>CAKXYN010000061.1:2105000-12105000 GCA_935064755.1 Tragelaphus eurycerus | reverse complement strand
CTAATCACTCTGTTTCAAACAATTTTCCACATTGTTCTTCACTATTTGTTTGTTAAGTCACTTACATGTTCAGAGATTTTTGTATTATATGCTTGTATATATGCTTTATATAATATTTCATATTAACGCTACCAGTCATTGACCTCAGATATTTTTATGTGGTTGTGTTGACTAGAATGGTCTTTCTCTGAAAGAAGGAAATGGTCCTGTTTTCTTCGTTTTTTTCTGTTTCAAGTGACCAAAACCAACCATTTTTTGTTTTCCTTTTGTTTTTAGTGTTTTTCATTTTTACTAATTTTAGGCAATTGACTTTCTAGGACTAGGACTAGAACTTTAACTATCAATACATAGTAATATTCTCTTTGGTTTCCTTCTGTGTTGCTAAGTGGCTTCAGTTGTGTCCGACTCTGTGTGACCCCATAGACGGCAGCCCACCAGGCTCCTCTGTCCCTGGGATTCTCCAGGCAAGAACACTGGAGTGAGTTGCCATTTCCTTCTCCAATGCATGAAAGTGAAAAGTGAAAGTGAAGTCGCTCAGTCGTGCCCGACTCTTAGCGATCCCATGGACTGCAGCCCACCAGGCTCCTCTGTCCAAGGGATTTTCTAGGCAAAAGTACTGGAGTGGGGGGGCCATTGCCTTCTCCATTTCCTTGTATGTAAGTGGAAAGTTTGTTCTAGACCTAATGCAGAGAATTTCAGATCAGAACAATGTTAGTCATCTGAAGAGGGAGGAAAGATAACTAAAACCTGTAAATCTCATCAGCAAGCATTATTTCACATGTTATTTGCCACTTCTGAATTTCTTATTTTGGTTAAACTAGCAATCACAGCAACATATCACATGAGGAGCTCATGCTCTACTTCCTACTAGTATAGGGCCTTGAGAAAGTTTTCTCATCTCTCTTTATACTGTGGAATGAGGATAAACATAGCATTTGCATCATAGCATTGTGATGAAAGTAGAGTCCATGTATATGCAAAGTGCTTACACAGAGTCTGCAGAGAAAAAGTGCTTTGTCACTAGCTGTCATTATAATAACCATCATTATCAGCACTATCAGAATAAAGTAAGTATTTTCCTGTGTCCAATCTTATATTTTCGTTTACCTTTATTGGTTAATTTGAGATCACAGACCTCTCTAGTTCACTGCTAAGTTTAAGCTCTTATTTTATTTTTAAAGTTTTATTGGAGTATTGTTGATTTACAGTGTTGCCTTAGTTTCAGATTAGCCACAGGTTGTTGCTAAGCATAGTTGCTGCACGACCCCAGGGATGGTTCAATGCTTTTGCCAAATACTGATTTCAGAAGCTACTATTAGTTAATTCAAATAAAATATTTCCCCTCATCTCACTCCCTACCCCACCTAATGATCTTATCCCTCCAAATTAATTAATGTTAGCACTATTCCTCATGGTTGTTTAACAGTTACTTACTAACAATGCTGTATTTTTTTCCTGAGAAGCAATGTGCCAAGGGTTTAGTAGATGCAGAACGTAGAAATTCCTCAGTCACCAACACATAGGCAAATGGCACTTTCCTTAACTTCAGCACAATTTAAGCATTTTCAGGATTTTTCTGTTCATATTATACATTTTGTAAATGGATATGCAGAAGGTGGCAATCAGCAGAGAAATCAGTTACCGTATTCTTTAAATGATCTCTTGGCCCAGAATTGTGAACAAATGAAATTATATATCATTTTACATTTCTGAAACAGAGAATCTGGAACAGCCTGTCATATTCTTTTCCAATGACACAATGTATTTTCTGGATCATAATTTTACTTATCCATCATTTGGCAAATATTTACCCAAGGATGAAGAAGGTGAACAGACATGTTCTCTCTTCTAGAAGTGAGGTATAGTATAATTAGAGAGGAAAGAAAACTGACATAAGCCAATATCTATAGGAAGGATAATCACAGATTAAAAGAAAGACTGTGGAGAAAATAAAAACAGCTGCTGTAATAGATAGGAAAGTGAGATTTAATGAAGGTGACTGTGATCAGGAGCTCACCATGGACTTTAGGAATGAGAAGCTGATTATTGTATGGAATTTAGGGGCACAAAGTTGGTTTGAGAAGTAGAGAAAATCAATTCATTCGGGGTGGTGTAAACCAAAACATGGGTTCAAATCTGACAAAAGTTTAGAAGCTATCTGAAAGAATGTTAAGCAGGCATGTTTAAAGGTCTGGTTTGATTTCTAAGCAGCTCACTCTTGCTAGTAGCTACTATGTATAGAAAGTGTATTATCGTACTGAGGTGAGTGTGTCTGAGGAGAGTTGCTGCTGCTGCTGCTAAGTCGCTTCAGTCGTGTCCGACTCTATGTGACCCCATAGACGGTAGCCCACCAGGGTCCTCTGTCCCTGGGATTCTCCAGGGAAGAACACTGGAATGGGTTGCCATTTCCTTCTCCAATGCATGAAAGTGAGAAGTGAAAGTAAAGTCACTCAGTTGTGTCCGACTCTTAGCAACCCCATGGACTGCAGCCTACCAGGCTCCTCCATCCATGGGATTTTTCAGGCATGAGTACGGGAGTGGGGTGCCATTGCCAAGTCCTTAAACCACTTACTTGTTTACTAATGGACTGAATGCTAGAAGAGTAACAGATTTAAAACCAGTTTTTATTGTGTAACTAAGTGCATTTTCCCTGACAACATGCAAGAACTCTGCTTCCTCTCACTGCATCAGGCAAACATGCCCCACATAAACAACAATTTAAATAATTGTCTTTGTCAGAAATTGATTAATATTGTTTCTGTTTATTACCTTCTTTTCTCTGTTTTCTTTCTTTCCTAATTTGTTTCCTCTTTAGTTCCTTTTAATATGCGGGCATAATTTTGGAAAGACAAGCAAGCAGAACCTCAATTTCCCTTTTAACAAAATCCATCAGTTATACTTATGATTATACTAGAAATCGATAGATTCAAAGGAAGAACAGTCATTGGTGCACATCAAATGTTCTTTGTTCTTTTAGCTACTATTAGGGTTTTTCAATTTTAAGTAAAAATATCATTAAATTCTTTGTAAAGTCCTTTATAAAAGCACACTAATTAATTACCCAAAGAAAATCAATATAATGATGTCACACCTGAGTTTCTGAAATCTTTTGATTTCTCATGTTTTGGAAAACACAAATTATTAAAATGAAGACAATTCCTATTGCTGTAATTCTCATGTTTACAGCACACAAAACTGCTATCCTTTTTCTTATTTTTTTTTTGCTGAAAGGATAATGGCTAAAGGGCCTTTTTTCATTTTGAAAGAGAAGTCTGAAATTCTGGAATATATTATAAATAGTAACTAATAAAATAAATAAATCTGTGTTTAGATGTTTATTTCTGAAAATAAAATATGCATAATAGAGCAATTTTGATGCCCTTACTTGAGTTGATTTTCTTTTTTTTTTAGGAATCACATCTACAGTTTCAAATTGCACTCTTGCATTCTCCAAAGTAATTTTTTTTTGAAACTGAATCTGATGACATTCTTTCCTTGCTTTTATCTTGCAGTAACTCACCATTGCAGTGAAAATAAATTGCAAACCCTATAACAGAGTATAACAGAGACATTTCTACCTATCAGTGTTATTCACGGCCACCCTTCTCAACTAACGGTGGCCAAGAAATGATTTGCTTCGTGCCTTTTTTTTTGAACACTTTCAACTCTGATCCAGGTTCTTTGTTAACTGAATTCTTTCAACAACACACTACAAGTCCCAAAAGTCTATATTGACAGCTCCCAGCTTCCCAACTCCTCTAGAAAGTGGGCCAGCTCTCAAGTGCACCTGAGTGCCAGTCTCTGGTATTAGACTTAGCTCTTGTCTGCAGCCCCACTAACTGACATTTCCTTATCTCAATGATGTCTTCATGTCTAACTGTGTCATGTCTTCTTCGAAAGGCTTTCTCTAGCCACTCAAGATAAACCCAGCTGTCCCTCTGTGTCCAACCTATCCCAGTGCCTTGTTTGATTTTCTTCGCTGCACTTATTAGTTTATGAATTTATTTTTTTTTCTATTTACTTGCAGATATACTTAATTTTGGCCTACAGCAATGAGAACAGAGGCTCCGTTTGCCTGGAGCATCACAGCATTTGGGATGGGGCTCAGCAAATAGCATGCGCTTACTAAATATTTGCAGAAAAGTGAATGAAGGAGAGAAAGGATTATGAGGTCTATAATCCAATGTAAAATTAGGACTGTGCAGTATTTTAAAAAAATGTACATGTGGATTGGAGGTGTAATGAGAAAATCAAGCCTGCAGTCTGATTTTGCACAGCCTTTAGAGCTAAAACAGGTTTTTTTGCGTGTATGAGTTTTGTTTTGTTTTTTACAATTTAAAGGATTGTAAAGTAAACAAGGAAGAATATGTAACAGACAGTGTGAAGACTGTAGACACAGCATAGACAGTTTACTGTTTGGTCCTTTATAGAATAAGTCAGTTAGTACTTTTGAGATTTAAGTCCTCACTGATGACAGGTATTACCCAAATAAATGTTGGTAATTGTCTGCTTCAGTTTCTTCCCATGAAAAATTAGGGAATTGGATCAATAAACTTACTTTTCCTGAAAGGTGAATGGACAAAGTAGAGTTAACCACACTTACTTTCCTTAGTCTCCTGGGGGAGTAGGGAACAGAGAAGAGGAAGTTTAAGAGTGAGTAGACAGGAGAATTTATAAAGAGCATTGCATACAGTGAGGCCTCTCTCCAGGGAAACCAAAGCAGTGTCATCACTATTTTGACAGTCAATAGGAGATACACTACATCAAAAGCTTAGCTCAAATTAAAATGCAAATGTCTCTTCCTAAATCTTTAACTTATACATCCCAGTTATCAACATATAAATAAGATACATAAAGACAATGATCAATTAGAACAACGTTTTCACATGGATGAAAACCATGGATCCCTTGCCAGTCTGTGGGGCTTCAAATCCTGCCTCCACCAATTACTAGATGCATGTGTGTCTCTCAGCAAACTTAACCTCTCTGTATTTCCATTTAAAAAAAATCTGTAAATTAGGTCTTACCATATAAAATTGTCAGGAAGGTTACATATGTTAATATTTGTAGCAGGTTTAGACAACAGGGCCTGGCACATAATATGTACTAACATTTTGGTTAAATAAAATAGAATTTCATTGCAAATTTACTTTATCGTTTATCATCTCCCTTGGGCAATAAAACTGTAGGGCAAATAATACACTGATATAATCATATTTTCTCATATTTCTGTAACATGCATGCCTAATGATGATTGCATAAAAGCTAACTTATACTAAATTCCACAGTTAGTTCATTGTATGAGATGATGTACTTGTTTTCAAGTTATTTTATCATTGTTAGAAAGGAAATCTCTGCCTTTAATTCCCATAAATTTCAAAATGAAACTTATTTTCATTTTAAAAATTAACATATTAAAACAAAAGAACACAAAAAGGTGCTTATTGGTCACAAATGTTCTTAATCGTTTAAGTCACAAGAAGCACAATGAAGAGCAAATCCGTACTATAATTTCAAGGGAGAACATTTCTAATGTGACAAATAATATGTTCCAAATGCTGTTTCATTTTCTTTGTTGTTGTTTCTGCTGTTGTCTTTCCTTCTCTCATTTAGAAAAGTAATGAAGTAGTGGAATGAGGAGTTGACCCAGCAAGAGAACAATCTGCATACAGTCATTTCCTGTAAGACCTTTGTGTATTAAATATTGTCACCATGGTCTGATGATGCCACTTTTTTTCTCTACATGCTTATTTCTAGTTTTACACGCAGATCTCTATGTCCAACTCCTCCCCTGACATTTTAAACAACGTCTTCAAAGCTATACTCTTGATTTTCTCCCTAAACTTTTCATTTTCTCCCAATCTTCTCCATTCTACTCAATAGCAAGTATATTCTTCCAGTTTTGCAAAACAAAGATTTTGAGAGCCATGAGCCATCATGGAGAAGGAGCACAGCCCAGTAAATGATAGCTGAACCAGACTGCCAACCTGGATCAGAATCCAGCATCTACCCATACAAGTTTCAGACATGGGCAAGTTATAGACTTTCTCAAAATCTTCATTCTCACCTATAAATGAGAAAAATAACACCATCTACTAGGAAATTCTTTCTAATAAAATTAAATAACACAAATAAAACACTTCAAACAGTGACAGTTTCATCATTGGTGATCAATAAATTATTAGCTAATATTTATATCATCCTGATTAAATTCTTTCACTCATACCCCATATCATATCCATCAGCAAATTCTGTCAGAATTACCTTTAAGATACAGCAGAACATAATTTCTCATAACCATCCCTGCAATCCCATAAGCAAGCAGGAGCCTTTCATCCCCTTCTTGGTTCTACCCTTTATCATAATCCTTAGTGAATCTGGTTAGTTTCCTCTTCAAAAAACTTTCCAGTTCAGTTCAGTTCAGTCGCTCAGTCATGTCCGACTCTTTGCAACTCTATAAACTTCAGCACACCAGGCCTCCCTGTCCATCACCAACTCCTGGAGTTTACCCAAACTCATGTCCTTTGAGTCAGTGATGCCATCCAACCATCTCATCCTCTGTCGTCCCCTTCTCCTACCCACCCTCAATCTTTCCCAGCATCAGAGTCTTTACAAATGAGTCAGCTCTTTGCATTAGGTGTCCAAAGTATTGGAGTTTCAGCTTCAACATCAGTCCTTCCAATGAACACCCAGGACTGATCTCCTTTAGGATGGACTGGCTGGATCTCTTTGCAGTCCAAGGGACTCTCAAGAGTCTTCTCCAACACCACAGTTCAAAAGCATCAATTCTTCTGTGCTCAGCTTTCTTTATAGTCCAACTCTCACATCCGTACATGACTACTGGAAAAACCATAGCCTTGACTAGATGGACCTTTGTTGACAAAGTAATGTCTCTGCTTTTTAATATGCTATCTAGGTTGGTCATAACTTTCCTTCCAAGGAGCAAGCATCTTTTAATTTCATGGTTGTGGTCACCATCTGCAGTGATTTTGGAGCCCCTCAAAATAGTCAGCCACTATTTCCACTGTTTCCACATCTATTTGCCATGAAGTGATGGGACCGGATGCCATGATCTTAGTTTTCTGAATGTTGAGATTTAAGCCAACTTTTTCACTCTCCTCTTTCACTTTCATCAGGAGACTCTTTAGTTCTTCACTTTCTGCCATAAGGGTGGTGTCAAATGCATATCTGAGGTTATTGATATTTCTCCCAGCAATCTTGATTCCAGCTTGTGCTTCCTCAAGCCCAGTGTTTCTCATGATGTACTCTGCATGTAAGTTAAACAAGCAGGGGGATAACATGCAGCCTTGATGTACTCCTTTTCCTATTTGGAACCAGTCTGTTGTTCCATGTCCAGTTCTAATTGTTGCTTCCTGACCTACATACAGGTTTCTCAAGAGGCAAGTCAGATGGTCTAGCATTCCCATCTCTTTGAGCATTTTCCACAGTTTATTGTGATCCACACAGTCAAAGGCTTTGACATAGTCAATAAAGCAGAAATAGATGTTTGTCTGGAAATCTCTTGCTTTTTTGATTCATTTTGTGTGAAATCTAAAGTCATTATAATGCTAAGGATAAGCTGCAGAACCTATGTTCCAACTGTCTCTTTGATCACAGATTCTACTGCTCACCCCTACTGTTCACTGAACATCAGCTATATAGGCCTTCTCATTCTTTAAGTTCTCCTGGCACACTGGTGACCCAGGGCTTTTGCACTTGACCTTTCCTTCACCTTTAAGTACAGACTCATTCATTCCCTGTATCCTTAAGGTGATTATTCAAAGATCTCTTCTCCATGAGATCTTTCTGACTCTCTTCAAAAATTATATTCTACATACAAACACACATACACCCACTCTATCCACCTTATCTGCTTTATTCATCTCCATGACACTCATTACTGTCTGACACACTATATATTTTACTTGCTTAATTGCTATTATATGTATCCTCCTTAATACATAAGCACGATGAAAGCAGTGAGTTTATTACTGTGTCCATTGTTCTTGTTTTTTCCTCCTCTATTTTGCCATTCATAAATTAGTTCATAAATATATGACAAAGAAACAAATAAATAATTAAAATCAACTTATTAATTTTTTCAACACATCTATTAGCCTTCTACTAGGCTTGTAGTTTAAAATATTGAACTGACTTTCATACAGCTCACTATGTATTGGTGAGATAGAATAATAGAAAATGATACATTTCCTTACGTGTTGTAATAGATTTTAGTTGATTCTATAGTGAAAGTGAAAGGGAAAGTCCTTCAGTCGTGTCCGACTCCTTCCAACCCCATGGACTATATAGTCCATGGATTCTCCAGGATTGAATACTGGAGTGGGTAGCTGTTCCCTTCTCCAGGGGATCTTTCCATCACAGGGATCAAACCTAGGTCTCCAGTACTGCAGGCAGATTCTTTACCAGCTGAGCCACAAGAGAAGCCCATCGCAGAAGCCCAGGGATGTTATTCCACGTACTTGAATACATGGAAATGAACCAAATAATTAATACTCTGCACACACACATATTTACGCCTACTTATATATGTGGATCTTTAAGAAATGAGTGTATACTTATATGGTAGCAAATGGTCTTTGATTCTGAAGGTTCTTCATCCTCTCTTTATTGCTTTGTTTTTTCTTTTATCCATTTTATATTCTGTTCCAAACAGTCCTCTGAGACCAGTTAAGTAAATACCTATTTCTGTTATGTGGAGCCATGGGATGACGAGACATCAAAAACTTTGTTCTCTTGGAGGTTACAGGTGGTAAAAGATAAGTCTGTTTCATTTTTACGTATTGTTCTGTGTGAATAGATAAATTTATGAGTGATTAGAGATTTCTATACAAAGATTAAAGTACATTGTTAGAAAATAATTGTTACCCAGGGGTTTCAGGTACAAAAATCTAAAATGCTCAAAGATTACAGCCTTCAGATTCCTTGGGGTGACACAAGTAGCATCTGTTTCCTCCCTGCAAAATCAGATTTCAACCTTGTTAAGCAACTTGAGTTCTCATCATTCTCAGGAGATGTGTGAGCTGTTCACCAGGGAATGTGGAAACATCAGTATAAAAAACACAATCATAACAGGGAAAAAGAGGGAAAAAGATCAAGTCAGAAGCTAAAAGCTAATTGAAACTGCTAAAAATGAAAATATAATGTCAGAAAATTCACATTCCCAAACAAAGAAGACTTTATACTGATGTGGCCACGCCCCTCAACACAACAGAGAGCCATTTATTCAACAAGGAAAAAGCACCAAACTCAAAGACAAGATTATAAAGCACATTCCTTAATTATGCATTGATTAAACATTAAGTCATTTATGGCGTGACCTGGGTAGTAACTTTTAATGCATAGAAATTTAGGTAACTATAGTTACAAGATGTAAGGTTTAAAAATGCAGGGAGCTTGATATGTCTGGTTATCAAATTATACATATGGCTTTATAATATCATTGATCTAAGCAAACACACTATAAAAATCTTTAACATGAAAATACTTTAGCCTTTATTTAAAGTAATGCTCCCCTCCTCTTCTCTGCTCTCTGTCATATATATATATACACATATATCCACGCTTATGGCAGAAAGTCAAGAGGAACTAAAAAGCCTCTTGATAAAATTGAAAGAGGAGAGTGAAAAAGTTGGCTTAAATCTCAACATTCAGAAAACTAAGATCATGGCATCTGGTCCCACCACTTCATGGGAAATAGATAGAAAAACAGTGCAAACAGTTTCAGACTTTATATTTTGGAGGCTCCAAAATCACTGCAGATGGTGATTGCAGCCATGAAATTAAAAGATGCTTACTCCTTGGAAGGAAAGTTATGACCAACCTAGATAGCATTTCAAAAGCAGAGACATTATTTTGCCAACAAAGGTTCATCTAGTCAAGGCTATGGTTCTTCCTGTGGTCATGTATGGATGTGAGAGTTGGACTGTGAAGAAAGCTAAGTGCCGAAGAATTGATGCTTTTGAACTGTGGTGTTGGAGAAGACTCTTGAGAGTGCCTTGGACTGCAAGGAGATCCAACCAGTCCATTCTAAAGGAGATCAGCCCTGGGATTTCTTTGGAAAGCATGATGCTAAAGCTGAAACTCCAGTACTTTGGCCACCTGTTGCAAAGAGTTGACTAATTGGAAAAGACTCTGATGCTGGGAAGGATTGGGAGTAGGAGGAGAAGGGGACAAGAGAAGATGAGATGGCTGGATGGCATTCCGGACTCAATGAACGTGAGTTTGAGTGAACTCCGGGAGTTGGTGATGGACAGGGAGGCCTGGCGTGCTGCAATTCATGGTGTCACAAAGAGTCAGGACTGAGAGACTGAACTGAACTGAATTGATATTCTCTATCATGTGTATATATATCATGTGTATATATATATATCATGTGTGTGTGTGTATATATATATATATATATATATATATATATATATATATATATTATATCAGGATTATTTATTGAGTAGAAATTCCTATAGCCCAAATATGAAAATCATGCTCCTATTAATAGTCAAGAAAATACTCATTGGAAGAGAAAAAGTAGAATTTCAATGTCTATTTCCACCTCCAGCTAGGAGATGGAAACTGATATTAACTAAGCACTTCCTGAATGTCAAGTCTGCAGCTTCTGTCTACATCTTCTGTCATTCATTCAATGTCCAGTCAAGAAAGTAAAAACAAACACACTTAACAGTCATTGGAAGAGACTACTTAAAGTATAAGAAGATGATTAAACTAATATTGGAAAATTCATCAGCCATTCTGACTTAATACTGTTAAAATAACTTTAAGAAGCAAATATTACCTCTGAGACTGGGAGAAGAAAGAGAAGAGGCTTGGGTGTATCAGAGTCTACCAGCCAAGAGACAGGATCCTGTGGATCCGTGACTAAGACCTCTGAAGGCATGGCATTGTCCAGATGCTGCTGAGAATGCCCAGAAATCTGAAAATTAGAATTAATGAAAAGGTGAAGAGATACTGCCAAGGGGATGCTGACAGGTTTAACAGGCAAACAGGAGGGGCAAGTCTCTTCTCTCTTCCAGTTTTTCAGTCTCTACTATTGTCCCCTATTTGCAAAACGTCACAAGGACCCAGGTGATAAATGAGACCGGTGGTTTGCATACTCCTGGCCTCAGCAACACAGGGCAGAATATTGAAGGCTGAATTTGGAGTGTGAGGCAACAGCTTAATAAGTGGCACATTGATTAAGTATGCAATTTTAGCTTGCAGGTGTTTGAGGACTCAATTGTGTTATTTCTCCCCTAATGGCTGCCAGAGGTGTTCTATCAATACCCCCACCTTTCCCACTATATATTAATAGCCAACTTGCTTAATGGATGCTTAAGTTTAATTCTGTATCTTTTAGATACTTATGGTTATTGAAACAGATACTTTTAGATCTTAGAGCTTCACCTCTTGTGCTTCATATTTTCCATTTCACATTTTATTCAAAGCTTTTCTCTCTCATATCCAATCCTTCACCAGTGCAAGCTGAGAGCTAGAGGAGCCTAGAATTTAAGGGTAAACAAAATATCTGCTCTTTCACCTGCCACCATCTCTTCCTGTGCTTGCCATTCAGATTGGGAAGGGAAAACACATGTCCTTTCCTCTTGTGGCTCTCTAGTAAATTTGATGCCTGTTCCTTGATTACTCATAATTACTTTCCATTTCATTTTCCTTTTATCCTGTTGGAACTGATGATTGTGGCATAAGAAGGCCCTACAGATGAAGCCTGAATTCTAAATAGTCTGACCAGGTAATGCTGGCCCATATGTTGTTCATATAGATTTCTGGCTGCCCCTTTAATAAATTCCATGCTTATTCAAGCAAATCCACTTCTGTTTTATAATTCCCTATTTTATCTTTCACAAACATATAGATGCCCCTCTTTGTGGTCTGCATCCTTGAAACCTATGGACAAGAAGTGAAGTGAAAGTCAGTCAGTTATGTCTGACTCTTTGCAACCCCATGGACTACACAGTTCATGGAATTCTCCAGGCCAGAATACTGGAGTGGGTAGCTGTTCCCTTCTCCAGAGGAACTTTGCAGAGATCGAACCCTGTTCTCCCACATAGCAGGCAGATTCTTTACCACCTGAGTCACCAGGGAAACCCAATGCATCAATTATCTGTGACTCACTGGAGTTGGGTTTTGGCGGTGGTTGACCTTATCTTCGTGTAACCCCACTATTACACTTGTTGAGTCTTCCCATAGTCATGTCCATTTCTGGTAGCTTTGAGGAAACTACCATCAGATCAGATCAGATCAGATCAGATCAGTCGCTCAGTCGTGTCCGACTCTTTGCGACCCCATGAACTGCAGCACGCCAGGCCTCCCTATCCATTGCCAGCTCTCGGAGGTCACTCAGACTCACATTCATCAAGTCAGTGATGCCATCCAGCCATCTCATCCTCTGTCGTCCCCTTCTCCTCCTGCCCCCAATCCCTCCCAGCATCAGAGTCTTCTCCAATGAGTTAACTCTTCGCATGAGGTGACCAAAGTACTGGAGTTTCAGCTTTAGCATCATTCCTTCCAAAGAAATCCCAGGGCTGATCTCCTTCAGAATGGACCGGTTGGATCTCCTTGCAGTCCAAGGGACTCTCAAGAGTCTTCTCCAACACCACAGTTCAAAAGCATCAATTCTTCAGCACTCAGCCTTCTTCACAGTCCACCTCTCACATCCATACATGACCACAGGAAAGACCATAGCCTTGACTAGGCGAACCTTTGTTGGCAAAGTGATGTCTCTGCTTTTGAATATGCTATCTAGGTTGGTCATAACAGACATTGAACCTGGAAATGAACAGTAGACTCTGTGTGTGCAGTCACTGACTTCATGAGGTATTCTCTTGCTGTTTCTCTCCCTTCGAAGGAAAGGTGAAAGGATGACTTCTCCTTATGAACTATGTCCAACCCAAAGCCTGTCCCTGATCCCTTTCCATTTTTATACTTAGATTCATAGGGGCAATGACAAAGGTGCTGGTAAGGCTGTTTCTATTGAAGTTATTTAAGATTATCTTTGGGAGTTTTAGCTAGATCTAAGAACTGGCATCTCCCTAAGCTTACAACACTGGGCCCATTTTTTTTTTTTTTAATTGGTTGTAGGTCTCTCATCCACTTCCAAGTACACTCATCACAAATCTGTACACATGAATTCATTTAGTTATCACAGCAGTGCTTGAAGTACTATTAGTATTCCTACCCCTTAACAATGAGAAATTGATAGCCTTTCAACTGGGAAATGATAGAGCTAGATTTAAAACAAATTCAAGTCTAATGAAACCCAAGCTGTTTTCACTTTTTATTGGTATATCTGGCTCCATCTTCAGAACATCTATGTGGCTTCCCTGGTGGCTCAGATGGTAAGGAATTCACCTGCAATGCAGGAGACCTGGATTCAATCCAGGAAGCTCCCTTAGAGAAGGGATGGTCAACCCACTCCAGTATTCTTGCCTGGAAAATCCCACGGACAGAGGAGCCGGACGGCAACAATCCATAAGGTTGAGATGCAAAAGCATTGGATGCAACTAAGCAATTTTCACTTTCAGAACCTCTAAGAGGCCCATATTTGAACAGGTTAGAAAGGGATCTAAATGAGATTATTCCTACAGAGTAGAGCTCGTCTCTAAGGATTAACAGAAATTGTAAGGAAAGGGAAGTGCCAATAGCATCTGAATACAACAAGCAAGTTCTAGAATGGATTTCACCTTTGACTTTCTTATTTTTTTTTTTTTTACGATCTGTATACTTGATCTATTTGTGCTCAAGTTTTTCACTTGTAATTAGGAAAAATAAGAGTTTCTACTTCATAGGATTATTGAATAAATCAGTTGTATATAAAGTGCTTAGAATGTGAATGGACACAGACTAAAATCAGCCTTCAAATAATGTTATTATTATCATCATCATCATTCTATTTATGTACAGAGAAAATGCACTATATGAGCATATAGACAGAGGCTAGATAATTCAAATACTTTGGCCCTATCCCCAAAATATCCCACAGTCTGTGAGCTGGTAAGTGTCATATTTCTATATGGATGAGATGGTAGAAGTACAGAAGCTCATTCTATCTCTACCACTTTCAATCATTTTGGGATCTATGAGTTTCCTTTTGTTCAGTTTAAAACTGAGGGTCAATTTTAGGGACATAGATTTGGTCCATTTTTGTTACCTTGTTTGATATAAACGCAGGTTACTGTGCTCTTGTTTCACAGCTACTATCCACAAAATTTTAGCCCTTGCTTTCAAAGAAATTTTTGCAAGACTGCCAGTTGGAATAAGTAATTAACACTTCAGCTCAGCTCTGAAAGGAGAAAACAACAGTGGCATACAAACTCCTGCCAAAGTCAGTTCTCTCACCCAGAAAATGCCTGAAATACTCATCAGGGTACTTTCAATTTCACTAAAAGGGAAAAGAAAAAAGGCAAAATGATCAAAATTGAAGTTCACCAGCTTATCCCTATCAACTGTTAGACAAAACTAAGGTGGAAGAAAATGAGTGAACTGAAGTTCTCAATGCAGAGAAATCTCACTAACATAGAATTGTGTGAAGTATCAGATCAGATTAGTCGCTCAGTCATGTCAGACTCTTGGCGACCCCATGAATCGCAGCACGCCAGGCCTCCCTATCTATCACCAACTCCCGGAGGTCACTCAGACTCACGTCCATAGAGTCAGTGATGCCATCCAGCCATCTCATCCTCTGTCGTCCCCTTCTCCTCTTGTCCCCAATCGCTCCCAGCATCAGAGTCTTTTCCAATGAGTCAATTCTTTGCATGAGGTGGCCAAAGTACTGGAGTTTCAGCTTTAGCATCATTCCTTCCAAAGAAATCCCAGGGCTGATCTCCTTCAAAATGGACTGGTTGGATCTCCTTGCAGTCGAAGGGACTCTCAAGAGTCTTCTCCAACACCACAGTTCAAAAGCATCAATTCTTTGGCGATCAGCCTTCTTCACAGTCCAACTCTCACCTCCATACATGACCACAGGAAAAACCATAGCCTTGACTAGACGAACCTTTGTTGGCAAAGTAATGTCTCTGCTTTCGAATATGCTGTCTAGGTTGGTCATAACTTTCCTTCCAAGGAGTAAGCGTCTTTTAATTTCATGGCTGCAGTCACCATCTGTAGTGATTTTGGAGCCTAGGAAAATAAAGTCTGACACTGTTTCCACTGTTTCCCCATCTATTTCCCATGTAGTGATGGGACCGGATGCCATGATCTTCGTTTTCTGAATGTTGAGCTTTAAGCCAACTTTTTGACTCTCCACTTTCACCTTCATCAAGAGGCTTTTTAGTTCCTCTTCACTTTCTGCCAGAGGAACTAAAAAGCCTCTTGATGAAAGTGAAAGAGGAGAGTGAAAAAGTTGGCTTAAAGCTGAACGTTCAGAAAACAAAGATCATGGCATCCGGTCCCAACACTTCATGGGAAATAGATGGGGAAACAGTGTCAGACTTTATTTTTCTGGGCTCCAAAATCACTGCAGATGGTGACTGCAGCCATGAAATTAAAAGATGCTTACTCCTTGGAAGGAAAGTTATGACCAACCTAGATAGCATATTCAAAAGCAGAGACATTACTTTGCCAACAAAGGTTCGTCTAGTCAAGGCTATGGTTTTTCCTGAAGGCAATGGCATCCAACCCCAGTACTCTTGCCTGGAAAATCTCATGAAAGGAGAAGCCTGGTAGGCTCCAGTCCATGGGGTCGCTAAGAGTCGGACACAACTGAGTGACTTCACTTTCTCTTTTCACTTTTATGCGTTGGAGAAGGAAATGGCAACCCACTCCAGTATTCTTGCCTGGAGAATCCCAGGGACAGGGGAACCTGGTGGGCTGCCATCTATGGGTTCACACAGAGTTGGACATGACTGAGGCAACTTAGCAGCTTAGCAACACTTTCTGCCATAAGGGTGGTGTCATCTGCATATCTGAGGTTATTGATATTTCTCCCGGCAATCTTGATTCCAACTTGTGTTTCTTCCAGTCCAGCATTTCTCATGATGTACTCTGCATATAAGTTAAATAAACAGGGTGACAATATACAGCCTTGACGAACTCCTTTTCCTATTTGGAACCAGTCTGTTGTTCCATGTCCAGTTCTAACTGTTGCTTCCTGACCTGCATACAGATTTCTCAAGAGGCAGATCAGGTGGTCTGGTATTCCCATCTCTTTCAGAATTTTCCACAGTTTATTGTGATCCACACAGTCAAAGGCTTTGGCATAGTCAATGAAGCATAAATAGATGCTTTTCTGGAACTCTCTTGCTTTTTCCATGATCCAGCGGATGTTGGCAATTTGATCTCTGCAAAAGGATATAGAGAATACAATAAAATTCATTTCAAAAATGAAAACCACCCAAAATCACACTATGTGTTGTTTTGTGATAAATATGTAACAAAATTTGAAAACACCTACTGAACTCATGTATACCAAATTCTAGATGATAATTCCCTTTAGTCCAGTAAGAGCAGAGGAGGACAGACAAGATGGATTGGGAGAAGTACACAGGGAACCTGGACTTAAACTTCCTTATCTGGGTAATGAGTTTATGGTTCTTCTATTATTTCTGTAATAGGGATATATATGATCTATTTCAAACTAAATAAAAGTCATGATCACTCTAATTCAAAACATCTCAAAAAAAGAAAAAATAACTACAAAGGAAAGGATGTTGCAATTAGTCAGCCTATGAATGAATACATTTTAGTGCTATTCTAGAGAACACTGGAGACTTTTTTGTTAACACATATCCTATCTGTGAATGACCGGTAATGTTTCTGTTTCACTTCTGTTTTTACTGCCATCACTGTCTTCCCTAGAACCCACATAGAGTGGTAATTAGAGCCAATATTCGTCTGTGGATCTGTTTTGAGATGGAAAGTACGTGGGACAGCAGTGTTCTGATTGTGCTGTTGAGAGCTACCTTTTCTTTCCTGTACAGGAATTTGCTGTTCTTAAATATCATTCCTATATTAGTTAGAGTCCTCCAGAAAAAAACAGAAACAACTGGATATATGTATCTCTGTGTTTTTACATCTATTTCTAACTACCTAGCTGGAGGGAGAGAGAGATTCAGTATAAGAAATTGGTTCATGTAGCTATGGAGGCTAAGAAGCCCCACATCTGTATTTAACCCTCTGAAGACCAAGGAAGAAGGCTTGAGAACCAGGAAAGACAATAGTATAAGTTCTAGTACAAAAGCCTGATTTTTCAGTTCAAGTCCAGCAACAGGAAATGATCAAACTTCAGGTTATTAGTAAGGCAGCATGACTTTGCTCTCTCAGGAGGATCAACCTTTTTGTTCGATACCTGTGTTCAGCTGATTGGATGAAGGTCAACTGTATTAGACAGGGCAGTCTGTTTTACTCAGTCTACTGACTCAGATATTAATCTCATCCAAAAACACTCTCACAGACACAACAAGATACTGACCAGGTATCTGGGCACCCTGTAACTCGGTCAGTGGCTCCAACGGCAAAGAATCTGCCTGCGCTGCGGGAGACCATGGTTCGATCCCTCAGATAGGAAGATACCCTGGAAAAGGGAATGGCAACCCACTCCAGTATTCTTGTCTGAAGAATTCTATGGACAGAGGAGCCTGGCAGGCTTATAGCCAGTGGAGTCCCAAAGAGTTGCAAATAACACTAACTCAGTCAAGTTGACATAAAATTGACTATGACATGAAATTAACTATTTCATCTATGGGCAGTTCTTTGGGTCTCCCTCTTCCCTTTTCCTGTAAGATCAGTATTTGTAGAGAAAAGTCACAGTTGCAATTTCTTTTTTACTGGCATTGCAAATGTGTCCTTCAACCCATCCTAAATATCTTCTTTTATCTGCTTCAGTTAAATCTTATCACTACTAATACCATGCTCTCAAAGTCCTTAGATTCTAGATAAAATCTTTTCAGCAAGTAGATAGTTATTGTTGGTGTGCAATGCTACTGGCTAAACTCTTGTAAGAGTTTGGTGAATGGACATTTTTAATTTTGATAATCTGAAAATGAAATAATTGCCTACTTAAGTCATAAATATATTCTATGTTTTCTTCTAGGATATTTATAGTTTTGGCTTTTAACTTCAACGTTTATGTCTTGGGTGTCATCTTGAATTTGAGATGATGTAGTTTGAGTTAATTTTTTTATTTTGTGAGTTAAAGGTCAAGGTTTGATTGTTTTCTTTTTCATATGGCTCTTTGGTGATTTCACCACCATTTGCTGCAGAGAGTTTCTTTCCCCATTAGATTGTTGTAACATCCTTGAAAATAATTATTTGATCATGATATAAGTAGATGGTGACCTACTTTTGAACTGTCTCTCTTATTTGTCTTTTGGCTAAACAACACTGTTTTACATCTATAGTTTAACAGTAAAATCTGAAGTCAGAAAGAGAGTTCTCCTATTTTGTTCTTCTTTAACAAGCTTGTTTTGTTTATTCTAAAACTTTTTCATTTCCATTTATGTTAAGAATCAGTTTTTTAACATAAGAAACTGTATTCACCAAAATAAAAATCAGTGTTTTTTGATGAATCAGTATCCACCCCCCCCCAAAAAAAAGGCCTACTTAAATTTTGAAATAGCATTAAACCCTTATGTCACCTCTGAAATATTTGACATGTTTAAAATGTTAAAATTTTTATGTTTTTTAAATTTGTGAATGTGGTATATCTCTCATTTATTTAGGACTTAAAATGTTCACCTAACTATAGTTTTTAATGTGAAGATTTTGAACAACTTTCAGAAAATAAAATCCCACATATCCTATGTCTTTGGAAACTATTTTAGGTGCTATTCTTTAAATTTCATTTTCCAAACTTTCAGTGATAACATATAGTAATTGTTTTATGTGGTGTTCTGCCACATCATTAAATATATTTGTCAGATCTAGTATGTCTTATTTCCCTCTAGCAATTTCAAGATTTTCTGCCTATTTAAGTTGTCATCTGTGAATGATGAAAATTTTATATATTTTTCCTTAAATCATTTTATCTTCTTTTCCTTGTGCTTTAGTAAATTTAAAAATATGGGTGACTCAAATATAACACTTTTCTCTTTGCAGTAGCTCTCCCTGGGCAATCTTATCCATTTTTATGGTTTCAACTTCAATTTACAGCTCTAGTTCAAATCCTTACTTTGAGCTTTATAAACATATTTCTGACTCGTTATCACCAATCACCATTTGTACATTTTATAGCCATTTCTAATTCATCATCCCAACTGAATTTACTTTCATCTTCCCAAGAACTAAATGTGTTTATTTCCCTGTATTTAGGTCAATGTCATGACCGATAAGTTCAAAATGAATTCTTGATGTCAATTTTAATTTCATAGTTTACTAACACACTTACTTCTTCCAAAGACACACTGTCACTCAGACACAAACTATGTAGCAAATGCTTTTTAACTTACTGCTTGATAATCTTCTGTTCCCTTCATGTTGTGCTCAATGCTACTCATGTAATTCCTACATTTATTTTCATTTGCTTGGACTACTAACTACCCGTGAATTTGTCTCCTCACTAGCTTCCACATTAGAAAATTATGAATTAGAACTTTAAAATACCAATCTAAACATGTCATTTAAATTCAATGAGCTCCATTTATTGTGTAGAAAAAAATTCACATTCTTATCTCTGCATAGTATGTATTTATGCAGAGGTAACAAGAGTTCGGAGACTCTTGGAGAAGGAAATGGCAACCCACTCCAGTGTTCTTGCCTGGAGAATCCCAGGGACGGGGGAGCCTGATGAGCTTCCGTCTGTGGGATCGCACAGAGTTGGACACAACGGAAGCAACTTAGCAGCAACAAGAGTTCGGAAACAAATTTAAACCTTTGTGTTTTAATGTCTTCTTTTTGCTCCTCCAGATACCCATCTTCCACCTCACTGTATGCATTAGAAGCAGACAGTTATGGTCAATGGACCCCATGGTTCTTTGGTTTATGGTCGGATTTGGCTAATGGGTAGATGAGTAGCACCATTAAGAGGTAAGAAGAAGGATGGAGGGTAGATTTGGGTTATTCATTCCCAATATTTATCCCTTGGCCTGACTGTGTGCCTCACTTGAAGGTTCCCATCATGTTTACCCATCTCTTGTATTCAACTTTTAACAATGACTTTATTAAATGTGCTCCAAACTATTCATTTTGAGTAAACTATGTGTTTCCTGTAATGATTTTGACACATATATAAAGGTAAAAGAAGCATTTGAAGGTGATTTTTTTGAAACATAAAATATTAGTTCATCCTTGTATAAAGATATGGAAAAGTAATACAGTTTAGATATTGTTCAGGATTGGTGGTACTTCATGACCTAACATCTATGGTGTTATTAAATTCATCTCATCTCACTTTCTCACTTCTATGTTGAAAGTCAACCATATCAAGCTAGTCATACTTTTACAACAATATAGTCATACTTTTGCATGTACAATATGTTACCTATAAGGCCTCCTCCATCCTATTCCTTTTCTTAGTAGTCTGCAAAAAGTTTACATAAATAACACCATAGCCTATTGATACTGACCATATTTATGTATCTCTTTAAATCATAGCAGGTTTAACTTGTCTTCTTTATTTATTTTTTCCATAATTTAGCCATTCAAGTTAATTTTTTAAACCAGATGAGACTTTGCATTTGGGGAAAGATAGCAAATTTTGTTTTGACTTTTGTATAACCTGTAAATAATATAACTCCGGACATATTACAGGCATTAAACAAAGACTGGTTGACTACTCCATAGAGATTAATAAGTACATATAAACATGGATGCATGTATAGACAGATTAGGTATATATTGTGGATCCTGAATTATTAAGTGTGCTATTGATATGGAGCAAAGTGACAAGTAAATTAATTGTATCTGCTTAGTTTAGTATAGACAGCCTTAGTGAAACAGATATATCAAACTTCAGATCAGTTCAGTTCAGTTGCTCAGTCATGTCCAACTCTTTGCAACCCCATGAATCACAACATGCCAGGCTTCCCTGTCCATCACCAACTCCTGGAGTTTACCCAAATTCATGTCCATTGAGTTGGTGACGCCATCCAACCATTTCATCCTCTGTTGTCCCCTTCTCCTCCTGCACTCAATCTTTCCCAGCATCAGCGTCTTTTCAAATGAGCCAGCTCTTCACATCAGGTGGCCAAAGTATTAGAGTTTCAGCTTCAAAATCAGTCCTTCCAATGCACAACCAGGACTGATCTCTTTTAGGATTGACTGGTTAGATCTCCTTGCAGTCCAAGGGACTCTCAAGAGTCTTCTCCAACACCACAGTTCAAAAGCATCAATTCTTTGGCCCTAAGCTTTCTTTATCGGGGAAGGCAATGGCACCCCACCCCAGTACTTTTACCTGGAAAATCCCATGGACGGAGGATCCTGGTAGGCTCCAGTCCATGGGGTTGCTGAGAGTCGGACACGACTGAGCGACTTCCCTTTCACTTTTCGCTTTCATGCATTGGAGAAGGAAATGGCAGCCCACTCCAGTGTTCTTGCCTGGAGAATCCCAGGGACGGGGGAGCCTGATGAGCTTCCGTCTATGGGGTCACACAGAGTCGGACACTACTAAAGCGACTTAGCAGCAAGCTTTCTTTATAGTCCAACTCTCACATCCATACATGACCACTGGAAAAACCAGTTATAACCAACTTAGATATCATAATCAAAAGCAGAGACATTACTGTGCCAACAAAGGTTCATCTAGTCAAGGCTATGGTTTTTCCTGTGGTCATGTATAGATGTGAGAGTTGGACTGTGAAGAAGGCTGAGCACTGAAGAATTGATGCTTTTGAAGTATGGTGTTGGAGAAGACTCTTGAGAGTCCCTTGGACTGCAAGGAGATCCAGCCAGTCCATTCTGAAGGAGATCGGCCCTGGGATTTCTTTGGAAGGAATGATGCTAAAGCTGAATCTCCAGTACTTTGGCCACCTCATGTGAAGAGTTGACTCATTGGAGAAGACTCTGATGCTGGGAGGGATTGGGGGCAGGAGGAGAAGGGGATGACAGAGGATGACATAGCTGGATGGCATCACTGACTCGATGGATGTGAGCCTGAGTGAACTCCAGGAGTTGGTGATGGACAGGGAGGCCTGGCATGCTGCGATTCATGGGGTCGCAAAGAGTCGGACATGACTGAGCGACTGATCTGATCTGATCTGACTAGACGGACCTTTATGTTAAAGTAATGTCTCTGCTTTTTAACATGCTGTCTAGGTTGGTCATAACTTTCCTTCCAAGGAGTAAGCGTCTTTTAATTTTATGGCTGCAATCACCATCTGCAGTGATTTTGGAGCCCCCCAAAATAAAGTCAGCCACTGTTTCCACTGTTTCCCCATCTATTTGCCATGAAGTGATGGGACCAGATGCCATGATCTTAGTTTTCTGAATGTCAAACTAGAAAAGCACTAAACTTCTGAATTGACATTAAAATAGGCAAGAACTTTAAAGAATATCTAAGTGCATAGCATTAGTGTTGATTAATCGTAAGAAAGTACATTTCCATAAAAACATCAATGCCCAAGAATGATATAAGGATTCAAAATGATACAAGTGCCGAGGATAAATAGTGATATCAGATTCCTGACTGATGCTGTTCATTGAAGCTCTCCTGTCACTCCAGTAGGTGGGGCAGATGCCAGCTTAGTTAATTTCATTTAGTATCACTAAATGACTTATGTCTGACATTCAGGCAAATGCTCTTGTGCCTGAGTGAGTGAGTGAAGTCGCTTAGTCGTGTCCGACTCTTTGCGACCCCATGGACTGTAGCCTACTAGGCTCCTCCGTCCATGGGATTCTCCAGGCAAGAGTACTGGAGTGGGTTGCCATTTCCTTCTCCAGGGAGTCTTCCTGACCCAGGAATCGAACCCGGGTCTCCCGCATTCCTTGTGCCTGAATTGTTAGCTAAAACTTTAAGCTGTGGCTTACATGTCTGTTGAGTTCCATCACTGCCTATTTTTCAGACGAAGATAACAGAATAACATGGAGTAATTAAAGAAAAATAATTGTATATATGAGATTATACTGAGATTATAATATTCAAGGAGAAAAGTTTTGTATTTTTAGTACAAAATCCTATTATTTAATCCTATATGAATTCTTTGTTCTGGTTTTACTATTGTTGCTATTGAAACCTTATGTATTTCAGGTGAAGTAACTTCAATTACCAAAACTACATTTGAATAAATGCCCTGCTTTTTATCCCTGACTTATATAAATTTAAATGATTAGAAAAATATATAAATATCAACCAAAATTGCAAAATGATATACAAACTCCTTGAAAGATAGAGATAAATTCCTTCACAAAATACTTTGGATAGCATAATTATCAGTCACATTATCATCAGAGATACACTGATTCATGACTTTAAGGATTGAAAACGATTATAGGTCACATCTGCTTTATGGTACAAATTATTCTTCGCTAACATCTAAGAAGACCAGGCACCTGGACTTAATTTGGTCATTTCTAATGACAGAGAAATTATTGCCGCATTTTAACCCAGCCAGTTGTTAAAAGTTCTTCCTTATTATTACAGCAACATTTGCTTTCCCTTAAATTATACCCACTTATTTCAACTGGTTATACAATAAATCTAATTATTCAAACACATAGTAAACCTTCAAATATGTTGAGATGTTTATTTCTTCCAAGGTTTTCCACTGATAGAAACTCAACTCACACAAACATGTATGGTTTTGCAGTAAAAAAAAGTAGAGAAAAGTAAAAAGTGCTCTAAAGAATATGGAAACACAGATGGGATGAAATAACATGCAATCACTAGCTCTCGGACTGGCCTGCAGCACTCAGAAGGAAAATGAATACATTTTCCCCTGGCCCGACTCCCCCTTAGAGATGTACTGGCAGAGCTCGCTGGAAATCCAACCTCTCAGGGCCAGATAAAGCCATTCATGGAAGGTTTCTCACTGATAGAACTGTACTACCAAAGCACCCAAGGGAGGGGTCAGGGGAATCAGCTGGTCTCTGGATTCTGCAGACCACCCTGCACTGCAGAAGCTGGCCGCTGGAGTAGCCACTGCCCTCACTCAGGAACCACTGCACATGGAAGGGACAGGCTCTGGAGAAACTGCCTGTTCTTCAGCTATCAGATGCTGGAGAAGCCGTGCAATCTGCAGGTGTTAAGCTTTATAAAGGGCACCTACTTTGCAGGAGGTTCGTGCTGTAGAAGCTGTGTTTGTTCTAAGAATCTGCTCTTGAACTCCTGTGCACTTCAGGAGCCTAGAGATGGAGAAGACAAATGTAACGCAGGAAAAGCAAAGGGGCTGCAAAAGGCAGATGGAGTGCAGGAGCCCAGCACCAGAGACGTGTGTTTGGTCAAGGAGTCTGCAGCCAGGAAAGACAGTTCTGCCACGTTGCTCCAGCATCCTTTTTCTGGAAAAGTTTAATATCCTGCCCCATGGTAAAAGGGGAATATTTAAAGGACTTGGCCCCACTTTTTGCAGAATATGCAGTCAGATTTGGATTTGGGGCTGAGAAGTGATAAATTCATAATGTAAAATAAAATGGATTCACTATGTCAAGGGGTTTTAACATAGAGCTAGGGGGCCATTAAGATGGTGGACCTTATGTAGTTTCTCTTCCGGTGGAAGCATGGACTTTAGAACTAAGCCAAATGACAGATATTCCAAGGACTCGTCAAGAACACCTGCCACTTGTCACAATAATGAACTTTTACCTCCCTCTAGTGATAGCCGCTGGTGGTTCAGTGGTTAAAGAACCCACCTGCCAATATAGGAGAGGTAAGTTCCATTCCTGGGTGGGGAAGATCCCCTGGAAAAGGAAATGGCAACCCACTCCAGTATTCTTGCCTGGGAAATCCCATGGACACAGGGGCTTGATGGACTACAGTCCATGGGGCCACAAAAGAATTGGGCACAATTTAAGTGTTTAAACAACAAGTGATAACCATAGTACTCAATCCTGTTTAGCCAAGATTAGCTTCTCTCTCCAACTTCAATTAAAATTCTTTGCAGTGCAAATTTTCCTTCTTTGTCTCTAAAAGCCTCTGATTTTACTCCTGAGCTGAGACACTGTTTGGGCTGCTACCAGAATCCATTTGCCCCAAATTGCAGTTTTTTTGATTCAAAATAAACACTTTTTGCTTCTTTCTTCCCTCCTAAGTTTATTTAGGACAATAATTAACACTAATAGGCATATAATTTCATAATCCATTTAGTTGTTTACTAGTCAATATTCCGCCTTAGGTTAGTTTTTCTATACCCTTAACGGACTTCCCTGGTGGCTCAGAGATTAAAACATCTGCCTGCAATATGGGAGACCTGGCTTTGATCCCTGGGTCAGGAAGATCCCCTGGAGAAGGAAATGGCAACCCACTCCAGTATTCTTGCCTGGAGAATCCCATGGACAAAGAAGCCACAGGGTTGCAAAGAGTCAGACACGACTGAGCGAGTGAAGTTGAAGTTGATACCCTTAACACCTTTGAACAGACTAAAATGATTATTTAATACATACATTTAGCCACAAATATGTACAAAAGTTCTAACTATATGCAAATTAAAAAAATATGAGAATTTAAATTGAGAAAATGAATGAGAAGTTATATGCTTTATGGTACATGTAAGTGTATATTTGCACATGTAAGTGTACAGGTAGAATAATATATACAAGTAAATTGTATTTAAATTATGAGCTGTTTTATTTGAATAATTTAAAGCTTCAAACATAGTAAATTTTAATATACACATTGATTTTCATGACTCTAACTAGTATATTTATTACAGAAATATAATTTTATTCATGATTATACTTCCAAAGCCTGAGTTATCACTTTCCACAAATTTTGTAAAAAGCAAACAATGATTGAGTGAGTGAATGAATGGATGTGTAAATATTGACTAATCAATGAGAGAATCTTTTCTTTTTGGGAAAAAACATCATTACAGAGAAACATTTTCCCCTCTTCTTTGTATCTTTGTCTCTCAATTGTGCTATCTGATTCTCTGCCTTTCTCTGTCATTACATGTCTATCTGTGTGTCTCCATGAATGTGTGTGTTTCTAATATATGCATATTTAAGCATATGTATACATACATATAGCTTCCCTGGTGACTCAGTTGGTAAAGAAGCTGCCTGCAATGCAGGAGACTACCTGTAATTCAAGAGACTTGAGTGCCATCCCTGGGTCAGGAAGCTCCCCTAGAGAAGAGAATGGCTACGCACTCCAGTATTCCTGCCTGGGAAATCCCATGGACAAAGGAGCCTGGTGGGCTACAGTCTGTGGGATTACAAAAGAGTGTAAAAGGGCATGACTTAGTGACTAAACACAAACACACAAAATATATATACATACACATATAAAATCAGAGTGAAAAATGTAAGGAAAACTAAACAACTACTTTTATTTTTACATAAATATACCAAGTTAATTGCAAAATATAATTTTATTGTTTAATTTTTGTGTGTATATTTTAAAATACATCTACATTTTAAGTGTCAGTCTAAGAAAAATGTTTTCTTAGTTTAGATTTCCTATTTAAAGCATTATTCTCTAGGAGCAAGGAAATGCATTTGTATATCATGTGTCAAAATGATCTTTTTTATACATTTTTAAATTGAGCTCCCACCCTGCCACTGGAGATTTTTTTTTTTTTTAAACAGACACACATTAGTTGCATGATGGATATAGCTCATCATGAGGTTTTTATTTTTGTTTATTTATTGAGGCCACACTGAGTAGCGTGTGAGATATTAGTTCCCCAACTAGGGATCAAATCCATACCCCTTGCAGTGGAAGTGGGGTGTCTTAACCACTGGACCACCAAGCAAGTCCCTGCCATCAGAGATTTTGATACAACTTCATGTCTTCACCTTTGAAGATGACTATTATAATTAGCAACTGTTTTAGTCTGTTCAAGTATACGAAATACTGTAGCCTGGGTGGCTTATAAACAGCAAAAATGTATTTCTCACAGTTGTGGAGGCTGTGTAGCCCCACATCAGGGTGCTGGCAGATTGGCTGTCTGGTGAGGGCACTCTTCCTAGTTCATAGGCAGCTGTCTTCTCTGTGACCTCATGTGGTGGAAGAGGAGAACTCTGGTCTCTTCAGCTCCATATAAAGGTACTAATTCCATTCCTCAGGACTCCACCCTTCTGACCTAATCACCTCCCAAAGGCCTTGCATGCAGACACCTTCACTTGGAAGATTTGGTTTCAAAATATGATTCTGGGGAGCTGGGTGACACCAACAGTTAGGTCCAGAGCAGCACCTTTGACTAAATTATTGACTATAGAGTGTCTTACCCTTCAGTTGTGCTTCACATGCACAAACACACAGGTGCACACATATAGTTAAATGTATAAATATATTCACCCCTTAAAAATGAAAAAAATTAAAACACTTACCTTTAGTCTTTTAATTCTAATCAACTGTGTTGATGAATTTGCAAGTTGTACTATCTACTTTTCTAATTAAAAACAAGAACACAAATGTTAAATTTTACTATGCATATAAGGAAAGCATGGTTACTAGCAGCTATAGTCAGTATATTTGCCTGATAACAAAAAATATTTATACAGATTTTGCTAGAATAAAACAGGTTATCCAGAATTATGCAATATTACCAGAATAGTAAAATGCTTTCTAGAATGATACATAATACCTAAGATATGTCTGTGTATTTTATTGTATTTTTTTGCCTTTTAGTTACCATCCTGAAGTGATTTTTATAGAAAGAGTTTATGTTACTATGCAAGATATTGAAAAATGTCATTCCAGGAATGAATCCAAACTAATAAAGCTGGTTTTCCTTGTAGTTATATTTCTAATATCTCAAAATGTGTCAGCTTCTGCCTCACTTTGATCTTCAATTTTAGATCTTATAATCCTTCCTCAAATTAATTTTAATACTCACCTTACTCTTTCCCTATAAAAACATGACCAAATCATAATCATTTTGAGGGATATATTGGGTTCCTCTTTCAGTTGGTTTTATCTAAACTACATGTTCTCCCTTTGAATAGAACCAGGATAAATAAAATGTTTGATTTGGGATGTTGTAGGAAGTCAAAGTTCTGTTCAGACTTACCTGTATTTGTTCTGAATCTGACTGCTTGCTTCACTTAAAGATCAGTGTATAAACATATACGTAAATAAACATTCAACAGTATAATCTGTTTAAGATTCGCGGTTATCAGATGGTAAAATGTAAGGAATTGCAATAAGGTCATAACGGGCTTAAGGTCATAATTACATAAGGTCATAAGGTCATAATTGCATAAAGGGCTTCCCAGGTGGCTCAATAGTGAAAAATCTCCCTGCCAACACAGATCCCATGGAGAAGGAAAAGACAACCCACTCCAGTATTCTTGCCTGGGAAATCCCATGGATAGAGAAGTGTAGCAGGCTAGAATGCTACACAAGTAGTTAGACATGACTGAAAGACTGAGCACACACACCCACACACAATAACCATAAAACATCTTGTTGTTCCTTTAGGAATACAAGTCAGAGTTTATGCTTGCTTGATATTTATCCTGAAGTAGGTAGACTTTGACTGATATATCCAGTTACTTGCAAGTTGGTTTAATTCTTATAAGTACTACTATTCTAGCCCTTGTTCATGTGAACGTATAAATGTGTTCTAGAAATCACTACAGCTTTGCTGTTCCTAACAGTAATACATAAAAAGTTAAAAATATGAAAAATGTAAAAAAATTGAGCTTTTCCCTATGATCCTTCTGTACAGAAATGCACACTAATGCTCTTTACATGCATAATGTATGCATTTGGAAATATTAATTTTCAAAATGTCACTGTAAGGTATATTTTTTTACATTGCTATCATGCTTCCTCTATGTCATTAAATAATTTTTGAAATATATTTCCTTCATAGTCATTTATATTACCATTATAACATTCATTCAACTATTTCTCTACTTTTTGACATTTACATTAGTTCTACTTTCCTATTATTATGCATAATTCTGGGAAGAACACCTTCATCAGCCATTAAAATTGGAATATAATTCCAATAATTCCTTTATGACAAAATTAGAGAATTTGAGTGATGTGGAGGAAAAATAAGCTAGCATTTCATCATGTTTTAAGCTAAAATGCCGGTTGGCTTTCCAGAAAGATTGCAATAATATGCACTTCTATACATAGTGTTTGAGAAAATTTTCTGCACCCTCAAAACATTATGTAATTTGGATCACTACTTTGATTTCTTCTGTGTACAAATTTCCACCATAACTACTGTATTCATTGTACTTCATTTTTGAGTGCATAGCTAAAAACAGAACATGAGATTACACAGGAGGATTTTTATAAAGCTTTGGTTTGATGACTGAAACTCATATTTGCAGCTCACTTTGAATATTCTGACAATGTACCTAAAAGAGTAAGAATCATTCATACTAAATTACTTAGCTGTGATAACATTGGGAGCTATATCGTAGCATACAAAATGTTTCATGTTTTAAAGACATTTCACCATTATCCCATGTTTACTTTGTGATATCTCTGTATGGTCAGTTCTGAGAGTAAATCTATTACTAGACTGATGTCACGCGCTTTGTGTATTGTTGAGGCAGAGTCATAATGATTTCCAGCAAACACAGATAAGTCTTTGGGTTTGGTTCATGTTAAACTTGTCTAACCTCTTACTTACAGTTGGTTGAACTCCTGCTCTCCTGCATATCGCAGCCCTCCTGCTGAACATAGCATCTGACAGATGGCCCAGTAGGACAATGTATACATAACTCTAGCACAATTAAATTTTAATGTACTGATACAGTTTGGTAGCATGAGCACAATGAATCTGCTCTACTCTTTGTGCCAAAAACCACTACAATACACGATGTATGAGAATAGGCAGCTGGTTCAGATAAAAGAACTTTGCAAGGAAACTTCCCAGCGAGAGAAAGATCTCCCCTACTGGCCTCATCAAACCACATTTAAGGCTCCCTATCTGTCAACACTCTTTGAAAATGACATTTGAAAGGAAGTCGTTTTACAGGAAGAGCATGTATGACTGCATTTTCATACGTCAATCAGTTGGCTACTGGAGAGACAAAATACCCTGACTTAATGTTCACCTTTCCTCCCTTCTTCTCCCTGTATTTTGTGTTGAGAGGGGCAGAACAGAGATGCAGGAGTGCAGCCAAAGTCTAAATCTGCAGACAGAAGGGGACTTTGGAGGTTGCTTAAAGCAAGAACATTTGGGGATTTGGGATACTTGCCCTGACTGGTGACTAATCACTGATGGTTGAAGAAAAATTCGTCAGTACTAATCGGACCTGTTTGGTAAGCTGATAGTGTCAGAAGATCTAATACAGATCTACTAATTGAGGCCCTGAAAAAAGAAACAATATCAACCCTCCATTCAAGAAATTAATTTCAAAAAAGTTTTTAAAAAGAAAAATAACCTTCACAATTAAAATATACTTTCTTAGTATTAAGAAAAAAGTGTATCTACCTGAAAACAGAGAACTCAAATTTCTCCTGAGTTGTCTAGAGTAATCTCCAAAAGAGGTAACAGATAAAATAATGTTGAGGATGAAGACTACAGATCAAAAGAACTTGAGTTGATGGGGCATTTTTAATGGGATTTCTTAGCCACATGCAAAAATCTGAGGAGTGAAATGATGCTTATGGAATTGCAGTTTAAAGGCTGGAATACAAAATACTTGTACAGGAATATTATGAGTCTGAGAGTGTGATCTTGGAATTTGGTGATGGGGTATTTTATACTAAACAATATCTGTAGCATCTACAGAATGAGGTAAATAATGAAAATATTCTGTAGGAGGAGAAGTTTATAAGTCCCAAATACTTGTATACAGCTTTGAGCAAAATTTCAGTTGAGATCATAGACAACAAGTCATAATAGGAAAATGTGAAAGAAAAAACTGTCAATTTCAATTATTTTGAGATTGCATAATATTGGCCTAGTTATATTGTTATAAATTCATTATTTTAGTTGTATTTATTTATATGCTTATTATTTGTCTAATTTATTTATATATCTTCCTAGTGTTTGAGGAATGTTTGCAAATCACATACCACAAGAAATGAATGAAAGAGAGAGAGAGATGGGTTGCTAACCAGATGGGTGAAGAGTTTTAAAGCTGTATTTGTCCATAGTTGGAGAGTTTGTTCACTGTTATTACACAGTTTCTTATTTTTATTTTCTCCACATACCAGTAACAATAGTCTCTGTCAGAACTCCAGTTTTATCTGTAAGTAAAGATATTCTACCCAGAGCATCAGCACTCTTTTTAATTCTTGTTAAATTAAATCCAGAGGTCATTAGACTGAAGTGGCTCTAATGCCCTGTCAGTCAACATAAGCAACCAAAATCTAAGCTTGTAAATGCCTTCAGGTTACAAAATCAAAACTTTCATCACAGCCAATCACAAACAGTCAGCCAGTCTGTAGCCAATCAAACTATTCCCTTTCATTGCTTCCTCGTGTTCTTTGTCAGTCTTTCTTTTGACTTCTGAGAGCGGAATGCTCCTAACCACTTCCATTTTAGTGCTGCCCAATTTCAGTTTACTTTTGCTCAAATAAACATAAAATTATTAATATACCTCAGTTTATGTTTTAACATGGGGCTTCCCTGGTGGCTCAGTCAGTAAAGAATGCCTGCAATGTAGGAGACTGCCTGAGATGCAGGAGACCTGGGTTTGATCCCAGGGTCGTAAAGATCCTCTGGAGAAGGAAATGGGAACCCACTCCAGTATTGTTACCTGGGAAATCCCTTAAACAGAGGAGCGTGGCAGGCTACAGCCCGTGGGGTCACAAAGAGTCAGACATGACTGAGCAACTAATACATATACATTTTAATACTGAAACATAAATTTTCAATTCTGAGTTGACTGTATGTCGACTTTATAACTTACATATCATATCACCCTCATCAGCTCATTTTTCATATTATATCCTGCTTTTTTACATGCAGTGTCCACAGACCAAAACTTTCTGGTTTTTCAAGAGTACTAACTACACAGTACAAACTTGGATTGACCTCATATCATGACCACTTAAAAATTCTGACCTCATATTTTGTCTAGTTGTGCCCTATTAATGACATTCCCAGAGAATATTTGTCTTGGGACTTTTATTATCTGAAATAGTGAAAATTTTTATTTCTAAAGGGCAGATAGATCAGATCAGATCAGATCAGTCACTCAGTCATGTCCGACTCTTTGCGACCCCATGAACTGCAGCACGCCAGGCCTCCCTATCCATCACCAGCTCTCGGAGGTCATTCAGACTCACATTCATCGAGTCAGTGATGCCATCCAGCCATCTCATCCTCTGTCGTCCCCTTCTCCTCCTGCCCTCAATCCTCCCCAGCATCAGAGTCTTCTCCAATGAGTCAACTCTTCGCACGAGGTGGCCAAAATACTATAACCTGCCCATAATTATTCAACTGTTCATTATGCTTTACACAACTATGGATGGTTGTAGAAATGTGGCTTTTTACCTCTACTGGAAAATATCTCCAGTGATCCTTTTTTTGATTGTTTTTTAATGGGGGGTTGCCTTTATTCATTTTTGGTTTAGTTGTTATAAAATGTTGCTCATTAAAATACAGCTAGAAATTGGAAAAAGCTAGGCATTGTATAAAGAAAATTAAGTAAGCTTACTGATGGCATGCCTGGGAGATTTTCATATATCCATGAAATGGCTTAAACTTTAAATGTTCCATCTAGTATCCAAATCCACCTTCCTGTAAAAAGGTATATGTTGAGTTTCAATCACTGGTGTTTCAAGAAAAGTTATAAAATGATGCCATTATATCTTTCACATATCACAAATGGGAGTTGGTGGTTGAGTAGGGGAAATGAGTTTCTGAAACCCTTTAGAACCTAACCTAAATCCTAGACATGAATCTTAAATTCTCTGAATCTCAAAATTGTTATTCATTAAATGAAGATTGTATTTCTGAACCATGGTTATTGTAAGAATATGTTGATGTCTGAAAATTTTTCATAACTAATTAAGAATTTATAATCTTATGAATATAAAAAATATGATGGTGATGATGACATAAGCCTAAGTAGAGCATTTATTTGACTATATATATATATATATATATATATACATCACTAATCTATGCTTGAGAATTACATCAAAAGAAACTTATCATCCATATGGTTCAATTTCTCCTCTCCAGCAGTCTTCAATTGCTGGAGAATTGAATTTAGTGCTGTGTATGGTATAGTCTGTTCAGTTATGGTGCAGAATATTCATTGGAAGGACTGATCCTGAAACTGAAACTCTAATACTTTGGCCACCTGATGTGAAGAACTGACTCATTGGAAAAGATCCTGATGCTGGGAAAGATTGAAGACAGAAGAAGAAGAGGATGCTAGAGGAAGAGATGGTTGGATGGTATCACTGACTCAATGGACATGAGTTTGAGTAAGTTCCGGAAGTTGGTGATGGACAGGGAAGTCTGCGTGCTGTGGTCCATGGTGTCGCAAACAGTTGGACATGACTGAGCGACTGAACTGAACTGAACTGATGGTGCAGTTTAAATAGCATATAAAAATACTTGCTAATTACTGTTCTCTAGTAACAGCTTTATTTAAAAGAATATTGAAATGAGCCTTCTGAAGACAAAGGGATTAAAGGGAGTAATTCTGGAATGTGGACATTGGGAAAAGAATGCAGGCTTTGAATACAGCTGACCTGGGGTGGAATCTCTAGGTATCCACTTCATGGTTCGTTTTCTTAGAGTCAGCTACTTAAACTTCTTCTTCCTAAAATTCAGTTTCCTCAACTTTTGTGAAATGATTTTCAAAGGAGCAATTTTAGTATCTAATGAAGTTGGTATGAACGTATTATAGAAAAATAAACCTCACATTTATCTCTTCATTTTGAGTCCCTGACTTGTCCCAGTCCAGGTCAGGAGATCCCCTGGAGTAGGAAATGGCAACCCACTCAAGTATTCTTGCTTGAAAAATTGCATAGACAGAGGAGCATGGTGGGCTATAGTCCATAGGGTCACAAAGAGTCAGACACAACTGAGCAACTAAGCATGCACACATCCCAATTAAAACAACCTTAGTTCTCAAACAATATTGATACGACACTCAGGATATTGACTCCATGTCTCTCTGGTGTTTTTATGCATTTATAACAAACATATGTTAACCAGAATGCTCTTTATTTAATGCAAGAAACAGCCAGAAATTAAACTGTAATGTGAATAATGATGCAAGTTTCAGAATATTTTCCTAAGTAGGAGCTACATAGATTAATCAGGTTCATGACAATATGGGTGTCATTATTATCCAGATTCAGCCAAGAAAACATATGAGCTCAAGAGTATCCAAAAGTGGTACATTTGAACTTGCATCAAGTTTGCTTATATAGCTCTTAGAAATCCAAGCTGAGTAGTAGGAGGTGAGATATTTTTCATGTCTGTCTTCTGCTGCTGCTGCTGCTAAGTCGCTTCAGTCGTGTCCGACTCTGTGTGACCCCACAGACGGCAGCCCACCAGGCTCCCCCGTCCCTGGGATTCTCCAGGCAAGAACACTGGAGTGGGTTGCCATTTCCTTCTCCAATGCATGAAAGGGAAAAATTAAAGTGAAGTCGCTCAGTCGTGTCCGACTCCTAGCGACCCCATGGACGGCAGCCCACCAGGCCCCTCCATCCATGGGATTTTCCAGGCAAGAGTACTGGAGTGGGGTGCCATTGCACACAAATTGTAAAGTAGAATCTAGTAGAATCCCCACTTTGGGAGATTCTGTCAGAATTTCAAGTCTACTTTCAGCATTTTGATTGAAGAGAGCTAGTGGAGTGTTTAGCTAAAAGTAACTACCTAGATAAACAGAAAAGAACGAAGGTAGTTTTTTAAAACAAATATCTGATCATTCAAGACTATTTTGCCCTGTGGTCACTGCCAATCCTTAAGTGGATTAGGTGAAGAAGGAGATGGATTTCAAATGTTTTCCTGAATTTTTAAGCAGAGATTTACTTTAATTTTGTTTGCATACTAAGCTCCTGTATTATGAATGTTCCTCTACTAACTGAAACGCTTGTAGTGGTATTACCATCACATTGCATCTTTTAATGAGAATCCGACTGTAGTGAGAATAGAATTTTAAAAAAAGAAAAATGGAAATATTTCCTACATTGATAATAGCACCCCATAGAATCAAATGGGTTTAATTCACAGGCTTCTTCTTAAATGCCTTAACCACTCTGCCAGGGTTTGACTTTTTGTGTTTACTTTTCCTAGGTACCTTGCAGGGACAAGTATGTGCTGTCGTTCTCCAAATAGAAATTTCATGTCGTCAATTAGGTTTCTACTTAAATTACTGCCCCATTCCAATCCTGCATTCTGAGATGATTATAGGCCACTTTGACAGGGGATTTAGGAATTCCAAAACTTTTTAGTAATACATTTAGAGACAATTTGAGTTACTCCCAACAGATGGCTAATTACATCTATTGTGTGGTGATTTAGCTCTCAAAGGCAATCTTATTACCCGGTTCTGGTTTGGAGAGAGGACAGCTCACTGTTTCCATGATGTTACGCTAAATTTGGAAGAATCATTAGACTCCCTCATTAGGAAGATGGAAGAACTTACTTTGATAGAGTTAGTTGGTAAATGGCTTATGAAAAGACTTTAACAAACTCTAATTCTGGGACTAAATATGCAAATCAACTTGCATATGTTTGCATGGACCGGGAGGGTACTTTTAGTTCTTTAGAATGAGGTTAAAGAAATAATGTACCCAATATTTTATTTGTCAAGGTAAAATAGATATATATAATAACAAAGTTAAGGAGGATGTGATAATATTTTAGAAGGAAATACCATGTAGCCAAGAAGAGGGAGAAAAACAGGGAAAGAAAGAAATCATGAGGAGGAGGAGATGGAGGAGAGAGAAGGAGAAAATAAAAGGAAGAATGGAGTGTTAAGAGAATCATCAATTATATCTAAAAATTATCTCATTTTTTAAAGACATCTGAAGAAAATATGGGGAAACTATTATCACTCTAATTTCAAAAGTTCATAAAATTCTGAAAAATTTTTTATCTTTCCATACATTTTGCTTTTTTTTTTTCCAAACTAGAGGATTGTTGGTGCTCTTCTAATGAAAAGGAGTAATTTATAAATCTACTCAATCTGCCACACTATTCACTTTCCTTGCTGGTTAAACTTCAGGCCTTCCCAGTATTAAGGGGCGGAGAAGGCAATGGCACCCCACTCCAGTACTTCTGCCTGGAGAGTCCCATGGGTGGAGGAGCCTGGAAGGCTGCAGTCCATGGGGTCGCTGAGGGTCAGACATGACTGAGCGACTTCATTTTCACTTTTCACTTTCATGCATTGGAGAAGGAAATGGCAACCCACTCCAGTGTTCTTGCCTGGAGAGTCCCAGGGACAGGTGAGCCTGGTGGGCTGCCGTCTATGGGGTCGCACAGAGTCGGACACGACTGAAGTGAATTAGCAGTATTAAGGGGACAATCTGAAGTTCAGTTTGGGAAACTACACTTGAAATACTTATTTACTATTTACAAAAAAAAATCTTAATGACTGAGATAACCATGATGGTGTGGTCACTCACCTAGAATCAAACATCCTGGAGTATGAAGTGAAATGGACCTTAGGAGGCATTACTATGAACAAAGCTAGTAGAGGTGATGAAATTCCAGCTGAGCTATTTTAAGTACTAAAAGGTGATATTGTTAAAGTGCTGCACTCAGTATGTCAACAAATTTGGAAAACTCAACAGTGGCCACAGGACTTGAAAAGGTCAGTTTTCATTCCTATCCCAAAGAAGGACAATGCCAAAGAATGCTCAAGCTACTGCATGATTTCACATGCTAGCAAAGTGATGATCAAAATCCTCCAAGCTAGACTTCAACTGCACATGAACCGAGGGCTTCCAGATATACAAGGTGGGTTTAGAAAAGACCAAGGAATCAGAGATCAAATTGCCAACATTCATTGGATCATAGAGGAAGCAAGGAAATTCCAGAAAAACATCTATTTCTTCTTCATTGATTATGCTAAAGCCTCTGACTGCGAATCACAACAAATTATAGAATATTCTTGAAGAGATGGGAATACCAGACCATGTTACCTGTCTCATGAGAACTTTGTATGTGAATCAAGAAGCAGCACTTAGAACCTGTCATAGATCAACTGACTGGTTCCAAATTAAGAAAGGAGTAGGTCAAAGCTGTATACTGTCACCCTGTTTATTTAACTTATATGCAGAATACATCATGCAAAATGCCGGATTGGATGGGGCACAAGCTGGAATCAAGATAGCTGTGAGAAATATCAATAACCTCAGATATGCAGATAGGCACTACCCTTATGGCACAATATTAAGAGGAACTAAAGAGCCTCTTGATGAAAGTGAAAGAGGAGAGTGAAAAAGTTGGCTTAAAACTCAGCATTCTGGTCCCATCATTTTATGGCAAATAGATGTTGAAAATAATGGAAACAGTGATAGACTTTATTTTCTTGGGCTCCAAAATCACTGTGGACATTGACTGCAGCCATGAAATTAAAAGATATCTGCTCCTTGGAAGAAAAGTTATGACAAACCTAGACAGTATATTAAAAAACAGAGACAAGGTGACTTGCCATCAAAGGTCCCTTTTGTCAAAGCTATATTTTTTCCAGTAGGCATATACAGATGTGAGGGTTGGACCATAGAGAAGGCTTAGTGTCAAAGATTTGATGCTTTCAAACTGTGATGTTGGTGAAGACTCTTGAGAGTCCCTTGGACAGCACGGAGATTAAACAGTCAACCCTAAAGGAAATCAGTCCTGAATATTCATTGGGAGAACTGATGCTGAAGTTGAAGCTCCAGTATTTTGGCCAGCTGATGAGAAGAGCCAACTCATTGGAAAATATCCTATTGCTGGGAAAGATTGAGTACAGGAGGAGATGGTGGTGACAGAGGATGAGATGGTTAGATAGCATTATCGACTCAATGGACATGAGATTGAGCAGACTCAGGGAGATAGTCAACAATGCAGATCACATTTATGATATCATGTCTCTACAAGTGCTTTATTATGCAGCTTACAATCATGAAGACACTCTATGTATTGTTATATTTATTTTTCAGATAAGGAAACTGAAATTCAAAAGATAGGTGATTTCCTAAGGCCGTATAATAACTTGTAGGTAGGAAAAAAAAAAAACAAGGTTTAAATTCAGACCTATCTACTTCCAGAACTTACAGTCTTTCAACTGTTTGGCTAATATTTCAATGTGAAAGCTTTTGGGAAGATGTAAAGTATAAATGAACACAAGCTAATATATTGCTGAAATTAGGAGCATTTACCTTGTAATATTACCTTGTAATATCACTCACCTAGAGCCAGACATCCTGGAATGTGAAGTCAACTCAATCACTATTAACAATGCTAGTGGAAAGTGAAGTCGCTCAGTTGTGCCCAACTCTTTACAACCCCATGAACTGCAGCCCACCAGGCTCCTCTATCCATGGGATTCTCCAGGCAAGAATACTGAAGTGGGTTGCCATTTCCTTTTCCAGGGGATCTTCCCAACCCAGGAATCAAACCCAGGTCTCCCACATTGTAGGCAGATGCTTTACCATCTGAGCCACCAGGGAAAATGGAATTCCAGGTGAGCTATTTTAAATCCTAAAAAATGATTCTATGAAAGCACTGCACTCAATACGCCAGCAAATTTGGAAAACTCAGCAGTGGCCAGGACTAGAAAAGGTCAGTTTTCGTTCCAATCCCAAAGAAAGGAGATGCCAAAGAAAGCTCAAACTATTGCACAATTGCACTCATCTCACATTCTAGTAAAATAATTCTTAAAAATCTCCAAGCCAGGCTTCAGCGATACGTGAACCATGAACCTCCAGATGTTCAAGCTGGATTTAGAAAAGGCAGAGGAACCAAAGATCAAATTGCCAACATCCGCTGGATGGTCAAAAAGCAAAAGAATTCCAGAAAAACATCTATTTCTGTTGTGTTGACTATGCCAAAGCCTTTGACAGTGTGGATCACAATAAACCATGGAAAATTCTTAAAGAGATGGGAATACCAGACCACTTGACCTACCTCTTGAGAAATCTGATGCAGGTCAGGAAGCAACCATTAGAACTGGACATGGAACAACAGACTGGTTCCAAATAGAAAAAGAAGTGCATCAAGGCTGTATATATTCACCCTGCTTATTTAACTTATATGCAGAGCACATCATGAGAAACACTGGATTGTATGTAGCACAACTGGAATCAAGATTGCTGGGAGAAATATCAATAACCTCAGATATGTAGACGACACCACCCTTATGGCAGAAAGTGAAGAAGAACTACAGAGCCTCTTGATGAAAGTGAAAGAGGAGAATGAAAAAGTTGGCTTAAAAGTCAACATTCAGAAAACAAAATTGGCATCCGGTTTCATCACTTCATGGCAAATAAATGTGGAAACAGTGACTGACTTTATTTTTGGGGGCTCCAAAGTCACTGCAGATGGTGCCTTTAGCCATGAAATTAAAAGATGCTTGCTCCTTGGAAGGAAAGTTATGACCAACCTAGACAGCAGACACAATTGAGTGTGAAAAGAACTTCATAATAATATTTATTTATTCATTGTTATATCCCTTAAAGTGTTATATAATTTTTGTCATACATTTTAAATATTTTCTCATCTTCATTCTTACATTATACATTAAAAAATGTGTTCCTCTAAATATATTCCTCCCTACTCACAATACACTTTAATTCATTAAAGACAAAATTTTTATTGTATTTTTGTAGCAATTTGAGATAACCACCCACAATCACTGCAGATGGTGATTGCAGCCATGAAATTAAAAGATGCTTATTCCTAGGAAGGAATGTTAGGACCAACCTAAATAGCATATTAAAAAGCAGAGACATTACTTTGCCAACAAAGGCCCATCTAGTCAAGGCTATGGTTTTTCCAGTGGTTGCGTATGGATGTGAGAGTTGGACTCTGAAGAGCTGAGTGCTGAAGAATTGATGCTTTTGAACTGTGGTGTTGGAGAAGACTCTTGAGAGTCCCTTGGACTGCAAGGAGATACAACCAGTCCATTCTAGAGGAGATCAGTCCTGGGTGTTCTTTGGAAGGAATGATACTAATGCTGAAACTCCAATACTTTGGCCACCTCATGTGAAGAGTTGACTCATTGGAAAAGACGTTGATGCTGGGAGGGATTGGGGGCAGAAGAAGGGGATGATAGAGGATGAGATGGCTGGATGGTGTCACCAACTCCATGGACACGAGTTTGGGTAAACTCCAGGAGTTGGTGATGGACAGGGAAGACTGATGTGCTCTGATTCATGGGGTCACAGAGAGTTGGACATGACTGAGCAACTGAACTGAACTCACAATATATTATCAATTTATTTTTTCAGATTTATTTTGAAATTATCCCCCAAACTCAAAGTCATGAATCCTGTGACTTTACTTATGTGTGTGTGCATACTAAATCTCTTCAGTCATGTCTAACTCTTTGCAAGCCTATGGACTATAGCCTAACAGGTTCCTCTGTCCATGGGATTCTCCAGGAAAGAATATTTGAATGGGTTGTCACTCCCTCCTCCAGGGTATCTTCCCATCCCAGGGATTGCATTTGTGACTCTTGCTTTGCAGGTGGATTCTTTACCTCTGAGCCACTGGGGAAGCCTGACCTTAGTTGTATGTGAATTGAAATCTTATGTCAATATAACATATATTCTGAAGCAATATTATTGGTTTTAAAAGTTATAAATTCAACTATTATTTCTGAAATCCTATAAGGATCAGTTAGGTAGATTCTTTTTTCAAAGATAAATGATACTTTTCTCCCAATATGCAACCTGTACATATCTATGGGCCAAACTATCACACTGCTAATAAGATAGAGACTAAACTACTTTCCAAGTGAATCTTGTTGAGAACTCATGGGAAACAATACCTCAATAATCACAGTCCATTTCCTTTTGCTAAAAAAGATCATGATGTTACTGTGTGTAAAGAGATGACTTCTCTCAGGGTATTAGTTATTCCTTGGGAGAAAGTTAGACATTGTAGAAACTGTGTTAAGTGTCTGAAATCAACAGGGAATACTTCAAAGTTACTTTTTCCTGCAAATAACCTACTTTGACTTCCTATAACAAGTTGAGTTTGTGAAGGATGATGGCAGGGATGAAAATAATCTGGGAGAATTTCACATATTAAAACTAAACTTTTGAGCTCAGGGACATCGCATAATCTATCTTTCTTCCAAAAAAAATATTTATTTTTATGTCCAAAGTATAAAGCAAAAATGAAATGGGTCTTTATTTTTTGTCTTCAAGTGCATCAGAAAAAAGTCTACATATTGAATAGACTTGGGAGAAGTAACATTAAAAACAGTTTGTTGCTAATACATATATGATATTCAGAAATTTTTCATTTAAAAGTGGCAGGAAACCAATGCTGGTACACCATGTAAAAAAAAGAAAAAGAAAAAATTATTACTTCCTACACATGATAGTCTGAGGTTAGTTTGACTGTAAAGGAAATTCTTTCTAGGGAGACCAACAGCATCATTTAGGACTCCATATTCCACCTTCGGGTAAGGATCCCTACTTGAGATAGTAATAAGGGGAACCAGCAATCTAGGATTACAAACTCTATGCTTTAGAAACACTATCCTAACAGGATTGCACTTTCCAAAAACCTCAGCCCCCCAAAAAGAATCAAGAATTTCTCTGACAAGTCCATCTCAAGATCAGAGGTCACATTCCACCCCGTAAACAAACTACAATGATAAAATACAGTGGTAAGATGCAGAGAACACTCTGCATGGCTAAACATGATGGCAAAACCCTTACGAATGTGATTCACTGAGTGAATGCTCAGTCATGTCCAACTCTTTGCAGCTTCATGGACTGTAGCCCACCAGGCTCCTCTGCCCATGGAATTTCCTCGTGAAAATACTGGAGTGGGGTGCCATTTACAACTCCAATGAATGTGATTAATGCCCTTATAAAACAGACCTTAGAAATGGCCTCTATGAGCCAGGAAGTGAATTCTCTTTCAAATCTGCCAGAAACTTGGTCTTGGATTTCTAGCCTCTAGAACTGAATAAAATAAATATCTCTAATTTACAAATCACCTAGTCTATGATATGCTGTGTTTTCTATCACTTTTAAATGAATATTTTCTGAATAACATATATGTATTAGTAACAATTACTCATTCCAAGTCTATTCAGTCTGAAATATATAATGTAGATTCTTTTTTGATACACTTAAATGTACACACAACCTAAATGGACAAAGACTCAAGTTACTTAAATACTGAGTTATAAACATAAACTACAAATCATGAGTGCTTACTTTTGCCATAAATATGATTTTTAAAGAAATAACCTCATTTTACCATTTTCATAAAGTATTATCATAATTATTTTATGCAGTGAATATGTAAATATATACTATATATTTTAACCATTAAATATATAGTAAAATATCAGATCAGATCAGATCAGTCGCTCAGTCGTGTCCGACTCTTTGCGACCCCATGAACTGCAGCACGCCAGGCCTCCCTATCCATTATAGTAAAATATATTTGTATTTAATTTATAGTATAATATTATTATGACTGTTCTTTATTATAGCTATTCTAGATGAAACAGAAACACTGAAAGTTTAAATAATTTGCTCTCTTAACCAGTATTCATATTGTTCATAACAAAGTATGTCTTAACATGTTTAATTATGATTTTGAGAAGCTATGTTAAAGAAACTCATACTGAAGTTTTTTCATGTATTAAGGCGTCTATTGGGCTTCCCTGATGGCTCGTCTGTAAAGAATCTGCCTGCAATGCAAGAGACCTGTGTGTAACTCCTAGGTCGGGAAGATTCCCTGGAGAAAGGCATGGCAAACCCAGTCCAGTACTCTTGCTTAGAGAATCCAATGGATAGAGGAGCTTGGTGGGCTGTAGTCCATAGGGTTGCACAGAGTCAGCCACGACTGAAGCGACAAAGCAGCAGCAGCAGCAAGCAGACTATTACCAAGATACACAGAAGATGTATAAGAAGATATATAATATATATATATAAGAATATACATATATGTTGATAAGAAACTTAAAAAGAAATAAGGAATTGTGGCTTATGACATAGACATAGGTTATGTACATCACCACTTCTTAAATTTTTTTTTTTTTTTTTAATATTCAGTGAAACCTGGGAATAAGGGATCCACCATCCATCAGATCACAATAAACTGTGGAAAATTCTGAGAGAGATGGGAATACCAGACCACCTGATCTGCCTCTTGAGAAATCTGTATGCAGGTCAGGAAGCAACAGTTAGAACTGGTCATGGAACAACAGACTGGTTCCAAATAGGAAAAGGAGTACGTCAAGGCTGTATATTGTCACCATGTTTATTTAACTTATATGCAGAGTACATCATGAGAAATGCTGGACTGGAAGAGACACAAGCTGAAATCAAGATTGCCGGGAGAAATATCAATAAACTCAGATATGCAGATGACACCACCCTTATGGCAGAAAATGAAGAGGAACTAAAAAGCCTCTTGATGAAAGTGAAAGTGGAGAGTGAAAAGGTTGGCTTAAAGCTCAACATTCAGAAAACGAAGATCATGGCATCTGGTCCCATCACTACATGGGAAATAGGTGGAGAAACAGTGGAAACAGTGTCAGACTTTATTTTTCTGGGCTCCAAAATCACTGCAGATGGTGACTGCAGCCATGAAATTAAAAGACGCTTACTCCTTGGAAGGAAAATTATGACCAACCTAGATAGCATATTCAAAAGCAGAGACATTACTTTACCAACAAAGGTTCCCCTAGTCAAGGCTATGGTCTTTCCTGTGGTCATGTATGGATGTGAGAGCTGTACTGTGAAGAAGGCTGAGCGCCGAAGAATTGATGCTTTTGAATTGTGGTGTTGGAGAAGATTCTTGAGAGTCCCTTGGACTGCAAGAAGATCCAACCAGTCCATTCTGAAGGAGATCAGCCCTGGGATTTCTTTGGAAGGAATGATGCTCAAGCTGAAACTCCAGTATTTTGGCCACCTCATGCGAAGAGTTGACTCATTGGAGAAGACTCTGATGCTGGGAGGGATTGAGGGCAGGAGGAGAAGGGGACGACAGAGGATGAGATGGCTGGATGGCATCACTGACTCAATGGATGTGAGTCTGAGTGACCTCAGAGAGCTGGTGATGGACAGGGAGGCCTGGCGTGCTGCAGTTCATGGGGTTGCAGAAAGTCGGACACGACTGAGCGACTGATCTGATCTGATCTGATCTGATCCATGAGAGAGGTGCCACACTTTCAAAAGCCACACTTTCAAGTAATCTATTTTAACTTAGCTTATTATATTTAATTAAATATAACCAGTGGAATTCCTTCACTTTTTACCTATTGATTTTCAATTTAGAGAATGTCAAAGAAAATAATACAAGAAATACTTACAAATTTATGCCAATAATGTATTCAAAATGTCACATTAGAAGTGAAAATGATGAATATCAGTAGTAACTTTAAGGGTGTCAGTGGTTAAGAACCATCTAAACTCTATTTGAAAGGAAATGTCAATGAGAATACCTTCACCAAATATGAGAGAGTATTTCTCACTGTAATATTTGAGTAGACTTAATAGGAGTCTTGGGAGAAGGCAATGGCACCCCACTCCAGTATTCTTGCCCGGAAAATCCCATGGATGGAGGAGCCTGGTAGGCTGCAGTCCATGGGGTCGCTAAGAGTCAGACACGACTGAGCGACTTCACTTTCACTTTCCACTTTCCACTTTCATGCATTGGAGAAGGAAATGGCAACCCACTCCAGTGTTCTTGCCTGGAGAATCCCAGGGACGGAGAAGCCTGGTAGGCTGCAGTCCATGGGGTCGCACAGAATCGGACACAACTGAAGAGACTTAGCAGCAGCAACATAGGAGTCTTAAGATAAAAGGAGAGATAGATGGGAAAAAAATTTAGAGGGTACTAATGCATAAGTGATTTTCCATCCTTCCACCCATCCTTAAACCCTACTTGGCTCCTCTATTCTGAGTTCTGAATTTCAGAATTCAGTTCAGTCATTGCTTCTTTTGGAAAGTCTGTTCTTTTAACTCCTTTGCTGGATCAAATATCTTACAATGTAATTGGACAATTCACTTCTTTTTTCTGTTACAATTGTACACACAGTTTTGTAAGTATTTAATTAATGTTTGTCTCATTTACTAAATATTAAATTTCAGTCAGACCAAAGCTGCATTTTTATGTTGTTATTTTAATAGCATTTTTGCCCCCAGACAATGCCTGGCACAGAGAACATATGCAATAGATGACTAGTAAATGAAAGACAAGACCGATTTTTCTCAAGTAGAAATGTATTTGTGAGTGATTTCTCTTTTCTATGCCAAAACAACACAAAATTTTCTCTCAGTTGGATAGAGAGCCAGGATGCATTGGAGTGAGGAGTGGAGAGAGAAGAGAAAAAGAGATAAATAGAATTCAGACCAAGGATCTATTTATCACACATTAGGAATTCTATACTTTGAATTTCTATTTTCCTTTTATTTTTCCTCTCAAATATGTATAGAGAGCTAGGGAATGAATGGTCTTTTTCATCTCTGATTATCCAACAATCCTAAACAGAAAAGAGTCTTGAATATTTTCAAAATCCCTAGCAGCATTTAGAAAAAAGTCAGTTGACATAAGAATTAGCCACTGAACATATGTTGCATTGGTAGGTAGTTGTAGAATTAGTTTTTTGACTGAAATTACATTTTTCAAACTTCCTATAAGACTGTTAAAGCCATTTTGGTTTGCATATTTTAAATCATAAAATCTGCAAAAAAGTTTTACTTTCTTAATTTGCTGTGGTTAGAAATGGTTGAAATATTTCAAAAGAGCATAATATCTATGTTCAACACATATATATGTATATGTTGTATGTAAGTATGTATATCACATATACATATACACACAGATATGATTTTCATGTTATGATTAGCCTTAACAGATTTAAATTCTGAATTGTTAAAAATCTATTTGGTAATAATAATCATTAATAGTAATAAAGTAATCTTCTGGTAAGTCAAAATATTGATTTGTATAGAATACACTGAAATAGAAAAAGAGTAAAGAAAAATTATATATTAACTCCGCCATTAATTTATGCTGATACATACAAATGATGTTAAAACTTTCACATCTGGGTCACTCTTGTTGAAAATGCATGAAAGAGAAAACGAAGCATATAGATGCATGCCAGAAGAAAATGCTTTTCCAACAGAAAAGAGATTTGCTTCTTAAGAGACAATTAAAAAAATAGGGTCAGCGGTTACCACCTTATATGAATAAGTATGATATTTATAGCTTGATATTCAGCCTTTAGAGTTCCATAAAAGTCTTAAAGATGCATTGAAAATATGAGGAATCATCTTCAACACGAACTCTATCCATCAGTAATTTACAGTCTTTTTCAGCCTTTACAGTAATTTACAATAATTTTACCTTTATTCGTGTTTAAATATCCCTGTGGAAAGTTTAAATATATTCAGTGTTTCTCAGTATACTAGAAGTACATTAGAAGTTTTAAGTTTTTTTTTTTTTTTTCCCTGTGACTATCTATTTGTGTATGTGAGAAGCTGTAAGAGTCTTTCCTTAGAAGTTGTAGGTGGGTTTCTAGAACTACCATTTATCAACAAGAATCACAGTAACATACAATAATTGATGAGTATTCATTATGACCCGATAGTTCTAACATGGTAGTTTTAAAAATAAGATTTATTTATTGATGTAATATTGTTCTCCAAAAGCTTGCTTTCATTCTGTTAACATGAAAATATCAAACATTTACATGACAAGGACTGATCAGAATAACTACAAATGCTAAAATATTGTTATGGAGTGAAACTCTTTTTTTGGAATATTAATTTTTTGTCCATATTAATACAAATAAACCTTTAGATTGTGTAGTATGTTATGACTTCCAAATGTTTTTTCCTATGTTCATCCTGAGATCAGTTACAAAACAGAGGGCAGTGCACAGTGGACTAAAGATTAAAGGGATGGGGGGTTTGCTTTAGCAACTGTCACATTTGATTAGTCCTGTTTAGCTTTCTGTCCTGTGGTTACAGTCATCCCTCCACATTCCAGAGATTTGATTCCAAGACCCCTTAGGATACCAAAATCTACAGATGCTCAGGTATTTTACGTAAAATGATAACATAAGCATCATGTATATTCAATTGCTCAGTCGTGTCCAATTCTTTGCAACCCAGTGGACTATATAGCCCGCCAGGCTCTTCTGTCCATGGAAACCTCCAGGCAAGAGTATCTGGAGTGGGTTGTTATTTCCTACTCTAGGGGATCTTCCCACCCAGAGATGGAACCTGTGTTTCTTGTTTCTCCAGCATCGGCAGGCGGATTCTTGAAATCATCTCTAGATTACTTATAATACATAATATTAATACAAGGCAATGCTGTGTAAGTAGTTGCTGGAGGATGGAAAATTCAAATTTTCACTTTTGGAATTTTCTGGAATTTTTAAAAAGTATTTTCAGTCCTCAGTTGGTTGAATCCATGGGTGCAGAATATGTGGATTTGGAGGGTTCACTCTACTTCATTTGAAAAATGTGAGTGATCTTTTTTGTATGTGTGTAACTACAAGGCCTTCACTAACTCTGGAATTATTTAAGTCTCCCAGGAGCAGAAACAATGCTGTCAGAGGACAAATAAATCATAAATAAATACTGAATAAACTAGTAAAGAGTAGAATCTGGAATACACCCAAGTCATCTGACTGATTTTCTAGTAAATATTCTGATAGTAAAAAATTACCAGGACATTTGTAATGACAACAGAAAGATGACAGTGCATTTATGTTTTTTATTTTCTTGAGTTTCTTTGATATAAATAGTGAGTATTGTCTTTGCCTAAATTAAATGCAAATCATACTGAATCTAATTTTTTACTTCCATCTGCCAGAGAAAATAAGTGAAATAACAATGTCTAACATTTGTATGACATAGCTAATAGTTTATCAAATACTTTATCAAACATATTCTGGTATGTACAAAGAGATTTCAATGAGATAAATAATTATATATATAAATATATATATATGTATATAACTCACAAGCTCGATTTCAGACAAGAGATTCTTAATTACAAAATTAAGTGGTAATTACAAAATTTTAGTGGTAGAAGCATACTTACCAACAAAGAATCTTTCCTGAAGAAAGAATTTTAACTGAGAGAGGACCTTAATTCTAGGAAACATGATTGAAAAATAGACCCATACCTACATGCAGCACAGCGAATTTTTGGGCTTCCAAAATTAAAGAAATAATCCTACAAAGGAAAAACAAATGAAATCAAAATATACTTACAGGGCAAAGTATAATCAAGTTGCACCTACATACAGAATAATATTTCTGTGAAGTTGAACTAAATGACATAATATTTTCATATATATTGAAATGCTTCTATCCTATATATTAAAAATGTAAAATTCTTTCTGGCTTACTTCACTCTGTATAATAGGCTCCAGTTTCATCCACCTCATTAGAACTGATTCAAATGCATTCTTTTTAGTGGCTGAGTAATACTCCATTGTGTATATGTACCACAGCTTGAGGGATGGTATGGGGAGGGAGGAGGGAGGAGGGTTCAGGATGGGGAACACATGTATACCTGTGGCGGATTCATTTTGATGTATGACAAAACCAATACAATATTGTAAAGTTAAATAAAAAAAAAAACGTAAAATTCTGAAGTAAAGTGGGACAAAGTATACAACTTGTTTAAACTTTTTGACATTTCATATCCATCTTTGTTTGATAGAATATTCATTGTAGCTTTGCATATACTTCTTTTCTTATAAAATGAAAATTTAAATAACTAAACACACCAAAAAGTTTTTAAAAAGAGATATGGAATAAGGCAGTCATTATACTATAATTAAAAGAAAGACATTTTAGGCATAGAAATAAAATTACTGCAAACTAAAGAATTGCCTTTAAAATTAATAAAACTCATTTGAAGTTTGTTTCTAGAAGAGAATATAAAAAAGTATAACACATTATCTAATAATCAATATTATCATAAAGTTATTAATTTTATTTTAAATGTGTGGTGAGGTATAAATAGAAGCAAAACAGTGGTAACATAAAATATGTGGGTGTCAAAAATATTACTTACTTTATAATCTTCAAATTTGAGTTGTAATATTTTAAAGCATGAAAAAAAAACTCTTTGGAATAAAACTAAGCTGTACAATTAATAAATATTGATGAAAGTAAGAGTTAATAAATGCATAAAATAAATTTTCATATATGATAAGTGAAGATCAAAAAAAATCCAATGAAATTAAAGCAAGAAAGATTATAAAAACTAGATGTACTGGAGTCCAAAATATAATATAGATTTACTGAAGTACACAAAGTAAGCTGCTGCTAAGTCACTTCAGTCATGTCAGACTCTGTGCCACCCCATAGACAGCAGCCCACCAGGCTCCCCCGTCCCTGGGATTCTCCAGGCAAGAACACTGGAGTAGATTGCCATTTCCTTCTCCAACAGAAATTAAGCTAGCAATTTCTAATAAAACTTTCTTGGTGTAGAGAATAGGGAGAAGTAATAGCATATGAATGGGAAAGACTAGAGATCTCTTCAAGAAAATTAGAGTTATGAAGAGAACATGTCATGCAAAGATGGGCACAAAAGGACAGAAACAGTATGCACCTAATAGAAGCAGAAGATATTAAGAAGAGGTGGCAAGAATACACAGAAGACCTTTTCTTGGAAGAAAAGCTATCACCAACACAGACAGCATATTAAAAATCAGAGATATTACTTTGCCAACAAAGGTCTATCCAGTCAAAGCTTTAGTTTTTCCAGTAGTAATATATGGATGTGAGAGGTGGAAGATAAACAAAGCTGAGCACTGAAGAATTGATGCTTTTGAACTGTTGGAGAAGACACTTGGACTGCAAGGAGATCAAACCAGTCCATCCTAAAGGACATCAGTCCTGAATATTCATTGGAAGGACTAATGCTGAAGCTGAAACTCCAATATTTTGGCCATCTAATGCAAAGGACTGACTCATTGGAAAAGATCCTAGCAAGCTCCAGAAGTTCGTGATGAACAGGGAAACCTACAGCCCATGGGGTGCTACAGTCTATGAGGTCAAAAGAGTAGGAAACAACTCAGCAACTGAACTGAACTGAATAGCATATGAATAAAAACTATAAAACAAAAAATATATATTTAAAAATGAAAAGACAAGTCTATAAATAGAAAGCAATAACTAAAACTATTTTGGATAAGTAACTAGAAAAAATACACAAAATCAAGAAGAGGATTATTTACTCAGATATGGAGAACATTGGACAGTTTTGTGAATAGAGTATGTTGATTTATGAGAAAACATTGAAAATTCAGGTTAAAAAAATTTCCAGCTATAACCAGTGAAAGTCTGTATTGCCATGTAAAGCTCCAGTGCCCAAGCATCAATTCTGTTGAAATCTTGAGTCAACACAAGTCCAACGCTTTGTGTAGAATCAGCTAAGACATCTTCCATCTGCCTCTCTCTGCTTCTTCATTCACCTCAAGTAGTGATCCTAAACTCACTTCCTAGAAAACTTTGTCCCAGTTTCGGGGGTGGGGGTGGTTGGGGGGCAGTGGGATGCAACATATACAGTTTTGTATTCACTAGTTGCTAGTTTGGTAATATAGAAAATCACATCATTAGTGGCAAAGATGTGCTATTACTTTTCCCTATTTTCCAGTCCAAGAATGTTGTATTCTTAGAAATTGCTAGTTTCCTTTGTGCGAGTACTTTAGGAAATTTATATTATATTTTGGACTCTAGTCCATCTAGTTCTGAACCAAATCTTTATTGTGGGAATGAATATTCATGGAGAATTCTAAAAAGATATACAGCCCTTTCCATCTGCTATCAATTCTTAATTTTATTTTTGTTCCAAACCAGAGCAACAGAGAAGAGAGCTGCTTATTTAGGCCTTTTTGCAGGTGTGAACTTACCAAACTCTGTTTGGCATTATTCCATCAGTCTATTTTGAGAGATTTCTATAAGGCAAGGCTCTCTGAATCTTGCCAAAGTCTTTATTTTAAAAATGCTGTGGAGTATATTCTTCTTTATGTTTTGAAGCGCCGTGTATATGAAAAATCCTTTAGAAGAAAACTGTGCTGTCAAGAAATCCGTGTGTTATTAAATAGACATTGAAATTTTTATTATGAGTGATAATTCCTATCTGATTGTGTCTTCTAGGAATCTGATAACCATAGGTTTTACTCCAAAAAATGGTACTTGTTTTCATGAATTTCAGTTTGTGCTTTGACACTATAACTATCACTGTATGTTTCCCTACCCTGACTTTTCTATTCTCTTATTTCCTCTTTCCTTTTTTTTTTAAATCTCATTATATGATATGCTTCACTCTAAGGTACAGCAAATCTGGGGGGATGTCAAAATAACAATGAACTAGACTTAAATCAATTAGCATTATACTTTGACCAACAACCAACTAGAGAAAAACATTATAACTCTCCAGCCAATTAGATGATATATTTGTAGTTTTATTTCCTCTTGTACTAAATAGTCTGATCTAATCTATTTAATCTCTAAAATGTTTTTCTGCTCTGAAATATTTTGATCTAAGGTTGTTCCTTTCCTATATTTTCTTCATAATATATGTAGAAGTTTCAACCGAACTGGAGTCATTGAAAAAATAATCTGTATATATTCTATCACTTATAATTATACTTTGTATTGATATTTTTCTTTATAACACAGATGCAAATATTTTAAAACTTCAACTCTGTGGCCTTCAGAGAACAGTATGAAAACTCCTAAGCCAGAAGTATATTTAGGCAGGATGCCTAAATGAACTTGGGAGATTAGGAAAGACTCCTGTAAAAGGTGATATGTGTAAAGAATATTGATGACTTAAAGAATAATATAGAAGGACCCAGAGAGAGAGCAATAAGAGGAGTTCTTCCCTGACCACAGTGCCTTCATATTCTAAGAATAAGAGATAAAAAGTGGGGAGAAAACATGGGGCCACATGAGGACATGGTAAGCCATGACTAGGAATGTGAACTTTATCTTTGGGGCATTAAAGAGGTACCCATTGATTTTAAGTGTGACTTGAATTGAAGAACACTTTAGAAGATTCCCTTGGCTGCTCAGAGGGGCTGTCTTGCAAGAGTGCAAGAGGAAAAGAGAAATCCTTTAGTTGACAACTTCAATTATCTTGGACTTCTCTGATAGTTCAGCTGGTAAAAAAAAAAATCCACCTGCACTGTGGGAGACCTGGGTTCAATCCGTGGGTTGGGAAGATCCCTGGAGAAGGGAAACTCTACCCATTCCAGTATTTTGGCCTGGAGAATTCCATGACTGTATAGTCCATGGGGTCACAAAGTGTCAGACATGACTGAACGACTTAAACTATCAATTACCTGTGAAGAAGGCTGAGCGCCGAAGAATTGATGCTTTTGAACTGTGGTGTTGGAGAAGACTCTTGAGAGTCCCTTGGACTGCAAGAAGATCCAACCAGTCCATTCTGAAAGAGATCAGCCCCGGAATTTCTTTGGAAGGAATGATGCTAAAGCTGAAACTCCAGTATTTTGGCCACCTCATGCGAAGAGTTGACTCATTGGTGAGGACTCTGATGCTGGGAGGGATTGGGGGCAGGAGGAGAAGGGGACGACAGAGGATGAGATGGCTGGATGGCATCACTGACTCGATGGATGCGAGTCTGAGTGACCTCCGGGAGCAGGTGATGGACAGGGAGGCCTGGCGTGCTGGGGTTCATGGGGTCGCAAAGAGTCGGACACGACTGAGCGACTGATCTGATCTAATCAATTACCTAAGTCAAATGTAATTCTGGAGAAGGAAATGGCAACCCACTCCAGTACTCTTGCCTGGAAAATCCCACGGACTGAGAAGCCTGATAGGCTACAATCCATGGGGTCACAAACAAGTCATTAATAAAATATCATTGCTAAAGATATCATGCTCTGTTTATCCTTCTTGCTTTTTTTATATTGTTCATTGTACTTCCACGGCAAGAATATTGGAGTGGCTTGCTAAAACTCAACATGAAAAAAACTAAGATCACAGCATCCAGTCCCTTGTCTTCATGGCAGATAGAAGGGGGAAAAGTGGAAACAGTGATACATTTTATTTTCTTGCTCTTCAAAATCACTGCAGATGGTGACTGCCGCCATGAAATTAAAAGACACTTGCTGCTTGGCAGAAAAACTATGACAAACCTAGAGAGCATATTAAAAAGCAGAGGCATCACTTTGCCAACAAAGATCCATCTAGTCAAAGCTACGGTTTTTCCAGTAATCATGTATGGATGTGAGTTGGACCATAAAGAAGACTGAGCTCCTGAAGAACTGGTGCTTTCGAACTCTGGTGTTGGAGAAGACTCTTCACAGTCCCTTGGACAGCAAGGAGATCAAACTAGTCCATCCTAAAGGAAATCAGCCCTGAATATTCATTGGAAGGACTGATACTGAAGCTGAAGCTCCAATACTTTGGACATCTGATGCAAAGAGCAACTCATTGGAAAAAACCCTGATGCTGGGAATAATTGAAGGCAAAAGGAGAAGGGGTGATAGGATGAGGTTGTTATAGAACATCACAAACTCAATGGACATGAGTTTGAGCAAACCCTGGGAGATAGTGAAGGAGGAGTCTTGGGTGCTGCAGTCCATGTGGTTGCAGAGTTGGACGTGAACTAGCGACTGAACAACAACAATTATTTATCCTTCCCGTAGTAATGACCTAGAAGTATCAAGCCTTGAACAACCTCTTGCTTTATTTGTCTTAATATTTCACAGAGCTTTTTGAATTGCAAGTAATCTTCCATAATCAGTATGTCAACTGATTTGGTGGTAATGGTTTAAAGCATACATAAATATCACATATGTAAGAAAATAAGCACTGTTTTCTACCTCAATTAGAAATTTTAAATTTTCCCATAAAGCAGTTTTTAAAATTTGATAATAATAAAGGAACATCAGAGGAGAACATAGGCAAAACACTCTCTGACATAAATCACAGCAGGATCCTCTATGACTCACCTCTCAGAATATTGGAGATAAAAAGCAAAAATAAACAAATGGGATCTAATTAAAATTAAAAGCTTCTGCACAACAAAAGAAACTATAAGCAAGGTGAAAAGACAGCCTTCAGAATGGGAGAAAATAATAGCAAATGAAGCAACAGACAAAGAACTAATCTCAAAAATATACAAGCAACTCCTGCAGCTCAACTCCAGAAAAATAAAAGATCCAATCAAAAAATGGGCCAAAGAACTAAACAGACATTTCTCCAAAGAAGACATACAGATGGCTAACAAACACATGAAAAGATGCTCAACATCACTCATTATCAGAGAAATGCAAATCAAAACCACTATGAGGTACCATTTCACGCCAGTCAGAATGGCCGTGATCCAAAAGTCTATAAGCAATAAATGCTGGAGAGGATGTGGAGAAAAGGGAGCCCTCTTACACTGTTGGTGGGAATGCAAACTAGTACAGCCACTATGGAGAACAGTGTGGAGATTCCTTAAAAAACTGGGAATAGAACTGCCTTATGATCCAGCAATCCCACTGCTGGGCATACACACCGACGAAACCAGAATTGAAAGAGACACGTGTGCCCCAATGTTCATCGCAGCACTGTTTATAATAGCCAGGACATGGAAGCAACCTAGATGTCCATCAGCAGATGAATGGAGAAGAAAGCAGTTGTACATATACACAATGGAGTATTACTCAGCCATTAAAAAGAATACATTTGAATCCGTTCTAATGAGGTGGATGAAACTGGAGCCAATTATACAGAGTGAAGTAAGCCAGAAAGAAAAACACCAATACAGTATACTAACGCATATATATGGAATTTAGAAAGATGGTAACGATAACCCTGTATTTGAGACAGCAAAAGAGACATAGATGTATAGAACAGTCTTTTGGACTCTGTGAAAGAGGGAGGGGGGAATAATTTGGGAGAATGCGTTGAAGCATGTATAATATCATATAAGAAACAAATCGCCAGTCCAGGTTAGATGCAGGATACAGGAAGCTTGGGGCTGGTGCACTGGGATAACCCAGAGGGATGGTATTGGGAGGGATGTGGGAAGGGGGTTCAGGATGGGGAACATGTGTACACCCGTTGCGGACTTATGTTGATGTATGGCAAAACCAATACAATATTGTAAAGTAAAAAAAAATAATAATAAACTCAATGAAGGCCGGAAAAAAAAAAAAGAAAAGAAAGGAACATCATGAAATATAGAATACAGGATTGATTATTTTTAAATTTATTAAAACAGTGGAAGTGTTCATTTAATGACATTGTCATCGCAGTGTGGGTTTAAAGATTTTAAAAGTGTTGAAGGTAAGAGAAGCATTTGCTGCCTTTGAAAAGGAAATGTTTGTATAATCTCAAAGTTTAGAACAAATATTACCTATGGAGCCAAAGTGACATCTGCAAAATAAATCTGCAAAATGCTAGGAAAACTATGCCAAACACATTTCTTTACAAGAAAATTAAACACTGACTAGAATTTCAAGTAATGTTTTGTTTAATAAAATCATAGTATCATAAATTATCATTCATGAACTCTGTCTTTTGTATTTTCCCACTTGGAATTTTACAGGAGATGTTTTAATTACCTGAATGCCTTCGTTGAATTTTTGTTGTATTAAAACAATTATTTTGCATTAAAATAAAAAGTAGAGATTTCATAGTAAATGCTATTGAATAACTTTGTTAAATGGAATATGTGGAATTTATTCATATTAAATTTAAATTATATAATTTATCCATATTAAGTTAAATCAGTAAGAACCTAGGAAAAAATTAAGATAAAAAATCTTACTTTTGTCTTTTTATATTATTTTGTTCATACACAAAAAAAATCTTCCAGTATAAGGATATTTCTGATGAAAATGCTAAAATAAAGCCATAAACTTTCTGAAATACTGTTTTCATTTTAAGAAAAAAAAAATTAGTTGGATGTGGTTTTATTTCCAGGAAGGGAAGCATTAGCAGAGTATTTTAGCATTCTCTGTCTTGTCCATATAAGGAACAAAACAATTTGCATCAACAGCAGCAGATTATTCAACCCATACAAGTCTATTGTTCCTAGAAACTGGTTAAGTTCCAGTTCTATAAATAATTATTAGGGTTTATGTGAGTACAGAGTTTTAGAAAATGGTCATCTGAGATTATCTTTGTAATAAAGATTATTTCTCACCAAAAAGATCCACTATAGGTGAAATGCTCTCTGTCCTGCTTGTGAAACTTGACCATACACTCCTACAAAAAATGAAAATAGAAGAGAATGCTAATTTTGTCCTTTGCCATATTATATGCCTTTGGAATCTAGTCAAAATAATAAGAATGCCCTCATCCTATGTGATTGAATAGAATGAGCTGCTGTGCATTTGTAAGACTGCAGCTTCCATTCGATGATGTTTTTAAAATAATATATGAGGAAATATTAGTGATCCTATGATATAATCATGGAGAAGGCAATGGCACCCCACTCCAGTACTCTTGCCTGGAAAATCCTATGGACGGGGGAGCCTAGTAGGCTGCAGTCCATGGGGTCAAACAGAGTAGGACATGACTGAGCGACTTGACTTTCACTTTTCACTTCCATGCATCGGAGAAGGAAATGGCAACCCACTCCAGTGTTCTTGCCTGGAGAATCCCAGGGACGGGGAAGCCTGACGGGCTGCTGTCTATGGGGTCGCACAGAGTCGGACACGACTGAAGTGACTTACCAGCATGAAATAATCAATAAAGCTTCCCCTGTGGCCCAGTGGGTAAAAAGCCTGCAATGTAGGAGATGCAAGAGACATGAGTTCAATCCCTGGTTGGAGAAGATCCCCAGGAGAAGGAAATGGCAACCCACTCCAGTATTCTTGCCTGAAGAATCCCATAGACAGAGGAGCCTGGCAGGCTACAGTCAGTATGGTTGCAAAGAGACTCTTTTATACATATAAAGTCTTTTATATATATAAAATATAAGTTATTTTATATATATATATAAATGTAAGCAAAACTCAAACATACAGTTTTACTTGTATATGCATATGAATATATACATGTAATTTCAGATATTTTTAGTTTTAACATTATCCCTAAGCTTATAATTTATCTGATTTTGTACCAATCAGACAGTGAGCTTCCCAAAGACAGTTGGTGTCATATTTACTTTTATTTATGTTCACTGGACTTCATCTTTCACATAATAGGTGCTCAATGCTTAATTTTTGTAAATTTGCATGTTTACAAAATAGGAATATTTATTTTGAAAATATTTGGGGGGCACAGTTTTCCTCCCATCTTGTAGAGGTTGGATAATAGCTGAAACAAATTGCTACTCATTCGAATAAGATTAGAGACATCTCCTATAATTTCTTTCCATCTCCTTTATCACAGTCATCTTTCCTTAGCTGAGACATGCTTACTGAATCATGCACTGAATCCTTGAGATTCTTTTCACAATTAGGAAAACAGTTTTCAACACATTACACAGCCCCTGTACATGTTTTGCTTAATAATCACTATCTTGTATCATGTTTGTATGTTTCCTTTCCAAAAATAAGGATTTCTTTGCAGAGTTTTGCTTTCACCGCCCCCCTCCACAAAGTAGTTACTCTATTGTTGGATAAATATTAACTACTCCTCAACTTACTGAATAGGTACATATGTGAATGAAACTTTGAAGATAAGAATAAGCTATTTAAAACTTACAAAAGTAGGATGCATTTGTGAGTTTCTGCTTCCCTTTAATGATAATATGTTTTTGTTTATAAATATTGTAGAGATGTTTTATGATGAAGATTCTCAGTAAGGAGTTACAGAGAGAATTCCAGGCAATGTCTTTCTTGTCACTGTAACTTCCAGGCAGTAAAGTGTGTTGTCCAGGCAAATTCAGAGAGGGACATAGGATTTTCAGGGGTATCCTGGCTGGGTATCCAACCTATATTTACAAGTGTGGTAGGGCACTCAACTGAATCCCATAGCACTGAATAGAAAAGTTTTGTAAAAGTTTGTTGCAATAGGACTTGAGTTTTTATTTGTAAAATTATTCATTATTAATATTAAATGGAAAATATACCCTTAATCATTTTAATTAAGAAATACCACAACTTGAAGTTTGTTTTCATCATGTTGTCAAAATTTAAAACCTAATTTTCTGTAATAATTCATAATTACTTCATCTTTTCACTCCATCTGGAGGGTAATCAATATATAAGCTTATGAACCAGCTGCTGCCCCAGTCATGGGGCAGCTGCCAAGAGTGACCTGGGCTCTTGTCCAACAACAGAATCCCCAGAAAACCCTCTAGCTACAAGGAAATTGGTACAAGCACAAGTGCTGCTTCCTTTTTTACCCAGAATTTTCATTTATTGGGACTATGGATCTTTGGGACTCTTGTCTGCCTTTTCACACCTGTGACTTTATAACCAAACAACTACTTATTAAGTTCCTAGTTTATATGACAATAATACATGCAATTACTTAGGAAATATAAATATAATGCTTTGTGAAAGACTTTTTCTTACCTTTCAAAGGCATGCCTAAGAATACCAAAACTTTAATATGAATACAAAATAGAAAGGAATTAAAACTACACGACAATGGAAAGTTTAGTTATAGATGTCATGTGGAATTATAAGGGTCCTAAATTAAATCTTGAGATAATAAGTAAAATAAACAGTAAGATAAATTAACTGAATAAAGATTATATTTTACCTACTTTTATAAGTAACATTGCACAAAGTAAACTATAGATTCTATGGATATGCCCTCTATTGCCATGCCCTCCTCCAGGGATCCTTTCCCACCTAGAGATCGAACCTGCATCTCTTGAGATACATGTATTGGCAGGCAGATTCTTTACCATTAGCATCACCTGGGAAGCCTGTAGACTATATTGTATTGGTTACAAAAATGGCAAGCAGAGACTTGATATTTTTCAGCTAAAAAGTAAAAATCTAACAATTGTTGTGCTTATACCATCAAGCACTTTACATGCCTCATTTCAGCTACTCATTTTTAATATCCATGTAAACAGGTTTTTAGCATTTCCCTTTTATAAAGCAAGAGATTAATTTACATCAAATTAGGTAACTCACTAGTTCTACAGCCTGTTCAGCTCATGTTTTTTCAACTAAATCCACTAAATTCCTTTTTAGGTTTTTTTTTTCTTCCTTTAATAACACTGGCATCAGTACTCTTTTTAATCCCTTAATGCCATGTTTTCAGTGCCAACGTTCCAAATAGAATTGCTTGGAATAAAACAAAACCCACACAGCTATTGCTATCTTTTAGGAATACTTCGGAAAAGAGAGGTTGTAAAAACTAATCTTTTAGAAATACTTCGGAAAAGAGAGGTTGTAAAAACTAATCACTTCCACAGGTAGGCATTTGAGCAGTGGATATTCTTTTTCCCATTTAAGTAGTGGGAAAAAGAGTTTATTTTAATCAGTTGCTTGTTTTTTAAACTATTTCCAGGATTTTGACTTATTGTTTATATTCTGGCTCCAAGTCTGTTGCTCCTATTTCCCTTGAGAAATCTGCTTCCCAGTGATAGAACAGTACTGAAGAATATGTCAGAAAAGGGTTACCTCCTTCCAAAACTGCTTTTCCTTAAGAACATGATGAAATGTATTTCATTTTATCTGTTATTTTCAATTCCAGTTCCAGTGGATACTTCACCAAAACCAGGCCTTTCAAGGGAATATTTATTTTAATTTTCAAAATCTGCCATATGTTCTATGTGCTAGAATTCTACAATCAGAATAATTTAGCATGGTTTTCTTTATTCTTGATCCTTAAAGATCCTTACTTGTAAAGCAGATATATAGTATTACTAAGTATATTAGTTGAAACTCTTTTTGATCAAATTATATTCAGTTCTGTTGAGTAAAATTCTAGAATTCACCCATAGACTATTCTTTAATTTGCTAGTTATAATAATTTAGATTTTTAAAAATTTAGACCCCCTTTAAAATTAATATTTATTAAGATTGTATTTGGTTGCATGACTCATCACAATCTCTAGTGTTTAGTCTATTCAAACATAATGCTATATTTGGTCCTTATTTGACTAATTAAAGCACATTCTTCCTAATTTTATGATAATATCATATTCATTTATCTTTCTACCCCTCTCATTCTTTCTTCTCCAAAATTTCCTCTGGATTTGTGTACATCCCCTCATGCATTAGTCTTTAGATTTATTGTCCAATCCACCACAAAAAAATCATTGCCTTGGCAAATGCTTCATATTTCTCTCTAGCCCCATTCTTATCTCTAAGTTAACCTTGCATTTCTAAATGTTTGCTGTGTTTCTAAACTGGATGTTATTCCGAAAGCTTAGATTCAGGATGCTCTGAATTCAAACTCAGCCTTTTCTCAGTATCTCCCTGAGTACAATGTACTCCCTGAGTACACTGACATTTTCATGTCAATAACTTATTTTCATGAATAACACTATTATAATAGGTTGAACAAGGTATCAATAGGATATGTTGAAATTCTAACCCTCAATAACAGAGAATATGACTTTATTTGGAAATAGTTATTGCAGACATAGACATTTGGGCCAAAGTCATATTGGAGTAAGTTGGGCCGCCATTAATCTAATGACTAGTGTCCTTAAAAGATGAGAGGAACGTCGGGAATCCTGTGTGAAAAAAGTATACAGGGAAACAGCCCTGTGACAACTGGGACAGAGATTTGAGTGATGTGTCTGTAAGCCAAAGAATGCCAAGACAGTCAACAAATACCAGAAAGTAGGCAAGGCAAGAAAAGATATTCTCCCACATGTTTCAGAGGAAATATGGTCCTGCTAACCCCTGAATTTGGGACTTTTAGTCTCCAGAGTTGTGACAGAACAAATTGCTCTTATTTAACCACCCAGTGTGTGGCACTTTGTTATGACTGTAGGAAACTTACACAACTATATCCATAATTGAAATCACAAGGATGTATTTTACTTGACATTCATTCTGACCCATCACAAACCCGCCCCTTCCCCCCAAAAAAACCAGTGCTTTCAACTCTCTTTTGACAGTAATGTCTACAGCCTTCCCCTTAGATATTCTTTACCTGTCTTACTCACAGGCTTTTATCGTGTCTTAAAAGACTATGGTATATTGATTGTACTCGTAGTCCTAATTCTTAACTAGTCTCTGGCTCTATACCCTATTAAGTAACTTTATACCTTCTATCATGATTTTGGGCTCCACCATGAGGCATGTTTAAGGTCATTAAATGCTGGGAACTGCAATTCAAGCAGTCTTAAATAGGCTTGAATCTGAGGACTTTGATTTTGTACCTCTGCCTCTTTCCCCTACCATGAGAATAGGCCCAGTTCACTCCAGTACTCTTGCCTGGAAAATCCCATGGACAGAGGAGCCTGGTGGGCTGCAGTCCATGGGGTCGCTGAGGGTTGGACATGACTGAGCGACTTTACTTTCACTTTTCACTTTCCTGCATTGGAGAAGGAAATGGCAACCCACTCCAGTGTTCTTGCCTGGAGAATCCCAGGGACAGGGGAGCCTGGTGGCCTGCTGTCTATGGGGTTGCACAGAGTCGGGCACGACTGAATCAACGTAGCAGCAGCAGCCTACTACAGTAGGGATCCCCAAACTTTGGACTCTAATGCTCAATGATGTGAGGTGAAGCTAATGAAATAATAATAGAAACAAAGTACACAATAAATACAATGTGCTTGAATCATCCCAAAACCATCTCCCTCGCAGTCTGTGGGGAAAACTGTCTTCCACAAAACCAGTCCCTATTGCCAAAAGAGTTGGGGATTGCTGTACTAACAGACATATGCCTTAGTCACACCCCTGAACCCTATTAGACCTATGCAGTACATATGAATGACACTAGAAAAACTACCCAGCTGAATCAGCCTGAATTTGTCCCTTTTATTTTCCTGGGCTAAGTAAATGCTATAGCTTTAAGGCACTAAGTTTTATGGTTTGTTTACACACACATACACACAGCACTATTAAAATGTCAATAGATAGCTTCCCTAGTAGCTCAGCTGGTAAAGAATCTGCCTGCAACTCAGGAGACCCTGGTTCAATCCCCTGGAGAAGGGATAGGCTACCAACTCCAGTGTTCTTGGGCTAACCTGTCATACAGTAATGAATCCTCCTACAATGCAGGAGAGCTGGTTCGATCCCTGGGTTGCGAAGATCTCCTGGAGGAGGGCATGGAAACCCACTCCAGTATTCCTATCTGGAGAATCCCCATGGACAAATGTGCCTAGCAGGCTGCAGTCCTTGCGGTCATAAAGAGTCAGACACAACTGAGCAACTAAGCACAGATAGCTAATACCAGTATCTACCCATCACTCTTAAGGGAACCGTAGCCTAGACTTTTCTTTACCTTCTAACTTTACTATTTATTGCATAATTCATTTGCCGTATCTTCTAACAACCTTGGTGGTTACTAGGAGTCTGAATTATGAGCATGTGTATGATTAATAACACAGAAACTTTGTAACAATAAAATCAAGTGAAATGAGATTTTCCTAGTAGGTGCATCAAGAACCTGTTATTGTATGAAATCCCAGAGAAAAAACTCAAGCACAAAAAAAATTTATTGTTCATGAATTATGGATTAGAAAAATGTAAACTTGTATTGTTTTAGAGATCTCGTCTTAAACATAGTGATGCATTTAGGACAATGATTTTTCAACAAAATTATTATCTCATAAATAAGCCAAGAATATTATGAAAATGTATCCTTTTCTGGGAATCAAATTATAAAACCTAACATCAAGCAGTAGTGCCAGGAAATACATTTATATTCCTTATTGTGCAAACAACTTTGTATTTATAAGACTAGACAAACTAAATTATTTATGAAAGTGTCAATTTTTGTATGCAGAAATATCAATTTGGATTACAAATTCATGAGTATATGATATCTTACTGCAGAGTAAGCATACACTCTAAGGATTAAGAATTTTCAAAGTATATTTTGCATTTATATATATTTTCATAAACAGAAACCATTAAAATTATATACTATTATTATTTTTGCCTTGTCAATTTGATAAATTGCACATATAATAAATATTTAAATAAAAAATTCCATTTTTATTACTGTACATTAAATTAATGAAAGCTATTTATATAGTTAAGCTTAAAATAAAATGTATTATATAATTTTCAATTAAATTTTGAAACTTTAGCATTGGCACATAAGATCTTTATTACATTTAATTAAATTTCTGTTCTTAGAAATGTATTTATTCTATTTGAAACAGGTAGTTATCAGTTTTATTTTCATTTCATGTAAATATGGTGTATTTTTGACATATGTTAGCCTTAGAAACTATATTACAATTTTTCATATTTTGGTAAAACAAAAGATAATAAGACACTCATTTCATTTTTCTATTCATTAAATTATCAGTTATTCTGGCTTTATACAATTATACATTTATTAATTCATTGTTTAAACAAATATTTATTCAACATATACCATTATTTTATATATATTTAATTTATATATGCAGACATATTTTATTATATATGATATATATAATTACAACAAAATGATTCACTCAACTTAAAATAAGTAATTTTAAGTATACAACTAGAATTATTTGCAATTACATTTTCTATATTTAGTTTACAGTGTAAACTTAACTACATGAAACTCTGTTCAGATACACCCTAATAATATTAGAAAAAAGTACCAAAAACTGTTTATTTTGTTTTGTTGATGTTTGTTGATGTACACACAGTGTACATTCTCTTCTGAAAAAGCCTATAGAAGATGCAAGAGAAAGAAAAAAATAGAGAAGGCACACATCATTATAGTTACTTTGAGTTTTTATTCAATTAAATTATTTTAACTTAGTCTTTAATTGATACAGCACATTTAATTTTTGTCTAGTTATCAAAACAAGAAGCCCTGATATGCATCAAATATATGTTATGAAATCCAATGAAAATATTTATTCTATGTATACACTGCTATTGCTGCTGCTAAGTCACTTCAGTCGTGTCCGACTCTGTGCGACCCCAGAGACGACAGCCCACCAGGATCCTCTGTCCCTGGGATTCTCCAGGCATGAACACAGAAGTGGGTTGTCATTTCCTTCTCCAATGCATGAAAGTGAAAAATGAAAGTGAGGTCGCTCAGTCGTGTCCGACTCTTAGCGACCCCATGGACTGCAGCCTACCAGGCTCCTCTGTCCATGGGATTTTCCAGGCAAGAGTACTGGAGTGGGGTGCCATTGCCTTCTCCGATGTATACACTATGCAAAACTAATAGTGGTACTTCATAGATGAATATTTTTGTGTGAAAACCTGGAAGCCTGTTACTCTATATTTATTATACATACACACACACACACACACACACACACACACACACACACACACACATATATATGCAATACAGTGAAAGTTCTGTTAAAAACAGATATTTTAGCACCTTCAAAAACATAGATATTTTAGCACCTTCAACATATATCAATTATTACTGCAGATGGTGACTGCAGCTATGAAATTAAAAGATGCTTGCTCTTTGGAAGAAAAGCTATGACCAACCTAGATAACATATTCAAAAGCAGAGACATTACTTTGTCAACAAAGGTCCGTCTAGTTGAAGCTATGGTTTTTCCAGTAGTCATGTATGGATGTGAGAGTTGGACTATAAAGAGAGCTGAGTGCCAAAGAATTGATGCTTTTGAACTGTGGTGTTGGAGAAAACTCTTGAGAGTCCCTTGGACTTTAAGGAGATCCAATCAGTCAATCCTAAAGGAAATCAGTCCTGAATATTCATTGAAAGGACTGATGCTGAAGCTGAAGCTCCAATGCTTTGGCCACCTGATGTGACGAACTGACTCATTTAAAAAGACTCTGATGCTGGGAAAGACTGAAGGGAGGAGGAGAAGGGGACGACAGCGAATGAGATGGTTGGATGGCATCACCAACTCTCAGGACATGAGTTTGAGTAAGCTCCAGGAGTTGGTGATGAAGAGGGATGCCTGTTGTGCTGCAGTCCATGGAGTTGCAAAGAATTGGACATGACTGAGTGACTGAACTGAATTGAACTCAACAAATACCAATTGCATTAAATCATTTAAAATGTATTCCATGGTGTATATGTACCACAGCTTTCTTATCCATTCATCTGTGGATGGACATCTAGGTTGCTTCCATGTTCTGGCTATTATAAACACAGCTGCGATGAACATTGGGCTACATGTGTCTCTTTCAATTCTGATTTTCTCAATGTGTATGCCCAGCAGTGGGATTGCTGGATCATAAGGCACTTCTATTCCCAGTGTTTTAAGGAATCTCCATACTCTTCTCCATAGTGGCTGTACTAGTTTGCATTCCCACCAACAGTGTAAGAGGGTTCCCTTTTCTCCACACCCTCTCCACAGCAAAAGAGACACTGATGTATAGAACAGTCTTTTGGACTCTGGGAGAGGGAGAGGGTGGGACGATTTGGGAGAATGGCATTGAAATATGTATAATATCATATATGAAAAGAGTCACCAGTCCAGATTCGATGCACGATACTGGATGCTTGGGGCTGGTGCACTGGGATGACCCAGAGGGATGGTATGGAGAGGGAGGAGGGAGCAGGGTTCAGGATGGGGAACTCATGTATACCTGTGGCAGATTCATTTTGATATATGGCAAAACCAATACAATGTTGTAAAGTTAAATAAAATAAAAATAAAATTAAAAAAAAAGAAAAAGCAAAAAAAATGTATTCCATTATTATTTTAAAATGGAATACTTTTTAAATGCATATTATTATTACTTTACCTATGAGGATATATTGTTAACAATCCTCATATTAATCCTAAAATAAAACAGTATTAGGCTGTTATATACTTTTTCTGACATTTGAACCTTAGCAAGCCTGGATGCTCAGTCACTCAGCCATGTCTGACTCTTTGCAACCCCATGGACTGTTGCTCCTCTGTCCTTGGTTCAAGAAAGAATACTGAAATGGGTTGCCATTTCCTCTTTCAAGGTCCTGACCCAGGGATTGAACATCTGTATCTTGCATCTCCAGCATTGGCAGGCAGATTCTTTATCATTGAGTCACCTGGGAAGCCAGTAGTTATTTATATTTTGGACCTTATAAATAGAAAATACTCAAATTAAGCCAAAAAAATTCAGACTCACCCACTTGTATTCAGTTCGCAGTCGCTCAGTCATGCCCGACTCTTTGCAACCCCATGAATTGCAGCATGCCAGGCCTCCCTGTCCATCATCAACTCCCGGAGTTCACTCAGACTCACGTCCATTGAGTCAGTGATGCCATCCAGCCATTTCATCCTCTGTCATCCCCTTCTCCTCCTGCCCCCATTCCCTCCCAGCATCAGAGTCTTTTCCAATGAGTCAACTCTTCGCATGAGGTGGCCAAAGTACTGGAGTTTCAGCTTTAACATCATTCCTTCCAAAGAACACCCAGGGCTGATCTCCTGCAGAATGGACTGGCTGGATCTCCTTGCAGTCCAAGGGACTCTCAAGAGTTTTCTCCAATACCACAGTTCAAAAGCATCAATTCTTTGGTGCTCAGCTTTCTTCACAGTCCAACTCTCACATCCATACATGACCACTGGAAAAACCATAGCCTTGACTAGACAGACCTTTGTTGGCAAAGTAATGTCTCTGCTTTTTAATATGCTATCTAGGTTGGTCATAACTTTTTTTCCACTTGTATTGCTGCTGCTGCTGCTAAGTCGCCTCAGTCGTGTCCGACTCTGTGTGACCCCATAGACAGCATCCCACCAGGCTCCTCTGTCCCTGGGGTTCTCCAGGCAAGAACACTGGAGTGGGTTGCCATTTCCTTCTCCAATACATGAAAGTGAAAGGGAAGTCGCTCAGTCATGCTGGCCTCTTAGCGACCCCATGGACTGCAGCCTACCAGGCTCCTCTGTCCATGGGATTCTCCAGGCAAGAGTACTGGAGTGGGGTGCCATTGCCTTCTCCGTCCACTTGTATTAAGTGGCCCTAATAATCAATCTTCTAATTTTCATCATGTAAAAAGTATTCTATATTTGTCTGAATATTAATAATTATACTATTTAGTTTCTTAAGAACTGTTATTAATAATAGCCATTAAAGAGTATCTATGTCTTCAGTATGCTTGAAATGCAAATCAGTTTGTATGCTGAAATTGATCAAAGAAGCAGTTTATTGATTGTTAAGTTGTACACATTGAGAAAAATTTTCCAAATCTGCTTTATCTGACACATAATAGGTCATTTTATGAATTTATAGTCAATATTTAATATTCCTAATGTAACAAATATATTTAGGTATTATATGTGTACTGATGTCTACAGTGTATCCTAGCAATTTTGTTATATTCATGAAAAACATAAACAGATTCCAAATATTACAGAGCACAATGTTGAGAAATGTGTGAGTTATTTGTAATGAATATATCATAATTCTATGTAAGTGGTGATAATATTAACAGATTATGTACTTTAAATGGTTTTTTCAGAATTGGGAATGAGTTTTTGCTGATCATCTATAGTTTATCAGCCTATTTCTCTCTCTCATTAAAGGTTACATTAGTAGTAGCTTCTGGAATGGAGCAAAACCCATGGTGTGTGCGATGTTAAAAGTCACAAAACCAAGGTTTCTTTAACTACAGAATTTTATTATTAAAACTAACAAACTGAGGACAGTGTTATCAAGTGAGATGTTAAGAATAGCAAAAGAGGAAAATAGATATTCTGGGATGTGGAGATTGATTAGAGGATAAAAAAATTTTGTAGTGGAATAAGTCTTAAAGATCATCTGTTTAATCAGGTTATTGTAGCAGATTAGGAAACACATTCTTTCCTTCCTAGAAAATATGTAACCTGTTCAAGTGAATACATCCCTTAGAGATTAAAGACAGAGGCAAGGGGAAACTAGAACTCAAATTGTCTTAATGATTATTTTATTTCTCATTCTAACTCAATTTGCTTCCAGAGAACATAGAATTTTTAAAAAGGTGATTAATTCTATAATAGACTTGTTTAAGCCACTCAAATTTCCTATCTTTACCCTTATTTCTTAGCAATTACAGAAGAAGTGAAGGGAAGCAATGTCTTAGAAGGGAAGGAATTCTTGACTCTAGACCTGAAATGGGCAAGATGGAGGATCAGGACAATGAACCAGGGAAAGGATGTCACTCTTTTCTGCCAAGTGTGCTTACGCACATTACCTTACATAATTCTTACTCCTTCACATAAGGTAAGCGTATTTTCTAACTTTTAGAGTTAAGAAAATGGCAGCTTTCCCAAGGTCACATTTTTTTTTTTTTAAGCAGTAAGTTCAGGAGTATAGTAAATCAGCAGTTGCTGTTTTTGGAGTGTCTCAAAAGGCATATTTGCCATGCGATATGTGTGCTAAGTCTCTGCAGTCAGGTTCAACTCTTTGCGACCTCATGGACTATAGCCCACCAGGCTCCTCTGTCATGGGATTCTACAGGCAAGAATACTGGAGTGGGTTTCCATGCTCTCCTCATATTTGCACATATTATATCTAAAATTCATGTCAGCTCCAAAAGAGAAGTTCAGTAGCTTGCCTAAGGTGTCAGGGAAAATAAGCAAGCAATCTTGAATTTAAAGCTGGAAGAGCCCAGCTTCTTTGATGTTCTTTTTTCTAGACCACACCTGAGATTCACTGTTACTTGACACATTGTTTCTCCCAACATAAATGTCTTTGTTTGAATGGTGGCAGAGTTATGCCTACCTTGAGAACTGTTGTATGAGTAATTCAGAAATCACATGTAAAACTGGGTTTTGAAAAAATAACTAATACAGTTTCCCAGGTTGTCCATAAATTTAAAAGAGATTCCAGTGACATTCTTCTATGTGTTGTAGCACTCACTTTACTGCTGCTCCCAGAATAAAATTGGGCTTTTAAAAATTACATTCATGAGAGTTTTAAATATTTTTTGTAAATTAAACTATGTTTAAAAATATTCAGTGCACATGTTGCTTTTGTAGCCTTCTGGTATTATAAAAACTAATACAGCACAGTCTTCCAGGACTTAACTGTGGAAGACGTTTTCAAAAGTTCTCTCTTTTTTAAGAATACTCACAATCACCTAGCAGACACTAAATTCTGTCTTTTGGTTGTCTTCAAAACATAAATTTCATTCTATGAATAAATCTTTAAATTCACTTCAAAATCAATTTTAATTTCTGCTGGAGTTAAATGTCTTTAATGCAATAAATTTTCTATTTTAATCCAAATTATGTAATTAATTATACTGTTGTTTCATGGCATTTCACACCATTCTCATTTAAATCTCACATTATTCATCAGGGCATCAGTTTCCTTACAATTTCGTTGCTACGTAGAGAATTTCTTTAATGATCGAAGGTATTTACTTCCTGTATATTATCTTCAAATATCATCATTTTTATTAAACCTACATTATAACTGATATGCTAAAATGTTCATGTATTTTTTATGAAAGATAATCCATTGTTTATAGGAAGACAGTAATGTGCTAAAACAATAGGCAAAATATGATTATATGTAGTGATTATATGTAGTGTCTTATGACGGAGAAGGCAATGGCAAGCCACTCCAGTACTCTTGGCTAGAAAATCCCATGGATAGAGGAGCCTGGTAGGCTGCAGTCCATGGGGTCTCTAAGAGTCGGACACGACTGAGCGACTTCACTTTCACTTTTCACTTTCACACAATGGCAATGGCAATGGCAACCCACTCCAATATTCTTGCCTGGAGAATCCCAGGGACGGCGGAGCCTGGTGGGCTGCCGTCTATGGGGTCGCACAGAGTCAGACACGACTGAAGCGACTTAGCAGCAGCAGCAACAGTGTCTTATGAATAATAAAAATCCATATTGCTGCTAATCCTTTTTTCTATGGAAAAACTTTTTAAAAAGCTCTCTAAGTGAAATGTGACTCATCGAAAGAGCTCTATTTTAATGTGTATCTGTGGCGTTGTATTAGGCTACAGCTACACTTCCAGGTACAAACTGTATGACTAATGTTTGTTTGCTTTTATGTTTGTATTTTTAAGATTATTTTGAATAGAATATTAAGGCTGCCCTTGTGATTTATGTTTTTTTTTTTCTCCTTACATAGCTACAGAATTAAGTGCTCCTTACAGGCTATATTTCAGACTCCAGAAGTAAATTAAATGTGTTTAAAGTAATTTATCTTTAATGTGGTTAATAATCATACTTATCACAACTAACATTTTTAGATGCTCATTTTGTAAGATTAACTACTTCAAAGTCATTATTACAGGACACATTTTTCATTATGATTTTCCTACAAGTCATCTTCCCATTTGCTTTGAAGATTTTATTGTCACACATTATGACCTGTGTGGTCTTCCTGTGATCCTCTTGAGGAAAGTAAAGCATATGACCTTATGCAATCAGAAGCAGGGATTAAAAGGTAGCCCCAAGTTTACTGACCTATAGGAAGCTGACCTGAAGATCAGAGAACTTCCTTAAGAATGATTTGTGGACTTAGAGTTGTAAATTTTAAAGCTGGATGGAGAAACTTCAGGATATTTTGCCCACTTTAATTTGCTCTATATCAATATTTTACTCCTCAGATCTCAAGCTGGGCTCTCTAGTCCTTAATTTGTTAGAAAAATAGTCTAGATGAAACAGCTATTTTCTTTTGGTTTTTGCTATAGACTAGAGTTTCTTTGTATATTTATAATGCTACTAACCCAACAAAAACTTGGTTTAGGGGACCAAATGCTTGTTAACTTCACTGTAATTCTGTTCACTGTGTTCAAGCCATATGAGATACATTCGGAATATTTTCAAGAATATTAGGTGAGATGATTAGAGACCAACTACAACCTTATATCCTGCCTTAAGCAATACTGTTAGAATTACTGCAGAGTTCTCTGGGTGTTCAGTGAGATCAGAGCGGACAGCCTGCCTTCAAGGGCCTCAGCAAGCCTGACTATCCAGCTCAGAGCCGGCTACACTCTTGTTGGTGTGGACTCGGTCATTTCTGTATTCCCTAATTTTTTAATTTTTAAAACTTTCTTAGGCATCATGGTTAAATATCAACTTTAACCTAAAACTGGAAACAGACTTATGAATGTAGATAGTTTACAATTTGCTCAAAGTAGACATTTGTTTAATATCAAGTACATAAATGAACTAAGAAATAAATTTGGGGGTTGAGGAGTTGCCATCCCACTGTCCTTAACCAGTGGGGAAGAATTTCTTATGTAAATTCGTGGACTATGGATAATATTCTCAATTATACCTTTGTTTACACAGAACTTTATGAAATAAATCTGCAAATGTAGCACCTGTTTGTCACTCTGTCAAAAAATTCTACTAGAAAACAAAATAAAAATATATTGTCTAAAATGTACATTATTCTATTCATGTCATATGTTAGATTACTTAGCATACTATGCATTATTATTTATCCAATGCAATTTTTAACAGTTTTACTAGTGCTTTCATAATGTGTGTGTGTGTTTTTAAGAAGTTACAGACTAGATTTCTAGTGTATTTTTCTCTGCCCAAAGCAATTGCTTTTTTGATAACTTGTTTTCTTAGTATAATAACTAGAGCTAAAGGGCAATGCTATCATTATGCTTTGTCATTTGCATCTGAATATTTGAAATCTAATTTCAAACCAAATTAGATAAGTCTTGGAACTATTTTTTTTTTTTGCAGTTTTATTTTTTTTTTTAACTTTGACTAACACCGAGTCATGACTTACACTGCATAATGCATTGCCAAATAACTGGAAAGATAGTGTGTACCTTCACTGAAAGGGCAAACTCAGAAAGGGGTCCATTAATGAGATTCTTATCACAATACGATTATTTCATTGTGTTCCAAATGAATGCCTAGTTTTTCAAGATTTTTGAGAGAAGTTTTAATTTATTCTGATGAAATACTGTAAGGACCCTAAATAATTATAATTGGATTCAGACCTCTTAAAATAGAGAACTTGCACTGATGGAGGATTTTCTATGAATGCATGCTCAGTCCCTCAGTTGTGTCTGACTCTTTTGCGACCCCACGTACTGTAGGCTACCAGGCTCCTCTGTCTATGGGATTCCCCAGGCAAGAATACGGGAGTGGGTTGCCATTTCCTTCTCCAGCGAATCTTCCTGATCCAGGAATCTCCTGCATTGGCAGGCAGATTCTTTACCACTTAGCCACCTGGGAAGCCCAGCTTTTCTATACACTTATGCAATAATTTTGCATCCTGCATTTTCCATCTTGATTTTAAAAATAACACTAATATAACTTTTACTAAATCACTATTATTACCATTGAACAATGTCATTGGCAGATATGAGACAAACAGCCCCACCAGCTTCCTTAAGTGAAAGTGAAGTCGCCCAGTCATGTCCAACTCTTTGCAACCCCATGGACAGTAGCCAACCAGACTCCTCTGTCCATGGGATTTTCCAAACAAGAATACTGGAGTGAGTTGCCATTCCAGCTTCCTTAATAGTGTGAAAAAGGTAGGAAAAACAGAAAGTGATCTTTATCTTTTCTTTCTTCTATATCAGAAATTAACTAAGGATAGGTACTTATTCAAATAACTTTGAAATTTTATGTTAATATGTGAAATATTATGCATTTTTAGAAATAGTTGGCATCACCTATATTTTTAATTTAGTAATGCACATATTTGCAAGGATGTATCCTGATCAGATAGGGCAGACATTTCCAAAGGATTTTCCCAGGTTTTGGCTAATTTTTTTTTGAGTAGCAAACATGAGTGCCTGCAGCTCTGTTGAGGATATCTGTTCATTACCAAGTACAACACCTTCCACTTGACCACAGGCTCAAAATAATCACAGAAGTCATTGCTTTGCAATTTTCTGGAACTAATATTTGGTCAAGGATATCTAGGCCTCAGGCAGCAACAAAGATCATCCTATCTTGTAATCCTGTGTATGAAAGAAATGTGCAGAATTCTGTTTACAACCAAGCCTAAAACTCCCCACTTCATCTGCCATCTCATGTCTTCAGGCTGATGTACTTAAACCAAGTTTACCTAGTAATAGTCCATCTAATTGGCAGTCCAGAAAATAACTTTTGAAAATTTTATGTCTCTAGTTTCCGTGGGGGAACTAGAAAATACTGAAGTTTCATCCTCTGATTATTCCTTTAAATCAGTTTGCTTGCCCTTTATGTTATTGAATTGTGCTCTTTTCCCTTGCCCTGTTCTCATCACTACAGCTCTCATCATCTCCTCAAAGAGACACAGAGAGACCCAACCTCTGTCATGGGGTCAGGAACCCCTGAGTCCACAGCTATTCAGATGAATGTTGAAGGAATTATTATGTACTCTTTGCAGCGATGTTGGTGACAGAAGAAACTCATGACACAGATTTAAACCATTATCATTTCACTGCCTGGAGAGGAATACAGGGAGCAATACTCTCATTGAAGGACAGGCCAGAAATTAATAGCATTAATATCTTGTGCAGATAAATAAAGAGAATATATAGTTAAGGTAATTGTTTCAATAATTATGTTTATGCATATTACATATATGAAAATGGTAACATTTATGCATGCAAGCAAAATGTAACTTTGTGTTTTAATGATGCTGGTAGTGATTAAGAATCAGAGAGACAAATTTACATGAATAGTATGTTAAGCACTATGCCATGCAGTGTAGAGATTCTTCTCGTTTCATCTTCACTGCAATCTTTTAAAGTTTTGTATTCATTTTCATGAACTGAAACAAACAAGAAAAAGATTGTCATTTGCCCAAAGCTGAGTACTGGAGTTGAGACTGAAACCATAAATCTTTGACATCGTTAAGGAAGTTTCCTTACCCAGTCTTGCTCAGATAACACAAATTCACTCCACGATCTAGTTGGCCTGTCAGAAAGTCACTCACCAACTCACTCACGAGCACCAACTAAAACCGAAGCCGCTGAAAACTGACTGAACTACCAAAATAAGATTAATATTTACTTCAAGTAGTTTTCAAAACAACTAGCTAAAAAGTAGGTGATAAGACTAATCAACAGAATGCAGAAACCATTTTCCATCCACATTTACATAACACAGTGGAGATGTTTAGTCCCATTGTCTCTTGCTTTCCTAGAAGGGAGTGACTATAAGCTCCACTCCCCAGGAAAGAAAAGTGTGGGAGAAATACATCTGACTAATACATTTAAGAAGAGAAGTGAGTGTGGTTGACTCAGTGCCTCCAGGTTTCCTTTTGTGCCCAGCTGCTTTGCACATGGGATTTCTCTGTTGTTCCATGGATAAGCTTGCAGGGTATGGGACATCTGCTTGGGAGGCATGCAGGTATCCAAAGATACTCAGGACTTTGTTACTACGTCCCTCTAATTCCAGGGTGAAGAATAAGCAAGTGCATTTGCCAAATTAGCTGAAGTTCTGTTCTCTACTCACTGATACCAATAATTAATCTAGTATTTCATCTTTTATTTTTTCTGTTTTATATCTTATCTCAAATCTGACAAAAGTAGATAGATGTTTTTTTAGTAGATATTTCTTTATTGGCTCATGGAAAGCCCTGCATCCCATAGTCTTGAGAATATGTAAGAACTGATATTCGAGGAACAAATATGATTGGTGCTTCTGCTATAATACTAATAAAAGGGCTTAGAGAGTAAAGGTTATGTGGCATTTGAATTCAGGCTTTCACAGTGGCTTAGCCATAGGGGATTTGTTGTTTTTCAGAGGTTCAGTGTTGTTTTTAATGGGCTTTCAATTTATTAAGTGTGGCCTGTTCAGACCTTAATAAGCAGGGATAGAATTCCCTGCAGCTGACATCAATCTGACCTAAGACATAAGATGGTCCCTCCTGACTATATATGACTCCACCTACACTGACATGGATTTTATCAAGCAGATAAATTTTATTGAACAATAAGAGACACTGAGACCTACTTTATGTTCATTTAAAACAAGCAAAAATTCATTAGAGTTTATATCATTGAAGTGTGTTCAGTGATGCACACATTCATTTACCTGCTTTTCTTTGCTTCTCAACCACTACCTCAGATTAGAATTTGTCATCACAAAGGTAGCTAAATTTCTGGTGAGAAGTCCTGAGAGTTTCCAGTATGTGAACTGGTACTACCAGATCATATACCCCATAGTCAGTCTTTATATAGTTTTAAACTGTATTAAGGGTTAAAAGTACCAACTTTCAGTGACATACACATTCTCTTGACTCGGAACCCCTTATTGGACCTCAAACAGAACCTATATTGAGTTGTTTCTGGAACCTCTGATTAAAGATTTAGATTTCATATATCCAGAGTGGTTCCATCCACATAAGCTAAGTATATCTTATACAAAATGTGATAGAAAAAGAGGCCATTATTTGTAAAGCATATGCCATTAGCTTCGACTGAGGTAAAAAAAAAAAAAAAAAAGTCAATAAAAATCATTGCAAGTACAAAAACTTAAGACAGCAATTTAAAAAGCCTGAGCTGAAACATTCTGTTTGTAGGAATCTCATTTCTTAGGAAATCCAGGAGCAACTTGATTGATATAAACATATATTTTGGTCTTGATATCAGGAGTAGTGAAGAAGGCTAATTAAGTTTGAGGAGGAGAAAATGTCCATATGAAAAATCTTTTCATTTTAAAGGAAGGTATATATACATTTGATAAGAGAAAAATGAGATCTTGGAGGTGAAGGCAGATGGATAAGAAAGCAGAGAAGACATACCTGGATATAGTTACTTTTAAGGAAATAATTTCAGACTCTTTTGTGGACTACGATGGCTACTCCACTTCATCTAAGAGATCCCTGCCTACAGTAGTAGATATAATGGTCATCTGAGTTAAACTCACCCATTCCAGTCCATTTTAGTTTGCTGATTCCTAGAATGTTGATATTCACTCTTGCCATCCTGTTTGACCACTTCTAGTTTGCCTTGATGCATAGACCTAACATTCCAAGTTCCTATGCAATATTGCTCTTTACAGCATCGGACCCTGCTTCTATCACCAGTCACATCCACAACTGGGTGTTGTTTTTGTTTTCACTCCATCCCTTCATTCTTTCTGAAGTTATTTCTCCACTAATCTCCAGTAGCATATTGGGCACCTACCGATCTGGGGAGTTCATCTTTCAGTGTCCTATCTTTTTGCCTTTTCATTCTGTTCATGGAGCTCTCAAGGCAAGAATACTGAAGTGGTTTGCCATTCCCTTCTCCAGTGGACCACACTCTGTCAGACCTCTCCACCATGACTTATCCATCTTGGGAGGCCCCACACAGCATGGCTTAGTTTCCTTGACTTAGACAAGGCGGTGGTCCATGTGGAGAAGAGAATGGCATCCCACTCCAGTACTCTTGCCTGGAAAATCCCATGGGCAGAGGAGCCTGGTAGGCTGCAGTGGTCTATGTGATCAGATTGGCTAATTTTCTGTGATTGTGGTTTTAGTCTGTCTGTCCTCTGACGCTCTCTCTCAGCGCCTACCATCTTACTTAGGTTACTCTAACCTTGGACCTGGGATATCTCTTCATGGTTGCTCCAGCAAAGCACAGTCGATGTGCCTTACCTTGGACATGGGGTATGTCATCACGGCCGCCACTCCTGACCCCAGACATGGGGTATGTCCTCTCTGCCGCTCGCAGCTCCTGGCTGCCCAACTGCCACTAGCTGCTCTTGTGCCACAGCTCCCAATCACTGCCCAGCCAACATGCCCTCTCACAACACCTACTGTCTTACTTGGGTTTCACTTGCCTTGGACGCGGGGTATCCCCACTCTGCTTCTTGCATCCCCTGGGCTGCACAGCTGCCACTATTTGCTACTGTGGGCAGGGATCCCTTAGAAGAAATGAAGTAGCCATCATAGTCAACAAAAATGTCTGAATGCAATACTTGGATGCAATCTCAAAAGTGACAGAATGATTTCTGTTCATTTCCAAAGCAAATGATTCAATATCATGGTAATCCAAGTCTATGCCCAAACCAGTAAGGCTGAAGAAGGTGAAGTTGAACGGTTCTATGCAGACCTACAAGACCTTTTAGAACTAACACCCAACAAAGATGTCCTTTTCATTATAGAGGACTAAAATGCAAAAGTAGGAATTCAAGAAACAAATGGAGTAACAGGCAAATATGACCTTAGAATACAGAATGAAGCAGGGCAAAGGCTAATAGAGTTTTTCCAAGAGAACTCACTGGTCATAGCAAAGACCCTCTTGCAACAACACAGGAGAAGACTCTACACATGGACATTACCAGATGGCCAACACTGAAATCAGACTGATTATATACTTTGCAGCCAAAGATGGAGAAGCTCTATATAGTCAGCAAAAACAAGACTGGGGGCGGGCTATGGCTCAGATTGAAAACTCCTTATTGCCAAAATCAGCCTTAAATAGAAGAAAGTGGGGAAATTACTAAACCATTCATGTATGACCTAAATCAAATCAGTTATGACTATACAGTGGCAGTGAGAAATAGATTTAAGGGACTAGATTTGATAGACAGAGTGCCTGATGAACTATGGACTGAGGTTCATGACATTGTACAGAAGACAGGGATCATGATCATCCTCAAGAAAAAGAAATGCAAAATAGCTGTCTGAGGAGGCCTTTCAAATACCTGTGAAAAGAAGAGAAGTGAAAAGCAAAGGAAAAAAGAAAGATATACCCATATGAATGAAGAGTTCCAAAAAATAGCAAGGAGATAAAGAAAGCCTTTCTTAGCCATCAATGCAAAGAAATAGAGGGAAACAATAGAATGGGAAAGACTAGAGATCACTACAAGAAAATTAGAGATACCAAGGGAACATTTCATGCAAAGATAGGCTCAATAAAGGACAGAAATGGTATGAACCTGACAGAAGTAGAAGATATTAAGAAGAGGTGGCAAGAAGACACAGAAGAACTGTACAAAAAAGATATTCAGTTAATCATAATGAAAAGATAAACCAGTTAATCATAATGATGTGATCACTCACCTAGAGCCAGACATCCTGGAATGTGAAGTCAAGTGGGCCTTAGGAAGCATCACTATGAACAAACCTAGTGGAGGTGATGGAATCCCAGATGAGCTATTTCAAATCCTGCAAGATGATGCTGTGAAAGTGCTCCACTCAATATGCCAGCAAATTTGGAAAACTCAGTAGTGGCCACAGGACTGGAAAAGGTCAGTTTTCATTCCAATCCCAAAGAAAGGCAATGCCAAGGAATGCTCAAACTACTGCACAATTGCACTCATCTTACATGTTAGTAAAGTAGTGCTCAAAATTCTCCAAGCCAGGCTTCAGCAATATGTGAACTGTGAACTTTGAGATGTTCAAGCTGCATTTAGAAAAGGCAGAGGAACCAGAGATCAAATTGCGAGCATCTGCTGGATCATCAAAAAAGCAAGAGAGTTCCAGAAAAACATCTATTTCTGCTTTATTGACTATGCCAATGCCTTTATTGTGGATCACAATAAACTGTGGAAAATTCTTCAAGAGATGGGAATACCAGACCACCTAACCTGCCTCTTGAGAAACCTGTATGCAGGTCAGGAGGCAACAGTTGGAACTGGACATGGAACAACAGACTGGTTCCAAATAGGAAAAGGAGTACGTCAAGGCTGTATATTGTCACCCTGCTTATTTAACTTATATGCAGAGTACATCATGATAAACACTGGGCTGGAAGAAGCACAAGCTGAAATCACAATTTCTGGGAGAAATATCAATAACCACAGATATGCAGATGACGCCCCCTTATGGAAGAAAGTGAAAAAGAACTAAAGAGCCTCTTGATGAGAGTGAAAGAGGAGAGTGAAAAAGTTGGCTTAAAGCTCAACATTCAGAAAACTAAGATCATGGCATCCAGTCCCATCACTTCATGGCAAATAGATGGGGAAATAGTAGAAACAGTGACTGACTTTGTTTTGGGGGTCTCCAAAATCATTGCTGCTGTTGCTGCTGCTGCTAAGTCACTGCAGTCGTGTCCGACTCTGTGTGACCCCATAGATGGCAGCCCACCAGGCTCCCTCATCCCTGGGATTCTCCAGGCAAAATCACTGCAAAGGGTGATTACAGCTGTGAAATTAAAAGACTTACTCCTTAAAAGGAAAGTTATGACCAACCTATACAGCATATTAAAAAGCAGAGATGTTACTTTGCCAGCAAACATAGGTCTAGTCAAGGCTATGGTTTTTCCAGTAGTCATGTATGGACGTGAGTTGGACTATAAAGAAAGCTGAGCATCAAAAAATTGATGCTTTTGAACTGTGGTGTTGGAGAAGACTCTTGAAAGTCCCTTGGACTGCAAGGAGATCCAACCAGTCCATCCTAAAGATCAGTCCTTGTTGTTCATTGGAAGGACTGATGTTAAAGCTGAAGTTCCAATACTTTGGCCACCTGATGCGAAGAGGTGACACATTTGAAAAGACATTGATGTTTGGAAAGATTGAGGGCAGGAGGAGAAGGGGATGACAGAGGATGAGATGGCTGGATGGCATCGCTGACTCAATGGAGATGAATTTTAGTAAACTCTGGGAGTTGGTGATGGGCAAGGAGGCCTGGAGTTCTGATGTTCATGAGATCACAAAGAGTTGGACACGACTGAGCAACCGAACTGAACTGAACTGAAGGAAGGAATTAAGGAAGGCACCCCTGTTTGGTTTCTACTAGATTAGTAAGAGTGTCTGGTACACCCCCAAATAAATAAATAACAGCAGAAAAGAGGCAAGATCTCATTCATTAGGAAACCCCTCTCAGAAGGAGTCCAAAAGGTGTTGAGAGATATCCTCTTAAGTATTTAATTAAATAAGGAATTCATAAAACATGATGAACTATCTCACATCTTTCAGAATGACTATTACCAAAAAGACCCCTGGCAAGGATGTGGGGAATAGAGAAACCTTTACACTGTTGGCGAGGATGTAATTTGGTGCAGTCACCATGGAAAACAGTATGGAGGTTTCTCAAAAAACTAAAAATAAAACTATTATATGATTCAGAAATTCCACACCTGGGTATATATATTTAAAAAATGAAAACACTAATTTAAAAAAGACACTTGCACCCCAATATTGTTAAAATTGCCAAGGTATGGAAGCAACCTAAGTCACAACAGAAGAATTGATAAAGATGTGGTGTGTGTGTATATATATCAGATCAGATCAGTCTCTCAGTCGTGTCTGACTCTTTGCAACCCCGTGAATTGCAGCACACCAGGCCTCCCTGTCCATCACCAACCCCCGGAGTTCACTCAGACTCACGTCCATCGAGTCAGTGATGCCATCCAGCCATCTCATCCTCTGTCGTCCCCTTCTCCTCCTGCCCCCAATCCCTCCCAGCATCAGAGTCTTTTCCAATGAGTCAACTCTTCGCATGAGGTGGCCAAAATACTGGAGTTTCAGCTATAGCATCATTCCTTCCAAAAAAATCCCAGGGCTAATCTCCTTCAGAATGGACTGGTTGGATCTCCTTGCAGTCCAAGGGACTCTCAAGAGTCTTCTCCAACACCACAGTTCAAAGGCATCAATTCTTCGGCTTTCAGCCATATATATATATATATATATATATATATATAATGAAATACTACTCAGACATAAAAGAATGGAATTTTAGCATTTATGACAGCATGGATGGACTTGTGGGTATCTTGCTAAGGAAATTAATCCTGACAGAGAAAGACAAATACTATATAATAAGTTAACTCAAAAAAGAAAATAAAACAAACCAGCAAATATAGCAAAAAGGTGCAGACTCACAGAGACAGAGGACAAATTAGTGGTTACCAGTGGAGAAGGGAAAGAAGGGAGGGACAACATTGAGGAGTAAGAGGTACAAATTATTAGCTATAAAATAAGCTACAAGGGTTATTGTCCAACACAGGGAATATAGTCAATACTTATAATGACTATAAATGGAGTATAACTTTTTAAAAAATTGTAAACCACTATGTTGTACACCTGGATCTTAAATAATGTTGTACATCATTTATACCTCAATATTAAAAGCTTAAAAATAGAAGTATAAAAAATAATATATATCACAATTATAAGATAAGGCCTAAGTAGTAAGAGGAATACTTAGAAATAGTAAGTGATTGGAGAAGATATGGACAACTTTGAGAGGGGAAAACTAATGATATTAGTGTATATAATCAAGTACTTACTGAGTTTCAAGGTGACCCAGGTAATTTAGGTAAGGAAACATTACTTGTGCTCTGAAGAAAGAGATAAAAAACAGAGAAGACTCCTTGAAATAGAGCCAGACAGGGTAATAACAATAATATTCATTCATCCTTAGACTGATGCGAAAATGTCTCCTTGGGAAAGTAGACAAGGGATGTGATGATATACAATATTTCTTTGAATATTCTATGATGTCTGACAGACCTAGAATTTGCTTATTTGCTCTATCTTACCAAGAAAAGTGAAAGTGAAGTCGCTCAGTCGTGTTCTACTCTTTGCAACCCCATGGACTGCAGCCTGCCAGGCTCCTCAGTCCATTGAATTCTCCAGGCAAGAGTACAGGAGTGGGTTGCCATTTCCTTCTACAATCTTACCAAAGGGCCTCACAAAGCAAAACTAGTGAATTTAATAGGTAATGCAGAAGTCTAACACCACCAGAGAAAGAGTAAAGTCTTTTTATCCAGCAAAATGGTTTGCTCTGTATCTGGTACAGAAAAACAGAAGAAAAGTCAGGTTAAACTGCTAACAACTCAGGGAAGCCAGCCCTCCTTGATGTATAGGGTGAAAGGGGCAGAAAAAATAAATAGAGGCATAGCTTCCATCAGAGAAAGAGAAGGTAGAAATAAATGCTACTCTAGGCTGGAAATATTCAAGAGATGAAGGAAGAAAGATGTCCAGAACCTTGAGGTGTTAGGTAGAGATACTGGTCACAAGGCTTTTTTCCTTTTTCTGTAGTAAGCCAAATAACACAGGAAAGAAAGAGATCTTGAGATCTGGGAACTGGGCCATCATCAGTGCAAATTTCCACACATTGCTAAAAGGCACATATGCCTCAAATGCCACGTTCTGAGTGAGGAGACAGCGGGAATAAGTGGATGACAGTTCTGGCGCCAGTTACCAAAAAGACATCCACTGCACGGCCTTCAGGGTGGGTTCTCTGCCCAAGTATCTCACAAAGTGACTCTAGCTCACAGGGTCAAAGAGTTTTCATTTTTAGAATTCATTATTTACTTTAACAAGTGATATGGACTTTGTATCTTTTCAAGTTTTATATGCATATTTGGGTGAGACCATGCGTGCTAAGTCACTTCAGTTGTGTCCGACTCTGTAGGACCCCATGGACTGTAGCCTGCCAGACTCCTCTCTCCATGATATTCTTCAGGCAGGAATACTGGAGAGGGTTGCCATGCCCTCCTCCAGGGGATCTTCGTGAGTATAAGGATCAAACCCACTTCTCTTATGTCTCTTGCATTTGCAGGAGGGTCCTTAACCACTAGGACCCCAGGAAAGCCCTCATATTTGGGTAAGGGGATTCAATTTTGGGGTTGCAATACTTTTTGAACTCCATATGGGGGAGAGCTTAAATTTAGAGACAGAGAATATGTGACTGACTACTGTTAGGATATTCCACTAGCTCTCATTTACTCTCATCTATATTTCATCCACTACAATTTAATTCTATCTCATAATCTCTAGTGGGATACATTGAAGATCATGGTCATGGTTAATTTGTGGTGCAAAATCAATTGGGAGGAAATATTCAGCTTAGGGTTTTATAAAAAGCCTTTGAGGTACTTTAATTAATGACTTGTTCTAAACCAGCGCTTCTCCAACTTTAATGTACATAAGAATTACCTAGGGATCCTCTTAAACTATAGGATAAGTAGTTCTGGGCTGGTCTGAAATTCTGCATTTCTAACAACTTCTGCATTTCTAACAAGGCCCCAGGTGATGCTGAAGGTTCAGGTCAGAAATAGCAAGATTTTAACCCAGTCCAACTCTTCTCATGGGCGGCCAAAGTATTGGAGTTTCAGCTTTAGCATCAGTCCTTACAAAGAACACCCAGGACTGATCTCCTTGAGAATGGACTGGCTGGATATCTTTGCAGTCTAGGGACACTAAAGTGTCTACTTCAACACCACAGTTCAAAAGCATCAATTCTTCGGGGCTCAGCTTTCTTCACAGTCCAACTCTCACATCTATACATGACCACTGGAAAAACCATAGCCTTGACTAGATGGACCTTTGTTGGCAAAATAATGTCTCTGATTTTCAATATGCTATCCAGGTTGGTCATAACTTTCCTTCCAAGGAGTAAGCGTCTTTTAATTTCATGACTGCAATCACCATCTGCAGTGATTTTGGAGCCCAGAAAAATAAAGTCTGATACTGTTTCAACTGTTTCCCCATCTATTTGCCATGAAGTGATGGGACCAGATGCTATAATTTTCGTTTTCTGAATGTTGAGCTTTAAGCCAACTTTTTCTCTCTCCTCAAGAGGCTTTCACTTTCATTAAGAGGCTCTTTAGTTCCTCTTCACTTTCTGCCATAAGGGTGGTGTCATCGGCATATCTGAGGTTATTGATATTTCTCCCGGCAATCTTGATTCCAGCTTGTGCTTCTTCTAGCTCAGCGTTTCTCATGATGTATTCTGCATAGAAGTTAAATAAGCAGGGTGACAATAAATAGCCTTGACATACTCCTTTTCCTATTTGGAACCAATCTGTTGTTCCATGTCCAGTTCTAACTGTTACCTCTTGACCTGCATACAGGTTTCTCAAGAGGCAGATCAGGTGATCGGAAATTCCCATCTCTTGAAGAATTTTCCACAGTTTATTGTGATCCACATAGTCAAAGAATTTGGCATAGTCAATAAAGCAGAAATAGAACTCTGGAACTCTCTTGCTTTTTCGATGATCCAGCAGATGCTCTCAATTTGATCTCTGGTTCCTCTGCCTTTTCTAAATCCAGTTTGAACACCTGGAAGTTCACCGGTTCACGTATTGCTGAAGCCTGGCTTGGAGAATTTTGAGCATTACTTTACTAGCGTGTGAGATGAGTGCAATTGTGCGGTAGTTTGAGCATTCTTTGGCATTGCCTTTCTTTGGGATTGGAATGAAAACTGACCTTTTCCAGTCCTGTGGCCACTGCTGAGTTTTCCAAATTTGCTGGCATACTGAGTGCAGCACTTTCACAGCATCATCTTCCAGGGTTTGAAATAGCTCAGCTGGAAGTCCATCACCTCCACTAGCTTTGTTTGTAGTGATGCTTTCCACTTGACTTCACATTCCAGGATGTCTGGCTCTAGGTGAGTGATCACACTATCGTGATTATCTTGGTCTTGAAGCAGGAGGAGAAGGGGACAACAGAGGATGAGATGGCTGGATAGCATCACCGATAGATGGACATGAGTTTGGGTGAACTCTGGGTGTTGGTGATGGACAGGGAGGCCTGGTATGCTGCAATTCCTGGGGTCGCAAAGAGTCAGACATGACTGAGTGACTGAACTGAAGTGAACCCATTCCAAAACCTCTGGGGCACAAAATAGCTTCCTTTTGGTGTGTCCAGGAGGTGTAACATGAAAACTGGGTTGGCATCAGGCAAGTAGTCTGGTGAAGTTGGGAATGGGGGTAGTCTGATTGGTCACCCCTGCCCTGTACAAACGAAGAAGGCTATGGCACCCCACTCCAGTACTCCTGCCTGGAAAATCCCATGGACAGAGGAGCCTGGTAGGCTGCAGTCCATGGGGTAGCTCAGGGTCAGACATGACTGAGGGACTTCACTTTCACTTTTCACTTTCATGCATTGGAGAAGGAAATGGCAACCCACTCCAGTGTTCTTGCCTGGAGAATCCCAGCGGGAGCTTGGTGGGCTGCCGTCTATGGGGTCACACAGAGTCGGACACGACTGAAGTGACTTAGCAGCAGCAGCCCTGTACAAAGTGAGTAGATACAATCAGGACTGATCATAGAATTGGTTAGCCTAACAAGAAAAAAAAAAAAAAAAATCTGAGGAATGTGTGGGGGAATGTTTACTTCCCATTCCTCATATTTCCATGAGAAGAACAAATTCCTTTTTCAGAACTCCAGCAATAAAGTTATAAGAAGAAGACATCTGGCTCCCTCGTGCTCTCCCCGTTGCCTCTGTCCAAGGGCAGAGGAAACTGGCATTTGTTTAAACAGTGGAGAACACTTAAAGTTTTCTGGTAGTGCCACCTAACCTGCAAGAAGCCTTCCTTTCCACTCCTTCAGAGTATAAGCTCCACCAGTCAGGAAGGTCATCTTTGTTCAATATTGGACAGGTCAGTTTGTTTAACCCTGAAGGGAAGCATTTGAAAGCCTAGAGGCCATATTCTTAAAGCCACATTGACCTAACAGCATTATCAGTGATTAAGATGTCATTTTCTCTCTGGTTCCTCTGTCTTATTTCTCAATAAGTCCAAATTCAGGAGGAAGGGAAGATAGACAAGTTCCTTGGGGGCTGCCTGAAAGACCAATTGTAATTATTTATGAAATGCCTGCTGACTTGTGCTTTTCTATTGTAGGACCCGCCTCTCTCCTGACTTTTTACCTGCTTCTGGGCTGAGTTATAAGACCAGACTTAAGGAGGAAGAAATAAAAGAATAGGTCGCTCACTTCTGATCTCAAAGGTTATCAGACTAAGGGGGAGGATGGGGTAATATGATGAGTTCTTCCTATTTAGTTGTCACTTTGATCATTAGAACTTAATCTTAACAAAGTGCAAGGTTTAAAGGCAGCCACATGTGCTTATGGAACCTGACCACACAGAGCAAGTGTCCTGTTGCCCTTGAACCAGCACAAGGGAAATCATGGAATCACTGAAGAACCTTGGCTTTCACATCAGTGCCCTGTCCATCAAGGTTGCTGAGGAATTACCCAGATCAGGAATAAGAATGTTTGGGAGAAGCAATTAGTTAAGATATAGAGAGAATTCTCTACCCTACCCCCAACCTATGTGCAGTGAGAAATAACTAATCGATTTAAAATATAAAAAGAAGGTGCTGAACATGAGTGAAAGGTTAGAGGCTTAGGACTGGAGAACAGAAGCCTATGAGTGTGAGGACTTCAAATGAAAGGCAAATGGATAGAACTACAGATCCTAGCCATTGATGTTGGTATGTCCCACAAATGCCAAACAAGACCTGCTCAGAGTCAGTGGTCATTTGTCCAGTATTCATACCAGACCATTTCCTCACTTAATACAACATAGAGCACATATGTGAACTAGAGAGGCTCAATTAGGACAAGGACACAGTGAGACCCCAAATATACACATTTACCATTAGGGGAAGAGAAAGAATACAATCTAAGGCTAATTAACATAAAAAAATTTAAACCAGCAATGGTGTGGAGTTGAATTATGAATATACTATTTCAAGAGGGAAAAAACTGTGATATTGTTGTCTGAAATATCTTTTTCTTCAACAGTGATATGATATTCTTCAGAAATATCAGATAGGCTGTGAAATAAATAAAAAGTGTACTTTCTTTACTGACTAATAACAACTACACTGAGAACAAAGGTGGAATAAAACCTAGAGGATAAATCGAGATGATTAAATCTCAAACTAAAGGTATTTTCAAAATGAGCAACAAATAAATGGAAAATTTTTGGAAATTTGACAAATAGGCAATTATGAAAGATAAGAATTATTAAAAGCTAAAAGGATTCCCCAGTGGTTCAGACAGTAAAGAAAATGCCTCTAACTCTAACCCTAACCCCATTTCACAAATGTTCACACATGTGTTCACACATGTGCAGTGCAGGAGACCAGGGTTTGATCCCTGGGTGGCAAAGATCCCCTGGAGGAGGGCATGGCAACCCATTCCAGTATTCTTGCCTAGAGAATTCCATGGACCTAGGAACCTGGCAGGCTACAGTCCATAGAGTCTCAAAGACTCAGATACGACTGAGTGACCGGACACATACAAACTGTTGTGAAATTCAGTATGTGAATAATATAGGAAAACTTAAAAGGGAATTCAGAGAGGAGAAGAAAATTATCAATAATGTAAGGAAAATGAACAGGTCTCTGAATGTTTATCAGCAGTATTGTATTTTACAAGACATTGAAATCAGGTCATCCAAATTCTGAAGGAAATGCATTTGCTAACTAGAATTGAAAACTGTAATGGAGTGATAATACCTAAGTCAGACCAAAGCCATTACAAAATTCCAAAAACTTAGTAATTTATTTCTGACTCATCCTTTCTTAGAAAATTAGTTGAATATATGCTTTGGAAGTAATAAGGAAAAGTCAAGAAAAGGTCTTAAGATACAATCAGTAGTGATTTCAAACCTATGTGTTAGTTACTCAGTCGTGTCTGACTCGTTGGAACCCCACGGACTGTTGCTGGCCAGGCTACTCCGTTCATGGGAATTCCCAGGCAAGAACACTGGAGTGGGTTGCTATTTCCTTCTCCAGGGTAACTTCCAGACCCAGGAACTGAACCCAGGTCTCCCATATTGCAGGCAGACTCTTTACTGTCTGAGCCACAAAGGAAGCCCTGATTTCAAATTTGGAAATCAGTCAAAGAAAATACTTTTTTTCTATTATTAAAGCAGGAAGACCAAGGGAGGGAGGTCATGGGCATGGAGCAAATGGTGTGCATCAGAATTGACAGTATCATTGGAAGTTTGAAAATAAAACCTGATTATGTAATAAAAACATAGGTTATAAGGAAATAGCTAACTGATTATTAACATAGTTAGAATAATATTTAGGTTTCCCTGATGGCTCAGACAGTAAAGAATCTGCCTGCAATGCAGGAGACCCAGGTTTGGTCCCTGGGTGGGGAAGATACCCTGGAGAAGAGAATGGCTACCCATTCCAGTATGCTTGCCTGGAGAATTCCATGGACAGAGGAGCCTGGCAGATAATATCTAAATAATGGATAATATAACTAATATATTATTGCTAATAAAATGTACAAAATTGAGGGTTAAGGTATAAAGCAAGTTAAAATATTACATTTTTAAAAAATTAATTTATTTATTTAAATTGGAGGCTAATTACTTTACAATACTGTAGTGGTTTTTGCCATACATTGACATGAATCAGCCATGAGTGTACATGTGTCCCCCATCCTGAATCCCCATCCTCCCTCCCTCCCCATCTCATTCCTCAGGATCATCCCAGTGCACTGGCCTTGAGTGCCATTTCTCATGCATAGAACCTGAACTGGTGATCTATTTTACATATGGTAATATACATGTTTCAATGCTATTCTCTCAAATCATCCCATCCTCACCTTCTCCCACAGAGTCCAAAAGTCTGCTCTTTATATCTGTGTCTCTTTTGCTGTCTCACATATAGGGTCATCATTACCATCTGTCTAAATTCAATATGTATATGTTAATATACTGCATTGTTTTTCTTTCTGACTTACTTCACTCTGTATAATAGGCTCCAGTTTCACCCACCTCATTAGAACTGATTCAAATGCATTTTTTTAATAGTTGAGCAATATTCCATTGTGTATATGTACCAGAAAATATTGAACTATTTTGAGAAACTAATGGCATCTATGTTCAGTCACAGAGAAGGCAATGGCACCCCACTCCAGTACTCTTGCCTGGAAAATCCCATGGATGGAAGAGCCTGGTGGGCTGCAGTCCATGGGGTCACGAAGAGTCAGACACGACTGAGTGACTTCACTTTCACTTTCATGCATTGGAGAAGGAAATGACAACCCACTCCAGTGTTCTTGCCTGGAGAATCCCAGCGGGAGCTTGGTGGGCTGCCGTCTATGAGGTCACACAGAGTCGGACACGACTGAAGTGACTTAGCAGCAGCAGCAGCAGCAGCATGTTCGTTCAGTCAATAAGAGAGAATCCAAGATAGGATTCAACCTGCAATGATGTTAGTTGGGTTGGTGAGTGTGTTGAGAAATGAAGAGAAGCTGGAAGATTGGAAGAGCCTTAGGAGGGAGGACATGCAAGCTTGAGTTTGCCTGAAGATGAGAGGGAAGGAAGAAGAGATGCAGCATCCTAGAATGCTGAATAGTCTAAAGGAGGTACAGCGAGGTTTTCAGGGACTTCCTGTGCCAGTTTAAGCCTGTCCCACTTGGCCCAGAACTGCACCTGCATAAGGATCCTTCTAAGCTGTCATTGGTTAGGACCAACCCCTGGAAACCTGACCTCAGTGCACTTACTAAGCCAGAGCTGCTTTCAGAGGACAGCTGTTGGGGGTCCCTGGTTACTGGGGTCCCTGATTACTATGCTCCCTGTGTTGAATGTTTCCAAGACTCATTCTCACGGCTACCTTGTTGTAAGAAAAATGACTTGAGCCTAGAAATATTCCATTTTGACGAGTGATCATGATGTTTTTAGTCCAAGAAGAATCATACCATGTGGCTTTGAAGTGGAAAATATGGCATAATCAATACTCTCCAACTGTTTTCAAATATAAGATCAATCTGCACAAATTACAAAAATTAATATGTTGCAGAACAGCTGTTGTCTTACAGATGTAAACATATTATAAATGTCAAAAGTAGAATGGCAGAAGAGGGGAAGAGGAGGAAATGAAAGAATATGACATTCATAGTCATCCAACAAAATGAGAAGTCAGGAGATTATGTATATTTGAAATAAGAAATGTGGCTTAAATGCTTTATTTACTTTAATATTTTATCCAACTGAAAAATTAAACTGCATGATATGACATTGGTAGGAAAGAAATGAGTTGGTGTGTTAGGGGGTTGGGGAGTGGTATAAATTAGCAAAATCTTTATCAATCAGAGAGACAAATGGGAATGTTAGCTTAGTATCTAGTATTAAAGATGTATCTCCCAGAACTAACTCTGAAAGTTAGGAGGATTTGGTTTAGGAGAATCTTATAATTAATTATATTTCTTTCTCTATATTAGAAATACTGACCTATGTGCATCTGATTTTTTTAAATTAAGGAAAAATTAGATCATAATTTAAATATCCAGATATTTATGATTTTCATATCTTAATAATTTCATAACTGAGCTTAAAAATTACATATTGTCTTGCAAACTATTTTTACTTAGTGAAAGTGAAAGTCACTCAGTCTTGTCTGGCTCTTCGTGACCTCATAGACTATATAGTCCATGGAAATCTCCAGACCAGAATAGTGGAGTAGGTAACCGTTTCCTTCTCCAGGGGATATTCCTAACCCAGGGATCCATCCCAGGTCTCCTGCATTGCAGGGAGTTTCTTTACCATCTGAGCCACAAATTTTTTCTTAGTAAAATTAGAGATACCAAGTGAACATTCATGCAAAGATGGGCTTGATAAAGGACAGAAATGGTATGGACCTAACAGAAGCAGAAGATATTAAGAAGAGGTGGCAAGAATACACAGAACTGTACAAAAAAGATCTTCATGACCAAAATAATCACAATGGTGTGATCACTCACCTAGAGCCAGACATCCTGGAATGTGAAGTCAAGTGGGCCTTAGACAGCATCACTATGAACAAAGCTAGTGGAGGTGATAGAATTCCAGTTGAGCTATCTCAAATCCCAAAAGATGATGCTGTGAAGATGCTGTACTCAATATGCCAGCACATTTGGAAAACTCAGCAGTGACCACAGCACTGGAGAAGGTCAATTTTCATTCCAATCCCAAAGAAAGGCAATGCCAAAGAATGCTCAAACTACCGAACAATTGCACTCATCTCACACGCTAGTAAAGTAATGCTCAAAATTCTCCAAGCCAGGCTTCAGCAATATGTGAACCGTGAACTTCCTGATGTTCAAGCTGGTTTTAGAAAAGGCAGAGGAACCAGAGATCAAATTGCGAACATCTGCTGGATCATGGAAAAAGCAAGAGAGTTCCAGAAAAATATCTATTTCTACTTTATTGACTATGCCAAAGCCTTTGACTGTGTGGATCACAATAAACTGTGGAAAACTCTGAAAGAGATGGGAATACCAGACCACCTGACCTGCCTCTTGAGAAACCTATATGCAAGTCAGGAAACAACAGTTTGAACTGGTCATGGAACAACAGACTGGTTCCAAATAGGAAAAGGAGTACGTCAAGGCTGTATATTGTCACCCTGCTTATTTAACTTATATGCAGAGTACATCATGAGAAACGCTGGGCTGGAAGAAGCACATGCTGGAATCAAGATTGCAGGGGAAAATATCAATAACCTCAGATATGCAGATGACACCACCCTTATGGCACAAAGTGAAAAGGAACTAAAAAGCTTTTTGATGAAAGTGAAAGAAGAGAGTGAAAAGGTTGGCTTAAAGCTCAACATTCAGAAAACTAAGATCATGGCATCTGGTCCTATCTTCACGGGAAATAAATGGGGAAACAGTGGAAACAGTATCAGACTTTATCTTTTTGGGCTCCAAAATCACTGCAGATGGTGATGGCAGCCATGAAATTAAAAGACACTCCTTGGAAGAAAAGTTATGACAACCTAGATAGCATATTCAAAAGCAGAGACATTACTTTGCCAACAAAGGTCCGTTTAGTCAAGGCTATGGTTTTTCCAGTGGTCATGTATGGATGTGAGAGGTGGACTGTGAAGAAGGCTGAGCGCCGAAGAATTGATACTTTTGAACTGTGGTATTGGAGAAGATTCTTGAGAGTCTTGAAACTGCAAGGAGATCCAACCAGTCCATTCTAAAGGAGATCAGCCCCGGGTGTTTTTTAGAAGGAATGATGCTAAAGCTGAAACTCCAGTACTTGGGCTACCTCATGCAAAGAGTTGACTCATTGGAAAAGACTCTGATGCTGGGAGGCATTTGGGGCAGGAGGAGAAGGGGCCAACAGAGGATGAGATGGCTAGATGGCATCACTGACTCAATGGGCGTGAGTTTGAGTGAAATCTGGGAGATGGTGATGGACAGGGAGGCCTGGCATGCTCTGATTCATGGGGTCGCAAAGAGTCGGACACGACTGAATGACAGAACTGAACTGAACGATCACAATTGTTCCCCCATATCCTTACACATTCTTTAAAATTATGATTTTGACTACATTTATGTGCCATATCATAATTTGCCATTACATTTTCTATGTATATAAACTCTTAACATTTACCTTGTCTCAATTTCCATTTTTAATATTAGAAAAAAAGTATTATAATGAAATTCCTTTGTGTATGAATTTTTAACATATTTAAAAGGTCTCTGTGACAAATTTCAGTAAGTGATATTAATGTATAAAAATTATAGACATTTTAATTTTAAGATAGATAAGATAGCCATACATAATATATTTCCTTAAAATGTATTTATCATGTATTTCCTCCATTTTCAATAACAGCATAGGAAAGTACCTGCTTCCTACTTATTGCTAAAACTTTTGTTTTGATCTTTTCCAATGGGAGTCTTTTTTTTTTTTGCATCCTTTTCTGTTTGATTACTAGTGAAGTTCAATATGTGTCATAGGCTTATTGGTTATCTTGTGTCTAGAGTATTGTCAGGTTATACTTCTTACTCTGTTTTTCCATTGAAATGCCCCTCTTCTGTATTTTAACATGCAGGCATTTTATATTTGTGTGTGCCAAATCTACCAAGTTTTTCATTTGTATTTCTTTCTTGTCTTTTGTGCCAGTTCATCTGCAAAGCTGAGCCTACTTGTCTTACAGCCATGTTTCCTCATCAAAAGAACATCCTCACCCGAACATCCTCACCCAGTAAGCTGTGTTGAGGGGGTGAGGCAGCAGGGACACCTGACTGCTGTGTGCCCCCCACACAGTGTAAGTGAGGGCTAGCAGACCTCTGTGCCTGCCCCCTGCATGCTCAGTCGCTGAGTCCTATCTGATACCTTGTGACCCTATGGACTGTAGCCTGCCAGGCTCCTCCGTCCATAGGATTCTCCAGGCAAGAATACTGGAGCGGGTTGCCATTTCCTTCTCCAGGGAATTCTTCCCACTTAGGGATCCAACCTGCCTCTCCTGTGAGTCATGCATTGGCAGGCAGGTTCTTTACCACTAGTGCCACTTGGGAAACTTTGCACCTCCCTGCTACCCCCATGAGATCCACCCAAACCAGCTTCTCTGGATGCTCATAGTGACACTTCTTAGGAAATGGGCTCAGGAATGTCAATCCCAAGGTGGGATTGCTCTAAAGACACTACCTCAAGATTTCATAAGTAGTTCCTATAAATGTTTGTTCTGTACCTCCTATTTCCTCCCTTATAGATCTTCTGCTTTCCCTAAGTATTCCCATCCTGCTGTGGATATTATGCTGTCATAAACACATCCCTTTTGCATGAAGGTGATTTGGGAACCTCTTTGCCAAATGTGGATTTTGAATTTTCAAAGGAATGACACAGGCTACAAAAATAACACAATTAAATCCAAACAAACAAACAAAAACTTTAAAGAAAAAAATTCAGTGAGAATGTCTGAGAGTGATAATAAGTACCTGTGAATGGAGAGAAAAAGATTTATATTGAAAACTATATATTCAGAAAAATGGCTGTCCTGAACTGTGTCTTGTAAGAACTTAAAAACAACTATATTTAATTGTTCTGATGCAAATGAAAATGTGGTGGTTCATGTCTTGCAAATTTAAGAGTTTATTCAAGCCTAATGGGCTTAATTTTATTTATTTATTTTTTGGAGCAGGAAAGAGAGAAGACTGATAAGATTCAGAGCAAATATAAATCCTCCCTCCACTGCCTACTTTCATTTTACTTTGGGAAAGGGAGATCTCCCTCTCAACAGCCCTGTATGACTCTTAAGAAGAGAAACAGGACTGTGTCTTTTCTTTTCATTATTAGAAAATCTTTATCAAGCACCAGATCCTTATGCACTAGAAAGCCATATGTTTCAGAAGAGTATCATATCTTCTCGGATGTGTAGGAAGAGTTGCTATTATACATGTCTCTGCCCTATGGTTTAGGTACTGATGAGAGAAATAGATATTTGTTTCAACTACAGAGATGATTGTCTAGAAAATGAGAATGTCTACAGTGGTCACTGTCTCTAATGGTCAATTGTGGCAAAATATTTAAGAGTTGGGAGAACTGCAGAGTTCTACACGCACACCTGGATTGTATGCTCACTTAGTTCATTATCATGAAAGTGGAGGCTTGGATATTGATTGATATGAGAATTAGTGCAGCAAGATGGCTTGGGGGACAAAGCAGAAGTATTATTCTTAGAGAGAAAGTTTCTCTGGCCTGGCTTAAGGGAAGTTGTTGGTGCAGGCTAACAGGAGTAGCCCATCTAGTTATCTCTTATTACTGCTTTGTCTGAGACCTAAGACAAGTCACAGAATGTCTCTGAACATTGTATTCTTCATCTTTAAATGAGAAATTCTACTGCCTAATCCTAATAGACCAAACATCTTGTAATTTGATGTTAGGATCAGAAGCAATGTATATGGTTGTTTATACCTCATGGAAGACCAATATAATAGCATTTTGTTTCTAATGTGATCATCATTATTATTCCACTTTTAATTTGTAGACAGGCTTGAATATTTCATAAATCCTGTCATAAACTCTTTCACTTCCTACATGGTAAACATCAAAGTACCCTCATTTTCAGAGTAATTTGTAGTTGTGTTTTTTTTTCCTCTTTATTTTTTTTTAAAGCAGAAAGTGATGCTACACTGGATTCATTATTATTCTTTGTGAAACATTATTTGAAATCGCTTTTTCAAGGAAGATCCAATCTGTACATCTTTTTATTCTGTTATTACATTTAAACAAGAGATATACCTAAAAACAATAATATTTCTAGAAGTTTGATCCTAAGTAAATTTTCTAGAAAACTGATTTTAAGTAAAGACACACTGTTTTAAAAATCAAGAAATGAAGTAATACCCAAAGTGGGCAGAATACCAAGTGAAGTTTAACCCCTCTGGCCAGATTTCTTCTTCAAGTATATGATGCTTTCTGTAAAATCCCTTCAGACCAAAAAAAGACATCCTTGAAAAAAGTCTCTGTCTTTCATGTTTTATCTTTAATGCCATCAGCCATCTTTCTGGGGGGTTGCTCTCCCTCTTCGATGAAATGTGTATAAAATAGTTCTGGTTTGAGTACCACTGCTTTTCCATTGGCAACCCTGGCTGAACTTGGCTACCCTGTGGCAGACCACAGGGATGTCAGGTAAATTTCTCTAGAGCGACGATCAAAAACTTCATGCAACCCAGGATGACCGGTTAGGCTCAGCTGGTTTGATCTTACCTTGCTGTGTTCAATCCAAGAGGAAGGTGTCATGAGGAATTGAGACCAATAGCCTCTTTGTAGTTTCTTTGAACTCTGATCCACTCACTTGTCCATCTTAGTTCCTGGCCCTTCTTCTCACTTGGTCTGATGAAATGTGAATCACCTTTCTATGTCTAACTTAAAAAAAGCAATGCTAAGAGTAACAAGTAAGGACAGTTTACTATGTGTCCAAAACTCTTGCAAATGCTTTACATGTGTAAGTCATATAATCCTCAAAACAGCCTTAAAATGCAAGCATTGGTGCTGTCCCTATGTTACAGGTGAGTAAGTTAAAGAGCAGAAAAATTGATGTTTTTAATGTCAAATAGCTATTTAAGAGACTATAGGAACAATAGATATAAAAATGATATATACTTATGAGAGATGCTTTGGTCTGTGAGATTTATTTCAGTAGGCATGATAATTCGGCACATTTTAATCCCCAAAGTGGCTTCTGAAAACCTCAGTAAATCAAAGTGCATGTTCATTTTTGGCGGCAAAGAACAACATACTAGAGAAATCAAATCTATATTTCTCTACAGTATTGTGCACCTGAAATTCTGATGAATATACAGACCAATCAGAAGCATGTTTAGTACAGATTCTACTCCAGTGGGTCTGTGATAATTACTGAGATTCTGCATTTCTGAAAAGTTCAAATGCTGCTGGTCTGCAGACTACACTTTGAGTAGCAGTCCCTAATATGTTGTTGAATTCTGCTTAAATGAATGCTTGATTCTGTATTTAAAAAAAAACCCTGTGTTACAATATGAAAAGAAAGTTAGTTTAGTTATTACATAAGTGACTCTGCTTTCACTAAGTGTGCTGTGCTCAGTTTCTCAGCTGTGTTCAACTTTTTGCAGCTCCTTGAAATATAGGCTGCCAGGCTTCTCTGTCCATGGAATTCTTAAGATAAGAATACCAGAATGGGTTTCCATTCCCTTCTCCAGGGAATCATCTCAACCCAGAGATATAACCCAGCTCTCAGTATTGTAGGCAGATTCTTTACCATGAACCATCAGTATGCTAGATTATATTATGAGATTCAAACGGCACCAGGAAAACATAAGTGCTAGTGAGATATCCAATGAATATCTCAAAATGTGTACCATGGGCAATAAACTTAGCATTATAAATTTTCTGCTATATAAACCTGCATGAAAAAAAATCACAACTATACTCCACAAAATTCTGTGCACCCATTTATTAAACAAACACTGCCTATCTGTCTTAAATGGCAATTAAAATGCTTGTATCTGATGTTAGAAAATAACTGTTTTTCATGTAACCTTCTCAAATCCTAGTGTAGTTCCACTACATAAATCCTATTAGAATCATACTAGAATAAAAGTTTTTTTCATGTGTGCCTGAAATTGCCCACCCTCAAATTAGCCTTTATAGCAATTTTATGAATATTTTAGTTCAAATGTTGCTTTTCCTCTGAGCCATCTAGATTGCCCATATCAGGTACTGGGGTTTATATGGTCACGAAGAATTGATGCTTTTGAACTGTGGTGTTGGAGAAGACTCTTGAGAGTCCCTTGGACTGCAAGGAGATCCAACCAGTCCATTTAAAGGAGATCAGCCCTGGGTGTTGTTTGGAAGGAATGATGCTAAAGCTGAAACTCCAGTACTTTGGCCACCTCATGTGAAGAGTTGACTCATTAGAAAAGACTCTGATGCTGGGAGGGATTGTGGGCAGGAGGGAAAAGGGGTGACAGAGGATCAGATGGCTGGATGGCATCACCGACTTGATGGACGTGAGTCTGAGTGAACTCCAGGAGTTGGTGATGGACAGGGAGGCCTGGCGTGCTACGATTCATGGGGTTGCAAAGAGTTGGACACAACTGAGCGACTGAACTGAACTGAAGCATGGAACTGAGGAAACAGTAGGAAGAAAAAGAACATCATTCATGCCATTGTATTCATAGTTAGCCACTGTGTGAAATGGATCACTGTCTCATGTAGCTACCAGAAATTAGCTTCACACAATGACCCTTTCCTGCACCTGTATTGTCAGTGTCTTGGGCTCAGCTGGAGAGCTGAGGGCACTCTTCACTTGGAGCACTGTCAGAAATCAGTCACACCTGCAGCTTCACAAGTGATGAGCATAGAAATAGAAATCATTGGTGTCACAATTAACCTTGATGAGCCATAATCATTGAATACTCCATTTGAGTATATACAAATATGCAGTAAATTCCACTGAGCTATTATCTAAGCTACAAACTGAGCTACAGAAATTTAAGAACAAAGACTAAATTAGATACCACTTAAAACTGTACTTGGGCTACAAAAGGAAACATCAAATGAATAGTTGGTGCAGTTGATTATTCTTTTTTTTTTTAGGTTAAGACTGCTTGCACTGATCAAAGAGTAGTGAACAATTTATAGTTTGTAACAGTAGTTAGAAAACTGTGCCATGTGATAGAATCCCCTACGAGGAATCTTTAAAATATGCTGGTAAAACCTTTCCCCATTGAATTCAGTTGATCTACAGTGGAGCTGAGAAGTTTCATTTCTCAATATTTCCCCTCTCATGCTAATAATTCTGGACCTAGACCATACTTAGAGAACTACTGCCCTTATGTTCTCTATGAAAGTATACTCTTATGATTGGTTAATTTAACTTTTTTAGTTTACCAACTCAACTTATTTTTTGCAGTTTTGAAAATGTTTATTTCTTTCTATTGCTTTAGTTATAAATCTCTATGTAAAAATTTGTAACCATGTTATTCCAGATAATTTTGGTGTGTCATATTCTTCTGCAATAAAAATTTTAAACTTATCTGCATTGTTTGAAATTCCAAAGGATGTTAAAATTTAGCCTCTTTTCCTTTCTACCAAATGTATAAGCTTTAGAAATTTATGATTTACCGATTATATGTCATTGTTCAAATAAATGGTATACTATAAGACGGATTACAGATTAAAAAAAAAAATAAAAAAGGAGATGCCAGTTTGCTTATGAGCAACCCCTCTGCAGAATAGTACAGATAGCCTTCACTCAGAGCCACCTAGATGAAAACAGGACCATGATTCTCAGTAACAGATCTCTGGTTATGAGTACATCTGACATCCCAAGGCCTTACTGGACGCCACGCTATCTACTTGTATCCTCTGCCTATAATATTGGATTGGCCAAAAAGTTCCTTCGGACTTTTTGGTAAGATGTCGTGGAAAAACCCAATGGACATTTTTACCAACCCTGTATTTCCCCTCAGAAGAGTCTGTGGGAGAAGTGCAGCACTATTGCCATCAGATTTCAGCACACAGAAAAAAGGAATCTGACAGATTGAAAACAGGCTGAATGAAACAGCAATGCTAGTTATACATGCGTACTGGCTAGATCATGCTTTCATGTTTAGCCTGGAATGACTTTCTGCAAATTATCTGGTGGTGAACTTATCTCAGAAGAAGATAAAATTGCAGGACTCCAACATTTAATGACATAAATCAAGACATCCGGATGGAGTTTATGGTCCTAGGGAGTTTGAAACATCTCCATATCCATATATATTCCACTAAATAATTGAAAGTCTAAAGAACAAAATAAATACTTAGCTTGGTCTCAAGAAATACATGTGTTTAGGTATTCTATTTTTTTTTTTTTTTTTTTATTCTAAAACTGAAAGAAAAAGCATAGTAGTTGTAAATCGTATAAATTGTATCACAGAGCCCTAGGATCTGGACTCATAATTTAGCCTCTGTAGATTTTGAGCAGGTTCTATTTTATTTACAACTAAATTTTGGCAGAGTTGAGGAATAAAAGTGGCCATTACTCGGAGCACAGTCAAACAGAATTAGAATGCATAGTCTAACCAAACATATTCTTTTGGTTCTATCTCTTTTCTTAATCCCAAAATTACCTTGTAATTTCTATGGAATACTTAATATTATAAAATTGATATGCAGGACTAGATAGAGGTATAAATCAATTTGATAACCTTTAATTCCCTTTGATTATCCCCAAATTTGGGGGAAGGCATTAAACAAAGTTGACTTCTAAAAAAATGAGAAAGAGGAAGCCTTGAGGCTAATTTTGGCTGTGCAAATTTAAATGTATGAATAAAATATGTGGAAGAAGTCTGGAAGGAAATTTATCTTTGATTCAACATAGTAGCTTGAAGCACTTCCTTTAGAGAGATCTGTGGTTGTTGTTTAATGGGTATAGAGTTTCAGATTTGCAGGATGAAAAGATCCTAGATGTCTCTTTCAAAACAATGTGAAAATATTTAATCTACTGAACTGTACACTTCAAAGTGGTTGTTGTTCAGTTGCCAAGCCGTGTCCGACTCTTCACAACTCCATGGATTGCAGGACACCAGGCTTCTCTGTCCCTCACTATCTCCTAAAATTTGCCCAAGTTCATGTCCAATGAATCCATGATGCCCTCCAACCATTTCATCCTCTGTTGTCCCCTTCTCCTCATGCTCTTAATCTTTTCCAGAGTCAGGGTCTTTTCCGATGAATTGACTGTTCACCTCAGGTGGCCAAACTATTGAGCTATTCAGCTCAATATTCAGCTTCAGCATCAGTCCTTCCAAGGAGTATTCAAGGTTGATTTTAGATTGACTTTTTTTTTTATTTTTTTTTTAATTTTTCTTAACTTTACAATATTGTATTACTTTTACTATACATCGAGATGGATCCGTCACCAGAATACACGTGTTCCCCATCCTGAACCCTCCTCCGTCCCCCCTTCCCACACCATCCCTCCAGGTCATCCCAGTGCTCCAGGCCCAGGTATCTGTTATAGGGCATCGTACCTGGACTGACTCGTTTCAGATATGATATTATACATATTTCGATGCTATTCTCCCCAATCGTCCCACCCTCTCCCAGTCCCAGAGTCCAAAAGTCTGTTCTATACATCAGTGTCTCTTTTGCTGTCTCATAAGCAGGGTGATTGTTACCATCTTTCTAAATTCCATATATATGCGTTAGTATACTGTATTTGTGTTTTTCTTTCTGGCTTACTTCACTCTGTATAATAGGCTCCAGTTCCATCCACCTCATTAGAACTGATTCAAATGTATTCTTTTTAATGGCTGAGTAATACTCCATTGTGTATATGTACCACAGCTTGCTTATCCATTCATCTGTGGATGGACATCTAGGTTGCTTCCATGTCCTGGCTATTGTAAACAGTGCTGCTATGAACATTGGGGTACACGTGCCTCTTTCAATTCTGGTTTTCTCAGTGTGTATGCCCAGCAGTGGGATTGCTGGGTCATAAGGCAGTTCTATTCCCAGTTTTTTGAGGAATCTCCATAGTGTTCTCCATAGTGGCTGTACTAGTTTGCATTCCCACCAACAGTTTAAGAGGGTTCCCTTCTCTCCGCACCCTCTCCAGCATTTATTGCTTGTGGATTTTTGGATCGCAGCCATTCTGACTGGCGTGTAATGGTACCTCATAGTGGTTTTGATTTGCATTTCTCTGATAATGAGTGATGTTGAGCATCTTTTCATGTGTTTGTTAGCCATCTGTATGTCTTCTTTGGAGAAATGTCTATTAAGTTCTTTGGCCCATTTTTTGATTGGGTCGTTTATTTTTCTGGAATTGAGCTGTAGAAGTTGCTTGTATATTTTTGAGATTAGTTGTTTGTCTGTTGCTTCATTTGCTATTATTTTCTCCCATTCTGAAGGCTGTCTTTTCAGATTGCCTATAGTTTCCTTTGTTGTGCAGAAGCTTTTTAAGTTTGATTAGGTCCCATTTGTTCATTTTTGATTTTATTTCCGATATTCTGGGAGGTGGGTCATAGAGGATCCTTCTGTGATGTAAGTCAGAGAGTGTTTTGCCTATGTTTTCCTCTAGGAGTTTTATGGTTTCTGGTCTTACATTTAGCTCTTTAATCCATTTTGAGTTTATTTTTGATTGACTTTTAGATTGACTGGTTTGATCTTGCAGTCCAAGGGACTGTCAGGAGTCTTCTCCAGCACCATCAATTCTTTGGTGCTCTGCCTTCTTTTGCACTTCCCTTGAGGCTCAGCTGGTAAAGAAACCATCTGCAATGCGGAAGACCTGGGTTCGATCCCCGGGTTGGGAAGATCTCCTGGAGAAGGGAAAGGTGACCCACTCCAGTATTCTGGCCTAGAGAATTCTATGAACTGTGTAGTCCATGGGATCGCAAAGAGTCGGACAAGGCTGAGTGACTTTCACTTTCACTGCCTTCTTTATTGTCCAGCTCTCGTATCCATACATGACTACTGCAAAGAATAACCTTGATTATTTGGACCTTTGTTGGCAAAGTGATGTCTCTGCTTTATACCACACTGTCTAGGTTTGTCACGGCTTTCCTCCCGAGAAGCATTTGTCTTCTACTGTCACGGCTGCAGTCACCATCTGCAGTGATTTTAGAGCTCAAGAAGAGGAAAGCTGTCACTGCTCCCACCTTTTCCCCTTCTATTTGCCATGGAGTGGTGGGAACGGATGTCATGATCTTAGTTTTTTTTAATGTTGAGTTTTAAGCTGGCTTTCTCACTCTCCTCCTTTACCCTCATCAAGAGGCTCTTTAGCTCCTCTCACTTTCTGCCATTAGAGAGTTAGCATCTGCGTATCTGATTCATTGACATTTTTCCCAGAAATCTTGATTTCAGCTTGTAAAAATGATTAAGATGGCAAATTTTATGTTGTATGCTTTCAACCATTGAAAAAAGAAACTGGAATCTAAGGAGTAATATGCTAACTTCTTGATATTTCTGATACTCCTTTTCTTATATTTTAATTAATTTTATTTTCCAAGTAATAGCAAAGCTGACATTAATATTCAAACTGTGGAAGAAGGTATAATTTTACCTCTACCCAAAATTTACAGATTCCCTCCCCTCAAATCCTGTAACTATTATTATACATTTTTTCACTCAATAGTGTATCTTGTAAGTCATATATTCATTCAGGCATAGTATAACTTATAAGTCAAATATTCACTCAGGCAACAAAAAATTGTTGAGTTTTGAATACCTGCTGTGTAGAAGGCATGCTTCATCTGTATGGACATCAAAGACATGAATAAAACAGACAGTCCCTGCGTACACTGGGCTTTCAAAACAAATGGAGTTCTTTTTCAAGAAGTGTTAGTTGTTCAGTCATGTCCAACTCTTTGCAACCCCATTGGCTGTAGCCCACCAGGCTCTTCCATGGACTTCTCCAGGCAAGAATACTAGAGTGGGTTGCCATTCCCTTCTCCAGGGGATCTTCCTGACCCAGGGGTTGAACCTGGGTCTCCTGCATGGCAGGCGAATTCTTTACAGTCTGAGCCATCAAGGAAGCACAAGAAAGTAACTTTTAAAAGCACATTTAAATGATGCCCAGTATGTCAATGAATAGATTTATTCATCTTTATTTAACCTGTCCCTACTGCTAAATACTAGAGAGAATCCCATTTTTTTGTTGTTGTTATTACAAATAACATGGCAGTAAATTCTTTCAAAAATATTTAAACACATAATAGAGTTTTGCCAAGAAAATGCACTGGTCATAACAAATACCCTCTTCCAACAACACAAGAGAAGACTCTATAAATGGACATCACCAGATGGTCAACACCGAAATCAGATCGATTATATTCTTTGCAGCCAAAGATGGAGAAGCTCTATACAATCAGCAAAAACAAGACCAGGAGCTGACTGTGGCTCGGACCATGAACTCCTTATTGCCAAATTCAGACTGAAATTGAAGAAAGGAGGGAAAACTACTAGACCATTCAGGTATGACCTAAATCAAATCCCTTATGATTATACAGTGGAAGTGAGAAATAGATTTAAGGGCCTAGATCTGATAGATAGAGTGCCTGATGAACTATGGAATGAGGTTCGTGACATTGTACAGGAGACAGGGATCAAGACCATCCCCATGGAAAAGAAATGCAAAAAAGCAAAATGGCTGTCTGGGGAGGCCTTACAAATAGCTGTGAAAAGAAGAGAAGCGAAAAGCAAAGGAGAAAAGGAAAGATATAAACATCTGAATGCAGAGTTCCAAAGAATAGCAAGACGAGATAAGAAAGGCTTCTTCAGTGATCAATGCAAAGAAATAGAGGAAAACAACAGAATGGGAAAGACTAGGGATCTCTTCAAGAAAATCAGAGATACCAAAGGAACATTTCATGCAAAGATGGGCACGATAAAGGACAGAGATGGTGTGGACCTAACAGAAGCAGAAGATATTAAGAAGAGGTGGCAAGAATACACAGAAGAACTGTACAAAAAAGAGCTTCAAGACCTAGATAATCATGATGATGTGATCACTGACCTAGAGCCAGACATCTTGGAATGTGAAGTCAAATGGGCCTTAGAAAGCATCACTACGAGCAAAGCTAGTGGAGGTGATGGAATTCCAGTGGAGCTATTCCAAGTCCTGAATGATGATGCTGTGAAAGTGCTACACTCAATATGCCAGCAAATTTGGAAAACTCAGCAGTGGCCACAGCATTGGAGAAGGTCAGTTTTCATCCCAATCCCAAAGAAAGGCAATGCCAAGGAGTGCTCAAACTACCGAACAATTGCACTCATCTCACACGCTAGTAAAGTAATGCTCAAAATTCTCCAAGCCAGGCTTCAGCAATATGTGAACCGTGAACTTCCTGATGTTCAAGCTGGTTTTAGAAAAGGCAGAGGAACCAGAGATCAAATTGCCAACATCCGCTGGATCATCGAAAAAGCAAGAAAGTTCCAGAAAAACATCTATTTCTGCTTTATTGACTATGCCAAAGCCTTTGACTGTGTGGATCACAATAAACTATGGAAAATTCTGAAAGAGATGGGAATACCAGACCACCTGATCTGCCTCTTAAGAAATCTGTATGCAGGTCAGGAAGCAACAGTTAGAACTGGTCATGGAACAACAGACTGGTTCCAAATAGGAAAAGGAGTACGTCAAGGCTGTATATTGTCACCATGTTTATTTAACTTATATGCAGAGTACATCATGAGAAATGCTGGACTGGAAGAAACACAAGTTGGAATCAAGATTGCCAGGAGAAATATCAATAACCTCAGATATGCAGATGACACCACTCTTATGGCCGAAAGTGAAGAGGGGCTAAAAGGCCTCTTGATAAAAGTGAAAGTGGAGAGTGAAAGGGTTGGCTTAAAGCTCAACATTCAGAAAACGAAGATCATGGCATCTGGTCCCATCACTGCATGGGAAATAGATGGGGAAACAGTGGAAACAGTGTCAGACTTTGTTTTTCTGGGCTCCAAAATCACTGCAGATGGTGACTGCAGCCATGAAATTAAAAGACGCTTGCTCCTTGGAAGGAAAGTTATGACCAACCTAGATAGCATATTCAAAAGCAGAGACATTACTTTACCAACAAAGGTTCGCCTAGTCAAGGCTATGGTCTTTCCTGTGGTCATGTATGGATGTGAGAGCTGGACTGTGAAGAAGGCTGAGCGCCGAAGAATTGATGCTTTTGAACTGTGGTGTTGGAGAAGACTCTTGAGAGTCCCTTGGACTGCAAGAAGATCCAACCAGTCCATTCTGAAGGAGATCAATCCTGGAATTTCTTTAGAAGGAATGATGCTAAAGCTGAAACTCCAGTATTTTTGGCCACCTCATGCGAAGAGTTGACTCATTGGAGAAGACTCTGATGCTGGGAGGGATTGAGGGCAGGAGGAGAAGGGGACGACAGAGGATGAGATGGCTGGATGGCATCACTGACTCGATGGATGCGAGTCTGGGTGACCTCCGGGAGCTGGTGATGGACAGGGAGGCCTGGCGTGCTGCGGTTCATGGGGTCGCAAAGAGTCGGACACGACTGAGTGACTGATCTGAAGAATCTATTTCCATAATAAACGTATAAACATATAATCAGGTACAAAGAAGTTTTTCACCTTTGCATTTTAAATTTTGGAAGCCTTTACATTTATTATCTTATACGGAATTCCTGATCCCAGCATACTATCTCATCGGACATCAACATTTAATAGACTCTCATCTTCACACTTCACACTGATAAGAATTCACACTTATTTTATCTATGACTGATTCAGCTGGTATCAGTATGTGAGGGAGTGTACCTTAGCAGTAAGGAGTCATACTCTATAACCTTGCTAGTCATAGTGTGATTTTTGGACAGGCAGTATCCACATCACTTGGGATCTTGTTAGAGATGAACTCCTGAGCCCCAACCTAGACATATTGAATCATAATTTGTATTTTAACAAGATCCCTGGTTGATCCAAATGCACATTAAATCCCAAGAAGCACTAATTTAGGATACCCAGGCCTAGGTTTTTATCTTGTTACCCTGCATAAATACGTAAAGGCTGTGTGAACATGGACATGTCAATACAGTCCCTTGGTATATATGGGGCATTTGCTTCAGGATTGTTGTGAGTACCAAAATCCAAGGGATGTTCAAGTCCCTTATAACAAATGGTATGTTAAAGCCATTACTCAGCGGCTGTGGAACTCATGGATACTGAGGGCCAACTGTACACATAATCAAGTTTTTAGATCTATTTGCATAATATGGATAATAATATTATTCATTTCATTGGCTTGTTAGGTTACTTCAATGAGCTAATATTTATATTAGTTATATTTATAATATTTGTGTTAGCCAACTCTTTGGAAAAGACGTTGAGTCTGGGAAAGATTGAAGGCAGGAGGAAAAGGGGGTGACAGAAGACAAGATGGTTGGATGACATCATTGATCAATGGACATGAGTTTGAGCAAGCTCAACGAGAGAGTAAAGGACAAGGAGGTCTGGCATGCTGCAGTCCATGGAGTTGCAAAGAGCTGGACACAACTGAGTGACTGAACATTGTCAAAGTATGAAGTTGAGCACTTGGCATGTAATGATTGTCCAGTAAATATTGACTCTCATTAATTGTTTTGAGTGTCCTATCTGAAATATTATTACTATCTGATAACTTCCTGTTGTGATCATTAACTGTTAAAAATAATTAGAGTTTAAATTAAGAAGTTTACCATACTTTTTCATTATGACAAGTGGTTTTATGCACTGATATTAAAAAAATCTTTCCTTTTCCAATATTATATATAAATGAATTTAAAATTCACAAGGAAAATATGTGTAATATACAATTTTATTTTCTATTCTCCCTTCTCCTGCCTTTATTTAATACCTTGATTCTAGAGTCTTTTGTAAATGGTTTATCAGGACCATTTAGATTATTCTACTATGTTTCTGAAATAAATAATTTGAAAAATAGTAAATGATATATAGCTGGAATCAAGATTGCGGGCAGAAATATCAATAATCTCAGATATGCAGATGACACCACCTTTATGGCAGAAAGTGAAGAGGAACTAAAAAGCCTCTTGATGAAAGAGGAGAGTGAAAAAGTTGGCTTAAAACTCAACATTCAGAAAACCAAGATCATGGCATCTGGTCACATCACTTCACGGCAAACAGATGGGGAAACAGTGGAAACAGTGTCAGACTTTATTTTGGGGGGCTCCAAAATCACTGCAGATGGTGATTGCAGCCATGAAATTAAAAGACACTTACTCCTTGGAAGGAAAGTTATGACCAACCTAGATAGCCTATTCAAAAGCAGAGACATTACTTTGCCAACAAAGGTCCGTCTAGTCAAGGCAATGGTTTTTCCAGTAGTCATGTATGGATGTGAAAGTTGGACTGTGAAGAAAACTGAGCGCTGAAGAATTGATGCTTTTGAACTGTGGTGTTGGAGAAGACTCTTGAGAGTCCCTTGGACTGCAAGGAGATCCAATTAGTCCATCCTAAAGGAAATCAGTGCTGGGTGTTCATTGGAAGGAATGATCCCAAAGCTGAAACTCCAGTACTTTGGCCACCTCATGCGAAGAGTTGACTTATTGGAAAAGACTCTGATGCTGGGAGGGATTTGGGGCAGGAGGAAAAGGGGATGACAGAGGATGAGATGGCTGGATGGCATCACTGACTCAATGGACGTGAGTCTGAGTGAACTCCGGGAGTTGGTGATGGACAGGGAGGCCTGGCATGCTGCAATTCATGGGGTTGCAAAGAGTCGGACATGACTGAGCAACTGAAATGAACTGAACTGAAAGTGATATATATATGTGCCATTGCCTTCTCCGATATATATATATATATATATATATATATATATATATATATATATATATAAGTTTTTTGATTATCCCACCATTTTTCTCCAAGAGTCAAAAATACATCTGCAGTTAGGAAAGTATCTTGAGTTTTCACATGGACACCCACTCACAGAAATGAAACTTTATGACTTCCTTCAGTAGGTTCATTCAATTCCTTCAGACACTTTAAGAAAAGTATATTAGAGTTCTGTCTGCATCAGATTCTGCTTAGAACATTGACAGTTACAAGAGAATATTAACCCTACCCTAACCATGAGAATGGAGAAGGCAATGGCACCCCACTCCAGTACTCTTGCCTGGAAAATCCCATGGATGGAGGAGCCTGGTAGGCTGCAGTCCACGGAGTCGCTAGTAATCGGAGATGACTGAGCAACTTCACTTTGACTTTTCACTTTCATGCATTGGAGAAGGAAATGGCAACCCACTCCAGTGTTCTTGCCTGGAGAATCCCAGGGATGGGGAAGCTTGATGGGCTGCCATCTGTGGGGTCACACAGAGTCGGACACGACTGAAGTGACTTAGCAGCTTAGCAGCAGCAACCATGAGAAAAAGCCAAATAATCTATTAGATCATGATACAAATGCTGACAAGTCCCTTATAGGAGAGTTAGGATACACAGACATGTTTTGCCTTTGAAAGTATGTGGATGGCAACCGGCATCATTATCAGTCAACAGGGAAATGTAAATTAAAACATAAACCATACTGAGGTATGCTTAACTATTGAGTGGGATGGCTAAATTAAAATGACTAACAATATCAAGCTCTGAGAAGTACGTAGTGCACACGTTGCTGGTAGAAGCACAAAATGGCACGGTCACTTGGAAAGCAGTTTGACACTTTCTTGTAAATTTAAATATGCAACTACTATAATTGTGTTAGTCGCTCAGTTGTGTCTGACACTTTGTGACCCCATGGACTGTAGCCCACCAGGTTCTTCTGTTCACAGAATTTTCCAGGCAAGAATGACTGAAGTGGGTAGCCATTCCCTTCCCCTGAGGGTTTTCCCAACTCAAGGATTGAACCCAGGTCTCCTGCATTGCAGATGGATTCTTTACTGTCTGAGCCCACCAGGGAAGCCCAACAACTACTATATAACCTAGCGGTGTCAAGAGAAGTGAAAATGCTTGTCCATGCAAAGACTTACTTGATAATATTAATAGCAGCTATACCCATAATTGTCAAAATCTGAAGAAAACTCAAATGTGCACATCCTTGTGAATGAATTAAGAAAGGTGGTACACTCACAGAATGAAATATTACTGTTAACAAAAGGAATAAATAAATGACTGATAATGCAATGACATGGATGAATTACAATAGCATAATATTAGTGAAATAACACTTAGAATGTATATCCTATGACTCCCTTTATATGTCATTCTTCTGAAGGGAAACTTGTAGTGACAGAAACACAAATTGAGTGGTTAGTTGTCAGGTGTTTTGGGCAGGAAGAAGCACTGAGTGCAAAGAGGTGGGAGGAAAAGTTTGGGAATGATAAAACTCTTCCCTATATTGTCAATACTGGTGATCACACAATTCTTCAATTTGTTCTCTTAAAGACGGTGATTTTTATTTATGTAAATAGTATCTTAGTAAACCTGACTTTTAATTAAAAGTTCAGTCTATAAACCTTCAGTTCAGTTGTATTAAAAATGCCTGGGGATCTAGGGTTGTCAGGCACTGAGATTTCTGGGCCCCAAGAGACCTATTGAATAAGATTCTTAAGTGTGATTCCTGAAAGCCACACCTTTTATAATTACCCTCCAAGCCCCTGCTCTGACATAAGTATTTGTTTCATACTTCTAACCTCAGAGTTGCCTGCTGAGCTTGTTAAAGAAAATCAATTCATCACATCTCACTGGGACCAGCTGTAGTCACCCTTTTCTTAAGAAGTACAGAACACTGTTATCTAATATGCTTCTTTTATCAGCTTTTTGAGAACAGATTCATCAATTTTCATGTACCAAGTAATCCCACAGAACTTTATATCTCATTGGCACGAACAATGGGACTGAATTTGGACCCAACTACTTTTAGGGCTGTAGAAAAGTTCACTCTATCAAGAGCTTCATAAAATCCACACTGAGGTTTCATGGAGAAGTAAATAGAGCAGTTTATTCTGTTAGAGGTCTCAGATGAATTGAACACATCACACCTGTGCCCAGCAGTCTGCTGGTGACTTCTCTATTTGCAGGTGCAAAGCAAAGTGATAACTTTGATGTTAAGCTTATTTGTGTTGCATACAACGTCTAAGCTTTTCTTTCTGGGTAATTCCCTTTCACAGTCTTTATATGATTTTTATGCTAAAAATTAGGAAGTGCTGTTTAGAATATAGTGGATTAGGTGTCGAGTAATTTTTGTGAATTTTAATGTCTACATTATAGTTAACAAAGCTGAGCACTACAGTTTAAAATATCTTGTCTAAAGGCATTGACTGGCATAGTAGAAACAAAGATGAAAGGAGGCTGTGCTTTCAAAATGAATGTACATCCAGTGCCAGAGTGGAAATCACAGTCTATAGGCAACTACAATTTAATGCCGTAACCTCAAAATCTTTCATTCAAATAGAAAATACCAGATGCCAAAGTTGGAATGCGACTTTATTTTTTCAATAGGCACAATTTCATTAGCGTAATGGAATTGGTAGTTTTTTGGTTTTTTTTTCCCCCAGTACAAGTCAACATTCCAACTCCCACATTATAGGAGGATGCTTTACTCTCTGAGCCACCAGGGAAGTCCTCCTTAGAAGCAACAACATTAAACACTTAGAATTTTAAATTATAGCCTAATCTCATTTATTGTGGAACCTAAAAAAGTAGAACTCATAGAAAGAGAGGGTAACAGTGGTTGCCAGGGAGGTAGGAGGTAGGACTGGGAGGTAGGAGAAATAAAGAGATGTAGGTTAAGGGTACCAAGTTTCAGTTATATAGGATGAATAAGTTCTGGAGATCTAGTGTACAGCATGGTGACAATCATTAATTAATACTGTAGCATATACTTGAAAATTTCCTAAGAAAGTAGTCCTTAAATTTTCTCACTACAAAAAACCAAAGAAGATGACTATGTCAGGTTATGACTGTATTAATCAGCTTGGTAGTAGTAATCATTTCAAAAAGTATATGTATATCAAAACATTGTGCACCATTAATATATAAATACATATATATATATAACTTTTATTTGTCAATTATAACTCAAAGCTGGAAAAGATATAGTTATAAACATTTAGTCCATGGAATATTGTCTAATATTAACTGTAAATTTCATTTGAAATACTATTCAGTCAAACATTACATAATTTTAGTAGTCATAATAATACCTGAAAAAAATTGACACATCCTTATAAATTTTTCATTGAAATTTTAACCTGATTTATTTTTACATCCATGACTTATTTGGCAAATTTTACATAAGGAAACTGAACAAAGAACTGCAAAACAACAAATATGTCAAGTTAATTGCATTGTGACCAAAACAGATGGGCATCCTGTTACATTCCAGCAAATGTCAGCCTTACTTGACAAGGGCGACATTCTGCTTGATAAGAAGCCCACATTTTTTCATGTTCCTAGCCTCCACTATCTTTCACTTTTGTGCCTTGGGCATCATATAGGTATAGAATTTAAGCCCCTGTGCTTATGCTTTCTGCTTCACAATTCATGATTACTGACAGTTGTGTGAACACCTAACTTAAAATAGCATCATCTTAATCACTTGCAGATAGATAAATAGCATAGGCACAGACATGAATCTTCCAATACAATGTCATGCTTGAAGAAATAGCATTTAGAGTTGCCCTTAGCAACCAAGCTAGTTTATTTTCCTCCTTTCAGGTACCAGCTATTTATCTGCTAAAGTGGAAGTTTCCTATTTTTCAGGTGCCCACCTCCTTTCAGTTCACATACTTTTACTTATATGCACGTAATCACTCACTATACCAGTAGGGTTTATCTAACATCAGACTCTGTCCAAAGAATAAATCATGGTAAGTTTAATAATATTCTCGCTTTTTATTATTTTTTGCCATTGTTATATTGTTACCAAAAATACTATGTTGCTTTATTGAATGGATTTTACCAAGAGTTTAAAGGCTTGTATGGCTACTTTACAAATCTAATAGTTGAAAAAGAAAAGCAAGTCCTGAAATTTGTAAATAAACATGAGAAAAAAAAGGTTTTTGTTTGTTTGAAAAGTAATTGACGTCTGTTAAGCAGTTTATTCTGGGTTAAGTGGTTATTTGCCTAATTACATGGATTACCACACTAATTTTTGCCCTGCTGTCTTCTAAAACATTCATAACAATAATAGTACATTATGGAAATAGATATATACAAGCAGAATAGCTTTAATCTTGGGATTATATTATAACCTGTCAGCACACAGCATTCTTTTAAGGTGCAAGACTTCCAATATGTGTTGTCAGAGGTAAATTATATCAGAGACTCAACATTGTTAGGCACCACTATTTCTACATCAAATGATGAAACCATGTAATGTTCTTTGCCAATACTGTATTTATGTTTACCTTGTCCCAGCTTCATTACTGAAAGGTCCTGTTTCCATTTTCTTCTCGGGGAACGAATAACTATAAAGTAAAATTTAAGTCTTAGAAGTGTTATAAATAATAAAATAATTTCAGTGATCTCTAGTTAAATATAGTCATGTTAAATATTCTATGACATTGTAGTCTTTTATGTTTATTGAGCTTTCAGCTTGCAATCTCTCATTCTCCTTACTTTCCCAAAATATAACACCCAGAACAATCTCTTTAAACTTCTATTAGGATAATTTTACTTCCATTTTTCTGAGTTCAACAAATGCTCGCAGTAAGAATGATATTAGACTACAAACAGGGAATAGAAAGTAATACACACATTGTCTCCCAGTGTGTTATTTATTAACCAAACATTTAGACATCTACTCCACATCATGATGTAGTTAAATTGCACTGACAAGGGCACGTCTCTAAACTTCTAAAATATCTTCTTCAAGGTCTATCGTGAGAGATGACTTTGGAGCTTAAATTATCTTAAAAGAGGCTTATTGTCTCATGCAGAAAATATTTTCTATCAAAGATTTAAATCATATTTGAGGGTAAAATTATCTTCTGGGTCAGATTTTTTAAAATAGCTTATTCATATGCTGCCTGCTGCAAAGCTTTACAGATATTATGAGTTTATAGGGAGGGATGAAATATACTAGGTCCTAAAATATCAATAGATGCTGTACTGCCACTGACTACACAATAACTCACAAAGAATGATTTAGTCAGTGGTGAAAATGAATACCTTTTATCAATAATGTCTCATATTTCAGAAGCCCTAGGTATTCACAATTATTTCAGGTTCACTTGGGAACTATCCCGGGTAGCTCAGTGACAAAGAATCTACCTGCCAAGCAGGAGACAAGGTTTCCATCCCTGAGTCAGGAAGATCCCCTAGAGAAGGAAATGGCAACCCACTCCAATATTCTTGCCTCAGAAATCCCATGGACAGAGGAGCCTGAGGGGCACATTCTATGGGGTCGCAAAGAGTTGGAGATGACTTCACGTCTAAACAACAAACAGGGAACTGTATATGACAGTCCTGGAGGAGGAGAAAGACAGGGTTCTCATTCCTACAGGATCAAGATTTAATATGTTAATGGAAATTGAAATTTAGAGTATAAACAATTCCAGTATGCATTTATATAAAACTTACACTATGTAAAATGCTTTCAAAACCCTGATTTATGGTGTTGTCATAATAAAATCCTCTGAAAATTCTGAATTTACTTATAAGGAAGTCATGTCCATGATAGATTATGTAATTTTTCCTTGATTTACAGAGCTAAAAAGTGCAACAATCAATTTAGGCCCTAGTCATTCTTACTTGAAAACCAAAGGCTTATTATTTTATTTTTCTATTTAAAATGATTTTGGTAACATGATTCTCTGAGTGGGAAGATTCTAGGCAACCCTGTTGAAATTAAATTCTATATAAAACCCTCCATAACCAGAGTAATTCTTTCGTTCATTTGTATATTACATTTTTATGTAAAACTTAATAAAGATTCAGTAGCTTAAAAAGTTTGAAAAGTACATTATGCATATATAAAAAATAACAATTTTGAGGAATATTATGGAAATTTCATTTTTATATTCTGATATTATAAGAAAATACAAGCTAAGTTATCCTTTAAAATTTATTTTTTTAATATTTCCTGAATAATATGAGCACAGTTGAGTTTGATTTAAAGAATAACAACATACTGGCAAAGTGCTTTCCATATGGCTGGATTTCTCAGAGTAAGAACAACTCAAGTCTGAGGTTTTAGTTGTGTAGTAGTCAGCAGACTATTCACCTGATTTTCACTGTTGGCTTTAATTATTGTCCTCCTTATTATTTTCTAAAGAGCAGCAAATGAGGAAGCCTTACAAACAGCTGAGAAAAGAAGAGAAGTTAAAGGCAAAGGAGAAAAGGAAAGATATACCCATTAGAATGCAGAGTTCCAAAGAATAGCAAGGAGAGATAAGAAGTGCTCCTCAGTGATAAATGCAAAGAAATAGAGGAAAACAATAGAATGGGAAAGACTAAAGATCTTTTTAGGAAAATTAGAGCTACCAAGGGAACATTTTATGCAAAAATGGACACAATAAAGGACAGAAATGGTATAAACCTAACAGAAGCAAAAGATATTAAGAAGAGGTGACAAGACACACAAAAGAACTATACCAAAAAGATCTTTATGACCCAGATAACCACAATGGTGTGATCACTCACCTAGAGTCAGACATGCTGGAAAGCAAAATCAAGCGGGCCTTAGGAAGCATCACTAAAAACAAAGCTAGTGGAAGTGATGGAATTCCAATTGAGTTATTTCAAATCCTAAAAGATGATGCTGTTAAAGTGCTGCACTCAATAAATATGTCAGAAAATTTGGAAAACTTAGCAGTGGCCACAGGACTGGAAAAGGTCAGTTTTCATTCCAATCTCAAAGAAAGGCAAGGAGAATGAATGTTCAAACTACCACACAATTGCATTCATCTCACACATTAGCAAAGTAATGCTCAAAATTCACCAAGCCAGGCTTCAACAGTACATGAACAATGAACTTCCAGATGTTCATGCTGGATTTAGAAAAGGCAGAGGAACCAGAGATCAAATTGCTAACATCTACTGCATCATCAAAAAAGCAAGAGAGATCCAGGAAAATATCTACTTCTGCTTTATTGACTATGCCAAAGCCTTTGACTGTATAGATCGCAACAAACTGGAAAATTCTTCAAGAACTGGGAATAACAGAACATCTTCCCTGCCTCCGGAGAAATTTGTATGCAGGTCCAAAAGCAACAGTTAGAACCAGACATGGAACAGCAGACTGGTTCCTAATTAGGAAAGCAGTACTTCAAGACTATATAGTGTCACCCTGTTTATTTAACTTATATGCAGAGTACATCATCTAAAATGTTGGGTTGGATTAAGTACAAACTGGAATCAAGATTGCTGGGAGAAATATCAATAACCTCAGATACGCAGATGACACTGCCCTTATGGCAGAAAGCAAAGAGAAACTAAAGAGCCTCTTGATGAAAGTGAAAGAGAAGAGTGAAAAAGTTGGCTTAAATAAAATCAACATTCAAAAAACTAGGATCACTAAACTGGATGCTTGGGGCTGGTGCACTGGGACCACCCAGAGGGATGGTATAGGGAGAGAGGAGGAAGGAGGGTTCAGGATGGGGAACACATGTATACCTGTGGCAGATTCATGTTGATATATGGCCAAACCAATACAATATTGTAAAGTTAAAAAATTAAATTAAAAAAAAAAGTAGAACAACTAAAAAAAAAAAAAAACACTAGGATCATGCCATCTCATCCCATCACTTCATAGCAAATAGATGGGAAAACAATGGAAACTGTGAGAGACTTTATTTTCTTGGGCTCCAAATTCACTGCAGATGGTGATTGCAGCCAGGAAATTAAAAGACATTTGCTCCTTGGAAGAAAAGCTTTGACCAAACTAGACAGCATATTAAAAAGCAAAGACATTACTTTGCTGACAAAGGTCAATCTAGTCAAAGCTATGGTTTTTCCAGTATTTATGTATGAATGTGAGAGTTAGATTATAAAGAAAGTTGAGCACCAAAGAATTGATGCTTTTAAACTGTGGTGTTGGAGAAGACTCTTGAGAATCCCAGACAGCAAGAAGATCAAAGCAGTCAATCAAGCAGTCCTGAATATTCATTGGAAGAATTGATTTTGAAGCTGAAACTCCAGTACTTTGGCCACTTGATGTGAAGAACTGACTCACTGGAAAAGACCCTGGTGCTGGAAAGATTTAAGGAAGACAGAGAAGGGGATGACAGAGGATGAGATAGTTGGATGGTATGACCTACTCGATGGACATGAGTTTGAGCAAGCTCTGAGAGTTGATGATGGACAGAGAAGCCTGGCCTTCTGCCATCCATGGGGTCGCAAAGAGTCGGACACAACCAATTGACTAAACTGAACTGGCTGAGCAAGTGCCCTGTGGTTCTATAAAAATGAAGAAATGTTGCACCCTTTCATTTGAAAAGAAATAGACCAGTATGAACTTATGGTTCATTCCCCCTCAAAACATCATTTCTGTGTCTGTCTAGTACAAAGCCTGTGAGTGAGCCTTCTTCATCTCCCATTACTCAAATCATGGTTTCTAAATCTCATTTTCCAAAAAAGAAACTGTGGCTCTGCTGAAGTGGTTATAAAACCACAAAAGTTATGTCCACAGGACAAGAATCAGTTGGAAGAAGCCCCCACTTTCCTAAGATATTATAATTTAAACAAAAAAAGACTGACAATTGTCATTGATTTAAACACTTCAAATGTACTTTATCAGATGAGATCAGATCAGTCACTCAGTCGTGTCTGACTCTTTGAGACCCCATGAATCGAAGTATGCTGGGCCTCCCTGTCCATCACCAACTCCCGGAGTTCTCTCAGACTCATGTCCATCGAGTCAGTGATGCCATCCAGCCATCTCATCCTCTGTCGTCCCCTTCACCTCTTGCCCCCAATCCCTCCCAGCATCAGAGTCTTTTCCAAAAAAATCCATGAGTACACAAAATAATTTGAAACAGTCAACCCATCCATCATATTAGAGGCTCTCTGTGGTATGAACTAGTTACTCTAAGCATTTTTAAATAAATGAAAAAAAAAAAAAATCAGACATTTATGCCAGTTTTCTTTAATTGTATTTGAAACAACTATTTAATTTATGGTAATACATTTCTGTAGCCATTTGGAGTTAGAAATTAAGCATCTTGCAATACCTAATGAAATATTTGATTCATGTAAAAATAACCTATATTCTAAAATCACTAGTTGAATGCATTATAAATGTAATGAGCTTTGTTCTGGGGGTAGGGAGGAATAATTGATACATAGATTTTCTCTTATATACTTATAAATGAGGTAAAATTATAATTTTAATTATAAGTAACATCAGCCTCACAGAATAAAATTTAAATACATGATCTCAAGAGTCAGTGTGTGGACTTGAATTATTTAAAAACTCTGGTTTCCTAACATTTAAAATTAGATTAATAATAGTACCTATCTCATAGGGTTGTTTCGAGCATTAAATTAGTAAGCGTTTGTGGAGCACTGAGAATAGTGTTTAGCACATTGTGAATGTTACGTGGCTCATAAATTTAAAATAGTGGGAGATAAAGCATATCATTTGGTTAAAAATCAGCTGGATGCACCTCTCAGGAAGCACATGTGACATTTCACAGTGGATGTTGCAGTTGAGCTTGGCTTTATATGTTAGGAAGATGTAAGCAAACAGAGAAGTAAAGAAGAGAATGCCATTGTAGAAAGTGAAAGAATGGATACAGACCTCGAAATTCGAGAGTTTCCAAAAGGAACAATAAATCTTTACTTGAGCTAGAGTGATCAATTTTGAAAAAGAATGAGAAAGAAGAGACTGAATAGGTAGGCTGGAAAAGAGATCATAGAGTTGTTGACAGCATTTATTCTCTGGACAGCAGGGAAGGATATGACACTAATTTGGTAGCCCAACATAGGATAAGAGCATAAAGTCTGTAGTAGGAAGACCAGTTTTGTGGCACTGCGAGAAATGGCAGAAAAAGTCAAAGCACAGATATAAATAAATGAAAATAGAAATAGGTATAACAAGTACTGCAAACATGAAACAACAGAATTTTATAGAAGATAAGATAGTGGGAGAATTCAAAGATGGTTCTTTTGTTTTTAAGCTCTGAGTGGTAATATTTTATTGTCAAAGGAGTTATAGATATACAGTTAATACTTCAGATTTAGCTACATAGTGGCATTTTTCTATTTTTTTAAATTTTAGTTTTCTTTAAATCTTAATAACATTATATTTGTAATTTTAACACACTTACTCCACTTTGGGAGAAAAAGCACACACGTATACCACACACCACCACTAGTATCACATTCACTGTTTTCTAAGAGAACATTAAGATGGTTGAAAAAAGCATTTAGCCTTCTGAATCAGCAACAAAATAATGTTTTTAATAATAAAAATTAAAATGTTGATTTTTTTTCCCTCTTAACTATTCCATCCGTCATTGATTTACCATTCTAAGCAATTCAAACCTGAAACTCGTAAATGGCACATGGCAGTGAAGGCAAGAGTTAGCAGGACTGAAGTGGGGAGTCACAGAGAATGAAAGTGGGGAGCTGGCCAGGACTGAGTGCTAGAACGTGAGCAGAGTGAGGAATCAAAGGTGTTTTTAAGATTAGATGAAGCAGTTTAAAGGGGCTCTCCTAGTTGGCCAAATAAATAATATTATATGATTATATTTTTAATGAAGAATAGTTGATATTGGAGTTGGAAATGGCAACCCACTCCAGTATTCTTGCAGGGAAAATTCCATGGAGAGAGGAGCCTGGCAGGCTATAGTCCATGGGGTCACAAAGAGTCGGATACGACTTAGCGACCGAACAATAAAATAGTTGATATATTATATAAATTGATTTTAACTTATGAAATAAACAGGAAATCATGAACCCATGTTGATAAAAACAAACTGAATAAATTAAAAGTTTAATTAGGAACTTATTTGCATTGTTACAATGAACCTGTCTACAAAATATTGTTTATTGCAAAAAAGAGTGACTCTCTAATGGAGAACCTTGGCAAGACACCCCACTAATCAACTGATTGAAGTGATCATTATCAGCATTGGGAAAAACAGAAATTACATGCCACCTCAGAACTGGACATGGAACAACAGACTGGTTCCAAAGAGGAAAAGGAGTACGTCAAGACTATATATTGTCACCCTGCTTATTTAATTTATATGCAGAGTACATCATGAGAAACGCTGGACTAGAAGAAACACAAGCTGGAATCATTGCCAGGAGAAATATCAATAACCTCAGTTATGCAGATGACACCACCCTTATGGCAGAAAGTGAAGAGGAACTAAAAAGCCTCTTGATGAAAGTGGAGAGTGAAAAAGTTGGCTTAAAGATCAACATTCAGAAAACTACGATCATGGCATCCGGTCCCATCACTTCATGGGAAATAGATGGGGAAACAGTGTCAGACTTTATTTTTGGGGGGCTCTGAAATCACTGCAGATGGTGATTGCAGCCATGAAATTAAAAGACGCTTACTCCTTGGAAGGAAAGTTATGACCAACCTAGATAGCATATTCAAAAGCAAAGACATTACTTTGCCAACAAAGGTCCATCTAGTCATGGCTATGGTTTTTCCTGTGGTCATGTATGGATGTGAGAGCTGGACTGTGAAGAAGGCTGAGTGCCGAAGAATTGATGCTTTTGAACTGTGGTGTTGGAGAAGACTCTTGAGAATCCCTTGGACTGCAAGGAGATCCAACCAGTCCATTCTGAAGGAGATCAGCCCTGGGATTTCTTTGGAAGGAATGACGCTGAAGCTGAAACTCCAGTACTTTGGCCACCTCATGCAAAGAGCTGACTCATTGGAAAAGACTCTGATACTGGGAGGGATTGGGGGCAGGAGAAGAAGGGGACACCAGAGGATGAGATGGCTGGATGGCATCATTGACTTGATGGACTTGAGTCTGAGAGAACTCCAGGAGTTTGTGATGGACAGGGGCCTGGCGTGCTGCGATTCATGAGGTTGCAAAGAGTTGAAGACGACTGGGCAACTGAACTGAACTCACAATATCTGAAGAGAACTTATCTCTGCAATATTTCTGACAATGATGCATAGCTTGTGTAGATAATCGTCAGAAAGCATTAGACAAAGAGATTGATGAATGCTATCCAAAATGATTTTTCTTAAGCTCCTAAAGTTTTAAGATCATGAAAGTCAAGGAAACACTGAGAACTATCCTAGTTTGAAGGAAACTGGAGAGTCATGTCAAGTAAATGCCATGGGTGGTTCTGAACCTGATCAGTTTGCTAAACACACCCTACTCATCTCACTGGCCTTTCCTCTTAATAATAGAGTCTAATTGGTAAGTGCCTACATACTTGTCCCCAGCCCCAGAGATAGATTCTTCTAATCTTTAGATCAGAACTCTCTTGTCATTGTTCACTCAGTCATGTCCCACTCTTTGCAACCCTGTGAACTGCAGCATGCCTGGCTTCCCTGTCCTTTACTATCTCCCAGAGTTTGCTCAAACTCATGTTCATTGATTCAGTGATACCATCCATCCGTCTCATGTTCTGTTGCCTTCTTCTCCTCCTACGTTCAGTCTTTCCCAGCATCAGGATCTTTTCCAGTGAGTTGGCTCTTCACATCAGGTGGCCAAAGTATTGGAGCTTCAGCTTTAGCATCAGGGTTGATTTAGGATTGACAGGTTTGATCTTCTTCCTGTCCAAAGGGACTCTCAAGAGTCTTCTCCAACACCACCGTTTGAAAGCATCAGTTATTCGGCACTCAGACTTCTTTATGTTCCAACTCTCACATCCAGAGACGACTACTGAAAAAGCCAGAACTTTGACTAGATGGACCTTTGTGGGCAAAGTGATGTCTCTGCTTTTTAATATGCTGTCTAGGTTGGTCATAGCTTTTCTTCCTAGGAGCAATTGTCTTTTAATTTCAAGGCTGAAATCACCATCCGTAGTGAATTTGGAGCCCAAGAAAATAAAATCTGCCACTGTTTCTATCTCCATTATGAAAGTGAAACTGTTTGTCTCTCAGTCCTGTCTGATTCTTTCTGACCCCATAGATTGTCAGGCTCTTCTGTCCACATAATCTCCATTATGAGAGTTTATCAAAGGGGCCCCTCTGCTGGTTTCCTCTGGGGTAACCAATGAGGCAACTTAACTCAATTATTCCCTCTACAACTTTAACCACCTCCCTCTCCCACCCCTATCCTTAGGGAAGACTACAGTCATGTGCTGCCCATCTGCTGCACACAGTGGGGTGTTTGTCGCTCCATTACCTGGCTCAAGACATGAAACATCCCTCTATCTATTAAACCATCGATATCTCTCTCTGTTGCTGCTGACTCTGTGTTCTTTCTTTGGTTTTGAGGCTACGCAAGCACAGGGTGTGCAGGCCTGCAGGGTGCAGCCCAGTGCAAATATAGAGCTCTACTTTTGCTTTCCCATCATTATCGCCCATGTTTATTCTTAATGATCATAGCAGAAAATGAATGCTCTCGTTCAGTACATCAATTAAACATGTTATGATAAATTCCAAAACAATTTATTCCATTTTTGGATCTATTTATTCTAATAACCTCATGCAGACCATTGAAAAACAAGACAAAGTAAATAGCATGAAATATATCTTCCAAATAGCTTTTTTTGAAATTCACTAACTTGACAGTTATTAATTATCTTTAGAAACATGTTACAGCTCTTTGTTACAGATTAAAAAATTATTCATATAATTTAGTGGATTCAAAGTGGAATATGGTAAGTTTCCCTTGATGCTAAAAAATTTAATGATTGAATAGGAGAATGGGAGAAGAAAGGTATTTTATTCTTAAAATATCGTATTAAACTCTCTCAAAAGACCTTTCAAAAAAAGGCAATTAAAAATGAATTGACCTAGTTTTGTAACCCATCTAAAGCTATATCTTTTCTTTATTGCTATGTACCAAGGCTGATCTTACGTTAATGCTCTTACCTTGAACTGGTTCTCCATTTTTTTTTTCCTGAAATCTCTTAAAGCTTATAGCATTTATACTATAGAACAGAAATAAACTATATTTGATTCCAGTTTCTGTTCATTCTTTTTGAAACCCAGAAAATTCTGTTCTTTCTTAATAAAAAATGCTACTCAAGTTATTAAAATCATTGTAAATATACACATATTCTTCACAAATATTTGCCAGATATGTTGGCATTTAGTTCTTGCATCAATCACAACTTATCTTCATGGATTGCTGAGCATGTATGTGACTAAGTAATGCTATGTTAGAACTGTTGATAAGTTTTACAAACTACTTAAAATATACACAAAGAAGGAAGATATATTCAATAGCAGTTCTATTTATTAAGCAAATATTTGATTGCCAATTTTTAGGAAAGAGGATATGTTCCCAAAAATCTCAGCCTATAATGAAAATGACTTGATGTGCTGTTGATTATTTATAAAAAGCAAAAGCAGACATTTTTAAATGCTCAACTCAGTTCAGTAGCTCAGTCCTGTCCAACTCTTTGCAATCTCAGGGACTGCGGTATGCCAGATTCCCTGTCTGTCATCAACTCCTGAAGCTTGCCCAAACTCACGTACATGGAGTCAGCGATGCCATCCAATCATCTCATCCTCTGTTGAATCCTTCTCCTCCTGCCTTAAATCTTTCCAGCATCAGGATCTTTTCAAATGAGTCAGTTCTTCACATCAGATGGCCAAATTACTGGAATTTCACCATCAGCATCAGTCCTTCCAAAGAATATTCAGGACTGCTTTCCTTAAGGATTGACTGTTTTGATCTCCTTGCTGTTCAAGGGACTCTCAAGAGTCTTCTCACCATAGTTCAAAAGCATCAGTTCTTCAGCACTCAGCTTTCTTTATAGTCCAACTCTCACATCCATACATGACTACTGGAAAAACCATAGCTTTGACTAGATGAACCTTTGCTGCCAAAGTAATGTCTCTGCTTTTTAATATGCTGTCTAGGTTGGTCATAGCTTTCTTCCAAGGAGCAAGTGTCTTTTAATTTCCTGGCTGTGGTCACCATCTGCAGTGATTTTGGAGCTCCCAAAATAAAATCTCTCACTGTTTCCATTGTTCCCACATCTATTTGCCATGAAGTGATTCGATTGGATGCCATGATCTTAGGTTTCTGAATGTTGAGTTTTAAGCCAACTTTTCACTCTCTTCTTTCACTTTTATCAAGATTTATTTCACCTTTGCTTTCTGCCATAAGGTTGGTGTCATCTGCATATCTGAGGTTATTGATATTTCTCATCGCAATCTTGATTCCAGCTTGTGCTTCCTCCAGCCTAGCATTTCTCTTGATGTACTCTGCATATAAGTTAAATAAGCAGAGTGACAATATACAGCCTTGATGTACTCCTTTTCCTATTTGGAACCAGTCTGTTGTTCCATGTCCAGTTCTTGACCTGCATATAGATTTCAGAAGAGGCACATCAGGTGGTCTAGTATTTCCATCTCTTGAAGAATTTTCCAGTGTGTCGTGATCTACACAGTCAAAGGTTTGGCATAGTCAATAAAGCAGAAGTAGATGTTTTTCTGGAATTCTCTTGTTCTTTCGATGATCCAGTGGATGTTGGCAAGTTGACCTCTTGTTCCTCTGCCTTTTCTAAAAGCAGCTTGAACATCTGGAAGTTCACAGTTCACTTACTGTTGAAGCCTGGCTTGGAGAATTTTGAGCATTACTTTGCTAGCATGTGAGATGAGTGCAATTATGCAGTAGTTTGAACTATCTTTTGCTTTGCCTTTTTCTGGGGTTGGAATGAAAACTGACTTTTTCCAGTCCTGTGGCCACTGCTGAGTTTTCCAAATTTGCTGGCATATTGAGTGCATCACTTTAACTGCATCCTCTTTTAGGATTTGAAATAACTCAACTGGAATTCCATCACCTCCACTAGCTTTGTTTTTAGTGATGCTTCCTACGTCCCACTTAACTTCACATTCCAGGATATCTGGCTGTAAGTGAGTGATCACAACATCATAGTTATCTGGATCTTGAAGATCTTTTTGGTATAGTTCTTCTGGGTATTCTTGCCATCTCTTCTTAATATCTTCTGCTACTATTAGATCCATACCATTTCTGTCCTTTACTGTGCCCATCTTTGCACACAAAAGAAATATTCTTTATTTTGCAAAGGAAAGAAATATTCCCTTGTTATCTCTAATTTTCTTGAAGAGATCTCTAGTCTTTTCTGTTCTATTGTTTTTCTCTATCTCTTTGCATTAATCACTGAGGAAGTCTTTCTTATCTCTCCTTGCTATTCTTTGGAACTCTACTTGTAAGTCTCATATTCATATGTATACTGGATCGATATATACTTCTGTGATTCAAGGTTCCAAGCCTAATGTGCAAAGCTGGTCAAGGCTCAAATACATGTTGCATTTGTCTGATAGTCATTTCAGATCAGATCAGATCAGATCAGTCTCTCAGTCGTGTCCGACTCTTTGCGACCCCATGAACCGCAGCACGCCAGGCCTCCCTGTCCATCACCAGCTCCCGGAGGTCACCCAGACTCATACCCATCGAGTCAGTGATGCCATCCAGCCATCTCATCCTCTGTCGTCCCCTTCTCCTCCTGCCCTCAATCCCTCCCAGCATCAGAGTCTTCTCCAATGAGTTATGCATCCAGAAAAATAAAGTGCCTGATTAATAATGTTGTTTTGGAAGGATTAACCTTGAAATGTTCAAAATTATATTGTAAACCACATATGACTTGAATTACAATATTAAATTGACTGAAGTCTACTAGAATAATACCTGGTAAAAATGTTAGTGATTGGTGGATAGATTCTACTCACCAAATCGTCCTGCAATGCAGGAGATACAAGAGACTCAGGTTCGATCCCTGGGTCAGGAATATCCCTTGGCGGAGGAAATGAACTCCCACTCCAGCATTCTTGTCTGGAAAATTCCGTGGACAGAAGAACCTGGTGGACTGCAGTCCATGGGGTCATGAAGGATGGCACATGACTGAGTGAGCACATAGCACACAGCTAATTATACAATTATATTCTTCTCAGTATTTCAGAATAAGTCCAACTGCTTGTGTCTTAGTGGCAATATTAGTACAAAGCTGATCAAAAATAGCTGAAACATTTATATTGTGCTTTATGCTTTACAGTATATTTTCAAAACCAGTCATATTCTTGTCAGCTATGATTACCATTCCCATTTTTTAGGTACGTAAACTGAGGCTCAGAGAGAGAAATGTTTGCTGACAGTCACAAGATTTTTAAGGAAGAAAGCTAAGATCTCACCTCTGGAATGAAAATAAAATTTACTAAGCTAATTTGTATGTCTGGAGATGGTATAAAAGGGATGATTGCTAAAGATGATATTCTTAGCTGGTTTGTATTAGAAAAATGGAAAGAACACTTTTTAAAACTTGTGTTTCACCATAATGGTGATATAGTTATATACTGAAAACAAACAATATTCAAGGCAATTTATGTTTGTCATCTCCATTAGGCACTGCACAGATTTTTATAAGGTAGCTATTATACCTTTATATTGCAGATGAGATAACTGAAGCCTAGAGAGTTTAAGTAATTTGTGCATATTTATGTTACACCCACTTTTAAGCTCTGAGGTCACAAAATGGTCAGCTATAAAGTCTATGCTTAAATTTGGACATATATATTAAAGTCAGGATGAAGCTTATATAATGCACTGAAAAGACTGGAGAAATGTTTTAATCCTTGTACTTTGTCCTAATTTTTGTTGAATTTAGTGATAATAAAGACTATTATCTGAAATATCTAAAAAATATAAGAGCCAAGTTAGAGGAGAAAAGTGAATGCAAGAATCTTGAAACATAAAAAGAAAATAAAAGGAAGGAAAATAAAAGAGGAAGGTTTATAGAAAAAGTGTTGAATATTGTTGTTCAGTCGCTTAGTCATGTCTGACTCTTTGTGACCCCAAGACTTCTGGTTTCCCTGTCATTCACCATCTACTGGAGCTTGCTCAAACTTATGTCCGTTAAGTCAGTGATGCCATCCAACCATCTGGTCCTCTATCTTTCCCTTCTCCTCCTGCTTTCAATCTTTCCCAGCATCAGTCTTTTCTAATGAGTCATCTCTTCTCATCAGGTGGCCAAAGTTTTGGAGCTTCAGCTTCAGCATCAATCTTTCCAATGAATATTCAGGACTGATTTCCTTTAGGATGGACTGGTTTGATCTGCTTGCAGTCCAAAGGGACTCTTAAAAGTCTTCTCCAACACTGCAGTTCAAAAGCATCAATTATTCAATGCTCAGTTCAGTTCAGTCACTCAATCGTGTCCCACTCTTTGCAACCCCATGAATTGCAGCACGCCAGGCCTCCCTGTCCATCACCAACTCTCGGAGTTCACTCAGACTCACGTCCATCGATTCGGTGATGCCATCCAGCCATCTCATCCTCTGTCGTCCCCTTCTCCTCCTGCCCCCAATCCCTCCCAGCATCAGGGTCCTTTCCAATGAGTCAACTTTTCTCATGAGGTGGCCAAAGTATTGGAGTTTCAGTTTCAGCATCAGTCCTTCCAAGTAACACCCAGGACTGATCATAGGATGGACTGGTTGGATCTCCTTGCAGTCCAAGGGACTCTCAAGAGTCTCAGTCTTCTTTATTGTCCAACTCTCACATGCATACATGACTACTGGAAAACCATGGCTTTGATTAGATGGACTTAAGTTGGCAAAGCAATGTCTCTGCCTTTTAATATGCTGTCTAGGTGTGCCATAGCTTTACACAAAATTTTAAGGAGCATCATAAACTGAGAGGAAGGAGCTTGATGACTACAGCATCATCCATCTCAGAAAAGTTACCTTTATCTGAAAATCAGTATAAAGGAGAAAGAGCTGGAGTGCTGGTTCACACCCCAGGGCCCTTGGAGTCTCTGATTTCTTTTACTTGACTGTTTAATATCTTTAATTTCTGTCCTGAAAGATACAATTTTCTACTACTGGGGAGATAAAGCCAATGTGATAGAAACACCAAAAAAAAAAAAAAAAAAAAACCCACTAGAAACGCATGAAGAGAGGCTTAATCTATATCTAGAATTATCACTTATTTTATACTTCACATTTTGTAATCTGAGGTATGTGAGTTTGAGTGTTGAATGGGGTGAGGAAAAGCAAAATATCCCAAGTATAATACTTTGAGAGTGATAACGACGCTTGGAAATAATCCTGAGGGGTCAAAGCTAATCGGAAAGTAATTTGTTCAATAAACACACACACACATAGTGACCCCCAACATCTGTAGCCCCCTTCCCCAGCTTTCATGCACAAAACATAACAAATCAAAATGCTTTTGACATTATTTTTATTGTTGCTTAATTGCTAAGTCATGTCCCACAGTTTGCAACACTATGGCCTGCCAGGTTCCTCTTTCCATGGGCTTCTCCAGGTAAGAAGACTGGATTGGGTTGCCATTTCCCTCTACAGGCGACCTTACCAACTCAGGGATTGAGCCCACACCTCCTATATTGTAGGTGAATTTCTTACTATTGAGCCATCAGGGAGGCCCCTGTTACATATTAAATCACCAGTTCAAATTCTTGATATACAAGTAGATACAACAGAAAATACCAAAAAAAAAAAAGAAAGAAACAAGAGCAACTTTTGTTCGTAATAGTGTTAGTCCCTCAGTCATGTCCAACTCTGTGATCCTATGGACTGTAGCCCGCCAGGCTCTCCTGCCCATGGGATTCTCCAGGCAAGAATACTGGAGTGGATTGCCACTCCATTCTCCAGAGGATCTTCCTGACCCAGGGATCAAATCCAGATCTCTTGCATTGCAGGCAGATGCTTTACCATTTGAGCTACAGTACTAATTTACTGTCTTTTTGCTAATTAAAAATTCCAAATCCAAAGATCACGACATTATTTTTCATTTATTTCCACAAAAGGAGGAATGAAATACAAACTTTGATGATGTTACAGGTTGACTAGTGTCCTCACACAAGTCATGTGCTGAAGTTAAACTCACCATGTCTCAGAAAATGATCTTGGAATTAGTGAAAGTGTTAGTCTCAGTCAGGTCCAACTCTTTGCGACCCCATGGAAGAGGCTCCTCTGTCCAAGGGATTCTCCAGGCAAGGTTACTAGGGTACGTTGCTATTCCCTTCTCCAGGGGATCTTCCTGATCCAGACATCAAACCTGAGTCTTCTGCATTGCAGGTGGATTCTTTACCATCTGAGCCACCAGGGAAGCTGGGCCATTTCAAATGTAGTGGGCTAAGTTAACATGTGGTCATTGGTTGGCCCCAGTCCAATATAACAAATATCCTTATAAAAGGGGAAAATTTGTCCATAGGCACCTGTGAAAGTGAAAGTTAAGTCGCTCAGTGTGTCTGATCATTGTGACCCCATGTACTGTAGCCCACAAGCTCCTCTGTCCATGGGATTTTTCCAGGCAAGAATACTGGCATGGGTTGCCATTTCCTTCTCCAGGAGATCTTCCCGACCTAGGGACTTAACACGGGTCTTCAGCTTTGTAGGTAGATGCTTAACCATCTGAGCCACCAGGTAAATCATAGGCACCTGTGGGAGAAAATATTTGAATATGAAGAGAGCCTCTACAAGTCAAGGAGAGAGACCTTAAACAGAACCTTACCTACAGCCCTCAGCAGGAACCCACTTTTTCAACACCTTGACTTCAAATTTCAGTTCAGTTCAGTCACTCAGTCGTGTCCGACTCTTTGCGGCCTCATGAACTACAGCAAGCCAGGCTTCCCTGTCCATCACCAACTCCTGGAGTTTACCCAAACTCATAACTATTGTGTCAGTGATGCTATCCAGCCATCTCATCCTCTGTCATCCCTTTCTCCTCCCTCTGCCAATCCCTCCCAGCATCAGGGTCTTTTCCAATGAATCAACTCTTCACATGAAGTGGCCAAAGTATTAGAGTTTCAGCTTCAGCATCAGTCCATCCAATGATCACCCAGGATAAATCTCCTTTAGGATGGAATGGTTGGATCTCCTTGCAGTCTCTCAAGACTCTCAAGAGTCTTCTCCAACACCAAAGTTGTAAAGCATCAATTCTTCAGCACTCAGCTTTCTTCACAGTCCAACCCTCACATCCATACATAACCACTGGAAAAACCATAGCCTTAACTAGATGGACCTTTGTTGGCAAAGTAATGTCTCTGCTTTTCAATATGCTATCTAGGTTGGTCATAACTTCCCTTCCAAGGAGTAAGTGTCTTTTAATTTCATGGCTGCAATCACCATCTGCAGTGATTTCCGAGCCCAGAAAAATAAAGTCTGACACTGTTTCCCCATCTATTTCCAATGAAGTGTTGAGACCAGATGCCATGATCTTCGTTTTCTGAATGTTGAGCTTTAAGCCAACTTTTTCACTCTCCTCTTTCACTTTCATCAAGAGGCTCTTTAGTTCCTCTTCACTTTCTGCCATAAAGGTGGTGTCATCTGCATATCTGAGGTTATTGATATTTCTCCCGGCAATCTTGATTCCAGCTTGTGTTTCTTCCAGTCCAGCGTTTCTTATGATGTACTCTGCATATAAGTTAAATAAGCAGAGTGACAATATACAGCCTTGATGTACTCCTTTTCCTATTTGGAACCAGTCTGCTGTTCCATGTCCAATTCTAACTGTTGCTTCCTGACTTGTATATAGGTTTCTCAAGAGGCAGATCAGGTGGTCTGGTATTCCTATCTCTTTCAGAATTCTCCACAGTTTATTGTGATCCATACAGTCAAAGGCTTTGGCATAGTCAGTAAAGCAGAAATAGATGTTTTTTCTGGAACTTTCTTGCTTTTTTGATGATTCAATGTATGTTAGCAATTTGATCTCTGGTTCCTCTCCCTTTTCTAAACCGGCTTGAACATCTGGAAGTTTAGGGTTCACATACTGCTGAATCCTGGCTAGGAGAATTTTGAGCATTACTTTCCTAGCGTGTGAGATGAGTACAATTGTGCAGTAGTTGAGCATTCTTTGGTATTTCCTTTCTTTGGGATTTTAATGAAAACTGACCTTTTCCAGTCCTGTGGCCACTGCTGAGTTTGCCAAATTTGCTGGCATATTGAGTGCAATACTTTTACAGCATCATTTTTCAGGGTTTGAAATAGCTCAACTGGAATTTCATCACCTCCTCTAGCTTTTTTCGTAGTGATGCTTTCTAAGGCCCACTTGACTTCACATTCCAGGATGTCTGGCTCTAGGTCAATGATCACACCATCGTGATTATCTGGGTCGTGAAGATCTTTGTTCTACAGTTCTTCTGTGTATTCTTGCCACCTCTCTTAATATCTTCTGCTTCTGTTAGGTCCATACCATTTCTGTCCTTTATCGAGCCCATCATTGCATGAACTATTCCCTTGGTATCTCTAATTTTCTAAAAGAGACCTCTAGTCTTTCCCATTCTGTTGTTTTCCTCTATTTCTTTGCATTGATCACTAAGGAAAGCTTTCTTATCTCTCCTTGCTATTCTTTGGAACTCTGCATTCAGATGCTTATATCTATCCTTTCCTCCTTTGCTTTTCAGTTTTCTTCTTTTCACAGCTATTTGTAAGGCCTCCTTAGACAGCCATTTTGTTTTTTTTTGCATTTCTTTTTCATGGGGATGGCCTTGATCCCTGTCTCCTGTACAATGTCATGAACCTCTGTCCATAGTTCATCAGGCAATCTGTCTATCAGATCTAGTCCCTTAAATCTATTTCTCACTTCCACTGTATAATCATAAGGGATTTGATTTAGGTCATACCTGAATGGTCTAGTGGTTTTCCCTACTTTCTTCCATTTAAGTCTGAATTTGGCAATAAGGAGTTCATGATTGGAGCCACAGTCAGCCCACAGTCTTGTTTTTGCTGACTGTACAGAGCTTCTCCATCTTTGGCTGCAAAGAATATATATAATCAATCTGATTTCAGTGTTGACCATCTGGTGATGTCCATGTTTAAAGACTTCTCTTGTGTTGTTGGAAGAGGGTGTTTGCTATGACCAGTGCATTCTATTGGCAAAACTTCTATTGGCCTTTGCCCTGCTTCATTCTGTACTCCAAGGCAAATTTGGCCGTTACTCCAGGTGTTTCTTGACTTTTTTCTTTTGCATTCCATTCCCCTGTAATGAAAAGGACATCTGTTTTGGGTGTTAGTTCTAAAAGGTCTTGTAGGTCTTCATAGAACCATTCAACTTCAGCTTCTTCAGCGTTACTGGTTGGGGCATAGGCTTGGATTACTGTGATATTGAATGATTTGCCTTGGAAATGAACAGAGATCATTCTGTTGTTTTTGAGATTGCATCCAAGTACTGCATTTTGGGCTCTTTTGTTGACCATGATGGCTACTTCATCTCTTCTAAGGGATTCCTGCCTAAAGTAGTTGATATTGTGGTCATCTCAGTTAAATTCACCCATTCCAGTCCATTTTAGTTCTCTGATTCCTAGAATGTTGACATACACTCTTGCCATCTCCTGTTTGACCACTTCCAATTTGCCTTGATTCATGGACCTGACATTTCAGATTCCTATGCAATATTGCTCTTTAAAGCATCGGAGCTTGCTTCTACCACCAGTCACATCCACAACTGAGTATTGTTTTTGCTTTGGCTCCATCATTTCATTCTTTCTGGAGTTATTTCTCCACTGATCTCCAATAGCATATTGGGCACTTTCCGACCTGGGGAGTTCCTCTTTCAGTATCCTATCATTTTGCCTTTTCATACTGTTCATGGGGTTCTCAAGGCAAGAATACTGGAGTGGTTTGCCATTCCCTTCTCCAGTGGACCACATTCTGTCAGACCTCTCCACCATGACCTATCCGTCTTGGACTTCAGACTTAGAAAACTGAAAATACACATTTATATGTTTAAGTATTCATTTTGAGACACTTCCTTAGGGCAAACTAATACGTGTGACACTGTGTAAATAGGAACTGAAAATTGAAAAAACCCTAGTGTCAATATAATTTTATGAGAAGTACACTGAATTGATCCTTAGAAAACTGATCCTAGTTAGAATTAATCATCACTAATTTGCTGTAGACATTTTGAAGTCAAATACCTTGAAATAACTAAACTTTAGTGAAAATATCAAATTATTTACTCTACTTGCAAATGTTTCAGAAAGGATGTTATCAAAGATGTAAAGGCTTAAAAAATGTGTGCTCAGTCATATCCAGCTCTTGTGAACCCATGGACTGTAATCTGCCAGGTTCCTCTGTCCATGGAATTTTCCAGGCAAGAGAACTGGAGTGGGTTTCCATTTCCTACTCCAATCATAGATGTATAATTTTATATAAATACTATAAATGAAATGTATCTTATTAAATATTCTAAAAACTTTCCCATAAGGATAATTATTGAAATGGAAAAAGATGCCATTGGAAAACATATTTCAATGAGAAAGAGATTTTAAAATTTCTTCCCTCCCTTTGCCTAACCAAATAATCTGATATCAATTTAGAAGGTAATGCAGTTTAGCTCTTAGATTTTAGAATGCAAAATATAATAATGTAAATGACAATTTTAATTAAAATCAGTTTTTCACAATTTTTTTTAGTACTCAGTTGTTAAAGATACTGATTTAGAAAAGCACGTCATTATTCAAAATATAAGTGATACAATTAAATATACAGCTTTCAAATGCTTTCTTTATGTAAAAGATTTTACTTTCTTACTCAATTTATTCGCTTAGATATTTTCTCCTTAACTAAACTTAAGCCCCTGAAGAGATAAATGCCCAGGACAATGTCTGTTCACATTCAAGAGTCAATGACTGATAAAGGAGAAACAGGAATGACTGAAGAATTGGAGAGAGAGGAAAAGAAAGAAAACTGTGGAGGAACAGCCATGTAATTTTTAATGAACTATTTATTCATATATGATTAATTTTCCCCCTGTAATATTCAAGATTATGACTCAGTTATCAGTGATTTCGGAAAAGACAATGGCACCTCACTCGAGTACTCTTGCTTAGAAAATCCCATGGATGGAGGAGCCTGTTAGGCTGCAATCCATGGGGTCACTAAGAGTCGGACACGACTGAGCGACTTCCCTTTCACTTTTCACTTTCATGCATTGGAAAAGGAAATGGCAACCCACTCCAGTGTTCTTGCCTGGAGAATCCCAGGGACGGGAGAGCCTGGTGGGCTGTCATCTATGGGGTCGCACAGAGTCAGACACAACTGAAGTGACTTAGCATAGCATCAGTGATTTTCATGGTGACCTACTATATAATTCAAAACACAGTGTGATGCATTTCTTTGTGGAAATGTGGAAGATGTTATAATAGCAATCAATTGACTTCTGTAAAGCTACATTCACTCTGTGAAACCATATACCATTTATGAAAGGGAGAGAAAAAAAGGAAGAGATGAGAGTGAAAGATAGGTGTAAAATATCTTTAGAGCCTATACAAAGAATATTTATCATTCTGCTTCAGTTCAAGGTAAATCTCTGTGTTATTGTATGACTCCTTTTAGTGGAATTCCTCCACTTTTGTGTACGTGGCTTAGATCATGAGAGACCATGGAACAAGTTTTATAATGCACTCCTTCAAGAAAAACACAACCAATAATGTCTATTCACTATCAGCTGAGATGAAATTTCTAATTAAACAGTTTATAATCATCGTGTTTCAAAAATATTGATGCAAAATTAAAAATTGAAATTTCTAAGTATATTTTCAAAAATCACATTTCTTAATCAATGTTAAAATTTTGATGTTAATTACCTAATACATCTTTATTCTGCATCTCAAATATAATTTACCGATAAGAAAATATAAGACTTTTATGCTTAAAATGGACTTCCCAGGTAACTCAATGTTAAAGAATCTACCTACCAATGCAGGAGACACAGGAGATGGAGATTTCATCCCTGGGTCAGAATGATCCCTGGAGTAGGAAATGGTAACCCATTCCAGGAATCTTGCATGGAAAATTCCAAAGACACTGGAACTTGCAGGCAGAAGACCACTGGGTCCGCAAACTGTTGGACACAACTGAGGATGCATGCATGTTTAGCATATTGATAGTGAAGGAAGTTTTACTTTTTACTGTCTGTTTACTGCTTTTGACAAGGCCCCAAATAATGGGTAGGATTAAGGTACAGAAGTACTCTGTGCTTCTCTGAAACAGTAGTAGTTATTTTTCAATCCTGATTTAATGCTGATATTGTCAATTACTAACTACAGGATACTGGCCACAAAGTTTAATGCATTTCTTTATTTTGAACAAATAACAGTACTTATTCCACAGAGTTAGACAATATCTGTAACATTCTTAGCATAATGTTGCAGGTGCCATGAAATAATTAACTATTATAATTCCTTAGAGCTATGTCCATATGAGCCTACCACTGAAGGAAAAATGCATATGTTATGCTTCTCCTTATTTTTCTTATTAAAGATAGAATTATTAAGTTCCACCTTGACCAGATGTTGGAAGTACAAGAATGGCAAAAATAAATCAGGAAGGTCTTATGGTGGAGAAGTTAACAAGGAACACTTTCTTTTTACCCTACTTGACCATTCAGTAGCAAACTGACCCTCATTTTTCTAATTAATCCTTGATGCTTATAGAAGAAGCATAGATAAATAAATTCAATATTTAGCTCTTAAGATGTCCTGTCACAGAAATTTGAGTCCAGTGGTAGAAAAGGAATGGGTCTGTGCCTTTTAATATCAAGGTAAGAAAATCTAGTTTGTCACTTTTTCTCACTGTGTCAAAGAAACAGGTTTTCTACACCTGGTCAAGCACAGTAAGAAGACTAATCCTGTTCAGTGCTGTTGAGATGCAGAGCTAGACAGAAACTGCAAGAACCGCAGTGGTGTCCATAAGTATTAAATATCATCCAAGCTAATTTTGATATTTCTAAGTCCACAAGTATTATCCAAGATCATCTGGATAACTTTCAGTGCTTTCCCCCAGCACTGCTGCCAGGCAAATACAACTGGTGAGCCTCAGAAGTTCTTAGCCTTCGATATAGGCTGAAGATCCACACAAGAATCACCAAACCTTCCCCACCAGCTCAGTGTTGCCTACCCAGCCTGAAAACTTTGTTTGGTGTTATTGTGGTCTTCTTTACCCAAAGAACAGGGCATCCCTTTCCTCACAGGGAATGTTGCTCCAGCACTGAATCTCAGAGTGTAGTGATTCAAGGCAACTCCTTGTGTTTGTAAAAGCCCCAGGGCTCCAATCATAATTTATTCAAAGCCTTCATAAAGCTGAGACATCAAAATAAGCAAGGTTTGCTAATCTACAAGATTTGTTCCAGGTTACTGTCAGCAAGGCTACTTTTTCAACTGGTCACCTTTCCTATTAAAAAAAGAAGTCTGTGCATCCTGTTCCATAATTAATCAGATGATTATAGTACAAAGAGATGTGCTGTGATTGAAGTAGGTATGGGTTACTATGGGAGCACCTACAAGAGTGACAATCTGAATGACTATAGTAGGCTGCAGAGAGGGGAAAAGAAAGAGAACAGGAAAAAGGAAAGCTCTTCTAAAGCTGGATTAAGTGATCAATCTTGAAGTAACTGTGATCAGTGGGACAGCAGCTTTCAACCAAGAGAATCTGAAAATCATTTATCTTGGCAAGGGCAAAAGGTCAGTGGCTTTAAATGTAGATTGGATTCAAATTTGGTCTTTACCATACTATATATAAAATTTAGGTCATTTCTCATCTCCTCTGAGCTTTTGTTTCTTTATCTAAAATTTGGCATAATCACAGGTTTTCATTATGAAGATTATATTTATCTTTACTGTAAAACAATGGAGGTCCTGACACAGGCTTCCCTAAGGGGTCTCACATCTATGCTGGGAAAGTGTAAGACTGCTTAGAGAAACAGGATAAGGGGTGGCTATCACATTGACCCTTGGCTTTCCAGGTTTGATTGCTGCTTCTGTCAGTTACAGAATTGACCTCTGACAACTTAGTCTCTCATCTATAAAATGGGAATGTTAGTTGTTTCTGGGTTATGTGGCTGGCTGTGGATTGAATGAGTTATTACCTGTTAACATTCAGAAAGGACTTGGGGTGTTTAAACATTCATTTTTAGGATATGTACCTCTGTTATTACTATTACTCCTTTTCAGAAACAAAGAGGTTCTGCATTTCAGCTATTTCTGCCTCCTCTCTACCTGACTAGTTACAGAACTAATCACAATGCTCTTTTCTGTATATCACTCACTACTTATTTGCTTTATCTTTTTCATTGGCACTGAAGCAGGCTGGAATCTCTCTAACCTTAAATGATTAAAAAACTTTTCTCCTTCAAAATAAATTTCCTACCCATCTAGCATCTTGTTTCACCTTCAGAGTCTAGCTTCTTTAAGAAATTTCTTTATCCTTCTCTCATTCTTTACTCCATTCCATCCTGTCTACTTATTTCTCTACTCAGAGACCTCTTTCTTTTGTGATCACTGATCTTCAAGTCAGTAAGTCCAGGTAATATTTTCTAGTTTTCACTTTGCCCAGTGTTTCAGAAGCATTTCACACTACTTCTAAATTGACATTAAACTTCAACTTCTAAATAAAATAAATGCTACCTTATTATAAAATAATGTTAGTAATACAATAATAAATGAGGAGGGTATGGCAACCACTTAATAGTCTTGCTTGCAGAATTCTGTGGACAGAGGAGCCTAGTGGGCTGTAGTCTGTTGGGTCACAAAGAGTCAGACATAACTGAGAGGACTTAGCATGCATGCATGCAATAATAATAAATAACAGAATATTGCCTCGGTTCATTTGATATCCCACTCTTCTGACATTATTTTTTCTAACTATCTCTTCTCAGTCACTCTGATGGTCTATTTTCTTCTACCCCATGTTTAATTGTTGAATTTCTCTATGCTTTGTCCTAGGTCATATCATATATCCTTTCTCACTCAGTGGCTTTCGGTTAAGTATTCAAACCATATCCATGGCTTCAGTAGCTAGGTACAAACTAAATATGTTAATGTCTGCCTACATCTCAGCTTTTTCTTTTGAATTCTAGCTCCAAATATATACTTGCCTTTTTGTATGTCTCCATATTCAATAGTGAACTTACAGAGCCCTTCTCTGCTGGCTCCCATCTCTATGAACCATAACAACATCCATCCAGTTGCACAAGTTGGAAACATGAGAATACTTCAAGACATTCTCCTCTCTCTCATCCCTCATCTCAGAGAATCCTGATGCTCTATTGATTTTACCTCCTAAATGGCTCTCAGACTTTGTACCTCTCAGCATCTTCTTTGCCAGGTTCCTAATCCAAGCTCTTATCATCTGTTCCCTGAATTAAGGCAGTGCCTTTCTACGTGGTCCTATTTCCTTTTTGTCCTGCAAATTCTTTCTCCACAGTATAAGAAAATCAATCACTTACTAATGCAAATGCATCTTGTTTGTAACTTTTCAGTGGCTTTCCCACTTTCAACATGTACAAGCACCATTCACTCTCTAGCTTTATCTTCTAACAGTTTTCTGTTTTTTTTCCTCTCTGACCATCCTTTGTTTCTACTAGTGAGCAATACTGCCCCCTGATTCAGACCATCACACACATTGTTCCCTCTGCCCAAACCATTCTTTCTCTTTTCTGTTAGCCAACCACTCATTCTTTTGATCTCAATGAAAAGATAAAACTTTTTTGTTTTTCCAGGGAAATACTAAAGATCATTATCTAGGCTAAGTCAAAGCCTTCATTTGTAGCACATTGCACTTGTCCTTCACAACACTTACCATATTATTTTCAATACGTGGTTCTCCCACTAGACTGTACATTTTGTTGATAGCAAAATGAGGTCTGCTTTACTCATCATTAAATTCTTAGATTTCTAAAGGGCTGTGAATCCCAAATTCTAGCAACATTTATGAAAGTAAATTTTTTCTTCTAGTTTTAGAAGCTATCAGTCTGGACTGAACACTATGTATAATTTCATATTAAAGAAAAAAATTCAACAACAAAGACAGAAACCAGTTAAACTGCTTAACTTTAAATTCTTATTCTATACAATCCATGAAATTCTCCAGGCCAAAATACTGGAGTGGGTAGCCTTTCCATTCTCCAGAGGATCTTCCCAACCTAGGTATCAGGTTGGGATCCCTAGGATTGACCTGGATTGTCTTCCTTAATCCAGGTCTCCTGCATTGCAGGCAGATTCTTTACCAGCTGAGCCACAAGGGCAGCCCAAGAATACTGGAATGGGCAGCCTATCCCTTCTCCAGCAGATCTTCCCAACCCAGAAATTGAACTGGGGTCCCCTGCATTGCAGGCAAATTCTTTACCAGCTGAGCCACAAGGGCAGCCCAAGAATACTGGAATGGGCAGCCTATCCCTTCTCCAGCAGATCTTCCCAACCCAGAAATTGAACTGGGGTCCCCTGCATTGCAGGCAAATTCTTTACCAACTGAGCTATTCAAAGTGAAAGTGGAGTCGCTCAGTCGTGTCTGACTCTTGGCGACCCGTAGACTGTAGCCCACCAAGCTCCTCCATCCATGGGATTCTCCAGGCAAGAATACTGGAGTGTGTTGCCATTTCCTTCTCCAGGGGATCTTCCTGACCCAGGGATAGAACCCAGGTCTCCCACATTGCAGGCAGATGCTTTAACCTCTGCACCATCAGGGAAGCCCTTAAATACAAGAATATAGTCCCTCAGAAAACCTCCTATAGACACACAGAACTTCAGATTCAAGTGCTAACATCAAAGATTTCAAGTGAGGAGAGGAAGCCAGGTTGAAAGAAGAAGGGGAGGAGGTGGAAGTGGAGGGGTGGGCAAAAGGGGTGGCCTAACAGACGTCTCCTGCCACCTACAGATACCCAGGCATTATGGGGCTTTTCCCTGGGCCTCCAGAGAAGGGAGGACTGGAACTCGGCCCTACCAGAAATCAGACCAGACCAGAACCAGAATTCGAGTTCTCTGCCAAGAGAAGGTGATCAGTCTCCAATCCTCAGCTCAGGCTGAGGGCCCTTCGACCAGATTCCTGCATCCAGGATCGGGGGACTAGAAAAACAGGGAAGGATAGGAAGGGTTAAGGAGAGGAAAGAGAGAGGGAAGGGGAGAGAGGTCAATAAAGTCTCTTGTTCCTTACCGATTAGGGCACTTCGGCCAGTTGTCCACGTCAGGAGGAGACCAGGGACAAAAGGGTCCCAGTTGTGGCCACTGGGTCTGGTCCATTGGCAGGCAAGCTGGTCCCTGAGTACCCCGAGTGGTCAGGATGTCAGTCTCAGCGAAGGAGAGTCCCCGCCAGAGTCGCCATTTGTTGCAGGAAGGTGGACCCCTTCCAGGGCCCAAAACTGGGCTCTTGTCTAACACTGGGAAATGAATTATCTGAGGAGACACATATGCTGACAAAGCAAGAGATTTTATTGGGAAAGGGCACCTGGGTGGAGAGCAGTAGGGAAGCCCAATTCTTATAATAAAATACCTAAAATGCATTTAGAAATTCGAATTACCCTCATTGATATTAATTCTCCCTGCATTTGAGAAAGTTCAGTTGACTGAGTATTCTTAGGACTTGAGTTGTTATTACTCTATGACATTAAGCGGAGAAGGCAATGGCACCCCACTCCAGTACTTTTGCCTAGAAAATCCCATGGACGGAGAAGCCTGGTAGGCTGCAGTCCATGGGGTCGCTAGAGTTGGACACGACTAAGCGACCTCACTTTCACTTTTCACTTTCATGCATTGGAGAAGGAAATGGCAACCCACTCCAGTATTCTTGCCTGGAGAATTCCAGGGACGGGGAAGCCTGGTGGGCTGCCGTCTATGGGGTCACACAGAGTCGGACACGACTGAAGTGACTTAGCTGTAGCAGCAGTATGACATTAAGGGTCATTGTACCTGCAATAAACCAGAGACTAGTATATGTGAGAAAGTTTTAGAAAAATATACTAATATATGAAAGGAAAAGATCTGATTATTTTTTTATGTTAATAAACTTTCCTATTTGGGAGAAGGAAATGGCAACCCACTCCAGTGTTCTTGCCTGGAGAATCCCCTGGACAGGGGAGGCTGGTAAGCTGCCGTCTATGGGGTTGCAGAGTCAGACACAACTGAAGTGACTTAAAAGCAGCAGCAGCAGTGTTAAAAGAAAAGTCCCTTAGTGAGTATTCCTCTCAAGCCCTCCAGTGGTGAAATCTCTAATTAGACTTTAATTTTCTTTCTTTGGAAAACAAAGGTTCAGATCTCTCAAATAGTTTGGGTACAGCTACAGATAGAAAAGGAGATCAGCCCTGGGATTTCTTTGGAAGGAACGATGCTAAAGCTGAAACTCCAGTATTTTGGCCACCTCATGCGAAGAGTTGACTCATTGGAGAAGACTCTGATGCTGGGAGGGATTGGGGACAAGAGGAGAAGAGGACGACAGAGGATGAGAAGGCTGGATGACATCACTGACTCGATGAATGTGAGTCTGAGTGAACTCCGGGAGTTGGTGATGGACAGAGAGGTCTGGCGTGCTGCGGTTCATAGGGTTGCAAAGAGTCGGACACGACTGAGCGACTGATCTGATCTGATCTGACGATAGAAAGAGGAAGGGAGATCTCAGTAAGTTCCAGAATCTTCTAGGTTCAGTTTTGGGTCTCTAGCACCATCCTGTCTCTGGATACATGTAAAGAGATGTCAGGCTAAGGATATCAAATTGATGTGGACAAGTGAAAACAAGATCTGGAATCACCTTGTTAAGTCAATAATCCTACAGTGACCCCTTATAACAAATCAAAACTATAAACCCCAGTAGGCTGAAAAGAAGATGGCAGAAAAATATAGGTTGGTGTAGGAATGTGAGATAGACAGGAAATAAGGAGAGAAGAAAAGAATGAAGGGAAGGAGGGAGGGAGGAAGACACCAACTCTATGTTCTATAAAATCACTAGTTCATATTATATTTTTATTATTCTCTCAGAAAAAAAGTGAAGTGTTAGTCACTCAGTCATGTCCAACTCTTTGTGACCCCATGGATTGTAGCCCACCAGGTTCTTCTGTCCATGGAATTCTCCAGGCAAGAATACTGGATTGGTTGCCATTTCCTTCTCCAGGGAATCTTTTTAACCCAGGAATTGAAACTGGGTCCCCTGTGTTGCAGGCAAACTGTTTTACTGACTGAGCTACCAGGGAAGCCCTAGGCTGTGTCCTATTTTATTTGGCCTTTTATAAAATATGTTTCCTTTATTTCCTGAATATACATTAATTATTTGATTGAGCCAACTTTTGTTCTATTTCTTTTCTATATATCTTGAGTAAATAGTATATTATGCATAATGTATAAATTGATAAAATAACCATTATCTCAGTAGATTCAACAAAGCTATAAGGGATGCTTCAGTCACAGAAGGGGATTTCAGGACTACAAAAACGGACTCTTTTTTGATGCTACATATTGTTTGTAGCCACATCCAACTCAGGGAAAAAACCATCTTTGGCATTTGGGTTTGAGACAAACATGTAAATTCTCTAAGCTTATTTTCTAATTTATGTTCCTTCATCCAGGAAAGTTAGATCAGGTTCCACATCATGCCACATCCACTTAGACATTAGATTCATGCTCTTATGTGTATTAGAAATTTTGACTCTATATGAGTTTCTTCCAGGCTTCCCTGGTGGCACTAGTGGTAAAGAACCTGCCTGCCAATGCAGGAGGCACAAGAGACAGGGGATCAATCCCTGGGTGGGGAAGATCCCCTGGAGGAGGGGGCATGGCAACCCACTCCAGTATTCTTGCTAGGGAAATCCCATGGACAGAGGAACCTGACAGGCCACACTCCATAGGGTCGCACAGAGTCAGACACCACTGAAGTGACTTACCATGCATGCACACACATGAGTTCATCCAAGTACAACTAAGATAAGTTAATTTTGGCATGGGGTAAAAGTTCATTTATTATGTATGAGATACCTTCACTGTTAACAAGATGAAACATAGACTTCTCTAAAAGGATTTGTACTTTAATTTAAAAAAAAAAAAAGTTAAGTTTTCTTTCCTGGGGATTGGGGGGAAAAGAAATTGAAACTATCTGTTACTTGCAGATATGTAAAAAACAAGGGTGTGTGTATATGGGGGGAAGATTTCCAAAAACTCATAAAGTAAATAGAATGATTTCTTCTAGATCTCATGTCAGCATAAAAGCCAAGTGGTATAACTGAATATGTTTCTTCCCCTTTAAAGTAATTTTATTTTATAATTTCCCAGCTGATTTTGGGTTACTACAATATGTAAGGCATATATAGAAATGATAATACATCATAATTCCTTCAAGTTTTCTACTTTAAAGGTGGACTGGTCATTTTAATACATAATTTTAGAGAAATGTGTTTTATAGGAAAGTCCACATGCTAGAATCTCTGCAGTAACCTTAATAGATTGCTATTTGGTGAGCAAAGCCTCTGTTCATTCTGGAGAAACTACTGCTATTATAATGCAAACAAAGTGATGGTCCCATTTATTGGTGAATGCATGCTGCTGCTGCTGCTAAGTTGCTTCAGGCGTGTCCGACTCTGGGCAACCCCAGAGATGAAAGCCCACCAGGCTCCCCTGCCTCTGGGATTCTCCAGGCAAGAACACTGGAGTGGGTTGCCATTTCCTTCTCCAATGCATGAAAGTGAAAAGTGAAAGTGAAGTCGTTCAGTCGTGTTGGACTCTTAGCGACCCCATGGACTGCAGCCTACCAGGTTCCTCTGTCCATGGAGTTTTCCAGGCAAGAGTACTGGAGTGGGTTGCCATGGCATGCATGCTAAGTCACTTCAGTCATATCTGACTCTTTGTAACCTTATGAACTGTAACCCGCCAAACTTCTCTGTCCATGGAATACTCCAGGCAAGAATACTGGAGTGAGTTGCCATGCTTTCTTCTGGAGGATTATCTGAATGCAGGAATCCAACTATGTCTCTTATGTCTCCTGCACTGACAGACAGGTTCTTTATCACTAGTCCCACCTGGGAAGCCCCAGGCAGCCTTCTAATGTAACTGAAAAGCTGCTCTACAATATTATCTCACTCTCACACTGGTATTTATTGTGTTGTTTAGTTGCTAAATCATGTCCAAATCTCTGCAACCCATGGACTGTAGCCTGGCAGGCTCCTCTGTTCTTGGATTTCTCCAGGCAAGACTGGAATGGGTTGCCATTTCCTCCTCTAGGGGATCTTCCCCACCTAGCAATCAAATTCATATCTCCTGCATTGACAGGTGGGTTCTTTACCACTGAGCCACCTGGGAAGCCCTACACTGGTCTTTGCAGGTCTCATATCTTTTGCATTTTGTATTTTGTTGTGATTTTGAAGTTACATCTTTTATCTACCCCTATACTCAACCCTGGGGAAGGCAATGGCACCCCACCCCAGTACTTTTGCCTGGAAAATCCCATGGACGGAGGAGCCTGGTAGGCTCCAGTCCATGGGGTCGCTAAGAGTCGGACACGACTGAGCAACTTCACTTTCACTTTTCACTTTCATGCATTGGAGAAGGAAATGGCAACCCACCCCAGTGTTCTTGCCTGGGGAATCCCAAGGACAGGGGAGCCTGGTCAGCTTCCGTCTATGGAGTCACACAGAGTCGGACACGACTAAAGTGACTTAGTAGTAGTAGTAGTAGTAGTATACTCAACCCATCTTGGGCCTGAAACTGTTGATCAATTCATCAAATCAGAATAGCATTTTGTTCCTAGATTCATAGCAACTTTTACAATCATCAGGGGAAATTTTTCTTTAGTTTCAAAGTCCATGGACAGAGCTGGTGGGCTACAGTCCATGGGGTCACAAGAGTTGGACAGGACTTAGCAGCTAAACCACCACCACCATAAAATTCTTGGGCTTCTCTTGTGGCTCAGCTGGTAAAGAATCCACCTGCAATGCGGGAGACCTGGGTTCAATCCCTGGGTTGGAAACATCCCTTGGAGAAGGGAATGGCTGCCCACTCCAGTATTTTGGCCTGGAGAATTCCGTGGTCTGTATAGTCTATGGGGTTGCAAGGAGTCGGACACGACTGAGTGATTTTCACTTTCACTTTCAAAAGTCTTATAGGACATTTAACTCAGCATCATGACACAATTTCCAAGGCCTACTGAATTTGAGGGATCCATGATTTTCTCCCTGAAGTTATAATGGCATTAACTCCTGAAATTCTTATGTTCTCATAGAATTTACAACTCCCTTCTGCATAGTTTATCATCCATCTATCGATCCATTTATTTATCTTTCTGTCTATTTCCTGTCAAAACTGGCTGGGTCTTCCTACACTAGATGAAATACATTGTATTTATAATGGAATGCAAATATTCTCATGTGATCCTAGCCCCCTGATCAGACCACCGCCTCTCTAACAGTTTTATATAGATATGTCCACTAGGCAACAGTTATTACAGATTGGTCCTTCTAAAAATATATCCAGCTTATGCCCATTAATGGACTTAGTAAGATTAGCTCTGAATTCTTGCTGTCACTATCACCACCACCAAATCAAAGTCTAGGTTTGTGGTACTCCCCTGAAACAAGCAAGGCATCTTTTACCAGGTCATTTTCACTTGGCAAAACCCTCTGTAGACCTATACCACATGTGTCTTTTCTCCTCAGCATTTAATTACGATCATCGTACTATTGGCAGTTATTATTGCATGAAGGGTAAAAGTTTCATCAGATGTTAATGAGGCCAAGCAAAAGTGCAGCTATTGTCTCTTTCATTAATTTCCTTATTAACTGCTGCTTTTCTCTCCATGGTTGATTGTTACTGAAAGGACACGAATTCAGTATATTGCACATCTCAAGTCCAGGTTTATTTTCCCACTGAGGAAGAGGTGCTTCATCAAGTCAGACCAGCAATTATTTTCCTTAAATGCCTTCAACATATGGACAGTTATTTTCTAATATCCCTGTGATTTCTGGCTAAAAAGTATTAACCAGAGATCATGAAAACTCTCAATTAACAAATGGCTCTCTATTCTTAAAGGTGTTCATATAAGTGGACAGGCTTTCTGATGGAACTCTTCGTGTTCTCTGCCTAATTTTAGTGTGATTTAACATTGTACCGAGATTTTTCCTTCAATGGTATGGAGTGGAACCTATTTTTAATTCAAAGGAATAAAGGACATTGGCTAGGATCCACATTTGTGGGTATTTTCAAGTTATTAAATTAAAGGCTAATAGTCTTGCTAACTGTTTAGGCTCATAGCACTCATTCATAAGCCTCTTGGCATTATTAGATTTTAATTTTGCAACACTACATCAATACGGAATTTAAAAAGAAGATATATTTACCTTATTTCCTTTAAATTGCAATTAACCTACTTGTATTTACCACTTATTTGAAGGTTTCTGGTATTGGTTAGCTTTGCTCTGGTTTAAAAAGAAAAAAATTCCAGATCTTCACTGGCTTACATTATGTCTCACATTGAGCCTTCCAACAACATACTATTTCTCATCCATGTTTTTGTGGCTGTGCTTCATTTCTAGTTTATGCTGGAAGAGCATCTTCTGTTTGGAATATGTTACTCTCGTGGCAAGAAAAAAATGGTCTAGGAACTTTGATTTGTATGTGGCATCATTCATGTGCACTCAGATCCTATTGTTCAGATCCATTCACGTGGCCAAAACCAATGTAAATGTGTACTCCTCCTATAGGAAAGACTCTTGGCAAGTCACAGAGCAATGGAAGAGGATATAACATTCTTTACAGGGAGGTGAGAAGTGAATAATTCAGGATAATGGTAAATCTACAGCAATAACCGATACTCTTTTCAATTTGTCTGGGACCTACATTTGTTCTGTTTGTTGGAATACCCAAATATATGTTTTAGTGCTCATCCCAAATGGTATAATAAATACAGATACAAGTCGTTGGTTCTCCTGGAAATATTGGCCAAGGAACATCTTAGCCTATTGGCAAAATATTTAATAATATTTATTTTAATTATTTCTCTAATAACAAGACAATTAACTCAGTTGATGGCAGATTTGATCACCTTACATGTGAAGTGGTTCCTATAAATTGGGTATTCTCATTCCCTCTGGCCATAAATCCCAAGACCATTGAAACTAATAAAAACCCTAATATGAATAATGAAATTCCTTGGATGATCACTGACTATCACCCAAAATACAAGCTTATCACAGTAACTATCAGAAAGAGCATACCTGAGCTAGTTATCTATTACCTATTTAATGAATCTATCTACCTTTCAGGTATGTGGAGATAATCAATCCTTTTATCTAGTTCTGCTTTTATTTTCTAAACACATTTATGTATTTTAAGCAAGTCAGAGTTCTTTTTTCACTAATTTGCTTTTTGAAATTCGGAAGCACCTTTCAATCCTGTCTGTGTTCACTGTGGTAATGCTTTAATTTTTTTCTCTTATAGGCTATCATAAAACTGAAATTTCATCTAAAATTGTAGAATCTCTGATTGGTTCTCAATCAGTCCTATTCGACTCAATGTTGGAGACCATTTTCATAGTACGATCACCTGGCAATTTTCATGGCTTCACATTACTGATAGTCTCAGTTATTTACGCTCCTAACAGTGTTCTGACTTTGAATGGATACGTCTAATAGCTTTGGAGTCTTCAAGGTCTATATCCTACTGTCAACCTTATTCACCTTTAGTTTTGTATGTTATGTCCTCTTTCCTTAAATCTATCTAGCTGATCTATCTTAGCACAAAAATTGGACATATAACCACAATTCCTTCCCTATGCTTGTGTGTGTGTGTGTGCTCAGATGCTCAGTCCGACTCTTTGCAACCCTATTGACTGTAGTCCACCAGGCTTCTCTGTCCATGGAATTTTCCAGGCAAGAATACTGCAGCGGGTTTCTATTTCCTACTCCAGGGGATCTTCCTCACCTAGGGATCGAACCCACCTCTCTTGTGTCTTTTGCACTGGCAGGTGGATTTTTTAACATGGCACCACCTGAGAAGCTTATTTTTTCATAAATGGGTCTTCGTAACATCCTTCTCCTGTCATCATCAACGAGGTAGTAAGAGCTATATCATAGTGATTTGACAGACAAAAATACATGCTATTTACATAAATCATGTGCACTGATACCCACTAAGAGGAATAATTTAATACAAAATGCAAACTCTGTTGTTACAAGGACCACACATCCAATTTGCCCAGGTCAGTGCTGGTTTACGTTTATTGTTTTACGATTGTACCAGTTTGGAAAACAAAATATGTGGTTACCCTACTTATTGTGGTTATAGTATCTAATACAAAGCTGGACTTAACCTTGACTTCTTTTGTGCATGTCTTCTTAGTACTTCCCTTTAACAGTAAATTCACAGACTGTCCAAGCATTGAATGGGCCTGTCTTATTTCCCCTCACCGTCACACACAAACTGTGTCATTCTGCAGTACACTGAAGGGAACCTGGAAAATGCTTACTGTTGGCTTAAATTTTCCACATTGGCACAAACATATTATGTAGTTGCTTCACCCATTTGGAAGAGGTTCCTCAATTGTTTCCATTATTGATTTATTTTTCAACTTCCAGAAATTGCTGTAACCATCTGGCTGAGTCAGTTCACTCTCTTGAATCTTCTCTGAACTTAATATCAAGCTTACAGGTTACAATTAAATGAATGTCTCCTTCCAGTCCCATATGTAAAGAACTAGGTCATCTTTTGTTGCTGTTTTTCCCTTGTGGTGTCTCTCAGTTTCCTTGGTGGTGGTTTAGTTGCTAAGTCATGTCCAACTCTTTTGTGATCCCATGGACTGTAGCCCACCAGGCTCCGCAGTCCATGGGATTCTCCAGGCAAGAATACTGGAATGGGTTGTCATTTCCTCCTCCAGGAGATCTTCCTGACCCAAGGATGGAACCTGCATTTCCTGCATTGCGGATGGAATCTTTACCTTTGATCCACCAGAGTTTTTCCTTATATAAAAAATTTAGTGATTAATAAGGTTCACAGCAACAACCTAATCCAGATTTCTAAGCTCTACTGTTGTAATTGTCACTTACTTAAAAAGCAAGTCTCAGCTTAGTTGTGTTCACTTGACAAAGGAGACAGGATACCTCAGAAAGGTTTCCGGAAAGCCAGATGAATTCTTAGAGGCTATTCCAACTATGGTTCTTGTTTTGAGTCAGGAGTCCATCCAACAACAAGGAAAAGAGTAACCAAATTTGAACAGGCAATATAGGTCCAGCTTCCTAGATCCCAAACCCAAAACCAAAACCCCAGTACCTTCTAAGACTTCTGTGCAAGAGCCTAAATAAAATTCTCAAAACTTATACATGTATTTACTGCCTCAGAATATTGTGTGACCATTGCACAGGCCTCATCTGATTTATATGGAAGTAATGTGTTCTTTCCTAGAGAATCCCAGGGACAGGGAAGCCTGGTGGGCTGCCGTCTACATGACTGAGTCGGACATGACTGAAGTGACTTAGCAGCAGCAGCAGCAATGGAGCAAAGTAAACTCTGCTGCTTAGTCACTCAGTTGTGCCTGACTCTTTGTGACCCCATGAACTGTAGCCTGCCAGGCTCCTCTGTCCATGGGGATTCTTCAGGTAAGAATACTGCAGTGGGCTGCCATGCCCTCCTCCAGGGGATCTTACCAACCCAGTGACTGAACCCAGGTTTCCAACATTTCAGATGGATTCTTTACCATCTGAGCCACTAGGGAAGTAGGCTCCATCTGCTTTTTATAAGGAAAAAAAAAAAAAAAAAACTTAAAACAACTGATTAAAGTCTGGTTCCATTTGAATGAGCAATGTTCTCCCAACCCCCCAAACTCCCACCATGCCCCTGGCTCTGTTCTGTAGTTCCATGACCTTGGTAACATTCTTGATGGTCAAGGTCTGCCATGGATTGGTTTAGTTGCATCAGTATGCAAGAATTAATAAACAGTTAACTATCCATGACATATTATTCAAAAAGAGAGCATTACCTTGAGTATGTTCACAGCTTTGATGCATGCCAGATATTACCCAGTATAACATACTACAAAACTAATGAGCTGTCAGAGTGCATGTAGTCACTGGATCTGTAGCAGTTTTGCTTTAATTTTAGCTATTTTAATTCCTTTTATACTAATATTAAAAGTTCAATGATACAAAGCACAAGATAATATGAGACCTAGAGCTTTATTTTATAGTCCTATTTGTTTAAGGAATTTAATAAAAAAAAAAAAAAAGAAAATTAGAGTCAAACTAGTTAGTCCATAATTGAAACAAGGTGGAATCCAAACCAAAGGATTTTAATGAAATAAAACAGGGAGATGTTATTCTGTTCACCTAAATCAAAAGGGTAAAGATAAACATTTTGTTTGCAATTGAAAAAGGATACTTTGTTTCAAAAGCAATTTGTTTTGTCAATTTCAAGGCAATAATTGGATTATCCTCTTGGGAATGTTCTTCACTCTTATTAGTTAATTGGCTGAGCGACGAAGAATTGATGCTTTTGAAATGTGGTGTTGGAGAAGACTCTTGAGAGTCCCTTGGACTGCAAGAAGATCCAACCAGTCCATTCTGAAGGAGATCAATCCTGGAATTTCTTTAGAAGGAATGATGCTCAAGCTGAAACTCCAGTATTTTGGCCACCTCATGCGAAGAGTTGACTCATTGGAGAAGACTCTGATGCTGGGAGGGATTGAGGGCAGGAGGAGAAGGGGACGACAGAGGGTGAGATGACTGGATGGCATCACTGACTCGATGGATGCGAGTCTGGGTGACCTCCGGGAGCTGGTGATGGACAGGGAGGCCTGGAATGCTGCGGTTCATGGGGTCGCAAAGAGTCGGACACGACTGAGCGACTGATCTGATCTGATCTATTTTTCTTTCAGGTCTTACTTGGGAAGTTGCTCATTCAGAGATTCCCTCTTCAGATTAGGCCATGCTAGTAGGAGGATTTGTTCAGTTCAGTTCAGTTCAGTCGCTCAGTCATGCCCGACTCTTTGCGACCCCATGAATGGCAGCATGCGAGGCCTACCTGTCCATCACCAGCTCCCGGAGTTCACTCAGACTCACGTCCATCCAGTCAGTGATGCCACCCAGCCATCTCATCCTCTGTCGTCCCCTTCTCCTCCTGCCCTCAATCCCTCCCAGCATCAGAGTCTTTTCCAATGAGTCAACTCTTCGCATGAGGTGGCCAAAGTACTGGAGTTTCAGTTTTAGCATCATTCCTTTCAAAGAAATCCCAGGGTTGATCTCCTTCAGAATGGACTGGCTGGATCTCCTTGCAGTCCAAGGGACTCTCAAGAGTCTTCTCCAACACCAGAGTTTAAAAGCATCAATTCTTTGGCACTCAGCTTTCTTCTCAGTCCAACTCTCACATCCATACATGACCACTGGAAAAACCGTAGCCTTGACTTGACTAGACTAATCTGCCTACAATGCAAGAGACCCAGGTTTGATCCCTGGGTCAGGAAGATCCCCTGGAAAAAGGAATAGCTACCCACTCTAGTATCTGGCCTCAGCTGGGAGGAGCAACCCCACCTCCAAGGAGTGGTGTCTGTGCGGGTGCAGGAGGGCCTAGAGGAGCTAGTTCACATTCAAGGTCAGAAGGGGCGGTGGTGAGGAGATACCCCTTGTCCAAGGTAAGGAGCAGTGACTACGCTTTGCTAGAGCAGCCATAAAGAGATCCCTACGTCCAAGGTAAGAGAAACCCAAGTAAGACGGTAGGTGTTGCAAGAGGGCATCAGAGGGCAGACACACTAAAACGATACTCACAGAAAACTAGTCAATCTAATCACACTAGGATCACAGCCTTGTCTAATTCAATGGAACTAAGCCATGACCGTGGGGCCACCCAAGACGGGCGGGTCATGGTGGAGAGGTCTGACAGAATGTGGTCCACTGGAGAAGGGAATGGCAAACCACTTCAGTATTATTACCTCGAGAACCCCATGAACAGTATGAAAAGGCAAAATGATAGGTGCCCAATATGCTACTGGAGATCAGTGGAGAAATAACTCCAGAAAGAATGAAGGGTTGGAGCCAAAGCTAAAACAATACGCAGTTGTGGATGTGACTGGTGATATAAGCAAGGTCTGATGCTGTAAAGAGCAATATTGCATAGGAATATGGAATGTCAGGTCCATGAATCAAGGAGGATTTGTAGAATAGGTAAAAAAGACTTGGCCTTTACCTGTTCTCCTAGTTGGTAGTATCATTTTTAGAATAATTCACCCTTTTATTCTTTTATTCCTGAAAGGTGGTTTAGATATTTCTTCACAGACTGACTGAAATCATCATCAATCTACTTGAGAAATTAATCTCAAAGAATAATATACCTATTATTTTTGTTAGTTCTTTCTTCTCAGTAACTTGACTAAAAAAAATTAAATGAAAAACAAAAGCAGCCTTCAGTTTGGTAGATTTACTTTTAATATATTTATTTTCAAATAATGCATACAACATTCAAAAAACTAAGATCATGGCATCCAGTCCTATCACTTCATAGCAAATAGAGGGGAAAAGGTGGGAGTAGAGGCAGATTTTATTTTCTTGGGTTCCAAAAACACTGCTGATGGTGGCACCTGCAGCCATGAAATTAAAAGAGACTTGCTCTTTGGAAGGAAAGCTATGACAAACCTAGACAACATGTTAAAAAGCAAAGACATCATTTGTCTGACAAAGGTCTGTGTAGTCAAAACTATAGTTTTTCCAGTAGTCATATATGGAAGTGAGAGCTTCACTATAAAGAAGGCTGATAGCCAAAATATTGATGCTTTTGAACTGTGATGTTGGGAAAGACTCTTGAGAGTTCCTTGGACTGCAAGGAGATCAAATCAATCAATCCTAAAGGAAATCAGTCCTGAATATTCAATGGAAGGACTGATGCTGAAGCTGAAACTCCAATACTTTGACCACCTGATATGAAGAGCCAACTCATTGGAAAAGACCCCCATGCTGGGAAAGATTGAAGGCAAAAGGAGAAGAGGGTGGCAGAGGATGAAATGGTTAGATAGCATCACTGACTCAACAGATGTGAATTTGAGCCAACTCTAAGAGATAGTAGACGACAGGGAAGCCTGGCGGGCTATAGTCCATGGGGTTGCACAGAGTCTGACACAACTTAGCGACTGAACAACCACAAATACGTTATTGATTGAAATCCAATGAACAGATTTTTGTATGTAAGGTATTAATGGAGTCATCAGTCAGTCAGTTCAGTCGCTCAGTCATGTCCAACTCTTCGAAACCCCATGGACCACAGCACGTCAGGCCTCCCTGTCCATCACCAACTCTTGGAGTTTACTCAAACTCATCTGCATTGAGTTAGTGATGCCTTCTAACCATCTCATCGTCTATCATCCCCTTCTCCTCCTGCCTTTAATCTTTCCCGGCATCAGAGTCTTTTCAAATGAGTCAGCTCTTCGATGAGGTGGCCAAAGTATTGAGTTTCACCTTCAATATCAGTCTTTCCAATGAACACCCAGGACTGATCTCCTTTAAGATGGACTGGTTGGATCTCCTTGCAGTCCAAGGAACTCTCAAGAGTCTTCTCCAACACCGCAGTTCAAAAGCATTGATTCTTCTGAGTTCAGCTTTCTTTATAGTTCAACTCTCACATCCATACATGACTATTAGGAAAACCATAACCTTGACGAGATAGACCATTGTTGGCAAAGTGATGTCTCTGCTTTTTAATATGCTGTCTAGGTTGGTCATAACTTTCCTTCCAAGGAGTAAGCGTCTTTTTAATTTCATGGCTGCAGTCACCATCTGAAGTGATTAGGGAGCCCAAAAAAAAAAGTCAGTCACTGTTTCCACTGTTTCCCCATCTATTTGCTATGAAGTGATGGACCAGGTGCCATGATCTTAGTGTTCTGAATGTTGAGCTTTAAGTCAGCTTTTTCACTCTCCTCTTTCACTTTCATCAAGAGGCTCTTTAGCCCCTCTTCACTTTCTGTCATAAGGGTGGTGTCATCTCCATATCTGAGGTTATTGATATTTCTCCCGGCAGTCTTGATTCCAGCTTGTGCTTCTTCCAGTCCAGCGTTTCTCATGATGTACTCTGCATAGAAGTTAAATAAGCAGGGTGACAATATACAGCCTTGATGAACTCCTTTTCTTATTTGGAACCAGTCTGTTGTTCCATGTCCAGTTCTAACTGTTGCTTCCTGACCTGCATATAGATTTCTCAAGAGGCAGGTCAGGTGGTCTGGTATTCCCATCTCTTTCAGAATTCTCCACAGTTTATTGTGATCCACACAAAGGCATTTGCATAGTCAATAAAGCAGAAATAGATATTTTTCTGGAGCTCTCTTGCTGTTTTGATGATCAGGGAATGTTGGCAATTTGATCTCTGGTTCCTCTGCCTTTTCTAAAACCAGCTTGAACATCTGGAAGTTCATGGTTCACGTATTGCCAAAACCTGGCTTGGAGAATTTTGAGCATTACTTTACTAGTGCGTGAGATGGGTGCAACTGTGTGGTAGTTTGAGCAATCTTTGGCATTGCCTTTCTTTGGGATTGGAATGAAAACTGACCTTTTCCAGTCCTGTGGCCATTGTTGAGTTTTCCAAATTTGCTGGCATATTGAGTCATAAATTAATCCAAAAGAAGAGCATCCAACATGCTAACTGATTGGTGCACTTATAACAAAAGGAAAGCATAGACTGGCACAGGCCTTGTGAGGACATAGCAGAAGGCAGATAAGGAGAGAGGCTTCTTGAGAAACTAAATGTGCTAACACTTTGCTCTGGAACATCTAGCTTCCAGAACTGTGAGGAAATAAATTTCTGTTGTTCAAGTCACTCAGTCTATAATATATGGTTATGGAAGCCTTAGCAAATCAATACACTTGGTATTCACTTGTTGTTGCTCTTTAGTTGCTAAGTCACACCCAATTCTTTTGCTACCCCATGGACTATAGTCTGCCTAGCTCCTCTGTCCTTGGAATTTCCCAAGCAAGTATGCTAGAGTGAGTTTCCATTTCCTTTCCAAGGGATCTTCCTGACCCAGGGATTGAACCCAAATCTCTTTCATTGGTAGGTGGATTCTTTACCACTGAGCCACCAGGAAAGTTCAGATATTTACTAAAAGCTACCTAGTTTCTGAAGACATTGACATTTTTTAAGATTTAAGTAAATCTTTTGCTGCTGCGGCTGCTAAGTCACTTCAGTCGTGTCCAACTCTTTGTGACCCTTTAGACGGCAGCCTACCAGGCTCAGCCGTCCTTGGGATTCTCCAGGCAAGAACACTGGAGTGGGTTGCCATTTCCTTCTCCAGTGCATGAAAGTGAAAAGTGAAAGTGAAGAGTTGTGTCCGACTCTTAGCAACCTCACGGACTGCAGCCTACCAGGCTCCTCTGTCCATGGGACTTTCCAGGCAAGAGTACTAGAATGCGTTGCCATTTCCTTCTCCGAAATCTTTGTGCTAGCTGCTTCTTACGAAATCAATACAGTTTAATCCAGTATATATATGAACCATTAGTCCACAACTTAAAGCAGCATTTCATTTATAACTTTATCAGTCACTATAGTTGAGTCTGTCAAAGTTTAAAGAATTACAGGAAGGATTTAATACTTAGGAAATGTATATATTGTGTTTATTCTCCCTTTGCTCAAGTGTTACCTTTGGATTTCCATATCATCAGGGATTTAATACAATTTGATTCAACACCCAATTTCACCAGCAGTAAGTTTTGGTGTTCTTCAAATTTTATAGCTTCTGATTTCTCTCTCTCTCTCTCAAATTCCCACACAACTCCTTAATTCTTTTAGATCTACTCAGGGAATTTAATCACTTCCCCAACCCACCCAGCACCCACAACACTGCAGCCTAGAGCATAATCCTAGCCATCACCAAATTCTGTCACCAGGTATGTCATTATATTTGTAGTCCTATTGAATATATTTTCAGGATCATAAGAAGGTGAGTGTTTAGGAGACCTCAGACAAAATGGAGGTTGAGAATGTGATGATTTACCTTACATTGCTCACATTAAGGACCCCTCCACTAGTGGTAAAGAAACCGCCTGCAATGCAGGAGACATAAAAGACTTCCTTCTCTGGGTCAGGAAGATCCCTGCGAGGAGGGCAGGGCAACCCACTCCAGTATTGTTGCTTGAAGAATCCCATGGGCAGAGGAGCCTGCTTGGCCACAGTCCACAGCATTGAAAAGAGTTGGGCACCACTGAAGCGATTTGGCACACTGACGCTAGAGAACACTACTTACTCTTCTGGAATCTCTTCCTTGACCTTTTAACATTTCTATAATGTTCAAGCTCCAGGAAGATGGTTCTTTCTGATTAGCATAACCTCTGTTTTCCTCTTTATTTCTTCAGTGTTTTAAGCTATTATCTCTTGGAGGATTTTCCCAATAAGCCAATTTGTCATTCTCACTCTTAACTCTTAATTTATCACCAATTTTAATGTGCTTGTACAGGTAATATTTTAAAAACAGAATCTTGATTTATATGTTTTATTAATTTTATCTTCTCTTCGTTAACTGGAATTATGTTGTAAGCATTTCCTAAGATCATTAATTATATTCTAAAATATTTTCAATGATTAAAATATATTATTTGAATGCTCCATAGTTTATTAACTATTGTCCTGCAATTGAACATATTACCAGATTCCATTTTTTATGCAATTAAAATTAACACTGATATGAGCAACTTTGAACATAAATCTTTAAGTAAATTTTTGACTATTTTCTTATAATTGATATCTAAAAGAGGACTGCTAGTTCAAAGTTATAAAATATATTATTGCTTTTTTAATAATTATAAAAGTCAATCACTTCCATATATTGTAATGCATTATTTTAACTATAGCTATCACTATAGTCCAGTATAAGAAGAATATTATACAATGTGCAATGACTAGCAACTTATATTTTATAAATTCTATCTTGGAAAAATTGCCTATATGTGTATAGATAGGCAAACATCTACAAATAGAATGTACATATATCATATATTTATATACATATGTACATCTGTATATATCAGTACTTTTAAATTTATGTGAGTAATATGCATTTCATTTTTAAAACAGCCGTATGCATTTCAACTTATGGAGATAAAAATCAATCAATTTTGTGTAGATGAAAATTTAATATATTTCATTATATTATTACAAATCTTGCTGCAGTTAATACACTTCTACATATAACCCTTTGTACATTCCTTTTTATAGCATTTCCTAGAACTTAATTTGCTGGTCAGAGCATATTCACATTTTAAAATTTAATGAATTTGAACAAATAGCTTTCCAAAATTGCTCAATTTCTTTCTATTCAGCAGTCTAGTTGAATAGATATTCAAATTTTCTTTTTCTACAAGTCATATCATATATTTTATTAACATGATACAATAGATGAATTGATGGATATGAACATGGTAGATTATGTGTATATCTTAGAATATTCTACTAAGGTATGCAATATTTCTTAAGCTTAGACACCATTTAATTTCATCTTAAATAAAAACACATATTCAATAGACCAATTTATAATACACACATGCATATGTACATTTATTAGTCTATTAGGGTATAGTTATATTGTAAAATTTAGGATCACAACAGCCATCTTCATGTCATAGATCAATTATATAGCCTAGAAATTCCCTGTCTTTTGAAAATTATAAGAACTTGCCTTAAAAAAATTGTCTAGGGACTTCTCTGATTTTCTGGTGGTTAAGATTTTATACTTCCAATGGAGGGGGCACTGGTTCAATCTCCGATCAGGGATTAGGCTCTAGCCTGATCAGGCTTTAGCCTTAGAGCCTTTGCAGACATTTTTATTTTACTTTTTGTATTTCTTCCCTAGACCATTCTTATTTGCTTGCTTTTTTAGGATATCAATAGCTGAAAAACTCATATTACTTTTCTGGTTTATATAAACAAAGCTCATGAATTTCTACTTCCCTATATAGTCTTTGGCATTACTCAGTTATCTAGTCTGGTAGCTTGCTTATTATTTGAACATGATAGAAGTTAGCATCCTTTTCATTAATATATTGTAGTTAAGAATTTCAATGTATGAGAAATATTTAACAGATGCCAACTCTCTGAAGGTGTGTAAATAGACTCAGATTCAGGTGGATTTAAGATAGCAATACTAGACCTGAGAAAATCCCTCATGCTATTGTCTGATACATATTGTTGGATTAAAATTTGGATGGTCAATGCAAGCAATGTCTCCTACTTATTTATTGTGTTCCAATAGAAAAATGCTGAACTACTGACCTTTATTTTTTGATAAAATTCACCCACTGCCAAGTAAAGTGTGTATATTGAAGTTATTACTATTTTCTGTATCAGTGTCCCTTTTCTTTGAGAATGAGGATGGGAATTGTTTGGGCAGAGAGAATGTGTGTATTTTGCAGATGAAGATGCCTCTAAATAGTTTAGAAAGTTATAGGAGAAAAGTGTTCACACTTTAATAAACCTCAATGAAGTTGCACTTACAATTAGTGTCACATTGTCTGTGAGTTCTAAGACAAAAGGCAACACAGAGATATATTGGTTACTTTACCTAAAGTATCATTATTTTACATCCATGTGTATGGGGCTTTCCTGATAACTTAGTCAGTAAAGTGGGTAAAGAATCTGTCTGCAATGCAGGAGATACAGAAGGTGTGGGTTTGATTCCTCAATTGGGAAGATCCCCTGGAGAAGGAAATGGCAACCCACTCCAGTATTCTTGCCTGAAAGATCCCATGGACAGAGGAGCCTGGCGGGCTACAGTCTAAAGGATGGTAAAAAAGTCAGACACAACTGAGCAAGTAAACATGTCTATCACTGTATGCATACATTTCTTCACTGGAGTATCAATAACAGGATTTTCAATTACATTATTTTAATGCAGTTTGATATAATCAGTAATAATTATAATGTTTCAGCATCATTACTGAGATGCTGAGATACACCATTAATATTTGGTGATTATTTTCCATTGAGTACTTATTTCTTCTATATACTTATAAATAGTAATCTTTCTGATTCCAACAATTATATTTTTTTCATGGAAACATACAGTGACAATTTATAAATTCATTAAATAAATAAAATTGTCACAATAAAAGTTTCCTGGAAACATCATACCCATTATATCCATTATAAGGTATCATAGTAGAGGCTCAGTTTGGGTCTCTATTGCTGGCAATTCCTTTATTCACTAACACCAGTAGATAATCCTTGGTTTGATGGGGTCCATGCTATTTGTCCCTTACCTCTGCCCCTATAATGCTAATCATTATAATTCCAGTGCTAAGCACTGGACTGGCAGCCTAGGACAGAGACCTACTGAAATCTACCCACTGGACAACCTGTTGTCTACTTGCTCATGCTTCCAGTCCTTAGGTCCATCTACATAGTGCATTCCTGGGTCTCCTTGTCATCAATATTTCAGTCTTATTCTTCTCAGTTCCCTGATGAACAAACTAAGCCAATCTCTGGTGCCATGGGTATGTATATTCTGACTAGGGTCTTTTCAAAATAGCCTGTGCCCACTGGTGAATAGTGAATTTCCTTCACTAGTCTCGTCTGTCTTTGAGAAAGGATCCCTTTTGAGAAGAACGTTAGTGCCAAAGCAGCCCATTTTTAGCTTCTAGCCTCACACCATGCTGACCCATCCAGGAAACAAGTTCAAATTCTTTTACCCTTCATCAGCTCCTCAAAGGGTATAGGTATCAGCTGCAAGAGAGGTTTGGTGCAACACTGACAGATGACTTGGGGTGCTGGGCAGCTAACTTGTACAGCTCGTGTTCCCTGAGTCCTCTACAGCCCACTTCCACTGTATACTGAACTGTTTGTGAGCTCACCCATCATTGTGCGCACATGGCAGTATCTACTTCATAATGGAACGTTTGGTGACAACATGTGATCATTTGCTGTCCCATAGTCAGATGCCCTTTTCTACTAAGGTCCAGGAGCATGCCAAGAACTGATTTTAAAAAGTTCTTCCTTGGTAGTTCAGTGCTTAGGACTCTGCGCTTCCACTGAATGGGGTGTGGGTTTGAGCCCTGGAAGAACTAAGATCCCACATGCTTCATGCTGGAGCTAAAAAAAAAAAAAAAAAAAAATACACACACACACAAGAAAAACTTAATTAAAAAAAATTCTGTATAGTTTTCTGCCACAGTTGCAATTGCCTTTCTCCAGAATCCTAGTGTCTGTCTGCACTTTGACTATTGTATTAAGACTTGTCAGTCTTAGCAAATACCTAGCAAATCTGTACGGTCTTTTTCTACCAGAGAAACCTCAAGTACTCTGAGATCTGTAGAGTTACAAGACGGAAATGGCAGGAACCTTTTTCTTGTTCTGTCTTATTCAAATCTAGCACACTTACACACCAATAAATGGTTTATGGCAGTATTCCACAGCATGGAATACACTGATATCAAAACCTAAAGATGCCTTCCAAGCTTTATGTTTTTTCTTAGTTGTAGGAGGCACAGGCTGCAATGACTTAACATACACCTTGGAGTAGAATGTCCTAGTATGCCCTAGATAACTGGACCAGAAGAACTTTACCAATACAGCAGGCTCGTAAACCTTTGCAGGGTCACCTTGCATCCTCTAGGGTACAGTGTGTTACCAAGTCTTTCACAACACTTGCCATTTCTGGCTCATCAATCACAATTAACATGCTGTCATCAATGGAGTGGACCAATATGATGTTGATAGTGGGGAAAATTTCTGAAATAGAAAATGTAGGAAGAAATGACTAGAACATGTGGTTCATAAGGTACATTTTGAGTTTCAGATGCCAGTGAGAATCAGAACTGAAGATGCCAAGATATTCTTCCAAGACTTATGGCAAAGAATCCATTTCTATCCAAATTGTTGTAAACACAGTTCAGTAAAGGTATCAAAGAAAATAAGAGTTGTGTAATGGATCAGATCAGATCAGATCAGATCAGTCGCTCAGTCGTGTCCGACTCTTTGCGACCCCATGAACCGCAGCACGCCAGGCCTCCCTGTCCATCACCAGCTCCCGGAGGTCACCCAGACTCGCATCCATCGAGTCAGTGATGCCATCCAGCCATCTCATCCTCTGTCGTCCCCTTCTCCTCCTGCCCTCAATCCCTCCCAGCATCAGAGTCTTCTCCAATGAGTCAACTCTTCGCATGAGGTGGCCAAAATACTGGAGTTTCAGCTTTAGCATCATTCCTTCTAAAGAAATTCCAGGATTGATCTCCTTCAGAATGGACTGGTTGGATCTTCTTGCAGTCCAAGGGACTCTCAAGAGTCTTCTCCAACACCACAGTTCAAAAGCATCAATTCTTCGGCGCTCAGCCTTCTTCACAGTCCAGCTCTCACATCCATACATGACCACAGGAAAGACCATAGCCTTGACTAGGCGAACCTTTGTTGGCAAAGTAATGTCTCTGCTTTTGAATATGCTATCTAGGTTGGTCATAACTTTCCTTCCAAGGAGTAAGCGTCTTTTAATTTCATGGCTGCAGTCACCATCTGCAGTGATTTTGGAGCCCAGAAAAACAAAGTCTGACACTGTTTCCACTGTTTCCCCATCTATTTCCCATGCAGTGATGGGACCAGATGCCATGATCTTCGTTTTCTGAATGTTGAGCTTTAAGCCAACCCTTTCACTCTCCACTTTCACTTTCATCAAGAGGCTTTTTAGCCCCTCTTCACTTTGAGGAATAAAAATTAAAAAAAAAAAAAAAACCTTCACTTTATGAAAGCTTTTTTTAAAAAAAACTCTCATTTTCTTTTAAACTTGGCAGAGTCCTCCCTTGCACCATTAAATATAAATCAAAGAACTGAACTCTTAGATAATGTTGCAGTTTGACTAACTTTCAGAAAGAAAAGCATATGAAAGTTGCCTAGAAGATTCATTTATTAGCTAAACTCACCAAGACAACTATCATAAAAAATCTGTCATGAGCTAAAAAGTATTTAGAACAATGGCTTTAACCTTTACAGAACAGGTCATTTTATTTTATTTTTGAGAAACAAAAAGAAGTATAACTACTAGATAAAAAGAAAAGTAATTTTTCTAAATGAGATGTAATATCCAAAACATCTTTTGAGATGATAGGAATAGCAATATTTAATTATGATTGGGATTTGCACAGAAACACTGATACACCAATTTAATTGAAAGCAGATGTTCTACTTTTAGTGCTTTTCCAAAATGAGGGAAGATGACAAAAGCAACTTCGTAACACAAATAATCGGAGAAGGCAATGGCACCCCACTCCAGTACTCTTGCCTGGAAAATCCCATGGACAGAGGAGCTGGTGGCACAGAGTCAGACACGACTGAAGCAACTTAGCAGCAGCAGCAGCAACACAAATAACAGGAAATATAATATCTTACTAATATTCATTTTATCCAGACGCAGACCTTGCCAAGGAAAGATCTTTTGTTTAAACTAAGCTTAATTACTAAAATAGTTTCCTGATTCTGCTTTTCTTGAAGTCATTCCACTAGGTTAAATTCTTGCAAAACGATGCTACTCATTTTCCATGTTTTCTTCCTTCCCCATCAACAGAGATGCTTTTACACTTTCTTCAAAATATCCCAGATGGATAGGCATATATCTCACTCATTAGATTATCATTAATTCCAGAATTATTAAATAATTGAACATGAATTTTCCAGTTTCAAGTTTATACCTTATTTTTCTTTTTCTTCTCAGGTTGAATTAACTTCCAGTTAAGGAGAAAAGGAAAGATATAAACATCTAAATGCAGAGTTCCAAAGAATAGCAAGAAGAGATAAGAAAGCCTTCTTCAGTGAACAATGCAAAGAAATAGAGGAAAACAACAGAATGGGAAAGACTAGGGATCTCTTCAAGAAAATCAGAGATACCAAAGGAACATTTCATGCAAAGATGGGCACGATAAAGGACAGAGATGGTGTGGACCTAACAGAAGCAGAAGATATTAAGAAGAGGTGGCAAGAATACACAGAAGAACTGTACAAAAAAGAGCTTCAAGACCTAGACAATCATGATGATGTGATCACTGACCTAGAGCCAGACATCTTGGAATGTGAAGTCAAATGGGCCTTAGAAAGCATCAGTACGAACAAAGCTAGTGGAGGTGATGGAATTCCAGTGGAGTTATTCCAAGTCCTGAAAGATGATGCTGTGAAAGTGCTGCACTCAATATGCCAGCAAATTTGGAAAACTCAGCAGTGGCCACAAGATTGGAAAAGGTCAGTTTTCATCCCAATCCCAAAGAAAGGCAATGCCAAGGAGTGCTCAAACTACCGAACAATTGCACTCATCTCACACGCTAGTAAAGTAATGCTCAATATTCTCCAAGCCAGGCTTCAGCAATATGTGAACCGTGAGCTTCCTGATGTGCAAGCTGGTTTTAGAAAAGGCAGAGGAACCAGAGATCAAATTGCCAACATCCGCTGGATCATGGAAAAAGCAAGAGAGTTCCAGAAAAACAGCTATTTCTGCTTTATTGACTATGCCAAAGCCTTTGACTGTGTGGATCACAATACACTATGGAAAATTCTGAAAGAGATGGGAATACCAGACCACCTGATCTGCTTCTTAAGAAATCTGTATGCAGGTCAGGAAGCAACAGTTAGAACTGGTCATGGAACAACAGACTGGTTCCAAATAGGAAAAGGAGTACGTCAAGGCTGTATATTGTCACCATGTTTATTTAACTTACATGCAGAGTACATCATGAGAAATGCTGGACTGGAAGAAACACAAGTTGGAATCAAGATTGCCAGGAGAAATATCAATAACCTCAGATATGCAGATGACACCACTCTTATGGCAGGAAGTGAAGAGGGGCTAAAAAGCCTCTTGATGAAAGTGAAAGTGGAGAGTGAAAAGGTTGGCTTAAAGCTCAACATTCAGAAAACGAAGATCATGGCATCTGGTCCCATCACTGCATGGGAAATAGATGGGGAAACAGTGGAAACAGTGTCAGACTTTGTTTTTCTGGGCTCCAAAATCACTGCAGATGGTGACTGCAGCCATGAAATTAAAAGACGCTTACTCCTTGGAAGGAAAGTTATGACCAACCTAGATAGCATATTCAAAAGCAGAGACATTACTTTACCAACAAAGGTTCGCCTAGTCAAGGCTATGGTCTTTCCTGTGGTCATGTATGGATGTGAGAGCTGGACTGTGAAGAAGGCTGAGCGCTGAAGAATTGAACTCGTGGTGTTGGAGAAGACTCTTGAGAGTCCCTTGGACTGCAAGAAGATCCAACCAGTCCATTCTGAAGGAGATCAATCCTGGAATTTCTTTAGAAGGAATGATGCTAAAGCTGAAACTCCATTATTTTGGCCACCTCATGCGAAGAGTTGACTCATTGGAGAAGACTATGATGCTGGGAGGGATTGAGGGCAGGAGGAGAAGGGGACAACAGAGGATGAGATGGCTGGATGGCATCACTGACTCGATGGATGCGAGTCTGAGTGACCTCCGGGGGCTGGTGATGGACAGGGAGGCCTGGCGTGCTGCAGTTCATGGGGTCGCAAAGAGTCGGACACGACTGAGCGACTGATCTGATCTGATCTGATCTAGAGGTCATAAGAATTCATTTGAGTGGCTTTTTTAAACAGCTCTATCATTTACTTCTAAAAGAAACACAATGCTTAAACAAAATCTGTCTGAATATGTAAAAAGATCTGTTTAGTGTAATCAGAATCTGTTTATTTTTGTTCTCTTTGTTTTTCTCTTCTTGTCCTTGAGATCTATCTTCCTACCTCTTCACTTTTCATTTGCAACAAATGATGGAACAATACATTAACAAAAGCAACTCTAATAAAAACATTTTTATATAACAACTCAATTGAAGCAATGTTATGTCTCGACTCTATCCCCATATTTAAAGACATACGAAAACAAAAAAGCTAGTGAGCTGGGTATATTTTCATCCATCATACAAAAAAGCAGGCAACACAAAATCTTTAGTGTATTTGCCAAGTAATGTTAAAAGCTATAAAAAGTTATGTTTTAAGTTTATAAAAGAGTAAATTAGAAAAATTTGAATAAATAAGTTATAGTTCTAATTACAGATAACATCATGTCAAGAATTTTAATAGCTTGATAATAAAAAAGTTGAGGGCATTTTGATATTTAATTGTTAAAGAGCATTCAGAGATTTATGAGAGATTTTTACTCACACGGAACTTGGGGTATAATTAACAATCAATGCTTTTGATGATGGTCATAGGTAAGGTTGACTAATTTACCATAAACCACCAAAGCTTTGAAAATTGAACAGGTTTTAAAAATATAATACAACTATAAACTATTAATGTCAAGTAAATTTATATTTATTAACTTTTACTGGATTTTTAAAAACTATTACTTTAACTATCTTTTCTTTATACATGTCTAAATTTTGTCTTACTAATGAGCAGCCTAACGGGCTATATTTCCAAAGGTAACATTTGGTGATATTTCTATGAAAAGGCTCACGTAAGGAGAGAATTGTCCTAGTCTTATAGATAGTTATATCTATAAGATTGCCATAATATACTTATATCAATAATATTAGCATATATCTATATAGTTATATATAGTTATTAATATATAGCTGTATAACTATATATATAGTTATATATCCTGGATAAGGGCAGGGCAACCCACTCCAGTATTCTTGCCTATAGAATTCCGTAGACAGAGGAAACTGATAGGCTACAGTCCATAGGTTCACAGAGTCAGACACGACTGAAAACAACTTAGCATGCATGCATGCATAGTTATATATAGTTATATCTATAATATTATATAACTATACTTATAGATATAACTAAGTGTTCAACTGAAGCACTGGAAAATACCACTGAGGAAGCTAATTTTTTCAAAGTAGAGTTCTACCAAGTCCATTTTGATTTACTTTAATGCAACTGTTAATACTACAACAATTAAAAATGAAAACATAAAGGATAATTTCCTAATTATATGGTCCAAACTATTCCAACACATGTAAAATGGAGATCTCTCTAGCCAAACTTGGATTTGTATGCTCCTAGTTGGAGAAGGCAATGGCACCCCACTCGAGTACTCTTGCCTGGAAAATCCATGGACGGAGGAGCCTGGTAGGCTGCAGTCCATAGGGTTGCACAGAGTCGGACACGGCTGAGTGACTTCTCTTTCACTTTCATGCATTGGAGAAGCAAATGGCAACTCACTCCAGTGTTCTTGCCTGGAGAATCCTAGGGACGGGGAAGTCTGGTGGGCTGCCATCTATGGGGTCACACAGAGTCAGACACGACTGAAGCGACTTAGCAGCAGCAGGAGCAGCAGAAGTCAGATAAATAATGAGATATTTACATTACATCAGGATACATAGAGAATAAATTTTATGTTCTCTAACATGTAAAGTTTTATTATAAATCAATGAAGTAATATTGCATCTGAAATATGATTAATCAAGATAAGTAGGCCAAAAGTACATTAAGAAATAATTTTGAAAGCTTTAGCAGGCACTGTGGTGTTTTTTTCTTTTTTTTTTAGATGAACACATAAGTCATTTTTCCTTTGTGATTCATTTAAAGAACTTTTAAAAATATTTCCCTATACAAAATTTTACTTCCCTGGTGGCTCAGACGGTAAAGCATCTGTCTACAATGTGAGAGACCTGGGTTTGATCCCTGGGTTGGGAAGATTTCATGGAGAAGGAAATGACAACCCACTCCAGTATTCTTGCCTTGAAAATCCCATGGACGGAGAAGCTTGGTACAGGCTTCTATCCATGGGGTTGCAAAGAGTTGGGCACGACTGAGCCACTTCACCTTCTTTATACAAAATTTGAGAAATGGAAAATAGATTAAAAATGTATACTGCTAGAATAGAGCATCTCAACTTTTATCTTTTGCTCATGGGAAAAGTTGAATTTCAATAAAATAATTTTATAAATGGTAAAATATGATTAATATTCAATACAGAAGATATTATATTGAAATCACACTACCTCATTTGGATTATTTCAATAAACTTAATAATCTTCTTTAATTATATGTGATTACAATTTAATAGCCACTTCTCTGTTTTTCCCTTGCATTCGTACTCTCAAAGCCAATGTCACTTTTGATAGTAAGCTATCAAGGACAGCTAATAATCATAATTATCAATGGCAAGAAAGTCATCTTAGCTATATAGCCAGCATGTATGGTAAACTCATCTTTATTTTCAACATAAGAGTGATAGCATGTGTGTTTCCTGCAGTTGTGTGCGTGTATTTCCAAGGTGGTAAAGAACTTGCTAGCCCAGGGAGGAGACATGGGTTTGATCCCTGGGTTGGGACTGGAGAAGATAATGGCAACCCACTCCAGTCTTCTTACCTGGGAAACTCCATGGACAGAACAAGCCTGAGGGTCCTCAGTGTGTATGTCACAAAAGAGTCAGACACAACTTGGAGACTAAACAACTATTGACTATAATTAGTGTAAGTTTCTATGTGTTAGCTTATTTCCCACATCATTTAATTATCATCAAATGTCTAGAGTTTCAAAAATTAAATTCTAAGTATAATATTCCTCCTGTTACACAATTTGAAAAAAAATTTTCCCTGGTACCACTTGATTTAAAAACAGCAATTCAATGAATATTTATCCATATATTTAAAAATACTTATAAGGATAACGTGCACTAAATACTTCTGTTGTTGTTTGGAACTAAATACATTTTGTTCTAAAAGGAAGATACATTGTGGTAGAAAAACCATGAAACATGAAATTAAGAATCAAAATTAGTACAAGTCTACTAGTCATAAAAATACTGATAATATTCAGTGTGAGTCATTTTTATAGATAAAAATTATAATTCATTATGATATGTCTTTATGTAAAAGCACATGTAAAGTAAGTTAATAATGTATTCTATGTAAGGAGAATGAATCTGCAATATCACTTTTAATTCTCATTATTCTGAAATACCATGATTTGTTTAAAAGATTGCCTCAAATTTGTTATAGATATTTGTAATTCTTGGTTACAACAAGTAATATTAAGATAAGAAAGCTTTAGATTTAAGTATTTATCCACAATTTTTCCAATATGTTCTTAAAATTCTACATATAAAAGAGGAAGCTTGTTTTTTTTTTTTTTTTTTGCCCATACTGATATTCGTGTCACTGTGCCTGTATATGAACCTAGGCCTTTACTTGAACTGTTCTCAGCATGGTGTGTGTGTGTGTGTATACACATATTGTAGTATAATAGAAAAAGAAATGTCTCCACTCTATTTTATTTTTTGAACACTTAAATTTGAAAATTTGAAATTGTTTCATATAGTCTTCCTTCAGTTCAGTTCAGTTCAGTCGCTCAGTCGTGTCTGACTCTTTGCGACCCCATGAATCACAGCACGCCAGGCCTCCCTGTCCATCACCAACTCTCGGAGGTCACCCAGACTCACATCCACCGAGTCAGTGATGCCATCCAGCCATCTCATCTTCTGTCGTCCCCTTCTCCTCCTGCCCTCAATCCCTCCCAGCATCAGAGTCTTCTCCAATGAGTCAACTCTTCGCATGAGGTGGCCAAAATATTGGAGTTTCAGCTTGAGCATCAGTCCCTCCAAAGAACACCCAGGACTGATCTCCTTCAGAATGGACTGGTGGGATCTCCTTGCAGTCCAAGGGACTCTCAAAGTCTTCTCCAATACCACAGTTCAAAAGCATCAATTCTTCGGCGCTCAGCTTTCTTCACAGTCCAACTCTCACATCCATACGTGACCACAGGAAAAACCATAGCCTTGACTAGATGAAGCTTTGTTGGCAAAGTAATGTCTCTGCTTTTGAATATGCTATCTAGGTTGATCATAACTTTCCTTCCAAGGAGTAAGTGTCTTTTAATTTCATGGCTGCAATCACCATCTGCAGTGATTTTGGAGCCCCCAAAAATAAAGTCTGACACTGTTTCCCCCCTTCCCCATCTATCTCCCATGAAGGTGATGGGACCAGGTGCCATAATCTTCGTTTTCTGAATGTTGAGCTTTAAGCCAACTTTTTCACTCTCCTCTTTCACTTTCATCAAGAGGCTTTTTAGTTCCTCTTCACTTTCTACCATAAGGGTGGTGTCATCTGCATATCTGAGGTTATTGATATTTCTCCCAGCAATCTTGATTCCAGCTTGTGCTTCTTCCAGCCCAGCGTTCTCATGATGTACTCTGCATAGAAGTTACATAAGCAGGGTGACAATATACAGCCTTGATGTACTCCTTTTCCTATTTGGAACCAGTCTGTTGTTCCATGTCCAGTTCTAACTGGAATAGACTATTCATATAATTTGCATACTTTGTTATTAAGATGTTCCTTTTTTCACTAATATGTTAAAATTCTTCATGTATCACAGAAGCACACATTATACAATTTACATGATTAGTGCATGTTGTAATCAAGTATTTCTCCAGCTGTCTCTAAATTTACTTTGTCATTTCTCAGATATGGAATATTTTAAATTTATATGTAGTTTATTTTCTTCATGTTCTTTGGTTTTGGAGTCATGCTCAGAAAAATATGTATATTTCTGTTATTTTACAGTTTTACATTTAAAGTTTAGGCCATTCACCAACTGAAACCTATTTTGCTATATTTATTTCACCTGTTTTACTCAAGCTTAGAGCCATTCCTGGAATTTTTGAGTCCATAAGCTCTGCTAACTTGTATAAATATAATTGTATTCATTTTTCTATATATCATTTTGTGTATCTTATACTTTAGAAAGTTCACTGTACATTAAGGCTTCCCAGATGGTGCTAGTGGTAAAGAACCTATCTATCAATTCAGGAGATCCAAGAGATGCAGGTTTGATCCCTGGATCAGGAAGATCCCCTGAAGTAGGAAATGGCAACCTGCTCAGGTATTCTTGCCTGGCGAATCCCATCGACAGAGAAGCCTGGACAGCTACAGTCCATGGGGTTGCAAAGAGTCAGACACAACTGACCACACACAATTGCAATATTTATTCATAAAGTTTAAGCCTGGCGGTCCAGTGCTTAAGAATCTGTTTCCACTTCAGGAGCCACAGTCTCCATCCCTTGTTGGGGAACTAAGACACTTGTGTGGTGAGGTAAAAAATAAATAAAATAAAATGGAGAAATAGCATCATCTTAAAAAACAAAGTTTTAAGCCACTGATGAGTGTATTGAACCTTTTTCATATTTTTACATAATATCCAATTTACTTGAACTTTACATAATACAGGATACAAAAAAAAATAGAGAAAGAAAAGGTGAAATTATATCAGATGCACTTCTTTGAGATAAACTTGGTCAATGGCTGCAAATAGGCAGATACTCATTTCTGTAGAGAAGGACTCTGGCACCAGGACTTGAGGTTGCCTGAATATATAAATCTATGAGGTTCAGTTCAGTTCAGTTGCTCAGTCGTGTCCAACTCTGCGACCCCATGAATCGCAGCACGCCAGGCCTCCCTGTCCATCACCAGCTCCCGGAGTTCACTCAAACTCACCTCCATCGATGATGGCATCGGTGATGCCATCCAGCCATCTCACCCTCTGTCGTCCCCTTCTCCTCCTGCCCCCCATCCTTCCCAGCATCAGAGTCTTTTCCAATGAGTCAACACTTCTCATGAGGTGGCTAAAGTACTGGACTTTCAGCTTTAGCATCATTCCTTCCAAAGAATACCCAGGACTGATCTCCTTTAGAATGGACTGGTTGGATTTCCTTGCAGTTCAAGGGACTCTCAACAGTCTTCTCCAACACCACAGTTCCAAAGCATCAATTCTTTGGCACTCAGTTTTCTTCACAGTCCAACTCTCACATCCATACATGACCACTGGAAAAACCATAGCCTTGACTAAATGGACAGTGAAGATATATCTATGAGGTATCAGTGTTCACCTCCTGTAGTTAGTCATAATGCTAATCTGGCAATGACTAAATACACTGGAATATTAGCTTTTCAGACCATTATGTAAAGATCCACTTTTGTAGCATGAGGCACCTGACTGTTAAAATAAATACAAGAGTCTAATCTTTTAAAACCAAATTATCTCATAAAACTTGATTTTAAATAACTTTAAGTATGTATTTATGTTAGAGTCTATATGAAGCTAAATGTATTGTTCCAATTTGTATATATAATATTAAATTAATTTATACTTTAACCTGATTTTCTGTGGGAACATTATTTAAGAAAAAAAAAAAAATCCCTCAGGCTCGTTTCATTTCTGGATGTCTTTTCTCTGTAACTTAACAACATCTGTCAGTGGAGGTTCCCCAGGGAAGACAAGCTGCTTCCCAATCCTGAGTCATTCACCTACACAACTGTAGGGTGCAGGTAGGCACGGTCCTCCAAATTCGGATTCAGGTTCATTGGCTCTTATAGAGTATTCCCTTGCCCCTCCTTCCTCCAAACAAGAGTTTATCAGTCAAAGTCAGTTTTTTTGTACTGGCTTGCCTTAGATGATGGCTTGGCCACCTAGATGACAACTTTCTCCTAGAATCCATGTCCCTCCACCAGGAACCTGAAGATCCCTTGTTCTGTTTCAGTCATTCCATGTGCAGAACTATTGGAACCAGGATATATAGTTAGAAACAAACATACATAATCAGCACTTAGAACCGTCCTCATTCTCAAGGACTCTTGTCTCGATGAACGATGCTCCTCCAGCTGTCAGGTCAGGATCTTGAGCCTAAGAGATAAACAACTGACCCAGTGTTGAATGGATTTCCCCTGGACCTCACAAAATTATAGAAGGAAGAAGGAAGCAATCCTGTGCTAGCTTTCCTTCATTCAGGGGCACTCATTTGAAATTTATTTTTATCAGTAGAGAAGTCTTTTCCCACCATCATCTCTCTTCTGGGATTAAAACCCATCTCAATGTCATGGTTCTCCCTGTCCTCTCTTAAGATAAACTTGAAATGTGTTATTACATAACCTTCATATTACCACTAAGCAGCCTGCTGAATTCACTTTCACATATCCTAGGTCTATTTCCTTTCCCTCTTGCTCTCATCTTTTTCTCAAAATTTGGGAGGCAATATGTTATGGCACCCCACCCCAGTACTTTTGCCTGGAAAATCCCATGGACGGAGGAGCCTGGTAGGCTGCAGTCCGTGGGGTCGCTAAGAGTCGGACACAACTGAGTGACTTCACTTTGACTTTTCACTTTCATGCATTGGAGAAGGAAATGGCAACCCACTCCAGCGTTCTTGCCTGGAGAATCCCAGGGACAGGGGAGCCTGGTGAGCTTCCGTCTATGGGGTCGCACAGAGTCGGACACGACTGAAGCGACTTAGCAGCAGCAGCAGCATGTTGTAATTACTGAGAGTCCTAGATTTTCCAGAGTACTGAAAGAGAGGCCTACATACGCATCAGGGAACACACACAACATTGCAACTTAGTTGGTGCGTGCATGCCTGCTAAGTCCCTTCAGTCCTGTCTGACTCTGTGATCTTATGGACTGTGGCCTGCCAGGCTCCTTTGTTCATGGGATTCTCCAGGCAAGAATACTGGAGTGGGTTGCCATGCCCTCCTCCAGGGAATCTTCCCAATCCGGGGATCGAACCTTCCTCTTTTAGGTCTCCTGTGTTGGCAGGCAGGTTCTTTACCACTAGCTCTGTTTAATTGCTCTTTTCTGTCTGTAAGGATTAAGCCTTGACCCACCATTGTAAGAAAATTATTTGGAGAAGCATCTAAAGCAGACTATCAGCCACTTTCTTCTACAGTGCTAATGCTGATTCTCCACAATGATTCTCACAATTATTGATGTGAATATTGTAATGTAAACTGAGGGGTCTGGCTCTTGCTTAAAAACCTATGTGATTTTTCAGGCCCAAGCACAGACAATTACAAAGGCTTTTCCTATCAAGCCTCACAGAGAAAGGCTGCTACTCCCACACCAGGCTCAGTGCATGGCTGATGACACCTAGAACAGTTGTCATCGAGGACCTGGGCACTTTGCCAGTCATGCTGGTGGTGTATTTGCCTTTCCTGCCCCTGTGACTTCATTCCTGGGTCTATCTGTCTGAGACCTTGGGCAAAAATTCTCTTCAAACACCTCCCACTGAGGCCTTCTTACGGGAGGAGGAGGGGCATACTTGAAGCCAGTTTTCCCCACTCTGACTCAGTTATTTTCCACTCCTCTTGAGAAACCTGTATGCAGGTCAGGAAGCAACAGTTAGAACTGGACATGGAACAACAGACTGGTTCCAAATAGGAAAAGGAGTATGTCAAGGCTCTATATTGTCACCCTGCTTATTTAACTTCTATGCAGAATACATCATGAGAAATGCTGGACTGGAAGAAGCACAAGCTGGAATCAAGATTGCTGGGAGAAATATCAATAACCTCAGATATGCAGATGACACCACCCTTATGGTAGAAAGTGAAGAGGAACTAAAAAGCCTCTTGATGAAAGTGAAAGAGGAGAGTGAAAAAGTTGACTTAATGCTCAACATTCAGAAAACCAAGATCATGGCATCTGGTCCCATCACTTCATGGGAAATAGATGGGAAAAACAGTGGAAACAGTGTCAGACTTTATTTTGGGAGGCTCCAAAATCACTGGAGATGGTGATTGCAGCCATAAAATTAAAAGACGCTTACTCCTTGGAAGGAAAGTTATGATCAACCTAGATAGTATATTAAAAAGCAGAGACATTACTTTGCCAACAAAGGTCCTTCTAGTCAAGGCTATGGTTTTTCCAGTGGTCATTTATGGATGTGAGAGTTGGACTGTGAAGAAAGCTGAGCACCGAAGAACTGATGCTTTTGAACTGTGGTATTGGAGAAGACTCCTGAGAGACTGCAAGGAGATCCAACCAGTCCATTCTAAAGGAGATCAGCCCTGGGTGTTCTTTGGAAGGAATGATGCTAAAGCTGAAACTCCAATACTTTGGCCACCTCATGTGAAGAGTTGACTCATTGGAAAAGACTCTGATGCTGGGAGGGATTGGGGGCAGGAGGAGAAGGGGACGACTGTGGGTGAGATGGCTGGATGACATCACTGACTCGATGGACATGAGTCTGAGTGAACTCCGGGAGTTGGTAGATGCACAGGGAGGCCTGGCATGCTGCAATTCATGGGGTTGCAAAGAATTGCACATGACTGAGTGACTGAACTGAACTGAACTGAACTGAGCCTTTCCTCCTGACCTTCCCACTTTCCCTGCCCCAGGGTCCAGAAACCTACTGGAGCCTTTTGTTTGGGGCTCCCTCAACAGTGGAATGATCCACTGACCCTCAATCTACATACCATTCCATGGAATAACATGGAACTAGAGAAATTAGCACTCCCTTTATTTTTAGATTCTTGTTTATACCTTGGCAGTAGTGATTAAAGATTATCTTCAATTTTTGACTTGTTGCTTTAATTGGCTACTCCAACACCTGGTAGCTCTCTTCTTTCTCACAGATGAGCTGAGCTCCTGATGTGAATATCCAACTTTTTAGGATGAAATAGCAACACTTTAAAATAAGGAAGCAAAAGAAACAATTGGCCTTGATGCCAAAAACATTTAGCTCACAAGGACTCAGCATTATGTATCACTAATCCCCATAGATTTTCAATATACACTTCAGCCATCTGTTCCTATACCAATGGTTATAGTATGAAGTGAGAGTGTTCTTATATGACTGAAACCTATCATTTTTCCTTTTCCTTTCTTTTCTTACTTTTATCCTATTTCTTCTTTTCTTGACAAGAAGAAATAAATCAAAGCCAGTCCCTTTGGCAATTGACCTTATGGCAAAAACCATTTAGCTTATATAGAATCAGGTGATGTATGTCATGGAAGCTGAGGGAAGAGTCATGCTATTGCAGAATTAATATAAAAATATTTCTGCAGTAGATTGTGAGCTATTCAAAGGGCAAACCACACTTGTCTAATTACAGACCATGACTAGTATTGATAGTTTAGTTAAATGCTTCAGAATGTTCTTGACATAAATAGGAATATCATATAGTTTTTTAAAGCATATTTATTTCTATGCCTTATCAAATATTGATTTCTTTCATATAGGAATGCAATAAACTATAAAATTAAAATTATGATATAATGGCTATATTTATGGAAATTATTCACAAGATAACTTTTAATCACATGAAAATTATTTTTGTAGTCTCATATTGGAGAAGGCAAGGGCACCCTACTCCAGTGCTCTTTTGTCTGGAAAATCCCATGGACGGAGGAGCCTGGCAGACTTCAGTCCATGAGGTTGCTAAGAGTCCAACACGACTAAGCAACTTCACTTTCACTTTTCACTTTCATGTATTGGAGAAGGAAATGGCAACCCACTCCAGTGTTCTTGCCTGGAGAATCCCAGGGACGGGGAGCCTGGTGGGCTGCCGTCTCTGGGGTCATCCAGAGTCAGACACGACTGAAGTGACTTAGCAGCAGCCGTCTCGTATTACCTGTAAAATTAATGACATTTAAATGTAGATTTATATCATTTTGATAATTTAATCCAATAAAAATGATAAAATCATGAGAAAGTGAGTTCCTAGTTTTGAAATGATTTTTGTTTTATTAAGGTGTGTGTATATATATATATTTGTTTGTATTTTGATCATGACAACCATTCTAAGAATATTATTTCCAAATCTTTTATATAATAATTCATAAATTGTCACTTGTGATGATGGCAGCAAAATTAAATATGAAGTGATTACAGAGAAAAACAATCAATTCTAAATTCTGGTTGGTCTGCTCCCGTGATTATGTTTGAAGTCTTTTACTTAACTACTCTGTTAATGACTTAGAAAAGATAGTTGTTTTTTTTTAATTAAACATAGTTTATGATAAAATTTTTAAAAGTCAAGAAAGAGAAAAGATATTATAAACTGAAAAAAACAATTAGTAGAAGAGACAAATGGGAAAAGAATATTTGAAGAATAAAAGTATATTAATGTATATAATTTTGCTTCTAATTAGAGCAGATAATATATTACTTATATTTTGGTATTTTAAATTATACTCTTTTTCAGGAAGTATAAGCCATAGCAAATGAATATATTACATTCACATATATATAATTAAGATCTTTGTTCTTTTATAAAATCATAGAAGAACTTTCTCTGCCCTGAATTTTCCTTTCTCTCTTTCCTTTTCTCATATGAACTAAAGATAGACTGTGTTTTTAAAGAGAATCTTACTTCTTTCTGTTAGTTTCAAAGTTTCAATTTTAGAAGAAAATAAGAGTTTTAAATTATTAAGACTTGAGTCAAATTTCAGGGAGTAAGTAAAGTCTTCATATAAAGAATAGACTCCATACAGAGAACACAAAAATGAAAATAGGTGGTAAAAGAGAAAATTGGGGAAAAGCATCTGAGTGCAGAAGAGAACACGGTTCAGGTTGATGCAAACCCATCAGGTTATTCTAGGAGAAACTGATGTTATTCTAGAAGGTAATCGAGAAGACAAAGTCATCTGTTCATCTAACCAGACAAGTGACAGGTGTGGGAAGAGACAGACAAGCCATGAAAGAATATATAAATACTTCATGTAAATTCTAGAGACTCAAAAACCTGGGTAAGAAGGAAAAAAGCATATTGAAGCTATTAAAAATTTAAAAAAAGAACAATGAAGTTTTAAAGAAAAAAATCACAAATATTGTGTAATAGATCAGGTAGTAAATTATAAGATTTGTTATTTCAGAGTGCTGCAAATCAAACATTCTAGATGAAATCTAAAGGTTTGGAAACAATCAATATGGTGGTTCTCTAACAGATGAAGGACACTTTAACGTTTTCTTTTATTATTCACTGATGGTTTAGCGGCACAAATGCTTTATAGCAAGATTTTGAATTATTTAGATACACGGGACCAAGATATAGTCACATTTCTGTCTTTATGACTGTCTTACACAGTGTGAAAACATACTAAGTGATGTACAGGTTATTAAAATCCCTTTAGAGTGTAAAGCAATTAAACTGAACATTTAATTTTAAAATCATGAATATTTAACTCACTAAAAATATCTGACTTTTTTTTTTACATTTTTAGGCAACTTTAGTGTCTTGAATAAAGTATGCTTATTTAAACAAGTTCAGCTTTTAAGAGTTTTGAAAATATACCAAACTTTCCTTGATATGGATATTTGACATAGGAATTATGCAAATTCTCAAAATTTATATTTCTAATATTTAAAAAATATTAGCAAGGAGTACAGGTTGATATGAAGAAAATGATGATATGTGAATAGTGATCCTCTGTAAGTGTGTACCCCATGCACTTTATCCTTGACTCAGGATCAGATAACATTTTCAGTATGTTAAGTATATATGCTGCTGCTGCTGCTGCTAAGTCACTTAAGTCGTGTCCGACTCTGTGCGACCCCTGAGACGGCTGCCCACCAGGCTCCCCAATCCCTGGGACTCTCCAGGCAAGAACACTGGAGTGGGTTGCCATTTCCTTCTCCAATGCATGAAAGTGAAAAGTGAAAAGTCGCTCAGTCATATCCGACTCTAAGCGACCCCATAGACTGCAGCCTACTAGGCTCCTCCATCCATGGGATTTTCCAGGCAGGAGTACTGGAGTGGGGTGCCATTGCCTTCTCCGGTTAAGTATATATATTTTATGATTAATTCAAGTAGAATCAGATTAGGCTAGCTTTGGAAGAAACTACCTCTTAATTATAGTGTTTATACTAAAAAGTACTATAGACTAAAGCATGATGTTAATATAATTAAAGTCTTGAGTTTTACCTCTAGCATAGTTAACTTACCACTGTTCAATAGCCATAGACAGAGTAATTAAAGTCAATTAATATAAGCTTCAACTTATGCCCTTGACCACAAAGAGAATGTTAACTGATGACACAGAAAGAACAGTATAAATTTATACACAGTTGGGGATTTTGGACAAAATCCTTATTGACAGTTCATTGATTCTATTGCCTTCATCAATGTAAAATTGCATTTTAAGCTGTAGAAAGGCACATCTTAACATAAGCATTTGTGTAGGAAGGATGATAAAAATATAAAATAAAATTTGATATTACTATAATGAAGTATATAAAAGCTGAACATTTGGGGCAGGCAGATGTGAGTTTCAGCATTGACTTTGCCAATCAATTTCTTTGTGAACTTGAAAAATTATTTACTGGCTCCAAGATGTTTAATGGTAAATGAGGATAATAATAGCTCCTTTTGTTATTGGAGTGTTGCTTATTTAATACTCACAACTGTACAGTGAATTTAAATGCTTAGTATAGTTTCTGGCACTTGGAAAACACTCAGTAATTATTAACCAAATTAGTATTTATGTTCAATTATGATTCAAATGTTTTAAAATTTACTTGTGTGCACTTTGATAAAGACACAATGTCATTCAACATAAAAACAAGAAATATAGATAGCAACACAATAATTATTATAAGTTGTGTTGATAGATTAATAGATTCACTAGACTCACACTCATTTTAAGATCCCCACTAGATTGGAATCCTTTTTGCCTTTTTGTGGTTTTCATTCTGTCTGCCCTCTGATGGAAAAGGATAAGAGGCTTATGGAAGCTTCCTGAAGGGAGAGACTCACTGTGGGGAAAAGATCTCCTTCTGATGGGTGGGGCCATGCTCAGTAAATCTTTAATCCAATTTTCTGTTAATGGGCCGGGCTGTGTTCCCTCCCTCTTATTTGGCCTGAGGTCAAACTGTCAGCCCATGCCTGGGTTGAGACTCACCAGAGACTCCTGGACAATCATAGGCAAGTCTGACTCAGACTTCCCTGTGGAAGTTCTGTAATCAAGTCCTACTAGTCTATTTGCACCTTGGAAGAAACTAACCAACCTAGACAGCATGTTAAAAAGCAGATACATTACTTTGCCAACAAAGGTCCGTCTAGGCAAGGCTATGGTTTTTCCAGGAGTCATGTGTGGATGTGAGAGCTGAACTATAAAGAAAGCTGAATGCCGAAGAATTGATGTTTCTGAACAGTGATGCTGGAGAAGACTCTTGAGAGTTCCTTGGACTGCAAAGAGATCAAACCAGTCCATCCTAGAGGAAATCAGTCCTGAATATTCATTGGAAGGACTGATGCTAAAGCTGAAACTCCAATACTCTGGCCACCTGACATAAAAAACTGACTCACTGGAAAAGCCCCTGATGCTGGGAAAGATTGAAGGCAGGAGAAAAGGGGATGACAGAGGATGAGATGGTTGGATGGCATCACCAACTTGATGGACATGAGTTTGCGCAGGCTCCAGGAGTTGGTGATGGACAGGGAAACCTGGTGTGCTGCAGTCCATGGGGTTGTAAAGAGTGGGACATGACTGAGTGACTGAACTGAACTGAGATTGAAATCCTAGGACTAGAAACTATGTGTTTAGTTGTATATTAATTCCTAAATGAAGCAGAGTGTTTAATATATTATAGGTTAAATATACATGCTTGTTGAATGAATATGTTTTAATCATTCTTAGATTTCTAACTTTTGGGAAATATAGACAATTATATCTTATTTATAAATATATGCTCAGTCATGTCCAACTATTTGTGGCCCCATGGACTGTAGCCTGCCAGGCTCCTCAGCCCATGGAATTTTCCAGGCAAGAATACTGGAGTGGGACGCCATTTCCTACTCCAGGGGAGCTTCCCAAATCAGGGATCAAACCTGAGTCTCTTGCATTTCCTGCATTGGCAAGTGGATTTTTTACCACTAGTGCCACCTCAGAAGCCCATACTTATAAATTTCAAATATTTAAGTCAATAGTTTTCCTCCTAGAAGAGTAAACAAATTCTTCACTCTGATGTTTCTCATTGTTTCTAGAAATTGCCTAAATATATTTTGTCATGTTATAAATATACTTTAAAAATAAAAATTCAAAAAGGCACTACTGCTAAATGTGATTTTACGGTGCACTGTAACTTATGACAATTCTGCAGTCCATGGGGTTGCAGAGTTGGACACAACTGGGTGACTGAACTAAAGTTCTAAATTGTTGCTATTGTAGTCCATAATAATATTAGCCAATTTCTGACAATTGTTTGGAGAAGGTGTTGACTGGACGATAAAATTACTAGCAAAACTTTTACCTAATAAGAATCACCCCACTTGGTTTTGGAGATCATATTTTTTAATACAATCCCATAGGGAAATTGAAGATGATTGAGAGGCTTGTAAGGAAGCTTCTTTGGCACCACTTTTTCTAAATTTCTTCCTTTTTTTTTTTTTTTTTTTCATTTTTTCATTTTGAGTTAATTGCCTAAATTTTTAAGGGAATTGATGAAGTATTTTGTCATGTAATCTTTCAAGAAACAGCTCTTTGTATTAATCTTTTGAATTTATCATACATATACATCTCAAAGTCAGTTATGATGCAATGTAGAAATATAACTACAAATCACAGAAAATTAAATTAGAAGTTAACGGGTTATTAATTATAAGTAGAAAAATACATATTCATTATAATAAACACTTGGGCCTCTATTTTTCTGGCCTAATCTGTACATGTATATGCAATAATCACTATTTGCAGATTTGATAACTTTGGTTTAGTTTTATCGGATCTCTTTGGTATACTTAACCAGTCTACACTTTTTAAAAAAATACTGGAGCCTATTATACAGAGTGAAGTAAGCCAGAAAGAAAAACACCAATACAGTATACTAATGCATATATATGGAATTTAGAAAGACGGTAATGATAACCCTGTATGTGAGAGAACAAAAGAGACACAGATGTATAGAACAGTCTTAGAATCGCTAGTCTGGGTTTGATACAGGATACAGGATGCTTGGGGCTGGTGCACTGGGATGACCCAGAGGGATGGTACGGGGAGGGAGGTGGGAGGGGGGTTCAGGATGGGGAACACATGTACACCCATGGTGGATTCATGTGGATGTATGGCAAAACCAATACAATATTGTAAAGTAATTAGCCTCCAATTAAAATAAATAAATTTAAATTTAAAAAATAATTATTTAATTTTATTTTCAGTTGCACTGTGTCTTCATTGCTTTGTGTGGGCTTTCTCTAGTTGCAGTGAGCAGAGGCTACTCTTTGTTGCAGTGCACAGGTTTCTCACTGTGGTGGCTTTTCTTATGTGGAGTACAGGCTCTTGGTGCAAAAGGCTCAGTAGCTGCAGCACTTAGGCTGAGTCATTGCGGTGTTCAGACTCTAGGGTGCACAGACTTCAGTAGTTGTGGCACAGGGCTCATTAGTTTTGGCTTGTGGATGTAATTGCTCCAAGCATATAGAATTTTCCTAAACCAGCGATTAAGCCTGTTTTCCCTGCATTGGCAGACAGATTCTTATCCACTGTAATACCAGGGAAGGCCCAGTCTACTCTTGATTCAAAAAAGTTCTTTATTCCTTTCCACTTATCAATGGGTTTTATATGTCATATACTGCTTGATATTTCTCAAGTTGGTTTTATTAATAACTCAGTTATAGCAAAGAGTTTTAAGTTTATAATATTTCTGACAATTTATGTATGGCCTGGTAGCAGAGTAATCCTCTCTGTTTATTTATTTTTTGACTAATTGATTTTTTGTTTCACTATTAAGTATTTTTCTTCAAATCTGAAAATCCCAGTGTACATCTCTTTTTATAGATGCTGTGTAAGTGGTCTCCTCACCAACTCTCTGTAAATCTGGCTACTCCATCTTCCCAGCAAGTTATATTTCCTTCTTTATTGTAAGTTTTCCACTTAGGAAACAGTATAAATGGCTTCCCTGGTGGCCCAGAGGGTAAAGCATTTGCCTGTAATGCGGGAGACCTGGGTTCAATCTCCAGGTCAGGGAGATCCTCTGGAGAAGGAAATGGCAACCCGCTCTAGTACGGAGGAACCTGCTAGGCTACAGTCCATGGGATCATGAAGAGTTGCATGTGACTGAGCAACTTCACTTCTCAAAATTTGTACTCCCTTATAAAATGATTTGTTCTTAGTGAAATAGCTTTTAGAAACATTGCAAAAAAAGAATTTTGAATTATAAGAATATTATCATAGACACCAAATGTATACATGAAAATTTATTTTTCCAAAGAATTCTATTATATTAAAAATAATTTATTCTTATAAACCCATGTTGAATTTCTAACAATTTTAATGTTTCTTCTCAATTATTTTACATATTGTTTAAGTTTTCCCAGAAAATTTTAAGTATTTATTCTGTAGTTACCAGGATTCTTTTTTGATCTTTTCTAATGAATACACACAGCTAAATATCTCAATTAAATCTTCAGTGCACTGGATAACCATATCAATGAGTAGTTTCATATAAGTTACTTACTTCCAAACTTTGGGATTGGTACTTACAGCAGCATAATTAGTCTTTGACAATCAGATCAGATCAGTCGCTCAGTCGTGTCCAACTCTTTGCGACCCCATGAATCCCAGCATGCCAGGCCCCCCCGTCCATCACCAACTCCCAGAGGTCACTGAGACTCATATCCATCGAGTCAGTGATGCCATCCAGCCATCTCATCCTCTGTCATCCCCTTCTCCTCTTGCCCTCAATCCCTCCCAGCATCAGAGTCTTCTCCAGTGAGTCAACTCTTCGCATGAGGTGGCCAAAGTACTGGAGTTTCAGCTTTAGCATCATTCCTTCCAAAGAAATCCCAGGGCTGATCTCCTTCAGAATGGACTGGTTGGATCTCCTTGCCGTCATATCAATTAAATATAAAACACGGCAGCTATTTCATACATTTTCATTTAGTTCTCAATCTTTTGTCTACTATGAATTATAACAAAATAATTCGACTTCAAGTTAACTTCTTAAGATTATCCAATATTTAGTATAAAAAATGACTGGAAACTATTCCCAATAAGTTTTCATTTCCTATAGCTGCCATAAACAAGATATTTATTCTCTTATCAAAATAAGGTCTGCAAAATAAGTTCTGCTAAACTGAAAGGAGTATTGCTGGGCGAAAATCAAGCTGATGGTAGGGCCAATGTTAGGAGGGAGGCAGAGGCTGGACTGCTCTGGTGTAACAAGGAATTGGTCAGTCTCTGGAAAGTGGAAGAGGCAAGAAATGGAGTCTCCTGGAATCTCCATTAGGAATTCATCTGCAAGGTTCTAGTTTCAGGGATGTAGAGGTCTTTGGTGTGGTTGGAGGGAACCTCACTCAATTTATCATAGTCAATGCTACTTAAACTATAGGGTATTTGAGATATCACTGTCATAAAATATAGTTGCCTAGGATTCTATAAAAATATCTTCCAATTATAATTAATATTGTACTTCTTTTATTTGTAGAGTATGCATTATGTCACAAGATAATCTAAGAAACAATAGGGTTTCCCAGAACAAAAGTGAGAGTCTATAATATTTACTATACTTTCAGAGTTATTCCTGATCTATTTAAATCTAAATATTTCTTATTTATACATAGTTCACTAATTTCACATTAATTAGAAAAGTCAGCTTATTAATTAGGTGTTATATGCTATAGTAGAATCATTTTGGGGTTTATAGCCAAAAAATTTATTTGCATTATAATCTTGATTATCTGGTTGTTTAACTTTCCTATGTCTCAGTTTCCTCCTTTGCAAAATAACAGTAATAGGTAATTTTACAGGTATTTTTGTAAGAATAAAATGAAATAATTTTGCAAAGCATTTGGTTTTGGCATATCAGAAATGCTCAATGCCTGTTAGGTCACTTACCTGTAGGATATTAAAGACTGTATAATGAATTTGCTCAATTTTGCTTTTATTATTATGATATTCTTATTCCACTCTGTCATCTGCAAGTAAAACTAGATTAACATATCTTGTCATATAATGTATGTCAGTTTTCAATAGATTCATTCAACATTCTGTATTGATACATAGAAAATACTCTAAAAATATGTACTATAAAAATAAATAACTACATTATTTGCATTATTAAATTTCAGAATATCATATGGGAAGAATGAAGTGGAATTTATGTTAAACAGCCATGTATAGAAATTGACAGGTGAGTACAAAAATATACATGAAATTTTAATCACATGTGACCCAGGTCTTCCAAAACCATTTATTTACCCATAGAGGTCAGACAGCTCATAAGAGCTTCTGTCCTTTCACTATTCATGATGGTGACATCTATTTCTTCCATTAAAACCTTAAATTTTGAACTGTTTCAACAATGTATTTCTAGACAAACTAAAAATAAGGATCACTGAAGGGAATTTTAAAGAAATGAATTAACACATCTTGATCAATGGAGTACTCAATGATAAGAAACTTATACAATTATCTGGTTTTTCAGTGTGGAAATAAAGAGGCCAAAAGAGTATCATTGATGTCTCCAAGATTTAAAAAGAAAGAAAGAGAGAAAAAGAAATATTAAGGTCATAGAAAGCACACAATACTTACAAAATTTCCAAACCACTAATAATTACTATTAATTGAAGATGTAGCTCAGAAGACAGCTACACAAAGTTCCTTTTGTGTTCTTCAAGGCAATGGCACCCCACTCCAGTACTCTTGCCTGGAAAATCCCATGGACGGAGGAGCCTGGTAGGCTGCAGTCCATGGGGTCGCAGTCGGACATGACTGAGCGACTTCACTTTCTCTTTTCACTTTCATGCATTGGAGAAGGAAATGGCAACCCACTCCAGTGTTCTTGCCTGGAGAATCCCAGGGACGGGGGAGCCTGGTGGGCTGCCGTCTATGGGGTCGCACAGAGTCGGACACGACTGAAGTGACTTAGCATAGCATAGCATAGCATCCTTTTCCTACCATCAGTAGATTAGCTTTCCCATGGGGCTGCTGCTGCTGCTGCTAAGTCGTTTCAGTCGTGTCCGACTCTGTGGGACCCCATAGATGGCAGCCCATCAGGCTCCCCAGTCCCTGGGATTCTCCAGGCAAGAACACTGGAGTGGCTTGCCATTTCCTTCTCCAATGCATGAAAGTGAAAAGTGAAAGTGAAGTCGCTCAGTCATATCCGACTCTTAGGGACCCCATGGACTGCAGCCTACCAGGCTCCTAGTCCATGCGATTTTCCAGGCAAGAGTTACTGGAGCGGGGTGCCATTGCCTTCTCCAAGTCTTCCCATATTATCAGCCAAAAGAAAAAAAAAAAAAAGTTTTGCTTATATCTATCATAAAATTATTAGACAAGCTTTCTAGGCTCTCAAATTGCCATTTTCCCTGTAGCCTGCCAGGATCCTCTGTCCATGGGATTCTCCAGGCAAGAATACTGGAGGGGTTTGCCATTTCCTCCTCCAGGGGATCTTCCCTGACCCGGGGATAGAAGCCACATATCTTATGTCTCTTGCATTGGCAGGCGGGTTCTTTACCACTAGAGCCGCCTGGGAAGGCTGTTTTCCCCAATTTCTAATAAACTGCTTAATGCATTGTATGAACCAAATACTGTTCTTTAAAGATAGGGATACAGGCATGAATGCATAAGCAATCCTTAAAACATGACATCTCGATTTTACAACTAAAATAAATACTTGCTATTAAGTGAATGCTGTAGCTTGAAATCATTAAAAAAAATAAAGAACTTGCAGATATGCTCATGCTATTGTGAATATTATTATTATTAACATGTTGATAATATCAATGCCATAGTTCTATGTTTTTAGACTAATGATACACTAGCATGATTTTTTGGAGATATTTCAAGTATAAAGGAGGTAGTCTAAGGAAGAATGGCATTTTTTGAAGTTTTTATAGATTTGATAAATGAAGGAAATTGGATACTTGACCTAAAATCCAATAATATTGTTATTTGATTTTATTATTCCAATCAAATTTACAGCGAAGGCAATGGCATGATTTTTCTATTTTTCAGTGCTTACTTCATTTTGGAATCGGATTTCAAGTATAATGATAAGTTGTAAGTTCTATATAGTCCTTGACCCGAATATAAAAGGATATACTTTTTATCAGCTAACAATGATATAGAAGGAGATGATAGTCTTAAATATAATCATGCAAAATTTCATACTCACAAATTAAAACTAATGTGAGCATACTATAAAAAATCTGAAATTAGGTAGATAATTACTTCAGTCCTCAGTATAAACAAAGTAACACAAAATATCTTCTATTTTAATAAATGAGAAAAAAATGTAATCTGAACTGAGGCATTGTGCTTAGTTTATGAGAAAATACACTATACTTGGTATAGTGTATTTATCCAACATAATTATAGCTTGAGATAAGTACTGGATTACTTTCTCACTCATAGTATTTTTTTTTTTTCTTTTATGATTTCAATCCTACTGTGACACACAGGCTCAAATCCAAATGGGTGGTGAGTGCCCGAGTGACAGTGTGTCCTTTGTTCCAGGTTCTCTCAAGGCTGAGTCAGGATTTATATTTTTCCTATAATCACAATCACATTCTCTTACAGGTAATACATCTATGGCTACTGCTGACCAACTGCTGCTGAGAGTGATTTTTGTTTCCTAATAAGGAGGTTGTCATACCTCTTTTAAAATGATATTCTTGCTTGGCATTTAGCCCAGAAAAGAATACTTTATTTTCCTAGATATTCCTGACATGATGTCCAAAGTCAGATGACCCTTTTCAAAGCTTGCTTGACCCCAAATATATATCCATTTTCTTGCCTTTATCCAGATTCCTCACTCACAGACACTGAGCTGGCTCTTAAATGCTCTTTAGTCTGAACCTCTGCCCTTCCTAATGAATTCCAGCCTTGCCAATTGTTCCTCCATTATCCTCCTCTCTAACCCCTTTTATCCCAGCTCATCTCAAAAATGACATACTCCTCAAGATTCCACTTTAATCAGCCACATATTTAATATTAAGTCTAACATGCTAAGGTATAGGGGATATCAGTCAGTTCAGTCGCTCAGTCGTGTCCGACTCTTTGCGACCTCATGAATCGCAGCACGCCAGGCCTCCCTGTCCATCACCAACTCCCGGAGTTCACTCAGACTCATGTCCATCGAGTCGGTGATGCCATCCAACCATCTCATCCTCTGTTGTCCCCTTCTCCTCCTGCCCCCAATCCCTCCCAGCATCAAAGTCTTTTCCAATGAGTCAACTATTTGCATGAGATGGCCAAAGTACTGGAGTTTCAGCTTTAGCATCATTCCTTCCAAAGAAATCCCAGGGCTGATCTCCTTCAGAATGGACCGGTTGGATCTCCTTGCAGTCCAAGGGACTCTCAAGAGTCTTCTCCAACACCACAGTTCAAAAGCATCAATTCTTCAGCACTCAGCTTTCTTCACAGTCCAACACTCACATCCATACATGACCACTGGAAAAACCATAGCCTTGACTAGAGGGACATTTTTGGCAAAGTAATGTCTCTGCTTTTCAATATGCTATCTAGGTTGGTCATAATTTTTATTCTAAGGAGTGAGTGTCTTTTAATTTCATGGCTGCAGTCACCATCGGCAGTGATTTTGGAGCCCCACCCCGCAAAAAAATCTGACACTGTTTCCCCTGTTTCCCCATCTATTTCCCATGAAGTGATGGGACCATGATCTTCGTTAATTTATTCACTCTCCTATTTCACTTTCATCAAGAGGGTTTTTAGTTCCTCTTCACTTTCTGCCATAAGGGTGGTGTCATCTGCATATCTGAGGTTATTGATATTTCTCCCGGCAATCTTGATTCCAGCTTGTGTTCTTCCAGCCCAGCGTTTCTCATGATGTACTCTGCATAGAAGTTAAATAAGCAGAGTGACAATATATAGCCTTGCCATACTCCTTTTCCTATTTTGAACCAGTCTGTTGTTCCATGTCCAGTTCTAACTGTTGTTTCCTCACCTGCATACAGGTTTCTCAAGAGGCAGGTCAGATGGTCTTGGTATTCTCCATCTCTTTCAGAATTTTCCACAGTTTATTGTGATCCACACAGTCAAAGGCTTTGCCATAGTCAATAAAGCAGAAATAGATGTTTTTCTGGAACTCTCTTGGTTTTTACATGATCCAGTGGATATCGGCAATTTGATCTCTGTTTCCTCTGCCTTTTCTAAAGCCAGCTTGAACATCTGGAAGTTCACGGTTCATGTATTGTTGAAGCCTGGCTTGGAGAATTTTGAGCATTACTTTACTAGCAGTATAAAGATAAGCAAAACATAGTCTTTTTCCAAGGGAAGCTCATGGTATAGCAGTGCAAAAGTGACAGACAAGCATTATTAATATATAATAACTTATGAGATCATTGTAAGAAATAGGTATTTGGTTTAATGGTGCACATGAAATGGATCCTGTCTTACTTATAGACCTTAGAGAGTGGTGAGTTATAAGGAAGGACTTTCTACCTAAAAGTATGAACTGGAAGATGACAGAGATGGTATTCTGGAGAAACAGGCAGCATTACCAAATACAGATAATAGACAAATATCATATATTAATGGTGTGTGAGTGTATATGGGTGAATGAGACAAGGTCTTAGAAGTTAACATCTTATTTATTATCTTAAATACGTTAGCCTTCTTCCTATAGGAGGAGTCCATCAGAGGATTTTTAATCAAGGGAATAGCATGAGTAGATTTAAAATTTTTAAAAATTGCTCTGATAAAAATGTGGATGAAAGAATGGAAGTAGACAATATATACTATACTATATTTAGTTTACATAATACATGCATTATACTATATTGGGCTTCTCAGTTAGCATTAGTGGTAAAGAACCCAGATGTCAATTCCAGAGGCATCAGAGACATGGGTTTCATCCCTGGGTTGGAAAGATCCCCAGGAGGAGGGCATAACAACCCACTCTAGTATTCTTGCTGAGAGAATTCCATGGACAGAGGAGCCTGGTGAGCTACAGTTGATAGGGTCCCAAAGAGTCAGATAGAACTGAAGCAACTTAGCGCACACACATTATTCTAAGTTATACATGTTTATATCAAAATGTCAAAAAACAACTGAAGTTGGACCTTATGCCATATACAAAAAAATAACTTAAAATAGATAACAGACTTAAAAGTAAGAGCTAAAACTATAAAATTTAGAAGAGAACTAGGAGGAAGTCTTCATGACATCCAATATAGTGATTATTTCTTGGCTATGGCACTGAAAGCACAGGCAACAAAGAAAAAAATAGGTAAATTGAACTATATTGAAGTTTAAAATTTTGGTGCTCACAAGACAGTATCAACAGGGTTAAAAGAAAACTCATGGAACATGAGAAAATATTTGCAAAGCTTATATCTAGTAATAGAGTAGTATCTAGAATACATGGGCTTCCCTGGTGGCTCAGAGGTTAAAGCGTCTGCCTGCAATGCGGGAGACCTAAAGAACTTACACAACTCAACAATAAAAAAATAAAAAATTGACAAAGAATGTTAATAGTCATTTCTGCAAAGAAGATATAACTATAACCAATGAGCGTATAAAAACATGTTCAACAGCAGTAATCGAAAGTCAAAATTACAATGATATACCATTTCATACCCATTAAGACTGCTGCTAAAAATAAATAAATAAATAAATAACATAGACACCAAGAGAGAAAGAAAAGAAAAAATATTTATACTACTACCAAAAGCAAAAAACAGGAAAAAATGTCGCTGAAAATGTAAAGAAATTAGAACTCTTGTGCATAGTTGGTGGGAATGTAAAATAGTGTAACTGATATGTAAAACAGTATGGCATTTTCTTAAAAACTTACAACTAGAATTAGCTTATATTCCAGCAATCCCATCTCTAAGTCCCTAAAATAATTGAATGCAGGGACTGAAGCATATATGTGTACACTGATGTTCATCAGTTCAGTTCAGTTCAGTTCAGTCGCTCAGTCATATCCAACTCTTTGTGACCCCATGAATCGCAGCACACCAGGCCTCCCTGTCCATCACCAACTCCCAGAGTTTACCCAAACTATGTCCATTGAGTCAGTGATGCCATCCAGCCATCTCATTCTCTTCATTCCCTTCTCCTCCTGCCCCCAATCCCTTCCAGCATCAGGGTCTTTTCCAATGAGTCAACTCTTTGCATGAAGGTATTGGAGTTTCAGCTTTAGCATCAGTCCTTCCAATGAACACCCAGGACTGATCTCCTTTAGGATGGACTGGTTGGATCTCCTTGAGTCCAAGGGACTCTCAAGAGTCTTCTCCAACACCACAGTTCAAAAGCATCAATTCTTCCGCACTCAGCTTTCTTCACAGTCCAACACTCACATCCATACTTGACCACTGGCAAAACCATAGCCTTGACTAGAGGGACCTTTTTTGGCAAAGTAATGTCTCTGCTTTTTAATATGCTGTCTAGGTTGGAAAAAACAATGGCAACCCAGTCCAGTACTCTTGCCTGGAAAATCCCATGGATGGAGGAGCTTTGGTAGCCTGCAGTCCATAGGGTCCCTAAGAGCCAGACACAACTGAGCAACTTCACTTTCACTTTTCACTTTCATGCATTGGAGAAGGAAATGGCAACCCACTCCAGTGCTCTTGCCTGGAGAATCCCAGGGAAGAAGGAGCCTGGTGGGCTGCCGTCTATGGGGTCTTACAGAGTCGGACACAACTGAAGCGACTTAGCAGCAGCAGCAGCAGCAGCAGTAGGTTGGTCATAACTTTCCTTCCAAGGAGTAAGCGTCTTTTAATTTCATGGCTGCAATCACTATCTGCAGTGATTTTGGAGCCCCCAAAATAAAATCTGATACTGTTTCCACTGTTTCCCCAGCTCTTTCCCATGAAGTAATGGGACCAGAGGCCATGATCTTCGTTTTCTGAATGTTGAGCTTTAAGCCAACTTACTCACTCTCCTCTTTCACTCTTCATCAAGAGGCTTTTTAGTTCCTCTTCACTTTCTGCCGTAAGGGTGGTGTCATCTGCATATCTGAGTTTATTGATATTTCCCCCGGCAATTTTGATTCCAGCTTGTGTTTCATCCAGCCCAGCGTTTCTCATGAAGTACTCTGCAATAAGTTAAAAAAGCAGGGTGACAGTATAGAGCCTTGACGTCATACTGATGTTCATAGAAGCACATTTTTCATGTTGGTCAAAAGGTGAAAACAAACCAAGTGACCATTTATAGATAAATGGATAAAAAATATGATCTAATGTATCTCTGACTATCTATAATGGAATGTTTGTTGTTGCTGTTGTTTAGTCCCTCAGTCATGTCTGACTCTGTATGACCCCATGGACTGTAGCCCACCAGGCTCCTTTGTCCATGGGATTCTCCAGGCAAGCCTACTGGCATGGGTGGCCAGACCCTCCTCCAGGGGATCTTCTTGACCCAGGGGTTGAAACCCTGTTTCTTGCCTTGGCAGTCTAAGTTTTTACTGCTGAGCTACCAGAGAAGCCCATAGTGGAATGTTATTTATCCTTAAATAGGGGGAAATCCTGAAACATGTTACAGCCTGGATGAACTTTGAAGACTTTATGCTAAGTGAAGCAAACCACTCACAAAAGGTCAAAACAGCATTTGATTCCCCTTTGATGAGGTACTTAGTGTAGTCAGAGATAGAAGGTAGAAGGGTGGTTTTCAGGGGCTGAGAAAGGGGAACTAGAGAGTTAAAGTTTAACTCTAGTATAGTTTAGCTTAGCTATAGTTATAGTTCAACTATAGTTTAATGCATAGAGAGTTTACGTATGGGAAGATAAAAGATATTCTAGAGGTGGATGGTGGTGATGGTTTCATAACAATGTGACTGTACTTAATTTCACTGAAATATATACTTAAAAGAGGTTAAATGGTAAATTTTATGTTATATATCCCTTTAGTAATGTCCAGCTCTTTTCAACCCTATGGAGTGTAGCCCTCGAGGCTGCTCAGTCCATGGGATTCTCCAGGCAAGAATACTGGAGTGGGTTGCCATGCCCTCCTCCAGGGGCTCTTCCCAACCCGGGGATTGAACAGGGTCTCCTGTGTCTCCTGCATTGCAGGTGGATTCTTTACCTGCTGAAATATCTGGGAAGCCCCCAGGTTATGTATATTTTACCACAAATTCAAAAAAAAAAAAAAAATTGATGGCTTAAATTTGAACAGTATTATCCAGATAAAAGAGAATGACTTGAAACTATTCAATAGACAGAATGGCAGCATGTGAGGAAAGAGAAGGGTAAATGCAATGATCAGTACCCTAAAGTACTGACTGCTCTCAGCACTTTACCTGACTCCTTGCACAGGTCCAGCAGTAGTGATGTAGCATACTAGAGCTGGTACAGACGGTTCTCTTTCACATGGCTGGAGCTGCAAATCCCATGAACCAGAATGACAGAGATGGGGGAAGGGGGGTCTCCAAAGCATCTCATGTTTTTAATAAGTTCCCTAGATGACTCAAAACTTTAGAACTAGAGACAAAAGAAAGATTAGGAAAATAAATAGAGTCATCTGGGGAACACCAGTATTAAGAGGAGAAAGACACATGATCTTCTATATGAAGATAGAAGAATTGATCACAGATGCAATACAGACCATAGAGAGTGGGAAACTAACCTCACATGATCATGAAATATGCAAGCAATTAACTGAGTCAAACGCAGCAAGTGAGCCCACTAAGACAAACACCATCTTTTCTGTGTTTATATATATATATATATGACCAGCAAAATGTAGTTGTAGAATCATATATAGAATCAACATGGGTTGCTAATAGCTAAGAAGTGAATGGCAGATTATGGTTTAAAAGTAAAGTTTAGTTAGAAGAGAGAGAAGAGACACAATAGCTAGAGGAATCTTTGTGCAGTGTAGTGTGACTTGCTCAGTTGTGTCTGACTCTTTGCAACCCGATGGACTGTAGCCTGCCAGACTCCTCTGTCCATGGAATTCTCCAGGCAAGAATATTGGAGTGGGTTGCCATGCCCTCCTCCAGGAGATCTTCTCAACCCAGGGATCAAACCCCCTCTCTTGAATGGCAAGCAGATTCATTACCATCTGAGCTACCAAAGATAAAAAATTCATGTAAATGGGATGTGAGCACATTTATAGACTGAAAGTAGAAATCCAGTAGAAAGTATAAAAAGACACCCAGAAGCAAAAGAAGAGAGATGATGGAACATTTGGATGACAGCTGAGGAACAAGGCAGGCTTGATGACCCTGAGTTGGAGGTGTCTGGTTAAACAAACATCTCTCCTGGCTTTCCATGTCTTGTCCAGTCTATGTACCAAGTCACAGATTTCTTCAGTTAAAAGTTAAAAACCTTTCACCTCCTAATTATTTTCTTTCCCAAGAAATTATGATAACACATACACTGCTTCAGATTTTAGCTAGACGTTTTAAAAATTCAGTAATGAAATATTTCTAATCATCCCATAGTTTGCTGTCTTTCCTGCCTCTGTTTGAGGCTCAGGAGCCTGGGAAAATTTATATTCCATTTTTAATTTTGCTTCCTCTCTCAGAATGAGTGCCTAGGGGCATATACATACATGCACTTAGAAAGGAAATTTGCATATGTGGATCTACTCCAAGTGAAGAGTTAAAATGGGGCCAGCTGGCCAGAGCACAGCTATTATACCAATACCTCCTACAAGAAATCATAAGGTCTTTGCTGAGATAGCCTCATTTTCGGGTGCTGAATCCTGATCGTACTCTCATTTTATTTGTACCACATGAGTTGCACAAGAGATTAAGGAATGCTTCAGGGGTAACAGAAACGGGAAAGAGTACCCTGCAAGAAAAATCTCACCTCCAGCACCAGGAACGAATTATGCTGCTGTATGTCTATTTCCTTTTCAGGAAAAGGGACAGTTGAAGCAAGAACTCATCTTCTTTGACTATAAAATATGCTCTAGGAAATTAGTTTTTGAAAATTTGATGCACTAAGTCTATTATATTACTAAAAAGCATGGATTATGTTACCTAAACTATTCTGTGGAATGAAATCATTAAATTCTTAAGTCCCAAAAGAACACTGGAAGAATCTTGCTAACTCAAGTTTGTGTGTTAACATGTTTGACACCCTTAGAGAAATTCGGAAACAATTTCTCCCATGTGAAAAATGAGAATCCTGCTCTTGTTAATACAACTGGTAGACTGGAAGATTCAAGTAATTAAGTTTATCACTGTGAATAGGAAAACAAAATACATACTTTTTATAAGGAAATGTACATGCATACACAAAAACAAGAGTGGTTTATCAAAGTGGCCCATATATTAAACATATTTAGTATATTTTTCCATTCCTTGGAAAATACTTATTTTCATTCTGCTTTTCTCCATTTTAGGAAAGCACATGTAAGATCAGTTATGTGTCTTTACCAATGGTTAAAACTATAAGCATATCCAAGCTGTATTTTTAAAATCCACTGTTCCAATTGGCAAGCCACAATAATGAAATATTTCAGTTCATAGTTCATTAGGTAAATGCTACAAAAATAACACATAAATATATTTACCACTGTTCATTATCTATCTTTGGTACAGTTAGACACACCCAGAAAGATTCAAAGGAAGTTTTAAAAACTAATCAGCTAATAGAAGTAATGAGAGGAATATGACTGACATCAAAATTTGTAATCATAAAAATGTTTACAAAATATCTCACCCCCTTATGTCAAAATTGTTGTCCATGTTCACTTATATTTGACTAGTGTTTCTCCTTCACTCTTTATATCTATCAACTAAAAAATATTTCCTGATTGCCTACTCTTTCTTGTCCAATTTTCATTTGAGTGCTAGAGATAAGAGAGACAAAAAAAGCACTCTTATGTTCTTCGAGTGTAAGTTCTAGTAAATGCATTCTGTTGCCAAAAGCTGACAATGCTTTCTATACACTATCTTTGTTAAATGTTTCCCCATTTCCTTTTCCACTGTCTCTTTTTTTCTCTTTCACACTTGGGTTACTGAAATGCCTACCCAAGCAGTGTTCCTTTCTCCAGTGTGTCTCCTTTTAGAGTCAATCTGCCTTCTTATCCAACAGTTATTTTTCTAAAAGAAAATTTTACTTTTTTTTTTTTTTGAAAATTTTACTTTTGTCAGAACCCTGCTCAAAAACTTTGAATGGTTCAGGATTGTATGGAAATTCCCCAATATTGCTTTCAGGCTTGGCATTTTTGAAAAAAAAAAAAAAAATTGATTTTCCAGAATATTCTGCAATAAGATTAAACTGAACTAAGGCAATGGCACCCCACTCCAGTACTCTTGCCTGGAAAATCCCATTGACGGAGGAGCCTGGTAGGCTGCAGTCCATGGGGTCGCTAAGAGTCAGACACGACTGAGCGACTTCACTTTCACTTCTCTCTTTCATGCATTGGAGAAGGAAATGGCAACCCACTCCAGTGTTCTTGCCTGGAGAATCCTGGGGCCCGGGGACCCTGGTGGGCTGCCGTCTATGGGGTCGCACAGAGTCGGACACAACTGAAGTGACTTAGCAGCAGCAGCAGCAACACTGAGATTAAACAGAACTGCTTCCTGTTCTTGGGTCTGTCCTGGGGATTTATGGCCTCCATGTCTTGGCTGCTCCTGCACATCAAGGTTTCCCACTGTTTCCTCTCAAAATCTGAACTCATTTTGGAAGCACTGGAAGATACTACATCTTTCATGATGCTTTCCCCAAACCCCAATGTAATGTATTTTCCCCCATTTGTATTCTCACAGACTCCATTTCCATTTTTATAAGAGATTTCACAGTTATATTTTTTATATCTATTTTCTACATATTTTTAGCTTTCAGTATTCATAGGATAAGAACAGTAATTTGGAGGCAGAGGGGTTCACCCTTTAGCCTGATATCACAATTTACTTTCAGTGTTTATAATGACTGCTGCATATTAACATAAACCTGAAGATTTCAAGTACAAATCTACATAAAATTTGGAACCCATATGATTCTGGGTTAAAAAACAAAAACCTAGATATGTCTTCTGGTTTCCCCTTCCTATAGAGGGACATATTATATTAATTCATGAAAAATAAGTAAGCTATATCATATTGCATTCATTATATATTGACTTAAACCTATGCAGTATATTTTATTACTGCTGTACTATAATCTTTTTTCTCATAGCTGACTTTCCAAAAATGAGTTTCAATGAAAGCATTAAGGCTTTATTACTATAGGTAAATTTCCTATTAAAAGAATCTTATTTTTCAGGGACCAACAATCTTGCAATTTAGATGTAGAAATTAACTTTATGACACATTTTCTTTTATCTCATAAAAAGAAATTGTCCAAATCCAAAGGAAATAAGGCTTTGAGTATAGATGAATGTTAATAAATATAAAAATTTAAGTTACTGCAATACCACTTTATGTTACTCTACTGATTTTCACTGCCAACAAGTGCATTAACGTGTAGTATTTTCAGGGAGAGTTAAAAGAGTGAACATTTTTTGGCATAAGAGTGTTCTAATTATATCTACAAGAATATTGTAGTCTGCATTTGCTATAAACATACACAAATTTGGATACAAACTATCATAAAAGATAAATCACTTAGCATGGTTCCTGGTACCTCATAATTCTCAAAAAACATGTTAAGGATTTGGTCAAAATTGCCGTATTGAATATTTTATATATGAAATTCATCACTCTCTAGATTACCAAACAAACACATGGAAGACAATTCTCAAATTCTTTCAAATGTGTTAAATGCATTTTGGACTGCTCATCTTCTGTTATGAAATAAAATTCTCATGATTACTTGAATTTTTACCATTATAAATTCAGTTATAGATTTGAGTTGAATTAACAGAAACTTATAAAACTGAAATCTGAAGTTTGAACTTTTTTTCAGGTTTAGAAGAAATTGACAATTTTCCAATATCTCAATTCATTGAATTGAATAGTATAATTGTATTTGACCAACCAAATACTTTTTGGTAAGTTTTGTTTTAAAAAATATATGTGCTATATGTAAGTAGCTTGAGTCAGACACATATCTGAAATTACAAACAAAACATTCCAAAGAACTAGAATAACTTTAGTCTGAATAGTTTAGCTACAGTAGTAAATGTTAGTAAATTAGTTTTTATTAAATCTGATACATCAATTATAGTCTTACCTGGTTGCAAACTGTTTCTAGAACTGGAAATAAATAATTATTTGCATTCACTTAATGGAAAAAGGAAAAAGAAAGAGAGGAATGAGCACTTTTTCTGTAGAGTCTTTCAAAAACTAATTTCTTTCACATAGAACATTAGTTGATTCCCAGATAATATTTAAATTAGCATGAGGTTTGGGTCACAATTTCTATGATTATTTCTGTTTGCAGTAATCACATTTGAGTACCCAGACATGTCACATTCCAAAGTAATTGAATTCCTTGTGTGCAAAATAAAGAAAATTAAAATGTGCACAAGAACCATGATTCTTATGCAATGTATTGAAATAAATAAATACAAACTGTTTTCTTTGATGGCTTCAGTAGTAGAACCAATCAAAGTAGTGAAATTTTTAGCAAAGATGAATTCACATATTGGATGGGAGTAAAATTCAGAAACATAGATATTTAGTATGTTTTCAATATAGTGTGCTGATATAAATATGATGAACAAAATCATTAAAATGAAAATAACTTAAAGTGACAATCTTCAATATTTGATTAATATTTTAAAAGTAATCTTTTGACCAAATTTACAAATTAACATGATAATAAAAAGTTACAAATTTATATCCTGGTATATTGAAATCATCTCATCTCTATATGTTTCTCTGTCCAGATAGCTAGTGTATTAAAAGTCATGACTAGTTCTATTGATATTTCAGCATTTTTTAATAATCAATGACTCTAGAAAGTTTCCTTGAGGGTCCATGAATAAGTATTAACCTAATAAGACAAGACCTATTTATTAATTTGCTTATTAAAAGAAAAAAAGAATATGAGATCTGGTCATTATATTAAAGGTCAATCAAAACTGATCAGTTTCTAACAAGGACTCTGGTCAACTGTCAATAAGTCACAAATGTAATGTCCCTGGATACTTTACCAGCCTCAGTTTCCAGCTGAATTTGAAGACCTGCATACATTTAACAATAAGAGAAAATGTTAAACATTAAATGTAACATACCTTAGAGTTGCATTATCTTGCTGCTTCTTCTGAACGTGGTCAGAATGACAGTCACCTTGTCACATATATGTTACATTGCTTTACAGGGTTTACTGCTGTTTGGTGGCTGTGTTCTCATTTTCAGAAGGCATTTAACTATCTGCCACTTTTTCTCATTGCCTTGTGGTCTTCATACAGTGATTTTTCACAAATGCAGCTATTCTTTCTTTTCAGCAAAATCTGTCTGCCGCTGTCATTTCACAGTCATAAATATTCTGCTTCAAATCAGGCTGAAAAACGTCCATACAGAAATTCTCTGACTCATTCGCATGATTGAAATAATATAATTTCATGGTGTAATTAAATAATTAGTTAGAAAACCATTCATAAGCCAGCTCAGTTATCAAGGCGAGTTGCTTTATCCATGACTTGGCTGTCATCATATAGTAAGGAGTCCAAGTGAAGTTAATGTTCCCTAACTGGAACTGTCCAAGGCCATCATGGTTTCTTCAGACTGATGAGGTAGAGGCTTGCTTTAATGAATGCTTAATAATCTAGCCTTCATTTTAAAATGAAATCAGTATTTTAAAAAGCCATTTTCAGAGACACAGTATTCTTTAGATTTAAATGTATTAGTCTGAACAGAAAATAAAATTCACACATATTGCTTTAGTGTGCATTTTTAAGATATCTATTGCAAGTGTCCAAATCACTCTATTGGACTCTACATATAATTGCATAAAGTGCTATGGCCAGGCTCTTTTACAGTGACAGAGTGTCTTCAAGGATGTGCATTCTTGTATATATCCACTTACTTTACCTGGTCACCAATGATTTTTTCAAAAACCTTAGCATTTCAAATACTAAAAGTATTATCAGTTTTAATTCTACATATTCTTATACATTTTTGTCAGTAATAAATAAACTTTTATTAAATGAAAATTTATAAATTGATTAAGAAATACACAACGATGAATTTACAAATAGGTTATTTTAAAATATTATCATCTACAGTCCCCTTTTGACTTTTTCTGATATAAATCAAACTGTAAAATCTTACTTTTATAATTATCAACAAAATGATCTAATCAATAATGCCCATGGAGTATTTATTACACAGTGTGGATATTACAGAGAAACATATGTGACAATATTGAAAATAATTCAATGATCTAAGTTACCAGGCACTTATTTCCAATCAAAGGACCGATTATTAACCTTTGACTTCTCCAAATGTAAAGGCACCAGGATCTTCACCAGTTGTGAAAAGGAATTACGCCTTTCAAGGCCTGCAGAAGGACAGCAGGTAGGTGATACTGAAGCGAGGAGATGAATGTCCTGGAGGTCACCACTCAGCTCAGAGACAAGAGTTAGTCCACAGCTCCAAGTAGCAGAGAATAAAATGAGACTCCTGAAGACAATGCATCATAAGCCAACTTATATTTACCCCAGATTTTTCTTTGTGCTAATGCTTTCCCATGCCACTACTCATAATTCTTCTAATCGGGATTTCTTTCCTTCCTAATCCACCAAATTATAGAGTAGAGCAACAAGCACATGGTGTCTCCCCTACCCAAAACAAATGCACAGTCCCTTTATCCATCTGTCTATCTTCTTAGCCATCTATTGCTGTTAGTGTTAAGAAAACAGAAGTAGGGTTAAACATTATCTTTTTTCTCACCTGGCTCTTTTTGTATATAATCATAGATGGGGAGTACTGAAAACAAACAACACACACACAAACTCACACATACTAATGCATGAACTACAAACAGACACATACACAAACAGACAAACGAAAACCTTTATGTGTCAGAAGGAAAGATCAAGGAAATATCACAGCAAGAAGGCCAGAGCTTTGTACTTAGAGTGGGAGCACTTGCTGGGAAGTGTGAGTGGAGAAATGGAGCCAGCCTTGGAATACTCTGGGCATGAACTGTCCTGGGCCTGCTAAAACAGTGGTAAGAAGTGCTCCCTTCTCTGACTCTTTCTCTTTACTCGTTTTTTTTTTTTTTTTTCTTTTAAGTCCATTTTACCATCAGCAGCTCCAACATGCACCAACCCAGGAAGTTTGTGATTGGGTAAGAGGTGAAAGAAGAATCCTAGACAGCATTCTCCAGAATGGAGAGTGAAGAGAGCAGGAAATTTCAAATGCAGGAGCAGGTAAATGATTGGGGCAAGAAACACTGAACACTAATGACTTTTTTTAGGTGGCTGTTATAAAGTAATATCCTTGTGTGTGTGTGTGTGTGTGTGTGTGTGTGCGCACACTCAGTCATGTCCAACTCTTTGCGACCCCATGGACTGTAGCCCAGCAGGCTCCTCTGTCCACGGAATATTCCAAGAAAGAAATAGTGGAGTGGGTTGTCATTTTCTTCTCCAGGGGATCTTCTGGACCCAGAGATCAAACCCAGATTTCTTGCACTGTAGAGTCTTCTGCATTGCAGGTGCATTCTTTACTAGCTGAGCCACCAGGGAAGCCCACTTTCACTGATACATGATACCTTCAGGAAAATAACATAAAAGGTATCATATATCAGTAAAGATGGGCTTCCTGGTGGCTTAGTTGGTAAAGAATATGAAGCATTGATGTTTTTGAACTGTGATGTGGGAGAAGACTTTTGAGAGTCCCTTGGACTGCAAGGAGATCAAACCAGTCCGTCCTAAAGGAAATCAGTCCTGAATATTCATTGGAAGGACTGATTCTGAAGCTGAAACTCTAATACTTTGGTCACCTGAGGCAAATAACTGACTAATTGGAAAAGCCCCTGATGCTGGGGAAGATTGAAGGCAGAAGGGGACTGTAGAGGCTGAGATGGTTGGATGGCATCACCAACTCAATGGACATGAGTTTGTGTAAATTCAAGGAGCTGGTGATAGACAGGGAAGCCTGGCATGCTGCAGTCCATGGGGTTATGAAGAGTCAGACACGACTGAGCAACTGAACTGAACTGAATTATTTTTTTTAAGCTTTAAGAGTACTCAAAGCAACAAAATTAAATTAAGAATAAACATTTTCAATTTTCACAGTTTAGTTTTACACACATACACGCATAAATAAGAAGAGCACAATTTTTTAAAACAAACTCACTCCAAAAAACGACTTTTCCGTTTTTTAACTTAGCAAGGACTTTCAGAATGTCATGTAAATCTTATGATAAAAGTTAAGCAACATATCAAGGAAAAGGAAAACTAAAATAGTACATAGCAAGCAGGGCACTGGAAGGCAAAACAAGGAAAAAAGACCTATACTTTATACATTGAAACATTATCCACAATAGTATAATAGGCAGAAAGCAAAACAAATGATCTGGAATTCTACAATGAGGAATATTTTTTGATACTTCAGTAATTCAAATGTGTTTTAGATTAGTAGAGAAAAATGAGAAATATGCAAATAAATAACCATTTCAAGAAAGATTGCCAATAATAATCCCTGCTGTGACACACCACATGTATATTATATGAAACAAAGCAAAGCAAACAGAAAAGGGAGACTAACACACAGTAAGAGCTCAACATTTCATGTGGCTTTGCTCTTTTGTTTCATCTGAATTCCATGACACCCAGTTTGACACTTATTGTAAAGAGGATAAAAATGAAAAGGTTTTAAAATATCTCTGTTTAAGGCATACGTGCACTGACTATATTTACTCACTCAAACTTTTCTTAAATTTTTTCTGGACCAAAACTATTTTTGAAATATTGCTATTTTTAACAATGAAATATGAAGATGAGTGGCTACTGCTAACATCTAGTTTACCATACCTGGAATCAGATAACAAACATGTATGCAATTAACAAGACCTATCAGTTAGGCTAAGTACACGTTACTAAGCCCCACTCTGTCCCAAGAACTGACCAATGGATAGTGTAGCCCACAAGCCCTCTTGGTTTCACTTCCTGCTGGCAATTGATGGCACACAGGGATTGCTAAGATTGTGCTATCCCTTCCTTCAAATCTTCAGCAGGTTTTTGTGTATGAAGTTTATAATATAAATGTTCAAGATGGCTTGCAGAATATAAAAAAAGAAACAAAAACTCGTGAAACAAGCAACCCCTGCTATAAACCTTGTCTGACACTAACATGCATGCTAAGTCACTTCAGTCGTGTCCGAATCTGTGAGACTCCATAGACGTGAGCCCACCAGGCTCCCCCATCCCTGGGATCCTCCAGGCAAGAATACTGGAGTGGGTTGCCATTTCCTTCTCCAATGCATGAAAGTGAAAAGTGAAAGTGAAGTCATTCAGTCGTGTCTGACTCTTCGCGACCCCATGGACTGCAGCCTACCAGGCTCCTCCGTCAATGGGATTCTCCAGGCAAGAGTACTGGAGTGGGTTGCCATTGCCTTCTCCAACAAACATGCATATACATCTCGTAACCTTAAAAAATGTTTAAAAAAAAACCCAGCATCATTTGCTTCTTCAGTTCTCCTATGTTTGCAGATACAAAAGATAGGCTTATGACACCATTTTAAAATTGCTTAGGTTAAAGATGCTAATGGTCTTGAGATGTTGAAAATATAGGGAGTATTTTATTTTATAGTAAAGTACTTTTATTTTATAGTATTTTATTTTATAATTATTTTATCATACTAATTAGATTACCTCATAGGAAAGATATTTAATGCCCTGGAATTGGGTTTTCTTTTTAAGAAATCCAAATTGTAAGACTAAAAGAATTTTTGTAGTTTGGACTACACTTAAAAAGCATAAGCACAAGAATCATATTACTATTGTTTTTACTTAAGAAGCTATTTAGAATTAAAATAAAAATTTTAAAGGAAAGAAGTACTTGTTTATTTGAACATAGATTTGATGAAATTGCATTATTTATGGAGGAAGAAAAAAAAGATCTCATTGTAATAGTAAATAAATTATAAGTAACTAGCATAATACCAACCTATAATTTCACCCAAGTTTGTAGTTTATTAAGTAAATATACCTAATCACTGTATCAGCCAGTTAAGGCAAAGAAAAAAAAAAAAAAAAACTAGTACATTTTCTTTGATAATTTTTAAAACTAACATCAGAATAAATTCAGTTGGATCAATGGAAAAACTAGGCTTCCCTGGTGGCTCAGTGGTAAAGAATGCCAAGCAGGAGATGTGGGTTCAGCTCCTGGGTCTGGACGATCCCTTGGAGAAAGAAATGGCAATCTACTGCAGTTTTCTTGCCTGGAAAATCCCATGGACAAAGGAGCCTGGTAGGCTACAGTCCATGGGGTCCCAAAAGAGTTGCACATGATTTAGCGACTAAACAACAACATGGAAAAACTAGTAACTATTGTAAATGAATATTAAAGCAGCATATTAAAAGACAGAGGCATTACTTTGCCGAACAAGGTCTGTATAGGCATAGTTATGGTTTTTCCAGTAGTTATGTATGGCTGTGAGAGCTGGACTATAAAGCAAGCTGAGCACCAAAGAATTGATGCTTTTGAACTGTGGTTTGGAGAAGAATCTTGAGAGTCCCTTGGACTGTAAGGAGATCAAACCTGTTAATCATAAAGGAAGTCAGTATTGAATATTCACTGGAAGGACTGATGCTGAATCTTCAATATTTTAGCCACCTGATGTGAAGAGCTGACTCATTAGAAAAGACCTTGATTTAAAGATTGAAGGCAGGAGGAGGAGGGGACGGTAGAGGATGAGGTGGTTGAATGGCATCACTGACTCAATGGACATGAGTTTGAGCAAGCTCCAGGAGTTGGTGATGGACAGGGAAGCCTGGCATGCTGCTGTCCATGGGGTTGCAAAGACTGGGACATGACTGAGTGACTGAACTGAACTGATTATAAATGCACTCCATCTTTTCCATTTATATCCTATATGAAAACTGTGGCAAATGCAGTTTATAACAAAGTTTTCTTAAAAGGCATTGACATGTAATAGTAAGAAGTAGATTCGATGATTCAAATATCTTTTCTTGATTAAATTTCATCTGTAACACACACTCAACTTATCTGATTTTTTTTTTTTTTTGCACAATATGGAAAATATAAACCACAAAAGGCTGTTGAGTTATTCTTTTCGGTGGCTACATCTATATGGTTGGCAGGCTTGGCCCTTATAGAATGATTGGACTAATACCTCCTGTCTTTGGTGCTGAGATTCATTTCTTGTCCCACATCTCCTACTATTATAATTGTCACAAAGCCTAGGTCTCTGTAGATAGAGATATATTCAAGAGCCTTGAAATCCTCTTTGAATTAAGGCATGTTCATTATATCACTCTCTTGAAACATAATGCCATGAACAAACTAACACTTCAGAAAAAATAAATTGGAGGCAACACGATTACAATTTTCTTAGTGAACTGCACGTTAAAAGGAAAGCCAAAAACAGAATGAGTCTGAAAGAGTGGTATAATTTATCTACTTCACAGTTCTCCCAGGTTAAGTTTAAGCAGATTGAGCGAATTCCTAAAGTTATGAACAATTAGAACAATGAAAAATTTTTCAAAACTCTAAGTAATATAAATCAACTGTTCAAAGAATAATTAATGATACTACATTTCACTGAATTGAAAATTGTAAACATGCAAAAAAATAAATAATCATTTTTAAATACCTTTGATTTTCCTATATAAACACATACCATATCCTTGCCCTCTATTTGATATAGTTACCAACTCATAGCTGGCTCATAGTAGTACAAAAAATTTTGACAACAAAATGTTCTTTTATACACTGTGCATGAAATAAATAGGGTAATCATGACACAGGGATAAATAATTTAAAGATCCATGAAGCACATTCAATTTAAATAATAAAAACCATAATAAGATATCATGAAACATAATCTAATAATAATGTAAAAGCACAAACATGGCTTGTATGAATAAGTATACAGTAACTTTTGCATCAAGATTCTATACCCATTGGGAAATTTAAAAATTAAAGAGGAAAATATGAGACCGTAAATCCCAAATTCTAGTTAATAGAGGTGCTCAGTCATTTAGTCACGTCAGACTCTTTGCTAAAACCATGGTACTGCCCAATTATAAGAATACATGTACATATATATATATATTTAGAGTTCATGACTATATAAGTCTTTGGTATAAGAAATGATTTTATTTTATGGAGATTTTATTCTTGGCACCCATGTATTCAGTACATGAGTTCCAGATGATAGACCTATGTAGGATTTCAATTATAGAGTGACTCTAAGGGGAAAACAGCAGGAGCAATGACGGTATGATTCTTTCAAAGAAAATTATATTAAATATAATTTAATCCAGGACCTTTAATATTTTGTATATAAATCTAATAGAAATATTGCAACAGATTATGGTGTAATGGAATTAAGCTTAAAAGTACTTATCCAAAATTCTTCTGTGATTATCATATTTATGTATGTATTTATTTACTACCTGACACATATAAATTCAGGACTTTTAAAACCTAAGATTTATTTTCTAAAAAATTTCTTCATTTTATTATAATGGCATTTTTATTTTCTTTTGCTTCATTGCTGGAGAAGGCAATGGCACCCCAATCCAGTTACTCTTGTCTGAAGAATCCCATGGATAGAGGAGCCTGGTAGGCTGCAGTCCATGGGGTCGCGAAGAGTTGGACACGACTGAGCAACTTCACTTTCACTTTTCACTTTCATGCATTGGAGAGGGAAATGGCACCCCACTCCAGTGTTCTTGCCTGGAAAATCCCAGGGACGGGGGAGCCTGGCAGGCTGCCGTCTATGGGGTCGCACAGGGTCGGGCACGACTGAAGCAACTTAGCAGCAGCAGCAGCAGCAGTACCATTCCAGCTGCATAAGAAAGTTTTTGTTTCACATAATAATTTTCAAATAGAAAGGAATCATTTCTAGTAGTAAGTAAAATAGTTGCAGCAAAATTATTAATAAATCAAACACTGTTCCATTGTGATATTTACAGGTTTGTCATAACTGTGGTGCAGAGTATGCATAAATAATTGTCTGATATCTTATTTGCAATTTTGAAATGTTTTTAAAGAGGTTATCTTTAGCATGTATGTCAGACATTGTAATTAATTAAAATAAATGAATACAAAGTATGTGAAAACACATACTACTAATTGAAGCACCATGCAAAATACCTAGAGATCAGACAGGTTATTGCTTAATTTGCCACATAAATATATTTTTTCTAATTATTTTTGAAAATGCTTTCCTTCATTCTTTGGCACTGTAAATACTTTGTTTTTAGTATTATTCATTGCACACTTACATACTAAGTTTTAATGTAATTTTAATTCTTAAAATATTTGCAAATAGAAATTTACCATATAAAATTTGAATAAAAATCTACACTGTTTAACTTTAATACACATATTCAATTTCTGCCAGTAAATATGATTTGTATTTTTCAAGTTACTTACAAAAATGTGCATATGATATATCATGATGTATTTTATAAATATGAAGACCTTAAATTGTCTTACTTAGTTGTCTAGATGTTACTTTTTATCCAGTTCAACAAATGAAAATGTAATTCAAACTATTAGACAGCATTTATATCATGCCTATGAATATCAATATTCAATAGATAAACAGAAATTTGCACCTCAGTATTGTTTGTAGAATCAGTTCATATTTACAAAGAGATTCAAATTATTGAATATCTTTCATTTTTCTGTTCTAAAGTATTTAATGTGTTCTAGCATATGATAGGAGAAGGCAATGGCACCCCCACTCCAGCACTCTTGCCTGGAAAACGCCATGGATGGAGGAGCCTGGTAGGCTGTAGTCCACAGGGTCGCTAAGAGTCAGATGCGACTTCACTTTCACTTTTCACTTTCATGCATTGAAGGAAATGGCACCCCATTCCATTGTTCTTGCCTGGAGAATCCCAGGGACAGCAGAGCCTTGGTGGGCTGCCGTCTATGGGGTCGCACAGAGTCAGACACGACTGAAGCGACTTAGCAGCAACAATAGCATATGATAAAATGGCTTTAATATCCAAGGCATATAATAGGTTTTAATGAAACTTATTTAAAAAACAACTAACCTTACTAACGCATATATATGGAATTTAGAAAGATGGTAACAATCACCCTGCTTATGAGACAGCAAAAGAGACACTGATGTATAGAACAGACTTTTGGACTCTGGGACTGGGAGAGGGTGGGACGATTGGGGAGAATAGCATTGAAATATGTATAATATCATATCTGAAACGAGTCAGTCCAGGTACGATGCCCGATAACAGATGCCTGGGACTGGAGCACTGGGATGACCTGGAGGGATGGTGTGGGGGGAGGGAGGAGGGGGTTCAGGATGGGGAGCATGGGTATTCTGGTGGCGGATCCATCTCGTTGTATAGTAAAAGTAATACAATATTGTAAAGTTAAGAAAAATTAAAATAATAATAATAATAAAAAAAAAAGAAAAGAAATCCCTTTCTTAACTCACACAAAACACACTGAGCTAGATAGTTGCACTATCTACTTTGCCTTATTGGAAAGAACACTGGAGTGTATAAATTTTATTGCAATAAATCTCATCATTAACAAAAAAACAAACAAACAAACAAACAAAAAAACTAACCTTAATTAATTTAATAGCATTATTTGAAACAAAAAATGTTACAGATGAAGTGAAGTGTAAGTTGCTCAGTCATGTCTGACTATTTGCCATCCCATGAACTATACAATCCATGGAATTCTCTACGCCAGAATACTGGAGTGGGTAGCCTTTTCCTTTTCCAGGGGATCTTCCCAACCCAGGGATTGAACCCAGGTCTCCCTCATTGCAGGTGAATTCTTTACCAGCTTAGCCACCTGGGAAGCCAAACAAACAGTGATATAAAATTTAATTGTGAATTAGGTCAGCCTATTATTTTCATTTTAAATAACAATTATAATTGTATATTTAAATCATAAATAGTATCTAAAATTAAACAATTGTAATGAATATTGACAACAGGAAATTGATTTGATAGTAAGAAAAAAAAAATAGCAGGAGGAAAAGATGTCCCCCATCCTCTGCCAAAATCTAACTTTCATTTTGATTAAATTAGATATTTTTAAAAGGTGCTTTCTTATGTGTTATTCCTCATTATTCCACATTAGGTTGGTATTCTTAAAATGAAGTGCATTTTTCCTATTTATCATCAGATTGTCATTGAAATGTTTTGGTAGTTGCTATGTCTTTTTAATCAAATATTTACTTTCTATAGTTGTTGGCTATGAAAATGTATCTTTTACAGACAAAAGCATAATATCAGCATATATTGATGTATTAATATTATACATTTAATACCTAATTGGTTCTTAATTTGGAAAGAAAATTGTGTTTGTAAAAGAAAAACTTGCTTAGTATTTAAAATCCACAAAGTTATGTAATCGTATTCTAATATTCTTTAGTGAGTAAAAGTAGTGACTGAACACAATTTTGAAATATATGAATACTACATTTAATGATGAAGAATTATACATATGGCTATAAAGTCAAACAGCTTCACATTCTCAAGGCATGATTGCGCCAAAATGTTCTAAGAGACCATGAGAAGTAGGTACTTCATCATCCAAACATTTGTCAAGGTTAAAATGAAGTTTATTTGGAGAGGAAGAACTTATATTTTGGAATCAAAACAGCTTAAAGACTTATGAAATTGTGCTGTTTGGGGTCCAGAAGTGCAATTCTAAAGCCATTTCATTTCAAACCTTTTGTTGTCTGTCTCTAAGTTTAACAAAATATGTAAAGTATATATTAATAATGATCTATTTTGTTATACTTCAAATATGAAGATAGGTCAATTTTTATCATTACACATTTCCTGAATTATAATTGATGTATAAAAGAGCTTAGAAAAATGTCTATATATGTTGCAAAAATACTGTATCCTATAGTCACGGTGCCTTATGACTAAATGCAATGATATTTAAAATATTAAAAATCTCCCACTGAAATATACATGCAGTCAGCTCCAGAGAAAAGCATGTCCCTGTGTCAGAAACAGCCCTGAGGAATGTATTATTCCTTCTGGATTACTTTTTCCCTGGAGGAAACATTCTCATTAAAAGGATGAACTGATTTTCTCACACCCAGGGGAAAGCACATAGTGCCCAGAAAAGCTCTCTAAATGGATAAACACCTCACCAGGCTTAAAACACCAGAAGCATATCTGTGAAATGCCTGAAAATTTCATCAGTATCTCGATTAAGGCAGACTTTGAACAGTAATGTAATAGCAAAACAGCAATCACTACTTTTCTTAATTATTTAATAAAAGTTAATCAAGTATACCAGCAAAGCAAAACTGATAATTAAAAATTGGTATTTTTATGTCGTAGTGCTCAAGTTTCATTTTCATGTTTCTGTAACCATCTGAAACTTTTTTAGGAAAGTGAACTAAAACTGGAGCCATTTGGAAAGTTATTTCCCATGTTTATTATAAATATATTTAAAATTCACTGGTAACATCCCCAGTGGCTCAGTGGTAAAGAATCTGCCTGCAGTACAAGAGATGTGGATTCAATCTCTGGGTCAAGAAGATCCCCTGGAGAAGGAAACGGCAATTCACTCCAGTATTCTTGCCTGAGAAATCCCATGGACAGAGGAGCCTGGCGGACTGTAGTCTATGGGGTCACAAAAGAGTCAGACATGATTTAGCAACTAAGCAACAACAAAGTAACATTCTAAGTGGTTCCCTATCATAAATTTGCATGCCAAGGTACTAAATGGTCACATAATATCCTAATTGGTATTTAGCCATCCTTGAAGTTCAGGCACATGGTACTGTGACAGGCAACTGTAGGATCTTCATAGTTTTCACATAATTCACCTTAGTCTGTAGACGTCTATAAATATGTGAATTCATTTGAGGAGTGCCTACTAATTCCATGGTATTTTCCTAGGATCTGGTAATAGATATAGTCACTATCATAAATACCTCTTTTTCCTACTCTACTTTTTTTAGATGAATTTCAGCAAGTTAATTAGAGAGAAAATAATGGATTAATTATGGATTAATAAATCATTTGTTGCACTGAATATAATATTTGTATAGAACAATATAAATATTGCAAGAGGCTATTAGTACCATCTTTTTATTAGGTACGAATGTCAGCTTTCTATATTTCCAATATCTTTCAGAACATTATTGTAATGTGCTTGAGTTTCCGTTCTCTTCTTATTAGAGAAGGCAATGGTTTATAATTATGTTTATTGTTGATTTGTCATTGTTACCATTTTAATTCTAACCATTAGAGCTGTTTATGACAATCTAGAAAGATTGCTTTAAGCATCTGAAGAGGAACACACATTGTCACTGAAACTAGTAAATAGTTACTGTAGTGATATTTGAAAATATTGAGAAAGTAATTTTATTAATGGATTAACAACTAAATGTATACCAGAACAGATAAAAGGAACACAATACTACCTATAGTATTAATCATTATGTAGGAGAGTAGCCGCTGTATGTAAATGCTATACTAAAATGATGAATGATATGTCATATATTCATTCTACCTTTTGTAGTTAACTCTGCAAAAACCTTAAGCAAAGGAGCCTTAAATATTATATATGTTACAGATAGTTGATATAACTTTGACATTTATTATGGAATCTTATCTAATAAAAAAGTATTCCCAAGAATTTTTGAATTAAAATCAAAATAATGGAAAGATCTCACACATTTAATATGTGTTAAATGCAAACAAAACAAGCAAACATAATAAAATTATAAACAAAATTCAATTTTTTGAGAGATAAATACTGATCATATATTTTTGAAGTACACTGAAAATCCAATAGTCTATGAGTAAGAATATGTAATAAAGTCAATAAGACTACATTAAGTTCTTTGCTTTTCAGAGAAGTTGTATCTTTAAATTTACTGTAAAGTATCTACAAGTGACTATTGTTTTGTAAACTGTTATGGAGAAATTGAAAAATACTTTCCAAACTAATATATATACATACCTACATATAAAGAGGGAGAGAAAACAGTTTACATACACACAGTAGAAAAAGAAGAAATTTAAGATTTTTCACCTCTTCATAAACCAAGTGCATTATATTACTTTTCACAAATTGAAAATGGGCAGACTCAAAGAAAGTTACAAAAGGACATACTATCTGTAATAGGAAATGGAACATAAATTTAGAATTTTAGTATCATCCTCTGCTTCCTTGCCAATGACTACCATTTGGTATAAAATAGCAGCAAATAATATGCACCTCTCATTTTGTTATTTCAGGCACAGCTTGATAGCTTTCAATAAAGGAAAATGTTAAGTTTACATGATCAATAAACCAAATCAAAAGTAAAAATAAAAATCCAACTGACAGTGTATTTGTATACTAAATCTAATTCACATTTTGTTAGAAAAATAATTTTAAAAGATGAAATCCAAATTTTCTTTAAAAAATGTATCAGTTTAGTCTTAAAAAGTGAACATAAATCTTGAAAGAAAACAAACATTTGGAGAGCTTGGGAATCTTGTTACATTATCTTTTACTTTCTCTAGATATATATACCAATTCACAGAAAACTTATCAGTAGCACAGTCAAGTAATACCAAAAATATCTTTCCTCTACTCATTATTTTGCCCTAGTACATTGAAAACATAGCCTTGGAAATTCTTTCTCCCTCTTTTTGGTCCTAAATCTGTTGGATCAGATTTTTCAAGCTGTATTTTCCTTCCTGGAAGATTTGATGTTGACATATTTTTACTGAATTGACCTTTTACAGTATTTTCAAGTACATGAGCAGTTAGTTATTTGGGGAAAATCTTTTGAGCTGCAATTATAATATTTCCTCTGTAAGAACATACTTTTAAAGTTACTATTGCTCTCCTTCAAAAGTCCAGGAATAGTTTACAAAAATAGCTCTTGGAGACTCCAAGTCACTGTAAATCTTTAACACATTTACATTTTTAATAGAGCATTCATGTACAGTAATTATTTTTCCTTTATTTAATCTAGATTTCTTTATAAGCCTACATAGAATCTGCTACTTCATATGTTATATATAAAGAATTAACAACTCAGAGCTCCTAGAGAACAAAGCCTAAAAATCTATGATACATAAATTTTAACACTGAAGAAACAAAGTTAATTTAAACATGGCTGAAAGTTGAAATGCTCTTGCATCTCAGCAGATAATATTAAATTATATGAAGTTGCTAAGCAAAGGTAATATAGAAGGTGCTTTCTAGCCTAAATGCATTCAAATTCAAATTTAATTTTTTCTAAATGGAAATAAAGTTGCTTTGATCAAATAAAACCAATTTTTCAGGCTTTGACCTATATGCTTTAGTGTTACTAAGTACACAATAGTGGCATTTTGGTAACATTCAAAGATGTTTTCACTTTTATATATAGATGCTGTATATTTAAGAGTATTAATGAGCAACAGTTCCATAATGACAATTTTAATCCACAACTTCACACTCACATTGTTATGTTTACACAGCACTTAGATTCCTTATTTAGAATGATTTGCGATAATCATTAATTTGACTTCAAAATTCATGTTAAGTTAGCAAATAGAACTATATCAACTTCTTTTCAATTTTTCTTTTGGGGAAGAATGAAATGATTTGAGTTGCAAGATTTAAACATAATAATAGAGACTGTTTTCAGTACCTTTGAAAATGAGCAAAGAGTTTTTAAATAAAGGTGTAGGTCAAAGCCAATTGGAACAATAAGATCATATCCTACGCAAAACAAAAGAAAAAAATTTTTCAATTTGATAAACTCTTATATAAAGACAGGGTTCATTGTAGAAAGTTAAAGTTTTTCAAAGCATGTGAAACAAGAAATTTAATAAAATGTATACTTTTACACAAACACACAATAATGGTTTATTGTATGTACAATTTTGTTAGCTTAGGAGAAGATATCCCAATACTCAGTATTTATCTTTTACATTTTTTTTATATTAACATTTCTAACGAGATACTAAATTTTCACCTAAGACTTAGGGCTTTTAAATCTTAACTGGCTAAAAAAAATATCATTGTTCTAATTAAGTTTAAATGGCAGTATGGTGAATGATTTTAAATATTCTCTGACATACATGAGTAATTTCTGAATCAAAATGTTCACATTTGGAGCCACTTATGTAAATATACTATTCACTAGCTGTAAAAATTTGGGGATAATTATAAAATTTGGGACACAGTTTGAATGAAACCAAATTTAATTTATAATTTAACAAGTGTTAGTTCGTAAATGTGTGGCTCAGACGGTAGAGTCTACCTCCTATGCAGTAGACCTGGGTTCAATCCCTTGGTTGGGAAGAGCCCTTGGAGAAGAGAATGGCAACTCACTCCAGTGAGAATTCCATGGACAGAGGTGCCTGGCAGGCTACAGTCCATGGGGGTGCAAACAGTCTGATACCACTGTGCAACTCTTTTACTTTCATTTTCAATTTCAAATGTTAATCAAAAAGCCAAACATAAAAGACATATATTATATGCATTTACATATCTTTAGGGAACTTTAGAGAAGGCAGAGTTCAGTAACGAAGAAAAACATGCACTAAAACTTTATTTTGGGGATTGGAGATCTAAAGTCAATATTAAAACTCAGGATTTAGATAGATTTGATAGCTGTAACTTTCCCATTATTAGGATTTTCAGAAGTGAAATATTATTTTTGACTTTGGACTTAAACATAGCAAAAATATTATAATGGTAAAAGACATGATTTTATATGGATAATTTAAATAGATGTATCATTACAGGCAAATATATTTATTGTCCAGGTATTCCTTTTTTACATATCAATTTTTACACTTGCTATTTGAAATTTTAGTCTACAACAGCTTGATGAACCTCTCATGGATAAAACACGCTGGTAAAGTCTCTATAATAGTACCTGACAAAGAATTTTTTTAATCAATTAACATGGGATCAAGAAAAATAAAGGTGAAAGCATTCATGACTAAAAAAAAAAAAAAAATTAATGTGGGGTTACTGCCACCCTTCATGTTTTATATAAATGGACATGTATTTAATTACAAATTAGAAATATGGTTATTTTACTTTCAATATTCAATATTAAATTCTGTTTTTAATAAACTATACAATCAGATTCTTAAAAATGTGTTAGCTGGAAATTATTACTGGTGGCAGAAATCAATTTGTATGAAAGTCTAAAATATGCATATTCCAGAATACTAAAATGTAACCAAAATCTACCACTAGCATGTATATAATTCAGTACTGAAATATCAAAAATTTGAATTGAATTTACACCATGATATATTCAAAATATATCTTAAAATGTAATGATCTTCAAATAAGTTTATTGAAATTCGACCTCGATGCTGTGAGCTTTCTATTTGAAAAAAGCCATAATTCCATTCCTGGATATGTTAACCTAAAAAAATTCACTCCTGAAAACATTGTTTCATATTTTCCACTTTTAGAAACATGTAATTTTGAAAAATGAACATGTTTATTTTATAGCAGAAATGTACAATTTCCTTCATGTTCACTGATAAGATACCTAATTTAAAAAAAGAAAAACTCATTGGAAGACTTCCATTCAACATATCTTTATGGATATTACTTTTCTTCTATAAATGGCTTTCTCAGTATCATAAAAATGAACCTGATATGCTTAGTATTATGCAATATATCATTATATTTTTATTTTGACAGTAGATAGTGAAAAAGTCAAATTATTTCATATTTGCATTACATCAGTTCTCTGAAATATTTAAGTTTTGATCTTCAAAAGTTCTTTTTATAAGAAATAATCTAAATCACTCAAACTTAAGTTTAAATGTTGCTCTTAAAAAAAAAATATTCATTTTGTGATACTGGCATAACGCTAGAAATGTTTGACCCTTGCCACAGAGGAAGAAATGAGTATATTATTATCACACTCAAATTATATTGCATACATTTTTTTCTCCATCAAATATGCCTAAAGTGTAAACACAAAAGTATAATTTGAAATAATTAAAATATTGACAATAAAATTGGGTATGGAATGCTCTCTTTGATAATAGATTTTTTGTCTGCTATATACATGCTACATATACTAACAGAAATACAGATACACATAGGCATTAAATTGAATTAAAATCTAATAAAATGGTCAGTTGTCAAACAATATTAATTAACATAAAGTTCTTTGGATTTAGATGTTAGATGATTACTTTTAGGAACATGACTAATGTTCATCCAACTATTTTAATTTTATGCTCATATATTTGTATTTGTAAAATAGTAGAGAACTTCAATGGGTATGAAGAGCATTATGCATAAATTAAACAGCTGATTTAATATCAGTTAAATTATTACTTTCACATTTTATTTCCTTTGAAAATCAATACATTAAATGCTCCTACATTCCAGAGTTTAAATTGCTGCTTTTGTTGTTTTTAGTTCTTTCTCAGTGTAACATTTATTCTTAAAATGAGTTATAAGAAATATTTTGCAACTTTTGCAAATATCTTAATTTGGGGCCATCTCAAAGGGTGGCTCAGATGGTAAAGCGTCTGTCTACAATGCGGGACACCCGGGTTCGATCCCTGGTTTGGGAAGATCCCTTGGAGAAGGAAATGGCAATCCACTCCAGTACTATTGCCTGGAAAATCCCATGGACAGAGGAGCCTGGTAGGCTACAGTCCATGGGGTCGCAGAGAGTCGGACACGACTGAGCGACTTCACGTTCACGTTCAAAGTGCAACAGAAGTAGTGTTCTGCTTTACTTTCATTAATTTGGAATTATGTGACTTTGGGAACAACCTATTAAGTTCTTGAAATTAAGTAGCCAGTTTTTGTCATTTCGAACAAGGACTGAACTATTCTCATTGTTTCTCTTGCCCTATTGAAAAATGAGAAAAAGATAAAGAGAAAGGATAAGGAGAGAGAAGGAGGGAGGGAAGGGTGAGATATAAGGGGAAAAAAAGTAAGAGAGCCCAGAAATAAATATTATATATATATATATATGTAATTTGAATATTTTGCTGAGTCACGAGAATAGGATTAATGATACCGGGCAAGAAACGGACAGATTGAGTTCTTAAATTCTAAACTTTTTCTTAAATTCTGACCTTTTTCACATTTTGTGTGGGTTCTTCATTACATACTAGTTTGATTCTCCTATCAAGGTTGAGGGAACAGTGGTGAGGGGCAGAGATGGATATCCAGGACATTTATCAAAAATTTCCACTCCACATACATAGAAGTGATAATGTTGCATAAACAAAAGACATGTTCTGAGTATGATGCTAAAATTGTTATGAATTGATTCATAACTGCAATCATTAGTTTAGCTGCAAAGCATTTTGAATATTAGCATACAAATTACATTTACATGAAATATATTTCTCTGAGATAATTTAAGTATCTACACTATAATCATATATATACAGATAAAAGTAAGATATTGTAATCTCTACCAGGAGATATATTTGTATGAGATTATGCAACATATCAATTGAACAAGCACAAAGAGTAAGCTTAGTTTGCATTCAAATTTTAATTGATGTCTGAAACGTTACATATGTTCTCCAAAATTCTATAGAAAGAATTTCCTAGGTTCCTTAATCCAATCATATACCACTGATATACCCAATTTAATTATTTACTCAGTATACCTGAAAACCCAAAATTCAGATATTCAAAACCACATAAATTATGTTCTGTTGTATATGTCAATGTTTTAGCAGGAAACCATATGGAAGGAGAAAAATAATTCATTTTAAAATTCTACACAGTTTCATGATTCTATATGTTAAAATTTCAAGTTTATTAGGGCAAGGATAAGTTTCCTTTTATCCTCTACATACAGATGGGAAGAGTATAATTTAAAAATTAGAAATAACTTCTTCCTATAAATTATATAGTTGTTATTTTTTGAGATTAAAAAAATGCTGGATACCTTACGAAGAGCAGAGGTAGAAATGAACCACCTACAGCGACAAGATTATATGAAATAGTGCTGGTTTGAAAACAATAATATTCTTTGTAAATCTTTGAAAAATACATCAACAAACTTTCTGGAAGCTACTTCTATTGTTCAAACCTACATTTTTTACTTCATGTAATTGTTGCCTCTTAGTTTTTATACATCAATTAAGAAATAAAAGTTACATGGAGGATTCCACTTTGCCTTAATATTTTATAATTCGTACAACACTGTCATAGCTACATATGATAATATTGTGAAAGCAATTTTAAAGAAAAATAACTCCCACTGTGAAGACAAAATTAATAGCAACTCCAATTGTGAAGGCAAATACTAGTATTTATATTTATCTTCTAATCCTGGATCTAACATGGAGGAGGTAGATGGAGATTAAGAGATACATTGTTTCCATGATAATAATAGCATGACATTGTTTATTACTTCCCCTCTGAAAAAAAATTTTGGAAGGGAAAACTTGCGCAGAACTGGAATAGTTCTCTTGGCCAAGGTAGTACTACTATTTATTATTTTTAACTCCCTAGGGAAACTGTTACCACCTGTTCAATCTGAATTCAAGTAGTTACTGTCAATTTACTCATGGGTGAATGCTGCCTCTTTGTGGCAGAATGCCACGGAAAATGTTCCTTAAACAAAGTTAATGAACAGCCCTTGACATTGTACACACTGCAGGTGAGATTATGCAGACATGTACCAAACACCAATGAAGTATGTGGCTTAGGTTCAGATTAATCCAAATATTTCATACCCTTGAACATAATCTAATTCACTGGCAAACCTTACTCAGACATGAACAGCTTATACTCACCAACATTTTGACATTTAGGATATAGATCAACTAGAGATAAAAGTACCCATCACAGTTGTTGCAGGTAGCTTTACACAAGGTAAACTATGCAAAATTGTAGACCAAATAAATAATACTGGTATGACAAAATACAAAATCAATATGCAGTATATTACTTACCATGCTCCACATGTTAGATGGATACTTCAGTAAAGAAAAGGAGTAAAGTTGAAATTTCATGAAGGAGTACATTAGATGACACATTCAGATAACCATACTTCCCTGAATCAACAAAGGTACAATTATATATACTTGATCATTAGGGGGACATTTGAGGAATAGAAGTTAGCTACTGTCTTAAATTAATAATGGCGACTCATTAAATCACACAGCTATTTCTTTGCACTTAAGTAATCATTACTTCAGTCCCTCATATTTGACATAGTTATCAAGTGTTTATTCAGAAACTATTTAAAAAATTACATGTGCTGGGATACATGAGACTGTAACAACAGTAGCCCCATCTTACAGAGATCCTATTTGTGGTTATCATCATTGCTTGCTGCCCAGAGGGATAAAGACATTGTATAGAGATTTGTACAGTCCATCATTTGGTCTTCTGAGGTGCCAGTACACGTGGATCTGTACAAATGCAACTGGGTTTGGTTAAACAATCAAAAATTGGCTACAATAGTAGTCAAATCAATACATCATTTTGGTTGACTAATAAAAATACTTTTAAATCTTCTCTAATAAAACCAGAAACTTGCACATGATTCTCACTGGAATGGCCCAATTAATTGCCCTAAATATTTTTCTTTTATACATTGGGATACAATGTTTTTTTTTTTTTTTTTAATTACAGATCCAATTGGGTGGGTTGCATTGATTTTTAAGATGTAAGTTCTCCATATTTTTAATAAGATTTTAAATGCCTTCCTGATATCACTTGAGTTTTGGAAATACAGCTCCTGCGACACCTCTGTGAAAATCATAGGCTAAATAGTGAAGGAAAGAGAAATGCTAAATGTGCATATAAAAATAGGTGCTACAATAAAATATTCGTATATTTCATCAATAAGTTATTTTGACTAATCAATTATGGATCATATAGCTCTGTAATTTTAATGATTTGTCCACATCTATGGTGATCTTTTCAAGATCACAATACTTTTGTTCTTTTAATTCAAATGTCCAGAATGCATACAAACACATCCTTTAAAAAGAAAGGAAAGGAATGAGAGAGGAGGGAGGCAGGGAGGCAGAGAAAGAAAGGAAGCAGAGAAGAAAGAGAGAATGGGACGGGAAAAAGAGAAAGAAAAAAAAAAACTTTCTATTAAAGTTGGGGGTGTGCTAATCTCTCCACAAAAGCCATCTAGACCCACCCATGGCTCAAAGGGGGAGAAAGGGAAGGGGAAAAGAGTAAAAGAGGAAGAGAATCTATGCGCTGTCACCTTCCACCTTTCTCAACACTTCCAACCACTACAAAAATGACTATGACCTTTAACAAGTCACCCGCAAAGCAAACTGCCCTCCATAAAGCCCTTCTCCTCGCCTCCCTCACACGCAAGAAGAGAAAGTGATGTGCCCAGTGTACACAAACGTTTCCCCGCGTGTGATATTACAAGGAAATTGCACACCCTTTCAGTATCTTCCGCCGAAGCTGAGAATCTCGTGCCAAGGCACTTCACCCTAAACGTTGAAACAACACAATGAATCAAATGGGGTTCGCGGTGTGTGTCTGCTCGCTTGTTTGTTTGAAATGCAAGAGCTCCAAGGGAGTTTCTTTGCTCTTTAGAACTGGCTAAAGGTGGTCTGTTTTTCCAGCACTTCGAGGTAGTCCGGCTCAACGTTTAGTTTAGCTTTTAGCTCCAGATACTCGTTCCGGTTGGGTTCTACAAAGACAGCACTGGGGGGGCTGTAGAGCACCGGTTCCCTCAGCCTGCTGTCCCCCGCCCCCGGGTGCAAATACTGATGGGGGCGTCTCAGGTCATAGTTGGGGGAGAAGGTGTAAGCAGCGGGGCTGCACGGGAATTTGGGGTATTCCGGGAGGCTGTTGCCAGCGGGGGTGGTGGCGCAGTGTTTGTCCGGTTCTAAAATGCCCCTGTAAAAGCGATCGGCGTCCTGCACCGGCGAGAGCAGGTCCTCCCGGGGCTCAATGGTGCTGACGCTATAGGCGGGGCTCCGCAAGTGGTGGCTTTCCCGCCTCTCGTCCTCCCCCGCCGGCTGCAGCTGCACCGGGGGCGGGGGCTGCGGCTGCGGCGGCGGCGGCGGCTGCTGCAGGTGGTGGTTGCTGCTGCTGTAGGTGACCTTGAGCTCGTGCAGGTCTTTGTAATCCTCCACGGAGTTGCCCTCCCGCGAGCGATAGATGGGGTTTTTGCACATGTGGCCCAAGGGGTGGGGGATGTACTCGTACACGTGGCCCGCGGGCGTCTTTACCTTGGGCAGCGCTGGCGCGCGGTGCTGCGCGTGCGCGTGCGGGTGGACCCCCGCGCCGCCGCTGCCGCCGCCGCCTCCTCCGCCGCCGCCGTACACGCTGTACTGCATGTTGAAGGAGCTCACGTCGGAGTTGTGGGTGCTGGCGTGGTCGCTCTGGTGCTTCTTCCGGCGCTTCACGACGAGCACGAAGAGCCCCGCAGCCACGAAGACCGACATGATGAAAACCAGCAGCAGGCTGAGGATCAGCACCGACAAGGGCACCGACGACGCGGCGCCTCCGCCCGCGCCCAAGCCCGCGGGCGCCCCTGTGCCGTTCAGACGCACGGCAGGGGTCACCGCGCTGGTCCTCGCGGGGACCTGGATGGACGAGGGCGCGGGCGTGGACACCACCACGTCCGAGTAGTCAGGACACAGCAGCTCCGACTTAATGGAGCGCATATCCGTCTCGGCGAACTTCTTGGGCGCCTTGCAGATGACCTCGTCCACCAGGACGCCCGCTTTGAGCTGCTCCACCCACAGCTTCATGCCCACCACGTCGCAGGTACAATCCCAAGGGTTGTCGTGCAGGTCGATTTGGATGAGTGACGACAGCTGGTCCAGTACTCCGCTCACCGGCAAGGAGGTGAAGTGGTTACTCCTGAGATTGAGTCTCAGGAGAGTCAGGCCTGAGAAGACGCCTGAGGGCAAGGTCTGCAGGAGGTTGTTGTTCAGGAATAGCAGCTGGAGGTTTGGGACGGGGTCGAAAGTCCCAGGTTGAATCTCGCGGATGAGGTTGTATTGGAGGAAGAGATACTGCAGGCTCTGCAGGCCGTAGAACAGCTCCGGGCTCAGCCGCTCGATCCTGTTGCCATTTAGGTAGAGGCGCCTCAGGTTGGTGAGGTCCCCGAAGGCGCGGTCCTGGATCGTGGAGATGCGGTTGTTGCCCAGGTGGAGGAGGTCCAGCCCCGTGGCCTCCAGGAAGTCACTCCTGCGCACCAGGGCGATGTAGTTCTCCGTCAGATACATTTTCTTGGGGTTGTAGGGCTTGGGCTGCAGCTCTGCGATGCTCTCGATCTTGCGCTCCTGGCAGTTGACGTTGAGGCCCAGATCGGAGATTTGCAGGTTGCAAGTGCACGCGGTGGGACACTCCAAAGGCACCGGAGATTTGGTCTGGTAGGCGATGCTGGGGCCATAGTTGCCATAGCCCAGGTCCTTGGAGGGCTGCCGAGAGGTGGGGCGCACCCTGGGCTTATTGGGTTGGCGAGTCCCCTTAGGGGGCTTCAAGGGGGGTTTGTAAACAGCAGAGGAAGAAGTGGCCACGGAATTCACCGAGGCCGGGGTGGTATGTAAGTACCCCGTGGTGCTCAGAGGCGTCTGCGGCCTCATCTCATAGTCCGAAATAAGTTTCCTTGGGCAGAGTTCCTGCTTGGACACTTCGTCCAAGTCCCGGCCGTGTAAGCGGAAGGGGGTCTCACAAACCACATCCCCCACCAGGGCGGAGTAGGAGATGCTGTCTAACCAATCCTTCAGGGAGATCAGCTCACAGGAGCAATTCCAGGGGTTTTCCTCCAGTTGTAACTCCACAACTTTATCCATATGCTGCAAGAGCCCCACGTAGGGCAGAAGTTTCAGCCGGTTCCCCCGCAGGTCCAAGTGCGTTAAGGGCACAAAACGGAAAAGGTTGTTGGGTAAACTGGACAAGAGATTGTCATTGAGGATAAGCACCTGCAACAAATGCAGTTTCCCAAAAGCGTTCGGTTCAATGACACTGATGTAATTGTAATCGACCTGTAGGTACTCCAGGCTCTCCAAGCCAAGGAAGGTATCATCACGCAGAAGTTCCAGTTTATTATTGTTCAGATGCAGTCTCCTTAAACCCCGCAGCCCGTGGAAAGCCCCGGTCTCAATGTCCTGGATTACATTGCTCCCCAGATGCAAAATCGAAGCCCCAGTGTAATTGACAAACTCATTGGGATAGAGACGACTCAAAAGGTTTCCAGACAACAAGAGGTGGTAGATTGGGAAACGGGGAGGGCTAATTTCTGAAAGGCTGATGATCCCCCGATTTTCACAGCTCACAGTTAAAATGCCGTCCTTTTCCTCACAAGGACATGCATTGTCACAGATTTCCCCATAATAATCGATGGTTTCTGCACACGAAAGGACGAGAGATGTTAGAGCAAACGCTAGAGTCTGCAGCATCCAGCTCTGCATTTTTCTGTGAAGATCCTGTTCCAAAGTTACTGGGGGGCAGCACGTGTGCATTTTATCTCCTGCAAGGGAGGGGGGGGAAGGAAACAACAGAACATGACAAAAACTTAAGGGATCAATCAGAAAATCTCTTTCCTTCTTAATACTGTTTTTCTGACATCCAGAAGAAGGGGAGAGTAATGATACCCCACACCCCGAGGTACATGGACATTCTCCAGACTTTATTAAAATTTGATATTCACTTTGATTTAAAGGTTGATTTCATTTTCTAATGACAACAGGAACATGCTGCTCCTTATAAGTAAGGGCAGGTTAGACAAAGTCCCGTTTTAGTGTTCTTGCCTGCCCCCCCTCACTTTCAAAACCAATCCATAAATATACATAAAATGGCTGTCAGTTCAGATTCACGGTTTAAATTTTAGAGAAAAGAAGCACATTTTTATCAGGTTCCCCACCTCACCTATACCCAGTCCCTCTGCTTTTCTTTCAAAACCTCTTCAGTTAACAGTTCACCGTGAAGGTCTCCCATTTTCACAGTTTTGTCCAGGAGCCACAATACTTGGGCTATTTTAAAACCATCGCTGGAAATGCCAGGGTGGGAACCTAAAGAATACTTTTCACAGAGGCAAAAAGCATGCGAGATAAGGCATCAAAAGGACCCAGAAGAAGCTCTTAAAGCCAATTGTCTTCCGGAGCTTTGAGCAAGGAGGAAAAGGAGAGCGCTTTCGCTTTGATGGTGGACTTCACTATCACGTTATTAAGCACATCAGCGTCCTAATTGCATGCACGGTGCCACTTAGCAGCGCCTCCCCGAGAGCGCTCTGCGTCCACTTCTCCTCATTGATCATGTCAGCGACGCTACTAAACCGCATTTTTAAGCCACTGAAATAGTTCTGCACGATGGATTACAAAGAACTCTGCGAAGGCATCCGCAATCCTGGAACAAGCTCCGGGTACCTGGAGTTTCAAGAAGGCGTTCCCACCGCTTACCCGGAATCAGCCAAAAGTAAACCCAGGACCAGCGCCAAAGCCTCCCTCACCTCGAGCTCCGCGTCTCTTTGCCACGGTATGCAAAACTAACCCTACCAAATTAGCAAGATTGGGACTGAACTACCACCTCGCCAACATCCTCACCACTGGAGATGCTTATTGTATTTAATTATCAAGGCTTTACTCCCCCCCCCCCCCCCCTTCTTCCCTCAGAAAGGGCACTTGGGCTGATTAAGAGGCAAAATAGAAGGGAGAAAGGAAGGGAGGACAGCAAGTGATACAAGTCAGTGCTTTAATATCCGAATTTCATCTCCCCAAGAAATCAATCTGACCCTCCTCTCCCTTTTCTTTTTGTCTTTCTTTTTGTCCCTTTAAAGGCTTCCTTCGACTTCCTACTTCGAGTCGACAGCAGCGCTCAGAAGGAAAGGACATAAATGGAGTGAGTGTGTGCGAGTGTGTGTTGCGTTGGTTGGGAGAAGGAGGGGGAGAGGGAACATTCGGTAGAAATGCTGGGCTCGTGGAACCAATGCTTTTTTCTCTGTCCAGCCTTGCTTGGCCCTGCCTCACCACCCCCGAAGTCTGATGTCGAATCGCAACCCCTAACTAAAGCCAAGACGGTTCTGAAGCACGGGTTCAAGCCTGGAGACCACGATCTGGATACCCGAGTCGACTCAAGCCCGCGTTATGAAGAGCCCCTGCATTCGCACGCACGTGTGCAAGTGTGCCTGCTAATCATTCACGTGTGGTCACCCAGACGTGTCGAGACGAATGGGAACCCACAATATCTAAACCTTGCAAGTATCCCCGACCTCCCAACGCAGCGACAAAACACTTCCTGGCTTAACAGCAGCACAGACAACCTCTATGAACGCAAAACGTTTACCTTGAAATCGCCGTTCTCCGTTGGATCAAATCGGCACAGCCATTCAGCGGGGGCTGGATCCCCTCCCCCTCCCGCGCAGCGCTTCCTCGCCCCCATTCACCTCCCACCCGCTCTGACAGCCCATAGCCAAACGTGTCCAGCCAATATTAAACTTGAGCGTTTACAACTTTAATTCAGTTCTGGCTCGCCAGGGTCGAAGAGCTTCCCTCTCACCCCACTCCCGATTCCCTCCTCCCTGCTATCAAAGGAGCCCGAAAATTTGAGCAAATAAAGTTGAATGAGCCGGGCAAGGCTGACATTTCTGACTGGAAAACGCACCTCCGATGTAAATTCGCGGGGACGCTGCACATTCTCAGAATCTCAGATTTTTTCTTTCTTTTTTTTTTTTCTTTTTGGAAGGCGGGGGCGGGGATGCTGTATCTGTTTCCCCCCTCCTGCCTACAAAAAATTAAACCCTGGATCTTCGTCCTAGGCATCCCATCATGAAGCAGCGTGGGGCCGGGTGGGCTGAAGCCCGGCACCCAGGCCGGACCCGCGGCTCCGGGGCGCAGGTGTTCCCGCGGCGGCCCCCAGGCAGGAGCCCCCGGAGTTCCAGAACGCGAAGCTCCCCCTCCCCCACCCCGCCCCAAAGCGAAGGCCGGGAAAGGGGAGGAAGGAGGGGCGGGAGGAGAGGGGAAGACAGCCACCCGGCCGCCACACATACACAGACACACACACACGGAGACACACACACGCTGGAGCCTCTTTGGCAAAGTAAACGGCCGACTTACCCCGTCTCACATCTCAAAGGCCCACTCATCATAGCCACCCTTGCAAAAAAAAAACCCAAAAAAACAAAAACAAAAAAACCCCAAAAAATCTCTCTGGAGTGTGCACTAGGGTTCGCGAGTCGAGGCGGGGCGAGCACCGCGATCCGGGCGGCTGCGAGGGAAGAGGCGCCCGGACGCCGCCAGCCCCGGGCAGCCGCCGCGGTGGCGACCGCGGGTTCCGGGGCTCCCCGAAAGGCTCTCCCCGGCGCTCTCCGTGGTAGTTGGAGCGGGCAGCGGGGTGTGGGGGGAGAGTCGGGGCGGGTGGGGGTGGGGGGGGGGACGATCCGGAGCGGCGGGCTGGGAAGGGAGGGGGAGGGGGGCGGCGGAGGGCCGGCGGTCGAGGCGCCGCTCTGTAGGGGCCGGGAGCCGGGCGGGGCGGGGAGAGAGCTGCTGGAGGGAGGGGGAGGGGGAGGAGGCGCGGAGCCCGAGGAGGGGGACGCCGAGCGGGCTTGCCTGGCCCCGGGCGGCCCAGCCAACGTGACGGTCAGCCTCACCGAGCCCTCGCATCCGCTCACACTCAGGCTCACTAGCACACTCGCTCCCAAGCCCGTGCCACCGCGCGATCGCGGGGTCCCCGGCATCGTCCGCTGCACCGCCGCCCCCCCCCTCCCCGCCCCCCAGGCGGGTACTTACTGTTGCCATCTGCCTAGGGGCCAACTTTCTCCGAGCCAGCAGCGGCCGCCGCCCCCTCCAGCCGCCTCCGGCCCCTGGCACCCGCCGGCCTGGGTTCGCGCGGGCCGGCCCTCCCCTCCCCCCTGGGCTGTCCTCGCCGTCTTCACCACATTCCCCCCTGGTCAGTGGCGCACGCCCGGGGACGAGCCAGAGGGAGCGGGGCGCAGGGGTGTGCATGCATCGCCCGCCTTCTTCTTGCAGCGCACACTGTACATGGTAGAGAGGGGGCGAGCGAAGGTGGCACCGGCCCCTCGGCTGCTCCCGCGGCGGCTGCGGCTCCCGCGCCGTCCTCCGCACCCCCTGTGCCGCGGCGACCACCGCACTGGGATCCCGCCGCCGGTGTCCCCGCGCCGAGCCCGCCGCCGCCGCCGCCGCCGCCGCTGCCCCTGATCAGTGGGTGGAAGGCACCCGCATCCTCTTGGCCATTTCGTCGCTCCGGGTGTTTGCAGGGGCTTTTCCTCTATTCCTTCTCCGGATGCGGCGCCCGATCTTCATTATTTGGGATTCTCTATCTTCGACATCCTTGAGGGGCCGGGAGGGCAGGAACAGCGTTGTTCTAAGCCTGTGGCGTGTCCCGGCCGCCCGGCGGCTCTTAAAAAACCCCACCAAAACCCAAAAAACTCAGAGAAAAGTCGCGTCTTCCCTCCCGGGCGGCGAGGAGGTGGCCACGCGGTAAGCTTCGCGGGGGTCTCTGAGGCAGCTGCTCCGGCGTGGGCGCAGGGCCCCGTCCGGTGCACTTGTTTATTGTCGCGCGGCTGGTGCGAGCCAAGCTGCAGCAGACATGATGGGCCCGGGGCGAAGCGGGCGCTCTGCGGCCGATAGATGGCAGCCGAGGGCGAAGGCGTCTCCGGGCTCCGGCGGCGCAACCGGAGCCTCCCCACTACCCGTCCCCCGCCGCCCTTCGGCCCCCCCGCTCCCGGCCCCGACTGCCACCTTCGTGAGAGACAGAGGAGTCTTGGACCATGTGCGTAACACGAGCGTGGGACTGTGGCAACCCTCCGATTGAAAAAGGGAGGAGTGGAAATTACCCCGACAGTGTCAGGCTGCTTGGTGGTCAGAAACAGATCATTCCAACTCTGGGCTGATGGTGTGCCTTCCACCTCGCGTTTATTAGACTCACACAGCCCTTGCTGCTGTCTCTTGTCCTGTAAAGGACCTGGAAGAGGGAGTGATCCACCCTAGCTGCAAACAAGGGCGCTTTTGATTTTTTTAAGAATTACGTTTGATAAGTATGCCTAGGCGATACAAGGGATGTGAACGACTTTCAGAGAGATTGTGAATATTATTTGGTGCATACTAAAAAACCGGAAATCCCTAAATAAATGCAGTAAGGATAGAAAACAAGTTTCTTGAAGAGTCACCTGCTAAACTCTACTAGCGTCTTCTCTACAGTAAGTATTCCTGCCTCTTTTCATGAAACTAGACCGCTCCCTCCCCAAAAGGGAGTCTTTACCTTCATAACGCACATTTCCACAGTTTATAATATTAGAACTGTAGTCCATCCCAGGCATGGAAGAAAAGTTGATCGTTCTAAGTGGCTTCAATGTAGGCTGTTACACATGTGTCTGTTCTTTTGATAACTGGGTAGTTTTATCACTTAAATGTATTTTACTCATTTAATTTTGGAATTAATTGTGTAGTATCTTTTGTAGTTGTCTTAAACATAACTGATATCATGTCCTTTTTGGTAATATTTGGGGTAAAATTGTCATTATAATACCCTGATTACATATAAAATTAATATTAATTCTGAAAAATATGTATATACACATTGCCACTCACACCTTTCTACATCCTCTCTATTGAATTAGAAAGTTTTCTAGAGGTGGTGAGTATGATAGTCTTCTGAGGTTTTGCAATATTTCTTGAAATTTCTTCTGAGTCTATTTTGCAATTTCTTTCTTTCTTTCTTTTTTTTGACTAACGCCTTTCAAACTTGGTTTGGAAAGATTTTGTTCGTTTTGCTTAAATTTGGGGTAGGTACCAGGGAGGGAGGAAAGAAGAAATCTATAGTATCAGATAATTAATAGTAAAGTATTATAATAATAGAACTTCCTAGTAAATTTACAACCATTTGGCCTAGGAATAATAGTCACTTGCTACAGGTACATTATATAAACAGGCAACTTAAACTTCACCCAAAACAGGCTTGTTGCTGTATTGTTTATTTAGTCATTATCTTTTAACATGATATAAACATTGTAGAATTTTTTAAGTATAAAATTGCTTTTATATTTGCAAAATGAAAGTATTTAAGTGTCATAATTTTCAAATTACATGTTAATTACAGTTAGAAACTTTTGGAATATAAATGTTAAGCTCTATCACAGAGATATATTTTTCAATGTTGATAATCTTTATAGAAGTTATCAATGGGTATGAAGTGGCTTATATAATTATTAGGCTTCTCAAAATAACTGAAGCATTTTAGTTCATTCTTCTATTCCTTTCCTAAATCTTCACAATTGCATTTAATATCAAATTTTAGTTTAATTTTTGATTTTGTGTTATTTTTACTTTATTACCCTAATTAAAATACAGCCTGTTAAGCAGCATTAACATGTTTGCAATTGACTTAAGTTATAATTTTGTTAGAAACACTGACACTAAAAGTATTCTAGTTTACCTCTTGTGGTTGGATAAGTTAATGACAACTTTCTGTCATTAACTCAGTATTGAAGATGGCCTGAGACACCACCATGCGTTTACCACTAGGTGTCTCTGTAAGCTTCCCTGCAGGAAAGTGAATTTTGAGAAAATACTGTGACATGAAGAGACAAGAACAGAAGAATGGAGAAAGAAAACATGATAAAAACAAGAAAAGACCTCGTTTTTTAGTGTGTAGATTTTGTTTGCTTTGACTGTTGACTACTGCCTACAAAAGATATAAATGAATCATGTAGCTGATCTAATTTGAGCAAGATTTTTATCTAGAGGAACAAACATGTTTTAGTCTGTATTCAACAATATATAGTCATGTGATATGTATACATGCTACAACTCAACACTCAAATGTATGCATATGATTACATAAATACACTTAGGAACTAGAAAATTAAATGACTGATGAAATACATCTCTCCAGATTTTAGGTCATTCATACTAAATTGGATATTTTTTGATTGAGATGGATGTGAAAAGCTGAGAATCTTTGTCCAGCTGTTTATGAATATATTTATGCATATTATAATTAGCTCATGATCTCATGTCATTATGAATACATTTCCTATGTGGTAATAGATTTGTCAATAATTAGTGTAAATTATGGACCTAATTTAATACCTGCATATTAAAATTTAAGTTCAAACTACAATTAGCATATTTGTCACTTAAAATTTACCATATAATTTTGTGAATTCATATTTATTATTACCTGGAATTATTGTTTTAGTGCCTTATGAACCCTGGAAAGTTCTTATATTGAAAACAATTCTTAAGATATCTCATCAAATTACTTTTATGTATCACTCTGTGGTTTATTTAGAAGAGTAAAGAGCTTAGTCAAGAATTATCGTCCATCATGCAGGAGTCTAACAGAGGTTATAAAAAAGGAAATTCTTTGGTGATAATTATGAGATTTTACAACTAAAAATCAAAATCATTGAGATCAAAACCAGTAGACCTTGTATTTTCTGTTGTTGTTAGCCCGACTAGTGAATTAGGATTTTAGAAATCTAATGCTAGATTCCAGACTCCTCCCAAATTAACTTGGATAATTTACTTTTGTGATAATAATAGCTAAGAAGACTATATACTACCCTATTTAATAAATGAAAAAAATTTCAGATTTAAATTATGTTTTTAATGTCTTTGAAGTTAAAATTACATATCCCACATACCCCTGAAAGGAGAAATGTTTTTATTGGAGGTGAAAACATGAGTCATCATTTATGATTGTTTCTCTATGCAGTTGCTAAACTAAATAATGATATAGCATATTGTTTTGATCAATTTCCTACATTTCAAATTATAATAATTAAATATACCATGTAGTAATATTTATCAAATCTGAAATGGCTGGCTAAACTGACTTAATTTTCCAAGATTTATTCACTTACAGACTTAATTGTTTGCAGTCTTAGAAATATGCTCTCAGAGGCATCAAAGAAAAGATGTATAAAATAGACTGTTTTCTTCCTGTCTCATATAGTTCCTTGTTCAGTTCAGTTGCTCAGTCGTGTCCGACTCTGTGGCCCCATAAACCGCAGCATGCCCGACCTCCCTGTCTATCACCAACCCCCGGAATCCACCCGAACCCATGTCCATCGAGTTGGTGATGCCATCCACCCATCTCATCCTCTGTCATCCCCTTCTCCTCCTGCCCTCAATCTTTCCCAGCATCAAGGTCTTTTCAAATGAGTCATACCCTCTAATTTTGTTGTTGTTGTTGTTGTTGCCAGTTTTAGGTATTAAAACATCCTCTTTGGAGGACCACTTGAAAATAACTACCCAAAGTTAAAATGGATATCTGTTTTGAACAATCATACTTTCAGTAAGTAGCCTAAAAGGTGTTTCCAAAATAAAGTATAGGACGTGATATGTAAGAAGATATTCATTGTAACAGACTCATGCATTTGCATATGCTTTAGAACAGCCTACATGTCTGACTAAACGAGAAGTGGTACATATCAACCTATAATTTGGAAGACCTTTCTTCCTGTAATAACAGTGTATATAGGAATCAGATCTGTCATTATTAATAGTGTATGTAGCATCATCTATGAACCCTGTTGAAACAGAGAGAGAAACAAAGAGAGAAAGACAGTAAGAAAAGGAGAAAAGAGAAATTTTCAGGAAAGATACACAAATTCTGCAATAGTGATTGCCTCTTGGAGAACTGGGAAATCTTGAGTAGAATGGAGATTTATTTTTCATCACATACACACACACACACACACACACAGAGTGAGTGAGTGAGTGAGTGAGTGCTCAGTGGTATCTGATTCTTTTGCAACCCTACAGACTATAGTTTGCCATGCTCCTCTGTCCATGGGATTTTCCAGGCAAGAATACTGGAGTGGGTTGCCATTTTCTTCTCCAAGGGATCTTCCCAACACAGGGGTTGAACTTGTGTCTCCTGCATTGGCAGGAGGGTCCTTTACTACTGAGTTACCATGGAAGCCACCTGGAAGAATGTATATATATTTATATTCACATGCACATTATATATAAACATTTCAATTTACATGAACATTCCCTATAAAAACACTATGTACTTGAGAAATAAGGATAATACTTGGAAGAATGATAGGAAAGGTGATGAAGAAGACAATTTTACCAAATTACATTCTGTCTTATAGTTCTCAAAACTACTTTTTTATAATGCACTGTTACCTATGGAGGTACCAAATATCTTTCTAAAAATATGAGTATAAACTAGTTAGTTAAAATAATTTCTCTCCATAGCCCTTATATGTGCCACTCAATTCTAGCTGCCAGTATTAATTAATAGAAGCTAGCTTCCCTTTCGGGGAAGGCAATGGCACCCCACCCCAGTACTTTTGCCTGGAAAATCCCATGGATGGAGGAGCCTGGTAGGCTCCAGTCCGTGGGGTCGCTAAGAGTCGGACACGACTGAGCGACTTCACTTTCACTTTTCACTTTCATGCATTGGAGAAGGAAATGGCAACCCACTCCAGTGTTCTTGCCTGGAGAATCCCAGGGACAGGGGAGCCTGGTGAGCTTCCGTCTATGGGGTCGCACAGAGTCTGACACGACTGAAGCGACTTAGCAGCAGCAGCTTCCCTTTATCTTCACTATACAAGCCATATTGTGTACTGGCAATATTAGCTTTATTTGATATGATGAGTGAAGGGAATGATCAAAATGATTCTCTAGAGAGAATAAGTGATTATACTTGAAATGGTCAGCAGCAGATCTTCACTGCTATCTGCAGGAAGACGAGTGAGTATGTAATTGTGACATATTCTAAATATACAAACTAATATCAGGCCCTGTTAGAACAAAGTCTGCTACCATCTGGCTTAGACTCACTTGCATTGAAATATGCACATTCCTGTGGACAAGAGGCAGTTTCATTATAGAGCCAGATATAACTGTATCTTCCTCCTGGAGCTATGATTTGTCTCTTAGAATTCATCAGTTCTTGGTTCTCAAATATCTCTAGTCATTTCTAGGAAACAAGTCCAAACAAGCATTTTGTTATGCCTATATTTTCTGTATCCTTTCTGGTTTTGCAGAGAAAAATAATCATTCTAAAACAGTGTCCTCACGATGTTTAAAAAATGACTGCTGATAAAAAGGTCTACATTGACCATAGTTTATTCAACTTTTATCAACTGGCATCCTTCATTCAACAGGAGACTCCCATAATCTTTTTATTCCTTCAAAATAAATTTACTTTTCCCCCAACTCCAATCCTTTGCTTTCTGCTGCCCTTTTAAACAACCGGCGTTTCACTTTTATCTATTGTTCTTGAAAATTCACTGTAAGTACTTTCTTCATCAAAACAGTCTTCCCTGCCTCCTCTAACCAACGTTAAAGATTTAATTATCTAAACATTATCTTACATTATCTAGCACAGTGTTCTAGTTACTGCATAAAGTTTTCCTTTAATCTGGACTAGGCTATCATGTTTTATTGAGAACAGAATTTTATTGTGTTTATTACCCCATTAGCAGGGAGAAAAATGAGCTCCCAATAATTGCTTGTATACATGTGCATGTGTGCTTACTCTCTCAGTCGTGTCTGACTCTGCGACCCTATGGACTGCAGCCCACCAGGCTCCTGTAGCCATGGGATTCTTCAGGCAAGAATACTGGAGTGGGTTGCCATTTCCTCTTCCAGACCCAGGGGCTGAACCTGGGTCTCCTGAGTCTCTTGCATTGGCAGGCAGTTTCTTTACCACTGAGCCACCTGGGAAGCCCCTTTGCATATACAAGAAATACTTATCCACTTATGAGTTTATTCATTCAACAAATTTTTTTTTAGTACCCATATTGTGTTGTCCTATTATGTTTGATATAAAACAATGAGTTGATTCATATCAGGACGGTTGGGTGATTTTAGAGATATTTTGATTGTCTGATAAACCACCTACATTCTCTAGTCAAAATAAATGGCATAAAATATAAAAATATGTGCACTTGAATAATATTTCTTGTAACTTACATTTGTCAAGCCTCTACAAGGGTTCTCTAATAGAACTTTCTGTGAAGGGACTAATCTATACCTGTTTTGTCTAACATGATAGCCATTGACTACAAATATTACTAATTAATTGAAATGCAGCTGGTGTTACAGGAAATAAAGTTTTGATATTTTAAATTTTAATTAATTTAAATAACCACATGTGACGAGTGGCTACCATATTGGTCATGCAGTTTCAGAGTATAAATCCCTGAAAGACTGACATAGTGTTCCTTGTGCAATATCTGGGATACCTTGGAAATTCAATCAGTATGAACAGCTGCACTCATAACTAATGATGGTGATTATGACACTCTCAATAAACAAGGACAATTATGATTCATATTTGGCAAGAGGCCTGATTTGCATTCTGTTGAGGGTCTCTATTCAATCCTACTAAATTGCATTGAGTTAAGGGTTTCTACCATTCTTTTAAAGGTTCCAAGGCATTTTAGAGGCGTTTAAAAATTCCTTTTTATATCCTCATTACACCCCCATCAAGAAGGAAAGGTAGATTATATCAATAGAATTTTATTAGAAGATAAGTGCCTTTTTATGCATGATGAAGTACCCTCTAAAGTGTTTTTCTCCAGATCACACAATGGAATGTTAGTAGAACGGGAAAAGAAAGTCCTAAAGGGGTAATTTGCTTTAGGAGTTTTCTAGAATAGGCTCTTTGTGCAGAGAAGCCTGTCAGTCAGTTGGAGGAAAAAAAAAAAAAGTGCACTTGAACACTCTCTTGCATTCCATCTATTTGAATGCAAAAGCTCTATTTTGAAGCTGAGTAGTGTTTTGCACAATTAATGTATACAGAGTTTGGACAGCAAATCGTAATTAATGAATTAATTGAATGCAAAAAGGGTTTCCCTGGTGGCTCAGCGATAGAATCAACCTGCATTGTAGGAGACTCAGGAAACACAGTTCGATCCCTGGGTCTGAAAGATCCTCTGGAGAAGGAAATAGCTCCAGTGTTCTTGCCTGGGAAATCCCATGAACAGAAGAGCCTGGCAGGCTACAGCCCACAGGATCGCAAAAGAGTCAAACATGACTGTGTGACTAAACCACCACCACCATTGAATGCAAATATGGCCTCTAATATCCATGAAGACATGAGTAAATCTCAGTTCATATGAAATCAGATTTATATATTTGAAACAAAAATGTAATAGCTTCATAATCAGTTCCAATTATAACAAATTATTATATATTTTGAGATTGTTTTGTTTTTAATCAATCTAAAATGTTGGTAATAAAATTAACCTATACTTCCACTATGGGACAATTCAATGTAGCTTCATAAAGGGGCATTAATGGCTTCAGAGCTCAAGTCCCTAGTAGGTAGGAAGCCAAGTGGTCCAGGGCAGTAGACTGGCTCTCAGAGATCTCAGCCCCATTCTTGACTCTGGCTTTGCATCCATTGTGCACGTGCATTTATGAAGACATGTCCCTGGGTAGGTCATATATTTTATATATAAGGAATTTACTGTGCTTTCTCTTCAGTGGACCTTAAGACTACCACACTGGTTCATCAAAGGATAAGTATTTAAATGTAATCTCCTTGGAAAAAAATAACATAATCATTACTCTTAGATTGTAGATTTAAAATTTTTCATGTTATCCTAAAGCATAAAGTAAACTTCATGTAAATAAATATTGGCAATCCAGTGCTCATTTGTGAATGGTGTACCTTCTGTGAAAGACAGATCAGAGGCAGTTTAGTGTTTTTTGAATCTAACATGATGCATTTTTTATTCCATGATCAAAGACATTCCATCAATCTCATGAAGCTTTTATAGTGACACTAGATTCATAGTTATTGTCATATGACATATCTTAATGTTTGCTGCAATTTTAATTGATTGTTACATATCCCAATGAACAAAAAACTAATTTGGATTTGAGTCACCAGTATAAGATGCAGAGTTCTTTGTACTATCAATCTACATCCTTAATTGCTATATTATATGAGTAGTGACTGCTATGCAGGTTGACTTTGATCAATGAATACACTGTCACTTGCTCATATGAAGATAGTCATGAATTTATTTCTAGGTACTTTTAAATTTAAAAGCATTTCATTATAATATTGATATGGTAGCCCATTTATAGTATACTTTTTCCTAAAATAAAGAAGTTTCTAATGATAGTTTTCCTTTATTTTTGAGTTTTTCTACCAATTATTGTTTTACATTTAGTAAAACAGTAGTTAGAGCAAGCTTTGTGTGCCTCCTAAAAAAAACATCAGTAATTAAATACTAAAATGATTCCTAGTATATGGAGAATGTGTGTGTGTGTGTGTGTGTGTGTGTGTGTGTGTGTGTGGCTCAGTCGTGTCTGATTCTTTATGACCCCATGGCTATAGCCTGACAGGCTCCTTTGTCCATGGGATTTTCCAGGCAAGAATATTAAGAGTGATTGGCCATTCACTTCTCCAGGGGATCTTCGTGACCCAGGCCAGGGATCGAACCTGAATCTCCCACACTCTGGATTCTTTACTGCTACCAGGGAATCCCATATAGAGAAAAGGAGCCTAGATTGATTTCTCAGAAAAAAAATAGAAATCTATTTGACTATGTTTTTCAATTTGTTATGTGGTTTATCAATCACAGCTAACACAAGCATCAACAGGCAATTTATACATCATTTATAATCTAAAATCAAAGGCAAATAAAATATATATATATATACAACATACCTATACTCATTCACTGTTTGGTAGCTATTTCACATAGATTTGTCTCATTCTTCCATGTGATTATTACAGAAACTTCCTGAAGTATTGTATTTCTTTACAGATAAGAAAACTGAGTTTCAAGGTAGTTGGTGATGCTCTGTAATTCATACAGACAGTACATCGCAGATCCACACTCTGATAGAATTACAAAGACTCTCAGTATTCATTTTTTCAACTTCACTGTGTCAATTCAAATGCATTCTTTTGAACTTTTACCTCAATTTAAAGGAAAAGTGAAAGCAACTTATCAATACTTAGGGATTAGGTTCAGTAAAGATACCTTCTAAGTGATTCATCATTTCTATAATATCAAATGGTTCTAAATCAAAATAGGAATATATTCCAAATTATTAATATATAATACTACTCTTTAAGATATCATCATAACAAAATATATCTTAAACTGGTCATGAAATACATTTATAAATAAGCCATCCTTATATTAGTCTACCTTAAGAATATCAAAGACATTATTAACTACCAGAAGATATTGTACAGTAACCCACAATTATTTTTGAATATTTATATTATGTGCTGTGCTGTGCTCAGTTACTCAGTCATGTCCGACCCTTGCAACTGCATGGACTGTAGCTCCCCAGGTTCTGCTGTCCGTGGAATTCTCCAGGCAAGAATTCTGTTGTGGGGCCATTTCTGGTTCCAGGGTTCTTCCCAACTCAGGAAACAAACCCACATCTCCTACATTGGCAGGCAGATTCTTTAACACTGAGTCACCTGGGAAGCCCATTTGTAGTATTAAATATAATTTTTTTGTAAAGAAGTCTCTAATAATAATTTTCCCTTATTTTTGAGTTTTTGACTAATGTTTATTTTACATTTAGTAAAGCAGGAGTTAGAGCAAGTATTATAAAATCAATCATTATAAAACCACCTAAAAATCATTAATAACATACTAAAATGATACCTTTGAGGAGTATTCATATGAATACTTTCATGCATAAGTTTATAGAGATAACTACATAGCCCTTTGTGATATCAATTTGTTATAAAAATAATTGAAACTTGGCATGACATATTTTCTAAATTTTTTTCAAAATAATACATACAGTGAGATACCTATGATTTAACTAATTTTGTTAGTAATTGAAAAATCATTTGTTAATGAAAATATTAATCACAAATAGCTAACATCTACTTACAAAGAACTACAAATAAATATTTTATCATTTTTGAACACCTGACTTTAACCATATCAACCTTCTTTGTCAGTCCTATTTCATTTTTAATACAGCATGCAAAACTTCATAAAACTCAAAATATTTGCATACTTCTGTATGTTAGTCTTTCCTCAATGTCAATAAAATTATAATAGGGTGGTTTGCCATAATTATGAATCTCCAAATATTGAACATTCGTAAATATTAGAATCATCATTGGCTATCACACTTCATCTATTTACTACCATGCTGAAATATGTGTGTAAAAACAGTAGAAGTATCTGTCCACTTTAGCGATTCATGACGTTTCTGACCACCTTCTCCTAATATGCGCTAAGAGAGCAGGCAGCGGTGCTCGAGAATGCATCTTGGAGTTCTTCCAAGAACTGAGTCAAAGAGCAAAGTCTGCATTCACAAAGAAGCATTCACAGCTGTCAGAAGTTAAATGTCCATGAGACTCACGGTACAGCTGCAGTCCTTCCAGTACACTGACAGTATCTGTGGAAACTAGAATTTGATAACTAATTTTCTTCCATGGGAAAAAAAAAAAAAATCACAGCAGAATTATGACTTTTTGCCTGACCAGTAATAAATAATTTTGCATTCACAACACATGAAGCATCCTTGTCCTACATTACTTAGCCTGCTCTGCTTTTGCAGCTAATTTTCACTACCACAGAAAGCACACTTGCGATAGACTGTCAATGAACTTCTTGTAGGCAAACACCTGCAGATACCTGCTAGCAGTGAGAACATGAGATTTAGGATGGTAAAAATTGTAGCATGAATTGTAGCAGAATCTGCAAAGCAATATTAGGTAGAAATGAGCGTGTGAGAGCAGGCATGAGGAAAGAAAGGCACATAAAAACAGGTATTTTGTGTTTCCCTTTATACTTGATCGAGTGCATAGAATGCATTTTTTGGGTCAAATGTTTAATATAGTTGAGTAGAATAATATAAAAGCGAGCTATATTTGCAAATAAGGTTTTCAGTCTGAAATAATATATCCCAATTCATTATCACTTGTTCTGGGGGCAAATTGCCACCCCATGAACTATAGTCCACCAGGCTCCTCTGTCCATGAAATTTCCCAGGCAAGAATACTGGAGTGGGTGCCATTTCTTTCTCCAAGGACAAATGATTACTCTGCTGAAAATATTCAGCCTTATATTCTCTATATCCATATGGAGATAACAGTCATTGAGACTTTGAATTACTTAAAAAATATATACTTTTTGAAAATATCTTAAAATTTTAAGTGAGATTATAAATCTCTTTTTCTGTAATAGTTTAGGTGGGGTCCAAATGGAAGTAAATGGATTAGCTTACCTTCAGGTAACTATACAACTGTATGGTTGAATAGAAAAAACCCATTTGAAAATGTATCCGTTTTTAATTGTTGAGTCACTTAGTTGATCAATAGTTTCTAAATATACTATTATAAAGATCTGGTTCCTAAAACCAAATGAATTATTAAAGATTTTCTATCCCATCTAAAATTAAAAACAATTATAAGCCTTTAAAAAATATCGGTTTTGGAGTTGTGGGTATGAGAAATAATGAAGAAAACTGCAAAACTAGTCACAGTTAATCGTTAATCTTTAAATTGTCAAGGCACTTAGAGAATGTGGAGTACTACAACCTAATTTAAAAGACTCAGACAATGTAAATGTTTTAACCAACTTTTGATCAGCTTTCTCCTGATTTTCTAACCCCTTCGTCAGCGTGCTTAAGACTAAAATAAAGATATATAGCTGAGTTAACTTAATAACTTATCCTGAAAAATACAAAATAAAAATAAGACACTATCAGCCACAGATTCCAAGCTACTTTGGCAGCATTCCATGTCATTTGAATAAGACCTTCATGTATTGAATGGATTATTAAAAAGTCAGCTTGGTATTGAAAAAGTTCATTATACAAGTGATCAATAGGTAACATATACATTGTTGTTTTGCCATGTGTTCATTGACAGAAAAAAGAAAAGCCAATAGTTTAACTTTATGGGAATAAATAAAATTGGCCTGTGATTAAAATGTCTTACAAGTATGGTCATGCACACTAATTTATGCACATTAGATCATGCTTGAAATACCCTCATTCTTGCTAAGGGTTTCATATCTGTAGGTATCTGTTATCAGCTAATGCACTGTAAATACATTATATTTTGGATTCTTATTTTTCTGTGAATTTGATAACATTTTTTTGCATCTTTTTTAAATTTATGTTTTTATTGAAGGATAATTGCTTACAGAACTTCATTGTTTTCTGTCAAACTTCAACATTTTTAATAGAATTAAAATACAGAATGTTTCTCCACATATCTTTTGGGATACATACTCTATATAGGAGATTGAGCAAATATCTGAAGTATATAGATTTTTCCTCAAAACATTGTTAGGAAAAAACAGGCTTAAACTAAGTCACTTTTATTGTATTTTTAATCAAATATTGATTTATTAAAACATATGCATTTAATGTCTTCAAACACAAAACATTTTTGATTACATTATTGCTTTCTACCGTGTGTGATGGTCTTTTTCAAAGATAGTTAAGGGATTAAAAACAGATATTTAGGTAAACATTTCCTAGGATTCCAGTCCCATCTCTACATTTTAGTGATTTCTTGAAATATTGGTTAATTTATTTAAATCAGTGCTTCTGTTTCATCATCTATAGGATGTGTATAATGATAATACCGGCATTAATTGTGAGGATTATATGAGGTAACTCATTAACACCTTAGCATACTTCCCAGCACGTTTTAAGCACTATGTATGTGTTAACTATTAGAATCCACCTGCAACACAGGAGATACAGGTTCCATCCCTGGGTTGGGAAGAAACCCTGGAGGAGGAAATGTCAACCCACTCCAGTATTCTTGCCTGGGAAATCCCATGGACAGAGGAGCCTGGTGGGCTACAGTCCATGGGGACACAAAAGAATTGGACATGACTTAACTAAACAACAGTAATAATTATTTTTGTTTAATAGTTTTCCAGGTGCTGCTAGTGGTAAAGAACCCACTAGCCAGTGCACAAGATGTAAGAGAAAGATGTGGGTTTGATCTCTGGTTTGGGAAGATCCCCTGGAGGAGGGCATGGCAACCCACTCCAGTATTCTTGCCTGGGAAGTCCCATGGACCGAGGAGCCTGGCCGGCAACAGTCCACAGGGTCGAAAAGAATCAGACATGACTGAAGCGACAACACAAATTGTTATATTAGTCAAACCAGCATAATTTGAATCTACACTGTAGAGCATAGAATTTGAGGAGGCTACATAGGATTGCAGCAGAGATTTTTTTCCCCCAGAACAGACATTTTTCAGAAGTTGCCTTCATTATCAGCTGACCCTGATCAGTTATGGATTTATAGTACAAGGGCCTGCCCTAGATGAAGTGGTTGCTGGCTTGCAAATTTCACCAGCTATTTTGGCGACTGGAATAAGAAAATGGGAATGCTTGCCAGACAGCACTTCCTAGTAATGAATTTTATAAAATTCTTGCATGCACATTGTTCCAAAAGATCTGGAGGACAAAATAGAGGAGAAACCACAGTTTTGTATCTTAGATATACAACATCATAAATAATGAAGTACTGTAATGAAATTGTATGGGAAACTGTCAGGTATGAATGTGAAATATTTTGATATGCTAAAGGCTAAAAGCAATTCTTACAACTATCTTTAGGATGAATATATGATTTGGATATATTTAAAATAAGTCTGGAGTTAATAGTTAATATTTAGATATTAAAGTGAAGGTTAATTTTTATAGACATACAGTCAACTTAAATTATGTGATATTAAACTCTGGTGTAAATTATTTAGTTTATCATGCAGCTAGAACATTATATATGCACACCACTGATTCAAATTATTGCTCTGCTGTATCTTCTATTAATTTTTATCATATGTATGTAGTTAGAAATGTTATTGTTTCATTGCTACGTTAAAAATACATGTACATATATACACACAAATATATATACAAATATATGTACTCCAAATATATATACACACATATATATTTGCTTGTATATTGTAAATGATTTCTGCCATCCCTGGACTTACACTATTTTAAGCATCCTTTCATGCTAAGTTTGAATTCCATTATTAAATTTTTTTTTCTAAATGCCGCTATTAAAGAAATACTTTGTTAAAGTGCAATTTAGTTGAAAGCCTAAGATTTTGACCTTGAAAGTCATATATAAGAAAAAAAAAACCTATTGCTTCTTGAAGAAAATATTTTGAGCATGGATATTTTGTTTGAGTCCATGAAGATTAATTTTAGTGCATTTGACTTACAGATACTGTTTTTCACATGACAGAAAATGGTGTAATAACTTTGGTATCATATTTGTAGAGATGAATGGTCCTAGTTTATACACATGAGCATGCATGCAAATACACACATACATATACACATGCATATGAACAGAGAGAAAGTGAAAATCATAAACATATACACTATATATTTTCAAATATCAGAGCATAATAAAATGCACTCACCATGAATGTCATCCCGAAAACCGATTTTTTTGGTTACCAATTTCAGAAGACACTTACCATATATATGCAAATAAATCCTTTATGTGTTCTCACTAATCTATAATTTCCTTGATGATAGGTAGAAGCTAGGTTGTACTACTATTTATATCTCCCAGGAATAAGGCTACTTGTTGACTAATGTTCACATGTAGAATACAATCTACTATATATGCCCATTATTTCACATGACATTTATTATTATATCCAAATGTTAGTTAATAGACTTTTTTTTTTTTTTTTTTTTGCTGGAAGAAAATCCAGTGATTCTTATTTTACTGCATTTGGATGTTTAGATGTTTATAAAATATTTTATTAAACATGTCACTGTGATTATATACCAAGGCTGTATATTCAGATAGCATGCAAAGACATGGTCCTTTAGCTTGCTTTTTCTAATGCTTGTTATTTTCTAAAACCTGAATGGATGGATTTGTGTAATTGTCTGCTGCTGAAAATTTTACTCCTTACACCCCCAGTCATATTCTAGCAAAATGCAGAATAACCCGGGGTTCAGACTGTGAGCATATTGATAAGGAGGAGCCTGGGCCCACAGTAGCTGAACTCCTCAATCATCCAGAGAGTTCCTGCTGGAGAAACCTTTCAGAAATACAATATATGGCCATGTAAATCCTGGTTGTTTAAGGAGGCAGGTTGTAGCTGACCATCAAAGCTGTTCTGTGCTAGCTTAAAAGACTGTGGAAACCTTTTGGCAGTTGTTAGAGCAATTATTTCTAGAAGCCTTCCTTGTCTGCTAAGAGCAATAGGTGATTCTAAAGTGTTCTGCCCTCCGGAGTTCCTGAGTTCCCAGTGTGAAGTGTTAGGAAAGTCTGATAAATGTTTTCACGAAACAAAACACTCTGAAATGGGTTTTGGTTTCTTTGCTTGTTTGTTTGTTTGTTTTAAAACTCTTCTCATTGTGTGATACAAAATAAGAGCTGGATGTCTGCCAACACATGCAGACTAAAGAAATTTACTCTTTAAATGGAAGCATAGTCAGTAGGCTGATGTATTATTAATATTTTAAAGCAATCTATTGCACTCGTATTAGCAACAGAGAATGAAATTTAACAGCAGAAAATGGTTATACAAGAAGTAAATTTAGGTAAATTCACTGGTTAAATGAAAGAAATGCTTAAAATTAGTTGCTTTAGGGATGATAGATCTTTAATCATTCTAACCTGATTTTCCTGAAGTACTGGATGCATCCTGCCTAATTTAGAAGAGATTGTACTGTAGAAATTTTTACTTTTTGTCTCATCTGACTTTAATATGAATCTTTTCCTTAAAACCTCATGTGCCTGCATGCTCAGTCACTAAGGCCTGTCTGACTCTATGACCCCATGGATTGTAGCCCACCAAGCTCCTCTGTCCATGGGATTTCCCAAGCAAGGATACTAGAATGGATTGACGTTTCTTTCTCCAGGGGATCTTCCTGAGCCAGAAATCAAACCCACATCTCCTGCATTGGTAGGCAGGTTCTTTACCACTGAGCAAACAGGGAAGCCCTAAAAACCTCACAGTTAACCCTTAATTATTTCTTGTATTTGCTTTTTAGGGTAAATTATACAACTTTTTTTAAGCATCTGATGACACTTGTAATCTCTTACTTCCCAAATATAAATACTTCACTATTGCATGTATAATTACTTAACTTCTTCAGTAAAAATATTAAATGGTTAGAATACTTCCTTATCTTTTAAATTATATGAATAGTATAAGTAGGTTTTATTTATAATTGTTCATGAGGACAAATCTACCCAATGATTGGTTCATGTGCTATTTTTTGTAATTCCTGTCGTATTCCACTTTTTTTCTGTAATTAACTAAACTTTATGGAAGTTTAAAATTTTAATATCTCTGCATTTGATTACTACTTGCATCTGAGTCAGATATCTTTAGATATCCATATTAGGTGATTTGATTAGATGGATACCATTAACATGTATTTTATTTGTGAAATGAAAAAAAAAACCTTAATTCTCAGTTTAAATTATGAGCTTTCAGTCTAGTATGTTCTTTATCAGTAGCATCTGTAACATTGCTTGTGTGTATTTATATGTTCAAAAATTAAGTTATAAATTTAATTATTTAATTAAATAATATATTTAAATATTTAAACATCATTTTCCATTTCCTTAACAAGTGTAAGATCCTTTGTCAGTTTTCAGAAAGAAATAACTCACAAAAGATCAAACTTTTAGAGAGTTCACAGTCTACTGGAGAAACACAAAAACAAATATTTAAAATGTAGTGAATTATATGAGAGTTCAACTAATATAAAACACAGGTATTCAGAATACTGTGGGTTAAAAGTAATTTTGATTAGACTTCTCCTTATTGTTTAAAAAGTCTTCCAATAATTTATTAACCAATAGAAGAACAGACTAGTGTATATTTGGCTTTATTCTGCTATAAGTTCAGTACAGAATAAATTCCAGGGTTGTTATTTTCAGGAAAGTAGCACCTTTGCTTTTAATAGATTTGGAAGCATCTAGAATATGACACAGAGGTGTTGACCAGGGGATGTGTCAATTGTTGATTATAGATATACTTATAAATCATTCTGGAAGGAGAAGTTTAGCCTGCATTTTAAATAAATTTGTAATTTATTTCATAAGGAAGCATGAACTTTGTTGTTGTTGTTTTACATTCGCTCAGCCATGTCCAACTCTGCAGCACACCAGGCTTCCCTGTCCTTCACCATCTCCTGGAGCTTGCTCAAATTTATGTTCATTGAGTCTGTGATGCCATCTAACCATCTTGCCCTCTATCATCCCCTTCTCTTCCTGCCTTCAATCTTTCTCAGCATCAGGGTCTTTTCTAATAATTTGGCTCTTCCCATCAAGTGGCCAAAGTGTTGGAGCTTCAGCTTCAGCATCAGTCCTTCCAATTAATATTCAGGACTGATTTACTTTAGGATTGACTGGTTTGATCTCCTTGCAGTCTAAGGGAATCTCAAGAGTCTTCTCCAACACCACAGTTCGTAAGCATCAATTCTTCAGCACTCAGCCTTCTTTATGGTCCAACTCTCATATCCATTAGAGAAGGAAATGGCATCCCACTCCAGTATTCTTGCTTGGAGAATTCCATGGATGGAAGAGCCTGGCAGGCTTCAGTCCATGGTGCTGCATTAAATCAGACATGACTGAGGGACTAAATGGCTCATTTTCATATGTGACTACTGGAAAAACCATAGCTTTGACTAGGTGTACCTTTGTTGGCAAAGTGATGTCTTTCCTTTATAATACGATGTCTAGGTTTGTCATAGCTTTTCTTCTTCCAAGGAGCAAGTATTTTTTGATTTCATGGCTGCAGTCACCATCTGCAGTGATTGTGGAGCCCAAGAAAATAAAGTATGTTATTGTTTCCACTGTTTCCCCATCTATTTACCATGAAGTGATGGGACCAGATGCCATGATCTCAGTTTTTTTTGGATGCTGAGTTTTAAGCCAGCTTTTTCACTCTCCTCTTTCACCTTCAAGAGGCTCTTTAGTTCCTCTTCGCTTTCTGTCATCTACATATCTGAGGTTATTGATGTTTTTCCCAGAAATCTTGATTCCAGCTTATGCTTGTCCAGTCCAGCATTTCATATGATGTACTTTGCATATAAGTTAAATAAGCAGAGTGCCAATATACAGCCCTGATGTACTACTTTCCCACATTTGAACCAATCTGTTGTTCCATGTCTGTTTCTAACTGTTGCTTCTTGACCTGTGTACAGGTTTTGCAGAAGGCAGGTAAGGTGGTCTGTTATTCCCATCTCTTTAAGAATTTTCCACAGTTTGTTGAGGGTACACTAAAGTCTTCTTCATAAGTAATTCAGGTGAAAATAGCAAGGAAGCTCATCAGGTGTTGATAGTTATCTGTGGATAAGTAGCTGAAAAGTAAATCAGTGTAAATAGAAAGGAACAAGAGGTGTGGGGAGAGGTGAAATGGTGATGGAGATTAAGAAGTAAAAAGGACAAGTTATGGAATAAACAAGTCACAGGGATGTGATTTACAGAACAAGAAATATAGTCAATATTTTAGAGTAACTTTGATTTGTGTATACTCTATAAAAATATCAAACCACCATGTTGAATACTTGAAACGGAAGTAATATCGTAAGTCAACTATGCCTCACTTTTAAAAATGTAAGAGATGTATAGAAAAGAATTTATAGAAATTCACAGTGAAACAGCAGATGTCTCTTCTTCTCTTCCTCTGTTGAACCATCCCTTCCTCCTCCCTCTCCCTCTTCTGTCTCCATCTTCATTTCCATCTCTATATTTTTCTCTGTATTTCACCAAATCCACAATATCTTGATCTTGGCTCTTGCTTCCTCTTAATAAGAGACATCAGTGAAAGTTTTTACATAAATTTCTAACAATTGTTAGGCTTCCCTGGTGGGTCAGATGGTAAAAAATCCACCTACAATGCAGGAGACATAAGAGACACAGGTTCAGTCCCTGGGTGGGGGAGGATCCCCTGGAGAAAGGAATGGCGACCCATCCCAGTATTCTTGTTTAGAGAATTCCATGGACAAAGGAGCCTGGCAGGCTATTGTCTATGAGGTCCCAAAGAATGACATGACTAAGCAACTAACACTAGCAATTGTCATCTGGCTGATGATGATTATAAGGCATCATTGGCTGTAAAGTGCACCATTTCTTTCCATGAAATAAAACTGTGGGGAAAACAAGTGTCTTAGAATTGATGAAAAGCCTAAATGACATAATAGGAATTACTATCCAAGCTCAGAAGTAAATGCTTTTATGTCTGTTCACAGGCTTTCTGCTTTGTCTGTACCTTCTCTCCATATCTTTTTCTAGTTAACTCTTTTGCTCAAATATCTTTCAAAGAATCAGTGTTCCTAAGAAGCCTTTCCCCAACCCTTTCATAAAATTTACATCTGTCTTTCTTTTGCTTTAGAGAAAATGTGCATACCTTTGTGATTGCACTTATCACACCATGAAAGTGAAAGTGAAGTCGTGTACGACTCTTTGCGACCTGGTGGACTGTAGCCCACCAAGCTCCTCTGTCCATGGGATTTTCCAGGCAAGAGTACTGGAGTGGGTTGTCATTTCGTTCTCCATGACATCATGACATGGTGATTTATTTGTCTTAGTGACTTATTCAAAATTAATTCTTTGAACTTTAAAATATAATGAGAATTCTGTCTCTAAAATCAAGTATCATATGATAAGGGATCAATAAATGTTTGTTGGATAAAAATTCAATAAAGCAGTTGACAAGCCATGAATGTAAACATTTTTATTGCCATTTCAAAAAGGAGAAAACTGGAGATTCAAGAGGCTGAATGATTTGCTCAGTCATGGTGCCAGGACTCAGACTCTTAGTCCCAAAGCTCTCACCATTGTTCAAGCTCAATGTAATATTTTCCATTTGCTAGTTAGGTAACATCAAGTGATCACACACCAAATATTGGCTTAGGAAGAAATTATGATGGAGAAGAAATCATTTTGAGAAGTAATGTTTGGTAAATTAAGTTGTGTGTGAATGTTGGACAATTATATCCACAATAGCCATGACAATGAACCTGGGTGTTGTTCAGTACTAAATGGATTTTCAGAGGTTACACTTTGTGGATTCTGTCATGGGAGGTTTATTTTATAATACATTTTGGGCCAAAAAATCAGGCACTGGAATAAATTCATAGGTAGATTTTGGGCTTCTTTTATGTAACAAACATTAATAATCTTGGAACAACTCTAAATGCCTTTTATGACTTGATATATCTTCGAAGCTTCAGCTTGGGACTTATTTAAAGTGTCTTTAGAGTAAAAACTTATGTAAAATTGTACAGATTTATAAACAACAGTCCTCTCAGTTTCTCTGTGTTTTTATTTAAAATTCTTCGCTCATAGTTTATGTCAATAACATGAAAATCTTATGATTAATATTGTATTCTTGAGCAAGCAGCAAAACCTCTTTGAAAATGCTTGAGGTTTTCCAACTGCAGAAAAAACACATGTAAATTACTAGAGAAAAAAGTGAATGACTTTGCTTTCATTATGAGTTTCATATAAATTATAAACATCTTCCATCATAATCACAGGTGCAATTCATGGGAATTTTGCAACATGAGACTGGCTTGTCCTTATTAATATACCTGGGTCAATAATATATTTGACAGCTTGAATATAATTAATTCTTACCAATATTAATATAAGAAATAATGTTAACATAAAAATCATAGAATAGCATTTTTCATTCATCTATATTCAGAAAAATATAGATTATTACAATTTATAATTTCAGAGTTTCTGTATCTAATATACTATTTAAAAAATTTAAATTTAAATATATTTAAGTATTTAAATATACTATTTTAAAAAATTTAAAAAAAGAAATAGCAATCTTTCTTCAAAATTTGAAAATTATTGTCACAGAAAATGTATCATTACCAAAACAAGTAATTGGTATCAATGGCATATTTTTTATCAATATTGTTATATATTGACACATATTTTTCAGTTTATTTCTCAGAAATACCAAATGAAATGTGTAAATAAAACTAAATAAATTTTATCAGAAAAAAAATATTTTAGGTGGATTTTTTTATAAAGTGAAGCTTCACTAATTGTTGCTGTTGTTGTTTTGGTGTCAAGTCATGTCTGACTTTTGCAACCCCATGGACTGCAACAGCATGCCAGTTTCTCTTGTTCTCCATATCTTCCAGAGTTTGCTTAAATTCATGTCCATTGAGTTAGTGATGCTATCTAACTATCTCATCCTCTACCACTCCCTTCTCTTTTTACTTTCAATTTTTCCCAGCATTAGGGTCTTTTCCAGTGAATCAGCTCTTCGCATCAGGTGGCTGAACTATTGGAGATTCAACTCCAGCATCAGTCCTTCCAATGAATGGTCAGGGTTGATTTCCTTTAAGATTGGCTGGTTTGATCTCCTTTCAGGCCCAGGTACTCTCAACCATGACCAAGTGGGCTTTATCCCAGGGATGCAAAGATTCTTAAATATCTGCAAATCAATCAACATAATATACCACATTAACAAATTGAAAAATAAAAACCATATGATTGTCTCAATAGATGCAGAGAAAGCCTTTGACAAAATTCAACATCCATTTATGATAAAAACTCTCCAGAAAGCAGGAATAGAAGGAAAATACCTCAACATAATAAAAGCTATATATGACAAACCCACAGCAAACATTATCCTCAATGGTGAAAAATTGAAAGCATTTCCTCTAAAGTCAGGAACAAGACAAGGGTGCCCACTTTCACCATTACTATTCAACATAGTTTTGGAAGTTTTGGCCACAGCAATCAGAGCAGAAAAAGAAATAAAAGGAATCCAAATTGGAAAAGAAGAAGTAAAGCTCTCACGGTACGCAGATGACATAATCCTCTACATCAGATCAGATCAGATCAGTCGCTCAGTCGTGTCCGACTCTTTGCAACCCCATGAACTGCACCACGCCAGGCCTCCCTGTCCATCACCAACTCCCGGAGGTCACTCAGACTCACATTCATCGAGTCAGTGATGCCATCCAGCCATCTCATCCTCTGTCGTCCCCTTCTCCTCCTGCCTCCAATCCCTCCCAGCATCAGAGTCTTCTCCAATGAGTCAACTCTTCGCATGAGGTGGTCAAAATACTGGAGTTTCAGCTTTAGCATCATTCCTTCCAAAGAAATCCCAGGGCTGATCTCCTTCAGAATGGACTGGTTGGATCTCCTTGCAGTCCAAGGCACTCTCAAGAGTCTTCTCCAACACCACAGTTCAAAAGCATCAATTCTTCGGCACTCAGCCTTCTTCACAGTCCAGCTCTCACATCCATACATGACCACAGGAAAGACCATAGCCTTGACTAGGCGAACCTTTGTTGGTAAAGTAATGTCTCTGCTTTTGAATATGCTATCTATGTTGGTCATAATTTTCCTTCCAAGGAGTAAGCGTCTTTTAATTTCATGGCTGCAGTCACCATCTGCAGTGATTTTGGAGCCCAGAAAAACAAAGTCTGACACTGTTTCCACTGTTTCTCCATCTATTTCCCATGTAGTGATGGGACCACATGCCATGATCTTCGTTTTCTGAATGTTGAGCATTAAGCCAACCTTTTCACTCTCCACTTTCACTTTCATCAAGAGGCTTTTTAGCCCCTCTTCACTTTCTGCCATAAGAATGGTGTCATCTGCATATCTGAGGTTATTGATATTTCTCCCAGTAATCTTGATTCCAACTTGTGTTTCTTCCAGTCCAGCGTTTCTCATGATGTACTCTGCATATAAGTTAAACAAACATGGTGACAATATACAGCCTTGACGTACTCCTTTTCCTATTTGGAACCAGTCTGTTGTTCCGTGACCAGTTTTAACTATTGCTTCCTGACCTGCATACAGATTTCTCAAGAGGCAGATCAGGTGGTCTGGTATTCCCATCTCTCTCAGAATTTTCCACAGTTTATTGTGATCTACACAGTCAAAGGCTTTGGCATAGTCAATAAAGCAGAAATAGATGTTTTTCTGGAACTCTCTTGCTTTTTCCATGATCCAGCGGATGTTGGCAATTTGATCTCTGGTTCCTCTGCCTTTTCTAAAACCAGCTTGCACATCAGGAAGTTCACGGTTCACATATTGTTAAAGCCTGGCTTGGAGAATTTTGAGCATTACTTTACTAGCGTGTGAGATGAGTGCAATTGTGCGGTAGTTTGAGCACTCTTTGACATTGCCTTTCTTTGGGATTGGGATGAAAACTGACCTTTTCCAATCTTGTGGCCACTGCTGAGTTTTCCAAATTTGCTGGCATATTGAGTGCATCACTTTCACAGCATCATCTTTCAGGATTTGGAATAGTTCCACTGGAATTCCATCACCTCCACTAGCTTTGTTCTTAGTGATGCTTTCTAAGGCCCACTTGATTTCACATTCCAGGATGTCTGGCTCTAGGTCAGTGATCACACCATCATGATTATCTGGATCCTCTACATAGAAAACCCTAAAGACTCTACCAGAAAATTACTAGAACTAATCGATGAATATAGTAAAGTTGCAGGATATAAAATCAACACACAGAAATCCCTTGCATTCCTATATACTAATAATGAGAAAATAGAAAAATTAAGGAAACAATTCCATTCACCATTGCAATGAAAAGAATAAAATACTTAGGAATATATCTACCTAAAGAAACTAAAGACCTATATATAGAAAACTATAAAACACTGGTGAAGGAAATCAAAGAGGACACTGATAGATGGAGAAATATACCATGTTCATGAATTAGAAAAATCAATATAGTGAAAATGAGTATATTACCCAAAGCAACTTATAGATTCAATGCAATCCTTATCAAGCTACCAATGGTATTCTTCACAGAGCTAGAACAAATAATTTCTCAGTTTGTATGGAAATACAAAAAACCTCGAAGAGCCAAAGCAATCTTGAGAAAGGAGAATGGAACTGGAGGAATCAACCTGCCTGACTTCAGGCTCTACTACAAAGCCACAGTCATCAAGACAGTATGGTACTGGCACAAAGACAGAAATATAGATCAATGGAACAAAATAGAAAGCCCAGAGGTAAATCCGCGCACATATGGACACCTTATCTTTGACAAAGGAGGCAGGATTATACATGGATTAAAGACAATCTCTTTAACAAGTGGTGCTGGGAAAACTGGTCAACCACTTGTAAAAGAATGAAACTAGAACACTTTCTAATACCATACACAAAAATAAATTCAAAATGGATTAAAGATCTAAATGTAAGACCAGAAACTATAGAACTCCTAGCAGAGAACATAGGCAAAACACTCTCCAACATACATCACAGCAGGACCCTCTATGACCCACCTCCCAGAATATTGGAAATAAAGGCAAAAATAAACAAATGGGACCTAATTAAACTTAAAAGCTTCTGCACAACAAAGGAAATTATAAGCAAGGTGAAAAGACAGCCTTCAGAATGGGAGAAAATAATAGCAAATGAAGCAACAGACAAACACCTAATTTCAAAAATATACAAGCAACTGCTACAGCTCAATTCCAAAAAAATAAATGACCCAATCCAAAACTGGGCCAAAGAACTAAATAGACATTTCTCCAAAGAAGACATACAGATGGCTAACAAACACATGAAAAGATGCTCAACATCAATCATTATCAGAGAAATGCAAATCAAAACCACTATGAGGTACCATTTCACGCCAGTCAGAATGGCTGTGATCCAAAAGTCTACAAGCACTAAATGCTGGAGAGGGTGTGGAGAAAAGGGAACCCTCTTACACTGTTGGTGGGAAGGCAAACTAGTACAGTCACTATGGAGAACAGTGTGGAGATTCCTTAAAAAAGTGGAAATAGAACTGCCTTATGACCCAGCAATCCCACTGCTGGACATACACACTCAGGAAATGAGAATTGAAAGAGACACGTGTACCCCAGTGTTCATCACAGCACTGTTTATAATAGCCAGGACATGGAAGCAACCTAGATGTCCATCAGCAGATGAATGGAGAAGAAAGCAGTGATACATATACACAATGGAGTATTACTCAACCATTAAAAAGAATACATTTGAATCAGTTCTAATGAGGTGGATGAAACTGGAGCCTATTATACAGAGTGAAGTAAGCCAGAAAGAAAAACACCAATACAGTATACTAACACATATATATGGAATTTAGAAAGATGGTAACAATAACCCTGTTTACGAGACAGCAAAAGAGACACTGATGTATAGAACAGTCTTTTGGACTCTGTGGGAGAGGGAGAGGGTGGGATGATTTGGGAGAAAGGCATTGAAACATGTATAATATCATATATGAAATGAGTCGCCAGTCCAGGTTTGATGCACGATACTGGATGCTTGGGGCTGGTGCACTGGGATGACCCAGAGGGATAGTACGGGGAGGGAGGAAAGAGGAGGGTTCAGGATGGGGAACACATGTATACCTGTGGCGGATTCATTTTGATATATGCCAAAACCAATAAAATATTGTAAAGTTAAGAAATAAAATAAATTTTTTTTTAAAAAAGGAAAAAAAAAAGAATCTTCTCTAGCACTACAATTCAAAAGCATCAGTTCTTCAGCGCCCAGCTTTCTTTATGGTCCAGCTTTCACATCTGGGCATGAGTACTGGAAAAACCATAGCTTTGACTATATGAACCTTTGTTGATAAAATGATGACTTTTCTTTTCAATAGACTGTCTATGTTTATCATAGATTTTCTTCCAAGGAGCAAGCATCTTTCAATTTCATGGCTGTAGTCACTGTCCACAGTGATTTTGGAGCCCAAGAAAATAAAATCTGTCACTGCTTCCACTTTTTCCCCTTCTATTTGCCATGAAGTGATGAGACCAGATGCCATGATCTTAAGTTTTTTGAATGTTGAACTTCAAGCCAGCTTTTTCACTGTCCTCTTTCACTTTCATCAAGAGAAGCCTCTTTAGTTTCTCTTCACATTCTATTAGAGTGGTATCATCTGTATATCTGAGGTTGTTGATATTTCTCCCACCAGTCTTGATTTCAGTTTGTGATTCATCCAGCCAGGTATTTCACATGATGTAGTTTGCACTTAAGTTAAATAAGCAGGGTGATAATATACAGCCTTTTTGTACTCCTTTCCCAATTTTGAACCAGTCTGTTGTTCCATGTCAGGTTTTAACTGCTGCTTCTTGACTTGCATACAGGTTTCTCAGGAGAAAGGTAAAGTGTTCTGGTATTCCCATCTCCTTAAGAATTTTCCACAGTTTTTTGTGATCCACACAGTCAAAGGCTTTCCCATAGTCAATGAAGCAGAAGTAGATGTTTTTCTGGAACTTTTTCTACTATCCAACGGATGTTGGCAATTTGATCTCTGGTTCTGGCTCAGATGGTAAAGCATCTGCCTACAATGCAGGAGGCCTGGGTTCAATATCTTGGTTGGGAAGATCTCCTAGAGAAGGAAATGGCAACCTACTACAGTATTCTTGCCTGAAAAATCCCATGGATGGAGGAACCTGGTAGGCTACAGTCCATGGGCTTGCAAAGAGTCAGACACCACTGAGCAACGTCACTTTTCTTTCTTTCTTTCCTCTGCCTTTTCTAAATCCAGCTTATCCATCTAGAAGTTCTCAATTCAAGTACTGCTGAAGCCTAGCTTGAAAGATTTTGAGCATAACCTTGCTAGTATGTGAAATGAGCACAATTGTATAGTAGTTTGAAAAGTCTTTGTCTTTGCTCTTTGGAGTTGGAATGAAAACTGACATTTTCCAATCCTGTGGCCACCTTTGAGTTTTCCAAATTTGCTGGCATATTGAATGTAGCACTTCCACAGCATGATCTTTAAGGATTTTAAATAGCTCACTTGGAATTCCATCACCTCTACTAGCATTGGTCATAGTAATGTTGCTTAAGACCCACTTTACTTCATACACAGAATGTCTGGCTGTAGGTGAGTGACCAAAGCATCATGATTATCTTGATCATTAAGATCTCTTTTGTATAGTTCTGTATATTCTTGCCACATTTTATTAACCTCTTCTGCTTCTGTTAGTTCCTTACTGTTTATGTCCTTAATTTTGCCCATCCTTGCATGAAATGTTCCTTTGATATCTCGAATTTCCTTGAAGAGGTCTCCAGTCTTTCCCATTCAATTGTTTTTATCTATTTCTTTGCATTGTTCATTGAAGAAGGTTTTCTTCTGTCTTTTTGCTGTTCTCTGGAACTCTGCATTCGGTTGGGTAAATCTTTCCCTTGTTACTTTCCCTTTCACTTCTCTTCTTTTCTCAGCTATCTGTAAGGCCTCCTTGGGCAATCCCTTTGCCTTCTTGCATTTCTTTTTCTTGGGGATGGTTTTGGTCACCTTTGGCTGTACAGAGTTATGAACCTCCGTCCACAGTTCATAAGGCAGTCTGTCTACCAGATCTAATTTCTTGAATCTATTTGTCACTTCCACTATATAATAATAAGGGATTTGATTTGGGTCAAACCTGAATGGCCTAATGGTTTTCTCTACTGTCTTCAATTTAAGTCTGAATTTTTCAGTACAGAGCTGATGATCTGAGCCACAGTCAGTTCCAGGTTATGTTTTTGCTGACTGTATAGAGCTTCTCCATCTTCACTGCAAAAAATAAAATCAATCTCATTTTGGTATTGACCATTTGGTGATGTCCATGTGTACAGACATCTCCTATCTTGTTGGAAGAGAGTGTTTGCAATGATGAGTGCATTCTCTTGATAAAACTGTTAGCCTTTAGAGCCCTGCTTCATTTCATACTCCAAGGTGAAACTTGCCTGCTACACCAGGCACCTCTTGATTTCCTACTTTTGCATTCCAATTCCTGTAGATGAAAAGGACATTTTTTTTTTTTTTTTTAGTGTTCTAGAAGGTGTTGTAGAGCTTCATCAGATCAGATCAGATCAGATCAGTCGCTCAGTCGTGTCCGACTCTTTGCAACCCCATGAACTGTAGCACGCCAGGCCTCCCTATCCATCACCAGCTCCCGGAGGTCACCCAGACTCAAATCCATCGAGTCAGTGATGCCATCCAGCCATCTCATCCTCTGTTGTCCCCTTCTCCTCCTGCCCCCAATCCCTCCCGGCATCAGAGTCTTCTCCAATGAGTCAACTCTTCGCATGAGGTGGCCAAAATACTGAAGTTTCAGCTTTAGCATATTCCTTCCAAAGAAATCCCAGGGCTGATCTCCTTCAGAATGGACTGGTTGGATCTCCTTGCAGTCCAAGGCACTCTCAAGAGTCTTCTCCAACACCACAGTTCAAAAGCATCAATTCTTCGGCACTCAGCCTTCTTCACAGTCCAGCTCTAACATCCATACATGACCACAGGAAAGACCATAGCCTTGACTAGGTGAACCTTTGTTGGCAAAGTAATGTCTCTGCTTTTGAATGTGCTATCTAGGTTGGTCATAACTTTCCTTCCAAGGAGCAAGCGTCTTTTAATTTCATGGCTGCAGTCACCATCTGCAGTGATTTTGGAGCCCAGAAAAAGAAAGTCTGACACTGTTTCCACTGTTTCTCCATCTATTTCCCATGTAGTGATGGGGCCAGATGCCATGATCTTCGTTTTCTGAATGTTGAGCTTTAAGCCAACCTTTTCACTCTCCACTTTCACTTTCATCAAGAGGCTTTTTAGTTCCTCTTCACTTTCTGCCATAAAGGTGGTATCATCTGCATATCTGAGGTTATTGATATTTCTCCCAGCAATCTTGATTCCAACTTGTGTTTCTTCCAGTCCAGCGTTTCTCATGATGTACTCTGCATATAAGTTAAATAAACATGGTGACAATATACAGCCTTGACGTACTCCTTTTCCTATTTGGAACCAGTCTGTTGTTCCATGACCAGTTCTAACTGTTGCTTCCTGACCTGCATACAGATTTCTCAAGAGGCAGATCAGGTGGTCTGGTATTCCCATCTCTCTCAGAATTTTCCACAGTTTATTGTGATCCACACAGTCAAAGGCTTTGGCATAGTCAATAAAGCAGAAATAGATGTTTTTCTGGAACTCTCTTGTTTTTTCCATGATCCAGCGGATGTTGGCAATTTGATCTCTGGTTCCTCTGCCTTTTCTAAAACCAGCTTGACCATCAGGAAGTTCATGCTTCACATATTGCTAATTTTGAGAGAATTTTGAGCATTACTTTACTCACGTGTGAGATGAGTGCAATTGTGCGGTAGTTTGAGCACTCTTTGGTATTGCCTTTCTTTGGGATTGGGATGAAAACTGACTTCTTCCAATCTTGTGGCCACTGCTGAGTTTTCCAAATTTGCTGGCATATTGAGTGCAGCACTTTCACAGCATCATCTTTCAGGATTTGAAATAGCTCCACTGGAATTCCATCACCTCCACTAGCTTTGTTCTTAGTGATGCTTTCTAAGGCCTACTTGACTTCACATTCCAGGATGTCTGGCTCTAGGTGAGTGATCACACCATCATGATTATCTGGGTCGTGAAGCTCTTTTTTGTACAGTTCTTCTGTGTATTCTTGCCACCTCTTCTTAATATCTTCTGCTTCCGTTAGGTCCATACCATTTCTGTCCTTTATCAAGCCCATTTTTGCATGAAATGTTCCTTTGGTATCTCTGATTTTCTTGAATAGATCCTTAGTCTTTCCCATTCTGTTGTTTTCCTCTATATCTTTGCATTGATCCCTGAAGAAGGCTTTCTTATCTCTTCTTGCTATTCTTTGGAACTCTGCATTCAGATGTTTATATCTTTCCTTTTCTCCTTTGCTTTTTGCTTCTCTTCTTTTCGCGGCTATTTGCAAGGCCTCCTCTACAAAAGTAGATCTTCATAGAACTGTTCAATTCAACTTTTTCAGCATCAGTGATTATGGCATAGATTTCAGTTACTGTGATGTTGAATGGTTTGCCCTGGAAATGAACTGAGATTATTCTGTCATTTTTGATATTGCACCCATGTACTGCATTTCAGGATATTTTTTTGACTGTGAGGGCTACTCTATTTCTTCTAAGTTTTTCTTGCTCACAGTAGTGTATATAATGGTCATTTAAATTAAATTCCCCCATTCTCCTGTATTTTCATTCACTGTCTCTTAAAATGTTGATGCTCATTCTTGCCATCTCCTGCTTGACAACATCCCATTTACATTGATTCATGGGCCTAATATTCCAGGTTCCTATTCAACATTGTTCTTTACAACATCAAACTTTACTTTCGCCACCAGACACATCCACAGCTGAGCATCGTTTCTGCTTTGGTCCAGCCTCTATCTTGTTTCTGGAACTATTTCTTAATTCTACCCCAGTAGCTTATTGGACACCTTCAAACCTGCGGGCTTATCTTCTGGTGACATATATTTTGCCTTTTCATATTGTTCATGGTGTTCTCAGTGCAGGAATACTGAAGTGGTTTGCCATTCCTTCCTCCAGTGAACCACATTTTGTCAGAACTCTCCACCATGATCCCTGTGTCTTGGGTGGCCCTGCCCACCATGACTCATAGCTTCATTGAGTTATACATGCCCCTTTGCCATGATAAGTCTGTGACCCATGAAGAGGCTTTACTACTAATTATTTGTAAATAAAATTTTTATTCTCCCCTGAAGAATATTTCTGAAAACTGTGCCAGAATTAAGTAGTAAAATGAAACCCAATTTGCATTTTTATACTAGCAAATATGTAGGCCTGCTAGGGATCTGTGTATTTTATTGAATGAATGTGAGTGAAAGGATGTAGCCTTTTCTTGTTTTAGTAAAATACACATCTGTGATTATAATTTAAGTCTTGTAGTGATGGTAGCAAAAATTCTCTGGTTATATTCTAACAACAGTAAAGGATGCTTTGCCCTTTTCAGAGGAGGAGTAAATTAAGAATAAACAGATTAATAAGGGGAGAAAGGAATAGGACATGTAAAAAGACATGTTCAGTATATAATCAGTGAAATCTGAAGCACTCAGAATGATGACTAGTTTTATGAACACTGTTTGTGCCAAATTACCTTGTCTTTCAAGCTCAGGAGTTCAGAATATATATAAATCAGATCCTTCAGTTATTAAACAAGATTGAAATTATGTTTAGGGTTAGAATTCTATATATTATTTTTATCAACAGTATTTATTTTCAATTATGTAAGCACATTTAAACATTTATTATTGAAAAAATTTAACATACACCAATAACTCATGGCTTACCATGAGTTTTGTAACTTTCATAATTCATTTTACCCATGGCACTTCTGTACTCTCATTTTATCTCTGTGAGATAAAAATCACACAATATTTTATTTTCCCCACAAATGTTTCAACTGCATTTCTAAGATAAAGATGCATTTTTAAAAAACATAACAACAAAATCATTTCACACTTAAAAATTAATGGTAATTTCTTAATGTCCAGTAATCAAAGTTCAAATTTTCTGATTTTCTCACAAATTTTTATTGTTCTTTTTCAAATTAAGATTTTTTTAATGTTTATATGAAACAATTTGTTGATACTCTTTTAAAATCTATATGTTCCTTATCCTAGCACCAGATCAATCTCTTTCTCTCTTTTCTTCTTTCTCTCTGTGTTTTTTTCCTTGCTAAATACCTGCTGGAGAATTTATTGCATGCCCCTTATCTGGATTGTACTTGCTTGCCCACTGTCTTGTCATTTTAATTGGTTCCCTGTTTCCTGCAACTTTTCGTAGATTGATAATTTCATTGAAAGGCTGATATGAGAGTCTTGAAAATCCACTAATATAATGAAGAAAAGGAAGGAGAAGTATTGGTATAGATTTAAGTATTTTTCAGATGAAAATGAGATGCATAGTTCAATTAACATACATCATAGATGATGAAAATGAGATCCAAATATTCATCAAAAGTCATAAAACTTGTCGATGGCAGTCTCTGATAGAATTCTAGAATCGGGCAGAGAGAAGGAGCAATTTCAGGACACAGGAAGTGCCCTGCACCTGACAAGGAGCAAGAGTATATATTAGTAAGTAAGTAGCAGTTCCAATCTCAAGATATAAGTCTTTCTTACTATAAATTGATCATGTAACATGAGTCAAGTTGTTGATTTTTGGAACCCAAGCCAGATATCAGAATGATTGTGACTGTTGTTTTTCCCCCATAGGAAAAACAAAGAGATATAAATATTTAGTCAAATAGTATTTAATTGGCTGTCAGAGGATGCAGTGAGGTCATTTGGCCTGCCAGGTGCCTGGGTGGAATTTAGTCATTGTCATTCAGATGCCCAGCTTCAGGGGTGTCCCCAAAATAGCAGAAGCCACAGGACCTACTGCAGTGGGTATTTTAAGCAGCCAGAGTCCACAATGGTTAGGTTTTGAGGTGCACAATGAGGGAAGCTGCTAGCCACTGTGCCAGCTGCAGGTTTTGTTTGTCATTCTGCTCTTACTAAATGTATTTATAACAGGAAAACATCTGTGCTAAATGGCAAAACTGTCACTTAAGGCTGATAGAATTTCTCCTTTGAGGAACTGAATGAACTTTCCTAGCTGGAAATTGGATGAACTTTCCTAGTTGAATAGTCATTCAGAAAGTTGGCCATTTCAAGACATATTCATTGCATGAAGCTGCCCCATGGAAACTCACTTTCCTCCTTTATTACTGAGGAAGACATGCAAACTAAAAACACGGTGTGGCCTTCGGTTATGATATTTCTGCTTTCTCACCAAAAGAAGAATATGCCAGTATCACTGAATGCAAAATAAATAGGCCAGGGAGCCTTGCTGTAAAGATGAACCCTGAAATTTAAAAGGTCAAAAAGCCCATTGCCTCCAGATGTTTAGCCCAGCATCTTTAGGTAGTAAGACCAATGAATTCAATAATTATTGTTAAGTTCTTGCTTCCAGAAAACCTCTGTTAAAATATAAATATTTGCCTAGAGCTCCTTGCCACCACATATCACAATAATAGTATAGGGCCATTTTATCGCTGAAAAGCCAGGAAGTGCAACAAGACTGAAAAACTAAATGCCCTCACAACATGAGTTCTTCCTGTTCATGAGACAGTCAGGTTATTAGATGGCACAGGACACCTCTGTGCTGGGTAGATTAGATAGGGTTGCCAAAAGTTTTAAAGGCAAGATAAAGGGTAATTTTCATCAACCTTTCTTACTTTCTATAACATTTTAATTTAAATCCCAGCTTTACCTTTCTAGGATCCCTTGAGTTAATCAGAGCTGACTTCATGGACAGCTTGCTTCGGTTAATTACCGCAGTGTTTTAACTGAATGCCCTAAGGGATTGGTGCAATCAACTACCACTTCAAGCCTCAGAACACTAGAAATCTTGGCAGGACTCTGAAGACAAGTTTATTAATATTTCATGTATTTATTGTTTCTCAAAACGTCACAAAGTCTATAGATAGATGGGTAATGACGCTACAGTGTTAAGCAATATGATGACCTGCAGATTTCTTAAAGACTGTACATTGTTTTCATGCTAATTCTTAGGCCATGTATTAATACTTTGAACAACTATTAACATATGCTTTTTATAAGATAATGCTAAAGGGAGTATTTTTCACAATCCTTAGAATTTCAACATAAAATGTCACACTTTATTTTTAACAGGTCCCTGGCGCACTTAATTGGGAAACGTAATTCTTAGAACATACAAGATGCATCCTTGTCCTGGGCTCCAGGACACACGAACTCGAAGTTTCAAGTCAGCCACCTACGATTGGTGTGACTTTGGAGACATTACTTGATTCCTGTGTTAAGTTTTTTAGTCCCTGTCTGAGCAAGCAGTTTTCTATCCTGCTTGTGTATACAGGTCTGCCTCCCCCTCGCCACCTGCCACTTGCCAGACTCTAGGCCATAGCACTTCAGTCTCACGGCAGGATTTGCTGTTGTCTGATGTTTTGCTTTGTACCTTTTATCAAGTGAAGCTTCTTTTTCTCAATTAATTTTTACTGGGGTATGGTTGATTTACAATATTGTGTGAGTTTCTTCTGTGTCTGTGTGCTGAGTGCTAAGTCACTTCGGTCACGTCCGACTCTTTGCAACCCCATGGACTGTAGCCCTCTAGGCTCCTCTGTCTATTGAATTCTCCAGGCAAGAATACTGGAGTGGGTTGACTTTTCCTGCTGTACAGTAAAGTGATCAGTTATATGTATATCCACTTTTTAAAAAGATTCTTTTCTATTTATATCATTACAGAACATTGAGTCTCTACTTGATGCTTCCCTGTACTGTATAGAAAGTGAAAGTGAAGTCGCTCAGTCATGTCCAACTCTTTGCAACCCCATGGACTGTAGCCTACCAGGCTTCTCTGTCCATGGGATTCTCCAGGAAAGAATACTGGAGTGGGTTACCATTTCCTTCTCCAGGGGATCTTCCTGACCCAGGGATCAAACCTGAGTCTCCCACATTGGAGGCAGATGCCTTAACAACTCTGAGCCACCAGGGAAGCCCATAGGAGGTCCTTATTAGTCATCTAGTGGGCCCTCGTGGCTCAGATGGTAAAGCATCTGCCTACAATGTGGGAGACCTGGGTTCAATCCCTGGGTTGGGAAGATCTCCTGGAGAAGGTAATGACAACCCACTCCAGTATTCTTGCCTGGAAAATCCCATGGAAGGAGGAGCCTGGTAGGCTACAATCCATGGGATGGCAAAGAATCGGACACAACTGAGTGACTTCACTTTCTTTATTAGTTATTTATTTTATATATATATAAGGGAAGGTTTGAAGCAAGATACTGGGACACTCATTCCCTTCTCCTATTCACTGTTTCCCTTATTAAATGTAAGTACATCCTTTTGGGAAGTGCATATGTTATTTCCTTCCTGAAACTTTTCCTGACTCCCCTCTCAGTTATAGTTGGGTGATCATGCATGCACCCCCATCACCAGGGTGTGCATTAATCCTCTATATTCAAATTTTGTCTTAGTTTATATCTCTCTTCTTAGCTGTATTATAAAGAATGACTTCTTTCAGTCGCAAGCATCCCAGTTTGCATAGAAAATTATGTAGGTGTACTACATAGCGTCTCTGTTTATTCCCATCCTTCCATTTGTATCTTTCAGTTGTTACTGCCAATTTATGTATTTTCTCCAGAAGACTGTAAGAATTATAGCATCAGGTGAACTGTGTCTTGTTTGTCTCAGTATCACTAGAACTCTTAGTAAGAGTCTAGCTATTAAGTCTAAGTACCTAAGTATTCAGGGGCTTCCTGGGTGGGGCTGCTGCTAAGTCGCTTCAGTCGTGTCCGACTCTGTGCGACCCCATAGATAGCAGCCCACAAGGCTTCCCCATCCCTGGGATTCTCCAGGCAAGAACACTGGAGTGAGTTGCCATTTCCTTCTCTGGGTGGGACTAGTGGTAAAGAAATCATCTGCTAATGCAGGAGATGCAGGTTCGATTCCTGGGTCGGGAAGATCCCCTGGAGGAGGCCATGATAATCCACTCCAGTTTTCTTGCCTGGAGAGTCTCATGGACAGAGGAGCCTGGCAGGCTACAGGCCATAGGGTCGCAAAGGGTCAGACACAACTGAAACTACTTAGCATGCATGCAAGTATGTATGCAATCATATAAGATCAAGCTTTGAAGACAGAAAAATCTCAAAGTTTCTGTTAATGGGAATTGAACAATTTTTTAAACTCCTTAGTTATGCTGGAAACCAAGGTCATAAGTGTCATTGATTAATTGCACCCCATCAATAAAAATAATTTGTGTAGAATATTATATAATTAATTATTTGCATTTTATATGCAAACTATCATCTAATAAACTATTATGAACATTACAAAATATATTTGTAAGATAAATTCAAAAACATCAAAGTAAATATACACAGTGGTTCTGTTTTTTCCTATACCTCAATGATTCATAGTATGCTCTTCTTACAGTGTGACCATTGGACAAATGATCAAAGGGAATATATACAAAAACCCCCTTTTTGGTAGAAAAATATTTTGAATAAAGGATTTGTCACAATGATTATGCTTATTATTCTTAGAAGTTTTCATTTTTATCCAGCTAGAATATTAAAGAAAGGAGAATAGGAAAACTAGACATATCATTTTTCCATAAATAAACTGTAAATAATGAATCTAGAAATAGTTCTGTCCATATTATAGAAATTTCATCTACATAGTCCAATGACTTCCTATTTTAGCTCCTTAATTTTTTTTTTTCCTAAGCCCCAAGAAATTATATTACTTGGAAATGATAATGTCAACATGGAACAGAATTACAACTATGTCTATGTAAGTAACAATTCCTTCCGTTTACATGGTGACTGAGAGGTAACTAAAACTCTGACATATATTGTCTGATGTATTTTTTCACAGTGAAGACAGAGGAGATATTATTATTTCTCTTTTGTTGTGATGAAATTGGTTTTTGTGACACTGAGAGAGGCTCCTCATTCAATATCCAGTAGTCTCCATATATTAATATACTATTATATTATATTAACATAATTATATTTTATTAATCCTTTTAAAAATTTTTATTTTTTTTAATTTTTTAATTTTATTTAACTTTACAATATTGTATTGGTTTTGCCATACATCAAAATGAATCCACCACAGGTATACATGTGTTCCCCATCCTGACCCTCCACCCTCCTCCCTCCCCATACCATCCCTCTGGGTCGTCCCAGTGCACCAGCCCCAGGCATCCGGTATCAGGCATCGAACCTGGACTGGCTCATTTCAAATATGATATTACACATATTTCAATGCCATTCTCCCAAATCACCCCACGCTCTCCCTCTCCCAGAGTCCAAAAGACTGTTCTATACATCAGTGTCTCTTTTACTGTCTCATAAACAGGGTTATTGTTACCATCTTTCTAAATTCCATATACATGCGTTGCTGCTGCTGCTGCTGCTATGTCGCTTCAGTCGTGTCCGACTCTGTGCGACCCCACAGATGGCAGCCCACCAGGCTCCCCTGTCCCTGGGATTATCCAGGCAAGAACACCGGAGTGGGTTGCCATTTCCTTCTCCAATGCATGAAAGTGAAAAGTGAAAGTGAAGTTGCTCAGTCATGTCTGATTCCCAGCGACCCCATGGACTGCAGCCTACCAGGCTCCTCCGTCCGTGGCATGCGTTAGTGTACTGTATTTGTGTTTTTCTTTCTGGCTTACTTCACTCTGTATAATAGGCTCCAGTTTCATCCACCTCATTAGAACTGATTCAAATGTATTCTTTTTAATGGCTGAGTAATACTCCATTGTGTATATGTACCACTGCTTTCTTATCCATTCATCTGCTGATGGACATCTAGGTTGCTTCCATGTCCTGGCTATTATAAACAGTGCTGCGATGAACATTGGGGTACACGTATCTCTTTCAATTCTGATTTTCTCAGTGTATATGCCCAGCAGTGGGATTGCTGGGTCATAAGGCAGTTCTATTCCCTGTTTTTTAAGGAATCTCCACACTGTTCTCCATAGTGACTGTACTAGTTTGCATTCCCACCCACAGTGTAAGAGGGTTCCCTTTTGTCCACACCCTCTCCAGCATTTATTGCTTGTAGACTTTTGTATTGCAGCCATTCTGACTGGTGTGAAATGGTACCTCATAGTGGTTTTGATTTGCATTTCTCTGATAATGAGTGATGTTGAGCATCTTTTCCTGTGTTTGTTAGCCATCTGTATGTCTTCTTTGGAGAAATGTCTATTTAGTTCTTTGGCCCATTTTTGGATTGGGTCATTTACTTTTCTGGAATTGAGCTGTAGGAGTTGCTTGTATATTTTTGAGATTAGTTGTTTGTCTGTTGCTTCATTGGCTATTATTTTCTCCCATTCTGAAGGCTGTCTTTTCATCTTGCTTATAGTTTCCTTTGTTGTGCAGAAGCTTTTAAGTTTAATTAGGTCCCATTTGTTTATTTTTGCCTTTATTTCCAATATTCTGGGAGGTGGGTCATAGAGGATCCTGCTGTGATGTATATTGGAGAGTGTTTTGCCTATGTTCTCCTCTAGGAGTTTTATGGTTTCTGGTCTTACATTTAGATCTTTAATCCATTTTGAGTTTATTTTTGTGTATGGTGTTAGAAAGTGTTCTAGTTTCATTCTTTTACAAGTGGTTGACCAGTTTTCCCAGCACCACTTGTTAAAGAGATTGTCTTTAATCCATTGTATATTCCTGCCTCCTTTGTCAAAGATAAGGTATCCATATGTGTGTGGATTTATCTCTGGGCTTTCTATTTTGTTCCATTCATCTATATTTTTGTCTTTGTGCCAGTACCATACTGTCTTGATGACTGTGGCTTTGTAGTAGAGCCTGAAGTCAGGCAGGTTGATTCCTCCAGTTCCATTCTTCTTTCTCAAGATATCTTTGGCTCTTCGAGGTTTTTTGTATTTCCATACAAACTGAGAAATTATTTGTTCTAGCTCTGTGAAGAGTACCGTTGGTAGCTTGATAAGGATTGCATTGAATCTATAAATTGCTTTGGGTAGTATACTCATTTTCACTATATTGATTCTTCCAATCCATGAACATGGTATATTTCTCCACCTATTAGTGTCCTCTTTGATTTCTTTCACCAGTGTTTTATAGTTTTCTATATATAGGTCTTTAGTTTCTTTAGGTAGATATATTCCTAAGTAATTTATTCTTTTCATTGCAATGGTGAATGGAATTGTTTCCTTAATTTTTCTTTCTATTATCTCATTATTAGTGTATAGGAATGCAAGGGATTTCTGTGTGTTGATTTTATATCCTGCAACTTTACTATATTCATTGATTAGTTCTAGTAATTTTCTGGTGGAGTCTTTAGGATTTTCTATGTAGAGGATCATGTCATCTGCAAACAGTGAGAGTTTTACTTCTTCTTTTCCAATTTGGATTCCTTTTATTTCTTTTTCTGCTCTGATTGCTGTGGCCAAAACTTCCAAAACTATGTTGAATAGTAATGGTGAAAGTGGGCACCCTTGTCTTGTTCCTGACTTTAGAGGAAATGCTTTCAATTTTTCACCATTGAGGATAATGTTTGCTGTGGGTTTGTCATACATAGCTTTTATTATGTTGAGGTATGTTCCTTCTATTCCTGCTTTCTGGAGAGTTTTTATCATAAATGGATGTTGAACTTTGTCAAAGGCTTTCTCTGCATCTATTGAGATAATCATATGGTTTTTATTCTTCAGTTTGTTAATGTGGTGTATTACGTTGATTGATTTGCGAATATTGAAGAATCCTTGCATTCCTGGGATAAAGCCCACTTGGTCATGGTGTATGATCTTTTTAATGTGTTGTTGAATTCTAATTGCTAGAATTTTGTTAAGGATTTTTGCATCTATGTTCATCAGTGATATTGGCCTGTAGTTTTCTTTTTTTGTGGCATCTTTGTCCGGTTTTGGTATTAGGGTGATGGTGGCTTCATAGAATGAGTTTGGAAGTTTACCTTCCTCTTCAATTTTCTGGAACAGTTGAGTAGCATAGGTGTTAGGTCTTTTCTACATTTTTAGTAGAATTCAGCTGTGAAGCTGTCTGGACCTGGGCTTTTGTTTGCTGGAAAATTTCTGATTACAGTTTCAATTTCCGTGCTTGTGATGGGTCTGTTAAGATTTTCTATTTCTTCCTGATCCAGTTTTGGAAAGTTGTACTTTTCTAAGAATTTGTCCATTTCTTCCACGTTGTCCATTTTATTGCCATATAATTGCTGATAGTAGTCTCTTATGATCCTTTGTGTTTCTGTGTTGTCTGTTGTGATCTCTCCATTTTCATTTCTAATTTTATTGATTTGATTTTTCTCCCTTTGTTTCTTGATGAGTCTGGCTAATGGTTTGCCAATTTTATTTACCCTTTCAAAGAACCAGGTTTTGGCTTTGTTGATTTTTGCTATGGTCTCTTTTGTTTCTTTTGCATTTATTTCTGCCCTAATTTTTAAGATTTCTTTCCTTCTATTAACCTTGGGGTTCTTCATTTCTTCCTTTTCTAGTTGCTTTAGGTGTAGAGTTAGGTTATGTATTTGACTTTTTTCTTGTTTCTTGAGATACGCCTGTATTGCTATGAACTTTCCCCTTAGGACTGCTTTTACAGTGTCCCACAGGTTTTGGGTTGTTGTGTTTTCATTTTCATTCGTTTCTATGCAAATTTTGATTTCTTTTTTGATTTCTTCTGTGATTGGTTGGTTATTCAGCAGCATGTTGTTCAGCCTCCATATGTTGGAATTTTTAGTAGTTTTTCTCTTGTTATTGAGATCTAATCTTACTGCATTGTGGTCAGAAAAGATGCTTGGAATGATTTCAATTTTTCTGAATTTACCAAGGCTAGATTTATGGCCCAGGATGTGATCTATCTTGGAGAAGGTTCCGTGTGCACTTGAGAAAGAGGTGAAATTCATTGTTTTGGGATGAAATGTCCTATAGATATCAATTAGGTCTAACTGTTCTATTGTATCATTTAAAGTTTGTGTTTCCTTGTTAATTTTCTGTTTAGTTGATCTATCCATTGGTGTGAGTGGAGTATTAAAGTCTCCCACTATTATTGTGTTATTGTTGATTTCTCCTTTCAATACTTATTAGTATTTGTCTTACATATTGAGGTGCTCCTATGTTGGGTACATATATATTTATAATTGTTATATCTTCTTCTTGGATTGATCCTTTGTTCATTATACAGTGACCTTCTTTGTCTCTTTTCACAGCCTTTGTTTTAAAGTCTATTTTATCTCATATGAGTATTGCTACTCCTGCTTTCTTTTGGTCCCTATTTGCATGGAAAATCTTTTTCCAGCCCTTCACTTTCAGTCTGTATGTGTCCCCTGTTTTGAGGTGGGTTTCTTGTAGACAACATATGTAGGGGTCTTGTTTTTGTATCCATTCAACCAGTCTCTGTCTTTTGGTTGGGGCATTCAACCCATTTATATTTAAGGTAATTATTGATAAGTATGATCCCGTTGCCATTTACTTTATTGTTTTGGGTTCGAATTTATACACCCCTTTTGTGTTTCCTGTCTAGAGAATGTCCTTTAGTATTTGTTGGAGAGCTGGTTTGGTGGTGCTGAATTCTTTCAGCTTTTGCTTGTCTGTAAAGCTTTTGATTTCTCCTTCATATTTGAATGAGATCCTTGCTGGGTACAATAATATGGGCTGCAGGTTATTTTCTTTCATCACTTTAAGTATGTCTTGCCATTCCCTCCTGGCTTGGAGAGTCTCTATTTAAAGATCAGCTGTTATCCTTATGGGAATTCCCTTGTGTGTTATTTGTTGTTTTTCCCTTGCTGCTTTTAATATTTGTTCTTTGTGTTTGATCTTTGTTAATTTGATTAGTATGTGTCTTGGGGTGTTTTGCCTTGGGTTTATTCTGTTTGGAACTCTCTGGGTTTCTTGAACTTGAGTGATTATTTCCTTCCCCATTTTAGGGAATTTTTCAACTATTATCTCTTCTAGTATTTTCTCATGGTCTTTCTTTTTGTCCTCTTCTTCTGGGACTCCTATGATTCGAATGTTGTAACATTTAATATTGTCCTGGAGGTCTCTGAGATTGTCCTCATTTCTTTTAATTCGTTTTTCTTTTTTCTCCTCTGATTCATTTATTTCTACCATTCTATCTTCTAATTCACTAATCCTATCTTCTGCCTCTGTTATTCTACTATTTGTTGCCTCCAGAGTGTTTTTGATCTCATTTATTGCATTATTCATTATATTTGGACTCTTTTTTATTTCTTCTAGGTCCTTGTTAAATCTTTCTTGCATCTTCTCAAATGCTTTTCTCCAGGCTATTTATCTGTGATACCATTTTGATTTCCAGATTTTGGATTAATTTCACTATCATTATTCAGAATTCTTTATCAGGTAGATTCACTATTTCTTCCTCTTTTGTTTGGTTTGGTGGGCATTTACCCTGTTCCTTTACCTGCTGGGTATTCTTCTGTCTCTTCGTCTTGTTTAAATTGCTGAGTTTTGGTTGTCCTTACTGTATTCTGGCAGTTTGTGGAGTTCTCTTTATTGTGGCGTTTCCTCACTGTGTGTGGGTTGTACAGGTGGCTTGTCAAGGTTTCTTGGTTAGGGAAGCTTGTGTTGGTGTTCTGGTGGATGGAGCTCGATTTCTTCTCTCTGGAGTGCAATGAAGTGTCTAGTAATGAGTTATGAGATGTCTATGGTTTTGAGGTGACTTTGGGTAGCCTGTATATTGGAGCTCAGGGCTGTGTTCCTGTGTTGCTGGAGAATTTGCTTGGTATGTCTTGCCATGGAACTTGTTGTCCCTTGTGTGGTGCTTGATTTCAGTGTAGGTATGGAGGCATTTGATGAGCTCCTGTCAATTAATGTTCCCTGGAGTCAGGGTTTGGACTTAAGCCTCCTGCTTCCAGTTATCAGTCTTATTTTTACAGTAGTCTCAAAACTTCTCCTTCTATACAGCACCACTGATAAAACATCTAGGTTAAAGATGATAAGTTTCTCCACCATGAGAGTCACCTAGTGAGGTTCACAGCATTACATGGGGAAGAGAAGAGGGAGGAGGGAATTAGAGGTGACCCAAATGAGATGTGGTGGAATCAATAGAGGATAGAGTGGGCTAACCAGTAATCACTTCCTTATGTGCACTCCATAACTGGACCGCTCAGAGATGTTCACGGAGTTATACAGAGAAGAGAAGAGGGAGGAAGGAGACAGAGGTGGCCAGGAGGATAAAAGGAGGGAATGAAAAGGAGAGAGACAGATCCAGTCAGTAATCTGTTCCCCAAATCTGTTTCCTGGTTTACTTCGTTTGGAACACACAGAAATTCACAGAGTTGGGTAGAGTAGAGAGAGGTTAGGGAGGAGACGCAGGCGACCTGGTGGAGAAAAAGGAGAGTCCGGAGGTGGAGAGAGCAGTCAAGCCAGTAATCTCACTCCCTAGTAAAAAGTGGGTACTGAAGATTGGGGTCTTAAAGGTACAAAATTGGTAACAAGTACCTAAAATCAAAAATTAAAAATCTAGAGTAGAGTTTGGAGTTTCAAAAATACAATGTTAAAGAAAAAAAGAAGGAAAAGAAAGAGAGAAAAAGAAAAAGAAAAAAAAAATAGTCGCAAAAGTTATAAAGAAAATATAGGTACAAAATTGAAAACAAGTACCAAAAAGCAAAAGTTAAAAATCTAGAGTAGAGTTTGGAATTTCCAAAATACATGTTAAAGAAAAGAAGAGAAAAAGAAAGATAGAAAAAGAAAAAATTAAAGAAAACAAAAACAAAACCCAAAAACAAACAAAGTCACAAAAATTATAAAGAAGATATAGGTACAAATTGATAACAAATACCAGAAAGCATAAATTAAAGATCTAGAGTAGAGTTTGGAATTTCAAAAATACAATGTTAAAGAAAAGAAAAAAAAAGGGTCACAAAAGTTATAAAATATATATTATATATATATATATATGGAGTTTTTTTTTTTAAAAAGGGTCTTTTATTTATTTATTTTGTACAAAGTAATAGTAGGTTACAAAAGTGAAAATTAAAGGAGTAATAGAGCATTAAAAAACAATTTTTTTAAAAAAATTAAAAAAGAAAGAAAGAATGATTGTAAAAATAGCAAAAATATATATAGGACTTTCTCTGATATTGTTGTGGGTATTATGAGTTCAGTTCATTTTTGGCTAGTTCCTTGTTCCAGCTTATATTTCTCAAGATCTATAGGCCCCTTCCTGTGTAGTTGGTACTAACCACGGGGTTTTAGTTTATTGCCTGTCGCTTCCATGGCGGTTCCCTCTGTTATAACTTCTTCTGTTGGCTGGTCTCTTCAGTGTCTAATTTCTGCCCTGATACAAAGGGGGCGGTGGTGGACACCTTTTTTTTTTTTTTTTTTTAGGCTCACTTGTTCTGTTGCGCTGTGGGGAGGGAGGGACACTGCAAATAAATAACACTGGCCGGTGCTCGCAGTGCCTCAGCCACATTGGGCCTGCCCCCACTCACGGCACGTGTAGCCTCCCTGCCCACTCTGCTCAGGTTCTAGGGAACCATCCGCAGCCGGCCCTGGGCTGCTTGCCCCTCCCAGGTCTAAGCTGCTCAAGTTCAGGCACTCGGGTAGTCCTCAGAGGCCCAGACTCGGTTGGGCCTGCGTTTTGTGCCCTTCACAGGTTCCAGCAGCGCAGGTGATGAGGTGTTTAGCAAGTGCAGCTTCTGCAACTTAATGCCTCCCCACCGCTTGGTTTTCTAGGTATACAACTGGCGCACCTTCTCAGGCAGATGTTGACCATCCGGAGCCCCAAGAAGTCTTAGTTAGCAAAGATGCCTGCTTACAGTTTTGTAGATAATGTCTCTCTGGGGCTGTGATTGCCCCCTCCAGCTCTGCCTGCCTGTTACCGGAGGGGGAAGGTCTGCAGCTGGCTATCTCTGTACAGTCCTTTGTTCCGTGTGCGGGTCTGGCGGTGTCTTAGGTTAGGGCTGGCTTTTCGCGTGGTAGATATCCCACAGTCTGGTTTGCTAGCCCAAATTATTTCGCTCAGGTAGCGCTCAGGATATTCAGGCCAGATCCTTACTCTAAGCCATGCAGCCTGCGCTGCGCCTCCCTGCCCAGCCCCGGCTTGCTAATGGAAGATGCAGGCCTCTGCGCTGCTTCTCCGCTGGGGGGATTACCGCAGGGCTCCTAATCTTTGGGTTTTAATTGTTGCCCTCTGTGCTACCCAGGCTTGGCCCAGACTTGGCAGTGAGAATGTTTCCTGGTATTTGGAAACTTCTCTCTTTTTAAGACTCCCTTCCCCAGACAGAGGTCCATCCATCCCTCTTTTGTCTCTTTTTTTTTGTCTTTTATATTTTTTCCTACCTCCTTTAGAAGGCAATGGGTTGCTTTTCTGGGTGCCTGATGTCCTCTGCTGGCATTCAGAAGTTATTTTGTGGAATTTACTCGACGTTTACATGTTCTTTTGATGAATTTGTGGAGGAGAAAGTGTTCTCCCCATCCTACTCCTCCACCATCTTAGCCCCTCCCCCTATTTTATTAATCCTTTAGCATAGTTCTTGTGAAAAAAAAAAAAGCTTATTTAAGATAAAAGCTTCTTGTTTTTCACAAGTAAATTGTAGTAATGTAGTAACTGTTAGCTACAATCTTTTATGTCAACTCTTTTATACCAAAGGGCATTTGTAACATGACTGAAAACTCTTACTCTAGCTATAGTGTTGCAAAGATATAGGGAAGCCCCTTAATTAGGACCTTCAGAGACTACAGTTACAGAAATAATAGAAAATACTTTTTTTTCTCTTTTGACCATCTTCTTCATCTTTTTAGATCTGCTGCTGCTAAGTCGCTTCAGTCGTGTCCAACTCTGTGCGACCCCACAGATGGAAGCTCACCAGGCTCCCCTGTCCCTGGGATTCTCCAGGCAAGAACACTGGAGTGGGTTGCCATTTCCTTATCCAATGCATGAAAGCGAAAAGTGAAAGTGAAGCCGCTCAGTCGTGTCTGACTTTTAGCGACCCCATGGACTGGAGCCTACCAGGCTCCTCCGTCCATGGGATTTTCCAGGCAAAAGTACTGGGATGGGGTGCCATTGTCTTCCCCGAAGATCACCACTATACATCCTAGACAATGAATAGCACTTCCAAGCAAGAAGGTCTTACTAGATTGGAAGAGGGAGACATAGAATAACCTGTATTTCTCTTCTCTTGCAAAGTTTCCCAAAGTTTATTTCAGTCTATTTTCTCATGGGGAAATTTTAAAAGTTTATTTTTATATATGCTTAATAAAGTCTTACTTTATTGGTAATTTTTTTTGCACTGAAGTAGGAACATTTGTCTGTATTCTGAACATTTCATGCAAAAATGGGCTCGATAAAGGACAGAAATGGTATGGACCTAACGGAAGCAGAAGATATTAAGAAGAGGTGGCAAGAATACAAAGAAGAACTGTACAAAAAAGAGCTTCACGATCCAGATAATCATGATGGTGTGATCACTGACCTAGAGCCAGACATCCTGGAATGTGAAGTCAAGTGGGCCTTAGAAAGCATCACTAAGAACAAAGCTAGTGGAGGTGATGGAATTCCAGTGGAGCTATTCCAAATCCTGAAAGATGATGCTGTGAAAGTGCTGCACTCAATATGCCAGCAAATTTGGAAAACTCAGCAGTGGCCACAAGATTGGAAAAGATCAGTTTTCATTCCAATCCCAAAGAAAGGCAATGCCAAAGAGTGCTCAAACTACCGCACAATTGCACTCATCTCACATGCTAGTAAAGTAATGCTCAAAATTCTCCAAGCCAGGCTTCAGCAATATGTGAATCGTGAACTTCCTGATGTTCAAGCTGGATTTAGAAAAGGCAGAGGAACCAGAGATCAAATTGCCAACATCCGCTGGATCATGGAAAAAGCAAGAGAGTTCCAGAAATACATCTATTTCTGCTTAATTGACTATGCCAAAGCCTTTGACTGTGTAGATCACAATAAACTGTGGAAAATTGAAAATTCTGAGAGAGATGGGAATACCAGACCACCTGATCTGCCTCTTGAGAAATCTGTATGCAGGTCAGGAAGCAACGGTTAAAACTGGACATGGAACAACAGACTGGTTCCAAATAGGAAAAGGAGTATGTCAAGGCTGTATATTGTCACCATGTTTATTTAACTTATATGCAGAGTACATCATGAGAAATGCTAGACTGGAAGAAACACAAGCTGGAATCAAGATTGCCGGGAGAAATATCAATAACCTCAGATATGCAGATGATACCACCTTTATGGCAGAAAGTGAAGAGGAACTAAAAAGCCTCTTGATGAGAGTGAAAGTGGAGAGTGAAAAGGTTGGCTTAAAGCTCAACATTCAGAAAACGAAGATCATGGCATCTGGTCCCATCACTACATGGGAAATAGATGGAGAAACAGTGGAAACAGTGTCAGACTTTCTTTTTCTGGGCTCCAAAATCACTGCAGATGGTGACTGCAGCCATGAAATTAAAAGACCCTTACTCCTTGGAAGGAAAGTTATGACCAACCTAGATAGCATATTCAAAAGCAGAGACATCACTTTGCCAACAAAGGTTCGCCTAGTCAAGGCTATGGTCTTTCCTGTGGTCATGTATGGATGTGAGAGCTGGACTGTGAAGAAGGCTGAGCGCCAAAGAATTGATGCTTTTGAACTGTGGTGTTGGAGAAGACTCTTGAGAGTCCCTTGGACTGCAAGGAGATCCAACCAGTCCATTCTGAAGGAGATCAGCCCTGGGATTTCTTTGGAAGGAATGATGCTAAAGCTGAAACTCCAGTATTTTGGCCACCTCATGTGAAGAGTTGACTCATTGGAGAAGACTCTGATGCTGGGAGGGATTGAGGGCAGAAGGAGAAAGGGACGACAGAGGATGAGATGGCTGGATGGCATCACTGACTCAATGGATGTGAGTCTGAGTGAGCTCCGAGAGCTGGTGATGGATAGGGGGGCCTGGCGTGCTGCAGTTCATGGGGTCGCAAAGAGTCGGACACGACTGAGCGACTGATCTGATCTGATCTGATCTGAGAAACTGTCTCTGATTTGCCTGAGTTAGAGATGAATATCAAAAATTGAGGGGATTCATAGCAATTTTAAAGTTTAGTTAATTAAGCTTAAATGTGATTCTAATCATTCTTAGTTGATTTTATTTTTAGCAATTAGATTTCAAGAGATCAAAAAAGTTTCATTTAAGTATAAGCTAATAAATTATTATGTTGTGATTTTTAGACCATAGACTCATAGAATAACTGTATTAAATGTTGATTGTGTTCTAACGAAAAAAAAAAACCAAAACTGTATCACAGTTAAAGTTGTATTCTGAAATAACCAAAACCTCACTGAAAGATAACTTGTAAATTAATGTTGATGTGCATGCTCAGTTGCTTCTGACTCTTCAAATCGACCCTGTGAACTGTAGTCTGCCAGTCTCCCCTGTCCATAGGATTCTCTAGCCAAGAATACTGGAGAGGGTTGCCATGCCTTCCTCCAGGAGGTCTTCCTGACCCAGGGATCGAACCTGCCTCTCCTGTACTGCAGATAGATTCTTTACCCACTGAGCCTCCTCAACTTTATAGTTCTCTAGTCATGTTTTAGCTAAATGTTCAATAAGAGAGGTTTTATCTAAACCACCTTATCTAAGAAATTCACTATATTCTCTCCAAATCAAGCCCCAACATTTCCCAATTTTGTAGGCTTCATAAATTATCCTATTTTTGTATTTATCAAATATATTAACAGTACTGCATTTTTTCCCTTATTAGAATACAAACCAAACTGCATTATGGACACAATTTATATCCAGGCTTTTATCCCAGTATCCCTAAAGAAATCGGGTTCTCAGCCAAATTGAAACATTGCTGGATTCTTAAATAGACACGTGTTCTCTTCCACCTCTCCCATGCTGTCCTCTCCACCTGTTTCATGATTCACTATAATTATTTAATTTCCAATGCTCATATCAGCTTTGTGGCCTTCTGTACTCATTTTTGATTATTCAGCTGCATGTAACTTCTTTGTCTTTTGAACAATCACTGCATTTGAATTTCTTTTGGAATGTATTCCCTGCACATTTTATTAGGACTTTTGTATACCTGCCAAGTAATTATGAAATTATAAGGTACTTGATATCAAATATTATACTTTCTTTTTATTTTCTGCAATTTACATTGATAATAATTGCTCAAAAATGTTTCTGAAGTTAAATGGCACCTTCACTTGACTACTAACAAGTTCAAAGTGGTAATTTCTCTTTTTTCTTCTCTTTTTGTAAATATAGATATAGATAAATAGATGGATAGAGTTCAGTTCAGTTCAGTTCAGTTCAGTCACTCAGTCATGTCCGACTCTTTGCGACCCAGTGGACTGCAGCACGCCAGGCCCGCCTGTCCATCACCAACTCTAAGAGTTTACTCAAACTCATGACCATCCAGGCAGTGATGCCATCCAACCACCTCATCCTTTGTCATCCCCTTCTTCTCCTGCCTTTAATCTTTCCCAGCATCAGGGTCTTTTCAAATGAGTCAGTTCTTCGCATCAGGTGGCCAAATTACTGTAGTTTCAGCTTAAGCATCAGTCCTTCCAATGATTATTCAAGACTATTTCCTTTAGGATGGACTGGTTGGCTCTCCTTGCAGTCCAAGGGATAAAGAGATAGAGAAAATTTCCCTTCCTGAAAGAGATGACAGTCAAACTTTGGAGTTCTCTATAAGAACTTTCAGAAAAAAAAGACACAATCAAAGAGTTTATATATCTCTTTTTCCTTCCTAACCAGAAAAAAAATTGGATGAACACATATAGCCTTATAATAACATATCTATAATTATTATTAAATTAATATCCAATGATATATTTCCAGTATCTAATCTTACTAAGGAGAAGGTAATGGCACCCCACTCCAGTACTCTTGCCTGGGAAATCCCATGGATGGAAGAGCCTGGTAGGCTACAGTCCATGGGGTTGCTAAGAGTCAGACATGGCTGAGCGATTTCACTTTCACACGTTGGAGAAGGAAATGGCAACCTACTCCAGTGTTCTTGCCTGGAGAATCCCAGGGATGGGGGAGCCTGGTGGGCTGCCCTCTATGGGGTCGCACGGAGTCGGATATGACTGGTGTGACTTAGCAGCAGCAGCAGCAGCAATCTTAATAAAATATAGAGAAATGTCATTTTTGGAAAGCTTTGTTTCTCTGTATGGTAATTTATACCACTGAATGTTCATTTTTATTTGGTTTAATTCTCTATGTTAATATACATCAGGATAATTGACTGTAAAAAGTTCTAGTGGATCATATTTTTGAGACTTAAAATTATGAAGTGATCAAAATTAAAATTATTTAGCTAGGAAGAGTCCATTATTTCAAAATTTATCAAACACTTGCAAGTTTGATTTCTATTAATATATTTCCTATTGATTTTGCTTTTTTGGACCAAAGTATTCATTATAGTGCTGACTTGCAAGAAGAGTGAGTTGTTCTTTTTTTTTTTTAAAGAAAATAATCTTTAAGATATTCTTCTATAGTTTCTTAAAAATCCAAAGGTATGCAAAACTGAAAACTCTTATCATGGGTTGGCATTGAACTCAACAGGAAGAGAACTGTGAGTAAGAAAGACTTGACTTCCCTGTTCATGTGAAAGATAAATAAAAACTCAGTGTTAATAATCATCATAGTTATCATGAATTTACCATCATCACCAACTTTTAATAATTTGTAAAGCTTTGTTAACAATTTTAATATATTCAGAAGAACCCAAATTTCTTAAAAATAGTTTTGAAGATGTTTTTCTTGTTAGCATCTTCATTTTAAAAATAACATTTTAGTCACAAAATTTCCTTTGATAATAAGAACAAATATCATAAAACACAAATTTAAATTTTTAGTTTCTGAAAAAATTCTTAGACGAAACTGTGTTGAACAGAAAACTTGCAAGAAATGGTCCTGTCTAGTTACTTCTAAAAAATAGCTTTTACATATACTGGGAAATGTCACTTTGTTGTTGCTGTTTAGTCACTAAGTTGTGGCCAACACTTGGCAACCCTTTGGACTGTATCCTGTTAGGCTTCTCTGTCCATGGAATTTCCCAGGCAAGAATACTAGAATGGGTTGCCATTTCCTCCTGCAGGGGATCTTCCTGACTGAAGGATCAAACCTGTGTCTCTTGCATTGCACGTGGTTTCTTTACTTCCTGAGCCAAATGTCATTTTACTTATACGTAAATATTAGTTTCCCAAAGAATTCAGAATATATGATATAATTTAATGTCTATATACAACTACTTAAGAAATATATTGTTCTCTAAACATCTCACACACTAGTAAAGTAATGCTCAAAATTCTCCAAGCCAGGCTTCAGCAATATGTGAACCGTGAACTTCCTGATGTGCAAGCTGGTTTTGGAAAAGGCAGAGGAACCAGAGATCAAATTGCCAACATCCGCTGGATCATGGAAAAAGCAAGAGAGTTCCAGAAAAACATCTATTTCTGCTTTATTGACTATGCCAAAGCCTTTGACTATGTAGATCACAATAAACTGTGGAAAATTCTGAAAGAGATGGGAATACCAGACCACCTGATCTGCCTCTTGAGAAATCTGTATGCAGGTCAGGGAGCAACAGTTAGAACTGGTCATGGAACAACAGACTGGTTCCAAATAGGAAAAGGAGTATGTCAAGGCTGTATATTGTCACCATGTTTATTTAACTTATATGCAGAGTACATCATGAGAAATGCTGGACTGGAAGAAACACAAGTTGGAATCAAGATTGCTGGGAGAAATATCAATAACCTCAGATATGCAGATGACACCACCCTTATGGCAGAAAGTGAAGAGGAACTCAAAAGCCTCTTGATGAAAGTGAAAGTGGAGAGTGAAAAGGTTGGCTTAAAGCTCAACATTCAGAAAACGAAGATCATGGCATCTGGTCCCATCACTGCATGGGAAATAGATGGGGAAACAGTGGAAAGAGTGTCAGACTTTCTTTTTCTGGGCTCCAAAATCACTGCAGATGGTGACTGCAGCCCTGAAATTAAAAGACGCTTACTCCTTGGAAGGAAAGTTATGACCAACCTAGATAGCATATTCAAAGGCAGAGACATCACTTTGAAAGTAGAGACTTCTTTCCAACAAAGGTTCGCCTAGTCAAGGCTATGGTCTTTCCTGTGGTCATGTATGGATGTGAGAGCTGGACTGTGAAGAAGGCTGAGCACCGAAGAATTGATGCTTTTGAACTGTGGTGTTGGAGAAGACTCCTGAGAGTCCCTTGGACTGCAAGAAGATCCAACCAGTCCATTCTGAAGGAGATCAACCCTGGAATTTCTTTGGAGGGACTGATGCTGAAGCTGAAACTCCAGTATTTTGGCCACCTCATGCGAAGAGTTGACTCATTGGAGAAGACTCTGATGCTGGGAGGGATTGAGGGCAGGAGGAGAAAGGGACGACAGAGGATGAGATGGCTGGATGGCATCACTGACTCGATGGATGTGAGTCTGAGTGACCTCCGAGAGTTGGTGATGGACAGGGAGGCCTGGCGTGCTGCGGTTCATGGGGTCGCAGAGAGTCGGACACGACTGAGCGACTGATCTGATCTGATCTGAAACATACATATCTTAATTCTTTAGAGTACACTGAAGCAAAAAAAAAAAAAAAAAAAGTTACATTTTATACAAGCCTACTATGATATTTTGAAGATCTTTTATATAGAATCTTGTGAAAAGAATTGGAAGTGACAGCAACCATAAATAAAATAAATCTCCATATAATAGGCATTCACAATATTTAAACTGTGGATCCAATAAATTTGAAAAAAATGCATTGTCCTTTCATAGCTTCATTGTTTCTCTATCCACCTTCTACTACCTTCTACCACAGGGGATTCCCTGGTGGCTCAGATAGTAAAGAATCCTGCAATGTGAGAGACCTGGGTTCGATCTCTGGGTTGGGAAGATCCCCTGGAGAAGGGAAAGGCTACCCACTCCAGTATTCTGGCCTGGAGAATTCCATGGACCATATAGTCCACGGGATTGTAAAGAGTCAGACACAACTGAGCATCTTTCATTTCTACTACAGAAGCAGAGTTCTGAACAATTGATTTGCTACTTTTCTATTTCATAATACAGTCTTCATTGAATAAATGAAAAATGCTTCCCAGCTTTGAACAGACAGATGAATCCAGTGTGACATTTCAGTAGAGAAATGTTAAATAAAATTTCAGGAATTATATATTACTTATCAATGTGAATTTCCTATAATGATAATATGAAAATTTTTCATTATTAGATTATATTTAGAGTTATAAAATATTTCCAAATATTTTAAATAATTGATTGTATAGCAATGATAGAGATATTAACATAAACAGATTTACATATGGTTTGTATATCAACATGTGTACTTTTCCTTAGTCCTTTATCACCTGCTCAGAACCTTCCTCAGATTATTGTCTCTTCATTTAGTTATTTCTATGTGTGCTTACTCCTTGGAAGGAAAGTTATGACCAACTTAGACAGCATATTAAAAAGCAGAGACATTACTTTGTCAACAAGGGTCCGTCTAGTCAAAGCTATGATTTTTCCAGTGGTCATATATGGATATTAGAGTTGGACTATAAAGAAAACTGAGCACTGAAGAATCGATGCTTTTGAACTGTGGTGTTGGAGAAGACTCTTGAGAGTCCCTTGGACTGCAAGGAGATCCAACCAGTCCATCCTAAAGGAGATCAGTCCTGGGTGTTCATTGGAATCGGAAGGACTGATGCTGAAACTCCAATACTTTGGCCACCTGATGTGAAGAGCTGATTCATTTGAAAAGACCTTGATGCTGGGAAAGACTGGGGGCAGGAGGAGAAGGGGATGACAGAGGATGAGATGGCTGGATGGCATCGCCAACTCAATTGACATGGGTTTGGGTAGACTCTGGGAGTTGGTGATGGACAGGGAGGCCTAGCATGCTGCAGTTCATGGGGTCTCAAAGAGTCGGACATGACTGAGTGACTGAACTGAACTGATGTGCCTGAAAAATGTCGCATGCACATTGTAAAGAACAGAGCCTCCAAAACTTGGAAAGCTAAAATCAGATTCTGATATTTATAATCTCCTTAGCCCTGAACCATTCCCTTTAGCATGAAAAAGCCTTATCTATTTGTCCTTATCTATAAAACTTATCATGTAAAAGTTGCTATTAACATAGTGAAATACCTGGATAGATTTTTACTTTATTAAGGAAGGAAGGAGGAGGAAAAAGGAGGAAGGGAGATAGGAAGGAAGAAGCCAAGAAAAAAAAAAAGGAAAATTTAAAAAACGTGTAAAACAAAGTTGGAAATAATTATCTGTCTTCAGATGTCTATATGAACAAAAAAGTAGGTATTTTAATTTTATAACTGAGATAAATATTCTCTACCAATGTTTCAAAATAAATGAAACTCTTTGAGTTTGCCTCAATTAATAAAAAATTCAGTTCACTTTTAAGTACATTTTTAATACCTCCATTGACTGATTTTCATACCTATTAGATTTGTTACTTTTCTGATTTTTAAAAAATAGGCTGAGCTCTCTTTCTCAATTCATTGTTATAATTATCAAATAATTTTAATAAATATTATTAATTATTTCAAACTTAAATAATTATAAGATTTTCAGTAAGAGGGTAACTTCAGTATCTGATATGCTCTTGATTTGTTTAAAAATATATTCAATCAAGGGGCTCTATCATTACACCATTTATCCTTTAAAGATATCCACTTTAAATTTATGTGAGACCTTCATTTTAATTTTTTTTACTCTAGATATTGTCAAAAAACAATGAAAATTTAATAACCAAAATTTCTCCTTTCAATTTCTACATTATTTGAAAAAATAAGTTTATATTTATATACCCTTTTCATTTAAAAAATTTTAATATGGATATTTCAGATTTTAGTGGTATTAGATGCTGAGCTAGATTAAATAAGGATCTCACATTCTAATAGAGAGATAAAGTGATTAAAGATAATAATCCAATGTAAAGTGAAGGTCCATTGCAAAATTTTATCTAGCCTGGATGACATGATCAAGTTTGATTATTAGGTGTATTACTTGTAGCAATGTCTGAAATAGATCAGATTTCAAGAGAAATAAAGGATAACTATTTCAGAGTGTGTTATAGCAATTTCTACCAGCATTGGCATTGGCCTTAACTAAGACAGATTGGGAATGCTTTGGACTGAATTGATTAGGGAGCTATTAGAAGATAAAGTCAATAGAATTTGGTAGAATATTTGAATATGAAGGTCATAAAGGAGGAACTTCCAGATTTCTGGCTGTCACAATGGCCATTCACTCCCATATAAAAATATAACAAAGGGGCAGATTTATTCATTTCTAAGAGTAGACAATGAGATCAATTTTGAACATTAACTTTGTTTTGACAGTAAGACATGCAAGTGGAGATATGCTGAAGAAAAAATAAATGGAGTTGAGCAGGGGGCATGCTCAGTACCCTGCTTTTGCTCCAGGCTCTTCAGAAGTGGCAGTTGGATTTTGGTGTCTTTGTATCTTTTGTCCAGGTTTTGCCCTAATTGCACATGCTCACAGTTATTTTTAGTCTCATATTTTCTCTTTGTATTTTGTTGCTAGAGGAGAGGTTTGTCCAGGTGCAAACACTGCAGCACTGTCCCAGCCTATCTCATCCCCCACTGAAAGACTCTACACCTTTACTTTTAAGGGGTAAGTAAGGGCCTGAGGGACTCTTCTGAAACTTCTTCCTGCTGGGCAAGTACCACAGACCCTAGCCTACCCTGGAACTGTAGAAACCCCTCACTGACTGTTCCCAGGACCTACAGTGACCAAGGTCAACCTCCATTGGAACGGTTGGATTCCTTGAGCCAGGGGTGGAGCAAACCACCTAAGCCCCTCTTCCAGCTCCACCCTGCAAGTGAGCAAAGGAACCTGTTACTTATTCTTGCTCCTCCTGCTGCAGCAGGAGACCCAGTAAAGGGCTTGCCTGAAAAAAAAAAAAAGAAAACACATGGAGCTATGTCAACTTAAGAAAGTAGTTTAGATCTATTAAAAAATCTAGGAATTTCTGATCCGGTCACATTTAAATTTGTGTTTTGTCTGATATATAGTACTTAACTTTACCATGGTTCAGTTGGCTTATTTACATTCTAGCAACCTAATGGACAGAGAATACTAATTTTATTAATGCAATTAAAGTGCTTAAAAATTCTTGCAATGCATGTGCCCAATGAATGTTAGCTGAAATAAAAAGACTGTGATGCCTTTATTTACACATCATCTGAAATAAAACTTTAACTAAGTTGTTATAGAACCAGATGATTTAAAAGAATGTGTGTAGCAGCTTGTAAGGAGGAAATTAAGAAATTATCATAAATTTAGGTGTCTTGCAAGAAGGCCAAATCCTGGACTCAACTGATGGGCAAGATTTACACAGTAATGAATGTCTATAATTTGTTCACAACCATTCAATGAGTATAGTCCATTTGATTCAAAGGCTATCCTACCATACGTTTTAGAAAATTTTTATTATTTATTATTATAACCATCAAAATCTCATGAACCAGGAGGTTTATCAAATCTAAATATTCTTGGCCTTTATTCTATTACATTGACCTTTATCCCCTGGAGAAATAAATGACAATCCACTTCAGTATTCTTGATTGGAAAATTTCATGGACAGAGGAGCCTGGCAGGCTGTGGTTTATAGGGTTGCAAAGAGTTGGACATGACTTATTGACTGAGCACAATGACACACATATGTAAATTCCACATTGTCTTGATTATGTAGCTTTAAAAGTACTTGGTTTTCATTTTCTAAAAAAATACAAAAAAAAGCAAGGAAATTATATGTACTCCACCAAATTGGTTATATCTAAAAATTATACGCAGAGCAGAACCTAATTCATCATTTCCTTAAATGACACAAATTTGTTATTGACTTTTGCAATGTATAGAATTATGTGGCTACAATGGAAAATTTTGGAATATCCCTATCTTACTAAGTCTGATAACATATTAATGTCACCAGGTGACAGAAAAAGTTGACAAGTGAGAAACAAAATATAAATTATTTTTGCCATTCAACCAGTATTCATTTCACACATATTTTTAACACTTAATACACGTGGCACATTGCTTTGGAGAATCTGAAGAGAACAGAAAGAAAATGTCTTTGACTCATGAAGGTTAAAATTTAGTAGTAGAGACAGATATTAAACACATGAATTAATGTAGTTAATTTAATAAGTGCTATAAAGAAATAAAATTAGACACTGTAAAAGTGAGGAAATGATAGGGAAACAAATTTAACTAAAATGAAGTTTTTTGAAGAAGTGGCATTTAAGCTGAGAAATGAGAAGAATCCCACAAATCAGGGAAAGAATATCTCAGAAAAAAAGGAGACAGATACAGTGAGTTGGAAGAATATTGGACTGATTTGAAGACATAAAGAAAACTCTTAACACCTGAAAAATAGTGAGAGATGATAAATTTGGAAAGAAATGCTGTCAGATATGGTCAGAGATCGAGTAAAGAAGGATTTATTAGGCTCTGGTATGGTCAGAGATCAAATAATGAAGGATTTATTAGGCTCTGGTAGGTAATCTGGACTTGGGTTTTTTTTTTTTTTTTTTTTAACCCTGATTCATTGTTAAAGTTTTGAGGGTTTAATGTGAGGAAATGATTTATTAATAGTGGTCTGGTCTGTTCTTTAACAGACCACTTCAAATGTGTTGACATAAACCCACATTGTGTTCTTTGGATCCCAATCTACAATCTGGTGAGAGGAAGGCTGGTCTTAATTCTACATGACATCATTGGGGTCCTCCTGGGACCTGGAGGATCCACTTTTAAAAATGGATCTCTTATGTGGTTGTGTGTTAATGCTGGCAGCTGGCTTGGAAGCTCCGCTGGTGCCGACAGCCAGGGGCCTCTATTTCTCTCCATGAGAATTTCTCCAGACATGCCTCTTCATTTGGTGCTTGGGCTTCTTCATGGCCTGGTAGCTGAGTATAAGTGAGGGCCTCAAAAGACAGGAAGTGGAAACTATCAGTTCCTTTAGCCTCTTTCTGGAAATCGGCACAGTATCAATTCCGTACACTCTTGGTTATGTGTGCAGAGCCCAGATTTTGGGAAGACACATAACTTTCAATGTTTGGAGTAACATAGAATTTCTCAGTGTTAGGAGTAACATAGAATTTTGGGGGCACATTCTCCCCTTTGGTAACTGATTATTTCCATTCTCCCTATGTGCAGTACATACCCTGTCCAAGAACCCCCAGAAGTTTTATCCTGTTACCGCATCAGGAACAAGATCAAGGACTAAGATGCAACATCTAAATCATGTATAGGCTCTTAAATGCTGTTCCTTGGTTAACTGCCTCCTCAAATATAGACACAAATCCCTAGGAAATAAAGAGGCACCTTCTCTGCCCCCTACACACTTAACATGCAAGGCTGGATAACTGTGGGATAACTACAGAAATTATTGAAGAGGGTGAAGTGAATAGGAGACACAAAGGAGTCACTTGTCTATAATAACCTTTCAATACAGCTGGGAAAACAAACAAAACATATTTGTTCATTGACTGGATCACAATGGTACTTTACAGGAATGAATCTTTGTGGTTTGTGGCTTCTCTCTTTGGGATCTTGAGTCTGCTTTCTGAAACATTCTTCAAACGTACTTCATGTTTGCAGCTGAGCAGTTCTCTCAAGCCTGTCTCCTGCCTATCAAAGTTCACAAGTCCAAAGACTTACCTTTATGTTGTACTCTTTCTGTTCCTTTCAGTTCAACTTGGTGGTACTTCTACCAGGACAACTTTGTAGGCTTTCTATGAATTTTATTTGTGTTTACTCCATTATGTAGAAGCCACAACCACAAATGTCACTGAGATAAGCTTTACTTGAGTTCCTCAAGAGGCTACTATGAAAGGTTTTCTCATGGAATTGCAGTCAGATGTGACTGGAGCTGAATCAGCAGGTGGACTGCTGAGGACTGGCCATGTCTCTTCTTGTCTATTCAGTGCCTCCTCAGTGTTATCCTTCCATGTGGGCTAGTTTGAGTTTGCTGTATTATGGTGGCTGGGTTATAAGAATAAATATTCCGAAAGAATTGTGTAGAATTTTATGACCTGGCCTTGGAACTCAGAGTGTTGTTTCTGTCTAGATGTAAGGCTTCTAGGATTCAAGAGAAAAGAGTATAGACCCTGCCTTTTGATAGGAGGATTGTCAAAGTCTCACCATAAGAAAAGCAAGTGGACTAAGGCTTAATTCATTCCATAGGCATGTGGAATAATCTATTTTTTGTGAAAATACAATCTGTCACACTTAGAAGTCACACTTAACTGCTATCAAGAAGAAACCAAACATGCAACAATTTTTAAATATTAGAATTTTTCATCTCTTTGTAACTATCCAGAAATAAGAGGATCTGGCCTGGTATTGTGTGCATACTCAGTCAGCAAGTCATGTTTGACTCTTTACGACCCAATGAACTGTAGCCCTTCAGGTTCCTCTGTACATGGAATTTTCCAGGCAAGAATACTGGAACGGGTTGCCATTTCCTCCTCCAGGAGCTTTTTATCTGGATCAAACCTGAGTTCTCTTGCATCTCTTGCATTGGCAGGCAGATTCTTTACCACTGTGCTACCTGGGAAGCAGTCTGGTGCTAGTATCCTGGAATTCTCAAAAGGTGGCTAACATTTCTGGTTTCTTTAGAAGACACTGCCTTTATGCCAGGGTAGTGTAGGTCCCTTTCCTTATGAGTGCACAAACTTGAAGTAGCACACGTCCATACAGCTCTCCTCCTGCTGGACAACATTTAGTCATATGTCACATTGTTAGGGGAAGCACACTGATTGAAACCGCCCACCCTGGCCAGGCACCATAGTAACCATTTGCATGAGTTGTTTTATGACAGGAGATCCTGAAAAGGAATACGGAACTAATAAGCCACCAAAGCCACCACCAACCGGAAGAGTCCAGGGATGGTCGAAAGGAGACGCTGTGTGTCCATACACTTCCCAGAATCCCTCTCACTAGCATCCATCTTGGCTGAGCGATGCATGCGCCACCAGGAAAGACTCTGAATTAGAATGACTGGCCAAAGACCACCCGGAAACTAATCCCATCACCATAAAACCCGACATTGTGTGAGCCATGTGGCAGAGAAGTTCTCCTGGGTTCCCTTACCCTACTGCTCTCCACCTGGGTGCCCTTTCCTAATAAAATCTCTTGCTTTGTCAGCACATATGTGTCCTCGGACAATTCATTTCCAAGTGTTAGACAAGAGCCCAGTTTTGGGCCTTGGAAGGGGTCCGCCTTCCTGCAACAACACTAAGGTACAAGAAAAAATCGAATGTTTCATCCTTCCCTGGGCAGCCAGGTGTCTAATTTGAACTTAGGGATTTTACTATAAACAAAGGTAAGTAAGGATGTTGTTAGATAATTTGTCATTTTTTCCACAAACAATATGGTCCAATTCTTGCTTCCAGTTGTTTAAGTGTAGTGCTTCTGGGAGAGTCGACTGGACAGCAGTGGTATGTGTACAAGAAGATGCCCAATGTCAGGAGGCAATTCCAAAAGCCCAGGAAACATTTGCTGGTGGTTTGGGCAAGACGATAACTCTCAAGCCCGGGCTTAAATTTTCTAATTGAGTAACTAGATATACATTGGTATGCTGCTAAGTCGCTTCAGTCGTGTCCGACTCTGTGTGACCCCATAGACCGCAGCCCCCTAGGCTCCTCTGTCCCTGGGATTCTCCAGGCAAGAACACTGGAGTGGGTTGCCATTTCCTTCTCCAATGCATGAAAGTGAAAAGTGAAAGTGAAGTCCCTCAGTCGTGTCCGACTCTTAGCGACCCCATGAACTGGAGCCTATCAGGCTCCTCCCTCCATGGGATTTTCCAGGCAAGAGTACTGGGGTGGGGTGCCATTGCCTTCCCCGACTTCAAGCTATAAATTATGTGAAATACTTTCTTCATGTTTGGGATTCACTTTCAACATTTAAAAAAAAAAACAATTAAAAAAAAATAGACCTCTACAGTTATTTTAAAAGACCACTTTGGCTAAATTCACAGAAATCAGGTATAATACTCCCGAAGTTTAAAATTTTTCTTTATGTACTAAAGCCTCAATTGTCTTGTACTTAAGAAAAAAATCAAATGAAAAACATAAAATTTTGCAATATACATAGGAAATCTTTATAAAGCAGACATTTACAAAAGCACTCAGCATGACTCATGGAATTGGTGATAAAACATAACTCCTTATACCTTTAAGTTTTAGACTCTAACCAAGACTGACATGACCTAAAATTATTTCTGTCTAAAACAGCAAAGTCCACCTCTAAAAGTTACAAAGAAATTAAGTTTATAAGTACACTGAGAAAAATGAAAGTCAAATAGTAATGATCTCGAGTTAACACTAAAAGCAAATCAATACTGACATAACAGACATTGAAAGCAAAAAATGAACTGGACATCAAAGTGCTTCGCAGGGTAGAATCAAAGGGTTAACAACTGCAAATAAACCTCAAAAAATTAGTCAACTAGAAATATGAAAAAAAGATGCTCTAGAATGCTTCACTGAAATTTAACAATTAGATGATATGTTGCATAATTTTTAAAAACACTACAAAGATTACAATTACAGGAAAGGAATTCTTTACAATGTTCAAAAACTAACCACTGCCTATAGCCAGTGGGCCAATGAATTAATCAGGAAGGCAGATCTAACCAGAGCCTATGCTGCAGCTTTTAGCCAAGATGGCCCTGATAACACTGAGAATATCACTTAGTACTGAAAAAAGAACAGATTTTCTTGTAGGATGGAATTGAAATGGAGATTTTACTTTATTTCATATTAATATTCTGATGATTCTTTGGCATTTGAGTGAAAATCGCAAATTGAGAGTTGGTTACATTGATCAACACTCATAGGAAAAATCCTGAACAAGTTTTTTAATTTGGGGTCATTAGTATGTTAATGCTTTTAGTTAAAATATCAAAAAACTACTAACTTGCCTTGGGAAACTCAGGGTATCAGAAAATCACCGAAAATGAAAATGATGTAGAAAAGTGAGGAGCAGCAAAGTGGCTTAGAGTTTAAATATAGGAAGCCATCTGGGAGGCTGAAACTCCAAAAGGATGAAGAGGGAAAAGCAGACAGATAGTAAGTAAAGCCTTTTTCCTTTTCTCTTACTAGAGTATTCTGAGTGTTCATTCGGGTGACTAATGCAAAGGTATTATTTAGTTAAAGTACTAGAAGGTTTTTGATTAAATTTATTCTGTTTTGTGCTTCCACTTCCCTGTTTCCCTTCCTACTCTAGTTCTCTATATAAATATCTTTCTGTCAAATTTTGTTACATTTAAATACATTTTCTGTTAAAATAGGATTACACCAAATAGTGTAAATTATTCTTTACCACAGAATCTGTTTGTTTTATAAAATTTACTACAATTTAAAATTTTTCTAATTTGCATATCTAATTTGCAAAATGTCTGTCCTACTTAGAATGTAAGTTTTGTGCTTTGCGCAAAATTGGAACTCTTCATAAATTTGAATCATGACCCTTAAGTGTGATTTTTTTAGGGTTTCGTCTATGTGAACTTCTCTCTCAGAGCACACTGCTGGCTGGCTGCAATAATAATAATAATACACCCAGGAAGGTGCTCTGCCAAGGAAGGTTGAGAAACTGTGCTTCAGTCTGAGGCTCTAAGCCTTAGGGTTGCATTGACTTTTTTCCTTTGGTTTTAGGTGAATTTTTCCGTAGAATAGCTTCCTTTGTTGTCTCTTCACCATTAAGAGTCATAGCATTTGAAGAAGCATGATGAGAGAAAAAGGACTGTGGAAAAAAGGCCAAAAACCCATTAGTCTAGCTTTTAGTGTTATTCTTAAGTTTGCCAGTCATTTAATGGTAATAAAATTGACCCACAGAAAGCCAATTTCCACCTCACTCAAAAGGAGTTCTGAACGTTTTATAAAGACTAACTCAACTCCTGGAGCCACTAGGTCTTGGCCCAAAGCCATTGCTAGGAATACAATTCATGCATTACCCGTCAGTGTCTTCTGGCTATCTCCTTTTTTATTCTATTCCTCTAGAAACTAGGTGGTCGAGGATTCAGACATTCTGTGTAGAAACTGAATGTAGTTTCAGTCGTGAATTCATGTACAAATGTAGAAATTTCAGCAAACCTAAAGAATCAGAATGATTAACCAAAACATCTAGATATCTTGTGTGTATGTGTGTGTTATTTGCTCAACTCTTTCCGACCCTTTGGACTGTAGCCTACCAGGCTCCTCAGACCATAGAATTTTCTAGGCAAGAATGCTGGAATGCTAGAATTTTAGATATACATATGAGGTCACAAAACTATGAAGTAGAAGAATGGAAATTAAGATTCCCACTCTGTTGGGATACAGTAAAACATGTGGTCTCTAAATTATATTAATATTAATTTCCCTATGTGGCAAACAATGGTAGCATCTGTGACAGAGAGCCAGGTTTTTGACTCCAAGTGTTTCACAATTTTACTGGATTTGAGAGATAGGAGAATATCCTGAGGAATCAGAGCTGTGAGAGATATTTGTCTGTGACTGATAGGATTTAGATAGGAGCAGGAGAGTCGCTCTGTCATAAGTACAATAACCACATGCCCTGAAATCATCTAAGACTCATTTCTTTTGCTCTCATGTTTTAATAATGTTGTAAAAAGTATGAATTTTAATAATTAATAAACAACATGAACTCAACTTGTTTCATAGTCTGGCTTGACATAGACTGATGAAACTGTTGTAGTCCTTTTTTTTTCCTTCACCCTCTGAGGAAATTATAAAAATTACTTACAATAAATGTCTTCAGATTTCATTTCAGGATATGCCACAATCCATTTCTCACAAATTAAAGAGATACACACGCAGATGATAATGAAATAAGACTGGATGCTGGGAGACAATTTTTTAAAACCATTTATTTCATTTTCAGATTTCATTGAGATTTACGTGCTTTTTCTCTCCTGAAGTGAACTCTCTATCTCTCTTCACAAATCAAGTATGTAAAGAATGAGATTTCCTGAAACTTGCCTAAAGTATAATAAAACTGACCAAAAGAAAGCCAAAAACTCACTTTTGCAAATTATTAATAATGTTACAAGGAGAATAACATTCATCCTGGCTCTCCTTATTACAAATGATCCTGAAAGAACTTATTACTCAAGTGAATGACTAGTCTAGTGGGATGTGGTCTTATAGGCTAAGATGTAAAATATCCAAAGAACATTTATTACTGCTTGACTATACCTGAACCTTTTTCAAAGGATAAGTCTGCAAATCAGAGGTATTGTGTTAGAAAATATACTTTCCATTATGGGGGATGATATATTAAAAAGATTAACCAATTTGGATTACCATTTATATTTTATCTGATCCATTTCATATGCATTGAGAATATATGGGTAGAATCTAGCTATATAAACACTAACAATAGCATTAAACTAAGAATGATATTCATTTGGTTTTAGTTTTCTCTTAAAATGCCGTTTAATGATGACTCTTTCCAGAAAGCTTTTTGACAGTATTATAAATCTTTTCAGATACAATTCCAAAATAAATAGGCTTAGATTACTGTTTATTCACTGTCAGTAGCTCTCAAAGTAAAGAGCAAATCTGCATGATTCACATCTTTAAAATATTTACCCTAAATGTAGGAGCTGTTCCTAACTTAGCTCAATCATTATTTCCACTTTTCATTTCAGTTTGTCCATATATTTATAGACTTCACATTGCATATGTGAAAATATATGTATAAGGTTAGCATTTGATATATTGTGAATGCCAGTGAGGAAGGCATTTATTAAATAAAGTGAAAGTGAAAGTCGCTCAGTTGTGCCTGACTATTTGTGACCTCATGGACTATCTAGTTCAAGGCCAGATAACTGAAGTGGGCAGCCTTTCCCTTCTCCAGGGAATCCGCCCAAACCAGGGATCAAACCCAGGTCTCCTGCTTTACAGGTGAATTCTTTACCAGCTGAGCCACAAGGGAAGCCCAAGAATACTGGAGTAGGTAGCCTATCCCTTCTTCAGCAAATCTTCCCGACCCAGGAATTGAACCAGGGTCTCCTGCATTGCAGGAGGATTCTTTACCAACTGAGCTATCAGGGAAGCCATATTAAATACACAAAGATATATTTAAATAAGATATGCCATGTTGCATCTATCCAAGTAATTGTAAAAATTATGGCTTCACTCAACAAAACATGATTGAAATATTAAAAGAGAAATTTTATCTATTTTGTAGGTTATAATTAGCTGTTTGGTTGAGTGCACTTTCATTTAAAAAATATGCATTTATAATACTTTAAAGCCAAAAGATTCAATAGCAGTAAACTAAATTAATCCACTTAATTAAGATATACAAAAACTGAAGCCAAGTTTGACTTACAGTATGTATAGCATTTTTTAAAAAACTCATTTAAAGAAAAATAGGTTGCTTTTTAATCAGGTTTTTTAGAATAGTTGCATTGACCAAATATATTATTAGTCACAATTTGTTCATCTGCATCTTTTCCATTTTTTGTTACAGAAAGATAAAACCATGAAACAAATGAAAAAGGATTAGGAGATTAATACAACTTGATTATGTTTTTGAAGTTGCTGTAAAATAAATATTAAAAGTCTACAAATATATATGCAGGTATAAAATTATATTTTGAACAAAGAAATCCAGGAAATTTAATCTGAATTTAAATTGCATCCACAAAGTAAATCTTTCCCTACATTTTCTTTTCACATGAATTACCCAAAGTTAATTTTCCTTATTTTTTCTATTTAAACAAAGATTTTAGGCGAACAACTCCTATTTCTTGAAAATATTTTTTATTTTCTTCCCAATTCACTGTAGAGACCAATAACTATTTTTAACACATAATTCACACAGAAATTTCATAATATTAATCTATATATAATAACTCTGAATGTATTAAGAATCTGATGGATGTCCATATAGAGGCTGTGTTTAAGACAGGAAAAAGACAATTTTGAAAAAAAGACATGTAAATATACAATAAAAGGGTCTTTAAAACAATGAGATATGTTTCTGCCTATCAGATTAGCCTTTAAAAAAATAACACCGATTATTTGAAAGGTGCAATGAACTTTCCAAGCAATGTTGGTAGAAAGATCTATATTTTGATAGAAAGAATTAACATAGATGAATTTGTATAATTTATTTTCTCTATACACTTAGCAACTTGTTTGAGTCTCAGTTTTTCAGTCTGTTAAGTTAGTATAATAATATCTACTCAAATGCATGGAGTAAGAAAATCAAGTATGTAATGTTCCCTGCATTGTGCCTACATTTCGGACATTACCTAAATGGTTACAATTCTGATTATGGTAGTTTACAATCATGTCTATTTTCTAGAAATGAGTTTGGTAATCTTAATTGCAAGCCTTCAAACTGTTCAGATCTTTAGTCCAATAATTCTATTTGCAGGAATTTATCCTAAGGAAAATAAAAATTTCTCTCACTGTCTTTTGTATGCATACTTATACCATCTATTTTATAAAAATATAGTAAATGTAAAAAATATCTACCAATAAAATAGTATTACATATATTGTAGGGCTTGGTTAATGCTAATTTTTTATATTGTTAATATATATCTCTAGGCTAAAATATTTTGGTATAAATTTTAGGGAAAATGGGAAAGAAAGTGAAAGTCACTCAGCCATGTCCAGCTATTTGCAACCCCAGGGACTATACAGTCAATGGAATTCTCCAGGCCAGAATACTGGAGTGGGTAGCCATTCCCCTCTCCAGGGGATCTTTCCAACACAGGGATCAAGTTGGATGCTGAAGTAGCTCAGTGGTAAACCATCTGCTTGCTAATGCAGGAGACAAGTGTTCAATCCTGGGTTGGGAAGATCTCCTGGAGATCTAGGAAATGGCAACCAACTCCAGTATTCTTGCTTGGAAAATTTCATAGACAGAGGAGCCAGGCAGGCTGAAGTTTATGGGGTCACAGAGTCTGACACGACCCTACCTAGACACTGAGCACAAATGGATGCAACCCATAGGAACATATTGAGTTTGGTTCTGAGCTAGCCGTTCTTCCTACAGTACTTTTGAACAAGGAAGTGCCTGAAGAGCTCTTGATCTCATATTTCAGCCTAGAGATTGCAGTTCTGCCTCCCTTACTCTCAAATTTCACATTTGTCAAGAAAATATTTAAATCTCTTTTTGTTTTGGTATGGGCTTCTGAGCTGGGTGTATAGCTCCTTTATTTTTTTTTTGATCTAAATATTTTCTCTCTCTTTTACTTTTTAGAAGCATAACCATATTTACATATTTAGAAAAGTATAAAGACAAGTATAAGGAGCAATCAAATATCCAAAATCTGATTTCAATAAGTGTTGCTAATTTCTAAATTTGCTTCACTACTGATATTTCTTTCTTTGCATTTCAAATAAATTATAGATACCTTGACACTTTCTTCCTAAATACCTCAAACATGCCTCTTCTGCTTCCCAAATTCCATTTTACCATAATTTCATATCACATTAACAAGATTGAGACAAATTACTTAATGTTACTCAATACTAATCCTATATTGATGAATATGTTAGGTATTCCATAAATATCTTTTTTAGCTAATCTGTTCATCCCTGGATTTCATGTTTTTGGCTCTTAAATTTCTCTTAATCTAGAACAGACTCTACTTTTTTTAAAACTTTATGACATAGAAAGTCTAACACTGGGAATGATACATGGTCAAATTTATAACTTAGAATTTATATCCTTTTCTGAAGCATATTGTATTATGATTTTACATTGAAACTTCCTTAATTCAGTCAATAAATATATATTGAATATGCTGTGTGCTTAGTCCTCAGTTGTGTCTGACTCTTTGTGACCTCATGGATTTTAGCCCACCAGACTCCTCTGTTCATGGGGATTCTTCAGGCAAGATTACTGGAGTGGTTTGCCATGCCCTCCTCCAGAGGATCTTCCCAACCCAGGGATGGAACCCAGGTCTCCTGCATTGCAGGCAGATTCTTTACCATCTGAGCTACCAGGAAAGTCTATATATTGAATACGTTTTAGTCATTGGGCACATCATGGCTATGACAGTGAAAATAACAGCAGATCCTTTACTCTTCTTTAAATATTTTTTTTCTTCCTTTTAGAATGCTGCTTACTCACTCAAAATAGCTGTTTAGATGTAGAACTTTTAAGGACTATAAATTTACAAATTATGTTGATTTTTTTTCTTCCTTATCCTAAGAAATAGTATGTCAATAAATGCTGAAAAAACATAGTAGATATATTTCTAAAAAAAAAAAAAGTGTATCCCAAACATCTCCAGTTCTGTTACCCCAAAATACCTTTTGAGTGAGGTTTAGACATCGGAGTCTAAGGCCATCAACCAAGGATGGGTTAAAGCTCATTAGCTCTTTAAAGGGCAAAGAGTGGAAATGTTTGTGTCTACTTGTCACTTGTAAACAAGGAAGGCATTTACAAGCCTTACTATGTCGTATGAAGAAGGGTGAAACATTTCCTGGAAAACAAAAATGTGGGTGTATTTTTTAGCTTTCATTGTTTTTCAGAAGTTCAGGATTCGGTAAAATTCAACATTGTCAGAGACAGACATGGTGATAAAATAACTTACACAAGCAAAGGCTGTATTTAGAAGAATAAGTTATGTCTGTATAAAATTATTCTTTTGCCCTGAAAATATCGTACCTTCAAGGGGAAGCAAGAGCAGAGTCCAGAAGCTACAGTTCTGCTCAGAAACTACAGTGTAGATAGAGTATGTAATACTTCAGGGACTAATTTCTTGAACATATTTGGGAACACATGGAAAAGTCTCCTGAGTAAAACCACACCAACCATACCCCACCCCACAGAAAACTCCTCAAGCAAACAAAAACAGGCAGGAGACTTGCAAACTTTATGCAGAGCTTCTGGAACAAAAGCCAGGGTTTTTTTTTTTTTTTTTTTTTTCAAATGTGACTTTATTTTGAAAAATAGTTTGGAAAATGACATATGAAATTCTGTGACCTATGAAATATCAGTTCAATTCACCTTACTCAGTCGTGTCCGACTCTTTGTGACCCCATGAATCGCAGCACACCAGGCCTCCCTGTCCATCACCAACTCCTGGAGTTCACTCAGATTCACGTCCATCGAGTCAGTGATGCCATCCAGCCGTCTCATCCCTTGTCGTCTCCTTTTCCTCCTGCCCCCAATCCCTCCCAGCATCAGAGTCTTTTCCAGTGAGTCAACTCTTCTCATGAGGTGGCCAAAGTACTGGAGTTTCAGCTTTAGCATCATTCCTTCCAAAGAATACCCTAGGTTACAGTTATTTTTACCATTATAGTTAACAGTTACTACAGTGCCTTTGCTGAAGTAATACATAGAAAAACTCCACCCTTTTACCTGAAACACACTGAAATTTGATCAGAGAAAAAGAGACTAAATATTCCATCTTGGCATGACTTGAGGTGTAGTGGTAAGCTTGAGATAATACAATCAATAGAAGGTGTGCCATATGTGTGTGCAAAGATGCACGTCTGACTCTTTGCCATCCTATGGACTGTAGCCCGCCAGACTCCTCTATATATGGGATTGTCTAGGAAAGAATACTGGAGTGGGTTGCCATTCTCTACTCCAGGGAATCTTCCCGACCCAGGGATCAAGCAGATTCTTTACAACTGGAGAAGGCGTCAATAGAAGGTAGAATTCTATTAATTTAAAGTAAGGTTTTCTATATTATCTGACATTTTTATAATAAACATGTTTTACTCTTGATATTAGGATCAAAGCCATTATATAAAAAAGAGTATTTGAAATATCTAGAACAATATATTTTCCTTATATATTTGAGGAAATGATTAAGCAAAAACACGATGTGCACTATTTCTTTTTTGGATTAGAACTCAGTAATAGATTATAATCTTCAGGTTAGTGCTAGGGATTTGTTACCATTAAGGAAAAATTAGAGAATTAGGTTTCTGAATAAATTAGTGAAAGTGACAGTGTTAGTCTTCCAATCGAGTCCAATTCTTTGCAACTCCAAGGACTGTAGCCTGCCAGGCTCCTCTGTCCATGGAATTTTCCAGGTAAGAATACTGGAGTGGATTGCCATTCCTTTCTCCAGGGGATCTTTCTTTCACTTTCACTTTCATGGAGTGAACCCAGGCCTCCTGCATTGCAGGCAGTGTCTTTATTTTCTGAGCCATGAGGGAGCCCCTCTGAGTAAATGAGGAGTAATCAAGAACTAGTAAGATAAAATTTATTTAAAGTCCCATCTATAGCCAGAGGCCCTTTTAGAATTTCCACAGAAGTTCAAAACTGCCTACTTTCATAATTAAATCTACTTTTCATTCAGCATGTACAATCAACATTAATTTTAAAATACTCAATCAAGTATTACTCTTGAGTTTTTGTGTAATTTATATTATTTCAATTATTGGAAATGAATTTATATAATGTATATTTAATATTGAAAATAAAATAGTGACTTTTCTGAAGTAATTTCTATCATTTTATTACAAATGCAGAGTTTTCACCTGAAATTATGGAGTAAATTAAATTGTTCTGCCAAGGTTTGGGTCCAAAAATACAATTTTACCATTCTCTTCTGGAAAAAAATGTGGATTCAGAATTCTGATTAATGAACTTATAAATGCTCCCATAAATTTAATCAAAGAAAATGGTTGCTAACAACTAAAATGGTTCCTAATACCATTTGTATGACATTTATGTTTGTATGAAAAATGGTATATTCTCCCTATGTTTTCTACAAAGTATTGCCCAGACTCACTACTACAATATATATACATTTTTTTTTTACATTCTACAAGTTCTCTACTAGAATTTTTATCTTGATTTTATGTTTTCATTTCATTTAAATTTTATATTATTTTTATTTAAATTTTCTTTAATTATAACCATTATATAAGCATATTCTGTATCATTTATATGACCAAGTACAGGTCAATTATTTCATGTCATGATTGTCTTTTGAGTTTATGATTTCATTGGCTCCATGTAGTACTTTAATGATGACAAGTTAACTAACAAAATGAAATAGAAAAGTCAGTTATACTATATGTCACATGTGAAGTCTGAATTACATCCACAAGACACTACAGAAATAAAGGTTTTGTAGCACCTTACTGTGAGAAAAAAGAAAATGAATCATTGCATGACTCAGGGTTGACTCGGCTTTTGAAACTAAAGAGAAATTTTTACCATAGAAATCATAACATATTCAAACTGATGTTGGAAATTTACTGTTAGCAATACAGCATGATTTATGACTTTAAATTTATGTGGTTAACATGAGTTTGAGCAAACTCTGGAAGACAGTGAAGGGTAGGCAAGACTGGTGTGCTGCAGTCCATGGTGTAGCAAAGAGTTGGACATGACTTAGCAACTGAGCAACAATAACTTTAAGTTTATAGGTTTTATATTTATGCTTATACTTAATTTGCAAATTCCCTTTTGTTTTATAGTTAAAAATTCCAAGAAAAATATGGAGTTTATCCCAAGATTTATGTTTTCAAGTTCTTAATACATAAAGTAATTTAAATTGATGCATACAACACTGAGAATATTTTAATGTAAAAAGGGACCTGTATGTTGTTCAAGTTAGAGAAATTGCTCATTGAATCATGTATCATCTTTCATATTTGCAGAATAAAAGAGGAAAAGAGAAAAGTCACTAAATTAGAAAAATTCTGTTTAAGTATATGTTTGAAATTAGTTGTTCACACTATATTCTTCATATAGCACATCTTTATAAACTATTGTTAGCTCAATATTTGCCACTCAGGGTATTTATTGTAACTTGTAAGAAAAACAAAAACAAAACCACATCATACACACATATATACATTAAGGAAAGAAAAGAAAAATGTTCATTTTTAGCCAAACATATTAGTGCTCAAAAAAGGTAAGTAGTAAGCTGTCAAACAGGAATTATGTATCACTCCTGGAAAAATATTTTAATGAAGACATAGCCAAAGAAAAATAAATTTACAAGTATTTTAATTTGTTGCCATGACAACAAGGTACACTGTTTCACTTTCCTCCTTATTAGTCTTTAAATATGTGACCTTTATTCAGCATGCAATGATTATTGAAGCAAATATTTTGCCCCATGCTGGAGGTACAAAATGGAACAAATCATGGCTTATCCTTTTAGATTTTGCAGTTTGGGTGATGAGGAGAATCTTACAATAAGCATTAGGACTTGATTATTTCAAATGTTCTGATGGTTGGTTAAGTATTAAATTTCTGTTCATTATTTTCAGTCAACTTTGTGGTATTTCAGAAAGATATACATATAAAGATATCTTCTCTTGACTATACCATATTCATTTTAAGATGTAGTCAAAAGAGAAAAAAAATACCACTAAACAATAAGCAACCAGGCTTTCTGAACTGAGGATCAACCATATATCTCTTTAAGATCAAAGATGTTTGACCAAAAATGATGCCTTTGAGACTATAATAAAAAATAAATGATAAACTGTAAGTTCCCAACCACCCTCACTCTCCCTGACTCTAGACAAAAGGGGGGGGGGGGAAGCTGTGAAGGAAAATGTATTGTCTTCAATGACTCCTATGTGCTCCCATCTAATTTTTGATAATAAACTGCCATTTACAGGATTCCCAAACCCCACAGCCTCCTTTTCTCCTGGTAAACTTCCCTGTTTTAAAAGAGTATCTTATTTGAGGTTATTCTTCTAGAGCAGAAGCTAGTTCCCTGAAATACTATTTTTACAGTCAAAGCTACTTGAACTTTCTCCTGTTTCTACAATTTCCTAGATACCTGATTGAAAGCCATCTTACTTAGGAAATTATTCTATGTGATTTTCCTTCCCGAGATATAAATGGTCAAATCATCTTAAATGTTGGAATTTTAGGTTGAGCATTGAGTGGATAATACTCCTGAATAAGTTATCACCCTTGTATAACCTCATTATAAGGATTGTCTTCTATGTTTTATTACACCTTTTTTTTTTTCCAAGAATATACAATGTAATGAAATGTTTGTAGGCCTAACATCTTATTACTAACATTAGTCCTCAATAGAATTTCAAATCGAATGTATTGTGATATATTTATAACTATGCTTCACTCTTTAATTGCTCTAGTTAGAATCTCAAAACAAATTTTAAGTGCAGTTTACTGCATCTTTATTCTTTTATTCAGTAATTTAAAAAAATAATAACTCTTTCCTGCTTTACCTTAGTTTAGGGTGGCTGTTTCTCCTTCATTTGACTTCTTTTAATTTACACCTATATAGTTAGTACATGTTTATAAACTGAAATTTATTGAATAAGGAGTATAACGTTAAATGGAGAAGGCAATGGCACCCCACTCCAGTACTCTTGCCTGGAAAATCCCACAGACGGAGGAGCCTGGTAGGCTGCAGTCCATGGGGTCGCTAAGAGTCAGACATGACTGAGCGACTTCACTTTCTCTTTTCACTTTCATGCACTGGAGAAGGAAATGGAGACCCACTCCAGTGTTCTTGCCTGGAGAATCCCAGGGACGGGGGAGCCTGGTGGGCTGCCGTCTATGGGGTCACACGGAGTCGGACACGACTGAAGTGACTTAGCATAGCATAGCATAGCATAAGATTAAATAAATGCAATAGCAAAACATTTTTTTCAGTATTTCAGTATTTTGCTTCATTAAAATTCATTATTTTGTTTAATTGTGCATTCTAAAAATTGTAATATTTAAAAGATTATTACTATGCTAAGTGAAATTCCTTTTTATCCTCTGAGTTTAGAGTTTCAGAACAGGAGAAAAACAATACTGTTCAAAGTTATTTACCAAATTGACAGAATGTGTTATTTTAATCAATAAAAATACCAATTTGTATGTCTTCCTATAAATGTACGAGCTAATTTGAACTACAATCACTCTGTGAAAATATATACATGAATAAAATATGTAAGTGATGTAAAAAGCCACCTTTCATGTTGCCTAGTTCCCAAATAGGTCTAAACATCAATAGAAATAAAAAAGAAAACTATTGAAAATTTTGAGGCTATAATGTCAATTTTTTTGGTAAAGTATTAACTCTAAGTCTAAAGAATCAGATTAACATGTTGACTAAAATGAACAAGATTAGGAATTCAAGGTATTTTCCTCATAATATATTGAGCTATTATCAGTTTTAAGTTTCCAAGTTACATGGCAAGCCCTAGAAACTTCACAGAAATAAATTACAGAAGTTATCCTTCACATTCACTTATACCTCAGACATCTTTCCAGGTAGCATTATACAGTGAACTGTATATATATATATATATATACAGTATATATAAGTGAACATATACTTAAATGTGCAGACAAATATAAAATAACAGCCCTCATTTACAGAGCACCTACCATGCACTTGACAATGTGTTAAAGATAAATCATATAGTATTTCTTCCACTGTCACAAGCAACCCATATAAATTCTGTCGGCCCCACTGAAATTTATTTTATTGCTTATAAGCAAGTTAAGCTTAAATGATGCTAAAGTGGTAAAGGTCGCACAATTAGGGGCTGACAGGGATTCGAACCCCGGCTTGGAAACCCTAATCTTTCCACCATTGGAAATTCCTTACAAAACAAACAAAAACCAAAAACAATTGGGCCATCAGTGCCTACCTTTCAATGGTCATAGCCTTTTGATCTGGTTTCACGCACTTTATATTCGCCATTTTCAACTGGGAATAATATTTTTTGACTCACAAGATTAATATGGATATACTTCCAAAATGACTTTCACGTGCTTTAATTCTTCAAAAGCATTTTGAGTTCATTATTTATAATTTGTGTTGAAATTAAGGCTGTATATTAGCAGTTTTCAAAATTTAGTCTGAAGCACCTTAAAAGACCTAAAAAGGGTTTAAGAGGCCTTCCTTTGTTGCAAATTTGTGCTGTGCTCAGTTGTGTCCAACTCTGTGACTCTATGGACTGTAGCCCGCCAGGCTCCTCTGCTCTATAGAATTTTTCAGGCAAGAATACTGGAGTGGGTTGCCATTTCCTCCTCTAGGGTATCATCCTGATCCCGGGATCAAACCCACGTGTCCTATGGCTCCTGCATTGCAGGAGGATTCTTTAACCCTGAGCCATTGGGGAAACCCTTTTTGGATGTTCATATACTTCAAACAAAATAACATATCCCAAGAGACTGAATACAGAAGCAATGGAAAATGCAACTGTCTTCTATTAAGCCCAATATTAAAGAGATTCACCAATATGTGAAACAATACAATTCTTCTCACTAAACTTAATTTTTCTTTGGGGAATATCTTCATCGAAAGATGTTATTTTGTTTACATTCATGCGTTATTATTTTTAACTTGTTAGGAAATATTTTCAATTCTAAGTTTTAATTTCTAACATGACTATATCAATAAATATAACTAAAAATATGAAAAGTCTTTGAGATCTTCAATAAAGTTAAGAGAGTATAACTTTCTGAGAAAGAAGTTTGAAGTTCACTACTATTCATATCTATGACACTTCTTAATTTTTCAAATTATTTACTATTTATATAACTACTAAATATTTAAGGTATAAACATCTTAAAAATGAAAATGTTTTTTTCTATCTTTCATTGTATATAATGTTATAATTTGCACATCACTGGCACTTAAAATTATTTGTAGATTTTTGATTGTTAGAGGATGGTTAATTTATACTTATAATTATACAGATAGTTAAACTCAGAGCAGAAATTAAAACCCAAATTTCCAGTGTTATTAGCAGTCACAGTGAGAAAATCAATCTGTCTTCAAAATTGCAGGATTTCATAGTTTAGAATTAGAAAATTATTTCCCCTTGCCAACTTCTGTCTAGTTAGTGTCCCAGTTTTTGTGTTTTTTTTGCAGTCCAAAACCAGAACATAAAATTATGTTTCCCTAAACAAGAACAAGTTATGACCAACCTAGATAGCATATTCAAAAGCAGAGACATTACTTTGCCAACAAAGGTTCACCTAGTCAAGGCTATGGTCTTTCCTGTGGTCATGTATGGATGTGAGAGCTGGACTGTGAAGAAGGCTGAGCGCTGAAGAATTGATGCTTTTGAACTGTGGTGTTGGAGAAGACTCTTGAGAGTCTTGGACTCTCCCTTGGACTGCAAGGAGATCCAACCAGTCCATTCTGAAGGAGATCAGCCCTGGGATTTCTTTGGAAGAAATGATGCTAAAGCTGAAACTCCAGTATTTTGGCCACCTCATGCGAAGAGTTGACTCATTTGAGAAGACTCTGATGCTGGGAGGGATTGTGGGCAGGAGGAGAAGGGGATGACAGAGGATGAGATGGCTGGATGGCATCACTGACTTGATGGAAGTGAGTCTGAGTGAACTCTGGAAGTTGGTGATGGACAGGGAGGCCTGGCGTGCTGCAGTTCATGGGGTCGCAAAGAGTCAGACATGACTGAGGGACTGCACTGAACTGAAACAAGAGCAATTTTCTTCATTTTAAAGTTGAAATTTGTTTTCCTAACTTGAGTTTTTAAATATGCACACTTAGGAGTCTACAAATATATATATATATATATATATATATATATATATATATATATATATACACGCAAATGAACAAATGAACTCACTTACAAAACAGAAAGAGACTTATGGACCTAGAGAACAAACTTATGGTTGCCAGGGGGAAGATTGGGGGAAAGGGATAGTTAGGGAGTTTGGATTAACATGCGCACATTGCTATTCTCAAAATGAATAACCAACAAGGACCCACTCTTTAGCACATAGTACTCTGCTCAATATTATGTGCAGCCTGGATGGGAGGGGAGTTTGGGGGAGAATGGATACATGTATATGTATGGTTGAGTCCCTTTGCTGTCACCTGAAGCTATCACATTGTTAATTGGCTATACTCCAATACAAATACACAGATACAAAAAAAAAAAAAAAAAACCCTATAATAGTCACGGTCCTTACATCAAAACTTCCCTGGTGGGTCAGGCAGTAAAGCGCCTGTCTACAACGCAGGAGACCCGGGTTCAAGCCCTGGTTTGGGAAGATCCCCTGGAGAAGGAAATGGCAATCTACTCCAGTACTATTGTCTGGAAAATCCCATGGACAGATTTGCCTGGTAGGCTACAGAATATGGGGTCACAAAGAGTCGGACGACTGAGCAACTTCACTTTCACTTTCACTTTACCTCAAAAAATAAATAAATATACACACTTAAGTACGAGAAACCAATTAAGTGTGTTGTATATATAAAGGTAAATCAAATAAAATTTAATTGCAGGAAATATATTTAGGCTTTTCAATGACTAGAAAATGTCTTTCTCTTAGGGTACTGGATTCCTGCCTTTCTCTGTGTGTCTGTATTTCCATCTCTTTCTGCATGAGGCTCCCCATTATCAGCATGTGGCAAATCAGAGGATCCCCCAGATGGCACTGGGGGACAGGGACACATAGTGAAAGTCGCTCAGTCATGTCCAACTTTTTGGACTATGGACTATACAATCCATGGAATTCTCCAGGCCAGAATACTGGAGTGGGTAGCCTTTCCCTTCTCCAGGGGTTTTCCCAACTCAGAGATCAAATCCAGGTCTCCCGCATTGCAGGCAGATTCTTTACCAGCTGAGCCATCAGGGAATTAAGGACACATAAGATGTATATAAGCTTTCTAGGGAAATCATACATCTCTAGGGGACTCACCATTGCTTTACCTCCATTCCAGACTCCCTGGAGAATCCAATTGTCTTATCCACTCTTAATACTATTATCTGAGTTTGTGGTGGTAGAGTATTTGGGTTGGGAATACGGATATTGTTTCACAGGGAAGGTAAGGTTAACTTTGTGTCCATTATGAAGGAAAGGAAAGGGGTTAATATATGGGAAAGGTCCCTAGCTTTAGGACTTCAAATAATTAAATCCTTCAAAATATGTTAGATCTTTAGATAAAGTGATGGCAAAATCCCTCCTGATTTATTAAAAATCCATTTCAAAATTATATAAACTTTTGCTTCAGTGGTTTTAATATTAGTTGTCATGAGTGTTCTGAGAATTTTGATCAAAAGTAAAAATATTATTAGAGCTGCAGTGGCAAGTCATATATAATGCCTAAATGGCAGTTTTAGTTGGTTGCCCTCAAAAATAACATTGCTATTTCACATGGATAAGTTTATTTGTTTCAGAATGGGATAAATAGGCCTAGGTTTGCAGCATTTTAAAATATAACTGCATACTTACATACTTAAACTTTTCAAGATATAGTTTCTTATGAATTTAAAATGCTCTATTTAGAATGCAAAACATATTAAAATGCTGATTTTTATATAATGTATAATGTGGCAAAAATTATGTAATTTTAAAGTAAGCTCTTAGTACCATTACAATATGCTTTAATAGAAAAGACATTGTCCAGAAAATATAGGGACTTGCAGTCAGCCCTTGGTCAAAAACAAAGCCTGATTTGTTTTCCCATAAGTCTCATGTCCCGAAATTACATAATAAACAACTAAAAAGGAATTTAGAGGAAGACTCCAAAACAAATGATTCTAGTGGTACAGATTGTCACTGCAGTCTTCCCCTAGAGTTTCTAATTCTGCAGGCATGCTAAATCGCTTCAGTCGTGTCCGACTCTTTGCGACCCCATGGACTGTCAAGCTACTCCGTCCATGAGATTCTCCAGGCAAGAATAAAGGAGTGGGTTGTGGTCTCCTCCTCCAGGGGCTCTTCCAGAGTTCGAACCCATATCTCTTGCCTCTCCTGCATTGGCAGGCGGCTTCTTCACTGCTTTCCTGGTGGCTGAGACGGTAAAGAATTCACCTGTAATGCAGGAGACCTGGGTTCCATCCCTGGATCAGGAAGATCCTCTGGAGGAGGGCATGGCAACCCACTCCAGTATTCTTGCCCAGAGGTGGTACTTAGCACTGGGTTAAATAATTCTAAGGAATTTAAACATTTGAGTTATTTTTTAACAATTCAAATTTCATTAGCTAAAACATTTTTAGCGTTTCCATAATAAGGAAAAATATACATTTTCAAAATCAATTACTAAATAGCAGAAGAAAAAAATTATGAGGGAGACTGAGAATCAAGCTGGAATAGGAAAGGGAGGGAGGTTAGCGGGTGGTGCTGATTAAACATTACTTGGATGAAGAGAGGGTAGGAAAGATTTTTTTCCAAGTATGTGATGTTTGATCTAAGATCTGAAAATATGATTAGTTTAACTTACCAAAGTAGATGAGCAAGGTGAAGATTGCTTCATAAAACCACTTACGCTGACCCAGGATGAATAAAATACTTTTCTCTCATTTTCTTTGAAATTTTCATGCATGGTCTTGGGTTCCCTATATTTTCTAATTTTTGGATATCAATTCTTATATAAATTAAAATGAAGCTTCACCTCTGTAAAAGAAAAAAGACCTAAAAATTATAATGACTGAAATAAGTGAAATCTGTTTCTGTCTAATACAGCAATCCTGCTGGTGAAGGCTATTAGGTAGCTTTGCTCCACAGTTTTAACCATCATGTCGAGTGAGAGTCTAGTGTTTGTAGATAAGAGTTTTTAATATCACTGGGCTTTTAAATTCAAGAGCACTACTTCATTTGGTGACCAATTGGATGTAAATTGTCACCCAAGGGAGCAACCCGAGGGCCCCTAACCCACTCCTAAAACTGTCTCTATGGAACCGGTACACCTGCCTTAGGCAAGGAAGCATCCGCTCTCATTTCTAATAAAAAACTACTCTTAGCAAACTTTCAGAAAACAGAAATTTTAAGTTCTAGCTACATTCATGTGCAGGAACAAGCAAGCTTAATCACAAGAAACCAGTATAAACTAACACAGCTGTCAATTTTATAAATGTCTTTTGGAGCATGTATTATGAGGTGGATGAACCTAGAGCCTGTTATACAGAATGAAGTAAGTCATAAAGAGAAAAACAAATTTCATATATTAACACATATCTATAGAATCTAGAAAATGATACTCATAAACCTATTTGCAGGGCAGGAGACATAGACATAGAGAACAGACTTCGGACATAGTGGGGGAAGGAGATGGTGAGACGAATTGAGGGAGTGGCATTGACATACGTATATACTGTCATGTGTAAAATAAGTAGCCAGTGGGAAGCTGCTGTATGGGCACAGGGACCTCAATCTGGTCGTCTGTGACAATCTAGAGGGGTGGAGGGTGGGGGGAGGTTCAGGAGGGAGGGGCCATATGTGTACTTGTGGCTGATTCACCTTGTATGGCAGAAGTCAACACAATATTGGAAAGCAAACATCCTTCAATTAAAAAAAACATTCATGCCACACATACATAAGACTTATGTTGCTAGATCTTAGAGTACATATACACTTACACACTTAACTTCCATAGACAATATTTTTTTCAAAGTGTCATATATTTTATCATGATTTCAATTAATATTTTCATACTTCCTAAGTATTCACTTTTTCTTATATTTATTAAGATTTTGGGTACCAATATTACAACATGTGTATTCCACCATCTTGGCTCAATTTCTATAATTTTTCTATTTCTCATTGCATTATAGGAGTTCTTTATATTTCCATGATGGGAGCCCTTTGGCAAATATGTGGAATGCAATCTTTCTTCTGTTTATTTAGTTTTTTTTTTTTAATATTTCTAAATGTTTTTTATAATTTTCCATATAGAGGTCTTTCACATATAGTCTTATATTTTAATAGCTATTTACTTTATTAAACAATCTATTTGAAAATGTCCTTTTAAAGTCTTCTATATATTGAATTTTTAATAAACACCCAATTAAGTTTTAAGAAGGAAAATGATGTAATTCAGATTTTGCTTTTTTTTTTTTTTTTAGGAAAACCATGGCTACATTGTAAAGAACAGGTGGACAGTAATGGAGGAGAATCACGGTAGAAGGTCTTTACAACAACCTAAGGGTCATGTAGTCTGGGCTCAACATAGGGAGATGGGGATGAATATGTGATGCATATGAAAGAAATTTGGATTGAGTGTATATGAATTGGCATTATTTGGTTGTAAAGAGTGATTGGACAAAAAAAAAAAAAAGAGTGATTGGGTAGGATGAAAGGAGGAAAGTCATTTGTTTATCAAAAAAATAAAAAAATGTTAGATTGAGTAGGAGTCAAGGAAATACATGAATTCAAATGTTCCAGTAGCCTCTTTCCACATTCTTTTCTTACATGTTCACTAGATAGTAGATTAAAAGCAATATTTTTTAAAAAAGTGCACCTTGTGCCCCATTTCCATCCTTCATGATAAATACACGGCTTCCCCAATGGCTTAGTGGTAAAGAATCCGTCTGCAGTTCAGGAGACACAGGAGATGCAGATTTGATCCCATGGCCAGGAAGATCCCTGGAGGAAGAAATGGCTACCCACTCCAGTTATTTTTCCTGGAGAATTCCATGGACAGAGGAGCCTGGCAATTGCAGAGAGTTGGACCCATGCAGAAAGGACCCATGCAATTGCAGAGAGTTGGACACGACTGAACAACTGAGCATGCACATACCGTTGCTACACAAGAAGCAAAAGCACTCAGTGAAGGTTTCAGTGATAAAATAGGAGCTGAAGAATTTGTGGTGTCTTCTGTTAAAGAAGCCATTCAGGAAAGTTGATGTCGTATCGGAACAGCGCTAGAGGTTCTAGATGGTACCCTTGTTGTAAGAGCTTCTCTGGAGTTTAGATTCTTATCAAAAGACCTGGCACAGGGATATCCCAGGCAAAGTGACAGATGATGCCTTGCTTTCCAAAATGGGCGTTAGCTTCTACAACTGGGTTGGAAGTGAGTTAGGAAAGATAAGTTTTACCATGAAGGACTTTCAAGGAAGAGGAGAAATCAACCAGCAGTGCTTTTAATGATACCTGTGCTGGTGGGCCAGCCAGATACTGAAAAGAGTCCTGAAGTTAAAATAAATCATTTGCACTGGTAATTATCCTTTCTTCTACTATGTTCTAAACTAGATTTCTGTTTTAATCCCTTTTTTTTCCAGGCTAATGTATTTCGGTCAACCAAGGATTTCTTTGTTTTATTTCTCAGTGTGGCTGTGCTGTTATGTTCGAGGAACTTACATGGTTCCAAAGGCTTGGGGATAAGGGATGGGGTGAAATGGCACAGCCCATTGTCACCTACAGCACAAGAATTGCTTTTATATCAGCCTTGATCTCTGGACATTGATAGTTTGGCTTTTGAAACTTTAAAGGCAAAGTCTTATAGATACATTTAATATCTCCCTGTCATCTCCAGACCCGAGACTGAAAGAAATCATTTCACATTTCAAAAGCACTATTCTTTGATGTGTGTTTTAACAACTAGTGAGAGCAAGTAATCATCCCTCACTGCACTTATTTTTCAAAATAATTTCAACTATTTCCACCTCCTTTTTCCAGTTGATCTTTAGAATAATATAAAAATCCATTGCAACTGTTCTCTTAGCTGGGTCTTGTGAGCTACAAGGAATGTTTTTTTTTTTTTTCCTAAGCCACACAATAAGATGATGTGAATTTGGCTAGAGGAGACTTTTAGGGTACAGCAAAATGTTTTGCAAATTTTTGCCGTTTCTTACTCTTATTCGATTTGGAGAAGTTTCTGGCTTTTCCCAAACTGCAGAGTTGGGCTGACTTTCTGTGTGTGCTGGCGAGCTGTCTGTAAAGGCTTGTTTTCATTGACCAAGGAAGTGAATACGAGGAGCTGATGGATGAGGGGGTGCCCATGGCCAGAAGTGGGAGGTTTGCAGCAACCTGTCTTGAGCTGAGCCTGGGCTGATGAGAGGATAAAGTTCAATCAACAGTTAGTAGGATCCATGACCTTCGATGAAGTATGAATTCTGACTGTGTTTCCAGCCTCTTCCAATCCTTCAGCCATGCTCATCCCATTATTATTTTGTGTTGTCCTCATGGGCAGTGCCCACCACAGCTAAAGAAGTCAGGCATTACCTCTGCTCTCACTTTCCTCCACAGAAGAAAAGGTGGCCTGAGTAGGTCTTTTTAAGCATGGAGGTCTTCTGCCATGTGGAAGTGTGAAATAGTAAAGTGAAATCTGACTCAGATTTGATGCTTCGGTGATGTGCTCCATCTTCTCCACTGGCCTCCCTGATTCCCACAAAGGTATTCTTGTTCATGCATGACTGACAAAATCAATGTTCTATGTGTGTGGGAGGGAAGAGATGATGGTAGCAAACTATTTTTCCATCCTGCTGATATCTGGCCATGAATTTATTTTTGATTTGAAATTTCTCAACTGCACATAAAATTATTAATAGTTCAAATTAGAATTTGACATTCACAATTGTTCTTTTAGTATGGATTTTAATATTTATCATCCCAAATATTCTGTCGAGTGTATGTTTTCCTCCATTTTGTATCTTAGGGAAGGTGTCATCTGAACACAGCTACCAACTAAATCTACTTGAGTCAGTCTAGACTCTTTCTCTTGCTTTCATAGTTCATGCCAATTTTCTCTCCTACATAGTTCTGAAGTTCAGTCTCTCCTTTTCTATCCTTAGCTTCTTGTCTGATGTAGGTTCTCATGTCTTTCCCAGGCTGCAGATTCAACACTCTGACTGATTCTTTCTCTTTCCTCAAGTCTCCATGACATCAAACTTTTCTGATTGACTGTGTCCAGGCTGTTTCAATTGAACATACTGCTTAATCACTAAGACTTACTTTTTAAAACCTGTTGAGAACACTGTATTCCTCCTTTCACCATGTTTCACGAAGTGATTACAGGTATGCTTAGATGATTGTGTCCTCCCCTTTCAGGGTCACAGCAAGGGGACTGTGACTCCTGCAGAGCTCCAAGCCAGGAGCAGCTGACTGCTTACCTTAGTTCATCCTACAAGCATGCTCCTTTTCTATAGATCACCAAATGCATCAATGTGGAGATCACTAAGCCAGAAAACTGAAAGTCCCTTCAATGACATAGAGGATCTTCCATGCACAGCTGCACTATATTAGCTCTTGTACAACTTTTAAGAAAGCATATCACAATAGATGATTTTAAAAAGTTACCCCACACAGCCAGTAGTCTGACCTGATAGTACCTTTCCTGTGCTGTACTTAGTCACTCAGTCATGTCTGACTCTTTGAGACTCCATGGACTGTAGCTCACCACACTCCTCTGTCCATGGAATTCTCCAGGCAAGAATACTGGAGTAGGTAGCCATGCCCTCCTCCAGGGGATCTTCCTGATCTAGGGATCAAACCCAGGTGTCCAACAGTGCAGATGGATTTTTTTACCATCTGAGTCACCTGGGAAGACTAAGAATAGTGGAGTGGGTAGCCTGTCCCTTCTTTGTGCTTTAAAAAAATCATTCCTTTGAGGCAGATGCAACCATGAGTCAGATTGCAGGAAATGGGCCAGTTTCACAAACTAAATAACCAAGACTTCTTTTTTGAGATATTTATCATGTTGATTCACAAACGATGCCTTTACATTTCATGTCATTACCAATTTGGAAAATCCTCCCTACTCTCTTTCCTTTAATACTGTTTGCTTACCCATATGCTTTCAATTAAAGTGTTGCCTTGAACCTGTATCTTTGCTTCCATTGAATTTATTGTGTAGCCCTATCTTAGCCATTATTGAACCGTTTTCTGTATGTAGTGGACTAAATACAGTAGTCTCTCCAGTGGACTAAAACTCTATAAAGTTTGATTATTTCTCAGCCCAGAAATTGACCCCAAGGTTTTTGCCAAGCAAAAATAGATAAACTCAAAGACTTGCATGCAGTGTTCTCAATTTTCTCTTTTAATTTTTCTTTAATGGAGTATAGTTGATGTACAATGTTATACAGATTTCAGGTGTACAACCTAGTGATTCACAATTTTTAAATGTTATACTCTATAGAATATTGGGTATATTTCTGTGCTGTATATCCTTTTGGCTTATTTATTTTATACATAGCAAATTGTACCTCTTAATCCCTATTCCTATCTTGCTATTTTCCCCTTCCCTCTCTCCTAATTTGTTCTCTATATCAGTGATTCTATTCCTTTTTTATATTCAGTAGTTTGTTGCATATTAGATTCCACACATAAATGATATCATGCAGTATTTGTCTTCTGTCTTATTTCACTTAGCATAATGCCCTCCAAGTTAATTTATGTTGTTGCAAATGGGAAAAATTCATTCTTTTTATGACCGAGTAGTATTCCATTCTGTATGTATAACACTTCATCTTTATCTGTTCATCTGTTGATGGACACTTAGGTTGCTTGTAGATCTTGGCTATTGTAAATAGTGTCACTATAAACATTGGCATGGTTCTATCTTTTTGAATTAGTGCTTTCATTTTTTTTCTGATATATATCCAGGAGTGAAATTGCTGGCTCATGTAGTATTTCTAGTTTTAGTTTTTTGAGAAAACTCTATACTGTTTACAACAGTGGCTGAACCAATTTAAATTTCCACCAACAGTGTGCCAGAATTTCCTTTTCTCCACTTGTCCTTCTTATTGATATTACTTATATAAGTCAGGGGCTTCCCTTTCCTTTACCAACCTTCAATTGGTAAAGAATCTGCCTGCAATGCAGGAGACCCAGGTTTGATTTCTGGGTTGTGAAGATCTGCTGGAGAAGAGATAGGCTACCCACTCCAGTGTTCTTGGGCTTCCTTGTGGCTCAGCTGGTAAAGAATCCGCCTGCAATGCAGGAGACCTGGGTTCAATCAATGGGTTGGGAAGATCCTCTGGAGTAGGGAAAGGCTACCCACTCCAGTATTCCAGCCTGGAGAATTCCATGGATGATATAGTCCGTGAGGTCGAAAAGAGTAGGACATGACTGAGTGACTTTCACTTTCATTTTCACATATAAATCAGAGAGTGACTATTATGACTAGTGTCTAGTCATCAGCCTGTTGAATGGATAAACATAATGTGTTGCAACCATACAATGGAGTATTATTTGACTGCAAGACAACTTACCTTGGATACATGTTATCATGTAGATTAACATTACACATAATGAAAGAAGCCAAACATAAGAAATTACACACTGTATTATTCTACTTATTCTAAAAATCTAGAAAGGGCAAATCTTTAGTGATAGAAAGTAGATTGGTGATTAGCTGGATTGAAAGAGAGGGAGGTCAACAGTAAATATGCATAAAGGATTGCTGGACTGCCAAAAATCTTCTAAATCTAATTTAAGGAGATGTTTGCATAAGTTGGTAAATTTGCTAAAATATCATTGAATTATACACTTGAAATGGATTATTGTGCAATATGTAAAATATCCCTCAATAAAATTATTTTTAGAAAATTAGGTTACTTCTTTATTCATTTTTTAAAATATAGTTTTAACTACCAACCTGAGATCTGGCCCACAAAATTTTTTTCACGACTTTAGTTCTATCAAATATTCAGGTTTCCCCCCAGTTTTTCTAGTTATTACTTTTTCATTTACACTTAGAATATGAAATCTTATCTCCAGTTAGTACATTTTTGGTTGGTATCCATAGAGTCAACTTTGATTCTAGTATAGTTATATAAAATATTTTAGTTATTCATTACACATTTTGCATTTTCTCATATTATTTTATGCTGAAAGCAAGTTATCTCAGGTTGTTCCTGAAACAAAAAATTCTATCATAAAATCTAAGTTTGCAAAACTGTGTGACATTGCTCTCTTGAGTCATCATAATAAAGACTAGCAATTGTATAGTTTTAGGAATCTTGAGATTAGAATCTTAAGGTTGTGCTGGTTGGCTGTTGCTATGATAATGTGACACTTTTTAAGTGCCCAAATTAGTGGTTTTCAAAGTAAATGTACTTTTCACTTACAGAACTGAGGGTCAGCTAGACATAGGTCTAGTTGCTTCAAGTATCATTCTTTCTGGAGCTTGGGTGAAGGGGAAAAATCTATTCCATGTAGACTCCTTTCATGGTGCATGACAGGAGACAAAAGGCTTTGTTAACCATACAAGCACTCATGAAACCTCTGCTTGGAAGTGGGATATACTGTGTCCACAAATTGGAACTCAAAATTAATAATGTGTTGAAATATACATGATTTATATTGAAGTCATAGCTAAGGAGGTAATGGAAGAAAGACCCGTGAACTTGGTAAGCAGAATTTTCTTAATTTATAGATGGAATTCACTCTCCCTTTTTTTTCACAACAAATTTAGAATCTCAGTGTTGTGAATCATGTTTTCAGAAACAATGGTAATATGAAACTGTAATTTTAACTGTGATTACATGTTAAAATCATATAAGATGATTTTAGAAAATATAGATATCTAAGTTTAACAACCTCAGATATGTAGATGATACCACTCTAATGGGTCATCTGAATTAAATTCACCCATTCTTATCCATCTTAGTTCACTAATTCCTAAAGTGCTGATGTTCAATCTTGCCATCTCCTGGTTGACCATGTCCAGGAGGAGCTAAAGAGCCTCTTGATGAGGGTGATAGAGGACAGTGGCTTGAAAAAATAAAGCTGGCTTGAAACTCAACATTAAAAAAAAAAAAAAAAAAAAAATTAAGATCATAGGATCCAGTCCCATCACTTCATTTCAAAGAAAAGGGGGAAAAGTGGAAGCAATGACATGTTTTATTTTCTTGGGCTCCAGAATCACAGCAGACAGTGACTGTAGCCATAAACTTAAAAGATACTTACTCCTTGAATGGAAAACTGTGACAAACCTAGACAGCATATTAAAAGGCAGAGACATCACTTTGCCAACAAAGGTCTGTATAATGAAAGCTATGGTTTTTCTAGTAGCCATGTACGGATGTAAGAGTTGGACCACAAAGAAGGCTGAGCACTGAAGAATTGATCCTTTTGAATTGTGGTGCTGGAGAAGACTCTTGAGACTCTCTTGGACTGCAAGGAGATCATATCAGTTATTCCTAAAGGAAATGAATCCTGAACATTCGTTGGAAGGACTGATGCTGAAGCTGAAGCTCCAATATTTTAGCCACCTGATGCAAAGAGCCGCCACATTGGAAAAGACCCTGATGCTGGGAAAGAATAAAGGAATGAGGAGAATGGGTGGCAGAAGATGAGATGGCGAGATAGCATCACCAAGTCAACCACATGAATTTGAGCAAACTCCAAGAGATAGTGAAGGACAGAGGAGCCTGGCATGCTGCATTCCATGGGGTGGCAAAGAGTCGGACATGACTGAGTGACTGAACAACAACAAAAGCTTAACTTAGATGGGTTGAAACCAACATAGAGATAGGGGATGAGATCTAAGTATTGGTACTTAAAAATTTACTTCATTTGATACATGCATGTATAAGAAAGGTTGAGAGCTCTTTCTGTAGAGAAATGGACTATGGCAGAATATTTTTCCTATTCTTTACCTGAACATTTCTAACTAGTTCAGTATTTATTTTTATGTCCCTAACCTTAAGTCCACTTTACTTCAGGCATATCTGAGTTTTAGCCTCTTAGTTATGGAGAGTAGTTATTCTTGATCTTTAGAGATGGGCTTTATTTTAGTCTTGTGGCCTTATCAGGATTCTAAATTCTAGATTCCTTGAGGTGAGTCTGTAGGGAAGACAGGATTATAAATCTCTTTATATGATTTTTAGTGCCCTATTTTTGTCTGGTATATTCTTATATGGAAAAGAGAATTTATTTTGGGTCACAGATATGTTATGATGAACTATTATGTCTCCCAGGAGGTACAGAAAGCCACAATACTATCTCAATATTCTGTATGTGTATAGTTTTTAAAATGAATAGCCAAGGAATTACAACATTGTTTCAGATATGACACAGGATATTAAATTTTTTTGACCTCAAACATTTCAGTTGCCCTATAGGAGACTCCTTTTTTACCACAAAATAAGCATCTGTTATTTGGTTTGAGTTATATTCATTACTTTTAAAATTAGCTTTCAAATATTTTGAATATAAAACACTGTTTAGTAACCTATATTTAATGAATTAGTAACATTCCATTTATATTATCATTTTATTCCCATGTATGATTTGATATTTTTGAGTACTAATATGTAACATGGCAATTCAAAGTGTGGGATGAAGTATAAATAAGAAATCTAAATCATATCAAAGCATATTAGCAATAAAAAAGCAAGAATCAATACAGAAGAAAAGGGTAGTACATAAAGCAGGATAAAGGAATCAATAACAGTGGATTATAGTATACAATTGTGGATGACTACAGGAAAATCCACTTGAGTTATACAGTGATACTAAATAGATCCAACAAATAACTACCTCACATGTGATTTAAATAAAGGATAAAGGAAATTACAAACAATAATGGCAAAATTTAAAAGAAGAGTATAGACAAAGAAAAGAATACAAAAATGATAACACTTTCTGAAGCATTTCAGAAAATTTTTTTTTTGGAAAATTTCAGGCCACCAAAAATGAAATGAAACTGTGTGGGTTCTAAACCACATAAATTAGATATTACTAATTAGGTATTAATTATTTTATATGAACTTAATATTGTTGTTGCTGTTGTTCAGTCCATTAGTTGTGTCTGACTCTTTGAACCCCATGGATTGCATCATGCCAGGCTTCATTGTCTTTCACCATATTCCAGAGCTTGCTCAAATTCATGTCCATTGAATCAGTGATCCCATCTAGCCACCTTCATCCTCTGTTGTCCCCTTCTCCTCCTGCCTTCAATCTTTGCCAGCATCAAGATCTTTCTAATGAGTTGGTTCTTTGCATCAGGTGGCCAAAGTCAGCTTTAGCATCAGTCCTTCCAATGAATATTCAGGGTCAAATACCTTTAGGATTAACTGGTTTGATCTCCTTAATTAAAATTTCAAGAATCTTCTCCAGCACCACCGTTCAAAAGCATCAATTCTTCGGTGCTCAGCCTTCTTTCTGGTCCAACTCTCAAATCCATACATGACTACTGAAAAACCATAGCTTTGATTATATGGACCTTAATATAAATTGTTCTAGTTATTTATTTCTGCATTTAAACCTCACCACAAAATTAGTGAATTAAAGCAACAGTAATTATTTCACTCTTCTCTATAGTCCTGGTGGGAGCTGACTTGTTTGCAGTTGGATGTTTCTTATTTAGTTTTGCTTGTGGTGCCAGTTAAATGGTAACTCAGTCTGGAATGATCCCAAAGGCTTCCTTTCTTACTTGTGTTCACATGAGCTGGGCTTCCTTACACCAGGGTGGTTGAGTTTCCAGAATAAGCGTCCCAAAGAGGATCAGGGTGTACGCCCTATATGGACCTAGCTTTGGAAGTCATATGATATTCCTTTCTACTGTAGTATAGAAATTAATAAGAGGACATGTAGAGCCCATGTCTCAAATGGAAAGTGTGTCATTTAAAAGTTGACCATTGTAAAAGCAAATTGGATGAAAGATTTGGTTGCCGCCATCTTGGACATACCATCTACCTCATGGATCATAAATTTTCTTATGATTTTAACTTTGTTGCATGTAATAAAATGTCTACCCAGGCTTATGTAATGAAAACATCAACATTTACCTCAAAGAATTTTAATATAGAGCCTTAAGTTTTGCATGCTCACAGGTTATGAATTGGAGTAGCTAGATGTTATGAATTTGCCTAGATATTTAAGGTATGAGAAAGAAGCTGTTTAAGGTATAAGCTGTCCATATCAGACCTGAACACATATTACTCTCCCTCTTATTCATTGCAATTCAACCAGGGTCTTTCAGTTCCTCTGAAAGTTCAAGATGGTCACCACATCATGGTCTCTGTATTGGTTCATTCATCCCTGTAATTTTGCATAAGTAGTTCCTTCTCATATTTTGTTTTCTGCTCATATATTAACACTCACATGGAAATCCTAGATTCCAACTCTGCCCCAGGTAGTTTTTACTTGTTATTGTATTACCTTCTTTTTCTGATATTATTTTACCCACCCCCACCTTTGCATTAGATTGAAATTTCAATGAAGGTAGTTTATCACGTTCATGCTAGAACATTGCCTGCAGAAAGCTTCAGAATACCGTTTGAGGAGGAGAAAATGAATCAACCAATGGCTAAATTGACTCATATATGAATACCTAGGGCAGCTTTAATTTGGGGGTGGGGGGGCGTCTTTTTTTCCTTAGGCTTCCTTGATGGCTCAGAGAGTAAAGAATCTGCCTGCAATGCAGGAGACCAAGGATCAATCCTTGGGTCGGGAAGATCCCTGGAGAAGGAAATGGCTACCCACTCCAGTATTCTTACCTGGAGAATTCCAAGGACAGAAGTCTGTGGGATCACTAAAGTTCAGACAGGCTGAGCGACTAATACTTTTTATCTTTCTTAAATGATCATAAATCAGAAAATCTTCAACTACCAGATGTGCGTGTTCCCATTCTGTTATTCTGAGGTCACACAGAAAGCAATGAATTCTTCCTCATGTTAGACTGTACCTGAAAAAATTTGAAAACAGTGTCCTGTCTGATTTAAATCTTCACTTTAAATATTGTGTATGGTTTTAAATACTTTTAATGTGACAGATTTCTAATTCTCTTGTCATCTTTGACACATTTCTCTGAAACTTTTCAGTTTCAAATGACAAATTTAAAGTGTCTGCTCCCAGTAGAACATAATATTTTAGGTAATGGCTCACCAGCTGAGGCTGTAATAACACAGCACTTTCCTTATTAGGGGTTCTATATTTTTACTGATGCAGAATCAAATATTTTGCCTTTTCTGAGGAAACACGTTTCACAAAAAACCAAGAACATATTCTCATTTTTTATTTATCTTTTTTTTTTTTTTTTGCCAAAGTGAAAATCAGATTCCCTCACTTAATTGTCAAGTATCAAGAATTTTAGGGCCTTTTACAACTGACATTTAGGAACCAAGAAAACAAAAAGTTTTTCTAAATAGGTTGCAGTTCTAAAATAAATACAGAGGATTGACACAAAATGAGATCATGCTGTTTTCACATCTGAGATCAAAAGAAGCTTCCAAATAATTCATAAGGCTTCTGATTTAATGCCATATGGCTGGTATCTCTGAAATAACCAGCTTGAACTTCCTGTTTAAAAATGATAAAGACCTTCAAAAACAGACATGAAAGCAATTAAACCTAAAATTGATTAAAAACCAATTGGTAGAATTAGTTAAATCTGTAATAATTATTATTTATTATTAATTATTATTATTCGGAGAAGGCAATGGCACCCCACTCCAGTACTCTTGCCTGGAAAATCCCATGGATGGAGGAGCCTGGTGGGCTGCAGTCCATGGGGTCGCTAAGAGTCGGACACGACTGAGTGACTTCACTTTCACTTTTTCGCTTTCATGCATTGGAGAAGGAAATGGCAACCCACTCCAGTTTTCTTGCCTGGAGAATCCCAGGGGCAGGAGAGCCTGGTGGGCTGACGTCTATGGGGTCACGCAGAGTCGGACACGACTGAAGTGACTTAGCAGCAGTAGCAATTATTATTATTAACTCAACTATGTGGGTTAGGTCTCTTTTTTCTCTTACTTCTACCCATATTTTGACTCAAAATTCTGTAATTTCTACAACTTTTGATAAGAGTACCACCACAGTGGTCAGACTGTCTGGATTAAAATAATAGGTTTACCACGTATTACATCACTGATTTTGAGGCAAGTTATATGACACCTTCATGCCTTGGTTTCCTCTTTGTAAAAGAAGAGTATTAATAGAATCAAATCATAAACTCATACAAAGTGTTGAAAATATGAGGCAGATGATTCCACCATAAAGCACGAGCTCGTTAAAAGTGGGCTAATAAGAGTCATGTTATTATAGAACACAAGTTTTTAATTTGCTTAAAAATATTAAGGCATATCATCCTTTCTTCAGTGTCTTTCCGCTTGGCTAAGAAACACACATTTTCAGCACCAGAATATTAGAGTTCTGTTGCTCCAGTAATAAGAAGTTACCTACGTACTCCAGTGTTCTTGCCTGCAGTGTCCCATGGACAGAGGAGCCTGGGGAGCTACAGACCACGGGGGTCTCAGAGTAGTATAGGACTGAGCAACACACATTTTCACTTTCACTATGGAGATATCTGGATTACTGCCTCCACTATCATCACCACCACTACTATCATGTTTCAAACCTCTGATCTCCTGCAGACTCTCACTTGTATTAACATGAATGTCACTGGAAGCTAGTTAGAAATTTAAAATATTAGCCTTATCCAAGATCTATTAATTCACAATCAGCCCTTTATTAAGACCTTAAATTTCAGTTCAGTTAAGTTCAGTTGCTCATTCGTGTCCGACTCTTTGCAACCCCATGAATTGCAGCACGCCAGGCCTCCCTGTCCATCACCAACTCCCGGAGTTCACTCAGACTCACTTCCACTGAGTCAGTGATGCCTTCGAGCCATCTCATCCTCTGTTGTTCCCTTCGCCTCCTGCCCCCAATCCCTCCCAGTATCAGAGTCTTTTCCAATGAGTCAACTCTTTGCATGAGGTAGCCAAAGTACTGGAGTTTCAGCTTTAGCATCATTCCCTCCAAAGAAATCCCAGGATTGATCTCCTTCAGAATGGACTGGTTGGATCTCCTTGCAGTCCAAGGGACTCTCAAGAGTCTTCTCCAACACCACAGTTCAAAAGCATCAATTCTTCAGCACTCAGCTTTCTTCACAGTCCAACTCTCACATCCATGCATGACCACTGGAACAAACCATAACCTTGACTAGATGGACCTTTGTTGGCAAAGTAATGTCTCTGCCTTTCAATATGCTATCTAGGTTCGTCATAACTTTCCTTCCAAGGAGTAAGTGTCTTTTAATTTCATGGCTGCAATCACCATCTGCAGTGATTTTAGAGCCCCAAAAATAAAGTCTGACACTGTTTCCACTGTTTCTCCATCTATTTCCCATGAAGTGATGGGACGGGATGCCATGATCTTCGTTTTCTGAATGTTGAGCTTTAAGCCAACTTTTTCACTCTCCACTTTCACTTGCATCAAGAGGCTTTTTAGTTCCTCTTCACTTTCTGCCATAAGGGTGGTGTCATCTGCATCTGAGGTTATTGATATTTCTCCCAGCAATCTTGATTGCAGCTTGTGCTTCCTCCAGCCCAGCGTTTCTCATGACGTACTCTGCATAGAAGTTAAATAAACAGAGTGACAATATACAGCCTTTAAGTACTCCTTTTCCTATTTGGAACCAGTCTGTTGTTCCATGTTCAATAAACCTTGTGTATTCCTGTGCTTATCAATACACCAGAAATTGTGATGCACTGCTACCGCGACTGCTAAGTCGCTTCAGTTGTGTCCGACTCTGTGCGACCCCATAGACGGCAGCCCAGCAGGCTCCCCCATCCCTGGGATTCTCCAGGCAAGAACATTGGAGTGGGTTGCCATATCCTTGTCCAATGCATGAAAGTGAAAAGTGAAAGTGAAGTCTCTCAGTCGTGTCTGGCTCTAGCGATCCCATGGACTGCAGCCTACCTTTTTGTCCACTAAGAAAGCCAGATGTGTAGGTTTGGAGCCAAAAGTAAGTGGTGCACTCTGTTGTTGATGTTCAGTTGCTCAGTCATGTCTGCCTATTTGCGACCCATGGATTGCAGCATGCCAGGCATCCCTGTTCCTCACTATCTCCTGGAGTTTGTCCAAATTCATGTCCATTGAGTCAGTGATGCTACCATTCGAGTTGGTGTATGTGTGCATGCATGCTAAGTCACTTCAGTCATGCCCAACTTTTTGTGACCCTATGGACTGTAGCCTGTCAGGCTTCCCTGTCTTTCACCATCTCCTGGAGCACTCAGATTAAAGTTTCTCCTTTATTTTATTTGTTCATTTTAGATAGTACCTAAAGGAATGCAGGAGGGATTGTTTAAGGCTAGAAACTGATCATTTGATGTCTAGTTCCAGATATTGGAAGGGGATTTGAGTTGCAACCAGTTATATAGTAATTAGAAGGAAAGGATATAGAAGAGTTGTTTAGTTGCTAAGCTGTGTCCATCTCTTTGTGATTCTATGGACCGTAACTCACCAGCCTCCTCCATCCATGAGATTTCCCAGGCAAAGATACTGGAGTGAGTTGCCAAAATCTCCAAGGGATTTTCCCAACCCAGGGATTGAACCTGCGTCTCCTGCATTGGCAGGCAAGTTCTTTGCTACCTGGGAAGCCCATGTTGAAAAGTATGTTGAAAAGTACTGTCTGTGTGTTTTTATAAATGCCTGGTGGTCCATGGAGTTGCAAAGAGTGGAACACGACTGAGTGACTGAACTGAATTGAACTGAACTGGATACATTTTTCACAACAGATGCAACACTTAAAAAATTAATAACTGGAAGAGAGCCTGGAACACAGGAGACATCAAATAAATATATGTTGAAATCAACTAAAAAGTGAAAATAGAAAAATACAAAGAACAAGACAGTCTTTTGAACTTTAGGAAGCTCTATTTGGTGGTAAGAACAGACAATTATAACAAAATGCCATAAGTACAGGAAAGATCATGGGCATATGAGAACTCTTATGGGTAGTTCATCCAACTTGGGTCCATATGGGTGTGAGAGGGATGTTTGTAAATGAGAACATTTCACTTGAGTTTAAAAGGTATGGTTATTGTTTATAAGGATGGAAGAGAAAGGAATAATATTTTCCGAAAGTCAATGTAAACTTTCCTATGAGTCATGTATGAAAAGGGAGCAGCAGGATACATCTTTGGAGAAATATCAGAGTCCATAGCCTGGAGCTTCCTGCATGATATCTCAAAGAACTTGTGTGTAATGAGATGGTAGTATAAGTCATTTTACAGGAGGCCTTGCAGTGTGTCAATGAGAAAAATGCAATGGTTAGTTTTTGGTTGTCTATAGTAATATAATAATAACACCAAATTATAGTATGTACTGGCCATGTGGGGTTCACAGGTGACTCAGTGGTAAGGAATCTGCATGCAGTGCAGGAGACATGGGTTACATCCCTGGGCTAGGAAGATCTACTGGAGAAGGAAATGTCAACCCAGTCTAGTATTCTTGCCTGGAAAATCCTCTGGACAGAGGGCTACAGTCCATGGGTTCGAAAAGCGTTGGACACGACTGAGGAGCTGAGCACGCATGCACTGGCAATGTATCAGGTATGAGATGTACCTGACATCCCTTTCCATCAGAGTATTTTAGGTATCACTATATCACTCCATTGCTTTCTTGTTTCTAGAATTGCTATTGAGAAATCTCAAGTCATTCTGATTTGATCCTTCTGTGTGACCTTAATTTTTTCCCTAGAAGCATCTTAAATAGTCTCATTATGCAGAGAGCTCTGATATTCCATAATCATGTGCTTTTTGCAACGGAACTTGGTGTTGATTTATTTTCATCAGTTGTGGTAATCGCTCAGTGATAGCTTTCAATCTGAAGATATGGTTCTGGAAAATCGTCTATGATTTTATCCCTTATATTTTCTCTCTAATCTCCTTTTGGAATTGCTAAGCCCTGTATGCAGGATTTTCTGAACTGATCTTCTAATATAATTATTTTAATCTCATATTCTCCATCTCTTTTTGCTTGATTTTCTTTAATATTTCAATGTTATTATTAATTTTCTATTGAGTTTTCATATCTATTATCATGTGCTTAATCCCAAGGGCTCTTTTTAATTTTTGAAGAATTTCTCACATTATGACATCAGAGTTGCAGTACCTTTTCTTATATTTCTGAAGATATTAGCAACAACATTGTATTCCTTGTATAACTTTGTTTCCATACTGCTTCTGGTCTGTTTATTTTTATTTTATTTTTGGGTTAGAGACTTTCCTTAGATGTTTGATAATTCTTGATTGTCAGCTTATATTTAACAGTAAAAATATTTTTAAAAACCTGACATCAAATTCTGAACACACAGTGATGCTTGATAACCTTGGCATTTGCTATAGGCTGATATGCGTAGGGTTTTAGAGGGTGATTTTTCATCTCAGCATATTTGGGTTGTTCTTCTTGACTGATCAATTTTTGCATAGAAGAGATGCAAACTTGTTTGTTTCAAACCCTGGGTCAGAGAGTTAAGTATAGTTTCCAGAATTCTGAAAGAGCACGGAGATGTTGTAGAACTTTCCACACTAGTGTTTTGTTTTGTTTCAGTTTGATAATACTACATATTCAATTATTTCAGAAATCTTTCAGATTCAAAACATTGTTTACACCTTCAAGTAGCATAGAGTGAAAGGAGGTTTCTAAATGCTTCTCGGACTTTTTTTGCATCTGTCTCTCCTTATTTTAGTCACATCTCTTCACCTTCAGATGAGACTAGGATGTGTCATATTCCTTACTAGAACTAGATGTCCCCATGCCAAGTCTATTATCATTAATAAAAATAAAAATAGATTTTCTTAAGGCTGACTTTAGTGCAAAAATTATGCTTGGTTACCAGAAATCTATTTATAAGTATGCATGTTTATTTGAGTTTGTAAAACTTTCACAGTTATACTGCCTAATTTCTCTTTTTTAATTTAGAGCTATCTATAATGAGAACCTAAGCTGTAGAAAATTAACATACAAAAGGCAGTATATTTGTAAAGCTATACCAGCAAGTAATAGCAATTTACAGACATGTTGAGTACCTTGTGAATTAATGCAGTTAGAATTATTGTAGTCTAAGACAAAAGCATATGAAGAATATCAATTAAAGTGTGAAAAGCAAAACTTTTGTTAATAAAATGTCTTTCATGTTGTTAACATGGAGAATCATGAGAGTGAGCAGTATAAATTTGTATTTTAAGTGTAACTAGACTAAGATATCAGGGAAGGCAATGGCACCCCACCCCAGTACTCTTGCCTGGAAAATCCCATGGACAGAGGACCCTGGTGGGCTGCTGTCCATGGGGTCGCTAAGAGTCGGACTCGACTGAGCGACTTTACTTTCACTTTTCACTTTTATGCATTGGAGAAGGAAATGGCAACCCATTCCAGTGTTCTTGCCTGGAGAATCCCAGGGACGAGGGAGTCTGGTGGGCTGCCATCTATGGGGTTGCACAGAGTTGGACACGACTGAAGAGACTTAGCAGCAGCAGCAGCAGACTAAGATATCAATATTGTTGTGTAAATTAAATTGTGTAAATTGTATAGAATATTTGCATTTTATGGAGATTTTAATTCAGAAACAAAACTATACATAAAATTGCATAGGGGCAATTTTAAGGAAACACACAAAAAAGTATTTTATACTGAGTTTTAAGTGACAGGATGCTGATAAAACAGAAGACACTAAAAGTAATTATTGGAGGTGGCAAAAAATGTTCTGGTATAAGCAGTAGTTGTAATGCTGTGCAAAGGGGCAGATGACTAGGGAGTGAAATTAAATGCAATTGCACATCTCTCTGTTTCAGAGAGATAGGCATTTAAAACTGGATCATGAAATGGATTGGGAACTAAAAGGAAATCTGAGATAAATGAGAAGGCAAGCATGAGACTTAGTGTAATATGAATTCTTACAAAAGGCTCCTGCAGAATTTATAAAATGAGAAGCTAGGATTTGCTCATGTTACTTCAAAGCAAACAAAATGTGAGTTTAAAGTCAAAGTCAAGGGGGAAGAAAAAGGAGCCCTTTCGGAGTAAACAGTGGCCATGGGTGTGTTTATGGATGCAAAATGTGTGGAGATGAGCTAAGTTTTCGAAATGAAGATAATGAGGAAAAGTTGATGGATGATCAAAGAGATGTAAATGAGCATAGATACCTGAGCTTGAAAGTGTTCCAGATCAAGAAGAGGCTTTGATTTTGAAGTATCTAAACTGTATATAAAATCATTTAAATGAGCTCTTTGGGTCATCCCCCAGTTCACAGGGAATATAGAGTCAATGAGAGATGACTTATCAAAATTAATTTATACATTTCAGAATCTTTCTAGACACACACATTATCACTACATGAGCTTCTGTGAAATAAGCAACAGCATTAAAACCATAAAACTTCCCTACTCTCCACAGAGTTAGAGATTTGGGGGATATAATTGCCAGAAGCACAAATTAAATTGTAGTAAGTAAAAAAAAAAAAAAGAATGTAACCGTTCAGTTAAGCAGTTTGAAAAGAGGCAAAATTCTGTTGTTTTTGTAGCTCAGTCATGTCTGATTCTTTTGTGACCACAGGGACTGCAGCCCACCAGGCTCTTCTGTCCAAGGGATTTCCCAGGCAAGAATACTGGAGTGGGTTGCCATTTCCTTCTCCAGGGGATCTTCCGGACCTAAGGGTCAAAGTTGTGTATCCTGCATTGCAGGTGAATTCTTTATCACTGAGCCACCAGGGAAGCCCCATCCAGACATTAAAGAAATTTTATTAAAGATATGTACCTATCTCTTTCAGCCTCTGAACTTATTCCAGTCTTTGGATTACCTTACCTTTCTAGGCAGTTCTATCCATGTGGTGGGATTATACACCTAACTTCAGAACCAAGTCCTATCTCCATGGTTCATGAACAAATGGATGCTTAAAAAAAAAAAAAAAAAGCAAATACATCATGTACATTGTTAACCAAGGGATAAGTAACTCCCTGTATTATTTTCTTCAGCTGGTATAATTCTTTCTGTTACTTGTACACCTCAGAGAGATTTCAAGTTCAGTTCCAGACCACCACAATAAAACAAATGAAACAATAAAAGGAGTCAGAGAGATTTTTGGTTTGCCAGTGAATATAAAATACAGCATATTATACTCTGTGCATGCACGCTAAGTTGCCTCGGTTATGTCCGACTCTATGGCCTTATGGACTGTAGCCCACCAGGCTCTTCTGTCTGTGGGATTCTCCAGGCAAGAATGCTGCAGTGGATTGCTGTGCCCTTCTCCAGGGGATCTTCCCGACCCAGGAATTGAACCCGAGTTTCTTATATCTCCTGCATTGGCAGGCGGGTTCTTTACCAGGGGCATCACCTGGGAAGCCTATATTACAATTTACTGTAGACTATTAAGTGTTCAGTAGCATTATGTCTAAAAAAATAATGTACATACCCTAATTAAAAGATGCTTTGTTGCTAAAAAATGCTAACCCATTTGTGATAATACAGGGTTACCACAAACCTTCAGTTTATAAATTAAAAAAAAAAAGTGATATCTATGGAGCACAATGAAATTAAGTGTGCCTCTACTTTTTACCACTGGAGAGTTTGGGAATAGTGGAATGATTTTCTACAAACAGAATAGACTACTATCCACTGACAGTTTAAAGACTACAATGCAACCAATATTTAGGGGACACTAACTATGGGCCAGGTACTCTGCTACAGGTGCATCAGTGAAAAAAGACACAAAGATTTCTATTCTCATGGAGCCAAGGAAATCAGTTAAAGAAATCAGCATATAATAATCATCAAAAAGACATATATTGTGTAATCTTTTAGAAGGTGATAGATACTCTGCAAAGAAGTGATAAAGAGTTATGTTGAAGAAAAGGGCTTCATACAGGGATTTGCAATATGGAGGGCTGGCATTTTAACTATAGTGCCTAGGGCAGGACTTGCTGAGATGGGTTTGACAGGCAAAACTTGCATGAAGTGGGAGGTGGCCACTGGGGTATCTAGAGAGTAGCAATCCTTCAGGCCTAAGAGAGGAGCCTCTCTGACATGGCAGGGGAATAGGATGAGGGCTAGTGTGGTTAGAATGGGAGAGTGAGGAGATGTCAGAAATTGCAACTCATGTCTGACTTTAACTTTATTCTGAGTGGCATGTGGAAGCTTTAGAAGGTTTTGAGCAGAGGCATGACATAATCCAAATTGTGTTTTTAAAAGATCTACTCTGGCTGGTCTCTCAAGACTAAATTGTACACGGACAGAGAAGCAGGCAAATCTGTTAGTAGGAAACTGAGTAATCTAAGAGAAAACTGATGTGTCTTAGACCAAAATACATCCAGAATATTCTGGTTCTTGAAGAAATACTGAGTAAGCACAGAACACATGTGTACTGTAACAGTCTGGATTACAACTTCTGTTTAATTTGACTGTTGCTTCATGGAGAGAAAAATGTAGCATTTTATCCTGAACAATTATAAGACTTTATTATAATGTACTTAGTTATTCATAACATAGCTGATCATGGCTTTACTAATAACATTCTATGCAATTATATAGGGCTTTCTTCTATCATTTTTTACACAAATTTATATTCTTCCATTATTCTGTGAAATAAGGAATCCAGGCATTATCAACACTTTTTTATAAGTAGAGAAGTGGACAATCACCATAATTAAGTGCCTCGCTCAACTCAAGGGATTTTCAAGAATTCTAAATGTCAAGCAGCACTGAAAAGGCATCCATTTCATCCTGTTGTTTTCTCTAATGTAGCTTTTTTTTTTCAATATGTCATTTTTAGTGAAGTCACGCATTTGTATCCATGTCCTTACACTCCGGAGAAGGCAATGGCACCCCACTCCAGTACTCTTGCCCGGAAAATCCCATGGATGGAGAAGCCTGGTAAGCTGCAGTCCATGGGGTTGCTAAGAGTTGGACATGACTGAGCGACTTCACTTTCACTTTTCACTTTCATGCATTGGAGAAGGAAATGGCAACCCACTCCTGTGTTCTTGCCTGGAGAATCCCAGGGACGGGGAAGCCTGGTGGGCTGCCGTCTATGGGGTCACACAGAGTTGGACATAACTGAAGTGACTTAGCATAGCATAGCATAACATTCTTACACTTACTCTTTTTAACACCTACAAGTTCAACTCTTTTGAATGCTCTTCTTAGAACAATCCTCTTGCTTGGCAATTGTGCAGCCCTTCTCTCTTCTTTGCCCTCTTACAGAATTTAGAAGATTTGATGGAGAACTCTTTTCTCCCTCTTTTTGTCCTAAACTCTCTCTCCCTTTACCTTTCATCTTGGTTCCAACTATCTAATCTGAGGTGCTACAGAGCTATCTAGATTTTCAATTGAAAACCGGTGTACTACATTCATCTAATTTTAACCACAACATCTGCAACAGCCAAGCTCAGCTCACTTCCATGCATACAGTTCCCTGGAGAAGGAAATCACAACCCACTCCAATATTCTTGCCTGGAGAATCCCATGGACAGAGGAGCCTGGTGGGCTGTCGTCCATAGGGTTGCAAAGAGTCAGATACAACCAAAGCTACTTAGCACTAACCTTAGGCGATGTGAACTTGAATGCTTCACCACTACATTAGGAATATTAACAATGATTTTGTAAGTGCTCTTAAAATTCACTTTTCCTGTTTCTGGGGTCTGACTTATGACATTAATGGTCTCTCAGTTGTTTGTGATTTCAAATGTTGGATTATATTTGATTCTAGCTGGTCATTCAATCACTTTACTGACTTTGACTTTCAAACTACTCTGAATCAAATGTTCTCCTTTATTTTCATTTCCATCAAACTGGACCTGGTACTCATTAGCTCATACCTGATTTATTTTGACAATATCACTGATGATTTCCTGACTTCAAGACAATGTATGATACTGCCTTTCATACTGCATCCAGAAATCCTGTAGTGACATTTCCCCCTACAGCAGCAAACTTAAATAGCTCTGGTTCTCAATTGCATAACTAATTTGAAATTAATTTATTTCTAAAAAATTGTTTTACCAATCCCATGGACTTGACCAGAGAAAGGAAGCAGGGAACTAAAGTTTGTTGCTGCTGTTGTTCAGGTGCTCAGTAGTGTCTGACTTTCTTCAACTCCATGGACTGCAGCACGCCAAGCTTCCCTGTCCTTCACCATCTCCAGGAGTCTGCTCAAACTGATGTTCATTGAATTGATGATGCTATCCAAACATACCATCCTCTGTTGCCTCTTTAGCCTCCTGCCCTCAATTTTTTTCAGCATCAGGGTCTTTTCCAATGAGGCGGCTCTTCTCATCAGGTGGCCAAAGTATTGGAGCTTCTGTATGGGTTTTACCAATGAGTATTCAGTGTCGATATCCTTTAGGACTGTCTGGTTTTATCTCCTTGGAGTTCAAAGGACTATCAAGAGTCTTCTTCAGCACCACAGTTCAAAAGCATCAATTCTTCAGCACTTAGCCTTCCTCATGGTCCAACTCTTGCATCTGTACATGACTACTGGAAAAACCATAGCTCTGACTATACGGACCTCTGTCAGCAAAGTGATGTCACTCTGCTTTTTAATACACTGTCTAGGTTTGTCATAGCTTTCCTTTTAAGGAGCAAGCTGCAATTGAATTTTAATTAAATGCCTGTTCAATTTTAATTTTGTGACTGCAGTCACCTTCAGCAGTGATTTTGGAGCCTAAGAAAATAAAATGTCTGTGAAATGCCAACTGCCTGCTGGTCATGTAAGACAAGGAAGAAGATCATAAGAAAGGGACTTTAAAAAGAATGTATAGTACATGGTATAGTCACTTCACAGAGAAGTTGTTGAGGTTGATATGGTGATGTGTCATGCGTTAGAGAAAGCAGAAATAGCTTTTCCGAAAAGTGAAATCAGATGGCAAATGCTAGCACAATTAGTTCATTTTGTTCTGCTTCTGGCAATGTGGAAGGATGAGTTGGAAACATACATAAACAGTAAATGAACATTCTCTCCTGTTAGGCCTTCAGATCTTCAAAGTTGTAAACTGAAACAGGATTCACAAGCTTTTAACCTTGGTCTGAGCTAATGCTGAAAATGAGGAGACTCATAAGAGGACACTCATCAGTTCTAAGATCAGTGTGTTAGTTAGGTTTAGAAGAATTATTGGGCTTCTCTAGTAGCTTAAATGGTAAAGCATCCACCTGCAATGCAGGAGACCCAGGTTCGATCCCTGGATCAGGAAGATCCTCCTGAAAGTGAAATGGCAACCCACTCCAGTATTCTTGCCTAGAGAATTTCATGGACAGAGGAGCCTGGTGGACTATGGTCCATGGGGTCGCAAAGAGTCAGACATGTCTGAGCGACTACCACAGGCACACACAGAGGAATTATTAGGAGTTCAACATGGAAGCAGGTACATTTCAAGGAGCTAATGAGTTTAATGTGGACAATAATCAGATTTTTCATACTCACTCTAGAAAAAAAGAAAAATATCTCAGTAGGGTTTGGAAAAATATATCTGTGATATCCTGGATCTTTTCACAATTATTACTCCATATTTGGCATATGCTGCTTATTATTTCCTTTAAAATCCATTTCCTAATAAAATTTTGTAACAAATGTGTGTTGTGTATGGGTGTATATGGGTATGTGTGTGTGTGAAGGAGAGAAAAACAGAAACACATAAAAATGGGAGGGAGACATTGAAAAAAATTCTATTTCCCACAAAAATGTTTTGTAGGGAGATTGAAGATAAGTGTACATATGATAAATCTGTAACAGCATAACTTATGTCAAAGATGCTGAAACATTCAGTTCAGTTTATTGGCTCAGTTGCGACCCCATGGACTGCAGCATACCAGGCTTCCCTGTTCATTACCAACTCCAGGGGTTTGTTCAAACTCATGTCCATCGAGTCAGTGATGTTATCAAACCTTCTCATCCTCTGTCATCCCCTTTTCCTCAATCTTTCCCAGCGTCAAGGTCTTTTCCTATGAGTCAGTTCTTCGCAACAGGTGGCCAAAGTATTGGAATTTCAGTTTTAGCATCAGTCCTTCCAGTTACTATTCAGAACTAATTCCCTTTAGGACTGACTGTCTCTTTGTAGTCCAAGGGACTCTCAAGAGTCTCTTGAAATATTAGTGAACTTGATTTCAAGTGACCTGGACTGCAGTAGTAAGGTCAAACCTTGGAAGCAAGGTTTTAGTTCATAGTCAGAGGCTGAGGTAGGGTCACAGCAGTGGTCAGCAACAAGGGCCCTGACCCTTTGGCTTTGCAGAAAAGAATTCCCACAAACACAGAGAGTAATGAAACAAGTAAAGTTTATTAGAGGGGATAGAGTACAATACATGTGGATAGACACACAGGTGAACTCACAGGGAGAGTCATGCCCTCCTGGTAGTTAAAATCAGTTATATAAGGTTTAACTTTCAGGTTTCCTTTATGTAATCATTTTGATTGACCTGACTCTGAGTATTTGACTCTGAGTATTTGGGAGAGTATTTGACTCTCCCAAATCTGTATTTGGGATTTCTCAGGATCCTTCCATGTGTGTGGGCACATGTTTCAGCCTAAATGGGTTCTACCAAAGAGGCCTATGGGTAGGCTTTACATTACTCCCCTTTTGAACACCAAGGAGCTTTCTACTTGGGAAGTCAAGCTTTCTTTGACTTCAAGAATGAGAAATATGTGGTCTTTTTTTTTTTTTTTTAATCTGGTCAGCACCAAGCCTCTTCCCTTGATTGTCCTGCTGTAAAAGGAGCCACTCACCAGTGTACAATGCAGTCAGGTGTCTATTCTGTACTGTAAGGAAACATCACCTATTTTCTCACTTTATTACCATGCCGTGAAGTGAAGTGAAAGTCTCTCAGTCGTGCCTGACTCTTTGTGATCCCATGGACTATACAGTCCCTGGAACTCTCCAGGCCAGAATACTGGAGTGGGTAGCGTTTCCCTTCTCCAGGGAATCTAGCCAACCCAGGGATTGAACCCAGGTCTCCTGCATTGCAAGCAAATTCTTTACCGGCTGAGCCACCAGAGAAGCCCAAGAATATTGGAATGGGTAGCCTATCCCTTCTTCAGTGGATCTTCCCAACCCAGCAATTGAACTGCACAAATCAACATAGAAGAATATTGAACGGGGGTCTCCTGCATTGCAGATGGATTCTTTGCCAGCTGAGCGACTAAGAAGAGCTCTAGTCCTGACAGTCAACATGGCAAGAGAATTTCAATTCCTATTAAGTAGCTTCAGTAATGTCCGACTCTGTGCGACCCCATAGACGGCTGCTCACCAGGCTTCCCCGTCCCTGGGATTCTCCAGGCAAGAATACTGGAATGGGTTGCCATTTCCTTCTCCAAAATTCCTATAGTAACACTGATAAAACAACTCTCCAGAGTGCCACTTGCGGGGTTACCCTTCAAAACAATCAGTTCCAGGTGTAGCCTCCTCGGGCTGCCATAACAAAATATAATAAACTGGATGGTTTAGAACAACAAAAGTGTGTGCTCTTACAGGTCTGGAGGCTAGAAGTTTGAAATTAAGATGTCAGCCATACTCCCTTCTGAAGGCTCTAGCCGAGAATACTTCATTGCCTCCTCCAGGTTCTATTGCCTCCAGGCATTCCTCGGCTATGGCAGCCTAACTCCAGCTTCTGCCTCCATCTTTCCTCTGTAAACTTCTGTGTTCTCTGCTACTTGTAAGGAGACAAATTATTAGATTTAGGCTCATTTTAAATCAGCAGTCATTTATGCCAGGCTCCAACCCGGGCTGATCCAGGGTATTTGAAGCAGGGACGGCATCAGCGACTTATTTACATATCAATTAGTGATATAAAGAGTAATAGAATGAGGATAGCTCAGTAGGAAAATTCAGCAGAGAAAAGAGGCTGAGTAGCTGGGTTTACATGGAAAATCAATATAACCTGTGACACCAGGTTAGCTCTGACCACGGAGGCCACAGGTGCCCTCTCAAATAGTGGAAAGTGCCCCACCTTAGGCACTTTCTTGAGTGGGTCTTAGAATCCCAGGCAAATAAATGGTCGCAGAGGATTTCCATGCTCCAGAAGGAGACTCAGCTGGAGACTGAGAGAGAAAAATGACATGGGGAAACCAAGCTTTGGTGAGCAAGGCCCGTAGCTTTATTTTCAACAGGAGCTTTTATAACCTAAGTTACACATAGAGGATAATAGGGGATGCAAAGTCAGCAGTCTTTGATCCTTATCAAAAACCAGGGTTTCTTTCCTGCAAATTTATCGTATACAAATGGTTTAGGTGATTTACATCATCTTCTGGCCAGAAGGCCTATTAACATTTTATGACTCTTGACAAAGGTTTGTCAATCCATAAGACTTATTTTGTCTAAGAGTAATTATTTTAAGGTTTGGCGCCATTCTAAGAAGATGTTAGATAAAGTTACATTCCTATAGGGCAGAAGTGCAGTGGGTTTACAACAAAGGAAAGAATTTATTACCTTAAGGGTCTAAAGTTGCTAGCACCAAGGTCACTACTTATTTTTTCTACATACCAACTATATTAATTAATATACATTCAAGGATACAAAACAGGGGAAGTGGAAACTCGGCAGCAAGCATTGGCTCATTAATGAAATCTTTTACTAGTTTTATTCTGACAGTTTCTAACTCTCTGAGAGGCTCTAAGCTATTTGAATATCTTAAGCTTCCCGTGCCTCTCATGGCTGGGAGATTGTAAACAATCGTATACCTAGCTGGAGGAGTCCGGGTAAACTTGTCAGGCCAGTTAAAGAGCTATCTGAGGGGTTTGGATTTAAACACTCCTAATGTCCAGGATGGCACCCCACCCCAGTACTTTTGCCTGGAAAATCCCATGGACAGAGGAGCCTGGTAGGCTCCAGTCCATGGGGTCGCTAAGAGTCGGACACGACTGAGCGACTTCACTTTCACTTTTCACTTTCATGCATTGGAGAAGGAAATGGCAACCCACTCCAGTCTTCTTGCCTGGAGAATCCCAGGGACAGGGGAGCCTGGTGAGCTTCCATCTATGGGGTCGCACAGAGTCGGACACGACTGAAGCGACTTAGCAGCAGCAGCAGCAATGCCCAGGAACTTTATTAATTGGAGCTGTAAGTTAACTCTTTATCAGAGAGAGTGAGATGGTGGTGGGGGACAACCCCCAGTAAAGTCAGAGATGAGAGCACAAAGCAATAAAGTAGGCAGACTCTGGTTTTTTGGGGGTAGATGCTGGAGAATATCCAGGGGGGCTCCTGAGGCTAGATCTCGCATTAGCGTATGCTGAGCCTCCTTCCTCATGATCTTTGCCACGAGGGGAGCTCTCCACGCCAGTTCCCGACACATTTAATCTTGAGATTGTTTATTAACTCCATGTACAAAGACCCTATTTCAAAAAAAGATTACAATCTGAAGTTCTGTGTGGACATGAATTTCAGGAGAATGCTATTCAACTCACTAGGATAGTCAAAGAACTAACTAGAAATTGTCTCTGTTGAAGGGTTAATGTGTTAGTACCATGCATTCTCAGTTGCTCAGTCATGTCTGACTCTTTGTGACTCATGTACTGCAGCCCATCAGGCTCCTCTGTCCATGGGATTTTCCAAGTAAGAATACTGGAATGGGTTGCCATTTCCAGCTCCAAGTACCATGACAAATATGCAATAAACAGCTTTGTAAAACCAGAAAACTTCTATTTTGAGTCATGAACTAAATGTGCTGCATTTTGAGAGCCAATAAAAACACAGAAAAGCATACCTAATAGCTTTTGTCTTATTATTTCTGCAATTCTTTATTTTGCTTCAGGGAAAAAATTAGAATTTTTATTAAAAATTATTATTGAATATCGTATATGCAGATGTAAATGTTGTTTCTGTATATAAAAACTTCATCAGGCAAATTTAGATTCATCCTTAGGACTTATAATTCAACTTCAGCTGTAAAATATCTTTTTTACTTTGCAAGGAAAGCATATTCTTATATGAGGGAAGAGGTAAGTGTCTTTAAAACACACTCTGTGCTGTGCTTAGTCACTCAGTTGTGTCTGACTCTTTGAGACCCCATGGACTGTAACCCGTCAGGCTACTCTGTCCATGGAATTCTCCAGGCAAGAATACTGGAATGGGTTGCTATGCTCTCCTCCAATGAATCTTCCCAACTCAGGGATTGAACCCAGGTCTCCCGCATTTCAGGTGGATTCTTTTACCTTCTGAGCCATAAGAGAAGCCCAAGAATATTGGACTGGGTAGCCTATCACTATGCCAGGGGAACTTTCCAACCTAGGAATTGAACTGGGGTCTCCTGCATCACAGGAGGATTGTTTACCAGCTTAGCAACCAGGGAAGTCCAAAACAAACTCTGGGACTCACAATTCCGGGACTTTCAGGTTTTTCGATTATGTTCATTATAATAGTAAAAATGTATGCTTCATCATTAAGGATTTTAGAACATAGTGAAATGTCTTATATTGGGCTACCTCAAGATGGAAGAAAGAGCCTGGAGTCAGAAACAGAGACACCAATGGTTTAATGGATAGAGAGATCTTACTTGTCTGAAGCAAGATACTGGAATGCCACCCCACCATGTGTAGAGATGGAAGGCTTTGCTCCTGGGGAGTAGGGCAGGTTACCGGTTAGTGAGGGAATTACATTAAGTCGGCTAATTGGTTATTAGGGAAATAATAACCAATGAGAGGGACACACTCCTCACTGCCCCTTTGATAAGCTATCATAGTAGAGATGTTCAGATTTAAAGCTAGAACGATAATTATCTGGGGTCTGGAGCAGGTTTAGAGGAAGGTCAGTCAGGTGAACAGGGTATAGCTGAAGTGGGGGGGGGGGCGCTGTACAGAGAACAAGAGATCAGCCATCTTGGGTAGCTTCACCATACAAGTGGAAAGTAAAATTATGAATAGTGTACAAAGACTCACTGTCTTTTATCTTGTAAACACATCTGTGAATTAGGTATAGCTATTCATTTAAGATGGAGAAGGCAATGGCACCCCACTCCAGTACTCTTGCCTGGAAAATCCCACGGATGGAGGAGCCTGGTAGGCTGCAGTCCATGGGGTCGCTGAGAGTCGGACATGACTGAGAGACTTCACTTTCACTTTTCACTTTCATGCATTGGAGAAGGACATGGCAACCCACTCCCGTGTTCTTGCCTGGAGAATCCCAGGGACGGCAGAGCCTGGTGGGCTGCTGTCTATGGGGTCGCACAGAGTTGGACACGACTGACACCACTGATGCGCGACATGCGATTCATTTAAGAAACAGATTCTACTTAATCGATTGCACAGAGTTTGTGCCGTGATTCAAAACTGGAGACTTCTTAGGTCAATAAATTGGCTTTCATTTATTTAATTTATTCTATAACATCTGTAAACAAAAAGAGGATAATGACTTTGAAATGGTATAGACATTTCACAAATGATCTTATGAAAATATTGGTAAAATCAAATTGTACTATTATCATGTGTAAATATGGGTATTTGGGTTGTTAAATATTATGTGAGTGGCTTTTGCAATACAGGCATAACATTTTTTGTGTGTGCTTCACAAATGTATATGTATATTTTTCTTTTTTTACAAACTGAAGGTTTGTGGCAACCCTGTCTTGAGCACGTCTATTGGTGCCATTTTTTTCCAACAGCATTTGCTCATGTTGTGTCTCTGTGTCACATTTTGGTAATTGTCACAATATCTCAAACCCTCAACCAGCAAAGAGATTATGATTTGCTGAAGGGTCAGATGGTGCTTTGCATTTTTTAGCAATAAATATTTTTAAAAGTAAGGCATGTACTGTTTTTATAGACATAATACTATTGCATACTTTAAAACCTACAGTATAGTACAAGCATAACTTTTCTATGCACTAGGGAACCAACAAGTCTGTCTGACTTGCTTAATTGTAATATTTGCTTTATGGAGTAGTCAGAAACTAGACCCACCATATAGCTGAGGTATGTCTGTATCATCAACATCAAATCATGCATCATCATCATCATTATAACAGTAGAATATTAATATTAAAATAAAGTTATGAAAAATAATAGTATACTAATATTAAGCATATTTAAAGTTATTTTTTGATGTGTAGCTTCAGAATATAACATTTATGTTCAAACTTCAGTCAAGTAGACTACATTTGTACAGATAAATACAAGAAGACTCCCTGGAGGAGGGCATGCCAACCCAGTCCAATGTTCTTCTCTGGAGAGTCATCATGGACAGAGGAGTCTGGCGTCCTACAGTCCATGGGATCACAAAGAGTAGGACATGACTGAGCGACTAAGCAAAGCACAGCATATTTTAAATATATATCTTGCAAATATACGATTTTAGGTTAAGTTTGCTTCTTAAGGTTTAATAAGTAGAAAAAAATTACTGATAGATTATAAAGCAAAGGCAATATCTTAAATGTTTGCCTAGGAGCATTCTGATTAGGAAGAACAAGGAATTTTGTTTCTAACTCTTATAGCCTAAAGATTGTTATAAACATGTAGGCAGTATTTATTTAGAGAAACTAACAAAATCAAATGGTGACCATGGAAAATCAAGCACATTGTGAAAATTGTATAGCTTACAATTTGTAAAGTAGGACATACTTAACTTGCCTTATAACTCAAAATAGTTCATAAATGCTGAATAATAGCTTTATTAATAATCAGACAGAAGAGATAAGTAACATGTGTAACTTAAAAATGTTACAATTTTTGAAAAGAAAATAAACGTAGGGAAGGCAGAGAATCATCTCAGAAAAAATAAAGGTGCATGATAGTAGAAATAAAAGAAAAAATTGAACTTTAAATTAAAAAATGTAGAATGAAACAAATCACAAGATATTTGGTTATTGCCAATTTCAAGTTAACAAGAAAATCAGTCCTTCAGTTCAGTTCACTTCAGTTCAGTCGCTCAGTCGTGTCTGACTTTTGCAACCCTATGAATCGCAGCATGCCAGGCCTCCCTGTCCATCATCAACTCCCAGAGTTCACTCAGACTCATGTCCATCGAGTCAGTGATGCCATCCAGCCATCTCATCCTCTGTTGTCCCCTTCTCCTCCTGCCCCCAATCCCTCCCAGCATCAGAGTCTTTTCCAATGAGTCAACTCTTCGCATGACGTGGCCAAAGTTTGAGCTTTAGCATCGTTCCTTCCAAAGAAATCCCAGGGCTGATCTCCTTCAGAATGGACAGATTGGATCTCCTTGCATTCCTTAGAATCTCATAAAGTTTATTTAAATCATAGAAGAAACAAGTAATTAAGGACATCTTTTTCTTCCTTTAAAAATTCAATCTATTTTCTCCTTTTATGGGCTTATTTCCTTTTTTATTTGTTTCTCCACTTCACATATATTCCTGTTTCAGTCTGTCTTTAGGATTGAACTTAGAATCTATTTTCCTACTTCCGTTTTTTTCCCTCCCAAACTAGGATGCACCAAATACTTTTGTCTTCTTTTTCAATCCTAATTTTATATATATTACCCAAAGTAAAAATTGCCCAATAAGATTCTGAAAGAATCTAATAGAAGGAATGTCCATTGGCCTCTTACAAGTCAAGCAGAATCAACATGAGTGCATGGCACATACTTGCAGTCATTTAATATAGGTTACAGCTGTTCCAAAATGGCACAAGGAAAAATTCTAATTGGAGCACCTGTACTATAAATGTGTCCATTTTTCTTTCTATTTTTAAGGTTTCAAAGCTCAAAAAGTTTAAATGTTATTTAAATTTAATTATGGGTTTCCCTCGTGGCTCAGTGGAAAAGAATTTGTCTACCAGTGTAGGAGATGCTGATTTAATCTTTGGTCTGGGAAGACCTCCTGGAGAAAGAAATGGCAACCTGTTGCAGTCATCTTGTAGGAAGAGCACCTTGGACAGAGGAGCCTGACAGGCTAAAGTCCATGGGGTTCCAAAGAGCTGGACACTACTTAGTGACTGAACAACAAATTTAATTTAATTAGGATTAAATGTAATTTTAATTAGTCCAAGACATTTAAGAGTCATATTTATCTGTATACACATATGAATACACACATATATTTTCAACAAATGCATGGTAATTAATAGCTTCTGCTTCTCCTTGGGTGGAGTAGTTTGTATCAAGCCAGAATTCCAACCAAATAAAACTAGAAAACCCAGATAAAACAGAGAAATTGTCTTTTTGAAGGTATCAGAGATCTGCAGTGACAACACTATCTAGAGAGGCTAAAACTCCAGAGAGGAAAGACCTTCAGAGAGTTGAGCAGACATCTGCAGCCACTTTTACTCTGGAGGACTTCACTATTTCTAATTCTGCACAGATGTCTAAGAATTTGACCTTTGTGTTGGCAGAAGAATATTGGCAGTGGACAGAGAGCTTTTGGTGGGAAGGTATGCTCAAACATCTTGGGTCTGTTCCAGTCTGGGATTTTATAGGATGGAGCCTAAAAATCCAAGCCACATTATAAAATCAGGCAGAATTCTCTAAATTGTGAGAAAAGGTTAGTCGGGTATTGATTGGGGTTGGGAGTGTTTCTAAACACTAGATTGGTAATTTAAATATTCTAGGCGATCAAGTACACATCAAGTGTAGACATCTTCCCTGGGGTCTTCTCTGTGTGGACAGAGTGCACTTGTATTTGGTTTAAGATGATCAGCCTCTGCTCTCTCTACCTGACAGCATGATAAGTCACTTCATTCTGCCCAGCTCCTTGTGACCTCATGGACCATAGCTCCCACCAGGCTCCTCTGTCCATGTTATTTCCCAGGCAAGAATACTGGAGTGGGTTGCCACTACCTTCTCCAGGGGATCTTCCAGACCAAGGGATCAGGCCCCTGTCTCTTATGTTTTCTGCATTGGCAGGCGCATTCTTTATGACTAGCACCACCTGGGAAGCCCAGACTTACCTGGCAGAGGGAAAACTTAATCATTACTCACAGAAGTTAACACCATCTGGAGACTTTAAAAAACACAGTATCTATCATTAAAACAAAATTACTAAGCACACCAAACCCTATGACCAAAATGAAAAAAACACTGGCATCTGGTAAAATACCCTATTTTTTTTCCTATTTTCTGTAACATATTTATCAAAGCTATTTTAAAGTCCTTGTTAACTAATTCCAATGTGTGGATCACTGAAGATCTGAGTTTACTGTTTTTCTTTACAACTTTTGAATATTATGAATATTTTGAGCTCTGTTGAATACTTTGTATACATCTTTCATTTAATGTATGTTAAACAGATACCAAGGGGTGGGACTTCTGGATCAGGCTGCATCTGTATATTCTGCTTTGTAAGATACTACCAAGTAGCTTTTAAGTGATTGCTACAATTTATGCCAGTTGTCCCACATGCTTAACAATACTTGCTATTTTCAGACTTTCTCTTTCTATTCATCATGGTGGGTGGATAGTGGTAGCATCTTGTGATTTTTACTTACATTTCTGTGATAAAAATAATGTTGACAGGTTTTCATATGCTTATTGGTCATTTCAAACCCCTCTTTTATGAAGTGTCTGGGGAAACAGTGGAAACAGTGTGTCAGACTTTATTTTTCTGGGCTCCAAAATCACTGCAGATGGTGACTGCAGCCATGAAATTAAAAGACGCTTACTCCTTGGAAGGAAAGTTATGACCAACCTAGATAGCATATTCAAAAGCAGAGACATTACTTTGCCAACAAAGGTTCGCCTAGTCAAGGCTATGGTCTTTCCTGTGGTCATGTATGGATGTGAGAGCTGGACTGTGAAGAAGGCTGAGCGCCGAAGAATTGATGCTTTTGAACTGTGGTGTTGGAGAAGACTCCTGAGAGCCCCTTGGACTGCAAGAAGATCCAACCAGTCCATTCTGAAGGAGATCAATCCTGGAATTTCTTTAGAAGGAATGATGCTAAAGCTGAAACTCCAGTATTTTGGCCACCTCATGCGAAGAGTTGACTCATTGGAGAAGACTCTGATGCTGGGAGGGATTGAGGGCAGGAGGAGAAGGGGCCGACAGAGGATGAGATGGCTGGATGGCATCACTGACTTGATGGGTGTGAGTCTGGGTGACCTCCGGGAGCTGGTGATGGACAGGGAGGCCTGGCGTGCTGCGGTTCATGGGGTCGCAAAGAGTCGGACACGACTGAGAGACTGATCTGATCTGATCTGATCTGCTTTTTTCTAATAAATTATTTTTCATAGAAACAACACAAAATACCTTTTTTTACCTTAAAATTGGTACAGTATGTAATAATAGTATGCTGCTGCTGCTCCTGCTAAGTCGCTTCAGTCGTGTCTGACTCTGTGCGACCCCAGAGATGGCAGCCCACCAGGCTCCCCCGTCCCTGGGATTCTCCAGGCAAGATACTGGAGTGGGTTGCCATTTCCTTCTCCAATGCATGAAAGTGAAAAGTGAAAGTGAAGTCGCTCAGTCATGTCCGACTCCCAGCGACCCCATAGACTGCAGCCCACCAGGTTCCTCCGTCCATGGGATTTTCCAGGCAAGAGTACTGGAGTGGGGTGCCATTGCCTTCTCCCTAATAGTATGCTATCAAGCAATAAAATTAAATGAATAAAGACTACACAAATCAACATAAAAGGATATCTCAAAAATAATGTGAAGCAAAGTAAGCCAGATACAAAAGACGCATAATTTAGATTCCATTTACATTAAGTTAAAATAAAGGTAAAACTGATCTAAAGTGTTCAACCTCAGGAGAGGGATTTTATGACTAGAATGGATCATAAGGAACAATTTGGGAACATTAATAATATTTTGTTTCTAGATTTGGGTGTTAAATATGCAGTTATGTTAACTTTATGAAGATTTAGTCAATTGTGTGCTTATAATTTATGCTCATTTCTTTTGTTATACTATAATAGTATCATAAAAAATAAAAATAATGATATAAAATCCTGACAAATTTTAAGAAACACAAGAAACTTATGGTAGTCATAGTCAGACTTTACATTGGGTTTATTTCTATTGATGAAACTAACACTATATAATCTAGTGCTGTATTTTTGGAATTGTTTAGTGTCTTTGCACAAATTATTTTTGAAAAATTATATCTTCATAATAATACACAGAATACTGTATTTTCAGTTCTTTCACAAATATTCAATGTGTTAAAAATAAAAAAAAAATAGTCAGTGGCAAGGAGCTTTATATTACAACCGGTGATAAGATAAAACAGATTGCTCTAGAAAAGTAGAGACTTAGAAAAATTGTTTAAAAAACTGGTGACTTGTTGGCTTTCTGGGTGTAGCACTGAAATACTTATAAATCTAAAACAAAAGCAATTCATATTATTAGAATTGTGTTCCCAAGGAAAAGTGAAAAGGAAACAAGGGACTTTACTTATGTAATTTGTTCAAAAGCCTTGGTATGACTATCTTGTTGATAAAAATGTAACCTAGTCCATAGGACACTTTATTTATAATAGTTGAAGGATAGATTTCTGATATCATTGTTAAAGTTATAACTGTTGCATTCAAAATTAAAGAACACATATAAAGCCCTAAAATATTTGATCTGTTGGGCTCTCAATGTTTTTTCAATTTTCATCACAGGTGCACTTGTTATAATCTGTTCATTCAATATGGACAACATGAATTTTGCCTATCAGACAGTTTTAGTTTCCGTTTTCTCATTATCTATCCTATTGCTGAGTTTTCCAAATTTGCTAGAATATTGAGTGCAGCACTTTCACAGCATCATCTTTCAGAATTTGGAATAGCTCAACTGGAATTCTATCACCTCCCCTAGCTTTGTTTGTAGTGATGCTTTCTAAGGCCTACTTCACTTCACATTCCAGGATGTCTGGCTCTAGGTCAGGAAAAGGTCAGTTTTCATTCCAATCCCAAAGAAAGGCAATGCCAAAGAATGCTCCAACTAGCGCACAATTGCACTCATCTCACACGCTAGTAAAGTAATGCTCAAAATTCTCCAAGCCAGGCTTCAGCAATATGTGAACCGTGAACTTCCTGATGTTCAAGCTGGATTTAGAAAAGGCAGAGGAACCAGAGATCAAATTGCCAACATCCACTGGATCATCGAAAAAGCAAGAGTTCCAGAAAAACATCTATTTCTGCTTTATTGACTATGCCAAAGCCTTTGACTATGTAGATCACAATAAACTGTGGGAAATTCTGAGAGAGATGGGAATACCAGACCACCTGATCTGCCTCTTGAGAAATCTGTATGCAGGTCAGGAAGCAACAGTTAGAACTGGACATGGAACAACAGACTGGCTCCAAATAGGAAAAGGAGTACATCAAGACTGTATATTGTCACCCTGTTTATTCAACTTATATGCAGAGTACATCATGAGAAACGCTGGACTGGAAGAAACACAAGCTGGAATCAAGATTGCTGGGAGAAATATCAATAACCTCAGATATGCAGATGACACCACCCTTATGGCAGAAAATGAAGAGGAACTAAAAAGCCTCAGTGAAACTGAAAGTGGAGAGTGAAAAAGTTGGCTTAAAGCTCAACATTCAGAAAACAAAGATCATGGCATCCAGTTCCATCACTTCATGAGAAATAGATGGGGAAACAGTGGAAACAGTGTCAGACTTTATTTTTCTGGGCTCCCAAATCACTGCAGATGGTGACTGCAGCCATGAAATTAAAAGACGCTTACTCCTTGGAAGGAAAGTTATGACCAACCTAGATAGCATATTCAAAAGCAGAGACTTTACTTGGCCAACAAAATTCCGTCTAGTCAAGGCTCTGATTTTCCCTGTGGTCATGTATGGATGTGAGAGTTGGCCTGTGAAGAAGGCTGAGCGCTGAAGTATTGATGCTTTTGAATTGTGGTGTTGGAGAAGACTCCTGAGAGCCCCTTGGACTGCAAGGAGATCCAACCGGTCCATTCTGAAGGAGATCAGCCCTGGGATTGCTTTGGAAGGAATAATGCTAAAGCTGAAACTCCAGAAGTTTGGCCACCTCATGTGAAGAGTTGACTTATTGGAGAAGACTCTGATGCTGGGAGGGATTGGGGGCAGGAGGCGGAGGGAACGACAGAGGATGAGATGGCTGGATGGCATCACTGATCGATGGACGTGAGTCTGAGTGACCTCCAGGAGTTGGTGTTGGACAGGGAGGCCTGGCATGCTGTGATTCATGGGGTTGTAAAGAGTCGGACATGACTGAGCGACTGATCTGATCTGATCCTATTGCTTTAGAATTGTCCATTTAGATATTAAGGTAGGTTGCAACTTGATATGAATTTTTCCAACAGTCCAGTGATCAGGAGACTGATGTTCCCTAGTGGGAAAACTCCATTACTTGAAGGGTTTTATTTTTTTTGCTCCCCTTTGGTTTTTGGTGAAGCTGCTATCCTGGAGTAAATTCTTCATTTGAAGCCCCTTCTACAAATCACTTTGCATCTCAGTTGGGCGTACATCTTTGTGTTGCTGACCAGTGAATGAGAAATAAGGAAGTTGTGCAGTTGGGGTTGTGTTTTACCTTCTAGCTCTGCCAATCAAATATTTTGATCCACAGCAACAAAAGGGGTTTTATGTCTGTGTTCACACTTGGGTCCTATTTCCAACACTCACTTCTGTGATTTTTTCACCAAGAGAAGTCTTTGGTGGCTCTTATATGCTTGCCTCCTTCAGTCTGCTAGGATCAATGTTTGATGATATAATTTGTTATGCTGACATTTTCCTCTGTTTTTCCAGCTAAAGGAAAGTTCCATTTGCTATTTTCAGTGCACTCAGGGTCAGGGTACACTATCTAAATGTCTTGAGATAAATAAGTTTTAAAGAGCTAAATATACAATATGATAATACAACATTGAATTGCAATAAAACACTGACTTTGAAACAGAGGATCTCAGTTCAAGTTCTGGCCCTATCACTTCCTAATTATAGAGTTGGACAAGGTATATCAGTCCCTGTAAAATACAATAATAATAGTATCCATTTCTTAGGTTTGTTGCAGAGACTAAAAGTTAATTAATGTACAGCAATCAGAAGAGTGCCTAGAAAGTATTACACACAACATTAAGATTAGTCGTTGTTGTTATTATTACAAATATTCTTAATCAATTCGTCTAATATATGACTTGCTGCTTTGGAATTTCAAATTGTATTGTTGCTTATATTCAGTCACTAAGTCATTTCTGCAGAGAAGGTGATGGCACCCCACTCCAGTACTCTTGCCTGAAGAATCCCATGGATGGAGGAGCCTGGTAGGCTGCAGTCCATGGGGTCGCTAAGAGTCGGACACGACTGAGCCACTTCACTTTCACTTTTCACTTTCCATGCATTGGAGAAGGAAATGGCAACCCACACCAGTGTTCTTGCCTGGAGAATCCCAGGGACGGGGGAGCCTGGTGGGCTGGCATCTATGGGGTCGCACAAAGTCGGACACGACTGAAGCAATTTAGAAGCAGTAGCAGCAAGTCATTTCTGACTCTTAGTGACCCCATGGACTGCAGCATGCCAGTCTTTCCTGCCCTTCACTGTCTCCTGGAGTTTGCTCAGACTAATGTGGATTGAGTTAGTGATGCTATCCGATCATATTATCCTCTGCTGACCCCTTGTCCTCCTGTGCTCAATCTTTCCCAGCATCAAAGTCTTTTCCAATGAGATTGGTGCAACGTAATTGGGACTTTGTACCTTGAATTTTAAATAATTGTAGCTAGGCTCAAATACATCTTTGTTAATCGATCAACATATTTTTGCCAATGGGAAATATGTTTGTTTATTTCTGTAGTGTAAAAATATGTGTTTCAGGATTCAATGAACTCTTGGAAAGCATTTTCAGCCACCTGCTGGTTGTGGAAGCATTTTTTCCTGCAAAAAAAAAAATTGTCAAGATGCTTGAAGAAGTGGTATTCGTTTGGTAAGAGTTCAGATGAATATGGTGAATAAGGCAAAGCTTCATAGCTCAATTTGTTCAACTTTTAAAGCATTGGTTGTGCAACATGTGGTGGTCTGGCATTGTTGTGGAGAAGAATTGGGCCCTTACTGTTGATCAATGCTAGCTGTAGTCATTGCAGTTTTTGGTGCATCTCACTGATCTGCTGCTGAGGGTACTTCTCAGATGTAATAATTTTGCCAAGATACAGAAAGCTGTAGTGGATCAAACCAGCAGCAGACCATCAAACCCTGACCATGATCATTTTTTTTTTTTTTGGTGTACTTTTGGCTTTGGGGACTGCTTTGGAGCTTCTTCTCAATCCACCCACTGAGCTGGTCATTGCCAGTTGTCATGTACAATCTACTTTTCATCATATGTCACAATCCAATCGAGAAATGATTCATTATTGTTGTGTAGAATAAGATAAGACAACATTCCAAACAATGATAGTTCTGATTTTTGATCAGCTCATGAAGCAGCCACTTAGTTTATCACCTTTATCACCTTTCCAATTTGCTTCAAATGCTGAATGACCATAGAATGGTCTACATTGAATTTTGGGGCAACTTCTCATGTAGTTCTAAGAGGATCAGCTTTGATGAGGCTCTCAATTCGTCAATTTCCAATGGCCAGCCACTACACTCCTCATTTTCAAAACTCTTGTATCCTTTGCAAAACTTCTTGAATCACCACTGCTAACTGCAACATTAGTTAGCAGTTCCTGGGCCAAATGTGTTGTTGATGTTTCGGGTTGTCTCCACTGTTTTATGATTGATTTTGAACTGGAATAAGAAAATTGCTCAAATTTGTTTATTGTCTAACATCAGTTCCATAGTCTCTAATGAATATAAAATAAACAGCAAGTAATAAGTCATTAGCAAAACATATAAAGTAAGAAATGCAAATTAAAATTATGTATAACATAACCACAGTTATTTAGAATGTATTCCAATATCAAATGACAAATTTCAACAATGCAAAATTATGTTTATACCAACCTAATATTAACACATGGTTTTATTGATAATCTATATCATTCAATCCTGAGTACCATAACTTGTTTATAATAAAATTATAATGCAGGCAAAGGAAATTAATACATTTGATTTTAGTAACGAATCATTATTTTCAATAATCATTCAATTGTTGAGTACTTACTTCATGCCAGAAGAGTTATAAAAATGTGAGATATAACCTTGGTCTTTAGGGTCCTTGAAGTCTAATAGTGTTTCCATTCTAGAAAAGAGAGGTAGAAGTGCTGTGTCCTTTGCGTAGTCACTCAGTTGTATCTGACTCTTTGTGACCCCATGGACTGTAGCCCACCAGACTCTTCTGCCATGGGGATTCTCCAGGCCAGAATACCAGGGTGGGTTGCCCTGTGCTCCTCCAGGGCATCTTCACAAACCAGGGATAGAACCCAGGTCTCCTGCATTGCAGGAAGATTCTTTACAGTCTGAGCCACCAGGGAAGTCCATCTAGTCAAAGCTGTGGTTTTTTCTGGTAGTCATGTATAGATATGAATGTTGGACCATAAAGAAGCCTGAATGCTGAAGAATTGATGCTTTTGAACTGTGGAGTTGGAGAAGACTCTTGAGAGTCCCTTGGACTGCAAAGAGATCAAACCAATCAATCCTAAAGGAAATAAACCCTTAATACTCATTGAAAGAACTGATGCTGAAGGTGAAGCTCCAATACTTTGGCCACATGATGCAAAGAGCTGACTCATTGGAAAAGACCATGATGCTGGGAAAGATTTAAGGCAGGAGGAGAAGGGGATGACAGAGGATGAGATGGTTGGATGGCATCACCAACTCAGTGGACATGAGTTTAAGCCAGCTCCAGGAGATGGTGAAGGACCAGACAGCCTGAAGTCCATGGGGTCACAAAGAGTCAGACAAGACTTAGTGTCTGAACAACAACAAAGAAAGAGAGAGTGACAGAGACAGAGAAATAGAAAGGGAGAGAGAATGAATATGAATGAGAGTTCCTAAAACTGTTCCATGTAGTTAAAGAATTGGCTCTGGTACATAATTCCATTAAATTAAATTCATTTATGTATTTATTTACTTATTTAGCACCTTGATCCTTCATTCATTACTTTATAGATTTAAATGATATTAACTAATTTTCCCAAAATATATTTACAATAGATAGATATTATTTTCCAGAAGAATAAAATATAAATATGCATGTACCTCTAAGGATAGGACAATTTTTCTTGGCTTTAAGTAAAATTTCCTGGGATATGGAAGGAAAATTTTGTTCCAAACAGTACATTTTCCAAAAACTAATATATATAGAGAATATGTTATTTATATTGTCAAAGAAAATTTGTACCAGATAAAGTTAAACAGACAAAGAAGACTTTTTATATAAGACTAGTACAATAGGGGTTAAAAGTACTGCAATAAGGGAGAGGGACCGAACTCAACTCCTCTCAAGCAACAGGAAGGAGAGTTTTAAGCAATGGATTAACTACTGGAAAAGTACTTGGGGAGGTTGGTCAATGTGATCAGGTCATTTGTGTTTCCTAATAAGCACATAAGGGTATTCTCTGTTGGCTCAGACAGAAAAATAATCTATCTGCCAGTGGAGAAGACCTAGTCTCAATTCCTGGGTCAGGAAGATCCCCTGGAGGAGAGAATGGCAGCCCACTCCAGTATTATTGCCTGGAGAATTCCATGGACAGAGGAGCCTGGGGGGCCAAAGTCCATGGACTCGCAAACAGTCAGACACAACTGAGCAACTAACATACGCACAACAAGCACTTATGGATGTTAGGCTCCTCCCTTCCACAAAGATGGGAAGATATGGATGCTGTATTTCTTAATGATTACATTCAAAAAAATAGTTCTCAGATTCATGAGAAAGACATTTTTGGTATATAAAACTGGCTAGAGGCTAGGAGAAGATCTATCTATCAAAGGGGAAGAGAGAGACTTTATAATTGGAAGTTGTCTAAATTAAGTGCTCTAGGAAAGGGGATGGCAGGGACCTATAATCAGAAAGAATCTGACTAAGGGCCAATCAAACTGAGTGGAAGAGTAAGGATGTTTTGGTCAATGTCTTCCTTCAAAATACATATTTGCAGCTAAGTTTTAGACTAGAAAATAAAATGGAAATGAAAAATGAAAAAATTTTCAAAAATAAAGATTTCCACAGTAAATACCTGTCCAAACAGGTGAGATGAAAGTTTCAATATATGACCATGTTGCTAATTCAGTCTTGTTGTTTAATATTTAACAAGGCTCATGAATAATGATAATGAGATGTCACAAAAGACCAAGATAGATATGCATTTAACATAGGTCAATGGCACCCCAATCCAGTACTCTTGCCTGGAAAATCCCATGGACAGAGGAGCCTGGTAGGCTGCAGTCCATGGGGTCACTAAGAGTTGGACATGACTGAGCGACTTCAATTTGACTTTTCACTTTCATGCACTGGAGGAGGAAATGGCAACCCACTTCACTATTCTTGCCTAGAGAATCCCAGGGATGGGGGACCCTGATGGGCTGCTGTCTATGGGGTCGCACAGAGTCGGACACGACTGAAGTGACTTAGCAGCAGCAGCAGTGTCTAATGGTTATAATGAAAACTGCATAAACACCACTGTTTTTGGATCTTGAACTTAAACCCATTGCTATATTAATGCATAACATAATGATTCAAAGGCTGCCCCTATTTGCCAGATTATATTTCATTCAATATGAATAGATGTTCTCTCATTTAGACAAATTGTACCTCTAAACAAAAGGTTCAGTTCTCTGCTTTATAGATGATACATATTCTGCCAACTATTTTTCTAAGTAAGTATATTAGATAAAAAAAAAAAAAAAACAACTGAAATGATGGTTAAATTACTCCTCTGCACTGGAGGTTTCCTGCAGATCCCATTTTCATTTCTAGTTGTGTAAGTCAGAATATATTTTGAATTCTGTTCCATAGAGGAAACATATTTTTAATGCCAGTGACATAGACATTTCAAATTTTAAATGATTACTGCTGAATTACTGAGACTTGCAATTAAATTATAAAATGAGACCAGAGAACTATGTAAAAACTGTACTCATTAACTTCCTAAATAGCTCTAAAACACTTAAAAATACAATTCTCTTTAATTTTTGAACAATTGCTGGTAATTATTTAGTGAAGGTGAAGGATAGGAAGGACAAGATTCTCTCACAAGGGAGAAAATGAGATCTTGATGTAGATTATATGTTGTTTTTCAATTTAAACAAGAAAAACTGCCATCTCAATATGTGAACAATTACATAATCATAGTCATCACATTACTATCGCTGTCACCACCATCATAATCACCATCAGTATCATATCACCATCATCATATATAAGCCTTGTAGGGGAAAGCAAAAACTAAAAACATTTCCCTTTTTAGCTCCAAATACTCCTCCAACTATTAAACTGTTTTTCTGCTTCTATTGATTAGTTTAAGAGCTTCCTGTCTCTGCTTCTTCTCTGTCCATCAGCCTTTGCTGAAAATCTCCACATAAAATGCTCTTGTTAAAAGTATGAAACATATATTTGTGTACTGCTGAAACCAGTGTTTTTTCCCAGCAATTTGACATCATCATCTTTAAGGATTATCACCTGTAATATTGTCACTTGTCCTAATCTCTGTTATTGCTGTTGTCCATCTCTTTGTGATCCTATGGACCACAGAACACCTTTGTAAATGAGACCAAATCTACCCAGTTGTCCAAGCCACAAGACTCAGATTATGCTTGGCTCTAGGTTCTCCATTCCTGTATGCACAATCTCTAAGACAGATGACATATATATCTTATATGGCAGTTTTATCTCCAACTGCCACTAATCTTGCTTAAGTCACCCAATATCATCTTCGTTACCGCACTTTTGCCTTAACTTGTCACACTTTATCTCTTGTACCCTTTCCATCCATTTTCTACAGAGTATGCAAAATTACTGTGAAAAGAGAGGATCATACTACTCCAGTTAAAATTTTCCAATGACTTACTTGCCAGTGTATTTTGATTTAAAATTAAACCTCATTTGACTGATCCCTTCTTTTAGTACTCCTGCATGCTGCTGTGTGCTATCACTTCACTAACTCTGTGGGACCCCATGGACTGTAGCCCACCAGGCTCCTCTGTCCATGGGATTCTCAAGGCAAGAGTACTGGAGTCGATTGCCATGACCTGCTCCAGGGGATCTTCCTGACCCAGGAATCAAATCCTGCATTGGCACATGGGTTCTTTACCACTAGCGCCAACTCCTACTTATCTACAAAACCTAAACTGTCATAATTTACTTCTTGCATATTTAATTTTTTTTTACTTTTAGATTAAAAAAACTTTTTATTTTATATTGGAGTATAGATGATTAACAATGTGATTGTCTCAGGTGGACTGCAAACGGACTCAGTCATAAATAGGCATCTGTGTGCTTGCTAAGTCCTTCAGTTCTGTCCTACTCTTTGCTACACTATGGACTGTACCGTCTGCCAGGCTCTTCTGTCCACGGGATTCTCCAGGAAAGAATACTGGAATGGGTTGCCATGTACTCCTCCAGGGGATCTTTCCGGCCCAATGATCAGACCCACATCTCTTATGCCTCTTGCATTGGCAGAGTTTCCCTGGTGGTTCAAACGGTAAAGAATTTGCCTGCAATGTGGGAGACCTGGGTTCAATCCCTGGGTTGGGAAAATTCCCTGGAGAAGGAAAGGGCAACCCACTCCAGTATTCTTACCCAGAGAATCCCATGGACAGAGGAGCCTGATGGAATACAGGTCATGGGGTTGCAAAGAGTCTGACAGGACTGAGCAACTAACACTAATACTTGTTACCACTAGTGCTGCCTGGGAAGCCCCAGCCATACATATGCATGTATCCTTTCTCCCCAAAACTCGCCTTCTATCTATCCAGACCGCTACATATCACTGAGCAGAGTTCCCTGTGCTATACACTAGGACCTTGTAGGTTATCTATTTTAAACATAGCAGTTTATACATGTTGATTTAGTTCTAGCTGGTCTGGCCTCTTTCCATTTTCTTAAACATAGCTACTGCTTTCCTGTCTTAAGGCCGTCACACATGAGGCTGTACCTTCCTGGTAAATTCTTTTCCCAAATTTTTCCATGGCTGTTTTCTGTCCTTGTGTGTGCATATGTCCAAACTCATTAAATTGTATACATTAAATATGTACAGTTTATTGCATATCATTTATATGTTAATAAAGCTCTTAAAAGAATTTGCTTTAAAGTTCAAAGTGAAGTGAAAGTTGCTCAGTCATGTCCAACTTTTTGTGACCTCATGTACTCCACAGTCCATGGAATTCTCTAGGCCAGAATACTGGGGTGGGTAGCATTCCCTTCTCTAGGGAATCTTCTCAACCCAGGGATTGAACCCAGGTCTCCCACACTGTGGGTGAATTCTTACCAGTCGAGCTATCAGGCACCAGTCTTAAAGTTATCTGTCTAGAAATACTTTGTCTCATCTCTCAGTGTTAATTTTACTTCAGTTTTTCTCTATCTGTTTACCTATTTATTTTGCACATATCCTATCATCTTTGTAATTGAAGGTCTGCTTGCTTACTTTTTTATTGTGAAATGGTGAAATCATGGTGAAATCAACTATCAGTTATGAGTATTTCCTTTGGGACACATTTTTATTTAGATTTGTGAGTCAAAATATTTTTTAAATTCTATTCCATAAGTGAGAGTAAATTATGACAAGGCTGACTTCAGCACAGATTTCAAAGGCAAAGGATCATGTATGTACTATTTCATCATAGTGTATAACTTTCCAGTGTATAGCACAATATTTGGCACTTAAGGCCAAATATTATATATGTTATAATTTACATATATGTGTATTTTGAATCAATTAATGGAGTTAAGATAAAGACTTACTCTTTCTACATACAGAAACTTTTATAAATTTTCATCACTTTATTAACCATAATATAGGAAAGAACCATAGTATAGGAGATTTTTTAAATATTTTTATTCTGTAGACACAGGAAAATATTTTAAATCGAAGACTGCATTTCATTATGTCACATATAATAAAAACTCAAATGTAAAAATCTATATCAACTCCTATTATATAAAACACTATATTTTGATGGTGACATTCTCTTGACAAACATGTTTCTTGGTAGAATTAGATTGTTAGCCAAATCTACCAAGGAGAAAATTTAAATCACAAAAATAAGATGAAAGGCTCCCTTGCATTATATCTTAGGCTTCTGCCTTGATATCATATGTACTAAATGTTCCTACTAGTATAGAAGGCACATGGAGCAACTGAAGCTTATTAATGAAGATTTCTGAATTTAACCAGTTAGAGGTTATCAAGAGAAAAATAATTTTATATCAACTGTACATTTCTTCCTTTCCTTTGAGACACAGAATAATAAGTAAATAAAAGGAAGCTCAATAAAGGACAGAAATGGTAGGGACCTAACAGAAGCAGAAGATATTAAGAAGAGTCGGCAAGAATACGCAGAAGAACTGTACAAAAAAGAGCTTAACAACCCAGATAATCACGATGGTGTGATCACTCACCTAGAGCCAGACATCCTGGAATGTGAGGTCAAGTGGGCCTTAGGAAGCATCACTATGAACAAAGCAAGTAGAGGTGATGGAATTCCAGTTGAGCTATTTTAAATCCTAAAAGATGATGCTATCAAAGTGCTGCACTCAATATGTGAGTAAATTTGGAAAACTCAACAGTGTCCACAGGACTGGAAAAGGTTGATTTTCATTCCCATCCCAAGGAAAGGCAATGCTAAACAATGCTCAAACTACCACACAATTGCACTCATTTCACACGCTAGTAAAGTAATGCTTAAAATTCTTCAAGCCAAGCTTTAGCAATACGTGAACTGTGAAATTCCAGATGTTCAAGCTGGTTTTAGAAAAGGCAGAGGAACCAGAGATCAAATTGCCAACATCCGCTGGATCATGGAAAAAGCAAGAGAGTTCCAGAAAAACATTTATTTCTCCCTTGTTGACTATGTCAAAGCCTTTGACTGTATTCACAATAAACTATGGAAAATTCTGAAAGAGATGGGAATACCAGACCACCTGACCTGCCTCTTGAGAAACCTGTATGCAGGTCAGGAAGCAACAGTTAGAACTGGACATGGAAAAGGAGTACATCAAAGTTGTATATTGTCACCCTGCTTATTTAACTTATATGCAGAGTATATCATGAGAAACGCTGGACTAGAGGAAGCACAAGCTGGAATCAAGATTGCTGGGAGATATATCAATAACCTCAGATATGCAGATGACACCGCCCTTAAGGCAGAAAGTGAAGAACTAAAGAGCCTCTTGATGAAAGTGAAAGTGGAAAGTGAAAAAGTTGGCTTAAGGCTCAACTTTCAGGAAACTAACAACATGGCATCTGGTCCCATCACTTCATGGCAAATAGATGACTGACTATATTTTTCTGGGCTCCAAAATCACTGCAGATGGTGATTGTAGCCATGTAATTAAAAGATGCTTACTCCTTGGAAGTAAAGTTATGACCAACTTAGACAGCATATTAAAAAAGCAGAGACATCACTTTGTCAACAAAGGTCCGGATAGTCAAGGCTATGGTTTTTCCAGTGGTCTTGTATGGATGTGAGAGTTGCACTATAAAGAAAGCTGAGCACTGAAGAACTGATGCTTCTGAACTGTGGTGTTGGAGAAAACTCTTTAGAGTTCCTTGGACTGCAAGGAGATCCAACCAGGCCATCCTAAAGGAGATCAGTCCTGTGCGTTAATTGGGAGGACTGATGTTGAAGCTGAAACTCCAGTACTTTGGCCACCTGATTGATGCGAAGAGCTGACTCATTTGAAAAGACCCTGCTGCTGGGAAAGATTGAGGGTGGCAGGAGAAAGGGACGACAGAGGATGAGATGGTTGGATGTCATGACCGACTCAATGGACGTGGGTTTGGGTGGACTCCGGGAGTTGGTGATGGACAGGGAGGCCCAGTCTGCTGCGGTTCATGGGGTCGCAAAGAGTGGACTGAGCGACTAAACTGAACTGAAAAGATCGCTACTGAATGAAGAGGAATGTCTTCCATACTACTTGTGCACAGCTGGAAACCTTAATGAATAAGAACATTGAGTTCTCCTTCAAACAAGGTTAATTTAGAGCTTTTTTGCCTTCATAATTATCCATAAATTAATTTCTAGAACTTATAACATTTTTATTAGTTCTTTCAGGAGAAAATTTGATGTAATGTGCATAAAAACCCTATGATCTTACATGTCCTGCTAAGAAATGAGATGAAATACCAATCAGAAATGTTTCTGTGCTATATCATATACTTATCAATTAGCAGTCTTATAAAAGTGCTTGAGTTTTAGAAATGAATAAAAAACTAAATTGTGTGATTAGAAATTTATTTTCTGCTCTGATCACTTTTTCATTACATCTTCTAGTGCATATTTTAAATAAAAGGTTATTCTCTGGATTATCAATTTTGCTACAATCCATTGTGAATTACTTGTCAAGAGACCTAATTTTTTTCTACTCCCCGTTTTTTAGTGCCTCATTGTATGAACTTTATCACTTATTTAATCATTTTTCCTAAATTAACCAGGTTTCCTAAGCAACAAAATGAATTTTGGCCTAAAAATAATTACTGACAGACCATCTATCATTAATGAATGATGATTGACCTACTTCATTATTAAATGACATATGACTAGCTTTTTTTTCAACCTAATCATATTATACAGTGATAATTTTCCAAAAAGGTATTCCTTTTATGGAACTGGTTTAAAATATATTCCAAAGACTTTAATTTACATGTTATTCATTATTTTTAAATTGGGCAGCTTTTGCTATATTCACAGGACATTTGTGCTTTCTCTTCTTTAAAACGTTTGGAAGGGTTTGCTTACATTTATACTTCCCTCTTTCTCTTTTTTCTTACAATTTTATAGGTGTTTTTCTTATATTTCAGATTATAATCCTTTGGCAAATAATTGTGCTGAAATAATATTTCCCAATTTGTGCTTTCTTTTACCATCTCATACTTTTAAATCTATAGTTTTAGGAGCAAACTTCTTAAATGTAATATAGTTCCATTTATCAATTTTTTCTTTTATGGTATATTAAGTTTTATAAAAATTTGTTTTCCTTACAAATAAGCAGGTACATTCACAGGGTAATTTGTATTATTCACTAATTAATATTCTAAAGGATACTTCAAATTATGTATGATATTGCATATTATTTAACAAATCATATTAATTCATATTAATTTATCTGTATTATTTCACTTCAAAGTCTAATTAATTTGAGTATGATGTGTGATGAAATTTTATTTCATTTTGTTTTCATAGGAAAAGCCAGTATTGCCAGAATCAATTAATAAATAATCCATCCTTTCATTCCCCGGACCTACAGTCAGTCCACTCTGCCTCATATTCCGTTTCCCTGTGTGAACTTATTTCTGGCTCTAATCTGTCCTGTCACAGGACACCTTCCTCCTCACTTCTGGACTCTGACCTCCCATACCAGCCTGTCTTATCTCACTGGGCCTCTAACAGGAGACACCGCACCATCTGCCTGTGTGTGGAGATATCGTCGTTCTGCCTGGGATCTGACAGCGTACAACTCTCTGCACGACCCCCTCAAGCTATTCTAGCTCCAGCATCTCTCGCCAGACTTGATGGGAGCTTACCTGATTTCTGTCACTTTCACTGAGCCTTTCCTCAACTGCATCCATCCTCACTCTATCAGGCCCTGGCGCTGAAGTCAGGTCGGCCCCACGTGTGGCTGGCATCCTCACCTTGCCTAAGCTCTGCTTCCCGAGCTGGGACATTTCCCTTCCTCATTGTATTCCTTATAGTCTATTCAGGATCAAAATAACAGAGTTAAACTCTCCCTGAGCTCAGATGATAGCATTAAAAGAACAAAGTAAAAACAGCAGGGCCCAAAAGGGTCCTACTGTCCCTCAGCAAATATTGTATTAAGAAATATCTTCCCAATTTATGAGCAGAGGAAAAAACAAATTATGTATATAATTGGACTTTGCTGTGCCCATATATATGGGCATTCCAGATGGCTCAGTGGTAAAGAATCTCTGCTGCTGGAAGAGACTCAAGAGACTCGGGTTTGATCTCTGGGTTGGGAGGATCCCCTGGAGAAGGAAATGGCAAACCACTCCAGTATTTTTGCCCGGAGACTCTCAAGGACAGAGAATCCTGGCGGGCTACAGTTCATAGAGTCACAAAGAGTAGGACATGACTGAATTGGCATAGCCCGTGTGTATATATCTCTATATATAGATATATACACACATATATATATGCAGATGAAATAATGCTACATGATTTTTAGTGAATAAATATTTTAATAAATAATTATGTGAATAAACAGATGATTATATAAGATATTTAAAGTATCAGAAAAATCATAATTGTAGCTACTATAAAGCTGGATAAAACTTTATGGATTTCCATAAGGGTAATTTAACTTGTAACTTAATGACTTCACTTGGAATTTCTAACAAATAGATAAGTTTTTATATATATATTTACCTTTCAGGTTTTCTACTCTGTTAGGGAACAGATAAAATAAGTCAAAGTCTTGATAGAAAATATGACCCTAAGAAGGGCAGGAAAGTTATTCAGATAAGTACAGAAGAACATTTAAGTAGCATTTCTAATGTAGGGGATAAAAGGAAAAAAAAAATGTTAAAGATGGGCTTCAGTAAGAAAAATAGAGAACACAAAAAGTAGTGGAAAAATTCAGCATATTCCAGAAAGTGGTCTAATTCTACTTTTTGCTCAAACTAATAAAATAATAGAGCTTATTCATATTGCTACACTATCAACCAGAAATAGCCTGATATCATGAAAATAAAATTGTATGATTCCAATAAGACCCTCAAAATAGACATAAAAGCATAAAAATATTCAAGAAAACTAATTATCATTATATTCCATTATAGACTATTAAGTCTCCAGAGTTCCATTAGAAATGCACTTATTTCACTTGCTAATTTTATTTTTGTGCCTCTAAAATCTCATTTTGAACTTCAAAATCACATTAAACAGATATCTCAGGATAGTTTACTTTTCCCCCAGTGGGTAGAATTTGGTAGAGTGAGAAGATCCAAAAAAGAAAAAAGAAAACTAATTTTACCACATTCCAATTTGATAATATTCTTGAGTAATTGTGAGCAGTATATTACAGTTGGAATCATAACTCATATATGGTTATTGGTCAATTTTTTTCTATTTTTGCCACTATAATATATCATCAACATCTTGTGCATAGGAACCTAAATTTTTCTCCTAGTTTGTTTATGTGATATTTGTTCTGATTTAGTCTACCCTGCATTCTTCTTTTTATTGTACCATCTCCTTGCTCAACTGAATATTTCCTGCTTCATAGCAAATCAAGTACACACTATTCCCTAGTATTTTTAAGCCTTCCAAATCCTATGCCCATTCTAACTCTGTATTTTTATTATTTCTTAACAAAAATTATCTTCAAAGAGTTGTTGGATTTTTATAGTTTTCTGTTTTGGAAAACAAGGCATCTTAACAGGTAGAAGCCCATATTTATATAAAGAATAGGCTATTTCTGTAATTCAATCAACAGGAAGAGAGTATGGTCACAAAAAATAGGAATTACTGAAATATAATTAAAATTTACATTCCAAAGTAATTATAATACATCTTGAAAATGAGAGTACCAACAAAAGACAGGAGATCTATTTTATGATATTACTGAGTGGTAGTATTTTATAATTACTACTATGGCAGTAGCAGATATACTATAATGGACTACTCAAACTGGAAGACATTGATATATTTATTCACTAAAGAAGAATAAAATGTTTTCATTTAAAAGAAGACTGGTCAATTTTAGGCACCAAAACAATTATAAGCTTTCATAATGAGCAGTAGAGAAGTATATCTTTGGTTATAATCATATCACTGAGGAATATCTTTATCTATCTACTTATTACCTCACTTACTTGGTCTATGATCTCAAGCACATTATATAACTGTGTTATATAACTGATCAGATCAGATCAGTCGCTCAGTCGTGTCCGACTCTTTGAGACCCCATGAATTGCAGCACGCCAGGCCTCCCTGTCCATCACCAACTCCTGGGGGTCACTCAGACTCACATCCATCTAGTCAGTGATGCCATCCAGCCATCTCATCCTCTGTTGTCCCCTTCTCCTCCTGCCCCCAATCCCTCCCAGCATCAGAGTCTTTTCCAATGAGTCAACTCTTCGCATGAGGTGGCCAAAATACTGGAGTTTCAGCTTTGGCATCATTCCTTCCAAAGAAATCCCAGGGCTGATCTCCTTCAGAATGGACCGGTTGGATCTCCTTGTAGTCCAAGGGGTTCTCAAGAGTTTTCTCCAACACCACAAATGTATGAAACCACACAGACTAAGAAACAGAAAATTTTCATTATACCCAATGATCATAAAATAAATTTGGGGGCAGAGGTTGTGTTCATGGCTTTATAACTAGAAGAGTGTGATGTTATTAACAAGTGTTGTTTTTCTGATTAGTAGAAAGTAAGATACATTGGACATGAGTCTGAGTGAGCTCTGGGAGTTGGTGATGGACAGGGAGGCCTGGCATGCTGTGATTCATGGGGTCACAAAGAGTTGGACACAACTGAGCAACTGAACTGAACTGAACTGAAGATACATTGAATTTTAGATTCATATACCAGTCACTAGTGATTTTATTAAAATATATTCATTTAAAAGAAGCTTGGTCAACTCTTAATACCCAAATCAATTGTAGGCTTTCATAATGAGAAGTAGAGAGATAGATCTTTGGTTATAATTGTATCACTGATGAATATCTCTATCTATCTATATACCTATCATTTATCTCTCCTTGATGTATCTCATTTAAAATTCAACCATACTAACTTCATGGTCTTTTGAATTAGGTTTTCCCCAAGCTGTTTAGCATTGACTAGATGATCATTAGGATAACATGAGAGAGTGAACAAATTATTCTCATTTCCTCTTAGACCAAATAGGAAAAGAATATTTCTTGGGTAAATTCAAACAAAGGCAAATGCAAACACAAGTAAAAACAACAAAAATTATGCATAAAACAAGTCAAAGCAGTTATTAATAATTAGTGCATGTATTCATCTAGGGTTGAGATAAGCCTTCACATAGCTATAAATGGGGAAAAAAAATACACTTCTTTACACTTCCTTTCAACCACATATTAGTTGTTGAACTAGATTCTAGAGTACGCAAGTTAAACAAACTGAACGTAGTATTACTATATTAGGGCTTCCCTGGTGTCTCAGGAGACCCAGGTTTGATCCCTGGGTGGGGAAGAGCCCCTGGGGAAGTGAATGGCTGCCCACTCCAGTATTCTTGCCTGGAGACCTGGACAGAAGCACCTAGTGGGCTACAGTCCATGGGATCACAAAAAATCAGATACAACTGAGAGAATTTCACTTTTGGCTCTCCAAAATCTAGCTGCAAAACACACTATTTAATTCTTCCTATGTGTAATTTAACTCCGGATCTACTGGAGCATAATATTTGCCATCACTTCTATTTCGACTGCCACTGGTCCCTAGTGGTTCAGACGGTACAGTGCCTGCCTGCAATGTGGTAGACCTGGGTTCAATCCCTGGGTCGGGAAGATCCCCTGGAGAGGAAAATGACAACCCACTCCAGTACCCTTGCCTGGAAAATCCCACGGATGGAAAAGCCTGGTAGGCTACAGTCCAGGGGATTGCAAGTCCGACTCTTTGTGACCCCATGGGCTGTAGCCCACCAGGCTCCTCTGTTCATGGAATTCTCCAGGCCAGAATACTGGAGTGAGTAGCCTATCCCTTCTCCAGCGGATCATCCCGACCCAGGAATTGAACCAGGGTCTCCTGCATTGCAGGCGGATTCTTTACCAGTTGAGCTAACAGGGAAGCCCCATGAGTCTCTAAACTTTACATTAATTAGAGGATATAGAAGTCTTTTATCAGACAGACTTCTGGTCAAAGATCTAGTTATAAAGGGAAGAGTACAGATGTTAAACCTGAGTTTTCAGCAAACTCACACAGTTTTAGAGTGTGTGCTTCAGCAAAAAAAAAAAAAAAAAAAAAAAAAAGCAACAATGTTTTAGAAGATACTGCTATTCACACTACATACAAGAATGAGAAAGTATCAGTGCTGCATTAAAACAAACAGACAAAAACATGGTGTGGTGGATGGAATGGGTGCTAAAGCCTTCCAACCTACCATTAGTGCTGAAACTACTGCATTCAATGCAGAGGAATCCACCATCCTGAAAGGATTGCTTCTTCTAAAGTTCCTCTATCAAGCAGGATGTCCCAATTCAGTGCTGCCACCTGATGAGCCTTAATTAAAATTATAATTTAGAGAACTAATTTATGAGACACCATTTTAATAATTTTTAGGTATGTGATCCAAATACAACCAATGCAAAATTTATTTAAAATATAAATGAGAATACTGTGCTGATGGACAGTTTTGTATGAAGTATATTAGGATTTATTTCCATGTGAAATAAAATAGATAATTTCTATTAAGATAATTTTTTTTGCAGATGGAAGCTATAACAGTATTTAATATTTCCAAAAGTGAACTCCGTAAGCCAGTTCTAAAAATAATTGTCTTACAGTCTCCATATGTTACATTGCTCTGTTAAATTGTAAGACCCATATTTTTGTATCATAAAGTTCACTCAGACTCACGTCCATCGAGTCAGTGATGCCATCCTGCCATATCATCCTCTGTCCTTCCCTTCACCTCCTGCCCCCAATCTCTCCCAGCATCAGAGTCTTTTCCAATGAGTCAGCTCTTTGCAAGAGTTGGCCAAAGTACTGGAGTTTCAGCTTTAGCATCATTCCTTCCAAAGAAATCCCAGGGCTGATCTCCTTCAGAATGGACTGGTTGGATCTCCTTGCAGTCCAAGGGACTCTCAAGAGTCTTCTCCAACACCACAGTTCAAAAGCATCAATTCTTTGGCACTCAGCTTTCTTCACAGTCCAACTCTCACATCCATACATGACCACTGGAAAAACCATAGACTTGACTAGACGGACCTTTGTTGGCAAAGTAATGTCTCTACTTTTCAATATGCTATCTAGGTTGGTCATAACTTTCCTTTCAAGGAATAAGCGTCTTTTAATTTTATGGCTGCAGTCACCATCTGCAGTGATTTTGGAGCCCCCAAAAATAAAGTCTGACACTGTTTCCACTGTTTCCCCATCTATTTCCCATGAAGTGATGGGACCGGATGCCATGATCTTTGTTTTCTGAATGTTGAGCCTTAAGCCAACTTTCTCACTCTCCTTTTTCAATTTCATCTAGAGGCTCCTTAGTTCTTCTTCCCTTCTGCCATAAGGGTGGTGTCATCTGCATATCTGAAGTTATATAACTGTATTGGATTCCAAACACTTAAGCCATCAATTTCCATATAATCATAATGATATAACTTCCTTAGATGAAATCAACAATGCATAATTTTTAAAGATGAGTAAATTCATCCATTAAAATTATAACAATAATACTTTTTTTTTTCTGTCACAGTATATTCTTTAAGACAAATGTTATGTTTACAGAAATGAGTCTATTTAAGGGACTTCCCAGGTGGCTCAATGGGTAAAGAATTTGCCTGTAATGCAGGAGACCTGGGTTTGGTCACTAGGTTGGGAAGCACCTGGAGGAGTGAATGGCAACCCACTCCAATATTCTCACCTGGGAAATCCCATTTACAGAGGAGCCTGGCAGGCTACAGTACATACGGTCTTACAGAGTCAGACATGAAGGAAGCGACTTAGCACACATGCATGCATATATACATGTGATGTTACATAGTAAATTCTTTCTTGTAGGAGGTTATTTTTTAATCTTTTATCAGATTGAAGAAACCATAATACTTCATAAAAGTCTCTTTTCTTATATAGAATTCAAGAAAATTGTTGAACATTTGCCAATTATAGGGTTGCTTTCATTATCAAGGCCTACTTAAGCATCTGTTAAATGTCCACAACAGAAGCTTAAAATAATTTCACTGAAGTTTGTCCATATGATTAATGAATTATATGATTAAGACGTATGCAAGTGGAAATGGCTTATGATTAGAAATACTGAAAAAATGGAATAAAGCTTTTTCTTTATTATATGAATTTATATTTATTACTATTAGTTATAGTATGATTTTAAAATTTGTTTATATTCTGCTATCTCATAAAGATCTAAGTGTACTGTCTTGTGAAACACAGACAACTTAAACCAATTAGCCAGTCATTTGTCACTAATGGACAGTTAACCAAATGTAGGAGTTAATCAGGGGGAAGGCAATGGCACCCCACCCCAGTACTCTTGCCTGGAAAATCCCATGGATGGAGGAGCCTGGTAGGCTCCAGTCCATGGGGTCGCTAAGAGTCGGACATGACTGAGCGACTTCACTTTCACTTTCATGCATTGGAGAAGGAAATGGCCACCCACTCCAGTATTCTTGCCTGGAGAATCCCAGGGTTGGAGGAGCCTGGTGGGCTGCTGTCTATGGGATCGCACAGAGTCGGACACGACTGAAGCGACTTAGCAGCAGCAGCAGCAGCAGGAGTTAATCAGTTTAACTCAAACAAATATCTAGTCATGATTTATCAATTATTATAAATCAGTTTAAATTTGTGAAGAAGCATGACTTATCAATCTTTACAATATAATCTAGTGATCATACAATGTTTTATTTATTGGCATATATCAAATTGTGTGGCTTTCCTGGTAGCTCAGTGGTATAGAATCCACCTCAATGCAGGAGACATGGGTTTGATCCCTGGTCAGGAAGATCCCCTGGAAAAGAAAATGGCAATCCATCCCGGTATTCTTGCCTTGGAAATCCCAAACTCCACACTCACAAAGATACTAATCCATTAAACAGTCCAAAGTATTGCCATTTTCTAAATACTAGTCATTAATGTTTTGGTATGAGAGAGCCTAAAAGTTTGTGTACAAAGGAAATAAATATGAAAAAAAGAGTTTCATTCAAACAATTTGTTACAAGGTAATACAGTCAATGAAATAACTGAAACTGTTAACATCATTTACTTTTCTACATGATAATAGCACTGGATAAGCAAGAGCTAAAACATGTCTATTGTACTTATTCATTCACTATATATAAAATAATTTAAAAGATACTTTTTATATTGCAAGATGCATATCTATATAGATATCCATGAATCTATCTATAAATGAAAGCATATAAGTTAGAATTACATTTTTCTTCATGTAAAAGAAAAACCTAACAAAAATGGCTTAACTAAGTCTATGAGTCAAGGGTTTATTTGTTTTATGAATCAAGATGTTTTCAGTCAGCAGTTTAGGTTGGTAGAAATATTGAGAGGTCATCTAAGACCTAGACTCCTTTACTTTCTAGTTGTTTACAGCTTTTATCCTCATTGTGCTAAAAAAAAAAAAAAAAAAAAAAAAAAAAACCACACACAAAAACAAAAGAGTAATGGTAGATGGTGTAGCAAGCTCTAATATTAGTTTCTTTAATTTGGTGTGATTTCATTTCTTATTCACCCAAAGTCCCATGAATTACGTTAATATTTAGTAAAACTTAATTAGGTTCTCAGTATTGCCCTTGGAGTACAAGGAGATCCAACCAGTCCATTCTGAAGGAGATAAACCCTGGGATTTCTTTGGAAGGAATGATGCTAAAGCTGAAATTCCAGTATTTTGGCCACCTCATGCGAAGAGTTGACTCATTGGAGAAGACTCTGATGCTGGGAGGGATTGGGGGCAAGAGGAGAAGGGGACAACAGAGGATGAGATGGCTGGATGGCATCACTGACTCGATGAATGTGAGTCTGAGTGAACTCCGGGAGTTGGTGATGGACAGGGAGGCCTGGCGTGCTGAGGTTCGTGGGGTCGCAAAGAGTCGGACACGACTGAGCGACTGATCTGATCTGATCTGATTGGCTTTGAGTTTCTTAACAGAAAGAACTGTGCCTCATCTATCTCTATAGATCCTTATTTAGCATGGTGTTTAAAAATATTCGTCTTCTCAAGAATGGGTGTTGGACTAAGTTAATATATCTCCAGTAATTGTGACATACCTCATCTAAGCGGTAATATCACTGATTGCCCACAGACAGCAAGAAGCATACTCCTACATGAAACCATTTTGTGACCTATTTATACTTCTGGAATCTTTGACCTACCTCTTGTATCTTTAATAGAAATGAATTTATCAAAAAGACAGAGAAAAAGAGGGAGAGAAAAACTAATTTATTAATATTCCAGTCTTGACAAATTCAGATTAATTCCCATTAGCTGTTGAATTAAATCTCACAAAATTCAATCATAAATAATGAGTGAGATGCAAAAGTGTAATTATAAATTGAGAAATTATTATAATAAAATGAATACTAATTAAATATTCTTCAACAGATTAATTTAATGACAATGTATTTTGTATGTGCGTATGGACATGTATGTGAATAATTATACAGTTCCTCTTGCAGTTGGTATGGAATAACAGCTGGGGCTACTTGTGGAGATACCTGGTTTTATTTCTCTACATTTAAAGTAGAAACTACATGGAACCATAGAAATTACTTGTTTGCTCTGATAAATTATTAGATATTAGTTTTGCAGGATAACTTAAAGTGCATAAATATTGTAGTCTTTCTGTTCTAAGATGTAAAAACTATATAACATTTTATATAGTTTTTTATAGGATTTTTAAAAAACTCATGCATGTTTATATGGAGATTGATAAATAACAAATCCTTATTCTTTTCCAGTGTTCTCAACTAGCTCCAGCTTTACTTCTTGAGACAATTAAACAATGCTAATAAATATTCTTTTTCTCTGTGGAAATTAAAATTCCAAAGCATTTCCATTAAGATATTTAGATGAATAATAGTAACAGAGTTCTGTGTCCATCATTTGTGAGTTATTAGAAATAATGTAGAGGTATATTTCTCAAATTTTTACTTATATGAAGAAATAATTGTCATACAATTTCACTTGGACCACATATGTGTAGAATACATATTTGGATATGAGAAAGAATACATTTAATATATTTTACAAGGCTGGCTTTTCACCACTAAAGCTAAACTTTGTGTTCTTTATTTAATGTTGAAAAAAATTGCTCATGTTTAGTAGTTTATTAATTTAAATAGAAATCTAAAGCATATCTTCATGAAAATATTTATTTTCAGGGGGATCATTTGGTGTGACGTATTACATTAGTACATTTACAAATGATCACAAACTCGGATATTACTTCAGGGTTTGCATACTTATCAATAATCTTACATTCTATTTATATATATTATGCCATATAGTTCTCTAGAACAGATAACATGACTCAATATTTTTTTCATTTGCAACACCTAAAAATAAACAGAAAAACAAGAATTCAAGGCTTTCAGAAACAAATCTTTAATCATTTGAATTGGAGACAAAATTATTATATATCAAGGCAAACACAAGCTATACATGAATGTACTGCAAAAGAAACCTCATACCTAGAGTAAATAAATACATTTAAAAACATAACAAATTCAAAACTTTAGTTAATCTAAATTGAAAATTAATGAAACTCAAAACTTTTCACCATTATGTTATTGGTTATATTTTGAAAGGAATGAGTTATTCTTACAAACTTTAATACAATAAACAATTATAAAATAAATATAAATAATATGTATGACTATATTAACCTCAGATATGCAGATGACACCACCCTTATGGCAGAAAGTGAAGAGGAACTAAAAAGCCTCTGATGAAAGTGAAAGGGGAGAATGAAAAAGTTGGCTTAAAGCTCAACATTCAGAAAACAAAGAGCATGGCATCTGGTCCCATCACTTCATGGGAAATAGATGGGGAAACAGTGGAAACAGTGTCAGACTTTATTTTTCTGGGTTCCAAAATCACTGCAGATGGTGACTGCAGCCATGAAATTAAAAGACGCTTACTCCTTGGAAGGAAAGTTATGACCAACCTAGATAGCATATTCAAAAGCAGAGACATTACTTTGCCAACAAAGGTTCGTCTAGTCAAGGCTATGGTCTTTCCTGTGGTCATGTATGGATGTGAGAGTTGGACTGTGAAGAAAGCTGAGCGCCAAAGAATTGATGCTTTTGAACTGTGGTGTTGGAGAGTCCCTTGGACTGCAGGGAGATCCAACAGTCCATTCTGAAGGAGATCAGCCCTGGGATTTCTTTAGAAGGAATGATGCTAAAGCTGAAACTCCAGTATTTTGGCCACCTCATGTGAAGAGTTGACTCATTGGAGAAGACTCTGATGCTGGGAGGGATTAGGGGCAGGAGGAGAAGGGGACGACAGAGGATGAGATGGCTGGATGGCATCACTGACTCGATGGACATGAGTCTGAATGAACTCTGGGAGTTGGTGATGGACAGGGAGGCCTGGAGTATTGCGATTCATGGGGTCGCAAAGAGTCGGACACGACTGAGCGACTGATCTGATCTGATATTAGTGTACATCATATGTATCATGCTTTATCAGTCACTCAGTTGTGTCTAATTCTTTGCAACCCTGTGGACTGTAGCCCATCAGGCTCCTCTGTCCATGGGATTTTCCAGGCAAGAATACTGGAGTGGGTTGCCATTTCCTCCTCCAGGGGATCTCCTGAACCCAGGGATCAAACCAGTGTCTCCTGCATCTCCTGAGTCTCTTGCATTGGTAGGCAGAATTTTTATCACTGAACCACCTGTGAAGCCCACATGTATGTATATACATTCATAAAGTCATATTCATATACATTTTTGAATTAATAAATGGAATGGTCAGCTGTAATTTTATTAAAAATACTGAACCATATTTGTCTTCTAAACTCTTTTTATGCAACTGCAGGAAATCTTTCCACCAGCTTGAGAATTAGATTAATACTTCTCTTTACAATCAGAACACTTTTTTTCATTTAATGTTCACAATTTTGCTAAGTATATTCACTCTTGATTGATCTTCCCTGGTGGCTCAGATGGTAAAGAATCTGCCTCCAATGCGGGAGGCCTGTGTTCTATCCCTAGATTTTGAAGACACCCTGAAGGATCGCATGACAACCCACTCCAGTATTCTTGCTTGGAGAATCCCTATGGACGAAGGAGCCTGGCAGGTTACAGTCCATAGGGTTGTACAGAATCAGACACGACTGAATGACTAAGCACACACATTTCTGATTAGCCCCTTTTCTCAATTCAACATTCAAGTATTTTACAATTTTTTTCAAGCCCACTTTAGAAGCATATATTGCCGTGCATTAAATTGGTACACTAATCTCAATTTTCAAAAAGTTGAACTTTGACATGGGGTCAGGAGTTAGTAGTGGCACCCCACTCCAGTACTCTTGCCTGGAAAATCCCATGGACGAAGGAGTCTGATGGGCTACAGTCCATGGGGTTGTTAAGAGTCGGACACGACTGAGTGACTTCACTTTCACTTTTCACTTTCATGCATTGGAGAAGGAAATGGCAACCCAGTCCAGTGTTCCTGCCTGGAGAATCTCAAGGACGGGGGAGCCTGATGGGCTGCCGTCTATGGGGTCGCAGAGTTGAACACGACTGAAGCGACGCAGCAGGAGCAGCATGAGTTAGTACAAAGATTTTATAACAATATATGTTTATTTGTATAGAAATGACCTGTGGGCTTATTGAACATACAATTATTGAGGATATTCATTTCCACTATTTAGTCATTCTGCCTTTTTAGGAAGTAGGGAAATTTTTTTGTTAGGCATTCTTTACTGATACGCGGAGAAGGCAATGGCAACCCACTCCAGTACTCTTGCCTGGAGAATCCCAGGCTCAGATGGTAAAGAATCTGCCTGCAATGCGGGAGACCTGTGTTCTATCGCTGGGTTGGGAAGACACCATGAAGGAGTTCATGACAACCCACTCCAGTACTCTTGCCTGGAGAATCCCACGGACGGAGGAGGAGCCTGGTAGGCTTCAGTCCATGGGGTTGTGAAGAGTCAGACACAACTGAACGACTCCACTATCACTTTTCACTTTCATGCATTGAAGAAGGAAATGGCAATCCACTCCAGTGTTCTTGCCTGGAGAATCCCAGGGACAGCAGAGCCTGGTAGGCTGCCATCTATGGGGTCACACAGAGTCGGACACGACTGAAGTGACTTAGCAGCAACTGATACCCATTGACTGTAAAGTTACCAAATGAACTGTTATTAGAAATTTTTTTCCTTGTTTTTACTTGGAGGAAAATTGTTGATTTCTGTCATACAACAATGCAACTCAGTCATAATTATCCATATATCACCTTCCTCTCTCCCCCAGTTCCACTCTTCTAGGTCATCACAGAGTGCCAAACAAGTAGAAATCAACTATTTAAGGTCAAAATTGCCTAACGCATACTAAAAATGAAGAGCCTGGCCTTTAGGATCTATAGACTTGAGTCTGAGTCTGAATGTGACAACTGTATTTGTTACAGGCTTATGGACAAAGAAAATTACTGCTCTCAATCTCAGCTTCCTCATTTTTGAAGGGGAGGGTGTGAGTATAGTAGTTAATATTATTGTGTGTCAGTTATCTCTGCATTATGCTACTAATACCTTACAATAGCCTAAGGGTTTTGTACTATTAGTTTCCCCAATTTATAGGAAATTCCAAAGATGGAAGAGGAAATATATAGTTTGACCTTAGAGTTATTCAAGTTGTAAAGGAAAGACAACTAAAACAATTCTAAACAGTCCGATTCTAGAGCCCAAACATATAACCGATACATTTTTGTAAGACTCTTATGAAGATTAAATTAGAATATATAGGTAAAATGCAGAGCTATTAGTTGTGGCATGTGAACTCTTAGTTGCGGCATATGGGATCTAGTTCCCTGACCAGGGATAGAACTCAGTCCTGCTGCATTGGGTGTTTAGAATCCTAGTCACTGGACCACGAGGGAAGTCCCAGATTCTCCTTTTTGATATGATGGGTTGTTCACTTGAAATTAATTTTGTGATAATAATAAGACTCTTTAAAATCAGAATCAAACTATTGGGAGAAACTCCCTACCATAAATCCCTATTATAAAAAATAAATGTAATTATTCACTAAAATACTATAGATATAAATCCATACTTTATATATTTTTAAAGATAGTTTATTTATTATTTATGTTTTTCTGTTTCAAGAAATTTTATTTTAAAATATAATGTAAATGTAGAATATATATCTTTAAAAACAAAAGAGCTTGAGTACATCCAAAAATTGGTCTTGTGAATCAGGACATGTTATTTTATTTTTTAAACTCTGAAGTGTTTGTAAGCAGTAAATAGTAAGAATGAAAATGTAAGCAAACAACAATAGTAATAAAAAAAATGTGTGTTGTGTGTTTGGTCGCTTCAGACTCTTTTTGACTCTATGGACTATAGCCCACCTCGCTCCTCTGTCCGTGGACTTCTCCAGGCAAGAATACTGGAGTGGGTTGCCATTTCCTACTCCAGAGAATCTTCCCAATCCAGCTTGGAATCCACATCTCTTAAGTCTCCTGCATTGACAGGTGGGTTCTTATCACTAGCACTACTTGGGAAGCTGCCTTTAGCAAAATGTCTTTGCAATTTAGTTTAACATCCATTGCTCTGCATGAAAATACTCTAAATTCTAAGGGTTCCCAGGTGACTCAGCCATAAAGAATCCACCTGCAGAATAGGAGACTCAGAGATGGGGGTTCTATCTCTGGAAGGGGGAAGATCCCCTGGAGAGGAAATGGCAACCCACTCCAGTAATCTTGTTTGGAAAATCCCATGGACAGAGGGGGCCTGGAGGGCTATAGTCCATGGTGTTGTGAAAGGAGTCAGACATGACTGAGTGACTAAACAAAAAGGACAAAAAACTCTGACCCATGAATTGCAGCTCTGTGTGTCCCACTGCCATCAGCTCAAGGGGGCCAAATGGCCAGCAGCTCTGCCTTCACCACACATGAAGCTGTGTCCTCAGATTTGTTTTTTGTTTTTCTTAACTTGGTGTTTATTTGACTTTCTAAATATTTTAGAGAGATATAATTGACACACAGCTTCCTATCAGTTAAAGATGTACCACATAATGACATCTCCTTCATAGCTCAGTCAGTAAAGAATCTATGTGCAATACAGGTGACCCGGGGTTCAATTCCTGGGTTGGGAAGATCCCCTGGAGAAGGAAATGACAATCCACTCCAGTATTCTTGCCTAAAGAATCCAACAGACAGAGGAGCCTGGCAGGTTACAGTCAGGGTTGTAAGAGTTTGACATGACTTAGTGACTAAACCACCACCCCCATACACATACTACAAATGATTTATCCCATTAAGTTTAATTAAACGTAGGTGCAGCCCAAGGACTTCCCTATAATTCAAAAGTTCCAATGGTAAAGAATCTGCCTGCAATGCAGGAGACCCGGTTTGGGTGCCAGGATTGGGAAGATCCTCTGGAGAAGGAATGGCAACCCACTCTAATATTCTTGCCTGGAGAATTCCATGGACAGAGGAGCCTGGTGGGCTATAGTCCATGGGGTTGCAAAGAGTCAGACACATCTGAGCAACTAATACTTCTACTACGAGATGCAGCCCAAACAAAGCAGCTGGAAATTGGCCTGAGTTTCTGATAGGAAATGTGTCCAGCAGTTTTTACCTTTTGGAGAACTACCATTTTCATGCACATATGTTTGAAAGTTACTCAGTTATGTCTGACTCTTTGTGACCCCATGTACTGTAGCCTGCCAGATACCTTTGTCCATGGAATTCTCAAACAAGAATACTGGGTGGGTTGTCATTCACTTCTCCAGGGGATCTTCCCAACCCAGAAATTGAACCCAGATCTCCCACTTTGCAGGCAGATTCTTTACCTTCTGGGCCACCAGGGATGTTTACCAGGTGTATAATTTACGCAGTAGTTTGCTTCATAGCAAGCATTGTGAGAATGTAGACTCAACACTTATTTCCACTTTAAAAAATGTTAATATCTTCATTGTCATCTTTGTCAGGAATTTGAGCTTAACAAGTGACAGGAGGCTACACAACTTCACAAGACCTAACAGTGACCTGGCTTCCAGGAGATCGATATTCTCCACCCTCTAGCCTTATGTCCACAAGCATGAAAGGGAGCTCTGGGCTTGAATCCTTTAGCAAAACCACTACCCCATCCCTGAAAACATGAGAACTAGCTCCATACAAGTCACAAGTGCTTGAGATTCAAAGATCATCTTTCACAGGTGGGCTCAAATGAAATATCCTCTTCTCCAAAGATTTCAAGTTTTGCCCCAGATGCCACACACTTCTTATCTTTCCCCTACTTTGCTTTTTCCCCTCTTTATTATTCAATTACATCTTGTATAAACTATATTTTTAGATATATTTTTCTGTCACTTGTCTTCCTGATCTGGATTGTAAGCTCCAAGACAGAAAGGAATTTTGTTTATTTTGTGTTCCTCTCTGTCCCCAATAGCCTGATCAATGCCTTCTAATGTTTATTTGATAATAAAGTTGTTGAATGGATGAATGATTACATAGGATGTTCTCAAATAAGATTGCTATGCTTATTGGTTTTCTTTAGCATCTCGAATCCAGTATTATGACCAAGTAGATGCTGTCTCATTCCATCAGACATGCTCATTATTTATAAACACTCCATTATCTTCTGTTTTCCAAATAATGATGAGGAAGTTACTGTGACAAGGAAGTAGAAGATTGTCCCTGTTCAATTCCTCTTCCATCTCATATATGACTACTAAATTTCTAAAAATTTTCTTAAAAGGATGCTTCTCCTAAAAAGATTTGAAGTGCTTTATAGTCATAGCTCTTTCATCATTGGCATGTTAGTCTTTTGATACAGTTATTAAAAAGTCTAGATTTTATCTTCCTTTTCCTCCCCCGCTATCTCTAGCTATTTATTCTCTAGGCTGAGACAGTATGCATGTTTAATTTTACATAAAAATATAAACTAAGGTCTATTGTATTTACACTAGGAACTATGCAGATAAATTCAGACTAATAGTCTAAAAATCTTTAATGTACCTCATTCCTACTCGTGTTTTAGAAGTGATTTGCTGAGAAATAGTGAAGATTGATATTGATATTGATATCAATTCTATATCAATCTTCATTATTTCTCAGCAAATCACTTCTAAAACATGAGTAGGAATGAGGTACTTTGAAGGGTTTTAGACTATTAATCTGAATTTATCTGCATAGTTTCTCTATATTTTCTCTATATGTACATGTTTTTTCAAATGCTGTGCTAATGCAATTGCACAACGAAATAAATAATTTCAAAGTGATGCCAAGTAGTGACCTTTCTCTCTTTTCTAGATGCAAGGGAGAGAAGGTACACTGCAGACTACATATTAATTACCAAGGCAAACTCATTATGCCAAGTGCTTGCTCACAAGCAAAAGTTATCTGCCATCCTATCTTTTTTTTGTGTTCATCTGTCTTTTCTTATCTGTGTTCTGTTTTTTCTCTCACCATTTGGTGGCATGTTCATTTTTCAATCACTTTACCTTGGCATCACTAGCCAACCTTACTCTTTTTCACCCACATTCAGGCTGTTCATTCAACACATTTCAAAATTCTGTTATTTCTTCCTGTTCCTGTGCTTAAAAGCTGTCACTTCCTCTCTGTTCCTGAAGCCAAAAACCTCATCCGAACATCTTTATCTGCAGTACCATGTTCTCCTATCAAACTCAAAATTTATTCTGTGGTTAAACCCCATAAGCATCCTTTTCAGAAAAATTGGCATATGAAGTTCCTGTTTTCCATTTGAGGTGATTACATATTTTACATCAAGTTGCTAGCAGATTACTTCTGATGCAATTGAAGTTCAGTTCCTTCAGATTCATCCTGGGCTTCCCTTTCAGATTGTCCAATAGTATCTCCTTCTACCTACTTTGCTTCTCCACATCATTCTCAATGCCGGATACAATTTGTTTGTAGTTGTTGCCATGCTTCTGAGATAAAAACGTTTTATCAATCATGACACATTAGGATATGCTGTGGTAGGAAATAATCCCTGAATCTCAGCGGCTCATAACCACAGAGGATACTTTCTCTCAATGCCCATCTCAGATTGACAACTGCCTAAGTAGTACATGCGTGGCATTTTCAATTTAGGTCCAGTCTGATAGGGTAGCCTGTGGATAGTGCATCATTATAAGACTGTGGCAGAGGGACATATGAACCATGTGCTCAAACTAACACAGGCCCACTTCTGCTCACATATGATAAGTCACATGACAATGCTTGAGTTCAATGGCATGGATCCCCAGTGGATGCTTCAAACCCTGCTGAAAGTATATATACTGTGTGTGCACACATGTTCAGTCATGTCTGACTCTTTACAACCTCAAGGACTGTAGCCCCCCAGGCTCCTCTGTCCATGGGATTTCCCAGGCAAGAATATTGGAGTGGGTTGCCATTTCCTCCTCCAAGGTATCTTCTTGCCCCAAGGATCAAACTTATGTCTCCTACATCTCCTGCCTTGGCAGGCAGGTTCTTTAATACTTGAGCCACCTGGGAAGCCCTATAAATACATAAATACTTATAATTAAGTTTAGTTTATAAATTAGGCATGATAAGAGACTATCTGAATTTACAGTCCTATTACTCTTCAGCATGGGGCCCTTATTAAGTAAAATGAGTGTTCCTTGAACAAAAGGACTACTTCTTGAAAGTGAAAGAGGAGAGTTTAAAAAAAAAAAAAAAAAAAAAAAAAACGGCTTAAAACTCAACATTCAAAAAACTAAGATCACGGCATCCGGTCCCATAACTTCATGGCAAATAGATGGGGAAACAATGGAAACAGTGACAAACTTTATTTTGGGGGGTTCCAAAATCACTACAAATGGCGACTGCAGCCATGAAATTAAAAAAAGCTTGCTTCTTGGAAGGAAAGTTATGATCAACCTAGACAGCATGTTAAAAAGCAGACATATTACTTTGCTGACAAAGGTTCATCTAGTAAAAGCTATGACTTTTCCAGTAATCATATATGGATGTGAGAGTTGGACTATAAAGAGAAGCTGAACACTTAAGAATTGATGCTTTTGAACTGTGGTGATGCTGAAGATTCTGGAGAGTCCCTTGGACTGCAAGGAGATGATACCGATCAATCCTAAGGAAATCAGTCCTGAATATTCATTGGAAGGACTGGTGCTGAAGCTGAAACTCCAGTACTTTGACCACTTGATGCAAAGAACTGACTAATTGGAAAAGCCCCTGATGCTGGGAAAGATTGAAGACAGAAGGGGATGACAAAGGATGAGATGGCTGGATGGCATCGCCAACTCAACAGACATGAATTTGACCAGGCTCTGGGAGTTGGTGATGGACAGGAAAGCCTGGTGTGCTGCAGTCCATGGGGTCGCAAAGAGTCGGACATGACTGTGCTGAACTGACTGACTGAACACAAGCACTGCAGTACCTTGACAGTCTTCCAACTGAGCATGGCTACTAAGTGTCCAGTGGATGAGATAGCTAAACAGAGGGAGGATTCATGTCCTGGACTGCAGGAGCCAGCAGCACAAGATTTTATCATGTGACTCAGAACAATGCACAAGGTAACAGTTACAATTGTTTATTTTTGGAATTTTCCATTTAATATTTTCAGAGTGCGATTGACTGGTTAAGTGAAACCTGGTAAAGCGAAACCACAGATAAGTAGAAAACTACTGTGTGTTTCCTATACATTCACTGAGGCTAGGGCACCAAGTTATCTCACCAAAAGCAATGTAACCTACCCCTCCCACAAATTACTGCAACTCCCACCAATACTTCTGTGTGTGTTTCAATGAGGAAAATTCAATTGAACTGGAAATATATATAAGGCATAACCACATCATTCCTCTGAAATTAGGATGTTGATTTGAGAGAAGTCTGTGTCAAATGATAAGTGTGATGGCAGAGGCAGAGTGAAATATATTTTGGAAATAATGAACTCCAGAAGGACAGAGGAAAATGGTGACAGGAGGCATTGCAGCTTCTTGAGTGTGGTTGCCTACATGAGAATTGTTGTCAGGTATTCTTATTCAAATGAAAGGGGCCATGATAGAGTGTGTGCATTCACCAGATTAAAAGAACCAATGAGCAAATGTATTAGGCAGGACACCACTGTGGGAGAAATAGTTGACTAAGTTCAGGACCCTTGACTGAAAGGCAAGAGAGAGAATTGGCAGGAGACTCAAAGAGTTGCAGTTCACTGCTAGATTTGAATACTACCTAGGTGGTATGATAATTTAGCTAAATTATATTTTATCTAAACATTTAATTACAGTTGGATTGACTAATTGGTTTTCAGTCTTATGAGGTCTTTTCAATTCTAGACAATTAAACAACACAATATTTTAAATTTAGAATACAGTCTACAAAATATTCAGTTCATTGAATACATCAATTAGTTGATTTTAATTTTAAAAGTTAAATGAATTACAATAATTCTATTTTGTTTGGCATTAGGTAATGTGTGTGTGTTCAGTTGGTCAATCCTGTCTGACTCTTGGCGATCCCATGGACTATAGCCTATCAGGCTCTTCCGTTCATGGAATTTTCCAGGCAAGAGTACTGGAGTGGGTTGCCATTTCCTCCTTCAGGTGATATTCCCAACCCAGGGATTAAACCCACATCTCCCATTCCTCCTGCATCGCAGGCAGATTCTTTACCACTGAGCCACCAGGCAAGCCCCAGGCAAGCACCAGGCAAGCCCCAGGCAAGCACCAGGCAAGATAATGACATCAAATAAAGATAAAATCTTTAATGCTATAGGTGATTTTAGATGATTTAATTTAGTTGGCAACCAATCCTTGTTGCTTCAGCCTCAACTGGTGACTACTCTTTCTCTGCCTCAGTCTTTGTTAGGGAGTTTGCTATACATGACTTGTGAACATATTATATTACTCTGTACAATTGGAAAAGTCCGAATGAATGTTTTGGTCAACCCAATATTATAAAGGTTTTACTTTTCAGAATGGGCTTCCGTTCTGGCTCAGCTGGTAAAATATCTGCCTGCAATGCAAGAGACCTAGGTTCGATCCTTGGGTTGGGAAGATTCCCTGGAGAAGGGAAAGGCTACCCACTCCAGTATTCTGGCCTGGAGAATTCCATGGACATATAGGCCTTGGAGTCACAGAGTCAGACACTGCTGAGCGACTTTCACTTTTCAGAGAAGTCTTCTTTCATGTTCACTTCTTTCAGAGAAGTGCATTTTTGTGAAATTTCTTGTCTGTTATCACAGTCCTGTCCACTTGGAAAAGATTAAAACAGGTTTATTCCTTCTTTTATATGAAATAACTTCATATATTTGCAAACTTCTATGGATTCTTTCTCACTCTTTTCTTACTCTTTGCTAAATAAAGGACTTGCTATCTCTGAGGTTTTCTGATATGGCAAAATGAATAGATCCTTTAACAATCTGTTTAAATTCCCTAGGACTCTTTTAGTCACTGAAGAAATATTTATTGCCTGTGTGCTCTGAGTTATCAAAAACTGTGCTGGTAAAATGATGACAGCTCAAATGAAATCCCTTCTCTTATGAAACTTAAAAGTCTGGTTTGTGGACAGATAACTATCATCAAATAAGTTTATACAATGTTACATGGCAGAATACATGGTATTAAGGGGGATTGTACCATGCTTTCTTAACACATCACATGGAACACGGTGCCCTGTACTAAATGTTTCACAAATATCCATTTTGCCTTGCACTTCAAATTTTGTCTATCACATCCTAAATTGTGTTAGCTTGATTTACAGCAGCATTATAAAGTAGTGACACATTACTGGTCAATGATATATGATTTCAGTTCTTTAAATACTTTCATATGCAGAACTTTCAATGCACTTTTTAATTCTGTCTCCCAATTTCTGTTTATTTTATATTTATATTTTGCAATATTGTTGTTTATAAAAAATCCATAAAGATCTGCCCTCCTCTCCCTCCAAAATGAACAAAAAACTCTGGCAGATCTGTGATAACATGGATGAAACTTGAGGGTATTTTGCTTACGTAAAATAAGTCAGGAAAAGACAAATAATATATGATCTTATTCATATGTGGAATATAACAAACAAGCAAGAAACAAAATAACTGAACAAGCCAAACAAAAACAAGCACTAAGATACAGAGAACAAAGTAGTGGGTGACAGAGGGGAAGAGGAAGTGGTGGGGAGGGCAAATTAGGTAAAGTTGGCTCCACTGTACTGTGAGGGATGGAAGCTAGATTTTTGGTGGTTTTGATCATGTTATAAGAAATACAGAAGTAGAAATATAATGTTGTTCATATACAACTTGTATAATATTATAAACCTTTTTTTTTTTTTTTTTTTTGGTTTTTCAAGTATTTGGAGCTTCTCAGGAATGGCACGCCACTCCAGTACTCTTGCCTGGAAAATCCCTTGGATGGAGAAGTCTGGTGGGCTGCAGTCCATGGAGTCGCTAAGAGTCGGACACGACTGAGCGACTTCCCTTTCACATTTCACTTTCCTGCATTGGAGAAGGAAATGACAACCTACTCCAGTGTTCTTGCCTGGAGAATCCCAGGGACGGGGGAGCCTGGTGGGCTGCCGTCTCTGGGGTCGCACAGAGTCGGACACGACTGAAGCGACTTAGCAGCAGCAGCAGCAGCAGGTGGTCCTAGTGGTAAAGAATCTGCCTGCAAATGTAGGAGACTTAGAGATGTCTTCCCTGGGTCAGGAAGATCCCCTGGAAAAGGAAATGGCAACCTTCTCCAGTATTCTTGCCTGGGAAATCCCATGAATAGAGGAGATTGGTGACCTACAGTTCATGGGGCTTCAGAGAGTCAGATACAACTGAGTGACTGATCACATACACATTTAGAGGGAAGTAAAGTAAAATTTCCCACCCCAGTACTTTTGCCTGGAAAATCCCATGGACAGAGGAGCCTGGTAGGCTCCAGTCCGTGGGGTCGCTAAGAGTCGGACAGGACTGAGCGACTTCACTTTTCACTTTCATGCATTGGAGAAGGAAATGGCAACCCACTCCAGTGTTCTTGCCTGGAGAATCCCAGGGACGGGGGAGCCTGGTGAGCTTCCGTCTATGGGGTCGCACAGAGTAGGACACGACTGAAGCGACTTAGCAGCAGCAGCAGCAGCAAAGTAAAATTTCAGGCTTAGTTACAATGAAGTATGGAAAGGGGATGAGATGCTGTTTATGTGGAACCTGAAAATCTCTGGCAGGTGTCAATGTGGATCAGTAGAGACAACAGCTGTTTGTACCTCTTTGCGGAAAGTTGACAAGGAGCCAGATTGTGAAGACTTACTGTTTTCTTCCAGTCAAGAAGTAAAAGTCTCTTTTTATTTTATTTATTTTTTTACAATTTGGTAATCATAAAATGCTTAGGAAAAGTCTAAGGTAGAAAATGTATTGAACTAGACAGAACTCAGCAATTTAGGAAAAACTTTTCTTGTCCTGTAAAAATAAAAGAGATGATTGAAACTTAAGACATTAAGAGGTAAAAGAAATTGAATTCTCAAGATTAATTTTTTTAAGGACCCAAGGAGTTAGCCTGTTTTTTCTCTTTGTTGAAGATAAGTTGTAGCTGTAACTTGCTAGAAGAAAATGAAATCTTCAAATTCCATTTCATAAGGGGAATAGACAAGGTCAGCTTGAGATAGTTTCCTACAATTTGTCACTGATAAAGACTGCAAAGGAAAGACTAATGTTTTCTAGGTTAACACCATTTCAGATTATGGATATTAATAATCTAATCCAAAGGGCATATTTTATGAAGGAAACACTATGATATTAATGAGTGTTTACTAGTAGAATATTAGTCTGATTTGACCGATTTTATAAAAATCTGAAATCCTTTATTAATAAGTAAAATATTAAAGTGTACAATTGATAAAGTGAAAAGTTGATGCATTTTCTTATCTAGAATAAATACAGGGACAATGACAATATGGATTTCCTGATAAGAAAGATGGTCAGGAAAAACAGTGACTATCCATGTAAAGTCACCATTTCACTCACACCTGAGCTTTGTCCTGAAGCCCAGTGATCTGAAGAAACTTGCTTTCCCTCAAGTGTGTCTGTTTCGCAAGTAAACAGAGGAGTCAGTGGATCATCAACCTCAGACTTGTACTGCTAAAGTGGCCCACAGTTGGCTTACAAGACAATTTTTAAAACACCTGCTGCTTTGCCTTCTTCAACCGTCTTTTTGCTCAGAATGTTCCATGCTCTCTGGGCCCATCATGTAATTGATCCTGGATTTGAAACTGACAGCTGTGAACCATGAGGGAAATGATGTGGCAAGAGTTGCTATGCCTTGAAAAAATTCAAAGAAAGTCTGTGTGAGCAGGTTGTAATTCATGACTTGTTCATAGACAAGAACACATTTTTTTTTTTCCTCTGAGTTCTATCAGGGCACGTGGATTTTGCATTATAATTTATATAATTATTTAGATGTATATATATTTAATACTATACAAATATCTATAATATAAAAATAGGATGTACTTATCTTTATTTAGATTAATTATAACTTTATATATTTTATTATTTATTATATTATTTCTATTTATTTTTAAATTTTTATTTATGTAGTACAAAAAAGAGATACTGTATTACACATATCAAATGTTATGTTACATTCCAAATAGGTTCTGAGGCAGCATCCCATAATCAAGCACATTAATATTTCTGTGCCCAAAGGTAAACTCATCATAATTTAAATAAATCACAATTAGAAACATGTTATGGTCATTCATCTCCCATTTGCAGATGAAGCAAATACTTTTAAATATTGGGTTTTTAGTGCTTTTAATATTTTCTTATTATAGATAAGTTTTTATTAATATAAGACTGTATTCACAAATCTTTGACTGTGAACATAAATCTAATATGTTCCAGGTAGCCTGTTAGGCATGGAAAAAGAATGTCAAGGAGTGAAAAAGATGAATCTAGATTTTCAGTTTCATATGAGATATAAGAAATCTGAAGTTCTAATTTATTTACAAGGAAGGATTGCCTTTGAGTATCTCCTTGTGCAAGGATGCTGTGACCAGATCAGAAACAGGCATCTTTTCCTCCACTGGCAATGCTGGCATTTTAGAGGCTCTGATTGGCAGTTACTTCACATCATAAATATTTTTATTCATGCCCTTTCTCTTACTACAGTGTGAAGTCCTTGGAAGTAGGGGACATATCTCAATCATATTTATATGCCCTGTACCCAAAACAGTGCCTGGACTATCAGTTCCGTTCAGTTCAATTGCTCAGCCATGTCCAACTCTTGCAACCCAATGCACTACACTACACCAGGCTTCCCCTGTCCATCACCAACTCCCCGAGCCTACTCAAACTCACATCCATTGCCTCGGTGATGCCATCCAACCTTCTCATCCTCTGTCACCCCCTTTTCCTCCTGCCTTCAATCTTTCTCAGCATAAAGTCAAGTTTCACCTTCAGCATCAGTCCTGCCAATGAATATTCAGAACTGATTTCCTTTAGGATGGACTGGATGGATCTTGTTGCAGTCCAAGGGACTCTCAAGAGTCTTCTCCAACATCAAGTTTCAAAAGCATCAATTCCTTGGCAATTCACTTTCTTTATAGTCCAGCTCTCACATACATACATGACTACTGGAAAAATCATAGCTTTGACAGGACTGATCTTTTTTGGTAAAGTAATGTCTGCTTTTTAATATGCTGTCTAGGTTGGTCATAGTTTTTCTAACAAGGAGCGTCTTTTACTTTCATGACTACAGTCACCATTTGCAGTGATTTTGGCACACTCTAAAATAAAGTCTGTCACTGTTTCCATTGTTTCCCCATGTATTTGCCATGAAGTGATGGGACTGGATGCCATTATCTTAGTTTTCTGAATGTTAAGTTTTAAGCCAACAATTTCACTCTCCTCTTTCACTTTCAATAGGCTCTTTAGTTCTTCACTTTCTGCCATAAGTCATGTCATCTGCATGTCTGAGGTTATTGATTTCTCCCAGCAATCTTGATTCTAGCTTGTGCTTCGTCCAGCACAGCATTTTGCATGATATATTCTGCATGTAAGTTAAATAAGCAGGATGACAATATACAGCCTTGATGTACTCCTTCCCCAGTTTGGAACCAGTCTGTTGTTCTATGTCCAGTTCTAACTGCTGCTTCTTGACCTGCATACAGATTTCTCAGGAGGCAGGTCAGGTGGTCTGGTATTCCCATCTCTTTAAGAATTTTCCACAATTTATTGTGATCCACACAGTCAAAGGCTTTGGCATAGTCAATAAAGCAAAAGTAGATTTTTTTTTGAACTTTTGCTTTTCAATGATCCAGGGGATGTTGGCAATTTGATGTATGATTCCTCTGCCTTTTCTAAACCTAGCTTGAACATCAGGAAGTCCATGGTTCACATACTGTTGAAGCCAGGTTTGGAGAATTTTGAACATTATTTTGCTAGCATGTGAGATGAGTGCAATTATGCAGTAGTTTGAGCATTCTTTGGCATTGCCTTTCTTTGGGATTGGAATGAAAACTGACCTTTTCCAGTCCTGCGGCCACTGCTGAGTTTTCCAGATTTGCTGGCTTAATGAGTACAGTACTTTCACAGCATCATCTTTCAGGATTTGAAATAGCTCAACTGGAATTCCATCACCTCCACTAGCTTTGTTCATAGTGATGCTTCCTAAGGCCTACTTGACTTCCCATCCCAGAGCGTCTGGCTTTAGGTGAGTGATCACACATTCATGGTTATCTGGGTTATGAAGATTTTTTTGTATAATTCTTCTCTGTATTTTTGCCACCTCTTCTTAATATCTTCTGCTTCTCTTAGGTCCATGCAATTTCTGTCCTTCCTTGTGCCCATCTTTGCGTGAAATGTTCCCTTGGTATCTCTAATTTTCTTGAATCAATCTCTAGTCTTTCCCATTCTACTGTGTTCCTCTGTTTCTTTGTAGTGATCACTGATTACTTTTGCCTGGAAAATTCCATGGACAGAGGATCCTGGTAGGCTCCAATCCATGGGGTCGTTAAGAGTCTGATACGACTGAGCGACTTCACTTTCACTTTTCACTTTCATGCATTGGAGAAGGAAATGGCAACCCACTCCAGTATTCTTGCCTGGAGAATCCCAGGGACGGGGGAGCCTGGTGAGCTTCCGTCTATGGGGTTGCACAGAGTCGGACACCACTGAAGCGACTTAGCATAGCATAGCATAGCATCTCTCCTTGCTATTCTTTGGAACTCTGCATTCAAATGGGTATATCTTTCCTTTTCTCCTTTGCCTTTCACTTCTTTTCTTTTCTCTGCTATTTTTCAGGCCTCCTCAGACAACCATTTTGCCTTTTTGCATTTCTTTTTCTTGGGGATGGTCTTGACCACTGCTTCCTGTACAAAGTCAGGAACCTCTGTCTATAGTACTTCAGGCACTCTGTCTATCAGAACTAATCCTTTAAATCTATTTCTCACTTCCACTGTATAATCAGAAAGGATTTGATTTAGGTCCTACCTGAATGGTCTAGTGGTTTTCCCTATTTTCTTCAATTTCAGTCTTAATTTGGCAATAAGGAGTCCATGATCCGAGCCATAGTGAGCTCCCGGTGTTGTTTTTGGTGACTTTATAGAGCTCCTTCATCTTTGACTCCAGAGAGCACTAAATATGTATTCAATAAATAAGTACAATACATTTTTGTCCAAATTAGGAGGATATTTACTTTGCCAACAAAGGTCCATCTAGTCAAGGCTATGGTTTTTCCAGTGGTCATGTATGGATGCGAGAATTGGACTGTGAAGAAAGCTGAATGCCGAAGAATTGATACTTTTGAACTGTGGTGTTGGATAAGACTCTTGAGAAGTCCCTTGGATTGCAAGGAGATCCAACCAGTCCATTCTAAAAGAGATCAGTCCTGGGTGTTCTTTGGAAGGAATGATGCTAAAGCTAAAACTCCAGTAATTTGGCCACCTCATGCGAAGGGTTGACTCATTGGAAAAGACTCTGATGCTGAGAGGGATTGGGGGCAGGAGGAGAAGGGGATGACAGAGGATGAGATGGCTGGATGGCATCACTGACTTGATGGACATGAGTTTGAGTGAACTCTGAGAGTTGGTGATGGACAGGGAGGCCTGGCGTGCTGCTATTCATGGGGTCGCAAAGAGTCGAACATGACTGAGCGACTGATCTGATCTGATTCACAACACTTAATGATTCTCAATTCTCTGTACCAGATTATATTTAAATTACTCTTCAGCCCATCAAAGTATGTTTACAAATGTATGCAGGTGTGGAAAGTAAATACAAGTCCTGATCCTGGTTTCTAGTAATTGATGTCTCTACTGAGAGTATAATATGAATACAAGTGGATAAATGATAGTAAAGGACAATATAATTGTCATATATACAGTCATCAACAATATATTATAAATTTTAATTTGAATGACTGAACATTTGCTGAAGAAATGGCATTTATTAATCGTAGTATCTATTTTAATCTGTGTGATAAAAGCAAAATACCAATCTCTGTACCATTAATTTGTAAAATTATTTGAAAAGCAAAACTGTGTCATGCAAACATTATTTAATATAGGAGCTCAGAAAAGGGAATAAACTTTATGGGTTGAAGGAAATAAAAAAGAAAAGGATGCTTTGGCATATGTTGGGAGATTGAAAAGAGCACTACAGAAAGAGGAATGGCTTTTTTAAAGATGCAAATTAGTGTTGTCTAAAAGAGGTACAGCGATAATTAAATATACATAGATAGGTTTTGGAAGCCCAAACTGTGAAAGGTTTTGACAAGATGAAAGCCCTGTGCTAATGTCTAGGCATGAGGATTAAGGAAGTAGTGCAATTAAAAATTAGATCTATTAGTTGTGTTACATTCTGATTTAATTGATAGAATTTAATAAGGTGGTCATTTTCCTTAACCCAGTGAAATGTGTTTTTAAAGCTGATATCCATAATTATATTGAGAATGTACAAAATTTCACCACAGACTACGCTACCAATATGAATTACTGCACATTTATAGATTTTGAACCATAAAAGTTATTTTGCAAGTGTTTTAGGAAAATATGTTAGGTAAGACCAGGCACCATGATGCTCTGTAATTTAGAGTCAAATGAAAATGTCAGGGCTAACATTGGCATAGGACTTTTGGAGTCAGAAGCAAGAAGAGAAATATGGGCATGTCTAGAAAAAAATGCCTGGAAAAAATGAGAATTTTCTTTTGTTTCTCGTGTTGAAATCTGATGGATTCATGGTTCATTTGTAGTATTCTTTGAATGACATGTTCTTTCATGTTTTTTCTTAATTTTTAATTGAAGTATAATTACAATATTGTGTTGGTTTCTGCTATACAACAATGTGAATCAGCTATAAGTATACATATAACTCCTCTTAAGCTTACCTCCCACCACCTTCACCCCATCCCACCCCTCTATGTTGTCACAGAGCACCAGTTGAGCTCCATGTATTATATATAATCTTCCTACTAGCTATCTGTTATATATATGGTAATGTATATGTTTCAAGCTACTCTCAATTCATCCCACCCCCTCCTTGTACTATGTTGTGGGATTAATTCTTTGCATTAAAGTCCATACTTCTCCCCCAGGTCCTCCTTGCTCTATCTCTAAGTTTCCAACTGAAAAGTTTTTCAGTCATGTTGTAGGCATCATTTTCTTCCATATGTATGGGTTATTTCTGTTCTAATAATTTTAGTTTCTTCTTTAAACTAGAGCTTTAAAACACTTCTCACTTTTTCTTAACCACTAAGAAAGAAAACTGATATTTAACAATGTAAACAGTTTGGAGCCACAGAGGTCTAAAGCATATGTGGCGCTATAAATTACCTAAGATGTTTTTTCCTAATATATATAAAAATACAAATTGTAGACAATTATCAAAATTAAAAAAAAAAATAGAGAAGTCAACAAGAAACATAGCTGGGAAATTTGCAAGAGTAGGAAGACTTATTTGCCTTTATTTCCATGAAGGCAAATTATTTTCCAGAATTATTATGGAAAGAATTAACCTGGGAAGAAAAAAAGTATTAAGAACAACTGGCAAGCAGTATTGAGGAAACAAATCTAATCAGACTTGAATGCCATGAAAGGTGACTTAATAGAGTAAGGTAACTTTTATAAAATATTCATATTATTTAGCTAAACATAGCTCTTTCTGAAATCATCTTTTACTCCCTCCCACCTCCATCATTGCTTGTACCATCACTACTGAGCTCCCCAAGCCATAAAGTCACTTTATGATTTTTTTATTTTCAAATCTGTTTTATTATTATGTTTTAGGCAAGGAAGTAAATCACTGGGAGGCTTTATAAAAGTTACACGATAGTCACATTTGTTCAACTGTTTAAATAGAAATGAGAGGTAACTCAGAGAAATTAGGTGAAATTTGCTTCTATCACCATTCTGTCTATCCCTTTATTCCTTTCTCTTATTTATTAGTAATTTTTTTTACCCTCACTAATTAACAATCTGAACTTAAGCTGCCTTTCAGCTGACTGTAATTCCCTATTGTGCTTCAAGTAGGGCTGTTGGAACCCAAAGTGCCTCACATTCTAAAATTTTCTTTCTGAGATTCTGTGTAGCTAAATTTGATCATTTCTTGAGAGGATATTAAGAAAATGAGAGTAGATTAGAATGTAAATTTTGAGTGCTTATTTTGTGCTAGATGTTTAAGTAGTGATAACCTCATTTTACTATGTCATAAATCTAATTGAATGTTCAGTTTTTTCATACTTGCAAAGTCATCTATTACACTCAGTATATATAATTAACTTTAGTTTTATTAAATATTTCACCCGTCCATCTGGTAAGTATTCACACTTAAAAAAAAAAAAAAAAAAGGAAGATAAAGGTAAAAATAGTATGAGTACTTGTATTAGTGGATGTTATCAGGACTTTTGGTCTTGATAAAGATTCATAAGTACTCAAACCAAATAAATTCAGTAACTATTTAATACCTAAATCATAGAAGATACTGTATAGTGAAGAATTTCTTAGAATAGATTTGTTTTTCAAAAGAGTTTAAATCTGCAAGAGAGGAAAATACAAACACATAAAAATACAGAGCCTGAAGGTATAAAGAAACAAAACTCCTCCCCAATCATCACTGATGTTTATCTAATTAAGAAACTTTAGCTGAGACTCTCAGGAGAAATGGAGAATACTGTCTTCTCCAAAAGATAATGCCTCAAAGTATCCTTGGAACATTAAAATATCATTTAAACAACTAGGAGGGAGGGTTATTGATTACATCATGGCATAGGCACTGGAAAAGAAAAAGAGGAACTACCTATTGTACTGATAATATGGAATGAGGTATGCAAAGGAATGATTAAAAAAACACAAATTTTAACAGTTTCCTAAAAACAATTCAGACAACATCTAGGTTTCAGCTCAAAGAAATAGGGAACTAAAAAGAGTACTGTTAACATCTTGACAGTAAGCAACAGCTAAACAAACTGAAAATTAAGTATTTTCTGAAAATAATAGAGAACTGAAGTGAGACCACAATCGAGTAATCAGAAACCTGGGACAGAGAAGGCCAAGAACTTGCTTACCTGGGGCTGAGCCCTCATGACTCCCTAAACTAATGTGAAGATACAGCTTAAAAATGTTAGACAGTTAAAGGCTGGCTGGCATAAAAATGCAAAGCTGCTTTGAGCCAGAGAATGAGGAGTAGCATTCTCTCATCAGGGACTCATAGGTAAGATAAGAGTGAAACACAGAAAGCTTTAGTTGTGGTGCTGACTAGAGGAGGGCAAGGGGGGCCACAGCCAAAACCACACCATCAAGTCTTCTACCCTCTCAGGGAACCAGAACCTTCATCCACAAAGATAAGACAGCAAAGACTCTCCCTTCAGAGCAGTGGTGGGAAACCATGGGAGTTGGTGGAAATGAACTATTCCAGGGAATTGCTGTGTGTGCTCAGTCATGTCTGACTCTCTGCAACTTTATGGACAGTAGCCTGCCAGTCTCCTCTTGTCCACGAGATACTCCAGGCAAAGACACTGGAGTGGGTTGCCATGCCCTCCTCCAGGGGATCTTCCTGAGCCAGGGCTCAAAACTCCATCTTTTGCATCTCTTGCACTGGCAGGCAGACTCTTTACCTCTGGGAGAGGGACAGATAAACTAATTGTGAGTAGGGAGACTTGGTGGTCATCTTTAAATGGTCTCTATGGTCTCTAATTTCAACTTTCAATGAGAAGTTGAAATTAGAGTAATATAAAATGTTACATATGATAGTAGGCAGGATTATTTAGATAGGCAGAAATTTGAATATTCATAATAGGTAAAAATAGAACAGAATGGGTAGAGACATGCAAGTAGGCAAATCAGGCTTATGATTTAGTTATTATCTGTTAGAATTTTAATAATGTTGTAGCAGAGGGCACTTGGTGAGAAATAGTGATAGATAGGGACCCTGAGAGCAACAACAGTGAAAATTCTGGCACTCTGGGATAGATTGGATCAGATTATGTTTGAATAATGGCCAATGAACATTCTGGGAAATGCAACAGCTGAACAAGTTGGAGCTGATATTTAGCTCCCAGTAATGAGACTGGAACAAGTAATGAGACTGAATCTTAATTACCTCTAGATCCATTGAGAAATATATGGTGGTGGAGGATCTCATGATATAGATAGAATCTAGCTGCATCATTCAGCTCCAGAGACAGTGGTGCTACAAAGATAAATACTCAGCCTACTAAGGGAGACTTCCTTGTGGGAAATCACACAGTCTCTCAAACACAGTTTTCAAATTACAAAAGAGGTCTGGGAACTATGAAAATACAAAAATAAATAAATAAATAAATAAGTCAAAGGAAAGATTTATTGCATAGGTAGGAACACAGTCTTTTTCTTCTCCATGAAACAATTTTGAATACAAATGCTTCACAAGAAGTAAAGATCAGAGATGGATGAATGTTTTTGCATGACAGGGCTACTGTATTAATTTCCTGACAAAGTCATAACAAAGTTCCACAAATTGAGTGACTTAATACAGCAAAAACTTAGTTTCTCAGTGTTCTGGAGACTAGAAATTTGAAATCAAATTATTGGCAGAGTTATATTCCCTCTGAAGCTTCTTGGGGAGGACATTTACTTTCCTCTTTTAACTTCTGGTTATGTTACTCCAAGATGGTGGAGTAGAAAAACATGCACTCATCTTCTCCTGTGGGAAGTCCAAAATTACAACTCACTGCTGAACAACCATTGACAGGAGAATGTTGGATCTCATGAAAAAAAGATACCCCATATCCAAGGGCAAAGGAGAAGCCCCAGCAAGATGGTAAGAGGACTGAAATTGGGATTAGAATCAAACTCCACACCTGCCAGAGACACTTGGAGGGTTCAAACAAATCTTGTGCACACCAGGAGCCAGAGACCCCACAGAGACTGAGCCAGAACTATGTTTGAGTGTCTCCTATGGAGGTATGGGTCAGCAGGGGCAGGGCCCTGGGTTCAGTAGACCTGGGTATGGCATAAACCCTCTTGGAAGAGGCTGCCATTAACCCCACCATAAAGCCACCAGAACTTACACAGGACTGGAGAAACAGACTCCTGGAGGACACAAACAAAATCTCGTGTGCACCAGGACCCAGGAGAAAGGAGCAGTGACTCCACAATAGACTGACCCAGACTTGCCTGTAAGTGTCCAGGAGTCTCCAGTGGAGGCATGGGTCAGTGGTGGCCTGTGGCAGGGTTGGGCGCCATTATCTTCATTACCTCCACCATAGTTTGGCCTCAGGTCAAACAACAAGAAGGGAACACAGCCCCTCCCATCAATAGAAAATTGGATTAAAGATTTACTGAGCGTGGCCCTGCCCATCAGAACCAGACCCAGTTTCTCTCTCAGTCAGTCTCTCCCATCAGGAAGTTTCCATAAGCCTCTTATCCTTCTCCATCAGAGGGCAGACAGAATGAAAAACACAATCACAGAAAACTAACCAATATGATTACATGGACCACAGCCTTGTCTAACTCAATTGAACTATGCTGCTGCTGCTAAGTTGCTTCAGTCGTGTCCGACTCTGTGCGACCCCATAGATGGAAGGTCACCAGGCTCCCCTGTCCCTGGGATTCTCCAGGCAAGAACACTGGAGTGGGTTGCCATTTCCTTCTCCAATGCATGAAAGTGAAAAGTGAAAGTGAAGTCGTTCAGTCGTGTATGACTCTTAGCGACCCCGCGGACTGGAGCCTACCAAGATCTTCCGTCCATGGGATTTTCCAGGCAAAAGTACTGGGGTGGGGTGCCATTGCCTTCCCCGAATAGCCATGCCAAATAGGGCTACCCAAGACGGACAGGTCATGATGGGAAAGCGAAAAAAAGTGAAAGTGAAGTTGCTCAGTCCTGTCTGACTCTTTTCAGCTCCATGGACTGAAAAGACTACCATGCCCCTCTGTTTGAGGGATTTTCTAGGCAAGAGTACAGAAGCAGGTTGCCATTTTTTTTCTACAGAGGATCTTCCCAACCCAGGGATTGAACCCGGGTCTCCCTCATTGTAGACAGATGCTTTACTGTCTTAGCCACCAGGGAAGTCATTGTGGGGAGTTCTGACAAAATGCGGTCTACTGGAGAAGGGAATTGCAAACTACTTTAGTATTCTTACCTTGAGAACCCCATGAACAGTATTAAAAGGCAAAACATAGGATACTGGAAGATGAACTCCCCAGGTCGGTAGGTGTCCAATATGCTCCTGGAGATCAGTGGAGAAATAACTCCATAAAGAATGAAGAGATGGAGTGAAAACAAAAACAACACCCAGTTGTGGATGTGACTGGTGATGGAAGTATAGTCCAATGCTGTAAAGAACAATATTGCATAAGAACCAGGAATGTTAGGTCTATGAATCAAGGCAAATTGGAAGTGGTCAAACAAGAGATGACAAGAGTGAACACTGAAATTTTAGGAGTAAGTGACAAGACATTTTAGAACTAACACCCCAAAAATATGTCCTTTTCATTATAGGGGACTGGAATGCAGAAGTAGGAAGTCAAGAAACACCTGGAGTAACAGGCAAATTTGGCTTTGGAGTATGGAATGAAGCAGGGCAAACGCTAAAAGAGTTTTGCCAAGAGAATGCACTGGTCATAACAAACACTCTCTTCCAACAGCACAAGGAAAGACTCTACACATGGACATCACCAGATGGTCAACACTGAATCAGATTGATTATATGCTTTGCAGCCAAAGATGGAGAAGCTCTATACAGTCAGCAGAAACAAGACTGGGAGCTGACTGTGACTCAGATCAAGAACTCCTTATTGCCAAATTCAGACTTAAATTGAAGAAAGTAGGGAAAACCACTAGACCATTCAGGTATGACCTAAATCAAATCCCTTATGATTATACAGTGGAAGTGAGAAATAGATTTAAGGAACTACTTCTGATAGATAGAGTTCCTGATGAACTATGGAATGAGGTTCGTGACATTGTACAGGAGACAGGGATCAAGACCATCCCCATGGAAAAGAAATGCAAAAAAGCAAAATGGCTGTCTGAGGTGGCCTTACAAATAGCTGTGAAAAGAAAAGAAGTGAAAAGCAAAGGAGAAAAGGAAAGATATAAACATCTGAATGCAGATTTCCAAAGAATAGCAAGGAGAAATAAGAAAGGCTTCTTCAGTGATCAATGCAAAGAAATAGAGGAAAACAACAGAATGGGAAAGACTAGAGATGTCTTCAAGAAAATCAGAGATACTAAAGGAACATTTCATGCAAAGATGGGCTCGATACAGGACAGAAATGGTATGGACCTAACAGAAGCAGAAGATATTAAGAAGAGGCGGCAAGAATACACAGAAGAAGTGTACAAAAAAGATCTTCACAACCAGAGATCTTCACGACCAGATAATCACGATGGTGTGATCACTCACCTAGAGCCAGACATCCTGGAATGTGAAGTCAAGTGGGCCTTAGAAAACATTACTATGAACAAAGCTAGTGGAGGTGATGGAAATCCAGTTGAGCTATTTCATATCCTGAAAGATAATGCTGTGAAAGTGCTGCACTCAATATGCCAGCAAATTTGGAAAACTCAGCAGTGGCCACAGGACTGGAAAAGGTCAGTTTTCATTCCAATCCCAAAGAAAGGCAATGCCAAAAAATGCTCCAACTACCACACAATTGTACTCATCTCACACGCTAGTAAAGTAATGCTCAAAATTCTCCAAGCCAGGCTTCAGCAATATGTGAATTGTGAACTTCCAGATGTTCAAGCTGGTTTTAGAAAAGGCAGAGGAACCAGAGATCAAATTGCCAACATCCGCTGGATCATGGGAAAAGCAAGAGAGTTCCAGAAAAACATCTATTTCTGCTTTATTGACTATGCCAAACTCTTTGACTATGTGGATCACAATAAACTATGGAAAATTCTGAAAGAGATGGGACTACCAGACCACCTGACCTGCCTCTTGAGAAACCTGTACATCAAGGTTGTATATTGTCACCCTGTTTATTTAACTTCTATGCACATTAACGCTGGGCTGCAAGAAGCACAAGCTGGAATCAAGATTGCTGGGAGAAATATCAATAACCTCAGATATGAAGATGATGCCACCCTTATGGCAGAAACTGAAGAGGAACTAAAAAGCCTCTTGATGAAAGTAAAAGAGGAGAGTGAAAAAGTTGGCTTAAAGCTCAACATTCAGAAAACGAAGATCATGGCATTTGGTCCCATCACTTCATGGGAAATAGATGGGGAAACAGTGGATATCATGTCAGACTTTATTTTTCTGACCTCCCAAATCACTGCAGATGGTGATTGGAGCCATGACCTTCCATGGAAGGAAAGTTATTACCAACCTAGATAACCTATTGAAAAGCAGAGACATTACTTTGCAAACAAAGGTCCATCTAGGCAAGGCTATGGTTTTTCCAGTGGTCATGTATGGATGTGAAAAATGGACTGTGAAGAAAGATGAGGGCCGAAGAATTAATGCTTTTGAACTCTGGTGTTGGAGAAGACTCTTGAGAGTCCCTTGGACTGCAAGGAGAATAAACCAGGCCATCCTAAAGGAGATTGGTTATGGGTGTTCATTTGAAGGACTGATGCTGAAGCTGAAACTCCAGTACTTTGGCCACCTCATATGAAGAGTTGACTCATTGGAAAAGACCCTGATGATGGGATGGGTTGGGGGCAGGAGAAAAAGGGGACAACAGAGGACGAGATGGCTGGATGGCATCACCGACTCTATGGACATGAGTTTGGGTGAACTCTGGGAGTTGGTGATGGACGGGGAGCCGTGGCGTGCTGTGATTCATTGGGTCACAAAGATTGGACGCAACTGAGAGAAACTGACCTGAACTGAACTGACTTAACTGAAATGCACTGGAATGGGTGAATTTAATTTAGATGACCACTATATCTACTATTGTGTGCAATAATCCCTTAGAAGAAATGGAGTAGCCATCATAGTAAACAAAGGAGTCCAAAATGCAGTACATGGATGCAGTTTCAAAAATGACAGAATGATCTCTGTTCATTTTCAAGGCAAATCATTCAATACAACAGTAATCCAAGTCTATGCCCCAATCAGTAATGTTGAAGAAGCTGAAGTTGAACAGATCTATGAAGACCTACAAGAGCTTTTAGAACTAACACCCAAAAAAGATGTCCCTTTCATTATAGGGGACTGGAATGCAAAAGTAAGAAGTCAAGAGATAACTGGAGTAACAGGCAAGTTTGGCCTTGGGGTACAAACTTAAGCAGGGCAAAGGCTAATAGAGTTTTGCCAAGAGAAAGCACTAATGATAGCAAACACCCTCCTTGAACAGCACAAGTGAAGACTCTACACATGGACCTCACCAGATGGTCAACACCAAAATCAGTTTGATTATATTCTTTGCAGCCAAAGATGGAGAAGCTCTATACAGTCAGCAGAAACAAGATTGGGAGCTAACTGGCTCATATCATGAACTCCTTATTGCCAAAGTCAGACTTAAAGAAAGTAGAGAAAACCAGTAGACCATTCAGGTATGACCTAAATCAAATCCCTTCTGCTTGTACAGTGGAAATGAAAAATAGATTTAAGGGATTAGGTCTGATAGAGTGCCTGAAGAACTATGGATGGAGGTTTGTGAATTTCTACAGGAAGCAGTAATCAAGACCATCTCCAAGAAAAAGAAATGCAAAAAGGCAAAATGGTTTTCTGAGGAGCCTGACAAATAGCGGAGAAAAGAAGAGAAGTGAATGGCAAAGGAGAAAAGGAAAGATATACCCATTTGAATACAGAGTTCCAAAGAATAGCAAGGAGAGATAAGAAAGCCTTCCTCAGTGATCAATGCAAAGAAAAAAAGGTAACAATAGAATGGGAAAAACTAGAGATCTCGTCAAGAAAATTAGAGATACCAAGGAAGCATTTCATGCAAAGATGGGCACAATAAAGGACAGAAATGGTATGGACCTAAAGAAGCAGAAGATGTTAAGAAGAGGAGAGAAAAGTACATAGAAGAAGTAAACAAAAACGATCTTCATGACCCAGATAGCCATGATTGTGGGATTATTCACCTAGAGCCAGACATCCTGGAATGCAAATCAAGTGGGCCTTAGGAAGCATCACTACGAACAAATCTAGTGGAGGTGATGGAATTCCAGTTGAGCTATTTCAAACACTAAAAGATGATGCTGTGAAAGTACTGCACTCATTAAGCCAACAAATCTGGAAAACTCAGCAGTGGCCACAGGACTGGAAAAGTTCAGTTTTCATTCCAATCCCAAAGAAAGGCAAAGCCAAAGAATGTTCAAAGTACTGCACAATTGCACTCATCTCACACACTATCAAAGTAATGCTCAAAATTCTCCAAGCCAGGCTTCAACAGTACATGAAAAGTGATCTTCCAGATGTACAAGCTGAATTTAGCAAAGGAAGAGGAGCCAGAGATCAAATTGCCAATATCTGTTGGATCATTGAAAAACAAGAGAGTTACAGAAAAACACCTACTTCTGCTTTATTGACTATGCCAAAGCCTTTAACTGTGTGGATCTCAACAAACTGTGGAAAATTCTTAAAGTGATGGGAATACCAGACCATCTGACCTGCCTCCTGAGAAATATGTATGCAGGTCAAGAAGCAGCAATAGAACTGGACATGGAACAGGCTGGTTCCAAATTGGGAAAGGAGTTTTCAAGGTTATATATTGTCACCCCACTTATTTAACTTATATGCAGAATACATCAGGGAAAATGTCAGGGTAATGAAACTGGGATCAAGATTGCTGAGAAAAATATCAATAACCTCAGACATGCAGATGACACCTCCCTTATGGCAGAAAGTGAACAAGAAGCATAGAGTCTCTTGATGAAATTGATAGAAGAGAGTGAATAAGTTGGCTTAAAACTCAACATTCAGAAAACTAAGATCATGGCATCCAATCCCATCGCTTCATGGCAAATAGATGGGGAAACAGTGGAAATAGTGAGAGACTATTTTTTTGGGCTCCAAAATTACTTCAGATGGTGACTGCAGTCATGAAATTAAAAGATGCTTGCTCCCTGGAAGAAAAGCTATGACCAACCTAGAAAGCATATTAAAAAGTAGAGACATTACTTTACCAACAAAGGTCTGTTTAGTCAAAGCTATGATTTTTCCCATGGTTATGTATGGATGTGAGATTTGGCCTATAAGGAAAGCTGAGCCCCAAAGAATTAATGCTTGTGAACTGAGGTGTTGGAGAAGACTCTTGAGAATCCCTTGGACTGCAAGGAGATCCAACAGTCTATCCTAAAGGAAATCTGTCCTGAATATTCATTGGAAGGAGTGATGCTGAAGCTGAAACTCCAATATTCTGGCCACCTGATGCAAAGAACCAACTTTTGGAAAAGACACTGATGCTGGGCAATATTAAAGGTGGGAAGAGAAGGGGATGACAGAGGATGAGATGGTTGGATGGCATCAACAACTCAATGGACATGAGTTTGAGTAGGCCCCAGGAGTTGGTGATGGACAGGGAAGCCTGTCCATGAAGTCGCAAGGAGTCGGACAAAACTGAGCATCTGAACTGAACTGAACTTTAACTTCTAGTGTGTGCATGCGTGCCAAGCCACTTTAGTCGTTTCTGACTCTGGGACACTATGGACTATAGCTCGTCAGGCTCCTCTCCTCCTTGCCTCAGATTCTCCAGGCAAGATTTCTGGAGTGAGTTGCCAATTTCTATCTAGGGGATCTTCCCAACCCAGGGATCTAACCCACATCTCTTAAGTCTCCTGCACTGGCTGGCAGGTTCTTTATCACTAGTGCTACCTGAGAAGCCCCTAACTCTTGGTAGTGCTAGATGTTTCTTGGTCATGTTAATATCACTATTTTCTCTGCCTCTATTTTCACATGGCAGTCTTTCTTCTGCATCTGTGTGTATCTTTGTCTTCATGAGGCATTCTCTCTGTGATGTGTCCAAATTTCCATTTTTGAATAAGGACACCAATAATATTGGAATTAAGCCCAAGAGAATGACTTTAACTTGATTAAACATGCAAAACTCTATTTCCATTTAAGATCACATTCACAGATTTCAAGTTAGGATTTTGGCATATCTTTTATGAAAGGGGCACCATTCAAACCGTAAAAGCTACAAACTCTAAAGCAAATAAAAAATGTTCATATTATTGAGAATGAGAATAATAATAATAGGTAAAGTTATACTAGTTAACTTTTCTTTAGTCTTTATGTGTTTTAACTACTGTCTTGAGCAATCTGGAAAAGTATGAATTTAATTACTTCTTCTAGAAACCCTTCAAATAGGTGCTATTTTTTTGACCCAAGACCACAGAGTTGGCAAATGGTTGAACCCATATTATCACCTAGGTTGTGTTATGTTCTTAGGGACAGCAAATTATTTAGTTATATGAAATTATAGAAAATAATTCATAAGTAGACCTTTGGCATTAGTATTATCAGAAATAATTAGAAACTAAGAACGGGCAGAGTAGTATACATGTGCAACTTTTGCTTAGAGTGTAGAGTCAAAAAAATGTTTTTGTATTTGGGCGAACCACTCAGACATCTATAGCAAAACACCCAGGGACACTGAGGAGAAAGAATAGACTCATTACTCTCACAATGTTGAAAGAGAATTCATGAACTTGGGAGACTAGTTTTTCAGAGATCTCAAGCTTATGGGATTAGCTTAAAGAGTATTTGGAAGATTTTGTTTATTATTACCCATATCTTAATACAAGCATGATGGGGTCAGGGAAATCACTGTTCTAAATTACTACATTATGTGTTCAAAAGAAATGGAAGGAAAATAAAGTGGAAAAAACTGGGAAAGAACACAGAGAAATAGAATTCAGAAGAATATACTGTTCTTACAAAACAAAACACTCTAGTAGCTTATGATCCAGCAATCACACTTGGTATTTACCTGAGGTAGTTATCTTTACCTAAACAATAGCCTGCACGTGGATGTTTATAGTAGCTTTATTTATACTTATCAAAACTTGGAAACATTCAAGATGTCTTTCAGTGGATGAATTGATAACTAAATGATGATACATCCAAACAATGAAATATTATTTAACATGAAAAATAAAACCTTCAAGTCATGAAAATACATGGAGGAAACTTAAGTGCATATTGCTAAGTGGAAGTAACCAATGTGTAAAGCAAATATACTATACCATTCCAACCACATGACATTGTGGAAAAGGCAGAATTTCAGAGATGGCAAGGAGATCAGTAGTTGCAGGGGTTGGGGTAGGGGGGAAGTAGAGATGAATAGACAACAGAGCATTTTTTAGGACAAGGAAACGATGTGTATGATACAGTAATAGTGACTACATGTCATTATACATTTGTCCGAACTCACAGAATGCATAACACCAAGAGAAAACTCTAATACAAACTAAGGACTTTGGATTGTGATGATACCTCAATATGGTTCATCAGATGAACTAAACATACCACTCTTGTGAAGAATGTTAAGGAGGCTATTCATGCCTGGGGACATTGTGTATGGAATATCTCTGTAATTTCTTATCGATTTTGCTATTAAGCTAAAACTTCTATAAAAAAGTCTTTAAAATGCCACAAAAACGTTAATAGGTGAACGGGACAGTATCATGTTATAGAAAAAGTCAAGTTAAAGAGAAAGTATACAAAAATGTGTAAAAAGAATAAAAGAATGAAGGCAGAAGATTTATTAAAAATTTGTTGTTAATCTTTAAAAGATATTTTGTATCAAAGTCAGAGATATAGATGCAGAATTGAAAAAATTGTGCATTGTATGGATAGGGAAGCTCCAAAGAATGTTGATAGTGAACAGAAAGAGAATGAGCTTCATGACATAATACTTAGGAGGAAAGTTTGCATTTGTGTGTGTGTGTGTGTTTGAATACCAATGAAAAGTGTTAAGCAATTACTGCTAAGTGTATGTGTATTCAGTTCCTCAGTCATGTCTGACTCTTTGCGGCCCTATGGACTGTAGCCTACCAGGCTCCTCTGTCCATGGAACTTTTGAGGCAAGAATATTGGAGCAGGTTGCCAGTTCCTCCTCCGGGGGCTCTTCCCGACCAAGGGATCAAACCCCAGTCTCTTGGTCTCCTGCATTAGAGTGGTCTTCTCAGCAGTACCATCTGGGAAGCCCACTGCTATGAATAAAGCCCTGTAATTATTTTTCTCCCTTGCCAACTTAAGCGTATTCGAAAAGATTCATTGATTAAATAGGAGAGGTTGAAAGCTTATTAAATAGGGTCCCTTTCCATTATAAATTTCCATTACATATTGAAGATGTGCTTGATCCTTGCTGCTTAGTAGTTACTTGTAATCATACAAACTTTAGATATATGGATGTCAAGGCATCAACTAGAGGATAACTCTTAATTTCTTGAGTAAGTAATCTACATTTTTAAAACATATGCGTTTTCCTGGATAATCTGATGAACAGTCTGAGTGAAAGTTACTTGGTTTGAAATTCAAAATGTGCATTAAACAAATAAGCAAAGAAAATCATATAGTTTCATTAAATTTAGTTATAGGCTGTGTTTAAAACAACCAAGAACTTAAAAACTAACTGCTCCTTTCATAATTAATTTAGTTTTCAAAGCAATTACTTATATGACACAAAATTAATTATTTAATGTTATATGTAAATTTATTTATGTTTAGCATTATAAACTACAGGTAAGTACCATAGGCCAAGATGCAATCCAGCTTCTTTACAGCCATGCCTAACTTAATTTATAATAGAACTCAGGAGAAAACCAGACATGATTTAATTTCCTATGACCACACTCCACCTCCCCAACTCATGCGCTGTCCACTGTCCTGGGAGAAATGTAACTCACCTTGGTTATTCAGGTAATCTACCTTTGGTTGGAAGTCTACAAAGTAATATGACATCATATGGCCAAGGGTCCTTTGGATTAGTAGTTCGTCAAATATCATATTTCCACCAGAGCTTTTTCTTATTTTCATTCTTAGAACCTACACTTACTTTTCAGAATATTCTCTTATTATCTAATTCAACTGAAATAACATTTCAAGCACAGCTTCAAGAGTTGTGTTGTTCATTACACATTACACTGTATTCTTCCAGGAATTCGATTTTATTCTTGAACATAAAGGAAAGAGAAAGCAATTTTATCTAGTTTTTTTTTTTTTTTTTTTTTTCTCCCTCCCACATGTATCTTTTACCCAAGAAATGAATTTCAATACATTTCTGTGAAAACACAGGTTTTACTTATTTTCTCAGGGACTGACAATGCCAATGTCCCAGATGATAAATTAAATGTGTAATGCTCGATTATATGTCACACTTCATTATATGCAACTGGATAATATCCATGCGTAAGTTGTTCCCTAGAAACAGACCACTAATCTAACACTTAGTACACTGCTGATTTCGGACACAAAATGGTACTTCAGCCTCTAGAAATAGTTAACAAAACGTCAAAAATTATGTAATTGGCTGTCTTGAAATATTTTAATAATGCCAAATTCTTTATAGTTTGCAAAGCAATTGCAAAAGCGTTATCATTTTGTACCCATAATAAACCCTAGGGATAACTATTGCTGTCTCCATTTCACAAATAAAGACATTACAGCTCTAAAAGATTTTCTGCTACTAAAATATCGTTGGTTGTTAAGTGACAGGGCTGGATATTTTACATCCAGACCTTCTGACAGTAAATCTTATGATGGTTCCTGCAAGGCAGTGTCCTCTAGTTTCATGTATATGAGGGCATTTAACTTCCCTTCTGAGAGAAGAAAAGATTCTCAGTATAAAACATTAAACCAGAAGCTTTTAGTGTATCATTTGGAAAATGCCAAGAAAAAATACCTTGAGGTGTTTGAAACTCACATTTGAAAATATGATAGTGATTGAATGAAAATGAAATACATGTGGTCAAATAAGGTATACATACATTGTATTTTTCTTTCTCTAGGGCTTCTGAAAAAATATGATTGCTGGTTAGCAGAACAAGTATTTCTCCAGCAGTACAGCAGACGTTTTCTTTCCAGTGACATGTGAGAGTGGGTGGCGAGTATTTCAGATCAGAACATTAAGTTCTTGTGAACAAAGAATGTATAATGTCTGGATTTACTTTTCTCCCCCTTCTTCTCTTAGATTAGCCATCATACAGCCTTTTAGAATTAAGCTTCATCCCCTCTTCAAAAATAAAGAAAAACTACTAGATGAACTTTAGCTATAGATAACCTCAATACATATTCTTTTCTATGTAATTTGTTTTCTTTGAAGAATAATTCCAAAACGCTTAATCAGACTAGTATTACATTATGGATTCTCCTTTCTGAGGATAAGTAAAAATTAAATTGTAGTCTTTTTGTTGTTTGTTCAGTTGCTCAGTCGTGTTCAACTCTTGTGACCCCATGGACTGTAGCCCATCAGGCTCTTCAGTCCATGGGATTTCCCAGGCAAGAATACTGGAGTGGGTTGCCATTTCCTTCTCCAGTGAATCTTCCCAACCCAGGGCTTGAATCCACATCTCCTGCATTAGCAGGTGGATTCTTTACCACTGAGCCACATGAGTCTTGATTATCATTAAGTACATTTTTCAAACCTAAAATAATTTCTTCTCTTGGATTGTTCTTAGTGGAAAGCACATGTGAGACTAAAGAAAGGGTATCTATAAAATCATGAACAGTTTTTCATCCTCACAGAAGACTAGATGCAATATATAAGCAAAAAAAAAAAAAAAAGGTCATTTTTGTATGAGTAACTACACAGTAAAACAAGAATTCATTTTGACAGCACATGAATTTTAAATCAGTAAAAATGTGCCTTTAAACAACAACAAAAATACATGGCCTTCATGTTTCAGAGAAGTGATGGTAATATTTCAACTAAAAGGGAAAAAATGTTAGTCACTCAGTTGTGTCTGACTCTTTGCGACTCCTGGACTGTAGCCCACCAGGCTGCTCTGTCTATGAAGTTCTCCAGGCAAGGAACACTGGAGTGGGTTGCCATGCCTGTCTCCAGGGGATCTTCCCTACCCAGGGATATATCAACTCAAGTTTGTAGAATTCTGAGTCATGTTGTCAGAAAAACTGAGGAGTCTGGTTTCATCCTTGCTTACTAGGTATTAGGTGTGTAAATATGCGCAAGTTACTTCCATTTCTTGTGTGTCATTTTCCTCTTCTGAAAATCAGGAAAAATAAATTGTAGAGTTAATTTTAGGATTAAGTGATCATACTAAGAGGTTTTTAGAATGGCTATTTCTGATAACTGAGCCTCCAAACTGAGACAATAGGTGCTGAGGGATGAACATTGTTTAAAAAAAGGAAAGTTTTTTACAAAGGTGTTAGAATACAATATTTACCAAAAGATATCCAGAAACTAGACTTGCCATCCTTACTTCTCACTTCTACACCACTCACTTCTACATTTATATGGAGAAGACTAAAGACTCAACAGATAGAGACCTGGGTGTTTGTGACTTTAGAAAGACTTTTCAGAGGCTTCTGTATTTTACCTTCCTTTGCCATCTATGAGGGTGGCGATTTTTCCTTTTTCAAGACTAGCTGAGGGAGCCTCAAGAGATTTGATGGGACAGCAAGGGGCGGTTACAAGGAGACAAGAGAGACATATCTGGCTCCAGCCAGATGCTTTCTTAGCTGATAAATTCGGAGTCTTCTGAGTTACTATAGAAGAGAGATGTGCTGAGAGATGTTTTGCAAGCATATGGTCTGTCCCTCTGAAGTGTTTAATCAGGGCAAACACAGACTCATGTCTTTTTTTTTTTTTTTTTTTTCCTGGAAAATTCTCCCAAAATGAGACTTTGGCTTGGTTCAGAACAGAGGGACTGTGTTGGGGGTGGGGGAGCCACTATACTGGGTGTCTGTGCTCTTGAGAAGAAATTAGATAAGAGGTCATAATTTGATACTAATCTTAGCTGGACTTAACAAACATATACTTGAAAAATGAGTTGTCTAATACATGGAAGCAACCAAGAGAGGTTTTGCATATAAGTATACTACTCTAGGGACTTCCCTGGTGGTCCAGTGGTTAAGAATCTGCCTTGTAATGCAGGAAACACAGGTTTGGGTGGGGAACTAAGATCCCATATGCTGTGGAACAACTAAGACTGCAGGCTACAACTGCTTTTCTGAGCCCATGTGCCACAACTAGAAAAGCACATGCACTGCCAGCTAGAGAAGCCAGCACGCAGCAATGAACACCCTTCACAGCCAATAAGCAAACAACTAACCGAAGGTGCAAGAAAGCAAGATCTGACAGAGATAAGTTAAAGTGAGGGGTGAGAAAGGAATAAGCTTCTCGTATACTACACACCACTGAACTAAGCTTTGTAAAACTGTGAGTACTGTCTTACCAATTATATCTTTAAGAAATTATTAAAATCTTTTCATCTTCAACTGTTGATATCATCTCAGTCCAAATCAATGATTGGTCTCACTTAAATAACTGCACCAGCTTCCTCTTTGTTCAGTCTATTCTTTCTCTGCCCCTATGCAGTCTTCAGAGAATACTCAGGTTCTCTGAATACTCAAATACTCTCTGATTTACTCAAAACACATTTTAAGTCATGTTTAACTCCCTTGCTTAAACATTTAAATGGGCTTGTATTGCATTATTACAAAATCTGAGTTCCTTTGCCTCTGCCTCCATGGATCTCTCCTCTGTCCATTTCTCCTTGTTCCGACTAAGCTACTTCCCTTTTTCTTACTCTGCTCCTGGCTCTCTAATCTCCTGGTTTCATCTCCTGGCTCATGACATGCTTCTTCCTACATACAGTTCCCAATGCCAGCAAAACCTTTCCCTTCCTTTCATCTTTTCAGATAGCCAAGTCATCTCCTTCCCTTTTCTCCTTCATAGACTTCCTTGACCTCTGTAGCTAAACAAAGTTTTCTATGCATCCCTCCATTTTAACTGTTTTCTCCTTCATAGCACTGATTTGCAGCTTATTATAACATTTACTAGGAGAAGGCAACGGCACCCCACTCCAGTGTTCTTACCTGGAAAACCCAGGGACGGGGGAGCCTGGTGGGCTGCTGTCTATGGGGTCGCACAGAGTCGGACACGACTGAAGCGAATTAGCAGCAGCAGCATAGCATTTACTAAAATTCCACTTGTATGTTTTTTAGTGCTAATTTCTTCTTGCAAAATAATAATGTGCTCCCACATGCCAAACAATGCCTATACATGATGCTCATGTGTGTGTGTGTGTTTAGTGGCTCAGTCATGTCCAACTCTTTGTGACCCCAAGGACTGTGGTCCACTAGACTCCTCTGTCCATGGAATTTCCCAGGGAAAAATAATACAGTGGGTTGCCATTTCCTCCTCCAGAGGATCTTTCCAACCAAGTGATCAAATCCTTATCTCTTGCTTGGCAGATAGATTCTTTACCACTGAGTCATCTGGGATATTTGTGAAAATGGATTATTGTGTTCTTATTATTGTTGTTTTTATATTTATCATACAAAAGGCCTAAATGAGCTCTGAAGTTTTAATAGAAGCAAATATGGAAAACCATTTACTTACAGCCATTATGAATAAGCTTTTTTCTATTAACAAGACCTAGGTTTAATATGCTTGGCATGACTTGGGACAGATTTAATTAACATAATCCTTGGCTTTTTCATTTCTTAAAAGGGAATATAACAATACTTGACCAAGTAATTGCTGAGGATTAAATAAAATATTTAAAGAGCCTAGGGTTTGAAGTCCATATGGTACTCTGAGATTATGCTTAAAATTCCCCCTTCTCCAAACACACAGAAATTGAGATTGAAAACTGGAAATTAATGTAGATTATATACCTATGATACAAATTTATGACTAAAGAGCTCTGGTCACCAGGAAAAGTACTGAAATGCAATCCAGGGTGTAAACTAAAGTCATGGAAGTACTGGTTGGTGGGACAGGAAGAGGGTAGGTAGCTTCCAGTTTACTGCTGCAAGAAAATAGACATCAAAAATCCCCCAGCAATTGTGAAAGGGAAAAAAAAAAACCACTCTCACTGTCAGAAAGTTGCTGCCAGAAAACTAGGTTTCTTATGTGTAGGAGGGCTGCTGAGTAAAGATGAGACATAAAGTCTGTGCCTGGTCCACAACTTTCATCTAGGGTAGTTGCAGGAAGCAGCAAAAGCAGGAGATTCACTACAGACTACTCGTTCCATCAATGATTAAATGTGCAAGTATCTCCCATATCATTGTCTTTTCACAGCTGTGTTAGAGTCTAGATTATAGATAGCACAAAGATGACTCTAATGCATGAACACAGACAAGAAATAATTTTTTAGAAGACCTAGCCCTCAAGTTGGATCAAAAAAATGTGTCCAAAGTCTACATTGAAAACTAACAGTTCAAAATGCAATCAAGGTATGAAGCAGGGAGCACAAACCCAGTGCTCTGTGACAACCTAGACAGGTGGGATGGGGTGGGAGGTGGGAGGAAGGTTCAAGAGGGAGGGGACATATGTATACCTTTTGCTGATTCATGTTGATGTATGGCCAATATCAACACCATATTGTAAAGTAATTATCCTTCAATTAAAAATAAATTTTAAAAAATTAAGTAAAGACAATATCATTATTAAGAAAGGAATTCATTTCTGATAAAAACAAATTAGAACAATATTAAGATGACTTCAATATGAATATGTCTACGAAATTCAATGTCCAACAGATATAAGAATTACTGAGAGATTTTCTTAATATGTAGAATTGGAGCTAGTAAATCTAGTTCAGGGCCTGGGATTATGCATTTATTATAAGCTCCCAAGTGATACTGACTCTGATAATTAGAGAATCATACTTTCCATAGCACATCCTCTGAACATACCAACAGATAAATGTAAGAAGAAACAAATGAGAAATTCTGGAAATCAAAATAAAAGATTTTGTCTGTTGGGGTTCCAAGGTGGCGCTAGTGGTAAAGAACCCACTAGTGGTAAAGAACTACAGAGTAATTCAAAAAATGGGAGGCTTCAGACTAGACAAAGACAAAATTTGTATTGAAGCATTCAGAGGAGATTCAGCCCATAACAAGTGTTAGAAGAAAAAAGAAAACAGAAGAATTAACAGATACGCTTGCCTGCTAAGTCTCTTCAGCTGTGTCCAGCTTTTGTGACCCTATGGATTATAAACTGCCGGACTCCTCTGTCCATGGGATTCTCCAGGCAAGAATACTGGAGTTGGTTGCCATGCCCTTCTCCAGAGGATCTTCCTGACCCAGCGATTGGACCCACATCTCTTACGACTTCTGCATTGGCAGGTGGGTTCTTTACCACTAGCACCACCTTGGAACCCCAACAGACATGAAGGATGTATTAAGGACACTCTTACCTATATTATCTGGAGAAGGCAATGGCACCCCACTCCAGTACTCTTGCCTGGAAAATCCCACGGGTGGAGGAGCCTGGTAGGCTGCAGTCCATGGGGTTGCTAAGAGTCAGATACGACTGAGGGACTTCACTTTCACTTTTCATTTTCATGCATTGGAGAAGGAAATGGCAACCCACTCCAGTGTTCTTGCCTGGAGAATCCCAGGGACGGGGGAGCCTGATGAGCTGCCGTCTATGGGGTCGCACAGAGTCGGACATGACTGAAGCGACTTAACAGTAGCAGCAATACCTAGATTATCATTGAGAAATGGCAGAGTGAGAATGGCAAGGAGAAAATCCTTCATGAGAAGGAAAAAGGGATCATCTCTAAAATCAGCAGACTTAACCTCAGCAAACAGTGCCAGAAGGAGGGAAGGGGAATGACTCCAAAGCACTGAGGCAAAGGAAACATATTCTGACAATTCTGTGATCAGATAAATTTCACTCACCTATGCAAATCTTGGAGAAGGAAATGGCAACCCACTCCAGTATTCTCACCTGGTAAATCCCAGGAACAGAGGAGCCTGGAAGGCTACAGTCCATGGGGTCACAGAGTCAGACATGACTGAAGCAACTAAGCATGCAAGCATGAAAATCAAAGACTTTTAAAGATATAGAATCTAAGGAGGATAGTAATGCCTATGGATCCATCCGCAATGACATAATTACATAAGGACTTACTTCAGGAAGGGAAGAAAAAGAAGACAGACTGAAGGAGTCAGAAAAAGGAAGACAGGCATCAAGGAAGTGGTGAAATACAACAGTAAGTGAATCTATCTGTCTCTCCAACTACTATGGTTAGTTCTAAGTGTCAACTTGAATGGGCCACAGGATACTCAGATATTTGTTATTGTTGTTTAGCTGCTAAGTCATGTTTGACTCTTTGTGATGGGACTTCCTAGGCAAGAATACTGGAGTGAGTTAACATTTCCTTCTCCAGGGGGATCTTCCTGACCCAGGGATCAAACCCATGTCTCATGTCTCCTGCAGTGAAAGGTGAGTTCTTTACCACTGAGCCACCAAGGACACTCTACTCAGATATTTGGTTAAACATTATGCTAGGTGTGTCTGTGAGTGTGTTTCTGGATGAGATTAATATTTGAATCTGTAGACTGAATAAAGCAGATTGCCTTCTGCAGTGTGGGTAGGCTGCATCCAATCTATTGAAGGCCTAAATAGAACAATAAGGGAGCAAGAGAGAATTCACTCTCTCTGCCTATTTTTTTGCATGGACATCAGCTATCCAGGCTTAGGCCTTGGAGTCTGCCTGGAACTGCAAAGTCAGTTCTCCTGGTTCTCATGCTTCTGAACTCAGACTGTAAGAGTACCATGTGCTCTGCTGGGGAGCCAGGTTCTGATTGCAGATCTCAGAATTCTTGGCTTCCACAATAGTATGAGTCAATTCCTTAAAATAAATCTATTTATGTTTATATTATTGATTCTGTTTCTTGAGATAACCCTAATCATTTGTCTATCCATTAGCTATCATCTAGCTAATGACTTACTGTTATATCAGTTTATTTATAAGAATGAAAACTGAACAAATTAAATGTCATAGTTTAAGGGAATCATAACAAGTGAGATGGAAAGTGCTATTCTGTGTTTAGTGAAATCTTTTCAGGTGTGGGTTTGATTTATTGTTAAATATAACCTTTAAACCATATTTAAAGGTTAAATATATGCCAATTAATATAAAAAACTTACACTTTAAATATGTCTATTAGGTTCAAAATTAGCAAAAGAAAAATTAAAGACATATTCATCATTTCAATAAGAAAAAGGAAAGGAGAAAATTAAAATGACATAATAAATAGAAACCCACAGAGAGCAGACATAAATCCAAATATTATCATTATCATGAAAATGGAATGTGATTATCTTACTAACAAAGACTATCAGATTTTATTTTAAAATACTATCTACTATTCGGAGAGACATAAAATGTAGGAGCATAAAGCTGAATATATAGATATGTCAGAGAAAGAAATGAGACAAAGATTGAAGCACAGAGAACATTAATCTAAAAATATTAATCATAATCAAAATGGAATGACATTATCCTAAGGATGTTATATAAATAGCATAACTACAACCTCAACAATACACCAAAGATAGATGACATCATTAATGCATAAGAATATAACAACATAGTTTTAAAATATTTAAAGCAAAATACTACAAAAACTAAAAATAAAATTTTAACCTATCCAATCTAATAGGTGGATGTTGATCCTTACACACATAATAAGGACATAAATTCTTTTCAAGGACATACGAAGTGAAGTGAAGTGAAGTGAAAGTTGCTCAGTCATGTTTGACTCTTTGTGACCACACGGACTATAAAATCCATGGAATTCTCTAGGCCAGAATACTGTAGTGGGTAGCCTTTCTCTTTTCCAGGGGATCTTCTCAACCAAGGGATAGAACTCAGGTTTCCCAAATTGCAGGCAGAGTCTTTACCAGCTGAGCCACAAGGGAAGCCCAAGGATACTGGAGTGGGTAGCCTATCCCTTCTCCAGCGGGTCTTCCGACCTGGGAATTGAACCGGGGTCTCCTGCATTGCTGGTGGATTCTTTACCAACTGAGCTAACGGTATTCTTCACAGAGCTAGAACAAATAATTTCTCAATTTGTATGGAAATACAAAAAACCTCGAATAGCCAAAGATATCTTGAGAAAGAAGAACGGAACTGGAGGAATCAACCTGCCTGACTTCAGGCTCTACTATAAAGCTACAGTCATCAAGACAGTATGGTACTGGCACAAAGACAGAAACATAGATCAATGGAACAAAATAGAAAGTCCAGAGATAAATCCACGCACATATGGTCACCTAATCTTTGACAAAGGCGGCAAGAATATACAATGGATTAAAGAAAATCTTTTTAACAAGTGGTGCTGGGAAAACTGGTTGAACACTTGTAAAAGAATGAAACTAGAACACTGTCTAACACCATACACAAAAATAAACTCAAAATGGATTAAAGAGCTAAATATAAGACCAGAAACCATAAAACTCCTAGAGGAAAACATAGGCAAAAAACTCTCTGACTTACATCACAGCAGGATCCTCTATGACCCACCTCCCAGAATATCGGAAATAAAATAAAAAATGAACAAATGGGACCTAATCAAACTTAAAAGCTTCTGCACAACAAAGGAAACTATAGGCAAGCTGAAAAGACAGCCTTCAGAATGGGAGAAAATAATAGCAAATGAAGCAACAGACAAACAACTAATCTCAAAAATATACAAGCAACTTCTACAGCTCAACTCCAGAAAAATAAACGACCCAATCAAAAAATGGGCCAAAGAACTTAATAGACATTTCTCCAAAGAAGACATACAAATGGCTAACAAACACATGAAAAGATGCTCAACATCACTCATTATCAGAGAAATGCAAATCAAAACCACTATGAGATACCATTACACGCCAGTCAGAATGGCTGCGATCCAAAAATCCACAAGCAATAAATGCTGGAGAGGGTGCGGAGAGAAGGGAACCCTCTTACACTGTTGGTGGGAATGCAAACTAGTACAGCCACTATGGAGAACAGTATGGAGATTCCTCAAAAAACTGGGAATAGAACTGCCTTATGACCCAGCAATCCCACTGCTGGGCATACACACTGAGAAAACCAGAATTGAAAGAGGCATGTGTACCCCAATGTTCATAGCAGCACTGTTTACAATAGCCAGGACGTGGAAGCAACCTAGATGCCCATCCACAGATGAATGGATAAGCAAGCTGTGGTACATATACACGATGGAGTATTACTCAGCCATTAAAAAGAATACATTTGAATCAGTTCTAATGAGGTGGATGGAACTGGAGCCTATTATACAGAGTGAAGTAAGCCAGAAAGAAAAACACAAATACAGTATACTAACGCATATATATGGAATTTAGAAAGATGGTAACAATCACCCTGCTTATGAGACAGCAAAAGAGACACTGATGTATAGAACAGACTTTTGGACTCTGGGACTGGGAGAGGGTGGGACGATTGGGGAGAATAGCATTGAAATATGTATAATATCATATCTGAAACGAGTCAGTCCAGGTACGATGCCCTATAACAGATGCCTGGGACTGGAGCACTGGGATGACCTGGAGGGATGGTGTGGGAAGGGGGGACGGAGGAGGGTTCAGGATGGGGAACACGTGTATTCTGGTGGCGGATCCATCTCGATGTATAGTAAAAGTAATACAATATTGTAAAGTTAAGAAAAATTAAAAATAATAATAATAATAATAATAAAAAGAAAAAAAAAGCCATATAGAATGTATTTAAAATAGATAATAATGTATTGATGAAGTTTTAAAAATAAAAAATCTGATATTATGGAAATCACAGTGCAATTCAATCTAAACATTAAAAACAAACAAACCCAGAAAACACCAAACATCCAATTGAAAAGTATAAAGCACATTTGTAAATGATAAGAGATAAATAAAATTGGGCTTCCCAAGTGGTGCTAGTAGTAAAGAACCTGCCTGCCAATGCAGGAAGTGTAAAAGATGAGGGTTTCACCCCTGGGTCAGGAAGATCCCCTGGAAGAGGAAAGGGCTACATATGTCAATATTCTTGCTTGGAGAATCCCAGAGACAGAAGAGCCTGGTAGGTTACAGTCCATAGGGTTGCAGAGAGACATGACTGAAGCGATTTAGCATGCAGGCATGCAAACAGGAAATCACATGAAAATTGCATGTTGTTTAGAGCAGAATAAAAATGAAAGTAATAAATATAACAACTTGTCAGATGTGGTCAAAGTAGTGATTAGAGGCAAATTATAATGAAGGGTGTATGAATTAAACAATAAGAAGGGATGAAATTACATTAATTAAAAATTTTCACTCAAGAAAATAGGAAAAATGTACAGAATAATTAGAAAAGTAGGAGAAAGAAATTCTAAGAATCAGACATTAATAAAGCAAGTATTATGTCATGGGGAAAGGCACTACTGCTGCTGCTGCTAAGTCGCTTCAGTCGTGTCCAACTCTGTGTGACCCCATAGACGGCAGCCCACCAGGCTCCCTGGGATTCTCCAGGCAAGAACACTGGAGTGGGTTGCCATTTCCTTCTCCAGTGCATGAAAGTGAAAAGTGAAAGTGAAGTCGCTCAGTCATGTCTGACTCCTAGCGACCCCATGGACGGCAGCCCACCAGGCTCCTCCATCCATGGGATTTTCCAGGCAAAAGTACTGGGGTGGGATGCCATTGCCTTCCCCAGGGGAAAGGCACTAACTAGATAATAAAACAAAAACCTGATTCTTTAAGAGTAAACATACAAGACTATCTATTAGGAGAATCTAGGGAATTAAGAAAAGGGAAAAAAGCCCAGAGAAGGTAAATTAATATTAAAATAGAAAAGATAAATTAGTAGAAGCTGTTTAAAAATCTTCAGACTTGTGAAAACATTAATGACAATATATTTGGAAAAGAGTAATATAGATGATATTTTAGAAACAAATATTTTAAACTAATATTAAATATATAATCATTAATATAAAATTGTGACTCAGTGGCCAGAAAAAACTTTCTATAAAAAGTTTTAGAAAAGCGAAGAAGGCTCAAATAGGTTTGGACTGAGTGACTAACATTTAACACACTTATGTTTGGAGCAGACTTCTTTCAGGAAAGAAATAATCCTTACCTTACAAAAGATTGTCAGAGATTTAAAAAGAGAAAAAAGAACTCCCCAACATATTTTACCAGTTCTGTGACCTCAGTTATAAAACTGCACAAGAAAAATACAAAAAAATAAAACTGTAGAAGAGACTCACTTATTCATGTTAGTGCAGAAAGCATGAATACAGTGTCACCAAATTGAAACCTGTGATGTATGTATATAAACTATATCATATTTGAATTTGTTTTGTTCCAGCAACAGAAAAAGGGTTTTAGTATCAGAAAGTATAAAAATGTGTTTATATATTTTAAGAAATAATTTGATCTCAGTTGTTGCATTGAAATGCTTGATAAAAATTTGGCACTCAATCATGAAAGAAAAGTTCTTTTACCTGATAAAAAAAGATATTTGTTAAAAACTTGATCAATATTATCAATATTATTGATGAAAAACATGAATTTAAGTCACAAAGGCTATAACCTCCCCTGTATCCATAGCTCTTCTTTTTGAGCTATATTTCAGTCCTTAATAGGAAGTTCCATCAATTACTATGTCAATATTCTTTCAAACTTTTATTTTAAAAATTGTATGTGTGTGCACTTAGTCGCTCAGTTGTGTCTGACTCTTTATGACTCCATGGACTGTAGTCCAACAGGCTCCTCTGGCCATGGAGATTCTCTAGGCTAGAATACTGGAGTGGGTTCCCATGCCTTCTTCCAGGGGATCTTCCCAACCCAGGGATTGAACCCAGTTCTCCCGCATTGCAGGCAGATTCTTTACTGTCTGAGTCACCAGGGAAGCCCCAAATTGTACACTCATGCTGAGAATTTCTTAGGTATTTGTAGATTTGTATTTGTATTTATCTAAAATTTCATGGAATTTCCATGAAAGTTCAAGGTTTCTCATTTATAAATGAGAAACTTATTACTCTTGAAATAAGAAGACATCATTTGGGAGGAATATTGTAAAATAACCTCTCATGTTCACAATCATAACTGTTTTGTGAACAAATCAAAACCATCTTTAAAATGAAAGAATGCATTGTAATTGTCATATTTACTTAACTATGACCTTGTGAAACGAAGACTCTCTTGTGCACCCGACATCAAGGAATAGGATTTGGTTTCTCTCAATGTCTTCATAGTCATTCCAGTGTTAAAGATATTTGTTAAATATGTTATATTTCACACGTTCAATAACATTTCAGAGTGTTCAAGAGCTTTTGAAATTGTTAAACATATATATGGTCAAAATTGTGAGATTCTCTGTAATTCATGGCAGTGAGACAGCCTTCTAGAAATCGCATTTTTATATTAGAAAAAATAACATACTTCTGTTCAATTATTGAAGCCTATCGTACAGAAATCACATGATGGAAATTATTAATAGTTGTATATTGTACTTGTATAATGTATTGATGTTTTATAAGTTCTTTTTAAAATTTAAATATAGTTGACATAAAATCCTAAGTACTTTTTATATATGATCTTATTTTTAGCTCCTTTTAGTAAATTAAAATATCAATCAATTTAAGTATTTCTCAGTCATTTCTTGCTAGGATATAATAAACACCCTCATTTAGCTAATGAATAAATTATACTGGAATGTTTTCTTTTATTAAATGTGGCAATGTTTTTAAAAATTTCATGTTATGTATCAATTTCAGTTCCTGTTAAAATCTTCCTGTAGCACCAGTCTTTAGATGACAATGTCCTTTTCTTATAATTGTTTGCTCTTATCTACTATGAAGAAATTTTTTGTCAAATATGTCAGCAATTTATTTGCCCCATATAAATTTGAAAGAAACAATAAAAATAAATTCTTGCCTTTAGTGGTTTGAATCAAAGTGACAATTACAAGTTTTTCTAATTTTACCCTTAGATTTAGTCCAACGATAGCCTTTTAAAAATTAACCTCACTCTACCACATTTAATGTAAAATTGTTTTTTAGAGAAATCTTTATAAAGATAATTAAATTATTTTTTTGAAAAATATATGAAGATTTTTGGATAAAAATGTATTTTTAAATTATAGGTATATACTTGACCTATAGTCTTATGTTATATTCAAGTATTGCACTAAATCATTACCAAATATTGACACAATATTAAAATATTAAAAAGGGAGGAAAAATATATTTATATAAGAATGCTGGTTAAAAATTTAGAGAAAATGATAGAAATAGAAAAAATCAACAGATAACCACTGCAATAGTAGTGATTGACTAGGCAAAAGTCAAAAGTTAATGAGAAATCTTTATATTATAAATGTTAGGATATAACAGTCTAAAATTATTTTTCACAGATCACTAATTAATGAAAAAAGAAGCAAAAGCTTAATTTTACAGTGGAAATAACTGTCAAATACTACCTTAAGTAAATGATCAAACTTAATGTCACCAATTATGGGACTATTAAATAACTACTAATATTATTTGTTCTTCTTAAATGTAATGTTTTTTATTGCAATAAAGAGTTATGGATTTTTTTCTCTAAATGATTAATTTTCATGAATTTTTACCCAAACACATACAAGACAAAATGATATCAAAACAATGCTTGTTTCTTATGCAATGGAGTATTTTTCTTCAACAGTTAAGCATAGTTTTTTAAAAATGAACAGGAAAATAAGCTTTTTTTTTCTTTCTATATAATGATTTATTTCATATCCTGAAAGAGAAAATTGCAAGTTATGGTAACAAACACTAATAATAAGCTTTTGTACTTTATAAAATTGTGGGAAAAATAATATTTTCTAAGATCAACTATGGAACTTATAGATATTTACAAAATAGATAAAGAGATGATTTGGGAGAATAGCATTGAAATATGTATAATATCATATCTGAAACGAGTCGCCAGTCCAAGTACGATGCCTGATAACGGATGCCTGGGGCTGGCGCACGGGAAGACCCAGAGGGATGGTATGGGGAGGGAGGAGGGAGGGGGGTTCAGGATGGGAACACATGTATACTTGTGGCGGATCCATCTTGATGTATGGCAAAAGCAATACAATATTGTAAAGTTAAGCAAAATAAAATTTAATTAAAAAAAATTAAAAAAAAAAGAGATGTTGAAAATGTGGTTTAACTTGTGAAAATCTCTGAATTTTTTATACTAAAACACTCTGTTAGGCTTTAATTCTCAGTCCTGTGGGATTGATGTGTCTCTAAATGATCACTGTTTAGTCTCTAAGTCCTCTTTGTGACCCCTTAAACTGTAGCCTGCCAGTATTCTCTGTGGGATTTTCCAGGCAAGAATACTGGAATAGGTTGCTCTTTCCTTCTCTAGGGGATCTGCCTAAGTAGGGATCGAACCCACATCTCCTGTATTGGTAGGCAGATTCTCTACCACTAAGTCACCTGGGAAGCCCAAACAAACATTACTACAATTAAAATTTAATTAAAAGATTTAAAAATTATCACCTGACTTGTAGAAAACAGTGTGTTGGAAACTTTCTTCCTATTTTAAAGCTTCATAATCTAGTAGCTTGATTAAGACAAACTTGTCAGTTTTACATATGCCATCAGGGTTAATTAAAAAAAGCTGATTTCCCCTCCAGATCTATTGATTCATAATATCTATTGTCATTAGAGTATCCAAAATTTCTATAGAAAGATGTGCTTAGTTGCTCAGTTGTGTCTGACTCTTTATGAACTCATTGACTGCTGCCCGCCAGGATCCTCTGTCCATGAGGATTCTCCAGATAATAATAATGGAGTGGGTTGCCATGGCCTCTTCCAGGGGATCTTCCCACTCCAGGGATTGAACCCAAGTCTGCAACACTGCAGGCAGTTTCTTTACTGATTGAGCCACCAAGCCCAAGAATATTGGAGTGGGTAACCTATTTCTTCTCCAGGGGATCTTCCCTACTCAGGAACTGAACCGGGGTCTTCTACAATGCACATGGATTCTTTACCAGCTAAGCTACCAGATATGCCCCATGGAAAGATGGTACTTGATCTCACATTTTGGTTTGACCCAGAAGGACATGAAATGGTTAATTTGAAAATCCCAACTTTCTGTTACCAATTGATGGGTTAAAAAAAATGAGTTCAGAGCACCTATGCCTAGTGATCGGAGAAGGCGATGGCACCCCACTCCAGTACCCTTGCCTGGAAAACCCCATGGACAGAGGAACCTGGTAGGCTGCAGTCCATGGGATCGCGAAGAGTCGGACACGACTGAGCGACTTCACTTTCACTTTTCACTTTCATGGATTAGAGAAGGAAATGGCAACCCACTCCAGTGTTCTTGCCTGGAGAATCCCAGGGGTGGGGGAACTTGCTGGGCTGCCGTCTATGGGGTTGCACAGAGTCGGACATGACTGAAGTGACTTAGCAGCAGCAGCAGCATGCCTAGTGATATAGCCTGGAAAGATTAATAAACAAAGAGAAAGAGAACTTTGACATTTCTTAATAATAAATTGCATCATATTCCCATAGCAGGAGCTATATATAGATAAAAATATATTTCTCTCTTACTGTTACTTATATGGCAGTGCATCTGAAGTCAGGTATTTGTGCTCTAATGTTTGTGTTTGTGTGTATATGGTTATTTGACCTGATTGCTTAATCTCCAAAAATGTCATAAAGCACCTGATCTATCTTGCAGAGTAGTCTTTAAAAAGATAGGACTTGGAATGCCCTCACCCATCCTGAAAGGCTCTGTGCTTCTTTAAGAGCCAAGTCCTGGCTAGTGCTACTGTATCTCTATTGTATAATGTGTTATTCTTGAATGTAAATTTCTGATTTTCTGAATCAGGGAACCAGGACTGGGGTAAGAGAAAGCCATATTGGATTAGGGGTAGATTTCTCCTTAAAGGAGAACCATGATGAATAGCCATTTGTTTGAAAAAGGATGCAGTCAGATGGGAGGGAGAGGACTCTTGTCAACATGATGGGCTGAACTAATGGGGGTGGGTCCCCACATTGAAAAATATGTAAATTATAGTTGCATATAATTAAGCTTAGAGGACGTCTCAGTGGCTCAGTCAGTGGTAGAGTCCTCCTGCCAATGCAGGAGACCCAGGAGACCCGGGTTCAATCCCTGAACTGCAAAGATCCCCTGGAGAAGGAAACAGCAACCCACTCCAGTATTCTAGGATGGGAAATCCCAAGAACAGAGGAGCCTGGTGAGCTACAGTCCATAGGGTCACAAAGTGTCAGACACCACAAATTAAGCTCAAGAAATGTAAAGAAAATCAATTCTAACTTACAAGTTAAAAGAGGATAAAGTAAAACTGCAACTAGGAAGTAAGGTTAACCATTTCAGGCGACATCGAAAGGTGATACACAAGTTAAGTTCCAGTAAGAAAATGGCCATGCCATAGACCATCACATTCAGCTACTGGGAAAGGAAACCAATCATTTTGCATTAAATCAACATTGAGGAAATACTGCCTCTTCTTTGAAATGATCCTACAGGTTTTTATTGCAATGTCTTAGATATGAAGCAAGGAAGCAAGATGCCTATAAATCATCAATCAGTATTAGAAATTCCATGTCAAAAATTAATTTTTAAAGTGGTTTGAATTTAGATAACCCATATAATTACAAAGCATAAATAAAATTTTTATAGAAAGTCTTTTCATTCCAGGGTTATTAAACCAAAAAACAATTTTCACAATATCTATGAAATAATTGACAAAGAACTAAAGATAGTAGAGGACTATGAAAAAGCATGTCTATACGGTTCCAAGTGAGAAATGGACTAGAAACTGTGAGAATAAAGGATAGTATATAAAAAGAGCAGGCAAAAAAAATACTAGAAATCTTGTAAATGAAAATGTAGAACTTGAATTAAACAAAAAAGCTAACAAATAGACAAATGAAACCAATGATGAGACATCACCTAGGAGAGAATAAATAAACTGGAGGTAAAATATAAATATAGAAGAAAGAAAAACAAGTCTCGAAAGTGGGGTTTCACAACACAATCATTGTTAAAGTCTTAGTGTATTTGCATTTTTCATGAACTACAATGGAATTTAGAACAGTACTCTTAATTGTTTTCTCTTATAATTAAATTTTCCTGCAGTGTTCTCTCCACTTCAGAAATTGTACATACCAATTTCTAACATATATGCAGTACTTAAAATTGCATAAGTTATTGTGGACATTTATTGTGACATAAAATAAATTGAGTCCAGCACTTTGAAATCTCCACTGATGTCTTTTTAGACATGTTGAGAGTGTTCTGAATGTATCTATTCTGAATGGACTTGCTTACCATGGAGACACATGTTGGGAAGAAGTGCATGGAATTCAAAATAGCAGATGCCTGAAGTGATGTCAAATAAATCCTAGTATTCCACAGTAGGCTTTATGGAAAAGTGTTAATCACTCAATCATGTCTGACTCTTTTGCAACTCCATGGAACTGTAGCCCATCAGGCTTCTCTGTCCATGGAATTCTCCTGGTAAGAGGATCAGAGTGGGTAGCCATTCCCTTCTCCAGGGGACCTTCCCAACTCAGGGACTAATCCCAGGTCTCCTGCATTGCAGGCAGATTCTTTACTATCTGAGCCACCTGGGAGAGTTTATGGGAAGCTGATCTTAAAAGATGATTAAAGAAAAGAACTTTGGTTGAAGAATGAATTCCATAAAAAGATATAGAGCTGTATCGAAGCTTAACAGATAAAAATCTTCATATAATACTGAGTTCTTATGAGTATTTTATTCTTAGCATTTGACATAAGCACTGAAGAATGTGTTGAATGTTGACAAAAAGAGAAAGCAAAACAAACAAGATTTTATGCAAAATAAAGGACATATCATGAGCAATGGCAAGCTTGAATTAGAAAAGAGTGCATATGTTCTTTAACCAATAAATAGATGAATGAACATTTAATGTGGAGATATCATCAGATAGTTAGAAATAAGAAGTAGAGCTTTGAAGGGAAATTTAAGAACTACAGAGGGGCTTCCCTGGTGGCTCAGCTGATAAAGAATCTGTCTGCAGTGCAGGAGACCTGGGTTTGATCCCGGGGTTGGGAAGATTCCCTGGAGAAAGGAAAGGCTACCCACTCCAGTATTCTGGCCTAGAAAATTCCATGGACTGTATAGTCCATGGGGTTGCAAAGAGTTGGACACAACTGAGTGACTTTCACTGTCACTTTTCATAAAACATAAATTAAGAAAAGTAGGCAGTTAAGGAGATACAGAGCTTGCTAAAATGAAAAAGAGAAGATGAGTTAGAGAATTGAATCTTGCTTCCCTGGTGGCTCAGATTGTAAAGACTCTGACTGCAACGTGGGAGACCTGGATTCAATCCCTGTGTTGGGAAGATCCCCTAAAGAGGGCATGGCAACCCACTCCAGCATTCTTGCCTGGAGAATCCCCATGAACCGAGAAACTTGGTGGGCTACAGTCTATGGGGTTGCTAAGAGTTGGACATGACTGAGCAACTAGGCACAGCACAGCAAAAGAATACTCAAGCTGGGAGTATTGTTGTCCAATACTGAGCTATTGTAAGAAATAAGAACGAAATAATGGAAGAGTGTTTGGGGGAAGCTATTTAAGTAAAGCATAACATGTAATCAAATTATTAGATGACCTTTATTGGTGCATTTTAGCATGATAGTGGCATTTGAGTTTTTAAAATGCTGTGCTACTTATCCCAAAATACGTTCCTCAAGTCGTCCTGGCTGCACCTAGCTTCTGGTGAAGCTACAAAATATAGTTATTTCACTTGAGGACTTCTGGATGCTGCAGCCTAAACTTCAATTAAGATAAAGCAGAAATTATAACATAAACTTAAAATATGTGACCTTGATTACTGGTCAGGTGGGATGGACCCATAAAGTTGGAAAGTTGGTGACCCTTGTAATGTCATTACAGTTGGTAAAGTCATCTTTGAAAACTTGTAAAGCAGAACACATCGTTCTTGAGCCTGTATCTCTGGGGGAAATAGTTGTAAAAAGCCATAATAGGAATTCTGATCCTTACTTATTTTTATGCAATTTATTAAAATAAAGTAGTAACTCCAAGCAATATTTTACTTACTTTCAAAACAAGATTTTACTTACTTTCTGGGCACACTTTCTGGGCTGCATACCTATGAACTACTTTTCTCATCCTCATACTTATAGCCAAGTATGGCTCTGCAGGTTAAGTGCTCACCAATGAAATATGAACAGAAGTGAGGGGTGCTTTGATGCCTGGGGCTGGCACACTGGGACGACCCAGAGGGATGGTATGGGGAGGGAGGCGGGAGGAGGGTTCAGGATGGGGAACACATATATACTTGTGGCGGATTCATTTTGATGAATGGCAAAAGCAATACAATGTTGTAAAGTTAAGCAAAATAAAATTTAAAAAATATTCAAAAATACAGCAATAAAAAAAATAAAATTCAAAAGTGAAAAAAAATAAAAGGAGACTTCTTACCCTTGTCTTTCTTTCTTCCCTTTTGCAGATTGAAATGTCCGTTGTGATGGAAGTACAACATCAAACCATGCTGATGAAGCCAATAGCTGTGGAAATGATGGAGCATGAAATAAATAAACAAATCCCTGGAGTGGTGGTGGGGGAGGGACCACAGAACAAAGCTGCTCCATGTACCTAGGCTCTTTGGGCTTTTAAGTGGTTCTGTGTGTATGAAAGAACTTTCAATCTAATTTAAGTTCTTGCTTAATTTAAGCCTTTGCCAACAAAGGTCCCTCTAGTCACAGCTATGGTTTTTCAAGTAGTCATGTATGGATGTGAGAGTTGGACTATAAAGAAAGCTGAGTGCTGAAGAACTGAAGCATTTGAACTGTGTTGTTGGAGAAGACTCTTGGGAGTCCCTTGGACTGCAAGGAGATCCAACCAGTCTATTCTGAAGGAAATCAATTCTGAATACTTACTAGAAGGACTGATGCTGAAGCTGAAGCTTCAATACTTTGTCCACTTGATGCCAAGAACTGACTCACTAGAAAAGACCCTGATGCTGGGAAAGATTGAAGGTGGGAGGAGAAGGGGATGACAAAGGATGAGATGGTTGGATGGCATCACTGACTCGATGGACATGAGTTTGAGTAAGCTCCAGGAGTTGGTGATGGACAGGGAAGCCTGGCGTGCTGCAGTCCATGGGTCACAAAGAGTTGGACACAACTTAGTGACTGAACTGAACTGAACCGAAGCCCCTTGCATTTTGTCAGCAGTGTACCCTGTATCTTAATAAAACTTCAGAAGAATATGGGCTGATTGCGACTTAAAGTGGATGCGTAAATTGAGTTTTATGATTAAAAAATTGACTCATTTATAGAGTGGAAAGAGACAGATGGATTGTTAGAAATAACTAACTTAATATCTTGTCATAGTTACTTACATGCTTAGGAAGTAAAATACTAATCAAAACTTTAAGAGGAACATTTACAGTCATGAAACTTTATCATAGATATCTTCTCCAACTGTCAGAAAAATATGTATATAATATGTATACATAAAATACCATATGAGCTTCCCAGGTGGCTCAGTGGGTAAAGAATCCACTGCAAAGAAGGAGAGGCAGGAGACACAGGTTTAATCCCTAGGTCAGGAAGGTCCCCTGGAGGAGGACATGCATGGCAACCACTCCAGTATTCTTGCCTGAAGAATCCCATGGACAGAGGACCCTGGAGAACTACAGTCCATAGGGTTGGCAGAGTTGGATAGGACTGAGCATGCATACACACACACACACACACACATTTATAGTATATATAGTAAAACACTAGACAGAAAAGTATTACATATTGCTCTTTATGTATTCATAAGTATTTCATGTATACCCATATAGTACTCTCCACACATTCAGAGAATTGAATTTCCACAACTCACAGATCAGAACTTTCTAGGTGTTCTATAATTAGGTAGAAAATAGTTACTTATGAGAAAACATCCAGAAATGTATCATTAACTCTCTGAATGTGTGAATGAATCTGACATTTCCTAGGAGCTAATGAGATACGTGCTCGCTAACTTGTCAAGCATTCTTTTTGGAAATCTTAAAAAGAAAAGTCTCCTAAATCTGAGTCATTAAGGTGATGCCAAGTCAAAATACGCCAAAAAATGAGAATTAGATTTCTCTTCTCTAATAATGTTTCATGTGGAAAAGCAAGGTCTCTACTGAATTGGATAGATTTGACTTAGAATCCTGATCCTGTGAATGACTCGTTGTCATCTTAAAAAATTTGTTCCATTTCTTGGAGTCCTGTGTATGGTGAAAACTTAGAAGTCAGAACACCCAAGACTTAGTCCCTGCTATTGCCAGTGTTGTGATTGCTTTTGCTTTCCCCTTCCTTTCTTTTGCATTATCTCCAGTTTATTTTGTAACCATACTTTTAGAATGTAAAATCCAGTGTCCTAATTATCAGCTCAGATTTAGACCACTTTATCTCCTAATACTTGATAAAGTGTTTTAGTCCCACACAACTAATTATAGGCAGTGGAGAGCTAGTGGATTCAAATTTATCTTGGCTCTATCCCTTTTAGTAAGTATTTTGATGTGCATGCAGATATTAAACTGTTTGCACTTGTAAAAATAAGCCTAAAAAACTTTCATTCATTATTTTCACTTTTGTGAACTATTCATGTATTTTCCCCATTTATCAATCATATTTTTCTTCATTTTTGTTTTTAAGATAGCATCTTTTATCTAAAAATCATCTTTTATCAATTATGCTGTGAATATTTTCTCCCAGATTATAATTTACACTTTAATTTTTAAGGATGCATTTAATAAATACTTATTCTTTAGTGCATTTGTATTTATACAAACTTTTCTTCTAAGACTAGCACTGTGACTTATTTAAAAAATTCTTTTCTTTTCCCAAGATAATAAAATGCTTCCCTAAACATTATTCTGAAATTATTAAAACTTTATCTGCCACATTTAAACCTTTAATCTTTTGAGGTTCAAATTTTGCCCTTGATACAAGGAAGGATTTTATCATACCTAATGATTCTCCTCTATTAGATAATAATGCCTTTAGGTCTCTCAATTTGTGACTATCATTTTACATGTCATAATTTTAAATTAAATTTACAGGAATAAACACAATTTAATCATAAATTGTTCCAGAGCTAGTGGCTTTTTATTTGCTAAATTTCCATTTAAGATGTTCCCATCTGTATTTATTTCAGACTGGTCTCTATCATTTCAATGTCTTTTTAAGCTCATATTACAGGATTAAATATATTATAAAAGTTCAGAAATTATGAATATACAGCTCAGTGAATTTGTCCGAAGTAAATATACTCATGTATCTTGGATCAAGAAATAGAATACTATAAACACCCCCAAAGCTTTCCCTGTGACTCTTTGAAATCATCATCTTGTATTCAGAGTTCTGAATACCTTTAATCACAAATTTAAATAAATTATAATTAAAATTAAAGCATTGATATACATAACAATTTGAATAAACTTGAGAAATTATACTTTATGTAAAAAGCCAATCTCAAAAGATACATACTACATGATCTCATTTATTTTACATTCATGAAATAACGTATTTATAGAGATGGAGAACAGATTACCATGTTAGTGGTTGCCAGATTAGAGATTTGAGGGATAGCATATCAATTCAGTTCAGTTCAGTGTCTCAGTCATGTCCATCAAGAAGTAACATGTTTATAGAGATGGAGAACAGATTATCATGTTAGTGGTTGCCAGATTAGAGATTTGAAGGATAGCATGTAAATCTACATAAAACAATGTATGTGCTAAAGTTGATTAAATCTACACATGCGCGCACACACACACACACACATACAGATATGAGTGCATTTATAACTAATGTAATCTAAATAATTCATGTTGGTTTCAGCAATGTCAGTTTCCCGGTTGTAATGCTATACTATAGCTATGCAAGATGTTAATAGAGGGGAAACTAAATGAAGAGTGGAAAGTAAATGCCTACATTTCTTTGCAATATTCTGTGGATACATAATTATTTTAAAATAAAACAAAAATATTTTAAAAAGCACAATTTTGAATGCTTTATTTTATTTGTTTAAACAGCACACATATATAAGAAAAACATTGTCTACAGTTTCCTAAATATGTGCTCATGCTCAGTTGCTAAGTTGTGTCCAACTCTGTGCATGGACTGTAGCCCACAAGATTCTTCTGTCCATGTGATTTCCCAGGCAAGAATTCTAAAGTGGGTTGCCATTTCTTCCACCAGGGGATCTTCCCAATCCAAGGATCCAACCTGTATCTTCTGCAAGTTTCCTACACTGCAGGTGGAATCTCTACCACTGAGTCACCAGGGAAACCCTTTCCTAAATATGTTTACTGTTAAAAATAATTAGTCCTAGCTGGCGAATGTGGATGTTAGGAAAAATGCGACTTCATCAAAGGTTGAAAAGGATGTGGAGGAAAGGGAACATTTGTATACTGTTGGTGGGAATCAACAGAGGTTCAATCATTACAGAAAACATTATGGAGGTTTCTCAAAAAATTAAAAATAAAGCCAACATATAATCCATCATTTATTTTATGATTATCTATCCAAATAGGAAAAGGAGTTTGTCAAGGCTGTATATTGTCATCCTGTTTATTTAATTTATATGCAGAGTATATCATGAGAAACGCTGGACTGGAAGAAACACAAGCTGGAATCAAGATTGCTGGGAGAAATATCAATAACCTCAGATATGCAGATGACACCACCCTTATGGCACAAAGTGAAGAGGAAGTAAAAAGCCTCTTGATGAAAGTGAAAGTGGAGAGTGAAAAAGTTGGCTTAAAGCTCAACATTCAGAAAACGAAGATCATGGCATCCCGTCCCATCACTTCATGGGAAATAGATGGGGAAACAGTGGAAACAGTGTCAGACTTTCTTTTTCTGGGCTCCTAAATCACTGCAGGTGGTGACTGCAGCCATGAAATTAAAAGAATCTTACTCCTTGGAGGGAAAGTTTTGACCAACCTAGATAGCATATTCAAAAGCAGAGACATTACTTTGCCAACAAAGGTTCATCTAGTCAAGGCTATGGTCTTTCCTGTGGTCATGTATGGATGTGAGAGTTGGACTGTGAAGAAGGCTGAGCCCCGAAGAATTGATGCTTTTGAAGTGTGGTGTTGGAGAAGACTCTTGAGAGTCCCTTGGAGTGCAAGGAGATCCAACCAGTCCATTCTGAAGGAGATCAGCCCTGGGTGTTCATTGGAAGGAATGATGCTAAAGCTGAAACTCCAGTACTTTGGCCACCTCATGTGAAGAGTTGACTCATTGGAAAAGACTTTGATACTGAGAGGGATTGGGGGCAAGAGGAGAAGGGGGCGGCAGAGGATGAGATGGCTGGATAGCATCACTGACTCGATGGATGTGAGTCTGAGTGACCTCCAGGAGTTGGTGATGGACAGGGAGGCCTGGCATGCTGCAATTCATGGGGTTGCAAAGAGTCAGACACGACTGAGTGACTGATCTGATCTGATCTGATCCAAAGGAAATTAAATCACTATCTTGGGGCATTTGTACTCCTATGTTCATTGCTATATAATTCACAATAGACAGGATATTGAATCAAACTAATTGTCAAAAGATGGATGAACAGATAAAGAAAATGTGGCATGTATGTACAGTGGAATATTATTCAGCCTTAAAAAAGAAGGGGATCCTGTCATTTGGGACAAAACGGATGAACCTGGAGGACACTATGCAAAGTGAAATAAGCCAGACACAAAAAGAGAAAAACTGCATGACATCATTTGTATGTGGAATGTAAAAAAGTTGAACTCATGAAAATAGAAAGTAGAATGGTGACATCCTGGGCTAGTGGGTGAGGGAAATGTGGAGATGTTGGTCAAAGATACAAAGGCTCACTAATGCAGGATGAATAAGCTATGGAGCTATAATATACAATATGGTGACAGTATCTAAAATTGAAAATGTATTCTTGTCCCAACTGAAGAAGCATGTCTAATGCAAAACCCATACAGGAAATAAGCCCCATATAGTTTAAATGATAAAAAGAAAAAACTGACAAATAAATTTACAGTTAATCAGTCTTTTAATCCCCTTGGGTTTTGATGATCTGAATGTAATTAAAAAATCACATGAAATATTAAGGCACATGAAGAGATTGCCACAAAAGAATGATGAAATCTTGCTAGTTAATAAATCTCAGCTTATTATCTTTCATTATACTTATATATTTTTCCCTTTAGCATTCTATTATTTTTCTTTAAAAGAAATGTTCCCATTAATTATATTTTTGTTATTTCTTACCTGATTCATATCATGACTAGAAAGCAAACAATGTATTTCAATGAAGAGGTCGGTAAAAATGTACATATTATTAAGTAAGAATATAAATTCAAACACTAACAAATTCAGAGCAAAGAAAAATAAACGTTTAAAGCAAAGAGAAAGCAGAAGTTTTCATAAATTTGGTATCATATTGTTATTTTTAAAATTACTACTACATTGTGAGATTGTGATGAGATGGTCTCAGATGAGTAAAGAGATTTTTTGTATTTGAAACACAATTTTCTATATGTGAGTTTGAAGATACTCTACCATATCTGTACATTTATTGGGAGGCATTGGAGAAGGAAATGGCAACCCACTCCAGTGTTCTTGCCTGGAGAATCCCAGGGGCGGCAGAGCCTGGTGGGCTGCCATCTCTGGGGTCGCAAAGAGTCGGACACGACTGAAGTGACTTAGCAGCAGTAGCAACAGTTAAATAATATATTTAGAAAAATTTTAATAACTGTAAAAACATTTGTACTAGATATTGTGCTTCACGCAATACCTTTATAACACTAATCCTCAGAATAACCTGAGATGTAATTAGTACAGTTCAAAATTAATCATGTCATGTATTTAATATTCAAAAATTATGAATAATAATGCTATTAAATATTTCTGCATTAAAATCCATTTCAGAAATAAAATTAAAATGTGCATTTGAAGCTCCCATTTTCCTAGACTGCTAATATCCTTCTTTCTCTCTGTCCAAATTTGCTTTAGAATATTCCTATAACTTTTAAAAAATTTACTCTGTATGTTCTATTCATAGCCTAATTGTGTTTTACACTTTGTACTTTTTATAAATCCTACTTAGGTATTTGTTAATCTGTTTTTGAAATTTTACATTGATTAACTTCAATACTGATTAAAACTTTGATATACATAGCTTCAGTATACCCAGTTTCACTGTAGATTATGTTGCTATCCAAAAGTTATTTGGATATTAGACTGGTTTCTTAATTTTAATACATACTAATCCATTCTTACTTTGTGTAAGGATTTTCTCTTAGATGTGTGTGCTCAGTTGTGTCCAGCTCTTTGTGATCCCATGGACTGTAGACCACCAGGCTCCTTTGTCCTTGGGATTCTCCATGCAAGAATACAGAAGTGGGTTGACATTTCCTCCTCCAGAGAATCTTCCTGACCCAGGGATCAAACCCATGTCTCTTCAGTCTCCTGCTTGACAGGAGGATTCTTTACCACTGAGCCACCTGGAAAGCCTTAGATTATACACAAAAGTGGAATTGCTTGTTTTTTCTTTTTATTTGTGGACCCTCCTTATGTTTGTTTGATGAATAATAATCTAGTTTATGCCTTGAAAGTATCTTCTTCTAGATTAAAACATTTTTTGAAATAAAGAAAAGTAAAATATTGATGTAGTAAAATTTATCAATCCATGCTTTATTGCTTTTATGTCATACTTATCTTCATAATCTCCAAAACATATAAATAATGCCTAGCTATTTCCCCTGTAGAAGTTTTTAAAAGTATAAATGTCTTCTGAGCTTTATCCCTCACTCTGTATCAGTAGTATTTGTACTATCATTCAGTTTTAAGTGTTTTTCATTAATATGGAAATATTATACATTGAGATTTATTTCTCCTGTATTACTTTGAATTTCCATATTATTTTATTATTTTCTTTTCTGTGTTACATAAACTATGTATTTGTTACCTGTTTATCTTAGCATTTTGGAAGTTATGCACTCTGCCTCTACCTTTAAAGCAGCTATTATTGAAATTATAATGCCTGTTTCATTAAAAAATTTGAAGTGAATAAATTTCTCCATTGTCTTTTAAAACAATAAATGATCTTGCAATACTGCATCTAAAATTTTCTCTCTTCTGTTTCTTACAAACATATATTATTGTCTGCTCTTCTGATTATATCTTATAGTTATCACCAGTGGGAGTATTTTGGTTTTGCAGTTTCATCATTTGTTTAGATTTACCCATACACTTACAGATTTTTCTTGGCTCCAGCCACACATTTTCACTTTTCCTTGTGGGGTCATTTTCTTTCTTTCTGAGTAACTTATCTATTATATTAGAAAGAATTAATGGATGGCACAGTCACTATGTTTTAGTGGGTATTAAAAAAAATTATCTTATTGTCATTCTGGAGTGACAGTAAAGATAATTATTTTTTCTTGCTTTCAATCTAGATTGAATTCTGTTCCTGCAATGCTTTAAGTTTACATAAAGTTAATTCAGCATCATAAACTTATAGACCTTTCACATCTAATTTTAACAACCCTTGAAACTTAAATATTTTTTTAAGCATCGTTAAAAAAAAAAAAAAAAGAACTGTGCATTTTATAGTGGCTTACTTAATGACTCATAATGTTGTAGAGAATTGTTTGATAAACAAAGTGCAGAAAACTGAATACATGGTCTGCAAAGACTATTACAGTTGTATTTAAACACTTGTCAGCAGCACTGTAGGGTATTAGTATTAAGAATGCAAATGAGAAGCATAGAACTGAAGGATGTATGAAGGATCCAATGTGGTTCTTGACATTATAAACTTCAACAGTACCAGTTTCTAGTTTTCCAGTTTGCTCTAGAAATTGAGCAGGTAATTGCCCCACTACAGAAATTATTTTGAATGACCAATTACATTGATTTTAAAGTGTTAATAAGTTAAGAATAAAAATATGTGCTTTCAAAAATGTTTCTAAGGAAATACTAAAGGAGTTCTGAATCTTGGCATTATGAAGCCCCAGGTTACACACTCAGTAGTCATGAACTTTATTTGAGCATTTGGGGAGTCAAATGACATAACCTAATAGAGGCAAATATTTATTTCTTTGTTTAATAATGAGATTGAATGTTGAATTTAGTTCATATGAAAAAAATAATATTTCAGATAATAGTTCTACTTCAATATTTTTCTTAATCAAATCTTTATAATTCACTTAAACAATGCTAAAATGCTGCTTTGGTAATCATAATAAATTCTCTTAAAGTAAGCTTAGCTTTTGATATATAAATATATATACATATATCACTAGTGGATTTATTCCCAAACTTTACCTCCAAACATTATTGGACACACAAGGAAGTAATTTAAAGACTTGAACTTCAACTTGACTTTAACTTGCTGAGAACCAATTCTCTCATTACTAACAGTAAAATGCCCACTTTTAAAATATAAATCACTTCGGTGAGCCTATATGGAGAGTAGGACACATAATAGCTCAATATATTACATTTGTCTACATTCCCCTGGCTTAGTATTCACTAACTGACAAAGGCTTGATTTATTATTTTACCCATGAGTCTACAGTCCTAAAGTAAAAGTAAAGTCACTCAGTCGTGTCTGACTCTCTGCGACTCTACCGACTATAGCTTATCAGGCTCCTCTGTCCATGGGATTTTCCAGGGAAGAGTATTGGAGTGGGTTGCCATTTCCTTCTCCATGGGATCTGCCCTACCCAGGGATCGAACCCAAGTCTCCTGCATTGTGGGCAGATGCTTTATGCTCTAAGCCACCAGGGAAGCCCTTTACAGTCCTAGAACAATCCCAACAAATATCTAGGGTGTCTTGTGGCAGGTGGTTTTCTGCCTAGGATAATATTTGTGAGAAGAATTAGCTAATTGGTAAAAGCTCAAAAAAACTTTTGATGATTTAAGCAAACCTTAAATGGTGACTTTGAGATAAAAAAACATTTATGCAACTCAAGTATCCTGCAACACAGAGAACACGCAGATGAGTGCTCTACATACTGTTTTACCCCTAGTAACGAAATCTGGTAAAGGTCCAGGCAGACTCGAAGACCAGGCTCTGAGAAAAGTGTGGGTGCCTCCAGAAGAGGCTTTCCTGATACAGTGCATTATAGAAAACCAGGATATTAGGTTTATAATTGCTTCTGTGGTTGATGTTGTGTAGAAATCGACAAGGGTGATTCAGCAGTATAGTTAGGTTATATAGCTTCTTCTATTACTCATTTGTTCCAATAAGTTAACATATAATTTGGTGTGATAGCAAGCATATTTGCTACATAATATTTTATTGCATGATAGCTTCTTATACAAAAAAATAAGTCAATAAATAAATTCCCAATCTTGCTTTTCTTTGGTCAAGAAATGGATATGTGTGAACAGGGACAGAGTTTTGAGCCTTCCATTTTCTCTCCTATTTCCCTAGGCTTGGACAAAGTAATGAGAACAATCTCACCCAAAGGTCCCATCTTCGAGTAAGGCTTAATGTTATTGAGAAAAACAGTCTTGTTAGAGAAGAGAAAAAAAAAAATCATGCTTTGAATGGAAAGTGTGAATCAGTAATGACAGCCAAAGTATCTAGAGAGACAGGATAAGCAAAGAATGTGAGAAACTGACTAAAGGAAAGGGCACTAAGAGAAGAATCTGGAGCCCTGGGTGGCAGTTTTATGCAATGTGAAATTGTGCTGGCCCTTAATTCAGTATCTAGGGAAAGATAAGAAAACCTCCTAAAGTGTGTTTTAAGGCTCATATATTCCAGGAATAGCATAGGAAGAGAGGCTGGGAGATAAAATTTTATGAGTCTAGCTTCACAGTATATAAGCTAAAGCTGGAGACAGTGTGGCTTTAGCTTCGCTATCATCTTCATCTTTCCTCCTCCTCCTCTACTTTCTTCCACTCTTCCCTCCCCTTTTTCTTCTTTTAAAATATAATCACAGAAAAATAAGGCTCTGAAAGGACCCTGTGCCAAGCACACAGAGCTAAAAAGTACATAGTGACTTTGTGAATACACTTGAAGTGTCAAATTTAAAGCGAGAGATTCTTCAGAAAAGAAAAAGCACATTAATCATCTTTCTTGGATGAAGAATAGCTAAACATCGGATCACACTGAGAGAACCACAACCTATACTTGACAGTCTCATAAAGTGTTAAACACATCAAGAGGAGGATTTTGATGTGGTTTGAAAGAAGTATCCACATTTGTAATGTTTACATTTTGAAAATGTTATGCTCCTTCAGGTAATTCAGTAAAATGCAATGGAAATTCTTCCAAGAAAAGTAAATATAGCTTCATTTATTAGGTGCCATTTTTTTTTGTTTGTTTAATGATAAGCAAAATGAAAGACATCTATCTTAAAACTGTTGGCACAGGAAAAAAAAATCATTTCTCTTTTGAATTAGAACTCATTCACCTATAACTAGGAGTTAATTCTTAGTAAATTATAATAAAATGGATATTCAAGAATAAATTAGGTAATTAATGTGTTCAAACATCTTATATAGAACAGACACTAATTCTAGAGCTGCTGATATCAGAGGGAATAAGACAGAAGCTATTTCTTTCTTTCATTGGAGCTTCTTATTTGGCTGGAATGAAGACAGATAATAATCAACTAAATGAATAAGTGAATAAGATACCTCCAACTTAATGTATGTTATGAGAAAATTAAAATTAACTGAGATAAAGGAATTGAGGACAAACTATGGGTTTGCAGGGGAAAAGGTATGTTTTTTTTTCTCAGTCCTTCAGTTACCTCAATAATGGATGGGTGTAGAATCATTTGGCAATCACTCGAGTGGAAAAAGATGTCAGTCTGAAAGTGAATAAAACAATTAGAAAACATCTAGTTTAGGTAAGTCATTGCTAGGGAATAAGTTGAGAAACTAGTATTTTTTAATGATAAATTTAAAGCAAATTGATCATGTAACTTCAAATGTTGAGCTGCAAGCAGCAAAAATGCAAGTAGATTGTTGTTTTGTTAGTAATATAAGAATATTTTGTGGAGTTTGCAATTTTTCATTAAAATGATGGACTTATTCTAAACAAGGTACTGAGAAATATAAGAAAGGTGGTGAATTGTGGTAGTAAAAACAAAAATTGGCTGAATACAAGAATTTTATATATTGGGCCGGTTTAAGTCAATTATTGATATATAATCCCTTATCTAAAACCCTTGGGAACAGATGTTCTTATAATTTAGCACGCTTCAGAATTACATAAGTTAATATGCTAAGTAACATGTAAGTTAACCTTGTGTAACATTTCCAACTGAGATTGGAGAAGGACTCATTGATCAAAGAAAATTATTTTCCTTCATCTAAATATATGCAGAGTCACATAAAGTGAGAGAACCAATGACTATAATGTGAGACAAAGAAAGTCAATTGGGTCAAGTTAACTACAAACTGAGTTTTAGCACAAAGTTATTTTTAAAAAAGCATCATTTTCAGCGTTTGAAATTGCAGCTAAGAGATTTTGAAACTGCATTACTTAAATGTGTAAGAAATGTAGGCAAGAGTTTCAAGTTGTGGAATACTTCAACTGGCTATTTCACAAATGGTGTTAATACGATAAATGGTGTGAAAGTATGGTCAGTAAGACTGGGTGTTGAGCTCAGGCTTCACTGTACTCAGTCGTGTCTCTTTGCAACTCCATGGACTGTAGCCTGTCAGGCTCCTCTGTCCGTGGAATTCTCCAGGCAAGAATATTGGGGTGGTTTGCCATTTCCTCCTCCAGAGGATCTTCATAACCCAGGGATCAAAACCCATGCCTCCTGCATTGGCAGTGGTAGGCAGATTCTTAACCACTGAGCCACCTGGGAAGCCCAAGTAGAAAATAAACAATGATTTATCTGGTGAGCAAAATAAATTTAGAGGCCAGAATGTTGAGCAATTTGTATATATGGACAATGATGCCATGAGGCATCATAACTGTAGAGGAATTGTGTAAACTAAAATTCAAAAATCTCACAAACAGGAAAAGTGACTTGTACATTGTATGATGATCAGATCAGATCAGATCAGATCAGTCGCTCAGTCGTGTCCGACTCTTTGCGACCCCATGAACTGCAGCACGCCAGGCCTCCCTGTCCATCACCAGCTCGTATGATGATAGCAATTAGAAAAAAAAATTCTATTTTTGATTAAATATTTTTTTACATGTGCTTCCCAGGTGGCTCAGTGGTAATGAATCTGCTTGCTAAGGCAAGAGATGTTTAATCCCTGGGTCAGGAAGATTTCCGGGAGTAGGAAATGGCAACTGACTCCAGGATTCTTGACTGGAGAATTCTATGGACTCAGGAACCTGGCAGGCTACCATCCATGGAGCTGCAAAGAGTCAGACATCACTGAGCATGCACAAGGAATAGCTTTCTTTTGATATAACTCTTTTGTTCTTTTTTTAAAAGTTTATTCTTATATTGTCTTTTAGTCCTTGAGAAAATGACCCATTCTCACATCACAAATCAAAATGTGGAATAGAAAATAGACAGTAAATTATATGTTTGTTTAGTGAATCAAACAAGAATTGTCTTAAAATCCATTTCCCCCATTCTGAGCAAACAAAAAAGTCATGAACTTCAGAAAGGAGAGGTCACTATTTGGTCTTAGAGCCTGGTGTGGTAACTTGCATGCTTTCCTATAGCAATGGTAGTTTCTCTTCTCTCCATTTTAGAGAAGAAAACTAAGCAAAAAACAGACATTCTCCATTTAAAGCTTCACAATTCAGGTAGAGTGTATAATGTCTTTCAAGAAATTATACATTGAGATAACATGAGATTTCAGATCACCAAATCACTACAAGAATCTGAGAATTACATGATGTCAAACTTCAATCATAATTTCAAAGATGTAAGTAGTCATGAGGCACCAAGTGAAGCAGCAATATGCCTAGATTACAGACTAGTTTCCCATTTTCATAACTCATTAGAAAATACTGAGATTCAGACATAATATTTGAGTTTTCTAAATGCTATGTGCCATCCCTGATTACATAAAAGGTAGCTAGTATCATAGTGCAATGTATCCATTTTATATATCAATAACTTGTCTGACATTTTCCAGGTAGCTATGCATCCTTGACATCAATGGGATGTTGGTTGTTCTATCAGCAATCCTAGTGAAATAAGGCATATTCTGCTGGTAAATACCACCAACGACTTTAACAAATATCTGTCACTAGCATGTTTTCAAAAGGATTTGACCAGAATGGACTGTAAGATCGCTGGGCAATTTTCTTCTCAATGTACTCTCTTACTTCCATTAATATGTCCTTGAGATGTATGTCTCAGTTATCTTTGTGTAATTTGCCTTAAAACAGTGTCTATAATATTTCATTTAAAGAAAGCCTTTTAACATCCCATTGACCATCTTGGTTTTGAAACATATACTGACCATCATGAATTACTGCTACTAAACATATTGATGGGCTTCCCTGGTGGCTCAGAAGGTAAAGAGTCTGCCCACAATATGAGAGACCTGGGTTCGATTCCTGGGGCAGGAAGATACCTTGAGAGTGAAATGTCAACCCACTCCAGTATTCTTGCCTGGAGAATTTCATGGACAGAGGAGTCTGGCAGGCTACAGTCTATGGGGTCACAAAGAGTAGGACAGGACTGAGCAACTTTCACATACAAGCATGTTGATAGGAGCTATATTCCTTCTGAGACCTTTTAACAGTAAACTTCAAGATCAGATATCCTGCTTTTTATTGTTTTGTTATCCACAGTCATTTGAACATATGTAGAAGGTGATGGCACCCCACTCCAGTACTCTTGCCTGGAAAATCCCATGGAGGGAGGAGCATGGTAGGCTACAGTCCATGGGATTGCTGAGGGTCGGACACGACTGAGCTACTTCACTTTCACTTTTCACTTTCCTGCATTGGATAAAGAAATGGCAACCCACTCCAGTGTTCTTGCCTGGAGAATCCCAGGGATGGGGGAGCCTGGTGGGCTGCCGTCTATGGGGTCACACAGAACAGGACACGACTGAAGTGACTTAGCAGTAGCAGCAAGATTATAATACAGTATGTAATCTTTCTGAAGCCACTTAATTTTCTTTTTTCTGACCAGTAATTCTCCATGAAATTGAAGGTGTTAGCTGCTTAGTTGTGTTGGACTCTTGGCAACCCCCTGGACTGTGCCTGCCAGGCTATTCTGTTCATGGGTTTCTCCAGGTAAGAATATTGGAGTGGGTTGCCATTTCCTTCTCCAGGGGATCTTCTTGACCCAGGGACTGAGCCTGGCTCTCTTGCACTGCAGGTAGATTCTTTACCGTCTACACCACCAGAGAAGCCCCAATTCTCCATAGGTATTACGTTAATTAGATGCTTCAGATGAGCTTCCAGAAATATACTCTTTTCCTATGAGTCACTGTGTATGTAGGTTTAATTTTCATTTAGTTCTAGCAATGAATGTATAACCCTTTTCTTACAAAACATACATTTAGAAGAAAGATAAAAATATTAATTTATACACAGTACATCAATTAAATTATATTATCCTTAGTTTTTCTCAACATAAATGATCTTTAGCCACTAACTACATACTACCAGTGATTGGGTATAAACCAGATGCCATTAACTAATAATTATAGAATATACTGGTTTGTGAACGTAGCTGTATTCCAGATATCTACCTCAGATCAGATCAGATCAGTCGCTCAGTCATGTCCGACTCTTTGCCATCCCATGAACCGCAGCACGCCAGGCCTCCCTGTCCATCACCAGCTCCCGGAGGTCACCCAGACTCACACCCATCAAGTCAGTGATGCCATCCAGCCATCTCATCCTCTGTCGTCCCCTTCTCCTCCTGCCCTCAATCCCTCCCAGCATCAGAGTCTTCTCCAATGAGTCAACTCTTCGCATGAGGTGGCCAAAATACTGGAGTTTCAGCTTTAGCATCATTCCTTCCAAAGAAATTCCAGGATTGATCTCCTTCAGAATGGACTGGTTGGATCTCCTTGCAGTCCAAGGGACTCTCAAGAGTCTTCTCCAACACCACAGTTCAAAAGCATCAATTCTTCGGCGCTCAGCCTTCTTCACAGTCCAGCTCTCACATCCATACATGACCACAGGAAAGACCATAGCCTTGACTAGGCGAACCTTTGTTGGTAAAGTAATGTCTCTGCTTTTGAATATGCTATCTAGGTTGGTCATAACCTTCCTTCCAAGGAGTAAGCGTCTTTTAATTTCATGACTGCAGTCACCATCTGCAGTGATTTTGGGGCCCAGAAAAACAAAGTCTGACACTGTTTCCACTGTTTCCCCATCCATTTCCCATGGAGTGATGGGACCAGATGCCATGATCTTCGTTTTCTGAATGTTGAGCTTTAAGCAAACCTTTTCACTCTCCACTTTCACTTTCATCAGGAGGCTTTTTAGCCCCTCTTCACTTTCTGCCATAAGAGTCGTGTCATCTGCATATCTGAGGTTATTGATATTTCTCCCGGCAATCTTGATTCCAACTTGTGTTTCTTCCAGCCCAGCATTTCTCATGATGTACTCTGCATATAAGTTAAATAAACATGGTGACAATATGCAGCCTTGACGTACTCCTTTTCCTATTTGGAACCAGTCTGTTGTTCCATGACCAGTTCTAACTGTTGCTTCCTGACCTGCATACAGATTTCTTAAGACCTCAGATTTTTATAAACACTGACTTCCAAGTGGCACATTTATCACTATTCATCAACACCTGTGGGGATTCTTTCCTTTGTCCAATTCCAAACAAAAGTGGAGAGTGAAAAGGTTGGCTTAAAGCTCAACATTCAGAAAATGAAGATCATGGCATCTGGTCCCATCACTTCATGGGAAATAGATGGGGAAACAGTGGAAACAGTGTCAGACTTTATTTTTCTGGGCTTCAAAATCACTGCAGATGGTGACTGCAGCCATGAAATTAAAAGATGCTTACTCCTTGGAAGGAAGGTTATGACCAACCTAGATAGCATATTCAAAAGCAGAGACATTACTTTGCCAACAAAGGTTCGCCTAGTCAAGGCTATGGTCTTTCCTGTGGTCATGTATGGATGTGAGAGCTGGACTGTGAAGAAGGCTGAGCCCCGAAGAATTGATGCTTTTGAACTGTGGTGTTGGATAAGACTCTTGAGAGTCCCTTGGACTGCAAGGAGATCCAACCGGTCCATTTTGAAGGAGATCAGCCCTGGGATTTCTTTGGAAGGAATGATGCCAAAGCTGAAACTCCAGTATTTTGGCCACCTCATGCGAAGAGTTGACTCATTGGAGAAGACTCTGATGCTGGGAGGGATTGGGGGCAGGAGGAGAAGGGGACGACAGAGGATAAGATGGCTAGATGGCATCACTGACTCGATGGACATGAGTCTGAGTGACCTCCAGGAGTTGGTGATGGACAGGGAGGCCTGGTGTGCTGCAATTCATGGGGTCACAAAGAGTCAGACACGACTGAGCAACTGATTTGATCTGATCTGATTATACTAATTTAAGTGACCATGTTACAACCAACCTCCACTAGTATGTGTTAGTTGTTCAGTCATGTCCAATTCTTTGCGAACCCATGGACTGTAGCCTGCCAGGCTCCTCTGTCCATGGAATTCTCCAGGAAAGAATACTGGAGTGGGTCGCCATTTCCTTCTCCAGGTGTATACTCCCAACACTGGGATTGAACCTGGGGTTCCTGCACTGCAGCCAGATTCTTTACTGTCTGAGCCACCAGGGAAGCCAATTGTTCTATAAAAAGATCAAATTCTCTTTTTAATCTGCATTGCCCATGGCATCTGGGAATAAAAGTAAAGAAAACATAGGGATGTTCTGCCCTGAGGCTTATACAGTGTTCCCATAAATGACCATTACTGTTCCCCACTTAGCAATTTTGACCTTTAAAGTCATTTTGTTCCCACACTGTTTAGAATGTCAATTGTCCTTCTGGGTGAGGGTTTCTAAGCACACTGCTGGTATTGTTGATGGGTCTGATGTTCTATTACAGTAAAATAATTAGTCCCTTTTCTCAACCAAAATAGTTGTGCATAATATTTGCCCCGAGTTTTAGAAGGCTAATTGACCTAAATCTTTGCATCTAGCCTAAGAGCTTTCATTAGAAATTTGAAGAATATTTTTGACCTCTAGGTAAATCTTAGTAAAATACCACCATTTTAACTGGAGGAAAATTCAGCCTCTGTTCAAGTGTTTCTGTCCTAAATCATAATCTTCTTAATTTCTCTCTAAATTAGGATAGGTAGAAGAAATTTTTCTTGGTGTTTTAACAAGTCATGTGACTCCTCCATCAAGTCATGTGACTCCTCCATCTCATTGATGACATAGTCAACTTTCAAGTCATCAGGAGAAATCCTGTCAATTAATTTTTATTATTTCATCTTGTTCTTCAAATGACATGAATCTTGTTTCTATCAATCAGCCCCATGGTAATATGGTAACAACTGAGTTGTCAGGTCAGTTACTACTTCTTCTTCTTCTTTTTTTTTTTTTTTAAATTTCTGTAACAAAACACAGAAGATTCTCAGACTGGGCAGTCCTTATCACAGCATGACAGCATTTGTCATGCATGCTAAGTGTTGGGGATTTTCTCCCCGCCACTTGGAAGTGACGAACCTGAAAGAAGGACACTTGGACAGTCTCCTGCAATGACTGACAAGTTTATTTCTGCTGCTGCTGCTGCTAAGTCGTTTCAGTCCTGTCCGACTCTGTGCGACCCCATAGACGTTAGCCCACCAGGCTCCCCCGTCCCTGGGATTCTCCAGGCAAGAACACTGGAGTGGGTTGCCATTTCCTTCTCCAGTGTATGAAAGTGAAAAGTGAAAATGAAGTCGCTCAGTCGTGACCAACTCTCAGCGACCCCATGGACTGAGATTCTCCGTCCATGGGATTCTCCAGGCAAAAGTACTGGGGTGGAGTGCCATTGCCTTCCCCGTTATTTCTGCAGTCAAGCCTTTTTATAGAACTAGGAACAAAGAGCTTAGAGTATACAGCCAGCAGATCGTGTACAGGGTTAACACCTAATCAGTAAAAATATTTCAAGGACAGCACACTCTAAGTGACCCATGTGCTTATCCCATAACCCGTTTTCTCAAGCAACATCCTTAATATTTATTATTAAATCTTGGCGCCAGGCATAACCAAAGGCAGGAGATGTTTTTCTGCCCGGGTACATCAAGCTGGGGTATTTCTGGCCCTTCGCCATTTTCCCAAGGACTTCCTCCAACCGGCTATTTTGTACCAGGCTTCCCAACACTAAGTTGCTTCAGTTGTGTCCAATTCTTTGTGGCCCAATGGACTGTAGCCTTTCAGGCTCTTCTGTCCATGGGATTCTTCAGGCAAGAGTACTGGAGTGGGTTGCCATTCCCTCCTCCAGGGGATCTTCCTGACCAAGGGATTGAATCACGTCTCTCACATCTCCTACATTGGTAGGTGGATTCTTTACCACTAGTGCCACTAGTGTTAACCTTTCTTATTTTTTAATTCATGTCTTATCTTTAAATTCTTAACTGCTGCTGCCACTGCTAAGTCACTTCAGTCGTGTCCGACTCTGTGTGACCCCCAGAGATGGCAGCCCAACAGGCTCCCTCGTCCCTGGGATTCTCCGGGCAAGAACACTGGAGTGGGTTGCCATTTCCTTCTCCAATGCATGAAAGTGAAAAGTGAAAGGGAAGTCACTCAGTCATGTCCGACTCCTAGTGATCCCATGGACTGCAGCCCACCAGGCTCCTCCATCCATGGGATTCTCCAGGCAAGAGTACTGGAGTGGGGTGCTATTGCCTTCTCCATAAATTTTTAGGACCATGCCATAAAAAATATCATGGGCCAAAAAAAAATTGGTTAACATTCTAGCATTCTGCTTAGTACACTTGTCCTTAGATGTGTGTGTCTATGTGTGTGTTAGTCACTCAGTTCAGTTCAATTCAGTCGCTCAGTCATGTCCGACTCTTTGCAACCCCATGAATCGCAGCATGCCAGGCCTCCCTGTTCATCACCAACTCCCAGAGTTCACTCAAACTCATGTGCATGGAGTCCGTGATGCCATCAGTCCTATCCAACTCTTTGTGACCACATGGACTGTAGCCCACCAGGCTCCTCTGTCCATGGGACTTCCCAGGCAAGAATACTGGAGTGGGTTGTCATTTCCTCCTCCACTGGTCCTTCTGACCCAGGTATTGAACCTACATCTCCTGCTTGACAGGCAGATTCTCTATCAATGAAACACCCGGAAAGTCCAAATAATCCATAAATTTTCATAATTATATAGAAAATGGAATTTCATAGTATATGTGATTTGAAGTTTTTAAATAAGAATAGCAATTAACATAACATTAGTCCTAAAATTGATTTGACACTGGGAGAATCACCCTAATAATGGAATATTGTATAATTAGGAAGGTATAAGGGTGTATCATGTAGTCTTAATTCTGTGACATGTTCAATTCATTTGAAACCTTCACCCAAACTTATATGGATATGAAGAATCCACAATCTACATTTTTTTCCCTCCAGCCATGTAAAACTTCTTAAAACTAAAGAGTGGTAAGAACATCACATAGCACTCAGAAATCTATTTTCTAAAGAAAGTGTCAAATTAATCTGTAGGATCAATTTTCTGTTTATCCATGATTACAGGTCCTTCTGTTTTGAAAATTCTTGGAACTGGCATAGCCTAACATTAGTGAAAAAGGAATATATATCTCTTATGTTTGGAAAGAGTCATTTATGGATCTTTTGTTGGTATATGGATCAAACACCCAGCAGGGAGAGTCACAAATCCACATAATGTCCCTTTGTGTACAATTTTGCATTTGATGTTCAGATTTAACTGACAGATGTGTAAAATCACACATAATTGAATGACTCCCTATTGATTTCACAGCTGTACTGTAGAAACTGGAGCCTGCAAATTATTACAGGGATGGTTAGCAAGAAGCCATACAACATCATCCATATCCATGAGTTAAGGGACTCATTTATAAACAGGAGCTTGGATTTATGTGCAACTTTTTTATGAAATGTAATTTCTAAGATATAACCTTTAGTTTAGGAACTGATCATAAAATTTTTAGTGGTTATGCCATGGCTATTATAGAATTGAACTAACAGCATCAAATTAACAGAAATATGCTTTTTCATTGTTTTCAGATTTTATTTCCTTAATTGCTTATAATTCTTTTTTTGTAATACTTCACATATTCATTTTGAAATTAAGTGATACATGACTTCTGTTTGAATTACATTAAGAATTCATTCTGTGTGTACTTTAAAAATCCTGTTTATTCAAAGCTGTAAATCACCAGTGAAAACCGAAATTAATCCAGAATTAAATTTGGGTCACAACCTTCAAATGTCTGCTCCGTAACTTAAGTGAACTTCAGAAATTTTGCATATCTGTTACTCTTCCTATTCTTTGGGTTGAATCTGAAAATTGCAAATGGATCTATTCTGAACTGTGATTATCATTCAGGGATAAAAAGCAGAGAAAGTGATATTGTTTCTCCTACTATTTCATGAGACAAACTGTAGAGTCAGTCTATTTCTTGGTTTAAAGACAGCATTTTGTAGACATTAATTAAACATGATTCAAAGAATATCACAGGTATCAATTAGGTTTGCTATTCCATTAAAAGGGATGGAAAGCAGTTAGAAAGACAGAAGCAGACTCTTCCCCCTAGTACCCTACACCCCTTTAGAGCTCAAGATCACCAAAGTGTGGTTCCTACCAACTTCCCCCTGTTTGTTCTATGTGGTCTATATACTGTGGTAAGGTTTTATCTTTAAAATAAATCTTATCTTCCTTAATCATGACCTCCCAAATTTAAAGAGGGCAAATGGCTATGTATTGTAAAGACAAGATTCCCCAGCCTTCCTCTCTGTGAAAGTGTGGCCAAATGGCTAAGGTCTGGGCCATGAGATGGATGGAAGTATTGCATGCTCATTGATTATAGCACATGGCCCACTGCTCTAATTCCTTCTTCTGCCTGATTTCTTGGTAAACAAATGAAATAATAGAATCCCCAGCAGCCATCCTAGACCATGATGATGAAATTCACATGCAGGGATGTCAGAATGATGAACTAGAAGGAAACTGTTCCTGAGCACTAGAGATACAGTCTCATCCTTTTTTTTTCCATTGTCTTGCCCCTCTATATACATGAAAGGGAATAGGCTTCTCTTTCATCAATATTTATTTTAGACTTCATTACTTCCTGCATCCAAGTTTAATTCTGAGTCAGTGTCTAAACTTACAGTCATTTCTTGAGGAAGAAATGCGTGAAGGGAGGTCTCACCTTCATAAAGTTTCTTCCTGTGACCAAAAAAAAAAAAAAAAATCCTAGAGATTAGTATATAGACTTCATTTTACCCTGAAAATGGTCTGAAAATTGTCATAATAGGAAACACACAGCTATATCAGAAGGGGGTATAAAGTGACCTATATGAACCACATCAAGTATTCTGAGAAAATGCAAGAAGCATCATAAAAATATGATCAATTTGAATACAGATTATCACTTTACATTCCACCAAAATTATATCTACCATGTTCATGGATAGGAAGAGTTGATATCATTAAGACATATATTCTCCTGAAATTAACCTATTTGCAATTTATTCCAAAAAATATATGTGCTGCAACAAACCAAAAATAAAAAGACACAAGTGAAGAATTATGTTGTATGGCATACCCTAATAAATATGAATGTATATCACAATTGCAATTTATAAAAAAATATTCATTTGTCAGTATGAAATTGTTCCAGAATGCAACTTATCAATGTGAAAGAACAGAAACATACACATGTATATGACATTAGATGAACTATTAGATAGTGATGCTGGCTCAATTATTTTATTTTTATAGGAAAATAAAGATCTTTATCTTATGTCATACAAACATATCAATTCTCCATGGATTAATAATCTATGGATTAAAGGGAATTTATGTCTATTATTTAGGGATGGTAGGGAACTCCGGGAGTTGGTGATAGACAGGGAGGCCTGGCATGCTGCAATTCGTGGAGTCTCAAAGAGTCGGACATGACTGAACGACTGAACTGAACTGAACTGAAGGAACCAGAGGACTTCCCAGGTGTTGCTAGTGGTAAAGAACCCACCTGCCAATGCAGGAGATGTAAGAGACACAGGTTCCATCCCTGGGTCAGGAAGATCCCCTGGAGGAGGGCATGGCTACCCACTCCAGTATTTTTGCCTGGAGAATCCCATGGATGGAGGAGTCTAACGGATATAAACCATGGCATTGGAAAGAGTCAGACAAAACTGAGCTGACTTAGCATGCACATAGGAAACCAGAACCAGTGTGTGTGATATGGAAATAAAGAGGATTATTTTAAAGGTAAGACCTTACTTATATTGTCCAAAGTTAAGAAAATAAAGGCTGAAAAGAAAGCTGCTAGAAGATAAAAGATAAATACCTTTAACCAGAGACCACACATTGGTGCTGGTGAAGAGATCTGTGAAAGGTCTTTGCCTTGATTTCCAGTGCAGGGCTTGGAGTCAAACTGACTACAGCTGACAGTCAAAGAGGAAAAATGATTTTGGTCTCCTTGCTAGCAGAATCAGCATTCCAGGAGTGCTTGCTATAAAACAGATTTCTGTGTTCCCAACCCCAGCCTTTCTGATTCAGTAGGTTGGTGGCAGGAAAATTTGTGTCTCCATCAAGTCCCAGGTGGAGAAAGCAATGGCACCCCACTCCAGTACTTTTGCCTGGAAAATCCCATGGACGGAGGAGCCTGGTAGGCTGCAGTCCAGGGGGTCGCTAGAGTCGGACACGACTGAGCGACTTCACTTTCACTTTCATGCATTGGAGAAGGAAATGGCAACCCACTCCAGTGTTCTTGCCTGGAGAATCTCAGGGACGGGGGAGCCTGGTGGGCTTCCGTCTATGGGGTCGCACAGAGTCGAACACGACTGAAGCGACTTAGCAGCAGCAGCAGCAAGTCCCAGGTGATGCTGATCCTGATGACCTGGGAACCACTCTTTGAGAACACCTGGATGGACCAAGACCAACAGAGCCAACAGTGCTAGCAGTACCAGGAGCTTATTAGAAATGCAGAATCCCAGGCTCCAAACCACATGTACTGAATCAGAAGCCACTTTTTTTCAGTGTTACTTATGTTTCTAAAAATATCTTCTTGTTTTAGAATAGTTTTAGGCTCACAGAAAAATTTTGCAGATAGTACAAAGAGTTCCCATATATCCCACACCCAGCTTCCCACATCATTAACATCATTCATTAGGTATGCTTGTCACAATTAATGAAACAATGTATGTGTATGCTCAGTCGCACAGTTGTGTCTGATTCTTTGTGACCCCATGGACTGTTGCCTGACAGCTTTCTCTGTCTATGGGACTTTCCAGGCGAGAACACTGGAGTGGGTTTCAATTTCCTCCTCCAGGGGATCTTGCCAACTCAGAGATCAAACCCAAGTCTTCTGTGTCTCATGCATTGGCAGGTTGATTCTTTTCTATTGAGCCACCTGGGAAGCTAATGAACCAATATTGATACCTTATTAACTAAAATCCTTACCTGATTGAGATTTCCTTAGATTGTGCCCATTGTTCTTTTCCTGTCCTAGAGGCTTGTCTAGGATTCATATTATACTGAGGCATCTTTGTCTTCTTGGGTTCCTCTTGGCTGTGACATTTACTCAGTCTCTGCTTTTTGATGAACTGCCAGTGTGGAGTAGTACTGGTTAGGTACTTTGTAGTGTGTCTCTTCATGATGTTTATCTCATGAGTAAACTGGACATAGGAGTTTTCAAGAGGAAAACCACAGAGAAGAACTGACATTCTCCTCATATCATGTCAAAGATACATATTATTGACATGACTTATCACTGTTGATGTTTACTTTGATCACTGGTTTGAGATTATTGTTGTTGCTATTCAGTAGCTCTGTCGTGTCTGACTCTATGCGACCCCATGGACTGCAGCACGCCAGGCTTCCCTGTCCTTCACTATCTCCCAGAGTCTGCTCAAACTCATGGCCATTGAATCAGTGATGCCATCCAACCACCTCATCCTCTGTTGTCACTTTCTTCTCCTGCCTTCAGTCTTTCCCAGTGTCAGGTTCTTTTCAATGAGTCAGCTCTTTGCATCAGGTGGCCAAAGTATTGGAGCTTCAGCTTCAGCATCAGCCCTTTCAATCAATATTCAGGGTTCATTTCCCTTAGGATTGACTGGTTTGATCTCCTTGCAGTCCAAATGACTTTCAAGAGTCTTCTTTAGCACCACATTTTGAAAGCATGAATTTTTTGGTGCTCAGCCTACTTTATGGTCCAACTCACATATGTACATAACTACTGGAAAAACCATAGCTTTGACTAGATTGACCTTTGTCAGCAAAGTAATATCTCTGATTTTTAATATTTTGTCTAGATTTGTGATAGTATTTATCAGATTTCTTGACTTTAAAATCACTCTTGAGAGAGTCATTTCCTAGACAAGTTGGTAAGGAGTCTAGGGGTCCCTAAGGAGAGGGACCTGGAATTCTCAAGGGGGAAGAAAGGACAAACATTTTTTTCTTTCTCTACATTCCTTAGGATTATATATAGTAAAGTAATGCTCAAAATTCTCCAAGCCAGGCTTCAGCAATATGTGAACCGTGAACTTCCTGATGTGCAAGCTGGTTTTAGAAAAGGCAGAGGAACCAGAGATCAAATTGCCAACATCCGCTGGATCATGGAAAAAGCAAGAGAGTTCCAGAAAAACATCTATTTCTGCTTTATTGACTATGCCAAAGCCTTTGACTGTGTGGATCACAAGAAACTATGGAAAATTCTGAAAGAGATGGGAATACCAGACCACCTGATCTGCCTCTTAAGAAATCTGTATGCAGGTCAGGAAGCAACAGTTAGAACTGGTCATGGAACAACAGACTGGTTCCAAATAGGAAAAGGAGTACGTCAAGGCTGCATATTGTCACCATGTTTATTTAACTTATATGCAGAGTACATCATGAGAAACGCTGGGCTGGAAGAAACACAAGTTGGAATCAAGATTGCCGGGAGAAATATCAATAATCTCAGATATGCAGATGACACCACTCTTATGGCAGAAAGTGAAGAGGGGCTAAAAAGCCTCTTGATGAAAGTGAAAGTGGAGAGTGAAAAGGTTGGCTTAAAGCTCAACATTCAGAAAACGAAGATCATGGCATCTGGTTCCATCACTTCATGGGAAATAGATGGGGAAACAGTGGAAACAGTGTCAGACTTTGTTTTTCTGGGCTCCAAAATCACTGCAGATGGTGACTGCAGCCATGAAATGAAAAGACGCTTGCTCCTTGGAAGGAAAGTTATGACCAACCTAGATAGCATATTCAAAAGCAGAGACATTACTTTACCAACAAAGGTTCGCCTAGTCAAGGCTATGGTCTTTCCTGTGGTCATGTATGGATGTGAGAGCTGGACTGTGAAGAAGGCTGAGCGCCGAAGAATTGATGCTTTTGAACTGTGGTGTTGGAGAAGACTCTTGAGAGTCCCTTGGACTGCAAGGAGATCCAACCAGTCCATTCTGAAGGAGATCAATCCTGAAATTTCTTTAGAAGGAATGATGCTAAAGCTGAAACTCCAGTATTTTGGCCACCTCATGCGAAGAGTTGACTCATTGGAGAAGACTCTGATGCTGGGAGGGATTGAGGGCAGGAGGAGAAGGGGACGACAGAGGATGAGATGGCTGGATGGCATCACTGACTCGATGGATGCGAGTCTGAGTGACCTCCGGGAGCTGGTGATGGACAGGGAGGCCTGGCGTGCTGCGGTTCATGGGGTTGCAAAGAGTCGGACACGACTGAGCGACTGATCTGATCTGATCTTATCTAGGATTATATAACAATAATGTATCCTGCCTGAGGACAGTCTCTGGATTAAACCTTCTGTTATCTTAAAATGTAAATTATGGGAGTAGACCTGGTCTTTACAAGGATGTATCCTGCCTGAGAACAGTCTTTGGATTAAACTTTCTGGCTAATTCTGTTAAAATGCAAATTATGGGAGTAGGTCTGATGAGATCTTTACAACCTCCAGACATTCTTTGGATTCACTGGAGAGTATATAACTTGATTGTTAACACTAGCAAGCGTGTACTCTTTCTGCCCCCTTCTGATGCCTATGTCAGAAGCTTTCTCTATCTCCTTTATACTTTAATAAAACTTTATTACACAAAATCTCTGAGTGATCAAGCCTCGTCTCTGGCCCCGGATTTAATTCTTTTCCTCCGGGGGCCAAGAATCCTGGTGTCTTTGCATGACACAACAACTTTTCACTCTTTTCCTCATACTTTCCATACTTTTCTCCTTAGAATGAAGTCACTTTGTGTAGTCCACACTTTATAAGTGGGAATTTAACATTTTACTTTCTTGAGGGCAGAACATTTACATGGAATTTTTGTAATTCTTTGCTTTCAGGGTTTGGAATTGCAGTGTTTATTTTGGTGTAAGACTAAGGAAAGGTAGATGGATGATTTTTTTTCTGCCTAGTGGTTCCCATAAATCTAATTACCAATGGCTCTGAGATTCGTGCACAACTGGAATGTGTGAGTGCATGCTTATGAACATGTGGAATCCAGCTGTATTTGAAAGAAAACCCATAGACTGAACAGCCACCTGTTTGGAAGCAAATCTTAATTGGAAGTTAATGATGCCTCCCAATAATTTACTACTTTAGCTGAACGTACAGTGTCAGCTGCAGCCCAGATAAAAAGAGCTACAACTCATACAGTTCAAAATGATCTGCCAAGGCCCACCTGGACTGCACCTGCAAAACCAGCTGTGGTTGGTTTGTTCTCACAATTTGTGTCAAGATTTCCATGCCAACGCATCATTAGGTCTGAGTTTTATGGAGCTTCTGTCTCATTCCTCCACTGATGGGGAATAATTAAGTGGGGTTTAAAGTAGTGGGACTATTCAGTTTGTGGAGAATAGGACAGGATCTTTTGATTCAGACAGTAAAGAATCTGCCTCCAATGCAGGAGACCTGAGTTGGACCCCTGGGTTGGAAAGATCACTTGGAGAAGGGAATGGCAATCCACTCCAGTATTCTTGCCTGGAGAATTCTATGGACAGAGTAGCCTGGTGGGCTACTGTCCATGGGGTTGCAAAGAGTCAGACATGATTAAGCCACTTTCACTTCTCCATTCCACAAGTTAGGTTGAAGAATATGGTAAAATTTACCTGTCATTAAGTGGAAAAGCGAAATAATTTTTGTATTTCCTGCTTTGGTTGTTAGGGTTACCTTCACAGGATACTTACTACATGGAAAAAAAAGTTGAAGGGAGCTTCTTAAGGATCCATCAGAAAAATGATGTAAAGCCTATTTCCTGCTTTTGACACTATATACTCCCTCATATACTAGTAAAAATGTGTAAACTTTCTGGATGAAGACATAAAGACTGGGACAAGAAACAGAAGTTCCCTTTCTATTTCATCCAAATAAAGGCTGGATTGAGAAAAACAGTCATTCCTACATGGCTTGAAGGTAATACAAAGCGAGAATAAACAAAAGGATCTCAAAAGAGACAGAGTGAGCAATAATCCATACTGTAAAATATAACTGCCATCATCAAAGTGCTTGAGGGTGTTGGACCATACATTATTAATAATTAGGACTAAAAATAAGGAATCGGTCAGAAACATTTTAAAGTAATATAAATTTTAATGTTAAAAAATTCTTAATACTGTGATATATGAAGAATACAATCTCATTAATATAAATATAACTTATGTAGTATTATATTATAAATTATAGCAACAGAACACATTTGAAAATAATGAAAAATATAGAGAAAACATGCATATAGTTAAAATGTATAAAATTAAATAATTATAATCAAGTTATCACAATTAAGATAAGATCAGATCAGTCGCTTAGTCGTGTCCAACTCTTTGCCACCCCATGAATAGCAGCACTCCAGGCCTCCCTGTCCATCACCAACTCCTGGAGTTCACTCAGCCTCACGTCCATCGAGTCAGTGATGCCATCCAGCCATCTCATCCTCTGTCGTCCCCTTCTCCTCCTGCCCCCAATCCCTCCCAGCATCAGAGTCTTCTCCAATGAGTCAACTCTTCGCATGAGGTGGCCAAAATATTGGAGTTTCAGCTTTAGCATCATTCCTACCAAAGAAATCCTAGGGCTGATCTCCTTCAGAATGGACTGGTTGGATCTCCTTGCAGTCCAAGGGACTCTCAAGAGTCTTCTCCAACACCACAGTTCAAAAGCATCAATTCTTCGGGGCTCAGCCTTCTTCACAGTCCAGCTCTCACATCCATACATGACCACAGGAAAGACCATAGCCTTGACTAGGCGAACCTTTGTTGGCAAAGTGATGTCTCTGCTTTTGAATATGCTATCTAGGTTGGTCATAACTTTCCTTCCAAGGAGTAAGCATCTTTTAATTTCATGGCTGCAGTCACCATCTGCAGTGATTTTGGAGCCCAGAAAAATAAAGTCTGACACTATTTCCACTGTTTCCCCATCTATTTCCCATATAGTGATAGGACCAGATGCCATGATCTTCGTTTTCTGAATGTTGAGCTTTAAGCCAACCTTTTCACTCTCCACTTTCACTTTCATCAAGAGGCTTTTTAGGTCCTCTTCACTTTCTGCCATAAGGGTGGTGTCATCTGCATATCTGAGGTTATTGATATTTCTCCCAGCAATCTTGATTCCAACTTGTGCTTCCTCCAGCCCAGCGTTTCTCATGATGTACTCTGCATATAAGTTAAATAAACAGGGTGACAATATACAGCATTGGTGTACTCCTTTTCCTATTTGGAACCAGTCTGTTGTTCCATGACCAGTTCTAACTGTTGCTTTCTGACCTTGATACAAATTTCTCAAGAGGCAGATCAGGTGGTCTGGTATTCCCATCTCTTTCAGAATTTTCCACAGTTTATTGTGATCTACACAGTCAAAGGCTTTGGCATAGTCAATAAAGCAGAAATAGATGTTTTTCTGGAACTCTCTTGCTTTTTCCATGATCCAGCGGATGTTGGCAATTTGATCTCTGGTTCCTCTGCCTTTTCTAAAACCAGCCTGAACATCAGGAAGTTCACAGTTCACATATTGCTGAAGCCTGGCTTGGAGAATTTTGAGCATTATTTTACTAGGGTGTGAGATGAGTGCAATTGTGCCGTAGTTTGAGCAGTCTTTGGCATTGCCTTTCTTTGGGATTGGAATGAAAACTGACCTTTTCCAATCCTGTGGCCACTGCTCAATTTTGCAAATTTGCTGGCATATTGAGTGCAGCACTTCCACAGCATCATTTTTCAGGATTTGCAATAGCTCCACTGGAATTCCATCACCTCCACTAGCTTTGTTCGTAGTGATGCTTTCTAAGGCCCATTTGACTTCACATTCCAGGATGTCTGGCTCTAGGTCAGTGATCACACCATCATGATTATCTGGGTCTTGAAGCTCTTTTTTGTACAGTTCTTCTGTGTATTCTTGCTATCTATTCTTAATATCTTCTGCTTCTGTTAGGTCCATACCTTTTCTGTCCTTTATCGAGCCCATCTTTTCATGAAATGTTCCTTTGGTATCTCTGATTTTCTTGAAGAGATCCCTAGTCTTTCCCATTCTGTTGTTTTCCTCTATTTCTTTGTATTGGTCGCTGAAGAAGGCTTTCTTAACTCTTCTTGCTATTCTTTGGAACTCTGCATTCAGATGTTTATATCTTTCCTTTTCTCCTTTGCTTTTCACTTCTCTTCTTTTCACAGCTATTTGCAAGGCCTCCCCAGACAACCATTTTGCCTTTTTGCATTTCTTTTCCATGGGCATGGTCTTGATCCCTGTCTCCTATACAATGTCACGAACCTCATTCCATAGATCATCATGTACTCTATCTATCAGAAATAGTTCCTTAAATCTATTTCTCACTTCCACTGTATAATCATAAGGGATTTGATTTAGGTCATACCTGAATGGTCTAGTGGTTTTCCCAACTTTCTTCAATTTCGGTCTGAATTTGGCAATAAGGAGCTCATGGTCTGAGCCACAGTCAGCTCTTGGTCTTGTTTTTGCTGATTGTATAGAGCTTCTCCATCTTTGGCTGCAAAGAATATAATCGATCTGATTTCGGTGTTGACCATCTGGTGATGTCCATGTATAGAGTCTTCTCTTGTGTTGTTGGAAGAGAATATTTGCTATGACCAGTGCATTTTCTTGGCAAAACTCTGTTAGTCTTTGCCCTGCTTCATTCCATATTCCAAGGCCAAATTTGCCTGTTACTCCAGGTGTTTCTTGACTTCCTACTTTTGCATTCCAGTCCCCTATAATGAAAAGGACATCTTTTTTGGGTGTTAGTTCTAAAAGGTCTTGTAGGTCTTCATAGAACCGTTCAACTTCAGCTTCTTCAGCGTTACTGGTTGGGGCATAGTCTCGGATTACTGTGACATTGAATGGTTTGCCTTGTAAATGAACAGAGATCATTTTGTCTTTTTTTAGATTGCATCCAAGTACTGCATTTCAGACTCTTTTGTTGACCATGATGGCCGCTCCATTTCTTCTGAGGGATTCCTGCCCGCAGTAGTAGATATAATGGTCCTCTGAGTTAAATTCACCCATTCCAGTCCATTTTAGTTCGCTGATTCCTAGAATGTCGACATTCACTCTTGCCATCTCTTGTTTGACCACTTCCAATTTGCCTTGATTCATGGACCTGACATTCCAGGTTCCTATGCAATATTGCTTTTTACAGCATCAGACTTTGCTTCTATCACCAGACACATCCACAGCTGGATATTCTTTTTGCTTTGGCTCCATCCCTTCATTTTTTCTGGAGTTATTTCTCCACTGATCTCCAGTAGCATATTGGGCCCCTACTGACCTGGGGAGTTTCTTTCAGTATCCTATCATTTTGCCTTTTCATACTGTTCATGGGGTTCTCAAGGCAAGAATACTGAAGTGGTTTGCCATTCCCTTCTCCAGCGGACCACATCCTGTCAGATCTCTCCACCATGGTCTGCCCATCCGAGGTTGCCCCACGGGCATTTCTTAGTTTCATTGAGTTAGACAAGGCTGTGGTCCTAGTGTGATTAGATTGACTAGTTTTCTGTGAGTATGGTTTCAGTGTGTTTGCCCTCTGATGCCCTCTTGCAACACCTCTCATCTTACTTGGGTTCCTTTTACCTTGGGCGTGGGGTATCTCTTCCCGGCTGCTCCAGCAAAGCACAGCCATTGCACCTTACCTTGGACGAGGGGTCTCTCCTCACCGTCGCCCTTCCTGATCTTGGAGTAGGGGTATCTCCTCACCGCCACCCTTCCTGACCTCAGTCATGGGGTAGCTCCTCTCCGCCATGCTTAATGTGCCAGTCTCAGCCGCTGAGGCACTTAGTGTGCAGGTCACAGCTGCCGAGGCGCTTAGTGCGCCGGTCACATAAAATCAAATTGGCATTGCCAACATTCTGATTCTGTCTCTGCCTGTAAAATGACATTCACCAAGTATGTAGATAGGGACTGTGTGTGGTAGGAAAGTGAGTGTTAGACTGCCAAGGAAGTGTATAATTCCAATCAAACACGGACATGAATGCAACTACAGCTCAGTTGGAATCCACAGAAAGGAAATATTCTTATGTAAATGGTCGGAGGCTAAAATTAAAGTAGGTGGTTTCATATAATTATATATATACATATATGTACACATATGTACATGTACATATGTTTGTGATATATATGCATATATAAAATGCCTGTGAATGGAACATGGTTTTAAAAAGTAAAGCAATGGGAAATTTTCTATTAATATGCTAGATATTTGGTTAACCTTTGGATATTTAGGTTAACCGTGGCCTGAATTTAGGATGCAATACTAGGAAAACAGATTTTTAATCCTCTTATAAATGTGGGAGTTCTGTCCAATAATAACGAATTATCTGACCAAAATCTTAAGTGACTTTGGCACTCCAGAAAGGAAAGGGTGGCAACAAGCTGATAATTCTCTGAGGATATTCACCACCTAGCAGAATAATACTTAGGTTTGAAGAGACAGAAATAAAAACTCCAGGTCTACTCTTAATGGAACTTGTGATAGGAGACTTTACCCAAGCTTAGGCACTAAAGGACTATAACTCTGACATGAGCTAGAAGTAAAACCATTGCTTATCCTTTGGAGTTCCTTGGACTTCAATAAGACTAAACCAGTCAATAACCCTGTATGGGAGACAGCAAAAGAGACACTGATTTATAGAATAGCCTTGTGGACTCTGTGAGAGAGGGAGAGGGTGGGATGATTTGGGAGAAAAGCATTGAAATATGTATAATATCATATATGAAATGAGTCGCTAGTCCAGGTTTGATGCAGGATACTGGATGCTTGGGGCTGGTTCACTGGGACGACTCAGAGCAATGGTATGGGGAGGAAGGAAGGAGGAGGGTTCAGGATGGGGAACACGTGTATACCTGTGGCGGATTCATGTTGATGTATGGCAAAACCAATACAATATTGTGAATTTTAAAAATAAAATAAAAAAAAACCCTAAAGGAAATCAACCTTGAATAGTCATTGGAAGGACTATGGGTGAAGCGCCAATACTTTTCTACCCTGATGTGAAGAGCTGACTCACTGGAAAATATCCTGATACTGGGAAATATTGAAGCCAAAAAGAGAAGGGGGCAACAAAGAATGAGATGGTTATATAGCACCACCGACTCAATGGACATGAATTTGAGCGAACTCCAGGAGGTAATGGAAAACATAGTAGCCTGGCGTGCTACAGTCCATGGGGTTGCAAAGAGATGGACACGACTTAGTGATTGGAAAGCAGCAACAACAACAGCAACTCCCTTATCCAGAGGAATCTGAAAGGAAAGTTGCATTGGTACTGAGCAGGGGAAGAGTCATTGAGCAATAGAACTTACAAATTGAGTCCTATGGAACAACAGTCACAAATCCACTTTCTAGGGTGGTCCATATCACTGCAAGCCTTAGACACAGGTTCTTTTCCAAGATGATAACACCAGTAGGTGCCTGGATTGTTAACATAAATTCTCACAAACCTCAGGGTTCTCTAATCAAATTTGAAATGTCTTTAATCAAAGTTGAAAAGTTTTGGCCATTAGTTCTTCAAATAGTCTTTCTGTCTCTTTCTCTCTCCTCATTCTGGCACTAGCATAATGTGTATGTTGGTCCACTTAATGGATCCCTTAGACTGTTCATTTGTCTTCATTTGTTTTTTTTTCCATGATTAAGACTATATAATTTCAATTATTTTCAATTCCACTGATTCATTCTCCTGACAGCTCACATCTTCTGTTGAACACTTTAGTAAATTTTTTATTTCAGTTATTGTCCTTTTAAGCTTCAGAATATCTATTTGGCTCCTTCCTATGATTTCTGTCTCTTTATTGGCAATCTCACTGTGTTCATACATCATTTTCCTGATTTTCTTTAGTTCTTCTACTTTCTGAGTACACTTAAGATGGTTTAAAGTCTGCCTAGCAGGTTCAATGTCTCTTTTCCTCACAGAAAGTTTCTTTTTTCTTCAATTCTTATTTCTTTGTGTGTTTTGTTCTTTTGTTTGTTTGCTTAAAATGGATGTTTTAATATTACAACTTGGTAACATTATAAATCTGTCCTTCCACCTTCTCCAGATTTGATTTTTTTCCCCCAAAATACTATTTTACTTTATTTTTTAAAATTTTTTGTTGTTTAAAAAAAAAATTAGTTGCTTTACAATGTTGTGTTAGTTTTTGATGTATAGCAAAGTGAATCAGCTGCACATATACACATATCCCCCCTTCCAGGGATTTCCTTCCCATTTAGGTCACCACAGAATTTGAAGAGAGTTCCCTGTGCTATACAACAGGAGCTCATCCATTATTTGTTTTTTACATAGTAGTGTATATATGTCAATCCCAATCTCCCAAACCACCCCACCTCATCCCTAGGTTTGATATTTTTGATTGTTGCTTTTGTTCATCCAGCTTTTAACAGAGGTATCCCCGAATGCCAGAAGTTTAAACAAAAGAATACAAAACAAAAACTCCTCCCTCAATCTATGTGGATTAGCTCTGTGGTGGGATCGTCCCTTAACACTGGCTGGACCACTCACAATTCTGCTTCACCCGTAACCCTTACTTTCTGCTTATTCTGAGCCTATAGATCAACCAGTGGTAAAAGTTAGAGTCTTTCTGATCTTTTATGAGCATGTGTTTCATCCTGGACTTGTGTACTACTTTACAAATTCCTGAATATACATAAGGACTTTTGAATGTCTTAATTTTCAGATGAAATTCTCTCCACAGACTTTCCTTCTACTCTTGATGTAGTCTTTTCTATGTTTCAACCATAATATCTTGCCCTTGAGAGCTTCAGGTTTTTCAATCATCTTACAATGTTTTGAGAAATTCTCATGGCTTTTCCACTCTAAATGGATTCCAAACTAAGCAAACTAGAGGTGATGGCCTTGTGTCAGTCCCTTGGGTAACTTCAGATATTTTAGAACGACAAACACAATAATTTGTGAATAAAGGCTTCTCTGCTTCCTCTAAAAGCAGTGAACAGAATCCCACTAGGAATGTGGGCTGGCTTCTTTAAGATAGCTGCTGAGTTGGGGAGGAGGTAAGTCAAGAGCAGTCTCATCATGGACCAGACCCAACAAAACAATTCAACCATTTTTAAGTTGTTTTTTCTGTTGATTAAACTTTGCTTGGATATTGTAAAACTCAACTCAATTTACTCAAAAAGAATAATACACTTAAATATAAATGAAAGGGCAAAAAGAATAAACTAAGTAGGGATTACATAAATTTACTGCAGTAGGAAGAAGAGAAGAGAGAAAGTGATAACACAAATAATGTTATTGACTAAATTTTTTCAAAATTGATTAAAGTCACTAATGAGTAGATTCTAGAAATTCAATGAAAACAGAGAGTAGTTAATTAAAAAAATTTACAAGACACATATGAAAGAACCTGATGAAATGTAAAGATAAATAAAAGATCCAAAAATATTCATAGGAGAAAACACGCACAATTTAAAGGGAATGATAACTAATATTTCAGAAACAATGAAAGTCAGAAGACAGACAAATAATAGCTGAGAGACAGAAGATATCATCAATACATTGTTAAGAAAATAAGTATCAGGCTTGAAGTCTATTATATAAACAGTTAAAACATTTAATAATTTTAATATTCTTTAAATAGATATTTGATTTTAAAAAGCTAAAACATTGACAAAACAAACCATAACTAAAAATAAGATATGAAGAAGTTACCTCTGTCAGATGGATACTACTTCCACAAAGAAGATTAGAGATTTAGAAAAAATTATAGGAAGAACGAATGAACGAAAGTAAGAAAGGAAGGGAAAGAGAGGGAATGTTTTTAATTAAACAAATGTAGCTATAAACAAAAGTCTTGCTATAATCAGATCAGATCAGATCAGTCGCTCAGTTGTGTCCGACTCTTTGCGGTCCCATGAACTGCAGCATGCCAGGCCTCCCTGTCCATCACCAACTCCTGGAGGTCACTCAGACTCACATCCATCGAGTCAGTGATGCCATCCAGCCATCTCATCCTCTGTCGTCCCCTTCTCCTCCTGCCCCCAATCCCTCCCAGCATCAGAGTCTTCTCCAATGAGTCAACTCTTCGCATGAGGTGGCCAAAATACTGGAGTTTCAGCTTTAGCATCATTCCTTCCAGAGAAATCCCAGGGCTTATCTCCTTCAGAGTGGACTGATTGGATCTTCTTGCAGTCCAAGGGACTCTCAAGAGTCTTCTCCAACACCACAGTTCAAAAGCATCAATTCTTTGGTGCTCAGCCTTCTTCACAGTCCAGCTCTCACATCCATACATGACCACAGGAAAGACCATAGCCTTGACTAGGCGAACCTTTGTTGACAAAGTGATGTCTCTGCTTTTGGATATGCTATCTAGGTTGGTCATAATTTTCCTTCCAAGGAGTAAGCGTCTTTGAATTTCATGGCTGCAGTCACCATCTGCAGTGATTTTGGAGCCCAGAAAAATAAAGTCTGACACTGTTTCCACTATTTCTCCATCTGTTTCCCATGTAGTGATGGGACCAGATGCCATGATCTTCGTTTTCTGAATGTTGAGCTTTAAGCCAACCTTTTCACTCTCCACTTTCACTTTCATCAAGAGGCTTTTTAGGTCCTCTTCACTTTCTGCCATAAGGGTGGCGTCATCTATATATCTGAGGTTATTGTTAGGTGGAGCTAAGTAGTTCAGGAGGTTAAAGTTATCTAGTCATTTTTCTTTATGGCTCAGCATTAATGTAATAAATATATTACAATTAAGCTTTTATAGGTTAAATAATTTAAAACGTTGCATTTCTTAAGATTTCAAACTGGTAGAAAATATTATGATAAAATAATATAATGATGAAATAATATAAAAGGTATAGAAAAAGAAAGCATACTAGGACAAACACAAAGCACATAAAGAAATTTGACTTAAACATATCAGTAAATTTATTAAAATAAAGATATTAAAAATTTTCAGGTAAGTAAAGTTGTTAGAGTCAATTAAAAACGGATCACAATTATTTCATGCTTAGAAAGACATATACATATACATACAATCATCCCTGGTAGCTCAGTCAGTAAAGCATCTGCCTACAATGAGGGAGACCGGGGTTGGATCCCTGGGTTGGGAAGATCCGCTGGAGAAGGAAATGGCAACCCATTCTGGTATTCATACCTGGAAAATCCCATGGATCAAAGAGCCTGGTAGGCTACAGTCCATGGGGTCGCAAAGAGTCGGACACGACTGAGCGACTAAACTGAACTTCTTTCAGTTGGTAAAGAATCTACCTGTAACGCGGGAGACTTGGGCTCGAGCCCTAGTTTGGGGCAACCTCCTGGAGAAGAGAAAGGCTACCCACTTCACTATTCTGGCCTAGAGAATTTCCTGGACTGTATAGTCCATGGGGTCATAAAGAGTCGAATATGACTGAGCAAGTTTCACTATATATATATAGTTCCAAATGCTTTTTTCACTATATATATATATATATATATATATAGTTCCAAATGCTTTTTATTTTATTCATTGTGTTTTCAACCTCTCAGTAGTGTCTTCTGATGAATAAAACCTTATTTTTCACAATTATGAGTATAAATATTTTCCTTTATATTGTATGCTTTTTATGAATTAAGTTCATGGTAAAGCTAGATATATTAACTGTTTAAAAGCTTTTTGCCCCTTGTGTTCACATTCACGTACTTAATAAACCTAGCATTAATTCCTGGAAGTGATGTGGTATAGGACACCAATTTCATTTTATGTTAATATGCAGTTGCACTATTCCCATTTATTAGAATGTCTGTTTTTTCCTCATTTATCTGGCATGACACATCTCCCATGTATCAATTGTCAATAACAGTATGACTCTACTCTCTTATTTAGTCACTAAGTTGTATCCACCTCTTTTGCAATCCCAGGGACTATAGCCTGCCAGGCTCCTCTGTCCATGAAATTTTCCAGGCAAAAATATTGGAGTGGTTTTCCATTTCCTTATCCAGGGGATCTTCCTGATCCAGGAATAGAAACTGTTTCCTGTATTGGCAGGCAGACTTTTTACCACTGAGCCATCAGGGAACCCTGTGACTCTATTGAGGGCTCAGTTTTCTATTCCAAAGCCTGTTTTCAATGATTGCAACAATTACACATTGCCTTTATCACTTTAACTGCACAAAAAGTAGATGATTGTCTTCCACTTTTTTCCTTTAGAGATATTTTGCTTAGTATTGTCTTTTTAATATACATGTAAATTATACACTATATTAATTACATATTAATAAATTTGTCAATTTCATTTAAAAATCCAGAAATCACACTGAATTGACATATAAATTTAATAGGAATTAATATTATTATACAAAGCAATTGTGCAGAATTATGAAGAGTATGAAATTTCATTCTACATGTAAGCTATCAAGCCAACCTGCTACAGTTTCACAAATGCTGGTCCAGGAAACCTACTTTTTACAATAGGTCTAAGTAATCTTTGCCCACTAGGATAACATTATCCTTATTACATTGGTCATAAACAAACTCTCTTTACTTAGGAGAAAGACCCATCATCTCTGTCTTCAAAGGCTGTTTGTGATACAAATATACCCTGCTCACACTTATGGATAGATCAACCATATAGAAAATCAGCAAGAAAACAAAAACTTTAAATGATACAATGGACCAGTTAGACTTAATTGATATTTTAGGACATTTCACCCCAAAACAATGAATTTCACCTTTTTCTCAAGTGCACATGGAACATTCTCCAGGATAGATCATATTCTGGGCCATAAATCTAGCCTTGATAAATTCAAAAATATTTAAATAATTTCAGTGATGTTTTCTTGTTACAATGCAGTTAGATTAGATGTCAATCACAGGAAAAAAAACTGTTAAAATTAGAAACAAATGGAGGCTAAACAGTATGCTTCTGAATAACCAACAAATCACAGAAGAAATCAAAAACAAATAAAAATATGCATAGAAACAAATGAAAATGAAAACACAACAACCCAAAACCTATGGGATTCAGTAAAAGCAGTGCTCAGGGGAAGGTTCAAACAATACAAGCCTACCTCAAGAAACAAGAGAAAAATCAAATAAATAGCCTAACTTTGCACCTAAAGCAATAGAAAAAGAAGAAATGCAGAACCTCAGGGTTAGTAGAAGGAAAGAAGTCATAAAAATTAAGGCAGAAATAAATGAAAAAGAAACAAAGAAGAATATAGCAAAAATCAACAAAACTAAAAGCTGGTTCTTTGAGAAGATAAATAAAATAGACAAACCATTAGCCAGAGTCATCAAAAAAAAAAAAAAAAAAAAAAAAGAGGGAAGAAGAATCAAATCAACAAAAGTAGAAATCAAAGTGGAGAAAGCACAACAGACAACACAGAAATACAAAGGATCATAAGAGACTACTATCAACAACTATATGCCAATAAAATGGACAATTTGGAAGAAATAGATGAATTCTTAGAAAAGTATAACCTTTCAAAACTGAACCAGGAAGAAATAGAAAATCTTAACAGGTCCATCACAAGCACAGAAATCGAAACTATAATAAACAACTTTACAACAAAAAGTCCAGGACCAGATGGCTTCACAGGTGAATTCTACCAAAAATTTAGAGAAAAGGTAACAGCTATCCTACTAAAACTCTTTCAGAAGTCTGTTGGCTGACAAATGGATAAGAAAGCAGTAGTACATATACAAATGGAATAATACTCAGCTATTAAAAAGAACACATTTGAATCAGTTCTAATGAGGATGAAACTGGAGCCTATTATACAGAGTGAAGTAAGTCAGAAAGAAAAACACCAAAACATTAATGCATATATATGGAATTTAGAAAGATGGTAACAATGACCTTGTATGTGAGAAAGCAAAAGTGACACAGATATAAAGAACAGACTTTTAGACTCTGTGGGAGAAGGCGAGGGTGGGATGATTTGAGAGAATAGCATTGAAACATGTATATCACCATATATGAAATAGATCACCAGTCCAAATTTGATGCATGAAATGGCACTAAAAGCCAGTGCACTAGGACAACCCTGAGGGATGTGATGGGGAGGCAGGTGCGGGGCAGGGATTCAGGATGTGGGATACATGTACACCATGGCTGATTCATGTCAATGTATGGCAAAAACCACTACAATACTGTAATTAACCTCCAATTAAAATAAATTAATTAAAAAAATCATTTCACCTAAGACAGAGTTGTGAGTCTGCAAGAAAAACATACAGAAGCATTGATACCAAAAAAGAATTCCCAACAAAAGTCTCCCAATCTATCACTGTAGCGTATCTCAATTTTTATTTATTTCTACTTTAATGTTATAGATTTAGGATAAATATTATCACTAAGAGGAAAAAGAGAATTGCTATGTAGAATGTCTTCTAAGGGACTTCTTGGGTACAGGCAATTCTCTAAATCTTGATCTTCAATTTGTCCTTGAATTATACATATATATTTTATAAAATGTGTGGTTATAACTTATATTTTGTGATAAGATAAAATATTTAAAAAGCTTTTGAATGGATAACATGACTAATGCAACCCTAGATAGAAAAAATATGGATTTGAGCTAATTCATGACTTTATTGCAGTTTTTGTTAATTTTGGTCTGTTTCTGGTTTTTATCTACTTTAGGGAATGATTCCCTAGTAATCCAAACTGAGAGCCTGGGGTTTGGGAAATTAATCACAAATACAGAAATAGGATATAAATACAAATACATCACATTTCTATGCCTGATGGAAGAATTAAAAAAACAGTGCAAACTACGATTCTTAATCTTTTATATTGGTGGCTTTAGACATGGGTGTTTTGTTTAGTTGATAGTAAATTTTAGACACTGTTTCTTTGAAAAAGAAATTGCATATAAAATGTACATATATACATTTTCTTATGCATTATTTTTAAAACTTCACCGATCTTTAGGAGAACACCCACAGATAGATGTGAACTCCCAATTAAGAGCCAGTACTTTAACGTTTCAAACTAACTGAAGATGACACAAACTTTAGAAGTCATTAACAACACTAAACAACAATAACCTACAGTACCTGTGAAATACCAGATGAACAGTCTGACCAGTAAGACTACGGTAGTCAGAGGAATAGTGGGTTAGAAAATTTTGGACATTGAGGAATGATTTGTGAGAAGGTAAGGCCTGAATGACAATTAAAATGGAGGAAAATATAGAGAACAGAGAGGTCTGAATAAAAACCATGTGGAGAAAAGGAAGGAAAATAACAAACAAACAAAACAAACAAACAAAAAACAATAGGCAATGGCAATGAGACCAGAGCGGGAGGTCATTGTTTAGGTACCAATTAATGGGGAAGGACTGATCATATACAGGTGAGAGCACTGTGGGAAAGTATTGATTCAAGAAAGTGAACTCAAGAGGAAATCAAAAACATCTCTAGTGAAAAAGGTTATGTCTACATTAAATCATAAAGTAGAACTCCAGAGGTAAAAACACAGGGATAAAAAAATGTAGGTATAGGGCACAACAAGGGAACAAACATTCTCTGTATGCGAGGATCTAAAAGCAGTCTGATGACGCTGAAGTATAAAGCAAGTCTCAAACTGGTAATAGTAGCAAATAGCAACTAGGAACAAATTTTAATTACTGGGATATCATACAGGTACCTGTATATTGACTATTGTGTTTAGATTTCATTGTACGAAAAATAGAGACATATGCAGAGAGATAAATAAAAACCATGAGGCTGACCTCAAGAAAGAAAAGTCCTGAGTCAGTTGCACTGAATATGTCTGTTTGCTTTATACCAGGACCTCATTTAGAAAAAAATTTGTAATGACTTATAAAAATATGTATTATCTTATTTTCTATAATTTTAAAAAGAAACAAAACCATGAAAATATATAAAGAGGAAATTGGAAGGAAAATAAAGTTAAAATATAATATTGATTAGGATTAAGAGGGAGAAGGCAATGGCACCCCACTCCAGTACTCCTTGCCTGGAAAATCCCATGGACGGAGGAGCCTGGAAGGCTGCAGTCCATGGGGTCCTGAGGGTTGGACACGACTGAGTGACTTCCCTTTCACTTTTCACTTTCATGCATTGGAGAAGGAAATGGCAACCCACTTCAGTGTACTTGCCTGGAGAATCCCAGGGACAGGGGAGCCTGGTGGGCTGCCATCTATGGGGTAGCACAAAGTCGGACACGACTGATGCGACTTAGCAGCAGGATTAAGGGTGACTCTCTCCAGTATTCTTGCCTGGGAAATCCCATGGACTGAGGACCTGGTGGGCTACAGTCCATGCATGGGGTCACAAAAGAGTCAGACATGATTTACCAACTAAATAACAACAAGGAATGATGGCAGAGTCCAAAATTTACATAATAAATTCTGCATGTCATCAAGATGCAATACTCTAAGTTAGATCTGAGTTTCCTAGACACTAAAAAAAAAAAAAAAAATTAAAAACTAGTAACTTAAACCACAGTATCCATAAAATATACTCAAACTTTTAAAAATAAGTACTTTTTTTTTTTTTCAGAATGGAGACCTAATGGATATCACTTCTATGTTAAAGAACAGATTTGTTCTTTGTTAAAGCACAATAATGAATTTTTGGCATAGTTTTTTATCAACCTTTTTAATGATAATTTTTAGTATGGTAGTCTGCTGCTGCTGCTGCTAAGTCGCTTCAGTCGTGTCTGACTCTCTGCGATCCCATAGACAGAAGCTCACCAGGCTCCCCCATCCCTGGGATTCTCCAGGCAAGAATAGTGGAGTGGGTTGCCATTTCCTTCTTCAATGCATGAAAGTGAAAAGTGAAAGTGAAGTTGCTCAGTCGTGTCCGACTCTTAGCGACCCCATGGACTGGAGCCTACCAGGATCCTCTGTCCATGGGATTTTCCAGGCAAAAGTACTGGGGTGGGGTGCCGTTGCCTTCCCCAGTATGGTAGTCTAGGAGGGATTAAAATTCCATAATATCATCTATATAGATATAGAACTAAAGGAAATTACAAATTTATGAATTTATTGCAATAATCTAAAGTAAGAGTTGATACATTTAGACACATTTTGTTATTTTAGCTATGTCCTTTTAAAATGACTGCAGTCTCAATTTTATACTTAGAACATTTAAAAATAATTATCAAAAATATAATTTTATTGCACTGTGAATACATTTTAACTAAACTTATTACAAGACATCTATCAAATGGTACTGTTTAAATTATTGGAAATATTGATTTCCTTATTGAGCTATGTGTTATTTTTTGATAGTGTACATGCTGCTGCTGCTGCTAAGTCGCTTCAGTCGTGTTCGACTCTGTGTGACCTATAAACAGCAGCCCACCAGGATCCTCTGTCCCTGGGATTCTCCAGGCAAGAACACTGGAGTGGGTTGCCATTTCCTTCTCCAATGCATGAAAGTGAAAAGTGAAAGTGAAGTGTACCTACTACTTTGTTAGTTATTAGATTAATTAACAATAATGAAAACTGTCAAATATACTTCATACATACTACTTTTATTAAAGTAACAATGGAATGATTTGGAAAGAAGAGTTAAAATAGTAACATGACAGCTGAAGGAAAAGAGCATCCAAAGATCTCATTATATTCTCTGTAAAAGGGTGCTTGCTTTGGGAACCATTGGATACAAACATGGTTGCTGCTCTTCTTTTATTAGAGTCATAAAGAGCAACTGAAGCTCATAAAAGGTAGCTGGCTGATTTGTAAAAGATATAACAGCTTGTCACAGAGGTTTCTACAGAGCCATCTAAGGAAAATAACCCTTCCAAAGCATAGATACGAGCTATTTATGTTAGAACTGCCTACTTGTCACAGTAAACTGAGTAATCCTCCTATCAGCTAGGCTGTCCAATGGGACCTTGTTCATTTGACTTTTTACTTAGTAGCAGTCAGCAGTCTAAGAATGCAGCATGAGAATGCAATGCTTGTAGAGTAAGAGTGTCTGATCCCAAGGTGAAAGTCAAATGATGTATATTTTTTCAGTGTGCTACACTGGAAAGTTATTAATTTGCACTTGTTTTATAGCAATTCTGGGCTTCCCCAGTGGCTCAGGGGCAAAGAATCTCCTGTAATGTAGGAGAACCTGGTTTGATCCCTGGGTCAGGAAGATCCCCTGGAGAAGGATATGACAACCCACTCCAGTATTCTTGCCTGGGAAATCCCATGGACAGAAGAGCCTAGCAGGCTACAGTCTACATACGGGAGTATGAAATTTAACTCATCTTGCAACTGATAATCCACTTGCCTGAAATAGTCACACTATTTAATGTGACCTTTACTTGTAATGAATAAAAGGACCATTTAAATGTCATAATGTTACCCAAGAGCTAACATATATTTAGCTAATGCCATCTGGAGATAAATTCACCAAAATTAATTTTTAAAATTAGTTTCCAAGAAATGAACTAATCCTTTAAGGGAATACAAGGTAGCAAAAATAACTGTTTGGGGGTATTTTCAAAGTTTTCCAGATCATTTTTGCAACCACAAAATCTTCGAAGAAGGAGTTCAGAAAAGGTAGAAGGGATAAAGATTATCCTAAGTATGTATCAGAGCTAAATAAACAGAGACTGACTGTAGGGTTTTCAAAAGGAGCTTAGCTGGGAGAAAATAGAGTAACTGCAGCACTTACCCAGAAGCATTAAATGGTGACTTAAGGTATGTGGTATATCACTTTGATCAAACCAGTCAATCAGGAAATCAATCCTGAATATTCATTGGAAGGACTGATAATAAAGCTGAAGCTCCAATACATTGACCACCTGATGTGAGGAGCTGACTCAGTGGAAAAGACCTTGATATTGGGAAAGATTTAAGGCAGGAGGATAAGTGGATGATAGAGGATGAGATGGTTGGATGGCATCAATGACTTGATGGACAAGAATTTGAGCAAGTTCCAGGAATTGGTGATGCATAGGGAAGCCTGGTGTGCTGCAGTCCACGGGGTAAACAAAGTTGGACATGACTGAACTAGTGAACTGAACTGTACTGATATCACTTTTAAAATGTGAGAATGTCAATTTGTATGATTCATCAAAGATCTAGGCTTCTTTTAGATCTCTATCATCACCATGGGTCCCTTTGACTCAGACGGTAAAGAATCTGCCTGCAATGGGGAAGACCTGGATTGAATCCCTGGGTCAGGGAGATCTCCTGGAGAAGGATATGGCAACCCACTCCAGTATTCTTGCCTGGAGAATCCCATGGACAGAGGAGCTTGGTGAGCTACAGCCCCTGGTGTCACAAAGATTCAGACATGACGGAGCAAGTAACACACACGGAGCTTGGGGGCTACAGTCCAAAGGGTCACAAACCATCGGACACAACTAAGCAACTACACACACGCACACATACCAGTAAGTAAAGACCACCATAAAGCCTCCAAAATGCACGGTGCCTTCCAGCCATATGAGGATTTCATGGAGATAGGTATCCAGAGACTCTGCAGTAAAAATGAAAAAAAGAAAAGGTAAAGAGTGTGCCCTTGCCCATTAAGACTTCTTCCTCAAAGTTATACCATTCCATTTTTTACTACTGTGACCTGTTTCTATGACTATGCTAAAAGTAAGAGAATCAGAAAAACTGGGTTTTTATAAGTGTAACCCAGCCTGGCTTCAGGAGTTTTCATAATAAGGAATATTGACTATAATAATAAAGTAAAATATATTGGAATACTTCTTAAGGTCTCTAATACCTCACCTCAAAATATATAATTTACTGTGCTTCAGCTTAATCTTTTTGTTTTAATATCCTATAACCTACTTTACATAGATTTAGATATAACTTTTTCATTTAAGAGCATTGTTTCTGATATTATTTAAGCAGTTCAGATAATTGCTAAGTCAGTGTTTTTGTAGTATAAGAGACCTTGATTATAATAGGTATATTCAACAAAGGATAGATTTAGGAATTAATAAGCTTCATTGAACATCTTCTGAGCTTCACGTAATGAGCAAAACAGGCATGGTCACGTGGTCTTACTTTGGTTTCTGCTAAGTTATGATCAATACAGGTGTAAAATATGAAAAACTGATAATAATATAGCTGAAATTCTGGATTTCCCCAAATGGGCAATAATTTAGACAGCAATGTTGAGATCTGATTTCCAGAAATGAAATTTGTGTATTTCCTACAAAAGAGTTCAAATTGATAGGAGTATCACAGCCAGAGAACTAAACATTAATACTTCAAGAACAAAAGTTATCTCTCCATAGAACACCTTCAAATGCAGTGGAGCTTTATGGTCACGTGAAGATATCTAGAGAGTAAGCACCATCATGAAAGCATGGACCTACTGAAAAGGTTTTAGGTTCTTTTGTTAGTTTTTTGCCCCCCAATAATGGATAATGGAGAATTAATACAAGTCCTCAGGGGATTCCAGGGCTTCCGAGGTGACTCAGTGGTAAAGAACCTGCCTCCCAATGCAGGAGACATGAGACATGGGTTCTACCTCTGAGCCGGGAAGATCCAGTGGAGGAGGGCGTGGCAACTCACTCCAGTATTCTTGCCTAGAGAATCTCCATGGACAGAGGAGCCTGGTGGGCTACAATCCATGGGGTCACAAAGAATCAGACACAACTTAATGACTAAACAACAATAACAAATACAAGTCCCTAGTCTGCAGAGTTAGACACTATGGAGAAGGCATTAGAATCAATTTTGGTGCTCTTTGGGGGACAAATTGCACCTCAGTGGTGCATCCTAAACTAAGATAAGATGATTAGGCTCAAAAATACTTTTAGAAGGGCAGTGTTTCTCAAAATGATATTTAAAATCTACTGAAGGCCAGTGAATAACAAAGTACCATGTGGCCCTCAAAAGATATGACCCATTTTGACGTCTCTCCCCCACATTTTTTAAAGTAGTAGTAGTAGTAAGGAGAGGAGTTAGTGATCCCTATAGTCAGAATCATTTAAAAAAGTCAGTCACTGTTTTTCTTCTAATTGCTTGAACCCTTAATTCTTTTTTCTTTCTCTTTAATTGGAGGATAATTGCTTTACGATGTTGTGTTGGTTTCTGCCATACGTCAATGTGGGTCAGCCATAAGTATACATATGTCCCCTCTTGACCCTCCTTCCCATTCCCTGCCCCATTCACTCTCTCTAGGTTGTCACAGAGCACCCGGTTAAACTTCCTGTGTATATAGCAACTTCCCACTAGCTATCTATTTTACATATGGTAATGTACATATTTCAATGCTACTGTCTCAATTTGTCCCACCATCTCCATCTCCCACTGTGTGCACAAGTTTGTTTTTGAACCCTTAATTTGAAAAGTCAAACAGATTTGACTGAATCTCACTGATAGTGCAAAGCATACAGACACATACACATAAATACTCATCTATGAAAGCAAATTTATTTTACTTGTGTGAAATTAAAAATACATCAATCACTGGACATATTTTCTTGACCACTATCACTCCTTTCACATAACAACCTTCAGGAAACTGACTTAAACAGCCCCTTTGGTAAAAATATTTTGCTCTTGTGAATTGTCTTTAAGCAAATACATAATACTCATGAAGCTTTAAATTTTTTTTATACTTTCATATTTGTTTAACATAATAATGCATATTTTCTACATATGTTTATCAAATAGTTACATTTACAAAGATGCAGCATATTTGCATCACAATGACTTCTCTATCTTATTCATTGCTCTGTTTGCTAACTTCACATTAATTTTGATATGTGAGTCACACCCCAGAATCCTCTTAGAACTTTCCATGATTTTTTTTCTTTATATAATCTACAATAAGAATAGCCATTATATGTAAAATATGAACAAGACAGAAATGACAAGAACTGACATATAACTTTTAATTATACCTTACTGAGAAAATAAGAAATAAAAGCTTAGTATATATACATATATATATATATATATATATATATATATATATATATAATGTACAACATAAATATAGCTCACACTATAGTCTATTATATATGAAAATTATTGGAAGAGCAAATCCAAAGATTTCTCATCACTTTAATTTTGTGTCTATATGAGAAAATGGGTGTTTGCTAAATTTATTGTGCAAATCATTTCAGAATGTAAGTCAAATCATTGTACATCTTAATTATATAATATTGTATGTCAATTATATATCAATAAAACTGGGAAAAAGCTTACTATATAAAGCTCTTTACTCAGTTTTCATAAGTGAGAACAGGTTTATGTAACTTGAAACTTTACCATACAACTCATGAAGAATTAAATACATATTTTATTACTATTACAATAATAAATTTCCATGACTGAACCTAGTGAGGAGGAGCTCAACCACTTCCCCAACCAAATGTAGCATTAATTTAAAAAATCAGAAAGAAAAACTAGTAGAGAACCTTAATGTCACCTATATTACTAGCAAAACTGAAATTTAAAATTACCTGTTGTGAGATTAAAAAATGTATGATCACTAGACTCACAGTCTAGTGTTTGGAAAATTCTGAGGGAAAAGCTGAATTTGTAGAGGAGACCTGGGCTTTCCTGGTGGTTCATCAGTAAAAAATCCACTTGCTAATACAGGAGAATTGGGAGATGCTGGTTCAGTCCCTGAGTGGAGAAGATCTCATGGAGGAGGAAATGGCAACCCACTCCAATATTCTTGTCTGGAAACTTCCATGGACAGAAGAGCCTGGTGGGCTAGAGTCCCAGGGGTCGCATAGTTGGACACAACTGAGTGACTGAACACATACACACACAGAGAGGAGACCTATTTACTAACAATATCACTTTCCATGTGTATCTGCTAAAAAAAATAAATAAAATAAAACGGCAAATTCACTCTATATACAGGACTTAAGATAAACTAGTACTAACCAACTAAGAAACTGAAACATCACTGGTCACTTACTAGGGAATTCAGATCATCTTTATCCACAGAAATGAATGTTGAAACTAAAGCCTGTGGATATTTAAAGAAAGGCCTCTTTTCATGGGGCTTCCCAGGTGGTGCTAGTGGTAAAGAACCTGCCTGCCAATGCAGGAGACACAAGAAATGCGGGTTCTAGCCCTGGGTCAGGAAGATCCCGTGGAGAAGAGACTGGCTATCCACTCTAGCACTCTTGCCTGGAAGATCCAATGGATAGAAGAACCTGGAGGGCTATAGTCCATGGGGTCGCAAAGAGTTGGACACAACTGAGTGACTAACACTATTCTACACACTATGTATCTTTCCAGGGCACTAAAGTATTATGGACTATTATTCTTTTATTTTGGTAAGAAATTGCATAATTGTTATAAATAGGAAAATGAAAAAAGGACAAACATTTAGTAAAAGGAATATAATCCTTGTGAGCTTGGATTCTGTTAGCTGAACATTTTTTTGCTTTTTTTTTTTTTTTTTCACTAGGGAACATAGTTCAGATCATTTGTTACCTTAAAGTGGAAGGCTCTAGAGACAGCTTCTTATGAATACTTCTTGAAAGATCTTCGAGGTCAAAAAAGTGATTTAACCTCAGAGATCAGCCTCAAATTCTGTAGAGTGCTGAAAAAGAAAAATATAATTTAATTTCTAGGACATTCAGCAGCTAGGGATTTCAACAGCTATAGGCCTACACATGATTTGTGTCGTAATAACCATTCATGACAGCCAAATATTTTTTGGACTGTGTTTAAAAGTGCTTCACATAAAATCTTTTAAATATGCTTGGTAGATTCTTTTGTAGCAATTATGCCACACACACACACACACACACACACTTGCATAAAAATACTGGAAAAAGTGATGTATAGATTTATGGATGTCCACAAAGCAGGACATGATTAGTAAAAATGAAAAGTAGATACTAAGATATCACAGTTAAATTTACACAATTCTTACTAATTCCAGCTATTGATTCAGAACATGATATTATTCTTAATTTATGATATGAAAATTATTTTATTGCAAATGATCATTTTACATTGTATATATATTCAAGGATCATTTCTTAATTTCTACTCGTGGATCATCAACTATTGCTCTGCATAAAATGCACACTTGAAAGCTGCACCAAGAAATTTTCAATTTGATTCAATAGGAAAAGGGAAAAATGTTTGCTTCAGTGAATATATATTTTGGCTTTGACAATTATGCACATAAAAATAAAGTTGATATAAAACTATCATTTCTTCAAAAAAGTTAAACATAGCTGCTTACTAAGAGCTAGACAATATGTTAGCATTCAATTAGCTCTGAGAATAACCACTGTTTTTTTATTATTTTTGTGACCCAAAGTTCATACAAAACTTCAGCTGCTAATTGGCTCTTTTGAGATAATTGCCAGTGATTTATGAAGCTTTGGTGTCTTTAGACTTTTCAACAGTAAAATAGGAACATCAGAAGATGCCAAAAGCTTTACTCCCCAGTTTTAAGCTACAGAAACACAAAAAGGCTTTTCTTAATGACTATCTTAATTAAAATGTTTAAAAATACTCTAGCTTTAGGGCACTATGGAATAGAACTTGAAAAACAGCTAATCAAATGATGTTGATAATCCTTTTATCTCATATTCTATTTTGCCTATTGTTTAAGAATCAGATATATAATTACTGTTTAGTGTTGATAATAATCAAAGGTGTTTTAACTAATAGTCACAAATAAACAAAAACATTAAAATATTCTATTCACTGCATTACCGTTGACCCTTAAGCAATTCAGGGATTAGGAGAACCAACCCCTGTGCAACCCAAATCCTAGTTTAACCTTTTTCCCCCAAAAATCTTAATTACTAATAGTCTACCTTTCCCAGAAGTCTTGCCAGTGACATGAAAAATCGATTAACACATATTTTGTATGTTATTTGTATTATATACTACATTCTTACAGCAGTGTAATTTAAAGAAATTGTTTTCAGGAAAATCATATGAAAGAGAGAATATATTCACAGTAGTGTTATGTATATATTGCTGCTGTAAGTATATGTCATCTGTTTATAAGATAAATTGACTGTTTATAATTGTAGGTAATTTTTTATTACCTACATCAGTACTGTGTTATATGATACAAAACACTGTAGATTTTATGTATTACTAACACTAGACATCAAAAATGGAAAGATAGTGTGGAAAAGAAATTCATGTTTATTTACAAGTATAGCAATTCATGCATTGATAATGTAGAAGTAGCAATATGAGTGCTTTATGGTAGCCCAATGAAATAATTGTTTTGTTAGCTTATACAGTAATGCTACAAATTGTTATACATTTTTATGACATAAAAAATTACAGTTGTATTCATAATACAGTACTGGAAACATTGTTACTTTTAAAAAAAGCCCTTAATCTGTGATGATAAACTGATAGATAACATAGTTTCTCTAATTAAGAGAGAGAGAAGAAGGCAAACTATATGGTAATTTGAAAGTAAATCTATAAAACATTAAAATATTTACACATTATTAATGTTATTTAGTATAAAATTTACTAATTTTATAATATTCATATTATTTATATGATAACACTCATGTCTATGTAAGAAGAGGCTGCATTCCACTTCACTACAAGTCTTGCACGTGAAGTTCTACATTATGATTACTTAGGTGATGAAGATAATGATGACACTAAGCAAATAACACAGTTCTTCCATAATTATTAGATTTTCACACAAATATACACACATAAAATCACAAAAATCATTGATATGTTCCTTAAATAAGTAGATAGAGATGGATAGATCCAGATATAATACATATATATTTGTCTAAAATCCATAGTTTAGTGGAGATGTGTTGGATGAAATGAAATAGGTTGCTATACAGGAGAAATTTTAAACAGAATTTTTATTTGAAATCCTATAACATTTGGTTTCACACCAACTTCCTTCTAATCATCACCTTCATCTGTACTTAGGCAACTGAAAGTACATTTTATTTCCCTTAATATAGCTAACATCGGCTCATTTAAATATTTTTGGAATAAGAAAAAGTGATGAGCAATATGATTTTGTATCTATATCCTATTAAAGAAAACCCAATTGTAACTATGTTCTTTATCTTAGAATATAGAAATATAAATAAAAGCATTTGTCTCTGATCTCTTGAAAGTATACCAGCACTGTCTTTTCATCCTCATCTTAACGTAAAAAGTTTCTTTTTCCTGAAAAAAAAAAACAAAATCTTTATAAAAATTATGTATTTTTGCCTAAAAAGATTCAGATAGATACATGAATTTCTCTCTAGTGAGTGAAATTGTTTCATTTTTTAAAACCATACAATTTCATAGGGCTTGCAGGAAATGGCAACTTGATTCAGGATTAATCTGTGAGTTCTAAGAAAAATATATTTTTCCTTGTAAATACTTATGGGATAAAAATTGATAGCTATGAACAGATCTCATTGCTTTAGTGTTAAAAGTAGTATGACACGTCTTGACAGGCAAGAGAGAGTTAAGATGATAGGTAATAACTGTTTCTGGAAAATGAATGTAATTTAAAACTACATGTGCTCTTCTCCTGACTTGAAAAGATTCAAAAAGTATTAGAAAGATTCTTAAAGTACTTTCACTGCCCAAAAGTTATTTGTATCATTCACTTTTTTGAAATGTCTTTTAAAATGCAGGTTTTATATATGACATTCTCTTAATAATATATCTAAAATATTCATTTTAAGAGTTTCTACTTAGAAGTGTTATTTTCTTTGAGAAAAGTAATCCACAACAACAAATCACTATGAACAATAGGCAAAAGATAGTCTTGTGTTTATAACCTAATCTTGTATTGCCTATTATATCAATGCTTTGAAGTATTTCTATGTAAAATCCCACTTGCATTTAAATTTTATTTTACAGTTCTAAAATCACTTTTCTTTTTAATTTCATCTTTGTGATATATTATGATCTTTGAGAAATTATAAAGCAGACATTACCATTTCTATTTTAAAAATGGAAGTAGTTTATCTACTAGGATGTGCAAAGCATTGTAGTATGGGAGTTAAAAACACAGTTTAGCTAATTAATATACATACAACCTTAAGGAAGGAATGAAAATTAAATTCAATTGCTCAGAACTGTACAGGGCCAATCCTTCCCATAAAATCTTGACAGATAAGATGAAGAGACAGGGAGAAATATTAGGAAGGTAAAGCAGGCAGGGGTGCAGCTTTCCTGAGAACAGGACCAGAAGTTCCTGAGCTTCCCTGGTGGCTCAGACAGTAAAGAATCTGCCTGCAATGCAGGAGACCTGGGTTCAACCCCTGGGTTGGGAAAAGCACCTCGGCAAGGGAATGGCAGCCCACTCCAGTATTCTTGCCTGGAAAATTTCATGGACAGAGGAGCGTGTTGGGTTACAGTCCATGGGGTTGTGAAAAGTAGGACATGACTGAGCAACTAACACCTCCTAGGCAGGTGCCCAAAGAATAAACACCTTCCATCAAGAAGTCCCTGCATCATACCAAGAGAAGATCAACAGAGACTTCTCAGAAGATTTGAGTAACTTCATATAAACTAGACTAAGCATGAACTTACATGCACACACACACATACACAAATATATAAAGAAACGATTCATTTCATACATCCAGCATGCTGTTGCCCGTGAAGAACTTGCATGGGTTGATATTCTGATTATCAATTCATTTCAGTTCAGTCACTCAGTCGTGTCCGACTCTTTGCGACCCCACGGATTGCAGCACGCCAGGCTTCCCTGTCTATCATGAACTCCTGGGGCTTACTCAAACTCAAGTCTATCAAAATGGTGATGCCATCCAACCATCTCATCCTCTGCTGTTCCTTTCTTCTCCTGCCTTCTATCTTTCCCAGCATCAGGGGCTTTTCCAATGAGTCAGTTCTTCACATCAGGTAGCCAAAGCATTGGAGGTTCAGCCTCAGCATCAGTCCTTTAAATGAGTATTCAGGACTGATTTCCTTTAGGATGGACTGGTTTGATCTCCTTGCAGTCCAAGGGGCTCTCAAGAGTCTCCTACAACACCACAGTTCAAAAGCATCAGTGGCCAGTACAGAAAGTGGATTATTGATTTCATTGCTGTTGAGACCATCCCTCACCACTGCCAAGACAGCTCTCCTAGTCAACAATGACACCTCCCACAATTTACTACAGCTTAAAAGATGCTGTTAATATACTTTTAGATAAGCAGCTTTATTTATATATGATACAAAAATGACACATATAAAGTATAATTTTATATTCTTTAAAGAATTGTCACAATCAAGGTCATGAAAATTCTATCACTGCCAGAAATATATTTGTGCATGAAGAGATTGTTTCAACCTTTTGAAAAGAAGATGTAGTCAGATTGCACTCAATTGACAGGCAGTCCTGAAAGGGTCAAAGCACTCCTTTCATTGCATAAAAATAACTTGCATAATGTTGTCCAACAATAAAAGAGTGAAAATACAGGAACTTACCTGGCTGTCTGATGGTGAAGATTTCATTTTCCAATGCAGGGATCCCTGGGAACTAAGATCACACATGCCTGGGACGAAAAAACTGAAACATAAAACAGAAGCAATACTGTAACAAATTAAATAAAGACTTTAAAAATGATCCACATAAAAATAATCTTTAAATAAAAAGAATGAAAAAACAAGCAGGTTTCAGGAAACAGTTAGCTTCCAATGAGAACATATGTTCTCATTGGATGAATTTTGAACATAAGAAAGTAAGTGTTTAATAATGATAACAAAATATATCAAAAGATCCAAGTGAATCACAACCATTTTCTAGAAATAATAAATTAAAAAATAATTTTTATAATTAGTACATAAACTGCAGAAAAATATGATGATTTTGAGGCTTATTGATTGTTGTGAGAAACAAGTGGGAAAATTATCAGAAGGCAGTCTCAAGAAGCAATAGTTAGAACTGGACATGGAACAGCAGATTGGTTCCAAATCAGGAAAGGAGTATGTCAAGGGTGTATATTGTCACCCTGCTTATTTAACTTATATGCAGAGCACATCATAAGAAACGCTGGGCTGGAAGAAGCACAAGCTGGAATTAAGATTGCCAGGAGAAATATCCATAACCTCAGATATGCAAATGACACCACCCTTATGACAGAAAGTGAAGAGGAACTAAAAAGCCTCTTGATGAAAGTGAAAGAGGAGAGTGAAAAAGTTGGCTTAAAGCTCAACATTCAGAAAATTAAGATCATGGCATCTGATGCCATCACTTCATGGCAAAACATGGGGAAACAATGGAAACAGTGACAGACTTTATCTTTTGGGGCTCCAAAATCATGGCAGATGGTGACTTCAGCCATGAAATTAAAGGACACTTTCTCCTTAGAAGAAAAGTTATGATCAACCTAGACAGCATATTAAAAAAGCAGAGACATTACTTTACCAACAAAGGTCCATCTACTCAAAGCTATGGTTTATCCAGTAGTCATGTATGGATGTGAAAGTTGTACTATAAAGAAATCTGAGCACCAAAGAATTGATGCTTTTGAACTGTGGTATTGAGGTAGACTCTTGAGAGTCCCTTGGACTGGAAGGAGATCCAACCAGTCCTCCTAAAGGAAATCAGTCCAGAATAGTCATTGGAAGTACTGATGCTGAAGCTGAAACTCCAATACTTTGGCCACCTGATGTGAAGAACTGACTCTGAAAAAGATTGAAGGTGGGAAGAGAAGCGGATAACAGATGATAAGATGATCAGACAGCATCAGTGACTCGATGGACATGAGTTTGAGTAAGCTCCGGAAGTTGGTGATGTACAGGGAAACTTGGAGTGCTGCAGTCCATGGAGTTGCAAAGAATCTGACACAACTGACTGATTGAACTGAACTGGTGAGGAGCAGTCCAATAAATAGATTGAGGCTAGGTCACATGATGACTTCAGGGTCATGGTTAGGAGTTTTTGTTTCACTTCAACTTAGATAAGTGGGTATAGTATGTTTTTGGCAGATAAATGCTAAAATGAGATGTTTAAAATGGTTATCCTGGATGCTTTGTAGAGAATTGACTGTGGGGAACTGGATAAAAGGAGTAAGATTGGTAAAAATGCTTTATGTAGTAGTGTAGATGAGTGATATTAATGGCGTGCACCATAGCACTGGCAGTGAAATTCATGAGAATTCGGTTAGTTTCAAGATATATTTTAAGGTACAGGTTGCATGCAGTAAGTTGCTTCAGTAGTTCCCAACTCTTAGCACCTCTAGACTGGAGCCTGCCAGACTCCTCTGTCCATGGGATTCTCCAGGCAAAAATACTGGAGTGGGTTGCCATTTCCTTCTCCAGGGGATCTTCCTGACCCAGGGACAAAAACCCATGTCGCTTAGGTCTCCTTCAGAAAGTGAAGAGGGGCTAAAAAGCCTCTTGATGAAAGTGAAAGTGGAGAGTGAAAAGGATGGCTTAAAGCTCAACATTCAGAAAACAAAGATCATGGCATCTGGTCCCATCACTACATGGGAAATAGATGGAGAAACAGTGGAAACAGTGTCAGACTTTATTTTTCTGGGCTCCAAAATCACTGCAGATGGTGACTGTAGCCATGAAATTAAAAGACACTTACTCCTTGGAAGGAAAGTTATGACCAACCTAGATAGCATATTCAAAAGCAGAGACATTACTTTACCAACAAAGGTTCGCCTAGTCAAGGCTATGGTCTTTCCTGTGGTCATGTATGGATGTGAGAGCTGGACTGTGAAGAAGGCTGAGCGCTGAAGAATTGATGCTTTTGAACTGTGGTGTTGGAGAAGACTCTTGAAAGTCCCTTGGATTGCAAGGAGATCCAACCAGTCCATTCTGAAGGAGATCAATCCTAGAATTTCTTTAGAAGGAATGATGCTAAAGCTGAAACTCCAGTATTTTGGCCACCTCATGCAAAGAGTTGACTCATTGGAGAAGACTCTGATGCTGGGAGGGATTGGGGGCAGGAGGAGAAGGGGACGACAGAGGATGAGATGGCTGGATGGCATCACTGACTTGATGGGTGTGAGTCTGAGTGACCTCTGGGAGCTGGTGATGGACAGGGAGGCCTCCTGGCGTGCTGCGGTTCATGGGGTCGCAAAGAGTCGGACACGACTGAGCGACTGATCTGATCTGATCTAGGTCTCCTTCATTGGCAGGCAGGTTCTACCACTAGCACCACCTGGGAAGCCAACCATAATTGGCAAATTTTGATGCATGAGAAAGAGTGCAGTCAAAGGTGCCAATCAGGTGAGATTACAGGTAACAGATAACTAGCAGAAGAAAACAAAATATTACAGGAGTTTTTCTAATCTTTATGTTGGGAACATTGTTAGCCATATTAAAGACAGAAATAATGAAGGAAAATAAGAACCAGAGAATGTGTATATTAACATCTCTTAAAAATAGAATTATGGTTTAAAAAAACAGGTGATCCATCATATTTCTAAACAGCATCTATAATTGGATTCAATGCTAATTAAAATCTGTCATCTAGTCTTTAACTCTATTTTATTGATTTTCAGTTCAATAAAAATGCATTTTCCTCCTAGATAGTATTCACAAAGAATAAAAAAATCTTGATGTATAACTGCAATCTTTGGATTTATAGGAGAGATCATGGAAATAAATGTATTTCTTCAAGTGACTTCTATATTGGGGATGATAATGTAATGGCAGATTTAATGGAGGATTTTATATGTAAATTTTCAAAATACCTTCTCAAATGCGGATTTGAATCTCAACACCTAAGCAGATTACATTCTCACATCTTTCCAAGAGAGCATTTAGATTCGATTCAGAAATCTGTTTTGCCTGGAGCTGTGGACCCAAATCAAAAATCCCCAGCTTAAACCACTGTCTCCCAAACAGCACAGACTAGGATTTTCCTAAGCAGAATAATTGTAGACAACTAGCATTCATTTCTTTATGATGCATAAATGTTTCTGAGTCAAAGCATTGCATTTGTTTACTGGACACAAAAGTTCTAAAGCATAACTCTGGGCCTTAGAAAGCTCAGGGTCTACCTGTCTGAGATATGAACAAATATGCTTCAATTAAAAAGAAGTGGTCACTATATTTTTTAAAATTTACATTTGTTCAAAAATCCAGCCTATTATGTAACAACTGAATATATTTTAAAACAAAAAGCTTTAGGTTGATGAAAACTTTTACATTTATAACTTTTAAATCACAATTTTAATAAATCTTCACTAAAATCTGACTATAATTTTATCCAAAATACAAAAATTTGGAGAAGAGAAAAATTGACACAGGCAAGGCTATGGCAGGGACTCAATCAATAACATCTATTTTCTATGTGACTTAGATTTTCAAAGTATGTTTCTTTCAAGTAAAATACTTGTACTCTCTTTAGACTAAGAAATGCTATGCATCTTGATACAAAGTTGAGTAAGATGCACATGTGCAGATTAAAGATATCACAAAATCACTGAGAAAAAATTATGTTTTGTATTCTAAACCTAATACCTAAGACATTTTTAGCATGTTTGCTCAGTAATATGAATAAAAACTGATGACCGTTAGAAATTCAAAATGTCCCAGTATATACTGCCACATTGAAACAGCCTTTTTCAATTTCTTCATAAGATCAATAACTTCACATCATATTTAATATATGTCAAAGTGGTATGGGGCCATTACTATTCAATTCATTTATTAATAAAAATAACTTCAGTGTCTGAAGATAATGGCACCCAATATTGAAAGTGACACAAACCCCTTAGAAATATTTTAAATAAGGCATATATTAGAAAACAAGGAATTTTGAATTAAGATTACAGTATATTAGAAATCTTGTCAATCCAAATTGTCCAAATACACAGTCATTGTTAAGAAACTTGTTATTTTCTTTGTTTGGTAGATGGATTATATGTACTGAAACTCAAATACTGACAGAACATGTGATTTTATTTAGTATTATGTTCTTTTTGTGCAATTAAGATAACCAAATATCAACCAACCAAGTTGCACCTTTGCACAATTTTAATAACCCTCACTTTCAATAACCTTCATTTTTGCTCTCAAACTTGGCCTGGAATGAACGATAAACTGTATGACCACTTATCTTTAATATATTATTTAGCACAAAATTACAAAAAAAAAAAACAAAAGAGAAATACTGGATTTGCCTTTGTTCATTTTCTAAGGAAACCTGTGAAAATCCTTTAGAACACCAATGTCAAATGTTTCTTTTAATGTAACTATTTCAAACAATTAGTGGGGAATTCCTAGGAAATAATGCTGAAAAGATCCTTCTTCCTTTCTAACACACACTTATGGAAAAGACAATGGCATCCCACTCCAGTACTCTTGCCTGGAAAATCCCATGGACAGAGGAGCCTGGTAGGCTGCAGTCCATGGGGTCGCTAAGAGTAGGATACGACTGAGCCACTTCACTTTCACTTTTCACTATCACGCATTGGAGAAGGAAATGGCAACCCACTCCAGTGTTCTTGCCTGGAGAATCCCAGGGATGGGTGAGTCTGGTGGGCTTCCATCTATGGGGTCGCACAAAGTTGGACACGACTGTAGTGACTTAGCAGCAGCAACACACACTTATAGATGGCATGAGTTAAACATTCTTTTTTTTTTTTTTTAATTAAACATTCTTAAATCCAGGCTATTAAAGTGCCACCAATTTTCCATCTCCTGGTTGATAGTAATGACAATTTTCTATCTTGCTATTGTTTAGTCACTAAGTTATGTCTGACTCTTGTGACCCCATGGTCTATAGCCTGCCAGGCTCCTCTGCCCATGGGATTTCTTAGGCATGAGTACTGGAGTGGGTTGTCATTTCCTTCTCTGGGGGGTCTTCCCAATTAGGGGATTAAACCCATGTCTCCTGCATTGGCAGGTGGATTTTTTTTTACTATTGTGCCACCTGGGAAGTATCATACCACTATATTTAATTTAATTAATTACCACTATTTTGGTGTCACAACGCTCTCAACTAAGAGCTAAATCCATTGTTAGTGATGATTCAGGTGTCTACATGAGGACATGTATCAACAGACTCAAGAGGGCATGTTTTATACTCAAGCTATGCCATATTGGCCATTGGTTTGATCAGTGAATCATGATATATTACCAGTTAGCAATTTTAATTGTCAAAGTCCTTTTGTATTGGAAGGTTAGGTAATACAGTGTGTGGAATGCTTTTTCTGCAACTCATGAATATGTGGCCACCTCTTCTTGAAATTAACTAAGGCCTTAGGAACCTGGGTTGGCCCTTCTGGAATGTGACATTTCCATTTCATGGTGGAGGAAAATGGTGCATCAGGGTTTGAATTTCCTCTTCATTTAAGGCATATTTTTAATCGCTGCAAAGTGAGGAATTTTCTCCTTGGAAGTCAGCATTGGAATGCCTTCAACACAAAGGAACATTTAAATACCTACCAATAGCTCATATTGTGTTAAAATGTGTCTGATCTACAGATGAAATACTGCAGAATAATTCAAATAGCTTTGTGGAAGGAGTGTAAAGGGATATTACAGGCCTTGTCACATGGAATCCAGTTAATCTTGATCTTTTTAGGAGGAACACAAAACAGAAAATGTTGATGATGTCCAAGGATTCATACCAGGTACCATAATTGCAGCAATCTGTTCAGTGACAGTCGTGGTATTAGCCCTCATCTCTGCAGTAGTATCTGTGTTCCTGTTTCAACTCTGATTTTCCACAGAAGAGGGGGTAAGCATGAGTGATGTCTACTGTTAATGGAGTCGTTTTGCACAGGACCCTATCTTTATGAAATCTTTTGTAAAAATACCAAGTGCTTTTTCTTCTCTTATTTCAACTATAATTTTGACAAGCTTTGCAAGTATAGAGGGTACCAGGCAATACAAGACAAATGTGGATATAGAACTTGCCAGCAGAAGTTCATGGAGTGTGTCCAACTAGCCATCTGCATGTTTGCACTGGGCTTACACATCCCATATGTTCATATCAATTAATATTTATCAACTGACCATCAATCACAAACCAATCAAAGAATCCAGGATCCCCAGAATAACTGTAACCACTTTTTTTAGGCCATAAGTAATGCCCTTTGATAATGCTGAAAGGGATATTTGTTTATCAAAGTATTATTTTAACCCAAGGGATATCAGGAATAATAGATAATCTATTCCTGCTTTATTGACTATGCCAAAGCCTTTGACTGTGTGGATCACAATAAACTGTGGAAAATTCTGAAAGAGATGGGAATACCAGACCACCTGATCTGCCTCTTGAGAAATTTGTATGTAGGTCAGGAAGCAACAGTTAGAACTGGACATGGACCAACAGACTGGTTCCAAATAGGAAAAGGAGTATGTCAAGGCTGTATATTGTCACCCTGTTTATTTAACTTATATGCAGAGTACATCATGAGAAACGCTGGACTGGAAGAAACACAAGTTGGAATGAAGATTGCTGGGAGAAATATCAATAACCTCAGATATGCAGATGACACCACCCTTATGGCAGAAAGTGAAGAGGAAATAAAAAGCCTCTTGATGAAAGTGAAAGTGGACAGTGAAAAGGTTGGCTTAAAGCTCAACATTCAGAAAACGAAGATCATGGCATCCGATCCCATCACTACATGGGAACTAGATGGGGAAACAGTGGAAACAGTGTCAGACTTTGTTTTTCTGGGCTCCAAAATCACTGCAGATGGTGACTGCAGCCATGAAATTAAAAGACACTTATTCCTTGGAGGGAAAGTTATGACCAACCTAGAAAGCATATTCAAAAGCAGAGACATTACTTTGCCAACAAAGGTTTGCCTAGTCAAGGCTATGGTCTTTCCTGTGGTCGTGTACGGATGTGAGAGCTGGACTGTGAAGAAGGCTGAGCGCCGAAGAATTGATGCTTTTGAACTGTGGTGTTGGAGAAGACTCTTGAGAGTGCCTTGGACTGCAAGGAGATCCAACCAGTCCATTCTGAAGGAGATCAGCCCTGGGATTTCTTTGGAAGGAATGATGCTAAAGCTGAAACTCCAGTATTTTGGCCACCTCATGCGAATAGTTGACTCATTGGAGAAGACTTTGATGCTGGGAGGGATGGGGGGCAGGAGGAGAAGGGGATGACAGAGGATGAGATGGCTCGATGGATGTGAGTCTGAGTGACCTTCGGGAGTTGGTGATGGACAGGGAGGCCTGGCGTGCTGAGATTCATGTGGTCGCAAAGAGTCGGACACGACTGAGTGACTGATCTGATCTGATCTGATCTAGCTTCATTCCAAGGAAGCCCAGCATTGTTTGGCAAACTAGAAACCATTTTTCTTTGTTTATGTTTCTGTTTTTGTTTTCCTAGTGTACATAAAAAATTGGAGAATACAGTTAGCACTTTCATTCAGGGTAACAGGCCACAGACTTTTCCCTCAGTCTTCATTTTATTAGAATAAACTAACTGCTGAGTAGGAGAATAATTTACATGCAGAATAGAGGCTGAGGGGAACCTGTGAAGCCTTTTCCTTCTAAAGGGGCATTCTGGGTTACAGTTTGAGGGTATCCGTTGCACTCTTATGGCTTCTCTAGTGGCTCAGATGGTAAAGAATATACCTGCAGTGCAGGAGACCCCAGTTTGAGGCTTCAGTCCCTGGGTCAGGAAGATCCCCTGGAGAAGGGAACAGCTCCCCACTCCAATATTCTTGCCTGGAGAATTCCATTGACAGAGGAGCCTGGCGGGCTGCAGTCTATGTGCCACGAAGAGTCAGACATGACTGAGTGACTGTCGGGGGACTGTGTAGTTTCCTCTGTTCTGTCTTGCTACAGCAAAAATTTGAAGCGATGGACCAGCGTTACAGCTCAGTTACAGCTCAGTTTTATTTGACAAGCAAAGGAAAATACATTCTTGAGGTGTGACAGCAGGCTGACCCAAAAGAACAGAGTGGCTCAATTTTGGCTCCTCTTTTTATACGTTTTTTCCCTCCTCCAAGCCCTGCCCTATGTAAACTGGGGTAGCCAGGACAGCTGTTTGCTTCATCTGAGGCTCTCACTCCTTTCCTCAGATATTCCTTTGTTCTCTTTTCTTGGGCTTTTTCCTTTCTTTGTCTTTTAGCCACTGCTATTTTGGGCTCCTTTTTTCTATTCTAACTACCTAACATTCTCCCCTCAATAGATGGGAGGCCCAATTTTTGGGAGTAGGGGCATCGAGATCTCTTTGGCAACTTCTTGCTGAGCTGGGATGGCGAGGAGCATTGGGCCTCCCCTTCTTGCTAGTCTCAAGCCTCAGAGTCCTTATAGCAGTGTCCATCTAAGGGTGAGTGATATTTTCCATGGTCGAGTGTAGTTTTACATATTCTTGTTGAACTGGCACTGCATGTTGTAGCCTGTTGATCTGGGCAGCGACAAAATGTGTTAGACAATTGATAATACATGGAACAATCATAAGCAGCATCAATATGGTGATAACAAGGATTAGTACAGGTAATAGTCAACTCCAAAGTCCCCCTCGCCAGGAGAAGGATCCCTGAAAGAGAGATTATAGCCACCCTGAGAACTCTCCGGCTCATTCTTTGAGATCCTGTAGTATCAGATTCAGGGAAGGCAATGGCACCCCACCCCAGTACTCTTGCCTGGAAAATCCCGTGGACAGAGGACCCTGGTGGACCGCAGTCCATGGGGTCGCTAAGAGTTGGACACGACTGAGCGACTTCACTTTCACTTTTCACTTTTATGCATTGGAGAAGGAAATGGCAACCCACTCCAGTTTTCTTGCCTGGAGAATCCCAGGGACAGCGGAGCCTGGTGGGCTGCCGTCTATAGGGTCGCACAGAGTCGGACACGACTGAAGCGACTTAGCAGCAGCAGCAGCAGCTAAATTATGAATTTATGCTTTAGTATAAATTTACTGAAATGTGATCATCTACATTATTTACAGAATTTAAGTGTTTCAGATGTATAGCTCTTTGCTAATAATTTCATGTCTTAAAAATATTCTGATATAAACTGCAGGTGTCAAATATTTTAAAAGAAAAACTTGGTAAAGATTTTTTTTTCCAGTAATAAAATTTACATACAAAAGTTGTATTTTATTGGCAGGAAGTTACTTTCCCAAATCTTTTGCATTTCACTAAATAAATGGTTTGCTATTATAGAAAGTAGGTTATCTGTTAAAATGCCACTTACTGACATTGACTATTTCTAAAATAATCATACGAGTGTTTTTCGATAACAGCACTTCCAAGTGCAGTTATTAATACTGAACATTTATTCATTTGGAAAGGCATTTTATTTTAAATCACTCTGTAGAATGCAAGCATGGCCTTTCAGCTATGATTAACCATTGTGTAAATTACAAGCAATAAAGTTTAATTATGTCATATTTATGCAAAATAATGTAATTTAACATACATATAAGATGTTCACATTATGAGAAAATCAAAGTCATTTAGGACAATCTGAATTTTTTTTTATTCCATGAGATGTTAGGAATAAGAATGGAAATTTAAATCGTTTCTTTAGCATGCAAGGCAGACATATAAATAATTGTAATGAGCTTGGATTAAATGCAATCCTGAATTATTCAATTTATAAGAAAATAAATACTATATACATATGTACATACATACACATAGACACAAATGAAATTCACTTTTTCTGTTCAAATTGGATCTCCTGTCACATATTTGATTATAAATCTCAAGAAATCCCAGTCTCCCAGCACTATTATAAATAAGGACAATTATAGCTTAACTGCTTGGGCTTCCCTAGTGGCTCATCAGTAAAGAATCTGCCTGCAATGCAGGACACACAGGAGACAAGAGTTTGATTCCTGGGTTGGGAAGATCCCCTGGAGGAGGGCATGGCAACCCACTCCAAAATTCTTGCCTGGAGAATCCTAGACAGAGAAGCTTGGTGAGCTATAGCCTGAAGGGTGGCAAACAGTTGGATACAACTGAAGTGACTGAGCTCATGTGAATAGCTTAATTGCTTACTGGTTGAGAAATTACACACACACACACTTACATGCACACACACATGTATATACAAGCATGCACCTGGGAATCTGTACCCTCTCACACATAAGGTGCATCAACTAGAATAGACCACACATTCTCTACACAGTTACACTACAAATCCTATTTATTCTTTGACCTGTATGTTCACTCTGTCTTTGCTGATCCTCCCAGACTTTAGCTAAATTCTGTAGTCCTCCTGCCAATAAAGACAGCCAATTGAGGTATTATGGTTTGAGTATATTCCTTCAGAACTTAGAATCCCATCTCTATAAAACTGGAACCCAAGTTTATTCTTGTGATATAAAATCAGGTAATAATCACTTCCCTCCCCCCCGCATCCCCATAAAAATTATGTGCTGATTTGTACGTTAGTGAGAGTCCCCTCAGGAGTATGTGAACCGTGAACTTCCAGGTCTTCAAGCTGGTTTTAGAAAAGGCAGAGGAACAAGAGATCAAATTGCCAACATCCGCTGGATCATGGAAAAAATCAAGAGAGTTCCAGGAAAACATCTATTTCTGCTTTATTGACTATGCCAAAGCCTTTGACAGTATGGATCACAATAAACTGTGGAAAATTCTGAAAAAGATGGGAATACCAGACCACCTGACCTGCCTCTTGAGAAACCTATATGCAGATCAGGAAGCAACAGTTAGAAATGGACTTGGAACAACAGACTGGTTCCAAATAGGAAAAAGAATATGTCAAGGCAGTGTACTGTTATCCTGCTTATTTAACTTATATGCAGAGTACATCATGAGAAACACTGGGCTGCAAGAAGCAAAAGCTGACATCAAGATTTCTGGGAGAAATATCAGTAACCTCAGATATGCTGATGACACCACCCTAATGGCAAAAAGTGAAGAGGAACTAAAAGCCTCTTGATGAAAGTGAAAGTGGAGAATGAAAAAGTTGGCTTAAAGCTCAACGTTCAGAAAATGAGGATCATGGCATGCGGTCCCATCACTTCATGGGAAATAGATGGGGAAACAGTGGAAACAGTGTCAGACTTCATTTTTCTGGGCTCCAAAATCACTACAGATGGTGACAGCAGCCATGAAATTAAAAGATGCTTACCCCTTGGAAGGAAAATTATGACCAACCTAGATAGCATATTCAAAAGCAGAGACATTACTTTGCCAACAAAGGTTCGTCTAGTCAAGGCTATGGTTTTTCCAGTGGTCATATATGGATGTAGGAGTTGGACTGTGAAGAAAGCTGAGCGCTGAAGAACTGATGCTTTTGAACTGTGGTGTTGGAGAAGACTCTTGAGAGTCCCTTGGACTGCAATGAGATCCAACCTGTCCATTCTAAAGGCAATCAGCCCTGGGTGTCCTTTGGAAGGAATGATGCTAAAGCTGAAACTCCAGTACTTTGGCCACCTCATGCAAAGAGTTGACTCATTGGAAAAGACTCTGATGCTGGGAGGGATTGGGGGCAGGAGGAGAAGGGGACGACAGAGGATGAGATGGCTGGATGGCATTACCAACTCGATAGACGTGTGTTTGAGTGAACTCCGGGGGTTGGTGATGGACAGGGAGGCCTGGCGTGCTGTGATTCATGGGGTTGCAAAGAGTCGGACACGAGTGAGCGACTGAACTGAACTGAACTGAACTGAGAGTCCCCTCAGGTGATTAATTAAAGCATCTTAAGTTGTGAGTTGCTTTAGAGAGAAGGAGAAATGGCAAGAAAAATACTAATTACTTGTTCAGAATGCCCACATACTTGTTTGCCTTCTTTTCATTAGCATCAATTTGGGAAGAATGAGGAAAAATATATTCTATTTCCACCATCCCCTCTCCCAAGTCTATTTTCACTGTTGAATCTATCTTTTCTTTTTTTGTTAATTTTAAAGAACAAAATAAAATTACTAATTCAAAATTATCTATTCAATTTTACCTGCTGGGTTTATCAAGTGGTATTTGGAAAACTATCTTGGCATTTTGATGAATTCTCTTCAAAAGTGAACTGCATAAAGGTTTTTATACCGGGAAAAAAAAAAAAAAACAACTTTGCTTTTTAGCTTTTTTAAATGTACTTCTTAAGTACAAGATTCTAGCAAAGCCTCAATCATGTCAGAACAGTATTATCACTCTTTCTCACGACTGAAGTCATCACCCCCACGCCTATGCCATAGCATCTTAGGAAATCTATGTTCAGTCTTCAAACCACAATTGGAAAACCATTGTTATACCTTGGATTCATTTCTCAATTCCTGGTATCTGCACCTTTAGATTCACACTCTTATAATACCTTTCCTTAACTTGATGATTTCTTTTTTTTTTCTTTGAATGTCTGTCAGCTCCCATTTTATCACTCACAATCACATACCACCTCACTCCTCAATCTCAGATCTGGCTCAGTATTGCTGGAGAAATATAATTAAAGCCTAAATCTTCTTCATCCAAGAAAACCTCACTACCAGCTTAGAAGAGAAAGAAAGCAGTCTTATTATTAAATAAGCATTAGACCAGAATGTGGGGTACATCCCAAGCAATTCACTAAGATTGCAGAGACCTATAGAGATCTCACTTCTTGATACGCCCTAGCAGATATCACCCATTATACATGTGTTCAAGATAAATAATTGCCTGTCCTCAAGTAAGAGGACTTGACATCACCACTGGGCACACATAGTTCATCTTCACTTTACCTGGCAATAGGGGTGATACCTCTGTTAACTAAGTAGCTTTATCTGGAGAAAGAAAAACTACTCTTATGTTTACAACAAGAGGTAAGTTTGCCATTTGGAGTAAGTTACCTGCTGAAAGCTAGTTTTCTGCCTTCCCAGAAAGTGGGAGATTGGGGTGCTTTTCTCTCTCTCTCTCTTTTTTTTTTTTCAATTTGTGATTCCTTTTTTAAATTTATTTTTTAATTGGAAGAGAATTGCTTTAAAATATCATGTTTGTTTCTGCTGTCCAACAACGCAAATCAGCTGTAACTATAGGTGTATCTATCATCTTTGGAACCTCCTTTCTCTTCCCCCAATCCACCCCTAAAGGTCATCAGAGAGCTCCAGGCTGGGCTTCCTGTGTTTTATAGCAACTTCTCACCAGCTATCTGTTTTACACATGGTAGTGTATATATGTTGATGCTACTTTCTCTGTCCCACTCTTTTCCATCCTGTACTGTGCCCACAAGTCAGTTCTCTATATCTGCATCTCCATTGCTTCCCTGTAAGTAAGGTTTTAATGATTGAGTTTGAGAGAACTGGTTCCCAGATCCTTTAGAAAGACATTACTAGGCCTCAAAACTGATGAGAGCTTTACGTAATTTAAAAAAAGTATTTACCTACATTTCACAGAGAAAGAGCTTACATTTGCAAATGTTCTTAGGTAAATACTCTTAAGAAAAGAAAGGCAGAGTGACTAGAGGTGGGGGATCTCCTTTATTTGGGAGAATATTTTCTTTTTTTCTACTTATATTTACTCTTATGGTTTCAGTAACATGGTCATAGCTGGTTTATTCATGAACAAAGGCTTAATGATAGGATCCTCAAATGTTTATTGATTTGTGAGTATTTACGTGAACCGTAAACTTCCAGATGTTCAAGCTGGTTTTAGAAAAGGCAGAGGAACCAGAGATCAAATTACCAACATCTGCTGGATCATGGAAAAAGCAAGAGAGTTCCAGAAAAACATCTATTTCTGCTTTATTGATTATGCCAAAGCCTTTGACTGTGTGGATCACAATAAACTGTGGAAAATTCTGAAAGAGATGGGAATACCAGACCACCTGATCTGCCTCTTGATAAATCTGTATGCAGGTCAGGAAGCCACAGTTAGAACTGGACATGGAACAACAGACTGGTTCCAAATAGGAAAAGGAGTACGTCAAGGCTGTATATTGTCACCCTGCTTATTTAACTTCTATGCAGAGTACATCATGAGAAACGCTGGGCTGGAAGAAGCACAAGTTGGAATCAAGATTGCTGGGAGAAATATCAATAACCTCAGATATGCAGGTGACGCCACCCTTATGGCAAAAAGTGAAGAGGAACTAAAAAGCCTCTTGATGAAAGTGAAAGTGGAGAGTGAAAAGGTTGGCTTAAAGCTCAACATTCAGAAAACGAAGATCATGGCATCTGGTCCCATCACTTCATGGGGAATTGATGAGGAAACAGTGGAAACAGTGTCAGACTTTATTTTTTTGGGCTCAAAAATCACTGCAGATGGTGACTGCAGCCATGAAATTAAAAGACGCTTACTCCTTGGAAGGAAAGTTATGACCAACCTAGACAGCATATTCAAAAGCAGAGACATTACTTTGCCAGCAAAGGTTCGTCTAGTCAAGGCTATGGTTTTTCCTGTGGCCATGTATGGATGTGAGAGTTGGACTGTGAAGAAGGCTGAGTGCCGAAGAATTGATGCTTTTGAACTGTGGTGTTGGAGAAGACTCTTTAGAGTCCCTTGGACTACAAGGAGATCCAACCAGTCCATTCTGAAGGAGATCAGCCCTGGGATTTCTTTGGAAGGGCTGATGCTAAAGCTGAAACTCCAGTACTTTGGCCACCTCAGGCGAAGAGTTAACTCATTGGAAAAGACTCTGATGCTGGGAGGGATTGGGAGCAGAAGGAGAAGGGAACGACAGAGGATGAGATGGCTGGATGGCATCACTGACTTGATGGATGTGAGTTTGAGTGAACTCCGGGAGTTGATCATGGACAGGGAGGCCTGGCATGCTGTGATTCATGGGGTTACAAAGAGTCGGATACGACTGAGCGACTGAACTTAACTGAACTAAGGATAAGGAAACTATTTTCAATAATTAATGAATAACTGTCTAAAGATATGAAAGTGGTCAAAGGGATAGAAATACTATTCTGCATCATACAAAATATCGTTTAAAGTTCTGTTGTGAACATTTGACTTACACAATGAAAATGAAGGGCAGCATCAGTTTAGAGAATTTCCCTAAAGAACATTTAATAATGTCCTCCTCTTAGAAAAGAAAAGTGAAAACCTTATTATCTTGCTCTAACTATCAGATTGGCAGGGGATTTTATTTTAAAGTGAATTGGTCTATGCAACTTTATGTTGGTTAGAATGATCTTCTTAGGTACTACTAAATTCTAAATCTTTAAGAAAGAGAGGTTTATGGGTCCAGGAATAACTTTAGACTCCATATTTCTCTGAGTGAACCTTAGGGCTAACTAGACCAGTTAAAAAGAAGCCCCTAATTTATATGAAACAGTTTTAGGACTACTTAGGACCAGGCTTGAAGTTCAAGGAAATAAATGCTGGGAATGGTAAGGAAAGGGGAAGAATATCAGAGTATGTCTGGAGCTTGCCAACTTTATAAAAAGTGAATAAATGCAGGTCCAAAACAGCCAAGAGAAGAACTTAAAGTCCTTCTCCTGCTCTCCCTAAGTTTTCCTTCTCCCACATATGGGGCATTTTACCTATATCTCTTGTATTCCAAGAATATTTCCATCTTAACTCTATACACACTATGTTCCCAGTAAGCAATGCTCCCCTCATTTCACTTAGGTCTTTGATCAAATATTAGCTCCTCACCAAGGTCAATCCAGCTCAGTATCCTTCTTCCTGCATTGCCGACTTAATGGACATGAGTTTGGGTAAACTCTAGGAGTTGGTGATGGACAGGGAAGCCTGGCGTCCTGCAATCCATGGGGTCACAAAGAGTTGGACACAACTGAGCGACTGATGTGACCTGAATTGAAGGTCACCTCTGCTCAATATCTCCCTTCCTGCATTGCCAACTCAATGGACATGCTGCTGCTGCTGCTGCTACTGCTAAGTCACTTCAGTCATGTCCGACTCTGTGCGACCCCATAGATGCCAGCCCACCAGGCTCCCCCGTCCCTGGGATTCTCCAGGCAAGAACGCTGGAGTGGGCTGCCATTTCCTTCTCCAAGGCATGCAAGTGAAAAGTGAAAGTGAAGTTGCTCAGTTGGGTCTGACTTTTAGCGACCCCATGGACTGCATCCCACCAGGCTTCTCTGTCCATGGGATTTTCCAGGCAAGAGTCCTGGAGTGGGGTGCCATTGCCTTCTCCCAATGGACATGGGTTTGAGTGAGCTCCAGGAGTTGGTGATGGACAGGGAGGCCTGGCGAGCTACAGTCCATAGCGTCACAATGAGTCAGACATGACTGAGCGACTGAAGTGACCTGAACTGAAGATCACCTCTGCTCAGTATCCCTCTTCCTGCAATACACTTGATGGTTTGCCCTACATTGTCCTTGACAGTACTTATTATGACCTGATATTGTTCCACATTTAAATCTATTTTGTCTTCCCAATTAATACAGAAGTAACTACCCACTCCAATATTCTTGTCTGGAGAATTCCAAGGACAGAGGAATCTGGTGAGCTACAATCCATGGTGTTGGAAAGAGTTGGACATGACTGAGGGACTGACACATATAGAGACATCTTTATAGCAGAAACTTTTTAAGTCTTCATCACAGTGTATCTGGAAAATACTGTCCAGAACAGTGTGGGAAACAAAAAGTACTCAGAAACAACTTGAAAAGCTAGACATTCAATATAAATTCTGAAAATTGGAAAAGAGGCTAAAATTGGGAAATTCGGTATTTTAAGTGTGCCCATATGTAAACACTGAGTCTTTCAAAATATCTTACAATGCCTGTTATTTTAGCATGCTTATTTTATTGAATCATGTAGGTGACAGAAAAACATGGAAATCAGCTCTGATAAACTATTTTACAACATTCACTCTGCTCCTTGTTGCATTCTGAAGACAGGATTGAAAAGGGTCTGGCATCGTTGGCTCCACCTTCTCTAAGCAATTCTCAGTATTAATATTCCAGCATATATGGTCAGCATATATAAGTGATCATGTAACAGGAGTCATCAGTTAATTATCCTGAATCATCTGTATTAGTTTTTAACTTATAAAAATTATTAGTTAATGGCTTGATATTCCTTAATTTTTGTTGCAAATATTTTGAAATATGTAACTTCTTACTCAGCATTTAATATACAGTCAGCCAACTAATGCATATTTAGTAGTTATTTGTCACCAGACAATGAATAAATTAATTAAAAAATTGCTATGAAAAATGAAATTTAGAATTTACAAAAGGCCAAAACAAAGACTACCATGATGAAAGGCATTAGACAATGGATTGTGAAAATCTGAACAGATTCAATAGGTAGATTGAGTAACAAAAAAGTGTGAATGATTTGTCTACATTTTTCATTTTTATTTACATGAAAACATGTTATGGTTTAATCCAACACATTTTATTCTCACTCACTTAGAGCTTTTACTGAAAATGGAAAATTAGGGAGTTCTTAACATTCTCTGATTTACACATATCAAGTAAGCCTTTAATCCCCAAATTTTGATTAATAATAAGCTATATAGGAAGAATGGGCTTCCCAAATGGTGCTAGTCATCAAGAACCTGCCTGCCAATTCAGGAGACCTAAGAGACCTGGCTTCAATCCCTGGGTTGGGAAAATCCCCTGGAGGAGGGCATGGCAACCCACCCTAGTATTCTTGCCTGGAAAATCCCATGGACAAATGAGTCTGGCAGGCTGCAGTCCATAGAGATACACTGAGTCAGACAGAACTGAAATGACTTAACTTATACATATGCATACAGAAAGAATAGGGTATATGAAAAAGGGTATAAAAGACAAAGTCTAATAGAATCCTCTGATCTATAATTAGATGTTTAAATTTCTAATGATGTTCCTTAGTAAAGATTTCAGAAGAAAGAGAATTTATTGTTATAATCAATGTGTTAAAATCTATGTCTTGGTGTAATTTAGCATGGTGAACTTTCTTGAAGCCACATTTTTAGCTAATAACAACTTCAAAAAATTATTTTAGGAGCAATCTGATGGTCTGGCAGGGTAAATTATTATATAATGAGGACAATCTTTTGGGATAATTGATTAAAAACTGAATTAATTAAGAAAGCTGAAGGAGATATGTCTTTATTATGCATCGTACTTCCTTTTTCATGTTGTCTGTCACTCCTTAGATACACTAATAGAGCTCTTTGAGATTAAAATATGGAGTTCTCCTTTGGGGACCAACAACAGGATGATGTTTATATGTTAAACTCACCTCTGCTGCTGCTGCTGCTGCTGCTAAGTCGCTTCAGTCGTGTCTGATTCTGTGCGACCCCATAGATGGCAGCCCACCGGGCTCCCCTGTCCCTAGGATTCTCCAGGCAAGGTGGGTAAACTCACCTCAGTGAGGATGAATTCTAGCCTCAGCAATAACAAGATAAATGATACCAGGAGCTACAGCAAAAGCAGCAATATCTGTGATAAATATTGTAATGTGCCACAAATTTGAATAGCTTATAAAGCACAGTATACAGAAGATATATAATTCAGGTCTAATATTCTTTACTCTCTCTTGACTCTATGAAAATACTTAAACCATTAAATTTCAGCATGAGATTTTGAAATTCAAAATTTTCTTGCAATCATTATGCATGCATCACTTCAGTCCTATTCAATTCTTTGCGACCCCATGGACTGTAGCCCACCAGGCTCCTCTGTCCATGGGATTCTCCAGGCAAGAATACTGGAGTGGGTTGTTATTTCCTCCTCCAGGGGATATTCCTGACCTAAGGATCGAACCCATGTCTCTCACATCTCCTGCAATGGCAGGCACGTTCTTTATCACTAGCACCACCTGACAATCATTATAGCTTTCAGTAAGATCATCAGTTAATATAAGCTAAAGCATGAAAGAAAAGTGAAAGTGAAGTGGCTCTGTAGTGTCGGACTCTTTGCGACCCCATCGACTGTAGCCTACCAGGTTTCTCAGTCCATGGGATTTTCCAGGCAAGAGTACTCGAGTAGGTTGCCATTTCCTTCTCCAGGGGATCTTCCTGACCCAGGGATCGAACCTGGGCCTCCCACATTTGTAGGCAAACGCTTTACCCTCTGAGCCACCAGGGAAACCCAAAGGAAGCTAAAGCCACCAGGGAAGCTAAAGCATACTTAGCATGTATTCAACACTTACTATTTATTAGTTATTGTAAGAAGCCTTTGATTCACATAAACTTCATTAGTTCCAGTAACAAGCCTGTAGCAATAGTTATCATCCCTGTTTTTTACATTAAGAAACAATGACTTGGAGAGTTAAAAGAACTTCCAGGTCATCTGTTTGCTCAATAGTTTACTTTGAGAGACTCAGCTCTAAAGTATTCTATTAATATACCAAGCAGTCTATGTACTCAAAATTTCAGTTTTGTCCTTATCACTTTGTTAGTTCCTTCAAACCACTAAAAATTAGCATATATGCAATCAATAATAACATGAGGTCACATCACTGCATTGGGTACTGGGGAAATAAAGATTAATTAGACTTAATTACTACCTTTAATGAATACTCAGGCACAATTGTAAGCAGGCTATTATATTATACTGTAATAAGTGATCATTGAATCATAAAGTGCTGCATAAGCAACAAATGAATGGTGCTTACCTTTCTATGGCATTGCAGGCAGCCTTTGTTATTTAGATACTAAGTCCCATCTGACTCTTTTGCCACCCCATGGACCTTAGCCCACAAGGCTCCTCTGTGCATAGGATTTCCCAGGCAAGAATACTAGAATGGGTTGCCACTTCCTTCTCCAGGAGATCTTCCTAACTAAGCCTTTGATGGGCAGCCTTTGTTATTTAGATACTAAGTCCTATCTGACTCTTTTGCCACCCCATGGACCTTAGCCCACAAGGCTCCTCTGTGCATAGCATTTCCCAGGCAAGAATACTAGAATGGGTTGCCACTTCCTTCTTCAGGAGATCTTCCTAACCCAGGGATCGAACCTGAATCTCCTGTGAATTCTTTACCTCTGAGCCACCGGGGAAGCCCTTGATGGGCAGCCTAGATGGGGAGAAACAGCACAGCATGTTTACCTGGATGGACTTGGAAGGGTGGACTCTTGGTGGTACCTTGCTAGATCCACTTTGGCCACCATATTCATCCCTAAGAGCTGCAAGTGTTGGCTGATAGCCAGTCACAGCTGGTCTTTTGTCCAGGACATTGGGCCTTGTGCCTTCCTGAGTGTTGCCCACCCGAAGCTGCATTCATCTCTGCTACTTGAGGTGGACCTCCTCAGCCAATGTCTGAGTGACACACAGGGTTCACATTTCTTCCCTCTTGTTTACAGAGAGCTAAGTCTGCAGTAGGAATTGTGCTCCTTAAATCCCACATGGTTCAAGTTAACCAGTTTCCAGCTAAGAATTCATTTTTGCTTAGTTTTTCTCTGCCCAATCTATCCTGTTTTATTCACCCCCCACCCTTCTTCTGAGAGTATCCCTCTAAATCATTTGAACAAGAGTTTCTATCTCAGGCTCTGCCTCCAGGGAACCCAACCAAAGACACATGCATGTGTGTATATTCATTCAGTCATGTTGGACTCTGTGACCCTAAGGACTGTAGCCTGCCAAGCTCCTCTGTCCATGGGACCCAGGCAAGAATACTGGAACAAGTTGCCATTTTCCCCTTCAGAGGGTCTTCCCAACCCAAGGCTCTGATCCACATCTCCTGCATATTCTGAACTGCAGGCGATTCTTTATGGCTGAGCCACGGGGGAAGCCCCCAAAGACATATTGTATCAACCCCACATGATACATAGAGATTGGGTTTTAGGGTGTATTTAACGTCAGGAAGCAATAGTTAGAACTGGACATGAAACAACAGACTTGTTCCAAATAGGAAAAGGAGTACATCAAGGCTGTATATTGTCACCCTGCTTATTTAACTTATATGCAGAGTACATCATGAGAAACGCTGGAACCACAAGCTGGAATCAAGATTGTCAGAAGAAATATCAATAATCTCAGATATGCAGATGACACCACCCTTATGGTAGAAAGTGAAGAGGAATTTAAAAGCCTCTTGATGAAAGTGAAAGTGGAGAGTGAAACAGTTGGCTTAAAGCTCAACATTCAGAACGAAGATCATGGCATCCAGTCCCATCACTTCATGAGAAATAGATGGGGAAACAGTGTCAGACTTTATTTTTTTGGGCTCCAAAATCACTGCAGATGGTGACTGCAGCCGTGAAATTAAAAGACACTTACTCCTTGGAAGGAAAGTTATGACCAACCTAGATAGCATATTCAAAAGCAGAGACATTACTTTGCCAACAAAGATTCGTCTAGTCAAGGCTATGGTTTTTCCTGTGGCCATGTATGGATGTGAGAGTTGGACTGTGAAGAAGGCTGAACGCCGAAGAATTGATGCTTTTGAACTGTGGTGTTGGAGAAGACTCTTGAGAGTCCCTTGGACTGCAAGGAGATCCAACCAGTCCATTCTGAAGGAGATCAGCCCTGGGATTTCTTTGGAAGGACTGATGCTAAAGCTGAAACTCCAGTACTTTGGCCACCTCATGCAAAGAGTTGACTCATTAGAAAAGAGTCTGATGCTGGGAAGGATTGGGGGCAGGAGGAGAAGGGGACGACAGAGGATAAGATGGCTGGATGGCATCACTGATTCGATGGACGTGAGTCTGGGTGAACTCCGGAAGTTGGTGATGGACAGGGAGGCCTGGCGTGCTGTGATTCATGGGGTTGCAAAGAGTTGGACACGACTGACTGACTGAACTGAACTGAACTGAAGGTAGTAGAAGGCAAAGAGGTGAGATAGCTGAATAAAAGAGGTAGACAAATAACAATTTCAAACTCATCTTTTCAAAGGTCATATGTGTGCACGTGTGTATTCATAAGGTTCTTAAAAGCAGGAATCTTATCTTCTGCAACTTTATATCTCTTGCAGTTATACTCCTTGAGACTGATTCCACACAGGACACATGCCCCATATCTGGAGCCGTGGGCTTCATACAGTAGAGATTATAAGCCTTTTGAATAAATGAACAAAGACATAGGATGGAAAATGCAACAATAATCTTGTCAAAGTTTATTTATCTAAACTTCGACAGTGTTTGACAAAATATTTTATGCAAACATTTTTATCAATTGTTTCTGATATATTCAAACACATTCAAGCCTAGCTGTCATAACAAACGATTATGCTATTTGGACATGCCATCATTTGAATGAAACACAGCAAATATAATAATGCAATTGTCACAAAGTCCAACCCAAATTGATTTAAGCAAAAAAGGCAATTATATTATTTAAATGAAATGCCTAAAATTGTAGTGTCAGCAGGTCTGTCTTAATCTGTGTCAAACATTGTAACCAGAAACAGTCCTTTCTCTTTATCATATACTTCTGCTTTTATTGGTTTTCTCCCACATCTAATGAAAGCAGAATTAGTGCCCTCAGACCTAATTCTTTCTATCAGAAAGCTAGCAAAACAGCAAAACAAGAGGACTTCTATTTTAGTATATTATCATACATTTTCATGCTTTACTCTGTTTACAAGGTAAATAATATGTCTGCTCCTGAAATAACCACTGTGGCCAGGAGCTAGTTCTATACAGATTTACCAGGACTGCATCATCTGGTGTTTCACTAATAAAAACCATGTGGATAAGAGGATTTGGTTCTTGGCTTGGCTACATGTGGATCACATGTCCCAAGCCTGGTGCCAGGGACAGAGACCTGCATTGTTCTTCTGGACTCGAGAGTAGACTGACAAGGAGACTTTTCCAAAAAGGAATTAAGGATGTTAGGTAGTCCCATGCCAAAGTATTAGGTTTTAGAAATGGTATTTATGGTGATAAATACTCAGTCAATGCATGGAAAGTACACTTAGAAATGATGCTAAATTACAGAAAGGAGTTAAATTATTAGTTAAGAATAAAAATTACTCTTTAAAATTTCATAAATGCACATGAAGATTTTAAAATGTTTAATGGAACATTCTCTAACAGAACTCAGGTAATTTGAGAGATATAAAATAACTCTCTTTGAACTTGTTGAGGTACAAAATATCACCCTTGGATAAGCCAATTTTGAATACATGGAAGAGATTATTGTATATAAAGCACCTAATGGGTAATATATTCTTTGGTATTAACCATTCATTATTAATAAAACACATACATAAAAAGCATACACAATAAAATATAGTTGAATGAATTTTTATGACACAAATATTACTCTAACCAATATCAGTTCAGGAAATAAAGCTTTGCCAAGCACCCATGTAAAGCCTCCCTGTGCCCTGTCCCAATATCAAGTCCTCCCCTCCTACATAAGTAGTCACCAGTCTGTCCTTTTAGTCATCAATGCTTATGTTTCTTAATAGTTTTACTATCTAAATGCGTAAACCTAGACTCTAAAATTTTTAGCTGTTATTTTTAAGGTATATTTATGGCTTCGCAGGTGGTACTAGTGGTAAAGAATCTGCCTACCAATGCAGGAGACACAGGAGATGCCAGTTCAGTCTCTGGGTCAGGAAGATCCCCTGAAGAAGGGCATGAAATCCCTCTCCAATATTCTTGCCTGGAGAATTCCATGGACAAAGGAGCCTGGTGGGCTACAATCCATGGGGCTGCAAAGAGTTAGACATGATTGAAGTGACTTAGCATGCACAGACCCTAAAGTTTTTAGTTGTTATTTTAAAGGTATATTTAATTTACATATTTTCTCTCCATTGTTTGATTTCTTTCTTAACACCTTATCTAATGATGTGCTTGTTCTCTTTGGCCTGTGGAGCTTCCCATGGTCTTGGTTTTGTTGATTACATACTCATGTTTCATGTTCCTCTGTCCTTTGTTGTTACTGAAAAGTGGCATATGGAAATAAAATTTAGGTAGGACTCAAATTTTACTTTGTCCAGATTTTGGGTGATCCCACGTTCTTTCATAAGGAATCTCATATGTTTGCTATTCCTTCCTTTTGTGGCATTGGTAGCCACCAGTACTAATAGATAGATCCTTTGTTTGTTTGATAAGAGGTAATATTTTAATCATGTCATATATTTTTATTTATATATGGAACAATTTTATAAATAATTACTTATGATCTTTTGATTATGCAGTGTTACATCTCACGGAGATAAAGGTAGTATAAATATATCATTTGTTTATATGTTTCATTCTCTATATTTGAAGGTACTAAAATTGTTGCTTATTATCTATCAGATCAGATCAGATCAGTCACTCAGTCGTATCCTACTCTTTGCGACTCCATGAATCGCAGCACGCCAAGCCTCCCTGTCCATCACCAACCCCCGGAGTTCACTCAGACTCATGTCCATTGAGTCAGTGATGCCATCCAGCCACCTCATCCTCTGTCGTCCCCTTCTCCTCTTGCCCCCAATCCCTCCCAGCATCAGACTCTTTTCCAATGAGTCAACTCTTCGCATGAGGTGGCCAAAGTACTGGAGTTTCAGCTTCAGCATCATTCCTTCCAAAGAAATCCCAGGGCTGATCTCCTTCAGAATGGACTGGTTGGATCTCCTTGCAGTCCAAGGGACTCTCAAGAGTCTTCTCCAACACCACAGTTCAAAAGCATCAATTCTTCAGCTCTCAGCCTTCTTCACAGTCCAGCTCTCACATCCATACATGACCACAGGAAAAACCATAGCCTTGACTAGACGGACCTTTGTTGGCAAAGTACTGTCTCTGCTTTTGAATATGCTTTCTAGGTTGATCATAACTTTCCTTCCAAGGAGTAAGCGTCTTTTAATTTCATGGCTGCAGTCACCATCTGCAGTGATTTTGGAGCCCAGAAAAATAAAGTCCGACACTGTTTCCACTGTTTCCCCATCTATTTCCCATGAAGTGATGGGACCGGATGCCATGATCTTCATTTTCTATAGAGGTTAATAATTTTAATATCTTTATAAAGTGATTGATTTCAACACATTTGATAGGCTTTAATTCATTGCACTTACTACTCTTAATTAGTTCAAATAGTATTATCTTTGATAGCAGAAAACTTTTCAGGCTGGTTTTCTAGCTTTTTGACTGTATGCCAATAAACACTGAAGGCTTTTTGATATCTGATTTAACAGGAACCTTCAGGCTAATCTTACATAGTTTTTTTTTTTTTTTTTTGGCCTCAAAACAGGAATAGTCTTTTCTCTCTAAGCAATATTTCTTTATGTATAAGATGGCATGTTATCACCACAATCTGACCTCTCGGTATGTTCATTGCTACTATGTGGATCATCATTTCTAGGCATTTCAGTAGTTATAGCTAGGGAAACATATGATACAAACACACACTGAACTGTGTTCACACAGGTGATTTCAAATGAAAAACTGAACTATAGGCTTTTTACTGGAATGCCTCTGTATAGCAACCTATATCTCCTTTTTTCCACACTGCAAATCTTGGTTCTCAAAGATATAGGAATTGAAGGATTAGAATATCCCATCAAATGTACATACCATGGCAAACTGAATACCAATATTGGTACTCTCATTTCTTATCAGTCAGGGTTCTCCAGAAGCATTGGATAAATAAGACAATTTAGATAGATATATAGAGACAGAGATACAAATATTAGGATACATATATTGCATATATATATACATATATATATTTCTGTGAAGATCTTTTTTGTACAGTTCCTCTGTGTATCCCATCACTTCATGGGAAATAGATGGGGAAACAGTGGAAACAGTGTCAGACTTTATTTTTTTTGGGCTCCAAAATCACTGCAGATGGTGACTGCAGCCATGAAATTAAAAGACACTTACTCCTTGGAAGGAAAGTTATGACCAACCTAGATAGCATATTGAAAAGCAGAGACATTACTTTGCCAACAAAGATTCCTCTAGTCAAGGCTATGGTTTTTCCTGTGGTCATGTATGGATGTGAGAGTTGGACTGTGAAGAAGGCTGAGCGCCGAAGAATTGATGCTTTTGAACTGTGGTGTTAGAGAAGACTCTTGAGAGTCCCTTGGACTGCAAGGAGATCCAACCAGTCCATTCTGAAGGAGATCAGCCCTGGGATTTCTTTGGAAGGAATGATGTTAAAGCTGAAACTCCAGTACTTTGGCCACCTCATGCGAAGAGTTGACTCATTGGAAAAGAGTCTGATGCTGGGAGAGATTGGGGGCAGGAGGAGAAGGGGACGAGAGAGGATGAGATGGCTGGATGGCATCACTGACTTGGTGGATGTGAGTCTGGGTGAACTCCAGGAGTTGGTGATGGACAGGGAGGCCTGGCGTGCTGTGATTCATGGGGTGGCAAAGAGTCAGACACCACTGAGCGACTGAACTGACTGAACTGAATATGTACATAAATGCAATATATATCAGATCAGATCAGTTATATGATATATAGTGATCTGATATATATATATATATATTAAATATATATTTATATATTTTAAATATATATTTAAATATATATATATATATATATATATATATATATATATATATATTAGTATATACACATGGGGCTTCCCTAGTAGCCCAGTGGTAAATAATCTGCCTACCTGGCTTAGAGATCTGGTTTAGAACCTTGAGTTGGGAAGATCCCCTGGAGAAGGGAATTGCAACCCACTCCAGTATTCTTGCCTGGGGAATCCCATGGACAGAGGAGCCTGGTGGGATACAGTCCATAACGTCACAAAAAGTTGGACATGACTTGGTGGCTAAGCACCAAGTCAACATGATTTATTGTTGGTATTAATCTTGATTAGTTGAATTACTTCATTACGATTTTTCTTTCTAAAAGTACTCTTTTTTCCCTCCCCTTTCCAAACAGTACAATTTGGCAAGAAGTACTGCCTGTGTGTGCTCAATTGCTCAGTTTCTCAGACTCTATGTGGTCCCATGGTCTGTAGCCTATCAGGCTCTTATGTCCATGGAATTTTCCAGGCAAAAATGCTGGTGTGGATTGCTATGCCCTTCCTTCAAGGGATCTTTCTGATCCGGGGATCTAACCAGGACTTTCTTATGTTTCGTGTATTAGCAGGTGGGTTATTTACCACTAGCCACCACCTGGGAAGTTCTACCTTACTGTATACTTTGGGTTATAATCCAATACCACTGTATTTTGCAGCTTAAATTGCGTAGCTTTGGCTATTTGCACCTCTTTCACTGGTTTCTTTGATATATATCTCAATTTTATATATAATTATATGTAATTTTTCTTGTGTATTAAGAAAAGTTTGGCATTATTTGATTTAAGAGAGTCATATACTCCAAATTTTATTTTCCTGCTACTCTTCTGAGCTTCACTGTTGATAATTTGCTTATACTACATTTGACATAAATGTTGTATCATTGTCTTTCAGGTGAATTGAGTCTGCAGGTGGCCTGAATCTGTCTCTCTCTATATATATGGTGGGTAATTTATTTTCTTGCTTTTTGTAACTAAAATATACTTTAGACATATTGTTATACTGTAGACTTATATTGTTATCCCCTCCCAAGCCCTAGAATCCTAGCCATTTTTCTGGAGGGGCTGGTCCCCGTTTACTGGAGAATGACATTAGAAACTGAATTTTATATACTGGATATGTTTGTTACTGTTGGGATGTCATGGCTTCTAGAATGTGCCTCTGACTAAGGAACTATGTGTTTATATGTTAACCTCTGTTATACATGTATTCATAAATTTAAAATATATCCATCCATCCAATGAGAAACTTGGCTCTAATAAGTAAGATTTGTTTTTTTTTAATATATCCTGGTTACCCAAATATACATTACACCCATACTTCTTTATATTTAAGATGTGTGGACATGTCATTTTTCCTTTATGGATCGACCAATTTATTGCCATGACTCAATTTACTTTTGTGGCTTCTGTGGCACTTTCTTTTTTTATATAGTGGATATCTAATTAATAGTAGATTTTCATTTTTAAGTCAAATAGTAACTCGTTTTTAATTGAAATATATGACCAAAACAACTTTTAAAAATATGCTTAATTTGAAGTAAATTTGAATGATCAAGTAATGATGTATATAAATCTACAAACATGTTAAGTGTATATAATGCAATATAATCATGCTATATGTCTTAAAAAGATAATTAGTGATCTCCGAGAGCCATAACTTAATGAAGATTAAAAACTTAGAGTGAAACACCATTGTAATATTTGATTAACTATGCAAAGGTATCTTTAATATTGCCAACTTTCAATGTCACTTCAATTTTTCTTGCATATTAAGAAAAGTTTGGCATTATTTGATTTAACAGAATCATATACCCCAAATTATATTTTCCTGCTACTCTTCTGAGCTTCACTGGTGATTATTTGCTTATACTACATTTGACATAATGTTATATCATTGCCTTTCAGGTGAATTGAGTCTGCAGGTGACCTGGATCTGTTGAAATGATTTTGATAAAAAGTAGGTTTCAGAAAGTTATTTTTCTCCTTTCTAATTCTTTTTAGCAGATGCTTCTAAAATAAATAAATATACTCTCTGAGATAATTAATCACAGTGTGATTTTTAAGACATAATTATTTGAAGATACATAACATTTTAAAAATGCTCCTTTAAGATGATGCTACTTTGATTCTTTCAAAATACATCCTGTCTCAGCACTCATCATTGTAAGTGTACATATGGCTATTTGTGTGAGGACTAGGAAGTCAAATATGTATTTAATTGTGATAATGTATATAAATCTACAAGATCCATTACATAAAGAACATGCAGTAATTTAGATAGTTTAAAGGAATTAATTTGAGGAAATGGCAAGCAATTCTAAGTTTTTTTAGTCTTAGATATCCAACTATTTTTCTTACCATCAAATATACCTAAATATATTTGCAGCTGTTTACTTTTAGCTTAAGATTTATAAAGAATATGTTATGATCAGACTAAGCCTTCTTTATAGAATGTTATCAGTTAATCAATGCAGGTGGAAAATTAATTAGCAATTCACCATTTTTCAAAAACTGATGAAATAATTGATCTGGAAAAATAACATGAGTGAATGCTAAAAAATTTAGGTCAAATGTTAGTAGAAAATTACTCTTCATAGCATGCTAAAGTTTACCCACAGATCATTTGCTGGTTGTAGGGAAAAAGAAACTTTAACCACAACCCAGTTTTCAGCAATGAAAACCACTAACAAAATTAAATGGGAATACAAAGTAAACATTTTGTACTATTACATTAAAGCAATAGATATATGAGAGTTAATTAAAATATTCTCTGTAATTTAGATATGCAGTTCAGTTCAGACACTCAGTTGTGTCTCTTTGCAACCCCATGGACTGCGGCACGCCAGGCTTCCCTGTCCATCACCAACTCCTGGAGCTTACTCAAACTCAAGTCCAGCGAGTCAGTAATGCCTCCCAACCATCTAATTCTCTATTGTCCCCTTGTCCTCCTGCCTTCAATCTTTCCCAGCATCAGAGTCTTTACAAATGACTTAGTTCTTTGCATCAGGTGGCCAAACTATTGGAGCTTCAGCTTCAGCATCAGTCCTTCCAATGAATATCCAGGACTGATTTCCTTTAGGATGAAAGGATCCATCTAACTGATTGGATCTCCTTGCCATCTAAGGGACTGCCAAGAGCCTTCTCCAACACCACAGTTCAAAAGCATCAATTCTTTGGCGCTCAGCTTTCTTTACAGTCCAACTCTCACATCCATCCATGACTACTGGAAAAACCATAGCCTTGACTAGATGGACATTTGTTGACAAAGTAATGTCTCTGCTTTTAATATGCTGTATAGGTTGGTCATAACTTTACTTCCAGGAGTAACTGTCTTTTAATTTCATGGCTGCAGTCACCATCTACAGTGATTTTGGAGCCCCCAAAAATAAAATCAGCCACTGTTTCCATTGTTCTCCCATCCTTTTGCCATGAAGTGATGGGACTGGATGCCATGGTCTTAGTTTTCTGAATATTGAGTTTTAAGCCAACTTTTTTCACTCCCTTCTTTCACTTTCATCAAGAGGCTTTTTAGTTCCTCTTCATTTCCTGCCATAAGGGTGGTGTCATCTGCATATCTGAGGTTATCGATATTTCTCCCAGCAATCTTGATTCCAGTTTGTGCTTCATCCAGCCCAGCATTTCTCATGATGTACTCTGCATATAAGTTAAACAAGCACAGTAACAATATACAGCCTTGATAAACTCCTTTCCCCATTTGGAACCAGTCTGTTGTTCCATGTTCCGTTCTAACTGTTGCTTCCTGACCTGCATATAGATTTCTCAGGAGGCAGGTCAGGTAGTCTGGTGTTCCCATCTCTTGAAGAATTTTCTACAGTTTGTTGTGATCCATACAGTCAAAAGCTTTGGCATAATCAATAAAGCAGAAATAAATGTTTTTCTGAAACTCTCTTGCTTTTTCGATAATCCAACAGATTTTGACAATTTGACCTCTGGTTCCTCTGGCTTTTGTGAATCCAGCTTGAACATCTGGAAGTTCATGGTTCACGTACTGATGAAGCCTGGCTTGGAGAATTTTGAGCATTACTTTTCTGGCTTGTGAGATGAGTGCAATTGTGCAGTAGTTTGAACACTCTTTGGAATGCCTTTCTTGGGGATTGTAATGAAAACTGACACTTTCCACTTCTGTGGCCGCTGCTGATTTTTTCCAAGTTTGCTGGCATGTTAAGTGCAGCACTTTCACAGCATCATCTTTTAGGATTTGAAATAGCTCAACTGGAATTCCATCACCTCCACTAGCTTTGCTCATAGTGATGCTTCCTAAGGTTCACTTGACTTCACATTCCAGGATGTCTGGCTCTAGGTGAGTGATCACACCATCGTGGTTATCTGGGTCATGAAGATCTTTTTTGTATAGTTCTTCTGTGTTCTTGCCATGTCTTCTTAATATGCTCATTTAAAATGAAATTTAGATATGCTCATTTAAAATAAAATTTAAAAAGAAAATGCAAATAAAAAGTAAATACTATATTATAATTACTATTATGAAAATTAGGTTACTCACTCTTTCACCAAATTTCTTTTATGAATTTTACTCTGATCCTTGATAAAGAACTAACATACAAAAGTAAAAAAAAAAAAAAAAAAAATCTACCATATAAACTTAATAGTCATATTTTCAAACTTTTAATTTAAATAAACCTTTTTTTCATATTTTTAAATTAATTTTTTTTTTATTTTAAGTAGATATTTTCAGTCTAGTCATATTTAGAATCATCGACCTGGTATCAAAAGAAAATTGACTCCTATTGGTACAGAAAGATCAAATTTAAGCCGTTGAATTTGGTGATAGAAACACTGAAAGCAAAATAAAGTGAATTTGTGAGTCAGTCTTCACACTTGGTTGGACATCTGGAAAAGCACTCTGTACGTCTTATCTGTTGGTTGTGACCAGTTAAAAACATTGTGCCATAAAGTGCTTAAAATAATGCTTCATACAGAATGAACTATAAACATAATATATACTAGTATTACTTTATTATTATCCATATGATTATTCATTACTTTTGTAGGTAGTACTCCATAGAAAGTTAAGTAAAAGACCCCCCAAAATTCATAGTCCCAAAGTATGATTTAGCCAAAAGGATATTTTGCAAACTAGAAAAAGGAGAGAGGCCATTAAGTAATGAAGCAAATGTCTTGTTTCCTCAATCAAACAAGTGCTAGAGAAAATGACCAGAAATTACATGGTTACAAAAATAAACTTTGCTACTAGTCACCAATTACGTATTTAAATTGCCCATTATTCCCTTGACATTCTGGAAATCTTGTTTATTTAATAGCACATTGGAAAATCTATTAAAATGCATACACATTTAAGTCATACTTAAATATATTTTTCAAATGATGTTAATTTTTTTTATTGCAAGTAAATGTAGAAAGCAAGAGGAGAAAGGGACCTCAGAGGATGTGATGGTTGGATGGTATCACTGACTTGTTGGACATGAGTTTGAGCAAGCGCCCGGAGTTGGTGATGGACAGGGAAGCCTGATGTTCTGCCGTCCATGGAGTTGCAAAGAGTCAGACATAACAGAGTGACTGAACTGAGTTGATATGCAAAAAATAATTTTGTCTTAGCTTTTGTTTTAATACCTGTAATTTTATTATGAATTTTCTAAATAAAAGATTATCTGAAACCCATATAACATCTTGTGTGTATATATCGTGACACATTTATTTTTCCAGTAATTAGTTCCCTAAACAATCCTGCAGTTTCCAATTTCTCCTTCTATTATTCTCAATTTGACAGATTATATACACAAACAAATAATTAAATATTAAAACATGTAGGTTTAAACATATTTCAATAATATATGTATATAAATGGTATAAATGTATATATACATAAGGAGAGAGAGAGAAGGCCTGGCCCTAAAGGACTGCTGTCTACACTTAAGCCTTCTCCATCTACTTCTCTCCTAAAAAGATCTTTTAAACTAAGTTAAACCCTTTTCCCTTCTAAATCTGTTTGTTGTATCTCTGCTTTCATATTCTTCCCTTTCACCCCAGTTTATGTAATACTTCAGTTTAATTTATGGTTTACACTACAAAACCAATTTACATCATCACAGTCTACCAGGAAATCTCATTCAGCTGATACCTGTATAGTAGGCCTTCCTGAACAAGTAATTGAAAGTTTATCAGAATGTTGAGTGATAACTGTTGATGTCTCCTTTAAGTAATAACATTTCCACAGGAGAAATTTCAGGTGTCACCATCCTTCACTTTGAGAAAGTCTTTAGAGACAGCACATCTGTTTTCACTATGCATCTTCCACTTTCACCTCCCAAGGTAGTTCAGTTCAGTTCAGTCACTCAGTCATGTCTGACTCTTTGTGATCCCATGAACCACAGCACGCCAGGCCTCCCTATCCATCACCAACTGCAGGAGTCTGCCCAAATCCATGTCCATTGAGTTGGTGATGCCATCCAATCATCTCATCCTCTGTCGTCCCCTTCTCCTTCTGCCCTCAATCTTTCCCAGCATCAGGGTCTTTTCAAATGACTCAGCTCTTTGCATGAGGTGTCCAAAGTACTGGAGTTTCAGCTTCAGCATCATTCTTTCTAAAGAAGTCCCAGGCCTGATCTCCTTCAGAATGGACTGGTTGGATCTCTGTGCAGTCCAAGAGGCTCTCAAGAGTCTTCTCTAACACCACAGTTCAGAAGCATCAATTTGATGCTCAGCTTTCTTTATAGTCCAACTCTCACATCCATACATGAGCACTGGAAAAACCATAGACTTGACTAGATGGAAATTTGTTGACAAAGTAATGTCTGCTTTTGAATATGCTGTCTAGGTTGGTCATAACTTTCCTTCCAAGGAGTCTCTGTTAATTTCATGGCTGCAGTCACTATCTGCAGTGATTTTGGAGCCCAAAAAAACAAAGTCAGCCACTGTTTCTACTTTTCCCCCATCTATTTGCCATAAAGTGATGATCAGACCAGATACCAGGATCTTTGTTTTCTGAATGTTCAGCTTTAAGCCAACTTTTTCACTCTCCTCTTTCACTTTCATCAAGAGGCTCTTTAGTTCTTCTTCACTTTCTGTCATAAGGGTGGTGTCATCTGAATATCAGAGGTTATTGATATTTCTCCCAGCAATCTTGATTCCATCTTGTGCTTCTTCCAGCCCAGTATTTCTCATGATGTACTCTGCATATAGTTAAATAAATAGGGTGACAATATATAGCCTTCGCCTAGTCAAGGCTATGGTTTTTCCTGTGGTCATGTATGGATGTGAGAGTTGGACTGTGAAGAAGGCTGAGTGCCAAAGAATTGATGCTTTTGAACAGTGGTGTTGGAGAAGACACTTGAGAGTCCCTTGGACTGCAAGGAGATCCAACCAGTCCATTCTGAAGGAGATCAGCCCTGGGATTACTTTGGACGGAATGATGCTAAAGCTGAAACTCCAATACTTTGGCCACCTCATGGGAAGAGTTGACTCATTGGAGAAGACTCTGATGCTGGGAGGGATTGAGGGCAGGAGGAGAAGGGGACGACAGAGGATAAGATGGCTGGATGGCATCACTGACTTGATGGATGTGAGTCTGAGTGACCCCTGGGAGTTGGTGATGGACAGGGAGGCCTGGCATGCTGTGATTCATGGGGTCGCAAAGAGTTGGACAGGACTGAGCAACTGATCTGGTCTGATATAGCCTTGATGTACTCCTCTCCCCATTTGGAACCAGTCTGTTATTTCTTGTCCAGTTCTAACTGTTGCTTCCTGACCTGCAGACAGATTTCTCAAGAGGCAAATCAGGTGGTCTGGTATCCTCATCTCCTTCAGAATTTTCCACAGTTTATCGTGATCCACACAGTGAAAGGCTTTGGCATAGTCAATAAAGCAGAAATAGATATTTTTCTGGAACTCTCTTGCTTTTATGATGATCCAGCGGATGTTGGCAATTTGATCTCTGGTTCCTCTGCCTTTTCTAAAACCAGCTTGAAATCTGAAAGTTCACGGTTCACATACTGCTGAAGCCTGGCTTGGAGAATTTTGAGCTCTGCTTTACTAGCATGTGAGAAGAGTACAATTGTGTGATAGTTTCAGCATTGTTTAGCATTGCCTTTTTTGGGGATTGGAATGAAAACTGACCTTTTCCAGTCCTGTGGCCACTGCTGAGTTTTCCAAATTTGCTGACATAATGAGTGCAGCACTTTCATAGCATCATCTTTTAGGATTTGAAATAGCTCAACTGGAATTTCATCACCTACACTAGCTTTTTTCATTGTGATGCTTCCTAAGGTCCACTTGACTTCACATTCCAGCATATCTGGCTCTAGGTGAGTGATCACACCATTGTGAGTATCTGGGTCATGAAGATCTTTTTTATACAGTTCTTCTTTGAATTTTTGCCATGTCTTCTTAATATCTTCTGCTTCTGTTAGGTCTATACCATTTCTGTCCTTTAGTTAGCCAATATTTGCATCAAATGTTCCCTTAGTATCTCTATTTTTCTTGAAGAGATCTCTAGTCTTTCCCATTCTATTGTTTTCCTCTATTTCTTTACATTGATCACTGAGAAAGGTTTTCTTATCTCTCCTTGCTATTTTTTGGAACTCTGCATTCACATGGGTGTATCTTTCCTTTTCTCCCAAAGTAAAAAAAAAAACATACAATTTAATTGTTGTGTTTATCTTTTTAAGATGATGTATCTTAGGAGTTTTTTTTTTTCTTTTCTTTTTCCTGCTTCCTTTAATACTGAATACAGTAGGTGTCCTGGAGCTACGCAGGTAGCTCAGTGTTAAAAAACATACCTGCAAATGCAGGAGACATGGGAAATGTGGGTTTGATCCATAGGTTGGGAAGATCCCCTGGAGTAGAAAATGACAATCTACTCCAGTAATATTACCTGAGGAATGTCATGGACAGAGGAGCCTGTTGGGCTACAGACCATGGGTTCGCAAAAGGTTGGACATGACTAAGTGACTGAGTACCATGCCCAGTGGGTACTCTAGCCCTGTGGCCCATTCTGGACATATTTTGGAGGAATAAAACATTTTCTAAATAATCCAGCTATAGCTTGTCATGTTCTTTGATTCTGAAATAGAAAATAATAACCTAACTTCATTATCTAATTCTATTCTAAGTAGATGGTCATTGATGAGGCTTGTATATTGATATTGCTTTGGCTTTGTATGTGTTCTTCCTCAATCAGAGCACCAGAGTGGGAAAATCTTGGCAGTTTTATGCCTTATGAATATACAGCTTCCAAAATAATTTATAATCATATTTGCCACCTATAGCCTACATTTAAAAGAACATGGAGTGGGAATTAAATAAATGTGTGGTGTTTCTATAAATGAATTCTAGTTTTATATCAAAAGGAATCCTATAACTCTGGATCTATTTGATCATTTAATGTCAGCTATATTAAACAGCAATGAAATATAGGAGTTTTGGGGTCAGTTTTCTCTGGTTAATTTCTGGCTCTATGTCATACAAATTTATTTTAATTTCAAAAATTTTATTTTACTTACCTTGCATAAATTTGTTGTAAGGAGGTAATAAAATGAGAGACATATACTTCCAAGTATTATATCATGTGCAGAATAGCTGATTTATAGTTTAAGGAATTTTTATGTGCCAAATTCTTTGCTTAATGACTTTCTTAGGTCATTTCTCTAAATTCTCTCTCAACTATTTGATAAAGGTTCTATTATTATTGTCACTTTACAGGTGATAAATTTGACACAAAGAAAGATTAAGTAATTTTCTTAAATCCTACATTAATTATATCACTTCAAGATCCCTGCATCACTACACTATTACCTTTGTGCTTAGGTTCAGGTTCTGTGTTACAACTTGATGATACAAAGATAAGTAAGATAAAATTGCAGATATTACAGTGGAGAAAAAGAAAATATAGAAGTGAGTCATAGTTTACAACATTTTTCCATCCATTCTTGGTGCTGGAATTTGATATTGGCAGAAAATATACTCTGCCCCAAAGGTATCTGTATGCAATTCTAGGTAATTATATCATATTTCAATTTCAAGTTAAACTCTTAGCATGAAGTGTGGTGTTTATTTTGACATAAAAAATAGATAAGTATCTTTATCACAAGAAAGCAAGATATTACTTAGTTTGAATTATATCCACATAAACATAGTGAAATGGGTCACAACTTGAGAAGATGAGAAAAAGGAATTGTTGAGAGAATTTTAAAATGCAGATTCACACAGCTTCAAAAGACTATAAAATTGCCCAAACTCCTTAACTTTTGTACTATTTCTTACTTTCAGAAAAAATTTTTTAAAGTATAGAACAGTTAGCAATTAATAAATTAATCAAATTTATAATATATATTCTACAATTATCCCGACCCAGGAATCAAACCCAGGTCTCCTGCATTGCAGGCAGACGGTTTACCGTCTGAGCCACCAGGGAAGCCCTATATAATAATATATAATTAAAAATGTACTTACTGATCTTAGGTGTGAGGGTTGGTAATAGATGGAACGTAAAAGAAGTTCTGCTAAAAATTCACATTTTATTGACGAATATAAGACCAGTTATCTTAATATAAGCGCAGCTATGTTAATGTAATGTTAATAAGAGGGGGCTTCCCTGGTAGCTCAGATGGTTAAGAATTTGCCTGCAATGCCGGACAACTGGAATCAATCCCTGCGTTGGGACTATCCCCTGGAGAAGGGAATGGCAACCCACTCCAATATTTTTGCCTGGAGAATTCCATGGACAGAGGAACCTGGTGGGCTACAGTTCATGGAGTTGCAAGATTTGGACACAACTGAGCAACTACACTACTACTACTACTACTACTACTACTACATGTTAATAAATACACACATCAATTTTACAAGCCCAAGTGTTGAAATAAAAGCTAGTAATCATAATTATATTTTGAGAACAGATCCAAAGGCTGTAAATGGTAAAACCATGGTGTTGATTTAACCTAGAGTCTAGTACACTGGTATGTGGAAATTGGGCAAATTTATTGTCATTGACAATAAGGAAAAGAAGTCAAATACACTTAGCTATAGACTGGTAAATCAAATATTATGGTGGGCTATGCCAAAAATGGGGGAAACTGAGTAAAAATTTACTTCTAAATGTACTGAACTTTCAAAATGTTGTATGTAATATATTAAAACTGGCAAAATGGTAAATCAAATATATCTATTTTACTCTTGCAAGTGGGATTTGAAAACAAATCTTAAGTATATTTTCTCTTGATGATTTGTTACAAATTTGAGGTAAATAACATGACCAATGATCTGTAAAATATACTTCACTATGCAGTATGCTCCTTAGGATTTTCACACGAAACACTGAATAAATTGTTGAATGTACTTTATCTATGAGAAGAACATGCAACGGATAACTGGATTTTTAAATGAAATAAGCAATAAAGTATAAATCTGATTTTCAAGTTTTGTCTGTATGTGTGTGTGTGTGGAGGGGATAGTTAATGGGATTAAAATGCAAAAAAGCTAAGGCATAATATAACTTGGTAGGGGCAAGACTTGAATACTAAAATTTGTACTAAATTTCACCTGTATTTCTCCAAACATAACTTATATCTGTCTTTTAGACTAGACAGTACCCATTCTAATACTTCTATGTAACCAATGCAAATGTATGCTTAAGAGATATTAGTTATCTGTATGTGGGCAGAGGAAAACACTTAAAACATAAATTCAGTAATAGATTTCAACACTAATGAGCTGGCTCCCTCATCAAGTGGAGGAACTGGATTTACCAAAGCTATTAAGACACATGGCATCTGGTCCCATCACTGCATGGGAAATAGATGGGGAAACAGTGGAAACAGTGTCAGACTTTGTTTTTCTGGGCTCCAAAATCACTGCAGATGGTGACTGCAGCCATGAAATTAAAAGACGCTTGCTCCTTGGAAGGAAAGTTATGACCAACCTAGATAGCATATTCAAAAGCAGAGACATTACTTTACCAACAAAGGTTCGCCTAGTCAAGGCTATGGTCTTTCCTGTGGTCATGTATGGATGTGAGAACTGGACTGTGAAGAAGGCTGAGCGCCGAAGAATTGATGCTTTTGAACTGTGGTGTTGGAGAAGACTCTTGAGAGTCCCTTGGACTGCAAGAAGATCCAACCAGTCCATTCTGAAGGAGATCAATCCTGGAATTTCTTTGGAAGGAATGATGCTAAAGCTGAAACTCCAGTATTTTGGCCACCTCATGCGAAGAGTTGACTCATTGGAGAAGACTCTGATGCTGGGAGGGATTGAGGGCAGGAGGAGAAGGGGACGACAGAGGATGAGATGGCTGGATGGCATCACTGACTCGATGGATGCGAGTCTGAGTGACCTCCGGGAGCTGGTGATGGACAGGGAGGCCTGGCGTGCTGCGGTTCATGGGGTTGCAAAGAGTCGGACACGACTGAGCGACTGATCTGATCTGATCTGATCTGATTAAGACACATACAGTTCTGCTTATATATAAACATTTAAGCAGATGTGTGTTTCAACCATAAAACAGCATTGATTCAAATGGACAAAAAGGTCAGGAGAAGACAGGCATGCAACTGATAATTCTACAAATCCCTTTTTATAATTTATTTATTGATCCTTCCTAGATTAAAAGTATTCTGTTTGCTACTGAGGAAGGAGCAATGAACGAAACAGGAAGGATGCCAGTACTCAAAGCTCATAGGGATTGTATCACAGAGAAAACTTCACTCAGTACTCTGTAATAACCTATATGGGAAAACAATCTAAAAAAAAAAAAAAGATACATCTATATGTCTAAACGATTCACTTAACTGTACACCTGAAATTAACACAACATTATAAATGAACTATATTACAATTTAAAAAAATGTCAATGTCATATCGACTCTGAAGTTATCTATGAATGTGTGCATTTAGTAACCTCACTAAATAGATATCAGACTTCTCTGTTATTTCAGACAGTAAAGAATCAGCCTGACAATTCAGGAGACTGGGGTTTGATCCTTCAGTCAGGAAGATCCCCTGGAGAAGGAAATGGCAACCCACTCCAGGATTCTTGCCTGGAGAATTCCATGGACAGAGGAGCTTGGTGGGCTACTGTTCAAGGGGTCACAAAGAGTCGGACATGACTGAGCCATTCTTAATTTACTTTTACTTTTAAGTAGATATCACATTGATGTAAGTTGAGAGAAAGGGAAAACTCTTGACAGTAGCATTGGCTTCAGGGAAAGACTTAAGTAGCCTTCCTTGTAGCCTTGACAAGCTTGAAAATTCTAGATCTTCAGAGTATGATATTTCTTAACCAAGCAAAATAAATGAGTAATGCCAAAGCAAAAGTCAATCACCATGCCAATAAATCACTAATGGAGTGTAAAAAGAGATAGGATGTCTGGGGCTGGTGCACTGGGATGACCCAGGGGGATGGTATGGGGAGGGAGGAGGGAGGAAGGTTCAGGATGGGGAACACATGTATACCTGTGGCAGATTCATTTTGATACATGGCAAAACCAATACAATATTGTAAAGTTAAATAAAATAAAAATAAAATAAAAAAAAGAGATAGAAAACTAAACAAAACTTGTGACTACAATACTATAGATTTGGGAAAACACACACAGTATAAAAGATTTAAGGCAAAAGATCAAATACATTTTTTTTTACAGCACCATTTCATCTTTGATTAAAAGTATCTGAATTAAAAGTAAAGTATTTTCAAATGTTCATATGCAATCCTCAAGGTATTTTAGGACAGATTAAGATTACTCAGCATCTAAGTTACTGCCGAAGTTTGAAGGGATGATTTTTAATATATTTTTTTAATAAAATTAGAATTTTGTTGAAATAATTTAGTTTGCAATGATAGGCTCTTCTGTCCATGGAATTCTACAGGCAAGAATACTGGAGTGGGTCGCCATGCCCTCCTCCAGAGGACCTTCCCGATCCAGGGATAGAACCCATGTCTCCTACATCTCTTGCATTGGCAGGTGGGTTCTTTACCATCTGAGCTACCAGGGAAGTCCATATATTTATATTTTTGCATAGTTCTCTTATATGTAGTTCTTATTTGGGGGCAAGATGAGTTCACTTAAAAGGCATAGTCTTTTTGTATTCACAATTGTCTCACTGAGATTTTAGTGGTACCTCTAAACTACCTGTTGTCTGAAAAATGTGAACCACAGTTTGTCCATTTGGCTCAGAGCCCTCCGTTAGCAATTTTTTCCCTAAGCATCACCACATTTCACTTCATACATGCATAGTTATGTATTTGGCCAAACACTTTAAGAGACTTCTGTGTGGATTTTTGGTATTTCTCTTCTGTTTGTTCTGTGCAAAATTTAATACTCTTCTGTTTGCTCTTTTCTCTCCAGACCCCTGATTAGAAATTTTATTCATCTCCAGACTACCAAACTCTTAACATGTTTCTTCTGCCATTGAGACTGCTGAACTCGGCCAGAATTCCACTTGTCTGTGCTACTGTAGGAAACAGATTCTGAGCCAGAAAGTTACACTGTGCATACACCACCTTACATGCTTCCTTATCAAATGGTTTACAGACCTGGACTCTTTTGTGTTCCAGTTCTGAAAAACTGTTGTTTCATGTAATACATTTGATATTACTTTGTTTATTATGGTTAAGTCCCAATAAACACTTTTCCACGACAACTGGAACCAGAACTGCCCAAGTTACGAAGTTGTAAAAGAAAAACATCAGTCTTTCAGTGCATATCTGGTTCCCAGGATTCATGCTTTTGTTTGTGCAATGCTTTCATTCACTGGTCTTTGCTATATCTAATTGTCACCTGTCTTTAGCAAAATCCTCATATTTACTTTCTTTGATACTTTTCGCGATTACTCCATTCTATTTTATGTATAAAGTCTTATAGGTATTCTTCTCTATGCAACCTAATTTGAAGTAATTTCATACTGCTTGTTGATAAGGCAACAGACTGGTTCCAAATAGGAAAAGGAGTACGTCAAGGCTGCATATTGTCACCATGTTTATTTAACTTATATGCAGAGTACATCATGAGAAATGCTGGACTGGAAGAAACACAAGTTGGAATCAAGATTGCTGGGAGAAATATAAATAACCTCAGATATACAGATGACACCACTCTTATGGCAGAAAGTGAAGAGGGGCTAAAAAGCCTCTTGATGAAAGTGAAAGTGGAGAGTGAAAAGGTTGGCTTAAAGCTCAACATTCAGAAAACGAAGATCATGGCATCTGGTCCCATCACTGCATGGGAAATAGATGGGGAAACAGTGGAAACAGTGTCAGACTTTGTTTTTTCTGGGCTCCAAAATCACTGCGGATGGTGACTGCAGCCATGAAATTAAAAGACGCTTACTCCTTGGAAGGAAAGTTATGACCAACCTAGATAGCATATTCAAAAGCAGAGACATTACTTTACCAACAAAGATTCGCCTAGTCAAGGCTATGGTTTTTCCTGTGGTCATGTATGGATGGGAGAGCTGGACTGTGAAGAAGGCTGAGCGCCGAAGAATTGATGCTTTTGAACTGTGGTGTTGGAGAAGACTCTTGAGAGTCCCTTGGACTGCAAGAAGATCCAACCAGTCCATTCTGAAGGAGATCAATCCTGGAATTCCTTTGGAAGGAATGATGCTAAAGCTGAAACTCCAGTATTTTGGCCACCTCATGCGAAGAGTTGACTCATTGGAGAAGACTCTGATGCTGGGAGGGATTGAGGGCAGGAGGAGAAGGGGACGACAGAGGATGAGATGGCTGGATCGCATCACTGACTCGATGGATGCGAGTCTGGGTGACCTCCGGGAGCTGGTGATGGACAGGGAGGCCTGGCGTGCTGCGGTTCATGGGGTCGCAAAGAGTCGGACACGACTGAGCGACTGATCTGATCTGATCTGATAGCATTTTGCTGAACTAAAGTTTATCCTTTGGATTCTTCAATTATGCTTAGGTGGTGTTAACTTCTTTTTATGGAAGGGAATCATATTTTATATTTATCTCTTTTATTTCAATAACTACAGATGCAGTATTCATAATTAATCAATCAAAATATATAGTGATTAACATAAATTCCCATAAATTACTAGACAACTATATTTTCTTGTCCATACTTGTAAAAATATTAATAAAACTACACATTTAAGATCAAAGACTTCTAGTTTTATAATTGCTTTGTGCTTTTATTTTTTCAATGTTATTTGATATCCATTATATAAAGAATTATTTTGGATTATAAAATGTTAGCAATGAAAATTCGTTACACACAATCCTTTTATTTAATGTTAGCAATGAAAATTCCTTACACACAATCCCCTTATTTTTTAAGATGTGCAAACTGAGACTAAGGGAGGTTTAATCTTGTCAAAGACCACAGAGCTTCATATTAACAAAGCTATGGTTAGAATGCTGGTTTGCCAACTTCTAATTGAATACTCTTTGCACTAAACAGTCTTTGTGAGACCTTCAGAAATGATTTATGAAGAAACAGAGTATTTTTAAAGCCTACTTCAAAGAAAATACATAAATCACTTCAAATATTCGCAAATTTAGAACAGAAAATCATGTATTATTCTTTTGGAAAAATTTTATAACAATTTATTGAACAGTCTGAACTTCAGGTTAGTTATAAAAACAAAAATAAGGATATTATTTTTATCCACTCACTCTCACTTTGCCCTGAGTTCTTTTGCTTCATTATTGGGTGGACTATGTTATGAATAGTGTCGGAAATACCATAATTTCCCTAGTGTTTTGGGTTACATAAAAAAATCTTCAGTTGTTTCTAATTATGAATTATCTCATATGCAAATTTAAATATGAACCCTTCTCCCCAGCACTGAGCATCAGTGTTTATAGGAATGTGGTCTGTTATTTTATTCTTTCCTTTCCTCAGCTTTGAGGGGGAGGGTATATTGTCTATATATGAGACATACACATTTTCTTCCTTCATCTTCTAGGATAATTGGATTTAGACAAGGAAAAGAAGAAAAATAGGTAAGTGTCTCTTGGTTGCTTATAACTTTTCTTTTCTGTCCTTTCTGTTGATTATGATAGCATTTCTGGCTTCTTTCTATTGTGCCAAAGATAAGAAAGACTAATTCTTTTGAGAAGAGTACGTGCATCATTTGGGAGTTCCCTAGTAAAGGCTTCAAAATCATGTTACCTTGATATGCTGATTTTGATTTCTTCTCTCCATCTACCTGATCTTCCACCCTCACATTGCACTTAAGATTGTGGCTACCCTCTTGAATGGGTATCAGCAAGATGCAAAATGTGTCCAACCTTAGGAGAATCCTCAGGACCCAATAACATAATTGAGCAAGAGTATCCAGCATACAGAAGACTAACCTTATAATTTACTGCAAAAATTTAAGAATCAGAATTTTCAGTGATAGTCAAAGCTAAACACAAAGTTGTTGCAGTGGTTTAAAACCAAAAATTTCTGGGATGTGAAAGAAAGAGGAAACAACCTCTTCATGATCAATGATGTACAGAGCTTTTAGCCTTTTAAATTAACTTTTAATTCTAAATATAATGTTTTCTCTATAATTTATGCTCACTTGTTAAAATGATCATGATCATCATAACTTATTTGTCTTTAGGGGCTTCCCTGGTGGCTCAGAGGTTAAAACATCTGCCTGCAATGCAGGAGACCTGTGTTCGATCCCTGGGTTGGGAAGATCCCCTGGAGAAGGAAATGGCAACCCACTCCAGTATTCTTGCCTGGGGAATTCCATGGATGGAGGAGCTTTGTGGGCTATGGTCCACAGGGTTACAAAGAGTCAACTCCCATATCTATTGGAAGGTTTCATAGGAAGAAAGTGAATCTGAACCTTCATGTAAGTATAGTCTCTGCAGTTCTTCAGTCTTCAACTACTGTAAGGATGAGGAAAGCATAAATCTTTCTGATACTCAGAATGTAATTCTTTTTCTTTATGTTTTGGTGTGTAATTGTATTATTACTATGCAATATTAGTTACTGTACTCAGTCACTCAGTCATGCCCGACTCTTTGTGACCCCATGAACTGTAGCTTGCCAAGCTCCTCTGTCCATGGGATTTTCCAGGCAAGAATATTGGAGTGGGTTGCCATTTTTTTCTCCAGGGTTTTGAATTATATATTGAATTATATATTTATTTGCATTCCACGATTCATGCCAACATGTAGAGGGCATTGTGGACCTTGGTTAATCATGTGTTCATTTGAAAATGATTATCTGCAGTAGAAATCCTCTTGTGACTTTACACTATGTCATAATCACAGGGAGAACTTACATCCTGACAGCAAATTGATATTGGAGATGATGGAAATGGTTCATTTATAAAGAGCATTATCATTTATATCAGAAAATTAGGTAATACTCTCGAGTTGATCATCACCAAGATGAATATCTTTAAAAGAAAAATCCTCTTAGCTTTAGTTATATCTATTCTACATAATTTATGTTTATCTATCTATCTATGCATATTTCATCAATACTACTGAAACATATATTCCCCTGCTGGCAATATTTTTTAATTTCAGGGAAATAACTTCCAGTACATCCTTTCTTGCTTGTCACAAGCCATATTCCCATTGAAGAATGTCAAACTGTGAATTTTGCATTTGGCAGAGCAGGCACTAACCTGAGACCTTGGGATAAACAAGGTAATCTTAGAAAACCTAAAGATGTCTCATGTAATCTAGTGACTTGGAAATTACAAGGGTCTATTTCTTGGCATTTTCCTGCCAGAGTCACTGTCTTTAGAAATTTACATAGCTTCTGCAGTAAGTGCAAAAGAACAGTATACATGTGAAATGAGGAAATGATACACTCTTCTATATATACCATGGACTACTTTGGAAAATGGAAATAAAAGAGCTGGGATTTTCAGAATGTTCTTTTCATTTGAACATTGAAGTCATTTTTCCTCTTGAAGAATGATCTCTTGGGAAATATTTTGCACTGTATTTACCAGAAAAAAAATCTTATTTTATTATTAAAGAAAAAAGAGCTCCCTTATTTTAATGATGAAAAAACAGCTCTTGTATTATCCAAATGCATTTAATATGCAAAAATATTCAGAGAGCCTGCTAGCAGTACAGATTACCATAAATTAGTAGATTTGAACGAAGAAATGCATTGATTTGATGCTTGCAAAAATGCAATCGATTTATAGGAACTGAGCAACTTGATACTCATGCTTATGTTCTCTGTACCTTGTAATTCTAAACAGTTATTCTGTTTGTACCATATAGCAAGAATACATAATTATCTTTCCTATTATGATAACTTTGGCATTTCAATAGTACTAAAATGATATAGATACATTTTCCCTCATTTTACGGTAATAACAAAATGATTTCCAATACAAATATGATAGAATATTTTAATTTTCATGCACCACATGATGAATCAGAAGCCAACATTGTTGGTTTTTCTCCCTATTATTGCATGAGAATTTTAAGTCACAGATGCCTAAAGCCAGTGATGGATTGAAAGAGTATGAACAGGAAAATGTGGCAAGTAGAATTATGATTTTTTTTCAGGTTAAAATAGAATTACAAAGAAGAAACACTCTGGACAAAGGATAAAGAGACTGTGTTCTATTAAAAATGAGTTCCATGATCTTTAGAAAGCAAATCATGTTTCCTGAAACTCAGTTCATTCAACTGCAAAATGATAGCTTTCAAAATGATAGTTTGAAAGAAATGACTATTATGGTATTTTTTAGATATAAAATGTAATTTATAATAATTTAATGAAATATTGGCAATGCAACTGCAATCAACTCTTAACCTTTATTCTCCTTCATTTTTCCATTACTCCACCTTATATGCTTGTTCTTTCTTCTACTATTACTCAGTATATATAAATAAAAACTTTTTCATACTACCCAACAGGAGCAATCTGATGCCATTTTTTCTCATTTTAAAAATCCTTATTGAGTAGAATTTTGTTGTTTTTTCCCCACATGGTAGTTCATGTTGTAAAAATTCATTGAAAATTTCAATTTCAATATAAATACTAATGTGAAAGTGAGAATAAGTTAAAATAATTTCTATTTTTAGTGGATTAGGTTATTTATCAAAGCTCAATTCATTCATTTAACAAATTATTTTTTGACACATTCTATATTTATATTCAGAAAATTAAAGAAGTGGATTTTTATAGAAAAATGTTTACATATGAAAGATATCTTTGGGTAGCTAACAGTGTATAATGGGAATGATAATTAGACATCAGGCAGGTTTATGAGAAATGAATGTGAACATTGATCACTAACCACTGAAGTCAATAAGAAATACTGAGGAATCAGAATAAGAATTTTTCATAAAAACAAAATGATTATATAAAGGAAATATAAAGAAATAAAGTTACCTGCTTTCTTAGAGGTTCTTCATTACCAGGAACAAAATCTTATTCCAGTGAGCTTAAGACAAATAGAAAGTGTGTTGGAAGGTTACAGAAGAGTTAAAGAGAATCTGAGAACAAAGTTCAGCCTGGCTTTACCATGTCATTAATTAAGGAACTGGCAAAATTTCAGGAACCAGAGTCATTTTCCTCTGAGCTCTGTTTCTCTTTATCTGAGGCTGTTTGTCTTGTCCCTTGCCCCTCTTTCTTAATCTGTCTTATTCCTTCCTTTGTAGCACTTACATCCCTGTGTTGTCTCTTAAAGTGCATATTATCAGTGGTAACTTTTGTGTTTTCATTCCTAACTCTTGGGAACAAGTGTTTCCATTGTGTCTGTTTTGAGCTGAATGTTCATCCCTGGGTTAAACAGTTTTTATTAGGCACTTGTGTCAAGTAGTCCAAAGTTTGCTCTGAAAACAGTCCTTGAGAGGAAGCATTACAAGGAGATAAAATGGTAATGGACTTAGTTTAAAAAAGAAAAGAAATTGCCAGATAGTAAAGTAAAATAAAAGTGAAACTCATTAAGTCGGGTCTGACTCTTGGCGACCCCAAGGACTGTACCCTACCAGGCTCCCCTATCCATGGGATTTCACAGGCAAGAGTATTGGAGTGGGTAGCTATTCCTTTCTGTAGAGGATCTTCCCAACTTAGGGATGGAATCTGGGTATCTTGCATTGACAGGCAAATTTTTTTTCCATCTGAGTCATCAGGGAGGTCCAGCCAGAAAGTAAGATGGGAAAGTAAATAATGTATGACTGATCATTTGATATTTCTTTTAATCTAAATAGGATGTATGAATATAAGCATATGTCTGATTGCAAATTGGTATCAAGTCACTATGTGAGTTGTGTTAGAGTTGGGGAACAAGAAATACTGAGTATAACTTATGTTAACTTGAACTGAATTACACTGAACAAGAAATTCTTATTTTGCTTTAACTGTTCCTTTTTTTTTGTTTGTTTTAATCAGTGAGATTACAGTTCTAAGACATCACCTGGCTTTTGGGCCCTGATTCAAGTATTTTCCAAATGGTGACCAAAACACATATGAAAATGAAACTGAACAACAATACTAAGAGTTCAGCTGGGAAAAATCAAGTTACTGACAGTTTGGAAGAACTGGGATGACCCAGAGGGATGGTACGGAGAGGGAGGAGGGAAGGGGGTTCAGGATGGGGAACACGTGTATACCTGTGGTGGATTCATGTTGATGTATGGCAAAACCAATACAATATTGTAAAGTAATTAACCTCCAATTAAAATAAATATATTTATATTAAAAAAAGAAGAAACTTTTATTACTAGAGTGAATCACCTGGATCGGTACATCCTTTTGTGTGCTCTGCTCCAACAAACACAAATGTTAATTCCTAATCTACATATTTCAATAAATAAGAGGTTAGAGACAGACAGACAAAAGGGAACTGAAGTTATGCTGTTTCTTCACTGCATGATTTCTCCATCTTGTCACATCCAGAATGTTTTCCTAATTAGTCTTTTTATTTTCTACGTATTCCAATTTGCCATGTAGCAGAAGCACAGACTTCTATTCTAAGACTTATAGGTGTTACCTAGAGCATTTATAGAGGCAGAAAGAATCCCACTTCCAGGGTAGATTTTATGTTATAGCTTTTTATTTATATGATATATCTAGAGCAGATATATTTACACAGATCAGGTAGTCAGAGAATGTACAAATCTCATCTTATATCAGGGCCAACCTGATATTTTTTTAGACAGTAGAAACTGAAATAGGAACAAAATGCAGCCACCATGAGACATTATATCTGGTAAGAGAAAGTTTTCAGCAGCCAATAAGGCAAAGAATGGATTAAGGGAGATTAAATTATTATTAATTAAGAAACAAATGTAAAAAAATTATGTGAGCACATTTCTGACTTAATACAAATGTATATATTTGATTTATTATACTTATGGTCTTCAATGTATAAGATATTAGGACCCATGGACGGAGGAGCCTGGAAGGCTGCAGTCCATGGGGTCGCTGAGGGTCGGACACGATTGAACGACTTCACTTTCACTTTTCACTTTCATGCATTGGAGAAGAAAATGGCAACCCACTCCAGTGTTCTTGCCTGGAGAATCCCAGGGACGGGGGAACCTGGTGAGCTGCAGTCCGCTGGGTCGCTCAGAGTCGGACACGACTGAGGCGACTTAGCAGCAGCAGCAGAAATATACTAGAGAAATATAACAGAAAATAACATAACATATAGTTTAGAAAACTCTTTTTAAAGTTGTAAAACCTGTAGAAATATATTTATACTCCCATAATATAAACAATAAATGAGAGAGAAAGAAAAAATACATAGTACGAGGTTTGAGATGAAACTAAAACTATAAATAAAGAAAATAGAAAAATATGACAAAGCTATGAAAATGACCATGCTAATATTTTAAAAAATAAGTATATAAAACACTAGATTTCTAGTAAACTGCAAAAGTAAAATGATTCCATGATGATCTGGACTAATAGGCTTAATTCATTATCTTTTAGCTTTTCTAGATTTTTTTCATGAAATGAGAACAATAAATAATAATGACTCACAAGAACTCAAAAAATTATTATGCATAATCCATATAGTAAGAATCTAAGAAATATTTTCTTTGAAGAACAATATATTCATGTCAAAGTTGGCAAAAGGCTTTTTGCCCAGATCAGAAATAACTGTCCTAAGGCACAACACCAATTGTACAGACTGAGAGAAAAGACTCCAGCACAACATGTAAATATTCCTGGAATGTGAGTAGAGAGCATATATAATAATTTTCCCAATATAAAGCATTCCCCAAATTCCTCTAAAATTAGACTGGTTGGATAAAGAAGAAAAAGAGTCTTAAGACATATGAGAGAAAAGTGGAGAGACAAATTTCAACCTTACGATAAATTTTGTCATTTGCCATTATCAGTATATAGAAAAACAAGGTATATTGCTTTCTTATCTGGACCAGTCAGTGGGGCCAAGGACTTAGATGCTGCCTAGTCTGTCTTGATTCCAATGCTTACTAATATGGTGGCAGATTCAACGTCAAGCTTCACAAACAGAAAAGACAGAGTGGGATAGTAAGTTACTCAGAGGGTACTCAAGCTTCTCTTAAAGGTAGAAAGTGGAATGGGAAATGATCGGGTCACAGTGACAAGATCCTTTGAATCTTAACAAAATACAAATATGTGTTTCCATTAAGATGGTTTTTACATTCTTTTATTTCTTTTTACAATTTATTGATTATAATTATCTAGTTTAAATAGACTAGTCTAAATATCTAGTCTAAGCAGACTACCTCATCTCTAAAGTGAATAGATTTTTGGTTCGCTGTAAAGTAGACAATCCTAGGGTAACTCAATTTGTAGAGAATCTGTCTGCAATGCTGAAGACCCTGGTTTGATTCCTGGGTTGGGAAGAGCCCCTGGAGAAGGGTTAGGCTACCCACTCAATATTCATGGGCCTCCCTGGTGGTTCAGATTGTAAAGAATCCTCTTGCAATGTGGGAGACCTGGGTTCAATCCCTGGGTTGGGAAGATCCCCTGGAGGAGGGCATGGCAACCAACTCCAGTATTCTTGCCTGGAGAATCCCCACTGACAGAGGAGCCCGGCAGACTATAGTCCATGGGGTCACAAAGAGATGGACATGACTGACCGACTAAGCTCACGCACACAGATAATCCTAGACCATAAAGGCTCAAAACTCAACAGGAATCTATTCATAGAGTAAAAGGAATCGTTCTACCATGGTTTGGCTCTGTTCTCCTTAGGTTGATGTTTGTAGTTTTGTCTTTAAAACACTCAGTACATTTTTTATTTTGTAAAAATTCTATTGATTTTATATCCATTGAAATTATATTTCTAGTATGTTATCCCATGCAAGTTAATATCTGAAGAAGAAAATTTTGTTCCAAAGAAAAGAATTATGGTTATGTACTAATGTCCACAATATTCACTGTTCTCATCTATGTTCTATATTATCCAAGTGAAGTTGGAGTTAAAGAAGTTAGGAATAACCCCTTGAAGCCTCATTTAAAATACTAACTGGAAAACAGTGTCATGCAAGTTTGGGGTGCTGGCTTACGGAGTAAGGTACATGATGATGTATGATGCTATTCGTATTTTCTATTGTCTGAATACAAGGATAAAAATAAAAATAGTTCTTCTCAATACAAGTAGAATTACATATGATTTTATCTTATTACAATGAAAATTCCATGGGCAGAGAAGCCTGGCTGGCTGCAGTCCATGGGTCCCCAAACAGTCAGACATGAGCAACTGAGCATGTATGCACATGCACACACACACACAATGGAAAATTTAAAGAGTAAAAACTAGCACTAAAATAAATAAATTTATATACTCTTTGAAATTTGAATTTGACTGACAAATTACTGTTACTGTACACATTGGCCTTAAAAGGTAGTTGCTCATTGCATTGTGTAGAGAAATGAAAGACAAATTACAATTTTCAAAATATTTATGAGAAAACAGAATAAGTTATATCAAACCATTACACTCAGCACAATGTATCAAAGTTGTTTTAAAACCACCTCTTTAATATCTGAATGTTTCAAGATAAGGCATAATGATAGAAACTCTTCCTAAACTACTATATTCTAAAATAAGACCTCTGGCAATTGCAGGAAACCTGTAGTTTACAAAATGTGGTAACCTCCTCTCAGAGACTTTGCTTACCAACTTCTCTAAAATCACTGAATAAACTCAGCCCCCAATATTCTCTATGTGCCATTCTTTGAATTCTACCTTTGGAGTCATTACTGAGGCTCTGTCAAGGTGGTGCTTATCCCATTTGGGACACTTTTAATACATCTTCTATATTATCAACAGGTTTTCCTGGGTCTCTGGGCAAATATCCAAAATGGGTCTGAATCAGTATATGTTGCATGTGATCATGATGGAAGTTGCATGTATTGTGTGAATGACCACCAAACTCATTTACAAGTAGTTCAATGTTAATATTAATGATACTTTCTTTGAAAATGAAAAAATCCAAGAGAAATGCTAAGTTGGATAGATTGCTGGGGGCAATTCTACAAAATGAGAGATGGATGGTCCTGGGGAAACCAGGATACATGGTCACCTTAAATATAACACCTAATGTAGCATCCATCATTTTCCTTCCTTCCCATACTTAGAGCACTGTGATATGTTCACATAAAGGGATAACAGAGTCTGAGTCACATACTGAATGTGACATAGAGATATACACTGTGCAATCTAAGTGACTCATAACATTAAATTATCAGAAAAATAACATAATATTTGAAACTTGAATTCATTGACTGACAGTGTTATCTTCATACTTGTACCTAAAAGGGGCTACTCATTACATTTTTTTAGGCCTTTTTTAAAAATTTTATTTAACTTTATAATATTGTATTGGTTTTGCCATATATCAAAATGAATCTGCCACAGGTATACATGTGTTCCCCATCCTGAACCCTAAAGCTGTGGTACATATACTCATTACATTTTATTGAACTGGCTGAGGTAATTTATCTGAATATCAAGGAGAAAGAGAGTTGCTGTTCAACAGTGGAGACACAGAATATTATATTTGTAACTAAGAAATCAAGAGTATCTTGGATTTTTGCCAATAAAGCTCTAAGTATGTCTGTTTAAACTACACATTTCGGGTCTAAGAAAATAAACATCAGATGAAATTACTTAACTCCTTGGGGTGGCCTTTCATTCAAATCCATTTACACCAGATTTCCCTAAGTCCCCATACTGAATATGGGACTACATCTGTTTGGTTGGACAGTAGTAACTGGAATTACCTCAGAACGAATGTTCTCTTACACGTGAAGATTATTGGCAAGTCTCTCCCTAGTGGCATAGTTATCAAATAAATGGTATTGGATCCTGTTATGAATGACTGTGAGAATACTTAGTGACTGTTCTCATGATATTAAGGGTCTTTTCAAAGATTACCCTCTTCCCTTTGATCGTTTGTCTTTGGATCTTTGTTTTAACTCAGGCATGGGAATTGTTTGAGGGGCCACTGTGTTTGATCATGGTGACTCAATTCAGGCCTCCCCATGAATAGGATTTGGTTTTGGTTATACAAAGAGCTAGTGCCTTAAAATGCTGCCCAACCACTTCCAACTGAAGTTTCCCATAAATTGTTTAGTCATACCTGATGATAATGATGAAGATATATATAATTAAAATATTATATGTAATATATCCATTATCTATTATAATAACCACATACATCATCTTATGATAGTTAAATGCAGCTTTTTGGCTTAAACTATCCTGGGATTCCATAGAGCATTGATTTCTGAAACCCCATCTTAAGCACAGAGCCACTGACATTCAAGCTTGGACTAGCCAGACCATCCCATACTACTTTTGAATTATGTCCTTGCTGTCCTTATCAATACATTTCTTTTCCTTTGTTTCCTTTAATCATAATCATTGGCTTGTAACATACTCACTCTTGTCATTGACCTATGTAAATATTTCCATTTAAACATTTGTTTACTAAATTGTACTTAGGATATCAGTGAAACTACTTCCCTACTAAAATAAAAATATAACTTTGACAACAACTTATATCTACTGTTTGGTTTTCTTCCTTCTCCTCATCCAAAATGAGATGACTATCCTGTGTTTCTCAAATGTGGTGAAGGAAGTTTCCTCACAGCCCTGTCAGATATCATGGTTGTAAACATTTGAGCTGATGGCGACTTCACAGGTTTTTGGGTATTTCCTTCCTGACATTATAGATTTTGATTTGTAACATCAGTCAGTACAAACAATCTTTGAGAAGGTTTTATTAAGCCTATAACAAAATTCAGTAAATTCAAATTGCCTAAAGTTTGAATTGAATCTATAACTTCTGTTAGTATATCCATATTTATTAATTCAAACTGAAGTAAAATTATGTGCTTCCCTTAGTGGCTTTAATATCATCAGAAATATTCTCCATAGGTGATCCTTAAGATTTAACCAACATATATTATCAAACTTTTACAATTATCATTTTTTTGTTTATTATTATCATTTGTATGGAAGCTTTATGTTTTGCAGGCTTTCCTGGTGGCTCAGACAGTAAGGAATCTGTCTGCAATGCAGGAAACCCGGGTTTGATCCCTGGGTGAGGAAGATTCCATGGAGAAGAAAATGACTACCCACTCCAGTATTCTTTCCTGGAGAGTTAGATGGACAGAAAAGCCTGGTGAGCTACAGACCATAGAGTCACAAAGAGTTGGATGCAACTGAGTGATTCACACACACACACACATGAACACCTGTTCTTCAAATGACTTGAGGAACATGAATAGATCTGATTCTTATTATAGGTAAGGAGGCAGTAGGGTGATGGGCATGGAATACAAAGAGAATTTCTGTCTCATGCAGGGGAACTACTTCTGACAATATCAGTACAGGCTCTTCTGGCAAAGCAGAAACAATTTTACTAGACAGGTGAAAATCAAGCTAATCCAGTGGCCTAGAAGGCTTGATGAGTTTTTGGAGTCTAGATATAGAGGCAACAGAATAACTTCAATTATTGCAATTCTACTTCTCAGAATTCCACTTTCCCATCAATGTCTTAAATTTCAACTAGTGGGTTTGGTGGACTGAAAATACAATCTAGGTTGTAATTCAGTAACTAAGAGAGCAGATTTGATGTCTGAACTTTAGTAACTTATGAAGATATGAGTTTTTAAAGCCTTCATAAAATTTCTGTTTTCCTGACTATGCATTTAGGCAAGAACTTAAATCTTCTTGCTTGACAATGCTTAAAACACACAAACAAACTCTGTAGTGCAGTTAGAACATGCAAACCCATTTCTGACATCTTTCTATCCCACATGACCTCCATTAACATCTAAAATAGTAGTTAGCCAGTCTGCCAAAGTGAATTCTGCGACAGGCATTTCAGTGTAGGTGAGCACCAGTGATAATATAAATTGGTAGCTGGTGCCAGAATCCCATTTTCCAGTGGTAACAAACCTTTTGTACAGCAAAGGAAACAACTAACAAAACGAAAAGGTCATCAAGGAAATGGCTACCTACTCCAGTATTCTTGCCTGGGAAATCCCATGGACAGAGGAGGTTGGTAGGCTACAGTCCATGGGGTGGCAAAAGAGTTGGATACAACTTAGTGGCTAAACAACAAAAATTTGGAAACCATGTATCTGATATGGATTAATATCCAAAGTATATAAGAAATTCACACAACTCAATAGCAAAACAAACAAAACACCCAATTACAAATTGGGCAAGGACTTGTGTAGATCAGTAGACATTCCTCCAAAAAAAGAAATACAAATGGACAATATACAGGAAAAGGTGCTCAACATTGCTAACTATCATGAGATTACAAATCAAAACCACAATGAAATATCATCTCATACCTGTTAGAATGGCTATCATCAAAATGACAAAAGAAAAGTGTTGGTGAGTATGTGGGGAAATTGGGACTGTTGTACACTGTAGGTGGGAGTGTAAAACGGTGCAGCTGCTATGGAAAACATTATGAAGTATTCAAAAAAATTAAAAGTAAAATTATCATATGATCCAGCAATCTCGCTTCTGGGTATATCCAAAGGAACTGAAATCCCTATGTTGAAGTGTATTTGTCCCCCCATATTTATTGAAGCATTATCTACAATGGCCAAGATATGGAAACAACCTAAATATCCATCAATGGATGAATAGATAAAAGAAATACTGTATACAATGGGATATTATTCAACCCTGAGAAATAAGGAAGTCTTGCCATATGCAACAACTTGGATAGAATTGGAGACTATTAGGCTAAGCATAATCCAGTACTATTGCATGATTTAATTTATATAAGATAGCTAAAAGAGTCATACAAGCAAAGTAGCTTGGTGGTTGCCAGGGGGTGAGGGAAGTCACTCAAGATAAATAAGTTCTAGAGATCTGATGTACATTATAGTACCTATAGTTAACAATTGCATACTGTATACTTAAAACTGTATTAAGAGGGCAGATGTCATATTCAGTGTTCTTACCACAAGAAAAGGGGGATGGAAGAAATTTTAGTAGGCAATAGATATGTTTATTAACTTGATTTTGGTGATAGTTTCATGGCTGTATGCATATCTCCAAATGCATCAAAGTGCAAACATTAAATATGTCCTGGTGTTATATATGAAAAAAATAACTTTCAAAAAAGGTTTTTCAAAAGATAAAAGCCCTTAAAACAAATAGGGCACATAGCCTGCCCCAAAATCCCGTCTTAGAATTATTGTCACTTTTTGCTTGCTGTCACTTTCTGAAAATCTCTTTAGTGCAATGAAAACATCCAAATCTATCTCTGACATCCTTGTATCCCCTGTGATCTCCATTAACATATAAAGCAACAAGAAGTAATAATTTATCCACTTTTGATTATTAGAAATATGCCAAACACAATATTGATTTTGTCCAAAATTATGGGACATGGAGCTAATTTTGAGACCACATCCAGAAAAAAAATGAGTTTGATAATATTCTAGGGAATTTAAAGCAATCAGGTTGCATTCTGTAGTATTTTAAAATATAAATATCATGAAAAATTTAAAAAGTGCAGAAGAATCATTCCAGTTTAAAGGAGACTGAAGAGATATGAAAACTAAATTCAGTGTACACTTGTAAACTGAGTTGGATAATCAAGTGAGCTGGTGTTTTAAAAAAGACATCATTGAGTACTTGACAAAACTGAATAATATTAGTGAATTATGTAAATAATGGGGTTTCCCAGGTGGTGCAGTGGTAAAAAAAAAAAAAAAAAAAATGTGCCTGCCAGTGCAGGATACGCAGGAGATGGGGATTCTATCCCTGGGTTGGGAAGATTCCCTGGAGGAGGAAATGGCAGTATTCTTAAAATTCCAGTATTCTTGCCTGGAGAATCCCAAGGACAGAGGAGCCTGGTGGGCTACAGTCCATGGGGTTGCAAAAAGTTGGATAAAACTGAGCACCAATGCACACATATAAATAATAATAAATGTTAACTTTGCTGAATTAGAAAATTGTACTGTAGTTATGCAAGGAACTAGTTTTGTTCAGGAAATACTCAGTGAATTTTTGGAGTAAAAATTACATCTGCAACATTCTCAAATAATTCGCCAAAAATTATGTGTGAATGTGTATGTTTATGCATGTAATATATAAACAGATGTATGTTTTTTTGTTATATTTATATGTGTGAGAGAGTATTTACATTGCTTTAGCCTCAGATTTTGGGATGCTGAGTAGCTGAATGCTTATTTCTATATAGAATATCTATATACATGTGCGCAGGTTTGCACACACACTGACATCCACAGAATATGATGTAAGCGTGTCAAAATGCAAACATTCAGTGAAGCTATTTGAGGAAGATGTGGGGAATTTTATTCAATGCTTACACATTTTCTATAAATTTTTAAATTATTAAAATGAAAAGAAAAAAATAGTTCCTATTAAACTTATGCTTACATGTTCATAGAACATGTAATAGTCTCTTACCATTGTTTAAGAAAGGGCTTCTCTGATAGCTCAGTGGTAAAGAATCTGCCTGCAATGCAAAAGATGTTTGGGATCCCTGGGTTGGGAAGATCTCCTGGAGAAAGAAAAGATAACCCACTCTATTCTAGCCTGGGGAATCCCATAGACTTAGGAGCCTGGTGGGCTACAGTCCATGGTATCGCAAAAGAGTCAGACATGATGTAGTGACAGACTTTCCACCTTTTAAAAAAATTGTTTAAGGAAATGCTTTTCAAGGAAGGTGTCTATGAAGTAGAAATTGTTTGGGGGCCAAAAAATGCAGGATGATTTGGAAGTGCTGTCAGCCCTGAGAGAGAGACCAAATGGCGCGACAGGATTCTTACCAACAAGGATTTGGGAGGCTGCCAGTCTGTCAGCATTGTTTTGCTCCAGTGCAGCTTTACAAGCCTGAGCGTATACAAAGGCTGGTTAACAGCAGGAGATGACCTACAGGAATGGCTGGCAGCAACTGTAACATACAACCGCGGACTATGTGACACAGATGGAAATGCCTGTAAAACAGCATTAGCCAAGGGACCAGGTTGGTGAATGACAGTCAGATAGCAGGTGGCTGGGTTTGGGCAAAAAGAAGACATCAGGAAATCTCAAGATAAAAAGAGAAGAGCAGAAATAATCATAATTTTTACATGGACATAGAGACGAAAGAATGAGAGAAAGCAGATTAAACAGTTTAGCCTACTTGTTCCAGTTCATTAAGTGCATCATCACCAGAATACTATTGAACCAGAGACAAAAAATATGAATTTATACATGTAAAAATGCACTATAATGGGTAAATTATAAATTTCACTGAAGCCTGACCTTTTAAACATAAAAAATATTGGTAATCAGAAGGCTATCTTTTGCAGTAAGAAAAAAACAATGGAGATCACAGAAAAGATGCTAGCAGTTAAATTCTAAAAGATTGATGGGCAATCTTGTTAGGTTCCAAAGTAAGAAAGTGCATTCAAGGAAGAGAAAAATGTAAGTTTAGAGACTTACAATCAAAACAAATCAAGGTGCACCTAAAGAATCACTTCTAGTTTAGTACGCTTGTGGAGAAAAGAAAAAAAAGACTGAAAAAAATTGTTTCTGTAAGGATCATGGTAAGCTTACATGTGTGCATGCGCAGTTGCTTCAGTCGTGTGTGACTGTTTTTGGCCATGACTCTATGGACTATAGCCCACCAGGTGCCTCTGTCCAGTGGGATTCTCCAGGCAAGAATACTGGAATGGGTTTCCATGCCCTCCTCCAGGGGATCTTCCCGACCCAGGGATTGAACTCTTGTCTCCCTTCATCTCCTGCCTTGCAGCTGGATTCTTTAACCACTGAGCCACCTGGGAAGCCCCATGGTGGACTTATATGCTACCAAATAAAACGTCAGCCTGTAGCAAGTGGTACCTTGCAGAAGAATATTATATATATATATATATATGGAATACAAGAAGGTTATAAGGATAATTGGTGGCTATACAGAGACTATTTCACAGAAAAATCTATATCATAGATCTGTGGCCAAAAGGAGTTCAGTCCTCTTTAATGGCTCACCTGATTGGGCTAGGCTGATCCTTGGGCTAGGCTCACACAAGGTAATCAGATCAGATGAGTCACTCAGTCATGTCTGACTCTTTGCAACCCCATGAATCGCAGCACACCAGGCATCCTTGTCCATCACCAACTCCTGGAGTTCACTCAGACTCACGTCCATCGAGTCAGTGATGCCATCCAGCCATCTCATCCTCTGTCGTCCCCTTCTCCTCTTGCCCCCAATCCCTCCCAGCATTAGAGTCTTCTCCAATGAGTCAACTCTTTGCATGAGGTGGCCAAAGTACTGGAGTTTCAGCTTTAGCATCATTCCTTCCAAAGAAATCCCAGGGCTGATCTCCTTCAGAATGGACTGGTTGGATCTCCTTGCAGTCCAAGGGACTCTCAAGAATCTTCTCCAACACTACAGTAGTAACCCTATCTAAAATCAACTGATTTAAGACCTTAATTGCATCTGCAAAATCTCTTCACAGCAGTACCTAGGTTACTGTTCCATTGATTAAATGGGAGGTTTATGTACATAAGGAGTGAGGATCTGAAGTTAAATTTGGTTGAATTATGTCTATCTCAAAATTCATTTGTTGAAGTCCTACTCCTCAGTCCTTCAGAATGTGATCTTATGTGGAAATAGGGTTATTGTAGATGAAATTAGATAAGATGAGGTTATATGACCCCATGGACTGTAGCCTGCCAAGCTCTTCTGTAAATGGAATTCTCCAGGCAAGAATACTGGAGTGAGTTGCCATTCCCTTCTCCAGGGGATCTTCTCAACTTAGGGATTGACCTGGGTTTCCTGCATTTCAGGGAGATTCTTTATCTTCTGAGCCACCAGGGAAGCCCATGAAAGTAACATAGTCCTCTAATTCAATACAGATAATGTCCATAAAAGAGAGAGAGATTTGAATGCAGGCATGCACACGAGGAAAACACCACGTGAATATGAATATGGCTGCCTACAAGTCAAGGAAAGAAGTTTCAAATGGAGCTCTCCTCACAGCCATCAGAAGAAACCAACCCTACTAACGCCATGATTTCAGACTTCTAGACCCATGAGAAAATTAATTTCTGCTATTTAAGCTACTCAGTCTGTAGAACTTTCTTACTGCAGTCCTAGCAAGTTAATGCAGAGGACATATTTAAATTCTGCCTACCACCAAGGATTTTTAAATTATTGTAATTTCTTCCATCACAGTATATTTACATGCAGTTTCCTTTCTCTGCTTTATTCTTCTTCCCACCAGGATACACACTGTCTTGTGAAAATAATTTATCAGAGGAGCTTTTAAAAAAATCTGTTCCAGGCTAGCTCAGGCCTTCTTATTATATATGACCATAAATTCAAGTACCTGTACTTCATGGCAGTAAACAGTACTGCAATTTTGCATTTACTTGTGTGACTATTTTAATATCTTTCTATTCTGGTACAATATATATTTCATGAAGGTGGTGAAAGTATCTATTTTATTATGCTAAATGTTTTGGGTTCTAACAGTACCTGATACTCAGTGATGCTTAATAAATATTTGATACATATTAAATTAATTATTAGCTAAAAAATAAATGAAAAAAAAAAACATTTAATCAACCAGATGGGCAATTTATGAAGAAGAAGAACTGGGTTAATATGATACTGACTTATGCTTTTGAATCTTAACTTGAGGTACTTATGAGATATAATGATAGCTATAATTTAAAGAGTTGAGAAGACATACAATTCAGGTCAGTAATTTGGAGACAGTATCAGATCAGATCAGATCAGTCGCTCAGTCATGTCCGACTCTTCACAACCCCATGAACCGCAGCATGCCAGGCCTCCCTGTCCATCACCAGCTCCCGGAGATCACCCAGAATCACACCCATCAAGTCAGTGATGCCATCCAGCCATCTCATCCTCTGTCGTCCCCTTCTCCTCCTGCCCTCAATCCCTCCCAGCATCAGAGTCTTCTCCAATGAGTCAACTCTTCGTATGAGGTGGCCAAAATACTGGAGTTTCAGCTTTAGCATCATTCCTTCCAAAGAAATCCCAGGATTGATCTCCTTCAGAATGGACCGGTTGGATCTTCTTGCAGTCCAAGGGACTCTCAAGAGTCTTCTCCAACACCACAGGTCAAAAGCATCAATTCTTCGGCGCTCAGCCTTCTTCACAGTCCAGCTCTCACATCCATACATGACCACAGGAAAGACCATAGCCTTGACTAGGCGAACCTTTGTTGGCAAAGTAATGTCTCTGCTTTTGAATATGCTATCTAGGTTGGTCATAACTTTCCTTCCAAGGAGTAAGCATCTTTTAATTTCATGGCCACAGTCACCATCTGCAGTGATTTTGGAGCCCAGAAAAACAAAGTCTGACACTGTTTCCACTGTTTCTCCATCTATTTCCCATGCAGTGATGGGACCAGATGCCATGATCTTTGTTTTCTGAATGTTGAGCTTTAAGCCAACCTTTTCATTCTCCACTTTCACTTTCATCAAGAGGCTTTTTAGCCCCTCTTCACTTTCTGCCATAAGAGTTGTGTCATCTGCATATCTGAGGTTATTGATATTTCTCCCAGCAATCTTTATTCCAACTTGTGTTTCTTCCAGTCCAGCATTTCTCATGATGTACTCTGCATATAAGTTAAATAAACATGGTGACAATATGCAGCCTTGACGTACTCCTTTTCCTATTTGGAACCAGGCTGTTGTTCCATGACCAGTTCTAACTGTTGCTTCCTGACCTGCATACAGATTTCTTAAGAGGCAGATCAGGTGGTCTGGTATTCCCATCTCTTGCAGAATTTTCCATAGTTTATTGTGATCCACACAAAGGCTTTGGCATTGTCAATAAAGCAGAAATAGATGTTTTTCTGGAACTCTCTCGCTTTTTCCATGATCCAGCGGATGTTGGCAATTTGATCTCTGGTTCCTCTGCCTTTTCTAAAACCAGCTTGAACATCAGGAAGTTCACGGTTCACATATTGCTGAAGCCTGGCTTGGAGAATTTTGAGCATTACTTTACTAGCGTGGGAGATGAGTGCAATTGTTCGGTAGTTTGAGCATTCTTTGGCATTGCCTTTCTTTGGGATCGGGATGAAAACTGACCTTTTCCAATCTTGTGGCCACTGCTGAGTTTTCCAAATTTGCTGGCATATTGAGTGCAGCACTTTCACAGCATCATCTTTCAGGACTTCGAATAGCTCCACTGGAATTCCATCACCTGCACTAGCTTTGTTCGTAGTGATGCTTTCTAAGGCCCATTTGACTTCACATTCCAAGATGTCTGGCTCTAGGTCAGTGATCACATCATCATAATTATCTGGGTCTTGAAACTCTTTTTTGTACAGTTCTTCTGTGTATTCTTGCCACCTCTTCTTAATATCTTCTGCTTCTGTTAGGTCCACACCATCTCTGTCCTTTATCGTGCCCATTTTTGCATGAAATGTTCCTTTGGTATCTCTGATTTTCTTGAAGAGATCCCTAGTCTTTCCCATTCTGTTGTTTTCCTCTATTTCTTTGCATTGATCACTGAAGAAGGCTTTCTTATCTCTTCTTGCTCTTCTTTGGAACTCTGCATTCAGATGTTTATATCTTTCCTTTTCTCCTTTGCTTTTCGCTTCTCTTCTTTTCACAGCTATGGTTCAAATATGACAAAAGATTTTTTAGAAGGACACAAAAAGTTAAAATTGAAAAACACAGGCTGTATATTTCTCTTATATTTGCAGATAGCAGATTATTGATGAATTTAATAATAAAGAATTTACAAAAGTTGTGGGAACACAAAGTGAAAGTATGTCCGACCATTTGCGATCTCATGGACTATACAGTCTGTGGAATTCTCCAGGCCAGAATACTGGAGTGGGTAGCAGTTCCCTTTTCAAGGGGATTTGCCCAGCCTAGTCATCAAACCCAGGTGTCCTGCATTCCAAACGGATTCTCTACCAACTGAGTCCCGAGGGAAGCCCCAGAACAGAAGAAATGTAAATCTAAATTAAGGAAATCAAACTTCCAATAATCTAAAGAAAAAAATGTGGCTTGTTGGTGCACATGGATTTTTAAATAAGGTTATTTTTTAATTGAGATATAAGCGACATATAATATTAAGTTTCAGGTGTACAACAAAATAATTCAATGTGTTTATGTGTGAAATAATCACCACAATAAGTCTAGTTAATGTTCATGGCCACATACTTACAAAATATACTCATTTATTTTTTTTTTGTAATGAGCATTTTAAGATCTATTCTCTCAGAAATTTTCAAATATAAAGTACAGTATTATTAACTACAGTCACCATGTTGTACATTACATTCCCATATCGTATTTGCCTGTGGTGATAGAGAAGACTCTTGAGAGTCCCTTAGACTGCAAGGAGAAAAAAACCAGTCAATCCTAAAGGAAATCAGTCCTGAATATTCATTGGAAGGGCTGATGCTGAAGCTGAAGCTCCAATACTTTGGTCACCTGATGTGAAGAACTGACTCACTGGAAAAGTCCCTGATGCTGGGAAAGATTGAAGGCAGGAGGAAAAGGGGATGACAGAGGATGAGATGGTTGGATGGCATCACTGACTCAATGGAGATGAGTTTGAGCAAGCTCCAGGATTCGGTGATGGATGGGGAAGCCTGATGCAGTCCGTGGGGTCGCAAAGAGTCAGACATGACTGAGACTGAACTGAACTGATCGTGTTTAAATTATAACTAGAATTTGGTATACTTTGACCCCCTTCAGCCATTTTGTCTACCTCCCACCCTATGTCTCTGGTGACCAACAACTTATTCTCTGTATTTACAACACTAATTTTTGTTTGTTTTTTAAATTCCACATATAAGTGAGATCATATAGTATTCTGTGTTTTTCTGTCTGACTTATTTCACTAAGCATAATACCTTCAAGGTCCATTCATGTTCTCTCAAACTGCAAGATTTCATTCTTTTCTATGGTTGAATAATACACACACACACACACAATATGTGGGCTTCCCATGTGGTAAAGAATCTGCCTTCCAATGTAGGAAACATGGTTTGGATCCCTGGGAAGATCCCCTGGAGAAGTAAATGGCAATCCACTCCAGTTTTCTTGCCTGGGAAATCCCATGGACAGAGGAGCCTGGTGGGCTACACAGTCCATGGGATCTCAAAAGAGTTGGACACATCTTAGTGACTAAACAACAACAACATATATATATATATATACACACACACACACACACACATAAGAGTCAGACACGACTGAGCGACTTCACTTTCACTTTTCTCTTTCATGCATTGGAGAAGGAAATGGCAACCCACTCCAGTGTTCTTGCCTGGAGAATCCCAGGGACGGCGGAGCCTGGTGGGCTGCTGTCTATGGGGTTGCACACAGTCGGACACAACTGAAGCGACTTAGCATACATACATATTTCTCTCTCTCTCTCTCTATATATATATATATACACATATATAACTAATATATATATATATATATGTGTACATCTCTCTCTCTCTCTCTCTCTATATATATATATATATATATATATGTATATATATTGAGCAGAGAAGGCAATGGCAACCCACTCCAGTACTCTTGCCTGGAAAATCCAATGGACAGAGGAGCCTGGTAGACTGCAGTCCATGGGGTCGCTAAGAGTGGGACATGGTTGAGCGACTTCACTTTCACGCATTGAAGAAGGAAATGGTAACCCATGCCAGTGTTCTTGCCTGGAGAATCCCGGGGATGGGGGAGCCTGGTAGGCTGCCATCTATGGGGTCACACAGAGTCGAACACGACTGAAGCGACTTAGCAGCAGCAGCATATAGATTGAGAGAAATAAGAAAGATTGAAGGCAGGAGGAAATGGGTATGACAGATGAGATGGTTGGATGGCATCACTGACTTGTTGGACTTAAGTTTGAGCAAGCTGTGGGAGTTACTGATGGACAGGGAAGCCTGGCATGCTGCAGTCCATGGGGTTGCAGAGTCAGACACAGTTGAGCGACTGAACTGATACTGATATATATATACACACACACATGTATATCACATTTTCTTTACTCATCCATCAATGGACATGGACATTTAGGTAGGTTGTTTTCAAACCTTGGCAAATTTTTAATAGTTGTATACTGTATCCATGAGAAAAACAGATCCCTGAATGCCCTGCTCTCAAATCAGTTTGCCTCTTTTTTGCTTTGAGAGCTCAGCAGGGCAAAGTCTCATATAGGCTTGAAGGTGTCATTATCCTGGTATGTTAAGCAACCTACTTCCCCAAAGGGGAAGCCACTAATAGTTTTACAGCTGTCTTCAAAGTAAAAGCACATACCTGGGATTAAAGATGGGTCTACATTAGGCTAACTCAGGAACAGAAATTTTACAATTATTTAGTTACTAAATTTCAGGTGTTTTCTTTCTTAGTGTAATCTGCCTGAAATATTACTCTAGTCTGCTTTTTACTATCTGTCTAATTTTTCAAAATCTCCTTTCATCATGTAAAATAAATTATTTTATTTTATTTATGAAATAATAGTAATTAAAATAAATCATAAATATTTATAAAATAAATAAATTATAAATCAATATTTCTCAACCTCCGTCAGTCTTCTTAAGATGCTATGTCCTAGTATTATTAAGAATGTGGCTGACTGAAAACTGGGGACTGTCTCTTTTGGCAGGCAAGTTTTTCTGATTTACTTTAATTAACAAAATATAATTACTCTGTACTCCTGGCATATAATCTGAAAGTAATTAAATATCCAGTGGCATTGCTAAAACGATTTTCATCTCTATGTGAAAAAGTTTTCTAAGAGGTTACAACCATAAATTTTTCAATTTAGATAGATAGAATGATATTGAAAACTGCTGCATATTAGTGATAAGAAATATTTATCCATGAAAATACAATCTAACTGAAAAAATAAGTGTTATTCAACTAATTCAGATACATTTCCAATAAATTTTTTAGTTATTATACTTAATTAAAATTTGTATCTTATATTTTCAATTGAATAACATTAATAAATTTAATGATAAAACTAACCAGGTGTGGGGGCAAATGAGCACTTAAAGCCTGGTCACATGAACTTGAAGGTCTCAATTTAAATTTACATACATTTTTGAACTATGAGACAAAAATGATAATGTTTAATAAAGGCTTTCAGAAATAACAGGGGAGATTAAACCAATCAATCCTAAAGGAAATAAGTCCTGAATATTCTTTGAAAGGACTGATGCTGAAGCTGAAGCTCCAATACTTTGGCCACCTGATGTGAAGCGCCAACTCACTGGAACAAGACCCTGATGCTGGGAAAGATTGAAGGCAAGAGAAGAAGGGAGTGACAGAGGATGAGATGGTTGGATGGCATCATCGACTCAATGGACATGAGTTTGAGCCAACTCTGGGAGACAGTGAAGGATAGGGATGCCTGGAATGTTGCAGTCTGTGGTGTCACAAAGAGTAGGACACAACTGGGCAATGAACTTCAGAATAAAGAATAAAATTCTGTAGGGGTAGTGAAATATATTAAATTGAAGGAGCAAAAAGAAAATTGTGACTTTTCATATGTTTTCCTACTTTTTTTCATGATTTTTAAAAAATGTGTGACAATGTTTGGCTCTATTAATTTTATTTAAAAAAATGATTTTTTAAAATAAACTTGGTTTAAGATATCAATATTTACATATATTTTCATAGAACTTATATCATTTTAAGTATGTAAATATTATAAAATAATTTTTGTATCCATTTTAAAATGCTTGAGAAGAATAGAAACTTTCTTTATTTTTTCCCCAAATCAGGTTCAGCAGAGCACATGTTACTTATTTTTCTGAGATAAATAATTTTTAAAGTCATCCTATCCCCTGAGTCTTCAGGATCACATCACTGTTTTTGTTCTGTGGTATTTTCTCCCCAAAGCCTTTGTTTGTTATCTTAAGTTAATTTGACTCATACTTAAGTGCAGAGAAACTAATGAAGCCCTACCCGGTGTTAGTCAGTGTACAAAATGTATCTGTTACATTGATGCTCGTTTATTCTAACTACTTTGCTTATGTCAGTCAGAGTATTCAAACGATGAGGTTGATCTGAGCATGCTTGAGCTCCTTTCTCACCTTTTCTGATGTGGTGGCTTCAGAATGAAGTGAACTCCCTCTTAACCACAGTCAACTAATATTCTGAACTTCCAATTCAAGAGGACAAGAAAAATTATTAATACAATCTTCAGCATGTGGTGTTACCACAGATGTTTCTGATTTTTACATTTTACTCTTGAAGACTGTCATTCCGTTTCTATCAGTAGTCTCCCTCAGGCTGGACTTCTAGTCCATCATCCCAAGTTTCTGGGAATTTTAGGAGAGAGTTCAGTTCAGTTCAGTCACTCAGTCCTGTCTGACTCATTGTGACCCCATAGACAGCAGCCCACCAGGCTTCCACGTCCATTACCAACCCCTGGAGCCTGCTCAAATTCATGTCCATCGTATTGGTGATGCCATCCAACCATCTCATCCTCTGTCATCCCCTTCTCCTGCCTTCAGTCTTTCCCAGCCTAATGACTTTTTCTAATGAGTTAGTTCTTTGCATCAGGTGGGCAAAGTATTGGAGCTCCAGCCTAAGTCATTCCAATGAATATTCAGGACTAATTTCCTTTAAGATTGACTGGTTTGATCTCCTTGGAGTGCAAGGGATGCTCAAGAATCTTCTTCAACACCACAGTTCAAAAGCATCAGTTTTTCAGTGCAAAGCTTTCTTTATGGTCCAACTCTCACATCCATACATGCCTACTGGAAAAACCATAGCTTTGACTAGACAGACCTTTATCAACAAAATAATGTCTCTGCCTTTAATATACTGTCTAGGTTGCTCATAGCTTTTCTTCCAAGGAGTAAGCATCTTTTAGTCTCATGGCAGCAGTCATGAGAAACAGTAGGTGTAAATAAAATTTTGGCCAAATAAAAACACATAAAATCCCTTCAAGAGAGGTGACTATCAGCATTTCTCTACTTTGATCTACTGTAGCTAAATTAGGCAGCCCAAGACCAATCCTACAGTCATTGCCATTTCATTTATTTAATGATCTTTGAATTTAAAGTGTCTAGGCATTTTCACTTTCATGCATTGGAGAAGGAAATGGCACCCCACTCCAGTGTTCTTGCCTGGAGCATCCCAGGGAAGGGTGAGCCTGGTGGGCTGCCGTCTGTGGGATCGCACAGCATCGGACCTGACTGGAGCAACTTAGCAGCAACAGCAGCAGGCATAATATTCACTTTCATTTTCCTTTTGGTGGATTATCTGTCTTTGTTCTTATGCTATGACCAGTGCATTTTCTTGGCAAAACTCTGTTAGTCTTTGCCCTGCTTCATTCCGTACTCCAAGGCCAAATTTGCCTGTTACTCCAGGTGTTTCTTGACTTCCTACTTTTGCATTCCAGTCCCCTATAATGAAAAGGACATCTTTTTGGGGTGTTAGTTCTAAAAGGTCTTGTAGGTCTTCATAGAACCGTTCAACTTCAGCTTCTTCAGCGTTACTGGTTGGGGCATAGACTTGGATTACTGTGATATTGAATGGTTTGCCTTGGAAACGAACAGAAATCATTCTGTCGTTTTTGAGATTGCATCCAAGTACTGCATTTCGGACTCTTTTGTTGACCATGATGGCCACTCCGTTTCTTCTGAGGGATTCCTGCCCACAGTAGTAGATATAATGGTCCTCTGAGTTAAATTCACCCATTCCAGTCCATTTTAGTTCGCTAATTCCTAGAATGTCAACATTCAATCTTGCCATATCTTGTTTGACCACTTCCAGTTTGCCTTGATTCACGGACCTGACATTCCAGGTTCCTATGCAATATTGTTCTTTACAGCATCGGACTTTACTTCTATCCTCGGGAAAAATATCAATAACCTCAGATAAGCAGATGATACCACCCTTATGGCAGAAAGTGAAGAGGGGCTAAAAAGCCTCCTGATGAAAGTGAAAGTGGAGAGTGAAAAGGTTTGCTTAAAGCTCAACATTCAGAAAACGAAGATCATGGCATCTGGTCCCATCACTACATGGGAAATAGATGGAGAAACCGTGGAAACAGTATCAGACTTTATTTTTCTGGGCTCCAAAATCACTGCAGATGGTGACTGCAGCCATGAAATTAAAAGACGCTTACTCCTTGGAAGGAAAGTTATGACCAACCTAGATAGCATATTCAAAAGCAGAGACATCACTTTGCCAACAAAGGTTCGCCTAGTCAAGACTACGGTCTTTCCTGTGGTCATGTATGGATGTGAGAGCTGGACTGTGAAGAAGGCTGAGCGCCGAAGAATTGATGCTTTTGAACTGTGGTGTTGGAGAAGACTCTTGTGAGTCCCTTGGACTGCAAGGAGATCCAATCGGTCCATTCTGAAGGAGATCAATCCTGGGATTTCTTTGGAAGGAATGATGCTAAAGCTGAAACTCCAGTATTTTGGCCACCTCATGTGAAGAGTTGACTCATTGGAGAAGACTCTGATTCTGGGAGGGATTGAGGGTGAGAGGAGAAGGGGACGACAGAGGATGAGATGGCTGGATGGCATCACTGACTCGATGGATGTGAGTCTCGACCTCCGAGAGCTGGTGATGGATAGGGAGGCCTGGCGTGCTGCAGTTCATGGGGTCGCAAAGAGTCGGACACGACTGAGCGACTGATCTGATCTGATCTGATTCTTATGCTTAGCTGGATTTACATTTTCAAAACTCTTGTTTGGAACTTTAAGAAATCTTACTTTGTTAAACTGAAACCCATAAAATAAAGACAAAAATCATTTATTTTATCAGTAGAAGAAACATGTTGTTCGATTAAATTAAATATAAGCATTTTCCATTCTGGCTCCTTTGGCTTTATATGTAGTGAAAATAAATTTGAGAATCTGTAAATTAATTATTTTTGTAACTTTGTTGTTAGTACTATAATTTTATACCTATTCTGTTTTTCATGGGTATTTTGAAGGTATTTGGAGAAGAGGTATGGGTTTTCATTATGTCCATTTTAATCTAAATTTTTCACTTCATATTTTAAAATATTGGTTGTATTTGACTGCACATTAGATTCACATGCAGAATGTTCACATGACAGGAGTATAGCAAAGCCACTTAGCTAAGAGTCATGGGAGTGGGGCCCTGACATTGACATTTTAATACATCTCCACAGGTGATTATAATGTGCAACCAAGTTTGAAAAATCATGTTTTTTTAAAAATAAAGATTTTTGAAGATCTGGTCTTAATATAGGCTTCTATCATAGGGAAAACACATTGAAATTAGAAAGCAAAAGGAACTTAATTTAAAATTAATGAGAAAAGGGCCCATTTTCTAAGATTCTGAATTAAAAAAAGAAGAAATATATTTCTGAAAGTTAATTATAAAGCCATTCTGAATCTAACACTGTATATATTAAAATTATCTTGCTCTATTTTAAACAAAAACCTAAGCAATTTTAGTTTAAATTACTTTATTTTATAAATCACTGTAGACATCTTAAGGATATCATTGGTAGCTCAGACAGTAAAGAGTCTGCTTGCAATGCAGGAGACCCAGGTTTGATCTCTGGGTCAGGAAGATCCCCTGAAGAAGGGAATGGGCTACCCATTCCAGTATTTTTGCCTATAGAATTCCATGGACCAGAGAAACCTGGCAAGCCTACAGTCCATGGAATTGCCAAGAGTTAGACACGACTGAGCAACTAACACATAGACATTTTAATGGGATTTTAAATATTTTCAAATATTTTTCTCTGTTTAGAGTGGTAGATTAATTTATACATTATATATTTGACTTTTTATATTATATGTGCATAATTTCCATTTTTGTAACTTATTATTCTCAATTCTCAAATAAATACTTCAGTCTCGTATGCTATAGCTACATTGATGCTTACGTTAAATAAACACTGGAAAGACCAGAAGTGTCACTTACCACCAAAATGACAATCAAAATGCCATTCAGCCTGATTATAATCAAAATTGCTTGTATGAATTGTGTTTCTTAAGCTATAAATGATGTATCACTTAAGACTGAATTAAATAAATAATGACCATATATTCCACATTGTCTAGGAAAATCCTGGGTTGTATCTGTTATCCTAGGTTTTAAAGATGGACTATGTCCTAATGACAATCAGCAAAAATAAGACCAGGAGCTGACTGTGGCTCGGACCATGAACTCCTTATTGCCAAATTCAGACTGAAATTGAAGAAAGTAGGGAAAACTACTAGACCATTCAGGTATGACCTAAATCAAATCCCTTATGATTATGCAGTGGAAGTGAGAAATAGATTTAAGGGCCTAGATCTGATAGATAGAGTGCCTGATGAACTATGGAATGAGGTTCGTGACATTGTACAGGAGACAGGGATCAAGACCATCTCCATGGAAAAGAAATGCAAAAAAGCAAAATGGCTATCTGGGGAGGCCTTACAAATAGCTGTGAAAAGAAGAGAAGCGAAAAGCAAATGAGAAAAGGAAAGATATAAACATCTAAATGCAGAGTTCCAAAGAATAGCAAGAAGAGATAAGAAAGCCTTCTTCAGTGATCAATGCAAAGAAATAGAGGAAAACAACAGAATGGGAAAGACTAGGGATCTCTTCAAGAAAAACAGAGATACCAAAGGAACATTTCATGCAAAGATGGGCACGATAAAGGACAGAGATGGTGTGCACCTAACAGAAGCAGAAGATATTAAGAAGAGGTGGCAAGAATACACAGAAGAACTGTACAAAAAAGAGCTTCAAGACCTAGACAATCATGATGATGTGATCACTGACCTAGAGCCAGACATCTTGGAATGTGAAGTCAAATGGGCCTTAGAAAACATCACTACGAACAAAGCTAGTGGAGGTGATGGAATTCCAGTGGAACTATTCCAAGTCCTGAATGATGATGCTGTGAAAGTGCTGCACTCAATATGCCAGCAAATTTGGAAAACTCAGCAGTGGCCACAGGACTGGAAAAGGTCAGGTTTCATCCCAATCCCAAAGAAAGGCAATGCCAAGGAGTGCTCAAACTACCGAACAATTGCACTCATCTCACACGCTAGTAAAGTAATGCTCAAAATTCTCCAAGCCAGGCTTCAGCAATATGTGAACCGTGAACTTCCTGATGTTCAAGCTGGTTTTAGAAAAGGCAGAGGAACCAGAGATCAAATTGCCAACATCTGCTGGATCATAGAAAAAGCAAGAGAGTTCCAGAAAAACATTTATTTCTGCTTTATTGACTATGCCAAAGCCTTTGACTGTGTGGATCACAATAAACTATGGAAAATTCTGAAAGAGATGGGAATACCAGACCACCTGATCTGCCTCTTAAGAAATCTGTATGCAGGTCAGGAAGCAACAGTTAGAACTGGTCATGGAACAACAGACTGGTTCCAAATAGGAAAAGGAGTACGTCAAGGCTGCATATTGTCACCATGTTTATTTAACTTATATGCAGAGTACATCATGAGAAATGCTGGACTGGAAGAAACAGAAGTTGGAATCAAGATTGCCGGGAGAAATATCAATAACCTCAGATATGCAGATGACACCACTCTTATGGCAGAAAGTGAAGAGGGGCTAAAAAGCCTCTTGATGAAAGTGAAAGTGGAGAGTGAAAAGGTTGGCTTAAAGCTCAACATTCAGAAAACGAAGATCATGGCATCTGGCCCCATCACTGCATGGGAAATAGATGGGGAAACAGTGGAAACAGTGTCAGACTTTGTTTTTCTGGGCTCCAAAATCACTGCAGATGGTGACTGCAGCCATGAAACTAAAAGACGCTTACTCCTTGGAAGGAAAGTTATGACCAACCTAGATAGCATATTCAAAAGCAGAGACATTACTTTGCCAACAAAGGTTCGCCTAGTCAAGGCTATGGTCTTTCCTGTGGTCATGTATGGATGTGAGAACTGGACTGTGAGGAAGGCTGAACGCAGAAGAATTGATGCTTTTGAACTGTGGTGTTGGAGAAGACTCTTGAGAGTCCCTTGGACTGCAAGAAGATCCAACCAGTCCATTCTGAAGGAGATCAATCCTGGAATTTCTTTGGAAGGAATGATGCTAAAGCTGAAACTCCAGTATTTTGGCCACCTCATGCGAAGAGTTGACTCATTGGAGAAGACTCTGATGCTGGGAGGGATTGAGGGCAGGAGGAGAAGGGGACGACAGAGGATGAGATGGCTGGATGGCATCACTGACTCGATGGATGCGAGTCTGAGTCACCTCCGGGAGCTGGTGATGGACAGGGAGGCCTGGCGTGCTGCGGTTCATGGGGTCGCAAAGAGTCGGACACGACTGAGCGACTGATCTGATCTGATCTGATGTCCTAATGCTTTCACTCTCAAAAAATGTACCAATTTCAGTGAAGGTATCTTAATGACTAGCAAATAAAATTCTCAGAGTCACTCCATTCTGGTCTACTTTATAGTCAGACTCTTTTCTGTTTTCCTTCAGGAACATAGTAAACAAAACCTTTCCATTTGTGCTGTTGTTCAGTCACTTATTCATGTCCGACTCTTTCCAACTCAATGGACTGCAACATGCCAGGCTTTCCTGTCATTCACCATCTCCCACAGTTTGCTCAAACTCATGTCCATTGAGTCGATGATGCTATCTAACCATCTCATTCTCTGTTGCTCCCTTCTTCTCCTGCCCTCATTCTTTCCCAGCATCAAGGTCTTGCTCCAATGAGTTGGTGCTTTGCATCAGGTGGCCAAATTATTGGCACTTCAGCTTTAGCATCAGTCCTTCCAATGGATATTCAAGATTGATTTCCTTTAGAATTGACTGGTTTAAATTCCTTGGTCCAAAGGACTCTCAGTAGTCTTCAGTACAATTCAAAAGCATTAATTCTTGGTACTTAGCTTTCTTTATGGTCCAACTCTCACATCCATACAAGACTACGGGAAAAAGCATCAGATCAGTCGCTCAGTCATGTCCGACTCTTTGCGACCCCATGAATGGCAGCAGGCCAGGCCTCCCTGTCTATCACCAACTCCCGGAGGTCACCCAGACTCATGCCCATCGAGTCAGTGATGCCATCCAGCCATCTCTTCCTCTGTTGTCCCCTTCTCCTCCTGCCCCCAAGCCCTCCCAGCATCAGACTCTTTTCCAATGAGTCAACTCTTTGCATGAGGTGGCCAAAGTACTGGAGTTTCAGCTTTAGCATCATTCCTTCCAAAGAAATCCCAGGGCTGATCTCCTTCAGAATGGACTGGTTGGATCTCCTTGCAGTCCAAGGGACTCTCAAGAGTCTTCTCCAACACCACAGTTCAAAAGCATCAATTCTTCGGCGCTTAGCCTTCTTCACAGTCCAACTCTCACATCCATACATGACCAAAGGAAAGCCTTGCCTTGACTAGACGAACCTTTGTTGGCAAAGTAATGTCTCTGCTTTTGAATATGTTATCTAGTTTGGTCATAACTTTCCCTCCAAGGAGTAAGCGTCTTTTAATTTCATGGCTGCAGTCACCATCTGTAGTGATTTTGGAGCCCAGAAAAATAAAGTCTGACACTGTTTCCACTGTTTCTCCATCTATTTCCCATGAAGTGATGGGACCAGATGCCATGATCTTAGTTTTCTGAATGTTGAACTTTAAGTCAACTTTTTCACTCTCCACTTTCACTTTCATCAAGAGGCTTTTGAGTTCCTCTTCACTTTCTGCCATAAGGGTGGTGTCATCTGCATATCTGAGGTTATTGATATCTCTCCCGGCAATCTTGATTTCAGCTTGTGTTTCTTCCAGTCCAGCATTTCTCATGATGTACTCTGCATATAAGTTAAATAAGCAGAGTGACAATACACAGCCTTGATGAACTTCTTTTCCTATTTGGAACGAGTCTGTTGTTCCATGTCCACTTCTAACTATTGCTTCCTGACCTGCATACAGATTTCTGAAGAGGCAGATCAGGTGGTCTGGTATTCCCATCTCTCTCAGAATTTTCCACAGTTTATTGTGGTCTACACAGTCAAAGGCTTTGGCATAGTTAATAAAGCAGAAATAGATGCTTTTCTGAAATTCTCTTGCTTTTTCCATGATCCAGCAGATGTTGGCAATTTGATCTCTGGTTCCTCTGCCTTTTCTAAAACCAGCTTGAACATCAGGAAGTTCATGGTTCACATATTGCTGAAGCCTGGCTTGGAGAATTTTGAGCATTACTTTACTAGCGTGTGAGATGAGTGCAATTGTGTGGTAGTTTGAGCATTTTTGGCATTGCCTTTCTTTGGGATTTGGAAGGAAAACTGATCTTTTCCAGTCCTGTGGCCACTGCTGAATTTTCCAAATTTGCTGGCATAGTGAGTGCAGCCCTTTCACAGCATCATCTTTCAGGATTTGTAATAGCTCAACTGGAATTCCATCACCTCCACTAGCTTTGTTCATAGTGATGCTTTCTAAGGCCCACTTGACTTCACATTCCAGGATGTCTGGCTCTAGGTCAATGATCACACCATCATGATTATCTGGGTCATGAAGATCTTTTTTGTACAGTTCTTCTATGTATTCTTGCCATCTCTTCTTAATATCTTCTGCTTGTGTTAGGTCCATACCATTTCTGTCCTTTATCGAGCCCATTTTTGCATGAAATGTTCTTTGGTATCTCTGAAAAAGCATTGCTTTGACTAAATGGACCTTTGTTGGCAAAGTGATGTCTCTGCTTTTTAATACACTGTCAAGATTTGTTAGAGTTTTTCTTCCAAGGAAAAAGTGTCTTTTAATTTCATGGCTGCAGTCACCATCCACAATGATTTTGGAGTCCAAGTAAACACAGTCTGTTACTGTGTCCATTGTTTCCCCATCTAGTTTTCATAAAACAATGGCTCCAAATGCCATGATCTTCAGTTTTTGAATGTTGAGTTTTAAGCTAGTCTTTTCACTCTCCTCTTTCGTCTTTATTAAGAAGCTCTCTAGTTTCTCTTTGCTTTCTGCTATTAGCATGGTCGGAGAAGGAAATGGCAACCCACTTCAGTGCTCTTGCCTGGAAACTCCCATGGATTGAGGAGCCGGTGGGCTGCAGTCCATGGGGTCTCACAGAGTCGGCCATGCCTGAAGCGACTTAGCAGCAGCAGCAGCATTAGCATGGTATCATCTGCATATCTGAATTTACTGACATTCCTCTGGCAATCTTGATTCCAGCTTGTGATTTGTCCAGCTCAGCATTTTGTATGATGTACTCTGTTCATAAGCAAGGGACTGAACAAAACATGTTCTGTTAAAGTTAGCATTAGTGTTAACTTGTTTTTTATGAAAGTAGGAAAGCGTATGTTTAAACAAGTGTATTTGTTCTTTTTGAAACTATTGCTATATGCGTCTGCTCTGCTCTCACCTGGTAATACAGTCTACCAACCACTTACCCATTTAACTTATGAAGGTAGACATATTGAGGGAGATAAATAGCCACAAAGGAAACCATATTTAACTTGTGATTACTCTGAGGACCTATAAGCTATTAAAACTTCAAATGTATTTACACACAAAATTGGTGTGTTAAATATTCAAATTAATTCTCTGGATGGAAGTCTAATTCCTAGTAATAGAAAACCAAAATTTTCTTTTGTTAAAAAAAGTTATTTTACATTCCTAGGAATTTATCCTATTTTCCCAGAAATTTAGTTATTTGAATGCCTAACATGTTTGGCTTCTACTGTTTTTTTGTATAATTCTAATTCTTTTACCAAAAGCAATAGATTTTTTATCACAAGCTCAGCCAGAATCAAAATAAATGTATATACTGGTCTGTTTTTTACATAATTTTTCCTTGAATCAATTTTCCTTGCAATCATACATTGCAAATGTATCTATTTAACATCACTGATTGTCCTTATTTTAACCAGGAAACCAGAAATAAGCTTTGATTTTTATTTGATCTAGAGTTATATATATATATATATATATATATATATATACACATATATATATATAAATTCTGTTGTTAATTCAAAATAGAAATTAAATTTTAAGTGTTAAAATATGAAATAGACATGATATAAGGTAAAACTCTATGGAAGAAAAAAATAATTATATTGCTGATTACTGTAAATCATCTCCTATTTGATGACATATACTAAAATCATATATTTATTTACATGAATTATTGGATATTGCACTGTAGGGTAGCACAATTTTCCATCCTAAAATATATTTCTTTGGCATTAGGATTATTTTGAGTTGATTATTTTTAAGAAACCCTAGACAAAAAGGCTTCCCTGTGGCTCTGATGGTAAAGAATCTGTCTGCAATGCAGGAGACTCAGGTTCAGCCCCTGAGTTGGGAAGATCCCTTGGAGAAGGTAACAGCAACCCACTCCATTATTCTTGCCCACAAAATTCCACAGACGAGGTGCCTAGAAAGCTACAGTCCATAGAGGTCACAAAAAATCCTACAGGACTGAGTGATTAACACTTGCAGACATAAGAAAAGCTCTGAAAGACAAAAAGAAGTTATCATTTTGTAAGAGACATTTACTTTTATAAGGGAAACTTCTACTTGTCAGGGTGTCTTCTCTGTACTAGGAAGAAAAAGATGGACAAAGCTCTAGAAATTCACCAATGGAGAATTCGTGAAAGTGGTTGGAAAAGGGGAAATTTTCCCTTTATCCCTCTTAAGATCTTGTGGTTAGATTAATAGCCAAATTGACACAAGACAGATTAATAGGAGAAAAAGAAACAAATTTTACTTTGTGAACACAGAGGTCTCATAGAAATAGGGCATAAGAAGTGGTCAAAGAGGCATCTTTTATTACTCAGCCATTAAAAAGAATACATTTGAATCAATTCTAATGAGGTGGATGGAACTGGAGCCTATTATAAAGAATGCAGTAAGCCAGAAAGAAAAGCACAAATACTGTATACTAACGCATATATATGGAATTTAGAAATATGGTAACAATAACCCTGTTTACGAGACAGCAAAAGAGACACTGATGTATAGAACAGACTTTTGGACTCTGGGAATGGGAGAGGGTGGGATGATTTGGGAGAATAGCATTGAAATATGTATAATATCATATCTGAAACGAGTCACCAGTCCAGGTACGTTGCCTGATAATGGATGCCTGGGGCTGGTGCACAGGGACGACCCAGGGGGATGGTATGGGGAGGGAGGAGGGAGGAGGGTTCAGGATGGGGAACACATGTATACTTGTGGCGGATTCATCTTGATGTATTGCCAGAGCAATACAATATTGTAAAGTTAAGCAAAATAAAATTAAAAAAAAAAAAACTTTTTAGAAGAGAAATGATACATTTCTAAGAAAATGACAGAACAACGAAATTAAGGCTTTTGGAACTCAGTGACGAATCTAAATAGAATGTAGACCTGGGGTAGTAATTAAGAAAGTGACAAGGTTTGTTCACATAGACTTCTCTTCTGAATTCCTCTCTCTGGTGGTAAGACTGCCCTTTTCCCTCCAGGTGCTTTTGCATGAGAGATTTATTACCTGCTTTTAGATAGAAAAGAGGGGTAGAGTATCCCTTTTGTGTTGTCCATTTCTTAAGTAATTTTAAATCAAAATAATCAATACACCATGATGCCATATTTTGGATTGGTCTCTGCCCTGAACCCTTACACTATGGATTCTGGTTTTCTATAGCTCCTCTCAGCTTCTTTTTTCCTCTCTATGAAAACAGTATTCCTCTTTGGCTGTGGGGGGAATTCTCATGTGGCTTGCTATTGAGAACTCAAATTGAGAGCCTGAATCTCAATTCTTCACTAATCCTGAATAAACCTGTATTTGCTAGGGAAGTAAACTGGCAGTCTTTTTTAGACTGACAATATCCTCATTGATTTTAATTTATCAAAAGCATGTAATATATTTCACTATGTAAATATTATTTGTATACATGTATATGCCTCTTTATATATATGCATTTGTTATACAGTGCATATAACATATATCTGTGAGGTTTGAGGTTTTTCTCTTGCATTTTCAAGGAAGAAAAGTATTTCATTTACAAATAATAATACAAATTTTTATGTTTTTAAAAGTTTTTTCTTTCTGTCTATTCTTATGGTATTTCATTGGCCAGGAATTTTTTTAATATATTAAAAAGGTCAGGGCAAAGTTATAATCTTCTTGCTGACTTTTGGGACTAACTGTTATTTCTCGGTTAAGCATTATGTTAAATGTTTACTTGAGAACCACTTTAGATTTAACTCCTCTTTACTAAATCAGTTTTCAATAATGAGTAATCTACTTTTCAATCATTTTATTTCAAAGCACATTTTCACATTATCTTTATTGTCATTAACTTTTTCTTTCTTCATCATTACTTGCCTGAGTTTCTCCCTTGGGAATATCTTGGGGAACTTGATTATAGTTTCTTTTAGTAGTTTAATCTAAAATAAATGTGTTTTTTCTGGTAATTCTGTGTCGTTCCCTCTTTAAAATTTGTAATATATTGATGCTTTTGAACTGTGGTGTTGGAGAAGACTCTTGAGAGTCCCTTGGACTGCAAGGAGATCCAACCAGTCCATTCTGAAGGAGATCAGCCCTGGGATTTCTTTGGAAGGAATGATGCTAAAGCTGAAACTCCAGTACTTTGGCCACCTCATGCGAAGAGTTGACTCATTGGAGAAGACTCTGATGCTGGGAGGGATTGGGGGCAGGAGGAGAAGGGGACGACAGAGGAAGAGATGGCTGGATGGCATCACTGACTTGATGGACATGAGTCTGAGTGAACTCCAGGAGTTGGTGATGGACAGGGAGGCCTGGCGTGCTGCAATTCATGGGGTCGCAAAGAGTTGGACATAACTGAGCGACTGAACTGAACTGAACTGAACTGAATGTATTTTCAGAAGTCTTAGTAGTTGTTGCGTTTGCTCACTAATTCATAAGGAATCCTGATAGCATTGATTTTCTGCTTATTGAGACCATTCTTTTGGGAAAGAGTGAGTGACCCATCTCATTATGCAGAATATCTCTTTGGTCTATTTGCCTATATTCATCTATCTGACTTCCAAACTTAGCAATATTAATGAGACCTTGTAAGACCTTTTTTATACACTTAATCTGCTATTTAATGGGAGTCAGAATTTTAAGATGTCTCATTTGTCTTTTTCCAACATATCCAGTTCAATACACACTACATCTAGCATCCTTAGCTGGCTATTTCCTGTTAATAATGGCAGTCTTCCTTCTTTCTAGCATGAATTAATTTATGTCCTTATCTTATGTTTGTCACTTCCTGAGAAATATACAGATGAGAGTGTAAGCTACTGAGTTTACATAAACTTGAGAAAGATACCTTTTAATTAAAAGAGAGCATGTCAAATAAACAGTTTTTTGCACAGTATTTAAACTAAGATACTCCCATGAAAGGTATGATTAATGTGCTTTCTTAGGAAAGTTATCACTGAATAACAATGGTTTTATTTATTATTTGCCACAAAGTCATTTGGAGCATCTTATGGTTTTGAATTTTTGTTAAGGTGACACACCAGTGTGACCAATTACAGTTATATCTTCCTCAGAGCCTAGCTTTTTTAAAGGCAAGTGGAACCCAATAATAAGAACTCACAAATTGTTACTAGTCTCTGACTTTGAAGAACATTCTCTCACAAAAAGTTTAAATTAGAATAAAAAGGACAGAAATCATACTTTCCAGAAAATATTTTTTGAAGACTTAGAACAAGGCATTGAATGGATTCTTGTGTTTCTGGTGAAGGACAAAAATTGCTTTCAGCTAGAGAGATTTTTCCTTGTACTAACACTTGACTGATTAAGAGATTCCAGGTTCATTTATTTTTCTAAAGACTTAAGGTCTTTTCTAATTTATTGGTACCCTTGTAGTATTTTTGTTAAATATTTCAACCATCACTTCTCTTTTGGCTTTTCTTACTTTCACCCATTTATTAGAAAACAATTGTTTCTAATATATACCTTAGGCAAAGTATTGTAATTTTATTCATATAATAATAATTTTCATATATGCACGTGTGCTAGGCCGCTTCAGTCATGTTGACTTTTTGTGACCGTATAGACTGTAGTCTGTCAGTTCCTCTGTCCATGGGATTCTCCAGGCAAAAATACTGGAGTGGGTTGCCATGCCCTCCTTCAGGGGATCTTCCCAACATGGGGACTGAAGCCACATATCTTGTGTCTCCTGCATTGGTAGGCAGGTTCTTTACCACTACTACTAATACGTGGATATATATGAGAGACAGGGAGAGAAAGAATATGTGTTAAAGGAATTGGATGGAAGCTGAAAGTTTGTCAACAGGTAGGCAATCTGAAAATTCAAAGAGTGGATGTTTCAGTTTTGAGACTGAAATCTGTGGGCTGAAACCAGATATGGCCTCTATCTTGTAGTCTTGAGGAAGAACTGCTCTTTGGAAAAACCTCAGTTTTAAATTTTAAGGCCTTCAGCTCACTGGATAAGGCTCATACCTCCATTAAGGAGGCAATCTTCTTCTTCTTTTTTTTTTTTTTTAGGGTTTTTTTAAATTCACTTAACTTTACAATATTATATTGGTTTTGCCATATATCAAAGTGAATCTGCCACAGGTGTACATGTGTTCCCCATCCCAAACCCCCTCCCTCCTCCCCTCCCCATACCATCCCTCTGGGTCGTCCCAGTGCACCAGCCCCAAGCATCCAGTATGGTGCATCGAACCTGGACTGGCGACTCATTCCATCTTATTTACTCAAGCCTACTGATCTAAAAGTTAGTGGCTCAGAGGGTAAAGCATCTGCCTGCAATGTGGGAGACCCAGGTTTGATCCCTGGGTCGGGAAGATCCCCTGGCAAAGGCAATGGCAACCCACTCCAGTAGTCTTGCCTGGAAAAACCATGGACTGAGAAGCCTAGTAGGCTACAGTCCATGGGGTCGCAAAGAGTCGGACATGACTGAACGACTTAACTTTCACTTTTCACTGATCTAAAAGTTAATCACAGCTGAAAAATATCTTCACAGAAATACCTAGACTGGTGTTTAACCAAAAACTGGGAGCCACAGCTTAGCCAAATTGACATATAAAATTAACCATCACAGTAATTAAACCTAGGACGTTTCATATGGTAGCAGGAAATTAGGGCAGAAAATACATGTTTATACATGTAGATTAAAACATGAGACTTGATGAGATTTCTTTGCGTGAACATGTAGATGGAAAAAAGAAGTGTCTCAGTAGAGAGCCATCACCATGTTGCAGTATCTATGTTACATATTACTCATATATATTAATATAATAATTTGCATGTATATATATGAGGGGAAGAGAAACAGAGAGGGAATGTGTTTAAGGAATTGGATGGGGGCTGAGAAGCTGAAAATTTTTTGATGAGTTAGGCAGTCTGAAAATTCATGAATATGGCCCTAGACATAAATGATGTGTATTCATTTTGCCTGTGGTTTCTTAGCTGACAAAAAAATTGGTAAATTCTCATTGAAAACACCACTTGCTGGATTCCAAAATTAAATTATTTTTGAGCATTACATTTTTTGTTTAGCAATTTTGAATAGTTCTAGTCTTCTGTTCATTATAACATGATTACTTTATTATGAGTGGTTTGATTTTCTTACTTTTTCTATTTATTAAGTTTTTTCTATCACTATTGCCATTTCTATTTTACTGTTATAGTTACTATTGTCATTATGGTATGCAGATAATTTTTTAAAGATGCTTTAGTCCTTTTGTATTTATTACTATTGTAATTAAAATTAAATATCCTTTTTCATGTAGATTTAATATAATTTACAATAAAAGAACAGCTTGTTTGGAAGTCTAGCCATTTCCTGCTGTTAGATAAAATTATTCTGGAACATTAAAACCAAAAAAAAAAAGTCCTTCAATCATTCAAGCACAATAAATGCATTGAGACAGTTTTGCACTTGTTTATTTGTTCTGGAAATCATCCAAATTAACTTGTAATTCTAAATAACCACAGATGCCAATGCAAAGTAATTTGAAGTGACAACATATCAGTTTAAAGTGCAACCATAGCACTAGGTGTTACAATTTGTGTATACTAGGTTCAACCAGGGCATTCCATTATGAGAGTTACTGATTTTCAGCATGAATGGAAACATTTATAAAACAAATTATTCACCAACTAATAGACTAACAGGGATGGTATTTTTTTGTTGTTGTTCAGAGATAAGGCAAATGACCTTTTATTTAATTGCTTTATCATCAACTATCTGCTAATTATATCAGATAGGTTTCCCATGTGTATTCATCTCTAAGAAATGGAAGCCGCTGAGGGAAACATCGTATCTTGAAAAGTTTCAGAAATAAATGGCTGCTTTTCTCAAATGTCACCGAAAGCTTAACATTCTGAATTCAGTTTTTTTGAAAGTTCCTTTTCATTAATTTCAATTTGAAATTTCAAGAAGTAGAAATAATACATTACTTACAAAATGTTCCTACCAAAATATGTATAGAACAAGTTTTCGCAATCAAATGGTTATTTTAAAGGATCAATTTTAATGATGGAGAAACTTGAATCAATGGTAATCTAGGTGTATACACAATACAATTTTTTGATTTATAATTAATGAGTATTCAAGTAAGAAATATGCAAAACAATTTTTTTTAGAGGTTTCCTAATAGTCCCCTGGTTAAACTCTGTGCTTACATGGCAAGGATGTGGATTTCATACCTGTTGGGGAACTAAGATCCCACATACCATGTGGCATGGCCAAAAAAATTTTTTTTTTACTTCTTTTCCAATATGAACCTATAAGAAACAACAAAATTGGCCGAAAATGTATATTTATTATATAGTGGAAAAAACTGCCAATTACTTACAAATTATTTTCCTTTAAATTTTAACCCCCAAACACTTATTTATTAATTTCTTCATCAGATCAGATCAGATCAGTTGCTCAGTTGTGTCCGACTCTTTGCGACCCCATGAATCTCAGCACGCCAGGCCTCCCTGTCCATCACCAACTCCCGGAGGTCACTCAGACTCACATCCATCGAGTCAGTGATGCCATCCAGCCATCTCTTCCTCTGTCGTCCCCTTCTCCTCCTGCCCCCAATCCCTCCCAGCATCAGAGTCTTCTCCAATGAGTCAACTCTTCGCATGAGGTGGCCAAAGTACTGGAGTTTCAGCTTTAGCATCATTCCTTCCAAAGAAATCCCAGGGCTGATCTCCTTCAGAATGGACTGGTTGGATCTCCTTGCAGTCCAAGGGACTCTCAAGAGTCTTCTCCAACACCACAGTTCAAAAGCATCAATTCTTTGGCACTCAGCCTTCTTCAGAGTCTAGCTCTCACATCCATACATGACCACAGGAAAGACCATAGCCTTGACTAGGCGAACCTTTGTTGGCAAAGTAATGCCTCTGCTTTTGAATATGCTATCTAGGTTGGTCATAACTTTCCTTCCAAGGAGCAAACATCTTTTAATTTCATGGCTGCAGTCACCATCTGCAGTGATTTTGGAGCCCAGAAAAATAAAGTCTGACACTGTTTCCCCATCTATTTCCCATGTAGTGATGCCATGATCTTCGTTTTCTGAATGTTGAGCTTTAAGCCAACCTTTTCACTCTCCACTTTCACTTTCATCAAGAGGCTTTTTCGTTCCTCTTCACTTTCTGCCATAAGGGTGGTGTCATCTGCATATCTGAGGTTATTGATATTTCTCCTAGCAATCTTGATTCCAACTTGTGTTTCTTCCAGTCCAGCGTTTCTTCATATTGTTATCTAATTACACAAAATTTATATAAAAAATTGTAAAGTTAAATAAAATAAAAATTAAAAAAATACCATGTGACTTTTTGATTTTTCAAAAAAAAAAATGCCAAGGCTTTCTTATAAACGTGCTATTTTTATTGATTTTTCGTAAGCAATATTTATCCCCCTAAATATTTAGTATGTACTAAAATTGATAATAATAGCATTACATTTGAAATCTTATTAACAATATTATTTACACATGCCACTGAAATTGATCTTATAAAAGCATATTCATTAATGGAAATAAATTATTTGCAAATTCTGTATTTTCTTTTAGCTTGTGTAGGTGTTGTAAATGAAAATACTATATACCAGAGGAAGAATATGCTATCATCCCTACAAATATGATAAAAGGAGATGCAATCTTAGTCTCTGAGGAGGAACAAAACTGTTAAATTTGCTTAGCAATGCCAGCACAACACAAACTTTGTGTCTTGGCCATACGATATAACATAATAAATATTTCACAAAGGTGTACATTTCATATACGTTTTGGTTGACCATGCATAGCATAACAACATAACTATATCTAATTACAAGTTTATAAAACCACACATACATAAGAACTCTCATTTTGCAGTATTAATTTTCTCATAAAAGTACAAATTATAATAGAATTTTGAACATATCATTTATTATTAACTTTGTGATATTCATAAAGTTTATACAAGCTACCAATTTCTTATTGATCAAACTGTTCTTAATATTTAACCAACTACTCCAATATGTGCTTTAAAAACACTGCCACATATATGACATTATAATTTAAAAGATATACGCTTATCAATATCTGTATACTTCTGTGTGTGTGTGATTGATGTAAATGTACATTTGTTTATTTTGTTTAAAAATATATTGGTTTGTTTATTCTTTGCTATAACTTTCTTGCATATGTGCTAAGTTGCTTCAATTGTGTCTGACTTTTTGTGACCCTATGGACTGTAGCCTGCCAGGCTCCTCTCTCCATGGCATTCCCCTGGCAAGAATACTGGAGTGGGTTGCTACTTCCTCCTCCAGGGATAGCTTTCATAACACTCAGTTATGTTTCTCTTTTGGACTTTTAGAGAAATACTTCTCCTTTGATAGGAAAATAATGATATGAATTTTTTTTTAAATTACAAATTTAGCTTTAGCTAAGAATAACTAAATTTTAGAGAAGTTTTAAGTTTAGAGAAATTTGAGAAAATAGTACAGAGTACCCACCTACCTCTTTCTTCTCCACTCAATTTCCCCATTACTAATGTCTTTTTTTTTAAAATTTTATTTTGCTTAACTTTACAATATTGTATTGCTTTTGCCATTCATCAAAATGAATCCGCCACAAGTATACATGTGTTCCCCATCCTGAACCCTCCTCCCTCCTCCCTTCCCATACCATCCCTCTGGGTCATCCCAGTGCGCCAGCCCCAGGCATCAGTTATCAGGCATCATACCTAGACTGGCGACTCATTTCAGAAATGATATTATACATATTTCAATGCTATTCTCCCAAATCATCCCACCCTCTCCCTCTCCCAGAGTCCATAAGACTGTTCTATACATCAGTGTCTCTTTTGCTGTCTCGTAAACAGGGTTATTGTTACCATATTTCTAAATTCCATATATATGTGTTAGTATACTGTATTTGTGTTTTTCTTTCTGGCTAACTTCACTCTGTATAATAGGCTCCAGTTCCATCCACCTCATTAGAACTGATTCAATGTCTTAAATTAGAGTCATTTATTTGTTACCACACTGATGAAAGAATATCGGTAAATAATTATTAACTAAAGCCCACAGTTTACATGAAAGCTCGGTCTTAATGTTACACAGTTCTATAGGTTTTAAGAAATACTTAACAATATGTATTCACCATAGCAGTATTACACAGAATATTTTTATTCTCCTAAAATTTCTCTGTGGTCTTATTTATCCACTCTTTATTTATCCTGTCTCCTTTCAATCCCTACCAACCACTGTCTTTGTATATCTATAATTTTCCCCTTTACAGAATGGCATGTAATTGTAATCAAACAATATATAGTCTTGCTCCTTTCACTTAGGAATATGCATTTAAGTTTCCTTCATACCTTTCATGGCTTGATAGCTCGTTTTTTTGGTTTTTTTTTTTTTGTTGTTTTTTTTTTTTAATGGTCTATCATGTGGATGCACGATCGTGTGCTTATACATTCAACTGAAGAAAATCTTGGTTGCTTCTAATTTTTAGAAAATTTTTTTTTTTTTATTTTGCTTAACTTTACAATATTGTATTGCTTTTACTATACATCGAGATGGATCCGACACCAGTATACACGTGTTCCCCATCCTGAACCCTCCTCCCTCCCCCTTCCCACACCATCCCTCCAGGTCATCCCAGTGCTCCAGTCCCAGGCATCTGTTATAGGGCATCGTACCTGGACTGACTCCTTTCAGATATGATATACATATTTCAATGCTATTCTCCCCAATCATCCCACCCTCTCCCGGTCCCAGAGTCCAAAAGTCTGTTCTATACATCAGTGTCTCTTTTGCTGTCTCGTAAATAGGGTTATTTTTAAACCATCTTTCTAAATTCCATATATATGCGTTAGTATACTGTATTTGTGTTTTTGTTTCTGGCTTACTTCACTCTGTATAATAGGCTCCAGTTCCATCCACCTCCTTAGAACTGATTCAAATGTATTCTTTTTAATGGCTGAGAGACAAACAACTAATCTCAAAAATATACAAGCAATTCCTACAGCTCAATTCCAGAAAAATAAACGACCCAATCAAAAAATGGGCCAAAGAACTAAATAGACATTTCTCCAAATAAGACATACAGATGGCTAACAAACACATGAAAAGATTCTCAACATCACTCATTATCAGAGAAATGCAAATCAAAACCACTATGAGGTACCATTACACGCCAGTCAGAATGGCTGCGATCCAAAAGTCCACAAGCAAATGCTGGAGAGGGTGCGAAGAGAAGGGAACCCTCTTACACTGTTGGTGGGAATGCAAACTAGTACAGCCACTATGGAGAACAGTATGGAGATTCCTCAAAAAACTGGGAATAGAACTGCCTTATGATCCAGCAATCCCACTGCTGGGCATACACACTGAGAAATCCAGAATTGAAAGAGACACGTGTACCCCAATGTTCATAGTAGCACTGTTTACAATAGCCAGGACATGGAAGCAACCTAGATGTCCATCCACAGATGAATGGATAAGCAAGCTGTGGTACATATACACAATGGAGTATTACTCAGCCATTAATTTTTAGAAATTATTTTTGAAGTTTCTATAAACATTTTGTGTGTGGGGGGTTTGTGTAGATATAAGTTTTTAGTTCATTTGGATAAATACCTGGGGGTGTGATTGCAGGATTGTACAGCAAGACTATATTAAGCTCTGTCATATATTTTGTAATGAACAAAATTTTCCGAAGTGCCTGCATTTTGCATTCTCACAAGCAATGAATGCAAAGTTCCTATTACTCTGCACTCTGATCAACTCTGGGTGTTTTTGATGTTTTGAATTGTAGTCATTCCAATAGATATGTAGTTGTAATATATTGCTTTTAAATTTCAAGTCACTAATAATGTTGAACCGCTTTTCTTTTTCAATTTCAATGTTTTTAATTTTTACATTTTTATTGAAATATGGCTCAAGTGTAAAATTGTTAGTTTCAAGTGAGCATCTTTTCACATATTTATTTGCCATCTGCATATTCTTTCTGGTGAGATGTCTTTTGCCCAATTTGAAACTGGTTGTTTGTCTTCTTATTACTGAATTTTGAGAATTTTTATATATTTGTAAGACATAAGTCTTGGATTATATATATATATCAAATATTTTCTTCCAATCTGTGGCTTGCCTTTAATTCTTTTAACAATGTCTTTCACAAAGCAGAAGTTTTTAATTTTAATGAAATTCAACTTGTTATTTTATCTTTCATAGATTTTGATTTTGGTGGTATATCTAAAGCTTACTGTCAAGCCCAAGATCACCTAGATTTCTTCCTACATTATCTTCTAGAAGTTTTATACTTTGGGACTTAGTATTTAAAGTCTATGTCCCACTAGAATCAATTATTGTAAAGATGTAACATCAGTATGTAAGAACAGATTTTTTGTTGTTGTTGTTCCTGTGGCTGTTCAGCTATTCCAGTACTATTTGTTGAAAAGAGTGCTCTTTCTCATTTGAATTGCCTTTGTTTAACAGGTTGGCTATATTTATGTTGATGTATTTCTAGGCTCCGTATACCATTTCAATGACCTATTTAGGCATTCTTTCTCTGACCCACTCTATCTCCACTATATTAATAATAGCTCTGTACAAATCTTGAAGACAGAGTCTTCTGAGTCTTTTGCATTTTCAAAGTGATGGGTAATTTTATGAATTGTGGAGGCCAAACACTTGGTCATAACATTCCTCCCATTTCCTTCCCCATCCAAACCCTCTTGTCTGACAGTTTTTGGAATGACATTTATACCATCAGTTTTCCTGGTTATCAGGTTTTTATACTCAGACTGGAAGTATACAAATCAGCTCTTTTGGGTCTATAGCTTGCAAGCTGCTTATCTTGGCTCTCATCTGTCACATGGGTCAATCCTCATCGTGAATTTCTTTAAACACACATATATATGTATATCAGTCAGGGTTTATATATATATGTGTGTGTGTGTGTGTGTGTGTGTGAGAGAGAGAGAGAGAGAGTTCACCACAGAAACAGGAGATCCAGAGAAACAGGAGGCAGGGAGTATATGGGAATACATACATATAAACATATCTATCTTCACTAATGATACTTTGTATATATCTATTGCCAGATGATCTTGACACAGGTTATCATTAGTCTTTCTACTACTGGAAATAGAATTATTATTTTTCTGAATATACATCAAAGAACCATTTCCAGGAACACCATATCCAGTTTTGAATATTCAATCTTAAAATGCAGTGTCTTTATACAAGGAAACTTGCAGATATGTCAGTTGTTTATTACCTTAATTTTTGTGATGGTTTCACATGTATATGCAAATATTAAAATTCATTAAATTATATATATTATATATGTGCAGTATTTTATATCATTTATACTTCAATAAAGCTCATTAAAAATCTATTCCTCTAGAACCACTCTTGGTTCTATTACTTAGGCTTTCCCAGAGAAGCAGAATACATACATAAGTGTCCAAATATACATATTAAGCTTTGCATAATTTTTGGAGAAAATTAGGAAGTAAATATCTAAGGAGGTTTGGGAATCAGAAAGAGTCACCAACAGGTCACTTTGAGAGCAAAAGAATCTCCAGTGGGATTCTGAAATGACACCTTCTAAAGCAGTGCATGGCAGGTATTTGGGGGCTCATAGTAAACTGTCTGGTGATAGATTTGGGGTGCACATTGTCAGAAATTGGAAGAATTGGAAATGTCTTTGAGGAGAACAAGGAAAAGTGAAACCTGCCAGTTTCTATGCTTTGAGCTGTCACCAAAATTAATTACCATGCCCTTCAGAGAGCAGTAGCCACAAGTTCACTTTTGCCTCCAAATTACACAAGGACCTCTTCAAAGGTAATTTAACTCTGACTCTTAGAAGAATTGAATTTTGAGGATAACTGAACAACAGAAAAATTCAATGAAGGAAGTGATGGGTATATTTTAAAGATAGAGGCAATAGAATTTTTTGATAGATTGCATGTGGAGTGAGAGAGGAAAATAAAAGTAAAGGATAATTCCAAACCGTTTGAATGAACAACTGGAATATTGGTGCTGTCACCAAATCAGTTGGCAGATTTTGTGTAAAGTTTGAGCGTGAACAGGAGTTAAGTCTTATACATGTGGTGCTTGAGAAATCTATTAGATACTCAATGATAGATGTCATATGAATATGTGGATAAATGAGCCCAAAATTTAGGAGAGAATTTGAAACTGGCATCAGTATTTTAGCATCATGTAAAGCCAGAAGAATAGATGAAATTGTCAATATTGCGAATATAGTCAGGATGAGCCCTGGTGTAGCCCACTATTACAAACTTTGGGAGAAATAGAAGTTTTGCTAAAGCAAAGAAGGCTGAGAGCAAACAAATAATGAATTAAGAGACAAATCTGGAGATTGTTGTCCTGGAAGTCAACTGAAGAATGGATGACAAAGAAATAGTACACTGGATTGATGAAAAGCAGCTATAAAAGTTGCATTTGTCACCAGATTCTTCTTTAAGGCCAAGTCCTACTTCCTGGAAATGATTCTCTACCACTCTTGGCTATATTCTGACTCTGAACCTACTTTTTTTTTTTTTTTAATGTAAGAAATGGCTGGTCTTTGGCACTGAGTAGCCTTCTCAGCTTGCTTCCTGCCTGTGGAAGTTTGAGAGAACAGATTCCCTTGAATTTTCCTTTTTTACTTTTGCTATTATTCAATTTCAGTCCAAGCTGGTCAAATACCTTTTTTATAGCTCAAATTATAACCTGCTCTATGAGACAAAGAGCACCTTATTTTCTTTGTAAACAGACCTCATCTACATGCACTTGAGCATCATGGAACTGTGGAATGGACTTTAAGATTCTTCTAGGTCTTTAGCCTAGGTGACAGGACACAGGCATCTTCATAAACTTAATACCTATTTCCCTGGTGGCTCAGAAGGTAAAGCGTCTGTCTACAATGCAAGAGACCCAGGTTCGATCCTTGGGTTGGGAAGATGCCCTGAAGAAGGAAATGGCAATCCACTCTAGTACTATTGCCTGGAAAATCCCATGGACAGAGGAGCCTGGTAGACTACAGTCCATGGGGTTGCAAAGAGTCAGACACGACTGGGCGACTTCACTTTCACTTTCACTACCCTTAAATTGGGCTTCCCCCTGATGGTTCAGATGGTGAAGAATCTGCTTGCAATGCAGGAAACCTGGGTTCCATCTCTGGATCCAGAAGATCTGCTGGAGAAGGAAATCATTACCCACTCTAGTAATCTTGCTTGGAGAATGAACATGAACAGAGGAGCCTGGCAGGCTGCAGTCCATGTGGTCTCAAAGAATTGGACAAGACTGAGCGACTAACATTTAACACTCTTAACACACTAACACATACACACAATTTGTTCTAAGAATTAAACAAAAGAAAAGATCTTATAGTCACATTTCTCAATATCGTTACTGTTTTATCTGCTTTACTGATAGTGCACTGTATACTGAACATTTTCCCTGAATCCATGCCTTAAGTGATTACTTTTCCTTTTCCTGGAGAAACTGGGGATGAGAAACTCTTTAATGTTTAAACTCATTATATTCTGGTTCATTTAGATTTCCTCTAAATTCTACTTGAACACTGAAAGCTGTTTCTTAGTTCATCTTTCTTTATCTGTACTTTATCACAAGAAAGAAAATTGAATTCATTGTCATATTTAACATTTTATTTGGAATTCCATCTATCTAAGTCCACTGTTGATTAGCTATAATTTCTGGCCTCCATGTTACTGTCAACTGATAAATACACCACGTGAGGGTTGTGAGTTAAGTTCTCGGGGGGCAAAATGAGGACTATACCCCAGGAGCCAGCCTCTCAGACAGTGCTAAAGAACTCCTCCAAAGAAGTACAGGGTGCACACACTTGGGATGAATTAAAATAATAGCCATTTAATCATATATTATGATTTTAAGATTCTTAGGTTTAGTCAAGGCCTGGCTGGCACATGTTTTCTATCTCAGAGGGCGCTGACTTGGGTAATGTGCAATTTAGCTGTCAGCTGTGTTGTGGGCGGGAGTGGTTTCGAAGATACCTTTTATCGCAGGCCTGGTGCATTGGGAGAAAGCTGAGCTTCTCTCTCTTTCCAAGTAATTTTAGAATTTCTTCACACCGTGTCTCCAGCTAAGTAGTCACACTTATTCACAGGTGGTTTAGGAATCATAGTAGCTGTGGTACAGCCCACAAATGTTTCAAGGCTTTGCCTTGGAAGTCCTAGACTGTCCCACTCCACTATAGTATATTTGTCAAATGGTACTTCAATTCAGTCACTCAGTCTTGTCCAACTCTTTGCAACCCCATGGACTGCCACATGCCAGGCCTCCCTGTCCATCACCAACTCCCAGAGTTTACTCAAACTCATCTCCATGGAGTCGGTGATGCCATCCAATCATCTCATCCTCTGTCATCCCCTTCTCTGCCTGCCTTCAATCTTTCCCAGCATCAGGGTCTTTTCAAATACGTCAGTTCTTCACATCAGATTGCAAAAGTATTGAAATTTCAGCTTCAACATCAGTCCTTCAAATGAACATTCAGGACTGATTTCCTTTAGGATGGACTGGTTGGATCCCCTTGAAGAACAAGGGATTCTCAAGAGTCTTCTCCAACACCACAGTTCAAAAACATCAATTCATCAGCACTCAGCTTTCTTTATAGTCCAACTCTCACATCCATACGTGACTACTGGAAAAACCATAGCCTTGACTAGACAGATGTTTGTTGACAAAGTAATGTCTCTGTTTTTTAATATGCTGTCTAGGTTGGTCATAACTGCCTTTCAAAGGAGTAAGTGTCTTTTAATTTCATGGCTGCAGTCACCATCTGCAGTGATTTTTGAGTCCCCATAAATAAAGTCTGAAACTGTTTCCACTGTTTCCCCATGTATTTCCCATAAAGTGATGGGACTGAATGCCATGATCTTAGTTTTCTGAATGTTGAGTTTTAAGCCAACTTTTTCACTTTACACTTTCACTTTAATTAAGAGGCTCTTCTTCACTTTCTGCAACAAGGGTGGTGTCATCTGCATATCTGTGGTTATTGATATTTCTCCCGGCAATCTTGATTCCAGGTTGTGCTTCATCCAGCTCAGCATTTCTCATGATGTACTCTTCATATAAGTTAAATAAGCAGGGTGACAATATACAGCCTTGACATACTCCTTTCCATATCTGGAACCAGTCTGTTGTTCCATGTCCAGTTCTAACTGTTGCTTCTTTACCTGCATACAGATTTATCAGGAGGCAGGTTAGGTGGTCTGGTATTCCCATCTCCTTAAGAATTTTCCACAGTTTATTCTGATCCACACAGCCAAAGGCTTTGGGATAGTCAATAAAGCAGAAATAGATGTTTTTCTGGAACTCTTTTGCTTTTTTGATGATCCATTGCATGTTGGCAATTTCAGATCAGATCAGATCAGTCGCTCAGTCATGTTCGACTCTTTGCGACCCCATGAATCGCAGCACGCCAGGCCTCCCTGTCCATCACCAACCCCCGGAGGTCACTCAGACTCACATTCATCGAGTCAGTGATGCCATCCAGCCATCTCATCCTCTGTTGTCCCCTTCTCCTCCTGCCCCCAATCCCTCCCAGCATCAAAGTCTTTTCCAGTGAGTCAACTCTTCCCATGAGGTGGCCAAAGTACTGGAGTTTCAGCATCATTCCTTCCAAAGAAATCCCAGGGCTTATCTCCTTCAGAATGGACTGTTTGGATCTCCTTGCAGTCCAAGGGACTCTCAAGAGTCTTCTCCAACACCACAGGTCGAAAGCATCAATTCTTTGGCACTCAGCCTTCTTCACAGTCCAACTCTCACATCCATACATGACCACAGGAAAAACCATAGTCTTGACTAGGCGAACCTTTGTTGGCAAAGTAATGTCTCTGCTTTTGAATATGCTGTCTAGGTTGGTCTTAACTTTCCTTCCAAGGAGTAAGAGTCTTTTAATTTCATGGCTGCAGTCACCATCTGTAGTGATTTTAGAGCCCAGAAAAATAAAATCTGACACTGTTTCCCCATCTATTTCCCATGAAGTGATGGGACCGGATGCCATGATCTTCGTTTTCTGAATGTCGAGCTTTTAGCCAACTTTTTCACTCTCCACTTTCACTTTCATCAAGAGGCTTTTAGTTCCTCTTCACTTTCTGCCATAAGGGTGGTGTCATCTGCATATATGAGGTTATTGACATTTGTCCTGGCAATCTTGATTCCAGTTTGTGTTTCTTCCAGTCCAGCGTTTCTCATGATGTACTCTGCATAGAAGTTAAATAAACAGGGTGCCAACCCCAAATCAAGGAAAGAATTTGACTTCATCTCTATATAGTGATGCAGCAAAGTTTTAATTGTATTTCTTAATCTATCTTACTGCTCTTAAATTTGCCATTATTTTATCCAGTTCTATCATATCAGTGCTTAATCTTCCCACAACTTCTGTGATCCGTAAGTACTCATTATTTTCAAAACTTTATGGATTAGTCTCCAAATCCCATCAGTTCCATTTTTCTTACAGTAGTCGATTCTCTGATTTTATTTACTGTGTTCTTTTCCACTTATCCCTTTCATCTGTCTCTTTTCAGGGACAGAAATTTCCCCTAAATTGTAAACTGAACTTTCATTATCCAAATCCGTATCCCTATTTTTGAGTGTTTACTTTGGACCTGATTATTCATTATCCAACTGCACATTTTTATTTGATTGACTGAAAATACATCAAACTCAAAATATCTGGGATAGAAAATTCATTTATTGTGAGCCCTAGTGAAAAGCAATATGATGAAATTAATTGTTTCCAAGAGCAAACTTAACATTTCCCTTCCAGTTCCTAGTCCTTTCTATCCAAATGATGCCCAACTCTTCCCATTCTTCTCTATATATTTTTTCTCTAAATTTCACATTTTTCTGTTTACAGTACAGTAAATGTTAGATTTGGCCCACATCATTTCTTGTCTCTGTTGCTGCTGCGGCTGCTAAGTTGCTCAGTCGTATCTGACTTTGTGCGACCCCACAGACGGCAGTCCACCAGGCTCCACCGTCCCTGGGATTCTCCAGGCAAGAACACTGGAGTGGGTTGCCATTTCCTTCTCCAATGCATGAAAGTGAAAAGTGAAAGTGAAGTCACTCATTATTTGTTTGTAACTTCCATCTAATCCATTTTCTAACATACACAGTATTCAAGTCATTTAGAACACAAATTAAATCAAGTTTCAGTTTACTTAAAAAAATAGTCAATCTTCCTCCATCTTGCTTTTTGAATGAAGACCCAAATTCTAAACAGCACTTATATGGTCCTGAATTATGTCTCTCCAATGTTGCCAGTAATCTTATTCAAACAAATCAAGTGATTTTTATTTCCTGAATGACTCTGTATTTTCTCTTATTGTATGTTTTGCACAAAATGTTCTTTTTTACTGCTACTCCCACTTGCATCCATGATTCATTCACCTTGCCAATTTTTACTCATTGTAGAGGGATCACTTCCTTTCACCAGCCCTGAGATGAAGCCTGTGTAGTTTTCTATGGTAGTATAACATGCCAAACTTGATAATCAAAACACTTTTATCAGGCAGCATTTTAATTGAATTTCCACTGTGCCATATGTTTTAAAAGGGAAGACATGGCTTCTGTTATTTCCACTATATTTTCCCCAACTGTTAATAGCCTGCCATAAAATATTTCATGATTGCACGTATGAATGTACCTACGAAGTGTGGAATTTCTGAATGTGGCAGGCCATTTTGCCAGATGATTCTGGTTTCCAACTCTAGATTTTTCAATTACTAGTTATATGACTAATTAATATGACTATAAGTTTATCATTTCCCATCTGCAACATACAGAGATGATAGAATCTTGCAAGATTGTATTTTCTGGGATGAAATACATTTCTCACTTCTCACGTTACCTCAAATGGAGGGAATGACTATTCCTCTACCCAGAGGAGAGAGCACAGGCACAATACTTTCAGACTTTCTCTGCCCATCTCTTATTCTTTCTGTTCCTTCTTTTTCACATAGCATTCATTCCTTGTACCTGATGACCATTATATCTACTACTGTGGGCAATAATCCCATAGAAGAAATGGAGTAGCCATCATAGTCAACAAAAGAGTCTGAAATGCAGTACTTGGATGAAATCTCAAAAATGATCATATGATCTCTGATCATTTCCAAGGCAAACAATTCAATATCATGGTAATCCAAGTCTATGCCCTGACCAGTAACACTGAAGAAGCTGAAGTAGAGCAGTTCTATGATACATACAAGACCTTTTAGAATGAACACCCAACAAAGATGTCCTTTTCATTATAGGGGACTGGAATGCAAAAGTAGGAAGTCAAGAAATACTTGGAGTAACAAGCAAATTTGGCCTTGGAGTACAGAATGAAACAGGTCAAAGGCTAATAGAGTTTTGCCAAGAGAACACACTGGTCATAGCAAACACCCTCCTTCAACAACACAAGAGAAGACGCTACACATGGACATCACCAGATGGTCAACATTGAAATCAGACTGATTTTATTCTTTGCAGCCAAAGATGGAGAAGCTCTATACAGTCAGCAAAAACAAGACCAGGAGCTGACTGTGGCTCAGACCATGAACTCCTTACTGCCAAATTCAGACTTAAATTGAAGAAAGTAGGGAAAACCACTAGACCATTCAGGTATAACCTAAATCAAATCCCTTATGATTATACAGTGGAAGTGAGTAATAGATTTAAGGGCCTAGATCTGATAGACAAAGTGCCTGATGAACTATGGATGGAGGTTCATGACATTGTATAGGAGACAGGGATCAAGACCATCCCCAACAAAAACAACAACAACAAAAAAAAAGCAAAAAAGCAAAATGGCTGTCTGAAGAGGGCTTACAAATAGCTGTGAAAAGAAGAGAAGCGAAAAGCAAAGGAGAAAAGGAAAGATATAAGCATCTGAATGCAGAGTTCCAAAGAATAGCAAGGAGAGATAAGAAAGCCTTCCTCAGAGATCAATGCAAAGAAATAGCAGAAAACAATAGAATAGGAAAGACTAGAGATCTCTTGAAGAAAATTAGAGATACGAAGGGAACAGTTCATGCAAAGATGGGCTCGATAAAAGACAGAAATGGTATGGACCTAATAGAAGCAGAAGATATTAAGAAGAGGTGGCAAGAATACACAGAAGAACTGTACAAAAAAGATCTTCACGACCGAGATAATCACAATGGTGTGATCACTCACCTATAGCCAGACATCCTGGAATGTGAAGTCAAGTGGGCCTTAACAATCATCACTATGAACAAAGCTAGTGGAGGGGATGGAATTCAAGTTGAGCTATTCCAAATCCTGAAAAATGATGCTGTGAAAGTGCAGCACTTAATATGCCAGCAAATTTGGAAAATTCAGCAGTGGCCACAGGACTGGAAAAGATCAGTTTTCATCCCAATCCCAAAGAAAGGCAATGCCAAAGTATGCTCAAACTACCGCACAACTGCACTCATCTCACACACTAGTAAAGTAATGCTCTAAATTCTCCAAACCAGGCTTCAGCAATACGTGAACCATGAACTTCCAGATGTTCAAGCTGATTTTAGAAAAGGCAGAGGAGCCAGAGATCAAATTGCCAATATTAGGTGGATCATTGAAAAAACAAAAGAGTTCCAGAAAAATATCTATTTCTGCTTTACTGACTATGCCAAAGCCTTTGACTGTGTGGATCACAAGAAACTATGGAAAATTCTGAAAGAGATGGGAACACCAGACCACCTGATCTGCCTCTTGAGAAATCTGTATGCAGATCAGGAAGCAACAGTTAGAACTGGACATGGAACAACAGACTGGTTCTAAATAGGAAAAGGAGTACGTCAAAGCTGTATATTGTCGCCATGCTTATTTAACTTCTATGCAGAGTACATCATGAGAAATGCTGGACTTGATGAAGCACAAGCTGGAATAAAGATTGGTGGGAGAAATATCAATAACCACAGATATAACACCACCACTATATAGATGACACCACCTTTATGGCAGAAAGTGAAGAACTAAAGAACCTCTTGATGAAAGTGAAAGAGGAGAGTGAAAAAGTTGGCTTAAAACTCAACATTCAGAAAATAAGATCATGGCAACCAGTCCCATCACTTTATGGGAAATAGATGGGGAAACAGTGGAGTCAGTGACTGACTTTTTTTTCTGTGCTCTGAAATCACTTCAGATGGTGACTGCAGCCATGGAATTAAAAGACACTTACTTCTTGGAACGAAAGTTATGACCAACATAGACAGCGTATTAAAAAGCAGAGACATTACTTTGCCAACAAAGGTCCATCTAGTCAAGGCTATGGTTTTTCCAGTAGTCATGTATGGATGTGAGACTTGGATGATAAAGAAAGCTGAGCACTGATTAATTGATGCTTTTGAACTGTGGTGTTGGAGAAGACTCTTGAGAGTCCCTTGTACTGCAAGGAGATCCAACCAGTCCATCCTAAAGGAGATCAGTCCTGGGTGTTCATTGGAAGGACTGATGTTGAAGCTGAAACTCCAATGCTTTGGCCACCTGATGCAAAGAGCTGACTCATTTGAAAAGACTCTGATGCTGGGAAAGATTGAAGGCATGTGGAGAAGGGGACAACAGAGGATGAGATGGTTGGATGGCATCACTGACTCAATGGACATTGAGTTTTGGTAAACTCCGGGAGTTGGTGATGGACAGGGAGGCCTGATGTGCTGCAGTTCGTGGGGTTGCAAAGAGTCAGACATGACTGAGCAACTGAACTGAACTGCTTTCATAGTCATCCAGTCATATAATAATAGGTCTTTTCGTGTAGAAATGACGTTTGTCCAGCAATGTCTGTATCAGAATTCGAAAGTTATTATGTTTCACAGCTAACATAAATCCTTGGTTTATCAGTACTCAAAGTGTTTGGTTTCTCTGTCAGCATATCTACAAATTGTTTCCTATCCTAACGCAAAAAAAAAAAATTTTGTCTTCTACAATATGAATGGAAATATATGTACCAAAGAGATATAAATCACATAAAATTTGCTTTATCTAGTATTAAAGTAAACGTTGGAGGAAGAAATATTACCAGGAAAATAGAGATATATTTAATAATGATAAAAGGGTCCATTTATTTGGGTATTTTGGGAAAATAAGGGTGTTATTACTATAGAAGCTATTTAAATTTCAGCAATAAATAAAGGTGTATGTAATTTTTATACTCAGCTGAAAAGACATGTTATTAAATAAAAATCATTATGAAGAAGTAATAGATAGGCAAAATGACTATGGGCCTGAAGAGACCTTCACACTCAGATCCATTTTTTTTTTTTTTTTCAAAATGTGAATCTCAGTTTAAGAATGTCAGCAAACAACAAATGTTCATGTGATTTACAGTAGCTCTGGATTTTATGTCTACTGGGACTGTTGCTCTATTTTCCTAAGGAGAAGGATTAGCTGGCACTTGGAGGTAGGTAGTGGGGCCCATCGGCTCATTGTTTTTGAGTGATTGAAAACCAACATCTTGGCAGCAGTGAACATAAAAAGTTGATGTCTTTCCCAGTCTTACATTTGCATTTTACCTTTGTAGATATCTTTGGTTATTATTTGTCATTTGTGATTGAGCTTTCATTAAGTCTAGATTAAATATGACTTCCTACTTATTTTGGTAATTTGTGTTTGCAGTTTTATAAGTTTATTTACAAATTATGATTTAAAATACCTAAATTTTCTAGGTAATTTATGTCTTTTTTTTTTCTTGTGATGTGAGTGTAATTCTTTTCAAATTGTGTCATGTTGTCTAAATGAATATTACTGAGTCTGGGGAATGCTTTTGACTTGTATATGTTGGTCCATATTCAGAAATGATGCATGATTTCCTTATTGTTTCTATTTTCTTTCCTTTTTTTGGAGATTCTCCATGTGGACAAATACATTTGGTAAGTATTTATAAATTTAATTAGTTAATAGATTACAAATTTTTAATCATGTCAAAGTGGTATCATTATTTTTACATTTTTTTTAAAATTTCAGTATTCCAGTATGCTTTTGAAAAAATATAAGTAGTTTGGATTGGCCTTTCTTTTTTTCTATTCACAAAAACAGTTTGTGTAAGATATGAATATTCTGGTAAAATTTTTCTATATTTCCCTCTATATAATCTGTATAATCTGTTATATATGTATTTAGCAATATATGTTTTTAAAGACATTAATTTCATGTCAGCAGAGGCAGGAAGTGTCAAATACAGCCTAATTTTAAGGGTTCTTAGTTTTTAACATTTTCTCTTAAATCATTTTTGAAAATTTGCCAACATTTTTATTCCTATAAGCTTTCAAAATTATTTGTATAGAGATGCCAGAGCACTTAAAAATAAGAAACAATATGTATATTTATCTTTATTTACAGATTTGATGTTATATTTTTTTCCTCCATTCCTCCTTCCCTTCTTTCTTTTCTTCCTTCCCGCATTCCCTATTTTAGCATATTTAAAATATGATTATGATTAAGTACACAAACAGACAGTTTTCATGTAGGGAGCCTTCTGAAACCATACTTCTTTTTAGTTTTCTAAACGAAAGAGCCCTAATTTGAAGAGTTTATAACTGTAGTCTTGAGTATTTCCTTTGATTCTTGTATTTTTCAGTATTCTTTTGTCAGTATTTTGTTTTTGATGGTATAACCAAAGAATTTCTGTAAGGAAAGCCTATGACTGATACTCCTGCCTTCAGAAGCTGCTACTTCTGGAAATTTACAGGAGAAATAGATGATGCAAAAGAGAGAAAAATAAGTTTTGTAGAGAATTTGTAGATAGACCAACCCCTTATCTTAACAATGAAGGGAGAAGGAAAACAAATTCATTTGAGCACGTATCTTTAGAAGGTGCCTAAGAAATTGAAACATAATAGGGCCCTAGAAGAAGGTGAATGTTCCACTTCCACTGACGGTTATGTATGGCTATATATGCGCAAATAATATTGCTGGACACCAGGAAAATGATTTGAAGAACTGATAACAGGAAGCATAGTGTATAACAGAACTTTGTGATACTGTACACACTCTCTTCTCTTGGACTACAAGCAGTAGAATTCCATGGAATCAGCTGGTGGGCATGAACTGAGTGAAAATATATCGACCAGGTTTTGCAACTTGTATGTCAAACACAAGGTGGCTCACAAAAAACATTGCTCTATGTGCAGTATTTTAGGTTTAATTTCAGTATTCATCTTAAACCTTTTCTTTTCAAAAGCAGTATTAAACTAATGCAATTCACCTGAATATAAATATCTTCAGGATGCATGCATTATATCACATATTATCTGAAATGTAATCTATTTTCACACAAAAGTTCATAATTTTATTTCCCTTTCTGCTGATTCCAGTTCTCTAAACTCAATTATATGCAGATTTGAAAAAACAAAATATAAGCCTCAGTTATTTCTGCAAATTCAGCTTTTGAGATTATCTTTCAATTCTCATATCTCTCTTTAAATTTTTTCTTATAGTAAAAAAAATTCCAGATCTCTGTTTCTGGGAATGATCAGTTTTTATTCTGTTCAAACAATTATATTGGAAGAGCAATATATCAGAAAAAGGTTGGAACTTGCAGAAGTTTCCCAAGCCTATCCTTCTCCTTTCTTACTTTGTGGTAGTGCTAAGAGTGGAGCATTTTGGGGGTGGACTTGGAAGTTACCAAAGGAGGGAGGGTTCTAGGAGGGAGGTGCAAACTGAGCATGTAATGATTTTTCTAAATGCCAGGGAGAAGGGTTGAGTGAGTGCCAGTCACTAACTTTTTTTTTTTTTTTATGGGTCATTTATTTTGTATTTTTTAATTATATTTTTAATTGGAAGATAATTGCTTTACAAAATTGTGTTAGTTACATCAACACGAATTAGCCACAGGTACATATATGTTCCCTCCCCTCCTCCTCCCTCCCCATCCCACTCCTCTAGGTTGTGACAGAGCTCTGGGTTTGAGCTCCCTGTGTCCCACAGCAAATGTCCCCTGGCTCTCTGTTTTACATACCGTAATGTATACGTTTCAGTGTTATCCTCTGAATTTGTTTCTCCCTCTTCTTCCCTGTGTCCGTAAGTCTGTTCTCTATGTACTGATGAACCTATTTGCAGGCCAGCAATGGAGACACAGTCCCTAACTTTTTTAAAGTTGAAAGGACATAGCAGTGATGGGGGTTGGGAGGTAGTGCTCCTGAGTCATTTGCTGTTCTGAGCCCTCTGTTGGTGAAGATGCACATTAAAGAAAAAAGACTGATTGTGATGTCCAACGATCAGAAGAGGAATTAAGGATTTTAATCAAGATCTGTGCCTATACTTTTCAATGAGTATAAATAAGAGGGTTATAATAAACCTGTTCTTCCCAGAGTTTAAAAAAAAAAAAAAAAGCTAATACGATGAATTCTTAGAAGTTTACATTAAATTGATTGCTGAACTGTGAAAGTAAGTATCTCTTGGGACACCTTTTGCTTAGTGCCATTACCTCCAGGGAAGAATATTTGGATGAGCTTCCAGAGCTTTTGGAGGATGAAAGTATTTTGTTGGCAAAAGCATGTAACAGGGTGTACTGGCTGGGCCAGTTTAAATTGATTTGTTTGTGGAAATGGCAAACACCATCTCTAAAATGTTGTGAACTCTATCTCTAAAGCAAAGGTAAGAAAATACCAGGCAAATATATGGGAGTTTCTTGCTTGCCACACAGTAGAGCCTCTGAACTCAAAGCATTTGTTAATCTGTTTTTAGTTCTAGATATTATCCTTTTAAAAATATAAGCCATGCATTTAATACAAACAACCTAAATTCTTTGTTTCTACCAATAGAATTACTAAAGCTATTCATAGGGAAGACCTGTGGCATGAAAATATTGGAAGCTTTTCAATGAATAATGTTCTGAATGAACAGCTTGTCCCTATTCTATTACTTCCATTTATATGAAAATTTGCAGAAACTATTATCTATTACAAAATATCACTGTTTTTATTTAATAAGGAGAGTTGCTACTTGGCTGCAACAGAAAGTGTTTTGCTTCATGAAGCAAGTTCAGATTTAGAATCAAGCTCATTAAAGATTTCAAGAGTGTACTGTGGTAACAACTTAAGGAGGAGAAATTGCCAGGTTTTACTGTTTGGAAAATTAGGGAGCAAGAATGATTGATGTATGTTCCTATGGCCTTTAAAGATAAAACTAAGTTTGCATAAAACTAGGGCTATACTGGTGGGTAGAAATATAGAGAATGCTATTACAAAGGCAAAGAAAAAGACAAAGATATATAGCTCAATATCACAATATCATAAGTTCCAAAAATATTTAAATCTTTTGCTGCTAACTCAAAATTCATTGTTCAAGAGCAATTTATTATTAGAGATATTTATGTATTAAAGATTTTCAATTGAGAGAACAAATATAATTAAAGTGGATCTCTGGTATACCTTGTTCATGTAAGAAATTTACAAATTTTATTGAAAGTTGACGATTTATGCTTTTAGTATGTGTTCATTATATGTAGAGCCAGTTCCAGATTCTGTCCTAGCCACAAAGAATACACAAATGTTACACAGAGCCATGAAGAATAACAAAAGCAGTAGAGTGTGTTCTGTTCTAATAATTCAACTAAGTTCCAGAATTGAAGATTTTACTTTACACAGGAATATGTGAATTGACTGAATGTTCATCATGTCTCATGTATCTTTCTAACATGAATTAATCAGAGAAATGAAGCAAGCACAGCAATGTGGCAGAGTAAGCATGGCCATTGTTCCACAAAAGCAGTTCAAATGTAATTTACTTACAGCAAGGCTTTTAGAAGAAAGATGCAGTGGCATCAAGCAAATCTCTCAATTTCTCACCATTGATAAGAAGGTCCACGTGGGCTTTGTCCTACAAGATATAAGTGATGGGTGATGGCAAACACAAGGATGCCTCCTGGATGTTGGCTCAGCTGCTTCTGTTCATGAAACTGCAGTTGTTTTAAAGGTGAAGCTCATCAACTAATCCATCCACATGAAATCAACCCTATAGTTGTCAGGGCCTACAGTCAGGACTTATTCTTTCAGTGGTATTTTACATAACTTCTGTTCTAAATAGGAGCATGTTCATTATAATTTTGCTTCCCTGAGGCTCCCCCTTACGCTATTAAAAATCACTGAGCACCCAAAGAGCTTCTGTTTATGTAGGTTTTATTTACTGAATTTATCATACTTAAACTGCTATAATCATCTCTATTATTCATCGGGAACATGAGTCAGTATCCTTTCTGGAAATGATGGAAGGTCAGGCCTTCCTTGGCTCAGACATCAGCAACATGGACTTGACAATCTTTGTTTCTGAGCACTCAGGATTAATGATAAAACAAGAGTTGAAATAAGCAAAAAGAAGAAATTTCAAACCTGGGAAGATTCATGCAGTAGTAACTATAATATTTTGGAAAAATAACACAAGCAAAACATCCCTAATGATTAATTAGAATAAGTTGGGAAGAACTTGAGGATGTCTGTAATACATGTTGAGGAGGTAATATTGGAACTAGGAAAAATGTCTTTTTATGACATCTCATCTTTTTGGAATACTTTTGTCAACATGGGTTTATGGATTCCTGTATGGTTCCTAAATATTTTTTTTTTTTATTACACCCAAAGACAAACACTACTGCCAATACTACTATTAATACTACTACCAACAACTAGAAGTTTCTGTCCACACACTACCCACCATTCACTGTCATAAATTCCCGTTATCTTACTCAACTGTGGCAAAGTATCAGTTCATTCCTGGTTTATAGGAGAAGAAACTGAGCACGGTGCTCAAGAACACAGAACTAGTAAATGTGGAGATAGAAGCAGCCCCTTGATTTATGATTATTCCTTGACTATTTCAATGAGGTTTCTCAATGGAATAAAATGTCAATGTCCAAAAATACTTTTTAGAAATATCATTTCTCTTCATTCAAATGTTTCAAATATTGTACTTGAAAAATTAAAACTGTTGCACCAATAGAAAGGGTTTTGAGAGGTTTGCAGGCAGATTCTTTATCAGCTGAGCCACAAAGGAAGCCCAAGAATACTGGAATGGGTAGTCTATCCCTTCTCCAGCAGATCTTCCTGACTCAGGAACCAAACTGGGGTCTCCAGCATTGCAGGAAGATTTTTTACCAACTAAGCTATCAGGGAAGCTTTGAAAGGTTTAAGTTTGCACAATATATGGGACTCTTTTATGAAATTTTAAAACATACGTGGAGCCTTTGTAAAAACTGTGTAAAAACAATTTGAGATTGACTTTCCACGGAGAGAAAAAGGAAATAAGTGAATTTTTTGTACATCTTTAAAATTTTATTAGTCTAATGTAATCATTGTCTACCCCTACAAAATTATGAATTCACCAAAATTAAGAATACAGAATAGTTCATATGTTTACCAACTCCTTTGGTTTCTATCTTATAAAAGTATTGGTGATTTACCACTAAACATGTGGACAATAGTGGTGGGAAATTCAGCCCAATTCTAGAGATACAATTAAAAGTTAAATCTGTTTAGAGACAAAAGGAAAGTATGCCTATGAGTTAGGGTGTGCAAGCCTGCGTTCCTAAAATTTAGAATATCCAATGATTATGTCCTTGTAGGAAAAAAAAAAAATTTTTTTAATTATGACTCACTAGGCAATCAGAACTCAGCTTAGTTTTACATGTAATTATGGTGTTTCAGCCTTTCTCTGTATATGAATCTTCACAGGAACACCAGCAAAATCCTACAGAATATCAGAAAACTATCATTTTAGTAAGTATATCTTGAAAATTGGTTTTATATTAGTGTGAAGAATCCAAAATAAGATTTTATTTTGTATTAGTGTAGAGATAATTATGTAAAGCTAATTTCATTCCAGGACAAGAAACACAACATAACGTCTACTGCTAGAAACATTAAAATATGAAGCCATCCTCCATAGCGCTGAAGGGAAGTGAAAGTGAAAGCATTAGTTTCCATGTCCCACTCTCTGAGACCCCAAGGGCTATAGCCAACCAGACTCCTCTGTCCATGGAATTCTCCAGGAAACAATACTGGAGTAGGTAGCCATTCCCTTCTTTGGGGCACCTTTCTGACCCAGGGATTGAACCCAGGTCTCATGCACTGCAGGCAATTCTTCACTGCCTGAGCTACCAGGAGTCCATAGTTCTACTTATTCCTATAAAGATGGAAAAGAATGACATAGATCATAGACTCATTTTACAATATTATTTTAATAAATTGTATAAAATATGAAAGCAAGCATCCTTAAGCAATATTTATAATTTTTAGAGATGTATCTGAATGCAGAGTTAAGAAAGCCTTCCTTAGCAATCAACGCAAAGAAATAGAGGAAAACAACACAATGGGAAAGACTAGAGCTCTCTTCAAGAAAATTAGAGATACCAAGGGAAGATTTCACGCAAAGATGGGCTGGATAAAGGACAGAAATGGTATGGACCTAACAGAAACAGAAGATATTAAGAAGAATGGCAAGAATACACAGAAGAACTATACAAAAAAGATCTTCACAGTCCAGATAATCACGATGGTATGATCACTCATCTAGAGCCAGACATCCTGAAATATGAAGTCAAGTGGGCCTTAGAAAGCATCATTATGGACAAAGCTAGTGGAGGTGATGGAATTCCAGTTGAGCTATTCCAAATCCTGAAAGATGATGTTGTGAAAGTGCTTCACTCAATATGCCAGCAAATTTGGAAAACTCAGCAGTGGCCACAGGATTCGAAAGGTCAGTTTTCATTCCAATCCCAAAGAAAGGCAATGCCAAGGAATGCTCAAACTACCCAACTGATCGACTTCACTTTCACTTTTCACTTTCATGCATTGGAGAAGGAAATGGCAACCCACTCCACTGTTGTGGCCTGGAGAACCCCAGGGACAGGGGAGCCTGGTGGGCTGCCGTCTCTAGGGTCGCACAGAGTTGGACACAACTGAGGTGACTTATCAGCAGCAGCACATGTTACTAAGTAATGTTCAAAATTCTTCAAGCCAGGCTTCAGCAATGCATGAACTTCCAGATGTTCAAGCTGGTTTTAGAAAATGCAGAGGAACCAGAGATCAAATTGTCAACATCCACTGGATCATGGAAAAAGCAAGAGAGTTCCAGAAAAACATCTATTTCTGCTTCATTGACTATGCCAAAGCCTTTGACTGTGTGGATCACAATAAACTGTGGAAAATTTTTCAAGAGATGAGAATACCAGACCACCTGACCTGCCTCTTGAGAAACCTATATTCAGATCAGGAAGCAATAGTTAGAACTGGACATGGAACAACAGACTGATTCCAAATAGGAAAAGGAGTACATCAACACTCTGTATTGTCACCCTGCTTATTTAACTTATATGCAGAGTACATCATGAGAAACGCTGGGCTGGAAGAAGCACAAGCTGGAATCAAAATTGCTGCCAGAAATATCAATAACCTCATAAATGCAGATGACACCACCCTTATGGCAGAAAGTGAAGAGGAACTAAAAAGCCTCTTGATGAAAGTGAAAAGTGGAGAGTGAAAAAGTTGGCTTAAAGCTCAACATTCAGAAAATGAAGATCATGGATGGCATCTGGTCCCATCACTTCATTGGAACTAGATGGGGAAACAGTGGAATCAGTGTCAGACTTTATTTCTTTGGGCTCCCAAATCACTGCCAATGGTGATTGCAGCCATTAAATTAAAAGACGCTTACTCCTTGGAAGGAAAATTATGACCAACATAGACAGCATATTAAAAAGCAGAGACATTACTTTGCCAACAAAGGTCCATCCAGTCAAGGCTATGGTTTTTTCAGTGGTCATGTATGGATGTGAGAGTTGGACTGTGAAGAAAGCTAAGTGCCAAAGAATTGATGCTCTTGAACTATGGTGTTGGAGCAGACTCTTGAGAGTCCTTTGGACTGCAAGGAGATCCAGCCAGTCCATTCTGAAGGAGATCAGCCTTGGGTGTTCATTGGAAGGATTGATGCTGAAGCTGAAGCTCCAATACTTTGGCCACCTCATGCGAAGAGCTGACTCGTTGTAAATGATTCTGATGCTGGGAGGGATTGGGGGCAGGAGGAGAAGGGGATGACAGAGGATGAGATGCCTGGATGGCATCACCAACTCAATGCGCATGAGTTTGAGTAAATTACGGCAGTTGGTGATGGACAGGGAGGCCTGGCGTGCTTCATTTTGTGGGATCACAAAGAATCAGACGTGACTGAGTGACTGAACTGAACTGATGTTCTCATGTGTCTCAATGTTTGATAGTTCCTTTGAATGATTTCTATAATTTGAGACCCCACCTTATAAACAAATTGCTTGTTGTGAATTCCATATAATACAGTTCTCCTAAATATCACTTAAGAAAAAGAAACATTTTTAATTTCTGAGTAACTTGTTTCACACAGTGTAACACAGAGCTAAATAAAAATAATTTATGAAACAGTAATATTAAACCCTCGTGTGTAATTGATTCTATTCAGTCAGTTGACAAATATGAACACCTATGCATGCATTCACTGTGGCTTCCCTCGTGGCTCAGAGGTATACAATCCAATGCTAATCCAGGAAATGTGTGTTCCATCCCTGGGTTAGGAAGCTCCTTTGAAGAGGAAATGGCAACCCATTCCAGTATTCTTGCCTGGGAAATCCCGTGGATAGAGGAGCCTGCCAGGTTACAGTCCATGGGATAGCAAAGAGCTGGACATGATTTAGAAACAAACAAAAAAAAATGCATGCATTCATAATACTTCTTGAATCACTCTCATGTGTTTGGTAAATTCATCCTTTTTATCACAAAAAGTATCAAAACCTAAAAAGATATATTTAATGCATCATATGTTCAGTCCCTAAGTTGTATCTGACTCTTCGCAACTCCATTGATTGTAGCCCGCTAGGTTCCTCTGTCCTTGGGATTTTCCAAGAAAGAATACTGGAGTGGGCTGCTATTTCGTCCTCCAGGGGATGTCCCTGATGCAGGGATGGAACTGGTATCTCCTGCTTCTCCTGCATTGGAAGGTGGATTCTTTATCACTGAACCACCTGGGATGTCTCAGTGAATCATATGGTTTAGGTAAACTTGTACTTAAACAGTGCTTCAATACAAAGCTTTTCCAGCAAAATATTTGACATTAAACAGTAAGCATAACTTATTCAAAAGAATACATTAATGAATGGTTGAACATATATTTTTAAGAATATCCCTCGTAGTGATTACTCTTTACAAAGATACCAAAAAATATTGGTTGGCCCAGGGCTGACTGCAATTAAGTACAATCTGCATCATGCCTAAATTTCTCAAAGATTGGAGTATCTTTCCAATAATCATATAATTGAGATAATATGCAGTCAGCTTGTGTCTTATTCATTCACTCAGCATGTTTTTATTCAATTCTACATGTACACATTACTGTTCAATTAATGGTACATAGAAGTCAATAAAACATTCTCCCCATTTTCAAGCATTTATAGTCCAGTTAGTGAAATACAAATTTAATTCAACAAATACTTATAATATAATATATATTTCCTATATATGGTAAAATTCTAGAAATATCTTATAGAATTCTAAGAATTAACCACTATTGGGAATCAGAAGTGGCATATTAGAGACACAGAATTTGAACTGTATTTTGAAAATAAGTGAAAAGATAACACCCTTTAGATGTGAAATGTAGGCAAGCAGTTCTTGCCTATTTCCTCATGCGCACTCAATTGCGGATGACAATTTATTTAACTATATTATTCCTTACATGAGACAAAATGTCATTCCTCTAATAACCTGATGGGCAGAGTATATATCATGACATAAGCATATACATCCAGAGAGGAAACATTTTTCTTTAGAGTACTGATAATCCTTTGTAATTCTGTAAGCTTTTTTTTTTTTTTTAAATTAAAATGGAATACTTATTATCTCATTAGAACTGTGTAAGCCCCTGCAAGACAGGCAGGATAATTTTCAGTAATTCTGTGAAAGTGGCAAGGCCAATTTAAAGATGTGAAAACTGAGGCCATTGGAGAACCTTGGAACAAACAACCTTTTAGTACAGCTGTGGGAATTCAATACAGGTATTTTGACTTCCATTTTAATTTCTCCTTTTACTATACCAGCCTTGTCTCTAACAAATAGGTTTAACATTTGGATACTATGTTCTGTTATTAAAGCAGCTCATCACCCATCTTTTATATGAGGCAGAAAATAGGTTTAAGCCTCTCCGGGGGAGCTTTTAACCTGGAAAGGAAGGAAATGCATCACAGGTGAAAGGCAACAGAACAATGTGACCCGCTGCTAATTTGTGGTGGTATTCATTTGGGTGGGATTTGACATTTCTAGGTAGGTGTATATTTGTGATTTATATTTCATTCTTTAAAGCACAGCCTTTAAAACAGCTGTGAAATGTCAAGTTATTAATTTACACATTGCAAAATGTAGTGTTAGGAAACCGATTTACATCTTTCCAAATTCAACCCCAGGGATACCAAACTCTGAGATCAGCACATCATGGAGAAGATTATCCCAATCAGCATAACTCTAAAAATTGCTTTAAACCTTCTGCTCTGCACATAGGCAAAGAGATCAGAAAGGTGTTCTAGTCCAGTCACAGAAGAGGCAACCAAAACTGGAAGAAGTGTAATTGCAAGGCTTAGTGTGAGGGGTGGGGCATTTTCCTTCTGGTTTATTATCATTTTTTTTGAGTTATTTTATAACATCTTGGTGGGGGTATGGGGCTGACAATTCAATGCATTTCTGGTTTAATACAGTGAAACTATTTATGGAGAGGAGAGCTTCACCTTAAATAACATGTAAAACTCATTTTACAGATGTCTCCCTGAAATACTTTTATTGATTTTCCTCTCACAAAGTAGATGCACACTATAACCACAAAAATGGGTACTATTAATAAATCATGCCTCAGGCATGAATTTTAAGACACATGAAACACTTCCATAATAAACCCTTTGAGAGCAAATCCATGATGTAAAGTCCAAATTCTATTGGAAATAACACTGGAAATTGCAGTACAGTTGAAACAATTTTTAATCACTCCTCTACTTTTTTTCAGTTTTAGAAGATTATATTAACTGGCTATAAATTTTATACTACAACAGTTAAATGAGCTTTGCGATTCAGTCGTTAGGACAAAAAAAGACTAAAAGAAATAAAAGTGATTCTCTTTTCCTTAAAGACATCTCTTACTACATGCTTGACACTGACAAATTTTGAAGAACAAAGTTTAGATATTATTTATATCCACATACATACATATATGTGAATGCATATATACACACATACATGTAACTGACAAGCACAGCCAAATACACTGCTATGGATGAATGTCATAAAGTTAATAGTAAGACAAATAATTCAGATATAAATATTTATGTATTGTGTACAATGTTTTTATATATCATGTACAATGCTACTTAAGCACAATTCAAAAATAGGCTAAACTAATCTCTGATTAAACTAACATGAAGGGTCAACATGTCAAATCAAACACATAAATTTGAGCTTTTACAAAAAATTAAGCTTTAATGGTAAGTACCAGATTACAGGCAATTGGTAATGTCAGAAAAAGCCTGGGAAGTCTACATACAGAGGGTGGCTCCTGGGTCTACACCAAAACTAGACTATCTAGCCGAGAATTATTGACAAGATTCCAGGTGAGGTTTTGTGATTTTAAATACACAGTGGAAAAGCATTCAGGTTATGAGTCATCTCCATTTTATTTTACTGTCTATGTGCCATTTCCTCTGGAGTCATGCCACATTAACTCATTGATTCTAGACTCATTAGCTATATACAGCTCTTAATCAGGGACAACCTTTTTAGGATATTCCATAGATAAATACCCTTCTCTTAGCAAGTGCTATTCATCTCTTTACCCAGAAGTTCAGTTATCATTTTCAAAACAAGATCATGTCTATAATTCTAAATCAACTCAGTACACCTTTATAGTTCGAATAAACATATTTCTTTTTGCTCTCAGGATCTTCATGCTCTACAAGTTCTACACATTTTCCAGATTGTTATTAAAATCAGCATTGTATGCATCAATTTTCTGCTCAATTTTTTTTGTGTGTGTGTGGCAGTGATGAAGAAATAATAATAATAATAATATATGGAACAAGAATAATTGGTTAAGCCTGACGAACAGGCTAAGGTAATAGATGCTGCATCTAGTTAATTATATTAAAACAAATGGGCAAACAGTAATTCAATATTTTTATGATTTAATACATAACAACACTAACCTTTGAATTTTGGTACCTTAATCACTACTATATATTGTCCATCAAAGGATTCAGTTATTTTTCTGTTTTCTCTTTAGAGATTTTTTTTTTTTTGGTATAAAATGTATCTTTTAATATTTTATTATTAAATTATCCAGATACGTGGCAAACTTTGTAAAAAAAGTTTTAAAAAGAAATTATGCCTAGTTGGTTCTTTTATTAGGATTTACAGGTAATCAGAAGAGAAACAGGTTATAGGTCAGTAGTTTTAACTTCTAACCTTCTAGATAGACCAGAAAAAAAGTAGTGGACTCAGGAGTGACACAGGAGAAGTTTCTAGGGTCCTGGTAATGTTCTTGATCTGAGTAATAGATATATTGGTTTATTCAACAGGCAAACATACATTAAACAAGTAAAGTTTTCTCCGTGTATCTTGTTTTTTTTTTTTTTTTTTTATGTTTTTAATTCATTTTTCAATTGGAGGAAAATTGCTTTACAATGCTGTGATACTTTCTGCCATACAACAATGCTAATCAGCCATAATCTAACATATATCATGTTTCAATGAAAAAGTTTACTTCAAAAGTGACTAGAAGCTTACTTAGAATACTGAGAAAATGAGAAAGCTGACAGAAGGAATGATAGAAATACACTATTTATATTACAATTGTTTGCCTAATACTAAAGTGAAAATATGAACAAAGTTTTAAAAAGTTACTTTATTCTAATAAACATAATTAAACACAATTTTATATTTGTGATCTTTTAATTCTTGCTATAGCATCTTTCATTCTTGTTATAGTATTTCAATTCTATGATTTTTTTATAGCATTAACTTGATATTTTAATATTTCACAGATAATAATCTGGGCAATATTTCTATTCCATATAAACAGTTTTGATTTTCTGTTAAAATTTTCCAGTGAGGTGTTTCAGTTAATTCCTCTTATAAAGATTAAATGTGATCATTTTTTATGTTATTTCTAAGGGAAATAGGTTTGGGAAATAGTTCTGAAGTTTAAATTGATACTAGTAAGGATGTTTGAGCAATTTTTTTCTATAACTGTAATTTAACATATTTAAATTTAAGCAATTGTCTTCAAAATAGGGTTTTTATGAGGCACTTGATTTTTTTCTTTCTGTCATACAGCCCCTAAATTAATATAGGAAAGGAAATATACAATATATGAAGTATATTAATATATGGATGGCAATGAAATTAAGCAATTAATCCAAATCATAGGAAAATTAGCAGTGATTTTTAGAAATTTTTCAAAATGGTGAGAGGAATATAAACAAACATCTGTTATTGACAAAAATGGAGATTATAGATTGAAGAGAATTTTAATAGCATGAGAATGTTTTGGTGTGGTATAATATGAGACAATTTTTTCTATAGATAACATGGAAGAGAAATGGTTAAAAATGGGCAAATAATAATTTATGCCTTTGGTGATTATTTAATTCTGTATGTGTAGTATGTTAACCTGAGTAACTATTCATATGTTTCATACAACAGAAATTATTGTTAAAATATGTAGTTTAAAAAATGATATTAATGAAACTTATTCTTAGGCAGATTAAAAATTAACATATATGGGTGTATGCTCCTGCTACTGCTGCTGCTGCTAAGTCGCTTCAGTCGTGTCCGACTCTGTGCGACCCCACAGACGGAAGCTCACCAGGCTCCCCCGTCCCTGGGATTCTCCAGGCAAGAACACTGGAGTGGGTTGCCATTTCCTTCTCCAATGCATGAAAGTGAAAAGTGAAAGTGAAGTCGCTCAGTCGTGTCGGACTCTCAGCGACCCCATGGACTGGAGCCTACCAGGCTCCTCCGTCCATGGGATTTTCCAGGCAAAAGTAATGGGGTTGGGTGCCATTGCCTTCCCCGATATGGGTGTATAAGGATTATTATTTTATGAAATATTTATGGTGCTGTTTTAGGTTAATTCAGAGAAATTTGGTGTGCTACTGTCCACAGTGTCACAAAGAGTTGGACACCACTTAGCAACCAAACAACAACAACAAATTCTCTCAACAGGTTGGTATTAATAAACTCATTTTCTAGATGAGAAAGTTAATGCACAGAAGATCATACAGTATTCAATTTAGCTAAATTCTGAACTGAGTTCTTACTGAATCTAAAATGATGCTTTGATTATATCACCCTAGAAACCCAAACGACAATGAAATTTAAATAAACAACTGTATTCATAGAGGGAAATATCATTGTGTTGAATTTGACAATTTTAACATTTCAAATATTAATATATTAGATACTGGCTCATGGAATAGGATAAATTTGGTGTGTATGAAGGAACTGTGGAAAATTCTGAAAGAGATGGGAATACCAGACCACCCGATCTGCCTCTAGAGAATTTTTTATGCAGGTCAGAAAGCAACAGTTAGAACTGGACATGGAACAACAGACTGGTTCCAAATAGGAAAAGGAGTACGTCAAGGCTGTATATTGTCACCCTGTTTATTTAACTTATATGCAGAGTACACCATGAGAAATGCTGCACTGGAAGAAACACAAGTTGGAATCAAGATTGCTGAGAGAAATGTCAATAACCTCAGATATGCAGATGACACCATGAAATTACAAGACGCTTACTCCTTGGAAGGAAAGTTATGACCAACCTAAATAGCATACTCAAAACCAGAGACATTACTTTGCCAACAAAGGTTCGTCTAGTCAGATCAGATCAGATCAGTCGTTCAGTCTTGTCTTGACTCTTTGCAACCCCATGAATCACAGCACTCCAGGCCTCCCTGTCCATCACCAACTCCCGGAGTTCACTGAGACTTACGTCCATCGAGTCAGTGATGCCATCCAGCCATCTCATCCTCTGTCGTCCCCTTCTCCTCTTGCCCTCAATCCCTCACAGCATCAGAGTCTTCTCCAATGAGTCAACTCTTCGCATGAGGTGACCAAAGTACTGGAGTTTCAGCTTTAGCATCATTCCTTCCGAAGAAATCCCAGGGCTGATCTCCTTCAGAATGGACTGGTTGGATGTCCTTGAGTCCAAGGGACTCTCAAGGATCTTCTCCAACACCAGAGTTCAAAAGCATCAATTCTTCGGTGCTTAGCCTTCTTCACAGTCCAACTCTCACATCCATACACAACCACAGGAAAAACCATAGCCTTGACTAGGCGAACCTTTGATGGCAAAGTTAAGGCAAGGCTATGGTTTTTCTTGTGGTCATGTATGGATATGAGAGCTGGACTGTGAAGAAGGCTGAGCGCTGAAGAATTGATGCTTTTGAACTGTGGTGTTGGAGAAGACTCTTAAGAGTCCCTTGGACTACAAGGAGATCCAACCAGTCCATTCTGAAGGAGATCAGCCCTGGGATTTCTTTGGAAGGAATGATGCTAAAGCTGAAACTCCAGTACTTTGGCCACCTCATGCGAAGAGTTGACTCATTGGAGAAGACTCTGATGCTGGGAGGGATTGAGGGCAAGAGGAGAAGGGGACAACAGAGGATGAGATGGCTGGATGGCATTACTGACTGGATGGATGTGAGTCTGGGTGAACTCCTGGAGTTGGTGATAGACAGGGAGGCCTGGCGTGCTGCGATTCATAGGGTCGCAAAGAGTTGGACATGACTGAGCGACTGATCTGATCTGATCTGATTTTTTGAAGGAAAACCTAGATCAAGACTTTTAAAGTGATCTCAGCTATTAGACTAAATTAACATTTAGAAATGATAACTTTCTAACTATGAAATTAAAGACACTTTATACAGTTAACAATATCCCCTAAAGAATCACTCCCACTGGCCTGCCCAACCACCAAGAAATGATGGTATCTTGGAAAAAATTCTTTGCAGGGTTTTTCTTTAATTTGGATCATGCAGTTTTAGAAATAGATATATGCTGTGTTCAAATCTGCCAGCAATATAGGAGACAAAGGAGATGCAGATTCTACCCTTGGGTCAGGAAAATCCCCTGGAGGAGGAAATGGCAACCCACTTCAGCATTCTTGCCTGCAGAATCTCATGGGCAGGGACTCATGGGCTATAGTCCACAGGGTCTCAAAGAATCAGACACCACTAAGCATGCACACACACACTGTGCTCTCAGAGTGGAATATATTTTATTAATAATAAAACTGATGACATTTTAACTTGTACTTCTGTCACTCAACTGGGTCCAAACTTGAGATGGTTAAATAATAGTGTCATTATTTGATTCTTCTAAAATCTAAATTTTATGATAATTTTACTTACAGATAATGATTTAAAAATCCATAAACACAAAATGAAAAACACTATCTAGACAGTTTTAGAAAGGTTCTCCTTCCTCAGTTCAGTTCAGTCACTCAGTTGTGTCTGACTCTTGGCGACCCCATGAATTGCAGCACGCCAGGCCTCCCTGTCCATCACCAACTCCCGGAGTTTACCCAAACTCATGTCCATCGAGTCGGTGATGCCATCTAGCCATCTCATCCTCTATTGTCCCCTTCTCCTCCTGCCCCAATCCCTCCCAGCATCAGAGTCTTTTCCAATGAGTCAACTCTTCGCATGAGGAGGCCAAAGTATTGGAGTTTCAGCGTTCGCATCAGTCCTTCCAATGAACACTTCAGGACTGATCTCCTTTCAAATGGACTGGTTGGATCTCCTTGCAGTCTTCCCATCAAATGGTGAGACAGCTAGTTGATGATGTATTTCAGATGGAAATTTACAAGCAAAGAAATATTTGGGGCTGATACAACCAAGCAAAATTTCTCTCTAGAATAGTTATTTTACTGTTGGAATTCTAGTTTCACTATTCTAAGGATTAAGAACATATTTGCAATATAAGAACACATTTCTTTAAGAAATAATTGGCAATGTAATTTTGAGCTAATTAGTAAAAAACATTCCCAAAGTAGCCACATGCCTTGCACAGAACAACTCAACACTTCCAAAGTATCAAGCTGCTCTTTCCCAGATAAACATGAATCATAATATTGCTACTAAAAAAGTTCATTAAGCTAAATGAGAGTGCAATTAACTTCCAGAAAATCTTAAGTGTTCCAATATATGGCAAGAGAAATTGTGCATTTTTGTACAATCCTGTTGTACAAAATATGTTTATTAACTTTATTGTGATAAAACTTCTGATTTCAGGAATATTTTCCATTACTCAAGAATATTTATCTTCTAAGAACTTCAAATGCAGTTTCAAATATAATGCTAAATTGTGTACGTTATAAATACATGGGAATATTCATAGTTTTATTTAAATTTTTATTTTTTTCATGATTCAAATTAAAAACTTAATTTGTTAAAAAAAAAAAAAAACTGAGTCCACTAAATCAAATTTATACAGCAACTGTGCTATGTTCTATGTTCTAGAAATATATCTGTATCAAGGTAAATATTAATATTTTTTTATCTTGATTTTAAAACAAATAAAATATTTGTCCTTGGTTTTCTCAGTTTGGTTATAAGAACTACGTGCCTAAAGTGCTGATTGAATTTAAGAAAACTTTTTATTGAATTCTATTTTTAGCAATATTGTGTAATCCTCACACTACAAACATTGCTACAAATTACTAAATTATAGAAAAATTTAAATGAGTAAATAAATGCCTTGAAAGAAATTAAGAGAAATCATCTTAGGCCAAAATCACACCTGGAACATAGATCTATGAAGGTACAGGATTCTCTAATCTGCAATATATCACAAGCTTATCTGTGAATAGAAGTAGCTTTAGGATTTTAGGGCACAAGGAAAGGATTAAGTTAAAATCCAGCTTCCCTGGTAGCTCAACTGGTAAAGAATCTATCTGCCTGCAATGCAGAAGACCCCGGTTTGATTCCTGGGTTGGGAGGATCTCCTGGAGAAGGGATAGGCTACCCACTCCAAGGGATAGGCTGCCCACTCCAGTATTCTTGGGCTTCCCTGGTGGCTCAGCTACAAGGTGGTAAAGAATCCTCCCACAGTGCAGGAGACCTGGGTTTGATCCCTTGGTTAGGAAGATCCTCTGGATATGAATAGAAGTAGCTTTAGGATTTTAGGGCACAAGGAGATGATTAAGCTATACTGAGGGGTTAGCTTAAAGACCATGTATCATGAATTTATAATACAGAAAATGGGCACAATAGGGAAAACGCTTTTCACAAAACAATGCAGATACAAAATGCTTAAGTCTTTACCACAGACTTAGCGCTTTATAAAGGAAAATGAATTCCTTTAACAGTTTTTTGCCACTGGTTAGTCATCACAATGACCTGAGACCCTATTTTATATGACTTTCATTGCCTGTAACACACACATACCATGCAAGTACAATCATTCATGCAACTGATGTCTCAGGCATACATAATTACCAGTATAGAGTTTCAACAAATAGATGCTTTTAACATGAAAGGAAAACTTAATTTAAAAACACTCAGAAAGAAATAATACGACTGAAAGTTGGCAACCAAAACAAGCATCAAAAATGCAAATAATACAAAATCTAGATACCAAAAAAACTCATTCCTATTGTAAGAAATGAATGATTACACACACACACACAGATGTATATGTGTATACATGAGTATAAGTGTTATACATACAGAATTTAATGTAAGAGCAAAAAACGAGTCAAGAGCAGGAGCTTATTAAAATGACCAGGAAAACTGAAAGATAAACAAATATAATTCTTAATAAGAAAATTAAAATATGAGTATTAATGTTTAGTGAAAATCTTAAATAAAACAGTAGAAATCTAATCTGAACATTCTCCACTGCATGCAACTATGATAAAGAAAGAATAAGAGATGTGTGTAGAAACAGAGTTTAGGAAAGAGAATGCTCAAAATATATCCAGAGTTATAGAATAAATAAAATAGTATGAGTTTAAAAATCTTTACTGGGTTAATGATTTTGAAATTAAATTACTGAACAATGTGAATCCACATTTTCAGAAAGCACAGATAACAACAGACATTATAAATGAGATCCACTAATATAAATTTCCATCATAAATTTCTGAACATTAAATGAAAATATATTTAAAGTAATCAGAGATAAATATATGTATACTATAAAAATATATATTTTTATACACAGATAAAAATACTAACACCCACATATATAAAGGGATCATCATGAATTACATATCTGAATTCGTAAAAGTGACATTGGAACTGAGATTAAGAGCACTAATACTTTAGATTGTGGTGGTAAGATAAAATAACATCAAAGTATATATACACAAAACTTTGCAAGCTTAGAATTCTCTCCCAAGGAATTTATCTTTAAAGATGGAATAACAAGTAAAGATAACTTCATAGAAATGCTAATAAAAACATAAATACGTAAATGCTTTATTTATGTATTTATTGTTTGGTTTGGACCATGCAGCATGTGGGATCTTAATTCCTCTAATATGAACACCTGTTCCCCCTGCATTGGAAGTACTGAGTCTTAACCACTGGGCCACCAGGGAAGTCCCTAAAATTTAGAAAAAAAAAATTTCCCCAAACTTCTGTCTAAAAGCTATTGTATTAATCTGAATTTTGAAAGCAAAAGAAAAAAAATATTATGAGTATATCTCAACAAACATCACTAATTTTTGAAGTTAGAAAACATAAAACAGACAGACTTACTAGTTGGATAGAAATAGCAAACAGGTCAAGGAGAGGCAAATATTTTTTAATATGGGACCGTCCTCCTGGTATAGGCAAAAGTCCTCTTCCTGAGCTTTAGATTTTAATTTTTGCTATTCTCCAAGTATCTACTAATTACTGTATTCCTAGTATATTTCATAATATAATTGTGAATATACATACTAGTTAGCATCCTGCTCTTAGCATTTATGGGAATACTTCCAATGATATAACAACATACTTGATGATTATGTTTCTGGAAGAAATTCTTTACAAGTAAAAGCAATTTCCATCTTTTTTTGAAGAGGTTTGATCATATTTTCATATTCAAAGTTATTAGCTACTTTCACTTGGTCTATTATAATGAGCATAATATGTTACCCATTCACTGACCTTTTTGTTGCATTTTATGAGAAAATTTTAGTTCCATCTTTCCCCTCACAATGCACTGTATAATGTACCTTTTGGACACTTGGGACATTTACATTTCTGTCTTTATTTCAACACTGGGCATGTTTGATTTCTAAGGTATGAAGCCACTCTACTGATGCAATATTTTGATGCAGTATTTCAACCTGGCAGCACTGATTTTGAAAACTGGATGCTGTCCTGTTTGGTAGCGTATGCCAGGAAGTGACTTGGAAGTTTCTTGCCTGGGGGCTTCCTTTGTCTTCTGAATGTTACCAGCCTTCAACCCTCCTGATGTCACTCCCATCCTGGCAGCCGTCTTCCCACTCTATCCTACCACTCCATCCTGGTGACACTGATTGAGGGGTGTCCCAAAGTCCTACTTCTTTCCTCCTCCTACCTGTCCCTTCTCTCAGTTTGGAAAGGCACTTTGTTAAAGTAATTAAGCAAGGCAGCCAATAAACAGGTGGCTCTAATATCTTTGTAGTCTGCATCTATGGGGTCACACCGAGTCGGACACGACTGAGGCAACGCAGCAGCAGCAGCAGGGAAATCAGAACCTAAGACAGAGTCAATGTTGAGCTTTCTGAGAAAACGAAACTTAAGAACTAGTCACAAGCAGTCACTAAACTTTCCCAAGGAAGGCAACTGTTTAAGTTACAGCCAATCAAATAATGTCCCTGCTTTGCTTCAGTCTATCAGTCTTGGTCTACCTTTTAATATTTCTATACTTGTCTCTTTTGCTGTGGTGTTTTTCACATATATCCTGGACTGATGCTTTCCCTCTTGAACAAACACAACAAGCTTCCTAGATTTCAAGGATCTTTAAGATATTTCTCCCCTGAAGATACTGATTTTTATTTTTTTCTTCTGCACCCCTGACCCAGCCAAGGCCCCCATTCAACAATTCTGGGGATTTTGATGAGGAACAGAGGGAACATCTGTCTGTATCTTATTTTCCTTATCCGCTCAGTTCTTATATTTACAAAACACCAGTATTCATCCATTGTTATGTATTTGTCATGCTTGTATATGTGGCTGTGTGAGTTGCATTTAAGCAGCAAACACCTGTATTGACATAACTAATTCCAGATCTTATTTTTAAAACCTTGATTTCAAAATGATACTGAGTTTCCCTTACAACAAAGTATTCAAAATAATCACCTAAGGAAGATTAAATATTTTATCAAAATATATGCTTAGAAATAAAAGGAAGTCAATTTATTTCAGGAAAAAAAGAGAAAGAAACGTCAAAGCATATTTTGCAGACTTCTGAAAGTTTCCTGATGTTTGGTTTATTTGTGATTCAGTGATTCCAGGAGGCCCTGGAGCAAGAGAAACTTTTGTAAAGATAGTTTCTAGCTGTTACAGAGTTTAGAGCTTGGTACTTCACTTCCCTATTTTGCCCCTGGTACCCATAGAATGCCAATGTAGGTGCATTTAGTGTTGTCCAAAAGTCTCCTAGACTGTTGGCATTTATTTTCATTCATTTTTAAAATTATTATTCTGTTCCATGACAGCGTTTTCCACCATTCTGTCTTCCAGCACACTTATCTGTTCTTCTGCCTCAGTTATTCTGCTATTGATCCCTTCCAGTGTATTTTTCATTTCATTTATTATATGTTCATCTCTGCTTGTTTGTGCTTTAGTTCTTCTGAGTATTTTAAAAAGTATTTCTTGTATCATCTTGGTTGGTGCCTTCCTTTTTTTTCTGAGATCTTGAATCATCTTTACTATCATTACTTTGAATCCTTTTTAAGGTATAATCCCTATCTCGACTTCTCTTATTTGTTCTTCTTGGATTTTATCTTATTCCTTCATTGAGGACCTAATCTTTGCCATCTCATTTTGTCTAACTTTCTGTGATTTGCAGTTTCCATTTCACAGGCTGTAGGGTGGTTCTTCTTGCTTCTGCTGTCTGCCCCATGGTGGAAAAGGCTGTCTAAGAGGCTTCTCTAGGCTTGCTGGTAGGAGGGACTTGTTTCTGCCCACTGGTGGGTGCAGCTGGCTCTTATCCATCTGATGGGCAGAGCTATGTCAGGGGGTGTTTATTGGGCAGGTGTGTGCTAAGGAGGACTTTAAGCAGCCTATATGCTGATAAATGTGGCTTTTCCTGAGGCATCCTAGCTTTTGAGCTGTGGTGTTGGAGAAGACTTTTGAGAGTCTCTTGGACTGCAAGGAGATCAAACTAGTCTATCCCAAAGGAAAACAATCCTAAATATTCATCGGAAGAACTGATTCTGAAACTGAAGCTCCAATACTTTGGCCACATGATGCAAAGAACTGACTCATTGAAAAAACCCTGATCCTGGGAAAGATTGAAGGCAGGAGGCGAAGGGGACAACAGAGGATGAGATGCTTGGATGGCATCAATGATTCTATGGACATGAGTTTGAGCAAGCTCTGGGAGTTGGTGATGGACAGAGAAGCCTGGTGTGCTGCAGTCCTTGGGGTTACAAAGACTCATATGACTGAGCAACTAAACTGAACTGATCCCAGCACTAAGGCCTATGGGCTGTTGGGTCGGACCAGGTCTTGGTGAAAAAATGGTGGCCTCTAAGAGTACTCATGCCAATGAGTACTCCCTAGAAGTATCACCACCAGGGTCCTTGACCATGCAGCGAGCCACAGCCACTTCCCACCTCCTCAGGAGACCTTTGAATACTATCAGGTAGATTTGGCTCAGTCTTTTAGGAGGTCACTGATTTTCCCCCTGGGTCCTGGTGCAGAGTAGACCTTGTATGCATGTTCCAGGAGAACAATTTTTTTTTTCCCCATCCTGTGAAGTTTCTGCCATCAAAGCCCACTAGCTTTCAAAGCCAGAGTCTCAAAAGTCTTCTGTTACTATTGTCAGACCACCAGGCTGGGGAGTCTGACACAGGGTTCAGAACTTTCCCTCCTGTGGAAGACTTGTGTGGTACAATTATTTTCCAGTTTGTAGGTCACCCATGCAGCTTGTACGGGATTTGATTTTATCCCAGTTGTGCCCCTCCTACTGTCTCACTGTGGGTTTTTCTTTGTCTATGGGAGCAGGGTATTTTTTGGTAAGTTCCAGTATGTAGCTTTTGATTTAAAATGAAAGACATGTGTCTCTTCCTTTCTCTTGAACACTTATAGGTCACTGTAGGGTTATTAACTGGCCTAATTTCAATATCATTGTATCTCAAGGAGTAGGGGGGTTGGAAGAGAGGGAGAGAGACCCGGAAATGGTGGTTAGCGGACAGTCTGAACACACAAAATGTTTATCAATAAAGTTCACTATCTTAGATGAGCACTGTTTGTGGTACCCCAAAACAATTATAATAGTAACATCAAAGATCTCTGATCACAGATAACCATAACAAATAATAATAAAGTTTGAAAAATTGTGAGAATTACTAAACTGTGACCTAGAGACAAAGTGAACAAATGCTGTTGGAAACAAATGGTATTAATAGAGGTACTCAATACAGGGATGCCACAGACTTTCAATTTGTAGAAAAATGCAGTATCTGTGAAGCTCACAAGGTAAACCCGTACATAAAAAATGGTTTTGGAGTGGTAGGAAGCTATCTTTTAAGTTATATTATACAACCTACTGCATGAGGAAGGTATAAAGAAGAATTTTAGGGTACCATATATTAAGATGGAGGAAGGCACAGTCAAATTTAATTAAATGCTTAATATTTTTCAAGGACATATGAAGCTTAGTCTGTGAAGAGAAAGCAGTTGAGAAAAGGCAAATAGAATAGACATGAGCCACTTCCATTTTCTCTAATAGGTGTTGTAGCTTGGCAATATTAATATTTCACCCTCTTCTTCCTGTTCGCATCATGCGCTGGTTATACTTGTCTGCTGGTAATGGAAATCTAATAACTTAAAGTTAAACTACTTCTGATTAATAAGTCTCGTCACAGAGGCAAATCTATTTCTAATCAGCAGGAAACACTTGAAAAATTGTGTGTTTGTAATTATTAACTATATATACTTCTAATAAATATTCATGTACATATAACAAATATTCCTTGCTCAAGAGTAACATTCAGTATGTTTAATATTCCAGGTGACATTCAAAATATTTAACTTGCATAGAATGGCATTGATCAACAGGCACCAGGAAGGGATGAACAGGTGTCTCCCTGCTGAATGTAAGCTTTTGGTACAGTCATTCTTTATACCAACTGCTGATTGATAGAATGATTACACAATTTTGTATAAGCTAACAAAATCATTTATAGACATTCATGTTTATAAACTGAACTAGTTTCACAGATCAAATGAGCTAGATTAACTTTAATTTCCTATATGATATCTCAGTTAACCTCAAATTTGGAATTCACTTCATTATGTGCAATACATGGTTAAAAATCTATTTTGGAATATTAAGAAAAAATAATGCAGAAAATTACCTTATAACATGTCAACTGGCACCTTCTGCAAAAATATTTGCAAGTGTTTTGGGGAAAATGTTATAAAGTTGTTAAAAATTATATGTCAGTTAATCAGAATTTTTATACCTTGATGAGGTCATTTCATTTTCCTAACTTCCTAAGAAAACAGCCTCCACATTGATTCTTCTGTGTCTGTTGAATTTAATGCAGACCCCTTTATCCAAATGTCAGGATAAACACTGAATATTTAGTTTCAGTTCATATTTTCCTAGCAAATCTTTTAAGTGCTCAAATAAGAACATATAAACCGAACTCAACAGTAAAAAGTCTGCATTTCCACTTAACTTCCTAGTAAGTTCTGAGGAGGCTGAGTGAGCTAATGGAAGGTTAAATAGCCTGAAAGAAGAAAACATGAAAGTTAAATGACGAGGCTTCTCTTTGACGCCTTTATTCTTGGCTGACTGCAGAATTCAAATGTTTTGCCAAACAGATACTGGAGGATAGATCTGTGCTGTGAGATTTTTCAAAATAGAAAAGAATGGTAATTGTTTATATAATAAATTAATTAATTTGAAACAGCTACAAGTAAGATGTACATTTGAAAACAATAAAATATTTATTTCAATGAAAACTATATTCATATTTACCAAATATAATAGTCATTTATCTAATTTCAATGTTTATCAATCTATCTATATTTTAAGATGACACATACACACTATGAAGCTATTTAAATATAAAAAGTAAATCCAAATCTGAACATGAACTATGTTAGAGTTGTTCTTGTTCAGCAACCCAGTCACATCCAACTATTTGTGATTGGCTACAGAGTTACAGCCACACTAAAATTATAATATTTTACAGAGAGTGCTGGAGAAGACTTTTGAGAGTCCCATGGACTGCAAGGAGATCCAACCAGTCCATCCTAAAGGAGATAAGTCCTGGGTTTTCATTGGAAGGACTGATGCTGAAGCTGAAACTCCAATACTTTGGCCACCTCATGCAAAGAGTTGACTCATTGGAAAAGACTCTGATACTGGGAGGGATTGGAGGCAGGAGGAGAAGGGGATAACAGAGGATGGGATGGCTGTATGGCATCACCGACTCCATGGACATGAGTTTGAATGAACTCCGGGAGTTGGTGATGGACAAGGAGGCCTGGCATGCTGTCATTCATGGGGTCGCAAAGAGTCGGACACGACTGAGCAACTGAACTGACTGACTGACAGAGAGCAAAATATGTCAATGTAGACCCAATTTAATGTACAGCATTCTGATAAAGTGGGATTAACTGTAGGTTTTAAAATTGTATTTAGAACAGGTACATTTTATTTTTATTTTCAAGGACTATTGCTATGAACATAAAGAGTCTATGATTTATATAAAGTGACAGTTGATAATGTAACCATTACAATGAAAGGAAATATAATACATTTAAAATTTTAATATTAGTGAATATCTTGTTGCCTAAATAGCCTCCTCCAACAAAACTATATCCTAATTTCTGTTTTGTTTAATTGACTTGTATTTTTAATTTACACTGATGGTTTTTAGTGACATAAAAAGTGACAGTTTTCAATTTTTATGGGAGAGAAAAAAAATATTCACCATGAATGAGAAATAGCAATCGATATTGAAGAGGGTCAAGGTAAAATGTTACTGAAGAAAAATGGAAAATATTTAAAAACATAGTTTCCGTGTGGAAAGATGAGTACTGTGGAAATACCCTTAAATTCAGTGGTTAAAGAGTCCATTTTAATGGCCTCAATGATAAAAACAAATTGTAAGGGATACTTAGAGGGTAAAACTTTTGTGTAAAATTATTTTAATATTTTTTCTGTTGTTTTCTGAGTATAAATACTAGCTTGTGTGTATGTAGTAGCCAGATATAAGAGTTGAGGGAATATTTTCTTAATGATTACTTATAAGATATATTTGAAATAGGACATTTTATCAACCAAGTTTGGAGTTACATCAGTTTCTGATCATTCCTGGCAAGCCTATTTCATAAAGCAAGAAAGACCAAAATCTCTTTATCATGATCAAATGAGCTGGAATATATGGAGGGATTATTTTAACAGATATCAATCAATCATGATGTAGCAAAACATGTGATGTACTGATGAAACATGTAGCGTGGCCATTAAATCTGGGACAGAGATAATATTTTATCTATATGGTAATATACAATATGCACACAAAATATGCTAATATATACATATTAACATACACTTATATCACCAGAATCACATCACTCTGTGTTAAAATCAGATAATGAATCATTTACAGGCATTTTCAATAATTTTTCTATAAAAAAGAAATGAATTTCATTTTTATTCATTTTTTCCTTGACTCAGTGTGTACTTCATTCCCATCTCACCCAGTTATACCTGCAGTCAATTATTACACAAATATTAGAAGCAAAGCAGGAGACAAGCAATTTAAATATGTATCAATGATACACTGTCAATTGATATCAAATAGAGATGAACAGAAGGAGACAGCAGCTAAAGGACTTGATCATGATGCATCCTTAGGAGAGACTTGTTTCCCTTTTGTAATCATGTTACAGACTTGGACTCTGTTTAGACTTTAGCTCTGAGATGTGATACTCATTTAACATCTATCCCCACCTGGGTTAAGTATATTGGAAAGGTTTATGAAAGGGTGGAATACTAATTGACAGTACTGATCACATAAAATATATCTGCATTTATGTCTTTGGGTTTTACAAGGCCTTAATAGTATCTTGTGACAGTTCAGTCCAGATTTTTCATTCCATTTCTAATCATCCAAAATTCTACATATCCTTACTGCCTAAGTTTTATTTTTATTACCTTGACAGACAGAAGGTATTTAAAAATTCCCAGCACAAATTCAAATCAGTCAGTGCCTGAGAAAAATAAAAAGAATTTACAACAGTCACAGTCCTGGAGGGAATGACAATGTGCATTTTCTTTGATATTTATGTATATGAAACACTGTAGATGCAGACTCAGGCATTATGAGGCTTAAAGCTTATACAATTAGTGGCAGTGGTGATCTATTTTTAAAAAGTAATACTAAATGTAATACCTTGACATTCTGACTAAAGGGATAATGTGAACACATTTATAAGTTTTGCTAGGATTTTAGGAAAGGTACCATGAAATGCTCTCAAATTTAAAAAATTAAATAAGTAAAAACATGACAAATCAATAAAAATAATGTTCTCTGGGTAGGGAATGTATCAGATTTATCTCATATTATTTGATTTAAGGCAGACAAGGATATTTTTCACAACTTAGATTTAAGCAACTTGTGCTTGATAACCCATTTTTTGATTGTTCCTTAACTATTTTATATGTTTGTTTGCTTCCTTAATTGTTTTATACGGTGTCTCTGATCAAATCTCAAAACAATCTAGCACTTACATCTTTATTCCAATGATTCTAAAATGGGCAATGATTAACTTAGAAAAACTTTGGAAAAATATAGAAGGAAGTGTTGCTTTGAAAACCATAAAAGATTGGCAAAGGCACTCATGCATACATAAGGAGAACTAACAACTAGTGGTACTCAACTAGCAAGATATTACTCTGGACAAAGTTAAGTGGGTATGAGGGATACAATTTGATACCAATTTATGTGGATTACTAGAACATATTTGCTTTGAAAGTTTTAGTTTCAAAGTAAGCATTATTTCAGTATAGCTTAGATGCCAGTATAACCTTTGTTAAGCTATTTTTTTCTTCTTCTCAAATTCTCTATCATAAAATAAAACTGAAATTAACATTGATAATAAGGATGAGCACTTTACATGCACTGCTCCATTAAAGCCTTACAAATGTACACCATGTGTTACATACTAAATTACTTTATTTACATTGGCAAAGACGCTAAATGACATGCCTAAAGTAACACAGGCTGTATATTGTCACCTTGCTTATTTAACTTATATGCAGAGTACATCATGAGAAATGCTGGGCTGGAAGAAACACAAGCTGGAATCAAGATTGCCAGGAGAAATATCAATAACCTCAGATATGCAGATGACACCACCCTTATGGCAGAAAGTGAAAAGGAACTAAAAAGCCTCTTGATGAAAGTGAAAGAGGAGAGTGAAAAAGTTGACTAAAAGCTCAACATTCAGAAAACTAAGATCTTGGCAACTGGTCCCATCACTTTATGGCAGATAGATGGGGAAACAGTGGAAACAGCATCAGATTTTATTTTGAGGGGCTCCCAAATCACTGCAGATGGTGACTGCAGCCATGAAATTAAAAGACGCTTACTCCTTGGAAGGAAAGTTATGACCAACCTAGATAGTATATTCAAAAGCAGAGACATTACTTTGCCAAAGAAGGTCCATCTCGTCAAGGCTATGGTTTTTCCTGTGGTCATGTATGGATGTGAGAGTTGAACTGTGAAGAAAGCTCAGCGCCAAAGAATTGATGCTTTTGAACTGTGGTGTTGGAGAAGACTCTTGAGAGTCTCTTGGACTGCAAGGAGACCCAACCAGTCCATTCTAAAGGAGACCAGTCCTGTGTGTTCACTGGAAGAACTGATGCTGAAGCTGAAACTCCAATACTTTGGCCACCTGATGAGAAGAGTTGACTCATTGGAAAAGACTCTGATGCTAGGAGGGATTGGGAGCAGGAGGAGAAGGGAACAACAGAAGATGAGATGGTTGGATGGCATCACTGACTCAATGGACATGGGTTTGGGTGGACTCTGGGAGTTGGTGCTGGACAGTTAGACCTGGCATGCTGTGCCAGGTCACAAAGAGTCAGACACGACTGAGTGACTGAACTGAACTGAAGTCCTAACTCTTAGTATTTCAGAATGGGACTGTATATGGATATAGCATCTTTAAAGAGGAAATTAAATTAAAATGGATTCATTAGGATGGGCCCTAATCTAATATTACTGGTGTCTTTGTAAGAAGAAGAGATTAGGATTCACTCAGAAGGAATTACTTGGAGACACGAAGAAGACTGTCAGCTACAAGCGGTCAAGAAAGGCCCAAGAAGAAACCCACTCTGTCAACACTGATCTCCAACTTCTATCCTCTAAAACTGTGACAAAAGAAATTTCTGTGGTTTAAGCCATCCATTCTGAGGTATTTTGGTGTGGCGGTCTTTGCAAACTAATATGGAACATACATGTGTGTGTATATATATATATATATATATATATATATATATTTTTTTTTTTTTTTAAATTGATTTAGTGCAGGCTTCCCTGGTGGCTCAGATGGTAAAGAGTCTGTCTGCAATGCAGGAGACCCAGGTTCGATCCCTGGGTAGGGAGGATCTCCTGGAGAAGGAAATGGCAGCCAACTCCAGTATTCTTGCCTGGAAAATCCCATGGATGTTGGAGCCTGGTAGGCTACTGTCCATGGGGTCACAAAGAGCCGGATATGACTGAGCGACTTCACTTAACTTCTAAACTTCATTTCATAAATATTCTTCTATATTATTGAAATTGATTTCTTATTTCATAACAGTAAACTAGGAATAAATTAAAATAACAAATATTCCATTACCATGTCTTGCATAAATCAAGCTTTCCTGTGTCATTTGAGATTTCAATTTTGTTACAGTGTATTCTAGCAATGCTTTCTCTCAAGTTTATATGCCGAGAATAATTACATTGGGAATTTGAGAAGCAGAAATTCAGTCATATAGGCTTTTACAGGGGAAAATATATATAAAATCACTATATGTTTTGACCTATTACTATTGAATTATGTGAAAATTATCAATGAACTATAGACTATTATGCCAGAATAATCAAAATTTCAAAAGGAAATCTCATACTATCTATCAACTTTCCACTTAAATTTATTTGAAAATAAATTTCTTATTAATTTTGCTAGTATGCAACATGTTTCTCAAGTGGAAAGGAGCTTCTCTCAAAAGAACAAAGTAATTGACTCTGGCCGGGAGAGGGTGGGATGATTGGGGAGAATAGCACTGAAATATGTATAATATTATATCTGAAATGTATTAATTGTTCAAACTAATCACTGTCATGTTACAATTTGTTCATATTAGATGTTTGTAATGTTTCTGATAATCAATAAAAGAGATTCTTGATAAAAAAATAAAATTAAATTAAATTAAATATATTAAAATAATGTTATAATAATTATGTAATAGTATATATACATTATATGTAGCTTGAGAAGAGAATAAGTAAATGAATTTTAAATTAGTACTCATCACTTATTTCAGATTATTTTATGTTTATAATTTCTGACATCATGACACCAAACATTTTTTTATGTTGATGGACTCTATATAATCCAATATTTGCTACAAATATACAAATTATTGCTGCATTGATATATATTTAATTGCATCTTTTTCGCCTTATTTTTTACATTTTCACATTTTCAGAAATTTCAAGGTATTTTTTACATTAACAGTGTTCAGCAGATGTCTTTTTTTCATATGAAGGTCAATGACAACACAGTTTGCTTCCCTCTATGTGGATTATTTGACAACTAAGCAGTAATTCCCCAAAGTTTAAGAGATAGCCTTCATTGTTTACAATGACTTTTTGCATAAAAACCCAAAATGTCAGGTGTTGGTATCACCAATGGTGTCTGTCAACAAGCATCCATTGCAGATACCATCTGAAGACCAAAACTGGAAAGTACTGGAAAGTATTCAACAAATGTTTACCAATGCATCATTTGGGATTGATTCTTCCTAATCAAATGAACATGATGGGACAGGTGATACTGTCTAGGTAATTCCAAAACAATAAGTAAAGAAATAGACAATATCTCTTTAAATAGTTTAAGTACTGGGGAGGGGAAAAATGATTAATCTATATATTGAAAGTTTTTAAGTCAAAAATGAAAGAATGATATGTCAGCTAAATTTTATGGTCACATTTTAAAATATGCATTATTTTGAGAAATTCAGTGGGAGGGGAAGAACTATTGAAATTTCCAAACACTGGAAAATATGATTGGCAAGTAAAAAACGCCTGACATTGAATAAATACTTAATGATAAGTTATGGTGAAAATAATATTTAAAATATTAATATTTCAAATGATAGTGATTTAATGAATATAAATAAAGGATTAAGACACAATTTCCTCAATAACATGTTGTTACTAAAATATGTATTTTGGCTGACAATTTCATAATTTACTTTTTTTCCACAGAATTATTTTTCCTACGTAGACAGGAGCTAGTATGCTTTGAGTCTCCCACTTGTCTAGAGAGGAGAGCATCTGACATGTTTTCAAAGCATATATAGTAACAGTTGCACAAGTAGAAACTTCATTAGGGAAATTACAGTTTCTGATGTGCAATATTAAATTGATAGTTAAAATAAAACCTGTACTCCTGTGTCTAATTATTTTCTACATAGTTTGAGATAAGTGCAAAGCTACTAGAAAAAAATATACAGATGAGTTAGAAAGAAAGATAGTATAAAGTTTAATAGAAGCCTTCTGATCAAGATAGCACATTCTGTGACCTTACTACTTCCACTTGAACTTCAGTTCAGTTCAGTTCAGTCACTCAGTCGTGTCTGACTCTTTGCGACCCCATGAATTGCAGCACGCCAGGCCTCCCTGTCCATCACCAACTCCCGGAGTTCACCCAGACTCACATCCATTGAGTCAGTGATGCCATCCAGCCATCTCATCCTCTGTAGTCCACTTCTCCTCCTGCCTCCAATCCCTCCCAGCATCAGAATCTTTTCCAATGAGTCAACTCTTCCCACGAGGTGGCCAAAGTACTGGAGTTTCAGCTTTAGCATCATTCCTTCCAAAGAAATCCCAGGGCTGATCTCCTTCAGAATGGACTGGTTGGATCTCCTTGCAGTCCAAGGGACTCTCAAGAGTCTTCTCCAACACCACAGTTCAAAAGCATCAATTCTTTGGCGCTTAGCCTTCTTCACAGTTCAACTCTCACATCCATACATGACCACAGGAAACACCATAGCCTTGACTAGACAAAACTTTGTTGGCAAAGTAATGTCTCTGTTTTTGAATATGCTATCTAGGTTGGTCATAACTTTCCTTCCAAGGAGTAAGCGTCTTTTAATTTCATGGCTGCAGTCACCATCTGCAGTGATTTTGGAGCCCAGAAAAATAAAGTCTGACACTGTTTCCACTGTTTCCCCATCTATTTCCCATGAAGTGATGGGACCAGATGCCATGATCTTCGTTTTCTGAATGTTGAGCTTTAAGCCAACATTTTCATTCTCCTCTTTCACTTTCATCAAGAGGCTTTTTAGTTCCTCTTCACTTTCTGCCATAAGGGTGGTGTCATCTGCATATCTGAAGTTATTGTTATTTCTCCTGGCAATCTTGATTCCATCTTGTGTTTCTTCCAGTCCAGCATTTCTCATGATGTTCTCTGCATATCAGTGAAATAAATTATTAAAATATTTTAATTTTTGGCAAATGCAGGATCTTGTTCATACACACAAATGTAAGACCTTCATAAAAACAAGAACTAAAATAATCCATGGGGGAATTGAAGCAAGTAGAAATAATGGGGAAAGGCAAGAGACAGTATTTGATATGATTCAGCAACTTCTGGAGAGTATCGTATTGTAGCAACTATGCAGAGCGGGGGGCTGCTGCTGCTGCTAAGTCGCTTCAGTCTGTGCAACCCCAGAGACGGCAGCCCACCAGGCTCCCCCCGTCCCTGGGATTCTCCAGGCAAGAACACTGGAGTGGGTTGCCATTTCCTTCTCCAATGCATGAAAGTAAAGAGTGAAAGTGAAGTCGCTCAGTCGTATCCGATGCTTAGCGACCCCATGGACTGCACCCTACCAGACTCCTCGATCCATGGGATTTTCCAGACAAGAGTACTGGAGTGGGGTGTCATTGCCTTCTCCAGAGAGGGGGGACTCCCCCCTAATTTTGTTCAGATAATGAGATTGATGATGGGACATGTATCAAGAAGGTATGAAAAGATGTGTTACATATATACTTGAGGTCTCTGTGGCGAGGAGGGCAGGCCTCTCAAGCAAGTCCTAAATGACTTAAAAGAAAAAAAGGAACTGGGGCCAGCGTTTTTTTTTTTTTTTTTTTTAACTGAGGTTAGGTATAGAGCCTAGGTGAGGGTTTTCCTAGGTAGGTAGGAGCTGGTGTTGAGTTTCCCACTTAGCCAGAGAAGGGAGCATCTGACATTCTCATTCACAAGTCCAGATAAAGGGCAGAGTGGGAAGATGAAGGATGAGGTTTAAAAGTTGTCAACAGTCATATATCAGAAAACCGAATCAAACTCTTCATTAGAGTTATTTCAGAGAAATCTGGAGCAATGACACTGCACCTGGAGACAACTGATTGATAAAGTTAGGTTTCCAGTCTGGAAATGGGCTACTAACTGCTGTGCATTTCTGCACTCACCTAAGAGCTGAAGGGGTGGGGTTGTATGTCCACAGCAGGGCATTTTCTGAGATAAGAAAGGCAGGACTGTGCTCTGGGAAGTTGACAACTAGGGAAAGCTATAAAATACCCTCAGTGGAGACTGCCTGTTAGAGCAATTCATTCAAATCCCAATCGCACTGGAATAAAGTTAGATACTCAGGCACTGACAGACATCTCTCCCATCCCAAAGCAAGGTGAAAGTGAAGTCGCTCAGTCGTGTCCGACTCTCTGCAACCCCATGGACTGTAGCCTACAAGGCTTTTCCATCCATGGGATTCTCAAGGCAAGAATACTGGAGTGGTTTACCATTTCCTTCTCCAGGGGATCTTCCCGACCCAGGGATCGAACCTGGGTCTCCCTCATTGGAGGCAGATGCTGTAACCTCTGACCCAGCAGGGAAGCCCAGAGCAAAGAAGTAGGCAAGTTGTCAAGTGCAGTGTTACTGCTAAGATGAGCTATTAGCAAAGAGTTATAAGTATTGTAGATGAAATAAAGGGCTTCCCTCGTGGCTCAGTGTGGTAAAGAACCCCTGGTCAATGCAGAAGACACAGATTCAATCCCTGAGTTGGGAAGATCCTCTGGAGAAGAAAACGGCAACGTACTCCAGTAATCTTGCCTGGAAAATCCCAGGGACAGAGGAATCTAGTGGGCTACAGTCCATAGGGTTGCAAAAGAGTCAGACATGGCTCAGTGACTAAACAACAACAATAGCAAAACAGCACAGTGACATACACAACTTTTATGGGAAGGTACATAGAACAGGTAGAACACAAAACAGACATAATTCTGAGAAATTGCTGGTGCGAATATAGCTAAGGATAGCTGTTTTGTAGAGCATTTTAACCATTCAGTAAAAGTGTTAAGTGACCTAAAAATTGTATTTCTAGGAGACATGTAAAGGGATATTCAGTGCTTCACCATTTCTTACAGTGGAAAACCGGAAATAGACTCGATACTTAATAATGTGGGAACCAGTTAATCAAAATGGTGCAAGGTAGAACAAACCATGAAAGAGAGATAAAATACTCAAAATCAATACTATAAAAATTAAAGTATGATTTTATTTTGATTTTTATTGTTTGTTTTTACATATTTATAAATTAACTTGGATATTGATTTTGAATTTTATTTTAACTCTGCTGCTGCTGCTGCTAAGTCGCTTAAGTCGTGTCCAACTCTGTGCGACCCCATAGACAGATGCTCACCAGGCTCCCCCGTCCCTGGGATTCTCCAGGCAAGAACACTGGAGTGGGTTGCCATTTCCTTCTCCAATGCATGAAAGTGAAAAGTGAAAGTGAAGTCGCTCAGTCGTGTCCGACTCTTAGCGACCCCATGGACTGGAGCCTACCAGGCTCCTCTGTCCATGGTATTTTCCAGGCAAAAGTACTGGGGTGGGGTGCCATTGCCTTCTACTGATATATAAATCTGCAAGTTTTAGAAGATAGATCAGATCAGATCACATCAGTCGCTCAGTCGTGTCCGACTCTTTGCAACCCCATGAACCGTAGCACGCCAGGACTCCCTATCCATCACCAGCTCCCGGAGGTCACCCAGACTCACATCCATCAAGTCAGTGATGCCATCCAGCCATCTCATCCTCTGTCGTCCCCTTCTCCTCCTGCCCTCAATCCCTCCCAGCATCAGAGTCTTCTCCAATGAGTGAACTCTTCGCATGAGGTGGCCAAAATACTGGAGTTTCAGCTTTAGCATCATTCCTTCTAAAGAAATTCCAGGATTGATCTCCTTCAGAATGGACTGGTTGGATCTTCTTGCAGTCCAAGGGACTCTCAAGAGTCTTCTCCAACACCACACTTCAAAAGCATCAATTCTTCGGCTCTCAGCCTTCTTCACAGTCCAGCTCTCACATCCATACATGACCACAGGAAAGACCATAGCCTTGACTAGGCGAACCTTTGTTGGTAAAGTAATGTCTCTGCTTTTGAATATGCTATCCAGGTTGGTCATAACTTTCCTTCCAAGGAGTAAGCGTCTTTTAATTTCATGGCTGCAGTCACCATCTGCAGTGATTTTGGAGCCCAGAAAAACAAAGTCTGACACTGTTTCCACTGTTTCCCCATCTATTTGCCATGTAGTGATGGGACCAGATGCCATGATCTTCGTTTTCTGAATGATAGCTCAATTGCTAAATATTTAGCATATGATATTTGACATTTTATGGAGGCGTAAATGACTGAGTAGACGATAAAGAGAATCTAAGTAGAAGGATATGCCTAGATGAGGCTGATACTGTGCCGTTTTTGATAAAAATCAGTTTTGTTCTGTGTATGTGAAGGTTTCTTTCATGCATAGAATACACACAACGACACATAGTTAAAAGAATTGACTATTTACAATTTTCTCATTTCATATAGCTACTGAATTTTCACTGTGTTGGTTACTTATAATCTATACTCCCCTACTAAAAAAAGTTAACCGTATCTTTTCTATTTAAAACTCACAGAGGTTAAGAGGTTAATTAAAGCCCTTGGTCCCAAAGGTCAGGAAAAAAATAACACACTTTTAAACTTTTTTTCTAACTAAAAGTCACTTATTTTCCTTAATATGCTATTTTTTAGAATGCATAGCAATTAATTCCTACTGAAAAGGAAATTCAAATTATCTTCAATATTGTTGGTGTTATACAATGTGTTTCCTTTGTATTTTTAAAAGATGAACCACTACTCAAAAACCTAGCCATTTCCAAAACTTTCATGTTAACATGAAATATATGCAAATAATCTAGTATCCAGATTCAAAATTTATGAAATACACAGTCAAAGGATCTGTGTACAAGACATTCCTTTAAAAACTTTATGGGGGAAAATAACTTAGTAATACATAAAAATTGTTTAACTAGATTGCTAAAACTGATTTAGAAACTTCTATCCTAAATTTATTAATATATTAGCCACTGATCTTTGCTGGATAATATTTCTGTACTGTACTCCTTCATCAAAATGTACTTCACTGTTTGGTAGGCTGACCAATGGTCTCTCCAAAGTGTCCAGGTTCTGATCTCTGCAACCAACCAATATGTTAATTTAAACAGTGAAAGAGATTTTGCAGATGTGATTATATCATGTACTTTGAGATAGGAAGATTATCCTGGATTATCCAGGGCTGCCCAACCTAATTATGAGATTCCTTAAAAATAGAGAACTTGCCCTAATGAGTTCGGGCCAGAGAGACAGCACTACAGAATAATCAGGGAGATATAATGTTGTTAAATTTGAAGGGAAAGGAAGAGGGTCATCACCAAGAACAGTAGGTTCCCTCTTGAAACTAGGAATGTCGAGGCCATGATGATTTTCTCTAGAGCTTCTACTCAGTAATGAAGACTTCCAGATACCTTTATTTTATGAAAGTGAGACCAGTCAGATCAGATCAGTCGTCAGTCGTGTCCGACTCTTTGCAACCCCATGAACCGCAGCACGCCAGGCCTCCCTGTCCATCACCAGCTCCCGGAGGTCACTCAGACTCCCACCCATCAAGTCAGTGATGCCATCCAGCCATCTCATCCTCTGTCATCCCCTTCTCCTCCTGCCCTCAATCCCTCCCAGCATAAGAGTCTTCTCCAATGAGTCAACTCTTTGCATGAGGTGGCCAAAATACTGGAGTTTCAGCTTTAGCATCATTCCTTCCAAAGAAATTCCAGGATTGGTCTCCTTCAAAATGGACTGGTTGGATCTGTACTCATGTCCTAATTTACACAACTATATTTCAGATAACTGTCTGCTGTTTTAAGCCATTACATTTGTCATAACTTTTGTGTAAGGCATATAAATTAATATAAAGTGGAAGGACGAGAGGGATGGAGGGAGGGAGGGAAAAGAAGGAGGGAGGAAAGACAGAGAAAGGAAAGACAAAAAAGAAAAAAAGAAACAATTCTATTTCCATCAGAGTGAAAAAAAAATTTCTAAAATCATGAAGATGATAACATTCAACTATCAATTTCACAACTCGTTTTAAACTATACCTCATTGTCTAAAAGCAAAAAATATGTAAATAAACAGGAAATCTTAAATCATGTTTTTGAGCCTTAGCAGTGAATGAAAATAAATATCATAGGAATGTTTAGTGATGGCTTATACATTATTCTAGATGATTCAGTTCAATTCAGTTAAGTTGCTCAGTCATGTCCAACTCTTTACGACCCCATGGACTGCAGCACACCAGGCTGCAGGTGTCTCTGTCCATCACCAACTCCTCAAGCTTGCTCAAACGCATGTCCATCGAGTTGGTGATGCCATCCAACCATCTCATCCTCTATCGTCCCCTTCTCCTGCTTCCAATCTTTCCCAGCATCAGAGTCTTTTCCAATAAGTAAGTTCTTCCCATCAGGTGGCCAAAGTACTGTAGCTTCAGGTTCAGCATCAGTCCTTCAGATAAATATTCAGGACTGATTTCCTCTAGGATTGACTGGTTGGATCTCCTTGCAGTCCAAGGATATCTCAAGAATCTTCTCCAACACCACAGTTCAAAAGCATCAATTCTTTGCACTCAGCTTTCTTTATGGTCCAACTCACATCTATTTATGACTACTGGAAAAGCCATAACTTTGACTACACAGACCTTTTTGACAAAGTAATGTCTATTTTTTAATATTCTGTCTAGTTTGGTCATAGTTTTCTTCCAAGGAGCAAGGGTTTAATTTCATGGCCGCAGTCACCATCTGAGTGATTTTGGAACCCAAGAAAATAAAGTCTCTAATATTTCCCCATCTATTTGCCATGAATTGATGGGACCAGGTGCCATGATTTTAGTTTTTGAATGTTGAGTTTTAAGCCAGATTTTTCACCCTACTTTTTCACTTTCATCAAGAGGCTCTTATGGTTCAGAAAAATTACATTAACAATACATATAAGGGAATGGATCATACCATGCACTTCTATCATGTATACTAAATGCATGTAATTTCTAATATCAATAAAATACAAGGAAGTATCTATTTATAAAAAGGGGAAATTGCTACAAATAGGAACATTAAAATTAAAGAATAAATTAGGAAGAGAAGACGCATCTCTATCAGATCTGATCAGATCAGATCAGTTGCTCAGTTGTGTCTGACTCTTTGTGACCCCATGAATTACAGCACGCCAGGCCTCCCTGTCCATCACCAATTCCGGGAGTTCACACAGACTTTAGTCCATCGAGTCAGTGATGCCATCTAGCCATCTCATCCTCTGCCATCCCCTTCTCCTCTTGCCCCCAATCCCTCCCAGCATCAGGGTCTTCTCCAATGAGTCAACTCTTCACATGAGGTGGCCTAAGTACTGGAGTTTCAGCTTTAGCATCAGTCCTTCCAAAAATATCCCAGGGCTGATCTCCTTTAGAATGGACTGGTTGGATCTCCTTGCAGTCCAAGGGACTCTCAAGAGTCTTCTCCAACACCATAGTTCAAAAGCATCAATTCTTCGGCGTTCAGCCTTCTTCAGAGTCCAACTCTCACATCCATACATGACCACAGGAAAAACCATTGCCTTGACTAGACGTAACTTTGTTGGCAAAGTAATGTCTCTGCTTTTGAATATGCTATCTAGGTTGGTCATAACTTTCCTTCCAAGGAGTAAGAGTCTTTTAATTTCATGGCTGCAGTCACCATGTGCAGTGATTTTGGAGCCCAGAAAAATAAAATCTGACACTGTTTCCACTGTTTCCCCATCTATTTCCCATGAAGTGAAGGGACCGGATGCCATGATCTTCATTTTCTGAATGTTGAACTTTAAGCCAACTTTTTCACTCTCCACTTTCACCTTCATCAAGAGGCTTTTTAGTTCCTCTTCACTTTCTGTCATAAGGGTAGTGTCATCAGCATATAATATAATTCTAATCAGAAGTAATACATTGTGGATATGGCATATCTGGAAAGTAGAATTAATAGCATGGACAGTGCAAAATTTTTATATTCAATTCAAGAAACAAGAAAGAGAAGGTTGATATACAGTATCAAAAACAGTCATATGCTTTATGATTATTTTCAAATATGAACCAGAAGAAAATAAAGCAGAGGGAATATAAAGACACAATAGAAAATAATTTACTGAGATTTAATAAGCTGCTAGAAAGTGATATTAGAAAGGATTCAATTTATAAGGCTATATTACTGAATAAGCACTGAGATTAATCATATCTTGGTGATTATTTTGATTTATTCAGTAACAAAAAGGAAGAAAAATAATATCAAAGTAACTCAGAAATCAAGTTGACCTCCACTTTCTGGCACATAGTATACCAGAAATCAAGGCACAGTCTTTAAAGAGTTTTGCTGTAATTTATTAAGTACTATGAAACCTGTACATTCAAATAGATTTATATGCATTTTATCATTAGTCCTCACAATTTTATCCCATTTAAAAGACAAAGAACCTAATTTTAAGAAGAGCATTATAATATTGCAATCCCACACAGCCAGAGAGGTATAAAGTAAGATTTAAAACTATGGATATGTCTCTAAGTCTTCTGCTTTTACAAATTATGGGCTAAAACTTTATGGATTTTGGAAAGGTACTGGAATCCAAAAATTAGCTGTAAAGAATTAAGTGAATGGTAATTAAGGACAGCCAAGCTAAGTCAGAGACCAATCAGAATAAAAAAGAGTAAGAATTCTGAAATGATAACATTTACAAGATCAGAGTGGGTCCTCTTTTTAGTTGTGTGTATGTGAGAGAGAGAGAGAGAGAGAGAGAGAGAGAGAGAGAGAGAGAGAGAGAGACAGGGTACCTTTCTGAATTTCAGCTACTTTGTTAAAGAATAAAATTGTAGAACAAAAAAACTGTCTGATCTCGAACATTAAACCTAGCCTTGAGCTTACAGAATAATAAACTGATTCTATTGCAGAAAATGAGCTATGTAAAGATGATCATTGTTAGTGGAACTCTGAGACTGAGATAAGCCACACACTAAAATATTCCATACAACATTATACCAATCTAGACAGCATATTAAAAAGCAGACATTACTTTGTCAACAAAGGTCCATCTAGTCAAGGCTATGGTTTTTCCAGAGGTCATGTATGAATGTGAGAGTTGGACTATAAAGAAAGCTGAGTGCTGACGAATTGATGCTTTTGAACTGTGGTGTTGGAGAAGACTCTTGAGAGTCCCTTGGACTGCAAGGAGATCCAACCAGTCCATTCTGAAGGAGATCAGCCCTGGGATTTCTTTGGAAGGAATGATGCTAAAGCTGAAACTCCAGTACTTTAGCCACCTCATGCAAAGAGTTGACTCATTGGAGAAGACTCTGATGCTGGGAGGGATTGAGAGCAGGAGGAGAAGGGGACGACAGAGGATGAAATGGCTGTATGGCATCACTGACTCGATGGACATGGATTTCAGTGGACTCCAGGAGTTGGTGATGGACAGGGAGCCCTAGTGTGCTTCAGTTCATGGGGTCGCAAAGAGTTGGACACAACTGAGCAACTGAACTGAACCGAAACAATCACCGACCAAGATTTATGCTGATATAAGTCTTGAAATAAAGTTCACATTATCTAATTTTGTATGATGATGAGATTCCCACATCATTCCAAATTATGTCTCTCAAAATCTTAATCCTTGTACTAAGAAAACTGTCGACCTAGGGTACACAGGTCCGTTGTCTCTTCTAGTACTTCATCTCAACCACTCCAGTCTTGAATATCATCTTCACTCTCCCTGCACTTATAATTTTAAATCAGAAGTCTTCAATTAGAGTTTCTAACTTCTCATTTTCTGTTTGCTTTTGCAGCCAGTCTGATTTGAATGTTACCAGTGAATCCAGTGAAACTGACTTTGTTAACATTAGTGAAGAACTTTTTAATCTTCAGCTTTGTTAACAGTGCTCAAGTCTTACAACTGTGGAAACACCATGACATCACTCGGTTCTCTTAAATATCTACAGGTACCATTTGGTCAGGGCTGCTGTTAAATCATTGCTAGTCTTTCAAATTCCAGCAGATTACATTATTATCAAAGCATTACTGCCATCTTCAATTAAGAACGGCATAGTGAAAAAAAATAAAGGAAGTTTATTTAAAAATATAATATTAGAACAATTTTTATTTGATACATTCCACATTTCTAAAGTTCAGATAAAGAATCTTTGTTAAGTAGCATCCAAGAGTTTTTCCTTAATGTTTGAAGCTTTTCTTTGTCACATATTTATGCTTTGATAAATATGAGTAGATTTGAGGAGTGAGTCAGAATTTGAGCAATAATTCATGTTGCTCAATTTGAATTATGTAATCCATCTTGTTTATTTTTCTTATGTTTCTACCTTTTTTCTCTCAGGAAGAAAGAAAGAAAAGAAGAAATAAAGAAAGGAAGTAAAGAATAAAATAAGAGAGGGTAAAGAAGATGGAGAAAAGGTGGAAAGTTGAGAATTTATCATTTTTTTAAACAAAATAACTGCAAACTTTACAGAAATTTTAGAAAATGCAGAAAATCAACATACAGAAAAGTAAAATATCCAAATCCCACTAGTCAGCAAGCCTCTCATAATAGGTTGTGAAAAATATGCATTTTTCTGCACCAGCAACTGTTCAGTGACTCACAAAACATATATTGATGCCCTATGACTTCACAAAATGTCCTAATAATTATCATTAAACAGTTCAGCTTACATTTACATATTTAAATAACCAATGTAATCAAGATTTATGAAGAAAATTCTGCAGTCATATAAAAATTAAACTAAACCAATTGGGCAGGAGACAGGGATCAAGACCATCTCCACGAAAACAAAATGCATAAAAGCAAAATGGCATCTGAGGAATCTTCATAAAGAGCTCTGAAAAGAAGAGAAGCAAAAAGTAAATGACAAAAGGAAAGATATACTCATTTGAATGCTGAGTTCCAAAGAATAGCAAGGGGAGATAAGACAGCCTGTCTCAGCAATCAATGCAAAGAAATAGAGGAATGGGAAAGACTATAGATCTCTTCAAGAAAATGAGAGATACCATGGGAATATTTCATGCAAAAATGGGCTCAATAAAGGGCAAAGATGGTATGGACTGCTGGGGTCCAGCCCCAGCAGGATCCAGGGGTACCCTCAGGATGACGGCATAGGTGAAAGGATAGGAAAGCAGGGAGAACAGAGGCTTGATCTTCCTTGGTTAACACAGAAAGCCAATAATGCTCCTGTGTTCCAAGGAGTCATCCTGAAAGAAGAACAGAGAGAGAAAGGAGAGAAAAGGAAAAACGAATGACATGGGGAGACCAAGCTTCGGTGAGTGAAGCCCATAACTTTATTTTCAAAAGAAACTTTTATACCTTGACTTGTACATAGAGGGAAATGAAAGATGCAAAGTCATGCAGAGTCAGCTCAAACATTACATCTGTTTTGTCTTTATCTAAACCAGGATTTTTTCTGCATATCTTTCCCATAAACAATGTTGTGCATATTATCTTCTGGCCTTGGAAGCCTGTGGACATTTTATGATCCTTTTTTGATAAAGGCTGATCAGCCAGAAACCTTGTTATCCCTTAAAGTGTTCCTACTTTATTTCTCCCAGCCTCAGAAAGTACTAAACAGAGTTACATTCTCACGGAGCAAAGATGCAGTGGATCACAACAAAGAAAGAACCAATTAGCTCAAAGGTCTGATGTGGTTAATTCCAAGGTTGCTATTTATTTTCTTACATTCCAACTATGTAAACTAATGCACTCCCAGGTGCACAATTGATAAGGGATATGGGAACTTGGCAGCAAGCACTGGCCCAATAATGAAGCCCTTTACCAGTGCTATCTATTCTAATAATTTTTCATCTCTTAAAGGACTCTATGCTCACTAGGACTTTTAGAATGTTTTGGCTTCCTGTGCCTTTCAAGGTTGGGGAGTTGTGAACAATCATGTGTGTTAATTGCAAGAGTATGGATAAACCTGTCAGGAAAGCTAGAATACCAACGGAGGGGTTAAAATAGAAATATTCCTTTCATGCCCAAGAGACTTATTAACTAAAGCCCTAAGTTGACTTTTTCCAGAGAAAGGTGGTAGGGGATCAGATCGTCAGATCAGTCGCTCGTCGTGTCCGCTCTTGCCCCTGCCGCGCCGCGGCCTCCCTGTCCTCACCGCTCCCGGGTCCCCCTCGCTCCTCGGTCGTGTGCTCGCCTCTCTCCTCTGTCGTCCCCTCTCCTCCCCCTCTCCCTCCCACATCGGTCTCTCCATGTCACTCTCCGGGGTGGCTCGTTTCGCTGCTCCCTCTTTCCTTTCATGCCCAGAGACTTATTAACTAAAGCCCTAAGTTGACTTTTTCCAGAGAAAGGTGGTAGGGGATAGCCTCCTGCTAATGCCAGAAGAGTTCGTGAAAGGCATAATATAATAAACAGTAGATAGATTTTGGTTTGGGGGTAGATGTTTGAACAGATCCAGGGGGGTGCCTCGAGCCATGATCCAACTTGCTCATCATGGCTCTTCCATATGACCTTGTCATGGGTGGGATCTCCCGAGGTGGCTCCCGGCAACAGACCTAACAGAGGCAGGAGATATTAAGAAGAGGAGGCAAGAATACACAGAAGAATTGTACAAAACAGATCTTCATGATCCAGATAATCATGATGGTGTGATCACTACCTACAGCCTGACATCCTGGAATGTGAAGTCAAGTGGGACTTAGGAAGCATCACTACGAACAAAGCTAGTGGAGGTGATGGAATTCCAGTTGAGCTATTACAAATCCCAAAGATGATGCTGTGAAAGGGCTGCACTCAATATGCCAGCAAATTTGGAAAACTCAGCAGTGGCCACAAGACTGGAAAAGGTCAGTTTTCATTCCAATCCCCCCAAAAGGCAATGCCAAATAATTCTCAGATACCACACAATTGCACTCATCTCACATGCTGGCAAAGATTTGCTGAAAATTCTCCAAGCCAGGCTTCAGCAGTATGTGAATCATAAACTTCCAAATGTTCATGCTGGTTTTAGAAAAGACAGAGGAACCAGAGATCGAATTGCCAACATCCGCTGGATCATGGATAAAGCAAGAGAGTTCGAGAAAAACATCTATTTCTACTTTATTGACTATGCCAAAGCCTTTGACTGTGTAGATCACAATAAACTGTGGAAAATTCTGAAAGAGATGGGAATACCAGACCACCAGACCTACCTCTTGAGAAATTTGTATGCAAGTCAGGAAGCAACAGTTAGAGCTGGACATGAAACAACAGACTGGCTCCAAATAGAAAAAGGAGTTCGTCAAGGCTGTGTATTGTCACCCTGCTTTTTAAACTTCTATGCAGAGTACATCATGAGAAATGCTGGACTGGAGGAAGCACAAGCTGGAATCAAGTATGCCACCAGAAATATCCATAACCTCAGATATGCAGATGACACCACCCTTATGGCAAAGTGAATAAGAACTAAAAAGCCTCTTGATGAAAGTGAAAGGGGAGAATGAAAAAGTTGGTTTAAAGCTCAACATTCAGAAAATGAAGATCATGGCATCCGGTCCCATCACTTTATGGGAAATAGATGGGGAAACATTGGAAACAGTGTCAGACTTTAATTTTCTGGGCTCCAAAATCACTGCAGATGGTGACTGCAGCCATGAAAGAAAGTTATGACCAACCTAGATAGCATATTCAAAAGCAGAGACATTACTTTGCCAACAAATCTAGTCAAGGCTATGGTTTTTCCAGTGTTCATGTATGGATGAGAGAGTTGCACTGTTAAGAAAGCTTAGTGCCAAAGAATTGATGCTTTTGAACTGTGGTGTTGGAGAAGACTCTTGAGAGTCCCTTGGACTGCAAGGAGATCCAACCAGTCCATTCTAAAGGAGATCAGTCTGGGTGTTCTTTGGAAGGACTGATGCTAAAGCTGAAACTCCAATACTTTGGCAACCTGATGCGAAGAGTTGACTCATTGGAAAAGACTCTGACATTTGGAAGGATTGGGGGTAGGAGGAGAAGGGGATGACAGAGGATGAAATGACTGGATGGCATCACTGACTTGATGGACAAGAGTTTGAGTGAACTCCGGGAATTGGTGATGGACAGGGTGGCTTGGCGTGCTGTAATTCATAGGGTTCCAAAGAGTCAGACAGGACTAAGCAAATGAACTGAACTGAACTCCTTAGAAAGAAAGATGTATGGCAAAACCAATACAATATTGTAAAGCAATTAACTTCCAATTAAAATAAATAAATTTATATTTAAAAAATAAAAAAATAATGGATAAAGTGAAAAAAACATAAAATAAAAAGCAGAGACATTACTTTGCCAACAACAACAAAAAATAAATATAAAAAGCAGAGACATTACTTTGTCAACAAGGGTCCATCTAGTCAAGGCTATGGTTGTTCCAGTAGTCATGTATGGACGTGAGAGTTGGACTGTGAAGAAAGCTGAGTGCAGAAAAATTGAGGTTTGAACTGTGGTGTTGGAGAAGACTCTTGAGAATCCCTAGGACTGCAAGGAGATCCAACCTGTCCCTCCTACGGGAGTTCAGTCCTGGGTGTTCATTGAAAAGAATGATGTTTAAGGTGATACTCCAATACTTTGACCAATTCATGACAAGGGCTGACTCATTGGAAAAGGTCCTGATTCTGGGAAAGATTGAGGGAAAGAGGAGAAGGGGATGACAGAGGATGAGATGGTTGAATGGTATCACTGACTCAAAGTACATGAGTTTGGGGAATCTCCAGGAGTTGTTGAAGGACAGGGAGACCTGGTGTGCTGCAGTTCATGGGGTTGCAAAGGGTTGGACATGACTGAGTGACTGAACTGAGATTTTATCTTTGGTTTAAGGAAAGCACTCTGCTCCCTGTTACCATATAAGCATTCAGTTCAGTTCAGTTGCTCAGTCATGTCCCACATTTTGTGACTCCATGAATTGCAGCACACCAGGCCTCCCTGTCTAGCACCAACTCCCGGAGTTTACTCAAACTCATGTCCATAGAGTCGGTGATGCCATCCAGCCATCTCATTCTCTGTCGACCCCTTCTCCTCCTGCCCCCAATCCCTCCAAAATCAGAGTCTTTTCAAATGAGTCAACTCTTCGTATGAAGTGACCAAAGTATTGCAGTTTCAGCCTTAGCTTCAGTCCTTCCAAAGAACACCCAGGACTGATCTCCTTTAGAATGGCCTGGTTTGATCTCCTTGAGGTCCAAGGGACTCTCAAGAGTCTTCTCCCACACCACAGGTCAAAAGCATTAATTCTTGGCACTCAGTTTTCTTCACAGTGCAACTCTCACATCCATACATGACCCCTGGAAAAACCAAAGCCTTGGCTAAATGGAACTTTGTTTGTAAAGTGATGTCATTGCTTTTTATTATGCTGTCTAGGTTGGTCATAACTTTCCTTCCAAGGAGTAAGTGTTTTTTAATTTCTTGGCTGCAATCATCATCTGCAGTGATTTTGGACCCCCTCCCCCAAAATAAATTCTGACACTGTATCCACTGTTTCCCCATCTATTTCCCATATAGTGATTGGACCAGATGCCATGATCTTAGTTTTTTTAATGTTGAGCTTTAAGCCAACTTTTTCACTCTCCACTTTCACTTTCATCAAGAGGCTTTTTAATTCCTTTTCACTTTCTGCCATAAGGGTGGTGTCATCTGTATATCGGAGGTTATTGATATTTCTCCCAGCAATATTGTTTCCAGCTTGTGCTTCTTTCAGCCCAGTGTTTCTTATGATGTACACTGAATTTAAGTTAAATAAGCAGGGTGACAAAATACAGCCTTGACGTACTCCTTTTCCTATTTGGAACCAGTCTGTTTCATGTACAGTTCTAACTGTTGCTACTTAACCTGCATACAGATTTCTCAAAAGGCAGATCAGGTGGTCTGGTATTCCCATCTCTTTCAGAATTTTCCACAGTTTATTGTGATCTACACAGTCAAAGGCTTTGGCATAGTCAATGAAGCAGAAATAGATGTTTTTCTGGAACTCTCTTGCTTTTTCCATGATCCAGCCGATGCTGGCAATTTGATCTCTGGTTCTCCTGCCTTTTCTAAAACCAGCTTGAACATCTGGATGTTTATGGTTCACGTAATGCTTAAGTCTGGATTGGAGAATTTTGAGCTTTCCTTTACTAGCGTGTGAGATGAGTGCAGTTGTGCAGTAGTTTGAGCATTGTTTGGCATTGCCTTTCTTTAGGATTGGAATGAAAACTGACCTTTTCCAGTCTTGTGGCCACTGCTGAGTTTTCCAAATTTGCTGGCATAGAGTGCAGCACTTTCAGAGCATCATCTTTCAGGATTTGGAATAGCTCGACTGGAATTCCATCACCTCCACTAGCTTTGTTCGTAGTGATGCTTCCTAAGTCCCACTTGACTTCACATTCCAGGATGTCGGGCTCTAGGTCAGTGATCACACTATCGTGATTATCTGGGTCATGAAGATCTTTTTTGCATTTTTATTCTGTGTATTCTTGCCTCCTCTTCTTAATATCTTCTGCTTCTGTTAGGTCCATATCATTTCTGTCCTTTATTGGGCCCATCTTTGCATGAAATGTTTCCTTGGTATCTCTAATTTTCTTGAAGAGATCTCTAGTCTTTCCCATTCTGTTGCTGTCCTCTATTTGTTTTCATTGATCGTGGAGGAAGGCTTTTTTATCTCTCCTTGCTATTCTTTGGGACTCTGCATTCAGAGGTTTATATCTTTTCTTTTGTCCTTTGCTTTTAGCTTCACTTCTTTTCCGGGAGTTGGTAATGAACAGGGAGGCCTGATGTGCTGCAATTCATGGGGTAGCAAAGAGTTGGACATGACTGAGCGACGGATCTGATCTGACCTGATCTGATCACTTCTTTTCACAGCTATTTGTAAGGCCTCCCCAGACAGCCATTTTGCTTTTTTGCATTTCTTTTCCATGGGGATGATCTTGGTCCCTGTCTTCTGTACAATGTCACGAACCTTCGTCCAGTTTATCAGGCACTCTATCTATCAGATCTAGTCCCTTAAATCTATTTCTCACTTCCACTGTATAATCATAAGGGATTTGATTTAGGTCATACCTTAATGGTCTAGTGGTTTTTCCTACTTTCTTCAATTTTAGTCTGAGTTTGGCAGGGAGGAGTTCATGATGTGAGCCTCAGTCAGCTCCCAGTCTTGTTTTTGTTGACTGTATAGAGCTTCTCCATCTTTGACTGCAAAGAATATAATCAATGTGATTTCAGTGTTGACCATCTGGTGATGTCCATGTGTAGCGTCTTCTCTTGTTTTGTTGGAGGAGGTGTTTTTGCCCTGACCAATGCATTCTCTTGGCAAAACTCTATTAGCCTTTGCCGTGCTTCATTCCATATTCCAAGGCCAAATTTTCATGTTACCCCAAGTGTTTCTTGACTTCTTACTGTTGCATTCAAGTCCCCTATAATGAAAAGGACTTCTTTTGGGGGGGTTAAATCTAAAAGGTCCTGTAGGTCTTCAAAGAACCAGTTAACTTCAGCTTCTTCAGTGTTACTGGTTAGGGCATAGGCTTGGATTACTGTGATATTGAATGGTTTACCTTGGAAGCAAACTGAGATCATCCTGTCATTTTTGAGACTGCATCCAAGTACTGCATTTTGGACTCTTTTGTTGACCATGATGGATACTCCATTTCTTCTAAGGGAATACTGCCCACAGTAGTAGATATTGTGGTCATCTGAGTTAAATTCACCCATTCCAGTCCATTTTAGTTCACTGATTCCTAGAATGGCAAAGTTCACTTTTGCTATCTCCTCTTTGACATTGCTACTGCTAAGACTGCTTCAGTTATGTCCGACTCTGTGCGACCCCATAGACGGAAGCCCACCAGGCTCCCCCATCCCTGGGATTCTCCAGGCAAGAACACCGGAGTGGGTTGCCATTTCCTTCTCCAATGCATGAAAGTGAAAAGTGAAAGTGAAGTCGCTCAGTCATGTCCGACTCCTAGCGACCCCATGGACTGGAGCCTACCAGCATTCTCCGTCCATGGGATTTTCCAGGCAAAAGTACTGGGGTGGGGTGCCATTGCCTTCCCCATCTTTGACATTAGGAAGGAAAAATGAGTTTGTACTAAAAATGAAATCTTAAACAGATCAATTGTGTTTTAAATTCTGTTGTTATGCTGTTATAATCTTATGAGGTTGAAATCATAAGGCATAGCCCCTAGGTTGTCCATTTAACCCCCCTTTCAAGTGTAAGATTCCCTGAAGGAAATCCCAGGATACCGAATAACATATTTGAATCCAATTGAGTCATGGATTCTCAATACAAACCAAAAATATCCATTGAAAGTACAACAGCACTCTGTACATTACTTTGAAAATTCTGGTATGATATTCTGTATCCCTGCTACACTAAACAAATGTCAAATGATTTAGTCAAAGCTTAGTGGTAGTGTCATGCATGGGATAATGTAGGTACTTGCTTTTTTTAAGCTGGAAATTTATTTTCAGCTAAGATTTATCGGATATTAATCTGCTCTCATTGTCATGACAACCTTTTTTATATGAGGGGAGAATGCACACTGAACTAAATAATAAGCTTTGCCAGATATCTTCCTAAACAAAATATGTTAATTAGATCATTCATTTGCACATTAATTTTAAGGATATTCTGTATATTCCATTACTGTTGAAATATAATTACAAAGAAATTATTTTTGAAATTATAGAGCAAGTCACTTTAACAGTATAAAATGAGAAATTTATGAAATTTTCTGAAAATACTTTAACTGAGAGTATATCTAAATTATCTGCTTTTAAAGATGAGAAAAGTCTATTTGTTCTAACAAGTCTTATTCAACAATTGCCATTTCAATTTTTCTCCACTGACCATAAATCAAGCACAAATTAGCACTAATGAAGTTCAGTAATCGAAAGAAATGTTAATTTGACATTATAATTTCCATTAACCTTTATTTTTGATACTTTTCACCAACCTCTATCTTTTTAAAAAGTATGAAAGCTCTTGCCATAGAATTTACAAATTTATCATTCCAATTATATCTTTAAATATGAAGATGATTCTATTACACACCCCATGACTCCTTTATATGAATTCATCTTCAATTTATGAAAATGAGGGGACTCAGGGACTCAATAATATCTGTTTCTAAGATGAAAAGGATTATACACTAGCCATAGAAAAGAATAAAACAAAGAAAATTATGTATTTAATATACATATTGTAAAAGAACATTAAAGTTTTTTAAAAATTCTTGAATATCTAGAAGTTATTGAACACTCAGTCACTAAATTCTTAGATCCTCAAAGAAAGACAAATTCTTACTTATATCTACAAATTCAGGTCCTAGCCTTATGTTTAGCCTCAGTAGATGCTCAAATCCCTTTTGAAATACTTTCTTTAAAATGTTTAAATTTAAAATTTGAATAATATGAATTTTTTTTCTAATTTGAAATATATCTAAAGACTTATGAAACTATAAATAATAAATTCAAACAATAGAATGGACACTTAAATGTTCATTCTAGTCAGTCCAATTTTGCTCATTCTGATTAGTATATATTTTTTTCCTTAATAATAACACAAATATAGATTAAAAATTTTACAGAAAACTTGATGATTTTGGAGCCCAAATATTTCTAGTGCACTCAGATAAGAAACTCAATAATTAACAAATATTTGGGCTTCAGTTGGTAAAGACTTAAGTTGACCTGATGGCTTAAGTTGGTAAAGACTCTACCTGCAATGCAGGAGACCCTGGTGTGATTCCTGGGTCAGGAAGATCCTCTGGAGAAGGCATGGGCTACCCACTTCAGGATTCTGGCCTGGAGAATTCCATAGGCTGTATAGTCCATGGAGTCAAAGAGTCAGATACGACCAAGTGACTTTCACTTTCACTGTAATAAACATCTGGTGTAATTGCGTATTTCACATTCATTTTATTTATATATATATATATATATATATATATATATATATATATATATATATATATATATATATATATATTTGACAGCAAAGTTGACATAACTAAAAGTAGAAGAAAGAGAAAATTGTAGGACAAAACCAGATTTGTTAACTAATTTTGTGTGACAAAAATGTGTAGTGAGAAAGGCTTTAAAACTGACAAGAGAGAAATAAACAAATTAATGAGCTAAATAATTAATAAGATTTCTGGTACTTTGTAAAGTGGGTATACTTGCTATGACAGATGATATGAGAAAACTGAAGGTTGATCAATAATGTAGTGATTTTTATTATGAACTTTGGTGATCTTGTAGAATATACAATCTCTGCTCTATGGCAATGATAGACAAATTATTTCTGATGTCACTAAGAGGTACATTGTTAGAATTGAGGGGGAAAAGCCTGTTTATATTGATATACTTTTATATAAATACATAGGCTGAAAAAATAAATGTATTAAAAAGATACACTATGTTATAGTGAGCAGAACGATGGAGTGGCTCTATTATTCTCAGTTAAAATAGACTTCATGTAAAATAAAGCAGCTGAAGAGAATTATCTTAATGCTAAAGAGCAATTTTACCCTAAGAAGTAAAATTATTTGCAATTAATTCAAAATGCATAAATCAAAATGAATAGAACTAGACAGGGAGAAACGGACAAAAACAAAACCATAGCTTGTATTTTAAAAACACTTCTTTCAGTAATTGATAAAACAACTGGGCCAAATATAAGTAGCTGCAACATCAAATAGATAACTTAGAGAACAATCATACATTATTTTCAAGGGCAACATGTAGGTGTATCCGATAGCCCATGAGTTTTAATGGTATTAATACATTTCAAGGACTTAAATTAGATTATGTTTCCTTCCAAAAATGGTGTAAATAAAACTTCATGTTAATAATATATCTAGGAATTACAGATATTTGAAAATAGAACAGCACAGTTAAAAACAACACATGGGTCTAGAGGAAAAAAAATCACTAAAGAAATAAGTAAATATTTTCAACTGAATGATTGTAAGAATAGAGCATATCAAGATTTATAGCATAATTCTGTAACAGTAACTTGAAACTGACAGCTTTACATATTTAAATAAAATGAAATAGTTTAATAGTGCATGCTAAATCACTTCAGTTGTGTTCGACTCTGTACAACCGTATGTCAGGCTCTTATGTCCATGGGATTCTCCAGGCAAGAATACTGGAGTGGGTTGCCATTTCCTTCTCCAGAGGATCTTCCTGACGCAGGGATCAAAGCCCCTTCTCTTATGTATACTGCATCAGCAGGCAGGTTCTTTACCACTAGTGCCACCTGGGAAGCCCTAGTTTAATAGCAGTTTGTAATATATAGCAGTTTAATATTTATTGTTGTTCAGTCCTTAAGTCATATCCAACTCTTTGCAACTCCATGGACTGCAGTATGCCATACTCCTCTGTACTTCATATCTCCCGGAGGTGGCTCAAAATCATGTCCATTGAGTTGGTAATGCCATCCAATAATTTCATTCTGTGTTGTAACCTTCTCCTGCCTTCAATCTTTCCCAACATCAGGGTCTTTTCCAATGAGTTAGTGCTTCACATCAAGTGGCCAAAGTATTGGAGCTTGTTTCAGTATCAGCCCTTCCAATGAAAATTCAGGACTGATTTCCTTTAGGATTGACTGGTCCCCTTGCTGTCCAGGGGACTTTCAATAGTCTTCTCCAACACCAGTCTGAAAGCGCTGATTCTTTGGCGTTCAGCTTGTATCATGATCCAACTCACACATCTGTACTATGACTACTGGAAAAACCATAGCTTTGACTGTATGGGCTTTTGTTGACAAAGTGATGTTTCTGCTTTTCAATATGCTAAGTTTGTCATAGCTTTCCTTCCAAGGAGCAGGCATCTTTTAATTTCATGGCTGCAGTCACCATCTGCAGTGATTTTGGAGCCCAACAAATAAAGTCTGCAACTATTTCCAACTTTTTCCCATTCATTTGTCATGAAGTGATAGGACTGGATGCCATGATCTTAATATTTTGAACTTTTAGTTTTAAGCCAGCTTTTTCACTTTCTCCCTCAACCTCATCAAAAGGACTTTTAGTTCTTCCCCACTTTCGGCCATCACGGTGGTTTCATCTGCATATCTGAGGTGGTTTCATCTGCATCTGCATATCTGATATTTCTCCTGGTAATCTTGATTCCAGCTTGGGATTCATTTAGCCCAGCATTTTGCATGATGTATTCTGCATATAAGTTAAATAAGCATGGTGACAATATACAGCCTTGATATACTCCTTTCCCAATTTTGAACCAATCCATTTTTCTATGTCCTGTTCTCACTGCTGCTTCTTGACATGCATGCAAGTTTCTCAGGAGATAGGTAAGGAGATCTACTATTTAACTCTGTAAGAATTTTCCAGTTTGTTGTGATCCACACAAAGGTTTAAGCATAGTCAATGAAGCAGAAGTAGAGGTTTTTCTGGAATTCCCTTGCTTTCTCTGTGATCCAAAGAATGTTGACAATTTGATCTCTGGTTCCTCAATCTTTTCTAAATCCAGCTTGTACATATGGAAGTTCCTATGTCACACACTGCTGAAGCCTAACTTGAAAGATTTTAATATTAGTTTATATTAAGATATAAAGGAATCTATGAAAACTCACTGAAACTTAATAATATAAATTCAGCAAATTTGTAGGCTATAATGTTAATAAATAAAATATCAGTTATATCTTAGGTACTCTTAAGACACATTGAAAGGAAAGGAAAATAAAAATAATTTTGTTTACAATAGTGTCAACAAATTCAAAGCAGGTAGGGTTAAGAAAAATAAAGAAAGAATGAAAATTCTTACAAATTCTCTACATTGAAAATTATAAAATGCTACATAGAAATATAAAAAGACTTACATAATTATAAATTGAGACATAAATCATATTTATGGAATGGAAAATATTTTCAAGTTGCCTTTTGTCTCAAAATTGATTTATAAACTTGATCTTCTCTAGGCAATATTTATAGCAATCAAAACATTTTTGTAGAAACTAACTGCCTTTAAAATATACTAAGAAATGTAAAAAAAAAAAAAAAAAGCCTAAAATATACAAAGAACTTTTTTTAAAAAATGAAAGAACAAATTTGGGTAATTTACATTATCTCACTTCAAGTTCTACACTAAATCTAGGGTATTAAGGGAAATATATTGTTGGCTTAAGGGAAAACAAATATACATAGGCATATAGAACAAAAGAGGAACCCTATATACAAGAGAGGAATATACAAAACATCTATTATATATGTATCCCAAAGAGGAATACTACATAATACCTTCATAATAAGTATTTTGACTTTTCACAAAATCCTCTATATTTTCAATGGGAAAAGTAAAATCTGTGTGAAAAAATTAGTTAGAATATTTAGATATCCATATTAAAAACAAACAAACAAAAAAACAAAACCTAAAACAAAACAGCATCTCTGCCTTCACCTGATACTCAAAATTCCTTTGTGTCTGACAATATAAAAAATACATATGATACTTTAAAATTTGAAATCTTTTAGATCAAAAAGTAGGAGACTGTTTTCTTGACACAATGGTAACCAATAATACCAACTAGTCTGTTGCATCCATATGTTTTCTCAACAAATGTCTGGATCAACGGTGCTAACACTTGACCAAATCAGAATGTATTCACCCTCATTGACTGGTAAGGATCTGCATAAGGACTTGAGACATACAAGATGCATCACATAGATACCAATGTTTATATATATGTATTAATGACTTGTCTTCTTTCAGCTCTATGACCAGATGTATGCAAAATATCCCTTCTTGGTTAAGACTGTGGCTTCCCTAAACCTGAGTTATTTCACAAATATCTTGTTCTGTGAATAAAGTATGTCCTGTGTGACAAAGAAATAACTTTGATTTTGATGCTAGATGTTTTGGACTTCTTGATGCTCATCTATGTTTTATTCCTTCTGTTCCTTTAGTAAATAAAGCCTTATGCTGGTATACTTTGTGAAATCTTACCAACGTCTTTAAGATCTTGGACAGGCATAATTAGAACAATATAAAGAAATAAACAGACTTCATCAAAATTAGAAACTGTTACAAATTAAAACACTGTAGAATTTTTTCTCCTTATGCAAGATGTTCTGTCAGTGTCAGCAATTAAAGAGCTCAGACTGCCACAACCAAATTTAAACCTCCATTTCCAGAAATAAACAGCTTAAAAACAGTCTACAAATTCTTATATACTTCAAAATCTCACGTCACTTTTTTAGCAAAATTCAACATCAAGGAACTGTAACCTTTACTTTTCAAACCAGTGTCTGTGGTCCAGAAAGTTTTCTCCACACTACAGAGCTCCCAGCCATGAGTCAGCAACAGTGGAGTGTCTATACTCTATACAGAAGAGTGTCTATACTCTAGACAGAGAACATCAAAAGAGATGGATTTCCCTGATTCCAAAGGTATAAAATTACCATTTTTTATGACAGAATAATATTAATCACATTTGTAAACATTCTTACTGAAATACATGTACTAGCTTAGTGAAAAATAGATAATCACTTCTATTGAGTGACATCTATGGAATAAATAAGCCTATGATTCAGGACATCTGCCATAATAAATTTAGGACATTTGGACCAAATGAGAAAAGAATAGTTGTATTATGTGTTCAATCATGTAAAGAACCTGAACGTTATTTATTTTTATTGTACCATATTATATCATATGCAACTTTATTATTTTGGCTACTATACATTAGGTACCAATAAGTAGTGAAGTCATAGTCCAGGAAAGACCTGGCAACATTCAGCCCAAAATAAAATAACTGGACTTATAGCATGACTTTGAATAGACAGTGGACAAGTTAATTTATGGATTGCTTCATTAACATTAATTCATTTGTTCATTCATTCAATCAATATTTACTGAACTAATCAGTGAACTAGGTGGTGGAGACTGGATGTTATAAAATTACAGTACCTATCTTAATGGACATTACAATCAAGTGTGTAAGATATATATGAACTACATGAACTCTGAAAGATACACAACAATACTAATGTTCTAAATGCTATAAATAAAAATAGCAGTGTTGAATCTTCATTTTTAAATAACAGCTTCTTTTTCTTTTTGAAAATTCTAATCTTGAGCAATCAAATCAACCTATCTAGAGGAGCTGGGAGACAGGTTATTTATCTCTGCTTTTATTTCTTCAAGTCCTCAGGGTATGACTTTTATCAACGTAAGAAAAATACAGTTGACAGGACAAATGCCTTAGGACATACATACATATATATTATATATATATATATATACACACACACATATATATATATTTGGATATATTTACATATGTACACACATAAATATACATATGTATACACAAAAAATTGTGAAAAATAGAGTAAACAAGTTGACTTCTTGTTCTCTTAAATGAAAAAATTATTCAATAAATAACTAGATGAGAACAGAGGGAAACTGAGGGAGGGGCACTGTTCTACAACCAGAATATTGGATGTACAGGTAATTGTATGCAATGTCTTATATGAACTTTATTAGCCACAGATAAAGGAAAGTTTAGTATTAATTATGAGCTTTGAAACTAGACACATGGAGCAAAAATCACAAATGTGCTAAAATCAGATACCAGGAAAAGTGAGACAGAACGCAAAAACCTAATATAAAAAGCAGGAAATAAAAGGATATGAAATATTACAATTATACAGAAGGAAATATGACATATAAATAGGTCAAAGAACAGGTTATTGGTAGTTGAATTACTGGAAAGCTCAAATAAATATTGAAATGATTGGGTTCAAAATAGCAGAAGTATTCAATTTAGACTGATAATTAAATTTCCAGAAATGTTATAAAACTGAGCCCTAGGATTAGATCCCTTCAAGGTTTATGTGCTTTGAAGATGGATATTATTATCTGATTTTTGTATATTATACCTAAAAGTTTTGATACCTAAGATTGAACCCAGGTCTCCTGCATTACAGGCAGATTCTTTATCAGCTGAGCCACAAGGGAAGCCCAGGAATACTGGAGTGGGTAGTCTATCCCTTCTCCAAGGCATCTTCCTGACCCAGGAATCGAACTGAGGTCTCCTGCATTGCAGGCAAATTCTTTACCAACTGAGTTATCAGGGAAGCGTTGGTAAAGAATTTGCCTGCAATGCAGGAGACCCTGGTTTGATTCCTGGGTCAGGAAGATCTCCCGGAGAAGGGAAAGTCTACCCACTCCAGTATTCTGGCCTGGAGAATTCCACAGACTGTATAGCCCATGGGGTCTCAAAGAGTCTCACCTGAGAAGAGAGTCATATTATTCCTACATCAAGATGTTTATTAAAAACAAGTCTTTTTTGAGTTTGCTTTATTATTAGGATAAATAAATTTACGTGTTCTTTATATATTATGTTCACTGACAGGAAAATGGAAATCTTCAAAAATATGTTGACTTTTAAGTGGAAAAGGATAACTAATGAGTATTTGTTAAAATATACTGAATAACTAACTAAACTTACTAGCTTTGATATGTTGTTAACTCTCCACATCTGATTATTGCATATTCATGATTTCCTAGTGTCACTCCCCTGGATCATTAAACTGCACAATTTGGAATCTAATCTGTCTGTCAATTTAGGTTGACCCTACTCCTTACTTGACACCTGACTCACAAAACTTTATTTCTCTCTGCTCTTGAAGAATACCTCTCTGATAACAAGGAATAGGTTCAGTTGTGCTTACCTAATTTATCTAGAAAGAATAACTCTTTGTAATTCTCTCTCTCTTCTTTCAACTTCTTCTACCTCTGAGGCATTTGTGCTGTTGACATACACCTCAATTTGAAACTCTTTTTTTTTTTTTTTTCCCTCCAATGGCTTCCAAGAAGTCCTTCTCCATTTTACTTTTCTAACAACTCTCTTGTTAGAAACATACTTTCCTTTAATGGTCCTTAAATCATAACTCAGAAAAATTTCCCTGGACTCCCTTTTGTTTCATTTTTCACATGCATTTAAGAAAAGCTATCAATGCTTGCTTTCATTTGCCACAGAAGTTTCTACAATTCTCAAATCCAAAACTAGAAACATATGCTGAATTCCAAAAAATTTCACTTACATTTACCTCCACTTAAATGTACTAACACCATTTCAAATTTGGCCAAGTTTAAACCAAACTCTTCCCCCACATTGTTTTCATAGATCCGAATGTACATACTTTATTTTTAACTCAATAAATTGTGCTGTAGGTCAAAAAATTTAAGTATTAGAAATTATCCTTAATACCCACATCTCTTTTGACTTTCAGTATTTAAATCCACTTAACCATGTGTCCTATACATTATTTATTTTTAGATCTACTTCTATTTCCTCAAAACTATTCCAGCTTGGACTTTCAATAACTCTCTTCTTCATTTTGTGTTAATGTGCTTAGATCCCATATTGGTAGAAGGTGAGCTATAAGAAGCAAGAGACCTGATTATATACTAACTTATAGAACAAATACTTTTCTTTCTCTCTCATGTTAAATTGCCAAAGTGAATGGCTCATGACTGTAAGACAGCTTGATGCATTTCTAAATGTCCTTCTATCATTCCTTAAGATCATTTATTATCTACAGCAGAAGTGTTTGGTCATTTCTGGTTTCACTCAGTGAAAAAAAGAAAAGAACATTAAAAAGGTGCACTCTTGCGTGTTTGGCCAGTATCCTCAAGTAGCACACATTGCTTCTGCTCACATCATATTAGGTATAACTTAGTCAAAAATCACACTAAATGTAAAGAAAGACTGAAAATGTAGCTAAGTGCACATGATAAAACATGAGCAGGTTTTGAAATGCAAGCAGCAGTCTTTGCTACACAGCCCATGGTCTCAACCCATCATTTGCATCCTTAACAAACCACTCTTCACACCCTCAAGCTTCAAAGTATTTATCCATAACTCACAGGGTAAATCTCAACATTTTGTCTATCACTCTAGCACTTTATGCTCATCTTTGTCTTCAAATCAAGCATAATCTTATCTCTTTCTCCATCTGAATTCACCCTCCAGAAATTCTGATCTATTTACTTCAGTTCAGTCACTCAGTTGTGTCTGACTCTTTGCAACCCCATGGACTGCAGCACGCCAGGCTACCCTGTCCATCACCAACTCCTGGGGTTTCCTCAGAGTCGTGTCCATTGAGTCGGTGATGTCATCCAACCATCTCATCCTCTGTCATCCCCTTCTCCTCCTGCCTTCAATCTTTTCCAGCATCAGGGTCTTTTCAAATGAGTCAGTTCTTCCTATCAGGTGGCCAAAGTATCGGAGCTTCAGCTTCAACATCAGTCCTCCCAATAAATATTTAGGACTGATTTCCTTTAGGATGAACTGGTTTGATCTCCTTGCAGTCCGAGGGACTCAACAGTCTTCTCCAACACCACAGTTCAAAAGCATCAATTCTTCAGCACTCAGGTTTCTCTATGGTCCAAATCTCACATCCATACATGACTACTAGAAAAACCATAGCTTTGACTAGAAGGACCTTTGTCAGCAAAGCAATGTCTCTGCTTTTTAATATGCTGTCTAAGTTGGGCATTTCTTTTCTTTTAAGAAGCAAGTGTCTTTTAATTTCATGGCTGCAGTCACCATCTGTACTGATTTTGCAGCCTAAGAAAATAAAGTCTGTCACTGCTTCCATTGTTTCCCTATGTATTTGCCATGAAATGATGGGACCAGATACCATGATCTTAGTTTTCTGAATGTTGAGTTTTAAGCCAGTTTTTTCATTCTCTTCTTTTACTTTCATCAAGAGGCTCTTTAGTTCCCCTTCACTTTCTGCTATAAGGGTAGTGTCATTTGCATATCTGAGGCTATTGATATTTCTCCCAGAAACCTTGATCTTGAGGAACCTTGTGCTCATCTAGTCTGGCATTTTGCATGATGTACTCTGCATATAAGTTAAATAAGCAAGGTGACAATATATAGCCTTGACGTACTCCTTTCCCAATTTGGAACCAGTCCGTTGTTGTATGTCTGGTTCTAACTGTTGCTTCTGGAGGTGCATACAGATTTCTCAGGAGGCAGGTAAGGTGATCTGGTATTCCCATCTCTTTTCTAACTTTGCACAGTTTGCTGTGATCTACACAAATGAGATTATTTTTCTCCTACCTTCCTCCTGCTTCCCTTTCCCTCTTCTTCTTCCTCTTCTCCTCCTCTACTTTCTCATTATTATTGTTATTACCATTATTATTATTTCATTTTATTTTTTAATAGTAATTACTTCATTCTGGATTGCATCCTCCACATTTCATCATGTGACATGTTAGCTTAATATTTTTCCCAAAAGAATTAAAGGCACTCAAGTTTTCTTTACAATTTGCATACAGTTTAATCATATTTTATAATTGTTATCCAGCTGTCAATCTCTGCTGCAGGCTAACTGCTTGATATCAGGGCCCATGTCTGTTCATGTGGATAATGTATGTGCAAGACTGTTTAACTCAATAAAATACAATAGTATTGAGAGCAGAACACCCTAAGTATGCATTTTATTCAGTTTAAGTATTACATACAAAAACTCTAAGAATACAATATAATTCCAACTTATGCAAATCCATATGAGGATTGGCATTATGAATCATATTATTTGAAGACAAAACTTTTTAAAGTGAGAAATTTTGTACTGAATCATGTTTTCAAACTCATTTCATTAAGTAGCTTTAGATTTATTTCTTTATGTAGACTTCTTATATTACATTCATAAATAAGATAGCCAACATTTATTCATAGTGCTGTTTTGCAATTTATTTTATTTTAAATTTATTTTAATTTTTAAAACCCTCTCAAGCAGACATTAAATAGGCAAGATTGTTGTCTGACCATGTATATGCATTTAAAATAATATCAATAGTAAAGTGCATAATACAACCTCATTTTTATTGGTACTGTTCATTGATTCGACGTCTCTTTTACTACGTCAGATATTTTGCATAATTTCCTAGCTGTGAGAGATCCATGTGAAAATACATTTCTAGGCAACCCGAACAAGTCATTAATTCTCATTTATGACTAAAAGTGTTAATATTCCAGCAAGTGAAGTTTTCTACTACTGTGATCACAGAAAACTATCTTTGCTGTCAGAAGGTTTCCTGCCTGACACTAAGTATATAAATCAGAGAATTGCCAGACTTATCTATGCCCAGGTAAAATTTTGCACTAAGTTTAAAATATAGTCTGAGGAGTGAGCTTCCCCAGAACTAATAAAAATAAAATAAAAAGTAAGTAAAAGAGATGTGTTATTCAGTTGAGAATGAGTCCAGGGAAATTTTTTGCATAGATGAAATTTTAAGAAGAGTTTTGATGTAGGAAACAAGTTCAGATAAATTTCATTCAAATTTCCATTTTATTATTAAGCATTTTTTAAAATTAAATTTATATGTTTTAATTAGAGGCTAATTACTTTACAATATTATATTGGTTTTGCCATGGCTTTGGACTTATCCCTGTCTAGAGGGATTTTAAAATGTTATCTAATTAGATGATAAAACTCAAAATAATTTATCCCTACATTTTTTTTGAAGAGGAAATAGGAAAATAGATCTGCTACTATTATAACATCAATACCCGCCTCCCTCACATCATATTTACTATATGTACAACTATTTTATTCTGCCACCCATTAATAGAAATATTTCAACATATCAAGCAACATGTTATTAATTAACTTAGGTAAAGCATATTTTATTAATTTAATCTTCTATTATACAATGTAATGATTTTTCTATTTTACTGTGGCTCAGATGGTTTGAGGAATCTGGCCAGAATCATAGAGCTAATAAATGAGTAATCTAGAATTCAAATATATAACTGCTTGTTTCTAAGCCCATACTGACTTCATTAATCATAATGCCAATTGTGTAACTACCACAAGGTTTAGTATATATAACAGGTCCACCACCAAGAACATTCACTAGATAGCCTTAAAATATGTGTATGCAGAAATCAAAATTAATTACTTGATCTAGAGATTAAATACATTTTCCTTCAATATCTTAGCTAGTTATCTTTTTGAATATCAACAAACTGATTCTAAAGTTTACATGGAGAAGCCAAAGGCTCAAATTATCCAACACAGTACTGAGAAAGAACAAAGTTGGAGGACTCAGAAAATCTGACTTCAAGATTTACTGTAAAACTACAGCGGTCTAGCCAGTCTAGCACTGGTTGGTGGATGTGTAAACAAACAGCTGAATGGAACACAATGGAAAGTCCAACATTATTATATCCTAGATTTCTGGGAATTTCTGGGAATTGCAATCCATTAGATATGGTGAGCTTAATCTTATTTTTGTCTTTTATGTATAGGAGACATTTCTGTACAGAGACAACAATATGGAATACATGTATACACCTATCTTTTAAGTTGTATAGATACACAGAATATACTACATATAATAATGTAGAGTCATAACAAAATTTCATAGAGTAGAAGTAAATAAAAACCTTCCCAAGGTATTTACATAATTGGTCTGCTCTTTAAGATATATGCTTTCCCTATCTGACACTTCTTGGACAAGCCAAAGGACCAAGTTATTAACCCCTCTGATTTCAGATTTCCTATGCCTCTGGTTGTTGTTGTCTCATGACTCTGATTGTAGTGCCTCAGTAGTTCCTGCTCTCTATCTTTGCATGTAAAAAGTGAAAGTGAAAGTGTTAGTCGCTCAGTCACATTGGATTCTTCATGACCCTTGGTCTATATCCCACCATGCGCCTCTGTCCAGGGGATTCTCTGGGCAAGAATACTGGAGTGCATAGTCATTCCCTTCTCCAGGGGATCTTCCTGACCCAGGGACCAAACCCAGGTCTCCCACATTGCAGGCAGATTCTTTACCATCTGAGCCAATAGGGAAGCCTTGCATATGTGAAACGAATTGGGAGTTGACTGCCATGGACAGCAGCAAGAACTTTATAGGGTCATCAGTTGAAATCAGTGTTGACAAAGAAGTCTTAGTGGGACTCCTAAGTCAACAGCCATACATCACCCCTTGTCAGGTACATTAATCATGTTAAAGCCTGAAAAAGATAAGAAGAGGTGGAATAAATGTCAAGAATTATTATAAAATTATGCTCAAATGTCTCAGAATCTATTATTCATTAATTTATTCAAATAGAGAAAAATGTAAGCAGTTCTACATCTGAAAAATTGTTTTTCTCCTCTTACATAATAATGTGTTTTGTTCTCTCAGTCTAAATCTCTGAGAAAGTCCTTCTACAAAGGGTAAAATAATAGGCATGGCAAAATCACCACAGCATCTTATGAATGTATACAAAGATACAGAGCTATAAAAAAATGTATTAAAATAAATATTATCATTCAGCAAGTTGTCATGCAGTCATAATTTTCCTATAGTATTTAAAGGTATATACCATTAGCACAAAATGCTTGTATATACTGAAATACCAAAAGAACACTTCCAAATATCAACAACAGAAAGGCAAAGCAGAGTTTGAGTTTCATAACAATACAGCTTACAACAGCACCAAAGTTCCAAATAACAATAAAAACATCTAAAAACAGTGAGAAAAACTTTATAAACTCTAAAATATTAAAGAGAAAATTAAAGAACATTTACATAAATGGAAGAATGTCATGAATTTGAATATTTAAAAATTTAAAGATGTAATTTTTACTCATATTAGTTATACATTTTGTGCCATCCCATCAAAATTCCACAAGTATATGTGCTTGCAAGTATAAGTATGTATGTATGTGTGAAGTTAGATAAACAATCTAAAACTTATATGGCCTTATAAAGGGCCACAAGTAGCTAAGATCAACACAATGGAAGGACCAATTCTAATGGAAAGTAACACTTAGGTCAGAACTATTGAAATTAAGCAAAAGGAAATGTGACCAGTGAACTATCATAGAGAGCACAGACGTGACAAATGCACACATGCTTACGTAATTTATGGACACAGATGGCACTACAGAGAAATGAAGAAAGGACAGTGGTTGCAATACGTGACTTTAATCCAATTGACTAAAACGAAGAGAAAGAAAGTTAAAATTGCTCGTCTCAAAGCTGTCTCAAAATTAGGTTCTCTATACTGTGTAGATCACAATAAACTGTGGAAAATTCTGAGAGAGCTGGGAATACCAGACCACCTGATCTGCCTCTTGAGAAATCTGTATGTAGGTCAGGAAGCAACAGTTAGAACTGGTCATGGAACAACAGACTGGTTCCAAATAGGAAAAGGAGTACGTCAAGGCTGTATATTGTCACCATGTTTATTTAATTTATATGCAGAGTACATCATGAGAAATGCTGGACTGGAAGAAACACAAGCTGGAATCAAGATTGCTGGGAGAAATATCAATAACCTCAGATATGCAAATGATACCACCCTTATGGCAGAAAGTGAAGAGGAACTCAAAAGCCTCTTGAGTAGAATCACCAAACTCTTAGTTCAGATTTGACACACATTCCTAAGTTGTTTTTACAGGAAGCAGACCCCTGCAGATGAAAACTGCTGACCACATGAACACAGACTCTAGGCTGGCTGAAATCAGAAAAGAACTGATGCTTGAAATCGTATAACTTGATGCCAGCTAATCCAAGAATTGTCCACAGTTTGATCATGCCCCACTCCCTGAACACTATAAAACTCACCACCCACTCCAGGGTGGGTCCCATGGTCTTAGGGCATTAGCCCACTGGGGCCCCCTTTGCTTGCAAAGCAATAGTAGCTACTCTTTTCTACTTCACTCAAAACTCTGTTTCCCCATTTCTATTCAGCACCAGTGAACAGAGGACAAATTTTGGCAACAAGGAAGCATATAAGTGTCTTTCAGTTTAGTTCAGTCTCTCAGTCGTGTCTGACTCTTTGCGACCCCATGAATTGCAGCATGCCAGGCCTCCCTGTCCATCACCATCTCCCGGAGTTCACTCAAACTCAAGTCCGTTGAGTCAGTGATGCCATCCAGCCACCTCATCCTCTGTCATCCCCTTTTCCTCCTGCTCCCAATCCTTCCCAGCATCAGAGTCTTCGAATGAATCAACTCTTCGCATGAGGTGGCCAAAGTACTGGAGTTTCAGCCTTAACATCATTCCTTGCAAAGAACACCCAGGGCTGATCTCCTTTAGAATGGACTGGTTGGATCTCCTTGCAGTCCAAAGGACTCTCAAGAGTCTTCTCCAACACCACAGTTTAAAAGCATCAATTCTTCGGCACTCAGCTTTCTTCACAGTCCAACTCTTACATCCATACATGACCACTGGAAAAACCATAGCCTTGACTAGACAGACCTTTGTTGGCAAAGCTATGTCTCTGCTTTTCAATATGCTATGTAGGTTGGTAATAACTTTTCTTTTCTTGGAAATACTAAAATATATTGTTTTACTAGACATGGGTATGGTTATATGTGATTAATTACTTCTCAGTAGTTCAAAACACTGTAAAATATTGCATTGTGTTTTTTTCAATATACATTATTATACTTTTATAAAAAAGTTTAAATAATTAAAAGGATTATTTTTTGTCCAGAAATGTGACTTCTTCAGCATAGAAATCTCTAAGATTTAGCTATTTAATTTTCTAACTTGCCCATAACAATATAATTTCTAATTATTTTCTAGGCATCTAAAGTTTCTTATTCAAAATTATTCTCCATATTTTCTCCCTAAACATCATGCTGCTTATCCCTTGCATCATATTTCATTTTTAAAAACAAATAAACTTCAGCCTGGCCTACACTGTTTTCCTTCTTATTTCTTCCTTGCATATCTCCTAAACTTCCCTTCAAATGCCTTCTCAGTGCATTTTCATCACCATATATAATTTTCATTTTATCATTTTTGGTCTTATATATGAGATTCTATTTGCATGACCCCTTCTTTCAACAATTCTCCAGGGCAGTTAACATATATCAATCTCACTGTTTCACTTTATAATTAGGTTTATACATATGTGTTCAAACCATGCTTTTAAAATTATTTTTAAACAGAATGTGCTGATAATTTATTATTTTAGTTCTGTATAGCCCATATTTTCCATCATTATCCAATTGCCTTCTGTGTATCAATTATTTGAAAACAATGACTAAGTAAGTTTAGAAAATTAGGTAAATCTGTTTACTCTGAGTTCTCTCTAAAGCACAGAAGCAATTTACAAATAATGGGTGTTTGTCTTCATATGGTGCTATTCATGGTCAGTAGTGAGTATAAATCATCCATACATGGGTGTTGACTGTCTCAAGATCTGGGGATTACCATATAATGATCACTGACCTACTTTAATAAATTTAGTAATCAGATATGTACTAGATTTAGATTTTTGTGTTTGGACAAGCAAATTCTACCCTTCTAATTAAAAAGTGATTATTAGCACGTGTTTCATTTTTTTAACAAAACAGATTGCCATTTTCAAGCATGTTTTCTCTATCATGAAATACATCCTGAAATTTTTGTTAAAATACATTTCTCTGGATTTGATACTGATTGCAGAGAAAAAAAGAACACCCTAACATATGATAAATTATAATTAAGGGCCTGAGTACTTTTGGTAACCTTCTATTAGTCATCTCAGTGTGTTATTAATTTCTCAGAATATTTCATGCATATGTTTTAAAGCCAGTTGGGTTATAGATATTTCATTTCAGTTATATCAAATTAAAGCAGCCCAAAATATACTCTCAGGAAGAATAATTAGATGGTGGTTTATAAAATTGCCTTAACATATAAAGAGAACAAAACTAAGTCAAGTGAACAGAGGATAAAGATATGAATGGTTAATGAAAACTTATTTGTATTCTGAGCAGTAATAGTTTAGAAAGAGTTATGATGTTGAAATACATTTAAGCAATATACTTAAAAGATATAGAAACATTTTATGTTTGTTATTGAAATCATGCCATTTTAAATGTCCTTGAAACAACTGTGAGCATTGGATGAGAAATATATCCTGCCCAAAGAGAGTGTAAACACCATTTTATATACTTACCAAATTAAATTAGAACAAGGTCAAAGTATTTGATTGTTAGCTGGATATTTTATGATTACTTTATTCATTACATGATCTAAAATCAGGACAAGGAAAATAGTTTTTTGATTCCATGTCTGTGCTTAACAGAAATATGGAGAAACAGCTATGCTAAAATTTAAAAATTATGGGGTCAATGAATCATATCATACTAGTTACAGATTGCTATGATAGTACAATGACAGCTTTATAAAAGAATGTGAATTAAGTAAATATGGGAGTCAAACTATCATAATTAACTTGGTGTAAAAATGATTGTAATATTATGGAGAAAATTTTGAAGAAAAAACTGATTTATCTGTAGTATCAAAAATATGAATTTAAATTTAAATTTGTTTAACAATATAAATATGCTGCCATGTGTGCATATATATAATTCAGCAAAACATAAGGTTAAAAATTTGAAATATTGAAAATTATTATGGAAAATAAATTTTAGATTATTGTTAACATCACTGAAAAAAATTAAAAATCACCTTCTTTTTTGACTTACTGTATGCTTAGTCACTCAGTCATGTCTAACTCTTTGCGATCCCATGGACTATAGCCTGCCAGACTCTTCTCTCCATGGGAATTCTCCAGGCAGGTACACTGGAGTGGGGTCACCTGCCTTTCTCCAGGGGCTCTTCCCCACCCAGGATCAACCCAGGTCTCCCACATTGCAGGCGGATTCTTTACTGTCTACCACCAGAGCTTTTTGGACTTACCAGTAGTATAACATGTATTTTACACTGAAATACATTTATTTAAAATTTGATGAGTCTCTTTCTTTCTAGCTTTTGCTCTTGCTCTCATTCTAAAAATAAACTTTTAAAACAAAGTTTATTTCTTTAATCACTCCACCACCACTAAAAGAAGAATGAGAGCAAGAGCAAAAGCTAGAAAGAGAGAGACTCATCAAATTTTTAAATAAATGTATTTCAGTGTAAAATACATGTTAATAATAAACTACTGGTAAGTCCAAAAAGCTCCCCTGGTGGCTTAGACAGTAAAGAATCCGCCTGCAATGTGGGAGACCTGGGTTCGATCCTTGGGTGGGGAAGAGCCCCTGGAGAAAGGCAGGTGACCCCACTCCAGTGTACCTGCCTGGAGAATTCCCATGGAGAGAGGAGTCTGGCAGGCTATAGTCCATGGGATCGCAAAGAGTTAGACATGACTGAGTGACTAAGCATACAGTAAGTCAAAAAAGAAGGTAATTTTTAATTTTTTTGCCCAAGTTAGTTAGTTCAGTCACTCAGTTGTCTCTGACTCTGCGACCCCATGAATTACAGCCCGCCAGGCTTCCCTGTCCATCTCCAACTCCCAGAGTTCACTCAAACTCATGTCCATTGAGTCGGTGATGTCATCTGGCCATCTCTGTCGTGCCCCTCTGTCATCCCCTTCTCCTCCTGCCCTCAATCCCTCCCAGCATCAGGGCCTTTTCCAATGAGTTAACTCTGCATGAGGTGCCAAACTATTGCTGTTTCAGCTTCAGCATCAGTCCTTCCAATGAACACTCAGGACTGATCTCCTTTAGGATAGACTGGCTGGATCTCCTTGCAGTCCAAAGGACTCTCAAGAGTCTTCTCCAACACCACAGCTCAAAAGCATCAATTCTTTGGCACTCAGCCTTCTTCACAGTCCAGCTCTCACATCCATACATGACCACTGGAAAAGCCATAGCCTTGACTAGATGGACATTTGTTGGCAAAGTAATATCTCTGCTTTTCAATATGCTATCTAGGTTGGTCATAACTTTCCTTCCAAGGAGTAAGCATCTTTTAATTTCATGGCTGCAGTCACCATCTGCAGTGATTTTGGAGCCCCCCAAAAATAAAGTCTGACACTGTTTCTACTGTTTCCCCATCTATTTCCTATGAACTGACGGAACCAGATGCCATGATCTTCATTTCCTGAATGTTGAGCTTTAAGCCAACTTTTTCACTCTCCTCTCTCACTTTCATCAAGAGGCTTTTTAGTTCCTCTTCACTTTCTGCCATAAGGGTGGTGTCATCTGCATAACTGAAGTTACTAATATTTCTCCTGGCAATCTTGATTCCAGCTTGTGCTTCGTCCAGGCCAGTGTTTCTCATGATGTACTCTGCATATAAGTTAAATAAGCAGGGTGACAATATACAGCCTTAATGTACTCCTTTTCCTATTTGGAATCAGTCTGTTGTTCCATGTCCAGGTCTAGCTGTTGCCTTCTGACCTGCATACACATTTCTCAAGAGGCAGATCAGGTGGTCTGGTATTTCCATCTCTTTGAGAATTTTTCACAGTTTATTGTGATCCACACAGTCAAAGGCTTTGGCATAGTCCATAAAACAGAAATAGATGTTTGTCTGGAACTCTTTTGCTTTTTCCATGATCCAGAAGATGTTGGCAATTTCATCTGTGGTTCCTCTGCCTTTTCTAAAACCAGCTTGAACATCAGGAAGTTCACAGTTCACGTACTGCTGAAGGTCAGCTTGGAGAATTTTGATCATTACTTTACTAGCGTGTGAGATGAGTGTAATTGTGTGGTAGTTTGAACATTCTTTGGCATTGCCTTTCTTTGGGATTGGAATGAAAACTGATCTTTTCCAGTCCTGTTGCCACTGCTGAGTTTTCCAAATTTGCTGGCATAGTGAGTGCAGCACTTTCACAGCATCATCTTTCAGGATTTGGAGTAGCTCAATTGGAATTCCATCACCTCCACTAGCTTTGTTCATAGTGATGCTTTCTAAGGCCCACTTGACTTCACATTCCAGGATGTCTGGCTCTAGGTGAGTGATCACACCATTGTGATTATCTGGATCGTGAAGATCTTTTTTGGATAGTTCTTCTGTGTATTCTTGCCACCTCTTCTTAATATCTTCTGCTTCTGTTAGGTCCATACCAAAGTTTTCCCAAAATTACACATAATTTATACATTTGTAACTTACAGTAATGGGCAATGAATAATTAAAAAAAAAAAAAACATAAAAACTAAAACCAAGAATCCAAATATTTTCTAAAATAAAATCCTGAGGCAGAGTGAACTTTAATACTAAAGAGGAGAGAAACCTGCAAAGATTTTTGAGTTGTGAGAGATTTAGTGAATGCTTTCATACAAATAATTTTGCTTTCTCCATCTAAATTCAACAAAATCGATAAAACTAACCCCACCACTCTTGAAATGTATTTTGTGAGATGTATTTATTGGTAATATTTGGTAAACAAATGTTTCTTTCAGTTAGTATTAGAAGAGTTAGCTTATTAGGAATGAAATATCTTCTACTTTACCAAAATTTCCCCACTCAACAAAATAAATCATACTTCTATAAAAGTACTAAGATTGAAGAAGTGCAATAAGCATACCCCACCTATAAGAAATTTAACTTTCAGTTTTCTGTAGGGAGGAATGTGAACTGAATGAACAAAGCACAACACTGGTGATGCAACAATAAGAGTTTAGTATTTTAAAGTGTTATGCGAGCAAAATAACATGGTGAAAATTTTGGAAAGGCTTCTTTGAATTGGCAAAGTGTGTACTGTATCATAATTGTAACTTGAATGTCCATAATCAAGTGTTTAAATTATTCTATATTTTTGTCCTTTCACTGGTCAAGTGAAACTGACTTCCAACTCATTTCTCTCGCCTCTGTTATTGGTAACAATCCTTCCTCAATTATTTCTGTGATCTCTGACCAGTAGTTAACATTAGGTTTTTGTTATCTATGATTTCTACAGTTCTCGCAAACACCATATACTCAAGAAACTTCAGTATAGTGCTATTTTCTTTCATCCAAACATCATTCTATGGCTTATCACTTAAACCTAAATATTTATCAGAAGAGATTACTATATTAACTTGCCCATGGTGAATTAAAATTAATGTTACTCTTCTTAGAGCTGAGATGAAATAAGATTGTGACATTTTTATAGTCAGCATAGGCACTTTCATTTATTCCTTCTGATTTAAGTTTTAAAATCCATCATTAGCTAATAAGCATTGGAAGTCACTTTAGCACAAACTACAGTGAGAAATTTGTAAATGTCTTCCCTAAATTGGTAAAGAGGGTCATATGGATGTTTACTTTCAGAAAAAGTTCAATGGATCTAGAGTTTTCAATCTATCTTATTTTTGTTTTACCTCCCTCACAAATGTAAGTGCTTTCAGAGGTGCTTGTAATATCCAAACAGTAATGCAAAAAAAGGCCTCCTTCTTAACTTATCTACACACATACACACACCACATCAAAAAACAGACAGTTAAGCTGTAGCTATTTCTACTATGGGGCTTCTCTGGTGCTTCAGTGGAAAGAACCATCTGCAGTGCAGGAGACATGAATTTGATCTGTAGGTTGGGAAGATCCTCTGGAGAAGGAAATGGCAAGCCAAACCAATATTCTAGCCTGGAAAACCCCACGGATGGAGGAGCCTGGGGTTGCCAAATAGTGAGACACAACTTAGTGATAAACAACAAAAACTACAACTTCTACTATGCTTATTAAATTCCCATTTATTATCTTGATGGGCTTTCTAGGTGGTGGTAGTAGTAAAGAATCTGACTGGCAGTACAGGAGACATGAGAGACTCAGGTTCAATCGCTAGGGCAGGGAAGATCCCCTGAAGTAGGAAATTACAAACCACACCAGTATTCTTGCCTGGGAAATCCCTTGGACAGAGAAGCCTGGTGGGTACCTGTCCATGAGGTTGCAAAGGGTAAGACAAAACTGAAGCGACTTAGCATGCGTGCATATTGTCTTGACAGCAAACAAAAATTTGATTGCTATCCCTCTTTCATTCTTGGGATTCAGGAGGAAGCATAGGTAAATTCAGGTAAGGTGTTAGCTGTTTTAAGTTCCTAAAATTCAATCAATTAAAAATAAATCAAACAACAACAAAACAATAACAAAACTAAAATCATCAGAGCCAAGGATTAAAATATTGGTAGTAGGTATTACCATAATCAACTTTTACAGTAAAAATACAGAGAGAGGAGTATTGCAAATAATTGTGAACAACAAATATCATAGGACTCTCTTTGAATGAAGGAACACAGAGAAGGGGAACTCTATATTTACCCTGATTTCAGTCTGTCAGATCAGGTCAGATCAGTCGCTCGGTCATGTCCGACTCTTTGCGACCCCATGAATTGCAGCATGCCAGGTATCCCTATCCATCACCAACTCCCGGAGGTCACTCAGACTCACATCCATTGAGTCAGTAATGCCATCCAGCTACCTCATCCTCTGTCATCCCCTTCTTCTCTTGCCCTCAATCCCTCCCAGCATCAGAGTCTTCTCCAATGAGTCAACTCTTCGCATGAGGTGGCCAAAGTACTGGAGTTTCAGCTCTAGCATCATTCCTTCCAAAGAAATCCCAGGGCTGATCTCCTTCAGAATGGACTGGTTGGATCTCCTTGCAGTCCAAGACACTCTCAAGAGTCTTCTCCAACACCACAGTTCAAAAACATCAATTCTTCGGCACTCAGCCTTTTTCACAGTCCAGCTCTCACATCCATACATGACCACAGGAAAGACCATAGCCTTGACTAGGCGAACCTCTGTTGGCAAAGTAATGTCTCTGCTTTTGAATATGCTATCTAGATTGGTCATAACTTTCCTTCCAAGAAGTAAGCATCTTTTAATTTCATGGCTGCAGTCACCATCTGCAGTGATTTTGGAGCCCAGAAAAACAAAGTCTGACACTGTTTCCACTGTTTCTACATCTATTTTCCCATGTAGTGATGGGACCAGATGCCATGATCTTCATTTTCTGAATGTTGAGCTTTAAACCAACCTTTTCACTCTCCACTTTCACTTTCATCAAGAGGCTTTTTAGCCCCTCTTCACTTTCTGCCATAAGGGTGGTGTCATCTGCATATCTGAGGTTATTGATATTTCTCATGGCAATCTTGATTCCAACTTGTGTTTCTTCCAGTCCAGCATTTCTCATGATGTACTCTGCATATAAGTTAAATAAACAGGGTGACAATATACAGCCTTGATGTACTCCTTTTCCTATTTGGAACCAGTCTGTTGTTCCATGTCCAGTTGCAACTGTTGCTTCCTGACCTGCATACAAATTTCTCAAGAGACACATCAGGTGGTCTGGTATTCCCTTCTCTTTCAGAATTTTCCACAGTTTATTGTGATCTATACAGTCAAAGGCTTTGGCATAGTCAATAAAGCAGAAATAGATGTTTTCTGGAACTGCCTTGCTTTTTCCATGATCCAGCGGATGTTGGCAATTTGATCTCTGGTTCCTCTGCCTTTTCTAAAAACAGCTTGAACATTAGGAAGTTCACAGTTCACATATTGCTGAAGACTGGCTTGGAGAATTTTGAGATTTCAGTCTTTAAGTAGTATCAAATGTTTGGTGAATTTGTGTAGCAACTGAAACTTTCTCACATTGCTGCTGTTCCTAAGTCCTGTCGGACTCTGTATGACCCTATAGACGGAAGCTCACCAGGCTCCCCCATCTCTGGCATTCTCCAGGCAAGAACACTGGAGTGGGTTGCCATTTCCTTCTCCAATGCATGAAAGTGAAAAGTGATAGGGAAGTTGCTCAGTCGTGTCCCACTCTTAGCGACCCCATGGACTGCAGCCTACCAGGCTCCTCCATCAATGGGATTTTCCAGGCAAGAATACTGGAGTGGGGTGCCATTGCCTTCTTCGTCTCACATTACTAGCAGTAGTGTATAACGGTATTGGGCTTTGCAGGTGGCTCAGTGGTAAAGAATATGCCTGCGATGCAGGAGCCAGGGATCCCAACCCTGGGTGAGGAAAATCCCCTGGAGCAGGTAATGGCAACCCATCTCGTTATTATATACCCAACAAAGTGTTCTTGCCTAGGAATTTGCATGAATAGACGAGGGGCATGGGGTGCAGGGCGGGGAGCAAAATAGTCATACACAACTTAGCAACTAAGTAACAACATAATGTACACTCATTTTGAAAAACACCTCAGGCATCCGGGGAATAGGGCCCCACACAGACCGTCACTTACCTGGTAAGCCTTCAGTAGCAGCAACCGGAAAGCAGCAGGAAGTGGTTTCATAAAAGGGCTGACACACAAGGCTCTTCAGGCACACATGGTGTTATTATCTGAAAATATTGCGAAATGACCTGTCGGTGCACAAAATCCCCACTGAACAGTACCCTGAGCTGTGTGCAGAGGGACACGTGGTTTATGAAGGGGCCAAAGCTTCCGGCATCCTTCCTGGACCAGCCTCCGTCAACCGGCACCTTGCTTTTCTGCCCCTAGCATCCTCAGCACATCCCTAATCCACCCAATCCCTGATGCCTCTCTGAAGGTAGAAAGCGGCCAAATTGACGTAATTTTTCTTGTTCACTAAGAGGAGGTTCTGCAACCTCAACCACACATAAAAGCTGAGGACTGATTTGCTGTTGGCTAAAATCAGAGATACCAAAGGAACATTTCATGCAAAAATGGGCTCGATAAAGGACAGAAATGGTATGGACCTAACAGAAGCAGAAGATATTAAGAAGAGGTGGCAAGAATACACAGAAGAACTGTACAAAAAAGAGCTTCACGACCCAGATAATCATGATGGTGTGATCACTCACCTAGAGCCAGACATCCTGGAATGTGAAGTCAAGTGGGCCTTAGAAAGCATCACTACGAACAAAGCTAGTGGAGGTGATGGAATCCCAGTGGAGCTATTCCAAATCCTGAAAGATGATGCTGTGAAAGTGCTGCACTCACTATGCCAGCAAATTTGGAAAACTCAGCGGTGGCCACAAGATTGGAAAAGGTCAGTTTTCATCCCAATCCCAAAGAAAAGCAATGCCAAAGAGTGCTCAAACTACTGCACAATTGTACTCATCTCACATGCTAGTAAAGTAATGCTCAAAATTCTCCAAGCCAGGCTTCAGCAATATGTGAACCGTGAACTTCCTGATGTTCAAGCTGGTTTTAGAAAAGGCAGAGGAACCAGAGATCAAATTGCCAACATCCGCTGGATCATGGAAAAAGCAAGAGAGTTCCAGAAAAACATCTATTTCTGCTTTATTGACTATGCCAAAGCCTTTGACTGTATAGATCACAATAAACTGTGGAAAATTCTGAAAGAGATGGGAATACCAGACCACCTGATCTGCCTCTTGAGAAATCTGTATGCAGGTCAGGAAGCAACAGTTAGAACTGGTCATAGAACAACAGACTGGTTCCAAATAGGAAAAGGAGTATGCCAAGGCTGTATATTGTCACCATGTTTGTTTAACTTATATGCAGAGTACATCATGAGAAATGCTGGACTGGAAGAAACACAAGTTGGAATCAAGATTGCCATGAGAAATATCAATAACCTCAGATATGCAGATGACACCACCCTTATGGCAGAAAGTGAAGAGAAACTAAAAAGCCTCGTGATGAGAGTGAAAGTGGAGAGTGAAAAGGTTGGCTTAAAGCTCAACATTCAGAAAACAAAGATCATGGCATCTGGTCCCATCACTACATGGGAAATAGATGGAGAAACAGTGGAAACAGTGTCAGACTATTTTTCTGGGCTCTAGAATCACTGCAGATGGTGATTGCAGCCATGAAATTAAAAGACGCTTACTCCTTGAAGGAAAGTTATGACCAATCTAGATAGCATATTCAAAAGCAGAGACATCACTTTACCAACAAAGGTTCGCCTAGTCAAGGCTATGGTCTTTCCTGTGGTCATGTATGGATGTGAGAGCTGGACTGTGAAGAAGGCTGAGTGCCAAAGAATTGATGCTTTTGAACTGTGGTGTTGGAGAAGACTCTTGAGAGTGCCTTGGACTGCAAGGAGATTCAGACAGTCCATTCTGAAGGAGATCAACCCTGGGATTTCTTTGGAAGGAATGATGCTAGGGCTGAAACTCCAGTATTTTGGCCACCTCATGAGAAGAGTTGACTCATTGGAGAAGACTCTGATGCTGGGAGGGATTGAGGGCAGGAGGAGAAGGGGACGACAGAGGATGAGATGGCTGGATGGCATCACTTACTCGATGAATATGAGTCTGAGTGACCTCCGGGAGTTGATAATGGACAGAGAGGCCTGGCGTGCTGCGGTTCATGGGGTCGCAAAGAGTCGGACAGGACTGAGTGACCGATCTGATCTGATCTGATCTGAACGCGCGTCCCAGCTTAGTCCTGCGCCTGCGCTGCTGGGCACACCGGCAACTTCCGGCGGGTGGCCGAGGAGTGGGAGACTGAGTTGTGTGTGGTAAAGTTAGCTCCCCGATATGCCAGCTGAGAGACAGGGATTCCCAAACCTTTTAGATTCAGTCAGTTCAGTTAAGTCGCTCAGTCATGTCGGATTCTTTGCAACCCCATGAACTGTACCATGCCAGGCCTCCCTGTCCATCACCAACACCTGAAGCTTGCTCAAACTCATGTCCGCCAAGTAGGTGATGCCATCCAACCATCCCATCCTCTGTCGTTCCCTTCTCCTCCTGCCCTCAATCTTTCCCAGCATCAGGGTCTTTTCAAATGAGTAAGCTCTTTGCATCAGATGGCCAAAGTATTGGAGTTTCAGCTTCAACATCAGTCTTTCCAATGAACAACCAGGACTGATATTAAGGATGGACTGGTTGGATGTCCTTGCAGTTCAAGGGACTCTCAAGAGTCTTCTCCAACAACACAGTTCAAAAGCACCAATTCTTCAGCGCTCAGCTTTCTTTATAGTCTTAAGCAGGACCAAATGAAAGGCAGCCAGAGGGGAGGTTTTTTTTTTTTAATTTTATTTTATTTAACTTTACAATATTGTATTGGTTTTGCCATATATCAAAATGAATCTGCTACAGGTATACATGTGTTCCCCATCCTGAACCCTCCTCCCTCCTCCCTCCCCATACCATCCCTCTGGGTTGTTCCAGTGCACCAGACCCAAGCCAGAAGGGGAGGTTTTAACTTGAAGCGGCCCAGGATTCACCTAGACTGACTGGGACTGGAGTCGCTATTGAGATACAAAAGAAGAAACTTAATGGATGTTATTTTTCCATTTCACATAAACTAAGCAGTTAAAAAACAAACAAACAACTTGGCAGCTTCTTTTGAAATTAAATATAAAGCTGAGTAATGACGTGAACATTTTTAATAGAAGTAAAATCATAAATCAAGAAAAAGATGGTGGTTTACTGGCAAAGTATTCTCTGACTCTAGGAACCCCATGGACCAGGCTCCTCTCTGTACATGGGATTCTCCAGCAAAAATACTGAATCGTGTTGCCATTTCCTACTCCAGGAAATTTTCCTGACACAGGGATTGAACCAAGGTTTCCTGCATTGTAGGCAGATTCTTTACAGACTGAAAATGGTATAGGAATATTATAGAAGCTTTATTAATAAATCCAAAGCTGGTACTAATGCAAATACCTGTGAATAGATGAGTGCTGAGAACCCCATGAACTGTATGAAAAGGCAAAATGATAGGATACTGAAAGAGGAACTCCCCAGGTTAGTAGGTGCCCAATATGCTACTGGACATCAGTGGAGAAATAACTCCAGAAAGAATGAAGGGATGGAGCCAAAGCAAAAAGAATACCCAGCTGTGGATGTGACTGGTGATAGAAGCAAGGTCTGATGCTGTAAAGAGCAATATTGCATAGGAACCTGGAATGTCAGGTCCATGAATCAAGGCAAATTGAAAGTGGTCAAACAAGAGATGGCAAGAGTGAATGTTAACATTCTAGGAATCAGCAAACTCAAATGGATTGGAATGGGTGAACTTAACACAGAGGACCATTATATCTACTACTGCAGGCAGGAATCCCTCAGAAGAAATGGAGTGGCCATCATGGTCAACAAAAGAGTCTGAAATGCAGTGCTTGGATGCAACCTCAAAAATGACAGAATGATCTGTGTTCATTTCCAGGGCAAACGTTCAATGTCACAGTAATCCAAGTCTATGCCCCAACCAGTAATGCTGAAGAAACTGAAGTTGAATGGTTCTATGAAGACCTACAAGACCTTTTAGAACTAACACCCAAAAAAGATGTCTTTTTCATTATAGGGGACTGGAATGCAATAGTAGGAATTCAAGAAACACCTGGAGTAATAGGCAAATTTGGCCTTGGGATACGGAATGAAGCAGGGCAAAGACTAATAGAGTTTTGCCAAGAAAATGCACTAGTCATAGCAAACACTGTCTTCCAACAACACAAGAGAAGACTCAACACATGGACATCACCAGATGGTCAACACCGAAATGAGATTGATTATATTCTTTGCAGCCAAAGATGGAGAAGCTCTATACGGTCAGCAAAAACAAGACCAGGAGCTGACTGTGGCTCAGACCATGAACTCCTTATTGCCAAATTCAGACTGAAATTGAAGAAAGTAGGGAAAATCACTAGACCATTCAGGTATGACCCAAATCAAATCCCTTATGATTATACAGTGGAAGTGAGAAATAGATTTAAGGGCCTAGATCTGATAGATAGAGTGCCTGATGAACTATGGAATGAGGTTCGTGACATTGTACAGGAGACAGGGATCAAGACCATCCCCATGGAAAAGAAATGCAAAAAAGCAAAATGGCTGTCTGAGGAGGCCTTACAAATAGCTGTGAAAAGAAGAGAAGCAAAAAGCAAAGGAGAAAAGGAAACATATAAGTATCTGAATGCAGAGTTCCAAAGAAGAGCAAGAAGAGATAAGAAAGCCTTCTTCAGTGATCAATGCAAAGAAACAGAGGAAAACACCGGAATGGGAAAGACTAGGGATCTCTTAAAGAAAATCAGAGATACCAAAGGAACATTTCATGCAAAGATGGGCTCGATAAAGGACAGAAATGGTATGGACCTAACAGAAGCAGAAGATATTAAGAAGAGGTGGCAAGAATACACAGAAGAACTGTACAAAAAAGATCTTCACTACCCAGATAATCACGATGGTGTGATCACTGACCTAGAGCAAGACATTCTGGAATGTGAAGTCAAGTGGGCCTTAGAAAGCATCACTAGGAACAAAGCTAGTGGAGGTGATGGAATTCCAGTTGAGCTATTCCAAATCCTGAAAGACAATGCTGTGAAAGTGCTGCACTCAATATGCCACCAAATTTGGAAAACTCACCAGTGGCCACAGGTTTGGAAGAGGTCAGTTTTCATTCCAATCCCAAAGAAAGGCAATGCCAAAGAATGCTCAAACTACAGCACAATTGCACTCATCTCACAAGCTAGTAAAGTAATGCTCAAAATTCTCCAAGCCAGGCTTCAGCAATATGTGAACCATGCACTTCCTGATGTTCAAGCTGGTTTTAGAAAAGGCAGAGGAACCAGAGATCAAATTGCCAACATCTGCTGAATCATGGAAAAAGCAAGAGAGTTCCAGAAAAACATCTATTTCTGCTTTGTTGACTATGCCAAAGCCTTTGATTGTGTAGATCACAATAAACTGTGGAAAATTCTGAAAGAGATGGGAATACCAGACCACCTGATCTGCCTCTTGAGAAACCCATATGCAGGTCAGGAAGCAACAGTTAGAACTGGTCATGGAACAACAGACTGGTTCCAAAAAGGAAAAGGACTTCGTCAAGGCTGTATATTGTCACCTTGTTTATTTAACTTATATGCAGAGTACATCATGAGAAACGCTGGACTGGAAGGAACATAAATTGGAATCAAGATTTCTGGGAGAAATATCAATAACCTCAGATATGCAGATGACACCACCCTTATGGCAGAGAGTGAAGAGGAACTAAAAAGCCTCTTGATGAAAGTGAAAGTGGAGAGTGAAAAAGTTGGCTTAAAGCTTAACATTCAGAAAACGATGATCATGGCATCCAGTCCCATCACTTCATGGGAAATAGATGGAGAAACAGTGGAAACAGTGTGAGACTTTCTTTTTCTGGGCTCCAAAATCACTGCAGATGGTGACTGCAGCCATGAAATTAAAAGATGCTTACTCCTTGGAAGGAAAGTTATGACCAACCTAGATAGCGTATTCAAAAGCAGAGACATCACTTTGCCATCAAAGGTTCGCCTAGTCAAGGCTATGGTTTTTCCTGTGGTCATATTTGGATGTGAGAGCTGGACTGTGAAGAAGGCTGAGTGCTGAAGAATTGATGCTTTTGAACTGTGGTGTTGGAGAAGACTTTTGAGAGTGCCTTGGCTGCAAGGAGATCCAACCAGTCCATTCTGAAGGAGATCAGCCCTGGGATTTCTTTGGAAGGAATGATGCTAAAGATGAAACTCCAGTACTTTGGCGACCTAATGCAAAGGGTTGACTCATTGGAGAAGACTCTGGTGCCGGGAGGGATTGGGGGCAAGAGGAGAAGGGGAGGACAGAGGATGAGATGGTTGGATGGGATCACTGACTTGATGGATGTGAGTCTGAGTGACCTCTGGGAGTTGGTGATGGACAGGGAGGCCTGGTGTGCTGCGATTCATGGGGTCGCAAAGAGTTGGACATGACTGAGCGACTGATCTGATCTGATCTGATCTGTCACCCCACTACAGTACTCTCGCCTGGAAAATCCCATGGATGGAGGAGCCTGTTAGGCTGCAGTCCATGAGGTTGCTAAGTGTGAAACAGGACTGAGTGATTTCACTTTCACTTTTCACTTTCATGCACTGGAGGAGGAAATGGCAACCCACTCCCGTGTTCTTGCTTGGAGAATCCCAAAGACAGAGGAGCCTGGTAGGAGGCCGTCTATGGGGTCACACAAATTAGGACACGACTGAACTGACTTAGCAGTAGTATGTGAATATATTCTTTCTTCTATTTGTGGTAAGAGATACTGTGATATAAATGATGATTATACCCTCAAGAATTAAACTTCTGTTTTTTTCCTTAAGACTCTTTTCTTATACAAGAGTTTTGGTTTACACAAAATTTAGAAGGAGTGCAGAACTTTCCCACATATCCACTGGTCTGAGCTAGTCTTATTTTTGCCTCAGTGCTTGGCCAGGAGTATTGGTTTTACTTTAATATATTCTTCCTATTGTCCATACACGGTTACTTCTAGTGATCATTGCTTCCTGGGCTTCATTAGTATTCAGTGGACAGACTGACACCCTGTGAATCACTAAGGAAAAGGTAATTTTTGTCCTAGAAGCACTGTCCTTAGATCTTACTGCCCTAAAAAGAGTTCAGTTTCCATATGATTGGTCCAATCACTATTAATGCAAAGAAATTACCTTCATTGGATTATATTGATTGGCTCTCTCTGGGGTGCAATTGAATGGAAATAACAGGCTCAAAAAATGCTTTAGAAATAAAAGCCATATAGCTACCTTCTTAATGACAATGTTAATCTAACATAATGTGTGTGTTCAGTCCTGTCTGACTCTTTGCGACCCCATGGGCTATAGCCTGCTAGGTCTCTCTGTCCATGGAATTTTCCAGGTGAGAATACTGAAGAGAGTTGCCCCTTCCTTCTCCAGGGGATTTTCCCAACACATGGATCGAACCGATGTTGCTTGCCTCTCTTCTTCTGCATTGGCAGAGGGGATTCTTTACCCCTGCACCACAATATTAGTAGAGCATTTTCAGAGAAAGTAGATTATTACAGTTGGAGGCCTCAAATGGTTACCTATAAAAAAGCAAGCAAACAAAGCTTTTTTTCTTTGAAATTAAAGAGATGTACCCAAGCCAGGTTGTGCCAGCTTTATTTATTTTACATATATAAGCCTAGATGCAGCCATTTGGTAAAGTAAGTAGAAAATATCTATGAAAATTACATCTGAAGGTTTTAACATGAGGTTGCTTTTCTTAATCCGTGCCTTAATTTTAAAATGTCAAAAGGTGTATTTCTTCAAGTAAAAGCTGTGCTTTAACTGAGATAACTGAAAATTATGAAACTTGTTCGGCTTTAGTGTAGAAATAATTCTTATTAGCACAGAGGAAATAAAGTTTTCTATATGAATTTTTTGACTTCATGGTAATTCTGGCTATTTTAATTATATATTACTTGAAAGAAAAAGATCAAGTTTCCAGCTGTGTTGAAGGGTGATGGATTGCTATTCAAATGTTTAAATTCCCATCTTGTGCTTTATATTGTTGACTCGTAGGAAACAAGGCATGTTAATTCTGAAGTGGCTCACTTTTAAGAGGCCATCTGCAATCACACTGGGTGGTTTGCAGGCAGTTGGTATTAAAAAGTCACTCAGCTCATTAGTAGTCCAATTAGCTGATACGTAGTGCAGCACTCTGGCAAGTTGTCTGGACTGCCATGTAAAATCTAGGCAGATTCTCAGCTATGAAAACTGCTAGAGACAAGAAGCAAGTGGACATCCCAGTGCAGAAAGTTACCTAGAAACTATTCTTCAAATGTTAATGAATCATCTAATATTCCACTGAGAATATATAATTTAGGTAGGTATCCTAATCAGATTGTGATATCATTCCAAGTCACTATTAATATCTGATACATTCGTGTTAAGTCACTTTAGTTATGTCCCACTCTTGGTGGCCCCATGGACTGTAGATCACCAGGCTCCTCTGTCCATGGAATTCTCCAGGCAAGAATACTGGCATGGATTGCCCTCTTCCCTCTTCCAGGGGATCTTCCTAAACCAGAATTTGAATCCATGTCTCTTATATCTCCTGCATTGGCAGGTGAGTTCTTTACCACTTGCACCACCTAGGAATCCCTCACATACATATAGTTTTTATAAACAAATGCAAAAAATAAGGCCTGGTAAAATTCTTCCTGATCCACCGGTATTAGCATGAGAGTTCCTTCTACAAAACTCCTGACAGGGACAGAACATTCACTACCTCGCCTTGGCAACCCCAATTGTTTGAAATTTCTTCCCATATTGAGATGAAATCTAATTTCCATGCAACTTCCACTTATGGGTCATTTGGAGCTACAGAGAATAAATTTAGTCTATTTTCCATATTGCCCTTCAGATAATGAAAGGCAGCTATCAATTAGGTATGAGGTTTAAAAATACCCTGTTAGTGAATGAGTTGGTTAATGTTCTTTTTGTTGTAAGCAACACAAATCAATTCTGGCTAGTTTAAGCCAAGGGGAAATTTTTTTTTTTTTTTTTTTTTTAAAGAGACAATGGATTTCCTGAGGTAGGAGGAGGAATTGCACAATCCAGGCATGGGAAGGAGGAATCCATGGATCATTCAGGGAATTGCAAGAGCAGCAGTTAGAAGCTGTTGTTTCTAACCACCATTATTTACTTTTAATGTACATTTAATTCATGACAAATTTTGATGTTTTGGTATGCATATGCACTTTTTAAAAAATGAAGATCAGTTTAGTTTGAGGAAAAAAAAATTTAGGCCTCTTCAGTTATGGTCTGAGATGTGTTATGATGTACTCTATTTCAAACACAATGGTGTGATCAATGAAACATCCTTTGTGCCTCTAAGTAAAACTTCCACAGTTGAATTGATGGACATTATGATCCAAAATTAACCATGAAATAATAATGAGTGCTCATAAGATAGTTATTGTGCTTGAAAAGGAAAATAAAGAATACATTTTCATGGAGCATAACCAAAATTTCATTGACTAAAAGCATACCAAATAATCTTACATCAAGTATTAATGTTTCAGTTGACTTTTATCACATAAGTAGGTAAAGAAAAGAATATCAAAACAAAAACACACATATTCACTCTGGCAATGAAAAGAAGAAAGAACAGTTTTTAATCATTTGTATTTTTGTTTATCTATAGGAAGATACACTCATTTACCTGAGGTTTGTGAAGACATGACTAGGAGGCAAAAAGGGGTATCTCTGAATTCTAGCCTGCAAAACTGTGGGAAAATAAATTTCCCTTTTAAGCCATCCAGTCTGTCATACACTGTTGTGGCAGTTCTAGTAATTTAATAAAAGTTGACAGCAAGAAACAACAATGTAGATGCTGTTTCAGTAATATTAATGAAAATTGTTTTGTGTCTCTATTACTGTGGTGGGATTTACTTGGTATCTCTAGATATTTTCTTGATAATATTTTACGATTATAAATATAAAAATGCATATACATGTATATGGGCTTCCCTGGTGGCACTAGTGGTAAAGAATTTGCCTGCCAATGCAGGAGACATAAGAGACACAGATTTGGTCCCTAGGTTGGGGAGATCCCCTGGAGGAAGGCATGCAACCCACTCCAATATTCTTGCCCGGAGAATCCCCATGGACAGAGGAGCCTGGCAGACTACAGTTCATGAGGTGACAAAGAGTTGGACATGACTGAAGTGACTTAGCATACATACCTGTATATAGTATTTTAAAAGGAGTAATACTATATCCAAAGTGTTTTATACTTAGATTATTTTCCCTAGAGATATTCTAATGATTGTTAAAGTTCAAGTGCAAGTCTAGCAGATATTGAAGATTACATTTTTTTCCTGATTAATTGCCATTAAAATAGAACATGACTAATTGGCCAATTTTATAACCAGTGCTGTTATCATTGCATTTAACATCAAACATAATATTTATTTTGCTGATATTAGCAAATGCATTATCCCTGTTATTCATTGGGGATAAATGTCTATAGTTTTAATTTCTTATGGTGTGTTTTTCTGGCTTTTTTTTTTCAATCATGGCAATTCTGGCTTTATAGAATATTTTTCTCTTTTCAAGTTTTTGGAGGCATTTGAGAAGCACTGGTGTGATTATTCTTTATATGTTTGATAGAATTCACTAGTGAAGCCATCTGGTCCTGGGCTTTGAAATTATTTTTAAATTAGAAACAAAAAATAAAGAATAAGAAATACTCTCATATTATAGTTTATCATGTTAAAATTTCAAAATATGGTTGAGTCAGTGTGTTAAAAATTATGATCACTATTTTAAAATATCAGTTTGCCCTATGTAAAAATCATATAATTTACTTCAATAATAATTTAAAATAGCTTGTAATAAATCTATATACTATCCTTGATTTTCCAGATTTACATGGTACAAAATGGTTGTTATGAGTTGATGTTATAAGTTGTTACAAGTGTTCCTCCAAAATGTATATGTTGGAAACCCAGTCCCCAGTACTTCAGAATGTAACCTCCTAGAAGATAGGATACTTACAGAGATAAGTTAAAATGAGGTCATTATAGTGGATATTAATCCAATATGACTGCTGTCTCTATTAAGAGGGAAAATTTGGACACAGAGCCATTCTCATGATGAAGATGATAAAAAGATACATAACGATTTAGCTTTCTATGAGCCAAGAAGAAAGGTGTGGATCAGATCCTTCCCTATTAGACCTCAGAAGATACATCTTGATTTTGGACTTCTAACTTACATTCTGAAACAACAAATATCTGTTGTTTAAGCTGCCCAGCTTGAGATGCAGGCATCCTCCTCTTTTCAAATGTTAACTTTACACTAGTTCACTTTTACAAAAGACCTGCATTAGTACCTGCTTTCACTAACTAAAAAAGGATTTAAAGAGAGTTTTCACAAATAAGGGTGAGAAGCGAAAACGATGCTCAGCATTGGTTTTGTAGTCAGCAGTTACTGAGGCAAGATGCACCCTGAGCAACAAGTGTCACAGCAGCAAAGAGTGGCACAGCCAATCTCCTGACCTGGAAACTACACTCAGCATCACGACTTCAAACTGACATGGCTTTGAAGTGTGTCTGTGAGCATTTGTGCTTTATCTCCTTTTATTTTGTACATCAGTTAGTAAGATATGACCAAAGGTAGCTGTTTCTTCTATTTCCTGTATGCCATTTCAACTTAAGAAAGATGTCATAAGCCTGTTCTACTTTTGGATATTGGGAAACCCTGTACTTCTTCAAGTTAGTCCTAGAAATTTAATAAATTGGTTTTTATAAAGTATCTACTGATAAAATATCTACAGAGTGAGGTCATCATTTTATTTCACATGTAACTAATTATTAAACTATTACATTATAGTTTATTCATGTTAAAATATAAATGCATTTTCTAATAATGAACAGTACAATTTAGATTGAGGTATATATTGTATTTGCATTTACAGACACATATGGTTACAGATATACATATTGATTTTCAAATGAACTTAACAAATTAAGCAAATTAGGGACTTTAAATTAAAGTTGTATTCCACTATATTTAGGAAGAAGAGTTGTTTTTCTTTTGCTTAATTACAGGAAAAGTAAATTACATTTTAAAGCATCTCTGATATAGTCAGACTCTCATGATTTCACTTTGATAAAAGTGAAAGATTAGGAAAAACTGAAAATCTTTCTTATTGAGAGTACTGTTTATTCTTCTTTTAACTTAGAACTAGTAGTCCTGAAAAGTTTAGTTGGTCATAAGTATTGTTTGAATCAAACAAGTGAAAGGTAAACATTTTCCAATTCGCCAAATACTCCATGATAAAAAATCTGACGAAAATTGAATCAAGTGCCATTTCTCAAATAATCCTATACTAAACATGTAAATGGCAACCCACTCCAGTGTTCTTGCCTGGAGAATCCCAGGGACAGGGAGCCTGGTGGGCTGCAGTCCATGGGGTCGCACAGAGTCGGACACAATTGAAGTGACTTAGCAGCAGCAGCAGCAGCAGCAGCAAAACATGTAAAATTCTCAGTAGCCTTCATAAATATTGTGATGATTGTGATTGTTTCTATGGTGTAGCAGTTTTTAAAACATAAGGAGAGAAAAATGTTTTACAATTAATTATTCAGAGCTTATATCAAACATAGTCTCATTTGAACTTCACACTTTTTCCTCCATTGCTTCTGAAAAGTTCAGAGCTATTTGACTTGATTTTCTATGGTTTCAACTATTGGGGTGGAAACACTCCCTTAAATGAATTATTCAGGCTATTAGCTTAGATGTGCCCCATTTATTTGTGCTCTGCTATTTTCTTGTACATATATTAGAGACTATGTAAGTAGATTCTATTACTTTCCATTACTCTCTGACCATTCAGTCTATGATTTTGTAACTAAGGAATTTTATTATAAGATCAAAGAAACCTGTATCTAAAACATATTTTAAAGGCATATAATATATACCTAAATGTTTAAAATGCTTTGCTTTAGCACTATTTGAGGAGTCTAGATGTCAAACAAACTAAATAATGGGTTATAAAAATTTCTAAGGATCATGTTATGTTAAGAGATAGTCATTATCACAGCAGTGTATTCAAAGTCACTATATAACAATTCAGTTCAAGATTTTTCACTAGCATTTTGCCTTGAGACTTGGCATAGACATTTTCTAAGGAAGTATATTCATCAACGATTTTATTTCCTTGAGTACACTCTGAAACACACGAGAAAAGAAAAACACAGCTTTATGTGTGCATTCATATATGAATTTGTATCTGGTTATGTGATTGTGTTTATAAACAAATTAACTCCATCTTATTTAGTGTGTGTTAACAACTAATAGATATGAAGGTTTTATCATATTTGCAAGCTAACAAGTTAGCCTGCTACAGTTTCAAGTATATACTGGAAGAAGGCATGAAAAGCTGTGTCAGGGACAAGGCATTTATTACTAAGAGCAAAAGAAGTTGCAGAACACCAACACTTTCTTGTGCCAACTCTCTGAACCTCAGCTCCTACATTGTGATGAGAAGAGCAGGATACACCCCCCAAAATCAATGTTACATTAAAGGAGAGGAATTTTCTGTTTAGGAAATTCAAATTGTTATACTGTGCAGTTGGGCTTCCCTGGTGGCTCAGATGGCAAAGAAATCTGCCTGCTATGCAGGAGAATTCTTTACCATCAGAGCCACCAGGGAAGCCCCATTTGGTATGTAAGTCTGGAAATGATTTATTTACTAAATATAAAGAAACATGTAAGAGGTTATTTCATGTTTCACCTTATGAGGAGTTGTAAACTACTCACAACATCATTTGTATACAAAATTCAATGACTAGAATTTTAACAATATATTTAGAGATATTGTTGAAGTTATTTTTGACAGAGAAAGAACATTTTCAAATTAGTTTATTTGTACATTAAGCCTAGTTATTTATCTCTGACAACTACAGCATTTACTTAAATAAATGTCACCTGTAGTATTCATTTGGGCTTCTGAAGTGGCTCACCAGTAAAGAATGTGCTTGTAATGCAAGAGACATGGGTTCAACTCCTGTGTTGGAAGATCCCGTGGAGGAGGTCCTGCAACCCAGTACAGTGTTCTTGCCTGAGGAATTCCATGGACAGAGGAGCCTTGTGGGCTACAGTCCATAGGGTCACAAAGAGGTGGACACAACTAAACTTACTGAGTACACATGCCCACATATGTAGTGTTTATTTTATCCAGGTTAATACATCCTAGACATTTAATTAGGGGCTTCTCTAGGTGCTCAACTGGTAAAGAAACTGTCCACAATGCTGAGACCCCAGTTTGATTCCTGGATTGGGAAGATCCCCTGGAGGAGGGAATGGCAACCTACTCCAGTATGTTTGCCTGGAGAATCCCCATGGACAGAGGGGCCTGGTAGGCTCATGTGCTTGTGTTTCTGAATGGATTTTTTTTTTTTTAATTGTCCCTAGATTACCATATTTATTTTAAAGAATACCATACTATTCATTTTTATTTCCTGTTCCAGTCATTTTGTCACTTAAATAGAAAATGTTGATTGTTGAAGTGTACCAGACATTGACATAGCTGGGACATACAAATTCAGCAGTGTATGTAGTTTGGATTTTGTGTTGCCATGATTCCTATATACATCCATCTTACTGTCTATGAAAGAGAGTCATTAAATAGCAATAATAAATATAAAGGTCACATAGATATGTGTGTATGTGTGAGTGTATATATATATATATATATATATATACATATATACATTTGTGTGTTTAATTTTGATTCATAGAAGTATAAATATGGTGAATTGGGCTGCTGTGACTGAACCTCAACTCAAGCCTACATGACCTAACCCCCCTAATGTAATCCCACTATTATATTGGGTATACCATAACATTTAAAACATACATTGTCACGGCAATTTAAATAACTGAAACCTCCTCATTATACAAATTAAGAATCAACTCAGTATAAGAGGACACTAGAAGACTATGGGGTTATGGGAACCAGATGTATATTAAGAGTTGACTTCTGAGAAATAAGACAAACTGGAGTCTATGAACTTGGAAAACATCAAAATTCCATGAAATGAAAAGGGAAAAGAGAAAGATCAATGAATAGCTTAGTGGATATTAAGAAGAAGGAAAAAGAGAAATAGTGACCAAAAGAGCATAAATAGAATAATTATCATAAATGCAAATGTATCTATCAGCAATCATAAGAGACAGAAATATATATTCCATATATTCACAGAAAAAGCAAATAATAGGAGGTTTACATAGCAATACAAGTTTTACTATACTGTTATGTAACTGTCAATTCTTTTCCTCAAACTTAAGAATATATATATATATATATATATATATATATATATATTATTATTTTATAATGCTAGTACAATCCTGAAGTTGTTTAGGAATGATGCAAGGAAAATATAAAAATTTATCACACAAATCACATGCCCTGATGGTAAAAATGTATACTATAATAAAAGTGTAATGAACTATAACTTTAGAAATCATATGCATGTACTCCCAAATAAATGTTGAGTAAAAGAGAAAATGATAGGTAAGACTTATAAATATTTACTCTAAAAATAATAAAAGTTCTCTGCATGAAAAATTGTAGGCACAGCTATAGCAGTCACAGAATAAACAAAAAGGAAGGAAAGATATATGTGTGAGCATAAAAGCAAGAACAAAAGTGAGAAAGATCACCAATGATCAAAAAGAGAAAAGTGTATATTGCAAAATCATTGAATCTGCAAAACTGCATGTTGTAAAATCAAGATTTGAAGACAGAACTCTTATTTTCTTTCACATACTCATCTTTGATTACTCTAAATACATTCAACTCAGTAATTTTAATAACATTTTGCTAAATGCCATTAGCATTTAAATACCACGCAATTACTTTCTATTTTAAAGATATTAAGATAATATTAGATAAAGAATAAACAAATAAAATCATTTTGCTATGCTAGTAAAATCTTGAAACTGGTCAGAGGTAACAGAAGGAAATTTGAAACAATCTGTCATTAATCAAGGAGTTGCAATATTTGTAAATAAATTGCAAGCAACTCATAGTCTGTAATATATGACAAATAAAAATATAGAATTACTGCTGCTGCTGCTGCTGCTAAGTCGCTTCAGTCGTGTCCGCGACCCCATAGACGGCAGCCATCAGGCTCCGCAGTCCCTGGGATTCTCCAGGCAAGAACACTGACTGGAGTGGGCTGCCATTTCCTTCTCCAATCCATGAAAGTGAAAAGTGAAAGTAAAGTCGCTCGGTTGTGTCTGACTCTTAGCGACCCCATGGACCGCAGCCTACCAGGCTCCTCCATCCATGGAATTTTCCAGGCAAGAGTACTGGAGTGGGTTGCCATTGCCTTCTCCATAGAATTACTAGGTAGTATTTACTTGAAGAATGAAGCTATTTCAGCATTGTATGTTATAAACTAAACATCAGAGAACTAAAGCTCTAAATTGCTATGATTATCAAATTAGATGCTGAAGAATGTCAATGAATTGTGATGTTAATTTTTGGTAAAAATCAACAATATTAAAATGAAATAAAGTATCACAAACTGTTGTAGGCTTCCCATATGGCTCAGATGGTAAAGAATTTGCCTGCAATTCAGGAAACCTGGATTTGATCGCTGGGTTGGGAAGACCCCCTGGATGAGGGCATGGCAAACCACTCCATCCAGTATTCTTGCCTGGAAAATCCCCATGGACAGAGGGGTCTGCCGTGCTGCAGTCCACGGGGTCAAAAACATGACTGAGCGACTAAACACACTGGAGACTACTCAGATTTTAAAAATTTTAAAAAATACTAAATAAAACATTATAGTCAATAGCAAATTTTAAATTTATCTATTAAATCAACAAAAATCTAAGGATTTTTTTTTAATCAATACTAGTTTGAACAATAAATCAGATTCCGTTTGAATATCAGGTATTTGAGGAAGTCTAACTACTGAAAAGCTTATAGAGTGAATCAGCAATATTTAGTAATCTTGAAAATACTTTCACCAGCAATTTTGCTTTTAGCCATATTGTCTAAGGAATCTCTTGCACACATGTGTCGGGATATGTGTGATATGGTTTATAGCAGTACAATTTGGAAAAACATGACTTGTCCACCAATATGGGACAAGATTATTAACTTATAGGACATTTTAAAGTAGAATACAAAACCAATACAATATTGTAAAGCTAAATAAAATAAAATTAAATAAAAAAAATAAAGTAGAATGCCATATGGCAGCTAAAGAATAGAACATAACCATACAACATATTTTATTATTATTAATGTTAAAGCAAAATGTTAATCGAAGAATCAAGAAGTTGTCAGGAAATGTACATGTGAAAAGACTCAGGAAAAGTTTCGGATCAGATCAGTTGCTCAGTCATGTCTGACCCTTTGCAACACATGAATTGCTGCACCAGGCCTCCCTGTCCATCACCAACTCCCAGAGTTCACTCAGACTCACAACCATCGAGTGAGTGATGCCATCCAGACATCTCATCCTCTGTTGTCCCCTTCTCCTCTTGCCCTCAATCCCTCCCAGCATCAGAGTCTTTTCCAGTGAGTCAACTCTTTGCATGAGGTTGCCAAAGTACTAGAGTTTCAGCTTTAGCATCATTCCTTCCAAAGAAATCCCAGGGCTGATCTCCTTCAGAATGGACTGGTTGCATCTCCTTGCAGTCCAAGGGACTCTCAAGAGTCCTCAACACCACAGTTCAAAAGCATCAATTCTTTGGTGCTCAGCCTTCTTCACAGTCCAGCTCTCACATCCATACATGACCACAGGAAAAACCATAGCCTTGACTAGGCGAACCTTGTTGGCAAAGTAATGTCTCTGCTTTTGAATATGCTATCTAGGTTGGTCATAACTTTCCTTCCATGGAGTAAGCGTATTTTAATTTCATGGCTGCAGTCACCATCTGCAGTGATTTTGGAGCTCAGAAAAATAAAGTCTCACACTTTTTCCCCATCTATTTCCCATGAAGTGATGGGACCAGATGCCATGATCTTCGTTTTCTGAATGTTAAGCTTTAAGCCAACTTTTTCACTCTCCACTTTCACTTTCATCAAGAGGCTTTTTAGTTCCTCTTCACTTTCTGCCATAAGGGTGCTGTTATCTGCCTATCTGAGTTTACTGATATTTCTCCTGACAATCTTGATTCCAGCTTGTGTTTCTTCCAGTCCAGCATTTCTCATGATGTACTCTGCATATAAGTTAAATAAACAGGGTGACAATATACAGCCTTGATGAACTCCTTTTCCTATTTGGAACCAGTCTGTTGTTCCATGTCCAGTTCTAAATGTTGCTTCCTGACCTGCATACAAATTTCTCAAGAGGCAGATCAGGTGGTCTGGTATTCCCATCTCTTTCAGAATTTTCCACAGTTTATTGTGATCTACACAATCAAAGGCTTTGGCATTGTCAATAAAGCAAAAATAGATGTTTTTCTGGAACTCTCTTGCTTTCTCCATGATCCAGAGGATGTTGGCCATTTGATCTCTGGTTCCTCTGCCTTTTCTAAAACCAGCTTGAACATCAGGAAGTTCACGGTTCACATATTGCTGAAGCCTGGTTTGGAGAATTTTGAGCATTACTTTACTAGCATGTGAGATGAGTGCAATTGTGCAGTAGTTTGAGCATTCTTTGGCATTGCCTTTCTTTGGGTTTGGAATGAAAACTGATCTTTTCCAGTCCTGTGGCCACTGCTGAGTTTTCCAAATTTGCTGGCATATTGAGTGCAGCACTTTCACAGCCTCATCTTTTAGGATTTGAAATAGCTCAACTGGAATTCCATCACCTCCACTAGCTTTGTTCGTAGTGATACTTTCTAAGGCCCACTTGACTTCATATTCCAAGATGTCTGGCTCTAGGTCAGTGATCACATCATCATGATTATCTGGGTCATGAAGATCTTTTTTGTACAGTTCTGTGTATTTTTGCCACCTTATTTCTGTCCTTTATCGAGCCCATCTTTGCATGAAATGTTCCTTTGGTATCTCTGATTTTCTTGAAGAGATCCCTAGTCTTTCCCATTCTGTGGTTTTCCTCTTTTTCTTTGCATTGATCACTGAAGAAGGCTTTCTTATCTCTTCTTGCTTTTCTTTGGAACTCTGCATTCAGATGTTTATATCTTTCCTTTTCTCCTTTGCTTTTTGCTTCTCTTCTTTTCACAGCTATTTGTACGGCCTCCCCAGATAGCCATTTTGCTTTTTTGCATTTCTTTTCCATGGGGATGGTCTTGATCCCTGTCTTCTGTACAATGTCACGAACCTCATTCCATAGTTCATCAGGCACTCTATCTATCAGATCTAGGCCCTTAAATCTATGTCTCACTTCCGCTGTATAATCATAAGGGATTTGATTTAGGTCATATCTGAATTGTCTAGTGTTTTTCCTTACTTTCTTCAATTTAAGTCTGAATTTGGCAATAAGGTGTTCATGGTCTGAGCCACAGTCAGCTCTGGGTCTTGTTTTTGTTGATTATATAGAGCTTCTCCATCTTTGGCTGCAAAGAAAATAATCAATCTGATTTCAGTGTTGGCCATCTGGTGATGTCCATGTGTTGAATGTTCTCTTGTGTTGTTGGACGAGGGTATTTGTTATGACCAGTGCATTTTCTTGGCAAAACTCTGTTAGTCTTCGCCCTGATTTATTTCGTATTCCAAGGCCAAATTTGCCTGTTACTCCAGGTGTTTCCTGACTTCCTGCTTTTGCATTCCAGTCCCCTATAATGATAAGGACATCTTTTTTGAGTGTTAGTTCTAAAAGGTCTTGTAGGTCTTCATAGAACCATTCAACTTCAGCTTCTTCAGCGTTACTGGATGGGGCATAGACTTGGATTACTGTGGTATTGTATGGTTTGCCTTGGAAACGAACAGAGATCATTCTGTTGTTTCTGAGATTGCATCCAAGCACTGCATTTTGGAACCTTCTTTTGACCATGATGGCCACTCCATTTCTTCTGAGGGAGTCCTGCCCGCAGTAGTAGATATAATGGTCCTCTGAGTTAAATTCACCTATTCCAGTCCATTTCAGTTCGCTGATTCCTAGAATTGTCGACATTTACTATTGCCATCTCTTGTTTGACCACTTCCAATTTGCCTTGATTCATGGACCTGACATTCCAGGTTCCTATGCAATATTGCTCTTTACAGCATCGGACCTTGCTTCTATCACCAGTAACATCCACAGCTAGGTATTCTTTTTGCTTTGGCTCCATCCCTTCATTCTTTCCGGAGTTATATCTCCACAGATCTCCAGTAGCATATTGGGCCCCTACTGACCTGGGGGTTTCTCTTTCAGTATCCTATCATTTTGCCTTTTCATACTTTTCATGGAGTTCTCAAGGCAAGAATACTGAAGTGGTTTGCCATTCCCTTCTCCAGTGGACCACATTTTGTCAGATCTCTCCACTATGACCCTCCCATCTTGGGTTGCCCCGCGGGCATGGCTTAGTTTCATTGAGTTAGACAAGGCTATGGTCCTAGTGTGATTAGATTGACTAGTTTTCTGTGAGTATGGTTTCAGTGTGTCTGCCCTCTGATGCCCTGTTACAACACCTACCGTCTTACTTGGGTTTCTCTTACCTTGGACGAAGTGTATTTCCTCACCACTGCCCTTCCTGACCTTCAACGTGGGATAGCTCCTCTAGGCCCTCCTGTGCCCACTCACCCATGGCTCCTTCAATGTGGGGTTGGTCCTCCCGGCCACCACCCCCGGCCTCACGCTTGGGGTAGCTCCTCCCTCCTGCCGTCCCTGGCCTTGGGCTTGGAGGTAACTCCTCTAGTCGCTGCCCCTGAAGTTTAAACACACATTAAACACACAAATAAAGCCTATGTGTGATTTATCAATGTATATACAGCAGCAGCATAAAAACAAAACTTTCTGTTCTGTGTGGACCATGGCCAGTGTTCAAGAAGATAAGATTAGATGAGCAGGTGTGTTTCTTCAGGTCTCTCCTGATTCAGGGAGAGAAGTTCGGGTCCTGCCTTTTTCTTCACTTGGCTGTTGTTGACAGACTGCAGGTTTCCACAGATGAGAAACTTCACCTTGTCTGGAAATAGTCAACTGTGATGTCCATGCCTACTGGGCCAGAAAGAGGAAGATATTTCAGTCTTGCCCTGACTCTGACTTTAATCTGAGTCTGGAGATTTTTCCCTTTTGTTCTCTGCTGCTGCTGCTGCTACTGCTAACTTGCTTTAGTCGTGTCTAACTCTGTGCGACCCCAGAAACGGCAGCCCATCAGGCACCCCCGTCCCTGGGATTCTCCAGGCAAGAACACTGGAGTGGGTTGCCATTTCCTTCTCCAATGCAGGAAAGTGAAAATTGAAAGTGAAGTCCCCCAGTCAAGTCCAACTCCTAGTGACCCCATGGACTGCAGGCAACCAGGCTCCTCTGTCCATGGGATTTTCCAGGCAAGAGTACTGGAGTGGGGTGCCATCGCCTTCTCCATTTTGTTCTCTAGGTAATGCTACTTTATTTGCTTGACTCCCAATGCCAATCTAATAAAGATCACACTTTCAAATGTTAAAAAAAAATGATTGAGGCACACTAAAGGCAGAGGTGAATATCTGGATATCTCAAATTAACACCTGAGAAAAGTTTTTTCAGAATTTTTTTAAGGCTGAAATCGTTTCATATGTACACTCAAAAGATGAGCTCTACATATTGAGCAAAATACACAATCTTAAAATATGACAAAATAATGTTAATTTTGATCCATTGTATTGATTTCAAAAGTTTCATTTTTATAGAACCATGCATTTACTGGAAAGGAATGAAAATAAAAGATTATCTGTACTAGCCAATTCTCCATATTTTGACATTCACCAAAGTTTTTCTTCATTATCTGTTTAACAACTCAGGGATAAGGATCCTACCATTCTCATCCTGGAGGTAACCTTCTGAAGCTATTACAAGGTAGCAGTTCTAATTATTGTAAAGCTTTTATAATATTACACACATCTGCTTTGCAAAATCTCTACTCTTCAGAGCCACAGGTAAAATATCTAAATTCTATTTGCAAAGGAAGCATTTTAAATATCTGAAATATCATATTTGTCTGATATTTCACCCAGTCTAATAAGAATCTTCTCCCTTAGAACTCCTCTGACAAGGTTTCTTTCCTCTCTATCCTTACTGCTATCACTTGGAAGAAATCCAGCTTAACAATATTCTTGTTAAATCGTGCTTATGAAGTACTATGTGAATCGTGCTTATGAGTACTATGTGTGACAGTTCAATTGAAGTCTGAGAATCAGACAAAGAGCAGATACATTAGAACTGTGTGAAAAATATTTACCATTTAATGGTGTTATCATGATTAATCTAGTTCTCTCTCTCTCTAGAAAGAACCAAATGTACTGCTTGCCTGTATTTTGCATCCAGTTTTTTGTGCTAAGTACAGAAAAAAAATTTTCTCTACGGCTATTAGACTTAAATTTCTTTGTTACTGTTTTTGCAGTCAGATCATAATGATGAGCCTTTAAATTGTACTTTATATGAACTGTTGTACCCAATAACTGTACAATTTTTTAAACTATATGTTATTACTAAATTTCAGGTTTTTGAAAAAATTTTATCAACTTGTCATATTTACTATATTAGTTATTTTCCCTGGGTTTGTGCCACCTGCCAATTTAAACAATGTCTTCCTAAATCTAATTTTTTTGAAAAGAGGAAGTTGAGGAGAGAGATTTACTAAATTGATCTCTTTGTTTGTATTCCCAGAGTCTAGCAATATTTAGTGACAATGAACTAATATTTATGTAATGATGAATCCTTAGTTAGGGGACTCCAGTTCATTTATCACTAGATTTTCAGTTGGAGTGGTTAACTATCTATGAATTTATTTAAATGATTTATGTGTGTTGCTCAATCGTGTCCGACTCTGCAACCCCATGGACTCTAGCCTGACAGGCTTCTCTCTCCATGGGATTCTCCAGGCAAGAATACTGGAGTGGGTTGCCATTTCCTTCTCCAAAATGATTTATGGTTGAGCTCAGATGTTTTTCAAATATCTGAAGTAGAATCTCACTAACGACTTTTAACATTGATAATGTCGTTTAATAGTTCCTCTTTCTTGCATCTTCCTATTTCGATTCATCTCATTCCCTCTTGTCAGATAAAATTTCCTAAGACTCAGCTCTGATTAAAATGTTGACCAACTGAGAAGCTGTATCTAGTGTAAGAGCCTTATTATTAGTTGCACCATATTCACCATAAATTTTTTTTTATCTTTCCAGTCAAAACTGATGAAATCCACTGAACTTAATGTTTTTAACCATTCTTAAACTTCTGAAGTTGAATGCAACCCTCTTAAATTACAGACCCCTGACTTGCTGTTGTTTAGTAGCTATGCTGTGTCCAACTCCTTTGCAACCCCATGGACTGTAAGCTACCAGGCTCCTCTGTCCATGGAATTTCCAAGGCAAGAATACAGGAGTGGGCTGCTATGTCATTCACCAAGGGATTTTCCTGACCCAGGGATCGAACCTGCGTCTCCTGTGTTGGCAGGTAGATTCTTTACCAGTGGCTTACCTCTGTTGTAAATGACAAAAATAACAACAGTTATTCATTACTGTGTTGGATGTTATTAAGAGATCAGCACTTTACACAAAATAAAAGTTATGCTAATAAATCTTTAATAATTTCTACTTAATAGTTCCATCTGGAAAGTAAAACGTTAAAACCAGGTCTCGGAGAAGGCAATGGCACTTCACTCCAGTATTCTTGCCTGGAAAATCCCATGGATGGAGGAGCCTGGTGGGCTGCAGTCCATGGGGTCGCTAAAAGTTGAACACGACTGAGGGACTTCACTTTCATTTTTCACTTTCATGCTTTGGAGAAGGAAATGGCATCCCACTCCAGTGTTCTTGCCTGGAGAATCCCAGGGACGGCAGAGCCTGATGGGCTGCCGTCTATGGGGTCGCACAGAGTCGGACACGACTGAAGCGACATAGCAGCAGCAACAGCAAACCCAGGTCTTACTCATTCAATTACTGTGCTTGTAATTGTTCTACTGTTTCCTGTAAGCTCCCAGAGTATTTTGTTATTTACCTGTACTTCATCCTTTTACAGTAAGTGATACCTAGAGTTATACCCAAGTTCTTTAGACAGTTCATGAAAAAACATAAAATAAAATAATTCTTTCCTCTTTCTCTTTGTTGTGGCTTTTTCTAATTTCCCCACTGCTCACATTGTCCTCCCCTTTTTCTTCCAAACCTTTCTTATTCTTTCTCTTTCTTTCACCCAATTTATAGTTATTTATAGTTAAACACTGGATAAAAAAAGTTAATTTTTCAAATTTCCTCAAAAATTGAGGACGAATTGGCCCAATTTTCCCTTATTTATTATTTCCTCACATTATCCTTAATTTCCTGAGCTGATGCTTAAAATGTCATGAATAAATTACTGGGTAATTCCAAATAGTAATATTTGTTTTACTATTAGTTTTAATTTGATCATTGAAGTTTCTCTAGTTTTTTTTTTATTTAGCTTTTTATCTATTAATTAATAATTTGGCAATAATTTTGAAAAAGCAAATTATTGGTTGATAGCCAGAAATTAGTTTTGTCAATAATAATTTAAGCATGTTTTGTTTGTAACTCAGAAATTTCTGTCAGGTGTATTTAAAAGCTGTCTTTTAACCATTTCTGTTTCCCAATATGCTTCACCAAGTATCTTTAAAATAAAACATGAAGGACTACAGAAATGGTAAACACTATATACTTAGGATGGAATTTCAGCTGAGCTATTTAAAACCCTAAAAGATGATGCTATTAAAGTGCCGCACTCAATATGCCAGCAATTTGGAAAAACAGCAGGGGCCACAGGACTGGAAAAAGTCAGTTTTCATTTCATTCTCAAAGAAGGGCAACGCCAAAGAATGTTCAAGTGTTAGTTGCCCACTTGTGTCTGACTCTTTGCCACCCTATGGACTATAACCCACCAGGCTGCTCTGTCCATGGAATTCTCCAGGCAAGAATACTAGAGTGGGTAGCCATTCCCTTTTCCGGGGGATCTTCCCAGCCCAGGGATCGAACCCAAGTCTCCTGAATTGCAGGCAGTTTCTTTACTATCTGAGCCACCTGGGAAGCCCAAAGACACTGGGCACGGCCTATAGGGAATGGTCCCCCTGAGACTCGAACTCAGGTCTCTGGATTCAGAGTCCAGAGTGCTCACCATTATACCATAGAACTACAGCATCCTGTATGATGTCTTTGAGATTTAGTGGTTGGCTGGCTGGTTAGCTTTTGAGACATCATTCACATGTCAGCCAACATCAGGTCATGTGTCTTTCTTAAGGAGGCTTGGTTGTATTAAATCTCTTGTTGTTTGTGTGCTTTGCAAAGAACAGAGAGATGAGACTAATCCTCAAGCCTGGGTGGGTCACATTGACAAATGCCCACTGCCACAAGCAAGGCTCATGCCCAAGACTGTACTGAAGGCGTGGAGAAATTAATAGACATACCAATTTCGTTTGTCTGTTTGTTTATTCATAAATGCATTATCTCATTTTGCTACCTAGAGAGAAGTGTCAGCATGTCAGGAAGTCAGATGACCATATTATCCTTGGGATTTAGACATGAAGAGTACAGAATGCATGGATCAAAGAACAGAGGACACTGAGTATCCAGACAGCTCAGCAAGAGCTGCCTGAAGGCTTGTCTACCTTTAGCAGAACAATGCATGCATAAGTCAGTGTGGACATATCCTGGTGCCAATAGCAAAATGTGATCCTAGATTCTTTCCTGAATGAAGATGCTGCCCTGCAGAGGTGATTTTTTATTCTGATAATAAATTCTGGCTAAATCTATGCAAATCATTATAGTTAACTCACACTAAGTATATATGTTTATATACATGCACAAGCTTCTGTACACACAAAACCCAGCTAGTCCTGACTAGAGTTGTTAAGCAAACGCTGATACTTGAATGCTGGATTCATTCTCTTGGAAAGATACTGTTGTTTGTCTTTTCAGATTTCCTTCAAGTCAAAAGTGGATGTTACTAAGGCTGTTCATATATAACTCAGGTTTGAATGGAAGCTTCCAGTGCCTACAATATAACTTTACTTTTGCTTCTGATGAGTCTGAATGTCACATGAATAAAACTGACACAACTAAATGAACATTTATTTAAGAGATTTTTACCATGAAAATATCTATCTTAAATCAAGCATATAATCAACAGACAAACAGTATTGTAATTTATTATGTCTCCTATCTTTTAAAAATAACCCTCATAGATAACAAATAGTCTCTAAAAATAACTATCAAGTGTTTTGTTCTCTGTGCACCTAGAAACTGTGCTATTCGCAGTTCTTCAAAATAAAAAAGAAAAGCCTCATCTACTGCTTTGTAACTCTAATTTCATGTAAAATAAAAATAAAAGATTTTTATCAATATAGATATATCATTAAAAGAGTGCCTTTCATTGCTCCTAATTACTGGCAAGACTTTTATTCAAAATAAGCCATTTATTCAATAAATTTGTAGTGTCTTTGTATAGGTAAAATATACACAATCTCATAAAAATACGTATGTATGTATTTATCATCATGATTTCTGGGATAATGTAACAGCATAATTCCATTTTACCAAATATTTATTCATTCTATTGTACTATCACAAAAAGCTCTCTCTTATATTCAATTTCAGTGTTTGCATGTATATTGAAAATTTATACGTGCATATTAGCACATGTGTAAACTAACTTATGATTGTTTTCTGCACATTCTATTTTTAAAATAATATATTTTTCTCTTTTTCAAAGTAATTAGTGTCCAAAATAGTGTTCTCCACTTAGAATATATCTATTCTGCACTATGGCAGAATATCTATCTTTGAAAGAAAAATTCACAACCCCACTATATATCCAGGGTTTATGAAGATTGGGAGACTCTCAGCTTTACTAAAAAGCATCACCCCCTTAGTTATTAGATGACATCCGTTAATGTGCCATTCATATTCAGATATTCATTTGTCTTAAATCAAACTTGGATGTCACATATAACATAAGGATATTCTGACCATGGATAAATTTAACATTCTGTTTCAATTCTATTCTAGTTTAGTCCTGTAAAAGTTTATTAGGAAAAACAATAACTCATCCACTTTTATTTAGATGGTTGAAGCTTAATTTCTTTGCCATTGTGGGACCAAAGTCATCCTTTTCCTGCTAACTCTATGCTAGGATCATAGTAAGCTTTTAAAGGGCATCCCACTTCCATGGGCAGTTCACAGCATGGGTTTTTGCTTTCTTTCAGGTCAGCTGGGACTGTCTCTCAGATGTCCATTTTTTCTACTAGTAAGAGAAAACACCTTTTAAAGGACTAATGTGATGACACCCACCGGATAATCATCTTATTTTAAGATCAACTGTGCAGTATAACATAACCTAATCATGGAGTGACATTTTCATCTTCACAGAGGATTATGCAGGGCACATACACCAGAAGGAGGAAAATCTTAGGGGACATCTTAGTGTGCTGCCAGACCTTAATGACAGAATGTTAATGTAGGTGTGAGAAATGTTCTTGTAAAATTTGATCTCTAAAAATTACAATATTTTGGGAGCATTTGAAAGGATATGTCTGACTGTACAACTGAAAATTGAAAATGTAAGGGCTGATAGGAATATGAAATGTGAGGATCTTACCATCTACTTTGTTTCCCTAATTGATTTCATGGCTCCTTTGTAACAAGACAGCCTATGTCAGATATTTATCAAACTATTTATTTCAAAAATGGGTGCTCACTTTTCCCCGTAAACTAATACTGCATTGCATGAGCCATTCATTCACATTAAATCAATCTTTTTCAACAGCTTCCTCAATTTCATCTCTTACTAAAAGCAATCAGTGTTCACAACTCACACAGATTCTGGATTCTCTCTTCATATTTCATTTCTTCTAATGGACTAGCCCATTCTTCATGAGCTCATTGTTATTTTATAATATCTTGCCAAATAGATCCTCTATATATTAACCTTGGACTTCCCTGGTGGCTCAGGTGGTAAAGTGTCTTGCTTACAATGCAGGAGACCTAGGTTCAATCTTCCCTAGGTTGGGAAGATCCTCTGGAGAAATAAATGGCAACCCATTAAGCAATGCACACTATTGTAATAACCAATATACACTATTAACCTCATTTTTTTCTTAAGAGCTTTCCTTATAGTTACAAGTTCATTGGGATTTTGACTGCCATGTGAAGATAAGTGGGCAGCAAGGTAACCAAATAAGTTGTCCTCATATAATGTATATGGATTTATTTCTTACTTCCCATATCAGGTTCTTGTCAACTTCTCTGGTGGCTCAAATGGTAAAGAATCTGTTTGCAATGCAGGAGACCCAGGTTTGATCCCTGGGTCAAGATCTCCTGCAGAAGGGAATGGCAATCCCTTCCAGTATTCTTGTCTAGGAAATCCCGTGGATAGAAGACCCTGGCGAGGTATGGTCCATGGGTTGGCAAAGTCAGACACAAATGAGAGACTAAGCATATGCATATCAGTTTCTTTTTTTATTTTATTTTATTTAACTTTATCAGTTTCTTACTATTTACAAGCTGACTGCTAAATCACTGCCAAATATACCAGTCCTTCTGCTCTTGTCATATCCACTACTTGAGGTGAATTCTATAGTCATTTTACATGCTCACTGTCAGTGGGGTTCACTTCATGACACAGGACCCTAGGCTTCTGGAGGTTCTACCATCTTGTGTTACCCTATCTGTGTGACCTTCAAGGATGCTACAGAAGGAAGGAGATAATGAAGATAATGGGCTTCCCTGGAGGCTCAGATGGTAAAGCCTGCAATTTGGGAGACCCGGGTCTGATCCCTGAGTCAGGAAGATCCCCCAAAGAAGGAAAGGGCAACCGATTTCAGTACTCTTGCCTGGAAAATTCCATGGATGGAGAAGCCTGGTGGGCTACAGTTCATGGAGTAGCAGCAGAGTCAGACATGACTGAGTGACTTTACTTTCATTCTCAATGAAGATAATGGTGACCTCCTTCAAAAGGTCCATGCACACACTGCTGCACTCAGTGTCCCCAACCCTGCAGCAGGCCACCCCCGACCCACACCTCCACCAGAGACTCCTGTACACTGACAGGCAAGTCTGGGTCAGTCTTTTGTAGGGTCACTGCTCCTTTCTCCTGGTTCCTGGTGCACACAAGGTTTTGTTTGTGCCTTCTAAAAGTCTGTTTCCCCAGTCCTGTGTAAGTTCTATAATCAAATCCCACTGACCTCCAAAGTCAAATTCCCTGGGGTTCTCAGTCCCTTTGCTAGATCCCTACATTGGGAAATCTGTTGTGGGTCCTAAAACTTTCTTAATTGTGAAATAATTTATTTTGTATAATTGTTCTGCAGTTTGTGGGTTGTCTACTCATTGGCTCTATGGTGGGGTTAATGGCGATCTCCTTCAAGAGGGCTTATGGCACATGATGTGTGATCCAGGTCTGCTGCACCCAGAGCCCCTGCCCCTGCGGCAGGTCACTGCTGACCCGTATCTCTGCAGGAGACACTCAAACACTCAAAGGCAATTCTGACTCAGTCTCTGTGGGACAAGGGTCCTGGTGCACACAAGGTTTTGTTTGAGACCTCCAAGCATCTCTGGCAGGTATAGGATTTGATTCTAAATGTAGCCCTTCCTACAATCTTTCTGGGGCTTCTCATTTGCCTTTGGACATTTGGGGTATCTTTTTTGATGGGATCCAACATTCTCCTGTCAATGGTTGTTCAGCAGTGAGTTGTAATTTTGGAGTTCATAGTCAAAGCTATGGTTTTTCCAGTATTCATTTGTAGATGTGAGAGTTGGACTATAAAGAAAACTGAGCACTAAAGAATTGATGCTTTGAACTGTGGTGTTGGAGAAGACTCTTGAGAGTCCCTTGGACTGCAAGGAGATCCAACCAGTCAATCCTAAAGGTCCTGATATTAATTGAAAGGACTGATGCTGAAGTTAAACCTCCAATACTTTGGCTATCTGATGCAAGAACTGACTCATTGAAAAAGACCCTGATGCTGGGAAAGATTGAAGGCAGGAGAAGGGGACGACAGAAGATGAGATGGCTGGATGGCATCACTAACTTGATGGACATGAGTTTGAGCCAGCTCCGAGAGTTTGTGATGGACAGGGAGGCCTGGTGTGCTACAGTCCAGGGTCACAAAGAGTCAAATGTGACTAAGCAACTGAACTAAACTTAACAAGCAACATCAGAGCTCTATTTTTAGAGTAGAGTTTGAAAAAAAGTGAAAGTGAAATGGTTAGTCCCTCAGTCGTGTCCAATTTTTTGTGGCCCTATGGACTGTAGCCCACCAGAAGCCTCTGTCCATGGAATTCTCTAAGCAAGAATCCTGGAGTGTGTTGCCATTCCCTTCTCCAGGGGATATTCTTGACCCAGGAATTGAACTCAGTCTCCTGTATTGCAGGCAGATTCTTTACTGTCTGAGCCAGTGAGAAGGAAGCCCTAGTGAGAAAAAGTAACCAGACGTAAATTAAAACTGTATCATCTCATTTACATGCTTTTGAAAGCAGGCAGAAATGATCTATGGTGCTGTGAATCCAGATAGTTGTTACCTTTGGGGAAAGGTATTTGATGAAGGGGAGGAATGAGGGTGGTTTCTTCTAAGTGGTTCTGTTTCTAGATGTTGATTGTGGTTCAGTTCCTGAAAGCTCGTTGAGCTGTACCTTTTTATTTAAGCTTTTTTTTTTTTTTTTTTTTTGGTCAGTACCGATTTAGTGTTTCAATATAATTGTAATGATAGAATGTAAAACAAAATGAATACTTGAAAGTTGAATACCTGGTTAAAACTATTGATTTCCCAGTCTAAGATGACAACTTATTGTAAGGTCACTGTTACAAAATTTAATCAAGTTTATCTGCCTATGCCATAGCTTTTTTAATCTATAAAATGCTATTTACAGTCTATCCTTTGATTTAGTAAAATATTAAGTTATATGATCTATGAGGTAGAGCTTTATGTGTTATTTGCTTTTAAGGGAGCCCACAACTCCTCCTCCCTAACATACACACAAATAACACAAATAAATAACACACAAGACAAAAATAATATACTCCTGGGAGTAGATGACATTCAAGGCTATTAATTAGGTCAATATGCCATGGGTTAGACTTTACATATGATAATGAATTCTTGTTGAAGTGTACTCTTTTTATTTTTTCTCTTGGTCCTGAATGGAGGTACTGTTAAAAAAGGATTATGCCTAGTTTTTCTTGGAACAAATCCTTATTTCAGAAAGGCCTGCACTGGAAAGATTAGGTCAGCCATTCTCTGAGTTGAAGGTGAATCTCCAGTTCCTCTTCTGATTTTCTTTAGAGCTGTCATTGGGCATATGCACCTTTGTGACTATTGTTACAGTTCTTATCAAATTGATGTGTTGCTACAGGCAAAAGGAGAAGAAACAGCTAAGGTTGGCCTTCAGCCTAAGAAAAATAAACCTTTGGATTAGCCTGGTCTGGCACATCAGGGTTTTACACTACCTTTTAGCAAGAAAGTGAAAAGAGTATGCCCTGATGTTCTATAATCTGTGGATTTTTACATAGTTTTAAAAACTTGAACTCAGGGATGCTTCAATTTGAATAAAATTTTGGTTTTATGATCAAGAATCTAGTCCAATCTACTAACACCAAAAGGACTTATGGTATTATGTTTTGTTGTTTTCGTTGTTTAGTCGCAAAGTCAAATCCGACTCTTTTGTGACCCTATGGACTGTAGCCCACCAGGCTCATCTGTCCCTGGGATTTCCCAGACAAGGGTATGGGAGTGGGTTGCCATTTCCTTCCCCAGGTGACCTTCCTGACCCAGGGATCAAACCAGTGTCTGCTGCATTGACAGCTGGATTCTTACTGCTGGGCCACCTGGGAAGCCCTCCCTTATGGTATTATATAAATAACTATTTCTGATAGACATGTGCAAATTCATATATTTTAATAATATAACAAAACACAGAATCTTAAAACATGTTTACATACTGAATTTAACTATGTTGTAGAATATTAATTTTCAAATAGCTCTTCCCAGATCATGAATTACTGAACAATATGTCCCAAGTGAGGTAAGAAATACCAAAAGTTACCAAGGTTCCAACTAAAATGATTTTTTCTTTCTTCACTCCATTCAATGGGCTAGGACCACTTGAAATTTTTATATACTTTACATCTTTAATGGTTTCCTTAGATAGGTGAGATCACTTCAAGAGAAAATTAGATTTCAAGGAACTGAATTAGAATACTAGTTAAAAAAAAAAAAAAAATCTGTGAGCTTCTGGGGTTTGACCATAGGTAAGATCAACATTTTAGCAATTTTTTACTGTGTTTCATGCATTTTATCTCATCAACGAAGACTGCAGATGGCTCTCCTTGTCAATTCTACTCACCCACCCCAGAACTATTTTCTCTTCATAACATCAGCAGTGGTTCTTTCTTATTTTTTCCTGCCTCATTTTAGTATTTCCATACTATAACATTTCTTGTTGTAAGGACTTTCTTTTTCTTTGTGCCTTTTTAGTAGTGTTTTTAATGGGCTGTACTTCTGTGTTAGCTCAGATGGTAAAGAATCTGCTTGCAAGGCAGGACACCCAGGTTTGATCCGTGGTTCAGGCGGATCCCCTAGAGATGGGAATGGCTATCCACTACAGTATTCTTGATTGAAGGATCTCATTGACAGAGAAGCCTGGTGGGCTATAGTACAAGGGGTCACAAAGAATCAGACACTACTGACTGACTAAGCACATACAATATTGTTTATGAGTTACAGCATTGGTTCTTAAATTTTAATGTAGGAATCTGCTAAAGAACTAATTTAAATGCAAATTATTGTACTTATCAATAAAGATTCTGAAAAAGTTAGTAGTCTTATGCCAAAGAATGTTTCTATTTAATAGTCGTTACAGATAATTTGAATACAGTGATTTCCACAGCATATTTTGAGATTTAGTGTATGATGGGTCAGAAATAGGTTGAAAATTAATCTAGTTAGCAGTGGATATTTCCTTTTTAGAGTCTGAGGTTGAAAATCTAGCAGATAATAGAGTTTGATATTGCTTTCTTTGTATATCTTGCTTACAGTATCCAAGGAGTGTTGTTTTAGGGAAAAAAAAAAAATTGTGTAATCTTGTTTTTCTAGTTAATAAATAATGAGTATCTCTAGGATGTGATGGTTATGGTTCTATTCATTACTTTTTCCAGCCACTGAATCTGGGAAATTAACATTTGGGAGTTAAATATCTTATGTAAATAATAGGGCATGTGACACCACCTTTGTAGAAATTATATTAGTATCATCACAGGACATTTTCTGTTGAGTAATTTTGCATCAAATACATTTTTTCAAAGAAAAAAATGACCTAGTCAACTTAAAATATTAATACATTTTGTATTTTTTGTTTTGTCTCTATTTTTTTATTTCCTTCCTTCTTTCCCCTCCTTGTTCCCTCTCATTCTCTTCCTTTGTTTTTTACTTTTTCTTTCTTTCTGCCTCACTAACCGCCACCACAGGGACTATCACTGTATAGGTGCTCTGTAAGTGTCTGGGAATGAACAAATAAATAAATGAGTAAATGATACAATATCATCATTCCATATGCTTAGTTAAATTATATTGACTAAAGGAAACTGACATTAAAATACTTTTTATTGATTATTATGTACTTCGTTGAATATTGTCTCTTCAAAAATTCATGTCCTCTCAGTTCAGTTCAGTCGCTCAGCCATGTCCGACCCATTGCCACCCATGAAACTCAGCACGCCAGGCCTCCCTGTCCATCAACACCTCCCAGAGTCTACCCAAACCCATGTCCATTGAGTTGGTGATGCTTTATAACCATCTCATCTTCTGTTGTCCCCTTCTCTTCCTACTGTCAAACTTTCCCAGCATCAGGGTTTTTCAAATGAGACAGCTCATTGCATCAGGTGGCCAAAGTATTGAAGTTTCAGCTTCAACTTCAGTCCTTCCAATGAACACCCAGGACTGATCTCCTTTAGGATGGATTGGTTGGATCTCCTTGCAGTCCAAGGGACTCTCAAGAGTCTTCCCCAACACAACAGTTCAAAATCATCAATTCTTCTAGCCCAGTTTTCTTTATAGTCCAACTCTCACATTCATACATGACCAGTGGAAAACCATAGCCTTGACTAGACAGACATTTGTGGACAAACTAATGTCTCTTCTTTTCAATATGCTGTCTAGGTTGGTCATAACTTTCCTTCTAGGAGTAAGCATCTTTTAATTTCATGGCTGCAGTCACCATCTGCAGTTATTTTGAGCCCAGAAAAATAAAGTCTGACACTGTTTCCACTGTTTCCCTATCTATTCACCATAAAGAGATAGGACTAGATGCCATGATCTTAGTTTTCTGAACGTTGAGCTTTAAGCCAACTTTTCCACTCTCCTCTTTCATTTTCAACAAGAGGCTCTTTAGTTCTTCTTCACTTTCTTTCATAAGGGTGGTGTCATCTGCATATCTGAGGTTATTGATATTTCTCCCAGCAATCTTGATTCCAGCTTGTGTTTCTTCCAGTCCAGCATTTCTCATGATGTACTCTTCATAGAAGTTAAATAAGCAGGGTGACAAAATACAGCCTTGAAGTACTCCTTTTCCTATTTGGAACCAGTCTGTTGTTCCATGCCTTGATCTAACTGTTGCTTCCTGACCTGCATATAGGTTTCTCAAGAGTCAGGTCAGGTGGTCCGGTATTCCCATCTCTTTCAGAATTTTCCACAGTTTATTGTCATCCACACAGTCAAAGACTTTGGCATAGTCCATAAAGCAGAAATAGATGTTTCTCTGGAACTCTCTTGCTTTTTCCATGATCCAGAGGATGTTGGCAATTTGATCTCTGGTTCCTCTGCCTTTTCTAAAACCAACTTGAACATCTGGAAGTTCATGGTTCACATATTGCTGAAGCCTGGCTTGGAGAATTTTGAGCATTACTTTACTAGCATGTGAGATGAGTGCAATTGTGTGGTAATTTGAGCATTCTTTGGCATTGTCTTTCTTTGGGATTGGAATGAAAACTGATCTTTTCTAGTCCTGTGGCCACTGCTGAGTTTTCCAAATATGCTGGCATATTGAGTGCAGCACTTTCACAGCATCATCTTTCAGGATTTGAAATAGCGCCACTGGAATTCTATCACCTCCACTACTTTGTTCATAGTGATGCTTTCTAGGGCTTACTTCAAGTCACGTTCCAGGATGTCTGGTTCTAAGTGAGTTATCACATTATCATGATTATCTGGGTATTGAAGATCTTTTTGTACAGTTCTTTTGTGTATTCTTGACACTTCTTAATATCTTCTGCTTCTGTTAGGCCCCTACCATTTCTGTCCTTTCTAAAGCCTATCTTTGAATGAAATGTTCCCTTGGTATCTCTGATTTTCTTGAAGAGATCTCTAGTCTTTCCCATTCTATTGTTTTCCTCTATTTCTTTGCATTGATCACTGAGGAAGGCTTTCTTATCTCTCCTTGCTATTCTTTGGAACTTGGCATTCAGATGGATATATCTTTTCTTTTTTCCTTTGCTTTTCACTTCCCTTCTTTTCACAGCTATTTGTAAGGCCTCCCCAGACAGCCATTTTGCTTTTTTGCATTTCTTTTTATTGTGGATGATTTTAATTCCTCTCTCCTGTACAATATCATGAACCTCCATCCATAGTTCATCAGGCACTCTATCTATCAGATCTTGTCTCTTGAATCTATTTCTCACTTCCACTGTATTCTCATATGGGATTTGATTTATGTCATACCTGAATGGTCTAGTGGTTTTCTCCACTTTCTTCAATTTCAGTCTGAATTTAGCAATAAGGAGTTTATGATCTGAGCCATAGTCTGCCCCCAGTCTTTTTTTTTGCTGACTGTATAGAGCTTCTCCATCTTTGGCTGCAAAGAATATAATCAATCTGATTTCTGTGTTGAACATCTTGTGATGTCCATGTTTAGAGTCTTCTCTTGTATTGTTGGAAGATGGTGTTTGCTATGACCAGTGTGTTCTCTTGCTAGAACTCAGCCTTTGCCCTGCTTCATTCTGTACTCCAAGGACAAATTTGACTGTTACTCCTGGTATTTGACTTCCTATTTTTGCTTTCCAGTCCCTATTATGAAAAGGATATCTTTTTTGGGTGTTAGTTCTAGATGGTCTTGTAGGTCTTCATATAACTGTTCAGCTTCTTCAGCGTTACTGCTTGGGGCATAAACTTGGATTACTGTGATATTGAATGGTTTGCCTTGGACTCTTTTGTTGACTATGATAGCTAGTCCATTTCTTCTAAGGGAACCTGCCCGCAGTAGTAGATTTAATGGTCATCTGAGTTAAGTTCACCCATTCCAGTCCATCTTAGGTCAGTGATTCCAAGAATGTCGATGTTCACTCTTCTCATCTCCTGTTAGACCACTCCCAATTTGCCTTGATCCATGGACCTAATATTCCAGGTTCCTATGCAATATTGCTCTTACAGCATTGGACCTTGCTTCTACCACCAGTCCCATCCTCAATTGGGTGTTGTTTTTGCTTTGGCTCCATTCCTTCATTCTTTTTGGAGTTATTTCTCCACTGATCTTGAGTAGCATATTGGTCACCTACCGACCAGGGGAGTTCATCTTTCAGTGTTCTATCTTTTTAGCTTTTCATACTGTACTGAAGTGGTTTACCATTCCCTTCTCCAGTGGACCACATTCCTTCAGACCTCTGCACCATGACTTGTCTGTCTTGAGTGGCCCCACATGGCATGGCTTAGATTCATTGAGTTAGATAAGGCTGTGGTCCATGTGATCAGATTGGCTAGTTGTCTGTGAATTTGGTTTCGGTCTGTCTGCCCTCTGATGCCCTCTCTCAGTGCCTACCTTCTTACTTGGATTTCCCTTTCCTTGGACATGGGCTATCTCTTCAAAGCTGCTTCAGCAAAGAGCAGCTGCTGTTCCTTACCTTGGACGTGGAGTAGCTCCTCTCATAATTGACTTATATATTATGTTAGTTGCAGATGTTCAACAGTGTCATTCAATATTTTTATACATTACAAAATAACCACAATAGGCCTAACCACCATCTCTCACCATGCATAGTTATTATAGTACTTTTGACTATATTCCCAATGTTCTGTATATTTCATTCTGATCACTTTACATTATAATTGGAAGTTAATATCTCTTGATGTCCCTTGATGTTGAAAATCACAAGATTTCATTCATATTTTATAACTAATATTGCATTGTGTATATATACTATATATTCTTTATCTACATATCTGATAACAATTCATCTAATGGGAAGTTAGGTTGCTTCCATATCTTGGCTATCACGAATAGTGCTGTAGTGAATATAGGAGGGTATGTGTGAGTGTATGCATGCTAAGTCACTTCAATCATGTCTTACTCTTTGAAACCCTATGGCCTGTAGCCCGCAAAGCTCCTCTATCCATTGGGTTTTCCAGGCAAAAATACTGGAGTGGATTGCCATGCCCTTTTCCAGGGGATCTTCCCAACCCATGAATCAAACTGGTGTCTCTTGCATTAGCAGGAAAGTTCTTTTCCGATAGTGCCAGCTGGGAGGTTGCAGGAAGCCTGCTTGGATCAGCGTTCCACTTGTGACAAAGGTCATGGGGATGGAGGCTTGGCATACACAAAGGCGGGATCAAGCCTCATGAGTCCCCCTGGATATTCTCGAGCATCTGCCCCCAACAAACCAGAATCTGCCTACTTTACTGCTGTGTGTTCTCACCTCTGACTTTACTGGGGGCTGTCCCCCACCACCATCTCGCTCTCTCTAATAAAGAATTAACTTACAGCTCCAATTAATAAAGTTCCTGGGCATTGCTATGTTATGTTATGTTAAGTCACTTCAGTCGTGTCCGACTCTGTGTGACCCCATAGACGGCAGCCCACCAGGCCTCCCCATTCCTGGGATTCTCCAGGCAAGAACACTGGAGTGGGTTGCCATTTCCTTCTCCAATGCATGAAAGGGAAAAGAGAAAGTGAGGTCGCTCAGTCATGTCTGACTCTTAGCGACCCCATGGACTGCAGCCTACCAGGCTCCTCTGTCCATGGGATTTTCCAGGCAAGGGTACTGGAGTAGGGTGCCATTGCCCCTCAGATAGCTTTCTAACTGGCCTGACAAGTTTACCCAGACTTCTATAGCTATGCATATGATTGTTTACAGTCTCAGCCATGAGAGGCAAGGGAAACTTAAGATATTCAAATAGCTGCCTCTCAGAGAGTTAAAAACTGTCAGAATAAAACTAGTAAAAGATTTCATTAATGAGCCAATACTTGGTGCCAAGTTTCCACATCCCCTGTTTTGTATCCTTGAATGTGTATTAATTAATACAGTTGGTTTGTAGAAAAAACAAGTAGTGGCCTTGGTGCTAGTAACTGTAGACCCTTAGGGTAATAAATTCTTTCCTTTGTTGTAAACCCATTGTGCCTCTGCCCTATAGGAATGAAAGTTTATCTGACACCTACGGATGAAGATGGCGCCAAACCTTAAAATAATTACTCTTAGAGAAAATAAATCTTGCAGTTGACAAACCTTTGTCAAGAGTCATAAAATGTTAATAGGCCTTCTGGCTAGAAGATGATGTAAATCACCTAAACCATTTGTACGCAATAAATTTGCAGGAAATAAACCCTGGTTTTTGATAAGAATCAAAGACTGCTGGCTTTGCATGATTTCACATCCCCTATTATCCTCTATGTGTAACTTAGGGTATAAAAGCCCTTGTTAAAAGTAAAGCTACAGGCCTTGCTCACCAAAGCTTGGTCTCCCCATGTCATTCTTCCTCTCAATTTCAGGCTGAAGTTTCCATCTGGAGTGCAGAACCCACCAAGCTTGCTAATCATGCCTGCTAATCATTCTAAGATCCGACCGGGGAGGCCTCAGTGTCTCCTCTCCTTCAGGAGAACGGAAGGATGCCTGCAGCCTATGCAAGTAGTGCAAACTTCTTGTCTTGAAGTTTTATTGGTCTCCCTCGTAAACCAAGCTACTCAGCCTCCTTTCTCCTCTGAATATTCCTACTGAGCTATCCTTTTAATTACTCTCTAATTGATATGTAAATGAGTCGCCAATGCCATCTCTGCTCCGAAGGAGACCCTGGATCAGCCAGGGCTGGACCCCGGCAGGAGGTGTAAATACCTTTTCAAATTAGTGTTTTTGTTTCCCCAGAAAAAATACCCAGAAGTGGAATGAAGTATGGAAAATATTATTCCCTGTATTCTAGAGAGAGTTTGACATTTACTGGTTTTGGTCCTCTAGCTTCCAGTGTTATTGAATCCAATTTCCTCTTCCTGCTGCACAACAGGCCAATGAATTGGAAGGACAAGGCATTAAGGCAAGGCATATGACTTTATTTGGATAGCTGTCAGACCAAGAATACTGCTAAAGTCTCAAAAATAACCATCTTATTGGGGTCCTGGCAGGCAGAGGGGCAGGATTCTCTGAGGCAGACCATTCTGTATAATTATAATAAGAAAAGCAATGAAAGGTAAGTCCAAGAAACAGTTCCAAGATGGAGTTAGAATTGGCTTTTCCCAGCACCACAACAGTAATAGAATAAATTTCTATTGTTATAGGCCACCCCTCTGCAGTACTTTGTTATAACAGACCTAGAAACCCAATACAATGGTCAAGAATTCTTTTAAAAAGTACACATAAAATGATGATTATGTTCTTAATTCAATTATCTTTTTATTTTTTTTTTTTTTTTAACTAAAAAAATATGCTTTTCAAGTATATTCCTCCTATATATACTATTCTCTCAGTCTCACCTCTGATTCTTAAAATCTTTGTCATATATAATATGCCTGATATAGAGTTCAACTACATACTGTTCTCTGAAAAACAGACGAGACAATAAATTGAGAGAAGAGATATTGTGGCAAAGAGTACCATAATGACTTTATTCAGAAAACTAGCAAACTGAGAAGATGATAGATGAGTGTCCCCAAGAACCATCTTCCCTGAATTCAGAATTCAAGCTTCTTTTATTCTAAAATGAGAGGTAGTGTGGCTGGTTGTTGGGGACTTCTTGGTGCTTGGCCAGACCCCAGAGGGGATGTGAGTTTGTTTTGTTTTTGGAGCTGTCCACTAGGTCTTGTCATAACATTCTTGTAAACTTTAAACAAGACAAATGTTATTTTTTGTTCTGCAAGTTTTTAATCTCTATATGAATGAAAAGTGTTATGCCATTAAAGGTAATATTTATTATAGGCTATAGGCAACACTCTTTTGTTTGAGGAGACAAGTCACACAGTGAATATGACTAAGCACAGGCAACAGAGCACAACTTACAGCTAAGGGAATAGATTAAATATGCAGTCACGTTGTTCTTCCCTGTGACATTCCCTCATATTGTATTACATTTACAGAAGTATATGTTCATAGAAATTTTATTTTAGCTTTATATTTAAAATATTTGGTTAATAATACAATAAATATTGCATGTAAATTGTATATAGGGTATGAAATTCTGCTTTTGGAACCTGTGAGAAAGAAATTGTCATTCCAATGAATAAAGGAGGACCAGTCTTAAAAAGAGAATCAATCAACCCTAAGTTCCATCCAAAGTGTCAGACCAATCACATTGGCATGGAAAACAGATTAGCGAGAACTCAACAAATGTTTTTATCTTCTTTAGACTAGCATGCCATTTCTTTAGAAATTTAATTACAAGAATGCTAGAATTGCTCACTAGAAAATCAAGCCACAGGTTATTAGAGTTTAAAAGAGAAAAGTTCACTATTTACAGTTGGTTTGAGATTAGGGCAAGCATTTTCTAAAACGGTTCATGCAGCTCACACTGAGTTCCAAAGGCAGAACACGTTGTATTAATTTTAGCTATATGTTTGAAGCCAGTTATTGTGAAACTCTTGTTGATAGTGTCCCTTTGTGGGATTTGAAATAGGGTAGAATAACTCATGCTGCATTGTACCCACATGACTTCCTACTTAAGAATTAATTGCTAACATTTTGCCTTGTCCTTATGTGCATTATGCTCTAAACATAAGGACTTTTTATAATTAAGGGAAATTACCAGTACCCTGGCCAGCAGAGTAAATGAAAACTTGTATTAACAACATTATAAACCCCTGTGTTTGTGGAGGAAATTACAATAACGTCCTAAAACTCAATGTCAAGTTTTATTTCTACAATAATGGGGTTTTTTTTTGGAGCTAATGCTTATTCAAGGAGAGCATAAATGTGTGAATGTAATAGGCAATGAGGTTATAGCTTTATCACTTCCAGAAATCTCTTTGTATATGTGATAAAGAATATTATTCAATTGCTTTTGAAATAAACTAGGCGATTACCAAAGTTTGTGTGAAATTTAGTATGCTTTCCAACTAGTTTTAATTTCCTAGGTATCAGGGGTAGGTAGGGGGAAGAGAAGGAAGAGAAAAAGTAAGGCAGGAAAGAGAGAGTATATAAGCTATATCTTTCAGAAATTCTGTTTTTTTAACTAAAATTATTTATTGTTTTAAGATATTTGCTGGGAGAAATATAAAAAACCTCAGATATGCAGATGACACCACCCTTATGACAGAAAGTGAAGAGGAACTAAAAAGCCTCTTGATGAAAGTGAAAGAGGAGAGTGAAAAAGTTGGCTTAAATCTCAACATTCAAAAAACAAAGATCATGGTATCCAGTCCAAACACTTCATGGCAAATAGATGGGAAAACAGTGAAAACAGTGTCAGACTTTATTTTTTTCTGGGCTCCAAAATCACTGCAGATGGTGACTGCAGCCATGAAATTAAAAGACGCTTACTTCTTGGAAAGAAAGTTATGACCAAACTACACAGCATATTAAAAAGCAGAGACATTACTTTGTCTACAAATGTCCGTCTAGTCAAGGCTATGGTTTTTCCAGTGGTCATGTATGGATGTGAGAGTTGGACTGTGAAGAAAGCTGAGTGCTGAAGAATTGATGCTTTTGAACTGTGGTGTTGGAGAAGACTCTTGAGAGGCCCTTGGACAGCAAGGAGATCCAACCGGTTCATCCTAAAGGAGATCAGTCCTGGGTGTTCATTGGAAGGACTGATGCTAAAGCTGAAACTTCAATACTTTGGCCAACTCATGCGAAGAGTTGCCTCATTGGAAAAGACTCTGATGCTTGGAGGGATTGAAGGCAGGAGGAGAAGGGGATGACAAAGGATGAGATGGTTAGATGGCATCACCATCTCAATGGACATGGGTTTGGGTGGACTCCAGGAGTTGGTGATGGACAGGAGGGCCTGATGTGCTGAGATTCATGGGTTCACTAAGAGTCGGACATGACTGAGCGACTGAATTGAACTATTAAGGTATCATTTATATGCAGTATCACACACAAAGCTTAGGCATGGAAGTCTGTTTATGAGTTTTCAAATGTGTATACTTATGTACTCTATACCCCAAATAAGTTATAGAATGTTTCTGTCACTCACAAGCATCACTTGTATACCTTCCAGTTAATTGTCATCCCCTCTGACCCTGCTGTTTTTCCAACCATTGTTCTGACATTTTCACTATGACTAAATTTGTCATTTCTGGAATATTATATAAAATAATCACTAGGTATACACTTTTGCATCTTACTTTTTTACTCAACAGATTATTCTTTGAATTTAATCCATGTTGCTACACACTTCCCTAGTTCATTCACTTATTGTTGGATAGATAGTATTCTTTCATGTGAACAAAGAAAAACTTGCCTATATGTTCTCATGTCATTGGACATTTTGGTTGTTTCCTATTTGGAGCTATTATGAAAAAAAAACAGCTTTGAACATTTATGTGTGTGTCTGTGAGCTCATGATTTATCTTGGGAAATACCTAGATATGGAATTTCTGAGTCATGAAGTGGGTGTAAATTTATAGTAAAAGAATGTCAGAATAATATTTAAAATGATCATACAATTTTACCTTCCTACAAGTCCTACCAGTATCCATCTCTACCAATATCCATCTCTACTATATTTTCACCAGTATTTATTGCTATCATAATTTAAAAGATTTTACCACTATAGTCAGTGTGATGGTATCTCAATATGGTTTCAATTTGCACTTCTTTAATGACTAATAACAAAGCACTTTATATGTGCACAAATGTAAGATAAATTCTTCATTGTCCCATGATAAGGTAGACACTCTAGTTTTCTTGAGTTTTACCTGTTTCTATTGTAATCTGTATAGTTAAATCTTGATTTTTGAAAAAATGCAGTCTGTAATTTGTCTTTTATTTTAATTGTTCTGTGTTGTTGAATTACATTTAAGGCAATTATCTATATAGCTATGCTTAGAAGCTTCCCTGGTAACTCAATCAGTAAAGAATCTGCCTGCCATGCAGGATACCCGAGTTTGGTCCCTGGGTTGGGAAGGTCCCCTGGAGAAGGAAATGGCAACCTATTCCAATATTCTTGCCTGGAAAATCCCATGGTCCTAGGAGCATGGCAGGTTACAGTCAATGAGGTCACAAGAGTTGAACACAACTTAGCAACTAAATCAGCACCACATCATACTTAATTCTAATCAAGCTGTTGTTTTTTTTTTTTTTTCTATGTATCCAATTTGTTCTTGGTGACATTTTCCTCTTTTTCTAGGTAGTGTTTGATACACTAAATACTTTTTACTGCATTGATTTATTGAATATATCTTGTTTTAAATTTGTAGTGATTCTTTTAGTGTTTACAGTAACCATTGGTTTATTAAAGTTTACCTCAAAATAATATTATTTCATATTTGTTGTAAGAATCTTAAATTTTTATTTTTCCATCTCCCATTCTTTGTGCCATTATCATACATTTTAAGCTTTAAAAATCCATTGTCAGTTCAGTCGCTCAGTTGTATCTATTTGTGACCCAATGGACTGAAGCACACCAGGCTTCCCTGTTCATCATCAACTCCCAGAGTTTATTTAAACTCACGTCCATCAAGTCAGTGATGCCATCCAACCATCTCATCCTCTGCCATCCCCTTCTCCTCCTGCCTTCAATCTTTTCCAGCATGAGGGTCTTTTCCAATTAGTAGATTTTCCCCATCAGATGGCCAAAGTATTGGAATTTCAGCTTCAGCCTCAGCCCTTCCAATGAATATTTAGGACTGATTTCCTTTAGGATGGACTGGTTTGATCTCCTTGCAGTCCAAGGGTGATCTCCTTGCAGTCCAAGGGACTTTCAAGAGTTTTGTCCAACACCACAATTCAAAAGCATCAATTCTTCAGCACTAAGCTTCCTTTATAGTGTAACTCTTACGTACATAAATGACTACTGGAAAAACCATAGCTTTGACTAAATGGATCTTTGTGGGTAATGTCTCTGCTTTTTAATATGCTGTCTAAGTTGGTCAAGCTTTTCTTCCAAGGAGCAAGAGTCTTTTAATTTCATGGCCGCAGTTACCATCTACAGTGATTTTTTGGAGCCCCCCAAATAAAGTCTCTCATTGTTTCCATTGTTTCCCCATCTATTTGCCAAGAAGTGATGGGATTGGATGCCATGATCTTAGGTTTCTGAATGTTGAGTTTTAAGCCAAATTTTTCACTCTTCTCTTTAACTTTCATCAAAAGGCTCTTCAGCTCTTCCCTTTCTGCCATAAAGGCGGTCATCTGCATTTCTGAGGTTATTGATATTTCTCCCAGAAAATTTGATTCTAGCTTGTGCTTCATCCAATCTGGCATTTTACGAGATGTACTCTACATATTAGTTAAAAAAGCAGGCTGACAATATACAGCCTTGAAAGTGAAAGTGAAAGTGAAAGTGAAGTCGCTCAGTCGTGTCCGACTCTTAGCGACCCCATGGACTGCAGCCCACCAGGCTCCTCCATCCATGGGATTTTCCAGGCAAGAGTACTGGAGTGGGGTGCCATTGCCTTCTCCGGTGAAAAGTATATGAAATTCAAATATCCAGGTCCATAAATAAAGTCTTCACAACATACTCCTTTTCCTATTTGGAACTAGTCCATTGTTACTTGTCCAGTTCTAACTGTTGCTTCTTAAACTGATACAGATTTGTTAGGAGGCTGGTCAAGTGATCTGGTATTCCTATCTCTTTAAGAATTTTTCACAGTTTGTTGTGATCCACACAGTCAAAGGCTTTGGCATAGTGAAAAAATCAAAAATAGGTGCTTTTCTGGAAAGCTTTTTCAACAATCCAACGGATGTTGGCAATTTGATATCTGGTTCCTCAGTCAGTCTCTCCCATCAGGAAGCTTCCATAAGCCTCTTATCCTTATCCATCAGAGGGCAGACAGAATGAAAACCACAATCACAGAAAACTAACCAAACTGATCACGTGGACCACAGTCTTGTCTAGCTCAATGAAACTATGAGCCATGACCTGTAGAGCCACCTAAGATGGACGGGACAAGGTGGAGAGTTCTGACAAAATGTGATCTGCTGGAGAAGGGAATGGCAAACCACTTAATATTCTTGCCTTGAGAACCCCATGAAAAGTATGGAAAGGCAAAAAGGTATAACACTGGAAAACCCATTTATTGAGGTATAATTGGCAGAGTCAGACACGACTGAGTGACTGAACTGAACTGAATTGACATATAAAAAGCTTTGCATATTTAATGTATACAATTTGATAAGTTTGGAGATAAGTATATATCTATGAAACCATCACATCATTCTATGCCATAGACAACTATATGAGCTTCAAAAGTTTACTCCTGTCTTCTTTCCAATTTTTTTTTTTACATTATATTATAAACTGGAAAGCACACAGTTACTTTTGCATGCATTTTAAATTCTGTAATAGAATATCTTAATGTCTGATTAAGAAATAAACAGTGCTCAGTATTTTTACATTTTTCACTTATTTATCATTTCTCTTTTCCATTTCTTTGTGGAGGCTCAAATTTTGTGTGAAATCCTTTAAGCTTCCACCTGAAGAACTTCCTTTAACAGTTTTATTGTGTAGGTCTGCTAATAGTATATTCTTTTAATTTTTGTCTGAAAATGTAAACAGTTATTTTTCAATTAGAAGAATGTTTTACTTGAAAAAGAATCCTAGGTCAAAAGTTTGGTTTTGTTACTGTTGTTTTGTTTTGTATTAGCTTCTTAAGATTATCATTTCAGTGTTTTCTGTTTAGTTTCTTATGGGAATTTTTGTAGTTGATGTTATTTTTAACTCAGTGATCCATATTTTCACTCCTCTAATTTTAAGTGATCTTTATCTTTAGTTACCAGCCTTTTTTGAAATGATTTTTCAGTTTGATTTTATTTATGTTCATCTTACATGAAAATTGACTTGCTCTTTTTGAGGATTATTTTAGATTTTATTAGACATATAGTGCTCAATTGTGCGTGGTGTTTACTTTTGATCTAGTTTACCCATAATACTATGGAGAGAACTTTTTGAGATTACTTTTGAATTAGTTTAGCCCTTAAGATGGAGAGAACTATCTGTGATTTCTGGATTCCCTTCTGATTGCTGGGGGTGTTCAAAGTGCCTCTCCAATCAGATTATTTCAAACCCAGTTATCTTCTAGCCTTTTATGAGTTCCAGAGGAATACATCTCACAGTCCCTGGATGATGGCTCTTATGCCAGTATTTGTTTTGTTTTCCCCAATAGTTGTTCTTTTTTTTAGCCTCATGCAAAGACTAGGCAAGTATGGGATACAGCCCAAAACTCAAGGGAAGACTGTTACTTACTTATGAATCTTTTCCTCTGCCCAGCTGCTTCTTCTTTAGTACTTCATCCTGCAATGTTTGAACATCTTAGTCACTCCAACTCTGATCTTAGCTTAACAAGGCTAAGCACATATTCTATATGCTTGTACTGTCTCATAGCATGTGTGTTCAGTTGTGTCTGATTCTTTGTGGCCTGATGGACTGTAGCCCGCCAAGCTCCTCTGTCCATGGAATTTTCCAGGCAAGAATACTGGAGTGAGTTGCTATTTCCTACTCCAGGGGATCTTCCTGATTCAGGATTGAACCGGTGTTTCCTGCATTAGTAGGTGGATTCTTTATCACTGCACAACCTGGGAAGCCCTACATATGCTGTGGTTTAGAAAATGTGACTAGGCAGAGGGTTAGGATAATCATGGATATCATCTCATTTAGCACCTTATATCACAGATTGTATTTCTGAACTGTCTACTGCTTAACATCAATCCACATTTATTTTGTGCTCCTGCCCAGTTATTTAGTTGTTTATGATAAAAGGCTTTCCAGGTGATGGTAGTGGTTAAGAACCTTCCTGCTAATGCAGGAGACATAAGAGACACAGGTTCAATCCCTAGGTTGGGAAGATTCCCTAGAGGAGGGCATGGTAACCCATTCCAGTATCCTTGCTTGGAGAATCTCCATAGACAGGGGAGCCTGGATAGCTACAGTCCATAGGGTTGCAAAAAGTCGGACACGACTGAGGTGACTTTGCACACATATGATCAAAAGACTTGTATTTATTACAAGCTCAGGACTGGAGGTATAAATTGGTTGTAGAGTTTCAATTATGAATGCCTATTTCTGAATTTTAAGTTTATTAGTTTTATTATGCTATTGAAATCACCAAAACTCTTTGTTATAAACACCAGCTATAAGAATATATTAATATATTTGTGAACCCCTTCTTGTTTTATATCCCAGAGCTTAATAAACTTAAGTCATGTTACTACACGATTTCAATATACAATGTGACTCAATGCATGCACTCAATCATTTTGGTATTAATCTCTCTTCCATGATATTGTGATAATTAATACTATGAATCTAGTTGATTGGGCCACCAGGTGCCTACAAAGTCAGTTAAACATTATTTCTGATTGTGTCTGTAATGGCATTTCTGCATGAAAATCAGTAGACTGAGTAAAGCATATTGCTCCTCCCAATATGAGTGATCATCATTCAGTCCACAAGACCTGAATTAAATAAAAGCTGAGTACCAAAAAATTATTTCTTTCTGACTGTCTTTGAGATAGGACGTAGGTATTCATCTGCCTCCATACTTGGACTCACACCCTCATCTCTCCTGGCTCTCAGACTCTTAGACTAGGACTGGAAATTACACCATCTGTTTTCCTGCTTTGGAACTCAGATTGGAATTATATCATTCATTCTCCTGGGTCTTTCTATTAAAAGCTGCACATCTTGGATTTTTCACTCTCCATATTTGCTTAAGACAAGTTTCCATTATACATAATGGGTCAAAATACCTAAAATATCCAAATTTAGTAGTCATTTGTACATTATGGTAAAACATACTTTAGTCATATTTTGTTATACTACATGTAGTTGACTACTGGTAGTAAACTAGAAGTGTGTGTGCTAGTCACAATTTAGTCAGTATGACTCTCATTTCCTTTGTACATATTCCTATTTATTTCTTCTTACCAATTGTATTAATTAAGAATTATAAGCTAATGAAAATGTAGAGTATTTGAAAGGAGCTAATAAGTCTGTAAAGATATTGCCTGGAGATGTTCATTTCATATCTCAAAATGTAAAAATACATAAGATCCTTAAAGATAGAAGCCACATCTGTGTTTTTCAAGGGTGTATTTTCGTGATCTGTCCTGGGATCTGGTACATTGTGTGTCCACTTAGTGCTTATTGCACGTGAATGAAGTTCACAAAATGCGTTCTATGCAGTCTTTATTGTATAGGGCATTACAATGAACATTTTATTCTTGAAAAAGAGGATTAAGATTTACTTTATCAAATTATAGAGTGTTATCTATAAACAAAATATGCTTAAATATTTGAAAATTATTATAGAACAATAAATTGACACACAGAATAGTGACTGAATTCAATTTTTGATTATGCTGATGTCTCCACTCAAAGTTTATTATGAAAGGAGGGAGAAAAATTAACTTTTAAGGGACAATATTTAGAGATAGTTTTAGGTAAACATTGGAAAACTATATATAAAAATGATTTGATGGCTTAAACTTTCACATGACCAAAGTTCTCACTTCTAAACAATGCCATTTTTTCCTGTCTTTTAAAAACTGGCAGACCATTTCACTCCTGTCATTTTTTCTTTGGATTTGTTCCTGAAACTGCTCTGAATTATTAGTACCCTACTTTTTATACTGACATCATATGAAATTGTTTTAGTTTTCATATTTTGTGTATTTTATTATATGCTACTTTGTATTTAAATGAAATATTTAGATTTCAAAATAAGAATAATATTTTGTATATGTGAAAATCAATACATACACAAAATAAAACATTCTGCTAGAGTAGAGGCTATATTTTCTTCTTATATATACATGTATATGTGTATGTAATCCTAAAGAATAGACTTGTCTGCACACAGAAGTCATATTATGTGTATCATTAAATGACAGATAATTAGATTCATTATTTGTGAAAGTCAGCCATCAATGTTTATCTAAAGCAAGTTTAAACCTCAAACAATTATTTAAAAATTAGAACAAATAAAGTATACAAAATTCTAATTTTTAGAAGAGAATTGGAAGTAACACTGCAGATGTTAGAGGAGACACATTACATTAGTGATAAACAGAAGATGTACTGGGCATATTATTACTTCCAGATGCCTGTCATCTTATTTAATCCTCATAATAGTTGAGGTAGGTATTATTATTATTGCTTCTGCTTTTCAAATGAAGAAACTGAGGACTAGAGAAGTTAAAATCTTGCTAATAATCACACAATTATTAAGTGACACAGCCAAGAGTGAAACTCAGTTTGGTACAACTTCAGATTTTGCAGTCATTGCCACAACAGGAAATATTAGCCTAAGTAGCTTTAACTTATAAATGATCAGGCAGAGAGAAGAAATTGTTTTACATACATATTTTACATAGGTCCTAAGATACTGTAGAAATATTAAAATGTTAAAAAAAATGAATTTTTTTCCCTATAAACATGAATTTAAAAGCTGAGTATTTCTGAAGGACCTGAATTCAAATATAATCTTACACAAGGAGTTCAAGTGCTCTAACAGAAATTCTAGAACTGAATAGTACCTGCATTTTACAAATTCCTCAACTCATTTATGTCCAGACATTTAACTCCATTTTCTATCATATTTCAACTCAACTTTGAAAAACAATTTCCAAGGCTCTTCAAAATGAAGAGAATGTTCCCCAATAATACAAGCATACCATATTTTTCTTCTTGTTAACTCCATAACTTTAAGTCTGATAATGACTCAGGTATCAAGTTGTCTTCATGTAAAAGTTTATTTTTTTTTTTCAACTTGTAGGTAGAAACTTTCAAATAATGAGTTTTAAAAAATAATGAGCTTTAAAAAATGATTCTAAGTTTCTCAAGCTTATGTGATCATTTGAAGTTTGTGTTCTTTTCCAGATATGTAAGTGTATGTATTGAAAATATTTTCAAAAAATAATAGAATCTTGGAAAATAATTTAATCACTCTTTTACTGTGTAAGGCATATTGCAATATCCCTTATAAGTTAGGTAAGTGGGATCTCCTACAACTGAGAAAGAGGTGCAATGTTCAGTGGGCAGAGAACTAGAGTTAGAGATAGCTGTAGATTTGTAGAAAAGTCAAGGCTTCCCTCTTGGCTCAATGGTAAAGAATATGTCTGTAATGCTGAAGACATGGGTTCAATCCCTGGATCATGAAGATCCCATGGAGAAGGAAATGGCAACCTGCTCCAGTATTCTTGCCTAGGAAATCCCATGGATGGAGGAGCTTAGAGGGCTATAGTCCATAGGGTCACAAAGAGTCAGACATGACTTTGAGGCTAAACAACAAAGATAAAAACGTCAAAGTGCGAGTAACTAGAAACTTGTCAGGTTGTTAAGATTAACTTTCTGAACAATGTGACATTTGTATTAAAATTCTCCAGAAAAACAAAATAAATAACATATATGTGTATATACATATGTTTGAACAGTTTCCTATGAAGAAATGGCACCTGTGATTGGGTCCTGAGAAGTCCCATGATCTGTTGTCCTCAGTCTGGACTCCCAGGGAAGCCACTGGTTTCATTCGGGTCCAAGTCAGAAGACCTGAGATCCAGGGGAGCCAGATGTGTAAATCCCAGTCCAAGGACAGGAGAAGACCTATGTTCTAGCTCAGTTGGGCAGGCAGGCAGGACCAGGGGGCAAATTCCTCTTTCTTTCATGTTTTGGTTCTATTTAAGGTCTCAACAGATTGGACGATGCCCACTCACATTGTGGAGGCTGACCTCTTTTAGTGAGTCCACTGATTCAAATGCTAATCTCATCTGGAAACACTTTCACAGACCTGAGGAGAAATAATGTTTAACTTGGGCATCCCTGAACCATTCAAGTTTAGACATAAAACAAACCATCACAACATGGATTTGAGTTAAATAAAGATAAGTATTAGCTAGCTGAAGTAGGAGGAAGCATCTTCTGGAAAAAAGAGTAAGCAAAGATCCAGTGAAGCTCTTAGTATTTTCTGACACAGTAAATAAATAAATGAATGCTGCACAAAACAACATGATTTCTCTGGAAACTATAAGAAATCAAGTGTGCTGGGTCATGAAGTGTCAGGAAGGATAAAAGATGAGTTTTGCACGATGGAGAGGACTCAAACGATGTAGTGTCTTCTTAGAGGAGCTTTATCTTTATCCTACAATTAAAAGTTAGTTATTTAAAGAAGTGATGAGGGATCATCCCATCTATACCTCCTGGGATAATACTGGAGAGAGATAAAGCATTTAGAATGCAAGGAATGCTGGGACTCTAAATGCATGGAAGATATTGCAGGAAAAAGAAGGATGAAAAAATAAACAACAAATTCCTAACTTGTGAAATAAGGTATATATTGTAATATCATTACCAGAAGGGAGAACTGTGTAGTAGTCAGTTTAATAGAAACAGTAAAAAAATATTCCAGGTAGAAATAACAGCAGGAAGTTGGATATATGAGTAAGGCATTTAAGTTTGGAATTATATAAGTATACATGGATGTGAGACTCTAAAGTGTCTTTATGACTACTATATTGATAACTATGGAAGTTGGGTGGATCAATAATGGAAAAAAATAAAATTTGAGGAACAGAGTCTATGCAACTTAGGAAATGATTAAGGGACTATTTCATTCAGTAATCAAACATTCCAGACATGTTTCATATTTTTGAAAGTGAATAACCTTAATTTTCCTGTTTTTCCCAAGTCATCTGTCAAGTTGTTTACATTCAGGGAGATCCATTGGTGATTACTAATACCAAGGCTAACCTGGTCAGGACTGTGCTGTGTGTGAAATCCCAGTTGAGAATATGCCTCTGGGTAATTTTTCACTGAGAACATCTAATATAATTTTAGGGAATTGATCGTTAGGCCCTTAATTACAGTGACAGATGCCAGGAGGTTAAATAGGACTGAATGTTCACAAATCTGAAAACCACTTTAAAAATGATAAAGATAGAGCAAGTATAAAGATAGACAGTCTCATATTTTAGTGGATCTTTACACCATTTTCATAAAAATCACATAGATCCAAACAGATCCTTCACACAGCCAGGGAGAGTATAAGAATGTGACTGTAAGAAAAAGGGGATACACAGACAAAACCTAATTTAAGTCATTCAATTACCCATGTTTGACGACATTCCACTCTGCATACCAAATGTCTCTTGGCCTCAGTGTTAAAGCTGGATTGAGGGAGATCTTTGGCAGGCTATCATTGTCTTAGTGTAATCAGACACTTAGCAACCCTGACATTGGCTGCTGGCATTCTTTGTTTGGAAACAGCAGTTGATTCCACAATGAACTAGTTGATTGCTAATTTTGTGCTCTAATGCAGAGAAGCAGGGGGCCCCATACTGCACTTAAATCCAGATGTCAGTGTGCTACCAAGATATGTTATTTAAAGATTATTTTCATTCACTTAGTGTTTCTATAGAGATTTTATAGTGTGCATTTTCTCAAACCCTTTTGCTCTCAACTTTCTCCATAGTGATAAAGAAAGGTTATAATTACTTCTATAGATCTTCCCTGAACTACACAAATATTAGAAGAATGAGCATATTACTTACTGATAGAATTAATGAAATGAGTGTAGGTAACATAGCAGAAATCTTATGATATGACGAGACTTAAAGGAGCATATAAGCTAAAAAGTTTAACATTTGAGGGAGGTTCAGCAGGGAGGGGAGTTTTCCATAGTGTGAGTGAGCCTCAACAATTAGCTGAAGGACTGGGTAAAATAAAATGATCTGCCTCCCTGAGTAAGAGGGAACTCTTCAGTAAACTACTCACAAGTATCATTTGTACTATCTCCTCTCCTGGGTCTCAAATCTGCTGTCCTGTACTACAGAGTTGGAATTGCTAGTCTCCATAATGATGTGTGTCAATTCTTTATAATACATCATATAGATGTAAATATTTATGTAAAATATATAAATATCTAAATATTATATATAATACATAAATATAAAATATATATCTGAAGATATTTATAAATCATATTACCATTTACATAGGGCTTCCCAGGTGGCTTGGGCTTCCCCAGGGGCTCAGAGGGTAAAGAATTCACCTACAATGCAGGAGACACCAAAGACACTAGTTTGATCCCTCCATCAGGAAGATTCTCTGGAGAAGGAAATGGCAATCCACCCCAGTATACTTGCCTAGGAAATCCTACAGACAAAGGAACCTGACAGGCTAGAGTCCAAAGGGTCACAAAGAGTTGGACATGACTGAGCAACGTAAGCAGCATATCCCATGTGGCTCAGTGGTAAAGAATCCACTTACCAATACAAGAGACACAACTTTGATCCTTAGAATCGGGAAGATCCCCTGCAGTAGGGAATGGTAACCCATTTCAGTATTCTTGCCTGGAAAATCCCATGGAGAAAATAAACTGGCGAGCTACAGTCCATGGGATCACAGAGTCAGACACAACTGAGCACACACACCATACACACACACATACCTCTTACATATGATTTATATATGCATATATATATATATATATAGTGGTTCTGTTTTTCTGGAGAACAGACTAAAATAGACTTATTTTTCTACCCAGTGTAAATTAGCATTGAAATTCTCAATTTACCAACTTTCTTTTCAGTCATTTATGTAGGCCTGAATAAAATTTATCTGTATCCTGCATGCAAAATTTCCATCTACTTACAATGAGTAAGCTCACTGGCAGAAGCTTTCATTCATAAGGATTGCCAAATCTGAGTTCCTGGATTCCGGCCAGATCCTAAGCAATGAGGCAATGCATATTGTAACACAGCGCTGCTGGGGAAGACATCCAGCAAGACAGATGACATCGAGATGACAGCTGCGATATGGTGAGGTGAGGAGGAAACCACCAGCGCACAGCGTGCAGGAGAAATGCTGCAAGTGCTTACTGAGGCACAGCTTCACACAACATGACACAGTAATAGGGTGTGGAGAAACAGCAGTGGACAGGCTGTCTTCAGCAACAGTAACTGTAAATGGGTGACTCATGTGTAGTAAAGGCATCAGTTACTCCACAGGGAGAAGGGAAGTGACACTGCATAATGGCATCAGGTCTCATAGAAAATAATATTTTCCATTAGAAAGGTTGACATTTATGAGGTGTGTAAAGGGAATTGGTCGTCCTCGAAGCACATTTATACAAAAAAACATTGGTACTTCCTTTTTTGTTTTAAATGCAAAGATCAGTTTAGCACAAATAATATTTTTACTGGGATAGAACAAGCACTTTTAATTCTATTTTTTATAAGTGAAGTTGGAGAGATACATTTTACCAATACGATGAGGGAAAATCCTTAATGAAATTCTAATTTAATTACATGAGCAGTACAACAGGATATTTGGTATTATTTACATTAAATACTTTTCACTATTTCTCTTCTACATTGCTTCTCTATTCAACTTCAAGTGGTAGTAGCTAGCTTTATTGAATTGTATGTTTTGCAGCTTTCAAAAATTATACAACACCAATGATATGTTTTTGGAACTCAGTTCAGTTCAGTTCAGTCACTCAGTCGTGTCCCACTCTTTGCGACCCCATGAATCCCAGCACACCAGGCCTCCCTGTCCATCACCAACTACTGAAGTTCACTCAGACTCATGCCCATTGAGTCAGTGATGCCATCCAGCCATCTCATCCTCTGTAGTCCTCTTCTCCTCCTGCCCCTAATCCCTCCCAGTATCAGAGTCTTCTCCAATGAGTCAACTCTTCGCATGAGGTGTCCAAGGTACTGGAGTTTCAGCTTCAGCATCATTCCTTTCAAAGAAATCCCAGGGCTGATCTCCTTCAGAATGGACTGGTTGGATCTCCTTGCAGTCCAGGGGCTCTCAAGAGTCTTCTCCAACACCACAGTTCAAAAGCATCAATTCTTCAGTGCTCGGCCTTCTTCACAGTCCAACTCTCACATCCATACATGACCACAGGAAAAACCATAGCCTTGACTAGATGGACATTTGTTGGCCAAGTAATGTCTCTGTTTTTGAATATGCTATCTAGGTTGGTCATAACTTTCCTTCCAAGGAGTAAGTGTCTTTTAATTTCATGCCTGCAGTCACCATCTGTAGTGATTTTGGAGCCCCAAAAATAAAGTCTGACACTGTTTCCACTGTTTCCCCATGTATTTCCCATGAAGTGATGGGACTGGATACCATGATCTTCGTTTTCTGAATGTTGAGCTTTAAGACAACCTTTTCACTCTCCACTTTTGCTTTCATCAAGAGGCTTTTTAGTTCCTCTTCACTTTCTGCCATAAGGGTGGTGTCATCTGCATATCTGAGGTTATTGATATTTTTCCCGGCAATCTTGATTCCAGCCTGTGTTTTTTGCAGTCCAGCATTTCTCATGATGTACTCTGCATATAAGTTAAATAAACAGGGTGACAATATTCAGTATTGACGTACTCCTTTTCCTATTTGGAACCAGTCTGTTGTTCCATGTCCAGTTCTAACTGTTGCTTCCAGACCTGCATACAGATTTCTCAATTGGCAGGTCAGGTGGTCTGCAATTCCCATCTCTTTCAGAATTTTCCACAGTTTATTGTGATCCACATAGTCTAAGGCTTTGGCATAGTCAATAAACAGAAATACTTGTTTTTCTGGAACAACTTGCTTTTTCCATGATCCAGTGGATGTTGGCAATTTGATCTCTGGTTCCTCTGTCTTTTCCAAAACCAGCTTGAACATCTGGAAGTTCACGGTTCACATATTGCTGAAGCCTGGCTTGGAGAATTTTGAGCATTACTTTACTAGCGTGAGAGATGAGTGCAATTGTGCAGTAGTTTGAGCATTCTTTGGCATTGTCTTTCTTTGGGCTTTTTTTGGGGGGCTTTTTCCTTTGGGCTTTATGGAAATATGGGCTATTAAATAAAGAAACTCATACAAGCAGTAGTGTGTTACATGTTTGTATGATATAATGTATGACTATTAAATCTTCTCTCAGTGTTTTTGTGATGTGAGAGTTGCTGAGTAACAAGGATATTTCCTATGGAAAATGCCCTAATACATTATTTTTAGTTCACTTAATTCAGTAGTTTAAAGAATTCAAGATACTTTTGGGTTCCTAAAAAGTATTAATATAAATGATATATTAATTTATATCTTTATCAATATAAATGATCTAGGACACTTTGTGGCAATTTTGATTCAGAAAGGATCGAAATTTAATAGAAATGTATCTTCTGCCTTTTCTTTTATAGGAATAATTGAGGTTTCAAAGTTTAGTGCATTTGCCCACATTATTTAACTTGCCAAATGCTACATTGCAAAAGTGCCATGTGTTTATGACTTTTAACTTTGTTTTTCTTCTCAACGTGAAAATCACCTTTTTTCCTACATTTAAAATACTGATATATAATTTGCTTCCTTGGGATATGTTCCTGTACTTGCAATAATTAAAAAAATAAGACACGGAGGGCTAAAGGGTAGGTGGAAACTACAGATTTAATCCTCATGGGATTCATGACATTGTGGACGCAATGTAAATACAAAATACCTCATTAAAATATAGGAACATGTGGTGCAACAAAGATTTATTGAAGTTAAGAAAATATGAAAACAACATTTCCAACTGAGATTTTCAGGGCTTGTTTTACAGAGAAGTTAAAAATTGCCTTAGGATGCAAGAATCGGTAGAGTCTTAACAAAAACTGATTATAACAAGTATTTATCCTTTATTCATCCACTTTATATAATGAGGAAAACATCAATATGTCAAGAACTGACATGAGAATTATTATATTTTGAGAAAATACTTTTAGAAACTTCCTGAGGTAGAAAGTGAAATTAAGAGGACACAGAACCAGCAAGATCCACAGTAATTCACCATGATGGAAGAAGAGGATAAATTGAGAGCTGATCTTAAGAGCGTGAATGTCAGAAGCCAGGGATATCACATAGCAAGAAGTTAACTTCTAGAATGATTCTGAGGAGAATTTCTTGGCTTCAATAAAAACTTTTCCTCATAAACTCTCCTAATTTTCAGTTAATGGATTCTTATATTTTGTTTGTTGTTCATTTTGTATGGCTACTGGCTTGATGTATGCCATTGAAGATAAAGTATGTTCAAAACCAGAATCCAGCCTTCAAGGGAAATTATTATTATGGCCTTTTCCAGTGCATTCAAAGACATTTGAAAACAGCTTTGACTTACATGGTTCAAAGAATAGAGGTCTGAGCAGCTGTTATAGAAATTGCTCTAGATACTGAAACAGTGACTGACATCTGAATATGTGTGTATGTGTGAAAAAACTTGTATTTTACTCTCTTTACAAATAAAATGGTATATTGTTAATAGAAATAATTTCTTGGTATGTAGAGATAGTTAGGTTGTGTCAAAATCAATTATCTTCATGTGATAAAGTATCGCTAGAAAAATGTGTTCTACATAAACATGAGAAAAGAATTTCAAAATTATCATTGACACACAATAGAAAAATTCTATATGTGGAAAAATATTAGAGATATAATTGCATCATTCTTTAATTTCAAAATTGACTTCTCACTCAAAAATATCAATAAGTAGATAATTTCCAATTTTTAAAAGCACTATGAGTTAATATTATAAACTAATCCTCTCTCTTCTAAATTTAATTATAGCAAATAATTAGCAAATAGAATATCACGTTAAATAATAAATACCACGATATAGACATTCTTAAATTAAAAATAAACTCCTGGTTAAGAAACAGAGGAAAGCCTTTCTTTCCACTAAGACAAGAAAGGCTGAAGCTATGTCTGTCAGTCTTTATTTCCAGGCAAGCATACTAGAGTGGGTTGCCATTTTCTACTCTAGAGGATCTTCCTGACCCAGGGATCAAACCCATGTATCTGCCATCTCTTTCACTGGCAAGTGAATTCTTTACCACTAACACCATCTGGGAAGCCCTAATCTATGGTGTATAATGATCAAAGTCCAGACCTTAAAAAGTGAAGTTGGGCCAGGGCTTCCCTATCCATTCATTCAGGCATTTGGAAAAAATTGTGTTCACTCTCTGGCACTATGGATCATATAATTCTATCTAATTGAGGTAACCACCGAAGAATTGATGCTTTTGAACTGTGGTGTTGGAGAAGACTCTTGAGAGTCCCTTGGACTGCAAGGAGATCCAACCAGTCCATTCTGAAGGAGATCAGCCCTTGGATTTCTTTGGAAGGAATGATGCTAAAGCTGAAACTCCAGTACTTTGGCCACCTCATGCGAAGAGTTGACTCATTGGAAAAGACTCTGATGCTGGGAGGGATTGGGGGCAGGAGGAGAAGAGGACTACAGAGGATGAGATGGCTGGATGGCATCACCAACTCAGTGGGCACGAGTCTGAGTGAACTGCGGGAGTTGGTGATGGACAGGGAGGCCTGGCGTGCTGCGATTCATGGGATCACAAAGAGTCGGACATGACTGAGCGACTGAACTGAACTGAACTGAACTGAATTGAAGTAAAACAAAGATTCAAAAAATTCCCTCCCTAAAACCAGATAATCTTTACTGCCTACTAGTTCCAAATTGGGTTTGTAGTAATCTCTGTAACACTTGACAGACAGGATCCTCCAGGATTGATACAATATTACATGCAGTTTTCAAGATCTCTTTAACTTTCAAGGACTCTAAGAGACTAGGCATTCCCTCTGCTCTCATAGAATAGCAATGTTTTATCAAAATCTTACCTTCGTCATTATCATAGTCTCAATATAATGATATTATATAGCATATGCTCATGTGTGTTTACTTGCTCAGTCACACACAACTCTTTGCTACTCTTTGGACTGTAGTCTGCCAGGTTCCTCTGACCATGGGGTTTCTCCAGGCAAGAATACTGGAGTGGGTTGCCATGCCCTTCTCAAGGATATAATCCCAACCCGGGGATTGAACCCAGGTCTCCTGCTTTGCAGGCAGATTCTTTACCATCTGAGCTACCAGGGAAGTCCATATAACATAATATAATATATTAATATTGATATATATATATATATGTATATTATATATGCATATAGAGAAAACCATAAATGTAAATTACCTATGTATACTGTAGTAACATTAAAGATTAATACTTTATTAACATTAAAGCTTCAACTAAGCCTAAGGATAATCATCATTTCTGCCTTTGATTTGGGCCAATATAGTAGTGACTTTATCAACTGTTTATTTGCATATAACCATTTTGAATTGCTTTTTAAATAACCTGTCTGCCTTGACTTGACATCTTTTTTCTCCTTCCTATTTCTAATGTGAAGTATAATTTGTTTAAATGATTTCTATTACTTTAAAATGTCAGTATTCTATTCTGCCAACATTTTTAGACAGAACAAAATAGTTATAAATATAGCAGCTTGTCTCAAATTGACTAAGCAAATACAGTATTGGATAGCACCTGTCAGATATGCTTTAGTGAACAAATTAAATGTAATAAAAATAAAACATATTTAAAATTCATAAGGTAGGCACATAGAAAAATTAAAATGCTATACAAATTGAAAATTAAGTAAGACGAGTCATAGTAATATTTTCACAAATGGTAACTTCTAGCAACTTTTTATTAGTCAAGGGAATAAGCCAAGGTAGTATTGTATGGAAATCAAACTACATTATGCTAAAAGATGATAGCCATTGAGTGCCTATAAAGCAAAAATATAACAAATTGGGCTAATTTTAGTCCTTTAACACTAAATTTGTTTCAAGGCTTTGCTTACTTTGAAGAAGTGAAGTGAAGTCGCTCAGTCGTGTCCGACTCTTTGCGACCCCATGGACTGTAGCCTACAAGGCTCCTCTGTTCATGGAATTTTCCAGGCAAGAGTACTGGAGTGGGTTGCCACTTCCTTCTGCAAGGGATCTTCTGGACCCAGGGATCGAACCCAGTTCTCCTGCATTGCAGGCAGATGCTTTACTGTCTGAGCCACTAACAAAGCCTACTTTGAAGAAGGGCTATTCGAATATATGCTGTTTGAAATTAATTGAATGTACGTTTCTGTGTGTCTAGTGTGGTATTTTTTATGAAAATACACTTGATTTTTAAAAAATTCTTCTATTTTGTATTTTTATATTAACTAAATAACTTTGAATTTAGCTTCTAGCTTTACAATAATTCATTTTTTCTAATATTTAAGTTATACAGGTGTGCATGCATGCTAAGTCACTTCAGTTGTATCCTACTCCTTGTGAGTGACCCTATGGACTGTAACCTACAAGGCTCCTCTGTCCATGAGGTTCTTCAGGCAAGAATGACACAGTGGGTTGCCATGCCCTCCTCCAGGGAATCTTCCTGACCCAGGGATCAAGCCCACGTTTCCTACTTTTACTGCATTACTTTGTCAAAAGATTGATAAATGAAGGTGGAACCACTGATTTAATGTATTCAAATTTTTAAAATGTTGACAGTTCTCAGGCCAATGTATTATTTCACTGGTTTCTACAACTTATTTTATGACCAAGTAATTATAGGTTTCTTTTTGTTCTTGAAATTAATCATCATCAAAATATTTATACATTTATTTCTTATTTACCTGATTGTGATTGATTCAGAATATTTTTTGTATGAAATTTCATTTTTTCTCTATTTTTACACTGAGTAAACCACGTGTGATATATTCATACAACAAAATATTATTCAGATATGAAAAGAAATGCATTACTCACATGCTAAAAGAATAATAAACATGAAATGTTTATGATAAACAAGCCAGTTCCCAAATCATATATTGAGTGATTTCATTTATACAAAATATGCAGAATAACCAAATCTGTAAAGACATATAGTGGATTAATTTTTTTCAGAGGTTGGAATAAGGAGTAAATGGGAGTGACAGCTAATGGTTACATAATTTTAGGTAGAGTGATTAAAATATTCCCAATTCAGTGGTGATGCTTTCATAACTTTGTGACCGTACTAGAAACCAATGAAACAACAACTCTAAAAGAGTGAATGTTCATGGTATGGCAATTGTAGATGAATAAAAAAACTACCAAGAGACTGTCAGTGAGTTTGGAAGACTAAGAAAACATTGTATTAAATTTTGAGTCTTGTCATTTGTAATATAATAGTTTTGCTGTAAAAAATGTGATGTGCTAATTTCATAGGGTTTCTGTTTCAATTTCCATTTTTATATTTGGTCATCTTGTCAATTTTTTTTAACAAAAACTTGCATGTTTAGCACAAAGATTCTTTTAAAGATATATCTAGCCAATTTGTTCACTACTGGGTATGTGAAAAAACAGTAACTTTTGGAAGAAGATTTGGATAAAATTTCTGCACTCCCCAAAGACAAACTATAGGATCATTAATTTAGTACTCAGTTCAGTTCAGTTCAGTCCAGTCCTTCAGTCGCGTCCAACACTTTGCAACCCCATGAATTACAGCTCTCCAGGCCTCCCTGTCCATGACCAACTCATGGAGTTCATTCAAACTCATGTCCATCCAGTCGGTGGTGCCATCAGACATTTCATCCTCTGTCGTCACTTCACATGTCGTGGCCAAAGTGCTAGAGTTTCAGCTTTAGCATCATTCCTTCCAAAGAACATCCAGGACTGATTTGCTTTAGAATGGACTGGTTGGATCACCTTGCAGTCCAAGGGACTCTCAAGAGTCTGCTCCAACACCACAGTTCAAAAGCATCAATTCTTCGGCACTCAGCTTTCTTCACAGTCCAACTCTCACATCCATACATGACCACTGGAAAAACCATAGGCTTGACTAGATGGATCTTTGTTGGCAAAGTAATGTCTCTGCTTTTGAATATGCTATCTAGGTTGGTCATAACTTTCCTTCCAAGGAGTAAGCGTCTTTAAATTCATGGCTGCAATCACCATCTGCTGTGATTTTGGAGCCCAGAAAAAAAAGTCTGACACAGTTTCCACTGTTTCCCTATCTATCTGCCATGAAGTGATGGGACCAATGCCATGATCTTAGTTTTCTGAATGTTGAGCTTTAAGCCAACATTTTCACTCTCCTCTTTCACTTTCATCAAAAGGCTTTTTAGTTCCTCCTCACTTTCTGCCATAAGGGTGGTGTCATCTGCATATTGAAGGTTATTGATATTTCTTCCAGCAATCTTGATTCCAGCTTGTGCTTCTTCCAGCCCAGCATTTCTCATGATATACTATGCATATAAGTTAATAAGCAAGGTGACAATATACAGTCTTGACGTATTCCTTTTCCTATTTGGAACCAGGCTGTTCCATGTCCAATTTCAAGTGTTGCTTCCTGACCTGCATACAGATTTCTCAAGAGGCAGATCAGGTGGTCTGGTATTCCCATCTCTTTCAGAATTTTCCACAGTTTATTGTGATCCACACAAAGGTTTTCACATAGTCAATCAAGCAGTAATAGATGTTTTTCTAGAACTCTCTTGCTTTTTCGATGATCTGGAGGATGTTGGCAATTTGATCTCTGGTTCCTCTGCCTTTTCTAAAACCAGCTTGAACATCTGGAAGTTCACGGTTCACGTATTGCTGAAGCCTGGTTTGGAGAATTTTGAGCATTACTTTACTAGCAAGTGAAATGAGTGCAATTGTGCAGTAGTTTCAGCATTCTTTGGCATTGCCTTTCTTTGGGATTGGAATGAAAACTGACTTTTTCCAGTCCTGTGGCCACTGCTGAGTTTTCCAAATTTGCTGGCAAATTTAGTACTAGAAAGTGTCAACTTTGTAAATATACCAGTCGGTTCACTTCAGTTCAGTCGCTCAGTCATGTTCGACTCTTTGCAACTCCATGAATTGCAGTACGCCAGGCCTCCCTGTCCATCACCAACTCCCAGAGTTCATTCAAACTCATGTCCATTGAGTCAATGATGCCATCCAGCCATAGCATCCTCTGTCGTCTCCTTCTCCTCCTGCCCTCAATCCTTCCCAGAATCATGGTCTTTTCCAATGAGTCAGCTCTTTGTGTGAGGTGTCCAGAGTATTGGTGTTTCAGCTTCAGCATCAGTCCTTCCAATGAACACCCAGGACTGATCTCCTTTAGGATGGACTGGTTGGATCTCCATGCAGTCCAAGGGACTCTCAAGAGTCTTCTCCAACACCACAGTTCAAAAGCATCAATTTTTCGGTGCTCAGCTTTCTTTATAGTCCAACTCTCACATCCATACATGACCACTGGAAAAACCATAGCCTTGACTAGACAAAATATACCAATAGACTTCGCATATTAGAATAGAATGTTAGTAAGTCAAAAGGCAAAGGGTTCATGAAGAAAGCGTGAAGTTGTCAGGCTTTTCAGGACTTGCTTAGTTCTTTGCTAGAGTTTTAAAAGGTGGAAAGGTGGCTAAGAAGCAATTAGGGCTTCCCTGGTAGCTCTGCTGGTAAATAATCTGCCTTCAATGTGGGAAACCTGGGATTGATCCTTGGGCTGGGAAGATCCCCTGGAGAAGCGAATAGCTACCTACTCCAGTATTCTGGCCTGGAGAATTCCATGGAGTGTATGGAATCAATCCTGACCCAGGGATCAAACCTGGATCTTCTGCATTGCAGGCAGATGCTTTACTGTCTGAGCCATGGGGAATGATTTCACTTTCACTAAGAAGCAATTATCTATTTCTGTGCTCAATGGTAAAGAATCCTCTGCTAATGCAGGAGACACAAGAGAATTGTTTCCCTGGGTTGGAAAGATCCCATGGAGTAGAAAATGGCAACTCACTCCAGTATTCTTGCCTGGAAAATTCCATGGACAGAGGAGCCTGGTCTCCTGTCCACTGGGTCACTGGTCTACAGTCCACTGGGTCACAAAGAGTTGGACACTACTGAGCAAGTGAGTGCGGGCATGGGGGGCGTGCACACACACACACACACACTGTGAATATGTATCTGTCAATTTAGATTTATGTATGAAAAAATGACTACTGAAATGTCAGCTTGAAAAATGAAGTATCTAGAATGATACATTTTCCTGATGCTGTAAGAGTCAAAACCTTTCTCCTGCTCAAATCTCACAGGAGGTATGGTGACAAACATATTTGCTTTGTGAAAACCATAGTGGGAGAACTGTCTGTGAACCACACAACATTTTTAGATCAAAAATTAGATCCAAATAACACATGGATATCCAAAAGGTGCTTCTTGAGTGTCAGTAGGGCCACATAGCCACCTGTCTTACGGAGAAAATCTCCTTTGAGATCTTGAGGTCCCTGATAAACCTTTGCATTTAGCAATGGAGCTGTCATTTATCCATTTTTTCCCCACTGTGGCAGGACTGATTAGTATAAACAAATTCATAATAAGCAAAATGAAATGGAACATTTCTGTTTCAAAGAGGACCAGTAAGAAGGTAGCACCCTACCTCAATTGGTCTAAAACACATACCAGTTAAATTACAGAGTAAAAAGTTAGTCTGACTGATCCAAATTCAATCAATTAATGAATGTTTTTTCTTTACTGCCATCATATATTAACAACTCAAATCCTAATGCAGTTGCAATTTGAGTACAATAGAAATTCTGAATATGTTCACAAACAGCTAAATCATTTACATGTATATATTGAAAGTCAATTTATTTTGGATTTAACAGGTTATATATTTACCATAATCTTATCTTTAATAGTCTGAAAATGGCAATGTATTTTTTGACTTTTATCCACATACCATACAATAGATTATAAGCATTGTTTACTAATTTTCACTGCGCTACATCAGGAAAAAATACAGTTATTACCTGACATTTTACATAATTTCAGGTTTGCAGAGGTTATTTTAATACTTCAAAGGTATAACCTATTTAAATTCAATGATGATAGCAAGAAGCAGGTAAAAGTTTAACAAAAGAATTGATTGCCTTGAACTGTCTAAACAAAATAAATTTTCCAGATTTTTTTTTCTAGGGTATACAAAAAATGGAGATGTGTGTAGGATAGAGTGAGAAAGTCAAATTTACAGAAATAATGGCAATTTGATAATGATTAAATTTTATTATTTTTATTGAAGACTCAAGAAAATTTTGTGAAAAAGCATTACTTCAAAAGCTAATTTTAAATCTACAAGTAATTATTATTAGGAGTAATAACAGAATGGATGAACATGGAAATTCTAATAACACAGTAGAATAGGGCATGGAAATTATTTCTTTAATCAAAGAAGGATGTCCATATCTCTTTTACTGTATATTAATATATTTGAGAGTATAGCTAGGTAAGATTTTTAGAGGAAAGTCTGAAAAAGAAGAGTAATGAAATATTAAATCATTGGAAAGAAGTACAATACTTATAAGTGTTTTATTAGCAAAACAAGAGGAAAAGACATTGTTGAGGAAATGGTCCAGAAATAGAAACTATTTTCTCTAAACAATTTTGTTATCACAAAAGTGGACGAATCACAAATCATCATTAAAGTCAATTATGTTTCACTGGGTTGTTTTATGGATATAATAACTAAATTTAGATCCTCAATATGTAAGTCAAATCATAAATATTGGAAAATTGATATGAATATTTATGAAGCCACTAATGGGAAATATGTGTATCCTTTCAGTGGTAAGAGTAAAATATGTTTAAAGAAAACCAAAGATGTATAGCTACTAAAAGATTAAATATTCTTCATATAAAGTAAATCAAAATGCCAGTAAATCAACACATTTCTAAATTTTAATTAGCTTAGGATATTTTTATTCATAGTTGACATACTTTGGATGGGAAATTTGATCACAATCAAAATAATTGTCAAATGTCAAATAAAATAGATCAATTGTAGCAAATTCAATATCAAAGACAATATATTTTCAAAGATATACAATATAAGGAACAAGTAGGGATGTTATCTATTAAAAAGCCAAATAGCACGTGAAGAAGATAAAGCAATAATTGATATATGTGCACCACAATGAATTCTTATCTGACAAAACTATGGAGAGAAATAAATAAATAAACTGTTATCACAGTGAATTTTAATATACTTCTCTCATAAAACAACAAAGCAAGCTGTCAAAAGATGAGCAATGATATAGAAGATACATTATATGATGTCTTTGTACTCAAACCAGAAATGCATATTTCACTAAAAATCAAAGAAATATGTGAGAAATTCCATGGATTTTAAAATTTATATGGAAGACTACATATTTTCTATGAGTCAAATAAATTTGAGAAAGTTTTAGTCAACCACATATAAAAATATACTCTAAAAAAATATAATCAGGGACTTCCCTATTGGTCCAGTGATTAAGACCAAGATTTCAGTGCAGGCTGAATGGTTTCAATTCCTGGTCAGGAAACTAGATCCCATATGCCATAAGGCAGAACAGCCAAAAGAAGAGGAAACAAAAATAATCAGAAGTATATGCAAAGAAATAGAGGAAAACAACAGAATGGGAAAGACTAGGGATCTCTTCAAGAAAATCAGAGATACCAAAGGAACATTTCATGCAAAGATGGGCACGATAAAGGACAGAGATGGTGTGGACCTAACAGAAGCAGAAGATATTAAGAAGAGGTGGCAGGAATACACAGAAGAACTGTACAAAAAAGAGCTTCAAAACCTAGACAATCATGATGATGTGATCACTGACCTAGAGCCAGACATCTTGGAATGTGAAGTCAAATGGGCCTTAGAAAGCATGACTACGAACAAAGCTAGTGGAGGTGATGGAATTCCAGTGGAACTATTCCAAGTCCTGAATGATGATGCTGTGAAAGTGCTGCACTCAATATGCCAGCAAATTTGGAAAACTCAGCAGTGGCCACAGGACTGGAAAAGGTCAGTTTTCATCTCAATCCCAAAGAAAGGCAATGCCAAGGAGTGCTCAAACTACCGAACAATTGCACTCATCTCACACGCTAGTAAAGTAATGCTCAAAATTCTCCAAGCCAGGCTTCAGCAATATGTGAACTGTGAACTTCCTGATGTTCAAGCTGGTTTTAGAAAAGGCAGAGGAACCAGAGATCAAATTGCCAACATCCGCTGGATCATGGAAAAAGCAAGAGAGTTCCAGAAAAACATCTATTTCTGCTTTATTGACTATGCCAAAGCCTTTGACTGTGTGGATCACAATAAACTATGGAAAATTCTGAAAGAGATGGGAATACCAGACCACCTGATCTGCCTCTTGAGAAATCTGTATGCAGGTCAGGAAGCAACAGTTAGAACTGGTCATGGAACATCAGACTGGTTCCAAATAGGAAAAGGAGTAAGTCAAGGCTGCATATTGTCACCATGTTTATTTAACTTATATGCAGAGTACATCATGAGAAATGCTGGACTGGAAGAAACACAAGTGGGAATCAAGATTGCCTGGAGAAATATCAATAACCTCAGATATGCAGATGACACCACTCTTATGGCAGAAAGTGAAGAGGGGCTAAAAAGCCTCTTGATGAAAGTGAAAGTGGAGAGTGAAAGGGTTGGCTTAAAGCTCAACATTCAGAAAACGAAGATCATGGCATCTGGCCCCATCACTGCCTGGGAAATAGATGGGGAAACAGTGGAAACAGTGTCAGACTTTGTTTTTCTGGGCTCCAAGATCACTGCAGATGGTGACTGCAGCCATGAAATTAAAAGACGCTTGCTCCTTGGAAGGAAAGTTATGACCAACCTAGATAGCATATTCAAAAGCAGAGACATTACTTTACCAACAAAGGTTCGCCTAGTCAAGGCTATGGTCTTTCCTGTGGTCATGTATGGATGTGAGAGCTGGACTGTGAGGAAGGCTGAACGCCGAAGAATTGATGCTTTTGAAGTGTGGTGTTGGAGAAGACTCTTGAGAGTCCCTTGGACTGCAAGAAGATCCAACCAGTCCATTCTGAAGGAGATCAATCCTGGAATTTCTTTAGAAGGAATGATGTTAAAGCTGAAACTCCAGTATTTTGGCCACCTCATGCGAAGAGTTGACTCATTGGAGAAGACTCTGATGCTGGGAGGGATTGAGGGAAGGAGGAGAAGGGGACGACAGAGGATGAGATGGACAGGGAGGCCTGGCGTGCTGCGGTTCATGGGGTCGCAAAGAGTCGGACACGACTGAGCGACTGATCTGATCTGATCTGATCTGATATACTGATACGACAAAAAATCAAATGTGTCACAATATAGAGCTCAGAAACAGACCCATCAATAGATAGAAAAATTTATAACAGTAAAATTGGCATTGCAATAATGGCAAAAAGTAAACAATAAAATTGACATTGTAATAAATGCATGAAGCAAGAACACATCAGTAGAGAATATTGGGAAAAAGCAATTAATCCCTGGAAAAAATTTAAGATCAATTTCTATCTCAAGTTACTTTGAAATATAAAATCTGTATTCCTCAAAAAATCAAATGTGAGAAGCAAAACAAATTTGATGAATCAGTTAAATTCAGTTCAGTCGCTCAGTTGTGTCCAACTCTTAGCGACCCCATGAATTGCAGCACTCCAGGCCTCCCTGTCCATCACCAACTCTTGGAGTTCACCCAGACTCACGTCCATTGAGTCAGTGATGTCATCCAGCCATCTCATCCTCTGTCATCCCCTTCTCCTCCTGCCCTCAATCCCTCCTAGCATCAGAGTCTTTTCCAATGAGGCAACTCTTCACATGAGGTAGCCAAAGTATAGGAGTTTCAGCCTCAGCATCAGTCCTTCCAATGAATACCTAGGACTGATCTCCTTTAGGATGGACTGGTTGGACCTCATTGCAGTCCAAGGGACTCTCAAGAGTCTTCTCCAACACCACAGTTCAAAAGCATCAATTCTTCAGGGCTCAGCTTTCTTCACAGTCCAACTCTCACATCCATACATGACCACTGGAAAAACCATAGCCTTGACTAGACGGACCTTTGTTGTCAAAGTAATGTCTCTGCTTTTCAATATGCTAGATGATTAAATGTGCACAAATACAGTTTACTCTTTAACAACTCAGTTTTGAATTGTGTGCAGTTACATGGGCATACTTTTTTAGTAAATACATTATTATACAATAACAGTTGGTTGAATCTGTGTATAGAGAATCTCAGATAAAAGGGCCAACTATGAAACTTGAGCATCCCTGGATTTTGGTATTCACAGGGGGTCCTGAAATCAATCCCCCCCATACCATTTGTATATGGAGAGAGGGCTGCATCTTTGTGACTATGAGTTGTAGAAGAATACCTTAAGTACTACCTCAAAACATAATGCCTAAGGTAAGTTGATATATTTGATTATAAAAATTTATGAATTTATTTTTAGTAAATGATGACTTAGGCAAAATTACCAGATGGATGTCAACATGGAAGAACACACTTGCAGTGTCTAAAATCTACAAGAAACTGTTGCACACAGGCAAAATTAAAAACAAAAACAAATTAGAAAATGGATGAAAATTAAGAGTAGGCACAAGTGAAACTGACAGTGCTAGTCACTCAGTCCTGTCCAAATCTTTGCACCCCATGCACTGTAGCTCACCAGGCTCTTCTGTCCATGGAATTCCCATGCAAGAATACTGGAGGATGTAGCCATTCTCGTCTCCAGGGGCTCTTCCAGAACTGGGTCTCCTGCCTTGCATACAGATTTTTTACTATCTGAGCCACCAGGGAAGCCATTAAGAATCAGATCAGACCAGTCTCTCAGTCTTGTACGACTCTTTGTGACCCCATGAATCACAGCACTACAGGCCTCCCTGTCCATCACCAACTGCTGGAGTTTACTGAGACTCATGTACACCGAGTTGGTGATGCCATACAGCCATCTCATCCTCTGTCCCTTCCAGCATCAGAGTCTTCTCCAATGAGTCAACTCTTCGCATGAGGTGGCCAAAATACTGGAGTTTCAGCTTTAGCATCATTCCTTCTAAAGAAATTCCAGGATTGATCTCCTTCAGAATGGACTGGTTGGATCTTCTTGCAGTCCAAGGGATTCTCAAGAGTCTTCTCCAACACCACAGTTCAAAAGCATCAATTCTTTGGTGCTCAGCCTTCTTCACAGTCCAGCTCTCACATCCATACATGACCACAGGAAAGACCATAGCCTTGACTAGGCGAACCTTTGTTGGTAAAGTGATGTCTCTGCTTTTGAATATGCTATCTAGGTTGGTCATAACTTTCCTTCCAAGGAGTAAGCGTCTTTTAATTTCATGGCTGCAGTCACCATCTGTAGTGATTTTGGAGCTCAGAAAAATAAAGTCTGACACTGTTTCCACTCTTTCCCCATCTATTTCCCATGAAGTGATGGGACCAGATGCCATGATCTTTACTTTGGAATGTTCAGCTTTAAGCCAACTTTTTCACTCTCATCAAGAGGCTTTTTAGTTCCTCTTCACTTTCTGCCATAAGGGTGGTGCCATCTGCATATCTGAGGTTATTGATATTTCTTATGGCAATCTTGATTTCAACTTGTGTTTCTTCCAGTCCAGCGTTTCTCATGATGTATTCTGCATATAAATTAAATAAACAGGGTGCCAATATACAGCCTTGATGTACTCCTTTTCCTGTTTGGAACCAGTCTGTTGTTCCATGTCCAGTTCTAACTGTTGCTTCCTGATCTGCATATAGGTTTCTCAAGAGGCAGGTCAGGTGCTCTGTTATTCCCATCTCTTTCAGAATTTTCCACAGTTTATTGTGATCTACAAGTCAAAGGCTTTGGCATAGTCAATAAAGGAGAAATAGATGTTTTTCTGGAACTCTCTTGCTTTTTCCATGATCCAGCGGATGTTGGCAATTTGATGACTGGTTCCTCTGCCTTTTCTAAAACCAGCTTGAACATCTGCAAGTTCATGGTTCACATATTGCTGAAGCCTGGCTTGGAGAATTTTGAGCATTACTTTACTGGCTTGTGAGATGAGTGCAATTGTGCGGTAGTTTGAGCAGTCTTTGTCATTACCTTTCTTTGGGATTGGAATGAAAACTGACCTCTTCCAAACCTGTGGCCACTGCTGAGTTTTCCAAATTTGCTGACATATTGAGTGCAGCACTTTCACAGCATCATCTTTCAGGATTTGAAATAGCTCAACTGGAATTCCATCACCTCCACTACTTTGTTCGCAGTGATGCTTTCTAAGGCCCATTTGACTTCACATTCCAGGATGTTTGGCTCTAGGTCAGTGATCACACCATCGTGATTATCTGGGTCATCAGGATCTTTTTTGTACAGTTCTTCTGTGTATTCTTGCCACCTCTTCTTAATATCTTTTTCTTCTGTTAGGTCCAGTCCATTTCTGTCCTTCATCCAGCCCAACTTTGCATGAAATGTTCCTTTGGTATCTCTGATTTTCTTGAAGAGATCTCTAGTCTTTCCCATTTTGGTGTTTTCCTCTATTTCTTCTCATTGGTTGCTGAAGAAGAAAGCAATTCTTATCTCTTCTTGCTATTCTTTGGAACTCTGCATTCAGATGCTTATATCTTTCCTTTTCTCCTTTGCTTTTCCCTTCTCTTCTTTTCACAGATATTTGTAAGGCCTCCCCAGACAGCCATTTTGCATTTTTGCATTTCTTTTCCATGGGGATGGTCTTGATCCCTGTCTCCTGTACAGTGTCACGAACCTCATTTCATAGTTCATCAGGCACTCTATCTATCAGATCTAGGCCCTTAAATCTATTTCTCACTTCCACTGTATAATCATAAGGGATTTGATTTAGGTCATACCTGAATGGTCTAGTGGTTTTCCCTACTTTCTTCAATTTCAGTCTGAATTTGGCAATAAGGAGTTCATGATCTGAGCCACAGTCAGCTCCTGGTCTTGTTTTTGCTGACTATATAGAGCTTCTCCATTTTTGGCTGCGAAGAATATAATTAATCTGATTTTGGTGTTGACCATCTGGTGATATCCATGTGTAGAATCTTCTCTTGTGTTGTTGGAAGATGGTGTTTGTTATGCAGTCCTCTAATTCAAAATCTAAATGCCTTACAAAATAAAAAGATGACAAAGTTACTGTAAGAAGCAAAATGTCAATGAAATATTATTTCATATCCACTAGATTGGCAGAATTTTGAACTGTGGATAATTCCAGGTATTAATGTGGATAGCAGAAACAAGAAAATTATTGCCCTGACTGCTAAGGTTTTCCTGGTACCCAACAAAGACTATGAAAACAATGATAAACTGCCCCCTCTCAGATACTCCAACCTCACCCCCTTCAGAAATAATACCTAACAATGGGGCCAGTTGTTGCCTGAAAGTCTCCATATTATCTGCTGCTGCTAAGCTGCTAAGTCACTACAGTCATGTCTGACTCTGTGTGACCACATATATGGAAGCCCACCAGGCTCCCCTGTCCCTGGGATTCTCTAGGCAAGAACACTGGAGTGGGTTGCCTTTTCCTTCTTCAATGCATGAAAGTGAAAAGTGAAAGGGAAGTTGCTCAGTCATGTCTGACTCTTAGCAACCCCATGGATTGTAGCCTACCAGTCTCCTCCGTCCATGGGATTTTCCAGGCAAGAGTACTGGAGTGGGGTGCCATTGCCTTTTCCGCCACATTATCTATGGGAGTTAAATAAAAGAATTAGACTAAACTGTCAATTCACTAGCACAATATTTAAATCAACTGTTCTTCAATAAAATACATTTTTTAAAAGTGTCAGTTTCAGTTCAATTCAATTGCTCAGTTGTGTCCGACTCTTTATGACCCCATGAACTGCAGCACATCAAGCTTCCCTGTCCATCACCAACTCCTGGACTTTACTCAAACTCATGTCCATTGAGTCAGTGATGCCATCCAACCATCTCATCCTCTGTCATCCCCTTCTCCTCTCACCTCCAATTTTTCCTAGCATTAAGGCCTTTTCCAATGAGTCAGTTCTTTGCATCAGTTTGCCAAAATATTGGAGTTTCAGCTTCAGCATCAGTCCTTCCAATGAATATTCAAGACTGATTTCCTTTAGGATGGACTGGTTGAATCTCCTTGCAGTCCATGTGACTTTCAAAAGTCTTCTCCAACACCACAGTTCAAAAGCATTAGTTATTTTGCACTCAGCTTTCTTTATAGTCCATCTCTCACATCCATACATGACTACTGGAAAAACCATAGCTTTGACTAGACGGAACTTTGTTGGCAAAGTACTCTTGCTTTTTAAAATGTTGTTGAGGTTGGTAATAGCTTTTCTTCCAAGGAGCAAGCATCTTTTAATTTCATGGCTGTAGTCACCATCTGCAGTGATTTTGGAGCCCAAAACAATAAAGTCTTTCACTGTTTCCATTGTTTCCCCATCTATTTGCCATGAAGTAATGGGACTAGATGCCATGATCTTAGGTTTCTGAATGTTGAGTTTTAAGCCAACTTTTTCACTCTCCTCTCAGTTTCATCAACAAGCTCTTTAGTTCCTCTTCACTTTCTGCCATAAGGGTGATGTCATCTGCATATCTGAGGTTATTGATAATTCTCCCAGCAATCTTGATTCCAGCTTGTGCTTCATCCAGCCCAGCATTATATATGATGTACTCTGCATATAAGTTAAATAAGCAGGGTGACAATACACGGACATAATCACAGCCATTACATGGACAATACACCTACATAATCCTTTCCTGATTTGGAATCAGTCTATTGTTTCATGTCCAATTCTAACTGTTGCTTCCTGACCTGCATACAGATTTCTCAGTGTCAATTTACTAAACCAGAAAAAATCCTCATTCTAATTGCATTGCAAAAAGTTAATATTGATGTGTAAACAAAATCAATAAATTGGTGAATTTGAGGATATTTTGGAAAAATCAATGTTTCACATATATTTGATAAACTGCAAACCAGAAATTAAGAATTATCATTTCTTATCAAACTTATATACTACCTTACAGTATAGTTTCTGTTTATTTTGTTTCTCTATTTAGAAACTAAATCACTAATGGTTGTTTTAATAAAATAAGGTAATATTTAAATTTTACTAATGTGTTTTCTAATTATGTAATCATAACTCATTTAATAATCTGTTATTTTGTCTTTATTTTTTTTTACTAAGCCACCTTTTATGAGGTATTAACTTTAGATTATCTTGGTTTCAATGTTCTATTTGTCTATACAAATACAAATTTTGCTATTTCAGAATTTAACTTTTCTTATTTTCTTTTATATTTCATTTTAACATGATGTCAGATAATTTCTATTTCATTCAGTTTCATCGATTTCTCTTCAAAAAATATGTTGGTATACTTATATACTTATTCTTTCAAATGAACTTAAAAACTTCAAAAGTAATCAAATGTGTTCACCAAACAGAACTTTCAATAAAAGTATTCATATGCCCTGTTAATCAAGCAATGCAGTAAAAAACAGAAAATTATTATTACCTCCATAATTGCCTTATGTTATTTTCTTACCAGCAGTGAATCAAACAAAAGTACATTGCTAAGCAATAAACATTCTGTCTTAAGGTCACATGCATTCATTAGATGTAAGATACAAAGGAACAGATCTCATGGCCATTTTAGTTAAGCACTGTCATGTTAACTTAATGTACTGCTACTCGCCTGGAGTAAGTAAAACTGAGTAACAGAAGCAATGTCTTGCATTTTGAAATATATATAGGGTTCTTGTGTGTTTTAATCTAACAATAATATATACAATGATTAATAAATTATCTCACAAAATTTGAATATTCTGACATATTTATTCGTTATTAATATTTAAAATGATAATTCCATAAGGTAATTTTTATGTCAATTTTAGGTAAAGGTCTATATTCTCTAATCAAGCACACATATGATGGTTTATGCAGTTCTTTTTTTAAATTATTGAAATATACTTGATACAAAACATCGTAAAATATGTAAATTTGTTGCTCAACATGTGGATTTAATAAATTTATTTATTGTAATTAGATTGTTATTGTAACAATGGTAGCACCCTTATCACTTCACGTAAAATTGTAGTAATGTTAGCACTCATTGGAAGGAAAGTTATGACCAACCTACACAGCACATTAAAAAGCAGAGACATTACTTTGCCAACAAAGGTCTGTCTAGTTAAGGCTATGGTTTCTCCAGTGGTCATGCATGGATGTGAGAGTTGAACTATAAGGAAAGCTGAGTGCAGAAGAATTGATGTTTTTTTTTTTTTTTTAATTTTATTTTTGATGCTTTTGAACTGTGGCGTTGAAAAAGAGTCTTGAGAGTCCCTTGGACTGCAAGGAGATCCAACCTGTCCATCCTAAAGGAGATCAGTCCTGGATGTTCATTGGAAGGACTGATGTTGAAGCTGAAACTCCAATACTTTGGCCACCCGATGGGAAGAGCTGACTCATTAGAAAAGACCCTGATGCCAGGAAAGATTGAGGGCAGGAGGAGAAGGTGACAACAGAGGATGAGATGGTTGGATGGCATCACCGACTCAATGGACATGGATTTGGGTGGATTCCAGGAGTTGGTGATGGACAGGGAGGCCTGGCGTGCTTCGGTTCATCGGGTTGCAAAGAGTCGGACATGACTGAGTGACTGAACCAAACTGAATTATCATTCTATTTTGTTGTCGGAATAATTAAGATCTAGTCTAGTTAGTAAAGAATCCACCTGCAATGTGGAGATTTGGTTGAATTCTTAGTTTGGGAAGATCCTCTGGAGAAGGGATAGGCTACCCATCCCAGTATTCTTGGGCTTCCCTGATGGCTCAGATGGTAAAGAATCTAGTTGCAATGCGAGAGACCTAGCTTTGATCCCTGGGTTGGGAAGATCCCCGGAGGAGGGCATGGCAACCCACTCCTGTATTCTTTCCTAGAGAATCCCCATGGACAGAGGTGCCTGGCAGGCTACAGTCCATGGGGTCGCAAAGAGTTGGACAGGACTGAGCGACTAAGCACAGCACACGGTCTTAGCAAGTTGGATGGCTATTATACATAGCATTGTTGTCTATCCACGTCTTTATTTGGGTTACTACTTTATGTTCTGTATATTTCATGTTAAGATCCATTTATTTACCTAGATTTGCCAAAGGGTTTCTTAAGCATCAGTCTTGAAAAGAATAAAAGAAAATATTTGTATGCCCATAGGCTCTGATGTTTCTAAAACCACTTTCTGTTTTTTTTGTTTGTTTGTTTTTTTGCCCTCCAAATAGCAGTTTTTGTTTGGTATTCACTCTCTCATCCACAAATGCCTTCACTTTAACTTCTATATAAGTAGCAATCTAAATTAATGACTTTTAGACATAACCTTTTTTCACAATTCTGAAATCAAAAATTTCTGAATAGCATAATAAATGTATTTAATGGCAAATCTAAGAAGAATGGACCTCAGGCTATTTATATTCTTTATGCATCTTGCTAAGTCACTTCAGTCGTGTCCCACTCTGTGTGACCCCATAGTCGGCAGCCCACCAGGCTCCCCCGTCCCTGGTATTCTCCAGGCAAGAACACTGGAGTGGGTTGCCATTTCCTTCTCCGATGCATGAAAGTGAAAAGTCAAAGTGAAGTCGCTCAGTCATGTCCGACTGTAGCGACCCCATGGACTGCAGCCCACCAGGCTTCTCCATCTATGGGATTTTCTAGGCAAAAGTACTGGAGTGGGGTGCCATTGCCTTCTCCGTTATGCATCTTACTGTGATCATTTTTAGCTGTAGAAATGTTAATGTGTTGCTATAGAGCTGATGCCAAAGATCGTTGTAGGTTGCACATATTGAATGGTTATGAACTTACTTGCTTTTTGAAAAGCCAAAAATTCTAAACCCAAGTGTTTCAAGTGAGGAGACGAGAGGAGCCTGGTGGGCTACAGTCCATGCGGTTGCAAGGAGTGGGACAGGACTGAAGTGACTGAGCACGCATGAAAATTCATGCTTTCACTGAAGAAAAATATTTCTAAGAAAATATTCCTAATATATATTCACAATTATAATACAGTTTGACCTATGTCTTAGGTTATTCTCTATATACTTATTAATCCAAAAGACTGAGATTAGTCCGTATCTCCCTGTACATGAAGAGACAGGTTGAAATCTCTCTATAGGCTCCTTCTGTACAAACCCTCAGTTCACTAGTGCAAGTCATGTAGCCTCATCTGGCCTCAGGTTTCTTATTTACAAAGTTAGGTAGATCAACCATGTCATCTGTTTGATAATTTTCATAGAAAATGAATTATTCAAAGTCTCTTCTCTTATCTTGGAACAATAATCTTTCATTTCAGAGCCACTGTTAGAAAATATCTCTAAATACGACATGAAAATTATAGGTTTTTAAAAAGAATTTTGGTTAAATAGATTAATTTCCAATAGACAGTAATATGTTATTTAAAGTACTGATTACTTTTGTTATAATAACAATATCTAAAAATTAATTTTGTTAAATACGATAAACACTTCTTTATATGTAAGAGACAGCAGGTAGGTATAGACCAAATCCAATTACTAAGTGATTAATTGAATAGAATTTAGAGCCAGTGCTGCTAGTTGGTAGCTGTATTAATGTTTCAAGTTACTTAACCTTTTTTCTGATTCAGTTGCCTTTATTTTAAGAATATAAGTATTTAATAGTAGCTGATATCCTACCACACATTTTCTGTGAAGTTTAAATGAGCTATTTTAAGTGAAGTGCTTAAAAAGTTGCCCGATACACAATAAACATTCAATATATGTTGGCTATTATTTTGTTTATTGACAAAATGTCCACTAGTTGTGTGAAAAATATTCCTTTGTTAAAAGGTTAAAGAAAAGTTGTGAGAATGGCATTGAAACATGTATAATATCATGTAAGAAACGAATCACCAGTCCAGGTTCGATGCAGGATACAGAGTGCTTGGGGCTGGTGCACGGGGATGACCCAGAGGGATTGTATGAGGAGGGTAGTGGGAGGGGGGTTCAGGATTGGGAACACGTGTACACCTGTGGCGGATTCATGTTGATGTATGGCAAAACCAATGCAATACTGTAAAGTAATTAGGCTCCAATTAAAATAAATAAATTTAAAGAAATAAAAAAGATGTAGTGTATGTATGTATGTATATATATATATATATCAGATCAGATCAGTCGCTCAGTCGTGTCTGACTCTTTGCGACCCCATGAACTGCAGCACGCCAGGCCTCCCTGTCCATCACCAGCTCCCGGAGGTCACTCAGACTCACATCCATCGAGTCAGTGATGCCATCCAGCCATCTCATCCTCTGTCGTCCCCTTCTCCTCCTGCCCCCAATCCCTCCCAGCATCAGAGTCTTCTCCAATGAGTCAACTCTTCGCATGAGGTGGCCAAAATACTGGAGTTTCAGCTTGAGCATCACTCCTTCCAAAGAAATCCCAGGGCTGATCTCCTTCAGAATGGACCGGTTGGATCTCCTTGCAGTCCAAGGGACTCTCAAGAGTCTTCTCCAACACCACAGTTCAAAAGCATCAATTCTTCGGCGCTCAGCCTTCTTCACAGACCAGCTCTCACATCCATACATGACCACAGGAAAGACCATAGCCTTGACTAGGCGAAACTTTGTTGGCAAAGTGATGTCTCTGCTTTTGAATATGCTATCTAGGTTAGTCATAACTTTCCTTCCAAGGAGTAAGCGTCTTTTAATTTCATGGCTGCAGTCACCATCTGCAGTGATTTTGGAGCCCAGAAAAATAAAGTCTGACACTGTTTCCACTGTTTCTCCATCTATTTCCCATGTAGTCATGGGACCAGATGCCATGATCTTCGTTTTCTGAATGTGTATATATATACCAGAGAAGGCAATGGCACCCCACTCCAGTACTCTCGCCTGGAAAATCCCACGGACGGAGGAGCCTGGTAGGCTGCAGTCCATGGGGTCGCTAAGAGTCAGACATGACTGAGCTACTTCACTTTCTCTTTTCACTTTCATGCACTGGAGAAGGAAATGGCAACCCACTCCAGTGTTCTTGCCTGGAGAATCCTAGGGACAGGGGACCCTGGTGGGCTGCTGTCTATGGGGTCACACAGAGTCGGACAGGACTGAAATGACTTAGCTTAGCATAGCATATCATAGCATATATATATATACACAATGGAATAGTAATCAGCTGTATAAAGAAAAATGAAGTAATGCCATTTGCAGTAACATGGACAGAAGTGGAGATTATCATACTAAGTGAAATATGTCAAACAAAGACAAATATCATATGATATCACTTATATGTGGAATCTAAAATATCATACAAATGAACTTGTTTACAAAATAGAAACAGACTCGCAACACAGAAAACTAATTTTTGTTTACCAAAGGGGAAAGGGGGTAGGAAGAAATAAATTAGGAGTTTGGGATTAGCATATACAAACTACTATATATAAAATAGACAGCACGGTCCTGCTATAGAGCACAGGGAACTATATTCAACGTCCTGTAATAAACAATAATGGAAAAAATATGAAAAATAATATAAGACTTCCTCAGTGGTCAAGTGGTTAAGAGTCAGCCTGCAAATGCAGGGGACACAGGTTATATCTCTGGTCCTGGAAGGTTATGCATGCCATGGATCAGCTAAGCCCGTGCTCCACAACAAGAGAAGCCACCATCTGAGAAGCCCACACACCGCAACTAGAGAAAGCCCATACACAGCAACAAAGATCCAGCACAGCCAAAAATCATAAATAAATGTTTATTAAAAAGAAAAAAAAAAGTTTTAAAGAACTCACTCTCTAATGTTAATCATCAAGAGGTTAAGCCTGAATTCGAAGTTTGCTTTTTCTTTAATAGTTCCAAAAATTGCAGCTCAGTGTTATCTGTTACATCATTATGGGCTAATAGAGAGCTATCTTCTGCTATCAGAGAAGGCAATGGCACCCCACTCCAGTACTCTTGCCTGGAAAACCCCATGAATGGAGGAGCCTGGTAGGCTGCAGTCCATGGGGTCGCTAAGAGTTGGACACGACTGAGCTACTTCACTTTCACTTTTCACTTTCATGCATTGGAGAAGGAAATGGCAACCCACTCCAGTGTTCTTGCCTGGAGAATCTCAGGGACGGGGCATCCTGGTGGGCTGCTGTCTCTGGGGTCGCACAGTTGGACACAACTGAAGCGACTTAGCAGCAGCAGCAGCAGCAGCAGCAGAGACTGCTATAGCGTGCAAATGTTTATGCCTTCGCAAAATCCATATGTTGACACATTTCCCAATGTGATGGTATTTGGAGATGGGGCTTTTAGGGGGTGATTTGATAATGAGGGTGAGCTCCAATGAATTGAATTAGTGCCTTTATTAAAGAGATTTCAGCAAGAAGACCCATCTACAAACTAGGAAGTGGTCTGTCATCAGACATGGGAAGCTATCAGAACATTGACTCTGGACTATTCAGTCTCAGAACTGTGAGAAATGCATGTTTGTTGTTTTTAAGTCACCCAATCTATGGTATTTTTGTTATAGAAGCTCAAATGGACTAATGCAAAGACTCTTTTGTAGTTCTTGCCTCTTCCTAATTGCCCTGCCAATGCACTTCTGTTTTCATGGAATAAACTCAATTCCTAATTGAAGAACTAAAAAAAATCATTATTTGTTCACTGACATTTTACCTTAATAAAAGTAGAGATTACTCAGCCCTGTTTCTAACAGTTCAACAATTCTCTCACAGAGTAGTGACTTTTGCTCTTTATCTCTGATGTCCATCTCCTGCATTCATTTGGCTCCAACCAGTGAGCTCAATAATTCCAGCAAAACTAATTAGCATAAAGCTTTTGTGATTTTCCTTGTCATCAACAAGAATTCTGGTGCCATAAGAGCTTCTGAGATAAACTGGCAGCTGGGAGCTTTTGGTAATCATGCTGCCTCATGTCCTGACTACTATTGGGAGAGTTCTGCTACCATGTGTGCATGTTACTCTTAGTCACTCAATCGTTTCTGACTGTTTGGGACCCAATGGAATGTAATCTGCCATGCCCTTCTGTCCATGGGATTCTCCAGGCAAGACTATTGGAATGGGTTACCCTGCCCTCTTTCAGGGGATCTTCCCAGCCTAGGGACTGAACCTGTGTCTCCTGAATTGGCAGGTGGGTTCTTTACCACTAGCATCACCTGGGAAGCCCCCTGCTGCCACATTCTGTAGTACAACCTCCCACTCTTCCCTTTTGCTGTTATGCAATTTCTAGCTCCTGGGCAAAAGCTAACATTTCCCAATAAAGCTTTAAATAGTTTTCCCTCAGAGGCTATTTGGGTTGGTTTTATTCCTGTAGCAGCCTTCAAAGACACCCTGGGTATCTCCCAAACACAGCTCCTCACCTCAAGGACAGGAGTGGAAGAAGGGTGAAGAGAAATCCTTAATGACAGAGAATTTTCCTTTACTGATAAAATTTAATTACATACTTCCCCAAAGGATTAACAGAAAATTTGTCTCCCTAGAAGCATTAAATAAGGATTTTAGCATCTCTCAATGTGGCCACAGATGAGGGCAGGACACACAGTAGAAGACAATCAGAATCTGCAAAAAATCTTCTAATATTGGAGTATTTGCTGTATATATAGTGTAACTGTTAGTCACTCCATCGTGTCCGACTCTTTGCAACTCCATGTTTTGTAGCCCACACAACCCTATCCAACTCTCTGTGACCCATGGGCTGTAGCTCGTCAGGTTCCTCTGTCCATGGAATTTTCTCGGCAAGAATACTGAAGTGGATTGCCATTCCCTTCTCCAGGGGATCTTCCAAACATAGGGGTTGAAACTGGGTCTTCTGCATTGCAGGCAGATTCTTTACCATCTGAGCCACTGGGGACACAATCTATAAGAGACACAATTATGTCTTTCCAGTCTCCTAACAGCAGCTCCTGGAACAATTGGTTAGATTTTGAATGCTGTGATTAGCTTATCATTTCTCTAGTCCATTTCAGGACAGATACTCTTCCTGAATTTCTGTCTGTAGAATGGATTTCTAGGTTACAACTAATTAATTAGGTCTAAAAGTCTTGCTTATCAAAATGTTTTTTAAAAACTTGCTGACCATTGACTTCATGAAAATATGTCCAGGAGATAGATCAGTTATATAAACTCTGAGGACGCAAAATAGTCCATTTTACTTAATAAGTCTTATACAATGGTGTGATTAAAATTTACAAAGAAGAGTGAAGATTAAAAAAAAAAAAAAAGAGCTTTATATGCATTCATAATCCAAATGTTAACTCCTCCTCTACAATCCCCTTTAGCACTGACGATGTCTGAATTTTAAGCATGAACATCTTGGAATTTGACCTGAACCACAAATTTTGAATGTGATATCTAATGAATAATTTATAGATGGTTCTATTCAGAAGTTGCCATGCATACAAAAGTAAATAAGGACAAATAAATAAGTTGTGAATGTATAACAGGCCACAATTTAAAGTCAAAGGCTAAAAGCTGTACATCCATTTAAGTAACACCCAGGCATACAGATATTATTTTTCTCTAGGCAGAAAATATATAGAAGTTTAATATTAATATAAATTTGTTTTTGTATATAATAGTTTCAAATTATCTTCTCAAGGAAATGTTTTATATTAAAATGCCAAGGCTACAAAGTAGGAATTATATTGTTGATAGGGTTAGAAAACTTATTTAATGACTATTTGTTTCAGTTTTATCACTAGTGAATTAAAATGGTGATTATTTCTAGCTTATCATGAAGACTACATGATTTAAGAACTTTAAGAACCACAGAGCATCATAAAAGTTGAAAATAAATGAGTAGCTCTGGTAGCTTCATTTACTTTTTTCAAAGTCACAGTACTATTAAGTGTTACAGAAAGGATAAAATGAACCTTTCTGAAAACTAACCCCTCCAAAATCTATTTTGTGTGCTCACTAATTCATTTCAGAAAAGCAGAAGACTCACTCAAATATGTATCATATAAGTAAAACAGTTCAATATATATATATATATTATATATATATATATATATATATATATATATATATATATATATAAAATATCTCAGTTCTCCAGATAAATTTTTGAATGGAAAAATAGAAAACTAATGAAAAAAAATCTTACTTTCCAAAAAAAGATGTTTATCACTCATAAGTTTGACAAATATTTCATTTGAATTTACTTGCAAATTTCTATTCGAAGAATACTTTGGACATTCATATCTACAAAGGGAGTACTTTAAACATGTTTATTCTCAATTTCCCTTTTTCCATCTTAGTTGAAATAGATATTGTAGGCATGGCCAACTGGGACTTTGAAGTATAGTTCTTCAGCCACAAGATTGTTCTCTATAAACATGATTGAGACAGATTTAGATTTGGATTCTGACTGCCTATACTAAACTCTAGGAATTATTCTAAATTGAAAATTACAGTTCAATCTAGTTCATTCCAGCGGGAATGAGCACAGTCATAGACATTTCTGTTCTTGCAACTATCAGCTTCAGCTAAACCTTGTATTTTCAAACTGGTCCATGTGAAAAAGCTTCTTTATAGTCTGAAACTTTTATACCTCTAAGGAAATTGAATAGATATAAATATAAGACTAATCTGTAATAGAAGGTCATAATTCAAAGCTTTCTTTGTAGTTGTTCAGTAGCTCCATCTTGTCTGATGTTTTGTGATCCCATGGACTGCAGTAAGCCAGGCTTCCCTGTCCTTTACCATCTCCCAGAGTTTACTCAAACTCATGTCCATTGAGTCTGTGATGTCATTCAAGTATTTTTATCCTCTGTTATACTCTTCTTCTCCTGCCTTCAGTCTTTTCCAGTTTCAGGGTCTTTTTCTCTAAGCATCAGGTGGCCAAAGTACTGGAGCTTCAGCTTCACCATTAGTCCTTTCAATGAGTATTCAGGACTGATTTCCTTTAGGATTGACTGGTTTGAGCTCCTTGAAGTCCAAGGGACTCTCAAGAGTCTTCTCTAACACCACAGTTCAAAAGCATCAATTCTTCAGCGCTCAGCATTCTTTATGTTCCAACTCTCCCATCCATACATGACCACTGGAAAAACCATAGCTTTGATTATACTGACCTTTGTCCACAAAGAAGTCTCTGCTTTTTAATATGCTGTCTAGGTTTGTCATTGCTTTTCTTCCAAGGAGCATCTTTTAATTTCTTTTAATGGTTGCAGTCACCATCTGCAGTGATTTTGTAGCCCAAGAAAATAAAGTCTGTTACTGTTTCCTTTGTTTTCCCATCTATTTGCCATGAAGTGATGAGACCGAATGCCATGATCTTAGTGTTTTGAATGTTGAGTTCTAAGCCAGGTTTTTCACTCTCCTCAAGGCCTTCATCAAGAGGCTCTTTATTTACTCTTGGTTTTCTGCCATTAGAATAGTGTCATTTTCATATGTGAGGTTATTAATATTTCTCCTAGCCATCTTGATTCCAGTTTGTGCTTCATCCAGCCTGGCATTTTACATGATGTACTCTTCATAGAAGTAAAATAAGCAAGGTGACTATATACAGCCTTGATGTACTCCTTTCACAATTTTGAACAAGTCCATTGTTCCATATCTGGTTCTGACTGTTTCTTCTTGGCCTGAATCATTCAAAGTTTTTATTGAATTGGCAAAAAAACAAATTTTGCAAATAAATATAATAAGAAATTGAAAGCAATTTGAATATTGAGTGGTAATTCCTTCAACACTAATGTGGATCAATGTATTATTTGTCCAAATGTTATTTTGTTGACAGACTCTTTGATGTATATTCAGTTCAGTTCAGTCACTCAGTCATGTCTGACTCTTTGCGACCCCATGAATTGCAGCACGCCAGGCCTCCCTGTCCATCACCAACTCCCAGAGCTCACCTAGACTCACATCCATCAAGTCAGTGATGCCATCCAGCCATCTTATCCTCTGCCATCCCCTTCTCCTCTTGCCCTCAATCCCTCCCAGCATCAGAGTCTTCTCCAATGAGTCAGCTCTTCACATGAGGTGGCCAAAGTACTAGAGTTTTAGCTTTAGCATCATTCCTTCCAAAGAAATCCCAGGGCTGATCTCCTTTAGAATGGACAGGTTGGATCTCCTTGCAGTCCAACGGACTCTCAAGAGTCTTCTCCAACACCACAGTTCAAAAGCATCAATTCTTTGGTACTGAGCTTTCTTCCGGGGAAGGCAATGGCACCCCACCCCAGTACTTTTGCCTGGAAAATCCCATGGACGGAGGGCCTGGTGGCTCCGTCAGTGGGGTCGCTGGTCCCTGGCGCTTCCTTTACTTTTCACTTTCATCTTGGGAGGTGGCACCCACTCTGTGTTCTTGCCTGGAGAATCCCAGGGACAGGGAGCCTGGTGAGCTTCCGTCTTGGGGTCGCACAGGTCGGACACGACTGAAGCGACTTAGCAGCAGCAGCAGCAGAGCTTTCTTCACAGTCCAGCTCTCACATCCATACATGACCACTGGAAAAACCATAGCCTTGAATAGACGGACCTTTGTTGGCAAAGTAATGTCTCTGCTTTTGAATATGCTATCTAGGTTGGTCATAACTTTCCTTCCAAGAAATAAGCGTCTTTTAATTTCATGGCTGCAATCACCATCTGCAGTGATTTTGGAGCCCCCCAAAATAAAGTCTGATACTGTTTCCACTGTTTCCCCATCTATTTCCCATGAAGTGATGGGACCGGATTCCATGATCTTCGTTTTCTGAGCTTTAAGCCAACTTTTTCCCCTCTCCTCTTCCACTTTCATCAAGAGGTTTTTTAGTTCCTCTTCACTTTCTGCCATAAGGGTGGTGTCATCTGCATATCTGAGGTTATTGATATTTCTCCTGGCAATCTTGATTATGTATATTAAATGTTGGTAAAAGAGAAGGCAATATTTGAAATTTTTCTAGTTGTGTATCACAAGGATTTTTATGTACTTGGAGATAAAATATATTTTATCAAGTTCATTTTAATGTAAAATATTCCTACAAAGTAAAAAAGCAAATGGCATAAAAATGTATATATAGATACGTCTTGTCTCAACATTGTTCCAACACCAACCATCCTTCATCTTCCTATAAAGATTGATTTTAAATACTTTTCAATAAAACATACCTGATTTAGTATAAATATAGATATATTTTTATCACATTCTATCTTATTTATCTATGTTAGTACATGGCATACACTCTTAGGCAATTTTTCTAAACTTAGTATGTAGTGTTACTTTCATGTCAGTCTACAGCTCTCTGTGCAGAGTTCTCCACTGCATAAGCACAACATATTTTATTTAACAAATCTCATAGTACTTCACATTGATTTTTTTCAGTCTTTCACTATTATAAATGATGTTGCTTGAAGAGCTCTGTATGTAGATGATTATGTATGTTGTGTAACTACATAAATAAATATATTACAGGGTCTTAAGTGGACCTGGTGGACCAATTCAAAAGTGGATTGGTGATTTGATGTGTAAATACATGTATAATACTGGTAGCCATTTGTAAGTTTGTTTCTATGTGGCTCTTTCATTTGTACTCAAAGTGGTAAAATGTAAAAATAACTATTTCCTTAAAGTCTGGTCAACAATATCTATAATTGATATTCCAATATTTATCACAATTTGATCTCTTATTAGGAATGTATTTCTCATATAGAGAGAAAAATAGCAATCTTTATAAGCATTTCTATTTGTGATGATAGTCTTGCCAGGAATAAGCCTTGGAAGTGTCCATCTTCATCTGAACTGACTGTCCATGCAAGGTGCTAGTTTAAAAGAGCATTTTTTTAGAAAGGATTTTTTAATGATTTCTACAGTTAAAGCTCTCCTTGTATGAAGGCATTTATCCAAGAAAAATTTCTTAGGATATTGGTCTCAAATTTAAGTATGCATAAGAATCATTTGTGCATTCCAACATGTATAGTTTCCTAGGGTCTACATACCATTTAATCTAATGAGAGATTGGAAATTTTAATTTTCTGAAAAACTACGAGGTCATTCCTTTTTTTAAGCAATCATTATCGTTATCTGCCCATTCTTTTATTTTTAATTGTTCTTATACTAACAATTTTGGAGATTTTCCTTAAACATAAAATTCCATATAGCAGTTTTGCATAAATGGCATTGTTCTCAGAAAATTTGTTTCTAAAATACAGATTAAACAGGTAAAACTTGTGATGATATTGCAAGGATCAGTATTGCAAAGTCACCCCACAAATGCCCATATTACTGATGTTTTGTACTTTGTATTGATAACAGTTTCCCTGCTTTGTTTTTTTTTTTTTTTTTTCCCTTAAGAATTATGTTCTAAGGACCAATCTACATTCTTGTCTCCTAGTCTGATTAGGACTACTGATTAGGTGCTTAGGCTAAGAGATCAATATAGCATTTTGGGCTTCCCCCGTGGCTCAGCAGCAAAAAAATCTGCCTGCAATGCAGATGATGCAATAGACTCAGGTTCAGTCTCTGTGTCAGGAAGGTTCCCTGAAGAAGGGAATGGCAACCCACTCCAGTATTCTTGCCCGGAGAATCCCATGGACAGAGAAGACTGGTGGTCTACAGCCTATGGGATGGGACTGAACTGACTTAGCGTGCATGCAAGCATGCACGGAGTCTTATTTCATTTAGTCACAGCAGATTCCAAATTGTGTTATAAAGTTTTTTGGTTAGTTCTGATGATGCTTATTTCTGGATAATATTATTGAAAAATTACGTATTTGGGATTTCACATAGCATTCTAATCTATCTGAAGAGCTGGCACACCACAGAAGCAAGTTGTGTCAGTAATTTGTCTGTCACACGTTTTCAGTTAAATGATACAGTAGAAAAGAAGGTGATTTTTACATTGTCTTGGGTACAATATTGGCCCTATTCAATAATGTATTTTTAAAATGTTTTGGCCAAAATAATTATTTTCTATAGGCATGCAATTGAAATTGATGTAAAGAAATAAATCAAAAACTAGTATGTTGGTCCAACATAGGAAGAACTTACCTTGCAATGAAGAAGAGGAGGCCAAGGAAAACAAAACAAAACAAAAAATTGTTTTTTTTTTTTTGAGCACTTCTTATGTGTCAGAAACTGTGCTAGGTTCTTTCTCATACACTTAGTAACTTTGAGAAGAATCCAAGAGGTTACTACAATTAGGAATTTGATACAAGAATCAAAGTGTGTGCAGAGTTTTTAACTGGCACAATCTGGAATTGAGGACAAGTCCAAAGATCATACTTTTAAAATATTTTGAATGTTACTTGTTATTTTTATTACCACTGTGGAAGATAATTTTTGATTGTTAATTTTTATCTCAAAATATTCCACACGATGTTTTGATTTCACACCAAGTTTTCAACATAACAATTGCATCTCCAGCATGAATGTTCAAAGATTCAAACTATCTGTGTGTTCTCTGCCCCCAGGGATACTCCATGGCAAGGCAAATTAGAATCACAATGTCCATCAAATTTATGAAAAATACAAACTCTTAGTTAGACAAAACATTTTGTAAAGTTCTTAGAGCATTTTTATCTCTAGGCAATTTCCTTGTAGCCTGCTGCTGCTGCTGCTAAGTCACTTCAGTCGTGTCCGACCCTGTGCGACCCCATAGACAGCAACCCACCAGGCTCCCCTGTCCCTGTGATTCTCCAGGCAAGAACACCGGAGTGGGTTGCCATTTCCTTCTCCAATGCATGAAAGTGAAAAGTGAAAGTGAAGTCGCTCAGTCGTGTCCGACTCTTAGTGACCCCATGGACTGGAGCCTACCAGGCTCTTCCGTCCATGGGATTTTCCAGGCAAGAGTACTGGGGTGGGGTGCCATTGCCTTCCCCCTCCTTGCAGCCTAGTAAGTATTTATTAGATTGTTAGGTGAACTTGAAATCAGAACAAAGATCTTTAGAAAGGATTTTTCAGCTGAGGGGTTTCCCTGGTGGCTCAGATAGTAAAAATCTGCCTGCAGTTTTCCTGGATTAAGGAATGGCTACCCACTCTAGTTTTCTTGCCTGGAGAATTTCATGGACAGAGGAGCCTGGTGACTACAGTCCATGGGATCACAAAGAGTCAGACAAGACTGAGTGACTTTTACTTTTTTTTTTCACCTGAACTATATAACTATCAAGTTGCTCACTCATCCTCTTTCTCTCTCACCATTAGAGATCATTTGACTCTTTCAAGGCTTCTTCATATCTGTGGTTGAAATATCTCACACATCCTTTCATCATACATTAGAATAATGGTGTAATGGCCAGTCATCAGAAATTGACAACAAACAATTGAGAGCAATCATTGAAGCTGATCCTCTTACAAATATACAAGAAGTTGCTGAAGAACCCAATGTAGACCACTCTATGGTCATTCAGCATTTGAAGTAAGTTGGAGAGGTGAAAAAGCTCAATAAGTGGTGCCTCATGAGCTGATTGAAAAAAATATATATATATATAATCATTTTGAAATATCTTCTTCTATTATGTAACATCAATGAACTATTTGTCTATCAGATTGTGATGTGCAATGAAAAGTGGATTTTAGATGAAAACCAGTGACCACCAGCTCAGTGCTTGGACTGAGAAGAAGCTCCAAACCACTTCCCAAAGCCAAACAGGGACCAGGAAAAAAAAAAGTCATAATCACTATTTTGGTAGTCTGCTGCCAGTCTGATCCACTACAGCTCTCTGAATCCCAGAGAAATCATTATATCTTAGAAGTATACTCAGCAAATTGATGAGATTCACTGAAAACTGTAATTCCTGCAGCTGACATTGGTCAATATAAGGGCCCAATTTTCCATGACAATGCCTGACCACCTGTCCTGCAACCAATGCTTCAAAAGTTGAATGAATTGGGTTATGAAGTTTTGGCACATCTGCCGTATTCACCTGACCTCTCATCAAATGACTACCAGTTCTTCAAGCATCTCAACAACTTTTAGCAGGGAAAATGCTTCCTCAATCAGCAAGAGGCAGAAAATGCTTTTGAAGAGGTTGTGGAATCCCAAAGCAAGGATTTTCATGCTACAGGAATGAACAAGCTTTTTTTCTCACTGGTAAAATTGCATTGACTGTAATGGATCCTATTTTGGTTAATAAAGATGTGTTTGAGCTCAGTTATAATGATTTAAATTCATAGTCCAAAACAGCAATTCCTTTTGCCAACAAATCAAAAACAAGGGAATAATTAATTTAGAATAGAGATATTAGTGGTTGAGAAATTAAAACGAGGTGATGAGGAAAGACCAAAAAAGTGTTTATAAGTTTGGATCCTTTCTAATATTCAAATGCATGATACTTTTACTATAGAAATGTATAGATAAATAGACATAGATAGATAGAGGCTGGTAAGAAACAATGATAAATATTTTAGGATTAATCTAATTCTGTGAACTTATCTGTTAAAAAATGGGGAAATAAAGGAAAATGAAATTACATTTTAACTAACAAAAGACAGTCATGATATAATCTCCAAAAAAGAAATGCAAAAGGCAAAATGATTGTTTGAGGAAGCCTTACAAATACCTGAGAAAAAAGAAAAGAGAAAGGCAAAGGAGAAAAGGAAAGATATATTCAGCCAAATGCAGAATCCCAACGAATAGCAAAGAGAGATAGGAAAGCCTTCCTAAGTAAACAATGTGAAGAAAGAGAGGAAAATAATACAATGGGGAAGACTAGAGATCTCTTCAAGAAAATTAGAGATACCAAGGGACTTCATGTATAGATCAGCATAATAAAAGACAGAAATGGTATGGACCTAAAAGATGCAGAAGATATTAAGAAGAGGTGGCAAGAATATATAGAACTATACAAAAAAAGATCTTAATGACCCAGATAACCACGACGGTGTAATCACTCACCTAGAGCCATACATCCTGGAATGTGAAGTGAAGTGGGCCATAGGAAGCATCACTATGAACAAAGCTAGTGCAGGTAATGGATTCCAACTGAGCTATTTCAAATCCTAAAAGATAATGCTGTGAAAGTGCTTCCCTCAATATACCAGCAAATCTGGAAAACTTAGCAGAGGCTGCAGGATTGTAAAAGATCAGTTTTCATTCCAATCCCAAAGAAAGGCAGTGCCAAAGAATGTTTGAACTACTACACAATTGCATTCATTGCACATGCCAACAAAGTAATGCTCAAAACCCTGCAAGTGAGGATTCAACAGTATGTGAACCAAGAACTTACGAGTGTTCAAGATGGATTTAGAAAAGGCAGAGAAAGCAGAGATCAAATTGCCAACATCTGTTGGATCATAGAAAAAGCAAGAAAATTCAAGAAAAACATCTACATCTGCTTCATTGACTATACTAAAGCCCTTGACTGTGTGGATCAAATCAAACTGTGGAAAATTCTTTAAGAGTTGAGAACACCAGTATGAAAGTCAAGAAGCAACAGTTAGAACTGGACATGGAACAATGGACTGGTGGAAAATTAGGAAAGGTGTACATCAAGGCTGTATATTGTTACCCTGCTTATTTATCTTTGTGAAGAGTACATCATGCAAACTGCCAAGCTGGATGAAGCACAAGCTTGAAATAAGATTGCCAGGTGAAATATCAATAACCTCAGGTAAACAGATGACACTACCCTTATGGCAGAAGGGAAAAAGGAACTAAGGAGCCTTTTGATGAAAGTGAGAGTGAAAAAACTGGCCTAAAACTCAACATTACAAAAACTAAGATCATGACACCCAGCCCCATTACTTCATGGCAAATAAATGGAGAAACAACGGAAATAATGACAGACTCTATTTTTTTGGTTTCCAAAGTCACTGCAGATGGTTACTGCAGCAATGGAATTAAAAGATGCTTGCTCTTTGAAAGAAAAACAATGACAAACCTGGACAGCAAATTTAAAAGCAGAGACATTACTTTGCCAACAAAAGTCTGTAGAGTCAAATCTATGGTTTTTTTCAGTAGTCATGTGTGGGTCTGAGAGTTGGACCATAAAGAAGGCTGAGTGCCAAAGAATTGATGCTTTTGAATTGTGGTATTCCTGTAGACTCTTGAGAGTCCCTTGGACTGCAAGAAGATCAAACCAGTCAATCCTAAAGGAAATAAATCCTGAAAATGTACTGGAAGGACTCCAATACTTTGGCCACCCGATGCAAAGAGTTGACTCATTAGAAAAGGCCCTGATGCTGGGAAAGATCAAAGGAAGTAGGAGAAGGGGACAACAGAGGATGAGATGTTTGGATGGCATTACTGACTCAATGGACATGAGTTTGAGCAAGCTCCGGGAGATGGTGGACAAGGAAGTCTGGCTTGCTGAAGTCCATGGGGCCATAAAGAGTCAGACATGACTGAGAGACTGAACAACAGCCATATATTTCTTGGATCAGTCTTCATGTGATGGAATCTGAGTCTTCTACAAGTACTTAGCATACTCTGATAAATGAACTCTTGGTTACTTCACAGATTGCTAGTAATTTCTGGTGGTGTCAGAGTTGTCTAGTTTATTATTTTTTATGAATTGCCTAATGTGTCTCCAACTTCTTGGAAGGAATGCATCTTCATATCACCAACAGATTCTTTGAAATGGATCAGTTGGAAGGACTGGTCAAATATCAAAACTGAGAAAAGAATGAGGTTGGAAAAGAAAAATGCCAGCATTTCTCAAGCAGTGGAAAGAGAAGATGTCTGATCTCTCCATTTATAAGGACAGGTTTATTTCTGCTGAGGAGACAGACGATCAGAAGGTATTATTGCTTAAAATTCTCCCCTTATTCAGATTTCACGACTACAAAGCCACTCTCAAGAAATGTGTCAACTTCTAGTATGTATCCATTTCAACGGGGGATATATGTTAATCAGGGAAGACATAAGGTGTGACTCATTGAAAAATAAGAAATTGGCATATGAGCTTACATATCAGCCTGTGAGAGTTAATCAGTCTACCCCAGAGGAGCAGATCTATGTCCAGGGTACTGACAAAAGGTAATTTCTGTCTCAAGTCTCCATAGTAGATTGTGGACATTTTGCCAAAGCAAAGCTGTCCTGTGATGCCACTTGTTTGACAGCCAACTTACTTCTTCAGATGACACTCTTACTTCCCCTGATCTTCTCATTCACACTTCAACAGGTTCTACTTGATTGAAGTGCCCCCTCAGGCCTGCACAAATGGAGATAGCTCTCTTAATTAGAGTTCTCAGTATGTGACTGAAAACCTTCTGTGAAGGCACCAATCACAAACCTGCAAAGAAAAAAGGACTCAGATATTGCCTGCTTTACACTGCTGGCTTCCTTAAAGTCCCTTTTCCTCTGCTCCCCTTGGTCTTTTCATCTTGCCTGTCTGGGTAGACTATCTAATTTCAAATTCAGATCTTGCTTCCTCTTAAACTTGATGAAAGCAGTCTTAGCAAAGCACGTTTGAAAGGGTAAGGGTTGCACTTTTCAATTGCAGGCCTAGCATTTGATAGCACTTAAATCGGGGGAGAACTTTTATTGGTTAGTCATTCATTTTGTTGCTACGGACTTGTAAATTAGGCCTTTTACAAATATTTGAAAAAGTATTCAATATTTTGAGCGAATTGGCAAAATGCTAGTAACCTAGTTTGTAACAAACATCTTGAAATATAAGAAGATGGAATATATCAACAGATTTAATGAGGCATTTTTAAAGAGTAAATAGCCATGAATTGATGTATTCTTTTTTATACTCATATGAATTTGTTTACTAAAAAAATATTACAAACCTACTATGTAGATGTGAGTTCCCTGCGATATACAGTAGGTTCTCATTAGTTATCTATTTTATACTCAACTTGATTTTAAATCATGGCTCTGTCTCTTATGAAGTATGTGACCTCTCACATACTACCTAAACTCTACACCCCCATTTCTTTGCCTATAAAATGAATTGCATAGTTATCATCCATTAAAAGTTTATGATTACTGAAGATCCAATATAGGCACCTTATATCCTTATATTGTTTCACAAAAATATTAGTATGTAATTGGCACTATTATAAATATGATTTTCAACCTTATTAATTAGTAGTAATTTAAAGGGTATGGAACAGTATTTCCTCATCAAAATATGACAGTCTTTTCTGACTTTGGAACTTGTGTCAAACACCTAATTATTTTTGTGTATTCTTTTGATATGGTAGAACTTTATTATCCTAAACATTTTTTGAACCCACCATTAAAGTTTCAAAGGAAAGCCTGATTAGTATACTTAAAAACATCAAGTCAGCCTTTAATTTCTCAAATTAGTGACTTAAAATATTACTTGATTCTTATAGACTTTTGCTTTATTATTGAGCTTCTAGGGAATCAAAGTGAAAAAAGTAATCTTTATGTTAAACAGTTAAAAGACTAGTGTTGACAAAGCATTTGTTTACAATAGAAAATGCTCTTTGTGATGAAAACAGGTTGTTTTATCAGGATGAATTATTTCTGCTAAAAGTTAATGAAGAATATAGACACATTTAAAAGTAAATACAAATATATGTCTTAACCAGTACACACAAAACAAGGCAGGAAAGACATTGAGGACTGAGTTGGCCAGGGTTATAAAACAGAAGAGCATACTCATTGCTTGAAAGCAGACCTGGTTCCTAATCCGGTATTTGAACACAGTATTTAAAAAACCAAGTTTAATTGAGATTGTTTTTCTAATCTTTTAACCTTTATATCTTTTAAAAATAACAAAGAATGATGATGATATTACATGAAGTAGATACTAAAAAAGGAAGAATGTAAGACAGTAGTTTTCTTTCCTACTGATATGATCATTTCCTGTCTTGGACACAGTGTAGGGTTCAGATCCAGTTGTTTCTCTACATTAATATTTGTATCATTCAGAGGTCAATCAATAGGCAAAAATCATAGTGATCGGAACAGTGAATACTGAATGCAAAGAATCATTATATTAAAACTAGAGATTAATTGTGAAGGGGCAAAAACAAACAGAAAACTTCTAATGAACAGCATAATATTAGATGTCAGAAGGAACAACACCCTTGATGCTGAAACAGAGCAAACAGAGAAAGAAACAAATGGATAACCTTCCCTAACCCAATGCCTTTTCTGAGAAGTTTGCAGTCATTACTTATAAGACAGGTAAATCCACTGAAGAACCACAGGCTGGGGCAGCCAAGTGAGTAACAACCCTCAGACGTGCTAAATTAAAATCACTTGGAAACCCTGTACAAAAATGCCATTGAGACCCACTTGGCATTCCTGTAAACATTGCCCACTGGGGTACAAGCAGAACTTGCCAAGAATTCACAGAAATGCACTGAGAAGCCATCCACTAGGGGGATGGTGTTGTAACTTGATGACTGTTGAGTACAATTTGATACATACTTGCCATTAACAGCCACAGGAGAAATCAGAGGAACAGAAGCACAAGCTCTTCTGGACCCAAGAAGACAGTCCCTTCACTCCTTCAGTGACCCTCCAGTACCCTCCAGTGATAAAACATGGTGCCAGGTAATATGAAGAAAAATGGTTAGAGGGACTTTACTATTGCAGTTCAAGCAATGAAGTATGTATATTGATAGTTGCTGCTGCTGCTAAGTTGCTTCAGTCTTGTCCGACTTTGTGCAACCCTATAGACGGCAGCCCACCAGGCCCTTCTGTCCATGGGATTCTCCAGGCAAGAACACTGGAGTGGGTTGCCATTTCTTCCTCCAATGCTTGAAAGTGAAAAATCAAAGTGAAGTCGCTCAGTCGTGTCGGACTCTTAGCGACCCCATGGACTGCAGCCTACCAGGCTCCTCCATCCATAGGATTTTCCAGGCAAGAGTACTGGAGTGGGGTGCCTTTGCCTTCTCCAAATATTGATAGCTAGCACAGTACAATGACATGAAATATGGTGTCCTTAAAAATTAGAACAAAGTCTATCAATAAAAATACCTGTCTATATATATCTTACCCATTCCTTTTAACATTGTCTTGTCCCATTCCCAAACCCATTATCAAATAGGTAACATCAGAGAGAGGAGATTCTATTGAATTAGTGATTGACTACCATGGCCAAAAATCGTTGCTTCTCAAAACTTAGAGCTCATTAAGTTTATATTTTACAATATAATCAGTTAACTTTGGATTCTAAAAAATGCATTTATTGATAATAGAATGTTATTCCAGTAATAGAATTTGTTATTCCAGTAATACACTTGGTATGAAATGTATAGTATCACAATAGAGTGCAATGCATTCAATTAAAGACAAATATACACAATCCGGTAAGTGTAAAGAGTTATAAGCATATGTGAATATGTTACTGTCTATTTCATACTCAATATGACAATAAATATTATTATTGTAAATTAAGAAAACACTATTCCTCTATGGAGGAAGTTAGGTGAAACTCAAATTGATATTTGGTAACTGTATATGTGACATAGAGCTATTTATTAGGAGGATTTTAATAGGTACACTATTAATAATGGTATACTGATATTCTTACACAGCTATGAATTAGGAGAATATTGAGATATATTACTACTAATAAAAACCCATCTTTCTCAACAATTACATATTTTAAATTATTCTGTGAGCCATTCAAAATGGATCTGGGTGAGTATTTGTTTCAGAGGAAAGTAGGATATATGAATCAACAATCTCACTAGGCTCCATCAACAAAAAATACATTGCTTCTCAGATTTGGGTCATTATTTTACTTATAGATGTTTATCCTAAAAGATGGGCTTTCCAGGTGATGCTAGTGGTAACCTGCTTGCCAAGGCAGGAGACATGAGACTCGGGTTCCATCCCTGGATGGGGAAGTTCACCTAGAGGAAGGCATGGCAGCCCACTCTAGTATTCTTGCCTGGAGAATTCCATGGACAGAGGAGCCTGGCAAGCTACAGTTCATAGCTTAGCAAAAAGTCAGACATAACTGAAGCAACTTAGCACGTATGTACTTATACTAAAAGATACACCATAAATTATGTACACAGTCAAGTAAATTTAATTTTAAATCACCTGCTGGTACTTTGTAAGCATAAAGTTGAGGATTTGATAGCATTGTTGTGACTTTATGACACGGTTTGTGGACTGATTCATTTACTACTCAGATGGATGTGTTTCTATGTACTTCCAGTGGAAGCAGACACACCGACACGCCTGAGGAAATCGCTGGTTAGATTTATTTACACTGTGCAGCAGAGTGAATCAAAGAGAAGCAAGGTTCCTTATCACCTTGAAACTTCCTTGGTGATAACCCACATGTACACATGTTCAAAAAGAAAACACGGGTGGACTCAAGATAACCTAGGCAGAATATGAAACATTTTGTCTGAAATTTGCTAAAACTGCTGCATAGATGAATATCATATGGAGTTGAGGCTTTACCACTTAAAATTAAGCTGATAATCACTAACTCCTGGCATTGCTCATCTTATCTTTAAATTTATTTTGATTTGATCTATTTCTTTTTAAATCAAAGCCAATTTGCACACAAACACGCAAAATTTTGGAGGTTCCTTGGAAAAAGTAATACTCTAAATAAGCAAACAAACTGCTTTTTAATGTAGTTGAAGATGACTATATTTGCATATCACTTATGTGCAATAAAACTAAATTATTTATAGATTGAAAAATTAAACTATAAAGTGATATTCTAAAGTTATTATGTAAATCTTCAGATAGATGTTTATTACATAACAAAAATAAATGAATAGCAGAAATATTTAATAAAGGAGCAGCAATGTGTAAATCAGATGACTGCTGTTAACACAGAGCCTTTTCAGAATGCCCAAGAGATCTAACACAAGGGGAAAGGCATTAATTGTTACAACAAGAAGAAATAGTTATCTAATTTGTCCAGACAGATAACAGACAGATAAAAGAAGGTCATAAATGGAGATAATGTTGGAATAATAATATTGCAAGGTTTTTTTTTTTTTCAAATGGAAAACATGCTTAATTGTCAGCAGGAAGAGCCTATGAAAAGAACTGGACCTCTGCTTGATGGCTACAAAGAAAGAGTGACAATAACATTCACAGTCTGGCTTTACTTACTAAGGTCCCCAAATGAAAAGACTGCTTCAAATTGTTTCTAAGGAGGGCTTCCCTGATAGCTCATCTGGTAAAAAATCTGCCTGTAATGCAGGAGATCCCGGTTTCATTCCTGGGTCAGAGGGTCCACTGGAGAAGGGATAGGCTACCCACGCCGGTATTCTTAGGCTTCCCTGGTAGCTCAGTTGGTAAAGAATCTGTCTGCAATGTGGAAGACCCAGGTTGAATCCTCGGATTGAGAAGATGTGTGGCAGTATTTTAGTATACTGGCCTGGAGAATTCCATGGACTGTGTAGTCTATGGGGTTGCAAAGAGTTGGACATGACTGAGACTAAGAAAGGTAATCGTAGAGGGATGAGAGCTGTACACAACCCTAAGCTTTTGAAAGCTGTCAAAAGCAATGTGGAAACAAAGTCCAACAATGTAAAGAAAATCCTTCACCATATCAAGGAATGCAATATTTACTGAACATTTAAAATTCATTCATGATAAAAATGATCAGAAAAACAAGAATAGAGGGGAAATTCCTCCATATAATAGCATTTTCCACAGAATATATATAGCTAACACTATGCTTAGCAGCATTACATGCAAAGATGGGCTCGATAAAGGACAGAAATACTATGGACCTAACAGAAGCAGAAGATATTAAGAAGAGGTGGCAAGAATACACAGAAGCACTGTACAAAAGAGATCTTCAAGACCAAGATAATCACGATGGTGTGATCACTCACCTAGAGCCAGACATCCTGGAATGGGAAGTCAAGTGGGCCTTAGAAAGCATCACTATGAACAAAGCTAGTGGAGGTGATGGAATTCCAGTTGAGCTATTCCAAAACCTAAAGGATGATGCTGTGAGACTGCTGCACTCAGTATACCAGCAAATTTGGAAAACTCAGCAGGGGCCACAGGACTGGAAAAGGTCAGTTTTCATTCCAATCCCAAAAAAAGGCAATGCCAAAGACTGTTCAAACTACTACACAATTGCACTCATCTCACACGCTAGTAATGTTCAAAATTCTCCAAGCCAGACTTCAGCAATACGTGAACACTGAACTTCCTGATGTTCAAGCTGGTTTTAGAAAAGGCAGAGGAACCAGAGATCAAATCGCCAACATCTGCTGGATCATCGAAAAGCAAGAGAGTTCCAGAAAAACATCTATTTTTGCTTTATGGATTATGCCAAAGGCTTTGACTGTGTGGATCACAATGAACTGTGGAAAATTCTGAAAGAGATGGGAATACCAGACCACCTGATCTGCCTCTTGAGAAATCTATATGCAGGTCAGTAAGCAACAGTTAGAACTGGACATGAAACAGATTGGTTCCAAATAGGAAAAGGAGTACATCAACACTGTGTATTGTCACCCTGTTTATTTAACTTATATGCAGAGTGCATCATGAGAAATGCTGGGCTGGAAGAAGCACAAGCTGGAATCAAGATTGCCAGGAGAAATATCAATAACCTCAGATGTGCAGATGACACCACCCTTATGGCAGAAAGTGAAGAAGAACTAAAAAGCCTCTTGATGAGAGTGAAAGTGGAGAGGGAAAAAGTTGGCTTAAAGCTCAACATTCAGAAAACGAAGATCATGACATCTGGTCCCATCACTTCATGGGAAATAGATGGGGAGACAGTGGAAACAGTGTCAGACTTTATTTTGTGGGGCTCCAAAATCACTGCAGATAGTGACTGCAGCCATGAAATTAAATGATGCTTGCTCCTTGGAAGAAAAGTTATGACCAACCTAGATAGCATATTCAAAAGCAGAGACATTACTTTGCCAACAAAGGTCTGTCTAGTCAAGGCTATGGTTTTTCCACTGGTCATGTATGGATGTGAGAGTTGGACTGTGAAGAAGTCTGAGCACTGAAAATTTATGCTTTTGAACTGTGGTGTTGCAGAAGACTCTTGAGAGTCACTTAGACTGCAAGGAGATCCAACCAATCCATTCTGAAGGAGATCAGCCCTGAGATTTCTTTGGAAGGAATGATGCTAAAGCTGAAACTCTAGAACTTTGGCCATCTCATGAGAAGAGTTGACTCATTGGAAAAGACTCTGATGATGGGAGGGGTTGGGGGCAGGAGGAGAAGGGGATGACAGAGGAAGAGATGGCTGGATGGCATCACTGACTCGATGGACGTGAATCTGAGTAAACTCCGGGAGTTGGTGATGAACAGAGAGGCCTGGCGTGCTACAATTCATGGGGTTGCAAAGAGTCGGACATGACTGAGGACTGAAATGAACTGATGCTTAGGAGTGAATGACAAGATCAGAAATCAGGCATACCCACTTTCATCACTCCTGTTCAACATAGTGCTGGATATCCTAGCAAATGCTGCTACTGCTACTAGGTTGCTTCAGTCATGTTCGACTCTGTATGACCCCATAGATAGCAGCCCACTAGGCTCCCCTGTTCCTGGGATTCTCCAGGCAAGAACACTGGAGTGGGTTGTCATTTCCTTCTCCAATGTTTGAAAGTGAAAGTGAAGTCACCCAGTTGTGTTGGACTCTCAGCGACCCCATGGACTATAGCCTACCAGGTTCCTCCATCCATGGGATTTTCCAGGTGAGAGTACTGGAGTGGGGTGCCATTCCCTTCTCCACCTACAAGTGTAGTTAAGTTAAAATAAATAAATAATGAAAGCATGAATTGGAAAAGAGGAAACAACACTTTCTTTACTGTGAACGTGTTGACTTCATTGAAAAGGCCAGGGATCTCAAAACACAACCAAGAAAACACATAAAAACGCTTAGAACTAATACGTGATTTAGCGAGTCAAATGATACAAGACAAACATATAGAAATCAGTTTTATTTTTATATTAGTGAACATTTGGATAGTGACCTTAAACACACATTACCATTTACAGCAGCTCAAAAATATAAAATATTTTTCTGCAAATTGAACAAAATATGTACATATATGACTGAAACACCATAGTACTGATGAAATATTAATAAATCAAAGAGGATTTAAATAAACAGAGATAGTTTCTGTGTCCAGGGACTGGATTGTTCAATATAGTGAAGATGTTAATTCTCCCCATATGTGAATATAGGTTTAATGAAATTCCTAACCAAATCCCAGAAAACTTTTGTGTTATAGGCAAAGTCATTTTATATGGACAGAGGAAAGAACTAGAATAGCTTAAAAAAAAAAAAAAAAAAAGAGAAAATAAATCACTTACCCAACTTCAAGATTTTTCACATAGTTCCAATAAGTAAGATGCTGTGTATTTGTTGAGGAACAGACAAATTAAGACAATGGGACAGAAAAGAGAGTTCAGAAATAGATCTACATGTATATGTCCAGTTGGTTTTTGACAAAGATGAAAAGGCAATTCAATATAGGAAATGTAAACTTTTCAACAAAGGGTTGGAGGAGTAACTGAGTATCCATTGCTTTTTTATTTTAATCTCATGAATTAAATGTCTCACATCATACAAACATTAACTCAAAGTGAATCATGACTAAAATGCAAACTGTAGATCTTTCCAAAACTTAGGAGAAAATATAGGAGAAAAATACCTTCAGGATCTAGGGGTAGGCAAAGAGTCTTTAGACGTGATGGCAAAATAACAAAAAGAAAACAATACAAAAGATAAAAACGTGATCAACTGAACTTCATCAAAATAAAAGCAGTTTGCTTATGAAAGACCTTATTCAGAAGATTAAAAATATTACAGAGCTGAAGAAAATATTTGAACACCACATATTTAAAAAAGGTCAAGTGCCTAGGATATACAGAGTAAAGTAGGCAGAAAGAGAAACACAAATATATTAATGCATATATATGGAATTTAGAAAGATAGATCCCATATGTAAGACACCAAAAGAGACACATATGTAAAGAACAGACTTTTGGACTCCTTGGGAGAAGGCGAGGGTGGGATGCTATGAGAGAATAACATTGAAACATGTGTATTACCATATGTAAAATAGATGACCAGTGCAAATTTGATGCATGAAGCAGGGCACCCATAGCTGAGGCTCTGGGACAACCCAGAGGGATGGAGTGTGGAGGGAAATGGGAGGGGTGTTCAGGATGGTGGGACACATGTACACCCATGGCTGATTCACCATGTATGTATGGCAAAAATCACCACAATATTGTAAGGTAATTAGCCTCCAATTAAAATTAATTAACAAAATGATAGTATAAAAAAATAATATAAATGACAAATAATCTAATTATCTTATACTTAAGAGTAAAAAGTAGGTAAGTCCATTAGAAAAGGGACAAAACACATGAAGAATTGTTTCACATAAAATGATATATAGATAGCAAAAATAAAGGAAGACAAATGTTCAACAAATTTGCTGACTAGGGAAACACAAATTTAAATTGCACTGAGATATCACTATATACTGATTAGAATGGCTGAAAAAAATAATGATAACACAAAATGCAGGGGAAATGTGAGAAAATTAAATCACTTAAGTATTATTGATGGGAATGTATGGTATCATAGCCACTCTAAAGTAGTTTGGCAGTTGCTTAAGAAACTAATCATGTAACAACAAATTCACCTAGCCATTGCACTCTTAGATATTTACCATAAGAAAATGAATTCTTATATTCATACCAAAACCTGTGCATGGTATTCATCACAGATTTATTGGTAATATTAGGGTATATAATTTCAGTCCCTAAGTCGCTAGGCTTCCCTGTCCTTCACTACCTCCCTAAGTTTGCTCAAACTTATGTCCATTGAGTTGGTGATGCCATCCAACTATCTTATCCTCTGTCACCCCATGCCTCCTCTGTATCCCCCTGCCTTCAAACTTTCCATAGGGTTTTCATTCCAACCTCAGAGAAAGGCAATGCCAAAGAAATTATATAATCAGGTGGTTCTAAAATTCTCCCTATCTAGTCTCTTATATATATATGTTATGCTTTACTACATGAAAAACTTGATATTGAATTCGTAAAGAAAATCATTAGAAAAATGAAAATAAAGTTTTAGAAACATTATTGATATTTCTTTTGGAGAAAATTTAAGATCTAAGTCTCTTCAGTTGTGTCCATCTCTTTGAGACCTCCTGGACTGTAGTTCACCAGGCTCCTTTGTCTGTGCAATTCTCTATGCAAGAATATGCAGTGGTTGCCATGACCCTCCTCCAGGGCATCTTCCCAGCCCAGTGATTGAACCCACATATCTTATGTCTCCTGCACTGATAGGCACATTCTTTTCCACTAGCACCAGCTGGGAAACTCCAAGATTGGTTTCAGTTCAGTTCAGTCACTCAGTTGTGTCTGACTCTTTGCTATACCATGAATCGCAGCACACCAGGCCTCCCTGTCCATCACCAACTCCTGGAGTTCACTTAGATTCACGTCCATCGAGTCAGTGATGCCATCCAGCCATCGCATCGTCATCCCTTCTCCTCCTGCCCCCAACCCCTCCCAGCATCAGAGTCTTTTCCAATGAGTCAAGTCTTTGCATGAGGTGGCCAAAGTACAGGAGTTTCAGCTTTAGCATCATTCCTTCCAAAAAAATCCCAGGGCTGATCTTCAGAATGGACTGGTTGGATCTCCTTGCAGTCCAAGGGACTCTCAAGAATCTTCTCCAACACCACAGTTCAAAAGCATCAATTCTTCGGTGCTCAGCCTTCTTCACAGTCCAACTCTTACATCCATACATGACTACTGGAAAAACCATAGGCTTGACTAGATGGACCTTTGTTGGCAAAGTAATGTCTCTGCTTTTGAATATGCTGTCTAGGTTGGTCATAACTTTCCTTCCAAGGAGTAAGCGTCCTTTAATTTCATGGCTGCAGTCACCATCTGCAGTGATTTTGGAGACCCCAAAAATAAAGTCTGACACTGTTTCCACTGTTTCCCCATCTATGTCCCATGAAGTGATGGGACCAGATGCCATGATCTTTGTTTTCTGAATGTTGAGCTTTAAGCCAACTTTTTCACTCTCCACTTTCACTCTCATCAAGAGGCTTTTTAGTTCCTCTTCACTTTCTGCCATATGGGTGGTATCATCTGCATATCTAAGGTTATTGATATTTCTCCCGGCAATCTTGATTCCAGCTTGTGTTTCTTCCAGTCCAACGTTTCTTGCTCTGCATATAAGTTAAATAAGCAGGGTGACAATATACAGCCTTGACGTACTCCTTTTCCTATTTGGAACCAGTCTGTTGTTCCATGACCAGTTCTAACTGTTGCTTCCTGACCTGCATACAGATTTCTCAAGAGGCAGGTCAGGTGGTCTGGTATTTCCATCTCTTTCAGAATTTTCCACAGTTTATTGTGATCCACACAGTCAAAGGTTTTGGCATAGTCAATAAAGAAGAAATAGATGTTTTTCTGGAACTCTCTTGCTTTTTCCATGATCCAGTGGATGTTGGCAATTTAATCTCTGGTTCCTCTGCCTTTTCTAAAACCAGCTTGAGCATCAGGAAGTTCACGGTTCACATATTGCTGAAACCTGGCTTGGAGAATTTTCAGCATTACTTTACTAGCGTGTGAGATGAGTGCAACTGTAAGGTAGTTTGAGCATTCTTTGGCATTGCCTTTCTTTGAGATTGGGGTTAGGTAGGCCTAATTCAATTGCTATCTAAACTAAAAAGCTGAAAAAATCATGGTGAAATAAAGATATTCATTATTATAAAATCCAATTTTCAGCAACATATTACTTGGATATATTTATAGCATCTGGTTATAATAATCAAATATTTTCTTTACTCAAAAATAAAATTATTCACATTGCCCATACCTAAATATATGAATTAACTTGGAATATATAGGAAATGATGGCAATATTTAGTGACATAGCACAGCTTGCTCTCTTAATCAGTTACACATGTCCATTAATATTGAATAGATTTTTGAATAATTAGCAAATGTCCTTGAATGGTGTTTCCATATTTAGTTTTTTCTCAATATTTCAAAAATATTATATCTATCTTTTCTTCTAATACTCAACAGTTCAGTTCCAGGAAGTAGATAGAAATGACTTCAAGTATAGGTTCCATAACTTATAAGCTGTGTGTTTTGAAGCAAGTTATTTAATTTCCTTAAGATTTTGGTCCTCATGAAAAGCACTCACCTCACAGGACTGTAAAACAGGTGAAAATAATAAAGTGCAAAACTCCTACACATATATTTGTAATAAATTAAACTTTAAAATAACTGTGCACTATTAATATATTACTAGAAACTGTATTAATCTTCTCTACAGAGATCTGAAAAACTTTGAAAATTTACCAGTTATTTATTGATGTTAGTAATTTAAAATTTTGCCATAAAATATAGTAATTGAATGGGTAATTTAATACAGAAATTCTCTGAATACTCATTGAAAGGACTGATGCTGAAATTGAAGCTCCAATATATTGGTCACCTGATGTGAACTACCAACTCATTGGAAAAGACCCTGATTCTGGGAAGGATTGAAGGCAGGATAAGAGGGGGCCAATAGAGGCTGAGATGGTTGTATGGGATCATGATTTAATGGACATGAGTTTGAGCAAACTCCAGTAGATAGTGAAGGACACGGGAGCCTGGCATGCTGATTTCATGGGGTCATGGAGAGCCGGACATGACTTAGCAACTAAACAGCAACAGAATAGTTTTAAGAAAGCAGAATATAAGTGGCCAATTGGTCAAATTAGTAGGATAATTTTTTAAAAACAAAAATTTGTGTAAAAACAGATTATCTGCAAAACAGAATACACCACTCACCAATTTTCTTTGCTTAATTTCAGCACACTGTCTCTCATACTGTTCCTCCTAAAGCTATCTATTTCTACCTGCAAAATCAATCCTGTAGTTTAGTCCGCAATTACTATAAATGTATAACAGAGCTTCACTCTTGTCATTTAAAATCCAAATAATAATAATAAAAAAAGTAGATAAAACAAAGCCAACTTTTGATTTTCCTTTTCATTGTACCTGAAAAATCCATTTATTGATATTTCTTGATCACATATTTGGGCCAAATCTATAAAACAACACAACTATATTCAACAATTTTAACAATTACAATCATTTATAACTAATTTGACATTTAACATATCAAAATGATTGAAAACAAGCAATACAAAATGTACACTGTAGGATTATACAGATTTGTTACAGAATGAAAAGTACACAAAATAAGAAATTCCATTCACCTAGTCACTTCAAAATACTCTTTTCTTTAAGTGTAATCACAGAAAAATTTTGTTGTGTACTCTTTAAAACCATTGTAAAATGATGTGCCTATGAACATGCAATGCATGAAATCATATATGCATAAAAATATACATAAAAAGTAAAAGTGAAAGTGTTAGTTGCTCAGTCGTGTCCGTGTCGGACTCTTTGTCGAACAAACACTATGGACTGTAGCCTGCCAGGTTCCTCTGTCTATGGAATTTTCCAGGCAAAAATACTGGAGTGGGTGGCCATTGACTTCTCCAGGGGATCTTCACAACCCAGGGATGGAAAATGGGTCTCCTGCATTACAGGCAGATTCTTTACTGCCTGAGCCACCAAGGAAGTAATATATACATAGGGACAAAGTTATTTTATCTGGATATCACTGAATACATAAAAAAATACACCTTTATGTTTCATTCATTGAATTACTTGGATTTCTTTTTCTATCTCTGTTTCTTTCAATATCTGTTATCACTCATCATTTGTCATGTCTATACTGTACTAAAATTAATTGTGTTTAATGCTCTGCTTGATAGATACTGAGATTTCTAATAATTTTTATATTTTGTATTTCCAAGTCATATTGGAGTTATCTTTCTTACTCATAAATCTGAAAAAATTAATACACTATTTGCAACCAATTCAGATGCATTTTCTGCACATTGGCACAAGTAAAATTTTATCTTGTAAGGTTATTAAAAATAACTTATTCACTGATGTATCAGTCAGTATGTTCAGTTGCTCAGTTGTGTCTGACTCTTTGTGACCCCAGTGGACTGCAGCATGCCAGGCTTCCCTGTCCATCACCAGTACCCAGAGCTTGCTCAGACTCAAGTCCAATGAGTGGGTGATGCCATCCATCCAACTTTCTCATCCTCTATCATCCCCTTCTCCTCCTGCCTTCAATCTTTCCTGGCATTAGGGTCTTTTCCAATGTATCACTATGTATAGTTGCCAATATATATAGTGTAAAGTACGGTCATCATACACCTGGACAGGTGCAGGTCTATGCTAATCTTTAGGAGCCCTTAGAAGAATGGTACCAATTCAGGAAACTGAAGAACAATGCAGAATATTAATAATCTATAGCACTCTATGCAATACTTAAAACTCTAGAAAGACCTTATGCCAGGTGGTTTTAAGGGATGTTTACATCGTGATTTTCCCCAGCTGTACATTCTCATTTGCCTGTGTGACCAGTGGGACATAAAAATTTCACTAGAAATTTTGCTCAAGTTCTACAAAAACCAAGATTTCTTGTATGTATCTTCATGATTTAAAATACAAATTTGACAATATTTTGTACAAAAAGTGTTTCAAGCTCCTGGTTCTCATCTGTGATTTTGTTTTCCTGCTGTACCATATACTTTCTCTGCACTAAAAATAAAATCTTATGTGAGTAAAATTTGTAGAGTCTTGTGAATCCTTTAAATTATTTAGATATTTGAAAAAGATACATATGTATATAAGTTATAATTCATATATTGCCAATATTCTATATTATTATTTAATTATAAAATAAATATTTATACAGCAGAAGCCAGAGAAATAAACTTCCAAGATAAATCCAAGAATCAGTCTTGTTTTGCTGGGCAGTTGAATTTGTTTAAAATTTAAACTTTGTACTTGAACATTTTTAAGAATACATGATTGTCCACCTCACCGCACATGAAATTTTTGTAACTTTAATGCTATCTTGAGTCAATTTTAATATACCAATAAGCATTATTTAGTTGTGCTATTTTTCTAATATTACCTTCAGAACACGTGTATGGTTGTATAATTTTTGCCCATTTATTGGTTGTTTTATCGTAGTTCATTCCCTAAGATGTGTCTTATTCTTTTGTAACTTCATGGACTGTAGCCCACCATGCTGCTCGATCCTTGGGATTTTCCAGGCAAGAATACTGTAATTGGTTGCCATTTCCTTCTCCAAGGGACCTCTTGACCAGGAATCAAACCAATGTATCCTGCATTGCAGGTGGATTCTTTACTTCTGAGCCACCAGGGAGACTGTTATTGATTTATTGATTACTTATTTTTCTAAAATTTTACTTTGTATTATTCCTCAAACATCTGCTGATTTAAAATGATAGGCAAATTCCTAGCATTGGTTTTCTCAGCTATCTTTCTTAGTAAAGTGTTAGTCAATGAGTTGTGTCCAAGTCTTTGAGACTCCATGGACTATAGCCCACAAGGCTCCTCTGTCCATGGAATTCTCCAGGCAAGAAAGTTGGAGCAGATAGCCATACCCTTGCGAAAAGCAAAGGAGAAAAGGAAAGATATAAACATCTGAATGCAGAGTTCCAAAGAATAGCAAGAAGAGATAAGAAAGCCTTCTTCAGCGATCAATGCAAAGAAATAGAGGAAAACAACAGAATGGGAAAGACTAAGGATCTATTCAAGAAAATCAGAGATACCAAAGGAACATTTCATGCAAAAATGGGCTCGATAAAGGACAGAAATGGTATGGACCTAACAGAAGCAGAAGATATTAAGAAGAGGTGGCAAGAATACACAGAAGAACTGTACAAAAAAGAGCTTCACGACCCAGATAATCACGATGGTGTGATCACTGACCTAGAGCCAGACATCCTGGAATGTGAAGTCAAGTGGGCCTTAGAAAGCATGACTACGAACAAAGCTAGTGGAGGTGACGGAATTCCAGTGGAGCTATTCCAAATCCTGAAGGATGATGCTGTGAAAGTGCTGCACTCAATATGCCAGCAAATTTGCAAAACTCAGCAGTGGCCACAAGATTGGTCACTGTTCATCCCAATTCCAAAGAAGGTCACTTTTCATCCCAATCCCAAAGAAAGGCAATGCCAAAGAGTGCTCAAACTACCACACAATTGCACTCATCTCACACGCTAGTAAAGTAATGCTCAAAATTCTCCAAGCCAGGCTTCAGCAATATGTGAACCATGAACTTTCTGATGTTCAAGCTGGTTTTAGAAAAGGCAGAGGAACCAGAGATCAAATTGCCAACATCTGCTGGATCATGGAAGAAGCAAGAGAGTTCCAGAAAAACATCTATTTCTGCTTTATTGACTATGCCAAAGCCTTTGACTGTGTAGATCACAATAAACTGTGGAAAATTCTGAAGGAGATGGGAATACCAGACCACCTGATCTGCCTCTTGAGAAATCTGTATTCAGGTCAGGAAGCAACAGTTAGAACTGGTCATGGAACAACAGACTGGTTCCAAATAGGAAAAGGAGTACGTCAAGGCTGTATATTGTCACCATGTTTATTTAACTTATATGCAGAGTACATCATGAGAAATGCTGGACTGGAAGAAACACAAGCTGGAATCAAGATTGCTGGGAGAAATATCAATAACCTCAGATATGCAGATGATACCACCCTTATGGCAGAAAGTGAAGAGGAACTAAAAAGCCTCTTGATGAAAGTGAAAGTGGAGAGTGAAAAGGTTGGCTTAACGCTCAACATTCAGAAAATGAAGATCGTGGCATCTGGTCCCATCACTACATGGGAAATAGATGGGGAAACAGTGGAAACAGTGTCAGACTTTGTTTTTCTGGGCTCCAAAATCACTGCAGATGGTGACTGCAGCCATGAAATTAAAAGACGCTTACTCCTTGGAAGGAAAGTTATGACCAACCTAGACAGCATATGCAAAAGCAGAGACATCACTTTGCCAACAAAGTTTCGCCTAGTCAAGGCTATGGTCTTTCCTGTGGTCATGTATGGATGTGAGAGCTGTACTGTGAAGAAGGCTGAGCACTGAAGAATTGATGCTTTTGAACTGTGGCGTTGGAGAACACTCTTGAGAGTCCCTTCGACTGCAAGGAGATCCAACGAGTCCCTTCTGAAGGAGATCAGCCCTGGGATTTCTTTGGAAGGAATGATGCTAAAGCTGAAACTCCAGTATTTTGGCCACCTCATGCGAAGAGTTGACTCATTGGAGAAGACTCTGATGCTGGGAGGGATTGGGGACAGGAGGAGAAGGGGACGACAGAGGATGAGATGGCTGGATGGCATCACTGACTCGATGGATGTGAGTCTGAGTGACCTCCGGGAGTTGGTGATGGACAGGGAGGCCTGGCTTGCTGCGGTTCATGGGGTCGCAAAGAGTCGGACACGACTGAGCGACTGATCTGATCTCATCTGATCTCCAGAGAAACTTCCCAACCCAGGATGAAACCTGGATCTCCCACATTGTAGGCATCTTCCTTAATCTGAGCTACCAGGTAAGCCCCTCTTTCTTATTAATTTTTGACGAAAAGTAGAAGCTGGTTTCTGAGCTTTGCACATGTATCTGGAATGTTTGTCTAAGCTGTCTTCATTTAGTGTGTACAGTTAAGAAATACACTGGAAAATAGGGCTCATTCAGGTACTGAAAGAGCTTCATTTTGGAAGACTACTCAAAATTGCTTTTGTAGAATATTTTTATCTCATATGTATTTCTGCTTTATTGACTATGCCAAAGCCTTTGACTGTGTGGATCACAAGAAACTGTAGAAAATTCTGAAAGAGATGGGAATACCAGAATACCTGACCTGCCTCTTGATAAACCTGTATGCAGTTCAGGAAGCAACAGTTAGAATTGGACATGGAACAACAGACTGGTTCCAAATAGGAAAAGGAGTACGTCAAGGCAGTGTATTGTCACCCTTCTTATTTAACTTCTATGCAGAGTACATCATGAGAAGCCTTGGGCTGGAGGAAGCATGGGCTGGAATCAAGACTGCCGGGAGAAATATCAATAACCTCAGATATGCAGATGACACCACCCTTATGGCAGAAAGTCAAGATAAACTGAAGAGCCTCTTCAAGGTGAAAGAGGAGAGTGAAAAAGTTGGCTTAAAGCTCAACATTCAGAAAATGAATATCATGGCATCTGGTCCCATCACTTCATGGCAAATAGATGGGGAAACAGTGGAAACAGTGGCTGACTTTATTTTTCTGTGCTCCAAAATTACTGCAAATGGTGATTGCAGCCATGAAATTGAAAGACGCTTATTCCTTGGAAGGAAAGTTATGACCAACCTAGCAGCATATTGAAAAGCAGAGACATTACTTTGCCAACAAATGTCCATCTAGTCAAGGCTATGGTTTCTACAGTGGTCATGTATGGATGTGGGAATTCGACTGTAAAGAAATCTGAACACTGAAGAATAGATGCTTTTGAACTGTGGTGTTGGAAAAGACTCTTGAGAGTCCTTTGAACAGCAAGGAGATCCAACCAGTCCACCCTAAAGGAGATAAGTCCTGAATATACATTGAAAGAACTGACGCTAAATCTGAAACTCCAATAATTTGGCCACCTGATGTGAAGCGCTGACTCATTTGCAAAGACCATGATCCTGGGAAAGATTAGGGGCAGTAAGAGAAGGGGACGACAGAGGATGAGATGGTTAGATGGCATCACCGACTCAATGGACATGGGTTTGGGTGAACTCTGGGAGTTGGTGATGGACAGGCTGTGGTTCATGGGGTTGCAAAGAGTTGGACATGACTGAGCGACTGAAGTGAACTGAAATATAAAAATAGCTGGCATTCTGGTATAAATGAAACATAAACACATTTCTTCTTTTACTGATGTTGTAGATCATTTGACAAATGGCTGTGACCACCCTCCTTCCTGTACTCATAAGTTGGGTTAAACCTCTTCCCCATTAATTATGGTTTTTGTCACATGGCTTGTTCTGACTGACGAATCAGGAGCAATTTTTATATAAGCAGAAACTGAAAGGATGTTTGTACACTGGGATTTGCCCCTTCCTACTGCCAACAACTGAATAAATCTGAGTTATCTCAGGGATGGGAATGCAGTTAGAGAGTGGAATTGACCATTTCCAAGTCCCAGAAATAACCTCAGCCATCTCAGCTGAGTCTCCATATATGTCAAGATGTCATTTCAGACCATCAAAACCTACCCAGGCTGGCTCAGATAAAAAAAAAAATTCCCTGGCAAAATCAATTAATTGTAAGAAATAATATTTTTTTTGTCGTGGGCAACTAAATCTTGAGGTGATTTATTATGTAAGACAACCTAACCGCAACATCTGGGTATCTTATTTTCACCCCAAATATTGATAATTTTCTACTATTGTGTATTTCTGTCCACAAAAAAATGTCTAAATTGTAACATGTAGTTAATTATGGAGATATACTATTTCTTTGAATTATTGTATAAGTAAATATAACTGATTTTGGACTTTAGGATATGATGGCTTCAATAATGAATATCCCTTTTCCCTCTTTCCATTAATAAATCAAGATACAAATACCTGATTTATTAATGACATATGCTTTCTTGGGAATATGGCTTAGATACATGACTTCAAAGAAATTCTTTTTACTGTCATCGCTTCAACTAAATTCAATGACCCAAAGAGCTTGCTTTCTCAAGGCAGAATCTGCTCTAGAAAATATGCAAAATAATGAAGAGAAGACAAGAATTTACCCTTTCAGGACTCAGTTTAGTTCAGTTCAGTTCAGTTTCTCAGTCATTTCCAACTCTTTGCAACCCCATGAATTGCAGCACACCAGGCCTCCCTGTCCATCACCAACTCCAGGGAGTTCACCCAAACTCATGTCCATCGAGTCAGTGATGCCATCCAGTCATCTCATCCTCTGTCATACCCTTCTCCTCCTGCCCCCAATCCCTCCCAGCATCAGAGTCTTTTTCAATAAGTTACCTCTTCGCATGAGGTGGCCAAAGTACTGGAGTTTCAGCTTTAGCATCAGTCCTTCCAAAGAACACCCAGGGCTGATCTCCTTTAGAATGGACTGGTTGGATCTCCTTGCAGTCCAAGGGATTCTCAAGAGTCTTCTCCAACACCACAGTTCAAAAGTATCAATTCTTCAGTGCTCAGCTTTCTTCATAGTCCAACTTTCACACCCAAACATGACCACTGGAAAAACCATAGCCTTGACTAGACGGACCTTTGTTCACAAAGAAATGTTTCTGCTTTTGAATATGCTATCTAAGTTGGTCATAACTTTCCTTCCAAGGAGTAAGCATCTTTTAATTTCATGGCTGAAATCAAGTAGTATCAAAAATAGGAGGACACACAGGTTTACTCAGCATGGCAATCTTACTATTTCTCTTACGTTATTAAATCAGATAACTTATTCTCATAAATTTATTTTCCTTATTGGAGTCAATTTGTGATTTTCTACCTTCTATATAAGGAGTAGAATAGATGTTATTTCCATTAACTATCTTGAGATTTAGAAACCCCTGAAACTCCCAAGAAGGAGACTAGAGTTTGTTTCTCAAATCTGGTTCTATTGATGTAAATTTTTAGCAAATTTGTGGGGAGTGCAAATATTTTAAGGAACATTTTATGTATTTAGTAAATTAGCTCACATGTTTTCAGGAACATGAGGAAGTTAAAAATCAGTAATATAAAATGGTCCCATCTCTTCATGGCAAATAGATGGGCAAACAGTGGAAACAGTGGCTGACTTTATTTTTGGGGGGCTCCAAAATCACTGCAGATGGTGACTGCAACCATGAAATTAAAAGATGCTTACTCCTTGGAAGGAAAGTTATGATCAACTTAGATAGCATATTAAAAAGCAGAGACATTACTTTGTCAACAAAAGTTCATCTAGTCAAGGCTATTGTTTTTCCAGTAGTCATGTATGGATGTGAGAGTTGGACTATAAAGAAAGCTGAGCACCAAAGAGCTGATGTTTTTGAAATGTGGTGTTGGAGAAGACTCTTGAGAGTCCCTTGGACAGTAAGGAGATCCAACCAGTCCATTCTAAAGGAAATCAATCTTGAATATTCATTGGAAAGACTGATGATGAAGCTGAAATTCCAGTATTTTGGCTGCCTGATGTGAAGAACTGACTCATTTGAAAAGACCCCGATGTTGGGTAAAGCTGAAGGCACAAGGAGAAGGGGACAATAGAGGATGGGATGGTTGGATGGCATCACTGACTTGATGTACATGAGTTTGGGTAAACTCCAGGAGTTGGTGATGGATAGGAAAGCCTGGTATGCTGTGGTCCATGGGATAGCAAAGAGTCGGACATGACTGAGCGACTGAACTGAACTGAATATAAAATGAATATTCTATTGCTTTGCTTTCCTTATTATTCTCTCTATATATTTCACTTCCTCATTCCACAATCACTTTTTGGAATCATCTTCAACAACAACAAGATTGATGATTTATATGTTACTTTTTTGTCATGAATAGTGTCTTAATTATAACTGTAGTTCAGAGATAGCTTTTTTAATGAACATATTGTAAAAATGTTTTAGAATCAATTTGAATATGATTTATAAATGTTTCCTCATGCTTATATCCATATACATTCTATTTTGATACCATAAAATCATCCAAGTTTATAGCTATAAATTAAAAGTCTTATAGAAATTCATTGTGGTTATGTAAGAAGCATCTTAAATAAAGTTTTATTTATGAGAATTTTTATATATGTAGTAGAGATATTCAAATATTAATTTTGTAGGGTTCAAAAAGGAAATATTTTAAAAAGTATTACGCCAATTTATTAGTCAAAGGAAGTTTATGTTAAACACAAATGACTACACTATGACATAATTTATAAATCAACAATGTCTTTCCTTTCATTTTTTAAAATTTGTATTTTCATATTACAAGATGTCTAAACTATGGAAGCGTCCATAGAGATTGTAATTCACTAATGCATTCAGTTGCTGGAAACCGAAACATAAGTTTTTCCTTTTAATGCAGCTGGTGTAATAAGTAATCAGCATAATCACAATTTTCTTAATTGGATGAGGACATTTTGCAAAACTAAAAAATAATTGTCCTTGCAATAATCTCCTGTTTGATTTTCTTTTTCTTAGTCCAAAACTCTTGGAACTACATTGCTTTAACTTGTTCCAACTTGGTTGGAATAAGTTGCTTCTGTTATTTTAAATATAAAAATTCTCATTAGTTAACTCTGCTTTTTTTATACTAATGCTTGTTTATAAAATCCATGTATATAATAATAGTCAGTGTTACATATTTGCCAACTTACATTGTTTTCTTAATGCTAAACTTTCAACATGTTCAAAAACCACCATCTGTTTATTACAATTTTTGATAATAATTTGGACTAAAATCCACACAATTATTCCAAAAAATCTGGTAGCTGACAATTAAAAGTCATCATTGCTATTAATATTTTTAAATGACTGAACTACATAATTAAAAAAAAATCATGTTATAGATGAGTTAAGATGAAAAGCAACAATTTCCTACCCTAGCACTCCCACAGCCATTCCACTCATTAAAAGTAGAAACTGAATTATTTGTGTTTTGAGTGTCTTGTGGTAAACTCCTTAACTCTAAATTGCTTAATAAGTTTCTTGATACTAACTTTAGACCAAAATTGCATTACCTCAGCAATATTGACATTTTGCATGGGTAATGCTTCATTGTGCTTTGTTTTTCAGTGTGTCTGACTCTTTGTGACCCCATAGACTGTAGCCTGCCAGGCTCCTCTGTCCACGGGGATTCTCCACGCAAGAAAACTGAAGTGGGTTGCCATGTCCTCCTCCAGGGGATCTTCCAAACCCAGGGATCAAACCAGGTCTCCTGCATTGCAGGCAGATTTCTTTATTTATGAGCCATCATAGGAGCTCAAGAATATTGGAGTGGGTAGACTATCCCTTCTCCAGGGGAAATTCCTGATCCAGGAATCAAACCAGGGTCAACTGCATTGCAGCCAGATTCTTTACTGGTTGAGCTATCAGGGAATTCTTCATTGCAGGAGATATTACAGAGCTCTATAGGATGTCTACGTGCATCTGACATTTCTGATCTCTCTCCACTCATTTACTGGAGCAGTTTTTTCCCTGCGCACACACACACATCCTCTCCACACCCCATAACCCCAAGTAATGACAATCAAAAATGGCTTAAGACATTGCCCAATATCCTGTTGGGAACAAAATAATCCCTATGGAGAATCACTGATTAGACATTGTATATCAACACCCCATTCTGAAAATTAAAATTTCAAATCCTCAAAATAATGCTAAGTCAGCTTTGCTGTTTTAAAAAATGTTTGAGTTTTATTATTACTAAACACTTTTTTTGCTACCTTTGTAAGTTTCCATTTGTTGATCCATTTATTTAAAAAATTATTTATAGATTTCTCAGCATGGGTAATTCTCATATTTCTATGAACTTATTCAACTGTCCTTTATTCTTGCCCACTTACGTATATCTCAGTTGTATGTTTGCTTTTAAATTATCAAGATAAACCACATTCACGCTCTGTTCAGTAACTTTGTTTAATCATATTGCCACAGAGCTATAAAACCAGATATTTAAAGGATTGAGGTCAATGACAAAAACAAATGTAGTGGTAATATTCCTCTCAATATTGGTGTGAACCTAAAACTTCTCTAGAAAATTAAAGTCCTAACAAAGAAAACAAACAAACAAAAAAAAACACAAAACAGAAAAGAAGATAAATATCCATCTCAAGAAGCAAAACACTCCAAACAACCAAAATATAACAAATACAGAGTAAACCCAAAGAAAATAGAAGGAATGAACTAAAAAAAGAGATCTAAATATTAATAAAATAGAAAATAAACATATAGTAACGGACAAAATATAAATGGGGACTTATTTAACATAACTGGAAATAATGATGGATTGCCTAGTGTGTGACAAATGACCAATGTTGAGACTTTCCTATCCAAATAAATATTTTTAAAAAATATTCTACAGACTAATAAAGAGTTAATATCAGTTTGGGCTTCCAGTTTGCACAATAACCTTTATTTCTACTACCTTAAACACAATAACTTTTATTTGGATTATTGCGGGCACTAGTGGTAAAGAATGTGTCTGCTAATGCAGGAGATATAAGAGATGCAGGTTTGATCCCTGGGTTGGGAAGATACCCTGCAGGAGGGCATGACAACCCACTCCAGTATTCTTGCCTGGAGAATCCCATGGACAGAGGAGCCTGGCAGGCTACAGTCCACAGTGTCACATAGAGTCGGACACAACAGAAGTGACTCAGCAAGTAGTGTTTACTTGTAATCATTCTTTTTTATTTCTCTGTGTTCCTATGATTTCAATTCCTAATTTTAAAAATAAATTAAAAAAACCCTAAATTAATCATTCTTTTAGATGTTACCCAGAATACCTGAGCATAAACAGAGGGCATATTTTTAATTATTTTAATTGGGGAGTATAACTGCAAGGATTAGGGCTAAAAAGAATGATTTGGAAATAGTGTAGAGACCCATAGGGAAAGGCGTTTAGGAGTTGGGAATTGCTCCTGCTTTGTCAATGCCCTTAGACTTTTCTCAGATGGGATATATAAACTGCAGTTCAGGACCTTCACTTGAGGCAAAACAGGGAAAATCCCTCCACCAGCTGCCAACTCACAGAGTCAAAGGTGAGGCTTAGGGGATATTAAGGCCCCAACAGTTGTAAGATACACAAACACAAATACAGAGTTGTCTGTGATGGGGTAACAGGCAACCTCTGGGGAGGAGATAAGAGGTGCCGGTGTCATTCTGAGGAAAGAAGCTGTCAGGTTAGGTACCTGTGGATTTGCTCAGAGCCCACAAATATCATTGATTCAGTAGCAAATGGAGCAAAAGAAATTTGTGTGATCAGTGTCTAGTACAGAGGTCAAATTACTTATTCTTTTTTGTGCACCAACTCTTAAAACAATGTCATGTTTCAGTTTTGTACTTGTATCATGATTCTATTTTACAAATACCTTTCCTTTGGAGACCCTAATTATTTTTATTGAGCAATTAAGTGTGTTTTTATTGAAGTGTTAGAAAGTCCATGCATTTCATCTTTGTTATGTGAAGTTTTTCTTTTCTTCCTTAAGACATTTTTTTTCAGATCTTACTGTTTCACTATCTAATTTGAAATAATAGCTTTTTAGATAAGATAGTTTTCTTATTCATTTCCAACTTTTTTAAACCCTAAACTTTCCTTCTTTTAGTGTGAATGTTAATAATGTTGGACTGCAATTACATTTAATGTTCTCAACAAGGATGAATGATGACCATCTTTTTTGAATCATTTTATCTATAAAAGTCATTAAATTATTCATATAACTGTATTACTTAAGATAATATTTGACTGATGTAGCAGAATTTAAAAATATACTGTCTTCCAATTCCATAATTATTCTTTCCTATCATCTTTCAGCAACTAGTTTTGCTGATGAAAATTATGGTATTAGTATGACTTCCTTGACTTTATTTTATAGTGACCTTCTCTTTCCCTGTCTCTATGTCTGTCTGTCTCTCTCACAGCACACAAATATACAGGCATCTTTTAAATTTCAGGCTCCCAGACATTTATTTTATCTTATAATTCTAAGCCATTTTGTTTCCTTCAGTTATGAATATTTTTATGACATAATTAGTTCAGAGATTTTATCTTATCTAGTATGTTTTCTCAGAACCTCTTATTCTGCAATACTGAGCCATCTGAATTTATCATCTTTTAACTATTTAAAATTCACTATATGTAAAATGGTATTATATGTATACACGTATGTATGTATGCACATATATGCATATAGATTCTGGTTTAATAACATCATTAAAAGTTTAAATGGCAAGTTGTTATTAACTGCTTAATCAAACAGATCAATTTTTAATGAATATTATTAAGATATCAGTTTTATAGTTGAAAGTATTGGTTATGCTTACATATTTATATTAATGTAAAATATTAATCAATGGAAACCTCAGATAGAGTTGAAACTGGAAACAGGACCTCTCACACCCTTTGACAATTGCACAGCCCAACAGGAAGAAAGACTACACTCCTCTCCTGAAAAAGGACTCAACCAATGAAAGCCATGGCTCCTTATTTGTTTAGAGCCCTCCGCAACTTATTTTCCTCTCTGTAAAACATTCTCCTCTCATCCTTGTGACTGGACTTGCAAGTGGCTTACCCTGGTTGCAGAATCAAAATAGATTGCATTTCTCTGTTAATTCCAAATAAACTCTCATCTTTGCCGAAGAATGATCTGGATTTTTATTTAAGATCAGCATTTTGTTGGCACATGGCAGGATCAGAGAGGAATCCTGAGGGCTCCAGGAGTCACCAAAGCAAACAGGTATGGTACCCACAATTGAGCCCATGGTTGCTCACTGCTCGTCTAAGCTCCCTCTTTATCCTGGATGCAAGCTCACACTCTTTTTGCATTTAAAGCTCTCCAGGTTTTATTTGGTGGCTAGGACGTCCCTTGTAGCTCAGTCAGTAAGGAATATGCCTGCAGTACAGGAGACCTGGTTTCGATCCCTGAGTTGAGAAGATCCCTTGGAAAAGGAGATGGCAACCCACTGTAGTATCCTTGTCTGGAAAATAAATCTCATGGACAGAGGAGCCCGGTGGACTGCAGTCCATGGGGTCGCAAAGAGTCAGGCACAACTGAGCAACTAACACTTACTTACCTAGATGGTAATCGACCTGCATGCAGGAGGCCTAGGTTTGATTGTTGGGTCAGGAAGATCCCCTGGAGAAGGGAATGGCAAACCACTCCTGTATTTGTGCCTAGAGAATTCCACGGACAGAGGATCCTGGCAGGGTACAGTCCATGGGGTCTCAGAGAGATGAACACTGAGCAACTGAAAATTGCACTTTCAGGCTTTATTTGGATCTATTCAAAAGTTTGTCTTTCTGTTTAAGATCTTGTTCTATATGCACGTAGTCATTTGGCAGCTCAATCTGATTTTAATATCAGAATATTCCACTGAAATCAGCTAGCCTTTGGCCCATTCCCCTCAGAGAAAGGGTTTCTTCTCCTGAAATTGGCTAACTTTCAACTCATTCTTTTAGAAATAAGATTTGTTTCTTGGAAACAGTGCCGATTTTTTTAGTTTTTTTTGCCTATTCCTTTGGAAGGGCTGCCCTCTGGAGACTGGAAAAAAAAATTAGCCTAATTTTTCAGAAAGGAGGCTGTCTTCTTAGCACTGTAGGACTGGACAGGATTCTTTTGCAAGCTGTTTGAATTCAGCAGTTTGTACTGTAAGTTGCTCAAACCCTTTGAAATTTGCTCTTTATTATGGAGACAGCACTTTTAGGAAATGGGATCCTGGTTATCTAAGCATTTTTAGGGTGCTGCTGCTGGTGGTAAAGAACCCACCTGCCAACGCAGGTTAGACATAAGAGACATGGGTTTGATGTCTGGGTTGGGAAGATCCCCTGAAGGAGGTCATATCAACCCACTCCAGTATTCTTGCCTGGAAAATCCCATGGACAGAGGAGGCTGGTGGGTTGCAGTCCCACAGGGTTGCAAAGAGTTAAAAAGCATGCAAGCCCTGCATCAGAGACTCCAGTAAATTTTATGTTTAAGGACTCAGGTCTATGCTCCTGTGTACTTTTAACCAAATAAGTTGACCTGACCTAAGACAACAAAGAATATTAATGACCTGTATGAGGAACAGTTGATAGCTTCAAACTTAGTTTCCTTACAATCGAATTGGACTACAATAGCTCAGAAGCTTCTAAAAATGGTGGAATGCTTATTTCAATTGGCATTTTGAGGCTTCCAAATGGTTATCAGAAGTCTAAAACTGCCTTCTGCCAAAAAATAAAAATAATAAAGAATTTAAATTAACAATGGTAAGGAAAGAATGATAGAAAGATAAAAATACTCCTGAAGGCGATCTTGGCTTCTTTGTTTCATGTTAATTCTTTCACCAAAATCCCCACTTTCTCTGAAACTCTTTCCATTCCCTATTCTTCTGAACTTATCAGAATCTGTCCCTTTGAAATTAAATCTTCTGAGGTTCTAGAGGTTAAACCCTTAACCAGTATTCCTTGGAGTAAACTTTAAATGAAAGGCATGGTCAAAGACTTTTCCAAAGATCCTCACAGATTTGGTGAGGAATTTACTATAGTCATTCAAATTTATCAACCTGGTTTCTCTAACTTATACCAGCTAGTTCATGAAGGCCAGGTCCAGTATTTGATGAAAGCTGCTAATTGAGAAAATCCTAAAAGGTCTCTAGATTTACAACAGGGAGAACATTATGCTGACCTATTAAAATATTATGAGGTAACTTCAAAGAGCAAGTCCTAAGGCTGTTCCAAAACTTGTTGATTGGAACAAAATTCAGCCTTGCCCAGAGAAATCTGATGAATCAGTTCATGATTATTACAACTAACTTCAGATTTTTTTAAAGATAATTCTGGTCTTCCTTCAGATGTTGATCCAACTTGGATGGCATTTAACTCTCTGTTTATTCATGGGTTGAAACAGCATCTTTCCCTTCTAATAAAGAGGCCAGGATAGAATGCTAAACTATGTCTACTCCAGATTTACCAAACCAGCTCTCTACTAGTCAAGTCACCTGAAAGGAAGACTGCCAAATTCTTGATTTTCAACTCTCCTGAGATGAGGCTTTTCAGTTCAGTTGCTCAGTTGTGTCCGACTCTTTGCTACCCCATGAATCGCAGCACGCCAGGCTTCCCTGTCCATCACCACCTCCCAGAGTTCACTGAGACTCATGTCCATCGAGTCAGTGATGCCATCCAGCCATCTCATCCTCTGGCATCCCCTTCTCCTCTTGCCCCTAATCCCTTCCAGAATCAGAGTCTTCTCCAATGAGTCAACTCTTCACATGAGGTGGCCAAAGTACTGGAGTTTCAGCTTTAGCATCACTCCTTCCAAAGGAATCTCAGGGCTGATCTCCTTCAGAATGGACTGGTTGGATCTCCTTGCAGTCCCAGGGACTCTCAAGAGTCTTCTCCAACACCACAGTTCAAAAGCATCAATTCTTTGGCACTCAGCCTTCTTCACAGTCCAACTCTCACATCCATACATGACCACAGGAAAAACCATAGCCTTGACTACATGGACCTATGTTGGCCGTAATGTCTCTGCTTTTGAATATGCTATCTAGGTTGGTCATAACTTTCCTTCCAAGGAGTAAGCGTCTTTTAATTTCATGGCTGCAGTCACCATCTGTAATGATTTTGGAGCCCCCCAAAATAAAGTCTGACACTGTTTCCACTGTTTCCCCATCTATTTGGCATGAAGTGATAGGACCAGATGCCATGATCTTTGTTTTCTGAATGTTGAGCTTTAAGCCAACTTTTTCACTCTCCACTTTCACTTTCATCAAGAGGCTTTTTAGTTACTCAAATGAACCCAAACCCTTCAATTTTCTGCAATTTTTGCAAATATTCAGGGCACCGGAAAAGAGATTGTTACAAGTAAGCATTTTAGCCTTCTAACCAGCCTCTCCAGTGTCCTCTCAATTCTCAGTGATGAGGATCCAGGGAACTACAGGGACTCTCCTTAATTCTCCTTCTTATTGACTTGGAGAAACATTTCTTCAGAATGGGGATGAAATTCTTCCATTCCTAATTGATACTGGAATCACACTTGTGGTGCCTAACTTTGTTGTTACAAAGCAGCCTCGAAAGTTAAAATTTCAGATAATGGAGATCTTTAATGAGCTCGAAGAAATTCATGTCTCTGAACTAATTTCCTTTTTTTTTTTTTTTTTAGGCTGATTGAAAGATATACTCTCTTTTCTCCTTAGATCCTATGCCCCTATCCATTTATTAGGCTGAGATTTCTATTAGAAGTATAATTCTGTAATTCGTTTTTCCCCAAGAGGAAAGTAATTCTAGAAACTTGAAAGTAGTCATAAAAGTAATCAACTAGGGGAATTAAATGACCCTTTCACATCTTGTATTTGTTCCTTCTCTGAGAGTACTAGAGCAGGTTCTGGAAATGTGGATCATTTGTCCTTATTGAATTAGCTATCACTTCTCTTATGAGGAAGATCTCTGACTACTGTTGGCAAAAGTCACAGCATATCCCCCATCAAATTTCATATAGATTCTTAAAAGCTTTTCTCAGAATGAAGCAATATTTAATAAATAAAATAATCCCTCAAGGCATAAAACCCATAATAGAAGGTTAAAAGTCTTTAAAAAAAATATTTTAGGGAGGATCCCGTGGAGAGGGAGAGGGCAATCTGCTCTGATATTCTTACCTGGGAGGACCCATGGACAGAGGGGCCAGGCAGGCTGGGATTTGTGGGGGTGCAAGAGTCGGATGCGGCTTAATAAAGAAACCACCACTACCACCACCAAAACTTTCAGGTTTCTCTAAACAGACTAAGAGACTCCTTTCTAAGTCTAATCATTTGTATATTTTATTTTCTTTTTTTTAAACATTTTTTAAATCTTATTTTTATTTTATTTAACTTTACAATATTTTATTGGTTTTGCCATGTATCAAAATGAATCTGCCATAGGTATACATGTGTTACCCATCCTGAACCCTCCTCCCTCCTCCCTCCCCATACCATCCCTCTGGGTCATCCCAGTGCACCAGCCTCAGGCATCCGGTATCAGGCATCGAACCTGGACTGGCAACTCATTTCATATATGATATTATACTTATTTCTCTTGCATTTTTTCTATGGGCAACCATGCCATTTACAAATAAAGAAAATTTTGTTTTGAAAAAGATATTTTAAAACTTATTTGGCTGCATTGGATCTATTATGGTGAGCAGGCTCTCTAGTTGTGGCATACATGCTTAGTTGTCCTGCTTCCCCAGTCAGGGATAGAACCCATGTCCCCTGCATTGGAAGGTGGATTCTTAACCACTGGATCACCAGGGAATTCCCAAAGGTTAGAAGTCTTCAGGCTTCATTAGTCTCTATACCACCTCCATAACACTCCAATTTTAACAGTGAGAAGCTTAAAAACCAAGGGTGGATGTTTGTCCCGGACCTCCCTGCAATAAACAGCAATATTATTCTTCCATACTGTGATATTTCTCGCAGAAGGCAATGGCACCCCACTCCAGTACTCTTGCCTGGAAATCCCATGAATGGAGGAGCCTGGTGGGCTGCAATCCATGGGGTCACTAAGAGTCAGATAGGACTGAGCGACTTCACTTTCACTTTTCACTTTCCTGCATTGGAGAAGGAAATGGCAACCCACTCCAGTGTTCTTGCCTGGAAAATCCCAGGTATGGGGGAGCCTGGTGGGCTGCCGTCTACGGGGTCTCACACAGTCGGACATGGCTGAAGTAACTTAGCAGCAGTGATATTTCTAACCCTTATATGTTTTTAGCATCCATTCCCACCAGAAGTCAATTCTTGTAATTGTGATTTATTTATGCAGTGCCTTCTTTAGCATTCCAGTTGATGAAACTAGTCAATGCATTTTTGCCTTGACTTTGTTGTTCAGTCGCTCAGTCGTATCTGACTCTTTGTTTACCCTGTGGACTTGTCTTGACTTGGAAAGAAAAATAATTCACCAGAATAGTAATGCCCCAGGGTTTTACTGATAATCTTTCTTATTTCTCAGAAATCCTGAAGAGTGATCTGGATGAATTAAGCTCCCCACAGGTTCTGTTTTGTTGTGATATGTGGATGATTTGCTTCTTCTCTCTCCTCCTCAAGCTTCCTCACAGAAAAAAAAAAAAAAAAACATCAAGCTGCTAAAACTTTTAACCTTAAAAAGATACAAGTTCACCAAAGAAAAATTGCTGTTTGCCCAAACCAAGGTTAGATATTGAGGGCATCTGATATCAGAACCAGGATTACATCTAGATCAAGATGGACTTCCTGGTGTTCTAAGTTTCTCAAAACTTAAAGCTTAGTGCCAACTGGGAGGGTTTCCAAGGTTTGTCAGTTATTGATGAAATCTGATTCTGAATGTACCTCTGATAGCCAAACCTCTCTATGGTTTGCTGCTGCTACTGTTGCTGTTAAGTCGCTTCAGTCGTGTCCGACTCTGTGAGACCCCAGAGACGGCAGCCCACCAGGCTCTCCCGTCCTTGGGATTCTCCAGGCAAGAACACTGGAGTGGGTTGCCATGTCCTTTCTCCAATGCAGGAAAGTGAAAAGTGAAAGTGAAGTCGCTCAGTTGTGTCCAACTCTTAGAGACCCCATGGACTGCAGCCTGCAAGGCTCTTCTGTCCAATGGGATTCTCCAGGCAAGAGTACTGGAGTGGGGTGCCATTGCCTTGGTTTGCTGCTGCTGCTACTCAACTGTAATACCCATGGCCCAATTTTATGGGAAGAATTAGATAACACAACCTTCAAGGCCTTAAAGAAGAATTAGATGAACCCACCTGCCCTTGGGTACCACAATTATCAAATGCTCTCTTTTATTTCTCTTATTTGAAAAGGAACTGGATGCCCTTGTATTTCTCACCCTAAAACACAAAGACAAAACAGTCAAATACATAAAATTGAAGAGTGGAAGAATGGTTGCCAGTGCCTGAGAGATGACAGGGAAACAAGAAGACTTTATTGTGTATTTATACTCTATTGTGCATTTATAAATTCAGAGGATGGATCTCAAGATAAATGTTCTTTCTGTAATTAAAAAACTGATGGAAGAGCTAGCAAAATGTGAATGGCATTTGAGTAATACATGATGCTGCTAAGTCGCTTCAGTCGTGTCCAACTCTGTGGGGCCCCATAGACAGAAGCTCACCAGGCTCCCCTGTCCCTGGGATTCTCCAGGCAAGAACACTGGAGTGGGTTGCCATTTCCTTCTCCAATGCATAAAAGTGAAAAGTGAAAGTGAAGTCGCTCAGTTGTGTCTGACTCTTAGCGACCCCATGGACTGGACCTTACCAGGATCCTCTGTCCGTGGGATTTTCCAGGCAAAAGTACTGGGGTGGGGTGCCATTGCCTTCCCTGAGTAATACATGATACCAATGTTAATTTCCAATATAATACAATGTATAGATATTAATTTCCTGAATCTATAATTGTTTTGTGGTTATGAAGAATAATGTTCATTAGTGTAGAAATCATATTCTAAAGTATATGGGGATGACCACATACCATCAATGTAATTACAAAAAACTCAGGGCAAAATTTTTGTTATACTATACTTACAACCTTTTAAAAATTTGAGATTGCTTTTTAAAATCTATGAAAACTCTATGCCCAATTAGAAGTGTTACTTACTAGACATGATAAACTGGATACCATCACCAATGCATTAACTTAATAACTTGTATGTTAAGACCTCAGAATAAAGTTGTTCTTTTGTTTGCCAAAAACAAAAAAATAATGAGTTGATTAAGAAAGAAGTTTGGTATTCATTTTGTGTTTTGTTTATAGTTCTGTTTCCCTCGTGGTTTTGTTGCTAAGTTGTGACTGACTCTTGCGACCCCATGGACTGTCAGCTGGCAGGCTCCTCTGTCCAAGGGCTTCTCCAAGCAAGAATAATGGCATGGGTTACCAGTTCCTTCTCCAGTTTCCCTGGTGGACCTTTTCTATTATGATTATATTTTAACTTCATTTTTTTTTTTTTTTTTTTTTTAACCAGCTGTGCTTGTTTCTGGGATCCTAGTTCCCCCCGACCCAGGATCAAATCTGAACTCCCTGCAGTAGAAGCATAGAATCGTAACCACTGGACCTCCAGGGAAGGCAAGACAACTGATATCAGTAAACTGATAGTTTACTCTGGGGAATAAGTAAGTATAGCTTAAGCCTGAGTCACCAATATACACAACAGTATCCCCAGTATTCCCTAGGCAGTTTATTATTATTCACTGGAGATTATTTCTCATGTTTCTACCTGGTCTTAATCTCTTGATATGTACTCTGCATAATGGAGTACACGTTTAAGTGCTGACTAGTACAAAGAATTCATAGCTAGACATCTAGTTAATGAGGCTACTTTGAGCCGGAGTTTGCCACTGTTCCCATGTGTATACCATGTTTGGAAATTCTCACATGCTCTGCCTGGAGAGCTGACTCCCACTTTCTAAGCAGTCTGATACTGAATCTATTTTAGAAATATGCTCTCTTTTTTCTGTTTCATTAGTAAACCCACTTCCAACTGCTCTATTCATTTTTTTTAAAAAGTTAAAATCTTTCTCTGATCTCTCTCCCTCCATAATCTTAGCTTTTGTGGGCTTATACCCTGTTGCATCATAGTGTTTTCATTTTAATAAGTTATCATGAGGGAGGAGGAAGGAAAATATGCATGCTTATTTTGCCAGCTTGGTGGTGAATCAAATAAACCAAAAGGTACTGAAAACTGACTTTGGGAAATCTTCATAATGATGTCAATAAGAAGAGTCACGTTTCCTGCCTCTAAGGAAAAAAATACTGCAAGATTTGCTAGAACCTGTACTATTTTTAAAAGCTTTGTTAGTTGCATTCTACTATACTGCGGTTCCATTCATGATAATTAAAAAATCAGACAGTTAATTTTGAGTGTATTGCAATTCATCTTCATTACATCTGTTCTTTTCATCTTTTCATTATTTTTGATAAAGTACTGTCATACTTATATTACAGTTGTTACTCTACGTTTTCTATTTAAGGGACAAATTATGTATTTAAAAACATGTACTTTTAAATATTATAATATTTACTCATGCATTTTTTATCTGGATAAATTATGCTTCACTTTTAGCTGGATAATTGATAAACAGTGTAGATTTTTTTCTGATTTTATTTTTAAGAAGAAAGCATAGAAAATTATGGAGCTTTCCAGGTATTACACTGGTAAAGTATTTGCTTGCCAATGCAGGAGATGCAAGAGACATGAATTTGATCCCTGGGTTGAGAAGGTCCCCTGGAGTGGGAAATGGCAATCCATTCCAGCATTCGTGCCTGGAGAATTCCATGGACAAAGGAGCCTGGTGAGCTACAGTCCCTGGGTTTGCAAAGAGTTGGACATGACTGAGCAACTGAGCACATACATAGGACATTGTACTTAACATTTAAGAGAAGATTAAATGAAATTATTTCCTTCTGTAGGTTTTATTTTTCTACTACTTTGTGATTAACTATAATATTTTATTTGATTCTCAGACTTTATCTGGTTTTATATATCCACTTTTGTTGAATGTTAAAATTCAACTAGGAAGAACCTCAGAAGTTTGTCAGCTGTTTTACACTTCGTGGTTAAACTGTATCATTTTAAATTTAATGAAGTTTAATGATTACTAAGCTCTACAGTCTTGTTGAATCTAATTTGATAATACAATTATTTCTGTAATCTCAGTGTCATTCACATATTTTTTTAAAAGTTATGACCTAATAAGGAAATTTCAAATGTGGTTTTGTATTAGAAAATTAAGAAACCTATCATCAACATTGTCAAAAGTTAAGACACCAGTTGATAATATCTAGTGCTATTTGTACTTGAAATTCAGCAGGGTATAAGGTCTGGAAAATTTGAAGGGAGAGGACCTTACTCAATACTCATTGTTTTCTCAAAAATGTCATATTGTTTATTGCAATTTTAATAGATTCAATTAGATAAAATATAAGACAGTATTTAGAAGTTGGAGAACTCTTTTTTAAAATTTAAATTTATTTATTTTAATTGGAGGCTAATTACTTTACAATATTGTATTGGTTTTGCCATATATCAAAATGAATGCACCACAGGTGTACACATGCTCCCCATCCTGAACCCCTCTCCCACCTCCCTCCCCGTACCATCCCTGTGGGTCATCCCAGGGCACCAGCCCCAAGCATCCTGTATCCTGCATTGAACCTGGACTGGCAATTCGTTTCTTATATGATATTATACATGTTTCAATGCCATTCTCCCAAATCATCCCACCCTTGCCGTCTCCTAGAGTCCAAAAGACTGTTCTATACATCTGTGTCTCTTTTGCTGTCTTGCATAAAGGGTTATCATTACCATCTTTCTAAATTCCATATATATACATTAGTACACTGTATTGGTGTTTTTCTTTTTGGCTTGCTTCACTTTGTATAATAGGCTCCAGTTTTATCCACCTCATTAGAATTGATTCAAATGTATTCTTATTAATGGCTGAGGAATACTCCATTGTGTATATGTACCACAGCTTTCTTATCCATTCATCTGCTGATGGGCATCTAGGTTGCTTCCATGTCCTGGCTATTATAAACAGTGCTGTACTGAACATTGGGGTACATGTGTCTCTTTCAATTCTGGTTTCCTTGGTGTGTATGCCCAGCAGTGGGATTGCTGGGTCATAAGGCAGTTCTATTTCCAGGTTTTAAGGAATCTCCACACTGTTCTCCATAGTGGCTGTACTAATTTGCATTCCCACCAACAGTGTGAGAGGGTTACCTTTTCTCCACACCCTCTCCAGCATTTATTGCTTGTAGACTTTTGGATCGCAGCCATTCTGACTGGTGTGAAATGGTACCTCATAGTGGTTTTGATTTGCATTTCTCTGATAATGAGTGATGTTGAGCATCTTTTCATGTGTTTGTTAGCCATTTGTATGTCTTCTTTGGAGAAATGTCTGTTTAGTTCTTTGGCCCATTTTTTGATTGGGTCATTTATTTTTCTGGAATTGAGCTGCAGGAGTTGCTTGTGTATTTTTGAGATTAGTTGTTCGTCATTTGCTTCATTTGCTATTATTTTCTCCCATTCTGAAGGCTGTCTTTGGAGAATTCTTATTTTACCTTAATTGTCCTCCAGATTAGTAAGTGTAGTTATAGATCTGAAATTATCTACAGGAATCATGCAGCAGAACTTTGTCTAAGATGTGTAAACTAATCATATGTGATCAATAACTTTAAGCAAGAATGGAGAAGAATATTTTGAAGAGAAAGAAAATGGTTTCAATTTTTAACATGCTAAATCCATTTCTCTGATAGATCTTTGATTTATTCTCTACATAGGCGTGGGATTGTTTGGTTCAAATCTTTGAGTATATAATTTAGAAAATGAAATATTTATTAACTTTTAATATGGAAATAACATAGTTAAATGGACATCATAAGGTGTGTGTATCCAGTTACTCAGTTGTATCTGGCTCTTTATGTCCCCATGGACTGTATAGCCCACCAGGCTCCTCTGCCCATGGAATTTTCCAAATGAGAATTATAGGGTAGAGATTTCAAAAGTTTTGATTCTGTGTGTGTGTAGGGAAGGTTACCACTTTAATCTTCATTTTACATGACAGGAGAAAAAGTAAAAACTTATACAGCAGAATATAATGTAGTATAGGTGTCTGCACCACAAAAACAAAAATCCCCAAGATTTTAAATTACCTTTTAGGCAAGATTCAGTTATATTTTCTTGCTATCTCTAGTGATGTTAGCACATGTTATAAAATGTTTAATGGATACACGTTATTAATGGATAAAAAAAAAAAAAAAAACAGTATAGTTTTCTTACTGTTAAAAGTTAACATGGACTAGGATGAGCCTGTAAAACTAGCAGCATACTTCATTTAACATTTCAGGCGAAAGATTGTTGCACACCAGCCTGAAAGTAACAAGACAATTCCTACTACTTTTTAAAGCTAGATGCATGACTACACCATGAGGATATAATGCGATAATATTCCTAACAAGCTTGCTTTAAAAAAGTGGTTGCACTTAGACTAACGCCAGCATTCTGACATCATAAAGCAAGAATCTATTATAACACAAAATGATATAACCATTTTTCCATCCATTTACATTGCAGTAAAGTAGCAATGGGTCAATTGGTTTTTACTCTGGTTACAGGAAAAATAGTGGGTCCCATACATATAACTAGAACAGCATTTATTGTTAAGTGCCACCAGCATAATTCTGCTAGAATGGAATTTTTAAAAGTAATTCTACATAATGGACATTAATCAACTTGATTGCTGCTGCTACTAAGTTGTTTCAGTCGTGTCCAACTCTGTGTGACCCCAAAGACGGCAGCCTACCAGGCTCCTCCCTCCCTGGGATTCTCCAGACAAGAACACTGGAGTGGGTTGCCATTTCCTTCTTCGAAGCATGAAAGTGAAAAGTGAAAGGGAAGTCGCTCAGTCGTGTAAAACTCTTCACGATCCCATGGACTGCAGCCTACCAGGTTCATGCATCCATGGGATTTTCCAGGCAAGAGTACTGGAGTGGGTTGCCATTGCCTTCTCCAAATCAACTTAATTGGAGTATGGTTAATTGAAAGGGATATTTGAGTCTGTCACATGCTTGTGGCATGGCAGTCAACCCTTAATTCAATGTATCAGGCTTCAAGTATCGAAAAGAATGATCAATATTTATAAATCTTTTATTTTTCTTAAATAATTTTTATTGAACTCTTTGAAAGGATATGGAAATAAAGTACATGAGGATATGCATTGAAAAATTTTACCTATTATAATGCATTGAAAATTCACATGGAATTTTGGGGCTAGTCAAATTTTGTAGAAGTGGGCAAATGATAAATTGGCATGAAAGATTTAATGAGCAAATAGTTCTGAAGCTATTTTGATTAGTCAACATATAATAAAAAGTCTATTTATTTATTAAACTATAGACCACTTATTCTTTTCTTTTTAAAGATTTTAGATCACTAATAAAAATATTCATAATATAAAAATTTTCTTAATAACCTTAAGTAGATTAAGTAGATTTTCAATGGATTTTGCACACTCCATTGAAACAACTCTTTTGGTGAGCTTGTGTTTTCATTTCAGAGTTCATTGTCTGGGGTTCACTTTTTAATAATGATATCACTAATATAAAGCATAGAAAATTTTTCACTCCAGAAGAGGACGAACCAGATGTGATATTTGATAAATGGAGAATGAAGGAAAATCTATATTGATAGGTCAACAATATTATGTAAAATATATACTTTCTGGATAAGACAATTTTAAAATGGTATAAAATATCAATACATCTATGTATGCATTTATAATTTTCTGCATTAATCATCTATTTTATCAGAACTGAGCTTATAATTCAGAGGCCATTTTGTTTTTATTTAATACTACATAGCATTTATTTGATTTTCTTTCTCTATTAGAGGGATCAAACACAAGTTAAACTACCAAAATGAATATTCTGATTATTTTTTCTACTTTTGCTTAAAGCATCTTTACATCTACCTGGGTTCTTCAGTCAATCTTAATTATGTTTTTAGCCAAAAAAACTCCTGAAAAAAAATTCTGGTATTTTCATATTTTAGGGCTCAGTATTATAGATAATAAACAAATTCTCTGAAGTTTTTCTTAAAAATGTTTCATGTAAGAATTATTCATAACTATTAAGGTTACATAAACTTACTTGTATACACTCTCATTGAATAGAGCTGTGTATTAACTACTTTCTTTGTTTTGAATTGCAGCTTTCTTACTCTGAGCCTGATATATATTCCCATTTAGAATTAGAGGATTCTTTCCTTTAGCTTTCAAGATTTTCCAAAATTTAAATAACCTTTACCAGAGGCAGAATTATTAAGAAGTGAATGAAGCTTAGAATTTATGGATTTGACTTATATGGGCTTTTTCAGGGGTATATGGAGGGATCTTAATCATATTTACTTACAGTCACAATGATTTTATAAAATTTAGAGATTTTCGTAGTAATTGTTAATATTTCTTTTTTCTGCTCCAATTTCTCCTTTTAATCTCCCTCTCATTTAAGTAGTTCGATTATTCATGAATTTCTACTTGGCCTATTATCTTAAAACAATCACTTTGAGTGTCTCTGTTGAAAAAATTAAAAGTCTCCATTTCCTATGTCTGTCTATATAAGAATTTATATTGATGCTCATTCTTATATACTTACCAGAAAGGTTTTATTAGCAAGTTACCATAAGCTCTTCAAGGTCATAATCCTTTTAATTTCAGATAGAATCAAAGGTTCCCTCTGAAAACTATTCTAATGATCATAATTTGTAATTTCCAATGCTAACTGTTCTATAACAAAGTAAAATGATGAAAAGCAAAGATGCTCTCATTTCCTTTTTTTTCTAATCTTCCAAAAGAAATAAAATTCCAGTTGTATAAACAGATGGTTGATCACCAGAGCAACCAGTGTCTGATAAGAATTTTTCAGAAGCTTGTCAGGATCACAGCCCACACACTTGTACTTAAAAAAAAAAAAAAAAAAAAATGATTTAAGATTTAACAGAATTTTACAAGAAATACTAGTGGGCTTTATGACAAAAATCAGAAGACTTTTCCACTTTTATCCAATTTTCTACAAGTGTAGAAATTAAGTATAATTAATTGTAGCATTAAATGCAATGAGGACACAATGGGAAACAAAACTAATTCTTTTCAACAGTGCAATGATGCACCCAATATTCTTTTAGTACTCATGAGTTATTTTCTATTACCTACTAAATTCAATAAATACCTAATGAATATCTTTTTTATATGCTACTAAGAACACAATAGATAAATAGATAAAAAATATTATACAGGCTTTTCCCTCTAAAATGTAACAATCCAAGTAATAAGTTTATAAGTGTACATGACAAATGCTTTTGTTTCATTACATAGATGATTGGTGAATGAAAAATGGTGATCAGAGCTATATTGTTGTTTTCTGTTGTTTTTAACATTGCTATTAGTATTATTATAATAAATAAAAGGTGTTGGCTCAGAAACACAGGTAACACATTTTTCCTGGGAGTCAGTTTTCATTGTCTAGGTGGCTTGAATGAAGATGGTTGTGATGACTACTAGTTCTTAAGGGTGGGTTTTTTGAAAGTGATCAGAAGAGTTGACTCGAAGACATGTTTCCATAGAAAATTCACTTTGGTTTTACCAATAGTTGTACTGTTTGGAAGTTTGTGGTGAATGTATGTGTGTGTGTGTATGTATTTGTGTGTGTGCGTGCTTGTGTATTACGGGAAGCCAGGGAGAAATAAGTTTAAGTCTTTTGAAGTCACTAGTAGATAGTTAATTTGCACATTTTAGAATTAAGAAAAGTAAAATGGAGACTAGGAAGAATGGGAACATGTGCAAGGATGAGCAAAAAATCAAGTTTGTCCACAGAATGCATTTAGGGCAGTAGAGGGAGAAGTTGGAATACTGTGAAGTGTCCTAAAATAGTCTCATAGACTTTACTGTTTTCTAGACTAGAGAACTGGAGAAGGAAATGGCAACCCACTCCAGTGTTCTTGCCTGGAGAATCCCAGGTACGGGGGAGACTGGTGGGCTGCCGTCTATGGGGTCACACAGAGTTAGACACGACTGAAGCAACTTAAACTAGAGAACACCTGGAGCCCATTCATAATTAGAGTCCCCCCTTTAATGAGTCTTAGAAGGCAATGCCACTATATTGCAGAAAATGCCCCAGTGTAACATGTCAGACAGTTCTAAAGAACATTTTCATGACCATTTACAGGCCATTAGTAATTTATCATGCACTATAATTCTTAGATTCTATGAAATCAAATTAGTTGATACCTGATCTATTTCTTACAGACATCACTGATTTCAGTGTCCATTCATGTACCTAGGGCACTGTCACTCATCTAGAAGGTACTCTTTAACTAGCCATTAAATGGATGATAGAGTAATCAATTAATGCATTCATACATGCATTAAGGAATGTGTTACATAGAGACTTAAGTAGGTAATGCAACATATAAGTAAGGTACCTTTCATGAGAAACAAAATTTCTTCTAAGGAAGAGTAGTCAAGAGTGGAAGAAAATAAATTATTAAAATAACAGAAAGTATTCAAATCCGTGGCCTAATTTTTGAAGTCAAAACAGTTACTTATGCATTTTTTTCCTGAACTAGTTAACTTACTGCTGCTAAGTCGCTTCAGTCATGTCTGACTCTGTGCGACCCCATAGATGTCAGCCCACCAGGTTCCCCCGTCCCTGGCAGTCTCCAGGCAAGAACACTGGAGTGTGTTGCCATTGCCTTCTCCAATGTATGAAAGTGAAAAATGAAAGTGAAGTCGCTTCAGTCGTGTCCGACTCTTGGCCACTCCATGTACTGCAGCTCACCAGTCTCCTCTGTCCATAGGAGTTTCCAGGCAAGAATATTGGAGTGGGGCGCCATTGCCTTCTCCCAGTTAACTTACTAGTACATATATATATAAAAAAAATACATTTTGTAATTTGAATATTAGAAACAATTGTAGTCTGTTATTTTATTTTGAAAGTATCTGTATATTTATACCTTGACAATAGGAAATAGTATCTCAAAAGAAAAAATTTAGATTAATATCTCTAACAAAATTGAAAGATATAAAAGAATATACACATATGTTTTAAAAATCATACAGCATTTTATAAGGTTAATAATTACTTGGAATGTTAGCCAGCAAGTTAAATGATCTTGTATGCTTATAAATGTAAGTATAATTATATTTAACATTTGGAAAAATTATAAAAAACAATCCTGTCAGATGTAGTGCAATCTTTTAAAATAATTTTCAAAATTTTGTAAGCCTTTGATATAAATTAGTAGTGACTAAAATGTTGGTTAATTTTACACATCATTGAATATTTTTTCTATCATTTTAATCTGCTTTTATTATTTTGTAATACTTATCACCATCTTATATTTTATTTTTCTACTTAATTTATCATGTTTGTTTATTTATCATATCTTACCATATAAAGTCCATGAAGCAATGTAGAAAACTTCTTGCCAAGCAATAAATACTCAATAAATTGAGGTAAATAATGAATGAACGTATAAATATAAGGAAGATTATTCTAAGTTGGGGCCTTTTTTCTCTCTGTGTGTGAAGTCTCTGTGGTGGCCAAATTGAAAACATAACAATTGACAATGCTAAGTATATATAAGGAGTGCTAAGTCTTATGCTTTGTCCATAATTAAGATTCAGTTTTTAAGTTTGAATGGATAAATGAATAAGTATGGGAGTAAACTAATTAACAAGTTAATTCAGATATCTTGTCCTATTAAATTGGATTGGATGAAGTGGTTCCTATTAAAAGTGCTTCTAAACACAGTGAAATTAAACTTATTTGATATTATTGGCTTTAACAAAACAAAATAATTAGAAAATACTGGAATCTTTGACTTTATAGCAGTTTAATTATGTAAAGAAGCAAAGTATTACAAATTAAATATTTTAAGAACAGATTATCTTAAGATAGAAAAAAATATAGTAGTTCATTTAAAAAAGCCTTTCTTTTTCCTTTTTTTAGTGATATAAACAAAGATCCTAACACTTCATTTGGTTTGCATTTCACTGTTAAAAAGTAATACAGGAATTTCTATTTTTGAACAATAGAAATTTATCTATCTTATTATCTCAATTTATTATTTATTTATCTCAATAAATCTGAAGATAGTTAATTCATTAAAATTTCTTTCTATAAGTATCTTCTCACTCTATTTGTGTAATCTTTGTTTTTTAAAAAAAGGAATAATTTTAATGTAGAAAATTATTTATTAAAGATTGTTGTAGATTATGTCCTCATCCTCATACTAAGTAAGTTTAACCTAATTTAAATCATTTTTATATGCATATATAATATATAGATCTGTATTAACATATGGCTAATTTAATTTTTGGAATAATGTTCTAAAATATTTTGGGGAAGGACAATTTAGCTTTATTTTTCTTTCAAATGTTTAACTAGAGTACCACTAATTTTTCCAATGATAATTTTTCCAATTAAGTTTTCCAATGATATTGGGAGATATTTTATTTGCACATTATTATGGATAATTCATATCTAGTGATGCATTTATATTTATATATATAAATATTTTATATATAGTTATAATATGCATATATACAGTTGATATATGCATATAGTGTATATAGTGATATATAACTAAATTTTAGAAAAATTTCATATTTATGTATTCTGTTTTTTTTTAACTGAGTGATAGACTACTTTTATTATTATGCTTAAAAGTAATAATAAAGAATTACTAAATAGAAATTTCAAGATAGTTTTAAGCACTAGGAGCTTTTGAAATGGGCTAGGCTAGGTGCCATTTGAGCGTTGTTTTTACCTTTAATTCTCAAATAATTCCATGAAATAAATGCTTCTCACTTCTTGGTTTTACAGAAGAGGGCATTAAGTTGGAGAGGTTAGGAAATTTTCATCAGGTCCTGGAATTTCTATATGCTGGAGCCAGCACATAAATCCAGGCATTGTGTTCTAAAGCCAGCTTATTTCACCACTATTTCATGTTTTTTTCTTTAAAATTCTCCTTTATTCTTTTTTATCTGCTGTGGAAAAACCAGTGTTATTTGCTCCTACCTCACTGAGGGCACTTTGGGATTTTCTACTTTATCACTCTCACAAACCATGCTATAATAAGCACTCCTGTTCATGCTTCTCTCACTCTCTGTCTCTCTTTTTAAAATCACATCTGTGATCATTTTTACCAGGCCAGGAAAGAAAAAAAAAAAGGGACTGATGATACAAAATGTTTGCAGATTTTATAATGATAGGTCCAAAATGCAGGAAGGCTATCTTTGCCTCAAATTAATGTACTTCATAGTCTCTTCATATCAGCAAGGGCCAGAAAAAAACTTACTAGGGCTTCCCTGATGGCTCAGCTGTAAAGAATTCTTTTTTAATGCAGGAGACATGGGTTCGATCCCTGGGTCAGGAAGATCCCCTGGAGAAGGAAATGGGGACTCACCCCAGTATTCTTGCCTGAAAAATCCCTTGACAAAGGAACCTGGCAGGGTACAGTCCAAAGGGTCACGAAAGATTTGGACAAAAACTAGGAAATAAACAGCAATAACAATGGGGTAAAATATTAGTAAGAAGAAAACACCTTCAATAGGTTAGTAAGAAAAAACACCTTCCTTCGGTTCAGCAGTGTGACTGGCACTCATTTATACCTTAGGTAGGAATTCACCATGAGCCAGACCGTATAGTGAACCTATTTAATACAAAAGTGTAAGGTACATATTAAAAGAGGTGTACTGAAGTATTAGTCTTAGTTCTTCACTGCTCCATTGTAGCAGTGTTTCCAGCTATTTGTGTTCCCAGACTTTGGCATGGGGCTTGGCTTTATGATAAACATTAGCAGATTAGATGGTTTTAGACAACAAGTGAACAGAAACTTGCAGTGGCAATCCACTTTTTGCCATTGTTCTATACTTGTGCACTTGAGCTTGCCATGAATTTTGGAAAACCTTGTGCCTAAGGTACCTACTGATTCAAGGAATGAAAGACATAGGAGGGATGACTCATTCCATAGACCAGAGTGAAGACCAGTGGTGTATGGGTAAGATCAGCTGAATTCCAGTTGATCCAGACACTGCAGAATCGTATTTTGCATTTAGTTTGTCGCTTCTGTTTATTCTCCTTCAATCTGGAAGAGTTCTTCAGTCTTCATCTATCTGCTTTTTATATGACTTTTACAAGACCAGTGACATGACAGCTGAACCTCTAAATTGCCTTTAAAATTTTTCATGTTCTATTAGTTTAAGAAGCTTCAAAAAAGCTATTCTAACTGAATTTTCCATCCTAACTCTTATTGGTTTTTCCACAATGCATAGTGCATTTAAAATTCACAAAATATTTATTGAGCTCTTCTTGGGCTAGATATTTAAACAAAGCAGATAAGCCCCCTTGTTTTACAGAACTTTGATCTGATAAAATAAATGACCACACATCTCAAGTGAAACAATATCAGCAATAATAAAATTGTTCATATATTAATTCTACCATTTATATCCAGTTTCAAGTACCATATATTTTAAAATAATAAGTTAGAGTTTAAAAAGTAGAATTACAAATCTCTTTAAGAAAACCAGTCTTTAAAGTGCATCTTCTCCTCTGTTTCACTTCAGTACAAAGACTGACTGTGCTTAGTTGCTCAGTCCTGTCTGACTTTTGTGACCCCATGAACTGTAGCCCACCAGGCTCCTCTATCCATGGGGATTCTCCAGGCAAGAATACTGGGGTTGCCATGCCCTCCTACAGGGGATCTTTCCAACTCAGGGATCAAACCCAGGTCTCCCACATTGCCGGCAGATTCTTTACCATCTGAGCCACCAGAGAAGCACTACAAAGACTGGAAGAAATCCCACATTCAAGTAACTCTGCCCCAAAAAACCTTTTTCAGAAGACTCATATTACTGTAGAAAAGCAGTAGAGTCCTCAGCACTAAAGGAACCACGGCATTCACCGTGAAATCTTTTTCACCTTATTTCTTGTCTCTGCTTCCCATTGATTACTGGTTTCATTTTCCAGGCAGGTTTCCAACACATATCAGGAAACAAGGACATTCACAGAAAATAAGTAGGCTTGTCCTCAGAGAAATATTTGAACTCTTGCTTAGCTTTAAAAAACAGTTCAGTCTATTTTGATGAAATCAAGACCCCTGAATCAATCAAAATATCAAACCAGGAGACAAGAATTGAAAAAGTGATCATTATCATATGAGTCTTATTTGTAGATGTATAATTAATGTTTCTTAGCAGTGTAGAGCCACTGCTGAATAAAGAAAATATTATAGGTATTCAAGTAATGGCCTGAACTTTGTTATCTAGACTGTCTGTTCTGTAGCTTCAGTTTGGACTTTATTCTTGATAATGGATAGAACTCTATTATGTGAGTGTGTGTGTGCTCAGTTGTGTCTGACTCTTTGTGACTCCATGGACTGTGGGGATTTCGCAGGCAAGAATACCAGACTGGGTTGCCATTTCCCTTATCTTCCCTACCCAAGGATTGAACCCACAGTTTCCTGCAGCTCCAGCATTGGCAGGCAGATTCTTTACCACTGAGCAACCTTGGAAACCCCTAGAATTCTGTTGGAATACCCTAAAGGAGATTTATTAAATTCATGCAAATGCCTGCCTCATATTGAACTCATGATTCAAAAGGACAGAAGGATATCACATTCAATATCTACAGTCTTATATTTCAGGCTACTGAAGCAAAAATGTTTTTTAAATATCTTTATCTAATATTTGTTAGATATTGATTTATAGAATAAATAGTAAACAGAGAAATGCATCTTGGTTGTACCAAATCCAATCAATCCATACCACTTGACCACATCCTATGGACGGAGATTTTGAAATCAAATGAGAGACATCAACCATGAGGAGATTAATTATGACCTCTTTCTATGTCCAAATTAGGTATAGTGACAATAGTTTGGTATGCTTTATACCCACAATGGATCTCTTCAATATTTGAAACTATATTTCCATTTCCTTAATAGCTCCATGCAAAAATCACAATGCATAAATATGTTCTCTGTGATGAACAGGGCACTCTAAATTGAGAACAAGCCACAGTTGCCATTTTCATCCTTAACATAATCCACTCTCATGTTATGCAGTCTATCTTTCTTCCATTTTATGAGAAACTCAAGGCCATTTTGGAATGTATTTTATTTGTTGACTAACTTTCACTCATTTTTCTCTTCTCTTCCTGAGTTCTTTAGGTCCGTAAATTCAGCCCTTTGGAAAAATTTCCCTCTTATCTAAACAATTATACCAGCTGAAAAATCATCATTAACAGATTTCTGAACTGAAGCTGACTTTATTGATTCTTCCAAACTCTGTTACATTATGCATCCAGTGAGAAACTACCAGCTGGTCCTTCCCAAAGCACTGCCTTCCCTCAGTGTTTGAGTTTGCCATGTCTCAAATAACTTGCAGAACATCAGTGACTGCATAAACATTCTTTACTTGAGAACTCTTTTACCATAACAATTAGATATACTTATGATCTTTCTTTAATGTTTAGTTTCCCTTGTTGTTCCTCTAATCCTTTGAAGCAGACACAGTTGTTAAAGCATATTTTTAAATTTAATTCTCAATTTATGCTTAGTTTACCTCTGTCACTTTCTTTTTAGCTGGATCACAGTATCCTCCTCTCTCTTTGCTTCCAGGTTAGGTCATTCATTTTTCTACCAAAGCACAGAAAATATTGCTCTGTGAAACTGGGAGATGGGGATATGAATTTCAGCAATGTTAACTCTTACACCCACAGGCAGGGCCCATTGTCAACTATGATATTTATTACTTGGTCTCCATAAACTGCCTCCACCATGAGGTCCATGCTGATACACAAGGTCTCTAGGAATCCAGTTCAGTTCAGTCGCTCAGTCATGTCCGACTCATTATGACCCTATGGATCACAGCACACCAGGCTTCCTTGTCCAACACCAACTCCCCGAGTTCACTCAGACTCATGTCCATCGAGGCAGTGACCATCCAGCCATCTCATCCTCTATCATCCCCTTCTCCTCTTGCCCCCAATCCCTCCTAGCATCACAGTCTTTCCAATGAGTCAACTCTTTGCATGAGGTGGCCAAAATACTGGAGTTTCAGCTTTAGCATCATTCCCTCCAAAGAAATCCCAGGGCTGATCTCCTTCAGAATGGACTGGTTGGATCTCCTTGCAGTCCAAGGGACTCTCAAGAGTCTTCTCCAACACCACAGTTCAAAAGCATCAAACCTTTGGTGCTCAGCCTTCTTCACAACCAAATCTAACATCCATACATGACCACAGGAAAAACCATAGCCTTGACTAGACGAAACTTTGTTGGCAAAGTAATGTCTCTGCTTTTGAATATGCTATCTAGGTTGGTCATAACTTTCCTTCCAAGGAGTAAGCGTCTTTTAATTTCATGGCTGCAGTCACCATCTGCAGTGATTTTGGAGCCCAGAAAAATAAAGTCTGACACTGTTTCCCCTGTTTCCCCATCTATTCCCCATGAAGTGATGGGACTGAATGCCATGATCTTCGTTTTCTGAATGTTGAGCTTTAAGCCAACTTTTTCACTCTCCTCTTTCACTTTCATCAGGAGGCTTTTTAGTTCCTCTTCACTTTCTGCCATAAGGGTGGTGTCATTTGCATATCTGAGGTTATTGATATTTCTCCCGGCAATCTTGATTCCAGCTTGTGCTTCTTACAGCCCAGCATTTCTCTTGATGTACTCTGTATAGAAGTTAAATAAGCAGGGTGACAATATACAGCCTTGATGTACTCCTTTTCCTATTTGGAACCAGTCTGTTGTTTGATGTCCAGTTCTAACTGTTGCTTCCTGACCTGCATACAAATTTCTCAAGAGGCAGGTCAGGTGGTCTGGTATTCCCATCTCTTTCAGAATTTTCTAGAGTTCATTGTGATCCACCAAGTCAAAGGCTTTAGCATAGTCAATAAAGCAGAAATAGAAGTTTTTCTGGAACTCTCTTGCTTTTTCGATGATCCAGCAGATGTTGGCAATTTGATCTCTGGTTCCTCTGCCTTTTCTAAAACCAGCTTGAACATCAGGAAGTTCACGGTTCACAAACTGCTGAAGCCTGGCTTGGAGAATTTTGAGCATTACTTTACTAGCGTGTGAGATGAGTGCAATTGTTCGGTAGTTTGAGCATTCTTTGTCATTGCCTTTCTTTGGGATTGGAATGAAAACTGACCTTTTCCAGTCCTGTGGCCACTGCTGAGTTTTCCAAATTTTGCTGCCATATTCAGTGCAGCACTTTCACAGCATCATCTTTCAGGATTTGAAATAGCTCCACTGGAATTCCATCACCTCCACTAGCTTTGTTCGTAGTGATGCTTTTTAAGGCCCACTTTACTTCACATTCCAGGATGTCTGGCTCTAAGTCAGTGATCACACCATAGTGATTATCTGGGTCATGAAGATCTTTTTTGTACAGTTCTTCTGTGTATTCTTGCCACCTCTTCTTAATATCTTCTGCTTGTGTTAGGTCCATACCATTTCTGTCCTTTATCGAGCCCATCTTTGCATGAAATGTTGATTTGGTATCTCTGATTTTCTTGAAGAGATCTCTAGTTTTTCCCATTCTGTTGTTTCCCTCTATTTCTTTGCATTGATCGCTGAAGAAGGCTTTCTTATCTCTTCTTGCTATTCTTTGGAACTCTGCATTTGGATGTTTATATCTTTCCTTTTTTCCTTTGCTTTGCTTCTCTTCTTTTCACAGCTATTTGTAAGGCCTCCCCAGATAGCCATTTTGCTTTTTTGCCTTTCTTTTCCATGGGGATGGTCTTGATCTCTGTCTCCTGTACAGTGTCACAAACCTCATTCTGTAGCTCATCAGGCACTCTATCAGATCTAGGCCCTTAAATGTATTTCTTATTTCCACTGTATAATCATAAGGGATTTGATTTAGGTCATACTTGAATGGTCAAGTGGTTTTCCCTACTTTCTTCAATTTAAGTCTGAATTTGGCAATAAGGAGTTCATGATCTAAGCCACAGTCAGCTCCTGGTTTAAATAATATTCTTTAAATATTTAAATTTATTTATTTATTATTTAAATAATATTCTTTAAATATTTAAATATTCTTGCTCCTGGTTCAGCAAGAATACTGAAGTGGTTTGCCATTCCCTTCTCCAGTGGACCACATTCTGTCAGATCTCTCCACCATGACCCGCCCATCTGGGGTTGCCCCACGGGCATGGCTTAGTTTCATTGAGTTAGACAAGGCTGTGGTCCTAGTGTGATTAGATTGACTAGTTTTCTGTGAGTATTGTTTCAGTGTGTCTGCCCTCTGATTACCTCTTGAAACACCTACCATCTTACTTGGGTTTTTCTTACCTTGGGTGTAGGGTATCTTCACTGCTGCTCCAGCAAAGCGCAGTCACTGTTCCTTACCTTGGATGAGAGTTATGTCCTCACCGACACCCTTTCTGATCTTCGTGGGATAGATCCTCTATGCCCTCCTCCGCCCACGCAGCCACGGCTCCTTGGACATGGGTTTCGTCCTCCTGGCCGCCGCCCCTGGCCTCAGGCGTGGGGTTGCTCCTCTCGGCCGCCATCCCTGGCCTTGTCCTGAAGGATCCCGGATGAACACCCAAGATGAAATGTTGTTGTTGAATCATGTGACGACACCGGGATTCTTAGCCCCTGGAGGAGAAGAAATCAAGCTGGGGCCAGAGACGAGGCTTGATCACTCAGAGGTTTTGTGTAATAAAGTTTTATTAAAGTATAAAGGAGATAGAGAAAGCTTCTGACATAGGCATCAGAAGGGGGCAGAAGTCTATGCCCCAACCAGTAACGCTGAATAAGCTGAAGTTGAATGGTTCTTTGAAAACCTACAAGACCATTTAGAACTAACACCCCCAAAAAGATGTTCTTTTCATTATAGGGGACTGGAATGCAAAAGTAGGAAGTCAAGAAACACCTGGAGTAACAGGCAAATTTGGCCTTGGAATACGGAATTAAGCAGGAAAAGACTAATAGAGTTTTGCCAAGAAAATGAACTGGCAAAGCACTTCAGTATTTTTGCCTTGAGAACCCCATGAACAGTATGAAAAGGCAAAATGATAGGATACTGAAAGGGGAACTCCCCAGGTCAGTAGGTGCCCAATATGCTACTGGAGATCAGTGGAGAAATAAACTCCAGAAAGAATGAAGGGATGGAGCCAAAGTAAAAAAGAATACCCAGCTGTGGATGTGACTGGTGATAGAAGCAAGGTCCGATGCTGTAAAGAGCAATATTGCATAGGAACCTGAAATGTCAGGTCCATGAATTAAGGCAAATTCAGATCAGATCAGATCAGTCGCTCAGTCGTGTCCGACTCTTTGCGACCCCATGAATCATAGCACGCCAGGCCTTCCTGTCCACCAACTCCCGGAGGTCACTCAAACTCACATCCATCGACTCAGTGATGCCATCCAGCCATCTCGTCCTCTGTCGTCCCCCTTCTCCTCCTGCCCCCAATCCCTCCCAGCATCAGAGTCTTCTCCAATGAGTCAACTCTTCGCATGAGGTGGCCAAAATACTGGAGTTTCAGCTTTAGCATCATTCCTTCCAAAGAAATCCCAGGGCAAATTGAAAGTGGTCAAACAAGAGATGGCCAGAGTGAATGTCGACATTCTAGGAATCAGTGAACTCAGATGGACTGGAATGGGTGAATTTAACTCAGATGACCATTACATCTACTACTGCAGGCAAGAATCCCTCAGAAGAAATGGAGTAGCCATCATGGTCAACAAAAGAGTCCGTAATGCAGTACTTGAATACAGTCTCAAAAACGACAGAATGATCTAGGAATCCATGCCATCCCAAAACTCTGTGTTCATTAGTTGTCAAAATATCAAATTATACTCCTTTCCTCATTGTAGAGTAAACCAAGTGAATGGCCATAGATTCTGGAAAGAACTGGAATAATCAGTATGGTGTAAACTTGCTATTCAGTTGCAAAGTGTTTCCTCCTAAGGATTTTGCAATTTCTCCAGTCAATAGATTCCAGAACTGACAATCAGTTAAGGGCTGAGAACTGAGCAAGTATGAATTTTTATTGAGGAACCAATCTTTAGCTGCCTGCTCTTGCACCATTGTTGGCTGATCCTGGGACATGATGCTTTATTAACTGTTCATAACATTTCTTGCTGGTGAAGCCCCATTGTCTGCCCCTCCAGCCTTACTCTTCATTATAGCAATTGCAGCCTCTGGCTTGGCAGTTAGGTGCTGTCACCTGGCCTCTTTTAGTCTGGGGCCCAGTGGATATTAACAAACTAAGTACTGTAATCATTACTCCAATGTCATACCTAGTCTGCAACAGAGAGCCATCACCAAACTTCCCAGTGAAGACTGTGCTTTTTGCCCACATCTTCTTGACAGCTTTTTTGAACGGTATGTCATTTTCACTTTCCAGTAGAACACAATACTCTGGCAATTTTCTTGACTTCACATGAAATTTTGATTTCAGCATGTCTACCTCCCTCAGTCATTCTCTTTCTACCTCTGCTTGCAGAGAGAGTAAGTATCATTTCTACTCTGTTTGGCATTAGTCATCAATTTCTCCAGATCTCTCCGAGTCACCTCAACAGAGGGTTTGATCCATTTCCTAGGATTTTTGCCAGGTTGTGAAATCCCATATCCCTAGAAAATGCTCTCAAGTAAATGAAGTTTTACTTACCTATTTTTATATGCTCACCTTCTTGATCCAACATCCTCGATATCCAAAACCTTGGATAGTCCCGTTGATGATTGATTATGTCTTGGTTGAGTATTTAATATCCACTGAATCTGTACCTCTAATTGTTTGGTGTTCTATTTTCCACTCATTTATGTTCATCTTTCCCATGCAAGGACCTACTTGTAATCTAAAGAAAATAAATAACTAACTAAATAAACTAAAACAAACAAAAAACTTTGACTCTAAATTTAGTCTTTATTTGTTATTAATGGCCTTAACTTACTCATTATCCTTCTGGAGATAACAAGACACTTTCACTATCTTTCACACTTTTGGATGCCTGAATCATTGTGTTTGAAAGGGCATTTCCCATGTCCGTAACAATTTCCCAGGACACCTACAGTGAATTCTTTAGTAATTGGTTTGCCACTCCATCAGTGCCATATTCTGGATATCATCAGGTGTGCCCATGAGGTGGTGAATAAGTGGTCCCAGAGTGCAGAGCCACTACTGGTGCCATATCTTTTAGCTTGGGTCCTCCAAGACACAGGCTCCAATAAAAATTCAATATACAAGAGATTTATTGGGTGAGAGAGAATGTGAAAGAGCTGGAGTGGATCAGGAAAGCTGTCAGATCATAAGGCAGGTCTGACTTCTGTGGAGGAAAAAGGGAAGTAAGAAAGACTAGATTAAAAAAAAAATCTAATATAATTCTAAGAAAGTTAATGGCTAGGACATTGTTGAGGCTTTAAGCCCAAGGTGCTGATTAGCAATGTAATGTATTTCCCAGAAACAGTTCAGCTTCTGGTACCCTGACACACTCCATTCATGCCAAGCAGACCTTATTGAATGTATGTGAATGGTTCTATGAAGACCTACAAGACGTTTTAGAACTAACACCCAAAAAAGATGTCCTTTCCATTATAGGGGACTGGAATGCAAAAGTAGGAAGTCAAGAAACACCTGGAGTAACAGGCAAATTTGGCCTTGGAACACGGAATGAAGCAGGGCAAAGACTAACAGAGTTTTGCCAAGAAAATGCACTGGTCATAGCAAATACCCTCTTCCAACAACACAAGAGAAGACTCTATACATGGACATCACCAGATGGTCAACACCGAAATCAGATCGATTATATTCTTTGCAGCCAAAGATGGAGAAGCTCTATACAATCAGCAAAAACAAGACCAGGAGCTGACTGCGGCTCAGACCATGAACTCCTTATTGCCAAATTCAGACTGAAATTGAAGAAAGTAGGGAAAACTACTAGACCATTCAGGTATGACCTAAATCAAATCCCTTATGATTATACAGTGGAAGTGAGAAATAGATTTAAGGGCCTAGATCTGATAGATAGAGTGCCTGATGAACTATGGAATGAGGTTCGTGACATTGTACAGGAGACAGGGATCAAGATCATCCCCATGGAAAAAAAATGCAAAAAAGCAAAATGGCTGTCTGGGGAGGCCTTACAAATAGCTGTGAAAAGAAGAGAAGCGAAAAGCAAATGAGAAAAGGAAAGATATAAACATCTAAATGCAGAGTTCCAAAGAATAGCAAGAAGAGATAAGAAAGCCTTCTTCAGCTATCAATACAAAGAAATAGAGGAAAACAACAGAATGGGAAAGACTAGGGATCTCTTCAAGAAAATCAGAGATACCAAAGGAACATTTCATGCCAAGATGGGCACGATAAAGGACAGAGATGGTGTGGACCTAACAGAAGCAGAAGATATTAAGAAGAGGTGGCAAGAATACACAGAAGAACTGTACAAAAAAGAACTTCAAGACCCAGATATTCATGATGATGTGATCACTGACCTAGAGCCAGACATCTTGGAATGTGAAGTCAAATGGGCCTTAGAAAGCATCACTACGAACAAAGCTAGTGGAGGTGATGGAATTCCAGTGGAGCTATTCCAAGTCCTGAATGATGATGCTGTGAAAGTGCTGCACTCAATATGCCAACAAATTTGGAACACTCAGCAGTGGCCACAAGATTGGAAAAGGTCAATTTTCATCCCAATCCCAAAGAAAGGCAATGCCAAAGAATGCTCAAACTACCGAACAATTGCACTCATCTCACACGCTAGTAAAGTAATGCTCAAAATTCTCCAAGCCAGGCTTCAGCAATATGTGAACCGTGAACTTCCTGATGTTCAAGCTGGTTTTAGAAAAGGCAGAGGAACCAGAGATCAAATTGCCAACATCTGCTGGATCATGGAAAAAGCAAGAGAGTTCCAGAAAAACATCTATTTCTGCTTTATTGACTATGCCAAAGCCTTTGACTGTGTAGATCACAATAAACTATGGAAAATTCTGAAAGAGATGGGAATACCAGACCACCTGATCTGCCTCTTGAGAAATCTGTATGCAGGTCCAGAAGCAACAGTTAGAACTGGTCATGGAACAACAGACTGGTTCCAAATAGGAAAAGGAGTACGTCAAGGCTGTATATTGTCACCATGTTTATTTAACTTATATGCAGAGTACATCATGAGAAATGCTGGACTGGAAGAAACACAATTTGGGATCAAGATTGCTGGGAGAAATATCAATAACCTCAGATATGCAGATGACACCACTCTTATGGCAGAAAGTGAAGAGGGGCTGAAAAGCCTCTTGATGAATGTGAAAGTGGAGAGTGAAAAGGTTGGCTTAAAGCTTAGCATTCAGAAAACGAAGATCATGGCATCTGGTCCCATCACTACATGGGAAATAGATAGGGAAACAGTGGAAACAGTGTCAGACTTTGTTTTTCTGGGCTCCAAAATCACTGCAGATGGTGACTGCAGCCATGAAATTAAAAGACGCTTACTCCTTGGAAGGAAAGTTATGACCAACCTAGATAGCATATTCAAAAGCAGAGACATCACTTTGCCAACAAAGGTTCGCCTAGTCAAGGCTATGGTCTTTCCTGTGGTCATGTATGGATGTGAGAGCTGGACTGTGAAGAAGACTGAGCGCCGAAGAATTGATGCTTTTGAAGTGTGGTGTTGGAGAAGACTCTTGAGAGTCCCTTGGACTGCAAGAAGATCCAACCAGTCCATTCTGAAGGAGATCAATCCTGGAATTTCTTTAGAAGGAATGATGCTAAAGCTGAAACTCCAGTACTTTGGCCACCTCATGCAAAGAGTTGACTCATTGGAGAAGACTCTGATGCTGGGAGGAATTGAGGGCAGGAGGAGAAGGGGACGACAGAGGATGAGATGGCTGGATGGCATCACTGACTTGATGGGTGTGAGTCTGTGTGACCTCCGGGTGCTGGTGATGGACAGGGAGGCCTGGCGTGGTGTGGTTCATGGGGTCGCAAAGGGTTGGACAAGACTGAGCGAACTGATCTGATCTGATCTGATTACTGAGAGTTCAGTGATGAATGTCAAAACATAGCAACGGGCACCAGTGGTCGATTAGATTCCCTGAGGTCAGAGATCTAATAGGCATATCCTCATGACAATGATCCTTGCCAGCTGCGAAGAAACACTGCCTTTGGTACAATCACACATGGTACTCGATTTAAAAGGTTTGTGTTTAATGTAAAATGCTGGTAAAAAGTTAAAGAATCTACCCCTGTATTAACAGGTTACAACACTAAACTCTCATATCTGGCTGATAGGAGTGTAAACAAGTAGTGCCTTGGGGAAACTTTTGCCCCATTTATTAAATCTACATATGGGTTTATCCTGTGACCCAATCCCACTCTTGATGCTATGTCCAACAAAAACATTTTCAACAATGTTCATTGCAGCACTATTTCTAATAGCTAAAAACCAGAAACAATCCAATTGTGTTTTGATGAAACAACTAAGTTGTAATATAGTCACACAACAAAATAGCTCACAGCAGTGAAATAGAACAAAGTGCTGCCTCATACCAGAACATGACTAAAATTTCACTGAAATAATGTTGCACAGAAAAGAAACCTGACATCAAAGAGTACATATTATATGAGGATTACTTATAAGAAGTTCAAAAGGAGGCAAAACTAATACACGGCCTTAAAGGACAATGCAGTGTTTACCTCCTAAATAGGGGTGGGAGTAAGGGCTGAGGGGACCTGGAAATCTGAGTAAAGAAAAATAAAAACTACAACAAAAAACTCTGATATTGACCCCTTAATTTATTAAGAATTTTTAAGTAGGGACCCCCCCACCTTTTCATTTTGCACTGGACCCCAGAAATTATATGGTTAATTCTGTCTGTAATTATAACTGTAAAGTCACATTTTAAGAAAATATACCAATTTTTACCTTTTACAGTAGAGTATTTCCACACAAGAATTAACTTCCAATTATCAATCCAACTATCTTAAACTGATAGTTGATCTAGTATGATTTTGCAATTGCTCTGTTTATGCTCCAGCTCTATAAACTTCTTTGATTTGACTCCACATAGATGTAATTTCTGTTTTCACACCTACAAACATTATCTAAAGTTCTTCAAAGTTTAATGATTCTCTGCTGAACTTTACTGAAACACACTTCTGTAAAAATCAAGACTAAAGATGGGGAAAAATCATACACTAGCTTTAAGAACTAAAGAAAAAAAGACAGTGAGCCTCAAGATGAAAAGACTTTAGAACTAAAACTTGAAATAGGAAACCGTTAATTAAGCGTTTGAAAGGGAATATTAAACATGAAACATAAAAGGAAAACTTACATTGTAATAAAGTCATCTTAGAAATGGTCTAAAGAGAAACAGTGTGAAATAAAAAACTTGGAGAAAAACTATTCATTGTTCTGAAAAAGGCTTTTTTTTTTTTTTTTTTTTAAGATCAGGGAAGGTTGGAACTATATACAGAGTGAGAACCAGAAAAAATGGTTAACTTTTAAGCTATGATCTGGATAATTATGCATTATTATTTTTTGTTATTCATATTTTGGTTAACAAAATGTGAGTTTTTCATATTTCAATTTTTCATACTTTGATATATCTTTCTATAGACAAAGATATATCAAAATATGAAATAAGTCATCTCAAAAATCAAAATAAAATGAGCTCACCAGAAAATCTATGAGGATGACAAAGTTTGGAAAGGTACACCTTAAAATAATATCTAGAATATATTAGCATTTATCATATAATAAGTTCTGAATAAATGTTAGTCATTAACAGTAGTATTTTCATTTTCACTAGCAGATGAATGATATTCCACTCAAACTTTTCTCTTCTTTTTTTAAGAGAAAAGTACATTTATTTTCTCTATAATTGGAGAATCCCAGGATGTAGCTGCTTGATGCTCTACATTTATATACACTAGAGCTCAATCTGATTTTTTCTTCATCTTTCCACCAGTCTCCTTCCACATTTGTTAGAGTCTGTTATAGTCATAAAACATGCAGAAAAGAAATTAAGTGGATTCGATGGTTGGAACCACCATCATGAGAGTAGCTGAAGAACACTTACAAAAAGAGCTGCTAAAAAAAAAAAAAAAAAAGAAAAGAAAAAAACTGCTTTTTACTAAAAACAATCTGCTAAAATAGGATAGGTTCTGGATCATTTTAAACAAAAATTTTATTAATTTTTATAAGTGGATAACATCGAGAGAAATAGAAGATAGTATTCTGTGAGATAGAAATAACAAATACACATTATCACATTGATATACTCCCTGGAGTAAAAGACAAGTAATTAAAATAGAAATTACATTTTACAAACATATGTGGCCTGATTTTGTTTTATGATAGTCCAAATATTTTTTTGAAAAATAGAATATGTGTGGGTTTTTGGAGGGTGCGTAGTTGGGGGAATTAGATCTTTGAAGGAAAAAAAAAGGAGTATCAGTCCTTGAAAGTGAAGTAGGAATGATATAAAAAAGAAAAACTCAGAAAATAGAATTTTTATGGCTAATGGTAAATTTCCTTTGTGTTATGAAACCTAAAAAGTCAAGAATGGCCTGCATATTTTGTTTGACTATAAATATTTTGTTTTTTATTTCTGCTTAGGTAACAGAAAAATTAACATATAAAAATACATCAAGTATTACTGGCTTGTAACACTGTTGTTAAATAAATTAGCTTTCCAAAGTTTTTTACAGTGCAGCTGAATTTTCTTTGCTTGCAAATTGTTCTTTACTGTCCATTACTCGGTTCAAAATGTTCCTTCATCTTAGCAAGATATTTTAAAATTAATGTGTGATAATTTATTTAAAACATTTTTGGTTTCTGCTTAGTCATAAAAAGTGTTCTTTCTCATAACAGTAATCATTGTAATAATACAAAAAAGTTTAAATCTCACTTTTATTCATAAAGTGCTATAATGAAATTCTCAGACTTCAAAACTATTCATAGCTGCACTTATCCCCTGGATCTGAAAATTCACAGAGTAATATAATTGTGTTTTTTCACTACTAATTGAATACTATTAATCATTAAAAATCTCTGAATAAAGGTGAAGTAGACACTCATAAGTACTGAGTCAACATGAGGAAATTATTATGTCATTATGATAATAATATCATATATTTGTATAGGGCTTTAGAGTTTATGAGGTGATTTCATTTGATCTCTACAGCAACTGGATAAGTAAGGGCACTTTTGATTGCTCATGACTGATTTATTAACCTACACTAGCCTAAGTATCTAGAGGGATTTATTATAAAGGTCCTCATCAGACATTTGGAACTTACTGGACTATTGGGAGGTGGAGATATTGAATAATATCCTTTAAACTAAGAAGGAATTTCAAGACCAAAAAACAAAGCAGGCAACTCTACAAAATTCAATAATAAAGTTTATGTGGGTAACTTACATACAGGCAGGTTCAGGTGGACAATAATCCAGGGGCATTTGCAGCTGCATGTGATACCACCGAAAGGAGTGCAGGGGAATTTAAGGGAACCGAAGCTAAAGATAGAGTCTGACTACTAGGGAGCAGCAGGTCTATACCTTTGGGAACCAGGGGCTTTTCCTCTCCCATAGAAGTCTTATGAGTGTCAGCAGAAGGCACTCTTTCAGCTTTGATCTCAGATGTAGGCAAAGATAAAAGTTGATAGAGACCTTACCTGGTTTGGGTTCATTTCTTGTGAGCAGGCTAAAGATCAGTCATGCAGAAAGGGGAGAGAGTAGGTCTGCAGGCTTAAGATGGGGCTGACAAAATGGTGTCAAATTGGCTCACGTGGGGGACAAAGCATGGTTGCGGAACAAACACAGACAACAGTTTATAAGCACGAGCTTTGCTCTCATTCCAGCTTCTCTATGTGTGTACTCTTGTAGAAAAGGGGGAGGAGGTCCACTGAGAGGACACGGATATAGGTTGACCTGAAATCTCTATCTTGGCAATTGGAGTCTCTTTATCTGCTTTCAAGGTGGCACTAGTGGTAAAGAAACTGCTTGCCAATACAGGGAATATAAAAGACATGGGTTCAATACCTGGGTTGGGAAGATCCTCTGGAGGCCTGGTAAACCACTCCAGGGCTCTTGCCTGGAAAGTTCTGTGGACAGAGAAGCCTGTAAACTTTTAAGTTTCTGATAGGTGGGTGCAGAGAGTCAGCCACATTTCAGTGGCCTAGGACAAGGCTTATAGTAAGTTTTCTTGCTCTTTTAATTTACTCTTTCCTTACCCTCCATGTACACTGGTCAGTTCATGAACCAATAACTCTCTTTCACTCTCTATCCTCTTCCATTTCTAACTTTTTTCCTCCTTCTGATTTTGCAGATTTTTCACATCTGAATGACAGAAAGTGTTTGTTTTATTACATAGGTACAGAAAATCAAAGACAGACTTTTCTTTCTCAAGTCCCCTCCTAGAATGTTTGGTGAGGCACCTTCAAATATCATGGAGATGAGTGGACAGTAGGAGTAGGTTCAAAAAAGAGAATATATTTCCTAGACAAACATGGAGCAAAATAATGCTTACTCTCTACAAATATCACCATGTGTATGATTGTTCCATACTGGCAAAAAAGGAACCAATTAGCAGGACTCAAAGTATTTAATTCATGATTTCTTTTCAACATACTTTGTACATTTTTATCAGAAGTAGTTATATAGGATTTTGTCTTGAAATTCCTTTAAATTTTGCATATAATAATGAATGTGGTTAGTTGATGGCAATATGGATATAGAATCCCAGGGATGGTGGAGCCTGGTGGGCTGCCGTCTATGGGGTCACACAGAATCGGATACGACTGAAGTGAATTAGCAGCAGCAGCAGCAGCAGTTCTATTTACAACTATTTTAAAATTTTTCTGGCCATATTCAGTTTTTAATTTAGGGCTTTGATAGATGTTTAGATAAATGGATATCTGTCTGTTTATCTATACACACAACTTGAGCCCTCCAAGCTTCTCTGTCCATGGGATTTCCCAGGCAAGAATACTAGAGTGAGTTAGCATTTCCTTCTCCAAGGGATCTTCCTGACCCAGAGGTTGAACCCATGTCTCCTGCACTGGCAAGCAGGTGCTTTACCACTGTGCCACCAAGGAAGCCCATATATGCATATATATTACCTTAAACATATACACACAAAAACATAAAATATGATAGGCATATACCTATATATATTATACATTAATATTTAATACTTCTGTAGTTGCATTTATCAATCATTTTTGAATCCTAGTTAAAAAGCTTTCATTTCTAGTATATAAATACAATCACTCATCTCTCCTAGATCCTGCTTATTTTGATACTATTTTTCTTTTTTTACTTTGGTTGCATCTCCAAACACTTAGAGTTTTTAATGCTGTATTTTATGAAGTATAATTGAAATTTCATTTTTTTCTATGCAACTATTACCTATGATCTCAAAATTCTCTATTAGAAAAATGCTTTTCCCACCAATTTGAAATAGCATTTTTATCATATACTAACTGTTTAGTCTATTTCTGGATCTGGGCTGTTGTGTTTTTTTTCTGGCAGTCTTTCTATGTCAATATCATGCAGCTTTATTTATAAAATATTTATACTATATGTTTTTTTTTTTTTGCCTGAGCTAGTCTCATTCTTTCTCATCCATGTCATTGCCCTTCTTTTTGAAGATTTGCTTGGTTGTTTTAACTTTGTATATTTTTCTATAAAAAAATAAAATAATTTTTTCTACTTTTAGACACAAAATTCTCTTGGTGTTGTATTAGTATTTTATAAAATATATAACTTTACTTGGCAGTCATTTTTCTTTTTAATCAGTCTTCCTATAAAGGAAGATTGTCATTACGTTGAGCACATTTTCATTTTTAAGCATTTCTTTTTTTGTTTGTTACCACTTACGATGAGTATTCGATTTTATCATTGAACCAGATGATATTTGTAGTGGAAATTATAGTATTTTATTATATTCTATACCTGTGATTACTGTTTGCAATTTTGAACTAACAATCATATGTCCATTTGGTTTTTCTTTTTTATTTTTCTAAACTTTCTCTGACTTGGTTCTCATTTGGTGCTTAATCTTTCAAACATCCTGGCTTGAGCGGATCTAGAATCCTGGCCCTGGCATTGCAATTACAAGCAGATGCTACCTGTAATAGAGGTATTTTGGGGACCAAACACAGCAACTATCCCTTCCAATCACCTTCTAAACCTAGTTTAAATCTAGTAAGAGCCCAAGTAGTATGGGGTCCTTGGAAATATAGTTTCTAGATTACAAACTCAGTTTGTTTAGAACAGAATATATGAAAACCGAGTGTGGGACTCTGTGATGATATGGAAGTAACCAAAGCTTTCCCCTTCTTTTCTGGATAAAAAATAATCACAGTTTGTTTATGTTGTTGATATTTCTTCTTTTATAACCAAAGAGTGTACAATTAGTTATTGTGTCCAATTTATCTGCTTAAAAAAAACCCTCATTATTTACTTCTTTATATTATTGAATTAGTTGCTTCTGCTACTTTTTCTTATTAATTTTATTGGCACTTTTCTAGCTTTGCTATTAGACGTTTTATTCTTTTACTATTTTTACTAATGTAGGTGTTAGAATACTATGCATTTTCCTTCTAAAATTGCTCAGGTATATAAAATATTTGAATTTTTTTTCAATTCAATTGTATTCTGGAAAATATTGAAAACTGTTTTTTTACACAAGGGCTGTTTATTTTAAAAGGACAAATCATAATTTCAACATCAAGATGAACTATTTTATGTTCATTCTTAGTTTTATTTTATTCTGATAAATTTTAAAAAAATGTATCAGGAATATTTTTTTGAGGCTTTTTATAGGGTCATCATTTTTGTCAATTTTTCTATATAGCTGAAACAAAATTATAGTCTTTAAGATTACAAAATTTGATGTATATATAGGTGTGTGTATTTATGTATATTTATACAGATAGATTATTTAGATCTCCTATACCCATATGAAGTTTTTATATAATTGATCTGTCTTAGACAGAAGAAGGAATATTGCTTCTTATTATGTGTTCCTTTCTATATTTCAGATCCCTTAGTTTCTGCTTCAAAAAGATTACTATTGAACTTTTTGTTTGCTTGTGCATAGTTGTTGATAGCAATTATAATTCTGTTGTGCTTTGAGACCTATAGATTTTCTTTCTTCTCTCATTTAGAGTTTTAGCTAGATTTTTACTTCTGCAAGCTATTAAAAGTATAGCTATTTTTTCCCCTCCTTTTTTTTTTTTTTGGTTTACTTGAATATATGTGGTATTTTTATATACATCTTGTTATTTTTAATACTTCTGATCATGTTTGTGTCTTGTATCTAAAATACAATTAAATTTTATTTTTCTAGCCAATATGATGGATGAATGATGTATGTAGTGGCCTTCATCCTTTGTACTATATTCATTGGTTCTCAATTATGAGTAATATTAAATTATCTCTTAACATGTATTTACCCTTTGCGCTAATCTCCTCCAATATCTAATCTACTCAATAGCAGTGTCTTCCTTAGCATCTATGTATGTTTTGTTGTGTATTTTGCATTTGCTCAAAAATTTTTTTAAATTTTATTATTATTTTAAAACTTTACATAATGCTAATGCTGCTGCTGCTGCTGCTGCTGCTGCTAAGTCGCTTCAGTCGTGTCCGACTCTGTGCGATCCCATAGACGGCTGTCCCTGGGATTCTCCAGGCAAGAACACTGCAGTGGGTTGCCATACATAATGCTATTGAAACTCAAATATTCCTTATGAGACAATTGAGAAACATAATCCTTTTCTTGTACCTGTGCTTTCTTTTTTCAAGCTTTTTTTTTTTTTTAAGTTTTGATTTTGTCAACATAATCTACAATAAACACAGCAATACTCAACCATTAACTTCTCTTTGTCTTAACTTTAGCTCCACAATTAAATATATATAGTACTCAGGCCCCTTCCTGAGGTATCCACAATTATTTCTTAAGTTCACTTCAGTTCAGTCCCTCAATTGTGTCCAACTCTTTGCGACCCCATGAATCGCAGCAAGCCAGGCTTCCCTGTCCAACACCAACTCCCAGAGTTCACTCAGACTCACGTCCATCGAGTCAGTGATGCCAGTCATCTCATCCTCTGTCGTCCCCTTCTCCTCCTGCCCCCAATCCCTCCCAGCATCACACTCTTTTCCAATGACTCAACTCTTTGCATGAGGTGGCCAGAGTACTGGAGTTTCAGCTTTAGCATCATTCCTTCCAAAGAAATCCCAGGGCTGATCTCCTTTAGAATGGACTGGTTGGATCTCCTTGCAGTCTAAGAGACTCTCAAGAGCCTTCTCCAACATCAGAGTTCAAAAACATCAATTCTTCAACACTCAGCTTTCTTCACAGTCCAACTCTCACATCCATACATGACCACAGGAAAGACCATAGCCTTGACTAGGCGAACCTTTGTTAGCAAAGTAATGTCTCTGCTTTTGAATATGCTGTCTAGGTTGGTCATAACTTTCCTTCCAAGGAGTAAGCGTCTTTTCATTTCATGGCTGCAGTCACCATCAGCAGTGATTTTCGAGCCCAGAAAAATAAAGTCTGACACTGTTTCCCCTGTTTTTATTTCCCATGAAGTGATGAAGCTTTAAGCCAACTTTTTCACTCTCCACTTTCACTTTCATCAAGAGGCCCTTTAGTTCCACTTCACTTTCTGCCATAAGGGTGGTGTTATCGGCATATCTGAGGTTATTGATATTTCTCCCAGCAATCTTGATTCCAGCTTGTGCTTCTTCCAGCACAGCATTTCTCATGATGTACTCTGCATAGAAGTTAAATAAGCAAGGCGACAATATACAGCCTTGACGTACTCCTTTTCCTATTTGGAACCAGTCTGTTGTTCCATGACCAGTTCTAACTGTTGCTTCCTGATCTGCATACAGATTTCTAAAGAGGCAGGTCAGGTGGTCTGGTATTCCCATCTCTTTCAGAATTTTCCACAGTTTCTTGTGATCCACACAGTCAAAGGCTTTGGCATAGTCAACAAAGCAGAAATAGATGTTTTCCTGGAACTCTCTTGCTTTTTCCATGATCCAGCAGATGTTGGCAATTTGATCACTGGTTCCTCTGCCTTTGCTAAAACCAGCTTAAACATCAGGAAGTTCATGGTTCACAAATGCTGAAGCCTGGCTTGGAGAATTTTGAGCATTACTGTACTAGCATGTGAGATGAGTGTAATTGTGCGGTAGTTTGAGCATTCTTTGGCCTTGCCTTTCTTTGGGATTGGGATGAAAACTGACCTTTTCCAGTCCTGTGGCCACTGCTGAGTGTTCCAAATTTGCTGGCATATTGAGTGCAGCACTTTCACAGCATCATCTTTCAGGATTTGAAATAGCTCAACTGGAATTCCATCACCTCCACTAGCTTTGTATGTAGTGATGTTTTCTAAGTCACATTTGACTTCACATTCCAGGATGTCTGGCTCTAGGTCAGTGATCACACCATCAGATGTCAGATGGTCAAATAATCACCATCGTGATTATCTGGGTCGTGAAGATCTTTTTCTTACAGTTCTTCTGTGTATTCTTGCCACTTCTTCTTAATATCTTCTGCTTCTGTTAGGTCCATACCATTTCTGTCCTTTATTGATCACATCTTTGCATGAAATGTTCCCTTGGTATCTCTAATTTTCTTGAAGAGATCTCTAGTCTTTCCCATTCTGTTGTTTTCCTCTCTTTTTTTGCATTGATGGCTGAAGAAAGCTTTCTTATTTCTTCTTGCTGTTCTTTGGAACTCTGCATTCCAATGTTTATATCTTTCCTTTTCTCCTTTCCTTTTCGCTTCTCTTCTTTCACAGCTATTTGTAAGGCCTCTCCAGACAGCCATTTTGCTTTTTTGCATTACTTTTCCATGGTGATGGTCTTGATCCCTGTCTCTTGTTCAATGTCAAGAACCTCATTCCACAGTTCATCAGGCACTGAATCTATCAGATCTAGGCCCTTAAATCTATTTCTCATTTCCACTGTATACTCATAAGGGATTTGATTTAGGTCATACCTGAATGGGCTAGTGGTTTTTCCTAGTTTTTTGAATTTAAGTCTGAATTTGGTAATAAGGAGTTCATGATCTGAGCAACAGTCAGCTTCTGGTCTTGTTTTTGTTCACTGTATAGAGCTTCTCCATCTTTGGCTGCAAAGAATGTAATCAATCTGATTTTGTTGTTGACCATCTGGTGATATCCATGTATAGAGTCTTCTCTTGTGTTGTTGGAAGAGGGTGTTTGCTATGACCAGTGCATTTTCTTGGCAAAACTCTGTTAGTCTTTGCCCTGCTTCATTCTGTATTCCAAGGCCAAATTTGCCTTTTACTTCAGGTGTTTCTTGACTTCCTACTTTTGCATTCCAGTCCCCTATAATGAAAAGGACATCTTTTTTGGGTGTTAGTTCTAAAAAGGCCTTTTACGTCTTCATAGAACCATTCAAGTTCAGCTTCTTCAGCGTTACTGGTTGGGGCACAGACTTGGATTACTGTGATACTGAATGGTTGGCCTTGAAAATGAACAGAGATCATTCTGTTGTTTTTGAGATTGCATCCAAGTACTGCATTTCAGACTCTTTTGTTGACCATGATGGCCACTCCATTTCTTCTGAGGGATTCCTGCCCGCAGTAGTAGATGTAATGGTCATCTGAGTTAAATTCACCCACTCCAGTCCATTTGAGTTCGCTGATTCCTAGAATGTCGACATTCACTCTTGCCATCTTGTTTGACCACTTCCAATTTGACTTGATTCATGGACCTGACATTCCAGGTTCCTATGCAGTATTGTTCTTTACAGCGTCGGACCTTGCTTCTATTATCAGTCACATCCACAGCTGGGTATTCTTTTTGCTTTGGCTCCATCCCTTCATTCTTTCTGGAGTTATTTCTCCACTGATCTCCAGTAGCATATTGGGTACCTACTGACCTGGGGAGTTTCTTTTTCAGTATCCTATCTTTTCTCCTTTTCATACTGTTCATGGGGTTCTCAAGGCAAGAATACTTAAGTGGTTTGCCATTCCCTCTTCCAGTGGACCACATTCTGTCAGATCTCTCCACCATGACCTGCCCATCTTGGGTTGCCCCACGGGCATGGCTTAGTTTCATTGAGTTAGGCAAAGCTGTGGTCCTAGTGTGATTAGATTAACTAGTTTTCAGTGAGTATGATTTCAGTGTGTCTGCCCTCTGATACCCTCTTGCAACCTTTACCGTCTTACTTGGGTTTCTCTTACCTTGGGCGTGGGGTATCTCTTCATGGCTCCTCTAGCAAAGAGCAGTTGCTGCTCCTTACCTTGGATGAGGGGTAACTCCGCACCACTGCCTTTCCTGACCTTCAACGTGGGATAGCTCCTCTAGGCCCTCCTGCACCCGCACAGGAAGGTGGGGTTGGTCTTCCCGGCCGCCGCCCCTGGCCTTGGGTATTGGGGCCTGGGGTAGCTCCTCCAGACCTCTGCCCCTGGCCTCGGATGCGGGGTGGCTCCTCTTGGCTACCGCCCCTACCTCGGACATGGGTAGCTCTTCTCGGCCCTTCCTGCGCCATCACAACCTGTCACTCTTGGCCGTTGCCCCTGACCTCGGTGTGGGGTAGCTCCTCTCGGAATCTTAAGAGATGATGTCAAATTTAGGTTTCTGGAAAGGGTATGGTCTTGTTAGTGTGATATTTTCCAAATTAATATTTAAATATTTTAAGATTTTTAAATTATTTCTGATTATTAACGGATAGGTGAGATGTATATAAATTCTTGCTTCATACTTTCTTTCCTTGAGTATCACACAGATGTCATTCTATTGCCTTTCACTTTGAATGATGCTAATGACATGTCTAATGTCTGTTTGAATTTCTTTCCCATTGAGTGATTCAATTTTCTTGCCTAGGAAGAAAGCAATTTAGTAAATTGAATAAATTAAATCATTTTAAGTAAAATTACATATACTAAATAAATAAATATATATATATATATGCACATATTTTGCTTTAAGGCAATTATTTTCTCTAATTTATTTCTGTATATTTAAGCAGAAATATTGCAGAAAGATTGCTGGGAGACATATCAGTAACCTCAGATATGCAGATGACACCACCCTTATGGCAGAAAGTGAAGAGGAACTAAAGAGCCTCTTGATGAAAGTGAAAGAGAATGAAAAAGTTGGCTTAAAACTCAACATTCATTCAAAACATTAAGATCATGGCATCTGGTCCCATCACTTCCTGTCAAATAGATGGGGAAATAGTTGAAATAGTGACAGACTTTATTTTGGGGGAATCCAAAATCACTGAAGATGGTGAATGCAGCTATCAAATTAATATGCTTACTCCTTTGAAGGAAAGTTATGACCAACCTAGTCAGCATTTTGAAAAGCAGAGACATTACTTTGCCAACAAAGGTCTGTCTAGTCAAAGCTATGGTTTTTCCAGTAATCATGTATGGATGTGAAAGTTGGACTATAAAGAAAGCTGAGCACTGAAGAATTGATGTTTTTGAAATGTGGTGTTGGAGAAGACTCCTGAGAGTCCATTGGGCTTCAAGGAGATCCAACCAGTCCATCCTAAAGGAAATCAGTCCTGAATATTCATTGGAAGGACTGATGCTGAAGCTGAAATTCCAATACTCTGGCCACCTGATGCAAAGAGCTGACTCATTTGAAAAGACCCTGATCCTGGGAAAGATTGAGGGCAGGAGGAGAAGGGGATGACAGAGGATGAAATGATTGGATGTCATCACTCAATGGACATGAGTTTGGGTAAACTCTGGAAGTTGGTTATGGACAGGAAGGCCTGGCATGCTGCAGTCCATGGGTTCACAAAGAGTCAGACATGACTGAGTGACTGAATTGAACTGAAGTGAACTGAAGGAGAAATATGTTCAAAGACCCCACGAGTTCATGAAAGCCACTCTTTCATACTGGCCTTTTAGTCCTGCTCTTTATGTGTGACTACTTTTTACCTGGGCTTCCCAGGCGGCACCAGTGGTAAAGAGCTGGCTTGCAAATGCAGGGGACATGAGAGATAGGAGTTCGATCCCTGGGTAAGGAAGATTCCCTGGAGGGGCATGGCAAGTCAGTCCAGTATTCTTCTCTGGAGAATCCCATGGAGAAAGGAGCCTGGTGGGCTACAGTCCATAGGGTTGCAAAGAGTTGGACATGACTGAAGCATCTTAGTACACCCATATGTACTTTTTCCTCTTCCTCTTCATCATCCAGAAAATAAGTGTGATGCACACAAACATATTACATACTTCCCATCCAAAAGTAACATTCTTATAAAATCCTTCCTAAACTGAAATGACAAAGAAACAATTACCTTATAACATACCTTGCTCATGGATACACAAAATAAATGAGATAAAGCACAGATGCTATGGACACAGTTCAGAGCTATGAAGGCTTGATACTGAGACATTGAGTGTGGCTCTCATGGAAGGAACTGAGTGGTGTTATTCTCATTGCTCAGGATGCCTGTTGCCTCTGCTATGATTTGCTGCAAAACCAGCACTGCACATTATTTTCACTTTTCTGCTATTTATTTAAAAATGATATAATCTCTGGATTTTTTCAGCTAGCAAAAGCAGGATATTAAAATGGATCTTTTGTTAAAATTAAGTGACATAAAGAGGATTTTCAAAAAGTGAAGCATACCTGTATCTCTCTCTTACATTATTAGGGATTGACTATTAACTCTGTGTTTGTCATTTCCAGAGGAGACATCAATCATTCACCTTTACATTCATGACCCACACAATAGAAAGGAGGAAGAGACAGGAGAAATTGATCTATTTCTCAATGTATGTAACTATTACATAGAGTATCTCTTGCATACAGTATAGGTTAAAAATTGTGTTTTCACCTTCTAAAGAATCAATAAATTAATAAAATAAATCCTTGTGGAATTAAAAATGATAAATTAAAAAAAAAAACTTAGTTTTTGTAACAAAACATGATGTATACTTATTTTGAAACCTAACATTGTAATAAACACACTCAAATAGATCCCAGTCTCCATCCACTCTCTCTCTCTCTTATTTTCCCTCCAAACAAAATGAAATGATATAGTAACTCATGTATGTTACTGGACTTTCACCTCTTTAGTCAATCCTCTATTACTTAAATTGTCTTTAGAATATGACTTCATATCTAATGGAGAGAGTTTCTTTTCTGCTCTTTGATATTTAGCTCTCTTAGTATCCTAATGTCAATGTGTTCTGCCTGATGAAAAACTTCTCCTGCTAAAAAAAGTCTTTTATGCCAAAAAAAATAGTCTTTCCCTAAATAAGGCAATGTTTTGGTCAATTTTTAAAATGGAAATCCAAAACATGAAGATTTTCCTTTTTTTTTTTAAGTTGTATGTATCATATTTTTAGAGACGTTTTATTTTTTAAATTTTTTTAAATTTAATTTTATTTTATTTAACTTTACAATATTGTATTGGTTTTGCCATATATCAAAATGAATCTGCCACAGGTATACATGTGTTCCCCATCCTGAACCCTCCTCCCTCCCCATATCATCCCTCTGGGTCGTCCCAGTGCACCAGCCCCAGGCATCCGGTATCAGGCATCGAACCTGGACTGGTGACTCGTTTCATATATGATATGTGTGTTTTTACCAGGCTAAAAGCAACCTTTCACAACACACTGAAATAAATTATCAAAATGAATCAAACTCCAGGATATATCTAGATTCAGTGGTATTTGCTGAATCAATAATCTTTGGAGTCCTAAAACGATCAGAGTGGAAATTAGGTGGCATAATAATCAATAACGGAGGCTCAAGTAAAGGATAAAAACTCACATGACACAAAGGAAGTCATTGAACTTTTGCTTTAGTTGGATGAAAATAATGAAAGCTTGCATTAAGTGCAAATGTAAACCAAGGTACAATAAGAAGGCATAAAGGAAATTATGGGTGTGACTGGACTCTGATGCACAATGAGGCACAGAGTAAGACATCATAAATATACCAGGAGTAGCCAGAATAGTAATAGCCGCTCTATTAGTTAGCAAATCCCAGTCTATGTGGTCTCAAAAGAAAGAACAGGGAACATATAGCTGTGCTCTATAAACAAGTGAGAATGCCCCAACTCCACAGAGCACACATGAGGCTCTTATGTCAGGTAACCTGTACCTAGCCCCACCTCTAGGCTGACAGAAGCTCCATCATCTGGAATCTCACTGGTTGAGGCAGCTGAAGAGCCCAGGAAGAGTCAAGCACTGCTGTTGAAATAATTCCATGTCACTTTCGCTCATATCTCTTTGGTCAAATTAAGATACTAATCTGCTAATTTCAATCAGTTTCAATTAGCTACTGCTAATTTCAATGGATCTTGAGAAGTGAGTGTCTTTTATGTCAGGAATTTGAGGAAAATATTACCAGTGTCTACCACAAGAGCAATGGTGGATGATGTTCTGTAATGATTTAGGACGGGTTGAATTGTGTCTTTCCCCAAAATTAATATTTTGAAGCTCTATGTGCTGAGAAGCTGGAGCTGGTGTACTGAATTTAGAATAAGTAGATTATAACCTGCTGAATTCAGAGGCACAAACTACCCACACAGGAGAAGCAGGGAACTTCTTTAGCATCCAAACTCCCACTTTGGGTAAGTGAAACCCAAGGGCTTATTTTGATTGAAGAGGGTTTCAATACACCCACACAAAGGAAGTAGAGTCAGAAGGTTTATTACTTAGAGCTTCAGAAGTAAGAACACAGTGAGCTGGGAAGAAGGCTGGCCTAACTCTCAGTACTTCAGACTGTGAAAGCATTTGTAAATAAGTTTAACAATTTGTTCATACTAGATGTTTGTAATGTTTCTGATAATCAATAAAAGAGATTCTTGATTAAAAAAAGAAAAAAAAAAAAAACAAGTTGATTGTTAGACCATTAGGATGGGATCTAATCCAATCTGACCAGTACCCTTAACAGAAGAAGAGATTAGGACACAGGGAGACACAAGAACCTTATAAAGATTTGATTAAAAATTTATTTAAATATTTTCTTCACTTTTGCAGCAGCAAATTGTATTTATATGAATATGACATGGTTGTTTCTACGTCAGGGTTTATATGTGGGTGCCTAGACTAAATTTCAGGACTTTCTAGGACTAGACTAATTGTAAAAAGATCCTGAATAAACAAAAGAAATCCACATATATTTTATTAATAAAGGGATTAGTAACAAAATCCAAAGATTTTGTATTAATATATTTAAATTTAATAAAATATTATATTAATAATATTCTTGAAGGCTCAAAAATTCATTTTTTGAATGCATTTATAAGTACTTAGGCTAAGATTTGGTTCAATTATTATTTGATTGTATGTGTTCTGTTGATGGATTTGGGCAGTTAGCAGACAGAAAATGTGTCAAATTAAAATATGAATCAAAGATATCTAAACTTTGGTTATTGCTCAATAGATGCTTTATATTAAATACATAGCTGAATATATTGTACTACCACAGTTATTGTAATTAGGGAAGATTTTACCTCTCTCAGAAACGGAAGGAAGAAGCCCACTCTCACTAATATTTATTGTCACAGATAATTTTGAGATCAAGAGAAAATGGTTCATATTGCCATGATCTTAAGTTAACTAACCAAAACTAGGTAGAATTACACATACACACACACAAACACAAACACATATACCTCATTTTTTAAAGATGCAGAAATTGCAGTGAATTTGCAAAACACACATAAAGTTACATGAAGCTCTTGATTTATACATAAACAATGTTTCTAAAAAAAATTGTGGTCTTTTTCTACAAAAAAAAAAAAAAGGAAAAGGATTTTCCTTCTACACAAAATTGAGACAAAATTTCTCCTATTAATATTTGAATTGATTACAAATTGCTGATCCAATCTACTTATTGATTACAAAATGTCAGAGGTACATGATCGTGTCTATCAACCATAAAACTTATAAAATATACCATTAAATTATGTGCTCTTTTGATAACTATATTTGCATTGCTTGATTAAAAATTAGAGCACATATTCATCTGATATAATGTTGTGTGTTGGGAAGAAAATTTTGAGTGTATAAAACAGTAAAAATTAAAACAGGAAAGAAATCAAAAGATTTAAACCCTCAGTCTTCTTCCTACTTTTAGAAAATCAAATAAATCTGCTTATGCTATATTATAATTTGAATATAAATAAAAATTAAAACAAAATGTAATTTTTGTAACAACCTATGTATTTGAATAACTTTTGTATCATCTTTGTTTTTCCAAGCTATAGGGATGATTAATTAAATACTCTACAGATAAAATAAAGTTACTTTCACCTATTTTGAGATTTAAACATTTTTCTTATTAAATAATAATGAAAGAAAGCTAAGTCCCTATCTTCTCCTATGTAGACAGCTCCTCCTATAGCTATATTTTATATTTCAAATTTAAGCTCTTTTTTCCCTCATACTCTTCTAGTAAGTGATGTTTTTAAAATGATGTTGGAATAATAGTTTCTTGAGGTTGATAGTCTGGGATATTGCTAATGTAGTTACTCATCTTTGCTCATTTATTTTGCAATTTTAGATAAATGATATACATATGGAATATGCATTCTCAATGTAAACACATAAATTTGGGATTAAAATGTAATAGAGCCTGAGGGCTCCCTTTTGGCTCAGCTGGTAAAGAAACCGCCTGCAATGCAGGAGACCTGGGTTTGATCCCTGGGTTGGGGATTCCCCTGGAGAAGGGGAAGGCGACCCACTCAGTATTCTGGCCTGAAAAATTCCATAAACAGAGGAGCCTGGTGAGCTACCTGCCTGCCAATGCAGGAGATGCAGGAGATGTGGATTCAATTCCTGGGTCAGGAAGATCAGCTAGAGATGAAAATGGCAACCCACTCCAGTATGCTTGCCCAGATAATCCCAGGGACAGAGTTGGACAGGACTGAAAGACATTCACTTTCATAGTTCAAGGCAAAATTATTATCAAAATACTCATAAATGCTGAAATAGGAAATGTTAGATGCTCAGTCGTATCCAACTCTTTGCAACTCCATGGACTGTAACCCACCAGGCTCCTTTGTCCATGGAATTCTCCAGGTGAGAATACTGGATCAGATCAGATCAGATCAGATCAGTTGCTCAGTCGTGTCCGACTCTTTGTGACCCCATGAATCGCAGCATGCCAGGCCTCGCTGTCCATCACCAACTCCTGGAGTTCACTCAGACTCATGTCCATCGAGTCAGTGATGCCATCCAGCCATCTCATCCTCTGTCGTCCCCTTCTCCTCTTGCCCCCAATCCCTCTCAGCATCATAGTCTTTCCAATGAGTCAACTCTTCGCATGAAGTGGCCAAAATACTGGAGTTTCAGCTTTAGCATCATTCCCTCCAAAGAAATCCCAGGGCTGATCTCCTTCAGAATGGACTGGTTGGATCTCCTTGCAGTCCAAGGGACTCTCAAGAGTCTTCTCCAACACCACAGTTCAAAAGCATCAATTCTTCGGTGCTCAGCCTTCTTCACAGACCAACTTTCACATCCTTACATGACCACAGGAAAAACCATAGCCTTGACTAGGCGAACCTTTGTTGGCAAAGTAATGTCTCTGCTTTTGAAAATGCTATCTAGGTTGGTCATAACTTTCCTTCCAAGGAGTAAGCGTCTTTTCATTTCATGGCTGCAGTCACCATCTGTAGTGATTTTGAAGCCCAGAAAAATAAATTTCGACACTGTTTCCACTGTTTCCCCATCTATTTCCCATGAAGTGATGGGACCAGATGCCATGATCTTCATTTTCTGAATGTTCAGCTTTAAGCCAACTTTTTCACTCTCCTCTTTCACTTTCATCAAGAAGTCCTTTAGTTCCTCTTCACTTTCTGCCATAAGGGTGGTGTCATCTGCATATCTGAGGTTATTGATATTTCTCCCAGCAATCTTGATTCCAGTTTGTGTTTCCTCCAGTCCAGCGTTTCTCATTATGTACTCTGCATATAAGTTAAATAAACAGGGTGACAATATACAGCCTTGACATACTCCTTTTCCTATTTGGAACCAGTCTGTTGTTCCATGTCCAGTTCTAACTGTTGCTTCCTGACCTGCATACAAATTTCTCAAGAGGCAGGTGAGGTGGTCTGGTATTCCCATCTCTTTCAGAATTTTCCACAGTTTACTGGAGGGGATTGCCATTCTCTTCTCCAGGGGATCTTTCTGACTTAGGTATGGAACCCAGGTCTTCTTCATCATAGGCAGATTTTTTTTTTTTTTTTTTTTTTTTGTTTTTTTTTTTTTACCATCTGAACCACAAAGGAAGCTGAAGCTGAGCATTTCAATACACATCAAAGCAAAATTAAACATTATCCAAAGAGTTCACCCTCAATTAAATTTTTTCTAAAAAAGACAGAGATAGCATAAATTATAAATCAGTATTGCACAAAGCATGGTATTATAATGTCATGATTCTGAGAAAAATAAAACTTTAAATCTCTTTACAGGCTATTCCTGCCTTTTCGGGTATGTTGTTCAAGTTATGCATTGTTTTGAGGGTATATGTTTGCTATGAACAATTCTTTCTAAACAAATGTATGTTCTGAACCACAAGTTAGGATTTGATTACTGAAAATGTGTATATAATGCAAAGCTAATTATAACGACCCAACATTGAAATGTACTTTTCCCCCAGGGATTTAAATGATATCCACCAAAAGAAGAGGAGTTTTCAATATGCAGAGAGCTAGAATGAAGCTTCTACTAAACAGTAAAATAGCTTAAGCCAAATAGCCCTTCCCAATCCTTTCATTTCTAACTAGTCTATGTGGCTCTGGAGAAATTCAGAATAGTACTGAGGATCATATTCTACACAATACTTATCTGTAAATGAAAATGTGCATTGCTTTTCTTTTAAAAGAAACATTTTTGGTATAGAGATGCTGTATTGCTAACAACTGATTCTATAATTAGCAATCTAATTTTGGCTACTCCTAAGCAATATTAAAACGAAAATTTCATTTGCCATTTCGTTTCCAAGGGAATTCCCCAGCTATGCTAAATGACAGCCATGGAGCCACACTGGATTGAAAACCAATGTCACAACATGTTTTTGTGACAGCCAGAATATCTTTAACATTTCATAAAAATGTCACTATACTTTCATTTTTAAGATGTTTACTTTAATATCCTGTATATATACACTTCTTTCATATTGCTCTTTTTTTTTTTTTTTTTTACTAAAGAATTGATAGTTTTGATAGTTTTTATTTTAAGGACATTCTTTATATCTTTATGACAGGAATTTAGAAGCTAATATAAATATTTATCTGTATCTCTGAGATGCTGAGTCCTTTTTAAGATTTTCTTTAGCTACTCTGCTTTGCTGCAAATACAGAATAAAATAAAGAATAAAACTATGTGTTGTGAATACTATAATATAATGCCCATTTCATGTCATTCTGTGTGTTGAAAACAACAAAGTACTTTTGGGACCAGCACATTTGAGTTTGGCTGATAGCCTCACACTCTGTAACTTTAAGACCTTGCTTATCTGCTCCTCCATTTTCAGATAAAATACCAACTCTCTTTCTTAGGATTATTTACTATATGAAAAAATAGCCAACTCAGTGCCGAGCACATAGTATTGTTCAATACATATACTTTTAGCTCTTTGAGAATAAGAGGACGTAAAAAGATTCCTTAGATGCAATATGAGTAGAGACCGGCAGGATGAATGGAAAACCGTAGCACAGAAATGAATGGAAGCAGACAAACTGCATGAAAACCATAGAATCAAGCAAGTACATTTTGTTAGCACATAAAGGAAGAGGACAACATAGCATAACCTGAATACTCTGGAAGCTTTCATTGCAGTCAGACCATGAAAAGCCAGAAAAAATAGAGCTCTCACATATCAACCTGTACTTAATATATACTTATGGGAAAATTTTATTTTGGAAATGGAAAACATTATGAAATAATTCCTTTGCAATTCCATACTTTGCTTACTTGATCAACCCATTTATCAATTCATTCAGAGTGAGGATGGATTTCACAAGCCAAATTTGACAACAGGGAAACCAACTACAGTAATGCTGTGGAAGTACATCCTAGAGATTCCAAGGGAATGAACTTGGAACTGGATATGGAACAATGGACTGATTCAAAATTGGAAAATGAGAACATCAAGGCTATATGTTGTCATCTGCTTATTTAGCTTATATGCAGAGTACATCATGCAAAATGCTTGGCTGGATGAAGCACAAGCTGGAATCAAGATTGCCAGGAGAAATATCAGTAACCTCAAATATGCAGATGACACTACCCCTTATGGCAGAAAGCGAAGAGGAACTATAGAGCCTCTTGATGAAGGTGAAAGAGGAGAGTGAAAAGGCTGCCTTAAAACTCAACATTCAATCTCTTTAACAAGTGGTGCTGGGAAAACTGGTCAACCACTTGCAAAAGAATGATACTAAAACACTTTCTAATACCATACACAAAAATAAACTCAAAATGGATTTAAGATCCAAACATAAGACCAGAAACTATAAAAGTCCTAGAGGAGAACATAAGCAAAACACTCTCCGACATAAATCACAGCAGGATCCTCTATGACCCACCTCCCAGAATATTGGAAATAAAATCAAAACTAAACAAATGGGACCTAATTAAACTTAAAAGCTTCTGCACAACAAATAAAGCTATAAGCGAGGTGAAAGGACATCTTTCAGAATGGAAGAAAATAATAGCAAATGAAGCAACTGACAAACAACTAATCTCAAAAATATATAAGCAACTTGTGCAGCTCAATTCCAGAAAAATAAATGACCCAATCAAAAAATGGGCCAAAGAACTAAATAGACATTTCTCCAAAGAAGACATACAGATGGCTAACAAACACATGAAAAAATGCTCAACATCACTCATTATCAGAGAAATGCAAATCAAAACCCTGATGAGGTATCATTTCACGCCAGTCAGAATGGCTGCGATCCAAAAGTCTACAAGCAATAAATGTTGGAGAGAATGTGGAGAAAAGGGAATCCTCTTACACTGTTGGTGGGAATGGAATGCAAACTAATACAGCCGCTATGGAGAACGGTGTGGAGATTGCTTAAAAAACTGGAAATAGAACTGCCTTCCCCCCCCCCGATGACCCAGCAATCCTACTACTAGGCATATACACTGAGGAAACCAGAATTGAAAGAGACACGTGTACCCCAATGTTTATCGCAGCACTGTTTATAATAGCCAGGACATGGAAGCAACCTAGATGTCCATCAGCAGATTAATGGATCAGAAAGCTGTGGTACATATACACAATGGAGTATTACTCAGCCATTAAAAAGAATACATTTGAATCAGTTCTAATCAGGTGGATGAAACTGGAGCCTATTATACAGAGTGAAGTAAGCCAGAAAGAAAAACACCAATACAGTATACTAACGAATCTATATGGAATTTAGAAAGATGGTAACGATAACCTTGTATGTGAGACAGCAAAAGAGACACAGATGTATAGAACAGTATTTTGGACTCTGTGGGAGATGGAGAGGGTGGGATGATTTGGGAGAATGGCATTGAAATATGTATAATATCATATAAGAAACGAATCGCCAGTCCAGGTTCAATGCAGGATACAGGATGCTTGGGGCTGGTGCACTGGGATGACCCAGAGGGATGGTATGGGGAGGGAGGTGGGAGAGGGGTTCAGGATGGGGAACATGTGTACACCCGTGATGGATTCATGTGGATGTACGGCAAAACCAATACAATATTGTAAAGTATTAGCCTCCAATTAAAATAAATAAATTAAAAAAAAAAACATTCAATAAAGATAGATTATGCCATCCATTCATATCACTTCATGTCAAAGAGATTGGAAAACAATGGAAACAGTAACAGACTTTACTGGGTTCATCTTCAAAATCACTTCATTCTGATCTTCATGCAGTTTTTCTGCTTCCATTCATTTCTGTGCTGCAGTTTTCCATTCATCCTGCAGGTGGTGATTGCAACCATTAAATTAAGACTCTTGCTCCTTGGAAGAAAAACTATGACAAACCTACACAGAGTATTAAAAAGAAGAGACATTATTTTGCCAACAAAAATTCCATGGACAGAGGAGCCTGGCAGGCTACAGTCCTTGGAGTGGCAAAGAGGCTGACACGACTGAGTGACTTCACTTCCCTTCCCTTTACATGTTTTTTTTTCCAGTAGTCCTGTATGGATGTGAGAGTTGGACCATAAAGAAGGCTGAGCACTGAAGTCTACTCTTGAGAGTCCCTTGGACAGCAAGGAGATCAAACCAGTCAGTCCTAAAGTAAAGCAGTCCTGAATATTCATTGAAAGGGCTGATGCTGAAGCTGCAGCTCCAATACTTTGGCCACCTGATGCAAAGGACCAACTCATTAGAAAAACCCTGATGATGGGAAAGATTGAAGACAGGAGAAGAAGGGGATGACAGAGTATGAGAAGATTGGATGGCATCACTGACTTGATGCACGTGAGTTTGAGCAAGCTCCAGGAGATGGTGATGGATAGGGAAGCCTGGTGTGCTGCAGTCCATGGGATTAGAAAGAGTCAGACATGACTGAGCAGCTGAACAATGGCAATAAAAATGGTGATGATATTGTATTATCAAGATATATTTTGAGTGTAGTAATGTTTGAAATAAAATTTTAACCCTGGTACATGATCTTCCTGTCTCCTTCCCAGGCATTCATTCCCTTATTTAGTAATATTCATCACACTGTATGTATAAACTGTTATAGTTGGATAATGAGTCCATGTTTCTGGGGAGAAAACCAAGCTGGATATTAACATGCAGAAATCATCAGGAAATAGATTAAATTCAAAGATGTGAAACTAAATGAGTTCTAGGGAGTGAATGATAAGATACAAAAGAAAGACACAGAGTGATCAAAATGTTAACTTTATTTAATATAATAACTTTCAATGGCAGATAGAGATCTTTCATATGCCCAAATTGTGTCATTCTTTCTAGGACACTTCTTAATTTATCTTTTTCTCAGTGATTAAACCTACCTTGCAAAACTTCATATATGGTTGAAAGAAATCCAAGAATGTATCTCTTTGTAGGAAATAGTAGGCTCAAGATAAGCAGAAATAAAGGTCAGAATGAGTCATCCTCTTATCAATCTTAAAATAATCTTAGAGTATTTCTAACCATGGAGGAGCAAGCATGGGAGGAAGGGCCATGGGTGTTTTTCTAGTGATTTCCTAGCCTGAGAAATGAATGCCTGGTGCTTTTCCCAGGCATTACTTCCCAGCAATATTTACATGTATTAAAATATAATTTCATAAAGGAGATAAGGGAGAAGGAAGAATCTACGTCAAATGCCTGATTTGTTTAGGTTGTTGTATGATTTCTCTTTTCTTGGCACAACCAGATAACTCAGGGTGAGCATATATTTTGGGGCACCAAGTCACTAAAATTGCTTTTTATGGTCTCCAAGATTGGAATAGCACTTCCTAAACATGTTCAGGAAGTGGCATGCTTATAGATAATTAAAGGGTATATCAGATCAGATCAGATCAGATCAGTCGCTCAGTCGTGTCTGACTCTTTGCGACCCCATGAACCGCAGCACGCCAGGCCTCCCTGTCCATCACCAGCTCCCGGAGGTCACCCAGACTCATACCCATCGAGTCAGTGATGCCATCCAGCCATCTCATCCTCTGTCGTCCCCTTCTCCTCCTGCCCTCAATCCCTCCCAGCATCAGAGTCTTCTCCAATGAGTCAACCCTTCGCATGAGGTGGCCAAAGTACTGGAGTTTCAGCTTTAGCATCATTCCTTCCAAAGAAATTCCAGGGCTGATCTCCTTCAGAATGGACTGGTTGGATCTTCTTGCAGTCCAAGGGACTCTCAAGAGTCTTCTCCAACACCACACTTCAAAAGCATCAATTCTTCGGCGCTCAGCTTTCTTCACAGTCCAGCTCTCACATCCATACATGACCACAGGAAAGACCATAGCCTTGACTAGGCGAACCTTTGTTGGTAAAGTAATGTCTCTGCTTTTGAATATGCTATCTAGGTTGGTCATAACATTCCTTCCAAGGAGTAAGCGTCTTTTAATTTCATGACTGCAGTCACCATCTGCAGTGATTTTGGAGCCCAGAAAAACAAAGTCTGACACTGTTTCCACTGTTTCCCCATCTATTTCCCATGAAGTGATGGGACCAGATGCCATGATCTTCGTTTTCTGAATGTTGAGCTTTAAGCCAACTTTTTCACTCTCCACTTTGACTTTCATCAAGAGGCTTTTTAGCCCCTCTTCACTTTCTGCCATAAGGGTGGTATCATCTGCATATCTGAGGTTATTGATATTTCTCCCAGCAATCTTGATTCCAACTTGTGTTTCTTCCAGTCCAGCATTTCTCATGATGTACTCTGCATATAAGTTAAATAAACATGTTGACAATATGCAGCCTTGACGTACTCCTTTTCCTATTTGGAACCAGTCTGTTGTTCCATGACCAGTTCTAACTGTTGCTTCCTGACCTGCATACAGATTTCTTAAGAGGCAGATCAGGTGGTCTGGTATTCCCATCTCTTTCAGAATTTTCCATAGTTTATTGTGATCCACACAGTCAAAGGCTTTGGCATAGTCAATAAAGCAGAAATAGATGTTTTTCTGGAACTCTCTTGCTTTTTCCATGATCCAGCGGATGTTGGCAATTTGATCTCTGGTTCCTCTGCCTTTTCTAAATCCAGCTTGAACATCAGGAAGTTCACGGTTCACATATTGCTGAAGCCTGGCTTGGAGAATTTTGAGCATTACTTTACTAGCGTGTGAGATGAGTGCAATTGTTCAGTAGTTTGAGCACTCTTTGGCATTGCCTTTCTTTGGGATTGGGATGAAAACTGACCTTTTCCAATCCTGTGGCCACTGCTGAGTTTTCCAAATTTGCTGGCATATTGAGTGCAGCACTTTCACAGCATCATCTTTCAGGACTTGGAATAGCTCCACTGGAATTCCATCACCTCCACTAGCTTTGTTCGTAGTGATGCTTTCTAAGGCCCATTTGACTTCACATTCCAAGATGTCTGGCTCTAGGTCAGTGATCACATCATCATAATTATCTGGGTCTTCAAACTCTTTTTTGTACAGTTCTTCTGTGTATTCTTGCCACCTCTTCTTAATATCTTCTGCTTCTGTTAGGTCCACACCATCTCTGTCCTTTATCGTGCCCATCTTTGCATGAAATGTTCCTTTGATATCTCTGATTTTCTTGAAGAGATCCCTAGTCTTTCCCATTCTGTTGTTTTCCTCTCTTTCTTTGCATTGATCACTTAGGAAGGCTTTCTTATCTCTTCTTGCTATTCTTTGGAACTCTGCATTTAGATGTTTATATAATAAGCACAAAGTTAATCTCAAACTTAACTGACCAGCTGATAGGTCTATGTTACAGCTTTGTACATTCCAGTGGATAAGATAAGTAATACATTGGACAGCTTATTTATAATTAAAGCTTATTAATATGCTTTAACTTCTGAAAATATTATTTGGGAAATTTCAGTATAGATAACTCTTTCAGACATTGCCTTGGAAAGAAATGGCTCCTCCTCTATGAAAAATAGTTATTTTATATTTTCAATTTTTCTTATAAATCAATTACCCATGACATTTGTTGATCTAAAATATTTATTTCCAGTGCCCCAAGAGCAAATGTGTTTAACTGTGATCAAAAATTGTACTCATCATTTGACCATTCAAAAAACATCCATTATACTACTGACAGAAATCAATACATCTGCCTTAATAATGGCCATTAATTCAAGACTGACTGACCTGAATTGAATGTATTTATACTGTAATTTAAAGCATGTTTCAATATGTCTGCTTAATATTGGGACGACTCCATTAGGTATGGTCATCTGTAAGCACATTAGAATCTCTTGGCTTACTTTGCTAACACTGAATATCCAGGCAATTATCACAAACGTAACTCTACAGTATGCATGTCTCTTGGCCTCCCCATTGGACTCAGTTCCTTGAGAGTGAGTTCTTCAATTTATTGATCTTCATTTTTCCCTTACCTTATTCTGTGCCCTGAATGTAATGTACATATTAGCCATATAGCAAATACATTTTAAATAAAAATATTTCATCCTTGTGGTCAGTGTGTAAATGGATATCAGAGCTAGAAAGCAGGCAGGATTTGATATAATAGTCTCCATATAAAACTGTTTGATCTTAAACTAATATTTTTAGAATTTTCTCAAATTGCTTGTTATGTGGCAATTTTTTAAAACTATACTCAAGACTGAAACATTGCATGGGGAGTTTTCAGCACATTTTGAATATTATTATGAAGCTAAAATGAGTTATAAGTGATATGAAAGAGTAAATCTTTCACTATGCCTGTGCTTTTATAATTTTCGTCCTTAATGATTCTGGCAAACATTTATGGATATATGTGAATTAACCCATGCAATACTTTGGAGGTACCCCAATTTAAACAGCTGTCCCTATCTGTCTGATTATCATGGATATAAACATGATTGTGATCATGGATATTTTTATTTTCAAGAATACGAAAAAGTGTTAAAGAGGTAATAAAAGTCTGCCTATGTCCATGGGCTTTTGTGTCACTGGAAGTAAGCAACTTATTTACAGTAGAGCACAGTGTTTGCAAAGAACTTTCTTTCTACTGTTTTGCTCTTCCTTGAAGTTATAAAAGCAATGTGATCCCTGAGGTCCTACTGTCAGTGAACCGTTTTTTGGTATTCAAAAAATTCACAGAAGTAAAATATCTACATCATATGGAAAGATCATTAACTATTGACTACAAAATAGGAACATGGCTCCTTAGGGGGAGAGAGCTGCGAATTTTGAAGTGAAGTGAAGTGAAAGTCAGTCAGTCATGTCTGACTCTTTGCAACCCCATGGACTATACAGTTCATGGAATTTTCCAGGCCAGCATACTGGAGTGGGTAGCCTTTCCTTTCTCCAGGGGGTTCTTCTCAACCCAGGGATTGAACCCAAGTCTCCCACACTGCAGGCAGATTCTTTACCAGCTGAGCCACCAGGGAAGGAAATTTTGGAACAGGATCAGATGTTTCCTGAAACTTGTAATTCTGAGCAGTATACACTGGGAAGAGGGTATCTGTAAGAGGTTTGACTGAAACACAGTGATTGAACATTCTGATGGGAAGAAGAGAAAAGATCTATCACAGAATTGCTTATTTCAAGAGAACAAAAACTATTGCAAGTGAAAGCATATGGAAATTCATACAGTGAAATCTGAATTTTCCTTTAAATCTACTGGAAGGAAGAAGTGAGGTGAAGATTTTATCTGAATGGTCAACATAATTGTTGTGATTATATTTGGTTTCTAATTTTTGCCGAGAATATGAAAACATTTTTGGAGACTCTGTGTACATTTGTCTATTAATTATCTAATTTTCCTCTGGACAGTTGTTAGATTTTTTGTTTCTTTGTTTATTTTTGGCACATTTTGGGGCTAATGTCCATATAATGGGTGGGCAGAATTATTTGTTTTTGCTTTTTCCATACTGTAAATTCTTCTACCATTACTGATATCATTCAACTTATATGACATGAAGTTATCGGGAATAGATGCCCACAAACAGCTTTATGAGCAAGTGCACATTAGCTATAAAATACAACTTATTTTATCTTGAACCATTTTATGTTTTCATCCTTACCACCTTCTATTATTCTAAAAATACATTTACCTGCTATTTAAATAGATATCTTTAAAGTTTAAATGAAGTATCAGCTTGATTTGGATTCCCAACTAAAATTGTTATGTCTCCATGACTTGGAAACAAAGAATCAAAAGGCAAAACAGGGCACATCTAATCTAAGTCCCTCATTTCAGAGATTGTAGAGAGTAAATGACCCAAGGAACTATAAAAATGTAAGGAAAATATACAAAAATAAGGCTTATTAACAATAATATCTTATATAGGATGTTATTCCTCTAGCTCTCCAGATTTCAAACATTTATCTATAGCTTTATCCAGAGAATGTTTTAAACTTGTGTTTCCTTCATTCAAAAGAAATTATGTATGCAAAAAGAAACCTAGAGAATGAGAGAAAATATTGCAAATGATATGAGAGACAAGAGGTTAATATCCAAAATATATAAACAGCTTGTATAACTCAGTATCAAATAATCAAATGATCCAATAAAAACTGGGTTGCTGCTGCTGCTGCTAAGTCGCTTCAGTCGTGTCCGACTCTGTGCGACCCCATAGATGGCAGCCCACCAGGCTGCCCAGTCCCTGGGATTCTCCAGGCAAGAACACTGGAGTGGGTTGCCATTTCCTTCTCCAATGCATGAAAGTGAAAAGCGAAAGTGAAGTCGCTCAGTCTGTGTCCTACTCTTAGCGACCCCCATGGACTGCAGCCTACCAGGCTCCTCCGTCCATGAGATTTTCCATGCAAGAGTACTGGAGTGGGGTGCCATTGCCTTCCCCGAAAAACTGGGCAGAAGACCTGAACAGACATTCTTCCAAAGAAGACATGCAAATGGCTAAAAGGCATGTGAAAGAAAAGATGCTCAACTTTGTTAATTATTAGAGAAATGCAAATTAAAATAACAGTGAGATATCCACCTCACACTTGTCAGAATGATTATCAACAAAAATTGATATTAACAAAAAGCTACATATAAAAAGTGTTGACAAGGATATAGGGAAAGGGGAGCCATTGTACACTTTTGATGGGAATGTAAATTGATGCAGGCATTGTGGAATATAGTATGGAAGTTTCTGAAAAAATAAAAATAGAGCTACTATATGCTATCTATCCCACCGTCTGCGACCTGACTGCTAGACAATAAGTGACATTCTCTATTATTCTCTTATTTTCTCCTTTCCTTCTGGAGTTTATAGAGACAATATTTAATGCACAAATTTGGGAATCTTAAATGTAATTATTTTCAGGCACTAGTTTATTGAAAAGACATCAAGTTAAAGGATAGCACCTGCAATTTACATTGAAGTTAAGGAGATTAAGTTTGGAGTGAAGCTAGCACTGACTCATTCTCTGCTTTTTTTAAAAAAAAATAGCATAATATATTGGGATATGTCAAAAATTTTATTTCACATGCTCTCAGAAAGGAATTCTGCTGTTTAGGGATAAAATGTCCTAAAAATGTTGATAAAATTCAGTTGATTTATGGAGTTCATTTCTTCTATAATCTTACCAACTTGCTGTTTAATAGTTCTATGTATTATTATAGGGAGAGAAATATTGAAGTCTCTAACTGTAACTGTAGTTTTATCTAAATTTCCTTTAAGTTTTGTCAGTTTTTCTTCATGAATTTTTGTTTTAGGCACAAAAATATTAGACTTATTGTGACTTCTTGGTGAATAAGCAATGCCCTACTGATCCCTGGTAATGTTCTTTGCTCTTATTCTTCTTTGTTATTAGTAGAGCCACTCTAGCTTTGTTGTGTTTTGATGTGTTTGCACAGTAGGTATATCTTTATTCTTCTTTGTACTTTTAAACAACCCTATTTTTCTATTTTTTTGTGGGTGTTTATTTATGGTCTTTTACCATTTATATTTTATTATACTTTCTCTATCACATATCTGTCTCATGCCTTTATCCATTCATCAATACATCTGATTTTTTTTAAAAAATATTATTTATATGCCTGCACTGGTTCATAGTTGCAGCATGAGGGATCTTTGTTGTGGCATGTGGTATCTTTTTTTTTTTTTTAATCTTTGTGGTTAAGTGCTGCTGCTGCTGCTGCTGCGAGTCACGTCAGTCATGTCCAACTCTGTGTGACCGCAAGGACGGCAGCCCACCAGGCTCCCGTCCCTGGGATTCTCCAGCCAAGAACACTGGATTGGGTTGCCATTTCCTTCTCCAATGCATGAAAGTGAAAAGAGAAAGTGAAGTCGCTCAGTCGTGTCCGACTCTTAGTGACCCCATGGACTGCAGCCTACCAGGCTCCTCCGTCCATGGGATTTTTCAGGCAAGAGTACTGGAGTGGGGTGCCATTGCCTTCTCTGGTTAAGTGCTAGAATTACACAAAGAGCAAATATTACAGGGGTTTGTTCCAACCACCTAGGACTAGAGGTCCATCAATCTAAAAGGAAGGTTCCTCTTCCTCAGAGTTTTGGATCTTGTGGTCTCTTGCTGTGACATTTGTGATTTTTCCATTTGGTGATTTTTAAAAGGTCACTTTCAAGCTCTATGAGTCCAATAGGAGGGGTTTCCTGGATTTCTCTTATCTATAGAATAAGCGTTCACTTTTGTATTTTATGCTGTGCAGTGTAGTCCTGAGAAAACAGTGGGAAAAGAATTGGTAAATCACCATTGGTTCAGGGTTGCTTGTAATTCTCCCTAATCAGTCTGCTACTATTTACTTTTCAAAGTCCTTAATCAGTTGTTAATACTAACTCCATTATTGGAATGATACATACTTTCTTTTGGTGGAAGAGTCAGAGTGAAATATGCTTATTTCATCTTATCTAGAATCAAAAGACAAAATCTGCTGGCATTTTGAGCATAAAATGTATATATTTTTTATGTTCATTTGAAGGAAAAAAAATAGATGATAAAATACTTTTGGTAAAACATCATTAAATATCACTGTATCTCCAAATCCAAATGTTAATGTAGGTAGTTTTCTTTGATAATTTGTGCTTTTAAATATGGGCTATGCAATTTCATAGAACTAATAAGTGATTGTATCAGTAAATTATAAAATAATGTGAGTCAAAATCTCAGGAATTAATTCCACAGGAATGGCCATAATACAACAGCTCAAATTTTAATATGGGATAGCTTCCATGTCACACTATTGCTCTATTTTAAATATCATACTTTCATCTTCATCATTCTTTTATAAAAATCCATACATTCCTAAAATATCATCTCATTTATGCAAATACTTCCAAGCCTCTTCTCTAAATAATTAAGAAAAATTTATTAGTTTAAAAGAATGTGATTTTAAACATAATATTAAGTAAACGATAGATATAACAGTGCAACTTTGTCAGTCACTAATAGATTTAAAGTTTATTCTTATAGGAGGAAAAAAAATGTTTTTTCTTTCCAATCAACTCCAACACTTTTAGTCATATATTCTCAATGCACACAAATGTTGGGTTGGCCAAAATGTTCATTCGGTTTTTCTCTATATCTTACAGAAAACTTGATGAACGTTTTGACCAACCCAACCCAATAAAAAAGAAACATTAGACACTATATTTTATCATAAATACCTAACCCTAGATTCATAACAGAACAAACACCATATACAGAACCAGATATAAATTGTTTAGTAACTAAATTTCTAATAAAGTACATAAAGTCTGCTATTGGAAAATCTCTTTTAATTTTGAAGTTCTAAAAACATTCATTAACAGTAAAATGCCATATTATATATTTAGATTTTAGATAGAAATCACCTGAGTTACTTATGCATTTTAAAAAAGTAAATATATTTTAGTTGTCCAATTTTCCCACAACTTGTAAATGAGTATATGTGTTTATTTTCTTGGTGAAGGAAATGGCAACCCACGCCAGTATTCTTGTCGAGAAGCCCATGGACAGAGGAGCCTCGTGGGCTACAGTCTACAGGGTCACAAAGAATCTAGTCTTTGCTACTAACACACATATGTGTTTATTTTAGGTCAAAATATATTTCTCTACTAATAAAATTACGTTTGGAAGAATATTCAAGTTTTATATTGACAATATTAATGTAATTTTAACTAATCATTTATCTTTTGTCATATTCTTTGCTAGTAATATATTTCATTTCTTCTAAAGAATTTTCATATTATTAAAATTATTTATGATCAACCTAAATCCTTCCTCATTTTATCAAATTCATCAAATTTGTGTACAAACCAGTTCCCCTTGAGCACACGGTATGAAAAGCATCTCAAATCATCCCTAATGAGCAAATTCTCACTGAACTATTTTTTATAACTCTATAAATTTATTCTTGATTAACATCTCTTCCTGATATTAAAACTCTATTACTTTGGAATCTGAAAATGAATCTGAAATAGAACACTGAAGGCTGTATTTAGGAGTGTTATTTTTCTGACATCAGAATGATCTGAATGATCTCTTAAGATTTTTCTATACTTCTTTTTAAAATATTGCTTGGGGCCATTGAGATAATTTTAAATTCATCCTGCTGAGAGGCTAAGCAGAAAGGATTAATAGAGAGTATGTTCTTGCATTTATAAGAGCTAAACTAGGTTGTTTAGAATCAGAACACAGCAAGTCCAAAGGTACCTCTAGCAATGACTTTAACAGATTATTAGCCAATTTTAAGGAAGAAAAAATGTATGTCCTCTAGCAATTTTATTCATTCAAGCATAATTGAAATGCTGTGAAATAGATCTATAAGCAGACTTCATGTGAGTAATTATTTAGTGTCTCTTTTTTTATGAAAAGGACTGTTTGGAGGAACTGTTTGTCTCCATCATGTAAACATGTATTAATTTCTCTTTCATTAAAATTTGATCTCTTATAGAAACTGCTGTGATCAAAAGTGAAACAAAGGGGTTTCTCCTCAGAGTATTTTGCCTTATTCCACTTTAGTAATTGAGAACTACTTAAATGTACCAGAGAATTTCAATTACCTGCAGGGTGATTTTAGCTTTAGCTGCAGCAGCAGAAAGAATTGCCTTTTTAAAGATTATCCTCTGTTTCCGTGGGGTGGATTTTAGTATTCTCCATTTTAGATGCTCATTCTTAAAAATACGAAGGTGTAAATAAGACATTGGCCAAAAAGTGGTCAAAGTATTTAAACTGCTTTCACTTTCTGATTTTTATATTTGACAATTAACTCATAATTATCAAAGACATTTTTGTCTCCTATTAATCTTTACCTACAAGTTAAGTTTAACTACTTAGAATAAAAAGATGAGCTTACTTTTAGTTTGTGTGTCCATAGATTTTCACTAAAAAAGAAAGTTTAGAGCTCTGAGTAAACTGAATTTTTTTAAAAAGAATCTTTACAGTTTGGTGACGTTCAAGGAATAAGATAATGTCATGTATATTTATTTCACTTTTTGGAATATTTTTTGTAAATGTTTAAATATTGTGTAGCTCAATATCAAATACTGTTTTTGATTAATATGCCTAATATACATGGGTGAGCCTCTCAGTTCTCTTCTGCATTTCTTTTGGTTGCTAGAGTTCATTAAGAGACATGCAAATACTGTACTTTGTATTCTTTGATGCATTGACAATGTGGAAAATAAATCTTTACATAATTTATCTTTTTAAAAATGCAATATTTAGTGAAACTAATAAAAGCCTTAAATGAAATTAATAAAGTTTTCCTTCAGTACAAAAAAATGTTGAGATACTGAATTTATCCAGTAAGAAGAGCCAGGAAGAGAGGGAATCAAATACCATTATAATATTCAAAGCAAAGTTGGTTTATCAAAAGCTAGTACTTCATTCGTTTTGAAACAGTTTTCTTACACTTAAAAAAAAAGTTGTATTGAAGATGCCTTAAGACACCCATGGTGGATTCATGTTGACATATGGCAAAACCAATACACTACTGTAAAGTAAAACAAATAATAAATAAATGATAAATGGTTAAAAAATAATCAAATAAAATTAGAATTTGGAAAAAAATAGACATCATTAGGACAGAATCAGGGCTAGGCTAGTGAATTAAACCAAAACTAGAGAAATTTTAGCTCAATGTAAAACGTACTTTATAAAAACTAATCATTCCCTTTCATGTGTAGAATGCATAACTCTTAAGGAAGTTATAGAAGGGCTTCAACATTGGGGGGAAAAATCACATTAAAATGATCTCTGAGGACATCTAAAACCCTAATAATCTATGAGTTCAGTGTGTCCATTTTCATTTAATTAGCCTGAGCACATTTTTTTATAGACTTTATTTTGTTCTGAGTTCAAAGAAGATAAAGGGTACAAAACCACAAATATACATCATTGTTTCATTTGGGAAAAAAGAGTTCTAATTAGGTTTAATCATAAAATATATTAAGTCAAAAGTTTAAAAGGTAGAGCATTGTGATGTTCCAGTGAAAATTGTTTATGCAAATCATTGTTGCTTATCAATCAGATAGAGGTCATTATTATAATTATTATTTTATGTGGACAATCAACAATCAAAACAGATTATGTTTAGTACTCTGAATGTCTTTTTTAAATTAATTAATTTATTTTAATTGGAGGATAATTACTTTCCATTATTGTGGTAGAATTCTACTTTTAAAATATGGGGGGGGCGGGCGTGCCTTGGGGACTCGGCGGGAGGGAGAGGGAGGAGGAGAAGGGGAGAAGATGAATTGAGACCGGGGCATGTTATATTATGAACCATGGTGATGGCAGGGAGGCCGGCGTGCTGCGTTCGGGGTCGCAAGATTGACCGACGATCTGATTTGATTAGCTGAAAATGGGAAAATATGAGCTATTTCTGTCAGCTGTAAAATGCATGAAAAATTATGTGAATGAGAAGGCAATGGCACCCCACTCCAGTACTTTTGTCTGGAAAATCCCATGGATGGAGGAGCCTGGTGGGCCGCAGTCCATGGGGTCGCTAAGAGTCGGGCAGGACTCAGCAACTTCACTTTCACTTTTCACTTTCCTGCATTGGAGAAGGCAATGACAACCCACTCCAGTGGGTTCTCTTGCCTGGAGAATCCCAGGGACAGGGGCGCCTCGTGGGCTGCCGTCTATGGGGTCGCAAAGAGTCGGACCGGACTGAAGCAACTTAGCAGCAGCAGCAGCAGCAGCAACAATACTTTTATCCATTTTCTTTAAGGATATATTGAAATGGACTATTTTATACATTCCAAATGAATATTTGGGCTTCTCAGTAGGTGCTAGTGGTAAAGAATCTGTCTGCCAATGCAAGAATCAGAAGAGATATGGGTTCTATCTATCTCTGGATCAGGAAGATAGCCTGGAGAAGGAAATGGCAACCTGATCCAGTATTCTTGCCTGGAAAATTTCATGGACAAAGGAGCCTGGCAGGCTACCGTCCATTGGGCTACAAAGAATCAAGACATGACTGAATGACTGAGCACCACAGAAAGTGAGAATTTAGGTTTTAGGATTGACTAAAGGACAACCTACTCCAGTATTCTTGCTGGAGAATCCCATGGACAGAGCAGCCTGGCGGGCTACAGTCGATATGGTCGCAAAAGCTGGACACCCTGAGGTGACTTATCATGCACACAAAGAGCAGTCTAATGGTACTCATCAATTTAGAAAATGTTGATAACTTTTTACTCTCAAGTATCATATCTCTGGGAATTGATCCTGGATGAGCACATAGAGATAGGTATATTAGTTGCTATTACAGCCCTGTGTATAATGTCTAAAAATCCAATATATAATACTTTAAAAATATATATGTTTATGATCTCTAAACATACATTGCATAACTTAAAACTCACAATGATCACACAATGTTAACTACATATTATGTTTATATTTTATAGATGCAAAAATAGATGCACAGAGAGATAACACAACTTGCTTAGAATTATAAATGTGATGTTGAAAGATAAAGATTTATATTAATGATACAATTCAAGTTAAATTCCAGTTCCTGGTTCATAATGTCCACATAAACTTGTCTCTCAGTGACTGAAGCATATTCTCTCAATGATGAGATATTGTACAGCAGTAAATAGTAGGTTTGAGTATAGTGTTTCAAACTAACGAAAAATCATTTGTTAGGGACTTCTCCGATGGTCCAGTGGTTGAGAATCTGCCTGCCAAGGCAAGCGACATGAGTTCCATCCCTGGTCTGGGAAGATCCCACAAGCCAAGGAACAACTAAGCCCACGTTCCACAACTACTGAAGCCTGAGTGTCTAGAGCCTGTGCTCCAGAACAAGAGAAGTCACCACAACGAGAAGCTCATACACCCCAACTAGAGAGTAACTCCTGGTCACCACAACTAGAGAAAGCTCACATGCAGCAACAAAGACCCTGAAAACCAAAAATAAAGAAATAAACAATTTGTTAAATGTATTTTGCACTCTAGAAATAGATTTAAGTGTCTTTGTCGAATCTATGAGCTCTTGAAACCATGTTATTGTAAAAAGGGCAATATTTGTATCTCATATTCATACATAAGGAAATTGAGACACAGAGAGGTAAATGAACTTGGAAAGAGTCACTCAGCTAGTTAAGTGTAGAAGTTAGGCTTGAATTTATGCACATCTGGTAGTGCACAACTGTTGGTGACAAATTATAGCACTGTTCTTATTTTATCTGAAATTATTTCACATAAATTTTCAGGAAAATTTCTGTTGGATATATATATATATTTTAATATCTGTATGTTTTTTGGAAATGATTGAAGTTATTTTCACCATTTTCCTATTTTCTGACTCATTGACTTTGTTAAAGTTTTCTCTGTAAGTTTTTTCAGGTTCTTTGTCATAGCATGTTGTTTTTCCTTTCAAGATGTTTTGAAAAATTGCTTTTCCTTTCTCTTTTTCAGAGGCTTGAGTATGATGTATACAATTATGCCTCTCCTTGTATTTCTCTCGATTTGTGTCCACTTATCTTCATGAACATATGTGTTGCTCACTTTGATAGATTATTAATTTTTTCTCCTGCTACATGTCCTTTCTCCTTTCTGGAACTCCATTTATACTTATTTTAGACTTTTACTATGTTGTCTTCATGTCAAAGTCTCTGCTTTCCTCCCTTCAACCCCTATTTTTTTCCCTCTCTATGGGTTTGGATATTTCATATTGTCCTTATCTTAAGTTAACAAGTAATATTTTACAGTGCTATTCTACTATTATACCTATCCAAAGAGTTATAAATTATAGCTATGCTGTTTTGCATTTGTATCCTTTATAAGTGATTCCATTTATTGATACCAATACTCTCCATTTTTTCATCTACTGTCTAACATATTTTGTTATTTTCCATACCTTTATATTATTTCAATTGTTTTAAAATCCTTATCTGTTAATCTCAGTGTCTAGATTTTCTGTGGATCTCATTCTAATGTTTGTTTTCCTCTTTCTTATGAGTTATATCATCTTATTTCTTGACATGCAATAATTTGTATGTTATCCTAGACAAAATATAGAAAGGAACAGAAAAATACATCACATGGGGAATTAGAATTCAACACATGAATTTGGAACAGGGGTACAAAATTCAGTGTAGAACAATGTTCTTAATATTTTTTGTTATCTGAAATTCTGATTGGGTTTCTAGTTTCAGCTGAAGGATTGTGTGAGTCTGTTATTTGGAGATTTCAGGATTTGTAGCTTTTTATTTCTATTGCACCCTATTCCAATCATAAGGAATGTCTTGTGTAAGAAACATGGTATGCACTTGAGAGAGGCCCCATTATTTAGGTGTAAATATTTCTTCTAAACAATGCAAGATTACATAAATTGTATTTCACTTTATAGAAAATCTTAACCTGATACTTAGCCAAAGAATTTGGCAAACATACTGTGAGATAAACACAACCAAGCATTTAGGACTCCTGAATCTTCAAAATTATAGAGTCAGAATTACACAAACACCCAAATCTTTGCTAGATTTTCTTTCCCAAGTCGAGGACTTTCTATTAAGATCAAGTTCAATCATCAACCATATAAAGGGTTAGCAAATGCTTTCTATGAAGAAAATATTCAATGATATACTATTACTGTATAAAGGCTGTCCCTCTGGAGTTTCAGTTTATTCAGTTTGATTTCCTTCCAAAGTTGGGATGATTTTGAGCATCCTACACAGTGTAAATTATATCTATAGAAACCTTTCAATACAAGATTTGGATTAAAACTTCTCAAGGACTGCCACACCCCCCCTTCACATAATGCCAAAGCAATTCTTCTGGCCTTTGCAGATAGAAAACAACCTTTAGGGATGTCGGTATTATAAGCAAAAATTTTATTACACATGTACTGGCATAAAGATTTCTCTGCTGCTGCTAATGCTGCTAAGTCTCTTCAGTCATGTCCGACACTGTGTGACCCCATAGATGGCAGCCCACTAGACTCCCCCCGTCCCTGGGATTCTCCAGGCAAGAACACTGGAATGGGTTGCCATTTCCTTCTCCAATGCATGAAAGTGAAAAGTGAAAGTGAAGTCGCTCAGTTGTGTCCGACTCTTAGGGATCTCATGGACTGCAGCCTACCAGGCTCCTCTGTCCATGGGATTTTCCAAGCAAGAGTACTGGAGTGGGGTGCCATTGCTTTCTCCAAAATATTTCTCTACCCTTCCACAAAACTTGAGTCTGTGAAAACCAATGTTTGAGTTTCTTTTCTTTGCTAAATTCCTCAAGGAAGAATCAGCTTTTACTTTACTTCACTGAGGTTGGCACAATGAATACTTGCAAATTTATCAAGTCATAAATGACTTACAATATATATCAGATATTTTCAGGTGTTATGTAAGCCAGATGCATTGTCAGCAATAATACCAGAAAAGACATTTCTCCCCATTTACTCTTCCATCCTTTCATTCACCTTTATCGCATTCAAATTTATCAAATTCATCACAGATGAAAACTAGACCAAACCCAATGAACACTTTCTGTCCATCACTTTTCAACATCACATTACTTGACTCAGCATCAAGACTGGAAGTATTTTATCAGTTCATCTCTCTCTAGAATAACTTATCTTTGACTTTGTGCATCTTTATTTTTGGTTTTTCTCTTTACTTATCTTTGTTTGTGTTTGTTAATTTATATGCTAATATGGCATATTATACTTTAAAAATTGAATTAACCTAATTTTAATACACTATTCTTTTCATAAGCAACTTGGCTGTTGTACCTAGAAGGTTATGTGGATTTTGGTGAGTCATATTCTTTTAAGATTTCACAAGAGCTTTCAATGAAAACTAAACAGATTTCATATGTTGTTAGCAAAATTCAACTAGTTGAAAAGAAAAATTATTGTATAAACTCTAAAAATATATAATTTACCAACATTGGAAAAAAACTTCCCTGAAAACTCTGTATTAGTGAATATTTTTAAATGCCAAGGACTTTGATTTGAGGTATTCTGGATGGAATTTCTGCACTAGTAATAATGAAGTTTATTCTCATCATCTATATTCTTTGAATTATTGCTTAGCATTCCCTTTATAAAGCTCTGTAGAAACTAAAACAAAAGACATTTTACCTTAGTATTCTTTTTAAGATTTTTTCAAATTTATTTCCAATATTGTTTTGTCCATACATATTAATATAAAGTTTTACAATGTATATATATATATGTATATATATACATAAGTACTCATGCATACATCTGTTTGTGTATAGTTAATAGAGATATACATGATATTTTAAACTAAATTTTATAGTTTATTTTTACCATGACTTAGTAAAATCACTGGGGCTTCAGTGGTAGCCCAGTGGTAAAGAATCTGCATGCCATGCAGGAGACCCTTGTTTGACCCCTGGGCTGGGAAGGTCCCCTGGAGAAGAGAATGGATAAGCACTCTAGAATTCTTGTTTGGAGAATTCTAGGAACTGAAGAGACTGGCAAAGCTACAGTCGAAGGGCTCTCAAAGAGTTGCACACACTGAGTGACTAATACACACAAACACAAACGCACAGAGTAAAATCACAATATTTCATATTCAGAATTGTTTTATTATATTTGGTAGCACTGGGTACATACTCAGTTGTTTCCTACTCTCTGTGACTCCATGGATTGTAGCCCATCAGGCTTCTCTGTCCATGAGGTATCCCCTGCAAGTATACTGTAGTGTGTTGCCATTACCTTCTCCAGGGGAATTTCCCATTCCAGGGGTCAAACCTCTGTCTCCTATATCAACTTTCAGTTCGGTTCAGCCACACAGTCGTGTCTAACTCTTTGTGACCACATGAACTGCAGTATGCTAGGCTTTCTTGTCCATCACCAACTCCTGGAGCCTACTCAAACTCATGTCCATTGAGTTGGTGATGCCATCCAGCCATCTCATCCTCTGTCATCCCCTTCTCCTCCTGTCCTCAATCTTTCCCAGCATCAGGGTCTTTTCCAGTGAGTCAGTTCTTCACATTAGGTGGCCAAAGAATCCGAGTTTTAGCTTCAGCATCAGTCCTGCCAATGAATATTTAAGACTGATTTCCTTTAGGATGGACTGGTTGAATCTCCTTGCTGTCCAGGGGACTCTCAATAGTCCTCTCCAACACCACAGTTCAAAAGCATCAATTCATTGGCACTCAACTTTCTTTATATTCCAACTCTCACGTCCACACATGACTACTTGGAAAAGCCATAGTTTGACTAGACAGATCTTTGTTGGGAAAGTAATGTCTCTGTTTTTTTAATATGCTATCTAGGTTGGTCATAGCTTTTTTCCCAAGAAACGAACATCTTTTAATTTCATGGCTGCAGTCATAATCTGCAGTGATTTTGGAGTCCCCAAAAATAAAGTCTTTCACTGTTCCCATTGTTTCCCCATCTGTTTGCCATGAAGTGATGGGAGTGGATGCCATGATCTTAATTTTGTAAATGTTGAGTTTTAAGTCAACTTTTTCACTCTACTCTCATTTTTATCAAGACGCTCTTTAGTTCTTCTTCACTTTGTGCCATAAGTGTGGTGTCATCTGTGTATCTGAGATTATTGATATTTCTTCTGGCAATCTCCATTCCAGCTTGTGCTTCATCCAACCCGGCATTTCTCATACAATACTCTGCATATAAGTTAAATAAGCAGGGTGACAATATACAGCTTTGACTTAATCCTTTCCCGATTTGGAACCAGTCTATTGCTCCATGTCCAGTTCTAACTTGCTTCTTGAGCTGCATACATATTTCTCAGGAGGCAGGTCAGGTGGTCTGGTATTCCCATCTCTTTCAGAATTTTCCAGTTTGTTGTGATCCACACAGTCAAAAGCTTTGGCATAGTCAATAAAGCAGAAGTATGTATTTTTCTTATATTCTCTTGCTTTGTCAATGATCCAGTGAATGTTGGCAATTTGATCTCTGGTTCCTTTGCCTTTTCTAAATGCAGCTTGAACATCTGGGGATTCATGGTTCACTTACTGTTGAAGTCTGACTTGGAGAATTTTGAGTATTACTTTCATAGCCTGTGAGATGAGTTCAACTGTGCGGTAGTTTGAGCATTCTTTGGCATTTCCTTTCTTTGGAATTGGAATAAAAATGACCTTTTAAAGTACTGTTTCCACTGCAGAGTTTTCCAAATTCACTGGCATATGGAGTCCAGCACTTTAACAGCATCATCTTTTCGGATTTGAAATAGCTCAACTGGAATTCCATCACCTCCACTAGCTTTGTTTGTAGTGATTCTTCCTAAAGCCCACTTGACTTCATATTCCAGAATGTCTGGCTCTAGATGAGTGATCACACCACTGCGGTTATATGGGTCATTAAGATTTTTTTGTATAGTTCTTCAGTGTATCTTGCCACCTCTTCTTAATATCTTCTGCTTCTGTTAGGTCCATACCATTTCTGTCCTTTTTTTTGCCCATCTTTGTATAAAATATTCCCTTAGTATCTCTAATTTTCTTGAAGAGATCTCTAGTCTTTCCCATTCTATTGTTTTCTTCTATTTCTTTGCATTTTCAGTGAAGAAACTTTTTTATCTCTCCTTGTTATTCTTTGGAAGTCTCTATTCAAATAGGTATATCTTTCCTTTTCTCCTTTGCCTCTCACTTCTCTTCTTTCCATAGCTATTTGTAAGGCTTTGTCAGACAACCATTTTGCCTTTGTTTTTCTTGGGGACGGTCTTGATCACTGCCTCCTGAACAATGTTATGAACCTCCACCCATAGTTCTCAGGAACTGTTTTCTATCAGATCTAATCGCTTGAATCTATTTGTCATTTCCAGGGGAAGTAGGGGAGTTGTAAGGGATATGATTTAGGTCATACCTGAATGGCCTAGTGGTTTTCCCTACTTTCTTCAATTTCAGTCTGAATTTGGCAATAAGGCATTCATGATTGAGCCACAGTCAGCTCCCAGTCTTTTTTCTGCTGACTGTATAGTCTTTCTCCATCTTTGGCTGCAAAGAATGTAATCAATCTGATTTCAGTATTGACCATCTGGTGATTGTCCATTTGTAGAGTCTTCTCTTGTGTTGCTGAAAGAAAGTGTTTGATATGACCAGTGTGTTCTCTTGGCAAAACTCTGTTAACCTTTGACCTGCTTTGTTTTGTATTTCAAGGCAAAATTTGCCTGTTAATTTGTCCGGGTGTTTCTTGACTTCCTCCTTTTGCATTCCAGTCCCCTATAATGAAAAGGACATCTTTTTTGGGTGTTCGCTCTAAAAGGTCTTGTAGATCTTCATAGAACTGTTCAACTTCAGCTTCTTCAGCGTTACTGGTTGGGGCATAGACTTGGATTACTGTGATATTGAATGGTTTGCCTTGGAAACGAACAGCGATCACTCTGTTGTTTTTGAGATTACATCAAAGTATTATATTTCAAACTCTCTTATTTACCATGATGGCTACTCCATTTCCTCTAAGGGATTCTTGCCTGCAGTAGTAGATATAATGGTCATCTGAATTAAATTCACCCATTCCAGTCCATTTTAGTTTGCTGATTCCTAAAATGTTGATGTTCTCTTTTGCTATCTCTTGTTTGACCACTTCCAATTTGCTTTGATTCACAGACCTAACATTCCAGGTTCCTATGCTATGTTGTTCTGCACAGCATTGCACTTTACTTCCATCACCAGTCACACTGACAACTGGATGTTGGTTTTGCTTTGGCTCCATCTCTTCATTCTTTCTGGAGTTATTTCCCCACTTATCTCCATTAGAATATTGGGCACCTACCGACCTGGGGAGTTCATCTTTCAGTATCCTATCTTTTTGCCTTTTCATACTATTCATGGGGTTCTCAAGACAAGCATACTAAAGTGGTTTGCCATTCCCTTCTCCAGTGGAACTTTTGTTAGAACTCTCCACCATGACCTATCTTGGGTAGCCCTACTTGGCATGGTTCATAGTTTCATTGAGTTACACAAGAGTGTGATCCATGTGATCAGATTGGTTAGCTTTTTGTGATTGTGGTTTGTATTGATGGAGAAGCATAAAAGGCTAATGGAAGCTTCTTGATGGGCGAGACTGATTAAGAGGGGAAGTGGATCATGTTCTGATGGGTGGGGCCATGCTCAGTAAATCTTTAATCTAATTTTCTGTTGATGAGTGGATCTGTGTTCCCTCCCTGCTGTTTACCTAGGGCCAAGCTATGGTGGAACTCTTTTGCTTTTTCGATGATCCAACAGATGTTGGCAATTTGGTCTCTGGTTCCTCTGCCTTTTCTAAAACCAGCATGAACAACTGGAAGTTCATGGTTCACATATTGCTGAAGCATGGCTTAGAGAAATTTGAACATTACTAGTGTGTGAGATGAGTGCAATTGTGTGGTAGTTTGAGCATTCTTTGGCGTTGCCTTTCTTTGGAATTGGAATAAAAACTGACCTTTTCCAGTCCTGTGGCCACTGCTGAGTTTTCCAAATTTGCTGGCAAATAGAAAAAGCAAGAGAGTTCCAGAAAAAACATCTATTTCTGCTTTATTGACTATGCCAAAGCCTTTGACTGTGTGGATCACAATAAACTGTGGAAAATTCTGAAAGAGATGGGAATACCAGATCATCTGACCTGCCTCGTGAGAAATATGTATGCAGGTCAGGAAGCAACAGTTAGAACTCAACATGGAACAACAGACTGGTTCCAAATAGGAAACGGAGTATGTCAAAGCTGTATATTGTCACCCTGCTTATTTAACTTCTATGCAGAGTACCATGAGAAATGCTGGGCTGGACAAAGCACAAGCTGGAATCAAGATTGCCAGGAGAAATATCAATAACCTCAGATATGCAGATGACACCACCCTTCTGGCAGAAAGTAAAGAGGAACTAAAAAGCCTCTTGATGAAGGTGAAAGAGGAGAGTGAAAAAGTTAGCTTAAAACTCAGCATTCAGAAAAGGAACATCATGACATCCGGTCCCATCACTTCATGGGAAACAGATGGCGAAACAGTGGAAACAGTGTCAGATTTTATTTTGGGGGGCTCCAAAATCACTGCAGATGGTGACTGCAGCCATGAAATTAAAAGACGCTTACTCCTTGGAAGGAAAGTTATGACCAACCTAGATAGCATATTCAAAAGCAGAGACATTACTTTGCCAACAAAGGTCCATCTAGTCAAGGCTATGGTTTTTCCAGTGGTCATGTATGGATGTGGGAGTTGGACTGTGAAGAAAGCTGAGCGCTGAAGAATTGATGCCTTTGAACTGTGGTGTTGGAGAAGACTCTTGAGAGTCCCTTGGACTGCAAGGAGATCCAACCAGTCCATTCTGAAGGAGATCAGCCCTGGGATTTCTTTGGAAGGAATGATGCTAAAGCTGAAATTCCAGTACTTTGGCCACCTTATGTGAAGAGTTGACTCATTGGAAAAGACCCCCATGCTGGGAGGGATTGGGGGCAGGAGGAGAAGGGGAGGACAGAGGATAAGATGGCTGGATGGCATCACTGACTCGATGGACGTGAATCTGAGTGACCTCTGGGAGTTGGTGATGGACAGGGAGGCCTGGCATGCTGTGATTCATGGGGTCGCAAAAAGTTGGACATGACTGAGCTACTGAACTAACTAAAGCTATGGTGGAAGTAATGAAGATAATCATGACCTTCTTCAGAAGATTCCATTCACTTGCTGCTGCACTCAGTGATCCCAGCCTGCAGCTGACCACTGTAGACCCAATCTTCTGCTGGAGACTCCTAGACACTCATGGGCAAGTCTGGGTCATTCTCTTGTGGGATCACTGCTCCTTTCTCTTGGGTCCTGGTGTGCACAAGCTTTTGTTTATGCCTGCCAGGTGTCTGTTTCCTCAGTCCTGTGTAAGTTCTGGCTGCTCTATGGTGGGATTAATGGCGATCTCCTCCAAGTGGGCTTATGTCATACCCAGGTCTACTGCACCCAGAACCCCTGCACCTTCAACAGTCCACTGCTGACCCATATCTCTGCAGGAGACACTCAAACACAGTTCTGGCTCAGTGTCTGTGGGGTCTGTGTCCTGGTGGGCAAGGTTTGTTTCAGACCTCTGAGCATCTCTGGTGGGTATGGGATTTGATTCTAAACATCATTTCGCCCCTCCTACTCTCTTGCTGGGGTTTCTTCTTTGCCTGGGGATGTAAGGTATATTTCCTTGGTGGAATCCAACATTCTCCTGTCGATGGTTGTTCAGCAGAGGGTTGTAACTTTGGAGTTCTTGCAGAAGATAAGCACACATCCTTCTACTCTGCCATCTTGTATTCAGTTTCATCTTTACTCTTCAGTAATGTTTAATCAAATGATGTGCCTCTATTTTGGCAATCAGCTCAGTCTTAAGGGATGACTCTCCCTCAATCATCCACTCAACTTCTAACTGCCATTTCTGGTGTCAGACCCTAATATGCAATCTAAATTTGCTGTAGCCTTGCTGTAGTAGCAGACCTACAAAAATAGGAAATCTCAGTTTAAATCTTTGCCTTCTTGCCTGTGAGTTATTCACTTTTTGCCCTGCTCACAAGTGAAATTAATTATTTAACTGTCTTGTTAATTTATAAACTTACCAAGCTACTGATCAGGAAATTAACTTAATAGGCTACTGAAATTTCATTGTTTTCATCTATTATATCAGAGACTTCCATTACCATTTTGTAAGTCTAATTCACATTGTTTTTCACAGCTCAGGATGTTTGTTCAAGTGGGATGGAATTCATACAGCTGTTTCACCGTTCATTGTACCGGATCATTAATCTTTGCCAGTAGGTATATTTATATTCTTGGCAGTTATACATTTTCTAGATTTTCTCTTCCATTAGAATGAATGAGTAGAAAGTAGAACAGATGGTCAAAATGATGACTCTTCTACATATTCTGTAGCTACAGCAATAAAGACTAACACTCATGTTCTACTATGACTTCTTCAGAATGTGTATATTTATGTGGTTGTGTTTTGTTATTACAGATATCTTTGTTTGTAAAATTACTATGCTTTGCATTAAAATAAATTGGAAATATTCAACCAAGCAAAGAATATTACTTTATGTAAAGTCAGTGAAATCTATTCTCTTTTACAGTTTTCTCTTTTAATTTTAAAAAATTGATGAACATTCGATAATTATTTTTAAACAATTTTAAATATTTCATTCTATTTTATTTTTTAACTTTACAATATTGTATTGGTTTTGCCATATATCAACATGCATCAGTTGTCACAAATCAGGTTAAAAAATCAGAGAGGAATCAGAAGGTGTTACAATACCAGTCATGGAGAGTCTTTTAATTCATATAAAGATGCATGCATGCATATACGTTCAGTCACTTCAGTTGTATCAGACCCTTTGTGACCCTACAGACTGTAGCCTGCCAGACTTTCTATCCATAGCAAGAATATATCCAAGAATTCTATCCATAGCAAGAATTACCCCAGCAAGAATACTGGAGTAAGTTGCCATTTCCTTCTCCAAAGAATGTTCTTGACCCAGGGATCAAACCCAAGTCTCTTGCCTCTCCTGCATTGGCAGGCAGATTTTTTACTACCAGCACCACCTGGGAAGCCCAAAGCAAAGCATTAACAAACTGAAAAATAAAAACCATATGAGCATCTCAATAGATGCAGAAAAAGCTTCAGGTAAGATTCATCACTTATTTATGATAAAAAGTCTCCAGAAAATGAGCAGAGAGGGGATATTTCTGTTGTTGTTTAGTTGCTAAGCTGTGTCCAACTCTTTTGTGACCCTATGGACTGTCTAACACAACAGTCTTCTCTGTACATGTGATTTCCCAGGCAAGAACACAGGAGTGTGTTGCCATTTCCTTCTATAAAGGATCTTCTTGACCCAGGGATTGAACCTGCATCTTCAAATTGGTAGATTCTTTACCACTGAGCCACCTGGGAATCTCCATCAAAAATCTTACAAGAACATTAAAGTGGGAAAGACTCAACCAAATATTGTGGTGAAGTTTTTGATAGTCAAGAATATTTTTTTAAATGCTAAAATAAAGCTTTATAGAAAGAGACCAAAAGTAATTTAGAAGAACTGTGATTATATTGATTTAGAAGAACTGTGATTATATTAGCATAAAATATTGTATGTGCAACATAAAGTATACTATCAGTTCAGCTCAGTTCAGTTGCTCAGTCGTGTCCAACTCTTTGTGACCCCATGAATCACAACATGCCAGGCCTCTCTGTCCATCACCAACTCTCGGAGTTCACTCAAACTCATGTCCATCTAGTCGGTGATACCATCCAGCCATCTCATGCTCTATCGTTCCCTTTTCCTCCTGCCCCCAATCCCTCCCAGCATCAGTTTTTTCCAATGAGTCAACTCTTCACATGAGGTGGCCAAAGTACTGGAGTTTCAGCTTTAGTATCAGTCCTTCCAGTGAACACCCAGGACTGATCTCCTTTAGGATGAACTGGTTGGGTCTCCTTGGAGTCCAAAGGACTCTCAAGAGTCTTCTCTAACACCACAGTTCAAAAGCATCAATTCTTAGGTGCTCAGCTTTCTTCACAGTCCAACTCTCACATCCATACATGACCACTGGAAAAACCATAGCCTTGACTAGATGGACCTTTGTACTTTATAAATATACATATATACAAAATTTACAAAATTTACATTAAAATTATCTGTATTATACATATATTATACATTATATCTATATTGCAATATACATATATATATGTGTGTATGTGCTAATTATAAACATGTCATACAAAGTTAAACAATTTAGGGTCTACTTTTGTGCAGTTTTATAAAGACCAGTTATCTGAAAAATGTTAATATATCCTCTCCATGGTGAAAGCAAAAATGAGGCATGATTATCAGTAGGATTTCTTGAATATAGCAACAACGTGCTTCACATTGGAGCATTACACTTACTGTGTAAACCATAAGCATGCTTGGTTTGACCAGGAAGGAGAGCAGAAGAAATCAGTGGAGCCCATGCAGGCTTTAGTACACTTTCTTGTTCTGCTTGGATGTTATAACCCAGCAGATCTTATGGTTCTTTAAGGGTCTGTGCCAAATAAGAATACTTTATGAAACATCTAGCAAGCACCAGTGGGAAAATCACCACACAGGCTTCTCAGGTTCTGATATTGTCCTTCATTGTCCAATAAATATTATCTTTTTGAGAAACAGACTTTGACTACTATACTCAGGTAAAGGCTGAATTCCCAATAGTGGGATATATAATACCATCCATTAAGAACTATTCATTACAAGCTGTATGTTATCTTACACAAAGTCTTAGGGATGAGAAGGCTCAGAAACAATGTACTATCAAGTGGAAATGGTATGAAAAGATTCAGATACAATTACTATGTGTGTTAGTGACCCAAACTTCTTCAACACTTGCTCTTTTAATGCTACCTCTTCTTTCTCAACCTATATCTATGATGTCAAGAAAAGTTTCTTACAGTTAGTTTAGAAGAAGGAAAAATTCAGGCCTGATGTATAGACAATTCCACAAGATAGCATGGTATCCAACAGAAATGGATGATTGAAGCATTAAAGACCTACATGGGGTTGTCACTAAAGGTTAGGGGCAAATGAAACTCCTTTGAGCAGTGAATTTGCTTATCCATTTTGTCTGTACCCATATAAGGTCAGTAGCACAGATCAACACCAATTCATATGCAGTTGCTAAGTGTTTTAACTGTTTGCAAAGAACAGGATTGAAAGATTGCTAACAAAGAGTTTTAGAGAAAGAAATATATACCTGGGAGTCTCAGCTGAATGTTGACAAAAAGATATGCGATGCACAAGGTCTTCTTGTAATAAGGTAGTGTGTTAGTCGGGTTTCTAGAGAAACAGAACTATCCGGAGTATATATGAAGATATTTACTATAAGATATTAGTGTATGTGATTATGGAGGCTGAGAAGTCCCACGGTCTGCCATTTGCAAGCTGGAAACCCAGGACAGCCAGTGGTATAGTCTGAAGAGCTGACAGCAAAAGACAGATGTCATGGTTCAAACTGTGTGTCAAGTTTTCTCTGTCAGGCAGCGAAAGAGAAAATCTCCCTTCCTCCACGTTTTTGTTCTGTTCAGACTCAATTCAGATGTTAGTCTCTTCCAAAAGCCTTCACAGACGCATTCAGAAATAATGTTCAACCAGATATCTGGGCATGTTCCGTTTGGTTCAGTTCAGTCGCTCAGTCGTGTCCGACTCTGCAGTGAATAATTTGTTAATGATGGTGGATCTTTATGTTAACTGGGCACAGGGAAACGGGCACAAGAAGACAATTTTTTCTTACTATTTCATAATCTACTTAAAATATTAATTGTATTTAAATAGCCCATCCAAATTAAATTCAGGAAAGAAAAACAGGGAAACTCTAAAATTATAGTGTTTTACAATGCATGATAGGAAAGAGCGCTTAGGTAATATAACCCAGAATTAATGAAAGGAAAAGTCAAGAATCCAAACAGAAAATCTGCCCTGACTACACTGATTTAAAAAACACCCCATGACTAATATATTTGAATTTTAAGTATAAATGGTTACAAGGGCCATTGAAAATATAGTGAGAACAAAAACATTAACATTGTAATTATACTAAAAATATAAATCAATAATTAAAAGACAAATGATCCATTGAAAAAGTGCTTAGTGTCTAAAATGAATTTAACAAATAGAGAAATGTCAATAACACACGAGTACTTAAAATGACTGTCCAACTCACTGTTATTAGGTAAATGCAAATGTATAAAATGAGAGAACAATGAGAAAAATAGGCTCTGACATGCACATTCATGGGAATTTAATGTATTGCCCAATTTCTGAAGGTCAGTTTGAAGATTAAACCATAATTTAAGATGTATTATTTGACTTCTCCATATATTGTGTGGATAAATAGATTACATGATATATTTTCATTTTTATAATAATAACAAAAAAGTGAGAGCTCATTTATTAAATAAGCAAAACTTTACAACATCTAAGAATTTAAATTGGACATAAAATATATTTCTTGCTGTAAGAAAAAAATGTGGAATTTTTTTTTTTTTATTCTATGTTTTGAAGCATTCAGTTCTGTTCAGTTCAGTCGATCAGTGGTGTCCGACTCTTTGCGATCCCATGAATCACAGCACGCCAGGCCTCCCTGTCAATCACCAACTCCCAGAGTTCACTCAGACTCACATCCATCAAGTCGGTGATGCCATTCAGCCATCTCATCCTCTGTCGTCCCCTTTTCCTCCTGCTCCCAAATCCTCCCAGCATCAGAGTCTTTTCCAATGAGTCAACTCTTCGCATGAGGTGGCCAAAGTACTGGAATTTCAGCTTTACCATCATTCCTTCCAAAGAACACCCAGGGCTGATCTCCTTCAGAATGGACTTGTTGGATCTCCTTGCAGTGCAAGGGACTCTCAAGAGTCTTTCCAACAACACATTACTCTGGGAGAGTATTTGCTACAATGCACTTGATGAAAGTTTAAATGAAACATTAATCATTTTTATTTGTAATTTAAGACTTGGTAGAATTCAGCTGTGAAGCCATCTGGACCTGGGCTTTTGTTTGCTGAAAGATTTCTGATTATAGTTTCAGTTCCCGTGCTTGTGATAGGTCTGTTAAGATTTTCTATTTCTTCCTGATCCAGTTTTGGAAAGTTGTACTTTTCTAAGAATTTGTCCATTTCTTCCACGTTGTCCATTTTATTGCCATATAATTGCTGATAGTAGTCTCTCATGATCCTTTGTATTTCTGTGTTGTCTGTTGTGATCTCTCCATTTTCATTTCTAATTTTATTTATTTGATTTTTCTCCCTTTGTTTCTTGATGAGTCTGGCTAATGGTTTGTCAATTTTATTTACCCTTTCAAAGAACCAGCTTTTGGCTTTGTTGATTTTTTCTATGGTCTCTTTTGTTTCTTTTGCATTTATTTCTGCCCTAATTTTTAAGATTTCTTTCCTTCCACTAACCTTGGGGTGCTTCATTTCTTCCTTTTCTAGTTGCTTTAGGTGTAGAGTTAGGTTATTTATTTGGCTTTATTCTTGTTTCTTGAGGTATGCCTGTATTGCTATGAACTTTCCCCTTAGGACTGCTTTTACAGTGTCCCATAGGTTTTGGGTTGTTGTGTTTTCATTTTCATTCGTTTCTATGCAGATTTAGAGATGGGCTAACACCTATCCTACTCAAACTGTTACAGAAAATTGCAGAGGAAGGCAAATTTCCAAACTCATTCTGTGATGTCACCATCACCCTAATACCAAACCTGACAAAGATGCCACAAAAATAGAAAACTACAGGCCAATATCACTGATGAATATAGATGCAAAAATCCTTAACAAAATTCTAGCAATCAGAATCCAACAACACATTAAAAAGATCATACACCATGACCAAGTGGGCTTTATCCCAGGAATGCAAGGATTCTTCAATATCCACAAATCAATCAATGTAATATACCACATTAACAAATTGAAAAATAAAAACCATATGATTATCTCAATAGATACAGAGAAAGCCTTTGACAAAGTTCAACACCCATTTATGATAAAAACTCTCCAGAAAGCAGGAATAGAAGGAACATACCTCAACATAATAAAAGCTATATATGACAAACCCACAGCAAACATTATCCTCAATGGTGAAAAATTGAAAGCATTTCCTCTAAAGTCAGGAACAAGACAAGGATGCCCACTTTCACCACTACTATTCAACATAGTTTTGGAAGTTTTGGCCACAGCAATCAGAGCAGAAAAAGAAATAAAAGGAATCCAAATTGGAAAAGAAGAAGTAAAACTCTCACTGTTTGCAGATAACATGATCCTCTACGTAGAAAACCCTAAAGACTCCACCAGAAAATTACTAGAACTAATCAATGAATATAGTAAAGTTGCAAGATATAAAATCAACACAGAGAAATCCCTTGCATTCCTGTACACTAATAATAAGAAAATAGAAAGAGAAATTAAGGAAACAATTCCATTCACCATTGCAATGAAAAGAATAAAATACTTAGGAATATATCTACCTAAAGAAAATAAAGAGCTATATGTAGAAAACTATAAAACACTGGTGAAAGAAATCAAAGAGGACACTAATAGATGGAGAAATATACCATGTTCATGGATCAGTAGAATCAATATAGTGAAAATGAGTATACTACCCAAAGCAATTTATAGATTCAATGCAATCCCCATCAAGCTACCAACGGTATTCTTCACAGAACTAGAACAAATAATTTCTCAATTTGTATGGAAATACAAAAAACCTTGAATAGCCAAAGCTATCTTCGAGAAAGAAGAATGGAACTGGAGGAATCAACCTGCCTGACTTCAGGCTCTACTACAAAGCCACAGTCATCAAAACAGTATGGTACTGGCACAAAGACAGAAATATAGATCAATGGAACAAAATAGAAAGCCCAGAGATAAATCCACGCACATATGGACACCTTATCTTTGACAAAGGAGGCAAGAATATACAATGGATTAAAGACAATCTCTTTAACAAGTGGTGCTGGGAAAACTGGTCAAACACTTGTAAAAGAATGAAACTAGAGCACTTTCTAACACCATACACAAAAATAAACTCAAAATGGATTAAAGATCTAAATCTAAGACCAGAAACCATAAAACTCATACAGGAAAACATAGGCAAAACACTCTCTGACATTAATCACAACAGAATCCTCTATGACCCACCCCCCAGAATACTGGAAATTAAATCAAAAATAAATAAATGGGACCTAATTAAACTTAAAAAGCTTCTGCACAACAAAGAAAACTATAAGCAAGGTGAAAAGACAGCCTTCAGAATGGGAGAAAATAATAACAAATGAAGCAACAGACAAACAACTAATCTCAAAAATATACAAGCAACTCCTACAGCTCAGTTCCAGAAAAATAAATGACCCAATCAAAAAATGGGCCAAAGACCTACATAGACATTTCTCCAAAGAAGACATACAAATGGCTAACAAACACATGAAAAGATGCTCAACATCACTCATTATCAGAGAAATGCAAATCAAAACCACTATGAGGTACCATTTCACGCCAGTCAGAATGGCTGGGATCCAAAAGTCCACAAGCAATAAATGCTGGAGAGGGTATGGAGAAAAGGGAACCCTCTTACACTGATGGTGGGAATGCAAACTAGTACAGCCACTTTGGAGAACAGTATGGAGATTCCTCAAAAAAACTGGGAATAGAACTGGCCTTATGATCCAGCAATCCCACTGCTGGGCATATACACTGAGAAAACCAGAATTGAAAGAGACACGTGTACCCCAATGTTCATAGCAGCACTGTTTACAATAGCCAGGACTTGGAAGCAACCTAGATGTCCATCCACAGTCGAATGGATAAGAAAAAGCTGTGATATACACAATGGAGTATTACTCAGCCATTAAAAAGAATGCATTTGAATCAGTGCTAATTCCGCCCGGAGGTGGATGGAACTGCGGAGCCTATTATACAGAGTGAAGTAAGCCAGAAAGAAAAACACCAATACAGTATACTAACGCATATATATGGAATTTAGAAAGATAGTAACAATAACACTGTTTACGAGACAGCAAAAAAGACACTGATGTATAAACAGACTTTAGGACTCTGGGAAAGGGAGAGGGTGGGATGATTTGGGAGAATAGCATTGAAATATGTATAATATCATATCTGAAATGAGTTGCCAGTCCAGGTACGATGCCTGATAACGGATGCCTGGGACTGGTGCACTGGGACGACCCAGGGGGATGGTAAGGGGAGGGAGGAGGGTGGGGGGTTCAGAATGGGGAACACGTGTATACTTGTGGCAGATCCATCTTGATGTATGGCAAAAGCAATACAATATTGTAAAGTTAAGCAAAATAAAATTTAATTAAAAAAAAAAAAAGCCTTGGTTATATATAATGACAATACCACATTTTTTTCCTAGATATTAAAAGATCATTAGTGGGTTCCCTAGTAGCTCAGATGATAAAGCATCTGCCTGCAGTGCAGGAGACCCTGATTCCATCCCTGGGTTGGGAAAATATCCTGAAGAAGGAAATGTATCCTTGAAATGTATCCACTATCCTTGCCTGGAGAATTCCATGGACAGAGGAGCCTGTCAGGCTACAGTCCATGGGTTCACAGAGTCAGACAGGAGTGAGCCTGAGCGATTAACACACACAAGTAATTATTTATTAAGTGTTACCTGCTCAGTCATATGCAACTCTCTGTGACCCCATGGATGGTAGCCCACCAGGCTCCTCTGTCCATGTAATACTCCAGGCAAGAATACTGGAGTGGATAGCCATTCCCCTTTCCAGGGGATAGAACTGGTCTTGAGCTTCTCAGGCAGATTCCTTTCTGTCTGAGCCACAGGAAATCCTCTGCATAACTGTGGTTGTCGACATTTCTTCCAGAAATTTTGATTCCAGCTCTTGATTCATCCACCCCAGCATTTCACCACCAGAGAAGCCCTATTTACCACTAAACATTCTCAAAAATGATTTGTCAGTGCTTAAACTAATTGAAATAGTATAAAAATGGCATAATATTCTATATGTTGCCCTGCACAGTAGATTATGCACATTTTTCGATAAGTATTCTAAACCTTTGCTAAATCTCTATTCTGTATTTGCTATTTAATCGTTTTATTCAAGTAAATAAAATTCTGTTACAAAGTACTGTTAAAAAATAAATCAAAGATTTATTTAACAAATGCACTCGTTTGATGATTGTCACAGTGATAGTTTAAATGTACATTTTTTTCAATAAAATATCGAGTTAATATTAAGGCATTAGGTACATCAGCAAATTAGTATAATCTTGTTACTCACTTTAAAATAAAGTTCTTTCTATTAACTTTGCATAAAAAGCATCATCTTTGGTAATAACATCTTTGAAAAGTCAATCACTCAAACAAGCATAAAAAGTGTTTATATTTTCTTGTGTCTATAGGCTGTCTTTCAAAATATATAAAATAAGATTAATTTGGAAATAAAATCAAAGTTTTAAAAATTCATTAAGTAAATAAAACCAAATATACTTAATTTATAAGGGAAACAAATACATGTATTAAATACTCTTTCAGGAAAAATAGTATTTATAAATTCTAGCATTGGTTGGTTTTTCATGCCTTTGACTGTGCTCAAGGTGTTAGGTTAATCACCCATAAATGTCAACATTTGATTGATTGATGGTCAGATTTATACAGAAATATAAGAACAGCTGAGATGCTTGAGGATATGTAGTCTTGTTGAACGATCATGATTTTATGTGGTCTTCTTCCTTTTCCACATATAAAGTAAGAGGAAATATAATATTTTGGAAATATAAAATTCTTATTCCAGAGTGAGTTTTTTCCTTTATCTTATAACTCACTGTTCTTTAATGACAGAAACCATTCTGTACTGAACAAAACACTTATCCCAACCCACCAGTGTAATACTTGATTACTCCCAGAGCTATTATTGTCTCTGCCCTTTATCTGTTCAAAGGTTTTTTCCTTCAGATCTCTCGGTACCACACAGGTTTGTTTATTTGTTTCTCTTTTACTCCAATTGCAGCACCTCTCTTAGGCTTTTTACATTTATACTCATTGTTCCTTGACTTTTCATAGCATAACTGCCTTCTTCTTTAGCTTGTATTCTCTGGCTCATTATAATTATCTCTTACATCATTTTCAATAATGCCAATAACGTTTCCTCTCTCATATTCATTAGGCAAAACTCCAAATGACCACAGAGTTGTTTTTAAATAGTGTCTGTAAATCCTACAACAGTTCAAAATGATTCCCTCCATCATGCCATAGGAAACTTACTTCATATCGTCTCTCTCTTCAAGTCTCTAGCATCTCCACTTCTTCTTGTCTGAGATTAAAGAGACAATTGTGAGAGAAACTTCTTTTTAGCCCATCACCAAAACTCTCTGTATATTCCTAGTGTAGCTCCTATGAATTGTACTTTCCCTGAATAACTGTAATTTGCCCATCTTGTCCATTGCATCCCATTTCTACTCACTTAATAGAGGACTCCACACCTGTAATTTTGCCTTAGTTCTCTGCATGGCAAAATTCTTTTTATTAGCAGAGTCAACAAAAGCATGTTGTAATGTTTTTCATTTAAAAACTTGCAAGAAAAATAGAGCAAAACAAAATTTATTATGTCCCTTCTTTGATCATCAGCTACTGAACCTCTCTCTCTCTTCATCTCTTTGCAATAATTCTAAGAAATCTGAATGTACAAACACCAAGTCTTCACTTTATTCTCTATGAAACCCACTATCTTAAATCCAACCCAACAATGCTTTAATTTTCAAGACTCAAATGAATCTCCCATTACACTCATCCATTACCTCTTTGTAAGCAAAATGTACATATGGAGCATTTTCTATACTCATTGGAGTTGTTAACCATCTGACAAATTTGACCATTACCTCCTTTCAGATGTTCTTTGGTTTATTTGTATACCTTTATTTATTATGAAATGTAAACATTTAGACACATGCATGCACACACACATACCTTCTGTGTACATTCTACCCAATTTAAGAAACAAAATATTAATAATACCCTTAACCCCTACTGAACACCTTCTTAATCACATTCTTCTCCTAAGGATACATATTATTCCAAGCTCTATCTTTATCATCATCTTGCTTATCTTAATGGTATAAAAATGTATCATGCTATGTGTATTAATGTGAAATATTTGGAATTCAACATTATTTTCTGAGACATATTCAGGTTATAAATGGAGATAAACTGCTCAATATCAGACCAATAAATGAATCTGCTGCAATCTATTTATTCATTCTCCTGTCTGTTGAGAATTTGCTCTTTTCTATCTATTTATTTATTTTGCTTAACTCACAGCAAATACTGATATGAATATTCCTCCCAAAGTAGCTGTAAAGGAATTTCCTTAGAATTTTAACTAGAAAGGAATTATTAGGTCAGAATTTATAACCCATATATTTAAATTTATTATGATAATTTTTGTCAAAAATTGCATTTTAATTTAAACAAATGATTAATTATAATTCCTATTATTTTATATCTCCTTCAATGTTTAGAAGTTTTAGACTTTGAAGTATCTGTCACATTGATAAGTATAAGATGATTTCTTTTCATGGTTGGGTCACTGAAGACTGATCCTGTATTCATTTCTCCAATCCCTTGGTATATAATTGAAGCACATTATTGACAGCTATCTGAATCCTCAAATTACTTGTCAACCACTTAAGTAAGGGCCATTATTATGGAATGAACTGAACGAAGCCCCTTAAACTTACTTACTATAAGTAATAGATTATGTTCATTTATGTATAGTACATATTAATTAATTAAGAATAAATAAATAAAAATAAATACCACATCTCAGGTGAAATTGCATGGTTAAGTGCCAGCATTGACATTTTAATTAATATAAGGGGGATTATGCCTATTATGGGGGAAGGCAATGGCACCCCACCCCAGTACTATTGCCTGGAAAATCCCATGGACGGAGGAGCCTAGTAGGCTTCAGTCCATGGGGTCGCTAAGAGTAGGACATGACTGAGCGACTTCACTTTCACTTTTCACTTTCATGCATTGGAGAAGGAAATGGCAACTCACTCCAGTGTTCTTGCCTGGAGAATCCCGGGGATGGAGGAGCCTGATGGGCTGCTGTCTATGGGATCGCACAGAGTCAGACACGACTGAAGTGACTTAGCAGCAGCAGCAGCATGCCTATTATACTCCTATTCAGTTAATAAGAGTTCAGGTTCTAAAAACCTTAAATAAGTAAAACAAAAGAGAAAGAGATGGTGAATGGTGAATGATGGTAGTTGACTACAAACCTACCCAGTTTTATAGCTTGAGTATCACCTTCTATGAAAGATATTTTATCTTTATTTTATGTATTAATAGAGTAAGAGCCTCTGCCACTAGGTATGCAGATCTGTTGAATCAATTTTTTAGACCCTCTTCAAGAAAAAGGCTAAAATATTGTAAAACTTAACATGGAAATAAAACTATTACACATCCACTGAATTGTCCAATAGATACTTTAATTCTCCTGCTTTCATTCATGTAGTGGGAAAATCTCAGAACGTCTTAGTCCTCTGCAGAATATCACAGTGATTCACTATATTGGTAACAAAAAGTGGATATTTTTTACTTGCTCCAGTAATCTATAGCTGCATAACAAATCAACCGAAGAGTTGAGTGTTATAAATAACAAATTCATAATTTTGTGCATCAGAACTGAGACAACAGTTCCTAAAACTGTTGTTAGGAGGAGACAACAGTCCTCCTAAAAATATTAAGAGGAACCCAGGAAACCAGGTGATTATGAAAACCAAAGCCACAGAACCTGGACCCAGTTCAATCATCCTTTCTGTCCACAGTGGTTTAGGTCTTACTGGTAGGAATGAAGGAGTGAATTAGGGAAAGAAAAGATATTTCCTTCTGACCAGGTGCTAATGTGAGCAACTGAAACTGGAAAAGCTTAGAAGACAGTATGGCTAATCCCTCAAATTTATAGTAAACAAAGGATAAATTCCATCAGATATTGGCTAAGGACTCCCCCAAAGGACTGCCTAACATCCTAGTGCTTTGCTTTGTATACACACATAGGTTGGGATGAGTAGAGTCCTGTGGCCAAAGAAAGTGGTTGAAATTGAAAACGCAAATATTTGACTTAAAGAAGTATGTTACTATCCTCGACTCCTCTCCAGGAAAACTTTACATTGGTAAAAGGGGAAAAGATCTTTAAAAGATGTTGAAAGCAGGCTTTAAACTGAAATCAAAATACCAAGAGAGAGGCTTCCTGGTGGCTCTGTGGTGCTGGTGGTTCAGTGGTAGAGAATACTTCTTGCCATGCAAGGGACAGGTGTTCCATCCCTGGTCTGGGAGGATCCCACATGCTGTGGAGCAAGTAAACCTGTGCACCACAACTACTGAGCCAGTGCTGTACAGCTGGGGAACTGCAACTACTGAACCCACGCACCTAGAACCTGTGCTCCACAACAAGAGAAGCCTGCTCAAGGCTCCCCACCAACTACAGAAAAGTTCACCAAGCTACAAAGCTCCAGCACAGCAAAAATAAATAAACAACTAATTAATATAAAAAATAATAACAGAGATGTTATGTCATCATGAATTACTTCTTAGATCCATTGTATTCAGATATTAAAAAATAAAAAAATGAGGCTATGTGCATGTAAATATGGAGCATTGGGTGATGTGAACAGATAAGTAAGGATCTCTGCTAAACATCTTAACATCTTACACAGTGACTGTCATACCATGTAGCAGATATTGCAACAATCTTCTGATTAATCAATAAATTTTAATCACCCATAAATGTGAAACCTAGTCACTTTCTTCATAAAATCAATAAGGAATTTTTCTACTTTTTGAGAGCGTGGATCTATTTTTTTCTAAATATGGAATTCTTTTTTTTTTTTTTTTTAACAAATTTTGAGACTGATAAAGTCTACCTAATGATTAAAACTTTACTAGCGTGTGAAATGAGTGCAATTGTGTGGTAGTTTGAGCACTCTTTGGCATTGTCTTTCTTTTGAACTGTGGTGTTGGAGACGACTCTTGAGAGTCCCTTGGACTGCAAGGAGATCCAACCGGTCCATTCTGAAGGAGATCAGCCCTGGGATTTCTTTGGAAGGAATGATGCTAAAGCTGAAACTCCAGTACTTTGGCCACCTCATGTGAAGAGTTGACTCACTGGAGAAAACTCTGATGCTGGGAGGGATTGAGGGCAGGAGGAGAAGGGGATGACAGAGGATGAGATGGCTGGATGGCATCACTGACTCGATGAATGTGAGTCTGAGTGACCTCCGAGAGCTGGTGATGGATAGGGAGGCCTGGCATGCTGCGATTCATGGGGTCGCAAAGAGTCGGACACGACTGAGAGACTGATCTGATCTGATCTGAATGATTAAAAATATTTCTAACTTCACAGAACATAGAACTTAGCATTAAACTGTAATAAAGGCAGCTTATCAGTAAAAACCACTCTGAAAAAAATTAAGAATAAATATTATACCTGATTGCATGTTGAGGGATAATTTAGTTGGATGCATATGATTAAATGCTACACTATGCTATGCTAAGTCACTTCAGTCGTGTGCGACTCTGTGCGACCCCATAGACGGCAGCCAACCAGGCTACCCTGTCCCTGGGATTCTCCAGGCAAGAACACTGGGTGGGTTGCCATTTCTTTCTCCAATGCATGAAAGTGAAAAGTGAAAGTGAAGTGCCAATAATAATATTCTGACATCTGTTTATCAGAAAATACAAAAACGTTGGGACTTCCTTGATGGTCTCAGATCAGATCAGATCAGTCGCTCAGTCATATCCGACTCTGCAACCCCATGAATCGCAGCATGCCAGGCCTCCCTGTCCATCACCAACTCCCGGAGGTCACTCAGACTCACATCCATCGAGTCACTGATGCCATCCAGCCATCTCATCCTCTGTCGTCCCCTTCTCCTCTTGCCCCCAATCTCTCCCAGCATCAGAGTCTTCTCCAATGAGTCAACTCTTCTCATGAGGTGGCCAAAATACTGGAGTTTCAGCTTTAGCATCAGTCCTTCCAAAGCAATCCCGGGGCTGATCTCCTTCAGAATGGACTGGTTGGATCTCCTTGCAGTCCAAGGGACTCTCAACAGTCTTCTCCAAAACCACAGTTCAAAAGCATCAATTCTTCGGTGCTCAGCCTTCTTCACAGTCCAGCTCTCACATCCATACATGATCACAGGAAAGACCATAGCCTTGACTAGGCGAACCTTTGTTGGCAAAGTGATGTCTCTGCTTTTGAATATGCTATCTAGGTTCGTCATAACTTTCCTTCCAAGGAGTAAGCGCCTTTTAATTTCATGGCTGCAGTCACCATCTGCAGTGATTTTGGAGCCCAGAAAAACAAAGTCTGACACTGTTTCCACTGTTTTCCCATCTATTTCCCGTGTAGTGATAGGACCAGATGCCATGATCTTTGTTTTCTGAATGTTGAGCTTTAAGCCAACTTTTTCACTCTCCACTTTCACTTTCATCAAGAGGCTTTTGAGTTCCTCTTCACTTTCTGCCATAAGGGTGGTGTCATCTGCATATCTGAGGTTATTGATATTTCTCCCAGCAATCTTGATTCCAACTTGTGTTTCTTCCAGTCCAGAGTATTACTCTGCATATAAGTTAAAATCTACCTTGCAATGCAGAGGGTACAGGTTTGACCCTTGATCAAGGAACTAAGATCCCACACACTGTGTGGGCAACTAAGCCCACGTGCTCTAGAGCCTGTGCACCTGTATACTACATGAAAGATCTTGCATGATGCAATGTGCATAACACAGTCTGATGTACTGCAACTAAGACTTGATGCAGTCAAACAAATGAATCTTTAAATATTTTTAAAAATACTAAAATGTAGCCTCAGAGCCTTAGATTTACATCCCCTCCACTAGACAACAGTGTTGTCAGAATTACATATCTCTAGGACATCGCCATGCTAAAATACCTAAGCTCTGGGAGAACATATCCATCTCATATCTCTGCCGTTCCTTTGAGTCTGTCTCCCCTCAGCCACCATTACAATGATAAATAAGAGAATTTCAGCATTTAAGCACTGCTGTTTTAACTCAAGTCAATTTATTTCTTCCAGGGATGAATTTTAAACAGTTCCATGCGATAAGTGATATGCCAATATTTTCTGGTCCCAATATTCTGTAACATAATTTGCATTTTTATTAAGGTGTAATTTACATACATAAAGCTATATCCATTTTAAACATACATTTTGATGAGTTTGATAAATGAATATGCTCGTATTACCATCCCACCAATCAAGAGATAGAACATTTTTCTTATTCCAGAAAGTTCCTCTGATGACTTTTTTCAGTCGATCCTGCATTGCCATCTCCCAAACACCTAAGTAATTCCTTCCTGATTTCTATCACCATAAGTACTTTAGCCCCTTTTTTTAAGTTCATGGAACTGGTAATAAAGTAGTATTCTCTCTTTTTTGTTTGCTTTCTTTACTACATCATAATGGTTTTGAGATGCATAGGTGACATTGTGTGAGTCACCAGTGTGTTTTTATTGTTGAATTATATTTTACTGAATGAGTATACCACACTATGTTTATTGTTCTTCTGTTCTTGAACATTTAGGCTGTTTCTAGGTTTGGGCTACTGTGAATAGCTGTTATGAGCTGTCATGTATGAGTGCTTGTGGTCATAGTTTTCTGATGCCAACAAAATAACCATGAATGAAATTGTTGGATCCTCAAGTAGACATATTTTACCATTAAAAACATTAATTGCTTTTCCAGAGTAGTTCTACTGTTTCACAACAACTACAGCAATTCTTTTGCTTTCCACTTGGTCTATTATTCCTTGCCAACACTTGGCATTATCACAGTTTTAATTTTTTTTTCATTCTTATGGCTAAGTAATACCTCATTGGAATTTAATTCAAAGTTCTATGAAGAATGATGAAGTTGCTCATCTCTTTTTGTTTTTAGTACTTAATTGCATATTGTGTATATGTATATGGGTGTGAAGTGTTCTTTTAAGTCATTACTCATTTTTAGTTGGGTTACTTACTTTGTATTGATTTTTAAGAGTAATTATGTATTTTAGTACAAGTGCTCTGTTGAATAAATCTATTAGAAATATTTCCTCACTAGTTATCACCATTTTTTAAATTGAAACTGATGAAAATTTCTTTTTCTATATACATAAACATACATATAATTATATATATATATGTACAGTTGAAATCTTATTTACTAAATATAAAGGCTTGCTATGATTAATCATTAATGTTGATTTTCTTACCAATGCCTTGACTATTTCCCTGCTTCTTAAAACACAACTTTACTATTATCTAAGTAGTCTAATTGTTGTTGTTTACTGGCTATGTCCAACTCTTTTGCAAGCTCATGGACTGTAGCCTGCCAGACTCATCTGTCAGTCGGATTTCCCAGGTGAGAATAATGGAGTAGGCTGCCATTTCCTTAACTTAGCTGGTAAAGAATCCGCCTGCAATGCAGGAGACCCGGTTCAATCCTGGGTTGGTAAGATCCCTTGGAGAAGGGATAGCTACCCACTCCAGTATTCTTGGACTTCCTTGGTGGCTCAGCTGCTAAAGAATCTGCCTGCAGTGTAGGAGACCTGGGTTCGATCCCTGGGTTGGGATGATCCCTTGGAGAATGGAACAACTACTCACTCCAGTATTTTGGTCTCAAGAATTCCATGGACTCTATATCCATGGGGTTACAAAGAGTTGGACACAATTGAGCAACTTACATCTTCATTCACACACACACATATATATACACACACACACACACACACATATATATATAATTAGTGCATTTACAAAATCTCACCTTCTGATACTATTGAACAAAGTGATTTTATTCCTATTGTGTGTGTGTGTGTGTGTGTGTGTGTGTGTGTGTGTGTTATATATATATATATAACTTTCGATAAAAGGTTCAGCTATACAGTTTAGTTAAATTTTGAAATTTAAAAATGAGAAAATCTATGCCTGGCACAGTGTTTATCACATGGTGTAACAAAATAAATATATTTTAGTCAATGACTGGTTCCATAATATAGGATTAGGTTTTTAAAGCAGTGATAGTTTTATTTTTGAGAAAGGAATATCACCCTCATTTTGTGATTAATGAAATGAACCTAATTAGCTCCTTGCATTTTGTATTAGTGGTTAGGTCATCTGAGGCCAATTTTATTATTTGCATTAATTTATAATACTAAGCATGTCTTAAGAAGTAAGGATATGGTAATTAGTTTCTGTCATTTAAAAACAACATTCCTGAACTACTTTATGATTACTGACATCTAGTTATCTTTTTAAAAAGTTTATTAGGATATAGACACCTGCAAATCTTGCTTCAGTACATTTTCCAGTGTCATTATTTGTACTGCATAATTAGTATTGAGACTGAATTCAAATACCACAATCTCTTCTTATTATTGTAGTCTGTAATTTTGTAAATTGTTATTAAACATTAAATATTCATGAGTTTGTTTTATTTTTTGGTTGTCAGCAATGATGCAGTATGTTGCTGGGGGCTAGTCTTCCTTGTGGACATTGTTATTAATCAGAAAAATGAATTAAAGTGCTCTTTGAGAAATAAACTATATGAAGTAATAAGAATATATATTTTATATTCCATTAGTCATTCCTAGGAAAATCTATCAAATTTTTAAGTAATATTTTTCATTAAAAATGAAGTCAAATTCATTAATCAATTCAGAACTAAGACAATTAATCTAGTTCTGGTGAAATTCAACTGGGACTAAACATTGTCTAAAACTTTTTAACATGCATTCATTTAGAATCTTGGAAATTCCATTCTTGAATTATATATTTAAGAATCATTTTGCCATCAAAGTGCACACAGCCTAAAGGTTGACTTTGACAGAGGCAAAAAAATAAAATAGAATAAAAATGTCTGTGTGAAACTCTTCTTAGTATGTTTTAGATAGACTCACATTTTAAGAGAGAGTGAAGGATGGGGAAGCCTGGAGCTATTGCAGTTCATTGAGTCACAAAGAGTTGGATAGGACTTAGCAACTAAATCACAAGGAAAACAAGAAACAAATTCATTATATATATTTATGCAATATTTTATTTGAAAACTATTTATTGAATTTTAAACTGCATATATTATTTGATGCCAGAACTGACTAGAAATATATGGTACAGGTTCTACTTGTAGGAACTCACAATTCACAGGCAATATCAAGTCACAGGCCTCCCACCTTTCCAAAGGTGGGGAATGAAAAGAACATTTGCACCAAAGAAAGCTTTAAGTGTATTTCTAAATACTCACTGTCTTGGAGTGTATATGTATGTATGTATATAGGCTTATGTGTGAGAATATACAGATGTGAAATTTCTTATATCCAATTCTATAAGTAGTTCCTGTTATTGCAAAAAGAAAAATTCCTCTTACTGGTAAAATACACTCAGGTATTCATAAATTTATTGTTTATGTAAACAAAAATATTAAGCTTTTACATAGAATATATGTATATGTGCATACATGTATATCCACTTTTAATAACATATGTGATATATACAATATATTTATATATTTTATATTTATATAAAATCTGTGTATGTGTATATGTCTATATTTAATTTTAGTGCATTTAAGTTTTTCCCTTTCGCTCCACAAAAATTTTACTTATTGATTTATTATTGTATGTGTGCCATTAGTCTTTCCATTGATAGTTTCTGGGATTCCTTTGATTATTTGAAAGCCCTTCTTCCATAACAATGCTATGAATATAATAGTCTCTGCATTTTTCTGTAGTTTTAATGTGTGTTCAGTTTAGATGATTGATGAAGAAGTTACAAGACGGATTTGTGTAGATGGATTTGTACAGATATCTAGCTTTACTCATTTTTCAAAATAGCTATTTCCAAAACAATTTGCTAAATCATCTACTCTCCCGTGTTAGTTTGAATTATGATCTTTAACATAATTTAAGTTCCCACATTATTCCCTACTTTTAACTCTATTTCTATGATCACTTATTCCTTGGGTAGCACCCTTTACACATAATAATATCAAAAGTGAAAGTGAAGTCTCTAAGTCATGTCCTACACTTTGGGACCCCATGGACTGTAGCCTACCAGGCTTTTCCATCCATGGGATTTTCCAGGCAAGAATACTAGAGTGGGTTACCATTTCCTTCTCCAGGAGATCTTCCCTGACCCAGGGATTGAACCTTGGTCTCCCACATTGTAGGCAGAGGTTTTACCGTCTGAGGCACCAGGGAAGCCCAATAATATTAAAAGGCATTTCGAAGGCATTTCAATTCCTAGTAAGGTTAGGTATTTATATGATCAGTTCAGTTCAGATCAGTTCAGTTCAGTTCGGTTGCTCAGTGGTGTCCGACTCTTTGCGATCCTATGAATTGCACCATGCCAGACCTCCCTGTCCATCACCAACACCGGGAGTTCACTCAAACTCATGTCCATCGAGTGAGTGATGCCATCCAGCCATCTCATCCTCTGTCGTCCCCTTCTCCTCCTGCCCCCAATCCCTCCCAGCATCAGAGTCTTTTCCAATGAGTCAACTCTTCACATGAGGTGGCCAAAGTACTGGAGTTTCAGCTTTAGCATCATTCCTTCCAAAGAACACTTAAGACTGATTTCCTTGAGAATGGACTGGTTGGATGTCCTTGCAGTCCAAGGGACTCTCAAGAGTCTTCTCCAAAACTACAGTTCAAAAGTATCAATTCTTTGGCGCTCAGCTTTCTTCACAGTCCAACTCTCACATCTATACATGATTACTGGAAAAAAAAAACATAGCCTTGACTAGACAGACCTTTGTTGGCAAAGTAATGTCTCTGTTTTTGAATATGCTATCTAGGTAGGTCATAACTTTCCTTCCAAAGTGTCTTTTAATTTCACTGCTGAAGTCACCATCTGCAGCGATTTTGGAGCCTCCCAAAATAAAGTCTGACACTGTTTCCACTGTTTCCCCATCTATTTCCCATGAAGTGATGGGACAAGATGCCATGATCTTCATTTTCTGAATGTTGAGCTTTAAGCCAACTTTTTCACTCTCCATTTTCAATTTCATCAAGAGGCCCTTTAGTTCCTCTTCACTTTCTACCATAAGGGTGGTGTCATCTGCATATCTGAGGTTATTGATATTTCTCCCTGCAATCTTGATTCCAGCTTGTGCTTCTTCCAGCCCAGCATTTCTCATGATGTACTCTGCATATAAGTTAAATAAGCAGGGTGACAATATACAGCCTTGATGAACTTCTTTCCCTATTTGGAACCAGTCTGTTGTTCCATGTCCAGATCTAACTGTTGCTTCCTGACCTGCAAATAGGTTTGTCAAGAGGCAGGTCAGGTGGTCTTTATTGCCATCTCTTTCGGAATTTTCCACAGTTTATTGTGATCAACACAGTCAAAGGCTTTGGCATAGTCAATAAAGCAGAAATAGATGTTTTTCTGGAAATCTCTTGCTTTTTCCATGATCCAGCAGATGTTGGCAATTTGAACTCTGGTTCCTCTGCCTTTTCTAAAACCAGCTTGAACATCAGGAAGTTCATGGTTAAAGTATTGCTGAAGCCTGGCTTGGAGAATTTTGAGCATTACTTTACTAGCATGTGAGATGAGTGCAACTGTGCAGTAGTTTGAGCATTCTTTGGCATTGCCTTTCTTTGGGATTGGAATGAAAACTGATCTTTTCCAGTACTGTGGTCACTGCTGAGTTTTCCAAATTTGCTGGCATATTGAGTGCAGCACTTTCACAGCATCATCTTCCAGGATTTGGAATAGCTCCACTGGAATTCCATCACCTCCACTAGCTTTGTTTGTAGTGATGCTTTCTAAGGCCCACTTGAGTTCACATTCCAGAAAGTCTGGCTCTAGGTTAGTGATCACACCATCGTGATTATCTGGGTTGTGAAGATCTTTTTGTACAGTTCTTCTGTGTATTCTTGCCATCTCTTCTTAATATCTTCTGCTCCTGTAAGATCCCTACATTTCTGTCCTTTGTTGAACCCATCTTTGCATGAAATATTCCCTTGGTATCTCTAATTTCCTTGAAGAGATCTCTAGTCTTTGCCATTCTGTTGTTTTTCTCTCTTTCTTTGCATTGATTGCTAAGGAAGGCTTTCTTATCTCTTCTTGCTATTCTTTGGAACTCTGCATTCAGATGTTACATCTTTCCTTTTCTCCCTTCCTTTTCACTTCTCTTCTTTTCACAGCTGTTTGTAAGGCCTCCACAGACAGCTATTTTGCTTTTTTGCATTTCTTTTCCATGGCGATGGTCTTGATCCCTGTCTCCTGTGCAATATCATGAACCTCCATCCATAGCTCATCAGGCACTCTATCTATCAGATCTAGTCCCTTAAATGTATTTCTCACTTCCACTGTATAATCATAAGGGATTTGATTTAGGTCATACTTTAATTGTCTAGAGGTTTTCCCTACTTTCTTCAATTTCAGCCTCAATTTGGCAATAAGGAGTTCATGATCTGAGCCACAGTCAGCTCCCAGTCTTGTTTTTGCTGTATGTATAGAGCTTCTCCGTCTTTGGCTGCAAAGAATATAATCAATCTTATGTTGGTGTTGACCATCTGGTGATGTCCATGTGTAGAGTCTTCTCTTGTGTTGTTGGAAGAGAGTGTTTTCTATAACCAGTGCATTCTCTTGGCAAAACTCTATTAGCCTTTGCACTGCTTCATTCCTTATTCCAAGGCCAAATTTGCCTGTTACTCCAGGTGTTTCTTGACTTCCTGCTTTTGCATTCCAATCCCCTATAATGAAAAGGACATCTTTTATGGGTGTTAGTTCTAAAGGTCTTATAGGTCTTCATAGAACCATTCAACCTCAGCTTCTTCAGCATTACTGGTTGGGGCAAAGGCTTGGATTACTATAATATTGAATGGTTTGCCTTCGAAATCAAGAGAGATCATTCTGTCATTTTTGAGATTGCATCCAAGTACTGCCTTTTGGACTCTTGCTGACTATGATGGCTACTCCATTTTTTCTTAGGAATTCCTGCCCACAGTAGTAGACACAGTGGTTGCTGCTGCTGCTGCTAAGTCACTTCAATCGTGTCTGACTCTGTGTGATCCCATAGACGGCAGCCCAGCAGGCTACCCCTGTCCCTGGGATTCTCCAGGCAAGAACACTGGAGTGGGTTGCCATTTCCTTCTCCAAGATACAGTGGTTATCTGAGTTAAATTCACCCATTCCAGTCCATTTGAATTTGCTGATTCCTAGAATGTCGACATTCACTCTTGCCATTTCTTGTTTGACCACTTCCAGTTTGCCTTGATTCATGCACCTGATATTCCAGGTTCCTATGCAATATTGCTCTTTACAGCATCGGACCTTGCTTCTATCACCAGTCACATCCACAACTGGGTATTGTTTTGGCTCTGACCTAAAAATTTGTTTCTAAACATTCATTGTTATTCTGCCATGTGCTACAATGCTAAAGCTAAAACTTTTTGAGCAGATCTTAGTCACCAAATACCAGCATTTGATACTCTTATCAGGAAATATAAGAACACTTTTGTAGCTGTCAGCTCTCATTGTGAACATAGTTGTGATCATTCTGTTTGAAAGAAATCTTCTAAAAGAACTATTATTCATTGTACTCTCTATGCTTTCTTAATAGCCAATCTTAGTTTAAGATAAACACTTGCAGTGCATATACTTCAAATTCCAAGTTTGAAATTATCCAAAGGTTTGAAAAAAGCCTTTTTTTCTTATTTTACTTTAGTATATGTATTTGGATTTTTATCTAATCTAAGAACTTTGTTCTATCATCGTCCTCAAAAAAGTAACAATTTATGTATAAAACTACTTTATTTGAGAAAGAATACATGGTTTTAAAATTTTGATTATTAGAATTTAAATGATCTAATAGTGGCATTGCTGCTGCTGCTGCTGCTGCTGCTGTCCTTAAGTCGGTCTGACTCTCAGACGGCAGCCCACCAGGCTCGTCCCTGGGTTCTCCAGGCGGACTGGGGGCTGCCTTCCTTCTCCATGGTGGGCCTGCCCGAGCCCCCATGGACTGGAGCCTACCAGGCTCCTCCATCCATGGGATTCTCCAGGCAAAAGCACTGGGGTGGGGTGCCATTGCCTTCCCCAAATAGTGGCATTATTCTGAGATAAATAATAAAGGAAGAATCAAATAATTCTTTTCAGCCCCATTCATCTGTTTTCACTTCTCTCTCACCTCATTTCTTCTAATGGATATGAGGTGGTAGTGTCTCATCATTTATTAAATCTCCATCTTCCATTATGGAGTAACTCCTTCTTAATTTTCAAATCTACTCCTGCTTATGTTTTTAATCTAAAGTAAAATTTATTATAAAAAAGCACATGCTGTTATTGTCATAAGTTAGTACTTAGCCATCTCTGATTTGTCCCTCAACATTATTTTATTGAAAATGTTTCTCAAAACTGAGCAATGATATATGAAAATTTACTTTCTGTCTTCAGTCTCCCAGCCACATTTCAAATTAACATCAGTTAAGGGTGTATTTTTTAAAAGCCTCTCCTTCCTTGATTTCTGTAGCTTGAAATCGTACTTCTTAATCTATCACTCAGTGGTCCTTCATGGTCTCCTAAATTAGCACATTTCTTCTGCCCATAAACTATACTGAAATATCACCAAACATGTTGAATTTGACCAACTGCCATTCACATTATTAATTCTCTTTATGGATGTCTACCACATGAAATCATTAATTGTTATCATTGTACATTTATTTAAAAACTCTTAGATTTTTACTATAAAATATCACCCATTTAGGATCATCCATGGCACCTTAAATCAAGGGAATTTATTTTTTTGTATCCTATCTAATGGCACACATTAATCCCCCTAGACTACTATTTTATAATATTTCTTTTTTTATCCATTTTTTTCTTTATTTTTTTTAAATTTTTTATTTTGTTTAACTTTACAATATTGTATTGGTTTTGCCATACATCAAAATGAATCCGCCACATGCATACATGTGCTCCCCACCCTGAACCCTCCTCCCTCCTCCCTCCCTGTACCATCCCTCCCGGTAGTCCCCGTGCACCAGCCCCAAGCATCCAGTATCGTGCATCGAACCTGGACTGGCGACTCATTTCAAATCATCCCACCCTCTCCCTCTCCCACAGAGTCCAAAAGACTGTTCTATACATCAGTGTCTCTTTTGCTGTCTCGTATACAGGGTTTTTGATACCATCTTTCTAAATTCCATATATATGCGTTGCTGCTGCTGCTGCTGCTAAGTCGCTTCAGTCGTGTCCGACTCTGTGTGACCCCACAGACGGCAGCCCACCAGGCTCCCCCGTCCCTGGGATTCTCCAGGCAAGAACACCGGAGTGGGTTGCCATTTCCTTCTCCAGTGCATGAAAGTGAAAAGTGAAAGTGAAGTCGCTCAGTTGTGTCCGACTCTTAGCGACCCCATAGACTGGAGCCTGCCAGGCTCCTCTGTCCATGGAATTCTCCAGGCAAAAGTACTGGGGTGGGGTGCCATTGCCTTCTCCGATATATGCGTTAGTATACTGTATTGTGTTTTTCTTTCTGGTTTACTTCACTCTGTATAATAGGCTCCAGTTTCATCCACCTCATTAGGATTGATTCAAATGTATTTTTTTTAATGACTGATTAATACTCCATTGTTACATGTACCACAGCTTTCTGATCCATTCATCTACTGATGACATCTAGGTTGCTTCCATGTCCTGGCTATTGTAAACAGTGCTGGGATGAACATTGGGGTACTTTTTTTTAATTTTGTTTTTTTTAGTGTGTATGCCCAGCAGTGGGATTGCTGAATCATAAGGCAGGTTTCAAGGCACCCCACCCCAGTCTTTTGCCTGGAATTCCATGGACAGGGAGCTGTGTAGGCCCAGCCAGTGGGATTGCTGGATCATATAGGAGAAGTCTCTATTTCTTCCTGGAAAAGGTGGTTGGCTGGGGCCGCGAAGGTTAATTGTTAAGTGATTACAACATGGTTAATTCTGGGATAAAAAGAATTATATTGAGGTATTTAAATAATTTGAATCAAAAATTTATTCACATATGTTAGAGGTTATTAACCATTATTTAATAAAACTAAATATTTGCAAATAATATTTTAGCAGTAAAACCATATTACAAACACACATATGAAATTTAAGTAGGTAAAAGTTGTATTTATCTGATGGAAATAGCACTAGGAGCTTCAAATTAATTTTACAAGAGGAAAGCTTCCAGGAATCTTGCCTGATATTTCACAGTTTTCTGTACACTACTATAAAATCAACATGCAAAATATATAATATTTGTCAAACTGGTAGGAAGAATATATTTGCTTCCTTAAAGTTAGTATTTTTCATCACAGTTCACTTAATGACTTAAATATACTGAAAGTATATACCAATACTTTTTAAAATATTTTATGTACATGTTGCTGTGGCTGCTGCTAAGTCACTTCAGTCATATCCAACTCTGTGCTACCCGATAGACGGCAGCCCACCAGTCTCCCCCATCCTTGGGATTCTTCAGGCAAGAACACTGGAGTGGGTTGCCATTTCCTTCTCCAATTCATGAAAGTGAAAGTGAAAGTGAAGTCACTCAGTCGTGTCTGACTCTTCATGACCCCATGAACTGCAGCCTACCAGGCTCCTCCATCCATGGGATTTTCCAGGCAAGAGTACTGGAGTTGGTTGTCATTTCCTTCTCCACATGTGCATGTTAATTAAAACTAAAATCAAGGAAGACTTTATGAATACATCATATTACACAATGCTGGGTAATGAATATTTTGAAATTTCTTTAAAAATATAAATCATTTTAACTTCTGCTACAATTTATGTCTGAAATACTTGTTTATATGCATATTTTATTCTAGAGATTTTAATTAAATTCCATATCCTAAGAAGGGGGAATTTTCCAAAACTCAATTGTAAATTGTATAGTGTTTATAAGGAAAGTATACATCCAGGTGTTTCCAAATTGACAAAATTTAAATTCTTTCAAAATAAAAGTTAAAAAAAAAATCTCTATAACAGAAAGTTGTAAAAACAAAAAATCAGTTTTCAGAGATCTGATCTACAAGTTCTATTGACTGTAACTCATGCATTACTCATAAACCCATCAAGTATCTATCCACATTCCACTACAAAAAGTTTTCTTTTCAGCAGCATCATATCATTTTTCCTATTTTACATTGTTTCCAATTTTATTTAATGAAAAGGAAATCAGATCCAGTAATTAAAAGTGCAGTATAATAAACACTCAGCAACATTGTTTACTCATTCCTTGCAACCTGGGCCCTCTGCCATAGTGATCAACATACAGTACCTCAAACATCATGCTGTTATAGTCCTTGGTGCTTTTACTTACTCAAGTTACAATATCTTTTTTGGCTTTCAAAAACTCATCTGTTATGGGGTTTTACCGTTTATCCACCCACCGATAAATGTGAATACATTACTTTAGTGTTCCATCTACCCTGAGAATAACTCAAGCACAGTTCTTCAAACACTGTGTTGCGTTTTTGTTTATGGATGCTTCACAAACTGAATGAAAGGACTATGTCTTATTAATATTTGAACCTCAGTACCTCCATCATAGCTCATCTTCCTCCTCATAAGATTCACACTAATAATCACTGTTATAACTAATATGTATCTCACCCATAGGTGTAAAATAATATATCTTGATTTGTTAAATAATACTGAATGTGAGTGTGCTGAATTCAATTCTTCAAATTTATTGACTTCTACCTTTACAGGGCTCTGTTTTGATTCTTGTGAAATACAAAGCTCATAAAAAGTGAAGGCCAAAATATTATCCCTGCCTTTCAAAGATAGGCAGTAACATACACAAACATGACCCACAAAAATAAATAACAACATAAAAGATACAAGTACTTTACGATAGGGATGCAATAATGGTGAGACTAATTTCTCCACAGGCAGTTTTGTGAATGTTAATGAGTGAAATATATTTTATCTGAGTATTGAAGTGCACATAGAAATTTTATAGCATGATAGTAATTCTCCCTCTGCATTCCAATTTGGAGGGGCAAGCAAAACACCTGCGGGATGTAAAAGCAAATTTAAAAATAGCAAAATAAAATAATGAATAAAAAAGTGAAAAGAAATCCAATGTCCAACAGGTTTGGGTATTTATGAAAGATTTAAAATTAATATAAAGTTAGAAAGGTTGATTGTGGAAAAGGCATTAAAATAATTTGCCCAGCTTTATTGGTTTGTCTTTTTTTGAGTGTTTGTATTACTGAGATGGAAGAATTCCTCATCAGATCATATCAGATCAGGTCAGTTGCTCAGTCGTGTCTGACTGTTTGTGACCCCATGAATTGCAGCACGCCAGGCCTCCTTGTCCATCACCAACTCCCAGAGTTCACTCAGACTCACGTCCATCGAGTCAATGATGCAATCCAACAATCTCATCCTCTATCTTCCCCTTCTCCTCTTGTCCCAATCCCTCCCAGCATCAGAGTCTTCTCCAATGAGTCAACTCTTTGCATGAGGTGGCCAAAGTACTGGAGTTTCAACTTTAGCATCATTCCTTCCAAAGAGATCCCAGAGCTGTTCTCCTTCAGAATGGACTGGGTGGATCTTCTTGCAGTCCAAGGGACTCTCAAGAGTCTTCTCCAACACCACAGTTCAAAAGCATCAATTCTTCAGTGCTCAGGCTTCTTCACAGTCCAGCTCTCACATCCATACATGACCACAGGAAAAACCATAGCCTTGACTAGATGAAACTTGTTGGCAAAGTAACGTCTCTGATCTTGAATATGCTGTCTAGGTTGGTCATAACTTTCCTTCCAAGGAGTAAGCGTCTTTTAATTTCATGGCTGCAGTCACCATCTGCAGTGATTTTGGAGCCCAGAAAAATAAGTCTGACACTGTTTCCACTGTTTCCCCATCTATTTCCCATGAAGTGATGGGACTGGATGCCATGATCTTCTTTTTCTGAATGTTGAGCTTTAAGCCAACCTTTTCACTCTCCACTTTCACTTTCATCAAGAGGCTTTTGAGTTCCTCTTCACTTTCTGCCATTAGGGTGGTGTTATCTGCATATCTGAGGTTATTGATATTTCTCCCAGCAATCTTGATTCCAACTTGTGTTTCTTCCAGTCCAGCATTTCTCATAATGTACTCTGCATATAAGTTAAATAAACATGGTGACAATATACAGCCTTGACGTACTCCTTTTCCTATTTGGAACCAGTCTGTTGTTCCATGACCAGTTCTAACTGTTGCTTCCTGACCTGCATACAAATTTCTCAAGAGGCAGATCAGATGGTCTGGTATTCCCATCTCTTTCAGAATTTTCCACAGTTTATTGTGATCAACACAGTCAAAGGCTTTGGCATAGTCAACAAAGCAGAAATTGATGTTTTTCTGGAACTCTCTTGCATTTTCCATGATCCAACGGATGTAGGCAATTTGATCTCTGGTTCCTCTGCCTTTTCTAAAACCAGTTTGCACATCTGGAAGTTCAAGGTTCACATATTGCTGAAGCCTGGCTTGGAGAATTTTGAGCATTACTTTACTAGCGTGTGAGATGAGTGCAATTGTGTGGTAGTTTGAGCACTATTTGGCATTGCCTTTCTTTGGGATTGGAATGAAAACTGATCTTTTCCAGTGCTGTGGCCATTGCTGAGTTTTCCAAATTTGCTGGCATATTGAGTGCAGCACTTTCACAGCATCATCTTTCAGGATTTGGAATAGCTCCACTGGAATTCCATCACCTCCACTAGCTTTGTTCGTAGTGATGCTTTCTAAGGCCCACTTGAGTTCACATTCCAGGATGTCTGGCTCTAGGTCAGTGATCACACCGTCGTGATTATCTGAGTCATTAAGATATTTTTTGTACACAGCTCTTCTGTGTATTCTTGCCATCTCTTCTTAATATCTTCTGCTTCTGTTAGGTCCTTACAATTTCTGTCCTTTATTGCACCCATCTTTGCATGAAATGTTCCTTTGGTATCTCTGATTTTCTTGAAGATATCTCTAGTCTTTCCCATTCTGTTGTTTTCATCTATTTCTTTGCATTGATTGCTGAAGAAGGCTTTCTTATCTCTTCTTGCTATTCTTTGGAACTCTGCATTCAGATGTTTATATCTTTCCTTTTCTCCTTTGCTTTTCCCTTCTCTTCTTTTCACAGCTATTTGTAAGGCCTCCCCAGACAGCCATTTTGCTTTTTTGCCTTTCTTTTCCATGGGGATGGTCTTGATCCCTGTCTCCTGTACAATGTCACAAACCTCATTCCATAGTTCATCAGGCACTCTATCTCTCAGATCTAGGCCCTTAAATCTATTTCTCACTTCCACTGTATAATCATAAGGGATTTGATTTAGGTCATACCTGAATGGTCTAATGGTTTTCCCTACTTTGAATTTGGCAATAAGGAGTTCATGGTCTGAGCCACAGTCAGCTCCTGGTCTTGTTTTTGCTGACTGTATAGAGCTTCTCCATCTTTGGCTGCAAAGAATATAATCAATCTGATGTCTGTGTTGACCATCTGGTGATGTCCATGTATAGAATCTTCTCTTGTGTTGTTGGAAGAGGGTGTTTTTTATGATCAGTGCATTTTCTTGGCAAAATTCTATTAGTCTTTGCCTTGCTTCATCCCGTATTCCAAGGCCAAATTTGCCTGTTACTCCAGGTGTTTCTTGACTTCCTACTTTTGCATTCCAGTCCCCTATAATGAAAAGGACATCTTTTTTGGATGTTAGTTCTAAAACGTCTTCATAGAACTGTTCAACTTCAGCTTCTTCAGCATTACTGGTTGGGGCATAGACTTGGATTACTGTGATATTGAATGGTTTGCCTTGGAAATGAACAGAGATCATTCTGTTGTTTTTGAGATTGCATCCAAGTACTGCATTTCGGACTCTTTTGTTGACCATGATGGCTACTCCATTTCTTCTGAAGGATTCCTGCAGTCGTAGATATAATGGTCCTCTGAGTTAAATTCACCCATTCCATTCCATTTCAGTTCGCTGATTCCTAGAATGTCAACATTCACTCTTGCCATTTCCTGTTTGACCTTTTCCAATTTGCGTTCATTCATGCACCTCACATTCCAGGTTCCTATGCAATATTGCTCTTTACAGCATCGGATCTTGCTTTTATCATCAGTCACATCCACAATTGGGGCAATCCATGGGGCAACCCAAGATGGGCAGGTCATGGTGGAGAGATATGACAAAATGTGGTCCACTGGTGAAGGGAATGGCAAACCACTTCAGTATTCTTGCCTTGAGAACCCCATGAACAGTATGAATTCTTCATAGGATCTGAATCAAAGTGTCTTGTGAGATACAAGATATGAAGATTTGTGTATTTTTTTTTCTCAAATGTTTTCACTTGTTGATTGTAACATTCAGAGCATACAGGATTTTGATGTAAGTTAGTTTTCTTTCACTGTTTGTCATATTTTCACAGTCAGAACAGTGTCCAGTATCTGTGATATAGTTCTGGTGGAGCTCATATCAACATCTTATGTTCCATTCAAGTGGTAAACTCTGCAGGTTGCAATGTTCTACATTAGTGGCAATTGTGTCTTCATCGAACTAATTCGTTGGTGCTTCTTTGGGTGGGATTCTATTAATTAGCATCTGAAAGTTTTAAACAGGTTTCCTTGTATTTTGGTTACTTCATCGATAACATATGCAGCTACTTTCTGCTAAGTTTTAACAGAATTTGTGCTACGTTCATGATTAAAATACAAACAGAAAACAGCAACAAAAAGCCCACTTACTGCAGTCACTGAGAGAAGAAAAGATGGGTTACCCATGACATATTAGAGATAATAGTTTAAAAGAATGTTGGGAAGTGTGAAAAAGGTTACATTGGTTGTGAATTATCTTTCAGTTCAGTCACTCAGTCGCGTCTAACTCTGCGACCCCATGAACCACAGAACACCAGGCCTCCCTGTCCATCACCAACTCCCAGAGTTTACTCAAACTCATGTCCATCGAGTCAGTGATGCTATCCAGCCATCTCATCCTCTGTCATCCCCTTCTTCTTCTGCCCTCAATCCCTCCCAGCATCAGGGTCTTTTCCAATGAATCAACTCCTCGCATGAGGTGGCCACAGTATTGGAGTTTCAGCTTTAGCATCATTCCTTCCAAAGAAATCCCAGGGCTGATCTCCTTCAGAATGGACTGGTTGGATCTCCTTGCAGTTCAAGGGACTCTCAAGAGTCTTCTCCAACACCACAGTTTAAAAGCATCAATTATTCAGCGCTCAGTTTACTGGCCCCCAAATTATTTCTCAATTATAAAATTCAATTGGGGTAGAGAATTACTTTTCACATTATTGTGTGTACTCCAAAAGTTATTAATAATTAAGGTACACTTCTTTTCTGGAACAGAAAGGAAAACTATGAGTTAAAAAACAATAGACCAGTTAAAAGTTATTCTCTTGGAAAGTAAACTTTAAAAATAGTTGATGCCTATTCATTTCAATGAGTCTTTTCTAGAATCCTTGATTTTTAGATCTTGACAATATTTTAACTTCACTACAGATTTAGTGAGTTGCCCAATATTTTAAATAAAATATCTTTTCCTTATGAAGTACAGTAGTAAGTCCCATTTTTAAAAAAATTTAATTTAAAATGCACTATAGTGAAAGTGAAGTCGCTCAGTCGTGTCCAACTCTTTGCGACCCCATGGACTGTAGCCTACCACACTCCTCCATCCATGGGATTTTCCAGGTAAGAATACTGGAGTGGGTTGCCATTTCCTTCTCCAGAGGATCTTCCCGACCCAGGGATTGAACCCAGGTCTCCTGCATTGTAGGCAGATGCTTTATCATCTGAGCCACCACAGAAAATGCAGTATAAAATAGTTCCATAGAAATTAAAAAAGAGAAATAATCTTATTTTAACTATATGGCTAGTTTGTGTCAGATTATCAAATTAAGATTATGAAAAAGTAACCTTCCAGCCCATCACTCCAGCTCTAAGTCATCTATTCTTGGTTATTCAAAGGCATTTTATATTTGAAAATATTTGTTGTATTGACATAATTAAGTCTGATAGAAACCTGAAGGCAGATATAAACAAGAAGAAGGTTACAATAAGTCTGTTTCTCTTTCATTCTTACCATGGACATGGTTTCTATACAGTCAGCTCACATTTAGAAGAAAATCATAATCTACAACCTATGAACCCTTTTCATAATGACATATTGCCTGTAGATATAACTACTAATTGAGAAAATGGAGCATAAAATTGCAAAAGCATAGAAAACTAATATTTGAAAATCACAAGAAAACCTAATTAATTGAAAGAGCCATCAACAGAAGTGGAAAATGTTACTGAGAAAATGATTATATGAACTATGATGGGGTGAAGATTGGGGGAACTATGATGGAAAAGATAAAATACAGAAAGTAACAATTTCATTACTTTTTATAAAGTTAGGAAAATTAAATGCCATGACTTTGATTAATGTTCAAATGAAAGAGTAATATCTTGAATATATTTTAAAATATTATGTTTTAGAAAAGATTATTCAGGGTCAGTTCAATTGTAGTCTAATGATTTGCTTTTTTTTATTTTTTGTTTTTGTTTATTTGTTTTCTTTGATATTGTACATAATATGTGCTTAAGGCATTTCCTCAAATCTTACTCCACCTCACCCCATCAGTGATATCCTCTACCTTCAAAAGAATCTCCTTTTGATTCTGCATCCTTTTAACCTTGGAATTATTTCCTTATTTTAAATTTATCTTCCTTTTCACATAATTATTTTGCCAATTTTTAAAGTAATTATAAGGTACAGTAATGGAAATTATGATCTTCATAATAAAAAGCTCTTTTTAAAAGCAATAGCATTTTTCTATCCTCAAAATTTACTATTTTTATTACATTTTTAGTTTTTTGTGAGGCAAGTGGTGCAATATCTATAACTGCTCTCATTTGACTTCTGCATTTAATCATAAAATCATAAGTTTCCCACAGTTCAAGTATTAGTCTAATAACTACAATATCAGTTTTTAAAGAAAGTAGTAGTGATACAGGCTTATTTTCAAACATATATCATTCTGTAATTGCTCATCATTATAGTCATTTAACTTTTTACAGAAGCTCTGATAATAAGAAGAATTCATCCTAAAAATGGAAATTTAGTAAAAGACAAATTGTTTTCTTTTTTACTTTATATTCAAATTTGTAATAACTTCTTAACTTATAACTTTAAATTACATTTAAGATCGATTTTATTCTTTCAAAATACCAACCCATTAAATTGAATTTTGATATAGAGATCTAGATAATGTAATAGTAAATCTATATATACTCATAAATCTATGAGTATAGAAAGATTCAGAAATTTATGTGTTTATTTTACTCATTATTAATGCTGATATGATGATATTTAACACAAAACTTTATTCATTTCATATAATTACTTCTAGTATTGGGTATATATGTAATATCTGCTATCAATAACACTATTATTGTGTACTTGTATAATGTCCATTATGTTTATAAATTATATCATTGATATCCACTATATATAAAATATGAAATATTTGTATTTCTATACACTGAATGTATTTTAAATACAGTATTTATTCCCTTCAGTAGCCAAACACTTGTAGCATGTATAAGCTTATCATCACAAAAATTTAGGTGTAAATATACATATTTAGCATTCACTGTAGTCACTATTTTTAAAAATTTAGATCCATTTTATTTAATTAAGAAATCACCCACATGAAGTCATACTATAATTTATCCCCATTTCACAGATGAGGAAACTGGAACTGCCATGTACTGCTCTAGGAATTGAGACTACCAGGACAAAAAGTAAAAATTCTTATTTGCTTTCATACTGCACATATTCTAGTGGATAAACAGCAGACAACTGGGTGAAGAAACAAAGGCTTCCCAGATAAACAGTTTATGTGTAGCTGCTGCTGCTGCTGTTAAGTCGCTTCAGTCATGTCCAACTCTGTGCGACCCCATAGACAGCAGCCCACCAGCCTCCCCCGTCCTTGGGATTCTCCAGGCAAAAATACTAGAGAGGGCTGCCACTTCTCCAATGTGTGAAAGTGAAGATGCTCAGTCGTCTCCGACTCTTAAAGACCCCATGGACCGCAGCCTACCAGGTCCTCCGTTCATGGGATTGTCCAAGCAAGAGTACTGGAGTGGGTTGCCATTGCCTTCTCCTTAGTTGCTGAATCGTATCTAACTCTTTTGAGACCCAACAGACTGTAGTCTTCCAGGCTCCTCAATCCATGGAATTTCCCAGGCAAGAATACTGAAGTGAGTTGATATTTCCTGCTGCAGGTGATCTTCCTCACCCAAGGATTGAACTCCTGTCTCCTGAATTGGCAGGCAGATTCTTTACCACTGAGTTACCAGGGATGCCCAAACAGAAAGAGTACAACCATTCAAAATAACAGGCTGAGAGGCTGCTTTAGGTGGAAAGATGGAGAAAGCTATTCTGAGGGGTTGATACTGACAATGAGACCTAGAAAAATATAAAGAGCAGGCTATACAAAGAATCAGAAAAAAATTATTTCATTTTAAAGGAAATAGAAAGCTCAAAAGCTCCAAGTGACAGGAATGATCCTAGTTTATAGAATAAACAATGAACAAAAGAAAAGTATGGCTAGAATGTGGTGAGAATATAATAATATAATACACTGAAAGATACTCTAAGAGATAATCAACCATCATGGAACTTGGGAGTCAGATCAGGCAGAATCTTGGCAGCCATACTGACACTTTTCAACAGTATCTTGGTTGGCAGAGGCCAGAGTGCACTGAACTCATATATCTCCTCCCATGCTGAACTATTACCTTTTTTATGCATCTTAGTTTATATAGCATTTTTATTTTCTGTTTCTTTTTCTCTTCCAAAATATGTTGAGTTGTTTAAGAACAGAACCTCTTCTTCCTTTATTTAGTCTCAGATATAAAAGAGTACGTCAAGGCTGTATATTGTCACCCTGCTTATTTAAATTATATGCAGAGTACATCATGAGAAATACTGGGCTGGAGGAAGCACAAGCTGGAATCAAGATTGCTGGGAGAAATATCAATAACCTCAGATATGCAGATAACACCACCCTTATGGCAGAAAGTAAAGACGAACTAAAAAGCCTCTTGATGAAAGTGAAAGAGGAGAATGAAAAAGTTGGCTGAAAGCTCAACATTTAGAAAACTAAGATCCTGGCATGTGGTTCCATAACTTCATGGGAAATAGATGGGGAAACAGTGGAAACAGTGTCAGACTTTATTTTTTGGGGGGGCCTCCAAAATCACTGCAGATAGTGATTGCAGCCATGAAATTAAAAGACGCTTTCTCCTTGGAAGGAAAGTTATGACCAACCTAGATAGCATATTTCGGGGAAGGCAATGGCACCCCACCCCAGTACTTTTGCCTGGAAAATCCCATGGACGGAGGAGCCTGGTAGGCTCCAGTCCGTTGGGTCGCTAAGAGTCGGACACGACTGAGCGACTTCACTTTGACTTTTCACTTTCATGCATTGGAGAAGGAAATGGCAACCCACTCCAGTGTTCTTGCCTGGAGAATCCCAGGGACAGGGGAGCCTAGTGAGCTTCCGTCTATGGGGTCACACAGAGTCGGACAGGACTGAAGCGACTTAGCAGCAGCAGATAGCATATTTAAAAGCAGAGACATTATTTGCCAACAAAGGTTCGTCTAGTCAAGGCTATGGTTTTTCCAGTAGTCATGTATGGATGTGAGAGTTGGACTGTGAAGAAGGCTGAGTGCGGAAGGATTGATGCTTTTGAAGTGTGGTGTTGGAGGAGACTCTTGAGAGTCCCTGGGACTGCAAGGAGATCCAACCAGTCCATTCTAAAGGAGATCGGTCCTGGGTGTTCTTTGAAAGGATTGATGCTAAAGCTGAAACTCCAGTACTTTGGCCACCTTATGTGAAGAGTTGATTCATTGGAAAAGACCCTGATGCTGGGAGGGATTGGGGGTAGGAGGAGAAGGGGACGACAGAGGATGAGATGGTTGGATGGCATCACTGACTCGATGGACGTGAGTCTGAGTGAACTTCGGGAGTTGAGATGGACAGGGAAGACTGGTGTGCTGCAATTAATGGGGTCGCAAACAGTCAGACACGACTGAGTGACTGAACTTAACTGATAGCACAATACTGACAAAGTTTTAGGGCATAATTAACTTTAAATGAGTAATTTAAACTTTGGATGATTTAATAATGACTCTTCCCAGTGACTAATGTATATGAATTACAATTAGACACACAGAAAATTTTAACCCAGTTTTGCAATCTTGTAGCAATTATTACTCTCCAAATACCATTTTTAGAGTGAGTTGAATTTTTAATTGTACATTTCAGATAGTGTATTCCAGGTTGTCTCATTAATAGGGGATGTAGCATAATCGACACCAGATCTTTTTCACATTTTTTATAAAATATCAAACATACATTTTAAAATCCTACCAAAGAGCTAAGATTATATTTAATTGCATGGCTTGAATTGTTTATCATTAATTTTCTCAGATATGAAAAATGTATATCTACAAATTGTTACATTAATAGGGGCCCTTGGGATAATAACTTGTACCACTGAAAATTCTTCAGAAGGCATTAAACTTCATATGACTGAATGTCTAGCTCAAAATCTATCATTTTAATCTCTTTTCAATGCAGTTATTCTTATATATTCTCTAACTTTCTTATTTCTCATAAAAGAAGAAACATTCAGCAATTGTTATTTGTGCTGAGGCTGAGAGATATGAAATAAGGTACAGAGATAGGGAGAATGCAACAAGTCTTTCCCCCACCCTCCTTGGGGTTTTAGCATCATTTTGTTTCATAATCCCTGTTTACCAGTGCACTAGAAAGTCGCTTTGACCCTGAGTGAAAAGCTCAGACAGACTTCTTTTCTAATATTTTATGTTCCATTTTTCACTTTGTAGTTTCTCTTTTTTACTAATTTCAAAACTACTCGACTTTATCAAATTTTTCACTCAGTACCTATATTGCTGAGTTTTGTGCTTTGAAATTGTAATTGTTAATTTAGATCACAGACTTATCCAGTTTTACAAATACTCCTCCACTAGGGAAGAGAAAGAAAGTACTGATTAAGCTCTGACCTGACTTTGAAATTAGTGGCTAGAGAGGCATGTTAAAAAGCAGTCTTAGAATAGAGAAGATATAATGGACATTTTTAAAAATGTTGAAGTCTTTCTACACTTTTTATATAAGGCAGTGTTTAATAAGCCTTTCAATTTGATTGAATGAACTACACTAGGTAAATTACATTTTATTCCTATATGTGAGGCATTATCTCATCAAATTTAAATGCAACATGGTCAAGATAGTTCAGAGATCCAGAATTTCTATTCCATATTTTTACTAAACTCATATTTTATTTATACTGAAAGGGAAAGCAAGATTTTTTCCTATCTACACCCTCACTTGACCCTGTGTGTCAACCCTTTCACCATTTGTTCAATAAAAAATATCTTTCCAAGCTCTCCTTGTGGCTCAGACAGACAGCAAAGAATCTGCCTGTAATGCAGGAGGCCCAGGTTCTATCCATGGGTCAGGAAGATCCCCTGAAGAAGGTAATGGCTAAGCACTGCAGTATTCTTGCCTGGAAAACTTCCTGGACAGAGGAGCCTGGTAGGCTACAGTCCATGGTGTCACAAAGAGTTGGACACAACAGGATAACTAACACATTTTTTCACGTTCTCAAGCATAGAGTTAAAATAGCACTGAAATGAAAGTTTCAAAATTTTATTTGGTTTTGACTCTTTTTTTCATCATTATAAATAGAATGTGTAGCATCTCATTGTGATTTATATACTTGCAAAGATGTACTAAAAGTCGCTGGTGACTGGTTCCAAATAGGAAAAGGAGTAAGTCAAGGCTGTATATTGTCACCCTGTTTATTTAACTCATATGCAGAGTACATCATGAGAAATGCTGGATTGGAAGAAACACAAGTTGGAATCAAGATTGCTGGGAGAAATACCAATAACCTCAGATATGCCGATAACACCACCCTTATGGCAGAAAGTGAAGAGGAACTAAAGGGCCTCTTGATGAAAGTGAAAGTGGAGAGTGAAAAAGTTGGCTTAAAGCTCAACATTCAGAAAACGAAGATCATGGCATCTTGTCCCATCACTTCATGGGAAATAGATGGGGAAACAGTGTCAGACTTTATTTTTGGGGCTCCAAAATCACTGCAGATGGTGACTGCAGCCATGAAATAAGAAAACGCTCGCTCCTTGGAAGGAAAGTTATGACCAACCTAGATAGCATATTCAAAAGCAGAGACATTACTTTGCCAACAAAGGTTCACCTAGTCAAGGCTATGGTCTTTCCTGTGGTCATGTATGGATGTGAGAGTTGGACTGTGAGGAAGGCTGAGCACCAAAGAATTGATGCTTTTGAACTGTGGTGTTGGAGAAGACTCTTGAGAGTCCCTTAGACTGCAAGGAGATCCAGGCAGGCCATTCTGAAGGAGATCAGCCCTGGGATTTATTTGGAGGGAATGATGCTGAAGCTGTAACTCCAGTACTTTGGCCACCTCATGCAAAGAGTTGACTCATTGGAAAAGACTGATGCTAGGAGGAATTGGGGGCAGGAGGAGAAGGGGACGACAGAGGATGAGATGGCTGGATGGCATCACTGACTCGATGGATGTGAGTCTGAGTGACCTCCAGGGGTTGGTGATGGACAGGGAGGCCTGGCGTGCTGCGGTTCATGGGGTCGCAAAGAGTCGGACACGACTGAGCGACTGATCTGATCTGATCTGATCTGATTCATATATTTCTGGTGGGAATGGAAATTGGTACAGTCAATTTGGGAAATAAATGTGTTTCTATTTCTTGTAAGATTAAACATTCTTTTAAACTAAAATCAAACTTTACTTATAACCACATTTACCTATTACATATATTTTTAAACACTTGTCTACATGCATTACAAAATGGCTATCAAAACCATTTTCTTAAATAAGACTATTCTTAAAGTAACAAGTAGGCAGCATTCATAGTCATCTTTTTATGGGCTTTTTTGTTTGTTTGTTTGTTATAAGACACATTGGATACCATAGAGCTGTTGAGTGTTGACCTCGGATTAGTAGCAGATTTTTTTTTTCTGATCTACTTTTTATTTTATTTATTTATTTATTTTAATTTTATTTTGCTTAATTTTACAATATTGTACTGCTTTTGCCATACATCAAGATGAATCCGCCACAAGTATACATGTATTCCCCATCCTGAACCCTCCTCCCTCCTCCCTCCCCATACCATCCCTCTGGGTCATCTCAGTGCTTTTTAAAAAGAAACAGCCAATGTTTCTGTGACAGAGACGAGGAGACAGATCTGATTATATATAAAGAAACAAGTTACAGATGAATGTTGACTGTTTAATGTTATTTTAGATTTGGAACAGGAAATATATAATAAAACTAAAGAGTATATTACTAACAATGCATTCTCCCTTAATTAAACAGCATGTGTTATATTTCAACATGATGGCTGTCTTTATATAATTGATAATATAAATAAGTTTAAAATGAGATGTTGCTATTTTCTTACTGTGACAAATATCTACTTTTATTCAGTGTTTACACTATGTCAGACACTTCGTTATTTACTTTATGTTATCTCTTTTAATCTTCAAAATTATCCTTCAGTATAGCATTATGTTCTTTTTACCAAGGGTCACTGAAAAGAACTCACATAGTTTACTTCTATAGCTCATAAATGCTTCCATCCATAATTTTTCCATTTTAAAGTCACATAAACCTGTGAAATGGTATCATTTCCATTTGCAGACTAGAGAAACACAGAGGTAAGTTACTTTGCTGGAACTCAAGAAAAGTTTAAGATTCCTTATCATGGTTGCCTTCAAAGACTTAACAATTACATCCCCTTATAGTTCATGCTTCCTCCATGTATATCATGTTATTAGAAGCAATACAGATCACTTTCTTTTCTATACTGAAAAATAAATTGAGGTGTGGCAAAATAATTAAAAGTCTTTATTTTGAAGATTGGCAGTAAATTGAAAGATTCTTTAAGTGTTGAGCTTATCCATTCTTCAATTGAACATTGATTATCAGGAGAATGGGTGATTTTAAATGGCATTTTATATAATAATGTCTGCTTAAATGAGATTTTGAATATTTTAATAAGCTGTGTAGTATTTTCAATAGAATCTATAATTGACATCTCAAAGTAAAACTTTCCCTTTCATTTCTTCATGCTCGAGGAAGTTTCTAAAGAGCATTTATATGGAATGAATTTTAACATTTTAATTATTGATATTAATGTTTGACAAAAAGTTGGTAAATTCAGTTTCCTAGAGTGCTACCCTCTTCAAAGAGACACTTAAAAGAATATATTGACCCAAATAAGTAGGTCAGATTTTCGAAGGAGTTTTTGAAACTCTTGTCTAATTGCTCCCATAAATGTACTGTTTTGAATGTTTTTAATGTAATAGGATATTTTTTGCATGAAAGCTGAATTTTATTCTTGGAAATAGCCTAAAGCCATCATGATTTGATAATAACACTACAGTAAATGGCAGTTATGTAATCAAATCAGGTTTGAAATATTAATTGATCATTATAAACCTCATCAGCTATATTTAAAAGGTTCTCTTTTTCCAATCTTTCCCCAAATTCAGCCTAATTTGTATATTTCCCCCTCAAATTGTGATTATTCTAAATCATATGACTGATTACAATGGAATAAATGATTTATAAAGCAATCATTTTCTCTGTTGTTTCACTGCTTGAATTATTCATGTTTTATAAAATATACTTAATTAAAATTATCAATATTTTAGTTGCAAAATTAGAAGGGACAATCTAAGGAAAATATTGACGAACTGAATTGTACCCTTGCCTGGCAAAGTCTAACCTGAAATGAACCTTTAAAAAGTACAACATTTAAAAAGTGAGGCAGGACTTAACTCATCTTTTTGTTTTTCTGATAAATGGGAAAAAGAAACTTCAGAGAGTAAGAACATTTACCAACTGAAAAATCTTAGAAGGTTGTCATTGTGATAATGAAGAAAGATTGATAAAGTCTCTGGCCTAAACCAGTCATGTACGACTCTTTGGGACCTCATGGACTGTAGCCCATGGAATTCTCCAGGAAAGAATACTGGACTGGTTTGCCACTTTCTGCTCTAAAACAAGGCACTGGGACCGTTTTCTTGAGGAATTTCTGATTTTGGGGGAGATTCCTGCTGAGACTGGATTCCTTTGTGTGCCTCACAGGCAGCTACACCGAAAGCATGGAATTGAGGAAACTTAGTATTAGCTGGCTTGGAGAATTTTGAGCATTACTTTACTAGCGTGTGAGATGAATGCAATTGTTCGGTAGTTTGAGCACTCCTTGGCATTGCCTTTCTTTGGGATTGGGATGAAAACTGACCTTTTCCAGTCCTGTGGCCACTGCTGAGTTTTCCAAATTTGCTGGCATATTGAGTGCAGCACTTTCACAGCATCATCTTTCAGGACTTGGAATAGCTCCACTGGAATTCCATCACCTCCACTAGCTTTGTTCGTAGTGATGCTTTCTAAGGCCCACTTGACTTCACATTCCAAGATGTCTGGCTCTAGGTCAGTGATCACATCATCATGATTGTCTAGGTCTTGAAGCTCTTTTTTGTACAGTTCTTCTGTGTATTCTTGCCACCTCTTCTTAATATCTTCTGCTTCTGTAAGGTCCACACCATCTCTGTCCTTTAATGTGCCCATCTTTGCATGAAATGTTCCTTTGGTATCTCTGATTTTCTTGAAGAGATCCCTAGTCTTTCCCATTCTGTTGTTTTCCTCTATTTCTTTGCATCAAGGCTATGGTCTTTCCTGTGGTCATGTATGGATGTGAGAGCTGGACTGTGAGGAAGGCTGAACGCCGAAGAATTGATGCTTTTGAAGTGTGGTGTTGGAGAAGACTCTTGAGAGTCCCTTGGACTGCAAGAAGATCCAACCAGTCCATTCTGAAGGAGATCAATCCTGGAATTTCTTTAGAAGGAATGATGCTAAAGCTGAAACTCCAGGATTTTGGCCACCTCATGCGAAGAGTTGACTCATTGGAGAAGACTCTGATGCTGGGAGGGATTGAGGGCAGGAGGAGAAGGGGACGACAGAGGATGAGATGGCTGGATGGCATCACTGACTCAATGGATGTGAGTCTGAGTGACCTCCGGGAGCTGGTGATGGACAGGGAGGCCTGGCGTGCTGCGGTTCATGGGGTCGCAAAGAGTCGGACACGACTGAGCGACTGATCTGATCTGATCTGATCTGAGCATTAGCTGAGCAACTTGTAGCTTCACATCCATTTTGCATCAAGAACATTCAAGGATAGCAAAGATGTGTCTATGAGAAATTACTCTACATCCAGGACAAATAGTTGCAAGAAAGAAAGAAAGACAGAGAATGGGAGTACTATCCAATGCTAATAGAACTTGATATTTTTCAGCCTCTTGTAGTGTGGAAAGAGCACTAGAAATCAGGAACAGGTTTTTGTTCCTGCTTTCTAGCACCTCACAGATATAAATTATTTGACCTTAAAGGAACCATTTCCTTTTAACACCTTTACTCAGGAAATTTTATAATGGCTTGGATCCTGCCAACAAATTTTGCCTTATCAGTATCATTTCTTATTCTTAAACTCAGTGCTCAAGTCAGACTTTAATTGCAATTCCCAAATACCCCATCCATCTCACCCCCGTGCTTTGACATTGGTGTTTTCCTCATCTTGTAGCACCCTGCCTTCTTCACCTGGATAATGATCATGAATCCCTCTTGTCTGAGCTTCTACATCATTACTTATGGAAACAAATTTATAGTGACTCACAAAACCTGTGCTGTCTCATCTAGTCTACCTGGACTCTGTATTCTTCCCTGTCTTACTAGTACCAGAAGCTTTCGGCTGTAAAATCTCATGAGCCAAATCACAAATACTGTCAACCTTTAGTGAAAGCTGGCACTTGTATGACTGACCCTTGCTGTTTTTCAAATGCTAACACAATACCTGGTACAATAGGAGGAAACGGAGTATTTGTTGTTTGTATGAAAAACTATCAATGTGACTATAGGACAGCTACCCAGCCCCTACTGTATATAACATGTTTGTGGGTAAACACATTGAATAAACACATAGGTCGTCCAGGAAACTTCTTTTTAACCTCCTTTATTTGACCATTTGTAGAGAAGACATGTGATTGTAAACACCTGACTGCACCTCTTAATATCTGATTATAAAACAACCTTGAGCTTTGCAAATATCATAGAAATTATGCAGTTGAACTCCCTTATGGAAAGGAATTGGGATTCTTTGGTGGCTCAGATCATAAAGAATCTGCCTGCAATGCAGGAGACAGGGGTTTGATACCTGGGTTGGGAAGATCCGCTGGAGATGGGAATGGCTACCCACTCCAGTAATCTTGCCTGGACAATTCCATGGATAGAGGAGTCTGGTGGGCTGTTGTCCATAGGATCACAAACAGTCAGACACAACTGAATGACTAAGCATACACACACACAAGAAAAGGAAGTAAGTAAGGTAAGAATCGCTGAAGAATTGATGCTTTTGAACTGTGGTGTTGAAGAAGACTCTTGAGAGTCCCCTGGGCTGCAAGGAGATTCAACCAGTCCATTCTAACGGAAATCAGTCCTGGGTGTTCATTGGAAAGACTGATGCTAAAGCTGAAACTCCAGTACTTTGGCCACCTCATGTGAAGAATTGACTCATTGGAAAATACTCTGACTCTGGGAGGGACTGAGGGCAGGAGGAGAAGGTGACGACAGAGGATGAGATGGCTGGATGGCATCACCCACTCGATGGACGTGAGTCTGAGTAAACTCCTGGAGTTGGTGATGGAAAGGGAGGCCTGGCGTGCTGTGATACATGGGGTCGCAAAGAGTCAGACATGACTGAGCAATTGAACTGAACTGAACTGAACTGAACTGAAGGTAAGGATCAGAAATAAAAAAAATTAAATCAAAAGTAACTGAAAAATCCAATGTAAGAAATCAGTGTCCTGAGTCCAAATTTGGTGAACTTAACTTTTTTCAGAAAATATTCATCTGTTTATTTCATTACAGAAAGAGTATCTGTGGTGAAAAGTCCCCAGTTCTTATCCCAATTCAATGGCTAGCACTTCAACCTCATCACAAAGTAACCAAGTATTAACACTGTTTTCATTTAAATATCTATGTAATACATTTTTCAGTGGAAATTCATCTCACATCCTTCTAATTTAGAATAGAATCAATGACTACCTCATGTATGATCGTTTCTTCCCTTTATATATATTTCAGTTTGTTGAGGACAAAGAAGAGTAAGGTACTAGAGTCTCCAGGAATGACCTGGACTGTGAATACAGTTTCATGTTGACAGCTACAAATGTCTCCTGGATTTATGAGGGTACTTTTCAATTCCCACTCTAAAAATGTTCAAATGATAGTCTTTTCAGAATCACAAATACACCCACTCAAAGCTAGTCAAGTTCAGAGTTCCTGCCTCTTTCACTATGTATTTTAGCTCTCACTGGGATCTGCTACTGCTCTGCTGTCATGAGTTTTTATAAGTTTAACCTGTGCTTTGTTTGAAACCACTTTGTGTGGGACATATGGCTATCATGCCAGATACAGTGGTGTCCCAGCAGGGGTGCTGGTGTGGATAGAACATACAATCTAATTTGTACAAGCAATCCTATAATCAGTTCTATTATTTACAGTGCATAAAATGAAATAAGATGACATGAAATAAAGATAAAATGGAAATGATATCCAGTGCAATATAGTAAATCTGTACTTTGGAACCAAATCCTCTAGGTCCATACCCTAAAAACTCTCATGTGTGTGATATAGGGAAGTTTACCAGTCTGTGCTTGCTTTCTCACTGGTATAAGTTAAAATCATACTTCCTCACAGCTTTATTAGAAGACTTAACTGGATAATATTTCTGAAGTTCTTAGAAAAATACTTGACATATAGTACATCATAACTAGATTTTAAACTTTAAAATTAACTTTAAATAAACATCTTTGAAAGAAACTTCCCATAGGATTGCAAAACAATAGTCCATCAAAAAAAAAATTAGTTGCATTGTGACAAAATAATTCTGTACTAAATGGATTTAGGTAATGCCACATTAACTATATTAAGTATATTTTTATCTGTTGATTTATTACAGATATTAATAACAGCTTAAAAATATTGCAGGTCAGGAAGAGGGGATAGAACATGCATTGTTTACCAGTTTGTCTATGAAATTCTCTTTATTCATGAAGATTTCATTCATATCTCCCATAACTCATCCCTTAAGAAACACAGATTGGTAGATTTTGTCTTAAAATATTGTGCTAATGAGGAATGTTCCTATTTTTCATACTACTATAATTTAGATCTATAAATTATAAAATTAAGCAAATTTTATTATTTAATTATATCTCCCACACAGTGTATACATTATGAATAAAGTACTTTTAATGCATAAAAGATAGTATAGTTTAGAAATTATATTCAGTTACAACATTGAAAAAAATTAAACTATATATTCTCAAAATAAGAAGTATTCTGGTTACCTAGATACCAGTAGGACTTAACTAGAGTCCAAAACAAGTGAGGAAGCATGATATACCAAGTTAATTCTAATCTCTTTCACATCATAGTTGGGGAAAACTAACTATGACTTTTGAAGTGTTTTATAAAGGAATAATCAAAAAGGTATAATTCAATAATGATTACAGGTCTAGAATGCTAAAGGAGTAATAGCAAATTTTGGTATGAAGATTGCAAGTTACAGTTTTTTCCTAACTTCACTTAAGCTGATCAGGAACTTGCATTTATATTAGCATTATTCATCAAGAAGAGCTGGAGCACTGAAATTTCTACTTTGGTTCATTTACCAGCAATAAATTGTCTACATTACAATTATAAAGCTTATCATGAAATAAGGACTTCTTGAGTGGCCCTAAGTGGTAAAGAACCCACCTGCCAATGTAGAAGACTTAAGAGATGCAGGTTTGATCCCTAGGTTGGGAAGGTCAGATGGAGGAGGGCATAGTAACCCAGACTGGTATTCTTGCCTGAAAAATCCATGGACATTGACCGAGGAGCCTCAAGGGCTAAGTCAGTGGAGTCACAAAGAGTTAAACACAACTGAAGTCGCTAAGAGTGACTTGTCACAGCAGATATAGCATCATGAAATAAAATTATTTAATTATTTAAAAAAGCCTTTTATAAGCATATTTGACTACAATTTATACTTTTATGTTTATCATGACTGCATTTAAGAAAACAAGTTTACTAACAAATTAACATGTGATACTGTACATTACATTTTTAAATAAAAGTTAAATAACATAATCGGGGAAGGCAATGGCACCCCACCCCAGTACTTTTGCCTGGAAAATCCCATGGACGGAGGAGCCTGGTAGGCTCCAGTCCATGGGGTCGCTAAGAGTCGGACACGACTGAGCGACTTCACTTTCACTTTTCACTTTCATGCAAATAACATAATGCATTAATATGTGCATGTATGTATATATATATATGTTTGTATATGATTGTTTGGCAGTATAGCTCATATAGTATTTTATAATAGTTACATTTGATTTTTACAAAAACTCTACAAATCTTTCATGGCATTATGAACAGTTATTTATTTATTTATTTATTTCATTTTATTCTAAATATTTCATTCTCTCTCCTTAAAAGTTTTTAAATAATTTATTTACATATAAAATTCCTTGGAGTTATAGTTTATGCTCCATTTTCATTGTAAGTGGTTATATACAATGCATTCATTTTAAAAAATATTTATTATTTTTATTTTTATTTTTTATTTTACAATATTGTATTGGTTTTGCCATACATCAACATGCATCCACCATGGGTGTACACGTGTTCCCCATCCTGAATACCCGTCCCACCTCCCTCCCCATACCATCCCTCTGGGTCATCCCAGTGCACCAGCCACAAGCTTCCTGTATCCTGCATTGAACCTGGACTGGCGATTCATTTCTTATATGATATTATACATGTTTTAATGCATTTCTCCCAAATCATTCCACCCTCTCCCTCTCCCACAGACTCCAAAAGACTGTTCTATACATCAATGTCTCTTTTGCTGTCTCGCATACAGTGTTATCGCTAACAACTTTCTAAATTCCATATATATGCATTAGTATACTATATTGGTGTTTTTCTTTCTGGCTTAGTTCACTCTGTATCATAGGCTCCAGTTTCATCCACCTCATTAGAACTGATTCAAATGTATTCATTTTAGTGGCTGAGTAATACTCCATTGTATATATGTACCACAGCTTTCTGATCCATTCATCTGATGGGCATCTCAGTTGCTTCCATGTCCTGGCTCTTATAAACAGTGCTGCAATGAACATTGGGGTACACGTGTATCTTTCAATTCTGGTTTCCTCAGTGTGTATGCCCAGCAGTGGGTTTGCTGGGTCATATGGCAGTTATTTAGATAAACAATATTCAATTATTTGATTTTTTGTCTAGAATTCTTCAAAGCAATTGAAAGTTACTTTATTGTAACTTGTATATGAAAAATGCTACATCATATGGATTGTGATAATCTGTAAGATTTTGGTTTTTAATCTAGGTATTTATTATCATTAATAATTTTTATTCAAGGAAAGTAGTTTTTGGCATAATGAGATTCATCAACTTAATAAGAATTACTTATCACATTAGAATTACTTAGATAATTTTGTCAACTTGTTTTTGTTACTATTTATTGATATAAATAGTTTATTGGGAAACAGCATTTAATTGTGCATTTTTAAAGGCATAATGAGCTAATCTTTTAGCAGCCAATAGCTTTATTATGGTAACCAACTTTTGTTATGGGAACCGTTTTGTTATGGTATCCAAACAGTGTAAATTGTAAGAAATAAAATTTATATATTTGATTTTGTAATAACAGATAGATTTCATATTTTTATTTGGAAAGGTGTGATTTTGTAAAATAGTACAGTCAGAACTAGCTTATCTTTTTTTTTAAACATTCTATGGATCTACTGTTGTTGTTGTCCAGTCACTCAGTCTTGTCTGACTCTAAGTGACCCCATGGACTACAGCATGCCAGGCTTTCCTGTCCTTCATTATCTCCCAGAATTTGCTCAAACTCATGTGCATTGCATCGGTTTTGTCATCCATCTCATCCTCTGTCACCCTCTTATTCTCCTGCCCTCAATCCTTCCTAACAACAGGATCTTTTCCAATGAGTCATCTCTTCACATGAGGTGGCCAGAGTATTGGAGTTTCAGCTTCAGCATCAGTCCTTCCAAGGAATATTCAGGATGATTTCCTTTAGGATTGACTGGTCTGATCTCCTTGCTGTCCAAAGGAGTCCCAAGAATCTTCTCCAAACCACAGTTTGAAAGCATCAATTCTTTGGCCCTCACCTTTATGGTCCAACTCTCTCATCCATACATGACTACTGGAAAAACCATAGCTCTGACTAGACAGACCTTGGTTGGCAAAGTGATGTCTCTGCTTTTTAATATTCTGTCTAGGTTGATCATAGCTTTCCTTCCAAGAAGCAAGACTCTTAATTTCATGACTGTGATTTTGGAGCCCTTCTAAAGAAAATTTGTCACTGTTTCCACTTTTTCCCCTTTTATTTACCATAAAGGAATGGGGCCAGATGTCATGTTAGTTTTTTGAATGATGAGTTTTAAGCTAATTTTTTCACTCTCTGCTTTTGATGCCTCAAGAGGCTCTTTAGTTCCTTTTCATTTTCTGCCATTAAAATGGTATCATCCTCATATCTGATGCTGTTGATATTTCTCCCAGAAACCTTGTTTCCAGCTTGTGATTCCTCCAGCCCAGCATTTTGCATGATGTATCTGGCATATAATTTAAATAAGCAGGGTGACAAAATACAGCTTCGATGTACTCCTTTCCTAATTTAGAACCATTGTTCCATGTCCCATTCTAACTGTTGCTTCTTGATCTGCATACAGGTTTCTCAGGAGCCAGGTAATGTGGTCTGGTATTCCTATCTCTTTAAGAATTTTCCACATCTTGTCAAAGGGTTTAATATAGTCAATGCAGCAGAAGTAGATGTTTTTCAGGAATTTCCTTGCCTTTCCTATGATCCAACGGATGTTGGCAATTTGATCTCTGGTTCTTCTGCTTTTTCTAAATTCCAGAACATCTGGAAATTCTCAGTAGGTGGTAGTGATGTGCGATGTGCCATGTATAGTAGTTTGAACATTCTTTGGCATCGCCTTTCTTTGGGATTGGAATGAAAGCTGACCTTTGCCAGTCCTCTGGCCATTGCTAAGCTTTCCAAATTTTCTGACATACTGAGTCCAGCACATTAACAGCGTTATCTTTTAGGATTTTAAGTAGTTCAGCTGGAATTCTATCACCTCCACTCACTTTTTTTGTTGTAAAGCTTCCCTTTTTTTGTCCATTGGCAGTTTTTTGACATTGCCACGACCCACTTCATGCTCTGTCCTTATGGTTGAAAGGCAGGGCCCACATGATTGACTTCTCTACCATACTGTCAATTGAACATCATTTTTAATTTTGTGCTATTTGGACATTCGCTCTTCTATCTATTGTCATTATTTCCAGAAAGGTCAGTTTCATTGACTACACTTTCCTGATTTTGTTTTCCCTCTTATCACTCCACCAAATGTATTTTCACTTTGCTTCTCTGACATTTCAGTCTCTATCCACTCTGAAAATACTGATATAATTAACAGCTCATTTCTAGCACATCTACTTGACATAGACTTCCGAGGCAGAAAATACCCTCTTCTCTGGATTTACTGGTACATATATGCCTGAAGTTCATTATGCTCATGTTCAATACAAATATCTCTTCAACCACTTACCCACAATTCAAACATGTTATAAGTAAAATTAAGTAACATTTTATTCAATAATTATTCATTCCAAGGCTCATTATCCCATAAAAAGGTAATAAATACATGTCTAAACAGATTCATATTTATGCTATCTTATTTCTCCACTTCTAGTCTGTCATCAAGCTGTTTCAATCAGCTCCCAAATATCTCTCCCACCTGTCCAATTTGTTCCCTACCTACTGTTTTTGGTAGTATTGCTCCCCTCCAATCAATTCATCTCCAAGATGATGAGATTCTATTTTTAAAAATGTAGATTGAATCACAATTCTCCTGAAAGTCATCTAATGATTTCCCTTTATAGAGAGAATAAACATCTAGTTACTTACTATGCCTTGCAGAATAACTCATTAATAATTCTGACATATTTCATGTTCCAGACTCTGGATATCTTCTAATACATTATTCTGTTTTACTTCTAGGTTTTCACCTATGTATAGAGCTTGGAACCTTTTATTTCATTTCTCTCCTGATTGGCACTACTCCTACATTTATGGTACTGTCAGATTAAGCATGCTTCTCCTTGAAATAAATGAGGATGAATAGAGGTAGAGTTAGCATAGAAAAAATGGTTTAGTTGAGTTTGAAAGCGATACATTTATAAGGTTATGCTATTACCCATATATATTTGAAGTGTTCTTTATGAGATATTTAGCCTGTGGAAGAAAAGAGTGACCATAATCAGTGCTTTCATTGGCTTAGTCATACAAAATTTTTAGATTGGCTATCTAATCAAAACTATGCCAAACACTAAAGCGATGGATTCAGAGCATTTTCTTTAAAAAGGAATCGATGTCATGTTATTATGTTTCTTATCAATATATCTTAAAAGCTTAACAAACCTAATTTCTGATCAGATACACATATATAAAGTGAAAGTGAAGTGGCTCAGTCGTGTCCTACTCTTTGCAACACCATGGACTGTAGTCTACCAGGCTCTTCTGTCCATGGGATTTTCCAGGCAAGAATACTGGAGTGAGTTGCCATTTCCTTCTCCAACACATATATAAAGCATGCCCTAAATAGAAGCTCATTTCTACTATTAATTGGTTCTCAGTGGAACCAATTAATTGCCAAATATACATAAAGTGAATTGATAAGACTGATTATCAAATGACTTTTATTGCTATTGTTATTATGCAGCACCTTTTAAATGTAAAATGAAAAAAATTAAATACTAATTAGATGAAAGAAATATTTTTTCTAAATTTTGTATTTTAATTTGTTACACTTGTCTCTTGCCTTTTTTAAACATTTAAACAGGAGGCTTCAACTATCTGAGCACTAAGTTAGAATATAAAAATGAAATTTATCTCCAGCTTGTGACAGTATTTGGACTAACACTCAATTAGATAGGTGGATAAAAAATGTGATTCCCATAATTTTGCTTCTGTTGTATACTGATTAGAGTTTATGTTTTGATTTCAACCTCAAGAAATCCCTCTTTGTTTTTTGAAATAACATTATAGAACTTTGCTGCTGCTGTTGCTGCTACTAAGTCGCTTCAGTCATGTCCTACTCTGTGCGACCCCATAGATGGTAGCCCACCAGGCTCCACCGTCCCTGGGATTCTCTAGGCAAGAACACTGGAGTGGGTTGCCATTTCCTTCTCCAATGCATGAAAGTGGGAAGTGAAAGTGAAGTCTCTCAGTCGTGCCCGATTTTTAGGGACCTCATGGACTGCAGCCCACCAGGCTCCTCCATCCATGGGATTTTCCAGGCAAAAGTACTGGAGTGGGGTGCCATTGCCTTCTCTATCTTTAGGTCATTAGTTTAAGTGTTTCCTATTTTTTGTCTAGATTTCCAGATCATTGCTTGATGACATTCCAAACTGTGGATTCATAATCTTGTGATTTATCAGAGTTTCAACTTTTCAAGATTGCTGACTCTTAAATATTTGTCTTTAGATTCAAACCTATATCCTGATTTCTGTCTCATTGTTTTTATCTTTCAAGTTTTGCAAAATCAGTATTATTATTAAGAAACACATGAAGGCTCACCCAAACCTCCCTTGTATTTTCTGTCCTTTTCCTACATGAAATACATAGTTCTTTCATTATTATATATATATATATAATAAAAAAAAAAATAATAAGCATTCATACAATAATTTAAAGTTTGAAAACAAAAAGTAAAAATTCCTCTAAGCCATTTCTTTAAGTTCACATATAAATATCCACAGAAACAGTTTATTTAATTTCTATAAGCATTACAGGTTCTGAAAGTGAAAGTAACTCAGTCGTGTCCAACTATTTGTGACCCCATGGACTGTATAGTCCATGGAAATCTCCAGGCCAGATTACAGGAGTGGGTAGCCTTTCCCTTCTCCAGGGTATCTTCCCAACCCAGGGATTGAACCCAGGTTTTCTGCATTGCACGTAGATTCTTTACCAGCTGAGCCACAAGGGAAGCTCAAGAATACTGGAGTGGGTAACCTATCCCTTCTCCAGCGGATCTTCCTGACCTGGGAATCAGTCTCAATCTGGGGTCTCCCACATTGCAGGTGGATTCTTTACCAACTGAGCTATCACTTACAAGTGCTATGCTACACTATGCTAAGTCACTTCAGTCATGTCCAACTCTGTGTGACCCCATAGACAGCAACCCACCAGGCTTCCCCATCCCTGGGATTCTCCAGGCAAGAACACTGGAGTGGGTTTCCATTTCCTTCTCCAAGTGCTAGAAGTTTATAAAAGTAGTCAATACTTTACCTTCCATATGTCAGATAAAAAGCCACATTGTCAAAGAGTAACTTGCTGGTGTAGAATATAAACTTTGGTCATTTTTGTTTGTTTGTTTTTACTTTGTTCTAATTCATTTTTTAATTGGAGGAATTTTTTTTTTTTTACAGTGATGTGTTGGTTTTTGCTGTGCAGCAATGGGATTCAGCCATATATTGCTTCCCTCTTAAGCCTCCCTCCCATCCCCTCATCCCGCCCCCTAGGTCATCACAGAGTGCCAAGCTAGGCTCCCTGTGCTATATAACAACTTCTCACCATCTATAAGTAGTGTATATATATCAATGCTACTTTCTCCTTTTTTTCCACTCTTTCTTCTCCCACTGTGTTGACACGTCAGTTCCCTATATCTGCATTTCATTTTGGATGCCTAAAAACAGTAATCTTTTTCTCAAAGCAAGCTCATATTTACAGCTTTCTTTTGAATAGATTGCATTAAAACCTCTTAGTATAGATTTAGAATTGCAAAGATTTTTGGGGTTAGTTTGCTTCCATCCCTCTCATTCTCTGCAACATTGGAGGGTGTACAGCACTCTAATACAATTCTATATTAGATGATTACAGTGGAAGTCTTCAAGAAGCAAAAGGGGAAAGGTAAGTACTTTACTAAAAATAGACAAAAGAAACAGTGGAAACACTGTCTCAGATATAACTCTTATAGATTCTATTTTAGAAATTTCTATTTAATCAATTTTATTCCTCATGTTATCAATGCAGTCAACTTCATTTCCTACTTTTATGTGGCAATCATTAACTCTTCCTATTCTATGCTTGATATTTTTCTTGCATATGGAGACTTAGTCTCATCCCATAAGAGCTACACTGGATCATTTTACTTTCTGTATCCAATAAACCATCAGATCAGATCAGATCAGTCACTCAGTCGTTTCCGACTCTTTGCGACCCCATGAATCGCAGCATGCCAGGCCTCCCTGTCCATCACCAACTCCCGGAGGTCACTCAGACTCACATACATTGAGTCAGTGATGCCATCCAGCCATCTCATCCTCTGTCGTCCCCTTCTCCTCCTGCCCCCAATCCCTCCAAGCATCAGAGTCTTCTCCAATGAGTCAACTCTTTGCATGAGGTGGCCAAAGTACTGGAGTTTCAGCTTTAGCTGAAATTTAGGAATTTTTGGAGATTCCTTCCAAAGAAATCCCAGGGCTGATCTCCTTCAGAATGGACTGCTTGGATCTCCTTACAGTCCAAGGGACTCTCAAGAGTCTTCTCCAACACCACAGTTCAAAAGCATCAATTCTTTGGAGCTCAGCCTTCTTCACAGTCCAGCTCTCACATCCATACATGACCACAGGAAAGACCATAGCCTTGACTAGACGGACATTTGTTGGCAAAGTAATGTCTCTGCTTTTGAATATGCTATCTAGGTTGGTCATAACTTTCCTTCCAAGGAGTAAGCGTCTTTTAATTTCATGGCTGCAGTCACCATCTGCAGTGATTTTGGAGCCCAGAAAAGAAAGTCTGACACTGTTTCCCTTTCCCCATCTATTTCCCATGAAGTGATGGGACCAGATGCCATGATCTTCATTTTCTGAATGTTGAACTTTAAGCCAACTTTTTCACTCTCCGCTTTCACTTTCATTAAGACGCTTTTGAGTTCCTCTTCACTTTCTGCCGTAAGTGTGGTGTTATCTGCATATCTGAGGTTATTGATATTTCTCCCAGCAATCTTGATTCCAACTTGTGTTTCTTCCAGTCCAGCATTTCTCATGATGTACTCTGCATATAAGTTAAATAAACAGGGTGACAATATACAGCCTTGACGTACTCCTTTTCCTATTTGGAACCAGTCTGTTGGTCCATGTCCAGTTCTAACTGTTGCTTTCTGACCTGCATACAGATTTCTCAAGAGGCAGATCAGGTGGTCTGGTATTCCCATCTCTTTCAGAATTTTCCACAGTTTATTGTGATCCACACAGTCAAAGGCTTTGGCATAGTCAATAAGGCAGAAATAGATGTTTTTCTGGAACTCTCTTGCTTTTTTGATGATCCAGTGGATGTTGGCAATTTGATCTCTGGTTCCTCTGCCTTTTCTAAAACCAGCTTGAACATCAGGAAGTTCACGGTTCACATATTGCTGAAGCCTCGCTTGGAGAATTTTGAGCATTACTTTACTAGAGTGTGAGATGAGTGCAATTGTGCGGTAGATTGAGCATTCTTTGTCATTGCCTTTCTTTGAAATTGGGATGAAAACTGACCTTTTCCAAGTAATGTGTGACTCTTCTGGGCAGACCCTTAAGAGCTGTTCACTTTATTCTAACTTTTCTGCCTCTGTAACCATGGTAGCATATTTGAGATGAAGCTTTTGTATGCCTGAATCTCTGAATAACTATGATAATCAGAGAATTTTTTTGACCTATGATAGAAATGGGGTATAAAGAAATAATTTTTTGTTATAATCCATTGAGATTGGTATTTGTTTTGTTCTTTTCACAGTCATATATTCAAATCTTTACTGAATTTGAGTTTCCATACCAACCTCCATTCTCTACTTATTCAACTTTTCTATACATAATCATCTCAATCATCTCTCTAAAGCTCGGCTACCACCATGACTTCAAAATACTATGTATTTCCTCACAACTTGGTAAGTTGAATACAAAATTTTTGGCTCTAAATTTGAGATTTTTATATTCTCCTCAATGCCACTTTGACAGAAGTTGTAAAATATTTGGATACATTGGATAAAAGCAGAAAAGAAACAAATCACAATTTGGCAAGTTTTAATTATGTAACACTTGTTGAAAATGGTAGAAAACTTACCAGAATGGCTTACAAGGCTGACTTAGTCAACAATTATTCTCACAAAAGGATCACTGCTATTGGAAAAAATATTACTGTCTTAGTCTGTTTATGTTGCTACAGCAAAAATACAACAAAAATACTATCGATTGTGTGGCAGTGAGGCTCCAGATAATACTAGCACATCAAAAGATTACAGAGGCATGCAAATTAAGCAAAATGGGTATAATTTTAGAGAAACTCAACAAAAGAAAATGTACTATTATATGAAGATCTTTTCTTCAAGTATTACCTTCTTAAACTACTAGTTAATGTTTCTAAAAATTCAGAAATTTTTATTTCAATTTGCTCTCTTGTCTAAAAGGTTTTGCTAATCACACATAGGGATTTATTTACTCTTTTATCAGTTCTTTAGCATCCTTTTATAGCTGTCATAGTATCTTCCATTGACAGTCTTGTTGTAATACATATTCGTTGTATTTCCTTTATAAATATTTTCTAATTTTTGAGTGGTTATCATATATTAATCTTTTTCCAGTCAAATTCAGTAACTTGCTTATTGTTAGCCTTTAATAAACTTCTACAAACTGATAATAGCGGTTGAGCTAATCATCTAAATTTTAATTAAAAATAGTATACCATGATATCTTCCTTTAGCAACTGGGATCTAATCTCCAGTCTTCATCATTTTCTGTGTATTAAGTAAATGACATAAATGGGCTGTGTCATCCACTACCTATGCAGAGTCATCAAGAATGAGATTAGTGCTTTATGAAAGATGCCTAGAGTGTTCCCATCTCCTTTCTGCCATGCCAGCACGCAGTGGAAAGAGGGCTGTCTAGGAACCAGGAAGCAAGAGCTCACCAGACATGGAAGGTGATCAGGTAGTTTGATCTTGAGCTTTCAGCCTTCAGAATTGTGAGAAATAAATGTTGGCTTTTTCTAAGTCTCTCACTTTTATGGCAACAAATTAAGATGGAAATCAGTACCAAGAAGTGAGTGTATAACTATACACTCACTATACTGCTGCTGCTAAGTCACTTCAGTCGTGTCCTACTCTGTAGCAACGCCCCATAGACGGTAGTCCATCAGGCTCCTCTGTCCCTGGGATTCTCCAGGCAGAACACTGGAGTGGGTTGCCATTTCCTTCTCCAATGCATGAAAGTGAGAAGTGAAAGTGAAGTCGCTCAGTCGTGTCCGACTCTTAGCGACCCCATGGACTGCAGCCCCCCAGGCTCCTCAGTCCATGGGATTTTCCAGGCAAGAGTACTGAAGTGGGGTGCCATCGCCTTCTCCGGTACATTCACTATAACAAACACCAAAAAAAATGTAAAAGTGACTTTGGAACTGCTGGTTGAGGCTGAGGCCAGAAAAGTTCTGAGGTGTGTGATAGAGCTTATCATACCATACATAGACCTTTAAACGAGATTCTGGTAATAGCTCAGAAAGAGAAGAAGACAGCTGTGGTGAAAGCCTTAGTCTTAGAGAACACATAAAAGTGAAGTGAAAGTGAAAGTAGTCAGTCGCTCAGTTCTGTCCGACTTTTTGCAGACCCATGGAGTGTAGCCCACCAGGATCCTCTGGCCATGAAATTCTCCAGGCAAGAATACTGGAGTGGGTAGCCATTCCTTTCTTGAAGGGATCTTCCTGACTCAGGGATCAAACCTAGGTCTCCTACATTGCAAGCAGCTTCTTTACCATCCGAGCCTCCAGGGAAGCATAATCCTAAACAGAATATCAATAGAAATATGGACAATAAAGGCCACTCTGATGAGGGCTCAGATGGAAATGAGGAACGTGTTTGACACTGGGGGAAATGTGTTTCTTGTTATAAAGTGGTAAAGAACTTAGCTGTATTGTGTTCATGGCCTGGTGTTTTGTGGAAGGTAGAAATTACAAGAAATGAAATTGGATGTTTGGCTGAAGAAATCTTTAAGCAAAGTGTTGAAGGAAAGACCTGGTTCTTCCTGAAAGCTTTTCATGAAATGTGAAATGAGAACGGTGTCCTGAAGATGAAATTGTGGGTCAAAAAGGAAATAGAACTATAACTTTTGGACAATTCTCTTGAAGGGCTTCCCAAGGGGTTCAGATGATGAAGATTCCTCCTGCAATGTGGGAGACCTGGGTTCGATCCCTGGGTTGGGAAGATCCCCTGGAGAAGGGACTAAATACTCTCTACAGTATTTTTGCCTAGAGAATTCCACGGACAGGGGAGCCTGGCTGGTTACAGTCCATGGGGTTGCAAAGAGTCAGACAGGACTGAGTAACTAAGCACAGCTTGAAGGAATTAGAAAACCTGTTTGGGAGACGAACACCCCCTGAGGGTGGGGCCACGTGACTATTAAAGGATTAGTCAGTCCTCTCAACAGAAGGCAGGGACTGCTGTCCAAAGCAATGGAAGAATAACCCAAAGGCAATTCAGAAATTACCAGGGCTGCCCCTCTTCTCAGGGGCTCTGAGTTTAATGTTCAGTGGGCAGACAGGTTTCTAAGGAGAGACTGCTGGCACTTATGGAGCAGGTCCTTCTGGCACCATCTTCCATGGAAGGTTCCACTTCTTGTGTCTTAAGCAACCCTGGGTTGGCTTTACTGGCCTTAGTGAAGGACAGGCACGGTAGACGTCTCCCCAGAGGGAGCAGGTAGCAACCTTTGTCAGTGTCTTCAGGGCTTTCTCTGTTGGCACAGAGAGAAGGAGCTGGGCCATGGGAGCAAAGCTGCCTCGACCTAGATTTCAGCCGGTGGTGCCCCTGCAGAGAGCCTTGGAGAAGGCAAAGCCAGCTCAGAGAATCCAAATCTCCCTTCTCCCCTGGGGAAATGCAGGTGAGAGGTTTCACTTGGAAGAACAGCAGAAGCAGAATTAGAAGAATTACAGGCAAAAGACTCCAATCCCTGAGCATTAAGGAGGTAGGACCACAACCCCAGCTGATATTATTTTTGAGCCTGAAGATTTAACGTTGTTTGTTCTGTTACATTTTAGATTTCTCAAAATCACTCCTTTCTCTCACTCCTTCATTCTGATTTCTCCCTTTCGGATTAGTAATGTCTATCCTAACCCTGTTTCACAATTATGCTTTAGAAGTACTATGCCAGTTCACAGCTGTGGAGGAGTATGCTTCAGGAATTATACCTTGAGTCTCACCCATTCTGATTTTGATGATATTTAGATTAGACTTTGGACTTTAGACTTTTGAGCTGAGACTGGAACAAGTTAAGACTGGAAAGTATTTCAATTGAATGAATGCTTTTTTTGTATGAGAGGGACATGAATCTGTGGACCCGATAGCAGAATGCTAGAGACAATAGTTGTGCCCTCTCAGAATTCATATTCTGAAACCTAGTCCCAAAGTGATGTTATTTGGAGGTGTAACCTTTCAGTGATTAGGTCAGGAGAGCAGAACCCTTACTCTCTATGAAGACCCAGTGAAAAGATGGCCACCTATGAACTAGGAAGTGGCTGTCACTGGACGCTAAATGAACCAGGAAGTGGCTGTCACAGGACACCAAATCTGTTGATGCCTTGATCTTGGACCACCAGCCTCCAGAAATTGAGAAATAATAAATTTCTGTTGTTTACAAACCACTCAGTCTATGGCATCTTGTCAGAGCAGCCCAAAAGGACGTAGACACCCTGAAAGAATATCAAAGTAAAGGTAAAGACTGGTTCACCCATGTATTTCGCTTACTCTCTGTGTGACCACTATGGGCTGGCTGTGCTCCTGTGTGAAATTTATTACTTCAAGTACACTGAAGTACACTGTACTTCACAAGTACATTGTTTTACATTTCTGGATTCTAGTAGTGGGAGGTCCCGTCGTCCTCACGAAGGCAGTCACAGTAACACGTGGCTAAATAACAGTTAATGTACTATCTTCTCCCTGCTCAATAACTCATCTACTCTTTATAAATGACCCCATGAATTATCCTATTAATTATCTTACTGTGGATGGGCTATCTGTTTTATGATAAGTTGCTGGCTGATACAAGTTTAGCTAAATATGGTTCAGTTGCTGAATATTTAGAGTTAAAATGGTCTCCATAGGAAAATATTTCATAAATTTGAGACACATATTTATACCATTTGGACTTCCATGGTGGTTCAGATGGTAAAGAATCTGCCTGCAATGCAGGAGACCTGGGTTCAATCCTGGGGTCAGGAAGATCCCCTGGAGAAGAGAACAGTAACCCACTCCAGTATTCTTGCCTGGCAATCCCGTGGAAAGAGGGGCCTAGTGGGCTACAGTCCATGGGGTCACAGAGAGTCAGAGACAGAGCCATTAACACACACAAATATACTATATTGGGTAAATATATCTGGGGGCCAGAATGATAAATTAAATATGAAAAAATGTTGTTAATAGTGTTTAACTTACTGTTAAAATGTTTAAATATTAATAAAATAACACCTAAGATATCATCCATAGATATATTTCTACTACAAAAATAGTTCCAAACCTTAGAGTGAGGTAGCAGTCTCTACTAAACTTGAAAATGAGAATCAAGAACTTAGTCACACCTTCATTTGTTATGTGTCTGTGACATATCCTATTCCTTTTTCAGTTGTACTACGGGTCTCAACTTCTCTCAACAAATCTAGCTACAGTGATCAACTCATTGGGAAATTTTAAGCATACCTTTTTTAATATACTAATCCAAAAATGATTGTCATTAAAATAAAAGAGCCATTATCTTTCTATTAACTGCACCATTCTATCTCATCACAGAGGAGGTCAGAATGTAATGAAATGTCTTACACTTCAGGTTTTGAATGAGACAGCAGAGAGATTAAGAATGAGAGGACCATGATGCATTTCATATCAGAAAATATATTCACAAGGGATCTTCAAATTTGTCCTTTGGGGTTATGCAGTTTTACTAAAAGGCCCAGGTAGAGTTATTTCCTTTTCTACTGTCAGACGTAAGAAGTTATATCTTGTCTGAATACAAAAACGAAAGAAAGAAACCCTACCTCCTTCAAACTTTTTTCAGGACTCTTTTTCTTTCTATCTACAGATATACACTCACTTAGCAATGGGAATTATGACACACTTTGCCTATTTATTCCCTGATAACAATGTTTTGAACAGCAATGAGTGAATTTAGAATTTATGATAATCTTTAGAATACTTTATATGCTCACTACAGTTGTTACAATTCACCTATTATTTAAATATTTCAACTTTTGTGTGTGAGTATGTCTGTCAATCTAGTTAGTACTATCTTGGTTCCCAAATCAATTTTAAGTTTATTTAAAACAAGAACCTTTATTATATTTTATTTATCTCACTATTTCATCTGACAAGCACAATTCGCATATAAGAAAACAATGGTCCATAAAAATATTTATAACGATAATATTTGTTGAATGATCTGTGTGTATTAAATTTTAATTAGCAATATACTTATTTATTTTAATCCTTGTTTCAACCCTATGAAAAAGTTATTTTATTTCAGAAATACTAGCATGTTTTAATTAAGAATTAAAGATCATTGAGATTTGGAAACGTGACCATTTTCACATAGTTACCAAATGAAAAAGCCTATAGTTTCAATACTATAGTATTGACAAATACTTAATAGAACTATTAGAAAAAACTGGTATATTTTACTCCATTTCTCTGGAGAGTAGGACTAATCAATGACTTTTTTTTTTTGGCCTCATTGGCCAGGCATAAAATCCATGCCCCCTGCAGTGGGCACACAGGGTTAACCACTAGACAGCCAGGGAGGTCCCATCTTTGACTTATTAAAAAACAAACAAATAAACCCCACATTTTCTCAGCTAAAACTTTCCCAATCATTTGTAAATGTTATGTCATGTCATGCGCTTGATCCCATGATTAGCTTATCTTAATAAATTAAGTGCTGTTATAATGTATATGGGAGGCTTGCTTGTAGCTCAGATGATAAAGAATCTGCCTATAATGCAGGAAGTGAGTGAGTGAGTGAGTGAAGTCGCTCAGTCCTGTCCCACTCTTTGCGACCCTGTGGACTGTAGCCTACCAGGCTCCTCAGTCCAAGGGATTCTCCAGGCAAGAATACTGGAGTGGGTTGCCATTTCCTTCTCCAGAGGATCTTCTTAACCTAGGGACTGAACTTGGGTCTCCTTCATTGCAGACGTTAATGCAGGAAACCTGGGTTCAATTTCTGGGTCGGGGATATCCCCTGGAGAAGGGAATGGCAATCCAGTCCAATATTCTTGCCTGCACAATTCCCATGAACAGAGGAGCCTGGCCACCTTACAGTCCATAGGATCACAGAGTCAGACAAACTAAGCGACTAACACTTCATAATGTATATGTGATCTGATTTATTTAAAACTTAAGAAAATAAATATTAATCAACCTCAATTGTTGTTAATAGCAACATTTCAGAGATTCAGCTGTTTCTATAAGACATCAATTCAGCTATAACACAAATATAATTAATAAAATATTTACAAGTATTTGCACATATCTTAATTTCTATTTTACAGCAATAGAATGAAAATATAGCAATTTGAATTCAGTGCTTTTATCAGATATCTGATGATCACTTAAGAAAACATTTTGCTGAGAATGATGAAAGATAAGAATATACTGCATATTAAGTCTTCTGAATTATTTTAAAAGACTTAATTTACAACTGAAAATTACTATATTATTCAGTATTTTTTAAAGCAACCTTTGTATTAAAACAATTGACAAAAAATATAGTCTTTGTCTTTTATTTTCTCAAAACTATTAACACACATCAATATTGTAAGTAGATTGATTTTCAGTATTATTTATAATAATATGTAATTTAATATGATCATTTATTTCACTTTAGACTTAATAACATTTGTTATTCCTTCCTTCATTAGGATTAAAATACACAGAACCAAATATAAATAAAATATGTTCAATGTAAAATCACCTTTCTCAATGGGATATTTTCCTAACTCAGTTCATCCAAACACCTGGGGTACTGGGTTATACAGATACATCGAGAGAGGGCCATACAATGTAATTGTTAGAAGTTGGAACACAAATTCCCGACTTCTAGTTATGTAATCTATAAAACTAATAACTGTTTTTTAATACTGGGTAGTATAAATCATTTTGTTAAAGCTATTTAAAATTTTAATTAAATCAATAATCCTCTCCATGAATTTGTGCTATGAATAGATTCTTCTTTACTTTCCTCCTAACTTATTTTCAGATATGATTCTAACTTTCCTGCCACATTCTAAGCAATCAAATTGGAATGAGAAGCAAATAAAATAATAGCAACAAATGATATCTCCTGGGAAAAGTTAATAAATATTCTTTATTACCCTGTTGGTTGATGATAAAGAATTTTTGTTTTTCTGATCTCTTTATAACTCAAAAACTAAAATTATAGAAATTTTCAAGCAGAAAAATTACTTTTTTAATATTCCATTATCATTGCAGTTCATGACATCAGAGAATATTTACACTTGCATTTTTCTTCTGCTTCTGACTGGACTTGCAAAGATGTCTCTCTTTTAGTAAGACAATTAAATGTTCAGCCATAGTATAAACTTTGACATAAATAACATCTGACACACAATAAGTAGTTAATTAATATCCATGCAATGAATAAGTTAATAAGCATAAAATATGACAGATCTAACATCCTACACAAAATATACTAAATATGATTGCTCTCTTTTCTTAGTCTAGTAAATTCTATTGGCCTCAGATCAGATCAGTCGCTCAGTCGTGTCCGACTCTTTGCAACCCCATGAATTGAAGCATACCAGGCCTCCCTTTCCATCACCAACTCCCGGAGGTCACACAGACTCACATCCATCGAGTCAGTGATGCCTTCCAGCCATCTCATCCTCTGTTGTTCCCTTCTCCTCTTGCCCCCAATCCCTCCCAGCATCAGAGTCTTTTCCAATGAGTCAACTCTTCACATGAGGTGGCCAAAATCCTGGAGTTTCAGCTTTAGCATCATTCCTTCCAAAGAAGTCCCAGGGCTGATCTCCTTCAGAATGGACTGATTGGATCTCCTTGCAGTCCAAGGGACTCTCAAGAGTCTTCTCCAACACCACAGTTCAAAAGCATCAATTCTTTGGCACTCAGCCTTCTTCACAGTCCAGCTCTCACATCCATACATGACCACAGGAAAGACCATAGCCTTGACTAGGTGAACCTTTGTTGGCAAAGTGATGTCTCTGCTTTTCAATATGCTATCTAGGTTGGTCATAACTTTCCTTCCAAGGAGTAAGCATCTTTTAATTTCATGGCTGCAGTCACCATCTGCAGTGATTTTGGAGCCCAGAAAACGAAGTCTGACACTGTTTCCACTGTTTCCCCATCTGTTTCCCATGAAGTGATGGGACCAGATGCCATGATCTTCATTTTCTGAATGTTGAGCTTAAAGCCAACTTTTTAACTCTCCACTTTCACTTTCATCAAGAGGCTTTTGAGTTCCTCTTCACTTTCTGCCATAAGGGTGGTGTCATCTGCATATCTGAGGACATTGATATTTCTCCCAGCAATCTTGATTCCAACTTGTGTTTCTTCCAGTCCAGCATTTCTCATGATGTACTCTATTGGCCTAGAGCATTATAAATCAGATTCTATGAAAACTAAAAAATATATGACTTTAGAATAAATGACAACCTTAACTCAATTTTCGGGGAAGGAAATGGCACCCCACCCCAGTACTTTTGCCTGGGAAATCCCATGGACAGAGGAGCCTGGTGGGCTCCAGTCCGTGGGGTTGCTAAGAGTTGGACACGACTGAGCAACTTCACTTTGACTTTTCACTTTCATGCATTGGAGAAGGAAATGGCAACCCACTCCAATGTTCTTGCCTGGAGAATCCCAGGGACAGGGGAGCCTGGTGAGCTTCCGTCTATGGGGTCGCACAGAGTCGGACACGACTGAAGCGACTTAGCAGCAGCAGCAGCAGCAGCAGCAACTCAATTTTACTTCTTTAATAATGTAGTATTTAGAAATGCCTCTTAAAATTTGCATACACTAGTCCCAATCATAGTCTAATTCAGTGGTGTCTGAATGATGGCAAAGTTTTCAATTTTGATACCATACACATACTATAAAATATGGAGCATTTGGAAAAACTTAGCTGAGAAATGAGCAGCAATTAAGATTTTCTAGAAGGTGGGATAAGAAAAATTAAAACTAATAAATAAAAGATATAATTTGCAACAATCTTCTATGCTTACCTTTTCTTCATTACATTCATCCTCTAGCCATTAATTTTTATGCATGTAGTTAATAGTCAATGAATGTTTGCTATTTTAATTATATAACATATATTAACACAACAATAACTGAATAAAAGAATAGTTCAATATTTAACAGTTTTAAATAATTATCAAAATATTTCACATATACAGCTATTTTAGAAATTTGTTTTTATTTAAATGTTGACATGTCCTCTGACCTAGTTATATCACTTCTATGTATATATACAAATGTGTACAGAGGTGGAAAATGAAACATATAAGAATGTCGTATAGGCATAAGTTTTAATAGTTCAAACTGTAAGCAAATCAAATATTTTAATACAATGGTTAAAATTGGTATAGTACATGCATGTTATATACTATATTTATCATAAATAATATATATAGAGACATACAGGTTACAGAAATAGATATATAACATATGTGCAGTTACAAGTAGACATATCAAGGTTTTAATGGATAAATACAAAATAAATATTCAGAACTATGTTAGTGCATGATTTTTTAAATTGTTGCATTATTAATCTCAATTGCCTCATACCTCCTCAAATTGTAGGTACTGTTATTAAATTCTTGCACATTTATCCAAGGCAAGAAAATACTTGCACAAGCACATTTCTATTTCCTCTCTTTTTTTTTTTTTTCCTTTTCTGTACTTGGTATTCCAATCAAATTACACTATTTGACTTTCAATATAAGAGAGGAGATGATCCATGGACTCACTTTACTTCCCATCGTTTTTGTTCTTCCTCATCTAATTGGTTTAAATTTGATCCATATCCACATGGTTAGAAGACATAACATTTGCAATCTTTCTGTTGCTCTAATATTCATATTTGTTTTAATATTTATTCTTCATATAAATATATTCAATTATCACTGCTTGTCCTTTAGCTGTAATTTCCCAAGTCATTTGTTGGTTGCCTAAAGCTCATCCTCCAGTAATTTCCCAAGACAGTCTCATGAGCAAAAAATGAGCTCTTGCATGTTTAAAATAATTTTTATATCTGCTTTATGCTTTAGAAAGTTTGAACTGATTACAAAATCCATGGATCACACATTCCTTCTCTAACTATACAGTAGGAGTGATTCAGTTGGACTGTGATTTTTAATGTTGCCCTTGAGAAAGTTGAGACCAACTGAATTATTTTCCCTCATTAAGTAAAGTTTAAAAAAAAATGATTTTACTTTTTGTGTACAATGATGTTATCTAACAGTTAACCACTTTTCTTTAATTTTTCTAAGAACATTGAATAACACATCAATATGTAGATTCATATAATTGCATTCATAGAAGTATTGATATATAGCATAAACACATACTTATATGAATACACTTGTATATGTACATATGTATATATGCATATATTTGCACATATATAAATATATACGTAAATAAGAATGTACATACATATGTATAGTACAGTAACACAGCTAAGCTAACATATACCCATTCTACTGTAAAAATCATTATTCCTGCTCACTCAAAAGGAATAAAGAAGATCTAGAAATTTGCAGAGGCAGAGAAGATAATGTTTGAAATATCATTATTTAAGAATGCCAAAAATGTTCTGCTCACTGTTATTTAGAATGTCTTATGAAAGAGAATCACATTTAATCCAATAATTACAAAAAAAAAAAATATTGGAGAGAACATAGGGCTGAGACAACTGGATTTGAATCTTACATCCAATAGTTACCTCCACAGAGTTACTTGCATTCATTTCTAGGGCTCTATTTTTACTTCAATAAATAACAAAATATAGTTCCATATATGTTCTATGAAAAAATAATGGTCACATTGTTATCTCTAACTGGTAACTATTATTACTTTTCAATCACACTTTTCACATCAAAATTTAAATTGTAGCCATATCTGAAAATTGCAGAATTTTGTCAGATTCACAATAATCTAACTTTAACTGCTTATTAATTGCTATAATTATTCATACATTGTTATAAAGCAAATGTTTATTAATTTCTATTCCACATATACTTAAATAGTACATTGTTTTTACTTTCATTATGTTTCCAAACTCATGTGGGAGACAAAAATCAACAGAAAATTTAATCTGAGGCAATCAATTTCAATATCTATATAAGTAAAAACATCTCAGTTTTGAAAGAGAAATTGTGTGTCAGTTTTGTAAGCCTTTGGAAATGAGGGCTATACAGTTTCACACAAAATGTAAAGGTGATTACAAGCTCAGGGGAATAGAGAGAGTGTGTTGGAGACAGGAAGAAAATAAAAAACTAGAAATACCACAGTAATTAGCTAAAGCTGGGGCATATAGGTTATGATAAGTATAGTCATGGAATTCAATGGCATTTTCTTCATAAAAAAGTGGATATTATGCTAAAGATGACAAGATGCTGACAGACTTCAAAAACATGCAGGAAGATCTGAAGTATTAAATTATGTATTTTTGAATTATCACTCACTCTGAATTCTGATGAATGAGGACTGAATAGAGACTAGCTTGGCTGTAGTCTGGGAGACTTAGTAACAGGCCATTTTAATTATTTAGACAAGAGATGACCATCAGTCAGTTCAGGCTCTCAATCCTGTCCAGCTTTTTGCGACCCCATGGACTGCAGCACACCAGGCTTCCCTCTCCTTCACCATCTCCCAGAGCTTGCACAAACTCATGTCCATTGAGTTAGTGATGGCATCCAACTATCTCATCCTCTGTTGTCCCCTTCTCCCACCTTCAATCTTTCCCAGCATCAGGGTCTTTTAAAATGAGTCAGTTTTTCACATCAGGCCTTATCAGATCAGATCAGATCAGTCGCTAAGTCGTGTCTGACTTTTTTGACCCCATGAATCACAGCACCCCAGGCCTCCCTGTCCATCACCAAATCCCGGAGTTCACTGAGACTCACATTCATCGAGTCAGTGATGCCATCCAGCCATTTCATCCTCTGTCATCCCCTTCTCTTGCCCCCAGTCCTTCCCAGCATCAGAGTCTTCTCCAATTAGTCAACTCTTCGCATGAGGTGGGCAAAGTACTGTAGTTTCAGCCTTAGCATCATTCGTTCCAAGGAAATCCCAGGGCTGATCTCCTTCAGAATGGACTGGTTGGATCTTCTTGCAGTCCAAGGGACTCTCAAGAGTCTTCTCCAACACCACAGTTCAAAAGCATCAATTCTTCGGCGCTCAGCCTTCTTCACAGTCCAACTCTCACATCCATACATGACCACAGGAAAAACCATAGCCTTGACTAGACGATAGAGATGACCATAAGCTTAATTTAAGGAATGGAAAATTCAGATAAAAGTATTTGATTTCATCACATATTAATGCATGTATGTGGAATCTAGAAAATGGTACAGGTAAACGTATTTGCAGGGCTGGAATAGAGAAGAAGATGTGAGGAATGGATGTGTGGGCACTGCAGGGGTTTGGACGACTTGGAAGATTGGAATTACATTATATATGCTGTAAAATGTAAAAGAGATAGCCAGTTTGAACCTACTGTATTGTGCAGGGAGCTCAGCTCTCTATGACCTAGATGGATGGAGTGTGGGCAAGGTAGAAGAGGCATATCCAAGGGGAGGGAATATAAGTGTACATGTAGCTGATTCACCTTGCTGTATGGCAGAAACTAACACAACCTTGTAAAGCAACTATACAACAATTTAAAATAAAATAAAAAAGAAAAATTATTTCAACTTGACACATTGTGGATGGTGTCTCATATAATACAACCACTTTAGAAAAGTTTTACAGTATAATATAAAGTTAAATATATATCTTTGATTAAGCAACTTTATTCATAGATATTGAGGCAATTACATATATATATGCATATATACATATGGACTTCTATATCTATTACTCAAAACTTTTATATATGTGTGTGCATATATAAAAGCCAGGCTTTAGCAATATGTGAACCGTGAACTTCCTGATGTTCAAGCTGGTTTTAGAAAAGGCAGAGGAACCAGAGATCAAATTGCCAACATCCACTGGATCATGGAAAAAGCAAGAGAGTTCCAGAAAAATATCTATTTCTGCTTTATTGACTATGCCAAAACCTTTGACTGTGTGGATCACAATAAACTGTGGAAAATTCTGAAAGAGATGGGAATACCAGACCACCTGATCTGCTTCTTGAGAAATTTGTATGCAGGTCAGGAAGCAACAGTTAGAACTGGACATCGAACAACAGACTGGTTCCAAATAGGAAAAGGAGTATGTCAAGGCTGTATATTGTCACCATGTTTATTTAACTTATATGCAAAGTACATCATGAGAAATGCTGGACTGGAAGAAACACAAGTTGGAATCAAGATTGCTGGGAGAAATATCAATAACCTCAGATATGCAGATGACACCACCCTTATGGCAGACAGTGAAGAGGTAACTCAAAAGCCTCTTGATGAAAGTGAAAGAGGAGAGTGAAAAAGTTGGCTTAAAGCTCAACATTCAGAAAATGAAGATCATGGCATCCGGTCCCATCACTTCATGGGAAATAGATGGGGAAACAGTGGAAACAGTGTCAGACTTTCTTTTTCTGGGCTCCAAAATCACTGCAGATGGTGACTGCAGCCATGAAATTAAAAGACGCTTACTCCTTGGAAGGAAAGTCATGACCAACCTAGATAGCATATTCAAAACCAGAGACATTACTTTGCCAACAAAGGTTCACCTAGTCAAGGCTATGGTTTTTCCTGTGATCATGTATGGATGTGAGAGTTGGACTGTGAAGAAGGCTGAGCGCCAAAGAATTGATGCTTTTGAACTGTGGTGTTGGAGAAGACTCTTGAGAGTCACTTGGACTGCAAGGAGATCCAACCAGTCCATTCTGAAGGAGATCAGCCCTGGGACTTCTTTGTAAGGAATGATGCTAAAGCTGAAACTACAGTACTTTGAGCACCTCATGCAAATAATTGAGTCATTGGAGAAGACTCTGAGGCTTGGAGGGATTGGGGGCAAGAGGAGAAGGGGACGACAGAGGATGAGATGGCTGGATGGCATCACTGACTCGATCAATGTGAGTCTGAGTGACCTCCAGGAGTTGATGATGGACAGGGAGGCCTGGGCTGCTGCGATTCATGGGGTCATGAAGAGTCGGACATGACTCAGTGACTGATCTGATCTGATGTGTGCATGCTAATTTGCTTTAGTTCAGTCTGACTCTTTGTGACCCTATGAACTGTAACCCACCAAGCTCCTCTGTCCATGGGATTCTCCAGGCAAGAGTACTGAAGAGGGTTGTCATGCCCTCTTCCAGAGGATCTTCCTGACCCAGGGGTTGAACTCTTGTCTCTTATGTCTTCTGTATTGACAGGAAGATTCTTTACCAGTAGTGCCACTAGGGAAGCCTATATATATATATATATATATATATATATATATATATGTATGTTTGTGTGTGTATACATATATTTATAAAACCCAAAAATATTTATAAGAACATTTTTAACAACTTTCTTCATCGTAGCCCCAAACTAAAAGCAATGGGAAGATAAGAAAATATATCAAGAGAAGGATAAATAGACAAACTGTTGCATAGTCATAAGTGAAATATTACTCAACAATGAAAAGATGATACTGACATATGTAACTTAATGGATGAAATTCACATACTTATGTGGGCAAGAGAACAGATATACATGCACATACATATAAGAATATTAGAGAATTACTCAATTAATATGAAATATCTCAATTCCTTCAAATGTGACCCCTCATTTACTATAAAGTGAATTGAAGTGAAATGAAGTCACTCAGTTTTGTCCAACTCTTTGCGACCCCATGGACTGTAGCCTACCACACTCCTCGGTCCATGGGATTTTCCAGACAAGAGTACTGGACTGGGTTGCCATTTCCTTCTCCAGAGGATCTTCCCAACCCAGGGATCGAATTTACTATAAAACTGTTCCCAATTTAGGTATTCAGTTGCTGTAATATTCAAAGTTAATAGAGCCAACAAAACAGAAAAAAAAAAAAATGAGTGAAATACTTTAGCAAGCACACCCCAAAGGACAAAATTTAAATATTATGGCTGAAATGCAAGTGGCTAATTTGACTTAACACAAATGTGGAGTAATAATGAGATATTAAACACAGTCACATAAAACAAATTATTAAGACCAGTATTTCAGGTATCTATAAGAACTAGATCATATTATGCTCTTTGATTCTCTAGTTTCTTGTACTCAAAAGAGTTGTCAATTGTAACAATGATACTCCCCTAAACCCAACCATGGCATGTTCTATCTTTGAAACCTTCTCTTACCTGCATCATAATCTGACTGAATGCATCATCTCATTTATCAGTGCTTTCCTAATACAAGCCTGAAGTTGCTAATTTTTTTGAATACTGAAAAGTAAACTTCAGTCTCCTCCTTGGAGAAAATCTCTACAAGACAGTTTCCCCAGCATGACCCTTGGTCCTCTTCTCTGTATAGCAGTTCCCTTTCTGGACTTCACTTTTTTTTACTGTCTCTTTTCAATATTTTTCCTTTAAGATTCTTATTTAAGGATATTTTTTTCCTGTTTTCATGTGGAAGGAGAAAACCTCTTTGAAACCACTAGCTTACACCTTTATTACAATGTCACAATATGGACAGCTTTGTAATGAGTGTCATGGGGGAACACAATTATATTTCAGAATTTATAAGGAATAGAGAGCTTATTCAAAAGCAGAGACAATATTTTGTCAACAAAGATCTGTCTAGTCAAGGCTATGGTTTCTCCAGTGGTCATGTATGGATGTGAGAGTTGGACTGTGAAGAAAGCTAAGTGCCAAAGAATTGATGCTTTTGAACTGTGGTGTTGGAGAAGACTCTTAAGAGTCCCGTGGACTGCAAGGAGATCCAACCAGTCCATTCTGAAGATGAGTCCTGGGTGTTCTTTGGAAGGAATGATGCTGAATCTGAAACTCCAGTACTTTGGCCACCTCATGAGAAGAGTAGACTCATTGGAAAAGACTCTGATGCTGGGAGGGATTGGGGACAGGAGGAGAAGGGGACGACAGAGGATGAGATGGCTGGATGGCATCACTGACTCGATGGGCATGAGTTTGAGTGACCTCCAGGAGTTGGTGACAGACAGGGAGGCCTGGCGTACTGCGATTCATGGTGTTGCAAAGAGTTGGACATGACTGAGCGACTGAACTGAACTGACAACAATTAAGTACAGATTTGTACTGAGAATTGTTCACTGTTCAAATTCTTGGGATACATAAAGATTTAGATATTTTAATATAGGATAGAAGTCATTAGATTAGAAGTCACTGATTGGGTGATCTTGTGTTTAACAAGACAGATAGGATTGATAGTGGATGAATGGCTTGCAAGGGTCAAAGTGAAAATTGTTTAGTCTTTCTGGGGTTGAGACACAAAAATGAATCTTGAATCTGATACATGCTCTTTCTGATATATAAGTAAAGTATTTATTTTATTTAAGCCCTTGCTTCTTCACTATAAAATACAAATAAAACTTTTCATAAATAGTTGAGAATATTGGGAAGATAATATATATACAATACTTAATAAAGTGTCTGGCCTATAAAAAACAAAACATGTAGTGGCAACATTTTTATTAATAATAAGTGTCTTTTGCTCTGTCTTAAATTGTGTCATATTAAATTCACCAGATACTTGATGAATCAAAGTTTTTAAAAAATTTGGAGACAAATCCTCCATGGTACTTCTTTTATACTTTAATTCTAATCTGTATTATGAAGTTGTAGTGGGTCAAAGCTAATTTCCTTATGTTTAGTCTCTGACTTGTGTAAACAAATGTATATGTCAATGCCAGTCAATACTTTCCTAAGATTAATCCCATTCCTGTTCAAAACCTTCAATGACTCCTTATTTTTACAGTAAAATACACTTCTCCAGTTTTGAATTCATGATTTTTTGTTGAATTTATTATCTAAAATAAATGCCCCTATTCATTTCTAAGGCTCCTCCTATTTAATACATATACTTTCTGTGAGCTATGCCCTGTAATTTCTTGCATCTATTCCTTTACTTAATAAGTTCTCTTTATGCAGAATTCTTTTCTTTTTCCATACATGTTAAAATCATACGTATACTGAAGCCTTCCAAATTATTAACTTTTTCTCGAAGAGCTTCAATGATCTGTAATACTGTAGTAAATCTCTCCCTAATCTGAGTATGTAATATGTAATTCCATAATATGAAATTTGTATTTTCAAACATGTAGATAATTCTAAATTTATATTTTGTGTTAAGCCATCAATTAAGCCAAGTTCCTTGAGAATAACAACTATCATTGATCCCTTTTTTGATTTCCTCAACTGGACCTAGATCACTTATGGATCTCAGTAACAGAATGTCAGAATATTTTTTCTGCCTCCAAGTGCTGACATCTATCTAATATAACGCCATCTGCCTTCACAAAGCAAGGGCTTGCTATTCTACAGGATAATTGACTCAAAAATTAGAGTTGCAGATTTCCACCATTTCTGACTTTTTTAAAATTTTATTTTATTTAACTTTACATTTCTGACACTTTTTAAAAAGGGATTCAGATAAATTTTCCTTAGAATATCATTTGTGGATATAGGATATCTCAGGTATTATGCCTATAAACACAAATTAAAAAACAAAACAAAAACTGAAGGTGGGAATCTGCAAATGTACTTGTCAAATGCTGCAAGGTTTGTTTTGTAAACAATTTGTGATGCCCTCAGATCAAATATTGTCAGTACCTTTTGATCATACTCATCCAAGGGCAGTTTTTGCAGTATAACAGTTTCCTCACATATCAGTCTTGTCATCAGAGGAGTACAGTGGCTCACTATAAAAGCTGATCTGCTGGGTTATGTCTACTCTAAATAGTAATAACTGAATGATGAAAAGACTGCCAAGAGGTGTGACACTTAAAGGGAATTATTTTGTGGACTTTGGAATGGTTGGCCTGTAATGAAGTAGTGATCTGTGATCTATGATGAAAGTTTAATCATCATCTTCATTCATTGATGTGACTTTTACTGATTGAAATGTACAACTGTATAGTTTCCTGACACTCGTTTAACAAGAATTTTTTGAGACAAGATCATTTTAAATGTTTTTTCCTTTGCATCTATTCCTGTTGATGGATAAACAGTATCATGGTACATCCCTAAGAAGTGGAAAATGTCAAGACAAACTACAAAGGCTTGATGTGGGAATATTTGATTGCCAGTGCCAGTTTCATAGCACTGGGATTTTTGGACAAGTTAATTAGTTTTTAAAATGTTGTTTTCATAAACTATAATATTGTAAAAATAAAATATCTGCCTGTATTACTTTCCATAAATGTAGGTAAGATTAATTGAAATAACAGATGTGAGTAGTATGTTTTAGTTTGTCAACTATAAGGTGAGGTAAATACACTGTGAGCATGCTAATTAAAATTGGAACCTAATAAAAACCTGGGTGTGTGTGTGTTGTTGTGTCTGATTCTCTGCAACCCCATGGACTCTAGCCCACCAGGCTCCTCTGTTCATGGAATTTCCCAGGCAAGAATATTGACAGGTTGCCATGCCTTCCGCTATAGGATCTTCATGACCCAGGGATCAGATCCCTGTCTTTTGGGTCTCTTGCTCTGGTAAGCAGAAATAGTAGAACATTTGAGACAATACTCAGTAGTTATAAAGGTAGGTAAGTATTTTGGGTTTATTTTTAAATTATTCTCACAAATAGTACTTCTCAAGAATGTATTGAATTGTCAGTGACGGAATAAAGCAGTAAAAGATAGCAGATATCAAAAAGAATTCATGTATTAAGATAGATCAAATAAACACATGTGGGGAAACAAAAAAACTTTAGACTACAAAGCAAATGAAAAGGTTTGAGGGTGTAGTAATATAGACTAGGCATAGGGAAGAATTCATTCTGAGTCACGATAAACCATCAGAAGTCAGTTTTATCTTGAGATAGACATTAAACAGTTTATACAACATATATCCCCCCACAATGAGAGAATCTTATAAATAAGGAACAGAGTGTTTGCAATGACCAATGCCTAGTTTTGGCAGAACTCTATTAGCCTTTACCCTGCTTCATTCTGTACTCCAAAACCAAATTTGCTGGTTACTCTTGGTATTTCTTGACTTCCTACTTTTGCATCCAGTCCACTATAATAAAAAAGACATTTTTGGGGGGTGTTAGTTCTAGAAGGAAGAATTCTAGTAGAATCAGTTGTAGAAAGAAGAATTCTACTAGCATCAGTTCTAGGAAGTCAAGAAATGCATGGAGTAACCGGCAAATTTGGCCTTGGAGTACAGAATGAAGCAGGGCAAAGGCTAATAGAGTTTTGCCAAGAGAACACACTGGTCATATCAAACACCCTTTTCCAACAACACAAGAGAAGACTCTATACATGGACATCACCAGATGGTCAACACTGAAATCAGATTGATTATATTCTTTGCAGCCAAAGAAGGAGAACCTCTATACAGTCAGCAAAAAAAAAAAAAAAAAAAAAAAAGAAGACTGGGAGCTGAATGTGGCTCAGATCATTAACTCCTTATTGCCAAATTCAGACTTAAACTGAAGAAAGTAGGGAAAACCACTATAACATTCAGGTATCAGTTCAGTTCAGTTCTCGCTCAGTCGTGTCCTACTCTTCGCAATCCCATAAACCACAGATCTCCAGCCTTTCCTGTCCATCACCAACTGCCAGAGTGTACCCAAACCCATGTCCATTGTGTCATGATGTCATCCAAGCATCTCATCCTCTGGCATCCCCTTCTCCTCCTGCCCTCAGTCTTTCCCAGCATCAGGGCCTTTTCAAATGAGTCAGCTCTTTGCATCATGTGGCCAAAGTAGTGGAATTTCAGCTAAAACATCAGTCCTTCCAATGAACACACACTAATCTGCTATAGGATGTATTGGTTGTATCTCCTAGCAGTCCAAGGGACTTTCAAGAGTCTTCTCCAACACCATAGTTCAAAAGCATCAATTCTTCAATGCTCAGCTTTCTTTATTGTCCAATTCTCACATACATACATGCCTACTGGAAAAATCATAGCCTTGATTAGACGGACCTTTCTGGACAAAGAAATGTCTGTTTTTTAATATGCTGTGTAAGTGGGTCATAATTTTCCTTCCAAGGAGTAAGCGTCTTTTAATTTCATGACTGCAGTCATCATCTGTATTGATTTTGGAGCTACCAAAAATAAAGTCAGCCACTGTTTCCACTGTTTCCCCATCTATTTGCCATGAAGTGATGGGACCATATGCCATTATCTTAGTTTTCTGAATGTTGAGGTTTAAGCCAATTTTTTCACTCTCCTCTTTCACTTTCATCAAAAGGCTCTTTAGTTCTTCTTCACTTTCTGCCATAAGGGTGGTGTCACCTGCATATCTGAGGTTATTGATATTTCTCCCGGCAATCTTGATTCAAGCTTGTGTTTCCTCCAGCCCAGTGTTTCTCATGATGTTCTCTGCATATAAGTTAAATAAACAGGGTGACAATATACAGCCTTGACTCCTTTTCCTATTTGGAACCAGTCTGTTGTTCCATGTCCAGTTCTAACTGATGCTTCCTGACCTGCATACAGGTTTTTCAAGAGGCAGACCAGGTGGTCTGGTATTCTCATCTCCTTCAGAATTGTCCACAGTCTATTGTGATCCACACAATCAAATGCTTTGGCATAGTCAATATAGCAGAAATATACGGTTTTTCTTGAACTCTCTTGCTTTTTCGATGATCCAGAGGATGTTGGCAATTTGATTTCTGGTTTCTTTGCCTTTTCTAAAACCAGCTTGAATATCTGAAAGTTCATGGTTCACATATTGTTGGAGCCTGGCTTGGAGAATTTTGAGTGTTACTTTACTAGCATGTGAGATGTGTGCAATTGTGCAGTAGTTTGAACATTCTTTGGCATTGCCTTTCTTTAGGATTGGGACAACCCAGAGGGATGGTATGGGAATGGAGGAGGGAGGAGGGTTCAGGATGGGGAACACATGTATACCTGTGGCGTTTTCATTTTGATGTATGGCAAAACCAATACAATACTGTAAAGTTAAGTAAAATAAAAAAAAAAAAAAAAGATTGGAATGAAAACTGACCTTTTCCAGTCCTGTGGCCATTACTGCGTTTTCCAAATTTGCTGACATATGGAGTGCAGCACTTTCACAGCATCATCTTTTAGGATTTGTAATAGCTCAACTGGAATTCCATCACCTCCATTAGCTTTGTTCTAAGGCCCACTTGACTTCACATTCCAGGATGTCTGGCTCTAGGTGAGTGTGAGTGTTCACACCATTGTAATTGTCTGGGTTGTGAAAATCCTTTTTGTACAGTCTTTCTATGTATTCTTGCCACCTCTTCTTCATACCTACTGCTTCTGTTAGGTCCATACCATTTCTGTCCTTTATTGTGCCCATCTTTGCATGATAATTTTGTTTGGTATCTCTAATTTTCTTGAAGAGATCTCTAGTATATCACATTTTATTGTTTTCCTCTGTTTCTCTGCACTGATTGCTGAGGAAGACTTTCTTATCTCTCCTTGCTATTCTTTAGAATTCTGTATTCAAATGGGTATATATTTCCTTTTTCTCATTTAGTTTTTGCTTCCTTTATTTTTTCTCAGCTATTTGGAAGACCTCCTTAGACAGCCATTTTTTCTTTTTTTCATTTCTTTTTCTTGGGGATGGTCATGATTCCTGTCACCTGTACAATGTCATGAACCTCCATCCACAGTTCATCAAGCAATCTGTCTATCAGATCTAGTCCTTTAAATCTATTTCTCACTTCCACTGTATAATCATAAGGGATTTGATCTTGGTCATATCTGAATGGTCTAGTGGTTTTCCCTGCTTTCTTCAATTTAAGTCAGTATTTGGCAATAAGGAGTTCATGATCTGAGGCACAGTCAGCTCCTGGTCCTGTTTTTGCTGACTGTATAGAGCCTATCCAACCTTGGCTGCAAAGAATGTAATCAATCTGATTTCCATATTGACCATCTGGTGATGTATATGTGTAGAGTCTTCTCTTGTGTTGTTGGAAGAGGGTGTTTGCTATGACCAGTGTGTTCTCTTGGCAGAACTCTTTTAGCCTTTGCCCTGCTTAATTCTGTGCTCCAAGGCCAAATGTGCCTGTTATTCCACACATTTCTTGATTTCCTACTTTTGCATTCCAGTCCCCTATAATGAAAAGGATCCCAAAATCTTTCTGGGGTATTAGTTCTGGAAGGTTTTGTAGGTCTATATAGAACCATTCAACTTCAGCTTCTTCGTCAGTGGTAGGGGCATAGACTTGAATTACTATGATATTGAATGGTTTGCCTTGGAAAAGAACAGTAATCATTCTGTAGTTTTTGAGATTGCATCCAAGTACTGCGTTTTGGACTCTTTTATTGACTATGATGGCTACTCCATTTTTTCTAAGGGACTCCTGCCCACTGTAGTAGATATAATGGTCATCTGAACTACATTCACCCATTGCAGTCCATCTTAGTTCACTGATTCCTAGAATGTCAGTGTTCACTCTTGTCATCTCCTATTTGATCACTTCCAATTTGCCTTGATTCATGGACCTAACATTCCAGGTTAGGAATAATGCAATAATGCTCTTTATAGCATCAGACCTTGCTTCTATCACCAGTCACATCCATAACTGGGTGTTGTTTTTGCTTTGGCTCTATCCCTTCAATCTTTCTGGAGTTCAGCTTTAGATCATTCAGGTATGACCTAAACAAATCCCTTGCAGTTACACAATGGAAGTGAGAAATAGATTCCTGGGATTAGATCTGATAGAGACAGTGCCTGAAGAACTATGGACAAAGGTTCAGGACATGGTACAGGAGACAGGGATCAAGACCATCCCCAAGAAAAAGAAATGCAAAAAGGCAAAATGGTTGTCTGAGCAGGTCTTACAAATAACTATGAAGAGAAGTGAAAGGCAAAGGAGAAAAGGAAACATATATCCATTTGAATGCAAAATTCCAAAGAATAGGAAGGAGAGATAAGAAAGCCTTCCTCAGTATCAGTGCAAAGAAATAAAGGAAAACAATAGAATGGGAAAGACTAGAGATCTCTTCATGAAAATTAGAGATACCAAGAAAAATTATCATGCAAAGATGGGCACAATAAAGGACAGAAATGGTATGGACCTAACAGAAGCAGAGAATATTAAGAAGAGGTGGCCAGAATACACAGAAGAGCTATAACAAAAAGATCTTCATGACCCAGATAATTACAATGGTGTAATCACTCACCTAGAGCCAGACATCCTGGAATGTGAAGTCAAACGGACCTTAGGAAGCATCATTAAGAATAAAACTAGTGGAGGTGATGGAATTCTAGTTTAGCTATTACAAATCCTAAAAGATGATGCTGTGAAAGTGTTGGACTCAATATGCCAGCAAATTTGGAAAACACAGCAATGGCTGCAGGACTGGAAAAGGTCAGTTTTCATTCCAGTCCCAAAGAAAGGCGATGCCAAAGAATGCTCAAACTAAAGCACAATTGCACTCATCTCATACACTAACAACGCTCAAAATGCTCCAAGCCAGGTTTCAGCAGTATGTGAGCCATGAACTTCCTGATGTTCAAGCTGAATTTAGAAAAGCCAGAGGAACCAGAGATCAAATTGCCAACATCTACTGGATCATCAAAAAAGGAAGAGATTTCCAGAAAAATTTCTATTTCTGCGTTAATGACTATGCCAAAGCCTTTGACTGTGTGGATCACAACTAACTGTGGATAATTCTTCAAGAGATAAGAATACCAGACCACCTTACCTGCCGTATGAGAAATTTGTATGCAGGTCAGGAAGCAACAGTTAGAACTGGACTTGAAACAGCAGACTGGTTCCAAGTTGGGAAAGAAGTATGTCAAGTCTGTACTGTATTGTCACATTGCTTATTTAACTTACATGCAGACTACATATGAGAAACGCTGGGCCAGATGAAGTACAAGAGGGAATAAAGATTGCCAGGAGAAAAATCAATAATGTCAGATATGCAGATGACACCACCCTTATGGCAGAAATTGAAGAAGAACTAAAGATCCTCTTGATAAAAGTGAAAGAGGTGAGTGAAAAGGTTGGCTTAAAGCTCAACATTCAGAAAACTAAGATCATGGAACTATCATGGAACTGTGGTGTTGGAGAAGACTCTCGAGAGTCCCTTGGACTGCAAGGAGATCCAACCAGTCCATCGTAAAGGAAATCAGTACTGAATATTCATTGGAAGGACTAATGTTGAATTTGAAACTCTAATATTTTGGCCACCTGATGTGAAGAGCTGGCTCATTTGAAAAGACCCTGATACTGGGATCGATTGAAGGCAGGAGGAGAATGGAATGACAGATGATGAGGTTGTTGAATAGCATTACTGATTCAATGGATATGAGTTTGAGTAAACTCCAGGAGTTGGTAATGGACAGGGAGGCCTGGCATGCCGCAGTCCATGGGGTCGCAAAGTCAGGCATGACTGAGTGACTGAACTGAGCTGATAAATAAGGAAGAAGAAAAAAAGTCAAGATCGATTCTGTTAAAGCCATGGGAAGGAAACTAGCCGAAATTGATGAAGAGAGTGAAGATTAAGCTTGAATTTGTCACAGAACTTCCACAAATCAAATTTTGCAAGATTTTGAAATGAAAAATATTCATGAAAACTTAGCTTATGAGGTGGCCTTTGGTCAAATAAAAGCAAGAAAACAATCACCTGAAGAAAGATGAAAAACCAAACAAACAGACAGACAGCAAATTCCATGTCAATTGTATATTTCTTGACCCAATTAAGAACAGGTTCAAGCTAGAACCAAATTTTGATTTTCCATGTTTCAGTGTTAACTTTAGTTTCAGTTCATTTGAAAATATATTATATACAGATAGGGACTGAATGAAATCTGATGATGAAGGATGATTGTAAAACAACAAGCATTATAATGTCAGTTATACTCCACACTGTTCCAGAAAGACTCTAAATAACTCCGATATTAACCTGGCATCAATCACAATAGTAAACCTGATTCTGGCAACTATTCCTTGTCCCCATTCCTGTTGTGTATTAAGGATTAAAATCCAATATTTTTAGAATATTTTAGAGACGGATTAACTCTCATCAGCATAAGTGGATTTGTCCCTGAGTTGCTATGCAGCAAGGCAGATAATAGAATGAGAACAAGCAAGAACTGTGCAGAAAATGACCTGGGCTGATCTGAGGCACGTGTATTGAGAGCTTTAGGAAAACGACTTTTCCTCTCTAAGCCTCGGTTTTCACCAGTATCAAAGTGACAGATTCAAATGTCTCTCAGAAGTTACTTATGTGAACAAAATGAAATATTCTTTATTTTCATAAAGTAGTTAGTCTCACACCTGGTACACAGAAAATATAGACTATATGATGATTAAATATCCATCCCCAGAGTCCAGGATAAACTCATATTTTCCCAAAGCAGTCTTAGATGATAGCATGAATTCGATGATAGTAGCCAATCCCTTTTTATATTGAGAGGAACCGTAGCATTGTGGGGCTGAGAAGTCATATTTAGACTATAAATTAGGTTACAAACACTTTGCAGTCAGGGACCAAGTCATATATGATTTCTTCATCCCCAGTGCCTAGCAAAGTGCCCAGTAAACAGTAGATGTAATAAAACTTTGATGAATGCAGTTATTAAAAGGGAAGAGGCAGAGCCAACAAACACTTTCTGCCCATCAACTATGGGAACTGGGAATAGACCAGTTTAGATAATTTTAGTTGTTGAATGAGAAGTGAGTCTGAAGGGCTTGACACAGCCAGCCCTGAATTGAGCTGTGGTACTCTTCTGTCCACCAGGGACTAAAACAATCATGCTGGGCTAGCAAGTTCTCAGAAAACTTTTACCCACAGTAGCTGTTATGTATTATGATCTAATTGCCATTGTTTTTTTCTGCAAGGATCTTTTCCACTAAACTATGCAATGATACATTATATATATATATATATATATATATATATATATAATATAAAATTTTATATATGCACACAGAAGGAAAAAGAGTCATTTCACATGTTACTAACACAAATGCACAATTTTTCATTACTCATATGAGAGAATCATTAACATAATAGCATCATTCATATGAAGTTTTTTAGATGGATGAATAGATTAAATGTTAAAAGAATTGTTCTATGGGAATAAAAAGAAATTGGAATTGTAAAACTCAAATATCTTCATCAGTATTGGGGGGATTATAAAGAAACTAAAATGAATCTGATCAAAGTACTGTGCTATAGGTAACTGTTTTCACCTAAGGGAAATATTGACTCAAAATTTATAAGGTCAAAACTGTTTTTACAATAGTACTAAGATATTATTTCTCTTTATCAGGGTGCTGATAATCTCAAAAATGACAGAATGATCTCTGTTTGTTTCCAAGGCAAACCATTCAAAATCACAGTAATCCGAGTCTATGCTCTGAAAAGTAATGCTGAAGAAGATGAATTTGAATGGCTCTCTGAAGACCTACAAGAACTTCTAGAACTAATACCAAAAATAGATGTTGTTTTCATTATAGGGGACTGGAATGCAAAAGTAGGAAGTCATGAAATACCTGGAATAACAGGCAAACTTGACCTTGGAGTACACAATGAAGCAGGGCAAAGGCTAATAGAGTTTTGCCAAGAGAACACATTGGTCATAGCAAACACCCTCTTCCAATAACACAAGAGAAGACTTTACACATGGACATCACCAGATGGTCAATACCAAAATCAGATGGATTATATTCTTTGCAGCTAAAGATGGAGAAGCTCTAAAGAGTCAGCAAAAATAAGGCTGGGAGCTGACTGTGACTCAGATCATGAACTCCTTATTGCCACATTCAGACTTTAATTGAAGAAAGCAGGGGAAACCACTAGACCATTCAGGTATGACCTAAATCAAATCCCTGATGATTATACAGTAGAAGTAACAAATAAATTCAAGGGATTAGATCTGATAGACAGAGTACCTGAAGAACTATGGGCAGAGGCTCATGACATTGTACAGGACACAGTGATCAAGACCATATCCAAGAAAAAGAAATGCCAAAAGGCCAAATGGTTGTCTGAGGAGGCCTTAGAAATAGCTATGAAAAGAAGATAAGTGAAAGGCAAAGGAGAACAGGAAAAATATACTCATTTGAATGCAGAGCTCCAAAGAATAGCAAGGAGAGATAAGAAACTCTTCCTCAGCGATCAGTGCAAAGAAATAGAAGCAAACAATAGAATGGGAAAGACTAGACATCTTTTCAAGAAGATTAGAGATACCAAGGAACTTTTCATACAAAGATGGGCACAATAAAGGACAGAAATGGTATGGACCTAACAGAAGCAGAAGATATTAAGAACAGGTGGCAAGAATACACAAAAGAACTATCCAAAAAAGATCTTCACAACCCAGATAATCACAATGGTGTGATCACTCACCTAGAGCCAGACATCCTGGAAAATGAAGTCAAGTGGGCCTTAGGAAGCATCACTATGAGCAAGCTAGTGGAGGTGATGCAATTCTAGTTGAGGTATTTCAACTCCAAAAGATGATACAGTGAGTGTGCTGCACCCAATATGCCAGCAAATTTGGAAAACTCAGCAGTGGCCCCAGGACTGAAAAAGATAAATTTTCATTCCAGTCCCAAAGAAAGGCAATGCCAAAGAGTGCTCAAACTACCACGCAACTGCACTGATTTGCCATGCTAGCAAAGAAATGCTAAAAATTCTCCAACCCAGGCTTCAGCAGTATAGGAAGCGAGAACTTCCAGACGTTCATGCTGGATTTAGAAAAGGCAGAAAAAGAGTGATCACATTGCCTAATTCATTGAATCATCAAAAAAGGAAGAGAGTTCCAGAAAAATATTCATTTCTTCTTCATGGACTATGACAAAGCCTTTGACTGTGTGGATCACAGCAAACTGTGGAAAATTCTTCAAGAGATGGGAAAGCAGACCACCTGACCTACCTCCTGAGAAATCTGTATGTACCTCAATAAGTAACAGTTACACCTGGACATGGAACAACAGACTGATTCCAAATCGGTAAAGGAGTATGTCAAGGCTGTATATTGTCACCATGTTTATTTAACTTATAGGCAGAGTACATCATGAGAAATGCTGGACTCGATGAAGCACAAGGTGGAATCATAATTGCTGGGAGAGATATCAATAACCTCAGATATGCAGATGCCACCACCCTTATGGCATTTGAAATCTAAGAGAACTAAAGAGCCTCTTGATGAAATTAAAAGAGGAGAGTGAAAATGTTGGCATACAACTCCACATTCAGAAACTTAAGATCATGATATTTGGTCCCATCACTTCATGGCAAATAGATTATGGGGAAACAATGGAAACAGTGACAGATTTTTATTTTCTTGGGCTCCAAAATCACTGTAGATGGTGACTGCAGCCATGAAATTAAAAGACACTTACTCTTTGGAAGCAAAGTTATGACCAACCCAGAGAGCAAATTAAACAGCAGAGACTTTACTTTGCCAACAAAGGTCCATCTAGTCAAAGCTGTGGTTTTTCCAGTAGTCATGTATGGATGTGAGAGTTGGACTACAAAGAATGTTGAGTACCGACGATTGATACTTTTGAACTATGGTGTTGAGAAGACTCTTGAGAGTCCCTTGGACTGTAAGGGGATCCATCCAATCAGTCCTAAAGGAAATCAGTCCAGAATATTCATTGGAAGGACTGATGCTGAAGCTGAAACTCCCAATACTTTGACCGTCTGATATGAAGAACTGACTCAATTGAAAAGACCCTGATGCTGGGAAAAATTAAAGGCGGGTAGAAAAGGGGATGACAGAGGATGAGATGGTTAGATGGCATCACAGGCTCAATGGACATGAGTTTGAGTAAACTCAGGGAGTTGGTGATGGACAGGGAGGCCTAGCATGCTGCAGTCCATGTTGTTGTAAAGATTCGGACATGACTAAGCAACTGAACTGAACTGAACTGAACTGAAAGGGTGGGGCTCTGATTCAATATGATTTTCACCTTATAGAAGAGGAGGAAACACTACGGATACATGTTAGCAGAGAAAATGTTACATGTGGGTAAAATGAGAAGGGAGTATCTGCAAACCAAGCAGAGAGGTCTGTAGGGAAACCAAAGCTACTGACATTTTTATATTGGACTTCCAATTTCTGTTGTTGTTCAGTCACTCAGTTCATTGAAGTCCGTTATTGGACCAGAACCTGGTGGTCTGGAGTCGAATGATAAGAAAGTAAAGGAGAGAGAAAGAGGCTGATATTCCTGGGTTTACGCAGAAAGCCATTAAAGCCCCTAGCACTGGGCTTGCTCTGTTCACAAAGGCCTCAGGCAACCTCTTGATGGTATGAAGGTGTAGAGCGCCTTCTCAAGAGGATCTTAGAAGCCCAGGCAGGAAAGTGAACCCAGAGGATCTCTGGGCTCCAGGGTATGAGTCTGAAAAAGAGAGAGAGAGAGAGAAAGCAAGACATGGGGACCAAAGCTCTGATGGAGCAGAGGTGTTTTATTCAATGTTGTGTGAATATTTATACTGTCTTACAAGGCAGCTATTTTCAGCAGAGATAAAATAAAAACTTACAAGTTATCGAGGAAACATGAGGTCATCCATATGAAAGAGAAAGGGTTGTAAATAATCACTTTTACTATATGGTTTATAAAAAGGAAGAGGGTACTTATCACTGTATAGAATAATGAAGGAAATGCCTGGATATCTCAGCCCCTGGGAGAGGCTTGCCTCTCCTCTTAATTCCTGAATATTCAGGAATTAATAAGGAACAGAGAATTCCTGACAGATCCAAAACAGCACACAGGAAGCCTCCTGTTAAATGTTTCCTTACAAGTGTTGCCCAACTCTTTGTGACCCTATGGACTGCAGTATGCCAGGCTTCCCTGTCATTCACCATCTCCCAGAGTTTGCTCAAATTCAAGTCTATTGAGTTGATGATACCGTCCAAGCAGCTCATCCTCTGTATCCCCCTTTTCCTCCTGCCCTCAATCTTTCCTGGCCTCAGAGTCCTTTCCAGTGAGTCAGCTCTTCCCATCAGGTGGCCAAAGTATTGGAGCTTCAGCTTCAGCATCAGTCCTCCATGAATATACAGGGTTGATTTCCTTTAGGATAGACTGGTTTGATCCCCTTGCTAGTCAAGGGGCTCTCAAGAATCTTCTCCAGCACCACAGTTCAAAAGCATCAATTCTTTGGTGCTCAGCCTTCTTTATTAGTCCAGCTCTCACATCCATACTTGACTCCTGGAAAAACTATAACTTTGACTATACAGGCCTTTGTTGGCAAAGTGATGTCTCTATCTTCTAGAACTATGATAAAATGAATTTTCTTTTATCAGCTATACATTCTGTATCATTTTGTATGGCAACCCTAGCAGACGAATACTTTGAACTTATACAGTTTCCACTACTGGAGAACCCCCTGAAGATCTCTGGTTTTCTCTCTTTGAAGCTCTCTCCTCTCAAATACTTTGCTCTGTGACTCTCAGTGTCTTAAGCCCTGTGGACTTCCAGCTCTATTTTTTGAGAGAAAGACTCAATGGTGTACACATGTCAAGTTAATTTTAATTCAATCGATAAATCAAATGCATTCTGAAGCTTAATTTTAAAACAATTTTCAAAAATAAGCAAAGTTAAAGTGCATCCATAGAAAAATTAAGTAGTAATTTAAAATTATGTTGAGAGGGTAGTAAAAGATTGAACCTGTTCAAATCCTACACCTCAAAGTTCTATGGAGTCCTCTGTTGATGTTTGTCACCGTGAAAGTTTTCCAAGCTCAAAATTTATATTTCCATGATATAATGTTATGCATGTTTTAACCATAAATTTTATGCCAGTTTTCCTGAATAAAAATCCATTTTAGCTCAACCTTTCACAGAATCAGTATTAATTAGCTTTTCTGAATTTGCCTTTCATCATTTACCACTGCTATCAACTATTGATTTGACAGATTTTTGCAATATCTACTGATTGTCTACAATTACATGTGAAGATTTAACTCAGATTTTCCTATCTCCTCCCAATACTTTATATTATTTGAATATTGCTATTGGCTAACTCTGTACTCGTATCCAATTGTTAAATATCAAAATTTTAAAAATGTACTTTTAAAAATTCTCATATGAGTTCTGCTTTTAGGTTTCTTCATATCCAATAGTTATTCCCATCAACATTATCCACTAATGTTTATAGCAGTGTGGTAATATACATGCTGAAATATGTGTACTGTAATTAACAGGTTTGACACTTTTGCCCTCAGGCACTTTCTTATGCCCTATTACCTGTTCTGTTTAACATTATCAGGAAAATGACCTCACAGGCAATGTTGCCCGTTGACTGTGGCCCATGACAATTGATTTTTGCCTAGGCTTGTCCAATGTGAAATGCAGCAGGTTATCAGAGGATAAAGGATCAGAGGTCATTTCTCTCTTTTTTCTGTCTAGCAGATTCTTGTCATTGCTGCCTTTTTTCTTTTTATTTTATTTTATTATTATTATTATTTTTTTAATTTTTCTTAACTTTACAATATTGTATTACTTTTACTATACATCGAGATGGATCCGCCACCAGAATACACGTGTTCCCCATCCTGAACTAGGAGATTGCTAAGCAAATCTCTGTGATGACAGCTTTTGCCTGGAGGGCATGTCCTCTGGGCTCCAGTAATATCATTATGTCTGTTGCATAAGCTGTTCCATCATCTATTAAACTAATTATTTATTCCCTTTGAATCCCCTCTATTTTAAATACTTAGAGAAAGGCAGTATCATGATATTACTTACATGTGAAATCTGAAAAAAAGAATGACACAAATTTATTTACAAAACAGAAACAGACTCACAGACTTAGAGAGCAAACTTACGGCTACCAGGAGGGAAGATGAGGGTTAGATTAGGAGTTTGGGATTGATGTACACACTGCTGTATTTAAAGCGGATAGCCAACAAGGAGCTAAAAAACAAACAAAAATACTTCAAGTCATTTGTTTCATCCTGGATGTAATCGCATTCAAACAATTTACATTAAGAAATCCTCATTAGAATATTAATTCGTACATTTTTCCTGAGGAAAAGAGCAAATTTAAATGGACAAATTAGTCAAATAGAATGGTCCATAACATCTCAATCAGCTGAGATTGTTTAGCCTCCAGAAGAATAGGAAAATGGGTGATATTAACTGGCTCAATCATGTGAAATATTAAAGAGGAGGACAACAGTCAGCTGTTATTAATCTCAATACAGAGATGGAATAAGAAAGAAGACATACGAAGTGTTTCAAAATGGGCAAACAGCTGCTAGCAAAATAAACAAATTTAGAAAGATTTGTAACTGAAAACTAGAATACCCAATAGGATAAGGCCCTATACAAACATATACCAGAAACAGTTTCCCCTTATGGCAGTTGGAAACATATTTATTCTGAAGGCATATCACAGTACTGAAAGCTATGGTGAAAAATATCATTTAATAACAGACTTATAGCTAATTTAGGGGGGTTATATTAACACATAAACTTGGGGACATACAATTTTCATGCTTTAAATGATCTAGAGAACATAAAATCCAAATTGTCCACATTATTAACAAAATAAAGTTGAAAATTTTAAAAGTCAGGTAATCTGAAGTTTATAATGTGTAAACTTAGTCCAGAAGTCAAATATTTGCCTCTTAATTCCTTACTTACTCCACTGTTTCCAAAGAGGTTATAAACAAGGTGGTTTTCATTGGCACACTGTAAAAGCTTTGTGTTTATTGAATATTTGGTTGAAAAAAATAGTGGCTATATATTTATTTACTTTAGATTTAGATAATGCAATGAATAGTCCATTGTATCACAAATACTGCAACTTAGTAAAATTTCTTATTCCAACTCCCCTTAGATATAAGGTAGAAATTGTGGTTGAAATCACAGTCATTAGAAGACAGTGTATAGAAACATAAGTAAAACTAAACATACTGAATTGTGTTAAATGACCATGGTAGGTCATTCTTGTTTATCTGGAGAGCCAGCTAACTAGAACCAGTAGCTACTCCCTTTTCTTAGTAAGTCAGGTAGCTTTCCTCCAGTCTAAGAGAATTGATGGCTTTTCCTCTGTGGCAGAAAATTTTGTCACTCACCTCTCATTCACCTCAAATCTTCAAATTCTGTCAGCTAGATTTTTCTCGACAACTCCAGAAATAACTAAAAGCTTAGTGCCAAGAAATTCTCTCTTTAAAAAATTGGATTATAATTGCTTTTCAATGTTGTATTAATTTCTACTATACAATGAAGTGAATCAGCTATATGTATATGTATGATACATATATCCCCTGCTTCTTGGACCTTTCTCCCCACCCCCCATGATACCCACCTAGGTCATTACAGAGCACTGAACTGAGCTCCTCTTACTATACAGCAGGTTCCCACTATAGCAGCTGTCTGTTTTACACGTGATATATATATATCTTCCAGGCAAGAGTACTGGAGTGGGGTGCCATTGCCAATTATACCTATACAGGTGGTTGGAGAAGGCAATGGCAACACACTCCAGCACTCTTGCCTGGAAAATCCCATGGATGGAGGAGCCTACTGGGCTGCAGTCCATGGGGTCGCAAAGAGTTGGGCACAACTGAGCGACTCAGTGACATTAAGCCACGCCCGTGGGGCAACCCAGGATGGGCGGGTCATGGTGAGGAAATCTGACAGGGTGTGGTCCGCTGGAGAAGGGAATGGAAAACCACTTCAGTATTCTTGCCTTGAGAACCCCATGAACAGTATGAAAAGGCAAAATGATAGGATATTGAAAGAGACTACCCAGGTCAGTAGGGGCCCAATATGCTACTGGAGATCAGTGGAGAAATAACTTCAGAAAGAATGAAGGGATGGAGCCAAAGCAAAAAGAATACCCAGCTATGGATATGTCGGGTGATAGAAGCAAAGTCTGATGCTGTAAAGAGCAATAATGCATCAGATCAGATCAGATCAGTCACTCAGTCGTGTCCGACTCTTTGCGACCCCATGAACTGTAGCACGCCAGGCCTCCCTATCCATCACCAGCTCTCGGAGGTCACTCAGACTCACATTCATCGAGTCAGTGATGCCATCCAGCCATCTCATCCTCTGTCATCCCCTTCTCCTCCTGCCCTCAATCCCTCCCAGCATCAGAGTCTTCTCCAATGAGTCAACTCTTCGCATGAGGTGGCCAAAATACTGGAGTTTAAGCTTTAGCATCATTCCCTCCAAAGAAATCCCAGGGCTGATCTCCTTCAGAATGGACTGGTTGGATCTCCTTGCAGTCCAAGGGACTCTCAAGAGTCTTCTCCAACACCACAGTTCAAAAGCATCAATTCTTAGGCGCTCAGCCTTCTTCACAGTCCAGCTCTCACATCCATACATGACCACAGGAAAGACCATAGCCTTGACTAGGCGAACCTTTGTTGGCAAAGTGATGTCTCTGCTTTTGAATATGCTATCTAGGTTGGTCAATAACCTTCCTTCCAAGGAGCAAGCGTCTTTTAATTTCATGGCTGCAGTCACCATCTGCAGTGATTTTGGAGCCCAGAAAAATAAAGTCTGACACTGTTTCCACTGTTTCTCCATCTATTTCCCATGTAGTGATGGGACCAGATGCCATGATCTTCGTTTTCTGAATGTTGAGCTTTAAGCCAACCTTTTCACTCTCCACTTTCACTTTCATCAAGAGGCTTTTGAGTTCCTCTTCACTTTCTGCCATAAGGGTGGTATCATCTGCATATCTGAGGTTATTGATATTTCTCCCGGCAATCTTGATTCCAGCTTGTGTTTCCTCCAGTCCAGCATTTCTCATGATGTACTCTGTATATAAGTTAAATAAACAGGGTGACAATATACAGCCTTGACATACTCCTTTTCCTATTTGGAACCAGTCTGTTGTTCCATGACCAGTTCTAACTGTTGCTTCCTGACCTGCATACACATTTCTCAAGAGGCAGATCAGGAGGTCTGGTATTCCCATAGGAACCTGGAATGTCAGGTCCATGAATCAAGGCAAATTGGAAGTGGTCAAACAAGAGATATCAAGAGTGAATGTCAACATTCTAGGAATTAGCCAACTCAAATGGACTGGAATGGGTGAATTTAAATCAGATGACCATTATATCTACTACTGTGGGCAGGAATCCCTCAGAAGAAATGGAGTGGCCATCATGGTCAACAAAAGAGTCCGAAATGCAGTACTTGGATGCAATCTCAAAAACAACAGAATGATCTCTGTTCGTTTCCAAGGCAAACCATTCAGTGTCACAGTAATCCAAGTCTATGCCCCAACCAGTAACGCTGAAGAAGCTGAAGTTGAACTGTTCTATGAAGACCTACAAGACCTTTTAGAACTAACACCCAAAAAAGATGTCTTTTTCATTATAGGGGACTGGAATGCAAAAGTAGGAAGTCAAGAAACACCTGCAGTAACAGGCAAATTTGGCCTTGGAATACGGAATGAAGCAGGGCAAAGACTAACAGAGTTTTGCCAAGAAAATGCACTGTTCATAGCAAATACCCTCTTCCAACAACACAAGAGAAGACTCTATACATGGACATCGCCAGATGGTCAATACCGAAATCAGATCGATTGTATTCTTTGCAGCCAATGATGGAGAAGCTCTATACAATCAGCAAAAACAAGACCAGGAGCTGACTGTGGCTCAGACCATGAACTCCTTATTGCCAAATTCAGACTGAAATTGAAGAAACTAGGGAAAACCACTAGACCATTGAGGTATGACCTAAATCAAATCCTTTATGATTATACAGTGGAAGTGAGAAATAGATTTAAGGGCCTAGATCTGATAGATAGAGTGCCTGATGAACTATGGAATGAGGTTCGTGACATTGTACAGGAGACAGGGATCAAGATCATCCCCATGGAAAAGAAATGTAAAAAAGCAAAATGGCTGTCTGGTGAGGCCTTACAAATAGCTGTGAAAAGAAGAGAAGCAAAAAGGAAAGGAGAAAAGGACAGATATAAACATCTGGATGCAGAATTCCAAAGGATAGCAAGAAGAGATAGGAAAATCTTCAGAGATCAATGCAAAGAAATAGAGGAAAACAACAGAATGGGAAAGACTAGGGATCTCTTTAGGAAAATCAGAGATACCAAAGGAACATTTCATGCAAAGATGGGCTCGATAAAGGACAGAAATGGTATGCACCTAACAGAAGCAGAAGATATTAAGAAGAAGTGGCAAGAATACACAGAAGAACTGTACAAAAAAGAGCTTCACGACCCAGATAATCATGATGATGTGATCACTGACCTAGAGCCAGACATCCTGGAATGTGAAGTCAAGTGGGCCTTAGAAAGCATCACTACGAACAAAGCTAGTGGAGGTGATTGAACTCCAGTGGAGCGATTCCAAATCCTGAAAGATGATGCTGTGAAAGTGCTGCACTCAATATGCCAGCAAATTTGGAAAACTCAGCAGTGGCCACAAGATTGGAAAAGGTCAGTTTTCATCCCGATCCCAAAGAAAGGCAATGCCAAAGAATGCTCAAACTACCGCACAATTGCACTCATCTCACATGCTAGTAAAGTAATGCTCAAAATTCTCAAAGTCAGGTTTCAGCAATATGTGAATCGTGAACTTCCTGATGTTCAAGCTGGATTTAGAAAAGGCAGAGGAACCAGAGATCAAATTGCCAACATCTGCTGGATCATCAAAAAAGCAAGAGAGTTCCAGAAAAACATCTATTTCTGCTTTATTGACTATGTCAAAGCCTTTGACTGTGTGGATCACAATAAACTGTGGAAAATTCTGAAAGAGATGGGAATAACAGACCACCTGATCTGCCTCTTGAGAAATCTGTATGCAGGTCAGGAAGCAACAGTTAGAACTGGTCATGGAACAACAGACTGGTTCCAAATAGGAAAAGAAGTTCGTCAAGGCTGTATATTGTCACCATGTTTATTTAACTTATATGCAGTGTACATCATGAGAAATGCTGGACTGGAAGAAACACAAGCTGGAATCAAGATTGCTGGGAGAAATATCAATAACCTCAGATATGCAGATGATACCACCCTTTTGGCAGAAAGTGAAGAGGGGCTAAAAAGCCTCTTGATGAAAGTGAAAGTGGAGAGTGAAAAGGTTGGCTTAAAGCTCAACATTCAGAAAATGAAGATCATGGCATCTGGTCCCATCACTACATGGGAAATAGATGGAGAAACAGTGGAAACAGTGTCAGACTTTGTTTTTCTGGGCTCCAAAATCACTGCAGATGGTGACTGCAGCCATGAAATTAAAAGACGCTTACTCCTTGGAAGGAAAATTATGACCAACCTAGATAGCATATTCAAAAGCAAAGACATTACTTTGCCAACAAAGGTTCGCCTAGTCAAGGCTATGGTCTTTCCTGTGGTCATGTATGGATGTGAGAGCTGGACTGTGAAGAAGGCTGAGCGCCGAAGAATTGATGCTTTTGAACTGTGGTGTTGGAGAAGACTCTTGAGAGTCCCTTGGACTGCAAGGAGATCCAACCAGTCCATTCTGAAGGAGATCAGCCCTGGGATTTCTTTGGAAGGAATGATGCTAAAGCTGAAACTCCAGGACTTTGGCCACCTCATTCAAAGAGTTGATTCATTGAAAAAGACTCTGATGCTGGGAGGGATTGGGGGCAGGAGGAGAAGGGGACGACAGAGGATGAGATGGCTGGATGGCATCACTGACTCAGTGGATGTGAGTCTGAGTGACCTCTGGGAGTTGGTGATGGACGGGGAGGCCTGGCGTGCTGCAGTTCCTGGGGTGCCAAAGAGTTGGTCATGACTGAGCGACTGATCTAATTGACTTCACTTTCACTTTTCACTTTCATGCATTGGAGAAGGAAATGGCAACCCCCTCCAGTGTTCTTGCCTGGAGAATCCCAGGGACGGGGGAGCCTGGTGGGCTGCCGTCTATAGGGTCACACAGAGTCGGACACGACTGAAGCGACTTAATTCTTATACAGGTAGTAAAGAACACTGGATATTTAGTATGGCTAGATTCCCGAGTCAGGAATTTGGAAGGTCATTATAAGGAGTTTGAGCTAACTGATGCATTGTTTTCCAAAATATTGTCCACAAGACACTTACACCAGAATCACTTGGGAGTTGCTGCAATGTCTCTTACTTCATCCTCCTAATCCACTAAATCAAGCAGGATTTCGGGAGTGGGTCTTGGTGATCTGCATTTTTCATAGACTTCTCAGGTGACTCTTGTGTATAATATTGGAGAAACTTAGACCTAAGCAGATGCTATTGATTGGACAGTTGATTAAGGAGAAGGTTATATTTCAAAAGAAAAGTATGAGATATCTATCATTGATATCCTTAAATATAGGATTTTAAAAATCTGCTCCAAGTAGATAAGCATAGCTATGCCTTGAGGTGACCTTCAGTTCTGAGATTCTTTTTTTTTTTTCTTTCTAAAATAGGATTAATCACCTCTCACTGAGTGGGTGTTAGTTCTAAGTATTTCAATTACTTTCCCTTTCCACATAATTTTGTTTATGAGTCATCAAAGCTAAGCAGTTTTAAATACAATTTGCACAAGTGCTAATAAATGATCCTCATGTATGTACATCTTTGTTATCTTTGTTTTGAACCCAAGTTGTATTTTATTTTTTAAAATGATCATGGATCCATTCAAGGTATCTAATTATTTGATAAAAGCACAAATAGGTCCCAGTGCAGCCCAAGCCTGTCTCCCTGTTGTTTGGACTTTATCTTCTGACTACATTACTCAAGATATATTTCTTGTTAATTACATATATTTCAAAGGGATTAGGTATTCAAAGCTTGAGAACCCTGAGCATTTTGATGGCTTTCTAGTACACGTGACTAGCTGGTTTATCTAAAAATAACTTTAAAATGAACCCTGAGGAAATTTTTGCAGAATAAGAGAATCTCAGAGACTAGAAAAACAGGGGAAAAAAAAGGAAAGAAAAAACACCGATTATGGCAGAAAATGCATTGACAATTTCTAGGCTTACTTTAAAATATATGTGTGTGTGTGTATATATATATATAGTTTCCCCCCCCCCCCCCCAAACTCATGATCTATCACATCAACTTACAAAAATAATAAAAAACCAATATCCTTCCAGGGGAAGAATTCTACAAAGATTATCCAGTTTGCTTTAGTACAAAGGCACTAAGGCAGAAAACCTATGGCTGCTTCCAATTTCAACTTTAGTATGATCTACTCTGTTTTCAGACAAGATTAATCCCACTCATGATTTTGGTTCTTGAGATAAAAGCTGTTAAGGAGAAAAGTTATTGTAATGTAATGTCCTTCAGGAAAAATAGGAACAATTTGAAGTCTGACTGAAAACACAGAGACTTTTGTGACAGTTGTAAACCCTTAGAATTTTGCACTAACAATTAAAAAGCTATACTCATATTTTCGTTGGTTTTTTGAGAAGAAACAATAAGCCATATTCTTAATGCAGGCTGCTCAAAAATGTTTTTCTTAATATTCCCTAGTGATTCTGATCCTAAGATGATGACAAAGGAATTGGCTATCACCAGATATGAGACAGAATGGCAAGGAAAGAACAGCCTTGTATCAAAATATCTTCTTATATTTTGGTTGAAATGAGACATTTTTATTCATTAGTTGGGAGAGCCCTCTTTTGAAGTGTACGATGTATTGTTTGCTTATTCGGATTTGACAGCACCTTGGTCAGTTACTGAAGGAATCCAATTTCATTTCGAATCCGTGCAACATACAATTTTAAGCATTTCCTTTTCTGTCTGTGGATTCTAAGAACGTAATCTCTTTTGTTGGTGCATTCAGATTTTTTATGTATTCTAGAAGAAGCTTCACTTTTGATATGTGTGATAGATTGAATTTCTGGCCATCCATGTCCCTACTACATAAATTGATATATATTACCTTCCTGTTCACTTTGGGTTTTACATTTTATGCCTTCTTAATTAGGTTTGGGACACTGTCCCCTACTTTCACAATCACACACATATACAAACCCACAACTGCGTATATTTGGTTTGCTTCTAAATCAAAAAATTTTATTCACATGTCCTAAAAGTTTTAACCACTCCAGTGTTCTTGCCTGGAGAATCCCAGGGATGGTGGAGCCTGGTGGGCTGCCATCTATGGGGGTGGTCACACAGAGTTGGACATGACTGAAGCAACTTAGCAGTAGTAGCAGTAAAATTTTATTTTTTTTTTTAATTTAATTTTATTTTTTAAAATGAATCCGTCACAGATATACATGTGTTACCCATCCTGAACCCTCCTCCCTCCTCCCTCCCGATACCATCCCTCTGGGTCTTCCCAGTGCACCAGCCCCAAGCATCCAGTATAGTACATCGAACCTGGACTGGCAACTCGTTTCATATATAATATTATACATATTTCAATGCCATTCTCCCAAATCATCCCACCCTCTCCGTCTCCCACAAAGTCCAGCAATAAAGTTTTAAACTAGGAATCACCAGAAAAACACTTTTCCAAGTCATTATACATTCGGTATAGAAAACATGCCCTAACATTGAGGTTGGTCTGAAGAAAATTGTTATTTAGGAGGAGTGATGACGGAAAATATATCAGATATGAATAATGTAAAAATATTGCATTTGAATTTTAGATATACTTTATGCTTAGAAAAGTATTTGTCTATACTTTGCATTATTTATAAACATACACATAATGGTATTTATAAATTTGAGTGATTATATTGAAGATATTAAGGCCACAGCCAAATGTGTAATGATCATTTCTGTAATACTAGGCAATAAACATCTTTATGTAGTACTTTACCACCTGTAACATATGGGTTTTCATAATAATATCAATTTTCCATAGCTGGTATAAGGAATATTTTGTTATGTATAGAGTGTTCAGAGAAGTTTCTGGTGCTTAATAAGTGCTCATGTGTTAGCTCTTATTTTGTTTTTTTAAATGATTAAAGCATAGTGTCATGGTACTATTTGTATATATCAAAAATGTGTGTAAAATAAATAGCTAATGGGAAGTTTCTTTTTAACACAGTGTTCTGTATAACACAGCCTGGTGCTCTGTGATGACCTGGAGGGATGGGTGGGAGAGAGGCTAAGAAGGAGGGCTTATGTATGCTTAAGGAGAGGTTATATGTATGCTTACAGCTGATTGTACAAAAGAAACCAAAACAACATTGTAAAGAAACTATCCTTCAATTGGAAAAAAAAAAAAAAAAGTGTGTGCAAAAATCCTAATCTCCATAACCAAGAAATGTAAACTTGTTTGCCAGTAGGGTTTTTGTATATATATCAGGTGAAGAAATCATACCAGATTTCAGTTCAGTTCAGTCAGTCGATCGTTTCCAACGCTTTGCAACCCCATACAATATAGCATGCTAGGCTTTCCTGTCCATCACCAACTGCCGGAGCTTATTCAAACTCATGTCCATTTAGTCAGTGATGCCATCCAACCATCTCATCCTCTGTCATCCCCTTTCCTCCCACCTTCAATCTCTCCCAGCATCAGGGTCTTTTAAAATGAGTCAGTTCTTCACAGCAGATGGCCAAAATATTAGCATTTCAGCTTCAGCATCAGTCCTTCCAATGAATATTCAAGATTGATTTCCTTTAGAATGGACTGGTTGGATCTCCTTGCAGTTCAAGGGACTCTTAAGAGTCTTTTCCAACACCACAGTTCAAAAGCATCAATGCTTTGGTACTCAGCTTTCTTTATAGTCCAACTCTCACATCCATGCATGACTACTGGAAAACCATAGCTCTGATTAGATGGACCTTTGTTAGCAAAGCAATGTCTCTGCTTTTTAGTATGTTGTCTGGTCAATCATAGCTTTTCTTCCAAGGAGCAAGCATCTTTTAATTTCATGGCTGCAGTCACCATCTGCAGTGATTTTGGAGCCCAAGAAAAATAATGTCTGTCACTGTTTACATTGTTTCTCTATCTATTTGACATGAAGTGATAGGATCAGATGCCATGATCTTAGTGTTCTGAAGGCTGAGTTTTAAGCCAAGTTTTCATTCTCCTCTTTCACTTTCATCAAGAGGCTCTTTAGTTCTTCTTCACTTTCTGCCATAAGCATGGTGTCATCTGCATATCTGAGATTATTGATATTTCTTCCAGCAGTCTTAATTCCAGCTTGTGCTTCATCCAGCCCAGCATTTCTCATGATGTATTCTGCATATAAGTTAAAAAAGCAGAGCTTTGCCATACTCCTTTCCTGATTTGGAAACAGCCTGTTGTCCCCTGCCAAATTCTAACTGTTGCTTCTTGACCTGCATATAGATTTCTCAGGAGGCAGATCAGGTGGTCTGGTATCCCATCTCTTGAATAATTTTTCACAGTTTGTTTTGATCCACATAGTCAAAGGCTTTGGCATAGTCAATAAAACAGAAGTAGATATTTTTCTGGAATCCTCTTCCTTTTTTGATGATCCAGTAGATGTTGGCAATGTGATCTCTGGTTCTTCTGACTTTTCTAAATCCAGCTTGAACATCTGGAAACTCATGGTTCACATACTGGTGAAGCCTGGCTTGGAGAATTTTGAGCATTACTTTACTAGCATTTGAGATGAATGCAATTGTGTGGTAGCCTGAACAATATTTGGCACTGTCTTTCTTTGGGATTGGAATGAAAAGTGACCTTTTATAGTCCTGTGGCCACTGCTGAGTTTTTCAAATTTGCTGGCATATAGAGTAGAGCACTTTCACAGCATCATCTTTATAGCTCATCTGGAATTCCATCACCTCCACTAGCATTGTTCATATTGATGCTTCCTAAGGCCCACTTGTGGAGAAGGCAATGGCAACCCACTCCAGTACTCTTGCCTGGAAAATCCCATGGATGGAGGAGCCTCATAGGCTGCAGTCCATGGGGTGGCTAAAAGTCAGGCACGACTGAGGGACTTCACTTTCACATTTCACTTTCATTCATTGGAGAAGTAAATGGCAACCCACTCCAGTATTCTTGCCTGGAGAACCCCAGGGACAGAGGAGCCTGGTGGGCTGCCATCTATGGGGTCGCACTGAGTCGGACACGACTGAAGTGACTTGGCAGCAGCAGCAGCAGCAAGGCCCATACAGGATGTCTGGCTCTAGGTGAGTGATCACACAGTCATGGTCATCTGGGTCATTAAGATCTGTTTTGTAGAGTTCTTCTGTGTATTGTTGCCACCTCTTCTTAATATCTTCTGCTTCTCTTTGATTAAGGGTGGTATAAATCCAGTATGACTGGTGTCCTTATACAAAAGAGAGGAAGACACACAGACACAGAAAGTGAGAATGATGACAGAGACAGAGTGGAGTGAGGAATTTACAAGCCAAGAAACACCAAGTTTTGCTGGTAGGAGTGGATCATGGAATTAGATTCTCTCTAGGCATTTTCAGAAGAAACCAGCTCTTTTAACACCTTGATGTCAGACTTCTAACCTCCAGAACTGTGAGGTTCCCTCCTCCAGGGGATCTTCCCAACCCAGGTATTGAACCCAGGTCTCACACATTGCAGGTGGATTCTTTATAGTCTAAGCCATGAGGGAAGTCCAAGAATACTGGAAGGGGTAGCATATCCCTTCTCCAGGGGATCATCCTGACGCAGGAACGAAACTGTGGTCTCCAGCATTGCAGGCAGATTCTTTACAATGTAGTATTAGTTTCTACTGTGCAGTAAGGTGATTCAGCTATCCATATTCATACATCCCCTCATTTTTGGATTTCCTTCCCATTCAGGTCACTGCAGAGCACTGAGTAGAGTTCTCTGTGCTATACATTAGGTTCTGTTATATATGTAGTGTCGTGTGTGTGTGTGTGTGTGTGTGTGTGTGTGTGTGTGTGTGTGTGTGTTATAAATGTCAGTCCCAATCTCCCAATTCATCCCACTTCTCCCTTCCTCCCTTGGTAGCCAAACATTTGCTTTCTATGTGTGTTTCTCTATTTCTGCTGTGCAAATAAGATTGTCTACACAATTTTTTTTTCAGATTCCATATGTATGTGTTAACATATGATATTTGATTTTCTCCTTCTGACTTACTTCATTCTGTATGACATTGCTTCATAAGTAATTTCTCTAGTTCAGTAATGCTCTTAGAATTTGGAAAGATTAGATGAGTTTATGAATGGGAGTAAAAACTTTTGCCTCGAATAAAAATCATTTAGGGCAGGTAATTTGCAAACAATTTAGATTACTGCTTTCTAAAACACCCATTATCTTCTCCAGGTTTTGCATAACATTGCTTCAGTCTTTTATAAGTATTGTTAAGATTCTAAATTTTGAATAATTATATATCCTTTAGCCTTCCTTATTAGTTTAAAAAGTTGTGCCTTTAGTTATGTTGCTTCTGCTACTGCTGCTAAGTTGCTTCAGTCGTGTCCGACTCTGTGCAATTCCATAGACGGCTGTCCCTGGGATTCTCCAGGCAAGAGTACTGGAGTGGGTTGCCATTTCCTTCTCCAATTCATGAAAGTGAAAAGTAAAAGTGAAGTCGCTCAGTCGTGTCTGACTCTTAGCGACCCCATGGACTGGAGCATACCACGCTCCTCCGTCCATGGGATTTTCCAGGCAAGAGTACTGGAGTGGGGTGCCATTGCCTTCCCCGCTTTAGTTATGTTAACTCATACCTATTCTACAAGCTTGAAATTTTTATTTAAATAAGCTGGAGAAACTCTTATAAAAATTTGTCTAAATATATCTGTTTTTAAAAAATCTTATTTTTTACTTTACAATATTGTATTGGTTTTGCCATACATCAACATGCATCCACCACGAGTGTACACGTGTTCCTCATCCTGAACCCCCCTCCCACCTCCCTCCCCATACCATCCCTCTGGGTCATCCTAGTGCACCGGCCCCAAGCATCCTGTATCCTGAATCAAACCTGGACTGATGATTCATTTCTTATATGATATTATACATTTTTTAATGTCATTCTCCCAAATTATCCCCCACCTCCCTCTCCCACAGAGTCCAAAAGACTGTTCTATACATCTGTGTCTCTTTTGCTGTCTCGCATACAGGGTTGTCATTACCATCTTTCTAGATTCCATATATATACGTTAGTATACTGTATTGGTGTTTTTCTTTCTGGCTTACTTCACTCTGTATAATATATCTAGAAATTAGAGGAAGAAGTGTTAGACAATGGAAATAATTGTGAGCTCTACTAAACCAATAAGTTACATTACTTTAGAGTTTTTTTAAAGTCAAATCTTGTCCACATTGCTCTTTTTCCATCAATATGTTAGCATTCTGTTTCTTAGTTTTAGCTGAGACTAGATATAGTAGGTATCATCACTGCCTTAACTACTAAATTGATTAATTCCATGTTTATTTCCTTTCTCTATGTGAAAACACTCATTTCATTCCATGTTAATTTTGCTCTTTGGGAAACTTAATGTTTTTGCAGAGAAATTCTATTCAACATGCTATATTCATGTCCTTCCATGTCACATAGATACATGAACACACACAAACACACACACACATCCTCAACAATCAAAGAAATCTTTGTTGTGCAGGTATTGTGCTATGCCTGTGTTATGTGAAAGTAAACTGGGTTCAATTGGGTTTTTACATTTGCAACAAAATATTATCCATTTTTAAAATGAATCAGTCTAGTCACAATTTGTTCTCAAAATCTTAACTATAGTAAATGTACAGGATGGAAAATATGTTGGAATAAAATTGGTAAGTAAAATTAAGTCAATTTTAAGGCAACTTTGACTTATTAATGAATTTTACATTTAGGCTCATTAGAGTTTTCATTACAAATTGCAAAAATTCAAGCAGAAATATAGTTATACAATCATGAACAAATTTCAGTTTTTATAAGAGAAATCAATGTTATCTTTTAGATTTTAAGCTTCGCTGTATGATTTCAAAATGTCAGCAGTTCTTTAGACCTTAACTTTTTGTGAACTTGTAGATTTCCATTGTGTCCTTATGATGTCAAAATAATTAGTGAAATATTCCTTTATAAAGAAACAGGACTTGTTATAGAGTCAGTTCCAATTATCTGGAACTTATTATGAAAGAAATATTCAAGCTATTTCTCACCTTTCACATTATAGCAATCTTTCACAAAAGTAAACATAGCTATCAAATAAATATATTCAATAGATATGGTCTCTGTACTTGTTACCCCTGAGATTGGTATTGAGAATGCAGTCTTCTTTAATCATCAGCTACTTGTAAAGAACTCCCACAGCTTTCTCAGGGAGATTTGAATCAATCTCCCAGAAAGAGCAAAGGTATTCAAGAGCCCTGATAGCCTTTCAAGAGCCCTAGGATCCTTTACAGTTGTGTGTGAATAGGATGGCAAGTCATGGCCAAATAGGCAGAAAATGGAACCTCTTTTTCCCCCTAACTCTGGATACTTTTAACACCTATATAAGTTCCCTCAAACAAATCTGTAAATATGATAAAGATTATGCACTTGACAGAAAATTTCTGGGAAGGACCAGTTTCATAACTTGCAGAACCACATGCTAAAGGAAAATTCAGTGCCTCTTGTTCAACTATTATGAAGAGTCTGAGGAATGTTATCAACAGCAGAATCTTAAAACAACTTTTGGAGCCTAGGACACTGTATAGAGCTCATGTCCATGAAGTCAAAACACCTGATCTGGGGTTGTTCTCAAGGACTCTGAAGGGGTGAATCCAATGGCCACTGCAGTGACTCTAATCTTTTATATGTTTATACCATTTTCACCTGCCTGCCCATAAGAGTAGGAAAAGTGTTTCACTGGGCCTTATTTCTAATAGTATTTTCTAAGACCGTAAATGCTATGAGCAGTATCCCTTCTTCAATCTCCATTTTCTAATGGACCCAGTTCAGAAAGAAATCTCAGTTTTCTAACAAAGATGAACTTAATAATTCTTTTACATTTGAATCTTAATCAACAAAATAAATAGTCTACATTTAATCAGAGCTTTTTTTTTTTTTTTTTTTTTTTTTGTACAGTTCTTCTGTGTTTTCTTGCCACCTATTCTTGATATCTTCTGCTTCTGTTAGGTCTATACCATTTCTGTCCTTTATTGAGCCCATCTTTGCATGAAATGTTCCCTTGGTATCTCTAATTTTCTTGAAGAGATCTCTAGTCTTTCCCATTCTGTTGTTTTCCTCTATTTCTTTGCATTGATCGCTGAGGAAGGCTTTCTTATCCCTCCTTGCTGTTCTTTGGAACTCTGCATTCAGATACTTATATCTTTCCTTTTCTCCTTTGCTTTTCCCTTCTCTTCTTTTCACAGCTATTTGTAAGACCTCCCCAGACAGCCATTTTGCCTTTTTGTATTTCTTTTCCATGGGGATGGTCTTGATCACTGTCTCCTGTACAATGTCACAGAATTCAGTCCATAGGTCATCAGGCACTCTTTCTATCAGATCTAGGCCCTTAAATCTATTTCTCACTTCCACTGTATAATCATAAGGGATTTGATTTAGGTCATACCTGAATGATCTAGTGGTTTTCCCTACTTTCTTCAATTTAAGTCTGAATTTGGTAATAAGGAGTTCATGATCTGAGCCACAGTCAGCTCCCAGTCTTGTTTTTGTTGACTGTATAGAGCTTCTCCATCTTTGGCTGCAAAGAATATAATCAGTCTGATTTCGGTGTTGATGATCTGGTGATGCCCATATGTAAAGTCTTCTCTTGTGTTGTTGGAAGAGGGTATTTGCTATGACCAGTGCATTTTCTTGGCAAAACTCTAGTCTTTGCCCTGCTTCATTCCGTATCCCAAGACCAAATTTGCCTATTACTCCAGATATTTCTTGACTTCCTACTTTTGCATTCCAGTCCCCTATAATGAAAAGGACATCTTTTTCGGGTGTTAGTTCTAAAAGGCCTTGAAGGTCTTCAACTTCAGCTTCTTCAGCGTTACTGGTTGGGGCATAGACTTGGATTACTGTGATATTGAATGGTTTGTCTTGGAAATGAACAGAGATCATTCTGTCGTTTTTGAGATTGCACCCAAGTACTCCATTTCAGACTCTTTGGGATTTCTTTGGAAGGAATAACGCTAAAGCTGAAACTCCAGTACTTTGGCCACCTCATGCAAAGAGTTGACTCATTGGAGAAGACTCTGATGCTGGGAGGGATTGAGGGCAAGAGGAGAAGGGGATGACAGAGGATGAGATGGCTGGATGGCATCAGTGACTCAATAGATATGAGTCTGAGTGAACTCCGGGAATTGGTGATGGACCGGGAGGCCTGGCATGCTGCGATTCACGGGGTTGCAAACAGTTGGACACGACTGAGCGACTGAACTAACTAACTAACTAACTAATCAGAGCTTTATATGTGTTGGGTACTGTTCAGTGGTTTTACATACATTAGCTCATTAAACCTTCAAAACTAATCAGATCATATCAGATCAATCTCTCAGTCGTGTCCTTTAACATCATTCCTTCCAAAGAAATCCCAGGGCTGATCTCCTTCAGAACGGACTGGTTGGATCTCCTTGCAGTCCAAGTGACTCTCAAGAGTCTTCTCCAACACCACAGTTCAAAAGCATCAATTCTTAGGCGCTCAGCCTTCTTCACAGTCCAACTCTCACATCCATACATGATCACAGAAAAAACCATAGCCTTGACTAGACGGACGTTTGTTGGCAAAGTAATGTCTCTGCTTTGGAATATGCTATCTAGGTTGGTCATAACTTTCTTTCCAAGGAGTAAGCGTCTTTTAATTTCATGGCTGCAATCACCATCTGTAGTGCTTTTGGAGCCCAGAAACATAAAGTCTGACACTGTTTCCACTGTTTCCCCATCTATTTCCAATGAAGTGATGGGACCAGATGCTATGATCTTCGTTTTCTGAATGTTGAGCTTTAAGCCAACTTTTTCTCTCTCCATTTTCACTTTCATCAAGAGGCTTTTTAGTTCCTCTTCACTTTCTGCCATAAGGGTGGTGTCATCTGCATATCTGAGGTTATTGATATTTCTCCCAGCAATCTTGATTCCAGCTTGTGTTTCTTCCAGTCCAGTGTTTCTCATGATGTACTCTGCATATATGTTAAATAAACAGGATTTATTATAATAATACATGATATACAGCCTTGACGCACTCCTTTTCCTATTTGGAACCAGTCAAAACCAATGGGAATTACATTATCCTCAATTGACAAAAGGTGAAACAGTGGTGAAGAGGCAGTTCAGTAAGCTGTTCCTGATTAGTCATATCGGCAGAGCCTGGGTGCAAGTCAAGACATGGTACATCCATAGCTGCCCTCTTAACTATGAGGTTGCTTTTATATTGACAAATAGTTCATTCTTGTCTTTGTTTTGTTATCTGTTTTATTGTTGTGGGGTAATGTACAGAAAAAGTACACATCCTCACAAGTGGAGAGCTTGATGGGTTACACAAACTGTCCAGCAGACCGATAGCCCCCTGCAGAAGTTCTTCCAGTTGCTAGTCACTGTGCTCTCCATAGCTAAACTCTATTCCAAAGTTTAACCCGTAACCATACTTACCTGTTTTTTGCTGCTGCTGCTAAGTCACTTCAGTTGTGTCCGACTCTGTGCAACCCCATAGATGGCAGCTCACCAGGCTCCCCCTTCCCTGGGATTCTCCAGGCAAGAACACTGGAGTGGGTTGCCATTGCCTCTCCGACCGGTTATTTAAATTTATATAAATGAAACCACTCATTAAGCTGTGTATTTGATATTTCTTTCAATGTTATGCTTGTGAGATTTATCCATGGTGCGGGTGTGCTGCTGCTGCTGTTAAGTGGCTTCAGTCGCGTCCGACTCTGTGAGACCCCAGAGACGACAGCCCACGAGGCTCCCCTGTCTCTGGGATTCTCCAGGCAAGAACACTGGAGTGGGTTGACATTTCCTTCTCCAAAGAATGAAAGTGAGAAGTAAAAGTGAAGTTGCTCAGTCATGTCCGACTCTTAGTGACCCCATGGACTGCAGCCCACCAGGCTCCTCTGTCCATGGGATTTTCCAGGCAAGAGTACTGGAGTAGGGTGCCATTGCTTTCTCCAATGGTGCGGTTGTAGCAATAGTTAAATCATTCTTATTGCAATGTAAGCATGCCACCACCAAGTTTTACTGTCTGAGCCACCAGGGAAGCCCCTAGTACTAAATTTATATATTTAATTTACTGTTAAGGGTCTATGTTGTTTCCAGTTGTTTTTTCTAGTATGAGTGATTCTGCTATAAATACCTATGTATACATGTTTCGTTGCCCTGGGAGTGAAATTGTTGAATGACAAGTTATACTTATGTCTGTTTTCAGTATATACCGCCAAAAGGACTTCCAAAGTTTTTATAACAGTTTACACCTATCAGTAGTCACTTTTTTATATTTATTTTTTTTATTTATTAAGTATGTATACTATTCCTAGTTTTTAGTTTGTATTCCCTTGATGAATATTAGGTTTGAAGATATTTTCAAATGTTTATTAACCACTTGAAAAGCATCATTTGTGATCTCCTTGTTCATGGTTTTGTACTTTTTTTTAGCTAGTTGTCTTATTTAGTTATTTGCCTTATTGAGCTTTTATGCATTATAAATAAGTCATCTCTTAGCTATAAATTTTATAACTATCCTTCCTCACTCTGTAGTGACTGCTTATTACTATTTTCTATTAGTGAATATAAACTCTTAATTTAATGTATTCAAATTAATTATTTTCTGTTTAGAAGCTTGTGTAAATTCTTGAAAAGTCTGTTCCTCCTGAAGTTCATGAAGGAATTCTCGCATATATGCTTTAAATTTGTTAGTTTGTTTAACTTTTTACATTTCTGAAAGTGAAAGTCACTCAGTCATGTCTGACTCTTTGTGACCCCATGGACTATATAGTTTCTGGAATTCTCCAGGTCAGAATACTGGAGTGGGTAGCCTTTCCCTTCTCCAGGGGATCTTCCCAACCCAGGGATCGAATCCAGGTCTCCTGCATTGCAGGCAGATTCTTTACCAACTGAGCTACCAGGGAAGTCTTTTACATTTCTACTTACAGTTGAATTTATTTAAGTATTTTATGGTATGAGGAGAAAGAAATATTTATTTTTCCTATAAAGATATCTCACTGAATCCAAAGATGTGATTAAAAAGATTTATCTTTCTTCACTATTTTGTAATGCTACCTTTGTCATAATTTATATGTCCATATGTATGATTCTGTCCAGCTTTCTTCACCTCCAATGGTCTACATATCTAATCTTGCCCAAACACTGCCCTGTCAATTAAATTGTTTCATAATAAATAAAGATAGCAGTTACATGTTTACCCATCTACTTTTACTTTTTGAATAGTCCTGGCTATTGGCACTTGGCTTCTCATTATACATTTTAGAATTGACTCTAGAATATTTTATGAAAACATTCTGTGAGGAGAGAATAATCATGTAGACACATGTAAGATATTGAGTCTTATCATGGTGAGAATATTACATTTTTGTAATTCATTTAGCTCTTCTTTAAAGCTCTTCAGTAAAGTTGAACAATTTTCTTCACAAAATGATTATAATTTTTGAGTTAGATTTATACTAAATACTGTAAATATAAGTCCTGTTCCTATTTTTGTCTTCAAAATTTTCTTTACTGTTTCTTAGCATTTCATGGTACATTTAAAATAAGTGTATTATCCAGTCTGCTTCCTTTCCAAACAATCTGGGACCTTTATTCAGATTCTACTCAATCTATAGATCAAATTGGGAGAAGAGCATTTCTGCAATATTGATCAGTCAGTATTACAACATAGTATAAACCTCAATTAATTGAAGTAATTTTATCTCACTAGTGCTATATTTTTCTCTGTAACCACCTGAAATTTTATTCAGCAGAGCTATTTTTAAGTGATTACAATTTTTCAATACACTGAAATTATTTTAACCTTTCATTTCTGATGTTTAGCAACTGGAATACAGAAATAAAGTTGATTTCTATATCGATGGTTATCTAGTGACCCGGAAAGTTTCATTTACGAAACTGGAGCCTATTATACAGAGTGAAGTAAGCCAGAAATAAAAACACTAATACAGTATACTAACACATATATGTGGAATATAGAAAGATGGTAATGACAACCCTGTATGCGAGACAGCAAAAGAAACAGATGTATAGAACAGTCTTTTGGACTCTGTCAGGGTCGGGGGGTGGTGATTTGGGAGAATGGCATTAAAACATGTATAATATCATATAAGAAACAAATCTCCAGTCCAGGTTCCAGGATGCCTGGGGCTGGTGTACTGGGATGACCCAGAGGGATGGTACAGGGAGGGAAGTGGGAGTGGGGTTCAGGATGGGGAACACGTGTACACCCGTGGTGTATGCATGTTGGTGTATGGCAAAACCAATACAATATTGTAAAATAAAAATAATAATAATAAAAAATTTTTAAAAAGAAATATATTAGTGTCTGTAACTCTTACATTTTCTCTATGTGTCATATATGGATAAGGACATTTTAATGTCCTCTTTTCCAGTCTTTCTGACCTCTTTTATTTCCTTGTCAATGTATGGGCTAGGTCATTTACTCAAACAGTGAGTGGAACAGCGGTCATCCTTCTAATAAGAAAATCTTGCCCAATTCATGAAGAAATTTTAGTTATTTTATTGAGTTTTGGAATCCACAAACTGCCTATAAAGAGACAAATATATATCATCATCTTTGTGGCCCATACAATATCTGTCACTACTGCAAAGTTGACAATGGAACAAAAACACAGTCAGAGATAATATGCAAATGAATAGCTGCAACTCTGTGCATATGAAATTCTATTTTATTACAAGATTGAATTGCACCATGTTAGGGCCATGTTTTGCCAACTGTTGCCAAGAGTAGAGATTCTTCTCTGTGTCCAAACTTCTGAGTTTTGTATCATTGATATATGTTGAATTTTATCAAATTCTTTTTCTGAGTTTTTCGAGATAATAGTTTTCTTTCTCTCCTTCATTCTGTGAATTTTCTGAATTGTAGTAATAGATTTTCAAATGTTAACAACATATGCCTGAAGTATAATCCAACTGAATGTGATGAATTATCTTAAAAATATTTTTATAGATTTAGTTTTTAAAATATATTTGTTGGCTTTTTTGTTTATTTTAGATGCACTGTACTGTCATTTTTCTTCCTTGTAATATTTTTGTTTCACTTTTCTATCCAGACATGTTGCTCAAACTTAATGAGTTTGGAAGCATTTTTTTCTCATTAGACTCTCTGGCAGCTACCATATAACAGTATTCTACCTGTCTTTTAATTATTTGGTAGTTCTTTCAGAGGGAAGTCATCTGGGCATGAAGTTTCCTTGTGATTGAATTTTTAATGGCAGATTTAAATTATTTCATAGATACAGTACTTTAAAAATATTTTTATGCCTTCCTGTTAGTGGCACTGTGTTTTGAGGAATTCTTTTTCCATTTCATAAAAACTATCAAGTTTGTTGGTATATATTTTTCTCATGAAAGTCATCATTTTGAAAATGTGTGCAGCATCTGTTATAGGGCCTGCTTTTCTTTCTGATTTTAACTTGCATTTTCTCCTTTTTCCCCTCTGTTTGTTTTTAACTCTCTCCCTAAGATTTTTCAGTCTGTGTTTTCAAAAAGTAAATGTTATCACTTTTGCCATTCTATGTGATTTTTTTCTATCTCATTAGTTTATTTCTTATTGTCATTATTGTCCTTCTTCTACTACTTGTTGTTTGTTTTGATTTTCTTTCATAACAGTTTAAAACAAACCATTAGCATAATTGCTCTTAACTCCTCATTAGCAATGAAAACATTAAGATTTTTAAAAACTTGCTGATTTAGGATGATATAGTTAATCACTGCGGAAAAGGCAATGGAACCCCACTCCAGTACTCTTTCCTGGAAAATCCCATGGGTAGAGGAGCCTGGTGGGCTGCAGTCCATGGGGTCGCTAAGAGTCGGATACGATTGAACAACTTCACTTTTATTTTTCACTTTCATGCACTGGAGGAGGAAATGGCAACCCACTCAAGTGTTCTTGCCTGGAGAATCCCAGGGATTGGGGAGCCTAGTGGGCTGCTGTCTACGAGATCGCAGAGTTGGACACGACTGAAGTGACTTAGCAGCAGCAGCAGTAGCAGCAGCAGTTAATCACTGACTATCCCACTATTATAACTTTTCATTCACTGAGTTAAGTTCATGTGGACACTGAAATATCCCCTTCTTTCCTTATTTTTTATTTTACTTAACTGACCGCCAGGATTTATTCTGCCAACTCTAATTTCACTTATGTGGTTTATGCCCCTTTGCTAGTGGATTTGTAACAAATGTATATGTATCATGTTAAAACTGATCACTCAATGGGTAATGAATAAAAAGTATCCTTAACTCACAAATAATGTATTTTTCTAATAATCTTTTATTCTTATCAGACATAACCAACTTGAAGACAGAAGAAAGAATATAGTAAAGCAGGGTAGAGTATGAAATTTTTGATATGAAGATGTGAGAGAAAAATGTTTTTTTCTCAGTACTCATTTTTACATTACAATTTGAAAGACAGCACCTTATATAGATTAATTTCAAATTATTTGGAGATAGATGATATTTCAAACTTGATACCTGAATTCCCTGGAGGTCTAGTGGTGAGGACTCTGTGCTCTCACTGTCAAGGATCCACGTTCAACCCCTGGTCTGGGAACTAAAATCACACAAGGCGTGCTGCTAAGTCACTTCAGTTGTGTCCAACTCTGTGGGACCCCAGAGACAGCAGTCCACCCGGCTCCCCTGTCCCCAGGACTCTTCAGGCAAGAACACTGGAGTGGGTTGCCATTGCCTTCTCCAATGCATGAAAGTGAAAGTGAAGTTGCTCAGTCGTGTCCGACTCCTAGTGACCCCATGGACTGCAGCCCACCAGGCTCCTCTGTCCATGGGATTTTCCAGGCAAGAGTACTGGAGTGAGGTGCCATTGCCGTCTCTGCACAAGGCATGGGGTGTTGTCAAAAAAAAAAAAAAAAAAAAAAAAAAAAAAACAAAAAAACCATAAAACAAAAACAAACAAAAGAAATATCTTTGATAGGCTACAATTTCCTGATTTTGATTTTATGCAGAATTTGATATTGGCATTTTATGGACATACGTGCTTTACTTCATAAGGTAATATAGATATACTAAGGTCATACTTGTATAACTAAATTTGAATTGCTAATAGGCAGTCATGATGTCAATTTATTGAATACTACATTTTTTTCTCCAAGAATTCCACCCAATCAGTTTTATCCCAGTTACATTAATACCGTATCTTGAATCAAACATGCTCATTGTTTCTGAATATTTATTTACTTGTTTGGTAATCAGCCAATGATTAATAATCAAGAGCCTACTGTAAATTCATCTTTGTGCTAATGTAGAGAAAAAGATAGCACAGGAAATAAAATCCATTGCTTATCTCCCTGAACAACTTCTATTCCATATGAGAAGTCAAGAGAACTATAAATCAAGTTGTGGTGAACAAAACAAGGGTGCTCATTATACAAGACAATTGTATACTTTTTACTCATATTAAAATTAAATTAAATTCATAAGCATATGGTGAGCATCCACTAGACACAAAGTTGTAATAAGTGTGTGAGGCTGTAATCAAAGAAAAAAAAAAAAAAAAAAAGGTCTGTGTACACCAAGCAAGAATACATTCATCAAAAGCTCAGTTAAAGTGGGAAACCAGATTTGAAATGATGAGAGTTTTCATAGAAGAAGTAAGACTAGAACTGGCATTAAAAAAGGTAAAGTATTTGGATTTTAACAAGCAACACAAGGTGATTTCTAGCTGTCACACAAACACAGAAGATTTGAAATTTGAATAGGTGAATTTTTATGCTCCATTGGAAAGTAGGAGATAATAGGTTTTTAAAAAGACTATCATACAGAAAATTTGAAAACTGGTGATAAAGATTTTAAAGCTGTAGTAAGATATTTTGGGGAAATAGGGAAATGGTGGAAATAGTGTCAGACTTTATTTTTGGGGGCTCCAAAATCACAGCAGATGGTGACTGCAGCCATGAAATTAAAAGACACTTACTCCTTGGAAGGAAAGTTATGACCAACCTAGGTAGAGTATTCAAAAGCAGAGACATTACTTTGCCAACAAAGGTCCGTCTAGTCAAGGCTATGGTTTTTCCAGTGGTCATGTATGGATCTGAGAGTTGGACTGTGAAGAAAGGTCAGTGCTGAAGAATTGATGCTTTTGAACTGTGGTGTTGGAGAAGATTCTTGAGCGTCCCTTGGACTGCAAGGAGATCCAAGCAGGCCATTCTGAAGGAGATCAGCCCTGGGATTTCTTTGGAAGGAATGATGCTAAAGCTGAAACTCCAGTACTTTGGCCACCTCATGCGAAGAGTTGACTCATTAGAAAAGACTCTGATGTTAGGAGGGATTGGGGGCAGGAGGAGAAGGGGACGACAGAGGATGAGATGGCTGGATGGCATCACTGAGTCCATGGACGTGAGTCTGAGTGAACTCCAGGAGTTGGTGATGGACAGGGAGGCCTGGCGTGCTGCGATTCATGGGGTTGCAAAGAGTCGGACACGACTGAGCAACTGAACTGAACTGAAGATATTTTGGATACTTTTAACTATTTTTAGGACAGTTTTAGATTTACAGGAAAAATAATTGAGATCATACACAGTTCATTTATACCCTGCACACAATTTCCCTGTTATTAACAATTGATCTTAGCATAGTACCTTTGCTACAGTGATGAATCAATGTTAAACCACTGTAATTGTTAGGTAGTCATTTAGACATTAGCAGCAATGAGATGACAGAGGTGAAAAAAACAAACAAAAATAAAAAAGAGAGAAATAATTAAGCTAAGCCCAGATCTGGAGAACCTTCCTTGACAGTAACAGCAAAGAGGTGATGGTGCCTAAAGACAGGGGAACAGTGCTATTAGGCCCCAACCATCTGCAGACCTTTACCTGTTCTCACTCAGAAACTGCGGTTGGCGGTGGGCAACTTATCCTGATGAAGAAGGAGCACATGACACAAGAGAACTTCTCCCAGCTACACATGCCAAGACTAGAAAGGTATATAACCTCCAGTAACTCCAAGCTCATCGTGTGCGTGTGCTTAGTCCCTCAGTCATACCCGACTCCTTGTGACTTCAGGAACTGTACCCTGCCAGGCTCCTCTGTCCAGGCAAGCATACTGGAGCACACTGTTGTGCCCTCCTCCAGGGCATCTTCCCAACCCAAGGATCGAACCCAGGTCTTCTGCATTATAGGCGGATTCTTTACCTTCTGAGCCACCACATTATAATAAAATCTACATGTGATTTTGTCCTGCCTAGAGTGGGCGTTTCTTAATCACTCAAGGGTGAGGCATGTACAATAATGATAACTTGTTACAGAACTCAAGGCAGTCAGTCAAATAGAGATCCTCTGTCACTCACCCATTATCACACCTGACTCTTCCTATGACACTCACCCAATGTCTCCTGGCAGAACAACTTTTTATAAGCACTCTTAAGTCTATATAGGAATGCTGGTTTCATTTCACAGAAACAGCCCACTCTCCCTCTGCGAGTATATCTCTGAGAGTAATATCTCCCTCTGAGAGTATATCTCCCTTTGAGAGTATATCTCCTTATGAGAGTTTATCACAAATTTTGCTTGCTATGGCAAGGTCTGAAGTTGCTGGCCCAGGTCTCCCATTGATCTCCTCAGTTGAAGCTCTCTGTCTGACACAATGCATGCCAAGCCGGTAATGTATTTAACTAAACTCTCTACTTTATTCAAATTTTCTTAGTTATTACTATCTATCTATCTATCTATCTATATATGTATATATTTATGTTCAAGATCCCGTCCAGGATATTACATGATATTTAGATGTTATTGCACATCTCCTTGGGCTTCCCTTGTGGCTCAGATGGTATAGAATTACATCTCCTTAGGCTCTTCTTGGATGTGACAGTTTGGCAAATTTTCCCTGTTTTTGATGATTCTGGAAGATTTGAGGAATTTTGGTATTTTTTTAATATTCCAACTAGTCCTCAGTTGGAATTTATCTGGGTTTTTACCCTCATAGGCAGGCTTGAGTTACAGATTTTAGGGAAGAAATCTATAAAGTCCCAATTTATCCCATCCTAACAAGGACACATACTATTCACTTGATTAGTAGTATTAATAATGATAGTGATGTTGACCTTGATCACCTGGCTAAGTTAGTGTTTTCCAGGTTTTCTCATTGCTTATACCGCCACCCCCCCCCCCTACCCCCGCCACTTTCCATATTGTCTTCTTAGGAGTAAATTCACTACACACATCCCAAACTTGGGGAGTAGGTATTTATCGTCCTCTTCCATGAAAGCTGTGTACTGCTGCTGCTGCTGCTGCTGCTAAGTCACTTTAGTCGTGTCCGACTCTGTGCAACCCCATAGATGGCAGCCCACTAGGCTCCTCAGTCCATGGGATTTTCCAGGTAAGAGTACTGGAGTGGGTTGCCATTGCCTTCTCCAGTGTACTACTCAATGTATTTGCAATTCTACTACAAGGAAGATTTGTCTTTCATCCTCCATTTAGTTATTAACTCAGTCATTTCTTAACATCACCATGGCCTCATTTATGGTATGATATTTTTGTCACCTTGCTAGATAGAATTTCAGATTACAATGATTTCTTTCATAGAGCATCTTAGGTACACATTGATTCAAAACTGAAGCTGTTAAAGATATGCTTATTATTAAAATCTTGCTTCAATTTTCAGGAATTCTAACCATACTTCTCTGTGGAGTTAAGTAAGCTGCTGCTGCTGCTGCTGCTGCTAAGTCGCTTCAGTCGTGTCCGACTCTGTGCGACCCCATAGACGGAAGCTCACCAGGCTCCCCTGTCCCTGGGATTCTCCAGGCAAGAACACTGGAGTGGGTTGCCATTTCCTTCTCCGATGCATGAAAGTGAAAAGTCAAAGTGAAGTCGCTCAGTCGTGTCCGACTCTTAGCGACCCCACGGACTGGAGCCTACCAGGCTCCTCCGTCCATGGGATTTTCCAGGCAAAAGTACTGGGGTGGGGTATCATTGCCTCTGTTCCTAAATGTTGACTAGTGGTTAGGCCATTTGAAACCCTGCTGACTTTATCAGCCATCAGAGAACATATAAAATTGTATATCTTAACTGAGGGCTTCCCATGTGGATCAGTGATAATGAATCAGCTGGCAACACTGGAGACATGGAGATGTGGGTTCAGTCCCTGTGTGGCGAAGATTCCCTGGAGAAGAAATGGCAACCCACTTTAGTAATCTTGCCTGGAGAATCCCAAGGAAAGAGGAGCCTGCCAAGCTACTGTCCATGGGGTTGCAAAAGAGTCAGACATGACTGAACAACTAAACAACAACAGAATAGCTTAATTGTAGGTCTTACACCAAAATAAGACTTCTATGGACATTTAGGCCTTAAACAGATGGTTGATATAGCTGAGAAATGAAAACAGTTTTCTTTCCCTTGAAAAGAAATTGTCTCAGGCTGTATCATTCCACATCCTCCAATCAGACAGGAGCATCTGCCTGTAACAGAGATAGAGGAAATTACTTGGCTGGCAAGGGAATTACAATATGGTTTAGGAATTGGGATGCTTCTTGTTTACCAAGTCCTCCCAAAAGCCTCTATTCTGATTCTCATGTTTCATTGGTTTTTGACCAATTTTCTGACTTTCATATGAGGGAACTAGACTGGTGTATATGTATGTGTGTGGGTAGGTATGTGTTAGGGTTGGGGTTGTTATGTGTGCTGTATGTATTTATGTATCTGTATCTCTCAAACTATTTACTTTTAGGACTAGGCAGAATATAATGACCTAAATACAACTGTACTTGTTTAAATGGTAGACATATTTGGGATACACCAATAGATGACTGTTTTATCAGACTTCAGGAATTATTTTGGAGGGCCTTGAGGAAAACTCTAAAACAAATAACTAAGAGAAATGTACTGTGAGAGGAAGGAATTAAAAAGCATTAGCAAGTTGAGAAAGTGGTCTTTATGTTGAGTGGAGCTTTCTGAGATCAAAAGAATGTAATTTCAGAGAGCTCTCAGGCAAACCTGAAGACATGTACAAGACGTGTACAAGGAATGAAGGTACTCAAGAGACTGATAGTCTGACTTCAATAATTCAACTTACCTAGATTACAAAATAAATGGTATTTAACATATAGCTCCTTTTTCAGTATCTGTAATTCCGGGCTTCTCTGATAGCTCAGTTGGTAAAGAATCTGCCTGCAATGCAGGAGACCCTGGTTCGATTACTGGGTTGAGAAGATGCACTGGAGAAGGGATAGGCTACCCACTCCAGTATTCTTTGGCTTTCCTGGTGCCTCAGCTGGTAACAAATCTGCCTGCAATGCAGGAGACATGGGTTCAATCCCTGGGTTGGGAAGATACCCTAAACAAGGGAAAGGCTACCCACTCCAGTATCCTGGCCTGGAGAATTCCCTGGACTGCAATTTAATGGGTTTCCCAGGTGGCTTAGTGGTAAAGAATCTGCCTGCCAATTAGGAGATGCAGATTTGATCCCTAGTGGGGAAAATCCCCTGAAGAAGGATGTGGTAATCCACTCCAATATTTTGCCTGAAAAATCCCATGGACAGAGGAGCCTTGTGGGCTACAGTCTATAGGGTCACAAAAGATTCAGACACTACCTAACAACTAAATGATAACAATAAATTAATTTCATATTTTCCCCAAACTTCAGTAAAGTCTGAAGTTCCTTTGTGCTGTTTAGGAAAAAGGGAAGGAATAGCAAAGGGATATGAACCTTGCTCAATATTAATTTCTCTGTGACATCCAATGAGATGGATCAACCTTATATCAAGTCCCTTATATCAAGGGACTCTTGTCCAATATATCCAGAAAAGCAATAGCTACAGAGTGAGTGAGCAGCTACCTATGTCAAAATTGGGACAGCCATGAGAACAAAACAATATTGAGAAAGTAACAGAATGATATATAAGAACGCAAAACTGACACTTAGCTCTGCCTCCATTTTAAATAATCACATATATTACTTCCCCCAGAAAGAAAGGAAAAAGAAGCACTTTGCTCACTTAGAGAAATAAACAATAACAACAAAACTGGGTCAAACTGAAATATGTCTAATATCCAAACTAAATAGAACAAATTTTTCTGACAAAATATCAAATCCATTTTGCTGTGGTGATGTTTGAGGAAATATTGCAACATTTACTAACAGCATAATCATGAAAGAAAAGCTGTTGTTTTTTTCTGTCATGAAAAGGCAGCTAGCAATTCAGTATATTTGATAATCTTTTTTTTTTCTTTTCCTTTTTTTCCCCAAGCCAATACTGAGGTCCAGCCTTGTTTTCAATTCTACTTATTTTCTTTCACTTGTCTATCTTGCTTTGACAATCTCTGAGGAAAAGCTAGACAACTTTCATCCTTATTTGAATTAAATCATTATCCTAAAATAGAGTCATATTTTGTCAATCAATATCTCCAAATGTTTATTTAAATGGGCTCAAAGGGAAAGTAAATGAAGCCCATAAATACACTGAGACAGCCAGAGTAAAAAATGTGGTTAGTGCTCATAAAAAGTAAGTCTACAAATCCCTGGTTTAGTGTGGTTGCTATAAATAAATCAGTATATACAGGGTCATGAGCTCAACAGTTTCATGCTTCCCTCATCTCCAAGTAACTTACATTTCAGATATATTGTTTTCTGTATATATACAGATGATCCCAAACAACATAATAAGGGTTTGAATTGCATCAGTCTACTTATAGGCAAAATTTTTCAATAAATAATACAATAATATACAATCTGTTAATGACTGAATTTGTTGATGTAGAACCTTGAGCAGATTTTCATCTCCACAAGAGTTGGGCCCAACACCTGCATTGTTTAAATGTCTTTATCATTTCAAATAATAGTATCACTAATGTAATTTAGATTGAGGTTAAGATTAGGCAATTAAATAAGTCCATTAGACTGAAATAATGACTCAGCACAATCTTCTATTTTGATAATGAATATAAAAAACAGGTATTCTCTAAAGCAGTTGACAGCTTTTCAAAAATCTGAATGACCAATAGTCTTAGTTTTTAAATAATGAATCTCAGCCTTCCAAAGTAAATGGAAAAATAGCAGCAGCAACAACAAGGCTTTAGACATGCATTTTTCTAGTTGAAAACACCATAATTTGCAAAGGCATTCATCATAAGGGTAAGGTTGTAGAGATGATATTTTCCTCTGGACACCCTAAAAGATTTGGGGATTCTAGCCCATTTAATCACCAGAAGAAAAATAAAATCCTCTAGAATTAATAGCTTGGAGATAATTCTGGTTGAAACAGGAAGCCAATATAAATCTGCCAAGATGGGACTAATATGTTGTTTCTTCACAGTGAAAGTTAAATTAAGATTCAACAAGTTCTAGACATGCTGTAATTGGGAGATAGCCTTATCAAAAAAGCCATAAAACCAAATAGTCAAGTAATCGGTTGCTCTAGGAACTATAATATAAAATAAATAAATTAGACCTTCAAAAAAGCAAGATATAAAAAACATGCAAAGGTATGACAAGGTATTAAGTTCACATAAATTAAAAAATCTTGTTGAAGTATGAATGCTTGCACTCTTATATGTCAGGTGTTTAAAAGCTTAGACACATATGCTAAAAAGGCAAGGTAAAATAATATTCTTGTTTGCAAGATGGAGAATTCCATTCAAGAGTATAACAAAAAATGGCTTTTATGTGCATATGAGTTATGAATTTGAATATTAAATGTCAGTATTAATAATATGAAACCATTCAAGCACACATAATTTTAAGAAATCAGATCTTCATAAAAGAATCTTTTATTCTTTTCCTGTCACTTTCTTCTACTCTCTCTCTCTGCTTCCCTCTTTGTCTCCTTATCTGTGTTGTCATCATTTTTACTTAGAATTCATCATGTTTAAAATGTTTTTTAAAAATATATCAGCAACTCCTGCAGCTCTATTCCAGAAAAATAAAAGACCCAATCAAAAAATGGGCCAAAGAACTAACAGACATTGTTCCAAAGAAGACATACAGATGGCTAACAAACACATGAAAAGATGCTCAACATCACTCCTTATCAGAGAAATGCAAATCAAAACCACAATGAGGTACCATTTCACACCAATCAGAATGGCTGTGATCCAAAAGTCTACAAGCAATGAATGCTGGAGAGTGTGTGGAGAAAAGAGAACCCTCTTACACTGTTGGTGGGAATGCAAACTAGTACAGCCACTATGGAGAACAGTGTGGAGATTCCTTAAAAACTGGAAATAGAACTGCCTTATGATCCAGCAATCCCACTGCTGGGCATACACAACCAGGAAACCAGAATTGAAAGAGACACGTGTACCCTAATGTTCATCTCAGCACTGTTTATAATAGGCAGGACATTAAGCAACCTAGATGTCCATCAGCAGATGAATGGATCAGAAAGCTGTGGTATATACACAATGGAGTATTACTCAGCCATTTAAAATAATACATTTGAATCAGTTCTAATGAGGTGGATGAAACTGGAGCCTATTATACACAGTGAAGTAAGCCAGAAAGAAAAACACCAATACAGTATCAGGTCAGTCGCTCAGTCGTGTCCAACTCTTTGCGACCCCATGAATCGCAGCACGCCAGGCCTCACTGTCCATCACCAACTCCTGGAGTTCACCCAGACTCACGTCCATCAAGTCAGTGATGCCATCCAGCCATCTCATCCTCTGTCGTCCCCTTCTCCTCTTGCCCTCAATCCCTCCCAGTATCAGAGTCTTCTCCAATGAGTCAACTCTTCGCATGAGGTGGCCAAAGTACTGGAGTTTCAGCTTTAGCATCATTCCTTCCAAAGAAATCCCAGGGCTGATCTCCTTCAGAATGGACCGGTTGGATCTCCTTGCAGTCCAAGGGACTCTCAAGAGTCTTCTCCAACACCACAGTTCAAAAGCATCAATTCTTCGGCGCTCAGCCTTCTTCACGTGAGTCCAACTCTCACATCCATACATGACCACAGGAAAGACCATAGCCTTGACTAGGCGAACCTTTGTGGGCAAAGTAATGTCTCTGCTTTTGAATATGCTATCTAGGTTGGTCATAACTTTCCTTCCAAGGAGTAAGAGTCTTTTAATTTCATGACTGCAGTCACCATCTGCAGTGATTTTGGAGCCCAGAAAAATAAAGTCTGACACTGTTTCCACTGTTTCCCCATCTATTTCCCATGAAGTGATGGGACCGGATGCCACGATCTTTGTTTTCTGAATGTTGAGCTTTAAGCCAACCTTTTCACTCTCCACTTTCACTTTCATCAAGAGGCTTTTTAGTTCCTCTTCACTTTCTGCCATAAGGGTGGTGTCATCTGCATATCTGAGGTTATTGATATTTCTCCCAGCAATCTTGATTCCAGCTTGTGTTTCTTCCAGTCCAGCGTTTCTCATGATGTACTCTGCATATAAGTTAAATAAACAGGGTGACAATATACAGCCTTGACGTACTCCTTTAGAAAAGGCAGAGGAACCAGAGATCAAATTGCCAACATCCACTGGATCATGGAAAAAGCAAGAGAGTTACAGAGAAACATCTATTTCTGCTTTATTGACTATTCCAAAGCCTTTGACTGGGTAGATCACAATAAACTGTGGAAAATTCTGAAAGAGATGGGAATATCAGACCACCTGATCTGCCTCTTGAGAAATTTGTATGCAGGTCAGGAAGCAACAGTTAGAACTGGACATGGAACAACAAACTGTTTCCAAATAGGAAAAGGAGTACATCAAGGCTGTATATTGTCACCCTATTTATTTAACCAATACAGTATACTAATGCATATATATGGAATTTAGAAAGATGGTAACGATAACCCTGTATGTGAGACAGCAAAAGAGACACTGATGTATAGAACAGTCTTTTGGACTCTGTGGGAGAGGGAGAGGGTGGAATGATTTGGGAGAATGACACTGAAACATGTATAATATTATATAAGAAATGAATCGCCAGTCCAGGTTCAATGCAGGATACAGGATGCGTGGGGCTAGTGCACTGGGATGTCCCAGAGGGATGGTAATGGGAGGGACGTGGGATGGGGGTTCAGGATGGGGAACATGTGTACACCGATGGTGGATTCATGTTGATGTATAGCAAAACCAATATAATATTGTAAAGTAATTAGCCTCCAATTAAAATAAATAAATTTAAATTAATATATATATATATATATATTCCACTACAATTAAATAGGTAAAGTAATATCATCTCTATTTCAAATGAAGTAATATGAACTCCAACAGTATTTTAATTTGATACAAAATTTTATTTCTGATTAGTTACCCTGTGTTGCTCTACAGAGATGGAAAAATAAATATTTTACTGTGCTTTCTTATATAGTAATTCAGTGTTCCCAAAAAAGTTTATAATGGATTGACTAAATTATAGAAAAATTAGCTTATATATGAGTGAATAATAATTATTATTTTTTAAAATTTTATTTTTTAACTTTACAATATTGTATTGGTTTTGTCATATATCGAGTGAATAATTAATAATGATTTCATAAGCTCTCTGAGTCTGAAAGGTACTGAAACATTTGTTGAGCACATTCAATATGATGCACCATTAAATTCTTTTGGATAAATACACAGAAGTAGATTTGCTGGGTCATAAGGTAGTTCTGGGCTTCCCAGGTAGCTCAGCTGGTAAAGAAACTGCCTGCAATTCAGGAGACCCCAGTTCAAGTCCTGGGTTGGGAAGTTCCCCTGGCGAACGGATAGACTACCTACTCCAGTATTCTTGGGCTTCCCTGATGGATCAGACAGTAAAGAATTTGCCTGTAATGAAGAAGACCTGGGTTTGATCCTCGGGTTAGGAAGATCCCTTGGAGAAGGCCATGGCAACCCACTCCAGTTTTCTTGCCTGGAGAATTCCATGGACAGAGGAACCTGATGGGTTATAGTCCATGGGGTTGCAAAGAGTCAGACACAACTAAGCACAGGACAAGGTAATTCTATTTTTAATTTTTTGAGGAATTTCTATACTGTTTTCCACAGAGCTTACACCAACTTGAATTCCTAATGACAGTGTGCCAGGGTTTCAATTTCTCCACATCATTGCCAACACTTACTGCCTTTGCTTTTTAATAATAACCACCCTGACAGGTATGAGATGATATCTCTTTGTCATTTTTATTTGTATTTCCACGATGATTAGTGATATTTAGCATTTTTCCATATACCTGTTGGTTATCTGTATGTCTTTTTCAGAGAAATGACTGTGCAAGTCCTTAGCCCATTGTAAAATCAGGCTATTGTTTTAGCTATTGAGTTGAATTTCCTTATATATTCTGGAAATTCTCCTCTTATTAGATATATGCTTTGCAAATTTCCCAATAGCTGTATTTTTGCCCTGTTGATTGTTTCTTTTGCTGTGAAAAAACTTGCTTGATGTATTCTCACTTCCTTATTTTTGCTTTTTTTTTGTCCTTACTTTTCATGTCATATTCATTAAATCATTTCAGAGACCAATTTCCAAAAGAACTGAACTCCCATGTTTGCTACAGCACTATTTATAATAGTGTATAATTAATTCCAAACATGGAATAATTAATTCCAAATTATGGAAACTACCTAAATGCTCATTGACAGATGAGCAGATGCATAAAATATGGTATGTATATACACACCATAGAGTAGAATACTACTCAGCCATTAAAAAGAAGAACCTTGGCAATGTGTGACAATGTAAATACATTTTGAGACATCATGCTAGGTGAAATAAGCCAGTGACAGAAAGACAAATATTGCCTTATTTCAGTTATGTAAGTTCTCTAAATTAGCCAAATTCATAGACTCAATGAGTAGAAAGCTGGTTGCCAGGGACTAGGAGAGGGAGATATGAAGAGTTACTTACCAACAGGCATAAAGTTTCAATTAAGCAAAATGAATGAGCTCTAGAGAGCTGCTATACAACATTTTATATATAGCATAAAGTACTATACACTTAAAAAAAATTAGGAGGGTAACTCTCATGTTAAATATTCTTGCCACAACAAAATAACACAAGTAAACGAAAGTAAATAATTAAGCATTTGCTCTAAGTAATTTGACTGTAGGAAAACACATTTAAGGTAAGCTAAGTAACTAAAATGGCATCATGTTTTGACACTGTATTTTCACTGTGACCCAAAGGAACTAAAAATCTCAGAAAAAATAAATAAAAAACAAAATTATACCTTAAGCAGCTTTTTATTTTATATGTACAGAAGGTGTGCATGCTAAGTTGCTTCAGTCATGTCCCAGTCTTTGCAACCCAATGGACCGTAACCCACCAGGCTCCTCTGTCCATGGGATTCTCCAGGCAAGAATACTGGAGTGGGTTGCTGTTTCGGCCTCCAGGGGCTTTTGTGGACCAAGGGATCGAACTCATGTCTGTTATGTCTCCTGTGTTGGCAGGCGAGTTCTTCACTATTACATATGTACAGAATATTAGACAATTAATATACCTCAAGATAAACAAACAAAAAATCAAGCAAATCATTTTAGTTGCTGTGCGCCGTGCTATCTATATTGTATCTATTGAAACAAAGCCCTCCCCCACCCTTGCTGCTGATGCTGCTAAGTTGCTTTAGTCATGTCTGATTGTGCGTGACCCCATAGAAGGCAGCCCACCAGGCTCCCCCGTCCCTGGGATTCTCCAGGCAAGAACACTGGAGTGGGTTGCCATTTCCTTCTCCAATGCATGAAAGTGAAAGTGAAGTCACTCAGTCGTGTCCAACTCTTAGTGACCCCATGGACTGCAGCCTACCAGGCGTCTCTGTTCATGTGATTTTCAGGCAAGAGTAGTGGAGTGGGTGCCATTGCCTTCTCTGCCCCAACACTTGAGTCAGGATTAACCTCTTCAAGAATAAGGAAAAAAAGATTTAACATGAACTGTGAGATCAGAATGAGAGACAGGTGGAGAGACAGAGAGTGGAGAGAGAGAGATAGAGAGAGACAGAAACAGAAAGAGATTGACTGGTGTTATAGGAAATGTAAAGATCTATAATTTTTTCATCACATGAAAGTTCTTAAGGTTTTACTGTTCTTTCATTTTGTTCATATTCTTAAAATTACATGTTTATTCTTAAATGTACAAATGTAAAGTGTTTTGTGTCAAACCCAGCTAAGTACCCTCATAAAATCTATCATTTTCTTACTCCTTATTACTAGAATATCATGTTTTGAGGGGAAGCAGCAAAGAGCCCAGATTAATGATTTTGCAGGCTTCCATAAAACAATGAAAGGAGATGCAACATACTGTGACAAATAGATGTAAATGGAAGTCTACCTCTGGAGTTTCCAGACAATCTGATTTCTGTTAATTTGGGCTCTTTGCTCACCGCAACCACCCTCCCACCTCCAGCAGCCTGCTGCTCCAAGAAACATGATATTCTAGTAATAAGGTGTAAAAAGAAAAAAAATGGTGGATTTTATGAAGGTACTTAGTTGGGTTGCCACAAAATATACTCATAAGTTTAAGAATATAAACAGAATGAAAAAACAGTAAATGAAACCATAAGAAAAACTTACATATCTTTACATGTGTTGTTATATTAGTCAATCTCTTTCTATGTCTCTCTATCTCAGCTAGCATGAGCATTTTGTCTTTCTTTATTCTTCTAAACTGTTCTGGTTTGTAGTGTCTTTGCAATGTTGGAGATTCCAAGCTATTTTTTGAATATGAAGAGAATATAATATAACTTCCATGGAAGGTACGTAAAGTAGAAAGATAAAATACACCCATGTGTTGATGACATCATCAAAGTACATTGTCAGTCCTGAATTGTTCATTAGATACTGGGGCATTGTTGGGCCAGGTGAGATAAAGGAACCCTTTTGATAAATAAGTTACCTATGGCAAACATTCGATATTGGTGTTCTGGGGCCTTAAATGTTCTATTCTTAACCTAGGTTTAGTCACATTAAAGAAAAAAAAATATTTTTTGATCTTCTCATCTCATTTTAGGATGAGCATTTTTCTATATTCCTTAAATGGCATCTGTAGCATCAGAATAAATCAATAGTTGTCCTTCTATTTATAAGACCCTGTCCCTCACTACTTCAAGATTTTCTCTAATTCTAACAGAGCCCAATAGAAAAAGAACAGTTAAAACACACATTAACACATAAATAAGCCCATTCTTCGGATGGTTAATTTTCTTTTGGAAAGTTTGCTGCTATATATAAAGTGTTTTCAACTTATATGCAGAGTACATCATGAGAAATGCTGGACTGGAAGAAACAGAAGTTGGAATCAAGATTGCCGGGAGAAATATCAATAACCTCAGATATGCAGATGACACCACTCTTATGGCAGAAAGTGAAGAGGGGATAAAAAGCCTCTTGATGAAAGTGAAAGTGGAGAGTGAAAAGGTTGGCTTAAAGCTCAACATTCAGAAAACGAAGATCATGGCATCTGGTCCCATCACTGCATGGGGAATAGATGGGGAAACAGTGGAAACAGTGTCAGACTTTGTTTTTCTGGGCTCCAAAATCACTGCAGATGGTGACTGCAGCCATGAAATTAAAAGACGCTTGCTCCTTGGAAGGAAAGTTATGACCAACCTAGATAGCATATTCAAAAGCAGAGACATTACTTTACCAACAAAGGTTCGCCTAGTCAAGGCTATGGTCTTTCCTGTGGTCATGTATGGATGTGAGAGCTGGACTGTGAAGAAGACTGAGCACCGAAGAATTGATGCTTTTGAACTGTGGTGTTGGAGAAGACTCTTGAGAGTCCCTTGGACTGCAAGAAGATCCAACCAGTCCATTCTGAAGGAGATCAATCCTGGAATTTCTTTAGAAGGAATGATGCTAAAGCTGAAACTCCAGTATTTTGGCCACCTCATGCGAAGAGTTGACTCATTGGAGAAGACTCTGATGCTGGGAGGGATTGAGGGCAGGAGGAGAAGGGGACGACAGAGGATGAGATGGCTGGATGGCATCACTGACTCGATGGATGCGAGTCTGAGTGACCTCCGGGAGCTGGTGATGGACAGGGAGGCCTGGCGTGCTGCGGTTCATGGGGTCGCAAAGAGTCGGACACGACTGAGCGACTGATCTGATCTGATCTGATCTGATAAAGTGTTTTTAAAAATCTGATATAAGTACTCAGTTGGAGCATCCCAGATAAACTCAGACCAAAAAGTATAATGGATTCAACTACTTTTAACTCAATCTGCATCTCACATTTGAATCATTTTTGCTCACTTGCAGTGCTTTTTGATAAGAAAAGATCATTGCAAGTAATGCATTTACATTGACACATGCTTAGCTTAAATATCTTTGTTTCATTATGTTTAATTTACTAATGAAAAATTTTAGATATAAGTGAGCTGGAAATAAACTGAAATGTGTTAGCCTTGAAAAGTGAAAGTTAAATGTTAGGGATAGGCAAGAATTCTGGAGTGAGGAGTCATTTCCTTTTCCAGAGGATCTTCATGACTCAGGGATCAAACCCAGGTCTCCTGCGCTGAAGGTGGTGGAGATGTTATTGCAATTGATAACATTGCAGGTGGTTTCTTTCCTATCTGAGCCACCAGGCAAGCCCTAATTAAGTGAAATCAAGTCTTCAAAGATATATAGGCAGAATTGAAATTCCTGAAATTTTGGAAGTGATTTCAAGAGAAAATTAAGAAAATCATATATTATTATAATTACCAGCTTTAGGTATTATTTTTATATCCTTGTGACATTTGGACACTCTGAAATTCTAACAAGACTTTCTTTAATCTCTATGTTCCTTGGAGGGATATGTTATTTAAAAGACTAACATTAGAAATTAAAAAAATAAAAACTGAAGAAAAAAATGAATAAATAAAAAAGAGTTTTTAAAAAAGAAATTTTATCACCAGACACTACACTTTTAAGGCAGAGAAACATAGTCATACTCATGGGATTCCATAGTGGCAAATTTATACATAAAGTGCTTTAGGACAGAATGTGACATGGACTATATATAGCATGACCATTCTGATCAAGTTCATACCACTGCAAGTCTTTTCATATTATTTATAAAACCAATTACATGCTGATTCAGAAATCACATTTCGCAGCTTGCCTTGTCAGATTACTGCATGATTAAGACTGGCCATCATTCTTTCTTTCTTCCTAATCAAATGGTCCAGCCATTGCCCAAGGTCAAATGAGTGAAAAAATGAAGTTCACTGTCTTGGCAGTGCTCTACTACATTCTTTTGTCACAACTACTCTTTTCCACTTAGGCAACCATGACCTCCATTCTGTTCTTTCCTGCTGATTCTTACTTTATTCCTGCCCTCGCCACCTACAGATGCTGCTATGAAAATTTGCTAACTCTTTATGGAACAGTTTCCAAGTGTCAGGTCTAACAAAAGATGCTTTGTCAATACCTTCTTACAAACATAGCATCTATACTGCTGAGAACTTTCTTTGACAGAACAAATGACAGGGTCTGGACTCAGATTGTGTAGATTCAAATTTATGTTTCACTTTGTGTGATTTTGGTCAAGTTCTTACATTTTTGTTGAGGATATGAGTACTGCTTACCTCGTAGGATTGTAAGAAATTAAACTAAATAATATATTAATACATAAAACTAGAACAGTGGGTCTTGTACACTAATAATATTATTTTTCCAATCATAGTAGGACTATTACAGTGTAATAGAGGAGGAGTCAGTTACAGAGAAGGCAATGGCACCCCACGCCAGTACTCTTGCCTGGAAAATACCATGGATGGAGGAGCCTGGTCGGCTACAGTCCATGGGGTCACTAAGAGTCAGACACAACTTAGCGACTTCACTTTCACTTGTCATTTTCATGCATTGGAGAAGGAAATGGCAACCCACTCCAGTGTTCTGGCCTTAAGAATCCCAGGGACAGAGAAAATGGCAACCTACTCCAGTGTTCTTGCCTGGAGAATCTCAGGGACGGGGGAGTCTGGTGGGCTGCCATCTCTGGGATTGCACAGAGTTGGACACGACTGAAGAGACTTAGCAGCAGCAGCAGCAGCAGCAGCAGATACCTTAATAATACTAATGTTACTATTATTTTTAAACAAATTCATATGAGAGGAGTTCAGCCAGACATTTAAATTGTGTAGCAGTTTATGTGTTTGAAATTGTGGATATGCAAAACTGAATATAAAATAAATGTGTGACCACAGAACCTCACACTATCAACTGTGACTTGTAGAAGGAACAGGTTTTAACTGTATCCTCTTAGGTTTCAATACCAGTTCTTCCTCCTGAGACTGGGTGATAAATATGTTACTTTATGTCTGAGAGCTTCCATTTAATTAAATTGAGGAAAATATCACTTACCTTTTGTGTTGTGACAATGATAAGAACTCTGTAAATAGTGTATACTAGTATTATGCTCTTAGTGATTTGCTGTATTGTTGTTTTCTAGCCTTTTGCTGCCTTTGCTAAATCCTCAAGATATGTGTTGGGTATATATATATATATATATATATATATATATATATATATATATATATATATATATATATAATATTGCGATTGATATTATTGTGTACACCCCTCTACATGATCCTTTTAAAATATTTTCCTTTTATTTCATAAAGTGGAAAACATGTCTAGATTCAGTCCATGGTATTTTAATTAAGAAAATAATTTTACTTAAAACACGAATTTTGATTATATACTTAACATAGGGGAAAGATATTAAAATGTAATACATACAAATTGACTATGTGGCAGGCATTTTAAATCCACCATCTCATTTTAATTATTAGACAAATATTTACAAAGATTTTAGGAGTTGGTAAAACCAAAATGCAATTTTTTCAATACTTTCAATTAACATGAGATTAATGAATGCAGTTTTTATAGGAACATCCCTTGATTAGTTTAGTGTGTTGTGCTGTATTCTGATTTGATTATACACTATTCCAAAGTATTGCAAAGAAGATATGCAGAGATGATTATCCTTTTAAGAAAAATAACCTAATGAGAGAACTCAGAGATTAGAACAGTAAAAAAAAAAAAAAAAAAAAATGTAGTCACTACTCAGTCCTGCACCCTCTGTAGGGTAGTAGACGCTACAGAAAACCTATTAGGAAATATTTTCACCACCAAAGAGGTGTATATTTGTTGACAGAGGTAATAAATTAGGAACATGTGAGAGAATTTCATTGGAAATGAAGCAGCAGACTTACATATACTAAGTCCTTGAATCATTTCTCAAAAGACATGTAATCCATATGATTATTGTCGACTTTGTTTTGGAGCAAGGCAAAAATGCACTTTTCACTAAACTATCTTTGATAATATAAGGGAAGATTAATTTCATCTTTTTCCCTTTTCATATGAATAGTCATTCTCCCAGAAAATGCCTGGTGTAACTTAGTGTTAAAAAAGATCCAAATTTATGTGCACCATATGCTTCCTCGGATCTGCTTTATGGCAAAGGCTAAAAATTATTGCAGCAAAGTAGTGATTTGTGATCAAAGGGTACAGCCTCAGCTAGTTCACAGAAAGGACTGCGTCTGCTCTGAACTAGAACTGAGTGAGTTCAGTCACCTGAAGTCACAGAAATTAAAACTGCCATCCCAAGACATTGAAAAGGGCTGTTTCTACCTTTCTCAAGGATTCTGCAATTTTGTGCCTTAATTCTGCCACCTGCTGGTATGATAAAGAACTGAAAAGAGTTGACTAGATTTCAGTGTGAGTTGTAGGAAACGTCAAATTGTTTCAAATTACTTTGACAAAGTAGCTCATGTTTTGTCAGCAAAGTTAATGTGTTTTCTTAGACTTTATGATTTTTTAAATAGTTATATAAATATATTTAGTGGGGGAAGATAAAGATTGTGTTTTATGTCAATAATTTCCTATTTTCCATAATTGCCTTAAGGACTTGATATTAAAAGATTTTCATTGTCAGGAACTCAGAAAATATGCAACTTATCAAGTAATTTTAGAGGAAATTTAGGTAACAAATACATATGGCTTGCAAAGATCAGATCAGATCAGATCAGATCAGTCGCTCAGTCGTGTCCGACTCTTTGCGACCCCATGAACCGCAGCACGCTAGGCCTCCCTGTCCATCACCAGCTCCCGGAGGTCACTCAGACTCGCATCCATCGAGTCAGTGATGCCATCCAGCCATCTCATCCTCTGTCGTCCCCTTCTTCTCCTGCCCTCAATCCCTCCCAGCATCAGAGTCTTCTCCAATGAGTCAACTCTTCGCATGAGGTGGCCAAAATACTGGAGTTTCAGCTTTAGCATCATTCCTTCTAAAGAAATTCCAGGATTGATCTCCTTCAGAATGGACTGGTTGGATCTTCTTGCAGTCCAAGGGACTCTCAAGAGTCTTCTCCAACACCACAGTTCAAAAGCATCAATTCTTCGGTGCTCAGTCTTCTTCACAGTCCAGCTCTCACATCCATACATGACCACAGGAAAGACCATAGCCTTGACTAGGCGAACCTTTGTTGGTAAAGTAATGTCTCTGCTTTTGAATATGCTATCTAGGTTGGTCATAACTTTCCTTCCAAGGAGTAAGCGTCTTTTAATTTCATGGCTGCAGTCACCATCTGCAGTGATTTTGGAGCCCAGAAAAACAAAGTCTGACACTGTTTCCACTGTTTCCCCATCTATTTCCCATGTAGTGATGGGACCAGATGCCATGATCTTCGTTTTCTGAATGTTGAGCTTTAAGCCAACCCTTTCACTCTCCACTTTCACTTTCATCAAGAGGCTTTTTAGCCCCTCTTCACTTTCTGCCATAAGAGTGGTGTCATCTGTATATCTGAGGTTATTGATATTTCTCCCAGCAATCTTGATTCCAACTTGTGTTTCTTCCAGTCCAGCATTTCTCATGATGTACTCTGCATATAAGTTAAATAAACATGGTGACAATATGCAGCCTTGACGTACTCCTTTTCCTATTTGGAACCAGTCTGTTGTTCCATGACCAGTTCTAACTGTTGCTTCCTGACCTGCATACAGATTTCTTAAGAGGCAGATCAGGTGGTCTGGTATTCCCATCTCTTTCAGAATTTTCCATAATTTATTGTGATCCACACAGTCAAAGGCTTTGGCATAGTCAATAAAGCAGAAATAGATGTTTTTCTGGAACTCTCTTGCTTTTTCCATGATCCAGCGGATGTTGGCAATTTGATCTCTGGTTCCTCTGCCTTTTCTAAAACCAGCTTGAACATCAGGAAGTTCACGGTTCACATATTGCTGAAGCCTGGCTTGGAGAATTTTGAGCATTACTTTACTAACGTGTGAGATGAGTGCAATTGTTCGGTAGTTTGAGCACTCCTTGGCATTGCCTTTCTTTGGGATTGGGATGAAAACTGACCTTTTCCAATCTTGTGGCCACTGCTGAGTTTTCCAAATTTGCTGGCATATTGAGTGTAGCACTTTCACAGCATCATCATTCAGGACTTGGAATAGCTCCACTGGAATTCCATCACCTCCACTAGCTTTGTTCGTAGTGATGCTTTCTAAGGCCCATTTGACTTCACATTCCAAGATGTCTGGCTCTAGGTCAGTGAGGCTTGCAAAACTTGCAAAAACTTTGGCTTGCAAAACTAACAATTAAAAAAATAGTTTGTAAATTTCCTTGGTCTTGCCAGTGTCTTGGCTTCTCATGCCTTCTACGGTGATGTGGGCCAAAGAATGTAGCCACAATACAATCACTTGAGAAGAAGCTATTGTGTTGTTGCTGTACAATAATCATACAGAAGAGGAGCTAAATCTGTACTGAGAGAAATTATAGGGGTACTGTGTAATTATGGTTTGCAAGGAAACCTATATGATTATAATTTGAGGAATTTAAAGAAATTGCTTTCTTCACATTTGAAGACAAAATCTGTGTCTCATGAAAACTGATTTTTTTTTTCCTTTTCAGGAGAGCAAAGACAATTATATACTCAGAAACATAATTAGTACAATACTGATTAACAGCAGAGGGCAGTTTAAAAGATCACTTATTAGTCATGTAGTTTTATTCATTATGTCAAGAGAATATCTTCAGAAAAGGCAAAAGAATTAAAATGTCAAGGGATTAAAATATGTATTCAGCGTAGCATGTGCCTTCTTTTTTAGCATTTTATCCAAATTAAAATTCTTCATGCTGATTAAATCGAAGTTAGATATATTTGTAAAGGCGGTCATATTTTCTCAGGCAGTTTTGCAAAAAGTGGAGCCTGAGGCAATGGTTTCTTTGATAGTACTCTGTTAAGCAGCCAGCAGCCCAAGGAATAAGGATGGTGACACAATTTAAATGTTACTTATAGGTCATGAAACTTTGAAAAGGAAGTAGTACATTTCAGTTAATCATCCAGATATTTGTAAATAAATGACTATGTGGCATTGTCCAGAGGAAGTATCTGATTGTCATTTGTAGTTAGGGTGATAAAAGTGAAGATTTTTAGGCAAAACAACAAAATAATGGTCACAAGTTTTTGTTTGTATATTTGTTTTTAATGTATTGTAGCAGAAATAAACATTTAAATTAAGGATGGGAAAAGAAATGTCAACTTACTTTTAAATTGTTTAAGTATGACATTGAAATATCATAAATAATTATGGTGTCACGTAATAGTTACCAGTCAGATTGCTAATGTATTTTCTTCTATTTTATGTGTTTTCCATTTTTTTATCATAGCTGCATAAATATTGAGTTTTAGACCTTGAATGCTGCTGCTGCTGCTGCTAAGTCACTTCAGTCGTGTCCGACTCTGTGCGACCCCATAGACAGAAGCTCACCAGGCTCCCCCGTCCCTGAGATTCTCCAGGCAAGAACACTGGAGTGGGTCGCCATTTCCTTCTCCAATGCATGAAAGTGAAAAGTGAAAGTGAAGTCACTCAGTCGAGTCCGACTCTTAGCGACCCCATGGACTGGAGCCTACCAGGATCCTCTGTCCATGGGATTTTCCAGGCAAGAGTACGAATAGCCTACTCATATAACTTTTGTGGCTGCCACAAATTTTTTTTCTCTCTTGTTTTAATTTACTGTGCTCACAGTCTAATGCTAATGACTCTGAGAGCCCCAGCATGGTCACTACTCGCAATTATTGATAGACATGTGACTAATAATGGAGTTCAGGTGATTTTCAAAAGTATTATGTGCATTACATATCCCTCCATGTTTGTACCAAGGCAATCAAGCATTGTGTCCAGGGAGCTAGGGTCTTGTCTAATGGTTCTTTCTTTATTGCTGTCCAAGATATTAGCCTGATCTCCTTTGGTGTTTAAAATAGTGACCAGCAGTGTGTGACAGCATCATTATCTTTTTTATCTAGAACTCAGAAGAGCTTTCTTTTAAATTTTGGAAATATTCTGTTATGTAAATAGTCAAGATATGTTGCCTTTATTCTTTCAAATATCATTTTGATTCTTTTAGCTTTCACTTATTTTTTCCCTAAGCATATAATAGGTGTAACACAAATGCATTATAAGGTAATTGAACTCATGTTCAAAGTGAGATTCACAAGAATCAGCAGGTCAATGCCTGCTGTAAACCATCAGGTGAAAAGCTAGGAAGAATTTGCATATATTTTATTAAATCTTTACCCCATTATTTCTTTGTAAACAGTTGTTCACTCTCCTTTCAGTAATTTAAGTGGAATTAGCATTCTGGTTAGTCCCTCTGCAAAAACAAATAGAAGCCAACTGAGAATACCGGAGTTCATTTCAGCTCCCCTGCCACAATCATTCCTCGATTTATATTTTTGACAAATTGTTCTTATTTCCCAAGGTCTCTGAAGGCTGCAGCTTGTGGCATATATTTCTGGCCCTCTTGCATATTTGGAAAAGAATCCAAACTCATCTCTGTAGTTCTATATCTAATGCTGAATTTCTTTTGTTTTCCAATGTTCACACAGTTCTTTATCAAACAAACTCATCTGGCTCTAGGGGCCTTCCCAGGTGGCACTAGTGGTAAAAAAAACCTGCCAGCCAATTCAGAAGGCTTAAGAGACACAGGTTAGATCCCCACTGACGTGATTTAGGACAGCACAGCACATCTGGCTCTAACAAAACTTACTTTCCTTTAAACACTACTCTATGAAAGTATTTCAGAAATATTGGGAAGCCTGAGGCTGGTTATTTTATATTTATTGTTGTTGATCCTCTAAGTCATGTCCAACTCTTTGTGACCCTATGTACTATAGCCCACCATCCTCCTCTGTCCATGGAATTCTCTAGGCAAGTATAGTGCAATGGGTTGCCATTCCCTTCTCTAGGGGATCTTCCTGACCCAGGAATCGAACCCCCGTTTTTTGAATCTCCCGTGTTGGCAGGCAGATTCTTTACTACTGAGCCACCTGGGAAAACAACCTCGTGTATATTACTGGCAAAACAACAATAACAACAAAATACCTGCCTAATATCTGATTTCTCTATCCAAATTAATAGATGACTCTTTAGAATAAACTCTGTTTTAGTAGGGCTTCCCTGGTGGTTCAGATGATAAGGAATCAGCCTGCAATGCAGGAGACCTGGGTTCGATCCTTGAGTAAGGAAGACTCTCTGGCAACTCACTCCAGTATTTTTGCATTGAAAATTCCATGGACAGAGGAGTCTGGAGGGCTACAGTCCATGGGGTCACAAAAAGTCAGACATGACTGAGTGACTAACACACACACACACACACACACATACACACATATACACACACACACATCTGCTTTAGTATAATTGTTGATACCTCATTTAGCTCTTAGCATTCTGAAACTACTCCCCTTCCATGAAAACTTTGCTTATAGTTCTATCTGAAAGATCTTTTATTCTTCTGCTATACTCACTAGGAAATATTAGATACCTTTGCTATGATTTAAGAAATTTTTGTATAACACCTTTGCCATTTTTATTAAAAATCTTGCTGTCTCCCTAAGATAGTATCTCAGGGAGTGTTCTCTGTATAAATTAACGGGAAGAGAAGACCTGGGCCTGGTTTACTCCAGTGGTTTACTTTGCTTTGAAAGAGAAATGGCCAGAAATGGCCAGATTTGCAATAATATGTTGATTTATAGGCTTGGCAGTATCAGGGACTTATACTGAAGATAACTGGAGAATTGGTAACAAAGAAATCTGGGGAAGAAGTGTGTGCAATGACTGAACAGGAAAAGCAAAAACACATGAGGCTGTGAAGATACGCATGCCCTCTGTCAATGCTCACCAAACCACAAGAAACTCAGCAGAGAAGAATTTTAATAATAAAGAGGCTAAGTCAGCCCCATTTTTTGAGTATCAGTCAACTTCTTTCCCCAGTCATCTCTGTGGTTTCCCAATTGGCTTGTAACACAAAGGGGCCATGGTGGCAGGAATGAAAGTTATGCAGGGACCCAGCCACGTGGACTTCCACTCACCAAGGCCAATTGATGAATACTTAATTTGTCAGCAGTAAAGACCAATACTGAGCTCCACCTGAAGGCAGGTTGGGTACATTTGACTGCTTCCATTATGGAAGGAGCAGCATTTTGTACTTACTGATATATATTTTTCTGCACTATTGGCAAGAGATCTAAATTAGCCCCAGTGTTCTTGCCTGGAGAATCCCAGGGACGGGGGAGCCTGGTGGACTGCCGTCTATGGAGTTGCACAGAGTTGGACACGACTGAAGCGAATTAGCAGCAGCAGCAGCAGCATGTACTGGTTTCTAGTAAGATAGCTCTCCCACTTCAAAAGTGTCATGGAAATTTTGGCTCTTTGTGTATATGTAACAGAACCAGTTTATAAATGACTGTGAGGAAGTTGGACACTCGATAAAGCCAAGATTTCTTTAATCTGTTCAGGATTTTATGCATATCTCTGAAATCCATCCATTAGAAGAAAATTCCACTTACGCAATATGTCAGTAGTGTTAAGTGGCAAGTTTCAAGGGAGAAATGATGAAAATAAAAACTAGTTCAAAAACTGAAGTTGTGGTCAATTAATATTTCATAATGAGTATTTTATTTATTTTATATGTTAATGAAAATTAAGGAGAAATATCTAACTTAATTAGTCCTTTCTGGTGCCTACATACAGAATTATATCAGGAGAAGTTGTGTGAAGAGTGAATAAAATAAAGCAAGTATCTTTTATGGATTTTCATTAAAAAATATAATTATAAAAGTATCTATTTTATACTGTGTATGAATACATCGATTTCTTTAATCCTCATCAATTTAATTCAATTTTATTCATTAAATAGTGATTTAAGGTAACATATTTGTAAGGGGAAATACATACATAATCTGACATGTTCATCAGACTCTAGGACTTTACTCTTACTCTTATAAATTCCTTAAAAAAATGTTTGAGGTTAAAATTCTCATTAACATTTAAAATAATAATCCTGAATTATACAAAATATAAGTGTCAAGTTTATACAAGCATGTTAGTGACAGATCTGTGATTCTAACTCAGTTTAGTTCAGTTCAGTTCAGTTGCTCAGTCGTGTCTGCCTTTTTTCAACCCCATGAATCGCAGCACGCCAGGCCTCCCTGTCCATCAGCAACTCCCGGAGGTCACTCAGACTCATGTCCATAGAGTCAGTGATGCCATCCAGCCATCTCATTCTCTGTCGTCCCCTTCTCCTCTTGCCCCCAATCCCTCCCACCATCAGAGTCTTTTCTAACTCATGTCTCTTTATCACTACTGCATTTTCCATTTTAGCATCTGTGTGACTAGAATTATTACTATATTTGAAATAACTGCCTTTTAAGTATTTATATCTACAAATAGCAGTAAGATATTATTTTTTACATTTGTAGCAAAATATTTTTGTATGCTACTGGCTCCTCAATAATATATATTTTTCTCTATAATTCTAATTTTTCTGATGAAATAGTAAACTACCATTCAGAGACTTCAGATCTACTTTTTAATGTACATGTAAGCAGTATTTCCATTTAACCATATATTGGCATATATTCATTTACACCTTTGACAATACAATCTAATGAAATTCATCACTCACATACTTACATATGTGGAATGGAGGGAGCATAAGCTGGAATCAAGATTGCCAGGAGAAATATCAATAACCTCAGATATGCAGATGACACCACCCTTATGGCAGAAAGTGAAGACGAACTTAAAGAGCCTCTTGATGAAAGTGAAAGAGGAGAGTCAAAACGTTGGCTTAAAACTCAACATTCAGAAAAAAAGATCATGACAAATAGATGGGGAAAGAGTGGAAACAGTGGCTGACTTTATTTTTCTGAGCTCCAAAATCATTGCAGATAGTGACTGCAGCCATGAAATTAAAAGACACTTACTCCCTGGAAGGAAAGTTATGATCAACTTAGACAGCAAATTAAAAAGCAGAGACATTACTTTGCCAACAAAGGTCCATCTAGTCAAGGCTATGGTTTTTCCAGTGGTCATGTATGGATGTGAGAGTTGGACTGTGAAGAAAGCTGAGTGCCAAAGAATTGATGCTTTTGAACTGTGGTGTTGGAGAAGACTCTTGAGAGTCCCTTGGACTGCAAGGAGATCCAATCAGTCCATCGTAAAGGAGATCAGTCCTGGGTGTTCATTGGAGGGACTGATGTTGAAGCTGAAACTCCAATACTTTGGCCACACGATGCAAAGAACTGACTCATTTGAAAAGACCTTGATGCTGGGAAAGATTGAGGGCAGGAGGAGAAGGGTACAACAGAAGAGGAGATGGTTGGATGGCATCACTGACTCAATGGACATGGGCTTGTGTGGACTCTGGGAGTTGGTGATGGACCAACTTCCATATTGTTGAGAAACTCAGTTCAGTTCAGTTGCTCAGTTGTGTCTGACTATTTTCAACCCCATGGACTATAGCACACCAGGCTTCCATGTCCATCACTAGGTACCAGAGCTTCCTCAAGCTCATGTACATTAAGTCAGTGATGCCATCCAATCATCTTTTCCTCTGTCCTCCCCGTCTCCTCCCACCTCCAATCTTTCCCAGAATCAAGGTATTTTGCAATGAGTAGTTCTTCACATCAGGTGGCCAACGTGTTGGAGTTTCAGGTTCAGAATCAGTCCTTCCAATGAATATTCAGGACTGATTTCCTTTAGGATGGACTGGAATCTCCTTGCAGTCCAAGGGACTCTTAAGAGTCTTCTCCAACACCACAATTCAAAAGCATCAAGTCTTCAGCACTCAGCTTTCTTTATAGTCCAACTCTCACATCCATACATGACTACATAGCTTTGACTTGATGGACTTTTGTTGGCAAAGTAATGTCTCTGCTTTTTAATATGTTATCTAGGTTGGTCATAGTTTTCTTCCAAAGAGCAAGTGCCTTTTAATTTCATGGCTGCAGTCACTATCTGCATTGATTTTGGAGCCCCAAAAATAAACTCTGTCACTGTTTCCTTATTTCCCTATTTATTTGCCATGAAGTGATGGGACTGGATGTCATGATCTTAGTTTTCTAAATATTGAGCTTTAAACCAATTTTTTTGACTCTCCTCTTTCACTTTCAAGAGGCTCTTTAGTTCTTCTTCACTTTCTGCTATAAGGGTGGTGTCATCTGTATATCTGAGGTTGTTGATATTTCCCCAGGCAATCTTGACTCCAGCTTGTACTTCACCCAGGCCTGCATTTCTCATGATGTACTCTGCATATGAGTTAAATAAGCAGAGTGATGATATATACCCTTGACATGCTCCTTTCCCAATTTGGAATCAGTCCATTTTTCCATGTCCAGTTCTAACTGCTTCTTGACCTGCATACAGATTTCTCAGGAGGCAAGTCAGGTGGTCTGCTTTTCCCATCTCTTGAAGAATTTCCCACAGTTTCTTATGATCCACACAGTCAAAGGCTTTGGCACAATCAATAAAGCAGAAGTAGATGTTTTTCTGGAATTCTCTTGCTTTTTCGATGATCCAACAGATGTTGGCAATTTGATCTATTTCCTCTACCTTTTCTAAATCCAACTTGAACATCTGAAAGTTCACAGTTCACATAGTGTTGAAGCCTGGATTTGAGAATTTTGAACATTACTTTGTTAGAATTTGAGATGAATGCAATAGTGTAGTAGCTTGAGCATTCTTTGGCATTGCCTTTCCTTGGGATTGAAATGAAAATTGACCTTTTCCAGTACTGTGGCCACTGCTGAGTTTTCCAAATTTGCTGACATATTAAGTGCAGCACTTTCACAGCATCATCTTTCAGGATTTGCAATAGCTCAACTGGAATTCCATCACCTCCACTAGCTTTGTTCGTAGTGATGCTTTCTAAGGCCCATTTGACTTCAAATTCCAGGATTCCTGGCTCTAGTAGAGTGATAACACCATTGTGAGAATCTGAATATCTGGAGATCTTTTTCAAAAGTTACCTTGCCACTATTTTATATATATATGTATATATATATATATTTGGAGAGGGTAATGGCAACCCACTCCAGTACTCTTGCCTAATCCCAGGGATGGAGGAGCCTGGTAGGCTGCAGTCCATGGGATCACTAAGAGTCCAGCATGACTGAGTGACTTCACTTTCACGCAGTGGAGAAGGAAATGGCAACCCACTCTGGTATTCTTGCCTGGAGAATCCCAGGGACAGAGGAGCCTCATGGACTGCAGTCTATGGGGTCGTGCAAAGTTGGACAGAACTGAAGTGATTATATATATATATATATATAATATATATATATATATATATATATATATATATATTCATATAGATATAAATACAGATATAGATAGATATGTATTTAATGAGGCCAAGAAGAGTCAAGAGGCCAAGAAGGGGCCAGGAAGAGTTTTAAGTTAAGTTCCTTTAACAAAGGAAGTAACAAAATGTGCACACTGCCCAGACACATGTTATAAATAAAAATGGTCAATGCATGATAAATGGAGAAGTAATATTTTTAAAAGCTTTACCCCAAAGATTGGCAATTTAAATGTCTAATATTCCTGACAATATCTGAACTTTCTGAACTCTGGTGCCAATGATAAAACAGTGTGTTCTATGTCAGTTCTAGATAGTATATTGCAATTTTATAGGCATTTGTTTTCAGTCATGCTTCTTAATTTGGGGGTATTTTATTCACTTTACTCTTAGGTGAAAAGAGATCCTATTTTTTCCTTAAGGTTGAGTTCTAAATTCTTGCACTGGATGAGAACTCTTGAATCATTGGGCTGAGCTTGACTTAAGTTCACAAAATTTATCATTTAGGCCACATCCTCAAGGTTGCTCTCAGTATCTGTTCTTGTGCTGTTACTGCTGCTAAGTCACTTCAGTCATGTCCGACTCTGTGTGACCCCATAGACTGCAGCCCACCAGGCTCCCCTGTCCCTGGGATTCTCCAGGCAAGAACACTGGAGTGGGTTGCCATTTCCTCCTCCAATGCATGAAAGTGAAAAATGAAAGTGAATTCGCTCAGTCGTATTCGACTCGTAGCGACCCCATGGACTGTAGCCTACCAGGCTCCTCCATCCATGGGATTTTCCAGGCAGGAGTACTGGAGCCAGGTGCCATTGCCTTCTCCGTCTGTTCATGTGACCAGAGGAAAAACATTTTTCATGATTATAATCAGAACTGTAGCTTGTATTCAAGGAAGAAAACAAGTTTGTTGTGAAAAGGTAAGGTGTCCTTTTCTTGAGGTTGATTATAACTTCCCAGATTTGTTTGAAACATCTTGCCATGGAATCTAGGACATTTCCCAAATATGGGTAAGGTCATTCTGTTTTCATTTTCTCAACAGAGTTGTATTTTGATTCAATAGGTAAATATATGTTTATACTTCATCTTATTCATCTGAAAAATATATTCTTTCTTTCAATTTAGTTTGAGGTATTATTGCCTGAGAAAAAGTAATGTTAGCTGATTTGCAAAATGTTTCAAAGATTCAAGGCACAAACTGACACTGTTATTTTCCTTTTATAATCCTTTAAGCATTCTGCTTTATTTTATGTATCATATTAATCATCTGGCATGAAAATCGTTCCTAAAACATTTCAACACCTTAAAGAGAACTTTCATTTCCTATTTCCTTATCATCTATTGTAGAGGTTAATGTTTATCAGATTTTCCATTTCATTATAACCAGGCGGTGATACGATTTTTTTAAATTATGTTTTATGAAAATGAACTACACACAAGATAATTTAAATGCAATTTGTTGTACAGAAAATATTTTCTTTAAAATCGTTAATTGATCTCAGCGTTCAGACATTAATTTAAAAGCACAATGCTATGTAATTAAGACTGAGCATACCTGTTTTTATTGTCTCTGAGATATGATTATTTCTCAGTAGTATAATAATCTCTAATGAAAATCAAGTCATAAGTTCATGGCAACATAATGAATTTTCAGTTGGAAATAAAACTTATAAAAAATCCGCGATCGGAATACTTAGTCGTTTTGGAAGATGGAAAAAGAGCAAGACATAAAATAACAGCTTCCTTGAAGAGTAACATGGTAATTACACACATATTTGAAAAACACTTGCTTGCTCCTTGCACTTAGTATTTACCTTAATTATTTAATTCAGTGTAGCTGTCAAGAAAATATACTGAGGATTTGGGGAGGAAATTATTTATATTTCATTAGTTATATCAGTGATCTTCCCTGGTGGCTCAGCTGGTAAAAAATCAACCTGCCAATGTAGGAGATACAATAGATGTAGGTTTGATCCCTGGGTCGAGAAGATCTCCTGGAAAAGGAAATGGCAACCCACTTCAGTATTCTTGCCTGGAAAATTCTATGGACAGAAAAGCTGGCAGAGTCAGACATGGCTGAGGGTGCATGCACATACACACACAATTATATTAGTAGATATACTACTAAGATTATTTTATATTAAAAATTTTGTGTGGGAGCATAACTTGGAGAATAAGTAAAGAGGAATCACTTTATTACTCTATTTTGAAAACATATGAGTCAAAATGATTGTCCCTGAATTAGGAATGTTGAAATTTTATAAATGCATTAATAAATACACATGAAGTCAAATATGTACATTTGTTTTCCAAAAATCCTTAACATGTTTTGAAATAAAATATAATATTTGTTATAAGCCATTACAAGGCATACTACATTAACTATAACAGGATTGGTAAATAAAATTATATTTGGAATGGAGAATTAGGATTTTTTGAAAAAGTAGTAAATTCAAACATTGTATCAAAGAAGAAGTATATCACCCTAATTTTCTTTTTGTGTGAAATCTATTATGTCTACCAGTAAAACAAAAGTCAGATATTTCCTCCCAGGACTGGAGAAGACATGTGTTGTGAGATTAACTACCAGTCAGCAGAACAAGATGCAAGAACTCAAGTGGTGTTCACCCACTATACAATTCAGGATATAGACATACAGATGAGAAGGAATATTTTGAAATGAAAATGAATAGTATATAAATTGTGTTTCAGCAATAGTTGGGCCAATAAGTGATAACACTTGAAACTATTCAAAACTGCAAGCAGAGTACCTCTAGAAACTACTGATATTGGAAGAGATAGTCTAATCAAGGAAGATAATACTAGATCAAAGTGATTCCATTTTCTGGAGAATCAGAGAACTAGGGATACAAACAATACCTGAATTTACATAGAGAAGAGGTAGTTATCCAAACATTTAAACAAGATTATAATATAAAGTCCAGGTCAGTAAGTAAAAGACATAGATGATTTATTGCCTAAGTGGGACTAACAGAAACATTGACCTGAAAGCTTACTGTGAGACTGATCCAATCATTCCTCATTCCCTACTCCCCAATACTCTGTAGGATCCTGCTTGATTTCTAAGTTCTGAAGCAAAGGTAAAATTTCTTAGTGCTAGGTACACAGTAAGCGTCAATAATAATATTTTCTTTTTGGGAGATTATCCAAACTGCATTGTAAAACTGAATATGAGTAGAGAAAAAGAAAGGGACCATGGCCAGATAAAACACACTTAGCTACAGAGTGTGACTATTTTCTTGAGTTTATTTCCTGTAAATAAAGGAGGAGAAGGGAGTGATAGATGATGAGATGGTTGGATGGCATCGCCCACTCAACGGACATGAGTTTTAGCAAACTGTGGGAGATAGTGAAGGACGGGGAAGCCTGGTGTGCTGCAGTCCATGGGATCACAAAGAGTCAGACACGACTTAGTGATTAAGCAACAACAACCGAAAATGAAGCCCTATGACAGGTTAGTGTACTTATAAGAAGAGGAAGAACCAGAGCTTTTTCTTTTTCCTCCATATGAGGACACAATGAGAAGATGGCCACCTACCAGCTGGGAATGGAATCACCTGACGTATTAGTCTGGGACATCCAGCCTCCAGACCTCTAAGAAAATACTTTCCTATCATGTAAGGCACCTGGTCTATGGTATTTCATTATGGGAACATAAGCTGACTAAGAAATTTCTATACATCCTTGAAGTCATTTGCAAATAATAGATACTTGTCACACTGCTTGCCTTGAAGTTATCACTCACTAAAATACAGTCACATATATTTGATATATGGCCACTCAGTAAAATGTAGTTAAATCAATAAATTAAATGAATACAAGCCAATTAGAACAAAAAGATAATGATATTTCCTGATATGCCAGAGGTTTTTTAATTACAAATTTTGCTTTTTTAACTACCAAGTAATAGATTAAAAACTAATTATTATTTGGGACCTAAAAGTGTGAAGTATAATCAATAGCTAAGTAGAAAGAAATTGAATTTTTATGTGTTTCATCAACACATGGGAAAATTTATTTGGCTGTCAAAATATCACCTCTCACCATCCATAAAATCATTTCATTACAATGGACCCTAGTATCTGTTCATATTTTGGTAAATTATTACTGTTGGAGAAAAATAAATCACGTGGTTTCCAGGCATAAGGGCAAAATTTGGGTCATTTAGTAATATCTTCTTTCTAAAATAATCAGCAGATAGATGAGATGTGAAACTAAGTGTCAAAGGGCAAACCTACATGTTCTGACTTGTAAAAACAAAGAAAGAGAAAAATGAGCTTACTTTCTACAGCACAGATGGAATTTTAGATACATTATATTTTATTAAATGTTAAGTGCCATCCAATACTGTATGAGTAACTCTGTATAATTAATAAATGAATTTCCTTAGTGAACTATATGGTATATTATTGGTGCAAGTTAAAGTCATGTAAAGTATATAGATATACTTGTGTTTCTAACCACAAAAAGCAAAAATGGATGATTTCACAAAAAGCAAAAAATCATTTCTTTCTCACATTGATAGATTGTCAGAAAAGGACAATTCACTTAGAAGTTTTAATAATCCAAACAATTTTTGAGAATAGGACAAAAATGTGCCAATTTATATTTTGCCATATTCATGTCATTTGAACTTACCAACTCTAAAAACTGGCCTTGTGTTCTGCATTTTACAAATGAAGTTTGTAACTGAGGTTAAGATGGTTTCAATAAACTGTTCAACATCAAACTACCAGTAAGTGTGTCAAAGCCAGAACTGAAAATAGACATGGCCTGCTTAACATTGGAGACATCTCATAATCTAAGCTCAGAAAATCATACATCAATTTTCTTTATTTCCTCCTCAGTTATCTAACATCAGTGGTAAGATTGTCACATGGTGTGTAGTGGAAAGGAGAAGTTAAGAGGCAGACAACCTCATATTTGTAGTCCATATACATTAAAAAATTAAGAAGTACCAAATTGGATAGTATTAGTTGTCAGTTCAGTTCAGTTCAGTTCAGCCGCTCAGTTGTATCCAACTCTTTGCAATCCCATGGACTGCAGCACACCAGGCCTCCCTGTCCATCACCAACTCCCAGAGTTTACTCAAACTCACGTCCACTGAGTTGGTGATGCCTTCCAACCATCTCATCCTCTGTCGTCCCCTTTTCCTCTCGCTTTCAATCTTTCCCAGCATCAAGGTCTTTTCAAATGAGTCAGCTCTTTGCGTCAGGTGGCCAAAGTATTGGAGTTTCAGCTTCAACATCAGTCCTTCCAATGAATATTCAGGACTGATTTCCTTTAAGAAGGACTGGTTGGATCTCCTTGCAGTCCAAGGGACTCTCAAGAGCCTTCTCCAACACCACAGTTCAAAAGTATCAATTTTTCAGGGCTTAGCTTTTTTTGTAGTCCAACTCTCACATCCATACATTACTACTGAAAAAAACCATAACCTTGACTAGATGGACCTTTGTTGACAAAGTAATGTCTCTGCTTTTTAATATGCTGTCTAGGATGGTCTTTACTTTTCTTCTAAGAAGTAAATATCTTTTAATTTAATGGCTGAAGTCACCATCTGCAATGATTTTGGAGCCTCCAAAAATAAAGTCTGCCACTCTTTCCATTCTTTCTCCATCTATTTGCCATGAAGTGATTGGACAGGATACAATGATCTTTGTTTTCTGAATGTTGAGCTTTAAGCCAACTTTTTCATTCTCTTAGTTTTTAGTTAATTGTAGCAGCAGTTAGTTGTCAATTTCATGTTAAAAATTGAGATATGGAAAAATTCATGTGTAAATTCCTAAAACTATTTTTATTAGTATAAGTAATCAATGTAGTCATTTCTCCAAACCTCCAGTTACACTTACTCTGCACCAATCAAACATTTTTTCAATTTGACCATCTGGACTATATGCAAGGCTGATACTCTGGTAGAATTTTCCAAACAAAATTTAGTTCCTTTTTTAACATTAAAAAAAATAGTATTAATATTGAAGAATTAAAATCAAAGTATTAAAGGGATTGTAATGGAATATTCATTATGCAATTCTAATCCATTCTTGGCTGCTGCCCTCCAGCAAAGCCCTTATCTGTCTCCAATGTAATAAAAAAAAAAAAAAGTGAACATATTCCCTCAATGGTCTGGACATTCATCTTCTTAACTTTATAAGATCATAGAGAAGTTTCAAAGATTTGGATTGATTTCTTGAGCTAATATTTGGACTTATTTTAGAGATATTAAATGCTGTGAAAATGTTTTCTCATGTTGTTTAGTTCTAACTCAAAGTACTTAGGTTGGTGGGTAGAAGGGAAGGAAAGAGTCTTCATATTCTTGCGATTGACTATTATTTATTACATTACCAGAACTTAGAAAGACAACAGAGGCCAACCTGCAAAATCTGCCAGGTGCTCAGCTGGCTGATGTCCAGGTAACTTTCAGTGGCTACCAGAAAGAGTTAACACTATTTCTTTCTGGTTTTTTTTTTTTGTGTTAGTCACTTAGTCGTGTCCAACTCTTTGTGACCCCATAGAGTGTAGCCTGCCAGGCCCCTCTGTCTGTGGGATTCTCCAGGTAAGAATACAGGGATGGATTGCCATTTCCATCTCCATGGATCTTCCTAACCCAGGGATCAAACATGGATCTCCTATGTTGCAGGCAAATTCTTTACCATCTGAGCTATAGGGAAGTCTTTCTGTTTTAGGATTACCTAAAACACATTTTCCCACTGTCTCCAGTTTCTTCTATCCATGAGACGCTTTCATCTTCTCCTCTAAGTTCCAGTTGTCACTAAACCTCAATCTGTTCACTTTCTGTCGCTGCTGCTGCTAAGTTGCTTCAGCAGTGTCCGACTCTGTGCGACCCCATAGACAGCAGCCCACCAGGCGCCTCCGTCCCTGAGATTCTCCAGGTGAGAACACTGGAGTGGGTTTCCATTTCCTTCTCCAATGCATGAAAGTGAAAAGTGAAATTGAAGTTGCTCAGTCCTGTCTGACTATCAGCGACCCCATGGACTATAGCCTACCAGGCTCCTCTGCCCATGGGATTTTCCAGGCAAGAGTACTGGAGTAGGGTGCCATTGCCTTCTCTGTTCACTTCTAACACTCCCTAAAATTTCCCTTAACATTCACTGTATTTTGACAGAACTGTCAACTTGCCTATAAGTTCTATTGACCCTTCAAGAGTGAGTTTGAGAAAAGAAGGCATTCAGTTCAGTTCAGTCACTAAATCATGTCTGATTTTTGTGACCCCATTGACTGCAGCACGCCAGGCCTCCCTGTTCATCACCAATTCACAAAGTTTACTCAAACTCTTGTCCATTGAGTTGAGGTGAGGTGATACCATCTAACCATCTCATTCTCTGTTGTCCCCTTCTCCCTCCTTCAATCTTTCCCAGCATCAGGGTCTTTTCAAATAAGTTAGCTCTTCACATCAGGTGGCCAAAGAAGTAGAGTTTCAGCTTCAGCATCAGTCCTTCCAATGAATATTTAAGACAGATTTCCTTTAGGATGGACTTTTTGGATCTCCTTGCAGTCCAAGAGACTCTCACGTGTCTTCTGCAACATCACAGTTCAAAAGTATCAGTTCTTTGGTGCTCAGCTTTCTTTATAGTCCAACTCTCACATCCATACATGACTATCAGAAAAAACAAAGCTTTGACCAGATGGACATTTGTTGGCAAAGTTATGTCTCTGCTTTTTAATATGCTGTCTAGGTTGGTCATAACTTTTCTTCCAAGGAGCAAGCATCTTTTATTTTCATGGCTGCAGTCACCACCTGCAGTGATTTTGGAGTCCAAAAACAAAGTCTGTCACTGTTTCCATTGCTTTCCCAACTATGCCATGAAGTGATAGGACCAGATGCCATGATCTTAGTTTTCCAAATGTTGATTTTTTTTTTTTTTTCCGAACCTGGACTGGCGACTTGTTTAATATATGATATTATATTTATTTCAATGCCATTCTCCCAAATCATCCCACCCTCTCCCTCTCCCAGAGTCCAAAAGACTGTTCTATACATCAGTGTCTCTTTTGCTGTCTCATATACAGAGTTATTGTTACCATTTTTCTAAATTCCATATATATGCGTTAGTATACTATATTGGTGTTTTTCTTTCTGGATTACCTCACTCTGTATAATAGGCTCCAGTTTCATCCACCTCATTAGAACTGATTCAAATGTATTCTTTTTAATGGCTGAGTAATACTCTATTGTGTATATGTACCAATGCTTTCTTATCCATTCATCTGCTGATGGACATCTAGGTTGCTTCCATGTCCTGGCTATTATAAACAGTGCTGCAATGAACATTGGGGCACACGTGTCTCTTTCAATTCTGGTTTCCTCAGTGTGTATGCCCAGCAGTGGGATTGCTGGGTCATAAGGCAGTTCTATTTCCAGTTTTCAAGGAATCTCCACACTGTTCTCCAGAGTGGCTGTACTAGTTTGCATTCCCACCAACAGTGTAAGAGGGTTCCCTTTTCTCCATACCCTCTCCAGCATTTATTGCTTGTAGACTTTTGGATCGCAGCCATTCTGACTGGCGTGAAATGGTACCTCATAGTGGTTTTGATTTGCATTTCTCTGATAATGAGTGATGTTGAGCATTTTTTCATGTGTTTGTTAGCCATTGGTATGTCTTCTTTGGAGAAATGTCTATTTAGTTATTTGGCCCATTTTTTGATTGGGTCATTTATTTTTCTGGAACTGAGCTATAGGAGTTGCTTGTATATTTTTGAGATTAGTTGTTTGTCTGTTGCTTCATTTGCTATTATTTTCTCCCATTCTGAAGGCTGTCTTTTCACCTTGCTTATAGTTTCCTTTGTTGTGCAGAAGCTTTTAAATTTAATTAGGTCCCATTTGTTTATTTTTGCTTTTATTTCCAATATTCTGTGAGGTGGGTCATAGAAAATCCTGCTGTGATATATGTCAGAGAGTGTTTTGCCTATGTTCTCCTCTAGGAGTTTTATAGTTTCTGGTTTTACATTTAGATCTTTAATCCATTTAGAGTTTATTTTTGTGTATGGTGTTAGAAAATGCTCTAGTTTCATTCTTTTACAAGTGGTTGACCAGTGTTTCCAGCACCAATTGTTAAAGAGATTGTCTTTCCATTGTATATTCTTGCCTCCTTTGTCAAAGATAAGGTGTCCATATGTGTGTGGATTTATCTCTGGGCTTTCTATTTTGTTCCATTCATCTATATTTCTGTCTTTGTGCCAGTACCATACTGTCTTGATGACTGCGGCTTTGTAGTATAGCCTGAAGTCAGGCAGGTTAATTCTTCCAATTCCATTCTTCTTTCTCAAGACAGCTTTGGCTATTCGAGGTTTTTTGTATTTCCATACAAGTTGTGAAATTATTTGTTCTAGCTCTGGGAAGAATACCGTTGGTAGCTTGATAGGGATTGCATTGAATCTATAAATCACTTTGGATAGTATAATCATTTTCACTATATGGATTGTTCCAATCCATGAACATGGTATATTTCTCTATCTATTAGTGTCCTTTTTTATTTCTTTCACCAGTGTTTTATAGTTTTCTATATATAGGTCTTTAGTTTATTTAGGTAGATATATTCGTAAGTATTTTATTCTTTTTGTTGCAATGGTGAATAGAATTGTTTCCTTAATTTCTCTTTCTACTTTCTCATTATTAGTGTATAGGAATGCAAGGGATTTCTGTGTGCTGATTTTATATCCTGCAACGTTACTATATTCATTGATTAGCTCTAGTAATTTTCTGGTGGAGTCTTTAGGGTTTTCTATGTAGAGGATCATGTCATCTGCAAACAGTGAGAGTTTTTTTCTTCTTTTCCAATTTGGATTCCTTTTATTTCTTTTTCTGCTCTGATGCTGTGGCCAAAACTTCCAAAACTATGTTGAATAGTAATGGTGAAAGTGGACACCCTTGTCTTGTTCCTGACTTTAGAGGAAATGCTTTCAATTTTTCACTATTGAGGATAATGTTTGCTGTGGGTTTGTCATATATAGCTTTTATTATGTTGAGGTATGTTCCTTCTATTCCTGCTTTCTGGAGAGCTTTTATCATAAATGGATGTTGAATTTTGTCAAAGGCTTTCTCTGCATCTATTGAGATAATCATATGGTTTTTATTTTTCAACTAGTTAATGTGCTGTATTACATTGATTGATTTGCAGATACTGAAGAATCCTTGCATCCCTGGGATAAAGCCTACTTGGTAATGGAGTATGATCTTTTTCATGTGTTGTTGGATTCTGATTGCTAGAATTTTGTTAAGGATTTTTGCATCTATGTTCATCAGTGATATTGGCCTGTAGTTTTCTATTTTTGTGGCATCTTTGTCGGGTTTTGGATTTAGGGTGATGGTTGCCTCATAGAATGAGTTTGGAAGTTTACCTTCCTGTGTAATTTTCTGGAAGAGTTTGAGTAGGATTGGTGTTAGCTCTTCTCTAAATTTTTGGTAGAATTCAGTTGTGAAGCCCTCTGGACCTGGGCTTTTGTTTGCTGGAAGATTCCTGATTACAGTTTCAATTTCCATGCTTGTGATGGGTCTGTTAAGATTTTCTATTTCTTCCTGGTCCAGTTTTGGAAAGTTGTACTTTTCTAAGAATTTGTCCATTTCTTCCTCATTGTCCATTTTATTGCCATATAATTGCTGTTGGTAATCTCCTATGATCCTTTATATTTCTGTGTTGTCTGTTGTGATCTAACCATTTTCATTTCTAATTTTATTGATTTTATTTTTTCCCTTTGTTTCTTGATGAGTCTGGCTAATGGTTTGTCAATTTTATTTATCCTTTCAAAGAACCAGCTTTTGGCTTTGTTGATTTTTGCTATGGTCTCTTTTGTTTCTTTTGTATTTATTTCTGCCCTAATTTTTAAGATTTCTTTACTTTTACTAACCCTGCAGTTCTTCATTTGTTCCTTTTCTAGTTGCTTTAGGTGTAGAGTTAGATTATTTATTTGGCTTTTTTTCTTGTTTCTTGAGGTATGCCTGTATTGCTATGAACGTCCCCCTTAGGACTTCTTTTACAGTGTCCCACAGTTTTGGGTTGTTGTGTTTTCATTTTCATTCATTTATATGCAAATTTTGATTTCTTTTTTGATTTCTTCTGTGATTTGTTGGTTATTCAGCAGCGTGTTGTTCAGCCTTCATATGTTGGAGTTTTTAATAGTTTTTCTCCTGTAATTGAGATCTAATCTTACTGCATTGTGGTCAGAAAAGATGCTTGGAATGATTTCAATTTTTATGAATTGACCAAGTCTAGATTTACGTCCCAGGATGTGATCTATCCTGGAGAAGGTTCCGTGCATGCTTGAGAAAAAGGTGAAATTCATTGTTTTGGGATGAAATATCCTATAGATATCAATTAGGTCTAATTGGTCTATTGTATCATTTAAAGTTTGTGTTTCCTTGTTAATTTTCTGTTTAGTTGATCTATCCATTGGTGTGAGTGGGGTATTAAAGTCTCCCACTATTATTGTGTTTTTGTTAATTTCTCCTTTCATACTTTTTAGTATTTGTCTTACATATTGCAGTGCTCTTATGTTGGGTGCCTATATATTTATTATTGTTATATCTTCTTCTTGGATTGATCCTTTGATCATTATGTAGTGACCTTCTTTGTCTCGTTTCACAGCCTTTGTTTTAAAGTCTATTTTATCTGATATGAGTATTGCTACTCCTGCTTTCTTTTGGTCCCTATTTGCATGGAAAATCTTTTCCCAGCCCTTCATTTTCAGTCTGTATGTGTCCCCTGTTTTGAGGTGGGTCTCTTGTAGACAACATATGTAGGGGTCTTGTTTTTGTATCCATTCAGTCAGTCTTTGTCTTTTGGTTGGGGCATTGAACCCATTTATGTTTAAGGTAATTATTGATAAGTATGATCCCATTGCCATTTACTTTATTGTTTTGGGTTTGAATTTATACACCCTTTTTGTGTTTCCTGTCTAGAGAATGTCCTTTAGTATTTGTTGGAGAGCTGGTTTGGTGGTGCTGAATTCTCTCAGCTTTTGCTTGTCTGTAAAGCTTTTAATTTCTCCTTCATATTTGAATGAGATCCTTGCTGGGTACAATAATCTGGGCTGTAGGTTATTTTCTTTCATCACTTTAAGTATGTCTTGTCATTCCCTCCTGACTTGGAGAGTTTCTATTGAAAGATCAGCTGTTACCCTTATGGGAATTCCCTTGTGTGTTATTTGTTGTTTTTCCCTTGCTGCTTTTAATATTTGTTCTTTGTTTTGATCTTTGTTAATTTGATTAATATGTGTCTTGGGGTGTTTCGCCTTGGGTTTATCCTGTTTGGGACTCTCCGGGTTTCTTTGACTTGAGTGATTATTTCCTTCCCCATTTTAGGGAAGTTTTCAACTATTATCTCCTCAAGTATTTTTTCATGGTCTTTCTTTTTGTCTTCTTCTTCTGGGACCCCTATGATTCGAATGTTGTAGCATTTAATATTGTCCTAGAAGTCTCTGAGATTGTCTTCATTTTTTTTTTTTTTAATTCGTTTTTCTTTTTCCCTCTCTGATTCATTTATTTCTACCATTCTATCTTCTAATTCACTAATCCTATCTTCTGCATCTCTTATTCTACTATTTGTTGCCTCCAGAGTGTTTTTGATCTCATTTATTGCGTTATTCATTATATATTGACTCATTTTTATTTCTTCTGGTTCCTTGTTAAAACTTTCTTGCATCTTCTCAATCCTTGTCTCCAGGATATTTATCTGTGATTCCATTTTGATTTCAAGATTTTGGATCAATTTCACTATCATTATTCGGAATTCTTTATCAGATAGATTCCCTATCTCTTCCTCTTTTGTTTGGTTTGGTGGGCATTTATGCTGTTCCTTTACCTGCTGTGTATTCCTTTGTCTCTTCATCTTGTTTAAATTGCTGAGTTTGGGGTGTCTTATCTGTATTCTGGCAGTTTGTGAAGTTCTCTTTATTGTGGCGTTTCCTCACTGTGTGTGGGTTTGTACAGGTGGCTTGTCAAGGTTTCTTGGTTAGGGAAGCTTGTGTTGGTGTTCTGGTGGGTGGAACTGGATTTCTTCTCTCTGGAGTGCAACGAAGTGTCCAGTAATGAGTTATGAGATGTCTATGGTTTTGGGGTGCCTTTGGGCAGCCTATATATTGGAGCTCAAGGCTGTGTTCATGTGTTGCTGGAGGATTTGCTTGGTATGTCTTGCCCTGGAACTTGTTGGCCCTTGTGTGGTGCTTGGTTTCAGTGTAGGTATGGAAGTATTTGATGGGCTCCTGTCAATGTTCCCTAGAGTCAGGGTTTGGACTTAAGCCTCCTGTTTCTAATTATCAGTCTTGTTTTTGCAGTAGTCTCAAAACTTCTCCTTCTATACAGCGTCATTGATAAAACATCTAGGTTAAAGAGGAAAAGCGCCTTTTGAAGACAACTGGCTGCTTTTCTGGGTGCCTGATGTCCTCTGCCTGCATTCAGAAGTTGTTTTGTGGAATTTACTCAGCATTTAAATGTTCTTTTGATGAATTTGTAGGGGAGAAAGTGCTCTCCCCGTCCTATTCCTCCGCTATCTTCTAAACGTTGAGTTTTTAAGCAAACTTTTTTCACTCTTCTCTTTCACTTTATCAAGAGGCCTTTTAGTTCTTCTTTGCTTTCTGCCATAGGGTGGTGTCATCTGCATATCTGAGGTTATTGATATTTCCCCAGGCAATCTTGATTCCATCTTGTGCTTCATCCAGCTCAGAGTTTCTCACAATGTACTCTGCATATAAGTTAAATAAGCACAGTGACAATATACAACCTTAACGTACTCCTTTCCCGATTTGGAACCAGTCCGTTGTCCCATGTCCAATTCTAATTATTGCTTCCTGACCTGTATACATATTTCTCAAGAGGTCTGAAATTCCCATCTTTTAAGATCAGGTGGTCTGGTACTCCCATCTCTTCAAGAATTTTCCACAGTTTTGTGGCGATCCACCCAGTCAAAGGCTTTGGCATAGTCAATAAAGCAGAAGTAGATGTTTTTCTGGAACTCTCTTGCTTTTTGATGCTCCAATGGATGTTGATAATTTGATCTTTGGTTCCTCTGGCTTTTTTAAATCCAGCTTTAGCATTTGGAAGTTCACGGGTCATGTACTATTGAAGCCTGGCTTGGAAAATTTTGAGCATGACTTTGCTAGTGTTTGAGATGAGTACAGTTGTGTGGTATTTGAGAGTTCTTTGGCATTGCCTTTCTTTGGGACTGGAATGAAAACTGACCTTTTCCAGTCCTGTGGCCACTGCTGAGTTTTCCAAATTTGCTGGCATATTGAGTGCAGCACTTTCACAGCATCATTTTTTACAATTTGAATAGCTCACCTGGAATTCCATCACCTCCACTAGCTTTGCTCCTAGTAATGCTTTCTAAGGCCCACTTGACTTCACATTCCAGGATGTCTGGCTCTAGGTGAGTGATCACACCCTGTGATTATCTGGGTCATGAAGGTCTTTTTTCTATAGTTCTTCTGTGTATTGTTGGCACCACTTCTAGATATCTTCTGTTTCTGTTAGGTCCATAACATTTCTTTCCTTTATGGCCCATCTTTGCGTGGAATGTTCCCTTGGTATCTCTAATTTTCTAGAAGAGGTCTCTAGTCTTTCCCATTCTATTATTTTCCTCTATTTGCATTTATCACTGAGGTAGGCTTTCTTATCTTTCCGTGCTGTTTGGAACTCTGCATTCCAATGGGTATATCTTTCCTTTTCTCCTTTGTCTTTCATTTCTCTTTTTTTCTCAGCTATTTGTAAGACCTCCTCAGACAGACATTTCACATTTTTGCATTTCTTTTTCTCGGGGATGGTCTTGATCCCTGCCTCCTGTACAATGTCACAAACCTCCATCCATAGTTCATCAGGCACTCCATCTATCAGATCTAATCCCTAATCTAATTCAAGGGATTCTAATCCCTTGAATCTCTTTCTCACTTCCATTGTATAATCGTAAGGGATTTGATTTAGGTCATAACTGATGATCTCCGTGGTTTTCACTACTTTTTCAATTTAAGTCTGAATTTAGCAATAAGGAGTTTTTCTTAAAGAAGGCATCAGATCAGTCGCTCAGTCGTGTCCGACTCTTTGCGACCCCATGAACCGCAGCACGCCAGGCCTCCCTGTCCATCACCAGCTCCCGGAGGTCACTCAGACTCGCATCCATCGAGTCAGTGATGCCATCCAGCCATCTCATCTTCCGTCGTCCCCTTCTCCTCCTGCCCTCAATCCCTCCCAGCATCAGAGTCTTCTCCAATGAGTCAACTCTTCGCATTAGGTGGCCAAAATACTGGAGTTTCAGCTTTAGCATCATTCCTTCTAAAGAAATTCCAGGATTGATCTCCTTCAGAATGGACTGGTTGCATCTTCTTGCAGTCCAAGGGACTCTCAAGAGTCTTCTCCAACACCACAGTTCAAAAGCATCAATTCTTCGGTGCTCAGCCTTCGTCACAGTCCAGCTCTCACATCCATACATGACCACAGGAAAGACCATAGCCTTGACTAGGCGAACCTTTGTTGGTAAAGTAATGTCTCTGCTTTTGAATATGCTATCTAGGTTGGTCATAACTTTCCTTCCAAGGAGTAAGCGTCTTTTAATTTCATGGCTGCAGTCACCATCTGCAGTGATTTTGGAGCCCAGAAAAACAAAGTCTGACACTGTTTCCACTGTTTCCCCATCTATTTCCCATGCAGTGATGGGACCAGATGCCATGATCTTCGTTTTCTGAATGTTGAGCTTTAAGCCAACCTTTTCACTCTCCACTTTCACTTTCATCAAGAGGCTTTTTAGCCCCTCTTCACTTTCTGCCATAAGGGTGGTGTCATCTGCATGTCTGAGGTTATTGATATTTCTCCCAGCAATCTTGATTCTAGCTTGTGTTTCTTCCAGTCCAGCATTTCTCATGATGTACTCTGCATATAAGTTAAATAAACATGGTGACAATATGCAGCCTTGACGTACTCCCTTTCCTATTTGGAACCAGTCTGTTGTTCCATGACCAGTTCTAACTGTTGCTTCCTGACCTGCATACAGATTTCTTAAGAGGCAGATCAGGTGGTCTGGTATTCCCATCTCTTTCAGAATTTTCCACAGTTTATTGTGATCCACACAGTCAAAGGCTTTGGCATAGTCAATAAAGCAGAAATAAATGTTTTTCTGGAACTCTCTTGCTTTTTCCATGATCCAGCGGATGTTGGCAATTTGATCTCTGGTTCCTCTGCCTTTTCTAAAACCAGCTTGAACATCAGGAAGTTCACGGTTCACATATTGCTGAAGCCTGGCTTGGAGAATTTTGAGCATTACTTTACTAACGTGTGAGATGAGTGCAATTGTTCGGTAGTTTGAGCACTCCTTGGCATTGCCTTTCTTTGGGATTGGGATGAAAACTGACCTTTTCCAATCCTGTGGCCACTGCTGAGTTTTCCAAATTTGCTGGCATATTGAGTGCAGCACTTTCACAGCATCATCATTCAGGACTTGGAGTAGCTCCACTGGAATTCCATGGCTCATCGTATTTCTTTACTTTATCATAAAATGGAGATATAGTTTTAACTGTCACAATTTAATATTAATATTTAAGAATATGACCTGTGACATATGATTACAATTTGAATAACACTGATGAATCAATCTAAAATTTAATGGGATAGGCATAAATAGATAATATTAGTGTGAAAAGACAGAGCAATATATTCTGAGGAATTATAATCATAACATTCATTGGCACACTGTGGTTTTCTTTGGGTGTGATGAAATAAGAATTCCAATAATTGCAAATTTTAAAAGTAAGTTGTAGTTTTCACATCAAATATTTCAATATTTGAAATTTTCCTTTCAAAGTTCAAATTATACAAAACATATCTATAGGATAAATAGTTTATTATCTAATTTTAGAATGTGACCATAGCATTCTTCATTGAACATGATAGTGACGTTTTAACACATTTCTTGTAATTATGCTAGGCTAACCAAATGAACAAAAGACCAATTTAACCTATATAATTTCAGACTGTTTTACTAATGCAATAGTATATAGAAAATTATAGACAAATATGAATAAAATCTGCATTAGGGACTTCCCTGGGGGTCCAGTAGTTGAGAATCTGTCTACCAATGCAGGGGCACAGATGGGTTCAGTAGCAGGCCCAGGAAGATCCCACATACATCAGAGCAACTAAGCCCATGCCCCACAACTACTGAAGCCCATGAGTCCCAGAACCTGTGCTCCACAGTAAAAGAAGCCATCACAATGAGTGGCCTGCACCGCAAAACTGAGAGTAGCCCCCACTCGCCACAACTGAGAAGGCCTCCATGTAGCGACAAAGACTCAGGATAGCCAAAAATAGATAAAACTTTAAAATTGCAACAAAGGAGTAAAATGACTTTAATTTAACCCACATGTGCATTGCCATATACTTTGAACGGACTTTATTTTTAGACTAATATAGATTGATAGAAAAATCAACCTGGAGAACTTCCCTAGTGGTCTAGTGGTTAAGACTCTGTGCTCCCAATACAGGGTGCCCAGGTTCAATCCCTGTTCAAGGAACTAGATCCCACATGCAGCAACTGAAGATCCTGCCTGCCATCCTGCCACAGGATGAAGATCAATGGTCCTGTCTGCCGCAACTAAGACATAATGCCTCCAAAATAAATAATTAAATGAAAAATAATAGAAAAGGAAAAGAGACATGAAGATAGTTTGGAACAGAAAGCTAGCATATATTCCATACTCAGTTTACACTATTTTTAACATTTCACAATGGTATGTTACAAGTTTTACAAATATTGAAGAAATACCGATTCATTATCACTAAAGTCTACATTCTATTCAGATCTCCTAAATTTTCATATACTGCCCTTTTTCTGTTGCACCATCCCATTGCACTTCACATTTCATTGACAAGAGTTCTCTTGGCTATGACAGTTTCTCAGACCAAGAGGAGACACTCCCAGACTTGATTGAAGAGACTCTGCATCAGCTCAATACAATGGGCTTTGAGGCGAATATAATAATCTGTTGAGATGCTTTCCTGGAATTAAATGTGCTCTGTGGGTAAGATAAAATAAACAACCAGCTGTTAAACTGGAAACTGGCTGTTTGAGCAGAAACTGATAGCTATTCTTGAAGTCTTTTCTCCCCATCTTCCTCTGTGGTGTAATATTCAGTTTGGCACATATTTTTCTAAAATAAGATCTCTATTCTCCATCTTCTTTTGTAGCTGAGTGAATACGTGGGACTATATTCTGATGAATCAAAAAATGTGGGGGTATTGAGAGGCTTGCACCCCAAAGCTAAGAGAGTAGCCTCCACTCTCAAGGTTTCTAGAACCCTTCCTTAAAAAGTGGTTTGGGAATGACCTTTGTTTCTTTTTATTAATTCCTTGTCTTTGTTCTGCTTCCTCCTGGAGTAAAGCCAGAGTCCTGGACCGTGAAGGTCACGTTGTAGAAGATGGAGTGGTCAGTGCAACTTGATCCTGGGTCTCTGAGAACTTAATGTCACAGAGCCTGCATAACTGCTCTTATTTGCATTCCCATGAGCTTTTATTTTAGATGTAAATGAAACTGTCATTTTACTTTTATTTATTGGATTATAATTGCTTCTTAATATTGTTTTAGTTTCTGTTGTACAACAAAGTGAATCAGCTATATGTGATAGATACATCTCTTCCCTCTTGAGACTCTTCCCACCCCATCCCAATCCTCCCGGCCATCACAAAGCACTGAGCTGAGCTCCCTGTGTTATGCAGCGGGTTTCCATTAGCTATCTGTTTTACACGTGGTAGTGTAAATATGTCAGTGACACTCTCTCAGTTCATCCCACTCTCTCCTCCCCAATCCCATGTTCACAAGTCTGTTCTCTATGTCTGTGTTTCTATTCCTGCCTTGCAAATAGGTTCATCTGTGCCATTTTCTTAAACTTCACTTATTCTGGGATTTTTTTTTTTCTTTCTTTTCATCTACAGCATAGTCCAACCAAAACCAATACAATTAATAAAGGCAGGTGTTTGTTACACAGATTAGAATGTGGGACATTATTGGCTTCTTTTTCTGTTAGTTCTTCTTGTATCAGTAACGTGCCTGTGCATGTTTTCTGGTTAAACATACAAGCTGATTTGTTCCTTGGGTCAGTGGGAGGGTATCCTCTGAAATATAATCTCATGAGTAATGGTGGAAAACTGTCAGATTTTGCTTTTCAAGTGCAGAGACAAATATGATCATGTTTGGAATGGTATGAGTAATAAAATCTTTCCTCCCTGAAACAGGAGTCTTGTGTTATTTACTAGAATTCATGAAATTATGATATATTAACATGTTAGCTCACACCGAAAAAATGTCAGACACTTCATACTTCTGGATATAGTAAACATTATCAAGGAGTTATCTAATGCAGGGGAGGCCTCTGAATAGTTTCCAGACAAAGGCAATTCTCCTCTAGCAAGGAAGAGAGCAGTCCATTTTTGCTTGTCCAGAGGTTTCAGGGGAATCTGTGAATTCAAGTTTCTCTAGCACATTCACCAGCATCTCCTTATCCCATGTGGCTCGAACTCTCTCCTTCCCTATCAGGGATCAACTCTCCTATAGAGACTTGCACTGGCTGTGGATTCAATCATGGTAGCGATTTAGTTACTCTATCATTTTTCCTCAACCAGATTTTCCATCACTCTTGGCTCTCTGGTTGCTGGAGGAGAGGGTATCTCTCAGTAATTATATAAAGCCCATCTGACTGTAACACATTCCTTTGAATTGATTTTTGGTTGAACTGACCTTGCAAGTTAGTTGTGTCTGACTCTTTGTGACCCTGTGGACTGCAGCACACCAGGCTTCCATGTCCTTCACCATCTCCTGGAGCTTGCTCAAACTCACGTCCATTGAGTCTGTGATATCTTCTAGCCATCTAATCTTCTGTTGCCTCCTTCTCCTCCTGCCCTCAATCCTTCCCAGCATCAGAGTTTTTTCCAATGAGTTGGCTCTTTACATCAGATGGCCAAAATATTGTTAAGAAAAATCAACTGACTTCACTGCCTTTATAATTCACTGTCCCTGATAATTTTCAAATATTTCTTATTTTTGGACAATTCTAAAACTATTATACAGGTGAGTGTATTTCCTTTTACCTGAATACCATTGTAATTCAACTCAGATAAGAGTCTTATTAAGCATATACTGCCCAAGAAAGAAGGTAGATATTTTTATCTACCACATTGTGTTAATCACTGATTAAACCCTTGACGCTTTCAGATTTCTCTGCAAGGAGCCAGATTCAAGTAGCCAGAGCAGATCTCAGTCAATGATATGTACTTGTTGGTGTTTAGAAGTCTAACTAATGGGCAGGAAAAACAACAACAAAGTAAGTACCAGGAGTATTGGTAAGACACTGACAGTGTTACCTCTAGTAAGGGCCTTCACATTAACAATGCAGAAGCATTTGTTTTTCCAAATTATAGCGGCATTTCTGAAAGTGGAAAATAGTGACAAATTGATTCACTTATTTTATTTACTAGCATTCACTAAAAAACTCCTTAGACTAGTAGCTTTTCTTTAAAACTGAGTGAAAAATAAAAATAAATGTTTTTAATAGTATAGTCTACTATTTATTGATAATGGAAATGAAAAGCCATAAAAGATAAAAATATAGTATAAACCATTTTAGGAATGATCTCATATCTGAGACTCATTAAATAAATTATAAAAATGCCAAATGGTTTAACAGCATTGAATTATAAATGTTAATTACTTGGAAATATCTCGTTATTGGGACATTAGGAAAAGTAATAATAGTAAAATAATTTGAAAGTTCAGGTCACATGATTATCAAAGAGAGAAAGTCAACCCAGCCTGTGACTTAGTCAGATAACTAAGGCTGAAAGTTACTGCTTTAGTGGAAACTGAGTGGTATTCACTAACTGTTAAGACAAGAGCTTTGTAATAAACTGAATCAGTGAAAGTAGTAGACCTAAAACTGGATGGAAATCAGATGATTTGATGGATTTTTATCAATTTTGGACTGAGCAGTGCTGGGAAATTAATATTTTTAAGACAGAAATATCTCACTAACTTCACAATGTGATGTGAAATGCACATAATATAACATTTTAGATATCAAAGTGTAATAATAAAGAAAATGTGATCATATAAAAGTAAAAAATCTCACATTATAAAACACAAGAGATCTTTATTTAACTGTCATTACAGTTAAATTGTGTTATTACAAAGGGAAGAGACATAGAACATAAAATTGTTCTGAAATTTCATTAGTTTAATTAATTTAGCACTTTCATTTTAAAGCAGATGCTTGAGACTTGAATTTATCAAGTATTCCAAATATTAGATTTATAAAATAAAGCCCATATATGGACAAACACTTTCTCTAATATTTCTAATATGGATGACCAGGTTCACAAACTATACTTACTCTATTTCCCTGTTAATTTTTTTTTCCTTAAGATTTGGCATTTTATTATTTCTGAAAAGAAGACTAGATCTTGCACTTGGTATACTCTAGACAAGGCCACATATTTTCTCGTTCATGGGTAACTTTACTCATGGAAATAAGTTCACTCAATGTTACTTCAGAGAAGGCAATGGCACCCTACTCCAGTACTCCTGCCTGGAAAATCCCATGGATGGAGGAGCCTGGAAGGCTACAGTCCATGGGGTCGCTGAGGGTCGGACAAGACTGAGCAACTTCACTTTGACTTTTCACCTTCATGCACTGGAGAAGGAAATGGCAACCCACTCCAGTGTTCTTGCTTGGAGAATCTCAGGGACGGGGGAGCCTGGTGGGCTGCCTTCTATGGGGTCACACAGAGTCGGACACGACTGAAGTGACTTAGCAGTGCAGCAGTGTTACATTGACTGCGTTCTCACAATTTTTTGTTTTTGTTGAAAACATATATATGGAAAATTACATAAAACACATGCAGTTTAACAAAATTTTATAATGCAAGTACCCATTAAACTACTTAACAATAAATAAAACACTGCCTCCATCTCCCAGTCATGTACTTTTCAAAGTCAAAATCAATAGCTCCATTATAGAACTAACTAAAGGAACTACTGTATTGATTTTATATAGTCAATTGAACAAGTATTTTATTTATTTATTTATTTTTTACTTTACAATATTGTATTGGTTTTTTCATACATCAACATGAATCCACCACGGGTGTATGCGTCTTCCCAATCCTGAACCCCCCTCCCACCTCCCTCCCCATACCATCCCTCTGGGTCATCCCAGTGCACCAGCCCAAAGCTTCCTCTATCCTGCATTGAACCTGGGCTGGCAATTCGTTTCTTATATGATATTATACACTATAGTCAATATATTATATACGTATATACTATGTGTGTGTATATATATATATACACACATACACACACACACATATATTTATTGAGTACATGCTAAGTCACTTCAGTCGTGGCTGACTTTGTGATCCTGTAGACCATAGCCCACCAGACTTCTCTGTCCATGGGAATTCTCAAGGCATGAATAGTGGAGTTGCCATGCCCTCCTTCAGGGGATGTTCCCAAACCAGCTATGGAACCCATGTCTCTGGGGTTTCCTGCATTGGCAGGCAAGTTCCTTACCATTGGCACCACCTGGGAAGCCTATGTATAAACATATATATATATATATATATACACATACATACATACACATATATATAGTATACATTTGTGTATACGTATTTGCATATATTTACACATACAATATATTTGCATATATTTACATATACAATATATTTGTGTATGCATATAGATACATTTTAATATTTATATATTTATTTAAATATATATTCCAAATACCTTGTCTAATTTAAAAATTTCTGATTTATTAATTAATATAATTTAATTATATATAATATATTAATATATAATTTAATTGATATATAATTTAATTAATTATATAGTAGTCATAAAATATATACTGAATGTTTTCAATCTTTTAAAGTTGTTGAAACAGTATATATGGTCAGTTGCTTTTTTTGTTTTTTTGAAGTAAATGTTGAATTTTTTAGTAGGTTGAAATATAATTTATATGCCATATAATTCACTCACATAAAATGTAAAGTTCAATAATTTTTTAGTATATCCAAGTTTTGTGTTTTTCTCACACTACTGATAACCAGTGTTGTGGGTATACTGAACCTTGTGGTTCTTATGATTGCAAGACATTTTTTCTCATTAGTCATCAGGAAACCTTAGGGGAAAATGTTTATTACTTACAGGTCCTGGGAATTTCATAGCATAGTTGAGGCTACACAGCTAGGTCCTGGGGAGAGAGAGAAAATAGATAGAGAGCATGCCTGGGGTTTTATTTTTATTGGGGTAGGGGCATAATTGAGAGTATAATTGAAGGCCTTACTGTGTACTAGTGAGTTTAAAACAAAAACAGGAATTTAAAGGAAAATAAGAGAAGAAACAAGTGACCCAAATGATCAGTTATTAAAATCAACTAATATCTTTAAACCAAAAAAACCTAAGGTAGAAAGATGGCTCACAACTGTTTTCTTCAAGATATTCTTGAAAAGGATACCTCTTTGATATGGATGCCATCACAACCAAAACTTAATTAAGTTTGGCATTTGCATTATCTAAACAAATAAACAAGACAAAACACCTCTCAGGGTTTACACTACAATTCAATGCATAACTGTTACTGTCATCAATTTTGGAACATATTCACCACCTCCACAAGACAACCTAAACTTTTAGTTATCATTTCACTACACACTTCCCCATTCAACATTTCATCTCTAAAACTATACTACTTCCTGTCTCTATAGATTTCCCTTGAATGGACTCATTTAGTATATGGCCTTTGTGATTGACTTTCTTCACTTGGCATGATGCTTTCAAGTTTTATCCATTTTGTAGCATGCATCAATACTTTGTGGTTTTTTTGACTGAATAATATTCCATTGCATGGAAATGTCATATTTTGTTTATCTATTCATCCCTTAATGGATATTTGGAGTTTCTTACTATTACCATTATGAATAATGCTGCTATAAATATTCCTGGCTTCTTAAAAACACAATTTAATTGCTCTCTGATATATGAACATAAAAATTATCAAGCACTATTTCATCTGCAGATCAAAAATGGAAGATCACAAGGATTTTTCACCATTTTATAATTTAAATCTTTCTTGCTGTGTTTTATTATTAGGTAAGTATTTATAGCATTACTCTAATAAAAATAAATACCTCCTGGTTTGAAAAGACATCAACTAATATAGATTCAGAGTATCTGTCATATACTATGCAAAATCTAATACAAATAGCTGATTTTTATGCAAATCTATTTAACAATCATGTACATGAGTTAATATTTGACAGATACATTGTAGCAAAAAACAGTCTACAGAGACTATAAAAATTAGTTCTAGAAATTCAGGAATGATGGAAAATAAATAATAATAAAGTTCTTGTATAGCTGAAATAAAACAATTTTTCAACCTTGACCCTGAAAATTTAGTAAACAAATGATAGTTGTTTTTACATACACAGAAGTATATTTTAAGACATAGTATGTTGCTGTTAAATGTTTAAAGAAGAAATGACATTTAATGAAAAAGTAACTAAAAAAGTTATGTGTGTGTGCGTGCTTCGTTTCTGTTTGATTACTCATCCTATGTGTGTATAAAATAAAAATCAATTGATAAGGATAAAAGAATAAATACATCAGGTTATTTAGATATAGGCATTATATTGCCACAAAAACACATTTATTACTTTTTAGAAATATTCTGGAAATATTCAAATCATTCAGAAAAGGTTAAAAGTAAAATTTTACATATATGAGTGGGTTTTTTTCAAGTATAAATAGTACATGTATTTCTGGAAGCACAATTAAATTTTTAGTATTTTTTTTCTCTAAAAACAGTAATATTTGGAAAACCAAATGGGGTACTAAAACATAGGAGATTTTAGTATCAGATCAAATCAGTCGCTGAGTCGTGTCCGACTCTTTGCGACCGCATGAATCGCAGCACGCCAGGCCTCCCTGTCCATCACCAACTCCCGGAGGTCACTAAGACTCACATCCATCAAGTCACTGATGCCATCCAGCCATCTCATCCTCTGTCGTCCCCTTCTCCTCCTGCCCACAATCCCTCCCAGCATCAGAGTCATTTTCCAATGAGTCAACTCTTCTCATGAAGTGGCGAAAATACTGCAGTTTCAGCTTTAGCATCATTCCTTCCAAAGAAATCCCAGGGCTGATCTCCTTCAGAATGGACTGGTTGGATCTCCTTGCAGGCCAAGGGACTCTCAAGAGTCTTCTCCAACACCACAGTTCAAAAGCATCAATTGTTCAGCGCTCAGCCTTCTTCACAGTCCAGCTCTCACATCCATACATGACCACAGGAAAGACCCTAGCCTTGACTAGACGAAATTTTGTTGGCAAAGTAATGTCTCAGCTTTTGAATATGCTATCTAGGTTGGTCATAACTTTCCTTCAAAGGAGTAAGCGTCTTTTGATTTCATGGCTGCAGTCGCCATCTGCAGTGATTTTGGAGCCCAGAAAAATAAGGTCTGACACTGTTCCACTGTTTCCCCATCTATTTCCCATGAAGTGATGGGACCAGATTCCATGATCTTCGTTTCTGAATGTTGTGCTTTAAGCCAACTTTTTCACTCTCCACTTTCACTTTCATCAAGAGGCTTTTTAGTTCCTCTTCACTTTCTGCCATAAGGGTGGTATCATCTGCATATCTGAGGTTATTGATATTTCCCCCAGCAATCTTGATTCCAACTTGTGTTTCTTCCAGTCCAGCATTTCTCATGATGTACTCTGCATATAAGTTAAATAAACAGGGTGACGATATACAGCCATGACTTACTCCTTTTCCTATTTGGAACCAGTCTGTTGTTCCATGTCCAGTTCTAACTGTTGCTTCCTGACCTGCATACAGATTTCTCAAGAGGCAGATCAGGTGATCTGGTATTCCCATCTCTTTAAGAATTTTACACAGTTTATTGTGATCTACACAGTCAAAGGCTTTGGCATAATCAATAAAGCAGAAATAGATGTTTTACTGGAACCCTTTGCTTTTCCATGATCCAGCGGATGTTGGCAATTTGATCTCTGGTTCCTCTGCGTTTTCTAAATCCAGCTTGAACATCAGCAAGTTCATGGTTCACATATTGCTGAAGCTTGGCTTGGAGAATTTTGATCATTACTTTACTAGTGTGTGAGATGAGTGCAATTGTGCGGTAGTTTGAGCACTCTTTGGCATTGCCTTTCTTTGGGATTGGAATGAAAACTGACCTTTTCCAATCTTGTGGCCACTGCTGAGTTTTCCAGATTTGCTGGCATATTGAGTGCAGCACTTTCACAGCATCATCTTTCAGGATTTGGAATAGCTCCACTGGAATTCCATCACCTCCACTAGCTTTGTTCGTAGTGATGGTTTCTAAGGCCCACTTGACTTCACATTCCAGGATGTCTGGCTCTAGGTCAGTGATCACGCCATCATGATTATCTGGGTGGTGAAGCTCTTTTTTGTACACTTCTTCTGTGTATTCTTGCCACTTCTTCTTAATATCTTCTGCTTCTATTAGGTGCATACCATTTCTGTCCTTTATCTAGCCCATCTTTGCATGAAATGTTCCTTTGGTATCTCGGATTTTCTTGAAGAGATCCCTAGTCTTTCCCATTCTGTTGTGTATATAATTCTTCATTAATATACTTGAATATGTCAGGAGGATTGGTTTCTCAGGTATATAACAATAAAATTGTCAGAATAAGACCATTATAACTGATATAAAAAGAGTAAATTAATTTTTAAAGAACTATTTCAAAATAAGAATTTGACTATAATTGATCCATAGTTATCCCTCTCTTTTTTTAAGTCATCTAAAGAATTATAATCCCTACAGCATATGTATCAGTTAAAATTTGTAAGTAAATATGGAAGAAGCAAAAACAGCTATTGAGTATTGCTGGGGAAATAGAATATTCCTGCCAACAAAAGATCTTTCTGTACAAACATAAAAGAGAGGTAGCTGCTGCTAAGTCGCTTCAGTCGTGTCCGACTTTGTGCGACCCAATATATGGCAGCCCACCAGGCTCCCCATCCCTGGGATTCTCCAGGCAAGAATACTGGAGTGGGTTGCTATTTCCTTCTTCAATGCATGAAAGTGAAAGTGAAAGTAAAGTAGCTCAGTTGTATCTGACTCCTAGGGACCCCATGGACTTCAGCCTACCAGGCTCCTCCATTTATGGGATTTTCTAGGCAAGAGTACTGGAGTTGGTTGCCATTGAAGAGAGGTAGAGAAAAAGTCAATTACTAAGTAGGCATTAACATATTCACATTTATGTAAGATAGTATAAAAGTGAATTTTTAAAGGAAAATGGAATATCACACAAATTTAAACAGTAAAGCAGAAGAAGGAATATTTAAAACTTCTCTTATCTCCTTAGGAGAGGAAAGAGTCACACCTCCTGACAGTCTCCTGTAAGTCTCCTCAGAGACCCCTGAGCTAATTCTGGTGGAACATTTTTATATATCTAGAGGTTATTTGGCCTGGAAACTTAAAGATAAGTTTACATTGTAAAAACTGGAGATTGGGCTTCATCCCTAGAGAGATTATCTCTATTCTGTGTTAGAGTCAAATTCACTTTGTCTCCAAAGAAATATAGTGAAGGAAGAAATGGATAGAGAGAGAGTAAAAGGAGTCTTATCCATTTATAAATAGAAAAAATAATTTTTATTTATCCTTACAATATTTTCAATGGAAACATGACCATTGTTTAGAATAAACACGTATTTCTGGCTTACCTGTTTCTAGCCTTTGGTTGCTTTTGAAATATGTTAAAATGAAGTATATAAAATGAACTAATGGCAATACAGATGGAAGTAATTCTCTCCTGTGAAGAGATTCACACTCCCTCTATGCTATCCCCAGCCCCCAAAAAAAAAAAGAAAAAAATAATTAGCAAGTTTATATTCTTGATCTGTAAATGTATCTGCTCTTTGCATCTTCCTTTAACCTTGCTGTAAACACTTGCCTTATTTCTTAGCTAACAATGAGTTAAAGAAAACTATTAACACATGTTAGCCTTATACCTCTGAGAAAGTCTTGGTCTTATTTTTATTGAAAAATGTATTTGAACAGATATGTTTTGTAGCACAAAACTTGAAAACCAATTCAAACTGATAGATTATACACAATAAAATACAATTGTATACTAGGATAAGCAAGGACTGGTGTGGAGATATTCAGTTATCTGCAAATGTTCACATAGAAGCATTTTGTTAGAAATGATGGGGCCATAGTTGCTCCTCCGAATATATAGAAAGTTGGTTAGTTGTTCAAAACAAAAGCAAAACTAATAAAACATAATTAATTAGACCAACAAAAATCTGGTAAAGTGACATAAATAGGCAAGAGATGGGTGATGGTATATCATTAGAAACAACTTTGAAATGGTGGAGGGTGGGAGGTAGAAAAGGTCAAGGGTCCTCAGTCAAATCAGTTTTGTTAATGGCATTTTTTTTTGTTTAGTCTCTCAACCTAGACATTCCTTAGTTTTCACCCTGACAGAATAATACACATCAGAACTCCTAGAACACTGCTATCTTTTAATATTATAATCAATATTCTTAATCAGTTTATTAGAAGAGAGATAAGGTGCAATAAAATTCAGTTTGTTTGTATAGTATAATTGGAGATTTGTCAAGCTGTCCGGGGAAGGCAATGGCACCCCACCCCAGTACTTTTTCCTGGAAAATCCCATGGATGGAGGAGCCTGGTAGACTCCAGTCCATGGGGTCGCTAAGAGTCAGACACGACTGAGCAACTTCACTTTCACTTTTCACTTTCATGCATTGGAGAAGGAAATGGCAACCCACTCCAGTATTCTTGCCTGGAGAATCCCAGGGACGGGGGAGCCTGGTGAGCTTCTGTCTATGGGGTCGCACAAAGTCGGACACGACTGAAGCGACTTAGCAGCAGCAGCAGCAGCAGCAGCAGGGTATTGATGAACAAGGTTTAGTTTATCATGGCATCAGACCTGGAATATATGCAGCAGTATCAAGTAAAGAAGAAAAGTTATAAAATCTAATACAGATTCAGGAATGGGAACAATTGTGCTTAGTCTAAAAATGTTATAAATAATTTTTCTTTTTTCTTTCAGGCCATGAAAATCATGTTGCAAGTCCTACAGCCCTAAAGAAACCAAAGAAAGTGAAAGTCAATTGCTCAGTTGTGTCTTACTCTTTGTGACCCTGTAGACTGTAGCCTGCCAGGCTCCTATGTCCAGGGAATTTTCCAGGCCAGAATATTGGAGTGGGTTGCCATTCCTTTCTCCAGGGGATCTTCCCCACCCAGGGATTGTACCATGTCTCCTGCATTGCAGGCAGATTCTTTACTGTTTGAGGAATTAGGAACACCCAAAGAAACCAAGGTATGTTTTAATTTTCACCAAGAAATTATCTTTGATTTTCCAAGACTTCTTCATATCAGTATAAACTTAAGATTGGAGGTAGACTTTTCAGGTTTGTTTCTTTACAACTTTGTTGTTGTTTAGTCACGAAGTCATGTCTGACTCTTTTGGTGACCCCATGGACTATAGCCTACCAGGCTCCACTGTCCATGGGATTTCCCAACAAGAATACTAGAGTGGGTAGTCATTCGCTTCTCCAGGGGCATCTTCCAAATCCAGGGATTGAACCTACTTCTCTTTCATTGGCAGAGTACTAGGGATGTGGGTGGCCAAAACTTAGGGATGTATAAAGCTTGATACCAGTGTGACTGAAAATAGCAACTGTCATTTTTTCCATTGACTGATGCAAGTGATTCTGTTGACTACTTAATAACAAGTAGACCTGTATGAAAAATCTGACACCAATTATATTACTATCTCTGTGGCCATGAGCAAAGAAGATTTGAAATATAAATTAGAAGTAGAATTGATTTAGCTTTTTGTTATAGTCTACCTGAGTTTATGAGTGATGTCAGTTTCAGGATTGAGTTTTTCCCAGGATAGGCAAAATTGTGCATGGAATTTCTCAAAGCAGGGAGCAGTTACACGTTTAAAACTATATTCAAAGAGTTTCATTCAATCTCACAGAAACAAAAATGGGCATGTGGTTATCTAACTTCAGAAATAAATAAAATAATACAGAAGAAGAAAAGGTGGATATATTTAAAATATTTTCTTGTTAGCACTGATTTATATTATGGCAAGTGTCCACAAGTGTATTTAACATACGTTAAAAGATGAATTACTGTCGGAATCTATTGTCAGAATCTGAATTGATTGCCACAAATGATAGTAAACATGGAGGAAATTGTGTCCTACACAATGGCACGCATTTTTATCAGAAATATCATCACTAAATATTATGAAATTGTAATAGGTAGATGACAGAGATGGAGATGGAGATAGAAAAAAACCTGTCCTCTCAAAAATAAATATTCTCAGAAGCCAAAAACAAGTTACGATTATGAATGCTGAGACAGGACACATTTCTGACTTTGATTTTACATTTGAAATATCCACTGAACCCTAGTGATCTTAACTTCTATTTTGAATGTGTAATTGGAGAAAAAGTGATAAAATTTGTAACCTGTACAAGGTTGAGGTTCGAATAAAGATTGCCACATGAATATGGATCACAAAGTTCTAAACTTTAAATAGGGATGGATTAGATATAAATTGATCTTAAAGAATGATCCACAAAGAGAATCTATCTATCTGAAAACTAGCTCTCGGTAGAGGTAACAATGCTCTACTGAAAATATGTAGAAACAAACAGGATCTCAATTGCATATACGTTCCAAATTCAGAGATTGTGATCATCTAAAAGCTTTCAAGGCACAAAATGGATATTATTACTTACAAATATTTCTACAGAGCCTGTATATTTATAAAACCATCAGATCAGATCAGATTAGATCAGTCGATCAGTCCTGTCCGACTCTTTGCAACCCAATGAAGTGCAGCACGCCAGGCCTCCCTGTTCATCACCAAATGATACACCAGAGTGCACTGAGACTCACATCCATCGAGTCAGTGATGCCATCCAGTCATCTCATCCTCTGTCGTCCCTTTCTCCTCTTGCTGCCAAATGCTCCCAGCATCAGAGTCTTCTCTAATGAGTCAACTCTTCTCATGAGGTGATCAAAGTATTGGAGTTTCAGCTTTAGTATCATTCCTTCCAAAGAAATCCCAGGGCTGATCTCCTTCAGAATGGACTGGTTGGATCTCCTTGCAGTCCAAGGGGTTCTCAAGAGTCTTCTCCAACACCACAGTTCAAAAGCATCAATTCTTCGGCACTCAGCCTTCTTCACAGTCCAGCTCTCACATCCATACATGACCACAGGAAAAACCATAGCCTTGACTAGACGTACCTTTGTTGGCAAAGTAATGTCTCTGCTTTTGAATATGCTATCTAGGTTGGTCATAGCTTTACTTCCAAGGAGTAAGCATCTTTTAATTTCATGGCTGCAGTTACCATCTGCCGTGATTTTGGAGCCCAGAAAAATAAGGTATGACACTGTTTCCACTGTTTCCCCATCTATTTCCCATGAAGTGATGGGACCAGATGCCATGATCTTCATTTTCTGAATGATGAGCATTAAGCCAAATTTTTCACTCTCCATTTTCAATTTCATCAAGAGGCTTTTTAGTTCCTCTTCACTTTCTGCCATAAGGGTGGTGTCATCTGCATATCTGAGGTTATTGATATTTCTCCCGGCAATCTTGTTCCAACTTGTGTTTCTTCCAGTCCAGCATTTCTCATGATTTACTCTGCATATAGGTTAAATAAACAGGGTGACAATATTTAGCCTTGACGTACTCCTTTTCCTATTTGGAACCAGTCTGTTGTTTCATGTCCAGTTCTAACTGTTACTTCCTGACCTGCATACAAATTTCTCAAGAGGCAGATCAGGTGATCTGGTATTCCCATCTCTTTCAGAATTTTCCACAGTTTATTGTGATCCACACAGTCAAAGGTTTTGGCATAGTCAATAAAGCAGAAATAAATGTTTTTTTGGAACTCTCTTGCTTTTTCCATGATCCAGCGGATGTTGGCAATTTGATCTCTGGTTCCTCTGCCTTTCCTAAAACCAGCTTGAACATCAGGAAGTTCACGGTTCACACATTGCTGAAGCCTGGCTTGGAGAATTTTGAGCATTACTTTACTAGAGTGTGAGATGAGTGCAATTGTGCCGTAGTTTGAGCAGTCTTTGGCATGGCCTTTCTTTGGGATTGGAATGAAAACTGACCTTTTCAAGGCCTGTGGCCACTGCTGAGTTTTCCAAATTTGCTGGCATATTGAGTATAGCACTTTCACAGCATCATCTTTCAGGATTTGCAATAGCTCAATTGGAATTCTATCATCCCCACCAGCTTTGTTTGTAGTTATGCTTTCTAAGGCCCACTTGACTTCACATTCCAGGATGTCTGGCTCTAGATCAGTGATCAGACCATCGTGATTATCTGGGTCGTGAAGCTCTTTTTTGTACACTTCTTCTGTGTATTCTTGCCACCTCTTCTTAATATCTTCTGCTTCTGTTAGGTCTATACCATTTCTGTCCTTTATCGAGCCCATCTTTGCCTGAAATGTTCCTTTGGTATCTCTGATTTTCTTGAAGAGATCTCTAGTCTTTCCCATTCTGTTGTTTTCTTCTATTTCTTTGCATTGATCGCTGAAGAAGGCTTTCTTATCTCTTCTTGCTATTCTTTGGAACTCTGCATTCAGATGTTTATATCTTTCCTTTTCTCCTTTGCTTTTCGCTTCTCTTCTTCTCACAGCTACTTGTAAGGCCTCCCCAGACAGCCATTTTGCTTTTTTGCATGTCTTTTCCATGGGAATGGTCTTGATCCCTTTCTCCTGTACAATGTCACAAACCTGATTCCATAGTTCATCAGGCATTCTATCTATGAGATCTAGGCCCTTAAATCTATTTCTCATTTCCACTATATAATCATAAGGGATTTGATTTAGGTCATACCTGAATGGTCTAGTGGTTTTCCCTACTTTCTTCAATTTCAATCTGAATTTGGCAATTAGTTCATGGTCTTAGCCACAGTCAGCTCCTGGTCTTGTTTATGCTGACTGTATAGAGCTTCTCCATCTTTGACTGCAAAAAATATAATCAATCTGATTTCAACGTTGATCATCTGGTGATGTCCATGTATAGAGTCTTCTCTTGTGTTGTTGGAAGAGGGTGTTTGCTATGACCAGTGCATTTTCTTGGCAAAACTCTATTAGTTTTTGCCCTGCTTCATTCCGGTTTCCAAGTCCAAATTTGCCTGTTACTCCAGGTGTTTCTTGACTTCCAACTTTTGCATTCCAGTCCCCTATAATGAAAAGGACATCTTTTTTGTGTGTTAGTTCTAAAAGATCTTGTAGGTCCTTATAGAACCATCCAACTTCAGCTTCTTCAGCGTTACTGTTTGGGGCATAGACTTAGATTACTCTGAGATTGAATTGTTTGCCTTGGAAACGAACAGAGATCATTCTGTCATTTTTAAGATTGCATCCAAGTACTGCATTTCGGACTCTTTTGTTGACCATGATGGCCACTCCATTTCTTCTGAGGGATTCCTGCCCGCAGTAGTAGATATAATGGTCATCTGAGTTAAATTCACCCATTCCAGTCCATTTTAGTTCGCTAATTCCTAGAATGTCAACATTCACTCTTGCCATCTCTTGTTTGACCACTTCCAATTTTCCTTGATTCATGGACCTGACATTCCACGTTCCTATGCAGTATTGCTCTTTAAAGCATCGGACCTTGCTTTTGTCACCGTCACATCCACAGCTGGGTATTCTTTTTGCTTTGGCTCCATCTTTTCATTCTTTCTGGAGTTATTTCTCCACTGATCTCCAGTAGCATATTGGGCACCTACTGACCTGGGGAGTTTCTCTTTTTGTATCCTATCATTTTGCTTTTTTATACTGTTCATAGGTTTCTCAAGGCAAGAATACTGAAGTGGTTTGCCATTCCCTTTTCCAGCGGACCACATTCTGTCAGATCTCTCCACCATGACTGGCCCACCTTGAGTTGCCCCACAGGCATGGCTTAGTTTCATGGAGCTAGGCAAGGCTGTGGTCCTAGTGTAACTAGATTGAGTAGTTTTCTGTGAGTATGGTTTCAGTGTGTTTGCCCTCTGATGCCGTCTTGCAACACCTACTGTCTTACCTGGGTTTCTCTTACCCTGGGCGTGGGGTAACTCTTCACAGCTGCTCCAGCAAAGCGCAGCCAATGCTCCTTACCTTGAACTAGGGGTATCTCCTCACCAATGTCCTTCCTGTCCTTCAATGTGTGAATGCTCCTCTAGGCCCTCCTGCGCCCGTGCAGCCACGGCTCCTTGGACATAGTGTTGGTCCTCCCAGCTACCGCCCCTGGCCTTGGGCCCAAAATAATTGAATATATCATAAAATTATATAGATACTATTATAAAATATTCATTAATTTTTTGAACTTTGATACGAATATTTCAATAAGAGTGAGTTCAATGTTGCTTATTGCTCTCTTTCTCTCTGAGATGAAACAGGAAGTTTATATTTTTAATATATCCATTTTAATGCGGGTAAAGGTGTATCTCCGGGGAAGGCAATGGCACCCCACCCCAGTACTTTTGCCTGGAAAATCCCATGGACGGAGGATCCTGGTAGGCTCCAGTCCTTGGGGTCGCTAAGAGTCGGGTGCGACTGAGCGACTTCACTTTCACTTTTCACTTTCATGCATTGGAGAAGGAAATGGCAACCCACTCCAGTATTCTTGCCTGGAGAATCCCAGGGATGGGGGAGCCTGGTGAGCTTCCGTCTATGGGGTCGCACAGAGTCGGACACGACTGAAGCGACTTAGCAGCAGTAGCAGCAGCAGCAAAGGTGTATCTCAATGCATTTTTCAATAGAATTTCTTTAAAGTTTTTATTTTTATATTCAAGTATAGCTGATTAACAATCTTGTGATAGTTTCAGATGAACAGCGAAGGAATTCAGCCATATATACACATGTATCAATTCTCTGTCAAACTCATTACTTTCTGTCACTACATTTCTGAATGTCTTGGGTATATAGGCATAGTTTTGGTCCAAAGTTAAGATTTTTAAGTTAAGTTCTATCTCTCAGGAATTTTTCTTATCTTCATCCAGAGGTTAAATTTATACTCTATCTCAAAGGCATTCTAAATGATTCTAACAATTAGCAAAAAAAATGTCAAATCTCCGTGTTTAAAGAGAGATTGAAGAAGTATCACTTTTATTTTTTTTTTTTCCTTTTAGTGGCATTTCCCAAAGCAATATAAGCCAAATATTTCAAATCTTGTTCTGTTAAAATACTCTCAGGATAACTGTCAGATTTTTTTTGTCCCCCAGTCAAAAAGTAGAGTAAGAACTTTTTGGAGAAAAAAAAAAAAAAAAAATTCTCTATAGGGATTCTCTTTCTGCACACAGCAGGGGTTGACCCCTTGTGGATTTACTCCCTGGAGTGAGCAATTGCCCAGCTGAAGGAAAGAATGAGAAATGAACTCACACCCTGAAATCCAAAGAGAAACCTCAGAGACTTGAAAGACAAAATGAAAACAAGACTGGGCTGTAACTCTTCCTTGATTCTTTTTTTGTTTTGTTTTGTTTTTTCCTGCATGATCATAATTTAATTTGTACAGTCTTATACCTTTCTGTATTGCTTCCTGCCCCTTCCCACGCCTTCCATACATCAAGCTTGTGTATCTCCTAACTAGTAAGGAAGAATTTTTTTTTCTATACATAAATACTGATACTATTTAATTCAAGATATCTAAAATCATTGTCATGTCACATAGAAATCATAAAGGAGAGGAAGAGGAAAATAGGCTATTTGTTCCTTTAAAAAACGTTTTCTTTGACATTTCACTCTTGAAATTCTGTATCAGCACAGTTACATCACAACTGTAATGAAAAAGACTTTACAAGAAAGAAATTGTTTATGTCATCATTTGGCAAACTTCGAGAGCAAATCAAGGTTATATGTTTCTTTTTGAAAGTAGAATACATTTTTTAAGTGTGACAATATTCTGTTTGAATTCTTTTTTTCTACTTGGGTTTCTAAGTGGGTATATGGGTATTATAATACTTCTTGCATAATTTCAGTTTGTGTTTTCCACTCTAAATTAGTTGTGTCAGGCTTACAACATCAAAAAACCATCACAGAAAAATGAGTCATAATATTTTTCTTAGAATAATTGTGAGTAGTGAAAATTCTCATCTTTAATAATTATAGTTGTTAATAAGTTGAATATCATGAAGATTAAGTCAAATGCTTCAAGGCACCAAAGTAGCATTAAATCTGCCTCAATTTTTAAGTTATACCACAGACTAAAAAAGGTTTTTCCCTAAATTTTAAAATTTGTGCTTCTTAGTCCATCACAATCACTTCCTTTTAAAATTGTATTTGATATATTTAGATTTAGCAAACTTTTAAACACATAGGATGTCTGTGATGAATAACTGCAATTGACATTTTTTTCTCTTACGTTTTACACATTGATTGTTCATTCCAAATACACCTCTAATAAAAACACATCAAGAGATATTTAAAGAGTTGTAAAAGACAAAAATGAGTGGAAGAAGCAAAAACTCTAGAAGTTTAGCAAACATTAGGTATCCCTGAGTACAGGACCAGATCAGATCAGATCAGATCAGTCACTCAGTCGTGTCCGACTCTTTGCGACCCCATGAACCGCAGCACGCCAGGCCTCCCTGTCCATCACCAACTCCCGGAGGTCACTCAGACTCACATCCATCGAGTCAGTGATGCCATCCAGCCATCTCATCCTCTGTCGTCCCCTTCTCCTCCTGCCCCCAATCCCTCCCAGCATCAGAGTCTTCTCCAATGAGTCAACTCTTCGCATGAGGTGGCCAAAATACTGGAGTTTCAGCTTTAGCATCATTGCTTCCAAAGAAATTCCAGGATTGATCTCCCCCAGAATGGACTGGTTGGATCTTCTTGCAGACCAAGGGACTCTCAAGAGTCTTCTCCAACACCACAGTTCAAAAGCATCAATTCTTCGGCGCTCAGCCTTCTTCACAGTCCAGCTCTCACATCCATACATGACCACAGGAAAGACCATAGCCTTGACTAGGCGAACCTTTGTTGGTAAAGTAATGTCTCTGCTTTTGAATATGCTATCTAGGTTGGTCATAACTTTCCTTCCAAGGAGCAAGCGCCATTTAAGAGCGACCTCGCCTGCCCGCGACCGGCGCGCCATTTAAGAGCGACCTCGCCTGCCCGCGACCGGCGCGCCATTTAAGAGCGACCTCGCCTGCCCGCGACCGGCGCGCCATTTAAGAGCGACCTCGCCTGCCCGCGACCGGCGCGCCATTTAAGAGCGACCTCGCCTGCCCGCGACCGGCGCGCCATTTAAGAGCGCCCCGCCGGCTGCGTCGCGCACTAAGAGCGCCCCGCCGGCTGCGTCGCGCACTAAGAGCGCGGCCGAGAAGAGCTACCCCACGACCGAGGTCAGGAAGGGTGGCGGTGAGGAGAGACCCGTCGTCCAAGGTAAGGTGCGATGGCTGTGCTTCGCTGGCCAGGAGCAGCCAGGAGCAGCCGGGATGAGATACCCCACGCCCAAGGTAAGAGAAACCCAAGTAAGACAGTAGGTCTTGAAAGGGGGCATCAGAGGGCAAATACACTAAAAACATTCTCACAGATAACTAGTCAATCTAATCACACAAGGACCACACCCTTGTCTAACTCAATGAGATTAAGCCATGCCCGAGGGGCAACCTGGGATGGGCGGGTCATGGTGGAGAGATATGACAGGGTGTGGTCCGCTGGAGAAGGGAATGGCAAACCACTTCAGTATTCTTGCCTTGAGAACCCCATGAACAGTATGAAAAGACAAAATGATAGGATACTGAAAGAGAAACTCCCCAGGTCAGTAGGGGCCCAATATGCTACTGGAGATCAGTGGAGAAATAACTCCAGAAAGAATGAAAGGATGGAGCCAAAACAAAAAGAATACCCAGCTGTGGATGTGTCTGGTGATAGAAGCAAAGTCCGATGCTGTAAAGAGCAATATTGCATAGGAACCTGGAATGTCAGGTCCATGAATCAAGGCAAATTGCAAGTGGTCAAACAAGAGATGGCAAGAGTGAATGTTGACATTCTAGGAATTAGCGAACTAAAATGGACTGGAATGGGTGAATTTAACTCGGCTGACCATTATATCTACTACTGCGGGCAGGAATCCCTCAGAAGAAATGGAGTGGCCATCATGGTCAACAAAAGAGTCCGAAATGCAGTACTTGGATGCAATCTCAAAAATGACAGAATGATCTCTGTTCGTTTCCAAGGCAAACAATTCAATGTCACAGTAATCCAAGTCTATGCCCCAACCAGTAACGCCGAAGAAGCTGAAGTTGAAAGGTTCTATGAAGACCTACAAGACCTTTTAGAACTAACACCCAAAAAAGATGTCCTTTTCATTATAGGGGACTGGAATGCAAAAGTAGGAAGTCAAGAAACACCTGGAGTAACAGGCAAATTTGGCCTTGGAATACGGAATGAAGCAGGGCAAAGACTAATAGAGTTTTGCCAAGAAAATGCACTGGTCATAGCAAATACCCTCTTCCAACAACACAAGAGAAGACTCTATACATGGACATCACCAGATGGTCAACACCGAAAACAGATCGATTATATTCTTTGCAGCCAAAGATGGAGAAGCTCTATCCAATCAGCAAAAACAAGACCAGGAGCTGACTGTGGCTCGGACCATGAAATCCTTATTGCCAAATTCAGACTGAAATTGAAGAAAGCAGAGAAAACTACTAGACCATTCAGGTATGACCTAAATAAAATCCCTTATGATTATACAGTGGAAATGAGAAATAGATTTATGGGCCTAGATCTGATAGATAGAGTGCCTGATGAACTATGGAATGAGGTTCGTGACATTGTACAGGAGACAGAGATCAAGACCATCCCCATGGAAAAGAAATGCAAAAAAGCAAAATGGCTGTCTGGGGAGGCCTTACAAATAGCTGTGAAAAGAAGAGAAGCGAAAAGCAAAGGAGAAAAGGAAAGATATAAACATCTAAATGCAGAGTTCCAAAGAATAGCAAGAAGAGATAAGAAAGCCTTCTTCAGTGATCAATGCAAAGAAAAAGAGGAAAACAACAGAATGGGAAAGACTAGGGATCTCTTCAAGAAAATCAGAGATACCAAAGGAACATTTCATGCACAGATGGGCACGATAAAGGACAGAGATGGTGTGGACCTAACAGAAGCAGAAGATATTAAGAAGAGGTGGCAAGAATACACAGAAGAACTGTACAAAAAAGAGCTTCACGACCCAGATAATCATGATGATGTTATCACTGACCTAGAGCCAGGCATCTTGGAATGTGAAGTCAAATGGGCCTTAGAAAGCATCACTATGAACAAAGCAAGTGGAGGTGATGGAATTCCAGGGGAGCTATTCCAAGTCCTGAATGATGATGCTGTGAAAGTGCTACACTCAATATGCCAGCAAATTTGGAAAACTCAGCAGTCGCCACAAGATTGGAAAAGGTCAGTTTTCATCCCAATCCCAAAGAAAGGCAATGACAAGGAGTGCTCAAACTACCGCACAATTGCACTCATCTCACACGCTAGTAAAGTAATGCTCAAAATTCTCCAAGCCAGGCTTCAGCAATATGTGAACCGTGAACTTCCTGATGTTCAAGCTGGTTTTAGAAAAGGCAGAGGAACCAGAGATCAAATTGCCAACATCCGCTGGATCATGGAAAAAGCAAGAGAGTTCCAGAAAAACATCTATTTCTGCTTTATTGACTATGCCAAAGCCTTTGACTGTGTGGATCACAATAAACTATGGAAAATTCTGAAAGAGATGGGAATACCAGACCACCTGATCTGCCTCTTAAGAAATCTGTATGCAGGTCAGGAAGCAACAGTTAGAACTGGACATGGAACAACAGACTGGTTCCTAATAGGAAAAGGAGTACGTCAAGGCTGCATATTGTCACCATGTTTATTTAACTTATATGCAGAGTACATCATGAGAAATGCTGGACTGGAAGAAACACAAGTTGGAATCAAGATTGCCGGGAGAAATATCAATAACCTCAGATATGCAGATGACACCACTCTTATGGCAGAAAGTGAAGAGGGGCTAAAAAGTCTCTTGATGAAAGTGAAAGTGGAGAGTGAAAAGGTTGGCTTAAAGCTCAACATTCAGAAAACGAAGATCATGGCATCTGGCCCCATCACTGCATGGGAAATAGATGGGGAAACAGTGGAAACAGTGTCAGACTTTGTTTTTCTGGGCTCCAAAATCACTGCAGATGGTGACTGCAGCCATGAGATTAAAAGGAGAATATATAAAGGAAAAATGCATTGAACTATGGTGTGAATTCTTCACTAATCTATGACTTTAGCACAGTCTATGCATTCAATATTATTTTTAATTTATTTATTTTAATTGGAGGCTAATTACTTTACAATATTGTGGTGGTTTTTGCTATGCATTGACATGAATCAGCCAGGGGCTAACATATATTCCCCTGTACCAAACCCTCCTCCAACCTCCCTTCCCATCCCATCCCTCTGGATCATCCCAAAGTACTGGCTTTGAGTGTCCCTTTTCATGCATCAAACTTGGACTGATCATCTATTTCATATATGGTAATAGACATGTTTCAATGCTATTCTTCCAAATAATCTTACCCTCATCTTTTCCTGTAGAGTCCAAAAGTCTATTTTTTACATCTGTGTCTCTTTTGTGTCTTGCATACAAGGTTGATGTCTTGCATATAGGGTTGCTCAAACTAACACACAATTGCACTCATCTCACACACTAGTAAAATAACGCTCAAAATTCTCCAAGCCAGGCTTCAGCAATATGTGAACCGTGAACTTCTAGATGTTCAAGCTGATTTTAGAAAAGGCAGAGGAACCAGAGATCAAATTGCCAATATCCGCTGGCTCATGGAAAAAGCAAGAGAGTTCCAGAAAAACATCTATTTCTGTTTTATTGACCATGGCAAAGCCTTTGACTGTGTGGATCACAATAAACTGTGGAAAATTCTGAAAGAGATGGAAATACCAGAACACCAGACCTGCCTCTTGAGAAACCTATATGCAGGTGAGGAAGCCACAGTTAGAACTGGACATGGAACAGACTGGTTCCAAATAGGAAAAGGAGTACGTCAAGGCTGTATATTGTCATCCTGCTTATTTAACTTATATGCAGAGTACATCATAAGAAACACTGGGCTGGATGAAGCACAAGCTGGAATCAAGATTGCTGGGAGAAATAGCAATAACCTCAGATATGCAGATAACACCACCCTTATGGCAGAATGTGAAGAAGAACTAAAGAGTCTCTTGGTGAAAGTGAAAGAGAAGAGTGAAAAAGTTGGTTTAAGGCTCAACATTCAGAAAACTAAGATAATGACGTCTGGTCCCATCACTACATGGGAAATAGATGGGGAAACTGTGGAAACAGTGGTTGAATTTATTTTGGGGGGCTCGAAAATCATTGCAGATGATGATTACAGCCATGAAATTAAAAGATGCTTACTCCCTGTAAGGAAAGCTATGACCAACCTAGATAGCATATTAAAAAGCAGAGACATTACTTTGCCAACAAAGATCTGTCTAGTCAAGGCTATGGTTTTTTCAGCGGTAATGTATGGATGTGAGAGTTGGACTGTAAAGAAAGCTGAGCTTTGAAGAATTGATGCTTGTGAACTGTGGTGATGGAGAAGACTCTTGACAGTCCCTTGGACTGCAAGAAGATCCAACCAGTCCATCCTAAAGGAGATCAGTCCTAGGTGTTCATTGGAAGGACTGATGCTGAAGGTGAAAGTCCAATACTTTGGCCACCTGAAGCGAAGAGCTGACTCATCTGAAAAGACCCTGATGCTGGGAGGGATTGAGGGCAGGAGGAGAAGGGTACAACAGAGGATGAGATGGTGTGTATGCCCAGCAGTGGGATTGCTGGGTCATATGACAGTTCTATTTGCAGTTTTTAAAGGAATCTCCACACTGTTCTCAATAGTATTTTTTTTTTTTTTTTAATTTTTAAATCATGTTACAATGCCCACCTCCACCCCACCAAAGGAAACACACACACACACACAGACACACACAGACACACACACACACACAAAACAGAGTTGAAAAATCTGGGCGTACATGCTGTGCAGGGATGGGACCCAGAGTGAAATGATTGTATTCTGGCTCACAAAATCTTTGTGAGAAATAAATAAATAACCCTGGTGTGAGTTCCCCAGAGGGTATAGCAGAATCAAGGAGAACCAGAATTGGGTAGATTCTAAGGGCTAGAGAAAGGCATGGCCTTAAGTGATAAATACTGAGTGTCTCTGGAGAATTCTCTTATCAGGTGAGATACAGGACAAGATATACCTCTCTCATTTGATGAACATAAAACAAAAGTGTGATCAAGGTTATCATGTATCTAATTTCAAATTCAGAAATTTTAGGATGAAAAGATGTCATAAAATGACTAAAATTTGATAATTTTTTACTGTCTGACAAATTCTTGTATTATGTTGGTAGACCTATGAAAAACTCTACTGAAGATCCATTCTCAAAAATAAGTTTATTTTTACAAAATGAAAATAATATCTATGCATCCAAACAAAAGCAAAATTTAAAGATATGCTGTTTGCTACTGCTGCTTCTGCTAAGTCACTTCAGTCGTGTCCAAATCTGTGTGACCCCATAGACGGCAGCCCACCAGGCTCCCCCGTCCGTGGGATTCTCCAGACAAGAACCACTGGAGTGGGTTGTCATTACCTTCTCCAATGCATGAAAGTGAAAAAATAAAGTGAAGGCGCTTAGTCGTGTCCGACTCCTAGCGACTCCATGGACTGCAGCCCACCAGGCCCCTCCGTCCATGGGATTTTCCAGGCAAGAGTACTGGAGTGGGTTGCCATTGCCTTCTCCCCAAAATATGCTGTTTATATAAATATTAAACAATAACATAAAAGAATCATCTATTCCCTGGTAGCTCAGCTGGTAAAGAATCTGCCTGCAATGCAAGAGACCCTGGTTCGATTGGGAAGCTCCTCTGGAGGAGGTCATGGCAACCCACTCCAGTATTCTTGCCTGGCTAAACCCCATGGACAGAGGAGCCTGGCAGGCTACGGTCCATGGGATCACAAAGAGTCAGACACAAGTGAGCAACTTAAATATAGCAAAGTACATTACTACATATTCAAGTACAACAATAAATTTCTGAGCGTAGCCATTTCTAACATCCGAGTATTTTCCTTAAAAAAAAAAAAAATGGTAAATTTGACCTAATTATCTTTAATTTTAAAATAATTTATAGATTTTCTATATTATTGCATTTTGTGATTAATGAAACTGGAGCCTATTGTACAGAGTGAAGTAAGTCAGAAAGAAAAGCACCAATGCAGTATATTAACACATATATATGGAATTTAGAAAGATGATAACAATGACCCTATATGAAAGCCAGCGAAAGAGACACAGATGTAAAGAACAGACTTTTGGACTCTGTGGGAGAAGGTGCGGGTGGAATGATTTGAGAATAGCATTGAAACATGTCTATTACCATATGTGAAACAGATCACCAGTCCATGTTTGATGCATGAAACAGGGCACTCAAGGCAGGTGCATTGGGACAATCTAGTGGGATGGGATGGAGAGGGAGGTGAGAGGGGGATTCGGGATGGGGAGACACAGCTACATCTATGGCTGACTCATGTCAATGTACAGCAAAAACCACCACAATATTGTAAAGTAATTAGCCTCCAATTAAAATAAACAAAATTTAAAAAAATTAAAAAAGAAAATTAAAATAAATTTTCTATTAAATCAACATAAAAGTCTTGAAAGTGTTGACAGTATCAATAAATCTTCTTTGTAGAATGTAGTATGCTCCCTAAATATGCTGAGGTTCCTGGTAAGCTGGGGATAAATTTGATTAAATGTATTGTATTCCATTTGAAAATTGAAATTTGTAAATACTGGAGGCAAAATGTTTTCACAAATACATTTTTCTGGTTTTGTTTTATCCCCGTACAGTCTGTTTTTGGCAGACACTTTTTAACAAGACAACACTTATCAATTAAGTTGTCACTATTTATAAATATTTGAATATATTGTAAAATGAATATGCTACAAAATTGTTGATTCTCTCATTTTTATTGTATTCAGGTAAATATCATCAATTTGTCCAATTAGAAATATGGGTCTATCAAAGGATTCTTTGTACATGTACAAATATTCCAAAGTTCAATCATGTTAGTTTACGATAGTATTTCATTATTTATTTATATTTGTCTTGCTTTTGTTTGATGGATTTCAATAGCTTCTTGCTTTCATGTTCATTTGTAATTCACCAAAAATTTCAAAAATTAAATATTTTGGCCTTCTATTTAATGATTTTGAACACAATAATAGTGTTTTGTGAATAAAAACATTGAATACCATTACATTTCACTCTCTTTAAAGTTTTATAATAAATTCTAATTAAAAAGAAGCAACAAAAAGAAAGTGAATATTGTTATACTGTTCCATTTTTGTGTATCCAGCATCAGCCTCCTCATCTAAAGTTTTTAAGTTGGCAGTGGGTATATGTCTGTGTCTGTTGTATGTGTGTGTGCTTATGAATTTTAATAACTTAAACTTATCATTAATTGGCAGAATATTTGAGCTTTTTTGGATAGAATCACTACAACCTATTGCAAAATTATTTTGGCTCCACAGTTTTCAGAATGTAATAAAAATATTGTTTACACAATAACATTAACATTACCACATTTGGAATGCTTTCTATCATTGCAAAAAATACTTTTATCACTGATGTAATTTTAACTGAATTGTAACATTTTAAAGTTTAATATAATCCACCTTTACCAAAATGGGCTTTCAAAAGTTTTACTTTGATCTCATAAATTTGATTAATATATTTGAGCCGATCTTGGAGATACTTGATTTTCTGTTTAATGCATTAGATGATATTGATTAAACCATGTGACTTTAAATGCTTGTAAATATTGTCTTCTGCTAGTTGAGCTAACATTCACAAATACCAATTCACTTATCTATGTACACATGGAAACTTTGAATAAAATGATCAAAATTAATTTAGAAAAAGAACCATTTGACCTAAACAAAAAGTAAATCTTCAGAGTGATTTGGAAATGTCATTTCTGCAGCTGAATAGGCAATATTTTCACCAGTTAAGTGGATGATGGTTCTCCTCCAGTGGATTTGATCCTTTTGACTTCATGTGTTCAGTGACATCTCCACTGTTTTGCTCTGTCATGATAGATGGCTGTTGCTAAGCTGATGCTAAGTCACTTCAGTCGTGTCTGACTCTGTGTGACCCCATAGACGTCAGCCCACCAGGCTCTCCTGTCCCTAGGATTCTCCAGGCAAGAACACTGGAGTGAGTTGCCATTTCCTTCTCCAATGCATAAAAGTGAAAAAGTGAAAGTGAAGTCACTCAGTCATGTCTGACTCTTAGCGACCGCATGTACTGCAGCCCACCAGGCTCCTCCATCCATGGGATTTTCCAGGCAAGAGTACTGGAGTGGGGTGCCATTGCCTTCTCTGCTGATAGATGGCTAATGTCAACAAATATTTTGTTTATCATGAACTTTCTCAAAAGAAAATGCAGTACATATATTCTATTCAAAATCCACTATATTTTGTTATCTCATTATTACCAAAGGGGTTTACTATAGATTTTTAAAAGTACATCATTAACCAAAAAGCAGCTTTAAACTTGAACAGTACAAGAAACACCATAATCTTAGTTTGGGCTGCTATTACAAAGCATCATAAACTAGATGGGTTAAACAATACAAATTATTTCTCACAGTCCTGTAGGCTGTGACGTTTGAGTTCAAAGTGCCTACAGACTTAGTGTCTGGTCAGGGCCCACTTCTTTTGTTCATACGGGGTCTTCTCACTGGTCTTCATATGGTATAAAAAAAGGCAAGAGAGATATCTGGGATCTCTTTCATAAAGACATTAAACCCATTCATGAGAATTTCACCCTCAGAACCTAATCATCTTATGTAGGCCTGACTTCCTAATGCCATCATTTTGTGGGGTGAAATTTCAACACATGAATTTTGGGGAGACACAAATATTTAGTACAACAATCTCAAGGGATTTTTTTTTTTTACATTTATTATATAATTTTGAAACCATTATTCTTATACCGTTGCAGAAATAAAACAATCCTACTAATCAAAAGACATCTGTAGCAATGTGGAAGATAAAAAATGGCATAATCCATTATTAAATAAAAGTACATTAACTTTCTCTTATTTTGTTATAATGTGTGCTTGTTTCTTCATCGTGTTTGACTCTTTGCAACCCCATGGACTGTAACCCACCAACCTTCTCTGTCCATGGGATTTTCCAGGCAAGAATACTGGAGTGGGTTGCCATTTCCTCTTACAAGGTATTTTCTCAACCCAAGGATCAAACCTGTATCTCCTCTGTCTCTTGCACTATAGGCAGATTCTTTACTGCTCAGCCACCAGGGAACCTCCCCCCTCCCCCACCCGCCACCTTTTTATGGCTATGATAAAATACTATAAATTTAGTGGTTTAAACCATATAAATTTATTCTCCTACAGTTTTGTATGCCAGAAATCCTAAAACCAGGATTGGTGAGGTTGCTTACTGTTTGTAGACTTTAGGAGAGTTTCTTCCCTTGCTTTTTCCAACATCTGGAAGCTGCACACATTCCTTGGCTCTTAGACCTGTATCATTCAAACCTCATGTGTGTTGTTACATTTCCTTTTCTGCCTCTGCTTTTTTTGCATCCCTTTCCCTTACCAGGACCCTTGTGATTACCTTGGGTATTCCTCAGTTCAATACAGTTCAGTCACTCAGTCATGTCCAACTCTTTGCGACCCCATGAATTGCAGCACACCACACCTTACTGTCCATCACCAACTCCTGGAGTTCACTCAAACTCACATCCATCGAGTTGATGATGCCATCCAGCCATCTCATCCTCTGTCATCCCTTTCTCCTCCTGTCCCCAATGCCTCCCAGTATCAGGGTCTTTTCCAATGAGTCAATACTTCACATGAGGTGACCAAAGTATTGGAGTTTCAGCTTTAGCATCAGTCCTTCCAAAGAATACCCAGGACTGATCGCCTTTAGAATGGACTGGTTGGATCTCCTTGCAGTCCAAGGGACTCTCAAGAGTCTTCTGCAACACCACAATTCAAAAATATCAATTCTTTGGTGCTCAGCTTTCTTCACAGTCCATCTCTCACATCCATACATGACTACTGGAAAAACCATAGGCAATTTCATATACCCTCTCCTATATCTACATCCTTAAATTAATCACATTGCAAGATCCCTTCTTTCATATCACACATTCACAGGTTCTGGAAATTGGAACGGGCTCCTTTTTGAGGTTGTTCTTTGTACCAAAGTAAATGTTATAACAGACATGTAAGACAACCTAAAAGGGGATATCAAGTTAAAATGGAATTTCACACACTTTATACAGCAAAGCAAAAGACAAATTACTCCCCTTGACTCCTTAACAGACCAGAAATTATAACTCCTAAGAGTTTTCTTCATACTTTGTGAGAAAAAAAAATAAGGTGACTTTATGGTATGAGTTAATTTTATGGTACATCTTTATATGTCTAAAGGTTATTTAGTTTGAAATCTTGGAGATACTACTGCATTGTATATCTTGGAAAATAAACTTTATCCCCAGAGAGATCTCCATTCTACAGGTTAGAGTAAAAACTCAGATTAACTATGGCTCCAAACAAATGCTCTAGTAAAAAGTAGAAGAGGATGCCAAAGAGAAATTGTTCCTGATTTAGTTACCCAGCAAGAAAGACTTTATCCAAAGCTGTTATAATAAGGTCAAAACAATTACTATAGGGAGGGCTGACTGAACTCAATTCTGCTGAAAGAAAATTGGGGGAGAAGACCTCAAGTGCTGAGCTAGAGGAAGACAGTGGAAAATACTGGAGGACTCTTGTGGGAAGTTGGTCAACGCCATTAGATCACGTGCATTTGTCAATTAGTTCTTCTCAAATGTAGGTCCCTACCCTTTCTTGAAGACTATGATAGAAGCTCTGGCTTTCTTAATGATTGCATTTCCAAAATAATGTCAAATAGTTTCTTGAAGGACATCCATCTTAGTGTTGTAAAACTAGCAAGATGCTAAGAGAGGATTTACAAGATCTTTTAGAACTAACCCCCCCAAAAGATGTCCTTTTCATTATAGGGGACTGGAATGCAAAAGTAGGAAGTCAAGAAACACCTGGAGTAACAGGCAAATTTAGCCTTGGAGTGTGGAATGAAGCAGGGCAAAGGCTAGAGTTTTGCCAAGAGAATGCACTGGTCATATAAAATACTCTTTTCCAACAACACAAGAGAAGACTCTACACATGGACATCACCAGATGGTCAACATCAAAATCAGATTGATTATATTTTTTGCAGCCAAAGATGGAGAAGCTCTATACAGTCAGCAAAAACAAGTTTGGGAGCTGACTGTGGCTCAGATATGAACTTTCTATTGTCAAACTCAGACTTAAATTGAAGAAAGTAGGGGAAACGACTAGACCATTCAGGTATGACCTAAGTCAAATTCCTTATGATTATATAGTGGAAGTGAGAAATAGATTTAATGGACTAGATGTGATAGACAGAGTGTTGGTGAACTATGGACAGAGGTTTGTGACATTGTACAGGAGATAGGGATCAAGACCATCCCCAAGAAAAAGAAATGCAAAGAAGCAAAATGGCTGTCTGAGGAGGCCCAAGAATAGTTATAGGGGGTTCCGGTTAAGATGGCGGAGGATTAGGACGGGGAATACACTTTCTCCTCCACAAATTCATCAAGGGGACATCTAAACGCCAAGTAAATTCCTCAAACAGCTTCGGAATGCCGGCAGAGACCATCGGACACTGAGAAAAGCAACTCACTCCCCTCTAAAGGAGGTAGGAAAGAATATAGAAGCCAGAGAGGGACAAAGAGGGAGGGGCGGACCTCTGTCCGGGGAAGGGAGCCTGGAAAGGGAAAGAAAAGTTTCCAAACACCGGGAAACTCTCCCTGTAGAGTCTGTGCCAACCTAGAAAGCACGGAGAATATCATAACAGGGAGGAAAGCAATTGAACAATTAAGACCCACAGACTACGAGCCCTGCGGTAGCTTCCGCAGCGGGAAGGCATCATCGCAAACACCCGCTTCCGCCAGTAGCAAGCCGGGGCTGGGCGGGGAGACGCTGCGGGCTGCTCCCACGCTGCCGGCCGCTCCCCCGTGGGAAGCACCCCCGAGGAGCGCTCCCCTCCCCCCTGCCGCCAGCCGCTCCCGCGCGGGCGCGCACCCACCCCCTGCGCCGGGGGCTCCCGCGCGGGTCGACCCCCACCACCGACCGTTCCGTTCCCGTGCGAACCATCCCCTTGCCGCCGCTCCCCCGCCAGCCATTGCCGTGCGGGCCATTCCCGCCGGGAGTGGTTCGGGCTGGCAGACCAGACTGCGGCACCGTCCACAGAAGAGGCCGGCCCAGGCCCAAGACACTGTGGGGCCCGCGCACAGAACAAAGGACTATACAGACCAACTACAGAGAAAGGGGCCTATAGATCTTGAGAAACTTAAGCCGGAACAAGGAACTAGCAGAAAATGAACTGAACCCACAGCAATAAAAGAGAAACTCTTATACATATTGTTACTATTTTTACCAACATTATTTCCTTTTTTTTTCTTTTTTTAATATATGTTTTTTAAAAATTTTATTATTTTTTTATTGAAAGGAAGAGGAAAAAGAAAGGAAAAAAAAATTTTTTTTTTCCGTCCTGTTAATTTTTTTCTTTTTTTTCTTCTTGTTTTTGTTTCTTTTCTTTTTATGTTTTTATCCTCTAGTACTTCTTTAATCTCCACTGTTAGATATAACTTTTGCGACCCTGTTTTGGTTTTTTTTTGTGTGTGTGTGTGTGTTTTTTTTTCTTCCTTGTTTTTGTTTCTTTTATTTTTATGTTTTTATCCTCTAGTACTTCTTTAATCTCCACGGTTAGATATAACTTTTGTGACCCTGTTTTGTGTGTGTGTGTGTGTGTGTGTGTGTGTGTGTTTTTCCTTGTTTTTGTTTCTTTTCTTTTTATGTTTTTATCCTCTAGTACTTCTTTAATCTCCACTGTTAGATATAACTTTTGCGACCCTGTTTTGGTTTTTGTGTGTGTGTGTGTGTGTGTGTTTTTTTTTTCTTCCTTGTTTTTGTTTCTTTTCTTTTTATGTTTTTATCCTCTAGTACTTCTTTAATCTCCACTGTTAGATATAACTTTTGCGACCCTGTTTTGGTTTTTTGTGTGTGTGTGTGTGTTTTTTTTTTTTCCTCATTTTTCTTTTTGTCCTTGGCTTTTTTTCTCTCCTTTGTTCTTTTCTTTACTGATTACTGACTGGATATGTCTCTCTCCTTGACACTCCCTCCTTTTATCCTCCTGACCAACTCTATCTCCCTCCTCCCTTCCTCCTTCTCCGTATAACTCCGTGAACATCTCTGAGCAGTCTAGTTGTGGAATGCAATATAGAAGACGAACTTTTTGAGACTACTGCAAAAATAAGACAGATAACAGGAAGCAGGAGGCGTAAGTCCAAACCCTGATCCCACGAAACATTGACAGGAGCTCATCAAATGCCTCCATACCTACACTGAAACCAAGCATCAAACAAAGACCAGCAAGTTCCACGGCAAGACATACCAAGAAAAACCTCTAGAAAAACAAGAACACAGCCCTGAGATCCAAGTCACAGGCTACACAAAGCGACCTCAAAACCATAGACATCTCATAACTCATCACTAGACACTCCACCACACCCCAGAGAAAAGAAATCCAACCCCACCCACCAGAACATCGATACAAGCTTCCATAAACAAGAAACCTCGACTTGCCACCGGTACAAACCCACATATAGGGCAGATAAGCCACAATAAAGAGAACTCCACAGACTGCCAGAATACAGTAAGGACTCCCCAAACTCAGCATTTTAAACATGATGAAGAGACAGAAGAATTCCCAGCAGGTAAAGGAACAGGATAAATGCCCACCAAACCAAACAAAAGAGGAAGAAATAGCGAACCTACCTGATAAAGAATTCGAATAATGATAGTGAAATTAATCCAAAGCCTGGAAAGCAAAATGGAATCATGGATAAATAGCCTGGAGAAAAGCATCGAGAAGATGCAAGAAAGATTTAACAAGGACCTAGAAGAAATAAAAAAGAGTCAATATATAATGAATAATACAATAAATGAGATCCAAAACACTCTGGAGGCAACAAATAGTAGAATTACAGAGGCAGAAGATAGAATTAGTGAATTAGAAGATAGAATGGCAGAATTAAATGAATCAGAGGAGAAAAAAGAAAAACGAATTAAAAGGAATGAGGACAATCTCAGAGACCTCCAGGACAATCTTAAACGTTACAATATTCGAATCATAGGAGTTCCAGAAGAAGAAGACAAAAAGAAAGACCATGAGAAGATACTAGAGGAGATAATAGTTGAAAACTTCCCTAAAATGGGGAAGGAAATAATCACTCAAGTCCAAGAAACCCAGAGAGTCCCATATAGGATAAACCCAAGGCGAAACACCCCAAGACACATATTAATCAAATTAACAAAGATCAAACACAAAGAACAAATATTAAAAGCAGCAAGGGAAAAACAACAAATAACACACAAGGGAATTCCCATAAGGCTAACAGCTGATCTTTCAATAGAAACTCTTCAAGCCAGGAGGGAATGGCAAGACATACTTAAAGAGATGAAAGAAAAGAACCTACAGCCCAGATTATTGTACCCAGCAAGGATCTCATTCAAATATGAAGGAGAAATCAAAACCTTTACAGACAAGCAGAAGCTGAGAGAATTCAGCACCACCAAACCAGCTCTCCAACAAATACTAAAGGACCTTCTCTAGACAGGAAACACAAAAAGGATATATAAATTCAAACCCAAAACAACAAAGTAAATGGCAACGGGATCATATTTATCCATAATTACCTTAAATGTAAATGGGTTGAATGCCCCAACCAAAAGGCAGAGACTGGCTGAATGGATACAAAAACAAGACCCATACATAGGTTGTCTACAAGAGACCCACCTCAAAACAGGGGACACATACAGACTGAAAGTGAAGGGCTGGAAAAAGATTTTCCATGCAAATAGGGGCCAAAAGAAAGCAGGAGTAGCAATACTCATATCAGATAAAATAGACTTTAAAACAAAAGCTGTGAAAAGAGACAAAGAAGGTCACTACATAATGATCAAAGGATCAATGCAAGAAGAAGATATAACAATTATAAATATATATGCACTCAACATAGGAGCACCGCAATGTGTAAGACAAATACTAACAAGTATGAAAGGAGAAATAAACAATAACACAATAATAGTGGGAGACTTTAATACCCCACTTACACCAATGGATAGATCAACTAAACAGAAAATTAACAAGGAAACACAAACTTTAAATGATACAATAGACAAGTTAGAACCAATTGATATCTATAGGACATTTCATCCCAAAACAATGAATTTCACCTTTTTCTCAAGTGCACACGGAACCTTCTCCAGGATAGACCACATCCTGGGCCATAAATCTAGCCTTGCTAAGTTCAGAAAAATTGAAATCATTCCAACCATTTTTTCTGACCACAATGCAGTAAGAGGAAATCTCAATAACAGGAGAAAAACTATTAAAAATTCCAACATATGGAGGCTGAACAACACACTCCTGAATAACCAACAAATCACAGAAGAAATCAAAAAAGAAATCAAATTCTGCATAGAAACGAATGAAAATGAAAACACAACAACCCAAAACCTGTGGGACACTGTAAAAGCAGTCCTAAGGGGAAAGTTCATAGCAATTCAGGCATACCTTAAGAAACAAGAAAAAAGCCAAATAAATAACCTAACTCTACACCTAAAGCAACTGGAAAAGGAAGAAATGAAGCACCCCAAGATTAGTAGAAGGAAAGAAATCTTAAAAATTAGGGCAGAAATAAATGCAAAAGAAACAAAAGAGACCATAGCAAAAATTAACAAAGCCAAAAGCTGGTTCTTTGAAAGGGTAAATAAAATTGACAAACCACTAGCCAGACTCATCAAGAAACAAAGGGAGAAAAATCAAATCAATAAAATTAGAAAAGAAAATGGAGAGATCACTACAGACAGCACAGAAATACAAAGGATCATAAGAGACTACTATCAGCAACTATACGGCAATAAAATGGACAATATGGAAGAAATGGACAAATTCTTAGAAAAGTACAACTTTCCAAAACTGGATCAGGAAGAAATAGAAAATCTTAACAGACCCATCACAAGCACGGAAATTGAAACTGTAATCAGAAATCTCCCAGCAAACAAAAGCCCAGGCCCAGACGGCTTCACAGCTGAATTCTACCAAAAATTTAGAGAAGAGCTAACACCTATCCTACTCAAACTGTTCCAGAAAATTGCAGAGGAAGGCAAACTTCCAAACTCATTTTATGAGGCCACCATCACCCTAATTCCAAAACCTGACAAAGATCCCACAAAAAAAGAAAACTACAGACCAATATCACTGATGAACATAGACGCAAAAATCCTTAACAAAATTCTAGCAATCAGAATCCAACAACACATTAAAAAGATCATACACCATGACCAAGTGGGCTTTATCCCAGGGATGCAAGGATTCTTCAATACCCGCAAATCAATCAACGTAATACACCACATTAACAAACTGAAGAATAAAAACCATATGATTATCTCAATAGATGCAGAGAAAGCCTTTGACAAAGTTCAACATCCATTTATGATAAAAACTCTCCAGAAAGCAGGAATAGAAGGAACATACCTCAACATAATAAAAGCTATATACGACAAACCCACAGCAAACATTATCCTCAATGGTGAAAAACTGAAAGCATTTCCTCTAAAGTCAGGAACAAGACAAGGATGCCCACTTTCACCATTATTATTCAACACTGTTCTGGAAGTTTTGGCCATAGCAATCAGAGCAGAAAAAGAAATAAAAGGAATCCAAATTGGAAAAGAAGAAGTAAAACTCTCACTGTTTGCAGATGACATGATCCTCTATGTAGAAAACCCTAAAGATTCCACCAGAAAATTACTAGAACTAATCAATGAATATGGTACAGTTGCAGGATATAAAATTAACACACAGAAATCCCTTGCATTCCTGTACACTAATAACGAGAAAATAGAAAGAGAAATTAAGGAAACAATTCCATTCACCATTGCAATGAAAACAATAAAATACTTAGGAATATATCTTCCTAAAGAATCTAAAGACCTATATTTAGAAAACTATAAAACACTGCTGAAAGAAATTAAAGAGGACACTAATAGATGGAGAAATATACCATGTTCGTGGATTGGTAGAATCAATATAGTGAAAATGAGTATACTACCCAAAGCAATTTATAGATTCAATGCAATCCCCATCAAGCTACCAACGGTATTCTTCACAGAGCTAGAACAAATAATTTCTCAATTTGTATGGAAATACAAAAAACCTCGAATAGCCAAAGCTATCTTGAGAAAGAAGAATGGAACGGGAGGAATCAACCTGCCTGACTTCAGGCTCTACTACAAAGCCACAGTCATCAAGACAGTATGGTACTGGCACAAAGACAGAAACATAGATCAATGGAACAAAATAGAAAGTCCAGAGATAAATCCACGCACATATGGTCACCTAATCTTTGACAAAGGCGGCAAGAATATACAATGGATTAAAGACAATCTTTTTAACAAGTGGTGCTGGGAAAACTGGTTGAACACTTGTAAAGAATGAAACTAGAACACTGTCTAACACCATACACAAAAATAAACTCAAAATGGATTAAAGAGCTAAATATAAGACCAGAAACCATAAAACTCCTAGAGGAAAACATAGGCAAAACACTCTCTGACTTACATCACAGCAGGATCCTCTATGACCCACCTCCCAGAATATCGGAAATAAAATAAAAAAATGAACAAATGGGACCTAATCAAACTTAAAAAGCTTCTGCACAACAAAGGAAACTATAGGCAAGCTGAAAAGACAGCCTTCAGAATGGGAGAAAATAATAGCAAATGAAGCAACTGACAAACAACTAATCTCAAAAATATACAAGCAACTCCTACAGCTCAATTCCAGAAAAATAAACGACCCAATCAAAAAATGGGCCAAAGAACTTAATAGACATTTCTCCAAAGAAGACATACAGATGGTTAACAAACACATGAAAAGATGCTCAACATCACTCATTATCAGAGAAATGCAAATCAAAACCACTATGAGATACCATTACACGCCAGTCAGAATGGCTGCGATCCAAAAATCCACAAGCAATAAATGCTGGAGAGGGTGCGGAGAGAAGGGAACCCTCTTACACTGTTGGTGGGAATGCAAACTAGTACAGCCACTATGGAAAACAGTATGGAGATTCCTCAAAAAACTGGGAATAGAACTGCCTTATGACCCAGCAATCCCACTGCTGGGCATACACACTGAGAAAACCAGAATTGAAAGAGGCACGTGTACCCCAATGTTCATAGCAGCACTGTTTACAATAGCCAGAACGTGGAAGCAACCTAGATGTCCATCCACAGATGAATGGATAAGCAAGCTGTGGTACATATACACGATGGAGTATTACTCAGCCATTAAAAAGAATACATTTGAATCAGTTCTAATGAGGTGGATGGAACTGGAGCCTATTATACAGAGTGAAGTAAGCCAGAAAGAAAAACACAAATACAGTATACTAACGCATATATATGGAATTTAGAAAGATGGTAACAATCACCCTGCTTATGAGACAGCAAAAGAGACACTGATGTATAGAACAGACTTTTGGACTCTGGGACTGGGAGAGGGTGGGACGATTGGGGAGAATAGCATTGAAATATGTATAATATCATATCTGAAACGAGTCAGTCCAGGTACGATGCCCTATAACAGATGCCTGGGACTGGAGCACTGGGATGACCTAGAGGGATGGTGTGGGAAGGGGGGAGGGAGGAGGGTTCAGGATGGGGAACACGTGTATTCTGGTGGCGGATCCATCTCGATGTATAGTAAAAGTAATACAATATTGTAAAGTTAAGAAAAATTAAAAAAATAATAATAATAATAAAAGAAAAAAAAAGAATAGTTATAAAAGAGAAGTGAAAACAAAGGAGAAAAAAAGATATAAGCATCTGAATGAAGAGTTCCAAAGAATAGCAAGGAGAGATAAGAAGGCCTTCCTTGGCGATCAATGCAAAGAAATAGAGGAAAACACCAGAATGGGAAAGACTAGGGATTTCTTCAAGAAAATTAGAGATACCAAGGGAACATTTCATTCAAAGATGGTCTCAAAACAAAACAAAACAATAGAAATGGTACGAATCTAACAGAAGCAGAAGATATTAAGAAGAGGTGACAAGAATACATAGAAAAACTGTACAAAAAACATCTTCATGACCCATATAATCGCGATGGTGTGATCACTCACCTAGAGCCAAATATCCTGGAATGTGAAGTCAAGTGGGCCTTAGAAAGCAATACTATGAACAAAGCTAGTGGAGGTGATGGAATTCCAGTTGAGCTATTGCAAATCTTGAAAGATGATGCTGTGAAAGTGCTTCACTCAATATGCCAGCAAATTTGAAAAACTCAACAGTGACAACAGGACCACAAAAGGTCAGTTTTCATTCAAATCCCAAAAGAAAGGCAATGCCAAAGAATGCTTAAACCACCGCACAATTGCACTCATCTCACATGCTAGTAAAGTAATGCTCAAAATTCTCCAAGCCAGGCTTCAGCAATACGTGAAGTGTGAACTTCCAGATGTTCAAGCTGGATTTTGAAAAGCCAGAGGAACCAGAGGTTAAATCACCAACATCTGCTGGATCATGGAAAACGCAAGAGAGTTCCAGAAAAGCATCCTTTTCTGCTTTATTGACTATGCCAAAGCCTTTGACTGTGTAGACCACAATAAACTGTGGAAAATTCTGAGAGAGATGGGAATACCAGACTACCTGACCTGCCTCTTGAGAAACCTATATGCAGGTCGGGAAGCCACAGTTAGAACTGGACATGAAACAACAGACTAGTTCCATATACGAAAAAGAGTACGTCAAGGTTGGGTATTGTCACCCTGTTTATTTAATTTATATGCAGAACACATCATGAGAAACACTGGGCTGACATAAGCACAGGCTGGAATCAAGATTGCTGGGAGAAATATCAATAACCTCAGATATGCAGATGACATCACTCTTATGGCAGAAAGTGAAGAGGAACTCAAAAGCCTCTTGAGGAAAGTGAAAGAGGAGAGTGAAAGGTTGGCTTAAAGCTCAACATTCAGAAAAGTTAGATCATGGCATCTGGTCCCAGCACTTCATGGCAAATAGATGGAGAAACAGTGGAAACAGTGTCAGACTTTATTTTTCTGGGCTCCAAAATCACTGCAGATGGTGACTGCAGCCATGAAATTAAAAGATGCTTACTCCTTGGAAGGAAAGCTATGACCAACCTAGATAGCATATTCAAAAGCAGAGACATTACTTTGCCAACAAAGTTCGCCTAGTCAAGGCTATGGTCTTTCCTGTGGTCATGTATGGATGTGAGAGCTGGACTGTGAAGAAGGCTGAGTGCCGAATAATTGATGCTTTTGAACTGTGGTGTTGGAGAAGACTCTTGAGAGTCCCTTGGACTGCAAGGAGATCCAACCAGTCCATTCTGAAGGAGATCAGCCCTGGGATTTCTTTGGAAGGAATGATGTTAAAGCTGAAACTCCAGTATTTTGGCCACCTCATGCGAATAGTTGACTCATTGGAGAAGACTCTGATGCTGAGAGGGATTGGGGGCAGGAGGAGAAGGGGATGACAGAGGATGAGATGGCTGGATGGCATCACTGACTTGATGGTTGTGAGTCTGAATGACCTCCGGGAGTTGGTGATGGACAGGGAGGCCTGGCGTGCTGCAGTTCATGGGGTCACAAAGAGTTGGACACGACTGTGTGACTGATCTGATCTGATTATGCCAGAAGGCACATTTAGACAGGGTGAGGGTATAAAAGGCCCTATTTTGTCCTAACAAAGAGAGCTTCTCATAAATTCTTGCTATGGGGCTGTCACACAGGCAGGAATAGAAACGCCTACTGCAGAGCAAGTAGCCTCTTGGTAGAAAAGGGCTTGACACTCTCCCTACTTCCACTCCATGGTTCAAATGTTCAGGATCCCTTCAATGGGCTCAAGTCTTTGGAGGAAAAGACACAGCTACAAGGAACCCATTATGAAGGATAAGAACGTTTGAATAATTGAATCACGATTAATATAACGAACTGAATTTCCTGAAAGAGGCTTGTTTCAGCAGAGTATATGCTGAGGATGACTATAGTAGTTTTGAGAAAGGTAAGGATGACTATCTAAATGCAAATACCTGCTCTACTGATGTGTGCCCAGAGCATGCAGGGAGTAGTTTGGAAGAATCAGGAGATTACATTACTAGGAAATGAGTATCAACCACTAGGGGTTTGTAATAAAGAGAACAGCTGGGATTAAGTTGTCAAATTCCTTAGACATCTAAGACAGAGGGAGATACTAGGAAGAAGATGGCAGTGAATGACAGATTTTGAGGTACTGGGACATTCAAAGAGCGTTCCCACCATCTCTGACAGATCATGCACAATATACAGGAATGGTGAGCAAGTTTACCTCAGGAGGCTAATCAAGGTTTAAAGAGAATCAGCCAAAACACAATTCAGGTCACCTTTTCTATTTGTAAAGCAACTGCAAGTATAAGGAAATAGAGTATGTCTTTAGCAACTGATAAAGACACTTTTGCAGAGTGAGTGAAATGTGGTTATAAGGTATTTTGAATTTGACCCAGTGGAACACGTAGGATCACATCAGATCAGTCGCTCAGTCATGTCAGATTCTTTGCAACCCCATGAATCGCAGCACCCAAGCCCTCCCTGTCCATCACCAACTTCCAGAGTTCAATGAGACTCACATACATCGAGTCAGTGATGCCATCCAGCCATCTCATCCTCTGTCATCCCCCTTCTCCTCCTGCCCCCAATCCCTCCCAGCATCAGAGTCTTCTCCAATGAGTCAACTCTTCGCATGAGGTGGTCAAAATACTGGAGTTTCAGCTTTAGCATCATTCCTTCCAAAGAAATCCCAGGGTTGATCTCCTTCAGAATGGACTGGTTGGATCTCTTTGCATTCCAAGGGGCTCTCAAGAGTCTTCTCCAACACCACAGTTCAAAAGCATCAATTCTTCGGCGCTCAGCCTTCTTCACAGTCCAGCTCTCACATCCATACATGACCACAGGAAAGACCATAGCCTTGACTAGGCGAACCTTTGTTGGCAAAGTAATGTCTCTGCCTTTGAATATGCTATCTAGGTTGGTCATAACTTTCCTTCCAAGGAGTAAGCATCTTTTAATTTCATGGCTACAGTCACCATCTGCAGTGATTTTGGAACCCAGAAAAATAAAGTCTGACACTGTTTCCACTGTTTCTCCATCTATTTCCCATGAAGTGATGGGACCGGATGCATTATCTTCATTTTCTGAATGTTGAGGTTTAAGCCAACCTTTTCACTCTCCACTTTCACTTTCCTCAAGAGGCTTTTTAGTTCCTCTTCACTTTCTGCCATAAGGGTGGTGTCATATGCATATCCGGGGAAGGCAATGGCACCCCACCCCAGTACTTTTGCCTGGAGAATTCCATGGACAGAGGAGCCTGGTAGGTTCCAGTCCATGGGGTCGCTAAGAGTCGGACACGACTGAGCGACTTCACTTTCACTTTTCACTTTCATGCATTGGAGAAGGAAATGGCAACCCACTCCAATGTTCTTGCCTGGAGAATCCCAGGGACGGGGGAGCCTGATGGGCTGCCGTCTATGGGGTCCCACAGAGTTGGACACGACTGAAGCGACTTAGCAGCAGCAGCAGCAGCAGCAGCATATGCATATCTGAGGTTATTGATATTTCTTCCAGCAATCTTGATTCCAGCTTGTGTTTCTTCCATTCCAGCGATTCTCATGATTTACTCTGCATATGAGTTAAATAAACAGGGTGAAAATATATAGCCTTAACTAACTCCTTTTCCTATTTGGAACCAGTCTGTTGTTCCATGTCCAGTTCTAACTGTTGCTTCCTGACCTGCATACAAATTTCTCAAGAGGAAGATTAGGTGGTCTGGTATTCCTATCTCTTTCAGAATTTTCCACAGTTTGTTGTGATCAACACAGTCAAAAGTTTTGGCATAGTTAAAAAAGCAGAAATAGTTGTTTTCCTGGAACTCTCTTGCTTTTTCCATGATCCAGTGGATGCTGGCAATTTGATCTCTGGTTCCCCTGCCTTTTCTAAAATCAGCTTGAATATCAGGAAGTTCACAGTTCACATATTGCTGAAGCTCAGCTTGAAGAATTTTTAGCATTACTTTAATAGTGTGTGAGATGAGTGCAATTGTGCCATAGTTTGAGTAGTCTTTGGCATTGCCTTTCTTTGGGATTGGAATGAAAACTGACCTTTTCCAGTCCTGTGGCCACTGCTGGGTTTTCCAATTTGCTGGCATATTGAGTGCAGCACTTTCACAGCATCATCTTTCAGGATTTGCAATAGCTCAACTGGAATTCCATCACCTCCACTAGCTTTGTTCATAGTGGTGCTTTCTAAGGCCCACTTGACTTCACATTCCAGGATTTCTGGCTCTAGGTTAGTGATCACACCATTGTCATTATCTGGGTCATGAAGATCTTTTTTGTACACTTCTTCTGTGTATTCTTGCCATCTCTTCTTAATATCTTCTGCTTCTGTTAGGTCCATTCCATTTATGTCCTTTATCAAGCCCATCTTTGCATGAAATATTCCTTTGGTATCTCTGATTTTCTTGAAGACATCCGTAGTCTTTCCCATTCTATTTTTTTCCTCTTTGCATTGATTGCTGAAGAAGGCTTTCTTATCTCTTCTTGCTATTCTTTGGAACTCTGCATTCAGATGTTTATATCTTTCCTTTTCTCCTTTGCTTTTCGCTTCTCTTGTTTTCACAGCTATTTGCAAGGCCTCCCCAGACAGCCATTTGGCTTTTTTGCATTTCTTTTCTGTGGGAATGATCTTGGTCCCTGTCTCCTGTACAATGTCACGAACCTCATTCCATGGTCCATCAGGCATTCTATCTATCAGATCTAGGCCCTTAAATCTATTTCTCACTTCCACTGTATACTCATAAGGGATTTGGTTTAGGTCATACCTGAATGGTCTAGTGGTTTTCCCTACTTTCTTCAATTTCAGTCTGAATTTGGCAATAAGGAGTTCATGGTCTGAGCCACAGTCAGCTCCCAATCTTGTTTTTGCTGACTGTATAGAGCTTTTCCATCTTTGGCTGCATAGAATATAATCGATCTGATTTCGGTGTTGACCATCTGGTGATGTCCATGTATAGAGTCTTCTCTCGTGTTGTTAGAAGAGGGTGTTTGTTATGACCAGTGCATTTTCTTGGCAAAACTCTATTAGTTTTTGTTCTGCTTCATTCCATACTCCAAGGCCAAATTTGCCTGTTACTCCAGGTGTTTCTGGACTTCCTACTTTTCCATTCCAGTCCCCTATAATGAAAAGGACATCTTTTTTGGGTGTTAGTTCTAAAAGGTCTTGTAGATCTTCATAGAACCGTTCAATTTCAGCTTCTTCAGCGTTACTGTTTGGGACATAGACTTGGATTACTGTGATATTGAATGGTTTGCCTTGGAAAGGAACAGAGATCATTCTGTCATTTTTGAGTTTGCATCCAAATACTGCATTTCGGACTCTTTTGTTGACCATGATGGCCACTCCATTTCTTCTGAGGGATTCCTGCCCGCAGTAGTAGATATAATGGTCATCTGTGTTAAATTCACCCCTTCACGTCCATTTCAGTTCGCTGATTCCTAGAATGTCGACGTTCACTCTGGCCATCTCTTGTTTGACCACTTCCAATTTGCCTTGATTCATGGACCTGACACTCCACGTTCCTATGCAATATTGCCCTTTACAACATCGGACCTTGCTTCTATCACCAGTCACATCCACAGCTGGGTATTCTTTTTGCTTTGGCTCCATTTTTACATTCTTTCTGGAGTTATTTCTCCACTGATCTCCAGTAGCATATGGGCACCTACTGACCTGGGGAGTTTCTCTTTTTGTATCCTATCATTTTGCCTTTTCATACTGTTCATGGGCTCTCAAGGTAAGAATACTGAAGTGGTTTGCCATTCCGTTCTCCAGTGGACCATATCCTGTCAAATCTCTCCACCATGACCTGCCCAGCTTGGGTTGCCCGATGGGCATGGCTTAGTTTCTTTGAGTTAGACCAGGCCATGGTTCTAGTGTGAGTAGATTGAGTAGTTTTCTGTGAGTATGGTTTCAGTGTGTTTGCCCTCTGATGCCCTCTTGCAACACCTACCATCTTACTTGGGTTTCTCTTACCTTGGGCATGGGATATCTCTTCACGGCTGCTCCAGCAAAGCACAGCCATTGCTCCTTACCTTGGACGATGGGTCTCTCCTCACTGCCACCCTTCCTGACCTTCAACGTGGGATAGCTCCTCTAGGCCCTCTTGCACCCGAGCTGCCACTGCTCCTTGGACATCGGGTTGCTCCTCCCGGCTGCCCCTGGCCTTGGGTGTGGGGGGGTGGGGTGGCTCCTCCAGCCCGCCGCCCCTGGTCTTGGGCTTGGGGCGTGGGTTGTCTCTTCCGGGCTGGTGCCCCTGACCTCAGATGTGGGGTAACTCCTCTCATTGCCACCCCTGACCTGAGACGCCGGTAACTCCTCTTGGCCGCCACCCTTCAGGCATGGGGTCCTCCCGGCTTCTGCCCCTGACCTTGGACATGGGGTGGCTCCTCTTGGCCACGCTTTAGTGCGCCTGCCGCAGCCGCCTGCGCTTTAGTGATACAAGTATATAATTGGATCAGAATTTCAGACCATTATTCTGTGCCCAGACACAGGTTATGTATTGCAACAATTTTCACAATAAAAATTTGGATCATAGAATAAGCAGGAAAGTTAAAAAAAAAAAAAAAAATCTACTTCTGCTTTATTGATCAAACCAAAGCCTTTGACTGTGTGGATCACAACAAACTGTGGAAATTTATTAAAGAGACCACCTTACCTGCCTTCCAAAAAATCTGTATGCAGGTCAAAAAGCAACAGTTAGAACCAGACATGAAACAATGCACTGGTTCCAAATTAGGAAAGAAGTACATTAAGGCTGTATATTGTCACCCTGTTTTTTATCTTACATGCAGAGACATCAAGTGAAATATCGGCTGGAATCAAGCTTACTGGGAGAAATATCCATAACTTCAGATATGCAGATGATACCACCCTTAAGGCAGAAAGCAAAGAAGAACTAAAGAGCCTTTTGATGAAAATGATAGAGGAGAGTGAAAAAGCTGGCCTAAAGTTCAACACTCAGAAAACTGAGATCATGGCGTTTGGCCCCATCACTTCATGACAAATAGATGGGGAAACAATGGAAACAGTGACAGACTTTATTTTGGGGGGCCTCCAAAATCACTGCAGATGGTGGCTGAAGACATGAAATTAAAAGACACTTGCTCCTTGGAAGAAAAGTTATGACCAACATAGACAGCATGTTGAAAAACAGAGACATTACTTTGCCAACAAAGGTCCTTCTAGTCAAAGCTATGGTTTTTCCATAGTCATGTATGGATGTGAGAGTTGGACTATAAAGAAAGCTGAGCACCACAGAATTGATGTCTTTGAACTGTGGTGTTGGAGAAGACTCTTGAGAATCCCTTGGACTGCAAGGAGATCCAACCAGTCAATGCTAAAGGAAAATCACTGCTGAATATTCACTATAAGAACTGATGTGGAAGCTGAAACTCCAGCACTTTGGCTACCTGATGTGAATAACTGACTCATTTGAAAAGATCCTGATGCTGGAAATGAGTGAAGGCAGGAGGAAAAGGAGTAGAGGAGAAGACAGAAGAAGAGATGGTTGGATGGCATGACCAACCTTAAGGACCTGAGTTTGAGTAAAATCTGGGAGTTGGTGATGGACAAGGAAACTTGGTGTGCTGCAGTACATGTGGTCTACAGGCCACATGACTGTGTGACTGAACTGAACTGACACAATAAAAGCAGACCAAAAATCAGGATTTTATGATATGGATAATGAGTTGTAACCCTGGGAGATAAGCATATATATCAGATCACATCAGATCAGATCAGTGGCTCAGTCGTGTCCAATTCTTTGCGACCCTGTGAATCACAGCACGTCAGGCCTCCCTGTCCATCACCAACTCCCGGAGGTCACTCAGACTCACGTCCATTGAGTCAGTGATGCCATCCAGCCATCTCATCCTCTGTTGTCCCCTTTTCCTCCTGCCCCCAATCCCTCCCAGCATTAGAGTCTTCTCCAATGAGTCAACTCTTCTCATGCTGTGGCCAAAGTACTGAAGTTTCAGCTTTAGCATCATTCCTTCCAAAGAAATCCCAGGGCTGATCTCCTTCAGAATGGACTGGTTGGATCTCCTTGCAGTCCGAGGAACTCTCAAGAGTCTTCTCCAACACCACAGTTCAAAAGCATTGATTTTTCGGTGCTCAGCCTTCTTTACAGTCCAACTCTCACATCCTTACATGAACACAGGAAAATCATAGCCTTGACTAGACGAATCTTATCAGGTAATATCAATTTCTGATAAAATGAGAGACACTGTCCCAAAAATCTAAGTTGGTTTGATTTTAGATTATGATTATACACACAGCAGCAAAACCATTTCTGAAAATCTCTCTTGCCATGTGGGTCAGTCATCTCAAAGACTACAAGAGTCACAAAATAAGTTATCTACAATCCATTCATTTATAGTTATTGTGTCTTCCATGAATCATTGCAAACTGGTTTCATCAAAGAGCATGCTTAGGATAATGATTCGGTTCTCCACTTACAAGTTTATAAAGAGATGAAAGAATATTGAATTTATAATTCTGACCATATATGCAATTGTAATTCCTATCTACTGATGTTCTAATCACATTCTAAAGTGTACAAAATAACACATATAACCATTTAGCAAGCATCTAGCTCAATGTCAGCAGAGTCTACTGATATCTAAACAGAGCTTTACAGAGAAATAGGTATTAACAGTATCTTCAGGACAGACTTTTGATTTAAGTGTAGGAGAATATAGAGATGGACTATTTTATCATTTATGTAAAAATGCATGCACACTTGCCTTCCCAAGTGGCTCAGCAGTAAAGAATACACCTGCAATGCAGTAGACAGGAATCCAATCCCTGGGTCTGAAAAATACCCTGGAGAAGGAAATGGAAACCTACTCCAGTATTCTTGCCTGAGAAATCCCATGGACAGAGGAGCCTGGTGGTCTACAGTCCTTGGGGTTGCAAAAGAGTCAGGCATGACTTAGCTACTAAAACAACAGCAATTCTAGATAGGAATGGAGAAATAATTTCTATCTAGCCATTTACTTAGAATTTATGATTCTTGAAAGAATCATAAAAAAACTGGTAAATATGGATTTTTTTCATAACAGCAAACTAGATCACAGAGTAACATTAATGTTACTTACATATGTATTACATCCTTTTGTTTCTTGAATTTTGCTCATACACGTGTATTCTCAATTAATATTGTTTAATCTTCTAATCAGAAGCAAGAAAAGGAGATGATTGAATGCACATTCTGGGCAATAGATCTTTTAACAGTCATGAACCTGCATTTAACCCTGAGATTCTGTTAAGGTTAATAAACATTGAAAAGCAAATGTCAGAGCAAAAATAATGAAACTATAATTTAAAAAGGCTGAGATTCAAAGCATCAGATTGTTTTTGGTTTGGAAATACTAATGCTTTCTACTTGTATAATTAAATTAGAAAGTGATCAATAGCATTTTTCTGACCAATATATTGGGGAAAACATGAACTCTTTTTAATTATATCTTAGTTGAAGAAGTAGTATGCTACTGTCAATTTCTTGGTCTAATACTTTGCTCAAAAATTTTTCTGTAAAGTATATAAAAGAGCTATTCTTTTTGCTATTAAATATTTGTTAACTCTCCAATTCTTAGTGTATTTAATTCATCTGACATCAAGTTGATTAAGGAATATAATTACTTTGAATCTATTTTAGAAAATCTTAGAAATAAGTTTAGAAATAAGATCAAACATCCTTGGATAATTAAACATTTATGTTTTTACATAATTTCCAAATATGAAGTTATATATACCTATATTCATATACAGATAGGTAAATAGGTATTTAGACTACAAATAGAAACATTTAGAAAATATTTCCTTTTATAAATAGTTTTAATTTAGATATTCTGTTGTGATTTAAAAAATACTCTCTTAAATCAAGAAGCATAATCATAGTGTTTAGCAACAGTAACTATTAAGACAGTTGGACAGGACCAAGACTCAGAATAATAGAAACCCCACGTGGGACAGCATGATAATTATTGGTAATTCCAAAGAGATCTCTTAAAAAAAAAAAAAAAAAAAAAAAAACTAAGCTATTAAAAATGGACTTAATCACACATATGCCCTTTGTTTTAATGAAGGCTGCTTTAAACATTTCTATAAATAAAGACCATATACTCATGGAATTATTTGATAGTTATTAAGTAGTCATTCAAATTAGAGTAAACATATATGGGCTTCCACACAGGAGACCTAGGTTTGATCCCTGGGTTGGGAAGATTCCCTGGTGGAGGGCGTGGAAACCCACTCTTGCCTGGAGAATCCCTATGAACAGAGGAGCCTGATGGGCTACAGTCCATGGGGTCATAAAGAGTTGGACACGACTAGGTGTCCAACAGCACAGCACGGAGTAAATGAATATACCAATAAATATTTTTGAAAGAAGATTGCAGATTTAAAGAAAGAACTCCTGTAAATATTTTACAACTGGATGTTTTCCACCATGAAATAATAACAGTAACAGAATATATAATTCTGTAAAAGTCATAGCTGATAATGATTATTATAAGCATTATAAAGGAAGGGCTCCCCTTTAATATCTTAAATTCATTCTAAAGAGATAAGCTGATATACTGCTTTCCCCTTCAATTAAAACTTTTTTAAAGTTTAATAGATTATTGATACACATTTCAGTAAAAAGTGGTTCAACTCATATGCTCTCAAGTCATATTAACAAGCCATATGGTTTATAATTTGCATCTTTCGAAGAATAAACAATATAGTGTGTTTGCAAAGAAACCATCTAAATAGAGTTTTCTAGATACATTAAGTGAAGTTTATGTTAATTTTCAGTTCATCCATTTGACAGGGCTTATTCTTTGTTTGCCTATGCAACTGATTCTGTATTTTTGCATTCCTGACATAAGATAGAATGATATAATTTGGTAAATATGAGGGAACAAATTCACACAGTTACAGTCTACTAAGGACCATAAAATGTTGACAAATTGATGCTTTTGAATCGTGGTGCTCGGAGAAGACTCTTGAGAGTCCCTTGGACAGCAAGTAAGATCAGTCAATTTTAAAGAAAATCAATCCTGAATATTTATTATAAGGACTGATGGTGAAGCTGAAGCTCCAATACTTTGGCCACTGATGTGAAGAGCCAACTTATTGGAAAAGACCATGAGGCTGGAAAGATTGAGAGCAGAAGGAGAAGATGAGATGGTTGGATGGCATCACCAACTCAATGGAAATAAATTTGAGCAAACACTGGGAGATAGTGAAAGACAGAGAAGCCTGGCTTGCTATAATCCATGTGGTCACATAGAGCAGAACAGGACTTCGCTACTCAACAACAATGACAACAACAAATAGTCTATTGAAGAGAACTGAGGATTTGAAGATCAATGACCATTTTCAGTATTGTCTTTTCTACCTTTGAGATGTGTGATAATTAAGTTTAGCATCTCTTTCATGAAGCATTGGTTAGTTATTGACGTAATAATCTGCTGCTACTGCTAAGTCATTTCAGTTGTGTCTGACTCTGTGCAACCCCATAGACAGCAGCCCACCAGGATCCCCTGTCCCTGGGATTCTCCAGGCAAGAACACTGGAGCGGGTTGCCATTTCCTTCTCCAATGCATGAAAGTGAAAAGTGAAAGTGAAGTCGCTCAGTCGTGTCCAACTCTTAGCGACCCCATGGACTGCAGCCCACCAGGCTCCTCCATCCATGGGATTTTCCAGGCAAGAGTACTGGAGTGGGGTGCCGTTTCCTTCTCCAATGCATGAAAGTGAAAAGTGAAAGTGAAGCTGCTCAGTCGTGTCCAACTCTTAGCGACCCCATGGACTGCAGCCCACCAGGCTCCTCCGTCCATGGGATTTTCCAGAAAAGAGTACTGGAGTGGGCTGCCATTGCCTCTACCACTAGGTAAATACAGGAGAAGGCAATGGCAACCCATTCCATTACTCTCGCCTGAAGTGACTTAGCAGCAGCACCAGATAAATACAGGTGAAAAAATGGATTGGGAAAGGGGACGATTCAATGTTGATAGGAGATTTGCATGGTAGGTGTGTGCTAAATTGTGTCCGGCTGTTTGCAATCCCATTGACTGTAGCTCGCTAGGGCGTTCTGTCCATGGGATTCTCCAAGCAAGAATATGGAAGTGGGTCACCATGCCCTCTTCCTGGGGATCTTCCAGACCCAGGGGATCTTCCTTTTAAAATAATTTTTTAAAAACAAATGAATTATATATCAGATCAGATCAGATCACGTCAGTCGCTCAGTCGTGTCCGACTCTTTGCGACCCCATGAACTGCAGCACGCCAGGCCTCCGTGTCCATTACCAACTCCCGGAGGTCACTCAGACTCATATTCATCGAGTCAGTGATGCCATCCAGCCATCTCATCCTCTGTCATCCCCTTCTCCTCCTGCCCCCAATCCCTCCCAGCATCAGAGTCTTCTCCAATGAGTCAACTATTCGCATGAGGTGGTCAAAATACTGGAGTTTCAGCTTTAACATCATTCCTTCCAAAGAAATCCCAGGGCTGATCTTCAGAATGGACTGGTTGGATCTCCTTGCAGTCCAAGGGACTCTCAAGAGTCTTCTCCAACACCACAGTTCAAAAGCATCAATTCTTCGGCGCTCAGCCTTCTTCACAGTCCAGCTCTCACATCCATACATGACCACAGGAAAGACCGTAGCCTTGACTAGACGAACCTTTGTTGGCAAAGTAATGTCTCTGCTTTTGAATATGCTATCTAGGTTGGTCATAGCTTTCCTTCCAAGGAGTAAGCATCTTTTAATTTCATGGCTGCAGTCACCATCTGCAGTGATTTTGGAGCCCAGAAAAATAAAGTCTGACACTGTTTCCACTGTTTCTCCATCTATTTCCCATATAGTGATGGGACCAGATGCCATGATCTTCGTTTTCTGAATGTTGAGCTTTAAGCCCACCTTTTCACTCTCCACTTTCACTTTCATCAAGAGGCTTTTTAGTTCCTCTTCACTTTCTGCCATAAGGGTGGTGTCATCTGGATATCTGAGGTTATTGATATTTCTCCCAGCAATCTTGATTCCAATTTGTGTTTCTTCCAGTCCAGCATGTCTCATGATGTACTCTGCATATAAGTTAAACAAACATGGTGACAATATGCAGCCTTGACGTACTCCTTTTCCTATTTGGAACCAGTCTGTTGTTCCATGACCAGTTCTAACTGTTGCTTCCTGACCTGCATACAGATTTCTCAAGAGGCAGATCAGGTGGATATAGTTATCTTTATTTTTCTCACTGATTTTACTGTTTCTAGTGCTTTGGGTTATGATGATATGCAACATACTTAGTGTGAACAATTTTCTGCTGTAATTTGGTAACATAAATATATTTGCAGTAATAGTATTAAAAATAGCACACTAATTCTTATCATTTGCCCTTCCTGGTCAATACAAGTATAAGATAAATTTCTAGAGATGCAATTCACGAATCTTAGAATATATGTATTTTTTAAATTACTAAAGATTGGCCATTTCCCTCACTTCTGGACTCTCCAAAAAACCTGTAGAAAGAATTCAGAGCATCAACAAAAGCATATGAGAGTCCTGGGCATTCTCATCATACTCCCTCAGCAATGTATGTTATAAATTATTTGGCTTTGCTATAATGACATTTTTCAAATGGCATTTCATTGTTCTTTTAATTTACATTTACTTGACTATGAAAAATTTAATGTCATGTTGTAAAATATCATGTGAAAATAATATAAATATTTTTATGTAAAGTTATTGATGTATAATTTAAAAATAATACCATTGATTGAAGTACAAGAGCCTTTGAATAATATCAAGAAAATTTGTACAGATGTTAAGTATAGAAGGTACTAATATTGTTTTTTCTGTTAGTTACTTATTTATCTATTTTAGTGTGATTTTTCTTATTTTTAGAAATCATATTTAGCAAAGTTTTCTATATATTCTATTTCCTGGCCGTATTATCTTGATTAGTAAAGTAACTTTCCTTTTATTCTTATATAAAGTGCCTTAACCATAAACATATAACTTTCCTTTATTGATACTTCCATGTTTGTTGAGAAAATTGAAACTCTAGTAAATAGAAAACAGTGACAGTGAAAACCCAGTACTTTAATAGTAACCCCAGTTATTTTTCACTAGTAAGTGTAATCTTTGCTAATGATTTTAGCTAATAAAATGTATCTGAAATTTATTAAGTTCCCTTTCACTTCAAGTTCATGAAAACTTTATTATAACTTGTATGGTATTAGAAAAAATTTCCTGAATTTAAAGAAACAATCTTGGGAATATTTTCCATTAACTTTGGAATTTGAAATTGTGTTATATCAAGAGGTTTTCTAATTTTGGTACCTTCTTAGATTCACAATATAAACTCTATTTAATCATACATTATTTTTAAACTTTATATCTGGATTTAATTTTCCAATACATTATCTTTGTATATGTGCATGTAAGTCCATGAATAAAAGAACAACATCTCATAATAACTTTGATTGGTTGGGGCATCAGTATTATATCCATTCTCAAAAATTACATAAGGGACAGGAGACACTCTATTTGAAACTTATTGTGAGTCCATAACTATTTCACAAAGAAAAAAATTAAAAAGTAAAGAATAAAAAGAATGCAATATCACTACATGCTGCAACATGAATTAATGCTTCATCTCAACATTAATGTTGAGCAAAGGAAGCTGGATACAAAGAGTAAGCACAGCAAAATGCCATTACATGTTGGGTTCTGTTTGGGTAATGGTTGTTAGCTAGAGTCTTTAAGCTTTGCAGTAAGTATATAAATTTCTTCCAAGCAAAGAATCCACCTTTCCACTTTCTGTTGTCATATTGTCCCTATTTCCCTTTGCTACATTTTAGAATATTTTTAAACACGTATTTAGTGTATATGGGCATAACAAAAGTATGAAAAGCGTAAGTATTTTGCTTTGCATTATACACAGATGAGAAAAATAAGAATATAACATCTAAATAGAAAGGAAAATTTACATATAAGTAAAACCTAAGCACATACTTTGGAAAGAGTAAAACACAGTTGTTTGTTGGTTTAAACATGATGAAAAATAGGTTGAACTAACAGTTTTATTTAGTCAGTTTTTTACAGAGAGAGAAGTGCTTGGTTTCTTAGGCTGTGAAAGTTTACTGAAGAGTCACTGTGATAATTAAGCAGAAAGTCTGTGCAATAGTTTAAATGTATGTCTATAGATGACCAATGATTTGTCATCAATCCTCCCGTTTATTTGAATTATTAATTGATTTTTTATTACATGTCAGATAGTGAGGTTGGCATTTCTGATTTAAACAAAAAAGAAACAAGCAAAGTAAAATAGATTTGCTTTCCAACAGTCTACAGCTTAGTGGACAAACCACATAATATATTTAAAAATAGCTTTGTTATTATTATTATTACCTTCCTGTAATTCTTTCAAAGAATTTACTTGAAATGGTCACCCATACAAGATTAGAGTAGTCGTGTCCGACTCTGTGTGACCCCATAGATGGCAGCCCACCAGGCTCCCCCATCCCTAGTATTCTCCAGGCGAGAACACTGGAGCAGGTTGCCATTTCCTTCTCCAATAGATGAAAGTGAAAAGTGAAAGTGAAGTTGCTCAGTCGTGTCCGACTTGTAGCGACCCCATGGATTGCAGCCCACCAGGCTCCTCCATCTATGGGATTTTCCAGGCAAGAGTACTGGAGTGGGGTGCCATTGCCTTCTCCGACAGTAGTCATAGGCGAGAGCAAAAGCAATTTCATCAGCTTTCACATATATAAAAATGGAAGAACTCAGACTAATAATGAGTAAGAGGATTACAGGTACTCCAAGTTTGGAGTCTATATAAATAAAAATCATTCTTTTCTCTTGCATCATTTTGGAGGAATCTCTCATTTTTTTCCCACTTACTGTGATATGGAAACCCAAGATAAATAGCATTTAGGATTTAATGTGTGGTCAGCAACATAATGAAAACTAAAACAGAAAAACTAGAAGTACAAAAGTAATAATGGAAAAAACTTTAGATGAGAAAGACTAAATCTCAAACTTATGTCTCTGCTACTGCTGCTGCTATGTCACTTCAGTCGTGTCCGACTCTGTGAGACCCCATAGATGGCAGCCCACAGCTTCCCAGATGGTGCTAATGGTAAAGAACTCACCTGCCCGTGAAGGAGACGGAGGCATGGTCCATCCCTGGGTTGGAAAATTCCTCTGGAGGAAGGCATGGCAAGCCACACCAGTTTTCTTGTCTGGAGAATCCCATGGATCGAGGAGCCTGGCAGGCCCATAGGGTCACAAGCGGTCAGACATGACTTAAGTGACGTAGCATGCAGGTTTATGTAGCTTCCATCTACCAGAACAGCCTTTTATGAAATCACGGTGGTTCCCATGCTCACCAATCGTTATGCAGCAATAGCTACATGGCACTTTCCTACATTAAAAATTGTCCAATATTATATTTTTCAGGACACTGAGCTCTGATTTTTGTGTGATTATTAAAACATCTGATAGCAAATCTTCTGAAGATGAAAATGGATAGAAATAAATAAAAATACCAGATGAAGTTAGTTGAATTTTAATAGACAGTCCCCAAAAAGAGAATTGCTTAGTCGAAGTAGTAATTAAATGTTTCCATAAAAAGGAAACTATTTGAAAGGAAATGGTATTCTTTTGCCGCTAGAGGAGGTCATGGCAATTCATTCCAATACCATTGCCTGGAGAATCTCATGGACTGAGGAGCCTGGGAGGATAGAGTCCAATGGGTCTCAAAGAGTTGGACATGACTCAAGCACCTGAGCATGCCCAGGGTTCTTTTGCAAAAGCACTAGACCTCAAAATAATAGATCAGCAATGTAGATGGGTGGTTCTGGAATTGTAGATATACCAATTTCCATAGAAAGTGATTGTTCACTGAAAGGTTCACTTCTCTTCAAAATAGCGTTTCATTGAGTGTGTGGTGTGTGTGTGTGTTTGTGTGTGGTGTGGAGAGGGAGAGGAAATGGTGATTATGTCTTTCCCAAAATTAAAATGTAAGTCCACATATATAAAATCTTTAAGTGTGTAGTAACATTTTTATTGGGGCTTCCCTGGGGCTCAGTGTTAAAGAGTCTGCCTGCTATGCAGGAGACTCAGGAGATGTGGGTTCAATCCCTGGATTGGGAAGATCCCTTGGGAGAGGAAATGACAACCCACTCCAGTATTCTTGCCTGGAAAATCCCATGGACAGAGGAGCTTGGTGGGCTACAGTCCAAGGGGTTGCAAAGAGTTGGACACAACTGAGCACACACACATAATTTGTTTATTAATTTTTCTAATCTATGGATGGCTGAGTGGGTATTCAGAGTTGTTGCAGGATCATGACTTGCTTTTTTTAAAATTAATTTCTAATGTTTTAAATACATATTCATAAGATAAAGCTATTGATTTGGAGATTTCAATCATCTGACCATATTTTTTCCTGCTAAAATTTTAAACTTAAAATATTTTTCAGGAAGGACACACCTAGTTATTGGATACAAAGGAAAATAATTTATTATAAGGCAAATTCAATAAATAAGTATGAAAATACCAGGGGCAGTTATGCCCCCAAATCTGCCTGCATAGTTTTATAATTAAAACAGTTTGAGCTATAAATAGGTAGGATAAGATAAAAAGATGTGCCAAAGTCTAGAAGCCAGCTATAACATCTAAAATGTGAGAGTGGAAGTTCCATAAGCCTTTCCAGACAGTTATCCCATTCTGAGCTTTGAGAAATAACCCTGAGATCCTGTAAATTGAAACAAAGCAAAAATTTTTACAGCAGCAACCTGCTGCTTCACACTGTGGCCTTGGAGTAATGAAAGGTCAAGATCAGTGATCATCTATCTCCATAATTTCACTAACAATTGACAAATACAATTTAGAAACTGCCAAAAAGTGAAATTGATCTTGTTCTTGGCAAAAATTGTATCTATCTGTTTAGATTTCTCTACACTGCTATGATAACAACAATGATAAAGAATTCATTCACATCCATCAATAAGAGTATGAAAACACTACTTTGTAAATGGTTTGATTCAATTTACAGAACAGAAATCCCATTTAAATGATATATCTTAGAGAGAACTGGGATATTCTCTAATATTACATTTTTTTCTTTATATTACTACATGCAGCTATGGTTTTTGAAGCAATCATAGTTCAGGTATACGTAATTGTTTGAAAAGTTAGAGTATGCTTACATTTAGAGTCCCTATGAGCTAATGCTATCTCTTCTGGAATTTTTCCTAAATGTTAAACTCATAATATTTTTCATGGATGTTTGAAACAAACAATGTAATAGTGCAGATTTAAGATTTTTAAATATAGACCATTTTTAAAGTCTTTATTGAACTTGTTACTGTGTTATTTCTGTTTTAGGTTTTGATATTTTGGCCAAGTGGCATGTGGAATCTTAGTTCCCAGAGCAAGAACTTGTACCCCCTGCAGTGGAAGGGAAGGTTTTAGCCACTGGGTCATCAGGGAAGTACCTGAAATAATGTAGTATTACACATTATTTTGGAAAGATAAATTTTAGACATATGCATAAAAAGAAATATTATGCAAATCACGTTCTATTAGTAAAGTTGGAGATTGATGCTTAAGTCAGTTTATTATTGTAAGGCTACCAGCTGGTAGAATTGGATTGTTGGTAGAATATCTGTTAGTAACGCTACTATAATATTAGTAGCATTGTAGCATTTACTAGTATTTTGATGTCAAACACTAACTTTATCTCTGTGCTACAATATTTTGTGTACTAAGATGAAGGAAGTATTAAGTTCTAATCATTTTACCAGGATTGATACTTTTCTAGTTGAAGTTAAAAATAAATATGACTCTGCATCCTCTAAAGACAAATAGGAGATGTTTTATGTCCTGCATAACAGGAAAATAAGTCTCTACCCTTTGACTACAATTTTCTTTTGTGTTAGATTTTTTGCATGTTATAAACTTTTTGGTCATTTTTAGTTTATAGGCTACTTTTTTAAGAAGAGTTATAAGTTTACAAAAAGTTGAACAAAGAGTATAAAGAGTTTTCAAACTATCCCTTTTCTCCAGTACATACACATACACACAGTTACCCTCATTATTAACATCTTGTGGTAGTATGGGAGCTTTGTTATACTTCATGAACCAATATTAATACAATATTACAAACTAAAAGTTATAGCTATATTAGGGTCACTCTATACACATTCTGTGAACCTTGAAAGATGCATAACGACATATTTCTGCCATTATACTATTACATAGAAGTATATTATTGCACCAAATACCCTATATTTCACCTGTCAGGTCACCTTTCTGCATCACCAACCTACTGAAAACCACTAATCATTTTCTTTTTTCCTTTCTAGATATCATATAATTGGAATCATAGTATTTAGCCTTTTGGGGTTAGCTACTTTCACTTGGCAATATGTATTTAAATTTCATCTATGGGTTTTCCTGGCTTGATAGTTCATCTCTCTTTTTTTGCCACTTTATATTTTTAACTGAAGGATAATTGCTTTACAGAATTCTGTGGTTTTCTGTCATACATCAACAAGAATCAGCCATAGGTACACCTATGTACCCTCCTTCCTAAACCTCCCTCCCATCTCCCTGCCCATCCCACCCTTGTAGACTATCACAGAGCCCCTGTCTGAGTTCCCTCCCTGAGTCACACAGCAAATTCCCATTGGCTATCTATTTTACATGTGGGATTGTAAATTTCCATGTTACTCTCCATACATCTCATCCTCACCCACCTCCCCTCCACCCTTGTCCATAGGTCTGTTCTCTACGTCTGCTTGTCCATTGCTTCCCTGAAAATTAACTCATCAGTACCATCTTTCTAGATTCCATATATATGCATTAGTATATGATATTTACATTTCTCTTTCTGAGTTACTTCACTCTGTATAATATTGTCTGGATGTATCACAGCTTGTTTAACCACACACCTACTGAAGGACATTTTGGTTGCTTTCAAGTTTCAAAAAATTTTGTATAATGCTGTTATGTTTCCTGCTTACAGAAAATATGGGATATATTTAACTCAGTGATTGTTTTTACCTTTTTAAAATATTTTAAGCCAAATATCTCTTGTTTTTAAACCAAACAAATTAATACCACTGAAAGTGCTAGAATAATGTAAACTAATACCTAGTGTAGTCTTTCATTCAAGGTTCCCTACCTTAACAGAACTTCCTTCAAGAGTAACCATACATCAGAACTCTCTGATTTACATAGAAACTCTAAGATATTTAATTATTGTTATGCTAAGATGCTTAGAAGGACAAGAATATTTTTTACTACATAAAGGCATAACACTACTACAAAAATGGATGTATTATAATAGGAAGAATAGACTCTTGAGGCTATTATAAAATTCTAAACTACTTATTACATTTTACTTAATAAATTTTCAATATTACAAAAGTACTTAACTCTTGTACTGTGGGAAATTGAATTCATTTGTTATAAAAGTGGTAGTGGTTTAAAGGAAAATATTATGCCACAGGAAACTACCTGTAATCCTGAACAGGTAGGATTACCTGAATAGGAGTGTCTCTAGGTTTATCATTGTCGTTTAGTTACTAAGTTGTGTCTGACTCCTTTGGAACCACATGGACTGTAGCTGGCCAGACTCTTCTGTCCATGGGATTTCCAAGGCACGAATATTGGAATGGGTTTCCATGTCCTTTTCCAAGAGATCTTCCTGACTTAGGAATCAAACCTGTGCCTCCTGCACTGGCAGGTGGGTTCTTTACCACTGAGCTACCAGGGAAGCCCACTATGTTTATTACCCTAAAATAAGTTGTTATTCTAGATCTTTTGTGGATCCACTCAGTTCAGTTCAGTTGCTTATTCATGTCTGACTCTGCAACCCATGGACTACAGCATGCCAGGCTTCCCTGACCATCACCAACTCCCAGAGCTTGCTCAAACTCATGTCCATCGAGTCGGTGATGCCATCCAATCATCTCATCCTCTATTGTCCCCTACTCCTCTTGTCTTCAATCTTTCCTAGTATCAGGGTCTTTTCCAAAGAGTCAGTTTTTTGCATCAGGTGGCTAAAGTATTGGAGTTTCAGCTTCAGCATCAGTCCTTATGATGCTTTAGTGGATCCACTAAACCGGAGTTTTCCCAGCAAACTCTTTAAAAAAATTTCACAATTAATTTTTAACTTTTTTTTTTTGGTCTTCTCATGATAAAATATTAGCTCCACAGCCTCCCAGGCTTTCATGAAATAGAGAATTCAGTATGATTTCTCCAAGCCTGACTATGGTAAGATTTCTGGGTAATGAGTGAAAGTCCATGAAGTCATCATAAAAAATAACCATATAGTATTATAAATTATTGCTGAGAATATAAATAAATAACGCCTTGAAAAATATGTGTATGCAACACAGGCTTTGTGTATATAATAGTGCATATATATATTACAAAATACATGCATACATATATAGAAATACATATATATATATATATATATATATATATATACACACACAAGGTATATTTAAACTCTGACATTTAGTTTTACGAAAGTTGCCATTTCTGTTAGATTGCAAAGTGGTCACAAGTTTGCCCCCTTGTTGCAACCACGCTATCCCGCTATAATAGTGTGGATCCTGGGCTTCCCCGGTGGCTCAAGCAGTAAAGAATCCACCTCAGGAGACGGGATTGGATTCCTGGGTTGGGAAGATCCCCTTGAGGGAGGGAATGGCAACCCATTCCAGTATTCTTGCCTGGAGAATCCCATGGCCAGATAAGCCTGGCGAGCTACAATCCATAGGGTCTCAAAGAGTTGGACATGACCGAAGTGACCGAGGAAGCATGCACTGTGGATCCTGCCAATAAGAAGTATAGGCTTTGCATCTGCCCTTTGACTCTGACCTCGTGGTGAGGATTGTTTTGGCTGTGAGACATTACAAATTTTGAAATGCAAATCCAGGCTTGAAAAGTGTACATAAGCATGTGTGTTCTTGCTGCCACTTGGAATCCTGAGACTACCATGGAATATCACAGGAAGAAACCCAGGCTAGCCTCCTGGTTGACAAGGACGCACGAAGAGCAAAAATGAGCTGTCACTTCACAACCCCCTATTAAATCAGGCTACCAGCTGTGGAATGTGTGTGAGGCCATCCTGTAATATTTAGCAGCCAGCTGACTCATCAGCTGGCAGTTGGGGCCTGAGAAAGCCCAGCAGTGATCAGCTGAGCCGGCTGAACAGAATCACACAGCTGAGCCACAGAATTATGGGCTAAATAAAATGATTTTACTTTGAGCCACTAAGTTTGTATTGGTTTACAAAGCAGGAAATTCTGACTGATATACTCCAGATGCTGTTATACCTTGTAAACATGTAGTCCATTGTACCACTTCTTTTTAAAGTCTAAATTATAACAGGGGGAGTGTGAAGCTAATAGTTGGCATGAATAAAGAAATAGGCTTACTATTAATAATATGCCAGAGTGCACTGCAGAATAATTAGAAAGCTTTGGATTCAGCAGATCCCAAACTTTTGGGTACTAGGGACTGGTTTCATGGAAGACAATTTTTCCGCAGACAAGCTTGGGGTAGGGATGGTTTCCAGGTGATTCAAGCACATTACATTTATTGTGCACTTTATTTCGATTATTACTACATCAACTCCACCTCAGGTCATCGAGCGCTAGATCCCGGAGGTTGAGGACTCCTGGTCTAATGGTTTTGTAAATATATACTCAAAAACCATTTCTTTCACACTCTCCTGCATTAATAAAACAGTTTTGTGATATTTAAATTATTTGCTTTTTGATTGTTTGAGGCCTATTGTGATTATTTGGTCCCTCTTATTTAATGATTTTTTTGCCAAGCATATGATCTTATCATTTCTTATGAAAATGTTCACTAGTGTTTACACATATTTTTAATTAATCATTTTATGATATTTTGGTTATGTTTCAATATGAATATATACCTTTACTTTACTTTTATATTGAGATGTAATTGATATATAGCATTATATTAGTTTTGAGAGTGCCACATAATGATTTGGTATTTATATATTTTTAGAAATGATCACCACAGTAAGTCTGGTTAACATCCATTACCACACATAGTTACAACATTTTTACTTGTGATGGTAACTTTTAAGATCTACTCTCCTAACAATAGTCAAATATATAATACAGTATTATTAACTATAGTCACCATGCTGTAAACTATCTCTCCAGGATTTATATTTTTATAACTGGAAGTTTGTGTCTTTTGGCCACCTCTTGTATCTGGAAACCATCAGTCTATTCCTTGTATCTATTAATATGAATTTTGGTTTTCTCTTGTTTGTTTCTTTCTTGTTAGATCCCACATATATGTTAAATTATACAGTTTTTGTCTTCTTCCATTTGACTAATTTCACGTTGTGTAATGCCCTCATGGTCCATCCATATGGTCACAAAATGGCAAGCTTTCCATTTTATGGTTGAATAACATTCCACTGTGTATGTATATCACATTTTCTTTATCCATTGATGGAAAGAGATGGTTTCATATAAGGCTGCAAATGAACATGGTATACATGCTCATGGCGCATGTGTCTTTATCAAGTTACTGTTTTCATTTTCTCAGGAAAATAAAGATTTTATAATTTTCAAAGACATTGAAATCATAGATCTCAACATAGTGCCATCTGAAACCTGGCATTATGCACCTAATGATATTCAGAAAATTGCACTGCATGCAGTTTTAACCTTTAGTAAAACAAGAGAAAAGGTTTTTTTTTTTTTTTTGTACTTTTACTTCTGTTGACATTTTTCAAACAGTTTTCATCAGAGTGATACATACCCATGATAGCATATCATTTGCACTTAGAAGAGTTTATCATGAAACAGTCTCCTTGTATTCTGAATTATTCAGTGCAATTATGTCTAACCAGTGTGAAATAAAATCCACAGATTTTTGCAGCTTAACATAGAAAATGCTGTTCACTGCTTGTTCAAACACTGCTTCCTAGTAGAATTGCTGGGGTAGAATCTCCTTTAAGTGGTTCTCGCTTTAGATAGGAGAAAATGTGAGCTGTTCGTGGCCAGGAGGCCTGCTTCCCTCTGTTCACATTTTGTTGGCAGAAACTAGCTACATGTTACCAAATGGAGGCATAAGGATTTGATTATTATCTTATTTGCATACACAGGCTGAAAATGACTAAGTTTGGTAGACAGATAACATTATCTCTGCAAAACTCTCCTTGCCCGTTTCAAGCCCATCTCCTCAAAAGTAAATGCTTAAAATTCATTTATATTTACTGAACACATTTAATCCATTTTTTTCTATTTATCAGTGTAAGAAAATTTTCATTTACTTCTTCCTATAAAACATAGCTTCAACTTTAAAATCAACAAAAAACTTATGTCTATTTCAATCAACTTAACAAAATTTCAGTCTTGAGAGCAGGTTTTGCTCACCATGTCCCCAATTTCTGTCAACAATACTTTTGTATTAGTATTTTAAAGGATGTTATGAGTTTTCATGTTCTGTCTTCAAAAAAACATTTTCTAATTCTATGTCTCTAGATTGTAAGATCCGGAGAAGGCAATGGCACCCCACTCCAGTACTCTTGCCTGGAAAATCCCATGGATGGAGGAGCCTGGTGGGCTGTGGTCCATGGGTTCTCTAAGAGTCGGACACGACTGAGCGACTTCACTTTCACTTTTCACTTTCATGCATTGGAGAAGGAAAATGGCAACCCATTCCAGTGTTCTTTCCTGGAGAATCCCAGGGATGATGGTGCCTCGTGGACTGCTGTCTATGGGGTCACACACAATCGGACACAACTGAAGTGACTTAGCAGCAGCAGCAGCAGCAGATTGTAAGATCATGAAGCTATAGAATTTTCTCATTGTCATTAGAAAAAGTATGCTAAGTAATAAAAATACTAAGTATTTTAAATACTTTAAAGTAATTTAAACATTGTAATTTCATCTGTATGTAGCAAAGGCTGCTTGTGTGCAGCTCATTCCACTGGGGGTGGAGAGCAGGAGGGTATACGTTAGACCTTGGACTGGCAAATAGAGGCCTGGGGTGGGGGGTCAGTGTACCTTAGTTTTCTTCCCAACAACAAGAGAATTTTTATAATATCTGAAAACTGAGGGGGTTTCCTTGGTGGCTCAGACAATAAAGAAGTCTCCTGCGATACAGGAAATGTGGATTTGATCCCTGGGTCAGGAAGATTACCCTGGAGAAGGAAATGGCAACCCACTCCAGTACTCTTGCCTGGAGAATCCCTTGGACAGAAGAACCTGGTGGGCTGCAATCCATGGGATCGCAGAGTGAGCAACCCACATATACACACAGACACACACACACACATTATCAACACACAGACACTCAAATATTACTATCCTTTGTTTCAAAAACAAATATTTTGTTATTATTGTAACACTTCAATCTCTTCACATTTTTTGTTTTGATCTCTATTTAAACTAATTTTTATGCATAATACTTTTATTAGATTTTCTAATTTCTTGACATTTTGCTTATTTTTGCATCTTTACTATCACTATTTTTCTGTTTTCAATCATACTTGATGTTTTGCCAGATGACTTATTTCTTAGAATCTCACTATTGACTGTCTCTGCATAATTTGAAGACCTCCACTAGGCTACTGCAAGTATTTGTCCTGTTCTCTATGCTTAGAGTCATTGTGTCCTGGGGCACATGCCTTCTATATTCACCTCCTCCCCCACTGAAATAGCATTTGGCTAGAGCTAAAACAAAGTTCATCAGAAGATAATTTTCTTTCTCACTTATGTATGAAAGTATCTATTATGACTTTACAGCTGATTAATAAATTAGCTCAGAAGAGAATTTAAATGTGGCCTCCAAACTCCTTTTTCCTCACACAATTAAGAGCAATATTCTAGTATCCGTGAAGTCCATTGTTTCCAGTTGCTATTTTTAATCTCTTTATTAGGAACTGTTTCCCCCTCTCTTTCTCTTGGTTTAAGGATTTGCTCTTTATCATTTGATTTTAAAGTTCTATAAATGTATGTATGGATATGAACATTTATTACTTACTCTGTTCATCTTAAAATTAGCTCTTTTATGTCATCTAAGATTGAAAGTAAATTTTCTTCTATACTTTCTTTCATAACTGATTCTCATCCATTTTCTCTCCTTTCTTTTTATATCTTTTATTGAATACACTATAAAAATTTGCTTGTCACTGAATCTTCTCTTACTGAAGTTATCACGACTCTACCATACAACTTTGAAATCCAGGGTTATTATTCTTACCTCATCTTTATTTGTTCTTAAAAGTGCATTTATAATCCTCTTTCCCACCCTATTTGATTCAGGATTGAGTGCGTTGCACAATTTAGGCTGATGTGTATCAAGGAAATATATCTTGTGTCTAGGATCTAATTTTCATGGTTTATGTCAAAACAAATGTGTAGAGTCTTTTCTTCAAAAAGAAAAGGGAAGAAGTGTCATTAGAAAGTGAAAGTGAAGTCGCTCAGTCATGCCGGACTCTTTGCGACCCCATGGATAGTAGCCTGCACCAAGCTCCTCCATCCATGGGATTTTCAAGGCAAGAGTACTGGAGTGGGTTGCCATTTCCTTCTCCAGGGGATCTTCCCAACCCAGGGATTAAACCCAGGTCTCTCACATTGTAGACAGACACTTTACCGTCTGAGCCACCAGGAAGTCTAGAAGTGTCATTAAATGTACCCAAATGTAACATTTTTCAAGTCTCTTTCCTGAGAGAGTGAGCATGTGTCATGTGTTTTTATCTGTTATCTGATGTCATGCTTCTCGCATTGGATGACACTTAGGATACTTGCGAAGTGAATCATTTTATTGTTTAGTTGCTAAATCATGCCCAACTCTTTGCGACTCTGTGGACTGTAGCCCACCAGGCTCCTGCATCCATGGAATTCTCCCTGCAAGAATACTGGAGTGGGTTGCGATTTCCTTCTCAAAAATGAATATGGACACCATATCCCTTCATTACACCAACTGGCCTCCTTGTGCCTGATGCTATGCTATGCTAAGTCACTTCAGTCATGTCTGACTCTATGTGACCCCATAGACGGCAGCCCACCAGGCTTCCTTGTCCCTGGGATTCTCTAGGCAAGAACACTGGAGTGGGTTGCCATTTCCTTCTCCAATGCATGAAAGTGAAAAGAGAAAGTGAAGTCACTCAGTCATGTCCGACTCTTAGCGACCCCATGGACTGCAGCCTACCTGGCTCCTCCGTCCGTGGGATTTTCCAGGCAAGAGTACTGGAGTGGGGTGCCATTGCCTTCTACTGGTCCATAAATTGCCCCTTCCTGAGGTGGGGAAATCAATCAAGTTTTACCAGTGTTCAGAGCTTCAACCAGCTGCAAGTGGATGATCCCCATGGTTTTGAAAACTCTGCACTAGGACATTCCCAGTTTTATAGATGGGCAAAAGACTCACACCCACAAAAGAATCACACCAGCCAGAGCATACTCTGGGCTCCTAGGCCAGGGCAAGAAGGGCTTTCACCATACCCTTCTCTGAAATGTGAATGCAGAATCATGAAACTGGCCATGGCTTCTGGAAAAGAAGCTTCCTTCCTGTTGCACTGAAGCTACTTGAAAGATACTCACTTATCTGCATAGCATGCCATGTAAATGTGACAAGAGGAACTGCTGCTACAGCCAGAGAAAGTAGCTGGAGGATAAGATGATGTACAGAGGAGAACAAAACTAAGATAACCATAAAGAGGTTGTTCTCTTTTGAAGGAGTTTTCACTGCTTATTTCATTTTCAATGTTTCAGATACAAAAGCAAGCACATTTTTAATAGAATTTGTTAGATTTCCTCCTATGTGCAATTGGAACCATCTAAACTGATAGAGCATCTCCAGAACTATCTGTCCATCTTTGTTTCATATGCCTTTTTAAAATATCTTTCTTTATATCTTAAGGGGGATTTTTAAATATATAATTTAATTCATAGCTCATTTATTTTTCTTTAAAATATAAATCCCATGTTTAGTTTTTTTAGATTTCTTTTTTAACTTAATTTTTGTTCTTATTTTACTTTATCTGAATTATTATTTTACTTTATCATATTCATAAGGAATGCATCTCCCCAACTATCAGAATATTTGTTTTTTTTAATTAAATTTTATTTTGCTTAACTTTCCAATATTGTATTGCTTTTGCCATACATCAAGATGGATTCACCACAAGTATACATGTGTTTCCCATCCTGAACCCTCCTCCCTCCTCCCTCCCCATACCATCCCTCTGGGTCGTCCCTGTGCACCAGCCCCAGGCATCCGTTATCAGGCATCATACCTGGACTGGTGACTCGTTTCAGATATGATATTATACATATTTCAATGCTATTCTCCCAAATCATCCCACCCTCTCCCGTTCCCAGAGTCCAAAAGTCTGTTCTATACATCAGTGTCTCTTGTGTTGTCTCATAAATAGGGTTATTGTTATCATCTTTCTAAATTCCATATATATGCGTTAGTATACTGTATTTGTGTTTTTCTTTCCGGCTTACTTCACTCTGTATAATAGACTCCAGTTCCATCCACCTCATTAGAACTGATTCAAATGTATTCTTTGTAATGGCTGAGTAATACTCCATTGTGTATATGTACAACAGCTTTCTTATCCATTCATCTGCAGATGGACATCTAGGTTGCTTCCAAGTCCTGGCTATTGTAAACAGTGCTGCGATGAACATTGTGGTACACGTGTCTCTTTCAATTATGGTTTTATCAGTGTGCATGCCCAGCAGTGGGATTGCTGGATCATCAGAGATCAGATCAGTCGCTCAGTCGTGTCCGACTCTTTGCGACCCCATGAACTGCAGCATGCCAGGCCTCCCTGTCCATCACCAGCTCCCGGAGGTCACTCAGACTCGCATCCATTGAGTCAGTGATTCCATCCAGCCATCTCATTCACTGTCGTCCCCTTTCCCTCCTGCCCTCAATCCCTCCCAGCATCAGAGTCTTCTCCAATGAGTCAACTCTTTGCATGAGGTGGCCAAAATACTGGAGTTTCAGTTTTAGCAGCATTCCTTCCACAGAAATTCCAGGATTGATCTCCTTCAGAATGGACTGGTTGGAACTTCTTGCAGTCCAAGAGACTCTCAAGAGTCTTCTCCAACACCACAGTTCAAAAGCATCAATTCTTCGGCGCTCAGCCTTCTTCACAGTCCAGCTCTCACATCCATACATGACCACAGGAAAGACCATAGCCTTGATTAGGCGAACCTTTGTTGGTAAAGTGATGTCTCTGCTTTTGAATATGCTATCTAGGTTGGTCATAACTTTCCTTCCAAGGAGTAAGCGTCTTTTAATTTCATGGCTGCAGTCACCATCTGCAGTGATTTTGGAGCCCAGAAAAATAAAGTCAGACACTGTTTCCATTGTTTCCCAATCTATTTCCCATGTAGTGATGGGACCAGATGCCAGGATCTTCATTTTCTGAATGTTGAGCTTTAAGCCAACCTTTTCACTCTCCACTTTCACTTTCATCAAGAGGCTTTTTAGTTCCTCTTCACTTTCTGCCATATGGGTGGTGTCATCTGCATATCTGAGGTTATTGATATTTCTCCCGGCAATCTTGATTCCAACTTGTGATTCTTCAAGTCCAGCGTTTCTCATGATGTACTCTGCATATAAGTTAAATAAGCAGGTTGACAATATACAGCCTTGACGAACTCCTTTTCCTATTTGGAACCAGTCTGTTGTTCCATGTCTAGTTCAAACTGTTGCTTCCTGACCTGCATACAGATTTCTCAAGAGGTAGATCAGGCGGTCTGGTATTCCCATCTCTTTCAGAATTTTCCACAGTTTATTGTGATCCACACAGTCAAAGGCGTTGGCATAGTCAATAAAGCAGAAATAGATGTTTTTCTGGAACTCTCTTGCTTTTTCCATGGTCCAGCGGATGTTGGTAATTTGATCTCTGGTTCCTCTGCCTTTTCTAAAATCAGCTTGAATATCATATTGCTGAAGCCTAGTTTGGAGAATTTTGAGCATTAATTTACTAGCATGTGAGATGAATGCAATTGTGTGGTAGTTTGAACATTCTTTGGCATTGCCTTTCTTTCGGATTGGGATGAAAACTGACCCTTGCCAATACTGTGGCCACTGCTGAGATTTCCAAATTTGCTGGCATATTGAGTGCAGCACTTTCACAGCATCATCTTTCAGGATTTGCAATAGCTCAACTGGAACTCCATCACTTTCACTAGGTTTGTTCATAGTGATGCTTTCTAAGGCCCACTTGACTTCACTTTCCAGGATGTCTGGGTCTAGGTCAGTGATCACACCATCGTGATTATCTGGGTCGTGAAGCTCTTTTTTGTACAGTTCTTCTGTGTATTCTTGCCACCTCTTCTTAATATCTTCTGCTTCTGTTAGGTCTGTACCATTTCTTTCCTTTATCGAGCTCCTCTTTGCATGAAATGTTCCTTTGGTATCTCTGATTTTCTTGAAGTGATCCCTAGTCTTTCCCACTCTGTTGTTTGCCTTTATTTCTTTGCACTGATCGCTGAAGAAGGCTTTCTTATCTCTTCTTGCTATTCTTTGGAACTCTGCATTCAGATGTTTATATCTTTCCTTTTCTCCTTTGCTTTTCGCTTCTCTTCTTTTCACAGCCATTTGTAAGGCCTCCCCAGACAGTCATTTTTGCTTTTTTGCATTTCTTTTCCATGGGGATGGTCTTGATCCCTGTCTCCTGTACAATGTCACGAACCTCATTCCATAGTTCATCAGGCACTCTATCTATCAGATCTAGGCCCTTAAATCTATTTCTCACTTCCACTGTATAATCATAAGGGAATTGATTTAGGTCATACCTGAATGCTTTAGTGGTTTTCCCTACTTTCTTCAATTTCAGTCTGACTTTGACAATAAGGAGTTCATTGTCTGAGCCACAGTCAACTCCTGGTCTTGTTTTTGCTGATTATATAGAGCTTCTCCAACTTTGGCTGCAAAGGATATAATCGATCTGATTTCGGTGTTGACCATCTGGTGATGTCCATGTATAGAGTCCTCTCTTGTGTTGTTGGAAGAGGGTATTTGCTATGACCAGTGCATTTTCTTGGCAAAACTCTATTAGTCTTTGCCCTGCTTCATTTCATACTCCAAGGCCAAATTTGCCTGTTACTCCAGGTGTTTCTTGACTTCCTACTTTTGCATTCCAGACCCCTTTAATGAAAAGGACATCCTTTTTGGGTGTTAGTTCTAAAAGGTCTTATAGGTCTTCATAGAACCGTTCAACTTCAGCTTCTTCAGCATTACTGGTTGGGGCATAGACTTGGATTACTGTGACATTGAATGGTTTGCCTTGGAAACGAACAGAGATCATTCTGTTGTTTTTGAGATTGCATCCAAGTACTGCATTTCGGACTCTTTTGTTGACCATGATGGCCACTCCATTTCTTCTGAGGGATTCCTGCACACAGTAGTAGATGTAATGGTCATCTGTGTTAAATTCACCCATTCCAGTCCATTTTAGTTCGATGATTCCTAGAATGTTGACATTCACTCTGGCCATCTCTTGTTTGACCACTTCCAATTTGCCTTGATTCATGGACCTGACATTCCAGGTTCCTATGCAATATTGCTCTTTACAGCATCGGACCTTGCTTCTGTCACCAGTCACATCCACAGCTGGGTATTCTTTTTTGCTTTGGCTCCATCCCTTCATTCTTTCTGGAGTTATTTCTCCACGGATCTCCAGTAGCATATGCTTACTCTAATTTTTCACTTTTCTAAATCATCTTTGTTTCCTTTGGTTTAGTTTCTTATTGTTTCTTTGTGTTTGTTTAGATATTATTGGTCATACTTAGGATTCTCTTTTAAGCATGAAGATGTTTAATATTTCTCAATTCATGTTTTAAGCCCAGAAATGTCATAGATGTAATTTTTTCTTCCCCATTAAGTAAACAGATCTGTTATAGGCAGACCATCCCTATGAATAAAACTTCTTTGCACTTTCTAGCCATCACTTTAGGAAAATAACTTCAAAGATCACTTTAAGATGAGAAGACTTGGATGCTGTTGGATTATGGATATTCACTAATGACACCAGAAATGCTGATATATGGAGGTCTTATCTACTGGCATTCATATCAACATTAGACTGTCTGGGAATGATGCAGACTCCTTATTCTCTATACTGCTGGTAATAGGATACAGTACCACTGATTGGAGAAGGTTTTTTTTTTTTTTTTTGAAGGCTTTTTAATACAGGTTCTGAGTTGATCCCTTTGGTTTTTACATGAATTTCATTGCAAATGTTCCCTCCCTCCTGACTCTGAACACAGAGTCTCTCTGACTCTTCTTGGGTTGACTTCTGTTTCCTTTTATTGGGCTACATTGAACAATATTCTTTTCTCTGACTTTGATGCTTATTTCTATTTCATCCTTACTCTAATGCTGTTGCTGCTAAGTCACTTCAGTCATGTCTGACTCTGTGCGACCCCATAGATGGCAGCCCACCAGGCTCCCCCATCCTTGGGATTCTCCAGGCAAGAACACTGGAGTGGGTTGCCATTTCCTTCTCCACTCTAATGCTAGCCTCTCTCTGAAATACTCTAAAATCTTTGTTTTTTAACCCCTTCCTGTTTATTATGTGTTTATTCCTCCCTCTATTTTGTAACCTTATGCCATCATGGGAAGTACAGAAAACAAAGGAATGTTCCTAGTCTGGCATATTGAACCTTAAGCCCTACATTGAATTTCAGTAACCTATCACATTGAATTTTTATGGCACAATTCTAAATGAAATATATTGCCCATTCAATAATTGGCTGCTTAAATAATTCAGTAACAAATTCTGATTTGTTAAATTTAACCTTAAAAAAATAACCCAATAAATATAGGTTTTAGCATTCTTCAACTGTTTCACTTATATGTTGCCTGCAATTTAGTGGATATGCATTCCAATATTTGCATGTGTCTCTTTAGTTGTAAGAAATAATTACTAACCTATACCCAATAGTGATGCTTTCTAAGGCCCACTTGACTTCACATTCCAGGATGTCTGGCTCTAGGTCAGTGATCACACCATCATGATTATCTGGGTCGTGAAGATCTTTTTTGTACAGATCTTCTGTGTATTCTTGCCACCTCTTCTTAATATCTTCTGCTTCTGTTAGGTCCATACCATTTCTGTCCTTTATCGAGCCCATCTTTGCATGAAATGTCCCTTTGGTATCTCTGATTTTCTTGAAGAGATCCCTAGTCTTTCCCATTCTGTTGTTTTCCTCTATTTCTTTGCACTGATCGTTGAAGAAGGCTTTCTTATCTCTTCTTGCTATTCTTTGGAACTCTGCATTCAGATGTTTATATCTTTCATTTTCTCCTTTGCTTTTCACTTCTCTTCTTTTCACAGCTATTTGTAAGGTCTCCCCAGACAGCCATTTTGCTTTTTTGCATTTCTTTTCCATGGGGATGGTCTTGATCCCTGTATCCTGTACAATGTCACGAACCTCATTCCATAGTTCATCAGGCACTCTATCTATCAGATCTAGGCGCTTAAATCTATTTCTGACTTCCACTGTATAATCATAAGGGATTTAATTTAGGTCATACCTGATTGGTCTAGTGGTTTTCCCTACTTTCTTCAATTTCAGTCTGAATTTGGCAATAAGGAGTTCATGAACAAAGCTAGTGGAGGTGATGGAATTCCAGTGGAGCTATTCCAAATCCTGAAAGATGATGCTGTGAAAGTGCTGCACTCAATATGCCAGAAAATTTGGAAAACTCAGCAGTGGCCACAAGATTGGAAAAGGTCACTTTTCATCCCAATCCCAAAGAAAGGCAATGCCAAAGAGTGCTCAAACTACCACACAATTGCACTCATCTCACACGCTGGTAAAGTAATGCTCAAAATTCTCCAAGCCAGGCTTCAGCAATATGTGAACTGTGAACTTTCTGCTGTTCAAGCTGGATTTAGAAAAGGCAGAGGAACCAGAGATCAAATTGCCAACATTCACTGGATCATGGAAAAAGCAAGAGAGTTCCAGAAAAACATCTATTTCTGCTTTATTGACTATGCCAAAGCCTTTGACTGTGTAGATCACAATAAACTGTGGAAAATTCTGAAGGAGATGGGAATACCAGATCACCTGATCTGCCACTTGAGAAATCTGTATGCAGGTCAGGAAGCAACAGTTAGAACTGGTCATGGAACAACAGACTGGTTCCAAATAGGAAAAGGAGTACGTCAAGGCTGTATATTGTCACCATGTTTATTTAACTTATATGCAGAGTACATCATGCGGGGAAGGCAATGGCACCCCACCCTAGTACTCTTGCCTGGAAAATCCCATGGACAAAGGTCCCTGGTGGGCCGCTGTCGATGGGGTCGCTAAGAGTCGGACCCGACTGAGCGACTTCAATTTCACTTTTCACTTTCATGCATTGGAGAAGGAAATGGCAACCCACTCCAGTGTTCTTGCCTGGAGAGTCCCAGGGACGGGGGAGCCTGGTCGGCTGCTGTCTATGGGGTCGCACAGAGTCGGACACAACTGAAGCGACTTAGCAGTAGCAGCAGTAGCAGAGTACATCATGAGAAATGCTGGACTGGAAGAAACCCAAGTTGGAATCAAGATTGCTGGGAGAAATATCAATAACCTCAGATATGCAGATGACACCACCCTTATGGCAGAAAGTGAAGAGGGGCTAAAACGCCTCTTGATGAGAGTGAAAGTGGAGAGTGAAAAGGTTGGCTTAAATCTCAACATTCAAAAAACAAAGATCCTGGCATCTGGTCCCATCACTACATGGGAAATAGATGGAGAAACAGTGGAAACAGTGTCAGATTTTATTTTTCTGGGCTCCAAAATCACTGCAGATGGTGACTGCAGCCATGAAATTAAAAGACGCTTACTCCTTGGAAGGAAAGTTATGACCAACCTAGACAGCATATTCAAAAGCAGAGACATTACTTTGCCAACAAAGGTTCGCCTAGTCAAGGCTATGGTCTTTCCTGTGGTCATGTATGGATGTGAGAGCTGGACTGTGAAGAAGGCTGAGTGCCAAAGAATTGTTGCTTTTGAACTGCAGTGTTGGGGAAGACTCTTGAGAATCCCTTGAACTGCAAGGAGATCCAACCAGTCCATTCTGAAGGAGATCAGCCCTGGGATTTCTTTGGAAGGAATGATGCTAAAGCTGAAACTCCAGTATTTTGGCCACCTCATGGGAAGAATTGACTCATTGGAAAAGACTGATGCTGGGAGGGATTGAGGGCAGGAGAAGAAGGGGACGACAGAGGATGAGATGGCTGGATGGCATCACTGACTTGATGGATGTGAGTCTGAGTGACCTCCGGGAGCTGGTGATGGACAGGGAGGCCTGGCGTGCTGCAGTTCATGGGTTCGCAGAGAGTCAGACACGACTGAGGGACTGATCTTATCTGATACCCAATAGTTCATATAAATACACAATAAGATACCATTTGGTTATATACAAGTGATGTGGCCCAGTAGACACTTATAAACCACAGTACCTCTAGAGTAATATTAAAGATCATGTTCCTTTCCTAAGAAATGGATGGAATTTTAATGGAGCACATGAAATTGCACTTGTCCTTCTTTTAGAAATTAATGTGTTTTCTCTGCTGTAATAATCTTATAAGCATGCAGTCTCATACATCCATGATAAGGTAAAAAATTATTTTAATGCTTATTTTTTAGAGTAGAAAAAATTGAAAATTGTTACATGTCAGCCAGAAATTCATGACAATCAACAAGTTTTGTTCAAAATAACATTCAAGATAGTATGGAAATAATAGAGAAAATACTATTAAATAAAGTGCCCCTTTCAGTCACAATTAGGTTATGTTCCCTTAGGGAAATAAAAAGAACACAGTTATATTTGTATTAGCTCTTGATATTCAGTTCTGTTCAGTCACTCAGTCATGTCTGAGTCTTTGCGACTCCATGAACAGCAGCACACTCTGCCTCCCTGTCCATCAAAAACTCCCAGAGACCACCCAAACCCACGTCCATTGAGTTGGTGATGCCATCCAATCATCTCATCCACTGTCCTCTCCTTCTCCTTCTGCCCTCAATCTTTTCCAGCATCAGGGTCTCTTCAAATGAGTTAGCTCTTCACATCATATGGCTGAACTATTGGAGTTTTAGCTTCAGCTTCAGTCCTTCCAATGAACACCCAGGACTGATATGCTTGAGGATGGACTGATTGGATCTCCCTGCAGTCCAACGGACTCTCAAGAGTCTTCTCCAATACCACAGTTCAAAAACATCAATTCTTCGGCGCTCAGCTTTATTCACAGTCCAACTCTCACATCCATACATGACCATTGGAAAAACCATAGCCTTGACTAGACGGACTTTTGTTGGCAAAGTAATGTCTCTGCTTTTAATATGCTGTCTAGGTTGGTCATAACTTTCCTTGCAAGGAGTAAGTGTCTTTTAATTTCATGGGTGCAATCACCATCTGCAGTGATTTTGGAGCCCAGAAAAATAAAATCAGCCACTCTTTCCACTGTTTCCCCATCTATTTGCCATGAAGTGATGGGACTGTATGCCATGATGTTCATTTTCTGAATGTTGAGCTTTAAGCCAACTTTTTCACTCTCCTCTTTCACTTTCATCAAGATATTACACACCTTTTAATGCAATAATGTAATAAATGCATTTGCAGAAGTATCATATTTGAAGAGTTTATACAGTGATTTACTTATTAGACCAATCAACACATAAACACTTCTAGAGTCAATTAATGTAAATAGATGATAAACTACTTGCTAATTCCACCCTAAGCCCAGTTTTGTCCATCTCTTACAGACTTAACCTAATACTCTTCTCTATTACAGGCCCTTGACATCATCAATTATATAAGCTCAGATCTTTCCATCTTAAAAAGAAAAGCAAGTATTCTCTCTATTAATATCCCTCTTTAATTTTCATTGTAGATTGTATTATAAATAGAAGGTTTTATATTCTCTGTGTACATTTTTATGCTCCAAGTTACACTTTTACTCCATCCGTTATTTTCACTAAAGTTAAATCACAGTTGAAACAAACTGAAACCATTGTCTCCCATATTCTATACGAGATCTAATTCCCTCTCCTTCAATAACTATCATAGCAAGGTTTATAGATTCCAGGTCTTTATTTCTGGCTTACCATCTATGTGGATTTCTAAAAACCTTTATGCAATACTTCCTTGAATCCATATATATATACAAGTCTCTCAAAGCACCACGAAAGTGACAATTCCAAATTTACCTTTCTTATTTTCATTGAAAATCTTAGTACACTTCTGCATTGTTATGAGCAGCTTTCATATTATGCTATAAAGTACTTGAGGAAAGAGAATTTTTTATTTCTTTAGGTGCTTACTACAATGCATGCTACATAAAAAGTGATCAGTGAATATGTATTTATGATATGAATACATCTGTGTGATCTTAATGTTTTCTTGAACTATAGCATGCATTTTTGTATATTTATAAAAAATATGGTAAGAAATAAGTGAACTACAATACTGTCACCTACCCAAAATCACAGCTAAATTATTGAGTAAATTATAAACATAAGATTAGCCTTGTAACAACTTATAACCACTCTAAACAAAATGACACTGTGTAAACACCAACACTATATAAATTAGGAAAGTTGGAAAATGCAATGATAATGTATTAAGATTTAATATTAATTTAATATTTAATTACCTGGGGAAACACTCATGGCTTTAATGAGATCACAAACTACTTATGTAATGATATTTTGGTTGATAATCAGTCAAATTGTTACTCCCTAGAACACTGAATACAATCATAATAAATGAAAGGTTATAGCAAGGAAGTCATTATTAGCAAAGAGCACTGTGAGGCTTCATCTTGTATGAAAGAAGGAAAAGTTTATCCAATTCAGTTAAATATGTCAGTCAGGAGAAACAGAACAATAGAATTAATAATATGTTCCCTGACAACGCAGGAGTGAGCTGAATGATGAAACAGATAGGATGGTAGATAGTAAACCTGAAGACAGTGGAAATGATACCAGTGAAACTAAAGGGAATGTTCATGAAAGGCAAACAAATGAAAAAAGTAAAAATAATGATGGCCACAATGGATGGTGATTTAGGTAATGCTAAGCAGAAGATATTAAGAAGAGGTGGCAAGAATACACAGAAGAACTGTACAAAAAAGATCTTCATGACCCAGATAATCATGATGGTGTGATTACTGACCTAGAGCCAGACATCCTGGAATGAACTCAAGTGGGCCTTCGAAAGCATCACTACGAACAAAGAGTGGAGGTGATGGAATTCCAGTGGAGCTATTCCAAATCCTGAAAGATGATACTGTGAAAATGCTGCACTCAATATGCCAGCAAATCTGGAAATCTCAGCAGTGGCCACAAGATTGGAAAAGGTCAGTTTTCATCCCAATCCCAAAGAAAGGCAATGCCAAAGAATGCTCAAACTACCGCACAATTGCACTCATCTCACACGCTGGTAAAGTAATGCTCAAAATTCTCCAAGCCAGGCTTCAGAAATATGTGAACCGTGAACTTCCTGATGTTCAAGCTGGTTTTAGAAAAGGCAGAGGAACCAGAGATCAAATTGCCAACATCCACTGGATCATGGAAAAAGCAAGAGAGTTCCAGAAAAACATCTATTTCTGCTTTATTGATTATGCCAAAGCCTTTGACTGTGTAGATCACAATAAACTGTGGAAAATTCTGAAAGAGATGGGAATACCAGACCACCTGATCTGCCTCTTGAGAAATCTGTATGCAGGTCAGGAAGCAACAGTTAGAACTGGTCATGGAACAACAGACTGGTTCCAAATAGGAAAAGGAGTACCTCAAGGCTGTACATTGTCACCATGTTTATTTAACTTATATTCAGAGTACATAATGAGAAATGCTGGACTGGAAGAAACACAAGTTGGAATCAAGATTGCTGGGAAAAACATCAATAATCTCAGATATGCAGATGACACCACCCTTAAGGCAGAAAGTGAAGATGAACTCAAAAGCCTCTTGATGAAAGTGAAAGTGGAGAGTGAAAAAGTTGGCTTAAAGCTCAACATTCAGAAAACAAATATCATGGCATCTGGTCCCATCACTACATGGAAAATAGTTTGGGAAACAGTGGAAACAGTTTCAGACTTTATTTTTCTGGGCTCCAAAATCACTGCAGATGGTGACTGCAGCCATGAAATTAAAAGACGCTTACTCCTTGGAAGGAAAGTTATGACCAACCTAGATAGCATATTCAAAACCAGAGACATTACTTTGCCAACAAAGGTTCGCCTAGTCAAGGCTATGGTCTTTCCTGTGGTCATGTATGGATGTGAGAGCTGGACTGTGAAGAAGGCTGAGCGCCAAAGAATTGATGCTTTTGAACTGTGGTGTTGGAGAAGACTCTTGAGAGTCCCTTGGACTGCAAGAAGATCCAACCAGTCCATTCTGAAGGAGATCAGCCCTGGGATTTCTTTGGAAGGAATGATGCTAAAGCTGAAACTCCAGTATTTTGGCCACCTCATGCGAAGAGTTGACTCATTGGAAAAGACTCTGATGCTGGGAAGGATTGGGGGCAGGAGGAGAAGGGGATGACAGAGGATGAGATGGCTGGATGGCATCACTGACTCGATGGATGTGAGTCTGAGTGACCTCCGAGAGCTGGTGATGTACAAGGAGGCCTGGCGTGCTGCGCTTAATGAAGTCGCAAAGAGTTGGACATGACTGAGCGACTGATCTGATCTGATCTGAGAGGCTTATCTTGTAGAGAAATGAAGAAATAATGAATGCCCTAGGTTTGTTCGAAGAGCATATGAGCTGACTTAGGGGAAAAAAAGAAAAATAAATATTATCTCATGGCTGTTGATGCTACATATTATGAAAAAAAAAAAAATGAAAAGGTTATTTAAAGTGTTAAAGTAATAACTTCTATATCACCAACTATTTCTAAAGAGAAGATTCTCTTAACTGTCTACTATGCAGTCCATATAATACAAATGTTACATTAATATAAAGCCTATACCAAAGCCAAAATTGCATAGCTTTGAATATAATACCAGAGTTTCAGGTATCAGCCTACATTTTTTATATCAGTTTATCCTGGCTCATTATTTTTCTTTTTTGGTTCATGTTTTGATACAAACTTTCTGGGGATCTATTCCTAAGTAAGGTATTCAGCACACCATAGAAGATGGAGTCAGTCTTGCTTACTCCAAGTTATTCACAACCTTCCCTAGTCTCAGGCAGCTCACATTCCTTGAAGTTACTCCAGATACTTCTTGGGATCTCAGCCCATTCTAGATGAAAAACTGCAACAAAAATATTGTGAAAAAATTAATAATTTTATATAGTTCCATTAATGCCTTTCTTCTGCATCTTTTGTGCTCAAACAAAGCAAACCATATTCAGGATTCTCTTTCCAATCTGGTCATATCACATTTGTTGCATGTAATTCTCAATGAGCTCTATTAGTTATCTTATGCTAAGTCACTTCAGTTATATCCAACTCTTTGCAATGTTATGGATTGTAGCCCACCAGGCTCCTCTGTCCATGGGGATTCTCCAGGCAAGAATGATAGAGTGGGTTGCTATTTCCAATGTTCTCTTCAACACCTAGAATCAATTGAATCCTGCTTCATAATCGAGCCTATGGCTTCTCTTGCACCAATCTAGCTTACTAAACCAGAAAAATCATATTAAACAAGACTGCCCTATACAAACAGACCCCATTTATCAAGGCACCAATTGAACCCAGGACTGCATTGCAGGCAGATTCTTTGCCATCTGAGCCACCAGGGAAGCTTTGCCTTACAATGAGTCTAAAGAGACTATAGACTTTCTTCTGCCTTAGCAATACTGTTACATATTTTTTTAAATACTTCCACTATTGGAGAATTCCAAATTTCAAGATTTCTAACATTCATTTATAAGCACACCAGTTATGCTTTCAAGATACTTTTAATTTTTTGCATGCTTCCATTCTCTCTAATTCTATCACGTTTCTCATGTTTTTTCTCTTTTTATTATACCCATTCCTAGATTCATGATAGATCATATAAACTTTATTTTGATTTAGGATTTCTTAGCCTAGGCTTCGCTAAAAATACATAACCAAGTGAAAGTTAAGGCTAATATTTTACTGAGAGGTATAAAGCTAGGACAAAGAGAGTGAGGAAAAAGAGGACATGCAAGAAAGAATTGGAACAGATACATTACTCACTGCTAGAAAAGATATATGTGTGCCTCTTCAGCCCCTCTGTTGTGTCCAAATCTTTATGACCCTTTGGACTGTAGCCCACCAGGCTCCTCTGTCCATGAGGTTTCTCAGACAAGAGTACTGGAGTGGGTTACCATTTCTTCCTCCAGGGGATCTTCCCAACCCAGGGCTTGAACCCACATCTCCTGTATCTCCTACATTGACAGGACGTTTGACTTTTTTTTTTTAACCCCTGAGCTACCTGGAAAGACCCAGAAAAGATACAGAGCCAGTCAATCAGTGTGGAGGACATATCTGGGCAGGTGATATAGAAACAGTCTATCAAAGGATGAAACAGTGCAGAAATTAATCCTCAGCACTCTCTTGTATCTCTTATCCACAATCATTAAAACGTATCTTGTAGGGTATTAACTTCTCCGTAGTTTTGGTAGTGGTCACTTGACTCTTTCAATAGTTACTGGGGACATCATAAAACTTAATGTATTGTTTAATCTGAAATAACTGGAAAAAGCCAGGCCTTAACCTTCAGTGGAGGGACTGCTAAGGCTTCTATAGTTACTTATGTTGGCTGGAGCACAAGGTAGCTGAGAGCTGGTAAAATCTGAGGCTTTTCAAGCAAAATGTTACTGCTACTCAGCGACACTCTCCTGTATCCCAAATTTAGATGAACCTCACAGTGGGTCAACTTTCCAATATATCTTATGTTTTTTATACCCAGGAAGTTGAATCTGACAGATTAAAAGTGTGTGTGACATAAAAATAAAATCCTTTGAGTTAATAATTCCATTGTGATTCCATTGCTATAGGAATTAAAAGTATATATTAATAGCTTTACTTCTCCTTCTCTCTCCAAGAACACGTATCTTTATTGTCCTGGAAATCTGGGATCCTTCTTTTCAATGAAAAATGCGTAAGTTCAAATCTTTAAAATATAATCTCAAAAGAGATATAGAATTTAACCTTCTGAACTGGAAATCCTTCCTCCCATTAAGGTCGAAACCGAACTAAACATATTTCGATATAGAAGCATGAAAAACAGTAAAAGAGTAGAAGGAAGGAAGAGTTAGAGGGAAATAGGTCGGGAAGGAGATTTATACTCTTTAAAGATAGTCATGCAAAGACAGATGTTCTATTTCCTGTTCATTAAAACAGGAATTATGTAGTTTCAATTTCTACTATCTGAAATCATAAAATCATGACAACCTCAAGTTTTATCCATCATAGGGGTGTGTGTGTGTGTGTGTGTGTGTGTGTGTGTGTGTGCTTGTATATAAGTGGAATAATTAATGGCAATAATAAAAGGGATGGAGAAGAGATGGTCACTTTGTTTTTTTTTTTTTTTTTTTTTTTTAAGCATGACCAAAGCTTATGATAGTATTACACTGATCTCATTGTTTGAGATGTTTGAATTATTCCTGCCATACATGATTCTTCATAGTACTTCACATAATATTCTCCTACTTTTCATATATAGGGTAAAAACTGGAAGCCAGTGAAGTTAGTAAAATATCATCTGCTGAGAAACATCCAAATTAGCTGCATGCTTCTAAATAATATGAATTGTAGAAAGTGGAGTATATTTCCAGTATCAATCAGCCAAATAGTTTGAAGAGAACATTTTGTGATATGTGTACTTCTGTCAGACCTAGTAAGCATTTGGTAGAATAGCAGCAGCAGCAGAAGCAGCAGCAAGAGCCTACTATTCTGCTTTCTCATACAGGGAGGGAGGAGGGAGAGGGGTTTGGGATGGGGAACATGTGTATACCTGTGGCAGATACATGTTGATGTATGGCAAAAACAATACAATATTGTAAAGTAATGAACCTCCAATTAAAATAAATACATTTATTTTAAAAAATAAATTTTAACTTCAAGAAATCTTTATACTTAAATACAAGGGAGATTTACATTCTTAAAGTGACATCAATCTGGAAATAATGAAATACTAAGATAATTTCAAAAGCATTGTACTGTATGGAGGACATGCCTATATAGCATATTTTGTCATGTGTGTGTATTTATGTATGTGTGTGTGTGTGTGTGTGTGTGTGTGTGTTTTAATTTAAGCAGAATACATAGTAATGCACAGAAAAGTCATCAACCCAGTTTGGTGAAATATATGTTTGATATATTTAAAAAAAGAACTGTGCTTTTGGGATTCAGATGCTATATTGTCAAGCTGTGGCCATAAATCACACATAAAAATATTTGATTTCTCTACTCCTACTTCTTGGCTGATAGCATTACTGAAGACAAAGGAAAAGCTATGCAGATTGGAGCCCTTCATCCATAGTCATGGTTTCCACAACCATTTATATGATGCTGAGGCCAAAATTTATATCCTTTGAATAAATCTTCACTCTTATGTCTAACTTGCAGTATTGTTTCATAGTTTATTATGAATTATTATTATTCATTTCACAATATTTTCCTTGACTATACCCTGAATATTTGTAACCAGATGTGTTCTAGGCAATACACATTAAACTAGTCCAAATCAAAACTCATCTCAATTTGTGACAAATAGGTGCTACTGTATATTCCATATTTCACCATTAGTATTGCCTATTACAAGTCACCATAGAATAAGACCCAGAAGATATCTAAGGTTACATTTTCTACTCACTATTCACATTAAAGCAGAAAAAAGCCTCTTTAGATTTCACTTCCTAGATACTTTAAAAATATATTAAATTCTTCATATGTATTTCATATTGTTTTAGTTATGGATTTTCATTATTTCATACTTGGATTATTTAAATAACTTCCTATCCATACAATACAGACTCTATCATAAGTATATATGTATGAAACATGAGCCAATGGGGCAAAAAAACTTCCATTTCAATTTTTGATAGCTACTGCTATATAACTCTAATAAGCTTTGTACATTCCCAACATTTGTTATGATGTTTTATATTCTTACTTTCCTGTATTGTCTGCTGCTGCTAAGTTGCTTCAGTCATGTCCTACTCTGTGCGACCCCATAGATGGAAGCTCACCAGGCTCCCCCATCCCTGGGATTCTCCAGGCAAGAATACTGGAGTGGATTGCCATTTCCTTCTCCAATACATGAAAGTGAAAAGTGAAAGGGAAGTCACTCAGTCGTGTCCGACTCTCAGCGACCCCATGGACTGGAGCCCACCAGGATCCTCTGTCCATGGGATTTTCCAGGCAAAAGTACTGGGGTGGGGTGCCATTCCTGTATTGTCTAGCAGCCAATAATAGCAACATATAGAAATAATAGTGAAGTAGTCTCCTTAATATTTATTTTCACTTTTTATTACATCAATTCATTTCTAGGTGGCTCTGCTGGTAAAGAATCCACCTGAAATGCAGGAGATCCCTGTTTAATCCCAGGGTTGGGAAGTTCCTCTGTAGAAGGGATAGGCTACCCATTCCAGTATTCTTGGGTTTCCCTGGTGGCTCAGACAGTAAAGAATCCGCTTGCAATGTGGGAGCCCTGGGGTTCCATCCATGGGCTGGGAAGATCCCCTGGAGAAGGGCATGGCAACACACTCCAATGTTTTTTCCTGGAGAATCCCCATGGACAGAGGAGCCTGGCGGGCTAAGCTCATGGAGTCACAGAGTCTGATATGACTGAACAAGTAAGCAGAGCACAGCAAAGAATATGAATGAATTTTGTAAAAACAGGCTTAATTTTATTTTTCTTATGCAAAGGGGTATTTTTTGAATTCATTTGATGAGAAAATCATTTGAAATTGACTTTTGGTTGTATCTACATAACTGAATGATAAGTTTTGTTTTTATTGAGATTAATTCATATGTAATTCTTTACCTATAAGTGTAGAATATTTGTAAATATTTGTAATAAACGTGTAAAGATGGTCAGTGGAGCTTTAAAAAAAACATAATTTACCAAATTATATTATTCTTGAGACAAATTAAAAGAATCCCATCATTGTTGGAAATGTTTTTGTAATATTTTACTAAGGCAGTATTCTTTCTATGTTAAAACAAAAAATTCATGTTTTTGTTTTTTTTTTGCTTTCCTGTTTTAATATTCCTCAAATGATTCAAAATATTGCATCTTTATTTCTCAATTCCCATTTCAGTCAGGGTCTTCTTTCTATGTTATACTGCAAATCAACAAAGACAAGAGGCTATGTAATTATGTGTGTATGCATTATGTATGATTATACATGTGATTACACACACAAATATATGTAAGTACACACATGCACTCATACAAATACATACACATATACAAAATCTGTGTTACAGTGGCAAGTTACAATAATTCTCTATGCCTTGATTTTACCACATGTAAAATAGGTGCAATATTATCGTTCAAGGATTATAAGATGAAACATAAATCTAAAAAACTTAGAATAGCTCTGCAAATTCTCACTAATCTCTTTATACTTGAATTCATGCATTTTCAGCAATGATGCAGGTAATTCATCAACGTCTTGAAAAGCTGTAATGGGCTTCCCTGATAGCTCGATAGTAAAGAATCGACTTGCAATGCAGGAGACCCAGGTTCAATTTATGGGTTAGGAAGATCTGCTGGAGAAGGGATGGGCTGACCACTCCAGTATTCCTGGCCTTCCCCTGTGGCTCAAATGGTTAAAAAAAAAAAAAAAAAAAAATTCCGCCAGCAATGTGAGAGACTTGAATTCAATCTCTGGGTTAGGAAGACCCCCTGGAGAAGATAAAGGCTACCCACTCCAGTATTCTGGCCTGGAGAATTCCATGGACTCTATAGTCCATGGGGTTGCAAAGACTTGGACACAACTGAGCAAGTTTCAATCACTCAATATCCAATATTGTTACTGGGAACAGAAGCAAGATAAGACTGCTTCTTCCTGCACTTCAATATTTCTTTTCTGATAGGTCTGACTAATGCAATTAAAAATGTTTTAATATATATAATGGAGAAGAAAATCTTGGGAAAATATTTTAATTGAAATTATAAATATAGTTTGAGAAAGTTCAAAAATATATACAATTTATCTCTTATAACTAATAAGATTCATTATTAAGTAGCTTATCTTATAAATATTAAGACAAAATTTTCCTGTAGGTCTATGTAATATGCATATTAAAATGTTTAAATAAATACAAAGTCTAAAAAACTTTTCTGACTGACATTTTTAAATGGGTAAAAATACAGAAAACTATTTTTACCTCTAAGTAGAAAATGGATCATGGAAAAAGCAAGAGAGTTCCAGAAAAACATCTATTTCTGCTTTATTGACTATGCAAAAACCTTTGACTGTGTGGATCACAATAAACTGTGGAAAATTCTGAAAGAGATGGGAATACCAGAACACCTGATCTGCCTCTTGAGAAACCTATATGCAGGTCAGGAGGCAACAGTTAGAACTGGACATGGAACAACGGACTGGTTTCAAATAGGAAAAGGAGTTCGTCAAGGCTGTATATTGTCACCCTGCTTATTTAACTTATATGCAGAGTACATCATGAGAAACACTGAGCTGGAAGAAGCGCAAGCTGGAATCAAGATTGCCGAGAGAAATATCAATAACCTCAGATATGCGAATGACACCACCCTTATGACAGAAAGTGAAAAGGAACTAAAAAACCTCTTGATGAAAGTGAAAGAGGAGAGTGAAAATGTGGGCTTAAAGCTGAACATTCAGAAAACGAAGATCATGGCATCTGGTCCCATCACTTCATGGGAAATAGATGGGGAAACATTGGAAACAGTGTCAGACTTATTTTTCTGGGCTCCTAAATAACTGCAGATGGTGACTGCAGCCATGAAATTAAAAGACGCTTACTCCTTGGAAGGAAAGCTATGACCAACCTAGATAGCATATTCAAAAGCAGAGACATTACTTTGTCAACAAAGTCCATCTAGTCAAGGCTATGGTTTTTCCTGTGGTCATGTATGGATATGAGAGTTGGACTGTGAAAAAGGCTGAGCGCCAAAGACTTGATGTTTTTGAACTGTGGTGTTGGAGAAGACTCTTGAGAGTCCCTTGGACTGCAAGGAGATCCAACCAGTCCATTCTGAAGGAGATGAGCCCTGGGATTTCTTTGGAAGGAATGATGCTGAAGCTGAAACTCCAGTACTTTGGCCACCTCATGCGAAGAGTTGACTCATTGGAAAAGACTCTGGTGCTGGGAGGGATTGAGGGCAGGAGGAGAAGGGGACGACAGAGGATGAGATGGCTGGATGGCATCACTAACTCGATGGACGTGAGTCTGGGAGGCCTGGCATGCTGTGATTCATGGGGTTGCAAAGAGTCGGACACGACTGAACTACTGAACTGAACTGAACTGTACTGAAGGAGAAAGTACGACATTGTCCTTAACATTCTGTGTAAATATGTCTAAAAATTTACTTTCATTTGGAAGGATTAAGTGAGAAACACATTCTAAATTATTGATGCAAAAGCTTAGCCTAGGTAAAATATATTAGCATACCCTAAGCATGGTATTTATATATAGAGATACACATTTAGATTTTCTAATAATAAATATTCAAATGTTCTTTCAATGTACATTTTTAGTATTCCATACTTGTAAAACTTAATTTTGTTCATGTGTAGTATACAAAGTTGTCATAATTTTGAGTGATTGATTAATTTCATTTTCTAAAATATCACTTATATAGAATAAAATGAGGCAATTTTCTTCAGTTTTCATCTATTTACAGATGAATTATTTAAATCCGTATTTTAGTTTCTATCAACTTTATAAGCTAATCGTGGCCTATTATGTATGATTCTATGGAAAATGTGTAAAATCTCAATGAATCTGTTGACTTTTTTGACAAATACTGATTTAATTTATGAACAGCACAAAATGGATCATTGAAAACATTCACCCCAATGTAAAATAACTTCCTTGCTCAAATATTCAAAAAATATAATTTTAAGTCATTTGATATAAAGCAGAGAAAAGATATACCAATTCATTTTTCAATGTAAGTTAACCCTGAAACCAAAACCAGAATAAGAAAAAAATGAAAATACAGAATTTTAATGCAAATAAATAGTTTGAAGTTATAAATATCCTATTAAACATTAACAACATTAGTTAAAGATTGCTACATGTAAGAAAAGTGTTTACATGAAGGATAATTTTTTTTTCAGTTTTTTAATTTTTTTTATTTTTTTATTTTGCTTAACTTTACAATATTGGATAACTTTATTTTGCTTACTTTACAATATTGGATAATTTTAATAGTGAATATTTTTCAATGTTAAAAATCAACCAATCAAAAGATACATGATTATATTGCATTTTTGTAAATTAAAGGAATAATTTTAATGAAAATTTTGATTCATTATGGAAGCCAGGGATAAATTTAAGCATTTATCATGGGCAGAAATTACTTCCCAGTTTATAGCTAGTATCCTACATGAAGTTGACATGGAGTACCAATTCAAATTGAAGTCAGAAATAAGAAAATAATAGTTACCTTTATTATTATTATTGAATACTCTTGTCCTTAACACTGTAGCTAAATGAGAGGTCAGAAAAATATGTTTAACTCCCCAACTGCTTTTAGTTCTCACTTTGAAATAAGCATGCAAATACCTTCTCAGCTGTAAAAAAAAAAAAAAAAGTGAAAACAATAAAAATAATTTCTGGGAATTTCAACATAAAAAATTTGCAGGTTAGTTCTTCTACTACTACTATTTTTTTAAACATTCCTAGGTTTACTAATGCTCCATTCATCTTTCTTCCCCAAGTTGCATTATTTTTTGTTGCTGTTTTTCACTTTTAACTTTTCCCCATTTTTATTGAAGTATAGTTGAGTTATAATATTATGTTATTTTGGGGTATATAGAAAAGTGGTAGGTATTCTTTTTTTCATACTGTATTATTCCATTATAGTTTAGAATGTAATTCCCCATGCTATACAGTCAGCATTCTTATTGATCCCTCTGAGGACCCTTTTTGTTTACAAAGGAATTAACTTAAACCAATGTGTTTGAATAGAGCGCTAAATTACATCAATCAGACTTCCTCAACTTGAATCATTCAATTTTGTGTCCAAAGAGAAGAATAGTCTAAGTCATCATTAGACTCAGGTTAAACATTTTTAGCAAGAATTCTTCATAGTGATTTGGGCACTTCACATTATACCCCATTAAGCATCGCATATTACAGACAATGTAAATGTCTAACTTTTATGAATGTTTATTTTAAACATTTAGTTAAAGTGATGACTGCCAGATTTTTCCCTGAAAAACATCTGTCCCTTTCAATAATACATGGAATAATAAAACCATCACTTTTCAACCAATGGTAACATTTATTGATGATCCTTAACTGAATTCTATTATTTCATTAAAGGTAGCAAAATAGTGATTTTCATGATATTATATTTTTTCTGTATCACTTGACAACCTCGTAATAAAATGCCACTAAATGAGAATGAACACCATTTATTTTTTAAGCTAGGTTAAATGTTTATTTCGTCTATGATCTGTTTCTCAAAAAAAGTTGAAGTCATGATGCTTAGCATGGTAGAAATATTTTTCTCTTTTGAATATTCCAATGACTAATCAATATATAATTTTGCATGTATATTCTTCAGCATTCAAGGAGTAGGACATCTTAAAACTGGTTTTAGTAACAGATCAAAAAAAAACTATTATTTATTGTGTTCTTCCTTGATCTCTGGCATAAAATGTCCTGCAGTCATGTAGCTCTCCCAATCTCCAAGGTCTCTGTTTCATCATTCAAAACAAGATCTGGGTAGAATGCTGTTCCTTATTTCTGACTGTCATTTAAACTTGAAAATTATATTTTTAAGACTGATGATTAAGTCTTGGTTTTTCAAATCAAATTTAATCTCTTAACATATTCATTAAAACTTTATATTTTTATTGATAAACAAGGTCCTGCTGTGTAGCACAAGGAGATATAATCAATATCCTATAATAAATCACAATGGAAAAGAATATGAAAAAGAATATATATAAATTGCATAAAAATACTTGTGCATGCTAAGTCACTTCAGTCATGTCCAACTCTGTGCAACCCTGTAATTGTAGCCTTCCAGGCTCCTCTGTCCATGGGATTCTCCAGGCAAGAATACTGGAGTGGATTGCCATACCTCCACCAGGGGATCTTCCCAACCCAGGGATCCAACTCACATCTCTTAGGTCTCTTGCATTGGCAGGCAAGTTCTTACCATTAGGACCACCTGAGAAGCCCCATAAAAAGTATATATACATATATATGTATATATACTTTTCAATCATATGAATTCATATTCTTTATTCATATATTTCATATTGTTTATTCATATATGAATTCATATTTATATATAAGTATATTTATATAACAATCATTTTGCTCTACACCAGAAGCTAACACAATAATGTAAATCAAGCATACTTCAATTTTTAACAAAAATTTTATTTATTTTATTTTATGACTTTACAATATTGTATTGATTTTGCCATATATCAAAATGAATCCACCACAGATATACATGTGTTCCCCATCCTGAACCGTCCTCCCTCCTCACTCCCCATGTCATCCCTCTGGGTCATCCCAGTGCACCAGTCCCAAGAATCCAGTATCATGCATCAAACCTGGACTGGTGACTCATTTCTATATGATATTATACATGTTTCGATGCCATTCTCCCAAATCATCCCACCCTTTCCCTCTCCCTCTCCCACAGAGTCCAAAAGACTGTTCTATACATCAGTGTCTCTTTTGCTGTTTTGTATGCAGGGTTATTGTTACCATCTTTCTAAATTTCATATATATGCGTTAGTATACTGTATTGGTGTTTTTCTTTCTGGCTTACTTCACTCTGTATAATAGGCTCCAGTTTTATTCACCTCATTAGAACTGATTCAAATGTATTCTTTTTAATGGCTGAGTAATACTCCATTGTGTATATGTACCACAGCTTTCTGATCAATTCATCTGCTGAGGGACATCTAGGTTTCTTCCATGTCCTGGCTATTATAAACAGTGCTGCGATGAACATTGAGGTACACGTGTCTCTTTCAATTTTAAATTTTAAAAGTTTGACTGTTTTACTTTAAATTTACTTTGGTTCTTAATTTAAATTACATGTTCAGTACAATCTAATGTAAAATTTATGAAATAATTTAATTAGCAACATTAACTGTTAAATGTAAAAAATCTGAAGGATGTCCATTATATCTTTATAGACTTTAAATTCTTAGATTTTAAAGCTCTAAACTATGTGGTAATAATATATAGTAAGTTTTTTAGTTATGTGGTCAATCTGACATATTTAAGACAATTTTTTTCACTTTATTTTCAACTTTGCTTTTTCTTTTGTACTTTTACATTTATTTTTCAAACTGCATAAATTAATATGGCTAGAAAAATCACCATGATCTACTCAGCTAACACAATCTTGAATAAGAACAATGTTAGAAGACATAATCACAGTTTCAAAAGTCACTAAAAGTCACACTATTTAAACAGTGCAGTGTTGGTATATACACCTTGACTGATAGAATAGAACTGAATTTCTAGAAATAGTCCTTGGCATTTATGGTCAACTCAGTTTTTACAAATGTGTCAAAACAGTTGAAAGGGCAAATTACAATATTTTCAGCAAACTGTCTATCCATATCCAAAAGTATGAATGAAGATGGACTCTTATTCAAAATGAAAATGAAACATAAACCTAACTGTAATAGCTAAAACTAAAAAATTCTTAGAAGAACATAAAACAGTTAATTTTGTGAATGTGAATTTGGTAACATTTTCCCAGATATGACAACAAAAGCACAAATAGACTTCTTCAAAGTTTAAAACTCTATGCTTCAAAGGACACCATTAATAAAGACAACTCAGAGAATGGAGGAAAAGATTTGCAAATCATGTATCTAATAAAGAATTATAATCAGAATATGTATATACATACATATATATGAATGTATTTGCTTATATATATACACACATATATATGTAACTTATAATTCAATAATAAAAAATAAACTGTGCTATTTCATTCTTCCCTGTGTGTGCACTGCTCAGGAGTTGATCTGAGACTTGAATGAAAATCTATTTGTTCAGTGCACAAAGTCATAGGCTTGCTACTTAGAATCAGATCCATGTATTTATAGGTCCGAGTTGTGCAGAAGAGTTTATAAACTATTATTGGGGTTATTTTGCAGGTCTTATTTCTCTAGGTGATTTTATATACATTATCTGGTAACCTAAACTTCTCCCATTTAAAGTCTTTGGCCAGAAGCCATTTGTTTCTTCTACAGTGATTCTTCAGGGGGTATACAGAAAGAAGACAAAGAGAACAAAGCAATAGAGGTTACCCTTCCTAAGTGGTGCAGTGGTAAATAACCCACCTACCAATGCTGGAGACATTAAAGATGTGGGTTCAGTCCCTGGGTCGGGAAGATCCACTGAGAAGGAAATGGGAATCCACTCCAGTATTCTTGCCTGGAGAATTCCACAGACAGAAGACCCTGATGGGCTGCAGTCACGGGGTTGCAAAGAGTTGGACACTAATGAGCATACACACACTGCACTGCACTTCCTCATGAACAACAGATCCATACTGAGATGATTGCAACTCCAACCAGCAACATGTTTTTGCAGCATTATGAGAAACCCTGGGCCAGAGGACTCAGATAAGTAGCATCCAGATTCTTCACATCAGAAATTGTCAGATAATAAGTTTTGTTTTTTTTTTTTTTTTTTAGCTGCCATTTTGGAGGATAATTTGTAGTATAGCAATAAGTGACAAATGTAATCATACACCATTGATAACATGTATAAAATGGATAATTGTATAGGGAACTCTACTTGATGCACTCTGCTGACCAGAATGGTAGTGAAGTCCAAAGAGAGGTAATGCATGTGTGCATGCTCAAGTTGCTCAGTCATGCTCAACTCTTTGGGGCCCCATGGACTATAGCCCACTAGGCTTCTCTGTCCATGGAATTTTTCAGGCAAGAATACTGGAGTGGGTTGCCTTTTCCTTCTCCAGGGGAATCTTCCCAATTCAGGGACCAAATGCCTGTCTCTTGTGTCTCCTGCATTGATAGGCGGATTGTTTACCACTGTGTCTGCTGCTGCTGCTGCTAAGTCGCTTCAGTCATGTTCGACTCTGTGCGACTCCATGGACTGCAGCCTACCAGGCTTCTCCATCCATGGAATTCTCCAGGCAAGAAAACTGGAGTGAGTTGCCATTTCCTTCTCCATACCACTGTGCCAGATATATGTATATGTGTGGCTGATGCATGTTGCTGTACAATAAAATCTAACAAATTTGTAAAGCAACTGTACTCCAATAAAAATTAATTAAAATAAATAAGTTAATGACAAATGCAACCAGTCATTTTAAAACAAGCATTGGAAATTAACTATATGATTATGTTACTTGAAATTCCTTGAGGATTTATACTCTGACTTGATTTTTTTTCCACTAACACCTCTGAGGCAGATCACAGCTATATTCATACATTTTGTATCTCCCTGAAAAGACCATAAATATATCTAGAACTTAGTGCCCTATAAATGGGACTTCAAACTTTTAGGTACATGGCACAATGTCTGAGAGGGTTTTTTCAAACACATGGTATGTTTGTATGAGGAAACAAAGAGGATTCCACAACCATTGCTAAAATTAGTGGTCATTTTACTCATGAAAAAAGAGATGGTTCCAAATTTATACTAAAGATTCTACCTGCAATGCAAGGGACCTGTGTTCAATTCCTGGGTTGAGAAGGTCTCCTGGAGATGGTAAAGACTACCCACTCCAGTATTCAGGCCTGGAGAATTCCATGGACTATACAGACCATGAGGTTGCAAGGAGTTGGACACAACTGAGGGACTTTCAAAGAAAAAGAAAAAAATATATAGAATGTTCCTAAATTTAAATAAAGACTGAATTATTGAATATTTTTGGGTAAAATCCTTTACTACTGACACAAAATCACATGTAAAGCAACACTGTCTAAGATAATAAAGTAATCCATATATATATATATATATATATATATATAGTATATAATAATTGTTGTTGTTCATTCACCTAGTAGTGTCTGACTCTTTGCAACCCCATGGATACAGGACACCAGGCTTCCCTGTCCCTTACCATTTACTGGAGTATTCCCAAGCTCATGTTCATTGCATTGGTAATGCTGTCCAGCCATCTTATCCTCTGATGCCCTCTTCTCCTGCCCTCGATCTTTCCTGGAATCATGGATATTTCCAATGACTCATCTGTTTGCATCAGATGACTAAAATACTGGAGCTTCAGCTTCCACATCAGTCCTTCCATGAATATTCAGGGTTGATCTCCCTTAAGATTGACTGGTTTGATCTCCTCGCTCTCCAAGTGATTGTCAGGAGTCTTCTCCAGCACCACAGTTCAAAGGCATCAATTCTATGGCATTCTGCCTTCTTTATAGTCTAGCTTTCACAATCATATATGATCACTGGGGAGACCATAGCCTTGACTAGATGGATTTTATTAGCGCAGTAATGTCTCTGCTTTTAGGCACACTGTCAAGGTTTGCCATTGCTTTCCTGACAAGAAGCAATTATCTTCTGATATCATGGCTACAGTCACTGTCTGTGGTGATTTTGGAATCTAAGAAGAGGAAATCTGTCACGGCTTCTACCTTTCCCTTTCTCTTTGCCATGAAGTAATGGGACCAGATGCCATGAACTTAGGTTTTTTGTTTGTTTGTTTGTTTGTTTAAATAGTCTTAAGCTGACTCTTTCACTCACCTCCTTCACCCTCAAAGAAGCTCTTTAGTTCCTCTTCACTTTCTGCCATTAGAGTGGTATCATCTGCATATCTGAGGTTGTTGATGTTTCTCCCACCTATCTTAATTCCAGCTTGTAACTCATCCAGCTCAGCATTTCTCATGATGTGTTCAGGGTATAGGTTAAACAAACAGAGTGACAGCAGACAGCCCTGTCTTAGTCCTTTCTCAATCTTGAACCAATCAATTATTCCATACAGGGTTCTAACTGTCACTTCTTGACTGGCATACATATTTCTCAGGAGACAGATAAGATGGTCTGATATTCCCATCTCTCTAAGAGCTTTTCACAGTTTATCATGATCCACACAATCAAATGCTTTAGCGTAGATGATGAAACAGAGATAGATGCTTTTCTGAAATTCCCTTGGTTTCTCTATAATCAAGCAAAAGTTTGTAATTTGATCTCTAGTTCCTCTTCCTTTTCTAAATCCAGCTTGGTCATCTGGAAGTTATAATTATGTGTGTATATATATTTATGTATTCAAGAAAATTAGAGATACCAAGGGGACATTTCATGAAAAGATGGGCACAATAAAGGACAGAAATAGTATGGACCTAGCAGAAGCAGAAGATATTAAGAGGTGGCAACAGTACACAGAAAAACTATGTAAAAAGATCTTCATCACCCAGATAACCACGATGGTGTGATCACTCGCCTATACCTAGACCTCCTGGATGTAAAGTCAAGTAGGCCTTAGGAAGCAATACTAACAACAAAGCTAGTGGGGGTGATGGAATTCCAGTTGAGCTATTTCAAATCTTAAAATATGATGCTGTGAAAGTGCTACACTGAATATGCCAGCAAGTTTGGAAAACTCAGCAGTGGCCAAGGGACTGGAAAAGTCAGTTTTTATTTCAATCTCAAAGAAAGGCAATACCAAAGAATGTTCAAAATACCACACAATGGCACTCATCTTGCATGCTACCAAAGTCATACTAAAAATTCTTCAAGCCAGGCTTCAGCAGTATATGAATCATGAATTTCCAGAAGTTTAAGTTGGATTTAGAAAAGGTAGAGGGACAAGAGATCACATTGCCAACATCCATTGGATCATTGAAAAAGCAAGAGAGTTCCAGAAAAGACACCTCTGCTTTATTGACTATGCCAAAGCCTTTGACTGTATAGATCACAATAAACTGTGGAAATCTTTTCAAGAGATGGGAATATCACCTACCTGCCTCCTGAGAAATCTGTATGCAGGTCAAGAAGCAACAGTTAGAACTGGACATGGAAAAACAGATGGGTTCCAATTCAGGAAAGGAGTATATCAAGGCTGCATATTATAATCCTGCTTATTTAATTTATATGTTTCACTTTTCATTTTCATGCATTGGAGAAGGAAATGGCAACCCGCTCCAGTATTCTTGCCTGGAGAATCCCAGGGACGGGGGAGCCTGGTGGGCTTCCGTCTATGGGGTCGCACAGAGTCGGGCACGACTGCAGCGACTTAGCAGTAGCAGTAGCAGCATGCAGAGTATATCATGCAAAATGCCAGGCTGGATGAAACACAAGGTAGAATCAAGATTTCCAGGAGAAATATCAATAACCTCAGATATGCAGATGACACTACCCTTATGGCAGAAAGTGAAGAAGAACTAAAGAGCCTCTTGATGAAAATGAAAGAGGAGAGCGAAAAAATTGGCTTAAAACTCAACATTTAGAAAACAAAGATCATGGCATCCAGTCCCATCACTTCATGGCAAATAGATGGGGAAACAAAGGAAACAGTGTCAGATTTTATTTTGGGGGGCTCCAAAATCACTGCAGATGATGACTGAAGCCATGAAATTAAAAGATTCTTACTCCTTAGAAGAAACGCTATGATCAGCCTAGACAGCATAGTAAAAAGCAGAGACATTACTTTGCCAACAATAGTCCATCTAGTCAAAGCTATGGTTCTAGTAGTCATGTATGGATGGGAGAGTTGGACTATAAAGAAAGCTGAGCACCAGAGAGAAGAGTTGATGCTTTTGAACTATGGTGCCAGAGAAGACTCTTGAGAGTCCCTTGGACTGCAAGGAGATCCAGTCCGTCAATCCTAAAGGAAATCCATCCTGCATATTCATTGGAAGGATTGATGCTGAAGCTGAAACTCCTATACTTTGGCCATCTGATGTGAATAACTGACTCATTGGATAAGTCTCTGATGCTGGGAAAGATTGAGGATGGAAGGAGAAGGGGACTACAGAGGATGAGATGATTGGATGGCATCACTGACTTGATGGACATGAGTTTGAGTAAGTTGCAGGAGTTGGTGGTGGATGGGGGTGGGGGGCTGTCTTGCTGCTGTCCATGGGGTCACAGAGAGTTGAACATGACTGAGAGATTGAATTCAGCTGAATATGTGTGTGTGTGTATATACACATACACACATAGATATACTCTTTGTGGCTTAAAGAAAACTGTTTTAATTTTATACACTGAGGCATACTATGTATTCCACTGGAAAAACAAGAGTAAAAGTTTCTTGATTCTACATAAACTAGGAAATTTCATCTTACCATTCAATGTGAGAAATCTCTCTCACACACACAAATATATGCATGAAAATATAAGAGCCATAACCAGTTTGGCTCTGATATTGTATCCCTTTAGATAAAGACACAAATCATCGTTCATTTTTCAGCATATACTATTCATAAAGACTAGATCTGAACTTTTTTGGCATTGAAAGGATCTAATTACCTTTTACAAGTGGCCAGAATGATTATATGTAGCTTCACTGATTGAATCATTCCAGTTGATGATTAATCAATGTGCATATTTAGGTTGCTTATGCCTATTGATTTCAATCAAAGAATTAATGATTTTTGAAAAGAGGAGATTGACTGCACTAAATCCATGTTTAGTAACTAGTAACCAATTGGAAGTTTAAATTGAAAAATTGCATGATTAAATTGTGTTTTTTTCTTTTATTCAAATTAGGTGTGATGTAGTTTTAACTGTACTGGGTAAAAGAAAGAAGAGGCAAAAATATAGGTGAATTATTTTAATAAATAAGCATTAAACATGAATAACATAAAACCATGGCTTAGTAAACTGTGACAGTAGAAGGGGAAAATTGAAAGCAGTGACATATTTTATTTTGGGGGGCTCCAAAATCACTGCAGACAATGACTGCAGCCATGAAATTAAAAGGTACTTGCTGCTTTGAAGGAAAGTTATGAAAAACCTAGACAGCATATTGAAAAGGAAAGACATCACTTTGGTGACAGAATTGTATAAAGTCAAACTCTGTGTTTTCCGATAGTCATGTACAGATGTGAGAGTTAGGCCATTGAGAAGGCTGAGCACCAAAGAATTGATGCTTTCAAGCTGTGGTGCTGAAGGAGACTCTTGAGTGTCCCTTGGACAGCAAGGATATCAATCCTGTCAATCCTAAAGGAAATCAAACCTGAATATTCATTTAAAGGGCCTATGCTGAAGCTGAAGCTCCAGTACTTTGGCCACCTGATGTGAAGAGCCGACTCACTGGAAAAGACCCCAGTGCTGGGAAAGATTGAAGGCAGGAGAAGAGGGAGTCAGAGAATGAGATGGTTAAATAGCCTCACAACTCCACAGACATGAATTTGAGTAAACTCTGAGAGAAGGTGATGGACAGGGAAGCCAGGCGTGCTGCAGTCCATTGGGTTGCACAGATTCTGGCATGACTAAGCAACTAAACTACAACAGCATAAACTATCTAAAACAATCATAACAGTGGCCTTGCATGTTTTACTGTAATTGCCTATTGCCCTTCTGACTGGTCTATTTTCACTATACCCTTATCAGATCTGTGCTAAAATGACATTGGTAGTGAGGATATTCTACCTAAAAGACTCCTCTATAATTCATTGTATATAATAGTGTCATATATTTCCATTTTGTTTTTCTTCATTACAGCTGTCACTACTTGAGTTTATAGTTTAATAAGTCTCTTCAAGTGGAGAGAAATTTTATTTCCAAGAGGCATGGACTTGATCAATTTTAGTTATTACTCTATCTGAAGACCTGACATAGGATACTGTGCTTTAAATATTTGGGATAAATGAAAAACAAAACAAAACAAACCTCGAGTGTCTTTTTCTTCCCCTAGCCTGGCCACTTGACTTGGCCAGGAACCATTCCTTCACTGTATTCTCACAGCTTATCTGTGCACCTAACACTTAATAGAAACTGGATAAACGTATGTTGACTGAGCTAGTAAGTCAGTAAGTAACTGCACAAGTGGATACATTTAATTCCCATTCTAATTCCTATGGACTTGGATCAGAATTCCTGGGAGGGAGAACAGCAAGTGAAAACCCAAAGACGTGTTTCACTAAAGAGTGTCTGCTGAATTATTGGAATCCTAGGGTCACGGCTGGGTATGAATTAGACCACTGTGGATGGCACTGCACCACAAAGACACAGAAGCACAGGGAAGCAGCTTCCGCAAGTTTCCCCACTGGCACCAGCAGCAGTTCTGTAGGCATTAATGTAGCATCATGCTGTAGCAGCTGCCAGCAGTAAAGATGTATACTCTACAGTAAATGTAACCACAGGGAATAGGAGTTAGAACTGAAAGAGGGCTAAAAATACCAAACCACTGTATCCAGAATGTTGGTACTAACAATGGTAGTTGTGAGCATATGAGACACCTTTAGGGAGCAATGGTGGAAAGAGATATTTAAGGAGCCTATAAGTCTTCCATCCCAGACATCGGCAAAAATGGAGAAATAATATTTGCCACTGTGCCAGAGAAAGCATAATTTTTTTCCTCCTAAGCCACTGTAGCAAAGCAAACACAGGTGACATAGATATATTATAGAAAGGTTATGTTTAAGATCACTGGGGTGCATAATATGCAATCCTTGGTGACTCAATGCATTTTAAGGAATATTTGACAGTAAAAATAAAGATATTCAATAGAAGAGTTTCTCCTTAGGAAAAAAGATTTCTCAATGAGAACATGGACAGTTACTATTCACTGAAGATTTGTGCACAGCTTATTAATTTATATTGGGGATCCTCAGAAGGAATGCTAAAATTTGCTCTAAATATTTTTATTAGAATTAGGTTGTTTTACAGTGTTATGCTCGTTTCTGCCATATAGCAAAGTGAGTCAGCCATAAGTATATATATATCCCCTTTTCCTTAGATTTCATTTAGTTTACTACAGAGCATTAATTATAATTCCATGTACCATATGCTATGCTAAGCTAAGTCACTTCAGTCGTGTCCGACTCTGTGCGACCCCATAGATGGCAGCCCACCCGGCTCCCCCGTCCCTGGGATTCTCCAGGCAAGAACACTGGAGTGGGTTGCCATTTCCTTCTCCAATGCATGAAAGTGAAAAGAGAAAGTGAAGTTGCTCAGTCATGTCTGACTCTTAGCGACCCCATGGACTGCAGCCTACCAGGCTCCTCTGTCCATGGGATTCTCCAGGCAAGAGTACTGGAGTGGGGTGCCATATACTATGTTCTATTAGTTATCTAGCTTGTACATAGTCGTGTATATATGTCAATACCAGTTTCCTAATATTGGTTTTGAATACAGACAGATGTTGGAAATTTGACAATACCACAGCAAATAGTGTAAGTATAGATATTTTCTGATTATATAAAAAGGCACATTAACCTCACTGAGAGGGCAGCAGAGGAAGGTGCAAAGAACGTGTAAAGAAGACTTGCTTCTTGGAAAATGTCACATTAAAACTGAAACCTGAAGGATTAGCAAGTGTTAACTCCCCACCCTCTCAAAATGGGTAACTATAAAGAATGTTTCAGCACACACCATTGCATACTGTACGTCTCAGAGATTAGATAGTGCTTGTCATGAAGGACAAATGGATAGTCTGTACATTTTGTAGTGTAGGGTGATCATACTTAGTGCTTCAGGATCAAAGGAGGCCAGAACTTTTATTTTGGACATTAAAATGTTATAGAAATCATGCTTCATCCCCTCAATGTCTTCCACAAATAGCCACAGCATTATCAATGGAATAAACTATCTTCTTGGACAAAAAATCATAATAAGGAAAACCAGTTCATATATATATATATATTAATGTCATTTATTGTCATTCTAAAAGACAGAATGATCTCTGTTCATTTCCAAGGCAAACCATACAATATCACAGTAATCCAAGTCCATGCCCCAAATAGTAGAGCTGAAGAAGCTGAAGTTGAATGGTTCTAAGAACACCTTCAAGACCTTCTAGAACTAACACCCCAAAAAATCTCCTTTTCATTATGAAAGTGAAAGTGAAGTCGCTCAGTCGTGTCTGACTCTTTACGACCCCATGGACTGTAGCCTACCAGGCTCCTCCGCCCATGGATTCTCCAGGCAAGATTACCGGAGTGGGTTCCCATTTTCCTTCTCCAGCAGATTGTCCAACCCAGGGATCGGCCCCTTGTCTCCTGCATTCCAGGTAGATGCTTTAACCTCTGAGCCACTGGAATGCGAATATAGGAAGTCAAGAAACACCTGGAGTAACAAGGCCAATTTGGCCTTGGAGTACAGAATGAAGTGGGGCAAAGACTAATAGAGTTCTGCCAAGAGAACACACTGGTATAGAAAACACCCCCTTCCAACAACACAAGAGAAGACTCTACACATGGACATCACACATGGTCAACACCGAATCAGATTGATTATATTTTTTGCAGCCAAAGATGGAGAAGCTCTATACAGTCAGCAAAAACAGGACCAGGAGCTGACTGTGGCTCAGATCATGAACTCCTTATTGCCAAATTCAGACTGAAATTGAAGAAAGTGGGGAAACCACTAGACCATTAATATATGACCTAAATCAAATCCTTATGACTATACAGTAGAAGTGAAAAATAGACTTAATGGACTAGATCTGATAGACAGAGTGCCTGATCAACTATGGGCAGAGGTTCATGACATTGTACAGGAGATAGGGAGCAAGACCATCGTGAAGAAAATGAAATGCAAAAAAGCAAAATGGCTATCTGATGAGACCTTACAAATAGCTGTGAAAAGAGAAGTGAAAAGAAAAGGAGAAAAAGAAAGATATACCCATTTGAATGCAGAGTCCCAAACAATATCAAGGAGAGATAAGAAAGCCTTCCTCAGTGATCAATGCAAAGAAATAGGGGGAAAAAAATAGAATGGGAAAGACTGGAGATCTCTTCCAGAAACTTAGAGATACCAAGAGAACATTTCATGTAAAGATGGGCTCAAAAAGGACAGAAATGGTATGGACCTAACAGAAGCAGAAGATATTTGGAAGAGGTGGCAAGAATAACAGAAGAACTGTACAAAAAAGATCTTGAACACCCAGATAATCATGATGGTGTGATCACTGACCTAGAGCCAGATATCCTGGAATGTGAAGTCAAATGGGCCTTAGAAAGTATCACTATGAACAAAGCTAGTGGAGGTGATGGAATCCCAGTTGAGCTATTTCAAATCCTGAAAGATGATGCTGTGAAAGTGCTGCACTCAATATGCCAGCCAATTTGGAAAACTCAGCAGTGGCCACAGGACTGGAAAAGGTCAGTTTTCATTCCAATCCCAAAGAAAGACAATGCCAAAGAATGCTCAAACTACCACACAATTGTACTCATCTCACATGCTAGTAAATACTCAAAATTCTCCAAGCCAGGCTTCAGCCATATGTGAACCATGAACTTCCAGATGTTCAAGCTGTTTTTAGAAAAGGCAGGGGAACCAAAACCAAATTGCCAACATCTGCTGGATCATCAAAAAAGCAAAAGAGTCCCAGAAAAACATCCATTTCTGCTTTATTGTCTATGCCAAAGCCTTTCACTGTGTGGATCACAATAAACTGTGGAAAATTCTGAAAGAGATGGGAATACCAGACCACCTGACCTGCCTCTTAGGAAACCTGTATGCAGGTCAGGAAGCAACAGTTAGAACAGGACATAGAACAACAGACTGGTTCCAAATAGGAAAAGGAGAACATCAAGGCTGTATATTTTAATCCTGCTTATTTAACTTATATTCAGAGTACATCATGAGAAATGCTGGGCTGGATGAAGCCCAAGCTGGAATCAAGATTGCTGGGAGAAATATCAATAATCTCAAATATGCAGATGACACCACCCTTATAGCAGAACCAAAGATCTTCCTGATGAAAGTGAAAGAGGAAAATGAAAGGGTTAGCTTAAAGCTCAACATTCAGAAAACTGAGATCATGGCATCCAGTCCCATCACTTCATGGCAAATAGATGGGGAAAATTTGGAAACTGTGGCTGACTTTATTTTTGTTGGCTCCAAAATCATTGCAGATGGTGATTGCAGCCATGAAATTAAAAGATGTTTACTCCTTGGAAGGAAAGTTATGACCAATCTAGACAGCATATTAAAAAGCAGAAACATTACTTTGCCAACAAAAGTCCGTCTAGTGAAGGCTATGGTTTTTCTAGTAGTCATGTATGGATTTGAGAGTTGAACCGTGAAGAAAGCTGAGCACCGAAGAATGGATGCTTTTGAACTGTGGTGTTGGAGATGACTCTTGAGAGTCCCTTGGACTGCAAGGAGATCCAACCAGTCCGTTCTAAAGCAGATCAGTCCTGGATGTTCATTGGAGGGACTGATGTTGAAGCTGAAACTCCAATACTTTGGCCACCTGTTGAGAAGAGCTGACTCATTTGAAAAGACCCTGATGCTGGGAAAGATTGAGGGCAGGAGGAAAAGGGGATGACAGAGGATAAGATTGTTGGATGGCATCACTGACTCAATGTACATGGGTTTGGGTAGACTCCAGGAGTTGGTGATGGACAGGTAGGCCTGGCGTGCTGTGGTTCATGTGGTCACAAAGAGTCAGACATGACTGAGTGACTGAACTGAACTAATTGCATTAGAACTGGGGAGCTTCCAGAATCTTAAATTCTTCATTCACCATTTTCAGAAAACAATTTCCTATGTTTTCTTGTTGTACCCACTGCAAATCAACATTATTTTCATTCTTTGTTGATGCTGAAAATTATGACTGTTCATTTCATAGTTTCATAGCATCATCCACAAAACTCTTGATCCTGTTTCATTGTTTGTATACCTGTTGAAAACTCACATCTTAGAATTAACCTATTGCCTGTCTTTTGCTATAATATTAATATTTTCATAATGACTTGAGATGATATTGGTCAAAAATCTCATCACCACATGATTGATTCTACAAATTATGTTTTCTAATATTTGTTTGAGGCTCCACATGGCTTCTCAAAGATTTTATTTTCATTATTCAGTTTCTTATCCTACTCTCATCAATGGAGCATGGTCAGGTTGGCTATTATACAGGTTCTTTTTTCATCTGGCAACAGTCTGCTACTTCAGTCTCATCTTTTAATGATGAATTAACATTCCAGAACTTTGCTTCATAATCAAGAACTAGTCTGTTTGAAACTCTGTATTATATTCCATTCACACTTTTGCACATTTTTTCCTATTACTTATGTCTGAAATGCTTTCATGCTGTGTCTTCTTCCATTGAAAACTCCAAATCATCAATTCAAATGTAATTCTGTAATCAACTCTTCTAGATAGCATTTGCTGAATATCTGCCAAGTTCCCAATTAAACCTGTATTGAATGCCAATGACACTCTCTTATGTTGTTATGTGCATATCTTGAGAATTCTTAAAAGGCAGTATTGAAAATTGCTCTGTTGATCTTCTAAAAATAAAAAATAAGGGATGGAAATGGCCATTTTATTTTTAATTCCTAAAGGACAAAATAATTTGTGATATGAAATTATTATGAATGTTAACATTAAATAAGGGAAATATCGTGTGAGTGTGTTAACCTAGATGATCATAGTGTGCTTTTCCTCTACAGAAATCTAGAAAATGACTAGAAACACAATAGTAAGATTTGGGCCAAAGTAAAATATCTAGATAGAATTTTTATCCTTCCCATAGAAGCATCAAAACAATGGCAAAACATGTGCAAAAAATTTTTCAAGTATTAGAGATTAGCACATAAATGATAATGATCCTGTAGAAAAAGAAAAGAAAAAGTGAGGTGAGCTTTATAATTGTCCCATAATAGTGCCCTCATAAGGTTTGAAGATCATAGTGAGTGGAGAAAACCTTAGTGAGTTTAGGGAGCTTTCCTGGTGGCTCATTCAGTAAAAGAATCTGCTTGCAATATTGGAGACCTAGGTTTATTCCCTGGTTTGGGAAGATTCCTTGAAGGAGAGCATGGAAACCCACTCCAGTACTCTTGCCTGGAGAATCCCCATGGACAGAGGAGCCAGACAGGACAGTCCATGTGTTCACAAAGTGTCAAACACGACTGAGCTACTAAACACACACAGTGAGTTTAGCAGAAAAATCTGAGGCTACAGGAAGACAAAAGGACTGCAGTTTACAATACACAGAATATCAGATTAAAGAACTGCACATGGAGAACTCTGGAGTTTATTAGTGGGTGCTTCTGAGTATTCAGTAATGTACTGAAACGTGTAGATATGTATCACAATTAACTGAGACCCCTGAAATAGTCATCTTGAAAAGATTAAGGGTAAGGATGCCCAGTGCTTACATGGGGCCAAAAAGATTACATGTTGCACTAAATAGTCTAAAGATTCATGGGATATTGTGATGAGTATAGAGATGAGACTGACTCAATACCACCAAGTCTAACTCTAGCCTGAATATGGCTCCATTCTTGCCTAGTCAATCATAAAAACAAGATGCCAAAGGATACGATTTTACAAGGGACTAAATTGCAGAGAACAAAGCTCAAGAACATTTATCAGAACACAAAAATGTCCAAGTTTGATAAAAAGCAGGAAAATATAAATCATACAGCAAGAGATTCTAAATCATACAGCAGGAGATTCTAATTAATGCAAACCCACAGAGAATTACATAGATGTTCGAATTAGAAGAAATGGACATTAAGGCATTTATCAAAACTTTATTTCATATGTTTAAAAAGTAAGTAGAGGCATGAAATATATATTTTAAAATTGTACATCCAGATGTAAATATACAATGTAGGAAATAATGAAACACGCAAGGAGATCCAACCAGTCCATTCTAAAGGAGATCAGCCCTGGGTGTGCATTGGAAGGACTGATGCTAAAGCTGAAACTCCAATACTTTGGGCATGTCATGCAAAGAGTTGACTCATTGGAAAAGATTCTAATTCTGGGAGAGACTGAGGGCAGGAGGAGAAGGGGATGACAAAGGATGAGATGGCTGGATGGATCACAGACTCGATGGACATGAGTTTAAGTGAATTCCAGGAGTTGGTGATGGACAGGGAGGCCTGGCATACTGTGATTCATGGGTTGCAAAGAGTCGGACACTACTGAGTGACTGATCTGAACTGAGGTGAGATTAGCAGCAAATTAGACATCATTGTTGGAGAAGGCCATGGCACCCCACTCCAGTACTCTTGTCTGGAAAATCCCATGGATGGAGGAGCCTGGTCGGCTGCAGTCCATGGGGTCCCTGCAGTCCATGGGGTCGCTAAGAGTCGGACACGACTGAGCGACTTCACTTTCACTTTTCCCTTTCATGCATTGGAGAAGGAAATGGCAACCCACTCCAGTGTTCTTGCCTGGAGAATCCCAGGGACAGGGGAGCCTGGTGAGCTGCCATCTCTGGGGTCGCACAGAGTCAGACACGACTGAAGTGACTTAGCAGCAGCAGCAACAGCAGCAGACATCATTGTAGAAAATATTAGCAAATTGAAGTAAAAAAAGAGAAACTATTAAAATGAAACACAGTGAAGAATGAAAAGAAAGGAAGTAAAATACTAAGCTGTAGGATAAATTTAAGAGTGTAGTATAGCTACAATTTGAATTCCTGAAAGAAAAGGTATGATGGGATACAGCAAAATATGTGAAAGAAAAGCCATGGGCCAGATTTATCTACATTTGATGAGAAGTATAAAACTACATTTTAAAGATGCCTAATAAAATTTGAATTTAGTAATTGGTAATTAAATAAAATTTACCAAGGAAGTCAGTATCAAGAAAGCAGAGTAAAACATCAATGTATCTTATGGTACAAAAGAAAATGTAAACAAAAATTTAAAAAGTAGAAACCAACAATATATTTTTTATGTTTTATATTATCACCAATTAATGCAGAAATGTGAGTTTACTTTCACGCTCAAAATCAGTTTAATATATCATCTACTTTAAAAATAAAAATATATGATTTTTAGAACAGTTATTGAAAAACATTTTATATATTTGTATTTCTGATAAAAATTCTCAGTAAATTAAGGACAAAAGAAATTTTCAACTTAGCTCAGTTCAGTTCAATCACTTAGTCATGTCTGACTCTTTGCAACCCCATGAACCACAGCATGCCAGGCCTCCCTATCCATCACCAACTCCTGGAGTCCACCCGAACCCATGTCCATTGTGTCGGTGATGCCATCCAACCACCTTATCCTCTGTCATCCCCTTCTCCTCCTGCCCTCAATCTTTCCCAGCATCAGGGTCTTTTCAAATGAGTCAGTTCTTCGAATCAGGTGGCTAAAGTATTGGAGTTTCAGCTTCAACATCAGTCCCTCCAGTGAACACCCAGGACTGATCTCCTTTAGGATGGACTGGTTGGATCTCCTTAGAGTCCAAGGGACTCTCAAGAGTCTTCTCCAACACCATAGTTCAAAAACATCAATTCTTTGGCACTCAGCTTTCTGTATAGTCCAACTCTCACATCCATACATGACCACGGCAAAAACCATAGCCTTGGCTAGGCGGACCTTTGTTGGTAAAGTAATGTCTCTGCTTTTTAATATGGTTTCTAGATTGGTCATAACTTTTCTTCCAAGGAATAAGGGTCTTAATTTCATGACTGCAGTCACCATCTGCAGTAAGTTTGGGGCCCTCAAAAATAAAGTCAGCCACTGTTTCCACTGTTTCCCCATCCATTTGCCATGAAGTGATGGGACTGGATGCCATGATCTTCGTTTTCTGAATGTTCAGCTTTAAGCCAACTTTTTCACTCTCCTCTTTCACTTTCATCAAGAGGCTCTTTAGTTCTTCTTCACTTTGTGCCATAAGAGTGGTGTCATCTGCATATCTGAGGTTATTGATACTTCTCCAGCAATCTTGATTCCAGCTTGTGCTTGTGAAACAACTTAAGGGTGTCCAAAAAAAAAATCACACTGAGTATTGAAATTTTGAGTATTTTACTTTAAGGTCAAGAAAAAGACAACATATCAAATTATGCTGATCTTGAATTGCCTCTGCCTGCAACAACTTGGAGCAGTGCTTGAGTTCCCAGTCAGAGACTGGGCTGGGTTGCAGCAGTGAGAGCCCCAAATCCTAGCCGCTAGACCAGTGGTCAATGACAAGGCCCCTGGCTCTTTGGCTTTGCAGTAAAGAATTTCCATAAAGACAGAATGTAGTGAAGCAAATAAAGTATTGATTAGGAGGAAAAGAGTACAATACATATGGATAGGTACATGGGCAGACACAGAGGAAGAGTCCCTATATTGTGCACACATGGAAGTTTAGATCACTTATATGGGGCATTTCTCCCAGTTTTCCTATGGCGGATCACTTTTATTTGCCAAGTTTACAGTCCCTATTTGGTATGCTGCTAAGTCACTTCAGTCGTGTCCGACTCTGTGCGACCCCATAGACGGCAGCCCGCCAGGCTCCCCTGTCCCTGGGATTCTCCAGGCAAGAACACTGGAGTGGGTTGCCATTTCCTTCTCCAATGCATGAAAGTGAAAAGTGAAAGTCAAGTCGCTCAGTCGTGTCCGACTCTGTGTGACCCCATGGACTGCAGCCCTCCAGGCTCCTCCATCCTATTTGGTATATCTCAAAATCATTCCGTGTATGTGCACGCATCTCTTAGCCAAGATGGATCCTACCAAAACGGCATCTGGGTAGAACATCCCTTCACATAACCTCCAAGGAGTCTTTTCTGTACACATATGGTCCAGGAGGTCTCCTGACTTAGGGAATGAAAAATATATAGTTTGGGCGGAATTCTCCTTCCTTAATTGCCCTGATAATCTTGTCTTGGAGTTTGAGTCAATAGAGAATAAATCTCCAATTGCTTTAACCCTGGGGGGAGAACCATCTGCCTCCTGCCTCAGTGCTACATCTATTCAACATTGCCTTGACTTCCAGCCAGCTCAATGAGGGAAGAAAAATAAAGACACTCAGATAGGAAATTGAGAAGTAAAGCTGTCTTTTACATGCAGAAAAAATATCATAAATTACTTGCAATCTTGAAACTAAATAATCAGCATGTGTTTTCAATCATGCCTGACTCTTTGCAATTCCATGGACTCTAGACCACCAGGCTTCTCTGTTCATAGAATTTTCCAGCCAAGAATACTAGAGTGGGTTGCCATTTCCTGCTCCAGGGAATCTTCCAGACCCAGGGATCTAACCTGCATCGCTGGCATCTCCTGCATTGGCAGGCAGATTCTTTACCAATAAGCCACCTGGGAAACCTAAATGACCAATTAAAAAGAAAAAAAAAAAACATTTTAATAAATCTTTGTCAAATATGCTAATGGACACATGTAAAGAGTTGAATTATTATGGTGTTGTTGGTGGTAAAGAACCTGTTGGCCAATGCAGGAGATGTAAGAGACATGGGTTTGATCCCTGGGTTGGGAAGATCCCCTGGAGGAGGGCAAGGCAATCCACTCCAGTTTTTCTGTCAGGAGAATCCCATAGACATAGGAGCCTGGTGGGCTATGGTCCATAAGGTCGCAAAGAGTCAGACACAACTGAAGCAACTTAGCATATATTATTAGTTACTAGGAAAATGCAAATTGAAATTCCATTGAGATGATACTGCATACTTGTGTGAATTGCTTAAATTAAAATGCTTATCAGTAATACAATATTGTAAAGTTAAGAAAAATTAAAAAAAATAATAATAATAAAATAAAAAAAATAAAAAAAATGCTTATCAGTGTTTCTGAAAATGTGGAGGAATTAAACTTGACCTAAGTTAAAATCTTCAATTCTTAAACAAATTGCATGTTGGTCCTAATTTATTCTTCTGCAAGATAAAGATAGTTATGTTTTCCACAGGGAGATATTTTGAAATAAATCATGTTATATGCTTAAAACTTTGACAGGGAAAATGACATACAATAGCTTTTTTATTTTTTAATATCTATTATTATAGCACTGTTATCCCACCACATACTCTATTATCCAAATATCAGTAGATCTGTGATTTTTCTTTGGTATTTTTCTTAAGTCATAGAGTAGAACAAAATAAAAGAAGAGTAGTTGAAATCATATAATTAGAAAGAAAACAGGCAATTTTGTGCACTAGATATGCAATGAAACATGGGTATAAATCAAAAATAATTAAAACATAATAATAAAAACTTGAATTACTTACTAGTAAATATGTACTATTTCTTACAATGGAAACATTCTTATGTTATTTCATTTATCCCCCCCCCCCATCAAGGACACCACGATATTAATTGCATAATTATCCACATTTTATGATAAAAACACTGAGGTTCTGAGAGATTAAATATATGATCATATTATGCTGACTTGAAAGTTCAAGGTCTTTAACTACTGTAGAAAATATTCTAATACTTGATTAGAATGGTCAAGTTGAATAAATTATGGTAAATGCCTAAAATGGAATACATAGCAGTCATTGAAGTTCTAATAATAATGGTAATGATTCTTTACTGATTACTTGCCACTTGAAAGATTTTTTTTATGCTAAATACAGTTTTATATCCATTTATGAGTTAATCAAGGGTGTATTCACTGGGAAATATGTACCAGGTGTTCAGTGAGAAATGCAATATATAACCAGGGTGCATGGGATGATTTTATCATTGTCTCCTGAGAATGTGTGTTTGCTTACATATATAATTTTGTTAAAATATTTGCCAAAATACCATTGTTGTTTCTAAATGGTGAGATATGAGAAATTTCTGTCTTGTGATTCCTATGGAACTATTTGTGATAAACATGTATAACATTTTTAACTAGGAAGCAAAAGTATTTGCATATTGGAAAAATAATAATTTTCCTACATATGTAGTCACTTGTGCTTCACTGAGGAAAAAGCAAGAACATTTGTGTTTTTTCTTCACTCATTTATTAAGTGTTAACAAACAAGGCAACTGATGAAATTACTTGAATGATCTTGGCAAACTGTGTAGAATGAGACCTTCACTTTTGATACGGACCCCAAAGACTATAAAGGGGAGTCCATTCTTGACTTCCTAGGTTTAATATCTTCAAGATATTTATTTATATTGGGAAATTAATTGGTTTGGAAAAATGGGCAAGCGTCCAGTCTTAGAATTTCTGGAATGTTTGGTGCATGCAGCCTTGGTGACCTTGAGCACATTGAACAGCACAGTCTTGCTCAGGGGCTGGCACTCATCCACTATGACAATATCACCCACCATGACAATATCACCCACCTGGACATTTCTGAAACAAGGTAAAAAAAGTGAAAGTGAAAGTCATTCAGTTGTGTCTGACTCTGCGACCTCATGGACTATACTGTCCATGGAATTCTCCAGGCCATAATACTGGAGTAGGTAGCCTTTCCTTTCTCCAGGGGATCTTCCTAACCCAGTGATTGAACCCAGATCTCCCACATTGCAGGTGGATTCTTTACCAGCTGAGCCACAAGGGAAGCCCAAGAATACTGGAGTGGGTAGTCTATCCCTTCTCCAGCGATCTTCCCAACCCAGAAATTGAACCAAGGTCTCCCACATTGCAGGAAGATTCTAAATCAACAGAGCTATCAACAAAGCACAATGACAGGTGCACAGACACGATGTTACATCTTCTTTAAAACCTTACATTCTTTGGTTATTTCCATTTTCTGTTTTTTTTTCCCCTTTTATTTTTTCTCAGGATTTTGCACTAGATTTTCTTGCTTTCACCCTAAGGTCATTCTTTCTTGATCATTTCATTCAGTCTGAGCTCACTTTCTCCCCAGTTTCCTCCAGATTATACACAGAGAAATACTTGCCTCATGTGAGTGTACCTTAGTGTTTACTGGGTAAAGGTGCTTTGTGTGTGCTCTCAGTCTCTCCATTGTGTCTGAATGTTTGTGATCTCATGAACTGTAGCCAACCACGCTCTTCTGTCCATGGAATTTTCCAGGCAAGAATACTGAAATGGGATGACATTTCTTCCTTCAAGGGATCTTCCTGACATATGGATCAAATCTGCCTGTTTGACATCTCTTGCATTGGCAGGCAGATTCTTTACCACTGAGCTACCTGAGAAGTCCTATTGGGTAAATGTAGGCTTCTAATTCAACATGGTCAGTAATCTAAGATTTCAGGCCCTTCAGTGATGAAGGCATTCTGAAAAAAAAAAAAAAAAAGACAACAAACAAACAAACAAAAAACAGCGAAGAGACCAGGCAGTGTCTCTTTATGGATGTGACATCATCTGCAAAGAGCCTACACTATGTTGGTTTGCTGGTAAAAGCTTTAAAATAGACTTTTCAATAAAAAGAAAAAGCCCTTGTTTGTTGGTTTTGCCAATTTCCATGATGTAAATATACCCATCAAATTTCTTAGATAGAGTAAGTACCTTGAAGCACAAAGATAAAACAGAATGTAAACTATAGCAAACCTAGCCAGTCAGGTTCTGGAGTCTAGTCTTAGGTGCTATGCTATCCTAGTAGTGCTAATGGTTTTTAATACCAGCTCAAATCTTGTTTCTCATTTGTATCCACCTTTCTATTCCTCATCCCTGCTTAGATGTCTCCAGTTGCTTCAATTTCACTATGTGCATGTGTGCTCAGTCTCTTCTTTTGTGTCCAACTCTTTGTGACCCCCATGGAATTTAACCACCTCCCCCACCCACCCACAAGCTCCTCTGCTCATGGAATTTTCCAGGCAAGAATTCTGGAATGGGTTGCCATTTCCTCTTCCAGGGGATCTTCCCAACCAAGGACTGAACCTGTACCTCCTGAGGCTCCTGCATTGCAGGCAGATTTTTACCATGAGCCACCAGAGAGGCCCAACACTTAATTTTCCCTGTGCTACAAACTCATTCAGGTCTCCCTTCACCTACTCATTCAAGTCTCCCTCCACCATCTTGTATCCACATGAAAACAATTTCCTATTCCACTATTCTACCTACTATTTAATCTTGAAATTTGGGAAAATTTCTTGACTCCTTCCTATTCCTTGCATCATCCATGCTTATTTACAAATTATTTTTCATCTGACCACTTAGCTCTGTCTTATTTCTGTCCATTTCTCTTCATGTGTCATTTCCCAAAATCAGACATCCACTATTTCTCTGTGGATTAATACAACAGGTTCTTAACCAATATCCTAGTACCCAGTTGGTTAAATCTAAACATTTTTTCTGTCTACATTTCGTGCAATATTAATTCTTCTTTTTGAGATGCTGAATCTTCATCAAGTGATTTTCAAAGTTCTTTATAAAACATCTGAATACTCAGATTTGCATTGTAATAGGTATTGATATACTAAAATTTTCCCACTGATTATTATGAGACTGTAGCCCAAACTATTCTTCCTCCCATTGCTAAATTGAAATTATCCAATTGATAAGCGTGCTTCCTGGGTGACACTAGTGATAAACAACATGTCTGCCAATGCAGGAGACTTAAGACACTCGAGATTTATCCTTGAGTTAGGAAGATCCCCAGGAGTAGGAAATGGCACCCCACTCCAGTATTCCTGCCTTGAAAATCCCATGGACAGAGGAGCCTGGTGGGCTACAGTTCATGGGGTTGCAAAAGAGTCAGACACGATTGAGCAGGCACACATTCACAACTGTGACTTAAGTATTGCTGCTCCCACTTCCTGCTCATGATAAATGCAATATGTTTTTCTATATTTTCTGAAAATTTGAACAGTGACCAAGTCTTCAGTGAAGTTCAGTTCAGTCACTCAGTTGTGTCCCTCTCTTTGCGACCCCATGAATTGCAGCACGCCAGGCCTCCCTGTCCATCACCAACTCCCAGAGTTCACTCAAACTCATGCCCATCGAGTCGGTAATGTTATCCAACCATCTCATCCTCTGTTGTCCCCTTTCCTCCTGACCCCAATCCCTCCCAACATCAGAGTCTTTTCCAATGAGTCAACTCTTCGCATGAGGTGGCCAAAGTACTGGAGTTTCAGCTTCAGCATCATTCCTTCCAAAGAACACCTAGGGCTGATCTCTTTTAGAATGGACTGGTTGGATCTCCTTGCAGTCCAAGGGACTCTCAAGAGTCTTCTCCAACACCACAGTTCAAAAGCATCAATTCTTAAGCGCTAAGCTTTCTTCATAGTCCAACTCTCACATCTATACATGACCACTGGAAAAACCATAGCCTTGACTAGACAGACCTTTGTTGGCAAAGCAATGTTTCTGCTTTTAAATATGCTATCTAGGTTGGTCATAGCTTTCCTTCCAAAGAGTAAGTGTCTTTTAATTTCATGGCTGCAGTCACCAACTGCAGTGATTTTGGAGCCCAAAAAACACAAAGTCTGACACTGTTTCCACTGACTCCCCGTGTATTTCCCAAGAAGTGATGGGACCGGGTGCCATGATCTACGTTTTCTGAATGTTGAGCTTTTAGCCAACTTTTTCACTCTCCTCTTTCACTTTTATCAAGAGACTCTTTAGTTCCTCTTCACTTTTTACCATAAGGGTGGTGTTATCTGCATATCTGAGGTCATTGATATTTCTCCCAGAAATCTTGATTCCAGCTTGTGCTTCTTCCAGCCCAGCATTTCTAGTGATGTACTTTGCATATAAGTTAAAGAAGCAGGGTGATAATATACAGCCTTGATGTACTCCTTTTCCTATTTGGAACCAGTCTGTTGTTCCATGTCTAGTTCTAACTGTTGCTTCCTGACCTGCATAAAAATTTCTCAAGGGGCAGATCAGATGGTCTAGTATTCCCATCTCTTTCAGAATTTTCCACAATTTATTGTGATCCACAAGTCTTAGTACTACTCAAAATTTGACTTGCCTCCCCCCTCCCGCCCTCCCGCCACATTTAACTTTTTAAAATCTTTAAGTTCCTTGTTCCCTGAAGGGCACATTTTCATGTTATTCTCACATTGCCAAGTTTCAATAAATGCTTAAGCTAAAAGTTTTGGTTGGCTTATCTTCTTCCACAATATTTCATCTATTTTCTCAACATCATTGTTTAACATCTTCTAATTTAACTTCAGTCCCATCCCACACCTGCCATGACTACTTACATACACTCATGATATCACCTTGAATTTATTTCTGGCCCGCCCTCTTTCTCCATTTCTGTGCTTTTGAGATTTCACACCTGCTGTTTTATTCACTTTAGCTTTCTCCCCTTCCCCAAGAAAACCCTATATAAAACTGTCTTTAACATATGCAGCATTTTTGTATTAAAGTCCACCAAAATATCTTTTACACATGAATATGTTGTTAAATAAATAAAGTTCTGCTCAGATAGAGTGGGAGACGGTAATGGCACCCCACTCCAGTACTCTTGCCTGGAAAATCCCATGGATGGAGGAGCCTGGTAGGCTGCAGTCCATGGGGTCGCGATGAGTCAGACACGATTGAGCGACTTCATTTTCCCTTTTCACTTTTCATGCATTGGAGAAGGAAATGGTGAACACTTCTCTTTCCCTTTTCACTTTTCATGCATTGGAGAAGGAAATGGCGAACACTTCTCTTTCCCTTTTCACTTTTCATGCATTGGAGAAGGAAATGGCGAACACTCCAGTGTTCTTGTCTGGAGAATCCCAGGGATGGTGGAGCCTGGTGGGCTGCCATCTATGGGGTCGCACAAAGTCGAACATAACTGAAGCAACTTAGAAATAACAGCAGAAAGAGTGCATTTTATTTCATTCAGAATGTTAAATATCCTATTTGGCATAGACGGTGTGAAAACAAGTTTAACTTTGCCTATATTAAAGAAAGGGAATTATTTCATCATTAAAAGGAGCATATGACTTTAGAAAGACAAGGCTTTATAGCAACTGAATCCTTGTTCCTTATTGTGCTTAGTTTTCCCAACATTTACAACATTTATATTTCCATTCCTTCCAGTAGCTCTATTTGAAATGTCCTTTCTGTTTATCATAAACTTATTCCCCTCTTAGATTAAATGATATTTGATTTTCATTAGAATCTTTTTCCTGTAAAATCCCTATCCTCCTCTCTTGCATAACACAGGAAATGTATATGTGGTATAGCATTGAAAATTATGTTAAGATGAATAGATGAGGCAAGAATTATCTTAATTTTTAACCATCCTAATTGCCACTGGTTATTTTGCTCAAAGAGTTAGTATTATCACAAAGTAAATTTCATGTATACAGGACTCTTACTTATATCACCTATCAAAATTGAGTGACATTTCCTCCAAATATATTCAATAATTTTAAGATATACACAATTTCAAGACAAATACAATTTTATGTACTTCTGACATTGCATATGACTTTGATACATTTTATGGTTTATGCATTTTTATTCATGCACACTAAAATAATCAGAAATTAATAATAATCAATAGAAACAACTAATATTTATATATTTTTTGAGGTGTACTAAGTATGTGTTAATTACTTTTAGTTTATTTATTTTTTAACTCTTACAAATACCCATGGGGTAAATACTGTTATTATCCTCATCTCATAACTGAGTAAACTGAAGAAGCAATAATTAAGTAACTTTCTAAAGTCAAATAAATGGTAAGTAGTAGAGCTAAGAATCAAATGCAGGAAATTTAACTCTGAACAGTCAGCTCCGAGAAATACTCAAAATGCCTTTTTTCATTGGAAATATATTAATTTCAGGATAAGTTAAGGTAATGAAGTTTTGTAGAATGTGTTATTGAATTACTGAAGTCATAAATATTTTAACTTGCAACTGAAGATATGGCACAAAGTCTAATTATATGTGTTAAGAGGATGAACACAATTTTATTAAGCTTTGGACAGACAATATCCAATAGTCCATGCCCACTAATTTATAAAGACCTGATATTTTTACTGAAAAAATTTAAAAATATTATAATAAGTGTTGGTTGTAATCTAGAATGTAAGTTCCATATTACATTAGTTTGTTATTTTTTTTCAGTCACTCAGTCATGTCCGACTCTTTGCAACTCCATGGACTACAGCATGCCAAGCTTTTTGGCCCATCACCAATTCCCAGAGCTTGCTCAAACTCATGGCCATTGAGTTGGTGATGTCATCCAACTATCTTATCCTTTGTCATCTCCTTCTCCTCCTGTCTTTAATATTTCCCAGCATCAAGGTCTTTTCCAATGAGTTGGCTCTTTGAATCAGGTGGCTAAAACATTGGAGCTTCAGCTTCAGCATCAGTCCTTCCAATGAATATTCAGGATAGATTTCCTTTAGGATTGACTGGTTGATTTCCTTGCAGTCTCTCTCCAAAAAAGACATACAAATGGGTAGCAAACACATGAGAAGATGCTCAACATCACTCATTATCAGAGAAATGCAAATCAAAACCACAATGAAGTACCATTTCACGCCAGTCAGAATGGCTACAATCCAAAAGTCTACAAGTAATAAATGCTGGAGAGGGTGTGGAGAAAAGGGAACCCTCTTACACTTTTGGTGGGAATGCAAACTAGTACAGCCACTATGGCGAACAGTGTGGACATTCCTTAAAAAACTGGAAATAAAACTGCCATATGACCCAGCAATTCCACTGCTGGACATACACACTGAGGAAACCAGAATTGAAAGAGACATGTGTATCCCATTGTTCATCACAGCACTGTTTATAATAGCCAAGAAATGGAAGCAACCTAGATGTCCATCAGCAGATGAATGGATAAGCAAGCTGTGGTACATATACACAATGGAGTATTACTCAGCCATTAAAAAGAATACATTTGAATCAGTTCTAATGAGGTGGATGAAACTGGAGCCTATTATACAGAGTGAAGTTATCCAGAAAGAAAACACCAATACAGTATACTAACACATATATATGGAATTTAGAAAGAGGGTAATGATAACCCTATATGTGAGACAGCAAAAGAGACACAGATGTATAGAACAGTCTTTTGGACTCTGTGGGAGAGGATGAGGGTGGGATGATTTGGGAGAATGACACTGAAACATGTATATTATCATATGTGAAATTAATCTCCAGTCCAGGTCTGATGCATGATACAGGATGCTGGGGGCTGGTGCTCTGGGATGACCCAGAATGATGAGATGGGGAGGGAGTTGGGAGGGGGGTTCAAGATGGGGAACACATGTACACCCGTGGTGGATTCATGTCAATGTATGGCAAAATCAATACAACATTGTAAGGTAATTAGCTTCTAATTATAATAAATAAATTTATATTTCAAAAAAGCTTCAATTCACCAAGAATATTCTGAAGTTGTATAAAACTAATATCATAGTCTCAAAATATATAAATCAAATATTGAAGAAAAAAAAAGAGTCTTCTCCAACACCACAGTTCAAAAGCATCAATTCTTCAGCACTCAGCCTTCTTTATAGTCCTACTCTCACATTCATATATGACTACTGGAAAAACTATAGCTTTGACTAGATGGACTTTCATTGGCAAAGTAATGTCTCTGCTTTTTAATACACTGTCTAGGTTTCTATCCAAATACCCCTTTCGTTTGACATCTCTGTCACCTTTTACTGAAGGACTTCCTTGAAATTTCTGGTCATTATTAATGAAATACCTTTGCTTCCTGTACAATGAATATATAAGTTCATGTTCTACATGTAGCTATATAGGTAGAGGCTATCTATCTCTCTCAGAGAAGGCAATGGCAAACCAGTCCAGTACTCTTGCCTAGAAAATCCCATGGATGGAGGAGCCTGGTAGGCTGCAGTCCATGGGGTCGCTATGAGTAGGACGCGACTGAGTGACTTCACTTTCACTTTTTACTTTCACACAGTGGAGAAGGCATATCTGTTTACTATCTTTATAGTTGGTCAAAGGTCTATCAACTGTGACTTTTTTTTTTTTTTTCCTTTCCATCCCTATCCTTGAGTTCTACCACTAAGTGTGCTAAGAAACACCAGGGAGCCTTTGAGAGATTGACTTTAAGTTAAAGCTATGATGTTACACAAAACCATTTATAAAACAGGAACAATACTTCTTTTATTCCCTAGTTTTCTTGGTTTTTAAAACTTTCAGGAACCTGGATATAATTCTACATAAGCACATAAGTGTGGGTTTAAGGATTCTAACTAGTGGCCATATGAATGCAGTAGACAGAGTTTAGATGTCAAGACTATATACATGCAATGTAATTTTCCTGTGCCTGTAGTGATTATTCAGGTCTCATACTGCTGTCTAGAATCTTCTCAAGATGTATAAGTAACTATTTTAGTAATCATGAACATTGGCCATGGAACAAAAAGTCTCTCAACCTAGCTACCATTCATAAACCAAGTATTATCTGAGGCATGCACAGCAGCATTCCATCTTTAAATAGAAATGGTGTACACAAACTGGATCCAAACAGGTTTTAAAAGATGCAAATAAATCACATGAACAGGTGGCTCAGACTACCATAATACTCACTCCTGCTGTTCTGCCACATCTCCTTCACAGCACTGGTATGACCTCATGGGGTATCCACCATGTCTATTAAGAGAAGAGAAAAAAATGCAGGTTGGTTTGCAGCTGAGTCAGCATCTTAAGCTGGTAATATCTGAAAGTGATGGCTGCTGGAGAACAGCTCTATGCAAGGTTGGTTATGAAAAAGTGTTGAAAAGAAAACATCAGTACTTTGAGCAAATTGTTTCTACTTTGTTAGGAAGAAAAAGTGGCCAGAGATGAGGATCTTGGTTTGTGACTCACAGAGAGTCATAATGATTTGAGTGACTAGTTAGGGTCTTAAGAAGTCATGATCCAAAGACAGGGGATATATATATACACACAGTTATGATTGATTCATGTTGTTGTAAGGCAGAAACCAACACACATTGTGAAGCAATTATCTTCCAATTCAAAATTAAAAAAAAATTAAAAATTGATGATGAGGAAATCCAAAGAGAAGTCATTTAAAGCAGAGACATTACTTTACCAACAAAGATCCTTTTAGTCAAAGCTATGGTTTTTCCAGCAGTCATGTATGGATGTGAGAGTTAGACTATAAAGAAAACTGAATACCAAAGAATTGATGCTTTTGAACTGTTGGAGAAGACTCTTAAGAGTCTCTGGGACTGCAAGGAGATCCAAGCAGTCCATCCAAAAGGAAATCAATTTTGAATATTCCCTGGAAGGACTGATGCTGAAGATGAAACTGCAATACTTTGGCCACTAATGCAAAGAACTGACTCATTGGAAAAGACCCAGATGATGGGAAAGACAGAAGGCAGGGAGAAAAGGGGACAACAGAGGATAAGATGGTTGGATGGCATCACTGAGACAATGGACATGAGTTTGAATAGGCTCCTGGAGTTGTTGATGGACTGGGAAGCCTGGTGTGCTGCAGTCCATAGCGCTGCCAAGAGTCCAACTCGGCTGAATGGCTGATGACTTAAATGCAAGGTATGAAGACATTTTCTTCCCACAGAGATGCATATTCGAGGACATTCTCTGCAAGAATGTCTTTCAGTAACCAGACAACTAAACCAAACCTTCTTGTGTGGTCACCTTCATTTGGTTGCTGCTGCTGCTGCTGCTAAGTCACTTCAGCTGTGTCCTACACAGTGAGACCCCATAGACGGCAGCCCACAAGGCTACCCCTTCCCTGGGATTTTCCAGGCAAGAATACTGGAGTGGGTTGCCATTTCCTTCTCCAATGTATAAAAGTGAAAAGTCAAAGTGAAGTCACTCAACTGTGTCCGACTGTTAGCGACCCCATGGACTGTAGCCTACCAGGCTCCTCCTTCCATGGGATTTTCCAGGCAAGAATACTGGAGTGGGGTGTCATTGCCTTCTCCATAATTTGGTTACCTATGTTATTTAATAGACACAAGTACAGTGTGATCACAGTGGCATAATTGAAAAGTGTGAATGAACTCAACAAAATGTAATAGTCATAGTCTTATCTGCAACCATATCATAGCTGCAAACTCAAATTTATCTTGTTTATCATAATCTTCCACCCCAGGTAGTAGTAGCCTCATTTTGTAAGCTTTCAGTTTAATAGCACTAGTATATTTTTTTTTCCTGTGGCTGGGGAATTTTAGAGAAATATAGCTGTAATTATGGGGTAAGTATTACTATTATGAATAATGACTTTGTAGCTCAGTTGGTAAAGAATCTGCCTGCAGTGCAGCAGATGTGGATTCAATCCCTAGTTTGGGAATATCCCCTGGAGAGGGAAATGGCAACCCACTCCAGTATCCTTGCCTGGAAAATCTCATGGATAGAGGAGCCCGGTGGGCTGCACTCCATGGGGTCGCAAAGAGTTGGGCACAACTGAGTGACTAATACTTACTTACTTATGCAAAACTGTGGTAATTAGAGGCAAAAATTCTCAAACGATGTACACTTTTGCTGAGCAGGAAGAATCTTGCTATCTCTACTTTTGAGTCCAACCTACCCACAGCAAAGATCAATGTGAAACACCCAGTCACACGAAAGATAGGTTATAGTGTATTTATTTTTCATAGAAGAGACTGCAATATGTCCTCCAAGAGAAACTTACATAAACTGGATAAACATGTGTTTGTTCAAAACACTGTTGCCAGCACCACAAACTTTAGAACTAGAGGTGCCAACTGAATTATTATTTGCCAAATGATATGGTGCCTGATGATATTTTTTTTTTCATCTCCATTGTAATGGAATAGATTTTCTTAAACGGAAGACAGTGAATGAGTAGTTGCTGAACAGCAAAATGGTGGAATATTCAATTTTTTTCTGTTTAACCCTCTGTTTAACATCAACACTTCACTCTTTCCCCCCTACATTAACTTTCCAGTCTTGCTGGGTAGCTTCTTCTTGGGTTAGACCAATGAGAACTAATCAAAATAGGAAGGAGAGTGAGCCAAATATTTGAGTTTTTCTCCTTCTTCATTCCTTTGCTACATTTCATGGTGTAGTGGTGACCCTCTGACTAATTCATGCACTGAACATCCCCCACCTTCTTGGAAGTTCAGGCTTGTTATATGGAAAGGCCACTTTGCAATATACCAGTGCTACCAACTCCTGGTTTTACCAGTCATTCCAACCCAGGTACAAGACATGGAAACTAAGCCATATCAAACTCTCTATGTCAGCATGGTCTTTGCCTGAATATGACCAAGTGCCTCAGTTGATACCATGTGGATCAAAGTAATTATCTAAGTTTTCCCCAAGTTTCTGACATATAAAATCTGGTGTCAACAGATGTATGGAACAGTCTTTTGGACTCTGTGGGAGAGGGAGAGGGTGGGATGATTTGGGAGAATGACACTGAAACATGTGTAACATCATATAAGAAATGAATCGCCAGTCTAGGTTCAATGCAGGATACAGGATACTTGGGGCTGGTGTACTGGGATGACCCAGAGGGATGGTACGAAGAGGGAGGTGGGAGGAGGGTTCAGGATGAGGAACACGTGTACACCCATGGCAGATTCATGTTAATGTATGGCAAAACCAATACAATATTGTAAAGTGATTAGCCTCCAATTAAAATAAATAAGTTTTAAAAAATCTGGTGTCAAAAACAAATTTTTAAACCATTACATTTGAGTTTAGTTTCTTATGCCACAATAAATCATTGGAAAATAATTTAAAAATGAAAGTGGTGATGTAAAAACATTTCAACATATAGCATTGCTTTGTAATGGTGGTAAGTAGAAGCCCAAAGAGCCTGGAAGAGAGTGCTATAAAATTGGAGGCCTCAATTGTTGAGGCTGTTGTTGAAATCTTGAAGAAGAATGAGGTGGCTGTTTTTTCAGTCTGGAGGAAACAGGAACCTATTTATGTAGTAGTAGAAATTCAGCAGCACTGCTGCTGCTATGATAATGTGAAAAGTACAGGGGAGATCTCATGTGTGCTTATGGGAGATAATCTAACATGGAAGATTTCAGGCTGGGCTTGGAAATTATCTACTGACTTCTAGCTGCCGATTATAAAATAGGAGAAAGAATAACTAAATAGACATTAGTTTCAGTTTTCGAAAATAAGTTTGGAGAATATGCAAAAGCAGGGATTGCTGATTTTAAAAATATAACTAGTTCTAACCCTGATGCTGAGAAAGATAGACCGCTGGAGGAGAAGGGGACAACAGAGGATGAGATGGTTCGATGACATCACCGACTCAATGGACATGAGTTTGAGCAAGCTCCAAGAAATGGAGATGGACAGGGAAACCTGGCGTGCTGAAGTCCATGGGTCAAAAGAGTCAGACACAAATCAGTGACTACACAACAGCAACAAATCTCCATTGCCCTATAGCTAAAGGCTTCCAGACTAAGAATGGCATCAAGGTAAAAATCAAGCCCAAGGTGCTACCAGTAAACATGTCTCTACAGTTTCTTCAAATAAAGTCAGGAGTAGGAACAAAGTCATGTACTATCATAAGGCTCAGTCTCACTTGAGTATGCACTCATATTAAACTCATAAACATTACCTGCATGTCTTACATCATGACCTCATTTTGGTCATGAGCTCACCATAAACTTTCAAGTGCAACCCCAGAACGTCACCCAAGATCAATATAACTAATTAATCTTCATTTTTATTTCATTTTTATGTTCATTATAATGTCACCAATATAGGATAGATCATCATTGCTATAACAACCAGGAAAGCCTTCAAATCACACTAATTAGGTGTTTACTGTAGATTACCTTGGTGTAATGAACAAGTAAGTGCAAAATGTTCCATAATTCTACCTCTAGTTTAAATCATTTCCTGGTGACCTACATAATTCTCCCAAATTAGGATTTCATAATTCCATCTCTACTTTTAAATCAGGGATATATACCTTTTTTGTTCTACCATTCCACTTAAAGCTTTCTCTAAATCACCCTCATATCAAAATATTTATTTCATAGTTCTCTATAGATCAAGGGATGAAATATACCTGAGTTCAATAAATGTATTAATTTTTTACTCATACATAAAAATATGTTAACCTGTACATTAAAAGTGTTCATCCTTTATTTCTAAAACAATGTTGGAGATAAAAGCTCATGATGAGATTTCTTGAAACATAAAAACTAAAAGGACACAATTCGTGCAAAAGGGTAAACAACTTCAAGGTGCATGTTTAAAATTGGCTTTTTATTTTATGCTGGTATGACAGCTGAGCTTTTGGAAAAAAGGTATGCTACAGCTGGTATGATACTTTCACTTCCTCATCCTTTAAAGTATTAAGTAGATCAGTGATAAGGGACAGAAACTGTTTTCATGAAAAGCAATGGAATATATATCATACTACTACTACTACTAAGTCACTTCAGTCGTGTCCGACTCTGTGCAACCCCATGGACTGCAGCCTACCAGGCTTCTCCGTCCATGGGATTTTTATTATAAATTATGATGTATAAAAAATATATATCATAATTTATAATAAAAATACTAAAAAATTGAGCTTTATTGTGATGATTTTATTACTTGAATAAAATAAAAATTTTGGTTTTAAGATTTTTTTCAAGTATAAAAAATACACATTTTAGTGCATTTACTAATTTTTATAATAACTTTATTTGTGATATCTTATTTAATTCAATAGTACATTTAATTTATAGTTGCAATTCATATCCTGCAAAGTATCACAATTTTCAAAAAGTCATAATGCAACAAATTAAGAAACTCCTTTAGAAAATAACTGATTTTTTGATGATGTATGCAAAAATACAAGCAAATCACTGAGCAAAATTGATAAAGCTCTAAAATACATACTTATAGCTCTATATAAACTATTGAAATTCTTCTATATAAAAATACAAGAATTGATTTTACAGTGTATTTTAAATGCTCTAGAAGAAAAAAATTGTATACTCCCATCTTCTGTATGTATAAAGCATTGGCTGAAAATGTACTGTGTATACTCACAAATTCAGTTCAGTTCACTTCAGTTCAATTGCTCAGTCATGTCTGACTCTTTGCGACCCATAGACTGCAGAACGCCAGGCCTACCTATCCATCACCAACTCCCAGAGTTTATCCAAATTCATCTCCATTGAGTTGGTGATGCCATCCAACCATCTCATCCTCTGTCATCTCCTACTCTTCGTGCACTCAATCTTTCCCAGCATCAAGATTATTTCAACTGAGTGTGCTCTTTGCATTGGGTGCTGAAGTACTGGAGTTTCACCTTCAACATTAGTCCTTCCAATGAACATTCAGGACTCATTTCCTTTAGGATGGACTGCATGAATCTCCTTGCAGTTCAAGGGACTCTTAGAGTCTTCTCCAACACCACAGTTCAAAAGCATGAATTCTTCGGTGCTCAGCCTTCTTCACAGTCCAACTCTCACACCCATACATGACTACTGGAAAAAAAAAAAAAAAGCAACAAAAAACCATAGCCTTGACTAGATGGACCTTTGTTGGCAAAGTAATGTCTTCCATGACTGGAAGCCATGATCTTTGTTTTTTGATGTTGAGCTTTAAGCCAACTTTTCACTCTCCTCTTTTACTTTCAGTAAGAGGCTCTTTAGTTCTTCTTCACCTTCTGCCATAAGGCTGTGTCATCTGCATGTCTGAGGTTACTGATATTTCTCCTGGCAATCTTGATTCCAGCTTGTGCTTCTTCCAGCTCAGCATTTCTCATGATGTACTCTGAATATAAGTTAAATAAGCACAATGACAGTATACAGCTTTGATGTACTCCTTTCCCTATTCTGAACCAGACTGTTGTTCTGTGTCCAGTTCTAATGGTTGCTTCCTACTTTCTTCAATTTAAGTCTGAATTTGGCAATAAGGAGTTCATGATCTGAGCCACAGTCAGCTCCCTGTCTTGTTTTTGCTGACTGTATAGAACTTCTCCATCTTTAGCTGCAAAAAATACAATCAATCTGATTTCAGTGTTGACCATCTGGTGATGTTCTTGTGTAGAGTCTTTTCTTGTGTTGTTGGACGAGTGTATTTGCTATGACAGAACTCTATTAGCCTTTGCCCTGCTTCATTCTGTACTCCAAGCCCAAATTTATTGGTTACTCCAGGTGTTTCTTGAATTTCTACTTTTACATTCCAATACCTTATAATGAAAATGACATTTTTTTTTTTTCTGGTTAATTATAGAGGTCTTGTATGTCTCCATAGAACCATTCAACTTCAGCTTCTTCAGCATTACTGTCAGGGCATAGACTTGGATTACCGTGATATTGAATGGCTTGCCTTGGAAATAAAGAGAGATCATTGTGTTGTTTTTGAGAGTACATCCAAGTACTGCATTTCAGACTCTTTTGTTGACTATGATGGCTACTCCACTTCTTCTACGGGATTCTTGCCCACCATAGTAGATATTATGGTCATCTGAGTTACATTCACCCATTCCAGTCCATGTTAGTGCACTGATTCCTTAATGTCAGCGTTTACTCTTACAATCTCCTGTTTGATCAATTCCAAGGAAAAATATAAGCATCTGCATGCAGAGTTCCAAAGAATAGCAAAGAGAGATAAGAAAGCCTTCCTTAGCAATCAATGCAAATAAATAGAGGAAAACAACAGAATGGGAAAGACTAGAGATCTCTTCAAGAAAATTAGAGATACCAAGGGAACATTTCATGTAAATATGGGCTTGATAAAGGACAGAAATAGTATGGACCTAACAGAAGCAGATGATATTAAGAAGAGGTGGCAAGAATACACAGAAGAACTGTACAAAAAAGATCTTCATGATCAAGATAATCATGATGGTGTGATCACTCACCTAGACCCAGACATCCTGGAATGTGAAGTCAAGTGGGCCTTAGAAAGCTTCATTACAAACAAAGCTACTGGAGGTGATGGAATTCCAGTTGAGCTATTTCAAATCCTGAAAGATGATGCTGTGAAAGTGCTGTACTCAATATACCAGCAAATTTGGAAAACTCAGTAGTGGCCACAGGACTGGAAAAGGTCAGTTTTCAATCCAATCCCAAAGAAAGGCAATGCCAAAGAATACTCAAACTACTGAACAATTGCACTCATCTCACACACGCTCATAAAGTAATGCTCAAAATTCTCCAAGCCAGGCCTCAGCAATATGTGAACCGTGATCTTCCAGATATTCAAGCTGGTTTTAGAAAAGGGAGAGGAACCAGAAGTCAAATTGCCAACATCCACTGGATCATGGAAAAAGCAAGAGAGTTCCAGAAAAACATCTATTTCTGCTTTATTGACTATGCCAAAGCCTTTGACTGTGTGGATCACAATAAACTGTGGAAATTTCTGAAAGAGATGGGAATAGCAGGCCACCTGACCTGCCTCTTGAGAAACCTATATGCAGGTCAGGAAGCAACAGTTAGAACATGAACAACAGACTGGTTCCGAATACGAAAAAGAGTACATCAGGGCTGTATATTATCACCCTGCTTATTTAACTTATATACAAAGTACGTCATGGGAAATGCTGGGCTGGAAGAAGCACAAGCTGGAATCAATATTGCTGGGAGAAATATCAGTAACATCAGATATGCATATGACACCACTCTTATGGCAGAAAACGAAGGGGAATTAAAAATCCTCTTTTTGAAAGTGAAGGAGAAACTTAAAAAGTTGGCTAAAAGCTCAGCATTCAGAAAAGTAATATCATGGCATCTGATCCCATCACTTCATGGGAAATAGAAGGGGAAACAATGGAAACAGTGTCAGGCTGTATTTTGGGGGGCTCCAAAATCACTGCAGATGGTGATTGCAGCCATGAAATTAAAAGACACTTACTCCTTGGAAGGAAAGTTGTGACTAACCTAGATACCATATTGAAAAGCAGAGACATTACTTTGCCAACAAAGGTTCATCTAGTCAAGGCTATGGTTTTTCCTGTGGTCATGTATGGATGTGAGAGCTGGACTGTGAAGAAGGCTGAGCGCCGAAGAATTGATGCTTTTGAACTGTGGTGTTGGAGAAGATTCTTGAGAGTCCCTTGGACTGCAAAGAGATCCATCCAGTCCATTCTGAAGGAGATCAGCCCTGGGATTTCTTTGGAAGGAATGATGCTAAAGCTGAAACTCCAGTACTTTGGTCACCTCATGCGAAGTGTTGACTCACTGGAAAAGACCCTGATGCTGGGAGGGATTGGGGGAAGGAGGAGAATGGGATGACAGAGGATGAGATTGCTGGATGGCATCACCGACACAATGGACATGAGTTTGGGTGAACTCCGGGAGTTCGTGATGGATAGGGAGGCCTGGTGTGTTGCAGTTCATGGGGTTGCAAAGTGTCAGAGATGATTGAGTGACTGAACTGAACTGAACTGATGCACTTAACATTCCAGTTCCCTATGCTATATAGTTCTTTACGCATTGGATCTTTCTTCCATCACCAGTCACATCCACAACTGGGTATTGTTTTTGCTTTTGGTCAGTCCCTTCATTCTTTCTGGAGTTGTTTCTCCACTGATCTCCAGTAGCATTTTGGGCACCTGCCAACCTGGGGAGTTCATCTTTCAGTGTCCTATTTTTTTCCCCTTTCATACTGTTCATCGGTTCTCAAGTCTAGAGTGAGACTTGAGAACAGTGAGACACTGAAATGGTGTGTCATTCTCTTTTTTTGGTTCCAAATAGGAAAAGAAGTATGTCAAGGCTGTATATTTTTACCCTGCTTATTTAACTTATATGAAGAGTACATCATGAGAAACAATGGACTGGAAGAAATACAAGCTAGAATCAAGATTGCTAGGAGAAATATCAATAACCTCAGATATGTAGATGACACCATCTTTATGGCAGAAAGTGAAGAGGAACTAAAAAGCCTCTTGATGAAAGTGAAAATGGAGCGTGAAAAAGTTGGCTTAAAGCTCAACATTCAGAAAACGAAGATCATGGCCTCTGGTTCCATCACTACATGGGAAATAGATGGGGAAACATGGAAACAGTGTCAGACTTTATTTTTCTGGGCTCCAAAATCACTGCAGATGGTGACTGCAGCCATGAAAGTAAAAGATGCTTACTCCTTGGAAGGAAAGTTATGACCAACCTAGATAGCATGTTCAAAAGCAGAGACATAACTTTGCCAACAAAGGTCCATCTAGTCAAGGCTATGGTTTTTCTAGTGGTCATGTATGGATGTGAGAGTTGGACTGTGAAGAAAGCTGAGCGCCGAAGAATTGATGCTTTTGAACTGTGGTGTTGGAGAAGACTCTTGAGAGTCCCTTGGACTGCAAGGAGATCCAACTAGTCCATTCTAAATGAGATCAGCTCTGGGTGTTCTTTGGATAATGGTGCTAAAGCTGAAACTCCAGTACTTTGGCCATCTCATGCAAAGAGTTGACTCATTGGAGAAGACTCTGATTCTGGGAGAGATTGGGGGCAGGAGGAGAAGGGGATGACAGAGGAAGAGATGGCTGGATGGCATCACTGACTCGATGGATGTGAGTCTGAGTGAATTCTGGGTGTTGGTGATGGACAGGGAGCCCTGGCGTGCTGAGATTCATGGGTCGCAAAGAGTCGGATACAACTAAGTGACTAAACTTTACTGAGCTGAACTCTCCAGTGGACCACATTTTTTTTCAGAAGTCTCCACCATGACCCATCCATCCTGTGTGGCCCTACATGGTATGGCTCATAGTTTCATTGAGTTAGACAAGGCTGTGGTCCATGTGATTAGATTGGTTAGTTTTCTGTGATGGTGGTTTTAAGTGTGTCTCCCCTTGATGGATAAGAATAAGAGGCTTATGAAATTTTCCTGATTGGATAGACTAACTGAGGCAATACTGGATCTTGTTATAATAGGCAGGGCCATGCTCAGTAAATCTTTAATCCAATTTTCTGTTGATAGGTGAAGCTGTGTTCCCTTGCTGCTATTTACCTAGTGTCAAACTATGGTTGAGGTAATGAAGATAATGGTGACCTCCCTCAAAAGATCCCAGGCATGTACTACTAAATTCCATGCCCCCAACCCTGCAGCATGCCACCACTGACCCACACTTTATCTGGAAACTTCCAAACACCCACAGGCAAGTCTCCTGTTGCGTCACTGTTCCTGGGTCCTGGTGCACAAGGTTCTTTATGCCCGCCAAGAGTCTGTTTTCTCAGTCTTGTTTAAGTTCTGGCTGCTTTATGGTGGGGTTAATGGCAACCTCCTCCAAGAGGACTTCTGCCATACCCACACCCAGAGCCCCTGTCCTTGAAGCAGACCACTGCTGACCAGTACCTCCACAGGAGACACTCAAACACAGTTCTGACTCAGTCTCTGTGGAGTCCTTAGATCCTAATGTGCACAAAGTTTGTTTGAGCCCTCTGAGCATCTCTGAGGGGAATGGGGTTTGATTCTAAATGCAAATTCGCCCCTCCTACCGTCTTGTTGGGGCTTCCTTTGCCGTTGGACATGGGGTATCTCCTTACAGCCACTCCAGTGCCTACCATCTTACTGGGGCTTTTTTGACCTTGAACGTGGGGTATCTCTGTATGGCCAGTCTAGCCAAGCACAGGCGCCACTCCTGACTTTCAACATGGGGTATCTCCTCTTGGCCACTCGCTGCTCCTGCACTGTGCAGAACTAGGGCTTGCATAATATGCACTTACTTATTATTATTACTTTATCCAAATAAATCATAAAAGTACAAGACGGCAAATGCACAGTGCTTTGGAGTGTTTTAAATGGTGGTGAATACTGAAATTTATCTGTATGGAAGAAATTAACTTGGAACTAAGCACTGCCAGGTTAGAAAGGGAAGAAAATTAACTTAAACTGTTGCTATATGTTATGTTGTTATGTTATATGTAAAACGTGTGTGTGTGTGCACATCCCCAGTTCCACCATGATGTTCTAGAAACAGACTGCTTAGATTTGAACATCAGCCTCACTATTTCCTATCTGTGGGCATATGGCAATTTACATAACAACTCTTTACCATTTTCTTATCCATAAACTGAAGATAGTAGCAGTAGCTATAATGCAGCTCTGGATATTCCTCATTAAATGTGAAAAGATAATTTATATAACACACTTAGAATAATGCATGACACTTGATAAGTATTTTGTATTTAATATTATAAATTAAACTGGATTAAAAACAAGGACTAATTAAAATTAAAATCAAGTAATTCAGTAGTGTGTTTAATTTGTATCATTCAAAACTGGTTTTCATTGACTCTTTCATGAGCCAAGTACTAAATCAACTCTGAATTTTAATGTATTTTAATCTATATCCTGTTTTGGAGTAAATGTTAACACTTGCTATATCTCTGTTTCATATAGGTGAGTAAAAATTGAAAATGAATAATAGGTTGCAAAATACCTATTAAATCACATCCTGGTGGATGACTGTTTATTAGGTTTCAACATACCTGAATCAGGTCCCATATTAAGTATTCAGAGACCTCTAAGCCCTAAAAAAGATTAATTAATCAGAACTCACCATGAGAAATTGTGACATTCAGATGTGTGCTCTGTTTGAACCCAGGCTGGACAATCTGTTCACATAACATGAGTTTCTAAAACATTATTTCTAAATCTCTGCCCTTCTGTATTCCAAACTTTCATCAATATTTACTGCTTTCAACAGTTCAAACCATTAAGGAAAAAAATGTCAGATTGTAGCTAAAATAGGCTATTGGATTGAGGAATCATTATACAAAAAAAGATAATCTATAAAATTTTCAATAATTTCCTAGATCTTTCAAATTAACTTAACTTGGTAGGCTACAGTCCATGGAATTGCAACGAGTTGGACATGACTGAGCAATTTCATTCACTTTCCCTAAAAAAAATATAGATATACTAACCTTTAAAGTATACATAGCATCACTAATAGTGTTGGAGTTTGCTTGTTGAGTTAGTATTTCATATAATATTAGGTGAAGTTTGATTTAGGGCCCAATTAAATTTGAAAGGCTCTATTAGTGTGTCTAGTGCATAGTCATTATTTACAGGGTTTTAAAGTTTATTTTGACCCTACACAAGTTTATGACACATAGAGTGGCAATTGTGCCTCTGTGGAGTCAACTATACCCTAGAGATGAATCACTGCTCTAGAAAAATAACAATTACATAGCAATTCAACATACTAGTATTCTAAGTGTCAACCACAGAAATTCTGAATTTCTGTATAAATATAGGTTTCTATTAGTGTCATTTCAATTTTACTAAATACATGTGTTTTTCAAAACTTAGAAGTTTATGACAGGTTGTGTTACATTAAAAAGTCTTTGGAAAAATATTGCTATTTAAATAGTTTTAAATCTGCTCAAGAAACTATGTAGAATATGAACTCAGACTTTATTGAATATTTGAGTTAATTAAAAGTGTTTGCTGATTATGTATAAATATGATTAAAATTTTGTCTAAGAAATAACAATTACAGATGAGAAGAACTAAATGCAAAGAACTTTGCACAAAAATGTTGTGAACATGAATTTAACATTCTAATTTGTCAATAACTTAACATTTTTTGAAACCACAAACAAGAGTATTAACATTTTCATGACCTACATTAAGCCATTTTAACCATTGTATTATTACTTACGAATCTTACTGATTTCCATAGAAATCAAATATGAAATTTCTGTACATTTAAGATTTCAAAATCAAAATTAACACATGCAATAGCCAATAATAAAAATGTAAAATGGTGCAAATGTCCTTGTTCATACTGTTTTGGAATGTGGAATTCCTTTAACTTAGAAAATAGTGTGAATATTGGTGCTTTGCAATACCACTAATAACTTATTAAATATAACATTTAAATATATTTATGGACTTGCTAGTAGATAATCACTACTTAAGACATTAGTTCTGTGGAAAATATGTACTTGGATATCTTTTACGTTATCGTTTTCCTTCTCCTTCAAATGATTTCCATCAGTGAGTATGTTTTCAAATGTACACAGACAGAAACTCTTCCTGACCCATGTTCATCCCCACTACCATATCATATTTTTGCTCACCTTTACAACCAATCTCTTGGAAAGGGTTTTCTGCACTTGCAGTCTCCATATCTTTACTATTTCTACCTTTTACTCCCATTCCAGTTAGTCATTCTCCCCTCCTTCCTATGGTAAAATCAGAAATAGTTCTTCCCTGTCATCCGAAATGTTTACTTTTCAGAATCAACATCAATTCCCTTTTGCCACCTTTCATCAGCATTTAATGCCAGTGGCCTATCCTTTCACACTGGAACATTTTTTTACTTGGTTTAAGATACATCATTTGAAAAGACCCTGATGCTGGGAAAGACTGAAAGCAGAAGGAGAAGAGGACGACAAGGAATGAGATGGTTGGATGGCATCACTGGCTCAATGGACATGAGTTTGAGTAAACTCCAGGAGTTGATGATGGACAGGGAGGGCTGGCTGCAGTCCATTGGATTGCAAAGGGTCAGACATGACTGAGCAACTGAACTGAACTGAACTGATGTGAAGATACATCATGCTAGTTATATAATCTTGATCACTTTTGCTGCTTAGCTTCAATTTTTCAAATTTAAGTCTCTAATTTCTCCTCCTCTATCATTAATCCTGAAGACATCTTACACTCATTTGGCTTTAACTCGATATTATAGTCATATGGCTTTGCTGCTGCTGCTGCTGCTGTTGCTAAGTCACTTCAGTTGTGTCCAACTCTGTGTGACCCCATAGACGGCAGCCCACCAGGCTCCCCCGTTCATGGGATTTTCCAGGCAAAAACACTGAAGTGGGTTGCCATTTCCTTCTCCAATGCATGAAAGTGAAACTTGAAAGTGAAGCCATTCAGTCGTGTCTGACTCTTAGCGACCCCATGGACTGCAGCCTACCAGGCTCCTCCATCCATGGGATTTTTCAGACAAGAGTACTGGAGTGGGTTGCCATTGCCTTCTCCACATATGGCTTTGCTGCTGCTGCTGCTAAGTCGCTTCAGTCGTGTCCGACTCTGTGTTACCCCATAGACGACAGCCCACCAGGCTCCCCTGTCCCTTGGATTCTCCAGGCAAGAATACTGGAGTGGGTTGCCATTTCCTTCTCCAATGCATGAAAGTAAAAAGTGAAAGTGAAGTTGCTCAGTCGTGTCCGACTCCTAGCGATCCCATGGACTACAGCCCACCAGGCCCCTCCGTCCATGGAATTTTCCAGGCAAGAGTACTAGAGTGGGTTGCCATTGCCTTCTCCGATGGCTTTAATTATATATTATTATATATTATTTAAGCTTTCATCCAGCCAGCAACTCTCAACTGAACTCCAGCTTTCTACCTAAAGTTGTCTATTTGAAATCTTCTCTGAATTATCAAGTATGTCTCAACTTATGTCCCAAACTTATCTTGTTTCAATCCAAACTCATAGAGAATCTTGTTGTTTCTCTCATAACTTTAAGCTACTCAGTTCCTTTGCCCCCAAATCTTAATAATCTTAAATCACAGTATTTTTAAAGTATTTCTTTTTGAAAATTATTTTATTATTCTTTTTGGGATTTTTTTTTTTTTTTTTTTTTTTGTATTTTTCTGTTTAACTGTGTTGCACAGCATGTGAAATCTTAGTTCTCCCACCAGGGATCAAACCTGTACCCCTTGCATTGGAAACATGGAGTCTTGGAAGCAGGGAAGTTCCAACTCTTGTTACTAATAACCCATCTCCTTTTGGCTTTAACTTTAAAATACAATCAGAGCTACACATTTTCCCAGCTATCTCTGTCTCCCCAGCCATCTTTATGTCTCATGCGGACTAAAGTAACAGCTTACAAGTTGGTTACCATGCTCTGCTACTGACTTTCCTACATTTTCCTTTGTTAGCAACCACTGAACAGTAGTTTTGCTGTTTCACTTTGTTTTGCCTTTTTTGTTTTGTTTTAATAGTGAGAGTATGGCTTTTTAGCACATGCTGAACAGATATAGGACACATTGCTAGCAGATATAGGACACATTAAATCATTGAATCTACAATCTCTCACATCATTATTACCCATGTTCTGGACTTTGCCATCAGTCACTTAAAGTATTATAAAATCCCTCATATTCTTTGACATCAATTTCTTTCTTGCTTTTCTACTAATTTTTCCACACTAAGTAGTAGATTTGTTTCATAAGGATATTTTATATTTTGTATTTTAATCCCTTACTCAGTGTTTCAAGAGCTTGCAAGATAGATTTCAATATCCTCAATATTACCGTCTAAGTTACTGTGCTCTGAGTTTCGTTTTTCTGAAGTATACTCCTCATCATCTGATGCCCATTTACCAATTCAAGTAATAGTGTAGCAATTTGAGATCCTTATGTCTCACCATGCTGTGTTGTGCTGTGCTTAGTTGCTCAGTCATGTCTGACTCTTTGAGATCCCATGGACTGTAGCCCGCCCGGCTCCTCTCTCCATGGATTTCTTTAGGCAAAAATACTGAAGTGGGTTGCCCTACCTTCTCCAGGGGATTTACGCAACCCAAGGATCAAACCGAGGCCTCCCACATTGCAGGCAGATTCTTTACTGACTGAGGCACTAGAGAAGTCCACTTCACTGTACTAACCATGCTTTTTCATATCTCATTGTCTTTGTACTTAAAGTTCCTCTTTCCCTCTTCAAAATTTCTCCCTTCACTCTGTTTCCTTTGGTCATCCATCAGCTCAATGGACATGAATTTGAGCAAACTCAGGGAAACAGTGAAGGACAGGGAAGTCTGGCATGCTGCAGTCTGTGGGGTTGCAAAGAGTAGGACACGGCTGAGCAACTGAACAGCAATAACACTACACTTCAAAGTTAAAGATGTTTGCGACACTTTTAGAAGAACATCATGCACCTTAACTCCTGACACCATGCTCCTTAATGTTTTGCTAAGCTGGAGTAGCATTTACAAAATTCTCTAATTTAATGCATTATAAATATTATGCATAAAATGAAAATATCATTGACATTTATGTGTATGTATTAATTTACAGTAACACAGACATATGGAAAAGTTTCTGTAATGTTTTTAAGATAAATTCTTATAAGGATGTAGTATTTATTAATATTTAGGAAAATACTTTTATAAATCATCAAAGTAAAAGGATCACAGATATGAAATATTAATAGTATTCTGGAAATAGTCAGTAGTAGAGATGGATGGCTCCATTGCATTAGAATTGAAACTGAATTTAGAAGTGACTTTTAGAAGAAAAAATAGCAGAGTAGTGAATTGTCTCAGCTCTATGCCAATTTGTCCGTCATACTTTTGAGAACTGGGATATCTAAAATTCAAAATTTATTAATTTGCTTTGTGGCTGCTTAAATCACCTGTGTTTTACTCCCAAAATAAACTGAAAGATGTGTGGGATATGCAGGGACTGGTAATTGATTTTGTCTTTATTGGTGTCTTTACTTGGGGGATATTTGTCCGTTACTTATATAAGAGGGGCTGAAATCCAACTTTTACTCTGTCATATCAGAAATAAAAGACAATGTTGCGGATTTGGAGGATATACATGTAGTCAGGGGAGAAAGGAGGGGCCAGAGGTGATCATGAGAACCTGAGAACTTAGGTATCTAGAGAAACCTTGCACAGAACATGAATTTAATTTAAATCACATCTAAACCTCAATTGTCATTGAACCCATCTAAAATCCGTATCACATTTACACCCAGCACAATGGACTAAGGAATATTTACATATCTATCTCCTCTCCTAAACCATCTGAATTTGAAGAAAGAGTCTGAGCATTTTTTGTATCCATGCCATTAACAACAATGTATTCTAGCATGAGTGGTCACTCATAAACATGCGTTGTGAATTTAATCCTACATATTGGCAATCTAAACAAGAATGACGTGACCTCAGTCTTATAACTAGTTTTCATCTGTTGCTATGAGTCTTCTCATAAATTCACTGCCAGCTTTTTGACCCTGCCAAATCCTGTTTATCTAGAAATGATTGCTGATACATATCAAGATTTGCTTTGGGTTTTATTCTCTATGCATTGATGGCATCGTTTTTAAAACCTGAAGTATAAAATAAAATCAGAACAGGGACTCTTTATCTTTATATACAGAAAAGGTTAGCCTACTAAGAATGCATGTTGGGAATATAGCATAGAAACACAAATTTCATAGGATTTGAGATATGGATTTTTTGCAATAAAACAGTGATACAAAGTGAAATCTAGTTCTCCCCTACAGACTTGTGGGAGTCAAGTCTATATTTACTCACAAATTAAAATATCTCAGAAAAATATGATTATTTTATGAATCCTCAACTGTGTGTGCTATGGAGTTAAACTTATTACTGTAAATAGAAAATAATCTAAATATGTGAAAGATTACATAGCTTGGGGATTTTAAATTTCTGTCATGATTTTATAGTATTATAACAATACTCACTACAGTTTTTCACAAAGGTTGATGCCAATATATGAAAAGAAAAGTGGTTTATGTTATTTTTGTGAAATGTTTTACTACAGGACATAGAATATAAACAATACAACTTCTTGTCCCAGTGCCCAACTTCATAACCCCTTAAGTAAAAATATCATAATAAGAACATAAATTTGAGTGCTGATATGTTTTAAATTCCCAGTATTTAATTTTATAAAATTTAGCTTGATTTTGCTGACAAATACGCAGTCCTCAGGTCTTTGGATGTACTCTTTTTTAAAAAATTAGATTACTTAATTAATTTTTTGGCCAGGCTGGGAGACCTTAGTTCCCTGAACAGGAATGTACTCACATCACCTACAGTGAAAGCTCAGCGTCTTAACTACTGGGCCCTCAGGGAAGTCCCTGGATGCATCCATTTTTGAGTCATAGTGTCTATTGCATGTAAATTTTTTATTTGGCGATTACCCTTTCCAAAGCCCTGCTATCTTCTTTTTCAACCTGTCAAGGCTAATTTATTAGTTTTCTGTGAAAGACTCATTTGGGGACTTCCTTTCACTGCAAATCTTGATTAGAGTACATTTCTAAATAGTCTTTTTATTTTTCAGAAAAATTCTGTCCCAATATTACTCCAGTATGTGGCTTGAGTATATCCGTATATAATTCACATTAAGGGTGAGTGGGGTAGAGATATTCAAGGTAGGGATGGCTTATAGGTGTAGTCCTTTATAAATTGAAAATAATGCCCTTCATAAATTTTTCTCTAATTTCTAACACTTATTGCGATTGTTAGAAACTTTATTCTCAAGTTGGTCAAGTCTATGTGATTCTCATGTTTTACAAATAATTTTTCAAAGTAAAATTTATTTCTTATAATATTTTCAGATTTACAAAAAGTGTAAGGCAGTAAAGAGACTTCCCAGATAGCACAGACTCAGTTATTAACATCTTTCCTTATTATGGAATATTTGTACAACTAATAGATCAATATTAAAACATGATTATAATTTTTTAAGCTGTACCTAGTGTATGTTTTTCTATTCTAGCATCTAATACAGGATACCACATTTCATTTTATTGTCATATCTCTTAAGACTCTCTTGGCTGTGATATTTTCTTAACTTTCCTTCTTTTTGATAGCATTAATAGTTTTGAAGGATACTTGCCAGATATTTATAGAATGTCCCTCTATTAGGATTTGGCTAGGGGTCTTATGATTACACGGGGCACTAGGGTTATGTTTTTTAGAAGAAGATCATAGAGATAAAATACCATTCTCCTCACATTATATGAAGACATGATATCAACATGATTTATCACTGTGATGATGATTATTACTTGATTACCTAATGCAAAATGGTAGTCTGGTTGTCTGAGGAGCCTTACAAATAGCTCAGAAGAGAAGAGAAGCAGAAGGCAAAGGAGAAAAGGAAAGATATACCCCTTGGAATGCAGAGTTCCAAAGAATAGCAAGGAGAGATAAGAAAGACTTTCTCAGTGATCATTGCAAAGAAGTAGAGGAAAACAATAGAATGGGAAAGACTAGAGATCTCTTCAAGAAAATTAGAGATACCAAGGGAACATTTCATGCAAAGATGGGTTCAATAAAGGACAGAAATTATACGGACCTAACAGAAACAGAAGTTATTAAAAAGAGGTGGCAAGAATACACAGAAGAAACTATACAAAAAACGACCTTCATGACCCAGATAGCCATGATGGTGTGATCACTCACCTAGAGCCAGACATCCTATAATGTAAAGTCAAGTGGGCCTTAGGAAGCATCACTACGAACAAAGCTAGTGGAGGTGATGGAATTCCAGTTGGGCTATTTCAAATCCTAAAAGATGATGCTGTGAAAGTGCTGCACTCAATATGCCAGCACATTTGGAAGACTCAGTGGTGGCCAAAGGACTGGAAAAGGTCAGCTTTCATTCCAATCCCAAAGAAAGACAATGCCAAAGAATGCTCAGAATACTGCACAATTGTACTCATCTCATGCACTAGCAAAGTAATGCTCAAAATTCTCCTAGCAACTCTTCAATGGTATGTGAACTTCTAGATGTTCAAGCTGGAATTAGAAAAGGCAGAGGAACCAGAAATCAAATTGCTAACATTCATTGGATCATCAAAAAATCAAGAGAGTTCCAGAAAAAAATATACTTTTGCCTTAATGACTATGCCAAAGCCTTTGACTCTTTGGATCACAAGAAATTGGAAAATTCTTCAAGAGATGGGAATACCAGCCCTTACCTGCCTCCTGAGAAATCTGTATGCAACTGAAGAAGCAACAGTTAGACCATACATGGAACAATGGACTGGTTCCAAATTGGGAAAGGAGTATGTCAAAGCTGTACAGTCTTGCTGCTTATTTAACTTATATGCAGAATATATCATGCAAAATGCCAAGCTGGATTAAACACAAGCTGGAATCAAGATTGCCAGGAGAAATATCAGTAACCTCAAATATACAGATGATGCCATCCTTATGGCAGAAAACAAAGAAGAACTAAAGAGCCTCATGATGAAAATTAAAGAGCAGAATGAAAAATTTGGCTTAAAACAGAATTGAGAAAATGAAGATCATTGCATCCGTTCCCATCACTTCATGGCAAATAATTGGGGAGACAATGGAAACAGGGAAAGACTATATTTTCTTGGGCTCCAAAATCACTGCAAATGGTGACTGCAACCATGAAATTAAAAGATGCTTGCTGCTTGGAAGAAAAGCTGTGACCAACTGAGACAGCTTATTAAAAAGCAGAGACATTACTTTGCCAGCAGAGACATTACTTTGCCAACAAAGGTCTGCCTAGTCAAAGCTTTGTTTTTTCCAGCAGTCATGTAAGGATATGATTGTTGTACTATAAAAAAAGCTGAAATGAGGTGAAGTAAAGTTGCTCAGTCGTATCCAACTCTTTGCGACCCCATAGACTGTAGCCCACCAGGCTTCTCCATCCATGGAATTTTCTAGGCAAGAGTACTGAGGTGGATTGTCATTTCCTTCTCCAAGGGATCTTCCCAACCCAGGGATCGAATGGGTCTCCCCCATTGCGGGCAGGCACGTTACCGTCTGAGCCACCAGGGAATTCCTAAAGAAAGCTGAGTGCTGAAGAATTGATGCTTTTGAACTGTGGTATTGGAGAAGACTTTTGAAAGTCCCTTGGACTGCAAGGAGATCCAAGCAGTCCATCCTAAAGGAAATCAGTCCTGAATATTCATTGGAAGGATTGATGCAGAAGCTGAAATTCCAATACTTTGGCCACCTGATGCAAATAACTGTCTTATTGGAAAAGTCCTTGATGTGGGGAAAGATTGAAGGCAAGAGGAGAAGGGGATGACAGAGGATGAGATGGTTGGATTGCATCACCAACTCAACAGACATGAGTCTGAGCAAGCTTCAGGAGTTGGTGGTGGACAGGGAAACCTGGCATGCTGCAGTCCATGGGGCTGCAAAGAGTTAGAGATGACTGAGTGACTGAACTGAACTGAAGGTTGTGTTTGTGTCTACCCACTGGAAAGTTGTTCTTTGTTCCTCCTTTCCATATTATATTACTTTTTATTTTCCTATTTTCTATTTTAAGAATAAGTTTTAGACAATCTTCTCTCTCCCTATACTTTTTATTATTACTAACTTATACTATTTTATACTCCCCTATTTTGATTTTAATATATTCTCAGTTTTAAAAGAGAGTCAGCTGGGGAACACGTGTATACCTGTGGCGGATTCATGTTTATATATGGCAAAAACAATACAATATTGTAAAGTTAAAAAATAAAATAAATTAAATTAAAAAAATAAAATAAATTAAAAAAATAAAATAAAAAAATAAATAAAAGTCAGCCATTTTGAAATGGAAGATCTGAATTATTTGACTAATTACTATCTCAGGGAAATATAGTTTCACCTTAAAGGAATTAACATTTATATCATAAATGAATATAAATAGCAAAATATCAATAAATTATAAAAGTACTTTCCCATTGTATTCAATAATGGAACCATGATTGTTAATATTTATATGAAAATGAAATAATATAGGAAATAGACTGAAAATATTCAATTAATTATAATGCATATTTGTCAGTAGTGTCATACAAGTTTGACTACTTTACTGTGCTTTACTCTAATTAGCTACATATCATTATTGTTTTCTGCCTGGGAAATATATAACAATTCTGCCCTGAAGTTAATTTATACAACTAAACACTTTGATCTTTTCTTTTAAAAATCTTAAAAGTTCTTCTTGGTTATGTCAAGAATATAAATGTTTTGACCAATTGTATTGTGTAAGATATATAATAGTTTATTATGGTTTAGTTGTTTTTACAGAATATCTTTTAAATAACTTAGCTTATTTGTAGGGGCTTCCCTGGTGGCTCAGAGGGTAAAGAGTCTGTCTGCAATGCGAAAGACCCAGGTTTGATAAACATCATCTTCAAAAATTGAAATAACCTGTTACTTTCTGTAAAAAGTTATAATTAATAATTTAGAAGGCAGTCTCATATTAAAACCTCTGATGACAAGCTTCTGAGGTTAGATATTATATCTGCAAGTTTCTAGCCTGTGGTGAAAATGTGACAATTTTATCTGATAAGTTAAAGTATAACTGATTTTTGAATAAATATGATTTCTAGATATAATAGACAATCAAAATGACAGAAAAGTAAAGGAGTCAATGGAGAGTTCCAAGTTCCATGGATAAAATATAAAATATTAACATATGAAATTACTTTAAGTATCAGTGTTGCTTTTTATTTGGTTTTAATAAAATAGTAACTACAGAGGGCTTGGTTATCAAAGAAAGCTTTAGAGAGCTTGATTACAGTCACATAAAATAACTTTTTCAATTGTTAAGTACAAATTGAGGAAGAAAATCTATCATTACATTTTTAATGATACATTCAAATTGAAATATTTAGACGTTTCCAGCATTTAGTAATTTTCTAAGACTAAGTTGGCAGGTTAGAAATGAACATATTTCTTTAGGGTAGGCTAAATTAGCTATTAATTTGCATAATTTACTTAACCCAGGCCACTTACTAAAACATTGAAGTTCTTAACCTTTGATGAAAATCTAATGTCTCAATAATAGTAGAGTACTCTGAACGTTACAATTTAGTGAAATTATCACATAATTTAGCTAAATGCTTTCAAGAATCAATGAATTCCATCATTTTTATGAGTATGTTTTGGGAAAAAAAAGTTTCCCTAAAAGTATGAGATGACTTAAATCTGAATTTATTTATGTAACACATTTCCCTTCCCAGAGTGTATATATTAAAAAAAAAAAAATCACACAAATACAAACATGTAAACATAAATTTATTATTAAATGCTATAACTCCACTTAGTGCTAGTATATTTTTTAATTATCCTGTGAAATTTTTTGAACATTATTATTTCTCTGTGGAGATTCATTTTATATTACTCTGGTTGAATATTTTAACTGCCTAACATCAGTTTTTGAAGAATTGATGCTTTTGAACTGTGGTGTTGGAGAGACTCTTGAGAGTCCCTTGGACTGCAAGGAGATCCAACCAGTCCATTCTGAAGGAGATCAGCCCTGGGATTTCTTTGCAAGGAATGACGCTAAAGCTGAAACTCCAGTACTTTGGCCACCTCATGCAAAAAGTTGACTCATTGGAAAGGACTCCGATGCTGAGAGGGATTGGGGACAGGACGAGAAGGGGATAACAGAGGATGAGATGGCTGGATGGCATCACTGACTTGATGGATGTGAGTCTGAGTGAACTCCGGGAGTTGGTGATGGACAGGGAGGCCTGGCATGCTGTGATTCATGGGGTAGCAAATACATGAATGAGCAACTGAACTGAACTGAACTGAAGTCTATAATTTACCTAAGGGTTAAAATTAACCGTTAATTGTAGTAATCTCTTTTGAATTAATACTGTCTTAGCTTACCTTTATGTTATTATCACAAGTTTTAGTTTTATACCTTATGTAGCCAATAACATAAAGTTATAATCATGTTTTATTCATTTGTTTCTTAAACCATATAGAAAAAGAGAACTTACAGTAAAATTATAATATTTATAAAGGTAATAATATAGGTAAATACAAAAGCCAAAATAAATTGAAGACTTAATGGAAAGTTAAGGCCAAACTATAATGGTTATGTACCCATTTTTCCTAGTCTGAGTTCTTTGTGAATATGCAGAATTTTTGAAAAATCCAGCTTGAGTTTGTACAATTTTATGATTTTATGGTGTTATATTTCTGAAATCTCAACATTACTATTGCTACTCCTTAGACCAGACCAATCCAACTGTGGACTAGATTTTTGAGTTAGTGCCTAAATTTCTTCCTTCAAATTAGTGAACAAAGTCATAAATAAATGTTTCTTCAAAAAATATATGCAAATACAAATAGAGAGTGTGAAATACAAACAAGAGTGTGAAAAGATGTTCAGTATCATTAATTATGAACTGCAAATCATAACCACAGAGAATTATAGCTTCATACACATCAGGATAGCTATCTTAAACAAAAACAGCAATGAAAAGAAAAATGTCAACTGTTGGCTAAGACAAAGAGAAATTTGAACACACTATACTGTTGACTGCATTGTAAAATGCACAACTCTTGTGGAAAAACAGTTTTGCATGTAATTAAAAAATAAAACATAGAATGACCATGAAGAGTGAAAATGAAAGTTGCTCAGTCGTGTCTGACTCTTTGCGACCCCATGGACTGCTTCAATCAGTCTGTTCAGTCTTTCAGTCATGTCTGACTCTTCTCGACCACATGGACCACAGCACACCAGGCCTCCCTGTCCAACACCAACTCCCAGAGTTTACTCAAACTCATCTCCATTGAGTCGGTGATGCCATCCAAACCATCTTTTCCTCTGTTGTCCCCTTTTCCTCCTGCCTTCAACCTTTCCCAGCATCAGGGTCTTTTCAACTGAGTCAGCTTTTTGCATCAGGTGGCCAAAGTATTGGAGTGTCAGCCTCAACATCAGTCCTTCCAATGAACACTCTGGACTCTATGGAATTCTCCAGGCCAGAATACTGGAGTGGGTAGCCTTTCCCTTCTTCAGAGGATCATCCCAACCCAGGGATCAAACCTAGGTCTCCTGTATGGCACAGATTCTATACCAACTGAACCACCAGGAAAGCCCAAGAATACTGGAGTGTGTAGCCTATCCCTTCTCCAGTGGATCTTCCCAACCCAGGAATCAAACTGGGGTCTCCTGCATCACAGGTGGATTCTTTACCAACTGAGCTTTGATGGAAGCCTAGAATGACCATGTGAGCCTATAATTTCACTTATGGATATAATACCCAAAACAACTGAAATTAAGTATTCAAGTAAGTGCCTGTGCACACCTGTTCATAGCAATACTATTCACTATAGCCACAAGGTGGAAATGGAAATGGTACAAATATTTCTTATTGGATGAGTAAATAAATGAATTGTGGTATATGTATGTAGTGGAATATTCTTCAGCCACAATAAGGAGTGAAGTATAGATACATGCTACATAGTGAATGAATCTTGAAAGCTTGTTAATTGAAAAGATTCAAAAACAGATGTCAGGTTATATAATATATGGCATACCAAGAATGGATAACCTCCATCAAGATGGAAGCAAATTGATAGTCCCCCGTGGCTGGGAGAAGGGAGGAGTGGGCATAAGATTATCTTGCAAAGTGATGAAAATGTTTAGAACTTGATTTAGGTTTTGGGTGTAGAACATCATAACATACTACTGTCATAGAAATGTACACTTTTAAATGGCTGATTTTATGTTCTGCGACTCTTACCTCAATAAAAAAATCTTTTGATTATTTGAAATTTAAATTGGAATATCCTGTATTTTATCTGAAAACATATATTTCATACTATCTGCATCACTTATCAAAATGTTATAAAAATTAAGCACTTAATTTTTAAAACAACAAATAGCTTATTTTTGTAAGCCACTCTTTTAGTCTTTTTAAGTGACACTGTTATTCCATTTGTATATAACAGCCATTTTTGTCTTTGAGAAACATGTATACAGTTACATCAAGCAGAGTTTAAAGATCTTTGTGTTTATACAGCAATGGTTTAAAAAAACCTGTATAAAATCACTGCTGTCTTCTTGATTTTTATGTTACTTAGAAATCACTGTCCTTATTCACCTTCCTGTACTCATATGCTTCATAGCTTATTTTTATTACCAGTGCAGCACTAAATTAATAATACACATGAATTGATTTTTTGAACTTTGATTTTACTTCTGCATTTCTAGTCACAACACCCATGTTTCTTATATCCATTGCCTTTTGGTGTTTATAATACAATGTCATAAGACCACTCAAAAAGAAAGTGTAGAGGCAAAAGAAATAGAAGACTGAAGTTTTTATTTTCTTCTTCTAATTTAATAGAAGTGACCATACTAACAGTTTCTTTTTCCAACTGAGTGAAAAAAGAGAGTGGTGATTTTTCCAATCTCTTTTTAACAGAACAAAACAAAGTCCAGAAGAAGTGCCTGTGCACATAAGCTAAGCTCGAAGCACTGAGATGTTTATTAGATGGAGGGCTGGGGTTACATGACAAGCATCTTAAAACATGATTTGAAGTGAGGCTTAGTGCGTTTTCTCTGCAAGATGATCCTGCTAATAGGAGGGCAGCATGGATCAAGCGCTCTCGTCCACTGTGGAAGCAGAGTAGCTGAAAGGAAGCACTGGCTTAGTAAAGACCATGCTATTCACAGCATACCAACAGGGGACTTAAAATGAGAGAGAGAGATGAGCTCAGCAAGTCAGAGGGATCAAATCTTTCTGGGTCTTTTAACTCAAGGAAGTTTTATTCTTTTTTTCTCTTTTTTAATATTCTGAAAATAATTCATGAAAGCAATGGAGTCAGATTTAGAATTTTATAGCCCCTTCAAAATAGTCTCAATTTCAGTAGGATAATATATTTATTTTGCATTTCATTTCTCTTAATCTCTGTGGGCTTGATTAAAATGCTAGTGGTGGTGGTAGTTTAGTTGCTAAGTCCTGTCCAACTCTTGCGACTCCATGGACAGAGGAGCCTGACAGGCTACAGTCCACAGGATTCTCCAGGCAAGAATACTGGAGTGGTAGAAAAATAGCCAAATATCTGCCCTGTATTTAAATATGGAAGACATATGTCTTTAAGACATAAATCAATGTTTTTATCTCGTACACAACATATTTTGCAGAAATAAGATGATTTATCCCTTCAAAAATGAGTTTAAATCAAGAAATTAATGTTAAGAATAATTTAATGTTAGATACAATAATAAGATTGGCAATATTGATCTATCTAAACTTGATTTGGGAAATCAAATTATATCTTTTAATAATAAAAAGATGGCATGTGTCTTAGTTCAATTCAAGAAGAATGCAAGCAATACAAGGCATTAGGTTTTTAAATAGTGTTGGTCATTAACTGCTGTTCCCAGGAGGGGTACATGGAAATACCATGGTAATAAAAAACCAGGCAGCATAATTTCAACATGTATTCTGACCAGAAAGCAGTTACTTTTTTCATAGGATGTCTAACGGTTCCATTTCATTCTCATGCAGCAGAAATAATGCCTGATGCTGCTTAGCAAACACAGGCTACAGAGAAAAAACTCAGCAAGAATTCTCACACTATAGAACTAGAAGGATGTGGTGGTGGATCTTAGAAGCAAATCACACAAAGACCACCATTTTGCATAGTGCAAGGTGGATAATCGAAGTTTGAATAGAAATAATTAGATCTGGCTCAGTAATTAGAGCTTGCTGGGTTATTTACCAGAAAACATATTTGTTATCCTCATGCTGGGAAAAATTGAGAACAGGAGGAGAAGGGGGAGAAAGAGGATGAGATGGTTGGAGGACATCACCAACTCAATGGACATGAATTAGAGCAAACTCTGGGAGATGGTGAAATCCTGTTTGACCACTTCCAATTTACCTCAATTCATGAACCTAACATTCCAGGTTCCTACACAATATTGCTCTTTACAGCATTAGACTTTATTTCCATCAACAGTCACATCTACAACTGAACGTTGTTTTCACTTTGCCTCCATCTGTTCATTCTTTCTGGAGTTATTTCTCCATTGTTCTTCAGTAGCATAGTGGGGACCTACCAATATGGGGAGTTCATCTTTCAGTGTCATAACATTTTTTCATCTCACATGCTAGCTATCTTGCTATCAAAGGAATGTTCAAAATTTCCAAGCAAGGCTTCAACAGTAAGTGAACCAAGAATTTCCAGATGTTCAAGTTGAATTTAGAAAAGGCAGAGGAACCAGAGATCAAATTGCCAACATCTGTTGGCTCATCACAAAAGCAAGAAAGTTCCATAAAAAACATCTACTTCTGCTTTATTGACTATGCCAAAGCCTTTGACTCTGTGGATCACAACAAACTGGAAAATTCTTAAAGAGATGGGAATGCCAGACTATCTTACCTGCTTCCTGAGAAATATGTATGCCAGTCAAGAAGCAATAGTTAGACCATATGTGGAACAATGGATCGGTTCCAAATTCAGAAAGGAGGATGTCAAGGCTGTATATTGTCACTGCTTATTTAACTTGTATGCAGCGTACATCATGTGAAATGCCATGCTGGATGAAGCACAAGCTGGAATCAAGGTTGCCAGGAGAAACATCAATAACCTCAGATATGCAGATGACAGCACTCTACGTCAGAAAACAAAGAGGAACTAAAGAGCCTCTTAATGAAAGTGAAAGAGGAGAGTGAAAAAGTTGGCTTAAAACTCAACATTCAAAAAATCAGCATTGTGGCATCCAGTCCCATCACTTCATGGCAAATAGATGGGGAAACAATGGAAACAGTGACAGACTTTCTTTTCTTAGGCTCTCACTGCAGATGGTAACTGTAAGCATGAAAGTAAAAGATGTTTGCGCCTTGGAAGTAAAGATACAAACAACCTAGACATCATATTAAAAAGCAAATAATAATAATAAGAGAGAGAGAGAGATTACTTTACTGACAAAGTTCCATCCAGTCAAAGCTGTAGTTTTTCCAATAGTCATGTATGGATGTGAGAGTTGGAAATAAGGAAAGCTGAGCACTAAATAATTGATGATTTTGAGCTGTGGTATTGGAAAAGACTCTCGAGGGTCCCTTGAACTGCAAGGAGATCCAGCTAGTCCATTCTAAAGGAAATCAGTCCTGAATATTCATTGGAAGAACTGATGCTGAAGCTCCAATACTTTGTCCACCTGATGCGTAGAACTGATTCATTGGAAAAGACTCTGATGCTGGGAAATACTGAAGACATGAGGATAAGAAGCCAATGGAGGATGAGATGGTTGGATGGAATCATTGACCAATGGACATGAGTTTGAGCAAGTTTCAGGATTTGGTGATGGACAGAGAAGCCCAGCATGCTGCTGTCCATGGGCTTGCAAAGAGTCAGACATGACTCAGTGACTGAATTGAACTGAAAAAAAGCAAATATAGCTTCTCTTCAGATTTAAACTACATCAGACAGTTATAATAAAGAAAAATAACAACATTCTGAAGATAAGACTGTGTGCTCCAAAAGCTCTGGGATAGAGGTATAATCTATATGAAACTGATAGTTTTAGGAATGAGAATGAGGAACTATTGAGTCCTTAAAGAGACAGGCTGATCTGTGTGGCTAAAGTATAGGGTATATATAAGCAATGGGGAAAAGGAAGTGTGATGTTGAAAAAAACACACCTTGATAGGCCTTATACACTGTGTAAAATAAAGTAATAAACTAATATGGAATTACTCAAATTTGAATCAGAAAATTGATCTGAATGAACTTGTGATGCCAGAGATTATTCTTCCTAAAATTTGGAGGAAAAAGTAGAGTTGTGTGTCAACAACAACAAAACAATGGTCAAAACTGTGTAATGTCAGAAGAGACAGAAGTAGAAATATCAGTCTCATAGAATTTAGTGAATGATTGGATATTGAAGTAGTAAAAAGGAGGGTCAAAGATGATTCACACACATCAAGGTGTCTGAATTGTTGAACCAACTAAACGGTGGTACAATTCACTGAAAAATCACAAACGGGGAAGTGGGGTTCCCCTGTTGACTCAGACAGTAAAGAATCCACCCTCAATGCAGAAGACCCATGTTGAATCCCCAGGTCAGGAATATTCCCCTGGAGATGGGAATGGCAACCCACTCCAGTATTCGTGCCTGAAGAATTCCATGGACAGAGGAGCCTGTCGGGCTACAGTCCATGAGATCGCAGAGTCAGACACAGCTGAATGACTACACACTTAGTTAGTTTGGGGCATTTGAGTTTGTGATGCCTGCTGTTCATGCAAAATTAATTGACTCAGATGCTCAATGCTCTAAGTAAGGATGAAAATTTCAGTGGATTAAAATTACAGAGGTTTTTAGCTCATTTGTAATACATGCTCATTAGGATAAGATGTTCTCTAAATTCCAGCTTCTTTCTTATTCCAGTGGGATCCATTATGAATTCATGTGTTCCATGAAAAGAGAATCAGAGGCTCTAATTAGTCCTACAAGAGGCATGGTTTCAGGTACACCATGATTGCTGTGTTGGCCCATAGTGTTTCAGTAAAGCCCTGGCCTGGGGTCCCCTATCATGTCCTTCTAGCTTATTTTTTAGTTTTATTGTGGTTATATTTTCCTGTGTATGTTACAATAGTTCTTGAAAGAGGGAAACTCTGCTCAAGTAATATCAGTTTCAATCAAATATGCTTCATGGTTAAAAATCCAGTAGTAGTTTCTATACTTTTTTGTTCATGATTTCAGTCATTTGGTTAAAAGTAAAAAAAAAAAAAAAAAAAAAACTTCAAACTACCATTGAATCATCTCATTCAGTTCTTTTGGAGAATTGGTGGTATACTGTATTGATGCCCTAAAATTCACACTGAATTGCCAGAAAAGACTTTCTTATCCTTCAAGGTAAATTCTTCTTCAGGATATTGTTCTATTTCAGAGTAACCGACTTGAGACAGGCTTGGTGTAGAGGTGCTTTTTTTAATGTTGAACATCTAAGTGGAAGCATTCCAATTTTAAACATCTTTGCTTCCAGGAGTATTCAAAATCAGTATTCAGAACTTACCTTTTCCCAAAGGCCAGCTGTGGATTCTGTTGAGCACAGTACCATGCACCAGGTACTAACCTCAGGGAAGCACAATATTATGCACATTTCCTAATCCCAGGGGTGAAATCAAATGCTTTTGCTCATTGCATCTTGGTATAGGAGTCAGAAAAGTAAGCACAACACAGTAAAACACTGGATGGAACCATTCTTAGCCCACACAGAGAAGAGACATAGCAAGATCAGCTCTGATAATGGGCATAGGTCTCTTATGGTTAGAGGGTCTCCGCTGGCAGCTGGCACAGAGCAATTGCCTATTTGCCTCCATACATCCCTCTCAAGTCACGGTAGAAGGAATCTGAAATACCAAAAGCTGGGAAAATGCCTGAGGGTCATTGACATATAACCTGAAGCATAACAAAGGAGCATACTGTGAGACTGAAACAGAAAGATATTCCCACACAAGACAAGAAGCCTAACACAAGCTGTGTGGACTCTTTATCTCTTCATAAGAATGCTCCATACTCAAGGCTCATTTTATGTTGACTGAAAAGGACTCAACAACTGTCATGTGGGGTTGTTATTTCCCAACACATTCTGAGTATATTTGCCATCCACATTCCTTTTAAGACACATGGAAGACTGCCAGTTGGATAAGATTGCCTGTGTGTGAATTAGGATCTGACATTTGCTCAGTTTCTGATATGACAAGTTAACTAAACTGTATACCTCAGTTTCTTCATTTCTAAAAAGAGGATAATATCCAACCTGAAAGGATGTTGTGAAGACTAGATGTGCTAATTCATGGTAAATGTTTAGCTATTTATGACTGGCACATGAAAGTGAAAGTTGTTCAACCATGTCCAACTTTGTGACCCCATGGACTGTAGTCCATGGAATTCTCCAGGCCAAAATACTGGAGTGGGTAGCCTTTCCCTTCTCCAGGGGTTCTTCCCAACCCAGGGATCGAACCCAGGTGTCCCGCATTGTGGGCGGATTCTTTACCAGCTGAGCCACAAGGGAAGCCCAAGAATACTGCAGTGGGTAGCCTATCCCTTCTCCATCAGAACTTCCTGACCCAGGGATCAAACTGGGGTCTCCTGCATCACAGGAGGATTCTTTACCAACTGAGCTATGACTGGCACATAATCAATGCTAAATAAAAGTTATCATATGATATTAATCTTTATTAATATTAAAAGTCTTGTCATTTGCCTTTCATGTAAAACTAGAAGGATTCTTCTTAGACCAAATAACATCTGCTAAAAGATTACTAACTATAAATAACAGTGGGAGCAAGTAGTTGCAAGTTTTACATTATAGTATATAATCAGTCATGAGTTTATTAGTGTTACATTGCTTCCTTCAAGTTTTATTTTTTTTTTTTATTTACTACTACATCCCTGTGTTTCTGGCAGAGCATGCATGCTATTTGTCATCACCCACAAGTTCACTCCAAATTTTCAGTCTTTAGATCAGAAAAAGACACAAAAGCAAAGAAAGAAATTTCAAATATCATCTCTAAATTTGGTTACTGAAAAATCGTTCTTCCAGTGAGATTTGTAAACAAATATTGTCCCATCACTGCATGGGAAATAGATGGGGAAACAGTGGAAACAGTGTCAGACTTTGTTTTTCTGGGCTCCAAAATCACTGCAGATGGTGATTGCAGCCATGAAATTAAAAGACGCTTACTCCTTGGAAGGAAAGTTATGACCAATCTAGATAGCATATTCAAAAGCAGAGACATTACTTTACCAACAAAGGTTAGCCTAGTCAAGGCTATGGTCTTCCCTGTGGTCATGTATGGATGTGAGAGCTGGACTGTGAGGAAGGCTGAGCGCCAAAGAATTGATGCTTTTGAACTGTGGTGTTGGAGAAGACTCTTGAGAGTCCCTTGGACTGCAAGAAGATCCAACCAGTCCATTCTGAAGGAGATCAATCCTGGAATTTCTTTAGAAGGAATGATGCTAAAGCTGAAACTCCAGTATTTTGGCCACCTCATGGGAAGAGTTGACTCATTGGAGAAGACTCTGATGCTGGGAGGGATTGAGGGCAGGAGGAGAAGGGGACGACAGAGGATGAGATGGCTGGATGGCATCACTGACTCGATGGATGCGAGTCTGAGTGACCTCCGGGAGCTGGTGATGGACAGGGAGGCCTGGCGTGCTGCGGTTCATGGGGTCGCAAAGAGTCGGACACGACTGAGCGACTGATCTGATCTGATCTGATTGGAAATAAATTTGCTTATCAACATATTCTAATTTTACTGTATGTTTCTGTCAAACCAAGAAAGCAGTTTATAGAAAAATCTAATGTTTGGTTATGCTATATACTTTTACTTAGATTACTTAATTTTGAAATATTCAGTAATTTTATTTTTAAATGAGAGGAAAATCACAATAATTATGATGTTTATTGGATCTTTGCGAGTATATTTAGTAAACAAATATGGAATAATATTTCACTTGAAATTTGTAATTAGAAGATTCAAATATGGTTATATATAAATGATTTTTAAAAGCAATTTAAAATTATTTTAAATAGTATTTTGAATTCAAAGTGCAAATTTTTTAAAAATACATAACTTCGAAAATTTTTGAGGCCAATAAAAATGTATCCCATTAGAGAGACAAAAATAGATATAAAAATAAGAAAAAATAGATATAAAAATGTAAAAACATCTGTTTTTGTAATATGGATATGATTATCAATAAAGTTTATTTATTGATGAAAATGATGAAAAGAAATATGATTTAGAAACAAAATGTGAAAAATAATTCTCAGGTGAATGAAGCATGATTTTTTGAGCGAGTGAGTTGTAATACAAAAGACTGTAAAGGTGAAGTGGCTCAGCATCCTATAGTATATGGAAGCATTAGCAAGTCCTATAATAATTTTTATGTACTATTGGATAGATTAGTTATCATCTGAGGAGACTCTGAACTGTCAGGAGAAATTCAGTGTAAGAATTTTTTTTTTTTTTTTTTTTTTTAACCTTTCAAAAGCAGACACTGTCTTTCAGTGTGGAGTGCTTATATGACAGGCAGAGAGCAGGAGACTCCTCAAGGAATAACTGCTGGGAAACTAACTCAGTGATAATTTATAAAAGTTATCTAGAAGTGTGGTGAAATGTAAACTCAAACAATAAATTATAGTTATAGAAGGTTGAGCCATAAAAGAAGAAACGCTGGGTAGACACCATAAACTGCCCAATCATTCACATTCCTAATGGCATTGATGGTTGGCATCAGGGGAAGAAGTCAAGGTCATTTAACTTCAATCTGGAAAACACTGCTGGTCAATCAAGGCAGTACATAAATGTTCATCCATCATCCAGGGTCAGTAAACCCAGCCACAACAGGAGAAAATATCTCATATATATTAACCATTTACTCCAAGGTGATATTTGTAGGGATAGGTAAAAGTTTTACTCTCAGGGACATTGAGATTTTTTTATCTAAAAATTAAAATTACCAAGTAATTTTTGCTTTGTTTTGTTTCAGTGTGAGTAAAATATACAGAAAAGTCAGATCTATAATCTATTAAGGAATTGGTTGTTTCATAAATAATTGATTCTTAAAGTTTGCTATTGTCTATTTTATAAAACTAAAGATTCCACCCAGAGGGATGGTATGGGGAGGGAGGAGGGTTCAGGATGGGGAACACATGTATACCTGTGGCAGATTCATTATGATACATGGCAAAACCAATACAACATTGTAAAGTTAAATAAAATAAAATAAAATAAACCTATAGAAAATATTCAAAATCCTTTATTCTAGGGAACTTAAGTCTGTTTACAAACTGTGAAAGAAAATGAATCTGTGAAGTTAGCATGAGGGCATTTCAAAGTGAAGTTTGAGAAAAGGTTTGTCACGAAAAGAGTTAAAATTCACTATAAGATTGACTCCAGGTAACTATAATATGATGTTCTCTTCCTAATACATATATGGATAATGCTCGAAATGAAGAATAGTGGGCTATCTCAATGAGCAAGAAATTGCAGGTATGGAACAGGAACAATGGAGATATTAAAAGGGGGGTAATTGACACAAGAAAAAAAATGTCTTCAACATGTCAATAAGTCTCAGCAAAAAATGAAAATTGAGGTTGCACAATTTGTTGAACATGACGTAATTCATTAAAGAGATCTTAAACCTAAACAATATTAAATACAACCCATGCATTTCTAATAAGTAATCAAATACAACCTCCATTATATAGTGACTTGAGAAGATAAAAATGAATCAATAAGAAAACAATAAAACAAATAAACAAAAAGCTTATGTACAAACTAACAAGACATGTATAAAAACGTATTTATAATAAGATACCTCGATGGTATATTTACCAATAAAATCGGTGGGATGGAAAGTACCAATGAAAAATTTAAAACAGCTAATTGTCATCTAGGCCCAGTTACTTAAAAAAAAAAAAAAAAAAATGTGGAGACTTTCCTGGTGGTCCAGTGGCTAAGAAATCTCACTCCCAATACAAGGGGCCTGGTTTCAATTTCTGGTCTGGGGTATAGATCCCACATGCCCAAACAAGGAGCTTGCATGCCACAACTAAAAGATTCCACGTGATGCAACTAAGACCTGACTCAGCCAAAAAAAATACTTAATTAGTTGAAAAAAAAAAAAAGAATCTTTGTGATTGCTTTGGGTCTGCCAGAATAATCCAGGTTGATTGCCTTATTTTAGCAATTAGTACTCTTAATGCTACCTGCAATCTTAATTTTCCCTTGTCATACAATATAACATGATTCACAAATTTTGGGGCATAAGGCTTGGGCATCTTTTGGAGGTGGGGTGGCATTATCCTGTCTATTACAATTATTTAGCATAGACAGAATAAGCATGTTTTCACTTGAGGAAGAAAATAGTGGAAATGAAGAAACTGAACATCAAAAAAAAAAAAAAAAAAGCAGTTAAATAAGTGAGATGAAACTAAGGACAGAAATAAATACAGGGCTTATTTTCCCAAAGGATGAATTCTGCTCCTTAGAGATCTCTTACATATATTTATACAACTAGCTCAAACAGCACACATTATGCTCAGATAAAATATTTAAAATTTCTGCTCTAGTAATAAATAAGCATTAATCATTTATCACTTAGTTAAATAATTAATTAGTTTTCAAAATTATTTACTAAGTGAACATCTGCTTTTTCAATGTTGTGAGTAAAAGACAAGTGAGTCATAAAATGATGCCTTAAGAAATCTACAAGTTTATGGAAGTATTATGACTTAGTTAAAATAAATGTTACATAAAAAGAAACTAACTCTATTGAAAATAAACAATAGCCACAATCCTGAAGTCTTACTCCCTCAAAAAAGGAAATGCGGCACTAGTGGTTAAGAATCTGCCTACCAATGCAGGAAATGCAAGGCACATTGTTTTGAAACCTGGGTCGGGAAGAACCTCTGGAGTAGGAAATGGCTGCTGCTGCTGCTACTGCTAAGTCGCTTCAGTCTTGTCCGACTCTGTGCGATCCCATAGACGGCAGGCCACTAGGCTCCTCCGTCCCCAGGATTCTCCAGGCAAGAACACTGGAGTGGGTTGCCATTTCCTTCTCCAATGCATGAAAGTGAAAAGTGAAAGTGAAGTCGCTCAGTCCTGTCCAACTCTTAGCAACCCCATGGACTGGAGGCTACCAGGCTCCTCCATCCATGGGATTTTCCAGGCAAGAGTACTGGGGTGGGGTGCCATTGCCTTCCCCCAGGAAATGGCAACCTGCTTCATTACTCTTGCCTTAAAAATCCCATGGACTGAGGAACCTAGTGGGCTACAGTGCATGGGATCACAAAGAGTCAGACACAACTGAGGACTCTCTCACTCATGGCAATAGATATATGCAAATTAGACAATTTCAGGTCACTCATTACGATTCCTTATTATCTAAGGCAGAAAATGATGTAAGTTTTAGCAAAGACTTGTTAAGTCTCATTCAGTTCAGCTCAGTTCAGTCGCTCAGTCGTGGCCAACTCTTTGCAAGCCCACGAATCACAGCACACCAGGCCTTCCTGTCCATCACCAACCCCCGGAGTTCATTCAAACTCACGTCCATCCAGTCGGTGATGCCATCCAGCCATCTCATCCTCTGTTTTCCCCTTTTCCTCCTGCCCCCAATCCCTCCCAGCATCAGAGTCTTTTTCAATGAGTCAACTCTTCACATGAGGTGGTCAAAGTACTGGAGTTTCAGCCTTAGCATCATTCCTTCCAAAGAACACCCAGGGGTGATCTCCTTGAGAATGGACTGGTTGGATATCTTTGCAGTCCAAGGGACTCTCACGAATCTTCTCCAACACTGCAGTTCAAAAGCATCAGTTCTTCAGCACTCAGCCTTCTTCACAGTCCAACTCTCACATCCATCCATGACCATTGGAAAAACCATAGCCTTGACTAGATGGACCTTTGTTGGCAAAGTGATGTCTCTGCTTTTGAATATGCTATCTAGGTTGGTCATAACTTTCCTTCCAAGGAGTAAGCATCTTTTAATTTCACGGCTGCAGTCACCATTCTGCAGTGATTTAGGAGCCCAGAAAAATAAAGTCTGACACTCTTTCCAATATTTATCATCTATTTCCCATGAAGTGATGGGACTGGATGCCATGATCTTCATTTTCTGAATGTTGAGCTTTAAGACAACATTTTCACTCTCCTCTTTCACTTTTATCAAGAGGCTTTTTAGTTCCTCTTCACTTTCTCCCATAAGGGTGGTGTCATCTGCATATCTGAGGTTATTGATATTTCTCCTGGCAATCTTGACTCTAGCTTTTCCTTCCTCCAGCCCAGAGTTTCTCATGATGTATACTACATATAAGTTAAATAAGCAAGGTGGCAATATATAGCCTTGACATACTCCTTTTCCTATTTGGAACCAGTCTGTTGTTCCATGTCCAGTTCTAACTGTTGCTTCCTGACCTGCACACAAATTTCTCAGGAGGCAGGTCAGGTGGTCTGGTATTCCCATCTCTTGCAGAATTTTCCAATTTCTTGTGATCCACACAGTCAAAGGCTTTGGCATAGTCAATAAAGCAGAAATAGATGTTTTTCTGGAGCTCTCTTGCTTTTTTGATGATCCAGCAGATGTCAGCAATTTGATCTCTGGTTCCTCTGCCTTTTCTAAAACCAGCTTGAACATCTGGAAGTTCATGGTTCAAGTATTGCTGAAGCCTGGCTTGGAGAATTTTGAGCATTACTTTACTAGTGTGTGAGATGAATGCAATTGTGCGGTAGTTTGAGCATTTTTTGGCATTGCCTTTCTTTGGGATTGGAATTAAAACTGACTTTTCCAGTCCTGTGGCCACAGCTGAGTTTTCCATATTTGCTGGCGTATTGAGTGCAGTACTTTCACAGCATCATCTTTCAGGATTTGAAATAGCTCAACTGGAATTCCATCACCTCCACTAGCTTTGTTCGTAGTGATGTTTTCGAAGGCCCACTTGACTTCATATTACAGGATGAGTGATTACCATCATGATTATCTTGGTCACGAAGATGTTTTTTGTACAGTTCTTCTGTGTATTTTTGCCACCTCTTCTTAATATCTTCTGCATCTGTTAGGTCCATACCATTTCTGTCCTGTATCAAGCCCATCTTTGCATGAAATATTCCCTTCAGGTCAGATCAGATCAGTCGCTCAGTCATGTCCGACTCTTTGCAACCCCATGAACTGCAGCACGCCAGGCCTCCCTGTCCATGACCAACTCCCGGAGGTCACTCAGACTCACATCCATCAAGTCATTGATGCCATCCAGCCATCTCATCCTCTGTCGTCCCCTTCTCCTCCTGCCCCCAATCCCTCCCAGCATCAGAGTCTTCTCCAATGAGTCAACTCTTCCCATGAGGTGGCCAAAGTATTGGAGTTTCAGCTTTAGCATCATTCCTTCCAAAGAAATCCCAGAGCTGATCTCCTTCAGAATGGACTGGTTGGATCTCCTTGCATTCCAATGGGCTCTCCAGAGTCTTCTCCAACACCACAGTTTAAAAGCATCAATTCTTCGGTGCTGAGCCTTCTTCACAGTCCAGCTCTCACATCCATACATGACCACAGGAAAGGCCATAGCCTTGACTAGGTGAACCTTTGTTGGCAAAGTGATGTCTCTGCTTTTGAATATGCTATCTAGGTTGGTCATAACTTTCCTTCCAAGGAATAAGTGTCTTTTAATTTCATGACTGCAGTCACCATCTGCAGTGATTTTGGAGCCCCCCAAAATAAAGTCTGACACTGTTTCCACTGTTTCTCCATCTATTTCCCATGTAGTGATGGGATCAGATGCCATGATCTTCGTTTTCTGAATGTTGAGCTTTAAGCCAACCTTTTCACTCTCCACTTTCACTCTCATCAAGAGGCTTTTGAGTTCCTCTTCACTTTCTGCCATAAGGGTGGTGTCATCTGCATATCTGAGGTTATTGTTATTTCTCCCAGCAATCTTGATTCCAACTTGTGTTTCTTCCAGTCCAGGGTTTCTCATGATGTACTCTGCATATAAGTTAAATAAACATGGTGACAATATGCAGCCTTGACGTACTCCTTTTCCTATTTGGAACCAGTCTGTTGTTCCATGACCAGTTCTAACTGTCATATTCCCTTGGTATCTCTAATTTTCTTGAAGAGATCTCTAGTCTTCCCCATTCTGTCTCATTATCATACACTAAATGGCAATAATAAGGTAGATGTGGTAGGCCCAATGGAGCTGTAGAGGGAGAGGAAGCCATGCCTTAATCCCTGATGCCTGTGAATATCTATGTTATATGGAGGAAGGATCTTTGCCTATTTAAAGTTAGACCTTTTAATATAGAGATAACCCTGAATAATCCAGGTGGGCCCAATATATTCACATCAGAACTTACTCATCCCGGAAGGATGAGACATATGGCAAAAGTGAAGGCCCAGAGATTCCATCTATGGAAATGATTAGAGATATCATAGCTGAATCTGATATAAGGGCTTATGTGTAAGGAATAAAGAGAAGCTTCTTGAACTAAGGGAAGTCGTAGGCTGACAGCTAGGAAACAGGAAGTTTATTTCTACAGCTTTAAGGAACCAGAGTCTGCCCACAACCTAAGTGAGCCAGGATGTGAACTTTACCCTGAGCCTCCCTTTATCAACCCAACCAGTCAACACCTTGATTTTGGCTATGTCAATTTTTGACCAGAAAAACTAGTCAGACCAGACTGAACTGTCTATCTACAGAGCCATGAAACAGTAAATCTGTTTTGTTAACCACTGAGCTCTAAGGAATAATATCAATCTTAAAATCAAGTAGGACAAAATAAAAGACATACATGCAAATATCCTTACTGCAATTGTAATCATCAAATGAAATAAATAATATTATTTAATAATAATAAAAAGGAACCATCTACTGATGCAAATGACAAAAGACATCAATCTCAACAATGTTATATTGAGTCAAAAAAGACATAAACAAAAATGGATCCTGTAAGATTCTATTTATAAGACATTCTAGAATGTGATATCTAGAGAGATGGGTTGTGGGGAATGGGATGGGAATGAGATTGATTGCACAAAGGCACAAGAAAATATTTTGAAGTGATAGAAATATTCCATATCTTGATTGTGGATTTGGCTACATGGGAGGATATGCATTTTCAACTCATCAAACTGCACAACTAAAATCCATGGCTATAGTTCATACATATTATACTTTAAAGCGTTTTTTAAAATAATTCCACTCTCCAAATTCCTATCTATGTAGCAAAAAGCATCTATTTTAAACAATAAATTAGACTCTTAATTCATGCTTTAATATGTCTCACTGCCTTCAAAAACAATGTTATTTTTCATGTTTTCTCCTCATGCCTGCAACACTCAACTTGTAGACATGATTTCATTTATTTGAAATGGGTGACATCAACTCATCAAGTTTCCTTTCTAGGAGAAAAATAGTTAATATTCAAATCATCTCTTGTATTTATTTTGGTCCCTTCAATGCATATGTCATGGCTTTTACTTACATCTTTCTTTGATTATTCTTGCACTTCAGTTCGTTTCATAATAAGCTGAGTGAACAAAACATTGTTTCTGATTTTTTCCCCATTGAAATGTATTCAGTGCCTAACACATTACCTGTCATGTAGCAATACTTTGCAAAATATATTTTATTGGATTAACAAAAAAATGGAATAAGTATATCTGTTATTTTACTTATTCTGAACTCTGCTTGGTTTTATCGTGTTTTTTGTTTGTTTGCTTTTGTTTTTTTTGCTATCATCAACTTATTTATAATTTATCTGTGTAAAATAGTAAACATCTTTGGCCCATGCTATGCTATGCTATGCTAAGTCACCTCAGTCGTGTCCGACTCTGTGTGACCCCATAGACGGCAGCCCACCAGGCTCCCCCGTTCCTGGGATTCTCCAGGCAAGAACACTGGAGTGGGTTGCCATTTCCTTCTCCAATGCATGAAAGTGAAAAGTCAAAGTGAAGTCGCTCAGTCGTGTCCGACTCTGTGTGACCCCATGGACGGCAGCCTACCAGGCTCCTCCATCCATGGGATTTTCTAGGCAAGAGTACTGGAGTGGGGTGCCATAAGTTATATCATAAATCTTTATTACTGTGTAACCAGGACCAGACACCTAGGCATTCAACGAATCTTAAAAAAATAAATAGATGAAAAGAAATGAATACAAACTCTAAGCTGAAATGTAAATTTAAAAGTCATAATCATGAGAGCAAAGTTAAATCATAATCATTTAATTTGGCTTAATTTCTTTTTCAAACTCCCCACTCCCCAATGGGGAATTAACTAAAATATATGCAAAGCAAAAATATTTCCAATTGCACTCTTAAAAATATTACATTTTAAGGTTAGTAAAAATGGCTATGCAATCTACCAATTTTTGTCATCAGTTGGTGTAATACTCCAATTATTATGCAGCACCAATGTAAAATCAAATGTCATCAATCTGATGGTTCATATTATATGAAAACTTTTGCTTTTGAATGAGCCATGAGTAGAAATTAATTAATTGCAAGGGACTTATAACTGAGAGAATAACTTAATTATCACTAGGGATCCCTGGTTGCTCAAACAGTAAAGAATCTGCTGGCAATCAAGAGACTGGGATTCGATCCCTGAGTAGGAAAGATCCCTGGGTTAGGAAGATCCCTGGGTCAGGAAGATCCCCTGGAGAAGGGAATGGATACCCACTTAAGTATTCATTATAATGGTTTCAATATCAGGGTAAGTAAAATGTCATCTGCCATTGTCACAAGAACGTAACTTTTTCTAAATATTGTCTAAATTGTTACAAAGAAAAGAAAAATGTCAGACTAAATTTTGGGCTGTTTTATTATGCCTATGAGGATGATCTAATTAGCAGTATTAAAGCCGTTTATACATTTTCTACAATTATATTGTAAGGGGTCCATGACACCTTGTTTATCCAGACACCAACTTGATAAACATCTGCCTTCAGTGTAAGGTATTCCTGCATTAGATATCTGTGTATTCTCTGAAGAGTCTGAGAGATTTGCAACAATGACAATGACTACAATGTTCTTTAGACAAGGAAATGTCATACCATAAACATATCACTTAGAATAAGACCATCACTGGCAAAGAACTTTTGCTTCTCTTTCTAAAAAATGGCCTCACAAATGTCTTCAAGTTTCTATGTTCTGATATAAATGGCCCTTCTTACTAAAATGTGAACTTTTGGTAGTAAGCAGTCCTGTAAAGTAGGGGTTATGGACACCAAGGTCATAAGAAACCAACACATTTCCAGGAGAAAACAATCTCAAAAGGGTAAACATATCAATTAGGAAAGGTTTTAAAAGCATACCCATATTAGAGTACCAATTTATTATTTGGAAGCTATTTGTAGGGTCCAAAAATGACCCATCTTTGCATGAAATGTTCCCTTGGTATTTCTAATTTTCTTGAACAGATCTCTAGTCTTTCCCATTCTGTTTTTTGCCTCTATTTCTTTACATTGATTGCTGAGGAAGGTTTTCTTATCTCTTCTTGCTATTTTTTTTGGAACTCTGCATTCAGATGCTTATATCTATCCTTTTCTCCTTTGCTTTTCACTTTTCTTCTTTTCACAGCTATTTGTAAGGCCTCCCCAGACAGCCATTTTGCTTTTTTGCATTTCTTTTCCATGGGGATGGTCTTAATCCCTGTCTCCTGTACAATGTCACAAACCTCAGTCCATAGTTCATCAGGCACTCTATCTATCAGATCTAGGCCCTTAAAACTATTTCTCACTTCCACTGTATAATCATAAGCAATTTGATTTAGGTCATACCTGAATGGTCTAGTGGTTTTCCCTACTTCAATTTCAGTCTGAATTTGGCAATAAGGAGTTCATGGTCTGAGCCACAGTCAGCTCCTGGTCTTGTTTTTGCTGACTATATAGAGCTTCTCCATCTTTGGCTGCAAAGAATATAATCGATCTGATTTCGGTGTTGACCATCTGGTGATGTCCATGGGTAGAGTCTTCTCTCGTGTTGTTGGAAGAGGGTGTTTGTTATGACCGGTGCATTTTCTTGGCAAAACTCTATTAGCCTTTGCCGTGCTTCATTCCGCATTCCAAAGCCAAATTTACCTGTTACTCCAGGTGTTTCTTGACTTCCTACTTTTGCATTCCAGTCCCCTATAATGAAAAGGATACCATTTTTCTGTGTTAGTACTAAAAGGTCTTGTAGGTCTTCATAGTACCATTCAACTTCAGTTTCTTCAGCATTACTGGTTGGGGCATAGACTTGGATTAATGTGACACTGAATGGTTTGCCCTGGAAACGAACAGAGATCATTTTGTCATTTCTGAGATTGCATCCAAGTACTGCATTTCAGACTCTTTTGTTGACCAGGGATTCCTGCCCACAGTAGTAGATATAATGGTCATCTGAGTTAAATTCACCCATTCCAATCCATTTGAGTGCACTGATTCCTAGAATGTTGAAGTTCATTCTTGCCATCTCTTGTTTGATCACTTCCAATTTGCCTTGATTCATGGACCTGACATTCCAGGTTCCTATGCAGTATTTCTCTTTACAGCATCAGACCTTGCTTCTATCACCAGTCACATCCATAACTGGATATGGTTTTTGATTTGGCTCCATCCCTTCATTCTTTATGGAGTTATTTCTCCACTGATCTCCAGTAGCATATTGGGCACCTACTGACCTGGGGAGTTTCTCTTTCAGTATCCTATCATTTTGCCTTTTCATACTGTTCATGGGGTTCCCAAGGGAAGAATACTGAAGTGGTTTTGCCATTCCCTTCTCCAGTGGACCACATTCTGTCAGAATTAATATATTCTGTGAGAAGATATTAAGAAGAGTTGGCAAGAATATACAGGAGAACTGTACAAAAAAGATGTTCATGACACAGATAATCACAATGGTGTGATCACTCAACTAGAGCCAGATCCTGGAATGTGAAGTCAAGTGGGCCTTAGAAAGCATCACTACAAACAAAGCTAGTGGAGGTGATGAAATTCCAGTGGAGTTATTTCAAATCCTGAAAGATGATGCTGTGAAAGTGCTGAACTCAATATGCCAGCAAATTTGGACAACCAAGCAGTGGCCACTGGACTGGAAAAGGTCAGTTTTCATTCCAATCCCCAAGAAAGGCAATGCCAAATAATGCTCAAACTACTGCACAATTGCACTCATCTCACACACTTGTAAAGTAATGCTCAAAAGTCTCCAAGCCAGGCTTTAGCAATACATGAACCGTGAACTCTCAGATGTTCAAGCTGGTTTTAGAAAAGGCAGAGGAACCAGAGATCAAATTGCCAACATTCACTGGATCATTGAAAAAGCAAGAGAGTTCCAGAAAAACATCTATTTCTGCTTTATTGACTATGTCAAAGCCTTTGACTGTGTAGATCACAATAAACTGTGGAAAATTCTGAAAGATTGGGAATACCAGACCACCTGACCTGCCTCTTGCAAAACCTATATGCAGGTCATGAAGCAACAGTTAGAACTGGACATGGAACAACAGACTGGCTCCAAATAGGAAAAGGAGTATGTCAAGTCTATATATTGTCACCCTGCTTATTTAACTTATATGCAGAGTACATCATGAGAAATGCTGGGCTGGAAGAAATACAAGCTGGAATCAAGATTGCCGGGAGTAATATCAATAACCTCAGATATGCAGATGACACCACCCTTATAGGAGAAAGTGAAGAGGAACTCAAAAGCCTCTTCATGAAGATGAAAGAGGAGAGTGAAGAAGTTGGCTAAAATCTCAACATTCAGAAAATGAAGATCATGGCATCTGGTCCCATCACTTCATGGGAAATAGACGGGCAAACAGTGGAAACAGTGTCAGACTTTATTATTTTGGGGGGCTCCAAAATCACTGCAGATGGTGACTGCAGCCATGAAATTAAAAGATGCTTACTCCTTGGAAGGAAAGTTATGACCAAACTAGATAGCATATTGAAAAACAGAGACATTACTTTGCCAACAAAGGTCCATCTAGTCAAGGCTGTGGTTTTTCCTGTGGTCATGTATGGATGTGAGACCTGGACTGTGAAGAAAGCTGAGTGCCGAAGAATTGATGCTTTTGAACTGTGGTGTTGGAGAAGACTCTTGACAGTTCCTTGGACTGCAAAGAGATCCAACCTCTCCATCCTAAAGGAGATCCATTCCGCATGTTCATTGCAAGGACTGATGTTGAAGCTGAAACTCCAGTACTTTGGCCACCTAATGTGAACAGCTGACTCATTTGAAATGACCCTGATGCTGGGAAAATTGAGGGCAGGAGGAGAGGATGACAGAGGATGAGATGGTTAGATGGCATCACCGACTTAATGGACATCGGTTTGGGTAGACTCCAGCAGTTCGTGATGGACAGGGAGGCCTGGCATGCTGTGGTTCATGGGCTCACAAAGAGTCAGACATGACTGAGGAACTGAACTGAACTGAAGTAGAAAGTAGATTAAAAAGCAGTCTCTTTTAGGGGTCAAAAATTTTTATTAACTGGATGCATTTATTACCACTCTATCCTTATTAGTAAATTTTTGAATATCATCACAAAGTAATGATTTATCTCATTTGTTTCCCTATCTTCAGTTCAGTTCAGCTCATCAGCTGTGTTCGACTCTTTGTGATCCCATGTACTGCAGCAGAGCAGGCTTTCCTGTCCATTGTCGACTCTCAGAGTTTGCTCAAACTCAAGTCCATCAAGTCAGTGATGCCTTTCAACCATCTCTTCCTCTGTTGTCCCCTTCTTCTCTTGCTTTCAATCTTACTCAACATCAGGGTTTTTTCCAATAAGTCAGTTCTTTGCATCAGGTGGGAAAAGTGCTGGAGCTTCAGCCTCAGCATCAGTCCTTCCAATAAAATTTCAGGACTAATTTCCTTTAGAATTGACTGGTTTGACTCCCTGCAGTCCAAGGGACTCTCTAGAGTCTTCTCCAATACTACTGTTCAAAAGCATCAATTCTTCAGTGCTTAATTTTCTTTATGGTCCAACTCTCACATCCATACATGACTACTGGAAAAACCATAGCTTTGACTAGACAGACATTTGTTGACAAAGTAATGTTCCTGCTTTTTAATATGATGTCTAGGTTGATCATAGCTTTTCTTCCAAGGAGCAAGCATCTTTTAATTTCATGGCTGCACCGTGCCTTTCACCATCTCCCTATTTCAGTTCAGTTCAGTTCAGTCACTCAGTCATGTCCGATTCTTTGAAACCCCATGAACTGTCGGGTGCCAGGCCTCCCTGTCCATCACCAACTCCCGGAGTTCATTCAAACTCACGTCCATCCAGTCGGTGATGCCATCCAGCTATCTCATCCTCTGTCATCCCTTTCTCCTCCTGCCCCCAATCCCTCCCAGCATCAGAGTCTTTTCCAATGAGTCAACTCTTCACATGAGGTGGCCAAAGTACTGGAGTTTCAGCTTTAGCATCAGTCCTCCCAAAGAACACCCAGGACAGATCTCCTTTAGAATTGACTGGTTGGATCTCCTTGCAGTCCAAGGGACTCTCAAGAGTCTTCTCCAACACCATAGTTCAAAAGCATCAGTTCTTCACCGTTCAGCTTTCTTCACAGTCCAACTCTCACATCCATACATGACCACAGGAAAAACCATAGCCTTGACTAGATGGACCTTTGTTGGCAAAGCAACATCTCTGCTGAAATATGTTAAGAAGAGGATAATCTAGATTAATTGTAATTCAACATTTTATTAAAATAGTCATGCTTTAAATGCACAGAAGGTCATAAACCCATATTACATGATCTGGTGGTACTCCACAATTCATTGGCTTTCCTTGATGGAAAACACAATCTTAGATGAAGATAACAAAGAATATGAGAAATTTTAAATGGAAGTAGAATCTCATTCAAACCATGAATATAATGGGTCTTTGTCCTTAAGTTAAGTAAATATATCCTAGGGAAAAATAGGGCAAAACATTCAAGGACAAACATATTATGAGCTCAAATCATTATAATTATCATTGCATTCATACCCAACCATGAAAATATCCAAGGTATGGGAAAACAAGTTCTGGGCTAACTGAAAGGTTAGCAGTTATGCAATTGAGAAAATGAAAGAAGTAGTCTAAGTACTAATTTCCTAATCTGTAAATGCAAGTATACTAGACTATCTGTAATATCTTTTAAAGTCCGCCACATGTTTAAATGGTGATTGTTTAGAATCAAAAATACCCATGAGCCAGAATTATGTGAATCATTTCTAAAATGTCTCATATTAATAAATATAAAAGAGAAAAGTAATATTAAAGGATTTCTAAAACCGATTTGCTGTCACATTAGTTTTAATTAGTGAAAAGAGGTTTGTTAAAATTCATGTGCAAAGAATCTGTTCTGATTTTCACTTTTTTTTGATGTGTTTTTAAAGTAGAAATTACAATATAAATTAAGATTCATTTTCAAAGCATCCGCATTTGCCTTGTATTGCCTTTCATCTGAGGATCTAAGAGTATTTCATATCTTTTCATGATTTGCCAGAGGCTACAGTGAGTCCAGTCTCATTAGCTTCTGTTACACAGTCTGACCCTTTCCAGTGAACACCGTAGTTTTACTACTGTGGGGCAAAACTCTTGACCTGTTATTCTAAAAACAAAGCATTCATTTGCCCAGCAGTGACTATCCAACAGTTTCACGGTCCCAGTTGGATAGGAACATATCAAAAGAAAAAAAAAAAAAATCTGTAACATGACTCCTAAAACCTCTAATAATCAAATGCACAATTAAATGAACAATTGTGATCCTACTTAATTCTTTTTCTTAGAGAGCTGATTATTTTCTGATAGGTCATCCTTTTTCATAATTACTATCACATTGACATTTTCAATATAATTTTGAAATATCTTTAAGCCTACTTTTGCTGCTCTCTAGCCTGAGATGTTTATTAAAACCACTGCATCCTTTCTACGGATAAAATTCTTGCAATGAGACAGGAAAAAAAATAAGATTCAACTTTTCTCTCATTTCTCCAAATGTATTCCCAAGAAAGCACAAAGACATATAATTTTGTTGTTACTGTCTATCTGGTTGCTCAATCTTCCTGTATCCATAGTTTAACATGTCTTTTGACAACTAACAAATCATAGCAAGAATTCCTGGCATATATTAACTATTTGATTCAGAAATTAATTTTACTCATGAAATATAGATAATATAATATAATATATTATGATGCAATGTATTAGTAATACACCTGTAAATAAGATATGTGTTCTATTCATAAGCAATTGATACTATGAGGCATAAAATGATGGAATAATGTTCTTATACATATATATGGGATTCCCTGATAGCTCAGTTAGTAAAGAATCAGCCTGCAATGCAGGAGGCCCCAGGTTGATCCCTAGGTCAGGAAGATCTGTTGGAGAAGGGATAGGCTACCCACTCCAGTATTCTTAGGCTTTCCTTGTGGCTCAGCTGGTAAAGAATCCACCAGCAATGCAGAAGACTTGGGTTCGATCCCTGGGTTGGGAAGATCCCCTGGAGAAGGGAAAAGCTACCCACTACAGTATTCTGGTCTGGAGAATTCCATGAACTGTATAGTCCATGGGATCACAAAGAGTCAGACATGACTGAGTGACCACTTCACATTCACACATTCACACACACACACACACACACACACACACACACACACACATATATGTATATAAATAATTATTATCCTAGAAAATGTTTGCAATTTACAAGAATGGAAAAATATTATTAGTTATGGTAGTAAATATATAATCCAAGTCATTGTAAAAACAATTGCATAGGTTGGGATCCATGCCACTACTTATGAACTTGTATATTAATTGTACCCATATTAAAGAAATTTAATTAGGAATTAGAATTGTTGATTCCTTTTATTCCAGTACTAAGAACTAGGATAATCCAGTAAATCTGGATCTTAAAATGTGGCCTAATTTGTGTAACTAGATATCAATAATCTTTGCAAAATAAAAATTAAAAAGCACAAGTAGAGCTATTAACAATAATTTATGAAGCACTCTGTTAGATGCAAATATGAACCAAGAAGCCACAAAAGGAGGGAGTAAGACCTGATTATATGCTGAGGTTATGTAATGGAAAATTCTCCACAAAGTTGACACATGCCACTAACCTTTGTAAAATTCTACACAAGTTGACACATGCCACTAAGCTTTGTTAAATTCTACATGAAAGACATTATGAAAATGTTTCCCTCTTAAATGTCAGGAAAGTCAATTGTAAAGCAGGGAGAGGAGAGAATGAGCTGAGAAAATCAGAAGCTGAAAGGAACAGGCTTTAGTGAGAAGCTGAAAAGAAATCAAGGGCACAAGCTTAGTCATTTAAGAGGCTGGTATGAGACAGGTTTCAGTGTTCAGCTGAGAACTCCAGGTTCCTTGGAGCTGGTAACAAATCTCAGGAAGAGAGCTTGGAGCAGAGGTGGCTTAGTGAAAACTACCTCAGGACAGCTTGTATAGCCACTGTGTCCCAGACAATAGCCACAGACATAATTGTCTACAATTGCCTTGTCAACTATATCAGTCTCTTATCAGGGGATCTTAGTTGTTATTTATTGCTAAGTGTGTCCAACTCTTTGCAACCCTATGGATTATAGCCCGCTAGGTTCTGTGTCCATGGTATTTTTCAGGCAAGAATATTAGAGTAGGTTGCCATATTAGAGTAGGTTGCCATTTTCTTCTCCAGGTGATCTTCCTGGATCAGGGATTGAACCCACGTCTCCTGCATTGGCAGACAGAATTTTTACCCCTGAGCCACCAGGGAAGGTCTTAGTAAACTATGGTATAATGAACCTTCTTTTAAAAAATAAAATTAAAGTAGCTAATATCTATAATAATATAAAAGAGTATATATGTATGTGCAACCCCAGATGTTTACCATGTCCCAGATAATATGTTTTATTCAGGTTATCTCATTAAATGTTAAAAACACACTAATAAATTAATTGTTATTATTACTTTCACTTTAGAGATGAAAAGAATTAAAAATTGAAATTTTGAGTGATATGTCCAAGACCAGACACCTAAAATATCTAGAAATGTTTAAAACCAAAATTTATAACCTGGCTGCTTGACTCTAGAAACAAGAATTCTTGAGAAACATGATACAATTTCTTTTAATAGAGTTCACTTTTATTAACCTCTGAATATGTTTACTTATATACTTATATTAGGATGTTGGGCTATTTATCTCACTACCTCATCTAGTGAGATTACACACACACACATAGCCAACAAGTGGACATACAATTGGCAATAAAATAAATGTAGCTGCAACAACAACACTGTTTAATAAAGAGCAACAAGAATTATGCATTGTCTAAATTAATAATTTATATGAAAGGGACTAGATTTCAGGAGTGTTTTACCTACATCTAATTGAAAGTTGTTCTTTTCCACAAAATATTAGTGCTGTAGAGTTCTGGACACTCAGAAGAAATTTCAGAAGCAACTTCAATTAAACACAGATGTATTTCTTTGATTTCAAACTTTCATTTAACTGCTAAGTAAACATAACAACAAAAAAGTCAGTGATTCAAAGTGTGAACCTTGAGAAATTTCTAATGAAGCAACCTTGGATTCAATGTAATTGCTATATATGCACTTTGGTGAAATGAGAAAGCTTTCCTGATGTTACAAGGTGTGAACTGCAAGGGACATTTAGTTTACAGTCTCTGATGCAAGGAGAGTGAGAGGTGAGCTGTACTAGGGACAGCTCTTTTAACAATTTAAAGAACAAGCTAAAGACAAAGACAATTTATCTTTAAACAACATGTGAACTAAGGGAGATCCAAGTCTGTATATTTGAGAATAAAATAAAATAGTCTATATCTATTGTATAATGTGTAAATATATTTTTCTGTATATATTCTAATCAACTCTCCATATGTTTATAAACTATTAAAAAGGTTACTGTTTGCTTTATTTCTCATCCACACTCAGTATTCCACTTTATCCTAGCTCACCCTGTCAGGATACTGTTAAACTGGAACCTGGGATTTAAAGCAGACTGACTCTCAAGTTCTTTACTCTATCTTTATCCCTATGTATTCTCAGAAAGAAAACTTGAAGCTACATATCTAAAAACATATCCTACTATGGATTTATATTATGGACAAATTCAGTACTACAGGTGACATTAAAGTTCTTTCTGTAAATGTACTTAGCCATGGCAGACATAAATCTGAGGTGGTTTACTAAATAAGCACATTTCTCACTCAGCATATAGGAACCCAGACAAATGTTAAAGACATTGACTATTTCTTCCATATAGAAATAGCCTAACTTTTCCCCAAAGATAATAGGGTTGCATTTCTTACAAACAGCTTTCTTCTCCATCCACATTATGGTATTTGTTTTTTTTTAATATAACCCACCAAAGTGGGACCTGTTTTTCTGCAAAATACTATTCTTACTAAATCATAAATGATTTAATTAAATAAAATTAAGTCATATTGCTTTTACATATGGGAAAAATTAATTCTGATACATTTGAAATCTTAAATGTATACTTATACTTTTTACATGGTTATGAATAAACTTGCTAATTTTATTAGTGAGGTGGCTGTAATGGCGTACAAGCACGGCCAAGAAGAACTACCCCGTGCCCGAGGTCAGGGGCAGCGGCCGTGTTTTGCTGAAGCAGCTGTGAAGAGAGATCCCATGTCCAAGGTAAGACAAACCCAGGTAAAATGTTAGGCACTGAGAGAGGGGATCAGGGAGCAGACAGACTGAAGCTACAGTCACTGACAATTAGCCAATCTGATCACATGGACCACAGCCTTGTCTAACTCAATAAAATTAAGCTTGCCATATGGGGCTACCCAAAATGGATGGGTGATGGTGAAGAGGTCTGACAGAATGTGGTCCATTGGAGAAAGGAATGGCAAGCCACTTCAGTATTCTTGCTTTAAGAACGCCATGAACAGTATGAAAAGGCAAAAAGATAGGACACTGAAAGATGAACTCTGCAGGTCAATAGGTACCCAATATGCTACTAGAGATCAGTGGAGAAATAACTCCAGAAAGAATGAAGGGATGGAGCCAAAGCAAAAACAACGCCCAGTTGTGCATGTGACTGGTGATAGAAGCAAGGTTCGATGCTGTAAAGAGCAATATTGCATAGGAACCTGGAATGTTAGGTCCATGAATCAAGGCAAATTGGAAGTGGTCAAACAGGAGATGGCAAGAGTGAACATCAACATTCTAGGAATCAGTGAACTTTGATGAAATGGAATGGGTGAGTTTAACTCAGATGACCATTCTATCTACTACTGTGGGCAAGAGTCCCTTAGAAGAAATGGAGTAGCCATCATAGTCAAAAAAAGAGTCCAAAATATAGTACTTGGATACAATCTCAAAAATGACTGAATGATCTCTGTTCATTTCCAAGGCAAACCATTCAATATCACTGTAATCCAAGTCCATGCCCTGACAAGAAATGCCAAAGAAGCTGAAGTTGAATGGTTCTATGAAGACCTATAAGACTTTCTAAAACTAACACCCAAAAAAAGATGTCTTTTTAATTATAGGGGACTGGAATGCAAAAGTAGGAAGTCAAGAAACATCTAGAGTAACAGGCAAATTTGGCCTTGGAATACGGAATAAAGCACGGCAAAGACTAATAGAGTTCTGCCAAGAGAATGCACTGACATAGAAAACACCTTTTCCAACAGCACAGCAGAAGACGCAACACATGGACATCACCAGGTGGTTGACACCGAAATCAGATTGATTACATTCTTTGCAGCCAAAAATGGGGAAGCTCTATACAGTCAGCAAAAACAAGACTGGGAGCTGACTGTGGCTCGTATCATGAACTCCTTATTGAAGTGAGAAATAGATTTAAGGGACTAGATCTGATAGAATGCCTGATGAACTATGGATGGTGGTTCATGACATTGTACAGGAGACAGGAATCAAGACCATCCCCAAGAAAAAGAAATGAAAAAAAGCAAAATGGCTGTCTGAGGAGGCCTTACAAATACCTGTGAGAAGACAGGAAGTGAAAAGCAAAGGAGAAAAGGAAAGATATTCTCATTGGAATGCAGAGTTCCACAGAAGAGCAAGAGAGATTAGAAAGCTTTCTTAAGAGATCACTGCAAAGAAATAGAGGAAAACAATAGAATGGGAAAGACTAGAGATCTCTTCTGGAGAAGGCAATGGCAACCCACTCCAGTACTCTTGCCTGGAAAATCCCATGGATGGAGGAGCCTGGTAGGCTGCAGTCCATGGAGTCACTAAGAGTCAGACATGACTGAGCGACTTCACTTTCAGTTTTCACTTTCATGCACTGGAGAAGGAAATGGCAACCCACTCCAGTGTTGTTGCCTGGAGAACCACAGGGATGGCGGAGCCTGCTGGGCTGCCATCGATGGGGTCGCACAGAGTCGGACATGACTGAAGTGACTTAGCAATAGTAGCAGCAGAGATCTCTTCAAGAAAATTAGAGATACTAAGGGAACTTTTCATGCAAAGATGGGCTCGCAAAAGACAGAAATTGAAGAGACCTAACAGAAGAACAAGATATTAAAAAGAGGTGGCAAGAATACACAGAAGAACTGTACAATAAAGATCTTCACGTCCTAGAAAATCACAATGGTGTGATCACTCACCTAGAGCCAGACATCTTGGAATGTGAAGTCAAGTGGGCTGTAGGAAACATCAATACGAACAAAGCTAGTGGAGGTAATGGAATTCCAGTGGAGCTACTTCAAATCCTGAAAGAAGATGCTGTGAAATTGCTGCACTCAACATGCCAGCAAATATGAATAATTCAGCAGTGGCCACAGGACTGGAAAAGGTCAATATTCATTCCAATCCCCCAAAAAAGGCAATGTTAAAGAATGCCCAAATTACCTCACAATTGTACTCATCTCACATGCTAGTAAAGTTATGCTTAAAATTCTCCAAGCCAGGCTTCAGCAACACGTGAACTGTAAACTACCAGATCTTCAAGCTGATTTTAGAAAAGGCAGAGGAACCAGAGATCAAATTTCCAACATCTGCTGGATCATCAAAAAAGCAAGAGAGTTCTAGAAAAACATTTATTTCTGCTTTATTAATTATGCCAAGGCCTTTGATTGTGTGGATCACAGCGAACTGTGGAAAATTCTGAAAGAGATGGGCATACCAGACCACCTGACCTGCCTCCTGAGAAAGCTGTATGCAGGTCAAGAAGCAACAGTTAGAATTGGACATGGAACAACAGACTGGTTCCAAATAGGAAAAGGAGTACATCAAGGCTGGATATTGTTACCCTGCTTATTTAACTTATATGCAGAGTACAGCATGAGAAACGCTGAGCTGGAGGAAGCACAAGCTGGAATCAAGATTGCCGGGAGAAATACAATAACCTCTGATATTCAGATGACACCACCTTTATGGCAGAAAGTGAAGAAGAACTAAAGAGCCTCTTGATGAAAGTGAAAGAGGAGAGTGGAAAAGTTGTCTTAAAGCTCAACATTCAGAAAACGAATATCATAGCATCTGGTCCCATCACTTCATGGAAGATAGATGGGGAAACAGTGGAAACAATGGCTGACTATTTTTCTGGGCTCCAAAATCACTGCAGATGGTAATTACAGCCATGAAATTAAAAGACACTTACTCCTTGGAAGGAAAGTTATGACCAACATAGATGGCATATTAAAAAGCAGAGACATTACTTTGCCAACAAAGGTTTGTCTAGTCAAGGCTATGGTTTTTCCAGTGGTCATGTATGGATGTGCTGCTGCTGCTAAGTCTCTTCAGTCATATCCGACTCTGTGCGACCCCATAGACGGCAGCCCACCAGGCTCTGCCATCCCTGGGATTCTCCAGTCAATAACACTGGAGTGGGTTGCCATTTTCTTCCAATGCATGAAGTGAAAAGTGAAAGTGAATTCGCTTAGTCATGTCCAACTCTTAGCGACCCCATGGACTGCAGCCTACCAGGCTCCACCATTCATGGGATTTTCCAGGCAAGAGTACTGGAGGAGGTTGCCATTCTCTTCTGTGATGTATGGATATTAGAATTGGACTAAAAAGAAAGCTGAGAGCCGAGGAATTGATGCTTTTGAACTGTGGTGTTGGAGAAGACTCTTGAGAGTTTCCTTGGACTGCAAGGAAATCCAACCAGTCCATCCTTAAGGAGATCAGTCCTGAGTGTTCATTGGAAGGACTGATGTTGAAGCTGAAGCTCCAATACTTTGGCTATGTGATGCAAAAAACTGACTCATTGGAAAAGACCCTGTTGCTGGGAAAGATTGAGGGCAGGAGAAGGGGGCAACAGAGGATGAAATGGTTGAATGGCATCATCTATTCGATGGACATGGGTTTGTGTGGACTCCGGGAGTTGGTGATGGACAGGGAGGCCTAGAGTCCTGCCTTTCATGGGGTCGCAAAGATTCGGACACGACTAAGCAACTGAACTGAACTTACTTAAAAAGAATTTTATGGCAATTATTTGTGAAATATAGTACCAGAAAGCAAATTTATCAATGGAAAGGATGAAATTTGCTACTAAATGTTTAAAAAGTCCTTTATTTAATGTGTTTTTAAAAATACTGTGTGTACATGCTGCTGCTGTTAAGCCGCTTCAGTCATGTCCTACTCTGTGCGACCCCATAGATGGCAGCCCACCAGCCTGCCCCATCCCTAGGATTCTCCAGGCAAAAACACTGGAGTGGGTTGCCATTCCCTTCTCCAATGCAGGAAAGTGAAAAGTGAAAGTGAAGTCGCTCAGTCCTGTCTGACTCTTAGTGACTCCATGGACTGCAGCCTACCAGGTTCCTCCAACCATGGGATTTTCCAGGCAAGAATACTGGAGTGGGTTGTCTTCTCCTGTGTATACATACATATATAATATTCAGTTATGCATTATTTGTACATATTTATTATTTACACATATTTATTACTCACACATACTTAATATCTATATACACACATCCATACAAACTATTTAGATCTTCTCTCTCATTGTCTAAATTCAATTAGATATGAGCACTAGTCTATATCTGATATGAGGATAATGAATGTTATCTTATTTATTGAAAAATGCACCATGGAACAAGCAAAATGCTTCTGAGGAATAAAATAAATCACCAGGTTTACTTTTATTTTAGTTCTATAAAAGTAAATGTAGAAATATTCATCTAGCAGCTTTTCAGTTAGACCGAGTTCTTGACCTATCATTAAATTAACAGAAAATGTGTTAGCATTTAGATGTAACCTGAATCTATCAGAAATGCTTTTATTTTTTCTAGAAAAGGCGCAGGAGTATGCCTCCAGAGCAACTTCAAAACAAATGAGTTATTCTACAATTTCACTGTATTTTTAATATTAATTTGACCTACTAATTTAAAACTTGATTATGAAATAAAATTAGATTATCAATTTGAAAAGCTATCCATTTTATCTTCTCCAGCATTGGGAGGCTCCCTACCCTTCATTGTTTCCCTGGACTAAATATCCATGATCTTTCATGCACTGATGCAAGAAGATATGACTTAGATGAGAAGTCATATATGTTATCTTCAGTAAAAGTGCTAATCATTTCTCAAAGGATATGTGCAAGCGTGCTAAGTCACTTCGGTCATGTCCGACTCTTTGTGACCCTAAGGATTTCAGCCTACCATGGTCCTCTGTCCGTGGGATTTTCCAGGCAAGAATACTGGAGTGGGTTGCCATGCCCTCCTCCAGGGACCTTCCCAACCCAGGGATTGAACCCATGTCTCTTATGTGTCCTGAAATTGCAGGCAGGTTTTTTACAACTAGTGCCACCTGGGAAGCCCTCAAAGAACACACAAGTCATTAAAGAGGTGAAAATGTTTATTGGGACACACTTGCTTTATTTATTTTATACAATTTATATAATTTACTATAAAGTCATTTAGAGCAACAGTTAGAACTGGTCATGGAACAACAGACTGGTTCCAAATAGGAAAAGGAGTACGTCAAGGCTGTATATTGTCACCATGTTTATTTAACTTATATGCAGAGTACATCATGAGAAATGCTGGACTGGAGGAAACACAAGCTGGAATCAAGATTGCCGGGAGAAATATCAATAACCTCAGATATGCAGATGACACCACCCTTATGGCAGAAAGTGAAGAGGAACTAAAAAGCCTCTTGATGAAAGTGAAAGTGGAGAGTGAAAAGGTTGGTTTAAAGCTCAACATTCAGAAAACGAAGATCATGGCATCTGGTCCCATCACTACATGGGAAATAGATGGAGAAACAGTGGAAACAGTGTCAGACTTTATTTTTCTGGGCTCCCAAATCACTGCATATGGTGACTGCAGCCACGAAATTAAAAGACGCTTACTCCTTGGAAGGAAAGTTATGACCAACCTAGATAGCATATTCAAAAGCAGGGACATCACTTTGCCAACAAAGGTTCGCCTAGTCAAGGCTATGGTCTTTCCTGTGGTCATGTATGGATGTGAGAGCTGGACTGTGAAGAAGGCTGAGCACCGAAGAATTGATGCTTTTGAACTGTGGTGTTGGAGAAGACTCTTGAGAGTCCCTTGGACTGCAAGAAGATCCAACCGGTCCATTCCGAAGGAGATCAGCTCTGGGATTTCTTTGGAAGGAATGATGCTAAAGCTGAAACTCCAGTACTTTGGCCACCTCATACGAAGAGTTGACTCGTTGGAGAAGACTCTGATGCTGAGGGGGATTGAGGGCAGGAGGAGAAGGGGACGACAGAGGATGAGATGGCTGGATGGCATCACTGACTCGATGAATGTGAGTCTGAGTGATCTCCAAGAGCTGGTGATGGATAGGGAGGCCTGGTGTGCTGCAGTTCATGGGGTCGCAAAGAGTCGGACACGACTGAGTGACTGATCTGATCTGATAAAGTCATTTAACTTTGAGCTCTATTTATTCATATTTTAATGACAATAAAAGAGTACTTAGGAAAAGAAAGAAAAATACATGCTTAAGATTTAAATTTTCTGCTCAAGGCCTGGCCAGAACACTTAACATCTTCAATGCCTGCTCCAGATTACCCTTTATCATCTAAAATCATTGAGTTTACATAACCAATAGTCTAATTCTGGAGTGTCTTACTGAATGAGACTAGCGTAGTCAAAGCCTTACAAAATTGGTAACTGGAACTTGGGATACTAAGGACATTTGGAAACCATAAAGTTGGAATGAAAACAGTTATGAAATTTTGGGTTTTGATTACCCAGAATTCCCTAACGGTAGTAAGATTCAGTTGGAATTAATGGGACTCTTCCTTTCTCTCTTACGATGCTGTTTCTATCTTGCTTACAGAATCATTAGCTATCTTACCTGAGACACTTATTCTTCCTTAACAATCACACCAACATTATTCCTGCAGACCCATTAGAAATAGAAATTGAGTTAGATCTCAGTCTAATACAGAGAACTCATCATCAAACAAAATTTTAAAAGTCCTTGCTGTAAAAACCTCAGCCTTTCCATAATTTCCATGAGGAAGACTTGATCAGGGAAATAAATTTAGATCATTCACAACTTATAAATATGTTTTCACTTATTCACACTCCATTTTCCAAATTTTAGCTTAAACAGAATTGCATCCAAATCTTTGCTACCATGAAAAAAACACTAAATGAAGTAACTACCAATATGAACATCACTATTAAAAAAAATGAATGATTCAAAAGTGGCAGTTTCTATCCCTTATCCATTTATTTTGCCCCATTTGGGGCTGTTCTGATATCAGATGGTCTTCAGATTCTGGCAATACATTATTATCATCTTAATTAGATGGTGTCTGCAATATAGTAGCTGCTATTCTAGTTATGTTCTCTTTGCAGGAGAAAATCAAAACAGTCCCCTGGACTCTCTTTTTGCAGTCATATAGCAAGTACCAAATGCTTTTTCAGCTAACAATAAAATAAGTTCAGTCTTTCCTAGATGTGTGGGAAAATGCCTTCATTGTTTTGTCTCAGCACCACAGCAACTCTCCTGACATGTGTTGTAATTTATTTACAGGGACTAGAAGTCATACCGGTCCACTAATGATGAAATGATGTTTGTGGAACTGGCTGGACAGCAAGTAAAAGCTACACAGGATGTCATTGTAAAACATCGTTGTTCTAGAGGATGATGTACACACCCCGGGAAATTTTGGGTTTTGCCATTTCTATCGCTTTTGGGTGTTAGTTCTAATAGGTCTTGTAGGTCTTCATAGAACCATTCAACTTCAGCTTCTTCAGTGTTATTGGTAGAGGCATAGATCTGGATTACCATGATATTGAATGATTTGCCTTGGAAATGAACAGAGATCATTCTGTCACTTTTGAGATTGCATCCAAGTATGGTATTTCAGACTCCTTTGTTGACTATGATGGCTACTCCATTTCTTCTAAGGGATTCCTGCCCGAAGCAGTAGATATTATGGTCATCTGAGTTAAATTCACCCATTCCAGTCCATTTTAGTTCACTGATTCCTAGAATGTCAACGTTCACTCTTGCCATCTCGTTTGACCACTTCCAATTTGCCTTGATTCATGGACCTGACATTCCAGGTTCCTATTCAATATTGCTCTTTACAGCATCAGACCTTGCTTCTATCACCAGTCACATCCTCAACCGGGTATTGTTTTGCTTTGGGTCAATCCCTTCATTCTTTCTAGAGTTATTTCTCCACTGTAGCATATTGGGCACCTATTGATCTGGGGAGTTCATCTTTCAGTGTCCTATCTTTTGCCTTTTCATACTGTTCATGGGGTTCTCAAGGCAAGAATACTGAAGTGGCTTGCCATTCCCTTCTCCAGTGGACCACATTTTGTCAGAACTCTCCGCCACGACCCGTCCATCTTGGATAGCCCCATACATCATGGCTGTTTCACTGAGTTAGACAAGGCTGTGGTCCACATGATCAGACTTACTTGTTTTCTGTGATTGTAGTTTCAGTCTGTCTGCCCTCTGATGCCCTCTCTCAGCACCTACAATTTCACTTGGGTTTCTCTTACATTGAACATCTATTTCTGTTTTATTGACTATGCCAGAGCTTTTCACTGTGTGTATCACAATAAACTGTGGAGAATTCTGAAAGAGATGGGAATACCAGACCACCTAACATGCCTCATGAGAAACCTGAATGTAGGTCAGTAAGCAACAGTTAGAACTGGACATGGAACAACAGACTGGTTCCAAATAGGAACAGGAGTACGTCAAGGATGTATACTGTCACCCTGATTATTTAACTTCTGTGAAGAGTACATCATGAGAAAAGCTGAGCTGCAAGAAGCACAAGCTGGAATCAAGATTGCCGGACGAAATATCAATAACCTTAGATATGCAGATGACACCACCCTTATGGCAGAGAGTGAAGAAGAACTAAAGAGCCTCGTGATGAAAGTGAAAGAGGAGAGTGAAAAAGTTGGCTTAAAGCTCAACATTCAGAAAATGAAGATCATAGCATCTGGTCCCATCACTTCATGGGAACTAGATGGTGAAACAGTGACGGATTTTATTTTGGGGGCTCCAAAATCACTGAAGATGGTGATTGCAGCCATTAAATTTAAAGACACTTACTGCTTAGAAGGCAAGTTATGACCAACCTAGACAGCATAGATAGCATACATAACAACCTTGACAGTCACGACTGAGCGACTTCACTTTCACTTTTCACTTTCATGCATTGGAGAAGGAAATGGCAACCCACTTCAGTGTTCTTGCCTGGAGAATCCCAGGGATGGGGGAGCCTGGTGGGCTGCTGTCTATGGGGTCGCACAGAGTCGGATATGACTGAAGCGACTTAGCAGCAAACAGCATATTAAAAAGCTGAGACATTACTTTGTCCACAAAGTTCCGTCTAATCAAGGGTATGGTTTTTCCAGTAGTCATGTATGGATGTGAGAGTTGGACTATAAAGAAAGCTGAGTGCCGAAGAATTGATGCTTTTGAACTGTAGTGTTTGAGAAGACTCTTGAGAGTCTCTTGGACTGCAAGGAGATCCAGCTAGTCCATTTTAAAGGAGATCAGTCCTGGGTGTTCATTGGAAGGACTGATGTTAAAGCTGAAACTCCAATACTTTGGCCACTTGATATGAAGAGCTGACTAATTTGAAATGACCCTGTTGCTGGGAAAGATTGAGGGCAGGAGTAGAAGGGGATGACAGAGGATGAAATGGTTGGATGGCATCACCAACTCAATGCAGATAAGTTTGGGTGAACTCTGGGTATTGGTAATGGGCAGGAAAGTCTGGCATGTTGCAGCTCATGGGCTCACAAAGAGTTGGATATGACTGAGCTACTGAACTGAGCTGAACGTTTCCATCACCCACCTCAGTGGAGGGTCTAGCTGTCTAGAATATATAAGGCTTCTTTCACAAAAGGTAAGACAACCACATACACATCGTCTCCCCAAGGCTAAGGAAATGCTTAATGGTCTCTGAGCTTTGTTGGCAACATATATTTCTATTTTGTGACTCCTGGCTTTATTTAACTTACTCTTCATTATAGGACTTCATGAAGATGGAAATTTAGTTCAGAGAATAAAGTTTAGATTCTGTTTTTTAATAAAGGCAATATAAGCATGCTAAAGATGGATGTGGGCTTCCCAGGTGGCTCAATGGAAAAGAATTTGCCTACCAATGCTGGAGACCCAGGAGACATGGGCTTGATCCTGGGTTGGGAATATCCCTGGAGTAGGAAATGGCAACCCCCTCTAGTATTCTTGCCTGGAAAATTTTATGGACAGAGGAGCCTGACCAGCTGCCATCCATGGTGTCACAAAGAGTCAGACATGACTGAGAGAGCACACATGCTAAGATGGATGTGATTACTGATACTACATCAATCTTCACTCTTAAGGGGTTAATGTACTTATCATTTCTTGAAAGAGCAACAACAACATCAAAAAATGTTATGCTGTGTGGGAGCACATAGGTTAATGTGTCTGTAGTGGAAAACTATAAGTAGGAAGAACCCTGTCTACAGAGATTTCAGAAACAAATGTTTCATTTACTGCTGATTACTTGATATTGGCTCATTAGTATTCATTTCAACTAACTGTATTCAAAAAATCCCTTGTATCCTGTATTCACATGACTGGGGCTTGCCAGGCAGAAATACAAAAGAAAGATAAAAATGGGAATAAGAGATATGAATTGGTGGCCACATATGGGGTGGTTGAAGTGAAGTGAAGTTGCTCAGTGGTGTCCAACTCTTTGCGACCCCATGGACTGTAGCCTACCAGGCTCCTCTGTCCATGGGATTCTCCAGGCAATAGTCCTGGAGTGGATTTCCATTTCCTTCTCCAGGGGATCTTCCTAACCCAGGGATGGAACCCGGGTCTCCTGCATTGTAGACAGATGCTTTACTGTCTGAGCCATGGGGTGGTTAGTTTCTTGTAAAAGTAATGTTGATGATCATGAGTCACTTATGGTTCCTAGAATTATGACAGGAAGAAAGTAAGAGTTGGGATGACTTTCTATCTGCTTGGGCCTTCCCAGGTGGCGCTAGTGGTAAAGGACCCACATGCCAATGCAGGAGAAATAAGAGATGCAGGTTCGATCCCTGGGTCAGAAAGATCCCCGGAGAAGGGCACAGCAACCCACTTCAGTATTCCTGCTGGAGAATCCCATGGACAGGGAAGTGTGGCAGACTGCAGTCTATAGGGCTGTACAGAGTTGGACACGACTGAGGTGATTTAGCAGGCATCTACCTACTACAGAGGACAGTGGGCTAGTTAGACATTTCCTCCTGCTGAGTTGTTACTGGATGAGAAGCACACAGTTTGGTTTCCTTGCGCTCCCTGAAATTCTAACAACTATATGATACAGAACATTAAGTTCACTACTACTCAAATTAACTGACAAAGTTGCCTGTTATTATACTTCTTGATTAATAGATTCACAAGTAGGTCATATTCCAGAAATGCAAGGATGGATTAGTGATATAGATCACAATACTGTATTTAATTGAATCAGATACAGTAAAAGCAATAAAAGCAATATTAGTTAACAGTTTCCTCAGAAGAGTAGATAAATATCCATATAACATACAAAATTAAAAATAAGAGTCAGTTCCATGTTTTTCTAAAATCTATATATTTGGTATCTACAGCAAATATATATTGGAGATTAAAATGCCAAGGATATCAGCAGAGTTGGAAAAAAAAGACAAGTTAGCTTATAATCACAATTTATATTTAACTTCCTTCTGAAGTCCCATTCATTGCAAAATGATCATCAGAAAGGTGAACATAGGCCCTAAAATTGTAATAAACGTGGTAGGATAATTAACTGCTCTGAGGGCAGGAGGGAATTGGGGTTCTTACCTTTTTACTTGGTTTTTAATTCAGTTAGCTGTTTCTTGCTTTCTATTCTTCTAAGCCAGCACCAAGACTGATGCTCACCCTGTGCTCTTATGAACAGTTATCCACAGTTGTTTAGTGTCTGGTGTACAATCACCCACAGTAAGCTGTTTGTCTACATATTACTGGGAGGGGAAGGCCCTTCATCCTCCTTTACAGGACAGACTCATGGACACCAAATGTTCCCGTAAAGGTTCTATTCTGCATAGACTAATAAATGAAGTTCAGGGCTGTTTTCCTTTTTGTCTTTCTCAAAGTTTGGAGAGATGTCTTTCTTTCCAAATTTAGATTGACTTTTTCAAGGCAATTCAGTAAAGGAAAAATAACTTTTCCAATAAATACTTCTAGAAAGAACTGGATATCCATAGAGAAAATAAATGACCTTCAGTCTAAGTCTTGTACCTTATAAATAAAATAATTCCCATGGATCACAGTTGAAGGAAAGGGAAAACTGATTTATTGAATGAAATAAAAGAAGGTTACTGATATTGGAGGCCACTGATTAAGTGAGAGATAAGCAAGAGGAAATTGGAATGACAGTAATCAGAGAGCAGATACTATTCAAGGATCAAAATGTTTGGGAAGTATTCTAAGGGCGATGGAAATCTACACATGGCTTGTAAGCAGGAAAGTGACATACCTAAGTTTGCCATTTTAAACTCCATTTGCCATTTACTCCATCTGCTTGTGAAAGTGCTTTACAGTGACTGCAAGGCAAAACTGCAAACAGGATGTCTAGGGAAGTTTATTTTGCAGTACTTCAAGAGATGTGTTGATTTTTTAGAGGTAGGTGGCAAAAGAAATGGAAAGAGGCTGGTTGAATCAAGAGATATGTTTTGAGTTAAAATTGACATTCTTAACATGGTGGTCTGTGAGGGCTAAGGATAATGGGAGAAAGACTTCTGGTATTATGGCATGATCAAATGAATGCATAGTTTTGGGTTTCTTTTGGTTTGGTTTATTTATTTATTTTATTGATCCTGGAACAATGGGAGAAGAGCAAATTTGGGTTAAAATAAGCACTTTATTTTGGATATGTTAGAGGATTGAGGTAGAAACCAGAAAGGTAAGGAAAATAGGCCATAATGGAAAACATATCCTTGCAGTAAATATTGGATTGTAAAGAAATGATTAACATATATAAAATATTTAGTACTTTTGGTACATCTTCATTTACTTGGTTTATTTAGTTTATGTCCATTTATAAGTTAAGAAATTTTAAAGCATGGTTATATCAATTGATTGAAAATAAAAAGTGAGCATAGTGCTAGATCTTCATGTATCAACTATTAATTTCTTTATTCACTTGGGCTGGCCATTGAATTTCTGTTAGATTTAGATTTAAAACTCCCAGAATGACCATTTTGAGAGTCAGTGCCATACTGTAAATGCTTTTAGTTATAAGCCATGAATGAGGACAAAGTCAAGGTGTGATTTAACAATTTTTATCCTAGTTTTCCTTGTAGCATAAGCCATAATACCAGGCCAACAAAATATACTAAATCATTCATCGACTATGCTTTTTCATGTCTCATAAAAATATGTGCTTATAACAAGATATTCATCTATGAGATATGTGTCATAACAGCTTTATGGGGAAGAAAGGTTAGCTGAAAAACAAAGAATTTCTTCTAAGCTTATGTGACTACTGATTTTTATTTTTATGGGTGCTATTTTTACAGGTATTCCCTGTAATTGTAAAAATTGCACAATAATTCAATGATATTATCTGAAAATCTAAAAATATATATAATACTGAACTTTTATAACCTTGAAAGTTATATGGATTAGTATATTTTGACTGATAAAGCATTTAAATCTCTGAAACAGTAAGCAGCTTATTCAATGTGATAGAAAAAAAAAAATCATGACAGAATAGGGACTCAGACCTAAATCAGATTTACTTAGAATTTTTCCCTATTCATTTATATTTCATAATTAAAAATAAATAGTAATATTAATTCCAAACTCTTTTGAGGAATTGAATAGAACTTTAAACTTCTTAATAGAAAATATTCTTGTAGCAAATGCTATTACTTAATGTCTGGAAGAAAACAATTGACTTGTTTTAATGCATAGTGAAAGTAATGTAAAGTAGTAATGTAAAGTAATTTGAGCATAGTAAAGTAATGCTCAAAATTCTCCAAGCCAGGCTTCAGCAATATGTGAACCGTGAACTTCCTGATGTTCAAGCTGGTTTTAGAAAAGGCAGAGGAACCAGAGATCAAATTGCCAACATCCGCTGGATCATGGAAAAAGCAAGAGAGTTCCAGAAAAACATCTATTTCTGCTTTATTGACTATGCCAAAGTCTTTGACTGTGTGGATCACAATAAACTATGGAAAATTCTGAAAGAGATGGGAATACCAGACCACCTGATCTGCCTCTTAAGAAATCTGTATGCAGGTCAGGAAGCAACAGTTAGAACTGGTCATGGAACAACAGACTGGTTCCAAATAGGAAAAGGAGTACGTCAAGGCTGCATATTGTCACCATGTTTATTTAACTTATATGCAGAGTACATCATGAGAAATGCTGGACTGGAAGAAACACAAGTTGGAATCAAGATTGCCGGGAGAAATATCAATAACCTCAGATATGCAGATGACACCACTCTTATGGCAGAAAGTGAAGAGGGGCTAAAAAGCCTCTTTATGAAAGTGAAAGTGGAGAGTGAAAAGGTTGGCTTAAAGCTCAACATTCAGAAAACGAAGATCATGGCATCTGGTCCCATCACTGCATGGGAAATAGATGGGGAAACAGTGGAAACAGTGTCAGACTTTGTTTTTCTGGGCTCCAAAATCACTGCAGATGGTGACTGCAGTCATGAAATTAAAAGACGCTTACTCCTTGGAAGGAAAGTTATGACCAACCTAGATAGCATATTCAAAAGCAGAGACATTACTTTACCAACAAAGGTTCGCCTAGTCAAGGCTATGGTCTTTCCTGTGGTCATGTATGGATGTGAGAGCTGGACTGTGAAGAAGGCTGAGCGCCGAAGAATTGATGCTTTTGAACTGTGGTGTTGGAGAAGACTCTTGAGAGTCCCTTGGACTGCAAGGAGATCCAGCCAGTCCATTCTGAAGGAGATCAATCCTGGAATTTCTTTGGAAGGAATTATGCTGAAGCTGAAACTCCAGTATTTTGGGCACCTCATGCGAAGAGTTGGCTCATTGGAGAAGACTCTGATGCTGGGAGGGATTGAGGGCAGGAGGAGAAGGGGACGACAGAGGATGAGATGGCTGGATGGCATCACTGACTCGATGGATGCGAGTCTGAGTGACCTCCGGGAGCTGGCGATGGACAGGGAGGCCTGGCGTGCTGCGGTTCATGGGGTCGCAAAGAGTTGGACACGACTGAGCGACTGATCTGATCTGATCTGAATGCATAGTGATCCTCATGCATATATTTTGCTATTTTCCTAATCTCAATCTCTTTTCATATTAACATTTTTATGCTTTCTTCATCAGATATTTTGGATTGCCTTTTATAATCAAGTCACTATGCCACATGCTAGATTCTAATAAGTTATTTTTTTCTAGTTTTATTTTTTTTTTTATGTTTAATTTTATTTTATTTTTAACTTTACAATATTGTATTGGTTTTGCCATATATCAACATGAATCTACCACAGGTATACACGTGTTCCTCATCCTGAACCCTCCTCCCTCCCTGTACCATCCCTCTGGGTCGTCCCAGTGCACCGAGTCGCCAATTCAAGTTCGATGCACAATAAATTATTTTTTTTAATCAGTTTGTTAAATGCATTTCAAGCTCACTTCAAATTAGTCATATATCAAATATTTATCTGGTGTATTCTAGTTTTCGTAATTATATGCCATATAACTGTTATCCATTTTTTAAGATATATATAAGCACTAAAAATATGTGATGAAGTAATTAAAGAAGCTAACAAGCTATTAAATATGATTAAAATATTTTGAGGATTAAAAAAATTCCTGGAATGTGGTTATCACTAAAATAATTCATTGAGGTTAGATTATAACACATGAAAATTTCATTTAAGTCAACAGAGAGCTGGGCAACAGATTTTATTTAATTCCTTCTGTTTATTAGCATATTGTCAAACTTTCCAAAGCTGAAAAAAATACTGTATTATAATACAGTTTTACTGATATTCTAATTCATAGTATTTTAATCTAATTACATAAGACTCCTATTAGAGATGGAAGAGGTAATATTGACTATAAATAAACAAGAACAGAAAAAAGATAATTTAGTTCTCCTAGTCCTTTTAATTAGTAACTTAAAAAATGCAGATAGATATATGTGCTCAGTTTATTCACTCAGTCATGTTTGACTCTTTATGATCCTATGGACTGTAGCCCACCAGGCTCCTCTATCCATGGGGAGGCTCCAGGCAAAAATATTGGAGTGGGTTGCTATTCTATCCTCCAAGAGATCTTCCGAACCCAGGGATTGAACCAGGTCTGCCACATTGCAGGCAGATTCTTTACTGTCTGAGCCACCATGGAAGCCCAAGAATACTGGACTGGGTAGCCTGTCCCTTCTCCAGGGTATCTTCCCAACCCAGGAATCAAACAGGGGTCTCCCACATTGCAAATGGATTCTTTGTCAGCTGAGCTACCAGGGAAGCTCACAAATACATATAGGTAATCTTAAATTCTAACACATATTTGGAAGAATTTATTATAATGATTGACATATAGATTCCAGGTTATTTGTATACAGAGCTCAGAAGTTTGGGCTTTCTCATTGTGCATTAGAGGTGGTAGTTGAGGATAGCTTCATAGGTGTGGGATCAATCCTGTAGCACAGAACTCTGTGTAGAGTCCCCACAATGGGAATTTAATACCGTGGACACTGGTAATTCTGAATAACTTCTATCCTTGAATTTGTGCTTTGCAAGAGAAGTCTAATGGAAAATGTTAACATGAGCCAGTGGCCTTGCTAGCATACTAATCCATTTCTAGCTCCTCTGGGTCTCTCCTGACGGATTCCAGCTGCACCTACCCTCAGAGTCTCCCTTGTCACTCCCTTCACCTGCCCCATCACCATTCGAGTCGAACACAACCGAAGTGACTTAGCAGCAGCAGTAGCAGCAATGTGCCCCAGAGAGTGCACAAGCAGAATTACAGGGTAGGGTCATGGTGTGCTTGTGAAGGGTCTGCATTTACCCAACAAGTGTACTGATATGCAAAGGTGAATGCTGTTAAATAATAAATTAAATAAATCAAATTACAAGTCATAAGAGACTGAGAAAGAAAAATGTAATGGCACTTTTCCCTTTTTTTTTTTTTTTCAAATGAAGGTTCCCACATTTTTATTTTATACTGAGTCCTGTATATTATGTAGCTGGCACTGGTAGTAATACAGTTGTTGTCAAGAAAATACAACTCTTAAAATACAAGAACCTCTAACATCGTATGTGGCCTTTTTGAATTTTTAATGCTTTAATATATTGTCTATTTAACAATTCATATTGTTCCTGTAATTTAGGTTGCTTAAATGTTACTGTTCTTTGTACTGTGACCTTGGGGAGGCAGGGTTCATGCCTATTTGACTGACTCTATTTTTTGTGAAAACATGGATATGTGTGTTGAAGGACTGAATGAGTGAATCAACAAATATCTTCCTATATCAATCTTTAAAATAAATTATATATAATAAATACATTACCCAAGTTCTTTCATGTTGTAATACAGATAATTGAGATTAAGAGTTATGATGATTCCAAAACTTCTTTATAACTCTATACTTTGCTGCCTCATATTTAGCTTTTAAAAATTTGGAGAGCAACAATGTTACTTTTCTTCCCAACACTAATTGCCCAGCCTTTGAGGCTCACTGATGTTCCAAATAGGAAAAGGAGTATGTCAAGGCTGCATATTGTCACCTTGCTTATTTAACTTATATGCAGAGTACATCATGAGAAACGCTGGGCTGCAAGAAGCACAAGCTGGAATCAAGATTGCTGGGAGAAATATCAATAACCTCAATATGCAGATGATACCACCCTTATGGCAAAAAGTGAAAAGGATCAACAAAGCCTCTTGATGAAAGTGGAGAGTGAAAAAGTTGGCTTAAAGCTCAACATTCAGAAAATGAAGATCATGGCATCCGGTCCCATCACTTCATGGGAAATAGATGGGGAAACAGTAGAAACAGTGGCTGACTTTATTTTGGGGGGCTCCAAAAATCACTGCAGATGGTGACTGCAGCCATGAAATTAAAAGACTCTTACTCCTTGAAAGAAAAGTTATGACCAACCTAGACAGCATATTCAAAAGCAGAGACATTACTTTGCCAACAAAGGTCCATCTAATCAAGGCTATGGTTTTTCCAGTAGTCATGTATGGATGTGAGAGTTGGACTGTGAAAAAGGCTGAGTGCCAAAGAATTGATGCTTTTGAACTGTGGTGTTGGAGAAGACTCTTGAGAGTCCCTGAGACTGCAAGGAGATCCAACCAGTCCATTCTGAAGATCAGCCCTGGGATTTCTTTGGGAGGAATGATGCTAAAGCTGAAACTCCAGTACTTGGCCACCTCATGTGAACAGTTGACTCATTGGAAAAGACTCTGATGCTGGGAGGGATTGGGGGCAGGACGAGAAGGGGACAACAGAGGATGAGAGGGCTGGATGGCATCACTGACTCGATGGATGTGAGTTTGAGTGAACTCTGGGTGTTGGTGATGGACAGGGAGGCCTGGCATACTGGGATTCATGGGGTTGTAGAGAGTCAGACACAACTGAGAGACTCAACTGAACTGATGTTCCAAAGATGTGAATGATTTAAAAACCTTATTTAGAGAGGCAAGTAAGGATCAGCATCATGCCCATACAAAGAAGAGAAAAATAGAAGATTCATAGATGGAAGAAAATCCAAAATGAAATCAAATCAGACAGAGACAAAAACAGATAATCTTCCTTTTTTTTTTTTTTTTTTTTTTTGTGGCTATGTAGGTACAGCAATAAATCTTGTAAATCTTACCTGAAATTTGCCATTTATTTGTTCATTATTCCCTGCACATAAAAAACAAATACCTTAAAGCCATATGAATTTCTTATTCTGTTTCTAAAATTTGCTTCATGTACTGAGGGGGCATATCTGTATTCAAAACTAATAGATAGTGCTTCTTCCTTCTTTACTCTGTTTTCCTCTGACAGGTACAAAATCTTCCAAATGATTGTGTCAACTCTGATCTGCATCTTTTATTCCCCTCCTTATCCTTTCTCAAAGCAGCCACTGAGACATCTATGTGTGTCTTCTTTATTGTGACTGATTCTTCCGATGTTCAAGGTTTTTACCCCAAGCTTTACTCCTATCCAGGCTCTCTCTTCTCCTATGTTCTCTCCAAAGCTAACCCTGTTCCTCCCAAATTTATGCCTTTTATTTATTGTGAGTAAAATGGATAGTAGCATGAAATTATTAGGAGATAAAAAAACAGCAAGTTATACAGAATTATCCCATTAATGTTGCACAGAATATCTGAATCAGAGCTTTAAATAAAGTTGACTATGATGTACAATCCTGAAAGATGATGGTGTGAAAGTGATGCACTCAATATGCCAGCAAATTTGGAAAACTCAGCAGTGGCCACAGGACTGGAAAAGGTCAGCTTTCATTCCAATCCCAAAGAAAGGCAATGCCAAAGAATGCTCAAACTACAGCACAATTGTACTCATCTCACATGCTAGTAAAGTAATGCTCAAAATTCTCCAAGCCAGGCTTCAGCAATACATGAACTGTGAACTCGATGATGTTCAAGCTGGTTTTAGAAAAGGCAGAAGAACCAGAGATCAAATTGCCAACATCCACTGGATCATGGAAAAAGCAAGAGAGTTCCAGAAAAACATCTGTTTCTGCTTTATTCACAATGCCAAAGCCTTTGACTGTATGGATCACAAGAAACTGTAGAAAATTCTGAAAGAGATGGGAATACCAGACCACCTGATCTGCCTCTTGAGAAATTTGTGTGCAGGTCAGGAAGCAACAGTTAGAACTGGACATGGAACAACAGACTGGTTCCAAATAGGAAAAGGAGTATGTCAAGGCTGCATATTGTCACCATGTTTATTTAACTTATATGCAGAGTACATCATGAGAAACGCTGGACTGGAAGAAACACAAGCTGGAATCAAGATTGCCGGGAGAAATATCAATAACCTCAGATATGCATATGACACCACCCTTATGGCAGAAAGTGAAGAGGAACTAAAAAGATTCTTAATGAAAGTGCAAGTGAAGAGTGAAAAAGTTGGCTTAAAGCTCAACATTCAGAAAATGAAGATCATGGCATCCGGTCCCATCACTTCATGGGAAGTAGATGGGGAAACAGTGGAAACAGTGTCAGACTTTATTTTTCTGGGCTCCAAAATCACTGCAGATGGTGACTGCAGCCATGAAATTAAAAGACGCTTACACCTTGGAAGGAAATTTATGACCAACCTAGATAGCATATTCAAAAGCAGAGACATCACTTTGCCAAAAAAGGTTCGTCTAGTCAAGGCTATGGTTTTTCCTGTGGTCACGTATGGATGTGAGAGTTGGACTGTGAAGAAGGCTGAGCACCAAAGAATTGATGCTTTTGAATTGTGGTGTTGGAGACGACTCTTGAGAGTTCCTTGGACTACAAGGAGATCCAACCAGTCCATTCTGAAGGAGATCAGCCCTGGAACTTCTTTGGAAGGAATGGTGCTAAAGCTGAAACTCCAGTACTTTGGCCACCTCATGCGAAGAGTTGACTCACTGGAAGTCTCTGATGCTGGGAGGGATTGGGGGCAGGAGGAGAAGGGGAAGACAGAGGATGAGATGCCTGCATGGCATCACTGACTCAATGGACATGAGTCTGAGTGAACTCCAGGAGTTGGTGATGGACAGGGAGGCCTGGCCTGCTGTGATTTATGGGGTCACAAAGAGTCGGACACGACTGAGTGACTGATCTGATCTGATCTGATGATGTACAGTAGAGGTAGAATAAGAGAGTTGAAATAAAAAAAGAAATGCCAAATCGGAAGCACTCAGAACTGCTTTGATAGAGGCACTCAGAGCTTAGTGGTAGTCATGGTGGTTTAGTTGATAAGTTGTGCTTGACTCTTGTGACCCCTTAGCAGAGAGCTCACCAGGCTCCTCTGTCCATGGGATTTCCCAGGCAAGAATACTGAAGTAGGTTGCCATTTCCTTCTCCTCCAGTAGATCTTACAAACCCAGAGATCTAATCCAGGTCTCCTGCATTGAAGGCAGATTCTTTACCAACAGAGCCACCAGGGAAGCCCACACAGAGCTGAACGGGTCCTCATTCTTTTTCACACTGCATAAAGATCAGAAAAGCCATCTCACACTTAACTTTAAATCTAGAAATATTCTTAAAGTGAATATTGTGGGCTGCCAGTAAAAAAGATGAATGAGAATTAGCATTCAACTTCAGAGGTTAGAATGGCAGGTAGGTAATTAGTTCTTTCCAATTTTCAAATTTATCTGTGTTATACAGAATAAGTAAGAAGTGATTCACAATTATGACTTTCTATATTTTTACACTGAAATAATTATTTTTAATAGCTTCACCATGTAGTGTATTGGAACCACTTTAATGGAAGTCTGAGAGAAGAATAAAAATCACCTAACAAAAAAGGAAATGACTGATAAAATAGCTTCAACTTCATAGGGATGGCAAGGGTTGAACCAGTGATTCGTTATTATTATTATCCAGTCTTCTACTAGAAGTGGGGAGTGCTCGTTAGGGTGGGACAGATTTTAATACTTGAATTCCAAGAAAGTCAGTTAGTCAAACAATAAGTAATAATGGAAGTCAAATGGCAGTGTCCCGAATTTAGATAATTGAGTTATAGCTATATTTTAGCCAATAACTGACAACAGTAGCAATATATGCAGTGGTTCATTATTAGTTTTAGACAAAATTATTCATTCTTTCCTCTTTTTTGACAGTACCATTTAATTTTCAATTATTAAATTATCTATTCACATTGTGAACAGCCTTAGTAGGACTGACATTAGAGCTGATCTGCCCACTCTTGTAGGGTAACAGAAGCTGCCTAATTTTTTTCACAAATACTTCAAAATATACAAATTTATAAGGAGAGTCAGAAAACCATTCAAAACTTGTGCCAGCATCATAGGTTGGAGGAAGACAGTAAATCGAAGATTATTTTGCTTGTAACTAGGAAAGTAAATATCTGAATCCAGAAGAGCCAATTACCAAGCCTATGCCTGGTCTAAGATCAAGTGGAGACTGTGCAGAAAAGGAGAAATATAGCAAAGGTTTACACATTGCAATGAGAGGATGTCCTGAATGAAGAAGTATTGGAAACATATATGAGGACACTGGTTGTTAGTGGATTGAAAAGAAGAGGTTTTAAAGCAGATTGGGGGTGGGGGGTGGGGAGGAGAGGTGGGAGGAAAAGCAGGCAGAAGCAGGGGGACTGACCTGCAAATGCATGGTTAGGAAGGAGAGGAATGTGGTGTGGAACAGAGATGCAATCATTAGAGGTTTGATTACAAAGAAGAAAGCATATACTCAAAAATACCTTTTTCATAAGGATGCAAAGATATATCTGAAAACAGTAACTATACTCCTGCAAAGATAAGTAAATAACTTTCCTCTTGTATTACGGTGATGAATTAGTAAGATTTTCTCTTGTGTTGTTTATGTGAAATTCAGGTGTACTGGTTTCTGTTAGTACACTGAAATTGTGGTGGCCTAAATAACCACTGCAGATGATGACTGCAGCCATGAAATTAAAAGACGCTTATTTGTTGGAAGAAAAGTTATGACCAACCTAGACAGCATATTCAAAAGCAGAGACATTATTTTGCCAACAAAGGTCCATCTAGTCAAGGCTATGGATTTCCCAGTAGTCATGTATGGATGTGAGAGTTGGACTGTGAAGAAGGCTGAGCACCGAAGAATTGATGCTTTTGAACTGTGGTGTTGGAGAAGACTCTTGAGAGTCCCTTGGACTGCAAGGAGATCCAACCCGTCCATTCTGAAGGAGATCAGCCCTGGGTATTTTTTGGAAGGAGTGATGCTAAAGCTGAAACTCCAGTATTTTGGCCACCTCATGCAAAGAGTTGACTCATTGAAAAACACTCTGATGCTGGGAGGGATTGGGGGCAGGACGAGAAGGGGACAACAGAGGATGAGAGGGCTGGATGGCATCACTGACTCGATGGACTTGAGTCTGAGTGAACTCCGGGAGTTGGTGATGGACAGGGAGGCCTGGCATGGTGCGATTCATGGGGTCACAAAGAGTCGGACATGACTGAGTGACTGAACTGAACTGAACTGAAATAACCACTGGTTGATTAAAATGTTCTTCTCATTGTCAATGTGGTGAAAACAAGTATGATAGCTTTAATTTCAATAAGAAGAAAATTTAAAACAGAAGTCTATGACACAGAAAAAATTGTGTTAACACTTAACACTGTCACAAATACAGAAAAAGTAAAAATAAAACCACCACATCAGCAAAACGGTATTTGTGAGGAGCACACTCACCAGCGCAAAATCAAGGGTTGAGCTCTGAGACAGGAAGCACAGCGACAGTGAGACCTTTAATGAGGGTCTTGTGAGATTGGATCTTGTGTGATCAAATGTCTGGTGGGTAGGCATGCCCAGGATAGTTACAGCAAGCACTCCTATTCCTTGGCACACAGATCCCTCCCCAGTTCCTCAGTGGCTGTGTACTATGGGGTTGCAATCTTCCTTGGGCGTCCCCTAACTCTCATAGTGTATTCTTTCTTCTTCCTTCCTATCCTAAGTCTACATTTCTCAATGAGTACTTTAGTTTATCCCTTCCCGACCATCGGATTAGCTTAGGGTCTCTCCAGGTGTAAGCTGTTAAGCAAGACTGCTGCTAAACTGCTGCTACTGCTGGTAAGTCGCTTCAGTCGTGTCCGACTCCGTGCAATCCCATAGATGGCAGCCCACCAGGCTTGCCCATTCCTGGGATTCTCTAGGCAAGAATACTGGAATGGGTTGCCATTTCCTTCTCCAATGCATGAAAGTGAAAAGTGAAAGTGAAGTGGCTCAGTCGTGTCCAACTCTTCAGGACCCCATGGACTGCAGCCTACCAGGCTCCTTTGTCCATGGAATTTTCCAGGCAAGAGTACTGGAATGGGGTGCCCCTGCCTTCTCCAAGGTTGCCAGTAATTTTCAAAGACAAAACTAGCTAGCTCTGAGGGGAAAACCATTTGTTAATGATTTTCCACCCAAGGCAAGCTACTTTGCCCTGAAAATGAACCACTTCAAGCTCCATGTCTTACAGTATTTAGTAAGAATTTGTTGTGCCTACAAGAGTAGTTTGTGAACTGGGAACTCTGAAATCAAAAGCTGAATGAGACTTAGAGGTATATTGTTTTCAGACAATGAAGTGAAAATTCAAAAACTGCTTATTCTATAAAATAATCAGTTATAAATTAGAGTTTTTATAGTGATAGGGGATTGATTGAAAGTGGTTACCACGTGCTAATTTGTAGGACGGTGTGTGTGTGTATATATATATATATATATAGAGAGAGAGAGAGAGAGAGAGAGAGAAAGAGGAAGGTATAGTTTCATTTATGATTTTAAGAGGAACTTAAAAGAAATATTCCAAGTTACACATCCCTTATTTTGCAGACTAAGCTAAACTGTTTCACTTACGTGTCTTTAACTGATTTTGTCTTCTCAGGGAATCTTCAAATTTGGTATCCTTTTTTGTATTTTACTTTAACCACACAGAAAACTGAATCCCAACCAGTAAAATTAAATTTTTACTGTATTGATTCAATCTTCTCTTTAACCAATATGGCATCCCAACGTGAAGTCAACACGAGAGGGTCAATATGAAAGATGAGAAAGATAACCATAATTTTAACCAACTCTCAGTACTCTAAGTTATCATGTTGTCCCAAGTACTAAAAATATACTGTCTTAAATAGACATTTCTCCAAAGAGATATAGATGGCCAATAAGAACATGAAAAGATGCTCAACATCACTAATTGTTAGAGAAATACAAATCAAAACTAAATGAGGTATCACCTCACATTAGTCAGAAAAACCATCATCAAAAAGTCTACAAATAATAAATACTAGACTCTAAATTTGAGATTAGGGTTAGCATATACACACTACTATATGTAAAATAGATGAAAAACAAGGACTCACTGTATACTGCAGGGAACTATATTCAGCATCTTATAATAACCCAGAGTGGAAAATAATCTGAAAAATAATATGTATATTATGTATGTATAACTGAATCACTTTGCTGATACATACACAAGCATATGTATGTGTATATGACTCAGTATATACATATATGTATATATATACACATATATGTGTGTATATTAGTTCTAAAAAAAATAAAATACTGAAATAATGCCATTTATAGCAAAATGGATGAACCTAGATATTATGTACCAGGGGCTTCCTTGATGGCTCAGATGGTGAAAAATCTGCCTGTAATGCAGGAGATCCAGGTTTAATCCCTGGGTTGAGAAGATACCCTGGAGAAAGGAATGGCAACCAACACCAGTATTCTTGCTGGGCAAGTTTTATGGACAGAGAGCCTGGTGGGCTACAGTCCATGGGGTCACAAACAGACACAACTGAGAGACTTCTTACATTTTCAGTTTCAAGTGAAGTAAGTAAGATAAAAAGAAATATTATATTATAGTGCTTTTATGTGGAATCTAAGAAGGTAACACAAATAAACTGAATTAAAAAACAAAAGTAGACTCAGTCATAGACAACAAACTTACAGTTAACAAATGGGATAATTTAGGAGTTTGAGACTAACATACACATACTACTGTATATAAAATAGATCATCAGTAAGGACCTATTGTATAGCATAGGGAACTGTATTCAATATCTTTTAATAACCTTAAATGGAAAATAATCTGAAAAAGAATGAATATATTCTGAATCACTCTGCTATACACCTGAAACATTATAAATCAACTTAGTCCAACTTGAAAAGTTAAAATAATTTCAAAAATATATATTGCCCTTAATGAAGCAAATGCATGGATGTTTCTAAAAACTCATTCTACATTTTATCACTAAGTTCATATTTACAAAGAAAATAGCCATTTTGTCTTCATTAAAATAATTAAAATGTACTGTGAAAATAAATGCAATTATTTCATGAACATAAACATATTTTTTCCCAGCAGTAAAACATATCAGATAGTTTCAGCAAACATGTCTGATACTTTTATATTTTAATTTTCCTACGGGTGCTCTTGACATAATAGTGAAAAAGTAGTATTTTCAAGTGTGCTCTATGCCTGGGTGGATTTGTTTTACTGACAGCTCAAGTTTCATATAAAACCAAGAAATCAAGAGTGAAAGTAGACTTTCAGTAAATGTTTTAAATGCTCTTATAATTTTAAACATTTATTTGCCAAAATATTAATATCTATATTATATATTACATTTATTTTAAATAATGGTTGTCATTGATATTCCAAAGAATTTTCTTTCCAAGACAATCATAAGTGAAAGGACTATATTATTAATAATATAGTCATACTATACTATCCCACGGATGGAGGAGCCTGGAAGGCTGCAGTCCATGGGGTCGCTAAGAGTCGGACATGACTGAGCGACTTCACTTTCTCTTTTCACTTTCATGCATTGGAGAAGGAAATGGCAACCCACTCCAGTGTTCTTGCCTGGAGAATCCCAGGGACGGGGGAGCCTGGTGGGCTGCCATCTATGGGGTCACACAGAGTCGGACACGACTGAAGTGACTTAGCATGGCATAACATAGCATACTATTTAAGAGGAGTGCCATATGATATACCATTATACTATAAAAATTACACACATATCTGTCAAAATGCAATTTGTGATTCTGAATAATGTTCTGAGCAGGATCATGTTGTAAGTAATGAATATAAATTCTTCACCTTATATAATAACTATATCAGACATAGATATGAAACATTCCTATTTTACAGATGAGAAACCTGAGGCACAGAGAGGCTGAATAACTTCTCCAAGCTCATATAACTAAGAAATTGAATTCTGGATTGGAATCCAAAAATCTAGTCTTAAAAGATCATCATTTTACCATTATCTATACGCTGATAGCTCAGTTGATAAAGAATCTGCCTGCAATGCAGGAAACCCTGGTTCGATTCCTAGGTTGGGAAGATGCCCTGGAGAAGGGATAGGCTACCCACTCCAGTATTCTTGGGCTTCTCCTGTGGCTCAGCTGATAAAGAATACGCCTGCAATGTGGAAGACCTGGGTTCTATCTCTGGGTTGGGAAAATTCCCTGGAGAAGGGAAAGGCTATTCATTCCAATATTCTGGCCTGGAGAATTCCATGGACTGTATAGTTCATGGGGTCACAAAGAGTCTGACACGACTGAGCGACACTTTCACTTTCATTGCCAATAATTGAAATTACACACAAGCAGATCAATGTACAAAATGATATAGATGCACAGAAAGAAGGTTTAGTATATTTTCTAGAATAAAAAGCAATAAGTTGTGCATTGAAGCTTAAGGCAGAATATTTTAATTTATGTTTCCTTACAATAATCTTTTAAAAGTAAGATTACATTAATCTTATTTGTATTTTCATGATCTTGCAAAGGATATGAAATATTAACATCAGAAAGTAGTTTCAAGAACAAGAATACATTTTGTCACACCCACTATATCCTGCACATATGATATATTGGGATACTTACTGTGTTATATTTTTATGTTTTGTGGCAAATTTCAATGCACCAGTAAGTGAACCCAACTTGATATCATGCATTCCCAAAGACTTCAGGTATGTATTGAGATAATATAGTCTATTCATCCTAGATGACTTGCTTGTGTACAGTATATCATCACTTTATTAAGCACTATTTTGTCTCATTGAATTGACTGATAACCATTTTCATGCCTTAAATATATTTTTTAATCTTTGGGTGCCACTAAAAGCTATTATACTTTTACATTCATGAATCCAATCATTCTATATATACTTATAATTTAATTATGTTTGTAAATGATATTTTCATTATGTTACTTCTCTAGAAGCTTTACAACAGAAGGAAATGAATGTTGCATTCCGATACTGACAATAGTAAAGAAAAACAACAAAATAGATGCAAATATTTGTTTGCAATTGTTTTACAGGAATTTTTTTAAAGTCCAGGAAAGATGTTTCAGAAACATGTCAACATATGGATTTAAATCTTTAAACAGTTCTTCACTTTATGCTTCAGGTCCCAAGGGGTGACAAATGTTTTCTGAAAAGAGCCAGATAGTAAATATATCAAGCTTATAGACCAAGAAACAAAATTGAAACTATCACTTACAAGGGCTTACAAAATCATTTAAAATCAGTCTTTTTAAAATGTTAAAATAAAACAAAACATTCCTAACTCACAAAACAGGGGTCATATTGATTTGGCCAGCAGCATAAATCTGCCAACTCCTGAACACGCGATTAGCTCAAAAAGCAAATTAGCAGTCTCCTCCATTGACATACAGAAAGAAAAATTTCTCTTTGCCTTGCCTCAAGGATAAATTCTTATTGTGGTTGGCACAATATTTTTAAAACTGCGCAAATTATTTTATAAAATATAAAAATATAGTCTTCTATGTTTTCTTTTTGTATTTAAAAGTAAAACCTTGTCTTTGTCTCCAAAAACTGAAATCAATAATTTATGGAGAAAACATAATATTTTATTGTGTATGATTATATACATTCTCTAACATCATGATCAAAAATACACTCAAAATGGATTAAAGACCTAAATGTAAGACAGGATACTATAAAACTCCTTGAGAAAAACATAGGCAGAACACTCTGACGTAAATCTCAGCAATATCTTTTTTGAAACTCCTAGAGTAATGGAAACAAAAACAAAAATTAACAAATGGAACCTAATTAAACTTAAAAGTTTTCACACAGCAAAATAAATCATAAACAAGACAAAAAGAAAACCTACAGAATAGAGAAAATATTTGCAAACAATTCAAGTGACAAGGGACTAATCTTCAAAATATACAAACAACTCACACTGTCCAAGGTCAAATAAGCAACAACCCAATCAAAAAATAGGCAGAAAGTTTAAAAAGACATTTCTCCAAAGACAGATGACCAAAAGCTAATGAAAAGATGCTCAACTTTAATTATTAGATATATGAAAATCAAAACTACAATGAGATATTACATCATACTGGTCATGAATGGCCATTATCAAAAATGCCAACAAGCAATAAAATACTGGAGAGGGTACGGAGAAAAAGGAACTTTCTTACATTTTGGGGGAATGCCTATTTGTACAGCCACTAAGGAGAATAGTATGGAAGTTCTTTAAAAAACTAAAAATAAGTTACCATGTGATCCAGCAATCCCACTCCTGGACATACATTCAGAGAAAATATAACTTGAAAATATACATGCACCTCAGTGTTCATTGCAGCACTATTTACAATAACCAAGACATAAAAACAACCTAAGTGTCCACTGTCAGATGAATGTATAAAGAAGATGAAAAGAAACATGACATAGGAAACAAACTTGTGGTTATCAAATGGGAAGAGGAATAAATTCCAAGTCTGTGATTAAAATATGCACACTACTATATATAAAACAGATAATCAACAAGGACTTACTGTATAGCATAGGGAACTATAATTAACATCTTGTAATAGCTTATAATGGGAGAGAATGGAAAAAATAATATATATATATATTGCCAAAGAATGCTCAAACTACTGCACAATTGCACTCATCTCACACGCTAGTAAAGTAATGCTCAAAATTCTCCAAGCCAGGCTTCAGCAATATGTGAACCGTGAACTTCCTGATATGCAAGCTGATTTTAGAAAAGGCAGAGGAACCAGAGATCAAATTGCTAACATCCGCTGGATCATGGAAAAAGCAAGAGAGTGCCAGAAAAAAACATCTGTTTCTGCTTTATTGACTATGCCAAAGCCTTTGACTGTGTAGATCACAATAAACTGTGGAAAATTCTGAAAGAGATGGGAATACCAGACCACCTGATCTTCTCTTGAGAAACCTGTATGCAGGTCAGGAAGCAACAGTTAGAACTGGACATGGAAAAACAGACTGGTTCCAAATGGGAAAAGGAGTTCGTCAAGTCTGTATATTGTCACCCTGTTTAATTAACTTATATGCAGAGTACATCATGAGAAACGCCGGACTGGAAGAAACAGAAGTTGGAATCAAGATTGCTGGGAGAAATATCAATAACCTCAGATATGCAGATGACACCACCCTTATGGCAGAAAGTGAAGAGGAACTAAAAAGCCTCTTGATGAAAGTGAAAGTGGAGAGTGAAAAGGGTGGCTTAAAGCTTAACATTCAGAAAATGAAGATCATGGCATCTGGTCCCATCACTTCATGGGAAGTAGATGGGGAAACAGTGGAAACAGTATCAGATTTAAGTTTTCTGGGCTCCAAAATCACTATAGATAGTGACTGCCGCTATGAAATTAAAAGACGCTTACTCCTTGGAAGGAAAGTTATGACCAACATAGATGGCATATTGAAAAGCAGAGACATTACTTTGCCAACAAAGTTCCGTCTAGTCAAGGTGATGGCTTTTCCTGTGGTCATGTATGGATGTGAGAGCTGGACTGTGAAGAAGGCTGAGCACTGAAGAACTGATGCTTTTGAACTGTGGTGTTGGAGAAGACTCTTGAGAGTCCCTTGGACTGCAAGGAGATCCAACCAGTCCATTCTGAAGGAGATCAGCCCGGGGATTTCTTTGGAAGGACTGATGCTAAAGCCGAAACTCCAGTACTTTGGCCACCTCATGCGAAGAGTTGACTCATTGGAGAAGACTCTGATGCTGGGAGGGATTGGGGGCAAGAGGAGAAGGGGACGACAGAGGATGAGATGGCTGGATGGGGTCACTAACTCGATGGATGTGAGTCTGAGTGAACTCCAGGAGTTGGTGATGGACAGGGAGGCCTGGCGTGCTGCGATTCATGGGGTCGCAAAGAGTTGGACACGACTGAGCAACTGATCTGATCTGATTTGATATGACATATATGAAAGTGAAAGTGGCTCAGTCGGGTCCCGCTTTTCCCAACCCAGTGGACTGTACAGTCCATGGAGTTCTCCAGGCCAGAATACTGGAGTGGATAGCCTTTCTGTTCTCCAGAGGATCTTCCCATCCCAGAGCTTGAACTCAGGTCTCCCACATGGCAGGCAGATTCTTAACTGGCTAGCCACAAAGGAAGTCTAAGAATACTGAAGTAGTAGTCTATCCCTTCTCCAAGGTAGCTTTCCAACCAAGAAGTCAAACTGGGGTCTCCTGCATTGCAGGCAGATTTTTTACCAACTGAGCTATCAGGGAAACCATATGACGTATATATATATATATATATATATATATATATATATATATACACATATATACACACACACACACACTGATATATATGTATAACTAAATCACTGTATTATAAACATGAAAATAATATAATATTGCAAAACAATAGTATTTCAATAAAAATTTTAAACAGTAAAATATATACATTTATAATATTCTAAAAATAATTCATTTCATGAATCTTCATATCAAAATTTTCTTAACTTTGTAGGAAGAAATAATTAATACATTATTAATATGTTTTTAATTAATTCAAAGTTCAGCTATGTCCTGTGATGTCTGGGGCTAAATGGAACTTCTAAGTTCCATGCAACATTGTAAATTATTCATTTTCTTTTTTAAACTTCTTGGCTTGTTTATTGTTATTTTATTTTATTATATTTTATATTTTATTGTTATTGTTACTTAGCTCGTTTATTGTTCATTGTTTTATTAAAGAAGTTGATATTTTACATAAAATCTTAATAGGTGTCCTATAAATATTTATTCTGTCTCTTGCCACTTGAGGAAAACTTTTCAATAAATATGTCCTTTTGCAGAGACTGGACTCATTGAATTACTGACTTCTAAAAATGCAATTGGAAAAACTTACAATCTATAGTAAATTCCTACCATTGTGCTGAAAAGTTTCCATTTTTAAATGAGTCTGCCTTTGTAAGGATAAGAGATTTTTTTTTTATCAAGAATCTCTTTTATTGATTATCAGAAACATTACAAACATCTAATATGAACAAATTGTAACATGACAGTGTTTAGTTTGAACAATTAATACATTTCAGATATAATATTATACATATTTCAATGTTATTCTCCCCAGTCATCCCACCCTCTCCCGGTCCCATAGTCCAAAAGTCTGGTCTATACATCAGTGTCTCTTTTGCTGTCTCATAAATAGGGTTATTTTTACCATCTTTCTAAATTCCATATATGTGCGTTAGTATACTGTATTTGTGTTTTTGTTTCTGGCTTACTTCACTCTGTATAATAGGCTCCAGTTCCATCCACTGTTTGCAATAGCCAGAACGTGGAAGCAACCTAGATGTCCATCCACAGATGAAAGGATAAGAGATTTAAATCTGTACTGTGTCATGAGTGATATTGAGATGTATCTTAGTTAAAATGAAAACAAAATATTCACATTTTGCTAACATTTCTTAAATGATGGTGTGTATACTAAATGAACAGTTGATATTTTCTACCAAATTGTAAAATGATTTCATACTGTTAAATTTGAAAAATTAATTTTAATAATATACAATGCAGTTAATATAAATAATAATAAAGTAAAATACAATTTTTACAACTTTAAAATTTGTAGAAAATTTAATATAAAATATATTTTATACAAATATGAAACTACAATATACTTTAAATACATATAAATATTTAGTAACATAAATTATGCACCAAATATGTAAAAGTATTAAATAAAATATTTAAATGCTCCTATTTCTAATCCAGTTTAACAAAACATTTGAATAACTAAATGTGGTAAGACATATTAATTGTGTAGAATGAAGTAAAGTAAAAACGTTGCTATAAATTTTGATGATAAAGAATGATCAAATGAATAAGTCCATTCAGCTTTCTAAATGGACAATAATAGTAAAAGGTGGAATTTATGTATTGTGTGTGTGCTCAGTTGGATCACAACCCATGCACTGTAACCCACCAGGCTCCTCTGTACATGGGATTCTCCAGGCAAGAGTTGGTAGCTCATGGAGCGGGTAGTACTGGAGGGGGTAGCCATTTGTCCCCCAAAGGATCTTCTTGACTCAGGGATCAAACCCACATCTGCATCTCCTGCATTGCAGGAGGATTCTTTACTGTTGAGCCATCAGGGAATCCCCTTATATATTCATAATTTGTACTAATTTTTATTCAATAACTTTTCTCAATCAGGTACCTGTACATTTATTTAGTTCTTAGATAAAGACTATCATTTTATAAAGAAAAAATCAGAATTTTTTAACTAAATGTTATTACTAGATAAAAAAGGACTATAAAGTCTATTTATTAACACATTTTACTAATAAAAATGTTTTTAAAATTACACTATAGAATAATCTATTTAAAATGTCATAAAATTCCATTAAATATATCTTAAATGAATAAGATCTATTTTCTTAAATAGGGAACAGTATATTTCACAATGATTAAGTAACATACCATGATCTATTGAAGCTGGTATTCACCAAAACCATTACAATACCATTTACCCCATCTCATACTATTCATTATTTCCCTGTGCTCCCATAAGCCCCAGTCTGATTTCCCATGTCATATGTGCGATATCCTTTTAGTCATCCCATGAAATGTATATTTGATTGATTGGCAGAGGATGCAATTGAGCTGTTACTCAAATGCTCTCCATTTAGAAAACAGGAAAAAGAATAATTTGAAAAATTGGAAAGCTAAAATGCAAGACTTAAGCAAGCCTAATATATTTCAGCACTTCTTAGGAAATAAGAATTCAGCTTAAGTATTTACCAGTAATATACTTTTTGCATGGAAAAGGCAATGGCACCCCACTCCAGTACACTTGCTTGGAAAATCCCATGGACGGACTAGCCTGTTAGGCTGCAGTCCATGGGGTCGCTAAGAGTCGGACATGACTGAGCGACTTCCCTTTCAATTTTCACTTTCGTGCATTGGAGAAGGAAATGGTAACCCACTCCAGTGTTCTTGCCTGGAGAATCCCAGGGACGGGGGAGCCTGGTGGGCTGCCATCTATGAGGTCGCACAGAGTCGGACACGACTGAAGTGACTTAGCATAGTATAGCATACTTTTTGCAATAATCTCAAATAGTCATAATGTGCTGATTATTAAATGATCTAATCATACTCTTCCAGAATATATTCTATTTAAAAAGTGGAAGATTTATGCTGGGGGTGCAACTTTATTCATGATGTTACCTACTTCAAGTTACATATTAAATATCTTTTGTGATTTTAAAACTGAGTTCATTGTCAATTGAATATTTATTTATTGTAAAACCCCATATAGTATAAAACAAAAAGAAAGAAACTGTGTATTTTGAATTAACTATATTGGACATAAATTTAGAGCCAAATATTGGGCTTCCCTAGTGGATCAAATTGTAAAGCGTCTACCTGCAATGTGGGAGACCTGGGTTAGATTCCTGGGTCAGGAAGATTCCTGTGGAGAAGGTAATGGCAACCCACTCCAGTATTCTTGCCTGCAAAATTCCATGGGTGGAGGAGCCTGGTAGGCTACAGTCCACAGGATAGCAAAGAGTCAGATATGACTGAGCAACCTCACATAAACACACACACACAAATTATTTACAAATGAAAACATAAATGCTTCATTTTATATGATAATGTTCTACAATATCATAAAATGCTTGTCTCCATTTACCCAGGTTATCTCATAGAAAGGATGAGGTTTAAAACATGAAGGATTTCTTTTTTGAATTACAAATAAGTTTTAGAGAGTCTCCAAAGTATAATACAGAATTCAGTTTTAGTAAAATTAAGTAAAGATATGTATCAAAAGCAACAGAAAATTGTACAATTGCAATAGTTAGTAAAACATCAATAAAAGAATGCAATTGAAAGATTAGGCCTCTTCAACAAACAGAACTATCTCTTAAAAATGAAGAAAGACATGAAATTAGTGTAGAAATGTATTAAATTGAAAAATCATTGGATTTGGCAAATAGAACTGAAATGAAAATTGTCTTAGCTCAGGCTACTATACAAAATACCATAAACCAGATGGCTTAAACAATAAACATTTCTCACAGTTCCATAGCTGGGAAGTCCAAGATCAATGAACAAGCAGATTTGGTTCTTGGTGAGAATCTTTTCGTGGCTTTCAGACAGCCATGCTCTCATTCAGCCCTCAAATGGCAGAGGGGGAAAGAGAAGGGAGAAAGAAAGAGAAAAGGGTAGAAAGAGCTCTGGTCTCTCGTCTTCTTACAAGGACACTTATCCCATAGTAAGATCCCTAATTGCATGACCTCATGTCAGATCAGATCAGATCAGATGCTCAGTCGTGTCCAACTCTTTGCGACCCCATGAACTGCAGCACGCCAGGCCTCCCTGTCCATCACCAGCTCTCGGAGGTCACTCAGACTCACATTCATCGAGTCAGTGATGCCATCCAGCCATCTAATCCTCTGTCGTCCCCTTCTCCTCCTGCCCTCAATCCCTCCCAGCATCAGAGTCTTCTCCAATGAGTCAACTCTTCGCATGAGGTGGCCAAAGTACTGGAGTTTCAGCTTTAGCATCATTCCTTCCAAAGAAATCCCAGGGCTGATCTCCTTCAGAATGGATTGGTTGGATCTCCTTGCAGTCCAAGGGACTCTCAAGAGTCTTCTCCAACACCACAGTTCAAAAGCATCAATTCTTCGGCGCTCAGCCTTCTAGTCCAGCTCTCACATCCATACGTTTCTGCTTTATTGACTATTGACCTCATGTAAACCTATTTAATTCCAATGGTCCCACATCCAAACACCATTACACTGGGAGTTAGTACTTCAACACAGGAATTTGGGGGAGGCCAGGGTAGTCATTAAGTCCCTGAAAAATAGAATAGTACGTTACACACCACAAATTTTCTGGTGGATGTTCTGATGAGTAAATCCTTGTCCAGATTCAAAAAATACACTGGGAGCATGAAATAATCTCTACCCCTGTTGCAGGATTTGAACCTGGAGAATCGAGATTGTGAACCAAGAAATGCCCTGATCTGTAAAAGATAGGCATAATGCTAGGGGAACAGCCAGAAGAAAATGGGGATCTTGGTCCTGTAACTACAAGAGAATAAAATCTACTGACAACTTTATTGGGTAAGGACATGGATTCTGTCTTAGAAAATCTAGAAAGAAAGAAGACTGCAGGAACTTTGATTTTAGTGCAGTGAGACCCTGGTCAGAACACCCAGAAAAATCTAGAGAATCATGAGATAGAAATGTGTGCCAGTTTAAACCACTGTGTCATGGTGAAAGGTGGTACAGTGGTAAAGAAAACCCACCTGCCAATGCAGGAATCACAAAAGATACAAGTTTGATCCCTGCGTAGGAAGATCCCATGAGATAGTTGATGGCAGCCCACTCCAGTATTCTTGCCTGGAAAATACCATAGACAGAGAAGCTTGGTGGGCTACCATCCATAGGGTTGCAAAGAGTTGGACAGGACTGAGTGATTGAACACACTAGAAAAGTAATATACATATTTACAGAGGAAACACAATATATAAGATGCTTAACAATAAAATAGGCTAGTATTCTTTATGTTTAAAAAATATGTAATTTTTTTGTAAAATAAATCAATTTGTAAAATAAATACAGGCTCTTATGGAGAAATAAATCGGATGAAAAATACATGAGAATTTACATTCATAATTTTTGTGATTTTATTCATTCTATCTTGAGATAATTTCAAGCATACTATACATTAACAAATTATGCAAGAGTGGTTATGGTCCACCATCCCATGTTGCTATGGTTTAAATATTGTAATACAGTTGACCCACAAAGAACATGAGTTTGAACTGCACAATTCTGCTTACATGGGAGTATTTTTCAATAAACGCTTAGTACAGTACTACATGATCTGGAGTTGGTTGAATCTGAACATTGTACTAACCTTTAGTACAGAGAACCACTTGTTAAGTTACCACAGGATTTTCCATTGCATGAAGGTCAATAAACTTAACTTCTAAGTTGTTCAAGGGTCAACTTTATTTCCTTATAATTGAAATAAGAAAGCTTTTCAGTCATATTTGAAGTATTCAAACTAATTCTCCTTTATTTCCCTACATTTATTGCATTCTGAATATGATGTTTACTTTTTTTCATGTATATGTTAACATTTAGCTAAACATTAGCTAAATATATATTTATAAATCAGAAATAGCATCACATTTTAGTAAATGTACTCTCTTCACTCATCACTATATAGTTTGATAGAATACATGTTAGTAGATATGCTTCAATTTACTTTGATTTATGGTTGACAATGCACCCATACCATTTTCTACTGATGGATGTTTAGAGTGTCTCAATATTTTTTGGTAATTGAAAATAATGCTGTAATAAATATTCACTTATTGGGCCTTTCACTTTGTACATATACAGAAGATGGTATTTATGCATGTAACAGCTCATGGAAAAATCCAAATGAACTTTTTGTCCAACTCAATGTAAATAAAGGAGTAAAATTGTAAATCAAATGATATGCATATGTTCATATTTACTAGATATTAGCAAATTGTTTTTCCAAGAGTCTTTATTATACATCCCACCAGCAAGTAGGACAATTCTTAAATTTTTAATCTGTCATCATTTGATTTTACTACTTATCTTAAAGTCTTCTGTGTTTGAAAATATATATTAGTAGAATTTTCATTTATCTGAAATCAAGTAAGGTGGATTTTTAATTTTATTTGATCATTTCATTCATTTTCTACACACTGTCAGTTAATAACTTATCTTCATTCTTTATAAGATGTTCCCCCTGCCCACACACACACACTTTATTGATAGATGGATGATGAGAGAGAGTGAAGAAAGAGAGATCCTGGATACCTATGCTTTGCTATTTCTATGAGCTACAATTATCATCTGTAGATACGTTTTATTGAGCTTTATCAGCAATATATTTTGTTGAACATCTGTTTTGAATAAAAGCAAGTCAGTACATCTATTCTTTGTTTTCTTTTGTGAAATTTATTTATGGAGGAAAAAGGCAGGATGTTGAAGTGAAAGTGGATTGTTAGCATGATAGTCAGGAGGACAGGAGACAGGCTTGAGAAAGGCAATTTCTTCCAGACTGCAACAAACAAGACATGTTTCGTGGCCACATGAGACCACATGAGGAACTGAGACAGGAAGCTGGAGTTGATGCCTCTTAAAGAAGGCACTTATGACAGTCGTTGTTTACGTTAAGGAAACTCTAAGCTAGAGATCACACTGGTGTGGCTTTTCTGAAGAACCTATAGAAAACACCCCCACAAAAGAAAGAAATTAGGATTTGAAATATGCCATAATTAGAAACTACAAGTGAAGACTCAACTATCTCTGTCGACGTGTCCTATACCATATCTCACTCTGTCCTCCTTTCCCAAATGTGTTGAAGCCCAGAACTGCTAGAACATAGGATGACCTTAAGTGAGGAAAAAAGAAAAGACCAAACATGTTCTTGTTCCCATTGTGATTTTTCTGGTTCAGGATAGCCTTGAATTTCACTTAAACAAGTTTACATTTTTCACATTTTCCTGGACTGTATTTTATGATTTGAGCTATTTGTTGTGTTCTGTTTACTGACAAAAACATGTATTTCATCCTGGGTGAGAAAAACAAGAGAGAGTAAATGGCAGGATAGTTTTGCCAAAGAAGAAAGTTGTTTTTTGCTGGCACCCTATGTAGTTCAGTTCATTCAATAAGCTGATCTATATGCATGAGCCAGGAAGGCCACATACAGTGCCATGGTCTTTTTGTTCCAACAGAAGTTTACCAACATGTTTAATGAAGTTCTTTTAACTCACCCAGAATGGAATTCCCTTAAGGAATGAAGGGGTTATTTGAAGACATCTTAAAGCATTTGTGTCCTGCTACTTAAAACATTTGCTTTTGAAAATACTTTCAAAATCTTTCTATTCCTCAGAATGGAACTTAGCATGAAATGTATGAAAAATGAGATTTTTACATATGCCGTGCCGTATTTGAAGTTGTCTAGTTAATTCTTGCCTGGGAGTAATGAACAAAATAATTTGATATTTATAGAATTTTGTTCACATTGCCATTTTCCATTGAAAATTTAGTAAGTGTACTAATATCAGGCTTTCCTACACTGAATTAATTTAAAAAGTGATCAATATGATGGGTATTGACTTTGCATCACTTTTTTTCCCATGAATATTCACAGTACTTTGGACCTCCAGAAGAATTTAGATGGTCCTCAAATGTCCTAATAATTATTTTCAGAGCCTACAAAAGGTTTCCCTGAGTCAAACTATGTGTGTGTGTTCTTATTTGTGTCTGATTTTTTGCGACCCTATGGACTGTAGCCCACCAGGCTACTGTGTCCATGGGATTCTCCAGGCAAGAATACCGGATTGGGTTGCCATGCTCTCCTCAAGAGGATTTTCCATACCCAGGGATTGAACCTATCTCTCTTGTGCCTCCAGCATTACAGACAGATTTTCTACCACTGAGCCACCGGGGAAACCCCAATTGCATACTTATATGCTTTCAATAGTGAGAAAAAAATTGCCCAATTCTTTTAAAACACTAAAATATGTCTAATTTGACACAATTTAATATTGGCTTCCTTCAAGGAATAAATTCTACAGCGTATACTTTAACTTCTGGTACACATTCACACACACACACACACACACACACACACACACACACACATATATATATATATATATATATATATTAAATATGTATTTTAAAGTCTGTTAAATAGTGACCTTAAAAAAAAATATTTATTGCTTCTTTAAACATAAATCTGGAACCATTTCCTTTTTTTTCCCTTTGGATATTGACTATTTTTTCAATATAACTTTATGGTCATAAGATATTTCCCTGTGCTTTAGGTGTCTCATTCATATTACAGACAGGGAGAAGGAAGTGACTGCAGGAAGAGCACATTTTCTGCCAACTCTGTCCCTTTTAAATGCATCAAAAACCTCTTCCAAACTCTTCCATGATGTTAAGACCTAATGGTCTATTTCAAAGCAAGAGATTGAAGGAATGGGAAAGGAAAAAGTATTGAGATGAAGAAAATATGTGTGTCTATGTGCACGATTAAGATACGGAAAGAAAAAAATGTATTTTGATTCATGCAGTTATTTAAATAATTCTACTTTAATGTTTACTATGACCAGTACATTCCCTTGGCAAAACTCTATTAACCTTTTCCCTGCTTTATTCTGTACTCCAAGGCCAAATTTGCTTGTTATTCCACGTGTTTCTTGACTTCCTACTTTTGCATTCCAGTCCCCTATAATGAAACGGACATCTTTTTTTATTGTTACTTCTAGAAGGTCTAGTAGGTCTTCATAGAACCGTTCAATGTCAGCTTATTCATTGTTACCAGTGGGGGCATAGACTTGGATTACAGTGATATTGAATGGTTTGCCTTGGAAATAAACAGAGATCATTCTGTCATTTTTGAGATTGCATTCAAGTACTGCATTTAGGATTCTTTTGTTGACTATGAGGGCTATCCCATTTCTTCTAAGGGATTCTTGCCCACAGAAGTAGATATAATCGTCATCTGAGTTAAATTCACCCATTTCACTCCATTTTAGTTTGCTGATTCCTAGAATGTCAAAATTTACTCTTGCCATCTCCTGTTTGACCACTCTCAATTTGCCTTGATTCTTGGACCTAACATTCCAAGTTCCTATGCAATATTGCTCTTTACAACATTGGACCTTGTTTCTATCACCAGTCACATCCACAATTGGCTGTTGTTTTTGCTTTGGCTCCATCTCTTCATTTTTTCTGGAGTTATTTCTCCACTGATTTCCAGTAGCATCAGTATCCTATCCTTTTGTCTTTTCATACTGGTCATGGAGTTGTCAAGGCAAGAATACTGAAGTGATTTGCCATTCCCTTCCAGTGGACCATATTTTGTCAGAACTCTCCACCATGATCAGTCCATCTTGGGTGACCCTGCACCAACTATGGCTAATAGTTTCACTGAGTTAGACAAAGCTGTGGTCCACCTGATCAGATTGATTAGTTTTCTGTGATTGTGGTTTTCAGATTTTCTGCCCTCTGATGGAGAAAGATAAGAGGCTTATGGAAAATCCTTGATGGGATAGACTGACAGAAGGGGAAACTGGATCTTGGTCTGATGGGCGGGGCCATGATCAGTAAATCTTTAATTCAATTTTGTATTGATGGGTGGAGCTGTGTACCCTCCCTGCTATTTACCTGGGTCATGGAAAAAGCAAGAGAGTTCCAGAAAAACATCTATTTCTGCTTTATTGACTATGCCAAAGCCTTTGACTGTGTAGATCACAATAAACTGTGGAAAATTCTGAAAGAGATGGGAATACCAGACCACTTGATCCGCCTCTTGAGAAATTTGTATGCAGGTCAGGAAGCAGCAGTTAGAACTGAACATGGAACAACAGACTGGTTCCAAATAGGAAAAGGAGTACGTCAAGGCTGTATATTGTCACCCTGCTTATTTAACTTATATGCAGAGTACATCATGAGAAATGCTGGACTGGAAGAAACACAAGCTGGAATCAAGATCGCTGAGAGAAATATCAATAACCTCAGATATGCAGATGACACCACCCTTATGGCAGAAAGTGAAGAGGAACTCAAAAGCCTCTTGATGAAAGTGAAAGTGGAGAGTGAAAAGGTTGGCTTAAAGCTCAACATTCAGAAAACGAAGATCATGGCATCTGGTCCCATCACTACATGGGAAATAGATGGGGAAACAGTGGAAACTGTGTCAGACTTTATTTTTCTGGGCTCAAAAATCACTGCAGATGGTGACTGCAGCCATGAAATTAAAAGACGCTTACTCCTTGGAAGGAAAGTTATGACCAACCTAGATAGCATATTCAAAAGCAGAGACATTACTTTGCCAACAAAGGTTTGTCTAGTCAAGGCTATATGGTCTTTCCTGTGGTCATGTATGGATGTGAGAGCGGGACTGTGAAGAAGGCTGAATTGATGCTTTTGAACTGTGGTGTTGGAGAAGACTCTTGAGAGTCCCTTGGACTGCAAGGAGATCCAACCAGTCCATTCTGAAGGAGATCAGCCCTGGGATTTCTTTGGAAAGAATGATGCTAAAGCTGAAACTCCAGTATTTTGGCCACCTCATGTGAAGAGTTGACTCATTGGAGAAGACTCTGATGCTGGGAGAGATTGGGGGCAGGAGCAGAAGGGGACGACAGAGGATGAGATGGCTGGATGGCATCACTGACTCAACGGATGTGAGTTTGAGTGACCTCTGGGATTTGGTGATGGACAGGGAGGCCTGGCATGCTGCGATTCATGGGGTCGCAAAGAGTCGGACACGACTGAGCAACTGATCTGATCTGATCTGAAACTATGGTGGACCATATTCTTTCAGACCTCTCCATCATGACCTGCCCATCTTGGGTAGCCCCACAGGGCATGGCTTAGTTTCACTGAGTTAAACAAGGCTGTGGCCCTAGTATGATTAGATTAAGTATAATTTTCTGTGATTATGGTTTCAGTGTGTCTGCCCTCTGATGCCCTCTTGCAACACCTACAATCTTACTTGGGTTTCTCTTACCCTGGACGTTGGGTATCTCTTCATGGCTGCTCCAGCAAAGCTCAGCCGCTGCTCTTTACCTTGTATGAGGGTTATCTCCTCACTGCCACCCTTCCTGACCTTGAATGTGGAGTAGCTCCTCTAGGGCTCTCCTGAACCCACACAGCCACCACTCCTTGGACCTGAGGTTGCTCCTCTTGGCCTCAGCCACTGACCTCGGGCTGGGGGGTAGGTGTTTCCACACGCCGCCCCTGACCTTGGACTTGGGGTAGCTCCTCTAGGCTGCCCCTGCGCTGTCCCAGCCTGGCACTCTTGGCCACCCCCCTGACCTGAGAAGCTCCTCTTGGCTGCCACCCCTAGGGCATGGGGTCTTCCTTGCTTCTGCCCCTGACCTTGGAAATGAGATAGCTCTTCTCGGTCACCTTTGTGGTCCCCTGGAGAGGGAATGGCAAAACACTGCAGTATTCTTGCCTTGAAACCTCATGAACAGTATGAAAAGGCAAAAGGATAGGATACTGATGCTATTGGAGATCAGTGGAGAAATAACTCCAGAAAGAATGAAGGGATGGAGCCAAAGCAAAAACAATACCCAGTTGTGGGTGTGATTGGTGATAGAAGCAAAGTCCAATGCTGTAAAGAGCAATATTGCATAGGAACGTGGAATGTCAGGTCCATGAATCAAGGCAAATTGGAAGTGGTCAAACAGGAGATGGCAAGAGTGAACGTCGAAATTCTAGGAATAAAATGGAGTGGAATTGGTGAATTTAACTCAGATGACCATTATATCTACTACTGCGGGCAGAAATCCCTTAGAAGAAATGGAGTAGCCATCATGGTCAACAAAAGAGTCTGAAATGCAGTAATTGGATGAAATCTCAAAAATGACAGAATGATCTCTGTTCGTTTCCAAAGCAAACAATTCAATATCACAGTAATCCAACTCTATGCCCCAACAAGTAACACAGAAGAAGCTGAAGTTGAATGGTTCTACAAAGACCTACAAGACCTTTTAGAACTAACCCCCCACCCCCCAAAAGATGTCCGTTTCATTATAGGGGACTGGAATGCAAAAGTATGAAGTCAAGAAACACCTGGAGTAACAGGCAAATTTGGCCTTGGAATACGGAATGAAGCAGGGCAAAGGCGATTAGAGGTTTGACAAGAGAACACACTGGTCATAGCAAACACCCTCTTCCAACAACACAAGGGAAGACTCTACACATCGTCACTAGATGGTCAACACTGAAATCAGACTGATTATATTCTTTGCAGCGAAATATGGAGAAGCTCTATACAGTCAGCAAAAACAAGATCCAGAGCTGACTGTGGCTCACATAATGAACGCGTTATTGCCAAATTCAGACTTAAATTGAAGAAAGTAGGGAGAACCACTAGCCAATTTAGATATGACTTAAATAAAATCCCTTATGATTATACAGTGGAAGTGAAAAATAGATTTAAGGGATGAGATCTGATAGCTAGAGTGCCTGATGAACTATGAACTGATGTTCATGACATTGTACAAGAGACAAGGATCAAGACCATCTCCATGGAAAAGAAATGCAAACAAGCAAAATGGCTGTCTGGGGAGGCCGTACAAATAGCTGTGAAAAGAGAAGTGAAAGCAAAGGAGAAAAGGAAAGATAAGAATCTGAATGCAGAATTCCAAGGAATAGCAAGAGAGATAAGAAAGCCTTCCTCAGTGATCAATACAAAGAAATAGAGGAAAACAACAGAATGGGAAAGGACTAGAGATCTCTTCAAGAAAATTAGAGATACCAAGGGAACATTTCATACAAAGATGGGCTTGATAAAGGACAGAAATGGTAGGGAACTAATAGAAACAGAAGATATTAAGAAAAGGTGGCAAGAATACACAGGAGAACTGTACAAAAAAGATCTTCATGACCAAGATAATCACGACGGTGTGATCACTGACCTAGAGCCAGACATCCTGGAATGTGAAGTCAAGTGGGACTTAGAAAGCATCACTATGAACAAAGCTAGTGGAGGTGATGGAATTCCAGTTGAGCTATTTCAAATCCTGAAAGACGATGAGGTGAAAGTGCTGCACTCAATAAGCCAGCAAATTTGGAAAACTCAGCAGTGGCCGCAGGACTGGAAAAGGTCAGTTTTTATTCCAATCTCAAAGAAAGGCAAGGCCAAAAAATGTTCAAACTACTGCACAATTGCACTCATCTCACATGCTAGTAGAGTAATGCTCAAAATTCTCCAAGCCAGGCTTCAGCAGTACGTGAACCATGAACTTCCAGATGTTCAAGCTGGTTTTAGAAAAGACAGAGGAACCAGAGATCAAATTGCCAACATCTGCTGGATCATTGAAAAAGCAAGAGAGTTCCAGAAAAAAACATCTGTTTTGCTTTATTGACTATGCCAAAGCCTTTGACTGTGTGGATCACAAGAAACTGTGGAAAAATCTGAAAGAGATGGGAATACCAGACCACCTGATCTGCCTCTTGAGAAACCTATATGCAGGTCAGGAGGCAACAGTTGGAACTGGACATGGAATAACAGACTGGTTCCAAATAGGAAAAGGAGTATGTAAAGGCTGTATATTGTCATTCTGCTTAATTAACTTATATGCAGAGTACATCATGAGAAACACTGGATTGGAAGAAGCACAAACTGGAATCAAGACTGTTGGGAGAAATCTCAATAACTTCTGATATGCAGATGACACCACCCTTATGGCAGAAAGTGAAAAGGAACTAAAAAGCCTCCTGATGAAAGTGAAAGTGGGGAGTGAAAAAGTTGACTTAAAGCTCAACATTCAGAAAACGAAGATCATGGCATCTGGTCCCATCACTTCATGGGAAATAGATGGGGAAACAGTGGAAACAGGGTCAGACTTTATTTTGGGGGGCTCTATAATCACTTCAGATGGTGACTGCAGCCGTGAAATTAAAAGATGCTTACTCCTTGGAAGGAAAGTTATGACTAACCTAGATAGCATATTCAAAAGCAGAGACATCACTTTGCCAACAAAGTTCCATCTAGTCAAGGCGATGGTTTTTACAGTAGTCATGTATGGATGTGAGAGTTGGACTGTGAATAAAGCTGAACACTGAAGAATTGATGCTTTTGAACTGTGGTGTTGGAGAAGACTCTTGAGAGTCCCTTGGACTGTAAGGAGATGCAACCAGTCCATTCTGAAGGAGATCAGCCCTGGGATTTCTTTGGAAGGAATGATGCTAAAGTGAAACTCCAGTACTTTGGCCACCTCATGCGAAGAGTTGACTCATGGAAAAGACTCTGATGCTAAGAGGGATTGGGGGCAGGAGGAGAAGGGGACAACAGAGGATGAGATGGCTGGATGGCATCACTGACTCGATGGATGTGAGTCTGAGTGACCTCCAGGAGTTGGTGATGAACAGGGAGGCCTGGCATGCTGCGATTCATGGGGTTGTAGAGTCAGACATGACTGAGCAACTGAACTGAACTGAACTGATGCTATTGTGGAAACAGTGAAGAAAATGGTGACCTCACTCAAAAGATTCCATGTGTGTATCGCTACACTCAGTGCCCCCAACCCTGCAGCACACCACCACTGACACACGCCTCTTCTCAAGAATGTACAGGTCCTAGCAAAAGACCAGTTCTCCGCAAGATAACATACTGGTGCAGGGTTGGCGGCACTGAGTATCTTTGCCTGGAGAATCCAGTATTCTTGCCTGGAGAACCCTATGGACGGAAGAGCCTACAGTCCTTGGGATCCCAAAGAGTTGGACACAACTGAGCTACTGAACTGAACTGAACTGACCTGAGGATGTATAACCTGTGGATATGTTGGGTCTACTACATCCTGCTTTGTGGGCGACTATAGCCTTTTAGCCAGGACCCCTCCCATTTTCTGAAACCCTTAAATCATTCGTCCTTCATATGACATCTAGCAGGTACAAACAATGAAGAGTTGTCACTTTGGTTAACAGACATTTGCCCCAAATTTTAAACTGCATCCTCTATCCTGATACTTGAACTAGCAAAAGAGGTTTTCCAGTTTGTCTCTCAGGGTGCTCAATTAGAAACTGGTAAACACAACCGATTTGGTGTGCCTGCCATCTGCACTGAGAAACTCTTGTTTACACTGCTCCAGTTTCTGATCCCAGTTCTTCCTTTCAGTCCCCTGGCATTCCTTTGAGTTCCATTCTTCTTCCATAAGCCAATTTATCACCAATTACTCCCATCACTGACTGGTATTCCTATTCATCGGGACAAACAAAACATCCTAAAATTATCCTTCATGTGCTTTTTTGCTCACCACAATTCTATTCCTGTACAAAATTAGATTTTAAACAAATCTCTGATTTTGTATCCTCAATAGGTGATGAATTCATAAATTATAATTTTTCCATTATTTTTTACACAACATCTAATGTAAAGAATAGCAAACTGTAGGCACTTAATACTGACAGAATGACTATATAAGAGTAAATTCTGAAAAAAAATATTCAATAGTGATTTTCCATTTTTTTTCTTTAGTTACATGAAATCACTTTCACTTTCTATGAGAATACTAAAATCCTTTGGTAAAATTTTTAATAATATGTATTTTTTAAAATTTTGGTGATATGCTCTTTGAAGTTAGAAACTTGTATAACTTTTTAAAAAAAGTTTTAATGGGAGGATAATTGCTTTACCATGTTGTGTTGGTTTCTGCCATACAACAATGTGAATCAGCCAAAAGTATACATATAGTCCCTCCTCTTGAAATTCCTTCCCACTCCCCACCCCATCCCATTCCTCTAGGTTGTCATAGAGCACCCAGTTGAGATCCCTGTGTTATACAGCAACTTCCCACTAGCTATCTGTTTGACATATGGTAATGTATATGAGAAACTTGTATCACTTTATATGCAGTGATAATCAGAATTTTTTCATATAGAGTCGTTCGAGTTACTGAATGAATGCTTATATGAATACAGAGTAAATCAGTGCATGCTGCTGCTGCTGCTAAGTCGCTGCAGTCCTGTCCAACTCTGTGCAACACCATAGATGGCAGCCCACCAGGCTCCCCCGTCCCTGGAATTCTCCAGCAAGAACACTGGAGTGGGTTGCCATGTCCTTCTCCAATGCATGAAAGTGAAAGGTGAAAGTGAAGTCGCTCAGTCATGTCCAACTCTTTGTGACCCTATGGACTGCAGCCTACCAGGCTCCTCCACCCATGGGATTTTCCAGGCAAGAGTACTGGAGTGGGTTGCCATTGCCTTCTCCAAATCAGTGCATAGACATACACAGTACTTGAGAACAAAGTGCATATAGGAAGGCAATGGCACCCCATCCCAGTACTTTTGCCTGGAAAATCCCATGGATGGAGGAGCCTGGTAGGCTGCAGTCCATGGGGTCACTAAGAGTTGGACATGACTGAGCAACTTCACTTTCACTTTTCACTCTCATGCACTGGAGAAGGAAATGGCAACCCACTCCAGTGTTCTTTCCTGGAGAATCCCAGGGACGGGGAAGCCTGGTGGGCTGCCATCTCAGGGGTCGCACAGAGTCGGACACGACTGAAGAGACTTAGCAACAGCAGCAGGAATATGAAAATCTATTTTCTTCATTTCAATTGTCATTAAAATTTTAATGGAGGATAAACATTGAAGTACTGTACTGAGAAACATAATTTTAAACCTTAGAAAAAGTTGCTTTTAATAGTTTTGGTAACTTATTTGATTAATATTTATGTTAGTACTCATAAAAATTCTTTGAAATATAGACATAATCCATACTAAAATATGTATTAAAATGATAAAATGAATTTACTTGGAATTTTGCTTTTAAAAACTAAGGCTAGTATATCTAGGTGGATTTTTCACCCAAAATGCTTAAGAATGCGAGCATTATGTTCAATCAACAAAAGATAGTCCTAAATGACACCAAATTATCAAAAATGTTTCTCAATATATGAGAAGAAATTCTTTGAATATGTTCTTACTTTTTGATATTGCTAGTTAATTTGTAGATATGTAAAATATTTTATTGTATTAGAAAAAACAAGTCCAAAAGAAATATATTTTTACAAATGATACTAATTAATTATATAAAGCAATCCCTTCTATTTGGAATATGAAATGATGTTTATTATCATCTATTAAATTTTAGAATCTCTACCATACTGTCTTTTACTTTTATAAGAAAATTATATGTACCACCTGCAACACATATATGAAACATATACACATCCTCTCCTCTACTACTCATTTTTTCTTCTTAATTCAATGTCTACATAACAGGGCACATTGACTGAGTTTATCCCTAGGATTCCACCATGTAGGTAGAGTTTTTATAGTAACTAGACTTCCCTTATTATAGGCACTCATGAATGATCTTGTGATTGGTAGTCACATGAACAGAATAGAACAACGGCTCCCGAAAGAAATAATTCATGAAGAGAATAAAAGAAAAGATGAGACTTCCACTCTCGGAAGATATCCAGAGAAGGAAATGTGAAGAACTTATTGTCTTCACAATAAGGTTGAAGATAAATATCAAGGAAAGAAGTATTATTGTTTCAGGTGGATGGAAATTGTTTCTTTATACTAGGAGCCTATGATAAAGTAACTGCTACTATATTTACATTGTTGTTTTTGCTGTTTAGTCATTCAGTCATATCACAGTCTTTTGTGACCCCATGGTCTTGGGATTTCCCAAGAATGAATACTGAAGTGGGTTGCCATTCCCTCTCCAGGGGATCTTCCTGACCCAGGGATCAAACCACTGAGCCATTGGGGAAGCAATTTTACCTTACCTATTATAATTACCTGTTTAGATATTTAGTATTTTATTTATCATTTTTCGGGGAAGGCAATGGCACCCCACCCCAGAACTTTTGCCTGGAAAATCCCATGGACGGAGGAGCCTGGTAGGCTCCAGTCCGTGGGGTCGCTAAGAGTCGGACACGACTGAGCGACTTCACTTTGACTTTTCACTTTCATGCATTGGAGAAGGAAATGGCAACCCACTCCAGTGTTCTTGCCTGGAGAATCCCAGGGATAGGGGAGCCTGGTGAGCTTCCATCTATGGGATCGCACAGAGTCGGACACGACTGAAGCGACTTAGCAGCAGCAGTAGCAGTTATCATTTTTAACATGCTGCTGCTGCTGCTGAGTCACTTCAGTCGTGTCCGACTCTGTGTGACCCCATAGATGGCAGCCCACCAGGCTCCACCATCCCTGGGATTCTCCAGGCAAGAACACTGGAGAATTATATAATTTTCTGACTACAGAACATTTGCATTTTGGAGCTTTTAATATTTTATAAAAATTGTATTAATTTCCTATTATGTATAAATGCATCTTATACAATTAAAATCAGATAAATATTCACAGAAGAGAGATTTTAGTTGAATATGATAAATTATATCCAAAGCTTGTAGGTATTACTGAGTTCCATCCTTTAAGCAGGATTACTAGACAGTTATAGCAATATGACTATATACATTGTATGGCAGTAGAAACACATATTTGGATATGACATATACAGATTGTAGGATATTTAAAAAAAAATCCCATGTGAGTTTCAGATTCCTTTATCACTGCTCACGGCTTGCTCTGGGTTTTATTCAGTTCTGGGCTTCAAGATTCAGAGCTATTTGAGGGAAATTTTCCTGTGTAGAGCTATTCCAGGGGGGTTCTTTTCTCCCTTTCATGAATAAGTATGAACCAACCAGTTATAATTACTTGCGAAACTATTCAACCTAAGCATCAAAATGAGAAACAAACATGATGAAATAGAAGCATATGTTTTAGTGGCAACATTTCAGTATTTATCACATTTTAGTTTTACTTTTTTTTAATTGTCATATACTCGAAATTAGCAGAAGAGTCTCTAAAGAACAGAATTACTTTTCATGCTTGATCATGGCTGCTAATATAACAGCATGTACTTCATCAGTGAAGCGGATGACTCAAAGAGAATCCCATGCCACCTACTAAAATGGCACCTTTTAATGAATAAATTTGATTTCTGAATTTGGATCCTCATAATTTTCTATATAAACTGAAAGTGTAATATCTACATACAGTCTTCTCAAAATTAGTTTGACATTCTTAAATTATACTGAATTATCACTAATGGTTAGAAAATGGTTACAGTCAGGATTTCGATTTGAGAAATATGACTTTTTTTCTTTTGCTAGAAAAGAGCTCAACTTGGAAAATATCACTCCATTTCTTTAAAAAAATACATGCTAATTTTGAAATAGTTTGGAGATTTTATTTTATGCTTTTTTATGAAAATAGAGTATATTTCTATGGGTAACAATGAATGATGGGCATAATGAGATGAAGAATTATGATGTTAATAAATTTCAAAAAGTAAGACATAAGTTTAAGATACTGAATTTTGATCATATTTTCGAGTCTTAGTAATTAATTTAGCTCCATTGAGAGTAATTATCTTAAACTTATATGTTCCTTGATTTTATTATGTTAACATCATAATAGGTTTAGGCATATTGTTATTAGTATGGTCTCTGAAAGCATCTAGTTGCATATAAATTCCAGCTACTCACAAAAAACATGTGTTGTGACATTAGGGTGAAAAATCATTGAAACACCGTTTTTCTCATCTGAAAAATGGTGATGAGTGGAACTGAAGTGAAGATTAAAGACAGCAATACATATAAGCATAATACATCTTTGAAATAAATATTAGTTTAGAGAAAGGTTAAATAAAATAATCTAAGGAAAATATTGAAGTGGCTCTGTGGGAAAGAATCTGCTTGCAATGCAGATGTGGGCAGGATATGCAGGCTCAATTCTTGGTTGGAGAAGATCCCCCAGAGGAGTAAAGGGCAACCCACACCCGTATTCTTGGCTAAAACAATCCTAATCTGTTGGGTTGCAAAAGAGTCAGACATGACTGGAGACTAAATAACAAGGAAATGATTTTTTATTAGTAGCTTTTACAAACTCTCAAAAATAGAGTGCCAAAGTGAATGAAATATAACTCTATACTTCTTAATCTTTGAAAGATTCTACTGAGTCTTACTTTTGGAAAAATTATTATGGAGCTAGATTGCAAAAGCAAATAATTTAAGAAATATTCAGAGACAATGCTGATATTTTAATAATCATTACACTTAGAAACTAGACTTTAAATGATATATTGTGGCATAAAAAATATAAGCTACTTGGGGGGAGAAATAGTTACATGCTATTATAAATCATACAGGCTTCCCTTGTAGCTCAGTCAGTAAAGAATCTGCCTGCAATGACGGAGACTGAAGTTCCAACCCTCGGTCAGGAAGTTCGCCTGGAGAAGGAAAATGCAACCCACTCCAGTATTCTTGCCTGGACAGAGGAGCCTAGCAGGCTGCAGTCATGGGGTCGCAAGAGTCACACACAACTTAGCTACTAAAACACCAAACCACCAGCATAAATCATATTTTTTGCTCTTTGGGGGATAAAGATTTATATCTCAACTTCCCTGACATTTTTTAATATTGTACTTCAGAATCACAAATTTTAAGAACCTCTCAATATGTATCAGAAAAATTTTGTTCTTTATCTTCCTTTTACTTTTTTATTTTGTATCTCCCCCACTTCCAAATATGTTCACCTATGATATTAATTTTCTATTTCTATTCTTATAAAATTAATTATTATGTGCTTTACCTTGCTGCTGCTGCTGCTAAGTTGCCTCAGTCGTGTCCAACTCTGTGCGACCCCATAAACGGCAGCCCACCAGGCTCCGCCATCCCTGGGATTCTCCAGGCAAGAACACTGGTTTGGGTTGCCATTTCCTTCTCCAATGCATGAAAGTGAAAAGTGGAAGTGAATTCTCTTAGTCCTGTCTGACTCTTTTCGACCCCATGGACTGCAGCCTTCCAGGCTCCTCCATCCATGGGATTTTCCAGGCAACAGTACTGGAGTGGGGTGCCATTTACCTTAGGTAGGTTTTTCAAGTTAATAAATAGTGATTGCATGGTTCAGTTTAGGGAAATATCAACAACTACATGGTTTTAAGAGATTCATAAATAAAGTGGTATCATGAAATGTGAATTTCAAAGAAGAAAACTGAAGCACAGACATCAAATATTCTCTTTTCTTATATGTCAAAAAATTGTCAGAATTATTCTTATAAGTATTCTATAAGCTAGTATGTTTCATATTTTTTAATTTATTTATTTAATTGAAGGATAATCGCTTTATAGAATTTTGTTGTTTTCTGTCAAACTTCAACACGAATCAGCCATAGGTATACATATTTGACCCATTAGTTTCTTATGTCATTCCTTTAACTGAGTTTGTTCCAGCAGCATCATCTTTAAACCTTCATTGTTGTTCAGTCACTCAGTTATATGCAATCTTTGCAACCCCATGGACTGCGGCATGCCAGGGTTCCCTGTCTTTCACCATCTCCCGTAGATTGCTCAAGCTCATGTCCATTGAGTCAAACATATCATTTATAAGTTCCAGACCTTTAGCAACTACTGTATGTTGAATTATATGATATATTCTGAGTTCCTTTTTCAACACGGTGGTCATTTATCCTGAGATGATTGTTACTGTCCTGTTTGTGTATAAGTACACTTTCCTGGAAACTATGACAACCTCCTACTTAAAAGTTCCATTTTTATTTTGCAGAGATAGTATTAAAATGAGGTCATTCCCAAAAAGAATATATTTGAAATCAATGTGTGTGTGTATGTGTTAATGTGTGAATATGTCCTTATTATTTTCTTTCCTAAAGGGTTGATATTAGAGGCATATAATTCTGTGTTATAAATTGTTACATTGTTATTTTTAATTCTAATAATTTTAAAGAACTTTTAAGATTTGGGATTTCATAAAAATCCTGAGCAGCAGCTTGAAGGCACTATTTTTCTAACTATTCAAGTTTTTCTTATATGGTAAATTTTCCTTTACTATTTTCATTATTATCTCACTTGAAGTTTTTCTTTATTGTGTTCTAAATTCTTTCTTTCTCATTGTAGAAGGTAAATATTAGCTTCCAGGAGTGTTTCTGTATACCTCTTAACACATTTTTTTGGTTTCCATTTTGTTATCATTGACAATTTTGAATAGCTATGTTTAAAATGTAGTCACTGAAGATGCTCTATAGCTGATTCTAATATCCACAAAAATTTAATAACTACCATTTCAGAACACCTGAAATTTTCTTCTAAGACTAACTTATATTACATTCCTTATTTCAATAATAGCAATTAATTTTCTTAGTCTTTTATGTTCTTATTTCTATTTTTCACAAGGGTTTCTTTTTTTAATGGATATGCATACTGAAGATAATAACAATTCTTCAAAATATTTCTCTATCCACTGGCTACATTTAGTTACTCTGTAATCAGTTTTTTGGCATAACTATTTTTGGTGTCCTTACATGTGCTGATAATAATGTCTGGTTTTCAGCTGGCATGAGTGATATTTTGTGTTTCCCAGGCATGGATTCAATCCTTGGATCACGAAGATCCCTTAGAGGAGAAAATGGCAACCTGCTCCAGTATTCTTGCCTGGAAAATTCCATAGACAGAGACACCTGGTGGGCTGCAGTCCATGGGGTTGCAAAGAGTTAAAAATGATTGAGCAACTGAGCATGCAAACACACATGTCACTACTACCCTCCTTGCTAAATTGAAGGGTGGATACCTATTTGTATACAACTGTTTCGATGGATAATTCTCTTGTTTTCATTTATAGTAACTTAAGTGTGTATCCAGTCTCATAATTTATTGCTGTTAATGGAATTTTCAGAGTGGAATGGAGACAAAACGTTCTTATGATGCTAACTTCTAAAAAAGTAGTAAGAACAGCGATTTTGATTTTTGCGCCTATCTTGGTATAAGATATAATGTCTAACAATGCATTTTTTAATCTAGAACTTCATGTAAATGGTTACATAAGACTAGTGTTTGGTTTACATTATTAGACAAAGCCATACTTTTCAAGTAATGGCAAGATTTTGTTTCTTGGTAGTATTCTATTGCTATTGTTTAGGATTATCTCTTTCAATGAGTTTCCTAGTTGACACACATTTTCAACTATTAAACAGGTAATTTAAGGTAATACTGCAAACTTCTGTGAAACATTTTAATATACCATTTAAAATATTTAAATAGTAAAACTTCAGAGTGGGGGAAATAGGGAGAGGTTGGTAAAAAGGTACAAACTTTCAGTATTAAGATGCTTAAGGTAGAAAAACAGTATAATTTAAATGTATACACCACCATGAATGCGTGATAAGATGAAATTTGTTCTAAATCATACTGGGATTTATGTATTTTATACATTTTTGTACATTAACTTATTTCTAAAGATTTGTATTCACTGAAGTATGAGACTGAAGAACTTCTAAGGGGAGACAACATGTATTTCTGTCTCTCAGAGCCCATCTCCATCTGCTCTTACGTCACAACAGAAGTTGTAAATTCTGAAGAAATGGTTTAATCTGCAGAAAGGGTGATAATAAAGCCTTCCAAAAGCTGGTTAATATCTCAGAGTAGACACAGCATAAGAAGAAAGGTTCAATTATAATGTAACAAAGCATCATTGAGGTTAATTTTCAAGTAGAAGTACAGCTATCTGAACTGGTAGAAAGTACAATTTAATGCTGCTTTAAGCACTTACAAAGTATTTCATATACTGTATTTGGTATTGCCTACACCCAAGATTATGTTCTTTTATCATGACACTGAATTCTGGCCATTCAAAATCTTTTTATATGTGAAAAAATATTTATAAAATCTCACCAGTTGCTCTCTACCACAGACCTGACATTAGGTCTTTATACAGCGATAAACTCAGTCAACATTCAAGAAGTGGCAGTTCTGCTGTATAAAGTATTTTGCTGTATTTATTTGTTGGGGCTGCCATAATGGACTGGGTAGCTTAAGCAGCAGAAATTTATTTTCTCACAGTTCTGCAGGCTAGAAGTCTGAGATCAAAGTGCTAGCAAGGTTGGCTTCTTCTGCGGGCCTTCTTCCTTGACATGTAGATGGCAGTCTTCTCCATATCCTCTCATATAGTCTTCCCTCTGTCCAAACTGCCTCTTGGCACAAGAACATCAGTAACATTAGATTAGGTCTTACCCTAGTGACTTCATTTTAACTTAATTTATTCTTTCAAGATTCTGTATTCAAATGCAATCACACTCAGACACTGGGACTTAGGACGTCAAGAAATGAATTTCAAGGACACAATTTCAAAACAATTATCTAGATAAAACACTATATTTCTCAAACCTATTTTGATCCATATGGTCAAGTTTTAAACTGACTAAACAACACGTTCATGTGGTCATTCTAAGAGATTTCTTCAGATGAAAAGTGCATCTTTTTCATATATTTCAAATTTTCCTTCTGATTGGAACATAGGCCAAAATGCTACTTACAAAAACCATCTTATATCAGTAATAGCACGCTATAGATGGGGGAGAGATGAGATAGGTCATCATAGGTAGCAATCACATTGTGGAGCTGTACTTGAAAAACATCATATATGTATGTGTGTGTGTGTGTGTGTGTGTGTGTGTGTGTGTGTGTGTATATGCATTAATATATATATATACACATACTTTCCATCTTTATATGAATATAAATATTTTCTTCTTAATTATTTTTTACCTGCACTAGTCCTAACTGATTAAATCAGACAGGGCTTTTTTGGATAATCTGGCATTGGTGCTACCATTAGAGCCAGAGAGGAATTTTTGATTTCCCTTGTGTATGTTTTAAAAGCAAGAGAGTTCCAGAAAAACATCTATTTCTGCTTTATTGACTATGCCAAAGCCTTTGACTGTGTGGATCACAATAAACTATGGAAAATTCTGAAAGAGATGGGAATACCAGACCACCTGATCTGCCTCTTAAGAAATCTGTATGCAGGTCAGGAAGCAACAGTTAGAACTGGTCATGGAACAACAGACTGGTTCCAAATAGGAAAAGGAGTACGTCAAGGCTGCATATTGTCACCATGTTTATTTAACTTATATGCAGAGTACATCATGAGAAATGCTGGACTGGAAGAAACACAAGTTGGAATCAAGATTGCCAGGAGAAATATCAATAACCTCAGATATGCAGATGACACCACTCTTATGGCAGAAAGTGAAGAGGGGCTAAAAAGTCTCTTGATGAAAGTGAAAGTGGAGAGTGAAAAGGTTGGCTTAAAGCTCAACATTCAGAAAACGAAGATCATGGCATCTGGTCCCATCACTGCATGGGAAATAGATGGAGAAACAGTGGAAACAGTGTCAGACTTTGTTTTTCTGGGCTCCAAAATCACTGCAGATGGTGACTGCAGCCATGAAATTAAAAGACGCTTACTCCTTGGAAGGAAAGTTATGACCAACCTAGATAGCATATTCAAAAGCAGAGACATTACTTTACCAACGAAGGTTCGCCTAGTCAAGGCTATGGTCTTTCCTGTGGTCATGTATGGATGTGAGAGCTGGACTGTGAAGAAGGCTGAGCGCCGAAGAATTGATGCTTTTGAACTGTGGTGTTGGAGAAGACTCTTGAGAGTCCCTTGGACTGCAAGAAGATCCAACCAGTCCATTCTGAAAGAGATCAATCCTGGAATTTCTTTAGAAGGAATGATGCTAAAGCTGAAACTCCAGTATTTTGGCCACCTCATGCGAAGAGTTGACTCATTGGAGAAGACTCTGATGCTGGGAGAGATTGAGGGCAGGAGGAGAAGGGGACGACAGAGGATGAGATGGCTGGATGGCATCACTGACTCGATGGATGCGAGTCTGAGTGACCTCCGGGAGCTGGTGATGGACAGGGAGGCCTGGCGTGCTGCGGTTCATGGGGTCGCAAAGAGTTGGACACGACTGAGCGACTGATCTGATCTGATCTGATCAGTGAAAGAATTACAGAGGTTGAAAAATTAAAATGCTCAATGTGTTAGCCATTGAAAAGCTGATGAGTGATATTACTTCACTTGGTTATCTTGTTAAATTATTGCTTTCATGAGATATGCTAATCTCCAGCTCTATAAATATGAATATGCAATAAGTACTAGGTCAGTAATTATGCTACATTTAATAGCTGTCCACTGTGGACTGAATTGTGTACCACCAAAGTTCCAGAGTTGGAAGTCTTAACTAGTAGCTCCTCAAAAGGTGACTGTACTTGGAGACAGGGCATTTAAAGAGGTAAATAATGTAAAATGAGGTCCTATGGGTGGACTTTAATTCAATATACCTGGTACCCTGATGAAAAAGAAAGGCACACATGTGTATGAATAGAGGAAAGATTGCATAAGGACATAGCCGAAAGGCAGTCATCTGCAAGCCAAGGAGAGAAATCTCAGGAGAAAAAAAACTTGCTGATGGGTTGCTTAGATATCTAGCCTTCAGAACTATATTTCTGTTAGTTAAGTTACACTGTCTGCATTATGGAAAACTTAGCAAACTAAAACACTGACATTGTCACAAATTGTTGACATTCAGTAACATTCATATTTCAGAAATAGAGGCTAGAAACACATTTTCATTTTCATAACCTAACAGTGCTAGAGAATAATAATTTTTCAGAAAGCATTTTAATGTATTCATTATTTTGTTCATCTGTTTGCTTGTTGACACTGTAATTAAGTAGCATTTTCTCCAATAAGCTGTTGTATTCTCTGGAAAAAGTATATGTCTCCTCTTACTCTGAGAGCAAAAGTGGTTGCATAACAGGAAAACAAAAGCGAGAGAAAATTTTTTAATCAGGGCATGCTATGTTCAAAGCACAGCAGAAATGTTTGAGAAATGATGATAAGAAAAATTAAGATAAAGAAATTTCAAACAAGGAGTAGCAGTTAGAAAAAACAAGGAAAAGAAACATCTTTCATATGTTTATAACATTGAGTGATAAATGTAGTAAGCTTTTAAAAAACAATAGCTAAGAGAACTCCATTCCAGTATTCTTGCCTAGGAAATCCTATGGACAAAGGCTGAGCCTGGTGGGCGACAATCCATGGGGTTGTAAAAAGCTGGACGTGACTTAGCAACTGAGCCCAAGAGAACTCAGTGAAGAATAGATGTGATCAATTGGTAGAATTGGAAAAGAATTTAAAATGCCATTGGGAAACTACCTAAAAGAAATTTCTACTTGTATAATTTTGTTGCTTAGTAGTTCTAATTTGTAATTCTTGCCTACATAGATCAGAGAAGGCAATGGCACCCCACTCCAGTACTCTTGCCTGGAAAATCCCATGGATGGAGGAGCCTGGGAGGTTGCAGTCCATGGGATCGCTAAGAGTCAGGCACGACTGAGCGACTTCACTTTGACTTTTCACTTTCATGCACTGGACAAGGAAATGGCAACCCACTCCAGTGTTCTTGCCTAGAGAATCCCAGGGAGGAGGGAGCCTGGTGGGTTGCCATCTATGGGGTCGCACAGAGTCGGACACGACTGAAGCGACTTAGCAGCAGCAGCAGCAGCCTACATAGGTCTCACTCATAGGCGCCTCTTTTGAAATAATATGCTCAAGTCTTAACTTCCTAACTAAAAACAAATATATAAACAAAAATCTCAAATAGAATTGATGTTAAAACAACTAATTTCAGAAGAAGAATTACAAACATAAATTTATAACAATTTGCTAAATCAACTCTTACGCCATAGGGACTGAGAATCCATAATTAAGGTAAGAGTATCCTGGTCTGTTTATTTTTTATAGACAATTATTGTGTACTTACTTTTGTCTATTATAAATCAAGGATGACAATCTTCAGAGAAGACCTCCTAAGTTAGGGTGACTGTTGAACAGGAAAGAGTACAGGGTGTACATGACCAATATTTTCCAGGATAAGAACATTGACATGAAATTCATGGAGAAGTTCTTTTCAGATTGGTGCCCCAGGAATAAGAAGGTTAATTTCCTATGAGGTCCTAAATAATTGTCTAGTCAGCTTAGTATTATTAAGGCTAAACCTGCCCTTCATTTCCTTGCTAAATGGTTAGGTTGAAATTTTCCAATAACCACTGGATATTTACAAGTTTTTAATTTTTTTTTGTTTTTTTAATATATATACACGGGCTTTCTTGGTGGCTCTGGTGATAAAGAATCTGCCTGCAATGTGGGAGCTCCAGTTTCGATCCCTGGGTTGGGAAGATCCCCTGGGGAAGGGAATTACAACCCACTTGAGTATTCTAGGCTGGAGAATTCCACGAACAAAGGAACCTAGCAGGGCTGTGGGGCTTTGCAACAGTCTACAGGGTCACAAAGAGTCAGACACAGCTGAGTGACTAACAGTTTCATACTTTGGTATACATATTCTTTTATTCTCTTTAAGAAAAAAGCTCTATACAAACATATTTAACTATCTAAAATGCAAACATGTTGAATTTCTAACTTGTGATGTGTCAGTCTCTATTGAATTGTTTGACTTGTTAATGAGTAATAATACTACTAATAAAAAAGGTATAAAAATATAGTGCTGGGAATTCCCTGATGGTCCAGTGGTTAGGACTCCATGCTCTCTCTGCCGAGGGCCTGGGTTAAATTCTTGGCCAAGAACTAAGGACCTATGTAGCCCACAAGCTTCATAGTAAAAAAAAAAAAAGAATATTATGCTCATGTTTGGAAATATATATGCAGCAGAATTAAGTTGGAATGTCTTAATTTCATTAAAACAAACTGATCACTATTAAAAGCATCTGCTACTGTTGTCAGGTTGAAATATTTTACCATTTAGGAAGACAGAACTCATTGTTGGAGTGATAATTTGCAATTGAAATGCCCCAATAGAAATATATTTTACTTTGGGGATGTGATTAATTTAAGCAAAACAACATCTGTCACACTAAAGTGATGCTAATTTTAATTTTATTGTTATTTTTTATGTTTATGTGGGATATTTTTGTAAACAAACATTATGTTTTATTGGCATTAAATCTATGGGCTTAAGAAATTTATTTCTAGTTATGTCTGTAATTGTAAATTATGATTGAATTGCAAATTATCACAATAGCACACAAAATGTAACCTTCTTTATTTTTTTAATGAATAATTTTTATTTTATTTTTCCTTTTTTTATTTTACTTAACTTTACAGTATTATATTGGTTTTGCCATACATCAAAATGAATCCGCCACAGGTATACATGTGTTCCTTCTTTAATAAGAACCTCTCCACCATTCCATTTGAAACCAATCACCAATATAGCTATGGACATGAACTTGGGCAAACTCTAGGACATGGTGAGGGACAGGGAGGCCTGATGTGGTGCTGTCCATAGGGTCATAAAGAGTCAGAATGAATTGGTGACTGAACAGTTGTCACCAATATAGACAATTGTCTATATTGTCTGATATAGACAATACAAACCCTCTATAAGAATTTTCATTGTTCTACATAATTGCCTGCATTGCTTTCATTGTTCTACATAATTCTACTTTCATTTTTTATTCTTCTGTTTTTAATTTCGATACTCTTACAGGTGTGTACTGACATATTTTTCTCCATATATCAGCTGTATTTTATGTTACTATATGAATGTTTTTGTGTGCATATATGTGTGTGTGAGAGTTATCAGGAGACAAAGCTTCATTAATAGTCTTGTTCCTTCACAGGACTTCCTAAACATAGACTGCTGGTAACCTGAGGAAAAGGATGTTTCAATGATAAACAACATTTGAAAATTAAATACAGACCTCAGGTGTGAGAGATTTGCAAATTTGTTTCCCATGGAGCCACTCTTTTACATTACAAATGGTTATGGACCTAGAGGCTTTCCCCTCTTGGCCAGGAGAAATAGATGCCTTGGACTGCATGGAGATCCAACCAGTCCATTCTGAAGGAGATCAGCCCTGGGATTTCTTTGGAAGGAATGATGCTAAAGCTGAAACTCCAGTATTTTGGCCACCTCATGCGAAGAGTTGACTCATTGGAGAAGACTCTGATGCTGGGAGGAATTGGGGGCAGGAGGAGAAGGGGACGACAGAGGATGAGATGGCTGGATGGCATCACTGACTCGATGGATGTGAATCTGAGTGACCTCCAGGAGTTGGTGATGGACAGGGAGGCCTGGAGTGCTGCAATTCATGGGGTCTTGAAGAGTCGGACATGACTGAGTGACTGATCTGATCTGATCTGATCTGAATGCATTTTAATTATGAACTTATAATTATTAATCAACCTTGGATTTTTTAAATTACCTTTATCTATACTTAATTTCCTTAAGACATTATTAGATTCTCTTTGTTATATTTAATTTTTACCATACTGAAACCTTTGTCACAAAACTTTAGTAAGATATAAATCATACCATTCCAGGTTTTTTAGTATATACAGAGTGGTGTAATCATCACTACGATCAATTTTAGAACATTCCTCACCTCAAAAAATAACCCATACCTCTTAGCAATCACTTTCCAACAACACTTATCCTAGCGGGTGTAATATGTTGAGATTTCAATATGCATTTCACTAACAGCCAAAGATGTTGAACATCTTTTAATATACTTACTGACTTATATATCTTCTTTGTACAAATTTCAGTTCAGATATTTTCACAATATTAAATACTATTGTTTTTTATTATTGAGTTGTAAGAGTTCTTTGTATAGTCAACATAAAAGTAGCTTAATACATAATTTAAAACTATTTTTATTACATGAATTGTCTTTTTACTTCCTTGATAATATCCTTTAAAGCAAAACCTTTGGAATTTTAAGGTAGTCCAATTTACGTTTTTTTCATTTGTACCATATTCTCTGGAGTCAAAATTGGTAAAGCTTTGCCAGATCAAGGTTACAAAGATTTTCTTCTAATTGTTTTGTAGTTTTAGCAGTTACATTTAGATCTACAAACCACTTTGTGCAAATATTTTAAATTTTAGTACCACTTTAAGCCCCTTTCATTTTCCTATAAGTTTGCATTTTTATTATTTTAAAATTATCTTATATTTTCTTAACAGCTCTTTACATATGTTGAAGATATCTCAGGCACATTATAGTTTGCATTGTCACTATTTTAATGGCATCTATTAATGAACAAGCACTTTCTTTTATACTTACTATTTATATGACCAATTTAGGCAATATCACTAGATAGAAACTTAAGGAAGATATTTTCCTATATTAGCTTCTAGGATTTTTATTTTTGTACCTTAAACATTTCCTCTACAAATTATCTGGAGTTTATTTTATTTATGGGATGACAGGAGTCATGTTTCCCTGTTTTCTGATATGAATAACACAATAGACCCAACAGAGTTTATTTGATAGTTTTTTTTTTATTATTATTTCCTCACTGTTTTCTAGGACAAACTTCAAAAGTTCTTTTACCTTTTCATCATTCCCATTGGTTAATTTGTCAAAGCCTTAATTTCTATATCATCATAACTAAGCTTTTTTCCCTGAACTTATATGTTGGTATAAAACATTTTAAATTATTCAACTTGGTAATATTTATGGCTATCACCATCCTTTGCATTTTCATGTAAATATTAGACTGGATCTTCGCTTTCCGCAAATATTTTTTAAAACAAAATTGTGTTAACAGATAATCTAAAAATCAGCCTGGAATAAATTGGCATATTTACAGTTTAGTGCTATTAGTACTCTTGCTCCTATTAATACTTTGCAAGTATTTTTCTTACAAAAATGTGCATTTGTTATAGATGAAGCTATATGGCAAGTAATGTTTTCTGTATTTTTTTTTTTTTTTGGTAGAATGCATGGAGATATCATCTTTTTGTTTATTTGAAATTGCCACTTGTTCACATTCATTTCTCTGTAGTTTTCCATTGAATATTTAAATTACATTTTTTAAAACTATCCACTGGATAGGGAAAGATCTGAGCTTGATTAATACCATCAACAACAGGGTTTGTCAGCTTTGAATATTTTACTGAATTGTTATTTTTAATAGTACAATACATATACATTTTGCATAATGTAAACACACTGATCAGATATTTCAAATTCCTCAAGCAAAGCACAATCTCAAACTCCTATGGTATTTAACCATTTCTTCTGTTTCATAGTTTAAATCTGCATCGACTTTACTCAAAGAGTAGAATCTACACTATTGTGAGAGTCAATGATTTAAATCTAATATTTAATTATTTCTATTTTTCCTAGTCTTATTTTGTCATGATTAATCTCTTCATGTACTACATTTAAACTTGAAAATGATAAAGATAAAAAGAAAATCCAACATATTTACAGTGGAATACTGCTGTTGTGCAGTCGCTAAGTTGTGTACAACTTTGCAACCCCATGGACTGCAGCATGCCAGCCTTACCTGTCCTTCGACATCTCCCAGAGTTTGCTCAAACTCATGTCCATTGAGTTGGTGATGCCATTCAACAATCTTATCCTCTGTTATCCCCTTCTGCTCCTGCCCTCACTCTTTCCCAGCATCGGGGTCTTTTCCAATGAACTGGCTCTTCACATCAGGTGGCCAAAATGTTAGAGCTTCAATTTCAGCATCAGTCCTTCCAATAAATATTCAGGATTAATTTCCTTTAGAATTGACTAGTCTGATATCCCCTAGACTCTGGAGTGTCTTTTCCAGCACCACAGTTCAAAAAGCATCAATTTTTCGGTGCTCAACTTTCATTCTGGCCCAACTCTCACATCTGTACATGACTACTAGAAAAACCATAGCTTTGATTATCTGGATGTTTGTTGGCAAAGTGATGCCTCTGCTTTTTAATATGCTGTCCAGTTTTGCTATCTGGAGAAGGAAATGGCAACCCACTCCAGTATATCTTGCCTGGAGAATCCCGTGGGCGGAGGAACCTGGTGGGCTACGGTCCACGGGGTCGCAAAGAGTCGGACACGACTGAGCGACTTCACTTTCACTTTCACTTTCACCAGTTTTGCTATAGCTTTTATTCCAAGGAGCAAGCATGTTGTTGATGTTGATTCACCAAGACAAGTCCGACTCTTTGTGACCCCGGCACCTTGGACTGAAGCATGTCAGGCTTCTCTGTCCCTCACCATCTCCCAGAGTTTGCTCAAGTTCAGGTCCAATGAATCGGTGATGCCACCCAGCCATCTTATTCTCAGTCTCCCTCAGCATCATCGCCTTTTCCAATGAATTGGCTGTTCACATTATGTGGCCAAAATATTGGAGTTTCAGCTTTAGCATCAGTCCTTCCAAAAAGTAATCAGGGTTGATTTCCTTGAAGATTGACTAGTTTGATATCCTTGCTGTTCAAGGGGCTCTCAAGAGACTTCTGCAGTACCACATTTCAAAAGCATCAATTCTTCACCAATCAGTCTTCTTTATTGTCTGGCTCTCATACCCCTACACAACTACAGGAAAGACCATAGCCTTGATTATACAGACTATTGTCAGAAAAGTGATTTGTTTGCTTTTTAACACATTGTCTAAGTTTGTCATAGCTTTCCTGTCAAGAAATAATCATCTAATTTCATGGTTGCCATCACCAACCACAGTGATTTTAGAGCCCAAGAAGAGGAAATCTGTCACTGTTTCCAGATTCCCCATTTATTTGCCATGAAGTGATAAGACTGGATACCATGATCTTAGTTTTTGTTGTTGTTGTTGTTTTTTAATATTGAGTTTTAAGCTGATTTTTTCACTGTCCTCTTTCAAGCTCATCAAGGAGTTCTTTATGTACTCTTTGCTTTCTGCCATTAGAGTGGTATCATCCTCATATCTGAGGCTGTTGATATTTCTCCAAGCAATCTTGATTCAAGCTTGTAACTCATCCAGCCCAGCATTCACATGATGTGCTCTGCATATAAGTTAAGTAATCAGGGTGGCAATAAACACCTTTGTCATACTCCTTTATCAAGCCTGAACCAGTCAGTGGTTCCATACAGAGTTCTAACTGTTGCTTCTTGATCAGCATACAGGTTTCTCAGGAGACAGGTCAGATGGTCTGGTATTCCTGTCTCTCTAAGAGTTTTCCACAGTTTGTTATGACACAAAGGTTTTAGCATAGTTAATGAAATAGAGGTGGATGTTTTTCTGGAATTCTCTTGCTTTATCTATGATCCAGTGAATGTTGACAATTTGATCTCTGGTTCCTCTGCCTTTTCTAAGCCTTGCTTGAAATCTGGGTGTTCTCAGTTCTCATAATGTTGAAGCCTAGTTTGGAGGATTTTGACCATAACCTCAATAGCATGGGAGTGGGTGAGTGAATGAAAGTCACCTAGTCATATCCAGCTCTTTGCCACCCCATGGACTATATAGTCCATGGAGTTATCCAGGCCAGAATACTGAAGTGGGTAGACTTTCCCTTCTCCAGGGGATCTTTCCAACCCAGGGATTGAACCCAGGTCTATCACATTGCAGGCGGATTCTTTACCAGCTGAGCCACAAGGGAAACCCAAGAACTTTGGAGAGGTAATCAATCCCTTCTCCAGCGGATCTTCCTGACCCAGGAATCAAACCAGGGTTTCTTGCACTCCAAGCAGATTCTTTACCAAATGAGCTATCAGGGAAGCAATAGCATGGGAGTTGAGTGCAATTGTCCAGTGGTTTTGAACATTCTTTAATGCTATCCTTCTTGGGAATTGGGATAGAGATTGACTTTTTTCAGTCCTGTGACCACTGCTAGGTTTTCCAAATGTGCTGACATATTGAGTTTAGCACTTTAATAGCATCATCTTTTAGGATTTTAAATAGCTCTGCTAGAATTCTGAAGAGCAAGCATACTCAGCCATAGAAATGAATGAAATTATGCCATTTGCAGCAACATGGATGGACTGAGAGATTATCATACTAAGTGAAGTAAGTAAGAAAGAGAAGGACAAATACCATATGACATCACTTATGTGTGAGATCTAAAATATGACACAAAAGAACTTACCTATGAAACAGACAGGCAGAGAAAACAGACTTGTGTTTCCTAAGGGAGAGGGAGAAGTGGAAGAGGGATAGATTAGGAGTTTGAGATTAGCAGACACAAACTATTATATACAGAATAGATAAATAAGCCCTACTGTATTGCACAGAGAACTATATTCAATATCCTGTGATAAATCATAATGGAAAATAATATGAAAAGGAATGTATGTATATGTGTATGTGTGTGTGTGTGTGTGTGTATGCATGTGCTGAGTCCATCAGTCATGTCCAACTTTTTGTGACCCCATGGACTGTAGCCTATCAGGCTCTTTGCCTGTGGAATTTTTCCAGGCAAAACTATTGGAGAGTGTAGCCATTCCCTTTTCCAGGGTATCTTCCCAACCCAGAGGTTGAACTTGGGTCTCCTTCAGTGCAGGCAGATTCTTTATCATCTGAGCCACCAGGGAAGCCCTACACACACACACACAAACACATACACACATATTCTATAATCAATATATAATATAGATGTATAACTAAATCGCTTTGATGTACAATAGAAAGTAGCACAACATTGGAAACTAACTGTACTTCAAATATGAAATTTTTTTTTAAGAAAGAAAAGAAAACGTCTACCATTTCAACATATCCTCAAGAAAAACATAGCAAGTGATGGTAATAGGAGTGGAGATTTGCTGGATGCTGCAATTTCTATACTTTAAAATATGTAGAGATATCATTTTTGGTCTTATTGTGGTGTTCTCTTAGACATAAATATTTGATACTACTTCAGCTCTTGAATCCTAGACAAGTGCAAATTGTTTCTCTTTGTGAGAAACTGTTGCTTGAAACTTAAGTGTTTTTGAGCTCTCAATTTTTTTTTCTTCAACTTTCAGGATGATCTAGCTGTTGTAGTGGAGTAGATATTCAGCAATGAAAAATTTCCCAAACAGTATCTTCTTCTGTTTCTTCAAGATACTACTTTGCAGTAACTTTTCTTTCAACATTTTAATTTTATCAAATAAGAATGCCACAACTTTTGAAAACAAAGTTAAAAGTTTTATATGCTTTTTATTTAGATAAAATATTTAAATACTTAAAGCCAAATGCCTCAGTTACTACACTGATTTAGTAAGAATTTTTAAATTTATTTTTAAAATAAAGTTCTCTATTTTTAAACATAAAATTCTTCTAATTCTGTAATTCTTTCAATTTTACTGAATCAGGAATATTCATAACAAATATTACTCTGAAATGAATATTTAATATCTTATAACACCTGGAAGAATGTTTAAACTTAACATAATTTAAGGCACCTTTGAGGACTCCATTTCAGCAAGTATATTACATAGAATATGAAGAAAATTGTGAGAATAATTTTTGTTTCAAAAACTTACTGATAGCAATTTATTTTTTAAATGGTCTTATTACTTAGACAACATAAAGCCATTTGGTTAGTTCGTTTTCTTCCCAGTTCTGATAGTGCTATTTTACCTTTTAAATTATGATTAATCTTAATTGTATTAACCTTTTCCTCACAAACACACATTTATTTGAAATAAGGAGAAAAATAGCACGAGTAGAATGTGAGACATGCATCTAATATATCAATGATACCAAGTTTTGTTTTTTTTTTTCCTTGTTTTTTATTCTATGCTTTGTTTCATATGTCATACTTTGGGATAGAATCCAATACTTTTAACATTGCACTTCAGTATTACTTTTGTTCTGTGGCCCCTCTCAGTTGACTGAAAGGGAAATGGTGTTAAAACATAAAAGCAGAGTACTATGTGTGATCCTTGCACTGTATTTTCATCAACACAGGAATGAAATAAGAATGTGATGTATGAAGTGCATCAAATTTTAGTTTATGATTACATGGATTATTCTGTCTTCCACTCATCCACACGAACAGGAAGAAACCTCGCTCCTGCCAACTGCTATCTATTTACAAAATCATTCATTTCCACTGTGCAGGTATGGCCATATCAGAATTACTATCTTATATTCCTGTGCTGCTGCTGCTGCTGCTAAGTCGCTTCAGTCGTGTCCAACTCTGTGCGACCCCATAGACGGCAACCCACAAGGCTCCCGGTCCCTGGGATTCTCCAGGCGAGAACACTGGAGTGGGTTGCCATTTCCTTCTCCAATGCATGAAAGTGAAAAGTGAAAGTGAAGTCGCTCAGTCGTATCCAACTCCTAGCGACCCCATGGACTGCAGCCTACCACCCCCCTCCATCTATGGGATTTTCCAGGCAAGAGTACTGGAGTGGGTTGCCATTGCCTTCTCCCTGTAGCAAGTATCTATATCAACTAATTTCTGTGCTTATGTGTAACGCAATTCTTCTGCTACTATTCTTACTCCATTCATTTTGAGTACCTATTCTCCACCCACTTCATTTGCTACATTTGTCTTATAGGTTTTCACTCATTCCTGAGATTCAACTGAATATTTTTCTAAAGATAGCAAATCAACAGGGAGAGGGAGGGAAGGATGAAAGGAAGAGGGGTGATAAGACGGAGATTGAGGTTGTGTTTTGTCCCTATAGTTTTGCATGTCATATGCATATGAATTTATATTTTCTGCTACTGCTAAGTCGCTTCAGTCGTGTCCAACTCTCTGTGACCCTGTAGACAGCAGCCCACCAGGCTTCCACGTCCCTGGGATTCTCCAGGAAAGAACACTGGAGTGGGTTATATTTTCTACTACCTAGTAAAAAGATAAAAATAAATGTACCTTAATTTTTAAAACTTTCACAAGTTTTACATGAAACATTATTAATTTTATACATTATAATATATGTTTAAATTTAGCTATACTCATCTGTTTTAGATGTTACTATTTGTAGTCTTTGCTATTTTTTCTGGGTAGCAATTTAAAAATTAGCATATTCTTATTTGTTTATGGATTAAAGAATTCTCTGTGAATATTGGGGCAAATGAAACTCTCATGTCTATTTATTCAAAATACTCATATTTTCTTAATTATACAGGTCATAGCTGTTGTATTTGCCTAAGGTTCTAGTTTGCCTGAATAAATAAATAATTATAATTGTATTCTGTGTTAAATGTTAAAACTATAAAAAAAAAATATATATATGACAAGACAAGACTTCCCAAACTACTGAAGCTTGTAAAATTTACTCTGGGAATTTTTGTTTTGTTAACTCATGACAACTCCAGATGACTAATGTGTCAAGTAATGGTGATGCTTAGATCCCTGGCGTCATATATTTAACAAACAAAAATGTGTAATCAGCTCTCTAATGTACTGATTTATGTTGCTTCTTTTATCTGATGGCTGTGGTAGTTTAGCATTATTGGACAGTGGAGCTTCTCTATTTTTGAATAGACAAATAAAATTAAAATAAAATTTCTGATTATATAAAAGAAAAAATGAAATATATTGATAAAAACAACGATTATTTCAAAAGTGGTATTTTCAAGTCTACAAACATAAGACATGTTGTTAGAAAATATAGAGGTTTATAGAATAGATGAATGTGCAAGTGGCTGGAATGATTTTTCCATAGCAAATTCAATCTATTTTCTTTTAAAAGTCAATCTGCTATGGTTTCTTTTTGCAAAATTAAGCCTCTCTTAATTAGAATTAAAGTTCTCACAAGCTGTTAGGATCTGTGAGCTGGGGTCTGTTCTCTTATCTTTGTAAGATAATGTTCATCATAATTTCTCTCTTCATGGTCTTATATGGAAACACCACTGAGGATGGCTGTTCTCTTGCTCTCTGTATATCCCCTGCCTGAGCAGGACCTGTTTCACCGACACCATCCTCATGTGACTGATCTTCCTACATGCTTGCTCCTGACCCAAGGAGTGATAGCTTATCAAAGGGGTGGTGAGGGGCATGCCTCTCTACTGGTTCCCCTGGTAACTAATGTATCAACCTGATGTAATTCCCCCTATAACTGGCAATCTCCCTCTCCCCTTGGAAGTGAAGACTACTGCCATGTCCTGCCCACTGTGTGCCATACATGGTGGGGTGTTGTTCCAGGACCTGGCTTCAAATATTTAAGATCCTCCATTCATTAAACCTTAGTGTTTTTATTGCTGACTTCAGTCTCTTTCTTTAGTCTTGGGACTGGGAACTCACAGACCTTGTAGGCCTGTGTGCTGCAGCCCAACAGATCTCAATTATATTACAACATTTGCTGTATGAATTTACTTTTCTGTAGAGCACCTTCTAATATTTTTCTATGTCTATCACAGTTTTATTTTCTTTATTTTGGTTCATCTTAAATATTTTTAATTGCTTCATAAAACTGCTTTATATCAAACTTTATATATTGAAGATTTCATAGATATAACTACTCTGCTTGATTATTCCAATTATTGATATCCATTGGAATAGTTGCATTCAATGAAATGTGCAATAGTTTTATATTCTTGTTTGCTGAGCATTTCATTGTCTTTTAATATCATTCTTTATAATTTCATAATCATTTATTTTATCTGTAATTTGTTCATCAATTGCACTTCAACTCTTATTGCAATACGTAGAATATAGTCAATAGTAAATGTGTACTTGGCAGATGAAGTTTTTAAAGTGTTGAATAGTATTCATGGAAATTTTAAATCAAAATATGTGTGGATATTTGGGATTAATTTTTCATGATGAATTTTAATACTGTAATACCTGGTTTGCTTGTTCTGAGATGTGTTTAGGATTTTTACATGAATATCTACAGTGTAATTACTTCAGTTTTTAGTTTTCTTTTACATATACTGTTCTAGTTTGTTTTAACCATCAAGTTTATGTAAACTTTGCAAAAGATAATACTTTTTTAGGCCTGTCCTCCATTTTCAAAGCTTTATTTTATTCTTTTACTGTTTCCTGAAGTTACAGATACACACAACACAGGGAAGGAGCAGAAGTGAATAATTTTGGGGAGGGACAAAGATAGTTCTTATAATGTTGGCTTGATAAGTCCCAAAGCTGATTCAGAGTTCTCTCACAATTCAAATTCAAGCTAGTACATTAAACTGCCTTCAAGACAGCTTTGGGGAACATTGCTTACAGGGAAAGGGAATGGGAAGACCAAAACCAGGCTTTTAAAAATGGACAGCTATACAAAGATCCCTGAGCAACTCTTAGCCACAACCAACTTTGACAATTTGGTGTAAAGAAATATTCCTAAATGTTATCACTTTTACCCTAAAATATGTTTCTCATATCCTTGCTGTGTAAACTTTCTTCTACCTCCATCAAAAAAGAAAGAAAACCAATAATAAACAAACAACAAAACAGTATCTTGATTCATCTCAATTCAATAATTATTGTGGGAGGAAAGTCTTTGCCACAGGTCCAAGGCTATTTTTTTAAATTCTATTTTCAGAATGAAAAACTATAGATGTTACTGATATTCTTTTTCCATTTCATTGATTTGTACAATAGTGTATGGTTCTAGATTAGGAGTTGCCAGGCCATATTATACTTTGAGCACTCAGACTTGAGCAGAAAACTAGTACTCTTCTTGGAAAAAGGGGAATACCCAATTAAAATCTTATAACAAATCCAAGTAAAGTTAGAGATAAGGCTGCTCATGTCAGGGAAAAGAGAACTCAAAAGGGCAACTCAAATCCTCACAAAGTGATCAAATGTCCTTTCCACAAACTTCATAAACAGAAAAAATAAATGAAGCTTGGTAGACATTATTTTTGTGGAAAGCTAGGAAGATAATATCTCCATTGGTTGAATAGATATGAAAGTTCATAATCCATTTCTTCATTAGCTGACAATGCTTTTATATCCATTAGCATCAGTATCTCATGCCTACTTTGGGAGGATCTTTCCCAATTCTGTCTTCAGAATCGTCAGTTACTAAAAAAATATTTGTGCATCCATTTTTTTTTTTTTCAGGTGCTGAAAAGAAGTGGGAACATGATTTTTACAATAACAAAATTCTATTGTAGTGTTTCTATGTGTTCACAGGATTCCCCCCACTCATGCACTTTTATGAATAGCTACTTAAGCAAGTGCGGAAACTGCTTTTGTACATCTGGCTTTGACGTAGACATATTACCTGATGGGATAAAGAGACAAATTGATGTTTATGGAACCTCTGCAGATTTTTTTACCAGATAATTATTAGAATATTTCATTTGGGACATGTTTTGTAAGTTTTAGAAAGCATAATTTTATGCCTTGCTTCATAATTTTCAATGTAGATATTTATCTCAATTTCTAACTTGCAACAATTTGTGGTAAATATAATGTCATGTTTATTTTTGCATCACTCCAATACTATGAATTTGGTTTTACCCATAGACAGTGAGTGCTATATCAATGTAGTGAAATAGTTACATATTAGATAAAACATATTTACACCAATTTATATTTGTAAATTATACTTCACAGAGCTTGAGTTGTCAAAGTTATGATGTTTTGAGAGACATGACTTTAAACAGATGTACTTTTTATAGTTCTTTCCAAATACCACATCAATATCAAGTAAAAATTGTAGTGGACCAGATAAATAGGTAAAGAGGACCATATTCAAGTCTATTTCAATGGATCAAACTATTGCAATAGAAGGGAGAGACTGAGTTTAACTCCTCTGAAAGAAAAGGATAATTGAAATTTGAAAACAGAGGTGAAGAGGGAAAAAGTAATGAAGAACATCAAGGGAGGGGACACATTAGCCCATGTGATTAGACTTTTGGTCTTTGCTAATTGGCTCATCAATTTATACTTCCATTCTCTCACAGAAATGGGAAATGGGAGCCCTGTCTTTCTTCATGTATATGTTTCAAAGAGAGGGCTCCAAGATTCTTGAGAAGCTATTCCTGATGTGTAAAACTAGAAAGAGGCTGAGAGATTTAAACCCAAAGGGACAATGGTAAATTAAAAGTTTTCTGAAGTAAAGGCTCTAAGAAAAGAGCTATCTGTCAGGAGCCTAGAGTCAAGAAGAAATCTGTTTTAAGTTTAGTTAAGCTCAGAAGAACTTTAAGCCTATCTTGGTCATTATATACCTTGTATAGGTTTAATTTCAAGCAAGTAATTATTACAAGCTAAATGTCTATTTTTTGTTGTTGTTGATTTACAGTAGTTTGTTAGTTTCAGGTGTAAAGCATAGTGATTCATTATTTTTACAGATTATACTCCATTAAACATTATTACAAGATAATGGTAATAACTGTGCTATACAATATATCTTTGTTGCTTATCTTCTTTGAACATAGTAGTTTGTGTCTCTTAATCCCATACCCTTAATATACCCTTCCTCTTCCTTTTCCAGTCTGGAAACCACTACTTTGTCTTCTATATCTGTGAACCTGTTTCTTTTCTTTTTTTAAAATATTCACTAATTTGTTATATTGTTTTAGATTCCACATATAAATGATATTATACAGTATTGTAGATGCAGAAATAAATGTCTATTTTTTAATATAAACATTAGCTCAGAGTTGTTTTTTAAGAGAACTAGTATCCCATGGTAGACAATTTGGAAAATATTGGCATGATTTATATGGTTATTGAAAAACTGTTACAGATCTTATGCAAAGAGGATAGTTAATATTTTTCTTCCAGAAATAATTTTAAAATATAAAGCCTAATAATGTTAAAATAAAAATACTCTGAACCAATTTTTATTTTTTGTGCAATATTAAAACCTGACTATTGTGAAAAAATATTAATTCTTCTCAATAACGGTTTTTACAACTGCTACTTTTTTCTCATTTTTCTCATTATTACCAGTATAACTATCTATTTGCATTAAAAAAACAAAAGCATAAATATAGATAGGACTAAAAAATGAGAGATAAAGTAGGAAATGAGCACATTTTGGAAGAAAACATTAAACATTAGCACATAGCTTATGTGAAAATGAATAAAGCAAACACATTTATTTCTTAATTCTCACACAGTTTTCTAGTTTCCAGCAATACTTTGAAAGAAAAGCTTCAGTCATGAGTAGTGGCAAATTCATACATATATTCATACAGAAAAGTACTTGTTACATGCAGTAGACAGGATCTGTGCTCTCCCATGTGTTAAAAATGAATTTACTTGCTAGACATGTTTTATAAAGAAAGTTAAAATATAATTGCATTGAAATTGGAAATATTTTTATTAATAACTTTATATGTTAATGAACACAAAATGGAAAATATTTTTAAAAATACAGCTGGTAGGGTTAAAAGAGAAATTGAGTGTATTTTAAGACCTTTTGTTGTCTCTTAAAAATCTCTCTCATATTCAGAACATATATCTGGTATAGTAACTGCTGAGATGGAATTTGGATTAATAACAAATTTTATACTTATTTTATTTTTCTGTTTAATATGTTTACTATAAGATAAACAATGCACAAAATGAATTTTGATAAGTTACAAATTTTAAGGACATAGGTAGTTCAGTGTAGTACAGAACAGAAACCAGATACCTACTCAGCTTAATATTTCTAAAATGCTCTTATGTATTCTCTTTTCCAAGTAGGAAATATACTCTAAAATATATTGTTACTGACTGATGATAAACATGCAACTTAAAAGTTGTGAATTATATTTCATCTGGGGACCTACTGAAGACTACAGCTTGTAGAGATAGCCTCTCAGATACCTGAGGAACTGTTCCAGAGAGGTAAAGAAGAAGCCAGGATATCTAGGAGTTTTCAACTGAGAGAGAGAAAACAAAAAACAAAAAAACCAGAGTTCTTGAAATTATCCCTTAAGTATGCATTTTAACTATCCAGAGTTTAGTATCCTGTTTTTCTCCACCCTGAACCTTGTTAGAGACACACTTGTTGGAGGCAGCATTAATGGTTGATAGCGTAACATTTGTTGTTTACTGGGATGGCAGGTAACATTCTTTGTCCACAGTGTCATGAGTGTTTGGTCTAAAACTGGGACTCCCCTGGGTGTCCAGTGGCTAAGAATCCACCTTGCAATGCAGGAGACACAGGTTCGAGCCCTGCTCGGGGAACTAAGGTCCCACATGTAGTAGAGTGAAGCCTCTGCACTGCAACTACTGAGGCTGCAAGGCACAACTAGAGAGTCTGCTGCTGCAACAAAGATCCAATGAAGCAAAACAAATAAATAAAAAGCCAATTTAAAAATAACAACAATAAAGATTCTTGTTAAAATATATCTTCTGAATTGGACTTTAAAATTTTAAGAGCTTTGGATTCAACCTCAATAGTTTAATGAGAATGTAAGCATGAATAGGAAAATAACTACAAAAATTTATAAGAATGACCTAAAGAAAATTCCATGGCAAGTTGTTAAATAAAATTGTTGAGGTGTTGATTTCCAGGAGAAAAATGTTATGAACAGAGAAATGAGTATAAGAACAAATATAGAAAAAAAAAATGTTTATTAAATTGCCAGAAATGTGTCAATATCAGATGATTCAGTAATTCCAAAAAGTCTAGGTTCAGATAATCTCAGAAATTAGATGACAAATAACTTCACACTACATATTTTAAGAAAGGAGATTTCTAGCATTGAAATTAAAATAGAAAAAAATAACACAAAATATTGTATATAGCATTAGCTTCACACATATCTAATAATACATTATAAACCTTGTATTATATGAAGCAGAAAGGTAAATTTATGAATATGAAGTTCAATGTCACAATATATATTAATTCAATCAGTATATTATTCAATAAGTATATTGAAAATGCATGTGAAAAATTACTTTATAAAACTATTTAAGTTTACATTAAGTAGCAATATGGAGTAATGTGTACAAATTAGTATAAAATGTCTATATTTTTCAATAAAAATGTAAAATGCCTAAAAACACTGTAATTCATCATTCAAAATGTATACCAAAGAACAATGTGAAAAACTAAATCGGTGACTAAGTGAAAGCTTATAATAAAGTATGAACGCATTGAGTGACATCTGCTGCTGCTGCTGCTGCTAAGTAGCTTCAGTCGTGTCCGACTCTGTGCGACCCCATAAATGGCAGCCCACCAGGCTCCACCGTCCCTCGGATTCTCCATGCAAGAACACTGGAGTGGGCTGCCATTTCCTTCTCCAATGCATGAAAGTGAAAAGTGAAAGTGAAGCCGCTCAGTCGTGTCTGACTCTTAAGGACATCACATGTTACTGAATAGGGAATTCAAAGCAAGCATGCTGCTGTTGCTGCTGCTGCTAAGTCACTTCAGTCGTGTCAGACTCAGAGACCCCATGGAATACAGCCCACCAGGCTCCTCTGTCCCTGGGATTCTCCAGGCAAGAATACTGGAGTGGGTTGCCGTTTCCTTCTCCAATGCATGAAAGTGAAAGTGAAGTCACTCAGTTGTGCTCGACTCTTAGCAACCCCATGGACTGCAGCCTACCAGGCTCCTCCATCCATGGGATTTTCCAGGCAAGAGTACTGGAGCAGGTTGCCATTGCCTTATCCAAAGCAAGCATAAATACATGGTTAATATTCACTCCCCCACATAATGCAATTTTAACTATGGTAATTCAGTTTCCAATCTCACATTTTGATGGGGATAGGGAAGTATTTCAGTAAGTAATAATTTTCCTGATACCTGATTGCAATTACTAAAGCTAAAATATATCATTGATTAAATATATATCTGAAATATTGTAATAATCAAATCACTATGTAGCTGTACTTGTTCTAACAACACCGATTATATACAACGATAGATGCATAATTCTAAAGACTAAAAAAAAAAGTTAAAAAAAATAGACACTAGTAAATATAATCACTTGGTATTTTTATTTCTAAGATAATTAATTGATTATTTAATCAATTCTATTTAGTATATGATTTATTTACTTAGAAAATGTTTGATAATAGTAAAAGAATTGTAGCTTTTGGACAGAAAAAGCTTTGTTACTATAAAGGTTTTGATTCTTGGAAATTGTGAATGAGATATTTGAAAAGTTTTCTTAGGACTAAAACTTATTACAATTTACTAACAATCTCATTTGTGAGATTAGCCCTATAAAAGGAAGCATTTTAGTATGTGTATGTGTGATATTTATTGAACGTTTAAGTTTCTTTGTATGTGTGTGCATGCTAAGTTGCTTCACTCATGTCTGACTCTTTGTGATATTATGGACTGTAGCCTGCCAGGTCCCTCTGTCCATAGGATTCCTCAGGCAAGAATACTGAAGTGGGTTGTCATGCCTTTTTCCAGGGGATCTTCCCAATCCAGAGATCAAAACCCATATCTCTTACGTATCTTGCATTAGAAGGTGGGTTCTTCACCACTAGCACCAGCTAGGAAGCCCTCTGTATGTATAGATGTATATATTTAAAATATTGACATTTAGGACAGCCTTTAGGAAACCAAATCAGTGACTTCTTGTTTGATGTGATTTCCCTTGATAGTGGCAAGGACTAGCAGGAAATTAAAAATAGTGGAAGAATAAAAATAGGGTGTTTATACTTGCACGTCCCTCTCAGCATGACCCATGAGATGTTTGTGTAAATTGGGTAAGTTATGGCTCTTCTCAAGTTGTCCAAATAATTTCTTTGGTTCTTCAGAAAATTTCCCTCACTTTGTCATTTCAGGTTCTAAAGGTCTTAACATCTCTCAAGTTACCAATCTCTGGAGTTACAATCCTGTCTCTATAATACCTATCCCCACACTTTTGTAGATTACTTGTTTTAAATAAGCTCTACTCAACTGTCCTTTTTTCAAATATTCAATCTATTTTTGAATGGGTAGGGGGGATCCTAAGCACTGCAGTTACTAATACTAGAAATGGCTTGGATATAGAATACCTGAGTAGGATTCTGGGCTTAGCTCAGAGTCACTTACATTTTTTTTTCCTACTGATTCTCCACTTCTCCCATAATCAAATATTTGACTTGAGGGGCAGTGCACTACAAACATGTTAAGTAGGAGGAAAATGCATGATCCTGATCCCAAGATGGATCAAATGTATATTCTAACTGGAAGTCTTTAGTTGATAGCCACTGGACTAACACTCATATCAGTAATGTTCCTAGAATGAGCCTCAATAAGAAATTCGCCCAATAGCAGATATTTGACTTGCTTTTCTGGTCCTTTCCGTTGCATGAGAAGAGAAATGGTCTGAATTTAGGATCTACCTGGAATTATGGGACTGATTGGTGGGTTAACTGAGTTGTCAGAGACCAAAAGACAAAAGCTTCAAATATCATATATTAATGCACATATTAACTCTCATCTTCTCCTGCAAGAATTGCAAAACTGCAACTAAACACTGAGCAACCATCGACAGGGAAATGTTGGATCCCACCAAAAAAAGATACCCCATATTTAAGGGCAAAGGAGAAACCCTGACAGGATGGTAAGAGGGGTGTAGTAGTGTTTAGAATCAAGCCCCATACCTGCCAGAGACACTTGGAGGGCTCAAACAAAACCTTGTGTGCTCCAGGACCCAGAGACCACACAAGAGACTGAGCCAGACCTACCCTTTGTTATTTGAGTGTCTCCTGCAGTGGCATGGGTCAGCAGTAGCCTGCTGCAGGGACAGGGTCTCTGGCTGCAACAGACCAAGGAGGCATGATGTATGACAAAAGTCCTCTTGGAGGAGGTTGCCATTAGCCCCACCATAGAGCCACTGAGCAGACAACCCACAAACTGGAGAACAACTATACCAACGAAGTTCTCTCTCTGTTGCAAAATTCTAGGGCCCACAACAGATTTCCCAACCCTAGGATCTGGCAAAGGGACTGAGAAAATCCAAGGAATTTGACTTTGAAGACCAGTGGGATTTGATTACAGAACTTTCACAGGACTGAGTAAACAGACTCTTGTAGGGCACAAACAAAACCTTGTGTGCAACAGGACACAGGAGAAAGCAGTGGTGACCCCACAAGAGACTGAGCCAGATTTGCCTGGCTTGCCTCACAAGCTGGCAAAGTAATCCTCAAAATTCTCCAAGCAAGGCTTCAACAGAGTGTGAACCGAGAACTTCCAGATGTTCAAGCTGGATTTAGAAAAAGTAGAGGAATCAGAGATCAAATTGCCAACATCGTTGAATCATAGAAAAAGCAAGAATATTCCAGAAAAATATCTTCATTGACTATGCTAAAGCCTTTGACTATGTGGATTACAACATATGGAAAATTCTTCAAGAGAAGGGAATACCAGAATACTGTACCTGCCTCCTGCAAAACCTGTATGCAGGTCAAGAAACAACAGTTAGAACTGGACATAGAACAATGAACTAGTTCCAAACTGGGAAAGGAGTACATCAAGGTTGTATACTGTCACCCTGCTTATTTAACTTATATCCAGAGTACATCATGCAAAACCCTGGGCTAGATGAAGCACAAGCTGGAATCAAGATTACTTGGAGAAATATCAATAACCTCAGATATGCAGATGACCATCTTCACAGCAGAAAGTGAAAAGGAACTAAAGAGACCTATGATGAAGTTGAAAGAGGATACTGAAAAATTTGGCTTAAAACTCAACACTAAAAAACTAAGATCATGACATCCAGTTCCATCAATTCATGGCAAATAGATGAGGAAACAATGGAAACTGAGAGACTTTATTTTGGGGGGCTCCAAAATCACTGCTGATGATAACTGCTGCCTTCAAATTAAAAGAGGCTTGTTCCTTGGAAGAAAAGCTATGACCAACCTAGACAGCATGTGAAAAAGCAGAGACATTAACAGCAAAGGGTCATTTAGTCAAAGCTATGGTTTTTCCAGTAGTCATATATGAATGTGAGAATTGGACCATAAAAAAGTCTGCGCACCAAAGAATTGATACTTTTGAACTGTGGTGTTGGAGAAGACTCTTGAAAGTCCCTTGGACTGCAAGGAAATCAAACCAGTCAATCCTAAAGGAAATCAGTCCTGAATATCCATTGGAAGAACTGATGCTGAGGCTGAAGCTCCAACGCTTAGGCCACCTGATGGGAAGAACTGACTCATTAGAAAAAGACCCTGATGCTGGGAAAGACTGAAGGCAGGAGGATAAGGGGATGACAAAGGATGAAATGGTTGAATGGCATCAATGACTCGATGGTCATGCATTTGAGCAAGCTCCAGGAGTTGGTGATAGATAGGGAAGTCTGGTGTACTGCAGTCCAAAGAGTTGGACATGACTGAGTGACTGAACTGAACTGAATGCACATATATGGAATCTAAAATATGGTACTGATGTAGCCATTTTCAGGGCAAGAATAGAGACATAGACTTAGAGAATGGACAGAGTGAGGGAAGGACAGGGTAGGAAAAATGAGAGAGTAACATTGTAATATATATAGTTTACAGTGCATAAAATAGATACCTGATGGGAAGTTACTCTATAGCACAGGTAGCTTGGCCTGGAGCTCTGAGATGACTTATAAGGGGAGAAGGGAAGGTGGGGTGGGCAGGAGGCTCAAGAGGGAAGGCACATATGTATACTCACAGCTGATTCACGTTGTTCTATGGCAGCAACTAACACAACATTGCAATTATCCTCCAATTAAAAATATATTTGAAAAAAGAAAAAATTATCAGTACTTTTTATAAGAAGTTTTATAAGTTTTGGGAAGAGGCTGTCAGAGTGGATGCAAAATATGAGGATGCTCTATTTAAAGTAAATGCATACAAGTTTTCATCTGTGTCAGCATAGGTCCTAAATATTTAAGTGCCAAATTACCTTCTTTTTGGATATATACAGCTTCTTCCCTAGCCACCCCATTCTTGATCACTGGCCCACACAAAAATGGCCATAGTGAAAGGCATGAATTTACAGATATCAAGCAGCTAAGTACGTGGCTATTGTAGAAGAAATGATTAATCCCTATACTAATGTTGCTTTGCTGAAATACAATCACAATAGGGAGGACTATATTTTTCTTAAATTTTCTCAGGTTTTTCATTTAGTACTACAATAATTCAGGGAAATGAAAATTAAGGAGATAAGATAAAGACAACAGTAGTAAGCCCTCAGATCCTAAAACAATAAGTAGCTGAATTTCTCCCCTTATAACTGATGTGTTAATAGAGGACAGGAGAACATAAAATAAATGATAGCATTCAGGGAAGATTACCAACACAGAGTTGTGACAAACTTTTAAGAGGGATATGTGACATTTATGTTCATAGGATTGTTAATGACCCACATACCTTTATTTATTTATTTATTCATGTGTTTATTTACTTATTTATTTTTGCAGTCCTAGAAAGAACATAGGAATTGCTGATATGTTAGGTGTTAGATTGGGGTAAGACTTGTTTGTTAGTCACATATCAATAAGAAGATTTATGATGGTGTATCTGTGTGAGTTCTTCTCATTGGGAGCACATTATATTTACCTGAACTAGAAATAGAATTGATGATAAAGGGGAAAGAGTGCTTTTAACAAATATTTTCTATTTGACATTCGATATGGACTCTCGTTGCCTCATTCCTGCTCACTTCCTGAGAAGAATGACTTTTGTGACACATATTGATGTGTTCCCACACTTTTGACTTCACTTTGATGTCAATCAATGGAAACCACTGGGGAACATTAGAAAACATGGGGGAAGAGACACTAGTATATTAATTTTCCAGGCTTTTTTCCAAAATAAGCATTAAATAGTTTATGTACTGATTAATGAAGCAAACAATAATGTAGACATATTATAAAATGTTCTTAAATGATTGATTTTTCTCTACAAGTCTTTTGGTTAAAAACACAAATATTTACTTAAGGAAAACAAATTGTTTATAAGTAGCCAATGATTTATAATTTATTTTCATATTTGTAATGTCAAAACTCATCATCCCATCAATATGCTTACGCTATGAAGTAAGAAACATCGATTAAAAATTAATACGCTTATGGAAAGATAAAGTAACGGATAGTTAGAAAACTTCTTCTAATAGAATTACTTTCAAATCCCTGTCATTATGTTTGTCATCTGTTGCCTGTAAACCTAAGCAAAATTTTAAGAATACCTTAATCACTTCCTCCAATAAAGGATGCTATTAATAATGATTTAGTTCGCCTTTTTTTTTTTTTTTTGATCTTTCATGATAAATATCTTTATCTCTCTTGTGAGAAAAATAGAAAGAAAAACACCAATACAGTATACTAACGCATATATATGGAATTTAGAAAGATGGTAACAATAACCCTGTATACAAGACAGCAAAAGAGACACTGATGAATAGAACAGTCTTTTGGACTCTGTGGGAGAGGGCGAGGGTGGGATGATTTGGGAGAATGGCATTGAAACATGTACAATATCATATATGAAATGAGTCGTCAGTCCAGGTTCGATGCACGATACTGGATGCTTGGGGCTGGTGCACTGGGACGACCCAGAGGGATGGTAGGGAGAGGGAGGTGGGAGGGGGGTTCAGGATGGGGAACACATGTATACTTGTGGCAGATTCATTTTGATATATGGCAAAACCAATACAATATTGTAAAGTTAAAAAGAAAAAAAGAAGTAAGTTAGTAAGAAAAATGAAAGAAATACAAGAAATTCATCATGAAGTATCTTAGACAAAGAGTAAAATATATAGTGAATTTCATTTAGTTATGAGTTAGTAATACGGACCTGTGTTTCTAGAACATTTGGCACCAGCAATTGAATGTTGTCAGGAATCTACTTTTCAATTTCACTTTTCTTTCTGTGTTTTTCAGTCAAGCTATTTCCATGTGGTTTGAACATAGACTTGTGCAGTTCTTAGAAACAGTGGCTCTAATGTTTACTTCTGGAGCAAATAAATATAGACAGAAATTCCAAGTAATATAATGAAAAGCTACTGTTAGAAACTTATGGTTGAAATAGGAAAGTGTCTTGGAAAGGGAAGTCACTCTCCTTAAAAGAAGAGATGGAAAATTGGTAAGCAGAGTTAACAGAAACATTCAACAAAAGACAAAAGTTGTGAAAATATGTCCAATATATATTTTTCCAAAATAAAGTATTTTCAGTTTAGGAGAGCTGCTCTTCAAATACAAGTTCAAGTACAGCAGTGTATTGCACATACAGACATTTATAGCACTGCTTCAATTATAGTCTATAAGTGCCTTTATAGCCTAAACGTTTTTATGATTGACATGCAGAGAGTGGTAAAGAGTGAAGGTGGATGCAATGGATTTCTGGTGCAACAAGGGTGTGTGCAATTTATAAATACACTAAGAAGACTGTTGTATCCAAAAATAAATATATAGGACATGAAAAAAAAAACTTATTTTACAGAAGCATGTTTGTCCTTTGCTTTACTAGTGTTGTTATAACACATTAACAAAGAAAAGATGCTGTTTTGCAACCTTCCCTTCACACATTTGTAGGTCCTGCTGATGGCAGAAACAGGTTTTGCCTTTCCTCTTTGTAGAATTGAACTTCATGATGAAATTACTCCACTTATCTATAATTTTACTTTTAATAACTTTCAAAATTTCAGGAGCTAAAGAGAGCATCATTTCTATGATGCAATCTTGAATAATGTTGAATGACCCAGGTGAATTACAGTTTTTATTCATTTTGTTTTGTAAACTGCTGAGTTTGTAACAAAACGCTCAGTCAAGAGATGGTCCATCTCTTTGCACTAAAATCCCCTCCTTAAAAACCTGTGATTTTAGGCATTCACGTTCCTTAGGCACTCACTCAACCCTTTAGGTTGCTGATAACAGCTTTCATGTGAAATAAACTGTGACACCAAAAATATGCCATGATATTGCTTTAAGCTTTTTTAGATCACCAAAAAATATGCTGTTTTTATGATCACTGAGTTCTTGTGCTTTGTGTCTTTTACTAGGTCAAATATTAATTTCATACATATAATATTATTTAAAAATTATCAAAAAATTCAAATTACAATAGCTTATTTTAAAAGTTGATATATTTCACATATAAATGTAATATCACAGAAATGCCCCATATACACAGAAAAAAATTTATCCAAACAGCAACCCAGAGATGCTAAAAATATTAAAAGAAAAAAAAAAGGAAAACAGAAGAAATGTAATACATCTGAACCTACTTTTATATTTACCAAGAAATTTGGCACTTTAGAAAAATAATTTTCAATATAAGATAATAATTAGATAATATAAATATACACATATTAGAATGGAATAGCATGATATATATAAAATTTTACAGAGATTTTGGCTCTCTTGCATAATTTTAAATTAACTTTTTATCATATGTATTCATATCATTTTTGATAAGTACTGTCCTTTGAAATGAGTTGTAGTTACAAACCAAAGAACACCAAGGATTGCCAGCAACCACCAGCTGTCTGGAAAAGGCAAGAGAGAAGCAAGACCCTGCCAACAACTTGATTTTTTAATCCTAGCCTCCAGAAATGTGAGGCACTAAGTTTCTGTTGTTTTCAGCCACAAATATTTACTACAGTTTTACACAACAACTCTGGGAAACTCATAATATGCATATATAAAATAATTATTTCTTGGAGAACATTCCACATGTTATGTAAGCAGTGATTAATTTTATTCTGAAAACTAAAATACAGAGGAAACTGAAAATGCCAACATTAAAAGAAAAAATATGTATACATGCTTTGTGAGTCTATGACCACTTACTATGAAAGAAAGAGACGTGATAAGTTGGAGGAGGTCATCAAGAGGATGCGACTGTGGGTTCACCTGTGTGATATATCCAAGTCAGAGGCTCCTCAGCCCTCCACTGACCTTGAAATGTACACTCCACCCATAACTCACACAATAGGAGCTGTTCCAAGGACAATGTGTTATAGAGACCATCTGGATTGTATATATCAGGGGTCCCAAACTCTGGGATCTAATGCCTGATGCTCTGAGGTGGAGCTGTTATAACACTAATAGAAATAAAGTGCACAATAAATGTAATGTGCTTGAATCATCCCAAAATCATTACCACCCCTATCTGCAGAAAACTTGTATGCCATAGAACCAGTCCCTGGTGCCGAAAAAGTTGGGGACCTCTGGTGTATATGACTGAAACCAGTTAAGGCCTCTGTATAAACTGTTAGATTCTGAAAGTTGAGCACAGTGATCTCCTTCTCCTACGGCCTCCCAAGTCTTGTATGTAAGTTCCCTTGCTTATTAAAACCACCGGTTACTGGACTGGAGTGGTCTGCCTCTTTCTTTGTTTTCTCATTCCCGTTGTTTATGGGCCAGTTTTCAAATTGGAGTGCAATAATCCATGAGCTCAGATGCTTGCACTGAGTAATCTGGGCTAACTTTGCTTTGCAAAATGAAAGGAATGGTTTCTAGGCCTGAGTGCTCAGTGGTGTTCTACTGCCACTTCCTCCTCCAGGGGATCTTCCCTACCCAAGAATCTAATCCAAGCCTTGTGTGTCCTGCATTGGAAGGCAGATTCTTTACCAATGGGTCACCTGAGAAAACCAATGGTTTATATAGTAAAATATAATTGTCCACTTGCTATTTAAATATATGTATATTTGCAATCCAGTTTTTTTTTTTTTTTTCAAGCTTTGGTTTTCAGTGCATATTGGGAGACTAATTTATGCCTTAATAAATAATCTATGGATTTATTACATGCAATAGCTATTAAAATAAGTAAATTATATAAAAGCGAAGCAAATTAATACAAGCAGTTGTAGAATATCCTTCTATTACACATTAAAAAAAGGAGAGAGAAGAAAAAACAAAACTGCAGACTTCATCAAAGTTCAAATAAAGCCAAGTTTATCAAGCCATCTCTAAATGCTCCCAATCAAGGACTGCAATTTTTTCCTCCTCTACTTTCCAATAGCATACTTATTTATTTAAATGGGAGTTATTCTCATCCATTGTTGTCTGCATATAATGTATTCAACTACTCATTTATCTCTGCCTCTGGAAGTTAACATTCTAAAGCTAGTTCATGACTTCATTAACATGAAATTCACAAAAGCAGATTATATAATTTGTGTCCAATGTACTTTGTTGATTGAATAAATACAGATCACCTAAATTTACCATGAAATTTAAAGACACTTGCTCCTTGGAAGGAAAGCGATGATCAGCCTAGGCAGCATATTAGAAAACAGAGACATTCCTTTGCCAACAAAGTTCTGTCTAATCAAAGTTATGGTTTTTCCAGTAGTCATGTATGGATGTGAGAGTTGGGCTATAAAGAAAGCTGAGCGTTGAAGAACTGACACTTTTGAACTGTGGTGTTGGAGAAGAGTCGTGAGAGTCCCTTGGACTGCAAGAAGATCCAACCAGTCTATCCTAAAGAAAATCAATCCTGGATATTCATTGGAAGGACTGATGCTGAAGCTGAAACTCCAATACCTTGGCCACCTCATGCGAATAACTGACTCACTAGAAAAGACTCTGACACTGGGAAAGATTAAAGGCAGAAGGAGAAGGGGACAACAGAGAATGAGATGGTTGGATGGTATCACCAACTTGATGGACATGAGTTTGAGTAAGCTCTGGGAGTTTGTGATGGATGGAGAATCCTGGCATCCTGCAGTCCATGGGGTCGCAAAGAGTGGACACGACTGAGCAACTGTACTGAACTGAAATTTACCATGGAGTTGCATCTCAATAAGCTCTTTGTAAGTTGAAAATATTGTAGATCAAAAATAAATTTAATATACCCACTCTATTCAACATCATAGCTTAGACTAGCCCATATTAAACATGCTAAGAACACTTACCCTGGATTTGGGGTCAATTTATGCTGTTTTAGTTTTTTACATACCCAAAGCATATATTTAACACTCAACAACATAACTTCAAAAACATTTTTTTTTTTAACTTCAGTGACTACAGTGGAGCTTAAATTAATGTCAATGTATGGCAAAAACCACTACAATATTGTAAAGTAATTATCCTCCAATTAAAATAAATATATTTTAAAAAATAAAATAACTGTCATGCTCAAAGAAAAAAGTAAAATTAAAAATAAAGGCAGATTTCACTTTTTTGTAGTTTCAAACTAGTTCTTAGAGCTGAAAAGAAATAATATTTAAATTTCTGCACCCTAAAATTACAGAAAGTGTTTGTTAGTTGCTCAGTCATGTTGTACTCTTTGCAACTGCATGAACTGTATGTAGCTCCAGTCTCCTCTGTCCATGGAATTCTCCAGGCAATAATACTGGAGAGCATTGCCATTCCTTTCTCCAGGGGATCTTTCACACCAGGGTTAGAACCTGGATCTCCTGCATTGCAGGCAGATTCTTTGCTATTTGAGCCACCAGGACTCAGAGGCCTACAGAGGCCAAATATAAATTATTATACATAATAATTTAAACTTATGGAGGCCAAATATAAATTATTGTAGATATACTCAATACTCAAAATAATTTGAATGAACTCAGATTAGCAAGAATATTTGAATCTATCTCTTCTTGCCTTTTGGATATGTCAGGGGAGTGTATAATTATCTTGGTTCCATGTTGCTGCAGCAAAAATTTGAAATGGCAGACCAGTGTTACAGCTCGGTTACAGCTCAGTTTTATTCAGCAAACAAAGGAAAATACATCCACGAGGAGTGAGGGCCGGCCAACCCAAAAGAAGAGAGAGGCTCAATTTTGGCCCTTCTTTTCATATCCTTTTTCTTGTCCCCCTGAGCCTGCTCTATGTAAATTGGGCTAGCCAGGAGAGTTGTTTGTTTCACCTGAGGTTCTCACTCTCCTCCTTGGCTTTTATTTTGTTTTATTTTTGCAGGCTTTTCCTTTCTTTGTCTTTTAGCCACTGCCATTTTTGATTCTTTTTTTTTTTTTTTTCCTATTCTAACTACCTAACATTCCCACCTCAAGAGATGGGTGGCCCAATTCCTTGGGAATAGGGGTATTGAGGTCTCTCTGGCTACTTCCTGCTAAGCTGGGATGGCAATGGGCATTGGGCCTCTGCCTCTTGCTAGTCTCAAGCCTCAGAGTCCTTACCACTGTGTTGATCTAAGGATGAATGATATTTTCCATGTAGTTTTATATATCCTTTTTGAACTGGCACTGTATGTTGTAGCTTGTTGACCTGGATAGAGACAAAATGGGTTAGACAATTGATAATACATGGAGTAATCATAAGCAGCATTAATATGGTGATAACAGGCATTAGTAAGGGCATTAGCCAACTCCAAAGTCCGCCTTGCCAGAAGGATCCCTCAGAGAGATTGTACCCACCCCAAGGACTCTCCATATTGTTCTTTGAGATCTCATAGGATCTGAATGTTTTTCTTGAGGACTGTGAGACTTTCTTTAACTTAGCTGGAGGTATTTATTTTCCACAGTACTGGAAAAAGTCAGTTTTAATTCTAATCCCAAAGAAAGGCAATGCCAAAGAATGCTCAAACTACCACACAATTGCACTCATCTCACATGCTAGTAAAGTAATGCTCAAAATTCTCCAAGCCAGGCTTCAGCAATATGTGAACCGTGGACTTTCTGATGTTCAAGCTGGTTTTAGAAAAGACAGAGTAACCAGAGATCAAATTGCCAACATTCGCTGGATCATGGAAAAAGCAAGAGAGTACCTGAAAAACATCTATTTCTGCTTTATTGACTATGCCAAAGCCTTTGACTGTGTGGATCATAAGAAACTGTGGAAAATTCTGAAAGAGATGGGAATACCAGACCCCCTGACCCACCTCTTGAGAAATCTGTATGCAGTTCAGGAAGCAACAGCTAGAACTGAACATGGAACAACAGGCTGATTCCAAATAGGAAAAGGAGTTCGTCAAGGCTGTATATTGTCACCCTGCTTATTTAACTTATATGCAGAGTACATCATGAGAAACGCTGAACTGGAAGAAACACAAGCTGGAATCAAGATTGTCAGGAGAAATATCAATAACCTCAGATATGCAGATGACACCACCCTTATGGCAGAAAATGAAGAGGCACTAAAAAGCCTCTTGGTGAAAGTGAAAGTGGAGAGTGAAAAAGTTGGTTTGTAGCTCAACATTCAGAAAACGAAGATCATGGCATCCGGTCCCATCACTTCATGGAAAATAGATGGGGAAACAGTGGAAACAATGTCAGACTTTCTTTTTCTGGGCTCCAAAATCACTGCAGATGGTGACTGCAGCCATGAAATTAAAAGACACTTACTTCTTGGAAGGAAAGTTATAACCAACCTAGACAGCATATTCAAAAGCAGAGACATTATTTTGCCAACAAATGTTCGTCTAGTCAAGGCTATGGTTTTTCCTGTGGTCATGTATGGATGTGAGAGCTGGACTGTGAAGAAGCCTGAGCACCAAAGAATTAATGCTTTTGAACTGTGGTGTTGGAGAAGACTCTTGAGAGTCCCTTGGACTGCAAGGAGATCCAACCAGTCCATTCTGAAGAAGATCAGCCCTGGGATTTCTTTGGAAGGAATGGTGCTAAAGCTGAAACTCCAGTACTTTGGCCACCTCTTGCAAAGAGTTGAATCATTGGAAAAGACTCTGATGCTGGGAGGGATTGGGGGCAGAAGAAGGGGACAACAGAGGATGAGATGGCCGGATGGCATCACTGACTCGATGGACTTGAGTCTGAGTGAACTTTGGGAGTTGGTGATGGACAGAGAGGCCTGGTATGCTGCCATTGATGGGGTTGTAAAGAGTCGGACATGACTGAACAACTGAACTGAACTGAGAGGTATTTATCCAGAAACAACACATCTCATTCAGGATAGCTCAAGCTCCTTCTTGTTCAGGGATCAGGAGATATATCTCTGGTCTCTTTTGGTATACAACACTTGCCAAACTGTGTTGGCTCTTTAGAGCTATCCTGAGAAATCTTATCCCCAGAAACTTAATTTTGGGGTATTCATTAGAATGGCACTCATTTATAGTCCTGAATAGGCATCTGAGATCTCGCAGGGGCTCACAGGTGTAATGAGTGTCCTCTTCTGTTTTCTTCCATGGCTTGGCCCATGAGCAGTGAATCCAGGAGTTGTGTCCTGGTACCTTGACTGCTGTGGAGGTAGAAAGTACAGGGTAGGGACTCGTACATGCAGGCTGTAGTTGAGTGGTTGGGGATCAATATTTCCATACTTTAATTAGGACTTGAGTCCCTGGAGCTCTTAGGATCTATAGTGGCTCTTTAGAATCTTTTAGGTCCTGGTTGACACCCCATGAGTGTATATCTTATTGGAATTGCCCAATGGTCATGCTATAAGACTGGAGGGTATGAGCCTCTGGATCTAGGAAGAGGTCACTAACATAATAAAAAGGTCTCCCATATAGCATCTCATAAAGACCAACCTGTTCCTTAGGAGCAATATGGGTTCTGCTGCTGCTGCTAAGTCACTTCAGTTGTGTCTGACTCTTAGCAACCCCATGGAATGCAGTCCACCAGGCTCCTATGTCCATGGGATTTTCCAGGCAAGAGTATTTGAGTGAGTTTCCATTGCCTTCCCCGAATATGGGTGCAGAGGAGAGCTATTGGTAAAGCCTCCTTCCATCCCAGGCAGGTCTCCTGAGTTATCTTTTTTTAATCACTGATATTAAGAATTGGTTGACTCTTTCTACTTTTACTGAAGACTGAGACCTCCAGGACCAATGGAGGTAATAAGTATTGCCCTATGGTTTAGAGACCCCTTGGATGAACTTAGAAGTAAATGATATCCTATTGTCACTTTGTAATGACCTGGGGAGACCAAATCTCAGAATGATTTACTGGAGCAGTTTTTTACCACCTCCTCAGCCTTCTCAGTCTGGGTGGGAAAGCTTTCAGCCCATCCTGTAAATATATCTATCATGACTAGGTATTTATACCCTTGAGAAACTGGTGTCTGGGTGAAGTCTATCTGCCAATCCTCTCCTGTGTAGGTAACACACTGTTGGATGGGCTGGGCCATCTGGGGTCTTCGAGCTCCTTGGGGGTTGTTTAATTGGCAAGTGGGACAAGAGGAGACCACTTGCCTTATAATCATTTGGAGGCCTGTTCCTCTGAAGGACATTTCTAGTAATCTTTGAAGGGCCTTCTCCCCTAAATGAGTGTGGCATGTAAGGAGTCAACCAATTTCTACTAGAGATTTCCAGGCAGAAAAAGGAGTCCCTCCTTTTGGAACCACTCCATATGATCCTCTTGAAAGCCCTCACGCTTAGCTTTAAGAATCTCACCTTCAGTATATGAAGGAGTTTCTGGCAAATTAGTCTGCAGAACTAAGGTGGCAACCCCTATTAGGTCATTGTTCTGTAATGCTGCTCTCTTAGCTGCCTGATCAGCTAGTTGGTTCCCTCATGCCACTTCTATGCTGCCTTTTTGGTGTCCTCTACTGTGGGAGACTGAAACCTCAGGGGGCAGATGGACTGCCTCCAAGAGCCTAAGGATTTGATCACCATATTTGATTGGGGACCCTCGGGTAGTCAAGTGTCCTCTTTCTTTCCAAATAGCGGCATGTATATGTAGCACCAGAAAGGCATACTTGGAGTCAGTGTAAATGGCTATTCTTTTTCCTTTTCCCATCTCTAAAACTTGAGTCAGAGCTATGAGCTCAGCTAATTGGGCTGAAGTACCTGGTGGCAAAGCTTTAGCCTCTATGGTCTCAAAATTGGAGACTACTGCATATCTAGCTCTTCTTTTTCCATCCAAGACATAGTTGCCTCTATCAGTGTACCAGATTTCCTCAGGATTTGTCAAAGATCTTCTGACAATCCCTCTCAGGGTTTTGTCCAGTGGTCCAAAGTTTCTAGGCAAGAGTAAAAGGGGAGAGAGCCCTTGTGGGTAGGCAGGAGCATAGCTGGGTTAAGAAACTCACAAGGGGATATAGTGAGGCCTGTATTTTCCACCAGCACTACTTAATATCTGAGGATCCTTTGATCAGATATCCGTAAATGGCCTCTCCCATTGAGGAGTTGCTGCACTTGGTGGCTGGTAAAAATAGATTGCCCCCAAGAGAGAGTTTTAAAGCATCTTCCATTAGGACTGCAATAGCTGAAAGATTTAAAAAGCAATCTCTACCCAATAAGGGAGTCAGACTCAGGGACCACCAGAAACTGATGGGAAAATATTTGTCTAGCCAGCAACAAAGAAGTGCTTAGTTGAATCTTTTTGTAATTGTTTTTCCTGTAGAACCCAAAATGGTACAGGTTTGGGAGGAGAAGGCTCTAGAGTAAGAGGTCAGGACAGAGTAGGTAACCCCTGTGTCAACCAAGAAATTCTCAGACCTACCTGCCACATCCAGTTGCACCCTTGGTTCCAGGCCCATGGTGGTTATCTGTGACAGGCGGGTTGGTTGGAGTGGCCTGCTTCAGTCCTGTTGAACCATCATGAGGGAAGGGCTTGGCATTTGACCTTGAGGTTCTTGGGTCCTGAGGGCAGACTGACCCAATGTCCCAATTGATGGCATTTGTACCAAGTCATTTTAGGAGACTTGCCACTGTTTGGATACTCTTTGATCCGTTGTCCCATCTGTCTACAGATTAGGCATTTGCCTTGTTCCTTGTCCTTTAAGGACTCAGGGTTTGCCATATGGCTTCCCTGGAGGGGGGCCAGCATCTAGGCATGCCTTATCTCTTTCCTTCTCTCCCTTTCCTGGGGCTTGTCCTCCATCTCCTGTTCTGTTATAAAAGATATTGGTGGCTGTCTGTACCATCTCATCTAAACAGGAAGCAGGGTCCCGCTACTGTAGCTGTTGTAACTTTATCCTGATATCTGATGCACATTGGAACAGGAATCTGTACTTTAAAATCACCTGTCCATTGTAAGAGTCTAAGTCCAGATTGGTAAACTTTTGGAGGGCCTCTTTGAGACCCTTCAGAAAGGCAATAGAGTTCTCATTGGACTACTGAGTTATTGTTGAGACTGGCACAGTCCCACAACTAACAGGCAATAGGCTTCTTTTTATTTCCATGTGTGGACTTCCTTAGGGTGAGTCTTTCTGAAGCTTATCCTACACAGTATTGTTGCAACCTGAGAGCTGGGCAGCCCTGGGTCAGGGTGCAGATCCCCAGGCAAGTTGAGGCATGACAACCTCCTGGAGATCAAATCCCCAGGCAGGTTAAGGGATGTCAGCCTCCTGGGATCCCTGGACTGGTGGATCCCTGAGCAGGTTGAGGTGTGACAACCTTTCAAGGACGAGATCCCTAGGCATGTTAACCTCCTGGGACCCCCAGACTGGTGTATCCCTGAGCAGGATGAGGTCTGATAACCTCCTGAGGACTGGATCCCTAGGCAGGTTGAAGCTGGTTGACCTCCTGGGAACCCCAGGCTGGAGTTAGGCATCCCCAAGGTCTCTAGCATGAGCAGTGCTGGGTAGGATTAAGGGGTTGTAATCTTAACTGATCGCTGGTTTGTCCACTATGGATGGGAATAGAAAGAAAGAAAGCACTCCGCTTTCCTCACAGTCCAACTCTTACATCCATACATGACTACTGGAAAAACCATAGCCTTGACTAGACAGACCTTTGTTGGCAAAGTAATATCTCTGCTTTTGAATATGAACCTGCTATGACCCAAGTTGGTCATAAATTTCCTTCAAAGGAGTAAGTATCTTTTAATTTCATGGCTGCAATCATCATCTGCAGTGATTTTGGAGCCCAGAAAAATAAAGTCTGACACTGTTTTCACTTTTTCCCCATGTATTTCCCATGAAGTTATGGGGCCAGATGCCATGATCTTCGTTTTCTGAATGTTGAGCTTTAATCCAACTTTTTCACTCTCCACTTTCACTTTCATCAAGAGGCCTTTGAGTTCCTCTTCACTTTCTGCCATAAGGGTGGTGTCATCTGCATATTGAGGTTATTGATATTTCTCCCAGGAATCTTGATTCTAGCTTGTGTTTCTTCCAGTCCAGCATTTCTCATGATGTACTCTGAATATAAGTTAAATATACAGCCTTAATGTACTCCTTTTCCTATTTGGAGCCAGTCTGTTGTTCCATGTCCAGTTCTAGCTGTTGCTACCTGACCTGCATATAGGTTTCTCAAGAGGCAGGTCAGGTGGTCTGGTATGTTCATCTCTTTCAGAATTTTCCACAGTTTCTTGTGATCCACACAGTCAAAGGCTTTGGCATAGTCAATAAAGCAGAAATAGATGTTTTTCTGGAACTCTTGTTTTTTCAATGATCCAGTGGATGTTGGCAATTTGATCTCTGGTTTCAGGCACTATCAAAAGACCAAGGAATGGGTGGTTCCCCAATTGTTGAAATGATCCTCCCACTCATTAGCATATGAAATCACCCAGCTCACCAAAACAAAAAACTTACCACACATTTCATGGCTGCCACATTAACCATTTGTGATGGTACACTCAATGGACTGTGCTTCTCTCTGAATTCAAACAAATCTGCCTCTTACCTATCACTGAATTCTTTCTTTAATGAACCATCAAGAACCTGAGCTTTATTAGGTTTGAAGTTGTGTGACTAATGGTAGTTATAACTAACAAAGGAAAGTTCAGTGTTTGCACATTTTATCTTGAGAAATTATGAACAAAAAATGAGGGGGGTGGGGAAGGAGTGAAGAGGATTATCCTGGTATCAGTAACATGTACTATGTTTTTGTAAAGATTAAGAATCTGTCATGCAATCAATAGGTATTAAGGAAATTCTGTGTTAATAATAACCATTATAAAACCAAGATGACCTCATAGTCATGTAGAAACTTGATTGAAAAAAACTGTAAGACTAATTTCTTCTAATTCAGCAGTCCGTAGATTAAGGTATAAAATTTTAATACCTTTACACTCATTAAATTCTTTGGTATGCAAAACCTTAAAATGAGATGCTCATTGGAATGTAAAATGATACATCAGGCTTTCTTCTATTGGTTAGGATGTACTTTTTAAATCAAAATTGCTACTGTTGTATGTAATCACTTTTATGTGCATGTAATTCAGGTGGTGTCAATAGAAAAATGTAAGTGTCAAGGAGTTTTTCAAGTCAGTATGCACAAACATACTGAAACAGATTTTGCATATATGATTGTTAAACACCCACCCAAGGAATTATTAATGAATCCTTTGCAGCTGCTACTTTTTTATTTGAGGAAAATGTGAGAATAAGATTTGACATGTTGCAAGTCACAGGATCCAATCTGATAAAATTGATTAAGGCATGAAAGTGAATCACTATTACCCAAATTAGTAGATTATTAAAAGAGATATAAATATCCATAGTGAAATGCTAAATCTATTTTAAAGATTTCAGTGACTTACAATACCATGAAAGCTGTCAATAAAAAGAACTTTTACAATAGTAAAAAATCTACTTAATAAAATACTGTATATTGTTGACAGTTTTATTTCCACTAAGCTTTTCACTGTGATTTCAAAACTATTATTTTATTTTAAAAATATTAACTTATTTAAGTATTATATTTGAGCATTGTTCAAACATTGTAGAAAACTAAATAAGTAGTAAAACATTCAATGCTCACTACTTTAATTTGATTTTCTAAATTCAAAAATATGCAAAAGTGTTTATAAATTTACATAACCTCAACATTTTATTGGAGAACTCAATGGCAACCCACTCCAGTACTCTTGCCTGGAAAAATCCCATTAACGGAGGAGCCTGGTAGGTTGCAGTCCATGGGGTCGCTAAGAGTCAGGCACGACTGAGTGACTTCACTATCACTTTTCACTTTCATGCATTGGAGAAGGAAATGGCAATCCACTCCAGTGTTCTTGCCTGAAGAATCCCAGGGACAGAGGAGCCTGGTGGGCTGCCGTCTATGGGGTCGCACGGAGTTGGTGATGGACAGGGAGGCCTGGAGTGCTGCGGTTCATGGGGTCGTAAAGAGTCGGACAGGACTGAGTGACTCATCTGATCTGAAGCAACTTAGCAGCAGTAGCAGCAGCCACATTTTATTACTAAAGTCTGTATATTTGATTTGAAGTTATATTATTCTTTAATTATAAGTAAAATAACTTGATTAACAATTATCTCTTTTAAACTGGGTATTAGAAATTAACAAATCTGTAGTATTTGTGATACTAGCTATAAAATATCTATATGACCTGAAACGTATTCTAATTTATGAGCAATTAATTTAACATGTAAAAATAACAGTTTATATTATATAATTTAAAAATTATCTAGCCTCATTATCAACCCACATTTATTTTTATACTACAAATAATTAAATGATTAATGTAATTTTTACTTGTCTACTATATTAAGTAACTAACTTAATGACTTTCACCTAAAATGTTAATATATTAGCCACTTTAAAATTTCTTTTTGAAACATTTTTCTTAGTATTTTTCTTTTGCACATCTAACATGAAGAGTGTATCTTTTTTCTTTGTGGTTACTTATCAGTATTAGTTGCTGGGAGAAATATCACTAACCTCAGATATGCAGATGACACCACCCTTATGGCAGAAAGTGAAGAGGAACTAAAAAGCCTCTTGATGAAAGTGAAAGTGGAGAGTGAAAAGGTTGGCTTAAAGCTCAACATTCAGAAAACGAAGATCATGGCATCTGGTCCCATCACTACATGGGAAATAGATGGGGAAACAGTGGAAACAGTGTCAGACTTTATTTTTCTGGGCTCCAAAATCACTGCAGATGGTGACTGCAGCCATGAAATTAAAAGACGCCTACTCCTTGCAAGGAAAGTTATGACCAACCTAGATCAGATCAGATCAGATCAGTCACTCAGTCGTGTCCGACTCCTTGTGACCCCATGAATCACAGCGTGCCAGGCCTCCCTGTCTGTCTATCATCAACTCTAGGAGTTCACTCAGACTCACGTCCATCGAGTCAGTGATGCCATCCAGCCATCTCATCCTCTGTCGTCCCCTTCTCCTCCTGCCCCCAATCCCTCCCAGCATCAGAGTCTTTTCCAATGAGTCAACTCTTCTCATGAGGTGGCCAGAATACTGGAGTTTCAGCTTTAGCATCATTCCTTCCAAAGAAATCCCAGGGCTGATCTCCTTCAGAATGGACTGGTTGGATCTCCTTGCAGTCCAAGGGACTCTCAAGAGTCTTCTCCAACACCACAGTTCAAAAGCATCAATTCTTTGGCACTCAGCCTTCTTCACAGTCCAGCTCTCGCATCCATACATGACCACAGGAAAGACCATAGCCTTGACTAGGCGAACCTTTGTTGGCAAAGTAATGTCTCTGCTTTTGAATATGCTATCTAGGTTGGTCATAACTTTTCCGTCCTGAACAAATGACACTTTCACTTTTTCCATACATATATATAATATATAGTTTATTTTTATAAGAGTGAAACTATCACAATAATCAATGTCATAAACATATCCATCACCTCCAAAATTTCCTTCAGCCCTCTTTATTATGGTGTGTGTGTGTGTGTGTGTGTGTGTGTGTGTGTGTGATGTGTGTGTGTGTGTTTAGAGTATTTAGAACTTTCTGCTTATAAGATAATGTCATTCACAGAGATAGATTTACATCTTTAGTTATTTTTCTTACCTAATTGCTGTAGCTACTAGCACTTTCATTACTATGTTGAATAGAAATCATGAAAGTGGACATCCTTGCCTTATTTCTGATCTTAGACAAAGAGCTTTCAACTTTTTACCACCTTTGAGTATGATGTTAGTTTGTCATGTATGGTCTTTATTATGTTGAGGTGCATTTCTTCTATACCTACTTTGCTAAGAATTTTATTATGAAAGGATATAGAATTTATCTAATCATTAATTATAATTTAAAATAGCAAAAAAATCAATAGACCCTTTTTCTGCATATATTGAGATGATTGTGTAATTTTTATTCTTAATTCTTAATGTAGTATATCATACTATTTTACTTGCACATATTGAACCATTATTGCATTCAGGGGACAACACCTGATCATGGCTTATGCACTTAATGAGATGTTGAATTCATTTCCATTTTGCTGATATTTTGCTAATAATTTTTCATCCATGTACATCAGCAATATTGGTTTGTAATTCTCTTTTGATGACTTAGTTTGGCTTTGTTATCAGAGTGATACTTGCCTCCTAATAAGTTTAGAAGTGTTTCTTCTGTTTCTTAGAAGAGTTTAAGAAGAATTGGAATTAATTATTCTTTAAATGTTATTAGAATTGATTTGTGAGGCCATCTGGTCATCTGCTCTGGGGTTTTTCTTTGTGGGGAGGTAGTTGATTACTGCTTCAATCTCCTTCCTCTTAATTGGTTTGTCCCAGCCTTATATTTCTTCTTGAATCAGTGTTTATAGGTTGAATGTTTCTAGGAGTTTATTAATTTGTTCTAGGTTGTTCAATGTGTTGGCATCTAATTGTTTATAAAACTTTTTTTAACAATTTTTAAAATTTCCATTACATAATTTCAATGTCTCTTCTATTTCTGATTTTACCAGTTTTTGAGTCTTCTTTTTGCTTTCCTTAGCTTAGCTAATGCTTTATCAATTTTAGTTACCTTTTCAAATAATAAATTTGATTATAATGTATCTTAATGTAAATCTGACTTATCATTTGATTTATCACATTTTGATTATTTTGGCTTTCATGAATCTGGTTGTCCATTCCTCTCCCTTGATTTGTGAAGTTTTCCATTTTTCTTTAAATAAACCTTTCTGTTCCTTTCTCCTCTCCTTCTAGGACTACCATAAGAAATACATTGGTCAATTCAATGATCACCCTTAAATTCTGTAGATGACCTTCATTCTCTAATCTTTTTGTTCCTCTCACTACACATAATTTCAGATTACTTGTATTTGAGTTTGCTGATTATTTTGCCTTATAAAGTCTGCTGTTAAAGTGTCTTTCCATTTTTTAGTTCAGTTATTGTATTCTTCAGCTCCAGAATTTCTGTTTGGTTTTCTCATTTTATCTATTGTTTTCCTGGTTATGTATACATATCTTCATGGGTTCTCTTGAACCTCACTGAACTTCATTAATATGATTATTTTAACCCTTTCCCAGGCATACCCTTTAGGATTGATAACTCAGCTTTATTTTATTTCTTTAGTAGCTTCATGTTTCCCTGATTCTTTATAAACCTCATAGTCTTGCATTGGTTTCTGTGTTTCATGAAGTGTTCACATCTTCTAGTCTTTACAGACTGAGTTCAGCAGGGGAAACCTTTCACCAGTAGGCCTGGTTAGAGATTCTGGACAGGTGTTTCCTAGGTCTGCTGACAGCTGACAGATGACCTGGTCCTGGGGTCTGCTTCAGGAGGACTTGGTACTGGATAACTTAGACTGCTGGTTCATGCCTATAAAAATTGGTTACCTAAAACTTTACTTTGAAAATTTATTACAGTTTCTACTTTGGACACAATCTAATAAAAATGCATCTGCAAAGATTCCTGGAAATTTAATTTTACAGAATTTTTGTGTATCAGTATAACTTTTCTATGAGTCTTAAAAGGTTTCAAGTTTAGTTGTAAAATATATATCTTCATTTAAAAGAAATAGCATGGATATTAGCATTACTCCTACTGAAAAATATATTCCAAAGAATAATAGATATAAAGAAATAATTTTTCTCTAAGTAGAAGTTCATGTACAGAAAATTCTGTGAGTTTTCATGCTTCTATATTATGTCTGGACAAAATGCAATACTATAAGTTACACTGCTGTAGTAATTTAACTAGAATCATATAATTAAATATAATAAAATGTGTATTTTCAAATTCAATTTCTAAGTAGTTAAGAATGAAATGACAAAATATTTTCAAGCAAAGTAATTTATTTATACATGACAAATTATTCAGAGGTGATAATTATTACTTCTTATAATTTAGTATGTTACAGCAATTTAATTTATGATGTTTGATTTCATGGGTTTTAGTGTGTTAATTATTTGCTTTAATATTCAATTGGAAACACTAAGTAATATTAAAGTTGTCCTATATACAATGTAGTTGTTTTACAGAAGAAAGAAAATTTGAGAATTATCATATGATTAAGAACTGAGACAGGAACCAAACATTGCATCAGTTAGTGCTAAAAAGATATTTGTTCTCTTAACAGTGGAGAGGTCATTCTTAGAGAGCTAATAAACAGGCACAGCAGGAGATACCTACAAAGACATAATTTCAGGAAATCAGATTGATGTAAGCTACTCTTGATCACCCACAGGCACCCCAATTATCTAGAATTACTATCCCAATTAAACACCTGTCTTTACAGTTGCCTGTCATTAGGCTCGATTTGATAAGATGGGAAAGTCCCAATTAAGAGGCATCCCTAATTAAGCATGCTTTATGTAGAACAGACTGATGACACCCAAACTATCTTTTTTCCTATCCTAACCTCAATAGCATTTTATCCATTACTTATATTTTTCCACTTAAGTAGTCATATAATATTTTTCTAAAAAAAATTTTACCAAAGTAAAGAAAAATCACTTGGCAGAAATAGATAAAATATTTGAAAATCCTTTTCTCTTACCACTGAACTAAAAGCAATGTATATAAGATTTTATTCTCTAATAGTTTTTATTATATTTATTTTGGATTTTCTATATAATAAATAAATTTGCATTTAAATGTAAACCTCTTAAAATTATAGGTAGCTATCTTATTTTGTGTAACATTTGTGAAGCTGATGCAATATTGCTCACCTAGTGCATGTTTTATTCCTGTTATATTTTACAACTTATTAAAACTAGTCAGATTAATTGGTTAAAACTGCAACTTTGAAACTAAAATCCATAGATTTCTAATTATTCATAAGTTCTAATTATTCATGCATTATTAACTGGAATGAAATATATCATTGGGAGGAATGAAATTGCACAAAAGCTAGTCTCCAAGCCTCTCACACCAACTGTATCAATAGAAACAATTATTATTTGACTTTAAATTCATTGAGTTTTAGAAGAAAAGTTCAGAAGAAGTGAGTATATTATGTATTGATTCTTATGAAACAAATCTCAAAATGAGTTGGCTTAAAAAGCCAAAACTATTGTATTACATATTAATAGGGTATGAGATTTCAATTTTGGTTGATTGTGATGTTCTGGCTAGGGGACCTCCACAAGACTATAGTATGTTTCATCTTGACTGTAGTCTTTTTATATCATACTTACATCTGTAGGATTAATTGCCACAGAAGTCATACAAAAGTAAGTTCATGTACTTGGGAAATTGGTGCTGGTTGTCGGCTAGGAGCCTTGCTTCTTCTATATGTGGACCTCTTTAAGGAGTTATTTAAGTGTCATCTCAGCATGGAAACTAGCTAACATCACAGCAAGAGATTCAAGCAACAAACTGGAAGTTTCAATACTTCAATCTTAGTCTCATAATCCACTGATCATAGGGGACAGCCAGCCCTGGTGTACAGAGAAAAACTACACAATTGCCTCACTAAGGCAATCATTGTGACCATCATGGAGATAAGTAGCTTAGTGCTTGTTTGCCCAAATTCTTTGACCAAATTTTCAAGGTTCGACTTTCAATCCCACTGTTTAAGTATGTGGCTTTAGGTAGTATATTCAAACATTATCTTTTGATTTTCCCACATTTAAAATAGAAATTACAGTATTATTTCATAATATCCATGAAAACTTAATAAGATAATATTCAAAAAGAATATTTAATTTTTATTTTATTTTTTGTTTAGATACCTCTTTCCTCCACTGTTTTTTTTTTTTTTTTTTTGGCAGGGGAAAATGGATAAAGGAAAGGATCAATGAGGGTGGGAGGGAAATGGGAAGGAAGAAGGGGAGTGATGGTGGGGAGGAGTATATATAATTTCTTAACTAATGGCTTTCTGTTTTTAATCACACAGAACATTTGAAAAAATCATATTGAATTCATCTTATGTTAGAAGGTTTGATCTGGAAATGAAAAGTTCAGGAAACTAAAAGTCCAGTTTGGGTGTCCTCATCTTAGGCACATCTTAGTATTTTGTATTGGTAGGTCCATCTTTACAACAATATATTATTTAGGACAGGATTACATTTGTCGCTTCTTCCTCCCTAATACCCAAAGTGGTACCAGACCCATAAAAAGTCAATAAACATTTACAGAATGAACAAATAAGTCTATTTTTTTATAACTCTTCTGAATGAACTGAATTTTTTGAAGCTCATAAGTGAATATGTTTTCCTCTTTGTCTATTACAGCCAGATTGTATGAGTGGGGTATTAAAGTCTCCCACTATTATTGTGTTATTGTATATTTCTTCTTGTGCTGCTGCTGCTAAGTCGCTTCAGTCGTGTCCAACTCTGCGATCCCATAGACGGCAGCCCACTAGGCTCCTCTGTCCCTGGGATTCTCCAGGCAAGAATACTGGAGTGGGTTGCCATTTCCTTCTCCAATGCATGAAAGTGAAAAGTGAAAGTGAAGTCGCTCAGTCGTGTCTGACTCTTATCGACTCCATGGACTGGAGCCTACCAGGCTCCTCTGTCCATGGAATTTTCCAGGCAAGAGTACTGGGGTGGGGTGCCATTGCCTTCCCCAATATTTCTTCTATCATACTAATTAATGTTTATCTTAGATATATCAATACTCCAATGTTGGGTGCATATATGTTTATAATTGTTATAACTTCTTTTTGGATTGTTCCTTTAAGTCGTTATGTGTAACCTTCATTGTCTCCTTATCAGGACCTTTATTTTAAAGTCAATTTTATCTGATATGAGTATTGCTACTCCTGTTTTCTTTTGGTCCATATTTGCATAGAAAATCTTATTCCAGCCCTTCATTTTCGGTCAGTATATATCCTCTATTTTAAGGTGGTTCTCTTGTAGACAACATATATAGGGGTCTAGTTTTATCCATTCGACCTGTTTTAGTCTTTTGGTTGTCTCTTGTAGACAAGGTATGTAGGGGTCTTGTTTTTGTATTGATTCGGCCAGTCTTTGTCAGTTGATTAAGGCATTCAGCCCATTAACGTTTAAAGTAATTATTGATAAATAAGATTTACTTTATTGTTTTGGGTTCGAATTTATACACCCTTTTAGTGATTCCTATCTAGAGAATGTCCTTTAGTTTTTGTTGGAGAAATGGTTTAGTGGTACTAAATTCTCTCAACTTTTGCTTATCTGTGAAGCTTTTGATTTCTCCTTTATATTTGAATGAGATCCTTGCTGGATAGAATAATCTGGGCTGTAAGTTATTTTCTTTCATCCCTTTAATTATGTCCTGCCATTCCCTCCTGGCTTGGAGAGTTTCTATTGAAAGATCAGCTGTTATCCTTATGGGAATTCCCTTGGGAGTTATTTGATGTTTTTCCCTTGCTGCTTTTAATATTTGTTCTTTATATTTAATCTTTGTTAATTTGATTAATATGTGTCTTGGGGTGTTTCGCTTTGGGTTAATCCTGTTAGGGACTCTCTGGATTTCTTGAACTTGAGTGGTTATTTCTTTCTCCATAGGGAAGTTTTCAACTATTATCTCCTCAAGTATTTTCTCATGATCTTTCTGTTTATCTTCTTTTTCTGGAACTCCTATGATTCGAATGTTGTAGCGTTTAATGTTATCCTGGAGGTCTCTGAGATTGTCTTCATTTCTTTTGATTCGTTTTTCTTTTTTCTCCTCTGATTCATTTATTTCTAGGATTCTATCTTCTAACTCACTAATCCTATCTTCTGCCTCTATTATTCTACTATTTGTTGCCTCCAGAGTGTTTTGGATCTCATTTATTGCATTATTCAGTATGTGTTGACTCTTTTTTTTCTTCTAGGTCCTTAATGGAGAAGGCAATGGCAGCCCATTCCAGTACTCTTGGCTGGAAAATCCCATAGATGGAGGAGCCTGGTAGGCTGCCGTCCATGGGGTCGCTAAGAGTCGGACACGACTGAAGAGACTTGGCATAGCATAGCATAGGTCCTTAATAAACCTTTCTTGCATCTTTTCAATCCTTGTCTCCAGACTATTAAACTGTGATTCCATTTTGATTTCAAGATTTTGGATTAATTTCACTATCATTATTCGGAATTTTTATCAGGTGGATTCCCTATCTCTTCCTCTTCGCTTTGGATTGGTGGGCATTTATCCTGTTCATTTAGCTGCTGGGTATTCCTCTGTCTCTTCATCTTGTTAAAATTGCCAAGTTTAAAGTGTCCTTACTATATTCTGGTGGTTTGTTGAATTCTCTTTATTGAGGCCATTTACTGGTCTTTTCAATATCTGATCTCTGCCCTGTTACAGAGGGGGCGGAGATGAACACCCAAATCTAAGCCGGCCAGGTTCAGGCACTCTGATAGTCCTCAGAAGCACAGACTCTGAGTTGAGTCTGCGTTTTGTGCCCTTCCCAGGTCTGAGTAGCGCAGGTGATAAAGTGTTTAGTGAGCGCAGCTGCTGTGACGTATCACCTCCCCGCCGTTCAGTTTTCTGGGTATACAACCGGTGCACCTTCTCAGGCAGATGTTAACCATCCAGAGCCCCAAGAAGCGTTAGCAGAGAAACCTGCTTACAGTTTTGTAGATAATGTCTCTCTAGGGCTGTGAATGCCCGCTTCCGGCTCTGGCTGCCTGTCACTTGAGTGGGACGGTCTGCAGCCAGCTATCTCTGTCTAGTCCTTTGTTCCGTATGCAGTCCTGGTGGTGTCTTAGGTTAGGGCTGGCTTTTGACGTAGTAGATATCTGACAGTCTGGTTATTTCGCTCAGGTAGTGCTCGGGATAGCCAGGCCAAATCCTTATTCAAAGGATGCAGGCCGCGCCGCTCCTCCTAGCCCAGCCCCTGCTTGCTAATAGCAAATGCTGGTGTCTGCGCCGCTTCTCCGCAAAAGGAGTTACTGCAGGACTCGTAATCTCCTTTTGAAGATAATGAATTGTCTTTCTTTTTTTTGTTGTTTCAGCATTTTTTAATTTATTTATTTATTTATTTTTAAATTTTATTTTGCTTAACTTTACAATATTGTATTGCTTTTGCCATTCATCAGAATGAATCCGCCACAGGTATACATGTGTTCCCCATCCTGAACCCTCCTCCCTCCTCCCTCCCCATACCATCCCTCTGGGTCGTCCCAGTGCGCCAGCCCCAGGCATCCATTATCAGGCATCGTACCTGGACTGGCGACTCGTTTCGATATTATATTATACATATTTCAATGCTATTCTCCCAAATCATCCCACCCTCTCCCTCTCCCAGAGTCCATAAGACTGTTCTATACATCAGTGTATCTTTTGCTGTCTCGTATACAGGGTTATTGTTACCATCTTTCTAAATTCCATATATATGCATTAGTATACTGTATTGGTGTTTTTCTTTCTGGCTTACTTCACTCTGTATAATAGGCTCCAGTTCCATCCACCTCATTAGAACTGATTCAAATGTATTCTTTGTAATGGCTGAGTAATACTCCATTGTGTATAGGTATCACTGCTTTCTTCTCCATTCATCTGCTGATGGACATCTAGCTTGCTTCCAAGTCCTGGCTATTGTAAACAGTGCTGCGATGAACATTGGGGTACACGTGTCTCTTTCAATTCTGGTTTTCTCAGTGTGTATGCCCAGCAGTTGGATTGCTGGATCACAAGGCAGTTCTATTCCCAGTTTTTTGAGGAATCTCCATATTGTTCTCCATAGTGGCTGTACTAGTTTGCATTCCCACCAACAGTGTAAGAGGATTCCCTTTTCTCCACACCCTCTCCAGCATTTACTGCTTGTGAATTGTCTTTCAAAATGCCTGATGTCCTCTGCTGGCATTCAGAAGTTGTTTTGTAGAATTTACTCAGCATTCAAATGTTCTTTTAATGAATTGATGGAGGAGAAAGTATTCTCCCCATCCTACTCATCCGTCATCTTAGCTCCTCCCCAAGAATGTTTTAAAGAAAGACAGAAAAGAGAGAATTTTTTATTCTATTCTACTATTTTTATTTTTATTTCTATTGCTAACCCTATTTTTATTTTTACAGTGATATCAGGAGAAAGCACATGCTTTTTAGAGGATAAAGCATAAAATATGACTGAAATTTCACATTTGTATACTGTTGGCCATCAACATAATTTTTATTCGGTATAAATGAGCTAGGAAATACATTTTCTATGATGAATAAAAGAAAAAAATAGTGAAATAAGGGATCTAATGAAGGGACTCTTTTATAGAGGGATAATCAAAGCATCAGTTCAGTTGCTGAGTCATGTCCGACTCTGTAACCCCATGAATCGCAGCATGCCAGGCCTCCCTGTCCATCACCAACTTCTGGAGTTCACTCAGACTCACGTCCATCGAGTCAGTGATGCCATCCAGCCATCTCATCCTCTGTCGTCCCCTTCTCCTCCTGCCCCCAATCCCTCCCAGCATCAGAGTCTTTCCCAATGAGACAACTCTTCGCATGAGGTGGCCAAAGTACTGGAGTTTCGGATTTAGCAGCATTCCTTCCAAAGAAATTCCAGGGCTGATCTCCTTCAGAATGGACTGGTTGGATCTCCTTGCAGTCCAAGGGACTCTCAAGAGTCTTCTCCAACACCACAGTTCAAAAGCATCAATTCTTCAGAGCTCAGCTTTCTTCACAGTCCAACTCTCACATCTATACACGACCACAGGAAAAACCATAGCCTTGACTAGAGGAACCTTTGCTGGCAAAGTAATATCTCTGCTTTTGAATATGCTATCTAGGTTGGTCATAACTTTCCTTCCAAGGAGTAAGTATCTTTTAATTTCATGGCTACAGTCACCATCTGCAGTGATTTTGGAGCCCAGAAAAATAAAGTCTGACACTGTTTACACTGTTTCCCCATCTATTTCCCATGAAGTGTTGGGACTGGATGCCATGATCTTCGATTTCTGAATGTTAAGCTTTAAGTCAACTTTTTTACTCTCCTCTTTCACTTTCATCAAGAGGCTTTTTAGTGCCTCTTCACTTTCTGCCATAAGGGTGGTGTCATCTGCATATCTGAGGTTATTGATATTTCTCCTGGCGATCATGATTCCAGTTTGTGTTTCTTCCAGTCCAGCGTTTCTCATGATGTACTCAGCATATAAGTTAAATAAACATGGTGACAATATACAGCCTTGAAGTACTCCTTTTCCTATATGGAATAAGTCTGTTGTTCCATGACCAGTTCTAACTGTTGCTTCCTGACCTGCATACAGATTTCTCAAGAGGCAGGTCAAGTGGTCTGGTATTCCCATCTCTTTCAGAATTTTCCACAGTTTATTATGATCCACACAGTCAAAGGCTTTGGCATAGTCAATAAAGCAGAAATAGATGTTTTTCAGGTACTCTCTTGCTTTTTCCATGATCCAGCGGATGTCGGCAATTTGATCTCTGGTTCCTCTGCCTTTTCTAAAACCAGCTTCAACATCAGGAAGTTTACGGTTCACATATTGCTGAAGCCTGGCTTGGAGAATTTTGAGCATTACTTTACTAGCGTGTGAGATGAGTGCAATTGTGAGGTAGTTTAAGCATTCTTTCACATTGGCTTTCTTTGAGATTGGAATGAAAACTGACCTTTTCCAGTCCTGTGGCCACTGCTGAGTTTTCCAAATTTGCTGGCATATTGAGTGCAGCACTTTCACAGCATCATCTTTCAGGATTTGGAATAGCTCAACTGGAATTCCATCACCTCCACTAGCTTTGTTCATAGTGATGCTTTCTAAGGCCCACTTGACTTCACATTCCAGGATGCCTGGCTCTAGAGGAGTGATTACACCATCGTGATTATGTGGGTCGTGAAGATCTTTTTTGTATACTTCTTCTGTGTATTCTTGCCACCTTTTCTTAATATCTTCTTCTTCTGTTAGGTCCATACCATTTCTCTCCTTTATCAAGCCCATCTTTGCATGAAATGTTCCCTTGGTATCTCTAATTTTCTTGAAGAGATTTCTAGTCTTTCCCATTCTGTTGTTTTCCTCTATTTCTTTGCTTTGATCGCTAAAGAAGGCTTTCTTATCTCTTCTTGCTATTCTTTGGAACTCTGCATTAAGATGCTTATATCTTTCCTTTTCTCCTTTGCTTTTTGCTTTTCTTCTTTTCACAGCTATTTGTAAGGCCTCCCCAGACAGCTATTTTGCATTTTTGCATTTGTTTTCCATGGGGATGGTCTTGATCCCTGTCTCCTGTACAATGTCACGAACCTCAGTCCATAGTTTATCAGGCACTCTATCTATCAGAACTAGACCCTTAAATCTATTTCTCACTTCCACTGTGTAATCATAAGGGATTTGATTTAGGTCATACCTGATTGGTCTAGTGGTTTTCCCTACTTTCTTCAATTTAAGTCTGAATTTGGCAATAAGGAGTTCATGGTCTGAGCCATAGTCAGCTCCTGGTCTTGTTTTTGTTGACTGTATAGAGCTTCTCCATCTTTGGCTGCAAAGAATATAATCAGTCTGATTTTGGTGTTGACCATCTGGTGATATCCATATGTAAAATCTTCTCTTGTTTTGTTGGAAGTGGGTGTTTGCTATGACCAGTGCAGTTTCTTGGCAAAACTCTATTTGTCTTTGCCCTGCTTCATTCCGGTTTCCAAGTCCAAATTTGCCTGTTAGTCCAGGTGTTTCTTGACTTCCTACTTTTGCATTCCAGTCCCCTATTATAAAAAGGACATCTTTTGGGGGTGTTAGTCCTAAAAGGTCTTGTAGGTCTTCATAGAACCATTCAACTTCAACTTCTTGGAAGCTAAAACTCACAATGTTACCCCTGCTTTACTAATATTTTATATTTGACAAGAAATAACAAAAGCTGTATTTAGGAAAGTAATTTTTATACTATCAATTTAGTACTTTTTATCACCAATTTATGCATTACCACATTAGGAGTTCAACATACACTACGTATCATGAAACAATTTTAAAAGTCAGTAAATATATTCAAACAGATCTGAGAATAATTAAAAATATAAACTTAAAAAAAATCAAAGTGACAAACTGTGCTTAAGTTTGACACTCAGTTTGAATTTGAGGTGAGGAAAGAGGGAATGGCAGAATTTGAAGTAATTTTTTTGCTCATGCCTAAATCATTTTCTGACAAAATGAAAATAGGCTGTAAGCTAAAAATAGTCTCTTTCATTTATGCTAAATGTAGATGCCTGCCAAGAATAACAATGTTAAATGAAATATTCTTGAAATAGGCCCCACTGTCATCACTCTCCTTTGCTATTAATCTTAATTCACTGATGAATTGGCTTAGCAACAACCATATATTTTCATAAAATTCATTAGCAGTAGAAAATTTTTTTAAAAAGTGTAATAAGCCAATATAAAAATGTTAACTCATAAAAATGTATGGGAGTATTTAAATCAGAAATACTGAATGAGAGCAAAGTTCGCAGTCATTTGCAACTCATAATTTAGTAGTGCCAGTGGCTTCAGTAAAATTGAATTTCTTGTTCCACTCATGATCCGCTATCTTTTTACATCAACACATGTTTATCTTAACATCCATCATAGAATGAAGAAATTCATTTTTTGTGAATTATACTCACCCTTTGTAAATAATATCACTTACAGATAAAATGATTGCAAATGTACCAAGTATTTTATTCAAACAAATGAAAGAAATCCAGAAGGAAGAACAACAGTGTCAACGATTACAGCAAAATATGTATACAAATACACAAATATAACAATCCACTTCTCTGTACTCCTTTCTTGTTTATAAGTGTCTCTGCTTAAGATTTAACTGAAGTGAAAGTAAAAATGTTAGTCACTCAGTCGTGCTTGACTCTTTGCCAACCCATGGTCTGTAGCCCACCAGGCTCCTCTGTCCATGAATTCTCCAGGCAAGAATACTGCAGTCAATAGCCATTCCCTTCTCCAGGGATCTTCCCACCTGAGGGATCAAACCCAGGTCTCCTGCATTGCAGGTGGATTCTCTACCATCTTTATGATTCTTTATGAGCCACCTCTGAGCAATATAAAAAGTAGTTTAAGTACCATGTTTTTCCAAAGATACACTCACTTTATAGCCACACTATTCGTCTTTCCTTACTTTTCTGTTTTCTTCAACTTCCCACACCCTCTTGAGTATTTTTCAACAAGCATCTAGGTTTTCACTAATTTGAGATTTGTGCTGTCTAATACGTAAGCATGAGTCTTCATTCATAGAAGTTGGTCAATAAGTATATATAAAATGAATAAATGTTGGAACTGATAAAAGAATAACTGAATTAACATTGCCATTTGAAATCAAGAAGTATAGTGCATCATCTGCACTGAAGACTAAGTTAATGCATATGAAATTTATACAATCTTTTTAATATTATAAATATATTGTTTATATTTTAAATATTAAATTTATTAAACTCATTAATATTTATAAATGTATATAAACATAAATATATTAATACTTATAATTTAATATTAATATCTTTCCAATAAAAATTCCTCCTCCAAACATATATACTCTAATGGAAAAACTGCCTTGCTGTATCAGTTATAAAAACTCATTTTTCCCTACAAGTCATGCAATTGGTTTTAATTTGATTAAATAATAAAATAACATAACAAAAGTACTATGGAATAGAATAAAAATAAAATGGCAATTATTATCCAATGAAGAATGCTTCTATTATCAAAAGTATTTGAAAAATACTACATTAATAAGATGCTACAGTTAATATTATATTGTATATGCTTTATGATATCTGAAATAGAACATTTAGCTGTGTTCTGGATTATAACAAAAATATCATTCAGTATTAGTCACTTCGTATTGTTTTAATTGCAGCCCATGGGGTCGTAAAGAGTCAGCCATGACTGAAAGACTGAAATGAACTGAACTTCTAGATTACAGATAATAAAAGTGTTTTCTTAAATTTAATCACATCATTTGAATATATATCATATATATTCTTATTTCGGCTCACAATCAAGATTTTATTACACCTCATGAAGCAAATCAGTAGACTGTATCTCACAAAACAACCTTAAGCTATGATGATTGTTTATCAAAGAAGGAACACAGACTTAGACGTAGACATAGACTTTACACTGAACAAAAGCTTTATGCTGAACACACCTGCTTATATATGTATACTACATACATATATTATATATGTTCATATGTATGTATAGAATATTTGTGTGTGAGTGCTCTGCTCCCATGTGTTAGTTGCTCTTTGTCACCCCAAGGACATTAGCCCACTAGGCTCTTCCATCCATGGAATTCTCTAGGCATGGATATAGGAGTGATTAGTCATTCCCTTCTCCAGGTGATTTTTCTAACTCAGAGATCAAACCCAGGTCTCCCCATTGCAAGTAGATTCTTTACCATCTGAGCCACCAGGAAACATATATGAATATATTTATGGGGCTTTCCTGGTGGCTCAGCAGTAAAGAATCCGCCTGCAATGCAGGAGCCATAGGAGATGTAGGTTTGATCCCTAGGTCAGGAAGAAATTCTGGAGGAAAGCATGGCAACTAACTCCAGTATTCTTGATTGGAGAGTCCCATGGAGAGAGGAGCCCAGCAGGCTAAAGTCCATAGGGTTGCAAAGAGTCATACAAGATTGAAGTGACTTAGCATGCACATATATACAATATATATTATATAATATAAATAGTTTAAATGACACAGATTACTTCACATTTCTCATGTTCCTGATATTTATAAAATATAAGTGAACCAAATGTGCATAAAAGGCATTAGAAGCAATGATCCTTATCATGAAATATTCCACAGCAAAAATTGGAAAAAAATAGAAAATAGGAATATATTTGAAGATTTTCAAAGTTAGCAGAGTACTTAGTAGTTATTTTGCTATGGCAATCCCTTTGTTAGATTTATATCTCAAATAAGATTTTTTAATTATTCAATATTGAATACTGACTTTTTGATCAAGATTTCCAATGTAAATGTCATTGTAGATAGAAATTATTTTATTTTAATACACAATAGCTTAAGAGGAGTTCCAGTTGAAATACTATAAAGATAGTAATTAAAATATGAAGAAACAAATTAACAGAGATGTAAAGCATCAAATGAAAGAAGTATCTCTTATCATACCAAAAGTGAAAGAAGTGCATGAATTCAAAAAACTAATTATAAAATGAAGGAGTCCCTGATGAAAGGAGTGGAATAGAAATAGTTGGAACATAAATGTAAAATGAAATACGATGTTAAGACATACACCTAGGTATATATTGATTACATCTCTGATCACCATTATAAACCCACAAAAAAACAAATAAAATATTCTGGATTTCAAGAACAAGTCAATACCAATGGAAATATAACCAAATCAGTGTTATATTTATGTCATGTAAGCTAGGAACAGAAGGCTATTATCAAAAGATTATGTCAATTTCCTTTTATCCAGGAACAGGCTATCTGTAGTAAGAAAAAGTCCAATATAACAGCATCATTCATGAATCAGCAAAATCAAAATGCAGGATGCTAAAATGTTTGAAAATATAGCATATACTTGAGGGAAATACTTATATAATTGATAAGCTCCATAAAAATCATATTTGAACTATATAGTAATTATATGGGCTTCCCTGGTGGATCAGATGGTAAAGAATCTGTCTGCAATGCAGGAGACTCAGGTTCAATCCCTGGGTTGGGAAGATTTCCTGGAGAAGGCATGGTAACCCACTCCAGTATTCTTGCCTGGAGAATTCCATGGATAGAGGAGTCTGACGGGCTACATGCCTGCCAGTGGAGGTGATGCAGGAACGAGGGTTCAATCCCTGGGTCAGAAAGATCTGCTCAAGGAGAAAATGGCAATCCACACCAGTATTCTTGCCTAGATAATCCCAGGGATAGAGGAGTCTGGGGAGCTTCATTCCATGGTGTTGCAAAAGAATTGGACATGACTGAGTGACTAAGATGCATATAGTCAGCATTTACTATGTATATTTTACCAAGCAATGTTCTGTCTTTTGCATATAATATGTATTTCATTTCTTATAATCATTATGTGGACAAAATATTACTACCAATTTCCAAATGAGGATAACAAAGCTTGAGAAAGTAAATATCTGCATAAGACACAGGAACACATAAAACATAGGGATGTAATGTAATCTTTAAACCATTCACTTTGCCTTTAGAGGCTCAGACTTTCACTGTGGTTCAATAAAATCTGCCAACATCCAAACAAACATGTTAATGTAGAGTGTATTGAGGGAAAAATAGCAGTGGTCAATGAACCTAGGAATATTATTGATAATCTAATCATGAAAAATAACATAATCTAATATAAGAAAATTAACTATTTTCTTACATTAAAATATATGTATAATAACAGAGAGTAAGAAAAAATTAACTATAGCTTGGCACTTTAGTTATTAAATAAAATTACTTAATTTTATTTATAAACTGAGTGTTATGAGAATAAAACTATAAAAAGAATCTTAGTAAATAAAAGTATGCATTGTTATATCAGTTGTATATGTAAACTTTTAAAAGTAGAAATTAAATAAATATAACAGATGAACAAAGCAGATAATCACCTTTAAAATAAATTAGTCATCCCAATTAGGAAAAATAAATTGAATCATTCTAGTAAAAATAAAGAGAGCACATTGTGCTAGTCATTGCTCTAAGTATTTTACATACATTAAATCACTGCTGCTGCTAAGTCACGTCAGTCGTGTCCGACTCTGTGTGACCCCATAGACCACAGCCCAGCAGGCTCCGCCATCCTTGGGATTCTCCAGGCAAGAAAGAACACTGGAGTGGGTTGCCATTTCCTTCTCCAATGCATGAAAGTGAAAAGTGAAAGTGAAGTCGCTTAGTCGTGTCTGACTCTTCGAGACCCCATGGACTGCAGTCCACCAGGCTCCTCCGTCCATGGGATTTTCCAGGCAAGAGTACTGGAGTGGGTTGCCATTGCCTTCTCCACATTAAATCACTAGAGATCCATAATTCTCCATGGATTATACATATGGTTAATTCATAAATTGATTCTATTATGAATACTTGCCTTGAAAATGTGTCAACTGAGGCCAATGAAGGTTATGCGATCTGCCCATCTTGAAAGAAAAAAAAAAAAAAAAAAAACATAAATCAGTCTGCTTTTTGGTGAATGTTCCTATTGCCTCTCATTTAGTTGGTAGACAAATATATTAGCAGTGTGCTGTTTTAAACAGCAGCATTCAAATAAATTATCCATATGTTATCATACAAGGAAAGATTTACTGCATAAAATAGAGAAAAGCACTAACTTTAATAATTATTCATATTTGAATTAAAGTAAAATTGAAAACATTCAGTAATCAAAAGATACCATTTTCAATCTTATAAAATAACATATACAAAATGGAGAAGTTGTATATTTAGAAGTTCAAAGCCAAGAATACTCATTCCAGGGCTAAGTTAAGAGAGGGACATTGAATTCAAAAAACTCAAAAGAAGAAAGGAAGTGTGTATCAAGTGGGAATCTATTCCAAATGGAGAAACTGACAGAAAGAGTCAATCTGCCCATGTATTCCAGGAAGACTCTTTGTAAGTGAAATAATACATAGCCGCTAAATTTAGAAGTCCCTTGCACTGCCACCCCCCACAAAAAAAATCTTGGAATTGGCACAAATGTAGGAATAAGAAAAGTGGCTATAACCCTTCTATTAGATATGGCTCTTTATCTAAACTTAGTTTCCCTAAATATAACTAACACAATTTAAATTCTTCCTTAATCAAAATTAACTTTAGAGGTAAGAAAATTGGAAAAACATTGAGATGTTTAATTCAAGGGGGAAAAATATCTTTGCATATAAGTGAACACCTTCTGCACAGAGAAAGAAGCAGCATAAGAGAATTTCTTATTTCTCTGAGAAATTTATAGATTCACCACTGTCACCACTTTCAAAAGTCAAAGTTCCTCTTTATTTCCAGAAATATCCCTGTACTGTATTCTGGACAAAAATAAGGCAAACAACGGCAACAACAACAACAAAAAACAATTTACTTAGACAAATGGATATTCACCATTTCTTGCAAATAATAAGAGACAGCTGCCTCAGCTTAAAGTGTAGGAAATTCTCAGTGGAGACTACTTAATAGGCCCTGGATATTCTTTGGAAGTAATGAAAAAGTTTTGAAACTACAAAAACATGATAATTGTATATAACACTGTGAATGTGCTATATGCCACTGAATAGCCCACTGTAAAATAGTTCATTCTATGTTCAGTAAATTTCATCTCAGTTAAAAGAAAATCCAAGGTGGTTAAAAAAAAAAAAGAATAAGCAGTTATCAGTTCATTCCCCTTAAAATGTCAATGATAAATTAACTGTAAAATGTATGTAAAACTGTAAAATGTATGGTTTTACTAAATGAATATGCTTTATAAAATATATCATCTTTAAAAGAGACATACACAATTCCTTATTATTCTAGTTCTAGAAGTCAACCCAGTCATTTTGCCCTGCTCCATATCTTGAATAGAAGGTATTATTCTTTCAAAAATCTAATCTATGTGGTCAAAAGCAGAAAAGAAAATACTTTCTAATGAAAATTGCATTTCTATTTCTGCTTCTGTGGGACTTTAATCATTCATTGTGTATTGTTGCTGGACTTAACAAACATCTTTTGTGGGCAAAATAGCTCTAATTAGTCCCATGTTAAGCACTGCGCTGTCAGGCAAATATTATGAAAAGGATTCTAAATTAGCACTAATTTAAATCACCTCTACTATCAAAGGCTTTCTTTAGCAGATCTGGAAACTTTATATAAGATTTCCTACAGACTACTGAAAGGAAAATCTTTCATCTGAATAGTGTGTGCTAAGATTACTAGCAGACAGGGACAAATAGAAAATTGAGGTTTCTGCAAAAGTATATTTATAAATGAATTTTAATGTATATTGTACTTACTTGGGCAGATAATAATCTAAAGCTATCAAATTAACATGGAGATTCCAAATGTGATTAAAAAAAAGATTAGGTAAATCAACTTGTGCATTCCAATATGTTCTCAAAGGAAGCAGGAATTTGTTCAAGAGCTCTCTGATTATAATCCAAGTATCTTAAACACATTTTTTTCACAGAAACTCATTCATATATAGACAAGTAAATATTTAATTACCATAAACAAATTTCATATTAATGATATTCATAACTTTAAAATATTTTTCTATGGAGAATTTGAAAAATAGGTATTATGATATAGACATCTTTGCTATCCATGTATATAGACAAAATATAATTTAAAATAACATTTAAAGATGGTAATAATAACCCTGTATATGAGACAGCAAAAGAGACACTGATATATAGAACAGTCTTTTGGACTCTTTGGGAGAGGGATAGGTTGGGATGATTTGCAAGAATGGCGTTGAAATATATACATCATATATGAAACGAGTCACCAGTTAAAGTTCGATGAACGATACTGGATGCTTGGGGCTGGTGCACTGGGACCACCCAGAGGGATGATATGGGGAAGGAGGAGGGAGGAGGGTTCAGGATGGGGAACACATGTATATCTGTGGTGGATTCATTTTGATATATGGCAAAACGATACAATATTTAAAGTTAAATAAAATAAAACAAAAAATAAATAAATAACATTTAAAAAGACAACAGAAAAAATACATTTGGACATGTAATCTGTGGAATTTTCATTACACATATACTAATATTAAAGAAATTAGATGTCATTTATAACCTCCTAGCTTTTTATTACAGAAGTGTAACATATACAACATATATAATTTATCTCTCAGTACTAATTATGCCTAAGTTGATAATAAATTTTGTAGAATGTAAGGAATTGAAAATATAACCAATCTATTTAAATGTCACCCTTTAAAAAATATTTTAGTTAAATGTTTAATAATTGATGTAGGAGTTAAAAGTAGGTGGCAAATATCTGAAAACATCTAGATAACACTTACCACCTCATACTACCACCCTGCTCCAACACATTGTCATATTTATCATATAATTTTGCAATAATCCTCTTAGTATATCTCTTCTTCAAAGTTGCTCCCTTTTCATTTCTTCTTAATGCAGTAGATAGTATAATCCTCTTAAAATTTAAGGCAGATCTTATCACCCCTCTGCTTGTAATTATCTTCCCCTCTCATTTCAAGCTGTAGTTATTACAGTGACCTACAAACTACACAATAAATTTGGTTTTGTGCTATTTCTTCTTATAATGACTTCATCTTTTATTTTATTCCCCCTTATTCATTAGTTCTACCATAGTGTAGTTAACCTAGACAGCATATTAAAAAACAGAGACATTACTTTGCCAACAAAGCTTAATCTAGTCAGGGCTATGGTTTTTCCAGTAGTTATGTATGAATGTGAGCATTGGACTATAAAGAAAGCTGAGCACCAAAGAATTGATGCTTTTGAACTATGGTATTGGAGAAGACTCTTGAGAGTCTCTTGGACTGCAAGGAGATCCAACGAGTCCATCTTAAAGGAGATCAGTCTTGGATATTCATTGGAAAGAACTGATGCTGAGGCTGAAGCTCCAATACTTTGGCCACCTGATGCAAAGAACTGATTCATTGGAAAAGACCCTGATGCTGGGCAAGATTGAAGGTGGGAGGAGAAGGGGACAACAGAAGATGAGATGGTTGGATGGCATCACTGACTCAATGGATATGAGTTTGAGTAAACTCCGGGAATTGGTGATGCACAGGGAGGTCTGGCATGCTGCAGCCCATGCGGTCACAAAGAGTTGGACATGACTGAGCAGCTGAACTGAGTGTAGTCAAATTTGATAGAGATTTTTGTCTGAGCAGCTGGAAAGATTGATTTGTTAACAATTTAGAATGAGATAATATAATTTTGTCACTTTCATAATACGCAAAGAGCTCAGTGTTTCATATGCCAATTTTTTTTAAATGTAAACCTTCAAATGTAAACACTGAGTTTACATTTGAGTATATGATTCTAAAATTTCAATGATTAGATATCGGTACTCAAATGTATATAGATGAAATTTATGTAGATCTCTTAGAACAGCTTTCTAACTAAAATATGGCTACTGAATTAGTCTAGTGTTGCCATAACAAAGTACCAAAAACCTGGTGGCTTACACAACAGAAATTCATTTCCCCACATTTCTGCAGACTAGATACCCTAGATCAAGGGGTTGGCAACCTCAATTTCTTCTAAGGCCTCTTTGCTTGGTTTGTACATGACCATCTTCTCCCTGTCTTTTTACCTGGCTTTCCCTCTGTAATAGTGGCTAAATTTCTTTTTTTATGAAGAAATCAAGCATACTGGATTAGAAATGTGTGAAAGTGTTAGTGGCTAAGTTGTGTCTGACTCTTTGAGACCCCCATGGACTGTAGCCCACCAGACTCCTCTGTCCATGGAATTCACGAGGCAAGAATACTGGAGTGGGTTGCCTTTCCCTTCTCCAAGGGATCTTCCCAACCCAGGGATTGAACCTGTGTCTCCCGCACTGAAGATTCTTTACCATCTGAGCCCTACCCTAATCACTTCATTTAACTTAATTATTTCTTTAAAGATTCTGTTTCTGATTACAGTCACATCCTGAGATATTACACATTGACTTTAAGATATGAATTTTGGAGATACATTTCTTTCCATAACAGATGCTTACCACTAATCTGTGTTTTCTGGGAGAAACAAGAAAGTATTCTCTTCATTAAGATATTATGGACTGCACAGTAAAGTGTGATATAATACATCATCTTTGAGAAGTTATATGCTGATTATCTAAATTTTACCTAACCTTATAAGATACTGCATGAATCTTTAATATAGATGAGAATGATGGGGTTCTGGTATGTTGAAATCTGGAGAGCAGCACAGAACTATTGAAGGTAAATGAATATTTCTATAATGGCTATCAAGACAGGAGTGGCAATCAGCATGCCTTGTCCTGAAAGCATTTACTAGGAAACAGTATTCTAAGGGATAAGATGGAAGGTGTGAAGGCTGATCCAAACCACCTTGGTGGTAAATACAGCTTCCCAACGTAGGTCATTTTCCACTGATTGAAGTGGGGAGAGACCTGTTGAGAAAGACTCTGTCAGTGCCACTATATATGCCCCTGATTCTCCTTCAAGCATGGCTTCTGTAATATGCCAATGCAACCATGCACCAGAGAAAGAAAATTTTCTAGAATTTTAAAAATTATTTTCAGATATAATGTCTGAAACTACGTTACATGAAACTAAGTTACATGAAATGCTAAAATAATCTTCTGGATTGACTAACATATGAATATCAAGTAATAAATTGTTTTGGATTATGTTTATCCATAGAATGTCTAATGTGTCATTGGATATTCAAGTAGATATTCAAGATAGATATACGTAGCTTAAAGAAGCCTCCCATTGGTCCCACTTTGGACCTTTGTGCTAAGAGGCCCTAAAGGATGTCTTTGAATCTACCAATCCTCTGGTTATGAGACTATATCCAAAGCAAAACAACATCCTAGAAAATTTAAACAGAAAACACCAACATTAAGGATTTTAAAGAGTCAGAGAGACTTGTTTCCATCACTGTTCCTTGTAATTCGCTATCTGAACCTGTATGGAAAGCAGAAAAGTACATGAATCTTAATCATTGTACAGACCAAAGTGCCAGGTGTTATATTTTATCTGAAACAGACAAATACAACCTCTCACATTTTGTATGTAGCATTTAGATTAGTGAATATTGTTTTTCTGCTAATACTCCAACAAGAAGGATAAAACAATTTCGTCTTTACAAGGCAAATTCAGCCATGTATCTTCAGTGTCCTGCTGCAGGGCTCCATTGGTTCTTTTGCTCTTGGACATAATATATTATGTAGGGTCCTTGATAATACTGATATTCTGTGCTAAAGCTATTGTGATTTTTTAATCTGATGAATAGGAAGTGGCGAGAATTCTCTAGTAAACACATGCTTGCCAGACTGTCAAGATGATCTTGAATAAGTTTAAAAGGACTAAAAATCAGTGAACTTGTTATGGGTACAGAATTTTGGACACTCTAGATATCTTCACTAAAGTATAACTCCTTATACTCCCAATAAATTGGCTTCTAACACTGAGAAACAGATACTTGATTTTGCAGTCAGTATATTTCATTCTTGAGGCTATTATTCTCACCTAATTAATTAGTGACTAGAAGTTCTGCTGGTTCAGAATGTGACCCAGAGCAAAAGAGTTATCAGCAGCAAGAATAGGCTGCAGAATCTGTTGCTTTACTTTAGAACCATGGACCCAGCATAACCAAAGCCATACAGGTATATGCTGTTGACATGTAAGCTGTGTGGATTTTGTGTCATAGTTCATTGAGAGGATAGCTTCTCAGGACCCTAGGGGCCACAGCAAGACCATGCTCTCTTACAGAAAACAAATAAATGCCCTCTTTAGAAAGAGCTCATAGGATGTCACTGGGACTTTGTAGATTGTGTACTTGATGATAGAGCACCCACCAACTGTGTAACCGTAGCTTTCCAACTAGGCACTGAGTGTTATTGAATCCACTGATTCATAATTTTAGGCAAGCACACTGAAAATCCACTATAACATACAAGCGGTACATGTGAGATGGCTTTAAGCAGATGTAGAAAAATGAGACTCACACTCTTAAGTTACTTTTGTATCAAGACCTGCCCTTCAACTCTCCTCCTTTGTTCTATGGCATATATAAAACATATATATGATCCCCTGAGGAGGTGAGGGAATGACTTGAACCTAGTTCACATCCAGATCCTCAACTATAATGGTAGGTAGCACAAAATGGAAAGCAGTTGCAATTCATTCCATTCAGTGAAAGTACTGAAAAACTGTGGTTTAAAAAAAAAAAATCCTCAATGGCCAGAGCTGTGAGCAATATACTTCATTGTTTCATGCAAATCGGAGGGAGAAGTAGCTTGATGCATGGCTTACCATTGATATTGCCCTAGTGAGGGAACTAGTGGCTTGTTCTGGATAGCATGGGACTTAGATAGTATGATGCTGGAGCACTCGGGTAAGAGACTTGGGAGGAAATGGGAGTGGGACCATGAGATGGAAAAGGGTTTATGATCTTACCGTCTCACATTAATGTCCACCAGATACCATCATGTAGGGAATTTTATCAGGTGGACAGTATGACCTAGTGAGGTGAGCCAGTCTATATATGCACAATAGGCAAACGAATAAGGTTGTCCATAATAGCTGGAGTGATGGCAATGCATTGTCTTTCCACAGTTTCCATTTTACTCTGGCTTATTTAAAGGTACCACTAGTAGATGTTGAATCTATCAGCAGTACTTTTCCTGAATCGTAAGCAAGGAACTATTTCCCCAAATAAGTAGCTTCTTAAGTAACACAGGAGAAGGCAATGGCACCCCACTCCAGTACTCTTGCCTGGAAAATCCCACGGACGGAGGAGCCTGGTAGGCTGCAGTCCATGGGGTCGTTAAGAGTCGGACATGACTGAGCGACCTCACTTTCTCTTTTCATTTTCATGCATTGGAGAAGGAAATGGCAACCCACTCCAGTGTTCTTGCCTAGAGAATCCCAGGAACGGGGAAGCCTGGTGGCCTGCCGTCTATGGGGTCACACAGAGTCGGACACGACTGAAGTGACTTAGCATAGCATAAGTAACACAGTCTGAGAGTTTACAAAATGCATTATTCAGATCAAGAGACTCATTTTACCATAAAAGATGAGATTCATTTTACCATAAAATAATGGGATCCTAGTTATGTGGGTCACTGATCTTATCATCTATCACATTATAAGAAAGCGGCACACATTTTAAACCTAGGGCTGTATAATGGCCCATTAAAGAAAAAAAGGAAAAAAAAAAAATACTCAAAAGATTCAGATTCTGCTCTTCAAACTACGTGTATGTCCTGAATAATCAGTTAACATATAGTAATGAGCCTCAAATGCCACAATAAACAGGGTCCAGAAATCAAGAGACTGAAGAAAGCTTTGTTCCTTTCACCATTCTGCTTAGGGACCCACTTATGAACATTTTGTGTTGCATCCTAGAAACCTAAGATCTTGGCATTTTATATTTCTTGATTTCTCAAGAAGTGCACGGCATTTCTGTCCATGGAAAAAAGTTAAGACTATACTTATGTAGAAAGAAAGCTGTGATTCTAAACTGGTAACTTCAGATTCCAAATGCCAGGGGATCCATCAGTGTGCCTGCACAGACACTGACCATGACTTTCATAAAAAGCTAGAATAGCTACTACATAATGGACAGGGAGAGAGTATATATGAAGCTGAGGAGTTTCAGTGGGAGGTGTCTTTACACTTTATGTTACATTCTAATTTTGAATAATGAATTGCAGCCTTCTTTGCCTCAGAACAGCACTGCTTCAAAGTCTCACTGCCTATAAGCAAGTACACAAAATCATCTGAAATGTTACTTCAGTGTCAGTAAGCTGTAAATGTATGACTGAGTCAAGAAATGATGAATATCAATTATAGCTTTTAGGATTACTTTCAGCAGTTGGTCATAGGTTGAGTTATTATCTCACTTTAATGTTTGTAAAAATTGCAACTGGCCATGTCTTTGAAGGGTCAGATTTTCATTTATCTTATCACAGAATGCATGGATGCATATCATTAACAGATTCTCAGAAGAGAGCCAAAATCTATAAAAAGGATGTTAATTGATCTGTTGCCAGGGATATACTGATTGGAGTCATGATTCTCCTTTGATTAATTTTGCTCCTCTAGTTTGCTCATGTTGGTCAATAAAAATCATCCCCTGCTGCCATCATGATTTAATTTCTGGTCCTCACTCACTCTCTTAGAATACTCTGGGGTGTGGAGAGGTCTCTCTGCCCTACTTAGCAGAACATACCCAGAGCTTCAACAAATGTAGTACTCCAGTCCATCTAGACCCAAGGACCAAATTGCTTTAGGATCAGAAATTATGTCACATTTCAGGGGAGCAATACAGTTACCCGAGTGAATACTCAAAAAGCCCAGTGGACCTAAATCAGAAGGAGAGGGCAGTTTTTACACCTTAGGAAAAAATAACTAAATGTATAGTATTGCTATTCTAAAAACAAACAAACAAACAAAATGTCAAAATGTGCTGCTGCTGCTTCTAAGTCGCCTCAGTCTTGTTCACCTCTGTGCGACCCCATAGATGGCAGCCCACCAGGCTCTCCCGTCCCTGGGATTCTCCAGGCAAGAACACTGGAGTGGGTTGCCATTTCCTTCTCCAATGCATGAAAGTGAAAAGTGAAAGTGAAGTCGCTCAGTCGTGTCCGACTCTTTGCAACCCCGTGGACTGCAGCCTACCAGACTCCTCTGTCCATGGGATTTTCCAGGCAAGAGTACTGGAGTGGGGTGACATCGCCTTCTCTGCAAAATGTGCTAGGGAATAAATTTCCTTCTCATGCTTCCTCCTTCTTGCCGTCAGATTGTTTAGAGGCACAATGGTTCTATATGAATAGAAGAATTAATGAATGCCTAATGAACAGTGTAAAAAGGCAAAATGATAGGATACTGAAAGAGAAACTCCCCAGGTCAAGAGGTACCCAATATGCTACTGGAGATCAGTGGAGAAATAATTGTAGAAAGAAAGAAGGGATGGAGCCAAAGCAAAAAGAATACCCAGCTGTGGATGTGACTGGTGATAGAAACAAGGTCCGATGCTGTAAAGAGCAATATTGCATAGGAACTTGGAATGTCAGGTCCATGAATCAAGGCAAATTGGAAGTGGTCAAACAAGAGATGGCAAGAGTGAATGTTGACATTCTAGGAATCAGTGAACTGAAATGGAATGGAATGGGTGAATTTAATTCAGATGACCATTATATCTACTACTGCAGGCAGGAATCCCTCAGAAGAAATGGAGTGGCCATCATGGTCAACAAAAGAGTCCGAAATGCAGTACTTGGATGCAATCTCAAAAACGACAGAATGATCTCTGTTCGTTTCCAAGGCAAAACATTCAATATCACAGTAATCCAAGGCTATGCCCCAACCAGTAACTCTGAACAAGCTGAAGACCTACAAGACCTTTTAGAACTAACACCCAAAAAAAGATATCCTTTTCATTATAGGGGACTGGAAAGCAAAAGTAGGAAGTCAAGAAACACCTGGAGTAACAGGCAAATTTGACCTTGGAATACAGGATGAAGCAGGGCAAAGACTAATAGAGTTTTGCCAAGAAAATGCACTGGTCATAGCAAACACCCTCTTCCAACAACACGAGAGAAGACTCTATACATGGACATCACCAAATGGTCAACACTGAAATCAGATCGATTACATTCTTTGCAGCCAAAGATGGAGAAGCTCTATAACAGTCAGCAAAAACAAGACCAGGAGCTGACTGTGGCTCAGACCGTGAATTCCTTATTGCCAAATTCAGACTTAAATTGAAGAAAGTAGAAAAAACCACTAGACCATTCAGGTATGACCTAAATCAAATCCCTTATGATTATACAGTGGAAGAATTATACAGTGGAGAAATAGATTTAAGGGCCTAGATCTGATAGATAGAGTGCCTGATGAACTACGGAATGAGGTTCAACATTGTACAGGAGACAGGGATCAAGACCATCCCCATGGAAAAGAAATGCAAAAAAGCAAAATGGCTATCTGGGGAGGCCTTAAAAATAGCTGTGAAAAGAAGAGAAGCAAAAAGCAAAAGAGCAAAGGAAAGATATAAACATCTGAATGTAGAGTTCCAAAGAATATCAAAAAGAGATAAGAAAGCCTTCTTCAGCGATCAATGCAAAGAAATAGAGGAAAACAACAGAATGGGAAAGACTAGGGATCTCTTCAAGAAAATCAGAGATACCAAAGGAAGATTTCATGCAAAGATGGTCTCGATAAAGGACAGAAATGGTATGGACCTAACAGAAACAGAAGATATTAAGAAGAGGTGGCAAGAATACACAGAAGAACTGTACAAAAAAGAGCTTCAAGTCCCAGATAATCATGATGATGTGATCACTGACCTAGAGCCAGACATCCTGGAATGTGAAGTCAAGTGGGCCTTAGAAAGCATCACTATGAACAAAGCTAGTGGAGGTGATGGAATTCCAGTTGAGCTATCCCAAATCCTGAAAGATGATGCTGTAAAAGTGCTGCACTCAATATGCCAGCAAATTTGGAAAACTCAGCTGTGGCCACAGGACTGGAAAAGGTCCGTTTTCATTCCAATCCCAAAGAAATGCAATGCCTTAGAATGCTCAAACTACCGCACAGTTGCACTCATCTCACACGCTAGTAAAGTGATGCTCAAAATTCTCCAAGCCAGGCTTCAGCAATATGTGAACCGTGAACTTCCTGATGTTCAAGTTGGTTTTAGAAAAGGCGGAGAAATCAGAGATCAAATTGCCAACATCCAACGAAATCCCAGGGCTGATCTCCTTCAGAATTGACTGATTGGATCTCCTTGCCGTCCAAGGGACTCTCAAGAGTCTTCTCCAACACCACAGTTCAAAAGCATCAATTCTTCGAAGATCAGCCCTGGGATTTCTTTGGAGGGAATGATGCTGAAGCTGAAACTCCAGTACTTTGGCTACCTCATGCGAAGTGTTGACTCATTGGAGAAGATTCTGCTGCTTGGATCTACTGCTTGGAGGGATTGGGGGCAAGAGGAGAAGGGGACGACAGAGGATGAGATGGCTGGATGGCATCATTGACTCAATGGAGGTGAGTCTAAGGAACTCTGAGAGTGGTGATGAACAGGGTGGCCTGGCGTTCTGAGATTCATGGGGTCACAAAGAATCAGACACAACTGATTGACTGATCTGATCTGATCTGATCTGAAGCAAATGGCTTCGTTTGTGTTTTTGTTTATTTTAAGAAACTATGGTCAGCATAATGACACATCACCTTATTTTACATTTTTCTTAATTCTTTTTTGTGATGGGAACATTCTGTTCAATAAACTATCTACAAGTTAGCTTTACTATAGATTGTGTTTTAGAGATCTTAGGCAAAGGTGGTCTAACTGGTTATGAAGTCTCTGGGTCCAAACATCAGATGTGCAGTGTATCATTAAGATCAACTTAGAGTCCTTAGCAGATGATACACGCCTTTCATAATAACTATGATTTAGATAATAGTATCAGCCCTGGGATTTCTTTGGAAGGAATGATGCTAAAGCTGAAACTCCAGTACTTTGGCCACCTCATGCGAAGAGTTGACTCAGTGGAGAAGACTTTGTTGCTGGGAGGGATTGGGGGCAAGAGGAGAAGGGGACGACAAAGGATGGGATGGCTGGATGGCATCACTGACTCGATGGTTGTGAATCTCAGTGAGCTCCTGGAGTTGGTGATGGGCAGGGATGTCTGGAGTGCTGTGATTCATGGGGTTACAAAGAGTCGGACACGACTGAGCGACTGATCTGATCTCATCTGATCCTTATTTTACAGATCAGGAAATCATGGATCAGATCAGATCAGATCAGTCGCTCAGTCGTGTCCGACTTTTTGTGACCCCATGAACCGCAGCACGCCAGGCCTCCCTGTCCATCAACAGCTCCCGGAGGTCACTCAGACTCACACCCATCAAGTCAGTGATGCCATCCAGCCATCTCATCCTCTGTCGTCCCCTTCTCCTCCTGCCCTCAATCCCTCCCAGCGTCAGAGTCTTCTCCAATGAGTCAACTCTTCGCATGAGGTGGCCAAAATACTGGAGTTTCAGCTTTAGCATCATTCCTTCCAAAGAAATTCCAGGATTGGTCTCCTTCAGAATGGACTGGTTGGATCTCCTTGCAGTCCAAGGGACTCTCAAGACTCTTCTCCAACACCACAGTTCAAAAGCATCAATTCTTCGGTGCTCAGCCTTCTTCACAGTCCAGCTCTCACATCCATAAATGACCACAGGAAAGACCATAGCCTTGACTAAGCGAACCTTTGTTGGTAAAGTAATGTCTCTGCTTTTGAATATGCTATCTAGGAAGCAACAGTTAGAACTGGTCATGGAACAACAGACTGGTTCCAAATAGGAAAAGGAGTACGTCAAGGCTGCATATTGTCACCATGTTTATTTAACTTATATGCAGAGTACATCATGAGAAATGCTGGACTGGAAGAAACACAAGTTGGAATCAAGATTGCTGGGAGAAATATCAATAACCTCAGATATGCAGATGACACCACTCTTATGGCAGAAATTGAAGAGGGGCTAAAAAGCCTCTTGATGAAAGTGAAAGTGGAGAGTGAAAAGATTGGCTTAAAGCTCAACATTCAGAAAACGAAGATCATGGCATCTGGTCCCATCACTACATGGGAAATAGATGGAGAAACAGTGGAAACAGTGTCAGAATTTATTTTTCTGGGCTCCAAAATCACTGCAGATGGTGACTGTAGCCATGAAATTAAAAGACGCTTACTCCTTGGAAATCATGGAACATAGATTAAATGGTATCAAATATCAACTTGATCTTTATAATCAGAAAATCCTCTTGTTCTGACAAAAGTTGGATCTCACTAATTTGCTACTATTTACTAATTTGCAGTTATTTTTGCTCAGTGCCTTTAAGGTAATCTTGACTTTTAGAGGCAATACTATATATATACTATACTAAGTCACTTCAGTCGTGTCCAACTCTGTGTTACCCCATAGACAGCAGCCCACCAGGCTCCCCCGTCCCTGGGATTCTCCAGGCAAGAACACTGGAGTGGGTTGCCATTTCCTTCCCCAAAGCATGAAAGTGAAAAGAGAAAGTGAAGTTGCTGTGTCATGTCGGACTCCTAGCAACCCCATGGACTGCAGCCTACCATGCTCCTCCATCCGTAGGATTCTCCAGGCAAGAGTACTGGAGTGGGGTGCCTGTATTTTCTCAGTCATACTAAATAGTTACCATCATCCAGTGTTTCCTGGAGCAAGATAAAGCTCTTAATTTTAATTGGTAACAGAATAAGCTGTTCTGCTTGACTAATGTTTTTTACCTGCAGCATTTATGGCAGTTTGGATTTTCCTTGGGCAGAATATCATAGAAGATTCTTGGCTTTTGATGTAAACCCTTATTTAGCAAATTACTGTTGTCTTGAGAAATAGTGACTTAGATGGGTTTCAGAATCTATAAATATTAAATGACACAACATATCTGTTGACCATGAAACATGAGTTTGCCATTATGAACTCGCTGTTCATTGACCTACAAAATGGACAATATGCCAAGTTCTTGGCTAGTGATTAAGAATACAAGAAGTAAGGACTTCCCTGATGGTTCAGTGGCTGAAACTCAACTCCCAATGCAGGAGGTCCAAATTCGATCCCTGGTCAGGGAACTGGATCCCACTTGCCACAATTGATAGATCCCACATGCTACAGCAATGATCAAAGAACCCACGTGCCCAACTAGAAGACGTGGTGCAGCCAAATATATAAATAAATACTTCTTTAAAGAAAGTACATAATATATCATCAGAGACCTCAAAGTGTAATGGGGTAAAAATGCAATTTGGCTTTTTCTATAGTCAATAATACCTAGAAGTAAACTGTGCTTTTCTTAATGCAGAAAATGACATTGCTTTAAATTACCTTAAGTGACTATAATACATTTCATATTGTTTCCCTTAAAAGAAAGGTATACATAAATATATCAGAAGCAAAATCTCAACCTCATGTTCTTTCAAAATAAAATCACAACCTATTTTGACCAAAATGTTAGAGCTTCCAAGGAGAAATGTTAATGTATTCAAATATATTGTTCTTTCCTAATAGCAGCATTTTTATCTGTATCAGTAGGTGGATTATTTCAAACAACAGAATTCCTTATTTTTGCTAATTGGTTTGATTCAGTTTGCCACTATATAAATCAACCTTATTTAAATTTTATATTTTACTTTTAATATAACACTGTCCAAATTTTGTGTCACACAAAATATTGACTGAACTTGGAGATTCATACCATAATTTGATATATTTATTAAGTTTGTAAAACAATATACAGAATGACAGGAGGAAATAAACATTATTTTCATCAGATGGTCTTGTCTGACTTCCCTCTCTTTTTATGTGCTGCCAGCACTTCTTATGGTTTGTCATATTTTATTAGCCTCAGAAATGCAATTATGCTTTCTCTATCATCATTATCATTTATAGCTTTACTTGCCTCTGTGTGAGTCTTGACAGCTTGCTATATTTGTGAGCATTCATTTAGAGTACCTTATTTTTGTTCTTCAAGAAAGTCTTTATTTTTAAATTTAGAAGAGCACATCAATTTACCAGATAAATAATTAATGCTAATTTTTGGTATTCAGAACGCTTTTCAGCTTTTAGTCTAAAATCCAATAAAGGAAAAATTGCCACATATATTGATTGACTCTGCCTGTAATTTGGACCTTACTACAAAACTCATGATTTTCCTTATAAACTGACAAATTAAATTAAATATTTTTTAGCTATCAATTACCTGATTGTTCCAAGCTGGCCACAAACAGTTTTTTAAATGAATTTGCTATCCTTAATTCTTATATCTTTCATATTTTAAAAGTTCAGTATGATTTCATTATTAATTTAATACAAAATATATGATATTTATCTTTTGATATGCTGAACAGAGTTTAAAAACTTAAAATTTGAAATATGGAAAATTTTAAAATTTGGAATAGTTAAAATTATTTCTAGCAGCTTCCAGTAGAAGCAAATGTTTATTCATTTAGAAAAAGTTTTATCTGTTCACTTGTGACTTACTTATATCCTCTTCAGGCACTAATGCTTTTATAAGGTTTCTTGGCATTGACTTTTTACTCTAAGTCACCTAGGATACTTACAATGTACACATATTTATTTAATTTTTCTCATTAAATCAAACTATACAAGTAAATTTACAAAGAATTCAGGAAAAGAACAGGATTCAACTTTCCGTATATGCGCGTATAAGCTAGCGATTCTCTTCACGCTAGTGCAAATTTGATTAGGAAAAAGATTAACACCCAATATTCAGTCCAACATTTTGAATTAGATATTTCTCAGATCAGAAAACAATGCATGAGGTCTTCTAGTGAAGATGGGTGGATGGGTAATATACAAATATAATGTGTGAAATCTGTGAGCATACTAGTAATGGTGAGAGAATTCAGCTTATGACATTTTTTATTTAAATGGAATTGTATACTTGAATCAAAAACACATATTTGTCAATAGTGATAAGTTATCAAAGCTTTTATGGAATAGAATAAGCTAATTTTTTTCAAGAGATAGCATATTTTGATTCATTACCAGCATTTACTTTTACTGGAATTATAAAACTATTTGCCAGAATCCATCAATGTGTTTTGCTCCTGTGACCTTTGAATGGATTTTGAAAAATAAATGATACTTTGAACACTTTCAAATTATCATAGTTTTTCCATGTAAAGTTAAAAACTTGAACATAATATGATTTCCAGCACATTGTATTTTTGGTGTACTATGTAAAATGGTTACACAATTAATTTAAATGTATATACTGAATCCCAAATAATACCCATCATCACAGACAACATTTTTAACATTAACAATTTAATATTTTTCTTGTTTTATTAAGTAAGATTTTATTTCCACTTTTTCACAAAATTCTATACCATATATATTATATTATATATTTTATTTGTCAAAGTATTTTATTCATACCATTCATAGGCATATAGAAGAAAATTATTAAACCTTATCATATGTAAAGGTCAAATTAAAGTGAAATAAAATTATTTTTTCAAGTATCTGTAATATCTCCATATGGATGTCTATATGAAGCCATATGATTATTTCTCCAAGCTGTCATCATCTAGTTCTGCCCTGACTCCTCTTCAGTTGCTCTGCTCGGATGTCCTTTCAGAAAAAAAATTTGCATTTAGCTGTGAAAATATATAGGTAGCTGGCAGTCTACAATTGTAGCACCTTCCCAGCCTTTGAGCTGAGACCACATGCTTTCTGCTCAGTACCCAGCCAATGAGTGAACACAGCGAGTTTGCCAAGGTTGACACCTGTTGTCCACTGCACAACTCTTTTATTGGGCAATATCTTTTGCAGAACTTATCATCATGGTGGCAAAGAGTTTTCAGATCTGTGTACTAATCTATCTGCCCATCTTGTTTCCTTCCATCTTTCATTTAATAGGTTTCAGATCCTCATTATATTCTGAAGTTTTTCCCTGTGCAAACCAGCTTCCTTTCCTTTTTTTCCCCCTTGCAGACATTAAATACAATAACCTTTCTGAATGTCTAAGTTTATCCCAGGGTCTGTTACCTGAGGTACTGAATTGACACAAGTTCCCATATGTGAGGGTTTAATTCTAGTAATAATTTTTTATCCCACTTTGCGATGTTAAAGTCTTATAATTGTTTGTTTTGAATGTTGATGTGTGTGGAAGTATAAGCTCATTTTTTGTATTTTTACTTTTCCGTATTGAATAATTTTAGACCTAGATTATAGAGTTGCAAAGATACCACAGATAGTTTCCTGTATACCTCTCACCCATCTCCTCCTAATGTTAATGCTTTATATTGATATAACCATGGCCCATGTATCAAAATTAAAGCATAAAAAATGGTGCAGTACCAGTAGAGTTCATGTTGGCATGCTCAGTCATTTCAGTCATGTCTGACTCTGCAACCCTATGGACTGCAGCCTGCCAGCCTCCTCTGCCTATGAGATTTTCCAGGCTAGAATACTGGAGGGGGTTGTCATGCCCTGTCCTAGGGGATCTTCCTGACCCAGGGATTGAACCCATGTCTTATGCATCTCCTGCATTTACCCACTTTACCACCTGGGAAGCCTCAGTAAGGTGCTGCTGCTGCTGCTGCTAAGTCGCTTCAGTCGTGTCCGACTCTGTGCGACCCCATAGACGGCAGCCCACCAGGCTCCCACGTCCCTGGGATTCTCCAGGCAAGAACACTGGAGTGGGTTGCCATTGCCTTCTCCAATGCATAAAAGTGAAAAGTGAAAGTGAAGTCGCTCAGTCGTGTCCGACTCTTAGCGACCCCATGGACTGCGGCCCACCAGGGTCCTCCGTCCACAGGATTTTCCAGGCAAGAGTACTGGGGTGGGGTGCCACTGCCTTCCCCGTCAGTAAGGTGCAGTACAGATTTATTAAAATTTCAAATGCTTGTTAAAAGACTGCATTTAGTCACCAGGTCTCCTATCAAATTTGTGACAGGTTTTCCATGTTTCCCTTTTTTTTTTTTTTTTAACTGACTTTTGCATTTTTCATTTTTCAAGGGTATTGCTTAAGAATTTTGTAGAATCAAAGCTAGCTTTTGTTCTAATGTTTTCTAATAATTATTTTGGGATTATAGGTTTGGGGGGAGAATATTACAGATGGAAAGTGATCTTCAGTTGCAACATACCAGTGGATATACGACCTCATCCTGGCATCAAGGACCTGTTCCACTTAGCCTTGACCCTTGGGTTGGGTTAAGGTTATATCTGCCGGGGTTATCCACTGCAGAGTTGGCTTGTAGTTTTCTTATAATATCTTATAAAGTTTTTGTCTGGTTTTGGCATTAGGGTAATACTAGTCCCATAAATCAGCTGGGTACCATTACCATCTTTTGTATTTTCTAGAGGAGATTTTGCATAATAGGTGTGTGTGTGTGTGTGTTTTCCTTAAATATTTGGTCAATGAAGACTTTTGTTCTATAGGAGAAATAGAAGAAGCAGTGCTGAGGGAGTTTGCATGGTGGCTGCTCTTCTTCCTCAGCCAGCACCGCAGCAAAGATTTCTGAGATTCTCCCAGGTCTTCCTTGTGAGTTCATCCTGGATTTCTTGGGAGGAAACCCTGTAGGAAGGTGCAACCCTCCTCCCATGTCTGAAATCTGGAGGGGCTTCTCACCTTTTCTCTTACACTTGTCCTTTATCATTTTTTAAATAAACTGAATCTTCTGTCCTGTTTAGGTGGCATTTGGCAGCATTTGTCCTAGGTAAGAAAATTAGGAATCCTGTTTCTCAATGCAGGTCTATCTCCCTACAGTTTTCAGGTTAGCTGCTTGCCCTGCAAAGTCAGTTTTCTGATGAGTTCAGAGTAAGTCAATTTTCTGTTTCTCCAGCTTTGTTCTTGACATAAGGGTGAGAGTAAAACTGTTTAACTTCATTGTATCTCCTATTGACCTCAGAAACTCTGTTGTTGTTGCTTATTTTTTACTGTTCTGTTTCTTTTCTTCCATTGCTATTTCTTCATCACCTTCAACTGGAAAGATAACTTAAATATTGAGTAATTATTAGATTTCAAAAAGTAAAGCATGAGTCTCAGCCATCGGATCAAGGGAAGTCCTGATATGCTTTATTTTAAAGTGGCAAAAGAACTGAAACCCCAGGAACTTTGTTCTAAGCTTTATGACTGAGCATATTTGAATAATATTGTTATTTCTTTCTAAAGGGAGTTATGACTACAGTTTGAGAAACTCTGAATAAAGCAACAAAGCAGTTTTGGGAGATTTCTAGCTAAGGAAGAGAGATATTTTCTGGTAGAAAACTCAGACACTATGTAGACTGGATTCGATTCTTCCAGTATTTGCTCTATGTTATGCTTTACTTTGGGCTTCCCTAGTAGCTCAGCTGGTAAAGAATCCACCTGCAATGTAGGACACCCTGGTTTGATTTCTGGGTTGGGAAGATCCCCTGAATGGATAGGCTACCAATTCCAGTATTCTTAGACTTTCCAGGTGGAATCCTGCATTGCAGGAGACCTGTATTTGATTCCTGGGTTGGGAAATTTCCCTGGAAGATGGCATGGCAACCCACTCCAGTATTCTTGCTTGAAGAATCCCCGTGGACAGAGAAGCCTGGCGGGCTACAGTCTAAGCGTTCACAAAGAGTCAGACACGACTGAACGACTAAGCACAGCACATGCTTTACTTTGACATAGCATTATCCACGCATCCATGTAATTGCCCATCATTTTTCTTGTTATCCTTTTAAAACAATAAAGAAAATGCTATATGTGTCTTTTCTGTTACTTTATACCACAGTCTGGCACATGGTAGTTGCTCAAAAAATATGATTGAATGAGATAATAAATTTCAGAAAGATTTCATATTCCTTTTTACTTGTACAGTAATTAGTATGAATTTTTACACATGTTAAGTATTAAAACAATACAAACACAATACCCTCCCTGCATTTGAGGAGTTCAGAGGAATGACAGGGATATACCAAATGAGAAAGTTTTTTTTGTTTAGTTTTTCTTTTTGAAACAGTGACTGAAAAATACATATTTCCTTTAAGGCCACCAAATTGCACCCAATGCAAAAACCTGGGCTAGAAATTCAAATGGCCTAATGAATAAACTGAAGTTTCCACAACATTGATTATACATATAAACTATCTCAGCTTTAATGACTGGCTGCCACTTGCACAGTTTGTTGTTGATAGTTCTGTCTTTTTGCCACCTAACAGCATTTTGTTCTGACTGAGACGCGTCTTCATACATTGCTGCATGAGCACTTAAGTCTGGGCTTCTCTAATATTGACAACTCCATCATACTGATTCAAATCATGCTTCAAACATGCCCTTGAAGGAGTTCTCATGACCATCTGGTGCACAACTGGTTTTCTTCAGTTCTTCATATGCAGGTTGCTTTGGAATCTTATCACCATCAATTTTCCTCACATGAATAAGCTTGCAGAAAAAGATAAAGTGAAAATAAGTCAGATGTTCAGAATTTGTGAGTATTCAAAATTGTATTATTTGAAACTTCATCAAAGTGTATTGCTCCAAGAAAAACTCTTTTTCTGGTTAGAATGGTTTCCTAAGAATAGAACTGATCAATTCCAGATCACACATGTATTGCAGAATGCGAGATTATCATTGCATCATCATCATCACCATCAGTTCAGTTCAGTTCAGTTCAGTCACTCAGTCGTGTCTGACTCTTTGTGACCCCATGAATCACAGCACGGCAGGCCTCCCTGTTCATCACCAAATCCCGGAGTAGTTTACATTTATGTAGCATTTTATAAAATCATTTTTAAATCGATGATGAAACTGCATTTTAGATTAAGTTCCTACTTAATGTTAATTAGCTACAAAGTAGCTAATTAGGACTAGAACCTCAGATTCTAGTCCATGTCAAAGACCTGCAGAGTTTAAAGTCAGATCAGATCAGATCAGTCGCTCAGTCCTGTCTGACTCTTTGCGACCCCATGAACCGCAGCACGCCAGGCCTCCCTGTCCATCACCAGCTCCCGGAGGTCACTCAGACTCGCATCCATCGAGTCAGTGATGCCATCCAGCCATCTCATCCTCTGTCGTCCCCTTCTCCTCCTGCCCTCAATCCCTCCCAGCATCAGAGTCTTCTCCAATGAGTCAACTCTTCGCATGAGGTGGCCAAAATACTGGAGTTTCAGCTTTAGCATCATTCCTTCTAAAGAAATTCCAGGATTGATCTCCTTCAAAATGGACTGGTTGGATCTCCTTGCAGTCCAAGGGACTCTCAAGAGTCTTCTCCAACACCACAGTTCAAAAGCATCAATTCTTCGGCGCTAAGCCTTCTTCACAGTCCAGCTCTCACATCCATACATGACCACAGGAAAGACCATAGCCTTGACTAGGCGAACCTTTGTTGGTAAAGTAATGTCTCTGCTTTTGAATATGCTATCTAGGTTGGTCATAACTTTCCTTCCAAGGAGCAAGCGTCTTTTAATTTCATGGCTGCAGTCACCATCTGCAGTGATTTTGGAGCCCAGAAAAACAAAGTCTGACACTGTTTCCACTGTTTCCCCATCTATTTCCCATGCAGTGATGGGACCAGATGCCATGATCTTCGTTTTCTGAATGTTGAGCTTTAAGCCAACCTTTTCACTCTCCACTTTCACTTTCATCAAGAGGCTTTTTAGCCCCTCTTCACTTTCTGCCATAAGAGTCGTGTCATCTGCATATCTGAGGTTATTGATATTTCTCCCAGCAATCTTGATTCCAACTTGTGTTTCTTCCAGTCCAGCATTTCTCATGATGTACTCTGCATGTAAGTTAAATAAACATGGTGACAATATGCAGCCTTGACGTACTCCTTTTCCTATTTGGAACCAGTCTGTTGTTCCATGACCAGTTCTAACTGTTGCTCCCTGACCTGCATACAGATTTTTGAAGAGGCAGATCAGGTGGTCTGGTATTCCCATCTCTTTCAGAATTTTCCACAGTTTATTGTGATCCACACAGTCAAAGGCTTTGGCATAGTCAATAAAGCAGAAATAGATCTTTTTCTGGAACTCTCTTGCTTTTTCCATGATCCAGAGGATGTTGGCAATTTGATCTCTGGTTCCTCTGCCTTTTCTAAAACCAGCTCGAACATCAGGAAGTTCACGGTTCACATATTGCTGAAGCCTGGCTTGGAGAATTTTGAGCATTACTTTACTAGCGTGTGAGATGAGTGAAATTGTGCGGTAGTTTGAGCACTCCTTGGCATTGCCTTTCTGTGGGATTGGGATGAAAACTGAACTTTTCCAATCTTGTGGCCACTGCTGAGTTTTCCAAATTTGCTGGCATATTGAGTGTAGCACTTTCACAGCATCATCATTCAGGACTTGGAATAGCTCCACTGGAATTCCATCACCTCCACTAGCTTTGTTCATAGTGATGCTTTCTAAGGCCCATTTGACTTCACATTCCAAGATGTCTGGCTCTAGGTCAGTGATCACATCATCATGATTATCTGGGTCTTGAAGCTCTTTTTTGTACAGTTCTTCTGTGTATTCTTGCCACCTCTTCTTAATATCTTCTGCTTCTGTTAGGTCCACACCATCTCTGTCCTTTATTGAGCCCATCTTTGCATGAAATGATCCTTTGGTATCTCTGATTTTCTTGAAGAGATCCCTAGTCTTTCCCATTCTGTTGTTTTCCTCTATTTCTTTGCATTGATCACTGAAGAAGGCTTTCTTATCTCTTCTTGCTATTCTTTGGAACTCTGCATTTAAATGTTTATATCTTTCCTTTTCTCCTTTGCTTTTCACTTCTCTTCTTTTCACAGCTATTTGTAAGGCCTCCCCAGACAGCCATTTTGCTTTTTTGCATTTCTTTTCCATGGGGATGGTCTTGATCCCTGTCTCCTGTACAATGTCACGAACCTCATTCCATAGTTCATCAGGCACTCTATCTATCAGATCTAGGCCCTTAAATCTATTTCTCACTTCCACTGTATAATCATAAGGGATTTGATTTAGGTCATACCTGAATGGTCTAGTAGTTTTCTCTACTTTATTCAATTTCAGTCTGAATTTGGCAATAAGGAGCTCATGGTCCGAGCCACAGTCAGCTCCTGGTCTTGTTTTTGCTGATTGTATAGAGCTTCTCCATCTTTGGCTGCAAAGAATATAATCGATCTGATTTTGGTGTTGAGCATCTGGTGATGTCCATGTATAGAGTCTTCTCTTGTGTTGTTGGAAGAGGGTATTTGCTATGACCAGTGCATTTTCTTGGCAAAACTCTGTTAGTCTTTGCCCTGCTTCATTCCGTGTTCCAAGGCCAAATTTGCCTGTTACTCCAGGTGTTTCTTGACTTCCTACTTTTGCATTCCAGTCCCCTATAATGAAAAGGACATCTTTTTTGGGTGTTAGTTCTAAAAGGTCTTGTAGGTCTTCATAGAACCTTTCAACTTCAGCTTCTTCAGCGTTACTGGTTGGGGCATAGACTTGGATTACTGTGACATTGAATGGTTTGCCTTGGAAACGAACAGAGATCATTGTGTCGTTTTTGAGATTGCATCCAAATACTGCATTTCGGACTCTTTTGTTGACCATGATGGCCACTCCATTTCTTCTGAGGGATTAAAGTTTAGAGTTTAAAGTGGCCTGATGTAATTTATTTTCCCAAATACAATGGCCACAGAGTGATGGAGCCATGAATAAACCTGGGCATTCTGCTTGCAGAGATGGAGCACTTAGCTACTTCACAAAGGCCCTAGCAAAAAGCATTTTGGAAAAAACGTGCTTTGTAATCAGTGGATTCTGTCTCTTACTCTCTGTGACTTTGGACAAGTTCCTTAACTACTCTCAGCTTCATTTTTTTTTTCTAGGTATGAATTAGGGCTGATAATGCAGGAGACACAAGAGACACGTGTCCAACCCCTGGGTCAGGAAGTTCCCCTGGAGAAGAAAATGGCAACCCACTCCAGTATTCTTGCCTGGAGAATCCCATGGACAGAAGAACCAAGAGGGCTACAATCCATGGGGTTGCAAAGAGTCAGATACAACTGAATGACTGAGAACCCACATAAAATGTCTACTTTGCAGAAGTGTAACAAAGGTTAGAGATAATTTATGCAAAATAATTAGCAGATTGCTAGGTGAATAGAAATTATTCACTGAATGTTAATCATTACTATAACTTTTAAGGCCATAATAATATGTCACACAGTAGAGCATTAGACGTTTTGCTGTTGAATTATCAATAAGTATGGTGAAGATCAGTCGTGTCCGACTCTTTGCGACCCCATGGACTGTAGCCTACCAGGCTCCTCTGTCCATGGGATTCTCCAGGCAACAGTACTGGAGTGGATTGCCATTTCCTTCTCCAGGGAACTTCCCGACCCAGGGATCGAACCCAGGTCTCCCACATTGTAGACAGACGCTTAACCATCTGAGCCACCAGTGAAGTCCCTATCAATAAGTATATTGTGATCTAATTGCATGCCAATTCTATTTAATAAAATTAAAATTTCCTAGGGAAAGAATTAAAAAATAAAACAGCTTGACATAAAAATTCTTACTAAATTTGTAGTTAATTTCTAATTAATATTTTAGTATGATATCTAATTACCTTGAAAATATTTAAAATAAAGAAGACAACTTTTCTTTATTGAAGTGAAGTGAAGTTTGAAGTGAAAGTCACTCAGTCATGTCTGACCCTTTTCAACCCAAGGACTGTAGTCCATGGAATTCTCCAGGCCAGAATACTGAAGCGGGTAGCCTTTATCTTCTCCAGAGTATCTCCCCAACCCAGGGATCGAGCCCAGGTCTCCCGCATTGTAGGCAGATTCTTTACCAGCTGAACCACAAGGGAAGCCTAAGAATACTGGAGTGGGTAGCCTATCCCTTCTCCAGCAGATCTTCCCAACCCAGGAATAGAACCAGGGTCTCCTGAATTACAGGCAGATTCTTTACCAACTGAGCTATAAAGGAAGCCTTTCTTAATTTTACATTAATAAATCAGTTAATTGTCTTTAATGAATAAACAGAATGTAAAACTAAATGATAAATGAACTCATTGGAGTTAATTTGGCATATACTATATAAAAAGAGTTAGTATTATATTGAAACGAACTAGATGTTTAAAATGTAATAATATTTAAATAAATACATATTATTTTGTAATAAAGAAAAACAAAGATAAATCCAAGCTTGATACTATCCCAAAATTGTTTTCAAGTATTGTAAGAGAGTTAATAATAAAATGTTATGTTCCATGGAGTGCAAAGCCTTTCAGTTTTATGGAACTAAGGCTTTATAAAATATGACATATGTGAACTGCTTTAGAAAAATATTCTCAGTCACAACTCAAGCAAACTCAGGTGTGACATAACAGATGTATAAACTTCAACAGCATTTTCTAATGTAAAAGGAGAGAAAGCAGAAACATTCTATAGAAACTGCTGTCCAAGTGTTAAGCCAAACAAATATAAAAAATAGTTCAGTGCATACAGATAAAAGATGGCATCAAGCATTTTTTTTTTCCCTTTGGAAAGCATGTTACATATATTATTTCAATCTGCTAGAACTAATGGAGCATCAGAGAAAAGATATATCTGGTTTACACTATAATTTGCCTTAGTTTGTATGTGTATGTGTGTGTCTATCAGGAATTTGTTAACTTTCAAATTAAAATAATGAGTAGAACCTTGCCCATTATATTTTTATACTAGCTGACATTGACATAATAACTATCATGAGAAATACCTAAAGGTGTGATTTTATTTCTACTCTCTTATTTTTTTGGTGGAGATTTGACATTTTTAGAAGCTTTCATCATAGAAAGGAAGAAAAGAAAACTGAACTCTAGTCATTTATTCATTTTGATGCATTTTCAGAAAATTGTGTCCAAATGGGATATTATAGACATAAATTAAATTTATTCATTCCATAAATTAAAAAAAAAAATTAGATATACTGTAGTGGAGAAAGAAGTAGCAACCCACTCCAGTATTCTTGATATAAGGTCTGGAAGGCTCCAGTCCATGGGGCTGCCAAAAGTTGGACAGGCTTAGCAACTAAACAGCAATACTATACAGCATTGTCTATCAACATGAAAATTGAAAGAAAATTCTCTATGAGTGTCTCTTTTCCCTTTGAGAGCATATGTTCAGATATACATGTTTCTGCACATAAGATTGGAGAAAGCAATGGCACCCCACTCCAGTACTCTTGCCTGGAAAATCCCATGGATGGAGGAGCCTGATAGGCTGCAGTCCATGGGGTCGCCGAGGGTCAGACACGACTGAGCGACTTCACTTTCACTTTTCACTTTCTTGTCTTGGAGAAGGAAATGGCAACTCACTCCAGTGTTCTTGCCTGGAGAATCTCAGGGATGGGGGAATCTGGTGGGCTGCCTTCTATGGGGTCACACAGAGTCGGACACGACTGAAGTGACTTAGCAGCAGCACATAAGATATACGGTAGGAAGAATTCTAATAGTCATGAGTATTCACTACCCTAGCATAACCTACTTCTCTTTAAGTGTTTGTAGAGCTTATGCCTACCATAAGATATCATTTCATGATTTGAGTATCCAGATGGACCTAATCTGATCACATGAACCTTTAAAAGCAGAGATTTTCCATCAGGAAAAAAGGAAGTAAGAAAGATTTGAAGCAAAGTGACATAGAGAGGAATGGGCCTAACATTCCTTATCTGGGCTTAGCAGATAGAAGGGACCACATGCCAAGAAATGCAGGCGTCTTCTAAATGATACAAGACAGTCCCTGGCTGGCAGTAAGAAAGAAATGGGGACCTTAGCCCTGCACTTCCAGGTACTGAATTTGGTCAATGACTTGAATGTGCTTAGAAGTGAATTCTTAAAATAAACAAACAAACAAACAAAAAAGAAGTTAATTTTTCCACTCAGTTCCCAGATAGGAACCATTTCTGACTGACAAGTAACTTCGGACTTTTGCAGCCCTACTGAAGAGAACCCACTCGAGACCATCAGGAATTCTGATCTACAGAAATGTGAGCCAATAAGTGGGTATTGTTTTAAGCTTCTAAAATTTTAGTAATATGTTACACAGCATTAGAAAATCAATACAGGATGTGAGACACTTTTAAACTGTCCTCTTTATGGTGAAAATGTCAGTTCACATGGATTTGCATTCTGAAATATACTAATACATTGCTTATGAATATCAATATATGTAGCTTTTATTTTGTGCTATTTGTTGTTTTTTGGGCTACTAATTGTTCACTAAAAAATTGCGACATTTTAGTGGACACAAAGCTCATATGAGTCAGTGGTATGAGACAGTCAAAGCCACTAAGTCTACTGTAAATAGGAGTTTATTATATGGGTCAGTGATGCGCCACAAAGAAAACATCTTTCTCACCTCTCCACCACTGATGAGATCCAGGATTTAGAGACCCATTGACATTAATAGAATTTATTGTACTCATTTTAGTGGTATTAAGATTAATCTGCATTTTGCATGATCTGTTATCCAGGTTAACCCAGACCCAGTATTTAATAGTCCTCAATAAATCTACATAGTATCCTCACCCAGTGCAAATTTTACTTCATTTTAAATCAAATTTCTGGGTATTAGACTCTGAGGTGGATATTTGCCTGTGGGATGTGTTCTGGACTTTCAGGTATATATCTGAAAAAAGGTGAGAGAGGCAAGAACAGGATTAAGCACAGGATGATTTTCTTACAGTGAACACTGATGCAGTTGCAACAGAGGCTGCAGCTGATCCTAGGATAGCTCTGACATGAGGATGCCCGGAGAAGGCACATCACTTTGGAAAATACAACTTCTTTGACCAAAGCAATTGGGAATCGTCTACAGGGAGTTCCTAATTCATCAGTGGTGCCAAAATGAGGGGGATGTCTTCTGATTACTCCCTCATAATCTAAACTGGTGGTGGTTTCTGCAATTGAGTGCTGAATCCCCAGTATCTAGAAGAGTTCTTGGCACATAGTAGTTACACAATAAACACTTCTGACTTAATGAATGGTTGAACAATCAACCTATAAAAGGAAACAGTCATTTCCAATCTCTTTAAAATCACTGTGGTACTAAAAAAAATCAAGATTACTAAAGTTCAGTAAAGGATTTTATTTACATTCCTGACAATGTGTTCAATTAACTGAAAGGTTATATCATTTTTTATTAGCAAACTCTGGGAAGTCATTGTGTTAAATTAAGAGGTCATAAATTATTTTCTCTTGAGTCAATTAATAGACACAAGAATAATGTTGAAAGGGTTTTTAAAATGTTCACTATTTTATCATGATAAATGAGACTATTCCTATCATTGCCTTGTTTTTAACTATACCTAAAATTAGTAAATTTAGAATATAATGATGCAAATTAAAAATATTGTACTGAGGGTTAAAAGGTTTCAATAAAATAAAGGTTAAATTTAATTTTTACTCATCTTTTTCTCTGTGTGAGTAACTGAATCTAAAATATTTTGTTAATATTTTTATTAATTCTCAAGTTATTTCTTAAAGACAATTCACAAATTTTAGTCTGCATTTAACACATTTTTTCAAATTTGATCAGGATTAAATTATTCTTGTTTTATTTGGCACTATATAATACATTGAAATACAATTTGATAAACTGCTATTTTGAACATAATCATGTAAAATGATAGAACCCCAAACAAATTTAAGTGTGTTTTCTCTAATCCCATAAAAATAAGCGAAAAGCTATTTATTTTTCATCTATCTGCAAAAACTTAAGTAGTTGCTTCTATTTTTTATGATAAAGTCATAAAATGACATCAAATTAGAAAATCAGATTCAAGTTTAAAGAAGTACAGCATCAAAAGATTAGGAAGAAAAAGATAATTCATATATATGGATTTCTTTGTTTTCAAAGGGAAATAGAACACCACCACCATCAACAGTAAAATTTATTTTGACAGAAAGTAGGAATGTTTTCACACCAAGACCACTTTTTTAGCATTGAATTTCAAAAGAAAGTTCTTAGATGAATATTTAGTCAGGATGTAGGTATATTTAGAAAGATTACACTCAGAAATATTTCTGAAATATTCTGTAAGACATTTTATACAATGACTTTCAAAGAAAGTTGAAGGCATAATATTAAAATTAATAAAAATATATGTGGGATTCTTAGGTATGATAATCACATAAGAGCTTTCTGTACCAAGATAAAATGTACAGAGTTGTGAATTGTAGATGTAATGGGTAGACTTCGAATGTTAACAAATATAAACAGTACAGCATTCAGAGATAGGGAAAAGCACAGATGGAGACCATGCCCTCCAACAAAGCCTTGTGTGGGTCTAAATGAAGCTGCTATGTTACTAGATGATGGCCGATCTGTATCTAAGGTAGAAAACAAATGGTGAAACCATGCCAGATTGTATAGATTTTGAGAAATTTACAAATGATAACATCATGCATGTTTATAGTACAAGATTTTTCTGTAGTCTTTTTGTGTGTTCTAAAATACCTAGTTCCACTCTCCTGCCTTAGAACTCTTGATGGAGATGGCATCTCCTAAGTGAGGAGGAGGATTGCCAGGACCTAGGGTGCTCCACTGCTCAGGTAACATCATCTTCCATCCAGAATCCTGGACCTGCAGGTAGTACCTGGTTAGCTGACAGTGTCCTGAGCCCATGAAGGCTGGAGCGTGGGGGCAGGTTGGCACATGCAGAACTGACGGTGGTCTGCCTCTTTCCCTCCACATTATTGGCTGGGCAAAAACTGAATTGAACCTAATTAGGTTAAACTTTCCTTAGCATTAAAGACTAAGATACCAAGAGAGTGCCCATAGCTTCAGCAACTCTCATGTCCCAGTAAGACAAGGCACAAAACCCCTGGGCCCCTTGCCAGACCACCTTTCTAACTCTCAGGAGGTTTCAGAGGATAAAAGATCCTTTAGGCATCTTTTGTCTAAAAATTCAACATGTTTCTTTCTATTAATTATTTACTTCAGACTGAAGATGAGCTTTTAAAATAGGTGCTGTTACCCTCAGTATGACTTTGAAAGGAATTGAATTTTTATCAAACTTAGCTCCCTCCCCTCAAGACCAGGCTGACCCTGTCTCTAGCAAGGTGGGGCAGAGCAGCTGGATTGCTATCAGAATACTAACTTTTCTTTATCCCATTTCCAGGCAATACATTAACAGCAACGACATGGTTAAGTTCACTAGCAGACCATGGAAATAAAAGAATTTCCCTGGTGGCTCAGAGGTAAAGAATCTGTCTGCAGTTCAGAAGTGGAGATGCGGGTTTGATCCCTGGGTCGGGAAGATCCCTTGGAGGAGGAAATGACAACCCACTCTAGTAATCTTGCCTGAAAAATCCTATGGACAGAAGACCCTGTTGGGCTAAAGTCCATGGAGTCATAAAAGAGTCAGACATGACAGCAATGAAACAACAATAACAAATTAAAAAATATAGATATCTATTTGTAGATTTTACTTTTCAAAAATGGGCAAAAGGCTAATTTTTAAAACTTGAAATTAAAACCATATATATTTTGATATTGATTTGTATGTGTGTGTGTGTGTGTGTGTGTGTGTGTGTTACTCGCTCAATCATGTCTGACTCTTTGTGACCCATGGACTGTGTAGCCCACCAGGCTCCTCTGTCCATGGGATTCTCCAGGCAAGAATACTGGAGTGGGTTGTCTTTTTCTTTTATTCTGAAGCTATAATTCTGCCCACTATATTGTATTATTCCTATTTCTAAATGAATCTCATATTCATGATCAGTCCTTATGTTAACATTTCTGATTTCATGAAATATTAAATATTTCATTTGAATATGATATGACTTTTAACCAGAATATTTTGTATTAGTCTGTATTACATACATCACTCTTTTAACCTCTTGTATGGTCATCTAGATGAATTATTTGTGTACAGAATAACATAGTTCATATACTCTCTGGGCCAGTAGATCTATTAAGATGTATCTAAGTCAGAATATATATCGTGGCCCCATTTCTGATAACAAGAAACATCAACTCACTTACCCTTATTTTTCTTATCCTAGATAAGGAGAGAATATCTCAGTAAAATCAAGCAAGGCACTATCAAAATTGATGAGTATTTGAACATATATTCAAACACTTTGCCTTGGAGATCTACCTCCTGTGTGCTAGTAACTAAGCAAATTATAAAATCATTTGAAATTATTGTGCCCAAATTGGTCTTTTTCCTAACATAATACTAAACTTCCATGGGAAAAAAAAAAAAAAACAGGCTAACTTAGGCCACCTAAATTATGAAGATGATAAAAAAAAAAAAATGTGTTTCCAAATAGGATTCTGTCTCTTCAATCATTTATAAAAGTTTGATATGAACACAGGTATACATATATATGCATTATTATATGATTACACACATATGTGTGTTGTGGTTAGCTCAATGTATAGCTAATTATAATCCTATTTTATGGTTTGTTATATACTTTCTCTTTGCATAAATGGAAAATGTATAATTTTTCTAAATATGGATTACAACGTCAGAGCTCTAAAACCTAAATTTTAAAAATGTAGCATGAAAATCTCCACATAGTACAAAGTGCCTCATAACTCAATATTTTAAAAGCGCTATCTCACCAAATATATAGTTACTTCAATAGTTAAATACAGACATAAACACAATTGCTATTAATTTGTCAGAAAACTTTTACTTAGAAAAAAATATGGAGAGATTTTAAATAACTCTTTCTGAAATAGATCACTTTTGTATTTTTATTTTCTTCCAACCATATGTTTTGTGGAGATTTTGTTTTATAATATGTACTTTGGGGGGAAAAAGTATGCAATTTCAAGAAAATGTCAGTAGTCAAGATAAAAAAAGAGAGCTCATGTATTGGACATTTATGAGTAACTCAGAATTAACATAAACATTATTTCTACAGAAATAATGGCCCTGGAATGGTGCAACATAAAAATGAGTCATTAAACTCCATGTTTTCATAATCATTAGGAGTCTAGGTATCATACATTGCTGAACTTATATTTTTGAGAATTCATTGGCTAAAAAGTTAAAGGCAACCTATAAGTACTTCTATGAAGCAGTAGAATAGAATCTCAATGCAGAAATCTGCTAACCAGTGGGGGACATCAGATGTTTCAGATTCATTGGAAGCAGTGGGGTGCAAAACTTCCATGAGATAAACTGCAACTCTGCTAAACAGTGCCCTGGGGTCTATTGGCAAATACATCTGAAGTATTGACTTTCATAAAATAGGCAAACTTACTTTGTTTGCAGAATGCACATTTCCTTTCACAACTCTACCTAAGAATCTCTCCAAAGACAAAAGATAATAGAGTTTGCTCTTTGCCTTTGGTACACTGCGAAACATGACAGTGAATTGGAAAGAGACAGAGTCCGAAAAACAAAAGGAAAAAAAAAAAATCTTTATGTGAAACCAGAGAGAGTCAGAGAATAACCGGATATGACTTTTAAACCTAATTTCCCTCTTTAAATAGGTTTTTAATAAGAAAATAGATAAATGGTTTTTCCAGTGACTAAATTAAAGCCTGCTGCTGCCGCTGCTGCTGCTGCTGCTGCTGCTAAGTCGCTTCAGTCATATCCGACTCTGTGCGACCCCATAGACGGCAGCCAACCAGGCTCCCCGTCCCTGGGATTCTCCAGGCAAGAACACTGGAGTGAGTTAACATTTCCTTTTCCAATGCATCAAAGTGAAAAGTGAAAGTGAAGTCGCTCAGTCGTGTCTGACCCTCAGCGACCCCATGGACTGCAGCCTACCAGGCCGCTCCGTCCATGGGATTTTCCAGCCAAGAGTACTGAAGTGGGATGCCATTGCCTTCTCTGAAGTTAACGCCTAGTTCACAGATAAATCAGAAAGGAGAAAAAGAGAGGTACATATATTCCACTATGAAACCATTTCTGAGAAATGGTTGGTTTGAATAAAGATGATTCTATTTCATGGTGAAAATATTTATACAAAGATACAAATAAAACATCCATGTCCTCTTATCATAAATATTCCATTCTACTAAAGAAATATATGTATTCTAATCTCCCATTTCACACCAAAGCTTATAGTCAGTGCTCTTACTTTCTTTGCAGTAACACTTATAAAATTATAATATTTAAATGGATCACCCAAAACCATGTTAAAATGCATGGATGGGGTGAGACTTGAATTTCCAAATTTTACCAAGTTTCCAAGTGATTGCAAAGCTCACCTTTCTCCAGACCATAGTGAATAGCAAGGCTTTAGCCTAGAGTTTCACAGTGGATATTCAAGAGGACATCAGAGTACCCTCCAGTTGATGACAGCTGTGCCAGAATTATTTATCTCTTTTGCTCTCAGTGTTCCTGGGTGATACCTGAGAAAGCCAAAGTTGATTTATCCCAGCTATACAGAGCTTTATCTATGTACTATACTAACACATATTTCATGTGTGTTCCTATATGACTAAGTGCAGAAAAACTGCATGTATCATTATTGACATAGTGTTTTAGGAAAAAAAAAAAAAATATATTATCAATTAGAGGTCAGGCTCTAAGAAATCCCTTAATAAAAATATGCTAAAATATCTTCAATATTGATTAATATCTTGTTCTTAAAAAATAATTCGGAAATATTCCAGGCTCACTTAAAGCACTTGGGGGTCTTTTGACAAGTATTTATCTAATGCATAGGACTCAATTCAGTTCAGTTCAGTTGCTCCGTCATGTCCGACTCTGTGTGACCCCATGGACTGCACCATAACAGGTCTCCCTGTCCATCATCAACTCCTGGAGTTTATTCAAACTCATGTCCATCGAGTTGGTGATGCCATCCAACCATCTCATTCTCTGTCATCCCCTTTTCCAGCCTTCAATCTTTCCCAGCATCAGGGTCTTTTCCAACGAGTCAGTTCTTCACATCGGGTGGCCAAAGTATTGGAATTTCAGCTTCAGCATCAGTCCTTCCAGTGAATATTAAGGACTGAACTCCTTTAGGATTGACTGGTTGGATTTCCTTGAAGTCCAAGGGACTCTCAAGAGTCTTCTCAAACACCACAGTTCAAAAGCATCAATTCTTTGGCACTCAGCTTTTTTGAGGAGAAGATGAAAAAGAATACTATTCTTCAAAAATCCTTTAAAATTAGATTGAATAGTTTTCTAAAAGCTCAGCTGTCTTGAATATATTGAAATCACTAAAACCATATGTGCACACTTTTTCTTCTTGATTACAGCATGTATTTTTAAAGAATGTAACTTTGTAATCCATGTGATTTTCCTAACATCCTAAATTAACAATTAGTTTGCATATATTAAATGTATATCATTTTGTTAGGGAAACATTGATTAAAAGCCAGAAAGAAAAATACAAATACAGTATCCTAACGCATATATATGGAATTTAGAAAGATGGTAACAATAACCCTATTTTCGAGACAGCAAAAGAGACGTTGATGTATAGAACAGACTTTTGGACTCTGGGAATGGGAGAGGGCGGGATAATTTGGGAGTATAGCATTGAAATGTGTATAATATCATATCTGAAACGAGTCACCAGACCAGGTACGATGCCTGATAATGGATGCCTGGGGCTGGTGCACTGGGACAACCAGGAGGGATGGTATAGGGAGGGAGGGGGGAGGAGGGTTCAGGATGGGGAGCACGTGTATGCTTGCGGCGGATCCATCTCGATGTATGGCAAAAGCAATACAATATTGTAAAGTTAAGCAAAATAAAATTTAATAAAAAAAAAAAACTTATACCACTAAAAAAAAAAAAAAAAAAAACCACCTCCCATGGCCAGGGGCCATGATGATGACTATGAGTTACCTCATAACAAGAAATCCTGACAAGGAACATGGTGCTGCCACTGAAAACTTACCAGGAAAACTCAGGAGGGGCCAAAAAAGAGGAAGAAGACACCAGCCCTTAATATGTCTACCAACCTCCCAGAATTCCTGCTGAAATCTATCTTGGTGGAGAGATACATGAACCACCAGAAAGGATCCTGCTGTGCTGTGCTGTGAGCACTCAACTCAGTCGTGTCCAGGTCTTTGTGACCTCATGGACTACAGCCCTCCAGGCATCTCTGTCCATGGGACTTTCTAGGCCAGAATACTGAAGTGGGTTTCCATGCTCTGCTCCAAGGGATCTTCCAGACCCAGGGATCAAACTCGTGTCCTTGTGTGTCCTGCATTGGCAGGCAGGTTCTTTACCACTAGTGGAAGCCCTAGAAAGGACCCTGAGTCAGAACAAATATGGAGTCAGCAAGATGATTGACACGAGACAACCTGGAAACTAACCCTTTTACCATAAAACCTGATACTGTGAACCACTTGGCAGAGTAGTTCTCCTGGGTTCCCTAACTCAGACATCCACCATCCACTTTTCCAATAAATTCTTTTGCTTTGTCAGCATGTCTCCTCAGATAATCTGTTTCTGAGTGTTAGACGAGAGCCCACTCTCTGATCCCCCAAGAGTCCCCCTTCCTGCAACAATTTGATTAATTTGGAGGTTTTTTTTAAGTGTATATTATAATAAAGACACTTTTCTTGTGATTATATTCTGTATCACAAAAGCAATATTCCTTGAATGAGTAACATCCTCTGTTAGAGAGACAGAAGACAGAAACTTTCAACTCACCAGAGCATCATTAAAGGCTATGAATCCAGGCACAGAATTACCTTTTAAAGAGTTTTATTTAGATAAAAAACAAAAAGAAGAAAATTATTTATAATGTTAAAGGTCTGGAAGTGGTTAACCTGGGAGGTTGTGACTGAAAGGAAGCACTAAGAAACTTCTACGCTGCTAGTGCCTAATCTAGGTGGTATGTTCAGTTTGTTAAAGTTCATTTCCTTATGGCATGTGTACAATTTTGTATTAATAAAAATTTAAATTTATGAATAATCATATTTTTAAATTTAATCTTGGGATTTTTCAGGAGTGTGTTTTTACAGAAAAATATTTTAGCGATTATTTATTTGCATAACTTTGATTCAATATGGTTTTGCTCTTTTATCTGCTATTGTAAGGTTATTTTCAGTAATAATTTTATGGGAATTTTCTGGATAATATTATTTCTTTAATAACATTTAATGATTGGAGGAATAATCGTGTGCTTGTGTTTGAGTATGTGTATGCGCTACATGTGTTTGTTGAAAGACACAATATAAACAGTTTTATTTAGCAAATTCTAATTGTAACCTTTAAATCTGCTGAGAGGGGAGGTTGTACTAGAGACTTAGTGTTATGCTTTTTGAAAAATTTGAATGCTTTCTTAAATCTTTCTTTCTGCAAACAGGTTTGACAGAGAATTACACAACTGAGAACTTTCTATCTGATGAAATGGCTGGCTCGTCAAGCAGAATGTCCTGGTAATCGGAATTATAAATCACCGAAAGATAGCTTGGCTTTGAGTCATTGAAACTACTACAAAAAGCACCCTTTAGTCAAGATAATGAGATCCACTGCACATTATACCCTTTTTATGAAAATATACTTAAAGCCACTCTTTCCTGACATTTACTATGGTAATTAGACATAGAACTGAAATATATTTCTGGCATCTAAGGCTGCTTTACCCTGCCTGAGAGAAAGAGCTTTTCCAAAATGTTTAGTTTACAGGTATTTTCCAACTATCATTTTACTCCAAAATGAGGCAGCAGAGTGCATGCATGCTTTGTCCTCCGGTTGTGCCTGACTCTTCGTGACCCTTTGGACTGCAGGTCCTTGTAATACATAAATGGCATTAGCATTCATTATCGCAAACAGGAAACATTTTATCCTAAGTGGATGAATCTATATGTAACTCTAAGCAGTTGTTACATATCAACTCAAAAAGAATGATGTATTTTGAAGAGTTTATTAAAGAATATTCAGCCTAACTATTCATGCACAAGTTTACATTTGAACGAATCCAAGCAACTATTTCTCCCAGAGAGAATCATTCAGTGAGTCTGGAATAATTTATTTATATTTTACTTCTCATTTATGTCTTCAAGATGTTTGTACTTCATGAAAAGTTTGTATTGAATAAGAACTTTGGAAAGTAGGTAGAATTATATGTAAGTTTCATAGACCATCAGGGTATTTAGAAGTGGCTAAATTTCTGGTAAATTCCTGAAATTATATTTTTGCTTCAAAGCTTATCAGATATTATAGACTGAATAACTGCCTCCCAATTATCTCCACACCCTCTTCCCAGGAACCAGTGAGTATTTTATCTTATGTAGAAAGGGGATTTTTCAGATGTGATTAAACCAACAATCTTAAAATGGGGAGATTATCTTCGATGATCCAGATGGACATAATATGATCACAAGTGTCTTTATGAGAGGGAGACAGTAATGTTAGAGTTAGAGAGAGAAGTTATAAGAATGGAGTAAGAAGTCTGGAAAAAAGATGCCACAATGGGTGGATTGAAAGATGGGTTGTGGGAGATATGGGGGCATAAAACAAGGAATAAAGACAAAACCTAGATGCTGAAAAATGCAAAGAAACAGGTTCTCTTAAAGCCTCTGAAAGAAACTATCCTTGTCAACATGATGAGCTTAGGCCAGGTGAAATTGAGTTTGGACTTCTAGCTTCTGGAAATGTGGCATAATACATTTGTCTTGTTGTAAGTCACTAAATTTGTAGTAATTTGTTACAGCAGAAATAAGAAGTTAATATACTTGTTAATCAGTAACTAATAACTTCCCACCAAGCCAACCAGTTATTTTACTCTTTATTGCATCTATTTTACGTGATTCACTCCTTCTGTAATTCTTCATTTAAAAGCCACTATCTTCTGTAATTGCTTCTGGCAGTGAATGCATTTTGGTTGTTTTTATGCCTTCAGGACTGGCAGATCCCTCCAATGCCTGCATTAAATCCCCTTAGCTTACAACTGATTTCAGTGAGAGGTAGTGAAAAGTTTTATGTGGCTTCAAGTTCCTTTTGTATTGCCAGTCTGTTCCCTGGAGTGACTATTGCATGCCTTTCTGCATTTGCTCTAGGGTTCTTTCCTGATACCTGGAACAAACCAAACCCATTGTACCCTTAAAGCCTATCAAGCTCCACCCCTGTAAAGAAGGTAGTAACTCTAGTGACAACAATCAAATGGGGGCCAAGAGCTAGTAAATAAATATCCTAGCCATCAATATTTCAGAAGGATGCTTGTGGATTTCATTATGTACTTTTCTCAGATGTGGGAAGAAACAACTCCTACAAACTACAACAATGAGCTTCATTGGTCATTATACTATTTCACTTTTAACCCTGTCCTGTCCCATTCTTGCCACACATATACACACTTCTCACTTAACTACCTGCACTTCCATATTGTTTTGGGCTCTGCTAGCAGGGAAACCTAAAATAATGAACCAGGATAATGTCAACAATCTTGAACACAGCAGTCAATCAAGTGTTCCTTGGATGATTTACATTTGAAAAACAACTGATTAATGAGAAGAATTTAAAATATATTTTAAGAACTGTCTTGATTTTGTTTGGTACTTTTAATTATCTTCCAAGATGATGAATTTTTTTCTTTCCGCATATATGCATTTAACATTAAGGAGAAGTATCATTACCATGCTTGTTAAAACTGTCCACGATAAAAGATATTTTAAAAATCTGGTTATTAAATGGTTACTCTGATTTTGTGTTATTTTTTAGACAGGTATTATACTGCTTTGGGGAAAACATGTTTTTCAAATAAGTTATCCAATTTTCAATGAGACATGGCATCCTCTTGAAGGTCAACTTATTTTAAACATTCCTTTGACTAAAAGAAAAAAATAACCCCCCAAAAGATCAATTCTAATCTTAGACATAACACACACTTTTCATACTTTGAATACTCTGTACCAAATGAAATTCTTATAATAAACACTTATTAACTTAAAAAATACTTTTTTGTATATGGTTGATGATTACATGTAATCTTTTAGTGCTGTCTTTAAAAGAGAAGATTCTGTGAAAAAGTAACAGACTATTTTCTTCAAGAAAATCAGAGATACTAAAGGAACATTTCATGCAAAGATGGGCTCGACAAAGGACAGAAATGGTGTGGACCTAACGGAAGCAGAAGATATTAAGAAGAGGTGGCAAGAATACACAGAAGAACTGTACAAAAAAGAGCTTAATGACCCAGATAATCATGATGGTGTGATCACTGACCTAGAGCCAGACATCCTGGAATGTGAAGTCAAGTGGGCCTTAGAAAGCATCACTAGGAACAAAGCTAGTGGAGGTGACGGAATTCCAGTGGAGCTGTTCCAAATCCTGAAAGATGATGCTGTGAAAGTGCTGCACTCAATATGCCAGCAAATTTGGAAAACTCAGCAGTGGCCACAAGATTGGAAAAGGTCCGTTTTCATCCCAATCCCAAAGAAAGGCAATGCCAAAGAGTGCTCAAACTACCGCACAATTGCACTCATCTCACACACTAGTAAAGTAATGCTCAAAATTCTCCAAGCCAGGCTTCAGCAATATGTGAACCGTAAACTTCCTGATGTTCAAGCTGGATTTAGAAAAGGCAGAGGAACCAGAGATCAAATTGCCAACATCCGCTGGATCATGGAAAAATCAAGAGAGTTCCAGAAAAACATCTATTTCTGCTTTATTGACTATGCCAAAGCCTTTGACTGTGTAGATCACAATAAACTGTGGAAAATTCTGAAAGAGATGGGAATACCAGACCACCTGATCTGCCTCTTGAGAAATCTGTATGCAGGTCAGGAAGCAACAGTTAGAACTGGACATGGAACAACAGACTGGTTCCAAATAGGAAAAGGAGTACGTCAAGGCTGTATATTGTCACCATGTTTATTTAACTTATATGCAGAGTACATCATGAGAAATGCTGGACTGGAGGAAACACAAGCTGGAATCAAGATTGCTGGGAGAAATATCAATAACCTCAGATATGCAGATGATACCACCCTTATGGCAGAAAGTGAAGAAGAACTAAAAAGCCTCTTGATGAAAGTGAAAGTGGAGAGTGAAAAGGTTGGCTTAAAGCTCAACATTCAGAAAACGAAGATCATGGCATCGGGTCCCATCACTACATGGGAAATAGATGGAGAAACAGTGGAAACAGTGTCAGACTTTATTTTTCTGGGCTCCAAAATCACTGCAGATGGTGACTGCAGCCATGAAATTAAAAGACGCTTACTCCTTGGAAGGAAAGTTATGGCCAACCTAGATAGCATATTCAAAAGCAGAGACATCACTTTGCCAACAAAGGTTCGCCTAGTCAAGGCTATGGTCTTTCCTGTAGTCATGTATGGATATGAGAGCTGGACTGTGAAGAAGGCTGAGCGCCGAAGAATTGATGCTTTTGAACTGTGGTATTGGAGAAGACTCTTGAGAGTCCCTTGGACTGCAAGGAGATCCAACCGGTCCATTCTGAAGGAGATCAGACCTGGGATTTCTTTGGAAGGAATGATGCTCAAGCTGAAACTCCAGTATTTTGGCCACCACATGCGAAGAGTTGACTCATTGGAGAAGACTCTGATGCTGGGATGGATTGAGGGCAGGAGGAGAAGGGGACGACAGAGGATGAGATGGCTGGATGGCATCACTGACTCGATGGATGTGAGTCTGAGTGACCTCCAGGAGCTTGTGATGGACAGGGAGGCGTGGCGTGCTGCGGTTCATGGGGTCGCAAAGAGTCGGACACGACTGAGCGACTGATCTGATCTGATCTGATATATTTGGCAGACCTCTGAATTGGCAGGCCACTAAGGTGACTCTTCTTTTGTTGTCTGTACATCCTCACCTCAAACAGTGCCTGCTTCACCCTCCTCACTCACAGGATTGACCTTCTGAGACACTTGCCCCAGGCTCCACAAAGTGATTGTTCTTATCAATGGTGTTCCCTTCCATTAGTTTTTCTGATAACGGGTGAGCCAGTTCAGATCAGTTCAGTTCAGTCCCTCTGTCCTGTCCAACTTTTTGCGACCCCATGAAAGCAGCACACAAGGCCTCCCCATCCATCACCAATTCCCAGAGTTTACCCAAATTCATGTCCATCGAGTCAGTGATGCCATCCAGCCATCTCATCCTCTGTCGTCCCCTTCTCCTCCTGCCCACAATCCCTCCCAGCATCAGGGTCTTTTCCAATGAGTAAACTCTTGGTGTGAAGTGGCCAAGGTATTGGAGCTTCAGCTACAGCATCAGTCCTTCCAATGAACACCCAGGACTAATCTCCTTTAGGATGGACTGGTTGGATCTCCTTGCAGTCCAAGGGACTCTCAAGAGTCTTATCCAACACCACAGTTCAAAAGCATCAATTCTTGGGGGCTCAGCTTTCTTCACAGTTCAGCTCTCACATCCATACATGACCACAGGAAAAAGCATAGCCTTGACTAGATGGACCTTTGTTGGCAAAGTAACATCTCTGCTTACAAATAAGCTGTCTAAGTTGTCATAACTTTTATTCCAAGGAGTAAGCATCTTTTAATTTCATGGCTGCAGTCACCACCTACAGCGATTTCGCAGCCAAAAAAATAAAGTTTGCCACTGTTTCCACTGTTTCCCCATCTATTTGACATGAGGTTATGGGATCGGATGCCATGATCTTGGTTTTCTGAATGTTGAGTTTTAAGCCAAATTTTTCACTCTTCCCTTTCACTTACATCAGGAAGCACTTTAGTTTTTCTTCACTTTCTGCCATAAGGATGGTGTTATCTGTATATCTGTGGTTATTGATATTTCTCCTGGCAATATTGATTCCAGCTTGTGCTTCATCTGGTCCAGTATTTCTTATGATGTACTCTGCATAAAAGTTATATAAAAAGATTTAGTGAGCATGGCTCTTATTGCAAAATTCAGAGTTAAATTGAAGAAAGTAGGGAAAATCACTAGACCATTCAGGTATGACCTAAATCAAATCCCTTACAATTATACAGTGAAACTGACAAATAGATTCAAGGTATTCGATCTGATAGACAGAGTGTCTGAAAAACTATGGACAAAGGTCCATGATATTGTACAGTAGTCAGTAGTCAGTGATCAAGACCATCTCTAAGAAAATGAAATGCCAAAAGGCAAAATAGTTGTCTGAGGAGGCCTTACAAATAGCAGAGAAAAGAAGAGAAGTGAAAGGGAAAGGAGAAAAAGAAAGATATATCCATCTGAATGCAAAGTTCCAAAGTATAGCAAGGAGAGATAAGAAAGCCTTTATTAGCAATCAATGCAAAGAAACAGAGGAAAACAATTGAATGGGAAAGACTAGAGATCTCTTCAAAAAATTATAGATACCCAGGAAACATTTCATGCAAAAATGGGCTCAATAAAGGACAGAAATGGTATGAACCTAACAGAAGCAGAAGATATTAAGAAGAGGTGGCAAGAATATGCAGAAGAACTATACAAAACAAAACAAAACAAAACCTTAATGGCCCAGATATCATCATGGTGTGATCAATCACCTACAGCCAGATATCCTGTTTGCCATGTCAAGTGGGCCTTAGAAAGCATCACTATGAACAAAGCTAGTGGAGGTTATGGAATTCCAGTTGAGCTATTTCAAATCCTGAAAGATGATGCTGTGAAAGTGCTGCACCCAACATACCAGCAAATTTGGAAAACCCATCAGTAGCCACAGGACTGGGAAAGGTCAGGTTTCATTCCAATCCCAAAGAAAGGCAATGCCAAAGAATGCTCAAACTACCACACAATTGCACTCATCTCACACGCTAGTAAAGTAATGCTCAAAATTCTTCAAGCCAGGCTTCAGCAATACGTCAAACGTGGAAATCCAGATGTTCAAGCTGGTTTTAGAAAAGGCAGAGGAAGCAGAGATCAAATTGCCAACATGCACTGGATCATAGAAAAAGCAAGAGAGTTCCAAAAAAACATCTACTTCTGGTTTACTGACTACACCAAAGCCTTTGACTGTGTGGATCACTACAAACTGTGGAAAATTCTGAAAGAGGTGGGAATACTAGGTCACATTACCTGGTTCCTGAGAAATCTGTATGCAGATCAAAAAGCAATATTTAGAACAGGACTTGGAAAAACTGGTTCCAAATAGGGAAAAGTGTACGTCAAGGCTGCACATTGTCATCCTGCTTATTTAACTTATATGTAGAGTATATCATGTAAAATGCCTGGCTGGATGAAGTACAAGCTGGAATCTGTGTTGCAAGGAGGAATATCAATAACCTCAGATATGCAGATGACACCACCCTTATGGAAGAAAGCAAATAGGAACTAAAGAGTCTCTTGATGAAAGTGAAAGACAAGAGTGAAAAAGCTGACTTAAAACTCTATATTCTAAAAACTAAGATCAGGGTATCCAATCCTATCTGCTGCTGCTGCTGCTAATTCGCTTCAGTCGTGTCTGACTCTGTGCGACCCCATAGAGGGCAGCCCACCAGGCTCTCCTATCCCTGGGATTCTCCAGGCAAGAACACTGGAGTGGGTTGCCATTTTCTTCTCCAATGCATGAAAGAGAAAAGTGAAAGTGAAGTCACTCAGTCGTGTCCGACTCTTAGCGACCCCATGGACTACAGCCCACCAGGCTCCTCCATCCATGGGATTTTCCAGGCAAGAGTACTGGAGTGGGGTGCCACTTCATGACAAACAGATGGGCAAACAATGGAAACAGTGACAGACTATTTTCTTGGACTCCAAAATCACTGCAGATGGTGACTGCCACCACGAAATTAAAAGGTTCCAACCTAGACAGTGTATTAAAAAGCAGAGACGTTACTTTGCCAGCAAAGGTCCATCTACTCAAAACTATAGTTTTTCCAGGGGTCACATATAGATGTGAGATTTGGACACATATATCCATTCTTGAACGCTGAAGAATTGTTGCTTTTGCCCTGTGGTGTTGGAGAAGACTCTTGAGATTCCCTTGAACAGCAAGGAGATTACACCAGTCAATCCTAAAGGAAATCAGTTCTGAATATCCATTGGAAGGGCTAATGCTGAAGCTGAAGCTCCTATACTTTGGCACCTGATGGGAAGAACTGACTCCTTAGACAAGACTCTGATCCTGGGAAAGATTGAAGGTAGAAGGAGAAAGGGATGACAGAAGATGAGATGTTGGATGGCATCACCAACTCGATGGACATGAGTTTGAGCAAGCTCCGGGAGTTGGTGATGGACAGTGGAGCCTGGCGTATTGCAGTCCATGGAGTTGCCAAGAGTAGGTCTGGACTGAGTGACTGAAGTAAAACTGAACTATCAATCTCTTTGTCTTTTAAGTGGTTTGTATTTTCCTTTGAAATCTTTTCACTTTGGTTAAGCAATCATGTATTGTTTGGCAAACTCCGGGAGCTGGTGATGGACAGGCAGGTCTGGTGTGTTGAAAGTCATGGGGTCGCAAAGAGTCGGACACAACTGAGCGACTGAACTGAACTGAACTGAACAGTTCTTTTGACCTACAGTTTATGTTAGGATGCTTCAGAAGTGAGATATCTTAGAGAAATATTAAATTAGTATTTTAAATTATCTGGAAAAACTGCCAAGCACTGCTGGCCCCACCCTTACTGGCTGCCTCCTCTAGACAGGTGGCCTCAGACACCTCACGGCTACCTCCATCACCACCACCCTGAATATCTGCATCCATCTGTCCTCTCCTCCCAATAAAGAAATAGCAGAAAGGGAAGAATTGATTTTAGCATCTCCAGGTTATGAACTAGGGGCCAGCATGATATCCCCAGCAAAGCCGCATCAGAGCACCCCTTGAGGGGAAAAGCAAACTGGTAAGACAGGTATCATTGCACCAGTAACCAATGGGAACAAACTGGAAAAGAAAGGTGTCTGAAACCAAACCAAAGTGTCTGAACAGAGTGCAAGCAGACATGAACTAAAGTCCCTTAGCATTTTTAGAACAAGCATATCAGGTCTATGGGTAGTGCACCTATTTAGACACCAAAGCTTCCAAAACTATGAAAATTAAAAGCAGCTTTCATGTCAGAAAGTATCCCCAGAAAATGTTTTTTAAGATTCCAACAGTTGCTTGAACCATCAGAGGAAGAAAGAAGTGAGTTGATTCCAGAGAAGATCATAGAAAAAGAGAATAAAGCTGTCTGGACTGTTAGGGCACTCCGACACAGCAAATTTGCCATCCCAGTCTCTATCACTGTAAAAATGGGAGCTTCATTTCCAAGAAGAAACAACACCCTCTTAAGAGGCCATCTGAGGAACTCAGCCAGTTTTAAACTGATTTCCGAAGTATGGACTAATTAGACCTGCAAGTCTCCTTATGATACTCCTATTCTGCCAGTCAAGAAACTTAACACCATTTACTATAGATTTGTTCAAGATCTGCAAGCCATAAATGAAAGTTCAGGGCATTCATCCTACAGATCCAAACTCTTATACCTTACTCCCAACCATACCTGGAGATTATGAATACCTCACTGTATTAGATTTGAAAGACCCATTTTTCTGCATTCCAGTAAAAAGAATAACTCACTTTTCAAGGGCAGGAGCCCACTGTGACCCTGTTTGCCTGGCAAAGCAATAAAGCTGTTCATTCCTATTTCACTCAAAACTCTATCTCCAAGATTTGACTTATGCTTTGGTTACAGAAGCCAAGTTTTTGGCATCACTAAAACAACAGAATGGGAAAGACTAGGGATCTCTTCAGGAAAATCAGAGATACCAAAGGAATATTTCATGCAAAGATGGGCTCGATAAGGGACAGAAATGGTATGGACCTAACAGAAGCAGAAGATATTAAGAAGAGGTGGCAAGAATACACAGAAGAACTGTACAAAAAAGATCTTCATGACCCGGATAATCATGATGGTGTAATCACTGACCTAGAGCCAGACATCCTGGAATGTGAAGTCAAGTGGGTCTTAGAAAGCATCACTAGGAACAAAGCTAGTGGAGGTGATGGATTCCAGTGGAGCTATTCCAAATCCTGAAATATGATGCTGTGAAAGTGCTGCACTCAATATGCCAGCAAATTTGGAAAACTCAGCAGTGGCCACAGGATTGGAAAAGGTGAGTTTTCATTCCAATCCCAAAGAAAGGCAATGCCAAAGAATGCTCAAACTACCACACAATTGCACTCATCTCACATGCTAGTAAAGTAATGCTCAAAATTCTCCAAGCCAGGCTTCAGCAATATGTGAACCGTGAACTTCCTGATGTTCAAGCTGGTTTTAGAAAAGGCAGAGGAACCAGAGATCAAATTGCCAACATCCGCTGGATCATGGAAAAAGCAAGAGAGTTCCAGAAAAAGATCTATTTCTGCTTTATTGACTATGCCAAAGCCTTTGACTGTGTGGATCACAATAAACTGTGGAAAATTCTGAAAGAGATGGGAATACCAGACCACCTGATCTGCCTCTTGAGAAATTTGTATGCTGGTAAAGAAGCAACAGTTAGAACTGGACATGGAACAACAGACTGGTTCCAAATAGGAAAAGGAGTATGTCAAGGCTGTATATTGTCACCCTGTTTTTTTAACTTATATGCAGAGTACATGAGAAACCCTGGACTGGAAGAAACACAAGCTGGAATCAAGATTGCTGGGAGAAATATCAATAGCCTCAAATATGCAGATGACACCACCCTTATGGCAGAAAGTGAAGAGGAACTAAAAAGCCTCTTGATGAAAGTGAAAGTGGAGAGTGAAAAGGTTGGCTTAAAGCTCAACATTCAGAAAACGAAGATCATGGCATCTGGTCCCATCACTACATGGGAAGTAGATGGAGAAACAGTGGAAACAGTGTCAGACTTTATTTTTCTGGGCTCCAAAATCACTGCAGATGGTGACTGCAGCCATGAAATTAAAAGACGCTTACTCCTTGGAAGGAAAGTTATGACCAACCTAGATAGCATATTCAAAAGCAGAGACATCACTTTGCCAACAAAGCTTCTCCTAGTCAAGGCTATGGTCTTTCCTGTTGTCATGTATGGATGTGAGATCTGGACTTTGAAGAAGGCTGAGCGCCGAAGAATTGATGCTTTTGAACTGTGGTGTTGGAGAAGACTCTTGAGAGTCCCTTGGACTGCAAGGAGATCCAACCAGTCCATTCTGAAGGAGATCAGCCCTGGGATTTCTTTGGAAGGAATGATGCTAAAGCTGAAACTCCAGTACTTTGGCCACTTCATGCCAAGAGTTGACTCATTGGAGAAAACTCTGATGCTGGGAGGGATTGGGGGCAGGAGGAGAAGGGGACAACAGCGGATGAGATGGCTGGATGGCATCACTGGCTCGATGAATTTTAGTCTGAGTGACCTCTGGGAGTTGGTAATGGACAGGGAGGTCTGGCGTTCTGCGATTCATGGGGTCGCAAAGAGTCGGACATGACTGATCGACTGATCTGATCTGATCTGATCTGATGAATCTTCTAAGAATAGTGATGAGGTAAAAGTACAATATATAGGTTTATGTTTCTGGGTACAGTTCATGATAATACTTTCTCATTCATTTCCTACAAGTTTTAATGGCAGTATGACTGGAAGCAAAATGTTTTGGCAATACTCGGTTGTATAAAAATATGAAAACAGTATAATTTTAAAACATTTAATGTAACTAAATATCTTGGAGATTTTTCTAGGAAAATATAGACCAAAATCTTTACCATTGAATTACAATGATGGTTTATCATGTTTAATTGAAGAATGAAAATTGGAAAGATTCTTGTTTGTTTTGGTTTTGTCATGGAAGGTGGAAGGTTGTCTTTTTAATCTGCAGATATAAGATACCCTTACTTTTAACTTAAGGAGTTTTATCTTCTATTGTGTATTTCCCTTTCCTGTCATCCATTCATTGTCATCTCTTCATGTGAGATATATGTGTGCAGGCACTGTTTTTTGTTTTTTTGTTTTTAATTTTTATTTATTTATTTTTTAAATTGGAGGCTAATTACTTTACAATATTATGGTGGTTTTCACCATACATTGACATGAATCCGCCATGGATGTACAGGTGTCCCCCCATCCTGAATCCCCCTCCGTCTTCCCTCCCCACCCCATCACTCTGGGTTCTGAGTCTTGCTTAATTTTATCTAATCTATATCAATTTCTTGTATTGCATAATTTCCTGTGTGTTGTCTGAAGTGGTTCAAGTTCCTATGCCTGCTTATAATTAGCTTTTATATATTCATTTCCTTTCTCTCTTTTGTTTATATCTAGAGTGTGTGCATGCATGCTAAGTCGCTTCAGTTGTGTCTGGCTCTTTGTGACCCTATGGACTGTAGCCCACCAGGCTACACTTTCCATTGGATTCTCCAGTCAAGAACAGTGGAGTGGGTAGCTATGCCCTTCTCCAAGGGATCTTCCTGACCCAAGGATCGAAGCTATGTCTCTTAAGTCTACTGCATTGACACGCAGGTTCTTTACCACTAGCTCCACTGGGAAAGCCCCATATATACAGTACTGCTGCCTTAATATGCATTGCCTTCTAGAGTCTTAGCATCTCTTCTTTGAATACATTCTTGAATTTCCAAGATATTGAAACAAGTATTTGTTTATAAATTTAACTTGTGGAATAAATTTTGTTTCATTTTCCATCTGCATTTTGCTTTCTGCTCATTTTATTAATACAATTGAGTAGTTCCCATGATGCAGTTCATTTAGTTGTCATTATTCAAACAGTATGTAACATTTATTCAGAGTCATTCATTTGTAATACTGTAGAAATGACCATCCCATGGAGTGAATTGGGATGGTTACATTTGGCACAGAATACTGTCTCACAGAATACCATCACACAGATTATCTGCTTTGGATGTATATCTTTTTCCTATCCAAAAAAGAAATTTGTGAGGGTCAGAATGAAGGTGAATGTGTTACAGATAACTAATATGACTACTTTGGCCACCTCATGCCAAGAGTTGACTCATTGGAAAAGACCCTGATGCTGGGAGGGATTGGGGGCAGGAGGAGAAGGGGACGACAGGGGATGAGATGGCTGGATGGCATCACAGACTCAATGCACATGAGTCTGAGTGAACTCCAGGAGTTGGTGATGGACAGGGAGGCCTGGCGTGCTGAGATCATGGGGTCGCAAAGAGTCAGACACAACTGAGCGACCGAACCGAACTGACTGAATATGACTTTCCAGTACTTCCCTCAGTTCCTTTCACTAGGAAATTTAGCTGGTAAGTTGACTAACATCTATTTCCTATTGAGTATGTCACAGAGGAAGACAAAGGCTTTTAAATGTCTTTGTTCATTTGGTGGGTTAGTTCTTTTGCTGGTTGGTGATTGGTCAACTGGTTTGGCTTGGGTTGGTTGGAATTCTTAGGCGGTATATATGCATTTCCTTAGTGAATCTGACCTCATTTTAAATTTCATATTTCCGGCTGAGCATTCCATATGAGTGTTGAGCATTCCTTGATAGGCCTATAAGAATTCCTGACTTCTTTATTGTTTTTTGCTTTGCTGTTCATTCTACAAATAGCAGTTCTCAGAACTAAAGTTGAGAGTTACAGATGACTTTTGGTTTCAGAGTTTTCTTTTTGTTCTTTCTCTCCCCTCCTTGTTGATTTAGGATGTGTTCAGAGATGAGAACTGTGAAGCGATGTCTCTAATTCTCTAATTCAATATCATCATTGCCTTGAATGAATTATTATCTAGTCCCTATTTTTCCCCAACTTTTATCTGATTATGCATAAATTACCTTTTGTTTGTATGTAATTCATTCTTAACTTGTAATTGAAAAGAACAAAAATGGTTAGTGCACAGAATATTAACAAGTGTTGCTAATCTATTTTGTGTTCACAGATTGATATATTTCATTCCCTATAAACTGATAAAGATACTGATTATCATATTTTGTACTATCTAATAATTATTGGCTGTAAAGTTTGTAATGAATACAAAATAGTTAATTCTGATTAAATCCTAGCCATTTAAAAATTATTCATGGCAGTTTCTCCAAGTTATAAGACTCATAAAGAATACAGACATTAAAAATGTTTTTGTGAAAAGCTACACTACTGAGATTTTATTATCAAATTCAATAATAATTATAAAAATTTGTGATTATTTGGCATAAGAATAAGACACCTGTGCTCATGTGAATCTATAAATTTTCTATTATATACTTATTAACTAGTCTTTTTCTTGATAGTCAATAGCATTTCAGAGATGTTTATTTATTTTTATTAAATACCTATATTAAAGATGTTACACAACACAAAAGATGTTCCAGATTTCATATAGTTTCTAAAATGTATTATAGTTACTGCTAATGCTATTTCACAAAACTCTTGACACCTTAAGAAAAAAGTAGTTATTATGGCACAAAATTTGCTAAGTGGTAAATATTTATGGCAACAAGTTCAATATATATATATTTTTTATGTTGGGATTTTTAAAACACAGGAAATAATGTTTAACAACCTGCTACTGCTACTGCTGCTAAGTCGCATCAGTCGTGTCCGACTCTGTGAGACCCCATAAACGGAAGCCCACAAGGGTCCTCCGTCCCTGGGATTCTCCAGGCAAGAACACTGGAGTGGGTTGCCATTTCCTTCTCCAAATAACAACCTAGGATCATCAAAAATGACACAGAAATAATAATGACATAGAAATGACATAGAAAATGATGTAGAAAATGACATAGAAATAATTACACAGAAAATGATACAGAAATAATGACATATAATAATATATAATACATATTTAATTACATATCAATAAAATAGATGAAAAATGCTCTTTTTTATTTTAATTCATAAAAATAACATTAATATTCATCTGCTTTTCAACCTAGAACTAAAAGAGCTCAAGAGGAAGAAAACCATCAATTCGTGTCTCAAGATGTGTTACACCTTTTATATTTTCTCAGAATGATACCTGGAAAATTCTACAAAATTTTCAGGTTGAGGTAATGATATAGCATTCCTCAAAGGAGTGGCCTTCTATTTAAGAGATTTATGTTAAGTGTGAAATGCTAAGTTCAAATTCTGGCAGAATTATCTTCAAGCAAGTGGCCAAAAAGTCTTACACAACTTCTCCATATTATGTGTCCATCCTCCCATTGTTGACTTTGCTATGCATGCTTCCCTAACATGGTGTGCCTGAAAAACACCCAAGTGCCACCTCAAGGTCTATGCATTTTTCTTCTTGTTTTCCCAAAAACTGTACCTTCAGATAGGCTGATAGATAACAGATAAACAGAGGCAGATATAGTTATTTAGATTCACTTGATTTCAGTTTTTTAAGCATATAAATTAATCTCTTGCTCACTTATTTATAAAGACTGACTTATGCCCTATTTGACAATAATTACCTGTGAATGAATGCTGCTGCTGCTGCTGCTGCTGCTAAGTCGCTTCAGTTGTGCCCGACTCTGTGCGACCCCGTAGACGGCAGCCAACCAGGCTCCTCTGTCCCTCGGGTTCTCCAGGCAAGAATACTGGATTGGGTCCCCATTTCCTTTTCCAATTCATGCATGCATGCTAAGTCACTTCAGTCATGTCTGACTCTGTGTGACCCTATGGACAGCAGCCCACCAGGCTTCTCTGTCCACAGGATTCTCTAGACAAGAATACTGAGTGGGTTGACATTTACTTCCCTGGAGGATGAATGGAGACCCTTTTATAAAACTTGATATATGTAATAATTAGGAAATTCCCTAAACATTCTCTAGTTAATTAGAGACAATAAGAACTTTGGCCCCAATTACTTATCTATGGCTCTGATAAACTAAAGCAAAAACTAGTATATCGAGATAGGTAAAGGGGATAGAAACTTCAGTATTAACATCTGATAGGTCATTTGAAATTGTAAAACTGAATTATCCACCCACAAATCATTTCCAATTTATACAGCATACATCAGAAAACATAAATATAAAAGTATTTTAGAAAGTAAGGACAATGCTTTTCCTGGACACTGGCATATAATGAAGGGTATAATATATAGGAGTCCATTCCATGTTACTCTATTTTCATTTTCTATGTCCTCTTCTATATTTAAATATTTCCATTAGCAGGATTTTAGATACACAAAAATACTTCAACACATTCAACTGAAATTTAAATTAATTATCTGTTTACTTTCAGATTATACCGAGGTGTTTATTTTCTCTTAGATACCAAATATAACATAAAATAAGTGTTTGATTACTTTTTGGAAGTTTACAAGTTGGAGATAATTGTCATAAGTTAATTTTGACATTTTTTTCCTCTAGCATACTATTTTAAGTAACCAGTATTTATTACCCCATGTCAATATATTGTAATGAACTTAGGAATATTTCATGCAAGAGAGAATGTAAAATCATATGAGTATTTATCTCATTCAAATTTTTTTATTTTATCTTACAGACAATGTATCTGTAACCATTTTAAAATGATGTAGAAAAGAGATTCTTGATAGAGGAGAGAACATTGAAATAAACACAAGAATAACTACAAGAATGCCTGCAACATTCATACTGGTTAACATAATTAACACCTACTGCCTCAACAGTCACCTTCCAGAACCTCAGTAGGTTCATATGATAACTTTTTTCCCTCGGGCATTGACAGGCTTTCGGCTCCAAACAGCTATTCAGGGGCTCAAATTGATGGAAAGGATAAGATTTTGTAACTATACTATCTAGATAACATGGCTCTTAAAATCAGTATGGAAAAGAAGAAAGAAACAAAAAAGAAGGCATACTGACTTTCATTTGCCTTTTCCCAAATGTGACAAAAATCAATTTTATTCACAATTTAGTTATACGCTTTCTTCCAAATTATAAGATAATTGTGAAAGAAAGCTAATATACAGGAAACATGATAAATACTTGAACTGTAGCACTTGTAAGAGCAGAGAAGACAACACATTGGAAGCACATACAGTATTATGGTACAGAGGAAAAAAATTTCCCCCCTCCCAAAATGTATCATTTTAAGTATGAAGATTAATTTAGGGTTGATTATTTTTAAGGCACTAAAGACTTAAAAACTTTGAACTTTCTGCTGAATGTCTAAAACAATATAAATAGACAATCTGTTTGAGGAAAGCATTTATTATTAGAATAGACAGAATAAATCAACAGAATATAGAGTAAGTGTAGTAAGGAAAAACCTAGCAAAGTCTGTTCATTAAAATTTCTCTCTGTGTTCCATTGTCTCTGTATGGCCAAGCAAATATTTGCTTACCAAACATTTGCTTTTCTATCTTCATTTCAATTATCTTCCTCCTCTTTGAGGTCCCAAACCACTATCCTAACATCTTCTTCTGTTTTTAGCTGAAGATAATAAATTTAGCAATAGAACTTAGAATTTAAGTCAAATATGTATGGAAAAAGGATTATGAAGTTTAGTGAAAAACAATGTGGTCTTTAAGTTAAAGGACATGCATGTGTTAAATTATACTAAATTGGAAATGAATTACATGAAAATATAAGTTGTTGTGTATATAATTAGAAATTTTGAAATCAAGCTTTTAAAGACATACAGTTATTAGAAAAGATCTGGTTAAAGACACAGCCATGAAACTGAGTGGCTGAAATCAGGCAATGGAGGGACATGACTGGAAATTGAGATTAAGAGACTTAAAGACTAAAGTGATGGATGCATAATCTTTATAAAAAGTGACATTACTAAAATTTCAATGTGATTGTGCTAATCAATACAAATCAGAGGGCTACAAATGAAAAATAAATAAATATAAGTAAAAGTTTATTTAGAGTTCTTAATTACAGTTTGGGAAACACAGATTTGGGTAAATTCAAAAGCGGCTTCTAGGGAAAAGAAAAAGATTAAAGGTTTCAAATGATGTAGGATTATTTTGAGAGAGAAGGCAAAAGGAAATACCTAGAGTTATAATAAGAACAGAGAAGTACTTATCTCATTTGACTGATTCCCTAAAACCCAAAGAAGGTGGGTGGAAAATGAAATGAAATTTAATTTGAAATTTTCAGATGAAATCTTGGCATTCAAAAACAGCGCCCCATCTGATATTTTTCATAACCATAAGAGTAGCATACCAGCAAGTTCAGAGATATTCAAATTGGGAGGTCAGTTCAATTTCAGAAAACATTTGGAACACTGAAGGTGAAATTAAAAGAAAATCTTGGCTTACTTAGTTTTTTTTTTTTTTTGTTTAGGTCAAGTAAGAAAAAGCACTTTAAATTCTTAGGACTTAAGAAGCAGGGATTAGATGTTTCAACATATGCTCCTGGAGGAGGGTGACTTCTGGTCCCATCATCTCATGGCAAATAGATGGGGTAGAAGTGAAAGCAGTGATAGATTTTTCTTTTCCTGGACTCTGAAATCGCTGCAAATGGTGAAATTAAAAGATTCTTGCTCCTTGGAAGGAAAGCTATGACAAAGCTACACAGTGTATTAAAAATCAGTGACATAATCTTGCTGACAAAGGTCCATGTAGTCAAAGCTGTGGATTTTCCAGGAGTCATGTACAGATGTGAGAGTTGGACCATAAAGAAGGCTCAGCACTAAAGAATTGATACTTTTCAATTGCGGTGCTGGAGAAGACTCTTTAGAGTCTCATGGACAGCAAGGACATCAAACCAGTCAATCCTAAAGGAAATTAACCCTGAATATTGACTGGAAGGACTGATGCTGAAGCTAAAGTTCCAATCCTTAGGCCACCTGATACAAAGTGCCAACTCTTTAGAAAAGACCCTGATGCTGGGAAAGATTGAGGGCAGGATGAGAAAGGGATGACAGAGAATGACATGGTGGTATGGCACTACTTAATCAATAGGCGAGTTTGAGCAAACTTTGGGAGATAGTGGAGGACAGACAAGCCCAGTATGCTGCAGTCCATGGGGTCACAAAGAGTCAGACTTGACCTAGTGACTGAGCAACAACAACAACATTGCTTCTGATTTTGCTAAATTAGCTTGAAACAGACCAATAAACCTGCTGAAAACAACTAGGAAAATCAAATAGAATATATATTAAAAATCTGTGTGAAGGCATTAAAGAGTTACCAAGGCAACCAAAACTTGACGGGTCAGTACCAAGAATAAGGCCTGAACCTGATATTCTGTTCCCCAACTATCCTTGAACCAATTGGTGATTTGAACATAACCAGGGAAAGGCAGAGATGCTGAAGAGACATATTTACAGTCTTACATATTAGAATAAACTGATGAGCCTTAGGTCCATGTGAGGGGGAGGAAACTAGCAAACACCTATGATATATGCTTGGAATCTGTGAGAGGGTACATCTGAGGTGCAAGGTTAAACAAATATACTTTGTTGTGCTTGCTGTTACTGCTAAGTCGCTTCAGTCGTGTCCGACTCTGTGCGACCCCATAGACGGAAGCTCACCAGGCTCCCCTGTCCCTGGGATTCTCCAGGCAAAAGTACTGGGGTGGGGTGCCATTGTTGTGCTTAGTCATGTCCAACTCTTTGTGACCCTGTGGATTGTAGCCTGCCACGTTTCTCTGTCCATGGGGATTCTCCAGGCAAGAATACTGGAGGAGGTTGCCATGCCCTCCTCCAGGGGATCTTCTCAACCCAGGTCTCCCACATTGCAGGTGTGTTCTTTACAGTCTGAGCCACAGAGAAAACCCAAGGACACTGGAGTGGGCAGCCTATCCCTTCTCCAGGGGATCTTCCTGACCCAGGAACATAACGGTGGTCCTCTACATTGTAGGCAGATTCTTTACCAGCTGATCTACCAGGGAAGTCCAAACAAATACACTCACAAAGAGTTTATCTCAGTTTTGAATCAGCTCAATTTCTGGTTAGATTATGGTGATGTCCACTACCTTAAATAACAGTAAGGATCCAAAAGATTTAGAAGAACTTCCCTCTTATTAAAATTTGGGGGCAAGAACAAGAGTTGAGGTGTGGACAAGTTCAGTTCAGTTCAGTTGAGTTCAGTCGCTGAGTCGTGTCTGACTCTGCAACCCCATGAATCGCAGCATGCCAGGCCTCCCTGTCCATCACCACTCCCGGAGGTCACTCAGACTCACATCCATCGAGTCAGTGATGCCATCCAGCCATCTCATCCTCTGTCGTCCCCTTCTCCTCCTGCCCTCAATCCCTCCAAGCATCAGAGTCTTCTTCAATGAGTCAACTCTTCGCATGAGATGGCCAAAATACTGGAGCTTCAGCTTTAGCATCATTCCTTCCAAAGAAATCCCAGAGCTGATCTCCTTCAGAATGGACTGGTTGGATCTCCTTGCAGTCCAAGGGACTCTCAAGAGTCTTCTCCAACACCACAGTTCAAAAGCATCAATTCTTTGGAGCTCAGCCTTCTTCACAGTCCAGCTCTCACATCCATACATGACCACAGGAAAGACCATAGCCTTGACTAGGCGAACCTTTGTTGGCAAAGTGATGTCTCTGCTTTTCAATATGCTATCTAGGTTGGTCATAACTTTCCTTCCAAGGAGTAAGCATCTTTTAATTTCATGGCTGCAGTCACCATCTGTAGTGATTTTTGAGCTCCCCAAAATAAAATCTGACACTGTTTCCACTGTTTCCTCATCTATTTGCTATGAAGTGATGGGACCAGATGCCATGATCTTCTATTCTGAATGTTGAGCTTTAAGCCAACTTTTTCACTCTTCAGTTTCATTTTCATCAAGTTAGAGATCCATGATAAACAATCCAGATTTTGTTTATATCATGAAAATAGCAAATGAGAAGATCATCTTTCATAAAAAGAGAAATTTAAATTAAAAATGGTGCATCCTCATTTGGCTAAGGTGATCAGCCAGCAGTAAATGTGAATTTTCTCTAGAAATAGTAAACTATTGATATTTACACTCCATTTGTGGATTTTTTTTCCCAGAAAAAAATCACCCATTTATAACATACATTTCATACAGTAGAAGTGCTAACATTGTAAAAAATATGTGAAATTGGGTAAAAACAAACAAACAAACAAACAAAAAACAAAAAAAATACACCTGTTTGGATGATGGATCCCTAAGAATAGGGAAGTTCTCAAGGTAAGTCTTATATTACATCTACCTCTTACTGGGGACAATTCTCCAAACAGCACAGAAAACTGGAATCCAAGCAGAGTGCCGTGTTTTCAGGGAGCTGAGAGATCAAAGGAAAGTTTTCAGGAGAGGTGAGTCAACTGGCATTTGTGGAATTTTGACACTGAAAAAAAAAATACCCAGCAGGGAAAGTAGGTGTCGTACTTAAAAGAAAGTGTGGTTACTTATATACAGGAAAAGCCTCCCTAAAGCTCCTCAAATAATGGACCAGCTGAGAGAAGACAGGAGCACTTGTGATTGAACAACTCTGAAGGAAGTTGGAGATCTGATCCCAGCAGAGATGAAAGTCCATTTGAGAGACTGGTAAAATGGTACAAAATTTGAGGTATAAGATAAAAAAGTTCTGAGGATCTAATGTATAACATGGTGATTATAGTGGATAATACTCTACTGTATAACTGAAATTTATGAAGATAGATCTTAAGTTTGCTCATAAAAAAGCATGTGAGATGCTAGATGTGCCAATTGTGGGAACTCTTTCACAATGTATTCTATATCAAACCACCACACTCTACACTTTAAATATATTACAATTTTAATTGCTTACTATAACTCAACAGAACTGAATAGAAGATGAAACCTACCTGAAAAAAATATAGCAGAACTCAAAAGGGCTAAAACTTCTCATGCAATAAAGAGCAAGAAATAAAAATTCCAGACTTGTGAAGAAACAGGAAATGTGACCTATAGTTTATGAAAATGCAGGCTATAGAAACCAGTCCTACAGAGTGAAGTCCAAAATAGAGAAACAAACATCATATATGAATGCATACATGTGGAATCTAGAATAATCGTATAGATGAACTTATTTGCAAAAAAGAAATAGATACACAGATGTATAGAACAAATGGATACCAAGGAGGGGGAGAGTGGAGTGGATTGAGAGATTGGGATTGGCCTATATACACTACTGCATATATGATAGATAACTAATTAGGACTGACTGTATAGCACAAGGCACTCAGTGCTTTATGGTGACCTAAATGGGAAAGAAATCCAAAAGAGAGGATATATATATATATATATATATATATATATATATATATATATATATATGTACAGCAGGTCTGAGAGATTGAGTGCCTGATGAACTATGGAATGAGGTTCGTGACATTGTACAGGAGATAGGGACCAAACCCATTCCCATGGAAAATAAATGCAAAAAAGCAAAATGGCTGTCTGGGGAGGCCTTACAAATAGCCTTGAAAAGAAGAGAAGCAAAAAGCAAAGGAGAAAAGGAAAGATCTAAACATCTGAAAGTTCCAAAGAATAGCAAGAAGAGATAAGAAAGCCTTCTTCAGCGATCAATGCAAAGAAATAGAGGAAAACAACAAAATGGGAAAGACTAGGGATCTCTTCAAGAAAATCAGAGATACCAAAGGAACATTTCATGCAAAGATGGGCTCGGTAAAGGACAGAAATGGTATGGACCTAACAGAAGCAGAAGATATTAAGAAGAGGTGGCAAGAATACACAGAAGAACTGTACAAAAAAGAGCTTCAAGACCCAGATAATCACGATGGTGTGATCACTGACCTAGAGCCAGACATCCTGGAATGTGAAGTCAAGTGGTCCTTAGAAAGCATCACTACGAACAAAGCTAGTGGAGGTGATGGAATTCCAGTTGAGCTATTCCAAATCCTGAAAGATGATGCTGTGAAAGTGCTGCACTCAATATGCCAGCAAATTTGGAAGACTCAGCAGTGGCCACAGCACTGGAAAAGGTGAGTTTTCATTCCAATCCCAAAGAAAGGCAATGCCAAAGAATGCTCAAACTACCATACAATTGCACTCATCTCACACGCTAGTAAAGGAATGCTCAAAATTCTCCAAGACAGGCTCCAGCAAAATGTCAACTGTGAACTTCCTGATTTTCAAGCTGGTTTTAGAAAAGGCAGAGGAACCAGAGATCAAATTGCCAACATCTGCCTGATCATGGAAAAAGCAAGAGTTCCAGAAAAACATCTATTTCTGCTTCATTGACTATGCCAAAGCCTTTGACTGTGTGGATCACAAGAAACTGTGGAAAATTCTGAAAGAGATGGGAATACCAGACCACCTGATCTGCCTCTTGAGAAATTTGTATGCAGGTCAGGAAGCAACAGTTAAAACTAGACATGGAACAACAGACTGGTTCCAAATAGGAAAAGGAGTATGTCAAGGCTGTATATTGTCACCATGTTTATTTAACTTATATGCAGAGTACATCATGAGAAATGCTGGACTGGAAGAAACACAAGCTGGAATCAAGATTGTCGGGAGAAATATCAATAACCTCAGATATGCAGATGACACCACCCTTATGGCAGAAAGTGAAGAGGAACTCAAAAGCCTCTTGATGAAAGTGAAAGTGGAGAGTGAAAAGGTTGGCTTAAAGCTCAACATTCAGAAAACGAAGATCATGGCATCTGGTCCCATCACTACATGGGAAATAGATGGAGAAACAGTAGAAACAGTGTCAGACTTTATTTTTCTGGGCTCCAAAATCACTGCAGATGGTGACTGCAGCCATGAAATTAAAAGACGCTTACTCCTTGGAAGGAAAGTTTAGACCAACCTGGAGAGCATATTCAAAAGCAGAGACATCACTTTGCCAACAAAGGTTCACCTAGTCAAGGCTATGGTCTTTCCTGTGGTCATGTATGGATGTGAGAGCTGGAGTGTGAAGAAGGCTGAGAGCCGAAGAATTGATGCTTTTGAACTGTGGTGTTGGAGAAGACTCTTGAGAGTCCCTTGGACTGCAAGGAGATCCAACCAGTCCATTCTGAAGGAGATCAGCCCTGGGATTTCTTTGGAAGGAATGATGCTCAAGCTGAAACTCCAGTATTTTGGCCACCTCATGCGAAGAGTTGACTCATTGGAGAAGACTCTGATGCTGGGAGGGATTGAGGGCAGGAGGAGAAGGGGACAACAGAAGATGAGATGGCTGGATGGCATCACTGACTCGATGAATGTGAGTCTGAGTGACCTCCGGGAACTGGTGATCGATAGGGAGGCCTGGCGTGCTGCAGTTCATGGGGTCGCAAAGAGTCGGACACGACTGAGCGACTGATCTGATCTGATCTGATTGAATCAATAGAGAAAAGAGAAGATAATCAAGAGGAGAAAGAAAAATAAGATCCAAAGTGGCAATCCTAAACTTCTGACTTCTATGGATTTGTTCTGATAGACAAGCTGGGAAGGGCACTGCTTGTCTTCTGTTTTTTTTTTTTTTTTTTTTTTTTTTAATACAAATAGAACTTAAAATCCTGACTTAGTCACAGGGAACTGTATGTGACAATGACATCAACAGTATCTATATATTTGTGCTTCCTTTGCTATGAGTTACCATGACAGTTTTGTACAAGTCATTTACTGTGAATTTTTAACGTTTTTGTTTCCACTACAACTAAAAACAATACCACTCAAACTAAACTAAACTATACTTGGCATGCAATGCTACTAGAAATTTTGCCACTTTCTTCTAAAAGGAAGAAGTATTCACCATCACTGCAGCCAGAATAAATCTGACTCTGGCTTTCTCACAGCACCAGTTTTCTTTATTATATATAATTTTAATTGACCTTTTACATCAGCATACTTCGTTGACTTGAAGTTCATAAACAGTCTCATTTTGTATTCTGTCTTGGCATGGTCACCAAACTAATTTAACCTATATGCACAAATATATAAAAAATAAGGAAGCTCTTTTGCCAAAGTGGTTCCATTTTAATTTCCAATATAGCTGCAGTTCACAAATCACATAAATACTCAACAATGAAGTATTCAAAACTGAAATTAGACTTAGAAGCACAATCCAACATTTCATATCCTTTCTTGGCAGACATTTTTATTTCCTATTGCTTTAAATAGAAATCATGAAAATAGTGCATAATGAATTCTAGAAATTGAAATCAGTGAGACAGATAAAATCTCATTAGTGACTTACTACATGATTTTCCATGGTTTGTAACCTGTAGTACATGATTAAATTACCCCATTAAGACAGTTTGAACATTACTTGTTTAAGAATGTCTAACTTTAAGAAATAGCTTTCCATTTATAGTAACAATGTTTCCTTAATTATTTTTGCCAATCTACTAAATGCTTCATAAATAGCACTTAATAGGCACTTCTAATTAAATATCCACTTAAATTTTAAGGAGTTTTTTAATCCTTTCTTCCTCCCAGAGCCACACCAAAATGAAAGTATATAATAAAAAGTTTCAAAAGCACATGGGTAAAGTAAAACTGAATGGGAGTTAAGTGGAGAACAAGGCATGTAACCAATTTCATAAAGATGAAAAGGAAATGAAGAATTAGCCAACAAGAAACACTGAATATCAAGCTCTTTCCCAAAGGCAATGACAAGAAGTAGCTTAATAATTTTTACCCTTAAACTAAAGAAAACCCCAAGATTTGGATTCACTGAATGATACAAAGCCTGGGTATAGAATAAAGATAAGAACTTGAAGACTATTTCAAAAGTCTCCAAGAGGTAGAATTAGATCTCAAGGTCTCTGGTTCTATTCCAGAAATGACATATCCCTCAGGATAATTTATGGATCAAAGAATCCAGAGAGACTTCCCCAAAGAATCTCAGGCTGACAAAGGACAAGAAGGAGACCCAGTTTCCTGAGGTGTTTTTGCCAATTTCCATTCCCCTATTCCCTTACCATCACTACCAGCACCAACAACCAACCCCCCACCCACCCACCCCCAGTTTCAAGTGATACCAGGATAAATGTAAGTGCATTCGACCTAGAAAATGAATTTATGGTTGGTGGGGAAGGATAGTTAGGGACTTTGGGGAGGTCATGCACACACTGCTGTATTTAAAATGGATAACCAACAAGAACCTATAGTATAAGTGCATGGAACTCTGCTCAGTGTTGTGTGGCAGCCTGTATTGCGGGGGAGTGGGGTTTGAGGGAGAAGGGATACATGTATATGTGTGGCTGAGTCACTTCCCTGCTCACCTGAAACTACTACAACATTGTTAATTGGCTATATCTCAATACACAATAAAAAGTTTAAAGTTTGGAAAAAAACAAAAAGGGAAAAATAATAAATGTATTAAACCAATCACAATTCTTGCGGGGCTGGCTAGGTTGCTGCCTGAGCAATGTCCATGAATACCTCAGAAGGGAAATGGTTAGAGATGTTGGGAATTCAACATTATTTTCTATAACAATTTGAAGTACAAAGTCTTTGGACTATAGCTTTCACAACTAATGCTTCAAAATTTACAATGAACTAACAACATGATGATAATAATTTAGCTAAACAGAAAAGTCTACACAATTCACATTTGATTATTTTGATTTTAAAAGTAGCCTATATAAGCTATGTGAAAAATTATTGTGTTTCATATTTCTGATTTTATAAATTTTGGTGCTTACATAGACCACTTCACACAAATATTTTGAGAGAAAAATAAACCTGAGAAAAGCATTTAGTTATAAGGACTTTGTGAAGTTAAACAGTCATGCCAAATAAAATACTTTGTGTAAAAATTATATTTACATTCTGACAATACTCATTGAGTCATCACTATGAAAATTTCAAATAAAGAATTGTGATGGTTGACATTCCTCTGGATACAGATTTTCAGAAGTGTGTGCTTCCCTCATAATTTGTTAATAACCCTTGCAAATAAGGAAAACTAAATAAAAATGTCCACAACTGAATCTTTCAATAATCCCTGTGATATGCCACTCCCCTATTTTTCATACATCTCAAAAATTAATATCATTATTTATTTTGTTTTGGTCAAGCTAAATAAACAGAAGTCATTCCTGACTCCTTTTTTATATATATCATGTAACCCATCACAAAACATTTCAAAGCTATCTAAAATACATATATCATTCTCCATCACCACTTGCATTATTACATAGCTAATACTAAGCTCCAAAGTGATCTTGACTTCATCCCTGTCTACCAGTCTCACAAAGACTATTCTCTATGTAGCAGCCAAAGTGGAACTTTAAAATTCTAAGTCAAACAAGGTCACTGAACTCCCTGCGCAGAAATATTCAATGGCTTTCCTGCTCCTTATTGATCTCCTTAGTGTTTTTAAGAATTCCACAGAGCTTCTCAACTCAAAATTATTTTGCACTTTCTGTCTCTACTCTTCACAGATATTTGTAGCTCAAAAGCAAATTTAATTAATATTACAATTATATAACAATTATGTCTGCTGTATTTTATATATATATATATATATATATATATATATATATAGTCTCAGCACAATTTTGCATACCCTATTGTGCATATGTTATGCTAAGTCGCTTCAGTCATGTCCTACTTTGTGCGACCCCATAGATGGCAGCCCACCAGGCTCCGCCATCTCTGGGATCCTCCAGGCAAGAATACTGGAGTGGATTGCCATTTCCTTCTTCAATTGCGCATATAACACATGTATATACATGTATCATATATGTGCATATATATAATTTATTAATAATGTTTGCTACATTGAATAGAGATTTGTATATGATCTGGATCTTCCTGCATATGGTAGAGTGCATGATAGAAGATAATTTTTTTCTTGTATGTTGCCATATGACCAATAATATCTGGAACATAGTAAATAGAACCTCAATGAACATTTTTAAGCTTAAATGAATGAATGACTAACATACTAATTCTGTTTGTAAATATTTATTTTTTAATTATTTTTCATTGTTGTTGGTCTTAAAGACTAATCTACTAGTCTTGTGTGTATCCCCAGAATAAAACTTACATTTGAAAATATATGAAAATACTATGGTAAATTTTAACTGTTAGATTTTAAACACATAGTCACACAGATCATTTGTTAAGATTCTAATTTCTCCTGCTTGATGAGAAAATTGTCATTTATTTTGACATTTCAGATTTGTTATACTATTTTAAATTATCCTACTCTCTCTCTTTAATAAAATATTCAAATAAAAACTACCAACTCAAGATATACGTATTTTCCCTTCTTTTTGCAAGCTAACAGGACATACACAATGCCCTTAATTTAGCGTTATATTTATTTAAACAAACAACATAGCTCTCTTGAAAAGACACACAAAAAATATTTTTCATACATCATCCTAAATATTGAAATTCTAAATTCTTTCAAATTGCTCTGTGAAATCTTTCATTCTGCTTCTCCAAACAGAATGCTGCTGCTGCTGCTGCTGTTGCTTCAGTCGTGTCTGATTCTGTGCGACCCCATAGACAGCAGCCCACCAGGCTCTCCTGTCCCTGGGATTCTCCAGGGAAGAACATTGGAGTGCGTTGCCATCTCTTTCTCCAATGCATGAAAGTGAAAAGTGAAAGTGAAGTCGCTCAGTCGTGTCTGACCTAGCAACCCCATAGACTGCAGCCTACCGGGCTCCTCCGTCCATGGTATTTTCCAGGCAAGAGTACTGGAGTGGGGTGCCATTGCCTTCTCTGAAACAGAGTGCAAATTATACTAAACAATAAATTTTCACTCATTTGCCAAGGTCTTTAAAAAAAATGTTATTGCTTGCCATTAAATCACTTTGGTTTTGTAACATATATCTGATTAATTGGTCTTCTGCAACCTGGCCAGAGGAAATGAAAAAAAAAAAAAAAATATTCGGTTTACAATAGTGCTATTTTTTCATTTTAAAATATATTGCTAAATTGAAGTAAGAGAGTTAATTTCCATAAAATAAAATTACTGGAAAAATGCATGAATAATACTTTATACTGGTTATAGAGATTTTAATCAGTTTTCAGTACCTGTTGCATTCCAACATTCCTAATGGTGATCTATTATCTAAATCTATATACATTCATAAAATATAAGTAACTGCTCCTACATAATCTTGATACACAATACTGTCTGTAACTTTCCACCATTGATTCATAATGCTAGTTATTATTTAAATTTGGACTACAGGTTAAAGTTAAAAGATTAATTTATACTCACTAACTATTATTTCAAAATATATGTCTTAAGAAAAACATGACATATCCCATAAGGAGGATTTCTAGAAAAATGACCCATCTTCCTCAAGAGATTATTTGCTTAAAATGATTTACCTGAGCTGATTTTCCAGGTTAAACTATTTGTCAGTGATTTACTCTAATTTTTATGCCTTCCTGTTTTCTGAGAAATTGTAAACCACCAAATATAATTCTGATTCATAGAAAATATCTTTTTTCCAAATTAGTTTTTAATATCAATATCATCCACATAATTTGCTTCACAAAAGTCCAAATTAAATCACATTGTATGCTTTATTATTATAACTCTTTGGGGTAATTTCCACTCTATTACTATCTAGTCATTGTAAAAAACAATTAAAAGACGTTTCAATAACAGTTTTGCTCACTATTAATTTTGGAAGTGTTCATCAGGCAATTTCATGATAAGTGGCAAACTACTTCTAGTTGTTTAATGAAGTCCCTTTTTACTCACAATGCTCCTTTATTTATTGCTCCCTCCTTTTTTCTGTATCAATTTGATATTATGTATTAGTTGTTCAAGGACATAATTAACAAAGACAGTCTCTTTCTAATTCTCAGGACAAATTTTCATTGCTTTTTATAAATGTATCAGAATTCAGTGGGTAAAGCCAAAAAAAAAAAAAAAAATTCAGAGTGCTTTTTTGGAAGAAAGCCATATAGATATTCTGAAGCAAAGCCAATAATGAAATTATTTGATATTATAGATTAACACAATGTTGAGTTGGGGAATAAAGGAACTGTGAATATTTTAAAATTCTTACGGATAAAAATAATTTTAAAATTACAGTGCTTAAATTTTATTGCTTAATTTCATCATCTTTATGGAATGATAATAATGATTACTTTTGAACAAATTAAATGGAAGAGCAGAAGACTGAAAAACATTTAAATCATCTTATGCTCATCCAAATGTTTTTTTTCCTTTCTATTCTTATATTGACCACATTATGCTTTACTTACAATTTAAAACCCCAGCTTCAAAGGTGTACAGTTTCCTTCCAGATAGTTTCCAAATTGATGTCATTCCACATAAATTCTTCAAAATGCATTGCTATACTTATGAAACCATAATATTTGCTTTTAATGTGATGTTTTTTCCTTAGTAACTATTGTAATGACACAATTTTTATCATATGCTATCATCAAAATGATCAATTGAACACCATAAGTTATCAGTAAATGTTAGAACATTTCTTCATATTATAGATGGTGGAAATAAATATTTTAGCAACAGTTTCACATATTATCAGGGTCTCAGGTAGGTAAGAGTCATAATTATTTCAGTTTTAGCATGAAGTTGCAGTAGGTTTGAAATGCCCGTAATTATTACAAAGGGAGAAATAATACTGAAAGGCATTTCAGTATTATTAGGTTCCTGACTACTTCCTGTGGTTTGACTTGAGAAACCCTACTAATAACACCACTATAATTTTAAATGGAATTTTGAAAATAGAATCTGGTATCATATTGTCCTCCTTGTACTCATATTAAACTTGCAATCTTAATAATGTCAGTTTGTTTGCATTAAAATCATGTGTCCATACTTTTTAAAAAAGTAAAAGATCACCCCTTTGTCTTACTTTGTGCTTTATTAATTTCTTAACTAAATTAAATAATTTCCAAGTTCTTTTTAAAATATAATCCAATACAATATAAATCACCTACATTAAAAAAATATAGTCTGAGAAATGACCAACCTAGATAGCATTTTAAAAAGCAGAGACATTACTTTGCCTACAAAAGTCCATCTAGTCAAAGCTATGGTTTTTTTCCAGTATTCATGTAGGGGTGTGAGAGTTGGACAATAATAAAAGGCTGAGTGTCAGAGAATTGATTCCTTTGAGTTGTGGTGCTGGACAAGACTCTTTATAGTCCCTTGGACAGCAAGAAGATCCAACCAGTCAATCCCAAAGAAAATCAACCTTGAATATTCACTAGAATAACTGATGTTGAAGCTGAAGCTCTAAACTTTGGCCATACAATGTGAAGAACTGACTCACTGGAAAAGACTCAGATACTGGGAAAGATTGAAGACAGGAGGAGAAGGGGACAACAGAGGACAAGATGGTTGGATTGCATTACCAACTCAATGGACATGAGTCTGAGCAAACTCTGGGAGATGGGAAAGGACAGGCAAGCCTGGCATGCTGCAGTTCATGGGGTCTTAAAGAGTCAGACATGACTGAGTGACTGAACAACAAAAGTCAGAGTACTCTAGCAGAACAATTTCTTAGTGAGGATGGGAGAATGTGGACTCATTCCTAGAAGTTTGTTTAGGGTAGTAATGTGACTATATGAGCTGTATAATCAGAATCTTTCCAAGATCAAACTGAAAACAGTTTACCAGTGGCTAGAGTGGATGAGATGGCTGGATGGCATCACTAACTGGATGGACATGAGTTTGAGCAAGGTCCGGGAGATGGTGATGCACAGGGAAGCCTGATGTGTTGCAAACCATGGGGTAGCAAAAAGTCAGACATGACTGAGCGACTGAACTGAACTGAGAGTAGGCAAAGGAGGTAAAATTAGTGGCATCTGTATCTTGTTTTTGTAATTAACCCTGTTCTTAGCAAGATTTTCCTAAATGCCTATAACAAAAGCTGAAGCTATGAATAACCAACAGTTAAATGAGAATTAAATATTAGATTTGGCTGGTGGTGGAAATGTGACAAGTATGAAGATTATCTGTACTCAGGACTCTCCACACTATAATTTGCTACAAAACTTAAAATCTTTAATTTTATTAGCAGTGAAAAAAGTGAAGTAGAAGTCTTTCAGTTGTGTCCAACTCTTTGAGACCCCATGGACTATAGCCTGCTAGGGTTCTCTGTCCATGGAATTCTTCAGGCAAGAATACTGGAGTGTGTAGCCATTTCCTTCTCTAGGAGATCTTACCCACTCAGGGATCAAACTCAGGTCTACTGCATTACAGGCAGATTACCATCTGAGCTACCAGAGAATCCCCTCCACTTGTAAATTACCATTTTCTTCTTTGCCATTCACCTGACACAGCGTTATAATGAAGACAAATTCTTAGATTTATTTTGCTATCTTGGTTATTGCTTAGTTTGTCTAATTTCCCATTTGAAAATATTCCTGATGAAAACTCTTTCCAATAATATGTATCTTGGGAAATATACTTTTCTGGAACTATTATCTAAGATGTAGAAGGCTTAATAATATATTTTGTGAACTATGAGTAAATAAGAGAGCATTTTATGTGTTAGCATTTGTCTTTGTGAGTAAAACCTGGAATCAGGGCTATCTGATTTTTCCATCTAAGTGTAAGGAACCCAAATGATGAAATGAAGGAAAAAAAGGGAAATTCCATAATGCTCACAGATTCAAAGACAAACATTAGTAATTAGCAATTACAATATAATACATAAATTTAAATCACAAAAGAGTTTTACTTTTAAAAATTTGTTTATGGAAAATGTTATTATAATTTCACTGGCAAAGCTTAATGGCATTTTAGACCCAACAGAATAAACTATCAGTACATTTGAGAATAAATCAAAAGATTATCTGAAACAAAAAAGAATTAAGATGGGAAAAATGTAAGAAAGCAAACTGTGACAGATGATAAAGCAGATATGATGGTTAATTTTATGTATCAATTTGTAGAGTGTTTTTGGATGAGATTAACATTTAAATCAGTGAATTTTAAGTAAGCAGAAGGAATTCCTTGGAGGTTCAGGGAGTAGGATTCTGTGTTTTCACTGCCAAGGGCATGGGTCTGATCCTTGGTGGGAGAACTCATATCCCACTAATAACAGCCACACAGCATAGCCAAAAAAAAAAAAAAAAACACGGTAAGCTGATTGTTCATATATGAGCCTCAAAATTAATTGAGGATTTGAATAGAAAAAAAAATTCAGCTTCCATAGGCAAGATGGAACTCTTCAACAGACTTTCACTGGACTGGAACTGCAGTGTCAGCTTTCTTGGGTCTCTAACCAATGGATCTATACTACAGGTTTTGGGCTTATCAGCCTTCATAATTGTCAGTCATTTCCTTATAACACACCTTTTTTTTTTTTTTTTTTTAAATCTGTGTATTCATCCTATTTATTGTATTTCCCCAGAGAACTCTAGTATAGCAGGAAAATAAGTACTCACAGTCCATAAAGAGAGGAAAGAGAGATAAAGATAGGAAAAGACTGGTAGAAAAATTGTTAATTATATTATTGTTAATATTTTTCAAAGATGAAAGTCATAATCTCAAGCAAGTTAACTAAAATGTTTGTATGTTAGATGATTTACCAAAATGATACATAGGTGCAGCACATTGAAATTTCAGTACCTTGGCCACCTGATACAGGTGACTCATTGCAAAAGACCCTGATGCAGGGAAAGATTGAAGGCAAAAGGAGAAGAGGGTAGCAGAGAATGAGATGGTTAGATAGCATCACCAACTCAATGGACATGAATCTGAGCAAACTGGGAGATAATGAAGGACAGGGGAGCCTGGTGTGCTGTAGTCCGTGAAGTCACAAAGAGTCAGACACAACTTAGTGACTGAACAGTAGCAACAAATTGAGAAATTGACACTAAAATGTACGTAGAAATGTAAAGATCTAGGAAGTCAAAGCAAAAAAACAAAACCAAAAAGGGCAAAGTTGAAGAACTTGCATTTCATTAGTGTCAAATCTAGCTATAAACTTATAGAAATCAAGAGAATGTGGCATTGGCATAAAGGAAGAAAACTAGATCAATGGATCAGAATGTCAAGTCTACATAACAAAACATACATAAAAAACAAGTAGATTTTTTTGGAAGTGCTAAACAATTTATTTGAAGAATAATTTTTTAAATGAAATAATGATGGCACTACTGAATATCCACATGGTAAAAAGAAACCTGCTTCATACCTTATTCAAAATTTGAGATGTATTAGAGACCTAAATGCAAAGATTTAACATTTTAAATGTAAGCCTTCCAGTTGAACACACACAAAAGCATCAATGCAACCTAGAAGTTATTTAAATATTTCTTATACAAGATACTGAAACCAATGATTGTCAAAATATTGTGGTGTTAATTTTTTTAATACACTTTTTAAAAAATCTTCATTTAATGATACTGTATTTATAGAATTTAAAATTTCTTAGAATTTGTTCTGTTCAGTTCAGGTCAGTTGCTCAGTCGTGTCCGACTCTTTTCAACCCCATGAATCTCAGCACGCCAAAGACACGTGTCCAGGTGTCCTGGACAGGGAGGATGGACCTCCCTGTCCATCACCATCTCCCAGAGTTCATTCAGAGTCACGTCCATTGAGAGTCGGTAATGCCATCCAGCCATCTCATCCTCTGTCGTCCCCTTTTCCTCCTGCCACCAATCCCTCCCAGCATCAGAGTCTTTTCCAATGAGTCAACACTTTGTATGAGATGGCCAAAGTATTGGAGTTTCAGCTTCAGGATCAGCCCTTCCAAAGAACACCCAGGACTGATCTCCTTTACAATGTACTGGTTGGATCTCCTTGCAGTTCAAGGGACTCTCAAGAGTCTTCTCCAACACTACAGTTCAAAAGCATCAATTCTTCAGCGCTCAGCTTTCTTCACAGTCCAACTCTCACATCCATACATGACCATTGGAAAAACCATAGCCTTGACTAGACGGACCTTTGTTGGTAAAGTAATGTCTCTGCTTTTCAATATGCTATCTAGGTTGGTGATAACTTTTCTTCCAAGGAGCCAGGGTATAAAAATAATTCTTATAAGCAAATATAAGACACAAAATAAATTACTTGAATAAAATGCTCACAACAGAAAACAGACAAATGTCCCGGGTAGTCACATGAAAAAGTAATCTGTATCATTGTTCAGTAGGAAAATATTAAACCAACAATTAGAAAACAATCTTGTGTAAAATAGTTATAGGAAAGGAAAATAACTTACTATCTATCTAGGCAGAAGAATAAATATAAATTGATTAGGACTGAAGTATGAATATTGGAAACTGGGATCAGAACGTGTAGGAAATGTCATTAAAATTCTATCTTAGAGAATTATTTCTAAAATAGGTGTTATGTCAAAACAAAACATAAACCATAACTACAACTCAAAATACATATGAGGACAATGAATGACAATACACAGCAGAATAAATTATTTTCTGGCAAAAAGTCCATTCAGGTTTTTCAATAAGATATTACAGAAAAACTTTTTGGACTATATATATATAATATATAAAATGAAGGATCACTACCATTTACTACATAACAATTTGTACTGCACAAATCAATACAAACAGAAAAAAAGGTATGTATAGATAATTTAGAGAACATTACAAATAGCAGTAATGTCCAGGTTTATAAATTATAAATAAATGTCCAAGTTCCATGGACAGAGGAGCCTGGAGGGCTATAGGTCCAGTTCAATGGATCTCAAAGGGTCAAGATGATGGTGACTAAGCACTCACTTTCTGGGCTTCTCTGGTGGCTCAGATGATAAAGAAGATGCCTGAATGCAGGAGACACAGGTTCAATCTCTGGGTCAGGAAGATCCCCTGGGAAAGGGAATGGCAACCTTCTCCAGTATTCTTGCCTGAAAAATTCCATGGACAGAGGAGCCTTGCAGGCTACAGTCCATGGAGTCACAAAAAATCAGACATGACTAAGAGACCTCCACTATAAATAGCAAATAAACACATAAAGAGACTCTCAACCTCTTCAAAACATTGGAAATGCAAACTAGAACAACAACAAAATCACTTAATACCCAAGAAATTGGGCAAAGAAAACTTCTAAATGTTGGGACCGTATATAAACCAAAGTAAATAATTGGTTTACAGAAGTGTGCATGATTAATATCAGATACAAAATAATATGCAAATAGAACAATCTTTGAGGGTTCAGGATGGGGAACACATGTATACCTGTGGTGGATTCATTTTGATATATGGCAAAACCAATACAATATTGTAAAGTTAAAAAATAAAATAAAACATTGTGAAGAAGAACTTAGTATCTGAGGAATACTCAAGGGAAGGACAGACACATAAATGGAAGTCTGAACTCCGTTTTCCCTAATAACTGATGAGCATGAGTAGAAGCTGATTGCCTCTTATGTTCTGTCTACCCTTCCCAGATTATGCCACACATTCTCTCATTTCTGTCTATCCTCTCCTTGTACATCCTCCTTCTATTCCTTCTCCTATTTTATTTTACTAACAAAATAAAACAGGCCATTTCATGGAATTGCAGGAGACTCATGAGGGTATCGGAGAAGGCAATGGCACCCCACTCCAGTACTTTTGCCTGGAAAATCCCATGGACGGAGGAGCCTGGTAGGCTGTAGTCCATGGGGTCACTAGAGTCGGACACGACTGAGGGACTTCTTTCACTTTTCACCTTCATGCATTGGAGAAGGAAATGGCAACCCACTCCAGTGTTCTTGCCTGGAGAATCCCAGGGACTGGGAAGTGTGGTGGGCTGCCGTCTATGGGGTTGCACAAAGTTGGACATGACTGACATGACTTAGCAGCAGCAGCATGAGGGTATACCCTCAATATTATTGTGCTCCGTTTGTTCAAATACTTCAGCATAAACTTTCTTGTTTACAAGCATTAAACTGACTATAAATTTTATTGAAAAGAGAAAGTGTACACAAATGGAATGTGTTTGTGTTCTCGTATGTGAGTATTGCAATCTAGGCAAAGACAGGACAATTCACTATTCCTTTTGATTATTCTTAATTTTGAATATGTTTGATTATTAATCAAATTAACTTTGATTATTCTTAAGATTTTTAAGACATGAAGGATTTTTATACTTAAATATGTAGAAAACCCTTAAGGTTAGCTGTCTCACTTTCCAACAAAACAATGTTGCACTATTATTTGAAGTCAGATTTGACTATTTCTTACCTTTACTAAACCAACTTTATTGGTCTTATCTACTAAAAGACATATACATTTTAAATAATCACTATTGAATACTCTCATCATCAAAGTTGACTATTGCTGCTGCTGCTGCTAAGTCGCTTCAGTCATGTCTGACACTTAGCTACCCCATGGACTGCAGCCTACCAGGCTCCTCCATCCATGGGATTTTCCAAGCAACAGTACTGGAGTGGGGTGCCATTGCCTTCTCCCAAAGTTGACTAAAAGTTTATAAATAATGTCCTAAAAGCAATGTTGCTGCTGCCGCTGCTGCTGCTAAGTTGATTCAGTCGTGTCTGACTCTGTGCGATCCCATAGAGGGCAGCCCACCAGGCTCCCCCGTCCCTGGGATTCTCCAGGCAAAAACACTGGAGTGGGTTGCCATTTCCTTCTTCAATGCATGAAAGTGAGAAGTGAAAGTGAAGTCACTCAGTCATGTCCGACTCTTAGCGACCCCATGGACTATAGCCCACCAGGCTCTTTCATCCACAGGATTTTCCAGGCAAGAGTACTGGAGTGGGGTGCCATTGCCTTCTCCCAAAGCAATGTTACCAGAGAGTAAAATAGAAAAATTTTAAATCATCTCATTACATATTTTACAAACCTACAGAATATTAAGGATATGTTGATTTAACATATGTCATAATAAAAGATCATAAATAAGGGAAATTATTAAAATTTGGACATTCTCAGAGAAGCTTATGCTTGTGATTACGATACTGGTGAGACTAGAAAGGGAAAATATAAATTTTCTAAATGCAAACAAAAATAATAATTAAAGTAACTGACAAAAAGTAATCATTATAATAATAAAAAGTTTTTAATCTGATTACTTTCTTTTTCTCTTTAACCTCCAATGTTATTTTTACCTACATCAAAAAATAGTGAACAATTCTTGAAATCTTCATTCTGTAGTTATACTGCTTTAACATGCCATCAAAATTCTTTCTGAAGGAAAAGTTATATAACATTTAGAAAGTGATATTTTTAAACCCACCATATTTTTTCTCTTATAGTGAGTATTCTATGGAAAGATAAAAAAAGTGGCATAAAAGCAAACGTGCATTATGTGCATTTATGAAATTAATTAACATTTTACATTTTCCTGTACTGAAGCCTTTGGAAGTAAATCATAGTTGACAAAGACAATACTGCCCTTTTACCCTTATACTGAGAAATTAGCAAACTTAATGATTCATATATAAAATGGATGACAGTCAAAGGACAAATTTCCAAACAATATATAAAATAAAATCTCTGAGTTGATCTTTTTCTGTGTGAGGACGTGACACTATTAGTTTCAATGTGTCTTGAGAATGCTCATTTTTGGCAACCTTGCATGTACGTGTTTCGCTCCAGTAAACCATATTCAACTACAAGGGCAGGCTTCTGTCAATCATACAATGAAGTTTTATGTAGCTTTTAGCATTTGCATAAGAAAAATCTCTTCTATCTAGGACCCTGGTGAGTAGTTAGAATAAATGAAATTTGGTAAATATTGCTGTAAAATTCATGGGATCTTAAACATAACATTTAATGAAACATTTTACATACAATAAAATCCAACTTCTACACACACAGTTCTATGAGCTGTGAAAAACATATACAATCTTGTAATTAACACAAAATTAAATATATCAATAGACCTTAGATCCCAAGGACAAAATGTAAACAAGATGAGAGAATAAGGGATACCAAGCTTCTTTTCCCCATGATAAAGAACAGTTAGACAGCTGTCCATGAATGAAAATAGCCTTGGGATGGCTTGAGACTCAACCAAGAACCTACAGCAGTAGTGGAGTAAAAACCTGAAAATAACAACACAGAAAGGATTGTTAAGAGACTAGTGAAGGGACTTTCCTGGTGGTCCAGAGGTTAAGACTCCACCCTCCCAACGTAGAGGACCCAGGGTCGATCCTTGGTCAGGGAACTAGATCCCACAAGCAGCAACTAAGTGTTTGCTTACCACAACTAAATATCTTGCATATCTCGGACTAAGACCTACAACACTATAGCAAAAAACTCAAAATAATCCAATCAACAGTTTTTAATTAGCACTGCAAACTCCACTGAGTGTGTTTATCTATTCATAGCTAGCAATGTGGTTCCAATGAATCTTTCAAGCATGGATGGATGACCACTTTCTTTTAAGTATTATCTGCATTACTTAAAGCAAAAGTCAATTGTCCATAACAAAGCTAAGGAATCAGAGGCAAATGGGAAGACTTCTGGTTCTACATCATTTTGGGAAAGACAGTGTTCTTTCTTCCTTATATTGTTGTAAGTTCATGCAATGTTATACAAGTGAGCTGTTATAGAGGTCTTAGATAATCAGAAACACAAAAATGTACAAACACAGCTACACTTTCTCTCTCTCTCTCTCTCTCTCTCTCTACACACACACAAACACACACACACACACACACACAATCTTTGCTTTCTACAACTTAGTAGTTCAGAGAAAGGGTGTCCTGAAAAACACAAAACCTTGTGTAGTTCTGGTCATAGACACAAAGTATTAACAATGAGGAAACAAATATGTTTACTTTATTGCCTATACACATGAAATTAAATCTTGGAAACTTCACCAATTAAAGTAATCACCAGGCTGACATGAGTACTAAAAAGTAATAGTAAATGTAACCACTCTATTCAGTATTATAAAATATTATAATTATAAAATACATATCTATGAAATTATAAAAATGAGTAAATAGCATAATGCTAAAACATTTCTTCTCTTTGAAATGTTCAGTTCAGTTCAGTTCAGTCGCTCAGTCATGTCCAACTCTTTGCAACCCCATGAATGGCAGCATACTAGGCCTCTTTGTCCATCACCAATTCCCGGAGTTCACTCAGACTCACGTCCATCAAGTCAGTGATGCCATCCAGCCATCTCATCCTCTATCATCCCCTTCTCCTCCTGCCCCCAATCCCTTCCAGCATCAGAGTCTTCTCCAATGAGTCAACTCTTTGCATGAGGTCGCTAAAGTACTGGAGTTTCAGCTTTAGCATCATTCCTTCCAAAGAAATCCCAGGGCTGATCTCCTTCAGAATGGATTGGTTGGATCTCCTTGCAGTCCAAGGGACTTGCAAGAGTCTTCTCCAACACTACAGTTCAAAAGCATCAATTCTGCGGTGCTCAGCCTTCTTCACAGTCCAACTCTCACATCCATACGTGACCATTGGAAAAACCATAGCCTTGACTAGATGGACTTTTGTTGGCAAAGTAATGTCTCTGCTTACCTGATACCAATATAAAAAATTAATTAGTATATCAAGAGTGCAATGAATAAGTTTAAGTTTTATTATAATAGTTCTAAACAAGTATTTGGAGTAGGAAATGGCAACGCACTCCAGTATTCTTGCCTGAAAAATTCCAAGGACATAGGAGCCTGGCTGGCTATAGTCCATGGGGTTGTGAAGAGTCAGACACAATAGCACACACACGTGCAAACAAGTAAATAATTTTACATGCATATACACACCCATATATACACACCATAAAGCTGAAACTCCAATATTTTGGCCACCTGATGTGAAGAACTGACTTGGAAAAGACCCTGATGCTGGGAAAGATAGAAGGAAAGAAGAGAAGGGGATGACAGAAGATGAGATGGTTGGATGGCATCACCGACTCGATGGACATGGGTTTCAGCAAGCTCTGGGAATTGGTGATGGACAGGGAAACTTGGCATGCTGCAGTCCATGGGGTTGCAAAAGTTGGACATGACTGAGCGACTGAACTGAAATGAAGTGAACATACCCATGTATATCACCCACAAAATCATTATGATATCAGCCTAGAATAGCATTTACTTGTAATATGTTTAGTTATAAAAGAAAAAATTCTTCAAGATACTACAGCAACTACAAAATTGCCTAAAGCATGTCCTTCTCTGACAACTAAAGGAAAAAAAGTGCTGGCTCATTTCCAGTGGCTATGTTTGTACTTTTCAAATGTTTTGCTAAAAAATGTTGATTTATAAATGACTTTGCTCTATTTCATTAAAACTTGGTGTTTATAAAAATGGTGGTTGACATCCTAGGACAGTTATGCCTGGTTGAGGTGTTGAGGAAATTTAGAATAGCAGGGGAATACACAGGTTAGTTTCCTCACCAACAGTGAAACAATGTAGTTTACCTTTTGTTTCCTATTGCCCTTAGGATGTTGTACGTTTCTGAACTACCTTATTCATTGTTTATCTGAATAAACAAAGAAAGGGATCCCCCCTTTCGTTTTGGGGTCATGCTGATATAAGTGCTGAATACTTGACTGACATAATCATGAATCAAAGCTCCTATAAGGTTCCTTACTTCATTTAATTTAATCTCTTTGCTGTGAACTGTTGTAGGGCAGATTTCCCATGGATAACTTCAGTAAGACTTGTGATTGAATTCTGCTTGTGTTCTTTGGTTTTTCTCAGTGGCTAGTGGTTATTAACCTTCATAAATAAGTGGTATTTTGTTGTTCCAAGTGTTAGATTTTTTTTTTTGTTGTTGTTGTTCTATATTGTTGTCAACAGCTTAAACTCAAGTTTTTTCTTTGGTTTTCTTTTAATGTTGCTCTTAACCAACTTTGCAAATTTCCCAGATAGGCATAAATTTCATATTATTATCAAGCAGTTTCATGCAATTTTCTTATTGAGATAAATTGTGGTTTATAAGTAATATGTGCTTATTATTTATTTTTATTTTGTTTTTATTTTATACAGAATGGAAAGAATTACTCTTGAACACCCATGCAGGTATATTTTGTGATGTTGTTAAATATTTTCATCTAAAAGGAACAACTTTTGCATTACTGAACACATTCTCAGTTTTTCAATCTTAAGGGTGAATTGTGATTTTAAAACATCTGCCCATCTAACATTAATTCTGGATCCACATAGACATTTCATAATCTGTATAATGCTGGAAAAATTACTAAATTATTATTTTTAAAGTCTTTTATTCTATACATTATTAGTGTAGAATTGGATAAATATTGTAAAGTTAAATCAAAATTAATTTAAATGTAGATTTAAATGGTTCAGTTAAAAGTAGAACATTTGGTTCCTTTGTATGTTTTTTACTTACTATAAAACTGTATATAGTTATATATATAAAATATCAAACTATTTATAATTATAAACCTGGGGCCCCCCAGGTGGCACTAGTGGTAAAGAATCCATCTGCCAATGCAGGAGATATAATAGATGTGGGTTTGATCCCTGGGTGAGGAAGATCCCCTGGAGGAGGGCAAGACATCTCATACCAATATTCTTGCCTGGAGAATCCCAGAGACAGAGGAGCCTGACAGGCTACAGTCCATCCATAGGGTCACAAAGAATAAGGCATAACTGAAGTGATTGAGCATGCACACATATAATTATGTATCTATTAAATTAAGGTGCAACATGAATGCTTTGAAATATTATTATATTATAGAAATGTTTTTTCAATAATTGCCCATTTCATGCCTATTATTTGCCATGTGTGAATTCATTTTTAGCTGTTCACACACCTTGAAAAATAAGTATGACTGACACTAATTTACAGATTTGAAAACTGATATTTAAAAGGTTTAGTAGTTTGACTTTGATTTATTACAAATAGCTTTTTTGAAAATAATTTTTATTTCATTACATTGTAATTAAGAAAGAGGATAGTTGTCAGTATGTAAAATATGCTTTGCAAATTATTAAAGAGATTCAAGTTCAAGAACGATTGTGTTTGTGTTAATTAGTTGCCACAACATCTGTACTATTATTGATATTGTTTCTAGAGGTAAATTGATTGACCTTTTAAGAAATTATAACAATACAATTTCAAACAGATGGTACTGAGAGGGATAGAATAGGGTACTCAAATAGTTGTCTTAGAAACCCCATTAGGGAGTTTTAGCTAAAGAGGGAACTTTAGGGGGCTTTGGGAGACTACAATAAGATTAATGATCACTCAAGAAAGCAATGGGAAAATCTTTAAATAATGTAAGCTTGCTTGATTCCTAAAGCAGAACAAGTTGCTTGGCATCAAAGCCAGATTGACTAGCTTAACAATAAAATCCAGCTAGTTTGCTTAGCAATAAACCATGCAACAGTGGCATGAGACCTACATCCTGCCCAGTGAGCTCAGTGAGTTAAAGACCCCCAAAATATGCTCTGTTACCCCTAAGACATGTTCTTTGTAGAATGCTCCCAAACAATAAAACAATAGTAGAGAATAAGGTCCACAACTTGCCCATTGGTGTCATTAAGTTAATGACCCCCAGGACATGATCTGTGCACACAAAAAAACAACCATTTATGGACAAAGTGTCTTTACAAAATGAAAGACCCTCATTATACTGAGACTTGAAAGAATTTTTCCAAAGTGCTATGACAGTCCTGGCCTGACCACATAAGGACAAGAAAATTCCCCTGCCCAATCTGGGAAAGTAACTGATGATGGACGCTTGATGCCTACTCAAGAAACAGAAAAGGTCTTCTCATTCTCCTCTGTCTTCCTTTGATCATAAAAATAGCAGCACACATGCACTAAGTACTTTAGGCAGGGCAATTGCTAACCTGATTGCTTATAAACCTTAGAGGCATTCTATTCTAATACATCACTTTTAATCTATCACTTTGCCTATCGCTGAATTCCTTTCTGCACGGAAATATAAAGGACTGTGGTACCAGAGCTCTTAGGAACCCTGGAAATGAAGTCAAACAGTTTCAGTACTCCATTGTGTAAGAATTTTCTTTCAACAGTTTGATTTATTATCACGTTTGTGATTCAGAAAACTGCAATATAATTTGGAAGTTTATAGCTTTTTTTTTTTTTCCACTCAAAACATTTCATTCTTATATTGTTTTTAATTCCGTTTCTATTTTATTTTCTGCTCCCTGGTGGCTCAGATGCTAAAAAATCTGCCTGCAATGGCGAAGACCTGTGTTCAGTCTCTGGGTTGGGAAGATGCCCTAGAGAAGGGAATGGCAACCCATTCCAGTATTCTTGTCTTGAGAACCCCATGAACTGTATGAAAAGGCAAAAAGATAAGATACTGAAAGATGAACTCCCCATGTCAGTAGGTGCCCAATATGCTACTGGAGAACAGTGAAGAAATAACTCCAGAAAGAATGAAGAGACAGAACCAAAGTAAAAGCAACACCCAGTTCTGGATGTGACTGGTGATGGGAGTAAAGTATGATTCTATAAAGAACAATATTGCATAGAAACTTGGAATGTAAGGCCCATGAATTAAGTTAAATTGGAAGTAGTCAAACAGGATATGGCAACAGTGAACATCGATATTTTAGGAATCAGTGAACTAAAATGGACTGGAATGGGCAAAATTAACTCAGATGACCATTGATTGTATCAACAACTGTGGACAACAATCCCTTAGAATAAATGGAGTAGCCATCACAGTCAACAAAAGATTCCAAAATGCAGTACTTGGATGCAGTCTCAAAAGTGATTAAATGATCTCTGTTCATTTCCAAGGAAAATCATTAGTTATCACAGTAATCCAAGTCTATACCCCAACCAGTAATGCTGAAGAAGTGGAAGTTGAACAGTTCTATGGCAACCTACGAGACCTTCTAGAACTAACACCCCCAAACAGATGTTCTTTTCATTATAGGGGACTGGAATGCAAAAGTAGGATATCAAGAGATATCCAGAGTAAAAGGCAAGTTTTGTCTCAGGGTACAGAATGAAGCAGGGCAAAGCCTAACAGAGTTTTGCCAAGAGAACACACTGGTCATAGTAAACACGCTCTACCAACAACACATGAGAAGACTCTACACAAGGACATCACCAGATGGTCAACACCGAAATAAGATTGATTATATTCTGTACAGCCAAAGATGGAAAAGCTCTATATGGTCAGCAAAAGAGACCAGGAGCTGACTGTGGCTCAGATCATGAACTCCATATTGCCAAATTCAGACAGAAATTGAATAAAGTAAGGAAAACTACTAGATCACTCAGGTATGACCTAAATCAAACCCCCTATGATTATACAGTGGAAGTGACAAATAGATTCAAGGGATTTGATCTGATAGACAGAGTGCTTGAATAACTATGGACAGAGGTTCCTGACATTCTATAGGAGGCAGGGATCAAGGCCATCCCCAAGGAAAAGAAATGCAGAAAGCAAAATGGTTGTGTGAGGAGGCCTTACAAATAGATGTGAATAGAAGAGAAGCAAAAGGCAAAGGAGAAAAGGAAAGATATACCCATTTGAATGTAGAGTTCCAAAGAATAGTAAGGAAAAATTACTGGAAAAACCATAGCCTTGAATAGATGGGCCTTTGTTGTCAAAGTAATGTCTCTGCTTTTGAATATGCTATCTAGGTTGGTCTGGTGGTCTGGTATTCCCATCTCTTTCAGAATTTTCCACAGTTTATTGTGATGCACACAGTCAAAGGCTTTGGCATGGTCAATAAAGCAGAAATAGATGTATTTCTGGAACTCACTTCCTTTTTCCATGATCCAGAAGATGTTGGCAATTTGATCTCTGGTTCCTCTGCCTTTTCTAAAACCAGCTTGAACATCTGGAAGATCATGGTTCACTGCCATGTATGGATGTGACAGCTGGACTGTGAACAGAGTGGAGCACCAAAGAATTGATGCTTTTGAACTGTGGTGTTGAAGAAGACTCTTGAGAGTCCCTTGGACTGTGAGGAGATCAACCAGTCCATTCTAAAGGAGATCAGTCTTGGGTGTTCTCTGGAAGGACTGATGTTGAAGCAGAAATTCCAACACTTTGGCCACCTCATGCGAAGAGTTGACTCATTGGAAAAGACTCTGATGCTGGGAGGGATTAGAGGCAGGAGGAGAAGGGGATGACAGAAGATAAGAGGGCTGGATGGCATCACCAACTCAATGGACATGAGTTTGAGTGAACTCTGGGAGTTGGTGATGGACAAGGGGCCTAGCATGCTGCAATTCATGGGGTCACAAAGAGTCAGACATGACTGAGTGACTGAACTGAACTGAGTAAGGAAAGATAAGAAAGCCTTCCTCAGTCATCAGCGCAAAGAAATAGAGGAAAAAACAATAGAATGGGAAAGATTAAAGATGTCTTCAAGAAAATTAGAGATACTAAGGGCACATTTCATGCAAAGATGGGTACAAAGGACAGAAATGGTATGGACCGAACAGAAGCAGAAGATTTCAAGAAGAGGTGGCAACCATACAGAGAAGAACTATCCAAAAAAGATCTTTATGATCCAGATAACCACAATGGTGTGCTCAGTCACCTAGAGCCAGACATCCTGGAATGCAAACTCAAGTGGGCCTTAGGAAGCATCACTATGAAAAAAGGTGATGCTAGTGGAGGTGATGGATTCCAGTTGAGGTATTTCAAATCCTAAAAGATGATGCTGTGAAAGTGCTGCACTCAATATGCCAGCAACTTTGGAAAACCCAGCAGTGGCCAAAGGACTGTAAAAGGTCAGTTTTCATTCCTATCCCAAAGAAAGGCAATGCCAAAAATGTTCAAACTACTGCTCAATTGCACTCATCTCACACACTAGCAAAGTAATGCTCAAAATTCTCCGAGCCATGGTTTAACTGTATGTGAACCGTGAACCTCCAGATGTTCAAACTGGATTTAGCAAAGGCAGAGGAACCAGATATCAAATTGCCAACATCCGTTGGATCATCAAAAAAACAAGAGAGTTCCAAAAATACATCTGCTTTATTGACTGTTCCAAAGCCTTAGACTGTGTGAATCAAAACAAAGTGTGCAAAATTATTAAAGAGTGGGAATACCAGACCACTTTACCTGCCTCCTGAGTAATCTGTATGCAGGTCAAGAAGGAGCAGTTAGAACTGGACATAGATCAACAGACTGTTATCAAATTGGTAAAGGAGTATGTGAAGGCTGTATATTGTCACCCTGCTTATTTGACTTATAAGCAGAGTACATCATGAGAAATGCCAGACTGTATGAAGCACAAGGTAAAATCAAGATCACTGGGAAAAATATCAATAACCTCAGATATGCAGATGACACCACACTTATGGCAGAAAGTGAAGAATAACTAAAGAGCCTCTTGATGAAAGTTAAAGAGGAGAGTGAAAATGTTGGCTTAAAACTCAACATTCAGAAAATGAAGATCATGGCATCTGGTCCCATCACTTCATGGCAAATAGATGGGAAACTATGGAAACAATGAGAGACTTTATTTTGGGAGGCTCCAATATCACTGCAGACAGTGACTGAGAACATGAAATTTAAAAGTGCTTGTTTTGATACATGGCAAAACCAATACAATATTGTAAAGTTAAATTAAAAAAAAAATAAAAAAAAGAAATAAAAAATATTTTTTTCCTTAGGAAAAAAAAATAAAAGTGCTCGTTCTTTGGAAGAAAAGTTATGACCAACTTAGACAGCATATGAAAAAACATAGACATTATTTTACGAACAGCAGTCTATCTAGTCAAAGCTATGGTTTTTCCGGTAGTCATGTACGGATGTGAGAGTCGAACTAAAGAAAGCTGAGCATGGAAGAATTTATGCTTTTGAACTGTGGTGTTGGAAAAGACTGTTGAGAGTCCCTTGGACTGCAAGGAGATCAAACCAGTCAATCCTAAAGGAAATCAGCTCAAAATATTCATTGGAAGTACTGATGCTGTAGTTGAAACTCCAATACTTTGCCCACCTGATGCGAAGTACTGTCTCCTTGGAAAAGACCCTGATGTTGGGAAAGATTGAAGGTGGGAGGAGAAAGGGATGACAGGATAAGATGGTTGGATGGCATCACCGATGATATGAACATGAGTTTGAGTAAGCTCTGGGAGTTGGGCATGGACAGGAACCCTGGCATGCTGCAGCCCATAGGGTCACAAATAGTCGGACATGACTGAGCGACTGAACTGAACTGAATTTAACTGAAAGGAAAAAACCCTTACCCTCTCCATGGAAGCAATGCCCATTGTGCATGGAATCAAGATTGTGGCAATGTGGTCCCTTACACTGGTATTAGGTTACCAAAGTTTACAGCCGAGTTCTTCCACCCACATGAGTCACCTTGAGATATTTCCTTAAAATCTCTGCTCCTCGTTTTATTATCCATTAAATGAGATTAATAACAGTACTTTCCTCAGTAAGATATGATCAGATCAGATCAGTCGCTCAGTCGTGTCCGACTACCCGCGACCCCGTGAATCGCAGCATGCCAGGCCTCCCTGTTCATCACCAACTCCCGGAGTTCACTCAGACTCACGTCCATCCAGCCATCTCATCCTCTGTCGTCAGTGATGCCATCCAGCCATCTCATCCTCTGTCTTCCCCTTCTCCTCTTGCCCTCAATCCCTCCCAGCATCAGAGTCTTTTCCAATGAGTCAACTCTTCGCATGAGGTGGCCAAAGTACTGGAGTTTCAGCTTTAGCATCATTCCTTCCAAAGAAATCCCAGGGCTGATCTCCTTCAGAATGGACTAGTTGGATCTCCTTACAGTCCAAGGGACTCTCAAGAGTCTTCTCCAACACCACAGTTCAAAAGCATCAATTCTTCGGTGCTCAGCCTTCTTCACAGTCCAACTCTCACATCCATACATGACCACTGGAAAAACCATAGCCTTGACTAGACGAACATTTGTTGGCAAAGCAATGTCTCTGCTTTTGAATATGCTGTCTAGGTTGGTCATAACTTTCCTTCCAAGGAGTAAGCATCTTTTAATTTCATGGCTGCAGTCACCATCTGCAGTGATTTTGGAGCCCAGAAAAATAAAGTCTGACACTGTTTCCACTGTTTCCCCATCTATTTGCCATGAAGTGATGGGACCGGATGCCCTGATCTTCATTTTCTGAATGTTGAGCTTTAAGCCAACTTTTTCACTCTCCACTTTAACTTTCATCAAGAGACTTTTTAGTTCCTCTTAACTTTCAGTATAACATTATTCAATACGTGTAGGGGACTGGAATGCAAAAGTAGGAAGTCAAGAAACACCTGGAGTAACAGGCAAATTTGGCCTTGGAACACGGAATGAAGCAGGGCAAAGACTAACAGAGATTTGCCAAGAAAATGCACTGGTGATAGCAAATACCCTCTTCCAACAACACAAGAGAAGACTCTATACATGGACATCACCAGATGGTCAAAACCGAAATCAGATCGATTACAATCTTTGCAGCCAAAGATGGAGAGGCTCTATACAATCAGCAAAAACAAGACCAGGAGCTGACTGTGGCTCAGACCATGAACTCCTTATTGCCAAATTCAGACTGAAATTGAAGAAAGTAGGGAAAACTACTAGACCATTCAGGTATGACCTAAATCAAATCCCTTATGATTATACAGTGGAAATGAGAAATAGATTTAAGGGCCTAGATCTGATAGATAGAGTGCCTGATGAACTATGGAATGAGGTTTGTGACATTGTACAGGAGACAGCAATCAAGAATATCCCCATGGAAAAGAAATGCAGAAAAGCAAAATGGCTGTCTGGGGAGGCCTTACAAATAGCTGTGAAAAGAAAAAAAGTGAAAAGCAAAGGAGAAAAGGAAAGATATAAACATCTAAACGCAGAGTTCCAAAGAATAGCAAGAAGAGATAAGAAAGCCTTCTTCAGTGATCAATGCAAAGAAATAGAGGAAAACAACAGAATGGGAAAGACTAGGGATCTCTTTAAGAAAATCAGAGATACCAAAGGAACATTTCATGCAAAGATGGGCTCGATAAAGGACAGAAATGGTATGGACCTAACGGAAGCAGAAGATATTAAGAAGAGGTGGCAAGAATACACAGAAGAACTGTACAAAAAAGAGCTTCACGACCCAGATAATCATGATGGTGTGATCACTGACCTAGAGCCAGACATCTTGGAATGTGAAGTCAAATGGGCCTTAGAAAGCATCACTACGAACAAAGCTAGTGGAGGTGATGGAATTCCAGTGGAGCTATTTCAAATCTTGAAAGATGATGCTGTGAAAGTGCTGCACTCAATACGCCAGCAAATTTGGAAAACTCAGCAGTGGCCACAAGATTGGAAAACGTCAGTTTTCATCCCAATCCCAAAGAAAGGCAATGCCAAAGAGTGCTCAAACTACTGCACAATTGCACTCATCTCACACGCTAGTAAAGTAATGCTCAAAATTCTCCAAGCCAGGCTTCAGCAATATGTGAACCGTGAACTTCCTGACGTTCAAGCTGGTTTTAGAAAAGGCAGAGGAACCAGAGATCAAATTGCCAACATCTGCTGGATCATGGAAAAAGCAAGAGAGTTCCAGAAAAACATCTATTTCTGCTTTATTGACTATGCCAAAGCATTTGACTGTGTAGATCACAATAAACTATGGAAAATTCTGAAAGAGATGGGAATACCAGACCACCTGATCTGCCTCTTGAGAAATCTGTATGCAGGTCAGGAAGCAACAGTTAGAACTGGTCATGGAACAACAGACTGGTTCCACATAGGAAAAGGAGTACGTCAAGGCTTCATATTGTCACCATGTTTATTTAACTTATATGCATAGTACATCATGAGAAATGCTGGACTGGAAGAAACAGAAGTTGGAATCAAGATTTCCGGGAGAAATATCAATAACCTCAGATATGCAGATGACACCACTCTTATGGCAGAAAGTGAAGAGGGGCTAAAAAGCCTCTTGATGAAAGTGAAAGTGGAGAGTGAAAAGGTTGGCTTAAGGCTCAACATTCAGAAAACGAAGATCATGGCATCTGGTCCCATCACCACATGGGAAATAGATGGAGAAACAGTGGAAACAGTGTTAGAATTTATTTTTCTGGGCTCCAAAATCACTGCAGATGGTGACTGTAGCCATGAAATTAAAAGACGCTTACTCCTTGGAAGGAAAGTTATGACCAACCTAGATGGCATATTCAAAAGCAGAGACATTACTTTACCAACAAAGGTTCGCCTAGTCAAGGCTATGGTCTTTCCTGTCGTCATGTATGGATGTGAGAGCTGGACTGTGAAGAAGGCTGAGCGCTGAAGAATTGATGCTTTTGAACTGTGGTGTTGGAGAAGACTCTTGAGAGTGCCTTGGACTGCAAGGAGATCCAACCGGTCCATTCTGAAGGAGATCAATCCTGGAATTTCTTTGGAAGGAATGATGCTGAAGCTGAAACTCCTGTATTTTGGCCACCTCATGTGAAGAGTTGACTCATTGGAGAAGACTCTGATGCTTGGAGGGATTGAGGGTAGGAGGAGAAGGGGACGACAGAGGATGAGATGGCTGGATGGCATCACTGACTTGATCGGTGTGGGTCTGAGTGACCTCCGGGAGCTGGTGATGGACAGGGAGGCCTGGCGTGCTGCGGTTCATGGGGTCGCAAAGAGTCGGACACGACTGAGCGACTGATCTGATCTGATCTGATTGTATTTCATAAACATTGTATGGTAAAAAGCATGTGTATTACCACACATATTCCTAACAATATTATACAGAATGTTCTGACATGTTGCAGATACAAAATTTTAGCAGATAAATGATAAATAGTAGCCAATATCACAGCATGTTGAATGGCAGAGTCAGTCTTTCTGGCATCAGTACTTTTGTTAAATTAATACATAATTTAATTTTCATTGCAAAATTGAATTTTACAGTGTAAAATTCAGTGGTTCTTAGCATATTCACAGCTGGAAAACCATTATCACTATCTAATTTCAGAATACTTCTATCATCCCCCAAAGAAACAGAAAACTCATTCTCAATCATTCCTCACTCACCACTCCCAGACCCTGAAAAAATGAATCCACTTTGTGTCTATATGGATTCTTCACATTTAGTATAAATGCAGTCATACAATATGTGGCTTTTTGTGTCTGGATTCTTTAATTTTGTATAATATTTTCAAGGTTCATTCATGTTGTACCCTTTATTAGTAATTTATTCCTTTTTATGGATAAAAATATCAATTGCACAGAAATACCACAATTTGTTTATCTATTCAGCAACTGAGAGAGTTTGGGCTGTTTCAACTTTTGGTTATAGTGAATAATGCTGCTATGAATATCATGTCCAAGTTTTCACATAACCATGTATTTTCAATTTTCGAAGCAGTGTACCCAGATGTAGAATTGCTGGATCATGTAGTAGCTATTTAACTATTAATTTCTATTAAGAATTGCCTATTTTTCAAATAACTGTACCAATTATATTGTAACCAATATATGGAGGGTTTCAATTTCTCTACATTCTCCTCAGCACTTGTATTTTATATGTTTATTATAGCCAATCCAAGGGTTGTCTTTACTGTGGTTTTGATTTGCATTTCCCAAGTGGCTAATTATATTTAATGTATTCTAATGTGTTTTTGGCCATTTGCGTGTTTTCTTTGAAGAAATACCATTCAAAATCTTTGCTCAAATTTTCACTGGGTTACTCACCGTTCTTGGATTTTAATCTTCTAGGTACCATACTCATGTCAAATATAAGATTTGTAAACCTTTTCAACCCTCAATAAAAAATTGTATTTTCACTACCTCATAGTGTTCTTTAAACCACAAGATTTTTATGTTGATGAAGTCTGCTTTACGTATTTTTTCTTCCCTTTACTCTTGCTTTATGTATCATATGTAAGTATTCATTATATATTCAAAGTCATATAAACTTCTTTTTACTTTTATGATTTCTCTCGTTTTAAGAGGTATATCAGAAGATTGCAGGTTCAAGTTCTGCCCTAGTTGCAAGGGGATTAGTTGCATTTTGAGGCTTCCCTGGAGGAAACACAAGCTGGAATTAAGATTGCCGGGAGAAATATCAATAACCTCAAATATGCAAATGATACCACCCTTATGGCAGAAAGTGAAGAGGAACTAAAGAGCCTCTTGATGAAAGTGAAAGTGGAGAGTGAAAAGGTTGGCTTAAAGCTCAACATTCAGAAAACGAAGATCATGGCATCTGGTCCCATCACTACACGGGAGATAGATGGAGAAACAGTGGAGCAGTGTCAGACTTTATTTTTCTGGGCTCCAAAATCACTGCAGATGGTGACTGCAGCCATGAAATTAAAAGATGCTTACTCCTTGGAAGGAAAGTTATGACCAACCTAGATAGCATATTCAAAAGCAGAGACATCACTTTGCGAACAAAGGTTCGCCTAGTCAAGGCTATGGTCTTTCCTGTGGCCATGTATGGATGTGAGAGCTGGACTGTGAAGAAGGCTGAGCGCCGAAGAATTGATGCTTTTGAACTGTGGTGTTGGAGAAGACTCTTGAGAGTCCCTTGGACTGCAAGGAGATCCAACTAGTCCATTCTGAGGGAGATCAGCCCTGGGATTTCTTTAGAAGGAATGATGCTAAATCTGAAACTCCAGTATTTTGGCCACCTCATGCAAAGAGTTGACTCATTGGAGAAGATTCTGATGCTGGGAAGGATTGAGAGCAGGAGGAGAAGGGGAGGACAGAGGATGAGATGGCTGGATGGCATCACTGACTCGATGAATGTGAGTCTGAGTGAACTCCGAGAGCTGGTGATGGATAGGGAGGCCTGGCGGGCTGCAGTTCATGGGGTCGCAAAGAGTCGGACATGACTGAGTGACTGATCTGATCTGATCTGGTGGCTCAAGTGGTAAAGAATCCACCTGCAATGCAGGAGCCACAGGAAATGAAGGTTTGATCCCTGGGTCAGGAAGATTCCTTGGAGGAGGAAATGGCAAGCCACTCCAGGATTCTTGCCTGAAGCATCCCATGGACAGAGGAGTATGGTGGGCTACAGTCCGTGGGGTCACAAAAGTTGGACACAACTCAAATGACTTAGCATTCACAAGAGGTGTATTTAGGCCTTTGATGCATTTTGAGTTCATTTTTATGTAAAGAGTGAGCTTGAAGTCCTATTTCATCCTTTTGTAAGGAGATATCCAACTGTCCAAAAACCATTTGTTGAAAGGACTATTTTCCTATTGAATTTTTTGGCACCCTTGTCTAAAATCAATTTATCAAAGATATCAAGAATTTATTCTGGATTTTAATTCTTCTTCCATTGATCTGTATGTCTATCTTTATGCCAGAAGTACACTATGTTGATTATGGTAAGTCTGTAGTAACTTTTGAAACCAGGAAGTATGAGTTCTTCAAATTTGCTCTTTTTTTAAGTTTGATTTCACTGTTTGTGTTCTTTGCCATACTGTATAAATTTTTAGGATACGTTTGTGAATTTCTATAAAATGACTCCTGGGATTTTGATATGGATTGCAATGAACCTAAATATAAGGTAGGGGAATTTAGCCATCTTAACAATATCAAAACTTCCAATCCATCAACATGACATGTCTTTACATTTTTTAGGTCTTCCTTAATTTCTCTGAAAATGTCAATTATTTGTTTAGTGACTTTTCTAAATTTAGTCTGCAAAATCTACAGTCTTTGTCATATGTGAACTAAATAACTTAGTCCTTGTTTAACTACTGGACAGAAAATTTGTTAAAAACGTGGAACCAATAGATCTCCAGTGCTTGCCAAGGTGGTCTGTGTGTTTTATGGTATGTCTTTAACACAGCCAGATGAATAGCAATTATGCCTTAGCTTTCACTTCCTGCTTGCGTGGAGGCTTAAGGTTAAACAGATGTGACACTTAGGGCTTTTTCAGGTGTTTCCTAAACATGTTCAGGGCCTTGGGTTTGCACAAAATTCTGTACCTGCCTATGGCCTTCTAGATTTCCAAGAATATCAGCATTTTTCAAAGTGCATATAGACATCTCACCTTCTAGTTTTTGCTTTTCATCTTTTTAGTTAGCCTACTATTTGCCCCAACTGTTATCTACATTTTCAGGAAGCTGGAACATCAAACCAATGCCTCTAACAATGTTTGATAAGTGACTCGGGATAAAGAGCCTTTTGTCTTGGGTGACTTCCAAATCAGAGGAAACAAAGGCAAACTTGAAATTGGGATTTTCCAAGGAAACACCAAATATATAAGCTATAATTCTCTTTGAGAATATAGCTTTGAAGAAGAGCCAACTTTGTTTATCCCATTTTAGTGGTTGCCAGGCTCTGGTTTTCACTATGCTTGCAGAGCATTATTTTTTTAAGACTTCTAAAAGAGCTAGAGAAATAGGAATGTAAATGGCTCAAACTAAAATGCCACAAAGGTCACAGTTCTTACCAAGGTTCACCACTTTTTTTTCTTGAATAAATGTTTCCAGATTTCTGAGTCTTTAGATAATTTTTAGAGTTTTGAAAACATTGGTTCTGATAATTTTGCAAGTTTTCACATTGATTTTATTTATGAAAGAATTTCAGAATTCCTTACTCTACCATTTTCACTGACATCATCACCCTTATATGCTATACTTAAAAACTAAAATATAAACATTTTAACATAACTAGGCCCATACACCAAATTTTATATGGCAGTTTGGGCTTTGCATCTTCATATTAGAGTTGCAAAATAACCTCAAACTGGACAATTCATCACCTGTCTGGAAAGCAGGAATATAATATATTATCATTAATTTGCTTTTCTGTACTGAAATAAAATAAATTATTTGACATTTTACCTAGGACTATATGTATTTGTGGGTTTTTTTTTTTTTTTTTTTTCCTGTTTTTGCTTTTGTATGACAAGACCTTAAAGAATCTTCAACTTTGTCTAGGAGGTAGAAAGGAGGAAAGAAATTTTATCCCAACCTATGAATAAGAATTCAGATAATGTGCAGTCTCATAACTTTTCATGAACTCATTAAAGGACAATATAACATAATCTGTACAAGTAGTTAGGTTTATTTAATTACTGAAGGTACTGATACTTTGACCTACCACTTGTTAATATTTTAGAAAGCAAAAGAATTCAGGAAAATGAAAGATCTGGGTTTACCTCCTGTGTTTAACATCACACCAATTTATATTTAAAACAGCATAATACAGTCAATACTTGTACTACTAGATCCTATTAATTTAAAAAGGTAATTGTATTTACTCTAATTGACTGTAAGATATTCAAGCAACACTTCAATTTTCCATTTTGAAACTTGTTATATTCAAGAGCATTTGCTGGAAGCATGCATTCCAGATTTAACATATAATGTGAATTCTTAACCAAATGATCTAGGAAATCTTTATTAAAAAGCTTTAAGACTGATGAAGCTTCCATATAATAAAATAACACTGGTCTCATCAAATTTTATCATGCTATTCATATTTCTGAGAAAATATAGGTTGTTAGGAATCTTGAATTCAATATATATATATATAAGGTTTTACTTCATTTTTCAATCTACAGTTAATAAAGCAAATACTTCTGTGTTTTGGATATTGTCAAAAGTAGAGCTTAACTGTCATTTTTCAGTGCCTTGTTTGGTTTTATGTAACATGTAAATCATAGATGTTATTTGAAATCTACACTTTAAATGTCTTTAAGGCATCATTTTAAGCTCAGATGCAACCAAGATAACTATTAAATTATTGACATTAATACTATTAATGTTACTAGTATTTTGTAAGATTTTAAAATATTTATTTTATATATTACTTACATCTCTATAAAAAAACAGTGTGTAAATTACTTTAGAAACCCTATGATATATATCTATACTTTTGTATTGAAAGATTCTGTTAGGATAAAACAATACAAAGACAGATCTAAATTGAGATTAAGTCTAATATTACTGTAATACAACTCTGTTAAAATTGCTATACTTTACAAGCAGAGGCAAATGATATATTTAAAGTAACCACATTAAATTCAATATAATAAGGAAATGTTGATCTACAATAAATAGACTGCCAGTTATTTCTTCAGCAAAGATGGGTTTAGTCAGGATCAACAGAAAATTCCAATTAAGGGCCTATAACCACAGTGAACTACATGAAAGTCCCTGCAGGGCAAGGGAATTTTATAGGGAGGGAAAAGGAGATCATAGTAAGTAAAGAGTCCATGTTCTTTCATTGGCTGAGTTCTGAGCAGGAAACACGACAACTCTTTCTTCTTCCTATTGGTTTCTGATTTCTTTGTAGGGCATGAGAGCTCCCCCTTTCTGGTCTCCCAACTCTATTTTGAGGTTTCTGCTCATTAATGTTTTATGGAAGTATGATAATATTTTATATAAATGTATACTTATGCTCAGTTGCTTCAGTTGTGTCCAAATCTTTGCGACTCTGTGGACTGTGGTCTATAAGATTCCTCTGTCCATGGGGATTCTCCAGGCAAGAACACTGGGGTGGAGTGCCATGACCTCTTCTAGTGGATCTTTCCGACCCAGGGGTTGAACCTGCATCTCTTAGTCTCTTGCATTGGCAGGTGGGTTCCTTACCATTAGCACCACCTGGGAAACCTATAAATGTATACATGTGTGTGACATCTATATATATATATATATCCAAAACTATTTAAATATACAAAATATACACATAATACTTTCAAAGGTTTTATATGATCAGTTCAGTTCAGTGTCTCAGTCGTGTCCGACTCTTTGTGACTCCATGAATCACAGGGCTCAAGGACTCCCTATGTATCACCAACTACTAGAGTCCACCCAAACCCATGTCCATTGAGTCAATGATGCCATCCAACCATCTCATCCTCTGTCATCCCCTTCTCCTTCTGCCCTCAATCTTTCCCAGCATCAGGGTCTTTCCCAATGAGTCAACTCTTCGCAGGAGGTGGCCAAAGTACTGGAGTTTCAGCTTTAGTATCATTCCTTCCAAAGAAATCCCAGGGCTGATCTCCTTCAGAATGGACTGGCTGGATCTCCTTGCACTGCAAGGGACTCTCAAGAGTCTTCTCCAACACCACAGTTCAAAAGCATCAATTCTTCAGCATTCAGCCTTCTTCACAGTCCAACTCTCACATCCATACATGACCACTGGAAAAACCATAGCCTTGACTAGACAGACCTTTGTTGGCAAAGTAATGTCTCTGCTTTTCAATATGCTATCTAGGTTGGTAATAACTTTCCTTCCAAGGAGTAAGTGCCTTTTAATTTCCTGGCTGCAATCACCATCTGCAGTGATTTTGGAGCCCAGAAAAATAAAGTCAGCCACTGTGTCCACTGTTTCCCCATCCATTTGCTATGAAGTGATGGGACCAGATGCCATAATCTTAGTTTTCTGAATGTTGAGCTTTAAGCCGACTTTTTCACTCTCCTTTTTCACTTTCATCAAGAGGCTCTTTAGTTCCTCTTCACTTTCTCCCATAAGGGTGGTGTCATCTGCATATGTGAGGTTATTGATATTTCTCCCGGCAATCTTGATTCCAGCTTGTGCTTCTTCCAGTCCAGCGTTTCTCGTGATGTACTCTGCATGTAAGTTAAATAAGCAGGGTGACAATAAACAGCCTTGATGTACTCCTTTTCCTATTTAGAACCAGTCTGTTCCATATCCAGTTCTAACTGTTGCTTCCTGACCTGCATATAGGTTTCTCAAGAGGCAGGTCAGGTGGTCTGGTATGCCCATTTCTTTCAGAATTTTCCACAGTTTATTGTGATCCACACAGTCAAAGGCTTTGGCATAGCCAATAAAGGAGAAATAGATATTTTTCTGGAACTTGCTTCCTTTTTCGATGATCCAGTGGATGTTGGCAATTTGATCTCTGGTTCCTCTGCCTTTTCTAAAACCAGCTTGAACATCCGGAAGTTCACAGTTCACGTATTGCTGAAGCCTGGCTTGGAGAATTTTGAGCATTACTTTACTAGCGTGTGAGATGAGTGCAATTGTGTGGTAGTTTGAGCATCATTTGGCATTGCCTTTCTTTGAGATTGGAATGAAAACTGGCCTTTTCCAGTCCTGTTGGCACTGCTGAGTTTTCCAAATAATAATAATATATGTATAAATGTATATTTTTATATAACGTAGATGAATAGAAGAAGAGAGGGAGATGCATATCCTTATTCTAATCTTTAAATTTTGATTCAAGGATATCTGGGCAGGTCAAAGTAACAAACTTTTTTCCATCTATGAATTTATAGAAGTTATTGATTTCTTATCACTTATATGTTCCTATATCTGTGTCTGTTGTGACATAGGCAGAGGAAACTTGGGTTTATATCCCAGTGCAGTAACTGCTAGTGCAGTATATTGCTCCCCATTATGGCATAGGAGTGAAAGTAACTTTGCTAAATGGAAAAAAATTGAACTGTGTGACATCAAACAGTCTAAAATTGGACAGCAAACAGTCTAACTATGGAGTGTCACTTGTCTAAGAGATCTTTGGACAACACCAGCTGCTCTATTCTTGAGAATTTGTGGCAAAGGTGGAATGGTCCAGTGTGGGGTTAACTAAAAATCCAATGGGGTTATTATCTTAAGTGTGTTCTGTTATGAGGATGGGAGGAGGGGGAGTAAGGTCTTTCCTCCAGCACCAGGTAGCTCATTTTCCAGGTAACCCAGAGTGAGTGCTCAGGGTCAAGTTAGACAAATCCATTTACTGAATCACTACTGTGAATCTGCTTCTTCTGCCAATCACACTCAACATTTCAATTGATATAAAAAATTGGACAATTTTTGTTTCCACTTTATTTTCCCCTTAGAAACTGACCTAGTTAAATGGTGACTGCCACTAATGTCAGTCTAAGATATCATATTTTTGATAAGGCTAGTAGGTCATGCCATTTCATTCAGAGTTTGCTCTCTATGGGTGTATGCAATTGTTTTGAATGACATGGTAAGGATGTTTTTCAACCCTAAGAAATTAGAGATCAAATGAAAAGTATGTTGTTGTCAGCAAAAATTGTATATTGAAAGTGTTACTGCTGAAAAATAACTCGGATAGATATAAGAATCTTTTTTGGAATTATGTGATTACAGAAGGTCTAATTTAGTTACATTGAAAAGAGCCAAACAAGTTTATATAAGTTATGCAGTATTTTTTTCTTGTAAGAGGTCTCATAAACATTTCACATTCATAGTGTCCAAGATATATTTGTTCTTGGTCTCCACTGAAAAAAAAAAAAAAAAAAACCCATTTGAGATGGAATATTTGGAACTGTAGTTTAAGCAAAATTAGATATACTGAGCAGTTCATTCACAGTCATATAATTAACAATGCAGTCTAGAAGCAAGCAAAGGCAAACACTGCTCATGTACACTTCAAAAGACTAAAAGTTATACTACAGAAAAAAAGAAAGCTTGAAACAAAACAGTAAAATCTGCAGAGGTATTAAATAATTTTTAAACATATCTGTGAAAATTAGCACAGCTGTTTCAAACTGAATTTTTAAAAAAGTAAGAAGTACCACTAACATACATTCATAAATGATCTATCTGAATTTGGATTATTTGAATTTGAATTATCAATTTTCTGGCAATTAAAAAATAAAAGAGAATATAAAATTGTGTCATAATTGAGGATAAAGATTATGAATAGTGTTTATTGTCAGTATCAATGTGTATATGTGCCTATGTGTGAAAACAAATTATATTTTAATGTCTATTACATTTTAGTAAATACAAACAAATATTCAAAGTAAAGTCAAATAAGGTAAGGTAAGTCACTTCAGTCGTGTCCGACTCTGTGCAACCCCATAGACGGCAGCCCACCAGGCTCCCCTGTCCCTGGGATTCTCCAGGCAAGAACACTGGAGTGGGTTGCCATTTCCTTCTCCAATGCATGAAAGTGAAAAGTGAAAGTGAAGTCACTCAGTCATGTCTGACTCTTCGCGACCCCATTGACTACAGCCGTCCAGGCTCCTCCGTCCATGGGATTTTCCAGGCAAGAGTACTGGAGTGGGGTGCCATTGCCTTCTCCGACAGTCAAATAAGATGTATACAAATTTGCAATACACATAATCAAATGTTAAGGATTCCAGCCAACCAAAGATATAAATTCTGGAGTATACTTAGGATATTGCTAATTAATTTTCAGCCCCTGAAGGGGAACAAGGAAAGAAATGTGCCAGTTGAGATGGAAAACTGGACACAGAAAAATGGAAGAAAAAATATAAAAACAGAACCATTCCCTTTTTCTATAAATCATTCCCTGTTTTCCATAAATAGACCTGAAAAAGAGCCAGATTATGTCAGCTCAAATCCCATGATTTACTTCATATTTACCCAGATTAACATCCAGATATTTCTATGGCTGTGTGAATTCCTTCTTCTTGTCCTATCAAACCTTCCAGCTCTTCTCTGTCACTTCTATCCCTCCACCAATCTACTAGCTTTGCTGCACATGAATATTCCCTCATTCCAGAGACTTTGCATTGTTCTTTCTGCCCCCAGGTTCTTCCACCAAATATCTACTGTTTTACTTCAGCATTTTTTTTTTTTTTCTGCTTTCCACTAATTGTCAGCTTTCAAACATAATGTCAGTTCCCTCTGTAGCAATTTCTTATCACAATCCCCTTGTTGTTGTTCAGGCACTACGGCGTGTCTGACTCTTTGTGACCCAACGGACTGCAGCAGGCTAGGCCTTCTCTATCCCTCACTATCTCCTGGAGTTTGCCCTTCAATCCCCTTACCCTTCAATTAGTTTTCCTTATACTACTTACCAGCTTCTGACATCTCACACATTTATTTGCTTATTTATTTTCTTCTTTCATTTGAATGCTAACTCTGTTAACTCCAAGGATTTTTCTTATAAAAGTTTTTCTTACAGCCAAGACAATGCTGCACAGATATGTACCTGGCCAAATCCTGGGAGCTCAAATATATTTTATAAAAAGGTGTTAATGCATATCAATAAATGCAATAATTTTCCTAGACTTCATTCCTATGAATTTCTTCTTAGATGAGAAATAATTTTTATCAGCTCTGTTCTTTTTAACCCTTAACTTTGGTTTCCACGTGGACTTCCCATGTGGCTCAGTGCTAAAGAATCCACCTGCCAATGCAGGAGATGCAGGTTTGATCTCTGGGTCAGGAAGATCCACTGGAGGAAGATATGACAACCCACTCCCGTATTCTTGTCTGGGAAATCCCAGGGACAGAGAAGCCTGGCAGGCTACAGTCCATGGTGTCACAAAGAGTGAGACACGACTTAGGAACTGAGCATGTTTGGTTTCCACTCACACACAAAATTACTATTTCATACACCATTTTATTTCACTTATTTTTAAAGGAAAAAAAAAAGCTTACAAACTTTTCTTTCTATTGATTATGATTTTCTTTCATCTTCAGTTGAAAGATTTTTACCTGGATATAAGGTCAATTAATTATAATCACTAATTCTATAATCTTCTCCTTAAAGCCTTTCAGACTATGACAGTGAAAATAAGTAGGCATCAATTCAAAATGTTTTAAGAAATAAAGTTTCAATCAAAAGTTTCTTCAAATATTTATTCACACACACAAAAATGTGCTATTTCCTGCAAAAAGTGTATCAATCTTATACCTAAAAAGTTAACTTATGCCTGCCAAGTCGCTTCAGTTTTGTCCGACTCTTTGCAACTCTATGGACTGTAGCGTGCCAGGCTCCTCTGTCCATGGGATTCTCTAGGCAAGAATATTTGAGTGGGTTGCCATTCCCCCTCAAGGAAATCTTCCCAGCCCAGAGACTGAACCCACGACTCTTATGTCTCTGGCATTGGCAGGTGGGTTCTTTACCATTAGTGTCACCTGGGAAGAAGTTAATATAAAGTCATTTAATATTGTTAGTTGTTGTTGCAGTGTGCTTAATGTCCTACTGTTTGCAACCCCATGGACTATAGGACTTCAAGGCTCCTCTGTCCATGGACTTCTCCAGGCAAGAATGCTGGAGTGGGTTGTCATTGCCTCCTTCAGGGGATCTTCCCAACTCAGGTATCAAACTTAGGTATCTTGCATCCCCTGCATTGCATGCAAATTGTTTATCAGTAGTGCAACCTATACTAAAACTGTCTTAAAATAGCGAAGTATATATGTTGAAAATAGTAATATCAAATCTCAAGGCACAAGACTTGCTTTGTATAGCACCTAATAATTGGCATGCAGTCAAACAATTTATTTTCCAACGACACTCATTTTTATCACTCATAAAGATCAATGCCAAGCCATGATTAGAATGATATGTGCAGCCCTGAAAGCTCCCAGAAGTTGACACACAACTCAGAGACAAGTCAATACTTACCAAAAGATTTAGGAGCATCATATAATGTTAGTGCCAAGAGAAAACTAGTTAACATAAATCAGATAGGAGTAATTTGCTGTTATGATTGTGTTTTACAGACTAGAGTCAAAAGGCTGAAGTCAATGGAGTGGTAATTCCACTCCATTTTTTTTTTTTTTTTTTTTTTGCTTAACTGAGTAATATTCATTTTAGCTATTTTAGAGCTTGATCATCTCAGACAACCTATAAAAAAGAAAGAAAAGAAGAAAATCTTTAACAAAATTGCCTTATTTTCAGCCATGTGTACATTAAATGAATAAAATTATGATAGGATTTTAGGTAATGTCACTTATATTCCATCTTTGCTTTATATTTAACTTACAAGTCACAACTGTTGTTGTTGTTCAGTTGCCCAGTCATGTCTGACTCTTTGTGACCCCATGGACTGCAGTGCACCAGGCCTCCCCATCCCTCACCATCTTCAAAAATTTGCCCAAGTTCATGTCCATCGCATCATTGATGCCATCCTCTGACATCTCATCCTCTGACACCCTCTTCTCTATCTGCCCTCAATCTTTCCTAGCATCAGGGACTTTCAAATGAGTTGACTGCTCACATCAGATGACCAAAATACTGGAACTTCAGCTTCAGCATCAGTCCCTCAAAAGAGTATTCAGGGTTGGTTTCCCTTAAACTTGACTGGTTTGATATCCTTTCTGTCCAAGGAACTTTCAGGAGTCTTCTCCAGCACCACAGTTTGAAGGTATCAATTCTCTGGTATTCTGCCTTCTTTACTGTCCAGCTCTCACAACCATAGGTGATTACTGGGAAGACCATAGCCTTGACTATATGAACCTTTGTTGGCAGAGTAATGTCTCTGTTTTCCAGCAAACTATTTAAGTTTGTCATAGCTTTCCTCCCAAGAAGCAATTGTCTTCTAATTTCATGGCTGCAGTCACCATCCACAGTGATTTTAGACCCCAAGAAGAGGAAATCTATCACTACTTCCACCTTTCCCCTATTATTTGCCACGAAGTAAAGGCTATGGTGCAGATGACACCACCCTGATGGCAGAAAGTGAAGAGGAACTCAAAAGCTTCTTGATGAAAGTGAAAGTGAAGAGTGAAAAGGTTGGGCTAAAGCTCAACATTCAGAAAACAAAGATCATGGCATCTGGTCCCATCACTACATGGGAAATAGATGGAGAAACAATGGAAACAGTGTCAGACTTTATTTTTCTGGGCTCCAAAATCACTGCAGATGGTGATTGCAGCCAGGAAATTAAAAGACGCTTACTCTTTGGAAGGAAAGTTATGACGAACCTAGATAGCATATTCAAAAGCAGAGACATTACTTTGCCAACAAAGGTTCGTCTAGTCAAGGCTATGGTCTTTCCTGTGGTCATGTATGGATGTGAGAGCTGGACTGTGAAGAAGGCTGAGTGCCGAAGAATTGATGCTTTTGAACTGTGGTGTTGGAGAAGACTCTTGAGAGTCCCTTGGACTGCAAGGAGATCCAACCAGTCCATTCTGAAGGAGATCAGCCCTGGGATTTCTTTGGAAGGAATGATGCTAAAGCTGAAACTCCAGTATTTTGGCCACCTCTTGCAAAGTGTTGACTCATTGGAGAAGACTCTGATGCTGGGAGGGATTGGGGGCAAGAGGAGAAGGGGACGACAGAGGATGAGATGGCTGGATGGCATCACTGACTCGATGGATGTGAGTCTGAGTGACCTCTGGGAGCTGGTGATGGACAGGGAGGCCTGGCGTGCTGTGGTTCATGGGGTTGCAAAGAGTTGGACACGACTGAGCGACTGATCTGATCTGATCTGAAAGGCTATGGTTTTTCCAGTGGTCCTGTATGGATGTGAGAGTTGGACTGTGAAGAAAGCTGAGTGCCAAAGAATTGATGCTTTTGAATTGTAGTGTTGGAGAAGACTCTTGAGAGTCCCTTGGACTGCAAGGAGATCCATTCTGAAGGAGATCAGCCCTGGGATTTCTTTGGAAGGAATGATGCTAAAGCTGAAACTCCAGTACTTTGGCCACCTCATGTGAAGGGTTGACTCATTGGAAAAGACTCTGATGCTGGGAGGGATTGGGGGCAGGAGGAGAAGGGGACAACAGAGGATGAGATGGCTGGATGGCATCACTGACTGGATAGATGTGAGTCTGAGTGAACTCTGGGAGTTGGTGATGGACAGGGAGGCCTGGTGTGCTGCGATTCATGAGGTGGCAATGAGTCAGACACACCTGAGTGACTTAACTGAACTGAATGGGCCTGGATAGGGCTTCCCTGATAGATCATCTGATAAAGAATCTTCCTCCAATGCAGGAGACCTCCATTCAATTCCTGGATCAGAAAGATTCTCTGAGAAGGAATAGGTTACCCATTCCAGTATTCTTGGGCTTCCTGGTGGCTTAGACAGTAAAGAATCCGCCTACAATGTGGATGGTTTGGGTTCCATGCCTGGGTTGGTAAGATTCCCTTGAGAAGGACATGGCAACCTACTTCAGTATCCATGCCTGGACAACCCCCATAGACAGAGGAACCTGGCAGGTTACAGTTCATAGGATCACAAAGAGTAGGACATGACTGAGTGACTAAGCACAGCACAATGGGGCAGGATGCCATGATCTTTGTTTTTTTTTTTTTTTAATATTTGTTTTTAAGCTGGCTTTTTCACTCTCCTCCTTCACCCTCTTCAAGATGCTCTTTAGTTCCTCTTTGTTTTCTGCCATAGAAGTAAATAGTCTGTAATGTACATAACCTATTTATGACCATTGGCTTTCCTCAAAAAGTGTTTTGATATATGCCAATGAATAAATTATTCTCATTAGCATTAATTTGTAACCATAACAATTATAGAACTGAACATTCTTGTCTAGAACAGAAACTTAACATCTGCAATAAAAGAAAAATTAGAAAGGTGTTTTCTATTGCCCTGGTGCTGGGATTATTTCAGATTGTATCCTCATCCTGACAACCTCTATTTTTTATTTATTCTGCTCCTACAACTACCAGAAAATAGTACAAGGATTGGGATATAGTAAGTACTTCCAAATACGCTTGCTTATTGAATTAATGGAAGAGTAGATAGATGACTACAAATAAATTGAAGAGAAGATTGAATTGGACATTGCATAGTATATATAATATGAATCCAGTAAATAAATTAATATAGAAATATTTGAGGGAAGGGGAGTGTGAGGGTCATGGAATCTATATCTGATGTAAACTCTACATACACTGCTTTTTTTAAATGTGGTCTGGCAGCATATTATTGATTACATTTTATATATTGGAACCTGTGATACAAATTAGGAATATCAAATTCACTTTCTGTTATACACATATCACAGTCTATAATGAGGCAAGTTTTTAAACTACTAACCATCATGAAAATGGTGAAAAGGGAAATATATTTACATTTAATACAGAAAATTAACCTTATTCAGATTTGGAAAGAAAAATCTAAAACAGAAATAAGTTGAATTTTCATCAAGTACTGTATTCAAAATTGAGTACAGAATGAAGCAATGTCAGAAATTTTGAGAGAACAGTTACAATCTACTACTTTTACTCATGCAAATAGTTACATAAAATACCATCCAATACAATTTAATGTTCACTATGACACTGTAACTAATAAGTTACAATTTTTTATTATTAATCCTACAAGTAGTCTAGCAAGATAAGTATCATTTTATTCAACTATGAAACTATTTCAATTGTGAAATTAAAGAAACAAATGATGATATAAATGGTTGAAAAGTTTATGAAACTTTGTCCAAAGCACCTTAGTTTGGAATTAATGAATGTGGTATTTGAGTCCTGCTCTAACTAAATATAAATTCTCCTGTAACAACTATTGCTGTATGTAGAGTATATGGCCTGAAGGCAAATAAAAATTTATTTTCATATTTGAAAATGTTGAAGCTGTACTAACTGTATTTTATTAAAATCATATTTAAATGTCTGCTACTCTAAAATAGGAAACAAATAAAAGTATGGACCCTGAAATGAGAATCACTGCACTATTTATCTGCTTATATATCCCATGTCCCAGGAACCCAACTATCCCCTATCAAATCTCTGACTTTGGCATAGCAGAGCTTTCAAGATTGAGAATTCAGCCGATTTTGAAGCTCTGATACTCTAAAATATATCCTGGACCTCATGCTCTATCTTCTGATCACAGAAGATAAGTGTCAAGGAAGGTGTACAACTTTTATATTAATACTTCACTTTCAATTGTTGATGGATTGAATTTCATTGTTTTTCTCAAACTTGTGAATTTTCCCCAGGGGCAGTCAGAAAATTTCTTGCTTTTTACAACTATTACTTCTTCCAAATCTTCTCAAATGCTTAGAACACTGCACCTGTCAGTATATTCGCTTTCTTTTGTGCCCCAATAAAAAGCTGTGCTATTACACCATGCAAGGACTTTTCATGCTTAGTCTACTCTCAGTGCTAGCCAGTCAGGTTCCTAATCCCATTCTTTAGAAGTGATTGCTCAGATTACTTCTCACACCAAAATCTTGAGTTAATGTGTCTGTGAAGAAGACTCTGGGATGAAAATTTGCATCTAGGAAGTTTCTTAGTTTGTCTATTGCTATCTACTGATACAAATGATTACATATAATTACGACTGACTCATGTTTATGTACAGTAGAGGCCACCACAAAATTGTAAAGTAATTATCCTCCAATTAAAAAAAAAAAAATGATTGACGGTGATGGAAGTAGAACTGGGCAGAATAAGAAAACTGTAATCTTGTTGCAACAGAGACCTCAGAAAATCTAGCAGTATACACTGAACAATTGCATTGTCTTCAGGCAACCAGGCTGGGCCTATTAAACACCCTATTCACCAGTTGTTGCTGTTGTTCAGTCCTTAAGTTATATTTGACTCTTTGCAACCCCATGGACTGAAGCTCACAAAGTCTCCCTGTCCTTCACTATTTCAAGAAGTTTACTCAATTTCATGTCCACTAAGTCAGTGATGTTATATAACCATCCCATCCTCTGCCACCCCTTTTCCTTTTGCCTTCAATCTTTCCCAGTGCAAGTTCCTTTGCATTGAGTCAGCTCTTTGCATAAGGTGGCCAAATTATTGGAGCTCCAGCTTTTAACATCTGTCTTTCCATTGAATATTCAGGATTGATTTCCTTTAGGATTAACTGGTTTAATTTATTAGCAGTCCAAGAGACTCTTAAGTGTCTTCTACAGCACCACAATTTGAAAGCATTAGTTCTTCAGCTTTCAGTCTTCTTTATGGTCCAGCTCTAACTTCCATACATGAATACTTGAAAAACTATAGCTTTGACTATACTGAACATTTTTTAGCAAAGTGATGTCTCTACTTTTTAATACACTGTTTATGTTGGTCATAGCTTTCCTTCCAAGGAGTAAGTGTCTTTTAATTTCACGGCTGCAGTCACCATCTGAAGTGATTATGGAGCCCCCAAAATAAAGTCTGACCCTGTTTCCACTGTTTCCCCATCTATTTCCCATGAAGTGATGGGACCAGATGCCATGATCTTCGTTTTCTGAATGTTGAGCTTTAAGCCAACTTTTTCACTCTCCACTTTCACTTTCATCAAGAGGCTTTTTAGTTCCTCTTCACCTTCTGCCATTAGGGTGGTGTCATCTGCATATTTGAGATTACTGATCATTCTCCCAGAAATCTTGATTCCAGCTTGTGGTTCATCTAGCCCAGCAATCAGCATGATGAACTCTCCATATAAGCTAAATAAGCAGAGTGACAATATACAACTTTGTTGTACTCCCTTCCCAATTTTGAACCAGTCTGCTGTGTCATGTCTGTTTCTAATTGTTGCTTCTTGTCCTGCATACAGGTTTCTCAAGAGGCAGGTAAGGTGGTATGGTACTGCCATCTCACAGTTTGTTGTGAGCCACATAGTCAAAGATTATAGTGTAGTCAATGAAGGAGAAATAGATGTTTTCTGGAATTCCCTTGCTTTATTCTATGCTTCAACAAATGCTGGCAATTTGATTTCTGGTTCCTCTACCTTTTCTAAATCCAGCTTGTACATCTGGAATTTTTTGGTTCACATATTGTTTTGAAGCCTAGTTTGAAAGATTTTGAGCATTACCTCTTAGCATGTGAGATGAGTGCAATTATGCTGTAGTTTGACCATTCTTTGGCATTTCCCTTCTTTGGGACTGAAAACTGATCTTTTCCAGTCCTGTGGCTACTTTTGAGTTTTCCATATTTGCTGGCATATTGAGTGCAGCACTCTAACAGCATAACCTTTTAGGATTTTAAATGGCTCATCTGGAATTCCATCACTTCTACTAGCTTTGTTCGAAGTAATGCTTTCTAAGGCCCAGTTGACTTCGCCCTCCAGGATGTCTGGTTTTAGGTGAGTGACTACACTATTGTGATTGATAAGACCTTTTAATGACCATCAGGTCATTAAGATCTTTCTATATAATTCATCTGTGTATTCTTGCCACCTTTCTTAACCTCTTCTGCTTCTCTTAGATCCTTACCATTTCTGCCCTTTATCATGCCTATCCTTGCATGAAATGTTTCCTTGATATCTTCTTTTTTTTAATTTAATTTAATTTTATTTAACTTTACAATATTGTATTGGTTTTGCCATATATCAAAATGAATCTGCCACAGGTATACATGTGTTCACCATCCTGAACCCTTCTCCCTCCTCCCTCCCCATACCATTCCTCTGGGCCGTCCCAGTGCACCAGTCCCAAGCATCCAGTATCATGCATCGAACCTGGACTGGCGACTCATTTCATATATGATATTATACATATTTCAATGCCATTCTCCCAAATAATCCCACCCTCGCCCTCTCCCAGAGTCCTAAAGACTGTTCTATACATCAGTGTCTCTTTTGCTGTCTCATATACAGGGTTATTGTTACCATCTTTCTAAATTCCATATATGTGTGATAGTATACTGTATTCATGTTTTTCTTTCTGGCTTACTTCACTGTGTATAATAGGCTCCAGTTTCATCCACCTCATTAGAACTGATTCAAATGTACTCTTTTTAATGGCTGAGTAATACTCCATTGTGTATATGTACCACAGCTTTCTTATTCATTCATCTGCTGATGTACATCTAGGTTGCTTCCATGTCCTGGCTATTATAAACAGTGCTGCGATGAACATTGGGGTACCTGTGTCTCTTTCAATTCTGGTTTTCTCAGTGTGTATGCCCAACAGTGGGATTGTTGGATCATAAGGCAGTTCTATTCCCAGTTTTTTAAGGAATCTCCATACTGTTCTCCATAGTGGCAAAAGCATTTCCTCTAAAGTCAGGAACAAGAAAAGGGTGCCCACTTTCGCCATTACTATTCAACATAGTTTGGCCACAGCAATCAGAGCAGAAAAAGAAATAAAAGGAATCCAAATTGGAAAAGAAAAAGTAAAACTCTCACTGTTTGCAGATGACATGATCCTCTACATAGAAAACCCTAAAGACTTCAAACCAGAAAATTACTAGAATTAATCAATGAATACAGTAAAGTTGCAGGATATAAAATCAACACACAGAAATCCCTTGCATTCCTGTACACTAATAATGAGAAAATAAAAAGAGAAATTAAGGAAATAATTCCATTCACCATTGCAATGAAAAGAATAAAATACTTAGGAATATATCTACCTAAAGAAACTAAAGACCTATATACAGAAAACTATAAAACACTGGTGAAAGAAATCAAAGAGGACACTAATAGATGGAGAAATATATCATGTTCATGGATTGGCAGAATCAATATAGTGAAAATGAGTATACTACCCAAAGCAATTTATAGATTCAGTGCAATCCCCATCAAGCTACCAACGGTATTCTTCACAGAACTAGAACAAATAATTTCACAATTTGTATGGACATACAAAAAAACCTCAAATAGCCAAAGCTATCTTGAAAAAGAAGAATGGCACTGAAGGAATCAACCTGCCTGACTTCAGGCTCTACTACAAAGCCACAGTCATGAAGACAGTATGGTACTGGCACAAAGACAGAAATATAGATCAATGGAACAAAATAGAAAGCCCAGAGATAAATCCACACACCTATGGACACCTTATCTTTGACAAAGGAGGCAAGAATATACAATGTATTAAAAACAATCTCTTTAACAAGTGGTGCTTGGAAAACTGGTCAAACACTTGTAAAAGAATGAAACTAGAGCACTTTCTAACACCATACACAAAAATAAACTCAAAATGGATTAAAGATCTAAATGTAAGACCAGAAATCATAAAACTTCTAGAGGAGAACATAGGCAAAACACTCTCTGACATACATCACAGGAGGATCCTCTATGACCCACCTCCCAGAATATAGGAAATAAAATAAAAAATAAACAAATGGGACCTAATTAAACTTAAAAGCTTCTGCACAACAAAGGAAACTATAAGCAAGGTGAAAAGACAGCCTTCAGAATGGGAGAAAATGATAGCAAATGAAGCAACGGACAAACTACTAATCTCAAAAATACACAAGCAACTCCTACAGCTCAATTCCAGAAAAATAAATGACCCTATCAAAAAATAGGGAGTAACCACAGATCAAATTGCCAACATCTGCTGTATCATGGAAAAAGCAAGAGAGTTCCAGAAAAACATCTATTTCTGCTTTATTGACTATGCCAAAGCCTTTGACTGTGTGGATCACAATAAACTGTGGAAAATTCTGAAAGAGATGGGAATACCAGACCACCTGATCTGCCTCTTGAGAAATCTGTATGCAGGTCAGGAAGCAACAGTTAGAACTGGTCATGGAACAACATACTGGTTCCAAACAGGAAAAGGAGTACGTCAAGGCTGTATATTGTCACCCTGCTTATTTAACTTATATGCAGAGTACATCATGAGAAATGCTGGACTGGAAGAAACACAAGCTGGAATCAAGATTGCTGGGAGAAATATCAATAACCTCAGATATGCAGATGATACCACCCTTATGGCAGAAAGTGAAGAGGAACTCAAAAGCCTCTTGATGAAAGTGAAAGTGGAGAGTGAAAAGGTTGGCTTAAAGCTCAACATTCAGAAAACGAAGATCATGGCATCTGGTCCCATCACTTCATGCGAAATAGATGGAGAAACAGTAGAAACAGTGTCAGACTTTATTTTTCTAGGCTCCAAAATCACTGCAGATGGTGACTGCAGCCATGAAATTAAAAGACGCTTACTCCTTGGAAGGAAAGTTATGACCAACCTAGATAGCATATTCAAAAGCAGAGACATTACTTTGCCAACAAAGGTTCGCCTAGTCAAGGCTATGGTCTTTCCTGTGGTCATGTATGGATGTGAGAGCTGGACTGTGAAGAAGGCTGAGTGCCGAAGAATTGATGCTTTTGAACTGTGGTGTTGGAGAAGACTCTTGAGAGTCCCTTGGACTGCAAGGAGACCCAACCAGTCCATTCTGAAGGAGATCAGCCCTGGGATCTCTTTGGAAGGAATGATGCTAAAGCTGAAACTCCAGTATTTTGGCCACCTCTTGAGAAGAATTGACTCATTGGAGAAGACTCTGATGCTGGGAGGGATTGAGGGCAGGAGGAGAAGGGGACGACAGAGGATGAGATGGCTGGATGGCATCACTGACTCGATGGATGTGAGTCTGAGTGACCTCTGGGAGTTGGTGATGGACAGGGAGGCCTAGTGTGCTGCAGTTCATGGGGTCGCAGAGTTGGACAGGACTGAGCGACTGATCTGATCTGATCTGATCTGATCAAAAAATGGGCCAAAGAACTAAATAGACATTTCTCCAAAGAAGACATACAGATGTCTAACAAACACATGAAAAGATGCTCAACATGACTCATTATCAGAGAAATGAAAATCAAAACCACTATCAGGTACCATTTCACGCCAGTCAGAATGGCTGCGATCCAAAAGTCTACAGGCAACAATGCTGAAGAGGGTGTGGAGACAAGGGAACCCTTTTACACTGTTGGTGGGAATGCAAACTAGTACAGCCACTATGGAGAACAGTATGGAGATTCCTTGATATCTTCTTGAAGAGATCTCTAGTCTTTCCCATTTGATTGTTTTCCTCTATTTCTTTGCATTGTTCACTTAAGAAGGCCTTCTTATCTTTCCTTGATATTCTCTGGAACTCTGTAGTCAGTTGGGTATATCTTTCCCTTTCTCCGTTTCCTTTTGCTTCTAAGTCATTAGATATTGGCATTTCAGTCACTAGATATTTGAAGCTCTGGAAAGTGATGACATCAAGTGAGGGAACCCTCTCTCTTGGACTCCCAGACTCAGCTGAGAGTCTTTGTTCTCCACAACTTCAGAACACGTGGGGAAAAGGGTCTAATTCCTGAAAGGATGGGAGAATCATGCAGCAGACCAGTGTATATGGCACATGGGTCCCAGATGAGAAAGACTTTTTCCTTCTGTTGTTTTTAAGATAGTGAGTGTTCTTTTGAGATTATATGCATGACTATAAAATGAAGTATGTTTTATAACGGTGTGTTTACTTGTGATAAACAATCTGTTCATGTCTACCCTTTCTTTTAGAAACTTACTGAAAAGTCATGGTAGATATTTTTATATCTTAAAATTTACAATTTCTCTTTTTTCTCTTGGAATTGAGAAAATGCATTTGAAAAACCTGTAGCCTTATTACAAATGTAAAGGATTATATTTATTTTCTCCAACAGGGATACCACATCTGGACAAGCAAATATAACTGGAACAACTATCTAACAAACTGTTTATCAATACATTTTATTATTTTGAACATGGCAAGTTAAATTATAATGTGCTAGGATTGACCCATATACTTGATGTGTTTGATGGTGATGGTAATGGTAATCATTGCAATGTTCTTTGAAATACATATAGCATGTTATAACATGCTTCTTCAGGGTACTATATTTTAACTTTTACTGTCGCTCTTTCTACTGTTACTACTATAACTGTTAGTGTTGCTACTACCACCAGCTCTACAATTATGATATGGCAAAAGACTATGCAACTCTAATTCAGTGAAAGGCTGTGAAATTTTTAATATGATGGCTCAACAAGGCTTATTTTCACTAGTATTGGTAAGATGGGAGCTGCTTTATTTGTTGGTTTTTATATTTGATGTAGGTCAAATAAGTAGATACAGATAGTAAGACATATAACTGACCTGTTTGTTTCTTGATATCTGATTAAATGTTTCCTATCATATGGTTCTGTGTATCATGTTTATCCATAGGAACATGGTTATCCAGAGTTATTCTGATCTTCACTACAATTGAGTTTCCATTTTTTACTACAACCTGTAACATTCCCAGCCTGCTGATTTTGTCATGTTTTAAAAATTCTGACTTTCTTCAACATAATGTAGAAGGAATAAGCAGTTGACCAGAATCTGAGGGAGACAAATTAAGCAGGTCATTGGTCACATGCCTATAATAGATCGAGTCTAAATGTCTTAGCCTAAAACCATCAGATGTCTTTTTAATATTATACCAAAGGTTCTTACTACTCTAAATCTTTTCTTTTCAGAACTCAGCATATAAATCCAAAAGCAAGCAAAGATATTTTAAGGGGCATATATACTGCACCTTAGAATTGTATACATAAATCTCCTAATGAATTAATTCACATCCATAATTTTATCTAATTTTGCAAAGCAGATCCATGTATTTGCAAGATTTCTTATAAAAGCTATAATTATAGATTTTATGTAAGTAAAATTCTTCTTTTTGCTATTCTTGCTTTTAACCTCCAAACCCCAAAAGATTATAGAGTTTTTATCCTATGTTTTAGGTAAATTTTATAAACTTATGACTTTGACCATTATTAGTTTTCTTTTGCAAGTGAACATGGCTTTGTCAGACAAGGTGTCCACAGTATGGACATTTCTCCAAGCTTTTCATATTCATCATGATAGCGATCTTCTAATGTTTCTTATCCCATTCAGTATCAATCAGTGCCTTCAAGTTCATATAGAGTGACACAGCAAGTTGTAAATTCAACTGACATTATAATGTAGCAACCTACCGAATCAGCCATCTAGGTTGCCAATAAATGATCTCACTTTCAGAGTCATGGTCCATAATAGAATCTTTTAGTTTGAATACAGAAAACCATTGGGTTACATTCTGTGTCTTGTGCTGAGCATCTTGATGTCAGGAGTTCAGTTGAGCTGAAGGCACAGAGCTAAGCTGCCAGATGTGGGAGATGGTGACTAAAGCAAGCAGCCAAAAATGAAAGAGTTAAACTTTTAATCACTTACTGAAATGCTATAATCAAGAGTCTGAAACTGGAGAAAATGGTGACTATCCCTGTTCCATTTTATCTCATGGAAGAGTGCATGGGTTGAGGGTGAGATAGATCAATGGAAGTACTGAGGTGGGCATTTTCTTTTTCTTTGGGACACTCTCAGCCAACTTCCAGAAGGTTAATGAACCCTGGAGTGAGGGGAAGGGATAGGAGCAGAAAAGAACCAGGTCAGAATGAGGAAACATGTGTTTTTCTCTGTCTTCTCCTTTATAGGAAGGTCTCAGAAGAGGTACTTGAAGAAGACTTCCTCCTAAGACTGCACAAAAAGAAACATAGCAATAACGGTGCCTGGGCTAGGAATGCAAATAAACCAAGAGAATGACTGGCTAGGGGCCTTGCCTTCTTGACAGCAATTCCCCTCAGACATTTGCGGGATATGGGGCAGGCATATCACTGCTAGGCGAAGTCCTTATCATTGCCTACAGTTAGACCTGAAAAATTCCAGATTTTTAACCTGGAGCCAGGCTCTCCACCTGATATGTGAATGTGTATATTTCTCACTGTGTTTTTTAGTAATGTCAAGTTAGCTTCCTTAAAGCATGGCTTCAATACATATGCTAATTTTGAAGTTATTCTATGGCAGAAACTATTCTGTGGCTCACAGCATCTCCTTCAATAAACTCATGGCCCTATATAGCCACAACCATTGTTTGAGCAACTGTTTCTAAACTTCCTAAAAATAAGTTGTTCTTTTAACATTTTGAAAATATGAACCAGGAGCTCATTGCCATTCACTGAAATGCAGCTCAGTGTTTAATTCCAAGCACATCATTCCACAGGGAATAATACCTATAGTTCACTTTTTGGAACCAATTTCAATAATTTATTGGATTTTCTGTTTTCCAGCTTCAGAAACCAACAGTAATAACAAAAAAGAAATGGAAATAGTTTGTAGAATTAAAGGAAGACCTTAGCCACAGACCTTTATAAGATTTGTGGGAAAGGCAGTTTGCAGATTTAAGCAACAGAAACTTTAATTTATTTTCCCAAGAGGTTAAAGGAGTGACTTACAGCACTTAAGCCCTAGTTTTTAGCAGAAATAATTAAACTGGTCTGGAATTTGTCATATACATTTGTGGGGTGAAGGTGTGGATCTGTGCATTCAGAGGAGAACATTTCCCATCATAAAAGTCTATTATCAAACATGTAGGAACAAAAACATTTGGGCAAACAAATGTTAATTTCTACAACTCTCAAATCTGAATCGCAAGCTGTGATCTCTGTTCTGAGATCAAGACATAAATACTACATTTATATTGGATATCTATACTTGTTTGCTTCACAACATGCCCCAAACTGAATTTTAATTTCTCAGCAATGAGAAATTGCTTCTCTCACCCAATTTTAGGGGTTTTCTGGAAACTCTAATCTATTTAATGTCATGTTATATAGTCCAAAGAAGAAACATGAATAATTAATCATCTCCCTTCCATTATACTGCCAGCATTTAATCAGACTGCTCATAGTGCCGATTGCTCCTTAAATTATCCTCAGTATACAATATTTTACCTCTGTCTCAAATACTTTTTTCATTATCTTATTCATGGATAATTGCAATATCTTAAGTGAAGTGTTTGTATTTTCCCCAAAGACATAATGAAAAACCAAATACCCTTGTTTCTCAACATTTGCTCTTTAAAACATAAATGCCTTTGCTTATCAGCAAATCCTTAAAAATATAATCTGTGGATGGTGTGCACAGAGGCTCAGTCATGTCCAACTCTTTGCAGCCCCGTTGACTGTAGCCCACCAGGCTCCTCTATTCACGGGAATTTCCATGCAAGAATACTAGAGTGAGTTGCCATTTCCTTCTCCAGGGGATCTTACTGACCCAGGGATCAAACCAGAGTCTCTTGAGTGTTCTGCATGGGCAGGTGGATTCTTTACCACTAGCACCAACTTGGGAAACCCCTAAGAGCCATTCACTTCTGCAGGGATCAAACCCAGGTCTCCTGCATTTCAGGCAGATCCTTTAATGTCTGAGCCACCAGCGAAGTCCAAGAGTATATCTACTTTATAATAATTAGCCATACTTCTGTCTATGTGATCATTGGTAATCACATCAAATTACTTGCTTTTGATAAATATATCATGTGATTATGGATTGGAATATGTAGTGTGTTCTTTCTGATCTAGGTGATTAAGCTGGCTCACACAGTCATTCTTCACAAAAATTTAGGATTGAATTTGGCATCTTATTATTGTGTTTTTATTTACCATGCTTTGTTTTTCTTTGTCTTTCTTTGTCTTTTTGTATTTACTATGTTTATTTTGGTTGAGAACATTGTATTTTTATTTTTTTAATTGACTATTAAACTTAAGAACTATTTTGAGTTATTTGTTTCCCCCTCTGTGTCCATAAATAACTTTCACACGAACACATAAAATCTCATCTATTTTGGTATCTTGTGTATACAAATTTTAGTACATGTATGTATATATATACATTTAGTTATGTGTGTGCACTGCATATATTGTATGTAATCTGATTTCAGAATTTTTTAGAATATAAACATTACTGAGTCATTTTTAGTTATTTCCTATGTATCAATAACTTTTTTCTTGACTTCTCTTCTTGCTACTTTCCATAAATATTTTCAAAAAGAGGTTTTGGGGTCATTAATCTTATTTTCATATGACCTTCATTACCTATATTCCACACCTTTATTTAAATAGAAACTAAGCAATATTCAAATACCACATCACTATAATTTTCTGTATACTCCTAATAAGCGTTTTAGACTCATTATGTTTCCTATACCTTTCAAAACTCCATTTTTTTAATCCTCGATATTAGTAAATGAAAATATACGTAACTTGGGTTAAATAAAATAAATCACTTTACATTTGTTTCCCTTGCACATTTTATTATGAGTTCTTCCCCTTAATTCTGCCCTTAGATATAAAGCAATTTTTATCAAGTCCACTTCATCACACTGCTCTAAAAGGCCATAAGACTCTTCTAGGATTTTATAAAATCTCTTATTTTCATGCCTTCAATATTCCTTTTCGAACATACTTCCCTCCAAGTGCAATTAGTAAACGCGTTTCAGACCATACATGGCATTACTTTCTTTAAATTTTTTTCCAGTTTCCACTGATTATAGAATTACCCGTATGTGTTTTTCACTCAGTCATGTCCAACTCTTCATGACCCCTTGGACAATAGCCTGCCATGCTCCTCTGTCCATGGAATTTTCCAGGCAAGGATACTGGAGTGGGTTGTAATTTCCTTCTCTAGGGGATCTTCCCAACCCAGGGATCAAACCTGGGTCTCCTGCACTGCAAGAAGATGCTTTACCGTCTGAGCTACATACCTGTGACCATGACATTTAAAGTCTCAAAAGACCAGATCTCAGTGAATATCACTTTCTTTATTTCTCACTACTTTCCTCCTGATCCAAGTATAATAGAAATTTTGCCAATCTTTCAGGAATTAAAATAATGCTAAATTTTGGTGATATTTACTTCCCATTTCTAGTTATACATCTTCAGTGACTATTTTTGAAGGGTCTAGCCTACTTCACATCTTCAGAGAAGATGCCTCTTTCAAACTATTTGAAATGGCCTGAATGCCAGTCACTTTCTTCTTAGTTGAAATATGGTTCATATATTATCTACTGAAACTTCTCTGTAGATTGATTTACCCAGTTGGAATATAAGCTTCCTTAACATCAAGGGTGGAACTAAAAAGCTTCTTGATGAAAGTTAAAGAGGAGAGTGAAAAAGTTGGCTTAAAGCTCAACATTTAGAAAACTAAGATCATGGCATCTGGTCCCATCACTTCATCAGAAATAGATGGGGAAACAGTGGAAACAGTGTCAGACTTTATTTTGGGGGGCTCCAAAATCACTGTAGATGGTGATTGCGGCCATGAAATTAAAAGACGCTTACTCCTTGGAAGGAAAGTTATGACCAACCTAGATAGAATATTCAAAAGCAGAGACATTAGTTTGCCAACAAAGGTTTGTCTAGTCAAGGCTATGGTTTTTGCAGTGGCATGTATGGATGTGAGAGTTGGACTGTGAAGAAAGCTGAACGCCGAAGAATTGATGCTTTTAACTGTGGTATTGGAGAAGACTCTTGAGAGTCCCTTGGACTACAAGGAGAGCCAACCAGTCCATTCTAAAGGAGATCAGTCTTGAGTGTTCTTTGGAAGGAATGATGCTAAAGCTGAAACTCCAATACTTTGGCCACCTGATGCAGAGTTTACTCATTGGAAAAGACCCCGATGCTGGGAGGGATTGGGGGCAGGAGGAGAAGGGAACGACAGAGGATGAGATGGCTGGATGGCATCACTGACTCGATGGATGTGAGTTTGAGTGCACTCTGGGAGTTGGTGATGGACAGGGAGGCCTGGCATGCTGCAATTCATGGGGTTGCAAAGAGTCGGACACGACTGAGTGACTGAACTGAACTGAACTGAACATCAAGGGGGCTTCCCTGGTAGCTCAGCTGGTAAAGAATATGCCTGCAATGCAGGGGACTCTGCTTCAATTCCTGGGTTGGGAAGATCACCCTGGAGTAGGGATAGGCTACCCACTCCAGTATTCTTGTGATACTCTGATGACTCAGCTGGTAAAGAATCCACCTTTAAAATGGGGAGACCTGGATTCTATCCCTGGGTTGAGAAGATAACCTGGAGAAGGGTAAGGCTACCCACTCCAGTATTCTGGCCTGGAGAATTCCATGGACTGTATAGTCCATGGGGTGGCAAAGAGTTGGACACGACTGAGAGACTTTCACCTTTAACATCAAGATTTTTTGTGTTATACACTGCTATATCTCTTAAAACTGAAACATGTTAAGATAAAGGATGATAGATAATGAATACACGTGGAAGTGTAATCTACTTGAAATAAAAGTGACATAAATACTATTCACTGTTTTTAAATTAGAATCACTTTTGATTTTTTCTATCTAAATATTACTAGCAAATGTAAAATGTCACTTCAAATACAAAAAGAAACAGAGTTGCTTGTAGTTTTGAGTATATATTATGCCTATATTCCTATTTTGCATACAATTACATAAAACTTGTGAATTTGTCTGTTGTTATTATCAAAATACTGCCAAACCAAGGTTGACTGAAATATCAAGTGAATGATCCTGAAATCTTAGATACACAGAAAAATATTGTGAAAATTAAAATTAACTCATGAGAAATTAAGATGTCATTTTTTGGAAAACTTATTTCACAGTGGTTGGACAATGTCCTTTATGCCAGTTTAGTTCAATCTGAAGAAACTGCATACTCATAAATTAAGTATTAATGTTATTTAAGTCCAACTAGAAGGTCTGGTCTTCCTATATCTAGTTATTTAAAGTCATGTCTTGAGAAATATAGAGTTTAATATCTGAGACAGTCACATGTATTAGGTAGGGAGGAATTTATCTTACCTGTTTTTTTATAAATCAGAAGCTTTACAGGATTAAAGTTAAAAATGATGTTGCTTCAGCAAAATAAAGTTAAATGTTATTGAAATAATACAATCTTTTCCTTTTGAGATTCAAGAACTTGAAGATTTTTAAAAGGGCATCAAAAGAGCTATGTTGGAGTTAGTCATAAATTGAATAGGTAAAACTTATATTTTTACCATTTGATCCTTGAGAATTACAGTACTAATAGTTTATTTTTGTATGTATGATTGCTTGCTTTTAATCATTGAGAAAGGATTTTAAAATAATAAATTTAGGGTATTTAAAATTTTTATTTTACTGAGGGAATGTTAAATTGAGAACAAATAAGTGTCTTTACTGATTTGATTTTGAACTTTGATAAAGATAACATAAATAACAAGAAGCAGGAACATATGATTTTCAAATTGATCTGGATGAATAATTTACAAAATCATAAATGTTCAATAAAGAAGAATTATTTTATTAGTTATTTTAATTATAATTACTTTAATAATTTAAATATTATTTGTTATTAATAATTTTTCTGAATTAATTTATCTGTGCAATTAAGAGAACCAGAAAGCTCATAAGATTAAGACTTAACTAATTTTAATCATAGCTTGCTTCTGACTAGCTTTGTACCTTTTCAGATACTACTTAAAAACACTCTGAGTCACAAATTTCACTTGAAAAAATTGACTAATTATCACAATTGCATTAGCTTATGTAAACATTTTTAAATAGTTAATTGGTTAAATATACTACAAAACTGTGCATTTAGAAATGCATAGAATGTGTACTTTAAGACTTGTTCATTCACTTTCTCTGCAGGTCACTGCAAACAATTTTCCCCAAAGCAAACAGAAGTATACATGTGTTTTTGTGTGTATACATACATGAAGATTTTATATATACATATATACACATATATATGGAGAAAGCAATGTCACCCCACTAACAGTACTCTTGCCTGGAGAATCCCAGGGACGGGGGAGCTTGGAGGGCTGTCTTCTATGGGGTAGCACAGAGTCGGACACAACTGAAGTGACTTAGCAGCAGCAGCACACACACACATATATATATATATCATATCAGATCAGTCGCTCAGTTGTGTCCGACTCTTTGCGACCCCATGAACTGCAGCACGCCAGGCCTTCCTGTCCATCACCAGCTCCTGGAGGTCACTCAGACTCACACCCATCAAGTCAGTGATGCCATCCAGCCATCTCATCCTCTGTCGTCCCCTTCTCCTCCTGCCCTTAATCCCTACCAGCATCAGAGTCTTCTCCAATGAGTCAACTCTTCGCATGAGGTGGCCAAAATACTGGAGTTTCAGCTTTAGCATCATTCCTTCCAAAGAAATTCCAGGGCTGATCTCCTTCAGAATAGACTGGTTGGATCTCCTTGCAGTCCAAGGGACTCTCAAGAGTCCTCTCCAACACCACAGTTCAAAAGCATCAATTCTTCGGCGCTCAGCCTTCTTCACAGTCCAGCTCTCACATCCATACATGACCACAGGAAAGACCATAGCCTTGACTAGGCGAACCTTTGTTGGCAAAGTGATGTCTCTGCTTTTGAATATACTATCTAGGTTGGTCATAACTTTCCTTCCAAGGAGTAAGCGTCTTTTAATTTCATGGCTGCAGTCACCATCTGCAGTGATTTTGGAGCCCAGAAAAATAAATTCTGACACTGTTTCCACTGTTTCTCCATCTATTTCCCATGTAGTGATGGGACCAGATGCCATGATCTTTGTTTTCTGAATGTTGAGCTTTAAGCCAACCTTTTCACTCTCCACTTTCACTTTCATCAAGAGGCTTTTTAGTTCCTCTTCACTTTCTGCCATAAGAGTGGTGTCATCTGCATATCTGAGGTTATTGATATTTCTCCCAGCAATCTTGATTCCAACTTGTGTTTCTTCCAGTCCAGCATTTCTCATGATGTATTCTGCATATAAGTTAAATAAACATGGTGACAATATGCAGCCTTGACGTACTCCTTTTCCTATTTGGAACCAGTCTGTTGTTCCATGACCAGTTCTAACTGTTGCTTCCTGACCTGCATACAGATTTCTCAAGAGGCAGATCAGGTGGTCTGGTATTCCCATCTCTTTCAGAATTTTCCATAGTTTATTGTGATCTACACAGTCACAATAAAGCTGTAGAATACAAAATGAAAGAAAGTATAGTGTCATTTTAGGTAAGATTGTTGCCAATAAATAATTAAATTTATTCACTCGAAATACAATATCATTCAGAATACTATATACAATATCATTCAGAATACTATGATATTGTATTTCGAGTGAATAAATTTAATTATTTATTGGCAACAATCTTACCTAAAATGACACTATACTTTCTTTCATTTTGTATTCTACAGCTTTCCGTTTAGGCATTGGATGTGACTACTGTATATTAAATTGTTCAAAAATTTATACTGTTTGTTGAAATGTAAGTCAGATTCTATACAGTTCATCTATTTAAACTGTACAAGACAATGAGCTTTAGTGTATTTATGGTGTTATGTAACCATGAATACAATCAACCTTAGAATGTTTTAATCTCTCCAAACAGAAACATCATTTATTAGCAATTCATACCCATTTCCACTACACCCCAAGTTCTAGGAAAGAGCAATCTTTTCCATAGATTTGCTTATCCTGACATTTCTTGCAAATGGAATTATATAATAGGCTGCCTTATTTGAATGATGTTTTCAATAGCATATTTTCAAGGTTCATTTATGTAGTTGCATATATCTGCATTTGATTTTTTTTTTTTTTTACTGCTGAATAACATTTCATCATATGCATATGCCAGATTTAATTTATCCCTTCATCAGTTGATGAGCATTTGGATTGTTTCTATATTTTCGCTGCTATGGATAATGCACCTTTGAACATTCATGAATAGGTTTTTGTGTAAATATAGTTTTCATTTTTCTTGAGTAAATAACCTTGAAGTCAAATTGCTGGGTTGCATAGTAACTCTACTCTTAATATTTGGAGAAATAACCAGACTATTTAACAAAATGGTTGCATTTTAGTGTGCATTTTTTGCTGTCAATGCACGAGGATTCTGATTTTCTTGCATTCTCACCAACACTTGTTCTATTATTGTTGTTGTAATTTGGTGATGATTATTATGACCATCATCCTAATAGATGTAAAGAACTCTTCAATTACAATTTTGAGATGAATTTCATTGATGGACTAAAGATGTTGAGTGTATTTGTATGTGCTTTCCCAGCCATTCATATATTTACTTTGGAAAATTATCTATTCATAGCATTTCCATATTTTAATTGGTTTCTTTTTGTCTTTTCATTTTTGAGTTAGAACTGTTCCTTCTATATTCTGAATAAAAGTCCTTGTTAGGTGTTATGGTTTGCATGTTTCCTCATAGCCTCTTTTTCAGTTTGTCAAACCTAAGTTGATGCTTCTCTCTTGAATGCAAGAAATAACACTGGAGAAGTTGAAAGATACCTCTCAACTATTTGTTGCATAATAGAAACTATTTGGGATTCAGAAGATTTCTTGCAAAATATAGTAATCAATAACTTTAAAACTAATATTATGCTTGATATCAATCAAACCTTAATATATTTAGTACTGTGAGTAAAATTCTATAGGCATTGCTAAAACCTATGATTAAGTATTGTATTTTATTGGGTGGTGTAAGTTTTTTTTTTTTTTTTAATTAAATTTTATTTTGCTTAACTTTACAATATTGTATTGCTTTTGCCATACATCAAGATGGATCCGCCACAAGTATACATGTGTTCCCCATCCTGAACCCTCCTCCCTCCTCCCTCCCCATACCATCCCTCTGGGTCGTCCCAGAGCACCAGCCCCAGGCATCCTTTATCAGGCATCGTACCTGGACTGGCGACTCGTTTCAGAAATGATATTATACATATTTCAATGCTGTTCTCCCAAATCATCCCACCCTCTCCCGTTCCCAGAGTCCAAAAGTCTGTTCTATACATCAGTGTCTCTTTTGCTGTCTCGTTTTATAGATGACATGTCTACAACCAGGTTAGTGAATGAATTAAATATTTTTGCAGTAAATAAAAATATATACTCCCTAAATTAATTACATGGTTTAGGTCATGCCTTTGTTTTATTCTGGCTACATTTTCTCTAAAATGTTTAAGTTTTAAAGAATTAGTGAGATATATTGTTGTAACTTAGATTAAATTCCTTTTAAGAGACAGAATTAGCTGTTTATTTCAATCACTTTAGCTTTTGCTAGATTTAAAAGAAAAAGATTTAAAAAAAAAGGATTAAAAGGCTGCAATTTCAATCCAAATGCCTTAAAACAATCAAGAAGATGATCAAATAAGTGATTTTCTTTAAAAATACAATTTATTCTGTTAGCCTCCTCTTTTTGTGAATATTCAAAGCAGCTTAATTTTTCACTATGTTGTCAGGCTTATTAGCCCCTGATGTTAAGATGCTAAGGAACTGTTATTAGAGAAATTGTATTCTAGATTCCTAAGCTCTTTTTAAGGCATTCATAAATGTTTTCCATTGAAAGAGATAAATAGGATTTTCATCAATTGAAATATTTTTACCTTAGAAATTTTTACCTGTTTTGGCCATTCTTTTGAATGTACTTTATATATGATCTAAACATTTTTCATGTAAAATATCAATTATTTTCAATAATTAACAGCTGTTAATTCAAAAACCACTAATATTATCTACCAAGTGAAACATTAAATATTCTTAAAAACACAAAATTTCTTCTACTCTTATTAATAAAATCAAGCAATTAATGTCATACTTGTATTTGAGAAAATTATTCTTTAAGAATGAGATAGTTGTCAAACTAACGTAAAATGTAAGAAAATTTGAAAATTATCTCTTCCTTAAATCAATAAATATAATGTAATAATAATATTACAAGTAAAGCAGATAATGGCATAATTAGGTTTAAATAATTTCATACTTTTTGAATATTTCATATTTTACTTGTATATAGATGACAGCTGAACGTTTGCTGTTATATGCTAGGCAAATAGCAATATCAGATATAAATAATTTTAAACAAGTGCACTAGATTTACTTGCTTGACACAAAAACAAAATGTAAGACATATTAGGTATATGCATAAACTTAATCACTTTGCCGTACACATAACATTAAATTAACATATATTAAATTAACATAGCATTGTAAATCAACTATAGCTCAATATAAAATAAAAACTAAATTTCAGAAAGATATATTAAATAGTCCTTGCTTTCATAAACTAAAATATAATTGAATAAAGGTGGCTCAAACAGTAAAGAATTCACATGCAATGCAGAGGATCTGGGTTTGATCCCTGGTTTGAGAAGATGCCCTGGAAGAGGGCACGGAAACCCACTCCAGTATTCTTGCCTGGAGAATCCCCATGGACAGAGAAACCTGCTGGGTGACAGTCCATGGGGTCACAAAGAGTTGGACACGACTGAGAGACTTAGCACACACAATACAATAAAACATGACACCTAATACAATCTACATTTAAACATTTTCTGAGGAAATAGTCATCTGGTCATACTGCACTCTTAATTTCTTTTTTAAATTGCTAAGCCTTAAGTTTTATGCAAACTCAAAATAAACCCTTAATTTATTCTACTATAGAAATAAAGGGTAACTTTCTGAGTGATCTCAGAGAAATCATACATACTCTTTCACAAAGCTCATGGTCTCTTGGTGGATACAGATCAATGCATAATGATAAAAATTAAAAGTTACTATGCTATGCTATGCTATGCTATGCTAAGTCACTTCAGTCGTGTCCGACTCTGTGCAACACCATAGACAGCAGCCCACCAGGCTCCACTGTCCCTGGGATTCTCCAGGCAAGAACACTGGAGTGGGTTGCCATTTCCTTCTCCAATGCGTGAAAGTGAAAAGAGAAAGTGAAGTCGCTCAGTCATGTCCGACTCTTAGCGACCCCAAGGACTGCAGCCCACCAGGCTCCTCTGTCCGTGGGATTTTCCAGGCAAGAGTACTGGAGTGGGGTGCCATTGCCTTCTCCAAAAAGTTACTATAAAATGGTGTTAATTGATATATAGAAAGCAAAGACATAAAGCACTATGTATGAATAAGGAGAGGTTAAGTTTTCATTAAACCTATTTTGCTTCTCATTTGAAGAAAACATGAATACATGGCTTTACACTTCGGCCTAGTTTTGTCTCACACCCCTGAGTGACAGAAGGCTTCCCTGGTGGCTCAGATGCTAAAGAGTCTGCCTGCAATGTGGGAGACCAGGGTTCGATCCCTGGGTCAGGAAGATCCCCTGGAGAAGGAAATGGCAACCCATTCCAGTGCCTGGGAAATCTCATTATTGGAGGAGCCTGCTAGGCTAGAGTCAATGGGGTTGTAAAGAGTCCTACATGGCTAAGCAACAAACAAAAATACTAATCTGAGTGATAGAGAGCAATGTGAATATATCTGTCTCACTGATAAAAAATAACCATAAATATAAGTTGCTTCTGAAGTTTAGGATGTGGGTACATGAAGCAAGAATGCATGTGACAGGACTTATTTTATCTCTTGATAACTATGGACGAAGGTTTGTGACATTGAACAGGAGGCAGTGATCAAGACCATCCCCAAGAAAAAGAAATTCAAAAGGCAAAATGGCTGTCTGAGGAGGACTTACAAATATCTGAGAAAAGAAGAGAAGCTAAAGGCAAAGGAGAAAGGGAAAGAAACACCCATTTGAATGCAGAGTTCTAAAGAATAGCAAGGAAAATAAGAAAGCCTTCCTCAGTGATAAATGCAAAGAAATAGAGAAAAATAATAGAATGGGAAAGACTAGAGATCTCTTCAAGAAAATTATAGATACCAAGGGAACATTTCAAGCAAAGATGAGCACAATAAAGGAGAGAAATGGTATGGATCTAATGGAGGCAGAAGATATTAAGGAGAGGTGGCAAGAATACACAAAAGAACTATATTAAAAAGATCTTCATGATGAGATAAACATGATGGCATGATCACTCACCTAGAGAGACATCCTGGAATGCAAAATCAAGTGGGCCTTAGGAAGCAACACAAGAAACAAATCTAGTGGAAGTGATGGAATTCCAGCTAAGCTATTTCAAATCCTAAAAGATGATGCTGTGAAAGTGCTGCACTCAATATGCCAGCAAATTTGGAAAACTCAGCAGTGGCCACAGGACTGCAAAAGGTTAGTTTTCATTCCAATCCCAAAGAAAGGTAATTTCAAAGAATGCTTAAACTACCTCACAATTGCACTCATCTCACACACTAGCCAAGTAATGTTCAAAATTGTTCAAGCTAGGCTTCAACAGTATGTGAACCAAGAACTTCCTGATGTTCAAGCTGGATTTAGAAAAGGCAGAGGAACCAGAGATCAAATTGTCAGCATCTACTGGATTATCAAAAAAGCAAGAGAGTTCCAGAAAAGCATCTACTTCTTCTTTATTGACTATGCCAAAGCATTTGATGTGTATGTAACAAAAAACTGGAAAATTCTGAAAGAGATGGGAATATCAGACCGCCTTATATGCCTCCTGAGAAATCTGTATGCATGTCAAGTACCAACATTAGAACCAGACATGAAACAATGGACTGGTTCCCAACTGGAAAAGAGTACATGAAGGCTGTATATTGTCACCCTGCTCATTTAACTTATTTGCAGAGTACATCATATGGAATGCCAGGCTGGATGAAGCACAAGCTGGAATCAAGACTGCCAGGAGAAATATCAAGTACCTCAGATATGTAGATGACACCACCCTTATGACAGAAGAGTGAAGAACTAAAGAGCCTCTGATGAAAGTGACAGTCTGAGAATGAAAAAGCTGGCTTAAAACTCAACATTCAAAATACTAAGATTATGACATCCAGTCCCAACACTTCATGGCAAATAGATGGGGAAGCAATGGAAACAATGGCAGACTTTTTTTCTTGGGCTCCAAAATCACTGCAGATGGCAACTGAAGCCAAGAAATTAAAATATGCTTGCTCCTTGGAAGAAAAGGTATGAAAAACCTGCTGCTGCTGCTGCTAAGTTGCTTCAGTCATGTCTGACTCTGTGACCCCACGGATGGCAGCCCACCAGGCTCCTCCGTCGCTGGGATTTACCAGGCAAGAGTACTGGAGTGGGGTGCCATTGACTTCTCTGATGACAAACCTAGACAGCATATTAAAGAAAAGAGACATTACTTTGCCTAAAACGGTCTGTGTAGTCAAAGTTATTCTTTTTCCAGTAGTCCTGTATGGTTATGAGAGTTGGAATGCAAACTAGTACAGCCACTTTGGAGAACAGTATGGAGATTCCTCAAAAAAACTGGGAATAGAACGGCCTTATAATCCAGCAATCCCACTGCTGGGCATACACACTGAGAAAACCAGAATTGAAAGAGACACGTGTACCCCAATGGTCATAGCAGCACTGTTTACAATAGCCAGGACTTGGAAGCAACCTAGATGTCCATCCACAGACGAATGGATAAGAAAACTGTGGTACATATACACAATGGAGTATTACTCGGCCATTAAAAAGAATGCATTTGAATCAGTTCTAATCAGGTGGATGGAACTGGAGCCTATTATACAGAGTGAAGTAAGCCAGAAAGAAAAACACAAATACAGTATACTAACACATATATATGGAATTTAGAAATATGGTAACAATAACACTGTTTACGAGACAGCAAAAGAGACATTGATGTATAGAACAGACTTTTGGACTCTGGAAACAGGAGAGGGTGGGATGATTTGGGAGAATAGCATTGAAATATGTATAATATCATATCTGAAACGAGTCGCCAGTCCAGGTACGATGCCTGATAATGGATGCCTGGGGCTGGTGCACTGGGAAGACCCAGGGGGATGGTATGGGGAGGGAGGAGGGAGGAGGATTCAGGATGGGGAACACATGTATACTTGTGGCGGATCCATCTTGATGTATGGCAAAAGCAATACAATATTGTAAAGTTAAACAAAATGAAATTTAATTAAAAAAAAAAAAGAGTTGGACTATAAAGAAAGCTGAGCAGTGAAGAATTGATGTTTTTGAACTGTGGTGTTGGAAAAGACTCTTGAGAGTCGCTTGGACAGCCAGGATATCAATCCAGTCAATCCTAAAGAATATCAGTTGTGAGTATTCATTGGAAGGACTGATGCTGAAGCTGAAACTCCAATACTTTGGCTACCTGATCCAAAGAACTGACTCACTGGAAAAGGCCTTGATGCTGGAAAAGACAAGGCAGGCAGAGAAGGAGATGTCAGAGGATGAGATGGCCTCACTGATTTGATGGACATGAGTTTGAGCAAATTTTGGGAATTGGTGACGTACAGGGAAGCCTCGTTGCTGCAGTCCATGAAGTTGCAAAGAGTCACACATGACTGAGCAAGTGAACTGAACTGCTTTTATCTCCTGTCACTAGTAGTTAATTTGCTTAAATATGTCCAGCTAATCAGAGAAGACAATGGCACCCCACTCCAGTACTCTTGCCTGGAAAATCCCATGGACGGAGGAGCTTGGTGGGTTGCAGTCCACATGGTTGCGAAGAGTTGGACACGACTAAGCGACTTCACTTTCACTTTTCACTTTCATGCATTGGAGAAGGAAATGGCAACCCACTCCAGTGTTCTTGCCTGGAGAATCCCAGGGATGGCAGAGCCACCGTCTATGTGGTCGCACAGAGTCGGACATGACTGAAGCAACTTAGCAGCAGCAGTCCAGCTAATATGGTTAGATAAAGTGAATGTAGTAAAAAGCACTCACATTACTTCTTTCTTTCTTTCCAATAGAACCACAGTAAAATGGATTTTAGTGTTAGTTGCTCAGTTGTGTCTGACTCTTTGCGACCCTATGGACTGTAGTCCACCAGGCTCCTCTGTCCATGGGATTTTCCAGGCAAGAATAGTGGAATGGGTTGCCATTTCCTTCTCCAGAGTATCTTCTGGACCCAGGGATTGAACCCAAGTCTCTCACATTGCAAGCAGACTCCTTATGGTCTGAGCCACCAGGGAAGAAAAATGGATTTTAAAACCGTAGTTATTTTATTGAATCATCAGAATTTTATTAACTGTAAACCAGATAAAAACTAAATTGGATCAAATGGATGCTGTGTAATCAGTGATTACTCATATTATTTATAAATATTTCTTCTTAATGGTTTGAATTCCATTAAATAAATAAATGCTGAGTATAGAGTCACTTACATGGCTTTTTTATTGTTATCCCCAAGAATGTTTCTCTCTCTACTGTATCTGTTTCTAAATTTAAGTCACAAATCTTGTTAGTTGCTCCTTGTAAGTCCTTTGAAGTATGAGAAGATTTTTTCTTAGAGAGTTTAAATTGTGTACCCAAAGCAACTACATTTTAACAAACTTACAATGATAGATTCATCACTACTAATAATATTCACTTTGTTATTATGTATTTGGTTTACAAATCATATTTGTTTGCACAATGTCATTTATATTATGTTTATGCAAATGTTATATGGAGTACTTTTTTTCAATTATATTAAAAATATGTTCCTACACAAATAAAGTGACAGTAGAAATGTAATTTTTGCTGTATTGTATTTTTTATTAATTGAATTTTACATCTTACTAGCCAAGCATGTGTTTAATTCAACATTTATTGATTCAAATTAAATTTTTATCCCATAACATTAACATATCTGTAGTACAGTGTCAAATTTCTTGGTTTTGGTTTAGAATTTCACAATAAAATCTTTCACATCTTACTCATAATATGATTTAGAAAACTACTTCTTGGTGACACCATTTATATAATTGAGCAATTGATCAACTGAACTTAATGATTAAATTTAAGGGTGAACTTAGTGACTCAATTCCAGTGCTCACTTTTGGCAATTTAATTAAATACATTTGATCTCTGTTTTTATATATCTTTAAAATCATACAAAACCATATTTTTCCTCTTTATTTTTAATCTGACTTGTTCATATTTATTCATTTTCCACTGTATAATAAATAATATGTGTACATATTAATTTACAAGGAGAGAGACAGTGAGAGTAAGAGAGACCCTGACTCTTGGTTGCTAGACTGTGAAGTTCTAAACAGGAAAGTTTGCTTTTGTCAAGAGGTTTACCACTGGGTGGAGAGGTTGAACCTTACATAATTAATTGTATAAAATTGCACAGTTAACTGTATACTTTCAAAATAAAGTGTAATTCACAGATATGGATACTTGTCTGTAAAATAAATATATTAACAAGTGTTGAATCTCACTTTCAAGAAATTAAAACTTTCTGGAGGTAAAATTTAACACCATTTGGATTCACTCCTTTTTTGAAGTAGTAAAAATTATATTTTAAAATGAAATTTGCTAATACCTGGAAAAAGTGAGAGAACAAATACTCTGTTCCAACAATCCCAAATCTAGGTGGGTTTACCTTGAAGGAACTCATGAACTAGGATATATATGAAGAAGTATAGGTTACAGCACAACATCCATCCTCCCAGGGCAGAAACAACCTAAGAATTCCTCATTGGAGGGTAGATAAGCTGTGCATTATCAGTATTAAGCAATAAGTGAAGTGAATATAAACATAAGGCTAATTATGAATCAAATTTATTTGATAGCAAGCAAATGGTGTGGTATGGACCTAACAAGCAGAAGAAATTAAGAAGAGGTGGCAAGCATACACAGAAGAACTATCCAAAAAAGATCTCCATGAACCAGATAACCATGATGGTGTGATCACTCACCTTGAGCCAGACATCCTGGAATGTGAAGTCCAGTGGGCCTTAGGAAGCATCACTACAAACAAAGCTGGTGGAGGTAATGGAATTCCAGTTGAGCTATTTCAAATCCTAAAAGATGATTCTGTGACAGTGCTGCACTCAATATGCCAGAAAATTTGGAAAACTCAGCAATGGCCACAGGAATGGAAGAGGTAAGTTTTCATTTCAATCTGAAAGAAAGGCAATGCCAAAGAATGTTCAAACTACCACACAATAGCAATCATTTCACATGCTAGCAAAGTAATGCTCAAATTTCTCAAAGCCAGGTTTCAACAGTACATGAGCCATGAACTTCCAGATGTTCAAATTGCATTTAGAAAAGGCAGAAGAACCAGGGATCAAATTGCCAACATCTACTGGATCATCAAACAAGCAAGAGAGTCCAGAAAAGCATCTACTTCTGTTTTATTGACAATGCCAAAGCCTTTGATTGTGTGGCTCACAATAAACTTGGAAATTATTTAATGTCCAATAATTTAATCACAATATATCCAATATTTAATCACAATAAATGTAGAAAATTATTAAAGATATGAGAATGTCAGACCACCTACCTGCCTCTTGAGAAATCTGTAGGCAGGTCAGGAAGCAACAGTTAGAACTGGGTATGGAACAACAGACTGGTTTCAAATTGGGAAAGGAGTACATTAAGGCTGCTTATTGTCACCTTGCTTATTTAACTTATGTAGAGTACTTTAGCAATGGCAAGCCACTCCAGTATTCTTGGCTAGAAAATCATGGATGGAGGAGCCTGGTAGGCTGCAGTCCATGGGGTCACTACTAGTCGGACGCGACTGAGCGACTTCACTTTCACTTTTCACTTTCACACAATGGAGAAGGCAATGGCAACCCACTCCAGTGTTCTTGCCTGGAGAATCCCAGGGACGGCAGAGCCTGGTGGGCTGCTGTCTATGGGGTCGCACAGAGTCGGACACGACTGAAGCGACTTAGCAGCAGCAGCAGCAGCAGCAGCAGCAGTAGCAGCAGCAGAGTACTTTATGTGAAATGTAGGGCTGGATGAAGCATAAGCCAGAATCAAGATTGCCAGGAGGAACATCAACAACCTCAGATATGCAGATGACACCACCCTTATGGAAGAAAGTGAAGAAGAACTAAGAGCCTCCTGATGAAAGTGAAAGAGGAGAGTGAAAAAACTGGCTTAAAACTCAGCATTCAGAAAACGAAGATCATGGCATCCAGTCCCATCACTTCATGGCAAATAGATGGGGAAGCAATGGAAACAGTGAAAGACTGTATTTTCAGGGGCTCCAAAATCACTGCAGATGGTGACTGCAGCCATGAAATTAAAAGACTCTTGTTCTTTGGAAGAAAAGCTATGGCAAACCTAGACAGCATACTAAAAAACAGACATTACTTTGCCAACAAAGGTACATCTGGTCAAAGCTGTGGTTTTTCCAGTAGTTATTATGCATGTGAGAGTTGAACTATAAAGAAAGCTGAGCACTGAAGAATTGATTATTTAGAACTGTGGTGTTGGAGAAGACTCTTGAGAATCCCTTGGACTGCAAGAAGTTCAAACCAGTCAATCCTAAAGGAAATCAATCCTGAATATTCATTGGGAGGACTGATACTGATGCTGAAGCTCCAATACTTTGGCCACCTGATGTGAAAAGTCGACTTTTTCAAAAAGACCCTGATGCTGGAAAAGATTAAGGGCAGGAGGAGAAGGGGATGATAGAGGATGAGATGGTTGGATGGCATCACCAACTCAATGGACATAAGTTGAGCAAACTCCAGGAAATGGTGAAGGACAGGGAAGCCTGGTATTCTGCAGTCCCTGGTGTTGCAAAGAGTCAGACACAATTTTGGGACTGAACAACAACAACAATATTTTCAGTGGAGGAAGGAATTTGCTTCATGGTCTATGGAATTTGATATAAATAGCATATTTGAACTATAGAAAATGTATATATCATATATATTTTAGGACTGAATATTTTAAAATACATATATATATATATTTATGTATTATTGCACTTATAGAATAATGATATTAGAGAAATAGTTGGAGAAGTACTAGTGTGTCTTGACAACATGCTTTAATTACCATTGTTTTTTTTTTAATTTAAATATATGAATAATGTTAAAATGTACACCTACTAAATGATGCACAATTTCCTAGTGGTAGGTCCATTTAAAATTTTATAATCTCAAAGCACATAATTTACTTTCATCTTTCATGACCATTCCCAGTTTCTTTCTCTATATTTTCTAAATTTTCATCTTATTTAAGAACATAGCCTACAGAAGATATTTCCCCAAAGAGTAATCATATAAGAGAAACATTCAAGTGATAGGCTATCAGATCAGATCAGATCAGTCGCTCAGTCATGTCTGACTCTTTGCGACCCCATGAACTGCAGCACGCCAGGCCTCCCTGTCCATCACCAGCTCTCTGAGGTCACTCAGACTCACATTCATCGAGTCAGTGATGCCATCCAGCCATCTCATCCTCTGTCGTCCCCTTCTCCTCCTGCCCTCAATCCCTCCCAGCATCAGAGTCTTCTCCAATGAGTCAACTCTTCGCATGAGGTGGCCAAAATACTGGAGTTTCAGCTTTAGCATCATTCCTTCCAAAGAAATCCCAGGGCTGATCTCCTTCAGAATGGACTGGTTGGATCTCCTTGCAGTCCAAGGGACTCTCAAGAGTCTTCTCCAACACCACAGTTCAAAAGCATCAATTCTTTGGCGCTCAGCCTTCTTCACAGTCCAGCTCTCACATCCATCCATGACCACAGGAAAGACCATAGCCTTGACTAGGAGAACCTTTGTTGGCAAAGTGATGTCTCTGCTTTTGAATATGCTATCTAGGTTGGTCATAACTTTCCTTCCAAGGAGTAAGCATCTTTTAATTTCATGGCTGCAGTCACCATCTGCAGTGATTTTGGAGCCCAGAAAAATAAAGTCTGACACTGTTTCCACTGTTTCTCCATCTATTTCCCATGTAGTGATGGGACCAGATGCCATGATCTTCGTTTTCTGAATGTTGAGCTTTAAGCCAACCTTTTCACTCTCCACTTTCACTTTCATCAAGAGGCTTTTGAGTTCCTCTTCACTTTCTGCCATAAGGGTGGTATCATCTGCATATCTGAGGTTATTGATATTTCTCCCGGCAATCTTGATTCCAGCTTGTGTTTCCTCCAGTCCTGCATTTCTCATGATAGGCTATAGCAATTTAAAAATTAAAATTCATCTGACATACAAGTACAGTTGATTCTTGAAGAATACAGGACATAGGGGTGACATCACTCCAAGCAGTGAAAAATGGATTACAACTTTATAGTTTGCCTTCTGTATCCGTGATTCAGTATTCACAGATTCAACCTACAGTGGATCATGTAGTACTCTATAGTATATTTATTGAATAAAACCTTCGTGTAAGTAGACCCACACAAACCTGTGTTATTCAAGGATCAACTATACCTGCAAATGATATTTTAAAATGAAAGTGATTGAAAAGGATATTGTCATTGAGGTCAATGAAAAAGATGACCTGATGTTGTGGACGTTCTCAATTCTTTTGAAAGATAAAGAGATTTCAAGTAATTGAGAACCAAGAAGAGAAGTATGATTAGACTCAACAATATGTCATCAATATTAATGTTAGCATTAATACTAGTCCCTTCACAACAGTGTTGGGCATGGATACTAACACACAGTGCATTTAGAAGGTCATGAGAACTGAGGAAAAGGACAGAGGAAAGCTTTCCTAGAGACATTTGACTGTACTTACTCAATTAAAGGGGTATCTGGTGTCTCAGGGTAAAGAATCTGCATGCAATGTGAGACACCCACGTTCAACACCTAAGTCAGGAAGATATGCTGGAGAAGGAAACGGCAATCCTCTCCAGTATTCTTGCCTGGTGAATCCCATGAAGAGAAGTGTCTGGATCGCAGAGTCAGACATGACTGAAGCAACTTAGCACACACGCACACAATGTACTTTCATTCAATTAAAAACTTGAGGATTAAGCCCATCTGTCTGTTTTCAGAAGTTTTCCACGTAGTTCTAACATGCTAAAGTTTGAAAAATGCTCTTAAAATATATTTATATAGATGTAGGCAATACCAAATTTTGAGAAAATATGTATAAGCAGATAATATATAAATATATAAAATGAAGTAATAACAGACTATGATCCCTTGAGAGTTTATGTTTAATGTAAGTAATGGTGAGATCCATTGTGTTTCTAAATTGAAGTGGGTTAATTAATAAAGGTATTACTGGAAAAGAGATAAAGAAATTCATATCCCAGTGTGTTTTGTGCGATATAATAACTGATGCTTCTTGGTAACGTCAACAGTTGGTACAGGAAAGAAAAAAGTAATTCAAATACTCCCCAGTGGATGTGGGAAGTAACCAGTATAGTAGAAGATGACAAAACTAGAGGGAGAGTAGTTTAATACTGCAGATGAATTGAACTTCTGGACAGTAGGGGTATTTACCAGAAGCGGGGAGGGTAAAGACTTGGGGGTTGCATTGGGAAGCATGAAGAACCTCCAATCTATGTGCTGAACTATTTAAAATTTATATTTCAAGTGCTTCAAACCAAGATGGCTTTTAGGAAAAGGTTGACTGAAAAAGACTTTCAGGTGTCAAATGAATAAAGTTAGATGAAACAATAAAAAATAATTACAATTAAAAGTTAAATTTTAATAACCATAAGTTCTAATTTGCAGTGATGTAAAACATTTTTTTTTTTTTTAAGGGAGTAGATTATAGTCTCTGTGTGCAACACAAGGGAATTCAGAGAGTAGAAGATGGAGAAAAAAATGAAGCATGAAAAGCATGAATGACATGTTGAGAACCAGAAAAACAAATTTGAGTTTATAAAGCTGCTTCTGAAGGAAAATGAAAACAACTGCAATTACTTTCAGGTGAGGAAGTGAGTCAACAGTTGAAAGAATTGGCTGAGGTCTTCCTTAGTAACTGCAAGCCCTAAAAGTTACAGCAAGAGTGCTGCTGCTGCTGCTAATTCGCTTCAGTCGTGACTGACTCTGTGCCACACCATAGATGGCAGTCCACCAGGCTCCCACGTCCCTGAGATTCTCCAGGCAAGAACACTGGAGTGGGTTGCCGTTTCCTTCTCCAATGCATGAAAGTGAAAAGTGAAAGTAAAGGAGCAGAAGAAGGAGAGTGTTTCAGTGAAGTTATGAGGAAAGCAGACACAGAAAGCCTTTGTCAATGTATAAAGCAAGTCTACACATATCTTCCACAGCATGTTTGACACTTTTTTTAAATTCACACAGCGTCAACACACTGAACTTCTTCCCAATTGAACTGGTGTCCATGGGGAAAATTTGCTTTAAACAAACCAAAAGTAAGATGTATTAAAATATTATATGTATTAAAAATGTATTAAATATGATTGTTATTAGAGTCAGGTTAATGCCCATAAAGTGATGTAGGGATAATACCATAAGCTGTATAATGACTATACGACCTTTTAATTCTAACATATTCCAATATATTAGGCCCTGAATAACAACCATCTCCTCTCCCTGCAACTGTCAACATCTATATTTACTTCTTATGTTGATAGATACAATAATTATAAAATAATTAATCTGTTCATAGACTTAGAGTTTAGAATGCAATTTTCATATATGTGTAAGTGTGTATATGTTCTCTTTCTAAGAAGTAAAAAAATATAATAGATAATTTAAATGAAATAAAAAAAAACCCCAAATCCCTCTCTTTTGTTATAAATGGTCTATTGCCCCTCTTACACCACACGTTACTTATTACAATAGATTGTACTCTGATTTTTTTGCATTATGCCTAAATGTTTGAAGAATGAAAGAATGAATGAATACATAAGCAAGTGAATGAATCTCTGCAAATGTGATTTATAACTTAATTGCTGTAATTATAGTGGCTTTGGTTTCTGAATCTGTAATTGGGAATATATATTTTGAACTAAACCTTGAAAATGGGCAATGTGTGGTATATTACTGCCTTGAAAGTTCAGTCAATTTAACTTTAATGCCATGGCTGATGATGTAGCTTCCATTTGGTTAAGTATTTTATTAACTGCAATCTCCTTAATTCCAAGGTGTATGACAAACCTATCTCTGTCTAGATTTAGGATTGAGTGGGAAAGAGTTAAATGACATTCAGGAGGAAAAGAAACAAGCTATTCAAAATCCAATAAATATTGTTCAGTACAGCTAAAGTAGTTTTTATATTAATGCCTTCAGAATCCATTATAACAAAACATATAGAGGATGATTTTAATTTTTTGTGTATTTACTTGTTCTTTTTTTTTTTTTTTTTTACTTTACAATATTGTATTGGTTTTGCCATACATCAACATGCATCTGCCATGGGTGTACACGTGTTCCCAATCCTGAACCCGCCTCCCCCTTCCCTCTCCATACCATCCCTCTGGGTCATCCCAGTGCACCAGCCCCAAGCATTCTGTATCCTGCATCGAACCTGGACTGGTGATTCATTTCTTTTCTAACCTAAGGCAGGTCCATATTTTGTAATAAACTTCACTTACTTTGGCTTTTAGAAAAAAAAATTCTGAGGATTTTCTAAAATATTATTAGAAAAGTTGAGTCACAGAAGTTTATGTAAATAAAATCTGTTTAAAAAACTTTATATACATCTATTTCTAAATTTTAATAATTAATTTTATAAAAAGAATCAGTTGAGCAGTTGAGCTCTAAAGTCAGGTATTGTATTGCACTTCAAAAAAGGAGGCTTTTTATAGACAAGACTCTTTGTGAAAAGCAAATTATGTAATACAAACTTACCTTGATTTTTCTCTTTTTCGGGGGATTGGTGGTATTGCAGAGCTTCCCTGGTGGCTAAGAGATAAAGAATCTGCCAGCCAATGCAGGAGACACAGGAGATGCAGTTTCAATACCTAGGTCGAGATCACCTGGAGAAGGACATGGCAACCCACTCCAGTATCCTTGCCTGAAGAATCCCATGGACAAAGGAGCCTGGTGGGCTAAAACTCATAGGGTCACAAGAACTGGACATAATTTAGCAACTAAATCAACCAACCAACCACATGTTATCACAGTTGGGAAAACAATGACTCTTCTCCAGAAAACAGGCAATGCCTCTTCACTTATTCCATGTGTTTTATAAAGAACATGACTTATTGGAGAATAAGTGCAGAGGCACAGCAGATGAGATGACCAGCATGTGGGTAAGGGTTTGAAAAGTAAGATGGAACAGAGGAGCACTGCATCAGTACTGGACCAGAAATGCTGACATAACTCTAGAACCAGTCTCATGAATTCTACTGCCAGTTCCTTGGAAAAGGGAAATAACTAAAATCACTTCTACCTCATCCAAGAGCGTATATATCCCTGTCTCTCTTTGACTGCAGTTCCGTGGTATCAGAGTTCATTATTTCACTGAATGAAAGGAAAAAAAAAATATATATATATATACACACACACACACACACACACACACACATACACTATATACACAGTCAATGGCTATTTATCAAACGTGGGTTCGATCCTTGGGTGGGGAAGATCCCCTGGAAAAGGAAGTGGCAACCCACTCCATTATTCTTGCCTGGGAAATACGATGGACAGAGGAGTCTGGCAGGTTACAGTCTATGGGGTTGCAAAACAGTACACGACTTAGTGACTAAACAACTTAAATCAATTATTGACTTTATTTATGACATATTACCTAACAGAAGCAGAAGATATTAAGAAGAAGAGGCAAGAACACACGGCAGAACTGTACAAAAAAGATTTTCACGACCTAAATAATCACGAAGGTGTGATCACTTGCCTAGAGCCAGACATCCTGGAATGTGAAGTCAAGTGGACCTTATAGAGCATCACTACGAACAAAGCTAGTGGAGGTTGAGCTATTCCAAATCCTGAAAGATGATGCTGTGAAAGTGCTGCACTCAATATGCCAGCAAATTTGGAAAACTCAGCAGTGGCCACAGGAATGGAAAAGGTCAGTTTTCATTCCAATCTCAAAGAAAGGTAATGCCAAAGAATGCACAAACTACCACACAATTGCACTCATCTCACATGCTAGTAAAGTAATGCTCAAAATTCTCCAAGCCAGGCTTCAGCAATATGTGAACCATGAACTTCCTGATGTTCAAGCTGGTTTTAGAAAAGGCAGAGGAACCAGAGATCAAACTGCCAACATCCGCTAGATCATCGAAAAAGCAAGAGAGTTCCAGAAAAACATCTATTTCTGCTTTATTAACTATGCCAAAGCCTTTGACTGTGTGGATCACAGTAAACTGTGGAAAATTCTGAAGGAGATGGGAATATCAGACCACCTGACCTGCCTCTTGAGAAACTTATATGCAGATCAGGAAGCAACAGTTAGACCTGGACATGGAACAACAGACTGGTTCCAAATAGGAAAAGGAGTACATCAAGGGTTTTTATTGTCAACCTGCTTATTTAACTTATATGCAGAGTACATCATGAGAAACCCTGGACTGGAAGAAACACAGGTTGGAATCAAGATTGCCGGGAGAAATATCAATAACCTCAGATATGCAGATGACACCACCCTTATGGCAGAAAGTGAAGAGGAACTAAAAAGCCTCTTGATGAAAGTGAAAGTGGAGAGTGAAAAAGTTGGCTTAAAGCTTAACATTCAGAAAATGAAGATCATGGCATCTTGTCCCATCACTTCATGGGAAATAGATGGATAAACAGTGGAAACAGTGTCAGACTTTACTTTTTGTGTTTCCAAAATCACTGCAGATGGTGACTGCAGCCATGAAATTAAAAGACTCTTTCTTCTTGGAAGGAAAGTTATGACCAACCTAGATAGCATATTCAAAAGAAGAGACATTACTTTGCCAACAAATGTCCATCTAATCAAGGTTATGGTTTTTCCTGTGGTCATGTATGGATGTTAGAGTTGGACTGTGAAGAAGGCTGAGAGCTGAAGAATTGATGCTTTTGAACTGTGGTGTTGGAGAATGCCGAGGTCCAGCCCCGGCTGATCCAGGGAGTTCAAAGCGAGGACGGCATCGGTGAGGGTCAGGAAAAAATTGCTTAAATAAATATTAATTAAAGATATAAAGGGTAATAGAATGAGGATAGCTCAGTAGGAAATTCAGTGGAGAAAAGAGGCTGAGTAGCTTGGTTTACACGGGAGACCAATAAAACTTCAAGACAAGAAGTTTGCACCACTTACGTAGGCCGCAGGCATCCTTCCATTCTCCAGAAGGAGAGGAGACACTGAAGACTCCCCGGTCGGATCTTAGAAGCCCAGGCATAATTAGTAAGCATGGTGGGTTCCGTGCTCCAGATGGGGACTCAACCAGAATTTGAGAGTGAGAACAACATGGGGAGACCAGTCCTTCGAGGAACTGATCCCGATTCTTTATTTTCCATGGTCTACTTTTATACACTGAGATATTATACAAAAGTCACGTGGGGTCAGCAGTCCTGACTTTTATCAAAGTCAGGTGCTTCATACAAATGTATACAGAGGTCTTAGGGGTGTTACATCATCTTCTGGCCAGGTGGCCTGCTGACAATTTATGACCCTCTCCCTGTGACAGCGGTCAGTCAACCAGAACACTTATTTCTCCAGGGGTGATTATTCTTAAACAGAGTCCACCTTCCGAAGGTACCAGATAGAGTTACATTCCTATAGGGTGATGGTGTTGTGGGTTTTAATTAAGGAAAGAATTTACTTAGCCTAAGGTCTAACGTGATTAATATAAAAGGTTAATACCTATTTCTTCTATATATTCATTACTGTGTGTAAGGGCAGGCAATGTGGAGACGTAGCAGTAAACATTGGCTCAATAAATGAAAAACCCTTCACCAATACAATTTCTAATCAGCCCACTAATAGTTTTCTAACTTCTCTAAAGAACATGTTTTTAGAAGGTTAAAAGCATCTAGTGCCTCCCACGGTTGGGAGGCTGTGAGTAATCACATGTGGCCCGACAAGCCTGTCAGGTAGGCTAGAGAACCTTCAGAGGAGTTTGTAGGTTAAAATACTCCTGTCACGCCCAGGAATTTTTATGAACTGGAGCTCTAAGTTAACCCCTTCTCCAAAAGAGGTGGTGGGGGACAGCCCTCCGTAAAGTCAGAGGTGTAGATGAGAGCACAAAGTAGTAAAGTAGGGAGGCTCTGGTTATGGAGGTAGATGCTCAAGGATTTCCAGGGGGACTCCTGAGGCTTAGCCGTGCCTTTGCGTATGTTGAGCCTCCTTCCTCATGACCTTTGCCATTGGCGGAGGTCCTCTCACCAGCTCCTGGCAGGAGAAGACTCTTGAGAGTCCCTTGGACTGCAAGGAGATCTAACCAGTCTATTCTGAAGATCAGCCCTTGGATTACTTTGGAAGGAACAATGCTCAAACTGAAACTCCAGTACTTTGGCCACCTCATGCGAAGAGTTGATTCATTGGAAAAGACTCTGATGCTGGGAGGAATTGGGGGTAAGAAGAGAAGGTGAAGACAGAGGATGAGATGGCTGGATGGAATCACTGACTAGATGGACGAGAATCTGAGTGAACTCCAGGAGTTGGTGATGGACAGGGAGGCCTGGTGTGCTGCAATTCATGGGGTCGCAAAGAGTCGGACACGACTGAGTAACTGAACTGAACTGAAAGTAGTTTAAAAATAATTCTGAAGATTGTTACTCATTTCTCAAGTATATTTTCCTGATATTGTTTTTTTTTTTTTTTTTTTTTTAACATTTTCTAAGAAAAAGTTTTAAGTCAGATTTGCATTTGCCTATCTGGCAATATGATTTAGGCATGCCTATGTGCTTTTGCTATTCCAAATCCTGAAAGATGATGCTGTGAAAGTGCTGCACTCAATATGCCAGCAAATTTGGAAAACTCAGCAGTGGCCACAAGATTGGAAAAGGTCAGTTTTCATCCCAATCCCAAAGAAAGGCAATGCCAAAGAGTGCTCAAACCACCGCACAATTGCACTCATCTCACACGCTAGTAAAGTAATGCTCAGAATTCTTCCAAGCCAGGCTTTAGCAATATATGAACCGTGAACTTCCTGATGTTCAAGCTGGATTTAGAAAAGGCAGAGGAACCAGAGATCAGATTGCCAACATCCGCTGGATCATGGAAAAAGCAGGAGAGTTCCAGAAAAACATCTATTTCTGCTTTATTGACTATGCCAAAGCCTTTGACTGTGTAGATCACAATAAACTGTGGAAAATTCTGAGAGAGATGGGAATACCAGACCACCTGATCTGCCTCTTGAGAAATCTGTATGCAGGTCAGGAAGCAACAGTTAGAACTGGTCATGGAACAACAGACTGCTTCCAAATAGGAAAAGGAGTACGTCAAGGCTATATATTGTCACCATGTTTATTGAACTTATATGCAGAGTACATCATGAGAAACCCTGGACTGGAAGAAACACAAGCTGGAATCAAGATTGCCGGGAGAAATATCAATAACCTCAGATATGCAGATGACACCACCCTTATAGCACAAAGTGAAGAGGGGCTAAAAAGCCTCTTGATGAAAGTGAAAGTGGAGAGTGAAAAGGTTGGCTTAAAGCTCAACATTCAGAAAACGAAGATCATGCCATCTGGTCCCATCACTACATGGGAAATAGATGGAGAAACAGTGGAAACAGTGTCAGACTTTATTTTTCTGGGCTCCAAAATCACTGCAGATGGTGACTGCAGCCATGAAATTAAAAGACGTTTACTCCTTGGAAGGAAAGTTATGACCAACCTAGATAGTATATTCAAAAGCAGAGACATCACTTTGCCAACAAAGGTTCTCCTAGTCAAGGCTATGGTCTTTCCTGTGGTCATGTATGGATGTGAGAGCTGGACTGTGAAGAAGGCTGAGTGCCGAAGAATTGATGCTTTTGAACTGTGGTGTTGGAGAAGACTCTTGAGAGTCCCTTGGACTGCAAGGAGATCCAACCAGTCCATTCTGAAGGAGATCAGCCCTGGGATTTCTTTGGAAGGAATGATGCTAAAGCTGAAACTCCAGTATTTTGGCCACCTCATGCAAAGAGTTGACTCATTGGAGAAGACTCTGATGCTGGGAGGGATTGGGGGCAGGAGGAAAAGGGGACGACAGAGGATGAGATGGCTGGATGGCATCACTGACTCGATGAATGTGAGTCTGAGTGACCTCCGAGAGCTGGTGATGGACAGGGAGTCCTGGCGTGCTGCAGTTCATGGGGTCGCAAAGAGTCGGACACGACTGAGCGACTGATCTGATCTGATCTGATATGCTTTTGCATATAGCATCATTAATTCTTGTAGAATACATATGAAGTGGGTATTGTTAGCACCTGGTTTTACAGATGAAATAACTAATGCTTAGAAATATCAAGTTTCTTGCTTAAAACCAACTTTGTTAAAATGTTTATAAGTTCATGTATCTCCAGTTTAAACACAGCCTCATGGTTAAGAAGATGTCTCCCTTTTCCTTTAATATACTTTTGGCTAGTGTTTCATAATTTCATGGAGACAAAAATCTGTGATGTTCTGTAAATGAATTCTGATATTCAGAGACAAAATGTATTTATAATGATGTGCCAGAATCATTCAGAGAAGGAAACTACAAGTGTGAAATTAAAATTCAATCCTTTCTACCCAGGCAAAAATGGTTGAATCACTCCCTACCTCACAGAACACTTCAGAACACAGTGGCATTGTTCATGACAAAATGATGTTTATCTATACTGACCTTGCACATACGTACAGTAATTTCTATTACTCAATGTTTTCCCTTCAGATGATGCAAATTTATTGAAAAAAAAAATCACATACATCTTAGTTATTTTTTTTTTAGTTTCACCTGTGTTAAATCTTTGCTGTTTTGCTGTGAATCTCTTCCTATGAGATCCAGTTAAAAAGTACATTATTGCCTAAATGTAAAATATTTTGCATTCAAAATAATACCTTTAACAATTGTTTATTCCTTCTTAAAGACTTTTCAACGTATCCTGTACTAAGTTGTAAACCTAGGAACTGTAAACCAGTTCCTTTTAATAAAATGTGTACTTGGTATCATCTAGCAGGACAATTTCTCAGTTGGACCTCTGATTCCTTATATGTTAGGCTCTGTCCAGCCCTGATAACTCCATATTTCTCCACTTTGAAATGCTTTTAATTTTCTTTTCACCAATTTATTTATACTCTATATTTAATTTCACTTGAAGTTTTACTAATTCAGCCATCCATTTACTGATTATACCAAACCCATCAAGAGTCATTATACTTTACACTACTTGACTTTTGACAAATTAAAGCATTTGTGATTTTTTTTTTTTTCCTTGCTAAACCATATGCTCATTGAGATCAACCTGCCGTCTGCTTTGTCTTTCTTTGAGGTTACAAAGTTCGAAAAGCACTTAATATACAGTAGGGACAAATAACTATTCTCAACAATATGTGTGACCATTATAAATTCTTAATACATGACAGATAATTAATTGAAAACCATATAGATGACATGAATGTAGTGTTTAAATATAGGTTCCTGTGTTCATGGAATTTTTCAGGCAAGAATATTGGAGTGGATTGCCACTTCCTATTTCAGGGACTCTTCCTGACCCAGGGATTGAATTCACGTCTGTTCCATCTCCTGCACTGGCAGATGGATTCTTTACCACACAACATAGTTGTTCAAATAACTTGGGCTTCTGTAGCACTGGGTTACACCCATGGCCTACATTGCGTAATTTTTATGATTTACCCATATATTATCTCCAATTTTTTATCAATAATATAATATTTACCTCTTACTTAATATTTTCCACTAAAGTTTCAATCAGGCAATGTTTATAAAGTGTTTTTCCCAATATAAAGGTAAATTTTCAGTTAATTATTAGTTATTGTCATTGTATTCTAAAAAACAAAGATTTATTTTACAATAAGCAGAGAAGGAAGTAGCCCATATGTCAGGAAAGTAACTGCATAGATAATAATATCAAAATCTGAAAAAAAAAAAAAAAATCAGTATTAAGGTTTGCTACTGCTAAGTCGCTTCAGTCGTGTCCGACTCTGTGCGACCCCGTAGACGGCAGCCCACGAGGCTCTGCCATCCCTGGGATTCTCCAGGCAAGAACACTGGAGTGGGTTGCCATTGCCTTCTCCATTGTGTGAAAGTGAAAATTGAAAGTGAAGTCGCTCAGTCACGTTCGACTCGTAGCGACCCCATGGACTGCAGCCCACCAGGCTCCTCCATCCATGGGATTTTCTAGGCAAGAGTACTGGAGTGGCTTGCCTTGCCATTGCCTTGCCACGCCTTGCCTTCTCCATTGCCTTGCCATCTGCCTTCTTCTCTATTAAGGTTTAGCTTATGTTTAAGCAAAATGAGACCCCACTCCAATACTCTTGCCTGGAAAATCCCATGGATGGAGGAGCCTAGTAGGCTGCAGTCCATGGGATCTCGAAGAGTCGGACACAACTGAGTGACTTCACTTTCACTTTTCACTTTCATGCATTGGAGAAGGAAATGGCAACCCACTCCAGTGTTCTTGCCTGGAGAATCCCAGGGACGGGGGAGCCTGGTGGGCTGCCATCTATGGGGTCGCACAGAGTTGGACACGACTGAAACGACTTAGCAGCAGCAGCAAGCAAATTGAGAAGATACTTGGAGCTGATTTTGTCTTGTATTTTTATTTTTGCTCTTTGTTTTTACTTCATTTTGTTTCTTTCTACTCCTTTTTCTCTCTTTCCCTGCTGTCTTGATTTCTTTTAAATCAGAAAAAAAAAAATATATCGATCCTGCAGGGTATCTAAAGAATACATTATTTGAATTCAATGCATGGCATAGAGACCTCCAGCTGATACATGTTATTGCTCCAGGTGAAAAGCTTGATTACTCTCATAAAAAGAATGAAAGGACAATAATGAGGGAATCACTTTCACTGGCAGCCTATGGCTCCGGGTTTGCATACATAGCAGAGTTAAAAAAAAAAAAAAAAAAAAAGCAAAAATATAGAGGAGGAATGTTTCAGAATGTGGGTTAGTTAGCTTGGAAAGAAACCAAGGTAAGCGGCAGAAGTAGAACAGAGGTGTCAGGTCAGCAACTTGACCAATTTGCATCTTTATTTCCCAGTGATATATAGAGTGGATTATAAAGTATATGCTGTGTACACTGTACCCACATTCTCTCTCTCATTTACTGTTTTTTAGCTAATTAACTTCTTAGATTTTCAAACATTAACCAGAAGTATCAAGTTGTTCAAGTACAAGTCACGTGCTTATTTTCAAGCATGGGTTCTTTGCCTTACATATTAACTCCTCTTAAGTGGCTTAAGTCACTTAAATTAACATCATCAGCATGGATATAATGTGTGTGTGAGAGAGAGGTAGAGAGAGAGGAAAGGAGAGAGAGATAGAAGCTTAGTACCTTGGTTTAGCTGCTGCTGCTAAGTCGTTTCAGTTGTGTCCCACTCTGTGTGATCCCATAGATGGCAGCCCACTAGGCTCCTCTGTTTCTGGGATTCTCCAGGCAAGAACACTGGACTGGGTTGCCATCTCCCTCTTCAATGCATGAAAGTAAAAAGTGAAAGTGAAGTCGCTCAGTCGTGTCTGACTCTTCGCGACCCCATGAACTGCAGCCCACCAGGCTCCTCCATCCATGGGATTTTCCAGGCAAGAGTATTGGAGTGGGGTGCCACATTGCCTTCTCCTTCCTTCTCTTAGTACCCAATATTTGGCACTACTGGTGAAGAACCTCCGTGCCAATGCAGGAGATGTTTGATCCCTGGAGAATCCCATGGAAAGAGGAGCCTGACAGGCTGCAGTCTAAAGGGTCACACAGTGTCAGAAACAACTGAAGTGATTTAGCATATATAAAATAGCTGCAAGTTTCATTTAGAAGGCATAATGTAAACATGTTTTCAAATAGAATTGCTTTTTAATGGCATAAACTGCTCCCATGTATTACAATAATAAAAATAAATGCTACAAATATATTTACACCAAACAATCCCATTTTTTAAACAAGTTAATTGTCACAACTTTTTAAGAGTCTACTAAAAAGAGCAACCAATGTACAACTTTGTATAATTTTATATCCATACAAATATCAAATCTCTACATAAATTGAGCCTTCACCTCTGATAGAGAGGTAAACTTTTGAAAGATGCTAAAATTACTATTTCTCACTATGTAACTGAATATTAGCCAGGGCAAACTCATTGAACCTCAACCAACTTATATATTAGGAAATGAAACTGTCTAAGGCAGTTTTAGGTATTGATAAACAGGCACTGTTATTCTAGGATGAATTTATTGTTCACTCATCTTTTTCCCATTACCCACTGCATACATATCTATTATGGCCATTACTATAGAGCGTCTCAGTTATTTATGCATAGGTATCAGCAAACGTATGATGTGCTCCCCAAGGCTGGAGCTATCATCTGCTTCTGTATCTTCCATACCTACTTCATTAAGTACCCAGTAGACAGTGCTGTTCAGAGAAATAGCTTATGCAGATTAGTCAACTAAGAAATTGATTTAGTACATTTCAGGCAATAGACTTGAAGATTTAAAAGTAAGTAAGTGTTAGTTGCTCAGTCGTGCCCGACTCTTTGCGGTCCCATGGACTGCAGCCCACCAGGCTTCTCTGTCCATGAGATTTTCCAGCCAAGGATACTGGAGTGGGTTGCTGTTTCCTTCTCCAGGGATCTTCCAACCCAGGGATCGAACCGGGGTCTCCTACACTGCAGGCAGATTCTTTACTGACTGAGCTACAAGGGAAGCCCTGAGATTTAAAAAGATGGCCAATTTAGGAAGTCAGTCTTGAAAATTCATTGGAAGGACTGATGCTAAAGCTGAAGCTCCAATACTTTGGCCACCTGATGCGAAGAATTGACTCATTGGAAAGAGCCTGATGCTGGGAAAGACTGAAGGCAGGAGTAGAAGGGGACAACAAAGGATGAGATGGTTGGATGGCATAGACTTGATGGATATGAATTTGAGCAAGCTCTGGGAGTTGGTGGTGGACAGGGAATCCTGGTGTGCTACAGTCCATGGAGTCGCAAAACATCAGACATGATTGAGCACTGAACTGAACTGATAAGAGAATACTCCATGAGCTCTTGCTTTCAGCACTTCCCTCATACTATTCCTATTGGGAAACTCAGATATTAAAGAATAACTGTACCACACACCAACTGGGCTTATTTGATTCTGATGACAAGAAAGATGCACTGTGTAAAACATCTTTGTCAGCATGAGACTGTCTTTTCACAATTTGGCTGTATTAAGAGTTGTTTCTTTTGAAATGGAAGTGAACTCATTATTTATCAACTCTTGCATAGTTCTACTTAATTCCAAAAGTTACATCAATGATAATTTCAACTACACTTTAAATTGTCCTTATGAAACCATTTTATTTTGTGTTCTTTAATTCTTTAACTTGAATAATACTTACTCATTTTTCTCTAATGCATAAGTTTGTTTCAATTCTGGAAGCAAAAGAGATGTTCAGGTTGAGATTGTTTCCAGGCACCAAATATGTGTAAACTATTGATTAGAATCAATGGATATCTAGTGAAGTTATCTAATTAAGTTTAAAATTTAGTAAGGAATATGCATCATTTAAAAGGAAGGCATAGCAACCCACTCCGGTATTCTTGCCTGGGAATCCCCATGGAGAGAAGAGACTGGTGGGCTACAGTCCATGGAGTCGCAAAAAGTCGGACACAAGAGGGACTAAGCACAGCACAGCACAACACACATATGTCATTTAAACAACACGTGAAACATATGTGTTGCAACCCTGAAGTGATAGATTTAAAGGACTTAGAGTACCACTTCAGGCCAACATTTGATAAAAGAGATTAAATTTATTAATATCTTCCTGACTGATATGAACAAAAATCTGGACAAAATATATGATTTTTGTGGCACTGTTATCTGATTAGCAAAGAGCAATGAAACAAACAAGGTGAGCCCTATGATTGCACAGGCACCGACGCTCTGAGAGAATTTGCTGACCATAGCATAGGAGGCAGGACATTAGATGAGCCCAGCTAAGGACCAAATCAGATTAAATAAAGGTCTGGGGTGACTAAGCTTTAAAAAGAAAGCAGAGTAATAAAAAGAAGAAATTTGTACAAAGAGAGAAATCTGGAGATCCATATATGGTCTCCCTCCAGAATTTAGCAATTTACTTATACAATCATATGAAGAAATCATCCAAGACCAAGAGAAGAACATCTAAAATGATTAAAGAACCATCATATGCATTTGCAAAAGACTATGAACAGCACTTATTCCTCACAGCCAAAGCAGCAGCAGAAGCTGCTTCTGCTGCTGCTAAGTCGCTTCAGTTGTGTCCAACTCTGTGCGACCCCATAGATGGCAGCCCACCAGGCTCCCCCATCCCTGGGATTCTCCAGGCAAGAACACTGGAATGGGTTGCCATTTCCTTCTCCCATGCATGAAAGTGAAAAGTGAAAGTGAAGTCGCTCAGTTGTGTCCAACTCTAGCGACCCCATGGACTGCAGCCTACCAGGCTCCTCCGTCCATGGGATTTTCTAGGTAAAAGTACTGGAGTGAGGTGCCACTGCCTTCTCCACAGCCAAAGTAGAATGGTAAACAATTCAAGGCTTATTGAGTAGAATATTTAGACTTAGCCTAGACTAAATTATTTTCTGGTATTGCCTATGCTATGCTATGCTAAGTCACTTTAGTCGTGTCCGACTCTGTGTGACCCCACAGACGGCAGCCCACCAGGCTCCCCCGTCCCTGGATTTCTCCAGGCAAGAACACTGGAGTGGGTTGCCATTTCCTTCTCCAATGCATAACAAAGCTTAATAGTAAGCTCCAGTGTGGGGAATTAACTGTTCCCATGCAACTTCCACTGCAGGGGGATACAGGTTTGATCTCTGGTGGGGGAAGTTCCACATGCAATACATTGTGGCCAAAAAGAAAAAAAAAAAAAAAAATCAAAGTCCAAATTGAAGTCTGAAGTTACAACTTTAAACTTAACATATTTGATTGCTTTCTGTGATGTTTTATTTTAATGACCACATAGACAAAGTAAATTATAGAGTTTATCTACAGGCTGACTGAGGAAAAGGGAGATAAGTGAATTCATATAATTGCAGCCAAATAACTGTTGTTATGTTACCAATTTTAGTCTGAACATAGAGGGAAAAAACAGTATAATATTAATTTGGGGAAAAAAGGTGTAGTAATCAATAAAAATATATGTTATGACTTCTGTGAAATTTAGTGGTACAATTTGATAAAGTGACCTGAAAAAAGTGACCTGATAATAGAGCTGACAAAGTAACCCAAAAGGAATAGTATAAACAGTGAGATATTTCAAAGCATATTGTTAAAGAGAGTTTGATTTATTTGATGACAAGATTCATAGTGGAACTGTGAAAGAACTGATGGAGTGAACAGAAGAAATAGTCATTAGTTAAGATGGCAGTTAGCAAAAGAACAGCTGATCCAATTACATGGTTGATGTTACATGGAAATAACCCATTTGTGAGTGAGTTTTGAATGGAGATGATTGTGAATGGTTGGAACTTCTATAGAATGCAAGGTTTATCTAGTTGAATCACATGACAGAATTCAGAGACTGTTGTAATGTACAACTAGGCCTCCAGGTACAATGTTGAATATTTTTCTCTGGGTGTGTGTGGGCTCAGTCGCAGTGACTCTACAGTCCCATGGACTGTAGCCCACCAAGCTCCTCTGCTCATGGAATTTTCCAGGCAAGAAAAATTTTATGTTAATTTTATTATTAATTTTAATAATGTACATTGTTTATTAATATAATTAATTAATACCCTATTGGTATTAATATTTAAACAATTATATCAATTATTAGTATATCGATTTTTCTTCCAACTGCAATTAATCTGACTTATTCCTCTCAGACTTTAAGGATAGCACATAGTGAACTCACTTGAAAATCTACAAACAATTCAAAAGTTGATAAAAACTTCCCAGATGAAACTCTTATGTGATCTGCTAGCACTCAGTGTGAAAGAGAATTAGTTGGCTTAAAGCTCAACATTCAGAAAACGAAGATCATGCCATCTGGTCCCATCACTACATGGGAAATAGATGGAGAAACAGTGGAAACAGTGTCAGACTTTATTTTTCTGGGCTCCAAAATCACTGCAGATGGTGACTGCAGCCATGAAATTAAAAGACGCTTACTCCGTGGAACGAAAGTTATGACCAACCTAGATAGCATATTCAAAAGCAGAGACATTACTTTGCCAACAAAGGTTTGCCTAATCAAGGCTATGGTCTTTCCTGTGGTCATGTATGGATGTGAGAGCTAGACTGTGAAGAAGGCTGAGCGCCAAAGAATTGATGCTTTTGAACTGTGGTGTTGGAGAAGACTCTTGAGAGTCCCTTGGACTGCAAGGAGATCCAACCAGTCCATTCTGAAGGAGATCAGCCCTGGGATTTCTTTGGAAGGAATGATGCTAAAGCTGAAACTCCAGTATTTTGGCCACCTCATGCGAAGAGTTGACTCATTGGAGAAGACTCTGATGCTGGGAGGGATTAGGGGCAGGAGGAGAAGGGGACGACAGAGGATGAGATGGCTGGATGGCATCACTGACTCGATGGATATGAGTCTGAGTGACCTCCGGGAGTTGGTGATGGACAGGGAGGCCTGGCGTGCTGCGGTTCATGGGGTCGCAAAGAGTCGGACACAACTGAGCGACTGATCTGATCTAATCTGATCTGATAAGAAAATTCTTTCAAGTCAATGACAGAACTAGGCCAGAAGCAATGAGAATAAATTAAGTGATAGAGGATGTTCAATGGTCATCTCAAACTGTGGTATAAAAGCCACTAGCAGTTCTTTTCTCTTTCACATGGAGTAACAGAAAACAAAAATCTACCCTTCATTTTTGGGGGATGCAAAACTATTACATTTGTGCTTTTATCCTATCAGGGTTGATGCAGACAAAAATGTGCTTCATATATTTTATTTGATACAAATAAAAGTCTAAAGTTAGATTACAATCATTTGAACATAGTGAAAACTAAGGCATAGAAAATGAGAACTTGTGATGGTATTCAATATGCTTAATTTTTTAATTGTTTTATCATATTGAATAGTTCTAAACTTGGCATCTGAAGGTATCCATTGTTTTAGATAGAAACATAAATACACAGATAAAATATGTTGGATCTCACCCAACCCTGAAAAAGCCCACTTAATAACTCATTTATTTGCTTTCAGATCAGATCAGATCAGTCGCTCAGTTGTGTCGGACTCTTTGCGACCCCATGAACCGCAGCACGCCAGGCCTCCCTGTCCATCACCAGCTCTCGGAGGTCACCCAGACTCACATCCATCGAGTCAGTGATGCCATCCAGCCATCTCATCCTCTGTCGTCCTCTTCTCCTCCTGCCCTCAATCCCTCCCAGCATCAGAGTCTTCTCCAATGAGTCAACTCTTCGCATGAGGTGGCCAAAAATACTGGAGTTTCAGCTTTAGCATCACTCCTTCCACAGAAATTCCAGGGCTGATCTCCTTCAGAATGGACCAGTTGGATCTCCTTGCAGTCGAAGGGACTCTCAAGAGTCTTCTCCAACACCACAGTTCAAAAGCATCAATTCTTCGGCACTCAGCCTTCTTCACAGTCCAGCTCTCACATCCATACATGACCACAGGAAAGACCATAGCCTTGACTAGGTGAACCTTTGTTGGCAAAGTGATGTCTCTGCTTTTGAATATGCTATCTAGGTTGGTCATAACTTTCCTTCCAAGGAGTAAGTGTCTTTTAATTTCATGGCTGCAGTCACCATCTGCAGTGATTTTGGAGCCCATAAAAATAAAGTCTGACACTGTTTCCACTGTTTCTCCATCTATTTCCCATGTAGTGATGGGACCAGATGGCATGATCTTCGTTTTCTGAATGTTGAGCTTTAAGCCAACCTTTTCACTCTCCACTTTCACTTTCATCAGCTTATTTGCTTTAAGTTTTCCATATATCTTACCCCTTTTCCTTAAGAAAATCCCCTTTTCAGGGAGCTTATTATATTGGGGTTATCCTAGTCCTTATATCTTGTTCCCAACAAATTCTACTACCCTTACATAATTTCTCAAATGTAATTATGCAATTACATCATCATTTTTCCTTAATTGTTGTGATTGTGAGTTAGATTTCCATCAGCTGGTCCTCTACTTAAGGTTCACAAAAATTTTATACTCTCTTTTTCCTTGTCAATTAGGCATCCATATTGATATTCACTATATTTTAGCACCTTATCTCACATATTTTTTTGCTTTTATGGCCCAATAACCTACATTCACTTTAGTACCAGAGTATTTCCAGGAAATTTGAGTGATAACTTGGATTTTAACACCAAGTCATTTGATTTTGATGATATCTGCTTGCTATCTTTGGTTATGAAAGTATCAATAAAATATTTTAAAACTAATAAGAGACACTTGTACCCCAATGTTCATAGCAGCACTGTTTGCAATAGCCAGAACGTGGAAGCAACCTAGATGTCCATCCACAGATGAATGGATAAGCAAGCCGTGGTACATATACACAATGGAGTATTACTCAGCCATTAAAAAGAATACATTTGAATCAGTTCTAAGGAGGTGGATGGAACTGGAGCCTATTATACAGAGTGAAGTAAGCCAGAAACAAAAACACAAATACAGTATACTAACACATATATATGGAATTTAGAAAGATGGTAAAAAATAACCCTACTTACGAGACAACAAAAGAGACACTGATGTATAGACCAGACTTTTGGACTCTGGGACCGGGAGAGGGTGAGATGATTGGGGAGAATAGCATTGAAATATGTATAATATTATATCTGAAATGTATTAATTGTTCAAACTAAAAAAAAAAAAAAAAAAAAAAACTAATAATGGCTACCATTTTAGTAAGTTTGTACATGTTTTGTGATACATTTCCTAAATATTGCAACATAACAAAAAAAGGAAATGTTTTATTTTGAATTTTCACATATTAGGGATCACAGGCTCAGAGATATTAAATAATATAATATGCCTAAGTTTATGTACATAGCAAGTAGTGGAAAGCAGAGTTGCACTCAGATTCATTACTTATGGTCTATGCTTATTTCATGTCTTCATATTGCCTATGAAAATATTTTCAGAAAGATCATAAAATGGGCACAAAACCAATACAATATTGTAATTAGCCTCCAATTAAAATACATAAATTTATATTAAAACTGTTTTGATTGCTGATATTAAAAAAATCAATTTGATTTTTGCTAATGGCTTTTCTAGCACACATTGTGAGTTTATATTATTTATTTATTTATATACATTTGTCTTAATTGTGAGCCAACCAAGAGTATTAGATAACCATCAACCAAAACTAAAAAAGAATTACTGAAACCATTTCATGGCATTATACATTTTCTCTGTGTCCCATTTTTCTGGTGACTCCCCTTGCCACAGTTTTGCTGAGAGTAATTACATATAACATTGTATAAGTTTAAGGTGATTTGATACAAATTTATATTGTGAAATGATTACCATAACAGTATTAATTAAAGATCATCACCTCACATAATTACATAATTTTATGTGTGTGGTAGGAATATTTAAGATTTACTCTCAGCAACTTTCAATTATATAATACAGTATAATTAACTATAATCACCATGCTATTGATTAAGCCATAAATCTCATTTTTCTTATAACTGGAAACCTCTATTCTTTGACCAATATTTCCCAATTTCCTCCACCTTCCAGTCCCTGATAACCAGTCATTGACTCTCTTTCTATGAGTCTGGCTATTTTTAGGTTCCCTGTAAGCAAGAGATCTATATACACTTCTTCTTTCTGACTGACAATATTGTCTAATGCCCTCAAGATTTATCTATGTTGCTGTAAATGACAGCATTTCTTTCATTTTATGTCTGAATAATATTTTGAAGAACTTTTATAATATTTTTCATGATGGTTGCACCAATTTACATTTCCACCAACAATGCACACATTTATTTTTTCTTTCCTCTATATCCTTGCCCACACTTGCTGTAACTTTTCATTTTGATTATAGGCATTATAATGGGTGTGATGCAAAATGACAGGCCATTTGGTTTGGATTTGTATTTCCCTGATGATTAGTGGTGGTGAGCTTTTTTTTCATGTACCTGTTGGCTATTTGTATATTTTCCTTGTAAAAAAAATGTCTGTTCATGTTTTCTGCTGGGGGTACTTTTTGAATGATGCCACCATCAAGTATGATTATCTGAGGTCTCATCAGTCAATTAAAAAGTCACTTTCTCCATTATTCTCTATATGTTTAAAATTAACAAAAGACAGTTGTGCTGTTTATGCTAGTAACAAGAAATATATGAGCTCCTTTATTTATTAGAATGTATATTAAACTCAGCACAAATAATCTCTTAAATGTTATACTATTGTAACATGTAACTATGCATCTTGTGGTTCATGCATCTATTTCAGTGAATCATTTCCTCAAACTTACAATACTTGCTCTCTGACTTTTAGAATACATTTTTTTAGGTGAATTAATGTTTTAAAATAAAACATTATTTACCTTGAGGAAAAGGCTAAATCAAATATTTTTATTTTATATTATTCATCATGCAGATAGTAGGAATTTTTCTTGGTCCTGAAATTTCATAATTTACATATCTGAATGTCAGGACTTATGATCAAGACTGGAAAAATTTTAAAAATAAGTTGAAATTAGAAAGAGAAGGAAAAGAATAATTTGTGTATATTCTGCTGTACCATCCCCAAAACAATAAGAAAAAGTTATATTCAGTTGAGATAATTTAAGAATTACTTACTGAATCCTGGGTGCATGCCAACTGTGGCATGAAGTATACAAATACAAACATGTAATTTGTATGTAGCTCAAGTTCTTCTGATATTAAAAGAATTCATTTTGATTTTTGCTAATGGCTTTTCTAGCACACATTGTGAGTTTATATTATTTATTTATTTATAAATAAAAGGGACAAAGGCATGTAAACATTTAATTATAAACCAATCAGAGGTTATCTTTGTTAACTGAGTTAACAAAGTTTTATTAAAGCCTCAGTTTAGTTCAGTTGCTCAGTCGTGTCCGATTCCTTGTGACCCCATGAATCACAGCATGCCAGGCCTCCCTGTCCATCACCAACTCCTGGAGTTCACCCAGACTCATGTCCATCGAGTCAGTGATGCCATCCAGCCATCTCATCCTCTGTCGTCCCCTTCTCCTCTTGCCCCCAATCCCTCCCAGCATCAGAGTCTTTTCCAATGAGAAAACTCTTCGCGTGAGGTGGCCAAAGTACTGGAGTTTCAGCTTTAGCATCATTCCTTCCAAAGAAATCCCAGGGCTGATCTCCTTCAGAATGGACTGGTTGGATCTCCTTGCAGTCCAAGGGACTCTCAAGAGTCTTCTCCAACACCACAGTTCAAAAGCATAAATTTAGGGAATTTATTATTTGGTCACATAGAAGTTATTGAGTCAAATGAACAATCTATTTTTTTTTTCATTTTTTCACAAGTAAATTGGATTATGTAAATTTTTAAAATTCTGACCCAAAGTATTCAGAATTAAATTGCCATATTCAGGGATGGTATAATTTTTTTACTTTTCTTGATTCACCAAAGTTATTTTTTATATTCAGAATTTGAATCATTAAAAATATAGGAAGTATCTATATATTCAGGGTTTTTTTCTTTGTACATTCTCCCATATGAAATATTCTCTGAGTACCCAGGTTAATTAACTAATCACTGCATTGTCAGCTCTCTATTATGCTCTCTGCTGTATCCTATCACTGACTTGTTCTGGGTTAAGATTTATCTTGGGAATTGAAAGCCAAGGCTGGAACAAGCTGAACAGAGTGTTCTATTTCTGTATGAAATGATAGATGTTACTCTTGCCCAGAATGACAACACTTTGCACTGCTCCCAATCTGTAAATTGCTCCATTTGCTTGGCATAATAAGTATACTGATGCATTTAATTCTTTCTACCAGGGCCATGCTGTTCAGTTCCTTTCTGCTAGCCAAATATATCAGAAGTCATAAATTACTCAACAATAAGGAGACAATGTGATCTCTTTTGTATGTAAAAGCAGTGTTACAGCCCTGCTGTTACCATTTGAGTTATCATGCTTTTTAAGATTCAAGATTAGAAAAAAATTTGTGGTGATATTTTTACTTTTATCAATGACTTAGTCTTAGCCCAGCAAACATCCTGACAAAATAATTGTGTATAATTAGAGGTATGATCTGTGGAAATGCTTTATTGTTAAATAACTACCACTTCTTCTCAAAATGAGCTTTCATTTCTTTTTTTTTTTCATATACTACAAATAGTGTTTGTTATAGATTCACATATTACAAAAATAAAATGACTTAAATATTATATTCAGCTGTGGCACCATATATGATTTTGTTTTCTCTTTTACACATTTCCTTTTTTTTTTTTTTCTTTCTTTACTGAGTACAGATTGCTTTTATAGTTTCCCAAAGAGGAGCAGAGTTGGACCATAAAGAAAGCTGAGCACTGAAAAATTGATGCTTTCAAATTGTGCTGGGAAGATTCTTGACAGTCCCTTGGGCTACAAAGGGATCAAACCAGTCAATCCCAAAAGAAATTAACCCTGAATTTTCATTGGAAGGATTGATGCTGAAATTGTAGCTCCAGTACTCTGGCACCTGATGCAGAGCCAACTCATTGGAAAAGACCTTGATGCTGAGAAAGATTGAGGGCAGGAGAAGAGGGTGACAGAGAATAAGGTGGTTCGATAGCATCACCAACTCAATGGACATGAGTTTGAGCAAACTCCTGGAGATAGTGAAAGACAGGGCAACCTAGGGTGCTGCAGTCCATGGGGTTGCTGAGAGTCGGACATGACTTAGTGAGTGAACGACAACAAAAAAGGAGAATGCCTCAAGGGAACAAGGTTTGGAGTGTTTAGTACCAAGCATTATCAGTTTCCCTTATAATCATATGACCTGAATCATATCCAATACTTATCTATGTTAGGAGTGCCAAACTATTTACCCACTGGATCAATCCAGTCCATTACTTCATTTTCAAAAATTAGTTTTATTGGAGCCATGCCCATCTATTTCTGTATTGTTACAGCTGCTTTAGTCTGCAGTGTGGTAATTAGACTTTAGTTTAGTTGCCACAAAGACTTTACGGCTTGCTGTGTGTTTAGTTGCTCAGTTGTGTCCGACTCTGTGACTCCATGGACCGTAGTCCACCAGGCTCCTCTGTCCATGGGACTCTATGGGCAAGAATACTGGAGAGGAATGCCATGCCCTCCTCCAGGGGATCTTCCCAACCCAGGGATTGAACCCAGGTCTCCCGCATTGCAGGCAGATTCTTTACTACCTGAGCCACCAGGGAAATATTTATCTCTATGGAATTTACTAAAAGAGTTTGTTGACATTGATCCAAGTAAGAGTCAGAAATTATCATTGTTCCTGGTGTTGTTTTATTATCATTTACTTTTAGAAATTCATTGAATTATTTCTACTCCTAAGGAATACTCATAGGGTTGTTGGGAAGAGCAAATGAATTAAATAAGTCAATATTTGCAAGTAGTTAAAAAACCTGGGTCATAAGAAGAGCCTCATAAGTGTTTCATAAAAAATGTAAATTAATTTTGCATATACAGTAATTCAAAGAGTGCTAGATCTCTTAATGTGTATTTAACCAAATTGTGGATGCTAGCAGTGTTCAGAGATTCATTATTAAAATCAAACATGACCTTGACTATATCAGGCAAATCATGGGAAAGCAGAAACTTGTTCTTTTTATTCTAAAGATAATTTATACATTTAAATAAAAAGATGAAAAACTTTTGGCAGGTACAAACATATCCTAGAGCAGATAATGCATGTTTCTGTCAACTAGTTGCTAGAAGACAATGATAGGTTACTTTTGGAGTTTTCTTCAGTAGATAGTTGAATATATTATATCAATAATTGGTTATTCGGGGACTATTAATGTTATTTACATCATGTTCAACCTAAGTGTTTATTTAATGTTAAAGTATTATGATCCTATGGTTACACACAAAAATAAATATTTCAGCCATAACAAGAAGGAATAGAAAAGTTTGTAAATATTTTTTTTCTTCAAATGTCTCTTCCTGTTAAGAGGAGAGTATCTTTATTTACATAGTTTTATGGAAAGTAGTTTAGAAATGACTGTGTTTTGGTCTTTGGTGCTTATTTGTGTTAATGATAATACACATTTTAATAAATGAAAAAAGATTTTTTGCATACTTTAGTTTCCTATAAACTGCTTTAAAAACACAATTAGGCAAAATTTACCTCTGTACTCATAAAAATCTCTGCTTTTTCTTGCAGTTAAGTGATATGGCACATTTAAGTTTACAAATCACTAAAATATCTATGCAACATTTTGATTAACTATTTATGAATTGGTTTTTTATAGCTTCTAGCCATAGGATTTAGAGAAATATAGATCAAAATAAAATATGTAAACATGATAAACATTTTAATGATGTAGCAGTGAATTTAAGGATAGCATAACATAAAGCAGAGGTTTTATATTTCCTTAAGGAGCAGTACCCCATTTTCAGGAAATTTTTTGGAATTCTAATAAACACAGGTATTAAAGTGGAGCTGAGCACCGAAGAACTGATGCTTTTGAACTGTAGTGTTGGAGAAGACTCTTGAGAGTCACTTGGACTGCAAGGAGATCCAACCAGTCCATTCTGAAGGAGATCAGCCCTGGGATTTCTTTGGAGGGAATGATGCTAAAGCTGAAACTCCAGTACTTTGGCCACCTCATGGGAAGAGTTTTCTCATTGGAAAAGACTCTGATGCTGGGAGGGATTGGGGGCAAGAGAAGAGGACGACAGAGGATGAGATGGCTGGATGGCATCACTGACTTGATGGACCTGAGTCTGAGTGAACTCCAGGAGTTGGTGATGGACAGGGAGGCCTGGTGTGCTGCGATTCATGGGGTCGCAAAGAGTCGGACACAACTGAGCGACTGATCTGATCTGAAAGTGGGGATTCTATGGTTGAAATATGTGATGCTGCCTAGTCTGTTGGCTACTGTCACAAAAATTTTGTAAAGCACACCATCTTAAAATTCAGCTATTTTAAGTTATAATCATTTATCTTCTCTCATTTGTCTGCAAATTTGCTATGATAAAATATCAGGCCAAATTTTATCAAAGATATTCTCTAGAGAGAATGATCCTTTTCTTTGATGGGCTCCTTATATACTCAGATAAATAAAGTTTTGTCAGGAAAAATAACAGTATATTATGAAGAAATTAAGAAAGCTTGAGTCTCAATGTTGGTATTAAATTAGATTTAATTTAATAACTTCACCTATATGGATAATGCATTCATTATTTTACGGCTGCTGCTGCTAAGTCACTTCAGTCGTGTCCGACTCTGTGCGACCCCATAGACGGCAGCCCACCAGGCTCCTCTGTCCATGGGATTCTCCAGGCAAGAACACTGGAGTGCATTGCCATTTCCTCCTCCAATGCATGAAAGTGAAAAGTCAAAGTGAAGTGGCTCAGTCGTGTCCGACTCTTAGCGACGCCATGGACTGCAGCCTACCAGGCTCCTCCATCCATGGGATTTTCCAGGCAAGAGTACTGGAATGGGGTGCCATTGCCTTCTCCACATTATTTTACTAGGAATGCATATTTTATAATTGGAATTATTTAAGTGAATTGTATTTATATTTAATATCAGTTAAATAAGTAATTGCATTGTTATTAAGAATAATATTTTAATAATAATTTGTGTAAATATAAGTTTTTATGAACTATTTTTGATAAGTAAAACTGATGGTAGAGTAAAATGATTCAGTCACTATAATGAAAACAAGATTATATGAAGTAAACTTTTTAAAAAGAGTAGTCCCATTTGTATATAAAGCAGATTTGTCATTGAATGATTAGGTGTACTTGTACTTGAACAGAAATGGCTTTAATTTGCTATGATAACCCTGTGGCTATATGTTGCCAAATAGTTTTAGAAATTTCATTTTTTTTGAGTGACAAAACAATTACTATTGGATCTCTTGTTGGTTGATGGAAAATATGACCTTACAAATGTTAAATAGAAAGTCTCAAAAAAGAGAGCTATCCTTCTTTGTTGATGAATCCTCTAAGGAAAATTGTGCTATTGTATAAAGAACCAATTTTTTTAGTCAAGAAACTGGGACATCTCTGACTAACTTTCCATCTGACCCCATTATAATTGCATTTTTGTGATGGGGATGGAAGTCTTCTTTTTCCTTCCATCCACTGACCTAATTTAAGAGGAAAAGCAGTCACAGGGAAAGAATACTGCAAGCACAAACAACTATGAATAAATCTTATGTTTTGAAAAATCAAAGAAAATATAGGAAATTCAAATATTAGAAATACTCTTCAAACATGGTTTAATTGAATTATATAATCTTTTATAAATTTGCTCCTTTAAAATAATTCTATCTAAAAATGATTTTACTTATAGTATTATTTTTAAAATTACATAACTAAATATATGTGTTTGTAGATATGTGAATCCTTTTACTGTAATCATAATGCAATTATAATGATAAAATAAAAATCCTTATAGTGCAATTTCATTAATCTATCAGTCAAAACTAGGATTACCCTTCTTTAAGAAATATGTAAGTTGAATATTTCTCATTAAGAAATGAGTAAGTGAGAAACAGTACTGATCCTATGGATTTATACAGAGGTTGACAATCCCTGGATCTAACTTAGACAAAAACAGCAGTCACCTTTTTTTCCAGCTGGTGTATGAAGAATTTAGCTAAGCTGTTTCACCAGCATCGCTGCCTTGGCATCTGTTCTGTTTGGCCAAACTGCTTGGGGGACCATAAACTGACATTAGCTCTCTCATGCAAGCACATGCCTTAGATAGCAGCCCAGTGGCAGAGTCACAAGCAACTATAAATCCCTGATGGGACTTCCCCAACAGGCCTTGTGATCAACAAGCTCCCCAGTCTCCTAACACCTTCCCTTTATGTGTCATTAAATAAGACCTCCATGATGCTTACCCAAACTCCACTCCTATGGTTTGAATCTTCCATTCTGGCCCTAACCTGGGAATTCCAAAGCACTTCACAGGAGAACTCTAATGAAAGCATGTGCCCCAGGCGCTGACTCTCTGTCTGTTTGTACCTTGCTGTGACTACCCTGTGTGGCCCTGTAAGACCAGTTCCTCTAGGACTTGTAATAAGCATCTCCATTTCAATTTTTCTTGCAGTCTGTTATTGAACCATGGGTCACCATCCAGCAATCTGTGCTCCACTTAATAGGTGTTAATTTGACAGATTCATAACAAGGTGTGAATGAATATTGTGTACTGCTTGAATGAGAAATCAATTATAATGCAAACTAAATGAGAACCAAAGAATTCCATGATAAAACTATTAATAAGTATGAACATTCAAGGGAGCAATAAAAAGCATGCTTACCTCAGTAAGTACTGCAGTATTTTTAAACCTTCCTGTTCCTTTTAATTTGAAAATCTTATTTATTCCATGCTGGACTTCTATTCTGCCTTTCAGATATGCATTTGCATTCATTTCTAAGGTGAAATAAATTCCCCATTATAATACTACCTGAAAAATAGTTGTCTCCCTCAGTATAAATGCATAAAATGCACTCCGGACTTCTGATTTTAAGGATAAGATTAAACGTACTATACTCATTTTTATCACACTCTCCCAAAACTCCACTAAATGATTTTTCAAAGGTGTGAACCAGAAGCAAGCAAAAAAGACAAAAAGGGAATAAATGGAAGAGAGAATTTTGGAGGTCAAAGAGCAAATGCTTAGATGGTCAGTCACTGCATTAGAAGCCCAGGAAATGCTGCCAACTAAGCTGGCAGTTGGCAAAGTCAATGCACAACTGAGATTTACACTGAACAAGGATTTGCTGGGTCAGGTATTCAAGCAGAATCCTACACTAGATATGCTAAAGAACTCGATGTAGTATTTCCAGACAGTATCTGCCAAAATTAAGAATTAGGTTAGATTTCTGGCTCCACTGAAAAACCTATATTCAAGTCAGAAGTAACAGTTAGAACTGGACATGGAACAAAACACTGATTCCAAATAGAAAAAGGAGTACGTCAAGGCTGAATACTGTCACCCTGCTTATTTAATTTATATGCAGAGTACATCATGAGAAATGCTGAACTGGAAAAAGCACAAGCTGGAATCAAGACTGCTGGGAGAAATATCAATAACCTCAGATATGCAGATGACACCACTCTTATGGCAGAAATTGAAGAGGAACTCAAAAGCCTCTTGATGAAAGTCAAAGAGGAGAGTGAAAAAGTTGCTTAAAGCTCAACATTCAGAAAATGAAGATCATGGCATCTGGCCCCATCACTTCATGGGAAATAGATGGGGAAAGAGTGTCAGACTTTATTTTGGGGGCTCCAAAATCACTGCAGATGGTGATTGCAGCCATGAAATTAAAAGATGCTTACTCCTTGGAAGGAAAGTTATGACCAACCTAGACAGCATATTCAAAAGCAGAGATATTACTTTGCCAACAAAGGTCTGTCCAGTCAAGGCTATGGTTTTTCCTGTGGTCATGTATGGATGCGAAAGTTGGACTGTGAAGAAAGCTGAGTGCCAAAGAATTGATCCTTTTGAACTGTGGTGTTGGAGAAGACTCTTGAGAGTCCCTTGGACTGCAAGGAGATCCAACCAGTTCATCCTAAAGGAGACCAGTCCTGGGTGTTCTTTGGAAGGACTGATGCTAAAGCTGAAACACCAATACGTTGTCCACTTCATCAGAAGAGTTGACTTATTGGAAAAGCCTCTGATGCTGGGAGGGATTGGGGGCAGGAGGAGAAGGGGACGGCAGAGGATGAGATGGCTGGATGGCATCACCGACTCAATGCACATGAGTTTGGTTGAACTCCGGGAGTTGGTGATGTACAGGGAGGCCTGGCGTGCTGCAATTCATGGGGTCACAAAGAGTCGGACATGACTGTGCGACTGAACTCAACTGAGCTCTAAACAAGCAAAGATAAATCATAAAAGTATAGGCAAACATGGATTCCAGGAACAACAACCCAAACAACCAATGTGATAGCAACAATAAAGACAAAGGTTCCTTAAAAAAAAAAAAAAATGTAAGTAGGGAAAAGAATGAAAGACCTTAGGATAGTTTGGAATAGGAAAGTAGCTGAGGTAGTTCCTGGGTTGGAAAGAATCCCTGGAGGAGGAAATGGCAGCCCTCTCCAGTATTCTTGCATGGAGAATCGCAAATAGACAGAGGCGTCTCACAGTCCATGAGGTTGCAAAGTGTCGGACAGGACCTTAAGAGTTGAAATTGCAGAAAATTTTTGAAACTCAGTCATTTTCCTCATTTCTTTACTATCTTGAACTAACCACTGACAGGCCTATGGAATTTGTTGTAATAGCTTTGACGACCATGATTCTGCATTAGGTGTACAAATATCAAGGTAACATAAAATCACTGGTTGTTGATGTTAAGTGAAAGAAAACAGTGCAAGCTGGCATTCTGGTCTTAGGGATTCAATTGTTTTACCCCATAACCTAGGAGTGAGAGTGAAAGTTGCTCAGTCTGTCCCACTTGCTGGGACCTCATGGACCATATAGTCCATGGAATTCTCCAGGCCAGAATACTGGAGTGAGCAGCCTTTCCCTTCTCTGGGGCATCTTCCCAACCCAGGAATTGAAGCCAGGTCTCCCTCATTGTGGGCGGATTCTTTATCAGCTGATTTACAAGGGAACCCCAAGAATACTGGAGTGGGTAGCCTACCCCTTACTCCAAAGGATCTTCCTGACCCAGGAATCCATCGGGGTCTCCTGCATTGCAGGTGGATTCTTTACCAACTGAGCTATCAGGGAAGCCTGTTGTAAAGTCATGAGTTTTTTTGTTTCCAGTACAGCTTTTTCCTAAGAGCTAAAGTGAAACGCTTACCAGAAGGCTTACTCTGCGGAATGACGAACAGAGTGACCAGCACAGCTTCAATCATTATACAAAGTCTTTTTCATTTGGTATCCTTTGAATTTCATAAAGCAGAAGAGCAACCAGGGCTGTCATAGAAAACCTATTTCATTCAGACACATTTGTGGATAAAATCCTGAATTTACAAGAGAGGATTATACAAATTATTTTCTGTTTCTACAAGATGGTTTTCTTTTATAAAATACCATACCTCTCACTGTTACCTCCTGAGTCAGCCCCAAATAAGCCTCCTCTTATCCTAGGTCTTTTGAGCCCTTAGCAGGTGATTGGCGTTCAGTTCAGAAGCAAAATGAAGCTCTATTCTTTCATCAAGGAATGGAGAGGTACCAACTCCCACTCTAGAGCACAGCTCTCCCTGACGTGCCAGTGGTCTGGCTGCTCTTCAGTGTTCCCGTCAGGGAGGACAGCGCAGAGTTCTCGCGAGTCAGGGGGTCAGGGCACAGCTGTGCTGCGCACGGAGCTTCAGGCTGACGTGAGGAGCCAAGAGCCTTTGCGCACAGCGCTGGGGTGGAGTCGGCATCGCCATCTTGAGCTGAAGTGTCCTGGGCAGCGTATCTCCACCAGGCAGCTGGCCAAAGTGTCCTGTTGCTCGAAGTAGTTCTTTGCTGGGAACACTAATCCCATGTGTTAGGTGTGAGGCCTCTGCTCACTGTCCATGACAGGAAAATGAAATTAGACTAACCCAGAGGAAGAGGTAAGAACTTATCACACACGTTCTCTCCTTTTTGCCTTGGACCCCAGGGGACTTTGTGGGTGCCAGAACAGGTGGGTTTTCACAGTATCCTGGGAAACATTTACATTTCCTAGAGGTTTAAAATTTTGAAAAAATAAGAGAAAGACTCTTACAATTTTGTTCCCTTAAGAAGCCCACTGCTGCTGCTAAGTCGCGTCAGTCGTGTAGGACTCTGTGCGACCCCATAGACGGCAGCCCACCAGGCTCCACAGTCCCTGGGATTCTCCAGGCAAGAACACTGGAGTGGGTTGCCATTTCCTTCTCCAGTGCATGGAAGTGAAAAGTGAAAGTGAAGTCGCTCAGTCGTGTCCGACTCTAGCGACCCCATGGACTGCAGTCTACCAGGCTCCTCCGTCCATGGGATTTTCCTGGCAAGAGTACTGGAGTGGGGTGCCATTAACTTCTCCGAAGTTGTTGCTACATAATGTTAAAATAAATATGTAATATTAATACGTATTTGCATGCCTATATAATGTTTTGCACTGGGTTTAAGGGTTCCTAGGTGGCTCAGCTGTAAAAAAAAAAAAAAAAAAAAAAACACCTGCCTGCCAATACAGGAGATACAGGAGATGCAGGTTCAATCCCTGGGTCAAGAAGATCCCCTGGAGGAGGAAATGGCAACCCACTCCAGTATTCTTGCCTGGGAAATCCATGGACAAGGGTGGCTGGATAGCTACAGTGGAGTGGGGTGGGGTGGGTGAGGGGCGGGAGGAGGGTCACAAAAGGATCAGACATGACTTAGTAACTAAACAATAATCACAAGAAACAAATAAACATGTATTTCCATGATATCAAGATTTCCTGAGTGGTGCAAGAGTCAGAAATATATTTTTATGTAATAGGTAATTATACAGTCTCCTAATTCATAATTTCAAGTATTAATATATAACTTTAAGATATGACTATGATTGTAAATATGTTGCATGAATATTTCATGATAGGAGGGCTTGAGATTTACCACCAAATTTATTTCAATTACAGTAGAACTTTATATTTGAAATGACCAGTTGAGTAATTTAATTGTTAGAATGAAAATTACATTTCTAATATTATACAGAATATACATACCTGGATATGGCATTAAAGTAGGCTATGTTAATGACAAAAATAAAATAAAATATGCCTTTATATCATAATAGGGTATTTTTTAAGTGAGCTACATTGTTAAAAATTCCACAATGGCCTATCATAAAATAGTTTACAATTTAGCATGTACCTAAACTGCATGAATGGAGAAGGCAATGGCACCCCACTCCACTACTCTTGCTTGGAAAATTCCATGGATGGAGGAGCCTGGTAGGCTGCAGCCCATGGGGTTGCAAAGAGTCGGACAGGACTGAGCGACTTCACTTTCATTTTTCACTTTCATGAAACAGGTACAATTATTCCTTTGATCTATGTAGATATATCTTCAGTCCTTATGAAATGATAAGCTTAAGTGAGCTTAAGTGAAAGTTGCTCAGTCTTGTCCGACTCTTTGCGACCCCATGGACTGTGTAGTCCATGGAATTCTCCCAGGCCAGAATACTGGAGTGGGTAGCCTTTCCCTTCTCCAGGGGATCTTCTCACCTAGGGATCGAACCCAGGTCTCCTGCATTGCAGGTGAATTCTTTACCAGCTGAGCCACAAGGGAAGCAGAGAGTAAATTGATTCATTCAAAACATTTTATATTTAGCTACCGTAGAAGCAAATATTTTTAGTCAGTGTATAATATAAATATTATATATTATAATATATAATATTATATAATTATTATAATATATATTATATATTATATAATATTATATATTATATATATATGTTATATATTTATATATTTTTTATATTTTATTTTATATATTTTATATATATTATATATATATATATATTTTTATATATATATATAAAGTCACGTCAGTCGTGTCTGACTAGCGACCCCATGGACTGCAGCCAACCAGGCTCCTACGCCCATGGGATTTTCCAGGCAAGAGTACTGGAGTGGGGTGCCATTGCCTTCTCCGGTCCCAGTTACTAACTGGAATCAAAATAATGTGTAGAAACTTTATAGTTAAAGACAATTGATACAGGTACTAAGGAACAATGGAGAATTTACTTGAAATGTAAAAATTAATAAAAAGACTGACAGGCAAACTAAGCAATGTTTAACATCTACACTAATGGTTTTAACCTTTTGAATATATTAAGTAGCTTTTCAAAATTTTATTTTAGTCCTCATATTTCCACTGTCGAAGAAATAATGATAATGTTGAAATATCATATTAAACTAACTTATTAACAATCTAGATATGAATATTTTACTAATCTGATGAATAATTGCACAGTTTACCCCTGTCTTGTGTTAATGCATTATACTGAAACAATTTTGTGATAATAGTATGGTCTATCATATGGTTGGATGGCATCACCTACTCTATGGACGTAAGTTTGATAGGCTCCGGGAGTTGGTGATGGACAGGGAAGCCTGGCGTGCTGCAATCAATAGGGTCACAAAGAGTTGGACATGACTGAGTAACTGAACTGAACTGAATATGGTCTATTACCTGACAATTTAGAATGTGATTAATATAAAAATTTACATTTTATTTATTACATGTTTATCTTTGTATCTATAGACTTAGGAAATTTAAAATAATGTATATATACTTGAATAAGCATAATTTTGCAATTCATTTTCCTATACACAAAAACAGTCAACAGTGGATAAGAAGAGCATGATATCAGCTTCTATAATGCGACATATACCATCCCTTTGGGTCTGAAGACTAGCTTGAATTTGGAACTAGGTAAAGGGATTTCATACATCACCTCACTCACACACAAACACACACAGCTGAGTGATAGAGTCTAGGAGATAAGTAACATCCTGCATCAAATAGTTCCAGTGAATCAATGGACACACGAAAGTTTCATTTTCCTGTTCCCTGCATACTCTGAATTAAAGTCTATTCTGTTTCTGTCTAACATCATTAAGAATATGACTTCAAAGTTTCAAACTGTTTCCAAGTAATTTAATTGAGCCCCAGAACAAACTAAAGAAAATTTAAAGGAATATAAAAATATTCACAACCCAACAAGAGAAAATTCAGTTTTTTTAATCTAATAAAATGTTAAGTTCAGTCGCTCAGTCGTGTCTGACTCTTTGCGACTCCATGAATCGCAGCACGCCAGGCCTCCCTGTTCATCACCAACTCCCGGAGTTCACTCAAACTCGTGTTCAACGAGTCGGTGATGCCATCCAGCCGTCTCATCCTGTGTCATCCCCTTCTCCTCCTGCCCCCAATCCCTTGCAGCATCAGAGTCTTTTCCAATGAGTCAGCTCTTCCCGTGAGGTGGCCAAAGTACTGGAGTTTCAGCTTTAGCATCATTCCTTCCAAAGAGATCCCAGGGCTGATCTCCTTCAGAATGGACTGGTTGGATCTCCTTGCAGTCCAAGGGATTCTCAAGAGTCTTCTCCAACACCACAGTTCAAAAGTGTCAGTTCTTTGGTGCTCAGCTTTCTTCACAGTCCAACTCTCACATCCATACATGACCACAGGAAAAACCATAGCCTTGACTAGACAGACCTTTTTTGGCAAAGTAATGTCTCTGCTTTTCAGTATGCTGTTACATACATGCAAATAAGCTTGAAAATATAATCCATAATGAGGATTTAAAAAATCAGTAGAAATAGATCCAGAATTAACACAGAAAATAGAATTAATAAGGATATTAAAAGTTAATATAACTATTTTAAATATGTTCAAAGAGGCAGAGAAGTATAGATTTATTACATGAGGTAGTGGAATAGATATTTTCAGAATAACCAAATTGAAATTCTATGGATGAAAAATATAGCTTCTAAGATGATAAATGCACAGAAATTTATTGACAGCAGATTAGACACTGTATTCCAATTAGTTAATGTGAAGACAAAATAAAATAATCAAATTTGGAACTGGGAATAAATTGAAAAAATGTTCTAGTGTACTTTGGGAAATTTTAAGTAGACTGAAATAATTAAATATACTTAAATATATCAAATATAATTTGAGTCCCTGAAGGATTGCAATGAGAAAGAAAGATAACAAGAAAAAAAATTGAAATAACACTAAGAATTTTCCAAGTAGGAAGGAACTATAAATTTATAGAACCAAGAATATTAATAAAACTCAAACACAAAAATGTTGAAGAAAACTATTACCAAGGTAATTCAAAATCAAATTGCTTGAATGATGAATAGAATATGTTAAAGGTAGCCAGAAAATAAAGACAAATTACATCAAAGGGAACAAAGATGAGGATCAAAGCAGAACTCTCCTCAGAAACCGTGCAAGGCAGAAAACATTTAAAATGTTGATAGAAAATAAAAACCGGGCTACTTGTATCCTATACCTAGAGATAGTATCTTTCAAATACAAAGGTAAAAGGAAAGCCTTCTTCAGCATACAAATCTTGAAAGAATTACTGAAGTGAACACCTGCACAGCAAGGAAGGTTAGGAAGAGAAATGATACCAGATAGATATCTGATGCAGATAAGTGAAATGTAGCAAAAGTCAGAAGTATGTGGAAACATATAAACTATTTATTGTTCTTATTGTTTAAATGTCTTTAAAATGCAATTGAAAGGTCAGATCAGATCAGTCGCTCAGTCGTGTCCGACTCTTTGCGACCCCATGAACCGCAGCACTCCAGGCCTCCCTGTCCATCACCAGCTCCCAGAGGTCACTCAGACTCGCATCCATCGAGTCAGTGATGCCATCCAGCCATCTCATCCTCTGTCGTCCCCTTCTCCTCCTGCCCTCAATCCCTCCCAGCATCAGAGTCTTCTCCAATGAGTCAACTCTTCGCATGAGGTGGCCAAAATACTGGAGTTTCAGCTTTAGCATCATTCCTTCTAAAGAAATTCCAGGATTGATCTCCTTCAGAATGGACTGGTTGGATCTTCTTGCAGTCCAAGGGACTCTCAAGAGTCTTCTCCAACACCACAGTTCAAAAGCATCAATTCTTTGGCGCTCAGCCTTCTTCACAGTCCAGCTCTCACATCCATACATGACCACAGGAAAGACCATAGCCAGCAAAGGTAATACATTGCATAGTGGAATTTGTAATATATCCAATACTGAAATGCATACCCCAATGACACAATAATACACATTACTAGTGCAAGATTCTTATTTTAGAGTTTAAATAGTACAATTAATTGAAGGTAAACTAAAAAGTTTAAGATGTTGTGGTAGACAAAATTCCAAGATGGCATCCAAGTTTCCTATTCTTCATTGTATGTGCTCTATAAAATCTCTTCTTTCTGAGTATAGGCAGGACCTATCAGTATGATGGATAGTCTTCTCTTGAAAGGGCTACATATGTGGAATTGGTTATTGAGTAGCCATGCCCCTGATTGCAATACACTATGTAACTCCTCTGAGTAAACAGGAATAAGATTCTCCTTTGAAGAAGAGAGATGCCATGTTGTAGGAAGGATTGTGTCTAGGACCAAAGTGTGGTCTCCACATGCTGACAGAAAACTCAAGCTAGCAAGAAAGTAGAGCTTTAGAGCCAAATGTAACTGAATTCTGTGAAAAACATAAATAAATTTGAAGAGGACCTAAGTTCCAGAGGAGAATTCAGTCTGGATAACACCAGCTGGACCCTAACAAGAGAACCCAGCCATACCACACCCAGATTTCTAGCCTCCAGAAAGTCGAAGATAATACACTGATGTGGTTTTAGGCAGTGAAGTTTGTAGTATATAGAATTAGGAAGCTGCCATAATGATTATCTAGCAGTGTCTTAAGTGGAACTGGAGGCAGGCAGAAGGTTCCTACTGAAAGAAATTTAAGAAGCAGAATAGACTAAATTGCCTTGTATATACTGTTGGTAGAAATATGAACTTTAAAGATGCTGTTGGTTAGCGATGAGAAGAAAATGAGCAATCCATTATTAGAGACTTGAGGAAGATAGGATCCTTGTGATGTAGTAGTGATGGTGACCTTAGTGAAAATGTGTCCTATAATTATGGCAAATACACTGAAACCATACTGACAGAAAACTAGTCAATCTAATCACACCAGGACCACAGCCTTGTCTAACTCAATGAAATTAAGCCATGCTTGTGGGGCAACCCAGGATGGGCGGGTCATGATGAACAGGGTGTGGTCCGCTGGAGAAGGGAATGGCAAACCACTTCAGTATTCTTGCCTTGAGAATCCCATGAACAGTATGAAAAGGCAAAATGATAGGATACTGAAAGAGAAACTCCCCAGGTCAGTAGAGGCCCAATATGCTACTAGAGATCAGTGGAGAAATAACTCCAGAAAGAATGAAGGGATGGAGCCAAAGCAAAAAGAATACCCAGCTGTGGATGTGTCTGGTGAAGAAGCAAAGTCTGATGCTGTAAAGAGCAATATTGCATAGGAACCTGGAATGTCAGGTCCATGAATCAAGGCAAATTGGAAGTGGTCACACAAGAGATGGCAAGAGTGAATGTCGACATTCTAGGAATTAGCGAACTCAAATGGACTGGAATGGGTGAATTTAACTCAGATGACCATTATATCTACTACTGCGGGCAGGAATCCCTCAGAAGAAATGGAGTGGCCATCATGGTCAACAAAAGAGTCCGAAATGCAGTACTTGGATGCAATTTCAAAAACGACAGAATGATCTCTGTTCGTTTACAAGGCAAACCATTCAGTGTCACAGTAATCCAAGTCTATGCCCCAACCAGTAATGCTGAAGAAGCTGAAGTTGAATGGTTCTGTGAAGACCTACAAGACCTTTTAGAACTAACACCCAAAAAAGATGTTCGTTTCATTATAGGGGACTGGAATGCAAAAGTAGGAAGTCAAGAAACACCTGGAGTAACAGACAAATTTGGCCTTGGAATACGGAATGAAGCAGGGCAAAGACTAATAGAGTTTTGCCAAGAAAATGCACTGGTTATAGCAAATACCCTTTTCCAACAACACAAGAGAAGACTCTATACATGGACATCACCAGATGGTCAACACCGAAATCAGATCGATTATATTCTTTGCAGCCAAAGATGGAGAAGCTCTATACAATCAGCAAAAACAAGACAAGGAGCTGACTGTGGCTCAGATCATGAACTCCTTTTGCCAAATTCAGACTGAAATTGAAGAAAGTAGGGAAAACCACTAGACCATTCAGGTATGACCTAAATCAAATCCCTTATGATTATACAGTGGAAGTGAGAAATAGATTTAAGGGCCTAGATCTGATAGATAAAGTGCCTGATGAAATATGGAATGAGGTTTGTGACATTGTAGAGGAGACAGGGATCAAGACCATCCCCATGGAAAAGAAATGCAAAAAAGCCAAATGGCTGTCTGGGGAGGCCTTACAAATAGCTGTGAAAAGAAGAGAAGCGAAAAGTAAAGGAGAAAAGGAAAGATATAAACATCTGAATGCAGAGGTCCAAAGAATAGCAAGAAGAGATAAGAAAGCCTTCTTTAGCAATCAATGCAAAGAAATAGAGGAAAACAACAGAATGGGAAAGACTAGGGATCTCTTTAAGAAAATCAGAGATACCAAAGGAACATTTCATGCAAAGATGGGCTCGATAAAGGACAGAAATGGTATGGACCTAACAGAAGCAGAAGATATTAAGAAGAGGTGGCAAGAATACACAGGAGAACTGTACAAAAAAGAGCTTCACGTCCCAGATAATCATGATGGTGTGATCACTGACCTAGAGCCAGACATCCTGGAATGTGAAGTCAAGTGGGCCTTAGAAAGCTTCACTACAAACAAAGCTAGTGGAGTTGATGGAATTCCAGTGGAGCTATTTCAAATCCTGAAAGATGATGCTGTGAAAGTGCTGCACTCAATATGCCAGCAAATTTGGAAAACTCAGCAGTGGCCACAAGATTGGAAAAGGTCAGTTTTCATCCCAATCCCAAAGAAAGGCAATGCCCAAGAATGCTCAAACTACCGCACAATTGCACTCATCTCACACGCTAGTAAAGTAATGCTCAAAATTCTCCAAGCCAGGCTTCAGCAATATGTGAACCGTGAATTTCCTGATGTTCAAGCTGATTTTAGAAAAGGCAGAGGAACCAGAGATCAAATTGCCAACATCCGTTGGATCATGGAAAAAGCAAGAGAGTTCCAGAAAAAGATCTATTTCTGCTTTATTGACTATGCCAAAGCCTTTGACTGTATAGATCACAATAAACTGGAAAATTCTGAAAGAGATGGGAATACCAGACCACCTGATCTGCCTCTTGAGAAATCTGTATGCAGGTCAGGAAGCAACAGTTAGAACTGGACATGGAACAACAGACTGGTTCCAAATAGGAAAAGGAGTATGTCAAGGCTGTATATTGTCACAATGTTTATTTAACTTATATGCAGAGTACATCATGAGAAATGCTGGATTGGAAGAAACACAAGTTGGAATCAAGATTTCTAGGAGAAATATCAATAACCTCAGATATGCAGATGACACCACCCTTATGGCAGAAAGTGAAGAGGAACTCAAAAGCCTCTTGATGAAAGTGAAAATGAAGAGTGAAAAGATTGGCTTAAAGCTCAACATTCAGAAAACGAAGATCATGACATCTGGTCCCATCACTTCATGGGAAATAGATGGGGAAACAGTGGAAACAGTGTCAGACTTTATTTTTCTGGGCTCCAAAATCACTGCAGATGGTGACTGTAGCCATGAAATTAAAAGACGCTTACTCCTTGGAAGGAAAGTTATAACCAACCTAGATAGCATATTCAAAAGCAGAGACATCACTTTGCCAACAAAGGTTCGCCTAGTCAAGGCTATGTTCTTTCCTGTGGTCATGTATGGATGTGAGAGCTGGACTGTGAAGAAGGTTGGGTGCCAAAGAATTGATGCTTTTGAACTGTGGTGTTGGAGAAGACTCTTGAGAGTCCCTTGGACTGCAAGGAGATCCAACCAGTCCATTCTGAAGGAGATCAGCCCTGGGATCTCTTTGGAAGGAATGATGCTAAAGCTGAAACTCCAGTATTTTGGCCACTTCATGCGAAGAGTTGACTCATTGGAGAAGACTCTGATGCTGGGAGAGATTGGGGGCAGGAGGAGAAGGGGACGACAGAGGATGAGATGACTGGATGGCATCACTAACTCGATGGACGTGAGTCTGAGTGACCTCCAGGAGTTGGTGATGGACAGAGAGGCCTGGCATGCTGAAGTTCATGGGGCCGCAAAGAGTCGGACACGACGGAGCGACTGATCTGATCTCTGATAATTATGTGGGATGCAGAACTTGTATATAATGGACTTAGGTAATTAATTGAGAGATTTTTCAAGTTTAGTGTTAAAAATGCATGATTTATTCCTGCTGCTTATAATAAAATGTGAGAGTAGAGAAATAAACTGATGGAATAACCATTAAACAAAATAGAACCTGAACTGGGTAATTTTGAAAAGTTTCAACCTCCCAGATGATGTTTTAGCAGAAATGGTGCTAAAAGGGGCAGAGAGGGAAAAAAAAAATGAGTTTTGTTTTACCCTTTTTTTGCTACTATATAACATTAGTTCAAAACTTCAGAGTATTTAATCAAAGTGCCCCTTTAGGAGATAAAGGGTAAAATTCACAGATGTTCTCAACCAAACCTGAGGGCTCTAGGAAGCTTCACAATATTTTATCTAATGTGAAGAATCTCAATAAAATGCAAGCAAGACACCCAAGGTTCTTGAGAAAATTATATTGACAGAAACACTGTTGGCTTGAAGTGAAGGACAGATGGAATATAAAATGCAAAAGCCTGGGCATCGGGTGGGGGGTGGGGGGCAATGTGGTCAGCGAGTAGCCCTGACTTCCTGGGGGCTTCTGGGTTGCCATGGGGAGGCGGCCCAGGGGGCAGTGGGGAGCGTGCTGAGTGTGGCTAACTTCTTTTTCTCTGTTCCCTTCCAGCATCAGCTTGGCCTCTTCTCTCGACCAGACCTTGCCTCTAGGCTAAGTGGGCAACATGAGCAGCAACAACTTGGATGTGAACGACGAGTTTGATGAGCAGTTGCGCATGCAAGAATGGTACAGAGACACCAAGGACAACGACACTGAGAAAGATCCCGGTGCAGAAACCGATTCTTTCAGACAGCAGCTGACTGACACCCCATACGAGTGGGACCTAGACAAGAAGGCTTGGTTCCCCAAGATCACTGAAGATTTTATTGCTACATATCAGGCCAATTATGGCTTTTCTAGTGATGGAGCATCTAATTGTACTGCAAGTGTCCAAAATGTTAGTGCTAGGACTACAGAAGAACCTCTGCAAAGACAACCCCCTGATCCCAGTGATCCGAAAAAGAAGGGAGAAAAGAAAAAGACTGAATCAGGATGGTTTCATGTTGAAGACGACAGAAATACAAATATTTATGTGTCTGGTTTGCCTCCAGACATTACAGTGGATGAATTTATACAGCTCATGTCGAAGTTCGGCATTATTATGAGAGATCCTCAAACGGGAGAATTTAAGGTCAAGCTTTACAAAGATGATCAAGGAAATCTTAAAGGAGATGGACTTTGCTGTTATTTGAAGAGAGAATCTGTGGATCTGGCATTAAAACTTTTGGATGAAGATGAAATTAGAGGCTACAGATTACATGTGGAGGTGGCAAAATTTCAGTTGAAGGGAGAATACGATGCCTCAAAGAAGAAGAAGAAGTGCAAAGACTACAAGAAAAAGCTGTCTATGCAACAAAAGCAGTTGGATTGGAGACCTGAGAGACAAGCTGGCTCATCCCGAATGCACCATGAGCGAGTTGTCATCATCAAAAACATGTTTAATCCAATGGATTTTGAGGATGATCCACTGGTGTTGAATGAAATCAGAGAAGACCTTCGAGTAGAGTGTTCAAAGTTTGGACAAATTAGGAAGCTCCTTCTCTTTGATAGACACCCCGATGGTGTGGCCTCTGTGTCCTTTAGGAATCCAGAGGAAGCTTATTATTGTATTCAAACCCTCAATGGAAGGTGGTTTGGTGGGCGTCAAATCACTGCCCAAGCATGGGATGGAACTACAGATTGTCAGGTGGAGGAGACCACAAGAGAAAGGGAGGAAAGGCTGAGAGGATGGGAGGCTTTCCTCAATGCTCCTGAGGCCAACAGAGGCTTGCAGCGTTCAGATTCCATCCGTGCTCCAAAAAGGGCAGGGCCTTCTAGTGTTAGGCATTTTTCTGAGCATCCTGGCACATCTCAAACAAATGTTCAAGCAGCTGCAACTGAAATGGCATTTGAAGAATCTATAGATGAAAAGAAGTTTGAAAAAATAGAAGATGGGGAAGAAGTTGAAGAAGCTGCTTCTGAAAAAGATGCTAAAGAAAGTGACCCTGAAAAAGAAGCTGAAGGTTCCCGAGAAGAATCTGAAGAGAGCTGCCTTGAAAGAGAGTCTAAGGCAGCCTGTCCCAAAAGAGACTGTGAAGAAGACTTCCCAGAGAGAGAGTCTGGAGAAGGCAGCCCTGAGAAAGAGCATGAAGAGGGTAATCCTAACAAAGAATTAAAAGAAACTGTCCCTGAAAGAGAATCCAAAAAGAGGAAACTCAAAACGGATCCTGACAAGAACAGCCATGAGAAGGGTTCTGAAGAAGGCCCCAGCAAGGCGTCTGAGAGGGAGGCCAGCCCGTAAAAGATGGCTTTTGAAGATGACGACTCAGAACAAGAGTCTAAAGACTGCTCAGGAAAGCAGTTTGAAGATGGCTCTGAAAAAAGAGTTAGAAGAAAATGGCCTTGAGAAGGGTTTTGAGGAAGATGCCTCTGACAAGGAATTTAATGAAAACATTCTGGAAAAAGAAGAAAATGAGTCTGAAAAATCAGAATTCAAAGATGACAGCTCTCAAAATGTGTTTGATGAAGAAGGCTCTGAGAAAGAGTTTGACGAGTCAGATGAAAAGAAAGAAGAGGAAGATGCATATGGAAAGGTATTTGATGATGAATCAGATGAGAAAGAGGACGAAGAAGATGCAGAAGAAAAGGAACTTGAAGATGCTGATGAAAAAGATGAAGCAGATGATGCAGATGAAAAGGTCTTTGAAGATTCAGATGGAAAAGAAGATGAGGAAGATGGAGATATAAAGGAAGATGAAGACATAGATGAAAAGGTGTTTGAAGATGATTCCAACGAGAAGTTGTTTGATGATGATTCCATTGACAAATTGTCTGATGAGAGAGGGACTGTGGGTGGTTTAGGGGATGTTAAGGAGGAAGGACCCTTGTCCACAGGCAGCAGCTTTGTTCTCGGTAATGATGATGATGATGATGAAAACAACACTATTTAATCCCTTAAACTTGCTTTCTAGGGAGATTCCATCTCCATTTTGCCTCTGCTGCAGGGTAATTACTCATAGTGTTACATGAAAGTGTGCATAGAGGTAGGATGCCATCTGATTAATGCAGTGAAGTGTTCGTGGTTACCTGTACCTAATGATTTTAAATATTGTTCATTGGCTATTCAGTTCAAACTCCATAGCATAATGTAAGCTAACATACTCCTCCTCCTTTGTCAGATTTATTAAATGCATGCAGAATAATATTTTTTTCAAATATTCTGATTTAAGTTTGTGACACTCAAAAATAAAGTTGTTGATATGCACAAACAGAAAAAAAAAATCAATGCAAAAGCCTGTCAGACACTCCAGTTGATTGAAAACACATTCTAACCTTACTTTTGCAAGTAAAGACAACATAGAGGATAGAGTCAAGAGCTAAGGAAATACTATTTCCTTGCTTTAAAACCTAATTAAGAAAGAGCCAGTTTTCCACCATTTATTCGGACAGCTTCAGGTAGATAACTTGTTTTTTCAGGTTCACAGTTCCACAGAATGAGAACTTGTAATATATCAACTACACTATATCAATTTACAGCCTGGAGTTTACCCACATCTGGATCTGATTTAAATTTTGGACTTTGTACTGATGACATGATGAGATTTGGTTGCATACAAGGAGATTATATGGGCTTTGGGCTGATGCTGTACAGAATTCTACTCTTGAGAACTTTGGAAAGAGAGGGCAGTATTTTGTATTTCGTGAGAGAATAACTGTGGGTCCACACATTAAGCTGTGGTATGCAAAATTCTAAGGTGGTCCCCAAGATTTGTAGCCCCTAATGTATGCACCTTGTTTAATATCCTTCTCTTGAGGGTGGGCAGGACCTATGAATATGATGGGACTGTGGCTCACTTCATTCCTTTACCTTGTGTAGCAAAGGTGATGAGATAGTTGTTCTCATGATTCAATGATGTTATATGACATCTTCATAGCAAACTGAAATGGGAGTCTCCTGCTGGCCTACAAGAGATAAGCTTCCTTGTGATAGGGCCATCTGGCTATGTAGTGAAGGCAGCTTTTGGTAGTTGAGAGAAACCCAGAATGACTGCTGGCAAGAAAATACCTCAGTTCTGTAGGCTGTTGGAACTGAATTTTGCCAATAATGTGAGAAAGCTTGGAAACTCAAGCTGGGAATGTAATCTACATGACAACTTGGTTTCCTCCTGTTGAGACCCCAAGCGGTCTCTGCATTATTTGTAGAAATGACAAGATAATAAATGTATGTTATCAGTTCAGTTCTGTTGCTCAGTCGTGTCTGACTCTTTGTGACCCCATGAATTGCAGCACACCAGGCCTCCCTGTCCATCACCAACTCCCGGAGTTCACGCAAACTCAAGTCCATCGAGTCGGTGATGCCATCCAGCCATCTCATCCTGTGTCATCCCCTTCTCCTCCTGCCCCCAATCCCTCCCAGCATCAGAGTCTTTTCCAATGAGTCAACTCTTCACATGAGGTGGCCAAAGTATTGGAGTTTCAGCTTTAGCATAAGTCCTTCCCAAAAACACCCAGGACTGATCTCTTTTAGAGTGGACTGGTTGGATCTCCTTGCAATCCAAGGGACTCAAGAGTCTTTTCCAACACCACAGTTCAAAAGCATCAATTCTTTGGCGCTCAGCTTTCTTCACAGTCCAACTCTCACATCCATACATGACTACTGGATAAACCATAGCCTTGACTAGACAGACCTTTGTTGGCAAAGTAATGTCTCTGCTTTTCAATATTTTATCTAGGTTGGTCATAACTTTCTTTGCAAGGAATAAGCGTCTTTTAATTTCATGGCTGCAATCACCATCTGCAGTGATTTTCCAGCCCCCCAAAATAAAGTCTGACACTGTTTGCACTGTTTCCCCGTGTATTTCCCATGAAGTGATGGGACCAGATGCTATGATCTAAGCTTTCTAAATATTGAGTTTTAAGCCAACTTTTTCACTCTCCACTTTTCACTTTCATCAAGAGGCTTTTTAGTTCCTCTTCACTTTCTGCCATAAGGCTGGTATCATCTGCATATCTGAGGTTATTGATATTTCTCCCGGCAATCTTGATTTCAGCTTGTGCTTCTTCCAACCTAGTGCTTCTTCCAGCCTAGCGCTTCTTATGATGTTCTCTGCATATAAGTTAAATAAGCAGGATGACAATATACAGCCTTGACATACTCCTTTTCCTATTTGGAAGCAGTCTGTTGTTCCATGTCCAGGTCTAACTGTTGCTTCCTGACCTGCATATAAGTTTCTCAAGAGGCAGGTCAGGTGGTCTGGTATTCGCATCTCTCAGAATTTTCCACAATTTACTGTGATCCACACAGTCAAAGGCTTTGGCATAGTCAATAAAGCAGAAGTAGTGTTTATATATATATATATATATATATGTGTGTGTGTGTGTGTGTGTGTGTGTGTATAAGAACACTCTAAACTATGATCCTTTGTTATGCGGCAAACTAATAAAGATGTGTATTGTAACCTAACGACTAAAAACATTAAATGGAATTATGGATTGATTTCTCAATCTCAGCACTGTTAATATACTGGACCAGATAAATCTTTATTGAGATGGGGCTGTCCTGAACCTTGTAGGGTGTACTGCAGCATTCCTTTACCTACCTATCTACCTATCTTCCATCTATTTATGTTTGGCACTTTAGTTAAATGCTGTCTTTGAATAAACTATTTGATGTGGAGCTTTTATGATCCTTCTGTCATTATTCTATATGTTTTATCATGCTGGCAAACACAGAATATTTATCTTATAATCTGTATTGGGACAAGAGGTAATTAGAGTAGGTTTTATTTTAGACCAGTTCCTCTCCTCTCTGTTATGCTATTCCTCATTCTCCATAATTCTGATAATGTTACTAAGTTTTCAAGATACAGTCTGTTCAGTGAACCTCCTTTGAAATTGATAGTTGCTCAGTCATGTCTGACTCTTTGTGACCCCATGGACTATGCAGTCCATGGAATTCTCTAGGCCAGAATACTGGATTGAGTAGCCTTTCCCTTCTCTTCCCCACCCAGAAATCAAACTGGGGTTTTCTGCATTGCTGCTGGATTCTTTACCAACTGAGCTACCAGGGAAGCCCTATGTTTCTATAAACTACAGAATCTGGAGCTACATCCCTAAAGCACAAAGCCTCCATTATTCTAGTAAATGTTTGCTAGCTATCTGCATTTGATAAGTCTATTTTTTCTGCTGCTTTTTATACTTTTTTTTTTTTTTTTGGCTAACTTTTGGTTTGGCTAACTTTTAAGATGGTTTGTTCACCTTAATTTTTCTCAGAAGTAACTCTTAAGCTCTGGATTTACTCTGTTACCTTGTACTTTCAGGCACATATATTTTGATGTTTCTATTGTGATGCCACTACATAACTGCTACAATTTTCAATTGCATATTTTTACATTCTAATTTATTTACTGCTTATACAGTTTATATATTTTTAGAGTTTATTATTCAACAATTCTGTTCAAAAGTGTTTTTTAATTTTCACATTTCCAATACTCAGATTCTAGTAGTTAACAGATCACTTATGTCTGAGATTTTTCCAAATTTCTAACTACATCTTTATGATTACTTTGAAAGCTGTGCACTAAACCTTAGACTATAAACATGAATTATGAGAAAAATCAAAGTATAAGATTATATTTTTGACCATTGTTTAGTGGGAAGTGTATCTACTCAATAGAAACATTTTTCACAAGAAAAAAAGTATAAAAAATGCATTTTTAATAAGAATTGAATGGTCATAATTTGTTTTTATAGGATTGTGATTTGGGATAAATGAGAAAAAGCAAATATAAGTCAAAATTCAAATACTCAATTTAGGGATGTATGTGTATCTATATACATATGTGTGTGTGTGTGTGTGTGTGTGTGTGTGTGTATTTTAACCCCTTCTCTGTTGAAAATGTTTAGAACTTTAAAAACCATTTTAATTTAAATCATGTGATTTGTAAGATATTATATATGTATAAATATACTCATTGTATTATATATATGTGTGTATAAGGCAATGGCACCCCACTCCAGTACTCTTGCCTGGAAAATCCCACGGACGGAGGAGCCTGGTAGGCTGCAGTCCATGGGGTCGCTAAGAGTCAGACATGACTGAGCGACTTCACTTTCTCTTTTCACCTTCATGCATTGGAGAAGGAAATGGCAACCCACTCCAGTGTTCTTGCCTGGAGAATCCCAGGGACGGGGAAGCCTGCTGGGCTGCCATCTATGGGGTCACAGAGTCGGACACGACTGAAGTGACTTAGCATAGCATAGCATAGTATATGTGTGTGTGTATATATATATATATATCAGATCAGTCGCTCAGTCGTGTCCGACTCTGCGACCCCATGAATCGCAGCACGCCAGGCCTCCCTGTCCATCACCAACTCCCGGAGATCACTCAGACTCACATCCATCGAGTCAGTGATGCCATCCAGCCATCTCATCCTCTTTCGTCCCCTTCTCCTCCTGCCCTCAATTCCTCCCAGCATCAGAGTCTTCTCCAATGACTCAACTCTTATGTGTACTTATATAAGCTGGATGGAGTTAGAAGGCAGAAGGTATTATGGAGTCTGCAGAAGGTATAGCATCCGTTTCCATCAACAAATTCACAGGACAGGAGCCAAATATCAGGGCTTAAATTTCTTAAAGAAGCAAATGATTATGATTTTGATATATACAGTTTCAGTCGTAACCACACACTAAGGAAATATTATCCACCCTCTACACACACACACACACAGAGGGCGGGGGGTAGTAATTGGAAATAACCTTAAAAGTTTAAATAGCTTGCAGCTCATCCACCTACTTCACACTGCAGTAGAATTTGGAGGGACTTCATTTTCTTTAACGGCAAATGCATATTTTCGTTTAGGTTTGAATTGCCTACTTGCATTACCATAGCAAGAAAAGGTATATATTTTTGTAAAAAAGACAAAACAAACATCTATGAAATACAGCATGATAGCACTTTAATCCTAGTTATCATTGAAGTAGGTGTGTGTGTGTGTGTGTGTGTGTATACACACACACTTTATTTCACAAATACATTTATTAAACTCTCCCCAAAACTTAAGTTAGAATTAGCTCACATTGGCCTACTATCATCAGGCATTATAAAGAAAAATTTAGATATTTGAAAGTTTACAAAAGGTTAATTGAAATAATAAAATTGTAATAATCATTCATTTAATTGGCCTTAAGCAGATTAAAATTGGAAGCAATTATACAAGCTACAGAACTGAAATATAGTGTAAGCTTTGAAGTATGTGTTGGCATAATTCTGTGTAACATCACATTTTTCTCCCATGTAGTGAAGAGAAAGAGAATTGCCACAAAGGCAATATTTTTTCTTCAGTAAAATGATAAATTAAGGGTTAAACAATCAGGAGAAATTCATCTCATATCCTGCAAGTAGAGGTATCAAATTAAAGTCTTAATGCCATTTAATTGACCTACACGTAAAATGACTTTCCACTCTAGGTAATGAACATAATTACAGAGTAGAGCTGAGACAAAATGCTTTGAGAAATCTAGTGGTTTGCTTATTTATCTATTTCTGGCTGTACTGGGTCTTCATTGTTGCATGGGGGCTTTCTCCAGTTGTGGTGCATGGTCTTCTCACTGTGGCGGCTTCTCTTTTTGCAGACTAAGAGCTCTAGGATGCGTTGGCTTCCATTGTTGAAGCATGAAGGCTCTAGAGTGTGCAGGCCTCAGTAGCTGTGGCACATGGGCTCAGATGTTCCAGGCCATGCGGAATCTTCCTGGACCAGGGCTCAAACCTGTGTCTGCTTCATAGTCAGGGAGATTCTTAACCACTGGACCCCCAGGGAAGTCCTTATTTACTTTTAATATTAAATCACTTCCAGACATTGTATCATCATTAGCCCAACAGATTCACTTTTCTACCTCCTTCCCCTGCCCAGTTTAGAGCAGAACTGTTCTTTCCTTCTTCATTGACCGTGTTGCATTTTATTCATGTTCTTGATTTAGTATTGATCACGTTGTACTTTAAAGTCTTCTGACTTCTGATAAATAGTTTGCAAACTTGATGAAATCAAGACTGTGTACTTAACTTCTATCTGTAACTTAATAATGATAAACATACCAGCCTTATAATAGGGTCTTCACAAAAACATGTTAAAATAATTGAATTTACTTAAATCTCAATAATTTACTGGATTACACCTGGTCATGGTACTGAATATAAACATAATTAATGATCAACCATTCAGGGAGCCCATATCCTTAATTATAAATGTGTAAAATGTAATGCAACAGAAGAACAAGATTAATTCACATTAACATACATACACACATTAATAGTGTCTCGTGGTTATTCATGGAATTGTCTTTATCTACAGTGTTTTCCTCTATTACTGCATAACAAAATTCCACCATCCTTTACAATCTCATAAATCAGGAAATATTGAGACTTCCTATTGTATTTCTTATGTACATTCTTCCTCTCCACTTATTTTTTCAATAATGTATCCTAGAATCTTACAAATAATACCATCTAAATTAACACTTGATTACTTTGGCCACCTCATGTGAAGAGTTGACTCATTGGAAAAGACTCTGATGCTGGGAGGGATTAGGGGCAGGAGGAGAAGAGGACAACAGAGGATGAGATGGCCGGATGGCATCACTGACTTGATGGACGTGAGTCTGAGTGAACTCTGAAAGTTGGTGATGGACAGGGAGGCCTGGCATGCTGGGATTCATGGGGTCGCAAAGAGTCTGACACAACTGAGCAACTGAATTGAACTGAACTGATTCTTTAAATTTTCCAAAGACTGCATTTTTCCTTGCTTTCTCTTTCCAGCTTATTCTTTTATATATCCAAACCTATTACAGACTCTGCTTATTCTATTAATACTTCTCGATCAAGTGTGTAATGGGCCTATCATATGATATAGCATAGTAAAAACTATTTTAAAACTAGAATATTAAGAATTATAGCTGGTTATAGTTCTTAAATATTCTTACTTTTCCACCTACTTCAACCACTTGGAGTAACCGTCTTTTCTACTATCTTTTAAATCTTTTTTTTTTTTTTTTTCCTGCCTCCAGCTGTTGTCTAGATAAATGATTAAGGCCAGAATTAAGCACACTAAGACTCAGAGATCAGTTCTCCTTTTGTTTCATTTGAAAGCTGAGAATAGTCTTTATATTTTTCTTTTTAAATGATGATGAAATAAATCAAGGATCATACTTAGTGAAACATAGAAATTTTTTTTTCATGTTTTAAAAAATTTATTTTTATTTTTTTTTAAATTTACAATATTGTATTGCTTTTGCCATACATCAAGATGGATCCGCCACCAGTATAGACGTGCTCCCCATCCTTAACCCTCCTTCCTCCTTTCTCCCCATACCATCCCTCTGGGTCGTCCCAGTGCACCAGCCCCAGGCATCCGTTATTGGGCATCGTACCTGGACTGGCGACTCGTTTCAGATATGATATTATAAATATTTCAATGCTATTCTCCCAAATCATCCCACCCTCTCCTGGTCCTAGAGTCCAAAAGTCGGTTCTATACATCAGTGTCTCCTTTGCTGTCTCATAAACAGGTTTATTGTTGTCATCTTTCTAAATTCCATATACATGCGTTAGTATACTGTATTTGTGTTTTTCTTTCTGGCTTACTTCACTCTGTATAATAGGCTCCAGTTCCATCCACCTCATTAGAACTGATTCAAATGTATTCATTTTAATGGCTGAGTAATACTCCATTGTGTATATGTACCACTGCTTTCTTATCCATTCATCTGTGGATGGACATCTAGGTTGCTTCCAAGTCCTGGCTATTGTAAACAGTGCTGATATGAACATTGGGGTACACGTGTCTCTTTCAATTCTGGTTTTCTCAGTGTGTATGCCCAGCAGTGGGATTGCTGGATCATAAGGCAGTTCTATTCCCAGTTTTTTGAGAAATCTCCATACTGTTCTCCATAGTGGCTGTACTAGTTTGCATTCCCACCAACAGTGTATGAGGGTTCCCTTTTCTCTGCACCCTCTCCAGCATTTATTGCTTGTGGACTTTTGGAATGCAGCCATTCTGACTGGCGTGAAATGGTACCTCATAGTGGTTTTGATTTGCATTTCTCTGATAATGAGTGATGTTGAGCATCTTTTCATGTGTTTGTTAGCCATCTGTATGTCTTCTTTGGAGAAATGTCTATTTAGTTCTTTGGCCCATTTTTTGATTGGGTCATTTATTTTTCTGGAATTGAGCTGTAGGAGTTGCTTGTATATTTTTGAAATTAGTTGTTTGTCAGTTGCTTCATTTGCTATTATTTTCTCCCATTCTGAAGGCTGTCTTTTCACCTTACTTATAGTTTCCTTTGTTGTGCAGAAGCTTTTTAAGTTTGATTAGGTCCCATTTGTTTATTTTTGCTTTTATTTCCGATATTCTGGGAGGTGGGTCATAGAGGATCCTGCTGTGATGTATGTCAGAGAGTGTTTTGCCTATGTTTTACTCTAGGAGTTTGATGGTTTCTGGTCTTACATTTAGCTCTTTAATCCATTTTGAGTTTATTTTTGTGTATGATGTTAGAAAGTGTTCTAATTTAATTCTTTTATAAGTGTTCGACCAGTTTTCCCAGCACCACATGTCAAAGAGATTTTCTTTAATCCATTGTATATTCTTGCCTCCTTTGTCAAAGATAAGGTGACCATATGTGCATGGATTTATCTCTGGGCTTTCTATTTTGTTCCATTGATCTATATTTCTGTCTTTGTTCCAGTACCATACTGTCTTGATGACTGTGGCTTTGTAGTAGAGCCTGAAGTCAGGCAGGTTGATTCCTCCAGTTCCGTTCTTCTTTCTCAAGATAGGTTTGGCTATTCGAGGTTTTTTGTATTTCCATACAAATTGAGAAATTATTTGTTCTAGCTCTGTGAAGAGTACCATTGGTAGTTTGATGGGGATTGCATTGAATCTATAAATTGCTTTGCGTAGTATACTCATTTTCGCTATATTGATTCTACCAATCCATGAACATGGTATATTTCTCCATCTATTAGTTATGAAATTCAAATTTCAGTGTTTGTAGGTAAAGTCTTATTGGAACCCAAGCTAGAGCTAATTTTTTTGCATAACAGCAGAGGTGAAAAGTTGTTGCCGAACAACTCACTGAAGATACACAGATGGCAAATAAGCATACAGAAACATGTTCAGCATCACATGAGTCATTAGAGGTTGCAAATTAAAACTATAAGGTGATACCACTATATACCTATTGGAGTAACCAAATTCCAAAACACTAACAGCACCAAATGTTGATAAGAATGTGGAGCAACTAACACAGTGAAAACTCTATAAAGACTGAGACAACTAGAAAGTTAAATATTATTCTAATGCAATATCTGATAGATAATAGGCAAACATTTTGAATGAATAATTTAGCTTCTTCTTGATAGCAATTGTGAAATAATTTTTATACCCTACTTCTGCCCTGATGTTGTCCTTTAGAGCCCATCTTACCTTGTCTAATATAATATAGTCCTTGTGCTTCTTTTATATACTTATTCTTACTTTATTTATATCCTTTACTAAACTTGATGCACTTTATGGAAATGAACATATTGAGTAATGTTCAGATCCTTGCCAATAGTGTGACATAAAATAGGCTCTCAATAAGTCTTCACTGAATAATTAAATCTATTTTAATTTTCCTGCTTGTCCTAACTCTAAAATGAGCGCATTTTATATAGTTTGCCCTCCATAGAGCCAACACAATGTTATAATTTTAAGAAGATATTCATTAAATGCTTGTCACTTGTTAAGCAGATAATGGTTGTTTAGTTTCCTTTCATCCAGAAATATGTCATTTCCATACTTTCTAGTCAGCAAAGATCCTATTTGTTCTTCCATAGTATAATGACACCACCATTCTTGGATTTTCTTTTTACTAAAACCTTTAACAATTTTGGCTGTCCATGCAATATTTTCCTTTTTTAAAATTCCCCTGCTGAATTCAAGGTTATCAAACCTTATGAAACTTTTGTATATTCACGATGACTTGGAACCTCAATATATCATACTTGAATTATTATCATCTGTTTTTCTGATTCCAGTAATTCTTGTATAAATGAAACCAATATAATATTGCAAAACAAATATAGCTACAGTAAAATTATACTAAATTTCCACTGCCCCCAATTTATTTAAGTCAAGGAATTCAGTCACCCATAACTTGCCTTTACATGTTGATCCATAATTACATACCACTATTTTTATACTTTATCCTTTTAATCTAGCAAACTCATTTTTTAAACCAAAAACACCTTAGTTGTAAAACACTCATACATTTTTCTCAATCTGTACTCCTTTGGTGATTCAAAATACTAAATTAAAATATTTTATTCTAGTTAACAATGTTATTCAGATCTTTTAGATATAATACATTAATTTTGAATGATTTTAAATAAAAGTTAGCCCAGAAATGACTTTTCTCCTGCTAACTATACCTCCTTGAATCAAAAATTTCCCATTAGAACCCGTTTGAAGATCAAGAGTTCATGATTTGGTAGGAAAGACAAAGTTCTCACTAATTGTCAGACAATAAATGCAGAAGATAAGTGATATATAGTTGTTACTTTAGAGTGGTAAGTGCTTTAAAATTTTAAAAAGTAGGTGCTAGGGACTCACCTGGTGGTGCAGTGGTTAAGAGTTCATGCTTCCAATGTAGGGGACATGGATCCTATCCCTGGTTGTAGAAATAAGATCCCATATGCCATGTAGTGCTGCCAAAAAAAAAAAAAAAAAAAGAGAAAAAGTTGATGTTAAAATTATTTGACTTTTGCACAAGTCTTTGCCATTTATTTTCAAGGCTACATTTAAGTATTCTAAGGATAGGCTACAAGTTAAGCAAATTATAATTCTGTGCCCTAATATTAAGTTGTATTTGTTTTCATTAATCTGATTGATTAAAAATTAATAAAAAATTTTCACCTATTTATCATGTAAAAAACTTTTTTACATTAGAGATTAACTGGCAAATATTTGTCTCCAAAATAATCATAGAAAGAAACATTTAACAAGAAAATATAAAAAATAAGAAATATCAAAATGTATCTTAAATAGAATTGATTATTTTTACAGAGACCAATGTAGCAAAGACCTTTATTAGACAATCAACCAGTTTTTTTTTTTCATTTTTTTTAAAGAGTTTTTTTTAAAAATTTTCACTTTATGAGATCAACTAAGTAATCATCAGTTAAATTTAAAAATATAAAATATTTTATACAACAGAGAAAATTAGTGTATTTTATCTTGAAACAAGATCTTTGACATATTCTGTCAGAGGACTAAATGAATGGTATATGTTTGACTATTTTTTCTTTAAAAAAAGATTTTATTTAACTTACAGAAAAGTAGCGAGAATCCCTACATACCCTTCCCCCAGATATTCCATACCACTTTACCAAATGCCCCAGACATGGTCTTTGTAACTAAAGGACCTCATTTGGGATCATAAGTTGTACCCAATTGCCATAGCTTTCTCCCCACCTTGACATGAAGCAGCTACTAAGTCTTTGCTTGAGTTTGATGCCCTTAACTTTCCTGAAGAAGATCAAGGAAACAGGGCAGTCATTTTGTAGAATGTGCCTTAGATTCAGTTCAGTTCATTTCTGTCACTCAGTCGTGTCCAACTCTTTGTGACCCCATGAATTGCAGCATGCCAGGCCTCCCTGTCCATCACCAACTCCTGGAGTTCACTCAAACCCAAATCCATTGAGTTGGTGATGCCATCCAGCCATCTCATCCTCTGTCATCCCCTTCTCTTCCTGTCCCCAAACCCTCTCAGCATCAGAGTCTTCTCCAATGAGTCAACTCTTCACATGAGGTAGCCAAAGTACTGGAGTTTCAGCTTTAGCATCATTCCTTCCAAAGAAATCCCAGGGCTGATCTCCTTCAGAATGGACTGGTTGGATCTCCTTGCAGTCCAAGGGACTCTCAAGAGTCTTCTCCAACACCACAGTTCAAAAGCATCAATTTTTTGGTGCTCAGCTTTCTTCACAGTCCAACTCTCACATCCATACATGACTATTGGAAAAACTATAGCCTTGACTAGATGGACCTTTGTTGGCAAAATAATGTCTCTGCTTTTTAATATGCTACCTAAGCCAACAAAGGTTCATCTAGTCAAGGCTATGGTTTTAATTTCATGGCTTCAGTCACCATCTGCAGTGATTTTGGAGCCCCCAAAAATAGGTTTGCCCATTTTTCCTCATGAGCAGATTTGGGATGTACACATTTGGGATATCACATTAGTGACGTGCTCTTTTTATGGATGGTCTCCTGCTGGGTAGCATGTGATGTTTATTAGTCAAATTATAGATGATAACATTGATCTTTTGAGTAAGATGGTACCTGATAGGATTCTCCACCATAAATTTCCCATTTTTTTCTTTGTAATTAATGAATATTTGTGTGGAGGTATTTGGAGAGTATGTAAATATACTGTTCCCTACCTCAGTTTCATCTGCTATGCTTATCACACATTGATGTTCCTTGCTCAAATAACTTTATTTTTTTCCTATTTTAATTTATGTTTTAATTGGAGAAACATGTTTGATTTTTAAAGCAAAATGACAATTCAGAAGAATATTCAAGTCAGGCAATCATCTTTGTGTTTTGAGTGAACAAAGTTAATATTGAGATATAAAAATCAGAAACTTGAAAAATTTCATATTTTAAACTGTGTTCTGTGTCACTGTTAGCCATTTTGAAAATATTGTGTTGAATATTTTGAAAGTCTGAAACCTCAGTGGAATTTTTCTGACAGAAGAGACAAAAGTCAACAAGAAAATGTCCACTTGTTTTCTGGGTGGTGATCATCTGTCTTCTCTTGACATCGCCTTTGCCTGCAGCACATGCTTTCATCACACTCTCTCTTGGTAAAGAAAATAAAACCAATTTCCATAAAAGATATTGCATAGCACTTGTTAAAATACACATATCCAGTTCAGCATTATATTTATGGAAGTGACTAAAATATTCCTGAAACCTTTATTCTCTAGTTACTCACACAGACTTGAACATACTGGGTTTACAAATAAATGATATATATTGAAATAATATAATCTAAAACATGTTACTAACCAATCTATTTATTAATTTTAAACTTATTTTCATACTTCTGAGTAATTTATGAATGCCCCTTTGATGCTATTATATTTATAAAATATATTACTAATAAATATTTGCTATTTTTTATGAACACACCACACTTTACACTTTGCCTATAATTTTCCCTTCATTTAAAATGTCAAAATCTATCACTTCTGATAAATTCTGTGATTGCTATCTGTTTAATTTCCCCAAGAAGCCCTCATAAATTGGATTACAGTATATCTTGATGTGAGCATTCAAAATGAGAATTCTAATGTGAACATATTTCAAGGTTACCAATGTTGATAATGAAAAGACAGAATGAATTGTTCCTTTAATCCTAGTTTTCTTTTAGCAACTACTACTTCATATCTTTCTCAGCCAAAGTAATTTCTTTGTATATCTAATGTTTTACATTCTAGTCATTTGTCAAGTCAAGTTAGACTCAACTTTGCCTCCAACAACTCACTAAATGCATTTTTTGGCATAATCACTTATGACTATCATATTGTCATTAATCTAATTAATTCCACATCTACCATAGTTTGCAATAGTATTTAATACTGTTGATCATCCCTTCCCTTTTGAGAAACAACCTTTCCATTTGGTTCTAGAGCACAATCACCTCCAAGTTCCTTCCTACTTTGTTGGCTGTTCATTCTCAATATCTCTTGCTTCTTTGTCCTCCTTTACTAGACTTGTAAATATTAGATTGTGTCTAAGCTAAATGCCCATCCTCTTTGCTCTCTGAATGATGGTTAGGTGATCTTATTTGCTCCTAAAATGTTAATTATCACCTCTACTCCAATAATTATAAATATGTAACTTTTGCTGAGACTTTGTCTCTGATTCAGAGCTGTCTAATAAAGTCTTTTAGATGCCTTCAAATGAATATCTCACTGCTACCTCAACTTAATATACCCAAAACTGTTCACAATCTTTTTTCTTCATTTAAAATGTTAAAACCTATCATTTCTGATAAACTATGTGCTTGATATCCTTCAAAGATTCATTTTCTTCAAGAAGTCCTCCTAAGTTAAATTATAGTATCTTAATGTGAGCATTCAAAAATGGCAATTCTAATTTAAACATATCTTAAGGCTATTAACGGGGAAGGCAATGGCACCCCACTCCAGTACTTTTGCCTGGAAAATCCCAAGGACAGAGGAGCCTGGTGGGCTCCAGTCCATGGGGTCGCTAAGAGTCAGACACGACTAAGCGACTTCACTTTCACTTTTCACTTTCATGCATTGGAGAAGGAAATGGCAACCCACTCCAGTGTTCTTGCCTGGAGAATCCCAAGGACAGGGAAGCCTGGTGGGCTGCCGTCTCTGGGGTCGCACAGAGTCGGACACGACTGAAGCGACTTAGCAGCAGCAAGGCTATTAATGTTAATAAGACAAAACAAACAGCTTTCACCTCTTCCAGTGTTTTCTATTTCCGTAAATGTACCAGAATCAACCCAGTTCCACAAGGTTTAGATGTGGTATTTACCATTCAGACTTGAAGGGTATCCTACTTTTTACCATAGTTTGCCTTTTTTCTGGCTACTTATCCAAATAAGTGAAAAATCACTATGGATTCCCCCTCTAAATACTTTTTGTATCAATTTGCTTCTTAGCTAACCTTGCCATCACTCTTGCCTAACAACACATCTCCTTACCTGGGCTAGTGCTTCATCAACTTGTGCTAACACTTCATTCCTTGCCTAGTTAATCTCATGTCTGCTAATCTCAATAACTAAAGTAAAATTTTAAAATGATGTCTGTTTTTGCCGTCCTCCCATCAAACAATTTCCATTGAACCTGGAAAAAAAGTACAAGAACAAAAACAAAAAACAAAACTTTAAATATAGTATACTAACAAACCAATGCGTGCATGCATGTGCGGGAACAAAACCAAATGTTTTTGAGATGAACAAAAAAGTCATACATTTTCCCTTTGTAAAAACCTCATGCAGTTTTTTTTTTTTTTTTTTTTCCCCTTGAAATAACATTATTACTTTTATGTACTTTATTGTTCTTGTTTAGCTGCTAGGTCCTGTCCAACTCTTTTGTGACCCCGTAGATGTGACTTGGCAGCAGCAGCTGCAGACTGTAGCTTGCTAGGCTCCTCTGTCCATGGGATTTCCCTAGCAAGAATACTGGGGTAGGTTGCCATTTCCTTCTCAAAGGGGCTATTCTTATAGAACTCCCCCCTTTTTTCCTATTACTTTGCACATCTCAGCTTTAATAGGCCTCAGAGATGCGTGGTGTGAAAATAGAAGCAATCTTAAGGGCTGATACAACTATATGCTGGAAGAAAAGTTGTACAAAATCCATTGTCAGTACATTACTTTAAAATATGTACTCTCTCATTCTATTAATGTTAAGGAGAACAAATGGCAACTGCCAAAAGTGTCTTGCCCACTATCAAACTCAGGAACACCATTGGTTTTCCTCTAAAATTTTTAGCTGTTAAGGAAACCAGAAATCCTTGGACAGTTGTTGATTTTATGCCTTGGAGCAAGAAAAACCAAGATGGATCAGAAATGTGCTGTTATCAGTAGAACTAGAGATGTTTTAAGAAAATACAAGGCAATTGTAAGATCAAGTACAATGCTAAAGAGATTCTTTTCAGTAAGATGTAATAATGGGAATATCAAACAAGAATAATGAAAATGAAGTCAGTCAGGACAAGTAAAGTAACTTAGAAGAACCTCATGGTTTCACAAAGATATTCTACAGAAAATTGTCAATATATAGACATAAGGCAGTGATAATACAAAGTTTGATTATAATTATAGGTCTGTACTTTTTTATTTGATTAAATAGTGAAATGCTATTGGTAGTTTTGTTTCCTCTGTAAAATATATGGTGGTTTATGCTTCAATATTCTTCTTTTATTACATAAGTAAAAATAATTACACAAGATGTGTGAATAATTACACAAGATGTCCAGTCAGTTTTGACTGGACTTTAAAATATCCTGAAAGGAAGACAACTATGCACACTGAACCCCTTATTTTATGAGATGAAATTTTCTAATAGCTCTACAAATTACAATAAATTATTAAAGAAGAATATGTGCATCTTAAAATAAAGTTTTAATAGCTAGTTGGATAATAATAACATTAAAGTATACCATTATGTTAAAAAAAAATTGTGACAAAAGATACACAACCCACAGGATGTCCTTGAACTGATAAGCAAGTACCTGTAATTAAAAGAAGATCTTACTAGGAATACATCAGATTCTACATTGTCTGCTATTTTTCTTTTGTTTTACTTTATTTTTGATTTGTGGGAATCTAGGTCTAGGTATTAGTTCAGTTCAGTTCAGTTGCTCAGTCATGTCTGACTCTTTGTGACTCCATGAATCCCAGCACGCCAGGCCTCCCTGTTCATCACCAACTCCCGGAGGTCACTCAGACTCACGTCCATCGAGTCAGTGATGCCATCCAGCAATCTCACCCTCTGTTGTCCCCTTCTCCTCCTGCCCCCAATCCCTCCCAGCATCAGAGTGTTCTCCAATGAGTCAGCTCTTCGCATGAGGTGGCCAAAGTACTGGAGTTTCAGCTTTAGCATCACTCCTTCTAGAGATGAAATTCCTTCTAAATCATTCCTTCTAAAGAAATCCCAGGGCTGATCTCCTTCAGAATGGACTGGTTGGATCTCCTTGTAGTCCAAGGGATTCTCAAGAGTCTTCTCCAACACCACAGTTCAAAAGCATCAGTTCTTCAGTGCTCAGCCTTCTTCACAATCCAACTCTCACATCCATACATGACCGCAGGAAAAACCATAGCCTTGACTAGACGAAACTTTGTTGGCAAACTAATGTCTCTGTTTTTGAACATGCTATCTAGGTTAGTCATAACTTTCCTTCCAAGGAGTAAGCATCTTTTTATTTCATGGCTGCAGTCATGATCTGTAGTGATTTTGGAGCCTAGAAAAAGAAAGTCTGACACTGTTTCCACTGTTTCCCCATCTATTTCCCATGAAGTGATGGGCCCAAATGCCATGATCTTCGTTTTCTGAATGTTGAGCTTTAAGCCAACTTTTTACTCTCCACTTTCACTTTCATCAAGAGGCCTTTGAGTTCCTCTTCACTTTCTGCCATAAGGGTGGTGTCATCTGCATATCTGAGGTTATTGATATTTCTCCCAGCAATCTTGATTCCAACTTGTGTTTCTTCCAGCCCAGTGTTTCTCATGATGTACTCTGCATAGAAGTTAAATAAACAGGGTGACAATATACAGCCTTGACAAACTCCTTTTCCTATTTGGAATCAGTCTGTTGTTCCATGGCCAGGTCTAACTGTTGCTTCCTGACCTGCACACAAATTTCTCAAGAGGGAGGTCAGATGGTCTGGTATTCTCATCTCCTTCAGAATTGTGATCCACACAGTCAAAGGCTTTGGCATAGTCAATAAAGCAGAAATAGATGTTTTTCTGGAACTCTCTTGCTTTTTCGATGATCCAGCGGATGTTGGCAATTTGATCTCTGGTTCCTCTGCCTTTTCTAAAACCAGCTTGAACATCAGGAAGTTCACGGTTCTCATATTGCTGAAGCCTGGCTTGGAGAATTTTGAGCATTACTTTACTAGCATGTGAGATGAGTGCAATTGGGTGGTAGTTTGAGCATTCTTTGGCATTGCCTTTCTTTGGGATTGGAATGAAAACTGACCTTTTCCAATCTTGTGGCCACTGCTGAGTTTTCCAAATTTGCTGGCATATTGAGTGCAGCACTTTCACAGCATCATCTTTCAGGATTTGAAATAGCTCCACTGGAATTCCATCACATCCACTAGCTTTGTTCATAGTGATGCTTTCTAAGGCCCACTTGACTTCACATTCCAGGATGTCTGGCTCTAGGTCAGTGATCACTCCATCATGATTATCTGGGTCATGAAAATCTTTTTTGTACAGTTCTTCTGTGTATTCTTGCCACCTCTTCTTAATATCTTCTGCTTCTGTTAGGTCCACACCATTTCTGTCCTTTATCCAGCCCATCTTTGCATGAAATTTTCTTTTCGAATCTCTGATTTTCTTGAAGAGATCCCTAGTCTTTCCCATTCTGTTGTTTTCCTCTATTTCTTTGCATTGATCTCTGAAGAAGGCTTTCTTATCTCTTCTTGCTATTCTTTGGAACTCTGCATACAGATGCTTATATCTTTCCTTTTCTCCTTTGCTGCCACACCAAATAATACTATCATGTAGTCAAGGAGATGTCTTTTGCAAATTCAAGCACAATCTGTGTATTGGATATTTTAGCCCTGTGGAGGATTTATTTATGAGGCTTGCCAGAAACTTAGAATCATTTGGGAAAATCATGGAGGGAAAGAATTGATGCAAAAGATATTTAATAAGTATGGTCAACTTGGAATCAATTAAACATGATAAATGAAAGAGAAGAATATAAGGATAACTATGATTATACATTTGATCTCTCAAGATGACCTGGAGAAATAAGTATATTATGATTTTTTTTTTCCCCCCAAGACTTATGAGCAACGAACAGGCACCTCAGGAAATTAATTTGAGTAAATTTATTTTATTTTCCATACTACTCATTTGTTTTAACATTTTAAACCAGCAAAATAACTTGATTAAAAAAATCTGTAGGTCACTTGTGGAATTCCCCTCATTGAAGCAGCATGCAAGTAGACTGACTTTGCACCATGTATCTCTTTCTGGCACATAATGTGAATCCTTTCATATGTATTTATATAATTTTGTATTTATATAATTTTGTATTTATATAAATTTGTATAATTTTGAGTCAAAATGTATAATACGTGGATAGTTTACACTGTATTACACACATCCCATATACACTGATCATATATATTCCTATACATAATATATATACTTGCATATTATATATGATATACATATATGTGTATATGTATATGCTTATATCCATATATGTGTGCATATTATATGTGTGGTATGGGGGAGCCTGGTAGGCTGCCATCTCTGGGGTCACACAGAGTCGAAGACGACTGAAGTGACTTAGCAGCATACATATACATATATGTATATATATACTTATATGCATATATGTGGATCCATATATCCAGACCTTAGTATGGATCAATTACTCTTCTATATACTAAGACATGTATACATGTACATATGCATATGTGTATATTTTTAATTTCATACTATATGTTATATATATTTATATTCATATTCTTGTACATTTAAACAAACATATAGTCTCTCTATTGGATTAAATTACTTATAAGTCACAATTTAAAAAATTAGGTCATAGGTTTATAGTCAGACTAAGATCAGTTCAAACTTTATTAGTTTTGACTAACTACTCTTATATACACTAAGGCATGGCATCATCCCATTTCATTATTAAATATCTAGCATTGGGTATATTTATTAACCATTAAGATATAATACTTGTACTCAGTCATTATTTATATAACATCCTTACTTTGGGTTAATAATATTTGTTACACAATATTTCTTTCTAAACAATACTGTTTCATTGTTACCTATGTTATCTATTGTTAACTGTAATGTGCATAATTGTAACAAATAAATTTAGTTTGGCATGATTGTATAAGGCCACACAAAAGAGGGAAAATTGAATTATTCATGTCAGATGAATCAAGCATCAGGTGATCTAGAGTCTACACGGAATTAATCAGAGCAAGAATCTTTTCACCACTTTATGCCCATATTATCAGCCAATTTAATTGTGTCAAGCTTCTTGTGTTTCTTATCCATACACCTATGCCAATACTTTTAACTGTGCTCACGAATTCATTTTTTGAAGATAGTTTAAGCTTGAATTTTCAAGATATGATTGACAAATGTAAAAAAATAGTTGCAAACAATCATTAACCAGGAAAAATATTAACAAGTAAACATCTTGGCTGTTATCATTGGCCATTAAATGAGAAAAGTGATAGTAAATTTCAAGGAATTTTTCTTGTGTGACTGCTAAGATTAAATCTACATGGAAAGTAATACCTATCGCTTCCAAACATGAGCACAGTAATCCTCAGTAAATTTAGTATGTGAGTAAAACATGCTACCTTGTTATGAAATGAAAAAAACACCTGAGTAATTTGATGACCACAATCATTAAACCTATTTGATTTTTCTGTTGTAATCTTGCTTTAAAATTCATCATTACATGCTGTGGTTATTTCATGTTAAATAAAATTGAGCAGTGCAGCAATTGAGAACATAACAATCAAAAAAGTAAAATAAACCTATTCAAATGTCAGAAGGCAGCTGTTGTTTTGTATCTACTTATAAAAAATGGTGTATATTTTAGCATAAATATTTGAGAAAAAGTTGAATGCCTTGCATATAGGGCTGCTTTTATGAGATATATTAGATTTATAATTCAATTAAATTCCAAGTAAAGGATTTTATCTATTCAGTAGTATTTAATAGTTGTGCTGTGCTGTGCTTGGTCACTCAGTCATGTCTGACTCTTTGTGACCCCATGGACTATAATCTGCCAGGTTACTCTGTCCACAGGGGTTCTCCAGGCAAGAATACTGGAGTGGGTTGTCATATGCTCTCCTCCAGGGGATCTTCCCAACCCAGGGGTTGAACCCAGGTCTCCTACATTGCAGATGGATTCTTTACCATATGAGCCACAGGGAAGCCCAAGAATACTGGAGTGGGTGGCCTATCCCTTCTCCAGGGGATCTTCCCAACCCAGGAATCCAACTGGGATATCCTGCATTGCAGGCATATTCTTTTTTTTTTTTTTTTTGTCTTTCAGTCTTTTTTTTTCTCTTTTTTTTATTATTATTTTTTTTTTTTAATTTTTCTTAACTTTACAATATTGTATTACTTTTACTATACATCGAGATGGATCCGCCACCAGAATACACGTGCTCCCCATCCTGAACCCTCCTCCCTCCCCCACTCCCACACCATCCCTCCAGGTCATCCCAGTGCTCCAGTCCCAGGCATCTGTTATCGGGCATCGTACCTGGACTGACTCGTTTCAGATATGATATTATACATATTTCAATGCTATTCTCCCCAATCGTCCCACCCTCTCCCAGTCCCAGAGTCCAAAAGTCTGTTCTATACATCAGTGTCTCTTTTGCTGTCTCATAAGCAGGGTGATTGTTACCATCTTTCTAAATTCCATATATATGCGTTAGTATACTGTACCAGCTAAGCTATCAGGTAGAGGTTCAAAATTATAGATACTTTCTAATTAACATCCATTCTCCATTCTTTTGCTACTTCTTGAAAATTAAACAATCAATTATATATATAGTTTTACAATAGACATACCTTTATTTCCTTAAGAAATTATAGACTAAATACATCTGATCACTCATTTTTTAAAAAATAATTTGATATGATTTGCATATTGTTTAAAGTAAAAAAATACTTACAAAGCTTGTTTTAGATTAGTCAGTTACTCAGCTACATATCTGATAAACATAGTAAAAGTTTGATTTTGTATTCCAAATTTTAAAAGACATTAACAGAGAAGCAAGTAATAGAAGACAAAGATTATCTTGTACCATTGCCTGGATGTATATTCATCCTTATTAGTATACTATAAGTCACATTTTAGGAGGTGATTCTATCAGATCAGATCAGATCAGTCGCTCAGTCGTGATTCTATAGTGAAAGTTTATTTAAATTTTGGACTTAAAACAAGAATCACCTTAGCTTCAGTCCTGCTGCTGCTGCTGCTGCTAAATCGCTTCAGTTGTGTCCGACTCTTAGCGACCCCATGGACTGCAGCTTACCAGGCTCCTCCATCCATGGGATTCTCCAAGCAAGAGTAGTGGAGTAGGGTGCCATTGCCTTCTCCGTGCTTCAATCCTAAAAATGCTTAATTTTTTTTTTTTTTTTGTAGTTTAACATAAGGATTTTACAATTGATTTGAACCATTTACTTGACATATTTGATTTTAATCTAAAACAAAAACTATATGTATTTTCCCAAACTTCTCTTCAAGAGGAAGTACTTCTCACCTTTAGCATTGTTTTTCATTGTTTATGTTAGTGCATGCAAAGCGATTACCTTTAAGTGTGGTATGTAGCAAGATCATAAAATTATTAGTTATTGATTTTGTGATATCACTGAGGCTTTTGCAATATTATGTATTACTAAATGCACTATAACCAGAGATCTTATAAATATATATTTCCTTGCTTTAAAATTCTCCAATCATCACAGATAATTTTACTAAACAGAGTGCAGATTTGAAAACAATTACTCCAGATATTTCAACATAGATACTTTAAGAAAATGTTTTTAAAGGTATTGGAAGTCTAAAAAAGCAAAAAAGGAAATACTGAGGTAATGAGATACAAGTTTGAGATATTATGAGATATCAGGCTATCTGTGTTTGCTAATTGGTCTTATCAAATAAAAGAGGAACTTTCTCTTATCTTCATGGAAATAAATACTTTTAAAACTTCAATCAAGACACTCATAGAAATTAGGATTCTACCCTCTCTTAGAGAGGAAAGAATACAGCAGTTTTGTTTTTTTTTTTTTTTTTAATAACTACATTTCAAGAGATGGCTCCCAGATGCTTGAGAAAGATAGTCCTGGGTTATGAAACCGGCAAGGGACCCAAGAGACATTGGGTTGGCCAAAAATTTATTCAGGTTCTTCTTTAAGATTTTATGGAAAAACCAGAATGAACTTTTGGCCAACTCAGTATTTGAGAAATTGTGATAGTTATAGATATTATTTATCCTTAAAAACAAAAAAAAAAAGGAGATCTTGTCATTTGCAGCACCATTATGAACCTGAAAGACAGTATGCCAAGTCAAGCAAGGCAGACATAAAAAATAAAGAACTACAGGATCTCACATATTCAGAATTTAAAAATGCTGAATACATAGAAGCAGAGGATGGAATGGTGGTTACCAAGACAGGGAGGTGGGGGAAATAGGGAGATGTTCATCATCACAGTAAAAAGGGTAAAAAGTAAGAATTTTGCAGGATGAATAACTCCAGAGACCTAAGGTACAACACAATGACTGCAGTTTATAATACCATATTATATCCTGGACATTTGCTAAGATAGATTTCCTGTGCTCTCATCACACACACACACACACACACACACACACACACACACACACACACAGATAAGATAATATGTTACTTAACTTGACCATATGACTATAAGAATCATTTCCTTATGTGCATGTCTATCAAACCATCATGTGGTACATTTGAAATATATATATATATAGTTTTTATTTTAAAAAGAAAAAGAAACAGGGAAGAACAAAAAGGAAGCATGGCACAAGATCCTTGCCCTCAGGATATTTGCTGTATAATCAGAGTGAAAGGAAGAACTTTCTGATGGTCAAAGACATACGGACCATGGAATTAACTGTAAATTATAAAGTAGAAAATTAGAGTAATTTCAAATGTGTTGTCTTTTCAATAGTAAACTGGATGCTGCTGGAAAATAAAATAAGAAGATTTATATCCCCAAAGAAGCAGAGAATAAATTGTAATTTTAAGTTTTTTATAGTAAATGCTCTTTAAAAAGGGAGAGGGACCTCTGTGGTTCAGGCCATCTGGATTTTGTAAGGGCAGGTGTGAGAGAGAAGCCAGAAGGCTAGAAAAGGAAAGAAGCCTGTCTGAAGTTTAGTTAAAATTGAGGAAACATCAAGGCCGCTTTAGTGAACATATGCTTTTTTTCATTAAACATTTTATAGAGTGATAATGTAATATTAACTGACACAGCCAGTGTCATGAAAATCATGACTGATTGCCTTGTGGTGATCCATTAGTTCCTTCTTCCTTCCTCTCTTTCTTTTTGTTCCTAATTGATGATAAAAAATACTAACTAAGTTAAATACATTGATAGAGAGTGTGTTTGCTTGGGCTTGTAAAGTGATAAAGACAATATGTTGCTTATTTTGAAAGGTTTTCAAAATAATTTACTGTGGATAATTATTGCTGACAGGATATTAATTTGAATAAAAATTCAGATAAATAACTTTTTACGATACTTACCAAACTCCTATAAGGGAAAAATAACTATTTGGGTAAAATGATAGAAAATATTTAAAATCGAAGAGACTCTATAGAAATGATTATTTCTGTGATTTGAAAATTACCTCATTGGATTTTAATAAGATTACTTTTTTTCAGTGCAGAATTCATTATAGTCTTATATACAAAAAAAAAAAAGACTTTCAAAGTCCAAACACTTGAACAACTTTTGCTTTTTCCATACAGTTCATAAAGGAAAAGTAAATTTTATTAGCATTCTAGTTTAATTTTTGACACTTATATATACATGTTCATCACTGAATGAATTAATCAGAATACTGAAATATCAAAACACAAACACATCACACAAATAATTGTAAGTAATTCTGTGCTTTTTTCAGACTGAAGTATGAGCATCCTTTCTCAGCTTCTCACAGCTGGATTAAAATCTCTTCTTAGCCCTATCTTACTCCAGCTCAGGAGGTTTTCACCTCAGGAGGCCATAAATACCTCCACAAAACTGAGAACTTCCAGAGAAGAACAGGACTTGAGGTTGTAATATGCATGGCTTTTACAGAGCTTTGTGGATCAACTGAAGTTCAGACAGACTGTAGTGAAGAAAAATTTGGTATCAGAGACTGTAAAGTCAGAATGAGATCAGCCTCAAAGGATAATCCTGTTCCTCCTATTCAAGATCTAATCACAGCAGAGCATTCAAACTTAAGCCTCGATATTTTGGTTTGTGTTCTCAGGGTTGCAACACGGAGCTTTATATTAGAGATATCATAGCTTAGACGTTCTCAGTGTAATTTTCTATTGATAAGTGGCTTGTGGAAAGTAATTTTCTGATAAAAGAAAAAAAAAACTTCAAAATCTCTTATGCAGTCATAAGAACTAATTTTTTTTTTTTAATCAGAATGATACATCCAGGAATTCAGAAGACAAAGAAGAATAACAAGTCTAAATAATCAATCATATACAAGGCAAGATATTTAAGAATTTGCTCCCATGGTATGTGGCCAGCCATATATATGGTGGAATGCAATTCTTTAAAACCATTGATTGGTTCCTTCTGGGTAACTGAGTGGGGGGCTGGGGGGTTGGTTAATGCTTGTATTGAAGAAGATTAACTGGTAAAGTATACATTCATCCTGTGAACAAGTATAAGAGCCAGAGTATGGGATGGGTGTTCAGTGTTATTTTAGAGTCTATTGTCATTGTGTTTGTGTTCTCTGAACACTTTTGAGTGTACAGATATTTTTTTATTCTCCATTCACTGGGTGATCTCCTCAAAGTTGCATCTTTATAGAGTGTAACCCAGTTTTTTTGATCACTTGCTTCAGTGAGGATAGATCCTAAGCTCTTGTTAAGTTCACCTGTTTCTTTTTAGTAAATTTCGTTTCAGTTCAGTTTAGTTCAGTCACTCAGTCGTGTTCAACTATTTGCGACCCTATGGAACACAGCACGCCAGGCCTCCCTGTTCATCATCAACTCCCAGAATTTACCCAAATTCATGTCCACTGAATCAGTGATACCATCCAACTATCTCATCTTCTGTCGTACCCTTCTCCTCCTGCCTTCAATCCTTTCCAGCATCGGGTCTTTTCCAGTGAGTCCGCTCTTTGCATCAGGTGCCCAAAGTATTGAAGTTTCAGCTTCAACATCAGTTCTTCCAGTGAACACACAGGACTGATCTCCCTTAGGATGGACTGGTTGGATCTCCTTGCAGTCCTAGGGACTTTCAAAAGTCTTCTCCAACACCACAGTTCAAAAACATCAATTCTTCGGTGCTCAGCTTTCTTTATAGTCCAACGCTGACTTCCATACATGACTACTGGAAAATCCATAGCCTTGACTAGACAGACCTTTGTTGGCAAAGTAATGTCTCTGCTTCTTAATATGCTGTCTAGATTGGTCATAACTTTCCTTCCAAGGAGTAAGCATCTTTTAATTTCTTGGCTGCAGTCACCAGCTCTGTGATTTTGGAGCCCCCAAAATGAAGTCTGTACTATTTCCACTGTTTAGCAGCATATAAAAAGTTTCTGTGATGGATTAAAAAAAGGTTATGACTGTTAAATAATCAAAATATTTGGAATCATAACATATGTAACATATTTTAATTAATTATATTTATATATGAATTTATAATATATCATAGTATGGGTTTCCATGGTCACACAGACAGTAAAGAATCTACCTGCAATGCAGGAGACTTGAGTTCAATCCCTGAGTCAGGAAGATCCCCTGGAGGAGGAAATGGCAACCCACTCCAGTAGTCTTGCCTGGAGAATTCCATGGACAGAGGAGCCTGGTGGGCTCTAGTCCATGGGGTTGCAAAGTCAGCCTCAACTGAGTGACTAACACACATGTATCATATTATATGTGTATGAAAGTCTCATAATGTGAGTAGCATTCCTTTCTCATAGGTTTTTGTTAAAAAATGAAGTAATCTTAAAAATCATTTACAAATAAAAGCAGAATGGAGTATTTTGTTTTGTTAACATGTTATGAAGCCAAGTCAAGTAGTGATATGATGAGAATCCTCTGAAAATTTTTCTATAGACATATTACAATATCATCAATATCCTAATAGGTCTTTTTGAATACATTAAAGATTATGATTTATCTAAATTAGTAAATGATCTAGAAAAGTCAAAAATTGTTTAAATTAAGATCAAATTTGGGGGACTTATACATATTGATTTCATGAAATATTGTAAAGCTACAGTAATCAAGGTGGGTATTATGGGCATAAGAATAGACACATGTATCAGTGGAATGGACTATAAAAAGAGACTCTGACTTCTGTGGTCAATGGTTTTCAAAAAGTCATGGAAGCAATTGCATGAAGAAAAGCACTGGAAATGTTTTGTATAAATATATAAATATCTGCAACCTATGTCCCAAAGATTTTAGATATGTAGATCCAAGTTAAAGCTCCGAGATTTACATTTTTACTTTCCAGGAATGCTCATTTAAAAAATAAAAATAAAAACTTTTGGTGGGAGGGGGAAGTAAGGGAGACAAACTAAAGTTTAGTCAAAATAATGACCTAGGTAAGTGGCATTGGGCAAAGAAAGCGAGAAAATGGCCTGTCCAGTATATGAGACGTCTTGTGGGTTATTCCAACTATCTTATATCTTTTATTACATCCCAAGCACAGCTAAAACAGTCATAAATACAGATGTGTTGTGAGCAGTTTTAGAACTTTGAAAGTGGAGAGTGAAAAGGTTGGCTTAAAGCTCAACATTCAGAAAACGAAGATCATGGCATCTGGTCCCATCACTACATGGGAAATAGATGGGGAAACAGTGGAAACAGTGTCAGACTTTATTTTTCTGGGCTCCAAAATCACTGCAGATGGTGACTGCAGCCATGAAATTAAAAGATGCTTACTCCTTGGAAGGAAAGTTATGACCAACCTAGATAGCATATTCAAAAGCAGAGACATTACTTTGCCAACAAAGGTTCGCCTAGTCAAGGCTATGGTCTTTCCTGTGGTCATGTATGGATGTGAGAGCTGGACTGTGAAGAAGGCTGAGTGCCAAAGAATTGATGCTTTTGAAGTGTGGTGTTGGAGAAGACTCTTGAGAGTCCCTTGGACTGCAAGGAGATCCAACCGGTCCATTCTGAAGGAGATCAGCCCTGGGATTTCTTTGGAAGGAATGATGCTAAAGCTGAAACTCCAGTACTTTGGCCACCTCATGCTAAGAGTTGACTCATTGGAGAAGACTCTGATGCTGGGAGGGATTGAGGGCAGGAGGAGAAGGGGACAACAGAGGATGAGATGGCTGGATGGCATCACTGACTCGATGAATGTGCTTCTGGGTGACCTCCGAGAGCTGGTGATGGCCAGGGAGGCCTGGCGTGCTGCAGTTCATGGGGTCACAAAGAGTCGGACACGACTGAGCGACTGATCTAATCTGATCTGATCTGATAGACTGACTGCACAAGCTGGGGTTTGAGTTTGTATTCTATTTTTTTATGTTCCTTAGGGTTGAAGTAAGTCTCTCATCTTTCTGATTCCACATTCATCCCATTAGAATTTATCTCTACATATCAACTCCTGTCTAGATTCATGCAATACTCTCCTTACACATCTAAGCCAAACCTTCCCCAAAGTGTTATGGATCCTGTTATTCTCCAGATGCTTTTAAGTCTTTTATTTCAGTCACAGGAAAATACAAAATGCCTACACTGAACCAGAAGACCCTACATGATCTGTCCCCACTCCCTACTCCCAAGACCCTCCCACACTGTTCTCCTTCCTTCAGCCATACTAGCCTTCCTGTTATTCCTCCAACTTTCACAACATGCTTCACTTGTTATTCACCCTGGAATGTTCTCATAGATGTTAAGGAAGTTACTGATGTATGAAACACTTCAATATTATTGTATACTCAGATATGCTTTCCTGAACCACTCTGTCTAAAATAATCTCACCTAGAACTGGCTGCATGATTTGTGGAGCTCTGAGAAAAAAGGTAATATGTGGCCCCTTGTTTAAAATGGTTAAGAATTTCAAGATAGTAAAAGCAGAGCATTAAGCCAAACTCAGAGTCCTTCTGAATGCCTGGCCCTGGTAACTATACAGGTTAAATGGCCATGAAACTGATTGTACCCTCACATCATCCCAGTTTTTTTTTAGACTCTAATTTTTTAACTTCTTATTTTAGTCTGATTCACATCCCCTAGTGGCATACAATGTGTCATTTATGTTATTTATTTATTACCAATTTATCTCCAGTTGTGACACCAAAAATATTTTTTTCTATTGTCACATTCATAACACTTTAAGCAGTCCTACAAGTAATGGACAAACAGAAAATATTTGTAGATTAAATAAGTGAACCAACAAGACAAAACTTCTAAATCACACATTTGTATTGCTATTTTTTCCTATGCTATCATAATTGGGAAAATTCATGGTGGAGATTTTTTTAAGGATAAATTATAATTTAATGTAAGATAAATGTAAGTGTATCATTCTTCATAATTATGATTAAAACAATATTGTAATTAAGTATCTGAAAATTATTTTATATTAAAGCTCTCATTTTAGATAGAAATCTGAAATTATACATTGTTATAAAAGATTTAAAATGTCTTCTACTGACATTCAAATGTAAAGTTTCAGGCTAGGGTTTATTTTAACTTTAAAAATTCAAAAGATGTGAGTACCACAATAGAGTATAAAGTAACACATTCAATTCCCATTGGAATCCAATCTTACAGATCATAGCTGTAGGGCATTTTTATTAACTTTGCTTGAATACATCTCTTCTGCTGGTTTTAGTCTTTGTGAAAGTTTTTAATTTCATAAGAAAGTAAACCTTTTAGTATTAAAGCGAGTACATTATATGATTTCTATCAATCCCTTAGGTAATATATTTCTCAAGTTTCTGAATAATTATGACCTTGAAGATGATGAAAAACCAGACAGAATCTACAAGGATTTAAAGCTTTTAGAGTTTATACCCTTGGTCTGGCTGCATGTCTCCATGACAAATCTGCTGTGGTTTGAATGAAGATTAAATATATCCTACATTAGAGAGCATTGGCCCTGCTATTCTCATCCAAGTAACAATGAAATGATAGCATAATTTCAATTCTTATGACTGTGTTATCATGTAAATTTTAATATATAAATGCGTATTATACAATTTATATTGGTAAAAGTTTATAAAATCATTAATTTTGTGTGCATTAAGTCAATTAGAATGTTGTATATAGTCTAATATCTGTAGCAAACTTTTAGGAGTAGCCAGGTAGAAAAATGGTTAATTTACATATATTTGTGTATGTTTATATTAATATATGTATGAATATATGCATATATGTGCATCAGTTCAGCTGCTCATTTATGTCCAAATCTGCGACTCTATGGACTACAGCATGCTAGGCTTCCCTGTTCATTACCGACTCCCAGATCTTGCTCAAACTCATATCCTTCAAATCGGTGATGCCATCTAACCATCCCGTCTTCTGTCGTCCCCTTCTGCCTTCAATCTTTCCCAGCATGAGGGTCTTTCCAGTGAGTTAGCTCTTCACATCAGGTGCCCAAAGTGTTGAAGCTTCAGCATTAGTCCTTCCAATGAATATTCAGGATTGATTTCCTTTAAGATAGACTGGTTTGATCTCCTTGCTGTTCAAGGGACTCTCAAGAGTCTTCTCCAACACTACAGTTCAAAAGCATCAATTCTTCAGTGCTCAGCTTTCTTTATGGTCCAACTCTCATATCCTTACATGACTACTGGAAAAACCAAAGCTTTGACTATATGGACCTTTGTTGGTAGAGTAATATCTATGCTTTTTAATATTCTGTTTAGGTAGGTCATAGCTTTTCTTCAAAGGAGCAAACATCTTTTAATTTAATGGCTGCAGTCACCATTTGCAGTGATTTTGGAGCCTCAAAAAATGAAGTCTGTCACTGTTTCCATTATTTCCCCATCTATTTACCATGAACTGATGGGACTGGATGCCATGATTTTAGTTTCTTGAGTGTTGAGTTTTAAGCCAAATTTTTCACTCTCCTCTTTCACTTTCATTAAAAGGCTCTTCAGTTCTACTTTGCTTTCTGACATGAGTGGTGTCATCTGCACATCTGAAGTTATTGATCAAATTTATATGCCAGTGTGTGTGTTTGTGTTTGTGTGTGTGGAGGTATATCATTTTCTTCCATTCTGAGAGCTGTCTTTTCACCTTGCTTATAGTTCCTTCATTGTGCAAATGCTTTTAAGTTTAATTAGGTTCCATTTGCTTATTTTTGTTTTTATTGCCATTACTCTGGGATGTGGGTCATAGAAGTTCTTGCTGTGATTTATGTTTGAGAGTGTTCTGCCTACGTTACCTATGAGTTTTATAGTTTCTGGTCTTGCATTTAGATATGGTCTTTACATTTAGACCTTGAATCCACACCTTAACTCAATATACAGACTTCTGGAGATACCACTCAACGGATAGATGTTTAACTTGTACTTTAAGAGAGTGAAATTGGGGTGTGCTTTTATGCTGGTGATACACTGTTTATGTTAACACGGGTATAAGTCTTTAGGTAAGCAACCTGTGTTGACTATAACAAGATATTTCATGTCATTCTTTAGTCAGACTTTGATTTTGCTTAACAAGGAACAATCAGATCCTTTAAATACATATATGTATATATTACTTAAAAAAATCTATTTTGAGTTTGTTTTTGTGTATGGTGTTGTAAAGTGTTCTAGTTTCATTCTTTTATACATGGTTGACCAGTTTTTTAAAATGTCAACATAATATCTTAATCTCTATTATTCTTGCCATAAAGAATTGATATGCTGCTAAGTCACTTCAGTCATGTCCGACTGTGAGACCCCATAGACGGCAGCCCACCAGGCTTCCCTGTCCCTAGGATTCTCCAGGCAAGAACACTGGAGTGGGTTGCCATTTCCTTCTCCAATGCATGCAAGTGAAAAGGGAAAGTGAAGTTGCTCAGTCATGTTTGACTCTTAGTGACCCCATGGACTGAAGCCTACCAGGCTCCTCTGTCCATGGGATTTTCCAGGCAAGAGTATTGCAGTGGGGTGCCATTGCCTTCTCCGAAGAATTGATATCAGATCAGATCAGATCAGTCGCTCAGTCGTGTCCGACTCTTTGTGACCCCATGAACCGCAGCACGCCAGGCCTCCCTGTCCATCACCAGCTCCCGGAGGTCACCCAGACTCACACCCATCAAGTCAGTGATGCCATCCAGCCATCTCATCCTCTGTCGTCCCCTTCTCCTCCTGCCCTCAATCCCTCCCAGCATCAGAGTCTTCAACAATGAGTCAACTCTTCGCATGAGGTGGCCAAAATACTGGAGTTTCAGCTTTAGCATCATTCCTTCCAAAGAAATTCCAGGATTGATCTCCTTCAGAATGGACCGGTTGGATCTTCTTGCAGTCCAAGGGATTCTCAAGAGTCTTCTCCAACACCACAGTTCAAAAGCATCAATTCTTCGGCGCTCAGCCTTCTTCACAGTCCAGCTCTCACATCCATACATGACCACAGGAAAGACCATAGCCTTGACTAGGCGAACCTTTGTTGGCAAAGTAATGTCTCTGCTTTTGAATATGCTATCTAGGTTGGTCATAACTTTCCTTCCAAGGAGTAAGCGTCTTTTAATTCCATGGCTGCAGTCACCATCTGCAGTGATTTTGGAGCCCAGAAAAACAAAGTCTGACACTGTTTCCACTGTTTCCCCATCTATTTCCCATGTAGTGATGGGACCAGATGCCATGATCTTCGTTTTCTGAATGTTGAGCTTTAAGCCAACCTTTTCACTCTCCACTTTCACTTTCATCAAGAGGCTTTTTAGCCCCTCTTCACTTTCTGCCATAAGAGTGGTGTCATCTGCATATCTGAGGTTATTGATATTTCTCCCAGCAATCTTGATTCCAACTTGTGTTTCTTCCAGTCCAGCATTTCTCATGATGTACTCTGCATATAAGTTAAATAAACATGGTGACAATATGCAGCCTTGACATACTCCTTTTCCTATTTGGAACCAGTCTGTTGTTCCATGACTAGTTCTAACTGTTGCTTCCTGATTGATATACATGGTCCCAAAAGCTCTGAGTGTGATAAAAGAAGCATATGGTGCTGTATCATTGTTCCTTGGTCTTCTCATCCTCAGTTGTTCTGGGGGAAAAAATAAAGTGTTTATTGTTGTTTGTTTTCCTAACACAGCTATCTATAGTCATCTATTGATTTGCTGCTTCTTTGTATTAATGTAACACTGGTCTGGGATTTGTTTTTTTGTATGACAGGCATACAAAATCTAGCTCTCTCATAAGGATGCACTGATGACTTTTGGAGGGTCTTAGGAAGGCTCCTGGAGAAGGCAATGACACCCCACTCCAGCGCTCTTGCCTGGGAAATCCCATGGATGGAGGAGCATGGTAGACTACAGTCCATGTAGTCGCTAAGAGTAGGACATGACTGAGCGACTTCACTTTCACTTTTCACTTTCATGCATTGGAGAAGGAAATGGCAACCCACTCCAGTGTTCTTGCCTGGAGAATCCCAGGGGCGGGGGTAGCCTGGTGGGCTTCTGTCTATGGGGTCGCACAGAGTTGGACACGACTGATGCAACTTAGCAGCAACAGGAAGGCTCCATGAACAGGTGCTAATGTAGGAAGTGTGTCCAGAGCTTAGCTACAATACTTACTGTCATGCATGATCAGTTTCATTCCATTTCGAATTCAGGCTTTCTTGACCTGATATATGAACCTCTTAGGCAAGATCACTGCAAACTAGTAAATCTACATTCATGTTCATATGACTGTGAGAAAAATTATATATTGCTCATCAGCCAAACATCTATATGCAAGCAGCTTCACTAGGACTTTCTCTCTCAGTTGAGTTCTCTGTCTTCCTGATTTGTCCACATTTCAGCATTTTTCAGACCAATGATAAACACAAGCACCTTGCTCACAGTTCCATTTTATACAGTTGAATCACAAAAACTGACAATAAATTCCTTCTTAATGGAGAGGCCAAAGCTAAAGAATCATTTCTATGGCATAATTTCTATATACATATTGTAAGACTTCTTTCTTACTGTCTGATTGATCCTATACTTTTTGATATCATACTAATAATATTTCCTTAAACTCTGGAGAATTCATAATGGAGAATTTAATCGTTTGTTCTCAATACAGTGCTGTCACCACTTTAATCCCTTTACTTTTAATGCAAAAGATAGAAGATGTCTCAAGTATTTTCATTTATATTCACCTGTTAAAAAACCTTGAAGTTTCACTTATCTGGTGATTTCATTCAGAATTAAGCATAAAAAATTCATAAAATATGGTAAAATTTAATCAAAATAAAAGTAAGATTTGTATACCCTCAAATTATACTTTTGTCATAAGCAACAATGGAGTACAATAGTTATATAGTACATTGCACAAAAAATCTTATTGAAAATCAAACCAGTACCATAATTTCATAAACAAGTGGCAGATTCATTTTGATACATGGCAAAACCAATATAATATTGTAAAGTTAAATAAAATAAAAATAAAATAAAATAAAAATAAAAAAGAAACCCAAGTTCAGTTCAAAACAAAGATACCTAATTGTAGTCTTAAGTTTGGAGGGCAATCCGATAGATCCTCCTGTCAGCTGCACAAAGAGAAAAATTCTGTTCCTTAGACTCCTGTTCATTAATTACCCTGCCCCTACTACTTAGTTTTTGACTCAATTAAAAAAAAAAATTTAATTTTATTTAACTTTACAATATTGTATTGGTTCCACCATACATCAAAATGAATCCGCCACAGGTATACATAATTTTATCTCTGATTACACATCCAGGGATATCATTGTGTTAGATAGTTAAAATAGAAAAAGGAGTGTAGAATGGCAGTGGCTAAAAGACAAGGAAGGGGAAAGCCCACAAAAACAGAATAAAGGAAAGTCAAGGACTAGAGTAGGACCTCAGGTAGAACAAACAGCACTCCTGGCTAACCCAATTTACATAGGTCAGGCCCAGGGGGAGGAAAAAACATTAAAAGAGGAGCCAAAGGGCTGGGGCTCTCTCTTTCTCTCTTCGAGGCTTTTGGGTCTGCATGCCTCAGCATGCTTTGAGGATGTATTTTCCTTTTATTTTCTAAATAAAACTGAGTCATAACACAGAGCTATAACACAGAGCTGTAACACAGTCTGTCCAAGAGCTGAGAGCTGTAACACGGTCTGTCTGAGATCTGAGACACGTTCTCTCTGAGGGCTTTAACATCTGTCGCTTCAAATTTTTGCTGTTATGAGACAGAACCAAGGAAATTAAAAGCTCCCCTGACGATCGTAATGTTACTTAACAGCTGAAAAATATATTAAGTTTAAGAAAAATATATCATTTTTAGAATATGGTTGTTATCACTGAGAACTGAATCTTAGTAAGTCGATATGAAGTTAACTACTTACAAGTAATCAGATAAACTAAAACAGTTACTTAAATGGCTCTTTTATTTATAGGCTAAAGGTTTACACAAACTAAGTGCATTAAAAACTGTTGACAATTTAATAATATGTGATGATACAAAATTTACATAGACACATGGAAGCAAATAATTAAGCTTCTAAATATCTATGACATTGATTGGTGATTTTCTATACATATAAGCAGAGCACCCTGTCATTCACTATGTTTTTAATAAATATAATTAGTTTCTTGTGTATAGATTTTATAACTTGACCCATTTATTTACAACCATAAGTCAATACTGACTGAAGTAACACCTTGCTTCAAATTTGTGACAGTGAGATTAAAATGTTTTTTGGCGTTTTCACATACCTCCATTTGAAATGTTAGATAGTAAGATCCCTAGACCTATTAAATTAAAATTTGAAAGCTCGCTTTTCACAGAGTACCAGTTACATATTTGAAATTATAGTAGGCATTAAAACAATTACTTTTGAAAAGTTAAAAATTCAAATTAAATATTTATGTAAGTGAAAATATTCACTAACTCAGCTCTTGCTTTACCTATTATTTTAGCATGAAAATGCTATTCAATCACATTGGATTTGCTAATTATTAATAAACTGACTATATGCATTCATACATATGAATTTTAAGCTCATTCATTCTGTAAAAGTAATGTTAAAAATGATCACAGAAAGAAAACATAATTATTATACATAATTTATAAATTATATTTTCTGTAACCATTAAAGTATTCTCTTATTGTTTAGCCACCCCCCCTCCACCCAGAGCATGGAAATAAAAAAAGGTCTTTCTAATTAGTTTTTAAGTAAGCAGAATTTAAATGGAATGTTCATATTACTCCCTGAAGATTCTAATTAATTAGATCCTGCCCTCTAAGGGATTATTCCTATAATGCATGGGAAAAGAGACAAATAAAAATAAAATTATAAAACTATACTAGACATAGGACAATTGAAGGAAATTCAATCACCCATTTAAAACTTATATTGAGAGTCTAATTGAATTAAGCCTTAAACAACACGCTAGAGTCTATAATTATGTTTACAATGTTTTAGGTTTTGTCTGGACACATTTCTGGAAGGGTTTCTTTTATTATAAAATGAAAGAAGAGACTTCATCTGGAAATTAAAATCAGAAATTATTTCTTTTAAAACATTATCTTGAATTAACATAAAATATAAATTCCATTGAGATGTCATTTAATTTTTTTGGTCTATTAATAAGGGCAAATTAGAAGATATACTAATGAAATTTTAATTGGACATTTTTGCTTAATCAGAAAAATTCAGACTAAAGGTTCATATAGCTATTGTTATTGTGAGATATATCTCCTCCTGCTTTTAAATGTGATGATATTGATTAAATTTGCCTTTATAAACAAAACCAAACAACCAACAAACATTTATAGTTAAAGCCAAGGACCTATTACACATGAAGGAAACAATGAGTTTAATGGAATGCCATTTTGAAATTAAATGTTATTATTTTGCTCTGTGAGCATAATATCACTAGGTGTAGAACAAAAGGAAGCATAAAAAAGATTGAGATATACTGTTAGCAATAGGCTGTGATTTTATACACTAACCAGAAAATTGAGTCTTTCCTACTACTGCAATGATATATGTCAAAGATTCCACACACACCAAATTTTAATACAAAATCGTGATAGAAATTAGACAATAATTTATAATTAATTAAAAGAATAATAAACCAATACTTATAAGACGCAGAAAAACCATTGTTCAGAGGGAAAATTATAGCTGAAAATGCCACTCTTAAAGAGGAAACAGGTTTTAAGTCAGTAACCAAAACTTCCACCTTAGGAAAATGGGGGGGGGGGGCACTAAATCCAATGGAAGATAAGATTTAATAAAGTTAAAATAAATTGGATAGACAAAAAAGTCTGAATACTAATAAATGAAATACAGGGTTGGTTTGTCTAATACAAGAGTTTGTCACTCAGTAACATCTGACCCTTTGCGACCCCATGGACCCACCAGGCTCCTCTGTCCAAGGGATTTCCCAGGCAAGAATACTGGAGTGGGTTGCCATTACCTTCTCCAGGGTATCTTCTCTTGCATTGCAGGAGATTCTTTACCATCTGAGCCTCTATTTTAGTATATATCTTACACATATAATTATTCATTACATTACTATAGGTGATAAATGCAGGAAAAAATAAACTTATACATAGTGTTTGGTGAGTGACTTGCTAAAGCTTTTTCCTGGCCTCCAACAGAGTGTCAGAAAGTGCCATCCATTTGTCACTGAATGTTGCCATCAAGACAGACCTGACACTGAGAATTGGCACATTCTAAGCATTGAGAAATGACCTGTATTAGCAAGCTATAAACTTCAAAATAGCAACATTAGTTGGTATATAATCAACATCCTGGACTAAACTATTTGGCAGGAGCTTGACTGAAGTACGTATCTGGTTGGGTATCTTTTGCCTGCAGAGAGTTGAGAGGGTGATGCCAAATTACTATTGTTATTGTTTAGTTCCTAAGTCATGTCTGACTCTTTTGTAACCCTATGGATTATAGCCTACCAGGTTCCTCAGTCCAAGGGACTTCTCAGGCAAGTATACTGAAGTAGATTGCCATTTCCTTCTCCAGGGCATCTTCCTGACCTAGGTTTCAAACCCAAGTCTTCTGCCTTTGCAAGCAGATTCTTATCACTAATTCAGCAGGGAAGTCTACCAAGTTACTAGAAATACCATAATTAATACACTCCTTTCTTTATGTTCAGAAGAATGACTCTGACTATGTAAAGCTGCATGTCTCAGTCAATATTTTGGTAGTAAAATATCCAGAAGCAGAAAACTTGAGAGGCTTAAAGACATAAATGTTTTTTAAATAAAAAAAAATAGTAATGTTTGTGGGAAAGTGCTTGAGCATATTTTGTATATTATATACCTAAAATATGTTTATGAAGTTAGACTTGTTTAGAGTGAAAAGCATTACAAGTAATTTGTAATGTATAGTAAATTCATAGTTGTAAAATCATTTGAACCTGAAATCTTAGTGTTTATCCTCAACATATTGAAATATGTGAAGAGGCTTAATGATTTTCTTACTTGTAAGGTTATTTTATCAAAATTTACAGCAGTATTTAGTACTCAGGAGATGTTGTTATTAAGTCAGAAAACTAAAATACCTCAAATGGAATTGATTTAGTGAATGTATTTTTAAATATTTTAACATATTTAATTAACTCAATATTTAAATGGGACTAAACACTCTTCAAAGACCTTTAAACTTAATGATTAAATAACTTTATGTTCATATAAACAGAAATAATTTTGGAAGCTTAATTTTTAAAGAAAGCTTTGGCTTTCCACTGGCCTGTGGTATCTTAAGCTTTGGGAAGAAAGGAATATTTTGTGGAATCCCTTAAATACCATGATTTTACCTCTTATAGTACTAAAAGTGTAAGAGGATCACTGTTACCCTGTTCACCACAAAAAAATTCTAAGATGTTGATCAAGGCAAACGTTAGTTGAGGAGTGTCTTGTTCTAGGCTCTGTGTTTCCACTGCTGTATTTTTCTCCAATTTCAAATATTTTAAAAGTTTTACTTATTTAGGAAATTTTACCTGATCAAGTCTAAGTTATAACTACATGCTGTGAAAAACACTGTGTCAAAATAGAGAGAAAATCAAAGTTAATGGCCTTTCAAATTCAATATTCTATCTCAAATAATTAACCAGAGCATCATACACCTGAGGACATTGGAGACTATCAAACAAAGAAGCAAAACAAATCAAACTGATAAAAGGATAACCAGTTTTCAAATTGTTTCAAAATATATCATTACTTTCATCAGCAACGACTCTGGAAATCTTTAGCATTTTGAAATTTTCATAAAATATCCTTTACAAAATCCAGCAATGATCTTGTTGGAAATGCACTATAAAGTTTATCGGAATAAGATTTATCTTTAGTTGTATCTCTAAATCCAAATGATTCCTTTTTTGTCCAACACAGTTCACAAAATTGAGCTTTTGGTAGTTACTAGAGCAAGTAAATCTATATAAAATAGATTTCATTTTCTTCATGTCCTTTCTCCTGAATTTGTCTAGGATCTTGGTATTTTAACCAATGATACACAATTATTTGAAAAAAGTGTTTATACACTCTATATCTGATCAAAAGTTGTCAGTTTTACTAGTTAATATTTTCAATTATAATATTTTTGTGGTTTGGAACTTTTTCATCATTTGACACACAGGTCTATTTACATAATATCTCCTCCTTTGAAATAGTAGCTCACGACTTTTGAAAATATGATTATCATTTTATATAAAATTCTAGTTTGACATATTTTACTAAAAACTTTGTAAAACATGTTGTTAGTCTTCCAGGTAGAAAACACTTACACTGTCCCCATGTTCATCAAACTAGTATTAGTATTTTGTTCAAAGTATTAGAAATAGTAGTAAAACTCATTTGACCAAGGCAAACCTTTAATAGACTAAAAAAACTTTTCTTTATTGTAAATTGAGTGCATAATGACTTCAAACAGAAATAAGCTAATAAATAAATAATCCTATAATGCTTACAAAGTTGCTATAGGAAGGAGCATGAGATTACTCTCATCCTCTCTATCAAGCCAAATAGTTAGCAGTGTATGTCTCTTACGGCCACGTTTCATGTTCCTGCAAAGTTCATGTGAGGTGTTCTTTAGGATTTGCACTTTTATGAGCTAAACTCATGTAGTTCAGTCTATAAACCATTCTCAGACACAACCAACAATCTCTGCCATCCACTGTCCAATAACTTTATTTAGCTTACAGTACAATGGAAGTAATTTTCATAAGAAATACTTTTTCTTTTTTAATATAAATTTATTTATTTTAATTGAAGGCTAATTACTTTACAATATTGTATTGGTTTTGCCATACATTGACATGAATCTGTCATGGGTGTATATGTGTTCCCCATCCTGAACCCCCCACCCACTTCCCTCCCCATCCCATCCCTCTGGGTCATCCCTGTGCACCAGTCCCAAGCATCCTGTATCATGCATCGGACCTGGACTGGCAATTCATTTCACATATGATAATATACATATTTCAATGCCATTCTCCCAAATCATCCCATTCTCGCCCTTTCTCACAGAGTCCAAAAGACTGTACTATACATCTGTGACTCTTTTGCTGTCTCTCATACAGGGTTATCATTACCAAATTTCTAAATTCCATATATATGTGTTAGTGTACTGTATTGGTGTTTTTCTTTGGCTTACTTCACTCTGTATAATAGGCTCCAGTTTCATCCACCTCATTAGAACTGATTCAAATGTATTCTTTTTAATGGCTGAGTAATACTCCATTGTGTATATGTACCACTGCTTTCTTATCCATTCATCTGCTGATGGACATCTAGGTTGCTTCCATATCTTGGCTATTATAAACAGTGCTATGATGAACATTGGGGTAAATGTATCTCTTTTAATTCTGGTTTCCTCAGTGTGTATGCCCAGCAGTGGGACTTCTGAGTCGTATGGCAGTTCTATTTCCAGTTTTTTAAGGAATCTCCACACTGTTCTCCATAGTGGCTGTACTAGTTTGCATTCCCACCAACAGTGTAAGAGGGTTTCCTTTTCTCCACACCCTCTCCAGCATTTATTGCTTGTAGACTTCTGGATAGCAGCCATTCTGACTGGTGAGAAATGCACCTCATTGAGGTTTTAATTTCCATTTCTCTGATAATGAGTGATGTTGAGCATCTTTTCATGTGTTTGTTAGCCATGTGTATGTCTTCTTCGGAGAAACGTCTGTTTAATTCTTTGGCCCTTTTTTGATTGGGCCATTTATTTTTCTGAAATTGAGCTGCAGGAGTTGCTTGTATATTTCTGAGATTAATTCTTTGTCAGTTGCTTCATTTGGTATTATTTTCTTCCATTCTGAAGGCTGTCTTTTAACCTTGCTTATAGTTTCCTTTGTTGTGCAGAAGCTTTTAATTTTAATTAGGTCCCAATTGTTTATTTTTGCTTTTATTTCCAATATTCTGGGAGGTGGGTCATGGAGGATCCTGCTGTGATTTATGTTGGAGACTGTTTTGCCTATGTTCTCCTCTAGGAGTTTTATAGTTTCTGGTCCTAAGTTTAGATCTTTAATCCATTTTAAGTTTATTTTTGTGTATCTCTGGGCTTTCTATTTTGTTCCATTGATCTAGATTTCTGTCTTTGTGCCAGTACCATACTGTCTTGATGACTGTGGCTTTGTAGTAAAGCCTAAAGTCAGGTAGGTTGATTCTTCCAGTTTTGTTCTTCTTTCTCAAGATTGCTTTGGCTATTCGAGGTTTTTTTTATTTCCACGAAAATTGTGAAATTACTTGTTCTGGCTTTGTGAAAAATACCATTGGTAGCGGGAGTGGGGAGCCTGGTGGCTGCCGTCTATGATGTCGCACAGAGTCAGACATGACTGAAGCGACTTAGCAGCAGCAGTAGCAGCTTGATAGGAATTGCATTGAATATATAGATTGCTTTGGGTAATATACTCGTCTTCACTATAATTGATTCTTCTGATCCATGAACACGGTATATTTCTCCATCTATTAATGTCCTTTTTGATTTCTTTCACTAGTGTTTTATAGTTTTCTATATATAGGTCTTTTGTTTCTTTAGGTAGATTTATTCCTAAGTATTTTATTTTTTGTTGCATTGGTGAATGGAATTGTTTCCTTAATTTCTCTTTCTATTTTCTCATTGTTAGTGTATAGGAATGCAAGGGATTTCTGTGTGTTGATTTTTATATCCTGCAACTTTACTATACTCATTGATCAGGTCTAGTAATTTTCTGGTGGAGTCTTTATGGTTTTCTATGTAGAGGATCATATCATCTGCAAACAGAGTTTTACTTCTTATTTTCCAATTTGGATTCATTTTATTTCTTTTTCTACTCTGATTGCTGTGGCCAAAACTTCCAAAACTATGTTGAATAGTAGTGGTGAGAGTGGGCACCCTTGTCTTGTTCCTGACTTTAGAGGAAATGCTTTCAATTTTTCACCATTGAGGATAATGTTTGCTGTGGGTTTGTCATATATAGCTTTTATTATGTTGAGGTATGTTCCTTCTATTACTGCTTTCTGGAGGGTTTTTATCATAAATGGATGTTGAATTTTGTCAAAGGCTTTCTCTGCATCTATTGAGATAATCATATGGTTTTTATTTTTCAATTTGTTAATGTGGTGTATTACATTGATTTGCTGATATTGAAGAATCATTGCATCCCTGGTATAAAGCCCACTTGGTCATTATTTATGATCTTTTTAATGTGTTGTTGGATTCTAATTGCTAGAATTTTGTTAAGGATTTTTGCATCTGTGTTCACCAGTGATATTGACCTGTAGTTTTCTTTTTTGTGTGTGGCATCTTTGTCAGGTTTTGGTATTAGGGTGATGGTGACCTCATAGAATGAGTTTGGAAGTTTACCTTCCTCTGCAGTTTTCTGAGTTGTAGGATACTCAACTATCCTACAGTTTGAGTAGGATAGGTGTTTGCTCTTCTCTAAATTTTTGGTAGAATTCAGCTGTGAAGCTGTCTGGTTCTGGGCTTTCTTTTTGCTGGAAGATTTGTGATTATAGTTTCAATTACTGCGCTTGTGATTGGTTTGTTAAAATATTCTATTTCTTCCTGGTTCAGTTTTGGAAAGTTTTACTTTTCTAAGAATTTGTCCATTTCTTCCAAGTTGTCCATTTTATTGGCATATAGTTGATGATAGTAGTCTCTTATGATCCTTTGTATTTCTGTGTTGTCTGTTGTGATCTCTCCACTTTCATTTATAATTTTATTGATTTGGATTTTCTTTGTTTCTTGATGAGTCTTGCTAATGCTTTGTCAATTTTATTTGTCTTCTCAAAGAACCAGCTTTTGGCTTTGTTGATTTTTGCTATGGTATCTCTCTCTCTCTCTCTCTTTTTTTTTTTTTTTTTTGCATTTATTTCTGCCCTAATTGTCTTGATGATGTAAGGACTCACCAGATTCTTCTGATCTATACCACAGTCGAATGCCAAGACATTAGATTCTCAGAAAATCCACCATACCACATCAAGTTATCTGAACTCACCAGTAACCCAGAGGACTAGTCTCTGTTTTGCCTGATCATGATGCAGCCATATAAATAAAAAACATAATTGAAGAAACAGGGTAAGTTTGAATAATTTAGACAAAATCATTATGAGAAGTAATCACAAAGGAAGATGGCTCACTTAGGAAGATGGCTCACTTAGGAAAGGACCTAGTTATTTTGGGGACAATTTGAACATAATCTTTAGTACTTATAAGTGACTAAATCTTTTTCAACTGCTTTTTAAATCCAGTAAAATATGCTATGAAATCACTCCCCACATAATATGGAGATGAAAACCATCTTTTAACTTAACACCTTTGTAATAATGTAGATGGGATGGACAAAAAAGAAAGCATATTTGAAATAAATGAAATAATATATGAACAAATGATAATTTTATATTTTCTTTTGCAGAATATCTTATACATATTACAAACTCCTGGTATACACACACACACACACACACGTACACATGTGCATATATATAAGTATATATGATTAAAGAAGATTTATAAGTGTTTATATTTGTTATTTGACATATGACCATTTTTTTCTTATTCTTATTTTCTGGTTAGATTGTTTTTTATCTTGATATAGTGGCTTCTGCACAAAAACCATTGTCTTAACTTCAGTTTCCCAAATACTGTGTGAGTCTACTGCATAAGAAGTTTGGTCAAAAATAAGTTTATCTCTTAAAATCCACAAATATCATCTTACACGTGTATAGACATTAGATTTCCTGCATTCATTATGCCTCAACTGTTAGGCTCATTCTGCTTTATCCCTGCCAGTGTGATACAAGCACACAAATGCTATTAGGTAAAGTTTTAGAAACCTTGGCAATCTGAGGACTTCTTCATCATTGAAAAATAATTCACTGCTCTAAATTAATTATATTTAATACCACTTATTACACTTAATCTTTGAATTTTGTTTTGAAATAAATGACTAGAAAGTTAATACAAGGGTTAAACTCCCATAGTTTTCTGGAACTCCCACAGTGTTTCTGGAATATAGAAACAGTTGTGCATATTACTTTAGGTTTGTGGAAAACTATCATCAGTGTAATTAATCCTGTATAAATTAATATATATGACCAGAGTATTATGCAAAACTCTAAATTCTTCATTTTATAAATTGGCTTATCATAATTGGAATTTTCTCTTATCTAATAATGATTCTTCTATTTCTGGAATGCTCTCAAAGTATTGACTGTGTCAGTAACAATTGTGTTGTGCTAGGAAAAGCAGTTCCAGTCAGGATCTGTCAGTCAGTTCAGTCGCTCAGTCATGTCTGACTCTTTGTGACCCCATGGATTGCAGCATGACAGGCTTCCTTGTCCGTTACCAACTTGCAGAGCCCACTCAAACTCATGTCCAATGTGTTGGTAATGCCATCTAACCATCTCATCCTCTGTTGCACCTTGTCCTCCCACCTTCACTTTTTCCTAGCATCAAGGTCTTTTCAAATGAGTTAGTTCTTGGCATCAGGTGGCCAAAGTATTGGAGTTTCAGCTTCAGCATCAGTCTTTCCAATGAATATTCAGGACCGATTTCCTTTAATATGGACTGGTTGGATCTGCTTGCAGTCCAAGGGAATCTCAAGAGTCTTCCACAACACCACAGTTCAAAAGCATTAATTCTTCAGCACTCAGCTTTCCATGTAGTCCAACTCTCACATCCATGCATGACTACTGGAAAAACCATAACTTTAACTAGATTGACCTTTGTCGGTAAGGCCTCTGCTTTTTAATATGCTGTCTAGTGCCAGAGTCCAGTTCCAGCAGCCAGGGAATAGGCCTGAAGGGATGAGCAGTGTTGGCGGACAATGATGTAGTCTCTGACTCGAGGTACAGGACTACATGTTTATTTCAAGATTCAGGTTTTCTTTTATCTTTGACAAAAGATTAGGTCACAGGTTTGACATTTTTAGTTTCCCCCACCCAGATTTATTGTTTCCAGAAATCATTATTGCCCTACAAATAGAGTTCCCGTTTCAGCGATTCTTTCAGTATCGGCTTTACTATCTATTATCTACTTCCTCTTATGTGTCCTATACTTAACTTGTGATTACATTGTAAATCATGCTACATTCCTCAGTTTATTTCTTATCTTTCTAAATCCTGTTTGCCCCTAGCATCTTAAGATAACTATCTCCTAAAAAGGCTTCTAGCTATTCTTAATTATTCCTAAACTCTAAGCTCAGCAAACTTCTTTTGCCATAAACATTGCCCTCAGAAACAGGTCTCAGATAACAATCCTTCCCATAGCCTCAAGCTGCAGCCTACCTGCTCATCCTGGAACATTCTTTGTAAAAATCCTTGAACAAATGTCAATGGTTACTTTACAGATTATTTTCTGGGCACAATTGCAGAAGGCTTTGTGCTTTCTCATGCTTCTCTCAAGAACAATAAGCACTTTAACATCCTTTCCAGCCAACTCAACCAAAGAAATGAAAGAACAAGTCAGAATCACAAGACCTAACTCCTTCATCCTGGGACCGTGTCTGTGAGATGAGGAAAGGAAGTTGAGGCCATGCCTCCACTTTGTCAGTAATGCCTAATGTGGCTCCCAACAGTCTAGGTTGGTCATAGCTTTATTTTCAAGGAGCAAGCATCTTTTAATTTCATGGCTGCAGTCACCATCTGTAGTGATTTTGGAGCCCCCGCAAAATAAAGTATCTCACTGTTTTCATTGTTTCACCATCTATTTCCAATGAAGTGATGGGACCAGATGCCATGATCTTAGTTTTCTGAATATTGAGTTTTAAGTGAACTGTTTCACTTTCCTGATTCACAATCATCAAGGCTGTTTAGCTCTTCTTCAGTTTCTTCCATAACAGTGGTGTAATCTGCATATCTGAGGTTACTGATATTTCTCCCAGCAATCTTGATTCCAGCTTGTGCTTCATCAGCCCCACATTTCACGTGATGTACTCTGCATAATATAAATAAGCAGAGCAACAATATACAGCCTTGATGCACTCCTTCCTGATTTGAAACAAGTCTGTTGTTTCACGTCTGGTTCTAACTGTTGCTTATTGAACTGCATGCAGATTACTCAGGAGGCAAGTAAGGTGGTCTGGTATTCCCATCTCTTGAAGAATTTTCCACACTTTTTTGTGATCGACACGGTCAAAAGCCTTTGGTGTAGTCAATGAATCAGAAATAGATGTTTTCCTGGAACTCTCTTGCTTTTTCAATGATCCAACGGATGTTGGCCATTTGATCTCTGGTTCCTCTGCCTTTTCTAAAACCAGCTTCAACATCTGGAAGTTCATGGTTCACATACTGTTGAAGCCTGGCTTGGAGAATTTTGAACATTACTTTAATAGCGTGTTAGATGAGTGCAATTGTGCAGGAGTTTGAGCATTCTTTGGCACTGTCTTTCTTTGGGATTGGAATGAAAACTAACCTTTTCCAGTCCTGTGGCCACTGCTGAGTTTTCCAAATTTGCTGGCATATTGAGTGCAGCACTTTCACAGCATCATCTTTTAGGATTTGAAATAGCTCAACCGGAATTCCATCACCTCCACTGGCTTTGTTCCCAGTGATGCTTCCTAAGGCCCACTTGACTTCACATTCCAGGATCTCTTGCTTTAAGTAAGTGATCACACCATCATGATTATCTGGGTCGTGAAGATGTTTATTGTGTAGTTCTTCTGTGTATTCTTGCCACCTCTTCTCAATATCTTCTTCTTCTGTTAGGTCCATCCAATTTCTGTCCTTTATTACATCCATGTTCCTTTGGTATCTCCAATTTTCTTGAATAGAGCTCTAGTGTTTCCCATTCTGTTGTTTTCCTCAGTTTCTTTGCATTGATTGCTGAGGAAGGCTTTCTTATCTCTCCTTTCTATTCTTTGGAACTCTGCATTCAAATGGGTATATCTTTCCTTTCTCCTTTGCTTTTTGCTTCTCTTCTTCTCACAGCTATTTGTAAGGCCTCCTCATACAACCATTTTGCCTTTTTGCATTTATTTTCCTTTGGGATGGTCTTGATCCCTTCTTACTGTAAATGTCATGAACCTCCGTCCATAGTTAATCAGGGACTCTGTCTATAAGATCTAATCCCTTGAATCTATTTGTCACTTCCATTGTATAATCAGAAGCAATTTGATTTAGGTCATATCTGAATGGTCTAGTGGTTTTCTCTACTTTATTCAATTTAAGTCTGAATTTTGAAATAAAGAGTTCATGCTCTCAGCCAGACACAGTCAGTTCCCAGTCTTGTTTTTGCTGACTATAAAGAGCTTCTCTATGTTTGACTGCACAGAATATAATCAGTCTGATTTCAGTATTGACCATCTGGTAATGTCCATGTGTAGACTCTTCTCTTGTGTTGTTGGAAGAGGGTGTTTATTATGACCAGTGTGTTCTCTTGGCTAAACTCTATTAGCCTTTCCCCTGCTTCATTCTGTACACCAAGGCCAAATTTGCCTGTTACTCCAGACATTTCTCAACTTCCTACTTTTGCATTCCATCCGCTATAATGAAAAGGACATCTTTTTGGGTGTTAGTTCTAGAAGGTCTTGTAGATCTTCATAGAACTGTTCAACTTTTGCTTCTTCAGTATTACTGGTCGGGGCATAGACTTGGATTACCATGATATCTAATGATTTGCCTTGCTAATGAACAGAGATCATTCTGTCATTTTTGAGATTGCACCCAAGTACTGCATTTCAGAGTCTTTTGTTGACTATGATGGCCACTCCATTTCTTCTGAAGGATTCCTGCCCACAGTAGTAAATATAATGGTCATTTGAGTTAAATTCACCCATTCCAGTCCATTTTACTTTGCTCATTCCTAAAATATTGATGTTCACTCTTGCCATTTCCTGTTTGACCACTTCCAATTTGCCTGATTCATGGACCTAACATTCCAGGTTCCTAAGCAATATTGCTCTTTACAGGATCGGACTTTATTTCCATCACCAGTCACATCCACAACTGGGTGTTGTTGTTGCTTTGTCTCCATCTCTTCATTCTTTCTGAAGTTATTTCTCCACTGATCTTCAGTAGCATATTGGACACCTACAAACCTGAGGAGTTCATCTTTCAGTGTCCTATCTTTTTGCCTTTTCATACTGTTCATGGAGTTCTCAAGAAAGAATACTGAAGTGGTTTGCCATTCCCTTCTTCAGTGAACCACCTTGTGTGAGAACTCTCCACCATGACCTGTCTGTCTTGGGTGGCCCTACACAGCATGGCTCATAGTTTTGCTGAATTAGACAAGGCTGTGTTTCATGTGATCAGACTGGTTAGTTTTTTGTGATTGTGGTTTTCAGTCTGTCTGCCCTTGATGGAGAAGAACAAGAGGTTAATGGAAGCTTCTTGATGGTAGAGACTGAATGAGCGAGAAACTGGGTCTTGATGGCTTGGGCCATGCTCAGTACATCTTTAATCCAATTTTCTGTTGATGGGTAGGGTGTTTTCTCTTTCTATTATTTACCTGGGGTCAAACTATAAAGAAAACTGAGCACTGAAAAATTAATGCTTTTTAACTGTGGTGTTAGAGAAGACTCTTGAGAATCCCTTGGATTGCAAGGAGATTCAGCCAGTCCATCCTAAAGGAAATCAGTCCTGAATATTCACTGGAAGGACTGATACTGAAGCTGAAACTCCAAAACTTTGGCCACCTGATGCGAAGAACTGACTCATTTGAAAAGACTCTGATGCTGGGAAAGACTGAAGGCAGGGGGAAAAGGGGACGACAGAGGATGCTATGGTTGGATTGCATCGTCAATGCAAAGGACATGAGTTTGAGTAAACTCCATAAGTTGGTGATGGATAGGGAGGCCTGGTGTTCGATACTTTCATCAAAAGGCATTTAGTTCTTCTTGGCTTTGTGCCATAAGGGTGTTTTTATCTGCATATCTGAGGTTATGGATATTTTTTCCCATAATCTTGATTTCAGCTGTGCTTCATCCAGCCCACATTTCACGTGATGTACTCTACATATAAGTTAAATAAGCAAGATTACAATATGCAGCCTTGACCTACTCCTTTCCTGATTTGGAACCAGTGTTGTTCCATTTCAGCCAAGATATAGTGAGCCATATATGCATAAACACTACAATCCAAGACTCACCCTTCGAACACTGTAATCAAGTAACTAGCTTTGGGAGCAGGGATTGATCTGACATTGTGGCAAAGCCCTGGCTAGAATTCTAGGATACATCACAGGAATAACCTGCTTGATTCCACATAAAGTAAATGCCCTAAGGAAATTTTTTTCTCAAATGAATTGTACTTACTAGTGTTGAAATGAATTTCTCTTGCCCAGGATCCTATATCAGCAAACAAAACTTCTGTGTTTTAATAAATGCTCTGCTAGACCAGAAACACAGTATATTCAGTCAATCAATCTCCAAACACCAAGAAACCTTGTTTTTTACCTTAAGCAAGGTCGATTATGTAGTCCACCCCACTGTAGTACTCTTGCCTGGAAAATCCCATGGATGGAGAAGACTGGAAGGCTGCAGTCCATGGGGTCCCTGAGGGTTGGACACGACTTCACTTTCACTTTTCACTTTCATGCATTGGAGAAGGAAATGGCAACCCACTCCAGTGTTCTTGCCTGGAGAATCCCAGGGACTTGAGAGCCTGGTGGGCTGCTGTCTTTGGGGTCCAACAGAGTCGGACATGCCTGAAGTGACTTAGCAGCAGCAACCTATCAGATATTTTCTATTTTTCCCTTCCTTTTTCTATACACTTTATTCTACAGGAACTCTTCTGCCTTAACTTGCAGTGCTGTTTATGAAGCATTTAATAAAGTTTTTGTTAACGAAATTGTCTTTACTAATTATTCCTTAACAGTTTTTGGTCAAGAAGATGGGATTCAAAGAGACCTGCTAATGGCCTGCAGGAGCATGATCACAGCGAAAGTGCCTTCTGAACCCTTTCAGTTCACTCTCCTATGGGTAAGTCACTGTTGGATTTGAGTTTCACTCCTTTGTGTGCAGCTCTCTGATCCAAGCAAATGTTGTTTAAAAGAAATTGTTCCCAGAAAGGTGCTAGGCCCCAGGAAATTTTCAAAGTAGTCATAATGGGACTCTGCAGTGAGTGGAAGCCATTTAGGGACTCAAGAAGGAATTCCAATGCCTACAAGGGACAGCAGCTAGGGGACTCACAAGTCCTCAAAATAAGTCTGCTGCATAAACTGATGGGGTACCCGGTGAAATTAAGATGAAAAATGTAAATATATTGAATCATCAAAATAAAAACTTAAGTAGACACAAGTCAGACTATGAAAAGCCATTAGGGCATCCACGTTATAAGAAAAACTGTGGAGCGAGTTATCAGTCTATTGCTAAAGGGAATCTTGGAAACCAAAGCTACACATTTGATGGATACATTTCAAGTACTTAAAAAGCTGTGAGAGCACTTGTCACCTGGCTTTAACACTCTTGAGCTAAGAGCTAGGATAGGTTGGTCACAGAACATATTAGATATACACATGAGGACTTTTGGCATTTTATATCTTTTGCCACAAAAACATTTGGTGTGAAATTCCAATTTTTACAAAGCCTTAAGACAGATGCCATGTATCACAGGATTCCGTTGATCCAAATTTCCAATAGCCAGTTAATTGTGCCATAAATCATAATAAAACTAATAACTATCATCTTTGTAATTTTTAACTCATTATTGTCAAGCAGAATATGTTCCAAAAGTCAAATTTTTTGAAATAATATATTAATTTTTCTGTTCCTATTTCTTCTGGAAGACTGTAAGTATCCCTGTTATTTTCATAGAACCAACAAAAATAACCAGAGAAAAAAAGTTTGCATAATTCACAGTACATCATATAGGTTAGTATCAGGAATTAGTGACTCAAATCAGAGTGAAAAATGTTCCAGCGAAAAATATCTTCTTCCATCACCAAACACCAAAATCTGAAGGCCCAATAAAAAAAAAAAAAAAAAAAATTGTTCTGTCTTCTTATATTCTGGTACTACTATTTATTTTAATCTTTTATGTCTCTGCAAATCTGTTTGCTCATTACATTTTATTTCATTTCTAATTCTCACATTGATTTTCACAGATGTCACAATGATATTTTGACATAAAGATGCCAAGAGATACAGTCAGAAGAAGCCTGGTTTGCTAGGACAAGGGAGATAGAAAATAATGACAATTTTATGAATCTATGGTTTACAGATTACTCATGTGGATTTATTACTATGGATGGTGATCAATGGCTGAAAGAGTAACAATTCTATCAGGTTAGAGATTGCTTCCTTAGCATGCATGTATGCATTGGAGAAGGAAATGGCAACCCACCCTAGTATTCTTGCCTAGAGAATCCTGTGGACAGAGGAGCCTTGTGGGCTGCCTTCCATGGGGCCACACAAAGTCGGACACTACTGAAGTGACTTAGCAGCTGCAGAGATCACTTCAGGTTTCACAGACAGATTTTTTCCCCATGCTCTTGGAAGCTCCTCATTCTCTTACAGTTTAGAATATACTAACTATACCTTATGGTCACCATTTATAAGCAACTTATGAACATATGCTGAATATTTATAGAAATACTGGCTGGATAAGGGAAAAACCATACCTTGGGCATTTTTTAGTTGACCCAAATTTCAGACTTGAATGATGTCTGCTGCTGCTGCATCGCTTTAGTTGTGTTCGACTCTGTGCGACCCCATAGACGGCAGCTCACCAGGCTTCCCGTCCCTGGGATTCTCCAGGCAAGAACACTGGAGTGGGTTGTCATTTCCTTCTCCAGTGCGTGAAAGTGAAAAGTGAAAGGGAAGTCGCTCAGTCGGTTCTGACTCTAGCGACCCCATGGACTGCAGCCTTCCAGGCTTCTCCATCCATGGGATTTTCCAGGCAAAAGTACTGGAGTGGGGTGCCATTGTCTTCTCTAGAATGAATGTCTAGTTGTTGTTACTAATGTCAAACTATGCATTCATGTTATTGTCTTATTTGCAACTAAAGACTACTTAGTACATTTTTTCTCTTTATTTCCTCTTTCCTCAAAACACATTAATAGTCTGCCTTCAGAAATCAAGATATTCTGAAATTTACTATAATGCTCTAGAAGCTATTAAATATGTTCTATAATTGAACTTTATGAACTAGGTGATTTCTGAATCTGGTTCCTAAGTGTGGTCTTACGTCTAAATATTTATATTGAAACTTCTAACATTTTATAACCCTTTCCAGGTACTAAATTTAGCACTTCATAGTTGGACCCTTCTTTCAAGTGTACTTTGTTAATTTTTTAAGCTCACCATTAATTTAGGCATTTCCTATTTTAAAATTACTCACATTTTTTATAGGAAAGTGTCAAGTATTACTGTCAAGTCCTCAGGTAACTGTGGAAATGAAAAAAATATATATGTATATGTATTTATGTATATATATATGTGTGTGTGTATATATATATAAAAGAAGGCAATGGCACCCCACTTCAGTACTTTTGCCTGGAAAATCCCATGGATGGAGGAGCCTGGTAGGCTGTAGTTCATGGGGTCGCTAAGAGTCAGACAGGACTGAGCGACTTCCCTTTCACTTTTCACTTTCATGCATTGGAGAAGGAAATGGCAACCCTCTACAGTGTTCTTGCTTGGAGAATCCCAGGGACAGTGGAGCCTGATGGGCTTCCATCTATGGGGTCACGTGGCGTCAGACACGACTGAAGCAACTTAGCAGCATATATATATATATATATATATAGAGAGAGAGAGAGAGAGAGAGAGGGATATATATCTATATATATATATATATATATATATATATATATATAGAGAGAGAGAGAGAGAGAGAGAGAGGGACATATTATTTAAGTCCATCCAAACAATAGTGGAAACAGTGTCAGACTTTATTTTTCTGGGCTCCAAAATCACTGCAGATGGTGACTGCAGCCATGAAATTAAAAGACCCTTACTCCTTGGAAGGAAAGTTATGACCAACCTAGATAGTATATTCAAAAGCAGAGACATTACTTTGCCAACAAAGGTTTGTCTAGTCAAGGCTATGGTCTTTCCTGTGGTCATGTATGGATGTGAGAGCTGGACTGTGAAGAAGGCTGAGTGCCAAAGAATTGATGCTTTTGAACTGTGGTGTTGGAGAAGACTCTTGAGAGTCCCTTGGACTGCAAGGAGATCCAACCAGTCCATTCTGAAGGAGATCAGCCCTGGGATTTCTTTGGAAGGAATGATGCTGAAGCTGAAACTCCATTTTGGGCACCTCATGCGAAGAGTTGACTCATTGGAGGAGACTCTGATGCTGGGAGGGATTGGGGGCAGGAGGAGAAGGGGACGACAGAGGATGAGATGGCTGGATGGCATCACTGACTCGATGGATGTGAGTCTGAGTGACCTCCGGGAGTTGGTGATGGACAGGGAGGTCTGGTGTGCTGCAATACATGGGGTCGCAAAGAGTCGGACACAACTGAGTGACTGATCTGATCTGATCTGATCTGAAACAATGGATTTGTTTTTTATCAACTATCTGCCATACCTGAAGAAATAAACTGAATAAAATAGTGTATCCGGTCAAAGTGGTAAATGATCCTATTTGTTGTAGACAAATATGTTACACTGAGAAAATTCTATAACCAGCTTTCAATTTTGTTATGTTTTGCTCACTAAAAAGTCCTATGATCACAGTACAGGTTACGTTATTTGCCTCCAGAGAAAGCATGTGCATTTTGTGCAGATATGAATATTAATTTTCTTAGATTTTTTATATCTTATTTTAATATATTGTGAAGTATTATAGTTATGCTTTTCACTTCCTTGATGGCTGCTGTTGATTTTTTATAAATATCATCACTGTTATAAATATTATCACTGTTGATTTTTTATAAATAAAGAAAATAATTAATTTAACCTTAGAAAACTACTAAATAACAGCTCCAGAATTTGAGCTAAAGTCTTTGGGGCTTAGGGCTCAGATATACTTCCAATAGTGAGGAGTAACTCTTAAAAAAAAAATAAAGAATTCTATGTAGGTAAAAAATGACTCTAATCCTGAAGACGTCTACATCAATTTCAAATAATCTAGGATTTTAGTACTTATTCTTGCTTTAGTAAGTGAGTGAGTGAAGTCGCTCAGTCGTGTCCGACTCTTTGCAACCCCATGGACTGTAGCCCACCAGGCTCCTCCATCCTTGAAATTTTCTAGGCGAGAGTACTGAAGTAGGTTGCCGTTTCCTTCTCCAGGGGATCTTTCTGACTCGGGAATCAAACCTAGGTCTCCTGCACTGCAGGCAGACGCTTTACCATCTGAGCCACTAGGGAATCCCCCATTCTTGCTTTAACTACCTAGGAAACATCAGATAAGTTCATTATCATCATAATACTTTCCTAATCTTATTTTATTACGATTAATCATCAATTACCTGACCTACATGAAATTAAAGGCATAAAACCAAAATAATATCTGTAAACTTTACAAATATATTTTTAAATAAGTGTTTTTTATAAAATATAAAAGTAAAGTAGATTTTTTAAGGAAGATCATATTCTGGCACAAAGTAAGCAAAATTCATATAAAAATAATATAATATCTTGAGAAGATACTAGCCACAAAATTCTCAAACATATGAACAATTTCAAAATGTAGATTTGTATACTATGATGGAGAAGTTTTTAATAGTTCACCTTCTGTAATGTATTAATCAGTGAAAATCAAAAATGACGCAGCATATACCAAGATGTAATCATGGTATACCTGTCATTCCCCACACACAAAACCCACTCAGTGGAGCTTTCCTTCCATATACCACTGAGGTCCTATTTTCTCTGTGACATTTTTGTGACTAAATAACAAATCTTCCTCTGACATCCTATAGTCTTTATTGTGCTAACAAATCATCTGCCGTTTACTTTATACATACTGATTGATGAAACCTCATTAACTCTATCTGTTTGGATTTACTGTCTATTCTTAACTGACCTCCATGAATCCTCTCCCTTATCCAATAGCCCTAGTCTGTACAGGAAACTTACTCTTCCTCTGTGTTTCTGGTCGGTAAAAAAACTAGGAGATTTGTTGACATTTTTGAAGTTTCTACTTATCCACCTATTATTTCTGTCTTCCATTTTTCCTAATAAAAGAGGATAAGTCAGAAAATCTGTGGGTGAAAGATCAAAGAAAAGCAGAGGAACCTACAGGGCAAATTGTGTTTTAGACGTTTTACTAAAATGTCAACTACTTCCTTGAATATGCTTTAATAGAGATATCTTAAATTAGCTACTCGGGGAAAAGGGAGGCATCTAACTATGAGTACAAGCATTTTTTAAATCTTAGATATAAAAATAAATATAAATGCAAATATTTCAAATTATAGATTTTTCAGTGTGGGCGAGGAAAGGGATTGAGTGAGCATTCAAAGTGAGAATGAAAGAAGGATAATCCAGAAAAGATGATGTAATAAAAAAAAAAAAAAAAAAAAGCTCTATTTAATGTATTATGCCTAGAACTAGTGAGAGAGATATAAATGGCAACATATTTCTCCACTAGATATTGAAACTTTAAGCATCCAGTTTCTTAGTTTAATGTCTTTATTTAATCTCTACACTCTCCTTTCTATCCCATTCTTTGACCTCATAATAGAATGTTTAAATTGACAATCTTATGCCATTCAGAAGGACAGCCACCTAGTAATTCAAATTCCTTGGTGATTACTCCTAATGCAAATATCTCAAGTCTCACTGGAACTGATGCTCTTCCTTCCCTACTTTTTTTTTTTTTTTTTTTGGTATCCATAGGAACCTATCTGTCTTTGCTTCCTTGCACTCAGCTAAGCTTGCAGAGTCTATTTACTTCAACCATTTTTATGTACACATTATAAATTTCATTGCAAGATTATTTTTAACATAGCTGTATGACAATACCTCACCCTGTCTTAAACCCAAGCTGATAAATACTATTAAAGAAAGCTTTATAACAAGTGATGATACAAGGTAATGCTTATTGACTACTATCTGGCCCTTGATAATATCTGGCAGCTCTCATCAGATATTTGTGCTATTTAGTTTCACACTCCCTAAAATGTATGTTACATAATGCTTTCATTTTTAAAATTTCTTGAATTTTTTTCTCTAAAAAAATTAGCAAGCTTGTTCATTTTATAGTGAACACTTGCATGTGCTAAATCAACCATTTATAGCTGTAACAGTATTAGCTCTGCAATGTCTTCACCCAATTCTCCACTTTACGATGAGGGCAATATTCACAAATCTTGTGGTTCTCTCTTAAGATTACAAACAGCTCTGAAGATAAAATATTTAAAAATTATTTAAAGTAACATCAAGATCTGAATTCTGAATATATTTGGAAATTTATCCCATATATCTTACTCTTATTACTAATATTCCATTTTCAATATTTGCAGTGTTCTCTGGTGTTCAAGTTCTATGGACTACTTCACTTTTGTTTTCATTTATGTATCAAGCATTCTTTACAGTAGGACTTCCCTGGTGGCTCAGAGGTTAAAGCGTCTGCCTCCAATGCGGGAGACTCAGGTTCGATCCCTGGGTTAGGAAGATCCCCTGGAGAAGGAAATGGCAACCCACTCCAGTATTCTTGCTTGGAGAATCCCATGGATGGATAAGCCTGATAGGCTACAGTCCACGGGGTTGCAAAGAGTCGGACACGACTGAGCGACTTCACTTCACTTCTTCATTCTTTACAGTAGGTGTATAGAATAATGACTCTCCAAAGATATCTATATCCTAATCTTCAGGAATTTTTAATATGGGAAAAATTGACTAAATTTGGGATCTTTCAGATCAGATCAGATCAGTCGCTCAGTCGTGTCCGACTCTTTGCGACCCCATGAACCGCAGCACACCAGGCCTCCCTGTCCATCACCAGCTCCCGGAGGTCACTCAGACTCGCATCCATCGAGTCACAATTATTTGAGAATATGTGGATGGGCCCAATGTAATCACAAGTGTCCTTTTAAGAGGAAAGCAGATCATTAGAGAAGATTTGACAATGGAAGCACAGATCATTTGCTATTGCTGAAAGGGGACCATCCTCTAGAAGCAAAGGGGAGGAAGGAGTGTTTCTTTCCAAGATGCTCCAGAGAGAAACACGGCACGCCCACTCATGATTAAGCCTAGTGAAATCCATTTTCAGGCCCCTTCTTTCCAAAATTTTTAGATAATAAATCTGTTTTAATGGCTGCTTTGAGTCACTAAAATTTTGACAATTTGTTATAGTGACAAAACAAAATCAATACAATAGGCGTCCAATAAATTGTTAGGTGATGTATTAATTCTTTAGATGCATTTTAGCATGTCTGAAGACAGGAGCAATTTGAATTACAAGAAAAAGGAATTCCAAAGAAGAAAAACCATTGAGTTTACAAGAACATTTAACTTTATACTCTTGTCATATTTCTGTTTCAACAACTTTTTTTTTTTCATTTACAAAAAATTATCCTTAAGTTTACATAAAAATCAATATTTTAGAAAAGTTATTCACTGCATATAACTGAAGTATTTCAAAATAGTAAGTAAAAATTAACACTATATATACTTTGAGTCCCTTAGACTGCAAGGAGATCAAATTAGTCTATCCTAAAGGAAATCAACCTTGAATGATGCTGAGGCTCCAAAACTCTGGCCACCTGATGCAAAGAGCTAACTCATTAGAAAAGACCTTGACGCTGGGAAAGGCTGAAAGCAAAAGAGGAAGGGGGCAACAGAGGATGAGGTGGTTAGATAGCATCACTCACTCAATGGACATGAATTTGAGCAAACTCCTAGTGATAGTGGAGGACACAGGAGCCTCGTGTGCTGTAGTCCCTAGGGTCACAAAGAGACTGACAGGGTTTAGTGATTGAACAACAACAACAGTACTAAGATCACTTACTTCACATTTCCTTAATGATTTATTAGATGTTTAGATTCTCAATTTTATTTATAATAAACACAAAACTATGTTATTATTAGACTCACTTCAAAACACAAATGTATTATTTATTTACTATAATGATTTTAAAAAGTTAAAAGTATAAACAATTTTGAGCTATTTATCATGAATAATATTGAAACAATTTTTAAAAGTTTGAGCCACAAAAGCAAGAATCAGTCAAAAAGGAAAAAATAAATAAATACAGATATTTATAAATATGAATAATTTGAATTACTTGGTTGAAAATTGAATATTGACATATCTTGATTTACTCTGAGCAAATATTTCCTAAAATAAAACCTCATAAATTTGCTTGTACATCCTGTACCACTGAAAAGACATTTCATTTTGAATTTCTTTCTCTTATTTAATAAGTGATGCAACTAAGACAATTTCTTAGTTGTTAGAGTGAAACTCACCTGATCATTATTCATTTCAAATCAATACAATTGTGTAAATAATTTTAAGTCTTAATACTATAAAGATTCTTTGTTTGTATTTTGAGTGATTTGGAGTTTTTCTTCTAATATCTTGCAGATCTTTCCTAATTAATGTAAGTTTCCAAAGGAGAGAGAATTATGTATTTTCACTTAATTAGTCATATGCCTATCTTAAGGTTCAATCTGCTTCTAAATCTATTTAGGACATATTTCTATAAGAAGAACAATCTCGCAGCTGTCACTGCAGCTCAGATCTTGGAGTTAAAGTATATGCTTCTGGTTCTTATTTGCATGTACAGAATACTGATTATGCCAGAAAGGAGAATAAAAAGAGTAAGACTACATGGTTTGTATGTCTCATCTGATGTAGGCACTATGTTTACAATAATGAATGGTACCCAACTATATCTTCTATTTCCATTGGCTGAAGAAGAATAATGTACTTAGCAATCCTTCAAACTGAATAAACTGCCCAAGCAAGGTGATAAATTATGCCCACCAGATAATGCCTACTCAAAATAATGTCTCTGCTTCTTAATACGCTGTCTAGGTTGGTCATAACTTTTCTTCCAAAGAGCAAGCATCTTTTAATTTCCTGGCTACAGTCACCATTTGCAGTGATTTTGGAGCACAAGAAAATAGTCTGTCATTGTTTCCATTGTTTTCCCATCTACTTACCATGAAGTGATGGGACTGGATGTGATGATCTTAGTTTCTTGAATGTTGAATTTTAAGCCAACTTTTCACTCTCCTCTTTCATTTTCATCACAGGGTTCTTTAGTTCTTCTTCACGTTCTACCGTAAGGGTGGTGTCATCTGTGTATTTGAGGTTATTTATATTTCTCCTGGCAACCTTGATTCCAGCTTGTGCTTCATCATTGCTTATAGTCTTTGTATAAGTGAGAATGACAAATTATCTAGGAAGAGCTAACTAGCATACTTTGGCACTACACTGTTTGATATAAATTCATGGTATGTTCAATCCATTTATCTCAAAAGAGATAAATTAAAAGCAAAACACTTCATTAAAATGTTGATTGTTACTTCATAGATTACTTATTTGTAAGACTCCATAATTTCTCATTTTATAATCAGTCTAAAATCCCTGTTTGGAATCACTCTAAACTCTATACTATCCAAAATACTGGAAAAAAAGGTGAACAAAGACACAGCTTATCATTAATTTGACTCTTATCTTTTATCCAAGTTATTATATAAGCAAGGATGAGTATCATGAGAGAAACCATTTTCATGTTTTTATAAGTTATTGCTGTAGATAGAATAGATGGCAAAGAATATACTTGCCTCTTCACTGGTTATTATGGTAATAAATGTGGAAAGAAAATAGAAATGACTATCTTAAGCTCCATATTAAATCCAAGAAGGTTAAAAGTGGAATAATGAATCATGCTAAGAATGTCTGAGAATTTTCTGAATCATTCAATTACATGGGAGGTTCAGAAACATTTGCCAGATGATTCAAAATGAAAGTTTGTGAGATGCACGCAGTTTCGGTGAATTTGCAAAGGCTAAAACACCGCATACAAAGTAAATCTCCCGTCCCAACCACATTATCTCTGTGCTTTAAGAATAGTGCTGTAAGTTAGTAAAAGGTTTACTGATTTGTATTATTCACCTGAATAATCAGAGGTTTTAAAAATAAAACTTTTATGCTCGCCACAAAAATAATGTTGCACAAATTAGTGGCTATGTTTTATTTACAATTTACATTCTCTTTAGGATAGTGAAAAATCAAGCCCTGTAGCTCCTTAAACCAGTATGTATAGCATAACAAAACTTCTGGAAAAGCTTTCCCAGTATTGATAGTATATACATATATTCTTGACTGAAAAATCCCATGGACAGAGGAGCCTGGCCATGCCTCAGTCCATGGGGTTGGGAAAGAGTCAGAAATGACTTAGCGTGTCATTTGCATGCACGCACACACATACAGGTATTTGCTGGTGGTAGTGGTAAAGAGTTCGCTGGCCAGTGCAGGAGATGCATGAGATGTGGGTTCCATGCCAGGGTCAGGAAGATCCCCAGGAGTAGGGTATGGCAGCCCACTGCAGTATTCTTGCCAGGAAAATTCCATGAACAGAGGAACCTAGTGAGCCACAGTCCATGGGACTGCAAATAATCAGACATGACTGAACGCACACATATATATTATTTAAATTGAGATATTGTTGAGATGTATAATGTACACAACAAAAAAAACTAAATTTTTCAAAGATAGTTGTTATAATGCACGTGTTTACTTCATCTCTTGATAGTGGTTGTGTTAACCACTTCTTATCCAGATTCCATAATTTTCCAGTTACTTTATGACACTTGTATGCACTTATTTGCTTTTTTAATATGTCTATCTCACATCTAACCCAAAACTTATTTTTCTTTGACCTAGTCAAAAGTGGAGTTGTGACCAGGAGACAGGAAGAGATGGGTTGTCGTCTGGCTCTTAGAAATTAAATCTTTCTTAAAATTGTGCTACTAAGAGAAGAGAGAAACAACATAAGGTCTCATTACATGACTAGAAGATGTTTTTAATTAATTTGCTGCCTGTTAGCTATGAATATTTATCTGACTTATGACTACCATGATTTGAGTCATGGACAACCCATGGGGTGCATCAGTTCAGTTCAGTTCAGTCCCTCAATTGTGTTCGACTCTTTTGGACCCCATGAATTGCAGCACGCCAGGCCTCCCTGCCCATCACCAACTCCCAGAGTTCACTCAGACTCACGTCCATCAAGTCAGTGATGCCATCCAGCCATCTCATCCTCTATCATCCCCTTCTCCTCCTGCCCCCAATCCCTCCCAGCATCAGAGTCTTTTCCAATGAGTCAACTCTTCGCATGAGGTGGCCAAAGTACTGGAGTTTCAGCTTTAGCATCATTCCTTCCAAAGAAATCCCAGGGCTGATCTCCTTCAGAATGGACTGGTTGGATCTCCTTGCAGGCCAAGGGACTCTCAAGAGTCTTCTCCAATACCACAGTTCAAAGGCATCAATTCTTTGGCTCTCAGGTTTCTTCACAGTCCAGCTCTCACATCCATACATGACCACAGGAAAAACCAGAGCCTTGACTAGACAGACCTTTGTTGGCAAAGTAATGTCTCTGCTTTTGAATATGCTATCTAGGTTGGTCATAACTTTCCTTCCAAGGAGTAAGTGTCTTTTAATTTCATGGCTGCAGTCACCATCTGCAGTGATTTTGGAGCCCAGAAAAATAAAGTCTGACACTGTTTCCACTGTTTCCCCATCTATTTCCCATGAAGTGATGGGACAGGATGCCATGATCTTCATTTTCTGAATGTTGAGCTTTAAGCCAACTTTTTCACTCTCCACTTTAATTTTTATTACCCTGTGACTAGAATATTGTTCATTTCTATTACATGTTTCTGCTCTACCTTTTCTAGGTCTAATCACCTCCTGCCATGTATAATCTCTTCTCTGTCGTTTGCCAAGCAGGAAGACTTCCTGGGGAGGGAAATTATTAGAAAAATTTCTTCATTCTCTGACATTCTAAAATATCCATTTTATTTATACTTAGCATGGGGAAAAGTGAGAAGGCAGGCTACAATCTTCTGGTTGACTTTTTCTCCATATTCCAGAAGCATTATATTTTCTTAAGGATCAGTGACTTTGAACATTTCTCTAACGAAATGCTACATGAATCTAGATGGAAGACAGAAGATGGGTGGTTCTGTAGGGGAGCAAAACTGGCCACCCCAGAGGGTCTCTTTAGCATAAAGATTAATTTAGGCTGATAGGCTATCAGATGGAATAAGATAGATTAAATGCATTATACTATCTGATGTTGTTATGGATAAATCATTTACCATAGCCCAGGGATATTAGTATTGCATCTAGAATTGTTCTACTGGAGAAGCCAAAGTGACATCCCTGATGAAAGGAGATTTCTTCTTGATATACCATTTTAAACATTTTTTTTTACTCTAAAAGGCTTAAATATATATTTTCTATTTTAAATTTTGTTTCTAGATTATTGGATCTTCTGTGTGAAATACTGAAATAGTTATTAATGTGAATACTTAAACATTTCCAAGAGTTTTAGTTTACATATAACTAGATTCTTCCTTTTCCATTTCTTCTTAGAGTGTTAGCTCAGGATAATTTTCTGCATATTTTTACTTGGAACACTTTATCTTTTTCTGCATTTTTTAAAAACTTGGTAAGAAGATTTAGTAACCATTGGATTTCTTTTTGATGCCAGCTGTATTCTTGGTGATTTGAAAATATCTGAAGCCTACACCTACTTGTTGGACCTTTTCCCCACCAAGTTTATCAGTTCTGCTCCATTTGTTAACACTTCAGCTTCAGGTGTTAAAAAAAAAAAAAAGTAACTCTAGTGTGATGATTCATTATTATTAATTTATATAACAAGGATATCAGTGTAAAACTCTTCTTGCTGTAGGCTATTTATTAATTTCACAGCAAAGATATAAATTTGTTTAAGAAATAAAGGCAGTAAAGAATTTTAGTTGGTCTCAGCAGATTAATAAATTTGTTAAAAGCATATTTCAAATTCAACTGGGCTTGGAAGTAATTAGAAACATTAATTTTTATATGATCAGATTTTGAAGTGATAAATTTAAAGTGGCAGATATAGAGTTTCTTTTATTTTTGCTCCATTCATGATTTAATATAGAGACAAAATATCATAAACATCTTTTACAGAATCTTTTAGAATCTCCTTTCCAGATGCTATTATTTTTTAGTTTCATGCAAATATATTACAGTACTTTCTTTCAAATCATACATTTTAGGCTCATAGTAGGGATTAAGTTGATGCCAACTTCCTTTTTTTTTTTTTTTTGGTTATACATTTCACAATGTACAAAATAGACTTGTTCAATGCTTTGCTTTCTTTAGTAAACAAGGACTCAGCATTAATGCTGATCCTCTAGCATTAATGTCTGACAGAAAAATTTATGCATTTCAATGTATCCTTGGTTCTTATCATTCACTTGCTGTTATTTTTTTCTCTCTCTCTCTTCTCATTCAGTATTACTTTATAGTGCCTGGGGGCTCAGGTGGTAAAGAATCTGCTTGCAATGTGGGAGACCCAGGTTTGATCCCTGGTTCGGGAAGTTCCCCTGGAGAAGGAAATGGCAACCAACTCCAGTATTCTTGTCTGGATGGAGAATTCAGCAGACTGAGGAGCCTGGTGGTCCCCATGCAGTCACAAAGAGTGAGGCATGACTGAGCAACTACCACACACTTCTCCTATGAGCCCTCAGTCTCAGCAAATAGTTCATTTTATCCATCCCCATTTAAATTGACTGTATATCCACATTTATAGAATTTTCCCTGCACTATCTGAAATTTCAGTATTATTTAGTACATGAGAGGCTGACAAACAGAATAGGATCTGTATATTGAGTTTCTGTAGATTATTTCACTTGATATAATTTATTACAGTTTTTGAATCTATATGTGAATCAGTAGTTACATTTCAGCTATTAAAAGATTAAGGTTACATACTTTGAAAATTACATTTTATTTAGATGAAGCAGCTACTGTAAAAATTCTAATTTATTTAATTCCTTTCGTAAAGCTAGTCCATATGAGTTAAGGTTATCTAGAATTAGAATCATGCTATGCTATGCTATGCTAAGTCACTTCAGTCGTATCCGACTCTGTGTGACCCCATAGACGGCAGCCCACCAGGCTTCCCCCTCCCTGGGATTCTCCAGGTAAGAACACTGGAGTGGGTGCTACATATCATATATATATATATATATATATATATATAGAGAGAGAGAGAGAGGATATCATTTATTTCCCATATATATATGATATGAGAGATATATATGATATCATATATATATATGATATGAGAGAGAGAGGATATCATATATTTCCCATATATATATGATATGCATATATTCATTTCAAATGAATATATGTATATTCATTTGAAAGATATTTTCAAAAGATGCAAAGGAACAATATATAACAGATCTTGAAACTGCATACTCAGATGGGAGTTCCCATGGGCCAGGACTTAAACCCAGCCAGAACCCAGACTGGGACTTGAACCCACTATCTGTTAATTGAGATCACACACCTGGTCTCAAAATTTAATGAAGCTCACTCAGATTCTTTTTGTCTCATCGCAGAAAGAATTTAGTGAGAGACAAAAATGACAGGTAAGGAGTAAGTTTATTTAAATATGCATTCCATAGAGAGAATGCAGTCTGTCTCAAAAGGCAAGAGCCGTGAAGGGAGAAAACACTTCACAAAGAGTGTGGGCCATCTCAGAAGGTGAGTTGCCCCACAATGTGAAGTGGTTAGTTTTCATGGGCTGAGTAATTTCATAGGTTAATGAGTGGGAGGATTATTCCAACTGTTTTAGAGACAGGGAGGAGAATTTCAGGAATTGGGTCACTGCCTACTCTTTGACCTTTTGTAGTCAGCCTGGGAACTGTCATGGTGCTGGTAGACATGCTATTTAGCATGCTAATGTGTTACGATGAGTATAGTATAACGAGGCTCAAGGTCTACTGGAAGTGGAATCTTTTGCCATCTTGGGCTTAGTTGGTTCTAACCAGTTTATGTCATGTCCTCAAGGGCTATGTCATTGTTTTAAAGGTTGTGCCCTACCCCTTTCCCTCCTGTTTTTATCTGAGAAGTCCTTCAAGACAAACATGCAGTTATTGTTACATGGAATTAATAGCAACCAAATCAAATACAAGAAGCTTACTAAACTTTTCAGATAGTAGTCATAGTCTAAAGAAACAACAAGCTTGAACTAAAAAAGCCTGGAACTTCACATGGTCTTTGTACTTCTGGTTTTCTCTGAAGAGTATGCATGGCAAAATCCACCTTGAGGGTAGAGTACAAAATTAACAGGCATTCTATAGATTTACAAATGTGCCCAAATAAGCCCATATGTTTGCCCTTCTGTAAATGTATTCACATTTTTCCTTTCACCCTTTCTCTCCAACAACGTAGTTTGTACTTATCTTTCTAACTCATATAATTGCTTTTCCTGTGAAATTATCTAACATATCTCATACAGACCTACTTCCTCCCTCAATATCTTTACAGAGTTTGTCCTAAAGTTCTATTAGAATATTTGTCATTGTCTTGTCATTGTTTATTTAGTAACTGTCTGCATGAGTAGAATGTGTCCACAACTGAAATCTCAGTACCTGGTTTCTAAAAAGTATTTTTCCAATAAATGAGAGAAAAAAATTGTCTATCCAAAGTCATACCAAGACATAATTGCACATATTTTACATGGCAGATACACTAGTATGTGTTTGTATAATCTAATTTTGACTTAAGTGAGAGGAAGATTTGTCAAGTGTTCAAAAAAAAAAAAAAAAAAAAAAGGTTAGGAAAAATTACTATAGATTTAATGAAGGTAAATAACTATTCCAGCAGAGTGAAAGGCTTATGCAAATTTAAGTACAAATATTATAAACAGTAAGGCACACTAACTCAGGTAGACCAGTAAGGGTGAAAGTGAAATGTGAATGGGAGAGGGTTGGAAATGAACCTGCAAAATCATTCAGAATTCTAAAGGTAGACAGCATGGTGAAATTCAGACATTCTAAGTTGTGGAGAGTGAAACTATCGATGGAGAGCTTAAAATAGAATTGGTATGTGCTTGAATTTTCTTTTTAAAAAATATTATGCTGACAGGAAGAACTGAAGAGTAGTGAAGCTATAGTCAGAGGAAACTGTAAGATATCTATTATAAGTATCCAAATTAACAGTGACTAGGGATCTGGACCAGTGAGATAGAAAGTTATGGGTCCATATTTAGAAGATAATGGTTAAAATGTCTGAGAAGGATGGAATGGATTTGAAAATGATTATAATCTTTTCAGATGTGCATCCCATTACACAAGACTGTGAATGTACTAAAGATACTGAATTGGACACTTAAAATGATTAAGATTATAAATTTAATGTTTTGTGTTAAAATACAAGTTAAAAATTATGGTTGCAAAGAGAAACTTAATAAGCCCTTTTATGAATATATGAGTCAGAATATGAAAAACATACAAAACAATTTAAACTAGCAAAGTACCCATATTAATTATTTATATGATTACAAAAGTGATTTAAAAAATAATGCCCTTAAGGGGGTATTTATGTACTAATTCAGTACTAATGAGTTTCTGAAATTAGCTCCCATAATTCAAAATCATATCATTATTTTAATTCTAATTAAGCAAACAAGCATAGGAGGAAAATATCCATTTGATAATTTTGAACCACTTGCTCTTAACTGATGGAAGGAACTCAGTGTGATGTAAGAAAAGTAACTCTTAAGAGTTCAGGAGTTCAGTATTACATATCATGGGCACACCTGGATTCATGTTTAAAATTTTCATGAAGCTATGAAATATCAAAGAATGCATGAGGCAGAGTTTGTTTTGTATTTTTTATCCTAAAATGAAAATGCAATGGTTAATGAAGAAAGAGGGTGATCAGTGATCAGCATAATATATTTACTTCATAAGTGATTTTTTTTGTTTCCATCGGGATTGACAGACTTTCACTCATTCTCAATATGTTCTGAAAGATGCTGATTTGTTTATCTGACCTTATGTTTTGAATAAGTCAATGATGCACTGAAAATTTTAAGAGAAAGACTGCTGTAGCTGAAAATAGAACTATGGAAAGCAACCAGCCAGGTTGTGTCACAATGAGTTACAGCCACACATCTATACTACTGCTGTTTCCCTACAATCACAGCAATGAATTACAGTAATACATTCAATCCTGATAAATGATCTACCCAGCTTCTGCTTAAATTAAACTGACTGCAATCTGGATGAGTGCAGCCACATATTAACGCCGGGTCCACCATTTCTTGTCTCTATCCTGGTGAATTATGGAATGGTAGTCCTAGCTTTATGCATTGATTAACAGTGCTGCTACAGCTTTTTCACAGATCAATGTTCAAGTGGAATGAAAAGTAGGCTCCAACATTCTGCTGCCACATTTAATGCTGTCATCATAAAACAAATGTGTAGTGTTTAAAATAAAATCTTATAAATAACTGTAGACATAGCCATGCTGCAAAATATTAATCACTAATTTCTTTTACCATTACTACCTTTTTTCCTATCACTATGAAGATAATATTCCCAATTGTCAGTATAGGTACCTAAGGAGTGATGACTACCTTTTTTTTTTTTTTCCATAAAATATCTTTGCCTTTTTCTCAAGGATCTGTGAAATACTCTTAAGTTGAATGCTTCAGTATATTTTATACTATCCAGTTATAAAAACACAGTCAATTGTATTTAACTTTTTTGTTGTAAAATGTGTGAAATACACATACATATATAACTCTCAGATAAATAGGGTTAATTTCTTGATAAAATAATGCTATCATTAATGATATGCATACATTCTGGCACATTTTTATTTTGTCTATGACTCGTTTGAGCTTAGGATTTAATGAGATGCTTAAACACTTAGAAACAAAAGCCAATTTTAGTTGTATAATCATTTTCCACTGCTATGTGTTTAGACAGTACAACTACAAGTATTCACTCAAAGTCACCTCAAAATTTTACAGATATGTTGGCAATAAAGACATCACAATTATATGTTATGTAGATAAATAGCTTTTGTGAGAGGTACATGATATCTACACATTAAAGTTTATAATTAAAAGTATAATACTAAAATAGCATATCTTAAAATTGGAAATTGCTATTTTATAATACATTAAAATTATTCCAAACTTGTTTTTTTCTAACAGCTTTTAAAATAATGTTAGACTAAAGTTGAATACTATGAAAAGATTTTGGTAATGTTTTAAAAGTAGTTGAGTCAAAGTTCCAGGGTTTCCAAATTGAAAGAGGGACAGTTATAGATGAAATCACTGTGCTTATCTTCTCCTGCTAAAACACCAAAATCACATTGAACAAACATCAACAGGAGGATGTTGGAAAACATCAAAAAAATAAAAATAAAAATAAAAAAGATATCCCACATCCAAGGACAAAGGAGAAGCCACAAGGAGACAGTAAGAGGGGTGTGTGTGTGTGCCCACTTAACCACTCAGTCATGTCTGACTCTTTGTGACCCCATGGGCTATAGCCTGCCAGGCATCTCTGGAAAATCATGGGGATTCTGCAGGCAAAAATACTGGAGTGGTGCAATCATGTTAAGATAAAATGCCATACTGGCTAGGCATGTAACTTAAAAACTGGAGAACAATAACACCAAAGAAGGTCCCACACTTTTGCAAAGGTTCTGAGCCCCACATCAGACTTCCCAACCTGGGGATCCTGCAAAAGGACTGGGAATCCCCAGGGAATCTGACTTTAAATTCAGTGGGATTTGATTGTAGAGCTTCCACAGGACTAGGGGAAACAGAGACTAATGGAGGGCACAGATACAACCATGTGTGCACTGGGTCCCAGGGCAAAGGAGCAGTGACATCACAAGGGATTGAGCCAGACCTGCCCGTGAGTATTTTAGGGTCTCCTGAGGAGGCATGGTCAGCAAAGGCCTGCTGCAGGAAGAAGGGCACTGGTGACAGCAGTCCTGGGAGGGGCATGTTGGCATACATCCTCTTGGCGATTTCCGTTAGCCCCACCATAAAGCCTGTAGACTTCATGAGTGGGCTGCCTCAGGCCAAACAACTAATAGAAAGGGAGCACAGCTCCACATATCAGCAGACAGTTGGGTTAAAGATTTACTGATCATGGCTCTGCCCACCAGAGCAGGACCCAGTTTTCCCCATAGCTAGTCTTTCTGATGGAAAAGGCAATGGCAAAATACTCCAGCACTTTTGCCCGGCAAATCCCATGGACTGGGAAGCCTAGTAGGCTGCAGTCCATGGGGTTGCTAAAAGTCAGACATGACTGAGTGGCTTCACTTTCACTTTTCACTTTCATGCATTGGATAAGGAAATGGCAACCCACTCCAGTGTTCTTGCCTGGAGAATCCCAGGGACAGGGGAGCCTGGTGGGTTGCTGTCTATGGGGTCACACACAGTCAGGCATGACTGAAGCGACTTAGCAGAAGCAGCAGCAGTCTTTCCAATCAGAAAGCTTGCACAAGCCTCTTACTCTTATTCCTCAGAGAGCAAACAGAAGAAATAAGAACTACAATCCCACAACCTCCAGAATGAAAACCACAATCATAGAAAGCTAAGCAAAGTGATCACATGGATAACAGCTTTGTGCAATTCAGTGAGACTATGAGCCATGCCATGCAGGGCCACCCAAGATAGATGGACATGATGGAAAGTTCTGACAAAACCAGATCCACTGAAGAAGGGAATAGCAAATCACTCCATTATTTTTGCCTCAAAACCCTATGAACATTATGAAAAGGCAAAAAGATACAGTACCAGAAGATGACACCAACAGCTTGTTAGGTGTTCAATATGCTACTGGGGATGAGTGGAGAAATAATTCTAGAAAGAATGAAGAGAATGGGCCAAAGCAGAAATGATGCTCAGGTGTTGATGTGTCTAGTGGTGAAAGTAAAGTCCGATGCTGTAAAAAACAATACTGCAAAATAACCTGGAATGTTAGGTCCATGAATCAAAGTAAATTGGATGCGGTCAAGCAGGAGATGGCAAGAGTGAACATCAACATCTTAGAAATCAGTGAACTACAATGGACATGAATCGGTGAATTCAATTCAGATGATCACCATATCTACTACTGTGGGCAAGAATCCCTTAGAAGAAATGGAGTAGCCCTTATAGTAAACAAGAGCCCAAAATACTGTAAGTATTTGGGTACAACATCAAAAATGACAGAATGATCTTGGTTCATTTCCAAAGCAAAACATTTGACATTACAGTAATCCAGGTCTGTGCCCCACCACTAATGCTGAAGAAGCTAAAGTCAAACAGTTTTATGGAGACCTGCAAAACCTTCTAGAACACCAAAAAAAGGTGTCATTTTCATCACAGGAGATTGGAAATTAAAAAGAGTAAGTCAGAAGATATCTGGAGTAAGAGACAAGTTTGGCCTTGGAGTACAAAATGAAGCAGGGCAAAGGCTAACAGAGTTTTGTCAAGATAACACACTGGTCATAGCAAACACCCTCTTCCAACAACACAAGAGATGACTTTTTACTTGGACACCAGATGGTCAATACCAAAATCAGATTGATTATATTTTTTTAAGCCAAAGATAGAGAAGCTCTATACAGTCAGTATAGATCTGGAGCTGGATGTGACTCACATCATGAACTCCTTATTGCAAAATTCAATTCTGGTATTGAAGATAGTAAGAACACCACTAGGCCATTCAGGTATGACCAAAATCAAGTCACTTATGATTATACAGTGGAAGTGACAAATAGATTCAAAGGATTAGATCTGATAGGCAGATACCTGAATAACAGTGGGCAGAGGTTCACAACATTGTACAGAAGACAGGAACAAAAACCATCCCAAAGAAAAATAAATGCAAGAGGGCAAAGTGGTTTTCTGAGGAGTCTTATAAATAGCTGAGAAAACAGGAAAAAAAAAAGACAAAGGAGAAAGGGAAAGTTATACCCAACTGAATAGAGAGTTCCAGAGAATAGCAAGGAGAGATAAGAAAGCCTTCTTCAGTGAAAAATGAAAAGAAATAAACAGCAGATTGGGAATGACTAGAGATCTCTTCTAAAAAAGTAGAGATATCAAGGGAACATTTCATGCAAAGATAGGCAAAATAAAGTACAAAAACCACAAAGTCCTAACAGAAACAGAAGAAATTAAGGAGAAGTGCAAGAATACACAGAAAAATTATTCAGAAAAGGTCTTATTGACCTGGATAATCATGATGGCCTGTCTCTCACCTAGGGCAGGCATGCTGGAGTGTAAAGTCAAGTGGGCCATGGAAAGCACTACTATGAACAAAGCTAGTGGAGGTGATGGAATTCCAGCTGACCTATTTCAAAACCTAAAAGATGATGCTGTTAAAGTCCTGCACTCAATATGACAGTAAGTTTGGAAAATTTAGCAATGGCCACAGGATTGGGAAATGTAATTTTCATTCCAATCCCAAATAAAAGCAATGCCAAAGAATGTTCAAACATACAATTGTGCTCATATCACATGCTAGCTAGGTAGTGCTCAGTCCTTCAAGCTACTCCTTTAATAATATGTGAACAGACAACTAAGAGATATACAAGCTGGAGTTAAAAAAGGCAGAAGAAACATAAATCAAACTACCAACAACCACTGGATCATATAAAAAGCAAGGAAATTCCAGAAAAACATCTACTTCATTGACTATGTTAAAGCCTTTGACTATGTGGATCACAACATACTGGGGAAAATTCTTCAAGATGGGATTACCAGAACACCTTACCTACCTCCTGAGAAACTTGTATGCAGGTCAGGAAGCAACAGTTAGAACTGGACATGGAACAACAGACTGGTTAAAAATTGAGAAAGAAGTATGTCAAGGCTATATATAGTCACGCTGTTTATTTCACTTATATGTCAAGTACACCACGTGAACTGCTAGGCTGACTGAATCACAAGCTGGAATCAAGATTACTGGGAGAAAAATCAACAACCTCAGATATGCAGTTGATACCACTCCAATGGCACAAATGAAGAGGAACTAAAGAGCCTCTTGATGAGGGTGAAAGAGAAGAGTGAAAAAGCTGGCTTAAAATTCAACATCAAAAAACTAAGATCATGACATCCTGACACATCATTTCATGGCAAATAGATGGGGGAAAAGTGAAAACAACAATATATTTTATTTTCTTGAACTCCAAAATCACTGAAGACAGTGACTGAGCCACAAAATTAAAAAAAGACACTTCCCCTAGAAAGAAAAGCTATGACAAACATAGACAGCATATTAAAAACAGAGATATTGCTTTGCCAACAAAGGTCTGTATAGTCAAAACTATGGTTTTTTTTCAGTAATTGACTATGAATGTGATCATTGGAGCATAAAGAAAGCTGAGTGCCCAAGAATTAATGGTTTTGAAATGTCATGCTGGAGAAGACTCTTGAGAGTCCCTTGGACAGCAAGGAGATCAAACCAGTTAATCCTCAAGAAAATCAACCCTGAATATTCACTGGAAGGACTGATGGTGAAGCTGAAGCTCCAATACTTTGGTCACCTGATGCAAAGAGCCAGCTCATTGGAAAAGACCCTGATGCTGGGAAGGATTGAAGGCAGAAGGTAAAGAGGGTGGCAGAGGATAAGACAGTTGGATGGCATCACTGATTCAATGGACATGCGTTTGAACAAACCCTGGGAGACAGTGAAGGACAGGAAAGCCTATCTTGTTATAGTCCATGGGGTTGCAAAGAGTCAGACATGACTTAATGACTGAACAACAATACTAAAAGGCAATAACACACAGTTTGATGAGAGGTTCAGAGTTTAAAATGTATATGATTAATATGGTAATGGGTCTCATAGATAAAATAGACAGCATGTAGGAACAAATGATCAGTGTGAAAAGAGTGATTAAATTTTTTCAGAAGAATAAAAAATGAATTTCTGAAATCAAAAGCCCTGCAAGAATATGAATAATACTTTTTTTAAAAGACATTTATTTATTTATTCATTTATTTTTAGCTGCACTGGGTCTTTGTTGCTGCATATGTGCTTTCTCTAGTTGCTGTCTGTGGGGCTACTCTCTAGTTGTGGTGGCTTGGCTTCTTATTTTGGTTGCTTCTCTTCTTGCAGAGCATGGGCTCTAGGGTGCAAAGACTTCAGTAGTGCAGTAGGTGGGCTAAGTAGTTAAAGCTTGTGGGCTCTAGAGCATTGGCTCTTTAGCTGTAGAGCATGGGGTTAGTTGCTCCAAGGCATGTGTGATCTTCCCAGACCAGCGATCAAACCAGTGTCCTGTTTCTCAACCACTGAAACACTAGGGAATCTTCAGAATAATACCTTTGATGGGCTCATTAGTGAACTCCACAAGACTGAAGAAAGAATAACTGACTTGAAGATATGGCAAAAAAAACTTTCAAAATGAAAGGCAGAGAAAAAAAGACTGAAAAAAAAAAACAAAACAGAATAACGAAGAACTATGAGAAACCTAAATAAGATGTAAAGTGAAAGTGAAATTCGCTCAGTCTTATCCAAATTCTTTGCAACCCCATGGACTGTATAGTCCATGGTATTCTCCAGGCTAGAACTGGAGTGGGTAGCCTTTTCCTTCTCCAGGTATCTTCCCAACCCAGGGATTGAACCCAGGTCTCCTGCATTGCAGGTGAATTCTTTACCAGCTGGGCCACAAAGGAAGACCAAGGCTACTGGAGTGGGTAGCCTATCCCTTCTCCAGTGGATCTTCCAGACCCAGGAATTGAAATGGGGTTTCCTGCATTGCAGGCAGATTCTTTACCAACTGAACTATAAGGGAAGTCCAAATAAGGTGTAACATACACAAAACGGGAAACTAGACAACAGGAAGGAAAAGAGAACCAGGAAAAAAAAAAAAGGAAGCAGTAAAGACAGGGAACCTTCCCAAACTGATGCCAGACAGTATATGATTCCTGCTTTAGAGTATTCTAAAATAGGCACAATTATGGAGACAGTAAAAAAGATTATTAGTTTTCAGGAGTTAGAGGAGAAGGAGGAATAAATAGGCAAAGCACAGATTTTTAGGACAGTGGGGGAAAACAAATATTTAACCATTTATAGTTTATTTTCAGTAAATATAATTATATCTAGTAATGAATTCAACTCAAATTCAATATCATGTGATTTATCCTATTTGATTGCACTGTATATCTAATATGCAGTACACATCTGCTTTTACATAATACTACTTTTGTTTATGCTATACATATTTCCTTTTATAAAGAACTACTAATTCTTCTCTCTGAGCCAAATTATGCTTTTCAAATTATTTAATGTGCATTTTAAAGTATAGGAAATCCTAAATCATTAAATTTTTAAAGTTTCACAATAATATTTTGTTATAGATATTATGGACACACACTGAAGGTATGTCACAATGCCTGGATTATGTAATGTTACACATAATATATTTGAGTCCTTTATCTGTAAAGGATGGACAAGGAAAAGATCCATATAAGATGATCCCATCCAGTTATGCCACTTCATAATGCTATTCCAGGAAACTGATTCTTTAAAACATCTCTATCTGCTAATTCATCAATATAAAACATAATAATCTCAGGCATATTTAACAGATTAAATGTACATATTTACCAAATGCTTGCACTGTCCTTTTAACAACAAAGTGCAGACCAGTGTGTTTAAATCTTTAAATAGTAGCTAACTAAAAGTTTCTTCAGTAGATGATACTTCTCAAGTTATTTTAAAAGTAGTTCATCAGCATTAATACCAGAATGCTTAAATTTTAAAAAGTAGGTTACAGTCCTTTATATGTAAAATGCAATCCCAGTTGTTAAATTGTCTGACAGGTCTGCAGATAGAGTCAAAAGTCTCACAGAGACTTTGTGGCAACTAATTAGTATACAAGAACATACCTGACAGAGGATGCGGATACATCTGGGTAGGGAGAGAAGAGCACAATTTACCTTTTGAAAAAAGAAAAGAAAAATGCCCTTGAGTGTATAAATTATTACTAACTCAATTTAAAATTATTCTTTCTATGTAGAGGAATCTTAATTATATGTTTAATTGTTTAGTGAAGAACATTTTATAACATGAAGATATTTTAATGCAAAAATGATTATATTCTAGTTAGTGTCATAGGCTACTGTGAATGAAAAATGTTGCACGCCCTGTCAGTAAACAAAAAGGATGTTGCAGCCATCAAGTCACTACAGCCCTCCCCCACTCCCCATGGTGAGCCCTGAGGGAATTCAGGGTGGAGACAAAAGAGCTACCCACAGCCAAGCCCTCAGCCACAACAGCCACCCTAGACTGTGCACCCAGAGGGGACTCAGAATGAGAAGGGATACTGGTCCTCAATAGTGAAGGTGCACATCAAAGGAATGATGTCAATGAGCCCAGATTTTGCATCCTTCCACACATACAAGAATATCAGTGTTCTTACCTTGAATAAGAACTCCATGAACAGTATGAAAAGGCAAAATGATAGGATACTGAAAGAGGAACTCCCCAGGTCAGTAGGTGCCAAATATGCTACTGGAGATCAGTGGAGAAATAACTCCAGAAAGAATGAAGGGATGGAGCCAAAGCAAAAAGAATACCCAGCTGTGGATGAGACTGGTGATAGAAGCAAGATCTGATGCTGTAAAAAGCAATATTGCTTAGGAACCTGGAATGTCAGATCCATGACTATCATCTAGTCCTCAGTCCTTGGCTTAGGACTAGATCTGATAGATAAAGTGCCTGATGAACTATGGAATGAGGTTCATGACATTATACAGGAGACAGGGGTCAAGACCATCCCCATGGAAAAGAAATGCAAAAAAGCAAAATGGCTGTCTGGGGAGGCCTTACAAATAGCTGTGAAAAGAAGAGAAGCAAAAAGCAAAGGAGAGAAGGAAAGATATAAGCATCTGAATGCAGAGTTCCAAAGAATAGCAAGAAGAGATAAGAAAGCTTTCCTCAGTGATCAATGACAAGAAATAGAGGAAAACAACAGAATGGGAAAGACTAGAGATCTCTTAAAGAAAATTAGAGATATGAAGGGAACATTTCATGCAAAGCTGGGCTCCATAAAGGACAGAAATTGGATGGCCCTAACAGAAGCAGAAGATATTAAGAAGAGGTGGCAAGAATACACAGAAGAACTGTACAAAAAAGACCTTCATGACCCAGATAATCACGATGGTGTGATCACTGACCTAGAGCCAGACATCCTGGAATGTGAAGTCAAGTGGGCCTTAGAAAGCATCACTACGAACAAAGCTAGTGGAGGTGATGGAATTCCAGTGGAGCTATTTCAAATCCTGAACAATGATGCTGTGAAAGTGTGTCACTCAATACGCCAGCAAATTTGGAAAACTCAGCAGTGGCCACAGAACTGGAAAAGGTCAGTTTTCATTCAAATCCCAAAGGAAGGCAATGCCAAAGAATGCTCAAACTACCACACAATTGCACTCACCTCACATGCTAGTAAAGTAATGCTCAAAATTCTCCAAGCCAGGCCTCAGCAATATGTGAACCGTGAACTTCCTGATGTTCAAGCTGGTTTTAGAAAAGGCAGAGGAACCAGAGATCAAATTGCCAATATCTGCTGGATCATCAAAAAAGCGAGAGAGGTCCAGAAAAACATCTATTTATGATTTATTGATTATGCCAAAGCCTTTGACTGTGTGGATCACAAAAAACTGTGGAAAATTCTTCAAGAGATGGGAATACCAGAACACCTGACCTGCCTCTATGCAGATCAGGAGGCAACAGTTAGAACTGGTCATGGAACAACTGACTGATTCCAAATCGGAAAAGGAGTACATCAAGGCTGTATACTGTCACCCTGCTTATTTAACTTATATGCAGAGTACATCATGAGAAACACTGGGCTGGAAGAAGCACAAGCTGAAATCAAGATTGCCAGGAGAATATCAATAACATCATATATGCAGATAACACCACCCTTATGGCAGAAAGTGAAGAGGAACTAAATAGCCTCTTGATGAAAGTGCAAGAGGAGAGTGAAAAAGTTGGATTAAAGCTCAACATTCAGAAAACCCAGATCATGGCATCTGGTCCCATTACTTCATGGGAAATAGATGGGGAAACAGTGAAAAAATTGTCAGACTTTATTTTTTGTGTTTCCAAAATCACTGCAAATGGTGACTGCAGCCATGAAATTAAAAGACGCTTACTCCTTGGAAGGAAAGTTATGACCAACCTAGATAGCATATTCAAAAACAGAGACATTACTTTGCCAACAAAGGTTCATCTAGTCAAGGCTATGGTCTTTCCAGTGGTCATGTATGGATGTGAGAGCTGGACTGTGAAGAAAGTTGAGCACCAAAGAATTGATGCTTTTGAACTGTGGTGTTGGAGAAAACTCTTGAGAGTCCCTTGGACTGCAAGGAGATCCAACCAGTCCATTCTAAAGGAGATCAGTCCTGGATATTCATTGGAAGGAATGATGCTAAAGCTGAAACTCCAGTAATTTGGCCACCTCATGCGAAGAGTTGACTCATTGGAAAAGACTCTGATGCTGGGAGGGATTGGGGGCAGGAGGAAAAGGGGATAACAGAGGATGAGATGGCTGGATGGCATCAACATCTCACTGGACGTGAGTCTGAGTGAACTCCAGGAGTTGGTGATGGAAGCCTGGCGGGCTGCGATTCATGGGGTCGCAAAGAGTTGGACATGACTGAGTGACTGAACTGAACTGAACTGAATTGATACATACAAAAATGCTAAATTCATTAACTTGACAAATCTGGTTTTCTTTAACAGTAATCTTTTGAAGTTCAACTACCTAGTCTTTGTTGCAAAGGTTCCTATCTATCCTGGCTCCTCCCTTCAGATCAGTCTCTCAAAGCTAACTGGGAGGTTGTGTCCCAGCTTAAGTCCTCAGTTTTATCTGCCAAATGAAACATAAATTTCAACTTTTAGGCTGTGCATTTTTTTTCATTGTGACAAATCATCATTTAAAACTGGATTCAATAAAATTTTTGCAATTGTTACCTTTTCTAAATTTGTTAAACTGTTTAAAATCATAAAGTTCACTTTTGCACTATATATTTTTTAAAAATATATAAATACAGTGTATTTCTCAGTGATATTTTTTATTCATCAGTACTGAAAGCACTTAAGAAATCTGTAGTGAGACTTCATGTACTAGTGGTAAAAAATCTGCCTGCAAATTCAGGAAACATGAGTTTGATCCCTTGGTTGGAAAGATCCCCCGGAAGAGGAAATAGCAACAACCCACTCCAGTATTCTGGCCTGGAAAATCCCATATACAGAGGAGCTTAGTGGGCTATAGTCCACGGGGTCACAAAAGTCATACACAACTGAGCACCAGCACAACAGAGACTTTATCTTGTCATTTCCTAGAAAATTGCTTATACAATACTGACATTATAACTGAATTGTAAGTAATAGAAAATATTAACATACATTATAGTGTTTTGAATTTTATTGTATTATCTAAATTACATGCATAGTAGAAAGCTTAAAAATCATAAATAAATGAATATACCATATTACCACTTTTATGTAGCAGTAATGAAGTTTGAGCAATGTGTAGTGAGGATGTTTTTAATTCGCATACAATAATGTCAAACATCATGTATCAGTGCTTAGTGAGTAGAATATATTTGTGACTCCAGGACATTAAAAATGTCATCAGTTCAAATTGTACCATTGTATTATAAATTACCATATTATTTTAGGAGTAGCAAGATATCTAGTCATTGTAATCACAGATTAAGTAAAGAACATATGACTTCATTTATACTTTGCTTGAAAATATTTCCTGTTGATTGAGGAGACACAAGTTTTGTACTATCAACATATCTAATTAATATAAATTACATTTTCCATATTTCTTTTCACTTTAAATACACGTTCCAGATATATATATATTTTGAGAAGTGAATCTTGATGTTGTTTTTACACACAGCTGGATAATGATGCCTGGAATCATCTCAGGTGGACTTGGCCTGCAATTGCTTGCAGTATGTCTTGGGTTTCTAGCCAGAGATTATGGCCTGGTTGTGGTGGTTAAAGCACTAGATCCTAGCCGCTAGACCAGTGGTCAGTGACAAGGGCCCTGGCCCTTCAGCTTTGCAGAAGAAAACTTCCATGAACATGGAAAGTAGTGAAGCAAATAAAGTATTTAGTAAGAGTATAAAGAGTATCTGCCTGAGATGCAGAAGACACAGGAAATGTGGCTTAGATCCCTGGCGGGGGGAAGATCCCCTGGAGTAGGAATGGCAACCCACTTCAGTATTCCTGCTGGGAAAATTCCATGGACAGAGGAGCCTGGTGGGCTAGAGTCCATAGGGTCACAAAGAGTTGGACATGACTGAAGTGACTGAGCATGCACTTGTGGATAGAAACACAGGCAGACTCAGGGTAGCTGAGTTTCTCCCTCATGGCGATTTGAATTACTTTTATGGGAGACATCTTCTGTTTTCCTTCGGCCAATCATTTGCCTGGTTAATGGTCCATATTGATATATCTCAGGATCCTCCTATGTGTGCAAACACCTCTCTTAGCCAAGATGTATTTTACTGAAGAGGTCTGTGGGTAGCCTGGCATTAGTTAGCATCACTCCCCTTTGACCTCCACGTTTTTCTGTGTATATGTGCTTAGAGGAGTCTCATGACTTTGAGAAAAAGAAATATATGGTTTGGCCAGGGCCCAGCCTCCTTCCTCAATTGTCCCACTAGTCTGTTGGAGTTTTGGTCCATAGCAAATGAATCTCCAATCATATTACCCCACGGGTGGGGTGGGGCATCTACCTCCTGCCTCAGGGAGACTAATGTCAATTAGGATATTTCTCAGGACATCAACATTTTGGGGAGACCCTTCATATGTGATGATCCTTTACATCATCATCCTGTCCTACAGAAAAAGGACTTTCCAAAATTGTTTCAGTTTTCAGTTCTACCATAATGAAGATTTACCTCTGCCTTTCCAGTGTTTGGTGCTATAAAGGTATTTCAGCCTTAGCCATCCACTGCAGAGTACTCTGGAGGGATTTTATCAGCTGGGCCAGGAAGCAGAGTTTCCAAGGGAACAGTGTTCCCTTTTGAGTTTACCTAGAAATATTGCAAATTAAGTTTATCTCCTTAGTCCAATTCCCATTTTTAGATGTACCATAAATGAATATATTTACTTAACAAAGGATGGGAATTAATGCCTTTAAATACATGAAAGCAGTATACAAATGATGTAAAGCCTTTGAGTATACATAATCTTATCTGTTCACATAGATTATGTAGCAAATACTGTGATGTGCTCTGAATATAAAGACTGATTTCACAAGGTGACTGCCAGAGTGCCTGAACCAAACCATCAAAGTCATTTGCAATTTGTAGTATCAAGTACATATTGATTGTGAAGAGAAAAATCCATATTATATGTATATTTCTCTACTTTGTTTAATTTTCAGGGAGTTACACTTTTGGAGAAAAATAATTTCCCCTTTTTGAGTGTTTATAAGTTTTTGTTTGTGTGCTCAGATGCATAGACTGCCAGGGGATCTTCTCAACTCAGGGCTGGAACCCGTGTCTCTTTTATTTCCTGTATTGGCAAGAGGATTCTTTACCACTGCATCACTGGCAAGCCCAAGTTTTTGTTTAATTCTTAGTAACTAATATTTGTGAAAGTTAAAATCCAAAAAAGATGGATGTTTTTTGTACAGTCTAAGGTGGCTCAGTGGTAAGGAATCCACCTGCCAGTGCAAGGAGACACAGATTTGGGTTAAGTTCCTGGGTCAGGAAGATCTCCTGGAGGAGGGTGTGTCAACCCACTCCAGTATCTTGCCTGAAGAATCTCATGGACAGAGACACCTGGCAGGCTATAGTCCATAGGGTTACAAAGAGATGGAAACAGCTGAGCAACTGAGCATGCATGCTACAAGGTCAAAAACCATATATTGTTTTTGGATATTAGAGTTTGATCGAAAAGAGTTCAAATGATTTCTAGATCAAACAATATTGAAGATTATCTTTGAAAATTAAAATCTTTTAAAATTAAAACTATCTTTTTAGAAAATATAATAACATTATATATATATATAGTTTGAACAGCTTTAAAATAAAAGATAATTTTTATACATGTATATGTTCATATTATATATGTAAAGTATTTATTAAAAAAGCACTCATGTTTGTAAAGGGTCTGTTTCATGACAAAGCAGTCATTCAGGTAGATTTTTAGTATGTGTAGTGTTATTTTGAAGTTAAGACCAGAAAGAACTTAGAAGTATGTTGATATAATTTTATTGTTGATATACTGGACTTGAAATTTTCATGGCTAGAGGATAATTCCCAGAACTAATTGAATATGTCTTGACAAAAGGAAAAGCTTTCTAGAGCAGGTTCACAAAGAAGTATTTTGTCAAAATGAGTGAATTACAAATGCCAGCAGAACCAATAAAAAGGAAATTGGTTCTACATGTAAAAATTCCTCTAAATCCATGCCTAAAGTATAACTGAAAGGATCAATATTTTTTGTATTATTCCTAATCCAATTACACATGCCTTTAAATCACTATAGTTACAGTACAGCATTCTGATTTGTTACCATAAATTCATTAATATAAATTTAGCCAGTGAAAATTGAGTTGCTTTTATAGGAGTTTAAAGGAATAAGCTACAAACTATGTTATCCAATTAGTTTTGTATTTCCACTGAAGTAAATCTTACTATCCATTCCCAGTATAGCAGATAATTTCAAGTTTGTGTTAAATATGTATCAGCTGGAGATTGCCAAATGAATGTGTTGAATGAGTGTATTTTAGTGAATTGTGTACTATCTTTTTTGACATGCATGTAATGATAACACATTTTCTGGCAGCTGGATTCCTTAGGGCAAAATGAAGCTGTAATAGAAGATAAAACAGCCAGCTTGCTTATGTAATGATCATAAAATAGTACATATATATTTCAATAAAAAAACGTCTTAATTGGATGACTGACTTTAGATGAGGTCATGTTTTACAATGCATATTAGTCAAACATTTTTCAATATCTTGAGTAGAATTGTAAACAGTATGATAAATGAAATTAACTAACTTAAGTTTATAAACAAAAATCTCAACAGTCATCAAGTTTGATTACTTAACTGTCATCAAACTGTCTTAGCAAAGCATTTTTTAAATGAAAAGAAAGAATGATTTAATTTTTCCAACCACAATATGACAAAATCATGTGTGCTTGGTGATTTTTATTCTTTTATATATAACCTGATCTTTAATACATGAAAAGTTTTCCTGTGAAACACTAGTTAGAAATGATGATTTCCCCACCCCTCAACAAAAAGTCTATAGTTAGCACCAATTTTGAATAGTGATTTGATAAGAACTATATTATTTATCAAATCTACATTATTAAATACATTTGCACCTATCATCTTGTTTCCATTCTTATACAACATGACTCATTTTAATCCACCATCATTGTAATGTGGACTTCAGTTATTTGAGTATGTTTAATTATATCATAGAAGAAAATAAACGTCTTTCAGATAGATGAAATTCATAACGTGTGCTGGTATATACGATGACTATCCCATCAGATTTCAAATATAAATAGAACCTACGAAATGCATAAATCTGGATGCAACCTGTCAGCCATTATAGAAATAGATAGTAATAAAATGTATCATATATGACTAAAGATTCAGAAAGAATATCCCTAACTCTAAGAGGACTGATAATAATAAACTGGAAGCTTAAAATTTGTATAGCTGCTGCTGCTAAGTCGTGTCCACCAGGCTCCACCATCTCTGGGATTCTCCAGGCGAGAACACTGGAGTGGGTTGCCATTTCCTTCTCCAAGTCATGAAAGTGAAGTTGTTCAGTCATGTCCGACTTTTAGCGACTCCATGGACTGCAGCCTACCAGGCTCCTCCGTCCATGGGATTTTCCAGGCAAGAGTACTGGAGTGGGGTGCCATTGCCTTCTCCAACATTTGTATAGATTGTGACATAAAATGAGAAAAAGAGAAAGACTAAGAAAAGCAGAAGCACGTAAAATTTCAAGGGCAATATTAGCTTTTGGGTATATAATGTAGTAGTGGGTTAATAACAAGTAACAAAAAGAGGATGGTATTTCAAGAGGTGATAACTTGAGTTGTTTTAAGTCTCTCTGGTGCAGATTTAGTTATTTATCTTACATATTTATTTATTTACAAAGTATGTCTCGCTATATATGTTCCACACATAATGGCATATGGATGTACACAGTATTTTTGCTCTTTGAATATACTTTATATTTGTGACTATACTGATTTTCCATTCCTAATATTGATAGTTTTGTCATTTCTGTAGTTTCCATTGCTCAGTCTTATCAGAAGTATTTTTTTTTTTTCCTCACTAAGTTGTATGCCTAAAGCAAATATACTATTGGGAAACACCTATATTTCAATTCAAAAGGAAAGAATAAAAGTATCTTAAAAGAACTACTTCTTAGATTTTAAAACATACAGATGGCTAACAAACACATGAAAAGATGCTCAACATCACTCATTATCTGACAAATGCAAATCAAAACCACTATGAGGTACCATTTCATGCCAGTCAGAATGGCTGTGACCCAAAAGTCTACAAGCAATAAATGTTGGAGAGGGTGTGGAGAAAAGGGAACCCTCTTACATTGTTGGTGGGAATGCAAACTAGTATAACCACTATGGATAACAGTGTGGAGATTCCTTAAAAAACTGGAAATAGAACAGCCTTATGACCCAGCAATCCCACTGCTAGGCATACACACTGAGGAAACCAGAATTGAAAGAGACACAGGTACCCCAATGTTCATCGCAGCACTGTTTACAATAGCCAGGACATGGAAGCAACCTAGATGTCCATCAGCAGATGAATGGCTAAGAAAGCAGTGGTACATATACACAATGGAGTATTACTCAGCCATTAAAAAGAATACATTTGAATCAGTTCTAATGAGGTGGATGAAACTGGAGCCTATTATACAGAGTGAAGTAAGCCAGAAAGAAAAATATCAATATAGTATACTAACGCATATATATGGAATTTAGTAAGATGGTAACAATAACCGTGTATACAAGATAGCAAAAGAGACACTGATGCATAGAATAGTCTTTTGGACTCTGTGGGAGAGGGAGAGGGTGGGATGATTTGGGAGAATGGCATTGAAACATGTATAATATCATATATGAAACGAGTCCCCAGTCCAGGTTCAATGCACAATACTGGATGCTTGGGGCTGGTGCACTGGGATGACCCAGAGGGATGGTATGGGGAGGGAGGAGGGAGGAGGGTTCAGGATGGGAAACACATGTATACATGTGACGAATTCATTTTGATATATGGCAAAACCAATACAATATTGTAAAGTTAAAAAATTTAATTAAATTAATTTTAAAAATTTACTTTGCTTGTACTGATTTTTATGTAATTTGTTCTTCTATATATATACTATCTGCTTCCTAAAGAACTAATATTAATTACACTTTGTTTCAATTTCAATAGTTCACTTTGTGAACATTCTATTTGCTTTTTGGATCTACAGCTCTTGAAGTCAAATGGGCATTAGAAAGCATCACTACGAACAAAGCTAGTGGAGGTGATGGAATTCCAGTGGAGCTATTCCAAGTCCTGAAAGATTCTGCTGTGAAAGTGTTGCACTCAATATGCTGCAAATTTGGAAAACTCAGCAGTGGCCACAAGATTGGAAAAGGTCAGTTTTCATCCCAATCCCAAAGAAAGGCAATGCCAAAGAATGCTCAAACTACCGAACAATTGCACTCATCTCACACGCTAGTAAAGTAATGCTCAAAATTCTCCAAGCCAGGCTTCAGCAATATGTGAACCATGAACTTCCTGATATTCAAGTTGGTTTTAGAAAAGGCAGAGGAACCAGAGATCAAACTGCCAACATCTGCTGGATCATGGAAAAAGCAAGAGAGTTCCAGAATAACATCTATTTCTGCTTTATTGACTATGCCAAAGCCTTTGACTGTGTGAATCACAAGAAACTGTGGAAAATTCTGAAAGAGATGGGAATACCAGACCACCTGATCTGCCTCTTAAGAAATCTGTATGCAGGTCAGGAAGCAACAGTTAGAACTGGTCATGGAACAACAGACTGGTTCCAAATAGGAAAAGGAGTACGTCAAGGCTGCATATTGTCACCATGTTTATTTAACTTACATGCAGAGTACATCATGAGAAATGCTGGACTGGAAGAAACACAAGTTGGAATCAAGATTGCTGGGAGAAATATCAATAATCTCAGATATGCAGATGACACCACTCTTATGGCAGAAAGTGAAGAGGGGCTAAAAAGCCTCTTGATGAAAGTGAAAGTGGAGAGTGAAAAGGTTGGCTTAAAGCTCAACATTCAGAAAACGAAGATCATGGCATCTGGTCCCATCACTACATGGGAAATAGATGGGGAAACAGTGGAAACAGTGTCAGACTTTGTTTTTCTGGGCTCCAAAATCACTGCAGATGGTGACTGCAGCCATGAAATTAAAAGACGCTTACTCCTTGGAAGGAAAGTTATGACCAACCTAGATAGCATATTCAAAAGCAGAGACATTACTTTGCCAACAAAGGTTCACCTAGTCAAGGCTATGGTCTTTCCTGTGGTCATGTATGGATGTGAGAGGTGGACTGTGAAGAAGGCTGAGCGCCGAAGAATTGATGCTTTTGAACTGTGGTGTTGGAGAAGACTCTTGAGAGTCCCTTGGACTGCAAGAAGATCCAACCGGTCCATTCTGAAGGAGATCAATCCTGGAATTTCTTTGGAAGGAATGATGCTCAAGCTGAAACTCCAGTATTTTGGCCACCTCATGTGAAGAGTTGACTCATTGGAGAAGACTCTGATGCTAGGAGGGATTGGGGGCAGGAGGAGAAGGGGACGACAGAGGATGAGATGGCTGGATGGCATCACTGACTTGATGGATGTGAGTCTGGGTGACCTCCGGGAGCTGGTGATGGACAGGGAGGCCTGGCGTGCTGCAGTTCATGGGGTCGCAAAGAGTCGGACACAACTGAGACTTATCTGATCTGATCTGATGCAAGAGTTATTTAAGGTAATGCTCGTACAGTTGTATTATTTTAGGGGGATGGTTTTGATTTTCTGTTATTAGTTAGTAATATTGCATTGTAATTAGATGATGCAATATTTCTACCTGTTGAGCCAAATACAAAACTACTTTAAAATGCCAACCACCCTACATGTATACATTTTTATATAGTTCATGTATGAATATGTAGTTTTCCATAATATATATGAAATCAATGTTTTAAAGTATATTCTTCAAACTTTATCATGTTCTGTGTTTTTAAAATTATCTAGGAAAGATTTACTGTTTTGTTTTATTTACTTTATTCCTTGAATTTATATTTTACTGAATATATTTGGATCCATCTGTTCAAATTTATAAAAGCTTAGAATTCATATATTTATTGTATATTTTGCCCTTCAGTATAACTCTTATAATTCCATTTAAATCTTTGAATTATCTTTTTGTTCATAGTAATATTGAAATTACTATTTTATTGATTTTTTCCACAAATAAAAATAAAGCAATTTTATTTTCCACAAAATAAAAGTACACTTATTTGGATTTTATAGTCTCAACTTAGAAATTTTTGTCAGTTTTTGGTGGTTTTTTATCTTATTATTAACTATTATGATTGATCTTAGTTCTCTGTGTTGGTTCTAACTTAGCATTATATGATTCAGCATATCAAATTACATACAAATTGGTCACAGTGTGATTTACCACAACTGTTATATGCACTTATGTTATATGTATTATCTTCTGATTTTACTGTTATTTTAAAGAACTGATAGCTAAAGAATTTTGGGCTTCCCGGGTGATTCAGTGGTAAAGATGCTGCCTGCAATGCATAAGACTCGAGTTCAATCTGTTGGCAGGAAAGATCCCCTGGAGGAGGGCATGGTAACCCACTCCAGTGTTATTGCCGGGAAAATCTCATGGACAAAGGAGCCTGGTGGGCTACTGTCCATAGGGTGACAAACATTGGATGTGACTGAGCACCAAGTATTATTTATGAATTAAAAGAATCAACACATTTATATTTTTGAGTTGATTATACTAATTATTTTTTTAAAGTTATGCTTTCAACATCTGTGAAATAATACATTATATATAATGTAGAAATGGTGTCCAGTTTTACATTGCTACCTGTTATGATTTCTGATGGACATATTTGAATATTAAGATCTTCAATATCAATTTATCTTTGATAGGTTATTTCTTTCCCTTTCCTGGTTGGTTTATGTATTGGTTTTAGTTTTAGTTAAGTAGAATTTTTCTCTCTTTTTAGTCACGTTCATGAGGTTTTGAAAGTGAAAGTGAAGTCTCTCAGTCGTGTCCAACCCTCAGTGACCTCATGGACTGCAGCCCACCAGGCTCCTCTGTCCATGGGATTTTCCAGGCAAGAGTACTGGAGTGGGGTGCCATTGCCTTCTGAGTTACTATACTAATAATAATGTGTGTGTTTATAATATATACACACACATATATAATAGTGTGTTTTCCCTGGTGGCTCAGCTGGTAAAGGTAAAGAATCCACCTGCAATGTAAGAGTCTTATGTTCAATCCTTGAGTCAGTAAGATCCCCTGGAGAAGGAAATGGCAACCCACTCTAGTATTCTTTCCTGGGAAATCCCATGTACAGAGAAATCTGGCAGGCTACAGTCCATGAGGATCGCAAGAGTCAGACACAATTTAGCAAACTAAACCATCACAACCACTATGAAAATAATGGAATAAAACCAGTAATGTTTTGTGAACATATTTGGGCAATACAGAAAACTATTTCAATAAATGATAATAGAACAGCAATTACACATAAAGGTATATATATATATTTTTTCTCAGTGAGTATTTAACTTTATGAGAAATCAATGATATTTTGCCTAATTCATGCTGGTGATCCTGGTGTTCTGACTGCAGTAATGAAATAAAAAAAAAAAAAGTATGAGGGTCATTTTCAAACTGTAAAGGCAGTCAAAATTGATCAGACTTTTAAACTTGATCTTAGTGTACTGAATATTTTAATCATTGGCTTAGATTTACCATACTAATAGCATATTAGATACTGTAACCTATTGCTGTGGTTAACATGAAACACTGCAAAGCTGTGATACAAAAATGATTTTGACAGACTAGAACAATAGACCACATTTACAAGTGACATTTAATAACTACAAATGAAAACCATGACATTAATTTCAAAGTATCATATGGCCAAAGAAGAAGATTGTATCAAAAATTCTTAGGGATTTTAGTTGACACAAATTTCAAATGACTTAATATTTTGATGCAAGCATCAAATAGCTCATGTGTTCCTAGTCTAAATTATTAGAAGCACAGTGGTCAGCATAAAATACATAATACATAAAATATAGTTTATTCTTCTTAGAAAACATTGCATAATTATTTTGTTGTATTCTATTATTAGCACTGGTAGCACTAGACTTATTGTGGAGTAATTGGATTTAGTGTAAGGGACTTTAAAGATTCCAAGAAACCAGTGACTAAGGGAACAAGACTAGCCTCCTCTGGGAAAAAAAGAATCAAACAAACCAGTAAATGCATATATTCAAAGAGAACCACAAATATGGGCACAATGGCCATAGTTTGATGAAACTGCAGACAGCCCAAAGTTCTAGAGAAAAATCAGCTTACAAGTGGAGTGAATAGACTGAATGAAGAAAAATTTGGAGAAAAGGAGTGATTAAAATAACTTTCAATAGATCATAGTAAAGGAAAAAGTTTTCTAGGCAGATACTATCCTGCTTCAGATTAATAATATCAATTTTTCTCACATTATCCACTTGACTTTTCTTCATCCATTTTCACAATGTCTACAACACCTTTAGCTCTCAATTATAGATCTCAGATATTAACAGTTTCTCTCTTTGTGCTGCTTTCTTCCATTTATTTAATATCTCATCACCAATGGAGAGAGGTATGATTTATTAATACTAATGTAATAATATCCAGTATTCAATATAAAAGTTAAATTATACAAGTCCTAGAGGGAAACAAACAAGCAAAATTTTCTTTAAGTTTTGTGTATGAAGATTCTTTAAAACTAAAGTCAGTGGGAAAAAAATAAAAATTATAAATTTGACTACATAATTTTTAAAAGTAATAAATATTAAATAATAACTGGCAAGAACATATTTTCAACCTATGTCAACATAGGGGTTTCCCTGATAGCTCAGTTGTTAAAGGGCCTGCAATGTAGGAGACCCCAATTTGATTCCTGAGTTGGGAAGATCCATTGGAGAAGGGATAGGCTATCCACTCCAGTTTTAATGGGCTTCCCTTATGGCTCAGCTGGTAAAGAATCCACCTGCAATGCAGGAGACCTGGATTTGATCCCTGGGTTGGGACGATCCCCTGGAGAGGAAAAGGATACCCACTCCAGTATTCTGGCCTGGAGAATTCCATGGACTCTATAGTCCATGGGGTCACAAAAAGTCAGACATGACTGAGTGATTTTCACTTTCACTTTTCTTCCAATCAGTTCAGTTCAGTATAGTAGCTCAGTCATTTCCAAGTCTGTGACACCATGGACTGAAGCACACCAGGCTTCCCTGTCCATCGCCAACTCCCAGAGTTTACTCACACTCATGTCCACTGAGTCGGTGATGCCATCCAACCATTTCATCCTCTCATTCCCTTCTCCTCCTGCCTTAAGTCTTTCCCAGCATCAGGGTCTTTTCCAATGAGTCGGTTCTATGCACCAGGTGGCCAAAGTATTGGATTTTCAGCTTCAGTCCTTCCAATGAATATTCAGGACTGATTTCCTTTAGGATGGGCTGGTTAGATCTCCATAAATCCATTAAAAAAGTGTTATTCTATAGACATTACTTTGAAAACATTTTGTGGCTTTTCATTAGATCGTAATTTTTTTTTTTTAATTGGAGGAAAATTGCTTTACAAGGTTGTGTTGGTTTCTGCCATACAACAGTGTGAATCAGCTGTTATGCTCCCTCCCTCCTGAATCTCCCTACCACCCCTCTCATCCCATCCCACACCTCTAGGTTGTTACAGAGTACCGGGTTAAGCACAGCAACTTCCGAAGAGCTATCTAATTTACATGTGGAAATAGATATTTTTCAGTGCTACTCTCTCAATTTACCCCACTCTCTCCTCCCACTGTGTCCACAAGTCTGTTTTCTGTGCCTGTTTCTCTATTTCTACCCTGCAGATAGACTCATCAGAATTATTTTTCTAGATTCCATATATGTGTGTGTTTTTATACAATTATTTTTTTCTCTTTGTGACCTACTTCACTCTGTATAACAGGCTCTAGTCTCATTCAACTGAGTAGAACTGACCCCAATTAATTCCTTTTTATGGCTGAGTAATATTCCATTGTATAAATGTACCACTTTTCTTTATCCATTCATTTGTTAATGGACATCTAGGTTGCTTCTATGTCCTAAATATACATGCTGCCATGATCATGTAAATAGTGATTCCATGACATGCTGCAATATGTCAGCAACTTTGGAAAACTCAGCAGTGGCCACAGGACTGGAAAAGGTCAGTTTTCATTCCAATCCCAAAGAAAGGCAATGCCAAAGAATGCTCAAACTACTGCACAATTATACTCATCTCAAACACCAGTAAAGTAATGCTTAAAATTCTCCAAGCCAGGCTTCAGCAATATGTGAACCATGAACTTCCAGATGTTCAAGCTTCTTGAACATGGTTTTAGAAAAGGCAGAGAAACCAGAGATCAAATTGCCAACATCCACTGGATCATCAAAAAAAGCAAGAGAGTTCCAGAAAAAACATCTGTCTGCTTTATTGACTTTGCCAAAGCCTTTGACTATGTGGATCACAGTAAACTGTGGAAAATTCTTTAAGAGATGGGAATTCCAGATCACCTGACTGGATATGCAGGTCAGGAAGCAGCAGTTAGAACTGGACATGAAACAACAGACTGATTCCAAATAGGAAAAGGAGTACATCAAGGCTATTTATTGTCACCCTGCTTATTTAACTTATATGCAGAGAACATCATGAGAAATGCTGGACTGGAGGAAGAACAAGCTGGTATCAAGATTGCTGGGAGAAATATCAATAACCTCAGATATGCAGATGACACCACCCTTATGGCAGAAAGTGAAGAGGAACTAAAAAGCCTCTTGATGAAAGTGAAAGAGGAGAGTCAAAAAGTTGGCTGAAAGCTCAACTTTCAGAAAACTAAGATAATGGCATCTGGTCCCATCACTTCATGGCAAATACCTGGAGAAACAGTGGAAACAGTGTCAGATTTTATTTTTCTGGGCTCCAAAATCACTGCAGATGGTGACTGCAGCCATGAAATTAAAAGACGCTTACTCCTTGGAAGGAAAGTTATGACCAACCTAGACAGCATAATCAAAAGCAGAGACATTACTTTGTCAACAAAGGTCCATGTAGTCAAGGCTATGGTTTTTCCAGTGGTCATGTATGGATGTCAGATTTGGACTATAAAGAAAGCTGAACACCGAAGAATTGATGCTTTTGAACTGTGGTATTGGAGAAGAGTCTTGAGAGTCCCTTGGACTGCAAGGAGATCCAATCAGTCCATCCTAAAGGAGATCAGTCCTGGGTGTTCATTGGAAGGACTGATGTTGAAGCTGAAACTCCAATAATTTGGAGGATGCTTTGGCCACCTGATACGAAGAACTGACTCATTTGAAAAGACCCTGATGCTGGGAAAGATTGAGGGTAGGAAGAGAAGGAGATACCAGAGGAAGAGATGGTTGGATGGCATCACCGACTTAATGCACATGGATTTGGGTAGACTCCAGCAATTGGTGATGAACAGGAAGGCCTGACATGCTGCAGTTCATGGGGTCACAAAGAGTCGGACATGACTGAGCGACTGAATGAACTGAATTGATTCTTACCTGGAGAATCCCAGACACAGAGAAGCCTGGTCAGCTACAGTCCATTGAGTTGCACAGAGTTGGACATGGCTGAAGTGATTTAGCACTCACACATGCAGGATATATGACCAGTAGTGGAATTGCTGGGTGATATGGCAGTTTTATTTCTAGTTTTTAAAGAAATCCTCATATTGTATTCCATAGTGGTTGTATCAATTAACATTTCTAGTAACCATGTAATACTGTTCCCTTTTCTCCAAATCATCTCCAGTATTTATTGTTTGTAGCTTTTTGATGGCCATTCTGACTGGTGTGAGGTGATGTCTCACTATAGTTTTGATAAGTATTTCTCTAATAATGAGTGATGTTGAAAATTTTTTCATGTTTGTTGGCCATCAAAATAATTTATGTTTGAAATTGTATATAAAGATAGCATCTACTTCAAATTTGCTATGAAAGTGTGAGAATGTTAGTTACTTAGTCGTGTCTGACTCATTGGATCCTCACGGTCTGGAGTCCACCATGCTTCTCTGTCCATGGAATTCTCCAGGCAAGAATACTGGAGGGGTTGCCACATCCTTCTCCAGGGGATCGTCCTAGCCCACGGATTGAACCCAGGTCTCCTGCTTTGCAGGTATATTTTGTACCACTTGAGCTACCCTTCTAGTGCGTATATTCTCATTATATCTTATTTTTTACTATAATGATATATTTAGAGGAAAATTCCTTTTGCCTTGCAATGACTAGAAATGTAAAGTTCTGCAATATAACAAACTTATCATAAAGTAGTTCATCAAATATATGTCATTATTAAGTGATTCTATGTGATAAAATATAGCTAAATATTAAAGAAATGGGGGGTATATAACATGAAAATAAACTATAATTGTCAATATGAGAATGACTTAAAATAATATTTATTACTTAATTTCAAAATCTTCTTCACATACATACATAAATCTACCTCTCTTTCACTCTATTGTTGTTCAGTGGCTAAGTTGTGTCTGACTTGTGACCCCATGGGCTGTCTGTGTTTATATATAAAGCTGTGTAAACAAGAGTTCATACTGACATCTCTAATATATGTGATAAATATTTAGACACAGTATATTTATTTATTTGCTAAACCCTAGAATATACATAAAATAATCTCAATTCTTAAATCAAGTTCTGAGTAACAAATGTAGTAATGGAAGTAAAATACTTGCATACTGTTCTTTTTGGCTTCAACTTCACATAGATGATCAGAATGTTCTATTCCATACTTATCTAAGTTTGTCCTTCCTTTCCTTTTATATGTGTTATGTTTATGTTATTTACTTACGATTGAATGATTTGTTTACTTCTATTTGAGTTCAACTTGGAATTTTCTTTCCCTTTTTTATTTTTTTTTCAGTATGTGAAACATGAATATGGTTCTAAAAGATCTGTATACATAAATACATATATATTCAGAAAACCATTATCCTAATTTATTTTCTATTATTTTATTATCAAGTCATAATTCACATCCTATAAAATTCATTCATTTAAAAGTGTACAAATCAGTGGTTTTGAGTATATCCACCTTAGTTCATTTTCTCATTCATTCCATCCTGTCTCCTATCCATATTGAATATTTTTAAAAATGTAATACATTATTTAACTTAATTCTATTGAGTATTACACTTTATGTCAATTACTTATTTTTACATACATAAACTTCATTTACAGATGAGGATCCTGAAACTAGGAGAGACTATGTAACTTTTACAATATCTTAACACTGTGTTTATAAGTTGGGTTTAGAACCCAGGTCCTCTGAGGCCAGGATCCATGTATTTAATGCCTCCCAAACTCCTCCTCTATTCCTATAATCCTGGCTCAGATTTCACAATACAACACCTGGAATTTAGTGAATGCATCCCAATGGTGTCCTTGTTTTTTTCCTTCAATCCCTTTAGTGTGATTTTTGCAATGCAACCACAATGACCTACCAAAAGACTAAGGTCAGATCATGTCTCTTCTCTGCTTGAATCCATGCAAACTTTACGAATGCAAAGAGAGTGAAAGCCAAAGTACTTAACTGGTCTCATATTTCAATATGATTTTCCCACCCACATTTCTATGGTTTCATCATCTAACACTCTATCATTGATGTATCAACTGCACTGGAATTATTCCTAGACATCAGTTTCTCTTTTTTAAAGCTATTGATATTATTATTATTACTTATTTTTAATGCTCATATCCTCATGAGTTACCCACTCTTCTTACATGTATTGACTTATCAGGGAATCATTTTCAGACAAGACTTCACTTTTTCCCTGTCCCAGCATTTTTTATCACTTCTCTTATTTATTTTTCTCTGTAGCATTTATTACTGACATAAATTAAAACCCTATCTTCATTCTTCTACCTCCACCATTAGACTGTGGCCAGGGAATATGAGGGTTTTGTTCCCAACACTATCCCCAGTACCGCTGACACATACTCTTCCAACAAAGCAAAGACTAAGCTTTCACAGACCAAAGATAATGATGTACTATGAAATGTGGGGTAGATTTAGTTTAATTGTCTACTTCAAAAATATCAAAAGAAAAGAAACAAAATAGAGTATAATAACATCTGGTATTGAACTGATTCTAATTATACTAATGACTTTGATATTGCTATTTTCTACCATACTGAAAAATAAATAATATCTTATTTGCATGTGAGTGTATCTAGGTATGTTAAATCATTAAGTTGTGTCTGACACTTGTAATCCCAAGGGCTGTAGCCCTTCCTTGGAAGGAAAGTTATGACCAACCTAGATAGCATATTCAAAAGCAGAGACATCACTTTGCCAACAAAGGTCCGTCTGGTCAAGGCTATGGTTTTTCCAGTGGTCATGTATGGATGTGAGAGTTGGACTGTGAAGAAAGCTGAGCACCAAAGAATTGATGCTTTTGAACTGTGGTGTTGGAGAAGACTCTTGAGAGTCCCTTGGACTGCAAGGAGATCCAACCAGTCCATTCTGAAAGAGATCAGCCCTGGGATTTCTTTGGAAGGAATGATGCTAAAGCTGAAACTCCAGTATTTTGGCCACCTCATGCGAAGAGTTGACTCATTGGCGAAGACTCTGATGCTGGGAGGGATTTGGGGGCAAGAGGAGAAGGGGATGACAGAGGATGAGATGGCTGGATGGCATCACTGACTCGATGGATGTGAGTCTGAGTGACCTCTGGGAGTTGGTGATGGACAGGGAGGCCTGGTGTGCTGCAGTTCATGGGGTCGCAAAGAGTCGGACATGACTGAGCGACTGATCTGATCTGATCTGTAGCCCTTCAGACTCCTCTGTCCATGAAATTCTCCAAGTCCGAATACTGGAGTGGGTTGCCATTTTCTTCTCCAAAGGATCTTCCCAACCCAGAGATCAAACCTGGGTCTCCTGCATTGTAAGCACATTCTAAGCAACTGAGCCACCAGGGAAGCCCATATCTAGGTATAAATTAAAACAAATAAGAAGGTAAGTAAAAAATAACACATGTACATTTTGTGAACAATTAATTGCTTAAGATTTTATTGTAAAGAATTTTAGAACCCTATGAACTTTGCTAAAATTTGCTTACTGAAGAAAAAAAATACAAGAAGTTAATGGAGCATTCTGCTGCTGAGCATATAGTTCTGAATAACAGACATTCATTTCATGAAGAGCTTTAGCTAAACATGGATTAACGAGGATCTTTTGGAAAACAGAAACTGCTAAATATTCAAAAGTTATTTGTTCACTTCTAGTTGAAAGGTAAAGTTGAAAGAAATGATGTTTAATAGATTCTGACAAGTATTTAGAATAAAAGCATGTCATGAATTATATTGCAACTGTGAAAGTGTGTGGAAGTGCTTATCACTGATGAACTAAAGATAAAATTATCTTCATTCCTTTTGATTGATAAAAGGAATATTAAATATATTTCATTAAAAATCTACCTTTATTCTTTTCTTTAAAACATCTCATATGTGGAAATTTGACCTTTGCTATGCGGTCACGTATGGATGTAAGAGTTGGACTGTGAAGAAGGCTGAGCACCGAAGAATTGATGCTTTTGAACTGTCGTGTTGGAGAAGACTCTTGAGAGTCCCTTGGACTGCAAGGAGATCCAACCAGTCCATTCTGAAGGAGATCAGCCCTGGGATTTCTTTGGAAGGAATGATGCTAAAGCTGAAACTCCAGTACTTTGGCCACCTCATGCGAAGAGTTGACTCATTGGAGAAGACTCTGATGTTGGGAGGGATTGGGGGCAGGAGGAGAAGGGGACGACAGAGGATGAGATGGCTGGATGGCATCACTGACTTGATGGATATGGGTCTGGGTGAATTCCAGGAGTTGGTGATGGGCAGGGAGGCCTGGCGTACTGCAATTCATGGGGTCACAAAGAGTCAGACACGACTGAGCAACTGAACTGAACTCAAAGCATAGTGACAGAGCTAAGTTTGATATCTCTCTCTACTTTGATTTTTTTTTTTAATTTATACTTCCTCAATGGAACATTTCAAATAACTGAAAAAAAAAGTCAAGTATGTTGATGAATACCTGTGTTTCGTTGTCTGCTTTAGTGTAATTTGTGTTTTGTTAAGACAGTAGACTTTCAGATCAAAAAGAGAGAGAAGGATAGTAAAGCAAGTGATTGGCAGATTAAAAAGTAAGGGAAAACAATCTTATAATTTTGTAGCATTTTTAATTCTACTCCATCATAATTTGTGATGCCTGATATATAAAATTTTAAAATGTCGTAAGAAAAAATGAAGGATTTTATCATTAAAAACATTTGAAAATTAGTTTTTACTCTAAGAAGGAAGTGGAAACCCTAAGACATGATGTGAGATTGTGTACTATTTGGAAATGCTCAATTTTGATAGAAACAACATAAAAAATGACAAGAGTAATAAGAAAGGTTAAACAGAGATAATAAGTAATCTATTTGCCCACAATATATAGATGTGCTTATAGGATGCTTTATTTTGTTTTCTTTTTATATTTTTACTTTGAGGATTTTATTGTATCTGTGAAAAATTAGTGGTAAAATGCATGGTTTAAAAAAACATGTGACTGCACTTAAATTCACATAAAAATAACCTTTTACAGCCATACTGAAATTTAATCTTTTTATACAAATTAACAAAATGTTTCAAAAGAAAAATTAAACATTGAGTTTACCTTTGAAAGTAGAAAAATGGAATTTTTTTTTTTCAAAATTTTTACAAATGTTCACCTGTGGGTCAATTTACTACAACAGGGGAACAAAGATGTTAAAATATAGCTGTGCTCAACTGAGCTACTTATCTGCACTGCAGTATAGTACTTGATATCAACCCTAAGTCAATATTTAAAACCATTTCAAGAGAAAAGACCCTAAATGTTTTTAGCCACCTCAGTAGGAGGTGTTCTCATTCCACAGTCAAGGCTTAATTAAAAGATTAACTATATATAAGTTTTGCTACCTCATCATGCCTTCAGTTCAGAATACTATTGTTATTGGTAATATGGTCTATATCTTGACTGATAGGGATGATGTTGTTCAGAAAGTAGGGTTTGAGAAGGAGGACCCTGCATTCGTAGAGGATGAGATGGCCCTCTTTGTGCAGGCTACATACCAGGGCTCATTCCCCTTGGTTGTATAAACAGAAGGCTCAGGGTTCCTGGATCTTCAGTGGACTGAAGAGTGAAGGTTATAACAGTGAGGAGGAGGTACAGTTATAGGAGGACCTCCATATTGAGGTGCGGGAGGTCCTGGAGAATGATTTATATAAGATGGCATCTGGGCAATGATATGCTCAGGGGAGGGGTAATTGGTAGTAGAGCAGAGGTCATTGGTAGAGGTGGAACTCAGGTATACATCAAGTGAGGAGTACCTGTGGCCTAGGGAAGCTGTGGCACTGAATGGTTTGTTGGTGGTGGAGGAGGTCGGGGGTAGTACATATTGTTGTTGTGGAGGCATAATATGCTAAGAGTGTGAGACCATTAGTTGACCCTGATATTCATGATGATGGTGAGCAGATGCTAGGGCAGGAGATGGTTGTTCTTTAGCATCTCAATTTGAGTCATCCTGAATCAAGAGAATTATTAAGTTGCTGTTGAGTTTTGTTGAATATTAAATCCTTGTTCAATTAGGAAAGGTTTCTTGACTGAGCAAGGTAGAAGTGGGACAGTTCTGCTGGAAGAGCACGAATATCCTTGTGTGGCTGATTATAGTGCTCGTGCGGCACATGTTGCAAAGGAGGTGCTGGCATCATAATGTGTTGTTTTGATAGAATATGGCTCATGTGGTGCTTGTCTGGTGGCATTATAAAATGATCAGGGATTCCAACTAGTGGTGGGGCAATAGGAAGAAGATGGATATTTTCATCCTCCAAGATTCAGGATTTCCAGGAGAAATATCAATAACCTCAGGTATGCAGATGACACCACCCTTATGGCAAAAAGCAAAGAAGAACTAAAGAGCCTCTTGATGAAAGTGAAAGAGGAGAGTGAAAAATTTCACTTAAAACTCAACATTCGGAAATCCAAGCTCATGGCATCTGGTCCCATCACTTCTTGTCAAATAGATGGGGAAACAATGGAAACAGTGACAGACTTTATTTTGAGGGGCTCCAAAATCACTGCAGGTGGTGACAGCAGCCATGAAATTAAAAGACACTTTCTCCTTGGAAGAAAAGTTATGACCAACCTAGACAGCTTATTAAAAGGCAGAAACATTACTTTGCCAGCAAAGGTCCATCTAGTCAAAGCTATGTTTTTTTTTTTTTTCTTGTCATGTATGGATGTGAGAATTGGACCATAAAGAAAGCTGAGTGCTGAAGAGTTGCTGCATGTAACTGTGGTGTTGGAGAAGACTCTTGAGAGTCCCTTGGACTGCAAGGAGATGCAACCAGTCCATCCTAAAGGAAATCAGTCCTGAATATTCATTGGAAGGACTGATGCTGAAGCTGAAACTCCAATACTTTGGCCACCTGATGCAAAGAACTGACTCCTTGGAAAAGACCCTGATGCTGGGACAGATTGAAGGCAAGAGAAGAAGGGGACAACAGAGGATGAGATGGTTGGATGGCATCACCGAATCAATGGACATGAGTTTGATTACACTTAATACAGTTCTATTTTGACCACAAGCTCAGCTCGAAAAATTGGCAAGTTACAGATCTTGGTAAAGCATATTTTACTTATTTTTGTTCATCATTGTAGTAAAAGATGTGTGTGTCACTGGCCCAGCCATGGTTCCATCTGTTGGAATCCATTTGTTCAAATTTTGATTCTCATTCTTATACCCAATTCATATTTGGAGAAGCTGTTGAGGAGAAAAGAGTAAAGGAGAGGCCAAAAGAAAGAGGGGAAGAGAGAGAGACTGAGAAGGAGTATGACCATTGAATATCTCAGGATTCAAATAGTAAGATTCTTCCACCAATTCTTCCACCTTTCCCTAAGTGTGTTTATCCCCCTAGTATCTTTCTTCTTGCTTCTCTTTGTGAACTTCAATTTAGTTTGAGAAGTAATATGTTCTAATCACCTTAAATCAGTCTGTGAGCATTTCTGTTTCATTGCATCTGGGATATTGCACTAGTGCACTTGGAGACAAGAACTTCATCAATGCACCACTGTCTTCAGCATGGAGAAAGGTCATCTGCATCAGTCCTATGTTTTTCAGCCTACTAGATTCCATTTCTACACATACCACTCCCCATTGGCTAAGGGAAAGTTTCCACTTAGAGCCCGTGACTCTACTTTTGGAGGTCATACATGGGATACTTGAGAGTGAAATTCTAAATTCAAATGGTTCTAAGATCAATACTGGAGTTTGCATGCACATTTACCTAGGTTTGTTCACAGACATAGTGGCCAACTCAATTTTTTTTTTAGGGTATATGAACTAAACTTGGTCTTCTGGGCAACTGGTCCACCTGCATATGTTCTGAGCTTCTCACAGTGCAGAAGGGAGCCGTGGATGGGAACAGAACGTGGACTGCAGGCAGGCTGGCTCTCTATATAATATCATACTTTATTCTGGAACTATAAGAAGTCCAATATTTTAAAATTCAATCCTGGATTTCTAAGACTTTATGAAGATATATTTGTCAAGGCAGAAGGATAGAATATACTTTATTTCACAATCTGTTAACTGGATTTTAACTTTTAAGTATCTAGACATATGGTATGTGGGCCGCCATTTATACCCAATTTTCTTGCTAGTGCTAGGGCCTGCCTTTAGGCTTTTATTTATCTATATAAAGAAATAAGGTATAATAGCATGTGAAAGCAGAGTGGTTTTTTGAAGCAATAGCAGAATATTAAAATATTACATACTTTTCAAATAATTTCCTTCATTTAAAATCATTTAGCAAATAGGTTAAGTTTGGGAAGCATCTTAAACAGAAAACAAAAACTGGCTTTTAAGGAAAATCAGGTTTAAATAGATAAATGATGCAACAAAAACATTGGGCAAAACATGGTTTAATGATACAAAGTAAGGCTCTACTGAAGAAAGGCTCTTCTGGAACAGGATATGTTTTAAGACAGTGTATGGATAAACTTTGATACACACACACACACACACACACACACACACACAATATTTCAGTCAGTTGTTCAGAAATCAAATCATACTGTTGAGCAAAACAAATTCAGGGCAAAATGTATTACTTATCTACCTAGGCTGGTACTGCTTACAGACTTCATTGTCCTTGTTTGTGCTTATACTCACTTAGCCATGTCTCTTTATTAATGTGACCCTTTGCAACTGTGACCCCCTGAACTGTAGCCTGCAAGGTTCTTTTGTCCATGGAATTTTCCAGGCAAGAATACCAGAGTGGTTTGCCATTTCCTACTCCAGGGGATCTTCCCAAACCCAGGGACTGAACCCATGTCTTGTGTCTCTTGTACTGGTGGGTAGATTTTTACCATGGTACCACCTGGGAACCTCTAGATAGATTTCAATAGCTACTTTTTTTTTTTTTTTACTTTCTACTGTTAATGTTATTTAATATGTACAAAAGTAATGATCATATGTGCTTGTGAATTTTTGAATATGCCATGTAGAAAAGTGTTTACAAACTTTGAATTTCCTGACACTTTCTGTAAATGTTGAAGAACATAGTCGTATTTGTCAGAAGTTTAAACTGTTGATCAGTCTTTATTAAAAAACTTAAAAATTCATTTTCTGTCAATAATATAATTTATCATTTTATCATCTGTTTTAGATACAAGAAAACTTAGAACCAATAAAAGAGAAAAACAAAACACAAAGAAACAAAGATAGTTGGAGGCACAGAACTTTGAAAAACATGAGCTTCTGAAATTTTTCAGGAAATATTTTGCATAACTAATGAAAAAGTAACTTCTATGAAAGAATGGTAACCTAAGTAACAGTGAGTTCATGAATATTTTAAAAAGGTGTATTCTGTGTTCATTCCTCTTGAATAGATATATCTAAAGAATCAGTTGTATCCTACAAATGATGAAAAATTTAAGTATAGAAATATGTGAACCTATATGGTTTACATTTAATTAGTTTTATTTTCAGAAAAACAACAAAGTATAAGAAAGGAACCAGAATAGAAAAAAACAAAGATATATAAAATGTTACATTAAAAGTTAAAGTCAATTAAGAAAATTACATATTTTTAAATGGAGAAACACTAACAAACTGCCAAATAATTCTAATGAATTTTGGTATATATAATGATGTATCCAGGAAAAAACTCAACATTAAAAAAATTTTTCAAATATACACATGCATACATATACAGGACTTCCCAGGTTGATTAGTGGTAAAGATGCTTGCAAAGCCATTCAAAAAACTAAGATCATGGCATCTGGTCCCATCACTTCATGGCAAATAGAAGATGGGGAAACTGTGGAAACAGTTTCAGTCTTTATTTTTTGGGCTCCAAAATCAATTTAGATAGTGACTGAAGCCATGAAATTAAAAGACAGTTGCTCCTTGGAGGCAGAGAAGGCAATGGCAACCCACTGCAGTACTCTTGCCTGGAAAATCCCATGGACATAGGAGCCTGGTAGGCTGCAGTCCATGGGGTCACTAAGAGTTGGACACGACTGTGCAAATTCACTTTCATGCATTTGGAGAAGGAAATAGCAACCCACTCCAGTGTTTTTGCCTAGAGTATCCCAGGGACGGGGGAGCCTGCCGTCTAAGGGGTCACAGAGTCAGACACGACTGTAGCGACTCAGTAGCAGCAGCAGCTCCTTGGAAGAAAAATTATGACCAACATAGACAGCATGTTAAAAAGCAGAGACAGTATTTTATCGTCTGTGTATTCAAAGCTGTTGTTTTTCCAGTAGTCATGGGTGGATGTGATTCATGTCACACGAGTTTTTCCAGGAGTCATGGATGGATGTGACATGGATGTATTCATGTGGCAAGAATACACAGAAGACCTGTAGGAAAAAGATCTTCACGACCCAGATAATCATGATGGTGTGATCACTGACCTAGAGCCAGACATCCTGGAATGTGAAGTCAAGTGGGTTTTAGAAAGCATCACTATGAACAAAGCTAGTGGAGGTGATGGAATTCCAGTTGAGCTATTTCAAATCCTGAAAGATGATGCTGTGTAAGTGCTTCACTCAATACGCCAGCAAATTTGGAAATCTCAGCAGTGGTCACAGGACTGAAAAAGATCAGTTTTCATTCCAATCCCAAAGAAATGCAATGCCAAAGAATGCTCAAACTACCGCACAATTGCACTTATCTCACACCCTAGTAAAGTAATGCTCAAAATTCTCCAAGCCAGGCTTCAGCAATATGTGAACCGTGAACTTCCTGATGTTCAAGCTGATTTTAGAAAAGGCAGAGGAACCAGAGACCAAATTGCCAACATCCGCTGGATCATGGAAAAAACAAGAGAGTTCCAGAAAAGCATCTATTTCTGCTTTATTGACTATGCCAAAGCCTTTGACTGTGTGGATCACAATAAATTGTGGAAAATTCTGAAAGAGATGGGAATACCAGGCCACTTGACCTGCTTCATGAGAAACCTATATGCAGGTCAGGAAGCAACATTTAGAACTGGACATGGAACAACAGACTGGTTCCAAATAGGAAAAGGAACATGTCAAGGCTGTATATTTTCTCCCTGCTTATTTAATTTCTATGCAGAGTACATCATGAGAAATGCTGGGCTCGATGAAGCACAAACTGGAATCAAGATTGCCGGGGCAAATATCAGTCACCTCAGATATGCAGATGACACCACCCTTATGGCAGATAGTGAAGAGGAACTAAAAAGCCTCTGATGAAAGTGAAAGTGGAGAGTGAAAAAGTTGGCTTAAAGCTCAACATTCAGAAAACGAAGATCATGGCATCTGGTCCCATCACTTCATGGCAAATAGATGGGGAAATGGTGGAAACAGTGTCAGACTTTATTTTGGGGGGGCTCCAAAATCACTGCTGATGGCGACTGCAGCCATGAAATTAAAAGACACTTACTCCTCGGAAGAAGAGTTATGACCAACCTAAATACTATATTGAAAAGCAGAGACATTACTTTGTCAACAACGTCTGACTAGTCAAAGCTATGGTTTTTCCAGTGGTCATGTATGGATGTGAGAGTTGGACTGTGAAGAAGGCTGAGTGCCAAAGAATTGATGCTTTTGAATTGTGGTGTTGGAGAAGACTCTTGAGAGTCCCTTGGACTGCAAGGAGATTCAACCAGTTCATTCTAAAGGAGATCAGTCCTGGGTATTCTTTGGACGTACTGATGCTAACTAAAGCTGAAACTCCAGTACTTTGGCCCCCTCATGAGAAGCGTTGACTCATTGGAAAAGACTCTGATGCTGGGAGGGGTTGGGGGCAGGAGGAAAAGAGGACGGCAGAGGATGAGATGGCTGGATGGCACCACTCACTTTATGGACGTGAGTCTGGGTGAACTCCGGGAGTTGGTGATGGATAGGGAGGACTGGCGTGCTGCAGTTTATGGGATCACAAAGAGTCGGACACGACTGAGTGACTGAACTGACTGATGGATGGATCAGTGTTAGACTTATAAAGAAAGCTGAGCCCTGAATAATTGATGGTTTTGAGCTGTGGTGTTGGAGAAGACTCTTGAGAGGCCCTTGAACAACAAAGAGAACCAACAAGAATAGCATTGAAATATGTATAATATCATATCTGAAACGAGTCGCCAGTTCAGGTACGATGCCTGATAACAGATGCCTGGGGCTGGTGCACTGGGACGACCCATAGGGATGGTATGGGGAGGGAGGAGGGAGGAGGGTTCAGGATGGGGAACACATGTATACTTGTGGCGGATCCATCTTGATGTATGGCAAAAGCAATACAATATTGTAAAGTTAAGCAAAATAAAATTTTTAAAAAAAGAAAGGTAAAGAGGAAAAATGAGGAATTTAAAAAATTAAAAAAAAAAAAAAAAAAGGAAGAAAGAAAGAGAAGATCCAAGGCTGTAAAACATTTAAGGAAGCAACTTCTCAAATTACCTGCATATTAATTACTGACTGTACGTTCTTCCCAGCTGATACAAGGCTGAAATTACCAGAATAATGCTATTAAAATCCACCTTGGACTAACTGAGATAAGATAAAGATAACATTTTCAATAATGGAATGGTTACGTGCTTTGGAACTACAGCTTATTATTGATGGTACGTTTTGGATCTTCATGTTTTGAGGAATAAAACGTAGGCTATCAAATAATTCAATAAAAATCTTTATTTCACCTTTGCTAAATGTAAAACAAACAAACAAAGAGAACCAACCAGTCCATCCTAAAGGAAATCGATCCTGAATATTCATTTGAAGGACTGATGCTGAAGCTGAAACTCCAATATTTTGGCCACCTGATGCAAAGAACTGACTCATTTGAGGAGACACTGATGCTGGGTAAGATTGAAGGCAGGAGCAGAAGGGGACAACAGAAGATAAGATGCTTGGATGACATCACCGACTCAATGGATATGCTTTGAGTAAACTCTGGGAGTTGGTGAAGTACAGGGAAGCCTAGCATGCTGCAGTGCATGGGGTTGCAAAGAGTCAGACATGAATGAGCAACTGAAATGAACTTAACTGAAGCCTTTGAATGACAAACCATGAGGGACTTTGGAAATTAGTGTGTAAATTATCAAACCAACAAAAATAAAATAAAAATATTTCATCCAAGCCAAATGTTGCTACATTGAACACAAGCTCCTGATCTTCCCCCATAAGTTTTTTATAATATCATGGAGTTTATGCCTAATATTCCAGCTTATTCCCTGGAAAAGAACAATAAGTCAAATAATGAAGACCATTCTGGAAGCAATAAGACTCCAAAATTTTCAGATCATTTAAAATTGCACCTCTAAAATGATCATTATCTGATATAGATTACAGTTCATTTTTATGAGCATATAGGATTTATGCTCAAGATGTTCAGTGAAAGTAGATCTAATTCATCTTAAACATTAGCAGTCATAAAGATCACAGGTATGACCTAGCAGGATACATTCATCATTATGAAAATAAAATATTCTAAAAGTGAAGGTAGTTATCTGTGTAACCCAACTATGAAGAATGAAGACTCACTAATTTCTATTACATATGCTAAACAAATATGCAAAGGTTAAACATAGCATTGTGTGGAACACATAGTAAGTATTCAATAATTACATTGTGTTAAAAAATAACTCATTATAGATCATTTGTATATCTTTATGCAGGTGTCACTGTGGTAATGGTGACATTAATTAAAATGAAATGTTGCCTCCTTAAATTCTGTCATTATTGATACATGATAATTTATGTGAAGACATATAAGAATAGAGTAGTGAAAAACATACTACCTTTTAATAAAACTGCATAATGTGAAATTTGTCTTTAATATGATGAGTTTTCATCACTGGAGGAGGTAATGAGTGGTGGGTCAAGATATATTTCAAAGTCTATTTTATGTACCTGGGAAAGAGCTGTGCACACAACAATCAGTTATTTGGGAAATTATTACAAAAATTGCTTTGAGATAGATTAATGCTCAATCACATTATGTTAACAGGGTTTTATGTAATCTGACATTATTAAAAGCTCTCCAGTTGGAAAGTAAATCATGACAAGGTTAAACATTTCACTTCTCATTTCTGGATATAAATGTATATAATGTGTATATTAACAATATTTATTTGTGGAGAAATATAAAGAGAAATAAACAATGGGAAGTCATGGTGACAATTAAGAAAAGTGCATGCAGCTAAGTCAATAGGAAACCACAGAAAATAGTACTGGTATGTGACTATCACAGCATAAAAAACTGCTGAAATGTAAGCACCCAGAGGCTAGAGTGTAGTAGAAGATGCTGCAAGAAGAGGTGAATATGTGCTTTATATAATACGTGGAAGCAACAGACAAACAATTAATCTCAAAAATATACAAGCAACTCCTACAGCTCAATTCCAGAAAAATAAATGACCCAAACAAAAAATGGGACAAAGAAGTAAATAGACATTTCTCCAAATAAGACATACAGATGGCTAACAAACACATGAAAAGATGCTCAACATCACTCATTATCTGACAAATGCAAATCAAAACCACTATGAGGTACCATTTCACACCAGTCAGAATGGCTGTGATCCAAAAGTCTACAAGCAATAAATGCTGGAGAGGGTGTGGAGTAAAGGGAACTCTCTTACATTGTTGGTGGGAATGCAAACTTGTACAGCCACTATGGAAAACAGTGTGAAGATTCCTTAAAAAACTGGAAATAGAACAGGCTTATGACCCAGCAATCCCACTGCTGGGCATACACACTAAGGAAACCCGAACTGAAAGAGACACAGGTACCCCAAATTTCATCGCAGCACTGTTTACAATAGCCAGGACATGGAAGCAACCTAGATGTCCATCTGCAGATGAATGGATAAGAAAGCCATGGTACACATACACAATGGGGTATTACTCAGCCATTAAAAAGAATATATTTGAATCAGTTCTAATGAGGTGGATAGAACTGGAGCCTATTATACAGAGTGGAGTAAGCAAGAAAGAAAAACACCAATACAGTATACTATCGCATATTTATGGAATTTAGACTGCAGCCATGAAATTAAGAGACACTTACTCCTTGGAAAGAAAGTTATGACCAACCTAGATAGCATATTCAAAAGCAGAGACATTACTTTGCCAACAAAGGTTTACCTAGTCAAGGCTACGGTCTTTCCTGTGGTCATGTATGGATGTGAGAGCTGGACTGTGAAGAAGGCTGAGCGTGGAAGAATTGATGCTTTTAAACTGTGGTGTTGGAGAAGACTCTTGAGAGTCCCCTGGACTGCAACTTGTGTTTCTTCCAGTCCAGCATTTTTCATGATGTACTCTGCATATAAGTTAAATAAACATGGTGACAATATGCAGCCTTGACATACTCCTGTTCCTATTTGGAATCAGTCTGTTGTTCCATGACCAGTTCTAACTGTTGCTTCCTGACCTGCATACAGATTTCTTAAGAGGCAGATCAGGTGGTCTGGTATTCCCATCTCTTTCAGAATTTTCCACAATTTATTGTGATCTACACAGTCAAAGGCTTTGGCATAGTCAATAAAGCAGAAATAGATGTTTTTCTGGAACTTTCTTGCTTTTTCCATGATCCAGCGGATGTTGGCAGTTTGATCTCTGGTTCCTCTGCCTTTTCTAAAACCAACTTGAACATCAGGAAGTTCATGGTTCACAAATTGCTGAAGCCTGGCTTGGAGAATTTTGAGCATTACTTTACTAGTGTGTGAGATGAGTGCAATTGTGCAGTAGTTTGAGCATTCTTTGGCATTGCCTTTCTTTGGGATTGGGATGAAAACTGACCTTTTCCAATCTTGTGGCCACATTGAGTGCAGCACTTTCACAGCATCATCTTTCAGGACTTGGAATAGCTCCACTGGAACTCCATCACCTCCACTAGCTTTGTTCGCAGTGATGCTTTCTAAGGCCCCTTTGACTTCACATTCCAAGATGTCTGGCTCTAGGTCAGTGATCACATCATCATGATTATCTGGGTCTTGAAGCTCTTTTTTGTACAGTTCTTCTGTGTCTTCTTGCCACCTCTTCTTAATATCTTCTGCTTCTGTTAGGTCCATACCATTTCTAAAAAGCCTCTTGATGAAAGTGAAAGTGGAGAGTGAAAAGGTTGGCTTAAAGCTCAACATTCAGAAGACGAAGATCATGGCATCTGGTCCCATCACTGCATGGGAAATAGATGGGGAAACAGTGGAAAGAGTGTCAGACTTTGTTTTTCTGGGCTCCAAAATCACTGCAGATGGTGACTGCAGCCATAAAATTAAAAGACGCTTACTCCTTGGAAGGAAAGTTATGACCAACCTAGATAGCATATTCAAAAGCAGAGACATTACTTTGCCAACAAAGGTTCACCTAGTCAAGGCTATGGTTTTTCCTGTGGTCATGTATGGATGTGAGAGCTGGACTGTGAAGAAGGCTGAGCGCTGAAGAATTGATGCTTTTGAACTGTGGTGTTGGAGAAGACTCTTGAGAGTCCCTTGGACTGCAAGGAGATGCAACCAGTCCATTCTGAAGGAGATCAGCCCTGGAATTTCTTTAGAAGGAATGATGCTAAAGCTGAAACTCCAGTATTTTGGCCACCTCATGCGAAGAGTTGACTCATTGGAGAAGACTCTGATGCTGGGAGGGATTGAGGGAAGGAGGAGAAGGGGACGACAGAGGATGAGATGGCTGGATGGCATCACTGACTTGATGGGTGTGAGTCTGGGTGACCTCCGGCAGCTGGTGATGGATAGGGAGGCCTGGTGTGCTGCGATTCATGGGGTCGCAAAGAATCAGACACGACTGAGCGACTGATCTGATCTGATCTGATCTGGACTGCAAGGAGATCCAACCAGTCCATTCTTTTTTTTTTTTTTTTTTTCATTTTTTTAAAAAAATTATTATGCTTAACTTTACAATATTGTATTGCTTTTGCCATACATCAAAATAAATCCACCACAAGTATACATGTGTTCCCCATCCTGAACCCTCCTCCCTCCTCCCTCCCCATACCATCCCTCTGGGTCGTCCCAGTGCACCAGCCCCAGACATCGGGTATCAGGCATCGTACCTGGACTGGTGACTCGTTTCAAATATGGTATTATACATCAGATCAGATCAGATCAGATCAGATCAGTCGCTCAGTCGTGTCCGACTCTTTGCGACCCCATGAACCGCAGCACGCCAGGCCTCCTTGTCCATCACCAGCTCCCAGACGTCACCCAGACTCACATCCATCAAGTCAGTAATGCCATCAAGCCATCTCATCCTCTGTCGTCCCCTTCTCCTCTTGCCCTCAATCCCTCCCAGCATCAGAGTCTTCTCCAATGAGTCAACTCTTCACATGAGGTGGCCAAAATACTGGAGTTTCAGCTTTAGCATCATTCCTTCCAAAGAAATTCCAGGATTGATCTCCTTCAGAATGGACTGGTTAGATCTTCTTGCAGTCCAAGGGACTCTCAAGAGTCTTCTCCAACACCACAGTTCAAAAGCATCAATTCTTCAGCGCTCAGCCTTCTTCACAGTCCAGCTCTCACATCCATACATGACCATAGGAAAGACCATAGCCTTGACTAGGCGAACCTTTGTTGGCAAAGTAATGTCTCTGCTTTTGAATATGCTATCTAGGTTGGTCATAACTTTCCTTCCAAGGAGTAAGCGTCTTTTAATTTCATGGCTGCAGTCACCATCTGCAGTGATTTTGGAGCCCAGAAAAACAAAGTCTGACACTGTTTCCACTGTTTCCCCATCTATTTCCCATTGTATTCTCCAAAATCATCCCACCCTCTTCCTCTCCCAGAGTCCAAAAAACTGTTCTATACATCAGTGTCTCTTTTGTTGTCTCATGAACAGGGTTGTTGTTACCATCTTACTAAATTCCATATATATGCGTTAGTATACTGTATTTGTGTTTTTCTTTCTGGCTTACTTCACTCTGTATAATAGGCTCCAGTTCCATCCACCTCATTAGAATGGATTCAAATGTATTCTTTTTAATGGCTGAGTAATACTCCATATGTACCACAGCTTTCTTATCCATTCATCTGCGGATGGACATCTAGGTTGCTTCCAAGTCCTGGCTATTATAAACATTGCTGCTATGAACACTGGGGTACACGTGTCTCTTTCAATTCTGGTTTTCTCAGTGTGTATGCCCAGCAGAGGGATTGCTGGATCATAAGGCAGTTCTATTCCCAGTTTTTTCATGAATCTCCATACTATTCTCCCTAGTGGCTATACTAGTTTGCATTCTCACCATCAGTGTAAGAGGGTTCCCTTTTCTCCACACTCTCTCCAGCATTTATTGCTTGTAGACTTTTGGATCACAGCCATTCTGACTGGCGTGAAATGGTACCTCATAGTGGTTTTGATTTGCATTTCACTGATAATGAGTGATTTTGAACATCTTTTCGTGTGTTTGTTAGCCATCTGTATGTCTTCTAATCTATGTATATAGTAAAGTTGCAGGATATAAATCAACACACAGAAATCTCTTGCATTCCTGTACACTAATAATGAGAAAATAGAAAGAGAAATTAAGGAAGCAATTCCATTCACCATTGCAATGAAAAGAATCAAATACTTAGGAATATATCTACCTAAAGAAACTAAAGACCTATATATAGAAAACTATAAAACACTGGTGAAAGAAATGAAAGAGGACACTAATAGATGGAGAAATATAACATGTTCATGGATTGGTAGAATCAATATAGTGAAAATGAGTATACTACCCAAAGCAATTTATAGATTCAGTACAATCCCCATCAACCTACCAACAGTATTCTTCACAGAGCTAGAACAAATAATTTCACAATTTGTATGGAAATACAAAAAACCTCGAATAGCCAAAGCTATCTTGAGAAAGAAGAATGGAACTGGAGGAATCAACCTGCCTGACTTCAGGCTCTACTACAAAGCCACAGTCATCAAGACAGTATGGTACTGGTGCAGAGACCGAAATCTAGATCAATGGAACAAAATAGAAAGCCCAGAGATAAATCCACGCACATATGGTCACCTTATCTTTGACAAAGTAGGCAAGAATATACAATGGAGTAAAGACCATCTCTTTAACAAGTGGTGCTGGGAAAACTGGTGAAACACTTGTAAAAGAATGAAACTAGAGCACTTTCTAACACCATACACAAAAATAAACTCAAAATGGATTAATGATTTAAATATAAGACCAGAAACCATAAAACTCCTAGAGGAAAACAAAGGCATAACACTCTCTGACATTCATCACAGCAGGATCCTCTATGACCCACCTCCCAGATTATTGGAAATAAAATAAAAAATAAACAAATGGGACCTAATTAAACTTAAAAAGCTTCTGCACAACAAAGGAAACTATAAGCAAGGTGAAAAGACAGCCTTCAGAATGGGAGAAAATAATAGCAAATGAAGCAACAGACAAACAACTAATCTCAAATATATACAAGCAACTCTTACAGCTCAATTTCAGAAAAATAAATGACCCAATCAAAAAATGGGGCAAAGACCTAAATAGACATTTCTCCAAAGAAGACATACAGATGGGCAACCATTCCATTCTGAAGGAGATCAGCCCTGGGATTACTTTGGAAGGAATGATGCTAAAGCTGAAACTCCAGTATTTTGGCCACCTCATGCGAAGGGTTGACTAATTGGAGAAGACTCTGATGTTGGGAGAGATTGGGGGCAGGAGGAGAAGGGGACGACAGAGGATGAGATGGCTGTATGGCATCACTGACTCGATGGATGTGAGTCTCAGTGACCTCCGGAAGTTGGTGATGGACAAGGAGGCCTGGCGTGCTTCCATTCATGGGGTAGCAAAGAGTCGGACACGACTGAGAGACTGATCTGATCTGATCTGATCTGAACAATAACCCTGTTTACGAGACAGCAAAAGAGACACTGATGTATAGAACAGTCTTTTGGACTCTGTAGGAGAGGGAGAGGGTGGGATGATTTTGGAGAATGGCATTGAAATATGTATTATATCATATATTAAACGATTCACCAGTCCAGGTTTGATGCATGATATTGGATGCTTGGGGCTGGTGCACTGGGATGACCCAGAGGGATGGTATGGGGAGGGAGGAGGGTTCAGGATGGGGAACACATGTATACCTGTGGTGGATTCATTTTGATATATGGCAAAACCAACACAATATTGTAGAGTTAAATAAAATTAAAAAAAAATACGTGGAAATCTTGGCAAGCAGGCAATGGTGTCCAGTGTCTAGCAATGCGCAACTAGTGTTGAGAGATGCTGTTTGATCCCTGCTTAAGCAGAAAACAGTAAGGTCACGTTCCTTTAAATCAAGGCAAATCAAGTAGATACTTCTACATACAGACTGTGGGGCACTTTCTGGGCCCTTGAGAATCATAGAGTAAACAGTGATTAGAGGATAATATACAGTAAGTCACTTAATCCTTCTGTATATTTTGATAATGATTAAAGTGTCAATGGCTGTACATTTTTCACTTCATTATAGTACTCAGGAAATTTGAAGCAAGAAAAGAGAAGAAAAAAACTGAAGTGATGAGAAAAAGCTAGAGAGAAAATGAATAGCAACTTCACCCTATTAAGGTGAAGTTGCTCTTCCTTCACCCTGCTTTTGAGTAAATGCCATGTGTGTCATCTATGAAATTGGAGTGTCAGTATCCGGGGATGTAGGATCAAATGTTAAGTGGGAATTTTCATTTAGGGCACAACAGAGAAAGCTATAGGTCAAGGACTTCAGTTTCTACTCGGCCTCTTCTGAGGCTAAAAGTATTACTCAAAATAACCCTAATTTACTACATTGCTTCGGATAGTTTCCATTTCAAGGTTGTACTCTAAAACAATATTTATGCTCACTTTAACTTCATTTGGAAGACAAATTATAGGCTCAACCTTGTTTTGGGGCTTATCGTGGCTCATGTGGACACCATGACTTGTAGTAAAATGGCAAAAGGATGAATTGACACAAGTTGGACACTGGGCTTGCTCCCACCGTGGGTTTGTGTGTGTGTTGTGCCTAAGGAAAGCAAACTGATTGGCATAGTAGCTTGGCTTAGAGGCAGGCTGAAAGAAGGAATTCTCATCAACATGACAATGTACCTGGGAAGTAGGAGGGATTTTTAAATTGTGACAATTAAGAAACAAAGTGTTCCATGGTTCTTCATAGAATAAGGGTAACTATTTATTTCCACAGTAGCACTTACATATACCACATAAGTACACTTGGCATTTTACCTGCATTACACATTTAACTCTCATGTGAACCCTGGGAGACAGGAAATTTTAGTAGGGTTACTTTCTGGAGAAGGAAACTGGAGCAGAGAATTCTGATTGTCCTATGTTACATGGTAGTAACTGAAAAGAAATATGTTAATGTAGTATCTTTGGAGTTTCAGTAGGTACTTTCAAAAATAATCTCTCCCAATACACTGCTTAATATTTCTTCAGCAATGATGAAAATATTCTACCATACTGTCCGATATGATAGTCACTGGCCATATTCAGTGATTGAGCACTTGAAATGTGGATACACTGATTGATAAATTTAAATGTAATTCTACTTCATTTAAGTATCAAATATGCTAGTGGTTACAGTATTGGGGTCTCACCAGAAAAATAATTTATTAATAAAAAATAATACATTTTGTGAATCTTAGGTTTTTATTTTCTCATGACATATTCCACATTATTAACTGAAAAACATTAGTTATCTGTATTTCAAACAGTTAAAACTTTTCTGGGAACAGAGTATAATTTGTAGATTATGATGATATATCAAAAACACCTTTCTCTAAATTTATCTAATGAAAATATCTTTGTTAAACACATACTTATTAGAAATTTATATACAGTGTCTGTAAACATATAGTTTACTAATATAGTTTCAAAAATCTATAAAATTTTAAACCCTAATTTTTAAAATTATAAAATTTTTGCCAGTTAAATATAACGATTTACACAGTATGGCAGCATTTTGTTTGTTCTATCTTAATAAAGTCACAAACTACAAAATTATCATTTTTCCTCCAGGTCTTCTTAAATTATCCTTAATAATTAAAAATTAAAATATCTTTATTCATTTGGAATATACTAAATGATCATTTGATTTGTGTTTTTACAATATTGAAATGTGGAATGTTGATGTTGGCTTTCTCTAACTATCTTGGAATAAAAATTTATTTTTTAATTAAATTTTTATTGAAGAATAATTGCTTTACAGAATTTTATTGTTTTCTGTTAAATCTCAAGATGAATCAGCCATATATATATATATATCCCCTCCCTTTTGAACCTCCCTCCCATCTCCCACCCCATCAACCTCTCTCGATTGATACAGGGCCCCTGTTTGAGTTTCCTGAGCCATACATAAAATTCTCATTGGTATCTATTTTACATATGTTAATGTAAGTTTCCATGTTACCTTTTCTATACATCTCACCATCTCCTCCCCTCTTGCCATGTCCATAAATTTATTCTTTATGTCTGTTTCTCCATTGCTGCCCTGTAAATAAATTCTTCAGTACCATTTTTCTAGATTCCATATATATGCATTAGAATACAATATTTATCTTTCTCTTTCTGACTCATTTCACACTGTATCATAGGTTCTAGGTTCATCCACCTCATTAGAACTGACTCAAATGCATTCCTTTTTATGGCTACGCAATATTCCACTGTGTATATGTATCACAACTTCTTTATCCATTCATTTGTCAATGGACATATAGGTTGCTTCCATGTTTTAGCCATTGTAAATAGTGCTGCAATGAACAATGGGATACATGTATCATTTTCAACCCTGGTTTCCTCAGGGAACATGCCTAGGAGTGGGATTGCTGGATCATATGGTGGTTTTATTCCTGTGTTTTTAAGGAATCTCCATACCGTCTTCCATAGTGGCTAAATCAGTTTACATTCCCACAAGTGTGCACATCCTCTTCAACATTTATTGTTTGTAGATATTTTGGTGATGGCCATTCTGATCAGTGTGAGGTAATATCTCATTGTGGTTTTGATTTGCATTTCTCCAATAATGAGCAATGTTGAGCATCTTTTCATGTGTTTGTTAGGCATCATATTTTCTTTGGAGAGATCTCTGTTTAGGTCTTTTTCCTGCTTTTTGATTGGGTTGTTTGTTTTTCTGGCTTTGAGTTGTATGAGCTGCTTGTATATTTTGGAAATTAATCCTTTGTCAGTTGTTTCATTTGCTATTATTTTCTCTCATTCTGAGGCTTGTTTTTTCACCCTACTTACAGTTTTCTTTGCTGTGGAAAAGGTTTTAAGTTTAAACAGATTTCATTGGTTTACTTTTGTTTTTATTTCTGTTACTCTAGGAGGTGGGTCATAGAGGATCTTGCTTTGATTTATGTCATCGAGTGTTCTGACTGTTTTCCTCTAAGAGTTTTATAGTTTCTGGTCTTACATTTAGGTCTTTAATCCATTTTGAGTTTATCTTTTTGCATGGTATTAGGAAGTGTTCTTGGAGAAGGCAATGACACCCCATTCCAGTACTTTTGCCTGGAAAATCCCATGGATGGAGGAGCCTGGTAGACTGCAGTCCATGGGGTCACTAAGAGTCTGACACGACTGAGCCACTGCACTTTGGTTCTTCACTTTCATGCGTTGGAGAAGGAAATGGCAACCCACTCCAGTGTTCTTGCCTGGAAAATCCCAGGGATGGGGGAGCCTGATGGGCTGCCGTCTATGGGGTCGCACAGAGTCGGACACGACTGAAGCAACTTAGCATCAGCAGGAAGTATTCCAGTTTCATTCTTTTACATGTAGCTGTCCAGTTTTCCCAGCACCATTTATTGAAGAGGCTCTCTTTGCCCCATTGTATATTCTTGCCTTATTTGTAAAAAATAAGGTACCCATAGGTGAATTGGTTTATTTCTGGGCTTTCTATCTTGTTCCATTGGTCTATATTTCTGTTTTTGTGCCAGTACCATACTGTCATGATGACTGTAGCTTTGTGAAGCTAATGTGAAGCTAATGTGAAGCTAACTGTAGCTAATGTGAAGTCAGGAAGGTTGATTCCTCCAGCTCCATTCTTCTGTTTCAAGGCTGTTTTGGCTATTTTCAATCTTTTGTGTTTCCACGTGAACTGTGAAATTTTTTGTTCTAGTTGTATGAAAAGTGCCATTGGTAATATGATAGGGATTGCATTGAATCTGTAGATTGCATTTTGTAGTATAGTCATTTTCACACTATTGATTCTTCCTACCCAGGAACATGGAATATCTCTCAGTCTGTTAATGTTGTCTTTGATTTATTTCATTGGTGTCTTATAATTTTCTGTGTACAGTTCTTTCAACTCCTTAGGTAAGTTTATTCTTAGACATCTAATTTTTTTGTTGCAATGGTGTATAGGATTGATTCATTAATTTCTCTTTCTGATTTTTTCTTGTTAGTATATAGAAATGCAAGTCATTTCTCTGTATTTATTTTGTATCCTGCAAGTTTGTTAAATTCACTGATTAGCTCTAGTAATTTTCTGATATTATCTTTGGTGTTTTCTATGTACAGTATCATATCATCTGCAAACAGTGAGAGCTTTACTTCTTTCCTGATCTGGATTCCCTTTGTTACTTTTTATTCTCTGATTGCTGTATATAGGACTTCCAGAACTATGTTGAATAATAGTGGTGAAATTTGACATCCTTGTCTTCTTCCTGATCTTAGGGAGGATGCTTTTAGCTTCTCACTATTGAGAATAATGTTTGCTGTAGGCTTATCACATATGGCCTTTACTATGTTGAGGTAGTTTCCTTCAATGTCCATTTTTTGAAGAGTTTTAATTATAAATAGGTCCTGAATTTTTTCAAAGGCTTTTTCTGCATCTATTGAGTTTATCATATGGTTTTTATCTTTCAAGTTATTAATATGGTGTATCACATTGATTGATTTCCATATATTGAAGAATCCTTGCATTCCTGGAATAAACCCAACTTGATCTTGGTATGTGAGGGTTTTAATGTGTTGCTCAATTCTGTTGACTAAAATTTTGTTGAGGACTTGTGCATCTAGGTTCATCAGTAATACTGGCCTATAGTTTTCCTTTTTTTGTGTTGTCTTTGTCTGGTTTTGGTATCAGGGTGACTGTGGCCTCATAGAATAAGTTTGGAAGTGTTCCTTCCCCTACAGTTTTTTGAAAGAGTTTTAGAAGGACAGGCACATTTGATAGAATTCTCCTGTGAAGCCATCTGGTCCTGGGCTTTCATTTTTGGGGGGAGATTTTTGACCATAACTTCAATTTCAGTGCTCGTAATTGAGTTGTTCATCATTCCTATTTCTTCTATTGAACTTTTCTAAGAATCTGTCCATATCTTCCAGGTTATCCATTTTATTGCCATATAGTTGTTCATAATAGTCTCATAATCATTTGTATTTCTGCTTTATCTGTTGTAAACTCTCCTTTCTCATTTCTAATTTTGTTGACTTAATTCTTCTTTCTTATCTTCTTGATGAGCCTGGTTAAAAGCTTGTCAGTTTTGTTTATCTTCTCAAAGAGCCAGCTTTTAGTTTTATTAATCTTTACTATTGTTTCTTTCATTTCTGCTCAGATATTTATGATTTGTTTCCTTCTATTAACATTGTTTTTTTTTTTTTTTTCTCTTTTTCCAGTTGTTTTAGGTGTAAAGTTAGGTTTTCTATTCGATGTTTTTCTTGTTTCTTGAGGTATAATTTTACTGCTATAAACTTCCCTTTTAGAATTTCTTTTGCTGCATCCCATAGGTTTTGAGTTGTCCTGTTTTCATCGTCATTTGTTTCTAGAAATTTTTTGATTTCTGACTTCTTCAGCAACCTGCTGGTTTTTTAGATACGTGTTGTTTAATTTCCATGTGTTTATGTTTCTTACAGTTTCTTGTAATTGATATCTAGTCTCATAGCATTGTGGTTGGAGAAGATGCTTGATACAATTTCAATTTTCTTAAATTCACTGAAGTTGAATATGTGACCGAAGATGTGGTCTATCCTGGAGAATGTTCCATGTGCACTTGAGAAGGTGTATTCCTCTGCATTTGGATGACATGTCCTGAAAACATCAATGAGATCCATCTCATCTAATATATCATTTAAGACTTCTTTTTCCTTATTAATTTTGTTTTGATGATCTGTCCAATGTTGTGAGTGGGGAGTTAAAGTCTCCTACTATTATTTTGTTACTGTCAATGTCACCTTTTATGTCTGTTAGTGTTTGTCTTATATATTGAGGTGCTCCTATGTTGGGTGCATAGACATTTACAATTGTTATGTCTTCCTCTTGGATTGATCCCTTGATCGTTATGTAGTGTCCTTCCTTATCTCTTGTAATCTTTTTTTTTTTATTTTAAGGTCTATTTTTCCTGTTATGAGGATTGCTACTCCAGCTTTCTTTTGCTTCCCATTTGCATGGAATATGTTTTTCCATCCTCTCACTTTCAGTCTATATGTATCTTGAGGTCTGAAGTGTGTTTCTTGTAGACAGCATATATATGGATCTTGTTTTTTTATCCATTCAGCCAGTCTATGTCTTTTGGTTGGAGTATTTAATCCATTTATATTTAAAGTAATTGTTAATATATATGTTCCTATTGCCATTTTCTTATTTGGGGTTGATTTTGTAGATCTTTTTTATTCTCTTGTATTTTTTGACTATATAAGTCCCTTTAACATTTGTTGTAAAGCTGGTTTGGTGACAGTGAATTCTCTTAACTTTTGTTTATCTGAAAACCTTTTTAGTTCTCCATCAATTTTGAATGAGATCCTTGCTGTGTACTGTAATCTTGGTTGTACATTTTTTCCTTTTCAGTACTTTAAATATAATCCTGCCATTCCCTTCTGGCCTGCAGAGACTCTGCTGAAAGATCAGCTCTTAAGCATATGGGGTTTCCCTTGTATGTTACTTGTTGCTTCTTCCTTGCTGCTTTTCATGCTCTTTCTTTGTGTTTAGTCTTCGTTAGTTCGATTAGTATGTGTCTTGGCATGTTTCTCCTTGGGTTTATCCTGTATGGGATTCTTTGTGCCTCTTGGACTTGATGATTGACTATTTCCTTTTCTAGGCTGGGGAAATTTTCACCTATATTCTCTTCAAAAATTTTCTCATACCTTTTCTTTTTCTCTTCTTCTTCTGCTGCTGCTAAGTTGCTTCAGTCATGTCCAACTCTATGCGACCCCACAGATGGCAGCCCACCAGGCTCCCCCGTCCCTGGGATTCTCCAGGCAAGGACACTGGAGTGGGTTGCCATTTCCTTCTCCAATGCATGAAAGTGAAAAGTGAAAGTGAAGCCTCTCAGTCCTGTCTGACTCTTAGCGAGGGACCCCTGTAATTCAAATGTTGGTGCCTTTGATATTATCCCAGAGGTCTCTGAGTCTATCCTCAGTTCTTTTCATTCTTTTTACTTTATTCTGCTCTTCAGAAGTTATTTCCACCATTTTATCTTCCAGCTCACTGACTCATTCTGCTTCAGATATTCTGCTATTGATTTTTTCTAGAGTATTTTTAATTTCAGTAATTGTGTTGCTTGTCTCTGCATGTTTATTCTTTAATTCTTCTAGGTTTTTGTTAATTGATTCTTGCATTTCTCCATTTTGTTTTCAAGGCTTTTGATCATTTTTATTATCATTATTCTAAATTCTTTTTCAGGTAGTTTGGCTATTTCCTCTTCATTTATTTGGACTTCTGTATTTCTAGTTTGTTCCTTCATTTGTTTAGTATTTTTCTGCCTTTTCATTATTTTTTATAACTTAATGTGTTTGAGGTCTCCCTTTCCCAGGCTTCAGGCTTGAATTCTCTCTTCCTTTTGGTTTCTGCCCTCTTAGGTTCCTTCCATGTTTTGTGTAAGCTTGACATAGGGTGAGGTTTGTGCTGAGCTTTTGTTTGTTTGTTTGCATATCCTCTTATAAGCAAGGCTGAGTGAGGTGTTAATCCAGTCTGCTGATGATTGGAATTGTATTTTTATTTTTTGTTTAGATGAAGTGTGGTTGGGTGGTGCCAGGTTTGGAAATGGGTTCCTTTGTGTGAATTCTCACCATGTGATACTCCCTAAGGTTAGTTCTCTGGTAGTCTAGGGTCTTGGAGTCAGGGCTCCCACTCCAAAGTCTCAGGCCTTAATCTCAAGTTTTGCATGGTTCTATATATTCTCTTCCTCTGATATGCTATGCCTATCCACTCTCCATGGAAAAGAAATGCAAAAAAGCAAAATGGCTGTCTGGGGAGGCCTTACAAATAGCTGTGAAAAGAAGAGAAGCAAAAAGCAAAGGAGAAAAGGAAATATATAAACATCTGAATGCAGAGTTCCAAAGAAGAGCAAGAAGAGATAAGAAAGCCTTCTTCAGTGATCAGTGCAAAGAAACAGAGGAAAACAACAGAATGGGAAAGACTGGGGATCTCTTCAAGAGAATCAGAGATACCAAAGGAACATTTCATGCAAAAATGGGCTTGAAAAAGGACAGAAATGGTATGGACCTAACAGAAGCAGAAGATATTAAGAAGAGGTGGCAAGAATACACAGAAGAACTGTACAAAAAAGAGCTTCACGACCCAGATAATCATGATGGTGTGATCACTGACCTAGAGCCAGACATCCTGGAATGTGAAGTCAAGTGGGCCTTAGAAAGCATCACTACGAACAAAGCTAGTGGAGGTGATGGAATTCCAGTGGAGCTATTCCACATCCTTAAAGATGATGCTGTGAAAGTGCTGCACTCAATATGCCAGCAAATTTGGAAAACAGCAGTGGCCACAAGATTAGAAAAGGTCAGTTTTCATTCCAATCCCAAAGAAAGGCAATGCCAAAGAGTGCTCAAACTATTGCACAATTGCACTCATCTCACACGCGAGGAAAGTAATGCTCAAAATTCTCCAAGCCAGGCTTCAGCAATTTGTGAACCATGAACTTCCTGATGTTCAAGCTGGTTTAGAAAGGCAGAGGAACCAGAGATCAAATGGCCAACATCCGTTGGATCATTGAAAAAGCAAGAGAGTTCCAGGAAAACATCTATTTCTGCTTTATTGACTATGTCAAGCCTTTGACTGTGTAGATCACAATCAACTGTGGAAAATTCTGAAAGAGATGGGAATACCAGACCACCTGATCTACCTCTTAAGAAATCTGTATGCAGGTCAGGAAGCAACAGTTAGAACTGGTCATGGAACAAAAGACTGGTTCCAAATAGGAAAAGGAGTACGTCAAGGCTGCATATTGTCACCATGTTTATTTAACTTATATGCAGAGTCTGATACTGTTTCCACTGTTTCTCCATCTATTTCCCATGTAGTGATGGGACCAGATGCCATGATCTTCGTTTTCTGAATGTTGAGCTTGAAGCCAACCTTTTCACTCTCCACTTTCACTTTCATCAACAGGCTTTTTAGTTCCTCTTCACTTTCTGCCATAAGGGTGGTATCATCTGCATATCTGAGGTTATTGATATTTCTCCCGGCAATCTTGATTCCAACTTGTGTTTCCTCCAGTCCAGCATTTCTCATGATGTACTCTGCATATAAGTTAAATAAACATGGTGACAATATACAGCCTTGACATACTCCTTTTCACTGCAGATGGTGACTGCAGCCATGAAATTAAAAGACGCTTACTCCTTGGAAGGAAAGTTATGACCAACCTAGATAGCATATTCAAAAGCAGGGACATCACTTTGCCAACCAAGGTTCGCCTAGTCAAGGCTATTGTCTTTCCTGTGGTCGTGTATGGATGTGAGAGCTGGACTGTGAAGAAGGCTGAGTGCCGAAGAATTGATGCTTTTGAACTGTGGTGTTGGAGAAGACTCTTGAGAGTCCCTTGGACTGCAAGGAGATCCAACCAGTCCATTCTGAAGGAGATCAGCCCTGAAATTTCTTTGGAAGTAATGATGCTAAAGCTGAAAATCCAGTATTTTGGCCACCTTATGTGAAGAGTTGACTCATTGGAGAAGACTCTGATGCTGGGAGGGATTGAGGGCAGGAGGAGAAGGGGACGACAGAGGATGAGATGGCTGGTTGCCATCAGTGACTCGATGAATGTGAGTCTGAGTGACCTCCGAGAGCTGGTGATGGATAGGGAGGCCTGGTGTGCTGCAGTTCATGGGGTCGCAAAGAGTCGGACACGACTGAGTGACTGATCTGATCTGAGAGTACATCATGAGAAATGCTGGACTGGAAGAAACACAAGTTGGAATCAAGATTGCTGGGAGAAATACCAATAACCTCAGATATGCAGATGACACCACCCTTATGGGAGAAAGTGAAGAGGAACTCAAAAGCCTCTTGATGAAAGTGAAAGTTGAGAGTGAAAAGGTTGGCTTAAAGCTCAACATTCAGAAAACGAAGATCATGGCATCTGGTCCCATCACTAAATGGGAAATAGATGGAGAAACAGTGGAAACAGTTTCAGGCTATTTTTCTGGGCTCCAAAATCACTGCAGATGGTGACTGAAGCCATGAAATTAAAAGACGCTTACTCCTTGGAAGGAAAGTTATGACCAACCTAGATAGCATATTCAAAAGCAGAGACATTACTTTACCAACAAAGGTTTGCCTAGTCAAGGCTATGGTTTTTCCTATGGTCATGTATGGATGTGAGAGCTGGACTGTGAAGAAGGCTGAGCACTGAAGAATTGATTCTTTTGAACTGTGGTGTTGGAGAAGACTCTTGAGAGTCCCTTGGACTTCAAGGAGATCCAACCAGTCCATTGTGAAGGAGATCAGCCCTGGGATTTCTTTGGAAGGAATGATGCTAAAGCTGAAACTCCAGTATTTTGGCCACCTCATGCAAAGAGTTGACTCATTGGAGAAGACTCTGATGCTAGGAGGGATTGGGGGCAGGAGGAAAAGGAAATAACAGAGGATGAGATGGCTGTATGGCATCACTGACTCGATGGATGTGAGTCTGAGTGACCCCGGGGAGTTAGTGATGGACAGGGAGGCCTGGTGTGCTGCAGTTCATGGGATCGCAAATAGTCGGATACGACTGAGCAACTGATTTGATCTGATCTGATCTTATCCACTCTCAGCTGGTGTTCTGCCTGAACCTCTGTCTGAAGATGTACTCCTGATGTATCCATGCTGAGAGATATACTCCATGTCCACTTACTCTGCTATCATGTTCTCTGTGAAAAGTTATTGTTTATTTCATCTGATATATTGGAATACAGTCAATATGCAATGTTATGTTAGTTTCAGGTATACAATGAAATGAATCTGTTATACAAATACATCTATTCATTTTTTTAATGTGTTTTTTTTCTTTTTTTTTATTTTATTATTATTATTTTTTTGATTTTTCTTAACTTTACAATATTGTATTACTTTTACTGTACATCGAGATGGATCCGCCACCAGAATACACGTGTTCCCCATCCTGAACCCTCCTCCCTCCCCCCTTCCCACACCATCCCTCCAGGTCATCCCAGTGCTCCAGTCCCAGGCATCTGTTATAGGGCATTGTACCTGGACTGACTCGTTTCAGATATGATATTATACATATTTCAATGCTATTCTCCCCAATCGTCCCACCCTCTCCCAGTCCCAGAGTCCAAAAGTCTGTTCTATACATCAGTGTCTCTTTTGCTGTCTCATAAGCAGGGTGATTGTTACCATCTTTCTAAATTCCATATATATGCGTTAGTATACTGTATTTGTGTTTTTCTTTCTGGCTTACTTCACTCTGTATAATAGGCTCCAGTTCCATCCACCTCATTAGAACTGATTCAAATGTATTCTTTTTAATGGCTGAGTAATACTCCATCATGTATATGTACCACAGCTTGCTTATCCATTCATCTGTGGATGGACATCTAGGTTGCTTCCACGTCCTGGCTATTGTAAACAGTGCTGCTATGAACATTGGGGTACACGTGCCTCTTTCAATTCTGGTTTTCTCAGTGTGTATGCCCAGCAGTGGGATTGCTGGGTCATAAGGCAGTTCTATTCCCAGTTTTTTGAGGAATCTCCATACTGTTCTCCATAGTGGCTGTACTAGTTTGCATTCCCACCAACAGTGTAAGAGGGTTCCCTTCTCTCCGCACCCTCTCCAGCATTTATTGCTTGTGGATTTTTGGATCGCAGCCATTCTGACTGGCGTGTAATGGTACCTCATAGTGGTTTTGATTTGCATTTCTCTGATAATGAGTGATGTTGAGCATCTTTTCATGTGTTTGTTAGCCATCTGTATGTCTTCTTTGCAGAAGTGTCTATTAAGTTCTTTGGCCCATTTTTTGATTGGGTCGTTTATTTTTCTGGAATTGAGCTGTAGACATTATCCTCAATGGTGAAAAACTGAAAGCATTTCCTCTAAAGTCAGGAACAAGACAAGGATGCCCACTTTCACCATTATTATTCAACATTGTTCTGGAAGTTTTGGCCACAGCAATCAGAGCAGAAAAAGAAATAAAAGGAATCCAAATTGGAAAAGAAGAAGTAAAACTCTCACTGTTTGCAGATGACATGATCCTCTACGTAGAAAACCCTAAAGATTCCACCAGAAAATTACTAGAACTAATCAATGAATTCATTTTTTTTTTAGATTCACTTCTCATATAGGTCTTCCCTGGTAACTCAGCTGGCAAAGAATCCACCTGCAATGCAGGAGACCCTGGTTCAATTCCTTGATCAGGAAGATCCCCTGGAGAAGGGATAGGCTACCCACTCCATTATTATTGGGCTTCCCTGGTGGCTCAGCTGGTAAAGAATCCACCTGCAATTCCCTGGAAGGCCACAGTCCATGGAGCCACGAATAGTTGGACATGACTGAGCGACTTTCACTTTCATTATCCCATATAGATCACCACAGAGCACTGGGTAGGGTCCCCTGTGTTATGCAGTAGGTCCTTGTTAGTTATCTATTTTATATATAGTAGTGTATATATGTTAATCCCAATCTCCTAAATTATTCCTCCCTTCCTTTTTTTACTTTAATAAATTTGTTTTCTACACCTGTGACTCTATTTACGTTTTGTAAATTAGTTTTTTTTTTTTTTACCATTTTTTGACTCCATATTTGTGATATCATGTAATAATTTGTCTTCCTCTGACTTAATTTCTAGTCCAGGGGTTGCTGCAACTGGCATTATTTCATTATTATTATTTTTTTTTAATGGCTGAGTAATATACCACATCTTCTATATCCATTCCTTGATGGACATTTAAGTTGTTTCCTTATTTGGCTATTGTAAACAGTCCTGCATGAGCATTGGGGTCCATGTGTATTTTTGAATTATGTTTCTCTCAAGCTATCTTCCCACAAGTGGGATTTTTTGATCATATGGTAGTTTTATTCCTAGTTTTTAAAGAAATCTCCATATTGTTCTCCACAGTGGTTGTACAGTTTACGTTCCCACCAACAGGTTATGAGGGTTCCTTTTTTCCTGGAGTAAAATTTGATATGTGAAGGTATTTTACACATACTGACAAGCTAGAGAAAGATTTAATAACTGAATTCATCTGAAAACTATTTGTATTTTGTCAGCTCTGCTGTATGGTTCTCCCAGTGTTACTTCTGTAATTGTCATTGTTTTTGTGACTGCTGGGTTGTTTTGCTTTCCTTTTTTAGTTGGTAAGAATAAAATAATCTAAGATACAAATATTTTGACATCAAATAATTCAATATTTTTAGTTAATAAAAAATTTGCTCTGTTGGCAATAGCCGAAGAGTAAAACATGTGAAAATTTATTTCTATATAAACACATATTTCCCACCTCTATGCAAACTCTATGCATATTCACCATATATTTACCATAGCTCATCTACTGTTTTGGGGAAAATACATAGTTTATATATTCACATATATTGAGTATATAAATAAACATTTTCCAAATGCATGAATGACAGAACAAATATCATGTTATCATTCAATATTAGTGTGTATTAGTGTGGAATAATTTTTCTGCTAATAATGAGGAAAATTTCTTATTCTGTGACATTTGAAATGAGTAGCAAAAGTGTACGTGTCATTTTGAGATAACTATCAAAATATGAAAAATAAAGTTTCATTTTATATATTCAACTCTGCAAACATGAATTTTGGAATGCTTAAAATAACCTACTGCCATACTATCATACAACAGAATATTAAAGAGCTTTACAATGAATTAAAATCATATATTTGGTTTTTAAAGGTAGATGATGCTAATAGAAAGAGAGTTACTAAACATACAATGAATAAAATGGAGTATAGGACAAAGCATTGTTCAGTCAAATATTAATAGTGCCAAGGTTGGCAATCACTAGTCTAGATGTAAGAAAGTTATTAAACTTCTAGTAAAAAAATATAAGAAGAAATATTTACCTTATGTTAGGCAACACTATTGTAATAGGATGACAGGCAGTACAATGAAAGAAGAAAAACCCACTTTGCTTTATAAAACATAAAAAAGTTTGATCTTCAATATTCACCATTAAGAAAATGAAAGTGAAAGTGAAAGTTGCTCAGTCCTGTCCAACTCTTTGCGACTCCACGGACTGTACAGTCTATGGAATTCTTCAGGCCAGAAGACTGGAGTTGGTAGCCTTTCCCTTTTCCAGGGAATCTTTCCAACCCAGAGGTTGAACCCAGGTCTCCTGCATTGCAGGTGGATTCTTCACCAGCTGAACCAAAGGGGAAGCCTGAAATGGAAAAGAAAACCCAATTATAGACTGGGTTTCCCCAGTGGCTCAGTGGTAAAGAATCAGCCTGTCAATGCAAGGAGACACAGGAAACGCAGTTTTGATACCTGGGTAGGGAAGATCTCCTGGAGGAGGAAATGGTAAACCACTCCAGAATTCTTGCCCGGAAAATTCCATGAACTGTAGTCCATAGGGTCTCAGACACAACTGAGCAACTGAGTGCACACACACACACAAAAACACAGATTAAGAGACATTTTAAAAAAATATCTAGCAAAATATTTGCAATGAAAGTTTGTAAAAAGAAAAAAAAATCACAGCTGACAAATGTGATAATCACAATTGAAATTTAATTTGAACAAATCAGATCAGTCGCTCAGTCGTGTCCGACTCTTTGCGACCCCATGAATCGCAGCACGCCAGGCCTCCCTATCCATCACCAGCTCTCGGAGGTCACTCAGACTCACATTCATCGAGTCAGTGATGCCATCCAGCCATCTCATCCTCTGTCGTCCCCTTCTCCTCCTGCTCTCAATCCCTCCCAGCATCAGAGTCTTCTCCAGTGAGTCAACTCTTCTCATGAGGTGGCCAAAATACTGGAGTTTCAGCTTTAGCATCATTCCCTCCAAAGAAATCCCAGGTCTGATCTCCTTCAGAATGGACCGGTTGGATCTCCTTGCAGTCCAAGGGACTCTCAAGAGTCTTCTCCAACACCACAGTTCAAAAGCATCTATTCTTAGGTGCTCAGCCTTCTTCACAGTCCAGCTCTCACATCCATACATGACCACGGGAAAGACCATAGCCTTGACTAGGCGAACCTTTGTTGGCAAAGTAATGTCTCTGCTTTTGAATATGCTATCTAGGTTGGTCATAACCTTCCTTCCAAGGAGCAAGCGTCTTTTAATTTCATGGCTGCAGTCACCATCTGCAGTGATTTTGGAGCCCAGAAAAATAAAGTCTGACACTGTTTCCACTGTTTCTCCATCTATTTCCCATGTAGTGATGGGACCAGTTGCCATGATCTTCGTTTTCTGAATGTTGAGCTTTAAGCCAACCTTTTCATTCTCCACTTTCACTTTCATCAAGAGGCTTTTGAGTTCCTCTTCACTTTCTGCCATAAGGGTGGTATCATCTGCATATCTGAGGTTATTGATATTTCTCCCGGCAATCTTGATTCCAGCTTGTGTTTCCTCCAGTCCAGCATTTCTCATGATGTACTCTGCATATAAGTTAAATAAATATGGTGACAATATACAGCCTTGACGTACTCCTTTTCCTATTTAGAACCAGTCTGTTGTTCCATGACCAGTTCTAACTGTTGCTTCCTGACCTGCATACAGATTTCTCAAGAGGCAGATCAGGTGGTCTGGTATTCCCATCTCTCTCAGAATTTGAACAAATAGACCTAGAGATAGATCCATGAAATACATACTCATAAAAGATACATGAAAATAGTATTATTTAAAGAAATGTAAATTAAAAGAACAGCAAAACATCACCGTATCTCTAATAGAGTAACAAAGATTAAAGAAAAGAAAATTAAAGACTGAACCTTCCAAATGTTAACAAGAGTGTCTTGTGAAATAGCTGGGACTCTTAGCACTGCTGATAGGAATCTAAATGGATGTAAACATTTTGGATCAGACGTTGGCAGTTTCTTAAAGTGTTAAGAATATATCTACCATATATATTCCAGTTCTAGGTGTATGACCAGAAGTAATAAAAATATATTTCCATACAATGACATAGACACATACTTTTGTAGTACCTTGATTTTAATAGCCATAAACTGGAAGCAACCGAAACAACCAATGAGTGGTTACATAAACAATAAGGGTGAAGCCTGAAATGGAGTACCCATACATCACCCAAAAGAACAAAGTATTGTAGCACCTAGCATGGTAAACGACTTTAGAAGTAAATGCTGAGTAAAAAGAGCCAGACACAAGTAGTTCATACATTTACTCAATTATTATTAAATTATTAAAATATATCAAGTTTTATTAAAGTGACAGAAATGAAGCTAGTCCTTACACCCAGGGATTATTTCAGTTAAAGACAGAACTTGAAGAACACAGTTTGAAAGATAGTAATGCCTTTATAATATTTTCAAATATGTCTGCTTTAACTATAATTAGATATTTCAAAATTTTGCAATAATTAAATTCTAACATACACACAAATATGAGTGTGTGTATACATAAACATGTATACATAAACACATATATAAAATAACTTTTTTCTGATATAAATGGGCAGTTATGTCATAGTACTAATTCTTGTAAATAAGTATTCTAAATAGAATGATGAAGGTAATGTGAAGAAAATTAAAATTTCAGTTCAAATAATAAAAATAAGCATTTTCTCCTGAAAACATGGCTTCAAATTAGTCTAGTGTAAGCTAGATAATGATGCCTCTTAAAATCAAATTTATTCCTTATTATAAAGCAATGAACTATGAAAGAATTTCCACTTATAATTTGTAACTGAGATGGACACAAATAAGTCATTTCATAGATAGTAAAAGTATTGAGTATCAACTGGAAAGTCTTTCAGAACTTACAAAATACTATACATGAAAATACCAAGTGCAGGAAATCAATTACACTGCTTGCTCTTTTATCAGGTGCTTAATATTCTAATTGCTTGAGAAAGGCCAATATGCATAAAATATTTTGAAAATGGAAATCATATACAAATATGAGGAAATTTTCACTCTTCTCTTTTAAATATTCAGTCCTATCTTAAATGAGATTGAGTGCAATAGCTTAAAACCTGAAGTTTTTCCTGTGAAAAGGAACTATTGTCTAATGAAAGAGATTTGCAATGTGTATAATATTGTACACATGAAGTTAAAAATCTTAATGATTTTTCACTTCATATGTATGTGAAGTGTGAAAATCTTCAAATGAATTGTGGAAGAGTTTTTGGAGAGTTTGAGGTCAGTGTTGTAAGGATAGTCTGTAGAAGCTTTATTAGAATATTCCTTGAGTAGTAGACTATTCAGTTATTTTTGACACAATATTATATTGTAAAGTAATTAGCCTTCAATTAAAATTTTAAAAAATAAATAAAATAAAAACACTAAAAAAAGAGAAAGAACTGAAGAAAGAAGTCTAATGGACGGCATTTTTAGCATTGTACTGTACAAAAATATATCCATTGTTGCATTGGTGTAACATACCACAGGTAGTATCACATTATTATGTGAATGTACTAAGTGTACAGCAGCTAATGATAATTTTAGCAAATGCAAAAACACATACACTGCACTGTCTGTAAAAAAGTTTATAATATGGTACTATTTAAATAAAACATTTCTTAAAGAAAATTCAGGCCCTCCTGGCTGCCAGTTTGCAGCCCCGTGCTTCAGAGACATGGTGTAGTTTCTGGCTCTCTGCATTCCGCTGTATGATAAGGTTCTTACTTGCCTTCGTCTGGTAGGATGGAACTATGTGACTATTACTGGTGTTAGAGCTAGTAGCAGAAGATATATGTATAAACTCCTTTTGACTGAAGTATTTATTTGAGACAAGAGTGTAAAACAGGGTAAAAGTATACAGGAAGTCTGTACTCTTTCTTTTTTAAAAAATCTAAAACTATTCTGAAATGTTACTATTTTTTAAATGTAGCAAATCAAATTCAACAGTATATAAAAAGGGTGGCTCAGATGGTAAAGAATCTGCCTGCAATGTGGGAGACCCATGTTCGATCCTGGTCAGGAAGATCCCCTGGAGAAGGGACTGGCTACCCACTGCAGTCTTCTTGCTTGGAGAATGCCATGGACAGAGGAGCCTAACAGGCAACATTCCATGGGGTCTCAAAGAGTCAGATATAACTGAGCAACTAACACTTTTTTTTTCCCACTCTGACACAATTTTTTTTTTCCCACCCCAACCAAGTGTGTTTATCACAGAAATATGGAGTTGGCTTAACATTTTAATATTAATAAATATAACTCATATTACTAAATGAACAAAAGCATGACTATCTCACTAGATGCAGAAAAAATATTTGACAAAATTCAAAACTACATTCTTGTGACAAACTGTTGGCAATTTATGAGTAAAAGGTAATCCTTTTATCTCATAAAAGGTATTTTTATAAAACCTACAGCTAACATCATCTTTAATAGTAACAGATAATTATTTTTTCTCCTAAGATAAGGAACCAACCAAGGATGTTGACTCTTACAACATTTAGTATGGTTGTGGCGAGTGGGATAAGGCAAGAAAAATAATTAAAGTCATCTGGGAAAAAAGTAAAAGTATTCTTATATTCTATGTAGAAAATTGTATTAAGTCTACAGAAAAGCTACTAGAACTTGAGTTTAACAAATGTGGTAGAGAAGAACATTTCTGTATTGTGATGTATCAAATCCAGCTTACATTTTTGTTTATGCATGCTCCTATTTACAAAGTAGATGCTGTGCTGCTGCATGTCCTCTCTGAATCCTTTTTCCCAGTGCCTGTGTCTTCTGTCTTTCAGTTAACCTCTCATTTTCTCTTCCTTCCACAATCCTACTACCTCCCTCCTTTTCTTTATCTCTCTCATTTTTCTATTTTCACATATTCTTCATATTGATATTATAAATATACCTTATTGTGACTTTTAAAATGAAAATGAAGGTGAGCGGAGAGTTCAAGTGAATAAACAAGTTAAATTTTTGACCTTTTATTACAAATTATCTAAAACATTTCAACTACAATGGCTTTTTAAAACTTATTCTTATACAGCTTAAATGACTTGCAAGTTACAAAGGGTCACAATCTTTAATTTAAAAAAAAACAGATTTCAACTTACTTTTAAATCAGTTTTTATGAGAAATTTAATTGCAGGAGTTTAATATTAATGCATTCTCCATACATTTTATAGTGTTTTACTTGATTATATGAAAAAAATACCATATACTATCAAGAATTGTTAGACAGCAATACTTTCATTATATTAGTGTAAAATGACAGGTGCTACTTTATAGCCTTAAATACAGTTGAAACATTGGGAGCTTATTTTGTTGTAGTAAAGTGAGGGTTTATCAAAAGAGTGAATATAAGTACAATGTGGGGGTAGCACTTAATACAATCATTATAGGTTTTCAAAAATATAATAGCTAAAGAAATATGGGCAGAATAGTAATAAATTTGGTGATGTATTTATTGTTTATAAAAAGCAAAATAAAGAGTAAAAAATACACCAAATTCTGCTATAATAGAAATACAAAAGCATAAACAAAAGTTTACAATTTATGTTAGTTGTGTAACTGTTTCACCTATATTGCTTCAATGTTATATGTTCTATATAGATTGATTTTTAATCTGTAGAACTGGAGCATAGGTTCTATGATTTTATAGTGTATAAAAAGTGTCAAAAGAATATTTGAGCCTTATCAAGGTCAATAAAAATAATTTTATTGTTAATTCAGATAAAGTTAGGCAGTTTGTTATGTTCAAGTTCATTTAAAAAAAGTCCATTCTTTTAGTAATTAATTTGTACAAAAACACAGTGAGTTATTTCTGCCTCTCAACATATTGTTGTCATGCTTTTAATTAGAGGATACTTATTAATCATATAAACCAATCTTTGTATTGATTCTTTGAATGGATTACAAATAGATAGTAATCATCCTGAAGGTCATTATTTCCAAATTGCAAAGAATCAGGCAATGATTATCAAGGTACAAGAGTGCTTGATAACACAATCAAGAATTTACATAATTCATTATGATCTCTTTATCCAGGAAGATGTAATGATAGCATGCAGTAGGGAGATAAATTATAGAAAATTATCTGCTTACAGCTTCATACATATTTAAAAGAAAGATTATTTTTCCGATAAACCAGGCCCTGCATTTTCAAGGCTGTTTTGTGCAAAGTTATTATGCTTCTATTGTTATGAACTCTAATGCTCACCTTGATCTTCTCTGCACTCATATTTAAAAGTATCTTTATTAATATTGTTACTTACAATGTATATATACATATAATGTGTATATAGTAGATTTTTAAAGTTTAAAATGATCACTAGTCATTCTTTTAACTAAAGCAAATACACTCTTTTCTTTCTATATTTTTTGCCTGTCTTCTTTAATTATTGCTACTCATTCTAAAATTCTTTTAAAATCCTCAATGGAAAACATAATAATGAATTTAATATGGTGGTTGAAGTTTAAACAATGGTATATAGTAGCAATCATTTGCATTTTAATTCCAGCTATGACATGAGAGCCTTTGATATTTTGAGCTAGCTATTTCTTCCTAATCTCAATTTAAAATATGAAATAAAAATTAAATATATAACTCCAAATTAGATTAACACAATCCCACATTATTTTAATATAATAAATGTTTTACTAAAAGGAAGACAGCTGTATCTTTCAATGGATATATATGAAATGTCAAATAGTAAAAACTTATGAAATGTTTTCCAGTTAATTGTATCATAAAGCCTTTGTTATTGAATTGTTTCTTATAAATATGCATATTTGATCTCTTGTTTTCCACCCCTGATATCTCCTCAGATAGAAAGTGCGCTATCTTGGATATGAATCATGCAGGTATGAAGAAATAAAACCACAATAACATTAACAACAATAATGTCATTTTTCTTAATTAATTTTGTCTTTGAAATACAGCAGGTTGTCTCCATATGATACCCCAAAAGATTTAAACCATTCTCCAATTTTTCTTCCTTGATATCACCTCCTCTATCCGTTTTACTTTTTTTGGTCAATTATTACAATACTTTTCTAAATTCCCAAACTCTTTGCATCCTCAAATCTTATGGTATTGCAACCAGAGATTAAACTTCTAATGATATATTTTTACATAAATCCTATGGTTGAATATTCCAGTAATTGTTTCTTGTCTCAAAATAAATATTAGTCTACTTATAATGTAGCATCCTACAATTTTATGACAGAATGCCTCTTTTGTTTTTTATACTTTATACTCCATTCTTTGTTCTCTGGTTTGTCATCTATGTTTTATTTCTTAAATTGTCTCCTAACTGGCATGCTAGCACTTCTTCCTATGATATTTCTTTTTATTTTACCTTAAAGCTGAAACTTCCCCTTTGGTTAATAGCTTTGATTTCACGTCTTCTGGTCACCTTATTTGAGTCCTAAAATCTGGACAATAAATGGTCAAAATCTCCATAATCCTTCAGAAATCCCTGTAAGTATTTCTGTTGAGAGATTATGTCACATATTTGGAATACTTGTTTTTCATTTTATTCCACAAATAGATGCACATATGCTATAAGGTACTAAGAGCCTCAAAGTGTTGTACAGTGACTGAATGAGTCAAAGATAAATTAATAGAGTAACTTATTGTTGTCTTCTCTCCCTTCTTTCTTGAGAAATTAAGTCTGGGATAAAAGCCCTTAAAATTTAATTCTAAGATGTACATTTTGAAAATGAAAGAAGAATTCTCTTTCTTCTGTGATCCGTATTCTAACAGTATTCATATTGTCAAATAAATGAATAAGCACAATGGGCAGCCCGTATTGAAAAGCTAAGGCCAAGAAATTTTGATTTTGTGAGTAAATGAATAAAAGAGAAGAAAATGAATGAGATACAAGAACAGAGAATAGAGTTGTGAGATCCAAATTAAAACGTATATTTATGAGAGAGTAGATCCTAAAAGCTCCTGTCATAAGAAACAAAAACATATTATGTATAAACGTGTGGTAATATACGTTAACTAGACTTAACTGTGGTGATCATTTCATAATATGTACAAATACTACATCATTATTTTATAGAACTGAAATCAGTATGATGTAACACATCAAATATATATCAATTAAAATAAGAAAATATGTATGCTTACACTAGAGACAGAATCTTAATATTTCTTCTGATTGTGGCTAATTCTCAGAAATGGGAAATAAGATAATCTCTAGTTATCCAAGATATAAGTTCTGTATTTTAGACCTGTTCTGAATTCCTCAGTCTTTTTAATCATTTTCACAAGCTAAAGGATGAATATTGACAGGGGCCATTTTAATAGAGTAGTGAAAATCAGTTACTATATATGGAAACCACTGTGGCTCAGAGGGTAAAATATCTGCCTGCAATGTGGGAGACCTGGGTTCAGTTCCTGGCCTGGAAAGATCCCCTGGAGAAGGAAATGAAAGCCCACTGAGTATTCTCGCCTGGAGAATCCCATGGACAGAGGAGCCTGGCAGGCCACAGTTCATGGGATCACAAAGAGTTGGCTGAACAACTTACACTTTCACTTTTTTTCACATGGTAGTCAGATCACCTGTGTCTAATGAAATACATTCAAACAGCAAATGTTTTTCAATGAAAAATAAATGATCTTGAAAAGTATCCCATTTAACTAGAGTACAGAAATAGCTACTGAATCTTACCATATGCTTATAAAGATTAAGTAATTTCAACCTCCTCATTACCCTTCATTGCACGGGGAAAAAATTGAAAAAGAAGATGAGACAAATAAAAATTAGAAATAGCTGTAAAGTAGTAAAAAGAAAGAGAGGAGGAGGGGGATAAGTGATCAAAAGACCACTGTCTTTAATGGAAGAGCAGTTAGAGGAGACAGTTCAGGTGAATCCTTTTTTTTTTTTGTCATATCTCTGTATCATTACTGACCTGTATTTACCCTTGTTTTGATATAAGAAACCAATATTTATGTCACAAAATAATGTGGCATAAATTCACATAAATTCATTTCTTAAGAATTTTACAGCAAAGAATTTGACTCACATAGTAAATGTGGAGATCATGCCATAAGCTATAATTTGATTCAAGGGAGGAATCAATATCCTGATTTTGGAGACTAAAATACTTTGTGGTATCCTGGGGCACCTAAGGCATTTCTCTATATTCTTTATAAATAGGGAGTGTTCCCTTATTTTAAATGACCTTCTTTAGTGCTAGGAGAGAAAGGCTAAGGATTAAAAACCCATCTGTCTTTGAGGAACATTGTTTTTCATTTGGAGAATGATTACTAGTGTTTACAGAGTATACAAATTAAAAAAATTAAAAACAGAAAAATAAACATCAGATCAGATCAGATCAGTCGCTCAGACGTGTCTGACTCTGTGACCCCATGAGTTGCAGCACACCAGGACTCCCTGTCCATCACCAACTCCCGGAGTTTCATGGAACCTGCTGCTGTGGCTGCTAAGTCACTTCAGTCGTGTCCGACTCTGTGCGACCCCAGAGACGGCAGCCCACCAGGCTCCCCAGTCCCTGGGATTCTCCAGGCAAGAACACTGGAGTGGGGAACCTAGTAATAGCTAATTGTATTAATATATATATTTACTCATCTGCAAAGCAAATAAGTATACATTTTTGAGTGCATAAATTGATAAATATCATCAATTAGAATTCTATATTGCTCCTTAATAGTGCAGTTAATGGAGAAGGCAATGGCACCCCACTCCAGTACTCTTGCTTGGAAAATCCCATGGATGGAGGAGCCTGCAGTCCATGGGGTCATAAAGAGTCTGACACGACTGAGCGACTTCACTTTCACTTTTCCCTTTCGTGCATTGGAGAAGGAAATGGCAACCCACTCTAGTGTTCTTGCCTGGAGAATCCCAGGGAAGGGGGAGCCTGGTGGGCTGCAGTCCATGGGGTCACACAGAGTCGAACACGACTGAAGTGACTTAGCAGTAGCAGCAGGAGTGCAGTTAAAAAGTATTACAATAGAGAGGGCAATTAATGCTAATATGCCACAAGGAATCTAGATGTGTGACATCTAGTTCTGATTGAGAGAGAATTTACATTGGCAGAGGCACTGCAAATCATGGTTGGTATGCCCAAAATACCCAAACTCCCTCTTATATTCCCTGGTGGCTCAGACAGTAAAGAATCCACCTGCAATGCTGGAGATCTGGGTTCGAACCCTGGGTCAATAAGATCTCCTGGAGAAGGGAACAGCTACCCATTCCAGTATTATTTTCTGGAGAATTCCATGAACAGAGAAGCCTGGTGGGTTTACAGTCCAAAGGGTTATGAAGAGTCAGACACAACTGAATGACTAACACTTTCACTTTTCTTTTTTTTTTTTGTAGATAGAGCATGTAGTTTTATTTATTTATTTATTTTTAGTTTGAACAATTAATACATTTCAGATATAATATTATACATATTTAAATGTTATTCTCCCCAATCATCCCACCCTCTCCTGGTCCCAGAGTCCAAAAGTCTGGTCTATACATCAGTGTCTCTTTTGCTGTCTCGTAAATAGGGTTATTTTTACCATCTTTCTAAATTCCATATATGTGTGTTAGTATACTGTATTTGTGTTTTTCTTTCTGGCTTACTTCACTCTGTATAATAGGCTCCAGTTCCATCCACCTCCTTAGAACTGATTCAAATGTATTCTTTTTAATGGCTGAGTAATACTCCATTGTGTATATGTACCACTGCTTGCTTATCCATTCATCTGTGGATGGACATCTAGGTTGCTTCCACGTTCTGGCTATTGCAAACAGTGCTGCTATGAACATTGGGGTACACGTGTCTCTTTCAATTCTGGATTTCTCAGTGTATATGCCCAGCAGTGGGATTGCTGGATCATAAGGCAGTTCTAGTCCCAGTTTTTTGAGGAATCTCCAGACTGTTCTCCATAGTGGCTGTACCAGTTTGCATTCCCACCAACAGTGTAAGAGGGTTCCCTTCTCTCTGCACCCTCTCCAGCATTTATTGCTTGTGGACTTTAGGATAGCAGCCATTCTGATTGGCGTGAAATGGTATCTCATAGTGGTTTTGATTTGCATTTCTCTGATAATGAGTGATGTTGAGCATCTTTTCATGTGTTTGTTAGCCATCTGTATGTCTTCTTTGGAGAAATGTCTATTTAGTTCTTTGGCCCATTTTTTGATTGGGTCATTTATTTTTCTGGAATTGAGCTGTAGAAGTTGCTTGTATATTTTTGAGATTAGTTGTTTGTCAGTTGCTTCATTTGCTATTATTTTCTCCCATTCTGAAGGCTATCTTTTCACCTTGCTTATAGTTTCCTTTGTTGTGCAGAAACTTTTAAGTTTGATTAGGTCCCATTTGTTCATTTTTGATTTTGATTTTTGCCACTTTCACTGTTCATACTCCCTTATGTTATAATAAATTTCAACAAAAGCATCAAATAACTTTCTGGATATTTGATACTGTTCTGTGATGTTATTTTATTCATGCAGTTTATGTATCTAGGTCAGTTTTTTGGTCCTTTTTGCTTCCATCTGCTCAGGTAGTCCTATATAGGTCTATTAGAATTATTCTATTAGATACCATTGTTGTCGTTGTTCAGTCCCTAAGTCTTTTCTGACTCTAACCTGTGGCCCTCCAGGCTCCTCTCACCATGGGATTTCCCAGGCAAGAATTTCCTTTTCCACAGGATCTCCCCAGATCAGGAATCGAATCTGAATCTTCTGCTGCTCAAAATATACTAACCATTATTTTTTGTTTTCAATCATATCTGAATCTTCTATCAGATTACTAAAAAAAATAAAAATAAAAATAAAAGCAACTTGAACTTTTAAAGCAACCTTTTAAAATTAAAATTAAAAGCAACTTGAATTTTTACCTACTTTAACAAATTTTTTCACGTGTTAAACAAGCTTGGAAAATAGAGCAATATGCTATCATTGCAAAGAAACAAAGCATGTCAAAAAGATGCAACAGAATTTTTGCATGATTTACCATCTAATAGAAAGGAAAAAGGAAACGATAATTATTTTATGTATCAAATGAGAACCATCATGCTGAAACCTGAAGGAAATATTTGCAGAGAACATTCAGTTCAATAATATTCTCCAATTCAGTGGCTTAAGTCGAATTCTCTTTCTTGGGTAAGCAGAATCCTCCTGGAGTAAACATTTATATTGTTTAGTGTGAAACTAAATATTCAGCCAACTTGGATTTGTTTTTACCTACTTTCATAAACTTCAGAGATTCCACAAATATTAATTTTATATTTATCATAAGAATTTTTAATCACCTACATCCTATAGATAAACTGGATTTAAAAAAGTGATTATTGACACTCTTCTCTCTTCATTTCTTGATAATATTCATCTCATATAATGAGATTCTATGATTTCCATTAACACTCACATATGATCTGAAAGAGACGCTGAAATTTCCCAAAATAACTTTCAAATTATTTCTGTCTTAATGTAATTGCTCCTGCAAATGTAATGCCCTGGTAGTTTATTGATCACAGTTTAATGTGCTTTTTATACTCCTGCACTATACACTACCCTTCCTTTTCCAGGGGATCTCCCCAGATCAGGAATCAAATTTGAATCTTCTGCATTGGCAGGTGGATTCTGTATGTCTGAGTCACCAGGAAAGCCCATTAGAGACAATTGCTGCTGCTCAAAATATACTGCTCAAAAATGTGTTTTTTATACTCTTGCACTGTACACTACATTTCATTGCTACATTAACTTACACCATTTAAAACACATTTTCTTTTCCCTTAACTCTGTACTAATAAAGTCTGACAAAGTTATGAGTGCTCCTTTAATATTTTTTTCCTACAGAACATGATTACTGGTATTGCATAGTAATTAAATGGATGGGCTAGGGAATTAGATACATATAGGTTGCCTTACAAATAGCTGTTAAAAGAAGAAAAGATAAAAGCAAAGCAGAAAAGGAAAGACATAAGGTTCTGGATGCAGAGTTTCAAAGAATAGCAAAAAGAGATAGAAAATCTTTCTCAGTGATCAATACGAAGAAATAGAGGAAAACAACAGAATGGGAAAGACAAGAGATCTCTTCAAGAAAATTAGAGATACCAAGGGAACATTTCATGCAAAGATGGGCTCAATAAAATACAGAAACGGTATGAACCTAACAGAAGAAGAATATTAAGAAGAGCTGGCAAGAATACACAGAAGAACTGTACAAAAAAGATCTTCATGACCAAGATAATCATGATGATGTGATCACTCACCTAGAGCCAGACATCTTGGAATGTGAAGTCAAGTGGGTGTTAGAAAGCATCACTATGAACAAAGCTAGTGGAGGTGATGGAAATCCAGTTGAGCTACTTCAAATCCTGAAAGATGATGCTGTGTAAGTGCTGCACTCAATTTGCCAGCACACTTCGAAAACTCAGCAGTGGCCACAGGACTGGAAAAGGTCAGTTTTCATTCCAATCCAATTCTTTGAGCAATGCCAAAGAATGCTAAAACAAACTACCACACAATTGCAGTAATCTTACATGCTAGTAAAGTAATGCTCAAAATTCTCCAAGTCAGGCTTCAGCAATACGTGAACCATGAACTTCCAGATGTTCAAGTAGGTTTTAGAAAAGGCAGAGAAACCAGAGATCAAATTGCCAACATCCGCTGGATCATCGAAAAAGCAAGAGAGTTCCAGAAAAACATCTATGTCTGCTTTTTTGACTATGCCAAAGCCTTTGACTGTGTGGATCTCAATAAACTGTGGAAAATTCTGAAGGAGATGGAAATACCATACCACCTGACCTGCCCCTTGAGAAACCTGTATGCAGGTCAGGAAGCAACAGTTAGAACTGGACATGGATCAACAGACTGGTTCCAAATAGGAAAAGGAGTACATCGAGGCTGTATACTGTCACCTTGCTTATTTAACTTGTATGCAGAGTACATCATGAGAAACGCTGAGCTGGAAGAAGCACAAACTGGAATCAAGATTGCCAGGAGAAATATCAATAACTTCAGATATGCAGATGACACCACCCTTATGGCAGAAAGTTAAGAGGAACTAAAATCTTCTTGATGAAAGTGAAAGTGGAGAGTGAAAAAGTTGACTTAAAGCTCAACATTTAGAAAACGAACATCATGGCATCTGGTCCTATCACTTCATAGGAAATAGATGGGGAAACAGTGGAAACAGTGTCAGACTTTATTTTTCTGGGCTCCAAAATCACTGCAGATGGTGATTGCAGCCAGGAAATTAAAAGATGCTTACTCGTTGGAAGGAAAGTGATGACCAACCTAGATAACATATTCAAAAGCAGAGACATTACTTTTCCAACAAATGTCCATCTAGTCAAGGCTATGGTTTTTCCAGTGGTCATGTGTGAATATGAGAGTTGGACTGTGAAGAAAGCTGAGCGCCGAAGAATTGATGATTTTGAACTGTGGTGTTGGAGAAGACTCTTGAGAGTCTCTTGGACTGCAAGTGCATTCTAAAGGAGATTGGTCCTGGGTGTTCTTTGGAAGGAATGGTGCTAAAGCTGAAGCTCCAGTACTTTGGCCACCTCATGCGAACATTTGAGTCACTGTAAAAGACTCTGATGCTGGGAGGGATTAGGGGAAGGAGGAGAATGGGATGACAGAGGATGAGATGGCTGGATGGCATCACCGACTCAATGGACATGAGTTTGAGTGAACTCTAGGAGTTGATGATGGACAGGGAGGCCTGGTGTGCTGTGATTCATGGGGTTGCAAAGAGTTGGACATGACTGAGCAATTGAACTGAACTGAAGGTTCACATTTTAATGCTTTCAGTTTTAAATTTGGGAAGTTGAGAGTAATTTAAATTTACTACAACTGAACAACTCACTTCAAAAATGATAAGTAGACCATGTCACCCTGGTGGCTCATATGGTAAAGCCTCTGCCTACAACGTGGGAGGTCTGGGTTTGATATCCAGGTCAGGAAGATACCCTGGTGAAGGAAATGGCAATCTACTCCAGCATTCTTGCCTGGAAAATCCCATGGACAGAGAAACCTGGTAGGCTACAGTTTATGGGGTCACGAGAGTCAGACAAGACTGAGCGATTTCACTTTCACCTTACATTTTAAGTATTATATATGTAATGTGAGAAGGTCATTTAGCCCAATCTTGCCTAAAAAAGTAAAGAAAGTGAAATTGCTCAGTCATGTCTGACTCTTTCTGATTCCATGCCATGGACTGCAGCCCACAAGGCTCCTTGGTCCATGGGATTTTCCAGGCATGAATACTGGAGTGGGTTGCCATTTCCTTCTCCAGGGGATCTTCCCAACCCAGGGATGAACCAGGGTCTCCCACATTGTAGGCAGATGCTTTACTGTCTGAGTTACCAGGGAAGCCCAATCTTGATTACTGTGAGTTTAATTGCTTTCTGGGTGATGTTGTAAGCCTAAGCATTTGTGCATTTGGTCATCTGAGTAATATGATAGTTCTTACACAGTTTAATGAACAGAGAATTAAAATCATCTATGAATGATATCGGAGAAGGCAATGGCACTCCACTTCAGTACTCTTGCCTGGAAAATCCCATGGATGGAGGAGCCTGACAAGCTGCAGTCCATGGGGTCGCTAAGCTTCAGACAAGATTGAGTGACTTCACTTTTCCTTTTCACTTTCATGCATTGGAGAGGGAATGGCAACCCACTCCAGTGTTCTTGCCTGGAGAATCCCAGGGACAGGGGAGCCTGGTAGGCTGCCGTCTATGGGGTCACACAGAGTCGGACACGACTGAAGTGACTTAGCAGCAGCAGCAGCAACAGCAGCATGAATGATATCTATCTTTCTTACTAATGTTTTCTATCATTTTATTTACTTTCATAGTTATAAATTTAAGCTGTTTGTTCTTGGTGGTATGATAAGGTAACGAAGTTTATAAAAGGTTTACTGAATGGAAAATACAGTATAAATTTCTGCTAAGATAGACTTCACTTCCAAATTTTCATTTTGTATCAGATCAGTCGCTCAGTCGTGTCTGACTCTTTGCGACCCCATGAACTGCAGCACGCCAGGCCTCCCTATCTATCACCAGCTCTCGGAGGTCACTCAGACTCACATTCATCGAGTCAGTGATGCCATCCAGCCATCTCATCCTCTGTCGTCCCCTTCTCCTCCTGCCCTCAATCCCTCCCAGCATCAGAGTCTTCTCCAATGAGTAAACTCTTCGCATGAGGTGGCCAAGATACTGGAGTTTCAGCTTTACCATCATTCCTTCCTAGTATATGAAAAATACCACTAGGCAGTCCCATTTTATGAAATCCAAAAAAGGGAATGTCCTTTAGTTTTCTAATGAAGATAAGTCTTTGGGATATGTTGACAAAATTATTTTAATATAGACTGATCATGGTGATAGCGACTTAATATGAATTGAAAACAGAAAACAATAGTCTCTTCAATAAAAGTTGAGACATCAATTATTGAGTATACATCAAATTGAAATGTTAAGCAATTATTAATAGTTAATTGTTAATTTTTATAAAACCCAAAATACACTCATCTCTCCTAGGCTCTCAAAATTAGAACATGTATATATTTACTTTTGTAGATACATATGCATCTACCCTAATGAAAACCATTCAGTGTATCTTTATAATAATTCTCATACATTATATTCAATAGTGACTTGATCAGATCAGATAAGATCAGTCGCTCAGTCGTGTCCGACTTTTCGCAACCCCATGAACCGCAGCATGCCAGGCTTCCCTGTCCATCACCAGCTCCCGGAGGTCACCCAGACTCACACCCATCAAGTCAGTGATGCCATCCAGCCATCTCATCCTCTGTCGTCCCCTTCTCCTCCTGCCCTCAATCCCTCCCAGCATCAGAGTCTTCTCCAATGAGTCAACTCTTCGCATGAGGTGGCCAAAATACTGGAGTTTCAGCTTTAGTATCATTCCTTCTAAAGAAATCCAGGATTGATCTCCTTCAGAATGGACTGGTTGGATCTTCTTGCAGTCCAAGGGACTCTCAAGAGTCTTCTCCAACACCACAGTTCAAAAGCATCAATTCTTTGGTGCTCACCCTTCTTCACAGTCCAGCTCTCACATCCATACATGACCACAGGAAAGACCATAGCCTTGACTAGGCGAACCTAGACCCTACATAAATATGACTTTTAATAACAAAAAAAATCCTTTAAGTTTATACAAGACAAAAGAAAGTTGATCACTCCTTAGTAATGTAGATAATATTAAGAAAATTACTATGTCTAATTAATTATCAACTGTATTTCAGTCTGCTTTTGTTGTATGATAAACAACATTTTAGTGACATAAAACAATATCATTTAATTTTCATGTACATTTCTGTAAGTTGGCTGGTGTAAAGCTTAACTAGGTAGGAGTCAGCTGGCTTTGGCTCCAAGATAAGGAGTGGAGCCAAGCCCACTCTAGATATCTATGTATTTATTTCATTATATGTATATATTTTAAATGTAATAATTTAAATATTTCAAATATGTGTATACTTATATTATTTTAATAACGACAGATTGTTGTATTATATTTCATGATATGAGCATACCCTAGGTTTAATTAATCAGTTTCTAACAATGTGTATTTATGTTTTCTTATATTTTCACTATTATAAAAAACTGTTTCCCCAGGCATTAGTGTACAAACATTGTTACTCTTACATAAGGCAAATCTTTAGAGAATAAAAAGAAATAAAATAATTGCTTTAAGATGTGCACATTTCTAATGCACTAAGTTTTTTTCAAACTGCTTTTTATAGAGCAATTCAATTTCTACTCTCAACAACAGTTGGCATTATTAAAACCTGATGGCTAAAATATGATAATAATGTTCTAATCTGCATTCCTTTTTATTTTTAATGAGATAATGTACCCTTTTATGGACCATTTTTATTACTTATTTTTTGGCTCCATTTCCTAATTGCTTCCAAATTATTTAATTGAGTGGGTTTTATTTTCTTTCTTTGCTTTGTAGGAAATGTTTATATATACAAGATCTTTTTTTTGTTTAGTCTTTTTTAAAATATTTTTTTATTTAAAATTTTTATTTTTTTTTTTTTACTTTGCAGTATTGTATTGGTTTTGCCATACATCAAGATGCATCTGCCACGGGTGTACACATGCTCCCAATCCTGAACTCCCCTCCGTCTTCCCTTCCTGTACCATCCCTTTGGGTCATCCCAGTGCACCAGCCCCAGGCTTCCTGTATCCTGGACTGGCAATTTGTTTCTTATATGATATTAGACATGTTTCAATGCCATTCTCCCAAATCTAATTATACAGAGTGAAGTAAGCCAGAAAGAAAAACACCAATACAGTATATACTGGATCTTAATACTCTGTATGGTAAACATGTGGCAAATGTTTCTTTTCAGTTGCTGCTTGTCTATTAACAATATTTATGGTGAATCAGAATTTTAACTTTGATATAACCAAGTTATTCAAAGTTTACTTTATAACTATTGTTTTTATGTCTTGTTAATATTTTTTCTCCTATAGACACAAATATTGCATACTAATTTTTATTCTAATTCTCCTAATATTTTTAAAGCATATACTGCAGAACCATAATCTTATGCTTAAATCCTAGTATGCAGTTTAGTAGCTTTATGAGATTTAGCAAGAAACAACCCCTCTGTGCTTCACTTTCCAAAACTAAAAATTAGAATTATACTAAAAAAGAGCATACTTGCTACTAGTGGTGACTAAGTGCCAGCAAATTTGGAAAATTCAGCAGTGGCCACAGGACTGGAAAAGGCCAGTTTTCATTTCAATCCCAAAGAAAGGCAATGGAAAGAGTGCTCAGACTACCGCAGAATTGCACTAACCTCACACACTAGTAAAGTAATGCTCAAAATTCTCCAAGCCAGGGTTCAGCAATACGTGAACCGTGAACTTCCAGATGTTCAAGCTGGGTTTAGAAAAGTCAGAGGAACCAGAGACCAAATTGTCAACATCCGCTGGATCATGGAAAAAGCAAGAGAGTTCCAGAAAAACATCTATGTCTGCTTTTTTGACTATGCCAAAGCCTTTGACTGTGTGGATCACAATAAACTGGAAAATTTTGAAGGAGATGGAAATACCATACCACATGACCTGCCTCTTGAGAAACCTGTATGCAGGTCAGGAAGCAACAGTTAGAACTGGACATGGATCAACAGACTGGTTCCAAATAGGAAAAGGAGTAAGTCAAGGCTGTATATTGTCACCATGTTTATTTAACTTATATGCAGAGTACATCATGAAAAATGCTGGGCTGGAGGAAGCACAAGTTGGAATCAAGACTGCTGGGAGAAATATCAATAACCTCAGACATGCAGATGACACCACCCTTATGGCAGAAAGTGAGGAGGAACTAAAGAGCCTCTTGATGAAAGTGAAAGAGGAGAGTGAAAAAGCTGGCTTAAAGCTCAACATTCAGAAAACTAAGATCATGACATCTGGTCCCATCACTTCATGGCAAATAGATGGGAAAACAGTATCAGACTTTATTTTTCTGGGCTCCAAAATCACTGCAGATGGTGATTGCAGCCATGAAAGTAAAAGATGCTTACTCCTTGGAAGGAAAGTTATGACCAACCTAGATAGCATATTCAAAAACAGAGACATTACTTTACTAACAAAGGTCCGTCTAGTCAAGGTATGGTTTTTCCAGTGATCATGTATGGATGTGATAGTTGGACTGTGAAGAAGGCTAAGTGCCAAACAATTGATGCTTTTGAACTGTGGTGTTGGAGAAGACTTTTGAGAGTCCCTTGGACTGCAAGGAGATCCAATCAGTCCATTCTGAAGGAGATAAGTCCTGGGTGTTCATTGGGAGGACTGATTTTGAAGCTGAAACTCCTGATGTTAAGAGCTGACTCATTTGAAAAGACTCTGATGCTGGGAAAGATTGAGGGCAGGAGGAGAAGGGGACGACAGAGGATGAGATGGTTGGATGGCATCATCCACTTGATGGACATGGGTTTGGGTTAAGTCCAGGAGTTGGTAATGGACAGGGAGGCCTGGCGTGCTGTGGTTCCTGGGGTCACAAAGAGTCGGACACGACAGAACTGAACTGAACTGAACTGAAGTGACATGTTAGAGGAACACATACTCAGTTATACTGTATTGGCTTATCCATTGTGCAAAATTGTATGGTTCTATTTCTGGATGTAGGCACTCAATTTTTTCAATTTACCTATTTGTCTATCTAAGATGGCCAACTGTCTGAATTAACTCCTGAATTTCATTTCAATGAACATATTTTGGATTGCTAGTAAATAGAAACCTGCTTACATTTTTGTGTTTTTTGCCTTTTATTTTTTTCCTTATTAAACTCAAAAATTAGTTCTAGTAGGTTTTGCTTATTTTTGTAGATTCTTTGGAACTTTCTATGTAGACTGGAATGCTATCCATATGTAAAGACAGGATTATTCTTCTTTTCTAACAATCTGTTTTATGACTGATACGTTTTAAAATACTTCTGTGATTTAGGAAGCTCGGACCTTGACATAATTAAAACTTTTCAATATATTAGTGTACCTACAAATAAGCATTTGAAAGAAAAGTAAATGTCCCACAAAATTAATCAATTAGCCTGACACAGTGTTCCCAAAGCTAAAGCATGGCTGAATATATGCTTACAATGCAAGTCTTTAAAAAAATGAGAAAATATACTATCACTTAGTATACTATGACAATATCAGATCAGATCAGATCAGATCAGATCAGATCAATCACTCAGTCGTGTCTGACTCTTTGCGACCCCATGAACCGCAGCACGCCAGGCCTCCCTGTCCATCACCAACTCCCGGAGGTCACTCAGACTCACATTCATCGAGTCAATGATGCCATCCAGCCATCTCATCCTCTGTTGTCCCCTTCTCCTCCTGCCCCCAATCCCTCCCAGCATCAGAGTCTTCTCCAATGAGTCAACTCTTCGCATGAGGTGGCCAAAATACTGGAGTTTCAACTTTAGCATCATTCCTTCCAAAGAAATCCCAGGGCTGATCTCCTTCAGAATGAACTGGTTGGATCTCCTTGCATTCCAAGGGACTCTTAAGAGTCTTCTCCAATAGATAGTTAATAGTTTTATCAAAAATACTTGGTAGATAAATATATGTAAATGAAAATATAACTATGATTCACTGATATCTTAATTATATCACTTTGTATTTGTTGTTGCTGTTTAGTCACTAAGTTGTATCCCACTCTTTGTGACCCTCAGGGACTGTGGCATGCCAGGCTTCCCTGTCCTTCACTCTCTCCCAGAATTTGCTCAAACTAATGTTCATTGAGTCATTGATGCCTTCCAACTGTCTCACCCTCTGTTGCCTCCTTTTCCTCTTGCCCTCAATCTTTCTCAACATCAGTGTTGACTTTTTGCATCAGATGGCCAAAGTATTGGAGCTTCAGATCAGTATTAGTCCTACCAATGAATTATCAGGGATGATTTCCTTGAGGATTGACTGGTTTGATCTTGTTGCTGTCCAAAGAACTCTCAAGAGTCTTCTCCAGTACCACACTTTGAAAGCATCAATTCTTAAGCACCCAGACTTCTTTATGGTCCAAATCTTACATTGTTACCTGACTACTGGAAAAATCATAGCTTTGACTATATGGACCTTTGTGGCAAAATAATGTTTTGCTTTTTAATACCCTGTCTATGCTTGTCATAGCTTGTCTTCTAAGAAGCAAGTGTTATTTAATTTCATGGCTACAGTCAGTGCCCACAATGATTTTGGAGCCCAAGAAAATAAAATCTGCCATTGTTTCAGTTGTTTTCCCACCTATTTGCCATGAAGTGATGGGACCTGATGCCATGATCTTAGTTTTTGAGCTTTTAATTTTCAATTCTCACCCTCATCAAGAGGTTCTTTAGTTCCTCTATGCATTCTGTCATTCAGTTAAGTTTAGTTCAGTCACTCAGTTGTGTCCAACTCTTTGCGACCCCATGGACTGCAGCACATCAGGCCTCCCTGTCCATAATCAACTGCCAGAGTTTACTCAAACTCATGTCCATTGAGTTGGTGATGTCATCCAATAATCTTGTTCTCTGTCATCCCCTTATTCTCCTGCCTTCAATCTTTCCCAGAAACAGGGTCTTTTCAAATGAGTCAGCTCTTCATATCAGGCAGCCAAAGTATTGGAGTTTCAGCTTCAGCATCAGTCTTTCCAATGAACACCCAGGACTGATTTCTTCAGGGATGGACTGGTTGGATCTCCTTCCAGTCCAAGGGACTCTCAAGAGTCTTCTCCAACACCACAGTTCAAAATCATCAATACATTGGCACTCAGATTTCTTTATAGTCCAACTCTCATATACATACATAACTACTGGAAACCAATAGTTTTGACTAGACTGGCTTTTGTTGGTAAAGTAATGTCTCTGTAATTTAGTATGGTGTTTAGATTGGTCATAAGCAAAAGCAGGGAGTCAATAAATACCTGGAGTAATAGGCAAATTTGGCCTTTGAGTACAGAATGATACAGGGTAAAGGATAATAGAGTTTAGCCAAGAGAACACAATGGTCATAGCAAACACCCTCTTCCAAAAACACAAGAGAAGACTCTGCATATGGACATCACCAGATGGTCAACACCGAAATCAGATTGATTATATTCTTTGAGCCAAAGATGGAGAAGCACTATACAGTCAGCAAAACAAGACGAGGACCTGACTGTTGCTGAGACCATGAACTCCTTATTGCCAAATTCAGACTTAAATTGAATAAAGTAGGGAAAACCACTAGACCATACAGAAAAGATCAGATCAGATCAGTCAGTCAGTCATGTCCAACTCTGTGTGACCCCATGAATTGCTACACACCAGGGCTCCCTGTCCATCACCAACTCCCGGAGTTCACCCAGACTCACATCCATCGAGTCAGTGATGCCATCCAGCCATCTCATCCTCTGTCGTCCCCTTCTCCTCTTGCCCCCAATACCTCCCAGCATCAGAGTCTTCTCCAGTGAGTCAACTCCTTGCATGAGGTGGCCACAGTACTGGAGTTTCAGCTTTAGCATCAGCCCTTCCAAAGAAATCCCAGGGCTGATCTCTTTCAGAATGGACTGGTTGGATCTCCTTGCAGTCCAAGGGACTCTCAAGAGTCTTCTCCAACACCACAGTTCAAAAGCATCAATTCTTTGGCACTCAGCTTTCTTCACAGTCCAACTCTCACATCCATACATGATCACAGGAAAAATCATAGCCTTAACTAGACGAACCTTTGTTGGCAAAGTAATGTCTCTGCTTTTCAATATGCTATCTAGGTTGGTCATAACTTTCCTTCCAAGGAGTAAGTGTCTTTTAATTTCATGGCTGCAGTCACCATCCACACTGATTTTGGAGCCCCAAAAAATAAAGTCTGACACTGTTTCCACTGTTTCCCCATCTATTTCCCATGCAGTGATGGGACCAGATGCCATGATCTTCATTTTCTGAATGTTGAGCTTTAAGCCAACCTTTTCACTCTCCACTTTCACTTTCATCAAGAGGCTTTTTAGTTCCTCTTCACTTTCTGCCATAAGGGTGGTGTCATCTGCATATCTGAGGTGATAGATATTTCTCCTCGTAATCTTCATTCCAGTTTGTGCTTCTTCCAGCTCAGCGTTTCTCATGATGTACTCTGCATATAATTTAAATAAACAGGGTAACAATATACAGCCTTGACGTACTCCTTTTCGTATTTGGAACCAGTCTGTTGTTGTTCCATGTCCAGTTCTAACTGTTGCTTCCTGACCTGCATACAAATTTCTCAAGAGGCAGATCAGGTGGTCCGGTATTCCCATCTCTTTCAGAATTTTCCACAGTTTATTGTGATCCACACAGTCAAAGGCTTTGGCATAGTCAAAAAAGCATAGATGTTTTTCTGGAACTCGCTTGCTTTTTCCATGATCCAGCAGATGTTGGCAATTTGATCTCTGGTTCCTCTGCCTTTTCTAAAACCAGCTTGAACATCAGGAAGTTCATGGTTCACATATTGCTGAAGCCTGGCTTGGAGAATTTTGAGCATTACTTTATTAGCATGTGAGTTGAGTGCAATTGTGTGGTAGAATGAGCATTCTTTGGCATTGCCTTTCTTTGGATTGAGGTATGATATAAATCAAATCCCTTCTGATTATACAGAGGAAGTGCCAAATTGATTCAAGAGATTAAATCTGATAGGCTGCTTGAAGAACTATAGACAGAGATTCATGACATAGGAGATAGGGAGCAAGACCATCCTCAAGAAAAAGAAATGCAAAAAGGCAAAATAGTTGTATGAGAAGGCCTTATAAATAGCTGTGAAAAGAAGAGACGGGAAAGACAAAGAATAATATAAAAGATATAACCATCTGAATGCAGAGTTCCAAAGAATAGCAAGGAGAGATAAGAAAGCCTTCCTCAGTGATCAATGCAAAGAAATAGAGGAAAACAACAGAATGAGAAAGTCTAGAAATCTCTTCAAGAAAATTAGAGATACCAAGGGAAATTTCATGCATATATGGGCATGATAAAGAACAGAAATGGCGTGGACCTAACAGAACCAGACGATATTAAGAATGGCAAGAATACCAGAAGAACTATCCAAAAAAGATCTGCATGACCAAGATAATCACGATGTTGTGATCACTCATCTAGAGCCAGACATCCTGGAATGTGAAGTCAAGTGGATCTTAGGAAACATCACTACAAACAAAGATAGTGGGGTGATGGAATTCCAGTTGAGCTCTTTCAAATCCTAAAAGACGATGCTGTGAAAGTGTTTCACTAATATGCCAGCAAATTTGGAAAACTCAGCAGTGGCCACAGGACTGGGAAAGGTCAGTTTTCATTCCAGTCCCAAAGAAAGACAATGCCAAAGAATGCTTAAACTACCACACAATTCCACTCATCTCACTAGCTAATAAAGTAATGCTCAAAATTCTCCAAGGCAGGCTTAACAGTATGTGAACTGTGAACTAGATGCTCAAGCTGAATTTAGAAATGGCAGAAGAACCAGAGATCAAAATGTCAACATCCTTGGATCATTGAAAAAGCAAGAGAGTTCCAAAAAACATCTATGCTTTTTTGGCTATGCCAAAGCCTTTTACTGTGTGGATCACAGTAAACTGTGGAAAATTCTGAAAGAGATGGGAATATCAGACCACTTGACCTGCCTCTTGAGAAATCTGTATGCAAGTCAGGAAGCAACAGTTAGAACTGGGCATGGAACAACAGAATGGTTCCAAATAGAAAAAGGAGTACGTCAAGGCTGTATATTGTCACCCTGCCTATTTAACTTACATACAGACTACATCATGAGAAATGCTGGGCTGGAAGAAAAACACACTGGAATGAAGATTGTCAGGAGAAATATCAGTCACCTCAGATATGCAGATGACACCACCCTTATGGCAGAAAGTGAAGAGGAACTAAAAAGCCTCTTGAAGAAACTGAAAGAGGAGAGTGAAAAAGTTGGCTTAAAGCTCAACATTTAGAAAACTAACATAGCATCTGGTCCCATCACTTCATAAGGAATAGATGGGGAAACAGTGGAAACAGTGACTGACTTTATCTTGGGGGGCTCCAAAATCACTGCAGATGGTGACTGCAGCCATGAAATTTAAGACACTTACTCCTTGGAAGAAAATGTGTGACCAACCTTGACAGCATATTAAAGAACAGAAACATTACTTTGCCAACAAAGGTACATCTAGTCAAATCTATGGTTTTTTCAGTAGTCATAATGTGAGAGTCGAATTATAAAGAAAGCTGAGCGCTGAAGAATTGATGCTTTTGAGCTGTGGTATTGAAGAAGACTCTTGAGAGTCCCTTGCACTTCACGGAGATCCAACCCGTTAATCCTAAAAGAAATCAGTCCTGAATATTAATTGACAGGACTAATGCTGAAGCTGAAACTCCAGTACTTAGCCATCTGATGGGAAGAACTGACTCATTTGAAAATACCCTCTTGTTGGGAAAGTTTGAAGGCAGGTGGAGAAGGGGACGATAGAGGATGAGATGGTTGGATGTCATCAACGACTCAATGGACATAAGTTTGAGTCAGCTCCGAGAGTTGCCGATGGACAAGGTGGCCTGGAGTGTTGCAAAGAGTTGGACACGACTGAGCAACTGAACTGACTGATAACTTAAAAGTCGCTTCCCTAGTGCTTCATTGGTAAAGAATCCCCCTGACAACGCAGGTGATGCAGGAGACAGGGATTCAATCCCTGGGTCAGGAAGATTCCCTGGACTATGAAATGGCAGCTAAGTCCAGTTTTCTTGCCTGGGAAATCCCATGGAAGGAGGAGTCTGGTAGGCTACAGCCAATGAAGTCATTAAGGCATCTGACATTATTTAGCAACAAAGCAACAATAGCTTAAAAAAGATTTTTCAGGGAGATATTTCCCATAAATTATTTCCTTCTAAATTTGTTTAATATAAGTAAATGTAGGCAAGTGAGACTAAATCTGCTGAGAACTTTTACTCCATAGATTAGGATCCTTCCTTGAGGAAATGATATTGGCTTGTTTGCCAGGAATTATGTTGTTTGTATGTATACAAGGAGATTAATTACGCTACCTTCTGTTTATTCCAGAAATGATCCCATAGTAAAAGGAGAGGATCAACAGCTGTCTAACCATTTCTTCCTCATTGTTTAATGCAGGAACTGCAAAAGTTGGGACAGTGGGAATGTGTATATAACCAATCTAAACATTCAAAAGAAAAGCTTTGAAAGCAAAAATTGAATTTTCTGGAAAAGAAATTCTGCAACCTTGAGGCTACCCAAGCTCTGTACCTGCCAGCCTGCTATAGAAGATTTCAAATTTACCCGTCTCAACAATCACTTGAGCCCATTTCTTAATTCTTTTCTCCAAGAAGGTCAGTTTTTGCTCCGAAAGCTTTTTGGCCAATTGAATGAGGCCCACCCACATTATCTAAGGTAATTTTATTTAAAGTCAACTGATTGTAGGGGGTATACACACATACAAAACCCCTCCACCACAAAACTGAGATTAGTGCTCAATTAAACAACTGAGTGCCATAGCTAAGCAAAGTCTACACATAAACCATCACAGAATGTGGGTCCTCTGCTGATACAAATGATTCTTTCATTGGAAAAGTATTCAAACCTTTTTCTAAACACAGGAATCTCACTTGATGATGGATTTCTGTTGACAAGTCTGATTTTATGTTATGACTGGTTAGAAACTACTCTGTTTACTATACCTAGTTTCAATCCGTGCAGAGTCTATCTGGAAACTCATAGTCTACTGGTGTTTAAAATATTTTTTGAGAGATATCTCAAAAAATGTTGCCTATTATAGTGGGGCTTTGCTCTATCTGGATTCCCTGGTGGCTCATATGGTAAAGAATTTGCCTGCAATGCAAGAGTTGTTGTTCAGTCACTCAGTTGTGTCCAACTCTTTGCAACTCCATGGACTGCAGCATGCCAGGCTTTTCTGTTCTTCACCATTTCCCGAAGCTTGCTCAAACTCATGTCTACTGAGTCAGTCATGCCATGCAACCATCTCATCCTCTGTTGTCCCTGCAGTGCAGGAGACCTGGTTTTAATTCCTGGCCCTGGGAGATATTCTAGAGAAGGGAATTGCAACCCACACCAGTATTCTTGCTTGAAGAATTCCATGGTTGGAGGAGCCTGGCGAGTTACAGTCCATGGGGTTGCAAAGAGTCAGATATGACTGATTGATTAACTTTACTCTATATGGTGGTGCAAGTGGTAAAGGACTCCCTGCCAGTGCAGGAGACACAAGAGACATGGATTTGATACCTGGGTCAGAAAGATCCCCTGGAGAAGGGCATGACAACCCACTTCAGTATTCTTTCTTGGAGGAGCCTGGCAGGCTGCAGTTCATAGGGTCACACAGAGTCAGACATGACTGAAGTGACTTAGCACACATTTAGCACACATATATGCCATATTGCATTTTCAAAAGATGGCCACAGTAATATCATCCATCTCATATACATTCTACTTTGTTATCATGACATTTCTCCCACTGAGAATAATATAAAGGAAAAAGCTATTATATAATTTTATCAAAATATTGGATATGGATAACATATCTTAATGTTAAGATATTTGGCATTTTAATAATACAGTACATGTTTTTTAAATTGCAGGTTTTCTCTTTATGTTTTTGTTAGATTTGTGTATATATATATATTTGTAATATATATATATATTTGTAATATACATATATTTGTAACATACATATATATTATATATATATAATATATATATAACTATTCTTAAAGTATTTAATCTAAAAATTTTAATGTACTTCTATAGCTTTTTAGACTCAATTCTAAATGTCACTGTGCTGTGTGCATATTAGTGTCTGACTCTTTGGAGATCCCATAGACTGTAGCTTACCAGGCTCCTCCAGCTATGGGATTATATAGACAAGAATGCTGGAGCAGACTGCCATGTCCTACTCCAGGTGATCTTTCTGACCCAGGGATCAAACCTGTGATTCCTGTGTCTCCTACAGTGGCAGGAGGATTTTTCACCATTGCACCACCTGGGAAGCCCCACATGTCACCATCTCTAAGGTATTTTGTACTAGGAGTTCTCAGGTAGCTCAAACATTTCTGCTTCATGACTCTCTGTGACTATGAAAAGCTCTGAGCTTTTGGCTCCTAGTGTCATTATCCTGTAAACTGGCAAATGCCTCGGTGGAAATGATTTCTAGAACAGTATTTATCTCTGTTATTTTACTTCTCTATAGGATTTTATTTAGCCCTTCATTTCATGAATTTTCTCTTGTTTTCTATTTCAGACGCTTACTCTTTGGAAGGAAAGTTATGACCAACCTAGAGAGCATATTCAAAAGCAGAGACATTAGTTTGCCAACAAAGGTCTGTCTAGTCAAGGCTATGGTTTTTCCTGTGATCATGTATGGATGTGAGAGCTGGACTGTGAAGAAGGCTGAGCGCCGAAGAATTGATGCTTTTGAACTGTGGTGTTGGAGAAGATTCTTGAGAGTCCCTTGGACTGCAAGGAGATCCAACCAATCCATTCTGAAGGAGATCAGCCCTGGGATTTCTTTGGAAGGAATGATGCTAAAGCTGAAACTCCAGTACTCTCGCCACCTCATGTGAAGAGTTGACTCATTGGAAAAGACTCTGATGCTGGGAGGGGTTGGGGGCAGGAGGAGAAGGGGACGACAGAGGATGAGATGGCTGGATGGCATCACTGACTCGATGGATGTGAGTCTAAGTGAACTCCAGGTGTTGGTGATGGATAGGGAGGCCTGGCATGCTGCTATTCATGGGGTCTCAAAGAGTCGGACACGACTAAGCGACGGATCTGATCTGATTGCTTTATAACAAGGCTTAAGCAGAACTTCTTTTTCTCTTTAATACTAGACATAATTCCTTGAAATTAATAATGCTTTATGCTCCATGTTTATGTACAACAAAACACTATAAAGATGAATGAAAATTTTGTGTGTTGTCAATGGCTTTGTTACACAGCTTTTTAATCACCCTTATAGCCATACTGGTCAACGTCTTTTCCCATAGGAGTTTTTGTTTTTTCAAGTAGGGAATCCTAAATTTTAGCCTACTAAATAAAATATGGGTGCCATGTTCTGGGATATGAGAGGAAAAATGGGACTGAGGGACAGTCTTATTTAACCTTCCATCACATATATTCCTTGTTCACCTATACTTAAACCTCCAGAATCTTACTAAGTTTGAATATTTATTTTCACTTGGCATCCTTGTTTAGAAGAGGGTATTTAAGAATCTTATTAAAAATCTTTATTTAAAGAAAATCAACTTGTCTGGGTTCAATCTAGTTTTTAACTCAACCTGTGTGAGTTGAGGACTTGACGCATCTAAGTTCTGAGCACTGGGGGATGAGGGAAATGGCATGGCTTTGGGGCAGATTGCTTAACTTCCCAGGGGTCCCATTTCTTGTCAGTTTAGATTACATCTTTCTTTGTCATCAGATAACTGTGTATCTCATTTCTAGCTTCTTCTACTGTCTGTTATTTTCTACTCACTTATTTGTCCTTCTGGGTTCTTGATCTTTTATTTCAAATGGTCACTGCAGTAAGTTCCTCTGATGGAAAGTTTACATTACTTTATCTAATCCATCATAATTAATTGTTACTCTACCTTAGACTTTCACCTGACTTCTAAAGATAAAAAAAAAAAAAAAAAAGGCAACAAACATAACTATGAATTTCCAATTATACAGGTAATACTCAAGTCATGGAGCCTTTTATAAACAAGCCTTTATTTAAAATATGAATAAAAAGTATTACAGAGACAGAAAGAAGTTCAGTCTAAATAAAACACTTTGTCAAGCAAACATGGCATGTGCTGTGTTTTCTTGGCTTCTATATTTGTCCATTTCAGTTCAATTCAGTAAATCAGTCATGTTTGACTCTTTGCAACCTCGTGAATTGTAGCATGTCAGGCTTCCCTGTGCATCATTAACTGCTGGAATCTACCCAAATCCATATCCATTGAGTCGGTGATGCCATCCAACCATCTCATCCTCTGTCATCCCCTTTTCCTGCCCTCAATCTTGCCCAGCATCAGGTTATTTTCAAATAAGTCAACTCTTCTCATCAGGCGGCCAAAGTATTGGCATTTCAGTTTCAACAACACACCTTCCAATGAACCCCCAGGACTATCTCCTTTACGATGGACTGGTTGGATCCCCCTTGCAGTCCAAGGGACTCTCAAGAGTCTCCTCCAACACCACAGTTCAAAAGCATCAATTCTTCAGCACTCAGCTTTCTTTATAGTACAACTGTCACCATCTATGCATGACTACTGGAAAAACCACAGCCTTGATGGACCTTGTGGACAAAGTAATGTCTCTGCTTTTGATTATTCTGTCAAGGTTGGTTATAACTTACTTTCTAAGAAGTAAGCGACTTTTATTTTTATGGCTGCAGTGATTTTGGAGCCCAGAAAAATAAAATCAGCCACTGTTTCCCCATCTATTTACCATGGAGTGATGGGACCAGATGCCATGATCTTAGTTTTCTGAATGTTGAGCTTTAAGCCAACTTTTTCACTCTCCTCTTTCACTTTCATCAAGAGGCTTTTTAGTTCCTCTTCACTTTCTGCCATAAGGGTGGTGTCATCTACATATCTGAGGTTATTGATATTTCTCCCCGCAATCTTGATTCCAACTTGTGCTTCCTCTAGCCCAGCATTGCTCATAATGTACAATGCATATAATTTAATAAACAGGGTGACAATATATAGCCTTGACGTACCCTTTTCCTATTTGGAACCAGTCTGTTGTTCCATGTCCAGTTCTAACTGTTGCTTCCTGACCTGCATACAGGTTTCTCAAAAGGCAGATCAGGTGGTCTGCTAGTCGATCTCCTTCAAAGTTTTCCACAGTTTATTGTGATCCACACAGTCAAAGGCTTTGGCATAGTCAATCAAGCAGGAATGGATGTTTTTCTGGAACTCTTGCTTTTTCGATGATCCAGCAGATGTTGGCAATTTGGTCTCTGGTTCCTCTGCCTTTTCTAAAACCAGCTTGAACATGTGGGAGTTCACGGTTCACATATTGCTAAATCCTGGCTTGGGGAATTTTGAGCATTACTTTATTAGCATGGGAGATGAGTGCAATTGTGCTGTAGTTTGAGCACCCTTTCCATTTCCTTTCTTTGGGATTGGAATGAAAACTGACCTTTTCCAGTCCTGTGGCCACTGCTGAATTTTCAATGTGTGCTGGCAAATTGAGTGCAGCACTTACACAGCATCATCTTTCAGGATTTGAAATAGCTCAACTGTAATTCCATCACCTCCACTAGCTTTGTTCATAGTGATGCTTTCTAAGGTCCGCTTGACTTCACATTCCAAGATGTCTGGCTCTAGGTGAGTGATCGCACCATCATGATTATCTTGGTCATGAAGATCTTTTTTGTACAGTTCTGTGTATTCTTGCCAGCTCTTCTTAATATCTTCTTCTTCTGTTAGGTTCATACTGTTTCTGTATTTTATTGAGCCCATCTTTAAATGTTCCCTTGATATCTCTAATTTTCTTGAAGAGATCTCTAGTCTTTCCCATTCTGTTGTTTTCCTCTATTTTTTTTTTTTTTTTTGCATTTTGAAGGCTTTCTTATCTCTTCTTGCTATTCTTTGGAACTCTGCATTCAAATGTTATATCTTTCCTTTTCTCCTTTGCTTTTTGCTTCTCTTCTTTTCATGACTATTTGTAAGGCCGCCTCAGACAGCCTTTTTGCTTTTTTGCATTTCTTTTCTTGGGGATTTTCTTGATTCCTGTCTCCTGTACAATGTCACGGACCTCCATTCATAGTTCATCAGGCACTCTATCTATCATATCTAGTCCTTAATTCCATTTCTCACTTCCACTGTACATTCATAAGGGATTTGCATTATGTCATACATGAATGGTCTAGTGGTTTTCCCCACTTTCTTCAATTTAAGTCTGAATGTGGCAGTAAGGAGTTCATGATCTGAGCCACAGTTAGCTCCCAGTCTTGTTTTTGCTGAGTGTACAGAGCTTCTCCCTTTTTGGCTGTAAAGAATATAATCAATCTGATTTCGGTGTTGACCATCTGGAGATGTCCATGTGTAGAGTTTTCTCGTGTTGTTGGAAGAGGGTGTTTGCTATGACCAGTGCATTCTCTTGGCAGAACTCTATTAACCTTTGCCCTGCTCCATTCTGTACTCCAAGGCCAAATTTGCCGGTTATTCCAGGTGTTTGTTGAATTTCTACTTTTGCATTCCAGTCCCCTGTAATGAAAAGGACATCTTTTTGTGGTGTTAGTTCTAGCAGTTCTTGTAGGTTGTCATAGAACCATTCAACTTCAGCTTCTTCAGCATTACTGGTTGGGTCATAGACTTGGATTACCATGATATTGAATGGTTTGTCTTGGAAACGAACAGAGATCATTCTGTCATTTTTGAGATTGCATCCAAGTACTGCATTTCGGATTCTTTTGTTGAGTATGATGGCTACTCCATTTCTTCTAAGGGATTCCTGCCCACAGTAGTAAATATAATGGTCATCTGAGTTAAATTCATCGATTCCAGTCCATCTTAGTTCATTGATTCCTAGAATGTCAATGTTCATTCTTGCCATCTCCTGTTTGACCACTTCCAATTTGCCTTGATTCATGGACCTAACTTTGATCTAACATTCCAGGTTCCAATGCAATATTGCTCTTTATAGCATCAGGCCTTGCTTCTATCACCAGTCACATCCTTAAGTGGGTGTTGTTTTTGCTTTGGTTCCATCCTTTCATTCTTTCTAGAGTTATTTCTCCACCAATCTCCAGTAGCATATTGGGCACCTACTGACCTGGGGAGTTCATCTTTCAGTGTCCTATCTTTTTGCCTTTTTATATGGTTCACGGGGTTCTCAAGGCAAGAATACTTAAGTGGTTTGCCATTCCCTTCTCCAATGGACTACATTCTGTCCAACCTCTCCACCATGACCCATCCATCTTGGGTAGCCTCACACAGCATAGCTTAATTTCACTGAGTTAGACAAGGCTGTGGTCCATCTGATCAGATTGGCTAGTTGTCTATGATCGTGTCAGTCTGTTTGCTCTCTGATGCCCTCTCTCAGCACCTACTGTCTTACTTGGGTTTCTCTTACCTTGGATGTGGGGTATCTCTAGTGCAGCCACTGCTCCTTACCTTGGACGTGGGAAAGCTCCTCTCAGCCACCACCCCTGACCTTGGACGTTGGGTATCTCTTCTTGGCTGCTCCATTCTTGCACAGTCGTAGCCACTGCTTGACAAAGTGCCAAAGTGATGGTCAAAATTATTTACATTCCCTGTGCCATCCAGGGTCCATAATCATAACCATTCTTTTATCTCATTCTCTCATACCAAGCCATGATTTCCCGTGTCCTAAATCACCCAGGTCCAGACAAACTAAAGACTACCCTTATAGCTCAGAGCTCACCTACATTATTCAAATGATCAAATCGTAAGCCATTTCTTCTGCCCTATCCTGCCATTCTTGCGAAGACTCTGGCCTGGTATATCCTTTGTTTCTCCTCTCTACTTCCTGACCATACCCATGTGTCTCTGCATGCCATAGTGAGCCCTCTCCATGCCATGGTGTGCACCCTTATTTTAGGAAATTTCAGTAAAAAAAAACCTTTCAATAACATTAGTTTTTCCACATCATCATTCAGGTGCCTCTCTGAATTAAATATCCTGATGATGGATGCAATTGCCACACTGTCAAAAGAACATTGCTGGTGAGCATGAAATCCATTTAAAAAAAAGTTTTCAAAAATTGTGGACTTTGTTATAACAAAATTTGTATATACTTATTTTAATCCATATGAAAAAAATAATATGATAGAATCAAATATTGATTACTACAGTTGAATTAGGAAATATTTGCCAATATCTAATGTAGAAACATGCATTAAAATAAAGATGTAAAAACTCTTATGTTATCCATTCATATCTTAAATTATCAAAAGTTATCCAAGTTATTCCAATAATTTTTTACAACCGTAGTGGAAATTATTTTAAGGAGCTGATAACACTATGTAAAGAAGCTAATGAAGCAATCTCTGCATGAAATGTGGACTCTTTATCTCTTTCTAAATAAAAGTATAGTCAATATATAAACTTTGATATGTATATATCATGATTTTATTCTGTAGAAACCTTTCTTTCTTCCACTAGTTCCCCCCCCCCCCCCCCGCCGCCACCGCTTTGTCTCTCAACGTGGTCATTGAATATAGGGGCAAGTGATATTGGAAAGAACATAATAATTAAAAGACTTTACATGCCTGTGTGTTGAGTTGCTTCAGTTGTGTCCAACTCTTTGCGACTCCATAGACCTTACCCGTCTAGGCTCCTCTGGCTATGGGATTCTCCAGGTAAGGTCATTGGAGTTGGTTGCTATTCCCTCCTCCAGGGTAACTTCCTGAATCAGGGATCAAATCCATGTCTCTTTATGTCTCCTTCATTGGCAGGCAGTTCTTTAATTCCAGTAATTTTTTTATAAAGAGTGGAAGTTTATAAGTTTTCACTATATAATGAAGCTAATGAAGCAACATTTATATGAATTTTGGACTTTGTAACTCTTTCTAAAAACAAGCAGAGTCAATATATAAAATTTAATGTATACAGTTTAAGGAAAAACATACACTTGAGCAAGATGAGTTGCTTTGTTGTATACTCATTAGCTCTGGGCTTAAAGAAAAAGACAGAATATTTTATGTGAATAAGCAGAGCAATGTAGGAACAACAACAAAAAAGTGTGTCCTTTTCTTCACCTCAAGAGCTCTAGACCCCTTTTTCCCACTGCGGGACCCCAGACTTCTTATCCACCCACCTGAGAATGAACTCTTTGATTCCATAGTCACCCCTTTTTCTTTTCTTTTAAACCACTGGCATGACCTGGGAAGCCTTATAAGACATTACACTAATAATTAAATGAAGGAATTTTTAGAAGATAAATATCATCAGAACTGATAGTGTTGATAGAGGTACACATATAACCTTAACTCCTTGGTAACTGCTGAACTTCTTTTGGGTCTGGTGTTAAAGTAAGTTTAAGAAGTTGATTGTCCACACACAACTGATTCCCAAGGATTTGGTGTAACACTTAGGGTTGGCCCTTGTGTGGCAGAGAGGATACTAAAAAAATGAGGCCTGCAAGAGTGGCACCATTAGGCAATGCAGAATGAGTTTACTATTATTTCTCTTGCCTTCACCCCTTCCTTTCTGTCTTCAGTTCTAAACTCTCCTACCTGGAAACATATGACAGACATTTTGAAACATATGATAGGCATTTTGTATAAACTTAAATTCTGATGCTGGGAAACTAAGCCTCCCTACCTCACTGTGACTGATACACAATACCCCAATCCCAAATCAGTGTGGTTCTTCAAAGAGGCATTTTTCAGAATCAAAGAAGAATTATAAGTGCATGTCCAGAGACTTGCATTTTTTGTGTAAAAAAGTTTTCTTAAAAAAAAAAAAAAAAGCTCTGTCAAATAGAATAGCTAAAATCTTACATTATGTCTTCTTTAATTTTTACCTTTCTAGATGTGAGAAGGGTGCTACTTAACACTGCTAATTATGGACATTTAATACTAATCCATGAGACATGGGGATTTGTAGAATTTACTTGATGATTACATAAAATTTTATGCATATTCATAAGAGCATAAGTAGAAATTAACTTTTGCAATATGGATGGGTCTTTTAAAATACATTCTTTGTTGTTCAGTCACTCAGTCATGTCTGACTCTTTTCAACCTCATTGGCTACAGCATGCCAGGCTTCCCTGTCCTTCACTATCTCTCAGAGTTTGCTTAAACTCATGTTCGTTGAGTTGATGATGCCATCCAACCATCACATCCTTTGTCATTCCCTTCTCTTCTTGCTCTCAATCTTCCCAGGATAATGTTTTTTTTCCAGTGAATTGGCTCTTCGCATCAGGTGGCCCAAGTATTGGAGCTTCAGCATCAGTCCTTCCTATGAACATTCAGAGTTGATTTCCTTTAGGATTGTTTGGTTTAATATGGGCATTGTTTCCACTCGGTTCAGTCCCTTCATTCCTTCTGGAGCTATTTATTCATTCTTTTCCACTAGCATTTTGGACACCTACTGACCTAGGGGGCTTATCTTTCAGTGTTATATTTTTTTGCCTTTCATACTGTTCATCAGATTCTCCAGGCAAGAATGCTGAAGTGATTTGCCATTCCTTTCTCCAGTAAAATACATTCTAATATTCCACTTTTTGAATTTGCTTATTTAAGAAAAACAACATTGAATAGTTTTGAGTAGTTTCTAGATAATCCAATTAATTATCAAATATTTTGAATAGCCTAAAATCTCTTTTTCTAGATCCAGTTTTCTGACATGATATAAATATCCTGGGGTCTCAAAGAGGAATGCTAAAGTCTAACTGGGATATTGAACAGTGAACTAAAGTATAGTATCTTACAAATGTCTATGTTTAAAGTTTTTGGTATGCTTATCTTATTTATTATGATTCTCAATTCATGAAAGATGTCTACTTTACTTTAAAACAGATAACAATTGTTTAGTGATGTCATAGAGAAGAAATCTAAGAGAAAGGGTATAATTAAGATGTTCAAGAATGCTGGAGAAAAATACATTTTTAGGAAAGGGAGTTATAAAGTGGATAAAGTGCTTGAGGAGTTGAACAGATTTCGAAAATGGAAGAGGAACAGAAACATCGAGAAGGACACTGAACGTAGGTATTCAAGCAGTGTTTCTTAAGGAGGCAGAAGCTTTTTTGGGGCGAGTGAGCTGAAATCTTTGAAAACAATTTGTTATTAAAAAGAAAGAAATTTTTTTTAAGGTGTAAAAATCACTGCAAAAGAGAGTGAAAGAGAGAAATGGGAAGATTGAAAGTTTTGCTAAGTAAAGGAAATTCAATTTTCTTGTGGACAGAGGTCCAGTGTGACTATTAATTACATTTATCAAACATCATGAGATATGTATGACACCCTCCCTTATCAATTCCCCTTGTCCCGTTGTTCCTGTTATTACCTTTCCCTCTCCTCTTTCATGAAATTCTGGCATTGGGTCAATATCATTTGGAAATTACTGCTGCTGCTGAATTTCATTTAGAGAAAGTGACAACACACATCTGTGACTATGACATTTAACCTACTAAATATAAAAGTAAAAGAGCATATTAACAAATGCCATCACCATCACAGGAATAAAGAGAAAACTGGTTGAGGTTATATTGAGAATATTTAAAAACACAAATGTATTATAAGCCTGAAAATAGGCCCTACAGGAAATTATATTTTAGTTCTATGGTAATTTATTCACCTTAAGTGAGGGGGAGACACACTGTATATAGTTTATGGGTTTATAATTTTAGTAATTAATTCTTTAAACTTTCATGACACTTTAGCTTCTCTGATTTTCAAATTGTTTTACATTCCATTGGAATCATACATTACTGGGTGGGGACAATCAGTAATTTATTTGTATTGATTTATGTCAGAGAGGGTATTGTTTTGATGTCTGAGGTGAAATAAAGCACTAGGAATCAACAAAAGCTAATTTTGTTACTGCAGTCTTAAATAATTGTACAACATGAAGAAAATATGCATGTAATTCAAATATCTCATTCCTATTAATGTAGAAGGTAATTGAATCATTGCCACTGTCTCATCAATTGGGCTTTAGAAGCACTTGCCAGATAACTCCATTTATACAGCCAATTTAAACTTTCTTTAGCCTTGACTCATTGAACAGTGGAATTTAGTACTTTGTAATAAACTGGGATTTTAAAAGGAAAATTGTATTGGTTTTCTACTTCTTGACACATACCCTTGGAATGGAAGACTGTTGCATATCAGGAATTCTCCTTCATAGGAGAGATGTAACTTATAAAAATAGTTGTTTAAGAGCCCCTTTTGAACAGTTTCTCAGTTGTGAGGAATTCCAAGTATCTTAATTAGCCATAGGGTCTAAGAAGTGTATTTGTTTATAATTCCACTTAATATGATTAATGCAAAGCCAACTATAGCATACCATACCAGTTTCTAGACTCAGAACATTTGTATCTCCTCCTTAAAAAGCTAAAATAAATTTAGTTTTTTAACATTGAAATAGTTTAGAAGGAAAAAGCAGGGATGTGAATGAGACAGGTCTCATGTATATTTCCTGCTAAAATTTTAGGTAGAAAATTCTATCAACAATTTGCCCAGCTGCTTTCTATTACTTAGCAACATATAATTAATAAAATATTACATAAGTCTGATTTAATCATGCTGAAAATTCAGTTAGGCTTTTTATTAATCTTACCAGGTCTGGCAGAAATAAAAGGCACAATCAAAAAGTTGTTTAAAGATAATTTAATGAAATTCTGTTTACAGCAGTAGATGCAGAGATGTTGTTGTTCAGTTGCTCAGTCGTGTATGACTCTGTGCCACCCCATGGACTGCAGAACTCAGACTTCCCTTTACTTCACCATTTCCCAGAGCTTGCTCCAACTCATGTGCATCTAGTCAGTGATGCCATCCAACTGTCATCCTCTATCATCCTCTTCTGCCTTCAATCTTTCCCAACATGAGGGTATTTTCTAATGAGTCAGCTCCTCAGATCATGGGGCCAAAGTATTGGAGTTTCAGCTTCAGTGTCAGTCCTTCCAATGAACATTCAGGACTTATTTCCTTCAGGATTGATTGGTTTGATCTCCTTGCAGTCCAAGGGACTCTCAAGAGTCTTCTCCAATATCAGAGTTCAAAAGCATCAATTCTTCAGTGCTCAGATTTCTTTATACTTCAACTCTCACATCCATATGTGACTACTGGAAAAACCATAGCTTTGACTAGATGGACCTTTGTTGGCAAAATAATGTGTCTGCCTTTTAATATGCTGTCCAGTTTGGCCACAGCTTTTCTTCCAAGGAGCAAGTGTCTGTTAATTTCATGGTTGCAGTCACCATCTGAGGTGATTTTGGAGCCCAAGAAAGTAAAGTTTGTCACTGTTTCCATTGTTTCCCTATCTATCTGCCATGAAGTGATGGAATTGTATGCCATGATCTTAGTTTTTTGAATATTGAGTTTTAAGCCAGTTTTTTCACTCTCCTGTTTCACTTTCATCAAGAGGCTCTTTAATTCCTCTTTATTTCTCCCACAAGGGTGGTGTCATCTGCATATCTGAGGTTACTGATATTTCTCCTGGCAATCTTGATTCCAGCTTCTGCTTCATGCAGCCCAGCAATTTGTACAATGTACTCTGTATATAAGTTAAATAAGCAGAGTGACAGTATACAACCTTGATGTACTCCTTTCTCAATTTGGAACCAGTTCATTGTTTCATATCCAATTCTGATTGTTGCTTCTTGATCTGCATTCTCTGGAGGCAGGTAAGGTGGTCTGGTATTAGCATGTCTTGAAGAATTTTCCAGTTTGTTGTGATCCACATAGTCAAAGGTTTTAATGTAGTCAATGAAGCAGAAGTAGATGTTTGTCTGGAATTGCCTTGTTTATTTTATTATTCAGTGAATGTTTTCAATTTGGTCTCTGCTTCCTCTGCCTTGTCTAAATCCAGGTTGCACATCTGGCTGTTTTTGGTTCATGAACTGTTGAAGCCTAACTTGGAGAATTTTGAGTATTACTTTGCTAGCATATGAGATGCGTGCAATTGTATGATATTTTGAACATTCTTTTGCATTGCCTTTCTTTGGGATTTGAATGAAAACTGACATTTTCCAGTCCTATGGCCACTGCTGAGTTTTCCAAATTTCCTGGCATATTGACTGCAGTACTTTCACAGAATCATCTTTATGAATTTAAAATAGCTCAGCTGGAATTCCATCAACTCCACTAGTTTTGTCATAGTCATACTTACTAAGCCCACTTGAGTTTGCACTTCAGGATGTCTGGCTCTGGGTGAGCGATCACACCATCGTGGTTATCTGGGTCTTTAAGACATCTTTTGTATAATTCTTCTATGTATTCTCGCCACTTCTTTTTGATATCTTCTGCTTCTGTTAGGTACATAACATTTGTGTCCTTTACCGTGCTCATCTTTGCATGAAATATTCCCTTAGTAACTCTAATTTTCTTGAAGAGATCTCTAGTCTTTCCCATTCTATTGTGTTCCTCTATTTCTTTGCATTGAACCCTTAGGTAGGCTTTCTTACCTCGCCTTGTAAGAACTCTGCATTTAGATAGATGTACCTCCGGGAGTTGGTGATGGACAGGGAGGCCTGGCGTGCTGCAGTTCATGGGGTCGCAAAGAGTCGGACACGACTGAGTGACTGATCTGATCTGATCTGACCTTTCCTTTTCTCCCTTTTTAAGCTATTTGTAAGGGCTCCTCAGACAACATTTTGCCTTTTTGCATTTCTCTTTCTTAGGGATGGTTTTGATCACCTCCTGTACAATGTTACAAAATCTCTGTCCATAGTTCTTCAGGCACTCTATCAGATCTAATCCTTTAAATCTGTTTGTAACTTCTACTGTATAATCATAAGGGATTTAATTTAGGTCATACTTGAATGGCCTAGTGGTTTTCCCTACTTGTGTAGTTGGAAGAGGATATTTGCCATGACCAGTGTGTTCTCTTGGCAAAACTCTTGTAGCCTTTGCCATGCTTCATTTTGTACTCCAAGGCCAAACTTGCCTGTTACTTCAGGTATCTCTTGACTTCCTCCTATTGCATTCCAATCCCCTATGATGAAAAGGACATCTTTTTTAGTGGTAGTTCTAGAAGTTCTTGTAGGTCTTCATAGAACCATTCAATTTCAGCTTCTTCAGGATGCACAGTCAAGTAGAACTGAAATGAATGGTAAAACTCCCAGGGACCTGCGGTAACTATAATCTATGACCATACCTAGCTTTACAGGGGAAAGAGTACTTTCATTAGAGCTTAGCATTACAGCCATTGATGTGCAGTCATCTGAATATCACTGTGACCATAGAGAATGCAGCCATTGACCAAAAATGGCCCAGGATTAACAGAGCAGGGCTTCCCTGATCAGCTCAGTTGGTAAAGAATCCATCTGCAATGCAGGAGACCCTGGTTGGATTCCTAGGTCAGAAAGATCCTCTGGAGAAGGGATAGGCTACCCATTCTAGTATTCTTGGGCTTCCTTGTGGCTCAGCTGGTAAGGAATCTGCCTGCAATGTGGGAGTCCTGGGTTTGATTCCTGGGTTGGGAAGATCCCCTGGAGAAGGGAAAGGCTACCAACTCCAGTATTCTGGCCTGGAGAATTCACAGTCCATGGGGTCACAAAGACTTGAACCTGACTGAGTGACTTTCACTTTCACTTTCAACTGTCTCTTTCCACCTACAATTTGGCCAAAAATATAACTGATGGTCAAAGGATCTAAAGGTTAATCTAAAGTATAGAGAAGTCAGAAAAGGGTGGAAAATAGTTCTGCACAGCAACTCAAGTAATCACAGTAGTATAGTAAAATTAAAAAATAGTACAAATCTAAATACTAAATATTTAAGTTGAGAAAAGCTCATACATATATTGAAACTCTCTTGATAAAAAATTATTTCTTAAGGTTAAATGATTGCATACATAATTTTAAGAGATATGCAAATTATAGTTCAAACAATTTTAAAATGTATTATATGTATTTTACTTTCAATAACAGCTACCTAATAGAAGAATAAAATGAAGAGACTCATTGCTACTTCACAAGTTATCTCAGAGTCCATTTCTATAAAGAAAATGGACAATGGAATATATGTCTAAATTTACTGTAAGAACTCTATGTGGTCATTAAACAAAATATTCAGCAAAAAATGCAATAAAATCTTAAATATGTGTTATATAATATTGAAATAGCACTAATTGAAGATTTACTTTAGGCAATATGTCAGAGCAAATATACTGGGAATCCTATTACCATAAAATGAATGAATCTTGATTAATTACTATTAAAGTAGATGAATCTGTATCTAAGAAAAGTCAGCAGTATGCACATGAAGATGATGTAGTTTCACTGAAGGATGTAGCGTTTAGAAACAATGGTTAGAAGTAGGCAAGGAATCAAACACAAATATTGAACAATATATTCAGAAAAAAGAAAACATATTTCAGTGTAAAACAAAAATAAAAACTCTCTCAGACAAAGAGAAACAGGAAATTAATCATTAAGAAACCTGTCTTTCAAAAAATGTTAAAAGAAGTTCTTCAGGAAGAAATAAATGATTTATTTATTTACAGGTAAAAAAACAAAAACAAAAATCACTGAGTGTCCATAAAGAAAGCAAGAATTTTGGACAAGGAAAAAGGAAGGTAAAATTAAATATTTAATTATTCTTATTCTTGAGATTAAAAAAAAGGCCCACCTAATGACAATAATACCAGTGTACTGCATGTTTTTAGGATATGACTAAGTTAAATGAATGATGATAATGTAATAAGAGGTGGGAGGGATGAAGTGGAAATAGGCTAAATTAATGCTTCTGCACTACCCATGAATCATGTTATTTGAAGGTAGACTTTGATTAGTTTAAAATTTATACTGGAAATTATAAAGAAACAAAAAATAAAACACAATAAATGAAGTAAAATCGACTTGCTAAGACAGGAGACAATAGGGAATTACATAAGATATCCAATTAAAACAAAAGAAGGCAGAGGGGAGCTAACAATAGCTGTATAAAAAGTCATACCTTTTACAAAAAGTGGATTAATAACATCAGAGAATGAAAAATACTACATACATTTTTCAAAAGTAAAATATGTTGTTATCAAATGGTAAAACTGAGGAACAGATACATATGAAGGATGGAAATACACTCATAGTGTCTTAATAAATAAAAAATAAATGTTGGAAAAAACAATATTTGATCCAATAGGTATTATTTGGGACAGTAAATTTTATCATACCATAATACATGATTTATTTATATATTTTTATAGTTTTAAATATTTCTTTACAGTCTTAACCTAAAAGGTAACAATAAAGTATGTTGCAATTTGACAAATCTCCTGTCTTTCAACACAACTCACACAGTTAGATAAGAAATAAACAAATATCAACTGAAAATGTTTTAATTAAATGAAAGATCTTGATTGAAAAACATTCATAGAAGTCAGCAATGTGAAAATACACATTTCCAAGCAAGAAATCATGAACTATGTATGGAGAATAAAAATATCTATTTGAAAATTATGAAAATAATTCTAAACTAATTTCAGTAATTCATTCATTAAAAATAGTATGAATGATAAAAGGCAGACAGTTAATGATAATGTAGCTACATCAATAAAGACAAGATCAGTAGATGTGCCTCCCTGATACATATTGGAGGCCCCAATAGCGTAGAAGCCTGAGTGATATAAGCAGTCTACCTTTCAGCTTCAAGTGCTAGCAGTTGTTGTGCCTTGATAATGCTAAGTCACTTCAGTCGTGTCTGACTCTGTGCGACCCCATAGACGCCAGTCCACCAGGCTCCCCCATCCCTGGGATTCTCCAGGCAAGAACACTGGAGTGGGTTGCCATTTCCAATGCCCGATCACAGCTGATTAAATAAGCTTCATTTCAAATATGACACCTGGGGCATGGCTTTGGTTGCATAATAAGTTATTGCAACTATAAAGTATTTAAAAAGAGGACAGATTCTTATTAAACCTGTGCAAATAACCATGTTGCCCTGGAAATACAAACTCTCAACAAGTGATTCAAAATTCTGGAGGAGTCAAGTAGGGAAAAAAAAATGGTTCATTTATATTTACAATAGCATTGTCTACTACTGCTGTGAGTTATGGACAGTTTCAGAGAAAGGTGTCCCTTGTATCCAGAAAATAAAATGTTAAGACATCAACAATGTTTGAAAAAAAAAGCTGCAGTCATCCCCTATTGGTTCATTTATTTCTTTGTAATTAATTTTTGTTTCATTGGATCTTGGAATATCCATCTCATGGTCCTTTCTCAGTTGATGTTCGGGATATTCTGATTCAGACTAATGGTATGGTCTTAAAACTACCTAAGTGATGTCCTAAGAAGCTATACCAAAGTACCTGGCAAACTGTTTCCAACAGGACTGTGAGTCCTTCTTTGTTGAAGATGCCTCCTGGCAAGCAGCTGATTAACAAGCATTGCCACGGAAGCACCCTGTACAAACAAAACAAACAAACATCTACCTGAAAGTAGATAACAAAACTCAAAGTGCTATACCTAAATTATGGCTGATGGTTATCAAAAGTGAAAGATCTGTTGAGAACTCAACTACAAGTTTAATATGACAAGGAAAAAAAGAATAATGCAGTTGACAAGGGAAATTGTTTTCTATGGCATGTCAGTCTAAAAATTTTAGACAAAATCTTTATGATTAACTATATTTTCAAAAAATGAATATATCAAATTTATAAAAATGGATAAGCAAATACCTACAAAGAAAAATTCTTAAATGTAAAATATAGTAATTGTGAGACACAGTATATCATTAATATATTAAATGCTATGCTATGCTACGCTAAGTCACTTCAGTCGTGTCCGACTCTTCTTGAATCAAATATTTGAACTTCCTGACAAATTTTAACATTTTGCCTTTTCAAATTCATATTCTAAATAGTATCTTTTGGACCAAAACTGTTTCTCAGAATTCCAGCTGCTGGGGCATTAGAAAATATTTTTTACTTTAAAAAAGAGAAATGATAGAAATAGGCTTATTTGATATGTTACTGTTGTTATTGGTAAGTTTTCTTGCTTGGATAATCCCACGGAAAGAGGAACCTGGAAGGCTACAGTTCATGAGGTCGCATAAATATAATATAAGGGCTTCCTCAGTTGCTCAGCAGTAAAAAAATATCCACCTGGAATGCATGAGACTTGCAGAAGATGTGGGTTTAATTCCAATTCAGGAAGATGCCCTGGAGTAGGAAATCACAACCCACACCAGTATTCTTGCCTGGGAAATCCCACGAATAGAAGAAATTGGCAAGCTGCAGCCCCCGGAGTTGCAAAAAGTCGGACACAACTGAGCCACTAAAAACAGCAACATTGCTAGAATATACCAAGAATATATCATCAAATAAGGAAATTCGGTAAGATGGAGTAGGTCATACACACACAAACACAAATATGTTTGTTGGTATATTAATGAAGTTTCATACATTCATAGTTAGTGATGTAAATTGATGGTTAAAAACTAAAGGCCTAGAGTATACTGGATTCAAAAAAATAAAGTGATGATCAAGTTAATATTTAAAAGTAATTAAATTTATCATTGATGACACTAAAATGTTGTAATGTAATGCAAGAAGCAGCATCAACACTTTGATAAATTGAAGCATATTGAAAATATAGAGACTGACATAACTCTAGTAACTTCCCAGATTCTTACCAACTGAGCTATCAGGGAAGCCCAGTAACTTCCCATGCAGTATAATATTCTGAAATACTTATTTTACCAATCGCATTTAACTTCAGAAAGGCTGAGCAGCACATCTGAATTAATGATTAATAATTAATTAATGAAACATCAATAATAAAAAATCCCATATGCTACATGCATGCTCAATCATGTCTGACTCTTTGCGACCTCATGAACTGTAGCCTTCCAGGTTCCTCTTTCCGTGGGATTATCCAAGCAAGAAAACTTACCAATAACAATAGTAACATATCAAATAAGCCTATTTCTATCATTTCTCTTTTTTAAAGTAAAAAATATTTTCTAATGCCCCAGCAGCTGGAATTCTGAGAAACAGTTTTGGTCCAAAAGATACTATTTAGAATATGAATTTGAAAAGGCAAAATATTAAAATTTGTCAGGAAGTTCAAATATTTGATTCAAGAAGAGCTTAGTTTATTAAAAAGCAATTCTTAGCTACCTATTCAATGAAAATGACAACAAAAGATATTAAAAGTAAATATAGGAGGCAACATGATTGTAAGGAAATGAAGCTCATTCAAAAGTGAGAAGTCTTTGCTTTCTCAAATAATATGATAAAGTCAACATAAAACACAGGAAATTAAACTAACCTCAAAAGATTATTACATTTTATGCATATTATTCCAAAGGTAAAGAAAAACCATTTATAAGCTTTTATTAAAATAAGATCAATAATCTGAGACTTTTTAAGAAAAAAATAGTGGCAAGAATATTTAATGATATTTAATACTAAAGTTCTTTTTGAAAATTTTATAAACATCAAATCTTAGCCATCTTTGACCTAGAAAAATAAAAATCCATTTCCATGAATCTTGTACAACTTTACATATCTACTTAGGTTTGTTCTGCACTTTTCTCTGGAGAAGGCAATGGCACCCCACTCCAGTACTCTTGCCTGAAAAATCCCATGGACAGAGAAGCCTGGTGGGCTGCAGTACATGGGGTCGCTAAGAGTCAGACATGACTGAGCGACTTCATTTTCACTTTTTACTTTCATGCATTGGAGAAGGAAATGGCAACCCACTCCAGTATTCTTGCCTGGAGAATTCCAGGGATGGGGGAGCCTGGTGGGCTGCCGTCTATGGGGTCATACAGAGTAGGACACGACTGAAGCGATTTAGCAGCAGCAGCACTTTTCTCTGACTCTGGGACAACCAGTCATTTCTCTATGGGGCAAAACTACTCGTTTTTTTTTTTTTAACCTTGACAATAAAACTAGAAAACCCACCATGTACTTTGTATATAAAATCATTCCTTTCTGCTACTAACACTTCTATTCATATGTATTATATATAACTTATAGCCACAGTAGCTTCTTTCACACGAAAACTTGGATAATTGTGGACTATCATACATCAGCATTTTATAGAAGACTGGAAAGCTTATGAACATATAATTCACACATTTTTATAGAAACATATGTCACTTATATTACAATTACTGTAAGTAAAATGAATAAGGACACGCACCAATCCAAATAAATGTACTCTATAAGAATGAGACAAAAAGTACACCATTTTTTAACATTACAAAGTTTGTAAACAGATGGTGCTTTTATATGCAATTATATATTGCAGTTTTACAAATAAATTTATAATTTTATGAAAGACTATTCAAAGCAGCTACTCTAAATTCTTATGAATTTGACATTATATTTTTAAATTCAGTTAATGGAAGATTTTCCAAGGCAATCTGAGTATAAAATATATTTAATGTTTTATTTTTTATTCTTTTTAAGCAGTAATATTTTTGTTAAACCACATATAATTGTTATCTATTCAAAGCCAAATATCTGCAAATAGCTTTGGTATGAAAAAAAAACAGTTAACTACCAACTATTTCATCTACCTTATCTGCAGAATTTACAATGTTTCTGTATTTTAAAATAATTATGTAAGAACCCTAAAAAACTATCAAAAATATCATTTTAAATAATTTTATTACTTTTTAAAAGTAAACATGTATATTTTTTAAAGAGAATTCCATTAATTCATGTTGTCACCAAGGTACAAATGAATCTCAAAGGAAATATTAGAATTAATTTTTTTCAAGTTTACTGCTGAGATGTTCACAAGCCATATCTAATAGTCTATCTTGGGAATAATTACTGGTAATGGGAATCCTAGGGAAATTATTGCCTGCTGCTGTGAATTAGGAGTGCCACAGGTGGTGTGCATTAATTGGAATGGGTTAGAGGAGAGTAGTAGCCTGAGCCAAAACTGCTTAAGCTTGATTTGTGGAATCATTGTCTCTGGGTGCTTCAGACATAAATTGGGTACTTACAGCAAGGCCTTTTTTTTTTTCCCAAACAAAACAAAATGGTGCATGTATAAACAAAACACAGATTGACCATTATGTTTTTAATGTGTACCAGTGAAATATCTTCAAGTTGTGAAAGAAACATACTTTAAGGCAGATTTCTGAGTGAATATAAACTGTTTTAAATTAAGGTTAACAACTTTTCACTTTCATGCATTGGAGAAGGAAATGGCAACCCACTCCAGTGTTCTTACCTGGAGAATCCCAGGGATGGGGGAGCCTGGTGGGCTGCCGTCTCTGGGGTAGCAGAGTCGGACATGACTGAAGCGACTTAGCAGCAGCAGCAGCAACAATGAATATTACAAGTCTCTGGTTTATTTTGCATAGATTTAAAATGTTGCTATGATTTAACATAATCATTAACAAATTGCACTGATTGGTTACTGGTATGTTCTCCTCTTATATTTCAGGTATCCAGTACGTTTATAAACAGCACTATTTGACTCTATTATTGTTAGTATTTATCACCCTAGTTGAAGAAAATTTATGACTTATCACCAGTAAATTGCCTTAGTATGGTCTGATGGCTCACTATATATAAATACCTAGGGATTATTAATTGGGTTTTCTTTATAACAATAAAATTATGATTATTTCAAATATTTCTAAATGGATTTGTCTTAATCTTATGATTAGAAATTATTTTCAGAGAAAATATTTTAGATAAATATCAGATCAGTCTACTAATTTAAAGTAAATAAATTAAAAATGCCAAATATAGTATCCCTATGATTGTTGATAACTTTACTTGAAATATAACTTTGAATCAGAAGAAATAATGAATACATACACTATAATATTAAAACTGAAAAACTGGAGTACCTATAGACTGAAAAAAATAATAATAAAAAAAAAAACAACAAAAAACTAGATAAGATGTTGATTCCCATTTACCTCTGCCATTATATCCAATCATGAAAAATTAATGCAAAACTAGCTAAATTTTGAGGAATAAGATAATTCTGGACTCTTTCCAGAGATAAACTAAATAAATTTTTGAAAGGAAACTATTACAAATGTGACTTAAAGAAAAGAAAAAAATGAGAAGGTTAAAACAAATTCATCAGATCAGATCAGATCAGATCAGTCACTCAGTCGTTTCCGACTCTTTGTGAACCCATGAATCACAGCACGCCAGGCCTCCCTGTCCATCACCAACTCCCGGAATTAACTGAGACTCACATCCATCAAGTCAGTGATGCCATCCAGCCATCTCATCCTCTGTCATCCCCTTCTCCTCTTGCCCCAATCCCTCCCAGCATCAGAGTCTTCTCCAATGCGTCAACTCTTCGCATGAGGTGGCCAAAATACTGGAGTTTCAGCTTTAGCATCATTTCTTCCAAAGAAATCCCAGGGCTGATCTCCTTCAGAATAGACTGGTTGGATCTCCTTGCAGTCCAAGGGACTCTCAAGAGTCGACTCCAACACCATAGTTCAAAAGCACCAATCCTTCCGTGCTCAGCCTTCTTCACAGTCCAGCTCTCACATCCATACATGACCACAGGAAAAACCTTAGCCTTGACTAGACGAACCTTTGTTGGCAGAGTAATGTCTCTGCTTTTGAATATGCTATCTAGTTTGGTCATAACTTTCCTTCCGAGAAGTAAGCGTCTTTTAATTTCATGGCTGCAGTCACCATCTGCAGTGATTTTGGAGCTCAGAAAAATAAAGTCTGACACTGTTTCCACTGTTTCCCCATCTATTTCCCATGTAGTGATGGGACCAGATGCCATGATCTTCGTTTTCTGAATGTTGAGCTTTAAGCCAACTTTTTCACTCTCCACTTTCACTTTCACCAAGAGGCTTTTGAGTTCCTCTTCACTTTCTACCATAAGGGTGGTGTCATCTGCATATCTGAGGTTATTGATATTTCTCCCAGCAATCTTGATTCCAACTTGTGTTTCTTCCAGTCCAGCATTTCTCATGATGTACTCTGCATATAAGTTAAATAAACAGTGTGACAATATACAGCCTTGACATACTCCTTTTCCTATTTGGAACCAGTCTGTTGTTCCATGTCCAGTTCTAACTGTTGCTTCCTGACCTGCATACAAATTTCTCAAGAGGCAGAACAAATACATAGGGCTAAGTAAAAATTCAAAATAGTGGGATTAAAAGGTTAAAATCCTATGAGTGATTTTACTGAATTGCTTCCCATGTAATTTGGTAAAACTGATACATAATGACTCATTTATGTGACCCACTTGCATGCTGGAAAATGAAAATACAATTCTTGTCATTCAAATAACTTGGTGTTAAAAACGTTTGATTATTTGAGATTAATCTGAGCTGTATAAAGTCAAAATACATGTAATAAAACCAAAATGCACTGAGATTTTTTAATAAGAAAAAACTTTTTGAGACAGTATTTTTTTCCATAGTGTAGTTAATGCAGTTTCTCGGAAGTGCTAAAAAGTACTATCTCAGCTGTAACATGATTTAGTCAACATTAGGGAAAGATCTTGAAGGGATTAGACCTGAACCTCCTGCATTGCAGGTGGATTCTTTAACCACTGAGTCAATGAGGAAAGCTAAAGTGAAAGTGAAAGGGAAGTCGCTCAGATCAGATCAGTGGCTCAGTCGTGTCCGACTCTTTGCGACCCCATGAACTGCAGCACGCCAGGCCTCCCTATCCATCACCAGCTCTCGGAGGTCACTCAGACTCACATCCATCAAGTCAGTGATGCCATCTCATCCTCTGTCGTCCCCTTCTCCTCCTGCCCTCAATCCCTCCCAGCAGCAGAGTCTTCTCCAATGAGTCAACTCTTCGCATGAGGTGGCCAAAATACTGGAGTTTCAGCTTTAGCATCATTCCTTCCAAAGAAATCCCAGGGCCGATCTCCTTCAGAATGGTCTGGTTGGATCTCCTTGCAGTCGAAGGGACTCTCAAGAGTCTTCTCCAACACCACAGTTCAAAAGAGTCAATTCTTCGGCGCTCAGCCTTCTTCACAGTCCAGCTCTCACATCCATACATGACCACAGGAAAGACCATAGCCTTGACTAGGCGAACTTTGTTGGCAAGGTGATGTCTCTGCTTTTGAATATGCTATCTAGGTTGGCCATAACTTTCCTTCCAAGGAGTAAGCGTCTTTTAATTTCATGGCTGCAGTCACCATCTGCATTGATTTTGGAGCCCAGAAAAAGAAAGTCTGACACTGTTTCCACTGTTTCTCCATCTATTTCCCATGTAGTGATGGGACCAGATGCCATGATCTTCGTTTTCTGAATGTTGAGCTTTAAGCCAACCTTTTCACTCTCCACTTTCACTTTCATCAAAAGGCTTTTTAGTTCCTCTTCACTTTCTGCCATAAGGGTGGTATCATCTGCATATCTGAGGTTATTGATATTTCTCCCAGCAATCTTGATTCTAGCTTGTGTTTCCTCCAGTCCAGCATTTCTCATGATGTACTCTGCATATAAGTTAAATAAACAGGGTGTAAATATACAGCCTTGACGTACTCCTTTTCCTATTTGGAACCAGCCTGTTGTTCCATAACAAGTTCTAACTGTTGCTTCCTGAGTCATGTCCAACTCTTTGCGACCCCACAGACGTAGCCTACCAGGCTCCTCTGTCCATGGGATTTTCTGGGCAATAGAACTGAAGGGAGTTGCCATTTCCTTTTCCACGGGATCTTCCCAACCCGGGGCTCGAACCCAGATCTCCCGCATTGTAGACAGACGCTTTACCATCTGAGCCACCAAGGAAGTCAAGGAACATAAACTTTTAAAAAAGGATATATATATATATATATATATATATATATATATATATATATATAATTGTAAAGAGAACTTAACAACCACCATGGGGTCTAATGGTAGTGTTCCTACGAAATAATTGTAAATGTTTCCATAAAAATAAGTTATAAAAGGATATTAGTAAGATAAATTTAGATAAATACTAATTTTTCAGAGTCCAGTCAGAAAGAAACCTTTTTGAGTATTTATTAATAACAAAGGGAATTTAACGCAGAGAATTACATATGTAGTAGCTTAAGAAGGTGAGTCAGTGTTTGTGAAGAAATTCAGACACAGAAGTCAGGATACTTCTTCAATTCTTAAGATGGAGGGACTGATAGGAGATGGAGTGTTACAAAAGCCCAGAAGCCAGAGTCATTTGCAGAAGCTGAAGTCATGATAGACCTATCTGGAAGGAATTATGCTATAGACTAAATTGTTACATTGAAGTTCATATGAAAACCCAGATTCGTATGTTGACTCTGTCTCCAATGCAGTAGTATTTGTGCGTGCATGCTAAGTTGCTTCAGTCATGTCCAACTCTTTGCAACCCCATGGACTATAGCATGCCAGGCTCCTTTGTCCATGGGGGTTCTCCAGGCAAAAATACTGGAGTGGTTACTGTGCCCTCTGAACCCACGTCTCTTACGTCTCCTGCATTGGCAGGTGGATTCTTTCCTGCTAGCACACCTGGGATGCCCATTTGGAGATGGTGCCTTTGAAAGATCATTAGGTTGTGAGAAGGCAATGGCACCCCACTTCAGTACTCTTGCCTGGAAAATCCCATAGACCGAGGAGCCTGGTGGGCTGCAGTCCATGAGGTCGCACAGAGTCGGACATGACTGAGCAACTTCACTTTCACTTTTCACTTTCATGCATTGGAGAAGGAAATGGCAACCCACTCCAGTGTTCTTGTCTGGAGAATTCCAGGGACGGGGAAGCCTGGTGGGCTGCCGTCTCTGGGGTCGCACAGAGTCGGACACGACCGAAGCGACTTAGCAGCAGTAGCAGCAGCAGGTTGTGAGAATAGAGCCCTCACAAATGGGGTTAGTGTCTTCACAAAAGAATCCCCACCCTTACCCTTTTAGCCATGTGTGAACACAGGGAGAAGAGAGTCATGCATGAATCAGAAAGTGGGCTCTCACCAGTTACTGAATTTGCTGATGCTTTGATCTTGGAATTCCAGGCTTCAGAGCTAAGAGAGATCATTGTTATTTAAGCCACCAGACAGTGGTTTTCTTTATTATAGAGTACCCAACAGAGACAACCTACAACCACAGAACTTTTTCTGTTATTAATACTGCTAGAGATGCAATCAAAGGCAAAGAACAACAGAGAAATCTATAGATGCACTCCTTCCTCATATTCCCCAACTTCCCACACTTGCTTTCCATTGACCTAACACTGTCAGATGCCAGCTGAAATGTCTGTTCATCCTGAGATACAGCACAGAGCAGGACAGGGCGGTTATTGAGGAAAAAGAAACACAGCCTTAGCAGATGTATAAAAACCACACAATATTAGAAAGGCAAAAACAAATTTTAGATAAGGTAGTAAAGGCAAGCTTTTCTGAGCAAAAGATATTAAGGTGATTCCTGTAAGGTTTTCCAATTTTTACTTAACTGTTCTTACATTGTTGGATTGTTTCAAAACTCTGGTCTCAGAAACTGTGCTGTAGATGAAGCTAATTTTTTTTTTTTTTATTTCCTCAATTCCTTCCTCACATAGAATTGCTTAGTCAACTTACTAAGAATCTTTACATATATAATATAAAGCATTTAAAAAAAAAATAAGCAATTTACACTCCCAAAAATCTAGGAACGTGTCAGATTTTAAAACCTTCAGTGACATTGGATATTTTTATCACTGATTTATATACTTGCAGTTCAGTTCACTCAGTCGTGTTCGACTCTTTGCAACCCCATGGACTGCAGTACCCCAGGCCTCCTTGTCCATCGTCAACTCCCAGAGTTTACTTAGACTCATGTCCATTGAGTTGGTGATGCCATCCAACCATCGCATCCTCTTTTATTCCCTTCTCCTCCTGCCTTTAATCTTCCCCAGCATCAGGGTCTTTTCAAATGCGTCAGTTCTTTGCATCAGGTGGCCAAAGTATTGGAGTTTAAGCTTTAGCATTTCCAAGGAACTGGAATATTTACAATTGAGAGCCAAACCCTGTTCCAAGTATAGAAAACACCCTATGCCCATAGAAAATTGAAGACTCTATTAAACTAAAGAAATATTTTAAAAAGTTGGAAATTCTACCTGTTTCAAGGTTCTGAAATAAGTTGGTTATAGGATATTTATCCAGTTCTTAAATGAAAATGTTAAAGGATAGTCCTCCATAAAATGATGGTCCTAAGCTTTGATTATGAATTACTTCTAAAATTCACTCTAGAAAGGACATCTCTTTGGGGTTAGTTACAAAAGAATTCCCTGGAGGCAAAGAATGGTACTACTCTAACTTTTCCACTTTGTCACTATCAGTACAACTAGTATAGAATTATTAGTAATTTCTACTCAACGTATTACTGCTGGATTCCCTCTTATTAGAGGATGGCTAAGGATTTGATGAGACAAGCATTTATTTCCCTCAGCAGTGAAAGCTTTATGATTTGCTGTCTTCTGCAGATTTCAGCAATAACTACAGTTGACCTTTATATCAATGTAGCACTCCCTATTCATCCATAGTGAAATGTACCATGTTGGTAATCATTTTCTTTTGAAATCATTTTAGTTTGTCAAAAGGGCAGGTTTAAAGAGCAGGAACAATCTCCCTTAGAGTCTGTATAGATGGCCTTTCACACTATTCAACCTTTTACTTACAAAGAGCTCTTTAAACTCCAAGTTGCACACCACATGCATCAAAGAGAGTATGAAACAATGCCATCTGTCAGTCATTTCTTTGCAATGATTGAAGGGACTCCCCATTATGAACTGTATGTTTGAAAATAAACCTACAGAGATAATGTCACTGAAGTATGTCCTTAAAAGGAATTTCCTAATAAATTTGTTATATCATTTAGATAATATTCATGCCAAAATTGATAAAGCCACATATATTAAGAGGGACAGAATGCGTTATAAATTGAAAGGACATTCATTGCTCCAATTTCATAATTCAAAAATATTTTGTCTTAAGGATAAATGTAGCTTCATTTTTAGTTTTTGATCATCACATTGTACTTTTTCAAACAAATTTGAATTTTTTTATTTAATTTAAGTTTATTCTCACTGTGAAAATAAGGACAATTACTTGGAGAAAATTTTACTACTAGGAAAAAGGGATGGGAGATAAAACTTGTGGTGGGTTAGGGAAAGCTACTATATACTGATGCTTTCAAATAGATTAAATAGAAAAAAAAAATGGTAAAAATATAAATCCCATCCCTCCCCACAGTAGGATACTGTGTTCCTACTCATGTTCACCTAGAACAGTACCATTTTACTTGCTTTTATTAACTTATGTGTCAGATTAAGAAGAGTATGATTAAGGATTCTGTCTCATATGTAGTATGATAATGAACTGAGGTGGAATTTCACTTGGGGGCAAAGTAATATGCACAAATCAAATCATGAAGTCAGAATGACCAGGTAAGTGTATGAAGTCATAGGGCCAGTTTAGGATGGAACATGGAAAGACTGTAGACATAGGCAGAGAAAAAAAAGGAAGTTTTCAACTGTTATCTCCTCAAGTATTTTCCCATGGTCTTTATTTTTATTTTCTTCTTCTGGAACTCCTATGATTCGAATATTGTAGCATTTAATGTTATCCTGGAGGTCTCTGAGATTGTCCTCATTTCTTTTGATTCATTTTACTTTTTTTCTCCTCTGATTCATTTATTTCTAGGATTCTATCTTCTAATTCACAAATCCTATCTTCTGCCTCTGTTATTCTACTATTTGTTGCCTCCAGAGTGTTTTGGATCTCATTTATTGCATTATTCATTATGTGTTGACTCTTTTTTATTTCTTCTAGGGCCCTGTTAAATCTTTCTTGCATCTTCTCAATCCTTGTCTCCAGACTATTTAACTGTGATTCCATTTTGATTTCAAGATTTTGTATTAATTTCATTATCATTATTTGGAATTCCTTATCAGGTATATTTCCTATCTCTTCCTCTTTGGTTTGGTTTGGTGGGCATTTATCCTGTTCCTTTAGCTGCTGGGTACTCCTCTGTCTCCTCATCTTGTTAAAATTGCCAAGTTTAGAGTGTCCTTAGTATATTCTGGTAGTTTGTTGAATTCTCTTTATTGAGGCAGTTTACTGGTCTTTTCAATATCTGATCTCTGCCCTGTTACAGAGGGGGCGGAGATGAACATCCAAATCTAAGCCAGCCAGGTTCAGGCACTCGGATAGTCCTCAGAAGCACAAACTCGGTTGAGTCTGCGTTTTGTGCCCTTCCCATGTCTGAGTAGCGCAGGTGATGAAGTGTTTAGTGAGCACAGCTGCTGAGACTTATCGCCTCCCCGCAGTTCAGTTTTCTGTGTATACAACCAGCACACCTTCTCAGGAGGATGTTGACCATCCAGAGCCCCAAGAAGCATTAGTTAACATAGAAACCTGCTTACAGTTTTGTAGATAATGTCTCTCTAGGGCTGTCATCGCCCGCTTCTGGCTCTGGCTGCCTGTCACTGGAGTGGGACAGTCTGCAGCCGGCTATCTATGTGCAGTCTTTTGTTCTGTATGTAGTCCTGGTGGTGTCTTAGGTTAGGGCTGGCTTTTTATGTAGTAGATATCTGACAGTCTGGTTATTTCACTCAGGTAGCGCTCAGAATAGCCAAGCCAAATCCTTATTCAAAGCGATGCAGGCCGCGCTGCTCCTCCTAGTCCAGCCCCCACTGGCTAATAGCAAATGCTGGTGTCCGCGCTGCTTCTCCGCAAAAGGAGTTACCACAGGGCTCGTAATCTCCTTTCAAAGACGATGAATTGTCTTTCTAAGTGCCTGATGTCCTCTGCCAGCATTCAGAAGTTGTTTTGTAGAATTTACTGAGCATTCAAATTTTCTTTTAATGAATTTGTGGAGGAGAAAGTATTCTTCCCATCCTACTCATCCGCCATCTTAGCTCCTCCCCCAGATACCATCTCCCCAAACACTTGAGGAGATAATAGTTGAAAACTTCCCTAAAATGGAGAAGGAAATAACCATTCAAGTTCAAGAAATCCAGAGAGTCCCTAACAGGATAAACCCAAGGCGAAACACCCCAAGACACATATTAATCAAATTAACAAAGATTAAATATAAAGAACAAATATTAAAAGCAGCAAGGGAAAAACATCAAATAACTCACAAGGGAATTCCCATAAGGATAACAGCTGATCTTTCAATACAAACTCTCCAAGCCAGGAGGGAATGGCAAGACATAATTAAAGTGATGAAAGAAAATAACCTACAGCCCAGATTATTGTATCCAGCAAGAATCTCATTCAAATATGAAGGAGAAATCAAAAGCTTCACAGATAAGCAAAAGTTGAGAGAATTTAGCACCACTAAACCATTTCTCCAACAAAAACTAAAGGACATTCTCTAGATAGGAATTACTAAAAGGGTGTATAAATTCGAACCCAAAACAATAAAGTAAATCTTACTTATCAATAGTTACTTCAAACATTAATGAGCTGAATGACCTAATCAACAGACAAAGACTGGCCGAATCAATACAAAAACAAGACCCCTACATACCTTGTCTACAAGAGATAACAAAAAAGATTAAAACGGGTCGAATGGATACAAAAACTAGACCCCTATATATGTTGTCTACAAGAGAACCACCTTAACATAGGGGATATATACTGACTGAAAATGAAGGGCTGGAAAAATATTTTCTATGCAAATACAGACCAAAAGAAAACAGGAGTAGCAATACTCATATCAGATAAAATTGACTTTAAAATAAAGGTCCTGAAAAGGAGACAATGAAGGTTACACACAACAACTTAAAGGAACAATCCAAAAACAAGTTATAACAATTATATAATATATATGCACCCAACATTGGAACATTGATATATCTAAGACAAACACTAATTAGTATGATAGAAGAAATATACAACAACACAATAATAGTAGGAGACTTTAATACCCCACTCATACTTATACAGTCTGGCTGTAATAGACAAAGTAAAGAGGAAAACATATTCACTTAAGAGCCTCAAAACATTCAGTTCACTCAGGAGAGTTTTTAAAAAAAAATTTTTTTTTGTTTTAAATAGACTTATTTGTTCATTCTGTAAATGTTTATTGACTATTTTATGGGTCTGGTACCACTTCGGGTATTAGGGAGAAAGAAGTGACAAATGTGACCCTGTCCTAAATAATATATTGTTGTGCAGATAGACCTACCAATACAAAACACCAACATGTGCCTAAGATGAGGACACACAAGCTGGACTTTTAGTTTCCTGAACTTTTCATTTCCAGATCAAACCTCCTAATATAAGATGAATTTAATGATTTTTTAAAATGTTCTTTGTGATTAAAACCAGAAAGCCATTAGTTAAGAAATTACATATACTCCTCCCCACCATCACTCCCCTTCTTCCTTCCCATTTTCTTCCCACCCTCATTGATCCTCTCCTTTGTCCATAAAAAAAAAAAAAAAAAGAAAAAAAGGGATCTGCATGAGTTTTAAGACTTAAGTAGAAATACTGGGGCCAAATTTTACTAGTGTGAATTACACTCAATATATGAGAATTAACTGTAACTTTTAATTTTGTTGTTCAGTTGCTCAGTCATGTCCGACTCTTTGCGACCCTATAGACTGCAGCATGCCAGGCTTCCCTGCCCTTCACTATTTCCTAGAGTTTGCTCAAACTCATGTCCAATGAGTTGGTGATGCCATCTAACCATCTCATCCTCTGTTGTCACCTCCTCCTGCTGCCCTTAATCTTTCCAAGCATCAGGGGCTTTTCTAATGAGTTGGCTCTTCACGTCAGGTGGCAAGTATTGGAACTTCAGCTTCAGTGTCAGTATTCCCAATAAACATTCAGCATTGATTTTCTTTAGGATTGACTGGTTTGATCTCCTCACAATCCAAGGGACTCTCAAGAGTCTTCTCCAACACCAAAGTTTGAAAGCATCAATTCTTCGGCATTCAGTTTTCTTTATGGTCCAACTCTCACACCCATACATGACTACTGGAAAAACTATAGCTTTGCCTATAAGGACTTTTGTCGGCAAAGTGATGTCTCTGCTTTTTACTGTGCTGTCTAGGATTGTCATAGCTTATCTTCCAAGGAGCAAGCATCTATTAATTTCATAGCTGCAGTCACAGTCCACAGTGATTTTAGAGCTCAAGACAATTGTCTGTCACTGTATCCACTTTTCCCCATCTATTTTCCATGATGAACAGATAAATTCTCTTTCATTTTGAGAATGCATTGACATATACCGTGTACGCTAGCAATCCATCAATGTGCCATATGAACAGATCAGAAATTAAACTTGGAATTTTGAGACATTTTTGAGAAAAACTTAAAAAAAAATTTGTGTAGGTAACTTGATTTATAGCATATACATTTCATGTGTACAGCATTATATTACTACTTCAATGTGCTTACCTCCAAAAGTTTTATTTCCATCTATCACTGTACACTTGATCTCTTTTACTCACTTCTCCACTTCTCTTTGATAACCAGTACTCTCTTTTCTATGTGTTTGTTTTTGTTTGGCTTGTCAATTTTATGTTTTCAAATAATTACCTTAGTTTTATTGATATTTCATATTGTCTTTTTAGTAATTTATTTGTGCTCTGATTTTATTTTTTTTCTTCTACTAACTTTAGATTTCACCTGTTCTTATTTTTCTTGTTACTTTAGTTTAAGGTTAGACTGTTTGAGATTTTCTTGTTTCTCAAGGTACGATTTTGTAGGTTGCCATCTTTCTTTTCCCCCTAGCTGTTTTTAAAATTGTCATTGACTTTTGACAATTTTAATATGTGTGTCACAGAAAATGTCTTTTTTGCATCAATTTAATTAGATGTTAGCTTGCTGAATTTTTATATCCACTTTCTTTCCCAGGTTTGGACATTCTCAGTTATTATTTGTTAAAATAAACTCTCTGTTCTTTCCCCTCTCTTCTCCTTGTAAGATACCCAGATATTCCCTTCCCTAAAATTGTCAGAAATACCTTGTAGATTTTATTTTTTTTACTTCTTATTTCTCTTTCTTCTACATGTATCCTTTCTAGCTTTCTCTTCAAGCTCTCTAATTCTCTTTTACACAATATGCTCTATTTCCAATGCTTTTTAATGCATTCTTCATCTATTAGTTACTCAGTTACAGAATTTCTGTTTGGCTTCAGATTTTTAATCTCTTCAATAAATGTTCCAACTTGTTCATTAATTTTATTCCAATGCTCGCTGAATTGCCCTTCTGAGTTTATTTGTCACTTACTAAGTTTCTTCATGACACATATTTCAAATTCCGTATCAGTTGCACTGCAATATTCTGTGATTTTAAGTTTGGTGTCTGGAGAATTGTCCTTTTCTTGCCGTGATACAGTGTTACTGTGGTTCTTCGTGGTTCTTGCTGAATTACTTCTCTGCTGGTGATTTGAAGTTTATATTTGCAGTTGGAGTTTTTCTCTTGTTTTCCAGCAGATGGTGCGATAGCATAAGGTTTTAGTTTCTCTTAGCTGTGCTGTCTTTGGTTGGAGAGTGGCACTTTGCATCCATGACTGTCTTTGTAAGAGGTATGACTCCGTGTCTTTGCCATCACGTCTTGCCCTATGGGGTTCTGGCTGTGTTCCTTCTGCCAGAGCCACTGTCAGTCACCAGGATGGTGGGCTATATTCCCTTGCCTCTGGAATGCCCTGAGTTGCAGACACAGTCTGCCACTGATTGTGGGGTAAGGGGGATCTTTGGAGGGGAGCCGGTGCTGTTCAGAAACCTCTACTGTACCTGTTGTTTTAAGGTTTGAAGGCTCCGCTACTATGGATGGAGTTCAGGAGCCTGGGGGTGGGCATCTCAACATCTGAGCAGATGGGATCCCAGACTCCATTGCCACTGCTGCCTTAGTTATCTGTGTCTGTGGGTGTCACAGAGGGTCAGGGGCCAGAGTCATGTGTGCTGCCTACCTTGATGCTACTGGGTTCTCTAAAGCTGTGGGCTCAGTTGTCATGGTCAGAGGGACGAGAGTGTAGGCACTTACTCCATTGTTCCCTTGGTTGTGTCTCCTCTGTGTATTCCAATTCACCCATCTTTACAGGCACTGATGTGTGGAATTCTCCAACATCCTGGTGTGTTGTTTAGAGGAAACTTTGTTAAGCTGTGTGTTTTGCTACTGTTGTTGTTGTTATTTTACTATTCATATAATGAAGAAATAGAAAAAGGTGGCTTTCCACTCTACACACTGCTGACTTCACTCCTTGAGAAGAACTTCTCAAGTCAGTAAAGATGGAAACAGAAAATTCATTTACAATTAATTCATAAAAATCACACCTTTTTAATGGAGTTTATAATACTGAATAATAACACTGTTTGGGATAAAGTAAAAATCATCCAAGTCTAGAGTTTGTCAACAAAGATCACATAAGAATGAAGACTCACTCTATTTCAGCAACTCTACAGCCACATGAGGAAAAGCATCACAGATGTAGAAATGTACAATATAGTTTAACAAGCACTATGTAGAAAATTATAGAGAAACTATAAAGCACAGCTGTTGAGTAACTAACCCCATTTTTATTGGTCATTCTCAAAAACACATTTGCACAGATACTCTGGAGTTGATTCTATTTATATTAAGCCAATATAAGTCAAATTGCAAAAATATGTTGGAAGTTATTTCCTGAGATTTCTAACTAACCTCACTTAGATGTTGCACTATATTAATTCAGATCATATTGAATTTTATCTCTAATTCATCATGCTTAAATGAACCATCAGTTTCATATTTCAAAATATTTAGTTGATCATCAGTAAATGTATTTACATGCAGCTGTTTTAATTGTGAATAAATTATCCTGATAGAAAAAAATATAAATCCTATGTATGTGACAGTAATAGTATTCTTATGTAATAATTCATTTTTATTAATATATTTATATATTCATTCCAAAATACTTATTAGACCGCTATAACATTAAAAGCACTTTCTATAAGCTGAGTGCAAAAGAGAAATTGTCCCTGACTTCTATGGAATTTAGGTGTATAGGATAAAGTGCATAAAATAAGACAAATAAATGTGTATCAATGCATACTTTGAAAGAGATTTATTAAAAACTTACTTTAATGTAAGTGATGATGGAAAAATATCCATCCTTTGTTCCTACAATGTTTTGGCTTCAGTATGCTTTACTGAGTAATCAGTCCAAAGAGACTGAGATCAAATTCATTGAATTTATTCACACAGTATTAAATTAAGGCAAATATCAACAGGATTTTGAGAAACAGAATGTGGCCATACTACAATGTTGACTTCAACTCTTCCTCTCACATTGAGTTGCTAAATATAGTAAATAAAAATACGGATTGCACATAACAGTTAGTTCATGTGAATATGCACCATATGTTACGCAGGGCATACCTACATGAAAAAGATTATTTGTTGTTTACCTGATATTCACCTTTAAGTAAATGTCCTGTATTTTATCTGGTAAACTCATCCCCAGGGTCTCCAAACTAAAGTAGCTGCACAAATCACATATCATTTGGTCCTACCTTAGGAATACAAGTGAATTTCTTTTTAAGTTTTTCTTATCGATCTTTACCTTGGTCCAGTGCATTAATCCAGTATATGTTAGCAATGCATAGACTTTTCCTTGGACTATAAGGAAATCTAGGGAAATTGTATCCTCTGTTAAAACCATGAACAGAAAATTAAGTTTAACCTGAATGAATTCCATGGCCAAGGTAAAGAGCATTAATTACTTCAGCCAAAGAAAGATAAAAAAGTAGATCTGTTTTGGAGAGATCTCCATATTTATTAAAGATTCTATTGTGATGCTTCTTTAAGTCTCTTATGACCATTCTTGAGGTGCAAGCTACCATGTTTTTCAAGGAAGGAAGGAAGTGAATGTCTGATTTCCAAACAAGAAATACAGACCCAGGAGTATTCATGATACCCCTGGAATGAGAGAATCAGTAAGCTTGGAGAATGCCTAAGTGTTAGTGTTAATCACTCAGTCGTGTCTGACTCTTTGCAATCCTGTAGACTGTAGCCCACCAGTATCCTCTGTTTGTGGGATTCTCCAGGCAAGAATACTGGAGTGGGTTGCCACTTCTATAGAAACTGTGTCTCTCATGTTTCCTGCATTGCAGGTGGATTCTTTATCACTAAGCCATGAGGGAAGCTCTGGAGAACCCCTAAAGTGGCATCCAATGATTCAGAAACATAGATTGGAAATAACTTATATGGGGCCTTCTAGACAGGTGGTAGGCCTCATAGGTCCCTGTTCAGTTAATAATGGAGTCTAGATCTTGGATTTAGAAAGCATGTGTACTTTGTACTGTTTGCTCACATATTCAGCAAGGCAATATTTGTTTGCCATGGAATGACATGCAAAGGAGTGATCAGACAGGTGTCTTGTAGATGTGCAGAAACTCCAGCCATCACTTCCTGTTTGTGAGAGACTCCTTGAGAAGGCTAGGTCATATCAGGATCAGAACTGTCTGGTAGGGGACGAAATACTTAGTGGTCACTATAATTTGAGGTTCATGAAACACTGGAAAAATTTCTCCAGATGTTTTCCTTAATAAGGGGCAATACTTAAAGATCACTCATGCCCTCCCTCACCTGTTTCTTTCAGGGTCTAAGATATTTCCTCTCCACTGACAAGTCTGTTGTTCCCTCTCTAAATCACTAAATTTATTTCTCATCCAAATAGCTAATTTTTCACAAACATCCCCTACTTACACCTACATTTGGTCTGAATAGATCAGTTATGATTATTTGGAAGGGTATTTCTATAAATTATTGAGAGACCCATTGTGACTAGTGTAGGAGGAGAACTCAGTGAGCGGTGCATTCAATATGCTATCTTCATGATTTAAGACAATTCAATCCACCAAGAGAATCAGGCAAAGAATCAGAATTATGTTTTGAATAATTATGAATCTTTGTAAGGCCCCTTTAGGCTGGGCTGCCACTAATAAGATGTAGCTACTAGAGCCGTTTGGGGATGCTGTTAAATAAAAGATTGCTATTAAATACATCCTATCCTAGGCTGAATATGTGACACCCCAGACTTTCAAAACTGATTTAAATAACTCATTATCAATTTTGTTTTAATAAATAATTAGGAAGGAATCTGGAAATGAATTATTTCTGTGGACATCCAAATTAAATGACTAAACTGCCTGACCTAGATATGTTAATGGCGTTCAAGTCAGGGTTCATTTTAGTTGTTTTTGAATCATGGAGCATGGCAGCTTCCTTGAAAACTTTGACCGTGGTTGTGTTTTTCAGTGATAAAGTCATGCACTTGGTCAGATTGAAAGCATCACTGGTTGCTGAAAGCATGACTTTTTCCTTTCAGGGCTGTAATAATATGCCAGAGTTAACTGGTCAGACTGAACCAGTGACATTATAACCTAGAAAACAAGTCTGTAGCAATGAGTTGTAAGAAAGTGTAAGAAAGTTCTGATGAAGTTTTCTGTCATGACTCAACAGGAACCATGTGCCACACAGTGTGGCCTCCAGAGCCACAGCAGGTGGCTCACAGATGAGAATCTCAGTGCTATAGAAATAATTCTTAACTTCAGCCCTCCAGCCCCAAAAACTTCCCCAGCCCTAACGTTTAAATCAGACAAAAACTGAAGAGATGTTATAAAAATATGACAGCAGGGGGCGGTCCTAAGATGGTGAAGGAATAAGACAGGGAGACCACTTTCTACCCCACAAATTCATCTAAAGATCATTTGAACACTGAACAAATTCTACAAAACGACTTCTGAGTGCTGGCAGAGGACACCAGGCACCCAGAAAGGCAACCCATCCTCTTTGAAAGGATGTAGGTCAAAATATAAAAGATAAAAAGAGAGATAAAAGAGTTAGGGATGGAGACCCGTCCCTGGGAAGGAGTCGTGAAGGAGAAGTTTCCAAATACTAGGAAACCCTCTCACCAGTGGGTCTGTGGGGAGTTTCAAAATCTCAGAGGGCAACATAACCAGGAGGAAAAAAAAAAAAAAAAAACCCACAGATTACGCACCTAACCCCAACTGTCAGCGGAGAAGTAGCCTAGATGCTCGCGTCCAGCAGCAGCAAGTGGGGGCTGAATAGGGAGGCGTGGGCTGCATGCTTAGGGTAAGGACCAGGCCAGAATGCCCTGAGGACAATCTGAAGGAGCTAACCTGAGATAGCAACCCAAACTGTGGGATAGCAAAAGAGAGAAAGAAAAAAAAGAGAGAGAGAGAGCAAGAGAGAAAACTTTCTCGCAAAGAGCTCTAAGGCACAACCTGGCCCGCTCAGAGAACAAAGGACTAAGTGAATACCAGAGGAGAACTAGCCCCTCCCCCCACCAGAGGCAGAGAGACAGGCAGGTGACAGCCAGAGCTGGAAGGGACGGTCAATCTTGGCTCCAGAGATAGCATCCTCCACCAAACTGTGAGCAGGCTCCCAGTTGCTAACCAAGTCTTCCTGGGATCCTGAATGGTCAACATTCGCCAGGAGGGTTGCAATCAGAGATCATCTCCCAACAGGAGACACACAGCACACTTGAGATGGCGCTCCAGCTGCGCACCCAAGAAACTGAGCAGCTGGGACAGAGGAGGTGATAAGACACACCGCCCCACCTGAGGAGTGTGCGCTCGCCAAGCACCTGGTCACCTGAGTTGCTCAGACCTGGGAAGGGCACAAAAGGCATGGCCAACTGAGTCTGTGACCTTGTGGAGTACCTAAACCTGAGTGGCTTAGACCTGGGAAGTGCACACAACCCAGGGCCCGCTTTAGACAGTTCCCCTGCAAAGCAACCTGGAGCCTGAGAAGTGTAGACTGGGAAAGCACACGCGCCATGAGTGGCGGCAAACCCAGTGTGGCCAGATACTGCGAGCACACACCAGTGATAGTTGTTTGCAGTGCTCCTCCCTCCCCACAGCACAGTTGAACAAGTGAGCCTAAATAAATGAGCAGCTTTGCCCTTTGTGTCAGGGTGGAAAGTAGACACTGAAGAAACTGGCAAACAGAGGAAGCCAAAATAAACAATGAAGAGGGAACGGCTTTAGAAGAGACAGGTGCAACAGATTAAAATCTTGAGGTTAGTATTGACTACATTGGAAGGGGCCTATAGACCTTGAAGAGAAGTATAAACTGGAACAATGGACTATCGGAAACGGAACTGACCCCACACTGCCCTCAACAACTCCAGAGTAATTCCTGCTGCTGCTACTGCTGCTGCTAAGTCGCTTCAGTCGTGTCCAACTCTGTGCGACCCCATAGACGGCAGCCTATGAGGCTCCCCTGTCCTTTGGATTCTCCAGGCAAGAACATTGGAGTGGGTTGCCATTTCCTTCTCCAATGCATAAAAGTGAAAAGTGAAAATGAAGTTGCTCAGTTGTGTCTGACTCTTAGCGACCTCGTGGACTGCAGCCCACCAGGCTCCTCCGTCCATGGGATTTTCCAGGCAAGAGTACTGAAATGGGTTGCCATTGCCTTCTCCAGGAGAAATTCATATATATATATATATATATATATATATATATATATATATATATATATATATATATATTTTAAATTTTTAAGTTCTTTATTATGCCTTTAATTTTCATTTTTAAAATATACCATTACCTTGCAAAAACAATACCCTATTTTTAAAGCAAATTTCATATATATATATTTTTTATAATTTTTGTGATTTTGTTTTGTTTTTTTAATATTGTATGTTTAGAGTCTAACTTCTACTCTAGATTTTTAATCTTTGGTTTTGATATTTGTTATCAATTTTGTACCTTTAAGAATCCAATCTTCAGTGCCCATTTTTACTTAGGAGTGTGATTACTGGCTTGATTGCTCTCTCCCCTTTGACTCTCCTTTTTTCCTCCCTCAGGTCACTTCTATCTCCGCCCTCCCACTTCTCTTCTCTACTTAACTCTGTGAATCTTTTGAGGTGTTTTGGGCTGTGGAGAACACTTACGGAACTGATTATTGACTAGATTAGTCTCTTTCCTTTTGACTCTCCCTCTTCTCCTCCTGGTCACCTCTATATCCCTCATCGCTCTTCTCTTCTCCATGTAACTCTGCGAACCTCTCTGGGTGTTCCTCACTGTGGAGGCTCATTTCACCATTAACCTAGATGTTTTATCATTGGTGCTGTATGGATGGAGAAGTCTTGAGGCTACTGTAAGAATAAGACTGAAAGCAAGAGGAAGGAGGCTTAAATCCAAATCTTGAGAACCCAAGAAAACTTCTGACTCCAGGGAGCATCAATCAACAAGAGCTCATCCAAAAGCCTCCAGAGAGAAGAGATCCAGCTCCACCCACCAGAACACCAACCCAAGCTTTCCTAACCAGGAAACCTTGACAAGCCACTTGTCCAATACCACCCACAGGCAGGAACCTCCACAATAAAGAGTATCCACAAACTTCCAGCCTGCAGAAAGGCCACCCCAAACACAGAAATCTAAAGAAGGTGAAAAGGCCTAGAAATATTCAGCAGGTAAAGGAACATGATAAATGCCCACCAAAGCAAACAAAACAGGAGGCAATAGGGAGTCTACTTGAAAAAGAACTCAGAATAATGATAGTAAAAATGATCCAAAATCTTGAAAACAAAATGGAGTTACAGATAGTCTGGAGACAAGGATTGAGAAGATGCAAGCAATGTTTAACAAGGACCTAGAAGAAATAAAAAAGAGTCAGTCAATAATGAATAATGCAATAACTGAGCTCAGAAGCACTCTGTAGGAAACCAACAGCAGAATAACTGAGGCAGAAGATAGGATAAGTGAGGTGGAAGATATAATGGTGGAAATAAATGAAGCAGAGAGGAAAAAAGAAAAAGAAAATAATTAAAAGAAATGAGGACAACCTCAGAGACCTCTGAAAGTGAAAGTGAAGTCGCTCAGTCGTGTCTGACTCTTTGAGACCCCATGGACTGTAGCCTACCAGGCTCCTCTGTCCATGGAATTTTCCAGGCAATAGTACTGGAGTGGATTGCCATTTCCTGTCCAGGGGATCTTCCCGACCCAGGGATCGAACCCAGGTCTCCCACATTGTAGACAGGCACTTTACAATCTGAGCCACCAGGGAAGGTTGTAAGAGACCTCTGGGACAATGTTAAATGCTCCAACATTCGAATCATAGGTGTCCCAGAAGAAGAATACAAAAAGAAAGCTCATGAGAAAACACTTGAGATAATATTTGAAAACTTCCCCAAAATGGGGAAGGAAATAGCCACCCAAGTCCAAGAAACCCAGAGAGTCCCAAATAGGATAAATCCAAGGCAAAACACCCAAAGACACATATTAATCAAATTAATGAAGATCAAACACATAGAACAAATATTAAAAGCAGCAAGGGGAAAACAACAAATAACACACAAGGAGATTCCCATAAGGATAACAGCTGATCTTTCGATAGAAACTCTTCAGGCCAGAAGGGAATAGCAGGACATACTTAAAGTGATGAAAGAGAAAAACCTACAACCCAGATTACTGTACCCAGCAAGGATCTTACTCAAATATGAAGGAGACATCAAAAGCTTTACAGACAAGCAAAAGCTCAGAGAATTCAGCACCACCAAACCAGCTCTTCAACAAATGCTAAAGGATTGGCTCTAGACAGGACACGCAGAAAAGGTTTATAAACTCAAACCCAAAACAACAACGTAAATGGCAATGGGATCATCAGATCAGATCAGATCAGATCAGTCGCTCAGTTGTGTCCGACTGTTTGCGACCCCATGAACTGCAGCACGCCAGGCCTCCCTGTCCATCACCAACTCCTGGAGGTCACTCAGACTCACATCCATCAAGTCAGTGATGCCATCCAGCCATCTCATCCTCTGTCGTCCCCTTCTCTTCTTGCCCCCAATCCTTCCCAGCATCAGAGTCTTCTCCAATGAGACAACTCTTCGCATGAGGTGGCCAAAATACTGGAGTTTCAGCTTTAGCATCATTCCTTCCAAAGAAATCCCAGGGCTGATCTCCTTCACAATGGACTGGTTGGATCTCCTTGGAGCCCAAGGAACTCTCAAGAGTCTTCTCCAACACCACAGTTCAAAAGCATCAATTCTTCGGCACTCAGCCTTCTTCACAGTCCAGCTCTCACATCCATACATGACCACAGGAAAGACAATAGCCTTGATTAGGCGAAACTTTGTTGGTAAAGTAATGCCTCTGCTTTTGAATATGCTATCTAGGTTGGTCATAACTTTCCTTCCAAGGAGTAAGCGTCTTTTAATTTCATGGCTGCAGTCACCATCTGCATTGATTTTGGAGACCAGAAAAACAAATTCTGGCACTGTTTCCACTGCTTCTCCATCCATCTCCCATTCACTGATGGGACCAGATGAAATGATCTTCGTTTTCTGAATGTTGAGCTTTAAGCCAACCTTTTCACTCTCCACTTTCACTTTCATCAAGAGGCTTTTGAGTTCCTCTTCACTTTCTGCCATAAGGGTGGTGTCATCTGCATATCTGAGGTTATTGATATTTCTCATGGCAATCTTGATTCCAACTTGTGTTTCTTCCTGTCCAGCATTTCTCATGATGTACTCTGCATATAAGTTAAATAAACATGGTGACAATATACAGCCTTGACGTACTCCTTTTCCTATTTGGAACCAGTCTGTTGTTCCGTGAACAGTTCTATCTGTTGCTTCCTGACTTGCATACAGATTTCTCAAGAGGCAGATCAGGTGATCTGGTATTCCCATCTCTTTCAGAGTTTTCCACAGTTTATTGTGATCTACACAGTCAAAGGCTTTGGCATAGTCAATAAAGCAGAAATAGATGTTTTTCTGGAACTCTCTTGCTTTTTCCATGATCCAGCAGATGTTGACAATTTGATCTCTGGTTCCTCTGCCTTTTCGAAAATCAGCTTTAACATCGGGAAGTTCACGGTTCACATATTGCTGAAGCCTGGCTTGGAGAATTTTGAGCATTACTTTACTAGCGTGTGAGATGAGTGCAATTGTGCAGTAGTTTGAGCATTCTTTGACATTGCCTTTTTTGGGGATTGGGATGAAATCTAACCTTTTCCAATCTTTCCAGATTTGCTGGCATATTGAGTGCAGCACTTTAACAGCACCATCTTTCAGGATTTGGAATAGCTCCACTGGAATTCCATCACCTCCACTAGCTTTGTTTGTAGTGATGCTCTCTAAGGCCGACTTGACTTCACATTCCAGGATGTCTGGCTGTAGGTCAGTGATCACACCATCATGATTATCTGGGTCGTGAAGCTCTTTTTTGTACAATTCTTCTGTGTATTCTGGCCATCTCTTTTTAATATCTTGTGCTTCTGTTAGGTCCATACCATTTCTGTCCTTTATCGAGCCCATCTTTACCTGAAATGTTCCTTTGGTATCTCTGATTTTCTTGAATAGATCTCTAGTCTTTCCCATTTTGTTGCTTTTCTCTGTTTCTTTGCATTGATCGCTAAAGAAGGCTTTCTTATCTCTTCTTGCTATTCTTTGGAACTCTGCATTCAGATTTTTATATCTTTCTTTTTCTCCTTTGCTTTTCACTTCTCTTCTTTTCACAGCTATTTGTAAGGCCTCCCCAGACAGCCATTTTGCTTTTTTGCATTTCTTTTCCATGGGGATTGTCTTGATCCCTGTCTCCTGTACAATGTCATGAACCTCATTCCATAGTTCTTCAGGCACTCTATCTATCAGATCTAGGCCCCTAAGTCTATTTCTCACTTCCACTGTATAATCATAAGGGATTTGATTTAGGTCATACCTGAATGGTCTAGTGCTTTTCCCTACTTTCTTCAATTTCAGTCTGAATTTGGCAATAAAGTGTTCATGGTCTGAGCCACAGTCAGGTCCTGGTCTTGTTTTTGCTGATTGATAGAGCTTCTCCATCTTTGGCTGCAAAGAATATAATCGATCTGATTTCGGTGTTGACCATCTGGTGAAGTCCATGTATAGAGTTTTCTCTTGTGTTGTTGGAAGAGGGTATTTGCTATGACCAGTGCATTTTCTTGGCAAAACTCACTTAGTCTTTGCCCTGCTTCATTCTGTATTCCAAGGCCATATTTGCCTGTTACTCCAGGTGTTTCTTGACTTCCTACTTTTGCATTCCAGTCCCCTATAATGAAAAGGACATCTTTTTTGGGTGTTAGTTCTAAAAGGTCTTATAGGTCTTCATAGAACCTTTCAACTTCAGCTTCTTCAGCGTTACTTGTTGAGGCATAGACTTGGATTAGTGTGATATTGAATGGTTTGCCTTGGAAACGAACAGAGGTCATTCTGTCGTTTTTGAGATTGCATCCACGTACTGCATTTCAGACTCTTTTGTTTACCATGATGGCCACTCCATTTCTTCTGAGGGATTCCTGCCCGCAGTAGTAGATATAATGGTCCTCTGAGTTAAATTCACCCATTCCAGTCCATTTGAGTTCGCTAATTCCTAGAATGTCGACATTCACTCTTGCCATCTCTTGTTTGACCACTTCCAATTTGCCTTGATTCATGGACCTGACATTCCAGGTTCCTATGCAATATTGCTCTTTACAGCATCGGACTTTTCTTCTATCACCAGACACATCCACAGCTGGGTATTCTTTTTGCTTTGGCTCCATCCCTTCATTCTTTCTGGAGTTATTTCTTCACTGATCTCCAGTAGCATATTGGGCCCCTACTGACCTGGGGAGTTTCTCTTTTAGTAGCCTATCATTTTGCCTTTTCATACTGTTCATGGGGTGAGTAGATACCCCTCCTTCAAGGTCAGGAAGGGCGGCGGTGTGGAGAGACCCCTCGTCCAAGATAAGGTGCCTTGGCTGTGCTTTGCTGGAGCAGCCGGGAAGAGATACCCCACGCCCAAGATAAGAGAAACCCAAGTAACACGTTAGGTCTTGCACGAGGGCATCAGAGGGCAAATACACTGAAGCCATACTCACAGAAAACTAGTCAAGCTAATCACACCACGACCACACCCTTGTCTAACTCAATGAAATTAAGCCATGCCCGTGGGGCAACCCAGGATGGGCGGGTCATGGTCCAGATATCTGACAGGGTGTGGTCCGCTGGAGAAGGGAATGGCAAACCACTTCAGTATTCTTGCCTTGAGAACCCCATGAACAGAATGAAAAATGGGATCATACTTGTCAATAATTATCATAAATGTAAATGGGTTGAATGTCCCAAACAAAAGACAAAGACTGGCTGAATGGATACAAAAACATGACCCCTATATATGCTGTCTACAAGAGACCCACTTCAAAACAAGGGACACATACAGACTGAAAGTGAAGGGCTGGAAAAATATATTTCACACGAATGGAGACCAAAACAAAGCAGGAGAAGCAATACTCATATCAGATAAAATATACTTTGAAATAAAGGCCATGAAAAGAGACAAAGTAGGACACTACATGCTGAACAAAGGATCAATCCAAGAAGATATAACAATTATAAACGTATATGGTGTGGACCTAAAACAAGCAGAAGATATTAAGAAGAGGTGGCAAGAATACACAGAAGAACTGTACAAAAAAGAGCTTCAAGACCCAGATAATCATGATGATGTGATCACTGACCTAGAGCCAGACATCTTGGAATGTGAAGTCAAATGGGCCTTAGAAAGCATCACTACGAACAAAGCTAGTGGAGGTGATGGAATTCCAGAGGAGCTATTCCAAGTCCAGAATGATGATGCTGTGAAAGTGCTACACTCAATATGCCAGCAAATTTGGAAAACTCAGCAGTGGCCACAAGATTGGAAAAGGTCAGTTTTCATCCCAATCCCAAAGAAAGGCAATGCCAAGGAGTGCTCAAACTACCGCACAATTGCACTCATCTCACACGCTAGTAAAGTAATGCTCAAAATTCTCCAAGCCAGGCTTCAGCAATATGTGAACCGTGAACTTCCTGATGTTCAAGCTGGTTTTAGAAAAGGCAGAGGAACGAGAGATCAAATTGCCAACATCCGCTGGATCATGGAAAAAGCAAGAGAGTTCCAGAAAAACATCTATTTCTGCTTTATTGACTATGCCAAAGCCTTTGACTGTGTGGATCACAATAAACTATGGAAAATTCTGAAAGAGATGGGAATACCAGACCACCTGATCTGCCTCTTGAGAAATCTGTATGCAGGTCAGGAAGCAACAGTTAGAACTGGTCATGGAACATTCTACACCTAAAACAAGTATAAAAAATAAGAAATGAAGGACCCCAGGGTTAGTAAAAGGAAATAAATCGTAAAAATTAGGGCAGAAATAAATGAAAAAGAAACAAAGGAGACCATAGCAAAAATCAACAAAGCTAAAATCTGGTTCTTTGAGAAGACAAATAAAATAGACAAACCATTAGCCAGACTCATCAAGAAAAAAAGGGAGAAGAATCCGATCAACAAAATTAGAAATGAAAATGGAGAAATCACAACAGACAGTGCAGAAACACAAAGGATCATCAGAGACTACTATCAGCACCTACATGCCAATAAAGTGGACAACTTGGAAGAAATTGATGAATCTTTGAAGAGTTTAACTTTCATAAACGGAATCAGGAAGAAATAGAAAATCTTAACAGATCCATCACAAGTACAGAAATTGAAACTGTAATCAGAAATCTTCCAACAAACAAAAGCCCAGGACCAGATGGCTTCACAGCTGAATTCTACCAAAAATTTAAAGAGCTAATACCTATCCTAATCAAACTCTTTCAGAAAATTGAAGAGGAAACTAAACTTCCAAACTCATTCTATGAGGACACCATCACCCTAATACCAAAACCTGATAAAGATGCCACATAAAAAAAGAAAACTATAGGCCAATATCACTGATGAAGATAGATACAAATATCCTTAACCAAATTCTAGCAAACAGAATCCAACAGCAAATGAAGAAGATCATACATCATGGCCAAGTGGGCTTTATCTCAGGGATGCAAGGATTCTTCAATATTCTCGAGTGACTCAATGTGATACGCACATTAACAAACTGAAAGATAAAAACCACATGATTATCTCAATAGATACAGAGAAAGCCTCTGAAAATTTCAAAACCCATTTATGATTAAAAAAAAAAAATAAAAACTCTCCAGAAAGCAGACATAGAAGGCAAAGAACATACCTCAACATAATAAAAGCCATATATGATAAATCCACAGCAAACATTATCCTCAATGGTGAAAAATTGAAAGCATTTCCCTTAAAGTCAGGAACAAGACAAGGATGCTCATTCTCACCACTACTATTCAACGTAGTTTTGGAAGCTTTAGCCACAGCAATCAAATAAGAAAAAGAAATAAAAGGAATCCAGATTGGAAAAGAAGAAGTAAAACCCTCACTGTTGGCAGATGATATCATCCGTCCTCTACATAGAAAACCCTAAAGACTCCACCAGAAAATTACTAGAGCTAATCAATAAATATAGTAAAGTTGCAGGATATAAAATTAACACAGAGAAACCCCTTGCATTCCTATACACTAACAATGAGAAAATAGAAAGAGAAATTAAGTAAACAATTCCAATCACCATTGCAACAAAAATAATAAAATACTTAGGAATAAATCTACCTAAAGAAACAAAAGACCTATATATAGAACCTATAAAACATTGATGAAAGAAATCAAAGTTGACACAAATAGATGGAGAAATATACCATGTTCATGGATCGGAAGAATCAACATAGTAAAAATGGGTATACTACCCAAAGCAATGCAATAAATTCAATGCAATTTATCAAGCTATCAAGCTACCTATGGTACCTTGATACCTATTGGTACCTATCAAGCTACCAATGGTGTTTTTCAGAGAACTAGAACAAATAATTTCACAATTTGTATGGGAATGCAAAAAACCTTTAATAGCTACAGCAATCTAGAGAAAGAATGGAACTGGAGGAATCAACCTGCCTGACTTCAGACTATACTACAGAGCTACAGTCATCAAGACAGTGTGGTACTGGCACAAAGACAGAAACATGGATCAATGGAACACAATAGAAAGCCCAGAGATAAATCCATGCACCTATGGACACCTTATCTTTGACAAAGGAGGCAAGAATATCCAATGGAGAAAAGACAATCTCTTTAACAAGTGGTGCTTGGAAAGCTTGTCAAACACTTGTAAAAGAGTGAAACTAGAACACTTTCTAACACCATACAAAAAATAAACTAAAAATGGATTAAAGATAAAAATGTAAGTCCAGAAACTATAAAACTCCTAGAGGAAAACATAGGCAAAACACTTTCTGACATAAATCATAGCAGGATCCTCTGTGACCCACCTCCCAGAGTAATGGAAATAAAAGCAAAAATAAACAAATGGGACCTAATTAAGAGATGGCTAAAAAACACATGAAAAGAAACCCAACATTACTCATTATCAGAAAAATGCAAATCAAAACCACAATGAGGTACCAGCTCACACTGGTTAGAATGGCTGATATCAAAAAGCCTACAAACAATAAATTCTGGAGAGGATGTGGGGAAAAAAGAACCCTCTTACACTCTTGGTGGAAATGCAAACTAGTACAGCCACTGTAGAGAACAGTGTCGAGATTCCTTGCAAAACTTAAAGCAGAACTGCCATATGACCCAGCAGTTCCACTACTGGGCATACAGAAGAAATCAGAACTGAAAGAGACAACATGTACCCCAATGTTCATCGCAGCACTGTTTCCAATAGCCAGGACATGGAAACAACCTAGATCTCCACTGGCAGATGAATGGATAAGAAAGCTGTGGTACATATACACAATGGAATATTACTCAGCTATTAAGAAGAATGTATTTGAATCAGTTCTAATGAGGTGGATGAAACTGGAGCCTATTATACAGAGGGATGCAATCTCAAAAACGATAGAATGATCTCTGTTCGTTTCCAAGGCAAACCATTCAATGTCACAGTAATCCAAGTCTATGCCCCAACCAGTAACGCCGAAGAAGCTGAAGTTGAAAGGTTCTATGAAGACCTACAAGACCTTTTAGAACTAACACCCAAAAAAGATGTCCTTTTCATTATAGGGGACTGGAATGCAAAAGTAGGAAGTCAAGAAACACCTGGAGTAACAGGCAAATTTGGCCTTGGAATACGGAATGAAGCAGGGCAAAGACTAATAGAGTTTTGCCAAGAAAATGCACTGGTCATAGCAAATACCCTCTTCCAACAACACAAGAGAAGACTCTATACATGGACATCACCAGATGGTCAACACCGAAATCAGATCGATTATATTCTTTGCAGCCAAAGATGGAGAAGCTCTATACAATCAGCAAAAACAAGACCAGGAGCTGACTGTGGCTCAGACCATGAACTCCTTATTGCCAAATTCAGACTGAAATTGAAGAAAGTAGAGAAAACTACTAGACCATTCAGGTATGACCTAAATCAAATCCCTTATGATTATACAGTGGAAGTGAGAAATAGATTTAAGGGCCTAGATCTGATAGATAGAGTGCCTGATGAACTATGGAATGAGGTTCGTGACATTGTACAGGAGACAGGGATCAAGACCATCCCCATGGAAAAGAAATGCAAAAAAGCAAAATGGCTGTCTGGGGAGGCCTTACAAATAGCTGTGAAAAGAAGAGAAGCGAAAAGCAAAGGAGAAAAGGAAAAATATAGACATCTGAATGCAGAGTTCCAAAGAATAGCAAGAAGAGATAAGAAAGCCTTCTTCAGTGATCAATGCAAAGAAATAGAGGAAAACAACAGAATGGGAAAGACTAGGGATCTCTTCAAGAAAATCAGAGATACCAAAGGAACATTTCATGCAAAGATGGGCACAATAAAGGACAGAGATGGTGTGGATCTAACAGAAGCAGAAGATATCAAGAAGAGGTGGCAAGAATACACAGAAGAACTGTACAAAAAAGAGCTTCAAGACCCAGATAATCATGATGATGTGATCACTGACCTAGAGCCAGACATCTTGGAATGTGAAGTCAAATGGGCCTTAGAAAGCATCACTACGAACAAAGCTAGTGGAGGTGATGGAATTCCAGTGGAGCTATTCCAAATCCTGAATGATGATGCTGTGAAAGTGCTACACTCAATATGCCAGCAAATTTGGAAAACTCAGCAGTGGCCACAAGATTGGAAAAGGTCAGTTTTCATCCCAATCCCAAAGAAAGGCAATGCCAAGGAGTGCTCAAACTACCGAACAATTGCACTCATCTCACACGCTAGTAAAGTAATGCTCAAAATTCTCCAAGCCAGGCTTCAGCAATATGTGAACCGTGAACTTCCTGACGTTCAAGCTGGTTTTAGAAAAGGCAGAGGAACCAGAGATCAAATTGCCAACATCCGCTGGATCATGGAAAAAGCAAAAGAGTTCCAGAAAAACATCTATTTCTGCTTTATTGACTATGCCAAAGCCTTTGACTGTGTGGATCACAATAAACTATGGAAAATTCTGAAAGAGATGGGAATACCAGACCACCTGATCTGCCTCTTAAGAAATCTGTATGCAGGTCAGGAAGCAACAGTTAGAACTGGTCATGGAACAACAGACTGGTTCCAAATAGGAAAAGGAGTACGTCAAGGCTGTATATTGTCACCATGTTTATTTAACTTATATGCAGAGTACATCATGAGAAATGCTGGACTGGAAGAAACACAAGTTGGAATCAAGATTGCCGGGAGAAATATCAATAACCTCAGATATGCAGATGACACCACCCTTATGGCAGAAAGTGAAGAGGGGCTAAAAAGCCTCTTGATGAAAGTGAAAGTGGAGAGTGAAAAGGTTGGCTTAAAGCTCAACATTCAGAAAACGAAGATCATGGCATCTGGTCCCATCACTGCATGGGAAATAGATGGGGAAACAGTGGAAACAGTGTCAGACTTTGTTTTTCTGGGCTCCAAAATCACTGCAGATGGTGACTGCAGCCATGAAATTAAAAGACGCTTACTCCTTGGAAGGAAAGTTATGACCAACCTAGATAGCATATTCAAAAGCAGAGACATTACTTTACCAACAAAGGTTCCCCTAGTCAAGGCTATGGTCTTTCCTGTGGTCATGTATGGATGTGAGAGCTGGACTGTGAAGAAGGCTGAGCGCCGAAGAATTGATGCTTTTGAACTGTGGTGTTGGAGAAGACTCTTGAGAGTCCCTTGGACTGCAAGAAGATCCAACCAGTCCATTCTGAAGGAGATCAATCCTGGAATTTCTTTAGAAGGAATGATGCTAAAGCTGAAACTCCAGTATTTTGGCCACCTCATGCGAAGAGTTGACTCATTGGAGAAGACTCTGATGCTGGGAGGGATTGAGGGCAGGAGGAGAAGGGGACGACAGAGGATGAGATGGCTGGATGGCATCACTGACTCGATGGATGCGAGTCTGAGTGACCTCCGGGAGCTGGTGATGGATAGGGAGGCCTGGCGTGCTGCGGTTCATGGGGTCGCAAAGAGTCGGACACGACTGAGCGACTGATCTGATCTGATACAGAGGGAAGTAAGTCAGACAGAAAATCACCAATACAGTATATTTACACATATATATGGAATTTAGAAAGGTGGTAACGATGACCCTGTATGTGAGACAGCAAAAGAGACACAGATGTAAAGAACAGACTTTTGGACTCAGTGGGAGAAGGCGAGGGTGGGATGATTTGAGAGAATAGCATCAAAACATTTATATCATCATATGTGAAATAGAACAGCAGTGTAGGTTAGATGCATGAGACAGAGCACTCAGGGCTGGTGCACTGGGATGACCCTGAGGGATGGGATGGGGAGGGAGGTGGGTTCAGCATGGGGAACACATGTACACCCATGGCTGATTCATGTGAATGTATGGCAAAAACCACCACAATATTGTAAAATAATTAGCCTCCAATTAAAATAAATAAATTAATTAAAAAAATTTAGAGATGTTACCAAAATCCCCTCTATAGGGGGTGCCCAAATTTTCATTCCCACAAAATATATGAGTGGCTGTTTCCCCATAAAAACAAAACAAAACAAAACATTGTGAGAGCAAAATGTTCCAGATTGAGACTGGGTTCTCAAACAAGTTAACTTTTGGCAGGAGTTGCAATTCTTGAAGGTACTGTTAGATCTTCCATCAAAAACAGTCTTTTACGTCCAGTTTGTAATGATAAGTTCCTCACGTATCTCTAGTCAGAAAGGCTAGCAATAGTGGGCCCAGATGTATGCTTGAATTAGAATGGATTGTTCACAGGTGAAGTGCCTGAGCTTGGGAAACCTGAACATTTTGTAATGCCAGTTAACATGCCAACTCATTTGTCAGGAGGGAGACATTTTTCTTTTATCATACAATAAATATGCCTGCCCTTTGTGCCACAGGAACACACTATATCAATCATCCAAGGCCATTTGCTATAAGATTTTTCTTGAAGAGATAGTTTGGTCCAAAGGCTTGCATGTTATGACAGAAACAAAGGTTAGCAAGATGTGAAGAAACATGACAGAGTTGTAGAGAATTATCTCCCAAAATATCATTCTTATGGTAACATGAATGCCATAGAAGCAAGATTACATGACTTATTAAACAGTTTATTGCTTCATAAATGTGTTGTCAGTATCATATTACCCTGAGTATATTCATTATTTTCAGTATGCTTGAATATACCTGAATCTTATTCTGGGTCTCTTGTAAGGATTAAAATGCAAGCAGGTTGTAATAGATTCTTGCTAAGTAACTTCAGTCGTGTCTGACTCTGTGCAACACATAGATAGCAGCCCCTCAGGCTCCCCCGTCCCTGGGATTCTCCAGGCAAGAATACTGGAGTGGGTTGCCCTTTCCTTCTCCAACACATGAAAGGGAAAAGTGAAGTCGCTCAGTCGTGTCCGACTCTTAGTGACCCCATGGACTGCAGCCTACCAGGCTCCTCCATCCATGGGATTTTCCAGGCAAGAGTACTGGAGTGGGGTGCCATCGCCTTCTCTGAATAAGTTCTTACTACAGCCTAAATTGTGATACTGAGAATATAGAAAAGAAATTAAAGAAATGTATACATCAGATTGGAACATGATATTACGTTGAAGGCTACTACCTCAAAATAAATCATCACATGCACACAAAAGATCACTGTGCAAGGTTATCCTATCACAGTATTTCTGTGTAACTTGTTACAGTCAAGTTTTCCTGCTATTATTTTATACTCTTGGCCATTTTATCAGATCAGATCAGATCAGATCAGTCGCTCAGTCGTGTCCGATTCTTTGCGACCCCATGAACCGCAGCACACCAGGCCTCCCTATCCATCACCAGCTCTCAGAGGTCACTCAGACTCACATTCATCGAGTCAGTGATGCCATCCAGCCATCTCATCCTCTGTCGTCCCCTTTTCCTCCTGCCCCCAATCCCTCCCAGCATCAGAGTCTTCTCCAATGAGTCAACTCTTCACATGAGGTGGCCAAAATACTGGAGTTTCAGCTTTAGCATCATTCCTTCCAAAGAAATCCCAGGGCTGATCTCCTTCACAATGGACCGGTTGGATCTCCTTGCAGTCGAAGGGACTCTCAAGAGTCTTCTCCAACACCACAGTTCAAAAGCATCAATTCTTCGGCACTCAGCCTTCTTCACAGTCCAGCTCTCACATCCATACATGACCACAGGAAAGACCATAGCCTTGACTAGGCGAACCTTTGTTGGTAAAATAATGTCTCTGCTTTTGAATATGCTATCTAGGTTGGTCATAACTTTCCTTCCAAGGAGTAAGCGTCTTTTAATTTCATGGCTGCAGTCACCATCTGCATTGATTTTGGAGCCCAGAAAAAGAAAGTCTGACACTGTTTCCACTGTTTCTCCATCTATTTCCCATGTAGTGATGGGACCAGATGCCATGATCTTCGTTTTCCGAATGTTGAGCTTTAAGCATTGGAACAACAGACTGGTTCCAAATAGGAAAAGGAGTGTGTCAAGGCTGTATATTGTCACCATGTTTATTTAACTTATATGCAGAGTACATCATGAGAAATGCTGGGCTGGAGGAAACACAGGCTGGAATCAAGGTTGCTGGGAGAAATATCAATAACTTCAGATATGCAGATGATACCACCCTTATGACAGAAAGTGAAGAGGAACTAAAAAGCCTCTTGATGAAAGTGAAAGTGGAGAGTGAAAAGGTTGGCCATTTTATGCATATATACAATTGTCCAGTATCTGAATTTCAAGTATGTGAGTTTTCACTCTAGCCTTGTAATTTTATTTTGTTTCATATATCATAACAGTTTTATACTTTAAGCAAATATAAAATTTTGAAATATAGCTCTGAGAATTATTTAGAAATGAAAAAACTAAACTATTGTGTGTTAAAATGATTTAATATGGCTTTTGTAGATAGAAATAAAGGGTGAGAGTGATACATTTCTTGTAAAAATTGAAAACTATTTTGATAACATTAACAATAGCTGAAATTTATTGGTAACGTTTAATGCTTTATGTACATTACTATGTATTTCTCATCTCAATTATTTACCCCAACACTATGAATTAGCTATCACTTTTGTATTTTAAAAATGAATAAACTGGATATATAGTTAGATGAATGAAAGGATAAAATTAGTGGGAAGGTATATGGTCAAATGTATAGGTGAGTTGGGGGTAAATGAATGTATGTGTGGGTTTGTAGACAGGCAAATAAATGAATGGATGGCTACAAGGATTGATGGATGAATGAATAGGTTGGTGGGTGGATGGATGGATGGGTGAATGGATGGGTGGGTGAATGGATGGGTGGGTGAATGGACGGGTGGATAGTTAGAGGAGTGGACTGGTGGATGAGTGGGTGGGTGGAAAGAAGGAAGAAGGGGAGAATGGATGTCTGGGAGGGTGAATAGTGGGGGACTGTGTGGGCACATAGATGGCAGGTGGGTGAGAGTAGATGTATAAATTGATTCTTCTCAAAGATGTTGTATATTTAAATAAAGTTGCCACTTGGTGGTTCCCTAGCTGAATATGACAACTAGCATGTCTTATTTGACTCACTCCATACTCTTAAACATTGGCTCTCAATCTTAGTTAAGAATAGAATCAATAGGGGAATTTATAAAAATCCTCCTGCTCAGGCACCATCACCCACATCAATTGTGTCATAGTCTCTGGGGATGACACCTGATGTCACTATTTTTTAAAAATTCTCTCGTGATTCAAATACAGCCAAACTTGAGAACCAATATAAATACAAAGGAAGAAAATAAAGTAAACGAAGAGATTAAAAGACTTCAAATGTAGTTTTGTGTGATTCCAAAGTGAAAGTGATAGTCTGTCCAACTCTTTGCAACCCCATGGACTATAGGGTCCATGGAATTCTCCAGGCCAGAATACTGGAGTGGGTAGCTGTTCCCTTCTCTAGGATCTTCCCAACCCAGGGACTGAACCCAGGTCTCCACCATTTCAGGCAGATTCACTACCAGCCAAGCCACCAGGGAAGCTCCTGACTCCAAAATATATGCTAGTACTGCTTTCTGACTCTTTGCGGCCCCATGAACAGTAGCCTACCAGGCTGCACCATCCATGGGATTTTCCAGGCAAGAATACTGGAGTGGGCTGCCATTTCCTTCTCCAGGGGATCTTCCCAACCCAGGGATCGAACCTGGGTCTCCTGCATTGCAGACAGACGCTTTACCATCTGAGCCACGAGGGAAACTCTTTCATAGACATACATACATACATATATATAATTTAATATAAAATATTAATTATATAATATAATATTAAATTAATATTGATATAAAATAATATAAAATATAAATTAAATACATACACATATGTATAAATTAAAAATATGATTTCAGTAAATATAAATATCATGTCTTTAAATATTGCTTAAATACATTTTATTTCATTCAATAGTTGATAATTCTTCAAACATGATTTTCATGCCACATTAATCAACATTTATTTTCATTTTAATAAACAGAAAAATCATGCAACCTAAATAAAAATAAAAAAGAAAATGTATAATATCACATTTGAAACGAGTTGCCAGTCCAGGTTTGATGCCTGATATCGGATGCCTGGGGCTGGTGCACTGGGACGACCCAGAGGGATGGTATGGGGGCGAGGAGGGAGGAGGGTTCAGGATGGGGAACACATGTATACTTGTGGCGGATTTATTTTGATGTATAGCAAAAGCAATACAATATTGTAAAGTTAAGCAAAATAAAATTAAAAAAAAAAAAAAAAAAGAAAGGTAATTTCTAGAGTAACAATTATAAGAACAATTGCCATTTCAGTGATGCAGGGCTCAGAAGGAATCCTTAATGCACCTAAACCTTAACTGCCAGAAACTGTGCTTCTCAGGTTAAGTATCAATACAGAGAATCCAATTTCCAAACATGGATCAAATATCCCTCTGCTTTTAACAGCTGGGAAACTAGGAAACAGAGAGGAAGCATAGATGCTAGGCAAGCACTTCTTTACTTTGATCAACATCCTCATTCAGAGAAAGCCTGAGTATATATTGCAACAATGTCTGTTGTAAAAATATTCATGTAATATAGGGCAAACTGAGAATAAGTGAAAGAGCAAATATGGATATGATCAGAAGTATTCTATAAAAATGTAACAAATAGTTATTCTGAAATAAGAGTTTCAATTTTTAGCTCTATTGGAGAAGGAAAAGGCAACTCCCTCCAGTTTTCTTGCCTGGAGAATCCCAGGGACAGCGGAGCCTGGTGGGCTGCCATCTATGGGGTCACACAGAGTCAGACATGACTGAAGTGACTTAGCACCAGCAGCAACAATTGCAGGAAGACAAGATCGTTTAAAAGTAATCTTGTAGTAAAAGAAATATGTCTACAGGCTGTATTCAAAAACCAGTACAGGTGATTAAAGGACTGAGTATCCATGATCTTAGGATGCCCTCATGCTGCCACTGAACCAACTGCAATGTCTACATTTCTATTTCAAAATAGAAGATTAAAAAAAAAAGGGCCAACTGATTTCAATGGAATTGTTTTGTATCTTGGATGATTAACTGTATCCTGATTTTTCAGATCTCCAAGTATAATCTGTGTCTGTCTGCTCATAGAGACCTGAAACAAGTGGATTTTAAAAATTTTGGAAAAATGTTAAAAATTACTATCAAATATGTTGTTATAATCCTTGTATGAGTCAACTGAATTGAATGCTGATTTTAGGACCATACTATCTGGGTTCAGGTATTTTTTTCTTCTTTGCCAATATATTTGTTTGGACAATATATACATATATCTTATCACTTTGTGCCTGAGTTTCTTCATCACTAAATTGGGATGATAACAGTACTATTTTAAAGATGTACTGTAGGTACAGATTTTGTTTCTAAAAAAATTTCACTATAAAGTAATTATTTTATTTCCTGAGAAACTTTGTGAAGCTTCTAGCTCTTAGAAACTTAATGCATTTAATCCAACTATATGCATAAGAATAGCTTTTTTCAAATTCAATCATGAATATTAGAGAATAAAATGTATAATAACTCTCATGGTTCCTCGAAGAGAGGTATATTTATTTCAATTGACTGAATCTCCCAGAGGGCATAGCAGAATATGGAATTCATTTGCTAGATTTTAAGAAGCTCTCAACAGGAGGGATTTTAAGAATTTCCCTCTTACTTTGTAACTGAAAAAACAACTTGGATGGGGAAAACTTGAATTCCTTGAACACTTGACTAGAAAATCTGAGATCACAAATTAAACAGGTAATCATATTTGTTCCTTAAATCCTGCTCCAAAATTATTGCTTAATATTAATCTTTTGTAGCAAACATACTAGTTAAAGGAAAACTGAGAAAAGCTTGTTTTTCCCAATGCTATAGGTTCAGTTTTTATAATGTAACCTAGTACATGACAGGCACTTGGTAAATATTTGTCAAACAGATAAATTAATTAATATTTGAGTTTCAAAGTTTTATAAATAAGTAGAGCATGCATTAGAAAATCCATTTATAAACAGCTAATTTCAAGTATAAATTTTCAATAATCCTTACCCTTCTTTCTTTGAAGTCAACATTTTTTATCATAAAGGTATAATGATAAAATAAAAGGCTTATGTTTCATAAGTTTTTAAGTATATTTATACACATATGCAGATATTTAATTAAATTTATGGACAAATAAAATATCTTGAAATTGTTTGCTGAAAAATCATAAAACATGCTCTGGTATTTCTCACAATATTTGGTCCATGATAGCATATATTTAAATATTATGTTATTGAATATTTATGTAGAATATTCCCAATGACAAATTTTAATATTGACTTTTTCAGAAAGCCAAAAATTAAATATCTTACATGTTAACACCATAATTTCCAAGAATAATACAAATATTATTTTAATCTCAATGCAATGGTTCATTGTCATGAGTATTCTTTGAATGAGATAATCTTTGTAAAACATTATTATTACTAAATTAATTTCATGAAGAGCCACAGCAGACAACCCAAGACAGTATGGATTGAAAACATATTTGGAATATAATTTTATTTATTTTATGTATATAAGTGGGTAATCAAATGTGTAAAAAATACTTACTCCTGGAAGGAAAGCTATGATTAACTTAGTGTATTAAAAAGGAAAGGTATCACTCTGCCTACAAAGTTCCATATAGTCAAAGCAATGGTTTTTCCAGTAGTCATGTACAGATGTGAGAGTTGGACCGTAAATAAGGCTGAGGAACTAAGAACTGATGCTTTTGAATTGTGGTGCTGCAGATGGCTTTTGATAGTCTCTTGGACTGCAAGGAGATCAAACTAGTCAGTCCTGAAGGAAATCAACCCTGATTATTCATTGGAAGAACTCATCCTTACACTCCAAGACTTTGTCCACCTGATGCAAAGAGCCAACTCCTTAGAAAAGACCCTGATGCTGGAGAAGATTAAGGGTAGGAGGAGAAGGGGATGACAGTGGACTAGATGGATGGATGGCATCACCAACTCAATGAACATGAATTTTAGCAAATTTTGGGAAATAGTGGAGAACAGAGAAGACTTGTATGCTATAGTCCACAGGGTCAGAATCTGACATAAGTTACTGACTGAACAATGAGAGCCAGGTCAACCATATTTTATTATTCATAACTATACAAATATATTTATTATACTTTTGAATATTCCTTCAAATAAAATAACAAATTTTTCAGTTCAGTTCAGTCGCTCAGTCATGTCTGACTCTTTGCGACCTCATGAATCGCAGCACGCCAGGCCTCCCTGTCCATTACCAACTCCCAGAGTTACTCAAACTCATGTCCATTGAGTCAGTGATGCAATCCTGCCATCTCATCCTCTGTCGTCCCCTTCTTCTCCTGCCCCCAATCCCTCCCAGCTTCAGAGTCTTTTCCAACGAGTCAACTCTTTGCATGAGGTGGCCAAAGTATTGGAGTTTCAGCTTCAGCATCAGTCCTTCCAATGAACACCCAGGACTGATCTCCTTTGAATGAACTGGTTAATATTAGCAATATATAAATAAATAAAGATAGATTCTTAGGTTATCTGACTCTGTATCCTCACTTTGAGAAAAATACATGCAAAAGCCTGATAAATACTGATTGATCACAGCAGATTTTGACTGTGAGAATAAGCTTAACAACATGTCTGGCTACAAAGGAATATGAAATTTAGTGATTATCCTACATGATGTACCATTAATATTTACTTAATAATATTAATTTCTCTTTCCTACAAATATTATCACTGCCTCTGCAGGATACAATGTGTCCACAGTGGTCAGCTGCTTGTCCTGAGGGAAAATGCCATATCAAGGACTCCAAATCTAAGGCTGAACATTTCTCAGTGGCAATAATTTGATAAGTCATGGTAAGGGTAGCCCTTTCTATCTGACCATGAGTAGCATCTACATTAACTGCCATGACTGCTCTGTACCTTCTTGAACTTATAGCTTTGCCTTATGATGAATAGCTCAAAATGTAGTTGTTTGGTTGTACTGTTATATAATCATCACCTTTGTCTAGTTCCAAAATATTTTCATTACTCCAGTAGAAAATCACATATTCAATTCACAGTCAATCCCTACACCATCCTCCTTCCAGCCCCTAGAAACCATCTAACTGATTTATGTCTCTAACCTATTCTGGATACTCATATAAATGGTATCATACTTATATGAGTATGATATACTCATATATCATACAATATATGGCCTTTTGTGTCTGTGTTTTATCATTTAATATAATAGTTTCAAGTTTCATCTGCACTCCAGCACATACCAGTACTTCATTATATTATTTGATAAGTAATGTTCCATTGTATTGCTAACCAAACTTTTAGAAATGGATACCTGATTGATATATAAAAGGTGTTTTGGGGGGATTAGGACTGCAGTCCAGATTTGAAAAACACTTGAATTGTCTTCTGCCACACTAAAAAATGGGGAGAGGCTTATACAGGCAACACACACACACACACACACACAAGGTTTCAGTTAGTTACATGAACTGTTTATCAAGAATTATAACTGGAGGTGACAAGAAGTAAGAGGTAAGTGTATTTGTTAAGTAAGGATCAGCAAGGGCCCATATTGTTGCATAGTTACAAGGGGGAAAGCTTGAGACTCTAAGGTTGAGGCTGGCAGGTATTCTGAATATGGCTGGTGGTGTCCTTCTATCTGGTATAGTTCAAACAAAGTTAAAGTTCTCAGTGGCAGAGATGAGATTGAGGCCAAATTTTCCATGGCCATTAGATTCTATTTGTGTATGCTTGAATTGTGAATGGGCTTTACAGGTGGCTCCATGAGGTCGCTTAGAGTAGGACACGACTGAGCGACTTCACTTTCATTTTTCACTTCCATGCATTGGAGAAGGAAATGGCAACCCACTCCAGTGTTTTTGCCTGGAGAATCCCAGGGATGGGGGAGCCTGGTGGGAGGCCGTCAATGGGGTCGCACAGAGTCGGACACGTCTGAAGTGACTTAGCAGCAGCAGAAGCAGAAGGGAAAGAAACTGCGTTCAATGAAGGAGACCTGGGTTCAGTCCCTGGGTTGGGAAGATATCCTGGAGAAGGAAATGGCTAATGATCAAACTGCCAATATTCGTTGGATCATCAAAAAAGCAAGGGGGTTCGAGAAAACATCTACTTCTGTTTTATTGATTATGCCCAAGCCTTGACTGTGTGGATAACAACAAACTGGAAGATTCTTAAAGAGATAATACTAGACCACCTTAATGCCTCCTGAGAAATCTATATGCAGGTCAAGAAGCAACAGTTAGAACTGGACATGGAACAGCAGACTAGTTCCAAATTGGGAAAGAAGTATGTGAGGGCTGTATATTGTCATCCTGCTTATTTAACTTATATGCAGAGTATATCATGAGAAACACTGGGTTGGATGAAGCACAAGCTAGAATCAAGATTGCCAGGAGAAATATCAATAACCTCAAATATGCAGATGATACCACCCTTCTGGCAGAAAGTGAAGAAGAACTGAAGAGCCTCTTGATGAAAGTGAAAGAAGAGAGTGAAAATTTTGTCTTAAAACTCAACATTCATAAAACTAAGATCATGGCATCTGGTTCCATCACTTCATGGCAAATAGATGGGGAAACAATGGAAACAGTGACAGACTTTATTTTTTGGCTACCTAATCACTGCAAATGGTGACTGCAGCCATGAAATTAAAAGACGCTTACTCCTTGGAAGAAAAGCTATGACCAACCTAGACAAGCATATTAAAAAGCAGAGACATTACTTTGCCAATAAAGGTCTGTCTAGTCAAACTATGGTTTTTCCAGTAGTCATGTATGGATTTGAGAGTTGGACTATGAAGAAAGCTGAGCACTGAAGAATTGATGCTTTTGAACTGTGGTGTTGGAGAAGACTCTTGAGGTTCCCATGAGCTGCAAGAAGATCCAATCAGTTCATCCTAAAGGAAATCAGTCCTGAGTATTCATTGGAAGGACTTAATTCAAAGGAAGTAATTAAACAAGGAATACATGAAATGTCTGTTTCCCTCCTCTAATTGTCTTTTATTACAGTTGTCTTAGCTAAAAACTTAGGTTGAGGGAAAATTATTATTCCTCCCCTCCACTGGCAGGTCTACTCGTTTTTGCCTTTCAGCCGCAGTATTTTCCCTACAGTATAGCCAGACTTACATTTCTAAAAGCATAAATCATATATTTCTTTTCATTAAAAGCTTGCAATAGCTTCTGAAAAGTCTAGAATTTAACCCAATGTTTCCATTATATCTCTCAAAGTGCTAAATGATCTGACATCTCTCCCCGCCTTGAGCTGATTTATGCAACACTAACGTGTGTGGCACTTCCAGCCACACAGACTATCTCCTTGAACCAAACCTGCCAGTTCCTTACTGATTTAGATCCTTTATACTTTATACTTACATCTTCCTTATTCCTGTTACAGTTTCAAATGGCTCATGTTCTTATGTCATTTGTGTCAGAACTTCAAGTTTACTTCCTCAAAGAGAGCTTCAATGACAACTCTTTATAAAATGGCATTCCATCATCATCAGTCTCGCCTTTTTTTCCTCCAGTATTTAACAATAGTTGACATTTTTCTGTTTAATCATGTTTTTTTTTGTTTATAACTTGTTTATTTCACCAGCCCATACATAACTCATGAGAGAAAGGACTTTATCACATTCTTATTAATAACTAAAAGAGTGACTGTCACATGGAAAATACCAAATAATTGTTTTAATAATAATTCATTTACTAATTTTACAACCACTCTTGAACTCTATTTCAATATCTATAGGTAGAACACAATTTAAAACAATATTGGTGATAAGAAATAGTATACTTAAAGTGCAGCTTTTTATTACTGACAATAAAATAATTGTCTCCAGACAGTTCAGAGAAAGAGAAGTGAAATCATTTTTCAGTTTATAATATACACTTTTTTCACTTATAATAAAAAATGAAAACCCAAACTATAAAATATCCTATTTCTTACCTATTAGCATGGCAGAAATCCATGTGTGACAATATGGGTTCTTGGTGAATAATGAGGAAATAAAAATACACATAATATTCAGGCTTGGATGCAAAATGATTTAATCCTTATGAAAGGCAGTTTACTAACAAATAGTCAAATTGTTTATCAGATCAGATCAGATAGCTCACTCAGTCATGTCCGACCCTTTGCGACCCCATTAATCGCAGCACACCAGGCCTCCCTGTCCATCACCAACTCCCGGAGTTCACCCAGACTCACATCCATCGAGCCAGTGATGCCATCCAGCCACCTCATCCTCTGTCGTCCCCTTCTCCTCCTGCCCCCAATCCCTCCCAGCATCAGAGTCTTCTCCAATGAGTCAACTCTTCGCATGAGGTGGCCAAAGTACTGGAGTTTCAGCTTTAGCATCATTCCTTCCAAAGAAATCCCAGGGCTGATCTCCTTCAGAATAGACCGGTTGGATCTCCTTGCAGTCGAAGGGACTCTCAAGAGTCTTCTCCAACACCACAGTTCAAAAGCATCAATTCTTCGGCGCTCAGCCTTCTTCACAGTCCAGCTCTCACATCTATACATGACCACAGGAAACACAATAGCCTTGACTAGACAGACCTTTGTTGGCAAAGTAGTTTCTCTGCTTTTGAATATGCTATTTAGGTTGTTCATAACTTTCCTTCTAAGAAGTAAGCGTCTTTTAATTTCATGGCTGCAGTCACCATATGTAGTGATTTTGGAACCCAGAAAAATAAAGTCTGACACTGTTTCCACTGTTTCCCCATCTATTTCCCATGAAGTGATGGGACCAGATGCCATGATCTTCGTTTTCTGAATGCTGAGCTTTAAGCCTACTTTTTCACTCTCCACTTTCACTTTCATCAAGAGGCTTTTGAGTTCCTCTTCACTTTCTGCCATAAGGGTGGTGTCATCCGCATATCTGAAGTTATTGATATTTCTCCTGGCAATCTTGATTCCAGCTTGTGTTTCTTCCAGTCCAGCGTTTCTCATGATGTACTCGGCATATAAGTTAAGTAAACAGGGTGACAGTATACAGCCTTGACCTACTCATTTTCCTATTTGGAACCAGTCCGTTGTTCCATGTCCAGTTCTAACTGTTGCTTCCTGACCTGCATACAAATTTCTCAAGAGGCAGATCAGGTGATCTGGTATTTCCATCTCTTTCAGAATTTTCCACAGTTTATTGTGATCCATACAGTCAAAGGCTTTGGCACAGTCAATAAAGCGGAAATAGATGCTTTTCTGGAACTCTCTTGCTTTTTCCATGATCTGGCAGATGTTGGCAATTTGATCTCTGGTTCCTCTGCCTTTTCTAAAACCAGCTTGAACATCAGGAAGTTCATGGTTCACATATTGCTGAAGCCTGACTTGGAGAATTTTGAGCATTACTTTACTAGCGTGTGAGAAGAGTGCAATTATGCGGTAGTTTGAGCATTCTTTGGCATTGCCTTTCTTTGGGATTGGAATAAAAACTGACCTTTTCCAGTCCTGTGGCCACACACAAATGAATAGCATTTACTCTATTTGTAATGACTACAGAGTAGCGAGAGCCCAAATGTACTTCACTAGAGACTGGATCAGATTCCTTGATACATTCATAAAACAGGTAGTAGAATAAGCACAGCCATTAAACAAAGAGAAATATTTGTGTAAACTATTATGAAATGATAACCAAGATATTTAATTAAGTGATTAAGAAAAATATAAATAAAGCAAGTTTATTATGCTATAATTATTCTGAAAACGTAGCCATAAATACAAATTTGATTACAAGAACATGAAAAAATAAGTCATGAAATAAAAGAGATTTGGATGGAAGATACTATGACAGATGCTAGGCCTCTTTAATTATAGTTTTTTAAACAGCTGTATACGTAGTAATATTTTATGCAAGTATATAAGTAAATTAAGTTTAAACTGAAATAACTAAAAGTTGAATGCCAGATGTTACCCTATTCATATATCTAGTTGATAATACAACCACAGAGAAGAGTTATTCCAACTTACCTTAAAATATGTATTTTGTTTTTATATACCTAATATGTCTTCGGACAAAACAAGCTATAAAAATAGTATCAAACTACTTACAGTAGGCCTATTTTTTTTGTGATAACTTTGGTATTATTTTTACGATAATTAACAATACATGTATTTTGGACCAGCTGGTAAAGAATCTGCCTGCAATGCAGGAAACCTGGGTTCGATCCCTGGATTGGGAAGATCCCCTGGAGAAGAGAAAGGCTGCCACTCCAGTATTCTGGCCTGGAGAATCCCATGGCCTGTATAGTTCATGTGGTCACAAAGAGTCGTACATAACTGAGTGACTTTCAATCAATCAGTCTGATCAAAGAAATGAATAATTATGTTGCTGTTATTAAGAATTCAGATTTTTGAAAAAGAAGACATAAATGTACTGTCTTCTATAAACAAGGTTCTTAAAGATGGAATTTTAAAGAAAAATGCAAGAAGTATAGCACAAAAGTTAGGCACAATACAGAGCTTTCAAACCAAATCTCTATAAACTACCTGCTGCTGCGAAGTCGCTTCAGTCGTGTCCGACTCTGTTCGACCCCATAGACGCCGCCCACCAGGATCCCCCATCCCTGGAATCCTCTAGGCAAGAATACTGGAGTGGGTTGCCGTTTCCTTCTCCATATTAACTACCTAGTTTCATAAAGTTATATAATGGCATTTAACACAGCATTATATGAAAGCTTGATATACTTTATATCTATTATAAATTAATTTATATTTATAATAAATATATTCCAATTTAATACAAATATTTCCCTAAAGAAAATTGTTGTTTTGATACTATGATGTGTAATTTCCTGACAAGTTGCTGTCATGACTATGAAGTCTCCATAGAAAATTTCCATATGACTTTTAATCTTCTTGATATATTTCAGTGTGTATGGGTGAGTTCCTTTGCTGTCTACCTTAAAGTATTACAATCTAGTTAATCAGTTATATTATTAATACAACATAAAAAGTTTAAAAAAACCAAAACAAATTATGTTGTCTTGCAGCATTTCTAAATATAAAACTCATGATCTAATAGGATAGAAACACAATTATAAGAAGCTATTACAAAAATATTGTGACTGCATGCTGCTGCTGCTGCTGCTGCTAGTGTCTGACTCTGTGCGACCCCATAGATGGAACCCACCAGGCTCCCCTGTCCCTGGGATTCTCCAAGCAAGAACACGTAGTGGGGTGCCATTTCCTTCTCCATGTGACTGCATAAGAGATATAAAAACATTTTGGTGGACTGATGAATTTATATTTATCTATTCAAATAGGAAAAGGAGTACATCAAGGCTGTATATTGTCACCTTTCTTATTTATCTTATATGCACAGTACATCATGAGAAACGCTGGGCTGGAGGAAGCACAGCTGGATTCAATATTTCTGGGAGAAATATCAATAACCTTGGATATGCAGATGACACCACCTGCATGGTGGGGGAGTGGAAGAAAGTGAAGAAAAACTAAAGAGACTCTTGATGAAAGTGAAAGAGGATAGTGAAAAAGTTGGCTTAAAACTCAACATTCAGAAAACAAAGATCATGGCATCTGGTCCCATCACTTCATGGCAAATAGATGGGGAAACAATGGAAACAGTGTCAGACTTTATTTTGGGGGGCTCCAAAATCACTGCAGATGGTGACTGCAGCCGTGAAATTAAAAGATGCTTACTCCTTGGAAGAAAAGTCATGATCAACCTAGATAGCATATTCAAAAGCAGAGCATTACTTTGCCAACAAAGTTTCGTCTAATCAAGACTGTGTTTTTTCCATGTTCACATATGGATGTGAGAGTTGGACTGTGAAGAAAGCTGAACACCAAAGAATTGATGCTTTTGAACTGTGGTGTTGGAAAAATCTCTTGAGAGTCCCTTGGACTGCAAGGAGATCCAACCAGTCCATCCTAAAATAAATCAGTCCTAAGTGTTCATTGGAAGGTCTGATGTTGAAGCTGAAACTCCAATGCTTTGGCCACCTGATGCGAAGAGCTGATTCATTTGAAAAGACCCAGATGTTGGGAAAGATTGAGGGCAGGAGGAAAAGGGGACAACAGAGGATGAGATGGTTGGATGGCATCACCAACTCAATGTACATGAGTTTGGGTAAACGCCAGGAGTTGGTGATGGACAGGGAGGCCTGATATGTTGCGGTTCATGGGGTCTCAAAGAGTCATACATGACTGAGCGACTGAACTGAACTGATTTAAGAAAAATTATTAGATTGATTTTCCTTTGCTGTACTTGTCAAGGCTAGGACTTAGTTACTGAAGACATAATTGGAATTCATGGTTGCTAAACAGAAAAGCTGAGGCTGTCATAGTTCTCTGTTATCTCTTGATCTATATGCTCAATGAGAATAAGGATCAGATTATGTTTTTTTCTCAACTCTTTTCACTGCTTCAGATGGTCTGTTATATAGCATAAGTAAATATATGCACACAGTACCTATGTATATAATAACTGCTGCTGCTAAGTCGCTTCAGTCCTGTCTGACTCTGTGCAACCCCATAGATGGAAGCCCACCAGGCTCCCCCTTCCTGGGATTCTCCAGGCAAGAACACTGGAGTGGGTTGCCGTTTCCTTCTCCAATATATGAAAGTGAAAAGTGAAAGGTAAGTCGCTCAGTTGTGTCCTACTCTTAGCGACCTCATGGACTGCAGCCTACCAGGCTCCTGTGTCCATGGGATTTTCCAGGCAAGAGTACTGGACTGGGGTGCCATTGCCTTCTCTGGTGTATAATAATACTAGTATGTATATATACAAGTATATGTACGTGTGTATGTGATATATATGGTAAGACTCCTCCTGGTATGGTCAGTGACAGAGTGCCAAGACGGGTTTCTGTTGTAGTTTAACTGGGTACTCAGGTGGTATTGCACAGGTCTGATTTGCTCAACTTAAGGTCATACAGGTCACACCAATGAAAATTCTCATCCTTCTTCTATGCACAGTTAGAGGTGTGTTATTCATAGAGAAAGTATCAGTCTTAAGGTCATAATGGTGTGCATTTTCATTCTGAACATTTTTGAGAAAGTCAATCACAAAACACTTTCTGAACTTTCAATTCACCTATCACCCAACATTACATTTTTTAAATTGTAAAACAGCTCGGCAATCTAATTCCTGACTGTTCATGGATTATGTTGATTCTGACCTGAGACATCGTTTTTTTTTTTTTTTTTTTTTTTTTTAATTTCTGGCAAGTGAATAAAATCTAGAATTCAAACTGTTACACTGCAATTTCCATCCTGAATTGTCTTTCAAGGTGCTCACTGACTGTACCTGTATAATAGCAGCAGTCTACTTCCTGGTTTTGCTATCCTATCATGTGTGGTCCTCATTAATTTTTCCCTGCTTGGGTCATTTACTAATAGAGAACCTCCCATTGCTACAGTTGTGGGTTGAAGAGCTGAGCAGTGCAAAAAACAGACACATGAGGAAGTGAGTCTTCTGCACATGCAATTTTTTATGGTCTCTGTGTTTGTTCTGCCTAGGTTATGCTCCCACGCATATATATTTCACTTGATAACTGAGCTTCATTGTCATAAAAACAACTTTATGACTAATTTGACACATTTTTTGTGAAGAATAGTATATGCTAAACTTTTCTAAAGAGTGAATTCTGAAATCAGACTTCTTAAATTATAGATTCACTGACATATCAGACAGAGCATATTTCTTAATTTTACCCTACATTAATTCCCTTGAGTATTAGATAGGTATATAATATTAATCTTTTAGACATTATGTATTAGGCAATACAGTGAATCAAATTTAATACTGCCCGCTTTAATAGTGCTTAGCACCAAGTATACACCCAGTGTACATTAACTCTTATTAGGAAACCTGAACACACATTAAACACACACAAACAGCACATATACCTAGATTAAATCATCAATGAAAATCAAAGTATAACATATCTAGAATAAAAGAATAACGTATGAATTAAATATTGATTAAATTCATGGATTGAAGCGAATAAAATAGAAATAACTGATAAAAAAAAAAAAGTATCAAAAATAGCAACAAGACTTCCCTGCTGGCTCAGCCATAAAGAATTTGCTGGCAATGCAGATGACCCAGGTTCCGTCCCTGGGATGGGAAGATCCCTTGAGAAGGAAATGGCAATCCACTCCAATATTCTTGCCTAGAAAATTCCATGGATAAAGGAGCCTGGCGGGTTATGTCCATGGGGTTGCAAAGAGTCAGACATGACTAAGCAAAAGCACCAATAGCAACAAAAGACTGAAATTAAAAAAAAAAAAAAGTTTGTTAATTACTTTTTTAAGGGCTGCTATCAGATCAGATCAGTCGCTCAGTCATGTCCGACTCTTTGCGACCCCATGAACTGCAGCACGCCAGGCCTCCCTATCCATCACCAGCTCTCGGAGGTCACTCAGACTCACATTCATCGAGTCAGTGATGCCATCCAGCCATCTCATCCTCTGTCGTCCCCTTCTCCTCCTGCCCCCAATCCCTCCCAGCATCAGAGTCTTCTCCAATGAGTCAACTCTTCGCATGAGGTGGCCAAAGTACTGGAGTTTCAGCTTTAGCATCATTCCTTTCTAAGAAATCCCAGGTCTGATCTCCTTCAGAATGGACCAGTTGGATCTCCTTGCAGTCCAAGGGACTCTCAAGAGTCTTCTCCAACACCACAGTTCAAAAGCATCAATTCTTCGGCGCTCAGCCTTCTTCACAGTCCAGCTCTCACATCCATACATGACCACAGGAAAGACCATAGCCTTGACTAGGCCAACCTTTGTTGGCAAAGTGATGTCTCTGCTTTTGAATATGCTATCTAGGTTGGTCATAACTTTCCTTCCAAGGAGTAAGCGTCTTTTAATTTCATGGCTGCAGTCACCATCTGCAGTGATTTTGGAGCCCAGAAAAATAAAGTCTGACACTGTTTCCACTGTTTCTCCATCTATTTCCCATGTAGTGATGGGACCAGATGCCATGATCTTCGTTTTCTGAATGTTGAGCTTTAAGCCAACCTTTTCACTCTCCACTTTCACTTTCATCAAGAGGCTTTTTAGTTCCTCTTTACTTTCTGCCATAAGGGTGGTATCATCTGCATATCTGAGGTTATTGATATTTCTCCTGGCAATCTTGATTCCAGCTTGTGTTTCCTCCAGTCCAGCATTTCTCATGATGTACTCTGCATATAAGTTAAATAAACATGGTGACAATATACAGCCTTGACGTACTCCTTTTCCTATTTGGAACCAGTCTGTTGTTCCATGACCAGTTCTAACTGTGAATCACATAAATGCAAATTAAAACCAAGGGAAAATGATTCAGACTCATCAGCCTAGGAAATTTTCTATATCTTGGCAATACCCTAAGTGATAATGAGGCTGTAAAAGGATGAAAACTCTTTTGCACTGCTGAAGGAAATGTAAGCTGGTACAACTAATCTGAAGAGAAATTTGGCAGTTAATTTGGTAATTAATAAAATACATTAAATCATAAAACAATTTTGTTTCTAAGCAGATGTTTAGATATCTGAAAAGATATGTACAAAAATGTTTACATAACTATTATTTATAAAATCAAAATTAAAAATGGAACGAATATAAGCAAAATCATATTCTTGAGGATGTAAACAAATGTTGTGAGAGATAAAAGCAGATGCTTGTGTATTGTTAAAACCAAATGCAGGATAGAATTGTCTCTGGGCTGTAAGCAGCTACCAAAGGTGAGGATGTAAATGGAGAGTGATAGTCACAGAAAGCCCCCGTTCTATTGTTACAAGTTTATTTATTCGACTGGTTGTTGAGTACATAGTTATTTGTTGTATTATTAATAGCTTCATGTAGAGTTTCATGCTGTACTGCATTTTAATAGAAAGAAAAGAATGAGATTTCCTGAAAGGAAATATATAAGGAGTGTAAAACATTACCTATGAATATTTAGGAGCTATTAAATTTAACAAGAGGGAGAACAAAGAAGCATCAAACACACTGCCTAAGAATTTCACATAACTGTTACAAATGCCACAATTTGTATGTGTTATAGCTAAATCTGAAATTAAGTTTTCATCTTTCATATTCTTCCTTTTTGCAATTTGTTAGAAAAAAAAAATCTTTTAGGGTATCATTGAAAAGAAAGCTGTTTCAACAAAAATCAAATGTAAGCTACAGTGATTCATTAAACTCTTTGGAAATAATAAGAGAGTCTTATGACTCATGAGGACAGCTTACAATAAAACATGTGAGATAGATGCTGGGAGCAGAGAGAAACTTGGTTTATGTGAGTGGATGTCACAAGTTGTATGGGTCATGGGAGGCTAGATGTTATAATGTTTAACAGACACCTTGAAAACGTACTGCTTCCTCATGAGCAAATTCACTGTGGGTTGGTAAGGAAGCACTTGTTAACATAATCAAGTTTAGTGGCTAGTGGCAACCATAGATGGTCACAGTGTTCCTTACTGTAGCACTGAAAAGATATCATGGTGAAATTACAGTGTGACTCTTAAACATGGAAATGATGTTATCATTTTCATTAACAATTCATTCAAAAAGCCAGTCATGTGACTACATTGAATTCAAGTCAGAGCAGAAAAATACAATACCTCTAAATACCTGGAGCAAGAGAATCAATATATATGAATATCCATAATGATACTATATTGGCAATAAATTGAACCTCAGATACAAGAGGTGCCTTCAAAAACTTGCCTTCAAAAGTTTCCATACAGTGTACTACATAAAATGTATATTTACTCAATATTTTCAAGTATATAAGGTTATTTATAAATGGACAACTTAATGGGGCAGGTTACATTGTTAGGTCTGTATAAGCTATTAAGTCATTCCCTCAATATCATTCTGATATCAAAAGTTTTTACTACTTCTCTACGAAATATATGGCAACTCCATGATGGAAGTCAAAGCTCCTGAAGGCACCTTGAGAATCTCCAGTCCTTTAAGAATGGATGGATAATGAGAGCGAGAGCTCTAAGGAGTTACAATCTATAGTGAAAGACAAGTATTAGGCAATATGTAGGCTGAGTAAAAGGAGAGTATATGGAGATACAGTCTAATAATTTCTAAAACAAAAGTTATCTGCATATTATAAAGAGCTATTTTAATTAATCAATCCAGGAAATTTATGCAAAATAATAAATTTTCTATGAATATTCAAAAATATAAATAGCATATGAGCAAATAAAATAGCCTAGTATTTCTTTAAAAAGCTGCTAAATAGACTCAATATTGTATATTTTATTTTTCCATGCAGAAATTCCTATGCATGCATTATTATAATTTTTTTCTTAAATGCTTATTACTTTAACATTTATATATAACAAAGATCTCAACATTCAATAGAAAAAAGATTAGAAGAATGGAAAACAAAGATAACAAATTACCTGAAGCAAATTTAAATGTCTCTATGCCTGTTAGTAAAATTATATATAATTGTACAAAACATATGGTAAAATACTATCCAGTCATGAAAAACAAATTGAGGCTATTCTGTTTGGCTTTTATCTTGAATGAAAAATTATTGCCAATTTGAGTAAACAAGGATTAGTTACTCTGATTATAGGAATCAAGTGGAACAAATAAACTTTTTAAAAACTTTTTACCAGTTGTCTAAACTTGGCAATGCTAAGTGGTAAATTTTTCAAAGACAAAAATTGAAGTAAGCAAAACTTAGTTAATATTCTTTCATATATATTACACAACACTTTCAGGTGGAATCAATTTATCAATTTCTCTAATATGTAAAAAGCTGAAGACAGTATTTTACAGTGTTATATGCCAAGGACACACTATGTGTTTTAATTATGAAGACAGAATAAATTAGGCTCATTTTAAAACTATTTTTGCTAATCTTACATGAAACTTCCATTTCTATTTATGAAAAACAATCTTACCCCAAGTCAGAAATTCATTAACTCAGTCAAACACCATTCTCTAATGCAAAGCATAATTCAGGTTGTAAAATGAGGAATTCATCTTTGTCTTTCACTTTACATTATGAGCATTGCAGTTATACACGAATTTAGACGTTGAATTTTTAAATATTCTGAGATTATTTACTACTTTCCAATAATCAAATTTCATGATGATGGAACTTTAAGTGACTTTATTTTTCAGCCAACAGTTAAGCCATCAGTAAGCCACTGAAAAGTAAAATTAGCCTTCTAGTTTCAGAATTCAAGTTAAGGAGTTTGGAAAGTGGAAAGTGAAAGTGTTAGTCATTCAGTTCTGTCATAGTCTTTGGCCCCAGTGGACTGTGTCCACCAGACTCCTCTGTCCATGGACTTCTCTAGGCAAGAATATAGGAATGGGTTGCCAGTCCCTTATCCAGGGCATCTTCCTGACCCAGGGATTAAATCTAGGTCTCCAGCATTGCAGGCAGATTCTTTACTGTTTGAGCTAACTGGGAAGCCCCCTTACAAATTTTCCCCTGACTTCTTAGCTTACATAAAAAATCCAAATTATTAAATGTAAAGCAAAAGACAAAGATATATTTTATGGGAGTCCAGGGAAATGAGATTTTCACATGTACCCTGGAACATTTGCAAGCAGATCCAATAATATCTGAAGGGACTATTAGCAATTATATACTAGTTCTTTTTTTACTCTAATTATCCCCAATTGTGTCTTATTACTTATATTTCTGTTACAGAAATTTGATGTTGAAATTTGATTTTGGAACTGACAATTGTAATGTCAATAATGTGAACAAAATTAGTGGGGATTTTGAGACACAAATCTATATTGAACATTTGTTATTGGAAACATTTTCTTAGTTAAAACCCCAAATCATATGTTGTAAAGAAATCTTTTGAATCTAAAAATAATCTTATGATTTAACCGCTCACCTCTATATCAACACATCTGAGTTTAATAAGTAGTTTAATCTCCTTTTAGAAGACATATCTAGTTTGTTCACAAGGATGCATTTGGGACCTAAAATAATACTTTTTTCATAAGATTGGTGTGAAATAAATATCATATGTACTAAGAAACAAATAGATCAGTAGTAACAAATTAAAAAGTCTGAAGAAGAGTACTACCTCTTCAGTTATTGGAGAGTTAAAAAAAATTATCAGTAATGTGGTTTTCAATTCATTATTATGGGTTTGCATTCCTCTAATGCAGATGGTGACTGCAGCCATGAAATTAAAAGATGTTTACTCCTTGGAAGGAAAGTTATGACCAACCTAGATAGCATATTCAAAAGCAGAGACATTACTTTGCCAATAAAGGTTCGTGTAGTCAAGGCTATGGTTTTTCCTGTGGTCATATGAGAGTTGGACTGTGAAGAAGGCTAAGCGCCGAAGAATTGATAGTTTTGAACTGTAGTTTTGGAGAAGACTCTTGAGAGTCCCTTGGACTGCAAGGAGATCCAACCAGTCCATTCTGAAGGAGATCAGCCCTGGGATTTCTTTGGAAGGAATGATGCTAAAGCTGAAACTCCAGTACTTTGGCCACCTCATGCGAAGAGTTGACTCATTGGAGAAGACTCTGATGCTGGGAGGGATTGGGGGTAGGAGGAGAAGGGGACGACAGAGGATGAGATGCTGGATGGCATCACTGACTCTATGGACGTGAGTCTGGGTGACCTCCGGGAGCTAGTGATGGACAGGGAGGCCTGGCGTGCTACAATTCATGGGGTCACAAAGAGTCGGACACGACTGAGTGACTGCACTGAACTGAAGCATGCTATTTCTTTTTCACAGTTAAACTACCCAGAGATGAATAAATAAACCAGTGAATTTTCATGGTCCAAGTAATTTAGTAAATTAAACTGAGTGCAAGGCCTTTACTTATAAGTTGCAGTAGCCATAGGATACAGTTAAAACATGGAGCAATATATATATATTTACACATATATATTTACATACATACACACTGATGCCCTGTATTCCATATTTATTTCTTAATAAAGAAATTCATTAAGGTCTTTATCTAGTCCATAAACCTTGAGAGTGACATACAATGTTTAACTGTAAGAAATCTATAGTAATAGTGGACCAAAAACAAACCAACAAAATATTCAGTACTATGAGTAACACTCTCCTAGGCAGAATTTTTCCATTCTTGTGTATAATCTTCTCAGTTATGCAAAACCAATCTACATTTCCTTATGTCACAAATCAAGAAAGTCAGTTCAGTTTTAATAGTAGAATATATTAAATATATGCCTACTAATAGGTCAATGAGATTTAGTCAATGACATTAACTATTGATTCCATGCACAGTGGCTGATTATTTGGGACATATACACACACACAGACACACATAGGCTTTCCAGGTGGCTCAAAGGTAAAGAATCCGCCTGCTAATGCAGGAGGTGCCGGAGACACAGGTTCGATCCATGAGCAGGGAAAATCCCCTGAATGCAGAAATAGCAAACCACTCCAGTATTCTTGCCTTAAAAATATCCTATGGACAGAAAAGCTTAGCATGCTACAGTCCATGGAGTTGCAAACTCTCCAATGCAACTGAGCACACATGTGCATACCAACACATACACACGAACACATATCTCACAGATTTAAAAATTAGAATTAACATTATTTCTTTAAAAAATTCTTACAATACAGTTAAAATTAAATATGTAAGGACAAGTTATTACTATTTTTAACATTCACACCATTTCTATTTATAAACAGTATTCATTTAAGTGAAAATAATGGAAATTAGTTAATTAAACAAAAGTCAAATGGGAACTGCTGTTGTTTACAAGCATAAACTTATAAACTTTCTGAAATGGTCTACATAACAAGCTATCTGAAAAGTAAAAATTTTTACTCTTCATCCTTTGTTCAACCAACTATATCAAATTAGAAAGTATTTTTCTCCTTGATTTTACTTGCTTCGATTTTAAATAAGCATGACACCATATGATTTTATTCTGTATTTGACATATTTTCTAGTTAAGGATCATATTCATTTTTAATATTCTGTGGTACAAAATTTCATCATGCATTAGTAATTAAGTGATTTTAATAATACACAGGGGACAAATTAATGTAGTATCTGTCTGTGTGGGAGCCATTAAGTGACAGTTTAATTGTGGGCTAGTTTCACTACTCATTGTGGATAATTTCTGAAAGATTTTTACAATCAAGGTTATCATGAGCAGAATGTTCTGGAGATAATATATGATCTATTTCTCTCTATATATAATAACTAATAATTTCAGTGTTCTTGAGACCTAACCACTAATTTATATAAATGAAGCTTACTTCATGTTATGATTGATCATTTAAGTAACCATTTTCTAGTAATTCATTGCTGAGCTTGAAGAAAATGACACCGTTCTATCTAGCTTCCTATCTATAGATAGAGATACCAGGAAATATATCTGTAATTTTATATAATTACATTTCATTTCAGAAAATAAACAAACTTATACCAACCTTAATATCTTGATTTGGGAAGAAATATTGTCTTGATCCTTGCTGCTGCTGCTGCTGCTAGGTCACTTCAGTCGTGTCCGAATCTCTGTGACCCCATAGACGGCAGCCCACCAGGCTTTCCCATCCCTGGGATTCTCCAGGCAAGAACACTGGAGTGGGTTGCCATTTCCTTCTCCAATGCATAAAAGTGAAAAGTGAAAGTGAAGTCGCTCAGTCGTGTCCGACTCTAGCGACCCCATGGACTGCAGCCTACCAGGCTTCTTCGCCCATGGGATTTTCTTGGCAAAAGTACTGGAGTGGGGTGCCATTGCCTTCTCCAGTCTTGATCCTTAAGACTGTTACTAAGAATATATTATAGACTGAGGAGCTTATAAACAACAGAGTTTATTTCTCACAGTTCTAAAGTCTGGGAAATCCAAGAAGAAACATTCGCATGTGGCATTCTGGTGAGGACTCTCTTGTGGTTCATTGCCTGCACATTCTCACCATGTCCTCACATGGTGGAAGGGTGAGAGATCTCTGTGAGATCTCTTTTGTAAGGGCACTATCTCATTCATGAGAGTTCCACCTTGATGATAGAATCACCTCACCAAGGCCCAACACCTCTGGCTATCACATTAAGCATTAGAATTTCAACATATGAATGGGGGGGTAATATGAATATTCAAACCAAGCAGATATCAAAGTAAAATTTTCAAAAACACAAAGAAAGGTAGACCAAGAATTGAAAAATATTTAAGGCAACAATACAATTTTGTTTGAGAAAATAGATTTTTATATATGCAACAACCTGTATCATTTATTTGGGAATACTCGTTCTTGACTTCTGACTAGTATTCTTCACTTGATTTCAAAGAAACCTATCAGAATGAAGTATTTACTGGAAACAACTGCTATCACTTTGGTGCAATGACATAAAAATGTATATTATGAAGAATAAATATGAATCATGAATTATGAGTTGCACCAAAAGAAAAATTTAGAGTAATAATACCTTGGGTTTATTTTTTTTTAAGTATTACACAGAAAGTAAGTATTTTATTTTAAAAGAAGTATTTTATTTTACAAATAAAAATAGATATAATATAGATGATAGAATGTTGGTTAGAAACCATCTGGATAGTGTAACCATATAGTGTAAAACAAACCAACTAGTGTCTCTCTAGTGAGAGAGAAAGAAAGAATATTAACATGAGGAGGACAAAGAGGAAGAACAAAGTGAGAGAAAGAAGAGATGGAAAAAGTGGGTGCTGGATGAAGGGGGAATGAAGAGAAGGAAAGAAAGAGGAGGAGTAAGAGATAGATGATAAAAAAAAAAAAAGAAGGGAAGAAGACAATTCTTTGTTTCCTTTGGGGAGTAAGGAAAACTGTATGCCTCAAATTGAAACTATATTAATTATTTAGGTATTTTTGTTTAAAGAAATTTGTCTGATTGTATGAGTGAGAAGCAATCAAAATAAAAGCAAAAAAGTGATGTTTTTTTCTATCTAGGAAAATATGAATATTATATTAAATCATTTCTGACATAATGCAGTGGGTGAGTAATCAATAAATACAGTGTATGATATAGGAGAAAAAGCATAGTAAATTTATATAGGAGATATGAAGGACAATATAATATAAAGCTTCTAAAATACAAAGCTAGTTGCAATTTTCAACTCATAAGCATATATCTCAATGTAAAACACATAAAAAATCTTAAAGATTTGTAACTCATTTTTATCCCCTGTTTCCAACTCAAATAACTTTAAAGAAGTATTTTCAATGTGAAAAACATCAAGAACAAATCGAATTTGCAGTCAAACATCAAGAAAGATTAGTACAAATGCAAAATAGGCTGAATCTATTGAATACAGAAACCTAGTTATCAGGGAATCAACTAAGTATACAACAAAACTTTTCAGAACAAGTAAGATTCCTAGAAAATTACAGTAGATAGGATAAGGGAGAACATCCTTACAAGGACAAAATAATTGAATTTTCAATATTTACCAACAGCTTAGGATCTGCTAATTGATAGAGAAGCTGTACAATAAACAAGAGACTTGATTAATATTGTCTACTTAGTGTGTATTCTGATTAATATCTGCTTCATACCCAAAGCAGTGAAATGTGAAACAGAAAAAAAATATATTGTGGAGCTAGAATTTAATGTATAAATTTCTATGATATATTGCTGTTCTACACACACACACACACACACACACACACACACACACACACACACACCTGCTATGAATTAAAAATGGAACCAAAAACAAAAAGTGACTTTGGCATGTAGATAAGCAATGAGAGATAGATAGCAAGGTTCTCTAATGTATTCTATGTGATCATATGCTCCTTTGATCCACTCTCACCAAAGGATACATTTCTATATAATGAGCCACGTCAGATCAGATTAGTTGCTCAATTGTGTCCAACTCTTTGCGACCCCATGAACTGCAGCACGCCAGGCCTCCCTGTCCATCACCAACTCCTGGAGGTCACTGAGACTCACATACATCGAGTCAGTGATGCCATCCAGCCATCTCATCCTCTGTCGTCCCCTTCTCCTCTTGCCCCCAATCCCTCCCAGCATCAGAGTCTTTTCCAATGAGTCAACTCTTCGCATGAGGTGGCCAAATTATTGGAGTTTCAGCTTTAGCATCATTCCTTCCAAAGAAATCCCAGGGCTGATCTCCTTCAGAATGGACTGGTTGGATCTTCTTGCAGTCCAAGGGACTCTCAAGAGTCTTCTCCAACACCACAGTTCAAAAGCATCAATTCTTCGGCACTTAGCTTTCTTCACAGTCCAATTCTCACATCCATACATGACCACAGGAAAGACCATAGCCTTGACTAGGCGAACCTTTGTTGGCAAAGTAATGTCTCTGCTTTTGAATATGCTATCTAGGTTGGTCATAACTTTCCTTCCAAGGAGGAAGCGTCTTTTAATTTCATGGCTGCAGTCACCATCTGCAGTGATTTTGGAGCCCAGAAAAATAAAGTCTGACACTGTTTTCACTGTTTCCCTATTTCCCATGAAGTGATGGGACCGGATACCATGATCTTCATTTTCTGAATGTTGAGCTTTAAGCCAACTTTTTCACTCTCCACTTAATGAGCCACATACATAGCTGAAAATATTGCCTGAGTTTCTAGTCTGTGTAAAGTAGCAGGTTTTAAAAGCAACAAAGATAAATGTGTAGTTAGATACATGTTGGCATTACCAGTAGATCTGTGGGTCCCCATGGGATAGCAAATCCATAGATACATCATACCTATTACTAGTTACTAGTTTTGAGGTAGAGATCTACATAGATAATGGAGTTTCACAGTTAAAAGTCCTTATTTACCTTAAAGAGTGGGGCTGGAATGCAGATTTCTGAAGATTTTTTCTCTTAAAATGATTCTCCTTCTACTAGCATTTTATTATGAAGAAATTGTTTGTTTTGAGTATAATTACCAAAATTGGAAACTAAACAAAAAAACATTATATTCCATACATTTGACAAGTCCTATATGGATTGCCCAGACCTGCCAAAAAGAAGTATTCTATATCCAAACTGTCCATTAAAGTAGTCATATTTGACTAGTGCAATTAATAAATCAGATTTAAAATTTAAATTTCAACATCCTAATGGCTAGTGATCACCATATCAGGAACTGCAGATCTAAAAACTTACATTTGAATAAAGGGGTAGATGTGCTAAGCCTTGCCCGTGGGCCAACACAAGACGGGCGGGTCCTGGTGGAGAGATCTGACAGAATGTGGTCTGCTGGAGAAGGGAATGGCAAACTGCTTCAGTATTCTTGCCTTGGGAACCCCATGAACAGTATGAAAAGGCAAAATGATAGGATACTGAAAGAGGAACTCCCCAGGTCAGTAGGTGCCCAATATGCCACTGTAGATCAGTGGAGAAATAACTCCAGAAGAATGAAGGGATGAAGCCAAAGCAAAAACAATACGCAACTGTGGATGTAACTGGTGATAGAAGCAAAGTCCAAAGCTGTTAAGAGCAATATTGCATAGGAATCTGGAATGTTAGGTCCATGAATCAAAGCAAATTGGAAGTGGTCAAACAAGAGATGGCAAGAGTGAATGTAGACATTCTAGGAATCAGCGAACTCAAATGGACTGGAATGGGTGAATTTAACACAGATGACCATTCTATCTATTACTGCAGGCAGGAATCCCTCAGAAGAAATGGAGTAGCCATCATGGTCAACAAAAGAGTCTAAAATGCAGTACTTGGATGCAATCTGAAAAATGACAGAATGATCTCTGTTCATTTCCAAGGCAAACCATTCAATATCACAGTAATCCAAGTCTATGCCCCAACCAGTAACTCTGAAGAAGTTGACATCGAAGGGTTCTATGAAGACCTACAAGACCTTTTAGAACTAACATCCAAAAAAGATGTCCTATTCATTACAGGGGACTGGAATGCAAAAGTAGGAAGTCAAGACACACCTGGCTGCTAAGTTGCTTCAGTCGTGTCCGACTCTGTGCGACCCCATAGATAGCAGCCTACCAGGCTCCCCGTCCCTGGAATTCTCCAAGCAAGAACACTGGAGTGGGTTGCCATTTCCTTCTTCAATGCATTAAAGTGAAAAGTGAAAGGGAAGTCACTCAGTTGTATCCGACTCTTTGCGACCCCATGGACTGAAGCCTACCAGGCTCCTCTGCACATGGGATTTTCCAGGCAAGAGTACTGAAGTGGGGTGCCATTGTCTTCTACAGAAACATCTGGAGCAACAGGCAAATTTGGCCTTGGAATAAGGAATGAAACAGGGCAAAGACTAATAGAGTTTTGCCAAGAAAATGGACTGGTCATAGCAAACACCCTTTTCCAACAACACAAGAGAAGACGCTACACATGGACATCACCAGATGGTCAACACCAAAATCAGACTGATTATTCTTTCAGCCAAAGATGTAAGAGGTCTATACAGTCAACAAAAACAAGACCAGGAGCTTACTGTGGCTCAGATCATGAACTCCTTATTGCCAAATTCAGACTTAAATTAGAGAAAGTAGGGAAAACCACTAGACCATTCAGGTATGACCTAAATCAAATCCCTTATGATTATACAGTAGAAGTGAGGAATAGATTTAAGGGCCTAGATCTGATAGATAGAGTGCCTGATGAACTATGGAATGAGGTTCGTGACATTGTACAGGAGACAGGGATCAAGACCATCCCCATGGAGAAGAAATGCAAAAAAGCAAAATGGCTGTCTGGGGAGGCCTTACAAATAGCTCTGAAAAGAAGAGAAGTGAAAAGCAAAGGAGAAAAAGAAAGATATAAACATCTGAATTCAGAGTTCCAAAGAATAGCAAGAAGAGATAAGAAAGCCTTCTTCAGCAATAAATGCAAAGAAAGAGAGACAAACAAAAGAATGGGAAAGACTAGAGATCTCTTCTGGAGAAAGAAATGGCAACCCACTCCAGTGTTCTTGTCTGGAGAATCCCAGGGACAGGCAGCCTGGTGGGCTGCCGTCTATGGGGTCACACAGAGTCAGGATACGACTGAAGTGACTTAGCAGGAGAGATCTCTTCAAGAAAATTAGAGATACCAAAGGAACATTTCAAAGATGACCTCAATAAAGGACAGAAATGGTATGGACCTAACAGAAGCAGAAGATATTAAAAAGAGGTGGCAAGAATACACAGAACTGTACAAAAAAGATCTTTATGACCCACATAAACATGATGGTGTGATCACTGAACTAGAGACAGACATCCTGGAATGTGAAGTCTAGTGGGCCTTAGAAAACATCACTATGAACAAAGCTAGTGGAGGTGATGGAATTCCAGTTGAGCTAATTCAAATCCTGAAAGATGATGCTGTGAAAGTGCTGCACTTAATATGAAAACACAGCAGTGGCCACAGGACTGGAAAAGGTTCATTCCAATCCCAAAGAAAGGCAATGCCAAAGAATGCTCAAACTACTGCACAATTGCACTCATCTCACAAGCTAGTAAAGTAATGCTCAAAATTCTCCAAGCCAGGCTTCAGCAATATGTCAACCGTGAACTTCCAGATGTTCAAGCTGGTTTTAGAAAAGGCAGAGGAACCAGAGATCAAATTGCCAACATCCGCTGGATCATGGAAAAAGCAAGAGAGTTCCAGAAAAACATCTATTTCTGCTTTATTGACTATGCTAAAGCCTTTGACTATGTGGATCACAATAAACTGTAGAAAATTCTAAAAGAGATGGGAATACCAGACCACCTGACCTGCCTCTTGAGAAATCTGTATGCAGGTCAGGATGCAATAGTTAGAAATGGACATGGAACAACAGACTGGTTCCAAATAGGAAAAGGAACACGTCAAGGCTGTATATTGTCACCCTGCTTATTTAACTTATATGCAGTGTACATCATGAGAAACGCTGGGCTGGAAGAAACACAAGCTGGAATCAGATTGCCAGGAGAAATATCAATAACCTCAGATATGCAGAAAAGCCTCTTGATGAAAGTAAAAGTGGAGAGTGAAAATGTTGGCTTAAAGTTCAACATTCACAAAATGAAGATCATGGCATCCTGTCCCATCACTTCATGTGAAATAGATGGGGAAACAGTGGAAACAGTGTCAGACTTTATTTTTGGGGGCTTCAAAATCACTGTAAAATGGTGACTGCAGCCATGAAATTAAAAGACGGTTACTCTTTGGAAGGAAAGTTATGACCAACCTAGACAGCATATTAAAAAGCAGAGACATTACTTCGCCAACATAGGTCCGTGTAATCAAGGCTATGGTTTTTCCTGTGGTCATGTATTGATGTGAGAATTGAACCGTGAAGGCTGAGTGCCGAAGAATTGATGTTTTTGAACTGTGGTGTTAGAGAAGACTCTTGAGAGTCCCTTGGACTGCAAGGAGATCCAACCAGTCCATTCTGAAGGAAATCAACCCTGGGATTTCTTTGGAAGGAATGATGCTAAAGGTGAAACTCCAGTACTTTGGCCACCTCATGCGAAGAGTTGACGCATTGGAGAAGACTCTGATGCTGGGAGGGATTGGGGGCAGGAGGAGAAGAGGACGACAGAGGATGAGATGGCTGGATGGCATCACTGAATCGATGGACATGAGTCTGAGTGACCTCCGGGAGTTGGTGATGGACAGTTAGGCCTGGCGTGCTGCAATTCATGGGGTCGCAAAAAGTTGGACAGGACTGAGCGACTAAACTGAACTTAATGGAACTGTGCTTTTTAACTTCAGACCAATATGTAAGATGTTAAGATGCACCTCAGGTTTCAGTTTCAGTAATTAGAATCATGTCAATCTTTATGGTGTAAAATACCATAAAGCTAGAAAAATATACAAAACAACTTCTAAGAGTCATTGAAAATGACTGGAATAGGCAGTTTGACTGTCTAAGATATCTAGATATCTAAGAAAAGAGTGATATATGAGAGCAGCACATTCATATTTTTTAAGACATTGATTTTTTTGTTGTTGATTAAGGGCTAAAGGAAATACAGAAAATGTTGAGAAGAGCAACAGGATGTTTGCAGCACTCTCTCCAAGCTGGGATTTATAATACGTGTTCAAGGTTTTTATGGAGTTGGAGATTTGAAGATGAGAAAATGTCCTAGAGAAGGTGCCTAAAGCACTTAACATTATTTCTTCTCAAGTCATTTTCCAAAACTTAAATGGAGTACAGGAACACGCTGCTGCTGCTGCTAAGTTGCTTCAGTCGTGTCCGACTCTGTGCGACCCCATAGCCGGCAGCCCACCAGGCTTCCCCATCCCTGGGATTCTCCAGACAAGAACACTGGAGTGGGTTGCCATTTCCTCCTCCAATGCATGAACGTGAAAAGTGAAAGTGAAGTTGCTCAGTGGTGTCCAACTCCCAGCAACCGCATGGACTGCAACCTACCAGGCTTCTCTGTCTATGGGATTTTCCAGGCAAGAGTACTGGAGTGGGGTGCCATTGCCTTCTGCGACAGGAACTTGAACCATCCCCAAATCAAATATGAATCCTAAACACAAATAAAAACCTTAAGATCCAGAATGAAAGTGCTTCAACTATATACTTTGTCGCAGAAAAATGATAAATTATAACAGAGGTATGAAAAATAGCTAAAGGCTGCATCAAACTAAGAGTTAAGAAGAAGCCAAGTGTAAATTTCAGCCTCCCTTTGAAGGAACTATGCTGCAAGAGTTTTCTCTCTTGGATGGAGAACTACTCATGGAACAACTCAGAATCAGGGAGCCCAAAATAAATTCACATCCAAATTCCAAGTACCCTGCTGTCTAGAAGGTATATTCTTGCTATGCAATAAGCCTTCAGTGGCAGAGCCCATAGAATATTCACTGAGAACAGGTGCAAATCATGAATTTCATGGTTATCCATAAAAACACTGTGAAGCTTGTACAAAGCACCCGGTATTTCTTTAGACCCAGGGTTACAGAACACACGATTAATCAGAAAATTTTATGTCTTCACCAGGGATCCGTGGCATTGAGATACATATCACATTTTAATAAAACAATTCAGTCAAAGTGTAGGCCAGCTCACTTACCTTTCCTGCACACTGGAAGAATAAGAAGCTGAGCAAAGATTTCAGCAGATTCAGAATATGGCAAATTGGAAGCACCCTGAAATGTAATAGGATTTCTATTTTGAACCTTACAGATTTTGCTTCCTGCTAAGATGCAGTAGTATCCATATTTACTGTAAATTTACTTCTCTGACACTCAAAAATGACAATGTCAATGAAATTCAGTGATCCTACAGACATGGCAAGCAAACATTGTGAGGCTGGTACTCACCCAAATTTACTGCCTTTAGAGAATTTTCAGGAGTAAATCAAGGAGGGAGAACCAGTTAGAGTCCAGTTGACATCCTGAGTAGAGAAAATGGAGCTGGTGATGAGGATAGGACAAAGAAGCTAGAATTTAAGGAAGACTAATGTAGAGGAGAGAGTTACAGAGAGAGAGATCCAGGCGTCTTCAGAGTCTTCCTTCATTATTCATTAGAGTACTGATCAGAACATGCATGTGAGAAAACTACTTGAGTCTGGGGAAGAGCCACCCAAGACAATTAGAGCTAACATTTTTAAAGCATCCACAAACAGCTGGGTACAGTGCTTTTTTTGTAAATAGCCAGAGAGCAAAACCTTTTGACTCACAGATCGCAGAAACGCAACAAACTCAAAGTACAAGAACTATAAAGACAAATATACCAAGCCACACCATGATGAAATTACTCCAAACCAGTATTAAAAAGAAAATCTAAAAGCAGCCTGAGTTTAAAAAGACACATCACAGTACACAGAAGAACAAATATAAAGATGACCTTGCAGATAAGCCCCTCTGGACTAATTTAATGTCCTGTTATTGCTTTTCCATGAGAATGTATAGCAATAATTGATGTGCTATACTCCTGCAATTCCCCATCTCATAAGTGTCAGAAAGAATTATATTGATAGGAAAGGTCTGCATGTACAGAACTGCAACTCTAATGACCCATTTCAACTCTATGAAACTGATTTTTTTTTTTTTTTTTTTTAATTGTAACTTCTGAAAGCTGCCTTCTCACAGGTATCTCTTGGATTCTGGGCTCCTAGCCTCCATAACAGGACTCAGCTATTAGCTTATGAATGGGGTCATTTTACAATCAGAATGCCAGATCCAGGAGACCTTTTGATTCTCTGACCTGCTATTTAAATTCTTGTGTGGGAATGGCATCAGTCTATAGCACTTTGTTTTTTTAGCATAAAGTAGATTAATCTGCCAACCATAACCCTTTTGAGAATAAAGCTTCTGTCTAGCACAAATTTGTCTACTGTACTGTCATCCTACTGAGAAGTAATCCCCCAACACACCCAAGACAATGGATCCATGAAAATGTCAATATATTGAAATACCTATGAAGATTCACTGAATTTACTTTCACTCCTTGGCTTTAATTTATCTTTATGGAGCATCCAGGATATCTAACAGACATCCAAGTAACAACAAATTATTTTCACCAGAATCACTTGGAATGTTATCAATTTAAAGATCCAGTATGTTGCTACATAGAATGTCAAGTCAATCAAAAGGCTATAGACTGTAATAAGGCAGATAGCAGGATAGGTAAAATAATCTTGAGAATAAGACAGTGATGTGCTCCTGTCTTTTTTATTCCATTGAAAAACAAATTCTCCCTGCTGAGTATTTGAAATAATATATTTATAGAAGCAGTGATTGCATATTTAAATAAATCAGTAGCTGCATATTTCATTGACTTATTCTGGTGAAGACCCCATATCCAGCAGAGTGAACCAGTGAGGACAAGACTTCATTGTGTAGGTAAACACCATCATTTGCTTTTACCCATTTGGCTTTCACAGACAGCCAATAGGTGAAGATAGAAATGCACTGGTATGAGAACTGCTACCTTTAAGTAGCTCAATGGTCTTTTTTAGACAAGAGCTAATGAGAAGAGATGTTGGAGAACTTGGTTTCCTGATGGTAATGGACTTGATAAGATCCAACCCCCCCCAAAAAAAATGGAGGTCAGGTGTTGGTACTTAATCAGATAAAGCTAAATGAATTCAATTGTTGTAATAAGTAGAGATACAAAACTGACAGGATGGCTTGACCCCCAGAAAGCTATGGAGATATTTAATAGAACATGGACTTCCCAGGGGTAAGAAACATGGACAGTCAAAAAGGATAATGTTATGTGTAAAACACAAAATGCATGCAGGTAGATGATCAGGAGGCAACAGGCAGCACTGCCAATAAACTGGCATAAACTTTTGCCGTTTTTAAGCTTGAACCACTAAGAAGCTCAGAAACCCACTGACTGAAGGGGAAGTCTGACTCTGAGAAAGGAGGCTGAAACACTGTAGCAAGAATGCACAATAATAATTCCTCTATTTGTTCCACAAAGTATCCTATAGCTATTTACTCAGGCAAACATACATAAGTAAAAAGGAAATACCAAAACATACTGGATACTGGATTTAAGGACTCAAAGTATCATCATTTCACCCTTATCAGAGTAGGAGTTCACAGTACTTAGGTGATAAATGGAGCTTAGTTCTATGTCTGGTTCACAGTGAATATAGTGGATCTATGGGTGTACTTGATGGCACTTTTCCCAGTGCCTTAATATATAATTGGAATGGGCACACTTGTAAAGTGGCAGAATGACTACATTGGTTGCTTGGTCTATTGAATGAGAACTATTAGAGTGGAGAAGATCAATACTGAAACTGAGTTTTTACTTGGCTAAAAAAGTAAAAATAATAATTTCATCCTTACAGGAAGGCAATGGTTACTGCCCCCTTAAATTACTTTATGCAGGTGCAGTGATCTCCTCCAGATCTTCACTTAAATCACCACACTGGCACAAAGAAAAACCTAGCAGATCCCTGTTGGCCAAGAGGACCATTTTGTGTTTCACACCAGAAATACACTTATACACTAAGGATAAAATTATCTATCTTATGCTCTTTCCCCATCATAATATCTTCAAAACATCTAGGAACATGTGCATTTTGAGTATATATTTGAAAGGTATAAAAATCAATACAATACAAAAAGTTAAATAATAACAATATTTATAACAATAATAATAAATACAAAAGTTAAAAAAAGGAAAATTTTCATAAGACATACAGTGGGTGGAGGACAAATGAAATGTTAAGAATGTGTTATATCAGAAGAAAATTTAATGTTTCTAGTTGCACAACCAAATATGCTCTGCAAAGTAGACAATCCTATAACATCCTTTGCCTTATATTAATCTAAGAAAGAATCATAATATCTAGAAAACCTCTTTGGGTACTAGAAGTAATAATATATTCTACACTTGAGAATACTACCTCTACCAATTTATAGGAAAGACAAAAGTGAAAGTGTAGGAAAGACAAAAGTTAAAGTGAAGTCACTCAGTCATGCCTGACTCTGTGACCCCGTGGACTGTAGCCCACCAGGCTCCTCCACCCATGGGATTCTCCAGGCAAGAATACTGGAGTGGGTTGCCATTTCCTTCTCCAGGGGATCTTCCCGACCCAGGGATCGAACCCAGGTCTCCCACATTGCAGGCAGATGCTTTAACCTCTGAGCCACCAGGGAAGTCAACCTAATTTTAAATATTGCCTAAGTAAAAAATGATTCTGCTATGGGTGTAGTCCATAGTGTAAACAGACCAGTTGCTCAGGCCAAAGTATCAGCCAAACATTATGGTTATAGAAGAATCTGTGATGAGATATGATACCATGTGGGAATTATGGAAACATCCAAGACGAGAATCTCAAAATATATCTCTAGGGTATCAGAGCAAAGCCATGCCATCTGCAGTGGAAAGGTTTGTACCATTAAAAACACAATCTCCTGACAGTATACTGGCCTCGACATAAAATATCAAGTGACCATGATACTAGAGTGGTGTATGCTCATGAGCTGGATTCTGTCACACTCGCTACATCAAAAGATATGATACTTTCAGTAGCAATACATCATAAGATAAAAGTGGTACATCTATAGTCAAGCATGTGAAAAGCCAGAAGGCACAAGCAAGATTCATATTTAGGTGGTACAAATTCCCGTGTTATCCTCAAAATTTCCATAAACAAGTTCCCCTCAAGTCACGCTTATGACCATATGGAGTTGGTATGTATGACAAACTGACAAAGGAGAAAAGTAGCTGAGCTTGGTTCTTGCATTGGTCAGCTCAGGATGTAGCTTCGAGTTAAAAATGGACTGCTTCACTATAGCCTTACATAAGAGTGCCTCAAAAACTCAATAGTGGGATGAAATCTTTGAATGAAGAGAGCTTTGGGAAGTCTACCTGGTCTCTAATGTTTATGAAAGAACTGTCCAGAATTAAGACTATATATAAATATCAGTTCAGTTCGGTTGCTCAGTCATGTCTGACTCTTTGCGACCCCATGGACTGCAGCACACCAATTTTCCTGTCCATCACCAAGTCCTGGAGCTTGCTCAAACTCATGTCCATCAAGGTAGTGACTCCATCCAACCATCTCATCCTCTGTCATCCCCTTCTCCTCCATTTATACATATACTGAGTATGTTTATGTATTCATGAGAACTGGCAAACAGATGTGTAGAACAAAGAATAGAAAAGCAGGAACACATGAATGCACATATGGGGATAGGAAAAAATTGAAATAAATTTGTATTGAACATAAACTCCCATAAAAACACCATTTACCATAGGAAAGCAATAATGGTCAGTATAAAGAATTATAATACCTAATCAGTTAAAACAAGCAAAATGGGTACATGATAATGTCCTTTCCTTAGGGAAAGACCTCACCCAAGGAAAGGACACTCATATGTATGCCCAACCACTTTGCCTCCAAACTGAACAACTTCTAAATGGGCATCCTAGTTTCAGAGATCTCCATAGCAACAGTTAAGACCTTTTTTGCAACTGCATCATAATTTGGCTCGGAGGTGCTGCTATCAGATCAGTCCCCAATTATATTTTTTCATATAAATTTGAGTATTTCCTGTTTACTTAGTAAATCTAAAGCATATCGTTACAATTATTTTTCTAGGTAATCAATGTCCTTCTGCCATTTAGCTCATTTTCATTGTTCTTTTCACATTATTCTGTCTTCTTTTTTTAAAAAGAGGCAACATTCCTTTATCTTCTATGTGTTTTCAGTGAGCTTTTGAAATTTATTTATGTAATATATTTTCTGTCATGAATTAGATATCCAGGATAATTTTAAATCTTAATCTTCATGATAAAATGCATTTTGTGCATGAAAGTATAAGGAAAACCTATAGAATGGGAAAATATTTACAAATCATTTATCAAATAAATGGTTAGTATGTAAATATACAAAAAACTACTATAACTCAACTGCAAATATAACCTGATTTTAAAATGGGCAAATAAATAAACAATTCTCGAAAGATGAACAAGCATATGAAAATATGTTGAGTATCATTAATAATGGTGAAAATGCAAATCAAAATCACAATTATACATCACATCACACCACTAAGGATGGCCGCTATCAAAAAAACATTTATAAATAATGAGTGCTGGTAGGGATGGCAAGAAATTGGAACTCTTGTGCACTATTAATGGAAATGTAAAATGATGCAGACACTATGTAAAACTACATGGTGATTTCCCAAAAATTTAAAAATATAATTATCATATGGTCCAGCATATTTTTAAGCCTTATAAAGGGAAGATAATTCTGGTAAGGGTGACAACATGGATAAACCCTGAGGACAGAATGCTAAATAATATGAGTCAGTTACAAAGACACAAGTATTTTTAAAGTATGAGTATATTTGCTTTAGTAGGGTTGTTAATTAATAGTTGTATGTGAAACTAAAGTAGATTCTAGATATCTTTAAAAAAAAAAAAAAAGCCCCACAGAGTGTTTGAATCATGCAGGATGCTGAGTAATTATTTGCTATGCAGGGACTCTCTGGCTTCTGTACTAAAAATGCCAAGACACAATTTCTATGTCAACTCAACCATCCCCACAGGTTTCCCATAAGCCCTCTTGCTGGATATACTACCCAACTGAAAACCTCTTCTCTCTCCTTTTGTTCATCATAATCTACTAAGAGTGTATGTCTGTTGTCTGACTCTTCAAAAAACTGAAAAAAAAAAAAAATCTGAAAAGAGATAGCTGTCACTCTGGATTTTGTATCTCCATGACCTCTCATTAACACCTAACCCATGGCTGAATTTCAATAAATATGGTGGTGTTTCGTTTCTAAGTTGTGTCTGACTGTTTTGCAACCCCATGGGCTGTAGCCCACCAGGCTTCTCTGTCCATGGGATTTCCCAAGCAAAAATACTGAATGGAGGGTTCCATTTCCTTCTCCAGAGGATCTTCCGGACATAGGGATCAAACCACAGCTCCTGCATTGGAGGGTAGATTCTTTACTATTGAGCCACCTGGGAAGTTCTAACCTAAGCTGAATCTCAGTAAATATGTACTGAATGATAATAATTTAAAGAAATGTATTGCATAAGTACCTTCCAAAGTCATCTAAAAGATCAAATATCAGTTAACAATAATGATCTCAGGATTCTTCAGGTCCACATTGTATAGATTTGCATTCAGAATCTGTGGCAAAGTTGAACCTTCTATTCAAATTTGTCAAATTTTACATCTAGTTGCTTTCTCTTTTCCCATTAAGACATTTACTGAGTTTCCATTTTGTTTATTGACTTACAAATTAAAGAAATAAATTTACAGAAAAGTTTAATTTGTCTTATTAGATTCCCTTTTATAAACTTTTAAAGATAATGACAGTAATGCCAGAATAGATACCTGAGGTAATTGGGCCTGAATTTTCTCCTTCATCACCAAAGACTAAATAAAAAACATGTTTCTATAATTATCACATTCAATATATTCTTTGTATGATACACAATATAAAATTTCTATTAGAAAAGCCTTGTATACATAGGAAAATCTCATTATATTTCCTTAGTTGTAATTACAAAAAGCATCCAGTCATGAAAATATTTCAGTGACATCAAAGTATAATGCAGAAAACTGTATGTATGAAATCTATGTTTTAATAAATTCTTTAATGTGCCAAAATGATAGAGAAAATATGGAACCTCCTATTCAAATTTGTCAGATAAAATTTATTACTACAATTTTTAATTTGAATTTATTTTAAGTTTGTACAGTGAAGTCTCTGCTTTCTTTCTTTATACTGAGTACAATGACACTTTATTTATAGTCTATGTTCAATAAGTTGCCAAATAAAATATATTATTATAGATATGAAAGCATAAATGGCCTATGTTGCAGTGAATTTTCTTCTGTTACCTGATAAAGAAATAACTTATCTAACTGAGAAACATTCTGCCACGTGGTCTCAGATTTGAATACATATGCCAAAAATTGAAACAAGGTTGTTCTAGAGGTTAATCAAACATCTTCTAAAGATAGTTTACAGAATTTTTTCCATCTCTATAACCTAGGTTATTAAAGTTGTAAGTAAAGAAAGGTTTTACCAAGGCACCTCTGGTATTATGTATCATCCTGGAAGTTAGGATCAGTTAAGGTTTCATTCTGACACTGCCTGAATGCTATAGCTGGGTTATCAGTGGAAAGATGGGACTTCTCATCCCTCCTGGGTGTAGGTGACTCTACTTGATTCTGGTAGATGTAGATATGGCATATCTCTTTTATACTGTCTTTGTCTGTCATTGCCGCTCTCTTATCTAGTTTAATTTCCTATTTTTGTATTTGTGTGTCACAGTGATTTTATCTCCTAGGGAAAAAAAGTTTAGAATGTAATAAGGTTATGTTCACTATCTAGGTGAGGTTATACTGGCCACTCTGATGGAAATTTGAACAGTTTCAGTATTTACCAATGTACTGTCAGGCTGATTATAAGTTTATATCATTTGTAAAAATCAAAAGTATATTTTATCCATGGGGAACTATAGGCAACTACAGATTTATCTTAATGTGTATGATGTTTACATAACAATGCTCAGAATATAAATAAGTTGCAAAACATCAAAATGTTTTATATTATATTCTGACATTTTAGGAAGGCATATATGTTTTTATTTCATTAATATAATTTTGAACTGAGTTGAGATATAGAAACTTGTGATTCTTTTCTTTTCATATATCTCCTCCCTTTTGAACCTCCTTCCCATCTCCCCTTCCGAACCTCCTTCCCTTCTTCCTTCCTACCCACACCTCTAGATTGGTTCAGAGCCCCTGTTTGAGTTTCCTGAGCAATACAGCAAATTCCCATTGGCTATCTATTTTACACATCTTGCCTAGAAAATTCCATGGATGGAGGAGCCTGGTAGGCTACAGTCCATGGGGCCGCAAAGAGTTGGACACGAAGGCAATGGCACCCCACCCCAGTACTCTTGCCTGGAAAATCCCGTGGACGGAGGACCCTGGTGGGCCGCAGTCCTTGGGGTCGTTAAGACCCTTCACTTTCACTTTTCACTTTCATGCATTGGAGAGGGACATCGCAACCAACTCTGGTGTTCTTGCCTGGAGAATCCCAGGGACGGGGGAGCCTGGTGGGCTGCCGTCTATGGGGTCGCACAGAGTCGGACACGACTGAAGCGACTTAGCAGCAGCGACTTCACTCAGTGTAAGTTTCCATGTTACTCTCTTCATACATCTCACCCTCTCCTCCCCTCTCTCCATGTCAGTAAGTCTATTCTCTATGTCTGTTACTCCACTGCTGCCCTGCAAATAAATTCTTCAGTACCATTTTTCTATATTCCATATATGAGTTGGCATACGATATTTATCTTTCTCTTTCTGGCTTACTTCACTTTGTATAACAGGCTCTAGGTTCATCCGTCTCATTAGAGCTGACTCAAATGCATTTCTTCTTATGGCTGAATAATATTCCATTGTGTATATGTACCACAACTTCTCTATCCATTCATCTGTCAAAGGACATCTAGGTTGCTTCCATGTTCTAGCTATTGTAAACAGTGCTGTGATGAACAATGGGATACATGTGTCTTTTTCAATTTTGGTTTCCTCAGGGTATATGCCTAGAAGTGGGATTGCTGGGTCATATGGTGCTTTTATTCCTGGTTTTTAAAGGAATCTCTATACTGTCTTCCATTGTGACTGTATCAATTACATTCCCAGGAACAGTACAAGAGCATTTGTGATTATTTTCTGAACTAATATTTTTAAATGCCATTTACTCATTTTCTCAATAAATTATTTAATAAAATAAGTTTCAAAAATGAAATTTATATTTGCATCAAAGGAAAAACAACAAAATTACGGTTTTAGGAGGGATCATTAGCTTTAAATAGAATACACTATTGTATTTAAAATAGAAAAACTAAATATTAGTTAAATTATAACTGTAAAGTATGTTTGAAACAATGATATAAATTAATATTTAAACTGTAAATTTTACTCTAAATTTTGAGATCAATAACAATAAAAATGTGAAAGAAATATTAAAAATGTTTCATATTTAATGTATTATATTTAACAAACTGTCTACATGTTACAGTTACTTATAATTAAAGAAATATGAATAAAACAATAGTACACAGTGAAATTTTAATGTAAAGAAAGTGAAAGAAAGTGAAGTCTCTCAGTTGTGTCTGACTCTCTGCAACCCCATGGACTGTAGCCTACCAGTTTCCTCTGTCCATGGGATTTTCCAGGCAAGAATACTGGAGTGTGTTGCCATTTCCTTCTCCAGGAGATCTTCTCAACCCAGGAAATGAACCTGGGTCTCCCGCATTGTAGGCAGATGCTTTACTGTCTGAGCCACCAGGGAAGTCCCAAATGTAAATTTGTCAACAAAAATAATAATACATAAAAATTAAAAAAATGAGTTTTATAGAATTAAAGTTATAAATGCATGAATAATACCCAAATTGCTATATCTTCTATATAGGATGATTCTGTAATACATATTTAAATAAAAATAAAAATACACATGCATTTGAATAAGTTCCACTTTATGTCTTTAACTCTATTGGCATAATCCCACTTATGCCAAAAGAAAAAGTAAGTTGATTTTTATTTTCCTGGGCTCCAAAATCACTGCAGATGGTGATTATAGCCACAAAATTAAGACACTTGCTCCTTGGAAGGAAAGCTACAACAAACCTACACAGCATATTAAAAAACAGAGACATCAATCTTTGCCAATAAAAGTCCATACAGCCAAGGCTATAGTTTTCCTGTAATTGTGTACAGGTGTGAGAGTTGGACCATAAAGAAGGCGAGCACCAAAGAATTGACTCTTTCAAACTGTGATGTTGAAGAAGACTCTTGAGGGTCCTTTGGACGGCAAAAGGGACCAAAATCAGTCAATCCTAAAGAAAATCAACCATGGGAATTCATTGGAAGGACTAACGGTGAAGCTCCAATACTTTGGATACCTAATGTGAAGAGTCAACTCATTGGAAAAGACCCTGATGCTGGGAAAGATTGAAACCAAGAGGAGAAGGGGATGACAGATGATGAGATGGTTGGATGGCATCACCGACTCACAGGACATGAATTTGAGCAAGCTCTGGGAGTTGGTGATGGACAGGGAAGCTGGAGTGCTGCAGCCAATTGGGTTGCAAAGAGTCAGGCACAACTGAGTGATTGAACTGAACTGGATTTAGACAGAAAAATCTTTAGAGTTCAGATTAAAAATATTTATTGAGTTTCTACTAGTGATCCAATTATCCTCTGGACTCTCAAAGAACAAAATTTATGGATTGCCTTTCTCTTAAGAAGGTCATTCAATGGGCAAACAAATACAACATAGTTTCAAAATATTATGTGAAGCAATATAATAAACATACAAACAAAGGAGATAAAAAATAGATACCACATTTATGGTAGTACTGTCCTTAATATATAATGCATATGGCACAATTTAGTTGTTGTTCACTTGCTAAGTTGAAAAAGTTGAAATGCAAGCCAAAAGACTTCTCATTGCATCCTTAATATGAATTTACTTGTTGCCATGACATGCATGCATGATGCTCAGTTGTTTTAGTACTGGAGTGGGTTGCCATGCCCTTCTCCAGAGGATCTTCTTGACCCAGGGATCTTACCCATATCTCCTCCAACTCCTGCACTGCAGGCAAATTCTTTACCGCTGAGCTACTAGGGAAGTCCAGGACAAGGAAGCTCAGTTAGAAGTGGAAGGATATGCATAAGAATATTAGCTTTTTCAAATGAAAATTCAACAGATGTCTAGCAAAGTCCTTTCCTTTTGTTATTCTACTATATATCATTTTGTTACTCAAAAACATTTCCAAGGTGATTGGAATCTAGTCATGCAATGTCATGGTAGCTGTCATGACCTTCCCTATGGGCAGCAGTTGGAAAAGGGTTATTTGTGTAATATTACTCATACAGATCTTCCAAACTCTAGTTAGAAACTTGTGTATATTAAATCCAGATACTCAACACAATGTATAGATATTAATACTTTCTGAATTATTTCATAACTGTTATACAGTCTATCAATCTTTTCCTCCACTTTGTCAGTCCTCATGACACTTTCTCTCCATTAAACAATCTAATAATGAATATCTGTTAAGTGTAACAATAAAGTGTATATATGGCACTGATACTGGTTTCTTTATTTACAAAAAATCAACTAGATGAGAAAGAAAGGAATATACACCAGAATTTCAGTTTTACAATAGTGGTACATGTATATGACTGCAGTATACATTGTTTTGGAGATACATTGCTTAAAATTATCCTACAATATTTTATTCTTTATTCATCTTTGTAAAGCCATTTTTTAAAGTGGATTCACATACTATCACTTTACAAAATATTACCTTTTGCTTAACTTTTCCAAACCAGCATCTTTTGTTTGTATACACAAGAAAATCTCCTGGCATTCCTGGTTTCCACTTTAAAAACTCAATACTGAATTTGTATTTTTTTTATTGTGGGTATCCTATAGCTTATATTTGCCTGAAATAAATTCTGTGGGTTATTTTTTGCTGCTAGAAAGAATGCTGTGATTTGCCTTGACCGGCAGTGAGTTTTACAGTCAAACACCTGCACAGGAGACACCTGCAGTTACCTGCCTTTGGGAAGTAATAGACTTTTAAGCAGAAACTCTAGGGGTAAGCAGGAGGATTTCCAAACTGCAGATGAGTAATCAAGGGGGAAAAAGATTTTTCAACAACATAACATCTATTATATTTTATTTCTTTACCCAGATATAGACTGTGGATTGTTTTGTAAAATACTAGCAATAAAGCTGCAAATAAGCAAATGTAATAACACAGTCAGTGTGATGATCTTGAAAAATCTTTAGGACTTATTAACAGAAATGTTGTCTTGACAAATGCAGACTATGGAAAATTTCTTGGTTATCAATCATATCTACATCCCTGGACTTTTTACACATTCACATTTAAATCCAAATTTGAAACTAAGAAAACCAATGTAAATTATAAATTGAATTTTTAATAAAATCATTAACATGACCTAAGGCAAAACCTTTCAAAGCCAGCACATATAATATATTAAAAATAACTCACTGAGATTGGGGAAAGGAAAGTCAATTTTAAGGTGCAAAAAGGAACTTTGTAGACTTCAAAACACAAATGAAATATCATCTCTATTATATCCTGACTAAATACTAATTTTGTGATAATGAAAGAATATCACTAGTGATATTGAGTCGTGTGTCACAACAGTTAAAGTGTTATTAAGTTTAATATACTTAACATATATTTTATCAGGTTGAAGAAAATGGAACTCTTTCCTCTAAATACAATAGACTAAAACAAACTCATATATTGTGAAAAAAACCCTCCAGCAAGTTTTACCCCAGGGAAATCTTCCTTCTGTAGGCAGATTATCCTAGTATCTGGCTTGTAGCCTTGAAATATAATTTAAAGATCAGCCTTTCAATTGGATATGATTTAAAAAGTGTGTTTCACAGAACATTTCTTAAAATAATTCAATCTTCTCCATAGTGGCTGAACTAGTTTGCATTCCCACCAACAGTGTAAGGGGTTCCCTTTTCTGATGGTATGGGGAGGGAGGAGGGAGGAGGGTTCAGGATGGGGAACACATGTATACTTGTGGTGGATTCATCTTGACGCATGGCAATAGCAGTACAATATTGTAAAGTTAAGCAATAAAATTTAATAAAAAAAAGGAAGCAAAAAAATAATAATTCATTCTTCTTTACAAATAGAACCACAAAATGAACTCTTGCTCTAAGCATATGATCAAAATTCTAATAATCAATATGAGAATTAACCCTTACAAATTTTATAATGAAATACAGGGTAAGTCACTATCAACATGTAATAAATTCTGATATGTTCTTGAATAAACTCACAGTGACAAGAGGATAAACACACTTCTCTATATTCTAAAATATTTAAATGCCTTTTGTCTAATCTATGTTTTAGCACATCCTTAGATTACTAGGGCTGGGAAACATGTAACCCAGTGCTAGTATACATAAAGTAGATTACTAGGGCTGGGAAACATGTAACCCAGTGCTAGTATACATAAAGAAACATACTGAATTAGAAATTAATTCTGTATCCTCTGTTTGGTTAACAGGCAGAATTATATAATCATCATACATCAGTCAAGAATACTATTTGTATATTAAAATAAGCTATAATATGCTATAACTTGTATAAAATACTTTATATACAAATATTTGTATACAAAGTATATAATACATTTTTTATTGTATACAAAGTATACAATACTTTGGCCACTTGATGTGAATAACTGACTCCTTGTAAAAGACCCTGATGCTGGGAAAGATTGAAGGTAGGAGGAGAAGGGGACAACAAAGGATGAGATAGTTGGATGGTATCACCGACTTGATGGACCTGAGTTTGAGTAAACTCTGGGAGTTGGTGATGGACAGGGAAACCGGGCATCCTGCAGTCCATGAGGTCACAAAGAGTCAGACATAACTGAGTGAACTGAACTGAACTGATAATATATTTTACATACTATTATATATATTGTAAACTCAAGTTTTACAGTGTAATATCCTGTACACCATAGCATATATTATACAAAGGTGGCACTAATGGTAAAGAAGCCACCTGCCAATACAGGAGACATAAGAGATAGGTTCAATTCCTGTGTTGAGAAGATTGTCTGGAGGAAGGAATAGGAACCTACTCCAGTGTTCTTGCCTGTAGAATCACATGGACAGTGGAGCCTGGCAAGGTACAGTCCACAGGATCACAAACAGTTGGACACAGCTAGAACAAGTTCACACACACACACACACACACACACACACGTACTACATACTATATATATAGTATGTATGTAGCATATACTATAAAGTATGCTATATACACGATTACTATATATCTTGGTGTATACACCAGTGGCATGAGTACTACTTGGGAGCATTTAGAAATGCAGAATCTCAGCCTAATTTCAGATCTACTGAAGTATAATATGCATTTTTAACAAAGTCTTTTGATGATTCATATGCATACTAAACTTTGAGAAGCAGAAGCATACATTCTGCAATAAAATCTTGAGCCTGCAAGGTATACTTTATTTCTCAAAAGCAAATATATAATGCTTTTTCACTGTAGTGTTCTAGGTGAGGGAAGCTGATATAAAAACTATGCACGGGCATTTTTATTATACATGCAACCTTGCAATGAACTTATCAAAATAAAACTAGTTTCTGGTTGTTGTGGGGATTATTTATGGATATGTAGGAAAAATGAGCAAATTTTTATTTTATTCTTATTGTTATTAGTTTTGAAGTGTGGAAAATGTAAGACATGACTAAATTTTAATTGAGAAATAGGTTTGAGAGTGATGGTGCATGCATGATAAGTCACTTCACTCAAGTCCAACTCTTTGCGACCCCATCGGCCATAGCCCATCAGGCTCCTCTCTTCCTCCACGCTACTATCCAGGCAAGAATAATGGACTGGCTTGCTATTTCCTACTCCAGAGAGTGATGGACTCCTAGTTAAAAACATACGTATTTCACCTTTATTTAGAATAGCAAAATGAGGACAGCCCGTAATTGAAATGAAAAGAGAAGACAAGCACTAAGTCACTTACACTCCAAACAAGAGACCAGTCATAGTGACTTTAGATTTTTTGTATAACTTTATAATTTCTAGCCACTCTAATCTTATTTTAGTTAATTTTATATACTTGAATGATTTTAAATGGCCATCAGGAAAATTCCAGCCAGCTGCTGTTTTTAGTATATAAGGTTTTGCTGATGTTATATGTGTTGTCTATGGCTCCTTGTGAATTACAAAAACAAATCTGAGTAGCTTAAATAGAGACTATATGATCTATGAAGGCTAAAATATATACTTATCTTTACAGAAAAAAAAATTGTTGACCTATATGAGAAATTCAAATTATCTTCATTTGTTTTAGAATATTTCCTTTTCACTGTTTCAGTATCTAAATATCTTTTCTAAATATCTGTCTTAGGTTACCATCATAAACTTCTGATGGAAATCTACAAATGAATCATGCTTAAGGACAAAGGATCTTGGAGGTACATCATTGTGTCCCTAAAAATATTGCTGTGTATCTGACATTTAAAGGCTCACAAGCAAACGTGTTGTTTTTCAGTAACTAAGTTCTGTCCAACTCTTAGCAACCCCATGGATTGCAACATGCCAGGCTTCCCTGTCCTTCACTATCTCTGAGAGTGTGCCCAAGTTCATGTTCATTAAGTCATTTGATGCTATCTTCCATCTCATACTCTGCTGCCCTCTTTTTCTTTTGCCTTCAGTCTTTCCCAGCATCAGAGTGTTTTTCAATGAGTCAACTTTTTGAAAAATATTGCAGCTTCAGGTTTAGTATCAGCCCTTCCAATGAATATTTAGGGTTGATTTCTTTTAGGATTAACTGATTTGATCTCCTTTCTGTCCAAGGGAATATCAAGAGCTTTTTATAGCACCACAATTAAAAGCACTAATTCTTTGGCCTTCAGCCTTCTTTCAGATCTGTACATGACTACAGGAAAAACTATAGCTTTGACAATACAGATCTTTGTAGGAAAAATTATATTTCTGCTTTTTAATATGTTGTCTATTTTTGTCAGACAAGGTTCGATGCTGTAAAGAGCATTACTGCATAGGAACCTGGAATGTTAGGTCCATGAATCACGGAAAATTGGAAGTGGTCAAATAGGAGATGGCAAGAGTGAATATTGACATTCTAGGAATCAACGAACTAAGATGGACTGGAATGGGTGAATTTAACTCAGATGACCATTATATCTACTATTGTGGGCAGGAATCCTTTAGAAGAAATGGAGTAGCCATCATAGTCAAAAAAAGATTCGAAATGCAGTACTTGGATGTAATCTCAAAAACTACAGAATTATCTGTTTGTTTCCAAGGCAAACCATTCAATATCACGGTAATCCAAGTCTATGCCCCAACCAGTAACACTGAAGAAACTGAAGTTGAAGTTCTATGAAGACCTACAATACCTGCTAGAACTAGCACCCAAAAAAGATGTCCTTTTCATTATAGGAGACTGGAATGCAAAAGTAGGAAGTCAAAAAACACCTGGAGTAACAGGCAAATTTGACCTTGGAGTACAGAATGAAGCAGGGCAGAGGCTAATAGAGTTCTGCCAAGAGAATGCACTAGTTATACCAAACACCCTCTTCCAACGACACAAGAGAAGGCTCTACACATGGACATCACCAGATGGTCAATACCAAAATCAGATGGATTATATTCTTGGCAAAGATTGGAAAAGCTCTATACAGTCAGCAAAAACAAGACCAGGAGCTGACTGTGGCTCAGATCATGAACTGCTTATTGAGAAATTCAGACTGAAATTGAAGAAAGTGGGGAAAACCACCAGACCATTCAGATATGACCTAAATCAAAGCCCTTATCACTGTACAAAGGAAGTGAGAAATAGATTTAAGGGACTAGATCTGATAGACAGAGTGATGAACTATGGATGAAGGTTCATGACATTGTACAGGAGACAGGGATCAAGACCATCCCCAAGAAAAAGGAATGCAAAAGAAGCAAAATGGCTCTTTGAGGTGGCCTTACAAATAGCTGTGAAAAGAAGAGAAGTGAAAAGCAAAGGAGAAAAGGAAAGATATACCATTGGAATGCAGAGTTCCAAAGAATAGCAAGGAGAGATAAGAAAGCCTGCTTCAGCAACCAAAGCAAAGAAATAGATGTAAACAATAGAATTGGAAAGACTAAAGATCTCTTCAAGAAAATTAGAGATACCAAGGGAATATTTCATGAAAAGATGGGCTCAATGAAGGACAAAAATAGTATGGACCTAACAGAAGGAGAAGATGTTAAAAGGAGGTGGCAATAATACACAGAAGAATTGGACAAAAAAGATCTTCATGACCCAGATAATCACAATGGTGTGATCATTCACCGAGAGCCAGACATCCTGGAATGTGAAGTCAAGTGGGCTTTAGGAAGCATCACTATGAACAAAACTAGTGGAGATGATGGAATTTCAGTTGAGCTATTTCAAATACTGGAAGATGTTGCTGTGAAAGTGCTGCATTCAATATGCCTGCAAATTTGGAAAACTCAGCAGTGGCCATAGGATTGGAAAAGGTCAGTTTTCATTTCAATCCCAAAGAAAGGCAATGCCAAAGAATGCTAAAACTACCGCACAATTGCACTCATCTCACATGCTAGTAAAGTAATGCTCAAAATTCTCCAAGTCAGGTTTCAACAGTACATGAACTGTGAACTTCCTGACGTTCAAGCTGGTTTTAGAAAAGGCAGAGGAACCAGAGATCAAATTGCTAACATCCGCTAGATCATCGAAAAAGCAAGAGAGTTCCAGAAAAACATCTATTTCTGCTTTATAGACTATGCCAAAGCCTTTGACTGTGTGGATCACAATAAACTGTGGGAAATTCTGAAAGAGATGGGAATACCAGACCACCTGACCTGCCTCTTGAGAAATCTGTATGCAGGTCAGGAAGCAACAGATAGAACTGGACATGGAACAGCAGACTGTTTCCAAATAGGACAAGGAATATGTCAAGGCTGTATATTGTCATCCTGCTTATTTAAGTTATATGAAGAGTATACACCTTGAGAAACCCTGGGCTGGATGAATCCACAAGCTGGAATCAAGAGTGCCGGGAGAAATATCAATAACCTCAGATACGCAGATAACACCATCCGCACAGCAGAAAGTGAAGAAGAACTAAAGGGCCTCTTGACGCAAGTGAAAGAGTTGGCTTAAAGCTCAACATTCAGAAAACTAAGATTGTGGCATCTGGTCCCATCAATTCATTGCAAATAGATGAGGAAACAGTAGAAACAGTGGCTGACTTTATTTTTCTGGGCTCCAAAATCACTGCAGATGGTGATTGCAGCCATAAATTAAATGACGCTTACTCCTTGGAAGGAAAGTTATGACCAACCTAGATAGCATATTACAAAGCAGAGACAACATTTTGTCAACAAAGGTCCATCTCGTCAAGGCTATGGTTTTTCCAGTGGTCATATATGGATGTGATAGTTGGACTGTGAAGAAAGCTGAGCGCCAAAGAATTGATGCTTTTGAACTGTGGTGTTGGAGAAGACTGTTGAGAGTCCCTGGACTGCAAGGAGATTCAACCAATCCATCTTAAAGGATATCAGCCCTGGGTGTTCATTGGAAAGACTGATGTTGAAGCTGAAACTCCAATACTTTTACCATCTGATGAGAAGAGCTGACTCATTTGAAAAGACCCTGATGCTGGGAAATATTGAGGGCAGGAGGAGAAGAGGATGACAGAGGTTGAGATGGCTAGATGGCATCACTGACTCAGTGGAGATGGGTTTGTGTAGAATCCGAGATTTGGTGATGGACAGGGAGGCCTGGCGTGCTGCTTCATGGGGTCGTAAAGAGTCGGACGGGACTAACTGAACAGAACTAGATTGGTCATAGCTTTTCGTCCAAGGAGCAAGTATCTTAATATCGTGTCTGCAGTCACCATCTGCAGTGATTTTGGAACCGAAGAAAATAAAATTTGTCACTGTTTCCAATTTTTCCCCATCTATTTGCCACGAAGTGATGGGACTGGATGTCATGATCTTAATTTTTTGAATGTTGACTTTTAAACCACCTTTTTCACTCTGCTCTTTCATCCTCATCAGAAGCTCTTTAGTTCTTCACTTTCTGACATTAGAGTGGTATCATATGCATATCTGACATTGTTGCTATTTCTCCTGGCAATCTTGATTCCAGCCTGTGATTGATTCATCCAGCTCTCATTTCACATGATATACATGATATACTCTGCATAAAATTTAAATAAGCAGGGTGACAATATATAGTCTGTGCTGGGAGCCAGCATGGGAATTTCCACCTATGACAAAGGTCATGTGGAGAGACCTGATATGCAAATGCAAGTAAGGGCTCGAGGGGCCCCCCTAATCTGCCTCAGCGTCTACCCCAAAACCAGAATCTGTCTGTTTTACTATTTTACGACTTTCACCAACTCCTCTGACATTAATGGGAGGCTATCCCCGACCACCTTTCTCTGAAGGAAATCACCTTAAAGCTCTAGTTAATAAATCTCCTGGCCATAATAGGAGTGTTTAAATCCAAACCCCTCAGACAGCTCTCTAACTTGCCTGACAGGTTTACCGGACTCCTACAGCTGCACATACGATTGTTTACAGTCTCCCAACTGCCAGAGGCACCGGAAGCTTAAGATATTCAAATAGTATAGAGCCTCTGGGGAGTTAGAAATTGTTAGAATAGGACTAGTAGAAGATTTCATTGTTGAGCCAATGCTTGCTGCCCCTGTATTGTATACTTGGAAGTGTATTAATTAATATAGTTGGCATATAGAAAAATAAGTAGTGGCCTTGGTGTTAACAACTGTAGACCCTTAAGGTAAAAAATTATTTCCTTTGTTGTAAGCCCACTGCGTCTTTGCCCTATAGGAATGCAACTTTATCTAACACCTTCGGAGGATGGTGCCAAACTTTAAAATAATTACTCTTAGAGAAACTAAGTCTTATGATTTACAAACCTTTATCAGAGTCATAAAATATTAACAGGCCTTCTGGCCAGAAGATGATGTAAATCACCTAAACCATTTGTATACGATAAGTTTGCAGAAAAGAAAGCCTGGTCTGGATAAGGATCAAAGACTACTGACTTTGCATGATTTCACACCCCCTATTTCACAACCCCCTAAGTTGTGCATATCCTCTATGTACAACTTAAGGTAGGTATATAAGCTCCCTTTGAAAATAAAGCTATGGACCTTGCTCAAAGCTTGGTCTCCCCATGTCCTTCTTTCTTGTTTCTTTTTCTCTCCTTTTCTTTTCTGTTCTTCCTTCGGGACATTTAATTGGAGCATGGGAGTCCTCTGGGCCCACTTACTTGCCTGGGCTTCTAAGACCCACTCGAGAAGGTGCCTAAGGTGGGGCACCTTCAGCGATTCGAGAAGGCACCTGCGGCCTCCGTGGCCAGAGCAAACCTGATGCCACAGGTTTTATTGATTTTCCACGTTAACCAGTTATAATGAGCCTCTAATCTCTGCTTTTGCAGAAGGCAATGGCACCCGACTCCAGTACTCTTGTCTGGAAAATCCCACGGATGAAGGAGCTTGGTAAGCTGCAGTCCATGGGGTCGCTAAGAGTCGGACATGACTGAGCGACTTCACTTTCTTTTTTCACTTTCATGCATTGGAGAAGGAAATGGCAACCCACTCCAGTGTTCTTGCCTGAAGAATCCCAGGGACAGGGGATCCTGGTGGGCTGCCGTCTATGGGGTCACACAGAGTCGGACATGACTGAAATGACTTAGCATATCATAGCATAGCAATCTCTGCTTTGCTATCCTTTAATCGCCAACACCATCCTCCCGAGGGAATTCCTGGATCCAAATGGGGCTGGACCCCGGTAAGCCTTGGTGTATACTCCTTTCCCAATTTTAAACCAGTCTGTTGTTCCATGTCAGGTTCTAATGTTGCTTCTCGACCTGCATGCATGTTTCTCAGGAGGCACGTAAGGTGATCTGGTATTCCCATCTCTTTAAGAATTTTCCAGTTTGTTGTGATCCACACAGAGGGTTTCAAGTAGTCAATGAAGGAGCTGTTTTTCTGGAATTCCTTTGCTTTTTTTATGATCCAATGGATGTTGGCAATTTGATCTCTGATTCCTCTGCCTTTTCTAAATCCAGTTTGTACATCTGGAAGTTCTTGGTTCACATGCTGCTGAAGCCTAGCTTGAAGGATTTTGAGCATTACCGTACTAGCATGTGAAATGAGTGCAACTGTATGGTACTTTGAACATTTTTTAGCATTATTTTTCTTTGGGATTAGAATGAAAACTGACCTTTCTAGTCCTGTGGCTACTGAGGAGTTTTCCAAATTTGCAGACATATTGAGTGCAGCACTTTAACAGCATCATCTTTAGGATTCAAATGTGTATATATACATATATATGTACATTTGTGACAAATATTTAAGAATACATTTATTGTTTTGTCATACTTGCTGACATGAAAATCCTGGTTCCTATCCTGGACTCATGTCCCAATAGGTGTTTCCATGATTGGAGATAATTGCTATGCTATGTAGACAAGGATAGAGGACTTTTTTTTTTTTTTCTTTCTGTACCCTAGTAACTGTGTAAAAAGTAAATTGATATGTAGAATCAAGGAAGTAAATTGCTGATCACTTGGAATCCATTTAGACAGGAGAATGTGCCTTAAAAAAGCATCTTTGCAGGTGATGGAAATTCTCTGTCTTGGTTAACTTGGTAGTTTCATTGGCGTAAGCAATTATTTAAAACTCAGATAACAGTTCATTTTAAAGGCTGCAGTCTATTTTATGCATTATATCTTCATAAAGTAATAAAAAATGAATTTCACTGTTTCATATGCACTTCAAAGTAATGCATAATATTCTCAGTTTCTGAGTACAGTTCTCTAAATAAAAAAAATGTTTTTGTTTCTTATATACTCTCAGTGCTGTATGATATCATATATCTTTCCTGATTTATTTCTCCTTATTTGGCACTGCTATATTTAAATTCACCTTTATAATTGAGGATTCAATTACCAATGCTTTTATTACAGTTGACCCTTGAACAACAATGATGGGTTTGAACTCCAGGGAACTATGGTAGTGGAAAATCATACAGATTATTAAGGTAATTTATATAATTCTATGCTTTTATACTTTGTATTCTCTTTGTTTCATGATTATATGTTCCTTATCTTCCTCTCTCCATTCGTTTATTTTGGAATGTTTATAAAATTATTATTTTTTCTATATATTTTGTGTATGTGTTGTTTTATGCTTATTGTTAAAATTGCAGTGGGAATTCAATTCAGCATTGTTTTATTACATTAAATGTATCATGTATTATAAAAATTGATTTTTCTATAAATATTCACTTAGAGTTTCCTACATATTTATTGTTATTATTGCTCTTCATTTTCCCCCTGATCTTGAGGCTTCACTGCTGATCATTTTCATTTTAATCAAATAATTACTTTATTATTTCCCAGATTGTATTGGTTGTTGCTTATTATCTCAAGTGTCATGGGACTTATGTTGATGATGATGTTTTTATTGTTGGCTTCTTTACTTAATCATTACTTAACTTTAAAGTATATTTTACACAGTACAAAATTTGATGTTAGTTATAGAAATATATTTGAAGATATGATTTCCTTATCTTCTGTATTTAATTTTATTATATTGCAAAGTAGGCTGCCATTTTCATTTGGGAAAGTAATAATAAGAAATAAGTAATTTTTTCTTTTTTATTTTTGACTATGACCTAGAATGTATTTTAGTCTTTACCACAGTTTTTCCTACTTAGTGCTTAGTCATGCTTTACTTCATTTCTTTCTTTTTTTTTTTCTCTCTTGGATTCCTTAGTGGTTGTTTAAACTATAACTTATTGTGGTTTCTCCTGGAATATTATCAGCCACTGTCTCTTCAAATGTATTTTCTGCCTTATTATTTCTATCATCCTCTGACATTTAAACCACACATGTATTAGCTATTTCACAATGTTTTGCTTGATTTCTTATTATTTCTATATTTTCCACCATTTGCCAGTTTGGGGCTTGTTATCCTGATAATTCTTTTTATTTGCATTTATTTATTTTTTTTTAGTTCTGGTACTTTAATTTTTTTTAATTTAAATTTATTTTAATTGGAGGCTAATTAATTTACAACATTGTATTGGTTTTGCCATACATCAACATGAATCCTCCACAGGTATACACTTGTTCCCCATCCAGAACACCCCTCCCACTTCCCTCCCCATACCATCCCTCTGGGTCATCCCAGTGCACCAGCCCCAAGCATCCTGTATTCTGCATCGAACCTGGACTGGCGATTCGTTTCTTGTGTCTCTTTTCTTGTCTCGAATACAGGGTTATCGTTAGCATCTTTCTAAATTCCATATATATGCATTGCTGCTGCTAAGTCACTTCAGTTGTGATTGACTCTGTGTGACCCCATAGACAGTAGCCCACCAGGCTCCCCCATCCCTGGGATTTTCCAGGCAAGAACACTGAAGAGGGTTGCCATTTCCTTCTCCAATGCATTAAAGTAAAAAGTGAAAGGAAAGTCACTCAGTCGTGTTCGACTCTTAGCAACCACATGAACTGCAGACTACCAGGTTCCTCCGTCCATGGGATTTTCCAGGCAAGAGTGGTGGAGTGGGGTGTCATTGCCTTCTCCTATATATGCGTTAGTATACTGTATTCGTGTTTTTCTTTCTGGCTTACTTCACTCTGTATAATGGGCTCCAGTTTCATCCACCTCATTAAAACTGATTCAAATGTATTCTTTTTAATGGCTGAGTAAAGAAACGCTGGACTGGAAGAAACACAAGCTGGAATCAAGATTGCTGGGAGAATTATCAATAACCTTAGATATGCGGATGATACCACCCTTAGGGCAGAAAGTGAAGAGGAACTACAAAGCCTCTTGATGAAAGTGAAAGTGGAGACTGAAAAGGTTGGCTTAAAGCTCAACATTTAGAAAACGAAGATCATGGCATCCAGTCCCATCACTTCATGGGAAATAGATGGGGAAAGAGTGGAAACAATGTCAGACTTTATTTTTCTGGGCTCCAAAATCACTGCGGATGGTGACTGCAGCCATGAAATGAAAAGATGCTTACTCCTTGGAAGGAAAGTTATGACCAACCTAGATAGCATATTCAAAAGCAGAGACATTACTTTGCCAACAAAGGTCCGTCTAGTCAAGGCTATGGTTTTTCCTGTGGTCATGTATAGATGTGAGAGTTGGACTGTGAAGAAGGCTGAGCACCGAAGAATTGATGCTTTTGAACTGTGGTGTTGGAGAAGACTCTTGAGAGTCCCTTGGACTGCAAGGAGATCCAACCAGTCCATTCTGAAGGAGATCAGCCCTGGGATTTCTTTGGAAGGAATGAGACTAAAACTGAAACTTCAGTACTTTGGCCACCTCATGCAAAGAGTTGACTCATTGGAGAAGACTCTGATGCTGTGAAGGATTGGGGGAAGGAGGAGAAGGTGATGACAGAGGATTAGATGGCTGGATGGCATCACTGACTCGATGCACATGGGTTTGAGTGACCTCTGGGAGTTGGTGATGGACAGGGAGGCCTGGCGTGCTGCAGTTCATGGGGTCGCAAAGAGGCGGATATGACTGAGGAACTGAACAGAACTGAACTGAATACTCCATTGTGTATATGTACCACAGCTTTCTTATCCATTCATCTGCTGATGGACATCTAGGTTGCTTACATGTCCTGGCTATTATAAACAGTGCTGTGATGAACGGGTACATGTGTCTCTTTCAATTCTGGTTTCCTCAGTGTGTATGCCTAGCAGTGGATTGCTGGGTTATAAGGCAGTTCTATTTCCAGTTTTTTAAGGAATCTCCACACTGTTCTCCATAGTGGCTGTACTAGTTTGCATTTCCACCAACAGTGTAAGAGGGTTCCCTTTTCTCCACACCCTCTTCAGCATTTATTGCTTGTAGACTTTTGGATCGCAGCCATTCTGACTGGTGCGAAATGGTACCTCATAGTGGTTTTGATTTGCATTTCTCTGATAGTGATGTTGAACATCTTTTCATGTATTTGTTAGCCATCTGTAGATCTTCTTTGGAGAAATGTCTATTTAGTTCTTTGGCCCATTTTTTGATTGGGTCATTTATTTTTCTGGAATTGAGCTGCAGGAGTTGCTTGTATATTTTTGATATTAGTTGTTTGTCAGTTGCTTCATTTGCTATTATTTTCTCCCATTCTGAAGGCTGTCTTTTTACCTTGCTTATACTTTCCTTTGTTATGCAGAAGCTTTTAATGGAGAAATCAACCTGCCTGACTTCAGGCTCTATGGATAATTCTTTTTAAAATTATGAATTTGAAATATGCCACTTCAACAATCAGTTCAATTGTTCACCATCTTTCATTAAAGCCATTCACTTGGTTGTTAATGTAATCTTTTGTATTCTCAATTATGGGCTTCCCTAATGTCTCAAAAAGCATTTACCTAAAATTCAGGAGAGAAGACACAGGTTTGATGCCAGAGTAAGGAGGATCCCCTGGAGAAGGAAATGGCAACCCACTCCATTATTATTGCTTGGGAAATCTCCAGGACAAAGGAGCCTGGTAGGCTACAGTCCATGGGGTCACAAGAGTCAGACACAACTTATCAACTAACTAAACCACCACCACAATTTTCAGTTATACAATTTATTTATTTCTATTATATATTTTAAATTATTTGTTGTAATCTGTATTGTGTAGATTAATTTCTTATCATATTAATTGTAATTAACTTTCATGATTGGCAACACCAATATTTAGAATTATTATGAATTTGTCCTATTTTGCTTTTTCCCATTTTAAAATTCTTATTTTCCAATAGATTATTTTCTTATAAAAATAGAATTCCAGACAACAGCAAAGAAAAATTCAAAATAATGTAAAATTCTAGATGATCCTAATTTTCACAAGTGTTTTTAATTTCAGGAGGCAACTAGAATTAAGATAGATATTCTTAATGGACTCAAGTATTAAGATAGTTTGGCTCTGGATTCAGTTATTGTAGTGGGTGGTCTATTTCCAAATCCCTACTACTCATAGTGTATGGCTCCTAAGGTCATTTCTAAAAGCCTGGTGTATTTACCTAAGCCCTCCAAATTAGTGCCACAGATGAAAGCTCTAATCACTTACTCATCCTCTTAGTTAATAATTTTTCTGCTGGGATCTGCAATTGCCTTGAGAGAAAAGGCTTTTTTTTTTTTTTTTTTTTGACTCCCTTCTCTTTCCAGATACTGGCTTTTTTTTTCTTTTGACCTCTCTAAATCCTAACAAACAATATATCTGTGTTATGTCCAACTTTCTGGATTAGTCTCTATGAGAATATTGACCTGAAAAAACAAATTTCCTACCCATTGCCTAATGCAGAATTTCTTAAAATTTAATCTTATTCATAATCTATCATTCAAATTAGTAACTGTATTAATTACTGGCTTAAGGACCTGGGTTTAAATATCTTTACTTTTTATATCATTATAAACATTGAGAAAGGGATTTACAATATGGTATAAATTAAAGAATATTTAACTCAAAGTGATTTGTTTCACAATTTTACTTAAATTAAAACTCCTAAAATGAGTCATCCATTTCCCATTTAGTATTTCTTCTTTTACAGAAAAGACTTGTTAGTCATATTTTTCCATTTTGTGTTTATCTCATAGGACTACCATTAATTGTGTTGTATGGTTTCTACAAAATGTGAAAAATATTACAAATTTAAAAATGGGTGTTATAAATATAATTGTTTAATGTTATTATCACTTCATAGTGCCTTTAAATATAATAAGAAACATTTTTCAAAGGCAGAAGTTTGCTTGTAAACTCTATTGATTACCTTGTTGGAAGCTATGGTTATAGCAGAATGGAAATACATGCAATTTTATTTCCATCTGGGTCATGATTATCTGAGACACTCGGTAGATTTCTACCTTCCTTTGAAATAGGAGAAAGCACAATAAAAATTAGAAGAAAATGCTATTAAGTATTATACAGTTTTTTTCTATACCTCCTGATTGAATCAGGAGATAGATATTGAAAGAGCTTTGGCACTAACAGATAACATACAGGATTTAAACACTCTGCCAACTGAGCTATTCCAGGACCCCAACATACAGGATTTAAAACGCATCAGATATCATTATAGAAGCTAGCACATTGGTTATCAAATAAAAATGTTGAACAATGAACTATCTATATTCTATTTGATGTGATAATAAATGTTCCTACTATTCTTTGAAAATAATTATTTTCCCTTGCCAAGATAAAATATAACCACTGAAACTAGTTTATATTCACTTCTTAAATCAATGACAATTCACATCAATGAGCACTTCTGTAAGTCAGCCAATAAGCAATACCAACAATCCATTAAATATACTTTTACAGATAAAGGTCAACCATTCATAAACACTTCCATTTCTGAAAGTCTGCCAATCCCTGAACTTCATTCATGCTTCTCCAAGCCCTATAGATCAGCATTTTTGATGTGCTCAAAGACTGGAACTTACAAGCACAGCTTTTTCCCTTTATAGTAAAACAATACACTTTGTTTTTCTTTCTTTTTTTTTTTAAGATATTAGAGCATCAACAAAAGGCTTCACTAATATTTTGTTTTGTTTTGAAGACCATCTTTTTGCAATTTTCTTCTGAAGAAAAAAAGATGCCCAGAAATTCTTTCATGTCCCAATAGTCCTTCAGATTTGGTACCAATGAGTCTTTTCAACAACATGAACTTTGATTTGTTTCAATAAGATTTTGTTTCTTAATTTATACTGTTATCCTATAATTTACAACCAAATAAGTCTTTCTATAATGTAACTAGATCCATAGATCAGAGAGCACCATCTGTAAATAGTCTTGGTATCAATCTGTTTATTCTTTCATTGATTTCTTTATCCTTGCTTTTCTTATACTTTAATGAGAGTTTTAGATTCACACAAAAAAAGGAATGTTAGTACAAAGAATTCTCGCATACTCCACATTGAATTTCCGTATTAGCAACATCAATTAGTATGGCATATTTGTTACAATTAATGAATATATTGTCATTGTTTAGTTGCTAAGTCATGTCTGACTCATTGTGACCCTATACAGCACTCCAGGTTTCATTGTCCTTCACCATCTCCCAGAGTTTGTTCAAACTCATGTTCATTTAGTTGGCAATGCTATCCAACCATCTCATCTTCTGTCACCCCCTTCTCCTACTGCCCTCAATCTCTCCCAGAATTAAAATATTTTCCAATGTGTCGGCTCTTCACATTAGGTGGTCAGACTATTGGAGCTTCAGCTTCAGCACCAGTCCTTCAATAAATATTCAGGGTTGATTTCCTTTAGGATGGACTGGTTTGACCTCCTTGCAGTCCAAGGGACTCTCAAGAGTCTTCTCCCACCCAAAGTACTAAAGCATCAATTCTTTGGAGCTCAGCCTTCATTATAGTCCAACCCTCACATCTGTACATGACTACTGGAAAATCCATAGCTTTGACTTTACAGACCTCTGTCTGCAAAGTGATGTCTTTTCAGTACTTTGTTTAGGTTTGTCATAGCTTTCCTTCCAAGGAACAAACATCTTTTAATTTCAAAGTTGCAGTCACCGTGTGCAGTGATTTTGGAGCCCAAGAAAATAAAATCTGTCACTGCTTCCACTTTTTCTCCTATTTGCCATGAAGTGATGGGACTGGATTCCATAATCTTTGTTTTTTGAATGCTTAGTTTTAGGCTAGCTTTTTCATCCTCCTCTTTCACCCTCATCAAAAGACTCTTTAGTTCCTCTTAGCTTACCTTCCTTAGGATGGTATCATCTGCATATCTGAGATTGTTGATATTTCTCCTGGCAATCTTGAGTCCAGCTTGGGAGTCATCCAGCCCAGCATATCCCATGATGTACTCTGCATGTAAGTTAAATAATCATGGTGATAATATACAGCCTTGATGTATACTACTTTCCCAATTTTGAACCAGTTCATTCTACCATGCCTGGTTCTAACTGTTGCTTCTTGATCTGAATACAGGTTTCTCAGGAGACAGGTAAAGTCATCTGGTATTCCCATCTCTTTAAGAATTTTCCACAGTTTGTTTTGATCCATGCAGTAAAAAGGTTTAGCTTAGACAATGAAAGAGAAGTAGGTGTTTTTAAATATTGATACATTAATAATTATTTCCATAATTTACTCAAGTGTTCTTACTTATTACTTAATATATATTTTGTTTCTATATCCCATCTAAGATACCACATTTTATATTATATGTAATTTTACATTATACTACTTATTCCTTTGCCAACAAAGGTTCGCCTAGTCAAGGCTATGGTCTTTCCTGTGGTCATGTATGGATGTGAGAGCTGGACTGTGAAGAAGGCTGAGCGCCGAAGAATTGATGCTTTTGAACTGTGGTGTTGGAGAAGACTCTTGAGAGTCCCTTCGACTGCAAGGAGATCCAACCAGTCCATTCTGAAGGAGATCAGCCCTGGGACTCCTTTGGAAGGAATGATGCTAAAGCTGAAACTCCAGTATTTTGGCCACCTCATGCGAAGAGTTGACTCATTGGAGAAGACTCTGATGCTGGGAGGGATTGGGGGCAAGAGGAGAAGGGGACGACAAAGAATGAGATGGCTGGATGGCATCACTGACTTGATGGATGTGAGTCTGAGTGATCTCCGAGAGCTGGTGATGGACAGGGAGGCCTGGCGTGCTGCAGTTCATGGGGTCTCAAAGAGTCGGACACGACTGAGCGACTGATCTGATCTGATCTGATTTATTCCTAGGATACTTTTGTTTGTGACAGTTGATGCTTCTTTTTTATTTGTCTAATTGTACAAAATCTCATCACCTTTATTTGGTTTAGCATTTAATTATCTTGTCTCTGTTGAGTTTTTGAGGAAGTTCTTCATAAGAATGGATAAATGCATAGATCTGATAAGTCTCATACCCTAGTCAGCACAAAACCCCACAAAACCCCACTATTTTAATTGTATTTGTTAATTCACACAAAGACAATTGCTTAAATTTTGCCTTGGATTCCTCAACAGAAATTCAAGAGTATTCTCTCACTTGAGAAATCACATCTGGGTCATTTTGCTAAGTCTAAATTCTGAGATCAATGATAGTTGAGAAATTAATTCTAATATTGATTTTTGCCTCTGCTTAGCTGGGAAATGGAAACCTCTTATAATTATATATTTTAGAACTGTAGTGGCTTCCATTCTTTGTGTCATGGTTTCATCTATACGAAAGCTGAAATCTTCTATACATAGAGGCAAAATTGTTTTCTTTTTTTTTTTTTTAATTAAATTTTATTTTGCTTAACTTTAAAATATTGTATTGCTTTTGCCATACATCGAGATGGATCCGCCACCAGTATACACGTGCTCCCCATCCTGAACCCTCCTCCCTCCTCCCCTCCCCATACCAACCCTCTAGGTCGTCCCAGTGCACCAGCCCCAGGCATCCATTATCGGGCATCGTACCTGGACTGGCAACTCATTTCAGATATGATATTATGCATATTTCAATGCTATTCTCCCAAATCATCCCGCCCACTCCCGGTCCCAGAGTCCAAAAGTCTATTCTATACATCAGTGTCTCTTTTGCTGTCTCGTAAACAGGGTTATTGTTACCATCTTTCTAAATTCCATATATATGCATTCAGATCAGATCAGTCACTCAGTCGTGTCCGACTCTTTGTGACCCCATGAACTGCAGCACGCCAGGCCTCCCTGTCCATCACGAACTCCCGGAGGTCACTCAGTCTCACATCCATCGAGTCAGTGATGCCATCCAGCCATCTCATCCTCTGTCGTCCCCTTCTCCTCCTGCCCCCAATCCCTCCCAGCATCAGAGTCTTCTCCAATGAGTCAACACTTCCCATGAGGTGGCCAAAATACTGGAGTTTCAGCTTTAGCATCATTTCTTCCAAAGAAATCCCAGGGCTGATCTCCTTCAGAATGGACTGGTTGGATCTCCTTGAAGTCCAAGGGACTCTCAAAAGAGTCTTCTCCAACACCACAGTTCAAAAGCATCAATTCTTCCGCGCTCAGCCTTCTTCACAGTGCAGATCTCACATCCATACATGACCACAGGAAAGACCATAGCCTTTGAATATTAATTAAAAGATGCTTACTCCTTGGAAGGAAGGTTATGACCAACCTAGATAGCATATTTAAAAGCAGAGACATCACTTTGCCAACAAAGGTTCGCCTAGTCAAGGCTATGGTCTTTCCTGTGGTCATGTATGGATGTGAGAGCTGGACTGTGAAGAAGGCTGAGCGCCGAAGAATTGATGCTTTTGAACTGTGGTGTTGGAGAAGACTCTTGAGAGTCCCTTGGACTTGGGAGGGATTGAGGGCACGAGGAAGAGGGGACGACAGAGGATGAGATGGCTGGATGGCATCACTGACTCGATGAATGTGAGTCTGAGTGACCTCCTAAAGCTGGTGATGGATAGGGAGGCCTGGCATGCTGCGATTCATGGGGTCGCAAAGAGTCAGACACGACTGAGCGACTGATCTGATCTGATCTAGGTTGGTCATAACTTTCCTTCCAAGGAGTAAGCGTCTTTTAATTTCATGGCGGCAGTCACCATCTACAGTGATTTTGGAGCCCAGAAAAATAAAGTCTGACACTGTTTCCACTGTTTCTCCATCTATTTCCCATGTAGTGATGGGACCAGATGCCATGATCTTCGTTTTCTGAATGTTGAGCTTTAAGCCAACCTTTTCACTCTCCACTATCACTTTCATCAAGAGGCTTTTTAGTTCCTCTTCACTTTCTGCCATAAGAGTGGTGTCATCTGCATATCTGAGGTTATTGATATTTCTCCCGGCAATCTTGATTCCAGCTTGTGTTTCTTCCAGTCCAGTATTTCTCATGATGTACTCTGCATATAAGTTAAATAAACATGGTGACAATATACAGCCTTGACGTACTCCTTTTCCTATTTGGAACCAGTCTGTTGTTCCATGACCAGTTCTAACTGTTGCTTCCTGACCTGCATACAGATTTCTCAAGAGGCAGATCAGGTGGTCTGGTATTCCCATCTCTTTCAGAATTTTCCACAGTTTATTGTGATCTACACCGTCAAAGGCTTTGGCATAATCAATAAAGCAGAAATAGATGTTTTTCTGGAACTCTCTTGGTTTTTCCATGATCCAGCAGATGTTGTCAACTTGATCTCTGGTTCCTCTCCCTTTTCTAAAACCAGCATGAACATCAGGAAGTTCATGGTTCACATATTGCTGAAGCCTGGCTTGGAGAATTTTGAGCATTACTTTACTAGCGTGTGAGATGAGTGCAATTGTGCGGTAGTTTGAGCACTCTTTGGCATTGCCTTTCTTTGGGATTGGGATGAAAACTGACCTTTTCCAATCTTGTGGCCACTGCTGAGTTTTCCACATATGCTGGCATATTGAGTGCAGCACTTTCACAGCATCATCTTTCAGAATTTGGAATAGCTCCACTGGAATTCCATCACCTCCACTAGCTTTGTTCGTAGTGATGCTTTCTAAGGCCCACTTGACTTCACATTCCAGGATGTCTGGCTCTAGGTCAGTGATCATACCATCATGATTATCTGGGTCGTGAAGCTCTTTTTTGTACAGTTCTTCTGTGTATTCTTGCCACCTCTTCTTAATATCTTCTGCTTCCGTTAGGTCCATACCATTTTTGTCCTTTATCGAGCCCATTTTTACATGAAATGTTCCTTTGGTACCTCTGATTTTCTTGAAGAGATCCCTAGTATTTCCCATTTTGTTGATTTCCTCTATTTCTTTGCATTGATTGCTGAAGAAGGGTTTATTATCTCTTCTTGCTATTCTTTGGAACTCTGCATTCCGATGTTTATATCTTTCCTTTTCTCCTTTGCTTTTTGCTTCTCTTCTTTTCACAGCTATTTGCAAGGCCTCCCCAGACAGCCATTTTGCTTTTTTTCATTTCTTTTCCATGGGGATGGTCTTGATCCCTGTCTCCTGTAGTATACTGTATTTGTGTTTTTCTTTCTGGCTTACTTCACTCTGTATATTAGGCTCCAGTTCCATCCACCTCCTTAGAACTGATTCAAATGTATTCTTTTTAAAGGCTGAGTAATACTCCATTGTGTATATGTACCACTGCTTTCTTATCCATTCATCTGTGAATGGACATCTAGGTTGCTTCCAAGTCCTGGCTATTGTAAACAGTGCTGCTATGAACATTGGGGTACACGTGTCTCTTTCAATTCTGGTTTTCTCCGTGTATATGCCCAGCAGTGGGATTGCTGGATCGTAAGGCAGTTCTATTTCCAGTTTTTTGAGAAATCTCCATACTGTTCTCCATAGTGGCTGTACTAGTTTTCATTCCCACCAACAGTGTATGAGGGTTCCCTTTTTTCCGCACCCTCTCCAGCATTTATTGCTTGTGGACTTTTAGAATGCAGCCATTCTGACTGGCGTGAAATGGTACCTCATAGTAGTTTTGTTTGCATTTCTCTGATAATGACTGATGTTGAGCATCTTTTCATGTGTTTGTTAGCCATCTGTATGTCTTCTTTGGAGAAATGTCTATTTAGTTCTTTGGCCCATTTTTTGATTGGGTCATTTATTTTTCTGGAATTGAGCTGTAGGAGTTTCTTGTATATTTTTGAGATTAGTTGTTTGTCTGTTGCTTCATTTGCTATTATTTTCTCCCATTCTGAAGGCTGTCTTTTCACCTTGCTTATAGTTTCCTTTGTTGTGCAGAAGCTTTTAAGTTTGTTTAAATATACTCTCAATAAAGCTTAGCTTCTTTATTTACCTGAATTTTACTGACAGAGTATTACTAAAAATTAAGTAGGATGACAATATGGGAGTTTTTTTGCCATGTTAAAAATATCATTTAACAACTTTAGAAAGGAGAGAAAGTAAAATGAAATTAATAATCTGATCAACTTAATGTGATCTATGTCCTGAGGTCTCAAAATATCCTCTCTTCATTACTATGTATGATGTTCAAATAAAATAATTTGCACTAAAACCAATTTAAACTTACACATTTTAAAATCTGCCTCCCTCAGTCTTTTGTTTTGTTTTCATTTTACCAGCCACAAAAATCTCTCTTTTTTTCTGTTCTCTCGATCTCTGTAAATGGGCCATCCCCCCAATAGTTTTTGTTCTAAGAAGAAGGACAGTCTTACTGAACATATTCCATTAAGAATTCTGGAATAAATGTTGGATCTATATAAGCTGCATTTAAACCTTGGCCTATAGCCAAGTCAAGGTCAATGGTTAAAGATTATCTTAAACTTCAGCAAGACAGACAGAAATTTCCTTCTGAATTAAGGATTTTGTTAATGCTTATTTAATCAAATAGCTCACTTAAATGTTAGTGCCTGAGAGGGAAATGTTGTTAAAAGCAGCTGAGTGCAAAAAGCTAGTACAAGATTTTAAATAGCATAGCTGTTAATAATTCAAATAAATGTTCTTGAAAAGTATGATATGTACTATGTAATGCTGTTTCAGAAACCTTTCCATTAAGGGTACATGGATCAGAGATTTTAACTTGTAAAGGAAATATAGAAGAGGCAATAAATGAGTGAAATTTGACTTTAGAGAAAAATTATATTTTTAAATACTGATTGAACACCTACATTTAGAAAGGAAGCTTTTCTTTAAAATAGATATACAGAAAAAAAAACTGGAATTGGAAACTGGCTTTTAAAACGTATGGCTGAACAGTTTAAAGGAATAATGGAGATTAAACAAACAAAATCAGAAGAAATTTGTGACTTATCAGACAAAATAATTGGTCTCCAAATAAAGAGACTACAGAGAGGTCTTCCTTTGGCTATCAATTTTGAATTTATTAAGACGGATCCAAAATCACTGCAGATGGTGATTGCAGCCATGAAATTAAATGTTGAGCTTCAAGTCAACATTTTCACTCTCCTCTTTCACTATCATCAGAGGCTTTTTAGTTCCTCTTCACTTTCTGCCATAAGGGTGGTGTCATCTGCATATCTGAGGTGACTGAGATTTCTCCCAGCAATCTTGATTCCAGCTTGTGCTTCATCCAGCCCAGTGTTTCTCATGATGTACTCTGCATATAAGTTAAACAAGCAGGGTGACAATATACAGCCTTGACTTACTCCTTTTCCTATTTGTAATCAGTCATTAATCACCAGCAAAATTATCATCTTTGACATAATTATAAGTATCAACAATTACAGATTTCACTTCATCTAACTTGTGACCCCTGTCCTTTTTGGCACCAGGGATTGATTTCGTGGAAGACAATTTTTCCACCAACCAGGGGTGTGGAGATGGTTTCAGGATGATTCAAGCACATTATATATATTGTGCAATACTGCTATTATTATTACATCGGCTCCACCTTAGATCATCTGGCATTAAATCCCAGAGGTCAGAGACACCTGGTATAGGCCATTTACCAATTTTAAAATTATTTCCAATCTTTTACCTCATTTTCCTCACTTAACTAATTTAACTAATTTACTTTTTATAATAAAGTTATTAAGATTCACCACAACCTATTTTACAAACACCCACAAAAAAGCACACACTTAGAACACACACACTGGTTGCTGTTGTTCTTCAGTCATTAAGTCATGTCCAGTGCTTTCAGATCCCATGAACTGTAGCCTACCAGGATCCTCTATCCATGGGATTTCCCAGACAAGCATACTGGAGTGGGTTGCCATTTCCTTCTCCAGGGATCTTCCCAGACCAGCGATCAAACCCTCGTCTCCAACATTGGCATTTTTAAAGATGATTCATGATTTTAAAGTCTAGTTTATGGCATTTCTTCTTTGATTATTTAAGGAATCACGCACTGTAAAAATAAATTTCCTTTTTTATAGGGCAGAGTTTTGTATAATGCATCAATAAGATATTGTGGAAACTGACTGATATAATTTACATTTTGGAGCTTTAGTATTGCTCAGACTCTAACAGTCTTGTGCCTATGTTGAGAGGTAAAATATGAATCTTAATGCTGGATCAGGGCCAGGTGGTCACTTGAAAAAATGGCAATTGTCTTACATAATATAAGATTTTAGATCTGTGAGCCAATAAAAGTGTAAGGAAGCTATTCTGAGGCTTATAGTTAGTCCAGATCTCACTGTGAGTGTAAATGGATTAAAGGAAAAATAATAAGCAAATGTATTAACACTGAGTACTCTTAAAATTGCTGTCATTGATATGGAATCTGTGCTGTCTTATTGTTTCTCTTTCAAAGCTAGAATGAGCTATATACTCATTTAACCTTTTATAAGTAATATGAACATATATATGAAATAAATAATGTGCTTCCAGTGATCTCAGAAATAAACTTTTATCTAGGTCAAATATTCAGTTTAATAGTAACTGTAATTAGAAGGTTCCCATGTAAGAAGTCAATTATCAGTTTTAATTGTGCTTATTCTGATGTCTCATCCTTAGTACTCTTACTCCCATCTTTTGCTCTTTATTGTTTTCTCTTCATTTTTTTCTTAAAATCGAAACTCAGTCCTTGTATGAATTTACAGAGTTTTGCCAAGAAAATGCAGTGGTCATAGCAAATACCCTCTTCCAACAACACAAGACAAGACTCTATACATGGAAATCATCAGATGGTCAACACCGAAATCAGATCGATTATATTCTTTGCAGCCAAAGATGGGGAAGCTCTATACAATCAGCGAAAACAAGACCAGGAGCTGACTGTGGCTCAGACCATGAACTCCTTATTGCCAAATTCAGGCTGAAATTGAAGAAAGTAGGGAAAACCACTAGACCATTCAGGCATGACCTAAATCAAATCCCTTATGATTATACAGTGGAAGTGAGAAATAGATTTAAGGGCTTAGATCTGATAGATAGAGTGTCTGATGAACTATGAAATGAGGTTCGTGACATTGTACAGGAAACAGGGATCAAGACGATCCCCATGGAAAAGAAATGGAAAAAAGAAAAATGGCTGTCTGGGGAGGCCTTACAAATAGCTGTGAAAAGAAGAGAAGCAAAAAGCAAAGGAGAAAAGGAAAGATATAAACATCTGAATTCAGAGTTCCAAAGAATAGCAAGAAGAGATAAGAAAGCCTTCTTTAGCGATCAATGCAAAGAAATAGCGGGAAAGGCAATGGCACCCCACCCCAGTACTTTTGCCTGGAAAATCCCGTGGACGGAGGAGCCTGGTAGGCTCCAGTCCATGGGGTCGCTAAGAGTCGGACACGACTGAGCGACTTCACTTTCACTTTTCAATTTCCTGCATTGGAGAAGGAAATGGCAACCTACTCCAGTGTTCTTGCCTGGAGAATCCCAGGGGCAGGGGAGCCTGGTGAGCTTCAGTCTATGGGGTCCTTCAGAGTTGGACAAGACTGAAGCAACTTAGCAGCAGCAGCAGCAGCAAAGAAATAGAGGAAAAGAACAGAATGGGAAAGACTAGGAATCTCTTCAAGAAAATCAGAGATACCAAAAGAATATTTCATGCAAAGATGGGCTCGATAAAGGACAGAAATGGTATGGACCTAACAGTTGCAGAAGATATTAAGAAGAGGTGGCAAGAATACACAGAAGAACTGTACAAAAAAAGAACTTTACGACTCAGATAATCATGATGGTGTGATCACTGACCTAGAGCCAGATATCCTGGAATGTGAAGTCAAGTGGGCCTTAGAAAGCATCACTACGAACAAAGCTAGTGGAGGTGATGGAATTCCAGTGGAGCTATTCCAAATTCTGAAAGATGATGCTGTGAAAGTGCTGCACTCAATATGCCAGCAAATTTGAAAAACTCAGCAGTGGCCCAAGATTGGAAAAGGTCGGTTTTCATCCCAATCCCAAAGAAAGACAATGCCAAAGAGTGCTCAAACTACCACACAATTGCACTCATCTCACACGCTAGTAAAGTAATGCTCAAAATTCTCCAAGCCATGCTTCAGCAATATGTGAACTTCCATGAACTTCCTGATGTTCATGCTGGTTTTAGAAAAGGCAGAGGAACCAGAGATCAAATTGCCAACATCTGCTGATCATCGAAAAAGCAAGATAGTTCCAGAAAAACATCTATTTCTGCTTTATTGATTATGCCAAAGCCTTTGACGGTGTAGATCACAATAAACTGTGGAAAATTCTGAAAGAGATGGGAATACCAGACCACCTGATCTGCCTCTTGAGAAATCTGTATGCAGGTCAGGAAGCAACAGTTAGAACTGGTCATGGAACAACAGACTGGTTCCAAATAGGAAAAGGAGTACGTCAAGGCTGTATATTGTCACCATGTTTATTTAACTTATATGCAGAGTACATCATGAGAAATGCCGGACTGGAAGAAACACAAGCTGGAATCAAGATTGCCAGGAGAAATATCAATAACCTCAGATATGCAGATGATACCACCCTTATGGCAGAAAGTAAAGAGGAACTAAAAAGCCTCTTGATGAAAGTGAAAGTGGAAAGTGAAAAGGTTGGCTTAAAGCTCAACATTCAGAAAACGAAGATCATGGCATCTGGTCCCATCACTACATGGGAAATAGATGGGGAAACAGTGGAAACAGTGTCAGACTTTATTTTTCTGGGCTCCAAAATCACTGCAGATGGTGACTGCAGCCATGAAATTAAAAGACGCTTACTCCTTGGAAGGAAAGTTATGACCAACCTAGATAGCATATTCAAAAGCAGAGACATGACTTTACCAACAAAGGTTCACCTAGTCAAGGTTATGGTCTTTCCTGTGGTCATGTATGGATGTGAGAGCTGGACTGTGAAGAAGGCTGAGCACCGAAGAATTGATGCTTTTGAACTGTGGTGTTGGAGAAGACTCTTGAGAGTCCCTTGGACTGCAAGGAGATCCAACCAGTCCATTCTGAAGGATCAGCCCTGGAATTTCTTTGGAAGGAATGATGCTAAAGCTGAAACTCCAGTATTTTGGCCACCTCATGCGAAGAGTTGACTCATTGGAGAAGACTCTGATGCTGGGAGGGATTGGGGGCAGAAGGAGAAGGGGACGACAGAGGATGAGATGGCTGGATGGCATCACTGACTCGATGGATGTGAGTCTGAGTGACCTCCGGGTGTTGGTGATGGACAGGGAGGCCTGGCGTGCTGCAATTCATGGGGTCGCAAAGAGTAGGACACGACTGAGCAACTGATCTGATCTGACAGGGTACACTAAAGATGTTTTGGGTATAAGCAGTGTTACAAAACAAAATCTTCTTTGTCCTGAGGGTGGCATAGAAAACTCTGCTCTGCTGCGGTTTCTATTACCTGCCTGAGTTTCTGTCCCTGAGAAACTAGCAGTAAGACAATGGAAAAATCTTAAACTTGCCTCATATGAACTGGCTTTATCTACAAATCTTTGCAACTCAAGCCGGCTGAAAAATATAATGTAGCAGTTTTTGGAATTTAATGTGTAATTTATTAATTTGCATCTCCATCTGACCTGGAGGATATTTTTATTAATTATATTAATAAGTATAGCACTATTTTACTTCACTATTTTACTTCAGCACTGTTTTGACAGCACTGTTTTACTTCAGCACTGTCTAAGTTAATGCTATTTATGTTGGTATTGATGTCTTTGGGCTTCCCTTGCGGCTCAGCTGGTAAAGAATCTGCTTATAATACAGGAGATCTGGGTTTGATCCCTGGGTTGGGAGTATCCCTGAAGAAAGGAAAGGCTATCCACTGCAGTATTCTGGCTTGGAGAATTCCATGGACTGTATAGTCCATTTTGTCTTTTTTCCTAAAGTAATCTAAACTTTAATTTATATTTGATAAATACAGTGGTCTTACATAAAGTCTTTCCTATAAAGAACACTAAGGTGTGGCATCTATAAAATTTCCCTCTTGCCTATGTAATTTTCCGTTAGTATGCCATCTTTCAATTTGGTAACAAATTACAAATTTAGGGCTTCTATCATGTTAACATGGGCTACCAGGTGGTGCTAGTAGGAAAGAACCTGCCTGCCAATGCAGGATCCCTGGGTAGAGAAGATCCCCTGGAGAAGGGCATGGCAAACCACTCTAGTATTCTTGCCTGGAGAATCGCCATGGAGAGAGGAGCCTGGTGGGCTGCAATCCATGGGGTCACAGAGAGTCAGACACGATTCAAGTGACTTAGCACATATCATGTTATTATGGGTTTACATCTTAAATTTTAAAAAATGTCCAATAACTTTGAAGTTCACTATTCTCTTCCACGTGTGTAAATTAATGTTGACCAAGTACTGGACACATAATTCAGTTCAGTTCAGTCACTCAGTCATGTCCGACTCTTTGTGACCCCATGAACTGCAGCAAGTGAGGCCTCCCTGTCCATCACCAACTCATGGAGTCCACCCAAACCCATGTCCAATGAGTCGGTGATGCCATCCAACCATCTAATCCTCTTTCTCCTCCTGCCCTCAATCTTTCCCAGCATCAGATTCTTTTCAGATGAGTCAGCTCTTCACATCAGGTGGCTGAAGTATTGGAGTCTGAGCTTCAATATCAGTCCTTCGAATGAACACACCCGACTGATCTCATTTAAGATGCACTGGCTGGATCTCCTTGCAGTCCAAGGGATTCTCAAGAGTCTTCTCCAACACCACAGTTCAAAAGCATCAATTCTTTGACACTCAGCTTTCTTTATAGTCCAACTCTCTTATCCATACATGACCACTGGAAAAACCATAGCCTTGGACTAGACGGACTTTGTTGACAAAGTGATGTCTCTGCTTTTTAATATGCTATCTAGGTTGGTGATAACTTTCCTTCCAAAGAGTAGGTGTCTTTTAATTCCATGGCTGCAGTCACCATCTACAGTGATTTTGGAGCCCAGAAAAATAAAGTCTGATACTGTTTCCACTGTTTCCCCATCTATTTACCATGAAGTGATGGGACTGGATGCCATGATCTTGGTTTTCTGAATTGTTGAGCTTTAAGCCAACTTTTTAATTGTAAGACAGTAATATTATTTGTAAGAAAGCAACCAAAATTACAGAGATTGAGGACTCATTAATGCTTCTAGTCACACTAATTGCTCTTATTTTTACTAAATATTCAAATACATCTTCCATCACTTTCAGACTGCCAAAATGTAACATAGTCTCAGTTTAGGTATGCTTCATTTTGAGGAGATATTTACATCTATATATAGATCTATATATATGAGAAAGATATCTATCTTTATCTATCTACCTATCTACTGATCTGTCTAACATCCTTTATGCTTTAATCTGTTGGTGCACTCTTAGGTTGCTTCCATATCTTGCTTATTGTAAGTAATGGTGCCATGAACATAGTGTACATGTCTTTTCAAATTAGTTTTGTTTTATTCAGATACACAGCTAGCAATAGAATTTCTGGATCATATGGTAGTGTAATTTTTTTGTTTGTTTTTTAAGAAACTCCATACTGTTTTCCACAATGGCTGCACCAGTTTACAACGTCACTCACAATGTACAAGATTTCCATTTTCTCTGTATCTTCACTAACATTTGTTACAGGTCATTTTAACAATTTTTGAGGAGAAATTGAATAACGAGTTTAACTTTGCTTTAATAATAGAAAAACTATGATGTCTACCAAAAAGTTATCTGAAAACAGTGATACTCTTTCAAATAAGTTCTCATGTAGTCTGTAGGTTCTCACATAGTCTATACTGGTTCTCTATCTCCACAATTTATTTTCTAAGTGTCTTTAAATTCTTAAGGAATGGTTGCATGTTTCAAGGACAATTTTAAGTGTATTTCTATCACTAATTTAATTTTGAGTAATAGAGTTATGTCAAGGAAACAATTATGCCAAAGGAAATCAGAATTAGAGTACATTTGAATTTAGTGAATGCATGTTCAAAGGACAATAGAAACTGTAACTGTGCTTTTAAGAACCTTTTCGTTCCTTTTAAGAACTGTTTGCTTGCATTTTAATTTGCTCTCTTGATCCCTTAAGTTGACCATATGAAAAATTATTATACTTGTCTCAAATGTTAAGAAAGGCTTATTTAACTAATCAAATCAAATTTGCCCAGAAAATGCCAAGAGGTCTTGAAAGTATATCCCACAAAATTGTTCTCCAAGATGCCAATAGATTTAGTCATATTCATGTTCAAATATTTTAAACTCATAAGGATACTTTTTATTATAAATGCAGTGATATTTTTAAGATAAAGGGGATATATAAAATAGTTTAAGCTTATTTTCAATAGTTTGTGTGAAATTCTTATTACAATAAACAACTAAAAAACTATAATTAAGAAAACCAATATACATGATTTTTAGCCAGAGAAAATATTTTGCATGTATCCTTGTGGTTTATTTTTACCCTGTATCTGAATTCTAGCTGGTGAACTACAAGTGTATTTATTTCTCTTATTTACAGGTGAAACTCTTGTAACATAAGGATAGGCTCCTCTCTTTCACTCTTTTTAAGAAAAAGTGGACCTGGTAATTAAAAGTCATGCATTGATAATTGTAGACTCACTGTAATAAATGTGGAATATAATATCTTGTTTTAGACTCTTGCTTTAGACTTTTTGTTGTTTTAGATTAGACACAGCAGACAAAATTTGGTACAGAGAGGTAAAATATTGTTATATTAATAGATCATACAGGTTTTATAATCTGTGTTTTAATGACCATGGAATATTAGGAGGGAAGATTTCTTACTGTAAATTTGGAGAAAAGTATTTCTTGCTAACAAAATCCTAAGTGAAGCAAATTGCTCTTTCTTTTTCTCCTCTTCTCTTCTCTCCTATCCTCTTTTCTTCTCTCTCAGTATCTTTGTCTCTTTTTAGCTTTATTCTATTTTTATTCTAGATCAAACTTCTACATAAATTGAGTCTTCTTTCTTGGATCATGGCTTACAATTTATTTCTTGCCAACTTTCAAACCCCTCTCTCAATACTGTACAGAGTTTCCATGGAAGCTTTTATTTCAGGTGAAATTTCCATTTTAGATTCTATCCTCCTCCTGGTCATTTGCTTATACTTATTATTTTAGGTCACCTAGAAAATATTTGTTATATTTAATTCAGGATTTCAGATGTCTTTATTAGGGAAAGTTTTTTCATATTATTGAGTAAAATTTTCATATCTGTAAAGAAAATAACATTCTAATGTAATTTCAGGCATCTAAATGGTTATTGAGGGAGATATTTTATGCAAAACAATACAAATCACATTTAATGCTGAAAATCTTCTATAAAGCTGAAGACTAGCAGTATTATTTTTTCATAGCTTGTCATGAAAAGGAAAGAAAATTTATTTCTAACTCAATTTTTGTTCTGATTGGCATTATATCCTGTCTTTACTGCTTTGTGGAAGCTAGCTAAAGTTGCTGAAACATTACTTTGTTAATATGTAAAATGGCTTTTTTTTTTCTTTGTTGGAAAATAAGAATTAGATATATTATCCCTTTTTAATTCTCTAGCACTTACTTTTCACCATTATATAGGCTGGGAAATTTGGCTAGGCTAAGTAGCTCACATTCAATTTAAAGTTAGCATTTTAAAACAGCTGACAAGATTTCCATCACATTATGCCCTCTGTCCCATAGCTTCTTCTTCACTGGAAATTTAAAATTTATTCCACTATTTCTGCATAATAGTGGCACCTGCACCTTATAAATTAAGATAAAGAGTCAAAAAGAATATAATTGTCTTGCTCAGGGACACATAGTAAATCAATGGTAGAATCCAGTAGTAAGTGGATCCCTTGGTCACAAATAACCACTCTTTCCTACAGGAACATAAAGTTAATGTAAATTAAACTTTAGTCAGCCTAAATAATAATTAAACAAAAGCTATAAAATCCATGTGGTACATATACACAATGGAGTATTACTCAGCCATTAAAAAGAATGCATTTGAGTCGGTTGTAATGAGGTGGATGAAACTGGAGCTGATTATACAGAATGAAGTAAGCCAGAAAGGAAAACACCAATACAGTATACTAATGCATATATATGAAACTTAGAAAGATGGTAACAATAACCCTGTATACAAGATAGTAAAAGAGACACTGGTGTATAGAACAGTCTTTTGGACTCTGTGGGAGAGGGAGAGGGTGGAATGATTTGGGAGAATGGCATTGAAAATATGTATAATATCATATATGAAACGAGTTGCCAGTCCAGGTTCAATGCATGATGCTGGATGCTTGGGGCTGGTGCACTCGGATGACCCAGAGGGATGATAGGGGGAGGGAGATGGGAGGAGGGTTCAGGATGGGGAACACATGTATACCTGTGGAGGATTCATTTTGATATATGGCAAAACCAATACAATATTGTAAAGTTAAAAAATTAAATTAAATTAAAAAAAAAATAAAACAGCTGAGCCAAGTAGAAAAGGCTATTGAAACAAACATATATTATCTCTTTTATATTTTATTCCAGGAATAAGTGTGGTATTATTCCTGAGTAAAGCATACTATTTTCATTGTAGAGAATATACAAAAGCTCACATATTTTACATTATTAGCAGGACTAAAAATTAAACTAATTTTAACAATTCTTGTATAATTTAAAATTACATCTTAAATAAAATTAATATTTCCCTTCTCATTAAGTCAAACTTTAACATTTTTTTTTACTCTGGTATTTAAATAAATATTATTCAATTATTGTTTTATGTATTTAGAATTATCTAAAATGTTAAGCTGTTTTTATAGTTATTTATAAATGTTGACTTTTTCAAAGTCTATATGAAGGAAACTTGCCAAGAAAAGTTACTTTTTTAATTCAACATCAATATTTGGTTTTAAACCTTTATGTAAACTCTTGTAGATGACATGGGTTAGACATTATTGAACTTTCCATGACTCTATTTATGCCATTGAAATAAGGACTTGATTAAGGACGTGTCAGTTATTTATAAAGATTATAGCAAAAATGCTTCTCTTTGAAGCCAACAGAGAGACCCCCTTACTTAGCAGGCGAGTTGTTACAAAAAAGATTTCAAAAAGGACAAGAGGGCATCATCCTTTCCATGAAGAGAAGGGACTCTCTTCTGGATAGTCTACCCTTCTGCAGCAGATCTTCCCAATCCAGGAATCGAACAGGGGTTTCCTGCATTGCAGGAGGATTCTTTACCAACTGAGATATCATGGAAGTCCTCCAAAAAGAGATCACACTAGATGCTCTACAGTTAAAACATCCTCATGCTGCCATCACTCTCTTAACTACTGCAGTCTCATTTTGCAAATGTTTATGAGCATTTGCACTAGGTCAAGGCAGGTCACAGGGGTTCAAATTTCTTATCAGCAGCAGAAGCACCTATGAATGGTCAGCTGACATCCCAATAAAATTCCCATGATGATGAGTAACTAGATGAGAGACAAAGACGGGCTTTACAAGAGAAGATGCAGATTTCCATGAGCCATAAAGGAGAAGGAGAATGTAGCTGTTTACATACCTCATCTGTTACTGGATTGCATTTTTGAATCATTTTTCTATATTCTTTTAAAATATAGCTTGCTTATATTAGCAGATATGTTATAACCACTTAAGTACACCTGAAATTTCAGCCTTTGAAACTGGCAACATTTTTCCTACCCATCATGTTATACCTCTGTGTATGGAAGAAGCAAAATTCTCTTAGTGATTCTCTCAGGATACTCAGATTCTCCAGTATCATGGAGAGTAACTGGCATCCATGCATCATGCTATGTTAATCTCTTTTCATGTCACATTTGCCACAGGGTGTCTTCTATAACTTATCACTCTGAGTTAATAATCAATACTAGTCCCTATCTATTAATATTATTATTATAATAAGAAGTTAATAAGTTTTCAGAAGCATAATTATCCTATATCTATTCTATTTCCCAGCTATACTAAAAAGAATGATATTCCTGAAGTGATATGTTGATTTTGTCAAGACACTTACTTTTCTGATATTTCTCATGGTCTTTAACTGCCTCATATAAAATCAAAACTTTAGCCAAAGACAAGAAAGGCTCTTTGTTAAATTATTTAGTAAAATACTCAAATTTTAAACATTTTTCTGGTCATATCACTAACTTCCGCTCAATAAATATCATTACTTACACTTTCAGTTCAGTTCAGTTTAGTCGCTCAGTCATGTCTGACTCTTTGCGACCTCATTAACTGCAGCACTCCAGGCCTCCCTGTCAATAACCAACTCCTGGAGTCCACCCAAACTCATAGCCATCGAGTCAGTGATGCCATCCAACCATCTCATCCTCTGTCATCCCCTTCTCCTTCTGCCCTCAATCTTTCCCAGCATTAGGGTCTTTTCAAATGAGTGAGCTCTTCGCATCAGCTGACCAAAGTCCTGGAGTTTCAGCTTAAACATTAGTCCTTCCAAAAAACACCCAGGACTGATCTCCCTTAAGATGGACTGGTTGGATCTCTTTGCAGTCCAGTGACTCTCAAGAGTCTGCTCCAACATCACAGTTCAAAAGCATAAATTTTTTGGCACTCAGCTTTCTTTCTCTTTTTTTTTGGGGGGGTTGAACTTTTTAATATAAATTTGTTTACTCTAATAGGAGGCTAATTACTTTACAATATTGTGTTGGTTTTGTCATACATCAACATGAATCCGCCAAGGGTGTACACGTGTTCCCCATCCTGAATGCCCCCTCCCACTTCCTGCCCTATACCAACCCTATGGGTCATCCCAGTTCATCAGCCCCGAACATCCTGTATCATGCATCAAACCTGGTCTGGAGATTTGTTCAGCTTTATTTATAGTCCAACTCTCCCATCCATACATGACCACTGGAAAAACCATAGCCTTGAATAGATGGACCTTTGTTGGCAAAGTAATGTCATCTCTGCTTTTTAATATGCTGTCTAGGTTGGTCATAACTCTCCTTCCAAGGAGTAAGCATCTTTTAATCTTATGGCTGCAATCACTATCCACAGTGATTCTGGAGCCCAGAAAAATAAATTCAGACACTGTTTCCACTGTTTACCCATCTATTTCCCATGAAGTGATGGGACCGGATGACATGATCTTAGTTTTCTGAATTTGAGCTTTAAGCCAACTTTGTCATGCTCCTCTTTCACTTTCATCAAGAGGCTCTATATTGGACATTCTCAAAATTTTACTTAAACGTCACTTTATTTGAGAAACTTAAATTTTAACACAGACTTTATGAAAGCATGTTTCTGTTCCAATAATGGCATCCTTATCTTTTGTCAGCAAAATGAATTTATCTGGAGTTGTATTTTTTTCCCTCAAGTCAGAAACATAATATCTAGTTAATATTTTATTAATATGTATCCAGGATTTTACTTATTTTCAATTTTTTAAAGTGATTCCAGAGCAGTGCACTCAATTAGGCAACTCAAAGGCCATGTATCATTCCAGATATTCTAGAATGAGTAAACATGTGTCACTTCATTAATAAAGTTGCTCTTGGCAAGCTTATTTACCTTTGCATATATAACTCTTAAACAGACAGAATGAAAACCACAATCATAAAAAAACTAATCAAACTGATCACATGAACAACAGCCTTGTTTAACTCAATGAAACCATGAGCCATGCAATGTAGAGCCACCCAAGATCGATAGGTCATGGTGGAGAGTAATGACAAAATGTAGTCCACTGGAGAAGGGAATGGAAACCCATGTCAGTATTCTTGCCTTAAGAACCCCATGAAGAGTATGAAGAGGGAAAAATAAATGACACTGAAAGATGAACTCCCCAGGTTCATAGGTGCCCAATATGCTACTTGAGAAGAGTGGAGATAAAGAAGAGACGGAGCCAAAGCAAAAATAATGCCCATATGTGGATGTGACTGGTGATGGAAGTAAAGTCTGATGCTGTAAGGAGCAATATTGCATAGGAACCTGGAATGTCAGGTCCATGAATCAAGGCTAATTGGAAGTGGTCAAACAGGAGATGGCAAGTGTGAAAGTCTATATTCTAGGAATCAGTGACCTAAAATGGACTGGAATGGGTGATTTACTCAGATAACCCTTATATCTGCTACTGTGGGCAGGAATCCCTTAGAAGAAATGGAGTAGCCATCATAGTCAACAAAAGAGTCCAAAATGCAGTACTTGGATGCAATCTCAAAAATGACAGAATGATCTCTGTTCATTTCCAAGGCAAATCATTCAATATCACAGTAGTCCAAGTCTATGCCCCAACCAGTAATGCTGAAGAAGCAGAAGTTGAATAGTTCTATGAAGATCTACAAGACCTTCTAGAACTGACACCAAAAAAAGATGTCCTTTTCATTATAGGGGACTGGAATGCAAAAGTAGAAAGTCAAGAAATACCTGGAGTAACAGGCCTTGGAGTACAGAATGAAGTAGGGGAAAGGCTAACAGACTTTTGCTGAGAGAAGCACTGGTCATACAAAACACCCTCTTCCAACAACACAAGAGAAGACTCTCTACGTGGACATCACCAGATGGTCAATACCGGAATCAGATTGATCAGATATTTTCAGCCAAAGATGGAGAAGCTCTATATAGTCAGCAAAGGAGTTGTTGTGGCTCAGATCAGGAACTCATGCAAAATTCAGACTTAAATTGAATTAGGTAGGGAAAAGCACTAGATCATTCAGTTCAGTTCAGACACTCAGTCGTGTCCAACTCTTTGTGACCCCATGGACTGCAGCATGCCAGGCCTCCCTGTCCATCACCAACTCCCAGAGTTTACTGAAACTAATGTCTATTGAGTAGGTGATGCCATCCCATCTCATCCTCTGTCTTCCCCTTCTCCTGTCTTCAATCTTTCCCAGCATCAGGGTCTTTTCAAATGAGTCAGCTCTTCGCATCAGGTGGCCAAAGTATTAGAGCTTTGACTTCAACATTAGTCTGTCCAATGACTATTCAGGACTGATATCCTTTAGAATGTACTGGTTTTATCTCCTTGCAGTCCAAGATACTGTCAAGAGTCTTCTCCAGCACCACAGTTCAAAAGCATCAATTATTTGGTGCTCAGCTTTCTTTATAGTCCAACTCTCACATATATACATGACTCCTGGAAAAACCATAGCCTTAGCTAGATGGACCTTTGCTGGCAAAGTAAGGTCTCTGCTTTTTAATATGCTGTTTAGGTCAGACCTTCAGGTCTGACCTAAATCAAATCCCTTATGATTACACAGTAGAAGTGACAAATAGATTCAAGGGATTAGATCTCATACACAGTGCCTGAAGAACTATGGACAGAGGTGTGTGATCATTGTGCAATGCTCAAGACTATCCCCAGGAAAAATAAATGCAAAAAGGCAAAATGGGTGTCTGAGGAGGCCTTAAAAATAGCTAAGAAAAGAAGAGAAGTGAAAGACAAAGAAGAAAAGTAAAGATATACCCATGCAGAGTTCCAAGAATAGCAAGGAAAGATAAGAAAGCCTTCCTCAGTGATCAATGCAAAGAAATAGAAAAAGACAATAGAATGGGAAAGACTAGAGATCTCTTCATGAAAATTAGAGATACCAAGTGAACATTTCATGCAATGATGGACTCAAGAAAGGATAGAAATGGTATGGACCTAACAGAAGCAGAAGATATTAAGAAGAGGTGGCAAGAATACACAGGATAATTATACAAAAATTATCTTCATGACCTATATAACCACGATAGTGTGATCACTCACCCAGAGCCAGACATCCTGGAATGTGAAGTCAAGTGGGCCTTAGAAAGCATCACTATGAACAAAGCTAGTGGAGGTGATAGAATTCCAGTTGAGGTATTTCAAATCCTAAAACATGGTGCTGTGAATGTGTTGGACTCAATACACCAGCAAATTTGGAAAACTCAGCAGTGGCCACAGGACTGGAAAAGGTCAGTTTTCATTCCAATCCCAAAGAAAGGCAATGCCAAAGAATGCTCAAACTACCACACAATTGCACTCATCTTACAAACTAGTAAAGTAATGCTCAAAATTCTCCAAGCCAAGCTTCAACAGCACATGAACCATGAAATTTTTGATGTTCAAACTGGATTCAGAAAAGACAGATGAACCAGAGATCAAATTGCTAACATCCACTGGATCATCGAAAGAGCTGAAGAATACCAGATAAACATCTAATTCTGCTTTATTGTCTATTCTAAAGCCTTTGACTGTGTAGATCTCAATAAACTGTGGAAAATTCTTCAAGAAATGGAAATACCAGACCACTTGTCCTGCTTCCTGAGAAATCTGTGTGCAGGTCAAGAAGCCATAGTTAGAACTGGAAATGAAACAACAGACTGGTTCCAAATAGGGAAAGGAGTACATGAAGGTTGTATATAGTCACCTTGCTTATTTAACTTATACCAAGAGTACATCATGCAAAATACTGAGTGGATGAAGCACAAGCTGGAATGAAGATTGCCAGGAGAATTATCAATAACCCCAGATATGAAGATGACACCACCCTTATGGCAGAAAGTGAAGAGGAACTAAAAAGCCTCTTGATAAAAGTGAAAGAGGAGAGTGAAAAAGTTGGCTTAAAGCTCAACATTCAAAAACAAAGATCATGGCATCTGGTCCCTTCCTTCATGTCAAATAGATGGGAAACAATGGAAACAGTAAGAGACTTTATCTATTTATTTATTTTTCTGGGCTCCAAAATCACTGCAGATGGTGACTGCAGCCATGAAATTAAAAGACTGTTGCTCCCTGGAAGAAAAGCTATGACCAACCTAGACAACATATTAAAAAGCAGAGGCATTTCCCAACAAAGGTCCATCTAGTCAAAGCTATGGTTTTTCCAGTGTTATGTATGGATGTAGAGTTGGACCATAGGAGAAAAGCAATGGCAAGCCACTCCAGTACTCTTGCCTGGAGAGTCCCAAGGATGGAGGAGCCTGGTAGGCTGCAGTCCATGGGGTCACTACGAGTCGGACGTGACTGAGTGACTTCACTTTCACTTTTCACTTTCATGCACTGGAGAAGGAAATGGCAACCCACTCCAGTACTCTTGCCTGGAGAATCCCAGGGACGGCAGAGCTGGTTGGGCTGCCATCTACGGGGTCGCACTGAGTCGGACATGACTGAAGTGACTTAGCATAGTATAGCATAGAGTTGGACCATAAAGAAAGCTGAGCACCAAAGAATTCTTGCTTTTGAACTGTGGTATTGGAGAAGTCTCCTGAGAGTCCCTTGGACTGCAATGAGATCATCCAGTCAATCCTAAAGGAAATCAGTCCTGAATATTCACTAGAAGGACTGATATTGAAGTTGAAACTCCAACACTTTGGCCACGTGATGCGAAGAACTGACTCATTTGAAAAGACCCTGATGCTGGGAAAGATTAAAGGCAGGAAAAGGTAATGACAGAGGATGAGATGGTTGGATGGCATCACCTACTTGATAGACATGTGTTTGAGCAAGCTTCGAGAGTAGTGATGCACCGGGAAGCCTTGTGTGCTGCAATCCATGGGGTCACCAATAGTAAAACACAACTAAGTGACTGACCTGAACTGATGTACCTTTTAGTGTTCTGCTTTTTTTTTTTTACACTCATATTGAAAATGTGCCAGTTTTTCTATATATTGCTGGCCATAGTACGTTGCCAAAGTTACAATTCAAATTGTCTTTTTGTTATTTATTTCTTCTGTGCCTTTAATTTGCCCCATCTTTTATTCATTGAATACAATCTGTGATTTCATAATGGGAGCTAATAAGCAAATGATGAAAAGTACAACTTTTCATTACTCCTGAATGTTTGAGATGACTGTGGTTAGAGGTTAAGTTGGAGTTGTTGATTGAAGTGGGAGAGAAAATTATAGAGTTATTTCACTACTCAGATTCTCAAAAACCCATGGAGAATAGAGAATGTGAAAAGAGGTAATTACTAAAGCAGAAATGTAACAGCTACATGCAAGGCCTCAAGTTGTAATTACATACATTCATCTATTTAGGTAATTATGTCTGAATCTAGTGGTTTATAAAGAATTAGCAGTTTATATGGTATTTTATCCCCACCAATTAACTGAAATTTGCTGATATGTAGAGTGACCCCTTTTAGAGTGCATTAAATGAGATATCTCATGTTCTATTAGCTGACATATACTACAGAAAAATACACTGCATATTTTCTATGTTTCTAAAAATAAAGGAAGTCATCAAGCAAATTGCAATTTCAGTTAACTATACAGATTAATATAAAAGTATCCCATGAGTTATATTCCCTAAGACAATGAGGAGAGACTAACCTATTTGATAAATGTTATTGGGAAAGATGGACAGCCATGTGAAAAAAAAAAAGAAACTGGAACCTTAAATTTCACTCTAACATAAATCAATCAAAGTGTATTAGTAAGACTGGAAACCAGAAAATGTGTGACAAACGCTGAATGAATAAAATAATATAAGCTCTCTTTCATGCAACTTTAAAACAAAGATTGGTGCACTGTTAAGAAGTTTAGCTCAGAATTTCAATTAAATCTGTCTTGGGAATGTTTCCAAAATACTATGTGAGTATGTGATTTTTTTTTTTCTTCTGAAAACTCCAATTTCAGATTTTTGTTTGTTTTCATTATCTTCTGAAATTAATAATAGGAATATGTTAGGCAGGTAAATTTAAAATGCTATGTGATATTATAGTTAATATCACATCACTATCCAATGAAAAATTTCATGTCTATCACATTGAAGTTCAGTCACTTTTGCAAACCATATTTGTGCCAAAATCTGGGAAAATAGCCATAGTGGAAGAAAAAAATTCAGCATCTATGTTATAAATTTTAAGCCACCACATAAGTCATTTTTAGCAAATTTGATAGGTATACATAAATGAAAAACTATAGCTGAATTTCTGACAATTACATAAAATTATTTACATTTTGAGAACCCTGACATTTTTAAAAACTTCCTGTTATTAGTAACTTACTCTATAATGGTCAAAAGAAACAAACTTCCAGTTACAGAATAATTAAATCTTGAGAATGTAATATACAACATGGTGACTATAGCTAATAATACTTCATTTTATACCTGAAAATTGCTAATGGAGTATACAGATAGTAAAAGTTCTTATCACACACAAAAAATTAATTTGTAACTCCCTGTAGTGATCAATGTTAACTAGAAGTATTTGGTGATCATTTAGCAATATATACAAATATAAAATCATTAAGTTGTACACTTAAAACTAATACCACAATTGTATCACAATAAATAATAAACTATAACAAATTTTATCTTGCATTAGTAGCATTTTGTTTAATACCTAGTTTGTCCTAGTATAGTTTTAAAATTAGCCCAAGCATTATATTCTATAAAAATGTGAATAATACTGATTTAACTTAATTTGAAGTGACAGTTTGTTAAAAACAATGTATTTTTTATTTTAATTATTTTTTTGGCAGATTTTCCAGGATCAATGATCATTATTAGTTATAGCACAGATAAGCAAATTTTATCTTTAAAGCAACAGACAGTAAATCATTTAGGCTTTGGGGAACAATTGGCTTATGTCACAATATTAAAATGTAATGCCATAATGTGGAAAGAGCCATAGACATAAAATGGCTGAGTTCCAAAACATTTTATTTATAAAAACAGATAGTAGATCAGATCTGATTCATGGGCTGTAGCTTGTAAATCTCTGATTTAAATCATTCCATATATATTTATAAAGCAAACAGTTGAATTTCAGGAATTACAATTTTTTAAAGAAACATGTAATATTAAGGATGTTTCTATTTAACATCTGTCTAAAAATAATTTAGGAATAGACTATAAATGATTAAATGAATGAATTGAATAGTGAGACTGGATATTTTTCAAGAGAATAAAAATATACTGAACACAATGAAGAAAAAAATGAACTGAGAGGAGTTATATCATAAACTGTATTTTCAGAAAATAGTTGTAGGGTATATTTTATGAAACAGGAGGAGCATTTTTTTTTTCTTTAACTAGAAAATAAAATACATGGTCATATGGGACTTCTGGCTTCCAATATGATGTCTAAGAGTATGGAAGCAATCACCACCAGTGTCACAATACGAAAAAAAAAAAATACTGGACAAAGTGAAAACCAACAGCTCTTTCAAATCCATCAGATAATTAAGGTCACAGGCAAACAACTGCCTTGAAAACTGGGCAGACAAGCAGATACAGAGAATTACAGCCTACATGGAGCATAATCCCAGAGCTGAAATTAGTATACAAGGAACACTTGAAGCTGTACTGAATGAATTACCAAAAGCTTAATGTAGCTGTACTTAATGAATTACCAAAGGCTAATTTGAGAGTTAAAAAGTCTGAGGAGTATCTTTGTGAGTTTTACCCCCAGGAAACATACCAGGGTCTCAGAATAAAAATTAGGATGCTAATCCAAATCTAAGAAAGTTAGTGTCTGACTCTGTGTGACCCCATAGATGGCAGCCTACCAGGCTCTGCCATCCCTGGGATTCTCCAGGCAAAAACACCTGAGTGGGTTGCCATTTCCTTCTCCACTGAATATCAATACACTTATTCAAAAGTTTATATCAAAAGCAAAAAGGCATAGTAACCATCATAATGTTTAAGAAATTCAAAGCTGGAGGATTGAACTTCGTGACTTCAAACTACAGCAATGTATACAGTCTGCTATATGGAAAAAAAAAAAAAATGAACAAATGAATGGAACAGAAAAGAGAGCCAGAAACAGACATAATAAACTGATCTTTTAGGAAGAAGCAAAGGCAAACTTATGGAAAAAAGATAGTCTTTCATCAAATGGTGCTGGAATATTTGTGCAAAGGTCAAAAAATAAAAATAAATCTGGTCACAGACTTCGTGTGTTTCATAAAATTTTCCACTAATGTTTAAAGCACAAAAGTATACATAGGAGAAAATTCAGATGAACTTGGAGATGATAATGACTTTTTATATGAAGCATAAAAGATAAATATCTCCTGCTGTCCAACAGACAGTGTCCACAGAATAAAATAATATGTCACAGACTAAGAGAAAATATTTGGAAAAAATCATATTTGATAAGCACTGGTGATCAAAATATGTAAAGGACCAATAAAGCTTGAAATTAATAAAATGATTTAATTTAAAAATGGGCTGAATATGTCAACCAAGGGAGATAGATTACAAAATATCATACAAAAATATTCATATCACATGACATTAAGGAGCTGCAAATTAAAATGAGATAAAACTGTATACCTATCAGAATGGCTAAAATCCAAAGCATTAGCAACAGCCAACACTGATGAGCATATCAAGCAATAGAAACTCTGATAGACTGCAGGTCAGGATGAAAAATTATAAAGCCACTCTGGAAGACAGCCTGACAGTTTTTCACAAAGCAAAATACAGTCAGGAATCTCCTGGGGGTTTACACAAAAGATTTGAAAACATGAACACACAACTTTAAGAAGCATGTCTATAACATCTTCATTTATAATTGACAACTAGTAATAATCTACTAATAGGAGATGAGTCCTGGGTGTTCTTTGGAAGGAATGATGTTAAAGCTGAAACTCCAGTACTTTGGCCACCTCATGCGAAGAGTTGACTCATTGGAAAAGACTGATGCTGGGAGGGATTGAGGGAGGAGGAGAAGATGATGACAGAAGATGAGTTGGCTGGATGGCATCACCGACTTGATGGATGTGAGTTTGAGTGAACTCTGGGAGTTGGTGATAGACAGGGAGGCCTGGCGTGCTGCAATTCGTGGGGTCACAAAGAGCCGGATATGACTGAGTGACTGAACTGAACTGAACTGAACTGAATAATCTGGTTCAGATTATTGGTCAGAGAGTAAGTTTTAAAAATCAAACAAGACAGTAAACTGAATGAAAACAAATACCAAAGTCATGGATCATTGTCAAAGCAATGCTGAAAGGGAACTTTGTGTTACTAAATGCACAAATTAATTAAAAAAAAAAAAAAGGATTATATCAATAATCTAAACTCCCACTTAAACAAAGAAACAAAAAAAAATTCAAAACTGACATAACAAAGAAAATTATAAAAACAAAAGCAGAACTCAGCAAAATTGATTATAGAGAAAACATGGAAAATGAAAACTAAAGCTAGTTTTTAAAAAAGTCACAGTTGACAAACCTCTAAGAAGATTTATATAAAAGAGAAAAAAGGCAGAAATTACTAACACTAGGAATATAATAAAGGATGGCATTAAGACCATAAAACATAAAAAGGATTATCAGATCACATCAGATCAGTCGCTCAGTCGTGTCCGACTCTTTGCGACCCTATGAACCACAGCACGCCAGGCCTCCCTATCCATCACCAGCTCTCGGAGGTCACTCAGACTCACATCCATCGAGTCAGTGACGCCATCCAGCCATCTCATCCTCTGTCGTCCCCTTCTCCTCCTGCCTCAATCCCTCCCAGCATCAGAGTCTTCTCCAATGAGTCAACTCTTCGCATGAGGTGGCCAAAATACTGGAGTTTCAGCTTGAGCATCATTCCCTCCAAAGAAATCCCAGGTCTGATCTCCTTCAGAATGGACCGGTTGGGTCTCCTTGCAGTCCAAGGGACTCTCAAGAGTCGTCTCCAACACCAAAGTTCAAAAGCATCAATTCTTCGGCGCTCAGCCTTCTTCACAGTCCAGCTCTCACATCCATACATGACCACAGGAAAGACCATAGCCTTGACTAGGTGAACCTTTGTTGGCAAAGTGATGTCTCTGCTTTTGAATATGCTATCTAGGTTGGTCATAACCTTCCTTCCAAGGAGTAAGCGTCTTTTAATTTCATGGCTGCAGTCACCATCTGCAGTGATTTTGGAGCCCAGAAAAATAAAGTCTGACACTGTTTTCACTGTTTCTCCATCTATTTCCCATGTAGTCATGGGACCAGATGCATGATCTTCGTTTTCTGAATGTTGAGCTTTAAGCCAACCTTTTCACTCTCCACTTTCACTTTCATCAAGAGGCTTTTTAGTTCCTCTTCACTTTCTGCCATAAGGGTGGTGTCATCTGCATATCTGAGGTTATTGATATTTCTCCCAGCAATCTTGATTCCAACTTGTGTTTCCTCCAGTCCAGCGTTTCTCATGATGTACTCTGCATATAAGTTAAATAAACATGGTGACAATATACAGCCTTGACGTACTCCTTTTCCTATTTGGAACCAGTCTGTTGTTCCATGACCAGTTCTAACTGTTGCTTCCTGACCTGCATACAGATTTCTCAAGAGGCAGATCAGGTGGTCTGGTATTCCCATCTCTTTCAGAATTTTCCATAGTTTATTATTCTGAAGGAGATCAATCCTGGAATTTCTTTGGAAGGAATGATGCTAAAGCTGAAACTCCAGTATTTTGTCCACCTCATGCGAAGAGTTGACTCATTGGAGAAGACTCTGATGCTGGGAGGGATTGAGGGCAGGAGGAGAAGGGGACGACAGAGGATGAGATGGCTGGATGGCAACACTGACTCGATGGATGCGAGTCTGAGTGACCTCCGGGAGCTTGTGATGGACAGGGAGGCCTGGCGTGCTGCGGTTCATGGGGTCGCAAAGAGTCGGACACGACTGAGCGACTGATCTGATCTGATCTGATCTGATTGTGATCCACACAGTCAAAGGCTTTGGCATAGTCAATAAAGCAGAAATAGATGTTTTTCTGGAACTCTCTTGCTTTTTCGATAATCCAGCGGATGTTGGCAATTTGATCTCTGGTTCCTCTGCCTTTTCTAAATCCAGCTTGAACATCAGGAAGTTCACGGTTCACATATTGCTGAAGCCTGGCTTGGAGAATTTTGAGCATTACTTTACTAGCGTGTGAGATGAGTGCAATTGTGCGGTAGTTTGAGCACTCTTTGGCATTGCCTTTCTTTGGGATCGGGATAAAAACTGACCTTTTCCAATCTTGTGGCCACTGCTGAGTTTTCCAAATTTGCTGGCATATTGAGTGCAGCACTTTCACAGCATCATCTTTCATATAAAAAATTCTATATACATAAATTTGACAGTTAAAAGGCATTGATTTCAAGAAAAGTAAGTACTATCACAAATTTATTAATATGAAATATATATTTAGAAAATCCCTATAAATATTAGGAAAGTTGAATTTTTAATCAAAAATATGCCCCCAAATAGTATCTTCAGAAGCAAACAATTATAAATGTTTTAAGAAGTAGCACAAACTGCAAGGGGTACAATAAAAATGAAGCAACTTTTAATAGAATTAACGGTAGAAATTTGGTTGTGTATTTTGCAATACAAAAATAAGTTGAAGGTGTTTTAATACAAAACAATAAAAAGTCAGCCAAAAAATCCCTTAGTATGAATGTACAATTTTAGAGGAGGAAATACACTATTAACTGAAAAAGCATAATTGACAAACTAAAATAAAGACATTTTCTTTTCAAAGAAAAATATCATGATAGTAACTAAATGAGCAGGCTCCTCTACCCCTGGGATTTTCCAGGCAAGAGTACTGGAGTGGGGTGCCATTGCCTTCTCCAAACTAAATGAGCAGATTCACAAAATATTTAAAATAACATATGTACTACAAAGTATGTCTCAGGAACAAGGCAGAATCCATAATTTAAAAAATGGCAGGAATGTGGAAATATAAGCCACATTATAGCAAATCTGAATGAACAGCAAATTCAAATGCAAATTCAAATGTGAAAAGATGTTGAAATGCATTCTTGGTAAGAGAAATGCAAGTTAAAGTAAGTATAAAGTATCACCTTATACCCATCAGACTAACAAAATAAGTGATAACATCTACTGTCAACAGGGATGTAGGCAACAGATATGTATGTACCTTGCTCATACAGATGTAGATTATTAAAAATAAAATCTTAAAAAGCCATCTGGCAAGCTCTACAAAAATTAAAAAGACATTTATACTTTGTACCAACTATTCCATTTGGAATTCATTTCTCAGTATAAAAAACCTGCACTTGTAAATGAGGATAGAAGCTCAAAGTAGTTCTGCCACATAGTTTTAGCAGCAAACAAACAAAATAAAATGGAAATAATAGAAATATTCACTGACCAGTTCATTTGTAAAACTACTGAAAAGAATGTATTAGGCCAATATCAATTATGAAATAAATTATACCTATTATTAAGTAATAAAATTTTAAAATTTGTATACGAACTATGCACTTTTTAATAAGTCTATGATAACATCTCTGTGTACATGATTAGCTGACTCTAAAGCCAAAGGAAGAAAAAGAACAAAAGCTACTTTAGTTGACTGACTTTATTATTCTGGGCTCCAGGCACACTGCAGATGTTGATTGCAGTCATGAAATTAAAAGACGCTCTACTCCTTGGAAGGAAAGTTATGACCAACCTAGACAGCATATTAAAACACAGAGACATTACTTTGTCAACAAAGGTCCATCTAGTCAAAGCTATGATTTTTCCAGTGGTCATGTATGGATATGAGAGTTGGACTATAAAGAAAGCTGAACGCAGAAGAACTGATGCTTTTGAATTGTGGTGTTGGAGAAGACTCTTGAGAGTCCCTTGGACTTCAAGGAGATCAAACCAGTCCATCTTAAAGGAGATCAGTCCTGGTTGATCATTGGAAGGACTGATGTTGAAGCTGAAACTCCAATTCTTTGGCCACCTGATGGGAAGAGCTGACTCATTGGAAAAGACCCTGATGCTGGGAAAGATTTGAGGGCAGGAGGAGAAGGGGACAATAGAGGATGAGATGGTTGGATGGCATCACTGACTCGATGGACATGGATTTGGGTGGACTCTGGGAGTTGGTGATGGACAGGGAGGCCTTGCGTGCTGCAGTTCATGGGGTCGCAAAAAGTCAGAAATGACTGAGCAACTGAACTGAACTGAACTGATGTTAATAGGTTACTGGATACACTGGTATGGGTGGGTGCTGGAGGAAAAGGGGAAATGTAGGTAATAAGGAAAAAAAAAAAAAAACTGAACTAAATGTGTCTATTTAAAAAAATATATAGAAAACAATAAATTAGATAAAGCTTATCATGGAGGTGTTTTAGAACTGATATGGCCAGGGACATAAAAGTAAACTATGCTGGTAGGCAAAGTGTATGCAAATAACACTCTTGAAGTAAACACATTGTAGAAAAGCTTTTCTTCAGGGCCAAATTTTGGGTACCTTTGGTGACTACAGTCTTTAAATAGAAATTAACTCTTGAGTAAAAGTTTAAGTTTTTGAACAAAGTTTTAGTGTATTTTCACAAAAGCCTCTACAGTTAAACCTGTCAGTTTATATGGGCATCATTTACTTAATATTACTATGATCTCTTTCTTGATCAATATGTTCTGAGAGATATCCATAGAAAATTTATCTTAAAAAATTTAAAAAAAAAGAAAATTTATCTTAAGTAAAATTATATAAAATTTGTAAAAGATAAATACAAAGACTTAGCAGAATGACATGTTTTCTTTAGTTGTATACTGAAATAGTCATTATATTTAATAATATTTCAGTTGTTTATTTGAAATAACTTCAGGCATAAAAATTATAAAGAAAATCCTTTAATTTTGTTCAGCTAGGTATTTTAATTTCATGTTTTAAAGACTAAAGAAATTGCAACTGTAAAAATAATGCTTTAGAGAAAATAATGTATCTTCAATGTGAACATTAAAATTTTTTTGTATTTAGAAGACTCAAGTGACCCAAGTAATAATCTTTTCAGGAATTCTTAGCTGTCTTGACAAGAAACGCAACTAATGTAATTTGCAGAAATATCAAAATCTCATTTTCTGAAGCACACTTTTGCAGTTCCCACAGTACATTCTAGGAAAGACAATAAGCCATATGGGCCTTAAGAAGGAAGTATGACTAGAAATGTAATTCCTATCAAAATATATAACAAAATTACAACAAAATTATATATCACAAAAGCATTTCAAAAAGGAATTATGTGATAAAAAAGTTACAAGGTTTTTACACAAATGAAATCAAAATTCATCTGCTGGTATCTAAATATTTAGAATATAAAGACAGTGATACAATATTCAACAACTTTTGAAATAAGGGATTTTATTCAGTAATCTGTTAATCACAATGATCAATTGACAATAATGAAGTGATAAAAATTAAAATGCAAAGTGTTGGCTAGGAAGATTAGCTGTAACCCGTTCAGCCACTCAGTAGTGTCCCACTCTTTGCAACCCCATGAACTGCAGCGCCAGACCTCCTTGTCCATCACCAACAAATAAAATATTCCCATTCACACACCACTATGAATATTTAACTAAAGGCAGGGAAGGTTTCATCACTCTTTTTCTAATTTGTCCCAGAGAGTCACACTGATATCTTTTGGTGCATCCATTCTGGAATTATACTTTCAAGAAATATAATTGTGATATGGAGTGAATAGATGAGATTGTATTCCAAATGAGAAATCTCCATGTAGGAAAGTTTCCCAATTTCTGCTATTGTGTCAATGAGAAAGTCTGAACTTTGAAGTATCTCATGAATTATTTATGATAATAACAGATATCAGGAAAGTCTGTACACTATACCGAGTCTTCTACATGAAGATTTGAGAGAGTAGTAATCTGTAGTGATGTTAGATGATGAAGATGCTTTTAGGCAAAAAGCAGATGTAGAGATATTTATTTTTTACAAAATCACCCACTCCAGTACTCTTGACTGGAAAATCCCATGGACAGAGGAGCCTGGTAGACTGCAGTCCATGGGGTCGCTGAGAGTCAGGCACGACTGAGTGACTTCATTTTCACTTTTCACTTTCCTGCATTGGAGAAGGAAATGGCAACCCACTCCAGTGTTCTGGCCTGGAGAATCCCAGGGACGGGGGAGCCTGGTGGGCTGCCGTCTATGGGGTCGCGCAGAGTCGGGCACGACTGAAGTGACTTAGCAGCAGCAGCAGCAGCTTAAAATAAGTGAGAAAATATTTTGTTATAATTGAGAGAAATAGTTAAAAAATATAAAGAATACAACCTCATACATAAATTTCTACTTCTCTACAAAATTCAAAGAAACACATACTACATATTAGAAATTCAATAAAAGAAAATAATTGATATAAAAAACTCTTACAATGATGGAAGAAATATTAAGTTGTACAGAGACTGAAAAGTGACAATAATATCCATAATAGGAGTAGTAAAGAGCAGCAGTAGCTTTGTTTGAAAGGAAGTTAGAAAAAAATTGAAATATATAGATAAATAAATTATGTTGCTGAAGTAAACATATTGGTAGAAAAATAAAGCTCTAAGTACACTGAGTAACATGGTAGATAGAAAGTGAGACAAAAAAATATAGATTATTATTAAGAAATTATAAAATATTAAAACTAGAATGATAAATTTATAATATACCCAGAAAAACAGGATAATTAATGAGGGACAGATAGTACATGAAATTCTTATTATTTTAGAGAACTTTTTAAAAGGACATAAATGTGTGAATTGAGAACTAAGGAATAGGATGAGAAGGAAAATAATGCTAGAATTATAACAGTGATATCACAGATTCTCAAAGAAAAAACAAAAATTAAAAAACTGCAATAAACACTTATTACTCTAGACAAACATTTCATAAGACCTGGGTGGCGGGTAATTTGGTTTCATAATCTAGAATATTTAAATTTTTAAAGAAAAATAATTGTAACTGGGGAATTTGTACCTAATTAAAATGTAATTTATAAAACACAGCAATGGAGGAGGAGAAAGATGGTGGAGGAATAGGATGGGGAGAACACTTTCTCCTCCACAAATTCATCAAAAGAACATTTAAACGCCCAGTAAATTCCACAAAACAACTTCAGAACGCCGGTAGAGGACATCAGACATCCAGAAAAGCAACTCATTGCCTTCTAAAGGAGATCTTTAATTTATGCTTTCTGGTATATATTATCAATTTGTGCCTATATCTTCTTTATAGTTTTTGTGACTTTGTTTGTTTTTGATTTTGTTTTTATTTTCTTTCTTTCCTTTTTCCTCTTTTTTTCCTTCTATCTTTCTTTTTCTTCTTCTTTTCTTTAACATTGTATTATTGAAACTCCAAACTCTACTCTAGATTTTTAACTTTTGCTTTTTAATATTGGTTATCATTTTGTACCTATATTTTCTTTACAACTTTTGTGACTCCCTTTTTAATTTCTTTTTTCCTTTTTCTCTCTTTCTTTTCCTTCTTCTTTTCTTTAACACTGTATTTTTGAATCTCCAAACTCTACTCTAGATTTGTAATTTTTGCTTTTAGGTATTTGTTACCAATTCTGTACCTTTAAGAACCTAACTTTCAGTACTCACTTTTTACTAGGGAGCGAGATTACTGGCTTGACTGTTCTCTCCCCCTCCGGACTCTCCTTTTTCTCCACCAGTTCGCCTGTGTCTCCTCCCTAACCCCTCTCTACTCTATCCAACTCTGTGAATTTCTGAGTGTTCCAAATAAAGGAAAACACTTAGGGAACTGATTACTGACTGGATCTGTCTCTTTCCTTCTCATTCCCTCCTTTATACTCCTGACCACCTCTGTCTCCTTCATCCCTCTTCTCTTCTCTGTATAACTCCGTGAACATCTCTGAGCGGTCCAGTTGTGGAGTGCAGTATAGAAGGAGAAGTTTTGAGACTGTGGTAAAAATAAGACCAATAACTGGAAGCAGGAGGCTTAAGTCCAAACCCTGATTCCACGGAACATTAATTGACAGGAGCTCATCAAATGCCTCCATACCTACACTGAAACCAAGCATCACACAAGGGCCAACAAGTTCCACAGCAAGACATACCAAGCAATTTCTCCAGAAACACAGGAACACAGCCCTGAGCTCCAATATACAGGCTACGCAAAGTCACCCCAAAATCATAGATATCTCATAACTCATTACTAGACACTCCATTGCACTCCATAGAGAAGAAATCCAGCTCCACTCACCAGAACACTAACACAAGTTTCCCTAGCCAAGAAACCTTGACAAGCCACCTGTAAAAAACCCACACACAGTGAGGAAATGCCACAATAAAGAGAACTCCACAAACTGTCAGAATACAGTAAGGACACCCAAAACTCAGTAATTTAAACAAGATGAAGAGACAGAAGAATTCCCAGCAGGTAAAGGAACAGTATAAATGCCCACCAAACCAAACAACAGAAGAAATAGGGAATCTACCTGATAAAAATTTCAAATAATGATAGTGAAATTAATCCAAAATCTGGAAATCAAAATGGAATCACAGATAAATAGCCTGGAGAAAAGCATTGAGAAGATGCAAGAAAGGTTTAACAAGGACCTAGAAGAAATAAAAGAGTCAATATATAATGAATAATGCAATAAATGAGATCCAAAACACTCTGGAGGCAACAAATAGTAGAATAACAGAGGCAGAAGATAGAATTAGTAAATTAGAAGATAGAATGGTAGAAATAAATGAATCAGAGGAGAAAAAAGAAAAACGAATTAAAAGAAATGAGGACAATCTCAGAGACCTCCAGAACAATATTAAACGTTACAACATTCGAATCACAGGAGTCCCAGAAGAAAAAAGAAAGACCATGAGAAAATACTAGAGGAGATGACAGATGAAAACTTCCCTAAAATGGGGAAGGAAATAATCACTCAAGTCCAAGAAACCCAGAGAGTCCCAAACAGGATAAACCCAAGGCGAAACACCCCAAGACACATATTAATCAAATTAACAAAGATCAAACACAAAGAACAAATATTAAAAGCAGCAAGGGGAAAACAACAAATATCACACAAGGGAATTCCCATAAGGATAACAGCTGATCTTTCAATACAAACACTCCAAGCCAAGAGGGATTGGCAAGACATACTTAAAGTGATGAAAGAAAATAACCTACAGCCCAGATTATTGTACCCAGCAAGGATCTCATTCAAATATGAAGGAGAAATCAAAAGCTTTACAGACAAGCAAAAGCTGAGAGAATTCAGCACCACCAAACCAGCTCTCCAACAAATACTAAAGGACATTCTCTAGACAGGAAACACAAAAAGGGTATATAAATTTGAACCCAAAACAATAAAGTAAATGGCAACAGGATCATACTTATCAATAATTACCTTAAATGTAAATGGGTTGAATGCCCCAACCGAAAGACAGAGACTGGCCTAAAGGATACAAAAACAAGGTCCCTACATGTTGTCTACAAGAGACTCACCTCAAAACAGGGACACATACAGACTGAAAGTGAAGGGCTGGAAAAAGATTTTCCATGCAAATAGGGACCAAAAGAAAGCAGGAGTAGCAATACTCATATAAGCTAAAATAGACTTTAAAACAAAGGCTGTGAAAAGAGACAAAGAAGGTCACAATATAATGATCAAAGGATCAATCCAAGAAGAAGATATAACAATTATAAATATATATGCACCCAACATAGATCAGATCAGATCAGATCAGTCGCTCAGTCGTGTCCGACTCTTTGTGACCCCATGAACTGCAGCAGGCCAGGTCTCCCTGTCCATCACCAACTCCCGGAGGTCACTCAGACTCACATCCATCGAGTCGGTGATGCCACCCAGCCATCTCATCCTCTGTCGTCCCCTTCTCCTCCTGCCCCTAATCCCTCCCAGCATAAGAGTCTTCTCCAATGAGTTAACTCTTCGCATGAGGTGGCCAAAATACTGGAGTTTCAGCTTTAGAATCATTCCTTCCAAAGAAATCCCAGGGCTGATCTCCTTCAGAATGGACTGGTTGGATCTCCTTGCAGTCCAAGGGACTCTCAAGAGACTTCTCCAACATAGGAGCACCCAACATAGGAGCACCGCAATATGTAAGACAAATACTAACAAGTATGAAAGGAGAAATCAACAATAACACAATAATAGTGGGAGACTTTAATACCCCACTCATACCAATGGATAGATCAACTAAACAGAAAATTAACAAGGAAACACAAACTTTAAACGATACAATACACCAGTTATACCTAATTGATATCTATAGGACATTTCATCCCAAAACAATGAATTTCACCTTTTTCTCAAGTGCACATGGAACCTTCTCCAGAATAGACCACATCCTGGGCCATAAATCTAGCCTTGGTAAGTTCAGAAAAATTGAAATCATTCCAAGCATCTTTTCTGACCACAATGCAGTAAGATTAGATCTCAATTACAGGAGAAAAACTATTAAAAATTCCAACATATGAAGGCTGAACAACACACTGCTGAATAACCAACAAATCACAGAAGAAACCAAAAAAGAAATCAAAATCTGCATAGAAATGAATGAAAATGAAAACACAACAACCCAAAACCTGTGGGACACTGTAAAAGCAGTCCTAAGGGGAAAGTTCGTAGCAATACAGGCATACCTCAAGAAACAAGAAAAAAGTCAAATAAATAACCTAACTCTACACCTAAAGCAACTAGAAAAGGAAGAAATGAAGCATCCCAAGGTTAGTAGAAGGAAAGAAATCTTAAAAATTAGGGCAGAAATAAATGCAAAAGGAACAAAAGAGACCATAGCAAAAATCAACAAAGCCAAAAGCTGGTTCTTTGAAAGGGTAAATAAAATTGACAAACCATTAGCCAGACTCATCAAGAAACAAAGGGAGAAAAATCAAATCAATAAAATTAGAAATGAAAATGGAGAGATCACAACAGACAACACAGAAATACAAAGGATCATAAGAGACTACTATCAGCAATTATATGACAATAAAATGGACAACGTGGAAGAAATGGACAAATTCTTAGAAAAGTACAACTTTCCAAAACTGGATCAGGAAGAAATAGAAAATCTTAACAGACCCATCACAAGCACGGAAATTGAAACTGTAATCAGAAATCTTCCAGCAAACCAAAGCCCAGGTCCAGACGGCTTCACAGCTGAATTCTACCAAAAATTTAGAGAAGAACTAATGCCTATCCTACTCAAACTGTTCCAGAAAATTGCAGAGGAAGGCAAACTTCCAAACTCATTCTATGAGGCCACCATCACCCTAATACCAAAACCTGACAAAGATGCCACAAAAAAAGAAAACTACAGGCCAATATCACTGATGAACATAGATGCAAAAATCCTTAACAAAATTCTAGCAATTAGAATCCAACAACACATTAAAAAGATCATGCACCATGACCAATTGGGCTTTATCCCAGGAATGAAAGGATTCTTCAATATCCGCAAATCAATGAACGTAATACACATTAACAAATTGAAGAATAAAAACTATATGATTATATCAATAGATGCAGAGAAAGCCTTTGACAAAGTTCAACATCCATTTATGATAACTATCCAAAAAACAGGAATAGAAGGAACATACCTCAATATAATAAAAGCTATATATGACAAACCCACAGCAAACATTATCCTCAATGGTGAAAAATTGAAAGCATTTCCTCTAAATTCAGGAACAAGACAAGGATGCCCACTTTCACCATTACTATTCAACATAGTTTTGGAAATTTTGGCCACAGCAATCAGAGCAGAAAAAGAAATAAAAGGAATCCAAATTGGAAAAGAAAAAGTAAAACTCTCACTGTTTGCAGATGACATGATCCTCTATGTAGAAAACCCTAAAGACTCCACCAGAAAAATGACTAGAACTGATCAATGAATATAGTAAAGTTGCAGGATATAAAATCAACACACAGAAATCCTTTGCATTCCTGTACACTAATAATGAGATAATAGAAAGAGAAATTAAGGAAACAATTCCATTCACCATTGCAATGAAAAGAATAAAATACTTAGGAATATATCTTCCTAAAGAAACTAAAAACCTATATATAGAAAACTATAAAACACTGGTGAAAGAAATCAAAGAGGACACTTATAGATGGAGAAATATACTATGTTCATGGATTGGTAGAATCAATATAGTGAAAATGAGTATATTACCCAAAGCAATTTATAGATTCAATGCAATCCCCATCAAGATACCAATGGTACTCTTCACAGAGCTAGAACAAATAATTTCACAATTTGTATGGAAATACAAAAAACCTCGAATAGCCAAAGCTATCTTGAGAAAGAAGAATGGAACTGGAGGAATCAACCTGCCTGACTTCAGGCTCTACTACAAAGCCACAGTCATCAAGACAGTATGGTACTGGCACAAAGACAGAAATATAGATCAGTGGAACAAAATAGAAAGCCCAGAGATAAATCCACACACCTATGGACACCTTATCTTTGACAAAGGAGGCAAGAATATACAGTGGATTAAAGACAATCTCTTTAACAAGTGGTGCTGAGAAAACTGGTCAACCACTTGGAAAAGAATGAAACTAGAACACTTTCTAACAACATACACAAAAATAAACTCAAAATGGATTAAAGATCTAAATGTAAGACCAGAAACCATAAAACTCCTAGAGGAAAACATAGGCAAAACACTCTCTGACATACATCACAGCAGGATCCTCTACAACCCACCTCCCAGAATATTGGAAATAAAATCAAGAATAAACAAATGGGACCTAATTAAACTTAAAAGCTTCTGCACAACAAAGGAAACTATAAGCAAGGTGAAAAGATGGCCTTCAGAATGGGAGAAAATAACAAATGAAGCAACAGACAAACAACTAATCTCAAAAATATACAAGCAACTCCTACAGCTCAATTCCAGAAAAATAAATGACCCAATCAAAAAATGGGCCAAAGAACTAAATAGACATTTCTCCAAAGAAGACATACAGATGGCTAACAAACACATGAAAAGATGCTCAACATCACTCATTATCAGAGAAATGCAAATCAAAACCACTATGAGGTACCATTTCACGCCAGTCAGAATGGCTGTGATCCAAAAGTCCACAAGCAATAAATGCTGGAGAGGGTGTGGAGAAAAGGGATCCCTCTTACACTGTTGATGGGAATGCAAACTAGTACAGCCACTATGGAGAACAGTATGGAGATTCCTCAAAAAACTGGGAATAGAACTGCCTTATGATCCAGCAATCCCACTGCTGGGCATACACACTGAGAAAACCAGAATTGAAAGAGACACGTGTACCCCAATGGTCATAGCAGCACTGTTTATAATAGCCAGGACATGGAAGCAACCTAGATGTCCATCAGCAGATGAATGGATAAGAAAACAGTGGTACATATACACAATGTAGTATTACTCAGCCATTAAAAAGAACACATTTGAATCAGTTCTAAGGAGGTGGATGGAACTGGAGCCTATTATATAGAGTGAAGCAAGCCAGAAAGAAAAACACAAATGCAATATACTAATGCATATATATGGAATTTAGAAAGATGGTAACAATAACCCTGTTTACGAGGCAGCAAAAGAGACACTGATCTATAGAACAGTCTTTTGGACTCTGGGAACGGGAGAGGGTGGGATGATTTGGGAGAATAGCATTGAAATATGTATAATATCATATCTGAAGCGAGTTGTCAGTCCAGGTATGATGCCTGATAACGGATGCCTGGGGCTGGTGCACTGGGATGACCCAGAGGGATGGTATGGGGAGGGAGGAGGGAGGGAGGGTTCAGGATGGTGAGTACGTGTATACTTGTGGCAGATTCATTTTGATGTATGGCAAAAGCAATACAATATTGTAAAGTTAAGCAAAATAAAATTTAAAAAAAAAAGAATAAAAAAAAAACACAGCAATGTAGATGATATACAGATGATAGGTAGTTCAACAAAGTTTCTCTCACAAAAACCTTCAATTAAGTTAATATTAAAGGATATTTCTGAGCAAAACCACAACAACAATAACAAATCATCTAAACCGCATAGGAAGAATTGGGAAAAAAGAAACAATAACTTTGAACAACAACCACAAAGATATACTTTTTGGTAGACCTAAGGAGGAAAATAATGAAAGAAAAAGAATATGCCTTTTTTTTTTTCCCTACAGAAACAAGTTGGATATAACAAAATATATATAATATGAAAGATTGAAAAGAGTTTTAAAGAGTTTAAATCATATTGTATCATTCAAAAGGAAACTGAGATGTTTGATCCTTTCAAAATGCACAACTATGGTTTTTAACATACTCATAGAGTTCTGAAATCATCTTAACTATTTAATTTTGGAGCCCTTTTATCACCTCATGAAGAAACCTCATACCCATTACCAGCAACTTTCCAGATCGCACCCTGCCTCCTGGCCCCTGGTAACCACTACTCTGTGTTCTGTCACTAGGGATTTACCTATTCTGGATATTTTATGTAAGTGGAGTCAAATAAACTGTTTCCTTTTACATCTAGCAATTTCCACTTAACATTATTCAAGGTTAACTAATGTAAAGACAGACTTCCCTGGTGGCTCAGTGGTAAACAATCTGCCTGACAATGCAAGACACATGGGTTTGATCCCTAGGTCTGGAAGATCCCCTGGATAAAAAAATGGCAACCCACTCCAGTATTCTTGCCTAGGAAATCCCATGGAGACAGTAGCCTGGCAGGCTACAGTCGATGGAGTCTCAAAGTGTCGGACATGACTTAGCAACTGAACAATAAGAAAATGAAAATACAACTGATATTAATGTTTCTTAACTTTTGGTGTGAGTCATTGTTTTTCATCTCAATATAATAACTTGTTATAAATAATTACATATATTATGTTTAAAATCTCAAATATAAACCCTTATACTAATTTGTATAGATACTTATAATATAGATTAAATGCAAATAGAAATTATATTCTTGAGTATTGAATCAAAACATAAAATGTGATAATATCCAGGGAATGATACAATATAAAAATGGGTAAAGAAGTCTTGAACATATCTGTATCTTTCATACAAAAATTTACTAAATATTGTCACTGGAATAACATAGTTTTAACAACTAAAAATTATATGTTAAATTACAAAAATTAAGTGAAAGGAAATAGGCTTCAATACATATCAAACTGCATTAATGAGTGAAATATCTCTGCAAAGAAGATAATTGGCAAAATGAAAAAGGAAAGAGTAAAGAAAGTGAGGCAATGGCACCCAACTCCAGTACTTTTGCCTAGAAAATTCCATGGACAGAGAAGCCTGGTGGGCTGCAGTCCATGGGGTCGCTAGAGTCGGACACGACTGAGCAACTTCCCTTTCGCTTTTCGCTTTCATGCACTGGAGAAGGAAATGGCAACCCACTCCAGTGTTCTTGCCTGGAGAATCCCAGGGACAGGGATGCCTGGTGGGCTGCCGTCTTATGGGGTCGCACAGAGTCAGACACGACTGAAGCAACTTAGCAGCAGCAGCAAACAAAGTGATCATAACAGAAAATACTAAATATTTATTTGAAGAAGATTAAATACAGCTGTCCCTCAGTATCCAAGGGAAACTGGTTCCAGGACTTTCCCTTGGATAACAAAATCTATGGGTTCTCCGGTTCGTTAAGCAAAATAGCATAGTACTTGTGTATAACCTACACACATCCTCCTGTATACTTAGTTATCTAGATGACATAATACTAAATACAATGTAAATGTTACATAAGTAGTATAAATACAATGTAAATGTTATGTAAATAATAGCCAGACATAGAAAATTCACATTTTGCTTCTTGGAGATTTTGGGAATTTTAAAAATATTTTTGATTTGTAGTTGGCTGAATCTCAGAAACATCAGGTATGGAGGTACAGCTCAGGAATCTTAGCCTATTTCCATAATAATGGAAATAATTTTATCCATAATAAAATGTATTGTTTGGGCAAAAACAAAATAAACCAAAATCCATAAAAACGATATCAATATTCCAACTTCAAATCATCAAATATAATCATTTATGTCCACATGGATCATCAGTCATTGTGTGCCAAAACTAAACTCATAACTGTCTTTCAAAATAAGACACTCTGTCTTATTGAGTGACCAGTATCTTTTTGAACAGTAATTAACAAGCCATTAGACTCATCCTTGGTGCCATCTTTTTTTTTTTTTTTTTTTTTTGACGCTTACTCCTTGGAAGGAAAGTTATGACCAACCTAGATAGCATATTGAAAAGAAGAGACATTACTTTGCCAACAAAGGCCCATCTAGTCAAGGCTATGGTTTTTTCTGTGGTCACATATGGATGTGAGAGTTGGACTGTGAAGAAGGCTGAGCACCGAAGAATTGATGCTTTTGAACTGTGGTGTTGGAGAAGACTCTTGAGAGTCCCTTGGACTTCAAGGAGACCTAAGTAGTCCATTCTGAAGGAGATCAGCCCTGGGATTTCTTTGGAAGGAATGATGCTAAAGCTGAAACTCCAGTATTTTGGCCACCTTATGTGAAGAGTTGACTCATTGGAAAAGACTCTGATGCTGGGAGGGATTGGGGACAGGAGGAGAAGGGGACGACAGAGGATGAGATGGTTGGATGGCATCACTGACTCGATGGACGTGAGTCTGAGTGAACTCTGGGAGTTGGTGATGGACAGGGAGGCCTGGTGTGCTGTGATTGATGGGGTCGCAAAGAGTCGACATGACTGAGCGACTGAACTGAACTGGTGCCATCTTACCATGTTCTCCTGAGTCAATGTATCACTAGGCTCTCCTTAAAATATCTCATCTATTTTTCCATACTCACATTTCCCAACTTTAGACTCCCACCATTCTTCCCTGGAAGACTCAGGGTGATGCCCCTTTTCTCTTAGCATTGTTCCACTTAAATTATTTCATCAAAATCTTGTGAATTGAATCAAACTTAATAACTCCATTGACTGTAGTAACACATATGTCTGGTTCCTTATTTATTTTATACTGATTCAAGCTGTTAAATTCAACGTAGTAAAAAATGTAATTTGCTGACATTTTCTGCTCTAATTCTTAAGTGCCCTATGACATAAATACATGGGATCAGATCAGATCAGTCCCTCAGTTGTGTCCGACACTTTGCGACCCCATGAATCACAGCACACCAGGCCTCCCTGTCCATCACCAACTCCCAGAGGTCACTCAGACTCATGTCCATCGAGTCAGTGATGCCATCCAGCCATCTCATCCTCTGTCGTCCCCTTCTCCTCCTGCCCCCAATCCATCCCAGCATCAGAGTCTTCTCCAATAAGTCAACTCTTCACATGAGGTGGCCAAAGTACTGGAGTTTCAGCTTTAGCACCATTTCTTCCAAAGAAATCCCAGGGCTGATCTCCTTCATAAATACATATATATATTCATAATTCTGTTTCTTCCTTTCTTTTCTCCCTTTCTTTTTATTCTTTTATTAAGCTCAACTTCTTTATTCATCTCTGGTTTTTCATCTATGCTATTACTTCTTTTTAATATTCCAGATTCATCTAGCTGAATTTCATTTATCTTCTACCACTCTCCAATGCAGATACTGCTCCACTTTTTCTTTCCCATCAAATGACTTTTAAAATCACAGCACATATCCTCATTTAAGTTCATCTCTGGAGTCTAATTACATAGTTTCAAAGGAAAAAGATATTTCTAATTTTGCCATGTATCATTATATACCTTGAGGACTTAAGTAGTGTTTTGGTGTACCACACAGTCAGTAGATATTTATCAAAGCTATAGCTCAACTTCTGTAATAACTACACTTCATGTACAGGTTTCCCTAATAGCTCATTTGGTAAAGAATTTGCCTGCAATGCAGGAGACCTGGGTGGGATCCCTGGTTTGGGAAGATCCCCTGGAGAAGGGAAAGGCTACCCACTCCCGTGTTCTGGCCTGGAGAATTCCAGGGACAGTATAGTCTGTGAGGTCGCAACAAGTTGGACATGACTGAGCAACATTCACTTTCACACTTCATGCACAATTATTATTTCAAATACCTGCATTATCTTAAAAAAAAAAAAAAAAAAAGATTTTTCTCATGAGCCCAGTAGCTCTCAGTAGATACCACTACCTTTTACTTTACACAGAATTAAGTGGATAATAAACTCCTAATAATTCCTATAATCAAACATATCTCAAAGTCTGTGGATACTCACGCATCCTCCCTCCTTCCTATCATGATGCTGGCACTCCTTAAATAGTTTCTGTGCCTATTCCCTTCTCCTATGCTTGGTATCATTTCTCATTCCATCTCCTCACAACTAGATCCTTATTGCCTCTTTTCTTAATATCCTAAGTTTCTCTTTTACAAGCCTAATTTCATGTGTATGACAACTCATTTACACACCATCTCATTTTAGCTTTAGTCTCCCCATAGCAGCATCTGTTTTCTTTTTTTCCCCCAATCCTTCCCTTTCACAACCAAGAACTGCTTACATATATAAGCTTCAATTCTATGCCTTCCTTTATTATTCAGTCTTCCAGATGTGCTTTCTACTAAAATTTCAAAGTGCTTCTAGCAGTTAAAAATAGTAGACATAAAATCCAAAACTTGATCTGTAAGAGATTGTTAGAGTTTATCTCTCTGTCTACTGAAACACTCTCTACATTTCTGGGTAAATGCATTCACTACTATTCTCTAGAAGTTCTAAGTACCCTTACTCTATAATTAGCTTTTCCTCTTCTGTCATCTTAGAAACCTTAAGATTTTTCTTAAGTTTTCTTTTCTTCTTCTAAATACTTCTTCAATTTTCTAAAATCCTATGCCTTTGTTTATAGTCTTTATGCTAACAAGCTGTCAAGTTGACATCTCTCTTACAATAGATGTCAGAGGCTGTTTTAAAGGCACACATTAATTTGCTTTCAGAGAACTATCTTTCCTAAGGCAAACTGTGGTTGATATCGATGTGGCTTATATCAAATAGTGCCATCTCTTGGACCTGAAATTTGGCCTTCCCATGCACATCTATCTCATAGGACTATAAAATGGTTTTACTCTGCCATATTTGGACTCTCTATTTCTCTCTCTCTCTTTTTTTTTTTTACATTTATCAATTATGGCATCTCTTCAGTTGTACTTTTAAATGTATCTATCCATTTTTCTCATCTCTATTATTCATATACTAGATCAGGAGCAATCTTCTTTCAATTGAATTACTGAAAATGTTATACTAACACCCCTAATAGTGAAGTACCTCAAAATTCTTCCCAGCAGGTTTTAACTGTATAGATAAAATTAATGTATTTATCTGGCTACTGTAATACATCATATCTATATATTAATAGTATATTGTCATATAGATATGCAAATCAGAGCAATAAAACTCAAAATGTGAGTTTAAAGGTAATTTTTTTTACTTAGCACAAGCTGGAATCAAGATTGCTGGGAGAAATATCAATAACCTTAGATATGCAGATGATACCACCCTTATGGCAAAAAGTGAAGAGGAACTAAAAAGCCTCTTGATCAAAGTGAAAGAGGAGTGTGAAAAAGTTGGCTTAAAAGCTCAACATTCAGAAAACAAAGATCATCGTATCTGGTCCCATCACTTCATGGGAAATAGATGGGGAAACAGTGGAAAGAGTATCAGACTTTATTTTTCTGGGCTCCAAAATCACTGCAGATGGTGATTGTAGCCATGAAATTAAAAGACACTTACTCCTTGGAAGGAAAGCTATGATCAACATATATAGCATATTCAAAAGGAGAGACATTACTTTGCCAACAAAGGTCCATCTAGTCAAGGCTATGATTTTTCCAGTGGTCACGTATGGATATTAGAGTTGGACTGTGAAGAAAGCTGAGCACTGAAGAATTGATGCTTTTGAACTGTGGTGTTGGAGAAGACTCTTGAGAGTCCCTTGGACTGCAAGGAGATCCAACCAGTTCATTCTAAAGGAGATCAGTCCTGGGTGTTCATTGGAAGGACTGATGCTAAAGCTGAAACTCCAATACTTTGGTCACCTCACTTGAAGTGTTGACTCATTGGAAAAGACTCTGATGCTGGGAGGGATTGGGGGCAGGAGAAGGGGATGAGAGGATGAGATGGCTGGATGGGATCACCAACTCGATGGACATGAGTTTGGTTGAACTCCGGGAGTTGGTGATGGACAGGGAGGCCTGGCGTGCTGTGATTCATGGGGTCGCAAAGAGTTGGACTCGACTGAGCAACTGCACTGAACTGACTAACTGATTCCTCTCACATCAGGAATTTGGCCATGCTGTAACTGCTGCTTCCTAAGCATAATATTTTTTAAAAGAATTAATAAGAACCAATACAATATTGTAAAGTAAAAAAACATTAAAAAGAATATATCTTAATACAATTCTATAAAGTGTACAAATTTTCACAGATTATAGTTTGTTTAAACCTTGAGGAAAAAAATATTAAAAGGCACATTGTAATTTAACCTCATAAACATGAATTTCATGTTCTATTTTCAAAGTAGTCTAGTCTACCTCAAGCACTTTGTTTCACTTGTATGAAATATAGTTATTTGCAAATAAGACTTCTGACCATTATTTAACATCTACATCCTTTGAGTTATTATATTCTTGCTTATGATCAGAGAGATTATGTCTAGGATGTCCTAAATATATAATAGTATAAACCCTGAGAGAAGTCCATCCTTAAAGACTTTTGCTGTTGTTTTTCAGTCACTAAGTTGTGTCCGACTGTTTGATATCCCATGGACTGCAGCACCCCAGGTCCCCCTGCCCTTCACTATCTTGTGGAGTTCACTCAAATTCATGTCTATTGGATCTGTGATGCTATCTAACCATCACATCCTCTGCTCCCTTTTTCTCCTTTTGCCTTCAATCTTTGCCAGCATTGCTGGTAAAGAATCCACCTGCAATGCAGGAGATCCTGGTATGATTGCTGGGTCGGAAAGATCCACTGGATATGAAATAGGCTACCCACTTCAGTGTTCTTGGGCTTCCCTGATGGCTCAGCTAGTAAAGAATCCACCTGCAATGTGGGAGACCTGGATTTGAACCCTGAATTGGGAAGATACCTTGGACAAGGGACCAGCTACCTACTCTAGTATTCTGGCCTGGAAAATTCCATGGACTGTATGGTCATGGGGTTGCAAAGAGCCAGACATGATTGAGTGACTTCCACTTTCAGGTTTTTTTGCCAGCATCAGGGTCTTTTCCAATGAGTCAGCTCTTTGCATCAAGTGGCCAAAGTATTGGACCTTCAGCATCAGTCCTCCCAATGAGTAATCAGGTTTGATTTCCTTTAGGACTGACCGGTTTGATCTCCTTGCTGTCCAAGGGATACTCAAGAGTCTTCTCCAGCACTACAATTCAAAAGCATCAATTCTTTGGCACTTCTTTATACTCTGAGTCTCACATCCATACATAATTACTAGAAAAATCATAGCTGTGACTAAAAGCTATCCTAAAAGATATCCCTCTACTTAAAAGTACAAATGTATCACTTCAAACACTCTAGTAAGTTATAGTATTACTAAATGTCCTATCTATAGCTCTAGATGTATATCTCACATACAGAATTTGAAACCAGGAAAATTGTTTAATTCTTAGACATTGCGAATTATAAAACACTTTCCAAGATTCAAATATAAAGTGAAATATAGCTACATTAGGATGATATAGTGTTAAAAACAATTATTTTATAAAATTCATATTTACAAATTTTAATAAGAAAGAGTTTCAGAGAAATGTTTTATAACGTTTGAGTTGTTTGTATAAGAACAAAATCTGTAAATATGATACAATAAGAAGAAAGAATATTATATAAGTAAACATGTTATATATAACATGTTTTCATTTCCAGGTATGAGAATTAGATCATATTTACCTCATGGGTTTTTTTTTTTTGCATAAAATTGATAGTGTGAGTCGACAAATATCAACACACCTATTATTGTAAGAATGCCCATTCTTGTATCTCTTTAGAAGTTCACCCTGCTTTGACAATCTTCAAAAAATACATATTCTGAGAGTTGTTCCAGTAATGAGGAAGCCTTTCAGCATGGGGCTGTTATCTTGGCTGGCAATACTGATAGCTCTGCCTGCAATAAAAAGCCACTGCTGGGGAAAAAAAAAAAAAAAAAAAAAAAACATGTAGTGGTCTTGAGGTTTAAATCTCACTGGCAAACAGAAGCCTATTTTGTGTGAAAGCACTAGGAGAAAAGATTCCAGGCAGTGGCTAGGAAATGGCTTAGCTTAAAATGATTGCATTTTACAGAGAGAATATAGAAATCTATAGTATATTGTGCTTCCTCTGTTGCATGTCTAGATCAAAACTCCTAACAATCCACGTGACACTATATCTTTAGTAGATAAACAGTATTATCATTTGAATATTCCAACAAAATTTGGCTACTTCTTCTGAGATCCACCCACAAACTATGCAGGACTCTGCTTCTGATTAATAGCACACATCCTTATTGAGTTAAAAAGGAAGAAATTGAAAGGAATGTCAAATGATTCATCATCACATTATCAGCCAGCTGTCTATCACTTATGTTCAAGGGCACTATTTTTGTCTCCTACTATTTGAAACTTTTAAAAGACAGCTAAAATTTGTTCCCTTGTATAAAATCATTTAAAATATGACTTGCCATGTGTCATCTCTTCATTCTCTCTGACCATTTTAATAAACCCATCAACATTTTTTGAGCATGTATTTTGCCTTTAGTTCTGACCTGGAAACCATTAGAGATTCATAAGAAGCATAATTCTGTATTACTGATTTGAAGAGCTGAAATCTAAAACAATATGAGTCACCAAGCAATAGAAGATAATGTATAAATGCTAAGCACTGGAATGTTTAAAATAGATTCATCTAAAAATACAGTACAGAATCATCAAGGATGATTGGAATAATGAGTTGAAGTGGTCAGTGATGGAGGGAAATGTGAGCTTGCACTTGAAAAATGAACATAACATAAATAACAATGTGTCAAAAGCATGGATACTTTAAGATAGGAGTACATGATATGTAAGGAGGATAGCACAAACTCATAAAATAATTAACTATTTATTGAGTGAATACTACATGAGATTCCAAGATATAATACAAAGAGACAGAGGCCCCATGAATTGACAAAGTAGAGGGAAAAAAATGTCAATATAATAAAGATATTACAGTTCTCTAATTATGGCAGGTAAAGTGCACTATAAAACACACTGTATGGGAATTAACAGTGTGAGAAAGAAAAGTTCCCAAGAGGGGAAGACACAAGATATAAGTTCAGGATAAATAAGTGGTTTCTGGGGAAAATCCTAGCGTTCTCTCAGTTCTGGGCAGTAAACACAATTGCAAAGTAGTGGGATACACAGAGTGAGACATAAAGGCATCACGATAAACCCAGTCTGGGTCCTCCAGTGTTATGGGTGTTGGAGTAATGGAGTATTCCATTAAAGTGTAACAGCTAGTGACCAGGTGATTAAATTACTTAATATATTCAAAAGTATGTTGTATTTGAATATACTTGAGAGTCTTTGAAATAACTGTATGAATGGAGTGAACTTTTACATCTCTATTCTGAGCGTTCTTTTCTCATATTCTTCTCAGGAATATTCTCACATAAACATGGATATATATTTGACACTGTAAAACTATTCTTAAATTATGACTAAGAACACAATACAAAGTAAGAAGGAAGGAGGGCTCTCAAACTCTTCCTTGTCCAGGTGTTGGTGATGGACAGGGCAGCCTGGCATGCTGCAGTCCATGCAGCTGCAAAGAGTTGGACATGACTAAGAGACAGAACTGATAAGACACTATAAAAATTTCTGAATAAATAGGAACATGTTTTAGGAAACATAATTATGACAAATAAATTGATACAAAATCTAAACCTCATACAGCAAAAGTACCTGTGATATATTACAGAGTTGATACACTTTTAATAACCACAGAGATTTACCATTTATAATTCTCATATATTAAAGATGATATATAGTTTTCTTTTCCTTTGTTTTATAAAATTCAATTCATTCACACTGAAAAAAAATTATTTGAGAGCAAATATCTCCCTCTTCTGGAATTTTTATTAAATTCAGGAGTCTAAAGCTTTTATTGAAAAAACTATTTCCCAATGTGAATATATGAGAAAACATCAATATGTTTTAAATATAACTCATTAACTCATTATAACTCATTTCATAAAAATGAAATTTTATGCAATGTAGATAAATTCATTTATTTCTTTGCCCTTAATAATTTTATCATTTTAGGAATATTTAAAATGAGCTATAAAAATAATATTAGCAATATTAGCCTGTTTACATTTTAAATTTTTATCACATTCATGGTCTTCATTATGTTATCTTTAAATTTTCCTAAAGTTATATTTATTTAAATAAAGCTCATCCAATTCTACAGTACATTTTTTTTTCTGCAAGTTTTACTGAGATATATTTAACACAGAACTGTACATATTTAAGATGTACAGCATAATGACTTGTGGGTATTACAAGTCTAAACTTATACTTCAAATAATAAAAGATCAAAGCTATATAATCTGGGAGCCATTTACCTTATCTGAAGTCAGTGACTATATTGCTCTGATGGTTGCTTTACTAAAAGTAATTCCTCTACATATCTGTTAATCTCACAAACTTTAATTATTAATTACATCCCCAAGTAAGGATTTGCTTCAGTGTTTCAGTGTATTTATTTAGACAGTTTCCGCTTACTCAGAAGCATATAAAATTGTTTGTTTTCATTTGTCTGTCATCTGATTATTTTGTGATTGTGGAGCTTACTTCATTATACCAGAACTGCCATATATCTGGGACAGAAATATGCTTAGTTTTGTTTAGTAAAGGTAACTTTGGTCTCTATAATGAAGATGAACTGTGTTAAGATTTGAGGCAGACAACTTAATGGACATGGGTTTGCGTGGACTTCAGGAGTTGGTGATGGACAGGGAGGCCTGGCATGCTGTGGTTCATGGGGTTGCAAATAGTTGGACATGACTGAGCGACTGAGCTGAACTGAATAAGTTGGGTAGCTACAGCAAAAGCCTGGGTTCTCACCTGATAGAAATAGCCTAAACTAGCATGAAAGGAGGTGGAAAAAATTAATGCATATATACTGGATATAGTTATGATTTTGGAATCAGCTTAACAAGAAAAATAATAAGAGAAATATGATGGTGATCTACTTGGGATTTGGCTTCAACAACTATATAGATGGTGGTACAATTTTTTAAGAATAGGAGTGTAGAGAGTCAAAGATTTTGTGGGACAGATACACATGAGACCCCCCAAACACACTGTAGCAATCTCTTCAGTATCTTCTGTATTGAAAATTTAGTGTATGCTTTAGACCACAGGAAAACTAATCTTTGAGGATAAGCAAACATGCAACATGCATATTTTACTGTGGCTTCCATGAAAAATCTAGCTCAGAATTTGATATGAAGAAACAAACACATATAATACATTAGTAGAATTATTAAGCATCATTAAGGATTAAAATTTTAATCTACAATTCTATTAGAGCATAGCTAAACTTTATTAACACATAAGTATATATTTCTATAACATAAATATCAGTAGAACATTATATAATCTTTTCAAAATATATTTACGATTTATACCTAAATGCAATTGGTACTGTTCTTAATTAGATGTAGACTCAAAGAGTGATGAATACATGTTAAGCACAGATACAAATAAAAGAAGGTAACACTGATTGACAATAAGACCTCTACTGTCTTGGCTTGTGATCTTGTGCAAAGGTTATAAGACATGAGGACTTTTTTTTGTCTGAAATCACTCACGTGTTTAACAGATGCACCTCCATGTGAAGTAAAGAATTTGGCATTAAAAAATAGTCCTTGCATCTTTCTAAGTTTGATTTGAATTGTGTGCCCTGTTTCATATTTAATAAATATCTCCAAGCTCTGAATCACTCTGACATTAAAAAGTGATAAAAACAAACTAAGGTAACTTTTATTAAAAATACTAAAATAGACTACCAGCTAGCTAACAGAGAAGTCCAAATTAGACTAATATTAGACAATAAAAAGACTAATTGGGAAGCCCTTATGAAGTATATAAGAAATATGTTTTTAAATATTCTATTGAGACAGGTGTAGGGAATTATGTCTATAATTGATAAAAGTAATAGAGTGAAGAATTTGGCTTAAAACTCAACATTCAAAAAAGTAAGATCATGGCATCCAGTCCCATCACTTCATGACAAATACATGAGGAAAGAATGGAAACAGTGAGAGACATTTTTGGGGGAGTGGGGTCTTCAAAATCACAGCGGATGGTGACTGTAGCCATGAAATTAAAAGAGGCTTGCTCCTTGGAAGAAAAGCTATGACCAACCTAGACAGCGTATTAAAAAGCAGAGACATTACTTTGCCAACAAAGGTCCATCCAGTCAAAGCTGTGGTTTTTCCAATAGTCATGTATGGATGTGAGAGCTGGACTATAAAGAAAGTTGAATGCTGAAGAACTGATGCTTTTGAACTGTGGTGTTGTAGAAGACTCTTGAGAGTCTCTTAGACAGCAAGGAGATCCAACTAGTCTATCTGAAAGGAAATCAGCCCTGAATATTCTTTGGAGACTAATGCTGAAGCTGAAACTCCAATACTTTGACCATCTTATCATAAGACCTGACTCATTTGAAAAGATCCTGATGCTGGGAAAGATTGAAGGTGGGAGAAGGGGATGACAGAGAAAGAGACGGTTGGATGGCATCACTGACTTAATGGACATGAGTTTGAGTAGCTCTGGGAGTTGGTGATGGACAGGGAAGCCTGGTGTGCTGCAGTCCATGGGATCACAAAGTGTCAGACACAACTGAGTGACTGAACTGAAATTACTATATGCATGCAAATTATGATGTTTATTACTTTTAAAAAGTGGAAATTTAAATTATTTTAAAGCAAACCTTGATTTAAAGAAAATCTGAAAAATTAAGGTAGAAATTTTGCAATTCACCCAAGTAACTATCTCCTTGCACTTACAGGGCATGATTTTAAAAACGTGTCTATTCTATTCCATTCCATTGACTACACTGGTAGTCAATTGCTAAGTATGCCCAGCAATATTCTTGATCAAAATAGTACACATATACATCAGAGTAAACAAATACCATGTAAAGGAGACAAGACAAAAAACTTTATCCTACAAGGAAGAGCAGGTCCTTATCAATTCCAGATAATCTACTTCTGCTTCCCTGAAGACTCTAAAGCCTTTGCCATTGTGGATCACAAGCAACTGTGGAAAATTCTTAAAGAGATGGGAATGTCAACCTACCTTACCTGTCTCCTGAGAAGCCTGTATACAGGTCAAGAAGCAACAGTTAGAACCTTACATGGAACAACTGACTGGTTCAAAATCGGGAAAGGGGTATGAAAGGCTGTATATTGTCACCCCGTTTATTTAACTTCTATGCAGAATACATCATGTGAAATACCAGGCTAGATGACTCAAAAGCTGGAATCAAGACTGCCTGGAGAACATCAACAACCTCAGATATGCAGATGATGGCACCCAAATAGCAGAAAGTACAGAGGAAATAAAGGACTTCTTGATGAATGTGAAACAGGAGAGTGAAAAAAATGGCTTAAAACTCAACATTCAAAAAACTAAGGACATGACATTCAGTTCCATCACTTCATGGCAAATAGAAAGGAAAAAAGTGGAAGAAGTGGTAGATTTTTTTTTTTTCCCTTTGGGCTTCAAAATCACTGCAGATGATGACCATGGCCATGAAATTAAAAGACACTTGCTCCTTGGAAGAAAAGCTATGACAAACCTAGACAGGGTATTGAAAAGCAAAGACATCACTTCGTCAGCAGAGGTCCATATAGTCAAAGTCACACTTTTTCTAGTAGTCATGTATGGATGTGAGAGTTGGACCATAAAGAAGGCTGAGCACCAAATAATTGATGCTTTTGAATTCTGGTGCGGAAGAAGACTCTTCATGAGTCCTTGGAGAAAAAAGAGATCTAACCAGCCAACCCTAAAGAAAATTAACCCTGAATATTCATTGGAAGGACTGATGTTTAATTTGAAGCTCCAATACTTTGCCCACCAGATGCAAAGAGCCAACTCATAGGAAAAAACTCTGTTACTGGGAAAGACAGGTCAGGAGTAAAACGGGGTGACAGAGGATGAGATGATTGGATAGCATGACCTATTCAATGGACTTGAGTTTGTGCAAAATCCAGGAGACAGTGAAGGACAGGGAAACCTGGCATGCTGCAGACCATGGGATCACAGAAAGTTGGAAATGACTTAGTGACTACATAACGACAATTGAAGGTAGTCGAAATATGTGATGAATTAGATAGAAGATCCATCAGAAGCAGCAATCTAAAATGGAATTAGACAATGAACTAAAATAGAAATATGCACTCAATGCATATGTGCTGAAAAAAATGACTCACCCAGAGAATGAAGTAACATTACTATATAATGTATAGATAAATTATATAACAAAGCCAACATATTTTATTTATAGTTCACCTACAGTCATACTGACTCAGGCCTCAAACAATGATTAGTTTTTCAGTCACTAGGCTCTGTAGTTCTATGAAATTATTTTATAAATTTCTTGCAATTATTCAGATACTTTTCAACAAGAAACCTAATAATGTATTATTATTCAAAAATACACTTTTGTTATGTTTATATATATATATACATATACATGATTACACTAAATGCAAATTTGAAAGGGTTATTATTACTCAAAAGAGACCCTACATTTGTTAAAGAATGGATAAAAAGATATATGGAGATTAGAGATGATTTGTAGTAATTATTCTTTGAACCATAAGCATAACCTAATTTAAGATTTAAAATGTCCTTTACTATATGGGTAATCATTCCTCATAAGGCTATAAATCACTTCCAAATAATCTAACACTTTTATTGACTTTCATGAGGCTACACAGATATTTTACAGTCTATTTTAGGTCAGTAAGTGACAAAACTTTGTTGGCAAAGTAATGTCTCTACTTTTGAATAAGCTATCTAGGTTAGTCATAACCTTCCTTCCAAGGAGTAAGCGTCTTTTAATTTCATGGCTGCAGTCATGGCATCCGGTCCCATCACTTTATGGGAAATAGATGGGGAAACAGTGTAAACAGTGGCTGACTTTATTTTTCTGGGCTCCAAAATCACTACAGTTTCCACATCTATTTCTCATGAAGTGATGGGACCGGATGCCATGATCTTCGTTTTCTGAATGTTGAGCTTAAAGCCAACTTTTTCACTCTCCCCTTTCACCTTCATCAAGAGGCTGTTTAGTTCCTCTTCACCTTCTGACATAAGAGTGGTGTTATCTGCATATCTGAGGTTATTGATATTTCTCCTGGCAATCTTGATTCCGGCTTGTGTTTCTTCCAGTCCAGGGTTTCTCATGATGTACTCTGCATATAAGTTAAGTAAACAGCGTGACAATATACAGCCTTGACGTACTCCTTTTCCTATTTGGAACCAGTCTGCTGTTCCATGTCCAGTTCTAACTGTTGCTTCCTGACCTGCATACAGATTTCTCAAGAGGTAGATCAGGTGGTCTGGTATTCCCATCTCTTTCAGAATTTTCCACAGTTTATTGTGATCTACACAGTCAAAGGCTTTGGCATAATCAATAAAGCAGAAATAGATGTTTTTCTGGAACTCTCTTGGTTTTTCCATGATCCAGCAGATGTTGTCAACTTGATCTCTGGTTCCTCTCCCTTTTCTAAAACCAGCTTGCACATCAGGAAGTTGACGCTTCACATATTGCTGAAGCCTGGCTTGGAGAATTTTGAGCATTACTTTACTAGCGTGTGAGATGAGTGCAATTGTGCGGTAGTTTGAGCATTCTTGGACATTGCATTTCTTTGGGACTGGGATGAAAACTGACCTTTCCAGTCCTGTGGCCACTGCTGAGTTTTCCAAACTTGCTTGCATATTGAGCGCAACACTTTCACAGCATCATCTTTCAGGATTTGGAATAGCTCAACTGGAATTCTATCATCTCCACTAGCTTTGTTCATAGTGATGCTTTCTAAGGCCCACTTGACTTATTCCAGGATGTCTGGCTCTAGGTCAGTGATCATACCATCATGATTATCTGGGTCGTGAAGCTCTTTTTTGTACAGTTCTTCTGTGTATTCTTGCCACCTCTTCTTAATATCTTCTGCTTCTGTTAGGTCCATACCATTTATGTCCTTTATCGAGCCCATCTTTGCATGAAATGTTCCTTTGGTATCTCTGATTTTCTTGAAGAGATTTCTAGTCTTTCCCATTCTGTTGTTTTCCTCTATTTCTTTGCATTGATTGCTGAAGTAGGCTTTCTTATGTCTTCTTGCTAATCTTTGAAACTCTGCATTCAGATGTTTATATCTTTCCTAAATATCAAGACCTGATGCAAAGAGCCAACTCATCAGAAAAGACCCTGATGCTGGGAAAGACTGAAGATAGGAGAAGAAGAGGATGACAGAGGAAGAGATTGTTGGATGTCATCACCAACTCAATGGACATGAGTTTGAGCAAGCTCTGGGAGATGGTGATAAATAGGGAAGCTTGATGTGCTGCTGTCCATAGGTCACAAAGAGTCAGACAAGACTTACAGACTGAGAAGGCACACACACAATATAGAGACCTTGCAGAAACATTCTATATAGTTATTGATTCTCAAGACTCTGCTATGACTCAGTTCAGTTCAGTTCAGTCACTCAGTCGTGTCCAACTCTTTGCAACTACATGGAGTGCGACACGCCAAGCCTCTTGTCTATCACCACTCTCAGAGTTTACTCAAACTCATGTCCATTGAGTCAGTGATGCCATCCAGTCATCTTATCCTCTGTTGTCTGCTTCTCCTCCCTCCTTCAGTCTTTCCCAGCATCAGGGTCTTTTCAAATGAGTCAGCTCTTTGCATCAGCTGGCCAAAGTATTGGAGTTTCAGCTTCAACATCAGTTCTTCCAATGAACATTCAGGACTGATTCCTTTAGGATGGACTGGTTCGATCCCCTTGCTGTCCAAGGGACTCTCAAGAGTCTTCTCCAACATCACATTTCAAAACACCACAGTTGCTATGACTAGGCTGAGATAAATAAATTGATGGCTTTACAGATTTTACAGTGACTTGTTTCAATAAACTCTGTTCAAGTTTTGATTATCAGTACAAGGGCAATCAGAACATAATTTACTGAAATTTTACATTTTTATAATTGTTAAAACAATTTAATATATGTAGGACAATACAAGGACATTTGCAATACATATTTATGATTGTCAGTTTTTATAGTCTATAATCTTTTGTAACAGAGTTAAATGGCTTTATCTGTCAGAAAGAAGGAAAAATGATTTCTTTCTTTCAAATTTGAAAATAGCATCTTATGAGGCAAAGCACAAGTACTTTGAAACAGTTTGAAGGAAGTTTTAGTTTGTATGGGAAAAAAACATTTTATTTTTGTGTTTTGTCATTTTTTATTGTTAGATGATAAATCTTCATAATACCAATAAGCTGTTTCCTACTTTTAATAAAGTACTTCACTAAAAGTACTAAAAAAAGACTTCTGTTTTCTCAAGGTGAGAGAGGACAATTGACTTTTTTTTTTTTTTTTTTTTTTGAAATAAGAAAATATTAAGCAAGTGGGCCAATAAAGAGACAGAGTCTACCTCTAATTAGAAAAAAAATAGTGGAAAAATAGTGGGAAAAAAGAAAAGCAACAAGAAAAAATGTCCCTGGTCATGAAGTGGGACTGCTATTGTATATATTTTGCTTATGGGATAATCAATGAAATCTTCACATGTGGTCAGGAGGAAAAAAGTTGAAATAAAGAAAGTTTACATAATATTTCATGATCAGATCAGATCAGTCACTCAGTCGTGTCCGACTCTTTGAGACCCCATGAATCGCAGCATGCCAGGCCTCCCTGTTCATCACCAATTTCATGATCACAAATTTATTAATCCAAAAAGCTGAGGGAAATTGCAACATGCTTCCACTGAAAACATTGGATAGAAAGATTTTGGTTCCATTTTGCCTTTTTTACTTTGTTTTTTTAATCTGCTTGTAATACAGTGGTGAATTTTCTTGCTATCAATATCCAGAAAATAATTTTAATGTAATGGCTGGCAGGAGCACTTGATTTACACATATACATCACAACTAAGCTAGAGACATGCTTTCTAGTACTGGAAGAACCCAATTAGAATAATATTTTGCCCAAAGAAAGATGTTTGCAGACTTTATTAGGAATTCCTTCTGCAGATCATAGTAAGATATTGGCACACTTATTAATAAATAATTCCAAGTAGAAATGGTTACAGTGAAGGACATTCCCTTTGTATCCTTGTATTCTGGGCTCACTTTGTTCTGTGCTCTCATAGAAATTAACATTACAGGTCACATTTGATCTTTCAGATTGTCTATACTTTTGATATGTTTGTGTCTCAAGTTAAAACAGGATTTCTTTAATGTCACAGACTTAGTTTTATTCATCTTTACACATTTATCACCTAATACACTATATTTCAGATTTTTAGAGATCAAAAAATTTAACCAATTTACCCTATCTTTATGTCACTCTTTTGTGCCACTGTGTAGATAAACATGCCACTGTGAAGATAAAGACATGAGATTATTCCATATATAGGTAGACAGAATCTAATATTATGCTCTAATTTGCATTAAAATGGTCTTAAAGGAATAGATAGTTGTGATATCTCTGAGATGAACCCCTAAATTGAAAGCCATAACCTAAAAAACACAGTAATGTTAAATTCAGTGACTTTGGGAGAGGATCTTTTAAACCATAAAAACATTTCAAACTCAGTGGTATAGTAATTTGGTTTTGACCAGAGACTTCTTCCTGCTGGCCACACTTCCAGGGCGTGTGTGTGTGTGTGTGTGTGTGTGTGATGTGTTCATCTAATTAGCTACAGTTCCACATGGTGGGAACTACCCTGGCCCTGGGATGAAACATTTTCCATTTTGGACCCATTACCCTCAGCACAAGGATTTCTTTTTCACACTGGTGAACCCATTCAGCCTCATGGAACCACCAGAGTCTCAGTACCTGACCCTCATATCAATACTGTTCAACTTCTATTGTCTGGGAACCTACCTAAGTGCTTCTGGCCATAGGATGCCATATTATTAACACAGATCTTATTTTTAAAGTATAGGCAGTAAAAAGTAGAGACCAAAATTTATGTTTAATATATTAAAAATATATAAGATCATCTTGATAAGTGTACATAACATGCTATGTGAGTGTTATGCTTTACATAAGAAATTGTACTTCTTATGAAGAAATACTACTGCACACATAAAGCAAAAAGAAAGTCTAATCAACTGATTTCATGACTTAGCTTCTTTGATAAATACAATTACATTTTATCTCCTTTAAAAAAAAAAATCATGTATCTTACATCTTCTGTAACTTTACTCATTTTTCTATCCCATTACAAAACAAAATTTTTCCCCGCAGTATGCTCACTCAAGCCAGATAGACTTTTTAAGGTACTCTATACATAATTATTTAATCATTCAACATGCATCAAAAAATTAAGCATAACCTCAATTTAGATGGTTTACAGATCATCTTCTTAGAAATCCAGGCCAGTAAATACCATCCAGTCCTCAATGATATTTAAAATTATTTGCCAAGTTTTGCTTATATTTCACATTAGCAGGTACTCTTTATTTTAATACTTAACTGGTATAACTTGCCCACTTTCCACAGTGTTTGCCATGAGAAGACAGGTTATTTAGGTTATTTCTTAATTGGCAATCTCATCAAATAACTTGCCATTTATATTTCCTAGGCTAGTTTGGCAGGCCATAATCTGTGTTAATTTTATCAAAATTGTTTTAACTGATTAAAATATTATATAACTATTCAGAGAAAGGAAATATGATTTACTGGAGCATTAATTTAAAATTGAAGTAAATGTTTTTAGAGAAAGATTGTGTCTATGTAAATCATCTTTTAAATTTTTAATTCAGTTTTATATATGTTTTAATGGTTTTAGATAAAAGGACAAAATAGCAATTTTCAGTAATGGTTGGAAATAATCTACTGGGCAGCATAAAAGCAAATATAGTAAAAGATAATTCATTATGCCAAATTAGCCTCTCAATCTCAGATACCTCATTTCATAAAGTGAAGGAGATAATACATTTCTGAAGACAAATCCATGTCTAAGGTATAAAAAGCCAATATGTAAAGTTTTATGTTTTTTTAATTGTTCATTTCTGACAACTTCACCCTGTTTGAGGGATATAAAAATTCCCTGGAAGAAAAGATTTGCTCTTTGATAGATTAATTCAAAATTATATTAAAAGTAATTAGCAATAGATTTTTTAAAATATAATTTTGAATTAATCTATCAAATCTTTTCTTCCAGGCAATAGATATATTGGAGAAGGAAATGGGAACCCACTCCAGTGTTCTTGCCTGGAGAATCCCAGGGACCAGGGAGCCTGGTGAGCTGCCACCTATGGGGTCGCACAGAGTCAGACATGACTGAAGCGACTTAGCAGCAGCAGCAATAGATATTACAAAATATTTACAAGGCTTCTGGAAGTCTATCTTATTAAGATATTGCAATTAAGATGGATTCGTTATGAGTATTAACAGCTATGAAAACATGAGGATGCTCCTTTAAAACAGGATGACTGTCAATCTTAGAGTATGGTTATGATTTTGATAAACAGATTACATTAATTTCCTAAAATAATTTTGTCTTCCCTATAAATAATCAGAGTGAATGCATTAAGGCAATGTTAAGAGGAAGTACTATTTAAAGTTTGGAAAATAAATTTATAGAAATATTCTCTCAAAATTTGTACCTGTACAAAGGATATGTGTGTGTGTATATTTATGCTTTTCCTATTAAGACTGCATAGCAATTTTTAGTGTGCATTTATGTTTGCCTGTGTATCTGTGCTGGATTTTCACTTATTTTAACAATCTCTCTTATTGAAAAGTTCAGCCTGTAAAATTCTGGGCTGCATATTTACTCTTTATATACCATTTATTCATTTACTAATTAATTTTTGCAGAATTTAATTGAGTTCACCAGGTGTTTTTAGCATTCTCCCTTTTTACTATGCTAATGAAAGTGAGTGAAAGTTGCTCAGTCATATTTGACTCTTTGCGACCCCATGGACTATACAGTTCATGGAATTCTCTAGGCCAGAACACTGGAGTGGGTATCCTTTCCCTTCCCTGGGGGATCTTCCCAACCCAGGGATTGAACCCAGGTCTCCCGCATTGCAGGTAGATTCTCTACCAGCTAAACCACAAGAGAAGCCCTTTACTCGGCTAGTATATTAAATTTTAACTATCTTGTCACTAGGGAGACTAATCGGATACATTCTATGTTGTATACATTTGGAAATATTATATTGGTAATATCAAAATTTATATGGCTAGATATTTTAATCCCATTGCAAAAGATAAGGATGAATAGTAAGCAGGGTATTTACCGATATTTCACACTGGTGGTGGTTTAGTCACTAAGCCATGTCTGACTCTTGTAACCACATGGACTGTAGCCCTCCAGGCCCCTCCATCCATGGGATTTTCCAGACAAGAATACTGGAGTGGATTGCCATTTCCTTCTCCAGGGGACCTTCCCAACCCAGGAATCAAACCCGGGTGTCCTGCATTGCAGACAGATTCTTTACTGACTGAGCTATGAGGGAAACCCATACTTCACACTATGTACTAAAATACTGTTAATGAATATGTCACAGATAGTAGCTGTTATAGTCTATGCATACAATTTTATACTTAGAGTAGGTGATAGAAAAGAATTATTTGCTATCAAAGGAATGAGACCTTTAGTTTCAGTTTTTGGAAGACTGAAGCATAATCATAATTATGCTTGATGATATTCAATTTTCTTTCATTCACTAAAAGAAGCCACGTATTTAAAATAACTATACATTTTAAACCACTATAGCTAAATAAACCCTGGAGAAGGAAATGGCAACCCACTTCAGCATTCTTGCCTGGAGAATTCCATGGACAAAGGAGCCTGGTGGGCTACAGTCCATGGAGTTGCAGAGTCTGACACGACTGAGGACCAACACATTTATATTATTTTTAGGATTAATACATCTCATATGGTTCATTATAGTTAAAACAACCATGGTAAAACTAATGTAAACATTTTTTTTTTCATCTTATAATTCTAAATAGGCAAATAAAGTATTGGCCAAAGCCTTGATCTTAGCATAAATTCATTGGACATAAATACAAAGAAAATATATTAATTTCGTGGGATTTTTTGCAACAATTTCAGTGAAAGTTTGATTCTCAGAGGAGAAATGTATGAATAAATGAATATGTAGTGACCATGAAGTATGGAATCTTAAGAAATTCAATTTTCTATTTTCGTTTCATCAGTGTAAAATAATTCTGAAGTAGTCATAAACCAGTATATGTGTGAAGTAAACTGCAAAGTACACAGGTATTCCTAAATGTTTATCTATTTTCTTAACCAGCTTTTAACTTCATTTCCATTATTTAATTACTTAATTGTTCAAACATGCAGCCTATCAAAATACAGATATTTAGGGTCTGCTACAAACTAAGACTTGTGACCTTCAAAATTCATGGGTCATGAGGATGTAATATTAGGAAGGGCATAAAATAGAGCCCAGAGAGCCCCTTCATTCCTTTGACCAGGTGAGGACACAGGGATAAGTCAGCCATGTATCCAGAAGGCTCGCATTGGACACCAGATCTGCCAGTGCCTCAAGCCTGGGCTTCCCAGCCTCAAGAACAGTGAGAAATAAAGTTGCTTATTGCCATCACTCTGTGGTACTTCCGTTATAGAAGCCCAAACAAACTAAGACAGGATCTTGGTACTTATATGTACAATTTCAAAAATCCACACAAGTATAGCATACAGCTTAAAAGTGTAAGAAGACTGCAAAGTCTTGCAAGGAAAAATAGAGGTATAGCATGGTATGGTTTTTCTTCCCATCTCAACAAAAATGTGAAAAAAAAAAAGGTTAAAGAAAGTAAATGAGATGGAAATTTGGGGACTTGTTTGATCTCTCTGACTGAGATTATTTTCTTTAAAATGTAAATCTTTTTTGATACTGAGAAGGAAGCTTTCAGAGATTGACATGTCATTTCAAGATGCTAACCAGAAATAGCACCTTTCAGGTTACTTTTCTAAATTGATTATACTTTACTTGGCAGTTGAGAACTGGCCTCTATGTTCTAATGCTCTAATTACTTTGTGACAGTGTTATATTCAAATATTTTAAATTTTAAGGAAACAATAAACTGTGTTAATTAACAACAGATTATTCCAGTGTTCTGTTTTCGTCATTAGATTACCACTTTCAGCAAAGGATTAGATTAAATGATTAAGTTAACATTAATTCCAGTGTCATAAAAGATAGTTCTGATAAAATGAAAACAAATATATATGCATTAAAGCACACACAAGGAAGAAAAACTAATACTGTTTTAAATGTATTTAAAAATATACTCAGCAAATTTATAATAAAATTAAAAATCTATTGCCATTGTCAGATAATTAGGAGATTAAATTCTTAAGTTGGACTTTATTAATTAAACATTGTGCTGCGCTTAGTTGCTCAGTCCTGTCTGACTGTTTACGACCCCATGGACTGTAGCCTGCAAGGTTTCTCTGTCCATGGGGGTTCTCCAGGCAAGAATACTAGAGTGGGTTGCCATGCTCTCCTCTAGGGGATCTTTCCAACCCAGGGTTCAAACCCAGGTCACCCTCATTCCAGGGAGATTCTTTACTGTCTGAGGCACCATGGAAGCCCAATTAAACATTATTAGTTATTAATTACACTAATGACTAGAGTTGTAATCACATGTTATATGAATATTTCAGAACTTGGCACTGTCACCAAGATCAGATAACTAATGATCATTTTACTTGATCATGAAAAAAAGAATCATTTTGATCCAAGAAAATCAGTGAAAGAAAGGAAATGCTATTATTGCTATTGTCAATAAAAATTTATTTTATAAGTATTCTACTATTTTGATTGTCCTGTAAAAAAATTGTACCTGCTTATAACTAAAAACTATTTTTATGAGATTTTTCAGAAAAATTTATTTTTTGCAGTAGGTTTGAAATATGGGATAGTCTAATATTTGGTTACTTTGAGCATATATTTGTAACTAATTGTATATGGTATTAAACAAATACAATTTGCTTTTCAGAAATAATCTTTTAAGTCACTCCATCGCTCTACTAAAACACTGAAGTGAGCAAATATGCAGAGTTCTGATTCAGTAAGTTGTCACAAAGTTTATCTCTAACACAGAGAACTCTGAAAAGTTTTTAACTTGTATATATGAGTTATTTCCATTATATGTTATCTAACCTTGATTCTTTACTGCTATAATCATAAATTTAGAAAAACCCAGCCAACTGAAACAGGAAGCAAACAAAATATAATTTGTAAAAATATTTTAAATGTAACATTCATTGGCAGAAATCAAAGAATAAAATTTGATCATGTAAAAAGAAATATACTTATGAACCTATATCCAGGGCAGCAATGAAGACACAGACATAGTGAAACATATTTATGGACACAGATTTATGAAAGGAGAGGGTGGGACAAATTGAGAGACTTGCATGGACATATATACATTACCATATGTAAAATAGATAGCCAGTGGGAATTTGTTGTATGATCCAAGGAGCTCAAACCTGGTGCTCTGTGACAACCTAAAGGGATAGGATGGGGTGGGAGGTGGCAGGAGATTCAAGAGGGAGGGGATACATGTATATCTAAGGCTGATTCCTGCTGATGTATGGCAGAAACCAATACAATATTGTAAAGCAATTATCCTCCAATTAAAAATAAATATTTTTTAAAAAAGAGAAATATATGTATATCCTGAAAAATAGAAAAGGTTTTACTTTAAGAACTTTTTAGTAACCAATATTTTTTGCAGTGTTACTGTGAAATCATCACTGCACATAAACTTTTGGGTTGTCACAAGGAATCATATATTCTTTAAAACACTATTTTATGAGAGTGCTCCTAAATTCATCCTTGTTTGTGGGAATAAACTGAGTTATAGTGTAAATTTTTTACTGTGAAAACTGTATGCAAGCTATTACTATATCTTACAGAATGCAGTCACTATAACTCATATATGGAGAATCTTGCACCAGAAGATAAGCACTATTATATTTTTTTGAAAGCAAACAACTAACTTTTCAGGACTATTTTGAATAGATACTTTATCTATATTTTCTTCTGTGACATAGATTATCCAAGAGACTCACTGACAGAAATAAATTCACATATCAAGTGATAGATTAAATTGTTATATCATAAGCTGCCTAGAGCACATTAAAATCATGTGCTGTTATTTCATTATATATAATATATTTGAGAAAACTGAGGGTCAGTAAAACTGCTTCTCTAGTCTAGTCTACTTTTATCTCATTTTCTTACTTACATTATGAGCATTTTTTTGACAGATTACATTTTGGGGCTGAAGAGAAATAAATGTTTATAAAAATATTTTGTAAGAAATGAGATACATTTTTTTTTAGCTTTCTTATCCTGCTGTTTTTTTGTTTTTGTTTTTGTTTTTCATTTTTTTTCCATCTCCACTGACATTTTTGATGTACATCCTTCATAAAAGTAAGTGAAACATCTCTGGACCAGAAAGGCATTGGCATAATTCAAGGGAGTAGGAAGACTTGATGAGGGACTGGAAAAGAAGTAGAACTTTGGGTTAAAGCAACACCCAGAGGCCACATTCTTTAGAACTTCAGCAAGAATACATTAAGTTATTCAATAAATATTTATTAATTGCTTGCTATTTGCTAGGCCCTCTACTAAGAACTCAATTTTGTCAAAGAGACAAGAAAGAGAAAATCTCTGCCTTTGTGAATCTTGCTAAAATAGTTTTGAGCGAAGAGTATCACTTTAGTTTGTGTGGAGAACAGAAAGGTGGACAAGATTAAATCTAGGAGATGTATCAGGCAGCTATTGAAATACTTTTGGTAATAGATAATGATAAATTGAACAACTGTAAAGGTAGTTTGGCAATAGTTACACCAATTTGCTCATTGTGAACTCCATCTGAGGAGTTACTGAAATAAACAATATCATAAATATATTCTAAGTACCGAGAGTATAACTTGTAGGAGAGGATATCATGTATATAATCATTCAGTTCAGTTCAGTTCAGTTGCTCAGTTGTGTCCGACCTTTTGCGACCCCATGAATCGCAGCACGCCAGGTCCGGCTATTATTAAATGTTATGCAGGTATTTGAATGCTTCTAAAGAACTATGTATATTATCAAAAATTTCAAATGGGCTGACGTTAAGTTTTCCATACCATTTCCATTTCTTAAAACTCCATTGTAGTTGTACATAGCCTGAACAACTTCTAGGGTGTAAAATGACTAGAAATAATAGAAAAAATATACATGCTTTTGTAATGTAAAACTGAGTTCCTATGAAAGTAAGTGATTATTCCAAGACTCAAAACAAAAAAAGTTCCTGAAATTCAGATAATCCTGACTTGAAGCAATAACTCAGTTGAGAGAGAAAGGTTGTTCCTGGGATTACTTACAATAAAAATCACATAAATTCTAAAGCCTTCCTTAGGGTGAGACTTAGCCTCGAGTCAGCTGTAGATAGCAGCTGATTCTAAGAAACCCAGATGGTCCATAGATTACAAATTTGCACCTTTTTGTACATGGGTATTACTCCCCCAAAAACAGAAGAAAAAAAAAAAATGAAGAAAAGGAAAAGTTAAAAATAAATACTTAAATGCCAGTATTTTGTTAGAGAGGATAGGTCTTCAGGATTCCTTTTCGGGAAAGAATGTACATAAAAATATCAAGGTTAACTATCACAAGAGTAGAAATAGAAACTACTCTTAAATATTGGTAGGAAAACAAATCCCACTGAAGTAATTTCACAGTAAGCAAGAGAATTCTGAAAAATGAAGAACAGAACCTAGATGCTTATTACCAAATACACAATGGCATGCTAGAACTAAGCCTGAGAGTATTTGTAGAATTAGCTCATGAAGTTAAATGATTAAGTGTAAATTCCTATTATTTCATATATGTTCTATTTACTTAAATTTTAATTGTTTCTCAATATGTAAAATGAGTATTTGAAGTAGTATTTACCCTATAAGGGTTTGTTTGGAACAGTGCCAGACTCTAATAACTGATAAATGAATATATTATAATGTAATTAGTGTTAGTATATTAATTAGTGTGGGTCCAATCTGGAAAGAGGGACCATGCAATAATATAAAAATAGGAAGGAAAAAAAATAATTGAACTGTATTAAGAATTTAGAGTAGTAAGTGATTGGCCAATGAGAATAGATCGAACTCTAAATACAGGAATAAGGAGCAGCCACTACATTGAAGGCTGAGATAAGCCCTGAAGAAATAAAATATGTCTCTGTTCCACCAAGACCAACATCCAGATTTTATTGAAAAGAACACAAATGTGAGTCACTGAGTGGAAATAAACATCATGCTATGTGCTGGTAGAATGTGCCAGCTTGCCCGTCAGAGAGTACTAGAAAACCGGCCTCTGAGGAGGTATTTCTTCCATTAGAAAACCACGTTAGGGCTGCCATTGGAAGCTGCTGGGTGTGGTTGCTGCTGGTTTTCAGATACTAGAAAGTAGTGTGCAAGGCTGGTAACCTGGGACTGAACAAAATGAAGTCACCACAGAAGCCAGGGGCTGGATAAGACACACACACAGGAGGAACTAGCTGAACAGCACACCTGAACCCAGAAACAAGACCCTCATTTCCTTTCAGCTTTCTCTAGTGCCCTCTATTGACAAAAGGAAAAATACATAATGAGTCCAGATCCATTTCCACAGAACAGGCAAAAGGGAAAGTCTCTTGACGTTAAGACTCAATAAGTTGATGATTGATGACATTAAATTGAACAAAAATATTCCACTGGCAGAAAGTCCAAGTTGCTCTCAGAATGCAAGCTATATGCTATTAAAAAGACATCTCCCATTTATCAGATCAGATCAGTCGCTCAGTCGTGTCCGACTCTTTGCGACCCCATGAACTCCAGCACGCCAGGCCTCCCTGTCCATCACCAACTCCTGGAGGTCACTCAGACTCACATCCATCAAGTCAGTGATGCCATCTAGCCACCTCATCCTCTGTCGTCCCCTTCTCCTCCTGCCCTCAATCCCTCCCAGCATCAGAGTCTTCTCCAATGAGTCAACTCTTCACATGAGGTGGCCAAAGTACTGGAGTTTCAGCTTTAGCATCATTCCTTCCAAAGAAATCCCAGGGCTGATCTCCTTCAGAATGGACTGGTTGGATCTCCTTGCAGTCCAAGGGACTCTCAAGAGTCTTCTCCAACACCACAGTTCAAAAGCATCAATTCTTCGGCGCTCAGCCTTCTTCACAGTCCAACTCTCACATCCATACTTGACCACAGGAAAGACCACAGCCTTGACTAGGTGAACCTTTGTTGGCAAAGTAATGTCTCTGCTTTTGAATATGCTATCTGGGTTGGTCATAACTTTCCTTCCAAGGAGCAAGCGTCTTTTAATGTCATGGCTGCAGTCACCATCTGCAGTGATTTTGGAGCCCAGAAAAATAACACATGTAAAATGTGATAGGCAGAATCCTAAAGGACTCCCCAGGATTCCTTAACCCAATTCTCAAGATTATGAACTTAATGAAATGGCATGCTCGTGATTATATTTCATGGAAAATTAGCTTTTGCATACATCATTAAGGTTACTATTCAGTTGACTTTGAGTTAATTAAAAGGGAGTTTATCAAAAAGGAGCTAATCTAATCACATTAATCTCTGAAAGGAGACTTTTTTGAGCAGGTGCAGAAGTCAGAAAGATTCTAAATATGAGAAAGCTTTATGTCTGGTGAGGATAGAGAGGGCACAGGAATAGGAATACATGAAGTCTCCAAGTCTTCTGATCATCAGTAAGGAAATAGGGAGCTCAAGCTACAAAAACAAGTCACGAACCTCAAAGAGCTTAGAAATGGATTCTTTCTCAGAACTTCTAGACAAGAACCAAACCTGACCAACACTTTGATTTCAGTTTTGTGAGAACCTTAACAGAGAACCTAGTGAAACACATTTGTGCTTTTTTATAGACTATTTTTTAGAGCAGTTTTAGTTTAAAATATATTTATCAGAAGGCTTAGAGATTTCCTATATAACTCCTGCCTCTACACACACAGAGCCCCTCTCTTTACAAATATCCCCCACTGGATTATGGATTTTTTACAACTGATGGATCTAAGTCAACACACCACTATCACCAAAGTCTACAGTTTACTTTATGGTTACAGAGTAATTTCACTGCCCTAAAATTCATCTATGATTCACCCATTTATATATTCCCACCTCCTCAATCCCTGACAGCCACTAATTTTTTTTTTATTGTGTCCTTAGTTTTGCCTGTTTGATATTATAGTTGAAATCATATAATATGTAGCCTTTTCAAATTGGCTGCTTTCACTTAATATTATGTGTTTAAATTTCCTCAGTGCTTTTGCATGGCTTGACAGCTCAATTCTTTTTAATGATGAGTATTTCCTTGACTGACTGTACAACAATTTATTATTCCAATCAACAACTGAAAGACATTTTGGCTTCTTCTAGGTTTTGGCAGTCACAAATGAGGCTTCTATAAAAATCCATGTTCTGGTTTTTGTTTTTGTGTAGATATAAGGCTTTAACCCATTTGGAAAAGCTAAGGAGCTGGATCACATGATAATAATTAAGTTTAGTTTTGTAGGAAATGGCAACCCACTCCAGTGTTCTTGCCTGGAGAATCCCAGGGACGGGGGAGCCTGGTGGGCTACCGTCTATGGGGTCACACAGAGTCGGACACGACTGAAGTGACTCAGCAGCAGCAGCAGCAGTTTTGTAGGAAACTTTCAAACATTCTTCGAAAGTGGCTATAACATTTTGCATTTCCATAAGTGAAAGAGTTCCTGTTGCTTCACATCCTCACTTATATTTGGTACTATCAGTGTTCTGGATTTGGGCCATTCTAATAGGTGTGCATCTTGTATCTTGTGCTTAGTTGCTCAGTCGTGCCTGACTCTTTGTGACCTCGTGGATTGTAGCCCACCAGGCTTCTCTGTCCATGGGATTTCCCAGTAAAGAATACTGGAGTGGATTCCCATTTCCTTCTCCAGAGGATCTTCCCTACCCAGGGATTGAATCCAGGTCTCCCGCATTGCAGGCAGATTCTTTACTGTTTGAGCCACTAAGGAAGCCAAAGTGAAAGTCACTCAGTCATGTCCAACTCTTTGTGACCCCATGAACCACACAGTCCATGAAATTCTCCTGGCCAGAATAATGGAGTGGGTAGCGGTCCCCTTCTCCAGGGGATCTTCCAAACCCAGAGACTAAATCCAGGTCTCCTGCATTGCAGACAGATTCTTTACTGTCTGAGCCAGATTATTATTATTTTGTGTTTTTCTTATCACATATGATGTATGCCATCTTTTCATATTTTTGTCTGTATATCTTCCTTGATGAGGTGTCTGTTAAGCTCTTTTGTCCATCTTTTAACTGATTAAGTTATTAAATAGCTGTGTTTTAAGAATTCTTTTTATATTTGAATAACTGGTGTTTTATCAGACTTTTTTTTTTTTTTGCATATATTTTCTCCCAGTTATGGCTTCCCTTTGTATTCTCTTGATTATGTGTTTTGCAGAAAACAAATTTTAAATTTTAGTGAAGTACAGCTTATCAGTTCTTTAATTTGTGGATCATGGCTTTGGTACTGTAGTTACAAAGTCATCACCAAACAAAATGTCACATGGATTATGCCCATTATTCTCCAGGTCTTCAAGTGTGTAGTCAATTTTGAATAATTTTTATGAAGGCTGTAAAATATTTGTCTAGATTCTTTGCTTGTTCGGTATATATATGTTAAATGGTTCCAACATCATTTGTTGATTTCTTGAACAGGCTATCTCCGCTCTATTGTATTGACTTTCAGATCAGATCAGTCTTTCAGTCGTGTCTGACTCTGCGACCCCATGAATCGCAGCACGCCAGGCCTCCCTGTCCATCACCAACTTCCAGAGTTCACTCAGACTCACGTCCATTGAGTCAGTGATGCCATCCAGCCATCTCATCCTCTGTCGTCCCCTTCTCCTCCTGCCCTCAATCCCTCCCAGCATCAGAGTCTTCTCCAATGAGTCAACTCTTCACATAAGGTGGCCAAAGTACTGGAGTTTCAGCTTTAGCATCATTCCTTCCAAAGAAATCCCAGGGCTGATCTCCTTCAGAGTGGACTGGTTGGATCTCCTTGCAGTCCAAGAGACTCTCAAGAATTCTCCAACACCACAGTTCAAAAGCATCAATTCTTCTGCGCTCAGTGTTCTTCACAGTACAACTCTTACATCCATACATGACCACAGGAAAAACCATAGTTTTGACTAGACAAACTTTTGTTGGCAAAGTAATGTCTCTGCTTTTGAATATGCTATCTAGGTTGGTGCTCCTTGTCAAAGAGCAGCTGACTCCATTTATGTGGGTCTATTTCTGGACTATACATATCTTTAATTTATATAGATCTTGTATGTATTTTTTTTAGCTTCTCTGCCTGAGGTACTAATGTGACTGTGTGATATATGATTGTATCTCTGAACTTCAGTGAGTGTGTGCTCCGTTTTTATCACTACTCAGAAGGGACAGGATGACTAGTGGGTGGAATTGGGCATTTCCTTTCTCCATCATAGAAGAAGATAGAGGATTGAGATTGGATATTTTCTCTGTTTCATATGGAAGGGTGAGGATGGGCATTTTTCTTCCCTTAGTCAATTAGGCTCTGGTTAAATAGCTTGAAAGAAGACCTTGTTAAGAAAAGAAGACCTCAGGGAAGACCTTGTTAGGAAAGCAGAATGCTCTAGATTTGTATCAAAAGATATAGTTCCTTTCCCCCTTTCCCTCTCAGAAGTATGAAATTATTTTCCTCTGGTATCTACTTAAAGAATTAATAGAGCAGCAGCAGAAAAATATATAAATTGTGTCCCCTATCAATGTCAACTGGGGAGCCCCAATGACTGGGTTCCCCAAGAGTTTTAAACTTCTGAGTTGTACACTCTGAGCCTCCAGCAATCCTTCAGTTACAGTCTATGTTTTATTTCTCAAGCTCTGGTTTCTGCAGAGTTGTTGGCTCATGTATTTCTGTTCTGTCAGATTGTGATTCTCAGATTGCTTCAGTTTGGGGTACAGGGTCTTGCCCTGTGAATTCACTGTTTATGAATTTAAGAAGAGTTGGCGATTTTTTAATTTGTTCAGCTTTTAATTGTTTGGTCAGAGTGGCAACTTCCAAACTTCTCACTTGCTGGACTAGAAATCCCCACCTGATCTTTCCTGACCCAGAGATCAAACCCAAGTCTCTGCATTGGCACACAGATTCTTTACCACTGTGCCACCTGGGAAGTCCTTTATGAGTCATACTTAAATAAAAATTCCATGCATAACTTACTCTTTTCTGATATTTTCAGCATTTTCCCCAGTTTGAATTTTTCAAGTTTTCTTAAGGACTATACAGTAGGTAAACCAAATGCTAAAACTAGATGGAAAACAGTGGTGATTATCCTACCTACACTTCTTTCCACTCACACATCTCCCTTGTGCTGTATACATTAACATTTCAATATAGATTTTAATACTGGATATCAAATAGTACGCTCTCCTTTTATATTCTAATAACTCTCCTATGTTAATGTGCATTCAATAGCTTCCATCCTGATTATTGTGGATTCTATATATCTACAGGAAATAGAATATAGATTGATATAATTTGAAATAGATCAGATGACTTCACTGTCTATTAAAACTTCCTGTAATAGCAACTGTTAATCTAATCAGAGGCTACAAGAAGAACCAATGCATTCTATTGAGCAATACAGAATATAAAAGAAACTTGCAGTGGAGTTAGGAGAATGCCTCATTTTTAAGATGCTGGAATACTAAGTGATTTAATGAATAGTAGTTTCCTTGATGCAGCGAAGCAAGCAAATACAGCAGAAGCAAAAATCCAAGGTGCCATTAAAAAAAATAATTTTACTTGAGTTGTAAATAGAAACATGAATTCAAACTGTAATGACTTACCATGATTTTAGCAAAAAAGTAAAAGAAAAATATAATATTGGCTGGTACCTGAAAGTAACCCAGCAATATTTTTACTGTCATCAGATCAGTCACTCAGTCGTATCTGACTCTTTGCGACATGGCAGGATACAAAAAATCAAATAGAAAATCACAACCAAAAATGAAAACAAATATTCGTGCATAGTTGTAGCACAAAACATATTACTTATAATAGATAGTGTTTTATGGCAATATAACTGTTACTTATAATGTATTTTGCAGTAATGGAGCTTTAACATATAATGGATAGTATCTTGTTTAGAAAACCTAAAATCCATTCCACTGGAGTGCTGAGAAAAAAATAACTTGAAAATTTTTATGCACAGGTAAATTAAATAAAAGTACACTTTAAGATAAGCAATGCTCAGAATGTATGCAATTCATATTTTAGAAAATATTTCTGGAGGCATGTGTACTCTCCTGGAATAATAGATTATGCAAAAAGACATTATGCAAGCATTTTAAAGTGGTAGTATAAAATATGGCTGAGAATTAAACAGTTAAAGATGGCTTTAGGAAGACATATACTGCAGAAGTAAATACAGCCCAGTGATTAACAACACTGGCTGAGATATCAAATAGATCTCAGTTCAAATAATGCAAATAGCCTTTGCTAGCTGTGTCTCCTTGGGCAAAGTTTTTAGACCCTTTCAGCTTTGGTGTCCTAATTTGTAAGATGGGGATAACATCATCTTCTTTCATAAAATGGTAAAAGTGAAATGACAGAGTATATGTTAATGCTTATCACACAGTCTCTCACTGATTAATTGTTAGGGAAAAGCAGCTAGCAGAGATAGAAAACAGAAAGAGCAGTCCTGTAAAACTGTTGTAAATCTGTCTCTAAACACATTTTTAAGAGAGTGAACTGGCTACTTAAATCCTACATAATGAACACTAAGCAGTACAGGGTTTGACAAAGATTGTATGAGCTCAGACATCACAGCAATTCCCTAGATAAGTCCTCTAAAAAAAAAACCCTCTATAAAAACTAACATCCATTATTGGAGGGTTGAAAACTTTATGGAAGAAAAAAAGTTTGTTGATGCTACTTTCACTATTTCATTTCTGGGCTCTTTTATAGCTACTCATACTGCTGCTACAGAAGCTAGTTGAGGCACCCCCATTATGTAAGCCCTTATTTAGCTCTTATTCTTTTCACCCGTTCAACTGGTCTCCTATACATGTCCCCCAACACACACCTCTTTCTTGCTTAATTGCACTCTGAAAATGAATGCCTTCTAGTTAAAGCTGCACTTTGCATTTGGTGTTTACTTCTCCAAGATAATACTCCCCAACACTCCTTTCCTTTGTGAACATTCATTTCAGAAAGAAGGAACCAGAATAATAACCTTAAGGACCACCAAAACCAGTTCTGGAATCATCTGATGGCAGCCCTAATCATCTCAATGTCTCCAGGAGCAAAGAAGAATGCAAGACTATTAATCCCGATCTTTACCTATAGCCCTATTCTTCAACCTGAAACCATAAGACACCTTCCTATTTCCCAGGAAGTAGTTAGCCTACTGTGGACCCCTTGCCTGGCAAAGTCATAAAGCTGCTTTTTTCTATGCCTCCAACAGTGTCTCTCAGAATTTCTATTTGGTACCAGTGAACAGAGGCTGGGTTTTCAGCAATAATACTGAAATGAAGCAGGACCCTATGGTCCTCCCCTCTCCTCATGAGCTATGCTTGCCTCCCCTCTGTGGAAAACTTCAAGCAAATAAGTTTAATCAGGGAAGTGAGAAAATGCAGAAGCAAAGGAAAACAAATGAACTTGGACAAAACAATAAAAGTTTAGTCACTAAGCAAAGTAAAGAACCTTTAGGTCCTTCCCAAGGGTTATAGATAAAGTTCCAAGCCATATTCTGTAAGCTATCTTGTAGATACTAAAACCCCCACAAGGTGAAAAAAAGTTTACTACATGATGATAGACTACAGCTATGACATAAGCTGCCACAATTCCAAGAATTGACCTCAAAGAACAAATCTACAATGGAACTGCAGATTAACTATACTTAAAACAATCAAAATTATGTTGGCCACATTACTGTTCTGTGCTTAGCCACTCAGTCATGTCCAACTCTTTGAAACCCTATGGACTGTAGCCTGCCAGGCTCCTCTGTCCATGGGATTTTCCAGGCAAGAATATTGGAGTAGATTGACGTGCCTTCCTCCAGAGGTTCTTCCCGACCCAGGGATCAAATCTGCCTCAGATGTCTCCTGCACTGGCAGGTGAATTCTCTACCATTAGTGCCACCAGACCACTACATGACCAGTTTCAAGATGACTATCAGTTGACTGTGCTGTTTCTACATGTAGCCCCCTCCTTCTGGCTATAAAAGCTCTTGCCCACTGACTGTCAGTGGGGGAAGTTGAATTTTGGATAGGAGTCCACCCCTACCAGTTGTTGGCATCTGAAATAAAGCAAACTTTCCTTTCCACCAACCTTGCTTCTTCATTAGGGCTTCCCTGGTCACTCACATGGTAAAGAATCTGCCTGTAAGGCCTGAGACCCTGGTTTTATCCCTGGGTCTGGAAGATCCCCTAGAGAAGGAAATGGCAACTCCCTCCAGTATTCTTGCCAGGAGAATCCCTTGGACCAAGGAGCCTGACAGGCTACAGTCCATGGGGTTGTAAAGAGCCAGATATGACTGAGCAACTAATACTTTCTTTTTTCTTTCTTGCTTCTTCATTGGCTTCTGAGCAGTAAGTAGCTGGACCTCAAATTTTGGCTACAATAATACAAATACCTGGCCCTGTACACTTACATATAAAATTTTAAATTCTAGATTATATATAAAAGATAGTAGAAAACATATTATTACTTTGACCTTAACCCTTGTTGATGGAATATAAAGGATTTGTCAACCTAAAAGAAAAAAAAAAAAAAAAAAGTACAGGTCAAGATGCAAAGCATTTATTTGGGATCAAAGAATTGCAATCTAGGGTACAAAGATTTTTGTTAGAAACCCAAAGAGAATCTCTATTGCAAGAGAAGGGCTCAGGATTCTTATGGGGAAAGAAGAGGAAGGTGAGGTAACTATTTTGTTTGGTTTTTTTTAGAAGCATTTATTGGTACAAAATGAGATAACCCATCTACTGAAGTGTCCTGATGAGAGACGAGGTAAAAATAGATTTGTACTTTACTGACTGGTCGGGTGAAGTGTTCACTGGGTAAAAGTTCATTTATCAGTCCTTTCAATAGGATATTCTAGTTTCTTTAGTATCTTAGAATGTTGGTGGTTTGGTCCAGTTTAGAGGTACAGAAAAGAGGACAGGCAAGGCAGGTCCTCTGGAATAGTGGCTCTGCCTATATTTTAAATGGCTCCACTTATCATTTACAGAATGCAAATTTTAGAGTTCTGTGTATTTAAACAAGGCCTCCTAACTTAAATTATGAAAGTATAATGCCTCAGAATAACTATTATGTTTCTAGAAAACCATTTAAAGTTACTTTGATTGGAAGAACTTAGGCAAAATTTAGTTATTTATTCTTTAAAAATAAGTTCACAATAAGTCTTTGCATAATTGTATAATTACTAGAGATACAGTAATAAATAACAACAGACAATAAGTTCTTTCATTTATGGACTGGTCAGAATGATCTCACCAACCTACAATCCACATAAATACCATGAAATTGAGATCAGTGGATTTATCTCTTGCTTGACAAATTCTGGACCCATCAGCATTTGTCCTTACACAGGGCACACAGCCAACACCAGCTGGAACTGTGTGGTGCCCATAAGTTCACTCAGGAGATTAAATCTGTAATGCACATGAGTTTACTCAGAATATAGTCTGCCCCAGTGAGTTTTCAGCAGTCACAGGATGTAACAAGGACTTCAGCAGCATTAGTAGAGGGAACTATGTCTGTGGAAAACATGCTAGCAAACCACCCAGGAGCATTCTCACATCCAGAATGCCAGAGCAAACTGCAAAAGAATCTTCCACAGATGAAAAATTATCACAGAAAACCTTTATTCTTGCCTAGTATCATGAATAAGGTAGTCTTTGATTTAAAAAGCTCCAGTAAATCTATAATCATTTAGGAAATACATTCCATCTTTCTGATTTTGAAACTGTATATGTAGACTGAAATCTGAATTAACTAAAGCATTTTTTAAAGGTTTTATCTGTTTAGAGCAGTGTTAGGATCACTGCAATACTGATCAGAAGGTACAGACATTTCCCCATATGACCTCTGCCCCTGCACATCCAGATTTCTCCCATTATCGTAACCACCATCAGAGTGATGTGTTTGTTATAACTGTTTATTGACTCTTCATAATCATCTGGTGTTCCTAGTTTACCTTAGGATTCACTCTTGGTGCTGTACATTCTATGGGCTTGGGAAAATGATTAATGACATATACCTATTATAATGGTATCATAGAAAGTATTTTCACTGGCTATTCATTCCTTCTTCCTCTGTAACCTTTGCCAATTACTGTGTCTATAGTTCTACCTTTTCCAAAATGTCATACAATTGGAGGCATACAGTATATTGTTATTTAGACTGGTTTATTTCACTTAATAAAAAGCATTTAAGATTTCTTCATGTAGTTTCATAGCTCATATCTTTTTAATACCCAGTGATATTTCATAGTCTGTATATAAATATAAAATTTGCACATAAAGTTGGACAAATATAAAGCTGTTTGCTTTGATTTGTTACCATTTGTCTTATTTCTTTAATTTTAGCATCTTAAGATGTCTTACAGAATGTTCTATAGTGAACGTTTATTGATGATTAATACTTTCAGTATTTGTTTACAATTGTCTTTATTTTATCCTCATTGATGAATGAGAATTTTGTTGTGTCCAGAATTCAACATTGATAGTTGTCATTCACGTTTTAGCGGATATGAGTCCACTTCTGTCTAGCTTCAGCTGTACCTCTTCAGAGGTCTACTGTCATGAAAATCTGCTCTGTCTTTCATTTCTGACTTCATTAGGTTTTTTTTTTTTTCGTATTTAATTTAGGTTTCACACATTTTCTCTAGTATTTGATAGCCAGAGATTTGTTTTTGTCTATCTTGTTAGGGGCATTCATGGCTCTTTCGATCAATTTTGGAATATTTACAAGCGAGTTTTCAAATATAATCTTTCCACAATGCTTTTTATGCTTTCTTTCTGGCAATACCAATCAGACTTATGCCCCTTTATTCTTCTCTCATATTTTCTGTTTCTTTGAACTTTGTATGTTCCTTAACTTTTGAAAAGTTGAAGTTACTACTTCTATTTCCCTGTTACATTAAACAAAACTCTTTCACATCTTTTATGAGTTTTAAAGTTCAACTATCATATTTTTTTATTTGTGAACTTTCTTTAATTACTTGTTAAAATTGTTTTGACAGAATTTATAACCACAAACATTTCTTGAATTTTATTCCCAACTTTCATTTCTTTAAGTACTTCCATGGGAATAATTTTATACATCTCTGGCAATTTCCTGGCTATAGAAAAAAAAAATTGTTTACATATCTCAATAATGGTTCTTTTTTTTTTTTTTTTTTAATCTCCTTGAAATGTAGCCAGTTTTTAGGCTGGTTTTTATTTTATTTTTGCATTGTGGCAATTCCAAGTGCCTAACTAGGAGATGTTTTCTTCTACTAAGAACTTGGATTTGCTCGTGTCAGAAATCTATACTATCATAGAATTCCATGAAAATATGAGATTCACAATAAATCCCCTTTAGGCTGTTGCTACCCTGATGGATGTTGCAGCCCTTAGACTGCCCTGACATGAGCCTTGAGGGAACTCAAGATGGAAATAAAAGTTGCTGCCTGCTGGCAAGCCCTCAGCCACTGTAGTGACCCCTAATGGCATGCCCTGAGGAAATTCAGCATGAGAAGGAACAGGCTATTTTGCAAATCAATGGAATGATTTCAATGGGCCCAGACTTTTGAATCTTCCCATACAGAGAAAAGTACTAAATTCATTAACTCGAGGTATCTGGTGGTGGTTTAATAGCTAAGCTGTGTCCGACTCTTGTGACCCTATGGACTATAAAGCCTGCCAGGTTCCTCTGTCCATGGGATTCTCCAAGCAAGAATACTAGAGTGGGTTGTCATTTCCTTCTCCAGGACATCTTCTCAACCCAGGAATCAAAACTGGGTCTCCTGCATTGCTGGCAGATTCTTTATCGACTGAGCTACAAGAAAAGCCTGTTGAGGTATCTGGTTTTCTTTAATTAACAGTAATCTTTTGAAGTTCAGAATACCTGATCTTTGTGGAAAAAAAAATGCTATATCTCTTAGTTCCTCCCTTACCTTCAGTCTTTGGAGCAATCCCTCAGAGTTACTGGAGAGGCTGCATCTCAGGCTGAAGTCCTCAGTTTTGTCTGCCAAATAAAACTTAATTCTCAATTTTTATATTGTGCATTTTTTCCAGTTGACACTTCTGTCATGAACTAACAAAGTATCTTGCCTTCTGGCAAGTTTACTCAGACATTAAAAAAAAAAAAAAGAAAGAAAAAAGAAAAAAAAATCTGAAAAGATAGAAATTTACAATGTAGAAGTCATAATAGATTTAATGAAGAAACGAAGAATGCAGAAGCCCACTACAAAACATTAGAGACAACACATCTTTTCTAACAAATAAGGGTTGTTAACAAAATTCACTATGTATTATATACCAAGTAACTTACAAACCCAAAGAATGTTTATTGTAACTCACACTTTCTGATAAAACATTATAAATTAATAATGAAATGTCCAATGAAACCACAGCATTTATATTTGATACTCACTCTTTCAAATATCTCAAAAGTCAAAGACTCATAGGACTCCCAATAATATTAGCCATATGCCAGCTATGGTCATTTATATGATAAAGGTCAATGCTAAGAGTTACAGAGAGACCTAAAAACTTACCTTCACTTTTTGCACTATAGTTTCATGAAGAGAAAATGAATAAAGAGTTTGTGTTCTGTTGGTTTGATAACAAATGGTCTATAGGATATAATTTGAAGTCTGAAAGAAATAGTCCCAAAGAATCACTGCAGATAAAACCTGTTTAATGAACCTGTTGGCTTTTGATTTGCATCAACTGAATTAAACCAAATCTCACCTCTAAAAGAACCAATATTATTAGACTTGCTAGTTTTCACAGTTGAATCATCTGGTTTCTTTACATTTCTCTAATTTCTACACAATTTCTTTTCCTATTTATCCAGAGAAGGCATTCTTTTTCCTTTTTTCTTTGGTCTAACTACACCACAAATAAGAAAGAGTACAATAATTTCAGTGGATAGTAAGTGGTTTACACAGCATGTGTGGCAAATTAGTTTATTTTTGGGTAAAAAATATTAAATAGTCATTACAGAGCAATTCTTTTATATGGGACATTCCTCACATTTTGTATTTTTAATAACCATTTTGAAACTTTTTCGATAACCAAATATACATGTTACATCCAGAATTATTAACAAAATAATATGATTTTGTATACTAATGGAGTTTGGCAATAGTGATGAATATATAGTTGTGACATTTTTTATAACATTGTTGACAAAGATTATCAGACATATATTTTCACAAGTTAATCTTACAGTGGGCTTCCCTGGTGGCTCAATGGTAAAGAATCTACCTGTAATGTGGGAGACCTGGGTTTGAACCCTGGGTTGGGAAGATCCCCTGGAGGAGGGCATGGTAACCCACTGTGGTATTCTTGCCTGGAGCATCCTCATAGACAAAGGAGCCTGGTGGGCTACAGTCCATAGGGTCACAAAGAGTCAGACACAACTGAGCAACTAAGCAAAGCACAATCTTACAGTAATTAAATTCTTGGTAAAGCACTGTAGTATTTGTTTTACCAAGTTATTTGAGATTTGTTATACATTGATGGACAGAGAGGCCTGGCGTGCTGTGATTCATGGGGTCGCAAAGAGTCGGATACGACTGAGCAACTGATCTGATATGATCTGGTACATTGATTGGGCAAATCAAGAATTAATTTTCACAGAAATAAAGTTAATGTGTAGGATGTCTTAAATGAGGTACAATTGGATTTTCAATTTATCATAGCTTTTTTCCAAATCAGAAATATAGTCCATATTTAATAATATAAAGGTTATTTTTGCAGTAGGTTTCTATTCAAGTAGGATAAATGATGCCTAAAAACATCTCCGGTATTTTTTTTTTTTTTTCAGTTCATATAAACAGACCTATGTGTTTTATATAAGATGAAGATAATTATATTGAAGTTAAATAATAAACTAAATTAGAATTAGTCATCACTGAAAGTTAATTTTTAGTAAAATTCTATATTAGGAGTGTTATACAATTTAGGCTTATGGATCTAAAATGTATATCCACAATTTGAAAATAAGGAAGGAATCATAAAAAAATTAATTTGGATGGTTAAATAAATACTCAGAATTCTAAATATACATCTCCATCAGAATTGTACTTTTACATTTTTCTTTATAGTTTTACTTTTGTCTCTTATGAAACTGCTAGAGGAATAGATAAAATGAGCAGTAGAAACTGAGGTAACTATTCTAAGTGCTAATCTCATCTCCCCCAATTACTACAAATGTAGTTTTTGGAAAATTGTTTAAATATGCCTATCATTTTTTTTTTTTTTTTTCATTTCAGCGATCACTGTACATAGAGTGTTCTACTACCACATAAGGTAGTGGAAATGAAGGTATTTTTTAGAAAACAAAAGTGTGTAATTCTGTAATATGGACATGATGGTAGGAGATACACAGAATCAAAACCAGGGTCAAGCTGACTTTCTCTCAGCCACCTCCTCTTTATTCACCAAAATCAACCTCTCCATCACCTTTCTTGCCTTAAGGAGAAAAAAACCACAATGGTCTCTGTCATTGTTTACATTTATTGTTTAAATAACAAGTAAAAGGGAAGTGTAAAAATGATAATGAAAGCACATCAATGGAAGAATATTCAATTTAGATGAGAAAACATGAGTTTAATTTCTGCCTCCATCTATGAATAGTTAACTGATTCTTTCTGTAAATTATCTGCTTGCTCCAGGCCTATATTCAACCTTTTACTATATTAAGGTGGAAACAGATAAGACTACCTGGAGAACAGTAAAAGTTAGGAGAGAAGCAGAACTAAATAGAAGCTAACCCAGGTGGCCCAGTGATAAAGAATCCACCTGCAAAAGCAAGAGACTCAAGAAATGCAGGTTAGATTCCTGGGTAGGAAAGATCCTTTGCAGTAGGAAACGGCAAGTTGCACGGGTATTCTTGCCTGGAAAATGCCATGGACAGAAATGCTTGGCAGGGCGTGTGGTCACAAAGAGTCAGATCTGACTGAGCAACTGAGTGCACACACAACATGTATGTAATTAAAAGCTAAATCAATGAAGATAAGTTTATAAGTGAGATTTATCCAACAAAGAAAGAGGAATACACTAGAAGTTCCTATTTAGACTTACTGGGAGGTTAGGGATGTACATGGCTAGGGAGTGAATTTATGGACAAAATAGTTGAGTAGGCCGCCAGAGCCCAGAATCCATATAGTGAGGCACTCAGTGTGTTTTAAAGCCTATCCATGGTACTCCAGAAAAGATTTGAGTTGGACAATGTAGTTAGTAAAATGTCTATACTCTTAGAGGACAGGGATACAAAATGTAACAAATCATGAGAGACAAAGAAGTTGTATCCATAAACCAACAAACACACGAGTTTCAGAAAGAAATCAGAAAAAAAAATAAATAAAAAGGAGATGACAACTATTAAACAAATAATAGAAGCCAGTGTCCCAAGTAAGAGAAAACAGATTTTCAGACGTGTAGCAATCCCTAAGTGTAAGCATAAGGAATGGAAGAACCACCCAATGTTTAACCTCATGAAAATTAAAAAAACTTGAGGTGATAAAAAAAGGTTACTTGTAAAGAAATGTGACCAAACCTTGGCATGAGAGAGTTAAACCAAAATAAGGTTTCCAGAAATCACGAGGAAAGCTTCCATGGTGCTTTAAGAAAAATTATCTAAGAATTTGAGTTCTATACTCAGCCAGATAATCAATGAAGTGGGAGGGAAAGAACAGACTTTTCCAGATATTCATAGACTCAAAAAGATCATCTGTAACACTGTTTACGGAGAAGGCAATGGCACCCCACTCCAGTACTCTTGGCTGGAAAATCCCATGGACGGAGGAGCCTGGTAGGCTGCAGTCCATGGTGTTGCGAAGAGTTGGACACGACTGAAACAACTTAGCAGCAGCAGCAGCAGCACTCCTTATGCCTAGAATTGACATGACTACCAAAACAGAAGACAGAAGAACCATTTCATCTTATTCTTAAGTACATGTGCCCAGATAACTGGTGGGGAGTGAATTTAAAAAATACTGGTCAAAACCGGAGCTGAGTCAGACACCTAGGTGAATGAGGGAGAAGACACAAATTATCCTGGTGTTAGGTAGTTAGAATAGGAAAAAGGAGTCCAAAATGGGGATGGCTAAAAGACAAAGAAAATAAATAAATGACAAAGAAAGGAAATAGCCCGAGAAAATGGAGGAAAATAAAATCCGAGGACCAGAGTGAGAACCTCAGATGAAACAAACAGCCTTCCTGGCTATATCAATTTACACAGGGCAGCCTCAGGGGAAGGAGATAAATCATATAAAAAGAGCAGCCAAGACTGAACCTCTCTCTTTTTATATGTGGCCCACTCTCATGCCTTGAGGGAGTACTATCCTTTGCTTGGTGAATAAAACTGAGTTGTAAACAAGCTACAACACTGGTCTGCCATTTCAAATCTTTGTTGTGGAGAGATAGAACTGAGGAAATTACACACTCGCCCAACAATGGGAATATGTGTTTTTAAAACATTTTCCTCTCTGAGTATAGAGGAAGGCATATTATGCATGTGTATATTAGAAAAGGTCTTGAAGCCCTTTTTTGTACAGTTCTTCTGTGTATTCTTGCCACCTCTTCTTAATATCTTCTGCTTCTGTTAGGTCCACACCATCTCTGTCCTTTATCGTGCCCATCTTTGCATGAAATGTTCCTTTGGTATCTCTGATTTTCTTGAAGAGATCCCTAGTCTTTTCCATTCTGTTGTTTTCCTCTATTTCTTTGCATTGATCACTGAAGAAGGCTTTCTTATCTCTTCTTGCTATTCTTTGGAACTCTGCATTTAGATGTTTATATCTTTCCTTTTCTCCTTTGCTTTTCGCTTCTCTTCTTTTCACAGCTATTTGTAAGGCCTCCCCAGACAGCCATTTTGCTTTTTTGCATTTCTTTTCCATGGGGATGGTCTTGATCCCTGTCTCCTGTACAATGTCACGAACCTCATTCCATAGTTCATCAGGCACTCTATCTATCAGATCTAGGCCCTTAAATCTATTTCTCACTTCCACTGTATAATCATAAGGGATTTGATTTAGGTCATACCTGAATGGTCTAGTAGTTTTCTCTACTTTCTTCAATTTTAGTCTGAATTTGGCAATAAGGAGTTCATGGTCTGAGCCACAGTCAGCTCCTGGTCTTGTTTTTGCTGATTGTATAGAGCTTCTCCATCTTTGGCTGGAAAGAATATAATCGATCTGATTTCGGTGTTGACCATCTGGTGATGTCCATGTATAGAGTCTTTATTGACTATGCCAAAGCCTTTAACTGTGTGGATCACAATAAACTATGGAAAATTCTGAAAGAGATGGGAATACCAGACCACCTGATCTGCCTCTTAAGAAATCTGTATGCAGGTCTGGAAGCAACAGTTAGAACTGGTCATGGAACAACAGACTGCTTCCAAACAGGAAAAGGAGTACGTCAAGGCTGCATATTGTCACCATGTTTATTTAACTTATATGCAGAGTACATCATGAGAAATGCTGGACTGGAAGAAACACAAGCTGGAATCAAGATTGCCGGGAGAAATATCAATAACCTCAGATATGCAGATGACACCACTCTTATGGCAGAAAGTGAAGAGGGGCTAAAAAGCCTCTTGATGAAAGTGAAAGTGGAGAGTGAAAAGGTTGGCTTAAAGCTCAACATTCAGAAAACGAAGATCATGGCATCTGGTCCCATCACTGCATGGGAAATAGATGGGGAAACAGTGGAAACAGTGTCAGACTTTATTTTTCTGGGCTCCAAAATCACTGCAGATGGTGACTGCAGCCATGAAATTAAAAGACGCTTGCTCCTTGGAAGGAAAGTTATGACCAACCTAGATAGCATATTCGAAAGCAGAGACATTACTTTACCAACAAAGGTTCGCCTAGTCAAGGCTATGGTCTTTCCTGTGGTCATGTATGGATGTGAGAGCTGGACTGTGAAGAAGGCTGAGCGCCAAAGAATTGACGCTTTTGAACTGTGGTGTTGGAGAAGACTCTTGAGAGTCCCTTGGACTGCAAGAAGATCCAACCAGTCCATTTTGAAGGAGATCCATCCTGGAATTTCTTTAGAAGGAATGATGCTAAATCTGAAACTCCAGTATTTTGGCCACCTCATGTGAAGAGTTGACTCATTGGAGAAGACTCTGATGCTGGGAGGGATTGAGGGCAGGAGGAGAAGGGGACGACAGAGGATGAGATGGCTGGATGGCATCACTGACTCGATGGATGCGAGTCTGAGTGACCTCCGGGAGCTGGTGATGGACAGGGAGGCCTGGCGTGCTGTGGTTCATGGGGTCGCAAAGAGTCGGACACGACTGAGCGACTGATCTGATCTGATCTGATTAGAAAAGGGATGGAAATTACAGAGTTGGCACAGAAATTATCAAATTATACTTCAAAATAAAGCAAAGTAAAATCTAGCTTGTTTGACCTTAATTTCTAAGAGAAACCTCTTTTAAGTGTATGGATAAGAGAAATGGGGCTTTAGAAATGGAAATACATTTTAGAAGACAGTTAATTTTTCTGTCATTAGCAATAGTATACATTTATAGCAAATAAAAACTCTTTAGATTATTTTTACATTTTAAAACAACTTTTAAAGTGATTAAAATAATTTTACTTTAGAAAAGGATGCACACATTTTCAACTTTGAGGGGCAAAATAAGAGAGGTAATGAACAGGACAGTGTTGTGAAAATAGCTCAGTTTCTGTAATGAATAGATCTGTCCAGATGAATCTAGACAAGAAATATAATTTTCAAATTTATATAAATAAGCTAAAATAAGAACTAGAAGTTACCAAAAATAGCACTCAACAGAAAAAAAGGAAAATCAAGAGTTCAGGTGAAATTTTTAACTATTTTTTTTCTCATACCTAAGAAAAAATTGCAAATATAAAGGAAAGTAAAATTATCTGAATAGCACTGAGAATAAATATAACACAAAATTTGCAAATAGAAGAATTTAAATAAATGATATATTTTAGGTGAGAGGGTTGAAGGTTGACTGCAAGACAGATCATGACTTACATTATTGACTCTTCTGCATGTTTGATTTTTTAAAGGCATAATAACTATTACTTAGGAAAACTAATTTCTAGAAAGGAAATGAGAGTCTGATAAAGTAGGAATATAGCTTTAAAGGTGAAAGAGAGGAAGCAAAATGTTGAAAAAGGCAATAAGAAAAGGCTTCACAATACTTCGGCTGTGCCTTAGGAGACACTTAGAGAGGAATTGGAGTCATTTGTTAAATAGCAGTAGACATACTAGTTCACTGGTATTTGTGAAAAATACAATGAACATTGACAAGCAAGCATAGTCAACATTGCAATGGATCCTTCTTGGTTCTAATTTGGCAATTTGCCAGGGTTAACAATAGCAACACAAAAGAACAAATATAAAACAGGAACCATAATCAATTCATGGAAGTACCATTTTAAGTATATAACCTGGACACAGTTTATTTCCACATGATAAGACATACATGTGGGTTTCACAAATTATTAAGAGTCTTTCTTCTTCCCAAGATAGCTCAGCTAAATTCTGCACTGAATTTCAATTCTTCTATTCAATTTTTTATTATCTGTATATTATTATTTATACTGTATTATTTATATAACTGGCTCACTACTTACCAGTTACCGTTTTAATTATTTTAAGATAGGAAACATTAAATGCTCATTAAACATTCTAAATTTTTACATTTTTATGCCATTTCTTAGTTAATTTAGTTTCTTAAAAAAGGTTGTAGTGCATATTTTTGACCAGCTTTACTATAATTATATGCAAAGAGATTACATATAGTTGTTTGTTAATGTATATTAATAAGTTTGTAATAAAATAAATGGAACCCATGTGCCATTTTGTGGTCATTTATCTTAAATGTCAATGTAGGATTTTCAGAAAGAAGGTACTAACATACACACACACACACATATATATATATATCTTCACCTTACTTTTCACTTAGAGGTTTGTAATATTAGAATTGATAAGAAAAAGTGACTCAGGGTAAACACTGACTCTAATCTTGTCAGATGTCAGGAAATGAAAATATACAGAATATACACATTTGTCAAAAACATTCATTTTATATGCAGTAACAAAAAAAGTTTACCAAAACCACTATATTAATACTTAGTATTTCTTTATGAATACTTTAAGATTAAATTTTTAATAATAAAAATGTCTACTTCTATCAACTTTAAGAAAACATAATATACTAAATATATCTATCCCTTTGAAATAAAAAGTATGCATCATCTGAAGTAAAAGGTGTATTTTCCTATAGAAAATATCTATAATCAATGTAATATTTTGAAAAAAGATATTTCATTAGAAAATAATCAGGCACTATGTATAATTAAGTAGGAAATACAAAAATCAGTATTTTTTTCAAAACTAGCTTTTGGATAGGTGACATTCCTAAACTTATAAAAATGAAATAGTATTATTCAATAGTTTGGCAAGGAGAGAGACAAGTTACCTTTGGGCATGTATTAATTTAATTTTTATTTTATTATGGTTTGCATTTTTCTACACTCCTTTACAGAAACATATTTTTGCAGCGATATGTACTGCCAAATGATCATTCTTTCATTTTTTGTAATTGAATGCAAACAAAATATATTCTATCCTGTTGATATATTAACAAGATATTTGTAACAAGCAGGTGTGGTAATTTTTATAGTTCAAGTTTGGGGTTTATACATATTTAGAAGATTGGTCTTTTGAATAGTCTGTTTGCTGATTTGAACAGCATGCATGAGACTATTACAGAGAATATGTAATGCCTCCACACAATTACTGAGCAACATGCCCATATAAACAAGTATTATCAATTGATTTGTTAAGAAAGACACTGTGCAATTCCTGGAAATATGAACTCTGCTTATAATGTGAATTGTAATGTATTCAATATAAATAACATGTGCATATCTGTCAAATATTTAAATAGGTAAAAATGTCATTTATTTTTCTTTCATTTTAAATTAGTTTGAAGATGTGAACATTGCCTTGCCTTTAGATGGTTTAGTAGGTGTTTCTGAGTTAGAGCATTATATCAACATTTAATGAATATTAGTTAGCTTTATAGCAAAAATAAGAATTCCCTCATAGCTCAGTTGGTAAAACATCCACGTGTGAAGCAGGAGACCCCGGTTCTATTCCTGGGTGGTGAAGATCCACTTGAAAAGGGATAGGCTACCCACTCCAGTATCCTTGGGATTCCCTTGTGGCTCAGCTGGTAAAGAATCCTCCTGCAATGTGGGAAACCTGGGTTCGATCCCTGGGTTGGGAAGATCCCCTGGAGAAGGGAAAGGATACCCACTCCAGTATTCTGGCCTAGAGAATTCCATGGACTAAGCCCATGGGGTCACAAAGAGTCGGACATGACTGAGCGACTCTCACTTTCACTTTATAGCAAAGTCAAAAATGTTTTAGTTTAAACAACAACAACATAATATAAACCTAGTCAAGTAAACTAAGAAATATTTTTATCTCTTTTGGAATTGAGAGAACACATTCTGTGAGTCAAACCAACTATGTTTGAAGCTTTTATTTGATTTTGTTAGCCAGTACTAGAGATCAGAAAGATTTAGAAAGATTCATACTAGCTTAAGATTTTGAACAAAGAAGACTTAAAAAAAAAAAAAAATGCTGTTCTTGGAATTAGCATTATAACTCCTTTCTGTGTATCATCCAGTCACTTGCTCATTTATTAAACTTTCCTGAATATCAGTAGCATTCATTGTTCCAATAGTTGGTTTTGATTAAAGCTACTTATTGTGATAAACCTTCAGATCAGATCAGTCGCTCAGTCGTGTCCGAGTCTTTGCGACCCCATGAATCACAGCACGCCAGGCCTACCTGTCCATCACCAACTCCCGGAGGTCACTCAGACCGGCATCCATCGAGTCAGGGATGCCATCCAGCCATCTCATCCTCTGTCGCCCCTTCTCCTCCTGCCCACAATCCCTCCGAGCATTGGAGTCTTCTCCAATGAGTCAACTCTTCACATGAGGTGGCCAAAATACTGGAGTTTCAGCTTTAGCGTCTTTCCTTCCAAAGAAATCCCAGGGCTGATCTCCTTCAGAATGGACTGGTTGGATCTCCTTGCAGTCCAAGGGACTCTCAAGAGTCTTCTCCAACACCACAGTTCAAAAGCATCAATTCTTTGGCACTCACCTTTTTTCACAGTCCAGCTCTCACATCCATATATGACCACAGGAAAGACCATAGCCTTGACTAGATGAACCTTTGTTGGCAAAGTGATGTCTCTGCTTTTGAATATGCTATCTAGGTTGGTCATAACCTTCCTTCCAAGGAGTAAGCGTCTTTTAATTTCATGGCTGCAATCACCATCTGCAGTAATTTTGGAGCCCAGAAAAATAAAGTCTGACACTGTTTCCACTATTTCCCCATCTATTTCCCATGTAGTGATGGGACCGGATGCCATCATCTTTGTTTTCTGAATGTTGAGCTTTAAGCCAAAGTTTTCACTCTCCACTTTCACTTTCATCAAGAGGCTTTTTAGCCCCTGTTCACTTTCTGCCATAAGGGTGGTGTCATCTGCATATCTGAGGTTATTGATATTTCTCCCAGCAATCTTGATTCCAACTTGTGTTTCTTCCAGTCCAGTGTTTCTCATGATGTACTCTGCATACAAGTTAAATAAACAGGGTGACAGTATACAGCCTTGACGTACTCCTTTTCCTATTTGGAACCAGTCTGTTGTTCCATGTCCAGTTCTAACAGTTGTTTCCTGACCTGCATACAGATTTCTCAAGAGGCAGATCAGGTGGTCTGGTATTCCCATCTCTTTCAGAATTTTCCACAGTTTATTGTGATCTACACAGTCAAAGGCTTTGGCATAGTCGTTTAGGGCATGCAATATCCATTTGTGTCCGAGTCCTTAGGAGTGCTTCAGTAGCTATCACAAAGTATTTCTTTGAATATTTTCAATGAAACTCTAGGGCTTTTTGTCAGGTATCATTCTTGGATGTCTTGTGATTATTGAGACATCAATAATAGAAAGAAAGAAAATCTCCCAAATATTTGGAGATTAATCAGCCTACTTTTATATAATACATTTCAAAAATGAAATCTCAAGAGAAAATTTAAAGTATTTTTAATTAAATGGTAAGGCAACACAACTTTATCAAAATATTTGGAAAATCAGAGAAAAGGAAAGGTCAAGAATCTATTGGCTTTCAACTTAGGAAATTAGAAAATGAAGAACAATATAAATCCATGATAAAAATTCTCAGTGAAGTAGAAACAGAGGGGTTCAACTTGAAAAAAAAAAAAAAAAATCTACCAAAAAAAATTAGAACCCTATATCTAAGATCACACTTAATGGTGAGAAATTAGAAATTTTCCTAATAAAACCAAGTATAGCAAGGATGTCCTCTCTTACCCTTCATTTTTAAGATTGTACTGGAAGTCCTAGCTAATGTAATAATACAAGCAAGAAAAATAAAAGATGCACAGTGTGGAAAGGAAGAAATAAAATTGTCTCTGAAGACAGATAGACATGTCTTCATGTCTTCATGATCATCTATGTAAAAAATCTGAAGGAAGCAACAAAAACACCCAAAAAATGATAAATGAATTACAACAAGTTTTCAGGATACACGGGTGATACACTATTGCTTCCCTGTATTTCACCAGTAAACAAGTGGAATTTTAAATGAAAATGAAACATCATTTATGTTAGCAGCCTCCAAAATGAAATACTTAGATATAAATCTGAGAAAATAGGTACAGTTTTGAGATACAGGCAACTACAAAACTCTGATAGGCAAAATTTATAAAGTACTGTATATAAGGGGAGATATTCCATATTCAGCGCAGGAACGGCTGAGAGGAGTTGCCCGCGTCCGAGGTGAGGGGCAGCGATGAGAGGAGTTACCCCGCGTCCCAGGTCGGAGGGGCGGCCAGAAGGACACCCAACGCCCCAAGCCGGACACCAGGGGCTGCGGGCAGTAGGAGCTACCCGACGCCCCCACGCCCGAGGCCAAGGGTGGCAGCTGGGAGGAGCAACCCCATGCCTGAGGCCAGGGGCAGTGGCTGGGAGGACCAACCCCACATCCAAGGAGCCGTGGCTGCACGAGCGCAGGAGGGCCTAGAGGAGCTACCCACGTTGAAGGTCAGGAAGGGCGATTGTGAGGAGAGACCTCTCATCCAAGGTAAGGATCAATGGCTGTGCTTTGCTGGAGCAGCCCTGAAGAGATATCCCACTCACAAGGTAAGAGAAATCCATGTAAGATAGTATGTGTTGCAAGACGGCATCAGAGGGCAAACGCACTGAAACCATACTCACAGAAAACTAGTCAATCTAATCACACTAGGACCACAGCCTTGTCTAACTCAATGAAACTAAGCCATGCCTGTGGAGCAACCCAAGATAGGTGGGTCATGGTGGAGAAATCTGACAGGATGTGGTCCACTGGAGAAGGGAATGGCAAACCACTTCAGTATTCTTGCCTTGAGAACCCCATGAACAGTATGAAAAGGCAAAATGATAGGATACTGAAAGAGAAACTCCCCAGGTCAGTAGATGCCCAATATGCTACTGGAGATCAGTGGAGAAATAACTCCAGAAAGATTTAAGGGATGGAGCCAAAGCAAAAAGAATACCCAGCTGTGGATGTGTCTGGTGATAGAAGCAAGGTCCAATGTTATAAAGAGCAATATTGCATAGGAACCTGGAATGTCAGGATCATGAATCAAGGCAAATTGGAAGTGGTCAAACAAGAGATGACTAGAGTGAATGCCCACATTCTAGGAATCAGCGAACTCAAATGGACTGGAACGGGTGAATTTAACTCAGATGATCATTGTATCTACTACTGCAAGCAGGAATCCCTCAGAAGAAATGGAGTGGCCATCATGGTCAACAAAAGAGTCCGAAGTGCAGTACTTGGATGCAATCTCAAAAACAACAGAATGAACTCTGTTCGTTTCCAAGGCAAACCATTCAATGTCACAGTAATCCAAGTCTATGCCCCAACCAGTAACGCCGAAGAAGCTGAAGTTGAACGATTCTATGAAGACCTAGAAGACCTTTTAGAACTAACACCCAAAAAAGATGTCCTTTTCATTATAGGGGACTGAAATGCAAAAGTAGGAAGTCAAGAAACACCTGGACTAACAGGCAAATTTGGCCTTGGGATATGGAATGAAGCAGGGCAAAGACTAATAGAGTTTTGCCAAGAAAATGCACTGGTCATAACAAGCACCCTCTTCCAACAACACAAGAGAAGACTCTATACATGGACATCACCAGATGGTCAACACCAAAATCAGACCGATTACATTCTTTGCAGCCAAAGATGGAGAAGCTCTATACAGTGACCAAAAACAAGACCAGGAACTGACTGTGGCTCAGACCATGAACTCCTTATTGCTGAATTCAGACTGAAATTGAAGAGAGTAGGGAAAACCACTAGACCATTCAGGTATGACCTAAATCAAATCACTTATGATTATACAGTGGAAGTTAGAAATAGATTTAAGCACCTAGATTTGATAGATAGAGTGCCTGATGAACTATGGAATGAGGTTCGTGACATTGTACAGGAGACAGGGATAAAGACCATCCCCATGGAAAAGAAATGACAAAAGCAAAATGGCTGTCTGGGGAGGCCTTACAAATAGCTGTGAAAAGAAGAGAAGCGAAAAGCAAAGGAGAAAAGGAAAGATATAAACATCTGAATGCAGAGTTTCAAAGAATAGCAAGGAGAGATAAGAAAGCCTTCTTCAACGATCAGTGCAAAGAAGTAGAGGAAAACAACAGAATGGAAAAGACTATGGATCTCTTCAAGAAAATCAGAGATACCAAAGGAATATTTCATGCAAAGATGGGCTCAATAAAGGACAGAAATGGTATGGAACTAACAGAAGAAGATATTAAGAAGAGGTGGCAAGCATACACAGAAAAAATATACAGGAAGGATTTTCATGAACCAGATAATCACGATGATGTGATCATTGACCTGGAGCCAAACATCCTGGAATGTGAAGTCAAGTGGCCTTAGAAAACATGACTACGAACAAAGCTAGTGGAGGTGATGGAATTCCAGTGGAGCTATTTCAAATCCTAAACAATGATGCTGTGAAAGTGCTGCACTCAGTATGCCAGCAAATTTGAAAAACTAAGCAGTGGCCACAGGACTGGAAAAGGTTAGTTTTCATTCCAATCCCAAAGAAAGGTAATGCCGAAGAATGCTCAAACTACTGCACAATTGCACTCATCTCACACACTAGTAAAGTAATGCTCAAAATTCTCCAAGCCAGGCTTCAGCAATATGTGAACCATGAGCATCCTGATGTTCAAGCTGGTTTTAGAAAAGGCAGAGGAACCAGAGATCAAATTGCCAACATCCTCTGGATCATGGAAAAAGCAAGAGAGTTCCAGAAAAACATCTATTTCTGCTTTATTGACTATGCCAAAGCCTTTGATTGTGTGGATCACAATAAACTGTGGAAAATTCTGAAAGAAATGGGAATACCAGACCACCTGACCTACCTCTTGAGAAATCTGTATGCAGGTCAGGAAGCAATAGTTAGAACTGAACATGGAACAACAGACTCGTTCCAAATAGGAAAAGGTGTCCATCAAGGCTGTATATTGTCACCCTGTTTATTTAATTTATATGCAGAGTACATCATGAGAAACGCTGGAGTAGAAGAAACACAAGGTGGAATTAAGATTACTGGGAGAAATATCAATAACTTCAGATATGCAGATTACACCACCCTTATGGCAGAAAGTGAAGAGGAACTAAAAAATCTCTTGATGAAAGTGAAAGGGGAGAGTGAAAAAGTTGGCTTAAATCTCAACATTTGGAAAACTAAGATCATGGCATCCGGTCCCATCACTTCATGGTAAATAGATGTGGAAACAGTGGAAACAGTGTCAGACTTTGTTTTTCTGGGCTCCAAAATCACTGCAGATGGTGACTGCAGCGATGAAATTAAAAGACGCTTACTCCTTGGAAGGAAAGTTATGACCAACCTAGATAGCATATTCAAAAGCTGAGACATCACTTTGCCAACAAAGGTTCATCTAGTCAAGGCTATGGTCTTTCCTGTGGTCATGTATGGATGTGAGAGTTGGACTGAGAAGAAGGCTGAGTGCCAAAGAATTGATGCTTTTGAACTGTGGTGTTGGAAAAGACTCTTGAGAGTCCCTTGGACTGCAAGGAGATCCAACCAGTCCATTCTGAAGGAGATCAGCCCTGGGATTTCTTTGGAAGGAATGATGCTGAAGCTGAAACTCCGATACTTTGGCCACCTCATGCGAAGAGTTGACTCATTGGAGAAGACTCTGATGCTGGGAGGGATTGGGGGCAAGAGGAGAAGGGGACGACAGAGGATGAGATGGCTGGATGGCATCCCTGACTCAATGGATGTGAGTCTGAGTGACCTCCAGGAATTGGTGATGGACAGGGAGGCCTGGCGTGCTGCAATTCATGGGGTCCCAAAGAGCTGGACATTAATGAGTGACTGATCTTACCTGTCTGATTCCATATTCATGGGTAGAAAAATTCAATTTTATCAAAATATTAGTTCTTCATAACTTGATCTACAAATTTAACTCAATCCCAATGAAAACCCCGGTAAATTAGTTTGTGGCTATCAAAAGTTTCCAGAGTTTATATCAGATCAGATCAGTTGCTCAGTCCTGTCCAACTCTTTGCGACCCCATGAACTGCAGCACGCCAGGCCTCCCTATCCATCACCAGCTCTCGGAGGTCACTCAGACTCACATTCATCGAGTCAGTGATGGCATCCAGCCATCTCATCCTCTGTCGTCCCCTTCTCTTCCTGCCCCCAATCCCTCCCAGCATCAGAGTCGTCTCCAATGAGTCAACTCTTCGCATGAGGTGGCCAAAATACTGGAGTTTCAGCTTTAGCATCATTCCTTCCAAAGAAATCCCAGGGCTGATCTCCTTCAGAATGGACCTGTTGGATCTCCTTGCAGTCCAAGGGACTCTCAAGAGTCTTCTCCAACACCACAGTTCAAAAGCATCAATTCTTCGGCGCTCAGCCTTCTTCACAGTCCAGCTCTCACATCCATACATGACCACAGGAAAGACCATAGCCTTGACTAGGCAAACCTTTGTTGGCAAGGTGATGTCTCTGCTTTTGAATATGCTATCTAGGTTGGTCATAACTTTCCTTCCAAGGAGTAAGTGTCTTTTAATTTCATGGCTGCAGTCACCATCTGCAGTGATTTTGGAGCCCAGAAAAATAAAGTCTGACACTGTTTCCACTGCTTCTCCATGTATTTCCCATGTAGTGATGAACCTTATACCTTTCACAAAAATTAGACTTTCCATCTTTCACAAATAGAAAACAAGCCAAAAAAACAAAATACAAAACTTTTAAACTCCTAGAATATAACACAGCAGAAAATCCATATGACCTTGGGTTTAACAAAGCCTTTTAGATAGAACACCAAAGGCACAATCCATGAAAGAAATAATTGACAACTCAGACTTCATTAAAAGTAAAAGTAAAAGATTTTGGTCTGAGACAAACAATGGCAACAGGGTTAAAAAAAACAAGCCAAAGAATGGGAAAAATCTTTCAAAAAGACACAGCTGATTGTTATTCAAAATACACAAAGACCTCTTCAATGTCAACAAGAACAAAACAAGTACACCAATTAAAAACTAAGTCAAAGACCTTACCAGATATCCCAACAAAGAGAATACGCAAATGGAAAACTAAGGCACATGAAAACATGCTTCACATTGCATGTCATTAAGAAAAAACAAACAAACTAAAAGAGCAATGATAAATATTTACACACTTATTTAAATGTCTAAAACCTAGAATACCGACAAAGTCTAATGCCAAGGAGATGAGAAGCAACAGAAACTTTCACTCATTTCTGGTGGGAAAGCAGAGTGGCAAGCCACTTTTGAAGAACATTGACAATTTCCTTCAAAATTAAAAACATCTGTATCATACAATCCAGAAAACAAAGTTGAAATTTATGTCCACACGATAATTGATGCATAAATGTTTATGGCACCTTTTTCACATTTGCCAAATTTGGCAGTGATCAACATATCCTTTTGGAGAAAGCAATGGCACACCACTCCAGTACTTTTGCCTGGAAAATCCCATGGATGGAGAAGCCTGGTAGGCTACAGTTCATGGGGTTGCTAAGAGTCAGACACGACTGAGTGCCTTCACTTTCACTTTTCATTTTCATGCATTGGTGAAGGAAATGGCAACCCACTCCAGTATTCTTGCCTGGAGAAGCCTAGGGACGGGGGAGCCAGGTGGGCTTCTGTCTATGGGGTCGCACAGAGTCGGACAGGACTGAAGCGACTTAGCAGCAGCAGCAGCAGCAGCAACATATCCTTTAGTATATGAAACAATGGAATATAATTCAATCCTTTAAAAAAATAACAAAAGAGCTGTCAAGCTACATAAAGACACATGGTTACCTTAAATGAGTATTACTAAAAGAAATAAATTAATCTGAAAAGAATACATATTGTGTGGTTCCAATTATACAATCAGCTTCCCTTGTAGCTCAGTAGGTAAAGAGTCTGCTTGCAATTAAGGAGACCTCAGTTCAATTCCTGGATCAGGAAGATCTCCTGGAGAAGGAAATGGTAACCCACTCCAGTATTCTTGCCAGGAGAATCGCACGGACAGAGGAGCCTGGCAGGCTACAGTCTATGGGGTCGCAAGAGTCGGATATGACCAAGCACACAGCACACAATTATACAATATTCTAGAAAAGATAAAACTATGCAAACAGTATAGATCTGTAATGGCCTGGGTTTGGGTGGGGAATGGGTGGGGAACAGGAATTAGGCAGAGCATAGTGGAGTTTTACACTTAAAAATACTCTACATGAGACTATAAAGATGGATATGTGTCATTATTCATTTGGCCAAGTCTATAAAATATACAAAATAAAGAATGAACTGTGCTGTAAACTATAGAATTTAAGTGAGCTTGGAGTGTCAATGTAAGTTCATCAATTGTAACACATGCATAGCTCTGACAAGGGATATTGATATAGAGGAGCTATACAACCATGGGTACAGCTGGTTTATGGGCAATTGCTATCCTTCCCCTTAGTTTTGCTGTGAATCTAATCCTGTCCTAAAAATTAAATTCTTAGTTAAAAAAATGAGAGCTTTGATACATAATAAGTAAAAAAAGAGGGGGAGGATTGTGTATGTGTGTGTTTGTGTGTCTTTAGCACTTTTCATAGTATTACCATATATGTAGTTAATCTCTTATTAGTCATTTCTGATAGTGTAATTCCAAAAATTTGTATTCTTTGGAAAATATCTTTCATATGATTTTATTTTCAGATATTAATTTGACTGCCCATATAATTCTAGTTTAGTAGATCAATCTGCCCACACGTCTTCTGAACATGCCAGTCCATTTTCCCATTACTTTTTGACTATTGTAGTCTGTAATTCATTAAAAGGCACACTTTTTTTCTTCAGTACCTATGGGATTTTCTCACTCTTCTTAAGGTTTGTCAGTTAAAAGAAAATGGACTTTTATTTATAAGAATGTGTTTGTACTGGTTAAGCGTCCATGGTAGCTTTTTCTTGGAAGAATTATGAATTTAATACTAGAGAATTCTCAGTCACTATCATTTTGAATATAGCTTCTCTGCCACTCTATCTATCGTCTTCTCTAGGACATCCTATTACAAGTGTATTGGAATCTTTCAATATCTTCTACTTATCTTCATTTATTTCTCTTTCACATTCTCCTTCTGTATCTCACTGTGCTCATTTCAGTGAAAGGGCTGGATTTAATCCTCAATACTAAATCCTAATTCACAAATTCTACTTAGGATTATGACTAATACAAAGTTTACTCTGTCTTTGAGAGTTGTTTTTATAATTTTGTTCATATGATATATTACAAACACAGAAAACCCCCTAAGGTAAATGCACAATGGAAGAGGGTTTGTTAAACGTCAGTGACTATGGATTTCATATGTACTTCTTGATGCGTGTTTGTCTGCTTGTCTTTTTTCCTTTTCCTTCTGACTATTAGTGATTTTTGTTTCCCAATATTTCTTTCAGGAACTTAAATTAAACTCAGCTTCTGTGCATGTTTTAACTCATTTGTTAAGGTACTGATCCCCCTGTTGTACCAGTTTCTGACTGTCATTGTATTAAAATTTCATGTCGTTGAATTTGTATCTAGTGTTGGGTGTTTCTATTTACTTGTTTTATCTCTTTTATTACACTTCCTACTCCAGATGTTCTAGAGATTTCTCCACTTTCATATGGGGCCTCTAATCCAGGGTTATACAGGTGACATGTGAGCCCTCAGTGGGCTAACTGGTTAGAGCTAGCACTCAGTCACTGACACATGCATAATGTAGTCCAATTTTTGTTTCATTATTTTCATAATTCTATAGTTATGCAGCTTTATACCATATTGTATTCATCCTTCTTACTCTTCTTTGATTGCATTCACATTTATATCCACTGGTTGATTTATGTTTATTTTGTATGACCTTTATTTTCATAATTCTTTTAAAATGTTAAATCTCATTTTTTTAGTTTATAAAAACAGGTAAGATTGATACAATCTCAAAATTTAACATGAATCAGAAGTCCACATATTTTTGTTTTAATTTCTAAAAATTATTCCTCACGCAAATATTATGTTCTCATATATTTTGTCCCCATTTCTTTATCACCCAAAATTTTGAATTGTCAAAGGCTTTATTCATTTTGCTGGCATGGTTATGAAAAGGTCCTCTATTTAGGAGCACAGAGGGTAAGATGAAGCTGTTTGCAGTCCTGGGAAACGTTCCCAGATTATTATTTCTTCTTTAGTATAATACTTCATCTTATTCTGATTTAACACAGAAATGTGGAAAGTAATGTCCAGTGATTTTGCACATTGGTCTGTTTTACATAAAGAAATACTAAATATTTAAATATACTGAAAAGTTTGGAGACTGCTAATTTTTGTGACCCATTATTGAATATAAATTGAAAGAATTTCCTTAACAACCTCATCCACAGATCTTGGTGTGGCTGTAGGGGAATTAGTATGAATTGTTTCACAACCTCCTGTTTCAGGCAATATGTAGATTATCTTCTGATAATAGAATCAATCGTGATATGGCAAAATATATTTCCTTTTGGCAAAAATAAAATATAAAATCTAAATATAGCCCCCCTTTTTTTTTACTAATATTCTAGAAGTCACTGTAAAATTTTTAAAAAGGGGGTGAGATCCCCGCAGTACCAAACATTACCAAGGAAAATTTAGCTTAGTACTGATGAGTAAAGCAGCAACCTGATGGGAACCCGTGTCTCTGGCCAGCCATGTACAAGAAGAACACATGGAAAAGTGGTGTGCATCATCTGGGTCCTGCTGGATGACAGACTTTATTCTATTATTCACATTTCACATTTTTCTGAGTTGTGATTTTATGTCCTCAGGATTTGGAAATTACTTCTAAATACTGTCAAAGTAGAGTTAATTTGAATGCACAGGATTTATTTATTCTTTACCAAACCTTTGAGTTACTCTAATTGTGAAATATGTATCTATTTACAGCACAATCACCTATCTCCATAAGTAATAAATCTGTTGCTATATGTGGGTTAAAATACTGTTGTTGCCTTTAAAGTTAATAAAAATCATAAGTCTATGTTTAGAGACAATAAAATTTCAGTAAAATTGTTATTTCTTATTATATGGAATATGTATCTTCAATAAAACTGTTTTAATCAAAACCCTACTATATTAATACACATTCAAGGTTTTATTTCATCTATAGGCCATATAAATTATAACAGAATCTCCATGTATTGATATACTGAATGATACAAACTTAAACACTCATTAAGAGTTCAAATTATTTCATGTATCTTCAGCAGGTGTAATATCAACCTAAGGGGCAGAAATCTGTTCGGGATGGGAGAAGAGAAAGATATCTTACATGTTATAGTAATTTATGATCCTCCATTCTAAAGGAGATCAGTCCTGGGTGTTCTTTGGAAGGAATGATGCTAAAGCTGAAACTCTAGTACTTTGGCCACCTCATGCGAAGAGTTGACTCATTGGAAAAGACTCTGATGCTGGGAGGGAATGGGGGCAGGAGGAAAAGGGGACGAAAAAGAATGAGATGGCTGGATGGCATCACCGACTCGATGGATGTGAGTTTGAGTGAACTCCAGGAGTTGGTGATGGACAGGGAGATCTGGCGTACTCCGATTCATGGCGTCGCTAGGAGTCGGACACGACTGAGCAACTGAACTGAAAGACCCACAGTCCTTCAACTGATATATATAATATATCGATGCTATAAAAATTTAATAGTGAGGAATTAGGAAGAAAATAATCTAAAAAGCTTCCTTAGAAAAACTTAGGGAAAAAAAAAAAGGTTGAAAAACACTGACTCATTTAACCTTCATAGAGAATGTGTGACATAAACAGTGGCACTACTCTGATTACAGGACAAAGACCAGAAGCACAAGAACTATTGTCCAAAGTTACAGATCTAGTCGATGGTAAGACAGGAATGTGAACACAGGTCTGGACTGAATCCCATCCTCTAGGACATCTAACCACTATGTATTCTGCCTCTTTTCAAAAAGATTTACTAAGTATATATTGTCAAATAAATAAAAAATTTGTAAAAATACATAATAACTTTATATGACATATTAAATAAAACTAAGATTCAAAGTTACAAAAATAATGCTCATAAAATGTGGTTAACTTTGAAATTTGGATACTTAGCAAGCAGCATCACAATATGAATTGCCTTTACCATATTATATTTGCACGTAAATAAAGTTTAACTTTTCATTTACTGATGATATATGGACTTATATAGGCTTCCCTAGTGGCTCAGACGGTAAAGCATCTGCCTGCAATGCAGGAGACCCGGGTTCGATTCCTGGGTTGGGAAGATCCCCTGGAGAAGGAAATGGCAACCCACTCCAGTACTCTTGCCTGGAAAATCCCATGGACGGAAGAGCCTGATAGGCTACAGTCCATGGGGTCGCAAAGAGTCGGACACGACTGACGGACTTTACTTCACTTCTCTGGACTTATATGTAGCTCAAGCTTATAGAATAATAATAACTTTGAGTGTAAATTTCCTATGTTCTTGAAAACATAAGCTGTATATGTCATACTTTACCCTCCACCCACTTGATAAAATGTATACATAGAAATCCATGTGAACTTACGCTACTATTATGTTAAAAAAGAATCTCTTCCCTCCCTCACATTTTATGATTATGAACACAATCCTTGCAATAGATTATGTCACTCTTTCATTCATATTTTCAGAAAGACATCAGTCAAGGATCATTAAGCTTTCTGTTGCAAGATAAAAATTAAATTTTTATTAAATAAAGCAAGCATTAAATAAGTATCAAGTTGATATAATAACATCTTCCATCTTCATGAATAAGTGATTTACAAAAACCAAAGAACACTTAATTTTAAAAATTTAGACAACAGATTAAGTAGAATAATGTGAAAAGAATATGTGCTATGTCTCAACAAATGAAAATAAAACATTTTTATATTAATTTTTTTTAATATCCTGAGAGTATATCAAAGTGTAAAAAACACAGAAAAGTCAGCAAACACTAGCCTGTATAAAATAGGTTCATTGAAAACTAAATGGTAGGGTTCTAATACAAAAATCATTACTGGAATTGTAATAATTGAGGAAACTTGAATTTCCCACATGATTTGCATAATTACCATCATTTAAAGTCAATCTTCTAAACTGTACCACCATAGCTGATTTTTTTAATGAGTCTAGAGAACAAACCTAAACATGCAAACAGCTGCTGAGATTCATTGATCAAAGACAGAAATGCAGCGCATCTATCTAAAAGCAATTAAAGATATCTCTGAAAGATAATAAAAACTCAAAAAAAAAAAAAAAACTGTGCTTTGCATTCACCTACACAAGTTTTGTAAAAATTTGGAACTTCAGAAATAATTTTATAGTACTGTCAACTTCTATTAAAAATCTCCCAGATATCTGACATACAAATTTTAACCATAGCAAGCATTAGCTGACTGAGTAACCATGGAAATTTAAGCACTTTGGTTATAAGATTATGTTGCAGAAATACAAAAGAGATTTTGAGATCCAAATTTAGTGAATTTAGTAATACTATATCTTTTTTGCCTTTTGGCTATAACTCTTAAGATGCATGATTATAGAACCACCATCTATATCTTAATGAAACAGTTATATTATTTAATCACTAGAAACTTGTGTGCATTTTTTGTACATCAATATTAAAAACTGTATAAAACATTCAAGTGACACAAATAAATGTGATGTATATACACACACACACACACACAAACACATAATATACCTGTATGGGGGTCAAGAAGCAACAGTTAGAACCTTACATGGAACAACTGATTGGTTCAAAATTGGAAAAAGTATGACAAGGCTATATATTGTCATCTTGTTTATTTAAATATGTGCAGAGTACATTATGCAAAATTTCAGGCTGGATGAACCACAAACTAGAATCAAGATTGCTGGGAGAAATATCAATAACGGCAGATATGCAGATGATACCACCCTTATGGCTGAAAGTGAAGGGGAACTAAAGAGCCTCTTGATGAAACTGAAAGAGGAGAGTTTAAGCTGGCTTAAAACTCAACAGTCAAAACACTAAGACCACAGCATCCAATCCCATCACTTCATGGTAAGCAGGTGAGGAAAAAGTAGAAGTAGTGACAGATTTTATTTTCCTGGGCTCTAAACTCACTATGGATACTGACTGCAGACATGAAATTAAAAGACACTTGCTTCTTGAAAGGAAAGCTATGAGAAGACTAGATGGTGTATTAAAAAGCAAAGACATCCCTTTGCTAAAAAAAAGGTCTGTATAGTCAAAAATATGGTTTTTCTAGTAGTCATATATGGATGTTACAGTTTGACCATAAGGAAACCTGAGCACTGAAGAACTGATGCTTTTGAACTGTGGTGCTGGAGAGACTCTTGGGAGTCCCTTGAACTGTAAGGAAAGCAAACCAGTCAATCCTAAAAGAGATTAACTTGGAATATAGTTGGAAGGAACGAGGTTGATATTGATGCTCCTATACTGTGGCCACCTGATGTGAAGAGCCAACACATTGGAAAAGTCTTGATGCTGGAAAAGATTCAAGGCAGGAGGAGAAGGGGATGACAGAGGATGAGATGGTTGGATGGCATCATCAACTAAATGGACATGAGTTTAAGCAAACTCCAGGAGATAGTGAAGGACAGAGAAGTCTGATGTCTTGCAGTCCACAGGGTCACAAAAGAGTCAGCCAGGCTAGTCTGTCCATGGGATTCTCCAGGCAAGAACATTGGAGTGGGTTACCATTGCCTTCTCAGGGGATCTTCCTGACTCAGGGATTGAACATGGGTCTCTTGCATTGCAGGCAGATTCTTTACTGTCTGAGCCACCAGAGAAACCATATATACATACATATATGGTTATACATGTGTATATATCAGATCAGATCAGATCAGTCGCTCAGTCGTGTCCGACTGTTTGCGACCCCATGAACCGCAGCACGCCAGGTCTCCCTGTCCATCACCAGCTCCCGGAGGTCACTCAGACTCGCATCCATCGAGTCAGTGATGCCATCCAGCCATCTCATCCTCTGTCGTCCCCTTCTCCTCCTGCCCACAATCCCTCCCAGCATCAGAGTCTTCTCCAATGAGTCAACTCTTCGCATGAGGTGGCCAAAATACTGGAGTTTCAGCTTTAGCATCATTCCTTCTAAAGAAATTCCAGGATTGATCTCCTTCTGAATGGACTGGTTGGATCTTCTTGCAGTCCAAGGGACTCTCAAGAGTCTTCTCCAACACCACAGTTCAAAAGCATCAATTCTTCGACGCTCAGCCTTTTTCACAGTCCAGCTCTCACATCCATACATGACCACAGGAAAGACCATAGCCTTGACTAGGCGAACCTTTGTTGGTAAAGTAATGTCTCTGCTTTTGAATATGCTATCTAGGTTGGTCATAACTTTCCTTCCAAGGAGCAAGCGTCTTTTAATTTCATGGCTGCAGTCACCATCTGCAGTGATTTTGGAGCCCAGAAAAACAAAGTCTGACACTGTTTCCACTGTTTCCCCATTTATTTCCCATGCAGTGATGGGACCAGATGCCATGATCTTCATTTTCTGAATGTTGAGCTTGAAGCCAGACTTTTCACTCTCCACTTTCACTTTCATCAAGAGGCTTTTAGCCCCTCTTCACTTTCTGCCATAAGAGTGGTGTCATCTGCATATCTGAGGTTATTGATATTTCTCCCGGCAATCTTGATTCCAACTTGTGTTTCTTCCAGTCCAGCATTTCTCATGATGTACTCTGCATATAAGTTAAATAAACATGGTGACAATATGCAGCCTTGACGTACTCCTTTTCCTATTTGGAAGCAGTCTGTTGTTCCATGACCAGTTCTAACTGTTGCTTCCTGACCTGCATACAGATTTCTCAAGAGGCAGATCAGGTGGTCTGGTATTCCCATCTCTTTCAGAATTTTCCATAGTTTATTGTGATCCACACAGTCAAAGGCTTTGGCATAGTCAATAAAGCAGAAATAGATGTTTTTCTGGAACTCTCTTGCTTTTTCCATGATCCAGCGGATGTTGGCAATTTGATCTCTGGTTCCTCTGCCTTTTCTAAAACCAGCTTGAACATCAGGAAGTTCACGGTTCACATATTGCTGAAGCCTAGCTTGGAGAATTTTGAGCATTACTTTACTAGCGTGTGAGATGAGGGCAATTGTTCGGTAGTTTGAGCACTCCTTGGCATTGCCTTTCTTTGGGATTGGGATGAAAACTGACCTTTTCCAATCTTGTGGCCACTGCTGAGTTTTCCAAATTTGCTGGCATACTGAGTGTAGCACTTTCACAGCATCATCATTCAGGACTTGGATTAGCTCCACTGGAATTCCATCACCTCCACTAGCTTTGTTCGTAGTGATGCTTTCTAAGGCCCATTTGACTTCACATTCCAAGATGTCTGGCTCTAGGTCAGTGATCACATCATCATGATTATCTAGGTCTTGAAGCTCTTTTTTGTACAGTTCTTCTGTGTGTTCTTGCCACCTCTTCTTAATATCTTCTGCTTCTGTTAGGTCCACACCATCTCTGTCCTTTATCGTGCCCATCTTTGCATGAAATGTTCCTTTGGTATCTCTGATTTTCTTGAAGAGATCCCTAATCTTTCCCATTCTGTTGTTTTCCTCTATTTCTTTGCATTGATCACTGAAGAAGGCTTTCTTATCTCTTCTTGCTATTCTTTGGAACTCTGCATTTAGATGTTTATATCTTTCCTTTTCTCCTTTGCTTTTCGCTTCTCTTCTTTTCACAGCTATTTGTAAGGCCTCCCCAGACAGCCATTTTGCTTTTTTGCATTTCTTTTCCATGGGGATGGTCTTGATCCCTGTCTCCTGTACAATGTCACGAACCTCATTCCATAGTTCATCAGGCACTCTATCTATCAGATCTAGGCCCTTAAATCTATTTCTCACTTCCACTGTATAATCATAAGGGATTTGATTTAGGTCATACCTGAATGGTCTAGTAGTTTTCTCTACTTTCTTCAATTTAAGTCTGAATTTGGCAATAAGATGTTCATGGTCTGAGCCACAGTCAGCTCCTGGTCTTGTTTTTGCTGATTGTATAGAGCTTCTCCATCTTTGGCTGCAAAGAATATAATCGATCTCATTTAGGTGTTGACCATCTGGTGATGTCCATGTTTAGAGTCTTCTCTTGTGTTGTTGGAAGAGGGTATTTGCTATGACCAGTGCATTTTCTTGGCAAAAATCCCAGGGTCTTTGTAATAAAAGCCCCAGGGCCATATATATGATCGTGGGGCTTTTATTATAAGCTTAGAATTTGTTACTTACAAAGAAAGAAAACAACTTTTTGAAAGGCTGAAATGCTAAGCAGAGAATTTGGTGATTTCATAGGAGAACTGGAGAAGCAAAAAGCTTGGATTCAGGAGCAAAAGAAAGAGAATACCTAGTAAGCATGCAAGACACTCAGTCAGTGCTCTGAACAGTTTATAGGTAATGATTACATAAAAACTGGAAATAGACTAGCCTTGTGTGGCTTAAGGTGCTGTGCCTGTAATCAATCTCTGCTGCAAGGAACAAACTGAATGCTCCTGGGATGAAGATGACTTTCAGAGACAGTAATGTTTTACGTAGACAAAATCAAACATTTCAAATTAAAAGACAAGCCAGAATATGGGATTTACTGATGAAGAATCAAAAGAAAACAGACAAGTATTCCAGGTGCTACAAATCTCAGGAAAAAATTTTAAAATACCCATAGTGAATATGATGAAATAAACATAAGATATGCTGGAGCATTTCACTCGAGAATTGAAGTTACAAACAAATAAACAAAACCTAAAACAAATGGAAATCCTTGAAATAAAAATTTCAATAACTGAAATTAATAACTAACTGGGTTAGATAAAAAACAAATTAGACACTACAAAATATCCTTATATCTCAGCATAGGCAAACAAGTTGCAGTCTGCACTCCTATATGAAAAGTGTTATTTTAAAGTAAGGCTTCTGGAGAAAAACATAGAAAATTTTCTCAGGACATTTTACCCCAAATATAAAGGATACCACACATAAAGTTAAAGATCAATGTTTACTTCATTAGTAGAATATATTTATGTCCTCTTATTGGAAAAGACCCTGATTCTGGGAGGGATTAGGGGCAGGAGGAGAAGGGTATGACAGAGGATGAGATGGCTGGATGGCATCACTGACTCGATGGACATGAGTCTGGGTAAACTCTGGGAATTGGTGATGGACAGGGAGGCCTGGCGTGCTGTGATTCATGGGGTCGCAAAGAGCTGGACACAACTGAGCGATTGAACTGAAGAGAAACTGAATCAATGGCTATGGAAGATTCGTGAACAAGAGAGCCAAGTGGTTTATAAGATTATCTGAAGGTTCAACATCATTGTTTATTATAAAAACATAAATTTAAATCATAATGAGATAGGAGTTACTCCAAAATAACTAAACGTTAAAAAAAAAAAAATTAAGACACCAAGTGTTGGAGAGGAAGACACATACCTAGACATGTTATTTACTACTATATAGCATTTTGCAAAAATCTTTGTGAGCTATTATAAAACCCAGACATGCATACCCATGAACTAGCAACTGAAATTCTTAATATATACAAATCTAAAATGGATGTGTGCTTGTGTGTGTGTGTGTGTGTGCGCGCATGCAAATTGTTCATTGAGATATAAAGGATATTCACAAGTTATCTATATAACATTATATTATATCATGATACCAAGAATGTATAGATATATTTTATAGACATAATAACACTGAATAAAAGCAACTATTTACACAATATTTAGAAATATTAATCAGAATGTCAATTACTCCTACTGCTGCTAAGTCACTTCAGTCGTGTACGACTCTGTGCGACCCCATAGACGGCAGCCACCAGGCTCCCCTGTCCCTGGGATTCTCCAGGCAAGAACACTGGAGTGAGTTGCCATTTCCTTCTCCACAATTACTCCTCAGATCAGATCAGATCAGTCACTCAGTCGTGTCCGACTCTTTGCGACCCCATGAACCGCAGCACGCCAGGCCTCCCTGTCCATCACCAGCTCCCGGAGGTCACCCAGACTCACACCCATCAAGTCAGTGATGCCATCCAGCCATCTCATCCTCTGTCGTCCCCTTCTCCTCCTGCCCTCAATCCCTCCCAGCATCAGAGTCTTTTCCAATGAGTCAACTCTTCGCATGAGGTGGCCAAAATACTGGAGTTTCAGCTTTAGCATCATTCCTTCTAAAGAAATTCCAGGATTGATCTCCTTCAGAATGGACTGGTTGGATCTTCTTGCAGTCCAATTACTCCTAGTGATGGTGTTAATGACAGAGAAGATAGTAACAGAAAGCCTCTATTGTTCTGACCAACATCTATTTCTTAATATCTTATCTGGATTGTTATCATATGTTCAATGTACAGATCTACAATTCTGTACACTGAGGTTTTTTAAATAAATGAATAAATATATATATATATATATATAAAGAAATAAATATTTCCATCACATGCTCACAAAAGAGCAAAAGATGTGTATTTCAACCATTTAACTGAATTTTTAATGAAAATTATTCCTAATTATTCCTAATATAAATATAACACAAACTTTATTAAAATTGTTTTCCAACATAATTATTCACTTTTTCTCATTCTTACTAATGTGATTATTTTATCAAATAAATTATTTACTGAATATAATCCCAGTGCTTATATTTTTTCTTAATCTTATTCTTAAATTTAGCAAATTAAAATACTTAATATTTTGTGGCTCTTAGAAAGAGTCACATAGCCCATATCAGTATGCCTTATAATTTCCCCTCTGATGATTACATGGGAACTCCTGCTGACAGCCTGATGAACTCCCAATTGACAGCAGCATCAAATGCGAGCCATGTGGATGAGCTGTCACGGTCATCCTGCCCAGTCAGTCCTAGAAATGGCATCTGTTTCCAGCTAATAACTGATTCCTGCTGACATATTCCAAACACATGAGCAACTCCAAGAAATAATTTCTTGATTAAGGCATTTCCCAAATCCTGAACCACATATTGTCAGCATAATTAAATGGCTCTTTTCACTGACTAAATTCTGTGCATTTTTACCAGAAGACAATTTTTATGTTTGGGAAGCAAGGAATGAATGAATTGACATATGGTGTTCAAAGAGTAGAATAGATAAACCAGAAAATAGCACCAACCTGTGCCTGTAGTCTTTTGCTAGAATATGCAGAGAGTTTCCATATCTCAACCATTCATAATAGTCATGTGACTGAGTTCTGGCAATAAAATCTAGTCAAAAGTGAAGTAAGCAACTTCTAAATCTCCTTCCTAAATCCTTAGGCATCTATTTGACAGTTCTAAGGTTCAATATTTTGGGGGGTCTCCAAAATAACTGCAGATGGTGATTGTAGTCATGAAAGTAAAAGATGCTTACTACTTGGAAGGAAAGTTATGATCAACCTAAATAGCATATTGAAAAGCAGAGACATTACTTTGCCAACAAAGGTCCATCTAGTCAAGGCTATGATTTTTTCTGTGGTCATGTATGGATGTGAGAGCTGGACTGTGAAGAAAGTTGGGTGCCTAAGAATTGATGCTTTTAAACTGTGGTGTTGGAGAAGACTCTTGAGAGTCCCTTGGACTGCAAGGAGATCCAACCAGTCCCTACTAAAGGAAATCAGTCCTGAATATTTATTGGAAGGACTAATGCTGAAGCTCAAACTTCAATATTTCAGCCACCTGATGTGAAGAACTGACTCACTGGAAAAGACCCTGATGCTGGGAAAGATTGAAGACAGGAGAAAGGGACGACAGGACAAGGTGATGGATGTCATCACTGACTCAAAAAACATGAGTTTGAACAAGGAGATCCAACCAGTTCATTCTAAAGGAGATCAGCTCTGGGTGTTCTTTGGAAGGAATGATGCTAAAGCTGAAACTCCAGTACTTTGGCCACCTCATGTGAAGAGTTGACTCATTGGAAAAGACTCTGATGCTGCGAGGGATTGGGGGAAGGAGGAAAAGGGGACACCAGAGGATGAGATGGCTGAATGGCATCACCGACTCAATGGATGTGAGTTTGAGTGAACTCCAGGAGATGGTGATGGACAGGGAGGCCTGGCATGCTGCGATTTATGGGGTCGCAAAGAGTTGGACACGACTGAGCGACTGAACTGAACTGAAGGTTCAATAAGGGAGATTAGATGTATTAGATGGAGAAAATAGGAATCTCTAAATGTTTGTGTGGATTAAAGCACGTATTGGACTGTGACATAAATGAGAAATGAACTTTTGGTTAAACAAGTTAGATCTGTGACTCATTTCTTATTAGGCATGATTTTTTTTTTACTTTTCCACTTCTGATCACAGAAAATATCTTCATTTGTATGGGAGTGTTTATCAAAAACTGCAGATCTGTCTTGTTAAAGAAGTATAAAAGATCAGTTGCTTTAAAAATTTAATGATGTTTGAGACACCTTAAATTTACAGAATTAGTCCAAGTTGTGTTATAAATAAAATGAGACAATGAATAACTCTTTTACAGCTTGTACTAATAAATCTTCAACTCTTTTGCTGTGATGATGTTATAAAAAGAGATAGGATAAAATTATTTCTACACAAGTTCTTCATGTACCTGAAACTGTACAATCTATCCCCATCATATGATCAGAATATGTTGAAAGGCATAAAGAGAGCCCCTCAGGGAAGTTCTGGTTGAATGAAAATACATACCACATCTGTTTGCCAAATTAGTTTTGTGCTTGTGAATATCTAGAACTCATTTTATTCAGCTTTGGGATGTAATTGAAGTGAAAAGTGTGGCTTCTCCTGTAGCTCAGTAGTAAAGAATCTGCCTGCCATGTAGGAGATGCACGTTAAATCCCTGAGTCAGGAAGATCCCCTGGAGGACGGCACAGCAAACCACTCCATCATTCTTGACTGAAGAATCCCATGGATAGAAAATCCTGGCATGGTACAGTCCAGGGGGGTCACAAACAGTCAGACATGACTGAAGTGGCTGAGCACACACACACACACAGAAGTAAAAAGTACAAAGAAAGTTAAGTGGCTGAACTTCCCTGGAAGTCCAGGGGTTAAGACTCTGCTTCCAATGCAGACTTGATCCCGGTCGGAGAACCAAGATCCCACATGCCTTCCAGGGTGGCCAAAAAAAGAGTTATTGTATCATGCTATTTTTTAATCACTCAACAGATATATTCAATTTTAGACTGTGTTGAGTATTCAAAATTACTTTTTATGTACCAGAAGAAATAATCCATTAGAATTCTCCAGAAGAGTTTTGGATGGATATTCTGGGGAGGCCTTGCAAATAGCTGTGAAAGGAAGAGAAACAAAAAGCAAAGGAGAAAAGGAAAGATATAAACATCTGAATGCAGAGTTGCAAAGAATAGCAAGAAGAGATAAGAAAGCCTTCTTCAGCAATCAATGCAAATAAATAGAGGAAAACAACAAAATGGGAAAGACTAGGGATCTCTTCAAGAAAATCAGAGATACCAAAGGAACATTTCATGCAAAAATGGGCTCGATAAAGGACAGAAATTGTATGGACCTAACAGAAGCAGAAGATATTAAGAAGAGGTGGCAAGAATACACAGGAGAACTATACAAAAAAGAGCTTCAAGACCCAGATAATCATGATGGTGTGATCACTGACCTAGAGCCAGACATCCTGGAATGTGAAGTCAAGTGGGCCTTAGAAAGCATCACTACGAACAAAGCTAGTGGAGGTGATGGAATTCCAGTGGAGCTTTTCCAAATCCTCAAAGATGATGCTGTGAAAGTGCTGCACTCAATATGCCAGCAAATTTGGAAAACTCAGCAGTGGCCACAAGATTGGAAAAGGTCAGTTTTCATCCCAATCCCAAAGAAAGGCAATGACAAAGAATGATCAAACTACTGCATAATTGCACTCACCTCACACGCTAGTAAAGTAATGCTCAAAATTCTCCAAGCCAGGCTTCAGCAATATGTGAACCGTGAACTTCCTGATGTTCAAGCTGGTTTTAGAAAAGGCAGAGGAACCAGAGATCAAATTGCCAACATTCGCTGGATCATGGAAAAAGCAAGAGAGTTCCAGAAAAACATCTATTTCTGCTTTATTGACTATGCCAAAGCCTTTGACTGTGTAGATCACAATAAACTGTAGAAAATTCTGAAAGAGATGGGAATATCAGACCACCTGATCTGCCTCTTGAAAAATCTGTATGCAGGTCAGGAAGCAACAGTTAGAATTGCTCATGGAACAACAGACTGGTTCCAAATAGGAAAAGGAGTATGTCAAGGCTGTATATTGTCACCATGTTTACTTAACTTATATGCAGAGTACATCATGAGAAATGCTGGACTGGAAGAAACACAAGCTGGAATCAAGATTGCCGGGAGAAATATCAATAACCTCAGATATGCAGATGACACCACCCTTATGGCAGAAAGTGAAGAGGAACTGAAAAGCCTCTTGATGAAAGTGAAAGTGGAGAGTGAAAAGGTTGGCTTAAAGCTCAACATTTAGAACACAAAGATCATGGCATCTGATCCCATCGCTACATGGGGAATAGATGGAGAAACAGTGGAAACAGTGTCAGACTCTATTTTTCTGGGCTCCAAAATCACTGCAGATGGTGACTGCAGCCATGAAATTAAAAGACGCTTACTCCTTGGAAGGAAAGTTATGACCAACCTAGATAGCATATTCAAAAGCAGAGACATCACTTTGCCAACAAAAGTTCACCTAGTCAAGGCTATGGTCTTTCCTGTGATCATGTATGGATGTGAGAGCTGGACTGTGAAGAAGGCTGAGCGCCGAAGAATTGATGCTTATGAACTGTGGTGTTGGAGAAGACTCTTGAGAGTCCCTTGGACTGCAAGGAGATCCAACCAGTCCATTCTGAAGGAGATCAGCCCTGGGATTTCTTTGGAAGGAATGATGCTAAAGCTGAAACTCCGGTATTTTGGCCACCTCATGCGAAGAGTTGACTCATTGGAGAAGACTCTGATGCTGGGAGGGATTGGGGGCAGGAAGAGAAGGGGAAGACAGAGGATGAGATGACTGGATGGCATCCCTGACTCGATGGATGTGAGTCTGAGTGACCTCCGGGAGTTGGTGATGGACAGGGAGGTGCTGCAGTTCATGGGGTCACAAAGAGTTCAACACGACTGAGCGACTGATCTGATCTTTTCTGAATTGATGTTAACACTACAATAAATATAACTTTCTTGAATTAGTCAGCTTGGGCTGCTTTGACAAAATATCATAGACTGTTTTCCTTAAGTAACAGACATTTAGTTTTCATAATTCTGGAGAGGGGGAAGTTCAAGATCAAGGTGCCTACAGATTCTTGGTGAGAGGTCTCTTCCTGGCGTGGAGTGCTTGGTGATTCACTGCATGCTCATGTAACCTCTTCCTGTGTGTACTTAGAGAGTGAAACCTCCTCTCCCTCTTCATAAAAAGGACTAATCACATTATAGGGGCTCGATTTTCACGAATCACACTCTATGTATGCATTGCATCACAAAAGCATGGAACAGACAACTCATACAGGAATTGGTATAGCTATGTTACAACAAGACTTCATTTGAAAAATAAACAGCAGGTCATATTTATCTCTTGAACTTTCAGTTGTTGACCAATGCTTTAAGAGCTCTAATAAGAGCAATATCATGGAAGAAATGTGAACCTCAAAACTACAAACAGTACTACCCTTCCATACTGAAATTCAACACCAGGAAGTTAGATGAAAGAGAAAATTAAGTTTTTGTATTTTAAAACCATCAATTTGGGGGTCTCTTAACTATTGAGTTTTAGCCTAACTAGAGCTTCTTTGCATCTATTCTACTTAAAAAATCATAAAAATTTTGAGTCACTTACCAACTACAATTTCTGTGATGTTCCTGATCCTTCTCTCAACTTATTGCTTTATATCTCCTTCACATTTGGTATGTTGTTCTTTAAAAATATTTCACAGAAATTAGGGTTTTTTAAATTTTATACTTTTTAGCAATATATACATCATGTTCTTAAACATAAGAGCTTTAAATTATCTACTAATGTAAGCCAAGTGCCAACACATTTGCTAAAATGAATGAGAATTTCATCACAATTTTATTTCGATGGACATTTTTTTTTTTAACATGAAAATCATTCTTTGTCACCAAGAAATATATATAACCAGAGAAGGCTATTGCACCCCACTCCAGTACTCTTGCTTGGAAAATCCCATGGACGGAGGAGCCTGGTAGGCTGCAGTCCATGGGGTTGCTAAGAGTCAGACACGACTGAATGACTTCACTTTCACCTTTCACTTTCATGCATTGGAGAAGGAAATGGCAACCCACTCCGGTGTTCTTGCCTGGAGAATCCCAGGGATGGCTGAGCCTGGCGGGCTGCCGTCTATAGGGTCACAGAGTCGGACACGACTGAAGCGACTTAGCAGCCTCAGCAGCAGCAGCGTATATAGCATAAAACTTTAACCAAGTTTTCTAAAACTCAACTCCTCGTTTAGGGTAACTAAAGGCATTATTGGAAACATTCTTTCCTAAGCAAGTAAAGGGAAGTGAAACTTGTTCAGTCCTGTCCAACTTTTTGCAACCCCATGAACTATACAATCCATGGAATTCTCTAGGCCAGAACACTGGAGAGGGTAGCCTTTCCCTTCTCCAGAGGATCTTCCCAACTCAGGGATCGAACCCAGGCCTCCCACATTGTGCAAGGATTCTTTACCATCTGAGCCACAAGGGAAGCCCAAGATGGTATAAAATTATCATTTGCTTAAAAAAATGGTGAATATTGATTAGATAATTTTTCAATTATCTCTAACTATATACTTAAGTACAATGTCAAAGAAATATCCACACAGCCTTATGTAACCATGATTATGAAAAGAAAAGACCAGTCATACATTAGATACATTGGATCAGACAACAATTTACATCTGTCATGCTTAATTTTAGGTAAACTATATGTTTCTAATCAATTAAACTGAATTACACGTGTATTAATTATAAAAATTCAGTAGTGTCAAACTCGTCCCTTTTCAAAATCTAATGCCACCATCTGTTAAATTATTTAGCTACTAAGACTACATTTTAAAATATGTAACTAAGGTAACTCTGGCAAAATATGTTTTATATCTCATATTAAAACTTATTTAGTATAGTTCTTTACAAGCAGCAAGTACTTATTATGCTCCATATTTTTGTTGTTGTTGTTGTTCTTTTCTCTCCATAGGGTCCCTCTAGGGATATTCTGATGCGTTTTGTAAAAGGCATTGAGAGGCCAACCAGCCACTGCAATTAACCAGAGCAATCTGTCACTTCTGGTTTGGCTCTCAGGCAAAGTCCGAGGCAATTTCCCTGCTTTATAAATGACTCAAACCCAGAATGAGAAGTGGAGAAGAAGCCTTGTTGGCATGAGAACCATCACAGAATTGATTCTGTCTGAGGCTGGCTCAGAGTTTAGATATCAAGTGTATATAATGTGGCAATATATGAATTTTTAAAGCCTATATCAAAACATGTCATTTATGCATTTTAAAGAAGGGTGTGGAGGATTTATACCATTTGATTTTAACTTCAGAAAATTAATTTTAAAAGAAAGGAAAATGATCCCTCTAAATATTTATTCAATACTGCAGATATGTTTTAGGATGGGATATTGTAGAGTTAGCAGTTACATGGTTTGTATGTAATTGAAGCACTCACATTGTCAAGTTAATTGATAGAAAATCAGATTTGAGCTAGTTACTGAAATATGAGCTAAAAGTGCATAAGCTGTAAATTTAACAACCTTTATACCTAGGTTGGTTCTGCATCACATCTCAGAACAGCAATGACAAAAATCACATGATCAATTTTCACATAAATAAAAATATTTACTTATTGAGATTTATATTTCATTAATTAAAAGTAGGAAATATTCAACAACATATATGAATTTAAATAATTAAATAAAATATATAATTGAGTGACACAGTATGTCACTGTGGTACTAACAAAATAATACTATATTTTCTTCTGGATTTGTATTACTTAATAAAATTCTCATATCTAAAATCATATTTCCTTTATATATACTTTTATTCATCCAATTTGTATGAATAAAATCACTATAATCTGATCTGAACAACTATCTGTCATTTTATATAAAGAAACTAAGATATGAGAAATAAAATAATATGAAGTATCAGTATAGACTGACAGTGAAATTTACTGTTCTATTAAATATTCAATTCAATAATCCATAGCAAAGAAAAAAATATATATATATAGCTTAAATTTCCTGTGGAAGGCACAGTAGAGGAAATGAGTAAAGTCACTTAGAATGTAAGGTTTTATTCATGATGTTCACAGAATGATTTGATATTTTTTATAATATCAAGTATTCTGCAAATTAATAATGCATGTGCATAAAAGAAAATTTACATTAGGGGTCTGATTATTCAGAACATCATAAACACAGTTGAAAATGGCAGAGTTTTTCTGTTTAGGACACATGCTGAGAGAATTCATATACACTAATTGAGAAATAAGATACAAACTAACTATTATATATATATTATTTATATATATGTATATATATATATACACTAGAGAAAGTATTGGAAAGTAATTTAATCCCCAGCTATACTAGAAAATGAAAAAAATATTCAGCTCCTAAGTGTTATCTAAACCATTTTATGGGAGAAATATTACAATTGACCTTATAAACAATTTTCTTAAAGTGAGTATTTTAAAATTCATTTAGCTCATGCACGTTTAATTACTTCAGTAAAGACTATGTTGGAGAGGAGGGGAGTCATGCAACAGGACTAAAGACACGGGAATCTAAAAAATTTTAAAACAGTATGTCAGAAACTGGAACTCTAAGAAAATAGAGAATTTAATATGTACACTGAGATGAGACTGGTGCATAAGAATTACAGTCACCACCAGGATTGCCTCCTAATCAGACAACAAAAATACTAAGATGTATAACTCTCATTATAAAGAGCATTAGGAAAAAAACTCAGGGTGATAGTGAAGGACAGGAAAGACTGGCAGGCTGCAGTTCGTGGGGTTACAGAACTGGACCCGACTTAGGAACTGAACAACAAGGGAAAAGAGGCAAGCAGAATCAGGTAGGCCCAAACTGGAATCACTGCGTGTGTGATTAAAACAAATCACCAATTTTAAATTTCATTTCTTTCTTTTTGTAAAACAAGTTGATTATGCTGGGCTTTGTTTATGCTGCTCTTGGTAGGGGCTATTTTGGCCTTATTATATATACATCCAGATTGATATTAGCCAGGGTAACTTTTGGAGAACACAATATAAATTCTAACTCAAATTGACTATAAAAAAATGAAATATAATATCTAACTCAACTGAAAGTCTATAAGTAGGACCATGATTAAACTAGGGCATATGTGTTTCCTGAGTCAATGAGTGGCAAGGGCAAACCCCAGCACTAAGAAGTGTAGAATCTCGGTGATATTAACCAAGTCTGTGGCCCTTTCCCTACTCTGACATACTAACCATCAGGCATTTGTGGGCTCCACAAATAAGAAACACCCAATGTGCTCCTTCACCAGGAAGATTGTGAAGAAACGTTGTTTGTTCAAAAGTCATCCAGGAGTTATCTTGAGAGACATGTAAGTTTCAGATTCAATAGTGGGAGAAATTCTAACAGAAACCACTGTACCAAGAACCAGCAGTGGTGAGTGTTGGACTTTAACAAAATTCTGATGGCATGTTATTGACATCAGCTACTAGACATGTAATTGAGGCAGTGATATTGACTACAGTGATTCTAAACCTAGTTCCATTCCATCAGATATGCCAGGAAAGTACATGGATTAAATGGCAACCCACTCCAGTGTTCTTGCCTGGAGAATCCCAGGGACCGGAGAGCCTGGTGGGCTGCCATCTATGGGGTCACACAGAGTTGGCCACAATTGAAGCGACTTAGCAGCAGCAGCAGCAGCAGTCTTTAATTAGTTATTATTCTGCTTAAAACAGAGAATCTTAGAACACTGACTTATATGGATAGTGAATCTGTTTATTTAGATTTACAATACACTAAGCCATGTTTGAAACCCTGGACTAATTATTTTTACAAAGAGTAAACCATGAGGTAATTTTTTTCAGAAAAAAAAAATCAATAGATGTTTTGAAAAAAAAAAAAAAAAGGTGATAATATTATTATCTTCCTAATCAAGAGAGAGAAAATAAGTTACTTAATTAACAAAGGAAAGAGTTAAGGGGTATTTAAAAAAAAACAAATAATGGGTCAAAAGCAAAGGATTATTCTAGGAACGAAGAAGAAATAAAGGGTTTAGAGTTTCTTGAGCCATTCTAATTCCTTAGCACCAAAAGTGAAAGTGAAGTGAAGTCCCTCATTTGTGTCTGACTCTTTGCAACCCCGTGAACTGTAGTCCACCAGGCTCCTCTGTCCATGGGATTCTCCAGGCAAGAATACTGGAGTGAGTTGCTTTTCCTTCTCCAGGGGATCTTCCCTACCCAGGGATCGAACCCAGGTCTCCCGCATTGCAGGCAGATGCTTTAACATCTTAGCCACCTGGGAAGCCAAAAACAGTGTATTAAAAGTCCTCAAAAAAGTGTAAATTTCCTTTGCCACCTTCCTCTTTATACTGAAGCTTAACATTAACAGAGGTTATTGATAAAATTTTGGAAAATAAATACAGTCAGTAATGATGACAATGAAGTTATGATGGTAATGATGAAGACAGAAAAGGGAGGAAGGAGACAAGTAAATAACTTACATGAAAGAAACATATTTAAGTCTTATTTTATATGAGGTTCTGGGAAACTGTCTTAAGGTTACCATAATTCAGGTTATACAAAGGATAATTTTTAACAGCTTTATCGTTTTTATACCATGTGCTGTGTTCTGTGCTAAGCCGCTTCAGTTGTGTCCAACTCTTTGAGACCTTATGGACCATAGCCCGCCAGACTACTCTGTCCATGTGATTCTCTAGGCAAGAATACTGAAATGGCACTGGTGTGATACCCTCCTCCAGGAGATCTTCCTGACCCAGGGATCGAACCCATGTCTCTTATGTCTCCTGCATTGGCAGGCTGATTCTTTATCACTACCGCTATCTGGGAAGCCCTTTTATACCATAAGATTAACCAATTCATAATATATAATTCAATGATAGCAAGTATATATAATCGCAGATCTAGGCATCATCATCACAATACATTCTAAGATACTTCTAATCATTCCAAATTTACCAACTAGTTGTTATTCCCTCAACTTCCAAGCCTAGACAACCATTAATACAGTTTCTAATACTATTTACTAATTCTGAACATTCCATGCACATGGAATTATAGAACATATTTTTTAACAATGTTTTCAAGGTTTCTCCATATGACTAGGTTTTATATTATGATTACACAAATAGCAATAATATGCAGGATAAAATACTAAAGATATTAAGATTCTTATTAATACTACTGATACCATAATAAAGGAAACTAGCCTAATATTGTCTATTTTATTCAAAATCCCATGTAAGGAGGATCCTGGTGGGCTCCAGTCCATGGGGTCGCTAAGAGTCGGACACGACTGAGAGACTTCACTTTCAATTTTCACTTTCATGCATTGGAGAAGGAAATGGGAGCCCACTCCAGTGTTCTTGCCTGGAGAATCCCAGGGACGGGGGAGCCTGGTGAGCTTCCATCTATGGGGTCGCACAGAGTCGGACACGACTGAAGTGACTTAGCATTAGCCAGTTAACACTTAATAGCTTTGACAAGTTTAATACTTTAGAGAGCGGGTTTGCAGAGTTTTACTGATAGTGATTCTTAAAAAGATAGGCACTGTGTTTTAAATTTCACTCCCATAACCCAGAACTATGGTTTGTTCAAAGAAAACACTCAGAAGATTATTATTGTATTGCTCAGTATGCAATATTAATGCAATTACCTTTAATATATACTGTTAATCAACAAGTGGATTTAGAAGGCATAACAGTCATACATTTAGTACGCTGGCTTGCTTTAGGAGGAAAAAAAAAAGTCCTATCTTAGTTTCCATTAGAATAAAACATCAGTAACATTTTAAAAAAATAAGATGTTTTTCCCAACCAATAATGACATCCACAGGAGACACTTAGATGCTTCTAGAGTGTCCCACAGAGCAACACTGGCGATGGGATAATAGTCACACTGCTGAAAGGGAATTCAGTGGTCATTCTCCAGCAAGTGCTTTTCTCATAATGATGACCACACAATTGTGAGAGAGAAACCCTGAGTGGTGGCACAATTCATCTGGCTCTTCCTGTCACTGACTGCCCATTCAAGTAACTGGCTTTGTCAGGCAAGGGTGACTATTACAAAGTAAACAAGAGGAGGAAAAGGCAGGGAAAATGAGTTGGGCATGCTGAGTCTGCACCTGCTTATAGTCTCTTTTCAAAATCATCTACTACTTTTCAAAATTTAATATTGTAACTCTCAATACTATAATAAAACAAAAATAAATATCATAGAAACACAGTGAACTATGATGTCTTAACTTTATTCAAAAATAAACATAAAATGTATGAACGTCACAATATGGAACTACTGCTTAGTAGTAATCAATGGTAGTGAAAAAATTGATTGAGCAGGCCAGTAAATTTAGATAAGAACTATAGTTTTTTCTTTTCTAACATTCAACTTATAAGAGTTGTTTAGGAATTACTATTACTTTTTACATGCTCTATGCATGCTACTGAAAAGGTGTTATGTGCAGGTGCAACTTCAGTTATGCTTCAAGTAACAGAGATAGCAGAAGCCCTTAATGACAAACTAAAGTTTCTTTAAAAACAAACACTTTAAAAGAAAAATTGCTGTGAGATTTTAAATTGATTTGTGGTTTTAAATGTCTTCCAGTTTCTCTTAACATTAACTGAATCTTTTTTTTTTTTTTGGCTTTTTATTTATTTATTTTTTATTTTATTTTATTTTATTTTTTTATTATTATTATTATTTTAATTTTTCTTAACTTTACTGGGAGAGGGTGGGACGATTGGGGAGAATAGCATTGAAATATGTATAATATCATATCTGAAACAAGTCAGTCCAGGTACGATGCCCTATAACAGATGCCTGGGACTGGAGCACTGGGATGACCTGGAGGGATGGTGTGGGAAGGGGGAGGGAGGAGGGTTCAGGATGGGGAGCACGTGTATTCTGGTGGTGGATCCATCTCGATGTATAGTAAAAGTAATACAATATTGTAAAGTTAACTGAATCTTGAATTAAGTTGAGTGTGTGCTTCAGTTCAGTTCAGTTCTGTTCGGTCGCTCAGTCTTTTCCGATTCTTCGCGACCCCATGAATTGCAGCACGCCAGGCCTCCTTGTCCATCATCAACTCCTGGAGTTCACTCAGATTCATGTCCATAGAGTCAGTGATGCCATCCAGCCATCTCATCCTCTGTCGTCCCCTTCTCCTCTTGTCCCCAATCCCTCCCAGCATCAGAGTCTTCTCCAATGAGTCAACTCTTCGCATGAGGTGGCCAAAATACTGGAGTTTCAGCTTTAGCAACATTCCTTCCAAAGAAATTCCAGGGCTCATCTCCTTCAGAATGGACTGTTTGGATCTCCCTGCAGTCCAAGGGACTCTCAAGAGTCTTCTCCAACACCACAGTTCATAAGCATCAATTCTTCGGCGCTCAGCCTTCTTCACAGTCCGACTCTCACATCCATACATGATCACTGGAAAAACCATAGCCTTGACTAGACGACCGTTGCTGGCAAAGTAATGTCTCTCCTTTTGAATATGCTATCTAGGTTGGTCATAACTTTCCTTCTAAGAAGTAAGCATCTTTTAATTACATGGCTGCAGTCACCATCTGCAGTGATTTTGGAGCCCAGAAAAATAAAGTCTGACACTGTTTCCACTGTTTGCCCATCTATTTCCCATGAAGTGATGGGACTGGATGCCATGATCTTTATTTTCTGAATGTTGAGCTTTAAGCCAACTTTTTCACTCTCCACTTTCACTTTCATCAAGAGGCTTTTTAGTGTGCTTAGTCATGTCCAACTCTTTGCAACCCCATGGACTGCAGCCTGTTAGGCTCTTCTGTCCATGGGATCCTCCAGGCAAGAATACTAGAGTAAGCTGCCATTTCATTCTCCAAACTGAATCTTGAAGACATCTTCAAATAAGACTACTGTAATTTTTTAAAATGTTATTTCCACAGAAAGGGGCTCTTTCAGATATTGTTAATACGAGAAATAATCTTTCATTTAAAACTCAGAGAAGTTTCTAAATTTGGAGTTCTTAATTATACAGTTAAGAATGAATCTTGGAAAAGAAAAATAATTTATTAAAAGTTCAGCTAAGGAGAATTGTGCCTGTCAATTTTTCAATCTTTATTTCCACTTTTGGAAACAGTATCAGATGTGGGGGACACACTCTAAATATTCCCGTCCTCTGAATGTGAACAGAATGTATGACTTGTTTCTAATTAATTTATGTATATCAATAGAATAGATAAAACAAAATGTACATGTTGAATATAGGGCTTCCTTGATGGCTCACTGGTAAGAAATCCACCTCCAATGCAGCGGACCCAGGTTCAGTCCCTGGGTGGGAAAAATACTCTGGAGAAGGAAATGGTAACCTACTCCAGTATGCTTGCCTGGGAAATCCCATGTTCAGAGGGGCCTGGCAGACTAGCATCCATGGTGTCACAAAAGAATCAGACACGACTTGGCGAATAGACAACAACAACATGTATTGAATATACACGTTTTTTATTGGTTCAGTTTCTTTAGTTAAGTCTAGATTGATACACCAGAGCAACTAGAGACACTCACTTCTCATTCCTACTCTTGTAAAAAGTATAGAAGTATGAGGGGAAATGACATCTTCTGGTACAGATTCAACAAAGCAAAGCAAACTCTCACTTTGGCCTATGGAGACTGTAACACAAGCAGCTGCTTCAGTGCCTTCCTCCTCTAAAGTCGAGTCACATGTCAAGACACATTCAACAAATGATACAACACAGCTTTTAATTGTACAAAACAGACCTTTGGAAAAACAAACGACAGACACCTGGGAAGAGAGGTCAATTAAATGATAAATTTATCTATTAGTCTTCAACATGAACAGTAACAACGAACCACTAGGCACATGATGAAAACAAGACCAAAACAAAAAAAAATAACAATAAAGAAAATAGTTTACAGATGACACTATGGGACAGAGCTTTTTAACAGTTGAAGAAAGATTACCTCCAATAAGTCAGGTAATAATTTCAAAGATAGTCAAGAAAATACAGTATTTGCAAAAAGACATTACTCTGGATATGGAATCAAACTTCAATGGCTTCAAATTTGAGGGGAACTGATTATGCATGAAAACAATATTATAAAGGGATAACTCCTTGCACGGTCCTGTGATTATTTTATATACATTTTAGTATCAGAAATAAGTGATAAGATATCTCTTAAAGGAAGAAGCAATTGGAAGCCGCACTTGTTGGATGAATATGAGTGAATAGCTTCATAGAGACCTTTATAGAAAAAAGATAATTTTATATCTATGAAACAAGAAAGGCTGATTTTAAACAAGAACTTGCTATTACCAAGAAGAAATAACAGGGCCTCTCAGAAAGAAATGACTTTTAAAATGAATTAAGTGATCATTTTAAATGCTAAATGGAGTAAGAATATTGGAAAATTGAGCCCACCATTTCCCTTTTAACAAGCCATGACAAATAAAAATACTAAAAATATTTTTTAATGAGACACATAAAACAGATTATAAAAGTACAGTCTTGCATTTCATGAGGATTTGGCAAAAAAAAAAAAAAAAAAAATTGATACAAAGAGAAGATCAAGTATATACTCATATAAGGATAAGTAAGAATACATAACCCCTTAGAGAAAAAGCTCAACTATATAGGCAAATTTATTTATTTTATTATATAAATAATGTCATTTAGCGATCAATGCAAAGAAATAGAGGAAAACAACAAAATGGGAAAGACTAGGGATCTCTTCAAGAAAATCAGAGATACCAAAAGAAAATTTCATGCAAAGATGGGCTCGATAAAGGACAGAAATGCTATGGACCTAACAGAAGCAGAAGATATTAAGAAGAGGTGGCAAGAATACACAGAACAACTGTACAAAAAAGAGCTTCACGAGCCAGATAATCATGATGGTGTGATCACTGACCTAGAGCCAGACATCCTGGAGTGTGAAGTCAAGTGGGCCTTAGAAAGCATCACTACGAACAAAGCTAGTGGAGGTGATGGAATTTCAGTTGAACTATTCCAAATCCTGAAAGATGATGCTGTGAAAGTGCTGCACTCAATATGCCAGCAAATTTGGAAAACTCAGCAGTGGCCACAGGATTGGAAAGGGTCAGTTTTCATCCCAATCTCAAAGAAAGGCAATGCCAAAGAATGCTCAAACTACTGCACAATTGCACTCACCTCACACGCTAGTAAAGTAATGCTCAAAATTCTCCAAGCCAGGCTTCAGCAATATGTGAACCGTGAACTTCCTGATGTTCAAGCTGGTTTTAGAAAAGGCAGAGGAACCAGAGATCAAATTGCCAACATCTGCTGGATCATGGAAAAAGCAAGAGAGTTCCATAAAAACATCTATTTCTGCTTTATTGACTATGCCACAGCCTTTGACTGTGTAGATCACAATAAACTGTGGAAAATTCTGAGAGAGGTGGGAATCCCAGATCCCCTGATCTGCCTCTTGAGAAATTTGTATGCAGGTAAGGAAGCAACAGTTAGAACTGGTCATGGAACAACAGACTGGTTCCAAATAGGAAAAGGAGTACGTCAAGGCTGCATATTGTCACCATGTTTATTTAACTTATATGCAGAGTACATAATGAGAAACACTGGACTGGAAGAAACACAAGTTGGAATCAAGATTGCTGAGAGAATTATGAATAACCTCAGATATGCAGATGATACCACCCTTATGGCAGAAAGTGAAGAGGAACTAAAAAGCCTCTTGATGAAAGTGAAAGTGGAGAGTGAAAAGTTTGGCTTACATCTCAACATTCAGAATACGAATATCATGGCATCTGGTCCCATCACTTCATGGGAAATAGATGGGGAAACAGTGTCAGAATTTATATTCCTGGGCTCCAAAATCACTGCAGATGGTGACTGCAGCCATGAAATTAAAAGACGCTTACTCCTTGGAAGGAAAGTTATGACCAACCTAGATAGCATATTCAAAAGCAGAGACATTACTTTGCCGACAAAGATTCGCCTAGTCAAGGCTATGGTCTTTCCTGTGGTCATATATGGATGTGAAAGCTGGACTGTGAAGAAGACTGAGCGCCGAAGAATTGATGCTTTTGAACTGTGGTGTTGGAGAAGACTCTTGAAAGTCCCTTGGACTGCAAGGAGATCCAACCAGTCCATTCTGAAGGAGATCAGCCCTGGGATTTCTTTGGAAGGAATGATGCTCAAGCTGAAACTCCAGTAATTTGGCCACCTCATGCGAAGAGTTGACTCATTGGAGAAGACTCTGATGCTGGGAGGGATTGTGGGCAGGAGGAGAAGGGGACGACAGAGGATGAGATGGCTGGATGGCATCCCTGACTTGATGGATGTGAGTCTGAGTGACCTCCGGGAGTTAGTGATAGACAGGGAGGCCTGGCGTGCTGCAGTTCATGGGGTCGCAAAGAGTCGGACACGACTGAGAGACTGATCTGATCTGATCTGATATTTATAACAAATAAATTTATTTATTTCAGTAAACTCTATAAGGTCAAGGAAAAAGTGAAACTATTTACTCAATATTTAAGAGACTATAGTAATATTTCTCAGAGAGAGGAACAATTTAAACTTTTACTTAAATTTTTATTTAAATGAAGCTTTAAAACTATTTAAATGACTGTTAAAAGCAATATTTGATGATGCATAAAAAATACAGAGTATTAAACAACTTTATAAAGCTCCAAAAGTAGAAATAAAATTAAATAATTTTTAAATATAGATTTTTTAAACAGTCTTTGGACTCTGGGAGAGGGAGAGAGTGGGACGATTTAGGAGAATGGCATTGAAATATATATAATATCATATATGAAACAAGTCACCAGTCCAGGTTTGATGCAGGAAACTGGATGCTTGGGGCTGGTGCACTGGGACGATCCAGAGGGATGGTATGGGGAAGGAGGAGGGAGGAGGGTTCAGGATGGGGAACACATGTATACCTGTGGCAGATTCATTTTACTATATGGCAAAACCAATACAATATTGTAAAGTTAAATAAAATAGAATAAGACAATTAACTTTCCATTAAAGAATAAAAAATAAATAAAGTAAATGATTTTTTTTTAAGTTGTGTGTCTTACAAATGTGGCTAACTAATCATTTTTAAAAACCTTTTAATTTTCCCTACTCTGACTTTCTACACCTCCAATATAACATGAGGTTGCTTGGTAGTGGTTCTATTTCAAGCAGTAAATAGCATATTTATGAAAGCCTCATAAAGGGTTGAAAAGCACTGAAACCAGTGACTGCCTATTGTTTGCCCAGTTGTCATTTCTCTGTATTTGGCCTAAGGTCAGTACCAAGTTTTGCTTTCCAAAAAATGTTTGTTTTCATTCATTTCAGTTGTTTGATTACATTTTTAATGACTGATTTTTTTTGTATCATGGAAAAGATCTTTATTATTAAATCATATCAGAATAGGCCCTAACCCCTTTTCTGGCCACACTGCAAGGCATGTGGATTTCCCTGCCCAGGGATGGAACCCATGCCCCTTGCAGTAGAGTTGTACATTCCTAACAATTGGACTACCAGGAAAGTCTCACATTCTAAAAACTTATATTTTGCAAATGAGCTATTGAAAATTCTATCCTTAAAAATTGCTGTGATATCCTTTTTCTTGGAGACATACAAATTTCCAAGTCTACATGTGACTATGATGGTATTAATAAAGGACATCTTATATAATAATATGTGATGAAAATAAAACACAATGAATAAAGTAAAGTCAAAGAAAGACAGCTTGGGGCTGGAGCACTGGGACGACCTGGAGGGATGGTGTGGGGAGGGGAGAGAGAGGAGGGTTCAGGATGGGGAACACGTGTATACTGGTGGCGGATCCATCTTGATGTATAGTAAAAGCAATACAATATTGTAAAGTTAAGCAAAATAAAAAAAAAAAAGACAATTAAAAAAAAGGGGGAAAATATTCATCACAATTATACTAATTCATTAGATGCCATGAGCTATGCTGACTCTCTTGTATGCATTTTTCATTATAATTCTTCAATGCTCACGATGGTGCATGAGGAAATATTTGCTTCTACAAAATTTTTCTGTTGATTGTATTTTTGACTATCATCTCTTAGCTCTCCCCTCTGTAAATCTATAGGAAAACACACACAAGCACACGCACGCACACAACAATGATCTATTTTCATTGCCAATGCAATTACACTAGTGACGTAAAGCAATTATTATGTTATAGATATTTTGGTGAATCATAAGGTGATGAATATCATGAGATGGAAAAATTTAATCTTTTAAAAATACATGTTTCAAATGCCTGCACCACTGTGTTTTTTCTTTATTCTTAGGACATTATTTTAATGTATGCTATATTTAAAAATAAATGGATTTATTATTCTCTTAACATAATGCAGTTATAATTGAGAAAAATTCTTGCCACATGGAACTGATACTTTTATTATCTACAATAAATATGTTGGAAAATTGTGCCAAATATTATACTGGTTTGTATCTGTCATTGTCCTTTAAAGCAATGTGATTTCAAACTGTTGGGGGATTACTTCTAGCCACTACTTTAGCTCTGTTATCCTGAAAGGACTTCCAGGGAAATAGAAACTGTTTTTCTTCTAATTCCCCCATGGTGTCTGTGGCACACACAACATGAACCCTATAATCTGCTGTAAAGCAAGACTGTATAAATGATGTTTATCTGCATACATTTTTAATGGCCATTTGGAGGCTCCTATTCTGCGGGGAACCCATTTCCCTTTTACCGGGGGATCTTTTCTCATCATGATTAAACAAAGGCACTCTCACCAGCACCACTGAGATAAAAGGATTAGTTGGGTTTCTATCACATCAGGCAGGTGATGACAGATCCCTATCTATTTCAGGAACAAACTTTAGACTAGCCACAGGTGATTTCCTTTCTCTGCTGAATGGCACGCTAGACATTATGTTTCCCACAACAGCAATCTCTAGCTTATTATTTAGCTCTGTGACAGGAAAACAAGTAAAAACTCATGATTTTAAAATATGAACAGACATAAAAAAGGGAAAGTTGTGCAGTTCTCTTGAATCTTCAAAGAGTGTTTCAACAAGCATACTAATCTAAATGATTGGTTATGCAAATACATTTCAATTGCTTATTCATCTGTATTACAGAAATAGGTACAGATAGGCTAGATAGAGATGGATGGATAGATACATAGATGCAAAGCAATATATAGCTGAGCAAGTACGATAAATATCAATCCATGCACTCCACATGAAGCAGACACTGATACTGAAATAATACTCCAGGGGAGGAAAAAAAAAAGTCTTAAATTAGTTTATGTAGGATTTAATAATTCCTATGCACATTCAAGGTTCCAAGAAAAATAGAGGAAATAAACTGTAAAATTCAATCATCAAACTTGACTAGATTCACAATTGCCAGGTTTCTGTGCTTTTTTTGCACATACACTGTAATTTACTCTGCTTCTCAGCTCTTTGAGATGGAGCCAAAAGAGGGGAGAGATATTAAATAACCAGATAAAGGTCACAAAGATGGAAACGTGATTTGTAATAAAATATAAAACATCGTTTTGCTTACTTGTGAACCAGAGCATCACTCATAATTTATATCTTGGCAGTTGCCTGGCTGGATTACTTATCTTATAAAGTAATTATCAAATTCTTATGTTGCTTCTAGTAATATGAAATTTTTGTTCTTAAATTACATCCAGGAGGACATTAATTGTAAAAGATAATGATAAGTATTGCATAATCATAATTCTGAGAAACAATGTATTAAGGAAATTTAAGCATATTTCTTTATTACAAGAATCTTCTAAGATACTCAAATGCTAACATGTCTTCAAAACACTGACAGTGGCATGAATTCTCCAATCATATTTGTCCATGGTAACACTTTTTTTGTTGTCTTAATGAACCATGTCATTTTATTAATAAATCAGTTTTCATTTGTTTTATGATTTTATAAAATACTGGCAAAACTGTATGTAGAACAAACAGAAGAATTGTCCTTCTCTACACCACTTAATTTTACCTAAAACACGGCTGCAGATACTATACAAAGACAAGCAAAGCATTTGTTGAGTGTATGTAATACCACAAAACACATGGTTCAATATAATGAACTAGTGGGAAAATTAATTTATAATTACATGAGAAAAAGTGAATTCAAGGCATTTTCTTTAAAAACATATTTATTAATTTGATTAACACACTTTTACTCTTGAAGAGACCATGATAAAGTTTTTCAGTCCTCACATAATTCTACTTCTTTGGAAAATAAGTTGGTTGAACCTAAATAGTATGATGATAATCCCATGGAAAATTATGAAACCACATGTTTCAGAAATTGCATATTTATTTAGGCATTAATCTATTTAACAATTTATATAATATTAATCAATAGTTTTTGGTCCTCTATGCTATAGCCTAGCCTTGTATAATAATGCAAAACAAGAGAGAGATATGCAAATAACTATAATAATGATTAAAGAAGATAAATATCAGTCTTATAACTAATAGCTTTAACAATAACACTTATTTATACAATTATTTCTACTACTGATGATTAAAATAATGGTTAACATTTACTTACTACATTAAACACTTGAAATACATCAGAAGGGTTGAGTAGACTGAATCAAAGGACCTGTATTAGAATCAGATATGCATATTTATTAGCTGTATAGGCATGGAGGATTTATTTTACCTCTCTACACACATATATATATGGAGTCTAGAATAATTACATTGATGAACCTATCTACAAGGAAGGAACTGAGATGCAGATATAGAGAATGGACTTATGGATACAGCAAGGCAGGAGAGAGTCGGACTGGAAAAAGTAACATCAACATATATACACTATCAGGTATAAGATGGATAGCTGGTGAGAAGCTGCTGTGTAGCACAGGGCGCCCAGTCTGGCACTCTTTTGATGATGATCAGGAGGGTCGGGTGGGGGAAGAGGAGGAAGGCTAAGGATGGAGGCGATGTATGTATGATTATGGCTTATTTGCATTGTTGTATGGCAGAAACCAACATAATACTGTAAAAAAATTTTTTTTTTACATTAAATAAAAAACAGAAAAAAAAAAAAAAAAAAAACCAACCCTGAAACACAATAAACGGAAAAAAGACAACTGCCCAACTTACAAAATATCTTGTTACTGAATCATTAGGGTAGTTCATTTTCTTGATAACTGTATCAGTATTTTAAAACTTCCTCCTGTGGCTACTTTTAACTCCCCAAAACAGAGCACCATAATGAGGTTAGAGGCATTCCTTAAGTTTAAAATTTTGGGGTCTGGACTTCAATTTATGACCGCTGAGTTTGGAAAAGAGCACACACAGGAAGGTTTCTGGCAGGTGATTATTAGGAATGAATATATGGAACATGAAATTCTGGAAACTTATTTCCCTAATGCTTTCAATTGCCAAATAATCACTAAAAAGTTTTTAAGTACTTAAGGAGTACACATATTTCATCTTAAAGGAAATAGCATTTTTAGTTTTCAGCACAATTCTGTAAGTAAATACAATTATGTTCCTGCTTATAGATAAGAAAATAATGGCTTGTAAGGGTTAACTAATCTGCAAAGGTTGTAAAGTTAACGAATGGCTAATTTAGGATTTATGCCAAGGTAGTCAGGTATCAGGCTTATACTCAAACCACTACATGTGTTATACAAACTGTATCTGAGCCATTATTTTAAGGTTCATAGAGAAAAGCACATAATTCCAGAGAAAGGAAAAGTAAACAAAATTTAAAAACTGGTAAATTAATTAAATCAAATAAGCTGATGAAACTGTCTTCATAAAATTTGCTGTATTTCTTTCTAGATCCTTTATCATTATCAGTCAATGAATATTACTTCTAAAATAGAACTTTTCCAATGATTTTAACAACTTTCTTCTCAGAATCTGAACTACTTTCATTAGTTTTTTTAACAAAAACAATCATATTTTTGTTAGTTATAAAATCTACTTGTGTGCCTTAAAATAATACTTGGAAAATATCTAAGAAAAATAAGGTATGCCCAAAATAAATGCTGCAAATTAGCAATTTGGATTTATTTCATTACAATTAAATGTCAGGTGAGTGATACCATACATATAGCATTACATTTTTTTACATAATTAAGTAATTTATTGTCATTTATCCCATTAATTAATAATAAAATAACATGTTATAGCTCATATTTTACTAAAATATAGCAATAGTTACTTAAATTTATGTTTTCAATTTTGAATTACAAACCTGCTTTCAAGTTCAGAGTTTTCTTTTCTCCTTTAACGCTTCTATAATTATTAACAAATTTCCATTAAAATTCAAGGAAGATTCATTTTAGCAAGCTAAAATAGTGTCCATTTACTTTCACTTATGTAAACATTTTAATCTCTCATCATTTGACAGATTAAAAAATATGAAATTGAAACTGAAAATAAAATTGAAAGGAAACCAATAAAACCAACAGTTAGTTCTTGGAAAGGATTAATGAAATCAGTAAGCTTCTAGACAGGCCAACTAAGAAAAAGAGAGCAGAAACAAATTACTAATATCAGAAATGAAAAGGCATCATTACTAAAGATACAATGGAAATTAAAAAGGATAACCAAGAAGTAGTATGAACAAGGCTGTGCTCTCAAATTCAATAATCTAGATAAAATGAACAACAAAAACATTGAAATTTGATCAAAAACTGGATACGTAGCCAGTAAATCAAAAACAAGGCAAAAGATATACTCTCTTAACACTAAACAAAAACATTGTAATTTAACAAGAAACTGGATACTTACCCATTAAAATCAAAAACAAGACAAGGGTATACTCTCTTACCACTCCTTTTCAACATAGTACTAGAAGTCCTGACAAATACAAATAGCAAGAAAAGGAAATAAAATATATACAGGTAGAAAAGAAAGACATAAAACTATTTGTTCAGATACCATGATGGTCTACATAGAAAATCTGAAAGCCTGGCACTAATGACTAATAATAGTGAGGGTATAGGATGTAAAATTAACATGCCCTGGTAATCAGTTGCTTGGTCATGTCTGATTCTTTGAGACTCCATGGATGGTAGTCCACAAAGCCCATGGAACTTTCTAGGTAAGAATATTAGAGTGGCTTTCCATTTCCTACCTCAAGGGATCTTCCTGACCCAGAGATCAAACCCATGTCTCTTGCATCTCTTGCACTTGTGAGCAGATTCTTTACTACTTACTGCACCACCTGGGAAGCCCAAGATTAATATACAAAAGTCAACTGCTTTCCAACAGTGAATAAGTGGAATTTGAAATGAAAAAAAAAAAGAAAAGAAAAGAAAATCTCATTCACACTAACATCAAAATAAAGTAGTTATAAATCTAACAAATAATGAACAATGTATATATAAATAAAATTACTAATTTTGATGGGGAAAATCAAAGAAAAATTAAGTGAATAGAAAAATATTTCATTTTCATGAAGAAAAACTCAATATTGTTAAAACCTCAGTTCTTCCTAAAATAACTGTAGTTGAAATGTGAACTCAGTCAAAATCCTAGCAAATCAGTTTGCAAATAATGACAAATTGGTTCTAAAGATTACACAAAGAGGTAAAAAATTCAGAATAGGCAACATAATATCAAAGGCAAAGAACAATGTTGGAGGACTAATGCTACCATCCCACAAGATAAATCTCTGGCAATCAAAACAGTGTGTTATTAGCAAAGAAGATGCAAATTGATCAATAGAAGAATACAGAGTTCATAAACATATCTCTCTAAATATAGCCAATTGTTTTTGCAAAGGATGAAAGACAATAAAATAGAGAAAAGACAATTTCTCTTCCACAAATGTAAAAATTGGAATCCAGATGTAAAAGAAAGATCAATTCAGACCTAAACTTCACACATTTCACAAAAATTAACACAGATCAAAGACCTAAATGTAGTGCAAAAACATAAAACTCCTAGAACATAAGGGAAAACCCATATGACATTGAGAATTGTGATATCTTTATGCATTTAACCCAAAGGCACAATCCATGAAATGATCAATAACAAGAAGTACTGACTTTTAAAAAAGCTACAAACTCTATGATTCCAACTATATGACATTCTGAAGAGGACAAGACTATGGAGACAATAAACAGATCAGTGTTTGCCAGGGGTGAAGCCTAGGAATAAGGGCATGCAATATAGGCAGCGTACAGAAGAATGTTAGGGCAATAAACATACTCTGGCATTTTAATAATGTGTATATGTTATTATATATTTTTCCCAACACATATAATATACAACTCCAAGAGTGAACCAAAGGCAAGCTATGTACTTTAGGTCATTATAATGTGTCAATATAGGCTCATTTTTGTTAATAATTGTTCCATTCTGATAAGTAATGTTGATAATAGGAGAAACTATGCAGGTGTGGGGTCAAAGGTATGGGAAATTGCTCTACCTTATTGCTAAGATTCTAACTTAATATTGTTCTTAAAAAGAGTTTTTAAGGGAAAAAAATCAACAAACAAATATGCAGATACAGTTTGGAAGTCCCCTACACACCATCCTATAAATAACAACATAGATTTCAGTATACCTTCCTAGAATTTGAACAAAACAAACTAACAGAATTTCTCAAAACAAGCTAAACTTTGACTGAATTCCTTCAATCTATTCCATAAATCAATTATCTACTGAGCTAACAATTTTTGATTAGCTGACTCTTTTCATAATTCTTACTAAGAGAAACTTGAAGTGTCATAAAGTCCAGGAATTGCATGACTTGGAGAATTCCATTAAATTATGTATTTAAATGAAACAATATGTGCACATTTAAAATAGTATATGTATTTATTTGTATTTTTATCAAGTATGGATAACTTATCTAAACATTAAAATATCATTATATCTGAACAATGAGAGCTATCAGGATAAATAATACATAGTTAATTACTGCAGCTGGTGTACTAACACAAATATTAATTAGTTGTCATTAATATGTTTATAAATAAGATTCAGTATATTCATACATTATCGAACAACAAATAAACATTGAGTCCCTAGCATAGCCCAGATAGTTGGTTATTAATCTAAGTTCATATATTATCTGCAATTTCTTGGATCTCAAACTCGAATTTGTTTATATTGCATATGTGTGGTCTTGTACCTGAATATAAGAGAGAAACTTTTATCAAAAAGCATTTTATACCCTATGACATCAAAGTAGAAAATCAAAATAGTTTTATAAGTCAAATTCATAACCTTAGATTCCCTGTTGGCCTTTAAAGTGTGTCTTTGTATAAATTTACATGTCACTGGTGTGCTAGTCATGCTAATTCTGGTCAAATTTTATGAGAAATATTGCCAAAAATGGCTATTCTCCTGAGCAAATTTGAAATGAAAAATTCCAGAACAGTTCCAGAGTTTTACTTTTATTTGTTGTCTTTCTCAAAAACTTCTGCCTCTGGTTCATACTTCCTTATCTTCCTTTGTGACATTCAATTATATTTTCTATTACTATCTGTAGTCATGATTCTTAACATTTACTTTGACTGATGCCTTTATCTGTCTGGAATTCTGATTATACTTTGAACTTTACTTGAAGTTTATGAATATTACTGTCTCAAGAAGACTTGGTCTTACTTTCAAAACTTTCTTTATTTTTTCTTTGTTTTTAAATTTAATTTTATTTAACCTTACAATATTGTATTGGTTTTGCCTATATCAAAATGGATCTGCCACAGGTATACATGTGTTCCCCATCCTGAACCCTCCTCCCTTCTCCCTCCCCATACCATCTGTTAATATTAATTTTTAGCATTAAATTTAGCAACTCTTTCCTTTCCCACTAATTGGCTCAATTTAGATCACATAATAATTTCTAAATGTAAATATTAATATATACTTAAGTACATTTGATTCATAAAGAACAGTCACTTTACGTTAGGATTATTCTCTGTCTTATTGTTAAATTAATTAGTAAGGGGGCCAATAGACTGAGGTGGTTGTAATGCCCTGGCAATCTGTGTAAATAAACTAGAACCTAAAAGCAATCAGTCACTAAAAATCAAAAGGGATTTGAGCTATAGCCAACCAATGATTTCCTTATTTTGCACTTTTTTGTTTTATAAACATCTCTCTCCTGAGTTCGTATGTGTTAAGTACTCTTTACAACTTCTGGTTATGTAATGTCTTTTTAAAACAGATTTTTGCTCAAAGAAACTTGAAATACCAATATGCCTCACTTTAACTTTTAACACTATTATTTGGTGAACCTTACAAAATAAAAGTTAAATTTTACAAAATTCTGGGCTTTGTTTTAATCTTTAAAAATTTTGACCTCACTGTGGTTGACCCAAGGACAAAGGAGCAGATAAAACCAAGCAGGGTCTTGGAAAACAGGAACAGAAAAAACAGACCCTTATTGCCCTTCCCTCCCCCATGTTGTAATTATTAATGCATTTCAGGTCCTCCTGAATGGTATAGCCTGTCTCCCCTCTTACCCCATAGGGAGAAGGTATTTTGCCTTACTCTTCCCCCCACCCAGTATATGTGCCTCATTCAATCAGCAAATGACCCGCAAGACCCCTTTCCTACTCCTTGTACTCTGGGTATAAAAGTGGACTAAAGACCCCTGTTGAATGCTGGTTCTCCCTTGAGCTGACCTGCTGTTCTAACACCGTCACCCACTCTAATAAACTTTATTTCCCTCTCATTCTGTTTCATGTCTGGAAATTCTTTTCCAGCCTGTGCCTGGTCCAAGATACTCACCTTATAACTTATTTTAACAAAATACTATGTTGAATGAATAATATCACCAAAGTATTCTTACTTGCTTAACAAACATTCTCTTAATGTTTTAAAAATATCAGAATATTCAAACAAGAATTATCTTCCCTTGTTTTGTATCTCTTTCAATTGACGGGATGATAACAGAGAAAGAAGATTCTACCACAGGTTATTAGGCATTTTATGTAATTTATTTGAGCCTTTATTTCCTCACTTTAAAAATATTTACATTGCCTAACATTACCATTGTTCTTGAAGCCTTAGATAGTATTCTAAGAGGCCCTTTGAGGCCATTTAAAAGATTAGCAACTTTTAAGTGTCCTAAAAATTTTTAATGGAAATTTGCTTTAATTAAGACACTGATGTATAGAACAGTCTTTTGGACTCTGGGAGAGGGAGAGGGTGGGATGATTTGGGAGAAGGGCATTGAAATATGTATAATATCATGTTTGAAACAAGTCGCCAGTCCAGGTTCGATGCCTTATACCGGATGCCTGGGGCTGGTGCACTGGGAAGAGGGATGGTGTGGGGAGGGAAGAGGGAGGAGGGTTCGGGATGGGGAACACATGTATACCTGTGGCTGATTAATTTTGATGTATGGCAAGACCAATACAATACTGTAAAGTTAAGTAAAATAAAATTTTAAAAAAATAAAAAATCACTATATTGAATAAAAAAAATGAAAAAAAAAGATTATGTCATAATTTGAGGCATGCTTAATTGATGCTCTCCTGGTGAATCTTATACAACTGTTAATTCTTCAAAGAAAGAAAATTAAGTCATGAGGGAAAATGAAGTTATGAGACTAGGACCAAGTTTCCTGTTTTCTATTCCTCGAACACTGAAACTGAGCAAGACAACCAGTAAAGAGAGGAGATGAAATTCCAAACCTTGGATCTCAGGCTCTGATTCATATCAGATATTAAATTTTAGAGTCATGAAAAGGACATAGATAACCTCTGAGGTCCATGGGAGGTAGAAGTCTTTACTTATTATATAGATGTAGTACAAAAATGGCAGGCGGTCCTTAAAACTTAAGAGAAGCCCCTGATAGTAAGTCCTGAGAGTATAGGCATGAAAGAAGAAATGCAGCAAACTAACTTACTTAGAGGAAATTGAGGAAGAAGCTGTCAGTACAAAAGAAAAAAAAAATTGCCTTTGGAATATTCTAAATAAAGTAGAAAGTTTAAAACATTCTGAAGAAAGTGACAATCTCTATTTTTTTAAATTAAATTTTGTTTTGCTAAACTTTATAATATTGTATTGCTTTTACCATACATCGAGATGGATCTGCCACCAGTATACACGTGCTCCCCATCCTGAACCCTCCTCCCCCTTCCTCCCCATACCATCCCTCTAGGTCGTCCCAGTGCACCAGCCCCAGGCATCCATTATCTGGCATCGTACCTGGACTGGCGACTCGTTTCAGATATGATATACATATTTCAATGCTATTCTCCAAAATCATCCCGCCCTCTCCTGGACCCAGAGTCCAAAAGTCTGTTCTATACATCAGTGTCTCTTTTGCTGTCTCGTAAACAGGATTATTGTTACCATCTTTCTAAATTCCATATATATTTTAAGAAGATTCTGTAGATATAAAATAAGACCAACCAACTGAAAGAACAAAGCCTATTTATTTAGAGCTTATAAGACAGTCAACCACTATCATATGCTTGTTGCAGTGATTCAAAGACAGGCAGAGGAGTAGGAGAGCTTTATAGAAGTGATGGGCTTCAAATATGTCCTTATGGAAGGGTGTTGACATATGAAAGGTATAACTGTGTAACTAGAAGTACTAGAAGAAAGGAAAGTTATGTGATTGGTAAGGGATGCATATTTGGCTTTCTCTGATTGGTCTCAGTTAAAAGTGGGGACAAAATTAGGAAGATGTTGGTTATGAACAAGCCCTGACCATTTGGGACCAAATGTTAGAGAATTTATTGTTTACCTCACTTTCTGAATTGTCACTAGAGATACCAATCTGGCTTCCTTTAGGTTCAACTGATAGCAAGCTGGCTTATGGAGTTATTTACTATAAAGGGCTGGTTTCTTGGATAACTTTCCCCAGGCAGTGGATCAAAGTTTTATTTTTACATATTGTCTAGCTATCATCTGTTTGTATATTCAGTCTCTTAATTACATGCAATGTAACACACATGAGTGAAGCTGTAGCATGGTGCAAGAAATAATCATAAGACCCATCTTGTATAATTTTAATGCTGGAAGTATATGAAAACAATATTTTTTATAAATGTTTTCCTTATTATTTTCATATTGCTTCAGTAACATCAGATTTGAATTTTTTTAAGATTATGCTGATCAATCCTGGAATAGAAATTGTACAATCACACCTCACACACAAACACAATGGAAGAGGAATAAAGAAAAAGCAAAAAGAAGAGTTTGCTCTCTAATATGGTAGCAACAAAGTAAAGCTAGGTTTGACAAAATGAAAAGGTATGAGTTTTTGAATAGGGAACAGATCCAGTTATTTAAGGATTTATTTCAGAACTACATGTTATATAACTAAAACTATTAAGATTTGTTGATTATGTTTAGCTAGTGTTCAGTTTAACATATATGGCATGACTCCTGAAAAATAGTCCATAAGAATGTTAATAAAAACAACAGGTAATATTTAATCTTATGAGAAAATGTGTCAATTCACTTAAGTTATCCACAAAATAATCTATTTATAATTTTATTATTAAAATAATGTTTTTAATATTTGTAAGTATTCTGATTACTGTAAGTCAGAGTTTATTAAGACACTAAATAGTGTACTAAAAGATAAGCTGTTCATGAGTTTGGAAGTTCTAAGTTTGATCTATGATATTATAATTTATTAAATTGGTAATCCCCATCAGTAAATCTGAAATTAAAAGTTGCAGAATGATAATCATGTCTACTCGGTGTATTGTTCTTAATGAGTACCAAATAAGAAATTTCTCTATAAAACAGAATATTCACTATAAACATAAGAGATTATTACTATTTTATTATATTACCATTATCAAACTATATTAACATATATATTTATGTTAACTTTGTGTTTACAATATGGAAACCAAAATCATAAATGCAGAAAAAACTGACTGTGAGTCAAACACCCTATCTATTCAAATGACCTGGGTTTAGTAAGTACAAAAGTGAGTGAAAGTCATTCAGTCACATCTCACTCTTTGCAAACCCATGTACTGTAGCCTTCCAGGCTCCTCTGTCCATGAAATTCTCCAGGCAAGAACACTGGATTGGGAAGACATTCCTTTCTTCAGGGGATCTTCCCAACCCAAGGATCAAACCCAGGTCTTCTGCACTGCAGGTGGATTCTTTACCATCTGAGCCACTAGGGAAGCCCTTAATAAGTAAAGTATTTTTGCAATTACAAAAGACCAACCAAACTGTGGAGTGTGTGGAAAGATACTCTATATAGATTTCTCTTTAAGTAGGACTTCTGTACAGCTTCCAGCTCTCAGTACTGCCAGAGGCTTCCTCAGTGGTAGAAAGCTACTCTTCCCAACAATATACTGTTCCTGGATTAAGGGTTGAGGTGCCATCCTGTGACTAAGCTAGGAAAGAGTATAAATACTGGGTGATTTCAACCCAACTCTGTCAACTCTAAAGGCAAAATTTGTTCGAGGGCTCTCTACCAAAATAGCCAATACTTTGTAAGACCTGCATCTGAGTTTAAATTCTTCCTATGTCCAAAATTATCCTCTCTTTTTTCAAAGGTGATAATCTCTACTAGGTAGCTTGAACTTGAAAATCTACTTGAACAACTCTTTCAGAGAACCTGACTTGTTAATATTTTCCAAGGTGGTAAGGTAAAAATTTTGAGTTTAATAATCCAGGGGCAGGCTGATGTTGAAGGTCCTGTTGCTTGAGATAAATAAAGCACCAACAAGCCTGAGGTATACTTGGTTGTTGACAAGTTTATTGGTGACAAATTGGAATAGGGTAATGGTGGATAACATGAAGTCTTTTCTTCACAAAAGAACATGAGCTCCTCTCAGGAACAGCTCTTGTCTCTCCTCTTGACTACTAAGTTTAACTCAGGTTAAACTGCAGTTAACAATCAATCTGAGGGGCTTCCCCAGTGGCTCAGTGGTAAGAATCTGACAGCCAAAGCAGGGGACATAGGTTCAATCCCTGGTGTAGGAGGATCCCACATGCCATGGAGTGAGACCAAGCCTGTGTGCCACAACTAGTGAGCCTGTGCTCTATGAGAAGCCGCAACTGCAGAGCTCATGTGCTGCTACTGCTGAAGCCCAAGGGTCATAGAGCCTGTGCTCCATCACGAGAGAGGCCACTGTGGTGGTAGGCCCATGCACAGCAACTAAAGTGTAGCCCTGACTTGCCACAAGCAGAGAAAAGCCCTTGCAGCAACAAAGACCCAACACAGACAATAAATAAATAAATATAATTTAAAAAATAGTCAATCTGGGGGCCTGATCATGGACATTATCCAAAAACATCTAGAACATCTAGCCAGCACACAGTGGAAAAAGCTTCAACAAAACCCACGGGACTAAATTCTGAAGATTTTTAACAAGAGTGCTGAAATAAAAATAGTGAAGGAAAAATCTGTTGATTTTTCACAGATTGATTAAATTGTGAAATCGGTGAAATTGGCCCAATTTCCCAAATAATACCTTTCAATACCTCATGAGAACCCCAAGAGAGGGCAACTGAAAACACCGAAAGAGTCACAAACTAAACTAACTTGAAATGCCTAATACTGGCAACTCTATGAGAAGGAAGTATGTGCTTCAGTTCAGTTCAGTCACTCAGTCATGTCCGACTCTTTGTGACCCCATGAGCTGCTGCACACCAGGCCTCCCTGTCCAACACCAACTCCCAGAGCCCACCCAAACTCATGTCCATTGAGTCAGTGATGCTATTCAACCATCTCATCCTCTGTCGTCCCCTTCTCCTCCTGCCCTCAATCTTTCCCAGCATCAGGGTCTTTTCAAATGAGTCAGCTCTTCGCATGAGTTGGCCAAAGTATTGGAGTTTCAGCTTCAACATCAGACCCTCCAAAGAACACCCAGGACTGATCTCCTTTAGGATGGACTGGTTGGATCTCCTTGCAGTCCAAGGGACTCTCAAGAGTCTTCCCCAACACCACAGTTCAGAAGCATCAATTCTTTGGTGTTCAGCTTTCTTTATAGTCCAACTCTCACATCCGTACATGACCATTGGAAAAACCATAGCCTTGACTAGACAGACCTTTGTTGGTAAAGTAATGTCTCTGCTTTTTAATATGCTGTCTAGGTTGGTGATAACTTTCCTTCCAAGGAGTAATTGTCTTTTAATTCCATGGCTGCAATCACCATCTGAAGAGATTTTGGAGCCCCCAAAAATCAAGTCTCTCACTGTTTCCACTGTTCAAGTGAATATACTATTAATGACTAGAAGACCCACCTAAGATTCTTTTCCACTGGAAGATCTAGAAGATCCTCCATACACTGAAGCTATGAAAGGCTGAGGGTGCACCAGTGTCATTAAAAACAGTATCAGGCTCCATTCACCATAGGTTAAAGTTTACAGTATAAGAGACCATATAGAATATGATGTTTCAGTAGCAAGCAGACATAAGGACTGCAGATAAGAGAGGCTAAAAATGGCACTAAGCTGGGAGATCAGGATCTCAATTTCAATAAGGACAGTCAAGGGTTTATACAGATTTGTTATTTAGTAATAAAATGATCACAAATGACAGAATACAACTAAAACTGACATAGGTAAAATTGATTAATTGAGATAACTGAAAACCCAAGAAAAGAACATCTTTCTATTTCTGGCACCACTGCATCCAGGACAAAATTACCTTCATGTTTATCTTTTGCTTTCTCTTATCACTAGCTTTCTTATCCTTTGTGTTGGCAAGAGCCAAGAAAAGATTTCCCCTTCTAACAATGAGATGATTATCACCAGCTCCAAGAAGGCTTCCTGTTCTCTCAGAAACACCACTGGAAAATGGAACCCTTTCTTACACTGTTCCAAAAATCAACTAGTTATGAGTATCCTTGACTGACAGATCTTGCTTCAAGTTCATGTTCATCCATGAACAACTATCTATAGTAAGTGTAATGGAACATATATTTTGGCCAATTCTGAGTCAAATGACAACTCCTGGAGCTAGAAAGAGTTGCTTTTTCTAAAACACTTTGACTAAGTGAAGAATATGAGTTTTGCCTGAGGAGTTAATAGTACTAGAAGGAGTAGGCAGGGAAAAACAGAGATGCTTAGAAGAACATTCAAATGTCTATTTAAAAAGAGACCTAGCAGCTAAAGCTGCTAATACAATATTGCTGTGTGTGCGTGCATACTAAATTACTTCAGTTGTGTTCAACTCTGTGCGACCCTATGGACGGTAGCCTGCCAAGCTCCTCTGTCCACAGGATACTCCAGGTAAAAACACTGGAGTGGGTTGCCGTACCCTCCTCCAAGGGGTCTTACAAAACCAGGGATCAAACCTTCATCTCTTATATCTGCCTCATTGGCAGGTGGGTTATTTACCACTAGCGCCACCTTAGAAGCCCCAGTGCTATATAAATACTGTGAAAAATAGAATGTGAGGACCAACAAACACTGAATAGTTGACTGCATTAGCCATGTATTTGTCATCCACAATCACATATGAAAAAGCAAATTATAGAAATGTATCATGTGTTATAATTCTGTGCTCTATAACTTCAAATAATTTGTGAAACCACAATACATTTATTTCACAACTTCCCCAGTGGTAAAGAATCTAACTGCAATGCAAGAAACACAGAAGACACAAGCTTTTATCCCTGGGTTGGAAAGATCCGCTGGAGGAGGAAATGGCAACCCACTCCTGGTTTTTGCCTGGAAAATCCCATGGACAGAGGAGCATGATGGTCTTCAGTCTGTTGGGTCACAGAGTCTCAGACACAGCTGAGTTTCTGAGCATGCATTATTAACATGAGATTACTTGAGTCTGAAATGATACTTCTCACAATCATCAAAATAACTAATAATATTTACACTGAAATGATTATTAATTTTGTATGTTTTCCTCATTTCAGTCTGTAAATTTAAAAATGGCTCTATTGGCAAGACATCTTTGTAAAGAAAATATTCACTTTTTAGTATGTGAAATACTAAATAGAATTTAGTATTTCATTCTTAGATAATTTTGTAAAAAATTTGATTTCATTCTAGTCAGTTTAACATTCATGTTTTAAGAGAATATCTTTCATGCAATGAAAATGTGGTCCTTGTAATCACAATCAATATATTTCGCTAATTAAGGATAGCAGTAAAATAGGCACCCAAAGTTTCATCTAACTTTTTCAACATTTTTGTTTGCAATTAATATTAGAGAACTAAAGTTTATATCTTTTATGAGAAAAATGTGTTTAATTATCCAATACGTTCAAAACGAGTTAGTGTAAATACAACAATAATTTGCATAGTGTTACTCCTGGAGTTTTACTTCTCAACTTTGTCAGATTTATAGAACATACTGAGAGAAAACTAAGCATATGCTGTGTTCTCATAAACAAAGCAATTTGGAAGAAAATTGCCACGTTAGAAGAGAACAAAAATACGTATTTTAAGTGCTATGTTTAAAATTCAGGTATAATTATAAAATTGACAAAATAAAATGATGAAAAACATCACAAAACTAGAATAAATTATGTCTAAATAAATTAAAACTGGTATTATAGAAATCTGCACAAATTATTAGAGAATACAATATTGACTATTATACATTTATATAATAATACAGATCTTTTTATAGTTTTAATTATGGCAGTTAAAAGAAAATATAAAATATTATGGACTTATATAGGACAAAATGCAATCAGGTAAATTTTAAATTCTCCACATTTAAAATGTAATCAGCATTATTAAAGGCTTCCTTCACCTATGAAAATCAAAAACATGGAACACAGTATTGGTAACATTTGAGAGACTTGAAATTCTATTTATTCTTTTATTTTTTTTTAATAAAGTTTATATAGTAAAAGGGTTAAAAATGGAGATTATTCAACCAAATTGTAGATATATCAAGCTTCATAAGAATGCAGTTTTCTAAAAAGATATATTTTCCCTTTTAAAATTATAGTTGGTATAGAATTCTTGTTGGCACCTAGAACTAAATAAATTAAAAACTCTGTCTTCATAGTAATTTTAAAATTCAACACTAGAATAAAGGCTAAGCTCTTGTCTTTAACATTATTACCTCTTTGCTTGGGCAAAGTTAATCAAGATTTATGCTATTACATTCTACATTTTCAAGATGTAAATAGGTTTTCCAATAGTCAGAGCATATAATCAGTTATTTTTTTTTTTTTAATTAGACAGGTTGTAAGCAAGACTCTGAGATTGCTATCTGAATGTTATAAAAAATTATCTTTCTTTAAAATGATTTGTTCATGCCAGGGTCCATACATCTTCGAACAACACAGTTTAAAATAAGAGCAGAATAAATATATAATAAATTAGTAAGTCAATAAACGAGTAAGGCAACTTTTCAAAAAATTATTAATTGGAGTTCTTTAGTTGCAAGCACCAAAAATCAACTATGCATAATTAAGCAAAAAACTAATTTTTTGTGAATTATCAGCCAGTGTACACATTTCCTGAGAACTGAGCATAAGTCTTAGTAATAGTCAGAAACTAGTAGTCGTAGATAGATTCTCTTTTAAGCAACAGGAAATGTTCATTCATAGATGATAGTTAGACAGATGAGTATAATACATGTATAATCTTCAACAGTTTTCTCTTGGACTTGGCATAACTCTGCTAATTATTTAAAATTTTAGAGGATTAAATTATTGTCTAACTTGGGATACATGCCTTTGTTTGGGTGAGGTGGACATTTATCATTCTGCCTTTTTTTTGTTGTTCCATTTTGTTTTATAAATTAGGAGATTGAAGCTCAGACAGAAAGGGTATAGTAATCAATATTCAAGGTGTGTATGAATTTTATGGTTACCTTATAAGTTTCCAGACTAGAAATTTGCTTTCAGCTTGAAAGCAAAGCTGAAGATTAAAAGAACTGATGTAGGTAAATTTAAATAAGCTTAAAATGAGGGAAAAACAATCAATTAATATTTATACTTCAATAATGAGGCTATATATAGTCACGAGCTGAACATACGACTGAAATAAAATACAGAATTATAACCAAAGAACATTTTTTAAACAACCCTAGTATATTTTAGGAGAGGCAACCAACTTCATTTTAACCAAGAATATACTTACAAATTAGCCTGTTTTAAGGATAACTTATGGCATTTTGTAATTCATGAGTGAATACTCATTTCTTTCCAGGCTTTTACATTTTCTTTATCAATTAAATGAGAAGTATTTTGGATTACATTTATAAATTCTTTTGTCTATAGCTAAAAGTCACAACTTTTCTTAAGGTGTCACAAGAATCTCTCATGCACTTGACATCTATTGATTTCATCTACTTAATGGTTTTCTTTTCTGCTGTAAATCTATGTCCTGGTCTTATTTCAAAATGGTAATGACTCTCTCAATTTACTTTTATTTTAAAAATAATCAACTATGACATTTTAACACTGGAGTTGGACAGGAATATAATTAGATATCATTTCAGATACTCTCAAGTAAGTCACCTTGTTTTTTTCAGGTATATATGCACAAACATTCCAGAAACAACCACCAATTATTTGAGTTTAATGTGGACTGGCTAAATATCAGTTTAATGTGGACTGGAAATATCAGTTTAATGTGGACTGGAAACTTATAAGCCTGTACCTGAACCCACAAGTCCCTCCTCACAAATCCCAATATTTACCTCATTTATATTAATACAGATCACAATAAACTGTGGAAAATTCTGAAGGAGATGGGAATACCAGACCACCTGATCTGCCTCTTGAGAAATCTGTATGCAGGTCAGGAAGCAACAGTTAGAACTGGACATGGAACAACAGACTGGTTCCAAATAGGAAAAGGAGTACGTCAAGGCTGCATATTGTCACCATGTTTATTTAACTTATATGCAGAGTACATCATGAGAAATGTTGGACTGGAAGAAACACAAGTTGGAATCAAGATTGCTGGGAGAAATATCAATAACCTCAGATATGCAGATGACACCACCCTTATGGCAGAAAGTGAAGAGGGGCTAAAAAGCCTCTTGATGAGAGTGAAAGTGGAGAGTGAAAAGGTTGGCTTAATGCTCAACATTCAGAAAACGAAGATCATGGCATCTGGTCCCATCACTACATGGGAAATAGATGGGGAAACAGTGGAAACAGTGTCAGACTTTATTTTTCTGGGCTCCAAAATCACTGCAGATGGTGACTGCAGTCATCAAATTAAAAGGCGCTTACTCCTTGGAAGGAAAGTTATGACCAACCTAGATAGCATATTCAAAAGCAGAGACATCACTTTGCCAACAAAGGTTCGCCTAGTCAAGGCTATGGTCTTTCCTGTGGTCATGTATGGATGTGAGAGCTGGACTGTGAAGAAGGCTGAGCGCCGAAGAATTGATGCTTTTGAACTGTGGTGTTGGAGAAGACTCTTGAGAGTCCCTTGGACTGCAAGAAGATCCAATCAGTCCATTCTGAAAGAGATCAGCCCTGGGATTTCTTTGGAAGGAATGATGCTAAAGCTGAAGCTCCAGTATTTTGGCCACCTCATTTGAAGAGTTGACTCATTGGAGAAGACTCTGATGCTGGGAGGGATTGAGGGCAGGAGGAGAAGGGGACGCCAGAGGATGAGATGGCTGGATGGCATCACTGACTCGATGAATGCGAGTCTGAGTGACCTCTGGGAGCTGGTGATGGACAGGGAGGCCTGGCGTGCTGCGGTTCACCGGGTCACAAAGAGTCGGACACGACTGAGCGACTGATCTGATCTGATCTGATCTGATATTAATACAAGCTTCCAATACTCCTTCCCAGAGGACAAAGGGAATAGGGAATAAATATTATGATGAATATTTTCATATTTAGTTGGCAGCTAGATCAAAACATATTCTCATCTAACATGGAGATTTTAGAACCAGATAAAATATTTAGGAGACTGAGAGACATTTCTCCAGTTATTAGAACAGAAATTATTCCAAAGTAAATAGAGAATAGCTACTTAGTGTTCTCTACAGAAGCAAATGATTTTTATTTTTAAAGGGAATCCCACTGAATTAACCTGGGTTTTTGTTTAAACATCTGTAGAATACAAATTACATGGAGAGAGAACTTAAAGAGATGAATGGAGGGAGCTACAGAGATATCCAAATACCACTGCAAGCTCACTTTCCAGTTCCATCATGATGATAAAAGTTAAAGGCACATAGCTAGTTGGCCAGTGAAGGTTAACCCTGTCCAGCTCTTTGTGATCCCATGGACTATACAGTCCATGGAATTCTCCAGGCAAGAATACTGGAGTGGGCAGCCTTTCCCTTCTCCAGGGTGTTGACTGGAGTTGCTTTACTTTTTTTTTTTTTTTTTTAAATGCACTTAGTACGTTATATACAGGAAAATAGTCTTATCCACTGTCATTCAAAATTTACGAATAATGATGCCTGGTGGCTTGAAGATTGTCAGTGTGGTAATACATCTTCTTGACATTATGCTACTGCTTTATGGTATTCAAAATAATATATTACATATTACATATACAAAAGATGTTATTTAAGAAGGTAATTCACATTTCAGAATACTGGTAAGTTTACAATCACAGACTTAATTTCCTTTGTCCTCCATTATAAGACTGAAAGGAAAATAGAAGGTAAAGACAGGTAAGAAGAAATCACACTGAGAAAAAAAGGAATTAAATTTCATTAGTAATCAATAAGTAAATTTAATATAAAATTATGTTGCACATACATAGTTTTAACTGTGTCTAAAATATAATATTTTTTATTTACTGCACTTTAAAAGTTTTAATAAAAAACTCTTAAAAAAAATACTTTTTCTCCTTTCAGGAAAGGTATTCTCATCCGAGTATCTGTGTTCTATGCAATCATACTGACATTACATGGTGATGTTATCAAGGATCAATGATTTAAAGGTTTCAAAATTCTCCTATAGAACAATAAAAACTGTGAGCAAATATTTCCATCATTAACACTATTTTATTAATAGAAGTGTATGTGTCTTTGTTGATGTGTGAAGCTAAAGATATATATTTGTATAACTTTTCTTCCATGGTATTTACATAGCAATAATTTAACACTGAAAATTTCTACTAATTACAAGCAGTTTATTATGTTTCATTTAAAATTATAAGTAATGTTAAAAATAAAAACTTCTCAAATATACTGGAGAAAAGTCAACTCTGGGCAATTAAAAGGACTGGCAAAAGAGAAGTCCTATGCCAAAATACTACTTTTCTTTATAAATACTAAGTATATTTCTCTATTCTACATCAAATACTCTTTATTCAAAATGTGTTTTAGTGATTCATACATTCATGCAACCTATTAAATATATCAGTATTTCACATCTGAACATTCATTATTAGAATTAAAAAAAATGATTTGCTAATGAATGATCTCATCATTTCTAGGTATACAAAACAGTATACAAAAGTTTTGCAGGGCTTATAGGAGAAAAAATTTATAAAGAATCTCAACCAAAGCATGAGTTTATATGGCCCTCTCATCTATGAGATTTTATATAGAATCAATTATTTATATAGATAAAATAATTGATTTATTACTTTTTTCATATTTCAGTTTTTTTAACAAAACCTCTGCCAGAATTGTTTTTGTTCAACATAATATTTTTTTCACTTTAACGATACTGACATCACAAAACAGTCAGCCAAACACTAAAAATTGGAACTAAAACCTAATTCATCTTTATCAACATTTATCAGGATTCTGTTTATATCTCAATGCATAGTAGTAACTTTTATTAAGGTTTATAACACTGATGTTCAGCTTCAGTCTCAGAATTTGATCAAACGATGTATATGCAGAATTGCTCTAAGTCTCTGGAAGGCCAAATACCAATGTGGCGGAGCTGGTAAAGAACCCACCTGCAATGTGGGAGACCTGGGTTCGACCCCTGGGTTGGGAAGATCCCTGGAGAAGGGAAAGGCTATCCATTCCAGTATTCTGGCCCAGAGAATGCCATGGACTGTATAGTCTATGGGGCCGCAAAGAGTTGGACACAACTGAGCAATTTTCACGTCACTTCACACTTAACCCTCAGTTCAGGAGTCCCTGAACCTGGGATGATGCAGATACTCCTCATGTATTATCACTACAACATCAGATATTCAAACAAGGCATATCACTAGGATTAATTGTAGATATTTGAATATCCTCCTTTTAAAAGAAGCAAACATTCTAGATGTAATTTGGAGTAAAATATCTTATAACATTAATATTCTACCAGTCAAGGCAGAAATACTAATTACTAAGGAGTAATAATCCAGTTATTCATTTTCCAAATATTGCTTGACAAATTGTCATGCTGATCCTGATAGTAAAGGCCACTCTTTAGTAGAACTTAAGTATGCTAGGAACTCAGTCAGTTAAGTCGCTCAGGCATGTATGACTCTTTGTGACCCCATGGATGCAGCATGCCAGGCTTCCCTGTCCATCACCAACTCCCAGAGCTTATTCAAACTCATGTCCATTATGTACGTGATGCCATGCAACCATCTCATCCTCTGTTGTCCCCTTCTCCTCCTTCCTTCAATCCTTCCCAACATCAGGGTCTTTTCCAATGAGTTAGTTCCTCACATCAAGTGGCCAATGTATTGGAGTTTTAGCTTTAGCACCAGTCCTTTCAATGAATATTCAGGACTGATTTCTTTAGGATTGACTAGTTGGATCTCCTTGTAGTCCAAGGGATTCTCAAGAGTCTTTTCCAACACCACAGTTCAAAAGCATCAGTTATTCAGCGCTCAGATTTCTTTATAATCCAACTCTCACATCATACATGACTACTGGAAAACCTGTAGCTTTGACTAGATGAACCTTTGTTGGCAAAGTAAAGTCTTTGCTTTTTAGCATGCTCTCTAGGTTGGTCATAGTTTTTATTCCTAGGAGCAAGTGGCTTTTGATTTCATGCCTGCAATCGCCATCTGCAGTGGTTTTGGAGCTCCAAAAATAACATCTCTCACTGTTTCCATTGTTTCCCATCTATTTGCCATGAAGTTATGGGATGAAATGCCATAATCTTAGTTTTCTGAATGTTGAGTTTTAAGCCAACTTTTTCACTCTCCTCCTTCATTTTCATCAAGAGGCTCTTTAGTTCTTTATTTTCTGCCATGAGGCTGGTGTCATAAGCATATCTGAGGTTATTGATATTTCTTGTGGCAATCTTGATTCCAGCTTGTGCCTCATCCAACACATTTTGCATGGTGTATTATGCATATAAGTTAAATAAGCAGGGACAATATACAGCCTTGACGTACTCCATTCCTGATTTGTAACCAGTTTGTTGTTCCATGTCCAGTTCTAACTATTGCTTCTTGACCTGCATACAGATTTCTCAGGAGACAGGTCAGGTGGTCTGGTCTTCCCATCTCTTTCAGAATTTTCAACAGTTTGTTGTAATCCACACACTCAAAGGCTTTAGCATAGTCAATAAAAAAGAAATAAATTTTTTTCTGGAACTCGTTGGCTTTTTCGATGATCCAGCGGATTTGGCAATTTGATCTCTGGTTCCTCTGCCTTTTCTAAAACCAGCTTGAACATCTGAAAGTTCACAGTTCACATACTGTTGAAGCCCAGCTTGGAGAATTTTGAGCATTACTTTACTAGTGTGAGAGATGAGTGCAATTGTGCAGTAGGTTTAGCATTCTTTGGCATTGCCTTTCTTTGGAATGGGAATGAATACTGACCTTTTTCGGTACTGTGGTCACTGCTGAGTATTCCAAATTTGCTGGCATATTGAGTACAGCACGTTCACAGCATCATCTTTTAGGATTTGAAATAGCTCAACTGTAACTTCATCACCTCCATTTGCTTTGTTTGTAGTGATGCTTCCTTAGGTCCACTTGACTTCATATTCCAGGATTTCTGGCTCTAGGTGAGTGATCACACTATCATGGTTATCTGGGTATTGAAGATCTTTTTTGTATAGTTCTGTGAATTCTTGTCACCTCTTCTTAATATCTTCTGTTTCTGTTAGATCCATAACATTTTGTCCTATATTGTGCCCATCTTTTTATGAAATGTTTTCTTGGTATCTCTAACTTTTTTGAAGAGATCTCTAGACTTTCACATTCTATTGTTTTCCTCTATTTCTTTGCACTAATCCCTGAGGAAGACTTTCTTATCTCTCCTTGCTATTCCTTAGAACACTGCATTCAAATGGGTATATCTTTACTTTTCTCCTTTGCCTTTTACTTCTGTTCTTTTCACAGCTATTTGTAAGGCCTCCTCAGACAACCATTTTACTTTTTTGCATTTCGTTTTCTTAGGGATAGTCTTGATCACTGCCTCCTGTACAATGTCACCAACTTCCATCAATAATTCTTCAGGCACTCTGTCTATAAAATCTAATCCCTTGAATCTATTTGCACTTCCACTGCATAATCGTAAGAGATTTGATTTAAGTCATACCTGAATAGTCTAGTGATTCTTCCTATTTTCTTCAATTTAAGTCTGAATTTTGCAATAAGGAGTTCATGATCTGAGCCACAGTCAGCTTCCTGTCTTGTTTTTGCTGAGAGTATAGAGCTTCCCCATCTTTGACTGCAAAGAATATAATCAATCTGATTTCAGTATTGGCCATCTTGTGATGTCCTTGTGTAGTGTCTTCTCTTGTGTTGTTGGAAGAGGGTGTTTAGTATGACCAGTGCTTTCTCTTGGCAAAACTCTGTTAGCCTTTTCCCTGCTTCATTTTGTACTTCGAGGCCAAATTTGCCTGTTATTTCAGGTATCTCTTGACTTCCTACTTTTGTATTGCAGTCCCATAGAATGAAAAGGGCATCTTTTTTCTTTTTTTTTAGTTCTAGGAGTAGATGTACTTAATCAGTAATCGCCAAAAAAAAAACTTAGTATAGGTATTTAATAAGTGAGAAAAAGAGAGAAAGAAGTTTTAATTAAGAGCAAGCAATATGGTCCTTTCATAGTATTAGGAAAAATCAGAAGAAACATTTTTGATAAATTGACTTTGAGTATGAACCTACAAAAAGAAGGATAGTATTCAAGTTAAGGACAAATGGAGCAATACTGAAGTCAAAGGAAATATTAGGTGCAAAAACCCTGAATCCAGAGCAAGTTTGTTACTCACAAGGAATTTAAAATCGTTAATAGTACCCCTGCTTTCATAATGAAATGATATGATGTCCAGAAAATAGACAGAAGCAAGATAAATACAGAAATTTTAGGGTCTACTAATCTTTAAAATTTATCTTAAGAATAACAAGCTGTCAGGGAATGAAAAGTGAAAGTGTCAGTCACTCAGTCTGACCCTTTGTGACCCCATGGACTATAGCCTGCTGGGTTCCTATGTCCATAGAATTCTCCAGGCAAGAATACTGGAGTGGGTTGCCATTCCATTCTGCAGGGGATCTTCCTGAATGAGGAACTGAACCTAGGTCCCCTGCATTGTAGGCAGATTCTTACTGCTCCATCACTAGCAGCTTGTGTCAGAGAGTACTGTAAAGCAAAAAATTGATATTTGCCTTATTATTATCCAAGACCTATTACAATAACAACTCTATAAACTTAATTAATATTGAAAAAGATGAATATATTGAATATGTTTAGAGGTTGTTAAAATCATGTTGGGAAAACATGGTAAAGCTTGAACTAGTATCAGTGGAAATATATGGACATCTACAGATAATAGTGAAGAGTTGAAAGAGATTGGTGATTTACTGGTTGTAAAAGTGGCGTAAGGATCTCTGGATAAAATACAGCCATTTTCCCAGATATTGGTCTCTTCATAAGGACCTGGCTGGTTAAAAACAAATTTAGTTTAGACTGGGTCTCAACTAAATTCAAAACACTGAAAGAAGCTATGAAGTGTTAGTTGCCTAAACTGGAATCAGAAAAATAATTGGAATTAGCATTGATATTTTTCAACTGGAGAATTACAGACAGAATTTAAAGATATGGGATAGTTAGGATGGGAAGATCCTTTGCAGGAGCAAATCGCAAGCCACTCCAATATTCTTGCCTAGAGAGTTACATGGAGAGAACCTGGTGGGCTACAGCCCATAAGGTTGCACAGAGTCGGACATGATAAAGCAACATAGCATGCACACATAGTTAGGACTGTCTAGATAAAGAAACACTAAGGTTAAATTCAGAGCAACTACAAATTTTCAAGATCCTAGTTAAGGTGGATGCCAATGAAAATTATTGTTAAAAGATGCAGCAATTAGGAAATACACCAAGAATGTACATAAGCAGATAATACTGCCAGATATGAGACCCTTGGGCTCTTGCCTTCTCTGCCCAACCCACTTTCCCTGACCTGGAGTCGGTCCGTACCAGTTAGTACTCACCACATGATGTATGATCACAGTTGTTATCACACGAGAGTTTATAGAATATTAGCTCATTCCTAGTGGCTTCTGCAACAGAGAAGTGATTCAGGGTAAAGTAAAAGAAAAAGCACTAGCTTCAGATAGGGATTGTTTAAAAGGAAGATGCCAGCAAAGAAGTCAACAATCGATATCCTCTTGGTTAAACATGGGAATTAAGATCACTGAGAAAGACTAAACTGATCCAAGGAGAAAGATCATTGAATCGTGAGAATAAAATTAAGTGAGCGAAAAACTGGATGCAACTAAAGACAGTGTTTCAGGGTATTAGAAACAGAAAATAACAAATTTGAAAGTAGGTTTTGTTTCTTAGTGGACACTGACCAGGTGAAATAGTTGTTCTTGTTTTACAGTATCATTTTGAAACATAGAATGGCTTCTTCAAATGATGTGAGGACATCCTCTATCTGCATATTTTTATACTATAAGTTATCTTATATAATTGTACAAAATTTATCAGATGACAGTGAGGGTAATAAACAAGTAAAATAATCAGAGACTATTTTATAAACCAACATACAGTGCTGAGAGTTCAGTTCACAAGTTGATACTATAAACTTTTATGTCATAACTCAAGTAAAATACTAGAAAAACTTTAGTCTTTCAGGACTTTGTGAAAGAGAATGAAGTGCCCGAATCTGAAGATAGAGCCATTCTGCTTGTGATGCAACTGTCTATACTTCCCATGTTTCTCATGTACATACTTTGTGCACAACAAGTGGAGAAGCCCATGGAAAGCAAAACAAGCACATTATGCAACCACAGTTCCTATAACCAGTATCTTTCATCAGTAGAAGACAATGAGAAAATAAGGAGAGTAGCATCAGGGGCCCTTAGGATTTGTTTAATATGATGCCAAATAGGATGTTAACAAAATGAAAGTTAGCAGGCTTAGGAGAATTTCAAAACCATGGGAAGATTTGAGGGAAATCAACTTTGTTGACTATAGTTTTCAAGTAAGTAAGATAAAAATCTTCATGCGTGTTTTGAATGTTCAAAAATTTATGTAACATTTCAAGTTTAAATTACAAATACTAGCTTTCTGTCAACAAATACTGGAGAACATATGGCTTACACAGCTGGAAATATGGTTCAGCATAACAGAGACGAAATGAGGAAATGTCCAAATTATTTTACATGTTATATGATAATTTCAAGACTTTCAAGAATTTTAAATTTTGTAAAATTGAAGAAGAATATTTAATATGACCAAACTTCTCCCACTCCCGAGGTCAGGGGTAGTGGCTGAGAGGAGCTACCCCACGCCCAAGGAGCAGCAGCTTCACAGGTACAGGAGGGCCAAGAGGAGCTACTCCACATTCAAGGTCAAGAGGGGTGACCTCATCCAAGGTAAGAGCAGCAGCTGTGCTTTACTGGAGCAGCCGTGAAGAGATACACCAAGTCCAAGGTAAGAGAAACCGAATTAAGATGGTAGGTGTTGAGAGAGGGCATCAGAGGGCAGACAAACTGAAACCATAATCACAGCTAAGTAGCCAATCTAATCATACAGACCACAGCCTTGTCTAACTCAATGAAACTAAGCCATGTCGTGTGGGGCTACCCAATACGGGCAGGTCATGGTGGAGGGGTCTGACAGAATGTGGTCCACTGGAGAAGGGAATGGCAAACCACTTCAATATTCTTGCCTTGAGAACCCCATGAACAGTATGAAAAGGAAAATGATAGGATACTGACAGAAGAATACCCCAGATCCATAGGTGCCCAATATCCTACAGGAGATCAGTGGAGAAATAACTCCAGGAAGAATGAAGGGACGGACCCAAAGCAAAAACAACACCCAGTTGTGGATGTGACTGGTGATAGAAGCAAGGTCCGATGCTGTAAAGATAATATTGCATAGGAACCTAGAATGTTAGGTCCATGAATCAAGGCAAACTGGAAGTGGTCAAACAGGAGATGGCAAGAGTGAACATCAACATGCTAGGAATCGGCAAACTAAAATGGACTGGAATGGGTGAATTTTACTCAGATGACCATTATATCTACCACTGTGGGCAGGGATCCCTCAGAAGAAATGGAGTAGCCATCATGGTCAACAAAAGAGTCCAAAATCCAGTACTTGGATGCAATCTCAAAAATGACGGAATGATGTCTGTTTGTTTCCAAGGCAAACCATTCATTATCACAGTGATCCAAGCCTATGCCCCAACCAGTAATGCTAAAGAAGCTAAAATTGAACGATTTTATGAAGACCTACAAGACCTTTTAGAACTAACACCCATAAAAGATGTCCTTTCCATTATAGGGGACTGGAATGCAAAAGTAGGACGTCAAGAAACACCTGGAGTAACAGGCAAATTTGGCCTTGGAGTATGGAATGAAGCAGGGCAAAGGCTAATAGAGTTTTGCCAAGAGAATGCACTGGTCATAGCGAAACCCTCTTCCAACAGCACAAGAGAAGCACAAGAGAAGACTCTACACATGGACATCACCAGATGGTCAACACCAAAATCAGTTTGATTATATTCTTTTTATTTTATTTTATTCAATTTTACAATACTGTATTGTTTTGGAATCTGTGGGAGAGGGAGAGGGTGGGATGATTTGGGAGAATGGCATTGAAATATACATAATATCATATATTAAACAAGTCACCAGTCCAGGTTCGATACACGATACTGGATGCTTGGGGCTGGTGCACTGGGACGACCCAGAGGGATGATATGGGGAGGGAGGAGGGAGAAGGGTTCAGGATGGGGAACACATGTATACCTGTGGCAGATTGATTATATTCTTTGCAGCCAAAGATGGAGAAGCTCTATACAGTCAGCAAAAACAAGACTGGGAGCTGCCTGTGGCTCAGAAAATGAATTCCTTATTGCCAAATTCAGACTTAAATTGAAGAAAGTAGGGAAAACCACAAGACCATTCAGGTATGACCTAAATCAAATCCCTTATGATTATACAGTAGAAGTGAGAAATAGATTTAAAGGATTAGATATGATAGAGTACTTGATGAACTATGGACTGAAGTTTGTGACATTGTACAGGAGACAGGGATCAAGACCATCACCAAAGAAAAGAAATGCAAAAAAGCAAAATGGCTGTCTGGGGAGGCCTTACAAATAGCTGTGAAAAGAAGAAAAGCAAAAAGAAAAGAAGAAAGGAAAGATATTCACATTTGAATGCAGAGTTCCAAAGGATAGCAAGGAGAGATAAGAAAACCTTCCTCAGCGATCAATGCAAAGCAATAGAGGAAAACAACAGAACGGGAAAGACTACAGATCTCTTCAAGAAAATTAAAGATACCAAGGGAATATTTCATGCAAAGATGGGCTCGATAAAGGACAGAAATGGTATGGACCTAACAGAAGTAGAAGACATTAAAAAGAGGTGGCAAGAATACACGGAAGAACTGTACAAAAAAGATATTCATGACCCAGATAATCACGATGGTGTGATTACTCACCTAGAGCCAGACATCTTGGAATGTGAAGTCAAGTGGGCCTGAGGAAGCATCACTACGAGCAAAGCTAGTGGAGGTTATGGAATTCCAGTTGAGCTATTTCAAATCCTGAAAGATGATACTGTGAAAGTGCTGCACTCAATATGCCAGAAAATTTGGAAAACTCAGCAGTGGCCACAGGAATGGAAAAGGTCAGTGTTCATTCCCATCCTAAAGAAAGGCAATGCCAAAGAATCCTCCAACTACCACACAATTGCACTCATCTCACATGCTAGTAAAGTAATGCTCAAATTCTCCAAGCCAGGCTTCAGCAATACGTGAACCATGAACTTCCTGATGTTCAAGCTGGCTTTAGAAAAGGCAGAGGAACCAGAGATCAAATTGGCAACATCTGCTGGATCATGGAAAAAACAGGAGAGTTCCCAAAAAAGATCTATTTCTGATTTATTGACTATGCCAATGCCTTTGACTATGTGGATCACAATAAACTGTGGAAAATTCTGAGAGATGGGAATACCAGACCACCTGACCTGGCTCTTGAGAAACCTATATGCAGGTCAGGAAGTGACAGTTAGAACTGGACATGGAACAACAGACTGGTTCCAAATAGGAAAATGAGTACGTTAAGGCTGTATATTGTCACCCTGCTTATTTAATTTACATGCAGAGTACATCATGAGAAGCACTGGGCTGGAAAAAGCACAAGCTGGAATCAAGATTGCCTGGAGAAATATCAATAACCTCAGATATGCAGATGACACCACCCTTATGTCAGAAAGTGAAGAGGAACTAGAGACTCTTGATAAGTGTTAAAGAGGAGATTGAAAATGTTGGCTTAAAGCTCAACATTCAGAAAACTAAGATCATGGCATCTGGTTCCACCACTTCATGGGAAATATATATAAATAGGGAAACGGTGGAAACTGTCAGACTTTATTTTGGGGGCTCCAAAATCACTGTAGATGGCGATTGCAGCCATGAAATTAAAAGATGCTTACTCCTTGGAAGGAAAGTTATGACCAACCTAGATAGCATATTAAAAAAGAGAGCTATTACTTTGCCAACAAAGGTCCATCTAGTCAAGGCTATGGTTTTTCCTGTGGTCATGTATGGATGTCAGAGTTGGACTGTGAAGAAAGCTGAGTGCCAAAGAATTGACGCTTTTGAACTGTGGTGTTGGAGAAGACTCTGGGAGTACCATGGGCTGCAAGGAGATCCAACTAGTCCATCCTAAAAGAGATCAGTCCTGGGTGTTCATTTTAAGGACTGACGCTTAGGGTGAAACTCCAGTACTTTGGCCACCTCATGCGAAGAGTTGACTCATTGGAAAAGACCCTGATGCTGGGAGGGATTGGGGGCAGGAGGAGAAGGGGACGAAAGAGGATGAGATGGTTGGATGGCATCACTGACTGGATGCGTATGAGTTTGGATGAACTGTGGGAGTTGGTGATGGACAGGGATGCCTGGAGTGCTGCCATTCATGGGGTTGCAAAGAGTCAGGCATGACTGAGCAACTCAACTGTACTGAAGTGAAACGTTTATCTTAACTTTATTTAAGCCCTTGCTAAAGATTTTATTACATGCTATTTGATGTAAAGTGATTATTTCCCATAGAAAGTAAATCTTCCATGTAAACATAATTGTCTTATATTTACATTCTAAGCAGAATGTCACAACAAAGCACATTACTGGATTACTTGGCTGCCTGGATTTCTATATAATTTCAAGTTCCTATTGGAGAATTAGTTTCCTAATTATGGATCCCCAGATTACAGTTTCACCTCTCTAGACTCTTCCAAAGTTGCCCCATATCCACCACTTATATCCAGTAATCATTTATAATAACCAATTGTCTATTTAATGCTAGATTCCCTAAGCATCATTGATGGTAATCTGTTATAAAATCTTTTCCCCATACAGAGTTTTTATCAGTTATTTTCAAGAAATTGTCAATAAATAAAAAACACATTTAAGTGTAAAACTAGTTAATTAAATGATTTATGTATTAGTTCAGCTAGTAGCTTTCATTATGCTTAGGACTACCTGGTGGGATGTTGGATTCTTTTAGAATATAATTTCTGATTTCATGGTGCCCTTGATTGCCATGGGTGTGTATTGCTTACAATTTGACAAGTAACTATTTTTTGTTATAATCCCTTTGTGTGTGTGTCTCAAGTAGATTTGTATTTGAAAACAGGCAATTTCTAATACTTTTCCATAGAAATTGTGATATGCATAACAGTAATTTGAAAGTCACCATTCATTTATGTTCTATAAATACACTTGAAATCAAAATTGAAATTTCTTAGATCCAATTTGTAGACTATTATGATGGCGGAAGCCCCCTGTTGTAGCTGTAGGTGCCATGAATCCTCGAGTGTGCAAACCAATATGTATCTTCACTGAGTTCCCCTGTGTGGTGGCTAATTCGTTCATTTCTGTAAGCATGTGAGCAATGATGAAGTCTGTGGTCCATGGAATTCTGTGAGCTCAGTTGGGGCCTATGGGTTTTTCTAATTCAACACTCAACAGTATTATAAATGTTATTGAAGTTCTAATGTAATTCTCAATCTCTCATCAGTCCAATGGCTCAGTTTCTAGCTTTTCATTACTAATTCACTATGCCTCACTTTCATTAACTGGCAGACTGACCTTCAGGAAAACAGCTAATATCAGTGCCTGCCTGTGGCCTGTGAATACTTCTGCCTCCCACCTGTGTCACACATCTACCAAGAGCAAGGCAGGGGCAGGAACCCAGCAAGTGCCTCTAGCTATCACATCCTCCCACCCCCCGACCCCATGCTGCTCTGCACAATAGCCTATTTGATAGGTTGCTCTATTTGACAGACTCTGTTTGACGAGAGGATTCATCTGTGTGGTAATCTTCTCTGAGAATTTAAATAAAGAGTATATTTGTTTATCTGTTGCTTCATTTGCTACTATTTTCTCCCATTCTGAAGACTGTCTACTGGGCATATACACTGAGAAAACGAGAATTGAAAGAGACACGTGTACCCCAATGTTCATAGCAGCACTGTTTACTATAGCCAGGACTTGGAAGCAACCTAGATGTCCATCAGCAGATGAATGGATAAGAAAGCTGTGGTACATATACACAATGGAGTATTACTCAGCCATTAAAAAGAATACATATGAATCAGTTCTAATGAGGTAGATGGAACTGGAGCCTATTATACAGAGTGAAGTAAGCCAGAAAGAAAAACACAAATACAGTATACTAACGCATATATATGGAATTTAGAAAGATGGTAATAATAACCCTGTATATGAGACAACAAAAGAGACACTGATGTATAGAACAGTTTTATGGACTCTGGGACAGGGAGAGGGTGGGATGATTTGGGAGAATAGCATTGAAATATGTATAATATCATTTCTGAAACGAGTCGCCAGTCCAGGTACGATGCCTGATAACGGATGCCTGGGGCTGGTGCACTGGGACGACCCAGAGGGATGGTATGGGGAGGGAAGAGGGAGGAGGGTTCAGGATGGGGAACACATGTATACTTTTGGTGGATTCATCTTGATGTATGGCAAAAGCAATACAATATAGTAAAGTTAATCAAAATAAAATTTAAAAAAGAAAAAAAATACAATCAATAAATAAATAAAGAGTAGAGGACATGCTCTTATGTATGTGATTTTTTTCCAAGTAAATCAATAAATTTTCTCCAATGGATTTTGCACAAGAGGGCAAAGCAAGGATACATAGATGTCACTGGTTGCTTTCTGTAACTGTTCAGTTTTTCTTTTCCTTTTCATGCCTACCCCCTTCAGAAAATGACTGACTTCCTCTTCCTATCCTAAAACTATTCTTCATCTTTCTTTTATAAGAGTTAACATTTACTCTCCTAATTTTACTGTGACCAAAAAGGTGAAGAAATTATAAGAAAAATCAAAGATATGGGAAAAGAAAAAATCAAGAAAACTTAGACTTGTTTTTAAATTATAAATATTATTTCCACTATACAGGACTCCTTTACGGAAAAAGTACTTGCTGAGAATATGAGTGATAACAAAGGCATGTTGCATAGAGTCTGGTAAAAAAAAAAAAAAAAAACAACACTTAAAAAATCAGATGAAATAACAGCAATGAATAAAAAATAAGATAAACATACAGCTATACACTGAATGTATTGTTTCATATTTTAAAAAAACTTTCAATCCTATTTTATTGTTTGGTTTTATTATTTTTAAATATTTGTCTCACAAGTCAGCCTGTATTTATTCTTTGATTATGTATATTCTATTTTTAAAAATAAACTTGCTTTTGTTTCAATCTAGATAAATAATATCTCACAACAATGTTTAGCAATGGAGAGAAAAATAATCCTAAAAGGGCAAATGTTATAACTCAAAAGTTAATGACAAGTCATGCAAGCTAAGTAATTCTAATTAATAATAATAATATGACAAGAAATACACTTACTTTGCAGGCTAATATTAAGACACAAACAAAACATGTTATTCTCTTTTTTGATGGAAGTTTTGTTCCATGTCAATAAAATAACTGCTTTATAATTTATGGGGCTATTTATCAAGAAGAGCACACGATATACTTGAAGGATACCTCTTCACTTTTTTAATGATCTGATAGTAGATCATACTAGCCAACTTTGAGCTTCACACTGGATCTTTCATGCATTGCATTAAAATTGATATTTTGACAACATAAAAGCTTATTTGCATTTTATAGTCACTTAATAAAAATATGAGAACCTGACCAGGCCAAGATTTTGCCTTCTTCATGGAGATAAATGTCTTAATAAACCTCCCTTTCATCTTCATTTAAGTTTTACATGCATGCCTGGTACTTCATTTGAATGCAGAGAACAATAAAAACTAGTCTACTGATATAATGTCTGAATTTTAAATCTCTAAACCAGGCTAGTTGCTGTAACTAGTAATAAGTAATGTTCTTAAAACAATATATTTTAAAATGAGAATTTAATTAAAGAACTAAAGGAAAACTGAGTTACAGATTTTCTTAAATTATTACATAATGTAATTATATTCATTATTAATAAGCTATGACAACCAATTAAAATCCATAATTAGTCAGATTTAGGGGTTGGAGTAATGTAGACATATTAATTCTGGAGAAGGCGATGGCACCCCACTCCAGTACTCTTGCCTGGAAAATCCCATGGACGGAGGAGCCCAGTGGGTTGCAGTCCATGGGATCGCTAAGAGTCGGACATGACTGAGCGACTTCCCTTTCACTTTTCGCTTTCATGCATTGGAGAAGGAAATGGCAACCCACTCCAGTGTTCTTGCTTGGAGAATCCTAGGGATGGGGGAGCCTGGTGGGAGGCCGTCAATGGGGTCACACAGAGTTGGACACGACTGAAGTGACTTAGCAGCAACAGCAGCCATTAATAGCTTTATATTTAGCCACATGGCAAAATAAAAATTATTTTAAGTGGTTTTACAGGTAGCAGCATAAGCACAGAATATTATAAAAATTTATTTCTCTACTATCCTAAATTGGTTAAAATATTAGACTACATGAGTAACATTTACCAAATTTTGCTAAAAAAACAATATAGTTTTTCCTTGATGAGGCAGTCCAAACAACTGCCTGTTTGTCATTTGTCAGCAAATACACATAAACGCACGCACGCGCGCACGCACACACACACACACACACACACACACACACACATCCTGTCTAAAAGTAAAATGAGAAGACTGGTAATAAATGTTTCATGAGACGGTAACCTATGTTGTAAAGTCTTGGGCATCAGTGAATCCTCACCTCCAAGGAATCCTTAGCACACTTACATGATCACTAAATATTTTTTGAACTTATAAATGGATAAGAAGCTGCTCTATGTGGTAGTTTTGATAATTTACTAATGAGAGAGATAGTAAATTATTTTTAATTATATATGTAAGTGATTAATTTATCATAATAAGTAATAACACACACACTGTCTGTAATATTTAGCATTAAGATAATTAGATCTTCCCTGGTGGCTCAGATGGTAAAGTGTCTGCCTACAATGCAGGAAACCTGGGTTCGATCTCTGGGTTGGGAAGATCCCCAGGAGAAGAAAAGTGCAACCCACTCCAGTACTTTTGCCTGGAAAATTCCATGGACGGAGAGGCTGGTAGGCAACAGTCTATGGGGTCATAAAGAGTTCGACACGACTGAGCAACTTCACTTCATAAGCAACTTCACTTATTATCGGGCAGTTTATACAATGTTTAAAATGCCTTAGTTTGTCTTCAGTAGTTCAAAAATTTCAAAAAAGGATTGTCATTGCCTACAGAAAGTTTCAGATAATTTTATCATATAGTGATTTTCAGAAATACTGATTGTGTGCAGATACAATAATCCCATTACACAATTATGTAATGATGGAAAAATTGTTTCATTAATGTGAGCAGGCTTAATGAATTAGTAAAACATTTACCTGTATAATTTCTTAAAGATAATTTTTTCTATTTTTCACTCAAGTAATATGGAGCAAGTTTCTGACTCATGTTTCAAAATTCTAGTCTCATTAGACTATAAAAAATGTGTAGGCAAAGCCTCATTCATGTCATACCACTATTTGTATCTTCTTTTTAATTTTTTCCTGTGATCAATATTAAATGTGAAATATCTTCTTACTTTCTCCTTTTCATAAAACATAGCTATTAATACCTGTATTATTATTGCTATATATTACCCAGCTAGGAGTAAAGAAAATTTATTCAATATTGCTTTAATATTAACTGACAAATTACATGTGCTTTAAACCAGTAGTGATAAAAAATAAAGTTTAATAAAGTGTTTTTTTTTTTTTAATTTCATTAACAATTTAGGTTACTATCAGATGCTGTTATTTAGTATCTTTTTACACTGGAATTGTGAATAAGTGGTTATTTTGATGGCCAACTGACTTTTAACTGTCAGTTCTAGTAGCTATAACATGTACTCAAATTCCTGCTTATACCTGAAATATCTGTTTCCCTAGTTAGGTGCTGCCCTCTAAAGATGATCTCATATCATTTCCAAGTGGAAATTATCCTTGAAAAGTTTCATTATCTTTCTATTCATAACAGGTCATTTTCTGCTTTGAATATAATCATATCAATAGAATTATAAGTTTTCAAAAATTTCTATAAATAAAAATCAGTATTTATTTTTTAATGTTTTTCTAATAAAATAGTTTAGCTACTACCATCATACTTAATATAAAATATTAAAATTCCAGATCAATCCTGGAATTTCTTTGGAAGGAATGATGCTAAAGCTGAAACTCCAGTATTATGGCCACCTCATGCGAAGAGTTGACTCATTGGAGAAGACTCTGATGCTGGGAGGGATTGAGGGCAGGAGGAGAAGGGGACGACAGAGGATGAGATGGCTGGATGGCATCACTGACTCGATGGATGCGAGTCTGAGTGACCTCCGGGAGCTGGTGATGGACAGGGAGGCCTGGCGTGCTGCGGTTCATGGGGTCGCAAAGAGTCGGACACGACTGAGCAACTGATCTGATCTGATCTTTTTTGAGAAATGATTATAATACATTGAATCAGTAGTATGATTTATAAGAATACATAAACAGATTATAAATAATTTTAGAAAATACATAAATACATATGTTAAAAGCAGACAAATATTCATGCAAATGAGACAAAATGCAAATACTTTTGTCATAAGAGTGAATATATGATATTATGTAATTTTATTGTTCAAAACGTCTTGTTCAATGGTTTTAATTGGGGAATGTATTACTAAATGAAAGCCACATAAGCTAACTTCACAAAACAAGATTTTCTTTAGGGAAACCGCAAATTATTTAAAGGAAAAGCATTGCGTTTTATGCTTTTAAAAATGCTAACTTAGAGAACAATATCTAAAATATATAATATCATGCTGTTCACCACAGTTATAAGCTGATCCCTTTGAAGTGCTAAGTTTAAAAAATGTAGATACAGAGAACAGAGAATCAAAGGAGTAGTGGAGGGGAGGGTGATATGAACAAAGGAGATCAACTTTAGTGATACATAGAAATTAAATTTTTGGTGGCAAACATGTTGTAGGGTATTTATAAGTAGACATTTAAAGTACAACATGAAATTTACATAATGTTATGAATCGCAGCATGCCAGGCCTCCCTGTCCATCACCAGCTCTCGGAGGTCACTCAGACTCACATCCATCAAGTCAGTGATGCCATCCAGCCATCTCATCCTCTGTCATCCCCTTCTCCTCCTGCCCTCAATCCCTCCCAGCATCAGAGTCTTCTCCAATGAGTCAACTCTTCGCATGAGGTGGCCAAAATACTGGAGTTTCAGCTTTAGCATCATTCCTTCCAAAGAAATCCCAGGGCTGATCTCCTTCAGAATGGACTGGTTGGATCTCCTTGCAGTCCAAGGGACTCTCAAGAGTCTTCTCCAACACCACAGTTCAAAAGCATCAATTCTTCGGTGCTCAGCCTTCTTCACAGTCCAGCTCTCACATCCATACATGACCACAGGAAAGACCATAGCCTTGACTAGGTGAACCTTTGTTGGCAAAGTGATGTCTCTGCTTTTGAATATGCTATCTAGGTTGGTCATAACTTTCCTTCCAAGGAGTAAGCATCTTTTAATTTCATGGCTGCAGTCACCATCTGCAGTGATTTTGAAGCCCAGAAAAATAAAGTCTGACACTGTTTCCACTGTTTCTCCATCTATTTCCCATGTAGTGATGGGACCAGATGCCATGATCTTCGTTTTCTGAATGTTGAGCTTTAAGCCAACCTTTTCACTCTCCCCTTTCACTTTCATCAAGAGGCTTTTTAATTCCTCTTCACTCTGCCATAAGGGTGGTATCATCTGATTCATGGGGTCGCAAAGAGTTGGACACAACTGAGCGACTGATCTGATCTGATCTGATATCAACAAATGCTGCTGCTGCTGCTGCTAAGTCACGTCAGTGGTGTCCAACTCTGTGCGACCCCACAGACGGCAGCCCACCAGGCTCCCTCGTCCCTGGGATTCTCCAGGCAAGAACACTGGAGTGGGTTGCCATTTCATCTCCAATGCATGAAAGTGAAAAGTGAAAGTGAAGCCGCTCTGTCATGTCTGACTCTTTGCAACCCCATGGACTGCAGCCTACCAGGCTCCTCCATCCATGGGGTTTTCCAGGCAAGAGTACTGGAGTGGGTCACCAGTCAACAAATGCTACTCAATAAAAAAATAAATCTAAATTTTAAATATGAACGAAAAACAAAATTTTGGATTTCATTTTATTAGACATTTCCTGGTAAAGTTTTTACTGTAATAGTTTCAAGAAAAAGAATTGGTTGAATTTTCAACTTATGAATAAATATTATCAAAATTTTATAATATTATAATATATTTTGAGAAATTATAATTACTCAGTAAGTATTAGCCACAAAATATACAACACATTTTAAATTTAGGGGCCCAGGGAAATAACACCATGAATATGTCTATGATATCACAGAAAAAAAAGCATTTTTAAATTAATTAGAAAACAAAATAAGATTTAAGATAATGAATATGAATTTCCATATTGGAATGCATTTTATTTGCCTAAAAATTATAAATAATTTAAATTTTTTATTTAATTTTTTTAAATTTTGTTTTTCAATAATTCAAAAAATTATTAGTTCTAATAATTTTTTTAAATTTCAGATCAGATCAGATCAATCACTCAGTCGTGTCTGACTCTGCGACCCCATGAATCATTGCACGCCAGGCCTCCCTGTCCATCACCAACTCCCAGAGTTCACTGAGACTCACATCCATCGAGTCAGAGATGCCATCCAGCCATCTCATCCTCTGTCATCAACTTCTCCTCTTGCCCACAATCCCTCCCAGCATCACAGTATTCTCCAATGAATCAGCTCTTCACATGAGGTGGCCAAAGTACTGGAATTTCAGCTTCAGCATCATTCCTTCCAAAGAAATCCCAGGGCTGATCTCCTTCAGAATGGACTGGTTGGATCTCCTTGCAGTCCAAGGGACTCTCAAGAGTGCTCTCCAACACCACAGTTCAAAAGCATCAGTTCTTCAGTGCTCAGCTTTCTTCACAGTCCAGCTCTCACATCCATACATGACCACTGGAAAAACCATAGCCTTGACTAGACGAACCTTTGTTGGCAAAGTAATATCTCTGATTTTGAATATGCTATCTAGGTTGGTCATAACTTTCCTTCCAAGCAGTAAGAGTCTTTTATTTCATGGCTGCAGTCACCATCTGTAGTGATTTTGGAGCCCAGAAAAATAAAGTCTGACACTGTTTCCACTCTGTCCCCCTCTATTTCCCATGAAGTGATGGGACAGGATGCCATGATTATCGTTTTCTGAGTATTGAGCTTTAAGACAACTTTTTTACTCTCCACTTTCACTTTCATCAAAAGGCTTTTTAGTTCCTCTTCACTTTCTGCCATAAGTGTGGTGTCATCTGCATATCTGAGGTTATTGATATTTCTCCCAGCAATCTTGATTCCAACTTGTGTTTCTTCCAGTCCAGTGTTTCTAATGATGTACTTTTAAATTTTGTTTTTCAATAATTCAAACAAATTATTAGTTCTACTAAATGATATGTAGAATATTTTAGTTAAATTTATAGTGGATAAGATGGTTTCAAGCATTTAGAATTGGAAAATTAAAATCTCCATAGAAGTGTAGCATTATGATCATTTTATTGGAGAAGGCAATGGCACCCCACTCCAGTACTCTTGCCTGGAAAATCCCACGGATGGAGGAGCCTGGTGGGCTGCAGTCCATGGGGTCGCTAAGAGTCGGACATGACTGAGCGACTTCACTTTCTCTTTTCACTTTCATGCATTGGAGAAGGAAATAGCAACCCTCTCCAGTGTTCTTGCCTGGAGAATTCCAGGGACAGGGAAGCCTGGTGGGCTGCTGTCTATGGGGTCACACAGAGTCGGACACGACTGAAGTGACAGCATAGCATATGATCATTTTCTATCAACTGTAATTGAGAAAATAATGTTCTGTAATATAGTAGTCAAAAATCTTCCAATAGGTGGTTTGAAAAACACAGTGTACATCAGTCAGTTCAGTCACTCAGTGAAGTCCAACTCTTTGCAACCCCATGAATCACAGCACGCTAGGCCTCCCCATCCAAAACCAACTCCCAGAGTTCAATCAAACCCATGTCCATCAAGTCGGTGATGCCCTCCAGCCATCTCATCCTCTGTCGTCCCTTTCTCCTCCTGTCCCCAATCCCTCCCAGCATCAGAGTCTTTTCCAATGAGTCAACTCTTCTCATGAGGTGGCCAAAGTATTGGAACTTTAGCATCAGTCCTTCCAATGAACACCCAGGACTGATCTCCTTTAGAATGGATTGTTTGGATCTCCTTGCAGTCCAAGGGACTCTCAAGAGTGTTTTCCAACATCACAGGTCAAAAGCATCAATTCTTCAGTGCTCAGCTTTCTTCACAGTCCAGCTCTCAAAACCATACATGACCACTGGAAAAACCATAGCCTTGATTAGACGGACCTTTGTTGGCAAAGTAATGTATCTGCTTTTCAATATGCAATCTAGGTTGGTCATAACTTTCCTTCCAAGGAGTAAGCGTCTTTTAATCTCATGGCTAAAATCACCATCTGTAGTGATTTTGAAGCCCCCCAAAATAAAGTCTAACACTGCTTCCACTGTTTCCCCATCTACTTCCCATGAAGTGATGAGACCAGATGCCACGATTTTAGTTTTCTGAATGTTGAGTTTTAAGCCAACTTTTTCACTCTCTTTTACTTTCATCAAGAGGCTTTTTAGCTCCTTTTAACTTTCTGCAATAAGAGTGCTGTCATCTGCATATCTGAGGTTATTGTTATTTCTCCTGGCAATCTTGATTGTAGCTTGTGCTTCATTCAGCCCAGCTTTTCTCATGATGTACTCTGCATGTAAGTTAAATAAGCAAGGTGACAATATACAGCCTTGATATACTCTTTTTCCTATTTGGAACCAGTCTGTTGTTCCGTGTCCAATTCTTCCTATTGTTCCTGACTTGCATATGAGTTTCTCAAGAGGCAAGTCAGGTGATCTGGTATTTCCATCTCTTTCAGAATTTTCCACAGTTTATTGTGATCCACACAGTCAAAGGCTTTGGCATAGTCATTAAAACAGAAATAGATGCTTTGTGGAACTCTCTTGCTTTTTCAATGATCCAGCAGATGTTGCCAATTTGATCTCTGGTTTCTCTGCCTTTCCTAAAACCAGCTTGAACATCTGGAGGTTCACAGTTCATGTATTGTTGAAACCTGGCTTATTTCTTTACTAGCATGTGAGATGAGTGCAATTGTGCAGTAGTTTGAGCATTCTTTGGCATTGCATTTCTCTGGGATCGGAATGAAAACTGACCCTTTCCATTCCTGTGGCCACAGCTGAGTTTTCCAAATTTGTTGGCATATTGAGTGCAGCACTTTCACAGTATCATCTTTCAGGATTTGAAATAGCTCAACTGGAATTCCATAACCTCCACTAGCTTGTTTGTAGTGATTCTTTCTAAGGCCCACTTGACTTCACATTCCAGGATGTCTGGCTCTAGGTTAATGATCACACCATCGTGATTACCTGGGTCATGAAGATCTTTTTTGTACAGTTCTTCCGTGTATTCTTGCCACCTCTTCTCAATATCTTCTGCTTCTGTTAGGTCCATACCATTTCTGTCCTTTATTGAGCCCATCTTTGCATGAAATATTCCCTTGGTATCTTTAATTTTCTTGAAGAGATCTCTAGTCTTTCCCATTCTGTTATTTTCCTCTCTTTCTTTGCATTGCTCACTGAGGAAGGCTTTCTTATCTCTCACTGCTATTCTTTGGAATTCTACACTCAGATGCTTATATCTTTCCTTTTCTTCTTTGCTTTTCGTTTCTCTTCTTGTCACAGCTATTTGTAAGGCTTCCTCAGACCGCCATTTTGCTTTTTTGCATTTTTTTGTCCATGGGATTGTCTTGATCCCTGTCTCCTGTACAATGTCACGAACCTCTGTCCATAGATCATCAGGCACTCTATCAGATCTAGTCCCTTAAATCTACTTCTCACTTCTTCTATATATTCATAAGGGATTTGATTTATGTCATACCTGAATGGTCTAGTGGTTTTCCCTACTTTCTTCAATTTAAGTCTGAATTTGGCAGTAAGGATTATAAGATCTGAGCCACAGTCAGCTGCCGGTCTTGTTTTTTTTTGACTGTGTAGAAGTCTCCCGTCTTTGGCTGAAATAATATAATCAATCTGATTTCGGTGTTGACCGTCTGGTGATACCCATGTGTAGAGTCTTCTTGTGTTGTTGGAAGAGGGTGTTTGCTATGACCACTGTGTTCTCTTGGCAAAACTCTATTAGCCTTCGCCGTGCTTCATTCCGTATTCCAAGGCTAAACTTGCCTGTTACTCCAGGTGTTTCTTGACTTCCTACTTTTGCATTCCAGTCCCCTATAAAGAAAAGGACATCCATTTATATATATATATATATATTCTAATGTATTGAATAACATATCAAGCATGCATTATTCATTTTCCTCACAATATGTAGCTAAATATTGTCACCTCTGTTTGTTAAGTGCCAGAACTGATACATAAATCTCTAAGTGACATTCACATTTATTATCAGTAAACTGAAAGAACTCCATTTAAAAAAATCTACTTACTTTAAGTTCTCCCTGCAGGAAGCAAGAAGTGTTTCTCTCTTATTTTTGTTAAAAATATTTTAAAATATATAGATTTTCATACATGTTATATAAAACCAGCAATTCAAAAATTATTTTGTGAATAACCAGGGTGCTCTAAGTGTACTGTATGTGTGTCTGAATGAGATAGCCCAGTTCTTCTCCTGTTTGAAATTCCTAGCCAAGAAATGTTTTATTAGAAAAGTAAAGTATAAGGTTATTCTGCCCACTCTATGAAGAAGATTAAATGGCTACTGCATGAAAGCATTAGGGATGAGATTACTTTAGAATCCAGAAAAGAATCTTGGACAGCTTGTAATAGATTGGTTCTAAACCTAAGTAGGCAGGAAGCTAAAAACAAACTCAAGATTGATTTAGTTGTAAAACTAGCTGTAAGATAAAAACAAGAAAATAATACTAATTTTTCTAAAGCTTGGCAAAAGGTTATAGGTGTTTTGTACATTACTGAATACTAGTCAATTTCACCTGTTTATGAAAAGAGTTTTAAAAATATCATAATAAAATTATTTGGACAGCTGAAATCATATTATACATACACAATATGTCCTTATGCATTGCCTCAAATTTTAAATTTCTATGAATGCACCATGCTTAGGAACATAATTTGATAGTATATATGCTAGTTATAATGCACAATGGCTAGCCTTTCAGCAGGAACTAAACACAGCCCTGCAGTAAAAATACGAGAGGAGCATTATTTTACAATAAAAAAAGGAATAATGCACTATTATTTAAAGGATATTTATTCTGCATGCATTTCTTGAACCATTTTCTTCAAATAACAAATAATTATGAGAGTCTGCAATGTGTCAAGTAGAAAACAGTGACAAAAAAGAGATAAAATATTTTCTTCAAAGAGTTCGTATTCTAATAAAGAGACAAAGACATCAAAATAAATATATAATACCTGTATTATGTTAGATGACACTTAGAAATATATATATTTAAAAATAATAAAGCAAATGGTGATAGCCAGTTGTAGGCTGATTTCAACTTTAAATATGTTTAGGGAATACCTTACTGAGAAGATGAAATTTAAAAAAAAATACTCTGATAAAATAATTGTAAACACATATCTGATAAAGACTCTGACACAATAATAATATAAACAACACCTAATGAGAAATTTAAAAAATGGGAAAAAGATATGATGAGACACTAATGAAGATATAAAAACTTTTAATGAGGACATGAAAAGATACTTAACATTTCAAATCAAAAATCAATGTTTCACTACAAGAATGGCTATAATAAATAAAAGCAAATAATAGTGAGGATATAAAGAAACAGGAATATGAATCCATTGCTGGTAGGAAAAGTAAAATGGTTCAGTCACTTTGCAAAGTGTTGTTTCCTGAAGAATCAAACCCTCTTACATTGTTGGTGGGAATACAAACTAGTATAGCCACTATGGATAACAGTGTGGAGATTCCTTAAAAAACTAGAATTATAACTGCCATATGACCCAGCAATCCCACTGCTGAGCATACACACCAAGGAAACCAGAATTAAATAAGACATGTGTACCCCAATGTTCATCTAAGCACTATTTACAACATCTAGGACATAGAAGCAACCTAGATGTCCATTGTCTGACAAATGGATAAGAAAGCTGGGGTACATATACACAATGGAATATTACTCAGCTATTAAAAATAATGCATTTGAATCAGTTCTAATGAGATGGATGAAATTGGAGCCTATTATATAAAGTGAAGTAAGTCAGAAAGAAAAAACACCAATACAGTATATTAACACATATATATGGACTTTAGAAAGATGGTAACAATGATCCTATATACGAGACAGCAAAAGAGACACAGATGTGAAGAACAGCATTTTAGACTCTGTGGGAGAAGGTGAGAGTGGGATGATTTGAAAACATTGAAACATGTATATTATCATATGTAAAATAGATCCCAAGTCCAGGTTCAATGCATGAGACAGGGTGCTCAGGGCTGGTGCACTGGGATGACCCTGAGGGATGGAATGGAGAGTGAGGTGGGAGGGGGGTTCAGGATGAGGAAAACATGTACACTCATGGATTTATCATGTCAATGTATGTCAAAACCGACTACAATATTGTTAAGTAATTAGCCTCCAATTAAAATAAATTAATTAATTAAATAAAACTACACCCAACCATGGAAAATATCACTCTTCCTCAGATGGGCACTGCTATAAGGACTCTGAGGCTTGAGATAGCAAGAAGGGGAGCCCCAATGCCCCTCACCATTCCAGTTCAGCAGGAAGTGGACAGAGATACCTCGACGCCCCTATTCCCAAATACTTAGGCCTTCCGTATCATTATATTTCACACAAAGATGGGCTCAATAAAGGACAGAAATGATATGGACCTAACAGAAAAAGATGATATTAAGAACAGGTGGCAAGAATACACAGAACTGTACAAAAAACATCTTCACAACCCATATAATCACGATGGTGAGATCACTCACCTGCAGTCAGACATCCTGGAATGTGAATTCAAGTGGCCTTAGGAAGCATCACTATGAACAAAGCTAGTGGAGGTGATGGAATTCCAGTTGAGCTATTTCAAATCCTAAAAGATGATGCTGTGAAAGTGCTGAACTCAATATGCCAGCAAATTTGGAAAACTCAGCAGTGGCCACAAGATTGGAAAAGGGCAGTGTTCATTCCAATCCCAAAGAAAGGCAATGCCAAAGAATGCTCGAACTACAGCACAATTGCACTCATCTCACTAATGCTCAAATTCTCCAAGGCAGGCTTCAGCAATACATAAACCGTGAACTTCCAGATATTCAAGCTGGTTTTAGAAAAGGCAGAGGAACCAGAGGTCAAATTGGCAACATCTGCTGGATCATCAAAAAAGCAAGAGAGTTCCAGAAAAACACCTATTTCTGTTTTATTGACTATATCAAAGCTTTTGACTGTGTGGATCACAATAAACTATGGAAAATTCTGAAAGAGATGGGAATACCAGACCACCTGACCTGCCTCCTGAGAAATCTGTATGCAGGTCAAGAAGCAACAGTTGGAAATGGACAAGGAACAACAGACCGGTTGTTGGAATACGTCAACAACCAACAACAAAGGAGTACGTCAAGGCTGTATATTGTCACCCTGCTCATTTAACTTATATGCAGAGTACATCCTGAGAAATCATGAGCTGGAAGAAGCACAGGCTGGAATCAAGATTTCCAGGAGAAATATCATAACCCCAGACATGCAGAATATACCACTCTTATGGCAGAAAGTGAAGAAGAATTAAGGAGCCTCTTGATGAAAGTGAAAAGGGGAGTGAAAAATTTGGCCTAAAGCTCAACATTCAGAAAACTAAGATCATGGTGTCTGATTCCATCAATTCATGGCAAATAGATTGGGAAACAGTGTAAATAGTTGTTGACTTTATTTTTGCGGGCTCCAAAATCACTGCAGATGGTGATTTTAGCCATGAAATTAAAAGATGCTTACTCCTTGGAAGGAAAGTTATGGCCAGCCTAGGCAGCATATTAAAAAGCAGAGACATTACTTTGTTAACAAAGTCATCTACTCAAGGCTATGGTTTTTCCAGTAGTCATATATGGATGTGAGAGTTGGACTATAAAGAAAGCTGAGCACCAAAGAATTGATGCTTTTGAACTGTGTTCTTGGAGAAGACTCTTGAAAGTCCCTTGGACTGCAAGGAGATCCAACCAGCTCATCTTAAAGGAGATCAGTCCTGGGTGTTCATTGGAAGGACTGATGTTGAAGCTGAAACTCCAATACTTTGGCCACCTGATGTGAAGAGCTGACTCATTTGAAAAGACCTTGATACTGGGAAAGATTGAGGGCAGGAGAGGGAGATGACAGAGGATGAGATGGTTGGATGGCATCACCGACTCATTGGACATGAATTTGGGTGAATTCCAGGAGTTGGTGATGGACAGGGAGGCCTAGTGTGCTGCGGCACATGGGGTCACATAGAGTCAGACTCAACTGAGCAACTGAACTGAACTGATATCCTGAGGGGGAAATATTAGGTAGTTACAATAGGAAAAAGCAGTCCAAAATAGTGGCAGCTGAAGGAGAAAAAAAGGAAAAGCCCACAAAAATGGAACAGGAAAAAAAAAAAAAAAAAAGACACACAAAAAAACCCTACCAAATATTCCAGAAATTACAAACTTAAGGGGCACTAAAACACTAGTTCACACAAAGTTCAGTGTGGGAATGTTCTTAAAAGCATTGTTCCTAGCAGTCAAAAAATGGAAACAACCTAAATTTCCATCAAAAACAAAGGAGAGATAACTGTGCTGGAGCTGAAGGTCCAGTATTTAGGTCATCTGATATGAACAGTGCACTCACTGGAAAAATCCCTGATGCTAAGAAAGATAAGCTAAGAAAGATAAGAAGGCAGAAGGAGAAGTGGGCATCAGAGGATGAGATGGCTGGATGGCATCACAGATGCAATGGACATGAACTCAGGCAGACTTGGGAGATGATGAGGGACAGGGTGGCCTGGCACGTTGTAGTCCAGGAGCAGTCCAGGTCGCAAAGAGCAGGACATGACTAGGTGACAACAACAATCATTCTATTTCCAGAAAATGGAATATTATTTAGTAATATAAAGGAATGAGCTACTGGTATATGGTATATTTATTGAATAACCTAAAATAACTGTCAACTAAGTCAATAGATAGGTATTTGATATGTATGATATGGCAGGATATGGAAGGATTGAGCTGCAAGGCATCCAGTATTAACTGATTTAGGAAATTGGAAGTAACTAACAACATAGCCTGACAGGGGAACTTGATGAGAGAGCAAGAAAATTAGAAAGCAGAAGGTTCTAGAAACCAATAAAGAAGAACGACGGAAATGTCTAAGAAGACATGTGTAGGAATGTCTAAGGCATCTCTAAGACATCTTCTAAGAATGTGTAAGAAGAAAGAATGAAAGACTATGGCAAATGTTACTGATGTTAATTGAAGTAGAGGCTGAAAAGTGAACTTCACATATAGTAACACTGGTGGTATTGCAAGAGAGGTTTCTGAACAGTGGTAGCAGCAAAAGGTACTGGTAACACATTAAGAGAGAATGGGGACAAACAAATTAGAGGCAGATAATATACAGTATATCTAAGAGGAATTTTTTTGTTTGTTTTAGTTTGTTTGTTTGCTTTTAAAGGGAGAAGAAAAATAGAGTAATAGCTGGAGAGGGTAAGTACAGTTAAGAAAGTTGTATTTAAGATGGCAGAGAATAGCATACATATTGATGGACATGATCAAGCAGAGAGGAAGCCAAGCCAAGAGAAGTGCTGTTTTCACGCTCTGAAGTAAGAGTAGGAACAAACATACTCCACATGTGAGTATGTTTTTTCATGAGTTTGAGTATCTCAAGTAGAATGACCAAACTGAGAGTGTACTCAATGCAGGCATGTGAGAAAAGGTGCTGGTTTGCAGTGAGGTTCTGGTGGGTGTTCATATCAAATTATAACTTTCTGGATAATGTCAGTCAAAGGTGCTGGAGACTGGTTTTACAACAAGGTAAATATACATCATATTTCTGAACTTTACACTGAAAAATGGATAAGATAGCAAATTTTATGATATTTTAACCCTTATTAAAAAGTCAATATTATCACCCAACTGTGAGAATGTGAAAGTGAAAGTCACTGTCGTTTCCAACCCTTTGCAAATCCATGGACTGTGGAGTCCATAGAATTCTCCAGGCCAGCATACTGGAGAGGGTAGCCTTTCCCTTCTCCATGGGATCTTCTCAACCCAGAGATCAAACCAAAGTTTCTGCACTGCAGGCAGATTCTTTACCAGCTGAGCCACAAGGGAAGCTGTAGAATCCTGGAGTGGGTAGCCTATCCCTTCTCCAGGGGATCTTCCTGACCCAGGATGAACCGCGGTCTCCTGCATTGCAGGTGGATTCTTTACCAACTGAGCTAAGAGGGAAGCAACAGTGAGAATAGAGGAGTTATCAGCTCCTTCTAGAGAGAGGTTTGAAAGAAAATCACTGAAGAGAGTGAACAATGAACAGATAAGAAAAGAAAAATTTGATTGGTAGTCACCATAAGAACTCTACTAATAGAAATATATAATGAGATCAGTCAGCCTTTTTTTCCTCCATCTCTACTTGCTATACAGGAAAATGTGCTATGGTGAGGCACTATAATGAAGAGCTAATTAGCTAGACTTGTGATAATGCAAAACAAGTATAATATGGGATAGAATGATATAAGTAGGCTGGAGATGTATACAAATGGTAACTATCAGTTCAGTTCAGTTCAGTCGCTCAGTTGTGTCCGACTCTTTGAGACCCCATGAATCACAGCAGGCCAGGCCTCCCTGTCCATCACCAACTCCCGGAGGTCACTCAGACTAAAGTCCATCCAGTCAAGTGATGCCATCCAGCCATCTCATCCTCTGTCGTCCCCGTCTCCTCCTGCCCCCAAACCCTCCCAGCATCAGAGTCTTTTCCAATGAGTCAGCTCTTCGCATGAGGTGGCCAAAGTACTGGAGTTTCAGCTTTAGCATCATTCCTTCCAAAGAAATCCCAGGGCTGATCTCCTTCAGAATGGACTGGTTGGATCTCCTTGCAGTCCAAGGGACTCTCAAGAGTCTTCTCCAACACCATAGTTCAAAAGCATCAATTCTTCGGTGCTCAGCCTTCTTCACAGTCCAGCCCTCACATCCATACATGACCACAGGAAAAACCATAGCCTTGACTAGATGGACATTTGTTGGTAAAGTAATGTCTCTGCTTTTGAATATGTTATCTAGGTTGGCCATAACTTTCCTTCCAAGGAATAAATGTTTTTTAATTTGATGACTGCAGTCACTATCTGCAGTGATTTTGGAGCCCAGAAAAATAAAGTCTGACACTGTTTCCACTGTTTCCCCATCTATTTCATATGAAGCGATGGGACCAGTTGTCATGATCTTCATTTTCTGAATGTTGAGCAGTAAGCTATTTTTTCCACTCTCCTCTTTAACTTTCATCAAGAAGCTTTTTAATTCCTCTTCACTTTCTGCCATAAGGGTGCTGTCATCTGCATATCTAAGGTTATTGATATTTCTTCCAGCAATCTTGATTCCAGCTTGTGTTTCTTCTAGTCCAGCATTTCTCATGATGTATTCTGAATATAAGTTAAATGAGCAGAGTGACAATATACCACCTTGACGTACTCCTTTTCCTATTTGGAACCAGTCTGCTGTTAAATGTCTAGGTCTAACTGTTGCTTCCTGACCTGCATACAGATTTCTCAAGAGGCAGGTCAGGTGGTCTGGTATTCCCATCTCTTTCAGAATTTCCCACAGTTTATTGTGATCCATACAGTCAAAGGCTTTGGCATAGTCAATAAAGCAGAAATAGATGTTTTTCTGGAACTCTCTTGCTTTTTCCATGATCCAGCGGATGTTGGCAATTTGATCTCTGGTTCCTCTGCCTTTTCTAAAACCAGCTTGAACATCAGGAAGTTCACGGTTCACATATTGCTGAAGCCAGGCTTGGAGAATTTTGAGCATTACTTTATTAGCATGTGAGATGAGTGCAATTGTGCAGTAGTTTGAGCATTCTTTGGCATTGCCTTTCTTTGGGATTGGGATGAAAACTGCCCTTTTCCATTCCTGTTGCCACTGCTGAGTTTTCCAAATTTTCTGGCATATTGAGTGCAGCACTTTCACAGCATCATCTTTCAGGATTTGAAATAGCTCCACTGGAATTCCATCACCTCCACTAGTTATGTTCATAGTGATGCTTTCTAAGGCCCACTTGACTTCACATTCCAGGATGTCTGGCTCTAGGTCAGTGATCAAACCATCGTGATTATCTGGGTCGTGAAGATCTTTTTTGTATAGTTTTTCTGTGTATTCTTGACACTTCTTCTTAATATCTTCTGCTTCCGTTAGGTCCATACCATTTCTTTCTTTTATTGAGCCCGTCTTTGAATGAAATGTTCCCTTGTTATCTCTAATTTTCTTGAAGAGATCTCTAGTCTTTCCCATTCTGTTGTTTTCCTCTATTTTGAGTGAATGTAGACATTCTAGGAATCAGTAAACTCAAATGGACTGGAATGGGTGAATTTAATTCAGATTACCATTATATTCACTACTCTGGGAAGGAATGCCTCAGAAGAAATGGAGTAGCCATCATGATCAACAAAAGAGTCCAAAATGCAGTAGTTTGATGCAATCTCAAAAACGACAGAATTATCTCTGTTCGTTTCCAAGGCAAACCATTCAATATCACGTTAATCCAAGTCTTGCCCCAACCAGTAACGCTGAAGAAGCTGAAGTTGATCGGTTCTATGAAGACCTACAAGACCTTTTAGAACTAACACCCCCAAAAAATGTCCTTTTCGTTATATGGGACTGGAATGCAAAAGTAGGAAGTCAAGAAACACCTGGAGTAACAGGCAAATTTGGCCTTGGAATACGGGATGAAGCAGGGCAGACTAATAGAGTTTTGCCAAGAAAGTGCACTGGTCTTAGCAAACACCCCCTTTTACAACACAAGAGAAGACTCTACACATGGGCATCACCAGATGGTCAACACTGAAATCAGATTGATTTTGTTCTTTGCAGCCAAAGATGAAGAAGCTCTATACAGTCAACAAAAACAAGACTGGGAGGTGACTGTGGCTCAGATCATGAGCTCCTTATTACCAAATTTAGACTTAAATTGAAGAAAGTAGGGAAAATCACTAGACCATTCAAGTATGACCTAAATCAAATCCCTTATGATTATACAGTGGAAGTGAGAAATAGATTTAAGGGCCTAGATCTGATAGAGTGTCTGATGAACTATGGAATGAGGTTTGTGACATTGTACAGGAGACAGGGATCAAGACCATCCCCATGGAAAAGAGATGCAGAAAAGCAAAATAGCAGTCTGGGGAGGCCTTAAAAATAGCTGTGAAAAGAAGAGAAGTGAAGAGCAAAAGAGAAAAGAAAGTGGTAACTATAAATCACTGCAAAAATTTAAACTGGGATATTAGGAGACGGATATATCCAAGTGGTGAGGTAAAAGTGGTAAACTCTGCAGTAAACTCGAAGGTAGGGTATGAGAACTCTCAAGGTCACTGAGGGAATGAAATATACATGTAAGAGGTTATGGGTGGAGAACAAGATACATAAAGTTGAAACAGTTGAGGTGACATCGTTATTAGTAAGGACAGTTTCAGGAGTGCAAGATAGAGTGGTGGACTACTGGTTGGAGGAGGAGGAGGATCAAATGACGTCACCACAAGCCAGAACCAGGTAACTGGAAGCTCTCTGCCACTCTCCTACCCAAGCCCATCATTGGAATGTTCATTCTGCTTGCCTTTCCCACTTCCAAAATCTGACCTAAGGAAAGAAGCTTGAAACAGAAATGTGGTATTGAAGCTACTAGAGTAGTTACATGAATAAACTCAGTTAAACTATGTAAACTTTTAAGATTCTAAAGGATGGGTACAGAATCTGCTTGTCTCATTGCTATCCAGGAACCCTCTTAAGTATGGTCCATCTACCAACCTGGAGTGATTTGTCTTATTCTTTAGCCTCTCCTTCCCCTCCTCTTATTGGGGAGCTTGATTTAAAGTTATACCCAGAAGCCCAGAATTGTTGCAAAACAACTACACCATTAATGAGAGGCAAAGAAACTGAGAGGTCAGGCTTTTGCAAGGGTCAGTAAGTAGATGCTAAAATCACCAGCAATTATAAAATGAGTTGTAATGAAAACAATGGCAATGAGAAGGAAATAAAGTTTTTAGGCAAAGGTGCAATATGCTTGTCAGCAGAGAATTCCAAGAGATTTAAGGAGTCCTAAGATATTAAATCGGGGAAGGCAATGGCACCCCACCCCAGTACTTTTGCCTGGAAAATCCCATGGATGGAAGAGCCTGGTAGGCTGCAGTCCATGGGGTCGCTAAGAGTCAGACATGACTGAGCAACTTCACTTTCACTTTTCACTTTCATACACTGGAGAAGGAAATGGCAACCCACTCCAGTGTTCTTGCCTGGAGAATCCCAGGGACGGGGGAGCCTGGTGGGCTGCCGTCTATGGGGTCTCACAGAGTCGGACACGACTGAAGCGACTTAGCAGCAGCAGCAGCAAGATATTAAATAAAAGATGGAGTCTTCTAAAAAAGAGGAATGGAAATTCATTTTAAAATAGCAATGAGGAACAAAGATTTCCTTCCCAATTTTACTTTCATAGATAGAAAGTCTCATGGAGAAAAGCATGCTCTGTTTGAACAGTCTGCATGAGGACTGTCCTCCAGAAAGAATCCGATTTCAATCACAGAACATGAAGAGACAAGTCTGAGGAATAAACCTTTATCCTATAAATGAATGCAAAGCTGCTGTAGTTGCGAAGTATAATCTCAAACACAAACTTTTTTTTTAAAATCCTTTCCCTGAGCAATTGGTTTTTAATAGATTTGAAATGAAAAGTTTCTGAGGCTAACATTCCTTACAATCTATGTCCTCTATCATTGTATTGGTAAACAGAATATTTTAATTATTCTCACCCCAAAGCCTTTGTGCAAACTTTATCTGTAAACATTTTGGAAGCGATATTAACTGTGTTCCTCTACTATTTCCTACAAGATGTGTATGTCTTATATAAAGAGTAGCAGTTATATCAGTCTCATTATTCAAATAGAATGGTCATAGAATTTAATTAAAATTCTAACACTAACTTGATACAAAACTGTGGGCAACTCTAAAACTTTTGAGTTAAATGTTCTACAGTGTAACTTAGTGATGAGAAAAATAATGCTGACTCTTATACTTTCTTTGTAATAACTATAATACAATAGAAAAGTCAAAAATCTTATTTATATTGTGAGAAAAATATATTAAAAATGGAAAACAATTTCCCCTTATGACAATCTGCTTCACATTCAGTTATTTCAAAAGGACTCAAACTACAAAAAAATTAAGGTATATAATATAAGCTCTAGTGTTCTCTTGGGTAGGATGCATACATAAAATATATGTTAAAATATGTATGCATATATAAATATATATGTATAAAATATACACCTAGAATGTATAGAGATATAATTTATATTTTATTTAAATCTCAGTTCAATGGGTTTGTAACAGATGCACTTTCAGTAATCTGACAAGTCTGCCAAGTGACCATTCTTAGGTGAACAGTGATAGGATCAGAGACAAGTTAAAAACTGTTAAATTCATGGATCATTTTGGAACACTATCCTTAATGTTTGTTTAATTTGAAATTACCTTCTTAAAGTGTAAATTCAAGATGGAAGACAGAACATGGGTTGTCTCCAATCTTCATAATCTTCATGAGTTATTATAAAACTTTGGAAAAATCAGGGGAAAGGTTAATTTCTTTTACATAGTACTTAAAGAAGAATTCAACTCCCATTTCCAACTTTTTTGTCTAGACTATTTTCTAGTATATTTTTAATTGAAAAAATAGGTATTATTACTATCTGATATTAATTTATTTGACTGAAATAGTTCATACAAACTCACTCTACTGAAAAAAAAAAAACAAATAACAAGGGGAAAAATCAGAATTTAAAACCAGAACACAAATTTTATACTATTTTACTTTCACAGATCAGGAATAATATTACTTCAAAAAAGAGAAAACTGAAACAGTTCCTCTCATGTTGGAAATCACATATTTTCTCTATAATCATAATTACTCTCTGGCTTGTAGCTTGTAAGAAAGATGAACTTTTAAACATTCCTAAAATGAAAGCCTGGCTATAAAATTATAAAGTATGTTTGAAGAGCCTTAATCAAGTAATTGTTTAAAGTTTCTAAGGTTATACAAGATTTCTGCTCTGTATAAAATCTGAAAAATGACAAATTAAATGTGAAGCAAAAATTCTAAGGAATGTAACTGACATTTAACAGTCTTGGGTTTTCATTGTCTAGAAAAAAAGATATTAAATTTAATATCAAATGGAATAACACATAGTCCTTTATAATTAAATGACTTTAATTCAAATACCCAAATAGAACATTTTAAAGTAATAAAACTGTTCTGCAGAAATGTAAGATTTTTATTCATCGCAAATTTTCAACTCACAAAATAATGGGACTTCATTTTTTAAAAAAGGGGATATTCGGCATTTTCTTCTATTTATAATGATACATGACTGAGGGAATAAAACTTCATTTCAAATCAATTTTATTATTTTATTTAAAGCTTATTAATTGGATCTACAAAGATACTAGATTAGATAATACTTTCTATTCTTTGTTCTTCTTCTGTTTTAGCTTCTAATAAGAGAAGTCTCTAACTTCAATTAGTGCCTTCTTGTTACCATGAGTAAGATCTGAACATGTGTAAGAGGACAATGCCCTTGGTTATGTTGAAATAACAAAACAGAATATAAACCTGTGTCCTTGAATCACTTATCACCAACAAACCCAAAGGAGAGCAATTGTTACTGCTTCCATCCTCAGAGATTCATTTTATTAGAGCACACCCTTTAGGAAATTCTGCTCTTTTTATTAGCTAAAATTCAACTGAGTAGCTTTCTTAACTAAGTCTGAAAAATTCCTTCACACTGTCGTAGGGCATAACCTGACCATGGAGGCCATACCCTATCATAAATTCAGGTCCTCCCCATACTTGGGGAGTTGACTATTTCAGGGCATAGGTATTTGAGGAGCAGGGTGTGGGAGACTTAAAACATTAATGAAATGAGCTTTAGTTTCTACAGATGCCATACAAAACAACGTACACTGCAACTTACACTGTATTATTCACTTTTCTTAAGAGGCAGATCAGGTGGTCTGGTATTCCCATCTCTTTGAGAATTTTCCATAGTTTATTGTGATCCACACAGTCAAAGGCTTTGGCATAGTCAATAAAGCAGAAATAGATGTTTTTCTGGAACTCTCTTGCTTTTTCCATGATCCAGCGGATGTTGGCAATTTGATCTCTGGTTCCTCTGCCTTTTCTAAAACCAGCTTGAACATCAGGAAGTTCACGGTTCACATATTGCTGAAGCCTGGCTTGGAGAATTTTGAGCATTACTTTACTAGCGTGTGAGGTGAGTGCAATTGTGTGGTAGTTTGAGCATTCTTTGGCATTGCCTTTCTTTGGGATTGGGATGAAAACTGACCTTTTCCAATCTGTGGCCACTGCTGAGTTTTCCAAATTTGCTGGCATATTGAGTGCAGCACTTTCACAGCATCATCTTTCAGGACTTGGAATAGCTCCACTGGAATTCCATCACCTCCACTAGCTTTGTTCATAGTGATGCTTTCTAAGGCCCATTTGACTTCACATTCCAAGATGTCTGGCTCTAGGTCAGTGATCACATCATCGTGATTATCTGGGTCTTGAAGCTCTTTTTTGTACAGTTCTTCTGTGTATTCTTGCCACCTCTTCTTAATATCTTCTGCTTCTGTTAGGTCCACAACATCTCTGTCCTTTATCGTGCCCATCTTTGCAAGAAATCTGTATGCAGGTCAGGAAGCAACAGTTAGAACTGGACATGAAACAACAGACTGGTTCCAAATAGAAAAAGGAGTACGTCAAGGCTTCATATTGTCACCATGTTTATTTAACTTATATGCAGAGTACATCATGAGAAATGCTGGACTGGAAGAAACACAAGTTGGAATCAAGATTGCTGGGAGAAATATCAATAACCTCAGACATCCAGATGACACGACTCTTTTGGCAGAAAGTGAAGAGGGGCTAAAAAGCCTCTTGATGAAAGTGAAAGCGGAGAGTGAAAAGGTTGGCTTAAAGCTCAACATTCAGAAAACGAAGATCATGGCATCTGGTCCCATCACTACATGGGAAATAGATGGGGAAACAGTGGAAACAGTGTCAGACTTTGTTTTTCTGGGCTCCAAAATCACTGCAGATGGTGATTGCAGCCATGAAATTAAAAGATGCTTACTCCTTGGAAGGAAAGTTATGACCAACCTAGATAGCATATTCAAAAGCAGAGACATGACTTTACCAACAAAGGTTCTCCTAGTCAAGGCTATGGTCTTTCCTGTGGTCATGTATGGATTTGAGAGCTTGACTCTGAAGAAGGCTGAGCCCCGAAGAATGGATGCTTTTGAACTGTGGTGTTGGAGAAGACTCTTGAGAGTCCCTTGGACTGCAAGAAGATCCAACCGGTCCATTCTGAAGGAGATCAATCCTGGAATTTCTTTAGAAGGAATGATGCTAAAGCTGAAACTCCAGTATTTTGGCCACCTCATGCGAAGAGTTGACTCATTGGAGAAGACTCTGATACTGTGAGGGATTGGGGGCAGGAGGAGAAGGGGACGACAGAGGATGAGATGGCTGGATGGCATCACTGACTTGATGGGTGTGAGTCTGGGTGACCTCCGGGAGCTGGTGATGGACAGGGAGGCCTGGCGTGCTGCGGTTCATGGGGTCGCAAAGAGTCGGACACGACTGAGCGACTGATCTGATCTGATCTGATTCACTTTTCATCCTAGTAAATTTACTTTAAAAATGATATAATTGCTTATCATATACCATGAATCATCTAACTTACCAGGATTTTAGCACCTAACAACATAGGAAAGGTCCCTGATCTAGTGAAGAGATACCATTTTCACACTAGGAAGTAAACTAGATAAAACAAGTTTTGACATATTTCGTCAAGACAATAAGTTAAGAGTTATGAGGCAGTGACTCTAGTTGGGGGTGTTAGAGGAGGTCTCTAAAGAAATACACTTGAAACATTAAAAGAGAAAGGAGAAGGACTTCCCTGGAAGTCCAGTTGTTCAATCTTCGCCTTCCAATGCACATGGAACAGGTTTCATGCCTGGTCGAGTAATTAAGAACCCACACGTTTCATGGCCAAAAAACCAAAGCATAAAACAGAAGTAATATTCTAACAAACAAAATGAAGACTTTTAAAAAATTTAAACAAAGAGAAGGGAATTTATTGTGTATATGATAAGAGATAAAGAAGAAAATTAGTATAAGGTAGCAGAAAAATAGGCAAAAACTAGATGATCTTGTAGGCCATGACAAAATGTTTGCTTTTTATACCTGCTGCAAAGGAAAACTACTGGGGGATTTGTGCAAGGAAGGGTTATGATAATGAGAATATATATATATATATATGTTTAAAGATAACTTTGGCTGCTGGGAAAATAGTATTTTAAGGACTTAGAAATGGAAACAGGAAGAACAAACGGAAGGATCTATCAAAATTTAGGAGGTTTGAGTTATACTGGTAAATGCTAATATAAGATGGTAGATGGATTTTGAAAAAAAAAATATAGCTGTATAGCAAACTTTGAATTACACTGAACACAGTAATTGTTCAGTGTAAAGGTGAAGTGAAGAACAAGCAACTGTATCTGTTGCTCACTTAAAGAACTAATTCTATTCAAAAGGCAATTCATTTTGTCAAGTTCAGATTTGTAATTTCAAGGACACACTGCTAGAGAAAAGACAATTGATCAACAAGGGAAAATTGAATTTAAAAAATCAGGTGTAAAGGAGAAGCAGCGAAGATTAAGGAGAGGTGCAAGATTACAGAGAACTATACAAAAATGGTCTTAATTACCTGGATAACCATGATGGTGTGATCACTCACCTAAAGCCAGACATCCTGAAGTGAGAAGCCAAGTGGGCTTAGAAAGCATTACTATGAACAAAGCTAGTGAAGGTGATGGAATTCCAGCGGATCTATTTCAAATCCTTAAAGATGATGCTCTTAAAGAGGTGTACTCAGTACACCAGCAATTTGGAAAGTTCAGCAGCAGTCACAGGACTGGAAAAGCTAAATTTTCATTCCAATCCCAAAGAAAGGCAATGCCAAAGAATGTTCAAACTACCATACACTTATACTCATTTCACATGCAGCAAGGTAATGCTCAAAATCCTTCAGCTAGGCTTCAATAGTAAGTGAACAGAGAATTCCAAATGTATAAGTTGGACTCAAAAAAGGCCGAGGATTGGCTAGCAAAGGCAGAAAAGGCTATCAGATTGCCAGCCTCCATTTGATCATAGAAAAAGCAAGAGAATTATTTTTTTTTTTAAAGTAAAGCTGATTTACTGACTACACTAAAGCCTTTGACAGTGTGGATCCCAATGAACTGAAAATGCTTAAAGGGATGGGAATACAAGATGACCTTACCTGCCTCTTGAGAAATCTATATGCAGGTCAAGAAGCATCAGTTAGAACCTTATATGGAACAACGGACTAGTTCAAAACTGGGAAAGGAGTCCATCAGGGCTGTACACTGTCACTCTGCTTATTTAACTTATATGCAAAGTACATCATTAGAAATGCCAGGCTGCATGAATCAGAAGCTGGAATCAAGATTGCCAGATCAGATCAGATCAGTCGCTCAGTCGTGTCCGACTCTTTGCGACCCCATGAACCGCAGCACGCCAGGCCTCCCTATCCATCACCAGCTCTCGGAGGTCACTCAGACTCACATCCATCGAGTCAGTGATGCCATCCAGCCATCTCATCCTCTGTCGTCCCCTTCTCCTCCTGCCCCCAATCCCTCCCAGCATCAGAGTCTTCTCCAATGACTCGATTCTTCGCATGAGGTGGCCAAAATACTGGAGTTTCAGCTTTAGCATCATTCCTTCCAAAGAAATCCCAGGGTTGATCTCCTTCAGAATGGACCGGTTGCATCTCCTTGCAGTCCAAGGGACTCTCAAGAGTCTTCTCCAACACCACAGTTCAAAAGCATCAATTCTTTGGTGCTCAGCCTTCTTCACAGTTCAGCTCTCACATCCATACATGACCACAGGAAAGACCATAGCCTTGACTAGGCGAAACTTTGTTGGCAAAGTAATGTCTCTGCTTTTGAATATGCTATCTAGGTTGGTCATAACTTTTTCTTCCAAGGAGTAAGCGTCTTTTAATTTCATGGCTGCAGTCACCATCTGCAGTGATTTTGGAGCCCAGAAAAATAAAGTCTGACACTGTTTCCATTGTTTCTCCATCTATTTCCCATGTAGTGATGGGACCAGATGCCATGATCTTCGTTTTCTGAATGTTGAGCTTTAAGCCAACCTTTTCACTCTCCACTTTCACTTTCATCAAGAGGCTTTTGAGTTCCTCTTCACTTTCTGCCATAAGGGTGGTATCATCTGCATATCTGAGGTTATTGATATTTCTCCCGGCAATCTTGATTTCAGCTTGTGTTTCTTCCAGTCCAGCATTTCTCATGATGTACTCTGCATATAAGTTAAATAAACAGGGTGACAATATACAGCCTTGACGTACTCCTTTTCCTATTAGGAACCAGTCTGTTGTTCCATGACCAGTTCTAACTGTTGCTTTCTGACCTGCATATAGATTTCTCAAGAGGCAGATCAGGTGGTCTGGTATTCCCACCTCTCTCAGAATTTTCCACAGTTTATTGTGATCTACACAGTCAAAGGCTTTGGCATAGTCAATAAAGCAGAAATAGATGTTTTTCTGGAACTCTCTTGCTTTTTCCATGATCCAGTGGATGTTGGCAATTTGATCTCTGGTTCCTCTACCTTTTCTAAATCCAGCTTCAAAATCAGGAAGTTCACGGTTCACATATTGCTGAAGACTGGCTTGGAGAATTTTGAGCATTACTTTACTAGCGTGTGAGATGAGTGCAATTGTGTGGTAGTTTGAGCACTCTTTGGCATTACCTTTCTTTGGGATTGGGATGAAAACTGACCTTTTCCAATCTTGTGGCCACTGCTGAGTTTTCCAGATTTGCTGGCATATTGAGTGCAGCACTTTCACAGCATCATCTTTCAGGATTTGGAATAGCTCCACTGGAATTCCATCACCTCCACTAGCTTTGTTACTAGCGATGCTTTCTAAGGCCCACTTGACTTCACATTCCAGGATGTCTGGCTCTAGGTCAGTGATCACACCATCATGATTATCTGGGTCATGAAGCTCTTTTTTGTACAGTTCTTCTGTGTATTCTTCCCACCTCTTCTTAATATCTTCTGCTTCCGTTAGGTCCATACCATTTCTGTCCTTTATTGAGCCCATTTTTGCATGAAATGATCCTTGGTATCTCTGATTTTCTTGAATAGATCCTTAGTCTTTCCCATTCTGTTGTTTTCCTCTATTTCTTTGCATTGATCACTGAAGAAGGCTTTCTTATCTCTTCTTGCTATTCTTTGGAACTCTGCATTCAGATGTTTATATCTTTCCTTTTCTCCTTTGCTTTTTGCTTCACTTCTTTTCACAGCTATTTGCAAGGCTTCCCCAGACAACCATTTTGCTTTTTTGCATTTCTTTTCCATGGGGATGGTCTTGATCCCTGTCTCCTGTACAATGTCACAAACCTCATTCCATAGTTCATCAGGCACTCTATCTATCAGATCTAGGCCCTTAAATCTATTTCTCACTTCCACTGTATAATCATAAGGGATTTGATTTAGGTCATACCTGAATGGTCTTGTGGTTTTCCCTACTTTCTTCAATTTCAGTCTGAATTTGGCAATAAGGAGTTCATGGTCCGAGCCACAGTCAGCTCCTGGTCTTGTTTTTGCTGATTGTATAGAGCTTCTCCATCTTTGGCTGCAAAGAATATAATCGATCTGATTTCAATGTTGACCATCTGGTGATGTCCATGTATAGAGTCTTCTCTTGTGTTGTTGGAAGAGGGTATTTGCTAGGACCAGTGCATTTTCTTGGCAAAACTCTGTTAGTCTTTGCCCTGCTTCATTCCATGTTCCAAGGCCAAATTTGCCTGTTACTCCAGGTGTTTCTTGACTTCCTACTTTTGCATTCCAGTCCCCTATAATGAAAAGGACATCTTTTTTGGGTGTTAGTTCTAAAAGGTCTTGTAGGTCTTCATAGAACCCTTCAACTTCAGCTTCTTCAGCGTTACTGGTTGGGGCATAGACTTGGATTACTGTGACATTGAATGGTTTGCCTTGGAAACGAACAGAGATCTTTCTTTCGTTTTTGAGATTGCATCCAAGTACTGCATTTCGGACTCTTTTGTTGACCATGATGGCCACTCCATGTCTTCTGAGGGATTCCTGCCCACAGTAGTAGATATAATGGTCATCTGAGTTAAATTCACCCATTCCAGTCCATTTTAGTTCGCTAATTCCTAGAATGTCAACATTCACTCTTGCCATCTCTTGTTCAACCACTTCCAATTTGCCTTGATTCATGGACCTGACATTCCAGGTTCCTATGCAATGTTGCTCTTTACAGCATCGGACTTTGCTTCTATCACCAGACACATCTACAGCTGGGTATTCTTTCTGCTTTGGTTCCATCCCTTCATTCTTTCTGGAGTTATTTCTCCACTGATCTCCAGTAGCATGTTGTGCCCCTACTGACCTGGGGAGTTTCTCTTTCAGTATCCTATCATTCTGCCTTTTCATACTGTTCATGGGGTTCTCAAGGCAAGAATACTGAAGTGGTTTGCCATTCCCTTCTCCAGCGGACCACACCCTGTCAGATCTCTCCAAAGATTGCCAGAAGAAATATCAATAACCTCAGATATCAACAAACATCCATAGAGTCAAAGTTATGTGTTTTTTTTTTTTTTTTCAATATTCATGTATGATGTGAGAGTTGGACCAAAGAAGTCTGAGTGCTGAAGAAGTAATGTTTTGAATCGTTGGTACTGGAGAAGACTCTTGAGACCCTTGGACAGCAAGGAGATTAAACTAGTCAATTCAAAAGAAAATTGACCCTGAATATTCACTGGAAGGACTGATGCTGAAACTTCAAAACTTTGGCTACCTGATGGGAAGAGCTGACTCATTGGAAAATTCTGGGAAAGACTGAAGGCAGGAGAAGAAGTGAGTGTCAGAGGATGAGGTGGTTGGATGGCATCATTGACTCAATGGACATGAGTTTGAGCAAACTCCAGGAGACGCTGAAGGACAGGCAAGCCTAGCATACTGCATCCATGGGGTTGCAAAGATTCAAATGCTATTTACCAACTGAAGAACAACAACTGAAAATTTACTTTTCAAATGTTCAGTAATAAAAATATATAACATTGTCAGAGATTAAATATAAAACTAAGGAAACATGATGACAATTTTTCCTAAAAATTTAATATAAAATGGTCACAATTACCTCAAGAACCATTATTAAGAAATGCTACATAGTACAACTAATGCTCTTGCACCAAACTTGAATGGCTGTTTGATTGTTGCAGTCTGTGTCTTTAAGAGATTTACATGACAGGGTCTGAAGCTGAGACCTGACTCCTGAAAATTCACCAGAGAGTACCTGCTGCTCTTCAGAGAGGGAAGAGAATTAACATGTTTCTAAGATGACCAGGTGAACTTCTCAACAGGACCAGGCAACTTCTGATAAAACTTAAATTGATAAAATATAGGATGGGGAACGCATGTACACCCGTGGCGGATGCATGTTGATGTATGGCAAAATCAATACAATATTGTAAATTAAAAAATAACAATAACAATAAAGTTAAACTGATAAACTATTTAATTCCTCTAGAAAAATTAACTGTATGTCTTGCTATTTTCATTTAGTAATTTTACAGGTAAATATAAAGTATTAATCTCTGCCAAATCTTTACAGATTAGAAAGCATAAATTGTCAATTAGAACACTTGTATATTATAAAACACTATTCCCATCTCTTCCTCTATAGTAAGTTTCTAAAGGCTTAGAATAAATCATATTCACCTGTATTTCTCAGGTGCTAGAATAATGCAGTTATGGTGAAGACATTCAGTAATGTCTGATAACAAATGGAAGTGGAGAAGAGAAGGAAGAGATGGTGGGAAGAAAAAGAAAGCAAATAATTAATGCCTACCTCTTCTACTAAAGTTGTCCCTTTCCACACATTATGAGTGTATCATGCATAGGTAATGGATACCAGTCACTAGTACCATCATCAGTGTGGGAGAGTGCATATACTCTGCCCAGAGATAGAGGGCACAGCAAAGTAGTAGAAAGGCCAGCCCAGTAATCCTACAGGATACCACAGGGACTACTAGTGCTACTACATACATATAGAAATGATTTATTTTGGAATCAATGCCACTAAACATCTACCACCAAACGCATAGGCACACGTATTTAAACAAACACACTACGCACATACACATATGCACAATGATTTTGTTCTACTATTTAGAACAAATTCTTTTAGAATTTAGTAGGGGCATTATACTATTTGGGGAAAAAATAATTTATGTTCAAGCCTTCCTTCATCATGTAGTAGAAACATAAGCTTCAAATCTGATGGTTATCATCTTCTTGTGTCATGAGTAAGTCATTTAACCAACATGAGTTCCAACTTCCTCATGTGTACTAAGTGAACACCATATTTGTGAACTTGTGTAGTTTAAATCCTTCTCTTTTTCTCATCTCCTGCTATTCTCATCTTGAACCAATCTGTCTGAATATGCTGCCTCCAGATGCTGATAGGCTTTGCTAGCCTCATGCTTTGGGAATACTGAAGTAGAAAACTCAAAGCTTTTATTTGCAGGGATATACTTAAATACATAAAAGTTGATTGAGGAATCATTTAGACTAATATCTAAGGCAACTATTTTGTGAGTAAATCAAAGAAAATAAGATTATACATTTCTCTAATACTATACTTTTAAATGTTATTATTAAATTAACTTAGCTTCCAAACAAGGCATGTATGTAAAGTGTACTCAAGCACTGAAGCAAATTTTCATAATTTCTGAAAATGAAATCAGATCTACTCTTAAGGGAGGTTCAATATTTTAAGCCATATTCTTTTGTATTAAATTATTTAGAGAAGAACTAGTCATTTATTTGAAAATTTAGTTTTTACATATTAGAAGAAATTACATTTGCTATATTACCAATTTACTGAATGATAACCAACTTAGCAAATTCAAAAGTTGATTTATTGTTAAGGACTTTGTTTATGATTATCTTACATTTTATTTTCAAAATAGGAATAAGAGAACTGCAAATTCTAAATATGTGCCTTACATTTCATCCTTTAGTTTGGATGGGATTTTAAAGTTTTTTTGCAAAACAGAAATAATACATCCAAGTTGTTATCAATATTAACAATTATTCTGTCTATTCTGCCCCAGGTTGTGGTTTAAGCAACAAGGATACAATAGTAAATACACAGACACAGACACAGACACACACAGACACACACAGACACACACACACACACACACACACACACACACACACCCCTTGCCTCCAATTCCAGCTTGCAGGGAGACCCTGAAGCCACAGGTATGCATACCAATGACCAGGGAAACCCTCAGTTGCTGGTGGCACCACATTCTACCTCCCTGTGTCCCTTCCAGGGCTCCACCACCTGCAGCAAGCCCCTCCAGCTGCATCTGCTCACCCCTGGTCTGATTCTCAGCACCAGCCTGCACTGTCCTGGGCATATGGAGAGATGCAGCAGCCACTAAAGTACACCAGGGTCCCCACAACCGCAAGTGAGCCTGCAGCTGGCTCCAGCCCTTGCCCCTAGCTGGGAACCCAGCTATAGTTGAATCCAATGGCACAAACCCAGGGACTAGAGAGAGGAGTGAATGCGGGCCCCCAAGCAGTTGTGGAGGCTGTCAACATGTACTCAAACAACTATAGGATCTCTGTGATCACACCTGTGGAGGAGAGGCCAGTGAGGTCAGGGCAGCAGGGAACAAGTGCATAACTGGAAGGGCTGATGTCAATGGTGTGCCAGGCAGGGAGGGTAGACTGCAGGCTAGCATCCTGCACGCATCCAGCCACTGAGGCCTGGGCTGCTGCCATGTGGTTCTTAGGCCTACCGAGGGCAGAGAGAGCAAAGCAGGACTGGGGACTCAGGTGGCGGGTATCTGCCAACATAAATACCCGTGGGTGAAAACTGAAGGAATCTGCAAGAGTGGGAGGCAGCTATGCTGGACCTGGTTTCACAGTGGCAATAGCTCTAGGGGTCCTCTGCAGAGCTGGACACTGGAAACCCCAGTTCCTCCTGGGTGGCTGCTGCACTTCCTCCTTTTCCTAGCTTCCTCTGCTTGTCTCAGCTTCGCTGGTGGCTGGGTGGGGTTAGACCAAAGCAGGTCCTTTGAGTGGTGCCCTGGAGAAGCTGGTTTCTCAACTCATCCTCACTTTTTGAGCAAGAGAATCTCTTGTAGCTGGTGAGCTTTCTTTCAGCACTGAGCTCTGCCAGCCTGAAAGCAAGAGAATACAGGAAACATGAGGTTGTTCTTCCTTCATTATTTATGTGATTTTTCTTGATGATTTCTTGTTACACTGGCTTGCTGAAGTCAATTACGTGGGTTCTCCCAAGCATTTTTTGTTCATGAATAGTTGCTGAGTGATTGGTATCCATGAAGCGCTGAGGCTGGGGTTTTTTTCTTTACCATCTTGGTGACATCACTACTTAATTGACCTTGGTTTTTTAATCTCTTTGACATAAAATATATTTAATAAACACAGACTTAATAATTTTGCTGCCATGGATAATAATTAAAAGGAGATAATAAAACCCAAATGTCTTAATTATCATTTTTATTGTGTGATAGATATGGCCCTTAAATATGTACAATCATTATGTTTATCTAATTTTACAAATAGAAATAATATTCTCAAGCATTGTACCTCCCAAATTTGCTTAGTTTTAGTAGTTTATCTTTGACAAACACAACTGTTCCCAAATATTTCATTTATAAAGTTTATTTTGAAAAGCCCCAATACTGCTGATACTTATATAACTTCTCTCTGTTTCATTCTTGCAAAACCCAGAAGGCACTAGGGAATGACTGCAATGAATCACAAACATGAATATTTCAGTATTTGAGGACTTTTTCTCAGCATGCTGTAGAATGTAAAACCAAGTGCTGTTTACACCATGTCAAGGAAAAAAAAAATAGCGAGTATAGGATTTTCCAAAGTAAAGCCAGCCAATTCCAAATCTTTTCTTAATGAAGAGTTACTATGAGAATATAATGGGGTTAAGGAAGATGACTAAAATGGATCTAATTTTTTTTTATAAACAAAATAAAATTTTGGGGTCATTTAACAGCTTTAGGAAAGGGAATATCATAACCCCAACTGAAGTGTTGGGGAAAACTGGGCCATATATTTTTCAGTTAGTCTCACACATGCAAATTTCATACCTATTATGTTTGTTAAATAGATTCTATTAACAGACTTGACATTTAATGGGTATTTAAATACCTGACTAATATAAATCAGATCAGATCAGATCAGTCGCTCAGTCGTGTCCGACTCTTTGCGACCCCATGAACGGCAGCACGCCAGGCCTCCCTGTCCATCACCAGCTCCCGGAGGTCACTCAGACTCGCATCCATCCAGTCAGTGATGCCATCCAGCCACCTCATCCTCTGTCGTCCCCTTCTCCTCCTGCCCCCCAATCCCTCCCAGCATCAGAGTCTTCTCCAATGAGTCAACTCTTCGCATGAGGTGGCCAAAATACTGGAGTTTCAGCTTTAAAATCATTCCTTCCAAAGAAATCCCAGGGCTGATCTCCTTCAGAATGGACTGGTTGGATTTCTTGCAGTCCAAGGGACTCTCAAGAGTCTTCTCCAACACCACAGTTCAAAAGCATCAATTCTTCGGCGCTCAGCCTTCTTCACAGTCCAGCTCTCACATCCATACATGACCACAGGAAAGACCATAGCCTTGACTAGGCGAACCTTTGTTGGCAAAGTGATGTCTCTGCTTGTCTAATATAAATACCCATCTAATATAAATACCCACTAACATCCATTTCCTTAAAATTGAAATGATAAAAAATAAATGATAGGAAGAGTTCCAAAGAATAGCAAGGAGAGATAAGAAAACCTTTCTCAGTGATTAATGAAAAGAAATACAGGGGGAAAAAAAGAATGGGAAAGACCAGAGATCTTTTAAAGAAAATTAGAGATACCAAGGGAATATTTCATGCAAAGATGGGCTCAATAAAGGACAGAAATGGTATGGACCTAACAGAAGCAGAAGATATTAAATAACAGGTGGCAAGAATACACAGAACTGTACAAAAAAAGATCTTCATGACCCAAATAATCACGATGGTGTGATCACTCACCTAGAGCCAGACATCCTGGAATCTGAAGTCAAGTGGGCTTTAGGAAGCATCACTATGAACTAAGCTAGTGGAGGTGATGGAATTCCAGTTGAATGATTTCAAATCCTAAAAGATGATGCTGTGACAGTGCTGCATTCAATATGCCAGCAAATTTGGAAAACTCAGCAGTGGCCACAGGACTGCAAAAGGGCAGTTTTCATTCTAATCCGAAAGAAAGACAATGCCAAAAAAAAAATGCCCAAACTACTGCAAAATTGCATTCATCTCACATGCTGGTAAAGTAATACTCATAATTTTCCAAGCCAGTCTTTAGCAATACATGAACCTTGAACTTTCAGATGCTCAAGCTGGTTTTAGAAAAGGCAGAGGAACCAGAGATCAAATTGCCAACATCTGCTGGATCATGGAAAAAGCAAGAGGGTTAAAAAAAAAATCCATTTCTGCTTTATTGACTATGCCAAAGCCTTTGACTCTGTGTATCACAATAAACTGTGGAAAATTCTGAAAGAGATTGGAACACCAGACAACTTGACCTGCCTATTGAGAAACCTATATGCAGGTCATGAAGCAACAATTAGAACTGGACAGTCTTTTGGACTCTGTGGGAGAGGGAGAGGGTGGGATGATTTGGGAGAATGGCATTGAAACATGTATAATATCATATATGAAACGAGTCTCCAGTCCAGGTTCAATGGATGATACTGGCTGCTTGGGACTGGTGCACTGGGACAACCCAGAGGGATGGAATGGAGAGAGAGGAGGGAGGAGGGTTCAGTATGGGGAACACATGTATACCTGTGGCGGATTCATTTTGATATATGGCAAAACCAATACAATATTGTAAAATTAAAAAATTAAATTAAATTAAAAAAAAAAAAAAAGAACTAGACATGGAACAACAGACTGGTTCCAAAGGAAAAGGAATATGTCAAGGCTGTATCCTGTCACCCTGCTTATTTAATTTACATGCAGAGTACATCATGAGAAATGCTGGGCTGGAAGAAGCACAAGCTGGAATCAAGATTGCCAGAAGAAATATCAATAACCTCAGATATGCAGATGACAACACCCTTATGGCAGAAAGAGAGGAAGGACTAAAGAGTCTCTTGATGAAAGTGAAGGAGAGTGAAAAGGTTGGCTTAAAGCTCAACATTCAGAAAACTAAGATCATGGCATCTGGTCCCATCACTTCATGGCAAATAGATGGGGAAATAGTGGAAACAGTGGCTGACTCTATTTTTTTAGGCTCCAAAATCACTGCAGATGTTGATTGCAGCCATGAAATTAAAAGACACTTACTCCTTGGAAGGAAAGTTATGACCAAGCTAGACAGCATATTAAAAAGCAGAGACATTACTTTGTCAACAAAGGTCCGTCTAGTCAAGGCTATGGTTTTTCCAGTGGTCATGTATGGATGTGAGTGTTGGACTATAAAGAAAGCTGAGCAGCGAAGAATTAATGCTTTTCAAATGTAGTGTTGGAGAAGACTCGAGAGTCCCTTGGACTGCAAGGAGATCCTACCAGTCCATCTCAAAGGAGATCAGTCCTGGGTGTTCATTGGAAGGACTGATGTGAAGCTGAAACTCCAATACTTTGGCCACCTCATGCAAAGGGCTGACTCATTTGAAAAGACCCTGATGCTGGGAAAGATTGAGGGCAGGAGGAAGAGGAGACAACAGAGGATGAGATGGTTGGATGGCATCACCAACTCAATGGACATGGGTTTGGGTGGACTCCGGGAGTTGGTGATGGACACAAAGGCCTGGTGTGCCTCAGTCCATGGGTTCGCAAAGAGTCGGACATGACTGAGTGACCGAGGTGAACTGAAGTATGATTTTTGAGAACCATGAGAGCTCATTTGTTCTTCTCCTGTTTTTTTTTTTTTTTCTTCCCCTGATTGGAAACCAAGCAAGAAATAGACTGTATTAAAATCATGGGAAACTCTATTACAGCTTAAAATGAGATTGATAAAAAATTAGTAATTCCTTACCAAGAACACCTAAAGATAATAGAATATCACTTGAGAATGATATTCTATAGAGTATAGTCTCAAGTTAAATCTAATAATCATATGTAAGAGCAACGAAAATGCTAAATATATATTAAACACCAAAAATAACAGAATAAAGATCAGAAAAGGAAATGCCTAGACTGCAGTAATGATTCAACATGGAATCACTTTATGTAAAATAACATGGAATTTCCTTTTCTGAAGATATTCAGACTAGGTTATACACCAGTCCTAAAACGATGGAATAAGTGGCTGTACATAAAGATCATCTCTTAGCCATAGTGCTTCAAATCATCTGTTGCTAAATAAATGAACAGTCTTGCTAATAAATTATTTAAGTTATCAACAACAAAAGTGTGTATGTGTGTGGGAAAAAGACCTGTTTCTTCTGTGTTTTAGACTGTTGCAACACACTGCAGCTTTCACACTGAAGACAGACACACATAAATATCCTAGCTTCACTGAAATCATCAGAGAACAAATATGCAAAAAAAAATAAGAGAAATACTTAGAGGAAGTGATTCACATTCAATAAGAGATTAGAGACCTATGGCCCTTCTCTTCACTGGAAGAGCTCTGAGAAGAGGAAAATCTAACAAACAGGGAGACGATAAAAAGGCTGAGTGAAACCCCTCTTATACAAATCCTTCAAAAACATGTTTCTGGGCATAGAAAGCATAGTCAAGACTGAACAGAAAGAAAAACTGTACCTTGAATGGAAAGCTGGCAGCAGGGTATAGGGCATAAAGAGATTTATAGAGCAAAATATGAAGACTCAGCAATAAACACAAAAAGATCTACTGAATCTCATCTTAACCTCATATTTCCCAGAGAAGGAAATATTCTGATATCACGGTTAAAAGTATTTGAACCTATTCATAAATCAAATCAAACATTCACAAACATCCCAATCCTGTCCAACTAATGATGAGATTGATTCAGTTCTCTACTAAAGTAATCTGTCTCAAGAAAGGGCATGTCATTTTAAAAAGTTGACAATATTACCCTAGTATCACAATACACAGGAATAAGTAAGAACATATAACACATGGTCATAAGAAAAGCTGTCAGTAGAAGCAGAAACAGAGATTTCCTTGATACTGATGTTCTCAGAAGGTGACTTTAAAGTAATTATAAATAAAAATACCAAAGTACATGCCAGAAATTGTGAAAAATGTATATTATGATACAGGGAAGTTATCAGAGACAAACTAATACAAAGAATAAAATGGAAAAAATGTTAACTATATCATGAATAAAGAATTCACTGATGAATTTTTAAAAATGTACTGAAAATTGGAAAATTGAAATTGAATTAATAATTTTGAAAAATCTGTTACAAAAAAGTTTTTAAAAAATGGCTAAAAACAAAATTGGAGATCTGTGATGGAATGTAATATGGCTTAATCTAAAACTCAGTTGCCAAACAGGAAAAGAGTGAGAAAATGGGGCAGAAGAAATAAAGAGATAACAATTGAGAGCCTTCAAAAACTGACAAAAGACATCTACACATTTGTTGAAGCTGAGGAAATCCAAACAGGATAAATACAAACACTGCCCCTGTGATGGTTCATTTTATGTGTCAACTTGAGTAGGTGAAGATAGTAAAACATTATTTCTGAGTGTGTCTTTGAGAGTGTTTCCAAAAGAGATCAGCATTTGAACCGATAGACTGATGAAAGGAAACTATTCTCCAAAGCAGGTGAGCTTCGTCCAATACACTGAGAAACAGAGAACAAAAAGACAGAGGAAGGGTGAATTTGCTCTCTGCTTGAACTGGGACACCCACCTTTTCCTGCCCAAGTACATCAAGATTCTGGTGCCCTGGTTCTAGTGTCTTAGGATCCAGAAAGGTACTGAAAACATTGGCTCTTTTGGGTCTCAGCACTTTAGATTTGGACAAGAAATACACTGTTGACTTCTGGGGGTTTCTAGCTTGCCATTCAGATAAGATCAAATCAGTCGCTCAGTCGTGTCCGACTCTTTGCGACCCCATGAACTGCCGCAAAGAGTCGGACACGACTGAGCGACTGATCGGATCGGATCGAACTGCAGCACGCCAGGCCTCCCTGTCCATCACCAAGTCCCGGAGGTCACTCAGACTCACATCTGTCGAGTCAGGGATGCCATCCAGCCATCTCATCCTCTGTCGTCCCTTCTCCTCCTGCCCCCAATCCCTCCCAGCATCAGAGTCTTCTCCAATGACTCAACTCTTCGCATGAGGTGGCCAAAATACTGGAGTTTCAGCTTTAGCATAATTCCTTCTAAAGAAATTCAGAATGGACTGGTTGGATCTCCTTGCAGTCGAAGGGACTCTCAAGAGTCTTCTCCAACACCACAGTTCAAAAGCATCAATTCTTCCGCACTCAGTCTTCTTCACAGTCCAGGTCTCACATCCATACATGACCACAGGAAAGACCATAGCCTTGACTAGGCGAACCTTTTTTGGCAAAGTAATGTCTCTGCTTTTGAATATGCTATCTAGGTTGGTCATAACTTTTCCTTCCAAGGAGTAAGCGTCTTTTAATTTCATGGCTGCAGTCACCATCTGCAGTGATTTTGGAGCCCAGAAAAATAAAGTCTGACACTGTTTCCACTGTTTCTCCATCTATTTCCCATGTAGTGATGGGACCAGATGCCATGATCTTCATTTTCTAAATGTTGAGCTTTAAGCCAACCTTTTCACTCTCCACTTTCACTTTCATCAAGAGGCTTTTGAGTTCCTCTTCACTTTCTGCCATAAGGGTGGTGTCATCTGCATATCTGAGGTTATTGATATTTCTCCCAGCAATCTTGATTCCAACTTGTGTTTCTTCCAGTCCAGCATTTCTCATGATGTACTCTGCATAGAAGTTAAATAAACATGGTGACAATATACAGCCTTGACGTACTCCTTTTCCTATTTAGAACCAGTCTGTTGTTCCATGACCAGTTCTAACTGTTGCTTCCTGACCTGCATACAGATTTCTCAAGAGGCAGATCAGGTGGTCTGGTATTCCCATCTCTTTCAGAATTTTCCACAGTTTATTGTGATCTACACAGTCAAAGGCTTTGGCATAGTCAATAAAGCAGAAATAGATGTTTTTCTGGAACTCTCTTGCTTTTTCCATAATACTTCCCAGTTGCCATAATTTTAAATGCAAATAATTCATAATAAATCTTTATATATTTTTATCTTTATATATCTCTCTGTATATATATATATATATATATATATATATATATATATATATATATATATCACCTATCTGTCTATATCTATCTTCTATCTCCAACTGTTTCTCTTCTACTGGAAATTCTGACTAATATACCCAGTAATATTGGTACCTGCAGATGTATACTGTTGCCAAAAATCATTGAACTCATCAATTCAGATATTTGCACTTTATTTCATGCAAATGATACATCTTATTAAGCAGATGATAAACGTGAAGGGTAAAATAACATATAAACTTATTAATATTATACAATCCAATTTGTTGTCTTGTTTAGTTGTTCAGTCATGCCCAAATCTTTATGACCCCATGGACTGCAGCACACCAGGCTTCCCTGTCCTTTACTATCTCCCTTGCTGAAACTCATGTCCATTGATTCGGCAATGCCATCAAACCATCCCATCCTCTGTTGTCCACTTCTCCTCCTGCCTTTAATCTTTCCAGCATCAGGGTATTTTTTAATGAGTCAGATCTTTGCACTATGTGGCCAAAGTATTGGAGCTTCAGTTTCAGCATCAGTCCTTCCAATGAATATTCAGGATTAATTTTCTACAGGATAGACTGGTTTGATCTCTTCACAGTCCAAGAGACTCTCAAGAGTCTTCTCCAACACCAAAGTTCAAAAGAATCAGTTCTTTAACACTCAGCCTTCTTTATGGTCCAACTCTCACATCCATACATGAGTACTCGAAAAACCATAGGTTTGACTATACAGGTTTTTGTCTGCAAAGTGATTCTCTGCTTTTTAATATGGTGTCCAGAGTTGTCATAGCTTTTCTTCCAAGGAGCAAGCATCTTTTAATTTCATGGCTGCAGTCACCATCTGCAGTGATTTTGGAGTCCAAGAAAATGAAGTCTCTCACTGTTTCCATTGTTTCCCCATCTGTATGCCACGAAGTGATGGGACTGGATGCCATGATCTTAATTTTTTGAATGCTGAGTTTTAAGCCAGCTTTTTCAATCTTCCCTTTCATGTTTATCAAAAGGCTCTTTAGTTCCTCTTTCTTTCTGCCATAAGGGTGGTATCATCTGCATATCTGAGGTTATTGATGTTTCTCCCACGATCTTGATTCTAGCTTGTGCTTCATCTAGCCTGGCATTTTGCATGTTGTACTCTGCATGTAAGTTAAATAAGCAAGGTGACAATATTCATCCTTGACATACTCCCTTCTCAATTTGCAACCAGTGCATTGTTTCATGTCTGGTTCTAACTGTTGTTTCTTCACCTGCACACAGATTTCTCAGGAGGCAGATAATGTGGTCTGATATTCCCATCACTTGAAGAATTTTCCACAGTTTGTTGTGATCCACACAGTCAAAGGCTTTGGCATAGTCAATGAAGCAGAAGATGCTTTTCTGGAATTCTCTTGCTTTTTCTATGATCCAATGGATGCTGGTAATTTGATCTCTGATTCCTCTGCCTTTTCTAAATTCAGCTTCAACATCTGGAATTTATCGGTTCACTTACTATTGAATCCTAGCTTGGAAAATTTGAGCAATACTTTGCTAGTCTGTGTCATGAGTGCAATTGTGCATTAGTTTGAGCATTCTTTGGCATTGCCTTTCTTTGGGATTGGTATGAAAACTGACCATACTTCCCTTACCATTATGTAATTTCTTAATTCTTAGAAGATAGTTAAGTTCTTCAGAAAAATGACTCATAAAACTTAAATGACACTGAAGGAAAGCAGACATTATTTTGCCAACAAAGTTCCATCTAGTAAAAGCTATATTTTTCAGGAGTCATGTATGGATGTGAGAGTTGAACTATAAACAAAGCTGAGCATCAAAGATACTTTTGAACTGTGGTGTTGGAAAAGACTCTTGAGAGTCCCTTAGACTGAAAGGAGATCCAACCAGTCCATCCTAAAGATCAGTCCTGAGTGTTCATTGGAAGGACCGATGTTGAAGCTGAAACTCCAATACTTTGGCCACGTGATGTGAAAAACTGACTCATTTGAAAAGACCCTGATGCTGGGAAAGATTGAGGGCAGGAAGAGAAGGGGACAATAGATGAGATGGTCGGATGGCATCACCAACTCAAAGCACAAGAGCTTATGTAAACTTTGGGAGTTGGTGATGAACAGGGAGGCCTGGTGTGCTGTGGTCCATGGGGTCGCAAAGAGTCAGACACGACTGAGCGACTGAATTGAAGGAAAGGAACTTTAGAAGAAAATGTATAACAACAATAGTCAGTGTGATGTGGAACATTGTGATGGCAGTAACTGGCACTCTGGAGTCAATGACAGGCAATACAGCATTTATAAATAAATCCTCTAAGGGTGAAGCAGAGGGAAATGTGAATGAGAGAGACACAGCTAATCTATTAATATTTCTATACTTTCACAGACATGCTCTGCTAATACACTGAGATATCTGCCCAGCTGAGTCTTTGATGAATTAATACAAAGATTTGTTTGTTTAGTTGGCTGCTTTTTCCTCAATACTAGTATACGTCTTTTGGAGAAGGAAATGGCAACCCACTCCAGTGTTCTTGCCTTGAGAATCCCAGGGATGAGGGAGCCTGGTGGGCTGCCGTCTATGGGGTCGCACAGAGTCGGACACAACTGAAGCGACTTAGCAGCAGCAGCAGTATACGTCTATCTTCAGAATAAGTGAAGATGCACCGGTTTGGTACATCTGGTTTTCCTGTATGTTTAGATTTGAAGGGCCTGCATGTAGAGTGGTTGCACTATTATAAGCTTGATCTTATTTTCCAAACAACACTGTTGAATAAGGTATTTATGAATAGCATAATTTATAATTTATGTTCTTCCAAAATAAGAACTCATAAAGGTGTTTTTGGAATGCACAATCAATGTACTATACAATTCAAAGTACATGAGTTTATTTTTTTTTTGCTAATGTACAAAGTGGATATTTTTCTTGTACTTTTTTTTTATTGTTTAATTAATTAGTTTATTTTTTTTTTAATGGATAGACTTTTATTTTATTTTATTTTATTTTACAATATTGTATTACTTTTACTATACATCGAGATGGATCCTTTAATGGAGGCTCAAAAAGTCTACAAAGTAGATATTTTTATTATATTTTCATGAAAGTTATTCACATATCATCATTGCACTATGAAGTCAGATTAAAACAAGAACTTCATTTGATGATTATTTTATCCTAGCCTAATCACAAGTGATAAATAGATGCCAAATAACAGAAGGAACGGCTTGAGCAAAAACTATTGAGATATATTGCTCTACACTGTCCTCCATAATAGCAAGTTTTAGATTATTTTGATTTTGAACAAACATAACTGAATTGATAATTTTGAATAAATGTAACTTACTTGAAAGGCATGGGAAAGAATCTTTCCTGTACCTTAACCACATCAAAATATACCAGTTTTAAGATCATCTTAGAGAGCTACAGCCTGAACTGGAAAATAATGTCACGTCAGATCTGTGTATTGAAAAATACAATTTCATGTTGTATTTTTTTCCTCCTTTTTGAAAAATCTTTCTATGAGAAAATATCAGAATATTATAAAATTACTAGAGATAAGATGTGACTCTTATAATTATTTATATTTTTTTATAAAATTACTAGAGGTAAGATGTGACTAAGTCGCTTCAGTCGTGTCCAACTCTGTGTGACCTCATAGACGGCAGCCCACCAGGCTCTTCCATCCCTGGGATTCTCCAGGCAAGAATACTGAAGTGGGTTGCCATTTCTTTCTCCAATGCATACATGCATGCCAAGTCGCTTCAGTCGTGTCTGACTCTATGCGAACCTATTATAATTATTTTAAATACACACATATATATTGTTTTACATAATACCTGGTGGTATATTATCAATTTATTATAGATTTCTCCATACTTAGCATAAAAGAGACTTCAAATTTTTTTTCAAGCAAATATCTAAAATAAAATAAAAGCTTTCAACAAGTTCTCTTATGTTACTTTTAGCATCTCAGGTCCTGAAAATACTACTATTATTCCAATGAATATTTCAATGGAAATGAACTGCTAACCTCTAGAGTAAAGAGAGTCTGCAAAAGATATTAAATGAAAAAGGGAAATTACCAGCTTAGAAGAGAGCAGTTTCAGACAGCCTTATAGTGGTATTAGTAATTCTAGTGTCAGTGTAAAAGAAAATGCCAGCACAGTGATAATATTATTTTTTTAAATGACAGTGAGAACTGCAATAATTCATCTGAAGCATGTCTGTCTGAAACTCAAGTTTAAAATGAAAGGTCATAGATACTATTAGGTACCTATTGGATTAAAGACATTTTTGTATTCTAGATTTGCTTTCAGTTCTAGATTTATAGAGAAGGAATAATCCATTTACTATTTTGCAAATAAATAGCCAGTAAAAGTAACTATTTTGTTACTTAGCCAATACATATAATCTTCATTGTCTATTATGCTACTTCTCATAGCCTTCTGGTGGCTTTTACTGAAAGTTTAAAAATGAAAAGGAAAAGCAAGAGACTGCAAAAATAAAAAAAGTGTTCTGAAACTTGATCATAATACTTTTTATTATTCTGTCAAAAAATAAAAAGTTTTAGCAGTCCTTTGAGGTAAGAATCTTAATGGGGAATATATCCATCACTTTTATCTGTGCAAATATACTATGCATTATGGCTATACTAAGTTGCTGGAGGTTATAAAAAGCAATATGCAGGATAAAGTAAAACTGAATTTTATTCACATTTCAATTTTACTCTCTACCTTTTTAATGGTATGAATAACTTCTTTTTCTTCAAGGTTTTTTTTTTTTTTTTTTTTTTCTATCTAAGAGAATAAACAGCCTAGTAAGAATGTCTCAAAGGCTTTTTGTTTTAGAGATCATAAAGCTAAACATGAAGAAAAGATGTGAAGTAAAGATTAAGAACTTGTTTTACAATGTTTAACATGATGTTGGTTAAGGAATCTTGAAGATAACACTCTAATTCATCTAGAAGTAACAGCAATGAGAAAATGGTTGTACATTTTTGTGATCTAGATGCAGTTAAACACATGATGGTTTATTACATACTTGAGTAGCGTGGTTTATAAGAACTTGCTGGTGAGGAATTAATTTAAAAAGCCTTGTAGAATAATAAAGTGACTTCTGGCTTTTTACAACTAGTACAAGGAGAAAAACAAACAAAGCAAAGCTTGCAGCATTGTAACTAACTTTTCTTTCAAAAAAAATAAAATCAAATTAATTGTATGTTAATGAGTAGTTCATTTCCATTTTATCTATATTAATTAAGAAATCATATAAATATATTTCTGAAAAGGATAGTTTCTATGGCTTTTAGGAAAATAAAAACAATATAAGACTCTCATTTAAAATTTTTCAAAATGTTCTGCAGAAAGTTTTCAAGCTATTCTTATGTTACTACTTAAAGTCTGTTTTAAATAAACTGCTTCTACTAATCCTAGTTTTATTTTTCCTGGATTCAGTGTAGTATTTTTCTTGCATAATGGTAACATAAGATAAATTAAAATAAATCAATCTATATGCTAGAGTTTGAGAAGTGTGTGAAAACTGTGTGTGTGTGCCTGCTTGTATAATGTTTTGATAATTTCATTTGCTTTTTGAATAAGACAATTTCCCATATATTTTCTAACCAGTTATTACATGGATGAGCTTACATAAGCATATACACACATCACTGTATACTTCTATATGTAGTTATATAAGAATATAATAACAATTTAAAATTTTAGAAGATTTCTTATAATTTTAAAAAACTGCACTGTGACTAAAAACTTGGATTACAAAGACCTTAAAAAAAAAGTCAAGAATTCTAAAACATATTGTTTGGCTTGTGCAATGCACTCATTTGTGTGTGTATGTGTGTGTGTGTATGTGTGTGTGTGTGTGTGTGTCTGTCTGTCTGTCTGTAGATGCATAAAGTAGCAAGAATTGAAGGACAGTAAGGTCCACAAGGATTCAGTGGAATCTTCTTAGAATGAATTAAGGATTTAGATAAACTTTAAAGGCAAGTCCTTAATCTTCAGAGTATTCTAAAGAAATCTAATCAGTGCCTTATATGATTCCCCTTATTCAGGTCTACTCTGAGAGTCTTTATACACAGTATTATGCCAACAGATAATACCAACTCAAATTTTCCTTATAGAAGTTTAAATTTTAACTGCCATCAAAGCTATATCCTAAATGGATGCCCCTGCATGTAAATTCTGTGTATGATTGTTGGGGGGTGGGGGGAGTGTCACAGGGCCTCCCTTATCCATAGAATCATTCTGAAAAGAAAATTAACTTTTCCATCTCTCGTTTTTCCTAGTCATAATTATATATACAGAATACTCTTCTGACAGACTCACTTGATTAGTTGAAATACCACCTGTTGTACCTTGCACAGACAAAATATAATGTCTGAACCTGTGATCAAGTAATATCTAAAACTTATTACTGATCCCTAGTATTATGTGCAGAGAGTATTAAAAAATTCCTTTAGGATAAGGCATGAATAAGAGATTACTTAGGAGGAAAAAGATGATAAATCTTCCCTTGAGAACATATGCTTAATGTCATATAAAAACTCTCTTATTTTATTCATCTATTTCATTCATTCAATCTCACTTTTGTTCAACAAATGAATGTTAAGTACTGTATGCCAGGAATCTAAGTTACTGAGGCTCTTACATGGTATGTCTTACTTAGAAAAGTCCTTATATATTTTAAGATTCAAAGATTATAAAATTATTAAATTTATCTTTTTAACCCATCTAAAGGTTATCAAGTACATGATATGAGGCAGAAATACAACACTTAAAATTTATTAGAGTTTTAATTTTTGTCTATTTGATTTTTATTTTGGTAAACAGATAAGAGTGCTATTCCTAACCATTTGTTAAGTATCCTGTCATTTCTCCATGTAGTAAGAAATGCAATATTTATTAAACGCTAAAGATGATACAGTATTATGGTAATGGGCTCAATTTCCAAAGCCAGATTTTCTAGATTCAGATTTGGATAATATTTATAAGCTGATTTGTTCAGGTTACTTAATTTTTCTGTGCTTTCATTTATTTTAAAAATTATAAAAATAGTTTTGCTATTTAGTTTTCTTTAGGTAGTTTACTTAGCATTTAAAATATAAGAGCAGAATCTAATATAAAAGAATCAATTAATCACCTTTTATTCCCGGATTCACAAATATTCCTGGTTTATTTTATTGGGTTTAGCCTCTATATCTTTTATCTACTTGTCAGTCTTGTATTCAACCCATGGCAGTCTTGTATCCAAACCATGTATACTTTTTTTTATAGACAAGACTTAGTTCCCCACCTCCTTCTGTTATTTGGTATTTTTCCTCCAGGAGGCAAATTTGTTTGCTATTTAGCTATTTCCACCCCGAGTAAAACAATTATCAGCTCAACTACTACTTTGTATTTACATCAGAAAGAAAGAAAGAAAGTGAAGTCCCTCAGTCCTGTCTGACTCTTTGTGACCCCATGGACTGCAGCCTACCAGGCTCCTCCGTCCATGGGATTCTCCAGGCAAGAATACTAGAGTGGGTTGCCATTTCCTTCTCCAGGGGATCTTCCTGATCCAGGGATCGAACCCAGGTCTCCCACATTTCAGGCAGAGGCTTTAACCTCTGCTCAACCAGGGAATTATGTACTAATTTTTAACAGAACTCACAATTTTCAATGCTAGTTTCTGAGATGTAATATGCTTCAAATTAGTTCAGACACGATCTTCTGTCTTTTAATAAAGTTTTGCTCTTTTAACAAATAATACACAATTATTTTACTAATTTTAGTTCAGGCATTTGATAATTTTATTTTCACATCAAATGAGATAATTTCCCACATATCTTCAAATTAACTATTACAAACATACTGGAAATTCCATGTTTTTGCTTATATGTATTTAAACACGTTATACCTTCTCTTTAGATTTACAGGTTTCCCTATTGATATCTTAAATCTGTAAATGCAGTGTTTCCTCTGAGCACTTTAGATAATTTTGTGTGTGGTAAACACTCTTGGAATTTGTGTAGGGTTTTATTTATACATATCATTTCCTCCATTTCCTAATACAAAACCTATTTTTTTCCAGCTTTCTTTAACTATGATTCAGTTTTCATATTTGCCTACTTAGAAAAAAAGAATTGCATATGTGCCTTCTAAATCATTTTAAATATGATGAACAATTCACATGTGTCTACACATGACACACAGCCTGGGTTCCACCATGATCCTCCAGGAAACTGACTACAGTGATATGGTGTGGCAGTTTTCAAAGAAATGTTCTTGTTGTTTATGCATGAAGTTGTGTTCAACTCTTCTGACCTCATGGACTATATAGCCCACCAGGCCCCTTGTCCATTGGATTTCCAAGGCAAGAGTGGTTGCCATTTTCTTCTCCAGGGGATCTTACTGACCCAGGGATTGAACCTACAACTCCCACATCACCTGCAGTGGCAGGCAGATTCTTTACTGCTGAGCCACCAGGAAAGCCCTCAAATAAATAGTACTGGTGAAATGAATGAACTTAGACAATTTTAGAAGAAAGTTTATATTACATAAAATGAAATCTCTATGAGAGATGTATATTTCTATTGACATAAATGTATCTATAAAATGGAAAACCATTCATAATAATCAGGAATAAACTGTTCATAGAGACAGAATTTGCAATTTCACCTGGTTTATAAGATTTTTCCTTCCCTTTCAATACCATAAGATTTATAGTGTTAAGAAACTAAAATTAAGTCCTTGTGGAATTACTGAAAGACTAAAAACACAAAAACTGCAGCTTATGAAAGTGTAAAAATGAGAAAAATAAAAGCAATTAAATCATTGTATAACCACTTTTGCTTTGCGTGTGTGTTAGTTTTATACCTATGGTGTGAATATATTTGGTTTCACTAGTTTTTGACAATGAGTATAACACTTAAGAGAACTGAATTCATTGGCTTCAAAATTTTAATTAGAGAGATAGATCATTTTGTTCGATAATTTTGTAACCAATCTGTATGTATTTGGAAAATATTACTTTATTTAATCCATAATTTTAAATAATAACTAATGCATTTTAAAATTTAGACAGATGTAAATCATCTTACATTCAAACAAATGTTAATCATTAGAAAATCATCTGATTAATTCAATGCTACGCAAAGTCAAAAGAGTAAAGAGTGCTTTTCTTTTTATATTATTTTTTAATTAAATTTTATTTTGCTTAACTTTACAATATTGTATTGCTTTTGCCATACATCAAGATGGATCCGCCACAAGTATACATGTGTTCCCCAAAGTCATCTGTACATTAAATAGCATACTGGTATCTTCCCCAAAATAGTATTTTAAAACCACTGGTGGCTCATAAAGACGGAAGCAACTTTTATATCACATTTCTCTTGACAAATACCAGCTGTAAATGAATATCAGTCCTTTTAATGTATATTCTAGATGGTGTGCTTAATAACAAAATCATGCTATAAAATTTACCATGATTAAAATCCACCAGACTAATCTCCTTAAGATCAAATCTCATAATAGAGAGTCAATGAATTGTGTCTGCATTCAGGAGAGCAACTACTGCTATTTTTTGCTTCATATAAGCTACAAATTAATGTTACACTTTCTAGTGCCCAAACATCCTTTGCTTTTAAATTATATACATGAAGAAATTATGTGCCTTAATTATATCAAGAATAAGGACTGAAAATAATATACTAGATGTGTATAAGTGCTTTTTAAAAATTTTTCATTAATGAGAGAAATAAATTCCCCCTTCATGTTACAAAATATCTGAACACAAAATCCTGAAAAATTTCCTTATTAAAGGGCCAATGCAGTGAACTGAGAAACCATGACATAATTAAAACAAAAACTAAGAGAGAGAAGTGTCACAGATGTAGAGGGACCACAAATACACTGAACATCTTCCGTAACTCATTTAATCTCCCTCATGATTTCTTTTTGGTCTCCCTTGTTGAATAAGGTGCATAAAACATCATAATATATGAATGAATTCTCAATGTCTTTTAGCAGTTGGATAAACATTCATGTTCTTTTGTTGTGTCTTAAGACTGATGATCCTCCTCTGCTCATTCAGCCTCCAGTAGCTCTTTCCAGAACTGTGGAACCTTCTGCATCAATTTAACCTTCTCCTTCTGGCCCCTAGATACAGTCCTCATTATCTGTAATGCAGTCATCATTATCGCTTGCCATTCAAATGAAGATCCCAAACTTTCAAGCTTTGGAAAATCACAGTTCAGAGAAAATAAAAATATCTCTAGCTAAGACCTCGATAGATGCTATTGTTAGGAAAGGGTATGAATCATAACCAAGCCAAGAAAATATTCAGGACTGGTGCTTGGTAGTCAGTGCAGAGAAAGATGTTGTATGTGAGATACAGTTCTGAGAGCCATAGAGGTGCTTCACAACAAGGATCTCACTCTGTTGAAGACTAATATTTGCATTATTTGAATTTACAGGACTTAAAGTGAGTTAGTCAGAATTCTAATGTTTAGGAATGTTCCCTAAATCTGCTTATTTAACTTATATGTGGAGGACATCATGCAAAATACCAAGCTGGATGAATCACAAGCTGGAATCAAGATTGCTGGGAGAAATATCAATAACCTTAGATATGTAGATGACATGACCCTAATGGCAGACAGTGAGGAGGAACTAAAGAATCTCTTGATGAAGGTGAAAGAGACGAGTGAAAAGGCTAGCTCAAAACTCAACATCCAAAAAACTGACATCATGGCACCTGGTCCCACCACTTCATGGCAAACAGATGGGGAAAAATTGGAAACAGTGACAGACTATTTTCTTGGGCTCCAAAATCACTGCAGATGGTGACTGCAGCCATGAAATTAAAAGACACTTGCTCTTTGGAAGAAAAGCTATGACACACCTAGACAGCATATTAAAAAGCAGAGACATCACTTGGCCGACAAAAGTCTGTATAGTCAAAGCTATGGTTTTTCCAGTGGTCACGTATGGTTGTGAGAGCTGGACCATAAAAAAAGGTGAGCGCCAAATAATTGATGCTTTCTAACTGCGGTGCTGGCGAAAACACTCGAGAATACCTTGGACAGCAAGATCAAACCAGTCAATACAAAAGGAAACCAACCTTGAAAACTTGTTGAAAGGACTGATGCTAAAGCTGAAGCTCCAATACTTTGATCACCTGATGTGAAGAGCCGACTCACTGGAAAAGACCTTGCTGCTGGGAAAGACTGAAGACAAGAGGAGAAAGGGGTGGAAGAGGATGAGATGGCTAGATGACATCCCACACTCAGTGGACATGAGTCTGAGTCAACTCCAGGAGATAGTGAAGGACAGGGAAGCCTGGTGTGCTGTAGTCCCTGGAGTTGAAAGAGAGTTGGACAAAACTTAACAATTGAACAACTCTTTTAAAACGTGGACAGAATTAGATATCCTAAAAAATATATGAGTTTAATTTTTGTTTTTATCAATGATAATCATGTGAAATATTTTGTTCAGTGAAATGCATGTGTAATAGAGAAAAAAAAAATCTGAGCATACCACATATGAGGTATGTCAAACTTAACATCTAAACATGATCATGGAATTATAAACCGGATTCTAATTGTAACTGGATTCTAATTGTAATGCCTAGCTCTTTCATTGAGCTAGGCATTCGCTATGGCAGAAAGAAATGACTGGAAACTTATTCTTTAGTATATTTCAGGCCTGTACCACTGGTAAAAGAAAAGTGCTAAATTCAATTTTTTTTCTTTGTTTTTCAAAATGGGAAGGTAGGCAGGTAAATGATAACTAGCCCCATTTTTTTTTAATAATCCTATTGTGCTAAGAGAAAATAAATGCTCTAAAATAGTTAAATATCTAGTATTATCAAACATCAAGCTCTATACTATGAACTACAGTGAGTCAACTTAAATTTAATCAAACATTCATAACAAATCAAAAGATAGATATTTTATTATCCCAATTTATACATAAGGCTTCCCTGGTGACTCAGACTGTAAAGTGTCTGCCTGCAGTGCAGGAGACCCGGGTTCGATCCCTGGGTTGGGAAGATCCCCGGGAGAAGGAAATGGCAACCCTTTCCAGTACTCTTGCCTGGAAAATTCCATGGACTGAGGAGCCTGATAGGCTACAGTCCATCAGATTGCAAAGAGTAGGACAGGACTGAGCGGCTTCAGTTTTAGTTTCAGTTTTCATAGATAAGGCAACTAGCAGAGTGAACAGAATTTCAAGGTTACATAGTTTTGCCTGCATTCTAGTTCCTCTTTTAACCATTGCATGATACTGCCTTGTATCTGTAAAGGACTAGTTACCTTAAAATTTATTCCAGTGTCTGCAACTTTTTTTTCTCCACTTGCTGGAGACTTCCTTACTGGGAATAATTTGTCTTGGGCAAATCTCAACCATAAATTATCCTCCAGGGGGCAATCTAACATGCTGTTAAGAAAGTGCAGACCTGGAAATCAGACTGACTTGGATATGCCTCTTGATTCTTCAAAAATTTATTTAAACATCAGGAAAATCCCTTATTTTAACCTTAGTATACTACTGAGGTGTCTCAGTGGTAAATAATCCACCTGCCAATGCAGGAGACACAGAAAACACAGGTTCAATTCCTGGATCAGAAAGATCCCCTGGAGGAAGAAATGGCAACCGATTCCAGTATTCTTGCCTGGAGAATTCCATGGACAGAGGAGTTTGGCAGGCTACCTTCCATGGGGTCCCAAAGAGTCAGGCATGACTGATCATCTGAGTACATAGACATATTAAAAAAAAAAAAAAAGCTTAGGTATATTAAGTGAAATACCACAATTACACAGATTGTGATTTTAACAAAGAAAACTGCCTTATCACCCAGCAATCCCACTGTTGGGCATACACACTGAGGAAACCAGAATTGAAAGAGACACGTGTACCCCAAAGTTCATCGCAGCACTGTTTATAATAGCCAGGACATGGAAGCAACCTAGATGTCCATCAGCAGATGAATGGATAAGAAAGCTGTGGTACATATACACAATGGAGTATTACTCAGGCATTAAAAAGAATACATTTGAATCAGTTCTAATGAGGTGGATGAAACTGGAGCCTATTATACAGAGTGAAGTAAGCCAGAAAGAAAAACACCAATACAGTATACTAACGCATGTATATGGAATTTAGAAAGATGGTAACAATAACCCGGTATACGAGACAGCAAAAGAGACACTGATGTATAGAACAATCTTTTGGACTCTGTGGGAGAGGGAGAGGGTGGGATGATTTGGGAGAATGGCATTGAAACATGTATAATATCATATATGAAATGAGTCGCCAGTCCAGGTTCGATGCAGGATACAGGTTGCTTGGGGCTGGTGCACTGGGATGACCCAGAGGGATGGTATGGGGAGGGAGGAGGGAGGAGGGTTCAGGATGGGGAACACATGCATACCTGTGGCGGATTCATTTTGATATATGGCAAAACCAATACAATATTGTAAAGTTAAAAAATAAAATTAAATTTAAAAAAAAGGAAAAGCCTATGTTAGCTGATTCTCAAGTCAGTTTGATTTCAACTCAACAATGCTTTTGAAATAATCTGTGAATATTCTTAAATTTTCAAGTCCTTAAATGGTTTACTATTTTCAGCTACATATTCTATTTGCCTAAAAGGTCTTGAGGGGACTACTCCCCCCCTTTTTATTAACTATATTTTTAGAGTACGTATGTATATTCTCATGCCAGAGTTCATATGTTTGAGGTCACTGGAGATACTCCAATCATTATTATTTATAAAATGCTGAAAAGTATGTTTCTGGCAATAAGAGAAGATGCAACTCTTGAGTATTCTCATATTATGCTTGTGTGCAGTTTTTTTCATGTCTTAGTATTTTCAACTGAAACTCAGAGTAACCTTCAACATTAACATTACAACTACTTTCAGACCTAAATTCTCATTGTCACATTTTTTCCATCAACCAAAATCCTTTCTTACTCTTTCTTCCTCACTCACATTTCTGGGCTTCACTCAGCATCTCCTTCTATGAGCACCCTGAATCACTGATTATGAGAAACTAAACCATGCTCCTTTGCAGCTAGGATTCTGCATATAAAGTTGGTTCCAATGTGATGCACTGAAAGAAGATTTGGATGATTAATTAACACAGAGGCCATATTCTTACTGCCCTTTTGGTGACTGAATGAGGTTGAGACATTCATATGGTGAAGTAACAGAGACATCCGCCTAAATCTGCTCACAGGTGCTGCAGCTGTGTGGTAACAGAACCAGAAGCACAACTGGAATGTCTCATTTTCTGTATTAAATTCTTTTCTGCTTTAAATATTTAATGATCTTTGTTCCATGCACTGAATTCATGCTGATACTTTCAGATAGTCTGTCCCCGTAATCTCCTAAATACTTGTTCACACTTTCTAAAGAGACATGCAATTAACAGTTGGCACACAAATCCCCCTCACTCATGTCAGTGGTCATGTTTCTTCAATAGGTGGTTCTCCATCCAAATATGCACTAACTCTGTGCTTACTCATGTACTTTTTAATAGTATTTATCCAGAAGAGGGCTGAAAAATGTTCAGATTTTTCTAATCTCACAGTCTGTTTTCTTCTCTAATTTTTGTCAGGGTAACTAACTTTAGATATGCATAACAACTATGAATTTTCTTTAACATGTTTTATTTTTCCTCATTACAATTATCTTTTGTTAATGCCAACAAAACTCTAACATTCAAGGTAAGCAAATGTAATAGATTCAAAGCTGCGATGAATTATGGATTTAATAATTTCCGTTATCCTTCTACTTAAATTTCCCACTACTTTCTAAAGCAATGTATCTCTGTATGTGTCAGTATCTCTTATCTGTTTTTATATTCTATTAATATCAATCTAAAGTCTAGTTAACTTTACACTGAAATGCTGCCTATATCTCTAGTCTTTCTCCTTGTCTTCAACCTCTCTACTCCAAAACTGCTAGAATCGCCATATTCTGAAAAACTCTTTAAGGCATTGCATCATGAGATCCAACTCACATTGCCAATAATACTTCTAGCCATCTCCATTTACTCTAATAATATTTAATTTTATTTTTTCTATACAGATTCTACACTTATAATGCCTCACAGGAGTGTAATTATGTGCATTCCTCCACAGCAAATGTAATCTATATAATAAACATATATTAAAACTATCTTAGATATTTACCATTTATATTTTCTTGTCTTGTAACTCCTTTATAGTATTTACCTCCTATTTTAGTACTGACTTTCTATTGGTTCTCTAGGCTCATACAGACCATGAACTCTTCCATGGCTCTTCCACAATAATTCTAAATTTCATCTGAAATATTTTAGAGGTTAATCCCTTCTCATGTTTTATATCATCTTGCCTCAATTATCACATTGTCGTATTAAATTCTAAAGTGTCTCAATAGATGAAACATTTATATTCATTTTGTGCTTTCCAAAATTCTCATGTCTCTCTGTAGCATTCTGTACCACACATTCAATTCACAATTTTGCACTGGTTTATGGTTTCAATGGCTCCATTCACTTAAAATAGTGCTTCTAAGACCCACTTATCTGTTAAACAAATTTGTCAACTGCTTATTCACAAGTTTAGTCTATGGTCCATGTTCTATTTGAAAATTAGGTTCTGAGATAATTTACTAGGAATTTGGTAAACCTTTTCTATTGTATTACTTTGGTGTATTTTAATAAGTTTATTTCTTCTAAGTTGCTGGGAAATTTGTACCTTTTATGATAGACAGCTTTACTGTAATATCATGTAAACATTAGAAAATAGATCATTGTTTAATAAATAAATGAATTCAATTTTTAGCCATAAGATTCATCTGATGTACTTAATAAAGACTTCTGGTCAAATCTCTGGGAAATGAAAATCATATTTTCATCAACTAACTAAAGGAAAACATGCGGCAATTTATTTAATTTGTGCTAGTTTCCTTAATTAAAACACTACATTACTTTCTGATTTTTGTCATGACTATTTAAATAATTTTTAAGATATGTTGGAGATTTTCAGTGTTGCCATCTGCTGTTCATATGTATCATATGTGCTGTTATGATTGTTGATATTGATATATAGCTTTTAACTAGAATTATTTTAAAGCATTATCTCAAATAATTAATACTTTAAAACATTAAAATATGAAGTTTATAAACTATTTCAGACATATTTCTATGAAATTACTATTATAGTGACTTTAAAATTTAAGAAAAATTGTACATAGCCATAGGTCATTAGTAATCTCAATTTCTATTCTCCTAGATGTATTCTTTTCTCTAAATTTAAAAATACATATATCTTGAGACTTGTGTAATTCAGATAAATAAGATATTTTACCAGTAACTAAACTTCAAAATTATACTTGTAATCACCTATAGCCTGTGAAACAAGCAAAACTGGTGATATCAGGCATAATTAGACACCCATTTTTGATCTGATGATGTAGAAAAACTGACTGCTCTAATTCTTCAGAAGACACAGTGCAATATATTGAAAGTTGTTCAGAAGTGACAGACTGTTTTTATAGTCAAAAGCTATTGGTGAATTGATATATTTACAAATTAAATATTGAAGCATTTAAAACATATTCTATCTCAATGATTTATTTTCTAAATTTATATACATTTTGTGATAACTTGGAATTCCTGTACAGTATCATTTCAATTAAGTATAGAACCATTTACCACACTGTTATCTCATGTCTATGACAGCTCTTTTACAGCAGATGGCAGTACTTCCAATATTATATTTTATTTAAAAAACTATTAATATTCAAATAATTGAATTCAATAGATTTAAATATTTTAGCATTTGTTACCTGATATATTTATGAATTTAACATTATTAATAAAATAATAATAACAGATAATACATCTTACTGAAATATTTAAGAAATATTTTAAAAAAATTCCTATGTATTTAGTGCCTCAACAGACCTACCACTTGTTATGCAAAATGATATGCTAAAACTAGTATTATGAATGGCATTATAAAATTATAGCTCTATAAGTATTTTAAATAAGATAATAATAATCAATAATAATTAACAAAATAGAGCAAAACCTTGTAAATTTCATTTGGAACAATTCCATATGGATCAATTTCCATATGAATTAAATTTATCATGTTAAGAAACCACATTTTTTTCATATTTTGTTCACTTTAAAATAAGACAGTCTGTATACATATACATCACCTCTAACTAGAATGCCCTTATAGGAAACTCATTCCAATTAGATAAAATGCAATACCAATAATTAGATGGTTGCAGTAAATAATTTAACTTGGGGCTTTTTAGTAATATATCAAATATCCAAAAACAAGAACCATGATTAAACATACCTTAACTCCAAAGGTACATGCTACTATTTAAATATTCCTAAATTTTACTAACCTGTAGATTAAAACAAGTCAGTTAGTTTTCCTTTTCAATCTCAGACCACTGTAATATTCCCCAGCATATTTCTACTGGTTTTATAGCATCTCTCAGCATCAACATCTGACACCCACAAGCCAATCTGATCCTCTCAGTCTTACATGTACTTCTCCTTTTTGTAGCTTCACATTTTTATTGCCTTCTCTATTATTTTGAGGTAACCTCGTCATAATCAAGGGGGTGCTCTTCTCATGTTGAGTGTGCCTTTGCTATCTGAGCTCCAGAGGAGCTTTGTATTGTTTTTAGAAATGAGTACCTTTCTCTTCTGGTGCACACTTTGTCACATTTTAACAAACAAGCAAAAACAACAATAAGACTTGTAAACTTTCCACTCAAAAGTTTATCTGATGGAAATTTCCTTGAAAACAGCATTTTCTGATTTTGCCCATAATTCCTTCATGCACTTAAGCATAAATTTAGCATCGCCCAAAGCAAACTTAAAGGACTCATCAGGTTGAAAGTATTCAGTGCATCATAAAGACTTTTCATTTTTATCACATCTTCTTTCCAGTCTTGGTATATATATTAATTTCATCCTGACATAGGCATACATTTTTGTCTATCAAAGACAAAACTCAAGAGTTCTTCAAGAGACATACTTCAACATATAAAATTAGAAAACTTGAAATTGCCTTTATGTAAAACTGTAACTACAAGGGATTGAAGTAATGGAATAAACATCACCAAGTACCCATACCCTTCATTCTCCATACTAACTTCTGATCTACACATATTACAATGGCTATGATGGGAATGTTCCGATTAGACAAGACCAATCATTTAAGAAGGGCACTTGCATGCAAGGCTCCTCAAATCAAACTGAATGGGATACTTATTTTCATGGACATTCAGAAGCCTCCAAAAGACTTCAAATTTCCAAAACAGCTTAACCGAAAGATTCATCATAAAAGATTAGTGCAAAGTTAAAGACACAATGGTGCTCTGCTGCTGCTCAGTCGCTTCAGTCGTGTCCGACTCTGTGCGACCCCAGAGACGGCAGGCCACGAGGCTCCCCTGTCCCTGGGATTCTCCAGGCACAATAGATAACTGAAAATAAGAGACTATAATATTAACACGAATCCCACTGCTCCCCTCTATCCTTCTATATTCCGTCTACAAACCTTCTATCTGAACTCCCTTTCTTCTCTGAAGAAATCACAAACTGGAAACAGAAGTTTCACAACAGCAGCAGCTGCAAAGCTGGAAACAAAACTCATGCGCCTCCCCCTACTTCACCCTCACAGGGGTCCACAATCGAAGCACTGGCAGAAAAAAAATAGTGTCTTATTTTCAATCAACTAGGACATTGGGGGGAAAAAAAAAAAGACTGTCTTTGAAACTTTGGTCAAATACCAACTCGAACGCTCCCAATCTAGCCTGGAAGGAAGCCCCATATGAACATCTCCCAGGGTTAACAGAACTCTGCTACCAGTTGTTCTTTTAAATAATTAAGGAGAAACTAAAATTAACACTGATGAAAAACCATGCCAAATTCTCTTAGTTACTGGGGCTACATTCTTTACTTTAAACCTGTCTGACTTTGGCGATTCTAAGACGAGATCTTAAGAAAACTAGCAGATGTCAGTAAAGAGGGAGAATTTTTACCAAAGTCAGCTCTCTCATATCTCTGGAGTGTCCAGTTGAGAGAAGAAGATAAAATTTCATATTGCCTGGTATTGGTTATTGATTCTTCTCTCTCCCAGGGATAAATATTCCATTCCAGGGAAGGCTAAAAAAGATTTCTTGTTTGTTTCACTTTCTGTCTTAAGAAGGTGGCTTGGCTTTCTGCTAACCTGTCTGTTCTTGCAAATACAGGCACTTCAACCTTCTGGTTGGGGATCCAAAGACATGACAAGGAAAGAAATGTGGGTTTGGCACCAACTGTAATTAGGTATGGCTTGACAGGAATGTGAATTGTGCTTTATTTGCAGTGTGGGTCCCATGGACTCCTGTCAGTTCTCAGGTTTAAGTCTTTTTGGCTCTTTGGAAGTGGCTGTCCATCTTGGAAGGGTAGTATCTTTTGCACCCTCTTTAAGGACATCTCTCTCATTTATTGGGTCATTCAATACTGCCAGGAATATTTTTTAGCTTATGATTTGGCCAGCTTTAGCTGGCCAGCTTTAGCTGGCCAAATCATAAGCCAATACTAAAACCTGATTTTTTTCTTTAGGCATTCTTCTCTAAGAAAAATGAAACTATTAACCCAGAGGGAAACATTCCAACGGCAAACAACTCTTAATCTAGAATGTAGGCATTATCTGATTTCTATCTTAGTTGAATGACTTCTATCTGATGTAAAGACGCAAACTGAAGAAAATGCAATTCAGGTTGCAACCCAATACTTTGAGGAGTTAAAAACATCTGTCCTACAAATTGCAGACAACTTGTGTAACTTGTCTGAAAAATTGAGACTGTTGAAACAGAAAAAAAAAACTGTTTTTTTTTTTTCTCAATCCTAAACTCTCCCCTTGAATATACTGTAAAAATTCTGTGCTCCAGAAACAAAGGTCCTTCTTAGAGGAACTTTCATTCTTTCTTTGTGTCTTTGAGGCAAGTCTTCTCTAGGAACTAAGAGACATTTCTTCAAAGAACAAACTTCAGAAGAAAAAAATCCAGAGAGAAATCTATTCAGAGACTAAGCAAATGAAAAATCTTTGAAGTCTTCTCTACAAATATTAGAAAAAAAGTTTATATCATCTGAACAGGTAACCATTACTTATTCTACCTGGCAGAAACTCAATTTAAATACAACCATTCTTTTGTAACCTGGTGACTTTTGCATTATTGGATTTTTTCCATGGCTAAAATATTAAAAGGAAAGCTGTAAGACCTCTGTTCGTGTCTGTGTGTTTATATATGTCTACATTCTTATGTTATAGATGTATATTTCTCTAACTTCAGTTAGTATTACCAAAATGAATTTATAAAGAACACCACTTCATTTGCTTAAAGAAATTAAAGCATTGATTTAAATATATAATCAAAGTGTCCCTTTAAATGCTCTGCTTGATCATGAAGTATAGTATATCCAGGGTTCCAATCCCCAAATATCAAACCAAATCTAGGCTTTCTCACTGCAAACAAGACTGACGGTGTACCCTCAGCCAATCAGGCATTTCCTATTTTCCCTTTCTTCATCTTTATTCTTTGTTCTATAAAAACTTCCTGCCTTGTGCTGAATTTTGCAGTTTCCCCAAAGAAGACCATTCACATCAAGAAGTGTTAAATAAAATTGTATCATTTAAGTTTCTTTCTTTATTTATAACAGAGATAAAAGCTCAATCTTAATAGATTTTCTCTACCTCTTCCTTTCTAAGAGGGCATCTATCTGTATAGGGAAAAGGTTATACAATCTGTGCCAGTGGGAACAGTAAGACAAATATATGATTAGTCCACTGGATTCTCTTTGATTCTTGTCATGGATTACCTCACCTATTCTATTTCTACATTGTCTTTTAATGAGATAGTTGGCTCTGTTTAGCTTTTTAGAAGGCATCATGCAGGAATTTACTATTGCAGCATGTGATTTTAATAGAAATATAATTTTTTCCTAAAGCCCCCAACAAAGATGGAAGCAAAAGACCCTGGCCTTTGGATTTCTATTTAAATTTTCTAATACATCTCTCCACACTCAGAAGAAGGTCATGACAGATTTGACTAGGACATGTCCTTCCCTATATTCTCTTTTTTACCTGTCAGATATTATTTTGGTTTCAAGTTCTTTTTCCTCAGTCTGTATCTCCTATACATTCTATCACATTTATTTCTACTGTAGAATTTCTTCTATATATTCTGGAGCTAAAATGGCATAATAAATAAAACAGACAAGTATTTACTTGACAAAAGAATTTACATCGAATCAAACTGATTTTTAATTGGAGCTCAGGTGTAAAAATTGAGTTAAAGTTCTTAGATGATATCACATTATCATTTAATTTTAATGTTGTAACACATTGTTAAAATGTGATTTGTTCCAAATCACTTTTGGCTGAGGTATCAGAACACCATGATAAGTAAATATTTGGCAAGGATCCCCATACCCAAAACAAGGTGGTACTTAACACACGTATGCTATGCTAAGTCACTTCAGTCGTGTCCGACTCTGTGCGACCCCACAGACAGCAGCCTACCAGGCTTCCCCGTCCCTGGGATTCTCCAGGCAAGAACACTGGAGTGGGTTGCCATTTCCTTCTCCAGTGCATGAAAGTGAAAAGTAAAAGTGAAGTCGCTCAGTTGTGTCCCACCCTCAGCGACCCCATGGACTGCAGCCTTCCAGGCTCCTCCATCCATGGAATTTTTCAGGCAAGAGTACTGGAGTGGGGTGCCATTGCCTTCTCCTAACACACGTAAGACAAACAATAAATAAGGTGCAGAAATCTGTTTTGAGACCAGAGTCATCATAAGCCTTCAGGTATAAACGTATATTCTGAAGGGAGCGATAACTTCTTTGGAAAATGTTGTAATTCTGTGGCATTTTCTTAATTTCCATGGAAAGGAGAAATATACAATTTATTTTTTTTTTCTATTTTGTGCTGAGAAGGGGTTCAAGGAGACCACTCATAACATTTGCCCCCTGATTTTGAAGTGATGGACATGGACCAAGCACAAACCTAGAAATGCAAGTTGAAGACTTTAAAAAACAGGTCTCTAATGACAGAGTAAGAGAAGAGAACTCCATGAACAATGACTAGAATGTCCACAGTCTTTCAAGGAAATCTCTCCAAGAGTTGCCGTGAGCCAAATGTTTTGCTAAGAGGGAACTAGGAGGTCTGTAGCCGTTTTAAAAGTTCTTTGTCCTCAAAACCTTTTTGGAAGCATAAGACCAGAAGAGACCTCAGAAAGAAACTATAAGAGGAAGAAACAGAAGTAGGAAGCTGGTGAAACACAGTTTTCCATATCACAGAGTGTGTAGTAAAGCAGGAATATAAAATAAGTCACAATTTGCACCTCAAGTTGAATCAACTTTAAGTACTTGAAAATGCCAGAGGAATAACAGATCACTACGCATCAATGAAGTCCTGCCTTTCCTATCAGTGAAAGTGAAAATGAAAATGTTAGTTGCTCAATTGTCTTCAACTCTTTGCAACCCCATGGACTGTGGCCCACCAGGCTCCTCTGTCCATGGGATTCTCCAGACAAGAATCCTGGAGTGGGTTCTTCTTTCCTTCTCCAAGTGATCTTCCCAACCCAGGAACTGAACCCAGGTCTCCTGCATCGTAGACAGATTCTTTACCATCTGAGCCCCCAGGGAAGTGACCTCTCTTTACTAGGCCGATTCCAATTTGCATGCATCCAAAAACAATATGGTCTTCGTGTGTGAATGAGGTGGCACACAGACACACACACAGACTATTGTTTTTGGATGCATGCAAATGGTGGCAGAGTAAGTGGGGTTCTATGTAGAGATATAAAGAAGCTCAACATCCTTCTTTCCAATTTGGTTTCCTAAACGTGAAGCAGTCCCAACTAAGTAAGAATAATTAACTTTAAATAAAATTTAAGCTATTTAGTGACTCATCTAGAGAGAGAATAGGTTTTATACACAGACAGAAGAGTGCCAGGAACCACAAAACCACCACCAGTGATCTTGTGTGGCCAGTGCACAGGTCAACTTTTCTGGTATTGGAGGTACTGTCTAATTGCTGGGAGAAACAAGACAGGGAGTGCAGACGGACAGATGACAGCTGGCCAGTCAATTTGTACTTTCAACATCTTACCTGTTATCTGATGTCCACCCAGACCTAACACCCTCAGCTAAGGGTGCCAGTTTCTGCATCTTGGAGAAATGAGCAGGCAAAACTCTTAAGTGAAAATGGAAATAAAGCAAGATTAAAATTTCAAAGCTTTCACTCAAATTAGTCTGCTATACCCCAAATTTTCCATTCTATGATGTCTTCTCCTGGACACAAATTGGGAAAACCCAAGTTACCTTAGGCATTACTCAGGGTTCTGGGGGTTACAAGATCCACACTTACACACCATGCACATAGCTTCTCCAGAGTCAACTTGGGAGAAGAAAGCCTTCTTTATATATTTTTATTGCTAAAATTCCTTTCACATATCTCTAATTTTAAAACTTTACCATAAAGAAAAACACTAACCTGAGGGGAGATAGGTCCTTAAGATCTTAAATCTTTAATTGGGCTGTGCAACACAGGCTAACCTTAAAAAGAAAAAGAAAAAGCTTACCATGCAGGTTTTGTAGCCTGATTCATTATGTGTTTTCAAGTACTTCAGCTCTAGAAGAAAATTGAAAAGAGATCTTTGGTTAAATATACACTTGGCCATGGTGTTGTGAGTATGCTGCTACTGCTAAGTCGCTTCAGTTTTGTCCGACTTTGTGCGACCCCATAGACGGCAGCCCACCAGGCTCCTCCGTCCCTGGGATTCTCCAGGCAAGAATACTGGAGTTGGTTGCCATTTCCTTCTCCAATGCATGAGAGTGAAAAGTGAAAATGAAGTCGCTCAGTCATGTCCGACTCTTAGCGACCCCATGAACTGGAGCCGTCCATGGGATTTTCCAGGTAAGAGTACTGGGGTGGGGTGCCATTGCCTTCCCCGGTTGTGAGGATATGGGATATACAAAAGCAGCTAATCTACACTGGGTATAGATCACAAGCTTAGTTTTCTTCCAAATGTTTTGTAATGGTAACTCCAATTATCAGAACTCATATATATTTCATTTTTTTCAAAAAAACACCCCACTATCAAAAATATATACACACATTGAGAAAGCAAGAGAGTTCCAGAAAAACATCTATTTCTGCTTTATTGACTATGCCAAAGCCTTTGACTGTGTGGATCACAATAAACTGTGGAAAATTCTTCAAGAGATGGAAATACCAGGCCACCTGATCTGCCCCTTGAGAAATCTGTATGCAGGTCAGGAAGCAACAGTTAGAACTGAACATGGAAAAACAGACTGGTTCCAAATAGGAAAAGGAGTACGTCAAGGTTGTATATTGTCACCCTGCTTACTTAACTTACATGCAGAGTACATCATGAGAAACACTGGGCTAGAAGAAGCACAGGCTGGAATCAAGATTGCCTGGAGAAATATCAATAACCTCAGATATGCAGATGACACCACCCTTATGGCAGAAAGTGAAGAGGAACCAAAAAGCCTCTTGATGAAGTGATGAAGGTGAAAGAGGAAAGTGAAAAAGTTGGCTTAAAACTCAACATTCAGAAAACGAAGATCATGGCATCTGGTCCCATCACTTCATGGGAAATAGATGGGGAAACAGTGGAAACAGTGTCAGACTTTATTTTTCTGGGCTCCAAAATCACTGCAGATGGTGACTGCAGCCATGAAATTAAAAGATGCTTACTCCTTGGAAGGAAATTTATGACCAACCCAGATAGCATATTCAAAAGTAGAGACATTACTTTGCCAACAAAGGTCCGTCTAGTCAAGGCTGTGGTTTTTCCAGTGGTCATATATGGATGTATGGATGTGAGAGTTGGACTATGAAGAAAGCTGAGCATCGAAGAATTGATGCTTTTGAACTGTGGTATTGGAGAAGAAGGAGAAGGCAATGACAACCCACTCTAGTACTCTCGCCTGGAAAATCCCATGGACGGAGGAGCCTGGTAGGCTACAGTCCATGAGGTCATGAAGAGTCGGACATGACTGAGCGACTTCTCTTTTACTTTTCACTTTCATGCACTGGAGAAGGAAATGGCAAACCACTCCAGTGTTCTTCCCTGGAGAATTTCAGGGATGGGGGAGCCTGGTGGGCTGTCGTCTATGGGGTCACACAGAGTTGGACACGAATGAAGCGACTTAGCAGTAGCAGCAGCATTGGAGAAGAATCTTGAGAGTCGCTTGAACTGCAATGAGATCCAACCAGTCCATTCTAAAGGAGATCAGCCCTGGGATTTCTTTGGAAGGAATGATGCTAAAGCTGAAAGTCCAGTACTTTGGCCACCTCATGAGAAGAGTTGACTCATTGGAAAAAACTCTGATGTTGGGAGGGATTGGGGACAGGAGGAAAAGGCGATGACAGAGGATGAGATGGCTGGATGGCATCACTGACTCGATAGACTTGAGTCTGAGTGAACTCTGGGAACTGGTGATGGACAGGAAGGCCTGGTGTGCTGCAATTCACGGGGTTACAAAAAGTCGGACACAACTGAGCGACTGAACTGAACTGAAGCCATATTATGACTCATTTTTCCGTAAATTCCAGAACAAAAATCAATTCTATGTGCAGTATTAAATTCTCAAATCAAACTATGTCCCCAAATTACAAATCAACCATTTTTTAAATTTCTATTTTCTATAAATCATCTCCTAAAAGTACATGAGAACTTCATTATATCATAAAAATCACAAGAACGAGTTCAGACATGATTATTTACTTTGGCTTATATCACCTTCCACAGTTACGAATATAGTTACACAGATGGATGTGAGTCTTAAGGACTTATGACTCCTTCCAAGTCATATCCAGAGAAAAGAATCACTAATTAATTCCACGTTCTATGTTATTTGGTATTTATTTGGATTATCGTATATGCCCTTCTTCAAGGTTAAGAAATGAGTTGAGAAAAGAGGGGTAAAGCAGCAAAGATCTATGGTCCTAACATTTTACCTTTTATATTTCTCATCATCCTTATTCTTCTTCATGGCAGACACAGTTTTCCATAGCTTTTTTTTTTTTTTTTCCTGTTCTCAAAGGGAATTTAATCATATAGTCTCTCAAACTGAGGGAAAATATGAACATGGCATGTTTCATCAGAAGAAAAAAGCAACTGTTCTGTGATTATTAATCAAAGAGAATACAAAATATTACCACTGTTATTTAAAAACTAAAGCTCCAATACTTTGGCCACCTGAAGCAAAGAGCCACCTCATTGGAGAAGGACCAGATGTTGGGAAAGACCGAACACAAAAGAAGAGGGCAGCAGAGGATGAGATGGTTAGATAGCATCTCCAAGCCCATGGCCATGAGTTTGAGCAAACTCTGGGAGATAGTGAAGGACAGGGAAGCCTGGCATTCTGCAGTCCATGGGGTTGCAACAAGTCAAATATGACTTTGCAACTGAAAAAAAAGAAAAAAAAACAACTTGCAAAAGCAAATCAGTCAGTTGCAATAAACAAAATGTACTAGTGAATGCTGTTGTTGTTTAGCCACTCAGTCATGTCCAGCTCTTTGCGACCCCATGGACTGCAGCCCACCAGGCTCCTTTACCAGTGGGATTCTCCAGGCAAGAATACTGGAGTGGGTTGTCATTTCCTTCTCTAACTAGTGACACATAGTTTCTATCAAATATCTAGTTCATCCAGACCTCCAATGTAATATAGTGAAAATGATATATACCACTTCTGGGTCTGCCTTACAGTGCTCTGGCAATCTTTCACATTCTCTCTCTTTTTCCCTATTTCCATAACTAGAAGTGAGGGAGTTGAAGGCTTTAAAATTTGTAATCACCACAGTGTACAGAGATAGGACCTTTTAATCACTGTGAAGAGGACAGGTTCCTGGCTAGAAATAACTGCACTGGAGTGCATGCAAGCAAGACATTTATTTTTATTATAGGAAATTAAGATAAACTGGACTATAAAATTAACTAGAAATTCACATGGGGTTTAAAATAAGCTGTAATGGGAATATTTAAACAAACAGGGAGACTGGAATGCAGACTGTAGTCAGAGAGATTAGTTGTGTGCTGGAATTGGCTTGATTGTGTGATTCTGTGCTTCTTTTCATAACTCTACACCCAATAATTTCAAAATATTATCTTTTAATTAGATGGTCTGGGAATATTTATGCCAGACAATTTGGCAAACAGCATGTACCAAGTTTTTTTCTCATTATTTTTTCTGTTTTTTGTTTGTTTGTTTGGATTTGTATGATTACTTCCCAGGATGCTGGTTTTAAACTATCAAACCACTAAAGAGTGTTTCATACTTAAATTCATATATTAAAGATGAGGCATTTGGTGACTGTGACAAGGAACAGTAGGTGACTGAGGAAGTAAATAGCTGAAGAAGAAATTAGAGAAATTTATTAGAGGTCTGTATTGTAGAATGATAGCTGTACCATCACAATGAAGATTTAAGTGGAAAAGAAAAGAGAGAGGCAGTTATTTCTTTCAAAGGAAGGCACAATGAATCCAAGGCAGATAGTTAGATTGCTGGAAGGAGCTAAGGAAGAGTGGGTAAAGTTTTTGGCCCTTTGGCTCAAAGGAACACAAACTGTTACAAAGAGGTCAAGGATTACATAACCAGATATAAAAATGGGAGCAAACAGGTATACTTTAGCTTTCACTATGTTAAACCATAATATTAGGTATTTCTATAAATAATATATTAATTTCATTGTGAAATATATTTCATCAGATTAAAAATAATTTTGTGCTTTTTTCCCCCTACCTAGATTAATCTGGATTAATTTAATTGCTATATATCTCTGTCCTTTGATAAAAGTACTTAATTTTTCTACTTATTTAATCTTCAAATTTCTGGGTTTTTTGATTTGTCATAAACATAGAGAGTATTAAATGTTATCCATTCAACTACTGACGACAAACATAATTTTAGGAAATAGCTTATAAAACACTTAACAGAAAATAAAAAATGTTATATTCTTTTTCATATCTGTGTTATACCTTCAGAAAGAAAAATGCTTGAAATCATGTAATATATTTATATGATCTATGGTTCTTGTTTGTGATTCTTATTCTTTATTATTAGAAAATTTTATTTAAATTATATTTAGAGCCTGTCAGTTTATTTATGTAGCTATTTAGAAATTATATGTTTAGTTACAGTAATTTCTTATCCTGTAAATCTTTGAAATTGGAAATTTTCCCCCTAAATTTTAATTTATAATGGAAGAAAATTAGTATTCCAATTCGAATTAGTATGGATGAAAACATTTATCATTTGGGATAACAGAAAAAGTTTGCATTCTTCTTTTATTTGTAATACTTGCTAGATAGAATGAATACCTAAAACAACTTTATGACAGCCATAATCTTTCAGGAGAGCAAATTAATGATATAAATTATTAATACTATCAGTTTAATGTCTAAGAGTTAGGAATGGAATTTTTAATATAAGAATCACAATTTCAACACAGAATAAAAGAAAGCTTATGAAAATGTTAATGTACTCAGATGTTTTAAGTGTATAAAGACAAACATCTAAGTAAACATATATGCTTAAACAATTTTCATTAGTGTTTTCTAACAGCAGAGGGAGATATTGAACTACAAATTAAATATTTTTCAATACACATCTTTTGCAGAATGTTCTGTAGGCAATCAGACTCCTATTTTGAACTTAATTTTCCTGAGAAAATACCTTCTTTATTTTATTAAGATGTCTTTTTCCAAGAATCTGTTTCAAAACCAACAAAGTCCTTTAGAAAACTTGAATATCCATTATGCCAATAGGAATATCACTGATGTTTTACTTAAATAACTCACAGTAAAATATTAAATAACACCCATCTTAAGCATGTTATATGTTGTCAGAACTGGTTGGTGCAATAGAGAATGGCTTTTTTACCCTGAGCCAGATTGGAATGGCTGTCTCTGTTATTTACTAGCTGTGAGACCCTCAGCAAGTTATTTTTCATTCTTAATATAATTTTCCTTATCTTTAGGATGAGAATAAAAATATTGTCTTTTATAGTGCTGCTGTGAAACTTTTTTAAAAATTGAAATACACTAAGTGCCCAATAGTAATCTTCCATTAAAAATTGTCAATATATATTTATTAAATTATTATCATTACTATTTTTAGAATTTGAGAAATATTTATTGAAGTAATGAATACATGAAAAATATGCAATTTTGCAATTATTATCATATGAAACTAGATTACCTAAAATATTTCTGATAGTCTGCATTTATACTGTATAATAATTTGTGTATGATAAACACAAATGTGTCTGATGTGACTTGAATACTAAATATTCAATTTACATGTTTATGTCCTGTACAATATAGTTATTCCAGTAACGTTTCTCTGTGTTTTAGGTTTTATTATAATAGCTAATTATTCATTTAAAGATTTCAGTAAGTGTTATCAAAATGAAATTATAATTTTAACTAATATATTTGCAAGTTATGGTTTATTAGCCTGGTCACTGTTGGGAAACAAAAGTCATAATAGACCTAAAACATACACACACACATATTAATCAGCAAAATACTCTTTTTCCAAAATTCATGTTCCTTTATGCCAATAAATAGGTATATAACACCAGACTTCAAGATCTACCAGGAATGTGACCTGATCTTCTATGGAAATAGTCAGTACAAAATAAGAAAATAAAATATTTTGGGAGAACTTCTAAAGTATGAGAGAATTATTTTTATAATAGGTTTTTGGGGTTTAGGAATCTAAAGTTTAATCCAGTATTTTAAAATTAATATAATAAGGCATTTCTCTGATATCAAATCTATTTTATTTTGTCATCATGAAATTTAATTGGAAATAGTTAACTATTCAGTTCAGTAGCTCAGTTGTGTCCGACTCTGCAATGCCAAGAACTACAGCGCACCAGGCTTTCCTATCCATCACCAACTCTTGGAGCTTGCTCAAACTCATGTCCATCGAGTTGGTGATGATAGACAACCATCTCTTTTCAACCCCATGGACTGCAGCATGCCAGGCTTCCCTGTCCCTCACCATCTCCCTGAGCTTGCTCAGACTCCTGTCCATTGAGTAGGTGATGCCATCCAACCATCTCATCCTCTGCTGTCCCCTTATCCTCCCACCTTCAATCTTTCCCAGCATCAGAGTCTTTTCAAATGAATCAGTTCTTCACATCAGATGGCCCAAGTATTGAAGCTTCAGCTTTAGCATCAGTCCTTTCAGTGAATATTTAGGACTAATTTCCTTTAGGATTGACTGGTTTGAGCTCCTTACTGTCCAAGGGACTCTCAAGAGTCTTCTCCAACACCACAGTTCAAAAGCATCAATTCTTCGGCACTCAGCTTTCTTTATGTTCCACCTCTTACATCCATACATGACTGTTATTATAGTGGTATTTTAAGCGTATTTTCAACTCTTCATTAAAGCATATATTAGAGGAAAAAAATACCATCCTAATCATATACATTTCCTAAAAAGGATATTACGAAATGAATGGTAGAGAATGAGATAATACTGGTACCACACAGTTGTATCTGGGAGCAAGGTTACTTTCATGACTTCAAATGGAAGTGTAAGATTGAATTTAATTATAATGAAATTAGTGGCTGCAGTTTTCCTTTGGGTTTATATCATTCTCAGGACTTCCCTGTAGCTCAAATGGTAAAGAATCCACCTACAATCCAGGAGACCAGGGTTGGATCCCTTGGCTGGGAAGATTCTCTGGAGAAGGGAATGATAATCCACTCCAGTATTCCTTTTTTTTTTTTTTTTAATCATTTTTATTTATTTATTTGGCTGTGTCAAGTCTTAGCTGTGGCACATGAACTCTTAGTCCCAACATGTGGGATCTAGTTCCCTGACCAGGAAATGAACCTGGGCCTCCTGCCCTGGGAGCCTGGAATCTTAGCCACTGGACCACCAGGGAAGTCCCCCACTCTAGTATTCTTGCTTGGAAAATCCCATGGACAGAGAAGCCTGGTGGGCTATACAGTCCATGGGGTTGCAAAGAGTCGGACACGACTAAGCGACTAATATGCACACACTGTATCATTCTCATTGGAAAGACTGCTGTAGTTTTAATTTAGATGCAACATTATTCTACATAGAATGATTAAAATTGACTCTTGTTAAATACTTCATTTTCTGAATTGTTTTATTATGTTATTATACTTTACAAAGAATTTTTCTAATAAGCTCCCATTATAGAAGATGTTTTCTCCACTAGCAGAACGAACAACCCTAATTTCTACCAGTTAATTCAAATGCCAGAGTAAACAAGAATCAAGTATTCCTCTAGATGCTGGATTCAAAATCAGTCTTAGGGGAGAGAAAAGACTTTGACAGGCAAGATGAGAAAAAGGAAGCAATACGTATTTCAGTCAGAAGGAACAGCTTAAGCAAATAATAGAGGAAAGAGAGGAAATGAGGGAATCAACTCTAAGTATGATCTACTGCTAGATATACATGGAGGCATGTAAGAAGTGTGTAAGCGTTTAGAACTCAAACTACGCAGAATTTCTAATGCCGGGTTGAGTCCTTAGATTAATAAAATGGTAGAATCTCCCTGGTGGCACAGACAGTAAACAATCTATCTGCAATTCAGGAGACCTGGGTTCAATCCCTAGGTCAGGAAGATCTCCTGGAGAAGGAAATGGCTACACACTCCAGTATTCTTACATGGAAAATTCCACGGAGAGAGAAGCCTGGTGGGCTACAGACTATGGGGTCACAAAGAGTTGGGCATGACTGAGCAACTAACACAGAGAAAATCTTAATGACCTATGCGCGAATTTATTTGCCAGCCATTTGTTCATGAGTCTGAAGATGATAAGGGCAGGTCATTCCCTTTAGCCACTAACACTGTTCAAGGGTACTCTAGTCAGTTTATGACCCATATGCTTCTATTGCAAGGTTTCAAGGAAGAAAATGTAAAAAGTGTAACTTTTACCTCTGATGGATCAATGTGATATATTTTAATATAATAAGTAGAATTAAAGTATGCTTTGTATGTTATAGAACATATATTCAAATTCATTAAAACATTTTAATTATTTTTTTGCCAGAAGCCTATTGGAAAATATAAATCTATTTTTACTTCTACATGTGTACAAGTTTCCAACTGACACTCTAATTTGCCACCCAATAATCAATTATGTTAGATTAAAGTCACAAGGATGTTGTGAATTCATTTGTACTGGAAGCATTTACTTAAAATACTGTATACTCTTTTTATGTCTCACTTTTTGTAGTGGCCTAACAGATTTCTTTTATATTTTTATCTCTGAGGGAACTATAAAATATTTCAAAATTATGTTAGTACACAAATAGGAAATGTTTGAAGAAAAATTTCTAAACAACTTAAAAGAGAAGATAGTCACTGACTGACAGAAACAAATAAAAGACTCAAATAGTAAGCATAAGTGTTTGGTAAAAGCTATAGGACAGAGGAGAAGGAGAAATTAATATTTTTAAGGTGTTAAAGAGATATTCCCTAACTAAGGTCTTCACGTATGTAACTCTTAGGTACTGGAGGAGCATTTTTAATAGGTGAGAAAAGAGAAGATTGAAGGAAACAGGGCTAAGTGCCAAAAAGTCTACTTCTAAGCTATCAGAAAAGTCAAAGCTAGCAACAACAAATTCAATTCTTTCATTGAAAATCTGTGAGCAGTAGGAAACACGCTTAATAAATAAAAATTGTAGCGATGTGTAGCATCTATTAGTGGAAAGAAAAAGTTGAATTAGAAAAATTATCCTAAGTGTATGTAAGAAGAAATATTAAGACTGCTGAATAAATAGTGTGGATAAAATGCAAAACAAATGTGAGAAAGAATAAACATTTAGGGAGAAACAACAGAATTTCAAAATAAATTGAAAGCTGCATTGGTAAAAATAGAGAGGTTGTAAGGATTGACAATGGTCACTGGGAAGATAAACTGATGTCAGTGATAACATCAGAACACAAGATGATGAATGAGCAGTCCTCTGGAAGACTGTGAATTATTTTCTGAAAATATGCTGCAACATATATTAGGATGCATATTTTAATTACAAAGAAAAAGCCACTATTTCAATTTTACACTTTTTTCAAATCTCCTATACATTAAAACTTATAACAAAAGGAAGATGTGTTTTCAAATATATTTACTAGAAATGTATTAGGTATCTGTAATCTTTCTAGGTAAGAGAATATAGATCAATTTAAAACACTAAGCATTTACATTCAGTGTATTGTTAAAATTACTATCACCTTATGATGTTGCTGCTGCTGCTGCTGCTAAGTCGCTTCAGTCGTGTCGGACTCTGTGTGACCCCATAGACGGCAGCCCACTAGGCTCCCCTGTCCCTGGGATTCTCCAGGCAAGAACACTGGAGTGGGTTGCCATTTCCTTCTCCAATGCACGAAAGTGAAAAGTGAAAGTGAAGTCGCTCAGTTGTGCCTGACTCTTGGCGACCCCATGGACTGCAGCCTACTAGGCCCCTCTGGAGTGGGTTGCCATTGCCTTCTCCGACTGTATGATGCTACCTTTATGTATATAATATATATATTATATATATAAAACATTTACATTCAGTGTATTTTTAAAATTACTATCACTATATGATGCTACCTTTATATATATAATAAGACTTTATATATATAATAATACCTTTGTATATATATATATTATATATAGTCTACATGTATTTCAGATCAGATCAGATCAGTCACTCAGTCATGTCCAACTCTTTGCAACCCCATGAATAGCAGCACGCCAGGCCTCCCTGTCCATCACCAACTCCTGGAAGTCACTCAGACTCACATCCATCGAGTCAGTGATGCCATCCAGCCATCTCATCCTCTGTCGTCCCCTTCTCCTCCTGCCCCCAATCCCTCCCAACATCAGAGTCTTCTCCAATGACTCAACTTTTCGCATGAGGTGGCCAAAATATTGGAGTTTCAGCCTCAGCATCATTTCTTCCAAAGAAATCCCAGGGCTGATCTCCTTCAGAATGAACTGGTTGCATTTCCTTACAGTCCAAGGAACTCTCAAGAGTCTTCTCCAACACCACACTTCAAAGCATCAATTCTTTGGCACTCAGCCTTCTTCACAGTCCAGTTCTCACATCCATACATGACCACAGGAAAGACCATAGCCTTGACTAGGCGAACCTTTGTTGGCAAAGTGATGTCTCTGCTTTTGAATATGCTATCTAGGTTGGTCATAACTTTCCTTCCAAGGAGTAAGCGTCTTTTAATTTCATGGCTGCAGTCACCATCTGCAGTGATTTTGGAGCCCAGAAAAATAAAGTCTGACACTGTTTCCACTGTTTCCCCATCTATTTCCCATGAAGTGATGGGACCAGATGCCATGATCTTAATTTTCTGAATGTTGAGCTTTAAGCCAAACTTTTCACTCTCCACTTTCACTTTCATCAAGAGGCTTTTTAGTTCCTCTTCACTTTCTGCCATAAGGGTGGTGTCATCTGCATATCTGAGGTTATTGATATTTCTCCCTGCAATCTTGATTTCAGCTTGTGCTTCTTCCAGCCCAGCATTTCTCGTGATGTACTCTGCATATAAGTTAAATAATAGGGTGACAATATATAGCCTTGACATACTGCTTTTCTTATTTGGAACCAGTCTGTTCTTCCATGCCCAGTTCTGTTGCTTCCTGACCTGCAAACAGGTTTCTCAAGAGGCAGATCAGGTGGTCTGGTATTCCCATCTCTTTCAGAATTTTCCAGTGTTTGTTGTGATTCACACAGTCAAAGGCTTTGGCATAGTCAAGAGAGCAGAAATAGATGTTTTTCTGGAACTCTCTTGCTTTTTCCATGATCCAGCGGATGTTGGCAATTTGATCTCTGGTTCCTCTGCCTTTTCTAAAATCAGCTTGAACATCTGGAAGTTCACAATTCAAGTATTGCTGAAGCCTGTCTTGGAGAATTTTGAGCATTACTTTACTAGAGTGTGAGATGAGTGCAATTGTGCGGTAGTTTGAGCATTCTTTGGCATTCACTTTCTTTGGGATTGGAATGAAAACTTTCCTTTTTGAGTCCTGTGGCCACTGCTGAGTTTTCCAAATTCGCTGGCATATTGAGTGCAGCACTTTCAGAGCATCATCTTTCAGGATTTTGAATAGCTCAACTGGAATTTCATCACCTTCAGTAATTTTGTTTGTGATGCTTTCTTGTGATGTTAAGACCCACTTGACTTAACATTCCAGGATGTCTGGCTCTAGGTGAGTGATCACACCATCATGATTATCTGGATCATGAAGCTCTTTTTTGTATAGTTCTCTGTATTCTTTCCACCTCTTCTTAATATCTTCTGCTACTGTTAGGTCCCTACCATTTTTGTCCTTTATTGAGCTCGTCCTTGCATGAAATTTTCCCTTGGTATCTCTAATTTTCTTGAAGAGATCTCTAGTCTCTCCATTCTGTTGTTTTCCTCTATTTCTTTGCATTGATTACTGAGGAAGGCTTTCTTATCTCTCTTTGCTATTATTTGGAACTCTGCATTCAGATGCTTGTATCTTTCCTCTTCTCCTTTGATTTTTGCTTCTCTTCTTTTCACAGCTATTTGTAAGGCCTCCTCAGACAGCCATTTTGCTTTTTTGCATTTCTTTTCCATAGGGATGGCCTTGATCCCTGTTTGTTGTACACTGTTAGGAGTATAGAGATCAAGGAATTTGTCTAAAGGAGTGATCTTACACAATCTTGGGAGCTAGTCAATTAGTCACCATATCACTGATATTTTCTGTGCATCCAATGCTGCAGCTTAAAATCCACAAAGCAGGCAGTCAGAAATAGAAGATTACAGGCTGGAAATCCAGACAACTTCATGCTGGAACCCCATTATAACAAATTAAGAGTTTAATATTTTAGGAATTTAACAAAGAATAGAATAGCACAATTAATCCTCAGGACAATAAAAAGCAGTATTAAATTACTTATTAAGTTTGTTGTGAGAAGAAGAACTAAGTGATCAGAAATCAATAATAGCACTTCCCTGGTGGCCCAGTGGTTAAGAATCTGCCTTGCAATATGGGGACACTAGTCAATCCTTGGTCTGAAAGACCCCAATGCTACAGGGCAACTAAGTCCAGGTGCCACTGCTACTGAGGATCACATATCCTACAGCCTGTGCTCTGTGATAAGAAGCCACTGCAAAAAGAAGCCCACACACCGTAACTAGAAAGAGCCCTCACAGAAATGAAGACCGAGAACAGTCCAAAATTGTAAAAAAAGAAAGGAAGAAACTGATAACACTTCAGTGCTTTGTCATGCCTGCTGAGCTTGTTCCCGCAAATCTCAATCCTGCTCGTGTTTGTTATTTTGAGAATCCAGGGGTCTGGTGGATGTCCACTGACATCATTAGCACATGTTCACCCCTTCAATTACTAAGATACACATTTATCTATTATGGGCTGGGTTGGGTGGGATGGAGGGAGACATGAATATCATAAAGGAAATATTATGTATCTACCTGGGGAACTTTAAGAAATATATGAGGTCTACTTTAAGTCAGGAAGAATACAGAGCTCCTGCAACATAGAACATGAAACATGAGTCTGATCCAAAGACCTTCTGATTGTATACTTCACAAGAGGCTCTTCCCTTGGGCATATATAGAGTAAGAAGAGAATACTTGATGTAAAGCAATTTCCTTTTAATGCTAGTCTTTATGCCTAATCTTAGTTCTCTTTGACATAGAGCTAGAAGAAGAAAGTATAGTTAGCATAATGTAATAGTCAAGGCTATGGATTTTCCAGTGATTACGTATGGATGCGAGGGTTGGACTGTGAAGAAAGCTGAGTGCCGAAGAATTGATGCTTTTGAACTGTGGTGTTGGAGAAGACTCCTGAGAGTTCCTTGGACTGCAAGGAGATCCAACCAGTCCATTCTAAAGGAGATCAGCCCTGGGTGTTCTTTGGAAGGAATGATGCTAAAGCTGAAACTCCAGTACTTTGGCCACCTCATGCAAAGAGTTGACTCATTAGAAAAGACTCTGATGCTGGGAGGGATTGGGGGCAGGAGGAGAATGGGATGACAGAGGATTCGATGGCTGGATGGCATCACTGACTCGATGGACATGAGTTTGAGTGAATATTCTGGTAGATGGTGATGGACTGGGGGGCCTGGGGTGCTGCAATTCATGGGGTCGCAAAGAGTTGGACAAGACTGAGCGACTGAACTGAACTGAATATGCTGTAGAACCTATTTATACACACATCTCATCATTCTTACAGTTTTTCAGATATATCTAAATATGTATGAGCCATATATATGTGTGAATGTATTAGTCACGCAGTTGTTCCAACTCTTGGAGACACCATGGACCGAAGCCTTCCAGGCTTCCCTGTCTGTGGGATTCTCCATACAAGAAAACTGGAGTGGGTAATCATGCCCTTCTCCAGGATATCTTCCTACCCAGGGATCAAACCCATGTCTTCAAAATTGCAGACAGATTACTTACTATCTGAGCCACCAGGGGAACCTCCACATATATGTATATGCATGAATAAATATAAATAACTCATCTTTGTGTTTTCCACTTATGCAATGATTTGCCCACAACTGTCAATAAAGTTTATACATTGAATGACATGTTTTAGAAAACTATTTTTTTTTCAAAAGGACAAACAAAATTGTTCTTTTCAAATTTGTTCCTCTTATGTAAATGATTAACACCTGATCTCATTATAAATTATGTCCACTTATTAAAATATTTGTGTTAAGTTGCAATGTTATCCAGAGAAGGCAATGGAACCCCACTCCAGTACTCTTGCCTGGAAAATCCCATGGGCGGAGGAGCCTGGTAGGCTGCAGTCCATGGGGTCGTGAAAGGTCAGCCACGACTGAGCACATTCACTTTCACTTTTCACTTTCATGCATTGGAGAAGGAAATGGCAACCCACTCCAGTGTTCTTGCCTGGAGAATTTCATGGATGGGGGAGCCTGGTGGGCTGCTGTCTATGGGGTTGCACAGAGTCAGACACGACTGAAGCAACTTAGCAGCAGCAGCAATGTTATCTGATGAAAAAAATTAATTCTGAAGCCATAAATGAACTTGGTAGATTAAAAATCTAGATTTTGCCCTTAACAGTTCTGTAATTTTGTACAAATAACATTCCTGCTCCAATTTTCTACTGTAATAATAATTGTGGAATTCGTTTGTTCAAAGAATGAAGGCGTTACTATAGAGTGATCACATTAGTTACAGACATAGGGAGTGCTCAAAATTGTATAAAATATTACTTGTTATTAATATTAAATAACTAAGGTTAAAAAACTGCATGTTTAGAGAGTAAAATTTGAACAAGTTAGCCTACTTGCCAATTTTTCGGTTGTTAAAAAGTTTTTTAAGTACCCACTAGAGGGTGCTGAAAGAGAGAAAAAGCTTTAAACCAAGGGACGTATTAGGAATGTCTCCTAATTCTTATCAATATTATACCAATATTCAAGATTACTTTTAGATTGAAGATCCTTAATTTCATTCCTCCCCCCATATCAAAGATTTCTACTAATTTCAATGATTTTTAATGTTTTGGTGAAAGTATGTGTTTCTGTGTATAGGAAGAAAGAGCAGGTAAGTGCTATTTTGAATTTCTTCTGTTCTTAAGCTAAATAAACTGTTTTAAACATTGCTTTAAGGCTAAAAAAAAATGTTTAAAGCTGTGAAATTTCTAAAATTTAATGCTCTTAAGTTTGATTACATTACAGGTACAAATAAAACTACTTTTTAGAAATGCCTCTCTGATTATAATTAGCCAAAAAAATTAAAATATTTCAAGGAGTATTTGCTTTTCTATAGTCATGTGACTTAAAATTTAATACTATTTTAGCTAAAGGAACTAGAAGTACTTCTTAGTTCAAATGAGTGTTTTATGAAGATTAGATTTTATTTCTCCTAGAATTCTGGTATGATATATCTAAAATTAACTTGATTCTTCCTTCCCTGTCTTTCCCTTCTTAAAAAAAAAAAAAAAAATGGCTACCAATTTAAGCAAGTTATAACTTATTATCAGAGAAGGCAATGGCACCCCACTCCATGGGTTGTCTGATTCTTAGGTCTTAATTTTTATTAGAATCTCTTAAGTGCTAATATTTTTTGGTGTTTGTTACTTACTCTGTATCAAATTATCCATGTCCTGTTTCAATACAGGAATACATGAAAATTTTAAGTAACACTTCATTTATTTTTCTTTACATAAAGTAAACATAGAAATGTTCAATGGGATATATATACTTTCAAAATATGTCATAAGAAAGCTGCAATTATTCCAGAATATATTCCAGATATATAAGAAAAAGTATATGATAAAAGCATCAAAAGGATAATTAATAAACAATTTATGTTTATTTTCATGTAGGTGTGTAGGTAAATGATCAATGCATTTTTTACATGTATATAGATTGATTCTGAAGGAAGTTTTCCCTGGCTATCTGAGTAAATTATTTACAACTCAAAAGTTAATTCTCTTAAGTTCTATAACACTTTGAAAAATATTACATAGCAAAATGCAAAATTTCTTCTTTTGTTTTGGAGTTTTTCAGCATGATTTCCATTAACAAAGTAAGCCAACATTATTCAATGGAATCTGTCACTAATAATTCATTCACTTTCTTGGTTAATATTAATATTCCAGTCATGACATTAATAGTTCAGTGTCCTTTTATATTAACAGTACTGTTACTGAGTTAAAACGCAAAATAAAATTAAGTTATCTGTTGAACTATATACTTAGAGTTTTCAACAAACATGTATACCTTGTCAATTATTTTCTTTCTTTATAGAACCTAGATCCAATTGTAACAAAAATTATTTCTTTATATATATACATTATACAATATACATTATATTCAAGGTTATGATAGTCATACCTTTATCTTATTGAAGTAAAATAACTAAATGAGACTGACATATTCTATAAAAATGCTTGAATATCACAATTACAAGATTAAAAGTATTAAGTTTGCATCCTTCAGCGACACAGCAATATGTGCTAGTAAGAGACAGTGAGGTCCAAAAGGTGAGTGGCAATAGGAAGACACCCAGGAATTTAAATTCCCTGTAGATAGTCCACTAAGCCTATCATGCATATTCAATTCAGTGGTATTTACCTACCATTACTGTTAATCATCTGAATCCAAAGTAATTTAGTCACACAGGTTGTGTTAAAATACCTGTAAGACAACATTTGGGAAGATCCATGGGGATAAATTTTTATTATTATTATTATTTTTTTTATTTTCAATGTTTATTTTTAGCATTAGATTTTGTTATATGTACAAAAATTTTAAAATAAATCTCTATATGTTCCTGAGAACAAGGCGGTAAATGTCCTCAGATCACAGGATAGTGAGAACATACAAAGAAATTATTTGACTTGAATAAGTGCTCATTTGACTGTTTTCTAAGTGCAATTCTGATACTTGGGGGGAAACTATGAAGCAGACACTAGCCTTCCCTCAATGAATCTTTACAATCAATATAATAACACACAGTGTCTATCTACCATTATCCCACTGGATCTGTTCTCTTACACACTCCTCAATATTCATCACAGAAATATCCATCAACAATTTTTAGCTGTTTTTTGTAAACCTTTAAAAAAAAAAAAAAAATCTTAGTCATCCATTTGAAGTAGGGGATTTTTTTTATTTTTAATGAAGAGAAGACAACTTTTCAGTCCAAGTTTCCAGGAGAAATGTGTTTGGATTTTAGTTTTGCCAGGTTAAGCAATGGTATCAAAGAGTTCCTTTGTGCCAACACATTTCAAATCAAAACAGGAAGTTTTATTGTAAAGCCTGTCTTAGAATAAGGCAATTTCATTATTAGTTTAAACCTTTTCTTTCAGATCAAATTGAGCATGAAAGGAAATTTAAGATTTAAATAACAAATTAACATTTTATTAAAGGTTCAGTGCAAAAGGCAAGTTTCCTAAACACTCATTCATATGTCAATTTAGAAAGTATATCTATCAAATTATTTTTTTCTAAGATGCATAGACTTTTCACTGAGAAGACATTATTCTTCATGAATGTGTGCAAATGTCCTCAAATACCAAGATGTTACTGCTAAAATGTGAGAAAATCTATTCTCCCTCATACAAAGGTCATATTTCTTTAGCTAAATTGCATGTTATTGTCAGAAGTGAAGGTATCCATAATCATTATGTTCTGATTCTAACAGAACCAAAAAAGTAAGTAATAACAGTAAAGAGTTTGGGACTTCTCTTCCAGTGAAATGTGAAAGAGAATCTTAAGTTTAATATATGGTAATCAAACTCAAGAGTTTACTGTATAACATGGCATTGCATATGATAGATAACATTCTTTTACTATTATTTTCTATGAATGAGATTTGTGTATATAAGTAAAATTTTTTCAAGTAGACTTTATCTCATTATTATTTTAAATAAATCTTAATTTGAAATAATAAAATATTAATAAAATATATATAATTAGTGTATAAGATCTATACATTTAGATATCATTTACAAATATTTGTAATATTCAATCTCAATAGTATTACCATGAATTTGATTGTAATTCCCTGAGAGTACAGAGCAGATAGAGCCCACATAATATGTTTCTCAAGGATATGTATTGTGTTTTTCTTTTATGATAATGATATAAGTACATTAAAAATGTATGCTTAGAATAATTTCTTTAAATTCTTTCCTCAAAGTTTACATTCTTTCTTAAAAGTATGAAATCACCAATACATATTCAAAATCCATCTGTAGTATTATCATCCCGAAAGATTCACCAATTTTTTTACATTCTAACTTCAGAGTATCTAAATATGCTTCAGTCTACACCAGTGGCTTTCTCGGTGGCTCAGTGGTAAATAATCTGCCTGTCAATGGAGAAGCCTCAAGAGATGTGGGTTCCATCCCTGGGATGGGAAGATCCCCCGGAGGAGGAAACGGCAACCCACTCGAGTATTAGTGAAAGGATAAACCTGTAGACAGAGGAACCTGGGGAAGGTTACAGCCCATGGGATCACAAAAAGTCAGACACCAATGAGCACACAGGTGCAGACTGTACCACACTTGGTACCAAAGGCTTCTCTCTTCAAACCTTCCATTTTCTTAAGTTAAAATAAATTTGACATACATCTTCACTTTACCACTTAAATGTAGCACTGAAAAAGGTGAAGAGATGTTCTGAAGTAGAACTAGACCTAAACAGAATGAAAAAATCTTTCACTATTATTTTTATTTTTCCTTTCTCCAGTGAGCAATCTTGGGTATTTTCATTCTCTTTGTACATACATTATCAGTCTGATAAAATGTTCTTTCATCTGGTCTTTGTCACATTGCATTTGTAAGATGATCCCCTCCACTACCTATATAAGCAAGGAAGGACAGGCCTTCTCCAAAGTCCTGACAGTGAATGAACTGCGCTGCCTTACATATGCTGTCACTCTAAAGGAACTAACACAAACTGGTATATTTCCCCTGATTGCTTGGTACTCTTCAATGTGACTAGAATACTTTCATGTTTACTATTTAAAATACACATTCTAAAGAAGCATAACTTAGAAGATATCATTAAAAATGATTATACTTAAAATTTTCCAATATGGAGTCAGTAGGGGTAAACTACATGGAAAAATTACTAACACTGAGTGTTTATTATGATCACTTAAATATATCATTAATACTTGGAGCTAGCTATGCTGGGAAAGTACTTTTCCATGTAATCATTGGAAATTAAAAATGTTAAATTCCATGGAGGAGGGCATGGCAACCCACTCCAGTGTTCTTGCCTCGAGAATCCCATGGACAGAGAAGCTTAGTGGGCTATGGGCTGGTCCACAGGGTCACAAAGAGTTGGACATGACTGAAGCCACTTAGCATGCATGCAACAATAATTAACACACTGGCCATGAGCATTTTGGAAAGGATGGCTGCAATATTGACTGAGTGAAACAGCTGAGGAATTACAGGTAACAAAAGACAGAGGTAGGTGGATTTAGCTATCAGGCTTTGGTAAAGAATCTGCCTGCAATGCAGGAGACCCTAGTTCAATTCCTGGGTTGGGAAGATCCCCTGGAGAAGGGAGAGGCTATTCACTCTAGTACTCCTGGGCTTTCCTTGTGGCTCAGCTGGTAAAGAATCTGCCTGTAATGCAGGAGACTTGGGTTCGTTCCCTGGGTTGGGAAGATCCCCTGGAGAAGGGAGAGGCTACCCACTCCAGTATTCGGACCTAGAAATTCCATGGAATGTATATTCCATGGGGTCACAAAGAGTCAGACACAGCTGAGCTACTTTCACTTCACTTCACTTCATTGTGAATGTGTTAAGTTGTATATTAAGTTTGAGGTAATACTAAGTAATGCATTATCAATATTACCCCTTTGAATTAAGTTAAAAGTTAAAGAATTCTTCTCAAACAGAATGCTTACCTTAACCTTTATGTTCCCAACAAAGAGAGTTATTCCAAAGGCTTTTATTCACTTCTTTCCCCTCTGACTAATGTGTAGTTAACCAGTAACTTACACATGAAAAAAATAACATGTTACATATAGGTAAAGGACTAAATATAAATAACATCAAATATATGCTAGGTATATATTATGAATAAAATCAACACATCCTCCAGCTGGAGAAGATATTCAATTTACAAAAAATTTCATTCCATTTGTTCTCATATGGCTATTTGAACAGCTTTTCCACCACAGACTGTACTTCAGAGCATTTCTCCTGTGATTTTGCCTCTAAAACCTAAGTGAATGCATTTGGAGAATTATGTCTACAGTGTTGGGAGGGAAATTATTCTAGTTCCTTCTTTTCTCACTGATTCTATTTTTTGTCACCACCTATCTAAAGCATTAGACTAATTTAAATTAACTTGACCCTCAGCTAGCAGTAGACTGTGCCAAAAAGTAATTCACTTATTCTTTTATTCCCTTTATTATCTCATTCCTTATCTTTACTCTCTATCTCCACACTCTCATCCATACTATAATCTCTTTCTACCTTAAAGAACAAAATGCTATTAAAATAAAAGATGAACTTAATGCATGAGAAACTGTATAATATAGGAAACTGAGAATATTATAAATTGCCTTAAAATCCTTAGCTTTTAAAACAACTGTTCCACAGATGTAAGAACTTTGTGAATCTGAGTGCATAACTGCAGACAATCATTAAATAACAACCTAATCTTTTATATTTTCCCATTTTAATAATATAAGCTGCATAACCTCTTTTTAAAAAAAGAATAGCTGTTGCTGAAATGGGACCTAATAAAATATAGGTAACCTCTAGAACCTATAGGCAAGAGAATTTCTAAACATAGACTGTTTCAAAATGAATCAATGACAGCATTTAGTATATTAATTTTGGCTGTGGAAAAAGTTCAGGTTCTTGGAATGTAGGTAAAGAGGAGTGATTTTTAAAACACAGGCATTTGGGGAAATAAAGACTCTGACAGTTGAGAGTTTCATTGGTGATAATTCAGAAACTAAGAGCTGAAGAAATAAGCAACTTATTACTAGCATTTTAGGAAAAAATGCTCCCAGAGTTAGTATCATAAAAATCATGTTATTATAATTGCTATATATTGAAATCACTACATGATGAAAATGCTTGTTTCATTTTATCTGGAAAGAAAATTTCATATTTTTGAAACTGATAAGTTGTTTTCAAATAAAGAACACCATGTATAATTAAGATTCTTGAATGCATTTTTAAATGATCATATTTCCATTCCAAATAAACACTATCTATCTAAAAAAAAAAAAAAAACCACCTTCATTTCTAGTCTCATAATTGATCACTAGCTGTAGGGAAAGAAATAATGAAGTATAAAACTTAAGAGTCTCAGACATGAAGCTTCAAACTGCTTTTCAAATGGTAAATACAAAACTACAAGTATTTCAGGAAAGCAGTTCATGCTAACATTTTGAGATTTAATTAGTACACAATTTCAACCTAGAGTACCAGTTTAAAAAAAAACAAACTGGAGCTATAGGTAGCATGCTTGCAGTTTTTCTGAACATGTGTGCGAACAGTACAATACTGTGCAAGATGAGACTTTAGTGTATGATTTAGTCTGCTGTAGTAACAAAATATTATTAAACATATGTCATTATTTGCATCAAAATTCACTTGCACTATATTTGGTATTTAAACAGAGAGGAAGACCGTTTACAGGAGGAGGAGTTGAGTCCCAAGGTGGAGCTGTCTCTTGTGTTAAATGACACTGGCAGATTAAAGCGCTCTGATGGGGAAGGGCTTAAAGGCTGAGTCAAAAGCCAAGAAGTCTCTTTATTTACGCCTACCTCCCAGCCCTTGGCAATCTGACTAACAACAAACTGAGCTAACAAGAAAGACTAGAAAGGGAGGAAGGAGAACAGTGCTGCAGCTTGGATCTACAGCCTAAGAAAGCAAGAGTGATCAATCTCAGCTCTGTTAAACATCTTGTTTGTTTACTGCACGTAGCAGCTTGCAAATGGTTAACTATATGCAAAAAAAGTCAGCATAGCTGTGAAGTATGCCGTGAATTTTAATTGGGGAATAAAAGGACAACTGCTTCAGGATGATCTAGTATGCAGTCTGCTTGAAATGTTTTCAATGAAATGCTCAGCATTTTGTCTTGGACCAGAGGTTTTAACTTTATGAAGCGATGGAACTCGCCAAAAAGTGATATTTGAGAAGAAAGAACACGGTGGTTGGTGTTTTCTTTTTTAATAAAGAAACTGAATTTACTTTGAACATCTCTTCCAGCTGTGCATTACAGATAACATCAGGAAGTCTCTGCTTTACAGGTAAGATGAATGTTTCCAGGATTTCCTTATACCTATTTTTGCATTATTCTAAAGTAATTGAATATATGTTTGCCTCTCTAAAAAAAGAACTTTGCATTAAAGGATATCCAGTTTCTTTCCTGTTCACTGGCACAAGTAATGCAGTAGCAGATGCCTGTTTTTCTGTGAGCAGCAGACATCTAGACTAACAGCTGGCTTTAGCAAAGAAGTAAAATAATCTGCCACTATTTCTTTTACAGCATGCAGTTTGTTATTGGAAACTAACCTATGTGAGCTCTGTGAAGGAAAGATTATTTCCAAGTACCATTGTTGAATCTCAAATACAAGCAGAATATCAAAAGATTCTTTGTATATTGTACAACACTTTTACTTTTTCCCGACTTGAAAATATGTAAATGGAGATTGTTTTTTACCTCTTTAACACAGTATCTCTATACTATCAATATAGAACCACTTTTAATATTTATGTGTATATCTGAAAACATTAGAAACTGTTCCCTACTACCTTTTGAAGAGCATAAAATGCATGTGAGATAAAAATAACAAGAAATTCTCATCTGGAAGTTATTCACTATCTTCTTAAGATGCGTTGTCTGGTGAAATAAAGAGTATTCTTTCTTGGTCATCTATGGAAAAATATGGAGATTAGCTGTGAAGCTAATCCACAAGTTGAAGACTCCAACTCCAAGCTGCTTGATTCTAAGCATAGCCCTCAGAGTCGTTTAAAATCAAACTATTTCCCCTTGGAAACATTCAGTCAGCTAACTTTCCCTTCATATAGAAAGGCACTACTCAAATGTATCATGTCTTTGGTTGTCTTCTACCTTTCAGAAACTTCATACTATACATGTTTTCAATAAGACTGTGTATTTTCATGGAATGGAAGTTTACTTTTGAGATTACTGATTCAGTTTTGGGATGTATTACCTGACTTTGAATTTTAATTAGATTAAAATTACTGTTTACATCCTATCCAGACAAATGAAAGCATCTATCATTTCCAAAATTTGAATAGTTACAAGATGTGATGTTTGTTTACATTTGAATTTAGTCTAAATTTAAAATGCACTATTTGAAGGAAGGTAATAAAATTAGATACATTAGAGTTCAAAGTATTTACCACACCACTGCTGTTATTTTAGAGTTAGAATTTCTTTTAATTGCTGTTTTAGATCCATGTATTGAATTTTTAAGGAGTTGAAATATGTGATGTGTTATCCTGAACTGTCATTTTTTTATTTACCAAATCATAGAGATCTTCAAATATTTTTATAGAGTGAAGTTTGTTTCAGAATTCATTGTTTGCATCATTAAGCTTTACAATAAAGAAGATCAGCTGCTTAATTATGAGATATTCAGTGCCCTAAAGCCTGGTTCAAGACCTCATTAGGAAGTCATTTATTAGAAGTTTATATGAGGTATTGTTCCTTCTTTTGTAAGAGCCAGAAATGTGTATCACAGGTCAGTTTTTCTTCTTTAGTTTTTATGATGTTAACCTTATCCACAGAATAATTTAAAAGTAACAGTGAATATTTCACCTCTAGAAATTAAAGTGTGAAATTTGAATGGATACCTTTAAGCATATATAGATGATACTTAGGTTTATACAAACTGCCCTAGACAGCACAGTTAAAATTCTTTTGTAAAGGTTTACTTTACTACATAGACATATTTTTCTCAAGATTTTTTTTTTTTTTTTTAATAAATTATGGAACTAATATCTTCAGCCAAAATCAAAGCAGGTTAAACACAGAGTTATTAGATGTTATATTGTGATATCCAGTTCATAAATACAACTAAAGGAAATGCATACATATAGTCTTTCTATCATTTTTGAGTTTCCTACAGGTCTCTCTGCTCTGGCTATCTCTAGAGGGGTGGGAGGTGGGAGGGAGGTTCAAGTGAGAGGGAACTGATTCATGTTGATATGGTAGAAACCAATGCAATATATTATAAAGCAACTGTCTTCCAACTAAAAATAAATACAAAAAAAGATTCATCTAGTTTAAGCTAAATAAATGAAAAAGTTAAGGTCTTCTCAAATATATACCTTTGCATCATATCAAGTTATCAATGGTCCATTTAGCCAATACCCCTCACATCTGTTAAAATGCAATTAGTTGGTAATATGAACACAATTTGATATACTTGAAGTTATCCTTGACCTAAATTTTAATTTGTTATCATAATGCAAGTTAAAAGTAAAACAAATCTACTGGTCATATTTGTAAAAAATAAAAGAAAATGTAGACTCAGCAATGCACTTATATATTTAAAATAATCAATATTTTGCCTATTAGGAGAAAACCTATCATTTTGAAAATGTCAGTTTCATCTCCTCCCTGCTGCTGGCCACTAAAGCCCATTGCTATTGCATTGTATTTTACAGAATCAGATCCATCACATGACAACATGAAGCTCTGGATTCATCTCTTGTATTCATCTCTCCTTGCCTGTATATCTTCACAGTCCCAATCTCCAATGCCCTCTGCCTCAGCCAGAGGTTCTTGTGACTCTCTTTGCAACTGTGAGGAAAAAGACGGCACGATGCTGATAAATTGTGAAAAGAAAGGTATTAAGAAGTTATCCCAAATAAGTGTGCCACCATCACGACCTTTCCACTTAAGTTTATTAAATAACGGCTTGACAGTACTTTACACAAATGACTTTTCTGGGCTTACCAATGCTATCTCAATACACCTTGGATTTAACAATATTGCAGATATTGAGACTGGTGCATTTAACGGCCTTGGCCTTCTTAAGCAACTTCATATCAATCACAATTCTCTAGAAATTCTTAAAGAGGATACCTTCCATGGACTGGAAAACCTGGAATTCCTACAAGCAGATAACAATTTCATTACAGTGATTGAACCAAGTGCCTTTAGCAAGCTCAACAGACTTAAAGTGTTAATTTTAAATGACAATGCTATCGAGAGTCTTCCTCCAAACATATTTCGATTTGTTCCTCTAACGCATCTAGATCTTCGTGGAAATCAGTTGCAAACATTGCCTTATGTTGGTTTTTTAGAACACATTGGCCGAATATTGGATCTCCAGTTGGAGGACAATAAATGGGCCTGCAATTGTGACTTATTACAGCTAAAACTTTGGTTGGAAAACATGCCCCCACAGTCTGTAATTGGTGATGTTGTATGTAACAGCCCTCCATTTTTCAAAGGAAGCATACTAAGCCGGCTGAAAAAGGAATCAATTTGCCCCACTCCACCAGTATACGAAGAACATGAGGATCCTTCTGGATCATTACATCTGGCAGTAACCTCTTCAATAAGCGACAGTCACATGTCATCCAAGACCACGTCTCTTTTAAAACCACCCACCAAAGCACCAGGTTTAATACCTTATATTACAAAGCCATCCACTCAACTTCCGGGACTCTACTGTCCTGTTCCTTGTAATTGCAAAGTACTCTCCCCATCAGGACTTCTAATACACTGTCAGGAGCGCAATATTGAAAGTTTATCAGATCTAAAACCTCCTCCACAAAATCCTAGAAAGCTTATTCTTGCAGGGAATATCATTCATACATTACTGAAGTCTGATTTAGTGGAATACTTCACTTTGGAAATGCTTCACTTGGGAAACAATCGTATTGAGGTTCTTGAAGAAGGATCATTTATGAATTTAACAAGATTACAAAAGCTTTATCTGAATGGTAACCACCTGACCAAATTGAGTGGAGGTATGTTCCTTGGTCTCCACAATCTTGAGTACTTATATCTTGAATACAATAGTGTTAAGGAAATATTACCTGGAACCTTCAACTCAATGCCTAAACTGAAAGTGCTCTATTTAAACAACAACCTCCTACAAGTTTTACCACCACATATTTTTTCAGGGGTTCCTCTTACGAGGATAAACCTTAAAACAAACCAATTTACTCATTTACCTGTAAGTAATATCTTGGATGACCTTGATTTACTAACCCAGATTGACCTTGAGGACAACCCCTGGGATTGTTCCTGTGACCTGGTTGGATTGCAGCAATGGATACAAAAGTTAAGTAAGAACACAGTGACAGATGAAATACTCTGCACCTCTCCAGAGCACTTACACAAAAAAGAATTGAAAGCACTCAATAGTGAACTTCTTTGCCCAGGTTTGGTCAATAACCCATCCCTGCCAACTCAGACTAGTTACATCATTGTCAATACTCCTACAACCACAACTACAGCTGATACTATTTTTAAATCACTTACTGATGCTGTACCACTATCTGTTTTAATACTAGGTCTGCTGATTGTATTCATAACTATTGTGTTCTGTGCTGCAGGGATAGTGGTTCTTGTTCTCCATCGCAGGAGAAGATACAAAAAGAAACAAGCAGACGAGCAGATGAGAGACACCAGTCCTGTGCATCTCCAGTATAGCATGTACGGCCATAAAACAACTCACCACACTACTGAAAGACCCACAGCATCGCTCTATGAGCAGCACATGGTGAGCCCCATGGTTCATGTCTATAGGAGCCCATCCTTTGGCCCAAAGCATCTGGAAGAAGAAGAAGAAAGGAATGAGAAAGAGGGAAGTGATGCAAAACATCTCCAAAGAAGTCTTTTAGAACGAGAAAACCACTCCCCACTCACAGGTTCAAATATGAAGTACAAAACCACAGACCAAGCCACTGAATTTTTAACCTTCCAGGATGCCAGTTCATTATATAGGAACATTTTAGAGAAAGAAAGGGAACTTCAGCAACTGGGAATCACAGAATACCTAAGGAAAAATATTGCTCAACTTCAGCCTGATACAGAGGTACCTTATCCAGGAGCCCATGAAGAGTTAAAGTTGATGGAGACATTACTGTACTCAAGGCCAAGGAAGGTATTAGTGGAACAGACTAAAAATGAGTATTTTGAGCTGAAAGCTAATTTACATGCTGAACCTGATTACTTAGAAGTCCTGGAGCAGCAAACATAGAGAGTTCAAGGGCTTTTGCAGAAATGCTGTGATTCTGTCTTAAGTCCAGACCTTGTATATAAGTGCCTTATATGAGTGTGTCATCAATCAGAACTTAAGCACAGCAGCAATCCTATGGGAAAAGAAAAAGAAACTCAGGGATCACTGGGAGAAGCCATTGCATTGTCTTCAGGCAATTTTGTCTATCCCCAATAAAATAAGTCCTTGCATGTAAATCATTCAAGGATTATATTAATATTTTCCCATATAAGTAAAGTGTTTCATAGATGTCCTCTTGCACATCTAAAAGGGTTTAATATTTAACCCTTAATTTCTTGAGTTATATTACCCATGGATTAAATAGAATTGGATTTTTGTCTTTGAAAACTGTAACAGTAAATGTAGTTATAATATGTATGAAATGTATTGTTTATAAAATCATTATATGTACTTACAAAAGTGTAAGTTGTTAGATACACCAACTTTTCTTGCAATAAAGGCAAAAGAAACTGGAACTTTAAAATTAACAAATAGTAATAGAAAAGAAAAAGTGGAAAGTTGAATTACATAGGGTATGAGTGGCTCAAAACTTTGAAACTTTGAGAATTAAAAAATGCCACTGAAATGCTTTCTGAATTTAAAAATAAGAATGATTAACAGTTCAGGTGGAATGAGGAAGAAAACATTTTGGTTTTTCTGCACATTTTGTGTGGACAATCTTCTAGTTAATGCTGCTGTGAACTAAGGTATGTCATTTGTGCTCAAAGTTTAATTCTTACTCTTGGGATGTTTTGAAAATGCTACTGATATTCAACTGTAAATACGATTAGTGCATCTATTAAGTTTGGATTCTTTCATAGCATTAATCCTTTGTAAATTTGAATACCGAGATAGAAATATGTTTCTTGTGGCAAGTAATATTTCACTGGTGTAAAAAAATAGGAAAATATTTTATTTTTATTGATGTACACTGATAGATGCCATCAATTAGTAGCAAAAGGCACGTCTAAGGGTAAGTGGTTTAAGTTGCCTCAAGAGTGGGACAATGTAGCTTTATTTTACAAGAAAGTATAGCTAGATTTTTATGAACTATTTATTCTGTACAGTTTTGTATATTTTTGGTTCACAAATGTAATTATTCTTGGGTGCCTTTCAAGAAAATTAAAAGTACTGCTCACTATAATAAAACTAAAATGAAAACCCTTTTTTATATGTGCTTCTTCAATTAGTCTGATCTGTAATTCAGTCCAGTTAGGATTAACACATGCATATTCATAGAAGCACTTAGGCACAAACACACAAAAACAGGATTTCTATTTGTTGTCACACACACAGAGCATTTTCTTTACCAGGTGTGAAAAGGCCTTTCAGTGTCACAGTGTGATTGTCATGGAGCCCAACTAAATGGCCCATAATTTTCCCTTTCTGGCAAATCATTTTCCTACTTAAAACAAGTAGAAATGATTTAATTGTCTTCTTTCTGGTTACAGAATCAATTATACAGAAAATTTTCACAAGGCAAACTGTAATTAATCAAGGTATTTTAGTTCTTTGGTGTTCACTATTTTGATGCATGCACAGGGTTAGGAAGGAATATATTTTCTATTAGAAAGGATGTTTTTAATTTACTTTATACTATTTTAGTGATTCATGAATGTTCTAATAAATGAGTTGGTTTTCAACACTCAACTGTCTGTATGACTAGCTAAATATACTTTCTTTGATTATGAATGAGAAGACTTCCCTTTTCATAAAAACAGGAGGAGCTTGTATGGAATATATGAAGAACAGTTATGGGTCTATTATGGCATCGTATCATTGGGCTTCTAAAAAATCATTGCATATACTAATATAAAGCAACAACAAATTATGTATTAATAATTAAAAGATTCATTGAAAATCTACATTTCTTCATTAACCTTGAAGGTTGGAAATCAAAACAAGGGAAATCTTTTTTTAATTAATGCTTACTAAAGAGAAATCTAGGTTCGTATATAGTACTTTATATGTTTATCCACTAAAAGTACTCAGCACAGTAATGAACAGTAAACCCTCCAAAGCATTAATTTAAATGTTACATTCTAAGAAAAAGAACAAAGCAAGAGCATAATTCATGTTACTGCACTTCTGCTCAGTAGAGTATCTGCAAGTATTTCCTGATTCCAATCAAGTGCACAGAAGTATCAGACTTCACTTGCCTGCAGGATCTTTGGAATGGATCCGTGAATGCAGACAGAGACATGTCCTGAGAAACATTCTTCTCTTCTGAGTGAGGTAAATATACTTTTTTTTTTAATCTTTACTGTTAATTGCCAAAAGTAATAATATTCACTCAACTTAAAAATCAAAGACAGAACAAAGTTGTCTAGGGTGTCATGTAAACATATCTTTCAATTTAGGTATAACCCCTAATTATGTAACATCAGCACTGTACGCTGTTACAAAAAACCTGAACGAACTTATCTGTCAACCCAATAAAACCCCATGGAGTCTTGATGTTATTTACAATGATGCAGAAATAATTACAGTTTCCAAAGAGTAAGAGATTTTTAAAGCTTAGCTGTTTCACTCATGATAGAACCTTTCTTATGTAATTTGTTTCCCTACTACAAGTAGTTGAGAGTTGGAAACTCCAGTGATGATCTTTAATTTTTAACAGGTCTTGTGACTTATGATAATCACTCAGAACTTTGGTTATTTTACCTGTATTTCCTATTATTCTCCCTGCTCCCTCACCTACAGAATAATTTTTATTATATTGCCTGGTTTATTACCTACAAGGCTCAAGTGGTCTCTTTCTGCAATTAATTGTTATATTCAAAATCCCAAATCATAATTCAGTATGCTCAGACGTTTATAAATACCTGGGCTTTCTTAAAATAGACTTTTCATCACTCGAGGTTTTTTTTTTTTTTTTTTTTTTAACTAAATGTTACTCTTTGTTCACAAATGTCTGAATCTCGGATCTTTGTAGTATCATGATAGTAGTGTATAATCATACTGGATCAAATCTTTTCGATTCTGTCAATCTGTTATACACAAATTGTATGAATCTGTATTAATTAATTGTTTTCACACAATTACCATTAAAATACTTACTGGGAATTGAAAAGTGTTCTTCAAATATCTTCAATTGATCTAAATACTAGGATGATAATCTTATATAAAAAAGGAATATATCAATAACTCTGATTCTCGCTCTTGAATCAATCTTAAACCACAGAGGAACATTTTTCCTTCCTAATCAAATAATAACTAAATGGATCATCTTAGTGGCCTTTAAGCTGCCTGATCCAATTACTTTAAAAGGCTTAAGTTTTAAACCAGGATTGAAAAAAGTGATATGGCTACCCCCTGGTCATTAAAATGCGTATTTTAATATACTGGTATATATATATATATATATATATATATATATATATATATATATATATATATATGTATATATATATATATATATATATGTATATGTAAATAATTATACATTTATATATGCGTGCTGTGAGTATTTAAGTCACTGCAGTCATGTCCAACTCTTTGCAACCCTATGGACAGTAGTCCACCAAGCTCCTCTGTCCATGGCATTTTCCAGGCAAAAATATTGGAGTGGGTTGCCAGGGATAAAACATGTATCTCCTGCACTTCAGGCAGATTCTTTATCACTGAGCCATAGGGGAAGCACCTTTTATAAATGACTACATACATATATTTTTACAAAACTAATAAATAGGTAGATGATGGATGGATAGTCTCAACATGCATGTAATTTATTCATAATATTATTCTATGATACCTAGTAGATGTATAATTGAAGGTATTTTTAAAAGAATAATAGTAAATACATTGCAAAGTTGTTGGACAATAAACTGTTTTCTTTAACATAAGCAAACACATATCGAAGGGAAGATCACATATTTCTCATTTATAAGACTTTCTACATAATTATCTTTGGCAGAGGCTGTTCTCTACATGAAGAGAGTTATGCATGTGCAGAAAATGCTGACCATTTAGAAAGAGAAGTTTGGATCTCCTGGTAATTGGGAAATGGTTTTAAAATGAATTTAAGGATTCTTCTCTATTTCTTTTCCCTGAACACTTTTATGTCAAAAATGAGTGGCCACAGTTTTCTTCTTGAGGTGGGATATCATAAATGGACACTATTTTATAATAAGAAAAGAGACAATTACAAGAAGTGAAAGTGTTAATCACTCTATCATGTCCAACTCTTTGCAACAATGGACTGTAGCCCACCAGGCTTCCCTGTTCATGGAATTCTCCATGCAAGAGTACTGGAGTGGGTGACAGGCCCTTCCCCAGGGGATCTTCCTGACCCAGGAATCGAACCCAGGTCTCCCACATTGCAGGGAGATTGTTTACTGTTTGAGCTACCCAGGAAGCCCAATTACAAAAAGTGACCCTATATCCGGGCAGCCAAGTCAAGAATGATTTCTTTGATGAAGAGAAGACAAATGATTAAAAATATAGTTATCTCTTTGTGCCTTTTCAATTCCATACAAACTGAAATACAGATATTTGTCCAAATATTCCCTGAATTTATAACTACAATAAATAACATATAGAACTATTGTTTACTATCAACTTATAAAAGATAACTATGTCATTAAAATTACATTAACAACCTTCTGTTTTATATGGAAATAAATTCCATTATTTCTTTTATAGAACACACCTATCTTTTTAAAAATTGAACTTATTTATTACACGCACATCTATTATGTATATGGAAAAGAGGAGATGATCAGATGTAGCTGTGCTGAGAGTATAAACAAACAGACAAATACTGCTGTTAGTGAATGTTATTCAGTAGATTAGTGAATAAAAATGGAAACAATTCAAAACAACAAACTGCACACACATACATACAGGATGCATACAATTACATACATGATTCATTTCCAAGTAAAATGATTTAAAATTACAAACGTGAAGTAGAGAACTTTTATTTCAGAAATTTGAAACATGGAAAGCAGAAAACCTGAAGTTCCACAAATAAGTATTGCCTTGTACATCATGAAGGTACTACCAGTGAGAAAATTACCAGTAAATTATTATGGTATTTTGAGTTAATTTTTTCATATAAAATCTCCAGGTATTTAATTGTCAAGTCATCATATTTGATGTTATAAAGTTCTTGAACAAGTATTGTGTATAAAATGAATCATTCTGTTGCCAAGATGAACATGCCCAATTTTAAATTTGTGGTGTTATCAGTGATGATTTTATAATTTGTGAGTGGATGTTAAATGTATTTCTATCCTTTTACTTAGTATTATGACTACTCTAAAGATATATGTCTCCCTTACTATGTTTTCATGACTCATACTGTTAAAAGTTAATATATTAATATATGGTAGTATCTGAAAAGGAACAATAAAGTTCAGAGGAATAATGACCATAGAAGGATAGGATCAGTTTAAATGCTATACATGATTTCCTCAGTGAAGGCTTTCATGGACATGCCATGGGCCCATTCCTAGAATTCTAAAGCATTTTGGTTTAGGAAATATATATTTGAAGACATTTCATTATGATGCAGGAAACACAATTCCATGTATCAGCACAAGATAAATATCTATAGTTTATCTAATTTTTTTCATTTTACAAATAGACGAATTAAAATTCTGCCTTATGTTATTTACAGGCTATACAGAATCACAGAAATATATATCTTCTCTTCGCATATTTTTTTGTTTCTGTGTTTAGGTAGGGCACACTTAACACTTCATGGAAGAAAAGATGTAAGTTTGAGTAATTTTAGACACAGGTTACATAATTCTAAATTATTCAAAATGTTATAAAAGCACATTGACGATACAGCTAGAAAATTACTGAATACTCATTGGAGTTCTTGGACAACTATACTAATTGGACAACACAAACATGTGGCAGGCAGAAACTCATTGCTGCTAAGTCACTTCAGTCGTGTCCGACTCTGTGCGACCCCATAGATGGAAGCCCACCAGGCTCCCCCGTCCCTGGGATTCTCCAGGCAAGAACACTGGAGTGGGTTGCCATTTCCTTCTCCATTACATACTTTTAAATTCAGAATTACTATTAATATTCTTTATATTTTCAAATATAATTTATTAATCATTTAATTTCTGTCATATTTCTGAGAATCAAACATTGACAGAATAATACAAAATATATAGTTCTCATGATACTTCATTGATTTAAAACTTTAAGTCCTATACAAACAGTATGTAATTTAAGTGTTGTTAGAGATTATGGTATCCGATATTTTCCCTATTTCATTTTTTAAGACCTCTACCTGAAGTAACTACATCTACCTGCGTACACGTTAAGTCTCTTCAATCGTATTCAACTACTTGCATCCCTATGGACTATATCCCCCCAGGCTCTTCTATCCATGGGATTCTCCAGGCAAGAATACTGGAGTGGGGTTTCCATGCCTTCCTCCAGGGGAATCTTCCCCACCCAGGGATCGAACCCGTGTTTCTTATGTCTCCTGCACTGGCAAGCAGGTTCATTACCACTAGTACTTTATGATAAAGATCATTATTTCAATGAATTCATTATCTGAATTCTAGAAAAATACCTTTATAATACTAAGGATTATTTTTTTCTTTTTTAGTAAATTTTCCTTAAAGCAGTTTTAAGTTCAGATCCAAAAATGCAGAGTTCCCATATACCCACTGATCCCACAAAACCCAGCCACCACCACTGTAAACATTTTCTACCAGAGTCGTACAATTATAATTGATTAATCTACACTAAAACATTTTTATCACCCAAACACCAGTTTACATTAGGATTCCATGTAGATGGTGTACATCCTATGGTTTCTGAGAAATGTACAGTCATATATAGTCACTATTATGGTATTATACAGAATGTTTTCACTCCCATATAAATCCTCTTGGCTCTGTGTGTTCATCCCTCTCTGGCAACAAATGATCTTTTAACTACTTTCAGAGTTTTGCCTTTTCCAGAGTTTCATATAGTTGAAATCATACAGTATGTATCCTTTTCAGATAGATTTCTTTCACTTAGTAATATGTATTTAAAACTCTCTCATACTTTTTCATGGCTTGATTCTTCATTTCTTTTCTAATTTGTGTTTTTATTGAAGGATAATGCTTTACAGAATGTTGCCATTTCTCATTTCTTTATAGCACTTAATAACACTCAATTTTCTGGAAGTACTGCAGTTTATTTACCCATTCACCTACTGAAGGACATTATGGTTGCTTCCAAGTTTGGGAAATTATGAATAAAAAAGTTATAAACATCTGTGCACAGTTTTCATGTAGACAGAGGTTTCTGACTCATTTGTTAGTTGTTCAGTTGTGTCCAACTCTGCAAACCCACAGACTCTAGCCTCTGTCCGTGACATTCTTCAGGCAAGAACACTGGAGTGGATTGCCGTTCCCTTCTCTAGGGGATCTTCCGGACCCAGGCATCAAACTCAAATCTATTACATCTCCTGCATTGGAATGTAGGTCCTTTACCGCTAGTGCCACGTTGGACTCATTTGGGTAATACTAAAGAGAATAAACCTCAGACCATAGGAGTGTGTGTAGCTTTGTAATACTGAATTGTCTTCCAAATGGCTGTACCACTTTGGAGTTCCTCCAGCAAGGAATAGGAATTTCTGTTACTCCACATCCTCACCAGAATTGTTCAGATCAGATCAGATCAGACATTTATTGTTACTCTTCCAGATTTCAGGAATTCTAACAGATGTGTAGTGGTATCCCATTGTTGTTTTAATTTACATTCCTAATGACATATGATTTGCACCACCTTTTCATGTGCTATTTTACCATCTGTATATCTTCCTTAATGAGATGTTTGTTAAGCTTTTCTGCCCCCCCCCCCTTTTTTTTAAATCATGTGGTCTGTTTCATTATTGAGTTTTAAGAGTTCTTTTGTGTTTTGGATAACAGATGCTTATCAAATGTATCTTTTGCAAATAGTTTTCCTAGTAAATGACTAGTTTTCTCACTCTCTTGACAGTGTAGTTCACAGAGCATATATTTTTAATTTCAATGAAATCCAGCTTATCTGTTCTTTTACAGATTATGCATTTCATGGTATCTATGAAATCATTACCATATTCATGATAACTTAGATTTTCTTCCACATTACCTAAGAATTTTTGTTTTACACATTATATTAAGGCCCATGATCCATTTCCATTTTGAGTAAATTTATGTGAAAAGTATAAGGTTTGAATTCATATTTTTTTTTCATGCAAATACTCACTTTTTGAAATAAAAAATTTGGGTTTTTAAAATCATACAGAATTTAAAATGGATTGTTGTTTTCTTTATAAATTAGTCTTTTTATTTAACCCTTGAGTGCTATCAACATATTACCTCATGTTTAAGAGAAAATAATATATGAGAGAAAAACATCAAATTATAAAGGTTAGTATCACTGGGTCTGAACTTCCTATAGCTACAAGAGTGTTCAATATGAATTTAAAAAAGTGAGTTTAGCAAGACTCTTCTTAGCAGTATCCTTTATAAGGGCTGTATTACACCTGGGAGCTTATATAAATGATACAGATGGCTGTAGCTTAGTGTTTGCCTACCAGACATCTGTACCAAGTAGCAGGTGCTCTGTATATACTCAGTTGAATCCTCCTTTTTAACCTGCAAGTAACAGTATTATCCTTATGTTAACTATAAAGCCAATGAACCTCAGAATGTTAAATTGCTCAGAACCACACACACAGTAGTGGTCAAGTTCAGATTTCTCTTACTTGAAAAATTCCTGCTTCTACCGTCATGCTTCTTCTCATAAATTTATAAAAACATTTTAAAATGGGAGATTACCATTTCAGTTGACTGAGGCAAATACTACATTGTTCACAGCTGCAAACATTGTACTCATTTATCACACTTATTATTTTAGTGTTGAATGTTTGTTTAGCTTCAATCATACCATAAGCCTGTCATCAATATAAATATAACCTTTGGTCTTTGGAGATCTGAAGTCTCCATATGTTTGTTTACATTTTAACTTCAAAATAAATGTATTGGGAAGTATGTGTATTTCAAACACTATTGAAGTGTTTCAGTTTCAACAATGAATCTACATCATCCAAATACAAACTTCCAACATCACGTTAATGATATAGATGAGAACACAGAAAAAAATTTTGCCTAATTATTAATTTGACCATGTAGGAAATTAATAATAATAAAAAAAACTTGCTTCAGGATGCAAAGCTTGGTTTTCATTTGTAATATGTATTCCCTAATGCCTTTTGGATTTCTTTTTGATTTCAGAATTTGATCTACATAATAACATCATGAATTAGGAAATGATACTATTGCCGTATTGAATGGAGACAAAAACTCACACATTTGGAAAATGGTAGATCCTAGATTCACCTGAGATTTTCTGAGCTCCAGAATCTGTGCTCTTAAATCAAAATAGTTTATACTAACTCTTAACAGCAATAAAAATTGGTAAAAGTAATAAAGCTCTTAGAAAGAAATATAATTTAGATCAGTTGGGTAATTTCCCCCAACAAATCATATAAAACAATAGAATTCAAAGGGAACAAATTAAATGTATTTTTAATAACAGTCATTTGGTTTCCATATCCTTATTGTCAAAAGTAAAGCAAAAATATTTTGATTTATATTTTAGCATATATAATATTTAAACATATATTTTAACATTAAATATTATATATTAACATATACATTTAAACATGAAATATTTTATATAACATACAAAGTATCTATATTTTAACATATATACACATAATATATTCTACTTGTTTAATAATTTACATATAATTTAAACTAAAATTATATCTACCATTTTGAAGAAATACTGTCATGAATATTGTGGAAGACTGAATAGTGTCCTCCAAAATTCATGTCCACATAGAACATCAGATTTTGACTGTATTTGGGAACAGAATCTTTGCTGGGGTAATTGGTTGAGTTCATACTGAATTTTAGGGCAAGTTCTAAATCCAGGAACTAATTTTCTTACAATAAGGCTGTACACAGATATACAGAGCACACACACACACAAACACTACGTGACTACAGAGACAGAAGTGCAGTGATACATGCATCTACTATCCACGAAATCCGATTGCTGGCCACTATCAGAAGCTGGAATGGTCTGAAAGACTATGCTGATCACATGAGTAAAGCATTGTATGTACGGATCATTAAAAGTATAACAGAGTTCTTTAAAATTTCAGTTTTTAATATTATATTGCAAGAAATTAGTTTTGAGTCTTGCCTAACATTGTCTCTCTATGGTTCACTAACTTTGAGACACATATATTTGGTAGAACACAAATTTCTGAGTTGCAAATACAGAAAAAGAAAGTCTTCAGAAGTTTAGAAATTTTTAGATGTTTAAATTTTCCTCCCAAGTCCACTGAAATAAAATACTGAAGAATAAGGAACCAGAGCTTATTTTTCAAATGACTTTCTAAAAGCTATGCATTTTCTGAATTATCTGATAGAGTCAGTGTATACATAAAATTATTTACCATCATCAACTATGCATCAACAGGGTTCAGAATTAAATATATCTCTAAGAAATATAGTTACTTACCATATTCTGGCAGAAACATCAAAATATACAAAGTTTGGAAGGAAAATAGAAATAAAAATATGTAATTAGGTTTTTTTTTATTCAGAAGGAAAAGACCACATAATTTTTCAACTTATCATGATTTTAAATTAGTGAATGATTTTTAAATAACATGTTGTTTAAGTATAATTTTGTGTCTTTTAGTTTCAGCTGGAATCATACAGTAATTATGTTTATGATTCAACTCTTTTGTCTATATTCAGATAGAAACCAGGCAATACATTCAAAATTTGGAAGGAATATGAGAAATATATGAGAGTAGTATGAGGAAAAAAAAAGGTCACATCTCAGGAATGCTAAATGTAGTGAATTCGGAAGGCACGTGCTCTCCAATAGAAAAAGTACCTGCACTAGTGCTGTGCATCATTGATGCACATAATACCAAAATGCCTGGACATAACCAATTTCTAAACCACAGAAAATCATTTGCTTCCCAGCTCTCAAATGGGTTACATAATCATGGAAAAAGAATTCAACAAAATAAGGAATGTAGACTCATAGTGCCGTGTTGGGTAAAATGTTAATTTCAGCACTTCTAGGAAATAATTACAAAATGAAGCAACCAGCAATAATGCACATGCATGTGTGTGTTAATGTATGGTGGTGGTCGTTTAGTTGCTAAGTTATGTCCGACTCTTGTAACTCCATGGACTGTAGCCCACCAGGCTACTCTGTCCATGAGATTTGCCAGGCAAGAATACTTGAGTGGGTTGCATTTCCTTCTCCAGGGGATCTTCCCAACCCAGGAATCAGACCTGGGTCTCCTGCATTGCAGGCAAATTCTTTCCCAACTGAGCTAAAAGGGAGGTCTGCAAGTGTTAAAGTATCAGATCAGATCAGTCGCTCAGTCGTGTCCGACTCTTTGTGACCCCATGAACCACAGCACGCCAGGCCTCCCTATCCATCACCAACTCCCGGAGGTCACTCAGACTCACATCCATCGAGTCAGTGATGCCATCCAGCCATCTCATCCTCTGTCATCCCCTTCTCCTCCTGCCCCCAATCCCTCCTAGCATCAGAGTCTTCTCCAATGAGTCAACTCTTCGCATGAGGTGGCCAAAATACTGGAGTTTCAGCTTTAGCATCATTCCTTCCAAAGAAATCCCAGGGCTGATCTCCTTCAGAATGGACTGATTGGATCTTCTTGCAGTCCAAGGGACTCTCAAGAGTCTTCTCCAACACCACAGTTCAAAAGCATCAATTCTTCAGCGCTCAGCCTTCTTCACAGACCAGCTCTCAAAACAGGTAAAATAATAAAATAATAAATTTTCAAAATTTTATTTATGCAGTTCACAGGTCCAAAAAAACAGATTACCATGGGTGCCTAAAGGATTCAGGATGAGGTAATGTTCAAATCCATATCTCATAACATATCCGGATGTGATTAGACTTCAGTTTTACTATAGGGTCATAGTTCACCAAACCATTTCCTGTTGCCTTTGTTAAAATTAGTACTGCCTTTTCTCTACTGCTACTACTCTTCTCTGCAAAATTCCAGATTTAAAGGGGTACATTATATCTGAGCTTCTTTAGCTGAATTTTTTTCCTCTGTAATACTTTTTTTTTTTTTTAACCCTAGAGGAACAGAATTCTAAAGGAAAATAATTACACATGACCTTTTCACTTGAAAATGAACTTCTCTGATTATCAGTCTTTTTGCTCTGGCCTTTAGTAAAATAACATAATTGTGTAATTAGTATTAAAGTCAAAGGAAAGATGAATTGATATAGGACCAGTGTTTTACTGTGGGGTATTCAGACGTTTCAAAAGCATGTTACCCTTTTCTCTAGTGCATGAGTCACCCATAGTTACAGCAATAAAACATCAAACAGAATAAAAGCATTTAATTGTTGGAGCTCTCAAAAATTGTAAAAGACTCAACCTTTTGTGACTCAATTACAAGAAGAGAGGTTATTAACTGATATGTGGAGATACATGTGGCTCTTGTTTGGAGGACAATTATTGTTTAGAAAGATTAGATGGATACAGTGCGTGTTTTAGCTGGGAAGAAACATATGTATGTAATTCAAAGAGGCTGCAGATTCTGAAGAATACTTCATTTGTCTGTTATGACAATACTAATTAAAGATGAAAAATTAAAAATATAAAATAAAAAGACAATAGTGTTTATATTATATAGAAAGTCTCAGGAAAAATGATGAGAGGGTCATTAGCAGTCAATTTTAAGGAATTCTAGAAATTTTTAAATTATCTTTTCAAAAAATCATTATTTGGAACAAAACTGTAATTCACTAGATGTTTAAACTATATAATATAAGGAGGCTAACAATTGATAGTAAGTGATTGGTAGAATAAAAGGAATTTTCAATCTTTATTTTGACAAGAAATAACATTTCTGCATCAATTGAATCTATTCCCTCAAACTTAAATTTTTTAGTGCACAGCATCAGTTTTTTATAAACAAAGACAAAAACTTAGCTGCTAATAAAACTGTCATTGACTGTTATGTTTCATCTCCTCTTATCAAGTCAAATATACTATAAAGATAAAAGAAGGTTGGCAAGAAAGAAAGTATAAACAGAGATAATTAGCCAGTGAAGATTTTCATATGAATCGTACTTTTTCTAAATAGTTTTGTCAAGATAGCTGGTTAGTTTAAGAAAAGAGTATGTAGAAATACTGAATGCTAAAAAGCAAATGTATATTCATCCAAGGACAATTAATATTTATAAAAAACAAGAAACACATTTTTTGTACAAGAAACACACAATACCCCTATAATATTTATACTGAAAATAGTATTATAAATTTTTATAAAATAGCAAAGAACATCCTAATCTAATATTAAAAAATTTTTAAATTATACCTCATAATTGGAGAGGACCTTATAAAGAAACTGCCATTTTGACTATAACCACTGCTGTTATTAAAAAAAAAAAAAAAAAAAACAAGATTTAATACCTTTATTCTTTTTAATTTTGAAATCAAAGCAAAACTCTTAAGTAACATATACATTTAGTGCAAGCTAATTTATCTCACATTTCACTTAAGTGACAATTTCCTCACTCACTATTAGATTGCTATTATACTTGTCTAGAGAAGATTTTTCATTTCTGTTTCACTATTAAAGATGCTGGTTGATCAACAGTGACTGAGGTATTGAGCACTTAAGAATGTGTACTTGGGATGGTGTCAATGGTTATAGCACCACTACTGGTAATAACATAAGTGGATGACTATGCATTTACTCACTTCTTGAGATATTCCTCACATATAATATTGAAGCTATTCTCTCCTGGGTACCTGGAACTCTACACATCCAATGTGAGTGAAAAGAAAGCCTGAGAAAGGCTGCTGGGATGATGGCTAAGTCATCACCCCAGCAAGAGTTGGGGCTTCCTGACCTGAATTTCAACTTCAACTTACATTCAAGTAATTCCTTTTAACCTAGAATGACCTGGATTCTATTAAGAACCTAGGATCCTTCTAATATATCACAGATCATGAGTAAACTGAGATAATAAATACAGTGCAACAGTTTGTTTCAAAAGGAACATGTCTTCATATAGCAGTAAGACCAATTGATCATAGAATATACTTAGTTTAAAATTTTCTGAAAATAAGAGTATTTAATGAAAGAGAATTTATTTTTATGTAGGCATTTACCGACATTGAAGTATAGCCAAGGTTATGGTAGTTTAATTTAAAAGTGTAATTTAAGTATACTAGTTCAACAAGTCCTATTCACTTTACTGACTGCAAATTATAGATTGAGGCATTAGAGTGTATAAAATGTTTAAAAAATAACAAGGTTTATTCTTCCAATAGCATTTCATTTTATTAGAGAGACTTAGTACACCATAGAAAATATATAACTAGCTATGATCAATTTTACATGAGCAATTAGTCTTTATTGTCTTTCAAAACTTCAGGATTATAAAATTTCCAAATCACTTTTTGATCATTAATAGAAGACTGAAAATTAGAATACATATGTTTAAGCAGTCAATTTAATCTTTTCTACATTTCTCAAAACTTAAACAAACTAATAATTTAAACAGATTAATGAATAACATTAAATTATCAGAAACTCAGAAGGTAATTCCTCTCAAATTTCATATTCTGATTATTCCCTTTCTGCACTTTTTTTTAGCAAAATGGACTATATAAATTTTACTGAACATTTGTGCAGATTCTAATATTATATCTTTGGTTTATATGATTCCTTCTGTTTCTAAAATTCTCAGCCCACAACCTCACTTCTCAATGGGTCTTGACCAAATACCCTTAATAATCTTCATTCAGTGCAGTTCAGTTCTGTCGCTTAGTCCTGTCTGACTCTTTGCCACCCCATGAATCGCAGCATGCCAGGCCTCCCTGTCCATCACTAACTCAACGGATTTCACTCAAACTCATGCCCATCAAGTCAGTGATGCCATCCAGCCATCTCATCCTCTGTTGTCCCCTTCTCCTCCTGCCACTAATCCCTCCCAGCATCAGAGTCTTTTCCAATGAGTCAATTCTTCACATGAGGTGGCCAAAATATTGGAGTTTCAGCTTCAGCATCAGTCCTTCCAATGAACACACAGGACTGATCTCCTTTAGGCTGGACTGGTTGGATCTCCTTGTAGTCCAAGGGACTCTCAAGAGTCTTCTCCAATACCACAGTTCAAAAGCATCAATTCTTCAGTGCTCAGCTTTCTTCACAGTCCAACTCTCACATCCATACAAGACCACTGGAAAAATCATAGCTTTGACTAGACAGACCTTTGTTGGCAAAGTAACATCTCTGCTTTTTAATATACTATCTAGGTTGGTCATAACTTTCCTTCCAAAGAGTAAGCATCTTTTAATTTCATGCCTGCAATCACTATCTGCAGTGATTTTGGAGCCCAGAAAAAATACTGACACTGTTTCCCCATGTATTTCCCATGAAGTGATTGGACCAGATGCTATGAATTTTGTTTTCTGAATGTTGAGCTTTAAGCCAACTTTTTCACTCTCCACTTTCACTTTCATCAACAGGCTTTTTAGTGCCTCTTCACTTTCTGCCATAAAAGTGGTATCATCTGCATATCTGAGATTAATGAGATTTTGCCCAGCAATCTTGACTCCAGCTTGTGCTTCTTCCAGCCCAGCATTTCTCATGATGTACTCCTCATATAAGTTAAATAAGCAGGGTGATAATATACAGCCTTGATGTACTCCTTTTCCTATTTGGAACCAGTCTGTTGTTCCATGTCCAGTTCTAACTGTTGCTTCCTGACCTGCATATAGGTTTCTCAAGAGGCAGGTCAAGTTATCTGTCATTCCCATCTCTTTAGGAATCTTCCAGTTTATTGTGATCCACACAGTCAAAGGCTTTGGTATAGTCAATAAAGCAGAAATAGATGTTTTTCTGGAACTCTCTTGCTTTTCCATGATCCAGAGGATGTTGGCACTTCGGTCTCTGGTTCCTCTGCTTTTTCTAAAACCAGCTTGAACATCTGGAAGTTCACGGTTCACATACTGCTGAAGCCTGGCTTGGAGAATTTTGAGCACTACTTTACTAGCGTGTGAGATGAGTGCAACTGTGCAGTAGTTTGAACATTCTTTGGCATTGCCTTTCTTTGGGATTGGAATGAAAACTGACCTTTTCCAGTCCTGTGGTCACTGCTGAGTTTTCCAAATTTGCTGGCATGTTGAGTGCGGCACTTTCACAGCATCATCTTTCAGATTTGAAATAGCTCAACTGGAATTCCATCACCTCCACTAGCTTTGTTCGTAATCTTCATTATCTTCATTAGACACCATTAAAATACACTGCCTTATATAGTTTTTTTATCTTTCTTGTTATTATGCATCCTGTGTGTCTAGATTGCAAAGTCTTTGATGTCAAGAGGTGTATTTTACACTTCCCAGTGTTCCCACATTTAATAGAAGACTATATACATGGTAGGCAGAGAAGACAAGGACACCCCCTAGAGTACTTTTGCCTGGAAAATCCCATGGACAGAGGAGCCTGGTAGGCTGAAGTCCATGGAGTCGCTAGAGTCAGACACAACTGAGCAACTTCACTTTCACTTTTCACTTTCAGGCATTGGAAAAAGAAATGGCAACCCACTCCAGTGTTCTTGCCTGGAAAATCCCAGGGACAGGGGAGCCTGGTGGGCTGCCATCTATGGGGTTGCACAGAGTCAGACATGACTGAAGCAACTTAGCAGCAGCAGCATACAATTATTGACAAAATTTATGGAGACAAAACTGAGAAAAAAAAACAAGTTGGAAGAGACTGAAGAAAATGTTCAGTTCAGTTCAGTTGCTCAGTCCTGTCAGACTCTTTGCGACCCCATGTATTGCAGCACACCAGGCCTTCCTGTCCATCACCAACTCCCCGAGTTCACTCAAACTCACGGCCATCAAGTCGGTGATGCCATCCAGCCATCTCATCCTCTGTCTTCCCCTTCTCCACCTGCCCCCAATCCCTCGCAGCATCAGAGATTTTTCCAATGAGTCAACTCTTCACATGAGGTGGCCAAAGTACTGGAGTTTCAGCTTTAGCATCATTCCTTCCAAAGAATACCCAGGGCTGATCTCCTTTAGAATGGATTGGTTGGATCTCCTTGTAGTCCAAGGGACTCTCAAGAGTCTTCTCCGGTAGGAAGGATATTTCTTCAAGTGATCTACAAGCAGTAAACAGAGAATCTGATAATTTTCAGCCACAAATGTTAAGCCACACATGTAAAGCAATTCATTGTATCTTAAATATTGATACTATAAAAACATTAATACTAAATTTGCTATTAAATCAAAAAATCATTGCAATATAAATATCTTTGTTTCTTCTTTTTATTTAATTATTCTGCATTTGATATTAAAGTTCTAAAAATTATGACTGGAAAATATTTTCATTTATCTCAAATTTGTTATAATTTGTCTTCTTAATATGTAATGTCTTCAAGGTTATTTTGGATTGATTTGCTTAAGAATACTTTGAATATTTTAATTTTCTAACTGGCTCCAAACATTCTGCATATTTCTAAGTGACAAATTATAATAGGCACTTAAGACATATCTTTATTCAATTTTTTGCAGAACACAATGCAGTTTGTTTTGTTTGATTGTTTTTAAGTTTTTTAGTAATCATTTGACTTTTTATTTACAGAAGCATCATAAATAATGTGATATGTTCTCAGAAAGAAAATACAAAAGCTTGATAAAGTCACCTGGATTAAAATACATAATTTAAAGATTGTACCTGTCAAACGTGCCAGTCAGTGAATGTAGAAAGATGCTAAAAATGATTGTACTGAATAAATATTATGATCATTATTTTAGATTCATTGAGCATGATGCGTCTCTTTCTGCAATTGATTTGTTTCCTATTAAAGCTGTTTCAATTTCCTTCTTTATGCAAATATCCCATAATAAAAGCACCGTATCTGCTGAACACTCTTGATATTATAGGTTGAAATGGTCCTTGTATTCATCATATCATCATAAGTTATGCTTATGATCTATGCTGACACATGGATCTCAGGGTATCATTAACACTCTTGATAGGTGATAATGGCTCTAAAGAGAAGCAGAGCTATCTTCTGGTTTTTAAATTAAATTTTCATAGAAGCAGTTCCTTGTCTGTAAACTGTGTTGTTCTTGTAGGAGATCTATTTTCAAGATTTATTTGACTTAATTTTAGTTTGATTTATATTTCATTTGCTTGGCTTTTTATATTTTATAGTTTGCTTGCTAACTGACAATTCATATCTAGCCGTACTAGTACCTACTTGTGGCACCATTCATGAATGATCACTTATGATTTAAATAGGTCAAATATACCTGAGATGCTGGCAGCAGTTAACAAAACTATTAAACACAATATGTGACATTTCCAAATTATTTTGGATCTAACTGGATGTTTAGAGCCAGTAAAAATTTTAATTTCTCAGTTAAAACTCTAAAATCTACACCTTTTCATGTCTTTTAAATTATATTTGCCTAAAAAGTGTTTTTAGATGTTAAGTATTAAAATATAACATGTTCTTAATTAAATGTATTTCCTTGTATTTTTTGAACACAATAATTCTTTAAAAATAAGACATCTTTAATAGTTGACCACAATCTGTTAAACATTTTCCAGGAGAAATGTCTGGAGTTAGATTTTTTTTTCTAAAGGTGAAATTTCTGGTGTTCTCTAATCTCAGCTTTTTTTTTTTTTTTCCTGTACTATGAAACTGGCCTTCCCACTACTCTATCTACATCACTTTTGTTATGCATGCTATTTATAATGAACTTTAGAAAAATCTCCTTGGAAGACTGTGGTTCCAAGGGTGTGTGTGTGTGTGTGTGTGTTTGGCAAGATTTAATAAACCAAAATAAACAAAGCTCCCTCATCTTTCCCCAGTCTGATCAGATCTGATCTTTAGACATTTTCCACTCAATGTTCTCTCTGCCAGAAAATACTTCCATCTTCCCTTGGAATGGATAACACTAACTCATTTATTAGTTCTAAATTCAGCCTTGTCTGATGCTCCATCTTGGACAAAACTCCTGGGTATATACACTCACTTAGGACTACACATCCCTTTTCAAGCACTAAAATAATTAATTACACTTCGTATTTTGTGTATTTTCTTGATTAAAACTTCTTCTCTAATAAACTATGAGCTCCACAAAGTCAGATCATTTCTTTTCTTGCTGACTATTTCCAGAAGCCAATGCAAAATATGCCATATAATAAGCACTGGATTAACATGTAAAGAATGAAGGAACAAATGAAAAATTTTCAGAAGCAGATTTCATTAGGCATAGAAACCTGGCAAAAAATGATGTCTAAATTTCAAAATAAAGAATTTTTAATATCCCTAGTTTTCGTATTTCTGAAAGGACAGCTTTGGAACATAATTTATGGCTAAGAGGAACTCCTGTCTCCTCTGTACTGGTCAAATAATTCTGGTCAATATGTACTAGGCAGAAACTCAAGCTTCCTTATCTCTAAAAGTGGAATAAAAATACACACTCAGTGCTGAATAGGAGGCTACTATGAGTGTTACATGAGTAGTGAATGTAAAAATCATATCTGCTGTATAATGTTAAACTATTAACATTATCACAATGCTTATCAAATGTCAATACAGGCTGGCTACTATGTTACATGTATAATAATGATTGCCTGTCTTTGATTTTAACAAGGAAGTTACAATTTAATGAATAGTTAAATAGGAATGGGACTGTAAGATACACATAACTTCATTTCTAGGGAAAGAAATATGTATCTATTAATCATGGAGAGTGAGCAAAGAATACAATGAATAAATAACACATATGGCTTCCTCTAGAAGAGTAAAACAGTATTGTTCGGGCACCAAAATGTACAAAACAAAATCCTTCACACAGTAAGAAAACAAGGGTATCTCAGTAAACTATCAGCAACAGAAAAAAGCAATGTTGTTAAGTGGATTGAGCCCCAGTGTCTTTAGGCCATTTAGGCTAAGTACCTATGACAAAGCACTAAGCATGGACCAAATGCTCCTCACATTATCATAGAGCATGGTCAGCATACACATTTTAGAAAAATGTCAACAAAATTTAACAAATCAATAATTAGCTAGTTCACATGAAATATAGAGTGAAGTCTCAGTTTATCATCATCCACGTGGAACTATTCACTCAGATCAGATCAGTTGTTTAGTTGTGTCCAACTCTTTGCAACCCCATGAATCACAGCACGCCAGGCCTCCCTGTCCATCACCAACTCCCGGAGTTCACCCAGACTCACGTCCATCGAGTCAGTGATGCCATCCAGCCATCTCATCCTCTGTTGTCCCCTTCTCCTCTTGCCCCCAATCCCTCCCAGCATCAGAGTCTTTTCCAATGAGTCAACTCTTCGCATGAGGTGGCCAAAGTACTGGAGTTTCAGCTTCAGCATTATTCCTTGCAAAGAAATCCCAGGGCTGATTTCCTTTAGGATGGACTGGTTGGATCTCTTTGCAGTCCAAGGGACTCTCAAGAGACTTCTCCAATACCACAGTTCAAAAGCATCAATTCTTCAGCGCTCAGCCTTCTTCACAGTCCAACTCTCACATCCATACATGACCACAGGAAAAACTATAGCCTTGACTAGACGAACCTTTGTTGGCAAAGTAATGTCTCTGCTTTTGAATATGCTATCTAGGTTGGTCATAACTTTCCTTCCAAGGAGTAAGTGTCTTTTAATTTCATGGCTGCAGTCACCAACTGTAGTGATTTTGGATCCCCCAAAAATAAAGTCTGACACTGTTTCCACTGTTTCCCCATCTATTTCCCATGAAGTGATGGGACCAGATGCCATGGGACCGGATTGATGGGACCGGAACTATTCACTAACAGACTGCTATTAGTCTTCTATTACTGCTTGACAAGTTTTTCCCTAAAATAGAAGCTTAAAACAATAAATACTTATTATTCACTATTTCTGTGGGTCAGGAAATCAGAAGCAGTTTTGGCTCTCTGTGTCTTATTATGTGACATCAAGATGCTGACTGTGGTGTTGTCCTTTAAGGATCTGACTGTCACTGGAGGGTCTGCTTCCTACAAAGTTTGTTCCTGAGGATGCTGGCAGAATACATCAGTTTTTTGCAATGCGGCCTTCTCCATGGTGCTACTGAGGGGTCCTCCTGCCATGGCAGCTGGCTTCCACCGGACAAGTGATATAAGAGGGAAAAGTGTACACTGCAATGTCTACTATAACCTCGCCTTGGAAACTGAACACTGCTATTTCCTCAATATCCTTGCAGCTTTATAAGTCAGCCCCAGGTACTATGGGAGGAAAACAGAAAACTGTGTCAGTAATCTGAAGTAATCAATGGGAGTCGCCACTATCTTGGATCACTTAGCAATTACAGTTACAACCAAATGCAAATAGTGACATAATTTTAGAGATTTTGAATTGCATTCTATTGAAATTGATTTATAAGATTCTATGGGTTATTTTAACAAACAGTAGGATAAATGATGTGTTTGTGTTCATATTTCATAGTCTTAATTATCAATATCCCATTTCTCAATCCACTAAGAATTATCTTAAAAGTTATAAAATAACAATTTTCACTTCCTTTTTGTAAAAAGAAAATGCACTCAAGAGTCTGCCATTCTCAAATGGATTAACCATGTATCATCAACTGTCATCTCTATAACTGAATTTGATAATGTAAGGTAGTAAAGGGGATTTATTCTTTATATTACATAAAACTCAATATGTTCACAAGATGCCTGTGGAGAATTACAGCATGTGACCCTTCCTAAGTTACTCAGGCTAATTACCAGCTGAATCTAAAGGTAGATTAATATCTTCCATTAAGAACACATTTTACCCTAATTAATTTATAAATAAGTATCCTACAAGTTATTATAGAATCACTGACTTAATGAACATGACTTTGAGCATAATTTGGGAGACAGTGGAGGACAGAGGAGCCTGGCAGGCTATAGTCCATCGAGTCACAAAGAGTCAGATAGGACTTAGCAACTGGAGAACAGTAATATCCTAAAAGTGCAGGAGAAGGATAACAGTGAATGAACAGCTCCCAAGCAGTCTAGCTAGCTAGATTCTTGCTATTTTTTTTGCTCATTTCTTTTCCCTCGAAATTTCAGAAAACCAAAATTCAAATTGATTTAATTTGTTCCTATGAAACAGCCTGAATGTGACAACAGTGAAAGCTTCAAACTTTGGTTGGTCATGGAGCCTTGAAAAAAATCTAACCTAAACGATCATCCTGTATACCAGGGTGTTCATCCTCCTGTTGACCTGAAGTAATGTGCAGCTTTCAATACAACCGTCTCCCATTTCTAGGAAAAAATGTGGCCTTCATGTATTCTTATTGACTTTATCTATGCAATTTTCTTCAAAAGCATTTCATCAATACAGAACCTTTGCAGAGTAACAGTATATATACATATATATCAAAGTTAGTCATCTCTTTTAGGATCCATAAATATTACAGTGCATGCATCTGAGTGCAGGCATATTTGTTAAATGGTCCAGTTTCTTTGAGCTAGTGGTCCACTCTAATGCTCTGATGCCATGAGATGCAAAGCATCTGTTACTGTCCATCAGTAGCTAACAGTATTTCTGGCTTTCCGTTAATCAACCAGAAGAGAGGACTATTTATTCACTTAGATGGCAGGTCCTTTGTGATTACAAGAGCACACGAAAAGAGGGAACACAATTTCAAGAAAGCAAAGAACAAAGCAAGTAAATGACTGACAAATACCTAATGTGAGGGAAAGCATGTAACATCATCACATCCCAGAAGGCCTCCCCGATTTTTGCTTTTGTAATAACCTCTTTACATAAGGAAATAGAAGTATTCTCATAAGACAGTGACATAGCAACTCTACCACTTTCAACTTTCATTTTTTAAAGAACTGCTACATATGTAATTCTTCAAAGTGTTTTCAACATTAAAAAATAACCTTAAAAAGAAGAAGCATGAAAGCTTTGCCCTTTCACTTAACATACTACAGATTAATTTCTAGCTACTTCTTTTTCATTTTAGAGTGTCAGAAATTTGTTGAGAGGGTACACATATGTGTACACATTTATTTGGTGAGTAAAAATCAAGACGTTTTAAATATTAAAAACAAGTTAATAATAAAATGGAGAAATAATGATAATAATATATAAAAATAATTTCTCCAAGTGGGATTTTTTCAGCTATGTATAGCTGGTTAAACGTTCACAAACCAATTAAGGTAATCCATCACGTCAACTCCTAAAGAAGAAAACATCACATGGTCATGGGATTAGAAGTAAAAGAATCATCTGAAAAAATACAAATTCCATTTATGATAAACAAACTCAGAAAATTAGGCAAAGGGAGAATTTCCCCACCTTGATTTAAAAATCAACTAAAAAATCTATAACTAACCTCATACTAAATGGTGAACAACTAGAAGAAGGAATAAGTAAAACTGTTTTTTTCACAGACTACATGATTTTCTATCTAGAAAATCTTAATAGAAAACAAACACCAAACAAAACCAATTATTGCAAATTTTCAGGTTATAAATACAAAGAAGCTAATATTTTTGTGTAAAGATACACACAAGCAATGAACAATAGGAATTTGCAATTTAAAAAACACAACATCATTTACATTAGCATAAATAAAAATGTGGGGGGCAGGGGGAGAAAGAAGAAGCCAACATCATGTTGTAAAGCAATTTTCCTCCAATTAAAAAATTCAAAAAACAAAGGAAAGAAGGAAAGGAAGGGCAGAGAGAGGAAGAAAAACTTAGGTATGAATTTAATAAAATATTTGTAAGGTCTATATGAGGCAAATAGAAAGCTCTGATGAGAGAAATCAAAGATGATCTAAATAAATGCACAGCTGTAACAGGTTCACATATAAAAAGACAATATTAACATGACAAATGTTTCCATATCTGATCTATAGATCCAATGCAATCTTAAATCAAAATTCCAGCAGGTTATCTTGTGAATCATCAACTGGGTCTACATAAAAGTAATATGCAAAACTATAAAACTTCTAGAAAATAAGATTAAAGCAAAACTCAATGAGCTTGTTTTGGTAATGATTTTTTAGAGTGATAACACCTAAAAAGCTCAATCTATGAAGGAAAAAAATAGATACTTCGGATTAGACTTCATTAAAATAAAAATTAAAAAAATGCTCCACAGGACACTGTTAAAAAAATGAAGAGAGAAGCCAAAGAAGGGGAGACAATCTTTGAAAAACACATATCTGATCAACAATGTTATTCAAAATATGCAAGTAACACTTAAAATTGAATTATAAAAAATTAAAATGGGCAAAGTTCAGAACAAACACTCAGCAAAGAAGATACACAGATGGCAATAAGCATACAAAAATATTTACCATTATATATTATTATGGACTTACAAACCAAAGCAACATAAAAAATAATATCTTTATTCTATTATAAACATATTAGAATAGCCAAAGTCTCAAACACTAGCAAACTCAAATCCTGGTATTCTCATTCATTGCAGTTGGGAAGGCAGAATGGTCCAGCTACTTTGTAAGAAAGTTTGTCAGTTTCATAGAAAACTGAACATAGATTTACTGTACAATCCAGAAATACTGTTCCTTGATATTTACTAAAGTGAGGTGACAATTTAAGTCCACATAAACCAGCACCTGAATTTTTATAGGAGCTTTATCCACAACATACACACAACTTAAAAAAAAAAAAAAATTCAGTATCTCTTCCATCTGGAAGATCATATCTGAAACAGCAGATGAAACCAACATGATGTAACAGACTTAAAATATAAACAATAATCTGTTGAGCATATATTTGTATTTTTCTTTGCAAGAGATATAAAGCAGGAAGAACCAATTCTCTCATTGCTGAACTGACAAAAATTAGAAGGAACCAAGATGTCCTTGTAAGGGGATAAACACACTGTGGTTGGTACATGCTTACAATGCAATATGTTGAAGTGTGTGGATCATCCCCTACCTCTCTTAATTCTTTTGGCTGCTCTAATAATTAAATGGGCATAAGACAACTTAACAGGAGCAAACAAATTTAACTTCGTACATACAAAGGGCCCCTAGATAAGGAACCTAAGAAGTGATAAAAGCAGGTTTTTTATACATGTTCTACATAAACAATAAATTTTCAGATAACAAGACAAATAAATTTAGGCTTGGGGACTTGTGAAGAAACTAATTTGTTTACACAGACTTCTTGGCCCCGAATTCCTTCTTTTGGGCCATAATTAAGTGTCTCTTCCTCCTAGTACAGGGAAGTTATTTGGCACATGAGAGATTTATTATCAGTTTTCAGGGGTCAAAGAGGAGGGTCACAGGGTCCTTCTTGCATATGTTGCTTCCCAAGTAATTTTCACTTAAGATAATGAATATGCCAGTTTAGCATATTGGGAGGTGGCCTGCTCTGAATTCCATCAAATGTTATTCAGCAATAAAGAGAAATAAATTATCAAGTCACAAAAAGCCATGAAGGAAATTTAAGCCCATATTTGTAAGTGAAAGAAGGCAATCCAAAAAGGCTACATACAATATAATTTCAACTATATGACATTCTGGAAAAAGCAAGACTATAGTGACAGTAAAAAAACATCAGTGATCACCAGTGGTTCAGGTGAAGGAGAAAGGGTAAGTCAGTGGAGAATAGTTTTTTGTTTTTTGTTTTTGTTTTTGTTTTTTATGAATAGTGAAATTATTCTGTATTGTACCATGACAGTAGATGCATCATGAAATGAATTAGCCAAACCAAAATATTACAACAAGATAAATCCTGATATCAACTATGGACTTTACTTAAAGTCATGCATTAATACTGGTGCACCACCTGTCACAAATGTACCACACTAATGCAAGATGTAAATAATACTAGAAACAATGTGGAGAAAGTGGAGGAGTAGTATGGGAATCTACACTTTCTGCCCAATTTTTCTGTAAACCTGAAACTGCTCCAACAAACATTCCATTAATCTATTCAAAAAACACATTTTTATTAGTCTCAATACTAAAACAGTAGGATTTCATTATAAAAATAGAAGACAGTAAAATCTACCGATTTTTCTTCAGAAATCTGAGAGATTCTGGGCTATTTACACATTGTCTTCCAGAGAAGAGGTTTTGTCCTTCATTAGAGATTTTTTTTTTTTTTTAATTCAATGTGATTTTAAACTATTGCCTTAAATTCTACTTTAACTGACATTATTTTTATCATTTTAACTCTTTACAAAGGTATGAAAACTCTGAACCACACTGCAATAGACACATATAACTTCTTAAAAGATGTCATTTTCATCTGAAAGAACACAACCAAGTCTCATATATAAAACTAAAAGATAAACTATAATTTATTTAGTGTATATTCACATTTTTCTTTTTTCACTCATTAATGGAATCTAATTTTTTAAAAAGATATACATGAACTTATTTCCAAAACAGAAGCAGACTTACAGGTATTGAAAATAAATTTATGGTTACCAAAGGGGAAATCTGGGGAAGGTGGGGAGATGGGATAAATGAGGAGATTGAGATTAATATACACACACCACTGTTTGCAGGATAGAAAACCAGCAATAACCTACAGTATCATACAGAGAACTCTACTCAACACTCTGTGATAGCCTATATGAAAAAATAACCTGAAAAAGAATGAATATATGTATAACTGAATCACTTTGCAGTACACCTGAAATCAACAAAACATTGTAAATCAACTACAATGCAACAAATTAAATAAATAAATAAATAAATAAATCAAGCTCCACTTGCTGCTTGTCAGCAGAGAGCAACCGGCCTACACTCAAGCAGTCAACAGGTAGAAGTAGAAACCTACCATCTAATCTCATTTAAATGCCTGACCACCGTTAAAAGGGAAAAAAATATTAATGATTTACTTAAATCATGGTAAGTAAGCCATCATTCAAACTGGTGAGTTATCAAGACCACTTGATAGGAATCAAGGACCACTCCGGTGGAATTCAGGTTTTCCTTTCAGAAAACATATGCTATGCTATGCTATGCTAAATCACTTCAGTCGTGTCCGACTCTGTGTGACCAGATAGACGACAGCCCACCAGGCTTCCCTGTCCCTGGGATTCTCCAGGCAAGAACACTGGAGTGGGTTGCCATTTCTTTCTCCAATGCATGAAAGTGAAAAGTGAAAGTGAAGTCGCTCAGTCGTGTCCGACTCTTAGTGACCCCATGGACTGCAGCCTATCAGGCTTCTCCGTCCATGGGATTTTCCAGGCAAGAGTACTGGGGTGGGGTGCCATTGCAGTGGTAAGGGGGGGTTCTGGCTAAAAGGACCACAAATAAGATTCTCGCTGAAGCCAGCATAATGAGAACCTGGGGAAGGGTGGAGGATGAGGAACTTGATCTCAGGTGGAATTTGGGGACGGTTGATCTTGCTAAAACAACCTAGCAGAGTCCTTGTGGAAACCAGGTTTTACAAAGAAACACACAGCTAGCCTAAGAAGAGGTTCAGAAGCGAGTAATTTTGGTCCAGCGAAGAATTTTTGTCCCTTGGAAGGGTGGCAAAACAGTCTGAATCGACCTAAAAACTAAACACCACCTTGCATAGGCCGACCCTCAGTGCCATCCCGGAATCCTGCCCAAAGCGCCAGCATTTCTCAAGCTCTCTGGCGCAGGGTCCCAGTGACCCTGGCTGTCGTTAGTATTTAAGGTCTGTCCCTCCAACAAGCAAAACAGAAACTCAAACAGGAAGAAGGAATGCTCCACCCTTATCCACCAGCAAGAGTCCGAGGTCTTCTTCCCACTGCTGCTGCTGCTGCTAAGTCGCTTCAGTCGTGTCCGACTCTGTGCGACCCCACAGACTGCAGCCCATCAGGATCCACAGTCCCTGGGATTCTCCAGGCAAGAACACCGGAGTGGGCTGCCATTTCCTTCTCCAACGCATGAAAGTGAAAAGTGAAAGTGAAGTCGCTCAGTCGTGTCCGACTCTTAGAGACCCCATGGACTGCAGCCTACCATCCATCCATGGGACTTTCCAGGCAAGAGTACTGGAGTGGGGTGCCATTGCCTTCTTCCTACCTCTACTCTATATTACCTGAGTCTCCTCTGGGAGGAAGCGGAGAACTAATAATGCAGAATAGCAGAACAAATGCCCTGTTAAAACAGAGCCTGGACCACCTAGGCTGGAATCCGGGGATAGGAATACATGGGCTGCACAGCCAAAATGGCCCTGGTTCTGAGTCGGGTAGCAACAACCCTCGCGCATGCGCCTCAGGAGGCTCAACGTCAGCTTCCCAGAATCCTCCTCGAGGGTGTTCTTGTTTTCCCAGGACATCCTATTAATTCTCCGGCTGGATTCTCTGTCAGAACCCAGAGGTCTCAGCATCCTCCATGCTGTCCTACCTGAACTTCGAGACTCTGATCTCACTGCTATTTTCAGTTCATACAATTTCCTGAGTTTCCTGCCAACCAAGCAGCTTTTACTTCAATCTCCCGTCCCTGCCCTGGGGCTATTTGCCTACCTCTATCATGATTTAGCAACTGAACAACTACCACCATTTATCTCCTATTGGGAGGGTGGGGAGGAAGCCTTGGACCGCAAAAGCTGCCCCTTGTTAATATCTAGAATAAAGTGCCCCAGACTTCTGGTAATGAAAGAGACCTGTCCTATAAACTTTTTCAAACATGTTTTGTACATCATACATTATTAAATTTCCCCTGGGGCATAATATTACACGATTTGAAAGCGGACATTCTGGAGTCACCATAATTGGGCTGTGAAACCTTGCGTCTTCATGTACTTCAGTTACCATGAAAATACTCCTCTCAGATCACTCAATGCAGGGAGCATATTTGGGTAGTTTGTCTTATGTTGCCTCTGTATGTGATATCTCTCCACCACATCAACAACAGATGTCATTATTCTTCAATATGACCAACGAGGCATTTAGTTGTAAATTGACCCCATTGGAGTAAAGCCAACTCCCCTCCAGGAGAGCAGTCCCTCGTTCAGGATTGATGCCTGGTCAGTCAGTTTATATTTCTTTCCCTCAGAGCCTCAGCCCACACTATCAGGAGGCTTATCAGAAGAGTGCTTGGAATCACCAAAAGACGTAGGTTCCAGAAAAGAAACAACAGAAGAAGATACTCTGGGGTTCTAATCCAGAGCTCATTCCACCGCCATGCCCCTAGGGAAATATGGTTTCTATCACGTTGGCTGCCCCAAGGAAGGCAACCCCATCCTGATATACTGAAATTAGCTAACAGAGCAGCAGGAATTTACAGTTCTCAGAAATCATCAGAGGATGCTAGACAATCCTCCAACTCCAAGACTGTTCGATATCACCTTTGGACTTCGTTGTTCCTCTCTCAGCTGTGGACATCAGAGATTACATACAGAGTTCACAGATACAAAGGCTTTCTGGTTAACTTTCTTGTGCAAAAGTCTTTGCACACATGCTTAAAACACACCTGGCATTAAATTTCCAGGAGTGAGAAAGTTAGCGCTAAAAACTCCATGATGCCATGACCTCCGGAGACACATGGTGCTTTCTGGGCGATATGGGTCCACATTTTTCACCACAAAATAAAAAAAGATAAAAGCAGGAGGAGCCTACTGTTTCCATGACTAAATAATTTAATTGGTTAGACTTAAAGCCAGGCATACTGAAAACCGTAAATTGATAAAATCAAACTTATATTTATTATATATGTGTTTATATGTATATTTATTATAAAGTTTATGGTCAATAAGATTATCTAATCATTTACTCCTAATAGCCAAACCAGGACTTGACATAGAGGATGAAACACCTAAATAGGTATTACTGGATGTTTGTTTCAGTCAGTTCTAACAAATGTCTCAAGATCTGTTGAAGTGACAATCATTCTACCCTTCACTAAGGATCATAAAGTTGCTAATTCATCCTGAAATGTCATATTCATGATCATTAGAGTAAACATGTCTTCCTTCATTTCCTAATTCAATCCTCTCAAATTTTTTACAATGAAGAGAATGAAAAGGAATAATTAGGTCTCCCATAAACAAATTTTTTTTCTAGTAACAATCCCTAGTCTCTACAAATCAAAGTCCTGAATAATAATTACAAAGCAGGTTTGATTTCATGATTATCCTAATATTTTTTGTTTGCTCCATTGCCAAAATATTTTTAGTTAGAAGAAAATTGTGATGTACAGAACCATGGAAATATTAAAGTTCTGTAAGACTTTATATGTAAGCTTGAAAAAAGCATTCTACTTCTAAGAATACAGACATTTTATGGAGTATAGGTATGTTTATCACTTAAAATTTACCAATTGTCTGTAGTCATATTAAAGATAAATATTGTGTGAATTTATTAAATTATTTTAATATTATATGAAAGCACTAGACTTTCTTTTGAGACCTGTTGCCTAGAATAGAAAAAAGAAAATAAAAAACATGACATAAGAAGTGGAATTTTATCCAATTATGGGTTAATAACATTACTGGGAGGGTATGGTGACAGAAGAACATCTGTTTGTTCTAACTAATCTATACAAGTCACTGAGTTAATGTATTTAATTCTATCATCCTTAAGAAGAAGATATCTTAGCACCTGTGCAGTACAGAACAAAGATAAAATATCCAGAGAAAGAGTTAGAGCAGGAACCAAATTGACTGCAAATCAAAACTTCAAAATATCACATTAATTTAGATAAGACATACAAACTTTAAAGTAATAAACATAATTCAGTTTTCAGAATATCACCTGGGAAATAACAAAGACAGATGAAATAGGAGAAGGTAAACTCTATGAAAACCAAAATGAAAGACATAAAAGTGTGTGTTTATAGAACTCAAATTTACAAATACCACATCAAAGAGATGAATGTCAATTTGGCAAAATAAAATAAAAATAAAGAAAAAAATAAATGTTTCAAAAGGTTCCAATGTTTATTAACAGATTTATTTGACTAAACATTTAAAAGAACAAATACTTATGGTCATCCTGAAATCCTTGTCTACATAACACTAAAAACAGTTTTCCCCCTCACCCAGAAGCAAAATCTTCACTGCACGTAATCAGGAAATCTCTGTGTGTTGCAGGATTCAGGTGAAACTGTCACAGCTGTAGGTGAACTCAGAGGACGACTTGAAGCACAAAACCAACAGATTAACAGTGCAAGTGTTCCAAAATAGGAGAGAAACCTGTCTTACTCTGCTCTTCTGTTAGGATTTTTATCACTTGCAGGAAAATTAAAGGACAAAGAAGAGAAATCAGATGGTAGAAGATCATATTTTAGCAATGAAATTAGCTTCACAAGAGTCCTGTTAGAGGTTTTGGGAGATCATACAGCATACCATTGCACATATTAAGAGAGAAGCACATATGCTCAGTCGCTTTAGTCATGTCTGACTCTTAGGCACTGTAGCCCACCAGGCTCCACTGTCCATGGGATTCTCCAGGCAAGAATACTGGAGTGGGTTGCCCAGTTCTCCTCCAGGGGATCTTCACAATCCAGAGATCAAACCCCAGTCTCTTGCATCTTCTGCACCACAGGCAGATTCTTTACCATTGAGCCTAAAAAAGAGGACTATGACATTATTTGGATCATGAACAATTTTGGTTTTTGTTTGTTTGCTTTATAAGCAGTGTAATACATGTCAAAAGAAATGATGTTGTAGTAAGAGTCCCATGATGGTTTTTATGATTTGTGGTCTTCCAAGCTTTCTTCTAATCCAAACTTCTGAAAATACTTACTTTCCTATTTGTTTCTTTCTTTTTTTTTTTTTCTTTTCTTCTTCTTCTTCTTTTTCTTTTTTTTTTGCTTCAAAATTGTCCTCATTTTTTTAATTTTTCAGTAGTATTCCCATAAGAATAAAAAAAATCTAATTTTCAAGTCTATTTAGTGTCAAGGTGCTAAAATCACTAATAACAATTAATTCCTCTTTTAAATGATGGAATTGAAGCCAACAAAAGTAACTTAATTAAGAGTTAGGAGTAGTTAATTATGACTAACTTAATTAAGAGTACATGACCAGGGATTGGGGGCAGGAGGAGAAGGGGATGACAGAGGATGAGATGGCTGAATGGCATCACTGACTCGATGGACATGAGTCTGAGTGAACTCCAGGAGTTGGTGATGGATAGGGAGGCCTGGCGGGCTGTGATTCATGGGGTCACGAAGAGTCAGACACGACTGAGCGACTGAACTGAACTGAACTGAATTAAGAGTAACTTACCCTAGAAATGAAAAATGTTCAAATTCAAGTCGGCTTGAGCCCGAAGATCACACTCTTGCCCATGCTTCCAAATAATCCCTTTCTCTTCTCACTCTATTAATGCTTACATCATCTTTTTTTTTTTTCTCTAGCCCAGTAATGTACTAGTGTAATTCATTCCTGCATTATACTAACTTATAATAAATAAAATTCTACCCTTTAATGGAAGAGCAACATGAATTAAAAAGAATATTTGAACATAGTAGTATTCAATAAAATATAAACAAAATGCATGTAATGGGCTGCATGTGATGAAACTGAATATTTTGTTGTCTTACAGTCATGACATCAAGCAGGTTAAGCTTCTTGTTTAAGAAATTGTCCACATATATTGAGGCTTTCAAGAGCTCTTGGTAAAGATCAATTTTGAGAGTCTGGGCCCATTCTCTTTTTGAAATCAGAGTAAATAAAAATGAAAAACAGAATTGAGTCATGCCTTCTAATATCCTTGATGAGTGTGTGTGTGTGTGTGTGTGTGTGTGTGTGTAGTTGCTCAGTTGTGTCTGACTCTTTGCTACCCCATGGTCTGTATTCTGCTGTCAGGCTCCTCTGTCCATGGAATTCTCCATGCCAGAACATTGAAGTTGGTAGCCATTCCTTCCTCCCAGGCAATCTTCCTGTCCCAGGGATTGAACCCACATTTTCTGCATTGTCAGGCAGATTTTTTACCATCTAAGCCACCAGGGAAGCTCAGTATCCCTGATACAAATATTTAAATGAGTTCTTGATACATAGTTAAATATTTATTGAATGTATTGACTGAATGTTTTTAATTACTATCCAGATTTCTAATTATTTCACATATATTCCTGTATCAAAATTCTAAATCCACGTCCAACCTTATACAAACCCTATACATGTCCCAGGAATTGTATTACCATTGTGCATACCATGCATATTCTAAAACATTGTTATTACTTCTAATTTCTATTTTGCTTCTGAGTCTATAATGATAGAAAAGCTCCTCAACCACTCCATTTCTTAAACCTTAGCTTGTGAAATAAAGAACATGTGACCAAAGATCAAATTAAGAACTTTTATTTTCCTTTGACCTCAGGCCCCTATTATATAATATCAATACTTGTGATGTGAAGACAATGCCTTTATTATGTTAACATGATAATCTTTCTTTGGAAGTCAAGCAGACCTGCTTTCTTTGGAGGTCAAAGCCTGTATGACATCTCAAATTACTTAAGATTTACTTAGTACAGTTTTCCTTTTTGTAACATTCCATTATTATGAGTCCTTACTATGAGACAGAAGAAGTGAATTATAGGATAGAGAATAGCAAACAAACAAAAGAAGATAAAAAGCACTTATAAAATGAAAGTCAAACAAGCCCCACCTGTTTTATTGTAGGTTTTAATAGCAAATGGCACTCAAAATATTTCTTAATCTCTTACCATGTTTTCAATCTTATATTTCAAAATAAAACCTCTGTAAAGGAGTTTTTAAAAGAGGTATGTAATATCTATTTTCTTATTAAGGAAAAGAAATGCATTGCCAAATCAAAATTCTATGATTTCCCTGGCTATGTTCATGTTAGCAAAGGTCTAAAAAAAATGTTAAATTTCACATAAATGTATGGCTAAATAGGTTACATAAAACAATCGCCAATATATGCCAGTTGTCAAAAAGACTAAATACAAACCTTGGTGATAAACTTCAAAGTAAATTGTGAAGTGGTCTAAAATCAAGTCTGCCTCTGCAAATAATGAATCGTTGCAGTAACAGCCTCTCTTCCCTGGCAGCAGGATATATAATCAAGAGATAAAAAACTGTCTTGATTAATGTCTATTAATTTGATACAGACATTAAAAGAAATAAAATGTTACTCACTAATTTTAATAATCATAAATAGATGCCATAGAGAAGTATTTCAAAATTGTAATGTTTATGTTATTATAAACATTTTCAAGGGAATTATTTTAAAACTTAAAAAAAAATAGTTTCCCATTATGAAAACAATTAATAATACTATATAGAATGAGTAACTCAAGTCTTCCAAAAGATACTATTATGCATACTTTGAAAACACTAAAAAACCATCTCTACAATCAAATCATCCTAATGTCTAACAATGAAATAGCACCATATCATTCCATTTCTCGGAAGATAAAATTTCCAGAAAATCAGGTTGGCTCATAATTATCCTGAAATTTGATATCATATTGAATGATGGTGATTTGATATTTAATATACAAAATCAATCTACTCTATAAATTCCATTCTCATTTTACTTCTATAGCTTTGAATTCTTCAAACTATCAAATATTTTTTGAACTTTAAATTTCTTTCTAAGGTAAAAATGACTTGATGTTCAGCATCTTCTCTCCTGGGATTTATATGCCGTGTGAGAACAATTCTTCCAGGTTTGCGTAATATAAATACTGTTTTACAAAATAGAAACCATTAAAAGATGAAAGAACACAAAAGAAAATTCTGAAACAGAGAAATGAGCCTACAGATTTTTCACATTTGTGATTCGTCTGCAAATATTTGTTAAGCTCCCATTAAGCACAAAGCACATTTCCATATGAATGAGATGTAACACTTTATATATATATATATATTTGAAGTTTATATCTTTCCCTGAAAATAAATTAAGAGTAAAGAGTCATGTTATAAATTGGATATTTCAAGACGTGTTGCCATGTTGTGAATTCAGATGTATTAATGATTTTGGACTCATAATTGTGGATAATTTTTATTTAAGGAAATCACATTTTTATTCTTAAATATCATCAAATAATTTATTGTTTACGCTGAGTGTCTCCTGAGAGTAAAACAAAAATATTGATAGCAGAAATATGGAAAGGCCCAAAATAAATATTTTTTCTAATTCACAAACCCATAGCAAGGTTTGATATTCCTATATATCTATTTATTTCTCTCTTATCTGTGTGTGTGTCTAAATTAAAATTGAAATACTAAAACTTTGCAAAGAAAAAGTATGCTGGGAGATACTTTGGCCACCTAATGTGAAGAGTTGACTCATTGGAGAAGACTCTGATGCTGGGAGGGATTGGGGGCAAGAGAAGAAGGGGACGACAGAGGATGAGATGGCTGGATGGCATCACTGACTGGATGGATGTGAGTCTCAGTGACCTCCAGGAGTTGGTGATGGACAGGGAGGCCTAGCGTGCTGCAATTCATGGGGTCACAAAGAGTCGGACACGACTGAGCAACTGATCTGATCTGATCTGATCTGATGAAGAGTATACTCTCTGAATTTTCCTCTTTGTCAGTATTTTACAAAGGGCTTACTAACCTAATTCATCCTTATTACACTCCATGTCATAGTTGTATATTTTGCATAATTGCAAGGAAGAAGAGTGTGAAAGTGTCCTGTTTAATTTTGACAAATCAAACTTATATTTTGAATAAAATTATGTATATTGAAAATGTTGCTTTGTATTTTCTTAAACATTAAATCAGACATTGAAAACAGTTTTGTTAATATTTTCTTTAGATATTTATATCTAAAGATATTTATACACTGGTAATCAATATACCTTGCGGGCTGCGCAGCGCACTAAGAGCGTGGCCGAGAGGAGCTACTCCACGACCGAGGAAGGACGGCGGTGAGGACTGGCGCACTAAGCACGGCTGAGAGGAGCTACCCCACGACCGAGGTCAGGAAGGAAGGTGGTGAGGAGAGACCCCTCGCCCAAGGTAAGGTGCGATGGCTGTGCTTTGCTGGAGCTGCCAGGAAGAGATACCCTACGCCCAAGGTAAGAGAAACCCAAGTAAGACGGTAGGTCTTGCAAGAGGGCATCAGAGGGCAAATATACTGAAACCATACTCACAGAAAACTAGTCAATCTAATCACACCAGGACCACAGCCTTGTCTAACTCAATGGAATTAAGCCATGCCGGTGGGGCAACCCAGGATGGATGGTGCATGGTGGAGAGATCTGACAGGGTGTGGTCCGCTGGAGAAGGGAATGGCAAACCACTGCAGTATTCTTGCCTTGAGAACCCCATGAACAGTATGAAAAGGCAAAATGATAGGATACTGAAAGAGAAACTCCCCAGGTCAGTAGGGGCACAATATGCTACTGGAGATGGGTGGAGAAATAACACCAGAAAGAATGAAGGGATGGAGCCAAAGCAAAAAGAATACCCAGCTGTGGATGTGTCTGGTGATAGAAGCAAAATCAGATGCTGTAAAGAGCAATATTGCATAGGAACCTGGAATGTCAGGTCCATGAATCAAGGCAAATTGGAAGTGGTCAAACAAGAGATGGCAAGAGTGAATGTCGATATTCTAGGAATTAGCAAAGTAAAATGAACTGGAATGGGTGAATTTAGCTCAGAGGACCATCATATCTACTACTGTGGGCAGGAATCCCTCAGAAGAAATGGAGTGGCCATCATGGTCAACAAAAGAGTCCGAAATGCAGTACTTGGATGCAATCTCAAAACGACAGAATGATCTCTGTTCGTTTCCAAGGCAAACCATTCAATGTCACAGTAATCCAAGTCTATGCCCCAACCAGTAACGCTGAAGAAGCTGAAGTTGAATGGTTCTATGAAGACCTACAAGACCTTTTTGAACTAACACCCCAAAAAGATGTCCTTTTCATTATAGGGGACTGGAATGCAAAAGTAGGAAGTCAAGAAACACCTGGAGTAACAGGAAAATTTGGCCTTGGAATACAGAATGAAGCAGGGCAAAGACTAACAGAGTTTTGCCAAGAAAATGCACTGGTCATAGCAAATACCCTCTTCCAACAACACAAGAGAAGACTCTATACATGGACATCACCAGATGGTCAACACCGAAATCAGATCGATTATATTCTTTGCAGCCAAAGATGGAGAAGCTCTATACAATCAGCAAAAACAAGACCAGGAGCTGACTGTGGCTCAGACCATGAACCCCTAATTGCCAAATTCAGACTGAAATTGAAGAAAGTAGGGAAAACCACTAGACCATTCAGATATGACCTAAATGAAATCCCTTATGATTATACAGAGGAAGTGAGAAATAGATTTAAGGGCCTAGATCTGATAGATAGAGTGCCTGATGAACTATGAAATGAGGTTCGTGACATTGTACAGGAAACAGGGATCAAGACGATCCCCATGGAAAAGAAATGCAAAAAAGCAAATGGCTGTCTGGGGAGGCCTTACAAATAGCTGAGAAAAGAAGAGAAGCGAAAAGAAAAGGAGAAAAAGAAAGATATAAACATCTGAATGCAGAGTTCCAAAGAATAGCAAGAAGAGATAAGAAAGCCTTCTTCAGCGATCAATGCAAAGAAATAGAGGAAAACAACAGAATGGGAAAGACTAGGGATCTCTTCAAGAAAATCAGAGATACAAAGGAACATTTCATGCAAAGATGGGCTCGACAAAGGACAGAAATGGTATGGACCTAACAGAAGCAGAAGATATTAAGAAGAGGTGGCAAGAATACACAGAAGAACTATAGAAAAAAGAGCTTCACGACCCAGATAATCATGATGGTGTGATCACTGACCTAGAGCCAGACATCCTGGAATGTGAAGTCAGGTGGGCCTTAGAAAGCATCACTACCAACAAAGCTAGTGGAGGTGATGGAATTCCAGTTGAGCTATTCCAAATCCTGAAAGATGATGCTGTGAAAATGCTGCACAATATGCCAGCAAATTTGGAAAACTCAGCAGTGGCCACAAGATTGGAAATGGTCAGTTTTCATTCCAATCCCAAAGAAAGGCAATGTCCAAGAATGCTCAAACTACCGCACAATTGCACTCATCTCACACGCTAGTAAAGTAATGCTCAAAACTCTCCAAGCCAGGCTTCAGCAATATGTGAACCGTGAACTTCCTGATGTTCAAGCTGGTTTTAGAAAAGGCAGAGGAAGCAGAGATCAAATTGCCAACATCCACTGGATCATGGAAAAAGCAAGAGAGTTCCAGAAAAACATCTATTTCTGCTTTATTGACTATACCAAAGCCTTTGACTGTGTAGATCACAATAAACTGTGGAAAATTCTGAAAGAGATGGGAATACCAGACCACCTGATCTGCCTCTTGAGAAATCTGTATGCAGGTCAGGAAGCAACAGTTAGAACTGGTCATGGAACAACAGACTGGTTCCAAATAGGAAAAGGAGTACGTCAAGGCTGTATATTGTCACCATGTTTATTTAACTTCTATGCAGAGTACATCATGAGAAATGCTGGACTGGAAGAAACACAAGTTGGAATCAAGATTGCTGGGAGAAATATCAATAACCTCAGATATGCAGATGATACCACCCTTATGGCAGAAAGTGAAGAGGAACTAAAAAGCCTCTTGATGAAAGTGAAAGTGGAGAGTGAAAAGGTTGGCTTAAAGCTCAACATTCAGAAAATGAAGATCATGGCATCTGGTCCCATCACTACATGGGAAATAGATGGAGAAACAGTGGAAACAGTGTCAGACTTTATTTTTCTGGGCTCCAAAATCACTGCAGATGGTGACTGCAGCCATGAAATTAAAAGACGCTTACTCCTTGGAAGGAAAGTTATGACCAACCTAGATAGCATATTCAAAAGCAGAGACATTACTTTGCCAACAAAGGTTCGCCTAGTCAAGGCTATGATCTTTCCTGTGTTCATGTATGGATGTGAGAGCTAGACTGTGAAGAAGGCTGAGTGCCGAAGAATTGATGCTTTTGAGCTGTGGTGTTGGAGAAGACTCTTGAGAGTCCCTTGGACTTCAAGGAGATCCAACCAGTCCATTCTGAAGGAGATCAGCCCTGGGACTTCTTTGGAAGAAATCATGCTAAAGCTGAAACTCCAGCATTTTGGCCACCTCATGCGAAGAGTTGACTCATTGGAGAAGACTCATGCTAGGAGGGATTGGGGGCAGGAGGAGAAGGGGACGACAGAGGATGAGATGGCTGGATGGCATCACTGACTCGATGGATGTGAGTCTGAGTGACCTCCAGGAGTTGGTGATGAACAGGGAGCCCTGGCGTGCTGCAGTCCATGGGGTCGCAAAGAGTCGGACACGACTGAGTGACTGATCTGATCTGATCTGATCTGATCTGAATCAATATACAGATTTCCCAAGTGGCTCAGTGGTAAAGAATCCACTTGCTAAGCAGGAGGATGCAGGTTCAATCCTTAGGTCAGGAAGATCCCCTGGAGGAGGGAATGGCAACCCACTCCAGTATTCTTGCCTGCGGAACTCTGTGGACAGAAGAGCCTGGTAGGCTACTGTCCATAGGGTTGCAAGAGTCAGACACAACTTAGCGACTAAACAACTGCAATCAGTATACATTATTTTATTGTTGCAATGTTTTTGACAATTATTGATAGCAAACCACATTTCTACTTGTTTCTTCATTAACAGAATTTTCTTAGCATATATTAATCAAACTGGAAGTTGTAGTTTCTGTGAAAAAAAAATGCAGTAACAGAATCATTAATATAGTTTTCTAAAGCCCTATATTTTCCAGTGTTCCTTAAATGCTTCTCTTTGTTGATGTTGCAGATGTTATTTTCCAGAAAGATTTCATACTTCATTCTTGAGGAGGGAGTATTTATGTAAGTGTGAAGAGCAAAATGCAATCTTTAGTTTAATGTCCTGAACTTCAAAAAGTCAGTTTCATTTAATTAAGATTAATTCTGCTGACTTTGATGTTGCTCTGGTTTACTATTCCACTAAAATACATAATTAAACTATTATTTTCAACTATTAAATGTGGATATGTACCTTTTTACATATTTACCAAATATCTATAAATCTTTGTTCACAGCCAATTGATAACATCCTAAAACACAAAATGTCAAATTCCATGAAGTTTTATTTTTACTCAGTACTCATCTAACTTTGGTTCCATAAATGAAATTAATAAAAAGAGTAAAAATCATAATAGAAGTTATTTTCTGTCAGTAAATCCTCATTGATATACCTCTGAGAAATCAAGACAGTGAACTAATCCTAGTGACTAGGTAATAAATTCTTTGCAATTTTGGTTTAAATGTGAAAGAAAGTTTAACTGATGTTTCGGCTAATAGATGACTAAACCTATTTTTGCTATCAGTAATCTTAAAGCGTGATTTCCAAAATGTAAGTTCTTAAACCATCAGACAAATATGAAGTGAATTTGTAACAAATACTTTATTTAAATCATTATTAAAGAGAAAGCTATTAAGATACTATAACCAACTCCAAGAGGAACTGAGAAACTAGTATATTTATAGGTCACACAACAACAAAAAAAAGTTAGAATAATTATTCCAGATTATATATAAAACTGTCAAATTCCCTGTAGTTATTAACTTTGGGTTATCTGTACAATTGAGCATAAATTATTTGCATTACTAGTGAAAAATTCATCAAATTCACAAAGTGTTATAGCTTCACTCAATCTGAATCAGTTGTTATTTAACAGTAACTGTGAGAGAAACTTGGTGCACCTAGCCCAGTCGCTTCAGTCGTGATTGACTCTTGGGGACCCTATGAACTATAGCCCACCAGGATCCTCTGTTCATGGGATACTCAAGGCAAAAATACTGGAGTAGGTTGCCATGCCCTCCTCCAAAGTGTCTTCCCCACCCAGGGATCTAACCCGCATCTCTTACCTCTTCTACATTGGCACAAGTGTTCTTTACCTCTAGTGCCACCTGGGAATCCCGGTGAGAAGCTCTATACCTTACCCTAATAATCTTTGTGAAGATTTTGCCCCAAAAGACAGTGAAAAGTTGTGCCCCCAATCTTCTTGCCTTATGTCCAAGACTAGGATAATTTTTCAAACTGATTGATATTTGGCATATAACTCAGAATGAGTGCAAAGTATTGAGTGACTTTGCACATTCTTATTAATACAATAATATTTCACACTGCTTAAATCTTAATAAAGTAAAAATATAACTATTTTTGACACTAAAAGAGTGAAATAATAATCCACTGAATGGAGCAATGTCTATTTAGTTCTTTGTCCCATTTTGAGCTGTAGAGTTGCTTGTATATTTTTGACATTAGTTGTTTGTCTGTTGCTTCATTTGCTATTATTTTCTCCCATTCTGAAGGTTGTCTTTTCACCTTGCTAATAGTTTCCTTTGTTGTGCAGAAGCTTTTAAGTTTAATTAGGTCCCATTTGTTTATTTTTGATTTTATTTCCAATATTCTGGGAGATGGGTGATAGAGGATCCTGTGATGTATGTCGGAGAGTGTTTGCCTATGTTCTCCTCTAAGAATTTTAGTTTCTGGTCTTACATTTAGATCTTTAATCCATATTGAGTTTATTTTTGTGTATGGTGGTAGAAAGTGCTCTAGTTTCATTCTTTTACAAGAGTTTGACCAGTTTTCCCAGCACCACTTGCTAAAGAGATTGTCTTTAATCCATTGTATATTCTTGCCTCCTTTGTCAAAGATAAGGTGTCCATAGGTGCATGGATTTATCTCTGGGCATTCTATTTTGTTCCATTGATCTATATTTCTGTCTTTGTGCCAGTAACATAATGTCTTGATGACTGTGGCCTTGTAGTAGAGCCTGAAGTCAGGCAGGTTGATTCCTCCAGTTCCATTCTTCTTTCTCAAGATTGCTTTGGCTATTCAAGGTTTTTTTGTATTTCCATACAAATTGTGAAATTATTTGTTCTAGCTCTGTGAAGAATACCATTGATAGCTCGATAGGGATTGCATTGAATCTATAAATTGTTTTGGGTAGTACATTCATTTTCACTATATGGATTGTTCCAATCCATGAACATGGTATATTTCTCCATCCATTAGTGTCCTCTTTGATTTCTTTCACCAGTGTTTTATAGTTTTCTGTATATAGGTCTTTAGTTTCTTTAGTTAGATATATTCCTAAGTATTTTATTCTTTTCATTGCAATGGTGAATGGAATTGTTTCCTTAATTTCTCTTTCTATTTTCTCTTTATTAATGTATACAAATGCAAGGGATTTCTGTGTGTTGATTTTATATCCTGCAACTTTACTATATTCATTGATTAAACTGGAAATAGAACTGCCTTATGACCCAGCAATCCAATGCTTGGCATACACACTGAGGAAACCAGAATTGAAAGAGACACATGTATCCCAATGTTCATCACAGCACTGTCTACAATAGCCAGGACTTGGAAGCAACCTAGATGTCCATCAGCAGATGAATGGATAAGAAAGCTGTGGTACATATACACAATGGAGTATTACTCAGCTATTAAAAAGAATACATTTGAATTAGTTCTAATGAGGTGGATGAAACTGGAGCCTATTATACAGAGTGAAGTAAGCCAGAAAGAAAAACACCAATACAGTATACTAACGCATATATTTGGAATTTAGAAAGATGGTAACAATAACCCTGTATACGAAACAGCAAAAGGGACACTGATGTATCAGATCAGATCAGATCAGATCAGTCACTCAGTCATGTCCGACTCTTTGCGACCCCATGAACTGCAGCACGCCAGGCCTCCCTATCTATCACCAGCTCTCAGAGGTCACTCAGACCCACATTCATCGAGTCAGTGATGCCATCCAGCCATCTCATCCTCTGTCGTCCCCTTCTCCTCCTGCCCTCAATCCCTCCCAGCATCAGAATCTAGAACAGTCTTTTGGACTCTGTGGGAGGGAGAGGGTGGGATGATTTGGGAGAATGGCATTGAAACATGTATAATATCATATATGAAATGAGTCTCCAGTCCAGGTTCGATGCACGATACTGGATGCTTGGGGCTGGTGCACTGGGACGACCCAGAGGGATGGTATGGGGAGGGAGGAGGGAGGAGGGTTCAGGATGGGGAACACGTGTATATCTATGGCAGATTCATATTGATATATGGTAAAACCAATACAATATTGTAAAGTTAAATAAAATAAAATATAAAAAAAAATAATCCACGGAATGACTGAGACTCACAAACTCACAATTTCATGTTGAGATACATTTCCAATGAAATGGTCAGGGGAAATTATTCAGTGAAACTTTATTTTTTAATCTGTATATAGACTTTTTTCAGCTGATCAGTATGAGACTGGTAAGTATTAAGATAATATTATACTAAGATAGCAATCTCTGGGAAAAACAGAATGGAAATTGAATTAAGATATAAGATACAAATATACTTTTATTTTTTTTCCTATTTTACAATAACTTACTCATGTTGTTTTCAAAAGGATATAGTAGCCTCTGTATAACTTGTGTTAGCCTTTGAGTTTTGTTGTTCTTAACTTTTGAAAGAATACCATGGATTTATTTTACAAATTTAGCTATACATTTATAGTTGCAATTTTGTCATTTCATCATTTTCTATTAACTAAACTTAGCAATTTTAAATATTATAAATGCAACTTCAAATAGTTAAGGGAAGACCGTGGATTACATTAGATATTTAGTAAATATGGGACCCTAAAATGTTTGAACAGTACTAATAACAGAGAGTTTTAAAGATTCTGGACTCAGACGAAAATTTAAGTGGAATACTTGTAATCATTGCATTTAAAGCAATGGCACCCCATTCCAGTACTCTTGCCTGGAAAATTCCATGGACGGAGGAGCCTGGCAGGCTGCAGCCCATGGGGTCGCTAAGAGTTGGACAGGACTGAGCGACATCACTTTCACTTTTTACTTTCATGCATTGGAAAAGAAAATGGCAACCCACTCCAGTGTTCTTGCCTGGAGAATCCCAGGGACGGGGGAGCTTGGTGGGCTGCCGTCTATGGGGCCGCACAGAGTCGGACATGACTGAAGCGACTTAACAGCAGCAGCATGCTAAAGAAATCATTCTCAATTGTATAAATACAAGAGATATGATGGAATGTATTATTTGAAAGGTAAATTTTGGAAACTATGCTTCAATCAACAGTCCATCACTAGAATTATGAAATCTACTTGATAAGACACACATAAAAACTCATATTTTTTTTAACTTGTTAAAGCAGGCATATTGAAGTGGGTACACACCTGTTTCCATTTTATTTTTGTTTCTAATCAAGGTAATGTATGTCGTACTATATCCAAAGATAGGTAGAAGCATGTATTACTTTAATGTACTTAATATTACAGTTTCCTCTATGATCTTATCTATGGCTCTCATTTGAGTTTTCCATGTTCTAAAAGCCCAGTTGTCACAAGTTTATCATGTTTGACAATTTCACAATCATGGGAATTTTAAGTTTTAAATGCACAGAAAATTTTAATAAATTGATTACAAGTACCTCAATATTTTAGAAGAACCAGACTAAGAAAGCGAACGAAAAACAGAAAGAAATTTCCAGTAAGCAGCTGAAACAAAGTAGAAGACTGCTTTAGGCTTAAAATAAGAAGGTTTAAAATAAGCAGAAAAAATTCAGGAAGCATAGAAGTCTGAATCTAGCTTTAGAATATCAATCATCAGTGAAAACCTCAATGATGATATTTAAACTATATTTCAGTTTTCATATGATTTCAAGTCATCATAGAATCTTAAATAGGGTCATTGTTCTCTTTTGAAGATAGAAAATCATTCTAAAATATGCTGTAAAAATAATCAAAAGAATCATCTTTATTAAAATGTTTCTTGCTGAAAGGCTTAAACTTTTATTAGCTGGAAAGTTTGCTATCTTGATACACTGCATTGCCCAACAATATTAGATCAAGCATAGAGTATTTTACTAGTTTCAGGGTACATGGATCTCATTATAACTTAAAAATACTTGAATGGATATTTTCATTTCAAGTTCATTTAAAGAAAACTGAAAGTTTCAGGAGCTTTCTAGAACTACCTGCCAAGAAGAAGAGTATTTGACAATTATAGCATAATATAATTTTGCTGCAAAAGATGCTCATTATCTGGTGTCTCTGAGATTGTACATTTTCTAAATTAGCCAATTCATCTGATGTGAAGTAAAGAATAATTTACATATATAATGGATCTTTAATAGCATAAATTTAAGATAACTTTATGCTATCAGATTGCTTGGACTAGTTAAATTGGCAAGGAATACTGCCATTTACAGTAACTACTTATTTTTTTTTTTTTTTTTTGTATATGACAGAATGTAGCATTAGAACTCTCTATGTGTGTACTGGCTTCCCTGGTGGATCAGTTGGTAAAGAATCTTTCTGCAATTCACCTGCAATGCAGAAGACACAGGGGTTCTATCCCTGTGTTGGGAAATTCCCCTGGGTTAGGAAATAGGAACCCAGACCAGTAGTCTGGCCTTGGTAATTCCATGGAAATAGGAGCCTGATGAGCTACAGTCTTTGGGGTTGAAAAAGTTGTACATGACTAGTGACTAAACACCACCATGTGTATACCAGTAATACAACATTTAAAACAACTCTTGGATTTATTTTTAATTAATTATATCTGATTTATGTTGACAATCTATTTAAACACAGCAAGGTAGTCAATAAACTCAATTACAACTTTATAAACATCACTAATTACACAGAAATATGTGTAAAAAAATGAATATACAGGATGTGAAGCAAGATATGCATTTATTTAATAGTAAAATTAGATTAGCTTTTAGGCATTCTCTGTAGATACTGAAAGACTAAATGGATGAAATTTTGAAGACCTATTCTTATAATATGTAAAACTATTCAACTGGAAGTAAATAATGGTTCTCTTAATATTAATCACATAAATTATCTTAAAAGGCATACTGAACATTCTTTGGCAATAGCCACACATTTGGTGAATAATGTCTAAGAGACAAAATGAAATAGGAAACAGAAACAAAAGTTTTTTATCAAATAAAACCATAACAGTTTCTCAAGAGAAACTCTACAAAGAGACCTCAGAAAAATATTACAGATCAATCCTGATAAAAAGAAAACCTGATGCAATCTTATGGACACATATCTTCGCTAACAAACAATATAAATAGAGTAACACTTTTGCATGAATGTTCCCTATGATGTCACTGACCAAAGACCAATGGCTTAACTAAATTTCATCAAAGCAACTCTAAAAGCAGCCACAACAGGATAGTTACACTTCTGTCTTAATGACAGATATCATGGGTCATTATGTAAGTAATTGAGAGTAGTGGTTCCACTTTACAAGCTTCAGGTGCCTCTTCAAGATGACTGATCCTTGCTATCAAAGTTCAGATAAAGAATTAGACAATACAGAGTTTAGGATTATATTATCTGTTAAAAATCTGGAATGCAAATATGATGCAGATTTAAGTCAGGGCCATATATCTTTCCAATTAAGGAAGCAGAGTGCATGACAACATGAAATGAAGTGCACTCAGAAAAGAACTATGGATGGAGCTAAGACATTCTTGAAGAAATGAGTTCTTAAAATGATAAATAAAGTGATGCTGCCTGGTCTCCAGTATTACAGAGGAAAGGTCAGCTTATTCAAGATGTCATGAAATGATGTACAAATGGATAAAACATAACCAAATTAAATACACATGAAATTTCCCAGAACATGTTTCCTACCAAGATTGTTGTAGTTTGTTTGGGTTTGGTTTAGCTTTTTAGGACCATTGACCAGATGATAGATAAGGAATATGTACAAGTTGGTTTATTTATAATTCTTTATCATAAAAACAAATTTTAAGAAAATATCATTGAAACCATTAAGTATATAATTGTAAATGAATCTCCCTTTATTTCTCACACATTGAGTGCTGGTAGAATGTGAGTGGTAATTAGAAACTAGAATCCATATGATCTTATATAGTTTAAAATGGCATATTCACAATTTCTGTGGAGGAAAATGGTAGGTATTTAACATTGTGATTATTAAATTAAGGCTTTTAATTGATTGTAATTAAAAAATAATCCTTACTGAATCAAGATCAAACCATGCTTTCAATTTTTCACCATTGAGGATAATGTTTGCTGTGGGTTTGTCATATATAGCTTTTGTACTGGGACAACCCAGGGGGATGGTATGGGGAGGGAGGAGGGAAGAGGGTTCAGGATGGGGAACACATGTATACTTGTGGCGGATCCATCTTGATGTATGGCAAAAGCAATACAATATTGTAAAGGTAAGCAAAATAAAATATAATTAAAAAAAGATCAAACCATGAACCCTGTATTAAAAACTGTTAGAAATGTTGTTTTGCTCATAGTTCTATTTGTAACTTTGTCACCAGTGAAAAAGTATGAGAAATATTTTCTACATCCTAGACAATGAACCTTATTATTTAGAACCTTTAGAGCTGTTGATCTTTTATATATAAAGCAAATGATAATAAATCTCCCAAGCATCAATCTTCATTGAGACTTCAATAAGTTTCTTGACAAAATGCAACTCATAGGAAATAGCCCTACGTTTTCTCATAAGTTACCACCTCTCACAATTATAAGTCACTCATCCCTGAATTTTTTATGTATATGAGGATTTTTCTAATAAAATTTAATGTCATTTGAAAACCCAGGTATTCTTCATCTAAATTGCATGTTTACATCTTGCATGTTTTCTCTATGGCATGAGATAGAATATGTGTGTGTGTTATTAAGTTTATTTCAAAATTCTTGTCAACACAGGTATAAGAAAAATGAGTTTCCAGGTTTTCATAAATACAGATGTGAAGAAATTAGCATTTCATATGAAAAACATGAACCGTGTTTTGATAGGGGCAGTAACGTAGATATCACTCACAAAACATCCAAAATATTTGAAGAATATTCAACTGCTTGTTGTTGTTTAGTCGCCAAGTCATGTCTGATTCTTTTCCGATCCCATCAACTGTAATCAATCCACCAGGCTCCTCTGTCCATGGGATTTCCCAGACAAGAATACTAGAATGGGTTGCCATTTCCTTCTCCAGGGGATCTTCCTGACCAGGGATCGTACCCATGTCTCCTGTGTTGACAGGCAGATTCTTTACCAATGAGCCACCTGGTAAGCCCATACTCAGCTATGCATTCATTCAAATTTGTTGTGTAAAGATACTCATGTCATTTAAAAAATGCTGTAATAAGTGATAAACTGCACATAAACCAAAATATTCATTATGATTACCATCTTAAAACTGTTATTTCTAAAGTATATCTGGAAACTTCTAAACTGAAATTATAAAAATAACTGTGCCTACATAGTAAAATTGCAAGCATTTTTTTCTCTTTTACTTTATGTCTTACTTTCTAAAATAAGCTTAATAAGAATTTATTAATTATTAATAGAAGAGGAAATGAATGAATGTGATGCATTTAAGATGTTACCAACAGTTAATCTTTTTTTTACTTATAATAATGTATCTTATGCAGAATCATGAGTATAAATGTCCACTAAGATTGCTTTGATGACTTTCAAAAAAAAGAAAATAATAACAACCAGAAATCAATATGTGTAATTTAGTTTACAAGACCACAGACTAAACTAGAAGTTAGAGTATAATTTCTTCCCATTTTGTACCATGTGGTGCAGTTCTGTATTAACAGGCTTTGCAAGCAAACATGATGAGTTGCAATTCTCATTGATGCACCGTGGTGTACTTTTTAAGACCGTGGAGTTGACAAGAGTTGAATCCAGACTCTGCCTTTACTACTTTTGTAACCCCATCAAATCACTAAACTTTTCTTCCTACATCTATTTTTTAATTTATGAAGTGGGAAATATCTCAGAGTTGTGAGGACCACATGAGTGAATACAATAAATCCCACAGCACACTGACTGGCAGGTTGTGAGTGCATGGTTTCATCAACTAACATTATTCTTGATTTTTGTTCTTGCTTCTATTATTGCTTTTTAAAAAAATCTGCTCTTAGTAAAAAAAAAACAAAACTTGGTTGTCTTTACTGCAGTATTCAAATGTTCCTCGTAGGACTTCTATTTAATTGTGACATTCAGATTCCCAAAATAATGAATTCTGTGGGTTACAGGAAAACATGAAAAAAAAAAAAAAAAAACTAAAAGTAATCATTCATTCAGTAGGATAGTATTGCTCTGCATTTAAAAAGAATGATAAATATGGGTGCTTAATGTATATGTGTTTTTATAATTCATTTGTCAGATAGTTAGATAAGAATTTGAGATTAGAAGTAGGACCTAAAAGCAATTTCTTTTATTAAAATTGGAGATTTCAAAAAAATCAAGCTATAGCTTGAAAAATTGAGGAATGTTTTGCAACAGTGAAAACTCTTTGAAGAATGATATTTAACCTAAGTAATATTATATAATTATAACATTAGTTAAAACATGGTAAGTACTTGCTGCTGCTGCTGCTAAGTCGCTTCAGTTATGTCTGACTCTGTGCGATCCCATAGACAGCAGCCCACCAGGCTTCCCTGTCCCTGGGATTCTCCAGGCAAGAACACTGGAGTGGGCTGCCATTTCCTTCTCCAATGCATGAAAATGAAAGGTGAAAGTGAAGTCGCTCAGTCGTGTCCGACTCGTAGCGACCCCATGGACTGCAGCCCACCAGGCTCCTCCATCCGTGGGATTTTCTAGGCAAAAGTACTGGAGTGGGGTGCCATTGCCTTCTCGGGTGGTAAGTACTTAGAATGGTTTAAAAATTCTGGTTTAAAATACTATACTCTGTTAATCATTAGCTTAATTGTAAGGCCCCTTTCTGCTAATTTCTAAATAAAATCTAACAGTTCCAAGAAGGACAGCAATTCCTAAATTATACATATCAAACTTTGACACCCCAGTTCGATTCCTGGGTTGGGGAGATTCCCTAGAGAAGGGATAGGTTACCCACTCCAGTATTCTTGGGCTTCCCTGATGGCTCAGATGGTAAAGAATCAGCCTGCATGCAGGAGACCTGGGTTTGATCCCTGAGTTGGGAAAATCCCCTGGAGGAGGGCATGGCAGCCCATTCCAGTATTCTTGCCAGAATTCCATGGAAAGAGGAAACTGGCGGGCTACAGCCCATAGGGTCACAAAGAATCGGACATGAATGAGTGACTAAGCACAGCAGAGCACATTTAATCTTCACAATAATCACCTATAAGAGAGAAAGTATTATCCTCACTTTAAGTATCAGCCTGCAATGCAGGAGACAGGCATTCAATCTCTAGGTCAAGAAGATTCCCTGGAAGAGAAAATGGTAACACACTCCAGATTCTTGCATGAAAAATCCCATGGAGAGAAGCCTGGCGGGCTACAGTTCAAAGAGTCTCAAAGAGTTGGACGCGACTTAGCCACTAAACGACATAATGACAGGATGTGACTTGCCCGATGTCAAATAATTTATAACTGGCAGAACTGATTTGTTTTTTTGAAGTCTATTTCTGTAGACATATACATATCAAGGAAACAAAATAAAAAATAAAATCTAGTGTATTTGTGCCAGCAAGCAATTAGAATCAACTTAAGTATCCCATTACTAGAAGAATGGTGATATAAATCATTGGGCATGCATAATAATGGAGTTACTCTAAACTTGTTAAAGAATAAAAGCCTGTATTGGTTGCTTTAAATATCTTTGATGCATCTCCTATTAAAATAGATTGCTGCTAAACAATATAGTAAAATTTAAATAATAAAACTAAAAATGTATGTTTACATTTCATTATACACATTTATATATACATATATACACACATTTATATATATATATATATATATATACAAATTTATTGAAAAATATCTAGAAGAATGCAAGTTGTTAAGCTTGGTAATGAGTTTAGGGTGTGTTTTACATAAGGTAGGACAAGAAAAGGGTGGTGGTGGAGGTTGGATACCCTTTTTACACTTATGAAAAACATATTTTTATGAACTTAAAAGAATGACTTATTTTCATTATATTTTACCAGATTTACTCTTATACTTTTATTAAGGTGTATACATAGGTGGCTTTGCTTATGGCATTCACAGAGAATCTAAACTGAAAAGAACGAACCATAATTCAACGTCAGTCCATTAATACTCTGAAGTTGCCAGGTAACTACATAAAGGTAAACAAGAAATGCTATCAGCTAGGTCAGACTGGGCATTAAAGTACAAAGTATTCATCAATCACTTCTTTACATTAAAAGTCATTTTGGAAGATAAAGCTAAGATTGTGCTTTTAGATTGGCAATGGTATGATGATGGGAGAGAAGATACAATATTGGAACATTTATTTATGAGAATACAACATTTAAAGGGCTTAAATGTGTTTATTTATTATATGAATTAGTTATATTCTTTTGGCATTCATTAGGAAATAAGGTGATATTTGACGTTATTAATTTACTTGTAGGATTATAGAAAAGCCCATTAGTATATTTCCTGGTATTTTTTTTAACATAGATTCAAATTCAGGAGCTACTGGGCAACCATAACTGTAATCTTACTTGCAGTAATTTACATTTTTTTACATCAGATAAATTCACATGGTCTTTTCATTCAAATAAAGAGTTTTAAATTAATGTTTTTCTTTAATCTGGATATTTCATAAAGGATTATGAAGCTCGATAAGGTTGAATAACTGTTTTCATTAAGATCATTTAACTCAGCTTACCTAACACGTCATAAAGGAAATCAATATTCTCACTCAATTTAATATTTCACTTTCACACAATCCAGTGCTTATACAAGTGCTTATATTTGACTTACATAAAAGAAAAAATGATACTAATTACCAACTATAATATGTCCTTCTTCAGAAAAGCTGTAGATCTATACTTTTGTCACTATTTTCTCTAATAAACAATAGCCGTGCTAACCTTACCTTTTGGTTTCGTTGACCTTTCCAAGGAGAGTTTGTAGTGACACTCAAATACTGTTTATATATTTTTTTACACTCAAATACTGTCTACATGATCTATTCAATTATGTTTTGTCTCTTGGCAGGTTTTTCATTTTAAAAATGTGAATTTATATTTACAAAATATACTTATCTATCACATACTGGTTAAATATATAAGTTTAGGTAAAGAGAATACTCAGAAGCTGACATCAGAATGCACATGATATAAATGGAAAAAATATAAGCTTTTATTAACTATATCAATTTTAAAGCATAATTAACCAAAATGATCTTGATTACACTCAAATGCTAATATTAATTTCAATATATACTTATACATACTATGTATTATATATGACATATGTTTCAATATATTACCTGCTTTCAATTTTAAGATCCACACAGTCAAAGGCTTTGGCATACTCAATAAAGTAGAAGTAGATGTTTTTGTGGAACTCTCTTGCTTTTTCAATGACCCAATGGAGGTTGGCAATTTGATCTCTGGTTCTTCTGCCTTTTCTAAATCCAGCTTGAACATCTGGAAGTTCATAGTTCACATACTGTTGAAGCCTGGTTTGGAGAATTTTCAGCATTACTTTCCTAGCATGTGAAATGAGTACAATTGTGTGGTAGTTTGAACATTCTTTGGCTTAAAGCTCAACATTCAGAAAACTAAGATCATGGAATCTGGCCCCATCACTTCATGGCAAATAGATGGATAAACAGTGGAAACAGTGGCAGACTTTATTTTTGGGGGCTCCAAAATCACTGCAGATGGTGACTGCAGCCGTGAAATAAAATGACACTTACTTCTTGGAAGAAAAGTTATGTCGAACCTAGACAGCATATTAAAAAGCAGAGACATTACTTTGCCAACAAACATAGGTCTAGTCAAGGCTATGGTTTTTCCAGTAGTCATGTATGGATGTGAAAGTTGGACTATAAAGAAAGCTCATCACTGAAGAATTGATGCTTTTGAATTGTGGCATTGGAGAAGACTCTTGAGAGTCCCTTGGACTGCAAGGAGATCCAGTCAGTCCATCCTAAAGGAGATCAGTCCTGGGTATTCATTGGAGGGACTGATGTTGAAGCTGAAACTCCAATACTTTGGCCACCTGATGTGAAGAGCTGACTCATTGGTAAAGACCCTGATATTGGGAAAGATTGAAGGCAGGAGGAGAAGGGGATGATAGAGGATGAGATGGTTGGATGGCATCACCAACTCAATGGAAATGAGTTTGCGTAAGCTCCAGGAGTTGGTGATGGACAGGGAGTCCTAGCATGGTACAGTCCATGGTGTTACAAAGAATCGGACACATCTGAGAGACTGAACTGAATTGGATTGACTTTCAATATTAGTCTATTTGTAAAATTTATTATTTAATTTGAATTTTAGAAATGCTTACATTTTCATACGTCATCACTCAGTATTGCTGTTACCCAAATGCACTTATCATTCTAATAACATTTTAAAAATTAAAACCTTCAGTGTCACTTGCTTCTCCAAAGTTGGTAGACTCAAGATTAGCATTACATTTCCTCTAAGCAATAAGTAAGGAGTAATATTATCTGTAAATATAGGTGAAAGGCTTTTTGGGCCAAAGCAAAGGCAGCTGTAGAAAAATGTCAGACTCTTCGCCACCCCATGGACTGTAGCCCACTAGGCTCCACTGTCCATGGGATTTCCCAGGCAAGAATCCTGGAGTGAGTTGCCATCACTCTTCCAGGGAATCTTCCTAATCCAGTGGTCAAACCCACAACTCCTGCTTCTCCTGACACCTGGATATCTCAGAAAAAGGTTGTGGAAAGAAGCAAATGTAGAAAAAAAGAAAGTTGGGACTTTTGAGGAATGAGAAGGCTGATGTGATAGGAAAAAGTTTTAAAGAAGAAAATTACAGAATAACAGGCTTGGACAGATATGCAGAAGCCAGTAAAACTGGCCTGTAGCCACAATTAGAAGTTTTGATTTTATTTGAAGCCTTTAGAGTCTCTTGAATAGGGGAATGATTTAATCTGAAAAACACCAATTAATTAATCATCTCCATATGGAAAAGCCCAGCATGACAGGCTTGCACAAATCAAATAGCAACTAATGAGCCCACTACACACTGAAACTAATCACTTGGTAAGTGGTGATGAATATAAAGGGGGGGGGGTGAAGTAACATCTGTGAAAAACAACTGCTCCCTACATTGCTATCTTTTCTCAGACCCTCAGGACAGTGGATGCTGTCTGATTTGGTGACTCTGTTTAGTAGTAGTCTGATCTCAAGATACATATAACTTATCAAGGTCCAGAGATTACTTTATGTGAACACTCATTTTTTGAAAATAGATACACACACAAAATGCTGCCTTCTAAACTTGTCAGTTTTTCTATATTTGGAGGACACAATACTGCCATTCTTGGAGATATAAGTCTAGACTACTCCTACCTTTATAACTGATGTATGTATCAAGAGGATAAATCCCCTTCACTGCTTCCTTTACACTTATGACCAGAGGAATTCTATTTTCTTGCTTCTAGTGGCCCTTTGCCCAGCTTGAGAATATTTCTCCTCTATATTCCATACCCAAAGCTCCATCTTATCGATGAAAAATCTACTAATATTTCAGGTTTTCCTAAGACTGATGCGAGGAGTAACTGCCGTACTCTCATGGAAGATGGCAATGAAGATAGATAAACAGGAAGAAAGGAAAATTAAATTCCCATTACTACGCTATCTATTGCCAACTGTAGACTTCACCTGCAGCTTTCTTCTCACCCATACTTCCTGTTCTCTGCCTCCTGTTCACTGAATACCCTATTTTGTTCCCTACTCAGAATTCTCTTATAATTTCTATGATAAAATGCCCAGTGGAGCCAATCATTTTAAAGAGGAAATGTAGGGGATTTTAGATAGCTTTTTGAAATGCAAATGAAGGTTTATTTCTTTGTATTTGAAAATGCCAATCAAGATTCTCTACACAACCACTGTTTTAGATATACTGTGTCTAGGTTGCAGTCAATTGGCTGGATTCTGCTGGAATCACTGACTCGATGGACGTGAGTCTGAGTGACCTCCGGGAGTTGGTGATGGACAGGGAGGCCTGGCGTGCTGCAATTCATGAGGTCGCGAAGAGTCGGACATGACAGCGACTGAACTGAACTGAAGAGGTAAACATTACTAAGAAGAGCTTCTGCAGAAGGCTTACTAGGACATACCCTTAGAATCCCAGGAGGCTCAGAGGTAAAGAAATTACTTACAGGGAGGGAGACCTGGGTTTGACCCCTGAGTTGGGAAGATCCCCTGGAGGTGGGCATGGCAACCCACTCCAGTATTCTTTTTTTTTTTTTTAATTTTAATTGGAGGCTAATTGTTTTACAATATTGTGGTGGTTTTGCCATATAGTCACATGAATCAGCCATGGGTATACATGTGTTCCCCATCCTGACTCTCCCTCCCACTTCCTTCCCCAACCCATCTCTCAGGGTCATCCCAGTGCACCAGCCCTGAGCACCCTGCCTCATGCATCGAATCTGGACTGGCGATCTATTTCACATATGTTAATAAACATGTTTCAGTGCTATTCTCTCAAGTCATCCCACCTCACCTTCTCCCACAGAGTTCAACAGTTTGTTCTTTACATCTGTGTCTCTTTTGCTATCTCGCATATACGGTCATGGTTACCATCTTTCTAAATTCCATGTATATGTGTTAATACACTGTATTGGTGTTTTTCTTTCTGACTTACTTTGCTCTGTATAATAGGCTCCAGTTTCATCCACCTCATTAGAACTGATTCAAATGTATTCTTTTTAATAGCTGAGTAATATTCCACTGTGTATATCTACCACAGCTTTCTTATCCATTTGTCTACTGATGGACATCTAGGTTGCTTCCATGTCCTGGCTATTGTAAACAGTTCTGCGATGAACATTGGGGTACACGTGTCTCTTTCAATTCTGGTTTCCTCAATGTGTATGCCCAACAATGGGACTGCTGGATCATAATGCAGTTCTATTTCCAGTTTTTTAAGGAATCTACACACTGTTCTCCATAGTGGTTGTACTAGTTTGCATTCCCACCAACAGTGTAAGAGGGTTTCTTTTTCTCTGCACCCTCTCCAGCATTTATTGTTTGTAGATTTTTTGATGGCAGCCATTCTGACCGGCATGAAATGGTACTTCATTGTAGTTTTGATTTGCATTTCTCTGATAATGAGTGATATTGAGCATCTTTTCATGTGTTTTTTAGCCATTTGTATGTCATCTCTTTGGAGAAATGTCTATTTAGGTCTTTGGCCCATTTTTTGATTGGGTCGCTTCTTTTTCTGGAATTGAGCTGCAGGAGCTGCTTCTATAATTTTGAGATTAATTCTTTGTCAGTTGTTTCATTTGCTATTATTTTCTCCCATTCTGAAGGCTGTCTTTTCGCTTTGCTTATAGTTTCCTTCGTTGTGCAAAAGCTTTTACATTTAATTAGGTCCCATTTGCTTATTTTTGCTTTTATTTCCATTACACTGGGAGTTGGGTCATAGAGGATACTGCTGTGATTTATGTCAGAGAGTGTTTTGCCTATGTTTTCCACTAGGCCACTTCAGTGTTCTTGCCTGGAGAATCCTATGAACAGAGAAGACTGGTAGGCTGCAGTCCATAGGGTCACAAAGTAAGATGAGACTGAAACAGTCACAAAGAGATGGGCATAACTGAAGCAACTTAGGATACACCCTGGAATCAACACCTGTGCAGCGAGGGGAGAGGAAGAGCCTGGATAGAGGAAGCAGTTGATCTGTGAAACAATTCCAGCCCTGAACTTGGCTGACTTCTCGGTTCTCTGGAAACGGAAAGACCCTTCCGAACTCTCATGAGATTGATTTATAGACAATTTAGCATTTATAAATTCCCCATTGGTCAACCACTGGATGTGGATCACTCCAGGAAAGTGGGCTTGACAGAGACCTCCTGAGGCATTTCAGAAGAGAACTGAAAATTAAAGGTAGTTTCATGACATTCTCAGTAGCTAAGTTCATAAATTATTCAGTTCTGAAAAGAGATCTGAACGCTGCATCATGCCATCCACGAGACAGGGAAAAGGTGCCAGGGAAGAGGTGAAAGGCTACCCGTCAGGATGAATTGGGACCATGATCCCTGGGAAGAAAGAAAATTAAAAGGACATTGATAAGAACAAAGACGTGGCAGGCCTGCATCTATAGAATTAGATGAAACCAGAGACAGCTTTTTTTATGAGGCACTTGTTAATAAAAAAAAATCTTTATATTCATTTTTTCCTCACTTCTTGGCTCTTTCACAAATAACTGGCTGTAACAGATAAATCAGAAAATGACAAAAAATACTGCATTCTTGCCTTAGGCATAGGCAAGAAAGGTGGAAAGTATGGGGTATTATTCTATTTTTGTATGTGTTTGGGCCTGGGGAGGAGAAAGATGGCTGGCAACAGAGGAGATGAAAGGAGATCAACTGCCAGGTTTAGAAGAAGAGTCAGTTAATCTCTATGAAGCCTCTGAACATACTCAGTATCCCCAGGAGGTTTGCACTGTCAGAAATATGAAATTTCTTACATGAACAATACTTGGGTTTTTGTCTCATCGCCACCCTTTTGATCAACTGAAAATTTTCAGGAACAAAAGTGTGCTTTATTAATAGAAGCCCCATCTGCTGGATTAAGGGTTATTGGACAGCAACCACTGTCCCTCCAGGTATGCCCTAAATTTGAAGTTAAATCTATGGAAATAAGCCTTGTAACCTTTATGATACATATTGTTATAATAGTTTTAGAATTATAGAGTGCAAAAAATGAGCCAAGAATCCTAAAAGATCAATGTAGGTAGGACAGAGATGTTGAAATATTAAAATAAATCCACATAATTGTCAAGAAAATCAAATCATAAATAATATATATAATATTATATATATAAATTGAACAAATATGAAATATAAAATATTAATTGCCTGTTCAAAGAGCATTTGAGAAGCCAAAATTCTTATAGAATGGCCAAATTGGTGGGTTAGAATAAAAAAAAAAAATGCTGAATGTCCAACAAGTCTATAAACTGCTATCTCTAGACAGTCATTTCCTCCAGTGGACATGAATTATTTTCATCTCTTCTGTACACAAATCACAAATTAACCTGTGAGTTCTCTGAGAGGTTTCAGTTCAATTCAGTTCAGTCATTTAGTTGTGTCTGACTCTGCGACTCCATGAATTGCAGCATATCAGGCCTCCCTGTCCATCACCAAATCCCAGAGTTCACTCAAACTCACGTCCATTGAGTCAGTGATGCCATCCAGCCATCTCGTCCTTTGTCATCCCCTTCTCCTTCTGCCCCCAATCCCTCCCAGCATCAGAGTCTTTTCCAATGAGTCAACCCTTTGTATGAGGTGGACAAAGTACTGGAGTTTCAGCTTTAGCATCATTCCTTCTAAAGAACACCCAGGACTGATCTCCTTTAGAATGGACTGGTTGGATCTCCTTGCAGTCCAAGGGACTCTCAAGAGTCTTCTCCAACACCACAGTTCAAAAGCATCAATTCTTCAGCACTCAACCTTCTTCACAGTTCAACTCTCACATCCATACATGACCACTGGAAAAACCATAGCCTTGACTAGACGGACCTTTGTTGGCAAAGTAATGTCTCTGCTTTTGAACGTGCTATCTAGGTTGGTCATAACTTTCCTTCCAAGGAGTAAGCATCTTTTAATTTCATGGCTGCAGTCACCATCTGCAGTGATTTTGGAGCCCAAAAAAATAAAGTTTGACACTGTTTCCACTGTTTCCCCATCTATTTCCCATGAAGTGATGGGACCAGATGCCACGATCTTAGTTTTCTGAATGTTGAGCTTTAAGCCAACTTTTTCACTCTCTTTCACTTTCATCAAAAGGCTTTTGAGTTCCTCTTCACTTTCTGCCATAAGGGTGGTGTCATCTGCATATCTGAGGTTATTGATATTTCTCCCGGCAATCTTGATTCCAGCTTGTGCTTCTTCCAGCCCAGCGTTTCTCATAATGTATTCTGCATAGTATACAGCCTTGACGTACTCCTTTTCCTATTTGGAACCAGTCTGTTGTTCCATGTCCAGTTCTAACTGTAGCTTCCTGATCTGGAGGTTTAACCAACAGTAAAAGTGAATAGAACTTATATATATATATATATATATATATATGTTTGTATATATTCCTACTTGAGTGATAAAATAGAGATTAGAAGAATTATATTTTAGAACATACATTCTCTAACTGAGCCTTTGAAAAATCTAGTTAATGATTTGGCCCAAGTATGTTTCCATTAAGGTATCTACACACCTGTTCTCTTGTGCCCAGCAGAGTTTAAAGGTCATTCCACCATACTGATAGATGTTAACCAAAGGGAACATGGTTACTGCTCAGTGTTAAACCAGTAGATGAAGAAAAGAGGGCTATGATTGGGAAAGAAAAAAGCCAGGTGTAGGGTGGTGCATGGGAAGGAAATAGCACTCAGGCCATCTTTTAAACCAATAAGGAATGAGGAGTAGAGAGCAGGATTGAAAGCAAAAGAAAAGGATAATTTGAACATTAACTCATATTTTATGTCATTTTTACTTATTCGGTTCTGCTAATTTTTGACATCTCATATCTTTTCTGCAACAAAAGTCCTTCACAAACCATGTCAACCCAGAAATGAATTTTAGATTTTATAAGATAATTGAGTTGACTGATTTTGACTACATTATCCATTCAAGTATATAAAGTCTGACATATTTAACTTTTCTTTTTAACTTATGCCTACTATCTTAAAATCTATTTTAAGTTCTTTGATTTGAGGAACCATATACTTTTGTAAGTATATCAACAAATTAAGAGTAGAATTTAGGTGTAAAAAATGTTTAATTATTGGCAATTAGCAGTTTAGTTGCAAAGAGAGAATTACAGAGCCTGAGTGTAATTTATGGAGAAAAATTAGAGTTGAATAGGGAAATAAGACCAGAATGCTCACATGAAGTATAGGACAATGCCAGACTACACATATCTCAAAAATATGTAATCAAAAATGCTGATCTCTAAACAGCATTGCTTATTTTTTTCTCATGCCTTATTTTCTGAATCTGACTCTTCAATATAAAATAAAATAATTATATAATACAGTTGTGAGATAAGTTTGATGTTGTCTTTCAATGTCTTTATCTGATTTTTTGAGACTTTACTGTAGATTCCTTTGCTATCAATAGGATGGTGTGTTTGGGAAATATTTAAACAGAATATAACTAAATGGAAGAAAATACAGCCATATAGTTTGTGAAAATACAAGCATGCATGGTCTTGTCAGCATACATATACATGCATGTAGACCAAAACATACATACACAAGGATGTATATACTTGTTTACATAGAAGAATAAACTCAGAGGCTACCGAGTAATAAACTCTCTTGAAAATAGAAAGATCAGAACAGTGTCACTTATACAATGATGGCCTTTCCTTTTTTTCCTTCTAAGTGACACAATGTTCAGTGTGATCAGATCAGATCAGATCAGATCAGTCGCTCAGTCGTGTCCGACTCTGCGACCCCATGAACTGCAGCACGCCAGGCCTCCCTGTCCATCACCAGCTCCCGGAGGTCACCCAGACTCATACCCATCGAGTCAGTGATGCCATCCAGCCATCTCATCCTCTGTCGTCCCCTTCTCCTCCTGCCCTCAATCCCTCCCAGCATCAGAGTCTTCTCCAATGAGTCAACTCTTCGCATGAGGTGGCCAAAATACTGGAGTTTCAGCTTTAGCATCATTCCTTCTAAAGAAATTCCAGGATTGATCTCCTTCAGAATGGACTGGTTGGATCTTCTTGCAGTCCAAGGGACTCTCAAGAGTCTTCTCCAACACCACAGTTCAAAAGCATCATCTTCTTGCAGTCCAAGGGACTCTCAAGAGTCTTCTCCAACACCACAGTTCAAAAGCATCAATTCTTCGGCGCTCAGCCTTCTTCACAGTCCAGCTCTCACATCCATACATAACTACAGGAAAGACCATAGCCTTGACTAGGCGAATCTTTGTTGGTAAAGTAATGTCTCTGCTTTTGAATATGCTATCTAGGTTGGTCATAACTTTCCTTCCAAGGAGTAAGCGTCTTTTAATTTCATGACTGCAGTCACCTGGTCAACTGGTGAGATAAAATAAAAAAATACACATGTCTAAACACTTACACTATGTGCAAAAATGTAAAGAGTGTAATTTAAAATGCTTTAAGCTGTGCATTAAGGAATGCTGACAGTATCAAATTAAAGCATTCTATATTCAAAGTGCACTGTAGATACCTAACTACAAAACAGTCATCTCAAATTTTATTGACCTCATCTCAAAATAAATATCACTATTTTTAAAGGGATATTTTAAGCCAGTTTCTTTAGGCTTCCAGCTTTCTTTGTCTTTAGACAAAACCTATTTATTTAGGCTTTTACCATTTCATCTCTATTAATTATAAGGAATTTTCCTTTTGACTATGTTACACAGTACAGCATACAGATCTCTGTGTTTGTTAACACATCTGACCATTACAACAGCCATAAGAGAAAAGTTCCATAAATTCTTGTCAACTATTGGTAGATGACCTCACATAGAATTGCTAAATAATTTAAGGGGCTGGGAGGGATTGGGGACAGGAGGAGAAGGGGACAACAGAGGATGAGATGGCTGGATGGCATCACCGACTCGATGGATGTGAATTTGAGTAAACTCTGGGAGTTGACAATGGACAGGGAGGCCTGGTGTGCTGCGACTTATGGGGTGGCAAAGAGTTGGACACGACTGAGTGACTGAACTGCACTGAACTGACTTAAGGGTTTCCCTGGTTGCTCAGCTGGTAAAGAATCGGCCTGCAATGCAGGAGACCCAATTCAATTACTGGATTGGGAGGATCCCCTGAAGGAGGGCATGGCAACCCACTCCAATATTATTGCCTGGGAAATCCCCAAGGACAGAGGATCCTGGTGGACTGGGCTGCATTTGATTGGGTCACAGAGAGATGGACACAACTGAGCTACTAAGCACAAAAAGCCAGTAAGTGAGAGAGAATTTTTTTTTAAAAAGTCAGTCCCTGGGCCTGTTGCTACCATAATTGTTCCAACTCCATATATGTTCTTTTTTGTGCCAATTTGCTAGCTCATTGCTACAGATATTATTCTATTTCTGTGGAAAATGCCAACATATGAACCAAGTCATTTTTCATTGTCCCTGAGTGTCATCCTGTCCTTAATTCTTTCCTGAATTATCATAGAGATCCTTTCAACTGTGGTGGTGTCTTATGCTCACCAATACCTGGTTTTCCTGTCTTTGAAAGCACATCAACCAAACTTCCGTATGGTCTTCTGAGTGGTCTGGTCAAATGAATTGATCTAATCAGTGATTTGTAAATGAAGGTGATATGCATAATTTTGCTGCTGAAGCATTCCATTACAAGTGTGGGATTCCCTAGCAGTTCTTTTTCCCTGCTATGGTGACAGTAAGGCTGTATCCCCATACAGTATAGGCAAAGGGTGATGGATAACACCCTGCTATCCTGAGTAGCTAAATGGTGGCTCATAAATCATATTAGAACAATAAGTAGTTTTGTGTTAAGTCTGAGATTTTGCAGTTGTATATTTCTGCAGCATAATCTAGCTAATTGTAGCATAACTCTCTCTCTTTATTCCCTTTTCTGTCACTCACCTAGAGAAACCTCTGTTCTGTTTACATATACTCCAGCACTAGATGAGGTTTAAAGAAACACACACACAGCCTTTGTGTGTGGCCCCTTGTCATCTTTTCTGCTTATTCTTCCATTTTATCACACAGCTGAGTCCACCTTACTGTATCCTGGTTGATACCAACTTTAGCGACATTTCCATTAAAGTCAAACTAAACTTAATGCAGTCAATGACGGACTGTGTGCCAAGTGTATCTCTTGTATAATTGCCTGTGTAATGGCAAAAGTATCAAGTGGCTCTAAGTTTTGCTCAGAATCCAAGATTTGAACGATTATGACATACATACAAAGGAATTTATGCAGATGACTGTTTAGTACAGAGAGTAATTAGGGACAAGTGTTACACTGTGCTCACAGTTGCTTGTGATGTTAAACAAAGAATCCCAGAGTCTTGGAGTTCCCATCATGCACGTTTCTAACCTTAGGTACAACATTGAATGGATACTAGACAATTTACAGAGCCCCTTTATTCTCATTATTATCAGAAAAAATCTTCTGCTTTCCTGCAATTGACTTTTTCTATTGTCAGTTGACTGAACATTCTATAATATGAATTATTATTCCATTCACCCATTTGTCCTGTTATGAATTGAGTATTTAAATATACGCTGTTTCAATACTGAAAAAAAATGCATTTCCTACTTTGTAATCTTAAATCTCAAATAGGTCCTTAAATCTAACCATCTGTTTTATGTCTTTTTCCAATCTTAACTTCTATTCTTGAAAAAGGCAGCTATATCTTCATTTCTCCAGATTCTCACCTGATGACTTTCTTATTTCTATGAAATAAGAAATAGGGGCAATTTGACATAAAATACCTCAGATTCCTACAGTCATTTCTAGAAATGGGTAAGTTCATATTTCAGGAAACTCTGTTCTTGATAGCTGCAATGAGTGTCCATTTTCCATCTCTTTGCTTTTTCTTTCTCTTCTTTCTCATCCTTAAATATGTGGCCACAGTCTGTGTCCACTCATTATATATATTCACTTAAGAGGCAATCTCATTAGCTCTTTACCTTTAAATGTTATCTTTTCATATACATATCTCTGGAGCCCCCCTGTGTGTGTGTCTGTATCATCTATCCAGTTTATAATGAGCTCCATCTATATTTCTCCATTTTGACATATAAGAGATATGTCAATCATAAATTATTGATGATCCCATTTATCCTCAGTATCTTCATATACATAAAGAATGATTCAATTTATCAAGTTGTTTAAGACTAAAAATAGTATTGAATATTTTCTTCTCTTTAGGTATCATTTATCTTTCAATTCTGTTTGTTGTTTTGATGACCAAACTACACCCCAAATCCACGTATTTTTTTTTCACTGAAGTAGATTTGATCTACAATGTTGTACCAATCTCTGCTATATGGCAAAATGACTGTCATATACTCAGTCTATATATTCTTTTTAAAATATTCTCTTTTTTTCTGCTTTATCTCATGATATTGGATAGAGTTCCTTGTGCTTTACAGTAGGACCTTGTTTATACATTCTAAATTTCATAGTTTGCATCCCCCAGCTTCAAACTCCCAATCCCTCTCTCTCCCTCCCCACTTCCCCCTTGGCGACCACAAGCCTATTCTCTATGTCTGTGAGTCTGCTTCTGTTTCATATACATGTTCAATTGTGCCATACTTTAGGTTCCTCATATAACTAGTATCATTTTGCATTTGTCTTTTTCTTTCTGACTTACTTCACTTAGTATGATAATCTCTAGTTACATCCGTTTTGCTGCTAATGGGATTTTTTTTCATTTTTTAGGGCTAAATCGTATTCCTTGAGATGTATGTACTAATCTTCTGTATCTATTCACCCATCAATGGACACTTAGGTTGTTTCCATGTTTTTGCTATTGTGAATAATGCTTCTATGAACATAGAGCATAGGCAAAACATTATCTGACATGAATCATGCAAATATTTTATTAAGTCAGTTTTCCAAGGCAAAAGAAATAAAAACAAAAATTAAAAAATGGGACCTAATCAACTTACAAATTTTTACAGAACAGGGGAAACCATAAAAAGACAACCTATGGAATAGGAGAAAATATTTGCAAATGATGTGACTCACAAAGTTTTAATCTTGAAAATATACAAATAGCTCATACAACCCAACATCAATCAATCAATAAATAAACAAAACAGCCAACCCAATTGAAAAATGGGCAGAAGACCTTAATAGACATTTCTCCAAGAAAGACATACAGATGGCCAGTAGGCACATGAAAAGATGCTCAATATCACTAATTAAAAGATAAATGCAAATCAAAACTACAGTGAGGCACCACCTCACACCAATCAGAATGACCATTATTAAAATGTCTACAAATAACAAATGCTGGAGAAAGTGGGGAGAAATGGGTACCCTCTACACTGTTGGTGGGAATATAAGTTGGTACAGCTGTTGTGGAAAATCTTATGCAGGTTTTTCAGAAAACTAAGAATTGCCATATGATTCAGCAACTATGCTCCTGGGCAAATTCATCTAAATTTTGCCTTCTTCCTTCCTCTTCTTCCTTTGCATGAGTGTGAACCACCATTTTCTTTGGCCACTAGATCATGGCAATGGATTATACCCTACCAATCAGTGTGGTCTTTTCTTATGTAAACCATACACTGCATTCAACGAAGAAGAGTCCTACAACAAAGTGCTTTACAACTAATATGAAAACTCCTTACTATCAACTATAAAGATCTATAATGTATTAATTGTTCAAACTAAATACTGTCATGTTACAATTTGTTCATATTAGATGTTTGTAATGTTTCTGATAATCAATAAAAGAGATTCTTGATTAAAAAAAAAAAAAAAAAAAAGATCTATATGTTCTGATCCCTGTCTGTGTCTTCAGCTAATTTTTCTACCATGATCACTCTTACTCCATCAGTTTCTTGAGTACATATGTAAATTTCTACATTTATTCTATTTATTTAGAATAAATACATATTATTTTGAATAGTATTCCTTCAATGTTTGTATTGTTTTGTCCTATATGTTTCTAAGTCTCTGTTCAAAAATTTCATTCTGAAAAAGTATTTCCTGAGCACCCTGTATAAAACAGTGTTTCAAAAACAAACCTCCAAGTCCAAATATCTCATCTCTTTCTCTCTATTCTGAGGTTACTTCATATTTCTTTGGAAAATATATTATTTCCAAAAATCACACACACACACACAGAGAATGTCCCAAATCCCTAATCCAGAAGTTTTTCCACTGAACTCTCTTGGTGGCCTTCTATAAATATGAGGACCATAAAATCAAAGGAATTTTATGTGTATATATAATATTGTAGACCTGGAGGAAGGAACATGGGACAAAAGCATTGCACAGCTGAGGGCAATAAAGTAAAGCTTGTGAGCTTTTGAAAAACATATAATAATTTTACCAGCAGAATTTCAAAGTACTATGAAAATTTCATGGTGTATGATATCTGATGATGATTAAGAACATTATCAACCCACTGAGGGCTCTACATGCCAGTAATAATTCCTCTGCTCCTTCAGTTTTGTGTATTATCAATTTTCTGGAATAGAACCTGCAAGTAAGTTTCCTTTACTTGACTACATAGCATATTTTGATTTACCTTTATGGTGATCTCACAATGTATCTACATATTTGGCATTAATTATGAGCACCAAATAATTTTGAGTTTGGCAAATGAGTTAGAATATAACTAACAACTATTTAATATAATATAAATCACACTTCAGGGAGGGAAGGGCTTGAAAGCTTACTTTTAAAAGTATAATTTGCAACCTAAAATGTATACCAATGACTACAATCCACAATGTAATAAAATTCTCCTACTTTATTGCCTTAAATAAATTTGACGACTCGTTTCAGATATAATATTATACATATTTCAATGCTATTCTCCCCAATCATCCCACCCTCTCCCGGTCCCAGAGTCCAAAAGTCTGTTCTATACATCAGTGTCTCTTTTGCTGTCTCGTAAATAGGGTTATTTTTACCATCTTTCTAAATGCCATATTATTAAGCAAGGAATTCAATTGACCAATAAACATTCAACTTCTATTAAAAATATAATAAAAAAATAAATTTGAAAGTGCTGAATATTTAATCATTTTGTTCTCATTAAACATATATTTCACTTTTAAAATTTTATCCATTTAATAAAATTAAACATAATGTGATTTATTCTTTTCTCTCCTTTATTGTGTATATCTAACTCTGTATCAACATCTATGTCTCCTTAATTTTCAATAGGGTTTAGTTCCAATAAACATAAAGTAGAAAGATAGCTAAATTATAGTAGCAAAGAAAATTAAGTTTTGGAAAACAATATGTCAGGATCAAGCTTTTTTTTTTTTTTTGGAGGCTATATTATTATTATCATTATCATTATTATTATTGAATAATTGGTTCCTAGTATTTTCTCTATTTGGAAAAGAACTGTTATCTCATTAGCATAAAAACAAATGTTGCACATGTAAGTGATATCATATGATATTTGTCTCTCATTGTCTGACTTACTTTACTTAGTATGATGACTTCTAGGTCCATCCATGTTGCTTAAAATTACATTCTTTCATTCATTTTGTATGGCTGACTAATATCCATTTCATATATACCACATCTTTATCCATTCATCTGTTAAAGGACTATTGGAATCTAAAACAGTGATACAAATAAGCTTGTCTACAAAATAGGAATAGACTTATAGATATAGAAAACGAACTTATAGCTACTAAAGGTATAGACTGTGGAAAATTCTGAAAGAGATGGGAATACAAGACCACCTGACCTGCCTCTTAAGAAACCTATATGTAGGTCAGGAAGCAACAGTTAGAACTGGACAATGGACAGACTGGTTTCAAATAGGAAAAGGAGTACGTCAAGGCTGTATATTGTCACCCTGCTTATTTAACTACTATGCAGAGTACATCATGAGAAAAGCTGGGCTGGAAGAAGCACAAGCTGGAATCAAGATTGCCGGGAGAAATATCAATAACCTCAGATATGCAGATGACACCACCCTTATGGCAGAAAGTGAAGAGGAACTAAAAAGCCCCTTGATGAAAGTGAAAGAGGAGAGTGAAAAAGTTGGCTTAAAGCTCAACATTCATAAAACTAAGATCATGGCATCCAGTCCCATCACTTCATGGAAAATAGATGGGGAAACAGTAGAAACAGTGTCAGACTTTATTTTTCTGGGCTCCAAAATCACTGCAGATGGTGACTGCAGCCATGAAATTAAAAGGTGCTTACTCCTTGGAAGGAAAGTTATGACCAACCTAGATAGCATATTCAAAAGCAGAGACATTACTTTGCCAACAAAGGTCCATCTAGTCAAGGCTATGGTTTTTCCAGTGGTCATGTATGGATGTGAGAGTTGGACTATGAACAAAGCTGAGCGCCAAAGAATTGATGCTTTTGAACTGTGGTGTTGGAGAAGACTCTTGAGAGTCCCTTGGACTGCAAGGAGATCCCACCAGTCCATTCTAAAGGATATCAGTCCTGGGTGTTCTTTGGAAGGAATGATGCTAAAGCTGGAACTCCAGTACTTTGGCCACCTCATGTGAAGAGTTGACTCATTGGAAAAGACTCTAATGCTGAGAGGGACTGGTGGCAGGATGAGAAGGGGACGATAGAGGATGAGATGGCTGGATGGCATCACTGACTCGATTCACATGAATTGGGTAAACTCCGGGATTTGGTGTTGGACAGGGAGGCCTGGCATGCTCCAATTTGCTGCTGCTGCTGCTAAGTCGCTTCAGTCGTGTCCGACTCTGTGCGACCCCATAGATGGAAGCCCACCAGGCTCCCCCGTCCCTGGGATTCTCCAGGCAAGAATACTGGAGTGGGTTGCCTTTTCCTTCTCCAATGCATGAAAGTGAAAAGTGAAAGTGAAGTCGCTCAGTCGTGTCCGACTCTTAGCGACCCCATGGACTGCAGCCCATCAGGTTTCTCCGTCCATGGGATTTTCCAGGCAAGAGTACTGGGGTGGGGTGCCATTGCCTTCCCCGATGCTGCAATTTATGTGGTTGCAAAGAGTCAGACACGACTGAGCGACTGAACTGAACTAAAGGGTATAGAGAGTTACAAGAGGTGATTAATTAAGAATTTGAGGTTAACTAATATGCATTCATAGTGCTCAGTCACTCAGTTGTGTCTGAATCTTTGTGACTCCATGGATTGTAGCCCACCAGGCTTCTCTGTCCATGGAATATTCCAGACAAGAATATTTGAGTGTGTTGCCATTTATACTCCAGGAAATATTCCCAATGCATGGATTGAACCTACGTCATCTGCATTGACAGGCAGAATCTTTACTGCTGAGCCACCTGGGAAGCCTTAGCATATATACACAACTATAGGTGAAATAGGTAAACAAGGACCTACTGTATAGCAAAGGGAACTGTAATCAATATCTTGTAATAATCTATAGTGAAAACAAATATGAAAAGGAAATATATGTGTGTGTGTGTGTGTGTGTGTGTCTGTGTGTGTGTGTAATGGAATCACTTTGCTGTACACTTGAAACTGACACATTGTAAATTAACTATCAGTTCAGTTCAGTTCAGTTGTGCAGCTGTGTCCAACTCTTTGCGACCCCATGGACTGCCGCAGGCCAGGCCTCCCTGTCCATCACCAACTCCCAGAGTTTACTCAAACTCATGTCCATTAAGTGGTGATGCCATTAAACCATCTCATCTCTATTGTCTCTTTCTCCTCCTGCCTTCGATTTTTCCCAGATCAGGGTCTTTTCCTGAGTCAGTTCTTCACATCAGGTGGCCAAAGTATTGAAGTTTCAGCTTCAGCATCAGTTCTTCCAATGAATATTCAGGACTCATTTCCTTTAGAATGGACTGGTTGGATCTTCTTGCAGTCCAAGAGACTCTCAAGAGCCTTCTCCAACATCACAGTTCAAAAGCATCAATTCTTCAGCACTCAGGTTTCTTGATAGTCCAACTCTCACATCCATACATGACTACTGGAAAAACCATAGCTTTGACTAGATGGACCTTTGTTGGCAAAGTAATGTCTCTGCTTTTTAATAGTCTCTGCTATCTAGGTTGGTCAGAACTTTTCTTCCAAGGAGCAAGCATCTTTTAAATTTATGACTTCAGTCACCATCTTCAGTGATTTTGGAGCCCCCAAAATAAAGTCTCTCACTACATTGTTTCCCCATCTATTGCCATGAAGTCATGGGACCAGATGCCATTATCTTTGTTTTCTGAACATTGAATTATAAGCCAACTTTTTTTCACTCTCTTCTTTCACTTTTATCAAGAAGCTCTATAGTTCTTCACTTTCTGCCGTAAAGTTGGTATAATCTGTATATCTGATGTTAATGATATTTGTCCCAGCAATCTTGATTCTAGCTTGTGCTTCACCCAGCCTGGCATTTCTCATGATTTACTCTGCATATAAGTTAAATAAGCAGGGTTACAATTAACTATACTTTAATATAAACAAGTAAATAAATGGTGCATGTCATATTTGGATGTATGATGTTTGAAAATACCTAATGAGAAAAAAAGAATCAGAAAAAATACCTGAAAAATAGTAAATATGTCAAACTATAAGGAAGGGTAACATGTAGAAATGTAGTCTCTCTCTCTCTCTCTCTCTCTCTCTCTCTCTATATATATATATATATATATATATATATATATATATATATTTAAATTTCACTTATTTATTTTTAAACTAAACTTAGATTGGTTACAGAAGTCAGCTCTTGATTAAATTGATTCCCACAAAGCCTCAGGTTAAAAAAGACACTATTTTCTATTGGTAATGTATTTCACTGGGTTTTCAAAATTTCTGAAACTTTTAGGCCCTTCTTACATATCTAACATGTTTGTATGCAAGTTTTAGAATAGGATTTAAATTTTTTAAGTACAGCTAATACCAATTAGATAAATGTTTAATTTTTAAAGCTAAATTGAACATGAAAAAGATAAGATAGAATAATTTGTGATCACTTTTAATCATCCTAGTTCATTAGATATAATTTAGTACAAAGTAATCAAAATGATAATGATAACAATATGAAATTATTTCATGTTTTATGTAGTGGTGGTGGTTTAGCAGCTAAGTTGTGTCTGACTCTTGCGACCACATGGATTCTAGCCTGCCAGGATCCTCTGTCTGTGGAATTCTCCAGGCCAGAATACCGGAGTGGGTTGCCATTTCCTTCATGTTTTATAATAGCTAAATAAATAAATTTAAGGGGAAGTAGAGGAAAACTTTTTGCTATGAGTCAAAAGTCCTTATACAAATAATATAAGAAAATTGTGTTGTTACTGTCATTTCAAAAGACACCCCAAATGTTATTACAACCAAGGACGTTTCATGGTAAACATAAACAGGTTTAGTGATAAATGAAACCATTGTGAAAGATGACTACTGATCCAAAGCATTTAACTATCAGTGATTGTCAGAGAAGCGTCAATTTATGTCCAGATGTCAGAATTCTAAATCACTGTTATACTGAACAATATATGAGAAGTCAAGAAAAGCAATTAAAAGAGATGGTGTATTAGTCACTTAGTCATGTCTGAACCTTTGTGATCCCATGGACTGTAGCCCACCAGGCTCCTCTGTTTATGGAATTCTCTGGGCATGAATACTGGAGTGGACAGCCATTCCACTCTCCAGAGAATCTTCCTGACCCAGAAATCAAACACAGGTCTCTTCCACTGCAGGTAGATTTTTTTTACCACTGAGCCTTCAGGGAAACCCAAAAGATATGGTAAAAAGACTAAAAATAGCCAAGAGAATCCTAACACTGGAAGTCTGTTCAAAGGAACCAGCAATCTGAAATCCAGATGTTAGGGCATAATTCAAGTTTTTATTGACTGTTTGAGGCACTGTGCTAAGGATTTTCTCTTTCTTTTACCATTTAATAGGTCTACCATTACCAGAGATCATAATTCTCAATGACAGAGTAATTAGCCAACCAAGAATCTGGAAAATTAAACTTTCCCTGGCTTGCAGGAAGAGCCAGGATGCAGACCTTCACCTATCTCTATAAAGATTGAGTCCTAAACATGCTAAATTCTTTCCCTGAGGGCTTCTTGGCAAAGACAGCAGGTTCACACGCTCTTGGACATTTCTTTGTCTCATACACATTTATATAATCCCAATATAAGCTGAGATATTCCAGGAAACTTCATTGTAGAGGTAAGTCAATTTATGTGAATGGAAAATTAATCAAACCAAACACCAACAACAGGAGTAACAACAACAAAAATTTTGGAAAGAAATATTCTACTATCTTATGTATTTACTACTTGGAATCATTAGTTTTTGTATATCAACTTTGTTGGAAACAGATCCATCAGGATTCCCAATGTTTAAAGAAAAAGCAGCAAAAGAATTTTAGGTCTTTATTTACAAATTGTAGGAAGAAATTAAAAGCTTATGTGTTTCAACACACTGTCAATTAAAAATACAATAAGGCACAGAAAATGCAATAGCATAACACCTAAATTTTGAACAATTAGTTGTAACTTTCTTTCTTTTTTTTTTTTTATGGACAGGACAATGAAGTACCATACTTCTAGATTCAAAACTAACTATGGAAGAATCCTGGCTAAAAACCTGCAAGGATTCATTAAATTTAGTTTTATAACTGATACAAGTATACATATAAAGCAATGATTTGTAACAATAGTTAAATTGTTTGTAAGAGCAATACACTATGGTAGTTGATAATCTATAACTGAGTTAAATACTTAGATGTTTAAATACAGGTTCTTCCTATTACTCTGTTATGATGCTGTACATTTGCAAAACCAATAATACAATTGGAAATTGATGCAGTAAATCCATAAATCTGTTTTTTTCCTGAGCATTCATAATCAGTTTTCATCTTAAACTCATTATTTTGTATTACATGTGATTATGAAAATATATTTAAAATAGTTTTTCCTATCAGAAATTAAGTTGCAAAGAAAACCCATCCCACTCTCACAACTTTACAACTATCAAGAGTCTTAGAGAAAAGTATGTGTTCATGCTCAGTTGCTCAGTTGTGTTCAGCTGTTTGTGGCCCCATGGACTGTAGCCCACCAAGCTCCTCTATCCATGGGATTTCCCAGACAAGTAAGCTGCCATTTTCTCTTCCTGCCATTTCCTCTTCCAGACCAAAGGATGGAACCTGAGTCTCCTGTGTCTCCTGCATTGGCAGGCAGATTCACTACCACCTGGGAACACCCTTGTGTTGAGTGCATGTTCAGTTGTATCTGACTCTTTATAACCCCACAGATTGTAGCTCACCAGGCTCCTCTCTCCATGGCATTTTTCCAGGCAAGAATACTGGAGTGGGAGGCTGTTTCTTACTCCAGGGGAACCTCTTGATCCAGAGATCAACCCGAGTTTCCTGATGGACATAATATATTATGTTGCTGGGGGTGTGCTGATGCTCACTCGCACAGGGTGATACTGTAGCTGTGGAAAGCTCTCCATCTCTCCACACTTAAAGTGTCTTTTCCAACTGAGTAAGGATAGTAAGACACTCTCCTAGTGGCTGCTGCTGCTGCTGCTGAGTCACTTCAGTCGTGTCCGACTCTGTGCGACCCCATAGATGGCGGCCCAGCAGGCTGCCCCGTCTCTGGGATTCTCCAGGCAAGAACACTGGACTGCGTTGCCATTTCCTTCTCCAATGCATGAAAGTGAAAAGTGAAAGTGAAGTAGCTCAGTCGTGTCCGACCCTCAGCGACCCCATGGACTGCAGCCTTCCAGGCTCCTCCATCCATGGAATTTTCCAGGCGAGAGTACTGGAGTGGGGCACCATTGCCTTTTCCACTCCCAGTGGCTACAGTATTTCAAAGATGAGAGAAATTAGTTTTTGAGATTCTCTCCTCTGTTCCCAAAACCACCATGTAATATAAGTCATTTAATTTACTCACAAAGAATGTTAAGCTTCCAGGGATCTGAAAGGATGAGTGAAGCATGAGGCTTCCCTGTCACTTATCTAGATTTAAATGAAAGTGAAAGTTGCTCAGTCATGTCTTACTCTTTGCAACCTAAAGGACTATACAGTCCATGGAATTTTCCAGGCAGAATCCTGGAGTGGGTAGCCTTTCCCTTCTCCAGGGGATCTTCCCAGCCCAAGGATCGAACCCTGGTCTCATATTGCAGGAGGATTCTTTACTAACTGAGCCACAAGGGAAGTCCAGATTTAAATGCAGATGAAAAAACAAAACACATGTCTCTTTCATTTTAAAGCTCATGTTGTTGATGAAAAAAATACAGTTGTTTTTCTTTCTCTTGTTCCTCCCCAACTTTCTGAATTTGACTCCTCCTTGAAATTGGAAGGGTGGAAAAATATCTTTTCCTTCTATACTTTAAAATTGGAGGTGTGGCCTTTGGAAGGTAATTAGTCCAGAACATGAAGCCCTGATGTGTGGGATTAGTGGTTTAACAAGGAATTCCAGAAAGCTCTTTTGCTGCTTACTCCCAGCTTCACAGGAGGCGCTAGCAGTAAAGAACCTACCTGCCAATGCAGGAGATATAATAGTCATGAGTTCGATCTCTGAGTCAGGAAGATCCCCTGGAGGAGGGCATGGAAACCCATTCCAATATTCTTGCCTGGAGAATCCCATGGACAGAGGAGCCTGGGAAGGGCTACAGTCCACAAAGTCACATAGGGTAAGATACAGCTGAAGTGACAGCACGCACACACACCACATGAAGACAACAGTCTATAAACCAGGAAATTAAGTCTCACCAGATGCCAATATGCTAGTGCTTTGATCTTGGATTCCCCAGTCTTCAGAACTGTGAGAAATAAATTTTAATTGTGCATCAGCCACCGAGCCTTTTGCATTCTGTGATAGCAGCCAGAACAAACTTAGAATAGTTTAAATTCCTTCTTTTCAAAGATGCAAAACCACTCCCCAGACATCTTTTTTCTAGTTACTAGAGCTATTATGCTAGAAGATCCAACCAGTCCATTCTAAAGGAGATCAGTCCTGGGTTTTATTTAGAAAGAATGATGCTAAAGCTGAAACTCCAGTACTTTGGCCACCTCATGCAAAGAGTTGACTGACTGGAAAAGACTCTGATGCTGGGAGGGATTGGGTGCAGGAGGAAAAGGGGATAACAGAGGATGAGATGGCTGGATGGCATCACCGACTCGATGAACGTGAGTCTGAATGAACTCCGGGAGTTGGTGATGGACAGAGAAGCCTGGCGTGTGCTGCAATTCATGGGGTCATAAAGAGTTGGACATGACTGAGAGACTGAACTGAACTGAACTTAGAGCTATTATATACCCCAAAAAAGTGTACAAACATGAACAAAGTTCAAAGGCCAATATATTTAAGTAGGTCTCTCTTGTTTTGAAATTGTTAGTTATCTAAGAACCATCCAAATAGTAAGCATGGTTGTGTACTTTCAGAATTCAATTATATTCTGAAAATTTTATTGATATTTTTAAGATTTATTTATAAAGAATAAAAATTTACTAATATACATTGCTGTTTATAACTTTCCAGTTATTGGCTTATAAATGTTTGCTACTCCAGGAACATATCTCCACATAGCAATGTTCCAAAGAAAGTGAATTAATAAGAGTCAATTTATGATAATTTGTCCTGTCTGGTCCAGAATTATATTTAATATAGGTTGGAGCAGAATCTGTAGTCTTATTTTTACGTTAAAGGACATAGAGACTTGCCTGGTGATCCAGTGGTTAAGAATCTGCCTTGCAATGCAAGAGACTCAACGCAAGGTGAATTCCATCCCTGGTTTGGGAACTAAGATCCCACGTGCTGGAGGGCAATTAAGCCCACAAACTGCAACTACTGAATCTTCAAGCCGCAACTAGAGAGTCAGTGAGCCAAATGAAAGATCCTGTGTGCTGCAACTAATACCAATGCAGCCAAAATATATGTGTGTGTCTGTCTATGTATATGAACAGAGATCTCCAATTGGCTGGAATACAAGAGGCTGACCCATAAAGAAAACTGCTCTTCTGAAATGGTTGATAACAAATAACACATCCTAGTCTACAACAGTATGGTTTGACAATAAAGTGGTCCTTGCTGTTATTCAGTCCCTCAGTTGTGTTTGATTACTGCAGCCTCATGGACTGTAGTGAGCCAGGCTTCCCTATCCTCCACAGTCTCCTGGAGTTTGCTCAAACTTATGTCAATGGAGTCGGTGATGCCATCCAATCTTCTCATCTTCTATCATCCTCTTCTCCTTCTGCCTTGTATCTTTCCCAGAATCAGGGTCTTTTCCAATGATTTGGCTCTTCGCATCAGGTGGCCAAAGTATTTGAGCTTCAGTTTTAGTATCAGTCCTTCCAATGAATAATTCAGGACTAATTTCCTTTAGAATTGGCTAGCTTGATCTCCTTGTAGTCCAAGGGACTCTCAAGAATCTTCTCCAACACTTTAGTTTGAAAGCATCAGTACTTCAGCGTTCAGCCTTTTTTATGGTTCAACTCTCACATGCATACATGACTACTGGAAAAAGCATAGCTTTGTCTATATGGATCTTTGTTGGCAAAGTAATGTCTCTGCTTTTTAATATGTCATCTAGGTTTGTCATTGCTTTTCTTCCAAGCATCTTTTAATTTCAAGGCTGCAGTCACCATTCACAGTGATTTTGGAAACCAAGAAAATAAAGCCTTTCACTGTTTCCATTGCTTCCCCATCTATATGCCATGAAGTGATGGGACTGGATGCCACTATCTTGGTTTTACTGAGTGTTGAGTTTTAAGCCAGCTTTTTCACTCTCCTTTTTCACTTTCATCAAGAGGCTCTTTAGTTCCTCTTTCCTTTCTGCCAGAAAGGTGGTGTTATTTGCATATCTGAGGTTATTGATATTTATCCTGGCAATCTTTATTCAAGCTTGGGATTCATGCAGCCCGGCATTTCACATGATGTTCTCTGCATATAAGTTAAATGAACAGGGTGACAATATACAGCCTTGATGTACCCTTTCTCAATTTTGAAATTGTCTGTTGTTCCACGTCCAGTTCTAACTGTTGCTTCTTGACCCACATACAGATTTCTTAAACTGATCCTACTCAAAAATAATTAATTCAATTATTTATGTTGCATTCCTTATCTATTATTGGATGAAATTTAACATTGATGCTGCTTAATTTCATAAATTTTAACTTGTTTATGTTTTCTTAAAACTAAACCTCAAGGTTCAAGAGATAAGGACATTGCAGCTCATAGTTCTTACATACAATCTGTGCTGAACCTCCAATGTTGTAGCTTCTCTTTATTAATCATTATACAAATCTGAGGGATGGAATATTGGCTGTCATAAGCTTTGGAAGAATTTTTTATCATAATTGTCTAATATTACATTTTTTAAATTAACGGTATGTGTGCATAATTTTCAACATATTTAACCTTTGTAGAAGTGATTTTGGAGACAAAAAAAAATAAGATGTAGATTTACTATTTAAATCCTGCTGTAGGACATAATGATCTAAATAATGCCTCAAATGTAACTTTTCTATGTAACTGTCATTCAGCATTTAGAACTTGGAAATCAAACATGGGTATACCTTGATCAACTCACCATGATTACCTTCTCTTACCTTTAGGGCCAACAAGCACATGGGAAGTTTGAGGGGGTTTTCTGTTTTGTCTTTTTTTTTTTTTTTGAAAAATGAAAAAACAAAAGACTGAAATATTAAAACTAAAGGTAAAAGAAAAGCTTCCATCAAATAAAGCATGAGGTGCTTCCTGGTATGGAAGGGGAAGGAGAAGGAGTGCGGAAATTGCTATAGCTGCTTCCGTCTCTTAACAACATGCCCTGACTTGAAAGCTGAAATCTTGCAAGAATTCAGAATAGAATACCTTTATTTTTCAAATCAGCAGTTCATAACAAATATCTGTCCATAGCCTTTAGGCTGCATCTAAATTATTGATGAGTTTACTAACTTGCTGATCACAGAGAGTTTCTGTTCCTTGGCTTCTAGTATGCATATAATCAATTGCTCCTTCTTGAGAGTAAACACTTTTTTAATTGCCTTTGATACTTCATCAATAGACAATTAAATAAGAAAATGAATAAAAATACAGAAAAAAGGGAAAATTATTTCTCAAAATCTCTGTGGGATGAATCACATAGCTGGATCAATTTATTATTATTATAAGTTCTTTTCCCCAGACGAAACCCAGAGCTGGAGCTACAGATCTCCTTTCTGGGTAGGAAAAAAAAAAAAAAAACTTTAGAAAGAATCATTTGGAAATCACAATAAAATTATATACTTTTATAGATGCAAATTTTAGGGATAAATTGAGAAATAGAGCTCATTTCAGGTAATCATAATAATTAATAATCATAATAATTATTATGATTTTATTAATCATAATAATTAATTTTCTTAAACAGTTTGCCATAATAAGGCAAGTCTCAAGTTATTCCAGTGTTCTAGTTGCAGCATTAGCATTTTGGGGCATGCAGCCAATTAGTCACTACTGTGCATGCGTGCCTGCTAAGTCACTTCAATTGTATCTGACTATTTGCGACCCTATGGACTAAAATCTGCCAGGCTCCTCTGTCCATGGACTTCTCAGGGCAAAAATAGTGGAGTGGGGGTTGCTTTGCCCTCCTCTAGACCGAACCTGAATCTTCTACATTGTTGGCAGATTGCTTACCATTGAGTCACCAGGGAAGCCCAGTCACTATTGTATGATCAATTAACTACAAGACTAATGATATCTGACAAGTTGTTAAAGATATAGGATGTCGAAGAGGTTTGGAATAGAATCTCCCCTATTCCTCAGTTATTGTACATCAGTCAGGAAGAGGATGGGATGCCTATATTTTCTACCCTTCAAGGTTTATCAACCTTGGTATTAGAGATTTTTGAACATCATAATGCTTGGTTTAGTGGGCTTTCCTACACTTCATAATTTAATATCATCCTTGGCTTCAATTCTTTTCTGCCTAGAGATTACATAATAAAATTGTTGAAAGTACTTGCCATCATACAGCTGCCATCATGTGTTTGCAACTCATTTTTATAATGTTCTACTATTTCCAATCACTTTGTCCTTGACTAGGTTTACATTTTATTTTTTCTACGTTTTTCACATGTTTCAGTTCAGTTCGGTTGTTCAGTCATGTTCGATTCTTTGTGACCCCATGGACTGCATCACACTGGGCTTCCCAGCCCATCATCAACTCCCGAGCTTGCTCAAACTCATGTTCATCAAGTTGGTGATGCCAACCAACCTTCTCATCCTCTGCCATTCCCTTCTCTTCCTGCCTTCAATCTTTCCTAGCATCAGTGTCTTTTCTGAGTCCGCTCTTCACATCAGGTGGCAAGGAACTGGAGCTTCAGGACTGATTTCCTTTATGATTGACTGGTTTGATCTTTTTTGGTTTCTTCACATGTTTTACATTCTGGTAAATAAAATCCCTTTCTCAGGGATAGAACTAAATATAAACTTTAATATAAAGAATTAAATATAAACTTTTCTAAAAAGTATGATTTATTCTTTCCGGATGTTTTCATTAGGTAACTCAATGAGTGGATTTTCTTACTGACTTTTCTAGTGGTGGTGGTGGTTTAGTAACTAAGTCACGTTGGACTCCTGTGACCCAACGAACTGTAGCCCACCAGGCTCCTCTATCCATGGCATTCTCCAGGCAAGAGTACAGAAGTGGGTTGCCATTTCCTTCTCTAGTGGATCTTCCCGAACCTAATCTGTAAAACACAATCTGACACATACATAGTACTCATTCTATTTAAAATAAATGCCAACATGAATAAATAACTATGCAAGTGACCCTTAAGGTCACACAGAGGATATTTTTTGATGTTTAATTTACTGCTAAAAGTAATAAAGAATCATTAGATTGATGATATGAGTTAAATGATATTATCTGCGTAATCTTAGATGTAGCTGCAAGAAAACTGAAGTATAACTCAGTGAGAAAGCAAGGCAGAAAAATCCAACTGAAGGTTATAACAAAAACATAGGCAAAATATGATGAAAAATTGAATTGATTCAATGATAGTATCAATAAAAAGGGATAAATAATACTGTGTACTTTTATTCCAATAATCTAAAAAGTGTAGAAATTATACATAAGTATGCATTCATGTGTACTTATGAAAGTATACATAAGTATATGTATGTGTATACTTTCATATGCATATGTATGTACTTTCATATGTATATGAATCATACATTTGAAATTATTCAATTATGGAAAATGATGATTAAAGGTTTAATAAAAGTTTTACATTTTAATAATAGCCAAGTACTGAATTAAATGGGTGACATACTTCATCTCTTTTATTCTCTAAGCAGTTTTATGTAGTAAGCATCAGCAATCTCATTTTATAAATAAATGAATTAATATTTGTAAGGGAAAAGTCAGTCAATACTAGAATTGAAATTTAAAAGCAAATCTATTTCTTCATCTGAAATACCTCTTGTAAGACATTCAGTAAGTTTTAAAAAAGCAAATAGACTTTAGATATGAATAGAGTTCAGAAGACAGATAATTTCCTGGTTTCTCAATCACCTGTTGTTACACAATATCTCTTCTAAATCATCATTTCTTCTCTCACCCAATCACATTTTTATACACTAGTATTTCTGATGACTGCTCAATTTGCTATTTTCACTTTATTGGAAACTGTAGTACATTTAGAATAACATTTTTCAAGGCCTAGTAAATGAGCAAAGCACTAAAAGTTAAGTGATAATGGTGGTGACTCATAGATGTTTGGAATTTGGGAAGCATATGGAATATATTTTATGAGAAGTAGAAACAAGATGAAATACAGAAAGGAAAATGCACATATAAAATATGATCATAATATAAATTAAGGTAATGTAAGTGAAAAGTCACCAATGATAAGTATGATAATGAGTATTAATTGTCTGTGGCTACTATCAATTATAAGCCAATCATAAAGTTAACATATGTCCCAGTTAGCTGAAGAAAGTCCCTTTTGAAGAATGCTGTACTAGTGCTTAGCTCAGCTTAAACTTTGTATAAAATTTTTCGGCTTTTAATGAGGTGTTATTAAAACCTCATTGCATTAACATAAGCCACCTGGATTTGAGAATCTCCTCTTTAAAGACAGTTTTAACTAGTTGGAGAAAGTTTCTTAGATGTATTCAGTTAAACTAATTCATTCTGGTCTATAATATGAGTGGATGGGTTTATGTGTTCGTTGCTCAGTCGTTGAAGCCAACCGAAGCAACTTAGCACACGTGTTTTTATAGTAACATTTCGTTATTTTGTAAAGAAGTTATTTTTGACAGCACAATAATAAACAAAAAGAAATGAAAGAGGATAGCATGTTTAATGGAAAACTGCCATCTGAATTCCTATTTCTCAAAGTTGATGCCATGTAGCCTATATCAGAGAGAAATCAGAATATCACAGAGCAGATGTAAAACAGAAAATGCTTCAGCATTTACCTCACTATTGCTTATATTAAAAAGTATATGTAGATCACAGTAATTTAACATGTAAATCTGAGGAAAGTGTATTTATATATCATCATGGGAAGCATAGTTTTTCATATAGGCCAAATGAGCTACTTTATTTTCAGTTTGTGATTACAAGCTTTATTTTCATTTTTTGAATGTGTGTGTGTGTGCAAATATTAAAAAAAAACTAGATGCTAATATGCCAGCTGCATTACCAGAATAATATTTCAAAGAGTTGAATTATACAAAGCTTACATCTATATCATCAGAATATTGAAATGAAATTCTTTTCTTTACTAATGAGGATTTCATTATTTCATCTAATCTATGTACTGAAAATAAAGTTCATTCTATTGTAAATACAATCTCATAATATTATGAGTGCTATTGTAAATACAGGTAAAAGTCCAACATAAAAAATATAATTATTTGCTTTGAGGTTGATAATGTGAATATGAATTTTAAAAGAGCACTGCTGCTGCTGCTGCTGCTAAGTCGCTTCAGTCGTGTCCGACTCTGTGCGATCCCATAGACGGCAGCCCACCAGGCTCTTCTGTCCCTGGGATTCTCCAGGCAAGAATACTGGAGTGGGTTGCCATTTCCTTCTCCAATGCATGAAAGTGAAAAGTGAAAGTGAAGCCACTTAGTCGTCTTTGACTCTTAGCGACCCCATGGACTGGAGCCTACCAGGCTCCTCCGTCCATGGGATTTTCCAGGCAAGAGTACTGGGGTGGGGTGCCATTGCCTTCCCTGTTAAAAGAGCAAAGTATTTTTCTAAAAATAATAGTCTTAATAGAAGCATGTATGAAACAGATATATATTTGGAATTTGTTTTGGTATAACTCAAAATTGTGCTCTAACAAGATACAACATTTTTCCAATATAATAGAAGCAGAAATTGCCTGAATGTATAGATAATTTTACATGAAAACAGAATAAGTCATCACAAAACTGTTTAATAATTTTGAGTATGTAAAAGTACTTTAGCTGGTGGTGTGTTCTTTTTTGCCTTGTCACTTGAAATCCCCTAAATTTTAGAACTCTTTGAGCTTTTGAAGACTACATGACAAACTAACTTCAGAGTAGTAGAGAATTCTCTGACGTTGATTTCTCAGTTGTTATATGGCAATTCTTCATTGGTCTCTTGCATTTTCCTAAGGAGGAACTGATTGTCATTTGTTCCAGAAGTTCTAGTCAACAATATTTTTAGAGCAAATAGTGTCAGAAGTCAGAGATAATGTCTTCCTCTAAGTAGAGGGAAGGCTTGGATACAGTCCACTGCAAAATGTTCAGCTTCCATAAGCTCAAGGTTCATCTCTTGTAATTCAACTCACTGTAAATGGCTGTCATCTGTTCCTTTTATGTTGTGTTGTGGGAATTGGGATTTGGAGATCAGCTGAAAATATGATACTCTGGCTACTGCTCTTGCTGTGAGTTGATATATTTGCACATTATTATAATTATAATTATTATATTATTAATTATTATAAATTATATAATTATTATAATTAATATTATATATTATATTATTTATAAATATATCATATAAATAAATTAGATTTAATATTCATTTAAAATATTAAATATTTTAAAATTATATAAATAAATTATATTTATATTTATAAATAAATATATAATATAATATAAATATAAAAAATAGATTTACTATTCATTTAAACTATGAAGTATTTTAAAATTATATAAATAAATTATATAATTGATTTAATAGTAAATGAAATATTTCATGTAAATATTGAAAATATTCAGGTGTTGGAGAAGACTCTTGAGAGTCCCTTGGACTGCAAGGAGATCCAACCAGTCCATTCTGAAGGAGATCAGCCCTGGGATTTCTTTGGAAGGAATGATGCTAAAGCTGAAACTCCAGTACTTTGGCCACCTCATGCAAAGAGTTGACTCATTGGTGGAGACTCTGATGCTGGGAGGGACTGGGGGCAGGAGGAGAAGGGGACGACAGAGGATGAGATGGCTGGATGGCATCACTGACTCGATGGATGTGAGTCTGAGTGACCTCCAGGAGTTAGTGATGGACAGGGAGGCCTGGCGTGCTGCGGTTCATGGGGTCGCAAAAAGTTGGACACGAATGAGCGACTGATCTGATCTGATCTGATCTGATTTATAAATATAAATATAATTTATTTATATAATTTTAAAATATTTCATATTTTAAATAAATATTAAACAATTCAGACAAATATATTTTTAGAAATTTAATTATAAATTATCCATTTGGAATTTCAAAACTAATAGAGTAATTGGTTTTAAAATCTAACTACAGTTCACCAAAGGATATATAGTGAAACAGTTATATATCATCTTCAATGAAAACATGTCATAATGTTATTTTTAGAGTCAGAAGCAATTTTCCAAATCTAGTGGAGAAAAATAGAGGTGCACTCTTCTCTACATTGTGAATTATTCACCTTTGTGTGAGTAGGTTACATGACCCATTATATAAAGAAGAGTTACTTTTTTAAAAAACTGTCCTGAAATAAAGTGTGTTATGTAATTGAGTGTATGCATTTGGAGATGTAGAATTTGAATCAGGTTTATAAACACTTTTATGAATTTAGACAATTTTAAAACAAGATGAATGATGTCTGACTTAAAAAAAGGGTACAGGATGTTTATAATACGTGTACTTACTAAAGGCATAAACAACTCATGACAAATGTAACCATAAGTCAATATTATTCCACTTAGGCTAATGATATCCAGAGAAACCAAGTTACAGACTGCATGAACTTTTAGCTCCTTGAAGCATAGATTTCAAAAAAAGAATATTTTAAAACAATAGGAACTAAACTTAAAAAGGTAATTGCATGAAAAGTAAATGGATGATTTAAAGTCATTATTTATTATACAGGTAAAATAATGATGAACATGAGGTAAATAATAAAATCCATGTGCCTACTTATAGTAGATTCAGACCACTGGCCAATAGGGAGAGAGTTAAAGGTAAAAATAGTCAATGTTGTGTTTTCAGTGCTTGATGATTATGATTTTTGTCTCCCCTAAGAAAGTCCCCATAAGTACCTATAGTTTATAGTAATAAATGTCATGATCAATCAACAACATGATCCATTAAAAATTATATGCTGAATTATTTTAAGAAGTCTATACATAAAAAAAACCATTAACAGTTTCAGTGAATTGAAGATTCCTCAATATATCAGTTACAACTAACAAATAATGTAGTTTTAAGGGGTGAAAAAGATGGGCAGTGACCAGAATGTTACTTGACTTGTGTAAAATAATTTTATGAATATGTAATAAAAAATCAATATATTTTAAGATAGAGCCTGATATCAGTCAGTGGCATAGAAATTTGAGCAGGCATTGGAAGTTTTTGAAAAGGACCAGGCAATCCTACCATATGTGTGTGTACATTCTTCTGATCATCTCCTAAGCAAGCACTGTAGCCATTTACCAGGTTAATGTGCATTAGGCAAAGGGGAATAACCAGAAAATTTGATATGCATTTAATTGCATATGGTGTCTTAACAGACATTAATAAAAGGACATCTATAAATATTGTTGCCTATAATTAGAGAGAGGAATTATGAAGGCTAGATACAAAGTAGAGTTCTATTTTAGACACATCTCACACTGAGTCTGAAAGAGGTTTTGTGATCAATTTGGGGGTTATTTCTCCCCTTCGTGTATAACTAGTGTTGAAATGCTCAGTAGTTGCCCACACCCTTTTATTGGTCTCCTGACATGAAGGGAATTTCTCAGTGGATAATTTCTGCTCACTAGTCAGTGTTGTGCATCAGAAGCAGTATGGTACCCTAGAAGGTATTGCAGTAATAAACAACAACATCAAAGACATAATGAGAGCTGCTCTGCAGCAGGTCTGGGATACAGACACTTTCTCTTGATCTAGTGATGTCAGAGGTATTTGTAGTTGGATAAATGTGCTGTGTGGTATATCTGTGAAGCCCTCACTAAGAAAATTTCTGTGTAAATCCTTAAGGTATAAAAGCTTGTCTGTGCCTTTTGCAGTAGAGAACTGATCTCAGTTTGAAATGAATATCTGGCCTAATACCAGTGTTTGGAAGATAATAACAGTGGCCTGTGGACACCAAGTGACTGTGCAATCAGACCTTCCTATCATGAGCTGATTAACATAAAACCCACTAAATCTTAAGTAATCTAGGTGCAGCAGTAATCCACTGTATGATGGAAATGTCAAAAAGAGAATCAGGCACAATCAGTCCCAAAAAGCACAAATAAATTACATGAACATTTGGCACTGATGTCTTGACAAATATTCCTGTTGGACAAATACCTCTCTTTCAGTTCAAACATATGGATTATGTGGAAATACCTTTGACGACTTAATCAGGAAGAAAATGTCAAACCTGGTTCACAGAAAGGATTGAGCAATGTGTTGTCGATGCTAGCTGGGAATATACTACCACCTATTATGATGGCACCTGTGCCACCCTGTGTCTTGAGCATTGTTCTACAAATGGAAGGATATGCCAAATCAGCCACTGATAAAGAGGGCTTTATTCAGAGGAAAGAAGTTGTAGGTAGGGTTAGCACCTCTCCTGATCACTTCCTGAGAATCTCTGCACAATGTATGCATCCTATCTGTACAGCCTTAGGAGCTCATATCAGAGGTGCTGTTTTTCAAGGAGAACACTTCCAAGGGGAAATATTAAGGGCTCCACTGAACTGGAAGAAAGAATCACTGTCTTATCACATTGGTCTTCTTCCTGTAGTGAAAAGTGAAAGTGAAAGTCTCTCAGTTGTGTCTGACTATAGAGTCCATGGAATTCTCTAGGCCAGAGGATCGAACCCAGGTCTCCCGCATTGCAGGTGGATTCTTTACCAGCTGAGCCACAAGGGAAGCCCAAGAATACTGGAGTTTGTAGCCTATCCCTTCTCCAGTGGATCTTCCTGACCCAGGAATTGAACAGAAGTCTCCTGCATTTCAAATGGATTCTTTGCCAACTGAGCTACTAGGGAAGCCCATAGACTAGTAGGTAAATACAGGAGTTACTACAGTGATGTCAAAAGTAATGCTAATTTCAACAACACTTTAGAGTTGTTTCTATACAATAAGAGAAGGTTGTGGCATGCCTGAAATGATCGAGATTCACTGGAGCATTTTTTGATTTTTTCATTTTTTCCATGGGAAAAATGGTAGGTGTGAACAGAAATTACAACCACCCAAGCCTGACACCCAGATAGGGAATGAAGTTTTAAGATATTTTGGAAATAACTTGTACACTGTTGGTGGGAATATAAATGGGTGCAGTCACTATGTAAGGGTTCCTTAAAAAAATTAAAAGTAGAACTACCGTATTATCCAGGAGTTCCACTTGTGGGTATATATGGAAAAAAAATGAAAACAACTAATTCAGAAAGATATATTAACCATAACTTTCAGAACAGAACAATTTACAATAGCCAAGGCATGGAAACAAACCAAATGCCCATTAACACAGAATTGGTGTAAGAAGATGTTATACACACACATGTGCATGCACACACACACACACACACACACACACACAGAATATTACCCAGCCATAGAAAGAATGAAATATTGCCATTTTAAGCAACTTGAATGGACCTAGAGTATATCATACTAAGTGAAGTAAGTCAGAGAGAGAAAAACAAATAAGCTATTACTTATATATAGAATCTAAAAAATAATGTAGATAAATCTATCTATAAAACAGAAACAGATTTACAGATTAAAAAAAAAAAAAAAAAAAAAAACTTGATCACCAAAGGGAACAGAGAGTGGGGAGGGATAAATTAGAAGTATGGGGTTAACAGATAAAAGCTACACAAATTACATATACAACAAGGATTAGCACAGGGAACTATAGACAATATCTTATAATAACTTATAGTGGAAAATAATCTGAAAAAATTTATATATATAACTAAATCACTTTGCTGTACACCTGAAATTAATACACTATTTTAAATCAACTGTACTTTCATAAAAAAGATATTTTGTGGGTTAAGGTCTTGGTCCTCCAGAAAGGCAAGAAACCTTCACTACCCAAAGAGCAAGTTGAGGAAAGAGCGATTTCAGTGGCTGGTAAAGACTTGAGATGATTGCTCTTAGTCAAGGCCTCATGACAAGCTGCGGGCAACAGGGGTCTTTAGCTTGTCCATTTAGTCTTTTTAGACACTGAGAAAGCCACCACTTGTAATGGATGGAGAATTTAATGACTGAATATGTAGATGAAGTGATATAGGGATGGGGTCTCTCTTCCCCAGAGCATCATTTCAAATGTTCTCCATCCTTCATCTGTCTCATAAGCATATATCAATCAACTCTTTATAGGTGCAAACTAACAACCTCTCAGCTATTCTTTCTGATCTCAGGTTAATCTAACACAGAAATGTGGCAACCCTTATAAATCTACTTGGTACTCACATTTGGGGAACTTGAAAGTGAGGCCAACTTTATACATGATGTGTTCTTATTTGCAGGAAAGATGGAAGTGAAGGAAAAAGTTGATGAAAAAAAATTGCTTCATCCTTTCCTTCCCAGGGTGAACAGTACCCTGGTACATTCCTTAAAGCATCTCTTAAGTTTTTTGTGATATTCCAGGCACCTGAATCAGGGGCCAGTTGGATAAAGATCCTTGTATGCTGAATTGTTTTAACAACCCGGTCCTCCCAACACCCTTTCTGAGTGATTCTTGGAATCACATTTCCATGTAAGTCACCTGTACAGCAGTAGACTTTTTCTCAGGCTCTGGTTCAAGGTATCCGAGACTAATTACTCTGGTAGGGAAAAACCCTGAGATATAAAATACAAACAGGTCAAGAAGCAAGCAATATTTTAAAAAATTACTCTGTAAGGACATAACAATGGACTTTTGTACTGAGTATTTATTTGGCCAATATCATTTTTTTAACTAATAATGAACTGAACAACTATTTATTTATCAATTATTACACTACACTATTGTTGGACTTCTCAGGTGGCACTAGTGGTAAAGAACCCTCCTGCCAATGAAGCAGACATAAGAGATGCATATTCGATCCCTGGGTCAGAAAGATCCCCTGGAGAAGGAAATGACAACCCACTCCAGTATTCTTGCTGGGAAATCCCATAGGCAGAGGAAGATTGCGGTTACAGTCCATCGGGTCTCAAAAGATTCAGGCAAGACTGAGCAACTAAACAACAGCAACAGTTTATTCTTATATCTAAATATATATTGAAGCCATAAAGGGAAAAGGCTGCTCTGAAAATCCTTCTGAAGTAGTTTTGCTCTTCATATCTGACCAAGAGTAACTGTACATATTGAAGGAGTATCCTAAAATGTGACAGCTCCAGAATCTGTAAGTAACAGCTTTTTTAAAAAAAAAAAAAAAAATTATATTTACTTAGTATTTCTTTTTTCACTCTACTATTAATCTATTTGTCATCTCAAGATACTTAATGAATGGTGCTATCTGTTCATTTAAATCTGAAGATGAGACAACATTTTCTTATGAAAATAGCTCTGATATATACATACTACTTTGATAAATTTTCCCTTTTCTATTGTTATAATGGGAAAAATATGTGGAATAGATCTCAACATGCTAACTGGTTGATTTATTCATTTAATTTAATAAAATTTGGCAAAAATGATGTGTAATGAACATCTATATCACATTTATGCTAATGATAGTGAACAATATGCCTGAGACATAGAAACAGCCATCAATAGCTTAATTTTAAGTAGAAAATATAGCACTTTTAAGATAAGTGGGATATTTACTCAAAAATCATTGGGCACAGAAATGTTAATATTATAAAAGGACAAAATAAATCAATGAGTGGTTTGTCAAATTTTATCTTTTGAAAAATATGATTTTTTCAAAGAGCTTCTTGAAGCATTTAATTATCTAAATATTATAAAACTGCATTTAAAGCCTGATGCTAAAACCCATAATAGAATAATATTTTAGAAAAAATAACATTATGCCACAATACAAGAAAGATTGTTGATGCAGAAACTCATTAGGAGGCTATAACATGAAGGACACAGGCACAGAACACAAGATTTCAAAGGCCTGAACTATGGTGGTTCTGTGTCAGGAGAGATTACGGTATGGATATCAAAAAGAAAGTCTCATCAAATTTGTGAAATTCAAAGATACTGCTTCAAAGCTATCAGAAATCCTAAAGCTGTCTCAGATATTTAAATCTCACTGAGGAAGAACAGCCCTGGTCATGTTATTAAAACAGTAGAAAAGTCAGAGAGGTAGTTGGTTTCAAAGCCTGGTGAATGGAAATTAGATTAATGTATGAGTGAAAGTGAAGTCTCTGTTGTGTCTGGCTCTTTGCGGCTCCATGGACTATAGCCTACCAGCTTCCTCCATCCATGGCATTTTTCAGGCAAGAATACTGAAGTGGGTTGCAATTTCTTTCTCCAGGAGATATTCCCAACCCAGGGATTGAACCTGGGTCTCCCGAATTGTAGGCAGACGCTTTACCGTCTGAGCCACCAGAGTGTAACCTTGTAATTTTGGTTGTAAAGTGATTGTGTGTGTGTGTGTTAGTCACTCAGTTGTGTCCAACTTTTTTTCACCCCATGGACTGTAGCCTGACAGGCCCCTTTGTCCATAGAATTCTCTTCCTTCTCGAGGGGATTTTCCTGACTCAGGGATTGAACCCAGGTCCTCCTCATGGCAAGGAGATTCTTTGCAACATGAGCTGCCAGGGAAGATGTATAAAATGATTAAACAGTAAAAAATAAAAATATATATATATATAGCTGATTTAGAAGTACATAGAGATTTATTCAAATTGTATGTTAAATGGCATGAGATGGAAGACTCCTTTTTTTCACTTCAAACCATTACCATTTTGGTTAAAAAGTGCTTCTCTGGTTGAGGAGAAAAGGCAACACTTTTACACTGTTGGTGGGAATGCAAACTAGTACATCCACTATGGAGAACAGTGTGGAGATTCATTAAAAACCTGGAAATACAACTGCCATATGACCCAGCAATACCACTGTTGGGCATACACACCGAGGAAACCAGAATTGAAAGAGACACGGGTACCCCAATGTTCATTGCAGCACTGTTTACAATAGCCAGGACATGGAAGCAACCTAGATGTCCATCAGCAGACAAATGGATAAGAAAGCTGTGGTACATATACACAATGGAGCATTACTTCGCCATTAAAAACAATACACTTGAATCAGGTCTAATGAGGTGGATGAAACTGGAGTGTATTATACAGAGTGAAATAATCCAGAAAGAAAAACACCAATACAGTATACTAATGCATATATATGGAATTTAGAAAGATGGTGATGGTAATTATAACCCCATATGCGAGACAGTGAAAGAGACACTGATGTATAGAACAGTCTTTGGGACTCTGTGGGAGAGGGTGAGTGTGGGATGATCTGAGAAACATGTATACCATCATATGTGAAACAGATGGCCAGTCCAGGTTCAATGCATGAGACAGGGTGCTCAGGGCTGGTGCACTGGGGTGACCCAGAGGGATGGGATGGGGAGGGAGGTAGAAGGGGGTTCAGGATGGGGAACACATGTACACCCATGGCTGATTCATGCCAATGTATGTCAAAAACCACTACAATATTGTGAAGTAATTGGCCTCCAATTGAATAAATTAAAAAAAAATAAAAATAAAAAGTGCCTCTCTCTCTAGAAGCCTTAGCACAGATAATCAGGAAAACTGACTGCAATCAAGAGAACATGATTTACAGGTCCAGCATATTTTTACAAAGAGCTATTGCATTAGAAGAAGTGAGCTATTTCAAATGTGTTTCGTTAGGAAGTCGGCCAGCCAGAATTTTGTAAAGCAAATTGGAGGCAAACAAAGAATCCATAGAAGACAACTGATAAAGACTCAGCACACAATGCACTTTGTTCAGGCGCAAAGGAAATTATGGCATGCGTGCTTTTTAGTGGGAAAAGCCTTGAAATAATCATTGAACATCACAGTACATGTGAAGTAGAAAGAAGAATGGGATCTGAATACACAGATTCACACTGATTTCAATAAGGGCGGACTGATATCCAGTTTTGAAGCACACCAGTCACCATGAACAGTATTAAAGGCAAAATGATAGGACACTGAAAGATGGACTCCCCAGGTTGGTAGGTAGCCAATATGCTACTGGAGATCAGTGGAGAAATAACTCCAGAAAGAATGAAGAGAGAGAACCAAAGCAAAAACAACACCCAGTTGTGGATGTGCCAAGTGATGGAAGTAAATTCTGATGCTATTAAGAATTATATTGCATAGAAACCTGGAATTTTAGGTCCATGAGTCAAGGTAAATTGGAAGTGGTCAAACAGGAGATGGCAAGACTGAACATTGACATTTTAGGAATCAGTGAACTAAAATGGACTGGAATGGGTGAATTTAACTCAGATAACCATTATATCTACTACTGTGGACAAGAATCCCTTAGAAGAAATGGAGTACCCATCATAGTCAACAGAGTCTGAAATGCAATACTTGGATGCAATTTCAAAAATGAAAGAATGATTTCTGTTCATTTCCAAGGCAAACCATTCAATATCACAGTAATCCAAGTCTATGTCTCAATCAGTAATGCTGAAGAATCTGAAGTTGAACTGTTCTATGAAGACCTACAAGAACTTCTGGAACTAACACCCAAAAAAAGATGTCCTTTTCATTATTGGGGATTGGAATGCAAAAGTAGGAAGTCAAGAATGACCTGGAGTAACAGGCAAATTTGACCTTGGAATACAGAATGAAGCAAGGTAAAGGCTAATAGAGTTTTGCCAAGGAACACACAAATCATAGCAAACAACCTCTTATAACAACAAAAAAGTAGATTCTACACATGGACATAACCAGATGGTCAACACCGAAATCAGATTGATTATATTCATTGCAGCCAAAGATGGAGAAGCTCTATACAGTCAGCAAAAACAAGACCAGCAGATGACTGTGGTTCAGATCATCAGCTCCTTATTTCAAAACTCAGAAGAAAGTATGGAAAACCACTAGACCATTCAGGTATGACTTAAACCCCTTATGATTATTCTGTGGAAATGACAAAGATTCAATGGATTAGAGCTGGTAGACAGACTGCCTGAAGTACTGTGGACGGAGGTTTATGACATTGTACAGGAGGCAGGGATCAAGACCATCCCCAGGGAAAATAAATGCAAAAAGGCAAAATGGTTGTCTGAGGAGGCCTTAAAAATAGCTGTGAAAAGAAGAGAAGTGAAAGGCAAAGGAGAAAAGGAAAGATATACCCATTTGAAGCAGAATTCCAAAGAATAGCAATGAAAGAGCAAAGCCTTCCTCAGTGATTAATGCACAGAAATACAGGAAAACAATAGAATGGGAAAGGCCGAGATCTCTTCAAGAAAACTAGAGATACTAAGGGAATGTTTCGTGCAAAGATGCACACAATAAAGGATAGAAATAGTATGCACCTAAAAGAAGCAGAAGATATTAAGAAGAGGTGGCAAGAATACACAAAAGAACTGTACAAAAAAAGATCTTCATGACCAAGATAATCATGATGGTATGATCACTCACCTAGAGCCAGACATCCTGGAATGCAATATCAAGTGGGCCTTAGGAAGCATCCTAATGAACAAAGCTAGTGGAGGTGATGGAATTTCAGTTGAGTTATTTCAATTCCTAAAGGAGGATATTGTGAAAGTACTGCACTCAGTATGCCAGCAAATACGGAAAACTCAGCATTGGCCATAAGACTGGAAAAGGTCAGTTTTCATTCCAGTCCCAAAGAAAGGCAATGCCAAAGAATGTTCAAATGCCCACACAATTGCACTCATCTTACACTAGGAAAGTAATACTCAAAATTCTCCAAGCCAAGCTTCAACAGTACATCAACCATGAACTTCCAGATGTTCAAGCTGGATTTAGAAAAGACAGGGGAACCAGAGGTCAAATTGCCAACATCCATTAGATCATCAAAAACACAAGAGAGTTCTAGAAAAATATCTATTTCTGCTTTATTGATTATGCCAAAGCCTTTGACTGTGTGGATCACAACAAACTGTGGAAAATTGTTCAAGAGATGGGAATACCAGACCACTGACCTGCCTCCTGAGAAATCTGTAGGCAGGTAAATAAGCAACAGTTAGAACTGGATGTGGAACAGCAGACTGGTTCCAAATCAGGAAAAGAGTACATCAAGGTTGTGTATTGTCACCCTGCTTATTTGACTTAAATGCAGAGTAAGTACATCATGTGAAATCCTGGGCTGGATGAAGCACAAGCTGGAATCAAGATTGCTGGGAGAAACATTAATAACTTCAGATGACACCATTCTTATGGCAGAAAGTGAAGAAGAACTCTTTAAAGAGCCCCTTGATGAAAGTGAAAGAGGAGAGTGAAAAAGTTGGCTTAAAGCTCAACATTCAGAAAACTAAGATAATGGCATCAGGTCCCATCACTTCATGGCAAATAGATGGAGAAACAATGGAAACAATTATAGACTTTATTTTGGGGTGGGGGGGGCTCCAAAATCACTACAGATGGTGACTGCAGCCATGAAATTAAAAGACGCTTGCTCCTTGGAAGAAAAGTTACGGCCAACCTAGACAGCATATTAAAAAGCAGAGACATTACTTTACCAACAAAGGTCTGTCTAGTCAGAGCTATTGTTTTTCTAGTAGTCATGTATGGATGTGAGAGTTGGACTATAAAGAAAGCTGAGTGTCAAATAATTGATACTTTTGAACTGTGGTGTTGAAGAAGACTCTTGAGAGTCTGTTGGCCTGCATGTAGACCCAGCCAGTCAATCTTAGTAATCTGTCCTGAAAATTCATGGAAGGACTGATGCTGAAGTTGAAAGTCCAATACTTTGGCCACCTTATGCAACAAACTGGCTCTTTGGAAAAGACCTTGATGCTAGGAAAGATGAAGGCAGGAGCAGAAGGGGACGACAGAGGATGAGATGGCTGGATGGCATCATTGACTCAATGGACATGAGTTTGAGTAAGCTCTGGGAGTTGGTGATTTGCAGGTAAGCCTTGCATGCTGAAGTCCATGGGGTTACAAAGAATCAGACAAGACTGAGTGACTGAACTGGAGACTACTTTAGGTTCGGACAGAAATATAAAAAATTTTTGATTTTGTCTTGTGACTTGTTTATAAATATTTTACTTTAGCTTCTATGAACTACTGTATCTACCCACCGATAACACACAGAAGTACAATCATGCCTATAAAGTAGATGCTCAGGTGGGCTAAGCCAATAGAAGCTATGTAACTTGAAAATGATATACATGATTGCTGTATCTGTCCTTCAAAATAAGTTAAGTTGTAATCACTGGAGACAGATTCCCTATGACATGAACAGTAAACAATGAACCTAGACGACATTAATAATAAAATGTTTATAATATCTAATAATTATTGAGTAAATTATGTGTACATGTTTAAAGTACAAGCTTTTAATATTGCATTGAATTTAATTTATTATAGCAAACTGGGATATGAATTTTCTTATAATACTCACTTTAGAGATGATAAGCAAATGAGAAAATGAGTTCAAAGTCACAAAGCAAGATACAAAACCTTTTCACTAAATTATTAAAACATGTTCTTACAAGGGGAGGTTTTCTTTAAGGAAATATATTTTAATGTTTTGATGTAAAATTAAATTTTTATGTAAATGTCTTCACTAATATATTTATATTGTATTATTCACCGAGTTGCTAATTATTTAATAGGATTTACAGTTAATAATGATTTTATAATTAGAATATAACCAATTACATTATAAATTAATCATAGATTCCATAAAATTAAATATAAACAATGGGCTTTAATGTCAATAAAAAACATACTGGGACAGGATTGATTTCAGTCTCTTTTTATTTTTATTCTTCTTTTGATAAAGAAAGCATAGAGATTGATGATGGAATAATTTTGAGGTTGAGAGAGGAAAATTATGGTTTAGTTTTGAGAGAAAGAAATCATGGTATGAAATTCAGTACAGCTATTAGTACTGAATTAATAGGATACTGAAGCTATAACCCCCACTATTTACACATAATGCTGCAAGAGTCCATACTTTAAACAGATACAGATTGGTGTAAAGCAGCTATGACCTTTGATTTGAAGGTATATGCTTTCAAATTTTTACTGTGAGGTCCACTGATTCCTTCTAATTAATGGAAGACAGATAAAGGGACAAACAATTTCTAGAGTCCTTTTTTCCCGACAATACAGTTTACTAAACTTCACATTGTTAACAAGAATTGTCAAAATGATATTTCTCTGAGGTATTCTACACACTAGGCAGTCATGGTAACAGTTTAACACTCATGATTCCTGTAAAAGAGATGAGAGACAAAAACACTAGTTCTATTTAATGAAAGTAAATAAGGGCAAAATTCTAAAATATCAAGCTATCAACCCATCTGGGTCTGGGGAATTTCAATAAACTGGACACAGAACAAGTCACCTCAGTAAGGATGGTGAGAAATTACTTCAGGGGAGTCACAAGAAAAGGCTTAAATTACACATCTGAGTTCTGTGTAATAATAGTGAATGAGTCGTAGCCTTTGTTTTGGAAAATAGGTTGGTTCCCAGATTACCTAAGGATGTAACAGAGAACTCCATGGGACAGATGGGAATCCTGAAGGAAAAGAGAAAAGAAAAAGAAAAGAAAAAGAAACTGTACAGTTTCATGGACATTTTGGTGAAACCTTTTGTAATGTGAATAGAGGCTTACAGAGACAATGGACTTGGCTAACTAACAGAAATTCTAACCGTTTTCAGTTGTCCAGATGTGGCAAATTTCCAAGGGGCTCCTTAGGATGAAAAATACTGAAGTTTATAAAGAGCGGATAAATCTAAAATACTTTCACATTGCAACTCAAATATTCTTTAATTTTTGTGTATTACAGAAACATCTAAGTTGTTTCATATCAATGGTAGTTATCCAGGTTCTAGAAATTTATTTATCCCTTCTCTATTATAGCATCACCGTGTTTGCAAAGCCAGCCACACAACTGAATTCTCCACATCTTGCAGTGTGCACTTACCTTACAAATGTGTATGTAATGATGATTTAATACTTATTTTGTTATGCTTTATATGTTTCTAGATATTACATTATAATATATAAGAATAAGTTCTAGTTGCACATTTTCTATTTTTCATTGATTTATTTACACCTATTATATAGCAGGCACATGAAAGGAAAATTTAAGTGATATTTAAAATTTTAAATGATCTGTTATGCCTCTTTGATTCTATATGACTTTCATTTTAATGCATTTAAAATTTTCATGTTTAATAATTTTCAAGTCTGCCTTCTTGGCTAGATTGTATGTTCCATGTGCTTTATGTGTACATAGAGGCTGCTATATAAAGATCAATAGATATTTAATAAACAAATGACAAGGCAACCACCATAATTTTATAGAATATAATGTGGCTCTAAAGCAAAGTTTAATACTTGAAATTTATCTGACACCTTAATTTTCTATGTTATCTAATATTTATTTAATAAAATATAATAGTTCCATGTTACTTTTCCCTTTACTGATTCTTGTGCTTTTTAAGCTTTCTAATCTCTATGGAAGGTTTAAGGTTTTCTGTTTTATTCACCTCATTCTAACTCCCTAGAAGATGAGTTATACTCTATCAGAGATAATGGTTAAGTGGCAAATGTCATTATCCAGGAGTCCCTAGGGAAACAAGTGAGTGATTTAAAAATATAAGCAGATTAGTAGCTCTCTTTATGGCTCAATGAAGCATCTTTCTATTCTTGTTCTTGAATCTTTTCTACGTTGGATCACTCTTTGCTTAATCGCCCATGCAATAATATGGAACAAGGGGGTGGCTTTCATTCAGGAAGTTAATCCCATACTTGAAATATCTATTAAAACAAAACCAGAATCAAAATCATGGGGGAACTAAATGATGGGTATCTTTGACATGCTTCTTTTATCTCTGGAAAATACAATTTTTCCTTTGTTATTTAAAAAAATAATCTATATTAAGCTTCTACATCAACTCAGTAGGAATTTGGGGATTGACTTAAGAATGTAGTTGAGATTTGTATATAGAGGTGAAATGATTCTTCCAATCATATATTAGGTTGGTGAAAAAGTAATTGCAGTTTTACATTGTTGAACTTTGCCATTTGATATTGTAATATATTTTTAAATAAATGTGGTTATGTTATGCATTATTTTAATGTGCATCTCTTGCTTTATGTTTTTGTTAATGGATTATTATTTCTGTTTATTTTATATGTATTTTAGGTTACGGAAATGATGTTAGACAAAAGGCACATTCGAGTGATTTTCTTACTTGAGTTCAAAATGGGTCATAAAGCAGTGGAGACAACTTGCAACACCAACTTTGCATTTGGCCTATAAACTGTTAATGAACATAAAGTGAAGGGTGATTCAAGAAGTTTTGCAAAGGAAATGAGAGCCATGAAAATGAGAAGCATAGTGCCCAGCCATCGGAAGTTGACAATGACCAACTGAGAGTATCATTGAAGTTGATCTCTTACAACCACCTGAGAAATTGCCCAAGGACTCAGCGTTGACCATTCTATGGATGTATGGAAGCATATTGGAAAGGTGAAAAAGCTCAATAAATGGGTGCCCTGTGAGATGACCACAAATAGAAAAATTTGTCATTTTGAAGTGTCATCTACTCTTATTCTATATAATAATAAATTATTTCTCAATCGGATTGTGATGTGCAACAACAACTGGATTTTATATGGCCACTCAGAGTGACTAGCTCAGTGGCTGGTCCAAGAAAAAGCTCCAAAGCACTTCCCAAAGCCAAACTTGCACCCCCAAAAAAGGGGGAAGGTCATAGTCACTGTTTGGTGGTCTATTGCTGGTCTGATCCACTACAGCTTTCTGAATTCCAGTGAAACCACTGCATCTGAGAATTCTGCTCAGCAAATTGATGAGATATACAAAAAATTACAATACCTGCAGCCACCATTAGTCAACTGAAAGGGCCCAGTTCTTCTCTGCAACTATGCCTAACTGCATCACACAATGAACACTTCAAAAGTTGAATGAACTGGGCTATGAAGTTTGCCTCATTTGCCACATTCACCTGACTTATCTCCAACTGACTACCACTTATTTAACCATCTCAACAACTTTTTGCAGGGAAAATGCTTCCACAAGTAGCAGGACCAGAAAATGCTTTCCATGTGTTTGTTGAATTCTGAAGTATAGATTTTTATGCTATAGGAATAAACGTATTTGTCATTGGCAAAACAATGTGCTGATTGTAATGGTTCCTATTTTGATTAATAAAGATGTGATTGAGCCTAGCTATTATGATGTAAAATTCAGGGTATGAAACCACTATTACTTCTACACCAACCTAATAGTTAATTCAGGTTACTTTACTATGGAGGATATATGGACAGTTTTGTTGAAAGACAAACTTATTTAAAACTCTTTCCTGCTTGCATTTCTATAGTGCAGCAATCGCAACACTAAAATACTAAAGTCTAAGAAGGCCTTGAAACTTCTATCTAATTTAAAGTTTAGCAAAGCAATTCCTTCATTAGTAGAAACTCGAATTAAAACTGAGTTTTCTTAAAACTGAGAGAGACAGGGTGAGATAGGTATATTCATTATTCTGGTCAGCCAAGAAAGAAAGGCAAGATTCTAGTGCTAAATGCTGAAGAAGCAGCTTCTGGAGTCTTTGCAAATTTTTTTGTTTGTTTTTTAGTTTTAGCAGGAGGAACAGCTTCTTTGGCATCCTGGTTGATACTGAGACACTGGCAATCATTTCAGGAAGTCCAGGCTAACATCTCTCTCTTCAGCCCTCCAAACAATGTGAGAGTATTGTATATATGTTTTGTAAAACTTATTAAATCCCTCTATCATAAAACTAGCTAGAGTATATCTTATTCTCTGCAACTAAAAGCTGATTTGTACCTCTGACAATATAAGAGAATACACAATTGTGTGAGATAATAGTCTCACACATAGTGATTGCTCAGCAGATAAAGAATCCACCTGCAATGCAGAAGATATAGGAAACATGGGTTCAGTTTCTGGGTAGGGAAGATTCCCTGGAAGAAGAAATGGCAACCTGCTCCAGTATTCTTGCCTGAAAAATTCCATGGACAGAGGGGCCTGGCAGGCTACAGTCTGTGCGGTCACAAAAAGTCAGACACTCCTGAGCAACTGAATATGCATGCATGCATAGTCATATTGACATAAACAATTACACATGGATACAAGATGTGTATCCATCCACACATCTTTCTTGGGAATCTGGTTCTTGAAACTAAGATTAAAAGTTTAATACTGGGCCAGACACATAGTAAACCAAAAACAAATATTCTCTGTTTGCTATTTTGCAGCTTGTCTACATAAGGCTTTAAGGCACACCATCACAGCCCCTGGCAGAGTTTTAATTTTACTTTTGCAGCTCAAAGAATGTGATGTATATAATTTGTAAATATGCATTTACTTGCATTTCTATGGCCTGTGTCTCTTGTTTACTGAATTTAAAAAGTACAGTCCCTTTCCCATTCTACTTGCACTTCTGGCTTGTGGGCTTCCTTTTACTGAATTAAAAAAATACAATCCCTTTCCTTTTTTACTGAAAAATTCATTTTACTGAATTTAAAAAATACAATCTCTTTCCTATTCCTATTCTAAAATACTTTGGAAAACATGAGTCTGGTATTTTTAAATTAGGCAATTCCCTAACGCAATATTTCTAGGAATTACATCATAGGCTAACATATTTACTATAGTAATATTTGTAAGAACTATAAAATAAACTATATTATCTGAAGCATAAAGTTATAGTAATACATTTATAAATTATGTTTATAAGCTAATATTACATACTGTAGTTTTAAGTGTTTTCACTTTTAGTTCTGCCAAAACTTTTTGTAGTAAACAACCTATCTGTCTCATCTACACACGTGGAGATGCTCAGAGTTGACACAATATAATTGTCTGAATCAAAGGAAGTAACATACAATATTTAAGAATAAATTAATCCTCATAATAATATGTTTCTGAATCCATTATTGCTGACTTAGTGTTTAAATCATTTGTATGACCCTAACTTGCCTTGCTGTTGTATTTCAGTTGCCTGTATAGCTAATCTTGTAGAAGAATTGTATTACATAAGATTAACCTGTCATAAACCAGACCTTTACAGATGTTCTTTGCACAAACAGCATAAACAGTAACAATGGCTTTGCATAATATTTAGTACTAACATTACCACCTAATCAAAATTGTCACCCTGTTTTGTTTTGAACTGCAAAGCTATGTACAGACTGACTCTCTGGTACCAAATTCCCTCCTGGATCCTTTGGGAGAAATAATTGAGTTGAGACTGGACAGGATAAATCGTGCACAAATGTGATCAGTTCATCAGAGCCCTTTGACATTATTTTTCATGTCTGATGGTGACCAGACCCCTTGGACACATTACAGGAACTTAAACTGCTTTGAAATAATTTACCTTTTGACTTACACTTCTTAAGTGGAAGATCCTACTGTCTGGTAATTCTATAACAACACTCCCCTTCTGCTTCAAAATTCCACTTTTAACCTGAACCGAAAGTCTTGTTTTTCTATTGTTTGGCATGATTTATGAAACTCTGCTTGTCTTTATCTTTAATATTGTTTAGATAACTTGGACCTTCCTCTGTTTTGGAAAAGATGGCCCATGACACTTTCTTCACACAAATATGTAATCAGTGTCTGAATTGAGGATGTATAAACTAGTCTTTCTTGATATTTTATCTAAGAGGAATAGAGACACAAATGTAAATAGATTAATGGCCATCTTCCATTAAGCAGAACAGGGTCTAGATGGAGACAAAGTTGTCTTCAAGCATCTTCCTCTCTGGGTCATTAATCACCGTATTTAGTTCTACAGTAACAGAGATACATCCACCAAAAGAAGGCACACTAAACCACGTTCTTACCAGAAGTGGTCCCTGGGGGCAGAGATGAATTTACTTTCCATCAACGTGTTCCCACAGCATTTTCTTTAATTCCCAGCATGGGGACTGGGTCAAGGATGTTTTCATATCAACTCTATGAGGTATCTTTGGCCACAAGCCAGGGACTGCCTTCTAAGAAACAGAAGATTAATAAAGGGAAGATTTGCGGGTTATTTTAGTGACATAGCATGGATTATACACTGATTTTAGTTTAGCTATCAATACTATCATTAGGAATCATGAGTCATTTTCCTTTATCAATATATCTTGAGACATTTAAAAATCATGTCTATTGATGTTCTATAAGATAGATATTTCATGGAATATCTGTAACAGAATGTGTTAGGTCTGAAAAAGAAATGTCTAAAAGCTTTCAATTTTTATAATTGAAAGAACTCAAAAGAGCATTTGAAGGACTCAGTTCTTTTATAGATAAATGACAGTGAGATAGTATAAATGATTTATTTACGGGTTTGCTATTCATCTGGGTTGAACCAGAATTCTAGTCTACAGCCAATAGGACTCACTTATTATCCACCATATGTAAATGTATTTTAGTCACTTTCTCTATGATATAAATATTTCAAATTACTTACAAGCTATTATAACAACACATTCTTCAATGGACAAAATGAAAATTTGTCAATAGAGTGCATAAAATATTACTCTTTGTTCCTTTTGATATGTTGCTTCAAGTTGATTTACAAAAAATTCATTTTCTTAGTCTTCAGAAAAGAATAATTGGCACATTTACATTTATAACAAAAAACTCTCCAAATTACTAATTCTATCAAATTAGAGACTGTTTCCAGACATAAAAGTCTATTTTACAATTTGTAAAACCTCCAAATGTCTATTTCATATATCATAAAATATTTTTACTGAAATAACTAGAGCAATATTTTCCCTGAATTTAAGAATTTTGATAACAGACTGAAATGAAATTCAAAATAATTTAAAGCAATGAGTCCTAGTTTGCATTTATTCTCCAATAACATCAAATAGAAATATAAATTGCTAAATAGTCTATCAAGTATAATGCATGGAATTGCGTATAAAGAGGATTTACATTCAATACTTTATAAAGAATCATTTGCAGTTTTTTTTTTTTTAATTTTATGTAACTTTACAATATTGTATTGGTTTTGCCATATATCAAAATGAATCTGCCACAGGTATACATGTGTTCCCCATCCTGAACCCTCCTCCCTCCTCCCTCCCCATACCATCCCTCTGGGTCATCCCAGTGCACCAGCCCCAGGCATCCGGTATCAGGCATTGAACCTAGACTGGCGACTCATTTCATATATGATATTATACATATTTCAATGCCATTCTGTTAAAGCTGAGTGGCAAAGAATTGATGGTTTCAAACTGTGGTGCTGGATAAGACTCTTGAGAGCCCCTTGGAATGCAAGGAGAGAAAACTAGTCAGTCCTAAGGAAAATTAATGCTGAATATTCATTGGAAGGACTGGTGCTGAAGCTCCAACACTTTGGTCACCTTATGTGAAGAACTGACTCATTAGAAAAGACCCTAGGATGCTGGGAAAGATTGAAAGCAGGAAGAGAAGGAGATGGCAGAGGACAAGACATTTAGATGGTATCACTGACTCAATGGACATGAGTTTGAGCAAGCTCTGGGAGATAGTGAAGCACAGGAAATCCTGGCATACTGCTGTCCATGGGGTCACAAAGAGTTGGACACAGCTGAGCAACTGAACAACAATAACAACAATTGTTAAAGCTAAATTTGGACACCAAAAATATTTCAAAGGTGTTTAAATAAATATAACTTTATTTCTGTTTATTTTCTTTGTAAAATCATAGATATAATGAAAAGATGTTATTTCATTTTTTTTTTTTTTTTTTATTTTTTAACTTTACAATATTGCATTGGTTTTGCCATATATCAACATGAATCCACCATAGGTATACACGTGTTCCCCATCCTGAACTCTCCTCCCTCCTCCCTCCCTGTACCATCCCTCTGGGTTGTCCCAGTGCAACAGCCCCAAGCATCCAGTACTGTGCATTGAACCTGGACTGGCCTGAGTAATAAAGGTCTTCATATCAGATTAACTGTTTTCCTCCACAAATATGGCCAGAGAATCTAAGATAGAATTATTCAATAGGCAATGTCAACTATTTGTGTCAGAAACTGTATATATGTTTATTTATTATAACAATTCTCTTAGATAAGTACAGTAATTTAATTCCCATTTCATATAGAGATCAATGAAATAAAATAGAAAGCCCAGAGATAAATCCATGCACCTACAGACACCTTATCTTTGACAAAGGAAGAAAAAATATACAATGGAGAAAAGAGAGTCTCTTTAACAATTGGTGCTGGGAAAACTGATCAGCCACATGTTAAAGAATGAATCTAGAACACTTTCTAACATTATACACAAAAATAAACTCAAAATGGATTAAAGATCTAAATGTAAGACCAGAAATTATTATAAACTCTTAAAGGATAACATAGGCAGATATAAATATCTAATAATAAACTCTAATATAAATCACAGCAAGATCCTCTATGACCCACTTCCCAGAGTAATGGGAATAAAAACAAAAATAAACAAATGGGACATAATTAAACTTAAAAGCTTTTGCACAATGAAGAAAACTATACGCAAGGTGAAAAGGCAGCCTTCAGAATTGGAGAAAATAAGAGCAAAAGAAACAACAAAGACACAGAATTAATCTACAAAATATACAAGCAGCTCATGCAGTGTAATACCAGAAAAATGAACAATCCAATCAAAAAGGGGGCAAAAGAACTAAACAGACATTTCTCCAAAGAAGACATACAGATGGCTAATAAACACATGAAAAGATGCTCAATATCACTCATTATTAGAGAAATACAAATCAAAACCACAATGATACATGTATCATCTCACCCTGGTCAAAATGGATGCCATCCAAACATCTAAAACAGTTAATAATAGAGAGGTCATGGAGAAAAGGGAAACTCTTACACTGTTGTTGGGAATGCAAAGTAGTACAGCCACTATGGAGAACAGTGTGGAGATTTCTTAAGACTGGAAATAGAACTGCCATACAACCCAACAATCCCACTGCTGGGCATACACACAGAATTCAATACTCTGCAGGGGGAGGACGGAGGAAATATTCTGTTAATCAGTTTTCAAGCAAACTTATATTTAGCTCTGATACCAAATAGTGGAACAAAAGCAATTTCCCGAAATCCAAAAATTAAATAAGATGGGACAGATAGTAGGGATTTCATTTTCTACAAGTTGTAATAATAGTAGAGAGAGCAGCGTTTGGCAGATGTTGCTTGATGAAATTATAGTACCTTTGAATGAAATATTTAACACAAACTCATCTCATTCCAGCAGCCAGGGTAAGTGGATGGGATTAAAGGTCACTGCTTCTTATTAGTGGTTGACTATCATACAAGCAAATAATTTGTAGTTTTGCCTTCTGGGGAAAGCTTTGTAAACTTAATTTTACAGAAACTTGTGTATTCTTTCCCATGAAATTCTGGGTTTTCAGGAAGTATATACCTTTTTTATTGAAGGATTTCAATTGATTGAAGATTCATTTGTCCTTGAAGAACAAAAGGAGATAAAGCTTTACTGAACAGTTGCTATTTGCTGGACACTTGACTATTTTCCTTGCGGAGATAGAATGTTGCTATGGTTATAGGATCTGGCAGTGCTGTTCACTAAAATTTTCAGAGGGGGAAAAAAACACCTCAGAAAGTTTGTAACTGTGGCAGTCACTGGCCTCATGTGCTACTGTGGAGCACTTGTAGTGTGGGTACTTTGATTAATATAGAATATTTAATTTTTATTTATTTAAATTCATATAATCACAAGTGCTAGTGTCCACATATTGGACAACACAGCTTTGAGCCAGACTCAATCTCCATGTGTTTTCATGTGTTACTTAACTTCTATAGGTCTCCATTTTCTTATCTATAAAATAGGCATAATATGTATACTATTTCTCTGGGTGATTGTATAGATTAAATGAGTTTTTGTGTGATGTGGATGCATAGAAGTATTCACATTTCACAGAAAAGGAAGCTGTGAGCAAGATGAATCATTTCACTTTCCAAGGGTCACAGATGCTACGAGTACAGGGACTTGCGTCTGCACTCAAGTAGCATGACTCATTAATTATTCTCTATAGTTTTTCCACATGGACTGACTCATCTGCCAATAGTGATGAATTTTACTACTTTTATCAACTTTAGTGAACTCTACTCTTCCTCTGTGCATATGGGATCCATGAGTGAAATTATCAGGGAAGATAGCTCCCCATCTTCCAATATCTGTAGGAGGAGTAATAGCCCAACTTCCTTGAGTTCTGTACTCCAAGATGTATAGCTATCTCCTGTCATGAAGATAAGAAAGAGTTTACTTTTCCTTTGGGGGAAAGTCAATTAGCAAACACAAATGTCTCACAGAGTTAAGAAACCAGACTTGGTCTATGCTTTCTCCCCTAGTGCTGGAAATACTATTGCAACAAAATCAATGTCTGTTTGTATTTTCCAACCCGATAGTCTTTAACACCATAAAGTATAAATTTACAAGAAAGCATCAGTCCTTAAAGTATTGTATAACATAAAGCATGAATTTAGATAGTGGAATTACATCACCTATAACACAAGTAAACATTAAGAATTTCCTTTTAACCATTACATTTTGTTCTTTCCACATGAAATTTTATTGGCCACAATGCTTCCAGGATCTGTGTTCCCCGACCAGAGATTGAACCCATGCCCTTGGCAGTGAGGGTGTGGAGTCCTAACCACTAGACCACCAGGGAATTCCCACAAAATGTTCTTTACAGTATCTGCTATAACCATCATGTCTCTTTTTCACCACAAAACATTCTTTTAAAAAATCACCTTTAGTCACACTGGTTTTGAATTATATCCCTCAATTTGTCCAGAATATCTTTCAGTTAAGCATAGCTTACTAATCAACCCAAAAGCTTAAGAAAATAATTACTGTTAGCATTCCCTGACAATTTTACTTTGATAATTATTAAAATGTCATAAAACATATATGATTCACATAACAAAACAAACAAGCTTGGACATGTTCCAATAAAACACTCTTTATAAAAGCAGGATATGACCCATGGCATATATTGCAAAACCCTGTTCCAGACCTTATCAACGTTTATTAAACAATCCAATAATAACAATATTACTGACTTTTCTGCCTCCAGACTTCATTTAAAATAAACTTAAAAGTATTTCATCAGCTAAGGCTGTTTAATAAAAAAAAATGACATTGTTAACCTTGGTGTGTTTAGACACATCAATAGAAAGATATCTAATAAAAATATAAATAATGAATAAAATGTATTTCAGCGGTTAGGGCTATTTAATTATGAAATTGACTTGCATCAAACATAGTGACTTTGTTAACATCTGCATGCTTGGTGTGGCTATTTCAGTTGGCACTTGAGAATAGGTTGAGTCTTTTCAAAGATTCAATTTGCTTCTAACAGTTTTAAGAATTCAATGAAATCTCGTGTGGCTCTTGAGAGCCTGGGGAAGGAATTAAAATTAGGTGAACACATTTTTAAGATCTCTAATGGCTCAGATGTAAAGAATCCACTTTAAATGCAGGAGACACGGCAGGAGTGGTGAGTTAAATCCCTGGGTCAGGTAGATCCCCTGGAGAAGAGAAATGGCAACCCACTCTAGTATTACTGCTGGGAAAATCCCATGGACAGAGGATCTTGGTGGGCTGCAGTCCATGGGGTCTAAAAAAGTCAAACATGACTTAGCAACTAAACAACATAAATGAAATTATTAAAATAATCTTAAAGGATTTAGTTTTGAGTTTAATTATATCAAATGTTTCCAAAGATATATATTTCATTTTTATGCCTACAGCAAATCAAATAAACTGAAAGAATAAAATAATATTCAACTGTGTGTGACTTAGGAAATCGAAGAATAAGATCATTGAAATATTAAAAATAAAAGCAAATCAACTCCAGAGACCTTTGCAAGCAAGTGATTTAAAAGCATAGCATAAGACCAAGAAGCAGATCTGGAGATAACATTAGAAATGCACATGCCTTAAAATTTGTCTCAAAAATACATAAATTAATAAATGCAACAGGGCATGGGAAACAGGGTATAATGGTCACAAATATTTATCTTTGTTCCGTCAATAAGTAAACAAACAGTTTTGTTTTTTATAAAACAATATAGGCTACTGAAATTAACCTAAGATAAAACTGAAATCTAAACGTGGGGTAAAAGAAGTTATCAAGAGGTAAATCATTTCTGTTTTAGAACTTGTCCTCACAAATTCCAGTAACTGGCGACACATGACTTGTCATATATGAGGAAAAGGAGACTGTGACCAACCTCAACAACTGGTGTTAAGCCTTTAAAAGAGTCCAGACATATGTTTGAGCATATCTTACCTCAAACCATTAAATCACCCAAAATGATAATCTACATATATGGATATTTGCAGACCTCTAACAGAAATATCATTGTACCTGCCCATTAATCCTTTAAAGAAATCTACTAATCAACAGCTCTACAAAGACATAAACAGTTTATATCAACATTTGAATACTCCTACATAGTAACATACAGCCAATGGCCATCAATTATTTAAGAAAAGCCTGCAATATAAAAAATGAATATGAAAACAAACTTAAAAAAGAAACTTGTGGAAAACAGAATCAATGCAGAGAGTGAAATGTCAAACTTAGTTGAAATTAAAGAAGTACTCATGAGAGACGAGCCCAAGAATAAAAAAGAGAAAGGAGAAATGAAGAAAGATTTAAATTAAATTTTCAATATAGAATCCAAATGATATTAATTTCAGAAAGAACAAATGTGAGGGAGGGAAGCAAAAAATTCTCCAAGCTGAAAGGAATATGTTTCAGAACATCTACTGAGTGTCTAGCAATATGTACAAAAGTGGCTTCAGGTCACTGAAAATAAAGAAAAATCTCAAAGAGTCTTGGGTCAGGGGAAGGAGGCAAATAATGTACAAAGAATCTGGAATAATACATTTTAACTACCTGAGAAATTAGGAAGGATGAGTCATTGCTCTCAAAATTTTGAAAAATATAATGTTCAATATAGAAATCTAAATTATCAATTAAGATAACTTATCAATTAATTATCTAAATGATCAATTTAGGCTAAGTTATCAAGTAAAAAGGAGAACAGAGAAAAAATGTTAATAGCTAATTTCCAAAATTTAAAAATCATTTGCCTACTTTTTCAGAAAATTGCAAGAAAAAAATGTGATTGACAAAAATAAAGTGCTTCAAAGAAAACAAAGTTATTGTATGAAATATCTTTCTCATGTTGGGATTAAATCCATGTGAGATTCAGTGTCAGGATATCAAATCAAAAAAAAAATTAGTTCTGGGAAAACTAATCAATAAGAAAATGGTTAATATAAAAAAATAAATCAAAGCTATTATTCTAACATTGGAACAATATGAAAAATACAAGTGTCAAAAGCATGAGTTTTAAATTTTTGCCTGGTTCTTCTCAGGTGTTCTGGTTCCCAAATCAATGACTTGCCTAAGAACCTATTCTAATTTGACCTGCACCCCATACTCATGTGCCTGAAAATCATGAGCACGTGATTGACTCTGTGAACATTTGAGGTTGCATTTTTGCCCCCATGATAAAATTCTAGGAGGCTTCCCAGGTGGCTCTAGTGGTAAAGAACTTGCCTTCCAATACAGGATACATAAGAGATGCTTGTTTGATCCCTGGGTGGGGAAGATACCCCAGAGAAGGGCTCGGCAACCCACTCCAATATTCTTGCCTGGAGAATCCCATGAACAGAGGAGCCTGGTGGACCACAGTTCATAGGATCACAAAGAGTCAGACACAACTGAAGTGATTCAGCCTGCATGCACATGATATAATTCTAGAGTAAGACTTAACAAATCCTTGAACAAAGTAGCAGTTTCAGATTTGTACACACATTTGGTGTCCAGCGAATATTTTCTGAGATAGTATTTCTTTCAAGTATTTTGATTTTATATAGATATCTTTGACTTGTCTCATCCCTTGTAGAGATGTGAACTAATTTAAAATATTTAATTTAAATAATTACAAGTATTAAGAATAAAATTGTATTATATATAAAATTATAATGTATGTAAAACCTAGGATATTAAATAAAATCAATACATGTGCATGATCTTTTATTATAACTATTTTATAGAGGTAAAATTGCTTTAGGAAAAGCATGGTAAACAGAATAGCTGAGAATTTAGCTGAGGAAATTCACAGATTCTGTACCATATTAATTTTTCAGCACCTGAGGCAACCTGTAATCATTTTTATATCAGAGAGTCAGCAAATTGTCATTATACAGTCATTAACATGTGTGTTACTTGCTCAGTCGTGTCTGACTCTTTGCGACCCCACGGACTATAGCCCACCAGGCTCCTCTATTCATGGAATGCTACAGGCAAGAATACTGGAGTGAATTGCCATTTCCTTCCACGGGATCTTCCCAACCCAGTGATCAAATCTGGGCCTCTTGCATTGCAGGCAAATTCCTTCCCATCTGAGTAACCAGGAAAGCAGTTATTAATATCTTAAATAATATATTGTAACTTAATGAAATTGTTACATTAATGAAATCAATGAAATTGTTCTTGTTTCGGGATGCCGGAGAAGAAAAACAAACTAGCTTTTAGCAGAATGGGTGGTGAAACAGAAGTTGTTTTTAAGGGTTAATTTTTTAAAGTACAAACCAAAAGTGTTTTGTTATAATACTTTTTGAAATAGCTGAATAATATTCCATTACATATAAACCTGCCACATCTTCTTTATCCATTCACCTGTCAATGGATATTTATGTTGCATAAATAAAATTCAATGTCCTGGCTACTGTAAATAGTGCTGCAAGAACATTAGGGTGCATGTGTCTTTTCAAGCTATGTTTTTCTCTGGATACTCAGCCATTAAAAAGAATGAAACAGTGTCATTTGCATCAACATAGCTGGTCCTGGATGGAAGTCATCATACTAAGTGAAGTAAATTTGACAGAGAAAGAAAATATCGTATGATATCACTTATATGTGGAATCTTAAACAAAGATACAAATGAACTTACTTACAAAACAGAAACAGACTCAGAGACTTAGAGAATAAATTTATGGTTACCGGGAGAAAGATGGGGGTGAATAGATTGAGAATTTGGGATTGACATTTACACACTACTATATTTAAAATAGATAACCAATAAGGACCTACGATATAGCACAGGAAACTCTGCTCAATACTCTCTAATAACCTAAATGTAAAGGAATTTGAGAAAGAACAGATACATGTATATGTACAACTGAATACTTTGCTGTACATGTGAAATTATCACTACATTGTTAATCAACTATACTCCATATAAAAAATTAAAAAATAAATACAAAATTTACTTTTTAAATGATTCATAAAGAGAGAAGGTTCTTGGAAAGTGAATAAAAATAGCTTTAAACTTCCATATTAGTGCTCAGATATTTTCATTTTTAATAGATAACTTGAACCAATTTATTAAATCTTAATATATAAAATATAGATGAAATTACCATTTACAATATGTATTATATACTGTACATGAAGATAGCACTCCTATAAATACAGGGATTTGTAAAATCTTGAACATTGCTTTACTGAGTATTGATGACTTGAAAGACAGGTTTTATATTAATGTCAATACAAGTATATTAGTCAGTGGAAAAGAATTTAACATAATTTGCAGTATCAGAAGTTAGAATAAAGAAATATTGCAAATGTTTGTTCTTTCCCTGATAATAAAATATTATAACCCATAGTAGGGTACAGACTTGTATTGCAATGTTCCCTGTATTACTCAGATCAGATCAGACTAGTCACTCAGTCATGTCCAACTCTTTGCGACCCCATGAATCGCAGCATGCCAGGCCTCCCTGTCCATCACCAACTCCCGGAGTTCACTCAAACTCACGTCCATCAAGTCAGTGATGCCATCCAGCCATCTCATCCTCTGTTATCCCCTTTTCTTCCTGCCCTCAATCCCTCCCAGCATCAGAGTCTTTTCCAATGAGTCAACTCTTCGCATGAGGTGGCCAAAGTACTGGAGTTTCAGCTTTAGCATCATTCCTTCCAAAGAAATCCCAGGGCTCGTCTCCTTCAGAATGGACTGGTTGGATCTCCTTGCAGTCCAAGGGACTCCCTGTATTACTAGGGATATAATAAAACAAACATAGTAAGCATCTATAGATATTAATTGATGACGCAAAACAGTGTAATCAATCTTTTGCAATAACAATATATTTACTAGCTATGCTTATGCATATATATCAATTATACCTGCCGATATTTTATTTTCTGAGACTTGAGAGTTAGTTAAAAAAAAATGCTGCTCTACATGATCTTGAAAACTTTCAGTTAAAAAAAAATATTTCTTTACTTAATAAACTGAAAACTAAGTTTTTCTCTCTTTTTTGAACTGACTATCCTTAAATTAACAAAACACATTTCTTGATTTTCCTCACCTCCCATATAAGTGATTTTGAAATATGAAAGAGGCAGAACCTCAGTGTAATTTAAATTCCCTAAAAATTCTATCTTGATATGAATATCCCTTTTTTTGATTTCAAGCTGACATGATTTTCCCTGTTTTAAAAATAGAACAATCAATAAAATAAAAATACTAATTAATAATTTTGTGATTAATACATATAATCTATAATCTATATTGTATCTTGAGCTGCTCTTGTGGCTCAGTTGGTAAAGAATCTGCTTATAATGCGGGAGACTTGGGTTCGATCCCTGGGTTGGGAAGATCTCCTGGAGAAGGGAATGGCTACCCACTCCAGTATTCTGGCCTGGAGAATTCCATGGACTGTATAGTCCATGGGGTCACAAAGAGTCTGACACAACTGAGTGACATACATATATATATATATATATATATTGATCTTACTGTGGCACTTTTAACCAGCTTGTTTTAACTGTAAAAGTAGGGGAAAAATAAATTAGAGGCGGGGAATCCATGAATGGTTGAAAGTTAGTCTGAAGAAACTTTATTATTTGCTTACTAGTATTTCTTATCTTTTTATTACTCTTGCCACCCCCTACTCCAGTGCATCTTCACTTTTTCCTCTTCATGTTTCAGTGGTAAAGAGAATTTTAATTGTCTTTACTTTCTATAATGTATTCCTATAGTTCATTGTAAAAAACATGTAGTTTCAATATGCTTCTAAAAGCAATAACTCACTTACCACTGAGGACTAGTGTTCTCTCTCCACTCTATCTCTGACTGTCTGTTTCTACGACATTTTTGGCACTAATGATGGTAACAATTGTGATCTCACTTTCTTATGCATCTGTGAAGTGATAACTGTTAATTCAATTCTTCATAGCATCAAATACAGAAATGAAAGTACTTCCCAGAACTCTTTAATTTCTCTTTCAGAACTCTTATTATTGCTGCTGTGATATTGTGCTGTTGTGATGGCTTCCCTTGTGGCTCAGCTGGTAAAGAATTCGCCTGTAATATGCTAGACCTGAGTACAATCCCTGATTTGATCTCTGGGTTGGAAGATCCACTGGAGAAGAATGTCTGCCCACTGCAGCATTCTGGCCTGGAGAATTCCATGGACTTTATAGTCTGTGGGGTCCCAAAGAGTTGGACACGACTAAACAACTTTCAAAGTGAACAGGATATTCAGTTCAGTTCAGTCACTCAGTCATGTCCGACTCTTTGTGACCCCATGAATCGCAGCATGCCAGGCCTCCCTGTCCATCACCAACTCCTGGAGTTCACACAAACTCACATCCATTGAGTCGGTGATGACATCCAACCATCTCATCCTCTGTCATCCCCTTCTCCTCCTGCCCCTGATTCCTCCCAGCATCAGAATCTTTTCCAATGAGTCAACTCGTCACATGAGGTGGCCAAAGTACTGGAGTTTCAGCTTTAGCATCATTCCTTCCAAAGAAATCCCAGGGCTGATCTCCTTCAGAATGGACCGGTTGGATCTCCTTGCAGTCCAAGGGACTCTCAAGAGTCTTCTCCAACACCACAGTTCAAAAGCATCAATTCTTTGGCACTCAGCCTTCTTCACAGTCCAGCTCTCACATCCATACATGACCACAGGAAAGGCCATAGCCTTGATTAGGTGAACCTTTGTTGGCATAGCCTTGATTAGACAGTATATTAGTTCCCATTAATTTGGTGGTGGGGGGGGGGGGTGGAGGTTGTGATGAGGCTTTTAATCATTTTTAATTAAAATAATTTGCAATCTTAAACATAGTTCAGTTAATGTTTGTACTTAATAATTTTATTCCTGCTGGAATGGAAATCAAACTGAAGTACTTAATAGTCTTAATCTAATAAGGAATGTTCATATTGTCTAACTCAGATGCACTTTAACAGCAGTTAATGTATCACTTTGCTTCAAATTTGAGGGCATAAGCCATGCATCAGTTTATCTTGGTTCTCCTTAGATGTTTTTATGCACAATTCTGAATCAATAATTATTCTTTGCTTATAATATTTTCTTTCTTAAACTGAAGGGAAGTATGTTATTTATTTTATTGTAATTCATGTTTATTCTACATATATTATTTTGTATTTAGCATATAATATATGCTTAAAAATATGACAGTGTACAATTGTTTCCTCAGTTTTAACTATTTATTTCTGCTCTTGGAAACACTTGGGTTTCCTGGTGGTTCAGTGGTAAAAGATTCCACCTGCCAAGCAGGAGACTCAGGAAATGCAAGTTTGATCCCTGGGTTGGGAAGGTCCTCTGGAGGAGGAAATGACCACCCACTCCAGTATTTTTGCCTGGGAAATTCCATGTACAGAGGAGTCTGGCAGTCTATGGTCCATGAGGTCTCAAAGAGTCAGACAGGATTTAGCGGCTAAACAGCAGCTGTATGAACTGTTTCTATCAAATAAAATTTAAAGTGAGAATGAAATGAAATTATAAGATCTTTATCCAGCACCTGTTGGAGACAAATATTAATGTGGTCTGCTAAAATTACTTCATTATAGAGAGATTAAAAAATATACAAATGAGGAGTTAGGAGAAGACTGCGGTTTGCATGGAAATTAGGTACCACACAGCTATGTTCAAGTTTTCTCTTGGCTCTTTCATCAGCCCGGAGGTCAGTGTTAAGGCTCTCTTACAGAGGAAAAAATGAATCTGGCTATATCAGATCTAATATTTGCACTTCAAACAACAGAAAATGGCCAGTTCATGACATATGCCAGAGAAGAATTAATTGAATATCCTAGAGAATCAATAAAAAACTAGTGAGACCTGGAATGACTTGAGGTAGCTCTGAGAAAGAGGAAGCAAAAAGCACAGGAGTCCCTCAGAATCCCTTTGTCAGGATGCTACTCACTCAGGAAAAAGTGTCTTAGGGAAGCAGATTAGTTTATGAATATGTGCCCTGACTCTACTGGAAAGGGAGCAGGGAACTCTTGTAAAATTTGTAGCAGGTATCAGTTATTTCGTGTGCCAGTAAGTCTCAGCAGTGTGCTCTTTGAAGGGTGAATCAGTGCTAAGTAAATATCTCCGACATCTCCAAAGCAACATAACTGCTCCACTGAAATGGGTCAGTAAGGATTGGATTAATTTAAAAATGAAAACTTTTATCCACCTGGTTAAATCCCATACTCTTTCTCAAGATCTGCACTATGAATCAATGCACCAGAAGCTTGGTTTTGCTTCGTTTTTCATAGAATTTTCATCTCTTTGAGGTCTGATACAATACATTTGTAATGATTATGAAACTACAAATATCTATACTTTTATTTTGTGTGTGTGTATGCTTTTCAATTGATTTCTTAGTTTTTAAAATGGTGATTAGTGGCAGACAGGTAAAATACATCAGGTTTTAATTTTTATATGTAAATTCATGGCATGGAAAACCTCAGGGTAGTTCATTATGCAATAGATGATATATGCAGTGAAACTCAAAAATGCATGTGCATCATTTCTCAAACATTTTATGTAATTAATATAAAACTAACACTGCCTATTAATTTAGCATATTTTAATCTACCTCTATGTAAATCAGGAAAGGCAAGTTATGCTATAAAAGCAAATTAACCTTGAAATCTCTGTGGTTCAACACATGAACGTTTCAGTTTTCAGTCACACCATATTTCCAATGAGGACAAAAGGGGAGTTTTTCTCCATGTATTTCTCAGAGACCAGGCTTCATTGTTTTGTGATATGACCATCTCGACAAGTACCTGACAATAAGCAGAGTAAGAGGGAAGGAGGAAATTTTTACTGTTGGATCTGTAGTCACCTATAAGTCATATTCAGCTCCTTGGTTGGAATTTGTCACTGGCTATAACAGTCTATTCTAAAGGAGATCAGTCCTGGGTGACATTGGAAGGACTGATGCTAAAGCTGCAACTCCAATATTTTGGCCACCTCATGTGAAGAGCTGACTCATTGGAAAAGACTCTAATGCTGGGAGGAATTGGGGGCAGGAGGAGAAGGGGACGACAGAGGATGAAATGGCTTGATGGCATCACCAACTCTATGGATATGAGTTTGAGTAAACTCCGGGAGTTGGTGATGGACAGGGAGGCCTGGCGTGCTACGATTCATGGGTTTGCATAGAGTCGGACATGACTGAGTGACTGAACTGAACTGATAACCTAACTGCAAGAGAGGCTGGACAATATGCCCATATTCTTGGGAAGAAAGGAATAATCCATTATCAGAAGCATCAGCTATCTTGTCCATGCTCTCTGTCTTATTATTCCTCCACCTAGGCAGGAGTCTTAAGCAGAACATAGTGAACTAGATTCCTGTATATGTCAATGTTGACGAGATACTCAGGAAGCTGCACTCCACAGAGAGATTAGCCTAATATCTGGGAAAATACTAAATAACCCATAATGTTTTAGAAAATATTTCAGTACAGATTTATGCTAAAAATACACATGTGTGAGGGTTTGATCTATACTTCTGGGGGAGACAGTAGTACAAATCAGTAACGCATATATTGAGACTGTCAGTCAAAAGTCCATATTTCAGAGATTGTCTTCAGACATCTTTTTTCTCTGACCAACACTTGAGGCATAATATTTGTTAGAAATGTGCTTTCACTGATAAAATTACAAGAAATCAAATTAAGAAGATTGGATAAAGTATTCTAGGGAGAGTCTCTACCTTTTCATGGAATAACCTTGAAAATGTAGCAAGCCTTTGATTTTCAATCTTTAATGAAATGACTGCATGATAATCAACATACTTGTGGAATTTTGATTGCCTGGTGCTGAATGTGGGGTTACCTAAATGCTTCCTCTAGAATATCTCAAGGTTTGTTTTTAGATGGTGTCAGAGAAACTGAGCCTAAAAAACATTGAGAGTTGAAACTTCACCAAGACCATAGAAAACTTCACTGCTATCATAGGAAAGGAGGTTTGTCTTCATACTAGGGATGTTTAATCGGTGTGAATATTTATAGCAGCCTTTTGGTATGATGTGCTATCACACATGATATCAATATTAAAGTTGTGACATAGGAGACCGGTTCCTGTTGCTACCTGTGACATTGATGCCAAAATAAACAACAAAAAATCATAAGAGTTGTGTCTCCAAATTTACTTGGTCACTTTGTAACTAAGATCAGCCAAAAAAAATCAAAGATCTAAAGGGCAGAACTGGTCAAAAAATCAAAGATCTAAAGGGCAGAACTGGTCAGGAGGGGAGACGCTGCAACACGCATGAATGTGAGATCCATTAGAATGATGATGACAATCTGAGACACTATTTCTGAATAAGGGAAGTGGTGGCTACATTTGGATGCTCATATTCTTGAGCTTGGGTGGATGAGATGTAATTTGTCTGGAACCCTATCTAGGTGACACCTTAAGAACCCCTGTATAAGTAAATTCATTTGCCAACAAATATTTCCTAGAAATAAAAAAAAAAAAAAAAAAAAGGGGGGAAGAGAATTTACCAAAAAAACTAGTTGTTGGAAAATCAAAATATATGAAGTAAGTGAAATCTCAACTATGGTAAAACACTGAAAGAAAAATTTAAAGAAAAATACTAATCATTAATTGGAACTATTTTGCATATAGGGTATGCTTACTACATTCTGTTCATATTTATCCTTTGAGTAGTTTCTCTTTTTTTTTTTTTTTTAAACTGAGCATGGAATCTTCATGTCGGAGGAGGGTAGCAATCAAAAACCTATTTTATCGTAGACCTCGTAAAAAATGAAAAATTCTAAACCTTTTAACTGTATCATATTGTACAGCTGTGTGCTGCCCAGCCTATAATGTTGAATTAAATAAGCTACCATTGAAACATAATTATGCTCTTTCTGTGAAAAGACCAATGCCTGCCAAACCAAGTAGGCACATTCTGATTTGAAGATATAACTAGAAATTACCAGCCCTGAAATGGGCAATAGTCCATGTTTCCAGGTGAGCTTTGAGAGCCTATTGCTATTTACTCTTTTTGTTTCAAAATCAAGGACTCTTCCCCTATCCTTTTGGTTTACAGTAAGTCTGTGTGTTTTTAACTGCTTCCTCCTCAAGGTCAAGGATTTTCTTTCAAATTTCTCCTTAATCTCTCCACTCTTAAAAAAAAAATATATATATAATTAGAGATGCTGAATGCCTGGGGCTGGTGCACTGGGACTACCCAGAGGGATGGTATGGGGAGGGAGGAGGGAGGAGGGTTCAGGATGGGGAACACATGTATACTTGTGGAGGATTTATTTTGATGTATGGTAAAAGCAATACAATATTGTAAAGTTAAGCAAAATACAATGTAAAAAATAATAAAAATAAATAACTTTATGAAGATGAAAAAAAAAAAAAAAAATTACTACTCTGTGCCCTGCTTCCCTTTCCCCACTTCTTAGCTTGCCTAAAAACTATACCCTAAGTGTTAAAACTAGACTTCCATCTTTGCTGTCTCCTTCAGATTGACTACCTTTAGGATGGTCTATCCGGAATTTTAATTGATTTTTTTCTAATAACGAACAGAGTTCTTGGCCTTCCCCAATCAATAGAAATTGACTAGAAGCCAGACAAGAAATTCAGGAAAGGCTTTATTGCAGCCCCTGCAGCAGCAGACAGGCAGTGAAAATAAGCAACTAGTTCCCTTGCTCGATGGCTCCCTATGGTGGGGGCAAGCTTGTTCCTTATACAGGTTGAGAGTAAGGGTATATCAAGGGGTCAACTAGAGGTGTGGTTTAGATTTTCTGCACATGTCCCATGTAGTTTCTTTTTATTTTGTTGCTGGAGGAGAGATTTGTTCAGGTACAAACACTGTAGCAAAGGGTGCCAGGTTCCAGGCTGTCTCATTTCCTGGAATACCACACTATGATTTACTCTCCCAGATAGATTTACAGCAGCCTGAAGACAAATAATAATACTCAAGTCCCCTACCACTAGATCTCAGATCAAACCCAGAGCCTTCATGAAGACTAAATTCTAAATTAGATATTAGCACCCAACATTAGATAGTAAAAGGATTTGGATGCACATAGCTAAACTAAAAGTGTGGTATTTTGCTTCTAATTGTGACAAACAATTTTTTAGACTTTGGCACCATTTATGGCTGCATAAAAGCCCAAATGATTGGGCTTTTATAAAATGAATCAAATGAAATATGATTGCTTGTCATTTGATTAAAGAGATTTTTTAAAATTTAAATAGAAAGTTCTATATGACACCTTTAGAAATACACAGTGAACTTTTAGAGATAAAATCCATATAGACATCAGTAATAGATAATTTGTATGAGCTGTTGGAATGTCTGCATTGTCCTTAATATTTTCATTTACTTATTTTTATATCATCCTTTTAGCTGTGCTGTTTCATTTTTGAAATATTGGACAGTTTAAATTGTACAGTTTGAAGAACTATTTCTTTTTTTTGAAAATGCCTTTGTGAGGGAACTAAATCTATATATTAAAAATGTGAAGTTTGTAATGTTTGAGTTGGAGAAAATGTTCTAGAGTAGACAATTCAAGTTCAGGCACAGGAATAAACATGTAAGTTGTTTGTTAGGCAAACTGTTAAGTTATAATTACAACTAGGAAATGAAGCTATAGAAATTCGAGGAATAGCTTTGTTAAACATTTAAACATGGAAAGAAAAGATAGTTCCAAAATACCTTTCAAAGACAGTAAGATTGGAGATAAAAATATAGAGTAAATTAAAAACAGACTATGTGGTTTCAATACTATTTCCTTGCCTTTTATCCCGGGTGATCATAGGAAAAGAGGCTTACAAAAGAAGTTCTGGATCCACTATAAACTTTCTGTTAAAGACATCACTTATAACTTGTGATTTAAAGTTTCTTGTCTATGGACACTTTGGACTTGAAAAGTTACTGTGAGCAAAAATAATGTCTTTCTTTGGACAGCATGTGTTGCTTCTTTCATGAGATAATAAGAATTATATAGACATTCCTACCAAGTCAGATGTCTGTTTTTTGTTCTCATCACAAGAAATTTATACTTCAAAATTATGTTTAAACTTAAAATTTATTTAGCCCTTAAATTTTGTAAAACTGTGTTCCTCCATATCTTGAATTTTGATATTTATACTTTAACAGTTTAGAAATTTATAGTTTCTTAGTTTCAAATTTCATTCTGTCATTTGAGGAAGTGTGTGGAAAATGAAGAATTAAATATTGACTGTGTTAGGTAGGCTCTTTCAGGCTGCCAAGAATCTGATTGAAATAAAGGCTGTCTCAGTTAAGAATTTTTTATGAGGATTAATAAAGAAAAACAGGTCATCACTTCAGCCGCTCATGCTGAAACTTGAAGAAAGTCAGCAATTTTGCTCCGGAACCAGAATATCTCCAGTGGCCCAGATGGACAAGCTGGCCATCCTCACATTTCTGCAGCAGGCAGAGCACACTGCTCCCTGCTCCAGTAACCTTGCTTATGCTGTGATGGTGACTCAGAAATCCTTTGTCTCAGCTTCTAACTGGGATTTTTCCTGCTAATATCATAAATATCTCTCCACATCACTACTTCTGCTTCTTTTGACACAGCCTCTGCTCAATATTCTTTGTTTGTGTTTCCAACAGCTTGAGTCTCCTTCTTTCAACTCCTGTTTTCTTCTCTACTATTGCCTCAACCCAATAAGAAGGATCAAAGTGCATTCCAGCCTGGGCCAATTCCAGGTCAAAGAATGCTGTTAGGAAGAGTTCTCTCTGATCACACTTAGGCCATTGCTTAGCCCATCAATGATTGTCCTACATTTTCTGATTTGGGTAGCTGTAGCCAGAGCAATGGCAGTATGCAGTGTTAAATAATTGATATCTAAGAAGTCCTTTGATCTACAAAGTTCTCTGAAAGTCAGAAAATACAGTTCTCAGCTCTCATTACTATATTGGTCCTTGATATAAAGAGAGGAATATACATACTCTCATCAGATCAGATCAGATCAGATCAGTCGCTCAGTCGTGTCTGACTCTTTGTGACCCCATTAACTGCAGCACGCCAGGCCTCCCTGTCCATCACCAACTCCTGGAGGTCACTCAGACTCACATCCATCGAGTCAGTGATGCCCTCCAGCCATCTCATCCTCTGTCATCCCCTTCTCCTCCTGCCCCCAATCCCTCCCAGCATCAGAGTCTTTTCCAATGAGTCAACTCTTCTCATGAAGTGGCCAAAGTATTGGAGCTTTAGCATCAGTTCTTCCAATGAACACGCAGGACTGATCTCTTTAGAATGGACTGGTTGGATCTCCTTGCAGTCCAAGGGACTCTCAACAGTCTTCTCCAACACCACAGTTCAAAAGCATCAATTCTTTGGTGCTCAGCCTTCTTCACAGTCCAGCTCTCACATCCATACATGACCACAGGAAAAACCATAGCCTTGACTAGACGAACCTTTGTTGGCAAAGTAATGTCTCTGCTTTTGAATATGTTATCTAGGTTGGTCATAACTTTCCTTCCAAAGAGTAAGTGTCTTGTAATTTCATGGCTGTAGTCACCGTCTGCAGTGATTTTGGAGCCCCCAAAATAAAGTCTGACACTGTTTCCACTGTTTTCCTTTTATTTGCCATGAAGTGATGGGACCAGATGCCAAAATCTTTGTGTTCTGGATGTTGAGCTTTAAGCCAACTTTTTCACTCTCCTCGTTCACTTTCATCAAGAGGCTTTTGAGTTCCTCTTCACTTTCTGCCATAAGGGTGGTGTCATCTGCATATCTGAGGTTATTGATATTTCTCCCGGCACTCTTGATTCCAGCTTGTGTTTTTTCCATAGTTTATTTTAAAAGAGTTAGATATATTCTTTTTTAAAGTTATTTATTTTTTATTGAAGGATAATAGCTTTACAGAATTTCGTTGTTTTCTGTCAAACCTCAACATGAATCAGCCATAGGTATGCATTTATCCCCTCCCTTTTTGAACTTCCCTCCCATCTCCTTCCCCATCCCACCCCCCTAAGTTGATACAGAGCCCTTGTTTGAGTTTCCTGAGCCAAACAGCAAATTCCAGTTGACTACCTATTTTACATATGGTAATATAAGTTTCCATGTTACTCTTTCCATACATCTCACCCTCTCTTTCCCCCTCCCCATGTCCATAAGTCTATTCTCTATGTTTGTTTCTCCATTGCTGCCCTGTAAATAAATTCTTCAGTACCATTTTTTCTAAATTTCATATATATGCATTAGAATACAATATTTATCTCTCTCTTTCTGACTTACTTCACTCTGTGCAGTAGGTTCTAGGTTCATCCTCCTCATTAGAACTGACTCAAATGCATGCATTTTTCACGGCTCAGTAATATTTCTTTTTGTATATATACCACTTTTCTTTATCCATTCATCTGTTTATGGGCATCCAGGTTGCTTCCATGTTCTAACTATTGTAAATAGCACTGCAATGAACATAGGGGTACATGTGTATTTTTCAATTTGGGTTTCTTCAGGGTATATTCCTAGGGGTAGGATTGTTGGATCATATGGTGGTTTTATTCCTGGTTTTCTAAGGAATCTCTGTATCATCTTTCCGGAGAAGGCAATGGCACCCCATTCCAGTACTTTTGGCTGGAAAATCCTATGGACGCAGGAGCCTGGTAGGCTGCAATCCATGGGGTCGCCAAGAGTCTGACATGACTGAGTGACTTCACTTTCACTGTTCACTTTCATGCATTGGAGAAGGAAATGGCAACCTACTCCAGTGTTCTTGCCTGGAGAATCCCAGGGACTGGGGAGCCTAGTGGGTTGCTGTCTATGGGGTCGCACAGAGTCGGACATGACTGAAGTGACTTAGCATAGCATAGCATATATCACCTTTCATAGTGGCTGTATCAATTTACATTCCCACCAACAGTGCAACAGTGGTCCCTTTTCTCCACACCCTCTCCAGCATTTATTGTTTGTTGACTCTTTAATGATGGCCATTCTGACCACTGTGAGGTGATATCTCATTGTAGTTTTGATTTGCATTTCTCTAATAATTAGTGATGTTGAGCATCTTTTCATGTGTTTGTTAGCCATCTGTATATCTTTGGAGAAATGTCTATTTAGGTCTTTTTCCCACTTCTTGATTCGGTTGTTTGTTTTTCTGGTATTGAGTTGTATGAGCTGCCTGTATATTTTGGAAATTAATCTTTTGTCAATTGTTTTGTTTGCTATTATTTTCTCCCATTCTGAGAGTTGTCTCTTCACCTTGCTTATAGTTTCGTTTGCTGTGCAAAAGGTTTTAAGTTTAATCAGGGCCCACTTGTTTCCTTTTGTTTTTATTTCCATTACTCTAGGAGATGGGTCATAGAGAGTTAAAAGAGCTAGTATTCTTTTTATATGATAATTATTATACTGCATTATTTTCTAATATAGTAAGTTTATATATTTTGAATGTGTGTTACATATTATGTTTATTTCATAGCAAGCTGCCCTTCAATTTTTAGCGTACGGAGATAAACATAAATAGTGTGTGGGCAAAATGCCCAGAAAATTTAATTTGAGCCTATAAATAGAATATTGAGCTAATAGAGCATTACAAATAAAATATAAATTATTTCTAAAATGTATAAATGTTTAATGTTGATAACAAGGTAAATCATGTTATACTAAGTTTAAGAATGAACATTAATTTTATTAATACACTTACTCAAGTATTATAAGAACATTATTTCTCTGAAGGTGTAAAAAAAATTGCATGTACATCATGCTGCATTATAAACAGGGAAATTATGTACTGATAATGTATTCTATATTTAGAGGATGTCAAAAGTCTATGCAAGTATATTTATGGATATTAAATTCTGTCTTTAAGACACATATGAAACTATAAAACACATTAATATACTCTCCAATATTGTAAAAAAATGGATGGTGGTTATTTAAAATATGTTTATAAACTCTACCATATGTCAAAAGTCTATGCAATACTTTTATGAGCTCCTTCACCAGCCCGGACCTGTTCATCTCTCTCACCATCTCAGGCTCTACTTCATGGATGCTCAGGTGCTATCTGCTTTTCTGTATGTCACTTCTTCTCAAAGTCATGGTAAGTATTAGCCTCATCCTGATCCAGGTTTTGCAGATCTTTGTGTCCACTACCAGGGATACAAGTGACTTTAATTCCTGACCGCTTAATATCTCAGATAATTTATTCAGATATTTGTAGATTACCCACCTAGTGATTGTTCCTTGACCTTTGTCTTTGCTATAAAATTGAAGTTTCTCCTTTTTTCATGACCAATGATGAAAAATTTACCTATCTAGCTTGCTCTTCTCTTCCAGGTTTTCGTCTCAACATCAAGATTACTTATTTATCTGAAACTATTTGCTTTTTATGCTGATTTGTCCTCTATTAAATCACAGGAATCTTGAAAACTTTCCTAAGATATGTCTTTTTCTTATGTTATCTGTTGAGAAGTTTTTTTGAATATGCATTATCTATTTACCCAATAGAACTCTGTCAAATATCATCCTATTTTGTCCTCTAACCTTCTGCAATACTGACTCTTATTTAGACTAATGACTGTTTTCTTATATATTCTCCTTGGAATACTCTCTTTTCTTCAGCTAAAATTTTCCTGTGCAGAACCTACATCACTTCAGTCTTGAGCTTGGATTTAATAAAATCATCTAAATTTTAAATGATAGATTGTGCTTTCTATATTAATACACATTATTTAGTGTCTACACATAAAACATTCAACTTCTTTACTTGTCATAAGCCAGTATATTTCCTTCAGGTAGCCATAGCTCATCAAAGATGTCCCTATCTTTGATAAATGACGAATTTCAAACTAGTCTAAATCAATCGTGCTATTCCTATTTCCCTGAGCAGTGATGGGTGTGGGATACTATGGTGGCCTTTTTAACCAAATCAATGTGACAAGACATATGTTGCAGAGATAGAGTATTGGGGTGGGTGAAATATATGGCTATCTCACACTTTAAAAAGTAGACCGAATAACTTAATTATTTTTCTTTCTTTTATTTCTTTGCCTCTGAATATGATCACTGGTGGTTGTAACACCTAGAATTGCTGTATTTGTCAACTATAAGAATAATTAAAAAAATAACACCAACTTACAGAGAAGGAAGAAGGGAAAGTAAGGGGTAATCAGAATAAACTGGAAGTAAGTATAAATAAAAAAGGAAGACACAATTTTAAAAGATAGATTCTATTAATTAGAAACTCAATGCAACTGTTTATGAAAGGGAAAGTTATGGATTATCTCAGGATTTTTTTTTTATCTTGCCCCCTATTGAAAAGCAATAGATCAGGGACTTCCTTGGCAGTCTAGTGGTTAAGACTTCACCTTCCAATGCAGCAGGTGTGAGTTTGAGTCCTATTCAAGGAACTAAGATTCCACCTGACTCATGGCCAAAAAACAAACAGAAAACAGAAGCAATATTTTAACAAATTCAATAAAACTTTAAAAATGGTTCACATCAAATTAGAAAAAAATAAAAGATAGTAGTAAATAAGCCTCTTATTAAATGACTGTTAAATCCCCTTTTGAACTTAGCTTAAAATAAAATAATACGGCTGATTAAATGCCATTTATGATTACCTTATAGTCATCATTAACACATATATTAAAAATGAGAAAGTAGGCCTCATTTCTGTCCCACTCTAGTGTTTGAAATGTAAGGCTACTTTCTCATTCTCAAATTTATACTATACTCTTGTGCAGAAAATGAAAAGCTCATCAATTATTTATGTAAGGACCAGATGTGGAGTTTTCTCACATATTTTAGACACAAAAGAAGCATCCTTTTATAAAATAATTGAGAGTCAGTCTGGCTTGGCTGAACGAAATCTTTTTTTAAAGTGGGAAATCATAAATGGCATATAGATAGGCAGTAAAATTTTATTTTAAATACAAAAGGCAATTTGACAGTTATTTAATACAGAGCTTATTTGATACTTTTTTAACATTACCATCTACACTACTTTTGCAATGCATTATGTACAGTTTTACTTTGATTTTTTTGTGTGTGTGAGGAATAGGAATGAAAAGTGTTAGATATTACATCCCCAGCCACTCGCATTCTGACTTTGGACATAGCTCCATGAGTAAAAGAAAGATGCTGGTGTTGTCTTTATCATTCTTTATGAAACCATTTGCCTCATTCATCAGCTCCAAATTGGACATATTTTCTTTTTTATAAAAGTAATAAAAATGAGCACTCACCATGTAAGGGTTTTGGTCTGTTTGGTTTAAGGAGACAGTGTTGTGTGATAGTTATTCTAGTCTCTCTATTTGGTAGAGCATGGTAAAAAATAGTTTACTCTAGTTGTTTTCTCGTTCATTTAAAATAAACACAAAACACTTGAATGTTAGATTATTAGATTAGCAGAAATTCAAGTAATTTGCCCTTAAAAGTACTTAAATACCACTTCTTTAATGGTCAAAAGCGGTAAGATATACATGTCCCCCTCAAAATAAATAAATTTTATGGACTGGCTTGACATTATTATTAAAGCAGATATTTTCCATGTTCATAGATGTTCATTATATGAACATTTCCATGTTCCATGTCCATTATAATGATACAATATTTAATTTGTAGATATCTCAAGAGAAACATAAAATTCTAAGGTGAGAGTACATTAGAAAATGTAAAATATTCAAATATTACCATTATCAGGTGGATTAGATTGGTTCTCTTTGTTATTGTTATTTCTTATTTGTTTGTCTTAGTATTTGTATATTTGCAGATTCCTTATGCTACATACACTTATTTTTTCAATGTCCTACTTGTAGAATTCACCACTTTATTTATCATTTTAATTTTGTTTTGTCTGTTTATAAAATAAACTCCTAACAGCTGTAAGAATTGCCAAAGAAAGGTAATGCCAGAGAATGCTCAAACTACCATACAATTGCACTCATCTTTCACGTTAGTAAAGTAATGTTTAAAATACTCCAAGTCAGGCTTCAGCAATAAGTGAACCATGAAATTGTAGATGTTAACGCTGGTTTTAGAAAAGGCAGAGGAACCAGAGATCAAATTGCCAACATCCAATGGATCATGGAAAAAACAAGAGAGTTCCAGAAAAACATCTATTTCTGCTTTATTGACTCTGCCAAAGCCTTTGATTGTGTGGATCACAATAAACTGTGGAAAATTCTGAAAGAGATGGGAATACCAGACCACCTTACCTGCCTCTTGAAAACCTGTATCCAGGTCAGGAAACAGCAGTTAGAACTGGACATGGAACAACAAACTGGTTCCAAATAGGAAAAAGAGTATCTCAAGGCTGTATATTGTCACCCTGCTTATTTAACTTATATGCAGAGTACATCCTGACAAACTCTGGAGGAAGCACAAGATGGAATCAAGATTGCTCGGAGAAATATCAATCACCTCAGATATGCAGATGACATCACCCTTATGGCAGAAAGTGAAGAGGATCTAAAGAGCCTCTTGATGAAAGAGAAAGTGGAGAGTGAAAAAGTTGGCTTAAAGCTCAACACTCAGAAAACGAAGATCATGGCATCTGGTCCCATCACTACATGGGAAATAGATGGGGAAACAGTGGAAACAGTGTCAGACTTTTTTTTTTCTGGGCTCCAAAATCACTGCAGATGGTGACTGCAACCATGAAATTAAAAGACAGTTACTCCTTGGAAGGAAAGTTATGACCAACCTAGATAGCATATTCAAAAGCAGAGACATTACTTTGCCAACAAAAGTTCGCCTAGTCAAGGCTATGGTCTTTCCTGTGGTCATGTATGGATGTGAGAGCTGGACTGTGAAGAAGGCTGAGAGCCGAAGAATTGATGCTTTTGAAATGTGATGTTGGAGAAGACTCTTGAGAGTCCCTTGGACTGCAAGAAGATCCAAACAGTCCATCCTAAAAAAGATCAGTTCTGGGTGTTCATTAAAATGACTGACGTTGAAGAAGAAACTCCAATACTTTGGCCACCTGATGTGAAGAGCTGACTTATTTAAAAAGACCCTGATGCTGGGAAAGATTGAGGGCAGGAGGAGACAGGGACTACAGAGGATGAGATGGTTGGATGGCATCAGTGACTCAATGGCCATGGGTTTGGGTGAACTCTGGGAGTTGGTAATGGACAGGGAGGACTGCCATGCTGCTGTTCATGGTTGTCACGAAGACGCCAAAGAGTTGGACATAACTGAACAACTGAACTGAATAGGTGTAAATACATACATTCTAGAGTGCAGAAGATTGCTAGTGAAAGAAAGGTAATATCAAAACAACATCACTGGATGCCTTATTCTTTATTTAAGGCTGTTATTTTCAAGAGTTTCTAAGTATTGCAAGTTGGCATATTTATATTGGGTTGGCCAAAACATCTGTTTGAGTTTTTCTGTAGGATGTCAAGTCGGTTCTATTATCTTCAATTTACAGTTGTGGACATTAGGTAGAGAGGTTAAGGAAATTGGTCAGAGTGAGCAAAATGATAGAGTCAAGGCTCTTGTTTAACTAATCTGTCTTTAAAATCTGCACTATATTATTGAAAAGTTGCATGAAAATCAATTGAATCAACAATTTTGATATTGTTGAGTTTAAAATGGGTTTAAAACAACCCTTTTTTACACTTGCATTTATAGTTGATGACCAAATCCCACAATTTCAGATAATCCCTCCTTTAATTGTCTTCCACAAACTGTCATGCTAAAAGAATTTGTGCCATGAGAAAGTAAAATGAATTCTAACTATAGTGATGATTCATTTCTACCATCATGAAATTACAGGTAATATAAGAGAGGAAAAAGGAAATGGGGAACACGTGTATACCTGTGGTGGATTCATGTTGATATACGGCAAAACCAATACAATATTGTAAAGTTAAAAAATAAAATAAATTTTTAAAAAAGGGAAAGAAAAAGGAAATCTTAAAAATCTCAGTTGATTTTCTTAGAAATTGTTCTGAATGAACAGAATCTGATGGAGTGGGAGTTCAAAATGATGTTTGTAAAAGCAGAAAAACAACACCCCCCCCAAAAAAAAAAAAAAAAAAAAAAAAAAAACTAAACAACACAAAGTTGATCTACATTTTTGGTGGGAATATATGAATGTAGTTCAGTATTAAAATTTGCAAATTCTATTAAATGTACATACTGCACTGCTGCATATAATCTGCAGAGTACAATGTTTAGATGTTAAAGGCTAGATTTGCAGAAAAAAATTAGTTGTTACGCATTTGTCTTCTAAGCAAAAATACTATTTGCAAAATTGTATTAAAAATAGATCTTAGGGATTTCTTTGGAGGTCCATTGGTTAGGACTCCACACTCCACTGCAGGGGCCCAGAATTCATCCCTGGTCTGGAAACTTAGATCCTGCAAGTCGTGTCAGATCAGATCAGATCAGATCAGTTGCTCAGTCGTGTCTGACTCATTGAGACCCCATGAATCACAGCACGCCAGGGCTCCCTGTCCATCACCAACTCCCAGAGGTCACTCAGACTCACATCCATCGAGTCAGTGATGCCATCCAGCCATCTCATCCTCTGTCGTCCCCTTCTCCTCCTGCCCCCAATCCCTCCCAGCATCAGAGTCTTCTCCAATGAGTCAACTCTTCACATGAGGTGGCCAAAATACTGGAGTTTCAGATTTAGCATCATTCCTTCCAAAGAAATCCCAGGGCTGATGTCCTTCAGAATGGACTGGTTGGATCTCCTTGCACTCCAAGGGACTCTCAAGAGTCTTCTCCAACACCACAGTTCAAAAGCATCAATTCGTCGGCTCTCAGTCTTTTTCACAGTCCAGCTCTCACATCCATACATGACCACAGGAAAGGCCATACCCTTGACTAGGTGAACCTTTGTTGGCAAAGTATGTCTCTGCTTTTGAATATGCTATCTAGGTTGGTCATAACTTTTCTCCAAGGAGTAAGTGTCTTTTAATTTCATGGCTGCAGTCACCATCTGCAGTGATTTTGGAGCCCAGAAAAATGAAGTCTGACACTGTTTCCACTGTTTCCCCATCTATTTGCCATGAAGTGATGGGACCAGATGCCATGATCTTCATTTTCTGAATGTTGAGCTTTAAGCCAACTTTTTCACTCTCCACTTTCACTTTCATCAAGAGGCTTTTGAGTTGCTCTTCACTTTCTGCCATAAGGGTGGTGTCATCTGCATATTTGAGGTTATTGATATTTCTCCCAGCAATCTTGATTCCAACTTGTGTTTCTTCCAGTCCAGTGTTTCTCATGATGTACTCTGCATATAAGTTAAATAAACAGGGTGACAATATACAGCCTTGACGTACTCTTTTCCTATTTGGAACCAGTCTGTTGTTCCATGACCAGTTCTAACTGTTGCTTCCTGACCTGCATACAGATTTCTCAAGAGGCAGATCAGGTGGTCTGGTATTCCCATCTCTCTCAGAATTTTTCACAGTTTATTGTGATCTACACAGTCAAAGGCTTTGGTATAATCAATAAAGCAGAAACAGATGTTTTTCTGGAACTTTCTTGCTTTTTCCATTATCCAGCGGATGTTGGAAATTGGATCTCTGCTTCCTCTGCCTTTTCTAAAACCAGCTTGAACATCAGGAAGTTCACGGTTCACATATTGCTGAAGCCTGACTTCGAGAATTTTGAGCATGACTTTACTAGCATGTGAGATGAGTGCAATTGTGCGGTATTTTGAGCATTCTTTGGCATTGCCTTTCTTTGGGATTTTTTTGGGATTTTGGGATTCTTTGGGATTTCTTTGCCTTTCTTTTGGGACTTCCCTGGTGGCTCAGATGGTAAAGCGTCTGTCTACGATGCGGGAGACCCGGGTTCGATCCCCGGGTTGGGAAGATCCCTTACAGAAGGAAATGGCAATCCACTCCAGTACTATTGCCTGGAAAATCCCATGGCAAAGGAGCCTGGTAGGCTACAGTCCATGGGGTCGCAAAGAGTCAGACACGACTGAGCGACTTCACGTTCACGTTCACGTTCTTTGGGATTGGGATGAAAACTGACCTTTTCCAATCTTGTGGCCACTGCTGAGTTTTCCAATTTGCTGGGATATTGAGGGCAGCACTTTCACAGCATCATCTTTCAGGATTTGGAATAGCTCAACTGGAATTCCATCACCTCCACTAGCTTTGTTGGTAGTGATGCTTTCTAAGGCCCACTTGACTTCACATTCCAGGATGTCTGGCTCTAGGTCAGTGATCACACCATCATGATTATCTGGGTCGTGAAGCTCTTTTTTGTACAGTTCTTCTGTGTATTCTTGCTAACTCTTCTTAATATCTTCTGCTTCAGTTAGGTCCATACCATTTCTGTCCTTTATCGAGCCCATCTTTGCATGTAATGTTCCTTTGGTATCTCCGATTTTCTTGAAGAGATCCCTAGTCTTTCCCATTCTGTTGTTTTCCTCTATTTCTTTGCATTGATCACTGAAGAAGGCTTTCTTATCTCTTCTTGCTATTCTTCGGAACTCTGCATTCAGATGTTTATATCTTTCCTTTTCTCCTTTGCTTTTCGCTTCTCTTCTTTTCACAGCTATTTGTAAGGCCTCCCCAGACAGCCATTTGCTTTTTTGCATTTCTTTTCCATGGGGATGGTCTTGATCCCTGTCTCCTGTATAATGTCACGAACTTCATTCTGTAGTTCATCAGGCACTCTATCTATCAGATCTAGGCCCTTAAATCTATTTCTCACTTCCACTGTATAATCATAAGGGATTTTATTTAGGTCATACCTGAATGGTCTAATGGTTTCCCTACTTTCTTCAATTTCAGTCTGAATTTGGCAATAAGGAGTTCATGGTCCGAGCCACAGTCAGCTCCTGGTCTTGTTTTTGCTGACTGTATAGAGCTTCTCCATCTTTGGCTGCAAAGAATATAATTGATCTGATTTCGGTGTTGACCATCTGGTGATGTCCATGTATAGAGTCTTCTCTTGTGTTGTTGGAAGAGCGTATTTGCTATGACCAGTGCATTTTCTTGGCAAAACTCTGTTAGTCTTTGCCCTGCTTCATTCCATGTTCCAAGGCCAAATTTGCCTGTTACTCCAGGTGTTTCTTGACTTCCTACTTTTGCATTCCAGTGCCCTATAATGAAAAGGACATCTTTTTTGGGTGTTAGTTCTAAAAGGTCTTGTAGGTCTTCATAGACCTGTTCAACTTCAGCTTCTTCAGCGTTACTGGTTGGGACATAGACTTGGATTACTGTGACATTGAATGGTTTGCCTTGGAAACGAACAGAGATCATTCTGTCGTTTTTGAGATTGCATCCAAGTACTGCATTTCAGACTCTTTTGTTGACCATGATGGCCACTCCATTTTTTCTGAGGGATTCCTGCCCGCAGTAGTAGATATAATGGTCCTCTGAGTTAAATTCACCCATTCCAGTCCATTTTAGTTCGCTGATTCCTAGAATGTCGACATTCACTCTTGCCATCTCTTGTTTGACCACTTCCAATTTGCCTTGATTCATGGACCTGACATTCCAGGTTCCTATGCAATATTGCTCTTTACAGCATCGGACTTTGCTTCTATCACCAGACACATCCACAGCTGGGTATTCTTTTTGATTTGGCTCCATCCCTTCATTCTTTCTGGAGTTATTTCTCCACTGATTTCCAGTAGCATATTCGGCCCCTATTGACCTGGCGAGTTTCTCTGGCCTATATAGATAGATAGATATAGATATAGATATATAGATATACATATTGAACATCCAATACAATAGATATACATATTAATATCTATATAGATACAGATATACATATTGAATATCCAATACAATAGATATACATATACATATCTATATCTATATAGATATAGATATTGAATATACAATACATAATTGAATACTGTTTATCACATACAATCTCAATTACTCAATTCTAATTATAAAAATCTCCCATCACTTAGAAATTTGCTATACCTCTCATTTAAGAAAAATGAAAATGAAGCAAGAATGTAACTTCATGTTAGTCGCTTATCTTAATAATGAAAGTCAGTAACATGTTGCTCAAAGAACATAGGTCTAAAACTCAAAAGCTCTGAGAACTTGTTCTTATGGCATTATCTGAGAAAGGCATCTAACTCACCTTAATTTCAAATTCTTCATCCAATGTGGATATTCATTCCAGAGAAATCTTCTTTTCTAGAAGTTATAAAAAAGTTATAAAGTTTAAAAAGTTATAAAGTTTATAAAATACAAAATTTATAAAATTTTTAAAAAGTTAAAAAAGTTATAAAATAGTATGTATATATGTATATAGACTGTAAAAAATTATACTCATTTAAAATTTTAAACTCATAAATTGAAAAGTTAAAGCAAAAGTGTAAATTCTTAATAATATTTTAAATAATTATGTTACTGATTTCAATTAATTCATATTTATGTATTTTTTTTAATATATTGGTCAAATATTTTCAGTGAATAGAGTATTTAACTCAATAATTTAAACGTACAGATCAGATCAGTCGCTCAGTCGTGTCCGACTCTTTGCGACCCCATGAACCGCAGCACGCCAGGCCTCCTTGTCCATCACCAGCTCCCAGAGGTCACCCAGACTCATACCCATCGAGTCAGTGATGCCATCCAGCCATCTCATCCTCTGTGGTCCCCTTCTCCTCCTGCCCTCAATCCCTCCCAGCATCAGAGTCTTCTCCAATGAGTCAAGTCTTCGCATGAGGTGGCCAAAATACTGGAGTTTCAGCTTTAGCATCATTCCTTCTAAAGAAATTCCAGGTTTGATCTCCTTCAGAATGGACTGGTTGGATCTTCTTGCAGTCCAAGGGACTCTCAAGAGTCTTCTCCAACACCACAGTTCAAAAGCATCAATTCTTCGGCGCTCAGCCTTCTTCCCAGTCCAGCTCTCACATCCATACATGACCACAGGAAAGACCATAGCCTTGACTAGACGAACCTTTGTTGGTAAAGTAATGTCTCTGCTTTTGAATATGCTATCTAGGTTGGTCATAACTTTCCTTCCAAGGAGTAAGCGTCTTTTAATTTCATGACTGCAGTCACCATCTGCAGTGATTTTGGAGCCCAGAAAAACAAAGTCTGACACTGTTTCCACTGTTTCCCCATCTATTTCCCATGTAGTGATGGGACCAGATGCCATGATCTTCGTTTTCTGAATGTTGAGCTTTAAGCCAACCTTTTCACTCTCCACTTTCACTTTCATCAAGAGGCTTTTTAGCCCTTCTTCACTTTCTGCCATAAGAGTCGTGTCATCTGCATATCTGAGGTTATTGATATTTCTCCCAAAATTTCTATTTCCAATATTCCTGTTAATCAGGGTTTTTCTTAATTCTTACTATTTAATAATCTCTCATTCTATGAAACAATTTAATTCATTTAATTAGTTAATTAAATTATATTTAATGTAATTGGCAAGGCAAAATTTAAATTGGATATCATTTTGATAATCACTCTTGTTCATTAATAATCATTTGACATTTAATTAATTGATTGTGTGAGAGAGAAGGAAGTTGGGAGAATTAAGGCATTTCTCCTCAACAGAAAAAAATGTCATCAAATATTTTATTAACATATAGCACACAATTTTTAATATTGGAATAAGAAAAATCATGAATTTCTAACAGAACTAGTAAAATCTGAATATTTATAAAAATATTAATGATTTAGTTGACTCCAAGTCCTCTTGATTGATATTTTAAGTTCATTAGTTATATAACTTAATGTGCAATTTTGAAGTATTAACAAGATTATATAGTTAAGAAGAGTAGAGTTGGAAGCACTTTTTTGGTTTGTGTGGTTCAGACTCTACCTGTGTGGTTCTGCAGCTTGAAGAAGACAGATAGTCAAGGATGTTCTGTGGGAGCAGTCATGCTGATTTGAGTGCTTGAAATCATATCATCAGGTGTGATGGAAGCTCTCATAAGGAAGAAGCATTGTATTTATTCTATGTGGCACCAGATAAAAGTCCAAATGAGAAGAAGTTCAGGGTAGGATATCCTGCAAACAGTCCTATCTTGAGCTCAGCTGTATCCATTGGAGAAGTGTAGTAATTGTATGAGCAAATAAAGAGACTGTTTATCTATTTATGCACAGGAGAAGGACATTTTTTACAAAGAGTACTGACATAGGAAGAAGTAATACTCAAGGGGGACATAAAGAAAGTACTAGCAGGGTCAGGGCAAGTCTGTGATGTTAAACAGATGTTTTAATGTTCAAATGACAGTGATGATGACCAAACAGCATTGTTGCGCAGTAGACGTTATTTTATACCGTAGAAGAATGTCACTGGTACCAAACAGAGTCAACTGAAATGATAAAATGAGGGCTGACGAAACCAAAACTGAGAACCTTTTCTGTAAGCTCCAGTTAAGGTGTTGTTTTTCAGTCACTAAATTGTGTCTGACTATTTGTGACTCAGTGGACTGCAGCATGCCAGGCTCCCTTGTCTTTCACCATCTCCTGGAGTTTCCTCAAATTCATGTCCATAGACTCAGTAATGTTATCTAACTATCCTCTCTTCTGGGAAATACCAGAAATTTTTGCAGTAGAGATGCATTTATTTAAAGTTAGTGCTTTAAGGAATTACCACAAACTTGGTGACTTAAAACAATGGCCATCTATTATCTTGCAGTTCTCGAGGTCAGAAGTCAAACCTGGGTTGGCCACATTCTAGTCCTTCTTCTGGCTCTCAGGGATAACCCATTTCCTTGTCTTCTTCAGTTTCTAGAGCCTGCCCACATTCCTTGGCTCTTCATACTCAAAGTTCTACTTCCATCCTCACATCTCCTTTTCTATCTTGCAATCTCTTTAACTTTGTTCTTTCACTTATGAGGATCCTCATGCTTATTTTGGGCCCCTTGATAAGACAGAAGAAGCTCACTATCTCAAGATTCTTAACAACATTTGCAAAGCCCCTTTTGCCATGTAAGATAGGATATTAACAGATTTCTCAAATCAGAACACGGATACCTTTGGGAAAATTTTTATCTGTTAACATAAAGGATACATTTTTTTTTAGAGATCTTAAGATGGATTGCCCTATTTGCAAAAGCAGCAAGATCTTATAAATCTGATTGTAAATTCTTAAAAGAAATAATATTTGTATGAAAAAAAAAAAAAACACAAAAAGGACAGAAACAGTCTCTAAACAATCCACCAATATAATACTTGCATACATATACTTGCAGAATAAATACACGTTAATTCAATTTATTTCTCTAAGTTAATTAAATTTACCTCATGCAAATGATTACACTATAATTTCCTTATTTTGAATGAAGCTATTTGTTTTAACCATTCTGGCTATAAATTCTAGTCAAATTAATTTGCTGATAATTTAAGTGGGTCCAAAATAGTACTTTTACTCAATCTACTCTCTATGAATAAAAGCCAGAGCTGAATTATTTAAAGTAAAGTTCAAGTAAAAATAAGAAAAAAGGTAAAACTACACTTATTTACTTGTTGAGAAAAGCACAGCGCACATAGGAAAAAATAAAATAAAATAAAATGCACAGATTAACTTGCAAGAATGACTTTGATAAGGGATATGTTACATTTTTAAAGATTAAAAAATGGTTATATATATGTTATGTTTAAATTAGTCTATACAGTAGAAACAATTGTATGAAATCCACCACTGAGGTCAGCTATAAACCCTTGTTTGAGCTTCCAGAGGACTTTGTAGGACCTATTTCTCTATTAGTAACTTGGATTTTAAGAACCATTTTGGAAAAAAAAAGCTAGGGTCATGTGGATCTGAACAATGGATTTATAATAAAGTCCCACATGAGTTTGAGGAAATTATTTAATTGATTCAGCCTGTTTTAAGGAAGTGAAATTTCTGAGCCAAGCTATTTAGTAATTTCATAAATGATTGAGCTGAAAATGTTAACCCAAACCCTCAAACAAAAAGGAGTGGTAAAAAAATGTGAGGTACTTGCTACTACAGATGAGCAAAGCCCCTTACACTTACCTTTCCATCTAAATACCATCGTGTTAGGTCAATTCAAATCTAATTATAGTTTGCTTTCTAGGTATTTTAGGCTGATACAAACTGATTTGAACGTGGAAGTGGATGCAACTTCTGTCTATATGTCAGTGGTTTCATGTCATGAACTCTCATGTGATTTCATCTTTAAAATTTTGAACAGGTGTGTTATATGTGATCTCTAATATATCATATAATATGTCTAATATTTCCTTATATATCTTAATATCTCATGTATGGAAAAGATTCAATCACATGTGCCTTAGAGATATATGCAGAGACTTGAAAAGAAACCAGATGGATAATACATGGTAACTGATAAATCTAAATTACAGTAAATTTTTTTTTAAATCCCTATAATCTTGGGTTCCTGAGATAACTTTGCCTAAAGAAAAAAGCAAATCAACTTGTCATTGAAACCTCAGATAGCTGCTTCAGAGATTTATATGAACTACTCTCTATATATTCTCTTTAAAATTCATAGTATTAAAAAACACTGATATATTCATTTACAAAAACATGGACATGAAATATCAGATTTTTTACTTGAAATAAAAATACATTAAAACAAAAACAATTGTATCATATATTATATTTTTAGTTAATAAGCACATTTTTGGTGGAATAGATACTTGTGTCCAACATTTTTTGTTTTCAATTCTGCTTTTAGGACATTATGTCAGTAACTTGACATTGGCCATTGTGGAAGTATTTATACTATAGTAATGGACAAACACTACAAATCAGAAAGTTTTTTCCAGTAAAATTCACTTAAATATTTTTTTTTAGTTCTTTTCTGTGGTATCCCTAAGCTTAGGACATAAAGATTTTAGAGAATAGAGGCATAATACTAATCTCTTTCAACAATTACTGCTTTACATATCTTAGAAGTGCAATTAACCTCAAAAACAACATATATTTTAATTCAATGTTAAAGCTTTTACTCTTTAAAAGAATTAAGAAATGCTTTCACTCACTCTTTTGAATATATTTGAGTACTTATAAATAACACAAATGTATTAAATTCCTATTAGGCAATTCATTAAAAAAATAGAACAAAACATTCAAAGTCAGTGAGATTCAAGACGGTGACAGAGAAAGAAGTAGTTCAGTCATGTCCGACTCTACAACCCCATGGACTGTATCCTACTAGGCTCTTCCGTCCATGGGATTTTCCAGGCAAGAGTACTGGAATGGGGTGCCATTTCCTTCTCAAGGAAATCTTCCTGACCCAGGGATTGATCCAGGGTCTCATTGTAGGCAGACGCTTTACCATCTGAGCCACCATGGAAGTCCACTTATAAATAACACAATTGAATATGTATTAAATTCCTATTAGTCAATTCATTAAAAAAAAAAAAAAAATAGAACAAAACATTCAAAGTCAGTGAGATTCAAGATGGTGACAGAGAGAGATCTTGAACTCAACTCCATCTATAACCACTGAGTCAAGCAGCTACGTATAGAATAATTTCCTCTTAAGGAAAAAAAAAAAAAAAAAAAGCCTGGCTGGGTGATCTACATATCAAGCCAATTAGAAGGAAACCACGTCAAAGTGGGTAGGAGAAGCTGGAAGGAAGTCTCACCAAAAACCCATATGCTGTGTGGTGTCCCACAGCCAGGGAGAGAATTCAAAATCCCACACTTCTCCTCAAGGAGTGAAGGGTTCAAACCCCATATTGGGCATTTAGGACTTGCCCCTGAGAGATGAGCCCACCAAATCTAATGATGAAAACCAACAAGGCTGATTTCTTGAGACTCACAAAACTAGCAGTCTGGGAGAAGCTCTTAATGGGCTCACCAGCTCAAATGTACCCTGCCCCAGTGTCTGGGTCAGAGGCAACTGATTGTGCATAGACTTTAAGTGAAGGCTGACCTGCCTATATTCAGGTGTAGATCTGAAGAGCAGATCTACTCCTGTGATTGCTGCTGCTGCTGCTAAGTTGCTTCAGTCGTGTCTGACTCTGTGCGACCACACAGACAGCAGCCCACCAGGCTCTTCTGTCCCTGAGAGTCTCTAGGCAAGAATACTGCAGTGGGTTGTGGTTTCCTTCTCCAATGCATTCATGCATGCTAAGTAGCTTCAGTCGTGTCCGACTCTGTGCGACACTATGGACAGCAGTCCTCCAGGCTCCACTGTCCACAGATTTTCCAGGCAAGAATATTGGAGTAAGTTTCCATTTCCTTCTCCCACTCCTCTGATTAGCAGGCATCTAATTTAACACATACATTTACAAACCTGCTGGCAAACTCTCTGGGACTAGAGACTGTTGGGTGCCAGTTTCATGCTTTCCCTTTGTTAGGGCACCAGCAGCTCCAGGACGGGACGTTTAACATGTATCTGGTGTCCCAATATCTGTGGCTGTTGCCCAAGGGATAGATCTGGAAGTTGGGGAAGCTTGCATTTCTGGTCCCACAGGACTGTAATAATTGATGTCACCCAGAAAACAGCTCATATCCCTGTCGCACATCCCAATTTTTGCTGCTTCTATCAAGAGATACCTCTACCTCACCTGGCTTTGGCAGCCAGTGGAGCTTACATTTGTGGTCCTGCAGGACTGAGACCAACAGATTTCTTAACCAGCTATACTTCCAGGGCACAATAAGAGGCAACTGGCTCAGTTTTTCTATGAAGAAGATCTATTAACTAACCCTCAGGCTTCTAATTAAACACACATTTAGGGGCTGACTGTAATCCTTTTCAGAGACCTTAGATGGCAGGCATTATCCTTGCACTCTCTCTAGTTTGTACCCTAGAGTGCCAGTATCTCCTGGAGGGAAACTATACACATGTCTGGTACCCTGAGATTCTATGTCTGGTGCCCTAAACTTCTGTGTCTCATGCCGTTTTTCATCTGCCACCCAGAGGATGTTCCTAGATCACCAGGTTTGGGTGGCTGATGGGTTTGTTTGCATTCTTGGGTCCCTTGGGATTCTGGCAATTGCTATCAGCTCTGGGGAACTGTTCACACAGCAGATGAGGCACATCCCTCAGCCTTTCTGTGAAGACCTCTTTGCCTGTCCCAGATCTTTAGCTTTATGGGCAGGTCTCAGGTTTGGCTCACAACTATTGGATGGCAAAGGCTTCCCTTAGTGGCTCAGATGGTAAAGAATCCACCTGCAATGTGGGAGACCTGGGTTCGATCCTTGGGTTGGGAAGATCCTCTGGAGGAAGGCATGGCAATCCACCCACTCCGGTATCCTAGTCTGGAGAATCGCCACAGACAGGGGAGGCTGGTGGGCTACAGTTCATGGGGTCAGAAAGGGCCAGACAAGACTGAACAGCTAAGCACAGCACACAGCACATTGGACTGCAAGGTTGCTCTCGATGGTTTTAGGCTATGGTCCTATCCCTCTGTTTTACTCCAGCTCACCAGCATTATGGATTTGTCTCAGAAAATAGCTTATACATATTTGTGACTGCCACCCAGGAGGCACGGCCAGATCCCCTGGCCAGCAGAGCTTATGTTTGCAGTCCCACAGAACTGTATATATTTGCATGCTATTAAAAGCTGTTGCCTGAGGATCTGTCTCCTAAATAACATGGATCTAGGTGCTAAACACTCCCTTTAGGGATACTGACAAGTTTTGGTACACCATCAACTGTTGCTACTAGTGGCCATTAAAAATATAATATACTGCTTGGAAAAGCATAAAAATTTGAGAAACAGCAAAAGGGTGAGGCAGGGTTGAATGACAAGTTTCATCTCCTACACAAGTCCATTCCTTCAAGTCTGGGAGAGGTGGTTGTTTCACCTACTGAAAAAAAAAAAAAAAAAATCAACACAGAGAATCAAGCAAAATGAAGGAAAAAAGGAATCTGTTCCAAATAAAGGACAAAATAAAACCTCAGGAAAAAAGTTAGAGTGAAATAGAGGTAAGTAATTTTGAGAAAGACTTCAAAACAATAGTCATAAAGATGCTAACTGAACTGGGGAAAAGAGTTGATGAACACAGTGAGGACCTCAACACAGTGAGGACCTCAACAAAGTGCCAAACAAAAGTCACAGAACTGAAGAACCCAATAACTGAAGTGAATATTGCACTAGAGGAGTTCAACAGCAGGCTTGAAGAAGCAGAAGAAAGGATTGGTTAGCTCAAATACAAGGCAGTGGAACTCATACAATCAGAATAGGAAAGACAAAAATGAAGATAACTTTAGGGGCCAACATATTTTAAATAGACATTGTCACTTATTTAACAATTTTTGGCTTGACTTGTCTCCATGATTAACCATTTAGGGAACAATTCCTTGCATTTATCATGACAGCAAGTTTTTTCCAGAGCTAACAGTTCTCTGGAGATGTTAAATTATCTAGCCAGGTGATAAAGGCAGGTTAGAGAAAAAAAATAATTATATTACCCAGAATGAAACAAATATAAACATCCATACACACAAAATCTTCATGTATTTCTAAAAGAAAAAAAAAAAAGTACAAATTTTGGTTTGATATTTTATTGTTTTTATATTCCCTATTTGGAGAAAATCATGTTAATGATATGACAATTTCAAAATGATTCTTAAGTTCTCTCTGCTCCCATTATATATCGATATTTTATAAGACTTAGGAAAAGTTTGGGTTTCCTTGATAGCTCAGTTGTAAAAAATCTGCCTGCAGTGCAGGAGACCCTGGTTCGATTCCTAGGGTTGGGAAGATCCACTGGAGAAGGGATAAGGATAGAAGGGATACTCACCCCAGTACTCTTGGGCTTCCCCTGTGGCTCAGCTGGTAAAGAATCTGCCCACAATGTGGGAGACCTGGGTTTGATCCCCGGGTTGGGAAGATCCCCTGGAGAAGAGAAAGGCTACCCACTCCAGTATTCTGGCCTGGAGAATTCCATGGACTGTATATTCCATGGGGTCGCAAAGAGTCGGACACAACTGAGTGACTTTCACTTTCAGCTTTACAGAGGCCTATGGGACATATCAAATGAACTAGCATTCACATTATAGGTGTCCCAGAAGAAGAGAGATCAATCCTATTCACCATTGGAACAAAAAGAATAAATATCTAGAAATAAACTTACCTAAGGAGATGAAAGAGCTGTACACAGAAAATTATAAGACACTAATGAAAGAGATCAAAGATGACATAAACAGATGGAGAGATATTTCATGTTCCTGGGTAGGAAGAATCAATATTGTGAAAATGACTATACTACCAAATGCAATCTACAGATTTAATGCAATCCCTATCAAATTACCAATGGCATTTTTCACAGAACTAGAACAAAAAATTTCACAATTCATATGGAAATGCAAAAGACCCTGAATAGCCAAAGCAGTCTTGAGAAAGAATGGAGCTGAAGGAATCAACCTTCCTGACTTCAGGTTATACTCCAAGCTATAGTCATCAAGACAGTATGGTACTGACACAAAAACAGAAATACAGACCAATGAACAAGATAGAAAGCCCAGAAATAAACCCATGCACCTATGGGTATCTTGTTTTTGACAAGGAGGCAAGAATATAAAATGGGGCAAAGACAGCCTCTTCAATAAATGGTGCTGGGAAAACTGAACAGCTACATTTAAAAGAATGAAATTAGAACACTTCCTTACACCATACACAAAGATAAACTCAAAATGGATTAAAGACCTAAATGTAAGACCAGAAACTATAAAACTCTTTGAAGAAAACATAGGCAGAACACTTGATGACATAAATCAAAACAAGATCTTCTATGACTCACCTCCTAGAGTAATGAAAATAGAAACAAAAGTAAACAGGTGGGACCTGATTAAACTTTTTGTGCTGCTTTTGCACAGCAAACAAAGCAATAAGCAAGGTGAAAAGACAACCCTCAGAATGGGAGAGAATAATAGCAAATGAAACAACTGACAAAGGATTAATTTCTAAAATATACAAGCAGCTCATACAACTCAATACCAGAAAAACAAACAACCCAATTAAAGAGTGGAAAAAAGACCCAAACAGATATTTCTCCAAAGAAGAGATACAAATGACTAACAAACACATGAAAAGATGCTCAACATCACTCATTATTAGAGAAATGCAAATCAAAACTACAATGAGATATCACTTCACACCGATCAGAATCAGATCAGATCAGATCAGTCGCTCAGTCGTGTCCGACTCTTTGCGACCCCATGAACCGCAGCACGCCAGGCCTCCCTGTCCATCCCCTCATCAAAAAATCTATAAACAATAAATGCTGGAAAGGGTGTGGAGAAAAGGGATCACTCTTGCACTGTTGGTGGGAATGTAAATTGATATAGCCACTATGGAAGATGGTTGGAGATTCCTTTAAAACTTAGGACTAAAACCACCATGTGACTCAGAAATTCTATTCCTAGGCATATAGCCTGAGGAAACCAAAACTGAAAGAGACATATGTATACCATTGTTCATTGCAGCACTAGTTACAATAGCTAGAACATGGAAGCAACTTAGATGTCCATTGACAGATGCATGGACAAAGAAATGGTGGTATATATACACAATGGAATGTTACTCAGCCATAAAAAGGAACACATTTGAGTTAGTTCTAATGAAGTGGGTGAACCTAGAACCTATTATACACAGTGAAGTGAGTCAGAAAGAGAAAGATAAATACCATGTTCTAACTCGTATATATGGAATCTAGAAAAATGGTACTGAAGAATTTATTTCCACGGCAACAATGGAGAAACAGACATAGAGAACAGACTTATGGACATGGGGAGAGGGGAGGAGAGGGTGAGATGTATGGAAAGAGTAACATGGACACTTACATTACCATATGTAAAATAGATAGGCAACAGGAATTTGCCGTATGGCTTGGGAAACTCAAACAGGGAATCTGTATCAACTGAGAGTGGTGGGGTGGAGAGGGAGATAGGAAGGAGGTTCAAAAGGGAAGGGATATATGTATACCTTTGGCTGATTCATGTGGAGGTTTGACAGAAAACAGCAAAATTTCATAAAGCAATTATCCTTCAATAAAAAATTAATTTAAAAAAAAAGAAGCTGAAATACTCTTTGAATAAAAAATGGCTAAAAATTTTTCCTAATGCTGGGGAAGGAAACAGACATCCAGGTTCAGAAAGCACAGGAATTTTCAAAACCAATAAACCCAAAGAAATCCACACCAAGACACATTATACTTAAAAAAGTTAAAGACAAGGAAAGAATGTTAAAAGCAGTAAGAAAAAAAATTGTTAAGAACAAGGGAACTTCTGTAAGATTATTAGCAGATTTTTTTGACAGAAACTTTTGTAGGTCAAAAGGGAATGGCACAATATATTCAAAGTATTGGGGGAAAAAAAAGACAGACAATTCCAACTTGTGTCAAGCAAACAACCTAAGAAACTAAACCAAACCTTTTTCTCTCTGATTATCAACTTCTGAGAAGTTACAAATTAGATTTTAAATATGATTAAATATGACTAAGAAAGGATTAGACATGGGAAATTGATAGCCCATTATTAATCAGTTGAGTTTATTCATTAGAATGCTATTCTCAATAGGGCTTATTAATTGAGGGGGGAACAGTATATTGCTTTTATATCTAGCTTGTCACAATATATAATACAATATTTAATATTGTTTAAAAATATATAAGGGAGGTAGGATTCTGAAACAAACTCAAATATGGCTTCCCTCAGCCATTCAGTTGTATCTGGCCCTTTGAGACCCCATGGACTGTAGTTTGCCAGGATCCCCTGTCCATGGAATTCTCCAGGCAAAGACACTGGAGTGGGTTACCATTTCCATCTCTAGGGGATCTTCCTAACCCAGGGATTGAACCCAGGTCACCTGAAATGGAGACAGACTCTTTACTGTCTCAGCTACCAGGGAAGCTCTCACCTGAAGATCAGTTGTGTATAAATGATACTCCAAGACCTGGAATATTACTTACACTTAAGGCTTTGAGAACAAATCAAAATACATTGCCCTTCCTAGGAAGAGAAATAAATAAATTATTCTATAAAATAATACTTGAATATTTTTAGTCAGGATTGGAAATATATGAAATGCTGCTGTTGCTGGTAAATTGCTTCAGTCGTGTCCGACTCTGTGCGACCCCATTGACGGAAGCTCACCAGGCTCCCCAGTCCCTGGGATTCTCCAGGCAAGAACACTGGAGTGGGTTGCCATTTCCTTCTCCAATGCATGAAAGTGAAAAATGAAAGTGAAATCACTTAGTCGTGTCCAACTTGTAGCGACCCCATGGACTGCAGCCTTTCAGGCTCCTCCGGTCCACGGGATTTTCCAGGCAAGAGTACTGGAGTAGGGTGCCATTGCCTTCTCCAACTTACAGTTAGCAAAATCCAACTCTGAAATACTCTATAAGATAAACTACTAGTTTCTTCAGTAAATAAATTGTATGATGGGAAAAAAGAAATGAGAGAAGGAAAAACCCATAGAATTAAAAAAAGAAAAAAAAAAAAAAACCTTGAGAGAAATCAAACATTTGCAATGTATCTTAGCTTATGAATATGAATATGCAATGCAGGGTTACTTATTGTCACAAATTCAGGTTTCAGGTTATATTTTATATCTCTTCCTGGAATGACCTGCATCCAGTTACAGGCATAATCATTGGCTGCTATGGAATAGAGGTCAATCATAGGGTAAAGTGTGGAAGAGGATGAATAAGGCTGATGACATTTGCCTCCCAAATGAGCGCATGTGAGAAACTTAAGACAGCATTCAAGAAATTAAAAAAAGAATCACTTTATTGTACTTTGAGTAGCTCATGGGGAGCAGCATATTGCAGATATTTTATTTTATTTTGACAGTAAAGTCTACCAATATCTACATTCTGTAGAACCAATATGGAGGCCTCTACTATGAACAGACATAAATTATTCCATTTAAACAATAAAAACCTTGTAAATTGACTAATATTGTCCCTATTATATAGATGAGGAAATTGAATAAATTAGCTCTTATTGTTTTTCAGTCACTCAGTCCTGTCTGACTCTCTGGACTGCAGCACTCCAGGTTTCCTGCCCTTCACCATCTCCTGGAGCTTGCTCAAACTCATGACCATGAGTCAGTGATGCCATCCAACCATCTTGTCCTCTGTTGTCCCCTTCTCCTCCTGCCTTCAATCTTTCCCAGCATCAGGGTCTTTTCCAATAAGTTGGCTCTTCGCATCAAGCAGCCAGAGTCTTGGAGCTTCAGCCTCAGCATCACTTTTTCCAATGTATATCAAGGTTGACTACCTTTAGATTGGTTTGATTTCTTGCTATTCAAGGGACTCTCAACAGTCTTCTCCAACACCACAGTTCAAAATCATCAATTTTTTTTGGCTATCAGCCTTATTTATGGTCCAATTCTCACATCCATACATGAGTTCTGGAAAAACAATAGCTTTGAATAGATGGACTTTGGCTGACAAAGTAATGTCTCTGTTTTTTAATATGCTTGCTAGGTTTGTCATAGCTTTTTTCCAAAGAGTAAGCGTCTTTTAATTTTATGGCTGCAGTCATCATCTGCAATGATTTTGGAGCCCAAGAAAATAAAGTCTGTCACTGATTCCATTGTTTTCCCCATCTATTTGCCATGAAGTGATGGGACTGAATGCCATGATCTTAGATTTTTGAATGTTGAGTGTTAAGCCAGCTTTTTCATTCTCGTCTTTCACTTTATCAAGAGGCTCTTTAGTTCCTCTTCGCTTTCTGCCATAAAGGTGGTCTCATCTGGATATCTGAGGTTATTGATATTTCTCCCAGCAATCTTGATTCCAGCTATGTTTCATCCATCCAGGCATTTTTCATGATTTAATTGGCATATAAGTTAAATAAGCAGGGTGACAGCCTTGACATATTCCTTTTCCAATTTTGAACCAGTCCATTTTTCCATGTTTGGTTCTAGCTGTTGCTTCTTACCTGCCATACAAGTTTTGCAGGAGGCAGGTAAGGCGATACCTGAGGTTACTGATATTCCTCCCAGCAATCTGATTCCCACTTGTGTTTCATCCAGCCTGACATTTCACAGGATGTGCTCTGCACATATGTTAAAGAAACAAGGTGAAAGTATACAGTTTTGACACACTTCTTTACCAATTTTGAAGCAGTCTATTCTTCCATGTGCAGTTCTAACTGTTGCTTTTTGACTTGCATACAAGTTTTTCAGGAGGGAGGTAGTTGGTCTGGTATTCCCATCTCTTGAAGAATTTTCCAGTTTGTTGTGATCCACACACTATGCTCTAGCATAGTCAGTGAAGCAGAACCTCTATCATACAGCTAAAATGTGGCAAGCCTGGATTCAAACCCAGAACTTCCAGTATGTAAAGTCCATGTTCTTAGCCTATGTGTATATATATATATATATATATATATATATATATATATATATATATTGTATGACATAATTAATTGAAGTTACTCATGGACAGTGACCATTCTGACAAAGAAATACGATATGCAACTCTGTAATGGATCTCATTTTAATTTTTAATTCCTCATTTTCTTCCCCATAACAATAGCAAGATAGTTCCAAACATCTATACTTTTTTCACATACATGTTATTTTAGATTTAATTGGATTTTTAGCACTTCAAAAAACAGTACTATCTAAATTTTAGAAATCAAATAAATGTATTTAATTAATAAAAAGGGAGATACTACCATTATTTGCTCATGGTTATTTAATAAATACTTGAATGAATAGCTTTCAGATTATTACTGTAAGTTATGTTACATCATTTTTTAATATTAACTTATACCAACTTCTGAATAAACCTTCATATGGAAAATAGGTAGCACGCTAAATATAGGTCCTCAATAATTTTTTGAAAAGTAAACTAAAAACATATATGCTTATGAGAAAAATAATTTTCAGAATTTAGTTTTTTTGTTCAACAACAAATGGAAATGGTTAATTTGTTTATTATGTATGCATGCACTATCCCAACTCTTTGCACAAAACTTCTGAGACAGCCTAAAGCAAAAGAAGATTCAATTAAGTAAAAAAATAAATAAATAGAAATGGTAAATCAGGAGAAAGGGAAAAGTTACCATGCCTGAAGTTCGCATTTGACTTTGATCTTAGTGGGAAAGGAAAAAAAGAGAAATTGTATTATTTATGCAGTCTATTTGATCATAAATGGAGGAAGCACACTAGTGCTTTAGGGAAGATAAACTTTTTTAAAAAACTAAAAAACTGCTCTAAAGTAAAAATGTCACAAACTTTTTTATATTTTGAACACTGAAGTAATAAATAATATCTTCAAAAATCAGTATTACATAAACTGGAGTGCTAAATATTGTGTTACTGTGTATTGTGAAACTCTTTAACAAAAGCTAAAAGAATAATGAAACATATTTTAATCAAAGTGAAATTGTGAAGAATTAAATGAATGTGCTCAAATTTGATCAAAGCATAAAATGAAAATATTGTGAGTCTTTTAGATACTGAGAGGAAAACTATCCCTGCCTTCCCAGACACAGCAGCTTCAGAATTAAGCAAAAGTTGTCTTCAGGAAGGATCTCCGGATCTGCTCAAACAGGAACAGCTTCAGGCTTCACATAAATTAAAGGAAGAAATAAGTAATTTTGTCCCAGAAAATTTCAAAGAGGGCCTTTGAATCATTCAACAAATAGATACTCTTTATATATTAAGCTTCCCAGGTTGCTCAGAGGTCAAGAATTTGCCTGCCAATGCAGGAGACGCAGGAGACTAGGGTTTGATTCCTGGATCAGGAAGATACCCTGGAGGAGGAAATGGTAACCCAGCCCAGTATTCTGGCCAGGAAAATCCCATGGCCAGAGGAGTCTGGTGAGTTACAGTCCATAGGGTCACACAGAGTCAGACACGACCGACTGCTCAGCAATATGATAGAACATTCCACAATACTGTCTAACAATCTTCTTCAGGACAACAACACTGACAAAGTACAATATAATCACTAAAATCATTTACTGTCTCCAACCATGAAAATAAAGACAAGGCAAGACAGCATATTCACCTTACTTTTCTAGGGAGGTTCATTGCTTATTCACACCATTGAGGAATTTGCTTAATATACTTTTCTCTGAGGAGTTATCCCTGACTACAAGACATCTTTGCACCCTCTGTACAACCTTATCCCCATCTGTTTTCAAAATTACTTATAGCACTAATCACACAATATATGTCAAACATATGTCTATTCTCGATCATACCAACTAAAACATAAGCTCAAGAAACAGAGTTTGTTTTCACTGCTATATCCCAATCCTTGGAAGAGTGTCTGGCATTAATTACTTTTTCATGAGTGTTTATTGAATGAATTAATTCATGCACCAACTGACCTAAATTTGCCTAGATTATTTTCGGAAAATAAATCAGTGGACTTTATGTAACAAAGTAGCATCAGAATTGAAAATTATATTGTCTACTGAAATTATTATGACTTATTTACCACTGTATTTTCAAATTTAACATTGATGATACCAAAAAATAGAGAAAGATGATCTTGGAAAATATAAACTATCACTTTCTCCTAGAGGATAACTATGGTATCTCATCTTCTGTGGTTTGCATAGCAAAACACAATCAATAGTGTTTTGTAGTGACTGATGATAATAAATCCCATTGGCACAAACTGTGTCCTCGATATTGCCTTAAGCAACTTTTTTAATTTTTTTTTTTTTTTTTTGTATATGTGTGTGCATCTCTGTGCATGTGTTGTTCTTTAATTGTGTACTTGGGGAAATTAAGGAAACATCAATAATTTAATGCATGCATTTGAGCAGTTATAGGAGATAATCAAAATAAACTAGAAAGAATATGTCAATATGTAGTTATAAATTTGGATTTTTAAGGAGTAAATCACTAAAATGCATAAATTATTTCATTGCTCTTTTTAAATGGAATAAATCACCCCATTCAAGAACTTTGGATTTTGCACACATTAAGGTCAATTTTCCAACTTAAGCACTGCTGCTGCCAAGTCGCTTCAGTTGTGTCCGACTCTGTGCAACCCCATAGAAGGCAACCCACCAGGCTCCCCCGACCCTGGGATTCTCCAGGCAAGAACACTGGAGTGGGTTGCCATTTTCTTCTCCAATGCATGAAAGGGAAAAGTGAAAGTAAAGTTGCTCAGTTGCGTCCGACTCCCAGCGAGGCCATGGACTGCAGTCCACCAGACTCCTCCATCCATGGGATTTGCCAGGCAAGAGTACTGGAATTGGTTGCCATTGCCTTTTCCGACCTTAAGCACAAGTAAGTGTGATATACATAACAGATAGAAATACTCATCTCCCTGTCCCTTCACAGGAATAACCAGTTTCCAACATTCAGCTGGCTGAATATCTGTTCCAGGGTGTGGTGCCCTTTGGTGCCGGAGCCTTCTCAAGTGCGCTGTGGGGGTAAGGGAATGAAATTTATTTGCTATCATTTGCATTTGCTTACCTCTCTAAATTTCTCATAGGCTACTCTTACAGCATTTCCTCAAATACTGCTCAAACATTTACTTTGTTCTTAACTGACATCATGTTCATGTATAGATATTAATATAAGAAATTGTTGACCACATACAGCTTTAGTAAGCATGGTTTTGGACATCAGTACTCACCTTCATCATGCACTGATTATGCCTTACCCTCTGAACGAGGATATAATGGAAAAATGAGTGTTGCCAATCCAGTAACACCTAGATTTGCCTTCTGGATCTGATAATCAATTCTTGCATCATCTGGGAAATAACTACCATGTATAAACCTAATACTTTCTCAAAATTAAATCAATATAAGAATGCCTATTGTAATTACATGTGTGCTAAGTCGCTTCAGTTGTGTCTGACATTTTGGAGTGGGTTGCCATGGCCTGCTTCAGGGGATCTTCCAGACCCAGGGATCGAACCAGCATCTCTTTTGTCTAGCATTGGCAAGTGGGTCCTTTATCACTACCACTGCCTGAGAAGCTCACCATACATGAGAGCTATTGTATAATAAGTGTCATTTTATGCAGCTAGCATGGTGCCTAGGATCCAGAAGACCATGAAGAATTCCAAGTTCCTTTTATTTGACTTTCTCTCACTTATCCCCATTCCTGTAAGCAGAGTAGTAAAATGAACCATGCCACATGGTAGCATAAAATATGGCAGCTTCATGTTGAGACTCCAAGGATAGGGAGAACTTGGTCTTTGTCATATCAGAATTGCAAGTATCTCTCATCTTTAGCTCAGTAATCTACTCAGTGTAGAGTATAAACACACTCCTTATTTCAAAGAGCAGTAGGGTAGGTCTGCATTACCCTGATACTATTTAAAGAATAATAAAATTCTCTATGTAAATCAGATCCCTAAGGAAAATGGAAAGGGGCTTGGATTTTTTTTTTTTTTAATTTTATTTTATTTAACTTTACAATATTGTGGGGCTTGGATTTGAATTCAGGAGGAAGCAAAGTCCTTCTGGAGGATACAAAGAAGGACTACAAAAAAACAAAATCACAAAATTTCTGTTGAAAAAGAAAAAATAAAATCTTTATGTGTTTATTTTTACTAGGTTGCTCAATGGTCATAATACAATGAAAAAAAAAAATGATAGAGCTAGTCGAACAGTGATACGTGGCATATGAGATTTGAGGTCATTCAAGTTGTCTCAGCTTTCCATTGTGGAATGGAAATGTAAGTAGATTGTTGGGAATCTGCCTAATATAGTCAGGAAAACATATCTAATATCACACATTATACTTCTAGGGTGTCAGTTTATGTGTTAAACCGAAAGAAAGAAAATAAAAAGAAAGTAAAGAGGAAGAGAAAATACAGACTACATAATGTTTATTGAAGCATTTTTTGTCTTAAAGAATCCTGAAAAAATTTCTAAGAATGTGTCCAAATACAGTGTAAAAAGTGCTTAAAATATCTTCTTTTAAAAATGTGATAGCCAAGGTTATATTAAAAATAGAATTGTATGGATATGGTTTCAAGAATACTTCAAGTACACAAGAGCAATTGTAATGTGTCTCCTTGAACAACATAAATATACTAGGAATGCATAGTTTTAAGTATTCTCAAAATATTAACCAAAATATTCTTTGTGTTACTTATATCTGTATAATTTGGACAGACTTCTCTTTAATTGGAAGGAAAGTACTAATTCTCACTACTGCCTCATACTCTTACTACTTATAAATTAAATGTTATCTTTCCTTTAATTTAGCAGAATTATATTCTTATGTATTACATTAACAATTTACTTTTGAAAAAATATAATTTCAAAATAAAAATGCAAAATAAACAATTTTAGGCATATGTGTTGATCTTTTCAAATTAGTAAGTCAATGAAAAATTTTATATAAACAATTAAAAATGTTTATCAATATAAATAATTTGAAATAATATTATTATGTTTCAAAGAGAGTTATGTGAGTTAAATCTCAAAGAAACTTTTACTTTCTTAGAATAAAGCTGTTATAGGGATAAAAACAACCAAAAACTATATATAACCTTTGAGAAAATTTCACTTTATTGTCAATGATTCAAGATAAAAATGAAATTAATTTCCTCATAGTCAACTGGCTTAAAGCCAAGCTGTCATGTCTTTGAAATCTATTTTGATTGTACAAATTCACATGACACTTTTGGTTGTTACATTCACCTCCAGTTTCAGACAATTCCCATTTCTCACAGTGTCTCTCATATAAAACAGGAAAACTACAATGAATATGGCAACAGAAGGCTCATTTGTAAACAGATGTTCCACATGAAAAAACAAGGGTTTCAGAAGTTATAATAACCATATGTTTTCATTTTGATATTATACAAAAGTGTTCTTTTCAAAAGTGAAAGTATATTTAAATTAAAGCTATGATTTAGGATTAGATATAAATTTCAAAATACTTTGATATATCACCATTAAAAGGCTTGCCTGCTTGCTGCTAAGTCACTTCAGTCATGTCTGACCCTTTGCGACCCCATGTAATGTAGTTCTCCAGGCTTCTCTGTCCATGACATTCTCCAGGCAAGAATACTGAAGTGAATTGCCAAGCCCTCCTCCAGGAGATCTTCCTGACCCAGTGATCTAACCTGTGTGTATTATGTCTCCTACATTGGCAGGCAGGTTCTTTACCATTAGCGCCATCTGGGAAGCTCCATTTAAAGGCTTACCAAAACCTACTTCTCAGATAAAATATTAATGTGGAAATATATATTTGCATAAATTGTATACAAGATGGCATGGGTTATATGCACACAATCACAGTAAAAGGATATTTTCTTCATGGCACTTGGATTTCAGTATGTGTTGTAATGTAGGAATTAGCTTATTTCTTTATTATGAAATATTTTGTTTCTCTTATATGTGTGAACCCTCATGGTGTGAGTCAGACTCATTTTCAATCAAGTGAATAGGTGAATATCTAAGTAATCACCATTAGATTACAATGAATATATATAAAGACAGATGTACACACAAACACACCCTGTGAACATAGGCACCATACAGTTAAAAACAATACCTGAAATAAGTATAATATATTCATGATCCACTTTGACTTTCAGTTTTGCATACATGAACATATCTGTGTGAGACAAATACAAGACACACAGATATCAATACACTCTCTGATTAATAAAGAAAGATGACTTAAAATTCCACATTCTTTCTCATTTGTCCGGAAACATTCGGCATACGTCACGCCATCCACATACTCAGCTGCTGATTTTGTTTCCATTTCCCTAAGAAAAGAGAAATGTGTTGCCTACCCTTTCTTTCCCCCACTTTCTATGAGCAACCTCTCCTTGCTGCTTATAAAGAGCACAATTTAAAATGTGGTCTAAGTTACCACTATCTTCCCTAATTATCTTACCTTTGCCATTTTCCACTTTCTTCCCTATTTTCCCCCAAATTTTGCACATATGCTAGTATTTATCTTTTTAAAAATAACAGGCCAAATGATGAAGGTTAATCAATCAGGTAACCAAAGTTCACATAAACAATAATAAGCCGTGTGGGTAATGTGTATGCTTGGTATGAAGGGATGAGAATGACATTTTATCTCTCTGGTCTTCCTCTCAAAACTTAGCTGATTAAATCATGAGAAAAATAGCAGGCAAATCCCAACTGACAAATATTCTATAAAATACCTATCTAAGATGCTTGAAAATTATCAAGGTCATCATAAACAAGAAAAATTTGAGAAATTCAGCCAACAGTTGCTTAACGAGACATGACAACAGAATATAATATGGTACTTTGCAATAGTGGAAAAAAAAAAAAGATAATATAAAACTTGGGAAATCCAGATAAAATATGGACTTTAGTTAGTCTATTAGTAGCTATGTATTAATAGTGACAAATGCAACTAGTAATGTAGGATATTAAAAAATGAGGAAACTGGGTGTGGGTTATATGAGAATATTTCTGTTATCTTTGCAATTTTTCCCTAAATCAAATGACCCAGATAACCACAATGGTGTGATCACTCACCTAGAGCCAGACTTTTTTGGAGTGTGAAGTCAAGTGGGCCTTAAGAAGCATCACTACGAACAAAGCTAGTGGATGTGATGGAATCTCAGCTGAGCTATTTCAAATCGTAAAAAATGATGCTGTTAAAGTGCTACACTCAATATGCCAGCAAATTTGGAAAACCCATCAGTGGCCACAGGACTAGAAAAGGGCAGTTTTCACTCCAATCCCAAAGAAGGGCAATACCAAACGATGGTCAAACTACTGCACAATTGCACTCATTTCACATACTCGCAAAGTAATGCTCAAAATTCTCTAAGCCAGGCTTCAACAGTATGTGAACCAAGAACTTCCAGATGTTCAAGGTGGATTTAAAAGGGAGAGGAATCAGAGATCAGATTGCCAACAGCCAATAGATCATAGAAAAACAATGAGAATTCCAGAAAAACATCTACTTCTGCTTCGTTGACTATGCTAAAGTCGTTGACTGTGTGAATCATAACAAACTGTGGGAATTTTTTCAAGAGATGGGAATACCAGACCGCCTTATTTGTCTCCTGAGAAACCTGTATGTAGGTCAAGAAGCAACAGTTAGAACCGGACATGGATCCACAGACTGGTTCCAAATTGGAAAGGAGTATGTCAAGGCTGCATATTGTCACCCTTTTTATTTAACTACTATGCAAAGTACATCATTCACAACACCAGTCTGGATGAAGCACAAGCTGGAAGCAAGATTGCTGGGAGAAATATCAATAACCTTAGGTATACAGATGACACCACCCTTGTGGCAGAAAGTGAAGAGGATCTAAAGAGCCTCTTGATGAAGTTGAAAGAAGCGAGTGATAAAGTTGGTTTAAAATTCAACATTCAAAAAACTAAGACCATGGCATCTGATCCCATGACTTCATTCAAGTAGATGGGGAAACAGTGACAGACTTTATTTTCTGGGGCTCCAAAATCACTGCAGATATTGACTTCAGCCACGAAATTAAAAGACACTTGTTCCTTGGAAGAAAAGCTATGACAAACCCTGACAGCATGTTAAAAAGCAGAGACGTTACTTTTCCAACAAAGGTCCATATAGTCAAAACTATGTGTTTTTTTTTTTTTTTTTTTTTCCCAATAGTCATGTATGGATGTGAGAGTTGGACCATAAAGAAGGCTGAGTACCAAAGAATTGATGCTTTTGAAATGTGGTGCTTGAGTAGACTCTTGAGAGTCCCTTGGACTGTACAGAGATCAAACCAGTCAATTTGAAAGGAAATCAAGACTTAACATGAGAGCTCCCGGCCTACCCTCGAGCGCTGCACTGAGAGCTCCCGGCCTACCCGCGAGCACCGCACTGAGAGCCCCTCGCCGGCCGCGCGGCACACTGAGAGCCCCTCGCCGGCCGCGCGGCACACTGAGAGCATGACCGAGAGGAGCTACCCATCAACCGAGGACGGACGGCGGTGAGGACTGGCGCACTAAGCACGGCCGAGAGGAGCTACCCCACGACCGAGGTCAGGAAGGGCAGCGGTGAGGAGAGACCCCTCATCCAAGGTAAGGTGCGATGGCTGTGCTTTGCTGGAGCAGCCCAGAAGAGATACCCCACGCCCAAGGTAAGAGAAACCCAAGTAAGACGGTAGGTCTTGCAAGAGGGCATCAGAGGGCAAATACACTGAAACCATACTCACAGAAAACTAGTCAATCTAATCACACCAGGACCACAGCCTTGTCTAACTCAATGAAATTAAGCCATGCCCGTGGGGCAACCCAGGATGGGCGGGTCATGGTGGAGAGATCTGACAGGGTGTGGTCCGCTGGAGAAGGGAATGGCAAACCACTTCAGTATTCTTGCCTTGAGAACCCCATGAACAGTATGAAAAGGCAAAATGATAGGATACTGAAAGAGAAACTCCCCAGGTCAGTAAGGGCCCAATATGCTACTGGAGATCAGTGGAGAAATAACTCCAGAAAGAATGAAGGGATGGAACCAAAGCAGAAAGAATACCCAGCTGTAGATGTGTCTAGTGATAGAAGTAAAGTCCGATGCTGTAAAGAACAATATTGCATAGGAACCTGGAATGTCAGGTCCATGAATCAAGGCAAATTGGAAGTGGTCAAACAAGAGATGGCAAGAGTAAATGTTGACATTCTAGGAATTAGCAAACTAAAATGGACTGGAATGGGTGAATTTAACTCAGATGACCATTATATCTACTACTGTGGGCAGGAATCCCTCAGAAGAAATGAAGTGGCCATCATGGTCAACAAAAGAGTCCGAAATGCAGTACTTGGATGCAATCTCAAAAACGACAGAATGATCTCTGTTCGTTTCCAAGGCAAACCATTCAATGTCACAGTAATCCAAGTCTATGCCCCAACCAGTAATGCTGAAGAAACTGAAGTTGAACGGTTCTATGAAGACCTACAAGACCTTTTAGAACTAACACCCAAAAAAGATGTCCTTTTCATTATAGGGGACTGGAATGCAAAAGTAGGAAGTCAAGAAACACCTGGAGTAACAGGCAAATTTGGCCTTGGAACACAGAATGAAGCAGGGCAAAGACTAACAGAGTTTTGCCAAGAAAATGCACTGGTCATAGCAAATACCCTCTTCCAACAACACAAGAGAAGACTTTATACATGGACATCACCAGATGGTCAACACCGAAATCAGATCGATTATATTCTTTGCAGCCAAAGATGGAGAAGCTCTATCCAATCAGCAAAAACAAGACCAGGAGCTGACTGTGGCTCAGACCATGAACTCCTTATTGCCAAATTCAGACTGAAATTGAAGAAAGTAGAGAAAACTACTAGACCATTCAGGTATGACCTAAATAAAATCCCTTATGATTATACAGTGGAAGTGAGAAATAGATTTAAGGGCCTAGATCTGATAGATAGAGTGCCTGATGAACTATGGAATGAGGTTCGTGACATTGTACAGGAGACAGGGATCAAGACCATCCCCATGGAAAAGAAATGCAAAAAAGCAAAATGGCTGTCTGGGGAGGCCTTACAAATAGCTGCAAAAAGAAGAGAAGCGAAAAGCAAAGTAGAAAAGGAAAGATATAAACATCTGAATGCAGAGTTCCAAAGAATAGCAAGAAGAGATAAGAAAGCCTTCTTCAGCCATCAATGCAAAGAAATAGAGGAAAACAACAGAATGGGAAAGACTAGGGATCTCTTCAAGAAAATCAGAGATACCAAAGGAACATTTCATGCAAAGATGGGCTCGATAAAGGACAGAAATGGTATGGACCTAACGGAAGCAGAAGATATTAAGAGGTGGCAAGAATACACAGAAGAACTGTACAAAAAAGAGCTTCAAGACCCAGATAATCATGATGGTGTGATCACTGACCTAGAGCCAGACATCCTGGAATGTGAAGTCAAATGGGCCTTAGAAAGCATCACTACGAACAAAGCTAGTGGAGGTGACGGAATACCAGTGGAGCTGTTCCAAATCCTGAAAGATGATGCTGTGAAAGTGCTGCACTCAATATGCCAGCAAATTTGGAAAACTCAGCAGTGGCCACAAGATTGGAAAAGGTCAGTTTTCATCCCAATCCCAAAGAAAGGCAATGCCAAAGAGTGCTCAAACTACTGCACAATTGCACTCATCTCACACGCTAGTAAAGTAATGCTCAAAATTCTCCAAGCCAGGCTTCAGCAATATGTGAACCGTGAACTCCCTGATGTTCAAGCTGGATTTAGAAAAGGCAGAGGAACCAGAGATCAAATTGCCAACATCCGCTGGATCATGGAAAAAGCAAGAGAGTTCCAGAAAAACATCTATTTCTGCTTTATTGACTATGCCAAAGCCTTTGACTGTGTAGATCACAATAAACTGTGGAAAATTCTGAGAGAGATGGGAATACCAGACCACCTGATCTGCCTCTTGAGAAATCTGTATGCAGGTCAGGAAGCAACAGTTAGAACTGGACATGGAACAACTGACTGGTTCCAAATAGGAAAAGGAGTACGTCAAGGCTGTATATTGTCACCATGTTTATTTAACTTATATGCAGAGTACATCATGAGAAATGCTGGACTGGAAGAAACACAAGCTGGAATCAAGATTGCTGGGAGAAATATCAATAACCTCAGATATGCATATGATACCACCCTTATGGCAGAAAGTGAAGAGGAACTGAAAAGCCTCTTGATGAAAGTGAAAGTGGAGAGTGAAAAGGTTGGCTTAAAGCTCAACATTCAGAAAATGAAGATCATGGCATCTGGTCCCATCACTACATGGGAAATAGATGGAGAAACAGTGGAAACAGTGTCAGACTTTATTTTTCTGGGCTCCAAAATCACTGCAGATGGTGACTGCCGCCATGAAATTAAAAGACGCTTACTCCTTGGAAGGAAGGTTATGACCAACCTAGATAGCATATTCAAAAGCAGAGACATCACTTTGCCAACAAAGGTTCGCCTAGTCAAGGCTATGGTCTTTCCTGTGGTCATGTATGGATGTGAGAGCTGGACTGTGAAGAAGGCTGAGCGCCGAAGAATTGATGCTTTTGAACTGTGGTGTTGGAGAAGACTCTTGAGAGTCCCTTGGACTGCAAGAAGATCCAACCACTCCATTCTGAAGGAGATCAGACCTGGGATTTCTTTGGAAGGAATGATGCTCAAGCTGAAACTCCAGTATTTTGGCCACCTCATGCGAAGAGTTGACTCATTGGAGAAGACTCTGATGCTGGGAGGGATTGAGGGCAGGAGGAGAAGGGGACGACAGAGGATGAGATGGCCGGATGGCATCACTGACTCAATGAATGTGAGTCTGGGTGACCTCCGAGAGCTGGTGATGGATAGGGAGGCCTGGCGTGCTGCAGTTCATGGGGTCGCAGAGTCGGACATGACTGAGCGACTGATCTGATCTGATCTGATCTGAGAAGGACTATGCTAAAGCTGAAGCTCCAATGCTTTGCTCACCTGATGTGAAGAACTGACTCATTAGAAAAGACTGTGATGCTTGTAAGGATTGAAAGCAGGAGGAGAAGGGAATGAAAGTGGGCTATATGGTTGGATGGCATCACTGACTCAAAGGACGAGTCTGAACAAGCTCAGGGAGACGGTGAGGGACAGGGAAGTCTGGCGTGCTGCTGTCCTTGGAGTTGAAGAGCAACTGTTATCTTTGCAATTTTTTCCCTAAATAAAAATCTCTTCTAGAAAGTAAAAATGAAAACAATAAATGTATTAAATTTAGACAATAACAATACCTCTCTCAATGCAGAGCAGCCCATTTTTACTACATCAAACTTTTAATCCTACTCCATCATCTCAGGCACACAGCTGGAGTACATTTCCCAGCATCTCTCAGTTCAGTTCAGTCGCTCAGTCATGTCCAAGTTTAGTCACATCTCTGGCAACACAAGTGGCCATGTGCCTACTTATCACCAATTAAAAGAGAAATGATGTGTCATTTTAGTTCATAAAAGTTTAAGAAGCAGAAGTGCCTTATACATGCTATATTTTCCCATCTATTATCTGAATATTAAGGGATCAGTTTCTAGAAGAGGATAGAGTGACTGAAATAAAGGTATGTTCCTATGTTCCCACTGCTTAGAAAGCTCTTCCCTCCTTTCACTGTTATCACTCACTTTCATGCTTTCTACCAGTATTTATTCAACTGTGACTTTTTTTCATTGACACTTCTCCCCACCCCACAGTACTTTAAAATACAATTTCCCAACTCCTTTTCTCCTTCCTTGCTTAAAATTTCCCAAATCCACATCACTTTGTATGATGTTATACTCTAAACATATATTTTGTCTATGAGAGTTTATTTACTCTTATATCCCCAGGAACTAGAATATGAGATCACAAAACATAAAGAACATAAAAACTTGCTAGATGGATTCTATTTTAGATACAAGAGATGAAATATATTCAACCCACAAAAAAGATGAAAACGACACTTCTGAAGCTCATTAGAATAATTTTCTACCAGTTGATTAGCTCCTGCTGTAACTTCTCCTTGGGTTTCTGGAAAATTGGAGAAAGATTGGTCTTATTGTCTACAGGTGATCTGAAATATCTGTTTAGGTGCAATGTTTAATGAACAACATTATGTGTCTATGATTATTAATATCCTAATCTTTCAGTCTGAAAATGTTCCCTGATAGTAAATGAAGCCTCTGTGGATATCAATTTATTTTTGTCTGTCGTACTAAGTATTTAAACATTATGAATGATATCTATGTTCATTTTTCTATTTTCATGATGGTTCTAATCATCACAGATTCGTCACAGATTCAAAGACATTGCTTTAAAACACACCTTATTTTAGGCAATGTGAGAGCATAATTGAAATAAAGATACATGTGTATTTTTATATGTATTATATTTATATATGATGTTATATTACAATGATATACATGACTATATTCATCTTTTACTTGAGTGTAGAGAAGGCAATGGCACCCCACTCTAGTACTCTTGCCTGGAAAATCCCACGGACGGAGGAGCCTGGTAGGCTGCAGTCCACGGGTTCGCTAAGAGTCGAACACAACTGAGTGACTTCACTTTCTCTTTTCACTTTCATGCATTGGAGAAGGAAATGGCGACCCACTCCAGTGTTCTTGCCTGGAGAATCCCAGGGATGGGGGAGCCTGGTGGGCTGCCGTCTATGGGGTCACACAGAGTTGGACACGACTGAAGTGACTTAACATAGCCTAGCATTATATATAAATATATAATAACTATGTAGAAATAAACTATATGCAATGCATAATTATATATATTCCTACAGATAATAAATATAATTATATATATATGTATATTTGCATATACTTGTATATATACATGGACATCTCAGCTGGTGCTAGTGGTAAAGAATCCGCCTGCCAAAGCAGGAGATGTAAGAGATGCAGGTTCGATACCTGGTTCAGGAAGATCCCTTGGAGAATGGCACAGAAAACCACTCCAATATTCTTGCCTGGTGAATCCCATGGAGAGAGGAGCATGGTGGGCTACAATTCACAGCAAAGAGTCAGACATGACTGAAGTGACTTAGCACATGCATATGTATGTTATATTTATATACTACCTTGGTCTCAAGTAAAAGGTAATACGTAATTACAGTCAGATATATGAGAAATTATGTCTGCAACATTTTGTGACAGCATATGGATAGGGCACTTATTCATAAATGAAGTCAAAGAAATTCCAAGTGATGACACATTAACGATCATTGATTGTGAAGAAAATACCAGCGAGATGAATGACTTGGACAGGGTATTCCAGATAGAATAAATAGTATATAAACATCTATTTCTGCTTTATTGACTATGCCAAAGCCTTTGACTGTGTGGATCACAATAAACTGTGGAAAATTCTGAAAGAGAGGGAAATACCAGATCATCTGACCTGCCTCTTGAGAAATTTGTATGCAGGTAAGGAAGCAACAGTTCAAACTGGACATGGAACAACAGACTGTTTCCAAATAGGAAAAGGAGTACATCAAGGCTGTATATTGTCAGCCTGTTTATTTAACTTATATGCAGAGTACATCATGAGAAATGCTGGACTGGAAGAAACACAAGTTGGAATCAAGATTGCTGGGGAAAATATCAATAACCTCAGATATGCAGATGACACCACCCTTATGGCAGAAAGTGAAGAGGAACTCAAAAGCCTCTTGATGAAAGTGAAAGTGGAGAGTGAAAAAGTTGGCTTAGCTCAACATTCAAAAAACGAAGATCATGGCATCCCGTCCCATCACTTCCTGGGAAATAGATGGGGAAACAGTGGAAACAGTGTCAGACTTTATTTTTCTGGGCTCCAAAATCAGTGCAGATGGTGACTGCAGCCATGAAATTAAAAGACACTTACTCCTTGGAAGGAAAGTTATGACCAACCTAGATAGCATATTCAAAAGCAGAGAAAATACTGCCAACAAAGGTCCATCTAGTCAAGGCTGTGGTTTTTCCTGTGGTCATGTATGGATATGAGAGCTCGACTATGAAGAAGGCTGAGTGCTGATGAATTGATGCTTTTAAACTGTGGTGTTGGAGAAGACTCTTGAGAGTCCCTTGGACTGCAAGGAGATCCAACCAGTCCATTCTGAAGGAGAACAGCCCTGGGATTTCTTTAGAAGGAATGATGCTAAAACTGAAACTCCAGTACTTTGGCCACCTCATACGAAGAGTTGAGTCATTGGAGAAGACTCTGATGCTAGGAGGGATTGAGGGCAAGAGGAAAATGGGACGACAGAGGATGAGATGGCTGGATGGCATCACTGACTCAATGGATGTGAGTCTCAGTGACCTCCGGGAGTTGGTGATGGAAAGGGAGGCCTGGCGAGCTGCAATTCATGGGGTCGCAAAGAGTCGGACACGACTGAGCGACTGATCTGATCTGAATAATGTGAGGGAACAGACTTCCTTTTCTGGAAGGTACAATTTAGTTACAAAAGCTTAACTCTTGTCTAAAAATAACAAGATATTTGGCTACAAATGTAGCTGGAACCTGAGGAACTGTACCTCTTGAGACAGGAAGAACACTGAGGTGGGTCTATTCTGCTACTCTGTCTTTTTCTTCCAGACATTTTTCGATTAGTCTGTAATGCTCTGCAAGAACTTCCTGAGTAGAGATCAGATCAGATCAGTCGCTCAGTCGTGTCTGACTCTTCGCAACCCCATGAATCGCAGCACGCCAGGCCTCCCAGTCCATCACCAACTCCCGGAGGTCACTCAGACTCACATCCATTGAATCAGTGATGCCATCCAGCCATCTCATCCTCTGTCGTCCCCTTCTCCTCCTGCCCCCAATCGCTCCCAGCATCAGAGTCTTCTCCAATGAGTAGAGAGCTGTGTACAAAGCACTAGTTAAGCAAATCTTTCAATAATATCATGTAGTCAAGGGAGGTCATGGTCAGTAAGGCATTAGGACTTCAGAAGAAAAGGGGAGTCTGAGTTCAGCCCAATATTCTGCCTTGCTTTTCACCTTAAGGCATATATTGATCTGTAGTCAACTCTAGATTAGAGGTAGGAAGTTTTGTAGAAAGTGTTGACCAAGATGTGAGAGGCATTGGCAAATAGCTCAGACCTCCACTAGACCGACCAGATTGCTCTACTATTTGCATAAGGATGAATCAGCTCAGTTCAGTTCAGTTGCTCAGTAGTGTCTGACACTTTGCAACCCCATGAATCACAGCACTCCAGGCCTCCCTGTCCATCACCAAATCCTAGAGTTCACCCAGACTCACGTCCATCCAGTCACTGATGCCATCCAGCCATCTCATCCTCTGTCGTCCCCTTCTCCTCTGCCCCCAATCCCTCCTAGCATCAGAGTCTTCTCCAATGACTCAACTCTTCGTATGAGGTGGCCAAAATCCTGGAGTTTCAGTTTTAGCATCATTCTTTCCAAAGAAATCCCAGGGCTGATCTCCTTCAGAATGGACTGGTTGGATCTCCTTGCAGTCCAAAGGACTTCAAGAGTCTTCTCCAACACCACAGTTCAAAAGCATCAATTCATCAGCACTCAGCCTTCTTCACAGTCCAACTCTCACATACATACATTACCACAGGAAAAACAATAGCCTTGACTAGAAGGACCTTTGTTGGCAAAGTAATGCCTCTGCTTTTGAATATGCTATCTAGGTTGGTCATAACTTTCCTTCCAAGGAGTAAGCGTCTTTTAATTTCATGGTTGCAGTCACCATCTGCAGTTATTTTGGAGCCCCCCAAAATAAAGTCTGACACTGTTTCCACTGTTTCCCCATCTATTTGCCATGAAGTGATGGGACTGGATGCCATGATCTTAATTTTCTGAATGTTGAGCTTTAAGCCAACTTTTTCACTCTCCACTTTCACTTTCATCAAGAGGCTTTTTAGTTCTTCACTTTCTGCCATAAGGGTGCTGTCATCTGCATATCTGAGGTTATTGATATTTCTCCTGGCAATCTTGATTCCAGCTTGTGTTTATTCCAGCCCCGCATTTCTCATGATGTACTCTGCATATAAGTTAAATAAACTGGATGACAATATACAGCCTTGACGTACTTCTTTTCCTATTTAGAACCAGTCTGTTTTTCCATGTCCAATTCTAACTGTTGCTTCCTAACCTGCATATAGGTTTCTAAAGAGGCAGATCAGGTGGTCTGGTATTCCCTTCTCTTTCAGAATTTTCCGCAGTTTATTTAAGGCAATGACAAGCCACTCCAGTACTCTTGCCTAGAAAATCCCATTGATGGAGGAGCCTGGTAGGCTGCAGTCCATGAGATCGCTACGAGTCGGACGCAACTGAGCGACTTCACCTTCTCTTTTCACTTTCACACAATGGAGAAGGCCATGGCAACCCACTCCAGTGTTCTTGCCTGGAGAATCCCAGGGACAGCGGAGCCTGGTGGGCTGCCTTCTGTGGGGTCACACAGAGTCGGACACGACTGAAGCGACTTAGCATTGTGATCACACAGTCAAAGGCTTTGGCATAGTCAATAAAGCAGAAATAGATGATTTTCTGGAACTCTCTTGCTTTTTCCATGATCCAGCAGATGTTGGCAATTTGATCTCTGGTTCCTCTGCCTTTTCTAAAACCAGCTTGAATATCTGGAAGTTCATTATTCAGCTATAAAAAAAAAAAAAAAAAAAAAAAAAAAAAAAGAAAACCTAGCCATTTATGACAGCATGAATAGTGAATAATTATGTTAAGTAAAATTAGTCAGAAAAGACGCATGATCCCATTTATATGTAGAATCTAAAAAAGTCAAATTTATAGAAGCAGTGACCAGAGTGGTAGCTGCTGAAGACTACGGGGTGGGAGAAATGACATAATAGTCAAAAAGTATGAAGTTTCAGTTATAAGATGAATAAGTTCTATGGACCTAATGTATAGCATAGTGACTATAGTTAATGACAGAATATTGTTTACCTGAAATTTCTGAGAAAATAGATCTTCAGTGTTTTACCACAAACCAAAATTGGTAACTGTGAGGTGATAGATATTAATTAAATTTATTGCAGTAATAATTTCACTAATACATACTATATTGGATCATCATATTTTACCTTAATAGTATACAATATGCATTTGTCAATTTTACCTCAATCAAGCTGGAAAAAAAAGAAGCTACTAGTATTAAACACACACAAGATACATTAACAGAAATTTAACAGAGAGAAATAACTGAAAACCATATGGGAAAATAGTAGACATTAATCAAGCTAAAGGAAAAAAAGAAAACGGTGCTTTAATCAAATATAAAATGTTCATCATTTACATACTTTACAAGAATATATCTAAACAACAAAAATAAACATTGGTCACATCAGAATTGACACTTAGGAGACAAAGGATATGGAATGGAAAAAAGAAAAGGAAAAATGAATGGAAAAAAGATTAAACTGAAGAAGATTAAATTTCAACTCTAGACTGAGGGGGATTCTGTAAAATATCTGATTAATAGTCTTTAAGACCATCATTAATAATCTTTAATCACCATCCTTTAAAAGGTAATTTGTTGAGAATTTAGCTAAGCTACTCCTTGGTATTGCTGTTTTGGCTGCAATTTTTTTTTTTTTTAAGCCAAACTGCCCATTGTTGTTCAGTCACCGAGTCATGTCAGACTCTTTTGTGTCCCCATGGACTGTAGCCCACAAGGCTCCTCTGTCTATGGGATTTCCCAGTTAAGAATACTGGAGCAGGTTGCCATTTCCTTCTCCAGGGGATCTTCCCAACCCAAGGATCAAACCCGGTCTCCTGCCTTGGCAGGTGGATTCTTTACCACTGAGTTACCATGGAGCCCCAAGCTGCCCATAAAGAGCCCAAAAGAGCTGCCCACCTACTTATACTTGAGTTGCCCTCTGTAGAAGCTTGCAGTCACCAGAAAATGTAAGCCCTGATAGCATTTCTTCAACAGCCCTTCTGTCCACAGTTTCCTCTAATTACAGATGCTTTTCCCTACTGTGAACCTTAGGTAAGACTCCTTTGAATGGGTGCATGCTAAGTCACTTCAGCCATGTCTGACTCTGCGACCCTGTGGACTGTAGCCTGCCAGGCTCCTCTATTCATGGGATTCTCCAGTCAAGTATACTGAAGTAGAGTGCCATTTCCTACTTGAGGGGATCTTCCCAACTCATGGATCAAACTCATGTCTCTTCTGTCTCCTGCATTGGCAGGCAGGTTCTTTGCCTCTAGCACCACCTTGGAAACCCATGATTCCCTTGCTATGCTATGCTATGCTAAGTCACTTCAGTCATGTCCGACTCTGTGTGACCCCATAGATGGCAGCCCACCAGGCTTCCCCATCCCTGGGATTCTCCAGGCAAGAACACTGGAGTGGGTTGCCATTTCCTTCTCCAATGCATGAAAGTGAAAAGAAAAAGTGAAGTCGCTCAGTCATGTCAGACTCTTAGCGACCCCATGGACTGCAGCCTACCAGGCTCCTCCGTCCGTGGAATTTTCCAGGCAAGAGTACTGGAGTGGGGTGCCATTGCCTTCTCCGCCTGATTCCCTTAGGGCTACCAAAACTTTGGATTTTGGATGTGAATTGATCAATCCAGTCTTAGTCCAGGAGCCAAAGCACTTTACTCAGGAACCTCAATAGAGTCATGTGCTCCAAGTCTTTTCTTTCTGTTTGCACTTGCCTTGACTCCCCATGTGGCCCCTCAAGGCATGACAGGGAACTATCCCCAGGGCCTGTGAGTAATAAACTTCTCTATTTCAATTTCCCTTGTGGTCGGTTGTTAAACCAATCTCACCATCCAACGTTCTATAATCCACTTAACATGTGTTAATTTGAGAAATTCATAACAGCATCTATAACAAGGAATATCTGAGAAACTGTGACAAGAAAGAAGAGCCTAAAGACACATGTCCACAAAATGTGATGAGGTTTCATGAGCAGAGAGAAAATACATTAATGAAAAGCTGAGAAAATCTGAATAGAAGTATGAGCCTCAGGGGAAAAAATTCCTTAACCCTCTCTACGGGAGATAAACCAAAAATAAAACTATGCATATGCATTTAAAAATGCTGATAGAAAAACAGACATATACACGGACTATGTGGAGATGACTGCCTGTGTGTAGATAGAGGATTGCCTATATAACCCACACAGACTATAGTTCAAAGCTCATTGACTTTGCCAATGTTTAATCCAACACTCAGAAAACTAAGATCATGGCATCCAGTCCCATCACTTCATGGGAAATAGATGGGAAAACAGTGGAAATACTGTCAGATTTTATTTTTCTGGGCTCCAAAATAACTGCAAATGGTGATTGCAGCCATGAAATTAAAGATGCTTACTCCTTGGAAGGAGAATTATGATGAAACTAGACAGCATATTAAAAAGCAGAGACATCACTTTGCCAACAAGGTCTGTCTAGTCAAGGCTATGGTTTTTCCAGTGGTCATGTATGGATGTGAGAGTTGGACTATTTTCTTTATATTTTCTTTTGAACTGTGGTGTTGGAGAAGACACTTGAGAGTTCCTTGGACTGCAAGGAGATCCAACCAGTCCATCCTAAAAGTGATTAGTCCTGGGTGTTCATTGGAGGGACTGATGTTGAAGCTGAAACTCCAATACTTTGGCCACCTGATGCAAAGAGCTGACTCATTTGAAAAGACCCTGATGCTGGGAAGGATTGAGGGCAGGAGGAGAAGGGGATGACAGAGGATGAGATATTTGGATGGCATCACCGACTCGATGAATATGGGTTTGGGTGTACTCCAGGAGTTGGTGATGGACAGGGAGGCCTGGTGTGCTGCGGTTCATGGCATCAAAGAGTTGGGCATGACTGAGTGACTGAACTGAACTGAATCCAAGATAAACCAAAGGAGGACGAGACCTGAAACTGTGCAGTCCCTAGTGAGAAAGATTTTTCTTTCTGCTGATTTTGTTTTCAGTTTAAATTTTATGACATGAGCTGTTCGTAGGCACATTGTGACATGTAGTATAAGATTTTTTGATATATAATATGAACACAGAATTTCCAACAAAATTTTTAGATGTACTTGCTGAACTATATCAGAACATATATAGAAAGAGAAAAAAGAAAGAGATGTCTGCATAGAGAGATGGGGCTGTAGTGGCTCACAGGACCACCTGTGCATTCACATTCACTGTGACAAGGAAGAATGAAGGTGAAAATGACTGTTACTAGTCCACCCCAGTACTTTTGCCTGGAAAATCCCATGGACAGAGGAGCCTGGTAGGCTCCAGTCCATGGGGTCGCTAAGAGTCGGACACGACTGAGCGGCTTCACTTTCACTTTTCGCTTTCATGCATTGGAGAAGGAAATGGCAACCCACTCCAGTGTTCTTGTCTGGACAATCCCAGGGACAGGGGAGCCTGTTGAGCTTCCGTCTATGGGGTCACACAGAGTCGGACACGACTGAAGCGACTTAGCAGCAGCAGCAGGAGGGACAACTGAGTACATTGAGATTACATGGAGTATGAACGACAGTGAAATATAAAAGAATTTTATCAAGGCGGTATGCACAAGGAGTAGAAGAACAAATGCACTGTAACATGAATATATATGAAACAGGATAAAAATAAAATTATACACTTACAATAAATGTAGAGAGATTTTGGGAAAGACTTCTTACCCCTTACATTTGACCTAAGTGTTGCTATTTAGACCAAATAATTGAATATCAGTTACGGTTTTTCCAATCATGTCTCAGCTGTACCCTGAATTCCCCAGTTGTCTCTTTTGATAATATTTATATGTCACTGAGCTCTGGCCAGTGAGATGGTAGTGGATCCCATTGTGTAATTTCTGGGTCATTTTTTAAATTTTTTTCAATTTTTGACCACACCTCACAGCATGCAGGATCTTAGTTCTTTGAATAGAGATTGAACCAGTGCTCTGTGCAAGGTAAGTGAGGAGTCTTATCCACTGGCTCCTCTCTCCGTGGGATTTCCCAGGCAAGAATACTGGAGTGGGTTGCCATTCCCATCTTCCCAACTCAGGAACTGAGCCCACATCTCCTGCATTACAGAAGGATTCTTTATTGCTGAGCCAATGGTGAAGTCCTTCATTAACAATTCATTAGTAGGAATATTTTATAAGTAGGAAAATTGAAATTTAGACATTATCTCCCCCAAATCAAAGTTGTCACCTAGCATAAATGACAGAGTTCACATAGAAACCCTTTCTGTATCACTTCAAAATCTATAATTTTCTCTACATTTTTCTGAATTACTTATCTTGAAGAAAAACATTTATCCTTTTAAAGACGGACAGTGATTGGTAAATGGCAAACAGAAAAATGTTTAAAAATTGTTATTGAGTGGTAATTCATTGATTCAATCCTATGCAGAAAATCATACGGTTAGACAAAATTCTTTATTTTATCCTGAAGCCAGGAAGAAAAGAGAATGAAATGTTAATTTACTGAAGTGTGAGTTGTACAGTTCAGTATGATATTTTCCTATTTCATAAACTCTGGAATTAAGTCTTGGGCAGCTATCTCTAAAGCACTTTACATAAAAATAACTGATGTACAAGGAACATAAGAAACATGCAGGAAGTCACCAGTTATTACTCTAGTTTTACCACAGTTAGAACGAAAGTCAACTAATTGAATATTTTTTCCTAGATAAAAAATCTAAGCCTCATTGAAGTTTAAGAAATTACAAGGTATTCTGGAGCCTATGTTTATACTGATTGGGGGGATTTTCATTACTATTCACAAAATGACATAAAAAAGATTAATATATGAAGGCTGTTTGTAGCATCAGCAATTCCATTTTGAAAGTGTATTTTTTACAGGGCAATAAAGCCATAAAGTATTGACTATTGAATATATATACTTTGTGCCAGATAATTAACAATGAATCAAGGTCTCCAAATGGCTTTCACACACAGTAACACATTTATAAAGCTCTACAGTGTCCAGTAGAATTATAGATGTAGTAACATAATTCAATTTTTAAAAGTATAAATTAGATTGCAATTAACTTCCATTAAAATTCTTGAAACTTATTTTAACTGAACAAAATTGTGCCAGAAAAATGTAATAGGGCTATCAAGTATGCACAAAGCAACTGATTTTTTTTTTTTTCCTGACAGTCTATTAGAGTGAAGATGTTATTGTCGCTATTGTAGAAATGTGTTAAGTGAATGTGTTAGTAGTTCAGTCCTGTCAACTATTAGTGACCCCATGGACCATAGTCCTCCAGTCTCCTCTGTCCATGGATTCTCTAGGCAAGAATACTGGAGTGGATATCCATTCCTCTCTCCAGAGGATCTTCCTGACCCAGGGTTCCAACCTAGGTCTCCTGCATTGTGAACAGATTCTTTACCATATGAATCACCAGGGAAGCCCAGAAATGTGTAAAGGAATCTTTATTAAGAACATAACACAATTCTACTTTTGTCCAATTTCTATTCCACTATCTCATAAAAACTTCTCAGTTTTTATAATTTTAATATTAATGTCACTAATTCTATTCTATTTTAGTAAACATTAAGGCAAACTCCAATGCTTTGGCCACCAGATGCGAAGAGGTGACTCATTTGCAAAGACCCTGATGCTGGGAAAGGTTGAGGGCTGGAGGAGAAGGGGATGACAGAGGATGAGACGGTTGGATGGTATCACCAACTCAATGGCCATGGGTTTGGGTAAACTCCGGGAGTTGGTGATGGACAGGGAGGCCTGGTGTGCTGCAGCTCATGGGGTCGCAATGAGTTGGACACGAGTGAACGACTGAACTGAACTGAAGGCAAACACTGAAAACTATAATGAAACAGACAGATTGTAAAGGTGATCTTCTACTGAGTGGTTAAAAATACCAAGCTTACTTGTAAAACTATTGCATGCATCACAGATATTCACATTTAGGAAACATTTTATTTTTCACCCTAATTTTGTCTGTTTTTCGGGTATAGAAACACACCCTTTGCTCTATGACTTAGTATTTAAGTCACAATAAAAATATGACTCCTATGAGGAAACTTTATATAATTGACGTAACGGGACTTGTTTAGATTAGGACTTACCACAGTGACTGAATAAATACAATGTCTCTTTACTCAATACAGTATCTTCTGAAAAGGGGGATATATTTTTCTTTAATAAATAAACCCACATACAGTTTAAATGGCAAACTTTTAAATGTTCCATTATTTTAATAAATATTCATTAAATGCCTTCAAAAATATTCTTCTGAACAACAGGAGTTACAAACATGCTTATTTTTGGTCTTAAGATGTCTAAAATCTTGCAAAGGACACAAATACACAAAATTGACTGAAATTCAACATCACAATAGTTGTAAGTGAAGAATCAACAAACTCTAAGCCAAAAAAATAAAAAAAGAGATAAATCAATGAATTGAATCTAGGGAAGTTAGTAAACCTTCACAGAAATGATGTTTGAACTCAGTTTTGAAAATGTGTTAATGCAATGAAAAAACATGTGTATAACAAGTCGAGGAAAAATAGTAAGTAAATTAGTCATATGTTGTCAAATTGAATAATAGACTGTCTTATAGTTTATCTTGGGATTTGGATGGCAAAAATGTGAGATGAAAAAGAGATATAATAAAAATCTAAATTGATAATACTTGCATTTTTATGACAAAAAATTTTAGTCTGTCTTATTAATTCAAATTATTAAAATGATCATCATGCTAGTCAATAAAAATATTACATGGGTTCCCACTATGTATGATAGAAGAAAAAAAAAGGTTCTAAGAAATCTGCTCAGACCTTACAAAACCTTCATTGTTTGGCAGTGTGTGTTGAGTATGTGCATATTCATGTGTGTGGCTGGGTATCCGTTCATGTACTTAAGGCACTTGTCTGCCTGTGAGCAAGTGGGTATGTAGAATAGCATGTGCCACACAATGAATGTGTGATTGTGAGACTAGGCACATGTAACTGTGCATCTGCAAGTTATACACAGTGAGTATGCATGTGGGTGCCTGTGTTGTGTATAGGAGTATATGTTGGTGACTTGTGTAGATGTTGAGTGTGAATGCTATACATGGACATCACCAGATGGTCAACACCAAAATCAGATTGATTATATTCTTTGCAGACAAAGATGGAGAAACTCTATACAGTACGCAAAAACGAGACCAGGAGCTGACTGGCTCAGACCATGAACATCTTATTGCCAAATTCAGACTTAAATTGAAGAAAGTAGGGAAAACCACTAGACCATTCAGGTATGACCTAAATCAAATCCCTTATGATTATATAGTAGAAGTGAGAAATAGATTTAAGGGCCTAGATCTGATAGAGTGTCTGAAGAACTATGGAATGAGGTCCATGACATTGTACAGGAGACAGGGATCAAGATCATCCCCATGGAAAAGAAATGCAAAAAAGCAAAATGGCTGTCTGGGGAGGCCTTGCAAATAGCTGCGAAAAGAAGAGAAGCGAAAAGCAAAGGAGAAAAGGAAAGATATAAATATCTGAAAGCAGGGTTCCAAAGAATAGCAAGAAGAGATAAGAAAGCCTTCTTCAGCGATCAATGCAAAGAAATAGAGGACAAAAACAGAATGGGAAAGACTGGAGATCTCTTCAAGAAAATCAGAGATACCAAAGGAACATTTCACGCAAAGATGGGCTTGATAAAGGACAATAATATAGTATGGACCTAACAGAAGCAGAAGATATTAAGAAGAGATGGCAAGAATACACAGAAGAACTGTACAAAAAGATCTTCATGACCCAGATAATCACGATGGTGTGATCACTGACCTAGAGCCAGACATCCTGGAATGTGAAGTCAAGTGGGCCTTAGAGCATCACTACGAACAAAGCTAGTGGAGGGAATGGAATTCCAGTGGAGCTATTCCAAATCCTGAAAGATGATGCTGTGAAAGTGCTGCGCTCAATATGCCAGCAAATTTGGAAAACTCAGCAGTGGCCACAGGACTGGAAAAGGTCAGTTTTCATTTCAATCCCAAAGAAAGGCAATGCCAAAGAATGCTCAAACTACCGCACAATTGCACTCATCTCACATGCTACAAAGTAATGCTCAAAATTCTCCAAGCCAGGCTTCAGCAATATGTCAACTGTGAACTTCCTGATGTTCAAGCTGGTTTTAGAAAAGACAGAGGAACCAGAGATCAAATTGCCAACATCCATGCCATGGGTCATGGAAAAAGCAAGAGAGTTCCAGAAAAACATCTATTTCTGCTTTCTTGACTATGTCAAAGCCTTTGACTGTGTGGATCACAATAAACTGTGGAAAATTCTGAAAGAGATGGGAATACCAGACCACCTGATCTGCCTGTTGAGAAATCTGTATGCAGGTCAGGAAGCAACAGTTAGAACTGGACATGGAACAACAGACTGGTTCCAAATAGGAAAAGGAGTACGTCAAGGCTGCATATTGTCACCCTGTTTATTTAACTTATATGCAGAGTACATCATGAGAAACACTAGGCTGGAAGAAGCACAGGCTGGAATCAAGATTGCCAGGAGAAATATCAATATCCTCAGATATGCAGATGACACCACCCTTATGGCAGAAAGTGAAGAGGAACTAAAAAAACCTCTTGATGAAAGTGAAAGAGGAGAGTGAAAAAGTTGGCTTAAAGCTCAACATTCAGAAAACGAAGATCATGGCATCTGGTTCCATCACTTTATGGCAAATAAAAGGGAAACAGTGGAAACAGTGTCAGACTTTATTTTGGAGGGGCTCCAAAATCAGTGCAGATGGTGACTGCAGCCATTAAATTAAAAGACGCTTACTCCTTGGAAGGAAAGTTATGACCAATCTAGATAGCATATTCAAAAGCAGAGACATTACTTTGCCAACAAAGGTCCTTCTAGTCAAGGCTATGGTTTTCCCTGTGGTCATGTATGGATGGGAGATTTGGACTGTGAAGAAGGCTGAGCGCCGAAGAATTGATGCTTTTGAAGTGTGGTGTTGGAGAAGACTCCTGAGAGTCGCATGGACTGCAAGGAGATTCAACCAGTCCATTCTGAAGGATATCAGCCCTGGGATTTCTTTGGAAGGAATGATGCTAAAGCTGAAACTCCAGTATTTTGGCCACCTCACGTGAAGAGTTGACTCATTGGAAAATACTCTGATGCTGGGAGGGATTGGGGGCAGGAGGAGAAGGGGATGACAGAGGATGAGATGGCTGGATGGCATCACTGACTTGATGGACGTGAGTCTGAGTGAACTCTGGGAGTAGCTGTTGTACAGGTAGTCCTGGCATGCTGCGATTCATGGGGTCACAAAGAGTCGGACATGACTGAGCGACTGATCTGATCTGATCTGAGTGTGAACACCACTAATTATCTCTTTTGAAACCATGTTCCTGCAAAATGGAGTAGGATTAAGCCCAATGAGCGAAAGGAAAATCATTCAAGGAATGGAACCTAGGAATCTGTATTTGAGCATGTGTGTGTACTCAATTGCTTCAGTCATGTTTGCCTCTTTGCAACACTATAGACTGTTGCCTGCCAGGCTCCTCTCTCCATGCGATTTCCCGGGCAAGAATACTGGAATGGGATTCCATTTCCTCTTCCAGGCAATCTTCCTGACCCAGGGATTATACCCACATCTCCTGTACTGTAGGTGGATTCTTTATCACTGAGCTATTTGGGAATCATAGGATATGAATATCAAGTACATCTAATTAAAAATATGGAGTATAGACTAAAAACATGAAGTAGAAGTGTAAGATATGCAAGTTTGAAATACTGAAATGGTATTGAGGATAAACTGTATAAATATAATCAAAAGTAAATATGGATAAATGATGTCCCATATTTTGCATATTGATACACGATAAAAATATTTGAAATATCAAAAACCCAGTCATTTGTCATAATAGTTCAGTGGGACACTAGCCTGCTTAAGCATAAGCCCTCGCTCTGCTAGGCTACCATGCACATCTGGCTTTGCCTCTCAAAGTAAGGTGCAAACATGTCTCAGCTCTATGATGTAGTGCCAACTGAAATGCATAGTCAAGACACAAAGTTAAGGTACAGCTTCCTGAAGCATTAATCTTATTTGAAGTTCATGAAACTTTTGAAAATTCTTGAAATTTTGACCTGAAGTTCCAGAAGCTTAGGGGAAAATAAAAATCATTTATAGAAAAAAACTACATGTTTATTTTTTTGAGGTCACAGATATTGAATAGGTGATCATATATGTTGCTAGACATAGTTCAGTTAGAAGGCAAAATCTAAATAGATGCCCAGTTTTGTGATTGATAGGAAAATGGTTTATCTGTCTGGACCTGTTTGTGAGGCTATTTCAAAAAATCATAAATAAGTGTCACATAAATAAGTGTCCACCCTTGAGGGAATTCTTTCATCGTGTGTGTTTGGCCTGATTTATTGCTTCTCAATGGAGAGGCATTGGACTTCTCATAATAAGAGCTCAGGGACTCTTGCCATCCATAGCCTTTTCAGGTCACCAAATTGGATTCAACTCTTGTTCTGGGTCTTCTAGATTTAATCTTGTTGGTTGGTTTTCACTTTTTCTTATGAGTTAAGACTTTACACAATGGTCTCGAAGGTGACTGACTCTCCTTCCTTCACTACAGCATCACAGGGAATCGCATGCTGAAAGTGTCTCCTGGATCAACCAGGTTGCAACACTTTGTATGTAAATACTACCCTCGGTCTGGGCCTGCTCATTGAAGACAAATGGTAAGAGCTTTTATAAATAAATCCTTTAATTTATATTTTATTCAAGGTAAAGTGAAATCACTCAGTCCTGCCTGACTCAGCGACCCCATGGATTGCAGCCTACCAGGCTCTTCCATCCATGGGATTTTCTAGGCAAGAGTACTGGAGTGGATTGCCATTGCCTTCTCTGAACTCAAGACTAACTCCAGCCTATTTTTCCCCATTCCTGAAGAAGGGTAGCCCTTAACCAGTGCAGGAAATACTGGCAAGCAACAGAGGCTGTTACAATCTGGGACAATAGGACTACAGGATGGACCACAAAAGCCACATCCCTGGACAACAGGATATCCATTCTCTGTTCTCATTTCCCTGTCTGTACGGCAATGATCTGGAGGTGTCCAGCCTAGAAAGACAATGAGGATTCACAAAACGTTTAGATTACTTTGCCAACAATAAATTCAGCTACAGGAGATACACAGGTCTGGAAGGGCTGTGATTTTAATTTTTGCACTATAACTAAAACAACCAATAGCAATAACCAATTTGTAGGGGGGGAAGTTGCCTATATTTTTAAACAATTCTTAAGTAGTAAATGTAAATATAAAGTATTTACATTTGCTATAATCATCCATAGGTTTTCAGATACAACAAAAACTATGTTTTCTGATAATCTTAGAATTATTATTTTGGGGGTATAATTATCAATAATAATTAAATATTCTAATGTTATGACTATGCATATATGTATAAACATACAGATATATATACTTTAAATTTTGTTACATATTTGATACATTCCACTATGATACAGAGTGAAATCTATTTTTTTAAAACACTAAAACCAGTCTTTGAGTTCTCTAAATAAAGTACCATCTGTAGATGTAGTATGTGTATAAATTCTCTCTAAGTCATTGATCTACTGATAGTCACATCTACGTCTAACAGTCATGCAGGGAAGAACTTGCCAAGGAAAGACCATCTTCCTTCCAGCTTCAGCAGCACATGATTCAGCACAAAATGTAGGCCACAAGAATATCATTAAGATTGGACTGTAACATTTACTTTTCTTTTTTAAGAAACAGCCTTCGACTGCCTGCTCTGCTACTCTTCTCTTTCACTCTGACAGTTTGGGTCTTTATTGCCAAACTGCATGTATTTATCACATAATAGTAAATCTTACTTTTTTCTCCCATTACTCTGCTTTCTATACTGAATTTTTCTCATTTGGGACATAATTATGTTTCTTCCTGACAACTTTAATTAAAAAAAATATGCTAAATCCTAATTCTCTTCAGGATGGACCATGCATGACCTGATGTATTATTTTTCAAGTATATCCTCTTAAAAGTAAATTCACTATATTGCAGAGTTATGTTTAAAGAAATATTAGAAAGATGGAAAGAAAAAGAAAAAAGATTAAAACCCTTTATATTGGCATGGATGAATGTCTGTGAGCATTAATTGTTCCTCTTATATATTCATAATAAAACATCATATTTTATTAGCTGGATTGAATTAATTTCCTATAGCTAATTTTACGTCAATGAATGGATTACTTGCCATTTGTATTGTCATCCCCTTAAATTTCTGTTGAATTAATTTTCAAGAATTATTTTATGAACAATCATGTAATCAACTGATGTATATAAGGCTTTCATTTTTTGTTTATAAAATACAAAGATAGGATAAGATATTGTGATATAGAGGGAAAACTCTAGAATAAAAATGAGAATAACTGGGTACACTGTTTGCTTTTGCAAAACTACTTGACCATAATCAATAGTCTAAAATCAGTTGGCTAGTTGAGATTATTGTGTGCCTTACATTATAGGAATCAGAGTCTGTTCCCCTGAGATAGAATATAAAGTGGCAGATACTATGGCAAATCTTTCAGATTTCTCAATTTCCACTTTTGGAAGTTGTAAGCAATACTGCCAAACTCAAAGACACTTCATTAGCATTGAGTAGGGTAATATGTGTAAAATTATAGGACACTATGTGGTACATAGTAGGTACCATTTATATTTATCTCTCTACATATATTTCTGCTTTTTTAATTGGAATAATTTTGTTGTTTTTGTACTTTTTTTTTTCAAATATAATTGATTTATTTTTTAACCAAACTCATTTGGAAGAAATATTATGTTCATCAATGTATTATGTTAATGTTCTATAGGAAGAATGAGAAGCTTCAAGTGTATTTTTTCAAGGAGATCCAGGAAGGATTTGGCTGAAAAAGGTAGAATCCAGGTGATTATATACACACAGGGGAAACTATCTCTGATGGTTTCAAGATATCCAATATAGAATATTTTTTCCAGATAAATTCTATGTACTCTGCAACATGATATTTCCTTTTAACCTTAAAAAACATTAGTGATAAAAAGAAATTAGAAAATGATTGCAAGGTTGGGATTTCTTAAGGAAACCAATTAATAAACTCAAAATAGATTAAAGATCTAAATGTAAGGCCAGAAACTATAAAACTTTTAGAGGAAAACATAGGCAGAACACTCTCTGACATAAATCACAGCAAGATCCTCTATGACCCACCTCCCAGAGTAATGGAAATAAAAGCAAATCAAATAAATGGGATCTAATTAAACCTAAAAGCTTTTGCACAATGAAGAAAACTATAAGCAAGGTGAAAAGGCAGCCTTTGGAATGGGAGAAAATAATAGCAAATGACATAACTGACAAAGAATTAATCTCTAAAATATACAAGCAGCTCATATAGCTCAATACCTGCAAAATAAACAATCCAATCAAAAAGTGGGCCAAAGAACTAAACAGACATTTCTCCAAGGAAGATATACAGATGGCTAACAAATACATGAAAAGATGCTCAACATCACTCATTATTAGATAAATTCAAATCAAAACCACAATGAGGTACCATCTCACGCCAGTCAAAATGGCTTCCATCAAAGCGAATTAGAAGATAGAATGGCAGAATTAAAGGAATCAGAGGAGAAAAAAGAAAAACGAATTAAAAGAAATGAGGACAATCTCAGAGACCTCCAGGACAATATTAAACGTTACAATATTCGAATCATAGGAGTCCCAGAAGAAGAAGACAAAAAGAAAGACCGTGAGAAGATACTAGAGGAGATAATAGTTGAAAACTTCCCTAAAATGGGGAAGGAAATAATCACTCAAGTCCAAGAAACCCAGAGAGTCCCAAATAGGATAAACCCAAGACGAAACACCCCAAGACACATATTAATCAAATTAACAAAGATCAAACACAAAGAACAAATATTAAAAGCAGCAAGGGAAAAACAACAAATAACACACAAGGGAATTCCCATAAGGATAACAGCTGATCTTTCAATAGAAACTCTCCAAGCCAGGAGGGAATGGCAAGACATACTTAAAGTGATGAAAGAAAAGAACCTACAGCCCAGATTATTGTACCCAGCAAGGATCTCATTCAAATATGAAGGAGAAATCAAAACCTTTACAGACAAGCAAAAGCTGAGAGAATTCAGCACCACCAAACCAGCTCTCCAACAAATACTAAAGGACATTCTCTAGACAGGAAACACAAAAAGGATATATAAATTCAAACCCAAAACAACAAAGTAAATGGCAACGGGATCATATTTATCATTAATTACCTTAAATGTAAATGGGTTGAATGCCCCAACCAAAAGACAGAGACTGGCTGAATGGATACAAAAACAAGACCCCTCCATATAATGAAACTAGAACACTTTCTAACACCATACACAAAAATAAACTCAAAATGGATTAAAGAGCTAAATGTAAGACCAGAAACCATAAAACTCCTAGAGGAAAACATAGGCAAAACACTCTCTGACTTACATCACAGCAGGATCCTCTATGACCCACCTCCCAGAATATTGGAAATAAAATCAAAAATGAACAAATGGGACCTAATCAAACTTAAAAGCTTTTGCACAACAAAGGAAACTATAAGCAAGGTGAAAAGACAGCCTTCAGAATGGGAGAAAATAATAGCAAATGAAGCAACTGACAAACAACTAATCTCAAAAATATACAAGCAACTTCTACAGCTCAATTCCAGAAAATCAAAAAATGGGCCAAAGAACTAAATAGACATTTCTCCAAAGAAGACATACAGATGGCTAACAAACACATGAAAAGATGCTCAACATCACTCATTATCAGAGAAATGCAAATCAAAACCACTATGAGATACCATTTCACGCCAATCAGAATGGCTGCTATCCAAAAGTCCACAAGCAATAAATGCTGGAGAGGGTGCGGAGAGAAGGGAACCCTCTTGCACTGTTGGTGGGAATGCAAACTAGTACAGCCACTTTGGAGAACAGTATGGAGATTCCTCAAAAAACTGCGAATAGAACTGCCTTATGATCCAGCAATCCCACTGCTGAGCATATACACTGAGAAAACCAGAATTGAAAGAGACACCTGTACCCCAATGTTCATAGCAGCACTGTTTGCAATAGCCAGAACGTGGAAGCAACCTAGATGTCCATCCACAGATGAATGGATAAGCAAGCTGTGGTACATATACACAATGGAATATTACTCAGCCATTAAAAAGAATGCATTTGAATCAGTTCTAAGGAGGTGGATGGAACTGGAGCCTATTATACAGAGTGAAGTAAGCCAGAAACAAAAACACAAATACAGTATACTAACGCATATATATGGAATTTAGAAAGATGGTAAAAAATAACCCTATTTACGAGACAACAAAAGAGACACTGATGTATAGACCAGACTTTTGGACTCTGGGACCAGGAGAGGGTGAGATGATTGGGGAGAATAGCATTGAAATATGTATAATATTATATCTGAAATGTATTAATTGTTCAAACTAAACACTATCATGTTACAATTTGTTCATACTAGATGTTTGTAATGTTTCTGATAATCAATAAAAGAGATTCTTGATTAAAAAAAAAAAAAAAAAAAAGTCTACAAACAATAAATGCTGGAGAGGGTCTGGAGAAAAGGGAACCCTCTTACACTGTTGGTGGGAATGAAAACTAGTACAGCCCCTATGGAGAACAATGTGGAGATTCCTTAAAAAACTGGAAATAGAACTGCTATATGACCCAGCAATCCCACTGCTGGACATGCACACTGAGGAAACCAGAATTGAAAGAGATACATGTAATCCAAATGTTCATTTCAGCACTGTTTACAATATCTAGGACATGAGGCAACATAGATGTCCATTGGTAGATGAATGAATAAGGAAGTTGTGGCACATATATACAATGGGATATTACTCAGCTATAAAAAACAACATATTTTAATCACTTTCAACGAGGTGGATGAAACTGTAGCCTATTGCACAGAGTGAAGTAAGTCAGAAAGAGAAACACCAATACATTATATTAATGCATATATATGAAATTTAGAAAGAGTAACAATAACCCTATATGCAAGATAGCAAGAGACTTAGATGTAAAGAACAGACTTTTGGACTCTATGGGAGAAGGTGAAGGTGGGATGATTTGAAAGAATATCATTGAAACATGTATATTACCACATGTAAAATAGATGACCAGTTCAAGTTCAATGCATGAAGCAAGGCACTCAAAACTGGTGCTCTAGGACAACCCTGGGGGTGGGGGTGAGGAGGGAGGTGGGAGGAGAGCTCAGAGTTGGGGGAAACATGTAACACCCATGGCTGATTCATGTCAATGTACGCCATAAACCACCACAATATTGTAAAGTAATTAGTTTCCAATTAAAATAAATAAATTAAATTAAAAAAAAAAAAGAAAATGCTTGCAAGGTTGGGATTTCTTAATGAAACCAATTAAGGGCTAAATGCCATGCATTTTGTTGCAAATCACATAGATGAATATATGAAAGAAGAAATAGTATATGATATAAATATATATAAATAACATGAAATATATGAAAAATAGGAATCTTGTTGGTGTTTGCATTAAATATTTTAAAAAACAATCTCTTTACTGGGGTGATTTCTACCCCTGGATATCTTAGAGTTTTACTGGAAAATATATAAGTATACATCATCATGGTTAAGCACGTGGTACTAAGGAAACACTGTTAGCTAGGAGGCGGAAAAGTGGGTCACTGATTCTTGGCTGTACCATTTGCTGTCATCCCTTGGCCATGCTATTCATTATCTCTTGGCCTCAGTTTACTCTTTTGCAAAATTAGGATAATGACAATATCTATCTCAGAGGATTGTTTTGATGATCAAATGTGGAAATATGCTCAAAGTCCTTAGAATGATGATTGATACATATCAGGTATTCAAAGTGTCTAATGAGAAATTCTATCTTAATAAAATCCATTCACACACAAAAGTCTCATTTAAATATGGCAAACATGGCCATGAATGCCTGCATAGAAAGAAGGCTGATTGTAAATATGACCACAAATAACAATAACAATGGATTTAAGCAATGTAGGATAATGAACATAATATATGTAGTAGCATTTTTATGCCATAAGAAAACAAATATTAATACTCATTTTTTTTGTTAGTTTACTAGCAAAATTATGAGTATCTAATGCTACCTGATTTTTTTTTTTTTTTCAGACATAAAGTCAATCCTTCAGTGCTGACTTGGATGGAGCCAAGAATGGAATGGCAGTGGTCCTCTTTGAATTCAGAAGCAGATTTTATTGTAGACAACTTAATATGAATCAACAGGCAGAAGGAAAATAGTGAAAAAGTGAGGCGAAAAAGAGAGAGAAATATGGTACCCCACACTGGGAAATGTACTGCTGCTGTTAACTGATTCACCTTCTAAAACTTCACACAGAAGCCAATGTAATGCTATCCCAGGTGAGAGGTGAAGGATCTGCAGTATCTGTGGAGTTCCTGCATCAGTGTCCCCAACACCTGTGTGTTGTGGTAATTCCCCAACACCTCCACCCTGCCCCAGTGTGGGCATGCCCATTCATCCAGAGAATGTCCTCTGGCAAGTCTTCTGCTTGTTTTGAAATGAAGAACTTTGCTTCTGTTCTTAGATCCAAGCAAGACGAATGTCTTGCAGGTCTCTGTCCCCAGCATTTGCAGGTGAATTCTTTACCAGTGAGCCACCAGGGAAACCTCCTTTCTTTAGAGAACACTGCATATCACAAACCCCCAAACAAAGACGTTTACCCCTCTTTGGGAGTCCATATACAATATTTTTGCAACTTTGGTAAGCATTAAGCATCTGGGTGTTTTGTTTCTTTCTTTCTTTTCTTTTTCTTTCTTTCTTTTATTTTATTTATTTATTTTTTTTGAGAAGGCAGTGGAGTGGAACTGAACCCAGGTTGTGGGATTAAGAGCACAGAAGTAAAGGAGCAGGAAAAGGAAACCACAGCTTTTCTGTGAAACCAAACAAAGAGTATAAAACTGGCTGCTTTTTTTGGACAGTTCAAGTGAAAAATAATAATCAGAATAACAGGAAAGAAGATACCAGGTTCCAGAGAATGCCTGTGGGAAGAAGAATGGAATTTGTGAGAGGGGGAAATCTGTTACAAGGACTTGGGAACTTGAAAATAGAAAGGAACAAGCTACAATTTGGATTAGATAGGTGTTGAAAAGAGTTCAATTTTGAATAATAATTGTGGTAGGATGTATGCCTGAGAAGTTTAAAGTTTAATATTGAAAGTGATTAAAAGTGTCTGGGTCAAGAGAAAAATGGAGCATTTAAAGGAAGAACAATGTGGGAAAGAAGTGGGAAAAATATGGGATTTAGCCATCTCTGAGGTTACTGTCTTACCCAAAGAACTGTATTTGGAAGTCAAAATTGTATTGAATAGTTTCAGTAATAAAATAATTTGGAAAGGAATATTCTCTGTAGAGATACAAGTTTTAGAAATCAATTTCTGAGATTTAAATGATGCTATATATGAGAAAGTTGGGTTTGGGCAGAGAATTGTATAGTTGCTTGCCAGAAGAGAATGTAAATCTGGAGTTAGAGGTGAAGTGTACTGAGGATTATTGTAGGAGCTGAAGTTGGAAGGCCTGAGATGGTGGGAACAGGGCTTAGAGCCAAGAAAAAAGTAAGACACAAGCCAGAACTTAAAGAAGAGTGGACATGAGCCAAGCCCGTTAGGAAGATAGCAGGGCGGAAGTTTCAGTGAGATGGAAAGGGACCTGAGATGGGACCCACATGTGGTATGAGAGACTGCAGACTGGAAAGGGGTGGGAAAGCAACAAGCTACTACTATGCAATCCACAGGAGTTTTGTTTTTCCAAGAAGCAGAAATTAAAGATACATGTCACATAAGTTAAAAAAAGGCATCAGATAAGATCAGATCAGATCAGTCGCTCAGTCGTGTCCTACTCTTTGCGACCCCATGAACCGCAGCACGCCAGGCCTCCCTGTCCATCTCCAGCTCCCGGAGGTTACCCAGACTCGCATCCATCGAGTCAGTAATGCCATCCAGCCATCTCATCCTCTGTCGTCCCCTTCTCCTCCTGCCCTCAATCCCTCCCAGCATCAGAGTCTTCTCCAATGAGTCAACTCTTCGCATGAGGTGGCCAAAATACTGGAGTTTCAGCTTTAGCATCATTCCTTCTAAAGAAATTCCAGGATTGATCTCCTTCAGAATGGACTGGTTGGATCTTCCTTCAGTCCAAGGGACTCTCAAGAGTCTTCTCCAACACCACAGTTCAAAAGCATCAATTCTTCGGCGCTCAGCCTTCTTCACAGTCCAACTCTCACATCCATACATGACCACAGGAAAGACCATAGCCTTGACTAGGCGAACCTTTGTTGGTAAAGTAATGTCTCTGCTTTTGAATATGCTATCTAGGTTGGTCATAACTTTCCTTCCACGGAGCAAGCGTCTTTTAATTTCATGGCTACAGTCACCATCTGCAGTGATTGCAGTAGCTAAATATAGAAGTCCATTGTTCATTCATCATAGCTTTATTCTCCTTAATATTGGCATGGTTTCCTGTCTTTTCATCATTATTTTTTGTTTGTTTTTGGAGGGAAACCACTTTTAGCAACTTGAATTCTGTCTTTAAATCAGTACTATTACTGCAGTTAAATTTTTAAAAACGTAAAAAATATACTGGATGATAGCTCAATGGAAAATCAGCTCTAGGGGAAAAATTTTTTTTTTTTTTTCCCAGTAGTGATGTACTGACATGAAAGTTGAACCATAAAGAAGGCTGAGCACCTAAGAATTGATAGTTTTGAACTCTGGTGCTGGAGAAGACCCTTGAGAGTCCCTTGGACAGCAAAATCAAACCAGTCAATCCTAGAGAAAATCAACCCTGAGTATTCAGTGGAAGGACTAATGCTGAAGCTAAAGCTCCAATACTTTGGCCACATGATGCAAAGTACTGACTCACTGGAAAATTCCCTGGTGCTGGGAAAGATTGAGGACAGAAGAAGGGGGCAACAGAGGATGATAGTGGGATGGCATCATTGATTCAATGGACATGAATTTGAGCAAACTCTGGCAGTTAGTGAAGGACAGGGAGGTCAGGCGTGCTGCAGTCCATGGGGTCACAAAAAGTCAGACACAACTGAGCAACTAAACAACAATAACAGAGGAAAATGTTTGAATTATTTGGTCTTACCACTAATCCTTTCTTAAGGGGAGAATGCGTGCCTTAGAAGTTAGACAAACGGGATGACAAACCCCAAAGAAGCCAAGTAACAATATATAAACAGGTATGAGAGAAAGAATGTTAGTCACTCAGTTGTATCTGACTCTTTACTACCCCATCCATTGTAGCCAGGCTCCTGTGTCTATGGAATTTTCCAGGCAAGAATACTTAAGTGAGTGGGTAGCCATTTCCTTCTCCAGGGAATCTTCCCAACTCAGGGACTGGAATCCAGTCTCCTGCATTGCAGACAGATACTTTACCATCTGAACCAGCAGGGAAGTCCAAGAATACTGGAGTGAGTTGCCATTTCCTCCTCTAGGAGATCATCCTGGCCCAGGGATCAAACAAACTGTCATCTCCTGTGTCTCCTGCATTGCAGGTGGGTTTTTCTTACTGCTCAGCCATCAGGGAAACCCATAAATAGGTCATAACCACTTAAATACTTGTCTCAGTTTTGGAAAAAGTTTGATCTGAAAATTAGCTGAGTTCATGATACCAGCTTGAGTCTAAGTTACTAGTTCTATAGAAAAGATCTTCAGAACTTTTCTTGAAATATCTGTGTGAGTAGAATGCAGAGAGTCAGATGATCTTATCCGTTTCAGAAACAAAAGGAAAGGGTGCATGATCCAGATAGTGGTCTGCTAGTAAAACAATCAATTTAAAACTTGTCTTTCATTGCTAGTGATGGCAGGATTTTAAGGGAACAGGCAGAGCTGGACCAGATGTGAGAAATAATGTAGGATCTGAAAACTCCATCATAGGCAATTTGTTCATTCACTTATTTATTCACTTAATAAATATTTATGGAGCCTCCTTAGATGCTGAGCATTTCCTAAGTACTAAGGATGGATTCCTTGGAATTCAAAACAGAGACAGTCTCTGTTTTGGGGAACTTTGTAATTCTAGCAAAGTAAACAAAATACAACAAATAAAGAACATACTAAGAACTGGTTCTAGCTATATAGAAAATGATTTGCTAGGGGAAAGACTGATCAACATACTTCTTTGAGAAGAACAGGTACATAGCCTACTCTGAGGGTGTGAAAGTTCAGCTGAGGACTCAGGCCTAAGCCAGAAAAAATGTATGTGGAGAAAATGTTCCAGAGTGAAAATCAGGTTTAAGTGTGTTACAGAGTAAAAGTTTGATGAGGTTTAGAATGGGAAAGAACCAGGGCAAGAGCAATCCAGTGACTGATGCTTGGGAGAGTATAACAAGACAAGATTTCATAAGAGTAAATAAGAATCATGGGGACCTAGTGTAAAGAGCACCAATGTTCTACTTTATTATGAATTAACTGGGAAGCCTTTCTGAGTTTCAAGCCAGTAGACAATATGTACTTCTATTTGTAATAATTTGAGTATTTGATGACTAGCTAACAAATAAAATCATCAAGCTGACAAAAAAAATTTCATTAAAAATTACACAATTCATTTCAGAATATGAGTTAACTCATTTAGTATTAACAAAAAAGAAGCTCAATATACTGAAAGATTTCACAAAATTAGAAGAAAATGTCACCATTTCTTAAAATGATAATTTGATAATCTCTTGTTGTTTGCTGTGAAACCCTTGTTCTGCTCTGTTTCTAAGGCTGACCCTTGCAAACTAGATTTCCTGGATTCCTAGCAACTAGCTTTCTGTTAAACTCCACCTCTGGGAGGCTCTGACAGATTTGAGGACAGAATATGAGGGGGAGCCAAGGTCCCCTCTCCCTCTCCACTTCAGATAGCATCTCTGACAGTGACTTCACCTCCCCTCAGAGAAGCCTTTGTGTGGACCTGAAATCTACAGGATAGTTACAGATTCTGAGTTCCGATAATACCCACACCTCTCTCTGAGTCTTGAGTTTCTGTACCAGTAGGATTTTAGATTGTTGCTGCTGCTAAGTCACTTCAGTCGTGTCTGACTCTGTGCAACCTCAAAGACAGCAGCCCACCAGGCTCCCCCATCCCTGGGATTCTCCAGGCAAGAACACTGAAATAGGTTGCCATTTCCTTCTCCAATGCATGAAAGTAAAAAGTGAAAGTGAAGTTGCTCAGTTGTGTCCGACCCTCAGCGACCCCATGGACTGCAGCCTACCAGGCTCCTCTGTCCATGGGATTTTCCAGGCAAGAGTACTGGAGTGGGGTGCCATTGCCTTTAGACTGTTACTGATTTCTATGTCTCACCATTTTTACCCTTTCATCTTTTTGAAATCTGGTAATCCAATTCTCCTGTTAAATTCCCTCTATTGAATTATCCGGCTTGATTTTGTTGTCTTAGTTTTGCTTGTTTTCTGTTGCATCCTGAAAGATTTAAGTTCGTTTTCCCTATTTGGGTTGTTTCAATAAGATAGATTAGTAGTTTAGCCAGTCACTTATGCTTGGTATAATGATTTACTTTTAAAGAGCATACACAGTATTGTTAGCATAAGCAAATAATCTGTGTTTTACTTAATTCACTTTTATTTCTAGTGTTTCTAGTGCTAGGTATATTTAGAAATGAACATTTTAGACAGTTCTTTGGAGATCTGTATTTTCACAGGTGGAATTCATTGTTCTGGCTGATTTAGGTCAATAATTTTGTGATGGAGATGAAAGTAGGATGGGAATCAGGCTCCTGTACTATAACTATCGAGGTATAGAAATACATACTTTCAGGTAAATCTCCTGATATTTCATCACCATTGTGTTAGAACAAGTGTCTTCTTTAATATATGAACTAATATGGAAAACTAAACACTTTATGTCTCTCTTGCATCCTTTCATAACATTTTAGTTGTGGATTTTATCACATGTTCTTCTTCTAATCTTTTAAACCAAAGCAGTTAAATGGAAATGGTGTATTGAGTGGATTTGAAATGATAGGGATATTGAGTGTGCTGGTTGTAGCATAGAAGTGAAAGATTTTGAGAGGCTAGTAAAAACATTAAAACACAGAGTAAGTATCTAGGTGAGGTAGGGATAGAGAGACCACCCTAGGAGAGAAAGGAAAATTGAGGAACACTTCAGATGATGTACGACCACCCAACATTTGTATTTACATTCATGTAACACTTGTCCTCTCAGGACTTGGGTGCAGGTATCATATATCATTCAGCTTTTTGTCACCAGCTTCTAACTTGGGACAGGGTTATGGCGATCATGAATTATCTTTGCTGAATGAACTGCAAAAGAAATAAGTCAGACAGAGAAATATTGTATGATATTGCTTACATATAGAATCTAAAATATATGATACAAACAAACTTATTTACAAAACAGAAACAGACTCATAGGCTCAGAGAATGAATTTATGGTTACTAGATCCAGTGTTCTTGCCTGGAGAATCCCAGGGATGGCAGAGCCAGGTAGGCTGCCATCTATGGGATCGCACAGGGTTGAACACAACTGAAGGGACTTAGCAGCAGCAGCAGCAGCACCAGGGTCAGGGAGGGTGGGAAGAAAGAACAGTTAGGGAGTTTGGGATTGACATGTACACACTGCTCTATTTAAATGGAATAACCAATGAAGACCTACTTGATAGCACAGGGAACTCTGCTCAATATTATGTAACAACGTAATAGGAAAAATAATTTGAAAAAGAATAGATACTAGTATATGTATAAAGGACTCACTTTGCCATATACCTAAAACTATCATAATATTGTTTATCAACTATATTCCAATGTAAAGTAAATTAAATAATTAAAAATCAGACAATTTTTTATCCTTCCTTCCATTCTTTTATTCTCTCTTCCTTCTCTCATTCAGTTGTAAGCTAATTCAAACAAAAGTGTCAGTTGAAAAATATTTATGGTATTACCTAATCAAGTAGCTATAACTTTACTAGGAGATGCTAGAAATGTCTTGAAGGGAAAAAAAAAACAACGAAATTTTAGCATAAACAAAAGATAACATTTTTATTGACTGAAGGAATATATAAAGTCTTTAGTGACAGAAGATTAAACCCCTTGAAAAGTCACGTCTGCCTCATAACATTTAAATAAGACCTTGCTTGTGAGGGGGCTTCCCAGGTGGTGCTAGTGGTAAAGAACCCACCTGCCAATACAGGAGACATAGAAACATGGGTTAGATCCCTGGGTCAGGAAGATCCCCTGAAGGAGGGCACGGCAACTCACTCCAGTATTTTTGCCTGGAGAATCCCCATGGACAGAAGAGCCTGGCAGGCCACAGTCCATAGGGTCACAAAGAATCAGATATTATTGAAGCAACGTAGCACACACAGATTTGTGAGGGACAGTGTGGTTGTTGATATCAAAGTATCTATGAATGGTAAATGAGTGGAAAAGCATCACAATGAGCATTAAACTCCCCAAAGCTGAGGACATTATTATATTTCAAAAAACAAGCTTAAACCTAGAAGATTGGGTAATGCAGAATACATAGACAAAAGCTCTTTAGTTTTATAAAATATTCAAATACTCATCTAATTGATCATTTTTGCTTTCACGTGTATTATTATTATAATCTTAGGGTGTTTTTCCTATTAATATCTGGAATTATCCTAACAAAGGCAGAGGAAGTTTTGGTATATAATGTAAATTAATCCATTACTTCACTATGTAATGGAAGCAGCTGTTTAATGGTCAGAAAATGACTTTAAACTCATAATTACCGCAAAACATTGGTTTAGTAAGCCATACATATTATTAATTCATGAATCTAATAATTAAAACTGAAAGTCTTAGCTTTAACATGAGCTGATCTGCCACAGTCATTTTTAACAAATCATGTAGTTTCTTTCATTAACAAGCTTATTTGTCGTTATTGAAGTTTTTCATCCTAAGGCTTATACTTTGAAAAATGTGTACATGCTAAATGTGTATGCTTAAATGTATATAAGAAATGCCCTATTTTCTTCAGGCAAGTATTCCTCTCCCATAGTAACATAGTTGTAAATAAATTCAAAGAAATTCAGTAAATCTATTAAAGATGTTTTATTTCTAAACTTTTAATTTTTATTCCACAAAATGATTCTGTTTTTAATAAACACAATTTCCTCATGGCTCTAACAGAGCTGTGTTCTTCTTCCAGATTTGTCCTAACATTGCTGTTACACTACTAAAAGAACATTTGACTCTCCATTTATAAAGGCTCCTACTTTTTGGCTCAGGTTCTGAGTTTGTGCATTTTGAAAATAGAAGTACTTTATAGAGTCCTTTGATATCTTTTCATCAAAGAAATGAAGGAAGACCTATTCATTTTTATTTTTACTTTGACTCGTATTTTTCAGCATTAGAACTGGGTTAAGCTCCTTGTCATGTTTTATAACAGGAATATCTTGTCATATCCTGACATCTTGTCACCTAAACAATGACTCATGGTCCTGGTGAGCTTTCAGTGAAAGGTTCTGGCAATTATCAAATGTCTCAGCTCTTCCTTTGGTATTTTACAAAGCTAAAAATCCATTTGATATATTGTCTGCATTTTTGCAGAAAATATTGCCCTAAACAATCATTCTCAGCCTATCTGAGGGTTTCCATATGCTTACATAGGATAAGCATAATATTACACATGCTTCTAGTTAAAATATATTTAAAATCAGAATATGTTTTCCCTGACTAAAGGTTCAAAGAATATATTAAACTGCTGTCTTCTGTAAACAGAAAATACTAAAATACTGAGAAGTGGGAGGGTCGGATACATGGCTACCTAGAAGAAGAGCATTCTGGGCAAAAATGGCCCAGCCTAACAAAGACAAATAGTGAGGATGATACGGCTGTAGCAGAGTGAACAAGGTAGGAATGAAGTAAGAGTGTTAGGAGAAGCCAAGAACACATAAGTCATTGTAGGGAGGAAAGAAAGACACCATGTACTTCATTCTTAGGGAGATGAGAAGTCATTAGAAGAATTTAGTGGAAGTCTGCTACTCATTTCTTCAATGAATATAAACTTCAATAATATAAAATATAAATCATCAGCTGCTCTAGATGCTGGGGTAGATCAGTATACACATTAAACTGCTACTTCATATAGCTTGTAGTTTTTGAGTTGGGTGCAAAGATTAGTCAATAGACTGATGCTGAGTAAACATATCATATATGAAGGTGATACATGCTGTCGAGAAAAATAAGACAAGATAACGTGGCTAGGGAATTAATTCTGTGGTGAGAGGGTGTTGTTTTATGTACATTTGTGGCATGTGACTGGTATTTTTGTACCACTCTACATGATGAATAGAAGGGAGACTTTAGGGAGGCATAATCAGAAACAAATAAACAAGTTAGATAGTCATTACAATAATGAAGGAAAGAGCTAAGTTTGGTTTTAACACTGAAGTGAAGTAGAGATGGCAAAATATGGTGGGATCCGGGACTGATTCCAGAGGGATGTTGGCCGATATGATGGACAGCTATCTGTATATGAGGAAGAGAAAAAGGAAGTCAAATATGACTCTAAGAATTATACCTAAGCAACTGGAACAGTTGAATTGCATTGAAGGCTGGGTTGAGGAAGGGAAAGTCTAGTGCAGCAAATGGAAGTGAGAGTTGGACCATAACGAAGGCTGAGCACTGAAGAACTGATGCTTTTGAATGGTGGTGCTGGAGAAGACTCTTAAAAGTTACTTGGGCAGAAAGGAGATCAAACTGGTCAATCCTAAAGGAAATCAACCCTGAATATTTATTGGAAGGACTGATGCTGAAGTTGAAGCTCCACTACTTTGCCCACCTAATGGGAAGAGCCAACTCACTGGAAAAGACCCTGATGCTGGGAAAGACTGAGGACAGGACGAGAAGGAGACAAAGGATGAGATGGATGGATAACATCATTGACTCAATGGACATGAGTTAGAGCAAACTCTGGCAGATAGTGAAGGACAGGGAAGCCTGGTGTGCTGCAGTCCATGGACCTTGCAAAGAGTTGGACACCACTGAGCAACTGAACAACAGCAAGCAGCACACGAAAATTACACTATAGAACTTTAGGCAGAAAGGGACTTAACAGGCCAGAGTATCGGAAGGGCTTAAATTTAAGTGCTAGATTGAGCCTCTAAGAATGACTCCTAAAACTATTGGGAGATTACCTATTTATAGCCGTTATGAGAAACTATTCTTTTTTCAGTCATCGCTAGAATAAAAAATTCTGCCCCTGTTTTGACCAGCACAACTGTTTTGGTTTCTAGAAGCTGAAGAACAGACATGCTTAGATGCAAAACAGTGATTAGGAAGCCAGATGGAGAAGTAATCGCCAATGCTGTTGACCTGCCCTTGCTATTCCACATTCATGAAGCTGAAGAAGGGCATATTGCAGGCAAGAATATTATGCTTTAATAACACTCAGTGGAAACAGAAGCAGCCAACAAGGATTAAAAGATGGCCTGAATTATCAAAATTTATTTTATACTCAGGGGCCTGACAATCTGGAGCTTTTCACTTTCCCATCTAGAAAAATAAAATGATTGCATGAAGCTGTGGTAATCAATGCAGACTATTTGCACCATGTGGATGTCAAGCGCAGTGGAATATGAAATATTTGAAACAGGTTAAATTTGAGGAGGCTGTTGATATTCTGGAAATTTAATATAGAGCTTACTATATAAATCTTCTAATCAAAGAAATGGGAGAAGCCCAGGTAAATATTAGGGAAAGATAATTTATAGACAAGTAAACAAATCCTCATGTCCTTGCTTCAACACCCAATCTTTCGGAATGGGCAGTTTGTGATGTACACAAACTCTTTTATCCTCTTACTTTTATCCCTTGCATCTTAGTAAAGTGATATGACTATAAATATTCATATTTATTAATTTTATTTCATAGAGAAGAGTTAAAACAGGGATAATGATTGATTTGTGTATGTCTGTGTGCTTCACTTTGTCTCTCTGAACTTTTGTGATATATTTGGAAAGTGGGGCTGTGGGTGGATAGTATTCCAGAACCTTAAAATTATGAAATTGAATAGGTAGGTGGAACTGAGGGGGAAGAGTATGAGAAATCAATAAAGGAATCCTCAAGTTAAAGTCACTTTTGTTTTATTCTCTGATAGTGTCAACGCTTTCTAAAGCTTTGAGTAAGTGTAGAGGAGAAAGGGAAAGCATGTGAAATAAATTATACAGCAACTTAAATATTCAGCTACAGATGAATGGTATCATAAAATTCTCTTTGCTATCATTTCCCTCTATGAAAAGTCTCTAGCTATTTTACATAATATCTTCCACTTCTTTGTGTAGAAATATTCCACATCAATGGACATAATTCATGGAGAAATGAGAAACTGCAAAGTGCTTTTCTGTTAGATAACTTTCTTCTTAATGCTTTCTTATAAGTTCTATTTTCTTACTGCACACAGTGAATTAAAACCTTCATTATAGGTGTCGGTTAACATTTTATTTTGGCTAGCAAAGACATTTGTAAAGTAAAAGATCCCACTATGTCTGAAATAATTGGTTTGACATGACAGAGAAAAGTATGGTCCTTAGAAACATGTCTGAATTAGGCCTCACTCAATATATTAATCCTAATTGGTTCAGCTCCTGCTGCTACTTACAGGCTTCAGACTTTCCTGAATTTCAGCAACTCACAAAAAGTTTAAAAGGATTTTCAAATGTAAATATCCTCCTTTACTTGGCAACTTGTTTCTGGGAAAAACATGTTCATAGTTCAGGGTTAGACAATAAGGAGAGAAAGCGAGAGCATCTCTGAAAAAATAATTATCAGATAATCCTGCACAAAAGGCATTATCCTGTTACATATACAGGGAGCAGGATGGATGATATCCCTCCTGTTTGACTTTTATGGTTGCAAAGAGCATACTGTATTTTATTTATATATTGTATATTATGAAATATTACAAATGTATATAAAGAATTATGCACTTTAGAAGAATGATAATATTTACAATCATTTTCTATAATTTTATGTTATGGAGAATTGTAATAGGTAAAAACCAGGCTTGAAATAAGAAGGGAGATGATAAGCAGAGAGTAAAAGACAAAAATGCCAAACGATGTAGTTTCTTTAGCATATTTTACATTTGCAGTGGATATATGTAGAATATCTGTGAACAAATATACCTAAGAATATCAGTGGTCTATTTAAAATATACTGTAAAAGCAACCATGTTGAAATTAGACCAAAGGAAAAAAAAGAAGTTTATCTATCATATTTTAAAACAGGCAAATTTACTCATTTTTATTCAGGCAAACTCAATATTTGTTTAATGGATGCTTCCTGCAGGCACACGATGTTGAGAATGAATTGGCCTCTGTTCCTTGATGAGGATCTGCCACTCTACAGGTCTCTATAAAATACATCATAGTACAACATGTATTAGCGCTCCTGAATCTAATTCCACTTATATTTGACATATTCTAGTTACCGACAAAACAAATATACTTTTTTTTCTTTATTATTCAGCTTTTGCTACTATGGTCTGCTAAAAGTTGGAAGTGTAGAATATAAATACAAAAGTATTCTAAGAGCTAATCTATATTCTAACAACTGTTCATAGTACTTTTCCATTCATCCTCAGGGTTGCAGAGAATCAGTGATTTGTAACTCCCCATTTGTGAACCTATTTTATTCTATGCAGCAGTCTCATCACTTTGCATTTTATGCTTTAATCACTTATTTTTTTTCCACCATCCTTCTGTGAACTCCAGTTCTATAAGCCAAAGAAATGGTAAAGTCCTCCTTGGAGAAATCACCTTAAATAATTCCTTGTAAATTGACTTTTATTGTCCAGCCAGATTCTCAGTTAACAGGCCAAGCGACTATCTAGTTTGTTTAATTGATAACTTTCCAAAATAATTGTAAATCAGATACAATAACTAGGGACTCACTGCCTTGGAAATAAACGAGGTGGGGACACCCACTAAATAAATAAGGCTGATTCATGTGTGCCTGCCTGCTGAGTAGCTTCAGTCATGTCTGACTCTTAGCTAAACTTTGAACTGTAGCCCACCAAGGTTCTCTGTCCATGGGGATTCTCCAGGCAAGAATACTGGAGTGGGTTGTCATGCCCTCCTCCAGGGGATCTTCGCCACCCAGGGGATTGAACTGGCCTCTCTGGCTTCTCCTGCATTGGCAGGGAGATTCTTTACCACTAGCAGCACCTGGGAAGCCCAGGATGATTCACACTATTATCTAAATTGATCTTAAAGAGCCAAGTGCTAGGGTTTCCACTGTTAGTTTTTTTTCTATGCTGACCATGGGCAATTCTCTCACAAAACTTGTAAATCTACCATCCTCAGCTATAGCATCAGTGTGTCTCTTTCTGCAATGTGTGATACACATGAGAAGTTGGCTACGATCTAAAGTGCAGGCAATAGCAATTGCAATAGAGGAAATGATCTACGAGTAGGCAAAACAGTTGGATTGTTTAAATATTAGAAATTAACATATAAATATACATCTCACATGTCTAAAAAAGAAGCAAAAACAAAAATACGTAACAATAAAAGATAACTGTAACAAGCTGTATTATTTATTTTCCCTCAGCAATGTTCAGAAACTTTGATTTAGCAAAGAACAAAGGCATTACTAAATAAGCACTGAAATGTGAAAAGCACATGAAATTAATGTTCTCTTAGCCTGGATATCCTTGTCATGTATCTCTTAGCCTGGATGTCCTTAGCCTGGATCATTTCCTTGTCAATTTCCTCAGAATCTCTGCTTGATAGTCTGTGAAATCTATGCAGGCAAATTCAGTCTTAAGACTAGCTCTGTTCCTCGATTGTCATCATCACTAGCCCCCCAACATGACTTGAACATGTACACACATACACATGCACACACACACACACACACACACACACACACACCTCTAAAATGGATAAAATCATTCAAAACATCAAGCATAGATAGAGAAATTGAGAGTCTCTTGTAATACAGTTGGGCAAATGTATGAGCTAATATCCTCAATAAAATTCCAAGTCTTTGCAAAGGGTGGGAAAAGATTAGCAGTCATATCAGTTATTTTGCATAAAATCAATAACCATGACTGTCAAGTAGAAAGATGCTCAATTTGGAGAATAACCCTCTATTTCAGTCAAGCTTAAAAAATGATATATTAGAAGTACTATTTTAAAAGTTGAAGACCATAACTTTAGAACTTTTAAGTCCAATCCAGTAGTCACTAGCTATCTGTGTTGCTTTAAACATATCTTTTAAACAATATTCAGTTCAGTTCAGTTGCTCAGTCATGTCCGACTCTTTGCGACACCATGAATCCCAGCACGCCAGGCCTCCCTGTCCATCACCAACTCCCAGAGTTCACTCAGACTCACTTCCATCGAGTCAGTGATGCCATCCAGCCATCTTATCCCCTGTCGTTTCTTCTCCTCCTGCCCCCAATCCCTCCCAGCATCAGAGTCGTTTCCAATGAGTCAACTCTTTGCATGAGGTAGCCAAAGTACTGGAGTTTTAGCTTTAGCATCATTCCTTCCAAAGAAATCCCAGGGCTGATCTCCTTCAGAATGGACTGGTTGGATCTCCTTGCAGTCCAAGGGACTCTCAAGAGTCTTCTCCAACACCACAGTTCAAAAGCACCAATTCTTTGGCATTCAGCTTTCTTCACAGTCCAACTTTCACATCGATACATGATCACAGGAAAAACCATAGCCTTGACTAGATGAACCTTTGTTGGCAAAGTAATGTCTCCGCTTTTGAATATGCTATCTAGGTTGCTCATAACTTTCCTTCCAAGGAATGAGCGTCTTTTAATTTCATGGCTGCAGTCACCATCTGCAGTGATTTTGGAAGCCAAAAAAAATAAAGTCTGATACTGTTTCCACTGTTTACCCATCCATTTCCCTATTAAATAATATTAAAAAGTTAATTCTTCAGCCACACTAGTCATTTCAATGTTCAATATTTTCACATAACTAGTGGCTGTCATATAGGAAGGCAGAAATATAGAATATTTCCATTATCACACACAGTTTCATTGGACAGCATTGTTATAGAAAGTTGATTTGAAGAAAAATCATATGAGCCAAACTTCCAAATGCTTAGCATTGACTGTGGAGTTGTAAAGCCAGAGTGGAACAGAGAGAAATATCAGTTCTAAAATCTAATTGTTAGATATTTAGACTGCATTGATGAGATGCTTGAAGCTGATATAGTTGAAAGATTCTGCATAGTATTAGACAGGTCATGGTTTGTGTTTCTATTGTCTTTGGCATAAAGATCCCCAAGAGGGAAACTGGACATTCCACAATAAGAAAGTGGAATTTCCTATCATTTGTGAACTTAGGAAGAAAGAGAGAGGAGACTATAAAACTTTGCAACACCTTATCAAAAAGCCGAACATAACAAATTGTTTGGTAGCATGATATAGCTGTAAAATATAATTTTTCTCACATAAGTAACAATTGAACTACTGGGAACATGGAGTCTGTTAGGAAGACAGCAGTCATTTTATGAAAACCAACAAAGATTGTTTTTAGAAATATATATATATATATATATATATAAAGATTAAAGCAGGTATCAAAAGTATGTAATGACAAACAACTAGCATATATTGAGATCTTAATTTGTACAAGGGCTTCCCTGGTAACTCAGCTGGTAAAGAATCCACCTACAATGCGGGAGACTGGGATTTGATCCCTGCCTGGGTTGGGAAGATCCCCTGGAAGATGGCATGGCAGCCCTCTCCAGTATTCCTGCCTGGAGAATCTCCATGAACAGAGGAGACTGGAGGACTCCTGTCCATGGGGTCACAAAGAGGCAAACATGATTGAGTGACTAAGGATGCACCATGTACAAGGTCCAATGTCATTTATATTTTACAGTGATCTGCAATATACGCACAATTATTATTTGCATTTTAAATGGAAGAAAGTAGATACTAAAATTTAAGTAACTTACCCATTATAAAACAGTGATATTAAAATCCAAATATGGCTCCAGAGAAATGATTCATCCCAATTTTGCTCACACTTAAATCCTTGTTATATATTATTGCTCTATGCTGAAAATATTACTCAAATAAAAGCTACACAGCTCTGAGATTTGTTCACCTTTATTCATCTATTTTGGAGAAGGAAATGGCAACCCACTCCAGTATTCTTGCCTTAGAGAATCCCATGGATGGAGGACCCTGGTGGCCTACTGTCCATAGAGTTGCACAGAATCGGGCATGACTGAAGCGACTTAGCATGCATGTATACATTGGAGAAGGAACTGGCAACCCACTTCAGTATTCTTGCCTGGAGAATCCCACGGATGGAGGAGCCTGGTGGGCTGCCATCTATGGGGTCGAACAGAGTCAGACATGACTGAAGTGACTTAGCAGCAGCAGCAAGAACATTCATCTATTTATTTATATACATAGTCATCACTATGCTCTGGACTTACTTTCTGAGATTATTGGATCTATTTTGTCAACTAAAATATGGTATTTTTGGCACTTTCTAAATCTTATAACTGTAAAAGTTCTCAATTTTCTTATCCATGAACTAACCTACCATCAGTTCACTTCAGTTTAGTTCAGTTGCTCAGTCGTGTCCAACTCTTTGAGACCCCATGAACTGCAGCATGCCAGGCCTTCATGTCCATCACCAATTCCCAGAGTCCACCCAAACCCATGTCCATTGTATCAGTGATGCCATCCAACCATCTCATCCTCTGTCGTCCCCTTCTCCTCTTGCCCTCAATCTTTCAAAGCATCAGGGTCTTTTCAAATGAGTCAGCTCTCCATATCAGGTGACCAAAGTATTGGAATTTAAGCTTCAACACCAGTCCCTTTAATGAACACTCTGGACTGATCTCCTTTAGGATGGACTGGTTGGATCTCCTTACAGTCCAAGGGACTTTCAAGAATCTTCTCCAACACCACAGTTCAAAAGCATCAATTCTTCAGCACTCAGCTTTCTTTATGGTCCAACTCTCACATCCATACATGACCACTGGAAAAACCACAGCCTTGACTAGATGGACCTTTGTTGGCAAAGTAATATCTCTGCTTTTTAATATGCTGTCTACGTTGGTCATAACTTTCCTTCCAAGGAGCAAGTGTCTTTTAACTTCATGGCTGCAATCACCATCTGCAGTGATTTTAGAGCCCAAAAAATAGAGTCAGCCACTTTTTCCACTGTTTCCCCATCTAACTGCCATGAAGTGATGGGACCGGATGCCATGATCTTAGTTTTCTGAATGTTGAGCTTTAAGCCAACTTTTTCACTCCCCTCTTACTCTTTCATCAAGAGGCTCTTTAGTTCTTCTTTAGTTTCTGTCATAAGGGTGGTGTTATCTGCATATCTGAGGTTATTGATATTTCTCCCGGCAATCTTGATTCCAGCTTGTGTTTCCTCCAGCCCAGCATTTCTCACGTTGTACTCTGCATATAAGTTAAATAAGCAGGGTGACAATATACAGCCTTGACGTACTCCTTTTCCTATTTGGAACCAGTCTGTTGTTCCATGTCCAATTCTAATTGTTGCTTCCTGACCTGCATACAGGTTACTGAAGAGGCAGGTCAGGTGGTCTGGTTACCTACCATAGTGATTTATAAAACCTAGCACTTAACATTTCATTTTAATTATCTAACATTAAGCTATCATGTCTTAGTTTTTGCTTACTATTCCATCATCATACAAATATACTCCATCATTTAAAAAGTAACTACAGAAATCCAAAGCATCTTCTTCATCCTTATGCACAGTTTTTCATTCCTTTAGAGCCAATATTAAGTATGACTAATATTCAAAAAGTTGTACATATTTAATATGTACAACTTGAGGAGTTGGGAGATAAACAAAATCATCATCATAGTCTACACCATAAACATATCCATCAATTCCAAAATTTCCTGCCACCCTCTTTATTTATTTATTATTTTGGATCAGAACACTTCACTTAAGATCTACCCTCTTAGAAATGTGGATGATACAAATGCTTTCTATTCTTCTTAGCATCTGAACAACATCTATTCTAGAAATCATTACACTCAGTTTACTATGTACAACGTGCACCTAGCAAAAAACGGGTGGTTTGCTCAACTAAGAAATTAATTTGAAGATAATTACCAATTTTAATATCATTTTCATTCAAAACTACCTTAGCCTACTCCTTAGATTTAATTTGAATAACATTAATTTTTAACAAAAATTTTTGTCTTATTATATTCATTCGGATTCTTGAAGTGTTATTAAACTGGTATGAAGTTGATGTAGTTTGGATCTCTTATTCTAACATCTTTTCTCAATCTTAATCTGACATGTATTTATCAGTAGAACTTTCAAACCTTTAGTTAGATTTTGTTTACATGCCATTCTTAGGAATGTTACTGAATTTCCAATTTTAGACTTAACTTTAACATGCTAAACCTTTCTGATAACATGAGAGGTATTTGCAAAACTTTCACTCCATATATATTTTTATATTTTGATAAAATAATATATGTCATCTTGTTTAAAACTATTTTATTCCATTTCCATTCAGATGATAAAATATGTTCCAGAGTTTTAGCATATTTAAAATAAATTTATCCAGAAAATGTATCAAGTGACTTTTCTTGCCGTCTATAAGGAGATAGATAAAGCACTGTTTGAAAATAATGGAAAATATATTTAAAACCCATCCAATATTGAATACTTGACCATAGTTATGAATTCTGTTGTTACAGTGGATAGAGTCAATATCAATGGGCAGAGATTATCAAGAAATTGAATCATTATTAGATATCAATTATAAATTAAGCTCACTGGTCAGAGAATGTGTAAAATCCAGGGCTATAAGATTCCAGAATTTCTAAAATGGAAAGAATAATATCATACTTAATATACTTATAAATATTCTTTCTTCCAAGAAATAGATATATCAAAGTAAACACTACTAGGATTTAATCTCAAAGAATGTATTTTATAATGATTCAAATGTTTCCTGTAGGTCTGAACTTTAGAGTACTATTCCTAATTACTTTCTTCATTTTATACATTCATGAAATTCATATTCAGAATCTGTTATTAAAGTACCAGATACAGATAAAGTCTGAGATTCAAATCTATACAAATACCTAAGGATTATTTAATGTCATATGAGTTCAGAGGACTAAAATAAATTTTTTCAATAATCATGACGTATTAACTCCAAACACACCTGATTAAAAGTCCCATTAAATAGTCTTTGCAAAAATTGTTCAATGAAGGAATGCGAGTTCAATATGGACAGGATATTTTTGTTTCACTACTATATATCTGAAAACTAATACATCATGGCAGTAAGGTATATACTAAAGACATACTTGAATGAATAGGCGAAAAAACGAAACTTGAGAGTGAAACTATGAAGAATTGCAAATATTCTATTGGAAAAGAGAAAAATCACCCTTAAACATTGTATTTTTATATTAAATATATATATATGGAACACTGCTGCACTTAATGGTTGAAAAGCATGATTTTTAACGCAAAGTCATCAAACTTTAATACACTATTCTCCACAGGAATTATGCACTCTGATATTGTTGAATTATTCAAACTAGAATTCAAAACTTGGATTATATATTGTTTTTATATTGAACTTTTCTATTTAGAAACAAAAATAATTTCATTTTATCTCCAACCTTGGGCATAGTTTTTATTTTTATCCAAGTTGTACATTTATTATCATTCTTGGACTTATAGATTTAAGTACTGATTTTTATAAATATTGATTTACAGGGAGGCCTGGCGTGCTGTGATTCGTGGGGTCACAAAGAATCGGACATGACTGAGCAACTGAAATGAACTGAACTGAACTGAATATTAATATATACATAGGATGTTGGGGTATTTTAACATTATATAAACACTTTATTGCAGTACAGCTTGTTTAGAATTAGATGACTGGGAGGATATCTTATAAAATAATGCAACTCCTCATTGTAGGTATCAGCAGTTTAGCATATCTGATGGCTTCTCTTTCACTGAAAATACTTTAGAATCACAGAAAGGAATAGATAGAGGTAGTAATTCTGGAGAAGACAATGGCAACCCACTCCAGTACTCTTGCATGGAAAATCCCATGGATGGAGGAGCCTGGTAGGCTGCAGTCCATGGGGTTGCTAAGAGTCAGACAGGACTGAGTGACTTCACTTTCACTTTTCACTTTCATGCATTGGGGAAGGAAATGGCAACCCACTCCAGTGTTCTTGCCTGGAGAATCCCAGGGACAGAGGAGCCTGGTGGGCTGCAGTCTATGGAGTCGCATAGAGTCGGACATGACTGAAGCAACTTGACAGTAATCCTGGAGACTGAGACTACTGACTAGTATTCCCATGACAGAATCCAGGAGAAATTTTCAGTAACTAAATTATTGATGACACTCTACAGAAGGAAAGCAGAACCATGTGGGGAAGAAACTGCCCATCCCTACCCGACGCTGTCCCTAATTCCAGAAGAACAAAGAAATGACCACTCCTACCACATTGGGCCTGTTTCCTGAGAATCACAATGGCATTTCTGACATTCTTCTTTTCCTTTTATGTAGACAATGGCTATCATGAATCCCTCTTAACATGGCCATAGATTAGCAATTAACCACCACATCTAGATGTAATATAAACATGGCTAATTTCATATAAATCCAAATGTACAATTATATGTTGAACAGTAACTATGTGTTATGACCATGAAACAATAGTGTTTAACCACAGGAAAATGATAGCCATGTTAACACAGCAAAGACATGCATGTGTGGCTTCTATACTACTCTTTATAGTGAATTCCTGAGAAAGATGTGGGTGAATTTTACCAGAAATACTAAATGAATTATAAAACAAATAAATGGATAAACAAGTAAATAGAAGAACACTCAGCATGGTATGCTGTGGTAAGGCTGTGGCTATGGAACAAGAATGAGAAACAACCATGTTTTAATGACTGGATTGTCCAATAAGTCTTATTTAATTTTCCAGAAAATGATGTTAAACACTGATTCCTTCTCCAGGGGATCTTCCCAACCCAGGGATCGAACCCAGGTCTCCCGCATTGTAGACAGACGCTTTACCATCTGAGCCACCAGGGAAGTCTGATAATAAACAATAGGCAAAACCAATACAATATTGTAAAGTTAAATAAAATAAAATAAAATTTTTAAAAAAAGCAATGGGCTTTTAATGAACCCTAGTACTAAGTACTAGAAATAACATTCAGTTATTTCTTTCACTCATTTCGATATTTAGGAACAATGTACCCATTTGAGTTTATCCTTTAGGAGAATTTCCCTTAATATAAAATGATAAAAGGTCCTCCAGATTTTACCACTGAATAGCTTTATTCAGTTTTGTTTTTCCCTTGCAGACAGGAATGTTATCTTGAAAGGACAAGGATAGCTCTTATATATTACATGAAAAAATATATTATTTAAACAGTTTATATGATTCTAATTATTGGCACTTTAAAAAAATATCTGGTAATTCCATTCAAAGTATAATTTCCATCTTATCAATATAATTATTTTAGGAGTGGCATTCAAAAACTCAATTAATTGTAGTCTACACTAAATTCAGACTACTTATTGACTTTTATTTGACACTTCTTTGCTATTACTTGTATGCTGCTGCTGCTGCTGCTAAATCGCTTCAGTCGTGTCTGATGCTGTGTGGCCCCAGAGACGGCAGCCCACTAGGCTCCCCTGTCCCTGGGATTCTCCAGGCAAGAACACTGGAGTGGGTTGCCATTTCCTTCTCCAATGCATGAAAGGGAAAAGTGAAAGTGAAGTCACTCAGTCGTGTCCGACTCTTAGCGACCCCATGGACTGCAGCCCACCAGGCTCCTCCATCCATGGGATTTTCCAGACAAGAGTACTGGAGTGGAATGCCATTGCCTTCTCTGTATTACATGTATAAGTGACATACAACATTTTGGTTTCAATGAGATACAATACATTATGATATGTGTTGACCTCTGACTTGTAGAAAAAAATTCTTTTCTCTTGCAAACAAGATAAACAAAATGCAAACAAGACAAGATAAAATAAAAATAGGGAATCATATTATCATCCAATGTAGAAGCTTAGAACACCATTTTTTTTGTCTTTCCAATGCCTTTTACTTTGTAATAAAGTATTAAATATAGCTGAAACAAATATCTTTTTATTATAATATCTAATAAAATAATAAGCTTATTTATTTTATTGATAATATATCTGTGGTAAAAGAGGAAATAGCCTCTGTGTGCAGCCTTGCCTGTGTATTAAACTAAATATTAACAATAGATTCATTTTTTAATTAAATTTTATTTTGCTTAACTTTACAATATTGTATTGCTTTTGCCATACATCAAAATAAATCCGCCACAAGTATATATGTGTTCCCCATCCTGAACTCTCCTCCCTCCTCCCTCCCCATACCATCCCTCTGGGTCGTCCCAGTGCACCAGCCCCAGGCATCTGTTATCAGGCATCGTACCTGGATGGGTAACTCGTTTCAGATATGATATTATACATATTTCAATGCTATTCTCCCAAATCATCCCACCCTCTCCCGTTCCCAGAGTCCAAAATACTGTTCTATACATCAGTGTCTCTTTTGCTGTCTCATAAACAGGGTTATTGTTACCATCTTTCTAAATTCCATATATATGCATTAGTATACTGTATTTGTGTTTTTCTTTCTGGCTTACTTCACTCTGTATAATAGGCTCCAGTTCCATCCACCTCATAAGAACTGATTCAAATGTGTTCTTTTTAATGGCTGAGTAATACTCCATTGTGTATATGTACCACCGCTTTCGTATCCATTCATCTGCGGATGGACATCTAGGTTGCTTCCAAGTCCTGGCTATTGTGAACAGTGCTGCTATGAACACTGGGGTACACATGTCTCTTTCAATTCTGGTTTTCTCAGTGTGTATGCCCAGCAGTGGGATTGCTGGATCATAAGGCAGTTCTATTTCCAGTTTTTTGAGGAATCTCCATACTGTTCTCCATAGTGGCTGTACTAGTTTGCATTCCCACCAACAGTGTAAGAGGGTTCCCTTTTCTCCACACCCTCTCCAGCATTTATTGCTTGTGGACTTTTGGATCACAGCCATTCTGACTGGCGTGTAATGGTACCTCATAGTGGTTTTGATTTGCATTTCTCTGATAATGAGTGATGTTGAGCATCTTTTCATGTATTTGTTAACCATCTGTATGTCTTCTTTGGAGAAATGTCTATTTAGTTCTTTGGCCCATTTTTTGATTGGGTCATTTATTTTTCTGGAATTGAGCTGTAGGAGTTGCTTGTATATTTTTGAGATTAGTTGTTTGTCTGTTGCTTCATTTGCTATTATTTTCTCCCATTCTGAAGGCTGTCTTTTCACCTTGCTTATAGTTTCCTTTGTTGTGCATAAGCTTTTAAGTTTAATTAGGTCCCATTTATTTATTTTTGCTTTTATTTCCAATATTCTGGGAGGTGGGTCATAGAGGATCCTGCTGTGATGTATGTCAGAGAGTGTTTTGCCTATGTTTTCCTCTAGGAGTTTTATGGTTTCTGGTCTTACATTTAGCTCTTTAATCCATTTTGAGTTTATTTTTGTGTATGGTGTTAGAAAGTGTTCTAGTTTCATTCTTTTACAAGTGTTTGACCAGTTTTCTCAGCACCACTTGTTAAAGAGATTGTCTTTAATCCATTGTATATTCTTGCCTCCTTTGTCAAAGATAAGGTGTTCATATGTGTGTGGATTTATCTCTGGGCTTTCTATTTTGTTCCATTGATCTATATTTCTGTCTTTGTGCCAGTACCATACTGTCTTGATGACTGTGGTTTTGTAGTAGAGCCTGAAGTCAGGCAGGTTGATTCCTCCAGTTCCATTCTTCTTTCTCAAGATAGCTTTGGCTATTCGAGGTTTTTTGTATTTCCATACAAATTGTGAAATTATTTGTTCTAGCTCTGTGAAGAATACCGTTGGTAGCTTGATGGGGATTGCGTTGAATCTATAAATTGCTTTGGGTAGTATACTCATTTTCACTATGTTGATTCTGCCAATCCATCAACATGGTATATTTCTCCATCTATTAGTGTCCTCTTTGATTTCTTTCACCAGTGTTTTATAGTTTTCTATGTATAGGTGTTTAGTTTCTTTAGGAAGATATATTCCTAAGTATTTTATTCTTTTCATTGCAATGGTGAATGGAATTTTTTCCTTAATTGCTCTTCCTATTTTCTCATTCTTAGTGTACAGGAATGCAAGGGATTTCTGTGTGTTGATTTTATATCCTGTAACTTTACTATATTCACAGTTCTAATAATTTTCTGGTGGGGTCTTTGGGGTTTTCTACTTAGAGGATCATATCATCTGCAAACAGTGAGAGTTTTACTTCTTCTTTTCCAATTTGGATTCCTTTTATTTCTTTTCCTGCTCTGATTGCTGTGGCCAAAACTTTCAAAACTATGTTGAATAGTAATGGTGAAAGTGGGCATCCTTGTCTTGTTCCTGACTTTAGAGGAAATGCTTTCAGTTTTTCACCATTGAGGATAATGTTTGCTGTGGGTTTATCATATATAGCTTTTATTATGTTGAGGTGTGTTCCTTCTATTCCTGCTTTCTGGAGATTTTTTATCATAAACGGATGTTGAACTTTGTCAAGGGCTTTTTCTGCATCTATTGGGATAATCATATGGTTTTTATTTTTCAACTTGTTAATGTGGTGTATTACATTGATTGTGTTGTGGATATTGAAGAATCCTTGCATTCCTGGGATAAAGCCCACTTGGTCATGGTGTATGATCTTTTTAATGTGTTGTTGGATTCTGATTGCTAGAATTTTATTAAGAATTTTTGCATCTATGTTCATCAGTGATATTGGCCTGTAGTTTTCTTTTTTTGTGGGATCTTTGTCAGGTTTTGGTATTAGGGTGATGGTGGCCTCATAGAATGAGTTTGGAAGTTTGCCTTCCTCTGCAATTTTCTGGAACAGTTTTAGTAGGATAGGTGTTAGCTCTTCTCTAAATTTTTGGTAGAATTCAGCTGTGAAGCCATGTGGATCTGGGCTTTTGTTTGCTGGAAGATTTCTGATTACAGTTTCAATTTCCGTGCTTGCGATGGGTCTGTTAAGATTTTCTATTTCTTCCTGATCCAGTTTTGGAAAGTTGTACTTTTCTAAGAATTTGTCCATTTCTTCCACGTTGTCCATTTCATTGTCATATAATTACTGATAGTAGTCTCTTATGATCCTTTGTATTTCTGTGTTGTCTGTTGTGATCTCTCCTTTTCATTTCTAAGTTTATTGATTTGATTTTTCTCCCTTTGTTTCTTGATGAGTCTGGCTAATGGTTTGTCAATTTTATTTACCCTTTCAAAGAACCAGCTTTTGGCTTCATTGATTTTTGCTATGTCTCTTGTTTCTTTTGCATTTATTTCTGCCTTAATTTTAAGATTTCTTTCCTTCTACTAACCTTGGGGTGCTTCATTTCTTCCTTTTCCAGTTGCTTTAGGTGTAGAGTTAGGTTATTCATTTGGCTTTTTTCTTGTTTCTTGAGGTATGCCTGTATTGCTATGAACTTTCCTCTTAGGACTGCTTTTACAATGTCCCACAGGTTTTGGGTTGTTGTGTTTCCATTTTCATTCATTTCTATGCAGATTTTGATTTGATATATGGGAAAACCAATACAATATTGTAAATTTAAATAAAATAAAATGTAAAAAAAAAAATTAACAATAATCCATTTTCTTTACCTAAGAGAGAAAATGCCTTTTTAAGGGAAAGTACACTGGTACAATGACATTACAATGGTAATATGACATGTTTAATTGTCTTCAATGAAAAGCCAACAGTATTATTGGAGTATAAAATTGAGAGAATTTGTGTCTATGTCATTTGAGCCTGTAATACAGGAAAGATTTCAAAAATGTGAGATGGTAAATAGACTGTATTGTTGAAGTGATGAAAAACTGAAAAATTTAGTGAAGTGTCCAAAAATGCCAGCTGGAAAGGAGACAGAAGGACATCAACAGTCTGCATTCAGAAGGCATCCTGATGTGTTGATGTAATTGCCTGATAATGAAATGATCTGCCTGCCTCTACTCACAAAGGACCCTTTGAGTCTTTGAAGTGGGAAGTTTCAGAGATCACATAAACATGGCCTAACATAGAAATTATGTCTTTAAGTGTATTATATTTTCTTCATAAACATGAGTTCAAATAATTCAGTGACCAAGGATTACATATTTATATTATGTACTAAGATGGAAAATTGTTTAATGTCTGCTACTTGCTCTGCATTCAAATCGAACTACCCTTAGAGAAACTCTTTGGGAAACCGATAATAACTCAAAATCGAGTAACAACCCTGTCTAGACTCAAGTAAATACATTGTCACCCAATTTCATGAATAGAAAATAGAGTACTTGTTGGAAGCATGTGATAGACACATCAGAGTAAAGCCCTGCCAGAAATGGAAAATGCAGTCATAGCTGTCTTGAATTCTTTGAAGAGCTCAATGAAATATGAAGTGGAGAGAGAGAGAGAGAGAGAGAGAGAGAGAGAGAGAGAGAAGAAAATGAATCATATAGATTTCAAAATAAGAGAAGTATAAAATAAGCAGGCCTAAATTGAGATGTGACATATCCTCAAACTCTCTCAACATAGAATGAGATACAGATTAGTGTCCTGAACCAATGATCCAGTAACCCTAGGGGAAGGTCTGCTGTTACAATCCTGGCAGCCACTAACAGCTATGTGACACTGAACACGTTTGTAACATCTCAATAGGAACCACCAAGTACATGGCAGGCCATGGCACCAAGGATAGAGTAGTAAACAGAGCAGAATAATTCTAATGCCCATGTACCTTACATATATTTGAGAAGACATCAAGAACAAACAAAATGTTACAATGAAATATTTCCAGAGAATTCTAAATTCTGTAAAGAAGAACAAAACTGAGGCAGAGAATGGCTGGCACAGTGACAGAAGAAAGCTAGTTTATTATCTGATTAAACGCTGTGTATCCACTGTAATAAAGTGAGAATATGTATCAAAGTATTGCCAGAGGCATCAATACTCTCCCAATAGCCATTCCAGATTTGCCAAAATGTCTGAGTAGTAAGAAGAGATGACTCACTCCTGACTTCATATTCTTTTGATTTTAATTCCTCTGTAAAAACTGAATTTATTTGAACAACTTCAAAAATTACTTGCTGTTAGTATAACTATTATTAATACATTTTAAATAATAATATTATTAATACTAATGGTATCAAGCACCCAAAATAACCCCAAATACTCTTTGGGATTTTTCCTTTGCAAACAGCTGCAATTCTGTTCTGACCACACCCCAAATCCTACTTTCCCCTTGATGTTCCTTTTACAACTTAGCTCCGATATGATGGAAAGACTAATATAGTGTGAGGTGCATTAAATTATTTTCAATTCTCCAAAGAAATTGATTTTAGTATTTGCACCAGTCACTTTAGAAAATATTTAGTAAGTCATATTATTTGTATTATTCTACAAAGGGAAGAATGAAGTGAGGGTAATGTTATAATTATACTTGTAGAAATGAAAAGTGATATAGTGGCCTTAAACACAGTGGAAATTAAAGTAAAATCCAGTTCATTGCATCCTTGTTGTTTTAATTGTGAGACTCTATATAAAACATCTATTCCTGACCAATACTAGCATGCAACCGTGTGTTAGCCATTATTATTTACGAGTACACATTTATTAAAATGTATTTTAGATGACAGTGTTTCAGTTTTGTTTTATACATTAATAATTCTGTGTTTTAAAGATATATGTTATATGTAAATAAATTATAATTAGAAAATAAATTACACTTGTCATAGTAACTCCCATCTGAGCATAAAACACACTTTTTTAGAGAAATGTATTTTTATCAGTTCTACATTGCTGTGGCAACTTTCTGGCATAGAAACCAAATGGAATAGTCTATTTCACCTGTTTCCAAAATGAGTATGAAGGGATTTGACTATTTTACAATTATCTCTAAAACTCTATCTGAATCTAATATTCCTTAGTTAACCTATCACTCCAACATTAAAAATATTGGATGAAGCATTCTTAGAAACATCAGGATATTTCTCTCTATACCAGTGATCCAATACCACTTGTTTCATTATACATAAAAACAAAATGCAATAGAGGGATGGTATCAGGGTGACCAAGTGGAGGATTTTATAATGGTATAAACTTGTGGAATATCTGTACTATGTCATAGAGATAGTTTAATCCTGAATGTGAGAAGATAATTATATTCTACTCTCTTTTTCAACATGGCTCCAAGAATAATGAGAAGAGCTCTTGCCCAAGATCAAGGACACACTTCTGATTATTCAGTGACATTATAGTTAACCACTGTGCTCAGACTGATACCCCCAGATGACAAGAGGCACTTTCATTGTCAATGGTTATTGACCATCATGGGTGGTTAGAAGTAAAAGGTTTCATCTACAATGAGATACTGTTCCTACAATGATGCTGGTGGGAAATGGCATCTCTATGGCTAATCTTGGAAACGCTTATTGATATTATTTATGAGCCAACCACTTTGAAGCTTTGTAAAAGTTCTATTTATTGATATGCTCTATTATTCAGTTTCTTGTATTCAAGGACTGAATTGTGCTAAGCCCTGAGATTTCAGAATAATAATATGATTCCTGCACTTAGGATATTTTAATGTTCCTATGAAGAGCAGATCAAATATACATGCAGTGTGATAATGATAAAATTGAAGTGTACATATCTCAGAAATAACAGTTGACTAGACCAAACAGGGCGAAAAATTTTCAGTAACCAAATATTAACAATCAGTGTCACACAAAAAAAACAGTTTACATGACAACGGGGAAAATGGAGTGTTATCTGAAAATGAGGATAGGAGTGAAGACAGTGGCCTGGTGGAGATTTCAGATATAAGAAAGATTTTACCTTGTGGATAAGGCAACAAGGCTGATAAAGGGAGCCTCAGAATGTCCCCACTAGCTGATAAAAATTCAGTAACGAGGGTGAAATAAGAGAGAGAAAAGCTGGCTTAAAACCCAATGTTCAAAAAACTAAGATCTTGGAATCTGGTTACATCGCTTCATGGCAAATAGATGGGGAAAAAGTGGGAAAAGAGGCAGATTTTATTTTCATGGTCTTCAAAATCACTGTAGATGGTGACTTCAGCCATGAAATTAAAACTCACTTGCTTCTTGGAAGAGGAGCTTTGACAAACCCAGACAGTGTATTAAAAAACACAGACATCACTTTGCTGACAAAGGTCTGTTTAGTTAAAGCTATGGTTTTTCCTGCAGTCATGTACAGATTTGAGAGTTGGACCATAAAGAAGGCTGAGCACTGAGAAACTGATGCTTTCAAATTGTGCTACTGGAGAAGACTCTCTTAAGAGCCCCTTGGGACACCAAAGAGATCAAATCAGTCAATCCTAAAGAAAATGAACCCTGAATATTTATTGGAAGGACGGATACTGAAGCTAAAGCTCCAATACTTTGGTCACCTGATAGGAACAACTGACTCACTGGAAAAGACCCTGATGCTGGGAAAGAATGAGGGCTTCAGGAGAAGGGGGAGACAGGGACTGAGATTGTTGGATGTCATCACCACTCAATGGACATGAGTTTGAGAAAATTCTGGGAGACAGTGAAGAGCAGGGAAGCCTGGCATGCTAAACTTCATGGAGTCACAAAGAGTCAGACATGACTTAGTAACAACAACACACAAAAGCAATTTGGTTAATATACAATGAAGCAATGATTCTGAAATGATCAGCCTATTTAATACTTTCAAATATGAAAAGTTTATTGGATAAAAATCCTTTTCCAAAGATAGAAATGAATACTTCAAGAATATTAACAGATAACACTGTTTCTAAACAGTGATAACCACACAATCTAACCACATATTTTTGAAATACTCCAAAGATGAACACAAAAGCAGTCAGTAAAATGCTTAGCCATAAAAATGAAGAACTTAATCGGTCAAAACAAGACAGCAAAAAAAAAAAAAAAAAAAAGTGAGTTTTGGCATTGGCTACTGTAAAACTGGAGGATGCACAAGCTGGAATCAAGATTGTCGGGAGAAGTAACAATAACCTCAGATATGCAGATGACACCACCCTATGGCAGAAAGTGAAGAAGAACTAAAGAGCATCTTGAAGAAAGTGAAAGAGGAGAGTGAAAAAGTTGGCTTAAAGCCATATTCAGAAAACTAAGATCATGGCATACAGTCTCCTCACTTCATGGGAAATAGATGGGGAAACAGTGGAAACAGTGGCTGACTATTTTTCTGGGCTCCAGAATTATTGCAAATGGTGATTGCAGCCATGAAATTAAAAGACACTTACTGCTTGGAAGAAAAGTTATGACCAACCTAGACAGCATATGAAAAAGCAGAGACATTACTTTGCCAACAAAGGTCCTTCTAGTCAAGGCTATGGCTTTTCCAGTGGTCAAGTATGGATGTGAGAGTTGGATGATGAAGAAAGCTGAGTGCCAAAGAATTGATGCTTTTGAACTGTGGTATTAGAGAAGACTCTTGAGAGTCCCTTGGACTGCGAGGAGATCCAACCAGTCTATCCTAAAGGAGATCAGCCCTGGGTGTTCATTGGAAGGACTGATGTTGAAACTGAAACTCCAATACTTTGGCCATCTGATGTGAAGAGCTGATTCATTGGAAAAGACCCTGATGCTGGGAAAGATTGAGGGCAGGAGGAGAAGGGGACGACAGAGGATCAGATGGTTGGATGGCATCACTTACTTGGTGGACATGGGTTTGGGTGGACTCCGGGAGTTGGTGATGGACAGGGAGGCCTGGTGTGCTGCAGTTCATGGTGTTGCAAAGAGTCGGACACAACTGAGCAACTGAACTGAACTTTAAAACAAAATAATACATTTCCAATCTCTTTTGGTTATTCGGTTTTGGATATACAATTATATGCAAACTGCATGTTTCCAGGAGAAAATTCTAGATGTCTGATGAGGATTTGGGGGTATTATTTTTATCTTTTTCTTTTGATCATTTACATTTGTATTTGCTTTTAGCATATTTATTATCTCTGGAAATAGTGAGATCTAAAGAGTATGTTGCAATTAGTTAGTTTGTATGGACTGTGATCTCCATAATTGGCCTCCACGCAGTACTTTTTGTTGTTTTAAACAATGTGGCTAATATAATATGCATGATGAAAATGTTAGTCCTATTGTTTTTGCAGCCTGTGATGTTTTCAAATCTATCAAAAAAATAAAAACAAAGCTTGGACTATGCCAGAGTGAGTGCTTAATAATAGTGCCCATATTTTGTTTTTTCCTTCATGGACAGATTTTGTTACTAAACTCAGAACTCTCAGTTTTATAGCATCAACATACAAGACAATGGTCTACATGATTTGCATTCTGACTAAGACCACATGTGCACTGCTAAAGGCAATACCTCCCCTGTTTCTTCATCCCCACACAAAAAAGTGACAACATGGAGTACTTAAGTCCAAAAGGAAAGTGGGATTTTTTTAAATAAGTTCACTTCCTAAGGAATAATAATATTCTTTTCAAGTAACATTCATATCTTTAAAAATGAAAAAACTTTCTTGCATTAAAATAACTTATTTTAGAGAATAAGTGGATAAAATGTCTGGTTAAGCCTTGCCTACTTAATTTGACAATGTCTATTTTGATTTGGGATCCATTATCCTAAAAAAAAAAAATACACACACACACACACACACACACAAATCAAAGGTGGTCCCATCAGAAGAGTTAATGTTATGTGTCCAATAATATCCTACTAAGTTTTGAAGTCAATCTTTATAATAATCATACTATATTTAGATTATTTGTTTAAACAACCTAGAAGATGTTAGGTGAAGTGAAATAAGCCATATATGTTGAATCTTAAAAAGTTAAGTACAAGTATAGTATAGAATGGTGGTTACCAGTGGTTGCTGCTGCTGCTAAGTCACGTCAGACGTGTCTGATTCTGTGCGACCTCATAGATGGCAGCCCACCAGGCCTCCGTAGCTGGGATTCTCCAGGCAACAGTATTGGGGTGGGCTGCCATTTTCTTCTCCAGTGCATGAAAGTGAAGTCACTCAGTCGTGTCTGACTCTTCACGACCCCATGGACTGTAGCCTACCAGGCTCCTCTGTCCATGGGATTTCCCAGGCAAGAGCAGTGGAGTGGATTGCCATTGCCTTCTCCAGTGGTTAGGAGGTGGGCAAATGGAGGCATGGTCAAAGGGTGTGAAACTGCAGTTATACAAGATGAGTGAGTCTAGAGATCCAATGTACAACAGGAAGGCTACAGTCAATAGTACCATATTGTATGTATATTGTATATTATATAACCTCATTTCCTATGCGGTTAGATTTCTGGTTCTCTAACCAAACAAAAAAGATTATAACTATGTGAGGAGATGATATGTCTTAGATATAGATCCATGTATATCTCATAGATCCATATATAGGAAATAAATGCATATGTATATATATTACACCAGTAATAATTATAATCAAAATTTTATATCGTAATTATAATATATACTAATTACATACCTATGTAATTCATTTATATCACCTACGATCCTAAGTGCTCCATATTCAAGTTTATACTGGATTGAGGTAACATTTTATTTATTTGTTTATTTTTAATTAAAGGATAATTGCTTTACAGTATTGCATTGGTTTTTATTGACATTAACATGAAAGTTCAAGTGGGATGGGACTTGGATAAATCTATGGCTCATTCCTGTTAAGGTAGTATTTTAATTATGAGTCACACATAATGGATAAAATTACTATTTCTTCATAATTACAAAAAACAAAATGCTATTAATTAGATTTTAAACATTAATAGAGCAAAGTGGATATTAGGAAGTATCAAAAGTACAGTAACTGATAAATGATATAAGCAAAGTCCAATTTATTCTTAAAAGGGTAACTTAATGTACATATGTAGACTTGAGTAAAACAGTACAGATGGACCTATTTCCAGGGCAGGAATAGAGATGCAGACTTAGAGAACTGATATGTGAACAGGGGCTGGGGGAAAGGAGAAAAGTCCAAATTGGGAGATTAGGATCAATATGTATATGCACCACCATGTGTAAAATACATAGCTAGCTGGAACCAGCTATAAAGCACAGGAAGCTCATCTTGGCGCTCTGTGATGACCTAAATGGGTGGGATGGGGGGTAGGATGGAGGCCCAAGAGGGAGTGTGTGTGTGTGTGCACGTGCGCGCATGCGCTAAGTCATTTCAGTTGTGTCTGACTCTGCAACCCTATGGACTGTAGCCTACCAGGTTTCTCTGTCCATGGGGATTCTCCAGGTGAGAATCCTGGAGTGGGTCACCATGTGCCCCTCCAGGGAATCTTCCTAACCCAGGGATCAAACCACATCTCATACATCTCCTGTATTGGTAGGCAGGTTCTTTACCACTAGTGCCACCTAGGAAGCCCATACATATGGAAACATTTAGCTCATTCAATTTGTTATACAGTAGAAACTAATACAACACTGTAAAACAACTATTCAATTTGCTATTAAACTATGAATAATAACAACTAAAAAAAAATTTAGGTATCAAAAAAAGAAAAGATGATTTTAATATTTTACATTCTAAGAACATCTACTTTTTTGATCTATAGAATTACAGAATGCAAACTGAAATTTAAAGAAAAATTAGTTCAGCATTAAGCAAATACTGAGTATTCAGAGCTAACTTGATCATCTAGATTATGCCAGAAATGCACCCTTAACCTTTCAAGCAGGCAAAATGAAATGGTTTCATTATTCTGTATTTAGAGACATATTTTTTAAAAGTAAACAAAATTATCATAAAACTTAATGCTTGAAAATACACTGAAATATTCATTGGCTTACTACTAAGCATTTGGAAAACCTACAGTGACCACATGATGACTCTAATACTAGCTGTAATTTAGATATTTTTCCTTAAGCTAAAAAAAATATAATGTTTCATTAGATACAATAATGATCATATCTATGTAAGCAAGATAATTGTCAAGACAAAGATTCCCAAGATGATTAGCAAAGTTACGTTAATGCTAGTTATGCATAAGGCAAAGTTATGTTAATACACATAATTTTTCATATTTTAGTATACTGAAGGAGTTGATAATACATTTCAGATATTTAATATAAAACAGACCATACTCAATCAGTTGTTTCCTCACGAAAGGCATTTTTTGAAGTGTTAAAACTAAGATAGTTGTCATGTGATTAATATTGTAAAAATAAATACATCTGTGGTTGTTCATGAAATCAACTGCCTCTCAAAGGTGGTCTATAAAATTAAAAACAAAGAAACAACTAAACAAAAAACTTGAGAACCCTTGCTTTGTATAATAGGAATGTGAAAAAATCAAATACTTATACATTTTTTAACCAACTCAGCTGCAGTTAAGGTGAGACATGGCACTCTTTACACATCTCTACCAGATGCTTTATGTTTCTACATACTAATGAGTAAACGTTTCACAGCCATAGTAGAATGCAATTCAGTTCTCTATAAGAAATTGCCAGTAAACTCTGAAGACTACACATATCCAACAGCTACCCAACTGCTATGTCTTCAGGATTTCCCAATACATTTGATCAGAGGCCAAGCTTTCCAAGGTGCCCTCAGTCTGTGACTGACATTTGTGCTCAATTTGTGAGTCTTCCATGGACAAACTGCATCTGCATCCCAGTTGGTCTGGCTGAGACTTCCTCAGAGCTGTGTTGAAGTCTGATGCTCATCTGCTTTGCTACCCAATTTGTCCTCCTTTCTCCTTTCGGTGCAAACACTGACAGACTTGAATGATTTATGAAGGCTTTCCCAGTGTACTCCTGCTCTCATTTTTATCTTTTTATAGGTAGGTTCACCATTAAACCTACTGCCCTTCAATTTCTTCTTGGTATCTGTCTTCAACACCCAGATTCTCTGATGCTTAATTTTGGCCAAATTTACCAAGAATGATTATTAAATTATTTTGTACTCTACACTTGAATAAAATGTAGCTGTAAGCAAATTTTATACACTTGCTGAATCATTTTCTGGCAAAAATATATTGATACATTTACACCTTAGAATACTAGAAATACTTATATTCTACTACATTTGAAATGTGTCTTTTGACATTAACATGGTTTTTAAACCAAATCCTACAAAATTTTTTAAACAATAGCCAATTTTTCCACAGATTTTTATGAAGCACAGTGTTCGTGATACATTGGTTCTCCATCCCCTCAAACTAGGGAATAGGCTGGGCAGAAATCATGCTGGAAAAAAAAAAAAAATTAGACACTTGGAATTTCATGTCTTGACTCTAAGTCAGTTTAGTGTAATCACCAGTGCTCCACCAGCAGGAGATAACTGGAACATAGTTACAAAGTCCAGACCCTTCAACTATCACAGTTTTTGAAAAAGTTAGAAACATAATAGTCGAATTATAGTGAATTATTCACAATCTTATTCACAGGAACAAATCTTGTCTCAAAATTGTATTAGTCAGGGTACTTTATTCTATATTGCCAAATTTAGGATTTTTGCTGATCTGCTATGTGAGAAATGGAATTCCAGTGTATTTAAATTATGTTTGCTGTATGAAAGTAGGGAAAACCACTAGACCATTCAGGTATGACCTAAATCAAATCCCTTATGATTATACAGTGGAAGTGAGAAATAGATTTAAGGGCCTAGATCTGATAGATAGAGTGCCCGATGAACTATGGAATGAGGTTCGTGACATTGTACAGGAGAGAGGGATCAAGACCATCCCCATGGAAATGAAATGCAAAAAAGCAAAATGGCTGTCTGGGGAGGCCTTACAAATAGCTGTGAAAAGAAGAGAAGCGAAAAGCAAAGGAGAAAAGGAAAGATATAAACATCTGAATGCAGAGTTCCAAAGAATAGCAAGAAGAGATAAGAAAGCCTTCTTCAGCGATCAATGCAAAGAAATAGAGGAAAACAACAGAATGGGAAAGACTAGGGATCTCTTCAAGAAAATCAGAGATACCAAAGGAACATTTCATGCAAAGATGGGCTCGATAAAGGACAGAAATGGTATGGACCTAACAGAAGCAGAAGATATTAAGAAGAGGTAGAAAGAATACACAGAATAACTGTACAAAAAAGAGCTTCACGACCTAGATAATCATGATGGTGTGATCACTGACCTACAGCCAGACATCTTGGAATGTGAAGTCAAATGGGCCTTAGAAAGCAGCACTATGAACAAAGCTAGTGGAGGTGATGGAATTCCAGTGGAGCTATTCCAAATCCTGAAAGATGATGCTGTGAAAGTGCTACACTCAATATGCCAGCACATTTGGAAAACTCAGCAGTGGCCACAAGATTGGAAAAGGTCAGTTTTCATTCCAATCCCAAAGAAAGGCAATGCCCAAGAATGCTCAAACTACCGCACAATTGCACTCATCTCACACGCTAGTAAAGTAATGCTCAAAATTCTCCAAGCCAGGCTTCAACAAAATGTGAACCGTGAACTTCCTGATGTTCAAGCTGGATTTAGAAAAGGCAGAGGAACCAGAGATTAAATTGTCAACATCCACTGGATCGTGGAAAAAGCAAGACAGTTCCACAAAAACATCTATTTCTGTTTTATTGACTATGCCAAAGCCTTTGACTGTGTAAATCACAATAAACTGTGGAAAATTTTGAAAGAGATGGGAATACCAGACCACCTGATCTGCCTCTTGAGAAATCTGTATGCAGGTCAGGAAGCAACAGTTAGAACTGGTCATGGAACAACAGACTGGTTCCAAATAGGAAAAGGAGTACGTCAAGGCTGTATATTGTCACCATGTTTATTTAACTTATATGCAGAGTACATCATGAGAAGTGCTGGACTGGAAGAAGCACAAGTTGGAATCAAGATTGCTGGGAGAAATATCAATAACTTCAGATATGCAGATGACACCACCCTTATGGCAGAAAGTGAAGAGGAACTGAAAAGCCTCTTGATGAAAGTGAAAGTGGAGAGAGAAAAGGTTGGCCTAAATCTCAAAATTCAGAAAACGAAGATCATGGCATCTGGTCCCATCACTACATGGGAAATAGATGGAGAAACAGTGGAAACAGTGTCAGACTTTATTTTTCTGGGCTCCAAAATCACTGCAGATGGTGACTGCAGCCATGAAATTAAAAGACGCTTACTCCTTGGAAGGAAAGTTATGATCAATCTAGATAGCATATTCAAAAGCAGAGACATTACTTTGACAACAAAGGTTCGCCTAGTCAAGGCTATGGTCTTTCCTGTGGTCATGTATGGATGTGAGAGCTGGACTGTGAAAAAGGCTGAGCGCCGAAGAATTGATGCTTTTGAACTGTTATGTTGGAGAAGACTCTTGAGAGTCCCTTGGACTGCAAGGCGATTCAACCAGTCCATTCTGAAGGAGATCAGCCCTGGGATTTCTTTGGAGGGAATGGTGCTAAAGCTGAAACTCCAGTATTTTGGCCACCTCATGCGAAGAGTTGACTCATTGGAGAAGACTCTGATGCTAGGAGGCATTGGGGGCAGGAGGAGAAGGGGACGACAGAGGATGAGATGGCTGGATGGCATCACTGACTCGATGGATGTGAGTCTGAGTGACCTCTGGGAGTTGGTGATGGACAGGGAGGCCTGGCGTGCTACAGTTCATGGGGTTGCAAAGAGTCGGACACGACTGAGTGACTGTTGTGACCTGATCTGATCTGATCTTGCTGATGATAAATATAAACAATAGATAATGCTTGCAGAATTATAACCAGATTACAATCAATGTTCAAGAGTTTATCATAAGTAAAAATTTTGGTTCATATATTTAAAAAAATATAACTATCATGTTAAGAAATTAAAGCAAAAGTATTTGAATTAACAGTATGAGATAATACAAGTCATTATTTATCAAATTGCAAAAAATCAGACTGACTTTATAATTGACACTTCGGTTTCGAATTACCAGTGCATTTAGTAAAATCTATAGCACAAGAAACTATTTGGAATAAGTCTTTAAGGCCTCTTAGTGATTAGATTTTAAATGGTTTAGTGATTTAACTTCAGTGTTAGCCTTCGTGTTCAGCATTTATTAAATATATTGAAATGGAAAGTCTCAAAATAGTAAGAAGAAATCCGGAAGTGTTTTTCATTAGTCAATTCCTTTATGACAAAGAAATCAATGATCTTATAATGAACTTTTTCAAAATGTGATTTCTGTATACTTTGACATGAGCAATTTATATTGTACTTTAAAATTTATGTGAAGGAGAAAGTAATACTGTCCTTTAAGATTTCCTGAGCACTTTTACTTTGCCCACTGACATTCATAAAAAACTGCTTTTCATCATTGCTCTGTTCTTAATTTGTTGAGTTCATTATTATAATCAGATCAGTCGCTCAATCGTGTCCGACTCTTTGCGACCCCATGAACTGCAGCACGCCAGGCCTCCCTGTCCATCACCAACTCCCGGAGGTCACTCAGACTCACATTCATAGAGTCAGTGATGCCACCCAGCCATCTCATCCTCTGTCGTCCCCTTCTCCTCTTGCCCCCAATCCCTCCCAGCATCAGAGTCCTCTCCAATGAGTCAACTCTTCGCATGAGGTGGCCAAAATACTGGAGTTTCAGCTTTAGCATCATTCCTTCCAAAGAAATCCCAGGGCTTATCTCCTTCAGAATGGACTGGTTGGATATCCTTGCAGTCCAAGGGACTCTCAAGAGTCTTCTCCAACACCACAGTTCAAAAGCATCAATTCTTCGGCGCTCAGCCTTCTTCACAGTCCAGCTCTCACATCCATACATGACCACAGGAAAGACCATAGCCTTGACTAGGCGAACCTTTGTTGGCAAAGTGATGTCTCTGCTTTTGAATATGCTATCTAGATTGATCATAACTTTCCTTCCAAGGAGTAAGCATCTTTTAATTTCATGGCTGCAGTCACCATCTGCAGTGATTTTGGAGCCCAGAAAAACAAAGTCTGACACTGTTTCCACTGTTTCTCCATCTATTTCCCATGTAGTGGGACATTATTATAATAGAATTTATAGACATTATTATAATAGAAGTACATATTTCTGATGTTACAATATTTTGTGGACATTTTTCTAAGGAATTTAATGCAGAAAAATAAGAAGTCAGTTATGTTTTATATATTTTTTTAAATAGTATGTATGCTAAATAATGGTGTATACAACTTTTGCTGAACTTTAGAGATTTTACTTTTTTTTTTTTTTTGCCTCACAGCTTGGCTTGAGGATCTTATTTCTCTCACCAGGAACAAAAACCAAACCCTGGCAGAGAAGGTGCCAAGTGCTAACCTTTAGACTACCAGTGAGTTCCTGAGATTTTAACACTTCTAAGTACAATAACAAAAATATTACTTCATCAAAAATTATTATGTTTTCTGAAAAGACTTAGATTAACTTAATATATCTTTAAATTTTGTGCTACACATTTTAAACCATACTTGATGTGGTAATATAAAAGATAAACATTTATTTTTTTATTGAAATGAGTTCTCTTGGCAAAACTCTATTAGCCTTTGCCCTGTTTTATACCCCAACAGGCACTCCAATTTGCCTGTTACTCCAGGTGTTTCTTGATTTCCTACTTTTGCATTCCAGGCCCCTATAATGAAAAGGACATCTTTTTTGGGTGTTAGTTCTAGAAGGTCTTGTAGGCCTTCAACTTCAGGTTCTTCAGCATTACTGGTCAGGGCATAGTCTTGGATTATTGTGATACTGAATGGTTTGCCTTGGAAACAGAGATCATTCTGTCATTTTTGAGATTGCATTTAAGTACTGCATTTCAGACTCTTTTGTTGACTATGATGGCTATTCCATTTCTTCTAAGTGATTCCTGCCCACAGTAGTAGATAAAATGGTAATCTGAGTTAAATTCACCCCTTCCAGTCCATCTTAGTTTGCTGATTCCTAGAAAGTCGATGTTCAATCTTGTCATCTCCTGTTTGACCACTTCCAATTTGCCTTGATTCATTCAGGTAGAACTAGACATCTTCTGTGAACTCAAGTGGGACTTAGGAAGCATCACTATAAACAAAGCTAGTGGAGGTGATGGGATTCCAGTGGAGCTATTTCAAATTCTGAAAGATGATGCTGTGAAAGTGCTGCACTCAATATATCAGCAAATTTGGAAAACTCAGCAGTGGCCACAGGACTGGAAAAGGTCAGTTTTCATTCCAATCCCAAAGAAAGGCAATGCCAAAGAATGCTCAAACTACTGCACAATTGCACTCATCTCACAGGCTAATAAAGTAATGCTTAAAATTCTCCAAGCCAGGCTTCAGCAATATGTTGACCGTGAACTTCCAGATATTCAAGCTGGTTCTAGAAAAGGCAGAGGAACCAGAGATCAAATTGCCAACATGCACTGGATCATAGAAAAAGCAAGAGAATTCCAGGAAAACATCTATTTCTGCTTTATTGACTATGCCAAAGCCTTTGACTGTGTGGATCACGATAAACTGTGGAAAATTCTGAAAGTGATGGGAATACCAGACCACCCAACCTGCTTCTTGAGAAATCTGTATGTAGGATAGGAAGCAACAATTAGAACTGGACATGGAACAACAGACTGGTTCCAAATAGGAAAAGGAGTACGTAAAGGCCGTATATTGTCACCCTGCTTATTTAACTTATATGTAGAGTACATCATGAGAAACGCTGGGCTGAAGGAAACACAAGCTGGAATAAAGATTGCCAGGAGAAATATCAGTAACCTCAGATATGAAGATGACACCACCCTTATAGCAGAAAGTGAAGAAGAACTAAAGATCCGCTTTATGAAAGTGAAAAAGGAAAGTGAAAAAGTAGGCTTAACTCAACATTCAGAAAATTAAGATCATGGCATCAGATTGCATCACTTCATGGCAAATAGATGGGGAAACAGTGAAAACAGTGGCTGACCTTATTTTTATGGGCTCCATAATCACTGCAGATGGTAATTGAAGCCATGAAATTAAAAGATACTTACTCCTTGGAAGGAAAGTTATGACCAACCTAGAGAGCATATTCAAAAGAAGAGACATTATTTTGCCAACAAAGGTCCATCTAGTCAAGGCTATGGTTTTTCCAGTGGTCATGTATGGATGTAAGAGTTGGACTATAAAGAAAGCTGAGCACAGAAGAATTGATGCTTTTGAACTGTGGTGATGGAGAAGACTCTTTAGAATCTCTTGGACTACAAGGAGATCCAACCAACCATCCTAAAGGAGATCAGTCCTGGGTGTTCATTGGAAGGACTGATGTTGAAGCTGACTCCAAGACTTTGGCCACCTGACGCAAAGAGCTGATTCACTTGAAAAGACCCAGATGCTGGGAAAGATTGAGGGCAGGAGGAGAAGGGAATGACAGAAGATGAGATGGTTGGATGGCATCACTATCTCAATGGGTATAGGTTTGGGTGGACTCCGGGAGTTAGTGCTAAACAGGGAGGCCTGGTGTGCTGCAGTTAATGGGGTCGCAAAGAGCTGGACACGACTGAGAGACTGAACTGAACTGAACTGAATTGACATGAGTTAAATGTCAATATCTTTGTAAGCTGTTACTGCTTCCTGAGGAGAAAAGAAATTATGAAATATAAAAATACTCTTATTTAGTAAACTTCACATCTACTTTATGCCTGTGAATACTGTTCAGCTTTCCAGCAATCTTTCCTTTATATTTTCAGGCCACTAAGTGAATAATCTAAAAAGCTAATTTATCATTTTGATCATCTGATTTGTCTGCAAAAGGTATTTTGTATGTACCAAACTATTTTAAAATTATGCCTTTTTCTACCACTATTTTTCTTTCTTCCATGATAAACTATTTAAATTTAATTTTCTTCATTGTGGATCACAAAATGTTGGACATGGCTGAGCACACATACACATTGTATATGAATTTTTACTTGGCTTAAATATATTCACTTTATAGGATTTTAGGAGATGTCTAGCTTATAAGGTTTTGCTGTTACTTTAAGATGATTTTGATGTATTAAAAAATGTTTCCATATTTTCCTTAGAATGTTTACACTGGAGAAGTAAAAAATACAGGTGTTGATCACAAAAAAGAGAGGAGAAATAGTTAATACCTTTGTGTGTATGTACACATTGCAGAATGGTTTTTGTTCTTGATGCAAAATTTAAGGACAGTATTCACTTCTTTATAATCTGCTTTAAGTTTAAGTAAAATTTCTTTTTTTAAAACTAGGAAGACAGAGAGAGAGAAGGAAGGAAAGAGAAAGAGCACTCCCTTTGTGACTGTGATAAATATAACAAGAAAATGCAGTATCAGATGTCAACCTCAGCCTCCCATTTGCCTACTTGGGACTACAGGGTCATTTTAAGCAGCCGTTTCCCGAGATTGGAGTAGTTTGTGGCGGATGCAATGTAATGTATCTTTCTAGATTATGGCTCTTTAGTCACTCTTTCAAGATTATGAGCCAGCTGGGCTTTCCTCTTGCCAAGGCACCTGGAAAAAGGGCATTATTGGATTTGGAGAAGCTGGTTCAACATCAAGCCAGGTCCTAGACTCCCAACCCAGCCTGTGTATATCCAGGCTCCTGAAACAAAGACCCTGACTAAATCTTAATCATTCTTTCTTCTCTCAAAGTTATTTCATCAGGATCAGGACTTTGCCTTTTATTGGAATACTGGTTCCTAAATCTTGGACAGAAGAATGTCTAATTTTCTATTGAAAAAATGACTCCACAGTATACCCTAGCAAGTTTGGAATAAATAAAAACATTCTTTAGGCTAGGTTACACTGACAAAGACAATAGTATCCATGGCCAAACTTAAGCCAAAAAATGTAAATTATCTTAAACTTTAAAATGTTCACTATTACTTAAAAGATAAAAATACTCTATGTAATTTCCTGAAACACAGTCAGACAGTTTATTACTAATTCCACAATGCTAATTACAAAAGAGACTTCAGGAATTTATTTCACATTGTGTGTCTGTACATTTATGAGATAATATGGAGAAGAATATATTTACTGTTCAATGTTGTCCTCAAATAGAAAGGATTTTCATATAATTCCTAAGATTTTTATTAATTATGTGATTTTACAGTTGACTCTGTTTTAGGTGTATAGGCTTATTAGGTGCCCTTCAATATTGTTCAGAACAATGTGCATAAAGATCTATTTACTCATAATTTCTATATTGCACTTTCTGTAGATCAAGTAGGGTATCTGAAACTTAAAAAAATAAATTTTCCTTATTTAGCAAGCCTATTTATTTCTAGAAATAAAAAAGAAACAGATCTATATTTATATTGCTTGTTTTCATTTTGAGTAAATAATTTCTGCCTAACTTCTAGAAAATAGTAATTTCTCAGTATGGACCAGTATAGACTTCAACTTTTATGATTCTCTATTAATTACTTTTAGGAAAATTTAGGTATGTCTAAAAATAGGGGATCAAAGAATTTTAAAACTTAACAGTTAACTTAAAAATTAACTTAACAGTTAATTTATCCTACTAACATTCACTGTGTATCGTATTCCAGGAATCAAGTTAGAAAACACAATGTTGGTCAGCAGGATTTCAAACAAATGAAGGAATTAGGAAATTTTTTCAAATTTATCATGCAATAGTTAGATTTGAGTGCAGTAGTTAGAAACGCTTCCTAGAAAGAATCATACCTGAGCTAGGACTTGAAAGAAATAAAAGATACATAGAATTTAGTTAAGTAAAAAATAAGTTTAATGAAATTCTGCTGCTGCTGCTAAGTCGCTTCAGTCGTGTCTGACTCTGTGTGACCCCATAGATGGCAGCCCACCAGGCTTCCCTGTCCCTGGGATTCTCCAGGCAAGAACACTGGAGTGGGTTGCCATTTCCTTCTGCAATGCATGAAAGTGAAAATTGAAAGTGAAGTCACTCAGTGGTGTCCGACTCTTAGCGACCCCATGGACTGCAGCTTACCAGGCTCCTCTGTCCATGGGATTTTCCAGGCAAGAGTACTGGAGTGGGGTGCCATTGCTTTATCTGATAATGAAATTCTATACATAGGTAAAAAATAAATTATATATGTGAAGGTTTGAGAAATCCTATAGAATAAAACTTTTATAGTCTATCCAATTATGAATGATCATATGCATCAGTAGGTGTGAGAAATGAAGTTGGAGAAAAAAGCAAGACAAGGAAGAGCTTTTCATATTGTATACAAAGTTCTGAATTGTATGCAAATATGGAATGCTTGCATTTGCTTTATTGACTAATCACTCTGTCGGGGTTATGAAGGATCCGAGAGGAGCAGTTCAGTGTTTTAGAACTCTGGGAGGAAATACGGCCAGTGTTTACACTACATACAGTAACACAGTGGAAGGTGGTGATGGTGTCTACAAACTGGGAATCAGTAATAAGACTGGAAAACTAGGAAATTAGAAAGTGTCAATGACCAAGTAAGTTGCTGACAACTTGGGGTTAAGGGTTAAACATGGAGCTGAGTAGATTAATGATGTTCAACACTGGATAGAATGCAAACCAATTTACTCAACTGAGTCAATAGAGATGACTTTTTCTTTCTTTTTTTTTTGGACTGGTGAAATTTGTGGTTTAAAAATAGATCAGGGGATGAGAGAGGGTTGATTGTATCTTTCTTTTTAAATCACAGGGACAAAAAGAGTGTTAGTAGTTTATTGCAGTTTTTTTTCAGTCACTCAGTCATGTAGACTCTGGGATGCCATGGACTACAGCATGAAGGCTTCCCTGTCCTTCACTATCTACCAGAGTTTGCTCAAACTCATGTCCATTGAGTCATTGATGCCACCCAACCATCTTCTCTGTCACCCCTTTCTCCTCTTGCCCTCAATCTTTCCAAGCATCAGGGTCTTTTCCAATGAATTGACTCTTTGCCTCAGATGGCCAAATTTACTGAAGCTTCAGCTTTAGCATCAGTCACTCCAATGGATATTCAGGATTGATTTCCTTTAGGATTGACTGGTTTGATTTCCTTGCTATCCAAGGGACTCACAAGAGTTTTTTCCACAGTGGATCTATTAATAATAACTGTCCCTTACTCTTCTGTCCCTCTTGCTTTCATTTATGCATAAGCATTTTTATCTTGAGACTATTTTTTGTAGTTTCCATGAATATATGTCCCTGTTCCATTGATATTCACTTTAGCCATGAGACTTAATTTTGCAATTGGAATCTTAATTTGTGTAGTACAAACAGAGAATTTAAACAAGACAAGAACTTTGTTTGGGGCTCTTACACTTTTCCAGCCTGTCTTAGGAAGAGAGTCACTGGATCAAAATGAGAGAAGGGTAAAGCAGGCCTGAAACATGAAGCAGGCTACCCAGCCAATCTACAGTCTCATGAATGAGAAATGGGTCTGCTGCTCTCTGCCCATGACATTTGTCATATTCTCAGTTTTACTGCAAAATTGAGCAATACACTCACATGAGAAGTCTCTCAGGTTCCCCAAACCAATCATTTTGCATAGTATTTGGGAAAAGCCTTATTGAAAAAAAAAAATTTTTTTTTCTTCAGTATATCATATTAAGAAAACTGGCAGTAGCTGCTAGAATTTTAAGAAATATATACATACATGCATGAGTATATATACATATATATATATGTGCAGATATATATATATATACATGTCTGCATACATATATAATATACAATGAAACACCAATATTTATGAGTGTGACAATATAAGAAATGAATGTTTATAGCAATTGTAATGAATGTGGAAAAGTATACATTAATAAATTTATCAATTATCATATTACTTTAACAAAGATTCAGATGTGATAGAAGATAAGATATTGTAGGTAAATTGTTACTATTAAAATCAAAGTTCATCAAAATGTATTTCTTAATACCATTTCATAAAAATACTTGAATAGTTTATTTATACTATCATATCCATTCAGTTTTTAATTCATCCTTCACAAATAACTCAGACATTCATGTTAAATATTTGTGGTGATTGAGAGTAGAAGTAAAAAATGTATATAGAATGACTCTTGTTCTTAAGAGTGCTTTCAATGAATTTTGTGAGATAAAATACCTGGCAGTCCATGGTGTCGCTGAGAGATGGACATGACTGAGCAACTTCACTTTCTCTTTTCACTTTCATGCATTGGAAAAGGAAATGGCAACCCACTCCAGTGTTCTTGCCTGGAGAATCCCAGGGACGGGGAAGCCTGGTGGGCTGCCGTCTATGGGGCCACACAGAGTCAAACGCGACTGAAGTGACTTAGCATAGCGTAGCATAGCATAGCATATGTAACAAAGTACATGATTAACTAAAAAATATGTATTATGAACATTAAGTTAGATAGAAATTTCAAGAGAAAAAAGATATCTCTGGTTAGAAATTATGAGAAAATCTCAGCTAAGTAGAGAATTAGAGTTTATAACGTTGGAAACCTTAACATCAATTGCCATGAATATTATCAGCCCAATTTCTACTCTTATAATACTGTTTTCAGGCTTCTAATTCACAAATAGCACCCTTTTATATGCATTACTGCTGCTACTGCTAAGTCGCTTCAGTCGTGTCCTATTGTGCGACCCCATAGACTGCAGCCCACCAGGCTCCCCCTTCCCTGGGATTCTCCAGGCAAGAACACTGGAGTGGGTTGCCATTTCCTTCTCCAATGCATGAAAGTGAAAAGTGAAAATGAAGTCGCTCAGTCGTGTCCGACTCTTTGTGACCCCATGGACTGCAGCCTACCAGGCTCCTCTGTCTATGGGATTTTCCAGGCAAGAGTACTGCAGTGGGGTGCCACTGTCTTATTTATTGGCTTCATAGATAAATATTTTCATAATAGTATTTGCTAAGGGTGAGCAAATCTTCAAAAAGAATTATATTTAATTGAATAATAGTCCAATTATACCTCTAACAGTAATCAGTAATATATTTCAGGTTCTATTATATGTCAAACTCTTTTATTTCTCATTTCTGATTTATATGTCACCACTTCTTGCCTGTACAACATGACCCAAGCTCTCTTACTCTGGGCTAGGATATGCCTTTTATATGAAATAAATATAAGGATCTCCAATTTCATTTGATATTCTCCTAAAATGAAAATAGAAACGATTTCACAGAAGTTATCCTTAGGGTAGAAAACTATGGATGATTTGATATTTTTCTCCTGTACATTTTTCCAGATTTCCCTAACCTTCTATAGCAAATATGGCAATTACGTGATTTTAAAAGTCTTTCTATTTTAAAGAAAGAAATAGCCTAGAAACAGTTTAGAATTTTTCTATGGTCCCCTTGTTTTTTTGTCACACTTTTCTCTTACTGTCTTTTCAATTATCAACCTCCTATTTTTATAAGTCATCAAAAGTTCTACTACCATTTGTTAACTATTTTTTCCCCTAAAGCTGTGATTATTTTGGTAGTTAGAATATTGGTTTGTCCATTCATAGGATGCCAAATGTTATGCTGCTGAGAAAATTTAACATCCAAATTGCCTTGAGAGCCTAAATTCCAAATCTTCAAAGACCATTTGCCACCTCCCTCACTTCATCTCCATTCCCAGATAGAAGGAAACTACCAGATCAAATGCACTTGAACTCGGTTTAGCCTTCCATTTAGCCAGAGATTCACTATTGCACATTCTTGAATCAATACTCAATCTTTTAAATTTATTTTTTAACTTTTTATTTTAGAACAGTGTTTAGTTGATCAACCGGAGAAGGCAATGGCACCCCACTCCAGTACTCCTGCCTGGAAAATCCCATGGATGGAGGAGCCTAGAAGGCTGCAGTCCATGGGGTCGCTGAGGGTTGGATACGACTGAGTGACTTCATTTTCATTTTACACTTTTACACATTGGAGAAGGAAATGGCAACCCACTCCAGTGTTCTTGCCTGGAGAATCCCAGGGACGGGGGAGCCTGGTGGGCTGCTGTCTATGGGGTCACACAGAGTCAGACACGACTAAAGTGACTTAGTAGTAGTAGTAGTTGATCAACGATGTTTCATTAATTTCAGGTATAAGGCAAAGTGATTAACAAGATAAGATCAGATCAGTCGCTCAGTCGTGTCCGACTCTTTATGACCCCATGAATCGCAGCACGCCAGGCCTCCCTGTCATCACCAACTCCCGGAGTTCACTCAAACTCAAGTCCATCGAGTCAGTGATGCCATCCAGCGATCTCATCCTCTGTCAACCCCTTCTCCTCTCGCACTGAATTCCTTCCAGCATCAGAGTCTTCTCCAATGTGGCAACTCTTCGCATGAGGTGGCCAAAGTACTGGAGATTCAGCTTTAGCGTCATTCCTTCCAAAGAAATCCCAGGGCTGATCTCCTTCAGAATGGACTGGTTGGATCTCCTTGCAGTCCAAGGGATTCTCAAGAGTCTTCTCCAACACCACAGTTCAAAAGCATCAATTCTTTGGCCCTGAGCCTTCTTCACAGTCCAACTCTCACATCCATACATGACCACTGGAAAAAACATAGCCTTGACTAGACAGACCTTTGTTGGCAAAGTAATGTCTCTGTTTTTGAATATGCTATCTAGGTTGGTCATAACTTTCCTTCCAAGGAGTAAGCGTCTTGTAATTTCATGGCTGCAGTCACCATCTGCAGTGATTTTGGAGCCCAGAAAAATAAAGTCTGACACTGTTTCCACTGTTTCCCTATCTATTTGCCATGAAGTAATGGGACCTGATGCCATGATCTTCGTTTTCTGAATGTTGAGCTTTAAGCCAACTGTTTCACTCTCCACTTTCACTTTCATCAAGAGGCTTTTGAGTTCCTCTTCACTTTCTGCCATAAGGGTTGTGTCATCTGAATATCTGATATTTCCCCCAGCAATCTTGATTCCAATTTGTGTTTCTTCCAGTCCAGCGTTTCTCATGATGTACTCTGCATATAAGATAAATAAACATGGTGACAATATACAGCCTTGACGTACTCCTTTTCCTATTGGGAACCAGTCTGTTGTTCCACATCCAGTTCTAACTGTTGCTTCCTGACCTGCATACAGATTTCTCAAGAGGCAGATCAGGTGGTCTGGTATTCCCATCTCTCTCAGAATTTTCCACAGTTTATTGTGATCCACACAGTCAAAGGCTTTGGCGTAGTCAATAAAGCAGAAATAGATGTTTTTTCTGGAACTCTCTTGCTTTTTCCATGATCCAGAGGATGTTGGCAATTTGATCTCTGGTTCCTCTGCCTTTTCTAAAACCAGCTTGAACATCAGGAAGTTCACGGTTCACATATTGCTGAAGCCTGGCTTGGAGAATTTTGAGCATTACTTTACTAACGTGTGAGATGAGTGCAATTGTGTGGTAGTTTGAGCATTCTTTGGCATTGCCTTTCTTTGGGATTGGAATGAAAACTGACCTTTTCCAGTCCTGTGGCCACTGCTGAGTTTTCCAAATTTGCTGGCATATTGAGTGCAGCACTTTCACAGCATCATCTTTCAGGATTTGGAATAGCTCCACTGGAATTCCATCAACTCCACTAGCTTTCTTCATAGTGATACTTTCTAAGGGCCACTTGACTTCACATTGCAGGATGTCTGGCTCTAGGTCAGTGATCACACCATCATGATTATCTGGATCGTGAAGATCTTTTTTGTACAGTTCTTCTGTGTATTCTTGCCACCTCTTCTTAATATCTTCTGCTTCTGTTAGGTCCATACCATTTCTGTCCTTTATCAAGCCCATCTTTGCATGATATGTTCCTTTGGTATCTCTGATTTTCTTGAAGAGATCCCTAGTCTTTCCCATTCTGTTGTTTTCCTCTATTTCTTTGCATTGATCACTGAAGAAGGCTTTCTTATCTCTTCTTGCTATTCTTCGGAACTCTGCATTCAGATGTTTATATCTTTCCTTTGCTCCTTTGCTTTTCACTTCTCTTCTTTTTGCAGCTATTTGCAAGGCCTCCCCAGACAGGCATTTTGTTTTTGCATTTCTTTTCCATGGGGATGATCTTGATCCCTGTCTCCTATACAATGTCACGAACCTCATTCCATAGTTCATCAGGCACTCTATCTATCAGATCTAGGCCCTTAAATCTATTTCTCACTTCCACTGTATAATCATAAAGGATTTGATTTAGGTCATACCTGAATGGTCTAGTGGTTTTTCCCTACTTTCTTCAATTTAAGTCTGAATTTGGCAATAAGTAGTTCATAATCTGAGCCACAGTCAGCTCCTGGTCTTGTTTTTGAGGACTGTATAGAACTTCTCCATCTTTGGCTGCAAAGAATATAATCAATCTGATTTTGGTGTTGACCATCTGGTGATGTCCATGTATTGAATCTTCTCTTGTTTTGTTGGAAGAGGGTGTTTGTTATGACTAGTGCATTTTCTTGGCCAAACTCTATTAGTCTTTTCCCTGCTTCATTCCGTATTCCAAGGCCAAATTTGCCTATTACTCCAGGTGTTTCTTGACTTCCTACTTTTGCATTCCAGTCCCCAAGAGACCTCTCATCCAAGGTAAGGAGCAATGGCTGTGCTTTGCTGGAGCACCCAAAAGAGATACTCCACACCCAAGGTAAGAGAAACCCAAGTAAGACAGTAGGTCTTGCAAGAGGGCATAAGAGGGCAAACACACTGAAATCATACTCACAGGAAACTAGTAAATATAATCACACTAGGACCACAGGCTTGTCTAACTCAATGAAACTTACCCATGCCCATGGGGCAACCCAAGATATGCGGGTCATGGTGGAGAGATCTGACAGGATGTGGTCCACTGGAGAAGGGAATGGCAAACCACTTCAGTATTCTTGCCTTGAGAACCCCATGAACAGTATGAAAAGGCAAAATAATAGGATAATCAAAGAGAAACTCCCCAGGTCAGTAGGTGCCCAATATGCTACTGGAGATCAGTGGAGAAATAACTCCAGAAAGAATGAAGGGATGGAGCCAAAGCAAAAAGAATACCCAGCTGTGGATATGACTGGTGATAGAAGCAAGGTCTGATGCTGTAAAGAGCAATATTGCATAGGAACGTGGAATATCAGGTCCATGAATCAAGGCAAATTGGAAGTGGTCAAACAAGTGATGGCCAGAGTAAATGTCGACATTCTAGGAATCAGCGAACTCAAGTGGACTGGAATGGGTCAATTTAACTCAGATGACCATTATATCTACTACTGTGGGCAGGAATCCCTCAGAAGAAATGGAGTGGCCATCATGGTCAACAAAAGAGTCCTAATGCAGTACTTGAATTTGCAGTACTCAAAAACGACAGAATGATCTCTGTCCGTTTCCAAGGCAAACCATTCAATGTCACAGTAATCCAAGTCTATTCCCCAACCAGTAACGCTGAAGAAGCTGACGTTGAACTGTTCTATGAAGACCTACAAGACCTTTTAGAACTAACACCCAAAAAAGATTCACATATATAAATATATGTATAATATATATCATAATATTTTATAATACATATATATATATATATATATATATATATATATATATATATACACAAACTGCTGTATTTAAAATGGATAACCAATAAGAATCTACTGTATAGCACAGGGGATTCTGTTCAATATTATGAATAAATATTCATTTTTTACTCATTTCTAGGGCCACTCTCACAGATCTATGATCCAATTTTCAGCTAAATTGTCAAGTCTATGAAGCAGTCACAAACCTGTGTTTTCCAGCCAAAGTGTAAGCTACCACCTGTTAGACTACACACTGAACCCCCTTGCCCATAGCCCTCATTAGCTCGACCTCATCATTAGCTCAACTCTGATGGCTCAGTGTCATCAACTGGTGGCATGAACAGCCTGGGGAGTAATGAAACCTACATTACCTTAGTTTTCTTGGAATATTCTGAATTGATGAAAATATTTCAAAAAAGCACATCCAATTTGTCAAGATATCTATATAAAATTGAATTGTTATGATGCTCGTAAAAGCAAAATATACAAACAACTTGGAGATTGTGCTTTATTTATGCTGTGCTGTAATAAACAGATCATCATATTTAACAACTTGGGTCAAGATAGCTATTGCATCAATGCTCCATCATAAAATAAATTTTTATGCTGTGTTTTTTTTAATAATGTCATAAAATTTTACATTGTGATTTTTCTTTTAGACCTTGACTGTATCACATATAAGGAATGTTTTGTCTGCATGAAGTTTTAAACTGTCCAAAATCATGAATATACATTACTTAGTCAGAATATATTTGGGAATAAAACAGATACTCTTTGTTTAGAAATAAATATGATGAGAAGAGTGGATAGATGTTTATATTAATCTTGTTATTGCATACTTTTTGATAAGAGGATGGCAAGGCTCTATTGGTAACCTCTAATATATGTCTTCAAATTTTAATGATTTATACAGCAAAAAAGCTGTAACATACTTACATACTTGTATTACCCATCCTTGTTTGACACTTACCAAGAAGAGTAGTTCAGTTCAGTTCAGTTTAAAATAACAAGTAAAACTTATGGTCTAAATTTTATTTTATAGTATATTTAGAGGCATTGGCTAATAAACCATAGATCCCAGTCAATATCTATATATTGACTATTATAAAAGAGGCTTATAAATGATAAGGGTCAATCTTTCACTTTCAGGAGGAAGGAATGGCTATATTTCCCCTATTTCTCTTGCAAAGTGCAACTATAACATAAAACAAATATCAACAAAGGCATATTATAGCCTTGGTATCTTGATTTTATCAATGTCAGCGTTCTGGTTATGATAATATTCTTGTATAAATTTTTTACTTTTGTAAGATATTACTATTGGGAGAAATTAGGTATATGACATCTGTATTATTTATTGTATAAGCATAAATACAAATAAAAAATAAGAAGTTTAAGTCTCTTTGTTGATAACCTGCCAGTCTGAGGGAAGGGATAAGGCTCACTATAAAGGGTTTTTTGTTCCTAGTTATAAAACTACCTTGGTCATAAAGTTATGAGAAAGTTTGTTTTTCTTCTGGATAAATGCAATCAGCTAACAAAGATGCTCAATTCAATTAACAGTTGAATTTGGGATAGACTTTGTGTGTGGCAAATGGTGATGTCAAGACGTTTTACTTACGGACTAGTCATTGTTTTATCTTGAGAATATATGCAACGGATTGCATCTGCTTGGCTCTACAAAAGGGAGAGATTTCTTACTGTCTCCACAGTCTCTTACCTGATTCCCTTTAATAAACATCATGTTCCTGTTCAATGCTGATACAATGTCAAAACTGCTTTTTTTTTCTGACTACCTTTTCTGGTTTGGGAAAAGGTTTTCTTTTAAAAATTCGTTTCCTCAAAACTTACAACTGTCTTCTACAGTTCTCCAATTTTTTTTTTTTTTAAGTTAACTGGAAAATATATTTTTTAATTTTGGGAAAATTCCTAAATTAATTGGAAAATAAACAAAGTTTTAAGTTTATTAATTATACAAGAAAATAATCTTGATTTTGATCAGCCTTAGTAATAAGTAAACTTAGGCAAGTGTGAATTTGAATTTGAAAAGTAATTTTCTAAGCTTTTCACCTAACAGCCTTAGTTTTTTTATTATTGATTTACTCCTGCTACCTGATGTCTGTTGCAAAGTAAGGAGAATAGAGAATACAAAGGTATATGCTGATGATATATGTTTCTTATTAGTTATGAAAGAAGTATGATTATTTTAAATAAAGCCAACATTTCAAAGGAGTTGTTAGTTTATATTTTCCTATCTATTCTCACTATTCAAGGGTATATTTAGTTTGTTAAAAAAAAAAAAAAAAAGAGTAAATGTAAAACCAAGATGGCGACAAACATGACTTAGAAAACACAGTTTTTATTTTTTTTTAATATTTATTTTTCATAGTTACAATTTTTAAAACTTAGATAATCTTTTTTCATTCCAATTGACTCAATATCTGCTGACTTTGTAGTGTGTCTATACTGGTGGTAGATCCATCTTGATGTATGGCAAAACAATACAATATTGTAAAGTTAAGCAAAATAAAATTTAATTAAAAAATAAAAAAAGTTTACATTAAAAAAAAAAAACAAAACATGACCAACAAGGATAAAATCACATGTGCTAGACCTGCTATCATAGAGTTGCTGAAAATCTTCCAACATTTCTTTATCTTGAGAATACTTCTTATGTGGTCAAACTAAAACTAAAAGATTTCATATTCTAAACCATTGCTAATTTGATTTTATGTATCAAAAACTATATTTGCTGAAACTAGAAATTATAAGGGCATATATATGAAGGTATGTATAAGGGTATATATATGAAAGATATACATTGCCTGCCACACCACATCAGTAAACAAAGCATATTTCAGCCCTCAGCTACTGCAACCACCCCTAACATTTGGAATGGAATAGTTCAGGATATTGGCCCTGAATAGCTGAGATGCATAACAAAGGAATAATTTCAATAAGCCCAGACACTAGTATCTGCCTATACACAGAGAAGTAATTCATTGACTTCAGATGCCTGGTTTTATATCAGTTCAATTGCGCCATTGTGTCTGAGTCTTTGCCACCCCATAGCCTGTAGCATGCCAGGCTTCCCTGTTCATCACCAACTCCTGGAGTTTGCTAAAACTCATATCCATTGAGTTGGTGATGCCAACCAACCATCTCATCGTCTGTGATGAGATATACATCACATGGCTTTCTTTAATAAGGGGTAATCTTTTGATGTTCCAACTACGTGGTCTTTGTTCCAAAAGTTCCTATGAAACATGTCATTCTTGCCTCTCTGTTCTAGTTGTGGTAGAAGTATAGGACTGTCATGAATAACAGTTCATGATTATGTGACCAGAGCTTGAGATAGTCTCAAGAAGTTGCTTCTAATTGTATCAATACATTCTGTGGGAGGATCTCTCTAACCATTATGAACCTATCTAAATGGGATGTGGAGAGAAATTTCTTTTTATAGCAAGATGCTATTTTCAAGCAGGCCAGTACCTAGAAATGTAGAAATGGAAGCCACTTGTTTTTCTTAAAAATTTAAAAATCATGGGACCTCAGTTCCTGGTTTGGTGATTTAACTAATCATTAACACCTATCAAAATCCAAGATAACTGACAGTGTCTTTAACTCTTTAGCACTTTATTGGGTAGTAATCAACACAAGAGATCTCTTACAATTCATAATCCTTTAAACTGGGGCCCATCCTTGTGGTTTATGTCTGTGACCAACAGTCCTTGATGCTCTGTCCTCCTTTGTGCTTCTAAGCTTTCAAGACCCCCATCTTTGTCTTGAGTGGCTTTACAGTAAAGCTAACCTTCCTTGTGAGACAAAGGTGCATCCCACTGAGTTACAATTTACCACAGAGTTTGCATTTATTGCTTCCTTCAGGGAGAAAGCAAGGTGTTTCATCTGTGTTCTCAAGTGACAAAATATGTATCACCCTGAAAATATCTGGGTCTCAACTTTATCTTTAGATTCTTAAGAGTAGCTGTCACACAGATCTTCTCCAACTTAAAACAGATTATTAAGCTTTTAATCACTCAACAATGCACCTAGTTCTCTGTACACTAGCTGTTCTGAAACACTAGCTATAAAAAGTAATGAATTCTCAAAACAAAATTATGTGCTTTGTCTTTGTTGCTTCAGATAGATCAATGTAAATCTATTTTTTTTTTCCTTATGCTTGTTTGAACTGACTGAAGGTTCTTAGACAAAGCCACAAAAATTAGCATTTTGACATTTTTTTTCTACTGAATGTCTAGAACTCCACATTTGGTAGACATGCAGTCCAAATTCCCAAGCATAACTGACAGTTTAACCAGCTGCTCTGCAATAATTGCAACTTCTCAGAAAGGGATAGTGTAACCCTTACAATGCACCATAATTTAATTCATCCAATGCCACAAATTATAGTATAGCAATCAAAAATCTCAATCTTAATAGAAAGTTTTATATTACGAAAGTTCTGTTGGGCTTGTGATGACAGCATATAACCACCTAATTTTTAAAAGGGAAATGTATTAGCTATTTGACAAGAAACACATGGGTAGAACCTAAACAAGGACACTAGGGTTCTCTGCACTTTGTCTGTTTCTCTTTTTTTGTTGTTTTTGCTTCCCTCTGCAGGTTGCTTTCACTCTATTATGATGCAGACTATTCATTTGTCAATAAAACTGTAAAATTCTTATAATTTCAATTTTCAAGCCAATGGAGAGTTATATTTCCCTCTTCAACTTGTAAAATATCAAAATATGCTTTTTTTGGCTTTGACTGAATCATGCTCACACTGATTGAATTATATCCACCATTTAAATGGAGCTGGATGGGCTTCCCTAGTGGCTCAAATGGTAAAGAATCTGCCAGCTATGCAGGAGACCAAGGTTTGATCCCTGGGCTGGGAAAATCCCCTGGAGAAGAGATTAAAACATTAGGTGAATCAAAACAGTGTGTGCTGTCGCTCAGTCATACACAACTCTTGGCCACCCCATGGACCATGGCCCACCAGGCTCCTCTGTCCATGTGATTTTTCAGTCCAGAATACTGGAGTGGGTTGCCATTTCCTCCTCCAGGAGATCTTCTTTACCCAGGGATCAAATCCACATCTCCTGCATTGATAGGCAAATTCTTTACCACTGAGCCCCTTGGGAAGCCCATCAAAATAGTACATAGGGCAAAAATAAATATGCAAGCATACATGCATGCAGAAATACATACAGAACTAATATTGGTTTTCAGTTATCTTTCAGTAGTCTAATAATATGCTATTTCTGAATCTACCATCTCGATCTTATTGTCAGTCTTGATGACACTTTAAGATTTATTAGTACATCAGGTCATAAAATTCACTTGAAACACAGGGAGTATCCGGTCAATCCTCCTTTCTCAAGATTCCTGAACTACCCACATTAGCTTATTATATATGCTTAAACACACACAGACCTCTCCTTTTGAAATTATTTACCCCTGAGAGCTATATTTTAAGAGCTTTAAAAGTATTACTTTAAACATGCTGTGTGTACAGAAAGCAACTGGTGACAGAAATAACATTTTCATTGCTTCCTGTAAAAATAAATGGATTTTTTTTAAAAAATGTAAAGTTACAAAAAATTATCCAGCAATCAGGAATGTACCTCTGTCTCTCTGAAAGAAATCATTCTTCTGGTCTCCCTATATAAAATCCATATTTTAATAAGCAGAAACCTCTAATTGATAAAATGAAAGGAAGAATGATTATTTTCTTTGGATGTATTTTAGAAGATAAATTCGGGTTAATTAGTCAGTAGATGATATTTAGTAATATACATTTCATGAAAAATGTACAGCATGAAAAATAAAGTTTATGCATCTAACCCTACATGAGAATCATACTGATTTATACCATTATATAGTATTTATGATCTGCCTGCAATGCAAGGATGTTCCATCCCTGGATCAGAAAGATCCCCTGGAGGAGGAAATGGCAAACTCATCCCAATATTCTTTTTTGGAAAATTCTGTGGAAAGAGGAGCCTGGCAGAGTACAGTCTATGGGGTCACAAAGAGTCAGACATGACTGAATGACATAAGCACACAAATACAGCTGGGATGGTGTGTCAGGGTTATGCAAATAGTTACATCTAACATGGAAAGGGTAACATTTGATGCTGTATCATAAAACTAATAGCTTCTTAAAAATGTATCAAGCCCATATTACTTATGATGAAAGGCCAAATGAGGTAAAAATTATCATTAAGATATTTCAACATTATCTTAGCAAAGACAAATTATATCAAACCCAGAAACAGAAATGGAAACATTAGGAAGATTATCATTGAAGTCTCTGTGATGTTTTCTGTGCAAAAGAAAAAGATAAATAAAGAAACCTAAGCCAGTACATATTCAGACAGAACCCTTAAATCTATTCATGCATTGTTTAAGAAAAGAGCTTTGTGGGTTATGCAATAACACAGTTTAATTCCAACAGAGAGACTGATGGGGTTTGTTTGATTAGATTAAAGATTTGCATAAACAAAGTGGTCACCAAAAAGGGCAAAAGGCCATGTATAGCTGTAGGTACAATTCCTACATGGATGGACAGACTCTTTTTTAGTTGACTTAAGAAAGATATTTTGCATTATACTGAAAAACATAAACATTGTGTACATTTTCCACTCCTTTACTCTTCTCATCAATATAAATCACATATATAATCAAAGTTTGAGATGATAGCAAAAACAATTTGAAAGTGTTTATAACATTTGGTAAAAAGATGAGTGGGAGGAACTGGAGAGTGAACCCAAGGTCAATAAATACAGTGTCTCTGTGAAATGTGTACAAAAGCAAACATTTGAACCCAAAGACATATGGAACCGTATGATTTTTTTCTTTCTTTTTAGAATCATCGTTAATCGTATAGTGAATATAAACTGATTCCTTGATGAAATTGGGCTGGAGCACTGGGACGACCTGGAGGGATGGTGTGGGGAGGGGAGAGGGAGGAGGGTTCAGGATGGGGAAAACGTGTATACTGGTGGCGGATCTATCTTGATGTATAGTAAAAGCAATACAATATTGTAAAGTTAAGCAAAATAAAAATATATATATATTCATATATAGATAATCATATATCAGCATGTGTGTGTAATGCTTTAAAAATAAAAGTGGAATATAAAAATAATGTTTATAACTCTTCTGATCAGTTTTGTCCAACTCTTTGCAACCTCATAGACTGTAGCCTGCCAGGCACCTCTGTCCATGGGACTGTCCAGGCAAGAATATTGGAATGGGTTGCCATTTCCTCCTCCAGGGGTTTGTCCCAACCCAGGGATCAAACTCGTGTCTCCTGGGTCTCCTGCACTGGCAGACAGATCCTTTACTACTGAGCCATCTGGGAAGACTATTCTAATTCTTAGAGCTCCATAATTCATATTTATTGATAACTCCCCTTGCTAGACAAAAGCCTCCTTTTCTCTGAGTATTCTATTGTTATCTCCAGAACTTGAACTCAATGTTTAAGACTTCTTTATTAAAGTTACTTTTTAGTTAACTTTATCAGAATATCATATTGTTATCAAAAATAGCTCTCAAGATTGATGCTGTAAATATATACTCATCTAAAACTTAATTGTCCCAGAGTCAACATTAAAACTACACAGATGGAATCAAGTTAAGGACCTTGAAATAGGGAAATTATTTTGAATGACTTTTAGGTTTTGGAGGTGGCAGAAGGGAACCATGAGCAGGGAAACTTGTATCTTCTAGAAGTTGGAAGAGCAAGGGAATAAATCTTCCCCTAGAACTTCCAGAAGAAAGTTCATCCATGTGGACTCCTTGATTTTAGTCTAGAAATCTGTTAGATTCCTGATATCCAGAGCTGTAAGATAATACACTTATATTATTTTAAACCATTAAATTGTAGTAAGTTGTTATGGCAAGGATAGAAAATCAATATGACACCTGTCTTGGGTCACTGTGCAAACAAATCCTTATTATTTGCTTTATACTCTAGTTCATCACTTGTATCTACTGGGTATGCAACCAAGGTTATAATATTAATACATTATTAGCACATGGGCTATATACACAAAACAAAGAACTTCAAAAGAACTTACCAAGAACCTAAAGATAGAAATACTTTTATAAGTCACTCTATTATTTCTATCTATCTCTGAATATCAATCTGCCAATTCCATGCAACCACATTTTTTATGCTAAATTCAGCTCAGTATCACTGCCCAACTCAACAACCTCAATAACCTCTGAATTCTACATTCATGATTTCATATTTTTCAGTTTTCAAATATGACAATAATAATTTTGTAAAAATGATCTATGCAATGTCAGAAAATAAAAGACAGTACACTGAACCTTAAATCCAAAACTTGTTTCATATTTTTCTGATTGTTCCATTTTACCATTCATCTTTGCGTTGTATGAAAAAAAAAAAAAAAAAAAAAAAACTTAATTCTCACTTCAAGACTTCTGTTCTTGGTTCAGTGCTTTTATAGAAAGCACTCGTGTGTCTATTCAAACCCTAGAAAATCCATATAACTAACAATAAATTATAGTGACACAGTATAAAGGAGGTTTACATAAATAGACATTTATCTCTCAGTTTAGTTCAGTTCAGTCAGTCATGTCTGACTCTTTACGACCCCATGAACTACAGCACGCGAGGCCTCCCTATCCAGCACCAACTCCAGAGTCCACCCAAACCCATGTCCATTGAGTTGGTGATGCCATCCAACCATCCCATCTTCTGTCATTCCCTTCTCTTCCTGCCCTCAATCTTTCCCAGCATCAGGGTCTTTTCAAATGAGTCAGCTCTTCTGATCAGGTGGCCAAAGTATTGGGAGTTACAGCTTCAGCATCAGTCCTTCCAATGAATACCCAGGACTGATCTCCTTTAGGATGGACTGGTTGGATCTCCTTGCAGTCCAAGGGACTCTCAAGAGTCTTCTCCAACACCACATTTCAAAAGCATCAATTCTTCTGTGCTCAGCTTTCTTTATAGTCCAACTCTCACACCCATACATGACTACTGAAAAAACCATAGCTTTGAATAGATGGACCTTTGTTGGTAAAGTCAAGTCTCTGGATCACAGAAGACTGTGTAAATGTTTCTTATATCCCAGAGTCATCTAGGACTCCACCTATAAACTAAGCTAATAATACTGCATTTTTCTGCAGCCTAAGTTGCTTAGGAATAATTGTTTCCACTACCTGATTATCTTCTATCTGTCAGCTACTCCATTAGACACATTTTATATAAACTCAAGAAAACACTGTAAGTTAAGTAATTTGCCCAAGATGGCATGGTTATTAAACAGGAGAAATCTTTTCAGATTTCATAATTCATCTATTTTTCTATATTTGATACATAGTATGTCATAACGGCAAACAAAATTTTCTTTTGTAGAATATATAATTTAATTATATTCAACATGCTATTTAAAGAATAAAGCTATATAACAGTAAGTGAAAATTTGTTAAAATAACAATCATCTTGACAACGTTTATAACAAATTTGATAAAATCCATTTGTAGCACTTTTTTTTTTTTTACTTTTGAATGGAATTCAAGGCAAAGTTTGTATAAATGGAAAAGTGTATTGTACATGAAGACTATAGATCCATAAACTAGCAGAGATAGACTCTCACATTACAGCCAAAGAAGAATCAACACTACTAAAGTCTTCTAGAAAATGATTGTGTGCATCTGTAGGCAGTTTATCTTTATGCCAAATTTCTCAACTCCTTTTGTTTATTAAGAGTACATTAGAAAATTAAACATCTTGAGAATTGGATGCCAGAGTTTGTGACATACAGCAGCACTTTGACATTCTTTTGGTTTCACAAAGAAACTGGTTATCTGCAATTTAGTAAATACAAGAGCATGGAATCATATTTAACTGTTTATTCAAAAATTTTGCTGTCAAATTTAAAAACATAATTTGAAGCCAGAAGTTTGCTATTAATATTTCAGGGTGTTCATAAGTAGTGAACAGCAAGTTGAAATGATGACATTGAAGATAATTTTTTAATAGTCTTTCCTAATATTTCCTTCTTCCTATTTGAAATTAAGTTGGTAATAATAATGTCAGGAAAACAGTTTATTGTCATCTATTCCTAATTTCATTCATCACAAGTCCATTAGGAACGTTCTATGTTTCAACTATTAGAGGAAAAAAAATTCTTGTTGAGGTGACATAAAAGCTATAAATGGAATTACAAAGCAGGTGCTGGGACTGGATGAGACAGCCCATAGAAAATGTGTGGATGGCAGTTCTTAAATTTGGTTGCATGTCAGTCTTCTGAAGCTTTTGCAACTACACTTCCTGAAGCTCCATTCAATGGTTAGTAAATAAACCATCTCTCAGAAGGAGGGTCAAGCAAGTTATTTGAAACATTTTAGAGAAGATAACATTTTCACCAAATGTTAAGGTTTACTAAATAAAGAAAAACAAACAAAAAATAAATTAATACTCTTCTGTTCTTCCATTGCTAAGCTGTGTTCTTTGCAACCCCATGAACTGTAGCATGCCAGGTTTCCCTGTCCTTCCCTATCTCCTGGAGTTTAGTCAAATTCATGTCCATTGCAAAACATCGGTACTTAAGTGGGTGATTAAATAATGTGGACCCACCAGACTGGGAAGAGCAATCAATTGGGAGAAAAAGTATGTGGACAAATGGAATCCCATAAAAATAAGAATGTCAAAAATTTCAGGAATGAGAAGGATAAAAAGTATTATATTTTGCAGAGAGTCCAAGAATTGTGAGAATTAATCATAGGCTAAAGGATTTGTAATCTCTGAAATAATAGACTGTATGTTTCAATGCAGTCATTGGGTGAAATTCTGGACTGAGGGGAAAATAAGGAATGGGAAGCATGTAAGAAGTTCACTAGTGTAGATTTTATCATGATATAGTTTTATGGGTATAAAAGGGAATCGCATGTTAAGTACACAACTGATGGCCTCAATTTTTTTCTATGAAATTTTAAGGAAGGCAACATGCTGAATAAGATTTAAAGATAATCTGATAAGTACTTCACAGAATTACTCACAATGACAAAGCATAGTAAAAATGACAGACATAATAGTAATATTGCTGCTGCTGCTAAGTCGCTTCAGTCATGTCCAACTCTGTGTGACCCCATAGACAGCTGCCCACCAGGCTTCCCCATTCCTGGGATTCTCCAGGCAAGAACACTGGAGTGGGTTGCCATTTCCTTCTGCAATGCATGAAAGTGAAAAGTGAAAGTGAAGTCACTTAGTTGTGTCCGACTCTTAGCGACCCCATGGACTGCAGACTACCAGGCTCCTCCACCATGGGATTTTCCAGGCAAGAGTACTGGAGTGGGTTGTCATTGCCTTCTAGTATTATTGCTAGTATTTACTAAAATCTTTTTATATAAGATGTAGGATATTATATGGGGCTTTCCAGGTAGCTCAAACGGTAAAGAACCTGCATGCAATGTGGGAGACCCACATTTGATACCTGGATTGGGAAGATCCTCTGGAGAAGGTCATGGAAACCCATTCCAGTATTCTTGTCTAGAGAATTCCATAGAGAGAGGAGCCCAGTGGGCTACAGTCCATGTAGTAAAAAAGAGTCTGAAATGACTGAGCAACTAGCTCACACACACATACACACACACACACAGGAGATTATACGTGTGTTATCATTTGATTATTATATACACTGGTAAGTTATGTAAAGATTTAAATTTGTCTAAGAGAATATAACTAAGAAGTGGTACCACAATTCAAACAATGTCTGTTTTACCAAATTACCCTTGGATTTGAACATTACTTTAGATCCATTTTTCCCAACTTGAAGTCAAAGATAGCTTTCAGAGTTATAATATATACAATTCTGAAGGTACTGGGGCTTCCCTGATGGCTTAGACAGTAAAGAATCTGCCTGCAATGCAGGAGACCTAAGTTCAATCCCTGGGTAAGAAAGATCCCTTGGAGAAGGGAATGGCAACCCACTTCACCATTTTTGCCTGGAGAATTACATGGGCAGAGAAGCATGACAGGCTAGCACATGGGGTTGCAAAGAGTCAGATACGACTGATCAACACTTGAAGGTATTATTCTTAAGTGAAAAAAAGTCAGAGACAGACAAATACTGTATGACCTAACTTGTACATAGTACTTTAAAAGCAAAACAAAAGTCACACATAATAAAACATAAGCTCACAGAAAATGAAATCAGGCTTGTAGTTATCAGAGGCAGAGGTGGGGTGGGATATTGGAAGAATGTGGTCAAAAGGCACACAATTTGTTATAAGTCCTAAGGGATGTATAATATAATATGACAATGTTTTATGACATATGAGTGTCATATGGAAAACCAGGTAGCTTTAAATAGGTTTCATGTGCTTGTGAGAAAAGAGATCATTGGATATAAAAAGTACAATTAATAAAATAATTAAATGTTAGCTTTTAGGATTTCCCTTCAAAAACAGTCTTTCTTTCTTTAATCTGCCTTTTTATTTTTTGGCTGTGCCACAAGGCTTGTGGGGTGCTTGTTCCCTGACCAGGGATTGAACGTTCGTCCCCTGCCTTGCCAGCATGGAGTCTTAACCATTGGACCACCAGGCAAGGTCCTGAAGCAGTTTTAAAATTGAATTTCTCTGATCCATTGTTCTTCCCCTCTTACTTTAATGATAAACTGAAGTTGATCAAATATTTGCCACATGTCCTTCATTTTTTCACTTAAACCTTAGTCTGCCAATGTCAACTGACAAATCACAAACTTAATTAGAGATCACATCCCAGTGAAGCTGTGTCTAGACCTAGAAACTGACTGTAGACCTAGAAACTGACTGTTGCCGTGCTGATTGATCTCAGTTAAAACCTGGGTCCCAGATTTCAAAAGGACACTCAACAATGCCTGAAAATATTACTGTAATTCCTCTGTATATTCACTTTCCCTCTTTAACCATTTTCTTATTTATTCTGCCTCCTAGAGTGTCCCACTTGCTCACCAAGGAACTTGCATGTGGATGGGATTCTTCTCTTCTTTCCCTCAATAAGTCAATGTCCATCTTCCTCTCTACCAATATACTTAGGTCCTACCCTTCTCTTACTATGGATAATGTGAGCCTGCCCTTGTCAATAACCAAACTCTTCTTATGGACCTGGGGAGAGGGGAGGAGAGGTTGAGATGTATGGAGAGAGTAACATGGAAACTTGCATTACCATATGTAAAATAGATAGCCAAGGGGAATTTGCAGGATGGCTCAGAAAACTCAAACAGGGGCTCTGTATCAACCCAGAGGGGTGAGATGGGGAAGGGATGTGAGGGAGGTTTAAAAGGGAGGGTTTATTTTTTTTTTTTTTTTTTTTTAAACCTTGATCTTTATTTTTTTTTTTTTCATTCTTAATTTTATTTTATTTATTTTTTTTTTTTAAACATGGCAATGAGTTTCACAGGTCTGTTTTTATTTTTATTTTTTTTTTGAACAAATTGTAACATGATAGTGTTTAGTTTGAACAATTAATACATTTCAGATATAATATTATACATATTTCAATGCTATTCTCCCCAATCATCTCACCCTCTCCCGGTCCCAGAGTCCAAAAGTCTGGTCTATACATCAGTGTCTCTTTTGTTGTCTCGTAAATAGGGTTATTTTTTACCATCTTTCTAAATTCCATATATATGCGTTAGTATACCGTATTTGTGTTTTTGTTTCTGGCTTACTTCACTCTGTATAATAGGCTCCAGTTCCATCCACCTCCTTAGAACTGATTCAAATGTATTCTTTTTAATGGCTGAGTAATACTCCATTGTGTATATATACCACGGCTTGCTTATCCATTCATCTGTGGATGGACATCTAGGTTGCTTCCACATTCTGGCTATTGCAAACAGTGCTGCTATGAACATTGGGGTACAGGTGTCTCTTTCAATTCTGGTTTTCTCAGTGTATATGCCCAGCAGTGGGATTGCTGGATCATAAGGCAGTTCTATTCGCAGTTTTTTGAGGAATCTCCATACTGTTCTCCAAAGTGGCTGTACTAGTTTGCATTCCCACCAACAGTGTAAGAGGGTTCCCTTCTCTCCGCACCCTCTCCAGCATTTATTGCTTGTAGACTTTTGGATAGCAGCCATTCTGATTGGCGTGAAATGGTATCTCATAGTGGTTTTGATTTGCATTTCTCTGATAATGAGTGATGTTGAGCATCTTTTCATGTGTTTGTTAGCCATCTGTATGTCTTCTTTGGAGAAATGTCTATTGAGTTCTTTGGCCCATTTTTTGATTGGGTCATTTATTTTTCTGGAATTGAGCTGTAGAAGTTGCTTGTATATTTTTGAGATTAGTTGTTTGTCAGTTGCTTCATTTGCTATTATTTTCTCCCATTCTGAAGGCTGTCTTTTCACCTTGCTTATAGTTTCCTTTGTTGTGCAGAAGCTTTTAAGTTTGATTAGGTCCCATTTGTTCATTTTTGATTTTATTTCCAATATTCTGGGAGGTGGGTCATAGAGGATCCTGCTGTGATGTAAGTCAGAGAGTGTTTTGCCTATGTTTTCCTCTAGGAGTTTTATGGTTTCTGGTCTTACATTTAGATCTTTAATCCATTTTGAGTTTATTTTTGTGTATGGTGTTAGAAAGTGTTCTAGTTTCATTCTTTTACAAGTGTTTGACCAGTTTTCCCAGCACCACTTGTTAAAGAGATTGTCTTTAATCCATTGTATATTCTTGCCTCCTTTGTCAAAGATAAGGTGACCATATGTGCGTGGATTTATCTCTGGGCTTTCTATTTTGTTCCATTGATCTATATTTCTGTCCTTGTGCCAGTACCATACGGTCTTGATGACTGTGGCTTTGTAGTAGAGCCTGAAGTCAGGCAGGTTAATTCCTCCAGTTCCGTTCTTCTTTCTCAAGATAGCTTTGGCTATTCGAGGTTTTTTGTATTTCCATACAAATTGAGAAATTATTTGTTCTAGCTCTGTGAAGAATACCGTTGGTAGCTTGATGGGGATTGCATTGCATCTATAAATTGCTTTGGGTAGTATATTCATTTTCACTATATTGATTCTACCAATCCATGAACATGGTATATTTCTCCATCTATTAGTGTCCTCTTTGATTTCTTTCACCAGTGTTTTATAGTTTTCTATATATAGGTCTTTAGATTCTTTAGGAAGATATATTCCTAAGTATTTTATTGTTTTCATTGCAATGGTGAATGGAATTGTTTCCTTAATATCTCTTTCTATTTTCTCGTTATTAGTGTACAGGAATGCAAGGGATTTCTGTGTGTTAATTTTATATCCTGCAACTTTACCATATTCATTGATCAGTTCTAGTAATTTTCTGGTGGAATCTTTAGGGTTTTCTACATAGAGGATCATGTCATCTGCAAATAGTGAGAGTTTTACTTCTTCTTTTCCAATTTGGATTCCTTTTATTTCTTTTTCTGCTCTGATTGCTGTGGCCAAAACTTCCAAAACTATGTTGAATAGTAATGGTGAAAGTGGGCACCCTTGTCTTGTTCCTGACTTTAGAGGAAATGCTTTCAGTTTTTCACCATTGAGGATAATGTTTGCTGTGGGCTTGTCATATATAGCTTTTATTATGTTGAGGTATGTTCCTTCTATTCCTGCTTTCTGGAGAGTTTTTATCATAAATGGATGTTGAACTTTGTCAAAGGCTTTCTCTGCATCTATTGAGATAATCATATGGTTTTATTCTGGAGTTTGTTAATGTGGTGTATTACGTTGATTGATTTGCGGATATTGAAGAATCCTTGCATTCCTGGGATAAAGCCCACTTGGTCATGATGTATGATCTTTTTAATGTGTTGTTGGATTCTGATTGCTAGAATTTTGTTAAGGATTTTTGCATCTATGTTCATCAGTGATATTGGCCTGTAGTTTTCTTTTTTTGTGGGATCTTTGTCAGGTTTTGGTATTAGGGTGATGGTGGCCTCATAGAATGAGTTTGGAAGTTTGCCTTCTTCTGCAATTTTCTGGAACAGTTTGAGTAGGATAGGTGTTAGCTCTTCTCTAAATTTTTGGTAGAATTCAGCTGTGAAGCCGTCTGGACCTGGGCTTTTGTTTGCTGGAAGATTTCTGATTACAGTTTCAATTTCCGTGCTTGTGATGGGTCTGTTAAGATTTTCTATTTCTTCCTGATCCAGTTTTGGGAAGTTGTACTTTTCTAAGAATTTGTCCATTTCTTCCACATTGTCCATTTTATTGCCATATAATTGCTGATAGTAGTCTCTTATGATCCTTTGTATTTCTGTGTTGTCTGTTGTGATCTCTCCATTTTCATTTCTAATTTTATTGATTTGATTTTTCTCCCTTTGTTTCTTGATGAGTCTGGCTAGTGGTTTGTCAATTTTATTTACCCTTTCAAAGAACCAGCTTTTGGCTTTGTTGATTTTTGCTATGGCTTCTTTTGTTTCTTTTGCATTTATTTCTGCCCTAATTTTTAGGATTTCTTTCCTTCTACTAACCTTGGGGTGCTTCATTTCTTCCTTTTCCAGTTGCTTTAGGTGTAGAGTTAGGTTATTTATTTGGCTTTTTTCTTGTTTCTTGAGGTATGCCTGTATTGCTATGAACTTTCCCCTTAGGACTGCTTTTACAGTGTCCCACAGGTTTTGGGTTGTAGTGTTTTCATTTTCATTCGTTTCTATGCAGAATTTGATTTCTTTTTTTATTTCTTCTGTGATTTGTTGGTTATTCAGGAGTGTGTTGTTCAGTCTCCATATGTTGGTCTTTTTAATAGATTTTCTCCTGTTATTGAGATTTACTCTTACTGCATTGTGGTCAGAAAAAATGCTTGGAATGATTTCAATTTTTCTGAACTTACCAAGGCTGGATTTATGGCCCAGGATGTGGTCTATCCTGGAGAAGGTTCCGTGTGCACTTGAGAAAAAGGTGAAATTCATTGTTTTGGGATGAAATGTCCTATAGATATCAATTAGTTCTAACTGGTCTATTGTATCGTTTAAAGTTTGTGTTTCCTTGTTAATTTTCTGTTTAGTTGATCTATCCATTGGTGTGAGTGGGGTATTAAAGTCTCCCACTATTATTGTGTTATTGTTGATTTCTCCTTTCATTCTTGTTAGTATTTGTCTTATATATTGTGGTGCTCCTAAGTTGGGTGCATATATATTTATAATTGTTATATCTTCTTCTTGGATTGATCCTTTGATCATTAGGTAGTGACCTTCTTTGTCTCTTTTCCCATCCTTTGTTTTAAAGTCTATTTTATCTGATATGAGTATTGCTATTCCTGCTTTCTTTTGGTCTCTATTTGCGTGGAAAATCTTTTTCCAGCCCTTGACTTTCAGTCTGTATGTGTCCCCTGTTTTGAGGTGGGTTTCTTGTAGACAGCATATGGAGGGGTCTTGTTTTTGTATCGATTCAGCCAGTCTCTGTCTTTTGGTTGGGGCATTCAACCCACTTACATTTAAGGTAATTAATGATAAATATGATCCCGTTGCCATTTACTTTGTTGTTTTGGGTTTGAATTTATATATCCTTTTGTGTTTCCTGTCTAGAGAATGTCCTTTAGTATTTGTTGGAGAGCTGGTTTGGTGGTGCTGAATTCTCTCAGCTTTTGCTTGTCTGTAAAGGTTTTGATTTCTCCTTCATATTTGAATGAGATCCTTGCTGGGTACAATAATCTGGGCTGTAGGTTCTTTTCTTTCATCACTTTAAGTATGTCTTGCCATTCCCTCCTGGCTTGGAGAGTTTCTATTGAAAGATCAGCTGTTATCCTTATGGGAATTCCCTTGTGTGTTATTTGTTGTTTTTCCCTTGCTGCTTTTAATATTTGTTCTTTGTGTTTGATCTTTGTTAATTTGATTAATATGTGTCTTGGGGTGTTTCGTCTTGGGTTTATCCTATTTGGGACTCTCTGGGTTTCTTGGACTTGAGTGATTATTTCCTTCCCCATTTTAGGGAAGTTTTCAACTATTATCTCCTCTAGTATCTTCTCATGGTCTTTCTTTTTGTCTTCTTCTTCTGGGACTCCTATGATTCGAATATTGTAACGTTTAATATTGTCCTGGAGGTCTCTGAGATTGTCCTCATTTCTTTTAATTCGTTTTTCTTTTTTCTCCTCTGATTCCTTTAATTCTGCCATTCTATCTTCTAATTCGCTAATTCTATCTTCTGCCTCTGTTATTCTACTATTTGTTGCCTCCAGAGTGTTTTGGATCTCATTTATTGCATTATTCATTATATATTGACTCTTTTTTATTTCTTCTAGGTCCTTGTTAAATCTTTCTTGCATCTTCTCAATGCTTTTCTCCAGGCTATTTATCCATGATTCCATTTTGCTTTCCAGATTTTGGATTAATTTGACTATCATTATTCGGAATTCTTTATCAGGTAGGTTCGCTATTTCTTCCTCTTTTGTTTGGTTTGGTGGGTAATTATCCTGTTCCTTTACCTGCTGGGAATTCTTCTGTCTTTTCATCTTGTTTAAATTGCTAAGTTTGGGGCATCTTTACTGTATTCTGGTAGTCTGTGGAGTTCTCTTTATTGTGGCGTTTCTGCACTATATGTGGGTTTGTACCGGTGGCTTGTCGAGGTTTCTTGTTTATGGAAGCTTGTATCGGTGTTCTGGTGGGTGGAGCTGGATTTCTTTTCTCCGGGGTGCAGTGGAGTGTCTAGTAGTGAGTTATGAGATGTCTATGCTTTTGGGGTCGCTTTGTGTAGCCTGTGTATTGGAGCTCAGGCTGTGTTCTTGTTTTTCTGGAGAATTTGCTTGGTATGTCTTGTTGTGGAACTTGCTGGTCTTTGTGTGATGCTTGGTTTCAGAGTAGGTATGGAGGCTTTTAATGAGCTCCTGTCAATTAGTGTTTCGTGGGATCAGGGTATGGACTTAAGCCTCCTGGTTCCAGTTATTGGTCCTATTTTTACAGTAGTCTCAAAAACTTCTTCTTCTATAATGCATTCCACAACTGGACTGCTCAGAGATGTTCACGGAATTATACAGAGAAGGAAAAAGGGAGGAAGGAGACAGAGGTGGTCAGGAGGATAAAAGGAGGGAGTGTGAAGGAGAGAGACAGATCTAGTCAGTAATCAGTAAAGAAAAGAAAAAAGGAAAGGAAAAAAGCAAAGGACAAAAAGGAAAAAAGAAAAAAAAACAAAAACAAAACAGGGTCGCAAAAGTTAGATCTAAACGTGGAGATTAAAGAAGTACTAGAGGATAAAAAAAAAAATAAAAATAAAAGAAACAAAAAAAACAACAAAAAAAAAATTAAAAGGAAAAAAAAATTTTGTTTTCCTTTTTCCAATTAAAAAATAATAAAAATTAAAAAAATATATATATATTAAAAAAAGAAAAGAAAAAAAAAAGGAAATAATGATGGTAAAAATAGTAACAATATATATAAGAGTTTCTCTATTATTGTTGTGGGTTCAGTTCATTTTCAGCTAGTTCCTTGTTCCGGCTTAAATTTCTCAAGATCTATAGGCCCCTTTCTCTGTGGTTGGTCTGTATAGTTCTTTGTTCTGTGCACGGTTCGGAGGTGTTCTGGGCCAAGGCCCGCCACTCGTGTGGTCGGCCTTGCACAATCTGGATTGCCGGCCCAAACTACTCCAGTTAGGCAGTACTCCAGACAATCAGGCGAACGCAGTCTGCACTGAGGCCCGCAGAGGGGGAGGGGCCGGCGACGGGAATGTCGGGCGGGCGGGTGGGGGGAGGGGATGGGGTGGCCCTCGTGGGAGCCGCCGGCACAGCGGGCGGGGGCACGCCTGCGCGGGAGTGGCCGGCGGGGGAGCGTCCAGTGGGGGAGAGTCCCTCTGGGGAGCGTCCCTCTGGGGAGCGCCGGCAGGGGAGCGTCCCGCGTGGGAACGGCCAAGGCGTCTCCCTGCCCAGCCCCGGCTCCCCAATGGCAGATGCGGGCGTTTGCAGCGGTGCTTTTCCGCTGCGGAAGTTACCGCAGGGCCCGCAGTCTGTGGGTTCTAATTGCTCAACTGTTCTCCTCCCTGTTATGATAGTCTCCGTGTTTCCCAGGTTCGGCGCAGATTCCGCAGGGAGAGTGTTTCCTGGTGTTTGGAAACTTCTCTTTTTAAGACTCCCTTCCCCGGACAGAGGTCCGCCCCTCCCTCTTTGTCTCTTTCTGGCTTCTATATTCTTTCCTACCTCCTTTAGAAGGCAGTGAGTTGCTTTTCTGGGTGTCCGACGTCCTCCACCAGCACTCCGAAGCTGTTTGTGGTATTTACTCGGCGCCCAGATGTCCCTTTGATGAATTTGTGGAGGAGAAAGCGTATTCCCGGTCCTAATCCTCCGCCATCTTAACCGGAAGTGCCAAAGGGAGGGTTTATATGTATACCTATGCCTGATTCATGTTGAGGTTCGACAAAAAACAAAATTCTGTAAAGCAAATATCCTTCAATTAAAAAAAAGTAATAATTAAAAAAAGAATATGCTTCAGATTTTAATTGAACAACTTTATCAACCACAACAAGAGTGTAGTATTTTTTTAAAAAGGCAATTTGAGTCCTTTAATGATCTTTTCAGTTAATATTAATATTAAATATTGAAAAACCATGTCCCAGAAAAAGTTTAGATAAAATGACTTGTCCATGACCTCTGCCCACCTCTCAATTAAAAATTTAACAGTAAAAATGAATTGTCCTTGGAATGTTAGTCTTATTTCCTTAGTAAAAGTCTTAGTAAAGACTAGTAAAAGTCTTAAAACTAGGTCAAATAAATAAATATGATAAATTTAAATTTGCAATTTAATCTAAACATTATCTTAGAAAAATAGTAAGTTAAGTATTATTTTAGATAATTTGATCTAAAATTCTCCAAGCCAGGCTTGAGCAATATGTGAACCGTGAACTTCCTGATGCTCAAGCTGGATTTAGAAAAGGCAGAGGAACCAGAGATCAAATTGCCAACATCCGCTGGATCATGGAAAAAGCAAGAGAGTTCCAGAAAAACATCTATTTCTGCTTTACTGACTATGCCAAAGCCTTTGACTGTGTAGGTCACAATAAACTGTGGAAAATTCTGAGAGAGATGGGAATGCCAGACCACCTGATCTGCCTCTTGAGAAATCTGTATGCAGGTCAGGAAGCAACAGTTAGAACTGGTCATGGCACAACAGACTGGTTCCAAATAGGAAAAGGAGTACGTCAAGGCTGTATAGTGTCACCATGTTTATTTAACTTATATGCAGAGTACATCATGAGAAATGCTGGACTGGAGGAAACACAAGTTGGAATCAAGATTGCCAGGAGAAATATCAATAACCTCAGATATGCAGATGATACCACCCTTATGGCAGAAAGTGAAGAGGAACTAAAAAGCCTCTTGATGAAAGTGAAAGTGGAGAGTGAAAAGGTTGGCTTAAAGCTCAACATTCAGAAAACAAAGATCATGGCATCTGGTCCCATCACTACATGGGAAATAGATGGAGAAACACTGGAAACAGTGTCAGACTTTATTTTTCTGGGCTCCAAAATCACTGCAGATGGTTACTGCAGCCATGAAATTAAAAGACGCTTGCTCCTTGGAAGGAAGGTTATGACCAACCTAGATAGCATATTCAAAAGCAGAGACATCACTTTGCCAACAAAGGTTTGCCTAGTCAAGGCTATGGTCTTTCCTGTGGTCATGTATGGATGTGAGAGTTGGACTGTGAAGAAGGCTGAGCGCCGAAGAATTGATGCTTTTGAACTGTGGTGTTGGAGAAGACTTTTGAGAGTCCCTTGGACTGCAAGGAGATCCAAACGGTCCATTCTGAAGGAGATCAGACCTGGGATTTCTTTGGAGGGAAGGATGCTCAAGCTGAAACTCCAGTATTTTGGCCACCTCATGAGAAGAGTTGACTCATTGGAGAAGACTCTGATGCTGGGAGGGATTGAGGGCAGGAGGAGAAGGGGACGACAGAGGATGAGATGGCTGGATGGCATCACTGACTCGATGAATGTGAGTCTGAGTGACCTCCGAGAGCTGGTGATGGATAGGGAGGCCTGGCGTGCTGCAGTTCATGGGGTCGCAAAGAGTCGGACACGACTGAGTGACTGATCTGATCTGAAGAGCATCCCTAATTCAAAAGATCCCTAAAAACTAGCAGCTTCTTGGTTTGTTAAAGAGACATCAAGGAACAGAGGATCAGCTGCTGTATTTAATCACATGGAAACATAAAATTGCAGACTGCTCATGGAGACAGATTCAGTCAAATGTAGAAGCAGAAATTTAAACTTCAGATTATTTTTCATTTTACTTAATATTTATTTTATTTCTAACAAGTTGTATGTACTTTAGTTATATAGAATGATGCTTTGATTACTTATACTTTGTGAAAAGGTTACTACAGTTAAACTAATTAACATATCCATCTCCTCACATAGTTATGTTTTTTGATGGGATGGTGGTAGAAACTAAGATTTACTTTCTTAGCAAATCTGATGAGATAGTTGGATGGCGTCATTGACTCAATGGACATGAGTTTGAGCAAGCTCTGAGAGATAGTGAAGGACGGGGAACTCTAGCATGTGGCAGTCCATGGGATCGCAAAAAGTTGGACATGAGTTAGTAACTAACAAAAACAACATATTAAGTCACCATGCTGTACTTCATATCTCTAGATTTATTCATCCTACATAACTGAAACGTTGTACTTTTTGATGAATCTCTCCTCATATCCCCCACCTTGTCATCGTTGATAATCAGCTACAGGATGCTATTATGATTTTAACTTTTTATATTCCACATATAAATGAGATCATGTGGCATTTTTTTCTGTGTCTGGCTTATTTCACTTAGCATAAACTCCTCCAGATTCATCCAAGTTGAACCAGTGCTATGTTGGTGGAAATGTAAATTGGTATAGGCATTATAAAAAGTAGTGTGGCGGTTTCTTAAAAAAAACAAACAAACAAACTAATGTATGGTCCAGAAATCCCCCTTCAGAGTATATCCAGGGAAACAAAGTCAGTACTCTAAGGTGATATCTGCATTTCCATGTTTATCACAACATTATTCAGAATAGCCAAGATATGGAAACAACCTAAGTGTATGTCAGTGGATGAACAGATAAAGCTATTCTTTTCCTGGTATTATAGCCAGATAGTTTGAGACAGAAATTTGCTTGTTCTTTTGACACTGCTGTGTTTTGCTGTATCAAATATGTCGCTACACAGACTACTAATTCTACTTTTAGCAAAGTTATCATTTTTCACAGACCAGATGTCCTCAGTTACACATTACAACAAACTACATACACCTTAGTTTGTGGTCTGGCCTCTCTCCAGTTGTTATTCTCCCCTTTTTTTCTTTCTGATATTTGAAGTCTTCTCAATCTAATCAACTAACTATAATTCCAGAGCCCATGCACAAAGCATGATGACAGTGTTAACCAATGCCTGTCACTTATTTACTCCATAAAACTGAGATTCCATGAGTAAAAGGCTTTCATGAGAAGTTTTTCATTTCCAATGAAAAAATTAAATTAAATAATATAAAATTTTATTGACAGTGAAAATGTATAGTTAGCTTTCATTCTGAAACTGTAAAACTGTAATGCAACCTCAATTTGACCATCTAACTTTGCAAAAGAGCAGAACATATTTTGCAATAAGTTCAGTGTGTATCCATTTAAGTTTATTCATGAAACTGACTTTTTACCTCATCCGTAATCTGAAAGTTTTGGATTTTAAGCCATTTTGTATATTACATAAAACTCCAATTTTCTACGATACTCATGATTATTAAAGAAATATGAAAGAGTAAAGCAGTGTTAATTTTCTTACTTAATCCTCATGGCATGATGAGTAGGGAATCAAATATCTCAGAGAAATCTGTGCATAACTGTATCATTAGCCTTGTCCCTTATTATTTTGACTATTTATGTGTTACATCCATCTATCACAGTGGTTGGCAAACAAAAGCCATTAATAAATAATGGTAGAACCAAGAAGGAGCAAGGATATATGTGAACAGCAATAAACACAAATCAGTGGGGAGGTAGTAGATGATCCAAATAAGATGTGATTTAATAATTGATTTCAAATGTGAGAAATGACTAAATTTACAGAGTTGGAGATAGCAGCAGGTTAGGTTAAATTCCACCTATGCAAAACTGTGAAGTAAATTAAATTTGTCTTTTTTTTTTTTTACCTTCCTCCAACTCAGTGTGTCCATAGAAACAACTACTAGTGAATAGATTTGTTTGGTAATTGATTTCTCTGTTATCCTACTTGGGCTTGTTCTTTTAAAGCAATATCCAGAAATCCAGAGATATTTTATTTGCTTCCATTAGTACCTAAAATTTCAGACATGGTAGTCCTGGGTTTTAATCTCAGGTCTAATTTTTGTGGGCTTATACGACTTTGGACCTATTAACTCTTCTAAAACCTCATCTATCTAACAGTTGTACCTATTTTACAGATAGTCTGAGAGTCAACCAGTTGATGTATTCAGATCTTACTGTCTGAGAATAGAAAGTGTTCAAGCAGTCATACTTAATATATGTTCTAGAAATAAATATATACCTATAGTCTTCAGTTCAGTTTGGTAACTCAGTCGTGTCTGACTCTTTGTGACCCCATGGACTGCAGCACGCCAGGCATCCCTGTCTATCACCAGCTCCCAGGGTTTACTCAAACTCATGTCCATCGAGTCAGTGATGCCATCCAACCATCTCACCCTCTGTCATCCCCTTCTCCACCTGCTTTCAATCTTTCCCAGCATAATGGTCTTTTCAAACGAGTCAGTTCTTTGCATCAGGTAGCCAAAGTACTAGAATTTCGGCTTCAACTTCCAATGAATATTCAGGACCGATTTCCTTTAGGATGGACTACTTGCTTCTCCTTGCAGTCCAAGGGACTGTCAAGAGTCTTCTCCAACACCACAGTTCAAAAGTATCAATTCTTGACTTTTGGACTCTGGGAACGGGAGAGGGCGGGATGATTTGGGAGTATAGCATTGAAATGTGTATAATATCATATCTGAAACAAGTCACCAGACCAGGTACGATGCCTGATAATGGATGCCTGGGGCTGGTGCACTGGGACAACCAAGAGGGATGGTATGGGGAGAGAGGGGGGAGGAGGGTTCAGGATGGGGAGCACGTGTATACTTGGGGCGGATCCATCTCAATGTATGGCAAAAGCAATACAATATTGTAAAGTTAAGCAAAATAAAATTTAATAAAAAAGTATCAATTCTTGGCAGTCAGCTTTCTTTAAAGGCCAAATCACACACTCATACATGACTACTGGAAAAATCATAGAATTGATTAGAGAGACCTTTGTTGACAAAGCAATGTCTCTGCTTTCTAATACACTATCTAGGTTGGTCATAGCTTTTCTTTCAAGGTTCAAGCATCTTTTAATTCAATTTCTTCAGTTACCATCTGCAGTGATTTTGGAGGACACCAAAATAAAGTCTATCACTGTTTCCACTGTTTCCCCATCTATTTGCCATGAAATGATGGGACCAGATGCCATGATCTCAGTTTTCTGAATGTTTTTTTTTTTTTTAATGTATAAATTTTATTTTATTTAACTTTACAGTATTGTATTGGTTTTGCCATGTATCAAAATGAATCTGCCACAAGTGTACATGTGTTCCCCATCCTGAACCCTCCTTCTTCCTCCCTCCCCATACCATCTTTCTGGGTCGTCCCAGTGCACCAGCCCCAAGCATCCAGTATCATGCATCGAACCTGGACTGGCAACTCATTTCATATATGATATTATACATATTTCAATGCCATTCTCCCAAATCATCCCACCCTCTCCCTCTCCCAGAGTCCAAAAGACTGTTCTTTACATCAGTGTCTCTTTTGCTGTCTCGTATACAGGATTATTGTTACCATCTTTCTAAATTCCAGATATATGTGTTAATATACTGTATTGGTGTTTTTCTTTCTGGCTTACTTCACTGTGTATAATAGGATCCAGTTTCATCCACCTCATTAGAACTGATTCAAATGAATTCTTTTTAATGGCTGAGTAATACTCCATTGTGTATATGTACCACAGCTTTCTTAGCCATTCATCTGCTGATGGACATCTAGGTTGCTTCCATGTCCTGGCTATTATAAACAGTGCTGCAATGAACATTGGGGTACACGTGTCTCTTTCAATTCTGGTTTCCTCAGTGTGTATGCCCAGCAGTGGGATTGCTGGATCATAAGGCAGTTCTATTTCCAGTTTTTTAAGGAATCTCCACACTGTTCTCCATAGTGGCTGTACTAGTTTGCATTCCCACCATCAATGTAAGAGGGTTCCCTTTTCTCTACACCGAATGTCAAGTTTTAACCCAGCTTTTTCACGCTACTCCTTCACCTTCATCAAGAGGCTCTTTAGTTCTTCATTTTCTGCCATAAAGGGTGATTTCATGAGTGTATCTGAGGTTATTGATTTTATCCCAGAAATCCTGATTCTAGCTTGTGCTTCATTTAGCCCAGGGTTTCACATGATGTACTCTCCATATAAGTTAAATAAACAGGGTGATAATATACAGCCTTGATATACTCCTTTCCTGATTTGGAACCAGTCTGTTGTTCCATGTCCAGTTCTAACTGTTCCTTCCTGACCTGCATACAGATTTATCAGGAGGTAGGTTGGGTGGTCTGGTATTCCTATCTCTTTAAGAATTTTCCACAGTCTTTTGGACTCTGGGAGAGGGAGAGGGTGGGATGATTTGGGAGAATGGCATTGAAATAAGTATATCATATATGAAACGAATCACCAGTCCAGGTTCGATGCACGATACTGGATGCTTGGAGCTGGTGCACTGGGACGACCCAGAGGGATGGTATGGGGAAGGAGGAGGGAGAAGGGTTCAGGATGGGGAAAACATGTATACCTGCGGCAGATTCATTTTGATATATGGGAAAACCAATACAATAATGTAAAGTTAAATAAAATAAAATTAAATAAATAAATCACAAAATTTAAAAAATAAAAATTAATTTTAGACACAGATGGGGATTTTTAAGAGATTTATCGAGGAAGATTAGTTGTCTGTTCAGCTACCCCTGAAATCATACATGTGCAGAGATGCCCAGTAAAGACTTAGTAATGAGGACTCTCATCCTACTATGGATAGAATAAATTATGTTTTTTAACTCACCACCTAGAACACGGTAGAGAAACATATTGTTTAGAAGAAGAAACATAGAACAAGAAAACATTATTATTTTAACTTTATACTGGAGCTCTTTTTTTCATTACTTTAGAAAGACTCTTGAACTTCTTCTACCTTGCCTAGAATAAGGGAAGGTGGTGTGTGTGTGTGTGTGTGTGTGTGTGTGTGTTGTGTGTTGTGTTTTGTGTGTTGTGTTTAGCAGAAACAGAGCCTGAATGTACTCAGTGAGGAGGGAGGAAAATGTCTTTTTGAGGAAGTGAGACCAGTTGGAGAACTTGGGCAACTCTTACTCTTCTCACAAACTGTAGAGGTATGGTGGGAATGGTGAGAGCGAATGTAAAGTAGGATGAAGAGGTATATGGATATCTAGTAAAGCCATTTCTACTAGATGGGTCACAGATTCCACAGGACAGATTCTTGTACAATAGTAAGTTAGTCACAGTCTGGGAATTCTCTCATTGTTCTCTCTTTAAGAAAAAATGAATGGTCCCTTACTCCCAAAGATAAAACAAAGGTGATGAAGAAACTGTATTGCTGTATAAAAGATAATATGAATTAAAAATCTCCATAATATCAGTCAAGGCTCTTGAATAGACTATTGTATTTTAAAATTAGCATGTCCATGGAAAACCAACAAGCTATATAAATAGTGTTTGCTTTGCCTAAGTTTTTTATAAAACTTCTTTCATCAAATCACAGTTTATCATGATATATGTGGTAATTAAGCAATGCATCTTTATGTTAATGGCTAACCTAACATTTCATAAATGTACGAGAACATTTCTACACCAAGAGACAGTGTAATAACTAAAAATTAGTTTAATTTTGCAATCCCACATAAATTCTTCCCTTCTAATTGAGTAATCATTTATAAGATCAAAATGCATTATGAGACTATAAATAAATTACAAACATATGGCACATTAAATTATTGTACTTGTCAAACTAGCCTTAAATTATTCCAATTTTCTTTTGTTCAATGGAACAAAAAGGGGGAAACTTATGACATATTTATTATTATGCCTGTTAATGTCTAGAACTCTGACTTGACAATATTCTTGAATTTGGGAGCTTTTATTTTAAATTAATATGTATGGAAACCAATGTCATTGGGCAAATAAATATTTACCTATGATATTGAATCTGATATCTTCATAATATTTAGATTTAAATTACAAAACATCAAGAAGTTATACACACTAATTGACCAACATTAGTATCTTAAATAATAATAATATATATACTCATATTTCATATTTATATTAATATATGTGCTCTTACTTTCATCTATGAATACATAATTTACATTTATCCAGAATTTAAAAATGTTTAGATTTTAAAACTTTTTAGGTATAATTGTACATTTAAGAAACTACATTAAGAGCTTTTTGCTTCATCTTTTTTAACCTCACAATATGACAAAAGGCAGTGTGACATTTTTCTGCACCTTAGTACTTTTTTGTCAAGTGGATCATATTCATGTTTAAAGCTTTCTTAATTCAGTCAATGTATAGTCATCTCTCAGTATTCAAGGAGAGCTGTTTCCAGGACACCCCTTGGGAATCAAAATCTTTGAATGCTCAAGTCCTTCACATAAAATTTTGTAGTGTTTGCATATAACCTATGCACATTAGGTCATACACTTTAAAGGATCTTTAGATTATTTGTAATATGTAATGACACCACCCTTATGGCAGAAAGTGAAGAGAAACTAAAAAGCCTCTTGATGAGAATGAAAGAGGAGAGTGAAAAAGAGTGAAAGAGGAGAGTGAAAAAGTTGGCTTAAAGTTCAACATTCAGAAAACTAAAATCATGACATCTGGTCCCATCACTTCATGGGAAATAGATGGGGAAACTGGAACCAGTGTCAGACTTTATTTTGGGGGGCACCAAAATCACTGCAGATGTTGACTGCAGCCATGAAATTAAAAAACACTTACTCCTTGGGAGAAAAGTTATGACCAACCTAGAGAGCATATTCAAAACCAGAGACATTACCTTGTCAACAAAGGTCCATCTAGTCAAGGCTATGGTTTTTCCAGTGGTCATGTATGGATGTGAGAGTTGGACTATAAAGAAAGCTGAGCACTTAAGAATTGATGCTTTTGAACTGTGGTGTTGGAGAAGACTCTTGAGAGTTCCTTGGACTGCAAGGAGATCCAACCAGTCCATTCTAAAAGAGATCAGCACCCCACCCCAGTGTTTTTGCCTGGAAAATCCCATGGACAGAGGATCCTGGTAGGCTCCAGTCCATGAGGTCACTAACAGTCAGACACGACTCTGAGCGACTTCACTTTCACTTTTCACTTTCATTCATTGGAGAAGGAAACGGCAACCCACTCCAGTATTCTTGCCTGGAGAATCCCAGGGATGGGGGAGCCTGGTGAGCTTCTGTCTATGGGGTCGCACAGAGTCGGACACGACTGAAGTGACTTAGCAGCAGCAGCAGCTGGGTGTTCTTTGGAAGGAATGATGCTAAAGCTGAAACTCCAGTACTTTGGCCACCTCATGCGAAGAGTTGACTCATTGGAAAAGACTCTGATGCTGGGGGCGATTGGGGGCAGGAGGAGAAGGGGACGACAGAGGCTGAGGTGGCTGGATGTCATCAGTGACTCGATGGACCTGAGTTTGCACTCCGGGAGTTGGTGATGGACAGGGAGGCCTGGCATGCTGCAATTCATGGAATTGGTTGAATAACCAAATGAAGAACCTGCGGGTCTGAAAGATCAACTTTAATTACCACTCAGCTGAACACACAATTCAAAGCTTAAGAAAGTTCCCTGATTCGTTGTATAATAAAATTAAAGGCAATTAGATAAAAAGTACACTGTAAATAAAATTCACAGAAAATGAACTTTTAAAGTGCTTTCATAGAAAAGTAAAGCCTAACAAGAACAGAAGCCCAAGAACCTGAAAAAAACTGGAAAAGAAAATAAATTGAAAATCATTTTCCTATAGAAAACAGTAAGATAATTTCTGATACTCTTTTACCATTGGCAAAGTTCACACTTTTTATTTTTAGTTTTTTATAAGGCAAGTCTTATCTGATGATAAAAACTTAACTAGATTTCCTTGTTATTCTTTGTCTCTGCCAAATTTTGTTTCTTTCATTTCTTTCATCTCACTTTCAATAATTTTATGTACTGCACTGAATTTTTATTTCATCCACCACTTGATTACAAACCTTTTGAAAAAGGGCTAATTATAAGATAGGATGTTCATCTTTGCCTAATCAGTGCATAACAAAAAATGTGGACCACAACTGGTTCTTGAAATACATTGGGTTTCCTAGATGGCACAGTGGTAAATAATCTGCCTAATGCAGATAATGCAGGAGGCAGAAGAGACATTCAATCCGAGTTGGCAAATGCATGCAGTAGGAAATGGCAACCCAGTCCAGTATTCTTGCCTGGAAAATTCCATAGACAGAGAAAATTCCTGGTAGGCTACATCCATAGGGCTGCAAAGAGTCAGACATGACTAGTACACACACACACACACACACACACATTTGCTGAATTCAAGATAGAAAAATTTTATACATGTATAGTGATACTATGGCCACCTGATGCGAAGAGCTGGCTCATTTGAAAAGACTCTGATGCTGGAAAAGATTGAGGGCAGGAGGGGAAGGGGATGACAGAGGATGAGATGGTTGGACAGCATCACCGACTCAATAGACATGGGTTTGCGTAAACTCTGGTATTTGGTGATGGACAGGGAGGCCTGGCGTGCTGGGTTCATGTGGTCACAAAGAGTCGGACACGACTGAGTGACTGAACTTAACTGAACTGATAGTGATGCCTGGAACATGATTAATGCTCCCTTCCAAGTCTCTTCCTTTCCCTCTGTTTTGGAATTTTATATATATATATATATATATATATATATATATATATATATAACACACATATATATATACATATACATACACATATACATTTTAAAATGTGAAGCTGTTCTTTTCATATGGTATTTACCATATTGCCCACTTTGAAAGTGAGAAAACTGAGACACACAAACAATAATTTGGTAAAACAGACAAGCAATGGATGTTGGAACAAATATTTCAACCAAGAAATTAGATTCTAGGAGATACAATTTAATAAGTATATTTAATGTTAATAAACATATTTGTTTATGGTGTAATGAGCTTTTAAATTTATGTGGAGTCACCTGTATTAGGCAGTAGAGAGATCCATTTCCAGTAGTTTTAACACTATTTGCTACTATCTATATACCAACAAAAGATCCCATAGGAAATAAACTTATAGAAATTGATAGAGGTCATGCTTTAAGAATTTTCCTTTTTCATTTACTGAGGGTGTGGGAAGAATGTTCCGGGATAGTACATACTACTTGTTAAAACAATACACATTTGCACAATCATTCTATACTGAAATATGTTGCATAACATTTTTTGCATAAATAGAAATCTTTATTGATAAAGCATTGTAAACCCAAAAGGAATTTCTGAATAATAAATAAGCAGACGTTTCACTTGTAGTCACTTGCTGTGTTACATAAAGTAAAACTATAACCTGTAATCACATCTATTTGCCTTAGCATAATTTGTTCTCTTTCAAAATTTATTTTGATATGGCAGCTTCCTTACAAAATATCTATTTATCACATTAAAATATAATATGTCTTAATATAATCTTCATAAATAATATTTTAACTTCAGAATGCTTTCTACCATTTATTTAAATTAGCATCCTTGGACTTCCATTGTGGTCCAGTGGTTAAGAATCCACCTACCAGTGCAGGAGACAAAGGTGCAATCCTTGGTCCAGGAAGATCCTACATACCATGGAGCCATTGTACTATAACTACTGAAGCTCATACACCCTAGGACCCATGCTTAACAAGAAAAATTACTGCAATGAGGAGTTTGCACACCGAAAATAGAGAGTAAATTCAGCTCATCTCACTTAGAGAGAGCCCCCACACAGAAACAAAGACTTAGAACAGCCAAAAATAAATAAATTAATTAAAAATAATTATAAAAAAGAAACACCCTCACTATTGCATGATGCAAATATACACATCTTACATTTACTCAAGCACCCATAGTTTGGTACTTAATCTGCATTAGAATCATTGTGGCTTCCTTCTGTGTCTTAAAATATAATATTTGATTTTGAAGATACATTCACCAGGCTAAGAAACACATTTTAAAACACTGTTACTCATCCATATCAATAATAAATAGTGCCTAAACCGTGCTCATTTGTTATTGTGGATTTTAAAGACACAGAAACACTTACAAGCTTGCCAATGCATAAATTTTATTCTACATATTTTTCTCTATTGAACAAAATAGTTCATTCTTTTAACAAATGTTTATTGAGCAATTTGTGCAAAGTTAGAGAAATACTACCAATGATTCAGAACCCCCAGATATAAGGGAGATCTGATAATACCATCAGGTACCTATTGAGATTTTGAAGAGATGGGAGCTGAGGTGAAGACAAATTAGAAGGGAGTTTGGATAAGGGGATAAGTGTATGACGAGTATCATTTGTGGCCCTGAAATTAAACACAAAGATGGGAGTAGTTCTTTTCATTAACCCCACTCTTAGAAGTTTCCTATCAGACATGCAGACACTCAGCCCAAACCCTTTCACAAGAGAGAACTTGATGTCCAGCTTCAGAGAACATAGCTAGCTTTTATATCTTTCCAAATACACATTGGGCTTTAAGCCAAAGTCATCTTCTCAGGGTAGATTGCGGCAAATGAATGCAAATTGGATAACGTTAGCCATCTCTACCTTCTTTGTCGTTCCTCTAGTAGGAAATCTTTTCTGTGGAAATCTTCCTTCATACTGCAAGATTTTGTCAAGTCTCTAGAACAGTCTGACAGCAACCTCTGCCCAATCATGTTATTCTTCATTGTTTTCAGGCATTATCCTTCAGTAAACCTTTTGGAGTCCTAAATCCATCTCAGCATCTGCTTCTGAGAGAGTCCAACAGACAGAGGCAATTATTTTATTCAACATTGATTCTACACATAGAAAGGACCCACCTTTTAATGAAAATTCCTTCAAACAATATAATGAAGTTAAGATTTTATACAACCACTAAAAATCACATCTTTTCCAATGAAAAATACATAATAAAGTAGATAATCTTCTCATTTTTAAAAAGTATCAGTTCAGTTCAGTTGCTCAGTCATGTCTGACTCTTTTTGACCCCATGGAAAGCATCACACCAAGCTTCCCTGTCCATCACCAACTCCCGGAGCTTACTCAAACTCATTTCTATTGAGGCAGTGATGCCATCCAATCTTCTCATCCTCTGTCATCCCCTTCTCCTCATGCCTTCAATATTTCCCAAAATAAAGGTCTTTTCAACTGAATCAGTTCTTCTTTACATCAGGTGGCCAAGTTTCAGCTTCAGCGTCAATCCTTGCAATGAATATTCAGGACTGATTTCCTTTAGGATGGACTGGTTGGATCTTCTTGCAGTCCAAGAGACATTCAAGAGTCTTCTCCAACACCACAGTTCAAAAGCATAAGTTCTTTCGCACTCAGCATTCTTTATAGTCTGACTCACATCCATACGTAAGTACTGGAAAAAGCATAGCTTTGGGTAGATGGACCTTTGTTGTCAAAGTAATGCCCTGCTTTTTAATATGCTGTCTAGGTTGATCATAACATTTCTTCCAAGGAGCAAGAGTCTTTTAATTTCATGGCTGCAGTCACCATTTGCAGTGATTTTGGTGCCCCAAAATATGAAGTCTCTCATTGTTTCCCCATCTAATTGTCATGAAGTTGATAGGACCAGATGCCATGATCTTAGTTTTCTGTATGTTGATTTTAAGCCAACTTTTTCTCTCTCCTCTTTCACTTTTATCAAGAAGCTCTTTAGTTCTTCACTTCTGCCATAAAGATGGTGTTATCTGCATATCTGAGGTTATCTATATTTCCCGGCAATCTTGACTCCAGCTTGTGCTTCATCCAGTCCAGCGTTTTTCATTATGTACTCAGCATATAAGTTAAATGAGCAGGGTGACAATATACAGCCTTTCCCAATTTGGAACCAATCTGTTGTACCATGTCCAGTTCTAACTATTGCTTCTTGACCTGCATACAGATTTCTCAGGAGGCCGGTCAGGTGGTTGGTATTCCCATTTCTTGAATAATTTTCCATAGTTTTTTGTGATACACACAGTCAAAGCTTTTGGCTTTCTTATCTTTCCTTTCTGTTCTTTGGAATTGTGCATTCAAATTGGTATATATTTCCTTTTCTCCTTGGCCTTTAGCTTCTCTTCCTTTCTCAACTATTTGAAAGGCCTCCTCAGACAAATGTTTTGTCTTTTTGCATTTCTTTTTCTTGGGATGGTCTTGATCACTGCCTCCTGTACAATGTCATGAACCTCCATCCATAGTTCTTCAGGTACTCTGTCTATCAGATCTATTCTATTCCCTGAATCTACTTGTCACTTCCACTGTACAATCATAGGGGATTTGATATAGGTCATACCTGAAGGATCTAGTGGTTTTCCATGCTTTCTTCAATTTGTCTGAATTTGGCAATATGAAGTTCATGATCTGAGCCACAATCAGCTCCTTGTCTGTTTTGTTGACTGTATAGAGCTTCTCCATCTTGGCCTGCAAAGAATATAATCAATCTGATTATGGTGTCGACCATCTGATGATGTCCATGTGTAGAGTCTTCTCTTGTGTTGTTGGAAGAGGGTGTTTGCTATGACCAGTGCTTCTCTTGGCAAAACTCTATTAGCCTTTGCCCTGCTTCATTCTGTACTCCAAGGCCAAATTTGCCTGTTACTCCAGGTGTTTCTTGACTTTCTACTTTTGCATTCCAGTCCCCTATAATGAAAAGGACACCTTTTGGGTGTTAGTTCTAGAAGATCTTGTAGGTCTTCATAGAACTGTACAACTTCAACTTTTTCAGGATTACTACTTGGGAAATAGACTGAGATTACTCTGATCTTGAATGGTTTGCCTTGGAAACCAACAGAGATCATTCTGTCATTTTTGAGATTGAATTCAAGAAGTTCATTTTGGACTCTTTTGTTGACTATGATGGCTACTCCATTTCTTCTAAAGGATTCTTGCCCACAGTAGTAGATGTAATGGTCATCTGAGTTAAATTCATCCATTCCCTTCCATTTTAGTTCACTGATTCCTAAAATTTTGATATTCACTCTTGTCATCTCCTGTTTGACCACTTTCAATTTGCCTTGATTCATAGACCTAACATTCCAGGTTCCTATACAATATTGCTCTTTACAGCATCAGACTTTTTAAAAGTCTAGTTTGGTACAAAACCAGCTGCATTTGCTTCTCTCAAATCATTAGATTTATATACACATATAGAAAAGTAATTCTTCCCTCAGGCAGAGGGCTAAAATTCCTATAGTTTATATCTGAATACTCTGTAATATAGTAAAGGATCAGGAGATAAAACTCTGAGCTTGACATCCAGAACACTTTTAACAAATGTGTAATACAATACAGTGATGAGAATATGGTTTAAACAGAACATATTAAGAAATTCAATCATTGTATTATGACTCCATAATATTCTAGTGAATGATGGGAAGAATTCCCAAACTTTCTTCCCTAGCTTATTTCTAAGTTACTATATCTTAAATTCCCAGAGAAACTGTAGAATTTAGAAAAGTAGCAGGGGGAAAGCTTTGGATTTTTTTTTTTTCTTTCTCTTTCTATGCTTTTGTCTCTACTCCATTTCCTTGTAGAGAACGTGTTCATTTATTCCCCCAAGGCGTACTGCCGTTATGAGGGCACAGGCTTAGAAGACACACCTCCTCCTTCTCCTCACATTTTCCCTGGCTGGAGACAGTCACTGGTGGAGTGAACACAGATTATATGTGCCCTCCTTTCTCCCTGTCCTTATATGCTAGCTGACAGCAGGGACAACAAGGCCATGGGTTTGTAAATCATCATGCAAGCACTATGCTTGTAGCACATGGAGAATTCAGGAAGCAAATAACTTGTACTAATATGACAACTTGAACTCAGAGAATATAAAAGTGTCCAGAGGTAATTTTAATTTACCCTAAGTATGTCTTTCAAACTGAATTTTTGTTCATCTTGGGGAAAGAAGATCTTCCTTCAGTGGTAAGAACATAAGTGAAATGACAAGGCTACACAAGTAGAAGGAATATCAGGAGTGCCTGCTCCAAAAAATCCTTTATTTGAATCTATTTACCTTGAAAGAAGCCCAAGTCAAGTTACAACTATGATTGTAGAACAGAGGAACTGGGGATTATCATGTCCTAATAGTTTCTATTTTTAACTCTACATCATAGACTTTGAAAAAGAATAGTTCTGGCCAACCTGATTATTATAGAAAATAAAATGAGATGGTACTAGTGCTATGAATTCAGTGGGTGTTTTTTGTTGTTTGTTTGTTTGCTTGTTTCTTTAATATTGATAGTACTTTACAAATCATTCCATTTATGACAATATTTTTAACCATCAGTAGAGTTTCACTCACTTATTCGAGACAGTCATTTATGTGTTTTTCCTGCTACAAGGATATTTAAATCATTAGGTATTTTATCAAAATCTTAATGTCAGGACTCAATGTAATACAGCCTAATATAATGTAAAACCAATGTAATCTATTGTTTAGAAGCCATGATGAACAGAGAAATTAAAAAAAAAAATTGTAACTGAAGCTCAAATATCACTTATTGATTTAGTTCTTGAAAAGGAATGGATCATTCAGCAGGAAAGAAATATCAGAAGTTCTCTCACAAATATTCCTCAGGCATAAAATTATTCTTCAGAGGTATATGGAAAACTTGAGCACGGCTTTTTTCTAAAGATTGTGTATCTATTGCTTGTAGACTTTTGGATCGCAGCCATTCTGACTGGCGTGAAATGGTACCTCATAGTGGTTTTGATTTGCATTTCTCTGATAATGAGTGATGGTGAGCATCTTCTCATGTGTTTGTTAGCCATCTGTATGTCTTCTTTGGAAAAATGTCTATTTAGTTCTTTGGCCTTATGATCCAGCAATCCCACTGCTGGGCATACACACTAAGGAAACCAGAATTGAAAGAGACACGTGTACCCCAATGTTCATCACAGCACTGTTTATAATAGCCAGGACATGGAAGCAACCTAGATGTCCATCAGCAAATGAATGGACAAGAAAGCTATGGTACATATACACAATGGAGTATTACTCAGCCATTAAAAAGAATACATTTGAATCAGTTCTAATGAGGTGGATGAAACTGTAACCTATTATACAGAGTGAAGTAAGCCAGAAAGAAAAACACCAATACAGTATACTAACGCATATATATGGAATTTAGAAAGATGGTAACAATAACCCTGTATACGAGACAGCAAAAGAGACACTAATGTATAGAAGTCTTTTGGACTCTGTGGGAGAGGGAGAGGGTGGGATGATTTGGGAGAATGGCATTGAAATATGTATAATATCATATATGAAATGAGTTGCCAGTCCAGGTTCGATGCATGATACTGGATGCTTGGGGCTGGTGCACTGGGATGACCCAGAGGGATGGTATGGGGAGGGAGGGGGAGGAGGGTTCAGGATGGGGAACACATGTATACCTGTGGCAGATTCATTTCGATATATGGCAAAACCAATACAATATTGTAAAGTTAAAAAAAAAATTAAAAAAATAAATAAATAAAATAAAAATTAAAAAAATAAAGATTGTGTATCATGCCCTGAGTATTATGTTGCAGTGTTTTCACTAGATAACTGAAGTGCATGTGAATTTGCATGTCAAAGTGTTAGTCACTGAGTCGTGTCTGACTCTTTGAGACTCCATGGACTGTAGGCCACCAGGCTCCTCTGTCCGTGGGATTTCCCAGACAAGAGTACTGGAGTGGGATGCTGTCCCCAGTCCCAGTGCCAGAAGAGCCACAGAGCCAAGTCTTTATAATTCATTTTTTTTTTCTGGGTGATTAAAAGACCTTGGGCCAAACTCTAATTGTCAGGACTAAGTTTAAACTTTTAACAGAATTTGGTTTTTGTGTGAAGAATGAACAAATTTCTTGGAAGCCTTCCAAAAAATAATGTTACATCATAGAGATATACATTGAGAGGTGCTGGATGGCTCAAATCTGGTCAGTTCCTATGGGAAACAGTCAACTGTGCCCCAGTGGTAAATCAGGCACCCAGAGATCCACCTGCTACCCGTCCACTCTGATTCAAGATACCTAAATGAATCAGAATTTTGCTTTTCTATTTGGTCAGGCTTCCCCACAATCTGCAACCCCAAAACTTGCAATTCTCTTTTGGGTTAAAACAATTATAAGAACAACAATGAAACTTGCTATTACAGGTTTTAGAAGGTTATATTTCAAAATAAGTCATGACATATGTCACATAAATATGGAGGAGAAATTAGTAATAGGTATGATGAATTAGAGATTCAAGAACAAAATTATGCCTCCACTGCTATGGTAATATTTTGTAGTGCAAAACAAGAAGATTATCAACTGTACTAAAATCATGACTACCCCTAATCTATTATGGGTTTATTTTAGTAATTCAGCTTAAGAATACTGACATTTTTTTTATTACAAATTCTATTAAAATATCTGACTTGACTTTAGTGGATCAATAGATCTAACATTAGACTTCTGTGCTGGGAATAAAGAGTGATTAGTCAATTCTAATGTTGAATAAAAGTGATTACTTCTATCAGTTTAATTAAGTCCACTAACAGTATTTTCAGTACCTTGTGAGGGCTAAAATCTCTCAAGTTATGAACCTTCCAGCCACTGGCTAAAGAAAAACTGGTTCACCCAGAAAGAGCATATAGAAATAGGAGTAAAACCTAAATGGTCCTGGTTTTCAACTATGACATATATGGAAACCATTTTAATCAGCATTAAATTAAAATGAAACAATTTTGTCTGGAAATCTTTTCTACAATATTACACGAGAGAGAGTATATAAATTTTAGGTGAAATTAAACTTACTCATGAAAAAAGTAGTAAGCCAGCTAACACTTGTCTCCAAATGGTAGCGATAAACCTGCACATGCTTGGAAGACTTGGTCCCTTGTCATCATTTGGTTGAGTGTTACTAGTTTACTAGTGGTATGTTGTTGACAAGCCAGATGGGCACCAAATCCTTTTCAATTGTATTTTGAAAGACAGACAATAAAAGATTTTGTGGTTTTGCTTTTTAATGTTTCAAAGGAGTATTTCTCAGTGAGTGTGTCTTAAAGTCTTTGAAAGGATAATTTTTTTATCATCACATGTGCATTGTGTGATGTTTCACACCCCTGTTATCTACCCATTAATTGGTAGCCGGTTTTCAGTTTTTAAGGGAAAAAAAAAAAGAAATGCCTTCAAACATTTCCAAATGCCCCCGGGAGAATTTAGAATTTCTTTACCAAGGGTTGTGCCCATCTGTTCCCAATGAGTGAAACATTTGTGGAGTGAAATGAGCCATGTGACCCTGAGAACACAGACTCAGAGAACCCAGTCTCACAGTTAACATGTTTTGGCCATTTTTCTATCTGAATATTTTTTGTTCATCTTGGAAAATTTGGGCTTGAAAAAAATATAATTGAGAGAATTGAACAGAAGTCATAGGCCATTCAATTCCCAAAGAACGAGGAGGAAATGTTATGAGGAGCAGCTTTTTGCCATACTTTATAACTTGTCATACAACACGTAGTACTTCACTGGAGACCATAGGGAAGCAGCCTTGCCATATTGGAACTAGAACAGACTGTTGTATTTGGGAATCAACATCACCACTATCAGGGGCTTCCCAGGTAGATCAGTGTTAGAGAATCCACCTGCCAATATGTGAGATGCAGGAGAAATGTGTTCAATCCCTGGCATGGGAAGATCCCCTGGAGAAAGAAATGGCAACACACTACAGTATTGTTGCCTGTTCAATTCCATGGACAGAGGAACCTGGCAGACTATAGTCCATGGGGCCACAGAGTGTCGGACACGACTGAGCACACACACCCCACCACTGTCAACCGCTTCACAGCTAAAGAAAAAGGCAGATCACCTCCTATGATCCTGAGTAAGTGTTGAATTTTTTTCTTTCCTTAAAATATTAGATGCTAACTATCTTAGTCTTTGTGGGGATAAACATTTCCTTTGACAATTATTCAACTCTGTTATTGTAAAGCAAAGTAGCTATGGGTGGTATATAAGTGATCATATGGTTGGTTTCTAGTAAAAATTTATTTATGGACATTTATACTTGAATTTTACATATATTTAACATGTCACAGAATATTATTCTTTAATTTTTAAATGATTTTAAAAGGAGAGATAACATTCTTTAATCTCTGACATAATTTTACAAAAATAGACAATCAGCCAGGTATGTTCCTTGGGTCAGTTTGGTGATATCTTACCTTCAATAAAAAATGAGATTTTAAACTTTGTAGGCAAAGCAATCTGTGTTTTGATGCTGCTGCTGCTGCTAAATCGCTTCAGTCGTGTCCGACTCTGCGACCCCATAGACAGCAGCCCACCAGGCTCCCCCATTTCTGGGATAAAATATTTGTAAGAATTACTGAAAAATACATCATTCTCCAATTAAAATTAGACCATAAGTGACAAGGGTGTCCCTTCATCTTAACCATTTGGATATTAAGAATTATTCATTGTTCATTTCTCTGATTAGACAAGCAAGGGAAAAGATATCTTAATGTCTAGTTTGACAGATAAATCAGAATGTTACTCTGTGTGAGTTGATCAATGAATAATTGTTGTGGTTCTCTATATATATCATGTATTTCCATTAAACAGAAAAGTAGACTGCTGCTTCTGCTGTCGCTTCAGTCATGTCCGACTCTGTGTGACCCCATAGAGGGAAGCCCACCAGGCTCCCCCGTCCCTAGGATTCTCCAGGCAAGAACACTGGAGTGGGTTGCCATTTCCTTCTCCAATGCATGAATGTGAAAAGTGAAAGTGAAGTCACTCAGTTGTGTCCGACTCTGTGCAACCCCATGGACTGCAGCCTACCAGGCTCCTCCATCCATGGGATTTTCCAGGCAAGAGTACTGGAGTGAGGTGCATTGCCTTCTCCTAAATTAATATGTTTACAAAAACATCCACCTGTTAGAATACCCAGGAAAGAAAAGAGATGTCTCACATCACCAGTGTTTTGTTCAAAAATTCAGGTACACATGGTGTCAAGGGTTAATTTCAAGTTAAGTGCTTGAGAGTCCCTTGGACTGCAAGAAGATCCAACCAGTCCATTCTGAAGGAGATCAATCCTGGAATTTCTTTAGAAGGAATGATGCTAAAGCTGAAACTCCAGTATTTTGGCCACCTCATGCGAAGAGCTGACTCATTGGAGAAGACTCTGATGCTAGGAGGGATTGAGGGCAGGAGGAGAAGGGGACGACAGAGGATGAGATGGCTGGATGGCATCAGTGACTCGATGGACGTGAGTCTGAGTGACCTCCGTGAGCTGGTGATGGACAGGGAGGCCTGGCGTGCTGCGGTTCATGGGGTCGCAAAGAGTCGGACACGACTGAGCGACTGATCTGATCTGATCTGATCTGATGTTGTATTTGCTAACTAAGACCATGATTGATGGAAACGGCTTCTCTTGCAAGTGTTTAGTCTTTTCAATTTAATGTTTAAAATATTTTTTACTTCTTCTTAGAGAATAGCATTGTCTTACAATGACATTATATTATTTTAAAAGTCTACTTCAAAACTATAAGAATTACGACAAGAAAACTCTCAAGAGGTTTAGAAAATAGACAAGAGAAAGAGTGATAAAGAAAGAGACAGAGACATGATAAATATCCAGACACACATAAACATGTACACACACACAGGCACAAACATACATAAGGAGAGGGAGACAGAAAAACACCCAAAAGTGGCAAAATATACAACAAAAAAGTGGTGGATGGGGTCACATGAGCACTCTCCCTACTAATCATGCTGCTTTTCCATAAATTTCAACTGTTTTTAGCATAAAAAAATTGTAAAAATAACTATGTGGTCATTTTGGCTAGTTTTCCTCTAGTTATTTTCTATAGTCAGTAATTAGATACTGTCAATTTGGGGCTAACATGTCCATTATTATTCCACAAATTATTCCAATTACTAGGAATTTATGATGTTTTCCTTCATTTTAATCTCTTCTTTTAACTTCTACATGTCAGAGGAAATCTCTTTAAACATTGCATCCAGGTTGAGATGCCAATTTGAATCTCTAGGTCTTCACATGCACTAGCCCCCACTGCCAACCACATTTAACTTCCTGCTCATAAATGCATCATATCATTTCCCTTAATTTCTCTCATATTTTCCTTTCTCCTACAATACGTTCTTCCTAACATCCTTTTGACCTAAATGTTCCTTACCTATATAATCAAGCTTAGCTTGAATTCTAACACTTCAGTGAAGCCTGTCATTAAATTCAAAGATAATTTTTAAGAGGAAAGATTATGACTCTCATTCAAATGCACAGTGACTACAGAACAAAATACTTCATGTATTTATTATGTAATGTTGGAACCAGTGAGACACACAACTATTTGAAGTAGAATTTAAAGAGCAAATATATAAACACAAGGGATATGCTAAAATGAATTTGTTAATACAAATTCACAAAGTGAAATTGAAAGTGTTAGTTGCTCAGTCATATCCGATTCTTTGCAACCCCATGGACTGTAGCCTGCCAGGCTCCTCTATTCATGGAATTCTCAAGGCAAGAATACTGGAGTGGGTAGCCATTTCCTTCTTCAGGAGATCTTCTTGACTCAGGAATTAAACCTGAATGGTGATTGCAGCCATAAAATTAAAAGACATTTACTCCTTGGAAGGAAAGTTATGACCAACCTAGATAGCATATTCAAAAGCAGACATTACTTTGCCAACAAAGGTCCATCTAGTCAAGGCTATGGTTTTTCCAGTGGTCATGTATGGATGCGAGAGTTGGACTGTGGAGAAAGCTGAGCCCCGAAGAATTGATGCTTTTGAACTGTGATGTTGGAGACGACTCTTGAGAGTCCCTTGGACTGCAAGAAGATCCAACCAGTCCATTCTAAAGGAGATGAGTCCTGGATGTTCTTTGGAAGGACTAATGCTAAAGCTGAAACTCCAATACTTTGGCCACTTCATGCAAAGAGTTGACTCATTGGAAAAGACTCTGATGCTGGGAGGGATTGGGGGCAGGAGGAGAAGGCGACAACAGAGGATAAGATGGCTGGATGGCATCACTGACTCGATGGACATGAGTTTGGGTGAACTCCAGGAATTGGTGATTGACATGGAGGCCTGGCATGCTGCAATTCATGGAGTCGCAAAGGATCATACACGACTGAGCAACTGAATTGAACTGAACTGAACTCCTGCATTACAGGCAGATTCCTTACCATCTGAGCCACAGAGAACAATGTCAATATTCTTCATCAGGAGGTATTTTGCATTGTTGGCAACTATCTATGACTTTTAGTTTTGTAAAGGATCTCAAAGACAGTAAATATAATATATCCTGTGGAATCAGATAATGCAGATGATTGAGCTAAACAGAATATCCAGAAATCTACTTCTATATGTGCTCATTTTGAAGTCTTTTACCATTTCTCCCAACTCTGATGACTTCCTTCTGACTTCCTTCTCCTTTAAAGGTACCTGTAGCATTTAAAACACTGATGGTAGATTCCCTCAATACCTCGAGGATGCTCAAAGGCCAGCACAGAAGTATTATAGCATCATTTGGGAGATTTCCAGAAACACACAATCTCAGGCCTTATCCTAGAACTCCTGAATCAAAACCTGCATTTAAACAAGATTCACAGGTGATTTACATGCACATTAAAGTCTCCAAAGGACTGGTCCATAATAACATAAATGAATACAAGTATAAATGGTGGCTCATCTGGCAAAGAACCTACCTGCCAATGCAGGAGATGCTACAGACTCAGGTTCAATCCCTAGGTCTGGAAGATCTCCTAGAGAATGCAATGGCAACCACTCCAGCATTCTTGCCTGGGAAATTTCACAAACAGAGTAGCCTGTCTGGCCATAGTACATGAGGTTGCAAAGAGTGAGACCTGACTTAGCATCCATGCAGGCATGAATAAACTGTCTTATATCATTCACTATTTTGGTACTGTCTTAATAAGTTTCTTTACTTCCAAACTCTTAGGATACCCTTTAAATAAACCAAGGAATTGAGTAAAAAAAAAAAAAAAAAATTCTCAAAGTGCAAAACCTGTTGCCACTTTTTTTCATTATAAGAAATTCTTAAATATCTTTAAAAGTTATGTAAGCTGATGCTTGCAGAGATAGGAAAATCAGAGCTGAACTCATATTGTACTGGAAAAAACATAAAAACTATTGAAATATTTTATACATTTTAAGTTTTAATGAATATGCTTCAGTACAATTTTATAGACAAATAAAAGATTAGCATCAGATATTAAGGGAAGATTGACCAAACAGGTAATTTGCTACTTAAAGTTCTCAGCATAGAAGTATCTGTTACTTAATTATATGATATTCTCAACAGTACTGTACTCCTGCAGATATTAAGCAGAGTTTTGATATCCCGGTCTTAGTAACTGTGAGTTGAGTCAATTTCACACATGAGCAAATATAGTCTAACAAGAAATCAACAAAGCAAAATGAAGTTCCTAGACTCGACTATTTTTTTTCAGTTTCTTATTAGACTTAGGCATAATATTATTAATTATATGAAAAACTCTGTTGTAGGGATAAAACTGCAACATTTTCCATACAGTAACATATTATGTGTTTTTTTTCCTTGAAAAATTAAATAAATCTTACTATGAAAAATCATTAAGATTAAATATATTTTAGGGTACCAAAGTCTCTCCTAAACTTTCCTTTTTATGTCATTTGTCAATAAATGTAAAGTGATTTTAAGTTTCATGTCTTTTTAAAAAAATTCTCATAATTTCTTTCTATTAGAACTTCATTTTTAAGTAGCAGTTCACAGGTTTTGTTTAGCTAGCTCTATGGGAACAGCATTTTTAAAAGTTTAAATTTTAAAATATAATGTTCTATTCTACTCCTTCCTTGTTGCTAAAGGGAAAGGTATCCAATGATTAAATGTATTAAATGCAAGAACAAAGTTCTTAATTGTTCAGTATTCAATAGCCACCATTCCAGTTCTAGAGAGGCTGTTTTCCAACACTTATTTAATATGGAGGGACATATAGTGCTTAATATGCATATATAAAATTTGTATGTAATTTTATAATAAATGAAAAACATAATGGTGGAAACTTAGATCAAAATCCCTGATTCCATGATATAGGCAGATTTCTATAAAGTCTTTGAATTCCAACCAACATAAAATATGTAAATAAGAGGCTTCCAGTTTTCAAACTTTTAGTATTGGGTTGGCCAAAGAGTTCATTTGGATTTTTTTTTTTGTAAGATGTTAGGTTAAGGAAAAGGAGAAGGCAATGGCAACCCACTCCAGTACTCTTGCCTGGAGGATCCCAGGGACAGAGGAGCCGGGTCAGCTGCAGTCCATGGGGTTGTTAAAAGTCAGACATAACTGAATGATTTCACTTTCACTTTTCACTTTCATGCATTGGAGAAGGAAATGGCCACTCACTCCAGTGTTCTTGCCTGGAGAACCCCAGGGACAGGGAGCCTGGTGGGCTGCCGTCTATGGGGTCACACAGAGTCGGACATGACTGAAGCAACTTAGCAGCAGCAGCAGCAGGTTAGGGAAAAAATTCGAATGAACTTTTTGGGTAACTCAGTACTTATTTCTCACCTGCATTGTTTTAGATCCTACCCTTAGGGAAGCTGTTTTCCCACTGTCTTAGTTAAATTGCAGACTTCTGCTCCTTTTGGTTTACTGTTGAGCAAGAAACCGTCTCTCTTGTCCATTCTTGTCTTGGTGTCTCATTTTGTGTTTGACAGTTTTATTAACCTAGTTTTCTGTTTTATAATATTCTGACTCACCAGAAGAGAATGGATATCAAATGTTATGTCTCAAAATGTTATTGTAAAACTGTACATTTCAAAACAATTAGTTTAACTCTGAAATGAAGTGAAGTGAAGTCGCTCAGTTGTGTCCAACTCTTTGCGACCCCATGGACTGTAGCCTACCAGGCTCCTCAGTCCATGGGATTTTCCAGGCAAGAATACTGGAGTCAGTTGCCATTTCCTTATTTAAACTTTTAACCTACAATTGTGCAAATCAGTTTTTCCTTAGGCTAGACTAAAAGGAATAGCTGATGATAGTTATGCTGCTGCTCCTCATTTTTACCCATGGTATTTAAGACACAGCTAAAATACTTAGGACCACTTGTGAAAGTACTCAAGAAAATATTGGGATTTTACTTATAACAACTTTTTTTTTTTACTTATAAATCTTACATAGGAAAATAATTTCCAAGTTGAAATCACAATCTATTTTCCCCATTTATCTCTGCCAATCTTGTCTCTCCAATCAGTTTTCCTGGTTCAATAATTTGTGCCTATCTCTCCATTCACTAAAAAAGATATATCCTAATCAAGACAGTGTATTAAACATTGGGAGATTCAATGCATTCACCATAGGGAGAAAAAGCAAATTTAAAATGTATGTAATTTATAGTGTGTTTTCACTTAATTCACTTGGCAAAGCAGTTCTCTCTCTTTGACTCTCTCCCTCACTCCAAGCCCCTCCCCTTCTTTTTTTCCCTCTCTATAATGAAAGAACATTAAGTATCCCTTGGTCAGTACTCACTGTAATTTTTAACACCATGTTTCTTAAGTCTGTAATTCTTCAACTGCATTATTCTGTACCCTTCTTCCCTAATGGAAAGGAGGGAGATATAGTAAAAAGGATATAAACATATGAAATTTATATGATAAGTTTATCTTTTAGATTTAACTTCAGATTCAATGGTTTTTTTGATAATAGAAAGAGAAGAATCACATTTATTATGAAGGATATAAACACTTGAAAGGTGAATTATAAGAAGTAAGATGATCCTGGAGTATGGTGCTCTGTAACAACATCATTAACCTCAAGAAGATACAGAGCTGGGGAAACAATTGCAGAGAAAAAATAGATACTCTGAAATGCTAAATAGAAAGTATGAATTATTAAAACAAAACAAGTCTCTTTATTGTATTATAAAAGAAAGAGCTCCACTCCTGAGTACTATTAGGACTTCAGCACAGAAATAGACGACTTCTACACTTGAATCTCATCTTTTTCTCTGCTTTCTGAACTTATAATTAGACACATGTGTTGGTTTCAGGTCATCAGAACTAAACATTTCTTTTCCTGGTAAAAATGATATTTGTTACAGAAAAGGTAATTTGGAAAGAAATTCCCAATCTGCACTCAGAGAAATTAAGTTCCCTAAGAGTGTGCACACAAGTTTTGACCCTTATACTTTGTAATCTGTTTTATTTTTCTTGTTGTCTCTTGAGGATCCATCTATTAACCTCCAGAACTGTGGATGGACTAAACACTATCACTGTTAATGTGCTTGAGCCATGATAATATTTGATTCAAGCACTGCAAATGGATAAAGTGAATGAATTCAATGGTGACACAAATAAATTGCAAGCTAAAAGATTTGAAAAGTTGCTGCATCCCACTCCAAACTTTTACTTGATTTTATTAACATTAAAGTCTATAACATGTTGATATATGGCAAAACCAATACAATATTGTAAAGTTTAAAAATAAAATAAAATATTAAAAAAGTTAAATAAGCAGGGTGACAATAAAAAAAAATCTAAATATGCTTGTTAATAGATTTTTTTCCTGGATATCCTTTCTTACTATGGTTCAGAAATTATCTAATTTCTGTCCTTTTGACAGACTTGAGCTTAAGTTTGCAAATGTATGAGACAGAGAACAGTTTTAAATGGTGAATCTTTATACTTTTTACATGCTTGCATTTTTGTCATCAGTTACCCTCTAGGCTTATAAAAATTATTTTATTAAGTAATTAAGATATTTTCTTGTTTGTAAGTATTATTATACAGAATAGAGGATGTGCATAATACAAAGTTGGTTCATGGAATAGGTCCATTTAAAATAGTTTAGAGTTGTTGAATATATTGATTTTAGAGAAATTCTCTTCAAAAATCAAAACTAAAGTTGATGAATTTAGATGTTCTTTCTCCATCTCTCCATACATTAGCTATTTAAATATATTTACTTAGTTTCTGATCAGTGACTACTCTCTTGGATTCAATAACACTAGGGTATTGCCTGGAAAATCCCACGGATGGAGGAGCCTGGTAGGCTGCAGTCCATGGGGTCGCTAGGAGTCGGACATGACTGAGCGACTTCACTTTCTCTTTTCACTTTCATGCATCGGAGAAGGAAATGGCAACCCACTCCAGTGTTCTTGCCTGGAGAATCCCAGGGACGGGGAAGCCTGGTGGGCTGCCGTCTATGGGGTCACACAGAGTCGGACACGACTGAAGTGACTTAGCATAGCATAGCATAGCATGAAGTATAATGAGAAATAGAGGATCCAAAATTAAATATAATAATACAGTTCAGTTCAGTCGCTCAGTCATGTCCGACTCTCTGACCCCATGAATCGCAGCACGCCAAGCCTCCCTGTCTGTAACCAACTCCCGGAGTTCACCCAGACTCAACGTCCATCGAGTCAGTGATGCCATCTAGCCATCTCATCCTCTGTCGTCTCCTTCTCCTCCTGCCCCCAATCCTTCCCAGCAGTAAATTGGGATTAAATATAATAATTTTTTTTTGAGAAATACCTCATATGAGTTTGCTGCTGCTGCTACTAAGTCGCTTCAGTAGTGTCTGACTCTGCCACCCCATAGACGGCAGCCCACCATGCTCCCCCATCCCTGGGATTCTCCAGGCAAGAACAATGAAGTGGGTTGCCATTTCCTTCTCCGATGAATGAAAGTAAAAAGTGAAAGTGAAGTCGCTCAGTCATGTCTGACTCTTGGCGACCCCATGGACTGCAGCCTAACAGACTCCAACATCCATGGGATTTTCCAGGCAAGAGTACTGGAATGGGGTGCCATTGCCTTCTCCTCATATGCGTTTAGCACCTGCAAAAAGGTACTTTAGAGATGCAAACAAATTGTCTTGAAATTTTCTCTCACAGCAGTCAAAACATTATATGTAAGAGGTCAAATTTAGTTAATTTCACTAAATCATTTAGTTCTTAAAACAATCATTTAAACTGTTTTGTAATGATGTAATTTTATAAAAGAGGGAAGGTGGATGAAAGAAGATAAGAAGAAGCATTCAACATTCAAACCCAGATCTTCCTGACTTAAAATTCCACTTATATTTTCACACATGGAATTTATCTGATACATCTAGTTATTTGCTAGACCTATCTGTTTATCTATCTATGTATCATCTATTTATTTATCTATCATGGTATTCCAAGTCATGTAGAAATGACTTTTCATCAAAAAGTGGAAGGAACACAATCATGATGAAAGAGCATTTGAATGACATCTTGAAGAATGTATGGTATCACAAAGAGATAAGGAAAGCATTCATTCTAGAAGAAAGCAAACATAACCTAAATAAGGGATAAGTTAGTAAAAGGCAAAAGAAACATCAAATACTTGTTCCTCATAATAATAAAAATTTCTGCTTATGCAAGAGGTTCATTGAATCTTGGGAGGCAATATGTCTCTAATATTTCCTATTTGAGAGTTCATAGGTCTTTTGCAAGTTCCTAGATCCCCCACCACAATGGGCCTTCCCTTATTTTTGTAAATAAAATTTTATTAAAACAGAGCCACATCCATGGGTTTATTTATATCACTGGCTATTTTTTCTGCTACCAAAATAGAATTGAACAGTTACAACAGAGAGTATTTGTCTCCCAAATTAAAAAGTATTTAGAAACTGGCCTTTTACACAAAAAGTTTGTGACCCCTGGTATTGATGATTTCAGTTCTCATCAACAGCTTGGTTTGCCCCAGCACTGAGAACTAACATTTACTGAGTATAAATCCTTTTTTAGTCACTATATGTTAAGTAATTCAATCTTTGGTTCATTCAACAAAGAGTTATTGAATTCAAAGCATTATTCTAGGGCTGCATAATGGAAAACACATACACATATATACACAGTTAAAACACCTTGTATAGTAGAGCTTCATTCAAATGGAAATAGAATGAAAATAATGAATAAATACATAATCAGAAAATATCAGTAACCTATCTACAATGTTAAGTTAGAAATAATCTCTACAGAGGAAAATAACTAAAGTTATCAAAGAGGATGTGAAAAAAGAAAAGTGATTGAAGGTTTACTATGACAGTATTTGAAGAAGGAAATGGCAATCCACTCCAGTATTCTTGCCTGGAAAATTCCATGGAAAGAGGAACCTGACAGTCTACAGCCCATGTGGTCACAAAACGTCTGACATGACTGAGCAACTAATACTCATGACAGTACTGCAGATGGCTGCTCACAGCCTGTTGACATGATCAGTTATCTCCCAACAGCATTTTCCTCCAGCTACCACAGGAGTTAATGACAAGTGGTGGCAATTTATATCCTTGCCATAAGACTACCCTGGGCTAACGGAGCACTCCAACCTCATAGGCCTTGGGTCATGAACTCCTCTTCCTCAGTTCAGTTCAGTTCAGTTCAGTCGCTCAGGCGTGTCCAACTCTTTGCGACCTCATGAACCACAGCAAGCCAGGCCTCCCTGTCCATCATCAACTCCCGGAGTCCACCCAAACTCATGTCCATTGAGTTGGTGATGCCATCCAACCATCTCATCTCTGTCGTCCCCTTCTCTTCCTTCCATCACTCTTTTCAAGCATCAGGGTTTTTCAAATGAGTCAACTCTTCACATGAAGTGGCCAAAGTATTGGAGTTTCCAGCTTCAATGTCAGTCTTTCCAATGAACACCCAGGACTGATCTCCTTTAGGATGGACTGGTTGGATCTTCTTGCAGTCCAAGGGACACTCAAGAGTCTTCTCTAACACCACAGTTCAAAAGCATCAATTCTTCAGTGCTCAGCTTTCTTTACAGTCCAACTCTCACATCCATACATGACCACTGGAAAAACTATAGCCTTGACTAGACGGACCTTTGTTGGCAAAGTAATGTTTCTGCTTTTTAATATGCTGTCTAGGTTGGTCATAACTTTCGTTCAAAGGAGTAAGTGTCTTTTAATTTCATGGCTGCAGTCACCATCTGCAGTGATTTTGGAGCCCAGAAAAATAAAGTCTGACACTGTTTTCACTGTTTCCCCATCTATTTGCCATGAAGTAATGGGACTGTATGCCATGATCTTAGTTTTCTGAATGTTGAGCGTTAAGCCAATATTTTCACTCTCCTCTTTCATTTTCATCAAGAGGCTCTTTAGTTCTTCTTCATTTTCTCTCATAAGGGTGGTGTCATCTGCATATCTGAGATTATTAATATATTTCCCAGCAATCTTGACTCCAGCTTGTGCTTCCTCCAGCCCAGCATTTCTCATGATGTATTCTGCATATAAGTTAAATAAGCAGGGTGACAATAAATAGCCTTGACGTACTCCTTTTCTTATTTGTAACCAATCTGTTGTTCCATGTCCAGTTCTAACTGTTGCTTCCTGACCTGCATACAGGTTTCTCAAGAGGAAAGTCAGGTGGTCTGGTACTCTCATCTCTTTCAGAATTTTCCACAGTTTATTGTGATCCACACAGTCAAAGGCTTTGGCATAGTCAATAAAGCAGAAATAGATGTGTTTTTTTGTTTTGTTTTTTTTTTCTGGAACTCTCTTGCTTTTTCGATGATCCAGCAGATTTTGGCAGTTTGGTCTCTGGTTCCTCTGCCTTTTCTAAAACCAGCTTGAACATCTGGAAGATCACGGTTCATATATTGCTGAAGCCTGGCTTGGAGAATTTTGAGCATTACTTTACTAGCATGTGAGATGAGTGCAATTGTGTGGTAGTTTGAGCATTTTTTGGCATTGCCTTTCTTTGGGGTTGGAATGAAAACTGACCTTTTCCAGTCCTGTGGCCACTGCTGAGTTTTCCAAATTTGCTGACATATTGAGTGTAGCACTTTCATAGCATCCTTTTCCTCAATCACTGATAAATGATGAGATAATGGACTTTGTCTTAGGACAACCTCTGAAGTATCATTAACATTCCAGGGCTCCTGTGGGGTCTAACTGTGGTTAGACTTTTCCAACACTACATTTTTGCCTGATTTTCTTCTCTACACTGTTGTGTTTCCTTACCACTTTGTCCTGAAGGCATTCTGCTGATATATAACTGGCACAAGAATTAATGTTTCAGACTCTGGTTCTATGAAGTTTTATGTAACAAAGGTTAAAGCAAAAGCATAACTAAGAAGATGAACAATTAGAGGGGTTTTCCATGATACAGTAGGAAATAGTGTGACATGGAAAATGGTGCTGGCAATAGAGGAAGGGAGGTTTCAAAAGAACTGAAAGCATTCTAGATTTATTTTTAAATTTGAGCTGAAAGGATTTACTAATTATGACATGCAGAAGGGGAAAAAAAAAAAAAAAAAAAAACAAGCAACAAACAAGAATTAAGATATAAATCCTTAGGTTTAGCTTCTACAAATGACAGAATACGGCTTCTCTGGTGGCTCAGATGGTAAAGAATCTTCCTGCAGTGCAGGAGACTGGGGTTCAATCCCTGGGTTGGGAAGATCCCCTGGAGAGGAATATGACAACCCACTCCAGTGTTCTTGCCTCGAGTATCTCCTGGACAGAGGAGACTGGCACCTACAGTCCATGGGATCACAAAAAGTCAGACAAACTGAGCAACTAAAACTGACAGAATAAAAGCTAATAACTGATACTGGAAACAATGAAAAAGAAACTGCTTTTGATGAGAGATCAGCCTTAAAATATTATGGCTGTGTAACAAATTACCCTAAAATTAGTAGTTTCAAACAAAACAAACAAAAAATGCTGACAAAGCTGCAATTCCAGCAGGATATATATCAATTACTTTTATATATTAGACTTGGTGTCAACTGAGTAGGGGCTGGAATGATTTGAAGACTCACTCATACCTAGCAATTATTGCTAACTATTGAATAAGACTTTAGCTGGAATTGCCAGATTATTTACCTATAGTCGGAGACTCCATATGGCTTCTGTTTCATTTCAATGTGCTGGTGAGGTCTCAAAGTTTGTTGTGCCAAGAAAAGACATGCAGGGGGCATGTTACCTTTTATAATCTAGTCTTGATTTAGATTATAATCTAGCTTTGTCACTTTTGCCACATTTTACCACTTTGGTTGTCACAAAGCTCTACAGAGATTCAAGGGAAACAATAAATACACCTAGTCTCCAACTGTTGATGATGGGAAGTAGGTATTACTTTAAGAGTGTGTGAAATGATCCTATACATCAGTATGAAATGGGTTATGTACATATATATTCTCAAATCTCAAAGCAGATTTGAGAAATACAATATAATGTGTTGAAGAAATCAGGAGGTTTGGACATGATAAGTTTGAGATGACCATTATACATCTAATCTGAGGTTTCAAGAGGACAGAGAGCATATATGACTGAATCTAGAGAAAATATAAGCCACATTAAAAAATTTAGAAAACATCACAATTATGTTTGCATTCCTTGGTTAAACATACTCAGAATGTGTTTTCACAAATGTTCTCTGATATTTGATTATTAAAATTTACTTCTCTACTTCTAGATTTGCATTCCAAAGAAGGGCAGTGAAACCAAGTGAGAGGTGTGTAATGAGGAAAATTCTGTATTGTTATTACAAAGGCAGACAGCTTTCCATTTGAAATGGAAAGCACTTCAAAATACATCTAGATTCTAAGACCTCAGTCTTGAGTGGTGCCACATTTCATAGTCAAGAACTAACGATTTTCTATCAATGACAAAGCTTTCAAGACCTCATAAGGCATAAAAAAAAAAAAAAAAAATCACTACATTTTAATTCAATGTTTCTCACATCAGAATTGGTTTCTAGAACTATTAGTCTTACAATTAAATGAGGGAGTTTCATCAAAGTCACTGAAAAGTCTAGAGTTTTAAATTTTTACTTTGAGGTGAGATTTAAGCAATTAGTCTATATTTTGTCCGGCTTTAATTATATAATGCCTTCAGAACAAGCCGTTCTTCCTTGTGGCCTGAGTTTTTATGACAGAGCTATGTAGCTGTATACAGCCATGCCCACAAGCAGTACCTTTTTCCTAGGACCACAAGCAACACTTCAATTCGTTCCTTTATCAATAGGTAACAAGGTTTCTAGGTTCTAGTTCCAGTAATGAGCAATGAATTGTATTGCCTTCTGGTTCTTATTCTCTGCTGCTGCTTCTGCTGCTAAGTTGCTTCAGTCATGTCTGACTCTGTGCGACCCCAGAGATGGCAGCCCACCAGGCTCCCCTGTCTAGATATCACAAACACACAAAATTTCTTATTAAATTTCTTTCAGATCTGCTATCTATAAACAAGTTTTGAAACCAATTATTATAGAGGTTTTGTTCTTTACAAGTCCTAGATTTCCTTTAACTAACTTAAAGAAAAGGGGAATATATGGGAAATACAGGATCTATAGTGAAGAAGAGAAAATTGGTTCAGAAAACATATAAACCACATAGTTTCACAATTCCTTTTTGGAGACAAACTCTCAAGAGTTTCATTCCATTGTTGCCACCATTTACTGAATATGTGTGTGTGTGTGTATGTGTGTGTATACACACATATTTCTATTCTTGTCTGTTTATCATTAGGTTTATTGTTCAAAAACCATGGAGGAAAGAGTACTTTGATTATCAGACTCACCAGATGGTATGCAAAGAGAGTTAGGTAATACCACATATGGAAATGAAACACCACCAGCAAAAGAAGACAACAAAAGAAACAGACAATATTAAAACCACTAAAATTCAATAGTTCCTCTGTCTCCTGAACAAAAGCTCTTGATTTCCAGAATAAGACTCATTTTAGACAGCTAAACTTAAAATGGATTCAAATTTTTATCCTCTTTTTGGGCACATCTTGATTAGTTTGACATCATATATGTAAATTTTGATGTACAAACACCACATTTTTGTTTATATTCTTAAATTTCATAACATTGAATCTTACAACTTAAAATCTGGAACCAGCCCAATGTTCTTGTTATTTTTACAAGAGTTCAGTTGAGTAGAACCAGGGAAGGTATTTGCATAACTAATAATCTATATTTGGATCAAATAACTAGCCTTCAAACAAAGATAAACAACCACTAGCCTGAAGTATAATTTGCTTTTCTGATTAATTCACAAATATCTTCATGGCCCCCCTTCTTTCATAAAAAATACGTGAGTATAGTGTAGGGAAGATTCAATAGGTACACTCTACTATATATATAGATGTAAATATATCTGTAAATACATAGAGAGATATATAGATATAGCCTAAATAGTCAGTATTTATCTTGGGTTTTAGTTTAGGATTGTGACAACTGTTTGAAAGTTAAATGTTACCTAAATTCAGAATATGTTTTTAGATTAGCTTAAACTAAATAAACTGAAACTAGCTGTTTGCCTGAGTTTATTTTATTAAAAAGCATAGTTATTTCTGTACTAGAAAGCTTAAAATACTGATACAGAAAACAAAATTCAGAACACAATGATTCCCAGTTGAAATATGATCAGAAACATCCTCTCTATTCTCTACAAATTCCAGATGCTTACCAGAGAAAATGCACATACCTCTTAGAGACATTTCCCTTATAAAGAGTTTGACAGTGACTTTCAACTCAGATATAGACATAATGTTCCTTTTCTCTAACATATTCCAGAATTTAGGTATAAAATAGCCTAACAGCTCACAACTGTTATTTTCTGAAGCCACACAAGTTGGCATGAGTCCAAAGTCAAGAGAAAATGCTTGCCTCTTGTACCATCATCCTACCAGGGCTTCCTGAATTCCAGATTGTTCCAGAGGTTGGTTAACAAGCACAACTCGTTTCTGAAACTCAGTGAAAAATGTGTTACTTTGCAAATCCTCCCTGAGTTGCTTTCTTGGGGATTCATTTTTGAATGGGACCCTAGCTAAATAGTTCCAGATAGCTATATTTCCTCCCACTCACCAGGGACTTGCAATGTATTGGGGCCACGTGGTGCCAATCCAAGGTTGTCAAGTACAGCATAGGCTTAATACTTCTCCAGAAATCTTGGGATAAGCTTTATCTGTCATACTTCTCAAATCTATACTCTTGATCACTGAGCACAGGCATGACTTCACAGAAGTGCTTCAGCATTTCTCTTACCACCCTTCTCTCTCTAAACCTTTCCACCACACGCTTCAGAATTTCCATTCTGTACTAAACGCAACCTGTTCAGGCATAATTTCCTATTTCAGCAACTGGGCTTAATGAAGCCAATCTCTTTCCAATATACCTATAGATTAGAAGATAGAACCTCTGTTCTGCTTACTGAATACTGATGCCCCTAGAAATTTCCCCAGCAACTATAATTTTATTTGGGCTCAAAAACATACATTTCTCCTTTTATGTCACTTTTTAAAATTATTTTTTAAGTACGAGAATTGATAGAATATTTTGTCATTTTAAACTATTCTTTAGAATTTTTTTAAACTTTGTCTTTTATTTTGGGGTATAGCCAATTAACAAACAATGGTGTGATACTTTGAGGTGAACAATGAAGGGACTCAGCCATAAATATACATGTATTTGTTCTCCCCAAACTCCCCTCACATCCAGGTTGCCACATAATATTGAGCAGAATTCCATTTGCTATATGGTAGGTTCTTGTTGCTAATTCACTTTAAATAAAGCAGTTTATATATGTCTGTCTTTCCTGGTAGCTCAGTGCTAAAGAACCTGCCTGCAATGTAGGAGACCTGAGTTTGGTCCCTAGGTCAGGAAGATCCACTGGAGAAGAAAATGGCCATCCATGTGAGTATTCTTGCCTAAGAAATCCCATGGACAGAGGAGACTGGCAGGCTACAATCTATGGTGTTATGGCCTGTAGATATAACTTAGAGACTAACAACAACAAAATACCTGTCCATCCCAAACTCCCTAACTATCCTTCCCTCCATTCTTCTTCCTGGCAACCATACGTTCATATTCTAAATCTGTGAGTCTAAGTTCATTTGTATAATTTCTTTTTAGATTCCATATATAAGGGATGTCATACAATATTTCTCCTTCTCTGTCTGACTTCCTTCACTCAGTATGACAATCTCTAGGTCCATTCATGTTGCTGCAAATGGTACTATTTCATTCTTTTTGATGGCTAATATTCCATTGTATATACCTGTACCACATCTTCCTTATTCGTTTGTCTGTTGATGGACATTTAGGTTGCTTCCATGTCTTGACTATTCATTGTCAAACATCATTCACAAAAATAAGGTCAAGATGGATTAAAGACCTAAATGTGAGACCAGACACTGTAAAACCCCTAGAGGAAAACAGGCAGAACACTCTCTGACATAAATTGCAGCAATATCTTTTTTATCCATCTCCCAGAATAATGGAAACAAAAATAAACAAATGGGACCTATGTAACCTGAAAAACTTTTGCACACCAAAGGAAATAATAAACAAAATGAAAAGACAACCCACAGATTGGGAGAAAATATTTGCAAATTATATGACCCACAAGAGATTAGTCTCCAAAATTTACAATTACTCCAGGGGTTCTTCCCCACCCAGGGATTGAACCCTGGTCTCCTGCACTGCAAGCAGATCCTTCACCATCTGAGCTATCAGAGAAGCCCACCAGCCAGAACAGCTATCATCACAAAATCCACAGACAGTAAAGGCAGGGTATTTGCCTTCTCTGTTGGTGGGTTTTAAACTGGTTCAAACACTATGGAGAACTGCATGGAGGTTCCATGAAAAACTGAAAACTAGAGTTAGCAAATGATGCTGCAATCCCACTCCTGGGCACATATTTGGAGAAAAACATGATTCAAAAGCATACATGTACCCCAATGTTCATTGAAGGACTGTTCACAATGGCCACTCTTTTTCTTCATTTCTGGAAATATTTTGTTTGATTTTCCTTTTAGTAAGGCAGAGAATCTTTGCTTGGATGATATCTTCTACCCCTTCTACATTCTCCTGCAGATTTTGAGTTTTTAACCATAACTCTTTTAAGAAATGATTTCTTTTTTTTTCTCTGTTTTATACACAGCCAATGAACAAAGAATTGCCTTAGAATTTGAATGATGGCAATAATCTAAAAAGAAAGGGATATATTTTTTATTTCATTTTTGTTGCCATGAAGATGCATGTAAATAGAAGAGATAAGTATTTTTAAAAAAATAGAAGAAGAAAGGAAAAAGAAAAATGAATCTAGTCAGAGAAAATTTTCTTAATACAGCAAAATTTAACTAAAGTGGCTATTATGGGATCAAGGGCACAGAAAAGGGTATGGTGAGGTCCATGGTTATCTACCATATTTCCTCACACCAGCCACCTGGTTCTCTGTTTTACCTACAGTATAGTAGTCTATTATAATTAATGACTCCAAAATTAATAATACATTTCAAATCCTCTCTTCAATTTCCTTGACTTAGTTTGTTTTTTTTTTTAATTTATTTTATTTTATTTTTTAACTTTACAATATTGTATTGGTTTTGCCCTTTATGTGAGACAGCAAAAGAGACACAGATGTATAGAATAGTCTTTTCGACTCTGTGGGAGAGGGAGAGAGTGGGATGATTTGGGAGAATGGCATTGAAACATGTATATTATCATCTGTGAAATGAATCGCCAGTCCAGGTTTGATGTTTGTTTTCAACTGAACATTGCTGCACTTCATTCTGCTGATCATCGTCTCATTCTAATAATTCTTCTTTTTTGCCACATTGTTCTCTTCTGATTTCTTCTCACATTCCAGAAACTCTTTCCGGTGGGTCTCACTAATTTCTTTCCCTTTTCTGCAGTTTGGATGGGAATTCCCAAGCTCTATTCCTTATTCCTGCTGTCTCTTTTCAACTTTTAATGTAACACTATTCACTCCATTGCAGAGTGGTCGAAAGCATAGCCTTTGGAGTAAGATAGACATGTTTTTGTTTGTTTGTTGTTTGTTTTTTAAATTGAAGTATAATTGCTTTGGAGAAAGAAATGGCAATCTACTCCAGTATTCTTGTCTGGAGAATTCCCATAGACAGAGGAGCCTGGCAGACTAGAGTCTATGGGGTCGTAAGAGTCAGACACGACTTGGCGACTAAACCATCACCACAATAATTACTCTGCAGTGTTGTGTTAGCTTCTGCTCTACAACATCATGAATCGGCTATATGTATACATAAATCCCCTCTTTCTTGAGCTTTCCTCTTACCCCCTGTCTCACCTCTCTAGGTCATTACAGAGCACTGGGCTGAGCTTCCTGTGCTATTCAGTGGCTTGATCAATGGAACAGTATAGAAAGCCCAGTGATAAACCCATACACCTATGCCACATTATCTTTGATAAAGGAGATAAGAATATACAATGGAGAAAAGACAGCCTTTTCAGTAAGTGGTGCTGGAAAAACTGGACAGCTGCATGTGAAAGAATGAAGTCAGAATACCTCATAACACCACACACAAAAATAAACTCAAAATGGATTAAAGACCTAAAAGTAAGGCTGCTGCTGCTAAGTCGCTTCAGTCGTGTCCGACTCTGTGTGACCCCATAGACGGAAGCTCACCAGGCTCCCCTGTCCCTGGGATTCTCCAGGCAAGAGCACTGGAGTGGGTTGCCATTTCCTTCTCCAATGCATGAAAGTGAAAAGTCAAAGTGAAGTCGCTCAGTCGTGTCCGACTCTTAGCGACCCCACGTACTGGAGCCTACCAGGCTCCTCCGTCCATGGGATTTTCCAGGCAAAAGTACTGGGGTGGGGTGCCATTGCCTTCTCCAAGGAAACAATTGACAAAAGATTAATCTCCAAAATATACAAGTGATTCATGAAGCCCAATATTGAACAAACAATCCAGTCAAAAAATGGGCAGAAGACATAAACAGACATTTCTCCAAAAAAAGACATTCTTGCTTAGTTGCTCAGTCATGTCCAGCTCTCTGTCACCCCATGACTGCCAGGCTCCTCTGTCCATAGGATATTTTCAAGCAAGAATACTGGAGTGGGTTGCCATTTCCTACTGATGGCCAATGATCACAAGAAAAAATGCTCAATATCCCTCATTATAAGCAAATCAAAATGAGATATTACCTCACACTGGTCAGAATGATCATCATCAAGTACTCTACAAATAATAAATGCTAGAGACAGATTTGGTTTTAATTATAAACTTTTAGCCTTAATATTTTTGTAACTTTGGGAAAGTGACCTAACCACTGGGGAGGGGAGGGTCATATTCTGCATGAGTAAAATGGAGCTAAGCATCTCCAGGTTAATACTGACATTGGTACATCAAAACTAATATAACTAAAATCAAACATAGAACCTATTAACATACATTTTTCTCCTTCTAGTTCTATTTCAATTGCTAATCCTCCAAATGTTGTAGATTATAAAATTCAGTCTTTTTGAACTATTTCGGTATCTATCTAATTAGTTTTCATACTCAAAATTTTCTTTGTTTTCATGTACGGTTTTCCTTTGCATTGTCATGCACACCTATTATTTCTTTCCCATTCCTTTTACAAAGTTACTTAAAGATCATTGATTTCACTGTATAAACATTCTTAATAATATTTACCCAAGCTGAAGAAATTGTTTCTCTCCAAAAATTGCCTGGTGAATCTAGTGATTAGTCTCTCTTTAATGATATTTTTATTAAATTAAATAACTTTATATTTTTCACAGAGTAAGAAAAAACCTGCTGAAACATAAATAAAGTGTGATAGCACTTGTACAAAAACGTAAACATTCTAAAGTTTCTCTGAAAATTCTCTTCAATATTCACAATGTAACTAAAGTTTTTAAAAAGTTAATGTAAGATTGATTTTAGAAAATACATTTCTTTACAATATTTGCATATTAAATAATTTATTAATAAAATAAATACAAACCTTTGTTCAAATATTAAAATACATGTTTTTATTTACCTTTGAAATTATTAACAGGAAAGCTGCCTTTCAATATATTAAATATAAATATAATTCATTTAGATGCATAGGTCTATAATAATAGACAATTATTCACAAATATTAAGAAAATTCAGCATACTATAGAAATGGTAACTAGTGGGGACTTTTTTTTTTCCTCTAGGGAAAAGAAAGCAAGCATGTACTGATAAAGCTCATCAGAAATGTTTTAATTGGCTCTGTGAAGGTGTGTGACTACAAAGTCAACAGTTAAATTTTGATTTTCATAAATTTTCCTTGACTATTTTAGAAAAATAAAGTGACCAAAAATAGCATGCAGAAACTTGGGACATCTTATAAACATAGAAACATCAGAAAAATATTATTTCCCTATATAAACAATATATAACCTCATTTTTCTAGATTTAATAATGACAACATAAATGATATGTATAAAATGAGTGAAAAAACTCATGAAAGTTTGTAATTGGCAAGTGAAAAGCTTATCCACATGTATTTTAATTTTTAAAGGATGACAGACTATATTTATCTGTTAAAAGGTAATATATTTTGTTGATATGGAATGAACTGGAATGTCTACATTTGGGTAATAATACTGGTCTCTGTCTCAAATGTGAATTCTTTCTCATTTTTGTGGGAAATTTTATAACATATTTTTATTAATCCAAATAGTTTTCCTGAATATTTTTTTTTAACTAAAACACATGTTTACAATGACCTATTTTCTTGAGACTTTTAGTCAGCATTTTTTATAGTCATGCTCCTGAGAAATTGCTGGATGACCAAGTCTGGACTACAGATAACTCAATCCAGACATAAAGCTTCAAATGCCCATGTGTATTTTCATACAGGAAGTACTTATTTCTGAATTTGCATGGGTGAAAGTCACTATAATGAGTGTCCATTAAAGGAATGTATTATTTAATTAAATGCATCCATTCATTTTTTACTGATTTTATTATTTTTAGGTAGAGCAGCCAGAAAGTACACATAAAATCTCTAATAAAATACATAGGGCATATCAAATGCATTGCTTCAAACAGATGGAATTTTCCCCCAAAAACAGTCGTTTATTTGTTCCCTCACGCATTGAGCTTCTGTTGCGCTACCACAAGACGTTTAGGGTCCTTACTTTTACAAAGCTCGTAATTTAATTGCTGAGACTTGTGACGGAAATTTATATGGTGCTTTGACAGCTGCAATGGATGATAATTTTTACAGCTGATAAAAATACATAGCGGAGCTCCTAGATGAACTTGGTGGGAAGTGGCAAAGAGTTCTAGAAAGAGGAGATATATATAAATCATTTAAAAAGAAACAGTACAATGGGGATGGCTTTTCCAACCAGTTAACTATTGGGATAAAAATATTGCAAACCAAGGGACACCATAAACAAAAGCAATGAGGTGAGAAACACATAAGGTACAGAGAAATGTAAGCAGTTAATATTGAGGAATACAAATATGAATTAAATAGTATGAATTAAAGAGATGGGGAGGTAGGCAGGAATCAGATCAGAGAAAACTTTTCATATATTACTGACTCATTAACAATGAACTTACAGTCAACAGCTCTATAACTGATGATGCCTATATACAAATGTATTCTCTGTAACGTGCAAATATAGAATAAATGAAAAGTAACAATTTGACTACTCTCTCTCTCTCTTTATATACACAAACGCACGCGCGCGCGCACACACACACACACACACACAGGTCTTCCCCAGTGGCTCAGATGGTAAAGAATCTGCCTTCAGTACTGAAGATCCTAGTTCAATTTCTGGGTCAAGACTATCCTCTAGAGAAAGTCAGACATAGCTGAGCGACTAACACACACACACACACATATAAACACAAATGTGAAATTCTTTACAAAAGATAAAATTAGATGTAATTCATGTATTAAAGACTTTAGGAAAATATGTTAGTATCATAAAACTTCTCTTGACTTAAACTATCATTTTATGATATTGGTATTTTTTGCACTCTTTAAAATCTTTCCCTGAATCCCCATCATCACTTCCCAATAACATTGTTCCATGACTAATTTCATTAAAATAAATTAAAAACAGTAAAATCTTAAAATGCAAATGATACAATCAATATACAAAAAGACATTTGCCTTGCAGTTCTAGACCATATAAAATGTGCGTGAAAGATGGAAGGAGCTGGATTCCATTACTTTAGCATAGAAACACTTCAAGCTGCCCCACTGTTTTTAATTTCGGTACATTAATAAAAGTTGTGGGATCCAGGAGAGAAATAGAGAAATAGAAATGTTTATTTAAAAGGAAGCAAAATACTTTATGTTTGCATCAATTTACAAATCAGAAAAATTACACTGTAGAATACAACTAGCCAAGCACTTAGGAAATACCACCCATGCATCTGAGGACCATATGGAAATATGAAAAAGGAAATATTTCATATGTCTTTCTAAATTAAAATTAGTCAATAACCAACCAAATTAAATCCCATTGAAACTGCAATTGCAGATGCCAAATTGTATTTTTCTAATTGATTCAAGATTTACTGGCATGTGACCATGAATAAACAATAAAGAAGAATACATGCATGCTTTTATGTTTCTGTGCAACTATCTGTCTCTCTTGTGGGTCTACATCTGTATATGTGTAGACATGAAACTTAGCAATCAGGGATAGTTTAACACTATCTCTATTTCTTGTCATTTAGACTAAAACCAAACTGAAGTTGCCCCAATTCTCCTTTGAGTTACAGATTTCATCACTGACATGTGAAAAACAGAACTCATGATTTCCCACCAATAAAATCCCCAAACTTTCTCCCAAGTCCTAATCTCCCTCACATAAGAAAATCACATGCACCAAGTTGTTCAAGCCAAAAAACTAGGAGTCATCTTTTATTCCTCTATTTACCACCTACTTCCAACCATCATCAAATCTTCTCAATTATAACTTTATAACATCTCTCCCTATTTTCACCTCTACCAACTTACTTCCAGCTGTTTTTTTCTTCTAAATTATTTCAATAGTATCCTCCATTGGTATCCCAGCTTCTATATTTGCCTCTATAAAGTCAATTATCTGGAAAGAGTTTTTAAAATGTGAATCATTACTTGCTGCTTGACATTCTACATTTACTTTCCATTTATAAACTAAATTGTTAAACAGTTTACAAGCTTTTACATAATCTGGCCTTTGCCTATATCCAACATCATATGATACCAACTTCTCCTTTCCTCTTAGGCTACACTCTTCTTGGTATTATTTTACTTTAACTCCCCAAACAATGAATTCAACACCTCCCTGGGGCCTAGATTCTATGCACCTTGTAAAGTCTGATAACTTCAGATCTTCTCACTTTCTATATTCTTTATGTTTTCCTAACTCAGAGCTATTCTAAATGACGCCCATTATCTATATTAAAATTCCCTTTTTTTCCCCATAGTCAATAGAGTGCAAATTCCAGAAGAGCAGTGAATTATTTGCCCTTTACTATACTCCTGGATAGCTCAAATGGTAAAGAACCTATCTGCAATGCAGGAGACCTGGATTCAACCCCTGGGTCAGAAAGATCCCCTGAAGAAGAGCGTGGTAACCCACTCCAGTATTCTTGCCTAGAGAATTCCATGGACAGAGGAACCTGATGGGAACCAGTCTATGGGATTGTAAAGAGTTAGATACGACTGAGCAACTTTCAGTTTTCAATTTTCATACTCAAAGATGGAGACTAGTCCCTGGCATCTAGGAAACTTTTCACTGAATATGTGTTGAATTCATATCAAACAGTTGTTATAAATGTTCTATAATGTTACATTATAGAACATGTCACATTTAGTATCAGCTATAAATAATTAAGGCACAGTAGAAATATTATATAGGGAAGTAATGGTCGCATGCTGTATGTAGATACTATTATCTGTTCATTTGTTTATTTAAGTACTCACAGTTCTGTTTTGGATGAGTTTTAAGCAATGTTTGTGATAGGTATCTCTTTTTAATAAATGATATTAGGAGTAATAATTTTGCTGAAAACTTATGGTTTAAAACATTAATATTCTCAAAAGAGCTCTTATTGTGAATGGTTCACAGAGAATTCATTAGTCAGAGCCTGGGGAAAAAATTTACACCAAATATAGACACATACACATATTTGTGTGTATGTGCATGTACTAAGTTGTATCAGACTCTGAGACACCATGGACTGTAGTCCACCAGGATCCTCTGTCTTTGGGATTTCCCAGGCAATAACACTCGTGTGGATTGCCATTTCCTTCTCCAAGGTTCTTCATGACCCAGGTGTTGACACTATATCTCCTGCATTGGCAGGCTGATTCTTTACTACTTTCCTGCATCAGCAGGCTGATTCTTTACTACTTTCCTGCACTGGCAGGCTGATTTTTTACTACTGAGCCCTGAGGGAAGCCCACACATCTTTTCAGTGTTATATAAAAGTTCAAAGTAATATTAAAGGCATTCTTTTTATACCTCTGAGATATTACTAATACAGGAGTCGAAAATAGACTACAAATGCAAAGAAATACAAGTCGAATGTACGAAATAGGAGAATAAAACCTTCTTAAAATCAACCATATGGGGTGAGTATGGGAAATAAAACAGAGCTTATACCAGTAAATCGGGGAAGGCAATGGCACCCCACCCCAGTACTTTTGCCTGGAAAATCCCATGGACGGAGGAGCCTGGTAGGCTCCAGTCCGTGGGGTCGCTAAGAGTCGGACACGACTGAGCGACTTCACTTTCACTTTTCACTTTCATGCATTGGAGAAGGAAATGGCAACCCACTCCAGTGCTCTTGCCTGGAGAATCCCAGGGACAGGGGAGCCTGGTGGGCTTCCGTCTGTGGGGTCGCACAGAGTCGGGCACGACTGAAGCGACTTAGCAGCAGCAGTAGTATACCAGTAAATAAAATGTTTCAGTAAGTTTCAGAAATTTGAAAACTATGGATATAGCATCACTGTGAAGCAGCCACAGCCCTCTTAATACATTTGGAGAAATCCAAACAAAAGATAGAAACTGATCTATTTATTAATTGGTATAGGAGATGGCCTGCCTCTTTGACAAAAGGCATTGCCATGGACAGAGCTAAAACCTGAAGTTCAAAAGGTGAGGTTCTTTACAAGCTTTGGTTTGCAAAAGCATAGTCATAAATTTTAAATCATGATAATTGTTTCAAGCACATTAAGCCACCAACTAGGAGGAGAATATTTTGTCAAAGCTTATACTTGATAAAAGATTATATCCTATGCAGAACTCTCAAATTAATTAATTTGAGTGAAATAAGTCCAATCCAAAATAAAATAAAATAAAATAAAAAAGTGTAATACCAATATATGTAACATTGTAGAAAACCCAAATTAATATCTAGTGATAGAAACAAGTCCTTGGTTGCTTGGTAAGGAGGAGCAGGAATGATTACACAAGCTGTTACAGGGTAATTTTTGCAGAAAACTTTTAGGAGTGAGGAATACATTCACTATCCTGATTGTGGTGTGTTTACTTGTGTAAAAACTTACCAAAAAGCATATATTAACTTTAAATATATGCCACATGTGCTATGTACTGTGCTCAGTCGCTTCAGCTGTGTCCAATTCTTTGCAACCCTACAAACTGTAGCCCTTGAAGCTGCCCTGTACATGGGATTCTCCAGGCAAGAATACTGGAGTCATTACCATGTGCTCCTTCAGGGTATCTTCCCAACCCAAGGATTGAATCTGTATATCTCAAGTCTCCTACATTGGCAGGCAGGTTCTTTACCACTAGCACCATCTGGTAAGCCATGTACCACATATGACGTATCAATAATACCTCATTGAAACTTTTCAAAAGAAAACAAAGTGAAAAGCAAGAGTGAAATAAAATTTTGGTTGGTCAATTCCAATCTGTCCATGCCAGAAAAGCTCAAGACAGACTTCATATTTTTTCTCTTTTGGGAATACATACACAGTATTCAGATAACTTATTTTCCTCCAGATGATTCTGTCACAGATTAAAACAGAAGACCTCACTGCCAGATTTTTCTCTCTCATGTTCCCCAAAGCCTGTAGTCAAATTTCCCACTGATAAAATAATCCTCCCTTTTAGTAGATGAAACCCATCCAAGTTACAGATGTTATGTGACTTGCACTACCTATTATGTGTCCCAAGTCAATAAAGGACCACCAAGCATTTATGGGAAGCAAACAACATGGGGGAAAAAAATAACCAAAATGGGAAAAGAAAAACACACAAAAAATTTAAGGACCAGGAGGACAGCAAGCTAATTGTAATATGTTTAACAAAACAAGATTTAAAAAAATTATAATTAAAATATCAAGAGGAATTTATGAAGAACTTTAGGAAACAAATAAAATGCTACAGAAATGGAATAATCAGACTAAACACTTAGGTGGTAAACACTAAATATATTGAGATATAATAACAGCAAAACGAAATGAAAATCATGCAATGAAAAAAATTTCTAAGATTATAGAACAAAAAAGATAAATAGAAAAAAATGAGAGAAAAGATGTAAAGAATAATTGAAGAAGTCTAAGATTTATGTAATACAAGTCTAAAAGGGAGGTAAAAATGTGAAATAGAGAAAATAATGAAAGAAATAAGGTTGGTAATTTTTCTAGAATGGGAAAAAAATGGAATCTTCTTAAAATGGCTTGGTGACAAGAACTGATGAAACATGACCTACCCAGAGGTATAACTACTTGAACACTTCTAGAGATAGAAACAAATGCAAAAAAAAAAAAAAAAGAATTAGACCAACATTGAACTTGATGCCAGCAATCAGATGAAAGAGACAGTTCAGCACCTCCTTGGATCTTCTGAAGAGGATGATTTAGAGCAAAGTAGATTGTAGTAAATTTTACTCTGTGCGTGCAGAATAAAGACTGCTCAGATAGGCATGGTTCAGAATGTTTATCTCCTATAGAATTCTCTTAAGAATTTTCTTTACACATCAGGAAAGTAAGGAAGAGAAGCCAGGAGGTCTAGGATAGGTGTTAACAAATCCAGAGGAGTAACAAATGGAGATTCAGCCTTTGAGGAAAGGATCTTTCCATTAAGGAAAGAGACTTGGTAGAAAAGAGAGTATGAATGGAAGTATAGGAAAAGAAGAAAGTAGGTTATAATAAGACTTCCCCAGTGGCAGAGCAATAAAGAATCCACCTGCAATGCAGGAGCAGCAGGAGACATGGGTTTGATCCCTGGGTTGAGAAGATCTCCTTGAGGAGGGCATGGCAGCCTACTCCAGTATTCTTGCCTGGAGAACCCCATGGACAGAGGAGCCTGGGAGGCTATAGTCCATGGGGTTGCAAAGAGGGCAAAGAGTTGGACAAGACTGAAATGACTTAGCATGCAAGCAGGATATAATAGAATGAATGACATCAGAAAATGCAGAGGAAATAAAGAATAAGAAAGGTATGATTATGCTATGAAAGGAATGAAAATATGTCAATATTTAAAGTGAGTGGATGTAGGAGAGATAATTAAACTTTAGTGCTTATTATAAACCAAGAGATCTTATGTTCAACTTACAAAGAAGAGAATTAGTAATATGTCACAAAATTTCGCTCAGTATTAAAAAAATATATTTATATAATAATGATAACCCAAAGACAGTTTAATGTTTTTTAACTTTTATATCAAACTATAAACAAAGTACAAAATATTTTGTTGTGTTATAGAATATAACTATTAATAATGTAACTAAATGTAACTAAATTGTGAAATCAAAGATAGAGCTTAGAGGAAGAAGGGCATGGAATAGGGGAAGAATGAAAAATACTGAGAAGTTACTATCCCATCTTACATTCTGGGGACTAAAGAGATGGAAAACTTAAGAGGTTTACATATAGTAGGTCAGTTTAGAAAAGCAGTCAATGAAAGACCTAAAAACAATACATATACCAGATGCTGGGAAAGGAGACTTGGAAGAGAAGGTGGCAAAATCTAGTTAAATTTTCACATCTCTTAGGGGTAACAAAACATAATCTATATTTGTTAACCCAAAAATCACCAGTCCAAGTTCAATGCATGATACTGGTTGCTTGGGGCTGGTGCACTAGGATGACCCAAAGGGATAGTACTGGGAGGGAGGAGGGACCGGGGTTTGGGATGGGGAACACATGAATATCTGTTGCGGATTCATGTTGATGTATGGCAAAACCAGTACAATATTGTAAAGTAATTAACCTCCAATTAAAATAAATAAATGTATATTAAAAAAAGAACCATAAACATAATGTCCAGAATATTAAAGCTAAATATTAAAAAAAATCTAGAAATAAAAATCTTGAAAAAAAAAATCTGAGAGGGATTAAGGATGGAGAAGAAAAAAACAGGACACAACATAAGAGGTTCAATATAAGGAGTTCTAAGGTTTTGATTTGTTACTGTGCTCATTCCTTAACAAGGTTTAAAAGTCAATTAATGATAGATACTCCATTTTTAAGTTTCAACCAATGATAGGTAAACATTTCATTGTTGTATTTATATCCTAACCAGCCATGGTGCTCTTATAATTCTGCTTGATATTTTTTTTTCTGTTCTAGGGTGTCTAGTCATTACTAAGACCATAGAATACCAGCTAATCTCTACAGTTGGCAGTCAAGCCTTCATAGAAGTCACTAAATCACATACAGTCCTCCCCCTGCCACTCTTCACTCACCATTTCCACCACCTTCGTGCTCGTGAAACTCTCTTTCCAAAGTTCTTTCCAGAACTAAGAGTTCATTGACAGTTAGTATTTGGATCTTCAATCCTTGGAGGCCAAAGCAGTAGCAGAAACTATAATGATTACCAAATCCCTACTGTTTTGAAGGAAGTTATGGTAATATTTAATCTATTTATCTGTGCTGGGTTCTATATTTTTTCCAAGCAAATTTCAAAACTATATTTTACATTTTCCAATAGTATCCAGCAGAACTTAGGATTTTTATAGAAAAACAGATGTATCAGGGAGCATATACACACAAAAGTAATTTAAAACAATTATTTTTTTTAAAATCTGTCTCAGTGTGGGAAACCTCAGATAATGAATGTTTCTAAACAGTAGTTCTAACTTATTTGTGTTTCCTTGTTATTTACTAATATCATATGTCTTCTGGGAACTTTAAAAGTCAGGAGTTCAAAAAAGACCACAACCCTGAAATACAACCACAGCTTTATATTGAAATACAAATGCCAAATGCTGCTATTCAATTTTTTCCATCTACCAACCTCATTGCAGTTATGTGACCTCAGCTTATTTTTATTTATCTTAATTTCATTTTGTTCAGCAGGTGTTTATTTATATCCTAGTTTAAAATCATTCTTCTCAAAGCTATTAACAGAGTGGTTTGTTCATGAGTAAACATGAAACAGATTATTTTCCATTGGTTAAACTCACAGGAATACTCAAAATATTTTCTTTGCCAATCAAGGAGACTCCATCCATCCTACCTACATTGAATAGAACTAAATTAGCTCCCTAGGTAATACTGAAACATGAAAGAATGGAACCTTTAAATGTAGCCTCTCTCCTCTCCATGAGAGACTGCTCATTATCACAAATGTTATAGAAAGATTCAGAAGTTAATCTTACAAGGAAATATTTAATATTTATTTCTGTTCCACATCACTGTTAAAGATGCATACATAATTTTTACTAAGTAATTTGTAAATATATCAGATCAGTCGCTCAGTCGTGTTTGACTCTTTGCGACCCCGTGAACTGCAGCACGCCAGGCTTCCCTGTCCATCACCAACTCCCGGAGGTCACTCAGACTCACATCCATCGAGTCAGTGATGCCATCCAGCCATCTCATCCTCTGTCGTCCCCTTCTCCTCCTGCCCCCAATCCCTCCCAGCATCAGAGTCTTCTCCAATGAGTCAACTCTTCGCATGAGGTGGCCAAAATACTGGAGTTTCAGCTTTAGCATCATTCCTTCCAAAGAAATTCCAGGAGAAATTCTGATCTACTTCAGAATGGACTAGTTGGATCTCCTTGCAGTCCAAGGGACTCTCAAGAGTCTTCTCCAACACCACAGTTCAAAAGCATCAATTCTTCGGCACTCAGCCTTCTTCACAGTCCAGCTCTCACATCCATACATGACCACTGGAAAGACCATAGCCTTGACTAGACGAACCTTTGTTGGCAAAGTAATGTCTCTGCTTTTGAATATGCTATCTAGGTTGGTCATAACTTTCCTTCCAAGGAGTAAGCGTCTTTTAATTTCATGGCCGCACTCACCATCTGCAGTGATTTTGGAGCCCAGAAAAACAAAGTCTGACACTGTTTCTACTGTTTCTCCATCTATTTCCCATGTAGTGATGGGACCAGATGCCATGATCTTCGTTTTCTGAATGTTGAGCTTTAAGCCAACCTTTTCACTCTCCACTTTCACTTTCATCAAGAGGCTTTTTAGCCCCTCTTCACTTTCTGCCATAAGGGTGGTGTCATCTGCATATCTGAGGTTATTGATATTTCTCCCAGCAATCTTGATTCCAACTTGTATTTCTTCCAGTCCAGCATTTCTCATGATGTAAATATATATATATATATATATATATAGCTCTTAGATAATTTGCTATATTGCTTTTAAAAATACATATGTGTATATACGTTTATACACACACATATATATATTCAAGAGAAAGAAGGAGCTCATCTCTCTCACTTTATTTTTATTTTTTAAATTTAATTTCATTTAACTTTACAATATTGCATTGGTTTTGCCATGTATCAAGAATAATTCTTAGTGAGATAGGCAGATCAAAAACCAAGGTAGAACAAAAGCAAGGCTTCTTGCACAAAACTGTTAGCCAAGCTGTGAATGTAAACTAAAGGTTTTGAAATTAAAAGTGTTACTTCAGTGAGCTCACAAATGCTAAGAAAGCAAAACATCTTTACTGCTGATATGGAGAAAGTTTTAGCAGTCTGGATAGAAGATCAAACCAGCCATTACCTTCCCTTAAGCCAAAGCCTAATTCAGAGCAAGGCCCTAACTCTCTTCAGTTCTATGAAAGTTGAGAGAGGTAAGGAAGCTGCAGAAGAAAAGTTTGAAGCTAGCAGAGAATAGGTCATGAGGTTTATGGAGAGAAGTCATCGCTGAAACATAAAAATACAAAGTGAAGCAGCAAATGCTGATGTAGAAGGTATAACAAATTATCTAGAAGGCCTAGCAAAGATAATTAAAGAAGGTGGTTCCACAAAGTAACAGATTTTCAATGTAAGCAAAAGGATGTGTTTTATTGAAAGAAGATGTCATCTAGGACTTTCATATTTAGAGAGGAGAAGTCAATACCTGTCTTCAAAGGACAGGCTAGCTCTATTTTTCGGGGCTAATGCAGTTGGAGACTTGAAGTTGAAACTAGTGCTGATTTAGAAAATCCATTAATAAATATGCTAAATCTATTATTCTGCCCTTGCTTTATAAATGAGACAACATAGGCTTAATGACAGTACATTTTGTTCACAAAGAATTTTTAAAACCTTTACTGAATATTTTAAGCCCACTGTTGAAATTTACTTTTAAGAAAAAAGAATTCCTTTCATAATTTTATTGTTCATTAACAGTACACCTGGTAACCTAAGACCTCTGACAGAAATGTACAATGAGATTAATGTTTTCATGCCTGATAACACAGCATCAATTCTGTAGCCTATGGATCAGGGTACTATCAAGTCTTATTTAGGAAATAACATTTGTATAGCTAACGCTGCCATAAATAAAGATTCCTTTGATGAATCTGAGCAAAGTCGATTGAAAACTTTCTGAAAAGGATTCATGACTCTAGATACCACTAAGCACATTCCTAATTCATAAGAAGAGGTCAAAATATCAACATTAACATGAAGTTGGAAGAAATTTATTGCAATTCTCATGGGTGACTTTGAAGGGTTCAAGAGTTCAGTAGAGAAAGTAACTGTAGATATGATAAAAATAGCAAAAGAACTAGAAGTGGAGCCTAAAGATGTGAGTGTATTACTACAATCTCATGATAAAACTTTCACAGATGAGATGTTGCTTCTTATGGATGAGCAATAAAAATGGTTTCTTGAAACAGAACTATTCCTGGTGAAGATGCTGTGAAGATTCTCAAAATTAAAACAAATGAATTACAATATTCCATACACTTAGTTGTTAAAGCATCAGCAGGATTTGAGAGGACTGACTTCACTACTGTGGGTAAAATGCTATCAAACAGTATGGCATGTTATAGAGAAATCTTTCATGAAAGGAACATTCAATTGATACAGCAAACACAGTTTTCTTAGTTTAAGAAATAGCTACAGCCACCCCAACCTTCAGCAACCACCACCCTGATCAGTCAGCAGCCATCAGCATCAAGGCCAGACCCTCCACCAGTAAATATAATTCATTAAAGGCTTCAGATAATTGTTATCATTTTTTAACAATAAAACATTTTTAATTAAGGTAGTGTGCATTACTCTTTTACATGTGATTCTGTGGCACACTTACAGTGTAAACATGACTTTTACATGTACTAGGAAACCAAAATGTTTGTGTCACTCACATTCTTATAATATTCACTTTATGGTGGTGGTATATAACCAAACCAATAAGATGTCCAAAGTATGCAAGAAAATATTAAATAATATATAGTAGTTAAGAATTTCTTAAATATCTTCTCACTTAGGGTCTTTCAATTTTTTCTCAGCTTGGAGTTGTCCATATCTATAATTTTTAGCACAACACCTCCTATAAATTGAGAATACTGGTAATGGAGAATTTCTTAAAATAGTCTCAGATTTCACCCAAGCCACTGCCTCCAGTTCTGCAAATCTTGATGCCATTGTATCATGGACATTTCTAGAAAGTTTAAGCAGGTTTTCACAAGACAACCAGGCTCCTATTATTTCCTCAAGCATCCATAAACAATTTTGTTGAGTGAAACATTGAGGAGTTGCATCTGTCCCATTGGGCCACTTGGGATTCTACCAGTCTGTACAGCCATGTCAAAGTGGCTGTTGCCCAGTAGCAATGGAAAAATGCCTTTAATCTTAAGACCCGTCACATTTCAGAACTGTTATAATGTAAAAAAATGTTTGTTTTAGAAACAAAGGCATGTGGTTAAACAAATACCAGATCTGTTGGACACCAGATAGTGTATGCAGAACTAAGAGACACACAAATTCAGCTGTTCTCTTTTTTTTAAAAAGGTTGAGCCAGTTAAGCAATATAAATTTGAGATTCAAATTTAGATGATAGGCTTCAGGTTCACAATTACTTCTTTAGATGGTGAAAATATTTTTGAAAAATTAAGAAGCAACATTATTTTACCTGGATCATCAACTTTTTCACAGTTCTATATTTACTTATGTTGTTCATATATCATATTCCCCTATTATTTCGTAACATTAAGACTCTTAATATAAAACATAAAGCTACAAATCTATGTGGTTTCACTTCATGAATATTTCAAATTTAAAAGCTTAACAACAAAATGTTAGTTCACTAATATTCTTACATGAGTTTTTTTCTCCATTTAGCATCTAAATTATATTTAACACAAATATCTGAAGTATAAGACGGTATTTACTGATTGCTATATACTGAATTATCCTCAACTGTAGCATCTTAACAGACTTTTATTATTTCCCAGTTTATGTGAGTTAGGAACCCAGTTGCAGCTTAACTGAATATTTCTAGTTCAAGTTTTTCCATAAAGTTGCATTATAACTTCAGCCAGACCCTTGTTCTCATCTAAAGGCTCAGTTTGTGCAGTCACTGACCTGGCTTGCCATGCAGGCTGCTTGTCCGTTGGCTACTTCGAAACATGGCAACTGGTTTCCCTAAGATCAAGTGATCCCAAAGAGAGCAAATGGCAGCACCTAGGGCGGTAATCCAAGTCATTCTCAAACCTAATCTTAGAAGTGACATTGTCATTTCTGCCATATTCTATTCATGAACATCACAAAGTGGGGATCTCATTGGAGCCAAATTAGAGTGTGCCTCCAACATACAGCTATATATGACACCTGAGTTAAATATGGATACGTTTCATCATCCATCCTTCTATTTGTTTACTCTATAAATATTTATAAATATGTATTGAGTTGCTTCTAAAAACAAAAACAGTCATTATGTTTGTTCCTGAGATTTCAGAGCTTAATCAAAAAGAATGATAACTGGAAGTCAATGTAGGGAGGACATATAGAATATTTTGAAAGATGAGTGTCTGTTAATAAGTAGGAAACCAGTATGGATGGACAGAATAATAGCAAAGGCATGACAGAATAAAATAGTGTGGCTAATGTTAGCAATTGTAAATAGTTTGTACTACCTGGGTAGGAGTGTGATATGGATAGTCATTGGACATAACCTTGAAAAGTAGAGAAGAATTCATAAATGATCTTGTGTACTAACTAGAGGATTTGTTGATTACCATTTCAGCTGTGGGAAACCACGGTAAGAGAAAGTAAAGTGACCACAGTATTGTTCCAGAAAGACTTTATGAACACAATGCCAAGGATTAATTTTGAAGGTCAATACTATAGGCAGGCAAATTATTTATATAAGGCTCCCAGTCAAAGTAGGGTATGAGTAAATTATTAGTGGAAGTGGACTCTAAAAGAAAAACAGATTCAAGTATTATTATGAGGTATACTTAATGGGATATAATCCTCAATTAATTTGGTGAAGAGACAGGACACGATCAACACTGAAATGTATTTGGGTTACTAATAGCTTTGGTAAAAAGTGGCATCATTTAAACTTGGAAAAAACATATTGGAAGAAACATGTTTTGTGACTACTTAAGTAATATAATTATGAAATATTTAACTTGAGGTACCTGTAGCAGTAAACTAAAATAGTTGAAAGTGCAAAGTCTTTCTTCAAAGGCTTTGAGGAAACAAATAGTCTATAATATAAATGTGACAAGGTTTTTAACTTCTTAAAGTATATATACAAATCTTTGTCTGCAGGGTTGAAGAAAATGAGCTTTTTGGATGCATAAATCTTATAAAAGTAAAACTTTGCTTCAATAGCTAAAAAGATAACTTATTACAAAGGAATCCACTGTACACCTTGCCAGGGTTATTTACTGAGAGAATCACTTTGAATTTATTCACATTCTCTTAAGCTTCCCTGGTGGCTCATTTGATCTGCCTGCAGTGTGGGAGACTCGGCTTCTATTCCTGGGTCAGGAAGATCCTCTGGAGAAGGAAATGGCAAACCACTCCAGTGTTCTTGCCTGGAAAATCCCATGGATGGAGGGGCCTGACAGTCTAAAGCCCATGGGGTCCCTAAGAGTCAAACACAACTGAGTGACTTCACTTTCACTTTCATATTCTCTTAGGACATCCTCTGGCCAGCCCAAACCCTCGGACCCCGGCTCGCCCGCGGTGCTCCTGGTCGTGCATGTCGCGGTGAGGCCGCTGGGCGCCAGCCTGGACGTGGAGGCCCAGCCGCAGAGGCTGCAGCTGAGTGCGGACCCCGAGCGACCAGGGCGCTTCCGGCTGGAAATGCTGGGCGCGGGCCCCGGGGCGGTGAGTTTGGAGTGGCCTTTGGAGTCAGTTTCCTACACAGTCCGAGGCCCCTGCCAGCATGAGCTGCAGCCTCCACCGGGAGGGGCCTGGGACTCTCAGCCTGCACTTCGCCAACCCTCAGGAAGCTCAGCGGTGGGCAGCCCTAGTCCGAGATGCTACCGTGGAAGGACAGAATGGCAGTGACAGCTTGCCCCCAGCCCTAGGCCCAGAAACGTGCCCTGTCTCCCCGCCCAGTCCCCTTGAAGTGCCCACACCCAAGGCCCCCCAGCCCAAGGTGGATCTTCCTTGGAGCCCTGGAGACTTGATGGAGAAAGAAGAGCTGTCAGGGCGCCTGACCCGGGCCGTAGAGGGTGGGGATGAGAAGGGATCAGCCCAAGCAGCAGCCATCCTGGCACAACGTCATGTGGCCCTCAGGGTCCAGCTCCAGGAGGCCTGCTTTCCTCCTGGCCCCATCAGGCTCCAGGTCACAGTTGAAGATGCTGCGTCCTCTGCCCATGTCTCACTGCAGGTTCACCCCCACTGCACCATCAGGGCCCTCCAGGAGCAGGTGTTCTCAGAGTTCGGCTTCCCACCGGCCGTGCAGCGCTGGGTCATCGGGAGGTGCCTGTGGGTCCCTGAACACAGCCTCGCTTTCTATGGGGTCCGGCGGGATGGAGACCCTGCTTTCCTCTACTTGCTCTCAGCTCCCAGAGAAGCCCCAGGACGCAGTCCTCAGTGTCCCTAGAAGGTGGATGGAGAACTAGGCCGCCTGTTCCCACAGTCATTGGGGCTGCCCCCAACCCCTCAGCCAACCAGCTCCAGCCTGCTCAGCCCTCTTCAGCCCTGCTGGCCCTGCCCGTCGTGCACCTTCATCAACGCCCCAGGCCGCCGATGGCTGTGCTTCGCTGTGCGATGGCTGTGCTTCGCTGGCCGGGAGCAGCGGGGAGCAGCCGGGAAGAGATACCCCACGCCCAAGGTAAGAGAAACCCAAGTAAGACAGTAGGTCTTGAAAGAGGGCATCAGAGGGCAAATACACTAAAACCATTCTCACAGAAAACTAGTCAATCTAATCACACAAGGACCACACCCTTGTCTAACTCAATGAAATTAAGCCATGCCCGAGGGGCAACCTGGGATGGGTGGGTCATGGTGGAGAGAGATGCCAGGGTGTGGTCCGCTGGAGAAGGGAATGGCAAACCACTTCAGTATTCTTGCCTTGAGAACTCCATGAACAGTATGAAAAGACAAAATGATAGGATACTGAAAGAGAAACTCCCCAGGTCAGTAGAGGCCCAATATGCTACTGGAGATCAGTGGAGAAATAACTCCAGAAAGAATGAAGGGATGGAGCCAAAACAAAAAGAATACCCAGCTGTGGATGTGTCTGGTGATAGAAGCAAAGTCCGATGCTGTAAAGACCAATACTGCATAGGAACCTGGAATGTCAGGTCCATGAATCAAGGCAAATTGGAAGTGGTCAAACAAGAGATGGCAAGAGTGAATGTCGACATTCTAGGAATTAGCAAACTAAAATGGACTGGAATGGGTGAATTTAACTCAGATGACCATTATATCTACTACTGTGGGCAGGAATCCCTCAGAAGAAATGGAGTGGCCATCATGGTCAACAAAAGAGTCCGAAATGCAGTACTTGGATGCAATCTCAAAAATGACAGAATGATCTCTGTTCGTTTCCAAGGCAAATCATTCAATGTCACAGTAATCCAAATCTATGCCCCAACCAGTAACGCTGAAGAAGCTGAAGTTGAACGGTTCTATGAAGACCTACAAGACCTTTTAGAACTAACACCCAAAAAAGATGTCCTTTTCATTATAGGGGACTGGAATGCAAAAGTAGGAAGTCAAGAAACACCTGGAGTAACAGGCAAATTTGGCCTTGGAACACGGAATGAAGCAGGGCAAAGACTAATAGAGTTTTGCCAAGAAAATGCACTGGTCATAGCAAATACCCTCTTCCAACAACACAAGAGAAGACTCTATACATGGACATCACCAGATGGTCAACACCTAAATCAGATCGATTATATTCTTTGCAGCCAAAGATGGAGAAGCTCTATACAATCAGCAAAAACAAGACCAGGAGCTGACTGTGGCTCAGACCATGAACTTCTTATTGCCAAATTCAGACTTAAATTGAAGAAAGTAGGGAAAACTACTAGACCATTCAGGTATGACCTAAATCAAATCCCTTATGATTATACAGTGGAAGTGAGAAATAGATTTAAAGGCCTAGATCTGATAGATAGAGTGCCTGATGAACTATGGAATGAGGTTCGTGACATTGTACAGGAGACAGGGATCAAGACCATCCCCATGGAAAAGAAATGCAAAAAAGCAAAATGGCTGTCTGGGGAGGCCTTACAAATAGCTGTGAAAAGAAGAGAAGCGAAAAGCAAAGGAGAAAAGGAAAGATATAAACATCTAAATGCAGAGTTCCAAAGAATAGCAAGAAGAGATAAGAAAGCCTTCTTCAGTGATCAATGCAAAGAAATAGAGGAAAACAACAGAATGGGAAAGACTAGGGATCTCTTCAAGAAAATCAGAGATACCAAAGGAACATTTCATGCAAAGATGGGCATGATAAAGGACAGAGATGGTGTGGACCTAACAGAAGCAGAAGATATTAAGAAGAGGTGGCAAGAATACACAGAAGAACTGTACAAAAAAGAGCTTCAAGTCTCAGATAATCATGATGATGTGATCACTGACCTAGAGCCAGACATCTTGGAATGTGAAGTCAAATGGGCCTTAGAAAGCATCACTACGAAAAAAAAAAAAAACAACCCTAAGTAGGGTTTTACAAAATCTCTTCCACCCCATTTATGTCATGGTGCATCTACCATGAGCAAGTCTTACCAATTTCAATCCAAATTTTGGATTAAAATTCCTTCCTTCGTGTTATCAGGTTTGATTTACTGCATTGTTCTCATGTTTATAATGAAGACTAAGTATCATGCCTGTAAAGATCTAGTTTAAATATACACTATAAAATTATAATCTGTATGTGGGTATGTGGTTATAAGACCTAGGACAAATGGAGCCTGGCAGGGTTATTCAGGGCTTATTACAACCACTAGTTGTGGACTTCAGTGGTGTTTTCCTGTATCCTTTGTACCTCATTAAAAAAAAATGCTGCTGCTAACTTAATAACTATTTCAAAGTACATTATCCTATTTTCAGAAAGCAAAGAGTGTGTTTTCATCTTTAAACCCCTGTTAGAACTATTTTTGAGCTGCATCCTGATCCAATTGCCCTTTTTTAAGGGGCTGAAACTAAAAGAACCTTTGCACTATGAAAGTACATATTTCTCCCCAAAACCCTGACTGATTAATGATCACAGAATATGATATATTTCACAGAGTGCATAAACCCGTCAAACTTCAATAAATAACTTGAAGAACACGGGGATTAATATTATAATTTAAAAATTCTATCAACTTCCTGTTGAAGAGCTGTCTGATGTCTTATAATGATATTAACTAATAACTTTTATGCTGCTCAAAATATTAGAAACCAAACTTTTCATTGTCCGTTCTCTTATTTCCAGAGAGCACAGGCATAATATTTTTCAGACACAGTACCCTACAGTGAATATGGCTTCCAACTGGTTCAGTTAGTTTTAGCCATTTCTGATGAACTACTGAGATAAGTCCTGTGGTAGAACTGAGGGCAGAGTAAGTGTCGCTGCTGACATCTCTTTTCTGATAAAAGGAGATATTTTATGAACTTATTGTCAGAGTCAGACACAACTGAAGTGACTTAGCAGCAGCAGCATTGTAATATCACCAATATTCAGCTCTATCACTTTAGTAGGGGAAATTACTGATATTTAAATTGCCATTATGGTATTAGCATGAATATTGAGGACATCTGTAGAATGATACAACTTCTAATCTATGACCCACCCTGCTGCTGCAGTGAGGATATTCTGCTTGTAATCTAGGGAGCATGTATGCAATAAACACCCTGCTGATTCCTGCCTCATTATGGACATCACTGAAGAAACACTGAACATACATTCTTCGTCTTCTAGACTATTCTAGATTGGCCTGCTGATTCTTAGCTAGATATATAGTGAGGATAGGTATGGGGATCTATTACATGTTTCAGTGTTGATTAGGTAAATGAGAATTCTAAGACTCATTGCCTACTTTTGCCTAACCCCTCATGACTTTTGCTGTAAAGTTATTTCTTTGGTCACTGGTAGTCATTTGGGTTACTGGTCATTTTATATATTACTGATACAAATATTACTTATGGAAATTGCAATGGGCTTAGCAGAATGTTGCATCAAAACGTGACTCATTTATGAATGTGTACTGTGAAGCCAGGGGCTTTAGACAGAAATAGAATAAGTCTCCTAACCTGTAAAAGGACACAGTTATCAAGAGACAGTTTTCTACCTTCATTTTGGAATTCCAGTATAGTGTAAACCTAACTTTTATGTGCACTGGGAAACCAAAAACTGCGTGTGACTCACTTTATTGCACTCTTTGTTTTGTTTGCAACAGTCTGGCACTAAACTTGCAATACCTCTAAGGTATCCTTTGTGTGTAGTCTGGCTTCTATATGAGATCATATTCCCTCATGTGTATTTCAGTGGCCTCTAGGATACAATTGAATGTAAATAGTTGTGCTGTTTTTCTTCAAATATTCTATATAACTGGTGAATAAGAGAATATGGATTAGAATCAAAAGAGGCTGCTGTTGGCTCCCTTAATTAAAGTCTGCACAAGCTCTCTTCAATTTGGACGGGACTCAGTTCAGTTCAGTTGCTCAGTCATGTCCAACTCTTCCCGACCCCATGAATTGCAGCACGCCAGGCCTCCCTGTCCATTACAAGCTCCTGGAGTTTACTCAGACTCATGTCCATTGAATAGGTGATGCCATCCAGCCATCTCATCCTCTGTCATCCCCTTCTCCTCCTGCCCCCAATCCCTCCCAGCATCAGGGTCTTTTCGCATCAACTCTTCACCTGAAGAGTTTCAGCTTTAGCATCAGTCCTTCCAATGAACACCCAGGACTGTTGGATCTCCTTGAAGTCCAAGGGACTCTCAAGAGTCTTCTCCAACACCACAATTCAAAAGCATCAATTCTTCGGTGCTCAGCTTTCTTCACAGTCCAACTCTCACATCCATACATGACCACAGGAAAAACCACAGCCTTGATTAGATGGACGTTTGTTGGCAAAGTAATGTCTCTGCTTTTGAATATGCTATCTAGGTTTATCACAACTTTCCTTCCAAGGAGTAAGCATCTTTTAATTTCATGCCTGCAATCATGGGACCAGCTAGCACAATAATATTTTCAGTTCAGTATTAGGTTGGTCAGAAAGTTCTTTCAGGTTTTTCGGTAAGATGTTATGGAAAAATCTAAACAACCTTTGGCTAACCCACTATTCTATTGCCCAGCCTTCTCTAGTGCACTCTACAATTTTGACTTTATGTTTCCTTGAACATGAACGTGAACGTGAAGTCGCTCAGTCGTGTCCGATTCTTTGTGATCCCATGGACTGTAGCCTACCAGGCTCCTCTGTCCATGGGATTTTCTAGGCAATAGTACTGGAATGGATTGCCATTTTCTTCTCCAAGGAATCTTCCCAACCCAGGGATTGAACCCGGGTTTCCCGCATCGTAGAAAGATGCTTTACTGTCTGAGCCACCAGGGAAGTCTTATTTCCTTGGTGGCATTTAAAATAACTTTACAGAGGTTCAGCAGGAATATCCCAATATGAAGAATATGATCTCTATTATGGACTGCTGGAATGTTTGATTCCTTTATTTCATGCCGATGAGGTGATTTCAACAACTTTTAGTAAGTTCAGTAAATATATTTTATCATTTTTGAGTAGACTCTGAATTTTCTCCATATTGATTTCCCAGAGCTTGCTTTTTGGATTTAATTTTTCTATCACAATGTTGCGGAAATGGGTCCTTCAATATTCAGCACTATTCCTTCTTCAGAGAACCCCATGTTATAGACTAAAATTTGCTTTACTTCCTCACCTTTAGTGACACCCACAGTAGAATGTCATCATTGCAAAGAAGTACGATAGGGCATAAGGCACCGTGGCATTCTCTCAATACCTCTCTCATCCAACACACACCACACAATTTCACAAAATACTTATGCAATTTGAGGCACTCATGGAGACATATAGTGAGGCACATTGTGACCTTTCCTCTGTCTTTGCAAATTGTTCGGGGCAATATGCATTTACCAAAAGAATGCTGATTCTGTAGCTCAGTTACTCCTTACAGTTCACAAGAGGTTGGGAACTTTTTACTGCCATTGTTAGTCAGATCTAGAGCTGAATTGATGATGGCAACAAATACTTTAATGGTAATAATTCATCATGTGTCATCAAGGGATTATTATATGAAGATTTATTGTAGGGCATTGCATACATTTATTTAGGTAAAACCTGAAGTTTGTTTAACACACATCTAGTATATGATACTGCTTGAAACTATTTTTCAGAACTTGGCAGCTCCAGGAGACTCCACTGGGTCTTTCTCAAAGGTTGGGACATGTTTCCCTGGTAACTGTCTTCCCTTTTGTGCAGAAACATTTATTCTTAACACACTTTCACAAACACACATGCAGAGACTGATCAGCCAGCACTGTCTGGAAGCCAGTGAAGGACTCCAGCTATATATATTTGGGCCTTGACTTGCACTCCTGTCATGACTCATTCAAAATTATGATGTTGCCATGGATGCTGTGTATGTTGTTCAGACGTCTCCTGAGAACTGAAGGGAACTGCCTCAGAGAGTTATTTCACCAGTGGCATGTGCCCTTCCTAGGACAGCTCACATCCAATAAAGGACCACTATTACTAGATCATTATTACAAGGTTCCCAAGCCCCATTTGCCTCTCTTTGACTTAGGACAACTCTAAAGGGTCATGCCAGCTTCACAGCTGTCCACATGATCAGTCGAATCCTTATTGTGACCTTGACACAGCCCAGTATTTCCCTCTTCCTAAATCTGCTTTCTTACCAATAAAATCCCTACACTCTAATCTCTAGTTGGAGTCCTCTTCCTAGGGAACACAGTTTGTCACAGATGTTAATAGGAATATTTTTTGCTTTATCCATTTGGGATTTTTTTAACAAGAAAATTAGTTAATACTAAATACTATTATCAATTTTTCCTAGTATCTAGTAAACCTCTAAGCTTTGCTCATCTTTTCATTTTGTAATGAAATAATCTCACCAACATATGGCATCAGCTATTTCTTCCCCATACTTTCTAAGCATGTCTATAGCCATCATTGGTTATATACTATATCAATTTAAGCATTATTGACCTATCTTTTGAGCTATATTGAAGTTTCTCTCCTTGCAACCAAACCGCCTCACTGCCCCAGGCAGCAATTTTTAATATGATGCTAACTCATTCTGTCACAATGGCTGGAATTTCCATACTATGTCTACCCAGAATTTCCAATGAGAAATTGGAATAATTTCCTCTACCAATACCAATACCAATAATAAATCCTCATTAAATTAACTGATCACTTCTAAAAATATCTAGGGCCAGAAAATGTAACTCTACCCCCAAGAGATGGCACCCTGTCTAGCAGCAAACCATTTGGATTACGTATTTTCTAAGGCATCATTACTTAATGATGATTACTGTTTGCCTGGGATTCTTATGCTTCACAGCAAGAGGAGAGGGTATTTCCTTACTCAGCCATATTTTGTAAGCCTGCAGGTGCCATCCCCATATGCTGAGGGTGAATCCTGCCAGAGATACAATCTGGTGGAATTTGACTTCACTTGGTCAAATCAGTTGTGACCCACCATTCCTTAGTTTTGATAATATTCTCCTTAATCGCTGTCATTCTAGCGCAGGGGTCCCCAAACTCCAGACCACAGACTGGTACCTACAGTCACATCAGTGGTGGCATTAGTTTAGAAATGTGCACAATAAATGCACAGATAAATGTGTACAAATAAAAAGTGCACAATAAATATAATGTGCTTGAATCATCCCCAAACCACCCTCCCCCGTCCTCATCCATGGAAAAATTGTCTTCCACAAAACCAGTCCGTGATGCCAAAAGGGTTGTGGACCACCATAGATATACCTCCAGTGAATAGAGGTTTTTGAAGATGTGCTACCTCGTGGTCATTAGTATTCAACACACATCTTTTTTCTTCACTACAAGTCATGCTTCAATTAGGAACAGTAGTATATCATCCAAGTACCAAGGAACATGGACTTTATAGCCAGTCTGCCTGGGTTCAAATCCTGCATCTACTACTCTCTCCAGATGTATGTAACTCTCAAAAATATGGATCAAAACAGTATCCACCTTAAACATGGGGTTCTAGTGTTAGCATGCATTTAGAATAGTGTCTGGGACAGAGTAAGTACCATACAATGTGAATAGTTACTTATGCTTATCTGGGAAAACACAGTCACCAGGCATCTCCTATTGATGTAACTCCTTGCCCCACCTGCTGGCAGTTAAAAGGAAGAAAGTAAAGCAGGCTCTGGTACCATCATAGCATTTAGTATTTTCACAGAAAAATAGGAATTACCTCCCTAAGGGACACTGCTCGCCAGATTCTCTCTCACCCATCCAGCTTTGTTCTTTCTCAATAGCATACATATCATCTAACAGAAGAACTTGTGCATGCTTGGAGTATGCCTGTGGGCTCCAACCTCTGTACACTTGAGTAGTAATTAAATCAATCAAGTCTTCTTCTGCTATGATTCCAAGTGCTTTCAGAATGTGCAAGCTGCCTCAGGCAGCTTCTCTCCTTCTGCTTTCAATTAAGTTATCTCTGCCCCCACCTGTCCAGTGAATTGAAATAAAAGGTAGCATATTTCTTCCAACAAATCTTCTTCATTCTTGTGTCTTGTATTTCTTGGCTGGTGCAAGCTATGCCCTAGACCAGCTCTTCATCAGACTGCAGAAGTGGGGACTCTCACAGGACTCCATGCTTGGCTGCAGATAGGAGTAATGGATTGCGAGCCATTGTGTATAGAGAAGGCTTATTCCCCATTAGCTTTTTAAGACGTAAGGCAGGAGGTCATTTTTACTAATATATATGTTCTGTGCCTAATAAAGTAGAACACAGGGACTGAGGAGGATGAAAAATGAGCCCTCTCCTTTTTTGGTGGGGAAATTTTTTTTTTTTTTGCAATAAGCTTAAAGGAAGCAATGTCAGGGCAGAATGTGCCAGGCTGTGAGTGAACAGTCAGCAAACACCAGGACTCATTCATGCTGGAAGCACAGGTATTGGGTGCTGATGGTGTTAGTCCTGCCCAGGGGAGTCCTGCCAAGCTGCAGGGAGTTCTGAGCATACCCCTGAGAACTGCCAGCCCAACATTGCAAAATTCAAACATAATTACTTTCGGTGAATGTAAAAACTATCTTTTCAAAAAAAAAATATATATATAAAAAATATATATATATATATATATATATACATATATATCTTTTCAGCAAGCCATTTCACCTGGACCTAACATCTGCGTTCTGCTTAGTTTTTAATGTCACAAAGAAGCATCGTGTCTCACTCTCTACAGAAAATGCATAGTGACTAGGCAGCACACATGCACTCACATTACAGCCACGTGAACACGGTTTGTATGCGCACAGTATATGAACAGGTCAAATGACCCAGAAGGACCAGCCTTTTGGCTCTCTGTCACTTAGTGGTGGAGAGTTGTTAAATGAATAATCTTCTCTACCACTAAATATGGATAATTTTACTAATATGCTAAGATACTTGAACTGGACATGGAACAACAGACTGGCTCCAAATAGGAAAAGGAGTATGTCAAGGCTGTATATTGTCACCCTGTTTATTTAACTTCTATGCAGAGTACATCATGAGAAACGCTGAACTGGAAGCAACACAGCTGGAATCAAGATTGCTGGGAGAAATATCAATAACTTCAGATATGCAAATGACACCACCCTTATGGCAGAAATTGAAGAGGAACTAAAAAGCCTCTTGATAAAAGTGAAAGTGGAGAGTGAAAAAGTTGGCTTAAAGCTCAACATTCAGAAAACGAAGATCATGGCATCCGGTCCCATCACTTCATGGGAAACAGATGGGGAAACAGTGTCACACTTTATTTGGGGGGGCTCCAAAATTGCTGCAGTTGGTGACTGCAGCCATGAAATTAAATGACGCTTACTCTGAAAGGAAAGTTATGACCAACCTAGATAGCATATTGAAAAGCAGAGATATTACTTTACCAACAAATGTTCGTCCAGTCAAAGCTATGGTTTTTCCTGTGGTCATGTATGAATGTGAGAGTTGGACTGTGAAGAGAGCTGAGCACTGAAGAATTGATGCTTTTGAACTGTGGTGTTGGAGAATGCAAGGAGATTCAACCAGTCCATTCTGAAGGAGATCAGCCTTGGGATTACTTTGGAAGGAATGATGCTAAAGCTGAAACTCCAGTACTTTGGCCACCTCATGCGAAGAGTTGACTCATTGGAAAAGTCTCTGATGCTGGGAGGGACTGGAGGCAGGAGGAGAAGGGGACGACAGAGGATGAGATGGCTGGATGGCATCACTGACTCGATGGACCTGAGTCTGGGTGAACTCTGGGAGTTGGTGATAGACAGGGAGGCCTGGCGTGCTGGGATTCATGGGGTCGCAAAGAGTCGGACACGACTGAGTGACTGAACTGACAATACTTGAGGTGATTAATTAAGTTTATTTATGTAACCTGAAGTGATTTGTTTTACTGTTATTGTTATTACCATAGTTACTGTGGCTGTTAGTTTGCTTCTCAGCGTGTAAGATTTATGTTTCTTTACCTAATAGTGGTAATAGTTAGCATACATTAAGCTTATACTGTGTAATTTTCTATGCTACCTGCTATAAAGATCTTTTTTCTCAAATGTTGCAATAGCTGATAAAGTGATTTTTATTTATAATGTCATTTTCAGATTAGTAAACTGAAAGAGAATAAGTTTGAGTAATTTAGCAAGTTCACTGCCTCACAAAAAATCTTTACATCTTGCTATATCCTTCCTCCTACCTCCCTTCCTTTTTAATATGTCTTGCAGTTTTATTTTAACTGAACTCTGTATTTTTCACAAATAAGGAAACTCATCCTGACTTCCTTTTTCTGACTTCCAGTACCAAGTGTAACTTTGCGCATGCTCAGCAAACATCAAGGGACAGTGCCTGTGGTCAATAGAACACATGGGCTGGGGAAGTCAGCCAGGTTCAGGTAGAACAGAAGGTACCTGGTAGTGTGTGTGAACTGGTTGAGGTTGTTGAGCATCTCAGGACTTTTGCCATGCTTCTGAATACATTAAATTATCTTTGTTGGTTTTCAGGTATCATTAAATATTGTTGATGGTATACTTATGCAATACCTTCCAAATAATTTATATATATATATATATATATATATATATATATATATATGTATGTTATTGGGCTTTGAACATTTTATGTTATTATTAAACCTCACTAAAATGTAACTTAATTCTTATGTTTATACTATAATGGCTCCATTTGTATGTAGACATTAGCCTTTTAATTTTCTCAGTTACAGCATTGGATGGGTTTATTTAGTTTCATACTTCAAAGTAGAATCATGATATTTTAATTTCCAAAACAAACAAAAAAAAACTTCCAGTCCCGCAAAGGTTAATGAGTACTTTTTTTGGAGTGGGGTGCAGGGGTGATTTGATTTTAAAATATCTTAGCCTTTCAAATAAGAAGTAGGTTTGCCCTATATTTGCGATAACAGAAACAACTTGAAGCTGTGATAGGTATCATGATGAATACTAGGAATTCAGCCTAGTGTAAGGGCTGTTCATAATTAAAATTAACACCGTACAGCGTTTCAAGGTAAAAACTGTTCAAATAAGTGGTCTCTGAGGTAGTGCTGGCAAATGAGGTGAGAAGCAGCCTCTAAAATCTTGCTTTAAGCAGCATTTTCTTGCTTATTAATTTGACAGCTTTCTCTGCTGCTCTCAAGCTAACTACAGCAATTTTAATCAGAGAAGGAACATGTTGTCAAATTGCTGTGAATTCAAGCCCATCAAAGTTGTGGAATGCCTTCCGGATTTAAAAGAACCTTGAGGGGTCAAAGCTCTTACTCCCTATTTACTATGTCTAATACCATCAATTTCGGTGAACATTACCAAGGAATTAAAAGGCTAACAAAGCCTGTCTTCTGTTTTCTATCATCTACTTCACATATTCTGTAGAGTTGTGCCAAAATTATGTCTTCACTCACTGGAGATATCTTATTATTTAAGTGCTGCAAATTTTGGTGGTGTCATATGTAGAGTGGGCTTCCCTGGTGGCTCAGCAGTAAAGAATCCACCTGCAATGCAAGAGACGAAGGTTCTATCCCTTCGTCAGGAAGATCCCCTGGGGGAGGGCATGCAACCCACTCCAGTATTCTTGCCTGGAGAATCTCATGGACAGAAGAGCCTGGAGGGCTACAGTCCATAGGGTTGTAAAGTGTCAGGCATGACTGAAGTGATACAGCACAGCACTGTATATGTAGAATACACTGTGTTTAAATAACAGAGTGAGTGATAGAAAAACAAGCATTAACCATACTATTGCTTGAGTCTTTTTTCTATTATTTTTCCTGTTAATATTTTCCTATCTAATGAGTCCTAAAATGACACACATTATGTAAGAAGTCTTTGCTTTGCACTTCACTGTGTTTAATTGAAATACAAGCATATCAGAATCAAACCATTGCATAATTTCATGGTAACCAAATGATAGGAAATACCTCTGAAATTCCAGACCCAGGTTTCTTTCTTGTATGTATACAGTTAAATTAAGAAAATACTGTTGGGTATCAGAAATACCATATTTCTTTTGACTTTTTTATTTTAAGAAATTACATTCAATTTTTCTTATTCTTTGAGCTGTCATCTTTGAATAGCATCTCTTTCTCCTCCTTATTCCTTACCAATTGTCAGCAGTTCAGCAGAACTGGAGAGCTGCTAAACTGCCAGATGTCAAGTGGTCAATTATGACAAGTCAATATGAAAGTAACAGTCAAGCCTTTAACTGCTTATTATGAAACATCAGCAGGATAAACAGGAGAAAGCACTAGCTCCCTCAGTGTTCCATTTTTCCATAGGGAACAGCACTGGGTGAGGGTCTGGTGGATCAGTTGCAGATGTGGGTGTTTTCTTACTGCTGAAGGAGCGCCAAACAAAAGGTTCTTGCCATTTCATTGATTCTGGGGCCCAGGAAAGGGAGTGGGTAGGAGGTGGGGGGAAGGCTTAGGAGGGCAAAAATACTGAGAATGAGTCAGAGTGGAGAAAAGTGTCTCCAAGGCCAACACTTAAAGATGAGTCTTGGAAGAGGTGCTTAAGAGAGGCCCCCAGACAAGGGTGTTGCAATTAACATATGCATGAGAGCACAGCCAGCCAGTGGTCCAGTGCGCTGCCTGTGAACCAGGACTGGCGTGGAACCTGCCAAGTAGAGCCTGTGTAGCTGCTTATGGTCTGGCCTGAAAGATCAATCTAGAATTTGGCCTGGAATCAGACTCCTCATCAATGTTCTTTGTGGGTGAAAGGTAATAAAGACTTATAGAGTAACTCATGTTGTTAAGATATCTCTATGGAGTGGGGAAGAAGTATTGCTAATGTTCACTAACCCTGAAAAACTGAAGTTTGTTATTATTCACATGTGACCAATAATTTTGTACCATAGGAAAAGGCAGAGAATCTCTTGAGCATCTTAGCAGTTTTCTGTGTGGAAAAACATGCTACCAGAAATAATTTGTGGGCAATTGAAATTTGCTTAAGTATTTTTAAAATACACAAGTTAAACTATAAGATCTTTAAAAATATGAACCATGCTATTTATGTGTGCCATGGAAGTACATAAGAACATAGGATACCAAATAATCTTGGCATTTTCACTTTGTGTGGAAAATTACAGTCAAATTTAAAGCTCAATGATAGCAAAAGTAAATTCATCCTATATGAATCCATATAGTGTTTCCATTTTCTTTCATTTATATAAATAGGAAATCTTTACATCAGATCAGATCAGATCAGTCATTCAGTCGTGTCCGACTCTTTGCGACCCCATGAATCGCAGCATGCCAGGCCTCCCTGTCCATCACCAACTCCCAGAGTTCACCCAGACTCGGGTCCATTGAGTCAGTGATGCCATCCAGACATCTCATCCTCTGTCGTCCCCTTCTCCTCCTGCCCCCAATCCCTCCCAGCATCAGAGTCTTCTCCAATGAGTCAACTCTTCACATGAGGTGGCCAAAGTACTGGAGTTTCAGCTTTAGCATCATTCCTTCCAAAGAAATCCCAGGGCTGATCTTCAGAATGGACTGGTTGGATCTCCTTGCAGTCCAAGGGACTCTCAAGAGTCTTCTCCAACACCACAGTTCAAAAGCATCAATTCTTCGGTGCTAAGCCTTCTTCACAGTCCAACTCTCACATCCATACATGACCACTGGAAAAACCATAGCCTTGACTAGACGAACATTTGTTGGCAAAGTAATGTCTCTGCTTTTGAATGTGCCCTCTAAGTTGGTCGTAACTTTCCTTCCAAGGAGTAAGCATCTTTTAATTTCATGGCTGCAACCATATGAGTAGCATAAAAAGGCTAAAAGATAGGACACTGAAAGATGAACTCTTCAGGTCAATAGGTGCCCAGTATGCTACTGGAGGAGAAGGCAATGGCACCCCACTCCAGTATTCTTGCCTGGCAAATCCCATGGATGGAGGAGCCTGGTGGGCTGCAGTCCATGGGGTCGCTAGGAGGCAGACACGACTGAGCGACTTCACTTTCACTTTTCATTTTCATACATTGGAGAAGGAAATGGCAACCCACTCCAGTGTTCTTGCCTGGAGAATCCCAGGGACCGGGGAGCCTGGTAGGCTGCCGTCTCTGGGGTCGCACAGAGTCAGACACAACTGAAGCGACTTAGCAGCATGCTACTGGAGATCAGTGGAGAAATAACTCCAGAAAGAATGAAGAGACAGAGCCAAAGCAAAAACATCCAATTGTGGCTGTGACTGGTGGTGGAAGTAAAGTCTGATGCTGTAAAGAGCAATATGAACTGGAATGTTAGGTCCATGAATCAAAGCAAATTGGAAGTGGTCAAACAGGAGATGGCAAGAGTGAACATTGACATTTTAGGAATCAGTGAACTAAAATGGACTGGAATGGGTGATTTTAACTCAGATGACCATTATATCTACTACTGTGGGCAAGAATTCCTTAGAAGAAATAGAATAGCCACCGTAGGAATCAAGAGTCCAAAATGCAGTTCAGCTCAGTTCAGTTGCTCTGTCTTGTCTGACTCTGCGACCCCTTGAACCACAGCACACCAAAATGCAGTACTTGGATACAATCTCAAAAACGACAGAGTGATCTCTGTTCATTTCTAAGGCAAACCACTCAATATGACAGTAATTCAAGCCTATGCCCCGACCAGTAATGCTGAAGAAGCTGAAGTTGAACAGTTCTAAAAAGACCTACAAGACCTTCTAAAACTAATACCCCAAAAGATGTCCTTTTCATTACAGGGGATTGGAATGCAAAAGTAGAAAGTCAAGAGATACCTGGAGTAACAGGCAAATTTGGTCTTGGAGTGTAAAATGAAGCAGATCAAAGGGTAACAGAGTAATACTCCAATACTTTGGCCAGCTAATGCAAAGAACTGACTCACTGGAAAAGACCTTGATGCTGGAAGTGATTGAAGGTGGGAGGAGAAGGGGATGACAGTGGATGAGATGGTTAGATGGCATCACTGACTCGATGAACATGAATTTGAGTAAGCTCCAGGAGTTGGTGATGGACAGGGAGGCCTGGCGTGCTGCACTCCATGGGTTCACCAAGAATCAGACATGACTGAGTGACTGAACTGAACTGAACCCATTCCACTGCTTTATATTGAGCCACATAGTACTGTAGTACAGAAAGTAATCTCAGTCAGTGTTCGTTTTGGAGAATAAAAGAGCTCACAGAATAAAGTGAGTAAACAGAAGGCAAAGATATTTGACCCAAGGTTAATACTTCCTGAGGGTAAGTCTTCATGGTTGTGTTGGATGTCATGGTAAACAAAACTCACTCTGTAAAGTACCTTGGAAAGTGCTGTTTACAGATACACAGCAGATAGCTGTAGGTATGAAAATGGGCATCTGTTGCATGGGAAGCCGTTGACAGTGATAGAAATCATACACATGGATTTTAAGCAGGCATTTTACTTAAGACAACATAGATGAAGTTGAACTGATGTCCTCCAAAAAAATTATTAAGTCATTTGTAAAGTGGCCTCATTCATGATGAAGATGGTGAAACAAAATATTTATGTCACTACCTTGGATGACTTTTTTTTTCCATAAAAATGTAATAATAGAGAATAGCTCTATTTCTAAAAATAAAATACATTTTTCATAGAATAGTTAAAGCTGAATTACTGAATACTAAATTAAAAGCAAATAGAAATTTGACCATATACCTCGTTTCTTCAGTAAAGGACATGGAGGATTTTCTTATATCCATGATTGCTTTGTACATTTCCTCATAGATGTCATGTTAAAATAAAATAAGCTTATCAATTTTACTTTCAGAAGGAGGTGCTCAATCACAAAAGCAATACCTACTTAGATTTTGTTCAGAGAAAGGGACCTTATTTTGTACAAGGAGATATTGACCAACTGATTCATTCATGCCCTTGTTCTTCTGGCTCAGGAATAAAAGATTGTTAGTATTGTTTACATGAGTTTTGAAATAAAAAAGATAAAGGAATTCCTGTTCCTTTTTTTTTTCCTAGTTCCCTACTTTCGGCTGAACCTCATGTAAATATATTAACCTTATGTAATGCTTTATACCAACAGATTTGAAGTGTCCTTTTACTTTTGATTACACAGGTAAGAGCTTTTTCCAGAGATTTTGTTTTTATGCTTTTCCATATCTACTTGCATGCTTTTTCTTGGCACAGGATCTCCAGAGATGTCTGTTGTCTGGCCAGGAGGTCCGGCAGAATGACTAGCCTCTCAGGCAGCTGATGTTATTGTAGCCACTTTCCCAATTGCCAGCAAATGATATAAATTGTAGGAGACTAAGAAGGTCACCTCTGTAACAGTCCTACTTATATCAGCTCAGTGACCACTAACCTGCCTCTCCACAAAGAATCTCAGGCCCTAAACTCACAAGTGACCAAGCCAGCTGGGGTAGAGGGCTGGGGCCTGAACCCCACTGTAGGTTTTTTTCCTCTGGAAAACAAATTCAAAGCACCAGAAATATATATACCAGAAACGTATATATGCCCGAAAGAAAGATGTTGTTTCTAAATGACACATGAACAATATATATAATTTTAATACATATACAGGTATATTTGCATAAGTGTAGAATGTAATACAAATATAATAAGTCTGTATCAGTTCACTATGGTTCCCTATAATTTTGTTCATCAAAATATGAGTGTAAAAGTAACATCTTCCTTTTTAACTTATTGTAATACCTAGGATTACAAAATGGTTGGATGGCCTCACCAATTCAATGGACATGAGTTTGAGCAAACTCCAGAAGATGGTGAAGGACAGGGAAGCCTGGTGTGCTGCAGTTCATGGGTTCACAAAGAGTCAGAGATGACTTAGCGACTGAGCAACAATACCTAGGACTATATAGTATTGCTGTACAGAGTTTAGTTCTCAGTCAACCTGTTTGGCTGTAAATTCCAGTTATTCTTGGCCAAATTGCATAATCTCTCAGTACCTCAGTTTCCACACTGTAAAATGACCATAATTAGAGGAACAATAAGGTCAGTCAGGTAGTATTTGGGCCATTTTTTACAAGGTCCTGTGGGCTTCCTCCTAGGCCAGCTCTTATTTACTAGAAGACAAAGAGAAAGAGGGGATTTCCTGGAAGAGGCTTATATGACCAGTGTAGAATGAGAAAAGTGTCAACACAAAAACTAAAGAATTTATCATTAGTTGTGAGTAACATTGAAGCATACTGGCTAAATTTGATCTCTTTCATGAGTCTAAAATCAGTGAATATGAATTGTGTTTTAGATAGTGCTACATATATTAATATAAATTCTGATAGATAGATGTTAGCTCCATATTCTCCAAATGTTACAATTTGAAGTTTTAACAGGCTCTAAATATATATCATAAAACCAATATTGGCATGTTTGCTATCTCTAAACAACCCTTTAGTGTTCAGATAAAGTCATTAAGAAGAGTAATACATGTTTTTGTTTTCAATTGGTGCTTTTTTTCAGAGATAAGAAACAGTGCATTATAGTAGGAACAACGCTTTGAAATTGTATTGTTTTATATTTAAACCCTCACACATGCATTTAGGAAGTAAGAGAAATAAAAGTTATAATTTAAGTTCTATAAGACTATACACATACACACACAATTAAAACATGAGCCATACTGCCATTCAGTACCTGAATTTTAGTACATTTGATTAAATGTATTAAATCATTTAATATGGAAATATGCTTGAACTTCTTAATTCCTTAAATGAAAACCTAGGCAGGATAATCAAACTTTATAACACACCTAATAGCCATTATAGAAGAACCAGAAACATTTGGTTTGGTTATTACTAAAATAAATTGTATGTATATTTAGCAATTATATTAATGAGAAATGGCAACCCACTCCAGTGTTCTTGCCTGAAAAATCCCATGGACAGAGGAGACTGGTAGGGTACAGTCCACAGGGTCATAGAGTCAAACAGGACTGAGCGACTTCAATTTCACTTTCACTTTAATGAGAAATACAAAGAAATGCTGAAACAAAAATATAAACAAACAGAATTCTAGAAAATGGTAAATTGTTACAATAGAGGATGATGAGTGTTATGCTAGGGAAAACACAGAAACCTAGATATACCTAGAGATACATATCATGGAAGTAAATACAAATCAAGCCTTGAGAAAACCAGGAAAACTAATCCGGCTAATTTTCTTCTTCTACACTTTCTCTTGTGATCCAAAATGCATATAAATAGATCTCTTTACAACCTAATCTGGGAGGCCAATTTTAAAGCATGGTGAGGCCACCTGATGATTTTATAAGCACCTAATTCCCTGAAATTAATACTTCTGTGCTTAAAAAAACATAGACAGGTTTTTGTGTTTTTTTTTTCCACTTGGAAAACTGACTGATACAGAAGACTTCCTAGAGTAAATAAATGTACCAAGGTGGAAAAGAAAAGTAAAAGAGAGAGAGAAAGAGAGAGAGAAATTGATATTAATATATATATATATATATATTTAATTATGTTCTCATGTGATCGGAAATAAAATTTTTCTTATAAAATTTCAGATTTAGCCTGAGAAGTTAATCTTGATAATTACATTTCAAGCAATTCTTTTAAGTTTAACATTCACTCTTTTGAAGGGAACCACAATGTATGTATAATGTAGCTGATATTCCTTAATGGATATATCAGTTTCCTATTGCTATATAACAAGTACCACAAATATGACTTCTTATAACAACAAATGCAACCTACAGAATAGGAGGAAATGTTTGCAAATAATACAACTGATAAGAGATTAATCTCCAAAATATAAAAATAGCTCATACAGCTCAATATCAAACAAATAATCCAATCAGAATTTGGGCAGAATATCTAAATAGACATTTCTTCAAAACAGACATCCATATGGCTAAAAAAAAAAACACATGAAAATATACTCAACATTGCTAATTATTAGAGAAACGGAGATAAAAACTTACAATGACTTATTACCTCACACCATTTAGATTGGCCATCATTAAGTCTACAAATAATAAAGAGGGTGTGGATAGAGAGGGTGTGGATAAAAGGGAGCCCTCCTACACTGTTGGTGGGAATGTAAATTGGTATAGCCATTATGAAAAACAGTATGGAGTTTCCTGAAAAATATTCTAAAAGTAGAGTTGTCATATGATTCTGCAACTCCACTCCTGGACATATATACAGAGAAAGCCATAATTCAAAAAGATACTTGCACCCCAATGTTCATACCAGCACTATTTGCAATGGCCAAGACATGAAAGCAACCTAAAGGTCCATTGACAAATGAATGGATAAAGAAGATGTGGTATATCCATACGCATAGGGATATTAGTCATAACAAAAAATGAAATAATGCCATTTATAACAAGGAGGACTGACAAAGAGATTATGGATTTGGAGACTGTAACTTTGATTCTATGCCTTTGTAGTTGTAGGACTCAGGTCCCTGTTTCCTTGCTGGCTGTGAGCAGAATATCACTCTCACATCCTCGATGTGAGAAGATCGACTGCCTCGATCTTCTTGTCATGTAGCTACTTCAGTTCACAAGGCCAACAGGAGAATCTCTGTCACATGAAGCCCCTCTGACTTATTTAAACTGTTTACCTTGTTAGGCTGGGTTCACTCATTCTAATATCTCTTTATTAATCCAGAGTTAATTAGGGACATGGATTGTACCTGCCTTCACTTTTGCCCTCTAATGTTAACATCAGAGTGGCATTTCATTATATTTACATGTCCTACTCAAACTCAAGGAGCGGGTATTATACAAGATGAATAGAACACTACAAGGCAGGAATCCTGGGGTCCACCTTAGAATTCTCCCCATCACAGTGGAGTTTAGGTGATCTGGAAATGTGATATTTTATTAACACAATTGCTGATAATTATTTGTTATCCTCATTCCCCAGATTCATGCTATTCAAAGACTACTTAAATCAATTTTCCATGCATAATAATATGTTCAAGTACTCTAACCCACATGCATAAAATTATTTCATGAAATATATATATGTGATTTTTAATAGTAATTACAATTGGAGTTCTATAGTGTTTTTTGTTCTGATTCTGCATAGCCATTTATTATAATCTAACAAAGACATTCTGGCTAGAAATTATAATCATAGAATTGTAGAGAAATAAGTGAATTAGATAACATAGAAGAATACCAAAATTTATCATACTGATAGGAAAACTAGTACCCTTACAGAAAAAAATTAAAGTCCTTTCAGAAGATCTGTCTTATTAATAATAATTAGATTTCACCCCTTTATCAACAGCAAAATAATCAAAAAGAGCAAAAAACAAATGCTCTTGGGAAAAAAATGACTGTTGTTTTCCTTTCTCTCTTTTTTTATACGTGGTTTGATGAAAAGTGTATTTCAGGCCTAAGGCAAAGTTTAATTTAGAAATTAAGTTATTGGTATGAAAATTGTTCCATGTAATCTTGAAGCTTTATGTATTATGAACTACAGTCATTCATTTTAAAGAAAAATGTTTAATAAAATAAATGAGTGTCCTATGATATTTTTAAAGACTAAAGCTGAATGTACAATAAGAACATTTAGCATTACTGTATTCAAAATAAGGTTTTACTACCTGATAATTTATCAATGCTTTTAATTACTTTCTCTGCTATCATAGAATAGCAGCTTAAGGCAAAACAGAAACATTCTTCTTTGAGAATTGCATGGGTATGTTATTTGTATTGATATATTTTTGTGAATTTTGGAGGTGTTTATGATCTTTGGTCATATTAAAATTCTTCTATGGGTCTTAACTTTTCAAAGATAAGAAACCTAGAGATTCCTTCCAGGGTAGAAAAAATAGTAACAAAAGTGATTTCTTCTAAGGGAAATTTGTATGAAATTGCTTAGTTAGCTGGCCAGTTACATGTTGGCATGGACTTTATATTTATGGAATTACATTGATCAGATAGGATTAAGGGATGGGATGTTTCTGAGTGAATGCTGTAAAATACATAAACCTTGAAACAGAAATGTCTGTCATTTCATTTCCAGAAGTATAAATATGATTGGAATATATAGCATTTTAATTTACTGTAAATATGTATAAGATATTTCAATGTTCTACAGTTGGTTCATTATTCTAAGTTTTCATGTTCTACAGTTGGTTCATTATTCTGTTTTCAAATATCAAATCTGTATTTAGTCTATATTATATATTCCATCACTGTGGCATATTCAAAGAATACTTTCCATTCTAGAGTCAGAACAGGTTCATTTTAGGCTCTCTCAATAGCTAGCTGAACCTAAACTACTATATATTGTATATCCTTTGAGCTTTAGATTAATCATATGAGAAAAGGTGGTCTGATAACAAAGACAGAAATTAACCTAAGACTCACTGGGCTATTTTTCACAGTAAATGAGGTAACTACCTGGAACCTGCCTCCTTTACCTCACCTCACTTCTCTGGCTGACTCCTATTAGTCATAATTCAGCTGTCAGTTCAGATATCAGCTCTTGTGGAAGAGCTTCCATGGCATTATCAGCATCCTATCCATCTTCAGATGAAATTAATAGTTGTTCCTGCTCTTCACCCTCCTAGTAACAGATCTTTCCTTCAATCATGGCACCGTCACTGCATTTCTCTTTCCGTTATGTTGCTAGTACCTCTAAGAGTGCTAGGCACATTATATTTGTTCAATAAAAACTGCTTAATGAAAATAAACATTAATAAAGACAGTGGGTACATATTTAATTTAATCCTAATAAAACAATCCAGTGAATTGATGTACATTGTTATCACAAAGTTTGGAAACACAGGCCTAGTGAGATTAAATGATTTTTCTGGATAAATGATTTTTCTGGATTCCTCATTTGAATAAGAATCCTGTGAGCCCCTAGGCTTTGTATATTTGTGCACTGTTAAATACATTTACTATTTGAAAAATAAGAGACCTCAATAATTATTTTGGAAAAATCAGTTAATAAATAACAATGATTATATAGTGATTGGCACATAATTATTTACAAATATTAATGTTTCCCAAAAGTCCTCTTCTCACAAGTCTGAAGGCTTTTTTTTGTTGTTTTGTTTTGGTAATTGACCTTGTATTTGAGTTAATTCTTTGTATTTAAAAGTGCCACTAGGTAAGAAAGACTTAGATAAAAATATAATGTTTTTATTAAATAAATAAATTACATGATAGTCTCCAAATAACAGAGATATTGATATAGGTGTACATAATACAGATATTGAAAGAGTTAAGTGAGCACTCTAGCTTAAAAAGTAGAAACATAAACACACACACACTCACAAAAAACACTGAAAAATGAGATCTAAATGGCACAAAAGGATAGACATTAAAACAACAAAATTATAAGACTAATAAAATAACTGTATATGTAAACATAAACTAAGTACATAGATAAATAACAATAGAAATTATACTAACCAATTTTATGTTGGATCTCAGTAACAAACAATTAGATAAATCTATAGAGAAGCTCAGAGAAAGCAACGGCACCCCACTCCAGTACTCTTGCCTGGAAAATCCCATGGATGGAGGAGCCTGGTAGGCTGCAGTCCATGGGGTGGCTAAGAGTCAGACACGACTTAGCGACTTCATTTTCACTCTTCACTTTCATGCATTGGAGAAGGAAATGGCAACCCACTCCAGTATTCTTGCCTTGAGAATCCCTGGGACAGGGGAGCCTGGTGGGCTGCCATCTATGGGGTCGCACAGAGTCAGACACAACTGAAGTGACTTAGCACCAGCATAGAGAAGCCAAACTAGCAAAGAGTGTTTCTAAATATCTATAGAGTTCATATATTAAACATTTCATAATTGTGGTTACTTGCAAGCTCTCCTTTGTAAAGTAGATTACTAAGAGAATATGATTCCAATCTTATGCTAATATTTCTAACAATTTTATCTAAATTGCCTATATTAGAAATGAATACAATAAAACAGATATATCCACATTTACCAAACATTTACCAAAGTAAAAATATTTACCAAAGTTCTTTTCAGAATGATGCTATCTGTGTTTCTTTTTTAGTTGTTGCTGTTGTCTGCTAAGCTATGTGGGAAACATTTCTAAGTGTAACTCATGGGAAAAATCTTATTCTAGGATCCCCAATGGAAACAATTCTTAATACACATAACATGAGAATGGCCTAGTTTCCAGGAGTTTCTAAAAATTCCAGTTAAATATATATTGGATCTTAGCCTAAAATCCTTGGCAACCTTTATTGCTCACAGCTTACAGATATAGTTGCTTGAGTGAATGAAATACTTTTCAGGAGTAATTACCATGAATGGAACAAATAAAGAGTTGGACAGAAATTTTATTCTGGTATAGAAAAGACTTTTAACCATACCTAAAAGCAGATAGATATTTTTAAAATGTACATTAATTTGGTACTAATTTCATATTCACAATGATAGCTCCATTTCAAATTATTGATTTGTTTTGTCTTAGATTGTATTTTCTCCTATGGTAAATAAGAAAATACTTTTTGTTTGGTAATAATCTATTACTTTTATCTAAACTCTAATTTTGTCCTCTCTTCTCAAGTTGGTAAAAAAGGAGAACAGCACTGAGGAAAAAACTAGTTTTGCTACAAGCCTTCTGCAAATGACTTGTTTACTATAAAAATAATAAGAACTTTATAATAAGTATGATTTTTATAATACATATTTAAATCTCATGTCTAGTTATAGGACATAAATTACTCAGGAGATAAAAGGAATTTGAAACTCAACAAATATAAAAACAGCCAACTAAATAATATAAAGTACATGTTTATTTTAATGGCTTTCCATAAAATTCATATATATAGCTTATATGTTATACATTTTTATTCTACACTTTTTAATGATAACATATTTGTAAAATACTTCCACGTACTTTTACTTCTCACTTTTGGGAATAAGTTAAGATACCACCAATTAGTCCACTGTAAAATTTTCCGTTCATAGAGAAATGTTTCATAAGATCAGGAGGAAGTTCTACTGACTTGATTGCCTTGCTTGATCTCAAGGTCATTAATTAGGTCAAAGGTCTGGATATAATTGGCTGTAATTTAGTCAACAGAACTTTATTTCATCACACCAAAGATTATTTAGTTGATGTCAAAGATCACTGCCCAGAATTAGTCTGATGTGAATCTGAAAGGCAATACAATCAAAGAGCTTAGAATAGAGAATAATTTTCTGAAATAGGTCAAACCCCTTGAAATTCCCTAGCTTTAATGGAACAAGCTGTGCACAGCAGAAAGGAAATGGCATTTTAAGTACTATTTTTAAGAAAAAAAAAACTTAGCACAGTAGTGAATGCTTAGCAAGGAATTGGCAGATGGTCTCATTAAACAAAATGACTGTTAAGGAGTGTCATCACTAATAAAATGCAGTGAGCTACCCACATTCAAACTAGTATACAAAATGCAATTCTGTAATATTGCCATTTTGGTGGTTGTGATGGTTTTAGTACAAATTCTGTTTGAACTGCAAAGTCATTTCTTATATGCAAATATCACATGATAAATTCTGAAGCAAACTCCTCCATTACAAGAAAAAAAAATATTCCAACTTTATTTACTCTTGATTGGTGAACAATATTTTATACTCTGTGGACAAAACATATGCAGCATAAACAAAGAAAGTTTAGGGCATGTAATCAAAATACTGTGAAATACAGTCCAATTGTAGAATTCAGGCAGAAACTCACTTCTTTACTAAATAAGGCTACTGCCTCTGTACTGGGAATACTCTTCATCTCTAATAATATAGGGTTGTGTTTTAGAGATATGCTCCAGAATAAACAGGCTTTTTTATATTTAAATGATCTCTTTGACATTTTTGTATATTTGCTGATTGAAGAATAAATAAAATTTCAAAAAGTTATCTTCTGATTTTATTTGTACAAACAGTGAAAACCTGGCGGTATAGCTGCAGACAATGGATGACAGGATATCTAGAATGGTATCAGCTTAATTCCCCCTAGAAGTGTGCCTAAGCAAGCTTGTTTCAGAGGCAGGGATAGAAGAGTTTTAATCCCACCTAGTATAAACTTGCTATCCACAAGTACAGTTTTGGGATTCCATTTACAAACTGGATGGTCATTTGTGAACCAAGACCATTGTATGGGTCTGTGGATTCCAGGACAATGGTGCTTAGTAACATTGCTTCAGCCACACTCCATTGAAGTGAATATCACTGTCACATTAAGCGTTGCTACAATGGCACCCCACTCCAGTACTCTTGCCTGGAAAATCACATGGACAGAGGAGCCTGGTAGGCTGCAGTCCATGGGGTCGCTAAGAGTCAGGCAGGACTGAATGACTTCACTTTCACTTTTCACTTTCATGCATTGGAGAAGGAAATGGCAACCCACTCCAGTGTTCTTGCCTGGAGAATCCCAGGGACAGGGGAGCCTAGGGGACTCCCGTCTATGGGGTCTCACAGAGTCGGACATGACTAAAGTGACTTAGCAGCAGCTTTTAAGTGTGTGTATATGTGTTTGTGCATGTGCTCACACATGCATCTTCAAACTTCTTAGTAATCCACAAGGACATTTCAGAAATACTGGAGTATTCTAGAGAAGAGAATAATCTTCTTTTCCAATTAACATCCCACTGGGTTCTATTTAAAGTTGTATATGCACCTCTTGAGGGCAAGTTACCTAATATTTATGCGATGCAATTTATCTTAGTTGCAAAATAGGTTACTCATGATACTTACTCAGCATTGTTATTTGGACGAAACATGTTAATATTTCAAAAATGACTGAAACATGTTAATATTTCTAGTATTAAACATATTAATATTTCTAAAACATGTTAATATTTCAAAAATCATTTTATTTGTAAAATGAAACATGCTAATATTTCTAAAATGTCTAAATGCTATATAATAAGCAGTATACAATAATATAACACATCCTTTTATTTTTATTTTATTCATTTATTTATTTTTGCCACACCACATGGCATGGTGGATCCTAGTTCGCCAACCAATACTCTCTGCAGTGGAAGCACCAAGTACTAAGCACTGGACTGCCAGAGAAGTTATTTACATGCCCTTTTAAAAAAAGGACTAAAATAAAGGGAAATACAAAGCTATTTTCAGAAGATTTAGGAAATTTGCTTATTTCCTAGAGAAGCAAGTGACCTGAATTTTGCTTGCTTTAAACTTTTGGTAGAATTTTCTAACTGTATTCTTAATCAGGTCAGAAATAAAAGAGTTAAATTACTTATATTTGACAAACACTCAAAATTAAAGAAAAAGTTGAAATTCTCATAGCCATTGATTAGAAGATGACTAAGTCCTGCACTGGCAAAATACATGATTATCATGCAGTTTACATTCTATTTGTAAAACAGACTAACATGATTTCAGGAATAATTTATTTAAGAAGTTATGTTAATAATAAACTCCTATTCTATAGTATCCTTGCCCCTTATAAATAACAATTAAAATGGTTGTTTGTCCCCCTACGGAATATAATATCACTACTCCTTTCTATTCTAAAGGAGATTAGTTCTGGGTGTTCTTTGGAAGGAATGATGCTAAAGCTGAAAATCTCCAGTACTTTGGCCACCTCATGCGAAGAGTTGACTCATTGGAAAAGACCCCTGATGCTGGAAGGGATTGGGGGCAGGAGGAAAAGGGAACAACAGAGGATGAGACAGCTGGATGACATCACCGACTCGAGGGACGTGAGTTTGAGTGAACTCCGGGAGTTTGAGATGGACAGGGAGGCCTGGCGTGCTGCGATTCATGGGGTCGCAGAGTTGGACACTACTGAGTGACTGAACTGAACTGAACTGAAGTCCTTTCTAGGAGGTAGTTGAATTATATAAAAGTTTGAAGGAAGTCTTAAGTACTAAAAGAAATATAAATTAAATCTCAGTGAAGATGGATGTCAAAAATAAAAATGGCACTGAAATTCACATAAATTAAAGTCATTAAGACTCTTGAAAGTCCCTTGGACTGCATGGAAATACAACCAGTCCATCCTAAAGGAAATTAGTCCTGAATATTCATTGGAAGGACTGATGCTGAAGCTGAAACTCCAATACTTTGGCCACCTGATGTGAGAACTGACTCATTAGAAAAGACTCTTATGCTGGGAAAGATTGAAGGAAGGAGGACAAGGGGACCACAGAAGATGAAATAGTTGGATGACATTATCGATTCAATGGACATGAGTCTGAGTAAACTCCAGGAGTTGGTGATGGACAGGGAGGCCTGGCGTGATCCAGTCTATGGAGTCGCAAAGAGTTGGACACAACTGAGCGACTGAACTGAACTGAACTGGAAGTAAATTTTATGTTGCCAAATTAGGTCATCTCTCCAGAAACGAAAGATTATTAATCAGATCAGATCAGATCAGATCAGTCGCTCAGTCGTGTCCGACTCTTTGCGACCCCATGAACCACAGCACGCCAGGCCTCCCTGTCCATCACCAGCTCCCGGAGGTCACCCAGACTCACATCCATCGAGTCAGTGATGCCATCCAGCCATCTCATCCTCTGTCGTCCCCTTCTCCTCCTGCCCTCAATCCCTCCCAGCATCAGAGTCTTCTCCAATGAGTCAACTCTTCGCATGAGGTGGCCAAAATACTGGAGTTTCAGCTTTAGCATCATTCCTTCTAAAGAAATTCCAGGATTGATCTCCTTCAGAATGGACTGGTTGGATCTTCTTGCAGTCCAAGGGACTCTCAAGAGTCTTCTCCAACACCACAGTTCAAAAGCATCAATTCTTCGGCGCTCAGCCTTCTTCACAGTCCAGCTCTCACATCCATACATGACCACAGGAAAGACCATAGCCTTGACTAGGCGAACCTTTGTTGGTAAAGTAATGTCTCTGCTTTTGAATATGCTATCTAGGTTGGTCATAACTTTCCTTCCAAGGAGTAAGCGTCTTTTAATTTCATGGCTGCAGTCACCATCTGCAGTGATTTTGGAGCCCAGAAAAACAAAGTCTGACACTGTTTCCACTGTTTTCCCATCTATTTCCCATGCAGTGATGGGACCAGATGCCATGATCTTCGTTTTCTGAATGTTGAGCTTTAAGCCAACCTTTTCACTCTCCACTTTCACTTTCATCAAGAGGCTTTTTAGCCCCTCTTCACTTTCTGCCATAAGGGTGGTGTCATCTGCATATCTGAGGTTATTGATATTTCTCCCAGCAATCTTGATTCCAACTTCTGTTTCTTCCAGTCCAGCATTTCTCATGATGTACTCTGCATATAAGTTAAATAAACATGGTGACAATATGCAGCCTTGACGTACTCCTTTTCCTATTTGGAACCAGTCTGTTGTTCCATGACCAGTTCTAACTGTTGCTTCCTGACCTGCATACAGATTTCTTAAGAGGCAGATCAGGTGGTCTGGTATTCCCATCTCTCTCAGAATTTTCCATAGTTTATTGTGATCCACACAGTCAAAGGCTTTGGCATAGTCAATAAAGCAGAAATAGATGTTTTTCTGGAACTCTCTTGCTTTTTCCATGATCCAGAGCATGTTGGCAATTTGATCTCTGGTTCCTCTCCCTTTTCTAAAACCAGCTTGAAGATCAGGAAGTTCACGGTTCACATATTGCTGAAGCCTGGCTTGGAGAATTTTGAGCATTACTTTACTAGCCTGTGAGATGAGTGCAATTGTTCGGTAGTTTGAGCACTCCTTGGTATTGCCTTTCTTTGGGATTGGGATGAAAACTGACCTTTTCCAATCTTGTGGCCACTGCTGAGTTTTCCAAATTTGCTGGCATATTGAGTGCAGCACTTTCACAGCATCATCATTCAGGACTTGGAATAGCTCCACTGGGATTCCATCACCTCCACTAGCTTTGTGCGTAGTGATGCTTTCTAAGGCCCATTTGACTTCACATTCCAAGATGTCTGGCTCTAGGTCAGGAAGCAACAGTTACTTACTTGGAAGGAAAGTTATGACCAACCTAGATAGCATGAAATTAAAAGACACTTACTCCTTGGAAGGAAAGTTATGACCAACCTAGATAGCATATTCAAAAGCAGAGACATTACTTTACCAACAAAGGTTCGCCTAGTCAAGGCTATGGTCTTTCCTGTGGTCATGTATGGATGTGAGAGCTAGACTGTGAAGAAGGCTGAGCGCCGAAGAATTGATGCTTTTGAACTGTGGTGTTGGAGAAGACTCTTGAGAGTCCCTTGGACTGCAAGGAGATCCAACCAGTCCATTCTGAAGGAGATCAGCCCTGGGATTTCTTTAGAAGGAATATTGCTAAAGCTGAAACTCCAGTATTTTGGCCACCTCATGCGAAGAGTTGACTCATTGGAGAAGGCTCTGATGCTGGGAGGGATTGAGGGCAGGAGGAAAAGGGGACGACAGAGGATGAGATAGCTGGATGGCATCACTGACTCGATGGATGCGAGTCTGAGTGACCTCCGGGAGCTGGTGATGGACAGGGAGGCCTGGCGTGCTGCTGTTCATGGGGTCGCAAAGAGTCGGACACGACTGAGCGACTGATCTGATCTGATCTGATCTGATATGATAAAAAAAAAAAAATTGTTCATATTCTTATATTCAGCTGGGATAAACATTTTAAAAGCCTTCACAGATGGTGGCGCTAGTGATAAAAACACCTGCTTGGCAATGCAGGAGACATAAGAGACATGGGTGGATTCAATCCAGAGGGGCAAAGATCCCCTGGAGGAGGGGACTGCAAAGTACTTTCGTATTCTTGCCTGGAGAATCCCATGGACAGAGGAGGCTGGTGGGCTACAGTTTATAGGGTTGCAAAGAATTGGACAGGACTGAAGCAACTGAGCATGTTCGCACACAAACATTTTAAAATATCTTTCTAATTACTTCTGGGCAGGTCCAAAATCAAGACACATCTTTGTATTTAATTAATCAGGATTTAAATGAAGCATCTCTCCATTTAAATTAATCGCAATAATAATCTGGGGAGAAGTTTTGTTGTGCATTTTAAACGAATTTTATGACGTTTGAAATATATTACTTCACTCTTTTCAAACATGTATGACTAGGGATATAATACATTAAAAAAATAAAATCTCAAAGCATAAAAATAAAACAAAACAAAGCAAAATCTCACTTTCCAGAGTAACATGGAATTAGAGTTATTTACCGGCTGCAGTGGTTTCACTTTTTGTGAGCTACCTCTGCCTATCTCATGAGAACATCCAGGTGACAATGGCATTTAAATGGAAGTCCATTCACATTCATTACTGTGTGTGAATGGAAAGGTTACACTCCTTAAAGCAAACCTTTTTGCAGTCTGAGTAACTGAGGAACAATTTACACATCAAAGAGTCAGCTACCCAAATAGATTAGGGCTTTTCAATAAACCTTTATTAAGGAAGAAGTGATCCAATTCTCTAAACAGATGTGAACTCTAGTCTGATCTGGAAAATAAGCAAACTCTGCCTGAAAGAGTAAACTAATTTTATCATACTTTTTGAAAATAGTAAAAGTGGGATATAAATAGGGATCCTTATGAGTGAGAATATGTATAATACTCTCACATACCTGAAAACAAAATAGTTACTGCTTCTCTAGACACACAGCTTCGCATTGAGCCGATGACTTGATGTTCATAAAATGAAAATCCTTCCCTAGCTCCCTTTCACTTCCTCTGTAACAGTGGATATCTAAGATCTCTTAGTCATGCTATCAAGAAGAAATGAACAAAACAAACCCAGATCAGAACGCATTCCCTGGTGAAGTACAGGAGATAAGCTACTTTGTTTCTTGAAGTTCCTTCCCCTCTCAACACTTGAATGCAGAAGAGGAAAAATGATAGTTGCTGTTTTATTTGGGGTAAGGTTGTAGAGAAGGAAAACCAGCCCTTTCTACTCTGCCCTTGAATTCTTATTCATCAGTAGAATTTATGGACAAGAATTGGTGTGTATGTAATTATTGTTTTTTACCTTCTTCCTCTCAGGTTGCCTCACACAAAGAAAGGAAAATTAAAATGATAACGGTCCCTCAGGTGAGATGCTTTAAGCATATATAACTGAGATGAAATAAAGCAGATAAAAGAACTTGTAGGAAGCTGTAGGTTCAAGAACCAGTTGAACTCACAAGTTCTGTAAGCTTTCCAAGTTTCAATTTCTTCTTAAAGTAAAGCTATTAATATCTCTCCTATTTGACTCACAGCACTTTGTACAAGTAAGAATAGGTGATATAGGTAAAAGCTTTTGACATAGAGTATGTGATCATGGACATTTTTCAGGGCTACTATTCTTTGCTCTATTTGTTTTTTGTATTTTTTTCTTTCTAATAATAAATTCTACAGAAAGAAAATTAATATACATTCTTGAAGTGAATATATGTAAACTTTATTTAGCAAAAGTTGTAGAATCTGAGATTAAATTGTAAACCTGGGTTTGAACACTGATGTGGACATTTATTGTATGATTTGGGGCAAATTAATTAATAACATGGAAACTCATTTTTATTATTAGTAAAATTTGGTTGAGGTAACAAACACATCAATGTATTTAAGATGCTTATTATTGCATTTTAATTTTCATTAAGTGTAACTTTAACTCTACCAGGTACACATCAGATGAGAAATTTGAGATCTCAGAAATATCTTTCCCAGAGGCAGAGTTAATGGGTAGTTGAACGAGATTAAAACCAGAATTTAACTTACATCAAAACCTACACTTTTTTCATTTAAAACACTATATTATTTAAAGACCATCTAAATTCAAACATAATAGCCTCATTATGGGAAAATTCTCACAACTTCTAAAGATTTAAAATAGCAGATACTATGTTTAAAGAAGTTATGATTATACAAAAAAATCTGGTATTGATTACAAGATTCTTGCAAACATTAAAAAAAGACTTTTTTTTTGGTTTTGATAACAAAAAGTTCAATAAAATATTTTATAAACAGATAAAATTAAGCAGTTAAATAGCATGAGGCCTCAGGAACATATTTTATGGGTCGTCAATGCATGTGCCTGTATGTGTGTGTTTAAAGGTGACAACATTCTTTGAATTATTTGCATGTGTCACTGAGGCTATGACAGAAGTTATTAAGCAAAAATAAGCTTTCTACACTATAAAATTTAAGCATTCCTTATCTGGGGGCTGCAATATTCCTCTTAGAATCATTTTTGTGAGACTCATGCTTTTCAGACTAAACTTTTTTTTTTATGGAAAGTAATAGTGACTCATGGAGAGGTTGAGGGAATGGGTAAAATTTGTGAGAAGAATTTTCCAGAAGTATGGTTGTCAGAATTAGCAATAAATATATAAAAAAATAGAACAAACATAGTAAATTCAAATTTCAGAGAAGAAACAGATGCTTATTTTAATATAAGTATCCACCCAATATAATGTGGGCATACTTGCATTTTTCATTCACTTATTCTGAAAATTAAATTTAAATAGGTGTATCAATTGTCCATGCTGCTAAGTCATTTCAGTCATTTCCGACTCTGGTCGACCCCATAGACGGCAGCCCACCAGGCTCCCCTGTCCCTGGGATTCTCCAGGCAAGAACACTGGAGTGGGTTGCCATTTCCTTCTCCAATGCATGAAAGTGAAAAGTGAAAGTGAAGTTGCTCAGCTGTGTTTGTTTTTTTTTTTTTATTTTTATTTTGCTTAACTTTACAATATTGTATTGCTTTTACTATACATTGAGATGGATCCGCCACCAGTATACACGTGTTCCCCATCCTGAACCCTCCTCCCTCCCCCCTCCCCACACCATCCCTCCAGGTCGTCCCAGTGCTCCAGCCCCAGGCATCTGTTATCGGGCATCATACCTGGACTGACGACTCATTTCAGATATGATATTATACATATTTCAATGCTATTCTCCCCAATCATCCCACCCTCTCCCGGTCCCAGAGTCCAGAAGTCTGTTCTATACATCAGTGTCTCTTTTGCTGTCTCATAAACAGGGTTATTGTTACCATCTTTCTAAATTCCATACATATGCGTTAGTATACTCTATATGTGTTTTTCTTTCTGGCTTACTTCACTCTGTATAATAGGCTCCAGTTCCATCCACCTCCTTAGAACTGATTCAAATGTATTCTTTTTAATGGCTGAGTAATACTCCATTGTGTATATGTACCACTGCTTTCTTATCCATTCATCTGCGGATGGACATCTAGGTTGCTTCCACGTCCTGGCTATTGTAAACAGTGCTGCTATGAACATTGGGGTACACGTGTCTCTTTCAATTCTGGTTTTCTCAGTGTGTATGCCCAGCAGTGGGATTGCTGGATCATAAGGCAGTTCTATTCCAAGTTTTTTGAGGAATCTCCATACTGTTCTCCATAGTGGCTGTACTAGTTTGCATTCCCACCAACAGTGCAAGAGGGTTCCCTTCTCTCCGCACCCTCTCCAGCATTTGTTGCTTGTGGACTTTTGGATCGCAGCCATTCTGACTGGTGTGAAATGGTACCTCATAGTGGTTTTGATTTGCATTTCTCTGATAATGAGTGATGTTGAGCATCTTTTCATGTGTTTGTTAGCCATCTGTATGTCTTCTTTGGAGAAATGTCTATTTAGTTCTTTGGCCCATTTTTTGAGCGACCCCATGGACTGTAGCCTACCAGGCTCCTCTGTCCATGTGATTTTCCAGGCAAGAATACTGGAGAGGGGTGCCATTGCCTTCTCCGTCAATTGTCCATGGTATGTAATAAATTATCACACGTTTAGAATCTTACAAAATAGTTATTTATCATGCTGTAACTTCTTTAGGTCAAAGGTCCTATTGTGTTACATAATGAAAGCTTATCACCATCACTGTATTCTGCTGGGAAGAAACAACTCACAGGTTTGTCCCAAATTCAAAAGGAGGGGAATACACAGGGATTTGTCTCCTTTGATGTCACTCTATGGGTATCTCAGTTTAGTTCAGCTCAGCTGCATAGTCATGTCCAACTCTTTGCGACCCCATGGACATCTACCACACCAGATAGTGTGTGGTTTATTTAGCAACCCTATAGAGGAGAGCATGTGTCTTTTGACAATGTATGCTAAGTCACTTCAGTCGTGTCCAACTCTGTGCGACCCCATAGATGGCAGCCCATCAGGCTCCCCCGTCCCTGGGATTCTCCAGGCAAGAACACTGGAGTGGGTTGCCATTTCCTTCTCCAATGCATGAAAGTGAAAAGTGAAAGGGAATTCGCTCAGCCGTGTCCGACCCTCAACAACCCCATGGACTGCAGGCTTCCAGGCTCCTCCATCCATGGGATTTTCCAGGCAAGAGTACTGGAGTGGGGTGCCATTGCCTTCTCCTTGACAATGTATGGACAATCGTATTTAGAGACAGCAAATCTAGATACATTTCCTTAAGTGGTGTATGTAGAGGAAATCCAATAGTCAAGGATTTTAGGAGATATATAACCTTCTAATAATTGTCTCTGTTGCTGTTGTTCTCAAGGTTTATCATATTATGCCCAATTAACAGAGATTCGAAAAAATCAGCATTGGATCTATTCTGTATTTGCTAGTAGCTTTAGAATTATGTGTGCACGGTCAGTCATGTCCCACTTTCCAACCCCATGCACTGTAGCCTGCCCCACTCTTGTGTCCATGGAATTTTCCAGGCAAGAATACTGGAGTGGGTTGACATTTCCTACTCCAGGGGATCTTCCCAACCCAGGGAAGGAACTCACATTTCCTGCATCTCCTGCTTTGGCAGATGGATTCTTTACCATTGGGCCACCTGACATAGCTTTATAATTACCCTAATGCAATTATCATCATTTAATAAACATTTATTGAGCTCCCACTATGAGGAAGAATTGTGTTATATCCCAGCAATAGAGAGATAGGCAATATCCCATTCATCTCCTAAAAGAAAACATAGTCCACAAAATAAGACACATACATATTCAGATCAAAGTGAAAGTGAAAGTTGCTCAGTAGTGTGCAATTTTTTTATGACCCCATGAACTTTACAGTCCATGCAATTATCCAGGCCAGAATACTGGACTGGATAGTCATTCCCTTCTCCAGGGGATGGATTCTTTACCATGTGAGCCACAAGGGAAGCCCAACATTACTGGAGTGGGTAGCCTGTCCCTTCTCTAGTGGATATTCCTGACCCAGGAATTGAACTGGGGTCTGCTGCATTGCAGGTGGATTCTTTACCAACTGAGCTATCAGGAAAGCCCATTGAGATTAATGCAAATTCTAAAACAGAAAGTGATTGATTGAAGCCTATTTCACTGAAATTTTAGTTTGTAAAAAAAATGCCATAGAGGAGCTATGCAACCAAATACGTTTTGGACATGTCAAGATGTTGCATCCCATATATTCATTCCTTGGCAATACATAATACACATTAACACATGAAGTCTTTGAGATACCCTATATAAAGTGCCTAAATGTGTATAACTTGTGTTTTCATAATAATTTCAGACTGTTGAAAGAGATTTTTATGTAACACATTGTAGCATCCTGTAGCTGTTACTTCTTACAGCATTCTATCAAAGATTGTTTTGAAATGCAATGCAAAGCAGCAGCAGGCTGGTGTTGGAAAGGTAGAAGCTATTGTTACTGTTGGTTTGAAATAGTATATTACAGTTGTCCTGTATCTATGTGTGGATTCACCATCTAAACATTTGCCCAAGCACCAAATCTTAAAATTTTTCTAACATCCTCCTTTTCCCTTGCTCGAGCTCTAGCTATATAGTTAGCCCTGCCCTTTCTGCTTCCTAAATGTGTCAGTGAATCAAGGGTGTCCTCCTGGTCATTGCAGCTACTTGGGGAAAGGAGTTAAAATGTTTTCAGGGACAGAGATGTGTTGTCTGAATCTGCGTGTGGATCTCAGCAAGGGCAAAACAAAGAAGTGATGTCAGCACAGGTATGTAAAAGGTTCTCTTCTCCTTATTTTCATTTTCCTTTCAACCATTATACAACGATGACATTTTACATTTGGAAATCTCATGGCAGTACACCTGGACAAAAGAATGAATGCTATTTACATATTTCAACAATTAACGGCGCTAAATCTCACTAATTGTGCATAATTACAATTTAGTGATTATACTAAACAAACTATAATTTACAATTTAAGTGATTACTCTGTAATTCATTGCTAAGCTTTGAGACTCAGCAAAAGATAATATCACTGGAGAGCTATCTTTCAAAAGATTCCATGTCAATGTTTTCCTGTGAGCTTGGTAGAACATAAACTTCTTACTTGCACTGCAAGCCATAGAGAATATTTACGAACTGTTTGTTAGTTTCCAGCTATGACCGCTGCCTACAAGACCTGTCACTGTGCAGAGTTTTGCCTCTGCCTCAAGGACTACATGACATTTTTGCACAAATCGAGCTATGCCTATTCAGTAGCATTCGTGCTCCTATAGTTTTTTTTTTTTTAGTTTGTTTCTCCTTCCCTGCTGTCACTTCTCAGACATCAGCAATGTTTCACAGTGCTTCAACTTGCCAAATAATGGGTTCTTGTGATGTTTTCTCTGCCTGACTTGTTTGTGATCACCCTGCTTTAGCTCATCAGTTGGTATTTGGTTTGGCTTCCTGTCAGTCACCCTGTCTTGCAGACTAGCCCCATAAAGCTGGATTGTAATCAGTGTGGCTCCCTTGCCACTGGGCTCTCAGTGGATCACAACCGAAGAATTGTTTGAGTATTTAATTTTAAGTAGAAAATATGAACTGGAAGCCATGGGACAATATGCTGTCTGTTAGCGTGCCAAAGATGAGCTCGCTTGCCTCATTAGCCTCTCAGGCTTCATCTCGGAGCACATCACTTGATTGGCATTTTGCTCAACTAATACACTTCCATGATCAATTTTAGCTGAGAGCTTTCAGTTCCCCATCTTAATTGGTATTGGATCTTCCTCATAAGAGCCGGGGTCTCCAGTCTCCAAGACCTTGAACCGATACTTCCCCAACTTTGCAGTGGCATTAGATTAGAAATAAAATGCACAATAAATGCAGTGCCCTTACATCATCCTGTAACCATTCCCCTACCCCCAGGCCATGGGGAAACTGTCTTCCATGAAATCAGTCCCTGGTACCAAAATAGTTGGGTACTGCTGTGGTAGAGGATATTATATGACCTAGAATATTTTCAGGGCAGAATGCTAACCTAAAGCATCCCTAAAGCTGTGCATTTACTAATGCCCGTCACTGCTCGGTGATCCTTGAGGAAATGTCTTAGGAATTTGGCAACAACATAGGCAGCTGAAGGAGGTTTAAAAAGAACTGAAAACATTACAAACTGGTCAAGAACATAGCAGGTGGCCCGGTCATCAGTAGGGACTAAGTTTAAAACACTTTGTATGGTAACCTGAAAATACAGACTTATGCAGGAGAAGGTAAATGAAGGCAGATAGTCAAGATAATAGGCATAGCTGGATATCTCACCATTTATTCTCAAGTGATGCTGCTGTTAAGTCGCTTCAGTCGTGTCCGACTCTGTGCAACCCCATAGACAGAAGCTCACCAGGCTCCCCCATCCCTGGGATTCTCCAGGCAAGAACACTGGAGTGGGTTGCCATTTCCCTCTCCAAAGAATGAAAGTGAAAAGTGAAAGTGAAGTCGCTCAGTCGTGTCTGACTCCTAGGGACCCCATGGACTGCAGCCTACCAGGCTCCTCCATCCATGGGATTTTCCAGGCAAAAGTACTGGGGTGGGGTGCCATTGCCTTCCCCATTCTCAAGTGATAAATACCATAAAACAAACAAAAAATATGATGACATTAATTGTCTAGATTCATCTGTTCTGACTTTATTGGTGTCTAACGTTGTTTAAGCACTTTGTATTTTTACAGTCCTGTTGTCTTTTTTCTTTAAATTAATTTTATAAAAAAAACTTTTATTCTACTTTATATGATTGATAAAGTAATAAATACACACTTAAAAAGAGGGATAAAAGAGAATGCAAAAATTCAGAAGATAAACTACTCAAAGTTTTCTTTCTGATAATCATTATTGATATTTTAGGATTTTATTCCAAACTTTATTTGCTATCTATTTGGGTGATGAAATAGAAAATGCTGCTGCTGTTGCTATTTAGTTGCTAAGATGTGTCCAACCCTTTTGCAGCCCCATGGGCTGTAAGCCAGTAGGCTCCTCTGTCCACGAGATTTCCCAGGCAAGAATACTGGAGACGGCTGCTATTTCCTTCTTCAGGGGATCTTCCCAATCCAGAGATTAACCTGCATCTCCTGCTTGGCAGGCAGATCTTTACCACTGAGCCATCAGGGAAAATAAACTTTTTCTATTTTAGCCATTATCTTTAATGGTGATAACTGCTTTACCATTATTATTGGCAGAAAGACTATCTCATCATTTCAAAATCTCTGAGCTTTCCCAAGTATCTTGTCTATGCTGTATGCCTCTCCTTTTTGAGAAAGCATTTCATTGTCTATAAATAACTCAGAAAACACTCTGTAGCATTGTCTTCTTAGACAGGTGTTGCTTGTCTTCTTAGAAAGAATCATATTTTTGGAAATACAACCAGCAATTTAACCTAGAAGGATGTATGATTAGATTTTTCACTGCACTGTTTCTCTCCCTTTTTGGCATATACATTTTAAACTTTGATTGAAGGATCCATATGCTGGTAAACATCCATATTCAGGAAATTATCTTGCTATTTTCTTGAGACCCCATTAAAGTTAACCTGTGAATTTTCAAAATGGTTCATTCCTATTTCCTACTTAAAAAAGTGAGTTGACCTCAATATTTCAAGTGAAAATTTTAATAAAAGGCAAAAAAAATAAAAATTAGATACTCATTATACAAAACAAAATAAAAGTTAAATTCTAAAATTCACCAAAGCCTCGCAATGACCAGAGATTTCATGTCATTTGCTGTGTCTGAAGGAGATTACTGGTATGTAGGCCATAATGAGATTAAACATTGACTACTGAGGTTGTCACTGCTGCCAGGGTTAGGCCAGCTCTCTGTGCTGAACTCACAATTTGGTGATTGGCATGGCATGACTCTACTGTTCTAGATTCTGTTTTTGATTTGCCCTGTTTTTTTTTTTTTGGCCATGTCACACGGCTTGGATCTCAATTCCCTGACAGGGATCAAACCTGGTCCCAAGGCAGTGACAGTGTCAAATTCTAACCAGTGGCCCACCAGGGACTCCCCTGTTCTTTTGGATATACTTCCTTTTCCACAATGCAGTGCCCCAGCTGTGATTACAACTGCATCATTTAGGGATTTCTCTATATTATTTTCTTCCTAAAAGTTCTGAAAATGCCAGAAACTAGCTAACTAAGATTAAAGGGACAAAACATTTAATGAACTAATAAATTTAGGGGGAAAAAAGAAACCCTGTTATATTCAGCAAAGTTAAACAACTTTCTTAAATTCAGAACTTCTAAGAGTCTTTAATGTGCTAATGTGCTTTCTGAATTTCTATGATACAATGAAGGGTCTCCCATACATATTTGCCCATAAAAGTCTTATTTGAGGCATTTTACAAAATATTTTTTTTCTTGGAATGTTTATGTAGAATTCTGACTTAAATAATTAACTGTAGATCTTCTGGGTATCCTTTTTAATCTAGGCAGTGATTTTAATTTTCTTTGGAAGATACAGGGATCAGTTTCAGATCAGCTCCTTCAGGGTATTGGGAATAGGATTCAGAATTTTATTACTCTTTTCAGAGTGGAGTTATTTCAGCAAAACTCAGTTTCTGCTTTGTCCTACACAGGAGGTATAATCTAGTACCAGATAGGGCACCCATAAACCTATGCAGTGCTTGAATTTCCTTCTACATTCAACCATGAGGCAAACTCCCTCTGAAAGACACTATTTGTCCATGTCTATAAGAGCTTCTTAGTGATTTTCATAAAATTTTGTTAGGCAGCTAAAAGGTTTGGCTAAGTTCACCATGTTAGCATCTGGTAAACTATGATATAGCAAACAAAGAGCCCTGTTCTTATCCATTTAACACCACAAAATTCTGTTTCCAGCTTCTATAGATCTATTCAAGGATATTGCAATATTTAAGAGCTATTCTAATTCATGAAGTAAATCACTGACTCCAGAAAGCTTCAACATGCCAACATGCAGCCTCCTGGTTTTTATACCTTGTTACTACTCCAGTTTGTTATGTAAAAGGAAGAGAGAACCTGAAGAATGGTGTAGGAGACTTACACTGCCCTTCACTGTTCTTGGACTTCCCTAATGACTCAGTGGTAAAGAATCTGCCTGCAATGTGGAAGACATAAGAGACACAGGTTCAATCCGTGGGTTGGGAAGATTCCCTGGAGGAGGAAATGGCAACCCACTCCAGTATTCTTTACCTGGATAATCCCATGGACAGAGGAGCCTGGTGGGCTACAGTTCAAAGAGTCTCAAAGAGTTGAACACAACTCAATGACTGAGCACACACCCATATCATTCTGAGAAGATTCTTTATTGCTTCTGAGTGAAAACACAGAATGTTTAAGCTTAGTCTAGAATCAATGCACTACCTAAGCATGTCCTCTAGTGTATTCTTTTCTTTTTCATCTGATTTATCCTGTTGTCTATGTTATTAAATAATGTATTTCTGCTGATAAAATTTATTAGTGTCTGTCCTAAATTCTTTTCTCACATTCGAAAGACTTTATTTTTCATTTAATCATGTGTCATGTCCAATTCTGACTTTGGAAAATATGGGGAATCCATTTTAACGTACTCCTCTGCATATGAAAGATACAGAAAGGGCTTCATTAGGAAACAAAAGTCAGGTCTACTATCAGTTTCCAACAAAGAAACCAGTCACAATGAAAAGTACTTATAAATAAGTCTGTGGACCATTAATCAGTGTGACCATATTCTATAATACACACTGCTTTAGTCAACAAAAAGGTCAAGCTTCCATAAAATTACATGGAAGAAGTTGGTCTTTGATTCTCTGCCTATGTGTATCCTCAGTCACTTAAGTCATGTCTGATTCTTTGCAATCCCATGAACTATTGCCCACCAGGCTCCTTGGTCCATGGGAATCTCCAGGCAAGAATACTGGAGTGGGTTGCCATGCCCTCCTCCAGGGCATCTCCCTGACCCAGGAATCGAACCCTGTCTCCTGTGTCTCAGCACTGCAGGCACATTCTTTTACCTCTGAGCCACCAGGGAATCCCTTTGATTATCTACACATATTGTCACACTCTTGATTCTTATCATCTTGTACCCTTTCACTTTTATTAAATATCTTCACAAATTGTATTAGAAGCCAGATTCAAAGCAGTACTTATGGCCTTTTCACCACAAAAGTTGCCAACACTCTAATAGACAAGGTAAAATATTGAGTGACTATACATCTAAGAAAAGAATAGTATCTCTTTATTCCATGGCTGTAGAGATCAGCAGATATCCGTTCTAATAATTTACCAGTTCTAATATATGTGTATTGTGTGACTGTGAGAAAGTCATGCTCTCATTCTATGTTTCTCTTTCTTAATCAGAGAAATTGGGTCTTATTATCTCAAAATTCTCAGCTCAAAAAGCATATTATCATATCAAATATCTTGTCATCACTTTCTCAAGTAAAAACCCTATTTTCTATTAGGTTTTCCTCATTTAATTCTCTAATTTTCTAACTAACAAAACAGTCTTAATGAGATATGATGTAACAGAACAATATTTGAATATAATGAACAAGGATGGAGTTTAGAAATCTGATTCATATTCTAGGTCAACAGCTTGCTAGTTGTGTAGCGCCTGAAAATCATTTAATTTCAAAGCCTCAGTTTTCCTCTATGAAAAATGGCAATAGTTTTAGTATCTTCTTAAAAGACAGATGGGTAGCAACTGTCCAATAATGCTGTGATTTAAAGAATAAATTTCTGAAGATTTTTTGGGACTCTGAAATATTATGTCACACACAAAATATGACTACTGACTGGTTAAGACACACGATCTTATAGGTGTGGCCCACAGAAAGAGCAGACAAGGCAGCCATGGAATTGCATACCAAGTACTAAATAGCTGTCCCTAAGGGGGAAAAAAAAAATCAATAGATTTTATGTGACTTTCAGTTCAGTTTAGTCTCTCAGTCGTGTCCGACTCTTTGAGACCCCATGAATCGCAGCACACCAGGCCTCCCTGTCCATCACCAACTCCCGGAGTTCACACAGATTCACGTCCATCGAGTCAGCGATGCCATCCAGCCATCTCATCCTGTCATCCCCTTCTCCTCCTGCCCCCAATCTCTCTCAGCATCAGAGTCTTTTCCAATGAGTCAACTCTTCGCATGAGGTGACCAAAGTACTGGAGTTTCAGCTTTAGCATTATTCCTTCCAAAGAAATCCCAGGGCTGATCTTCAGAATGGACTGGTTGGATCTCTTTGCAGTCCAAGGGACTCTCAAGAGTCTTCTCCCAACACCACAGTTCAAAAGCATCAATTCTTTGGCACTCAACTTTCTTCATAGTCCAACTCTCACATCCAAACATGACCACTGCAAAAACCATAGCCTTGACTAGATGGATCTTTGTTGGCAAAGTAATGTCTCTGCTTTTGAATATGCTATCTAGGTTGGTCATAACTTTTCTTCCAAGGAGTAAACGTCTTTTAATTTTATGGCTGCAGTCACCATCTGCAGTGATTTTGGAGCCCAGAAAAATAAAATCTGACACTGTTTCCACTGTTTCCCCATCTATTTCCCATGAAATGATGGGACCGGATGCCATGATTTTCGTTTTCTGAATGTTGAGCTTTAAGCCAACTTTTTCAAGTGTTTGCAATAGGAAACTTACTTTAATCAGGCACTTTTAGTTTGAGAAATATATATAACCAAGGCAAGTATGATCTAAATACTTTTTGATACAAAAAGGATTATATAGATTTTATTCTCACTGAAGAGAAGCAATCTCATAGAGAAAATAGTCCCAGGTACTATCTTTTGCTGCTTATTATTCATTAGAAGTAATTACAGTCAAATAAAGATTATTGTTAAATACTTTCTCCTTAATATTAGAAAGCAGAAAAATTACTGAGAATATAGAGCTTACTTATAACACTTTTCAACCTCCTGGAGCTAGTGTTCCATACAGAGATACTATTAGCACAGTTGCAACAAAATTGTCATAACCAAGTTATACATGTACAAAATAAACTATCATAAATATTTTTACTTGAAATTAACAAGTGAATTTTCCTGAGATTGTAATAGCTATCTGAGTAGAGAAAGTAAAATAGTCTGGGATATATGTGACCAATAACTAAAATTGCTTAAAGTACATTTATGCAATTTTCTTAATTATATGGTCTCTTCAATGTTTGAATTATTCAACATATATATAAAACCAAGCATATATCACCAGTAAATTATTTTCTATCATATGATATGCTTAATTCTATATAAGAAAATATGTACTATGCTACTCCAAAGAGATTAAGATGTTTTTTAAATGTTGATTGTCCATGATTTCAAATACGCACTAGAAGACTCAATGTTGTCAGTTTAAGTATCTGTGCTGCCCTTAGATGACCATAAAAGAGGATTAATTTTTCTGAAAATTCATAAGAACATGTACTTTTATAGGTTTGTCATCAAAATTTCCAAAGCACAACCCACACTAAGCCTTCTGTTTTGGCTTTTCTTCTGGCTTAGTGACAAAGTTGGAAAAAATGAAAACAGGAAAGAGGAGGAAGGCAGGCTGACTCTGCTGTCCTCAGCCTTTCTCTGCTTAGCAAGCATTTGCTCTATTTTCTAAGAGCAGCTCTGAAGCTACAGATAAGTTGAAAAATACATAAGATGGTGAAAGTCCCATACCTTTGTCTTTTGCTTTTCAGTCTCTGATTTAACTTCATCACTTTTCAATCTTTCAATGCAATGGGTTACAATAAATATGAAATAATATATTTTAGTTGAAATAAGGGTAAAACCTTAATATTCCATGTACAGTGTCTGCATCTGAATTTCATATTGTTCAAACAATATTTTGCACTGAATCCCTAAGATTTCAATATCTCCCACTTCTACAGGTTGTCCATATGAACTTACATTCTTCAATATTGTTGATCATTTTTATATTTAGTATCTGTATGGCTTTGTGGGTGAGGAGGATGCTGATTATTTATATGTCATTTGACCTAATTGAAGATCTATCCTTTAATTAGCATAGTAGACACTGGAAAGATGACAACCAGTCAAGATATAATATGCACAGGTGAAAGTAAAGGAAATTTATCATTATTTTGCACTTGTTATTTGCAACCCTTTCATGTTCAGTGATGGAGAAGGCAATGGCACCTCACTCTAGTACTCTTGCCTGGAAAATCCCATGGATGGAGGAGCCTGGTGGGCTGCAGTCCATGGGGTTGCTAAGAATCAGACAGGACTGAGTGACTTCACTTTCACTTTTCACTTTCATGCATTGGAGAAGGAAATGGCAACCCACTGGCAACACTGGCAACCCAGTGTTCTTGCCTGGAGAATCCCAGGGACGAGGGAGCCTGGTGGGCTGCCGTCTATGGGGTCGCACAGTCAGACACGACCGAAGCGACTTAGCAGCAGCAGCAGTATGTTCAGTGATTTCTAGGTTGTTGTTTTTGGCCGCTTAGTCATGTCTGACTCTTGTGACCCCATGGACTGCCAGGCTCCTCAGTCCATGGGACTTCCCAGGCAAGAATATTGGAGTGGGTTGCCATTTCGTTCACCAGGGTTTCCAGATACTCTTGCACAATGACAAGAGCTATCACATTCTGGGCCACCAGTCATAAACACTTATAGGAGATCTAGAGTATGGAAGGGATTCAAGTGTTTCCTGCTTTCAATAGTGTCTTCTTTCTAGGTTTAACTGAATGCATACAAACTCCTCACAATGCAGTGTTGTGCTGCTTTTAACTAATTGCTTCATCTAACAGGGATAATAGAGCACTTTTATATAGTTTTAAAAATTTAATTCAACATTTTAAAGTAATTGTGGGATAACTGCCTAATGGCTAAGTGAAGTGTTCAAATTGCAATCTTTGTTCTTCCTGTTTCAAAATCTTCAAAAACAGATGAGCACTTTATACTGTATACAAGGCTTGTATACAGTACTTGTATACCGTATACTGTATACAGGGCCTGAGCTATAATGCTGTATGCTTGTAACCTATATAAAATAAAAGTATTCACAAAAATCTTCAAAACCAGTTACACAGATATAAACATATATCACTAGTTTATCACACTATAGTAGAATTAATCTAGTTAAAGGATTAAAACTATGTAGCAAATATCTACCAATATAACAAAGCAATAAAATAGCAGAAAAGTTTAATTAAAAAGAATCTAAAGTACTTTTTAAACACCTATAATGTTTGCTATAATGTCCACATCTCACTTACTTAGCTTTAAAATCCTTTAGATTGCATTACCTGAAAAAAATTAGTAATTTTAGTAACAATTATTCATAAAGAAATGCTTATCCATATCTAAAGATTTTCAGTATTTACTTCAAACATGTTATTAATATTTTTATCAATACCATTTTTATAATTTTTTGAAAACCTCAATTATACTTTTGACTGTTTAAAATTTACATCTATATATTGATTATTATGAAAATACTTTGACCTCAAAAAGCTGAGTTTCATCAAAAGGAATAAAAATGAACTAATATTCTTTGAATTCTAGGTCACTTCGGAAAACACGAAAAATCCATGATTTCAAACACTAAATCAAAATACAGAAGAGCCATTCCATAGTATTTTTTGCCTGTTGTGCTATAGTCAAATTTATTGTTAATACTGGATCTAAAAGATTCATTTCCAATTACCTCTCACCAATTTTCTTTTATTGAAGGCCTCCATTGACTGACATATTAAATTATGCATAATCAACTGAAAAGGATCAGTTCAAATTTTGGCACTCAGTCACCATCTGTTCTTTGTATGTTGACATACCTCACATCACTTTCATGTTTGCTTTATAAATGGTGTGACAGTCAAGCTTTTCATAATGTTTGTTGTTCCATTAAAACTAATTACAGTGATGATCACTTTCTGAGAATATAAGGATCCATTCAGAAAACTGCAGAATATTGAAAATAAAAATCTTCAATGAGTGGTGACTTAATTCTTAACATTTTTCATGGCAATCATTCCAGGTATATATTTATCCAGGGTTTTCATTCAATAACATGCTGCTGCTGCTGCTGCTGCGTCTCTTCAGTCGTGTCCAACTCAGTGTGACCCCATAGATGGCAGCCCACCAGGCTCCTCCATCCCTGGGATTCTCCAGAAAAGAACACTGGAGTGGGTTACTATTTCCTTCTCCATCAATAACATGAGACACTGGAAACTAATTTGTATTGCAATACAGCTTCCTTCAGAAAAAGATCATCATCATCAATGGGATCTTCACTGATGTAAATGTACATAGCTTCAAAATTTAAAACAACAACAAAAAATAAAAACAAACCTTCAAATAAACCATTTATTAACAATTATTCTTATTTAGTCGCTAAGTCATGTCTGACTCTTTTGCAACCCCATGGACTACAGCCCCTCCAGACTCCTCTCTCCATGAGATTTCTCAGGCAAGAATACTGGAGTGGGTTGCCATTTTCTTCTCTAGGGGATCTTTCCAACCCCGGGTTTGAACCCATGTCTCCTGCATTGGCAGATGTATTCTTCACCCACTGAGTCACCAGGAAGCCCTAACAATTATTACCATTTTTTAATCCCGGGCAAACAGAGAACATTTAACACACACACACACACACACATATTTACAAGTGGAAAATACACTGAGTAATAAAATCAAATATCAGATCAGATCAGATCAGATCAGTCGCTCAGTCGTGTCCGACTCTTTGCAACCCCATGGACCGCAGCACGTCAGGCCTCCCTGTCCATCACCAGCTCCCGGAGGTCACCCAGACTCGCATCCATCGAGTCAGTGATGCCATCCAGCCATCTCATCCTCTGTCATCCCCTTCTCCTCCTGCCCTCAATCCCTCCCAGCATCAGAGTCTTCTCCAATGAGTCAACTCTTCGCATGAGGTGGCCAAAATACTGGAGTTTCAGCTTTAGCATCATTCCTTCTAAAGAAATTCCAGGATTGATCTCCTTCAGAATGGACTGGTTGGATCTTCTTGCAGTCCAAGGGACTCTCAAGAGTCTTCTCCAACACCACACTTCAAAAGCATCAATTCTTTGGTGCTCAGCCTTCTTCACAGTCCAGCTCTCACATCCATACATGACCACAGGAAAGACCATAGCCTTGACTAGGCGAACCTTTGTTGGTAAAGTAATGTCTCTGCTTTTGAATATGCTATCTAGGTTGGTCATAACTTTCCTTCCAAGGAGCAAGCGTCTTTTAATTTCATGGCTGCAGTCACAATCTGCAGTGATTTTGGAGCCCAGAAAAACAAAGTCTGACACTGTTTCCACTGTTTCCCCATCTATTTCCCATGCAGTGATGGGACCGGATGCCATGATCTTCGTTTTCTGAATGTTGAGCTTTAAGCCAACCTTTTCACTCTCCACTTTCACTTTCATCAAGAGGCTTTTTAGCCCCTCTTCACTTTCTGCCATAAGGGTGGTGTCATCTGCATATCTGAGGTTATTGATATTTCTCCCGGCAATCTTGATTCCAACTTGTGTTTCTTCCAGTCCAGCATTTCTCATGATGTACTCTGCATATAAGTTAAATAAACATGGTGACAATATGCAGCCTTGACATACTCCTTTTCCTATTTGGAACCAGTCTGTTGTTCCATGATCAGTTCTAACTGTTGCTTCCTGACCTGCATACAGATTTCTCAAGAGGCAGATCAGGTGGTCTGGTATTCCCATCTCTTTCAGAATTTTCCATAGTTTATTGTGATCCACACAGTCAAAGGCTTTGGCATAGTCAATAAAGCAGAAATAGATGTTTTTCTGGAACTCTCTTGCTTTTTCCATGATCCAGCGGATGTTGGCAATTTGATCTCTGGTTCCTCTGCCTTTTCTAAAACCAGCTTGAACATCAGGAAGTTCACGGTTCACATATTGCTGAAGCCTGGCTTGGAGAATTTTGAGCATTACTTTACTAGCGTGTGAGATGAGTGCAATTGTTCGGTAGTTTGAGCACTCCTTGGCATTGCCTTTCTTTTAGGATACATGCACTGGAATAGTAAGTAAATAATTTTTATTGTCTTCATGTACCCTGAGATATTAATAAAAATGTTAATCAGTCATGTCTGACTCTGCAGCCCATGGACTGTAGCCACCAGGCTCCTCTGTCCACAGAATACTCCAGGCAAGAACACTGGAGTGCGTAGGTATTTCCTCTCCAGGGGATTTTCCTGACCCAGGTATTGAATGTGTGTCTCTTGCATTGCAGGCAGATTCTTTACCACCTGAGACACTAAGGAAGCCTGAGATATCAATAGTATGAACCTATATCTTGGGCATGCAATTTTTATTCTAATCTAAGTTCCAAATATGTTCCCCAAATTTTATGCTTATTTAATTACTATAATCTTTTCCTAAAATAAATACCAGTTCTGTAAGATGGAGTGATATCCTGTGAATCTTTTTTTTTTGTTTACCCATCACCTATATTATTTGCTGAGTGAAAAGAATGATTTCTATTTAACTTTGCAATTATAATTATATATAGCAACTCCTTCATACCAAATAAATTTAAAACATGCTGATTCTATATAAACCATCAAACTCTCCATAAAACAGGATTTCCCATATATCCAAAAATAGCTTCTAGAGAAATTATTTTCTATTACTACTACTACTACTAAGTCACTTCAGTCGTGTCCGACTCTGTGTGACCCCATAGATGGCAGCCCACCAGGCCCCGCCGTCCCTGGGATTCTCCAGGCAAAAACACTGGAGTGGGTTGCCATTTCCTCCTCCAATGCGTGAAAGTGAAGTCACTCAGTCGTATCCGACTCAGCAACCCCATGGACTGCAGCCTACCAGGCTCCTCTGTCCATGGGATTTTCCAGGCAAGAGTACTGGAGTGGGGTGCCATTGCCTTCTCCGACTATTACTTCTCTATTACTACTGAGCTCAAAGTTTTCTTTCTTAACACTTGCTTGATTGGTATAGGTAAAATATGAACAAAGATTTCTATTAACCAAAAAAAAAAAAAAAAAATGTAACTTCTGTTAAAATGCTCCCAGAGGAAAGGCGAAAAAAGCACAAGTCACGAGGAAGAAAGATGAGCTAATTTTCTTGGCAGGCAAATGACTATTTGGAACCAAGGATTAAATGAAGTAAAATCTCAGTTACACCTCCCTGTCTTTTCCTGAAAGTAAACAGACACTGAACTATTCTTAAGCTGTTACAAAATCAAAGGTTATAAAAGTTTCACTTCTTAACCTTGATGTTTTGAATATACACATTTCCTACAGACAGTAACTTTAGAAAGAAAAGAAAAAGCTCTGGATTTCAAGTTTATACTACAGGATTATGTGATTCAAAATAAAGAGGAAGACAGAAAACTAGCTTCTCAGAGCCAAGAACTTTACTCTGATACTGTTTCTTGTGATCCTTTTAAGAACACCGTACTTTTTTTTTTCCCTCTCTCTCTTTTGTTTGGAAAAGAGATTGCAGGGTCTGGTTTTTAGCTTTTTTTTTTTTTTTTTTTTTAATTAACCATTACTTTTGTAAATTCAGACCATCTCTAGCTTCCCATCTGCAGTGATTTTGGAGCCCCCAAGATAAAGTCTCTCACTGTTTCCCCATCTATTTGCCGTGAAGTGATGGGTTCCCTTGTGGCTCAGCTGGTAAAGAATCTGCCTGCAATGGGGGAGACCTGGATTCGACCCCTGGGTTGGGAAGATCCCTGGAGAAGGGAAAGGCCTCCCACTCCAGTATTCTGACCTGGAGAATTCCATGAAATGTATAGTCCATGGGATCATAAAGAGTCAGACACAACTGAGTGACTAGTCATTATTGAATAAGGCAATGGCAACCCACTCCAGTAATCTTGCCTGGAAAATCCCATGGACGGAGGGGTCTTGTGGGCTGCAGTCCGTGGGGTGCCTGGGAGTAGGACACAACTGAGCAACTTCACTTTCACTTTTCACTTTCATGCATTGGAGAAGGAAATGGCAACCCACTCCAGTGTTCTTGCCTGGAGAATCCCAGAGACGGGGGAGCCTGGTGGGCTGCCGTCAATGGGGTCGCACAGAGTCGGACATGACTGAAGTGACTTAGCTAGCTCTCCATCTGCAGTGATTTTGGAGCCCCCAAAATGAAGTCTCTCACTGTTTCCCCATCTGTTTGCCGTGAAGTGATGAGATCGGATGCCATGATCTTAGTTTTCTAATGTTGAGTTTTAAGCTAACATTTTCACTCTCCTCTTTCATTTTCATCAAGAGGCTGTTAAGTTCTTCTTCGCTTTCTGCCATAAGGGTGGTGTCATCTGCATATCTGAGGTTGTTGATATTTCTCCCACAATCTTGATTCCAGCTTGTGCTACTTCTAGCCCAGCATTTCGCAAGATGCACTCTGCATATAAGTTAAATAAGCGGGGTGACAATATACAGCCTTGACATACTTCTTTTCCTATTTGGAATCAGTCTGTTGTTCTATGTCCAGTTCTAACTGTTGCTTCCTGACCTGCATACAAATTTCTCAAGAGGCAGGTCAGGTGGTCTGGTATTCCCATCTCTTTAAGAATTTTCCACAGTTTATTGTGATCTACACAGTCAAAGGCTTTGGCATAGTCAATAAAGCAGAAGTAGATGTTTTCTCGGGGAAGGCAATGGCACCCCACCCCAGTAATCTTGCCTGGAAAATCCCATGGACGGAGGAGTGTGGTAAGCTCCAGTCCATGGGGTCGCTGAGGGTCGGACACGACTGAGTGACTTCACTTTCATTTTTCACTTTCATGCATTGGAGAAGGAAATGGCAACCCACTCCAGTATTCTTGCCTGGAGAATCCCAGGGACACCCGTCTATGGGATCGCACAGAGTCGGACACTACTGAAGCGACTTAGCAGCAGCAGCAGCAGCAGATGTTTTTCTGTAACTCTCTTGCTTTTTCAATGATCCAGTGGATGTTGGCAATTTGACCGCTGGTTGATCTCTTGTTACAATTGACTTATAAATGGGGAAAATTTGTATCTATTTTCCCATCGTGTTTAGTTTTACCACTGCAAGTATAATACCAGGTTTCAATCTTTTTTCACAAATCTAAAATTTATGAAGTCTGAAATTGCTAGTTGGTGACAAAAGTGATAAAAAAATTGGTGATAAAAACTTTATGAGCTGTTATAAGTTGCCTTCCCCTCTGCTTTATCAGCCTTTCATCTCACTGCAAAATATCCATGTCACAGCCCCCACAGCAAGTAACATTCAGATGTGTACTATGCAAACCTTCGAATGGCTGCGTGTCTTCACCAAATACATCCACTCTGGGTTTTCAGATATGTACTATGCAAACCTTCGAATGGCTGCGTGTCTTCACCAAATACATCCACTCTGGGTTTTTGTTTTTTTTTTTTTTCTGTAAAAGTTTGATGTTTATTCAGGATACTGACTTTGATCTACAATTTTCTTACACAGAGTGATTTAATCCAGATACATTTTCTTCTAACAACCATCTATAGAATATCATATCTGTACTCCAGCAATGGATCTTCTTACAGAACACAGAAGACTACATCCCCACCTAGTTATTTTGGCATCAATATTAATAATAAGGAATTATATATACTATTTGAATAAAATATGTGTTGGGGTATATGACAGCTTCAAAACGTTATCCGTTCAATAAAGCAGTTATTAGAATTTACCTTTGACAGAGGCCCAAGGTTTGCATGGGCCTCTGGGCCTAGTACTATTCTAAATACTACCTTTCTTGTAGTACATCATTGACTCTCACAACCATCTAATTAGTAGGTAAGGAGAAGGGGACGACAGAGGATGAGATGGCTGGATGGCACCACTGACTCGATGAATGTGAGTCTGGGTGACCTTCGAGAGCTGGTGATGGATAAGGAGGCCTGGCGTGCTGCAGTTCATGGGGTCGCAAAGAGTCGGACATGACTGAGCGACTGATTTGATCTGATCTGATCTGATTATTGTCCCATTTTATATTAGTTGGAACTTTGGCACAGAGAAATCCAGAAACTTGCCAAAAATGACAGTGGAAGATTTTTGACTTTTTAAAAATCATTCTGAAAGCTATTTTACTACAAATTTTGCACTTTACACTTACATTATACTGTTTGATAAGACTCCTCAATTAAATATAATAAAAAATACACACTCATTTTTTCTCACCAACATCTTGCTATTATCCTATACTTTTTATTAACACCACAGTAAAAAGAATCCTAATGTTAAACATGGCCTTGTGACACTGAGCATACTCTAATAAAGACTATCTATCTTTCTGTTAAAATACCTTAGGCTTTTCTCCTAGGGAATCAAAATTATTGATGAAGAGAAAATTTATCAAATCTGCTTTGCATGTTAGAGATATACAATATCCTACCTACTAAAGAAATCAACTAAAAATTAATAAATTAAAAAATTTTGCATTTTTCAATCACAAAGCAGGTAAATCACCTTATAGGCCAGAATCAAAATGCCAGATTAATCTCCATGTCAAACTCAGCTTCCAAAGAATACATTTTAAAGCCAATGTCATTAGAAATAGAACTCCAAGTTGCTTATCCCTTAAACTCCTCATAAATTCTTTAACTTTTGAAATTTGTAATCACCGCATAAAAACATAAAACATGAAGAAGATTTAGAGGAGTTTACAGAATCCACATCTTCTACAACAGAATAATTACAAGGTCTTGTATGAAAACAAAAATTACTCAACATAAAGCAAATATGAGAGAAGAAAAAAATGGTTCATTCTGGGAAGACAATCAATACAAGACAATCACAATGTAACCTGATGTCAAAATTATTGAATTTGGACTTTAAACCTGTTTTTAAAACCAAGCCCACTGAGGTAAATGGAAGAACAAATAGAAAATCTAAGATATAAAAGAAGAAATAGAAAATAATGCATATGTTTGATAGTAAATGTATCACTTAAATGATAGCACAAAAATTAAAAAGATGAAAAATCTAGAATCAAACCACATATCAAATATCAGAAGGCTTCATATCAGAATGTTGATGACAGATGAAACTGTCATCTTGAGATAAATCAAAAGAAATCATTCAACGTGAATTAACAGAGTGAAAAAAAAAAAAGATTGGAAAAATGGACTAAAGACTAAGAGATATTTTACAGCAGCAAAAGTCTGATACATACGTAGTTGGAAAAATAAGAAAAAGTTAAAGAAAACAAGAATAAAGAAAAGTATAAAAGGAAATAGTAGCTTGATGTCTCCCAATGTAGTATAAGACATCATTTTATAGATATATGAATTTCAGTTGATTTCAAACAGAAAAAATACAAAATAAACCATGACTAGGAACACTATAAGCAGACTGCTAAATAATGAATTTATCTTGAAATTGATTAGAGAAGGCATTTTTAATCAGAAGAACAATGATTTTTATTACCATGGATTTCTCATCAGAAACTTTGGCAGCCAGAAAACTAGAAACACATTAAAGTCCTAAAGGTTAACACCTACTTCTAACCTTAAATGCTATATTCAGTAGAAGAAATCTTAAAAATATAAGATAAAAACATTTCAGCCAAAACAAACAAGCAAACAAAAACCCTAAGATAATCTGTCACTAGTAGACCTATACTACAAAATACGATGAATGAGGTTTTATCAAGCTGAATGATACAGATGAACATTTAGAGTTTAAAGAAATATTGAAGAGTCAATACGTGGTAAATGTTTAGCTAAAAACTATTTTCTCTTACATTTAGTTTGACTAAAATATATCTATGATTATTTAAAAGCAAAAGTAACATTTTATAGGTTTTTAACAGAAAAATTCAGAATGATAACTGTAGCATAAATGTAGCTGGGTTAATGGTTTTAAAAGAATTGCAGGTTTTCTACATTTTACATAAAATAGTATACAAATAACTATAAATAAATTGGAAAACACTAAGAATGTATTTGTATACTGGTGGCGGATCCATCTCGATGTATAGTAACAGCAATACAATATTGTAAAGTTAAGCAAAATAAAAAAAAATAAAAAAAATAATAAAATAAATAATACAAAGTCATATAGTTAAATATCCATCAGATCAGATCAGATCAGATCAGTCGCTCAGTCGTGTCCGACTCTTTGCAACCCCATGAACTGCAGCATGCAAGGCCTCCCTATCCATCACCAGCTCTCGGAGGTTACTCAGACTCACATCCATCGAGTCAGTGATGCCATCCAGCCATCTCATCCTCTGTCGTCCCCTTCGCCTCCTGCCCCCAATCCCTCCCAGCATCAGAGTCTTCTCCAATGAGTCAACTCTTCCCATGAGGTGGCCAAAATACTGTAGGTTCAGCTTTAGCATCATTCCTTCCAAAGAAATCCCAGGGCTGATCTCCTTCAGAACAGACTGGTTGGATCTCCTTGCAGTCCAAGGGACTCTCAAGAGTCTTCTCCAACACCACAGTTCAAAAGCATCAATTCTTCGGCGCTCAGCCTTCTTCACAGTCCAGCTCTCACATCCATACATGACCACAGGAAAGACCATAGCCTTGACTAGGCGAACCTTTGTTGGCAAAGTGAGGTCTCTGCTTCTGAATATGCTATCTAGGTTGGTCATAACTTTCCTTCCAAGGAGTAAGTGTCTTTAAATTTCATGGCTGCAGTCACCATCTGCAGTGATTTTGGAGCCCAGAAAAAGAAAGTCTGACACTGTTTCCACTGTTTCTCCATCTATTTCCCATGTAGTGATGGGACGAGATGCCATAATCTTCATTTTCTGAATGTTGAGCTTTAAGCCAACCTTTTCACTCTCCACTTTCACTTTCATCAAGAGGTTTTTTAGTTCCTCTTCACTTTCTGCCATAAGGGTGGTGTCATCTGCATATCTGAGGTTATTGATATTTCTCCCTGCAATCTTGATTCCAGCTTGTGTTTCTTCCAGTCCATGATGTACTCTGCATATAAGTTAAATAAACATGGTGACAATATACAGCCTTGACGTACTCCTTTTCCTATTTGGAACCAGTCTGTTGTTCCATGACCAGTGATAACTGTTGCTTCGTGACCTGCATACAGATTTCTCAAGAGGCAGATCAGGTGGTCTGGTATTCCCGTCTCTCTCAGAATTTTCCACAGTTTATTGTGATCTACACAGTCAAAGGCTTTGGCATAGTCAATAAAGCAGAAATAGATGTTTTTCTGGAACTCTCTTGCTTTTTCCATGATCCAGCGGATGTTGGCAATTTGATCTCTGGTTCCTCTGCCTTTTCTAAAACCAGCTTGAACATCAGGAAGTTCACGGTTCACATATTGCTGAAGCCTGGCTTGGAGAATTTTAAGCATTACTTTACTAGCGTGTGAGATGAGTGCAATTGTTCGGTAGTTTGAGCACTCTTTGGCATTGCCTTTCTTTGGGATTGGGATGAAAACTGACCTTTTCCAATCTTGTGGCCACTGCTGAGTTTTCCAAATTTGCTGGCATATTGAGTGTAGCACTTTCACAGCATCATCTTTCAGGACTTGGAATAGCTCCACTGGAATTCCATCACTTCCACTAGCTTTGTTCGTAGTGATGCTTTCTAAGGCCCACTTGACTTCACATTCCAGGATGTCTGGCTCTAGGTCAGTGATCACACCATCATGATTATCTGGGTCGTGAAGCTCTTTTTTGTACAGTTCTTCTGTGTATTCTTGCCACCTCTTTTTAATATCTTCTGCTTCTGTTAGGTTCATACCATTCTGTCCTTTATCGAGCCCAGTTTTGCATGAAATGTTCCTTTGGTATCTCTGATTTTCTTGAATAGATCCCTAGTCTTTCCCATTCTGTTGTTTTCCTCTATTTCTTTGCATTGATCGCTGAAGAAGGCTTTCTTATCTCTTCTTGCTATTCTTTGGAACTCTGCAATCAGGTGTTTATATCTTTCCTTTTCTCCTTTGCTTTTCACTTCTCTTCGTTTCACAGCTATTTGCAAGGCTTCCCCAGACAGCCATTTTGCTTTTTTGCATTTCTTTTCCATGGGGATGGTCTTGATCCCTGTCTCCTATACAATGTCAGGAACCTCATTCCATAGTTCATCAGGCACTCTATCTATCAGATCTAGGCCCTTAAATCTATTTCTCACTTCCACTGTATAATCATAAGGGATTTGATTTAGGTCATACCTGAATGGTCTAGTGGTTTTCCCTACTTTCTTCAATTTCAGTCTGAATTTGGCAATAAGGAGTTCATGGTCCGAGCCACAGTCAGCTCCTGGTCTTGTTTTTACTGATTGTATAGAGCTTCTCCATCTTTGGCTGCAAAGAATATAATCGATCTGATTTCGGTGTTGACCATCTGGTGATGTCCATGTATAGAGTCTTCTCTTGTGTTGTTGGAAGAGGGTATTTGCTATGACCAGTGCATTTTCTTGGCAAAACTCTGTTAGTCTTTGATACATTTAAATTATAAAATCATTTAAAGACTAGCAGGGGCCACCTAAAGAAAGTATATGTTAAACATTTTTTTTCTCTTCTTAGCGTCATGCATTGGCACCCCACTCCAGTACCCCTGCCTGGAAAATCACATGGACGGAGGAGCCTGGTAGGCTGCAGTCCATGGAGTTGCTAAGAGTTGGACATGACTGAGAGACTTCACTTTCACTTTTCACTTTCATGCATGGGAGGAGGAAATGGCAACTCACTCCAGTGTTCTTGCCTGGAGAATCCAATGGACAGAGGAGCCTGGTGGGCTGCCGTCTATGGGGTTGCACAGAGTTTCGCACGACTGAAGTGACTTAGCAGCAGCAGCATCATGCATGTTCACTGGTATAATGATTCCTTTAACCTAATTATATAAAAAAAAAAAAAAAAATCTACCACCATGTCCAAGAGGTAAAGCACGCAGAAATCCACATGACATTAACACTGCATGATATCATCATCATCCTCTGATCCTGATAGAGCATTGAATATAGAATCTTTCTTTCTTCCGTTATCCCCAACATCATTGCTCCTCACTCTCGTCCCACCTCCCACACACAAATCACTACCTTGAAAGACTTTGTATTATGGGTGTGCCATGGTGAAAAGATAATGAAGAATGTGTAATAAATTATTCCAAGTAATAGAAATTATTATATATTTGCACAGCTGAACTTTTCAATAGCATATGCAATTTTTATTTTCTAGATGTTTAGAGTTATGGGATAGCCAAATATATATCTTATTGTATTTACAATTCCATCATTAGCAATTTTTCTCTTATTTAATCCCCATGAGTTTTTCATAGAGATTCAAAGGGTATTTGGAATGAGGATTGAAAACTAAAAGCAAGCAAATGGCACAACAGTGAGGAAATCACAAAGAACTGAAAATCAGGCAAACAAAGCATGCATTTGCTTTGTAATCTTAATTACCTTCACATCTTAATATGGTTTCCACAACTGTAAAATGAAAGGACTGAATTAGGTGGCAATAAAAGTATTTTATATCTGAAATTTCTTTATTATGATAATAGACACATTTCTGGGGCATAGGCCAAGTGTTTCATGTACATTACTTGATTTAAGCTTCATTACAAACTGCAAAGGAGATAGCATTATCCCTATATTAAAAAGCATAAAATTGAATTTAACAGTGTTATCTCTCCGAATAGAATCCAGAAAGCTAAACAAAATCATACTTTGAAGTTATGAGTCCTGTTTTAAGAATTTCTGGGTGGTTGGGGTATGCAATGCTGAGTCAAAATGATAATCTGTTAAAGTAAAATGAGTTAAAAATCCATTTGGTGACCTAGTTGATGTTTGTTAAATATTTAACATGAGAATATCATTGTTTTTTATGAGGCTAAACAAAGATTTTTAAAAGGTCTATATCAAATTATCTCTATCTTTCAATATTAAATTTACATATTAAAATTTTGTTGTTTAAAAATATTCTAGACATTACAAGAATGTGTTAGGATCATGTCTAAGTATCCATTAATTACATAAATCTATAAAGTAACAAAAAGTAGGATCTCCCCTGTAGCTCAGATGGTAAAGAATCTTCCTGCAATGCAGGAGACCTGGGTTTGTTTGATCCCTTGGTCAGGAAGATCCTCTGGAAAAGGGAATGGCAACCCTCTCCAGTATTCTTGCCTGGGGAATTCCAAGGACAAAGGAGGCTGGTGGGCTAGAGTTCATGGGGTTGCAAAGAGTTGAACATGACTGAGTGACAAACACTGCTACTGCTCTCTATATTAATCTATAAAGTAACAAATGAGTTGAGCAAATGACTGCAAAATAGGTAGAGAGTACTTTACTATCATTTTAAACAAAATTCCTTCCTTGCACTGGCCCTGGAATTTGAAACAAAAGTATAATTTTTGGTGGTGATTTTTCTCCTAAAACTCAAACAAGACATTTTATTAATACTTTTTGTAGATACCATTTCGCATATGTATAAAAAGGAAATTCCACTGTTATCCTGACATTATACACATGCTTTAGACATTATGGCCACAGAGTAGATTTGGAGCAACAATGACTAAGACATTTGACTTATTTTGAGAAAATATTTCATTTTGAAAAATTTGAAAAAATTCATCGCTAAGAAGCTAAAGAATATTTTTCAAGGCCTTATGTGTTCTGAAGAAGTTGATGAACATCTTCAACAGAGATGCTGAAGTACAACAACATTTTCTCAAGATAAGTGATCCTTGAACGTTGTTTTTTTTGCTTAACTTTACAATATTGTATTGCTTTTGCTATACATCAAGACGAATCCGCCACAAGTGTTCCCCATCCTGACTTCTAGAATTTTTTCATGAGTTATACTTTAGAAATGATGTTTGTGATTCTTTTTCTTTAGCTAATTAAAGCACATATGGAACAGAAAAATTCCATTTCAAATTACATAGCAAATCTGCATGAGGTGCATGTACATTTCTTCTTAAATTTACATAATATATGGAACTGTGATCACTCCCAGCTTAAATACTTTAAATGAGTCTCAGAAGAGCGATCTATCTATACTAAAACTTATCATATTTCAAAATCAACACCAGGCTATTTATTCCTTTCATAAAAGATAAATAAAATTTCAGTCAGTTCAATTGAGTCGCTCAGTTGTTTCTGACACTTCATGACCCCATTAACTGCAACATGAACCCCATGAACCACAGGCCTCCCTGTCCATCACCAACTCCCAGAGTTTACCCAAACTCATGTCCATTGAGTCGGTGATGACATCCAACCATCTCGTTCTCTGTCGTCCCCTTCTCCTCTTACCTTCAATTTTCCCCAGCATCAGGGTCTTTTCAAATGAGTCAGCTCTTTGCATCAAGTGGCCAAAGTATTGGAGTTTCAGCTTCAACATCAGTCTTTCCAATGAGCACCCAGGACTGATCTGCTTTAGGATGGACTTGTTTGATCTCCTTGCAGTCCAAGGGACTCTCAACAGTCTTCTCCAACTCTACAGTTCAGAAGAATCAATTCTTCAATGCTCAGTTTCCTTTATAGTCCAACTCTCACATCCATATGTGACCACTGGAAAAACCATAGCCTTGACTAAATGGACCTTTGTTGGCAAAATAATGTCTCTAATTTTAATATGTTGTCTAGTTTGGTCATAACTTTCCTTCCAAGGAGTAAGTGTCTTTTAATTTCATGGCTGCAATCACCATCTGCAATGATTTTGGAGTCCCCTGGGGGAAAAAAAAAATAAAGTCAGCCACTGTTTCCACTCTTTCCCCATCTATTTGCCAAGAAGTAATGGGACCAGGTGCCACGATCTTAGTTTTCTGAATGTTGAGCTTTAAGCCAACTTTTTCACTCTCCTCTTTTACTCTCATCAAGAGGCTCTTTAGTTCTTCTTCACTTTCTGCCATAAGGGTGATAACATCTGCATATCTGAGGTTATTGATATTTCTTCCAGCAATCTTGTTTCCAGCTTGTGCTTCTTCCAGCTCAGCATTTCTCATGATGTACTGTGCATGTAAGTTAAATAAGCAGGGTGACAATATACAGCCTTGACGAACTCCTTTTCCTATTTGGAACCAGTCTGTTGTTCCATGTCCAGTTCGAACTGTTGCTTCCTGACCTGCATACAGATTTCTCAAGAGACAGGTCAGGTGGTTTGGTATTCCCATCTCTTTCAGAATTTTCCACAGTTTATTGTGATCCATACAGTCAAAGGCTTTAGCATAGTCAATAAAACAGAAATAGATGTTTTTCTGGAACTCTCTTGTTTTTTCCATGATCCAGCAGATGTTGGCAGTTTGATCTCTGATTCCTCCCTCTGCCTTTTCTAAATCCAGCTTGACATCTGGAAGTTCATGGTTCACATATCACTGAAGTTTGGCTTGGAGAATTTTGAGCATGACTTTGCTAGTGTGTGAGATGAGTACAACTGTGTGGTAGTTTGAGCATTCTTTGGCATTGCCTTTCCTTGGGATTGGAATGAAAACTGACCTTTTCCAGTCCTGTGACCACGGCTGAGTTTTCCAAATTTGCTGGCATATTGAGGGCAGGCTTTGCACAGCATCATCTTTTAGGATTTGAAATAACTCAAATGGAATTCCATCACCTCCTCTAGCTTTGTTCATAGTGATGCTTCCTAAGGCCCAGTTGACTTCACATCCCAGGATATTTTGCTCTAGGTGAGTGATCACACCATTGTGATTAACTGGGTTATGAAGATCTTTTTTGTATAATTCTTCTGTGTATTCTCATCACCTCTTCTTAATATCTTCTGCTTCGGTTAGGTCATACCATTTTTATCCCTTATTGAGCCCATCTTTGCATGAAATGTTCACTTGGTATCTCTAATTTTCATGAAGAGATCTCTAGTCTTTCCCATTCTATTGTTTTCCTCTATTTCTTTGCATTGATCACTGAGGAAGGCTTTCTTATCTCTGCTTGCTATTCTTTGGAACTCTGCATTCAAATGGATATATGTTTCATTTTCTCCTTTGCTTTTCACTTCTTTTCACAGCTATTTATAAGACCTCCTCAGACAGCCATTTTGCTTTTTTGCATTTCTTTTTTAGGCCCAGGAGCTGTGGCGCTGGAGCGGCAGAGAGGGGATACCCCACGTCCAAGGTAAGTAAGATGGTAGGCGTTAAGATAGGGCATCAGAGGGCAGACAGACTGAAACCACAATCACAGACAACTAGCCAATCTGATCACATGGACCATAGCCTTGTCTAACTTAATGAAACTAAGTCATGTTGTGTGGAGACACCTAAGATGGACGGGTCATGGTGGAAAGTTCTGACAGAATGTAGTCCACTGTGGAAGGGAATGGCAAACTACTTCAGTATTATTGCCTTGAGAACCCCATTAACAGTATGAAAAGATACATTTTAACAAGCTTTAAAGATAACTTATGAATATCTTAGAAGGAAATAATGGCATACTTAGTAACAGTGCGATGATAGTTTGTTGTTTTTTTTGAGAATTTATTAATATTTTGGTGGAAAAAAAAAACAAAATGAAAAGAGAAACAAAAATCTACTACTGGTTCTTAAAAGATTAATGCCTTATATTTTATCTGGAGTATGAAGTCAAGTGGGCCTTAGGAAGTAATACTATGAGCAAAGTTAGTGGAGGTGATGAAATTCCAGCTGAGCTATTTCAAATCCTAAAGATGCTGCTGTTATGTTAAAGTGCTGCACTTCATATGCCAGCAAATTTGGAAAACTCAGCAGAGGTCACAGGACTTTGACAAATCATATTTTATTCCAATCCCAAAGAAAGGCAATGTTAACGACCATTCAAATTGCACTCAATTGTACTCATTTCACAGGTTAGCAAAGTAATGCTCAAAATTCTCCAAGCCAGCCTTCAACAGTTCATGAACTGTAAACTTCCATATGTTCAAGCTGGATTTAGAAATGGCAGAGGAACCAGAGATCAAATTTCCAACACTCATTGGATCATTGAAGAAACAAGAGAATTCCAAAAAAATCATCTACTTCTGCTTTATTGACATGGTAAAATCTTTGACTGCATGGATCAAACTGTGGAAAATGCTTAAAGTGATGGGAATACCAGACCACCTACCTGCCTCCTGAGAAACCTGTATGCAGGTCTAGAAGCAACAATCAGAACCAGATATGGAACAACGGACTGGTTCCAAATTGGGAAAGGAATATGTTAAGGCTGTATATTGTCACCCTGCTTATTTAACTTATATGCAGAGTACATCATAAGAAATGCTAGGCTTGATGACTCAAGCTGGAATCAAGATTTCCCAGAGAAATGTCAACAGCCTGAGATATGCAAATGATACCACCATTATGGCAGAAAGCTAAGAGGAACTAAGATCAGATCAGATCAGTCGCTCAGTCGTGTCCGACTCTTTGCAACCCCATTAATCGAAGCACGCCAGGCCTCTCTGTCCATCACCAACTCCCGGAGTTCACTGAGACTCACATCCATCGAGTCAGTGATGCCATCCAGCCATCTCATCCTCTGTCGTCCCCTTTTCCTCCTGCCCCCAATCCCTCCCAGCATCAGAGTCTTCTGCAGTGAGTCAACTCTTCTCATGAGGTGGCCAAAATACTGGAGTTTCAGCTTCAGCATCACTCCTGCCAAAGAAACCCCAGGGCTGATCTCCTTCAGAATGGACTGGTTGGATCTCCTTGCAGTCTAAGGGACTCTCAAGAGTCTTCTCCAACACCACAGTTCAAAAGTATCAATTCTTTGGTGCTCAGCCTTCTTTACAGTCCAGCTCTCACATCCATACATGACCACAGGAAAAACCATAGCCTTGACTAGGCGAACCTTTGTTGGCAAAGTAATGTCTCTGCTTTTGAATATGATATCTAGGTTGGTCATAACTTTCCTTCCAAGGAGAAAGCGTCTTTTAATTTCATGACTGCAGTCACCATCTGCAGTGATTTTGGAGCCCAGATTTTGAAGCTCTATACAGTCAGCAAAAACAAGACCAGGAGCTGACTGTGGCTCAGACCATGAACTCCTTATTGCCAAATTCAGACTTAAATTGAAGAAAGTAGGGAAAACCACTAGATCATTCAGGTATGACCTAAGAGGAACTAAAGAGCCTGTTAAAGAAAGTGAAAGAGGAGAATGAAGAAGCTAGTTTAAAACTCAACATTCAAAAACTGATGATCATGGCATCTGGTCACATCCCTTCACGGTAAATAGATGGGGAAAAAGTAGAAACAGTGACAGATTTTATTTTCTTGGGCTCCAAAATCACTGTGGATGGTGACCGTGGCCACAAAAATTAAACGATTCTTTCTTCTTGGAAGAAAAGAATACACAAACCCAGTTTGTGTATTAAAAAGCAGAAACATCACTTTGCTGACTTGTATAGATGTAAAAGTTGGACGATAAAAGGAAGGCTGAGCACCAAAGAATTGATGTTTTTGAACTGTGGTGCCAGAGAAGATTCTTGAGAATTCCTTGGACATCAAAGTATCAAACCAGTCAATCCTAAAGCAAGTCACTCCTGAATATTCACTGGAAGCACTGATGATGAAGTTGAAGCTCGAAAATTTTGGCCACCTGATGCAAAGACTCAGTGTTTTGGAAAAGGCCTTGTTGCTGGGAAAGATTGAGAATGAGAGGAAAAGGGGATGGCAGGATTAGATGGTGGAATGGCATCATTGACTTTATGGATGTGAGTTTAAGCAAACTCTTGGAGATAGTAAAGGATAGGAAGCCTGGCATGCTGCAGTTCATGGGGTTGCAAAGAGTTGGACATAACTTAGCGATTATACAAAAAAGTTATTCCTGAGTCATGGGTCATGTATCTTTTTTTTTTTCAATTTCAAATATTTAGCTAAGAATTTTTGAATCTGGAGTCAGCTTGATTAATTAACCTCAAGTATAGTAGGTTAGTAACAATTGGATCTGCACTTGGATCTGCAGAATTCAGTATTTTATATAAGTGAATGTAAATTTATTCCCTAGGAGATAAAATTTTTTTCTCTCATTGCAGATATTTATGGGGAGAATAGGTAACAGCTGTAGTACAAATGGACTCAGAATTTAAATATAATTTTAATTAATAAAAAATATTTATATCTTGCACAAATATTTCTCATTATGCCCTAATGTGTACACAGTATGTAAATACACAGGCAATAATTTGCTAATACCTTTTATGAAATGGAACTTCTGAAGTTGTTTTAAAAGGAGAACATAGGTCATATTTTGATGACATGACTTCATTATACTTTAATTAGTGTTGCATAAATCATGCAAGGTTTATAAAACAAGTCAATTTAAACCTGGAAGACAAATTTTTATACTGTATTATAACATTACTTACTATGAAGTTTAATTAAAACTTACAACTTCACAAGTAATGTATCTGTTTAAATACCAGTTTTATGCTGTATATAAGTCCTCACAAAAAGAAAATGTTTTGCTGCTGTTTTGCTTTCATATTCTATTCTTTTAGTGGCAAAAAATAAAGAGCTTTCTAAATAGTATGTTACCAAAGATTTACTCCGCTATGTGCTCTTTGCTTGGTGATAGAATAATAATAGATATAAATTAATAGATATTTCTCCAATTAGAAGTTACATAATTTTCAGGTTGTAAACTTCTAGCCAACTGTAGTTTTCTCCTACCGATCTAGTGTAAGGTGATCAAGGAGAGAGATCTCATAAAACTTACTGAACTTTTTATGAAGGTGCTTTTAAGATATGATTGCAGTGCAGTACCAGAAAGCTAAAGAAACAATGTGATACAGTTATAGGATTAGAAAATAGTCTGTCTACTCTGCTGCCTGATAATTATGGAAAAGCTGTGGAGTGGGGAGTCCTTAGAGAATGAAGAAGAGGAAACAGGAATGAGTTAAGCGACTTGAGTAATGCTATGAGGGGAGGAATAAAATCATGGCAGTTCTTATGTCAAAGAATGCAAAAGCTTTAAGCAATCAGTCATAATATTAGGGGCAAGAATAAAATCTGGCATCTACACTAGATCCAGTAGCTATTTGGCATATCTAAGCAGAGGTCTGTGAAATAAAATGTGCAACAGTTGGTCACATATTTTTAACAACAATAAATAAATAAATAAAATGCAAAGCTTTCAAAGAGGGAGAACAGGCCCCTGTGTGAAAGAACAAATTAAAGTTTCCAAGGAAAATTCACATGTTTAAAACTTCAGATAGATTGTTATTATGAGATATTCTTGAGGCCAATATTCTTGTCTGATAACTGAAAGAAATTATTTTTTGAGGCAAATGTGTACATTTTGCTTTACATATAGCTTTCACGTTGGCACTCATTTGCTTAAATATTTTCAAATATTGGTACTTCCTGAAAAATAAAGTATAGTTTCTTTAATTTGTGTTTGAACCTGGTACCAGTTCACCAATGTCATATTTTAAAAAGTATTTACATTTTCTCCTTTGTGAGTCCCGAATATCAAGCTGGACCTACTAGATAAAGTTTAATCAATATTCCTTAAACATTTCCTTTACAGACCATGCAGGATACTCTCCTCTTTACTTATTTTGTGTTAGTTCATCCTTCAGATCCTGTAACACTGAAAAGTCTTCCCTGATTCTTCCCAACTACAGTGGGCTCTTCTCAAAAATTCAATGGTGCTTGTCTAGGCCAGAGAAACTTGTGAGCTTTAAAATCTGCTCTGTTTTAATGGTTACATTTTGTGCATCTTTTTCTGACAAAATAATAATACTGTGGTTTATCTAGTATACTGTTGTCAGTTATAAAATTTAATTAGAAGATTATAGAGCACTCTGTTCCTTCCAATCTTCCCCCTATACCAACAAGGTGCCAGTATGATAATAATGGATTACGGCCGAGTTTCAAGACAGCCTTCTTCTAAGGAAAAGTAATTATGAGAAGTCCAAAGTCAAGAGCAGAGATAAAAACATTAAACACAGCTGAACTTCTATCCAGATTAACATAAATCCTCACACCAAAGGCGTATTTACATTGATTCCTGGTGCTCAATACAGTATGTCTAGTTTTCAACAACAATTATAAGTCACAAAAAGCAAAAAAATAAATAAAAACAAAACCTCATTCAGTTTGCAAATACAAAACAATTTTCAGAAATAGACATGATGAAGATATCTGAATTTTAGAGAAGTTTAAACAGCTATTATTACTATATTCAGGGCTCTGTGGAAAAAGTAGACAGTGTACAAGAGTAGTTAAGTAATACAAAGCAAGTATATACAAAATAAAAATGAATCCGTGACCCCTTGTTATTCCCCTCTCCAGGGAATCTTCCTGACCCAGGGATGGTACCTGGGTCTCCTGCACTGTGGGCAGATTCTTTACCATCTGAGCCACCAGGGAAGTCCAAGTAATGTGAGGGGAAAGATAAAAAGTTATAGAAAGAATTTTTTTAAAAAATTCAAAATAAAAACTCAGCAACAAAAAGGAATGCTTTCCATAAGCTCAGCAGTAGGCTTGATACAACCAGGGGAAGAATTAGTGAATATGAAGAAAACTGAATAATATTATGCAATAGTTTATTTTATATAACATACCAAATTTATTGGTTTAATATAATTTTGTAATATTCTCTAACAGTTTTGATGCCCATATGGCATAAATCGATATATTCTTCTTTATTTCTAATAACTGTTCTAATAATGGTCTTTTCTCTCTTTTCCCTCTTCATGACAAGTCTAAACATTAATCTTTTCAAAATAGCAACATTTAAATTCAGCTTTCTCTATTGCCCTTGCCCTCTGTATCATTAGATTATTCTGTTATCCTTATTTTACTTCTCTTTAATATACTTAGGTTTGATAGGCTTTTCATTTTCTCACGTGTAATGATGGAAACCAAAATCATTGAATTTTAGCTGGTCTTTTTTAATATGTTCATTGAAGGCTACACATTTTTTTTTTCCCTGAACACTGATTTAGCTATATCTCACAATATTTGATATATCATATCTTCCTTACCTCTCAGTTAAAATATTTTCTTCTTTCTAGTATACTCTTGTCTTAAACCCTGGGTTATTTGTGTATGCGTGTGTTAGTCGCTCCGTCACCTCTGACTCTTTGCGACCCCATGGACTATAGCCCGCCAGGCTTCTCTGTCCATGGGACTCTCCTGACAAGAATACTGGTGTGGGTTGCATTTGCTTCTCCAGGGGATCTTCCCAACTCAGGGACTGAACTGGAATCTATTGAATTGCCGGTGGATTCTTTACCATCTGTGCTACTAGGGAAGCTGGGTTATTCAAACATGTGTTAATTAATTTTCAAAATTTTACAATTATTCTAGTTTTATTTTTATTATTCAATATTACTGTTACTCTGGTCAGAGAATATGCTCAAAAATTTTAACCTTTTTGAAACTGTTTGGGATTTGATGTCCCAGGTAGCATTAGTGGTAAAGAATCTGCCTGACAATGCAGGAGACATAAAAGACACAGCTTTAACCCCTGGGTCAATTTGATAACTTATTAAGGCATATGAAATGCTGATTGATATTCATATACTTGTTCTTTGGTTATTGAAAGAAAGATGTGTTAAAGTCATCTACTAAGCTCAACATTCAGAAAACGAAGTTCATGGCATCTGGACCCATCACTACATGGGAAATAGATGGAGAAACAGTGGAAACAGTGTCAGACTTTATTTTTCTGGGCTCCAAAATCACTGCAGATGGTGACTGCAGCCATGAAATTAAAAGACGCTTACTCCTTGGAAGGAAAGTTATGACCAACCTAGATAGCATATTCAAAAGCAGAGACATTACTTTGCCAACAAAGGTTTGCCTAGTCAAGGCTATGGTCTTTCCTGTGGTCATGTATGGATGTGAGAGCTGGACTGTGAAGAAGGCTGAGTGCCGAAGAATTGATACTTTTGAACTGTGGTGTTGGAGAAGACTCTTGAGAGTCCCTTGGACTGCAAGGAGATCCAACCGGTCCATTCTGAAGGAGATCAGCCCTGGGATTTCTTTGGAAGGAATGATGCTAAAGCTGAAACTCCAGTATTTTGGCCACCTCATGCGAAGAGTTAACTCATTGGAGAAGACTCTGATGCTGGGAGGGATTGGGGCAAGAGGAGAAGGGGACGACAGAGGATGAGATGGCTGGATGGCATCGCTGACTTGATGGATGTGAGTCTGGGTGACCTCCGGGAGTTGGTGATGGATAGGGAGGCCTGGCATGCTGCGGTTCATGGGGTCGCAAAGAGTCGGACACGACTGAGCGACTGATCTGATCTGATCTGAAGGTTCATAATTTGTTTATCCTTTTAAATTGGTTATCATCACTTTACATATATTTAAGCAGTCATGCTAACTGCATAAAAATTAGGACAGCTGTATTTTTCATTCTCATTATCCATTTCATATTTCCTTTGAACAGATTCAACATTGCCTCTGGATGAAGTTCTTTACTAAGATATGACAATGAACTTTTTCCTGAAATATCTGCAACCCCACGTCTGTTTTCCATTGTGTTGTTCCAGTCCTATCACTATGACAACTGTCTCAAAGGTCAGTGCACACATACAACTTTTGACAACATTATATTGTAGCATCCCATTTTCCTTTATAATCATGATAGAGTTCTCAAAATTATCTTTTTAAAATTTATTTTCTGGGTTTTAAAAAGCCCCAATATGATCAAGTGGTGGTCTGAAACATCCAGTTTATTGGGATGGTTGTTAAGACCCCTAGTAAAGACATTTATAATTTAGAAATTAAAATTCTAAGTCAGCAGAGGCTAACAATGAAGAGGATGAAAATAAAGATTTTGCAAGTTTGTAGTTATGCAAGGTTAACATTCCCACTGTTACTCTATAATTTGTGGACCCATATATTCTAGAAATACATGGAAGCACTAAATGAGGCTTCTCATATCAAAGTACAGACCAAATTTTATGGTCTAGCTCCTCAAAAGTTGTAAGGTTGAATTCCCAGCCGGATCTCTGAGTCTTCTGGAGACCATTCCATTCATCTGAAGACCTGTTGCTACTTTTCCAGGAGAAACATGATAAAGTCAAATAAGCCTCTGAGATCATCCCGTTGTCTGGTGTTCTTTTCTGTAAAATGAGTTTGTTGTTCAGAAACAAGATTGTAAGACATGTGAAGATATTTTGGAATTTCATGAAAGCTACTACTGACAAAAATATAGTGGGCAGAGCTAGTACATCCATCTCCACATTAAGTGTTTATTTCAGGGAAGATAAATTGTCACATACATCAGTATGGACACAACCCAACATAACTGAATGTCCACTATTTTTATATGGATAGTGTATCAGGCATAGAACCTCAGTCTCAGGGACTTGGCCACACTGCTTTGCACTACAATATACAGCCCATCGCTGCCTAGTGTCAGTATAATACGTAGAATTACCTTTAAATCAGGCTCAATGCTTTGCTATTCAATAATCTGAAATGGTCAATAAATAAACTACAGGCCATTAATGTGAGTAGAGGCAAATACGGTGGTTCATTCAAGAGGATTTTCCCTGTAGCTCAGATGGTAGAGAGTCTTTCTGCAATGCAGGAGACCTGGATTCAATCCCTGGGTCAGGAAGATCCTCTGGAGAAGGAATAGCGATCTACTCCAGTATTCTTGCCTGGAGAGTCCCATGGACAGAGGAGTCTGGCGGGCTACAGTTCATGGGGTTGTAAACAATTGGACATAACTAACACTGCCACTGCTATCCAAGAGGAGGTATACTGGGAAATGAGCCACCAGCTCATACAGTTATTTATGCTTTTATGCTCATACAGTTATTCAGAGCCTGTTGAAGCTGATCTTCACTTTCCCAACTTTCATTTGATGAATACTGCTGCCCCAGAAAAATTGGGAAGAGGTAAATCAGATAACACTCAATTTATGACAAACATTTTATTAGTTACAGTCATTAATACTTGTCCCAAGTTCAAGATATTCAAACAGTTAGGTCTCAGTTGTGATCCAGGATCTGTTTCCATGAAAAATGCTATCTGAAGTGTGTATGGATTTGCTCCAAAACCCTACGTGCATGCCCTGCTCTTCTCCTATTAGTGCTTGACACATTTCCCATATATTATCTTGATCTGTGGGAAGATAATTCAAGCAGTCACAAAGGCAAAGTTGCAATGCTCCTTGCCCCATGGCAGAGACCAGCTAGAGAAACTTATCTTCTGTTAATTGAAAGCTAGGAAGCTTCTAGCAGTCTGACATCTTATTCAGGAACAGGTGCCAGCAGCACCCCTAAGAGTGCATTACTACATTCCATGGGATCCGAGTATCCCTTTTCTAATTCTGATTAGATGATCAAATTTTATATTCAAGCAGACCACATAATCAACATTAGGTTCACATTTTATCAATAGTTATCTCCTGTAATTTTGCTGATTACTCATCTTTATTTATTTCAATTAAACAAAAACAAAGGATTTTTATTCTAGAAATTGACTTTCAGAATAATCTAGAAGGTTGAAAATGGGTGCTACTTTGACCTTTCAGGGTTGATTCAAAATAAAAAATAAAACAAAGAATTGAAAACAAAAGATTCACAACCAAGAAGACTGCTACTACTTTTGCTGCCAGCTTCCTGTTCATAGTCACACGTTCATATTCAGTTAACTGCCACCAAAAGGAACCTGTCTTGATGAGGACACTCACTGGTGACAACAGAAACACACCTCAAGTTCTAGGGTCAGCTTCCGTGAAAGGCAACAATTCTAATGCTAATGCGTTCCAGTACACATATCAGTGCCTTCTAGGCAGGGTTGTAAAAAGTTCCTTTTTAACAATTTTTTTTTTTTTTTTTTTGGTGGGGATAGATTGAACTTAAGATAGTTTCTCTCTATATCGAGTCATATGTAGAAATTAAGGCACTATGTTTTATGAAAAAATGTGAGAAGGATAGCTTATTGGAATTAAAAAATGTGTATAAAAGGGATTCTTTGACTCTACTTATAGAGGTGGGATGTACAAGCATTCTGCTTTCTATTAATATGAAAGTGCTGGGTAGGGGCTTACAACTGCATCTGAGCCTGACTGACTTAAGGAAGTAGTCATTTGACGAGCAAAAGCCTGAGTTATCATGTCCAATAAACATTCACATATTTCCCAGTGAGCATTCTAGAAACTGTTTTAAATGAAATTGTTCATGCAGAACTGAAAAATATTTTTTTTGCCTTCTTGAGTTATCAGTTCAGTTCAATTAAGTTGCTCAGTCGTGTCTGACTCTTTGTGACCCCATGAACTGTAATGTAGCACACCGGGCTTCCCTGTCCATCACCAACTCCTGGAGTCTGCTCAAACTCTTGTCCATTGAGTCAGTGATGTCATCCAACCATCTCATCCTCTGTCGTCCCCTTCTCCTCCTGCCTTTAATCTTTCCCAGCATCAGGGTCTTTTCCAATGAGTCAGTTCTTTTCATCTTTACTTTGCAGTAAAGTTCTCTGCAATGAGTCAGTTCTTTACTTTGGCCAAAGTATTGGAGCTTCAGCTTCTGCCTCAGTCCTTCCAATGTATACTCAGGGTTGATTTCCTTTACGCTTGATTGGCTGGATCTCCTTGCAGTTCAAGGGACTGTCAAAGTCCTCTCCAACACCACAGTTCAAAAGCATCAATTCTTTGGTGCTCATCTTTCTTTATAGTCCAAATCTCACATCCATACATGACTACTGCAAATCCATAGCTTTGACTATATGGACATTTGTTGGCAAAGTGATGTCTCTGCTTTTTAATACACTGTCTAGGTTGGTCATAGCTTTTCTTCCAAGGAGCAAGCATTTTTTAATTTCATGACTACAGTCACCATCTGCAGTGATTTTGGAGCCCAATAAAATAGAAAAGTATCTTTACCTAAATGCCTTGCACTAATCTTTTCAAGGGGCTTCCCTGGTGGCTCAGATGGTAAAGAATTTGCCTGCAATGTGGGAGAACTGGGTTCGATCCCTGGCTTGGCAAGATCCCCTGGAGGAGGGTCTGGCAATCTACTCCAGTATTCTTGCCTGGATAATTCCATGGACAGAGAAGGCTGGCAGGCTACAGTCCATGGAGTTGCAAAGAGTTGGATGCAACTGAGTGACTAAGCATGTAGCATAAGTTTACAAGGAGCGAATCAGGCAGGACTTAATTTTTCTAGGGCCACGAAGGATGCTGGCCACTCTGTAGAGACTCTTCGTTGTTTTCAATCAGCTGTGGTTAAAGAGAGAGCATACTATATTGCCCACTTTAGCTCTATTAATTTCCCTATAGCATGGGACTTCTTGCCCAATTGCTTGACCCAATAGGAAAGCTGTATTTGACCACTATTTATGTGTTGATTACTTGCGTATATCAGTGAGAACACAGTAAGATCCGGATTGGTAGGGATTGCGTACAAACAGTGCCTTTATATATATATATGTGTGTGTGTGTGTGTGTGTGTGTGTGTGTGTATTTATGATGGATTTCACTTTAATTTTTGGTTTTCCAATTTTCAATCAAACCAGGGACATCTTCCACTATAGATACACTCTGGTTTGATTCCTTAACCTCTTATGAGAAATGATTTCATAGAAACACAAAGAAAATATTTCTAGTGTTCTAATAAAAAATAAACTGTTTTTAAACTATTGTAACTTTAGCTTGAAGCTTAAGTACTTCTCAATAAGTGCAGCAAAGACAGAAGTTCTATATGGAAGTCAACAATAGTTGGGAAAAAAGAAAGAAAAGAAAACAACCTGTAAATCAGGAAAGAACAGTTTTAGTAATTTAGAATTTAAGTGTGATGTACTTGTCTCCTCTGTTCTTTTAAATGATTTACATTAATCCATGAAAGGCTGATGTGCTATTTTTTAGCCATGATTTTAGAGAATTGACACTGCAGATCATTGACTTGCATGAAAACTTGCCAAACTGGTGGCACTCATGATAATGTCTAAGATTTAGTTCTCATTATGATAAAAGAATATTCTACATTTTTCAAGCCATATACAAATGAAAGTTGAAAGTGCTAATTGCTCACAACTGGATCATTTGTTTCCTATAATTTGTTAGATGGCTACTATAAAACAGGTTCTCTAGTATGTTCCTACTGCTGCTGTTGCTAAGTCACTTCAGTCATGTCTGACTCTGTGCGACCCCAGAAATGGCAGCCCACCAGGCTCCCCCATCCCTGGGATTCTCCAGGCATCTAGTATGTTATGTATTATAAAATCTATTAATCTTAATTTATACAAATGTCTTATGTTAAGTTTTAATTTATAGTGTAAGTTTTCTTTGTTTAACTTCCTCCATGATAAAGAAATACACCATTATCATTTTTTTTTGGTATTGTATCTGGATCTAAGAGGTTCATGAAAATATCAAAATCATGCTTTTGTTATGAGTAAAGCACACATTGTGTCATTACTAGAGTCATTACTCCAGTCAACTGACTTACACTAGGTAATTTCTGATTTTTAGAGAATTGAGTAGAAATCAAGTAGAACTTTTAGACAGCAATTTTATATGCATAAAGTCAACAAAAATATGACTTCTGAAAATAGAAAAACAAAATAGATCAAACAGGGTTTGATTCCTGTGTTGGGAAGATTCCCTGGAGAAGGAAATGGCAACCCAGTCCAGTATTCTTGACTGGGAAATCACATGGACAATGGAGTCTTGCGGTCTGCAGTCCATGAGGTCACAAAGAGTTGGGCATGACTGAGCACACGTGAACACACACACATACACATTTTTAAAAGCAGTGCCCACTGATACTATAGATGATAATGTTCATCTTTCATCTTGGGAAAGATATTTTTCCTTCAACAAGTCAAAGACTGTTTGAATATTGTTCCATCTTACTTTGCTGTTTTTTTTTTTTTTTTTTTATTTTATTTTATTTTCTAACTTTATAATATTGTATTGGTTTTGCCATATATCAAAATGAATCCGCCATGTGTATACCTGTGGCAGATACTTTGGGAGCCTAAAGTTTAGAACAATAGCCACCTTTTATGCCTAATTTAAAAGTACCCATGTTCTATGGAACAACAAATCTCTTCTGTTTTGTCAGTTATTCTAACTTCAGTGAGCATACATCTACATACACACATGATCTTTGGGTATCAGAGTGTCCTAATTTAAACCTTTGTGGCAGGAAATTCTGCTTAGTGAATTGAGACACTATGGTGGCTGTCAGAGGTTCAAATATACATTTATGGAGCTGTCATAGTCTTGGCCACCTTCCAAAGGCATTAACTTTATGAAAGAAAGTAACTTTCTCTGTTTTAAGTATATAATGCATTTTTTTGGTACACTAATATTTTCATTTTGGAAAATATACATCTACTTTTGGATATAAAACAACATATTCTTTGCAGTAAACATGCTAAGTAACTGCCTAAGATTAAAAACATTCTGAAGAAGAAAAATGTCAAATGTTCTAAATTTATTGCTAACCACTTTATCCTCTTTATGCAAATTTTAAAGGTTTTATTAAAATTTACTAAAATGGCATAGAAATATTCTCATCACTTTTAAAGTAAAAATAATTTATAAATTAATGGCATTTAAACTTTTTTTGTATTTTATAGTATTAAAGGAAAATATAAAGTGCAAACAAGTGAAATGCAGTTTTTTGTTACATACAAGAATGAAAATCTTTTACCTATCCTGACAATTATTGTTAGCCACTGCAGTATATCTATAAAGTCACTGCCAATACTGAATTATTAAATATTAAACCATTGCTCACAGAAGAAATACAGTTAGGCTCCTGCCAGCTTCTGGTCACATTTTCATAGACTAATCAATATAGAACTTTTTTTTTCCTATCTGTTACATAATCTTTTAAAATGTGTATTTTTGTTTAGTGATGACTTATTTAATATATTATGTTAATTCATAGAAATTAAATTCACAACCAACAGCACAAAAACTCATACATGAATGAAGTTCATCTAACATATATTTTTCCATATCACCCATCACAGTCTTAAGAACAGCAGCTCTCAGCAGCTGCACTTGGGGGTCATTTTAAGAAGCAAACCACCAACAAAATCCACAAAATGAGAAAAATGTTAAATAGACCATGAACAGTGTGATGTTTACAGCATCCCGGCTGCAAGAAGAAAAGGGAACACTTCCTTGCTCAGCCTCTTCTGGGAAGGTGGTCACTGAGTGGCTCCAATATTTTGCACTGCCTTTGACCTCAAGTAACCATCCTGAGGAAAGCACCCTGAGTATGCTAGAGGTAACAAAGAAACATTAGCAAGCAAGTGATTTCTAAGTACAGAACCCACAAACAGTGAAGATCTGTATGCTGCTCAAATATATTAAGAACACAGACTATAAAGAGAAGAAAATATTTTTTATCAACTCCAGCTTTATTTATCAATATAAAATTTCAAACTATGTATCCAAAAGGTCTTGTTGAATTAAGAATGAAGATGTTTAAAAATGTGTAGTTTCTGCTGCAGCATGTTTATACTCTGTGGTTGGGTTAAGCCAAGTGCATACATTCTTCAACTCAAGGAAGATAGTGACATGACATATTTGTGTGTGTGCATGCGTGCATACTAAGTCACTTCATTTGTGTCTGATGTTTTGCGACTCTATGAACTGTAGTCTGCCAGGCTCCTCTGTCCATGGGATTCTCCAGGCAAGAATAGTAGAGTGGGTTGCCATGCCCTTCTCCAGGGGATTTTCCTGACCCAGAGATCAAACCAGTCTCTTTCATCTCCTGCACTGGCAGGCGGGTTCTTTACCAGGCCACTAGTGCCACCTGGGAAGCCTGACATCGTGTAGGCAAGCAAAACTTGCCATCCCAAACGTCTCTGTGACATGTGGATTTTTCCAACTGTGAAAGTCAAGGTCAACAAGTTTCTCCCTGAAATTTTGACCTTCCCTCTAACTGTCCAAAGCAATGTAGATAGAAAGTCTGTTCCCAGCACAGAGTTATCATCAGAAATATCTGAAACAATATGGGCTAGGTTGCTGCTGCTGTTGCTAAGTCGCTTCAGTCGTGTCCGACTCTGTGCGACCCCATAGATGGCAGCTCACTAGGCTCCCCCGTCCTTGGGATTCTCCAGGCAAGAACACTGGAGGGGGTTGCCATTTCCTTCTCCAATGCATAGAAGTGAAAAGTGAAAGTGAAGTCGATCAGTCGTGTCCGACTCTTCGAGACGCCATAGACTGCAGCCCACCAGGCTCCTCCATCCATGGGACTTTTCAGGCAAGAGTACTGGAGTGGGGTGCCATTGCCTTCTCCAATGGGCTAGGTTAGGTAGAGGAAATTCTGCAGAGACTAGAGATCAGTTTACACTGTTCCATTGTCTCTGCGTGACCCAGCAGACATTTATTTACTAAATATTTGCATTCTCTCTCCATGGGAACTGCCTTCCTCCCTTTTGAAGTCCCAAATCACTACCCCCAACATCCTGTTTTGTCTTCTGCGGAAGATAATCTTTAAGGTGAAGGTTTTGGCCATTTTGGTGAGTTTGTTGTCTTGGGTCTCTCCCGTGTCTATATGTTATTACATTTTTGTCTGATTTTTTTTTTTTTCCTGTTAATCTGTCTCATGTCAATTTTATTTCTTAGAACAGCCAGAAGAACCTAAAAGGGTAGAAGAAAATTTTTTCTCCCCTAGATAGGAGGTACCTGAGAAAACCTGAGAGGGCAGAGAAGAAGAGTCTGCTTTAAATGGAAGAAGGGGAGGTCTATATTAAAGGAATATTTCAAGAAGTGTAAATTTAATTTACATCTTAAAATATTAAGAGATAGGTATTACAGTCACATGAAATTGAAGGTATTACAGTCAGATGAAATAGCAAAGCAAACAATTGGTGACTAATTCTTGGTGGAATGTATAGTGTACTGGATGGAAAACTGGTATAGCAGGCTTGAAAACAATTTGAAAGTATAAATAGTAAGAGCTGGAATTCCTAATTAATATCTATATGTCAACTAGCAATATGAGCTAAAAATGCATCTCAAACCTTTCAACATCTATCTAACCCAGTTTCTTCCTCCTCAATAGTTCAGCACCTTCTCATCTTTCACATAAACAATTTAAAATTCCTTCTAATTTGAAGCCTTGCTTCCACTCTTTTCCCCTCATATATTTTTATTATTGAAATATATCACATATGATTCACACTTTTAAGTGCACAGTCCAGTGAGTTAGAAAACACAAAGTTGGCCAACTATCAGCACTTTCTAATTCCAGAATGTTGTCATCACCCCAAAATGAAAATCTGTGTCCATTAGCAGGCATTCTCTAACTCTCCTACCCTTCAGGTTCTGGCAAGATAATATGTTTTCTGTCTCCATAAATTGGCCTTTTTTTTTTTTTTTTTTTTTTAGAACATCTCATGTAAATGGAATCATATGATATGTGGCCTTTCATGTCTGGCTTCTTTTGAGCTCAGTTCTGTTGTAATGAATATCAGTAATTCAATCTGTTTGACTACTGCATAGTAGTCAATTTCAAGGGGATATCCCATGTTGTTCATTCATCACTTCATGCACATTTAGGTTGTTTTCTCTTTTTGGCTATTATGAATAACACAATTCTAAACATTAGTAAACACCTTTGTTTGAGGTCATAGGTTTTCTATTCTATTGGGTAAATACCTAAGAAGAGAATCGCTGAGTAATATGATATCCCTATGTTTAAATTTTGAGAAATTTTCGCATTTGTGACTTTCAGTTTACCAAAGTGGTAAACAGGTAAGGATCTGAGGCAGTACCTTCATTCCACAGTGTTAACCTGCCTGTGACACGAAGCTACCTGGGAGACTATTTCAGTGGTTAAGTGTAAGCTGTGTTTCACTGAAGCTACCACAAAACCGCTGAAAGACTGCATCCTTGATTTTATAAAGGGCTTGGTTTAGTCAGCCCTGCAGTGGTGAAAGCATGCTTGTTTCTATAACTGACTACATTGGCTGCCTACTGTACTAGGAGGATAAGACTACTGTTTTGTACCTAAACAGGAATGTTACAATGTCAAAATATTCCTAGACACAGAGATGGGATAGAGTACATTATTTTTCTATATGCCTTATTGGATAGAAATTTGCTTATTATGGATACATTCTTTTCTAATCATTCAGTTTGTATTGTTCTTCATCAGCGATTCCAAAAGAATATTTGGGGAGGATACTTTAAGTCTTTTAAGAACTTTTATTTTGATACTGTATGTGTTGCCTGAATTTTAATGTAATGCTTTATTCTTTAATATTTTTATGATCAATGTATTTGGTCTTTTGCATTTTACAGTTTCACAATATGTATGATCAACCCTATACATCACTTATTTAATAATCAAATTGCTAAAATTTTAAATTCATATTTAATAAATCTGTCAAGATTTTAATGTTGGTTCACTAGGCATAAATTTACCCTTTCACGCCTCTTTTAAAGATAAAACTGTAAAGAAATAACATTTTATAACATTACTTTGTCAAAAGATTTCTTATTTCAGGTTCAGTTCAGTTCAGTCGCTCAGTCATGTCCAACTCTTTGCGACCCCGTGAACCGCAGCATACCAGGCCTCCCTGTCCATCACCAACTCCCGGAGTTCACCCAAACCCATGTCCATTGAGTCGGTGATGCCATCCAATCATCTCATCCTCCGTCGTCCCCTTCTCCTCCTGTCCTCAATCTTTCCCAGCATCAGGGTCTTTTCAGTGAGTCAACTCTTTGCATCAGGTGGCCAAAGTATTGGAGTTTCAGCTTCAACATCAGTCCTTCCAATGAACACCCAGGACTGATATCCTTTAGGATGGACTGGTTGGATCTCCTTGCAGTCCAAGGGACTCTCAAGAGTCTTCTCCAACACCACGGTTCAAAAGCATCAATTCTTCAGCATTCAGCTTTCTTTTATAGTCCAACTCTCACATCCATACATGAGCACTGGAAAAACCACAGCCTTGACTAGATGGACCTTTGTTGACAAAGTAATGTCTCTTCTTTTGAATATGCTCTCTAGGTTGGTCATAACTTTCCTTCCAAGGAGTAAGTGTCTTTTCATTTCACGGCTGCAATCACCTTCTGCAGTGATTTTGGAGACCAGAAAAATAAAATCTGACACTATTTCCACTGTTTCCACACCTATTTGCCATGAAGGGATAGGACTGGAGGCCATGATTTTCATTTTCTGAATGTTGAGCTTTAAGCCAACTTTTTCCCTCTCCTCTTTCACCTTCATCAAGTGGCTCTTTAGTTCTTCTTCACTTCTGCCATAAGGGTGGTGTCATCTGCATATCTGAGGTTAATGATATTTCTCCCGGCAATCTTAATTCCAGCTTGTGCTTCCTCCAGCCCAGCGTTTCTCATGATGTACTCTGCATATAAGTTAAATAAGCAGGGTGACAATATACAGCCTTGACATACTCCTTTTCCTATTTGGGACCACTCTGTTGTTCCATGTCCAGTTCTAACTGTTGCTTTCTGATCTGCATGCAGGTTTCTCAAGAGGCAGGTCAGGTGGTCTGGTAGTCCCATCTCTTTTAGAATTTTCCACAGTTTATTGTGATCCACACAGTCAAAGGCTTTGGCATAGTCAATAAAGATGTTTTTCTGGGAACTCTTTTACTTTTTTGATAATCGGTGGATGTTGGCAATTTGATCTCTATTTCCTCTGCCTTTTCTAAAACCAGCTTGAACATGTGGAAGTTCACGGTTCATGTATTGCTGAAGCCCAGCTTGGAGAATTTTGAGCATTACTTTACTAGCGTGTGAGATGAGTGCAATTGAGGGAGTTTGAGCATTCTTTGGTACTCCCTTTCTTTGGGATTGGAATAAAAACTAACCTTTTCCAGTCCTGTGACCACTGTTGAGTTTTCCAAACTTGCTGGCATATTGAGTGCAGCACTTTCACAGCATCATCTTTCAGGATTTTAAATAGCTCAACTGGAATTCCATCACCCCAACTAGGCTTGTTCAACTGTATTAAAAAAAAAAAAAAAAAAAAAAAAAAAAAAAAACTGGTACAATGCATGCCCTTCTAGAATTTTAAATTTACTTTATGTATCATATTATAATAATCCATCAGATCAGATCAGATCAGATCAGTCGCTCAGTCGTGTCCGACTCTTTGCGACCCCATGAACCGCAGCACGCCAGGCCTCCCTGTCCATCACCAGCTCCCAGAGGTCACCCAGACTCACACCCATCAAGTCAGTGATGCTATCCAGCCATCTCATCCTCTGTCGTCCCCTTCTCCTCCTGCCCTCAATCCCTCCCAGCATCAGAGTCTTCTCCAATGAGTCAACTCTTCGCATGAGGTGGCCAAAATACTGTAGGTTCAGCTTTAGCATCATTCCTTCTAAAGAAATTCCAGGATTGATCTCCTTCAGAATGGACTGGTTGGATCTCCTTGCAGTCCAAGGGACTCTCAAGAGTCTTCTCCAACACCACACTTCAAAAGCATCAATTCTTCGGCGCTCAGCCTTCTTCACAGTCCAGCTCTCACATCCATACATGACCACAGGAAAGACCATAGCCTTGACTAGGCGAACCTTTGTTGGTAAAGTAATGTCTCTGCTTTTGAATATGCTATCTAGGTTGGTCATAACTTTCCTTCCAAGGAGTAAGCGTCTTTTAATTTCATGGCTGCAGTCACCATCTGCAGTGATTTTGGAGCCCAGAAAAACAAAGTCTGACACTGTTTCCACTGTTTCCCCATCTATTTCCCATGCAGTGATGGGACCAGATGCCAGGATCTTCGTTTTCTGAATGTTGAGCTTTAAGCCAACCTTTTCACTCTCCACTTTCACTTTCATCGAGAGGCTTTTTAGCCCCTCTTCACTTTCTGCCATAAGAGTCGTGTCATCTGCATATCTGAGGTTATTGATATTTCTCCCAGCAATCTTGATTCCAACTTGTGTTTCTTCCAGTCCAGCATTTCTCATGATGTACTCTGCATATAAGTTAAATAAACATGGTGACAATATGCAGCCTTGACGTTCTCCTTTTCCTATTTGGAACCAGTCTGTTATTCCATGTCCCTAACTGTTGCTTCCTGACCTGCATACAGATTTCTTAAGAGGCAGATCAGGTGGTCTGGTATTCCCATCTCGTTCAGAATTTTCCATAGTTTATTGTGATCTACACAGTCAAAGGCTTTGGCATAGTCAATAAAGCAGAAATAGATGTTTTTCTGGAACTCTCTTGCTTTTTCCATGATCCAGTGGATGTTGGCAATTTGATCTCTGGTTCCTCTGCCTTTTCTAAAACCAGCTTGAACATCAATACATAATTGCATATTATGATATAGAATATGCATTGCTATGAGAATATTCATATACAGAATTTAATGGAGAATTTATATGGATTGAGGCAACAGGAAATGCCACTCAGAAGTAACATTTTATCTGAAAGGAATATGAATAGGAGCTTACCTGGAATATGAAAGGAATATGAATAGGAGCTTCCCGATAAATATTTTGCAAATGTTTACATTTGAAACAGAAAAGAACACAGTAACTGAAGGAAAGAAAAAGATACAAGAGAAAGAGGGAAGTAAGAGGAAGTGAAAGATAGTGAAGTCGCTCAATTGTTTCTGACTCTTGGTGATCCCATGGAGTGCAGCCCACCAGGCTCCTCTCTCCATGGGATTTTCTAGGCAAGAGTACTGGAGTGGGGTGCCATTGCCTTGAGGGCGCTCTAATAAAGATCCTTGCTAAAGGAATTTGCATTGGTCGTAGGTTAGAAAAAGAACTAAGGTTTAGAAGGGAGTAAAATCATGTGATTAGTGATTTTTTTTTTTTTTTTAAGTAACAATAGAAATAATGAAGAGACTATAGTCTGGATTGGAGATGGCAATAGCAACCCGTTCCAGTACTCTTGTCTGGAAAATCCCATGGACTGAGGGGCCTGGTAGGCTGCAGTCCATGGGGTTGCTGAGTCAGACACGACTGAGCGGCTTCACTTTCACTTTTCACTTTCATTCATTGGAGAAGGAAATGGCAACCCACTCCAGTGTTCTCGTCTGGAGAATCCCAGGGACGGGGAAACCTGGTGGGCTGCTGTCTATGGGGTCTCACAGAGTTGGACATGACTGAAGTGACTTAGCAGCAGCAGCAGCAGCAGCAGCATAGTCTGGATAGTTGACATGATAGAAAACATAGTGACTAATTAGTTATTTATTCAATGTGTCTCAACACGGAGAAATAATGGTTATAAAACTATCATCTCTAGGCTTCAAGGTAGCCCTTCTAATCAACATTACATGATTCTGGTACTAGGACCCTGCAAACTACCTTTTCCCTTCTCAATATTTTTCTGTAAGTCTCTGTCAATAGTACCAGAGGTGCCTACTCTTTCCATCTGCATCAGCTGGATGAGTAAGTGTTTCTTTCATGGAGTTGTAGCTGGTCCAGCAGTGGTTAGCTCCAGTTTCCAAATTCTTTACATATTCACAAAACCAGCTTCACTGGCTTCTTTCAAGGGACCAACAGCAGCCAATCTGTGCCCTCTCCTTCACTGTTTGACTTCCATCTCTGCAGGCTCCTCCTCTGAGCTTCCAAGATCACCCCTCCAGCTGGACTATGCCTTCTCTGCAGAGTTCTTCTTCTCTGGGGCCCTACCTCCAAACTTTAGATTTTGATAACCACATCTCCATTTTCAGCTTAGGGTGAGAGACACTCTCTGTACTTATTATTTCTGTGATGGTTTAGTATCTCCATTTTGCATTTATAATTCTCCAAGTCCCCCTATTTAACCTATATTCTATATTAAATACTCTTCGTTAAAATAAATCCAATGTGAAAAAAATTCATTATGTAGAACTGTCCTATGTATTGTAGGATATTATAATTTTTGTTATCCCTATAAGGTAATTTCCTTATCACTACCAATACACAGCGATAACCAAAACAGTCCCACACAATCTAAACCTTTCTTCCGGGGGCTTAGATAGAATCACATAATGGTTTAGAGGAAGAAGCAGAAGAGTAGATAGATTTAAGGAAGAATTTAGAGGTTTCTGCCATCAGCCACTAAGTATTATAAAGGTGTACCAATTCCTGAGAAAGATAAGTTAGAATAAGAAATACACTTAGAAAAGGGGAAAATGGTAAATTTTTAGATGCTATTTTAGCAAATGCTCTGTAATATCCATAGAAAAATTTCAAATGCTGACAACATTTAAATATGCAGTTACAGAAGTCAGAAGTAAAGTCCACACTGTTAGAAAACACTTAGAATCTGTTGGCATAAAATTAACAGTCAAGCCTTAGAAATGCATGCAATCCTCAAGAAAGATTATTAGATAATAAAAGATAGACCTACATTAGGGGAGACATTCATGAGTCAAGTAGAGGAGAATTCATCAAGAAAGTTGGAATTGGAAGCCAGAGAGAGAGAGCCAAAACAGACAAAATAAAAACATGTTTAAAAATCTAAGTGTTATACCATGGGAGCTAAGAAAAGAATGTTTAAAGGAGTAAATGATCAAAAGATGTCAAATACTGCTAAGAAATCAAGTAAAATGTAAAAGTTAATCCTTTGGTAGCCTACCAAAGAGGGAACAACTAAAGAGATATTTAGTTTGAGTGACTGGACTTGGAGGAGCTGGAAGAGCAACTAGAGGAAATTCAGAAATGAATAATACAACAATAATAAAGGGTGTTTATGGAAATGGCAACCCACTCCAGTACTCTTGCCTGGAAAATTCCATGGATGGAGGTGCCTGGTAGGCTACAGTCCATGGGATTGCAAAAAGTTGGACACAACTGAGCAACTTCATTGACTGATGCTTTGTTACTATGGCCAACCTCTCTGAATCTGTGAAGTGGTTCAGACATCTTAAATCTTAAAAAGTTGTCTTTCATAACATAAATTGTTATAGTAGATCCAGGATAAATAAGCTGGGATAAACATTCTCATGGCCAATATTCCCAAACACTCTATAATTATCTTTTCACAAAAAAAGATATTAAAAAAATATAAAATTTTAAACAGCAAAAATATGGGCTCTCTAACAACCTAGAGTGATGAGAAGGGGTGGAAGGTGTGAGGGAGGTTCAAGAGAGAGGGGACATATGCATTTCAATGGCTGATTCATGATGATGTATGGCAGAAACCAACACAATATTGTAAAGCAATTATCTTTCAATTAAAAATAAATCTTTAAAACTAATAAAAAATAAAAGTGAAGAAATAAAAAAAGATACAGTGAAAAAAGTATACTTTTTCAAACATTATATTAAAACTATTGAAATATTTTTTAATATTCAATTTTTATATCATTTTTGTGGGTTTATTCATGATGAATGTTTTTACTTTAACAATAAAAAATAAATAAATATAACACTTATGTTACTAAGAATTACAATAGAAAAATTGTACAGCTTGAAATGTACAGTGAAGTCACTGAAATTCATTTAAGTGCATTTTTTATAGTAGTCTGTAATAAAAATAAAGATGAAATTTGTAATAGACATGCTCCAATAAATATCAGTGAAATTACCTCATTAAAGTTTGCAGAGTGTCTATGACCAAATGTGTGGGTGTAAATTATTCCAGATAATTTTAAAACTTTAATTACAACTTTGAGATAAGTTATTCTTTCAGATCAACTTAATACCATCACACTAAAGGAAATATCTCTTGCTCATTTTAATAGTTTATTTAGATCTAGAAAATATTTTAGATTTTAACATAATCTAGATCATGACTCCACAATTTAATTTGGCAAAAATATTGCAATGATTCATATACAGAAGGAGTTAAATAATGACTTGATTATAACCACAACTTTTAATACATTTATATACTGAGACTAGCACTCTTACCGAAAATGTAACAAAAATGGAGTTGAGGCTTAGACATGTCTGAAATGGGATTATTATTTTTCTTTTACATTTATAGAGACAGATGATTACTTGATTCTATATGAAATTCATTTGTTCATCACAGACAGATTGTTGCTGTTTATATATTCTTATTGGACAGGATATTGCTTCATCTGAATGTAAATATAGACAGAGTTATTAGTAAAGTGTTCAGAAGAGAATTTCTTTTGTTTGTAGACCTTCTGAATCTGAATAGAAAAGTAGAGTTGATATGATTAAGTCCACACTATTTTCTAAAGTAAGAACTAAAGAGCCTCTTGATGAAAGTGAAAGAGGAGAGTGAAAAAGTTGGCTTAAAACTCGGCATTCAGAAAACTAAGATCATGGCATCTGGCCCCATCACTTCATGGTAAATAGATGGGGAAAGAGTGACAGATTTTATTTTTGGGAGCTCACTGCAAATGGTGTCCACAGCCATGAAATTAAAAAACTCTTGCTCTTTGGAAGAAAAGTTATGACCAACGTAGACTGAGTATTTAAAAGCAGAGACATTACTTTGCCAACAAAGATCCGTTTAGTCAAAGCTATGGTTTTTCCAGTAGTCATGTATGGATGTGAGGATTGGACTATAAAAAAAGCTGAGTGCCCAAGAATTGATGGTTTTGAATTATGGTGGTGGAGAAGAGTCTTGAGAGTCCCTTGGACTGCAAAGAGATGCAACTAGTCCATCCTAAAGGAAATCAGTCCTGAATATTCATTGGAAAGACTGATGCTGAAGCTGAAACTACAATACTTTGGCCTCCTGATGCAAAGAACTGACTCATTTGAAAATACCTGATGCTGGAAAAGATTGAAGGCAGGAGGATAAGGGGACAACAGAGGATGAGATAGTTGGATGGAATCACTGGCTCAGTGGACATCAATTTGAGTAAACTTGGGGTGTTGACAAAGGACAGGGAGGCCTGGGGTGCTGCAGTCCATGGGGTTGTGAAGAATCAGAAATGACTGAGAGACTGAACTGAACTGACTGATTTTCTAAAGTAAAAATAACTTTATCTGCCCATGTTGCTATATCAAAAATTAATTCATTAGAAGCACTATAATGATGCAGAAGAGTTTAGATGATATATTGTATTCCCATATGATAAGAAATTTTTTTCCTGTTTTTAAAATACTGTATAGTTAGAGATTAGATGAGATCATTCTTCCAGAACACTTTTTTTAAAGAACATATTTCATATTAAGTAGATATTGTCACTTTGCTTATTTAATATATATGTAGAGCACATCATATGAAATGCCAGGCTGAATGAAGCATAAGCTGAAATCAAGGCTGCTGGGAGAAATATCAACAGTGTCAGATATGCAGATAATACAACTGTAAAGGCAGAAAGTGAAAAGGAAATAAAGAGCCTATTTATGAGGATGAAAGAAAAGAGTGAGAAAGCTGGGTTGAAACTCAACATTAAAAAAAAAAAAAAAAAACAAACCTAAGATCATGGCATCCAGTCCCATCATTCCATGCAAATAGATGGGGAAAAAGTGGAAGCAGTGACAGATTTTATTTTCTTGGCCTCCAAAATCACTGTAGATAGTGACTGCACCCATGAAATTAGAAACACTTACTTGTTCCTTGGAAGAAAAGCTATGACAAACCTAGACATAATATTAAAAAGCAGAGACAACACTTTGTCAACAAAGGTTCATAAAGTCAAAACTATGCTTTTTCAGTAGTCACGTATGGATGTGAGAGTTGCATCATGAAGAAGACTGAGCGCCGGAGAGCCAATGATTTTGAATTATAGTGCTGGAAAAGACACTTGAGAGTCCCTTGGACTGCAAGGAGATCAAACCAGTCAATCCTAAAGGAAACCAACCCTAAATATTTGTTGGAAGGATTGATACTGAGGCTGACTCTCCAATACTTTGGCTACCTAAGGCAAAGAGCAACTCATGGGAAAATATACTTATGCTGGGAAATATTGAAGGCAAATACTGAAAGAGAAGGGGGATGGCAGAGATAAAAATGGTTAGATAGTATCACCAACTCAGAACACATGAATTTGAGCAAACTCCCGGGAGATAGTGAAGGACTGGGAAACCTGGCGTACTGCAGTCCATGGTATCCTAAAGAGTTGGACACAACTTAGCAACTAAAGAACAACAGCAAAGAATGCAAATAGCAAAGAGTATGTTCAATGAAAATATGGTCATTATTCCTGGAAATGTGTAGTCAGGAAGCAATATGCATAATATGGTATATTTGAAACAGTAAATGAAATGTTTATAAAGTGAAATGAGAGGCTTGAGGAATGAGCATGCCTAACTTAATAAGCAATATGGGCTTCCCAGATGGTTCAAAGTAAAGAATTGCCTGCAATACAGGAGACACAAGTTTGATTCGTGGGTCAGGAAGATCCCCTGGAGAAGGAAATGGCAACCAACTCCAGTATTCTTGCCTGGGACATCCCAAGGACTAAGGAGGCTGTCAGGCTACAGTCCACAGGGTCCCAGAGAATCAGTCATGATTAAGTAACTGAATATCACCACTACCACCAATAAGCAATGTAGAATTTAGGTAAAAACTGAAGGGCATTTTTTTCTGATAAAACTAAAGAATATTTTCCTGATAATATTATGAACTTCCTAATAATATGCATTTGAATAAGACCAGCAATAATAAATAAAATTGATTAGTATGCATGAAAATATATAGGATCAGGCTTCGAATGTTTTAAGAAATTTTCACAATTGCAAAAATTGGCTTCTCTTTACTTATTTAACAGTAAGAAGTGAGATCAAGAGAAGGGCATGAGTTATTACCAAAAATAAGTGAAAATATCCAGTAATATGTTGAGAAGGAAAGCCAGAACAAAAGGAAAATATTCAGATGGAGTTACATTTTTAGAAGACAAATATGAGGTGTATCTGCAAACAGAAATCAATAATGCGGGACTTTGGAACACTAGGTTGAGAATTTAAACCTATTGTTTTTCTTCAGTTTTAATAAGGTATTGGTTCAGGTTGAAATCAGAAATACAACATGGCAAAGAGGAGTTTTAGAATTAATCCAGTGATGACTGAGAAAATAGATTCTATTGCTATTTACAACAAAGGAGAATTAAAATATTGATGCCCATGGACTATGAACACTGTGGAACAGACAAGATTAACAAGTAAAAACTGAGTGCATTAAATTTGGAAGTCAATACTGAGAATTCTTACTAGCTTTTTCATGCATGAGCTCGATAATTGTGTACTCAGAGATTGTCACAGAGCAAATAGGTTAAGAAATTTTAGAAAGAATAGACTGTTGCTTCAAGGGAAATTTTCTAGGAGAGTTGTCAAAATAAATAAGAAAATTATAATCCCACACAAAAAAGCATGTTTGTTTCCTTGGCAAAGAAATAATATATAAACAATGAAATAGCTACATGTATCTGTCATTCTTGACTGATAACTTGTTCCAATTACTTGACACCTACTCACATCTTGGGTTTTACATTCTATTGGGGCTTTGGCTATATCACTATTCAATTTTGATAATAAATAGAATGTGTATATTTCTCTACATAGTCAAGTGTCTGTAGATTTTTTTCTATATTCTTTTATTTTCATTTTTTATTACTTTATTATTTTAGTTATTTTTTTTCACATTTCATTGGTGAATAGAAAAAAATGTGGTCATTAAGAAAGTCAAATCAGCTCTCTACAGTATTAACTAACTATATGTTTGAGTACTTTAAAAAAACTCTGATTGACCATACTATTTCTACTCTTTCAAATCTTTGTTTAAACGAAGTCTACAGAAATTTTATACAGCAAATATACTTAAGAAGATATATAAGTACTCAATTATTAGACTTAATATATTTGTGTGTGAATATATCACAAAATATAGAGGAAACAGAGACTAAATACTCAAATAGCAAAGTCGCTGATACGTAACTTATTGTTAAATGGATTAAAAAACAATAGTTGCATTTTACTCAATTTCAAATACATAAGTACTTATATTTTATTAATATATTTTTATAATTTATTGTATTTTTATAATTATACTGTTATAACATTATCAAATTTAATTTGAGTATTTTTAAATATTCAAATGTTTCAAAAGGGCAGCATAATGACATCATTATACACATGCTTTATCAAAATTTACCATATTTTAGTATTTTACTTTAGTCTTTATACACATACACATCTCTTTTTTGAAAATTCAGCCACTATATGTATATATGTGTGTATATATATATATATAAATTTAAAAGGATGTTGTAGAATTCATAACATTTAAACTACAAATATTTCAGTATGTGTTTTCTAAGCATAAGATTATTTTTCTGCATAGATACATATACCATGTGTGTGTGTGTGCGTGTGTGTGTGTGTACTCAGTTCCTCAGTCCTGTCTGACTCTTTGTGACACATGGAGTTGTAGCCCATCGAGCTTCCCAGGTGGTGCTACTGCTAAAGTACCTGCTTGCCAATGCAGGAGATGTAAGAGACATTGGTTTGATCCCCAGGTCTGGAAGGCCCCCTGGACAAGAAAATGGCAACCCACTCCAGTATTCTTGCCTGGAGAATCCCATGGACAGAGAAGCCTGGAGGGCTACAGTCCATAGCATCAGAAAGAGTCAGACACAAGTGAAGTGACTTAGCGTACAAGCACAGGCTGTAGCCTGTCAGGCTCCTCTATCCTTAGGACTTCCCAGGCAAGAATACTGGAGTGAGTTGCCATTTCCTACTCCAGGGGACCTTCCTGACCTAGGGATTGAATCTGTGTCTCTTGTGTCACCTGCATTGGCAGGATTCTTTACCACCGAGCCACCTGGGAAACCTTAAAATATACCATATATCTACTTCATATATGCATTATCATATATAAGGAGATTATCTATAATTTTATTGGAAATTAACAATGATATTGGAATATAATTTAGATTATGTACTCAAATCAGCCTTAAATGCCTTTTATAGCAACAACTGCTGCTGCTGTTTCTCCTCCTTCTCCTTCATTTCTTCTCGTCCTACTTTTCTAAAGCATAAGCCAAACAGGATATGCCCACGGTGTTTGTTGTTAATCATCTTTAATTCCTTTTGATCTAGATCAGCCCCTCTAGTCATCTATTTCTAAATAGTACTGATTTATTCGGAGAACCTTGAAGTATAGTCCATATTCAGGATTTGTCAGATTGCTTCTTCATGACCGAATACAAATAGAAGAGTTTTGTGTGGCAAGGGCACTTCTTGAGGCACAAAGACAGGTTTTACCTCTATTGGTGATGATAAATTAGGTCACTTAGATAAGACGTTGAATAATAGGTCTCCATTCATTCTGGACAATCATTTTCCCCCATGTATTACTAAGTAATCTCTCAAGTGATAAACTTATAATCATGAAATAACATTCCCTCCAACATTCCTTTGAAAGATTTTAGCATCTAGTGAGGACTCAGGCTAAAATTAGTTTTATGGGAAGGGATTTCAAAATGGTGATTTTCTAATTCAACATTTTCTACACTTATTAGCCAGCAGGGTTTTTTAACTTTTGTTTTTGTTTCTTCTCCTCCCTCTCTCTTAAAACTCACTATGTGCTTATAATATCTTTGATTAGATTTAGTGTGTTATGATAAATTGTAACTATTTTTATCATGTCAGATCTCAAACTTGGACATTTGTAGCTTTTCCAAACCACCTGCTATGACTGTTATGACCATAGCAATTTCATATATTGTTGGTTTAAGAACATTTCCAATGGACATTTAAGTTTCAATTCAAATTAATAGAAATATAGAGTTGACATGAGATTATGTTCACTAATTTTATTACTGAACAGCCCACTACATGTGATCAAGTAGGTAATATTGCAGTCCAACAACTTGTCAGAGATTTTGCAAACAGGAATTAGTATTTGAGGGACAGTCACCCTAAGTAGATATTTAATCTTCTCTGTGCATTTCTGAAACCTTCCTTAATTCATGTTTTCAGTTTATTTTAATGTTGAAATATGTTTCTGAAGCTTTCAGTAACAGCAGTAGCATGATTTTTATAGGCATTAATGGAAGATTTAAAAGTTAATTGCAATGAACTAAATTGAACAAAGGCTTTGGAATCCCACAGCAAACTCCACTGAGAAAAAATTGTTTTGAAAAGTTTATTCGATCAGAAATCAAAACAGTCACTGGAAGCTAACGAGCTCAAAGAACTTGAGTTCCAAAGAAATTTCTGGTTCAGGTGCAAGTGAAGTTTCTCTTTTTTGTTGAGTTATTCTGCTTGAGTTTTTTCCTACAAATATATAATACTCTCCACTCTTTTCCGCACACAGTTCTTTAAAATGTAAAATGATTAAGTAGAATAGTATGATGCCAACCTTATAAGTGTGCTTTACCACAAAGTTATCTTATTTTGCCAAAGTTAATCTGTGTGTGTGTGTCTGTCTGTCTGTCTGTCTGTGTGTGTGTGTGTGTTGTGTCTATCTGTCTCAGAAAAAAATTGGTTTGGAATTCATGCTCTAGTAAGTCTTTTTCTGGCCAGTAGTTTTAAGCTTTCTTTTCCCCCACCCACTGCAAGGCACCTGGAGAGTGTCATTTTCATATATTACCTTCTTTATGCATTTGAAAAACAAATTAGGTTCTACTATTTTGCATAAACTGTGAAGGAATGGTAGGAAAATCAAGTTTCCAGATTCTGGTACTTAAATTATTTTTCATTAATGTTTTCTAATTTTCTTAGCACATTTAATTATTTTCCCCAGTAAAGATGCATACTTGTTGTGGTTAGTTTCAGAATTTATATTATTGACTAAATATGTTTAAAATTGTACTGACTGCTACTTTCACAGTAGTAAATTTAGTTGTCTGTACTTCTCTCAAAACTTTCAAAGAGTAAATATTTTTGTAAATGATACAAATAATTTTCTCTTTAATTATTATGTCAAATTTAATGTTAATTTAATGTTGATTGTAAACCTAAGAATGTTTATAAGGTATTATTTTATTAATATTATTTGGTTAGTTCCAAAATAAGCCCTATATATAATAAAGTTATATTCTGAACATATCAAAATATTAGATACATCAATTTTTATTACTAACATTTCTTCACAGTATATTGATTTGAGCACTGACATTGATATACCTACAAGTCTTAAATTTCTGAACTGCTGTAAGCCAAAGCAAGTTCTTGGTTACTCGGCATGTTGATAAAAGATTGGTATGAGGTTTTCAGGGCAGGAAGAGAAGGAGGTGACAGAGGATGAGATGGTTGAATGGCATCACTGACTGGAAAAAGGGTTTGAGCAAACTGGGAGACAGTGAAGGACAGGGAAGCCTAGTGTATTGCAGTCCTTGGGGTCACAAAGAGTTAGAACTTGGCAACTGAACAACAACATCAGCAAGATTTTCAAAGTGGTATTAATCACTGGGGCTTCCCAGGTGGCTCAGTGGTAAAGATTCCTCCTGCAGTGCAGGAGACAAGGATGGGATCAAGTTAATCCCTGGGTTGGGAAGATCTGTACTCTACAAACTTCTGCCATATATAATCGACCACTTTAAAAATATTATTGGTCTAGATATAAAAGAGCTAATATGTGAAACTACAGTAAAAATAAAATGATTTTAAAAGTTATTAAAATGTCCAGAATTCTTATAATTATATAAAAGAGTTTGTGAGAGTGTATCTTAACTTGTGTATTTAATGAAGAGACAAGTCTTTTTCTACATTTTCTGAGTATATTGCCAAAGTTTGTGATTCTTTTTGATTTATAGAAGATAAACGTTATCAGGGGAATTTTTAAACATATATTAGAATTATTTCTTTTGAGTTAGAAATAGTCAAACCTTATTCACTTTACTAGATATGGCACCTTGATATTAGTTTAGTTGATTTTGCTTAGAAAGTATCTCATATTTCAGTTTGACAGAAACAAAATTTGCTTATTCTCCTTAAGCTTTGACAATTTAAAACTATTTCAGAAATTATTTTTTAAACTTTAAATGTAATTGTGTAAAAATAGAGATTCAATGTACACACAGATTTAATTTTTCACTTTCCTTATATTTCTTGAATATTTTGCAGGAGTGAGACATAATTTGTCTGTTAATAAGCATAATCACCTGACTAGTTTTACCCTGCCTTAACTTCATAGCAATGTTTTTTCTGTGTCTCTTGGCTAGTAACATCTTTCATGTTCCAACAAGTCTGGCCATATTTTGCTTTAGCTTTGAATTAAGTCCTAGAAATTATTTTTTTAAGGAAGAGCATGTAGATTCTTGTCATATAATTTATAATCTTGATGGAACATTTTACATTATTTTTATGTTTTTTCTTTTTATTAAATATTATCAGAAATCTAAGTTATGCTATAAAATCATAACTTTCTTCTAAACCAAGGCTTTTTAAAATTAAAGATACTCTGGCAATAAAACATAAGAAGTTGCTAAAATCGTCCAGAAGAATGAGAATAGAAGCCATTTCATTTCTTCTCTAATAGGATCATCCATTGCCAAAAGAATATTTTATTTTAAGAAAAACAATTTGCCTTTCCTTTGACTTGGATCATAAAGACACATAAAAATATACCCCTTACTCTTGTTATTCTTCATGGAGATGCTCCTATTTTATTTTATTTTTGCAATGTGTTCCTATCCTTTCCTGATGCCATTTTTTCCAATGTATTTAATTCATTTCTAAAGGAATTTAATGCTAGACACAACTTGCTTATGAGTAGACACTCATTTTTTAAAGAGTTATGCAAAATCCTGAGTAACTTTTCATATATAATGAAAGGGTGTCCAAGTGTATGTGATTTCTTATCCATACAAGCCCCCCCCCCTTTTTTTTTTGACTACTCATGTGTTTCTGAATATTACTGGTTACACAGTTTCAGGAGTTCTTTACAAATTCAATGGCATTCCTATTTCTTTAGATAATTTCACCTCTTTCTGTGGATCTTCATAATACTTGCATAGCAGAATTATACATTTGCCTTTAGTAAACATTTTGCAATTTGTAGGAAGACACCTATATCCATGAAGTCAAAAGTAAAATAATATAAAATACTAGCAAAATGAAGTGACTTTTAGAAAGGATGTACTGAATATTTCTTTTTCACAGGATATTCATTTATTATTTCTTAGTATTTCAAGTTAATGCATACGTTTCCAATTATAGATAAGTTAGTTAAGGAAGGGCCCACTGGCACAAAGAATATAATGGAAACACTGCTTTATTCCAATTGTACTGCAGAGGTTCAGGACAAAGGGTGTCACTTTTGTTGAAGATTATTTTGAGCTAAAGGCAATCAAGATGCTGTGGGTTCAAGAGAAAATATTGCCCCTTCCTGAAATATTTAAAAGAATATAAATTGGGGAATGTTTTTAGAAGAGAGCCATTATCAAAGATAGATTTTTATCTATTGGTCCTATCTGTGTGACAGGGCAAATATCTGTTTTTCTTCTTATGGTTCTTTGCCCTTGGGAGCCCCAAGCTTCTATCCCATTCCTTAGCTTGTTCATGCGTGCTCAGTCACTCAGTCATGTCCCACTCTTTCTTATCCCTGGACACAGCGCACCAGGCTCCTGTAACCATGGGATTTTCCAGCAAGAATACTGGAATACTGTGATGGGGTGCCATTTCCTCCTTCAGGGGATCTTCCTGACCCAGGGATTGAAATTACATTTCCTGCACTGGGAGGCAGATTCTTTAGCAATGAACCACCAGGGAAGCCCCTTCCCTAGCTCAGAATGGGTTATATGCCTCATTTTACTTTTCTGCCTCTGAATTTTCATTTATAATATACATCATTCCTGTATGTACAGAATTAATTTGATTTTCTCCTGCTAATCTATTTCAGGTCAATTTAATTCAGACCAGCTAGAACCTAGAAGTGTAGAACTGTTTCTTTTTCCTCAGCAATACTTTCCCACAAGTATCAGCTATGTAATTTGCAGCTCTTAGTGAAAAACAAAAACGTTGGAGCCCTTGATCATATAGCACTTAAAATTCTTTAAGAGTAATACAATATAAAGCTTTTCTATTCTTCTGGATTTTCTCTCTTGACTATCTTTTTTTTTTTTTTTTTTGCTATTTAATATTTTTTAAACAAAGAAATGATAACATTTTAAATGTAATAATTTGCTTACTATTCATCTGCATATTATGTCAGTTTTAAATGGAAATATAAGAGCATTTACCTGATCTGTAGAATCACTGAAATTACACAACTTGCATTTCATAGCTCATACATGCATATGTATTTCTTTCTTGACCAAACAGTGAAAGCACTGTGCAAAATCTAACTCAATTATCTTATTTAATTTATTCACATGTGAGCATTCTACCTATTCCCTGTAATTTTGGCTTACTGATTAGTAAAGAGGAATCTTAAGGAAAAAGAATATGAGTTATCCTATCTTTCTCTAACTTTCTGTGAGAAGCATTTTCAATTTCAATACTTGGTGTGGGAAGTAACATGAGTAAGAAAAATTTTGGTGGATTTATGTGTCTTAGGATGCAATTGTTTTCCTTCTGTATTTTAAGAAAATGTTGGTTCTAACAGAACATATACCTGTTAACAGCTACCCATGTCCATTTTTATCAGTTATAAACATAGCATACTCATTTTGTACTCATTGGATATCTCACAGAACTATTGTGCCTTGTGTGTCCTTTCAAATTTGATGTTCTTCGGGCATTGAAAATGCTATACATAAATAGGTTGAAAGAACACCAGATATGAATATGGGGCCTATCTTTTCTGTCTGCACACTGGTGCACTGGTCCATTGATTTCACTTCTAAGACACAAGTTAAAAATAAAATTATCAAGAATTTCAAAGTGATATAGTGACCAAGTACAGAACCCTTTTGAGGTTATTTTGCAGTTGCAAATTAAACCCAGAACCAACTAGTAAATAGCATTGTCTTTTATGTAAGGTCACCTGTTTTCATGAGCTCACATATTCTTATTTCTTGGGCAGCTGTTTTATTTAGAGAATATTTTTTTTTCATTATTATTTTAAGATCAAGATAATTGTGATAATTATCCATGACTTGTGCAGGAGAAAACAGCTTTGAATATTACAATTAAATATTTTGATTTTTATCTCAAGGGGAAGTCAAATGCCATCCTCAAATCATCATCTTTTCCTTGTTCAATTGCATGCAGAGCCTCTTTTGTTTTGCTTTTCTTCTGGGAAACAAATAGCTCTCTGAAAAGGACCCAAGAAGCCACTGAGGAAGTGGGACTTATGCATACCTCATCTTGGATGGAATGTGACTTTTTGACCACTGATTATCTTAACATAGGCATCCAGAACATTGCTGCCCATTGCTCCAGAAACAAATACTTTACTCAATCCTTATTCTAAATTAACTTAAGATTCTTTAAAAACAAGTATTTCCTGACTTGCATCAGAATCAATCACAATTTCTGCCAGATAAGTTTAACAACCTTTAGATTTTGTCCTTATCAGCCCCTGACTCCTCTTCCCTAAAACATTCTTTCAGTTTTTACTGAATCTGTTTCTCCCAAATTGCATAGCCTAAAATCATAAACTCACTCTTTGGTCTTTGCAGCCTTGTTATGGATTGTTCTTCTTTTACTGCAAGGGAAGTAAACATTTGATTCTGAATTCTGAGACCAATTTTTTTTTTTTTCTCCTTACATAAATCATCAAAAAATACATATATTTTCAGTCTGTCCCATACCTTGAACTTCAGGGTAATAGGTGCAAAAATTTCTGAGTCTTTCTGGACTTCTGTCATTGAAATTGCCTCATTTTAATTGGCATCCAACCTCTGTTAGATGGGTTTAAGCAGCTATGTCAGTAATGATTCAATGAATGCCTTTCTGTCTTCAGTATGTTGCTTACATACTGCTGTTCTTCTTCCTTCATGGTTTTCTAACTTTAATTATTCTACTACTGCAATTTTTGTCTTGTTTGAATGCAGGGTTGGTTTTTTTTTATGTTTTTTGTTTGTTCTGTATTTGTGATATATGCCTTCTGACAATTATCCTGAAGCCAAAATGTAAAAATATGAAAAATTTGTAAAGCTAAGTAGCTTTGGGCTTACTTCCTAACATTTCAGTGAATCACTGATGCTTTATTTCTGAGAAGAAAAAAATGTGCTGGCAGCTTTCCTTTTTTGCATTAGAAAGCAAAGCACACAAAAATTCATACTAACGAAGACAATTAGTTTGAATATCTTAAAAGGAAATTTCCAGTGACACTCAGACTTCAAGTGTTTTCCCTTGCAGTGACACTATGATTTAAGCTATTGTAAACTCACATTGCTTTTCTTGAAATTTCTTTAAAGGGATCTTTTCAGTATGATCAAATTATCTGATACAGATTAAATTAATAAGATCCACATCATTAATATATCACAATACGCAAATGGGGATATCAGTTCTAGTTTTATTAAAAAGTTTCATCCCTGATTTTTAGTCCAGATATATTTTAAAATATATTGGGTATTTAGTCTTTATCCAGGCTCAATGCTTAGTCTTATAAGTGCAAATATACGAAGATACTGTAGTCATGGATTTACCAGTTTAGCTGGAGACATATGCTACAAACACATTTAATTAACTTTGCTCTCTAAAACTATGTTCTTTTCCTTTAAATCTTTGTAGATTGTCTCCTCTCCTTTATTTATTTATTTATTTTTGCTATCTTATTACTTTAAACTGCAGCTGGTTATATCTAACATCATTATGACATGATGTTCACATTCTTCTCAATAATAAAGTAACTGAAACCCATATTCCTGATAGAGGTAAGATTGTATGTCAGCATTTCTTTGAGCCCACTGATCCACCAAGAGCAATTACCTAGAATAGTGTGTGTTAGTTCCTTAGTCCTGTCTGACTCTTTGTGACCCCATGGACTGTAGCACACTGTAGGCTACCGTAGGACTATAGGACTGAGCCCACAGTCAGACTGTAGGCTCCTCTGTCCTTGGAATTCCCCAGGCAAAAATACTGGAGTGGGTTCCCTTCTATAGGGGTTCTTCCTGACCCAGGGATCAAACCACGGTCTCCTGCATTGCAGGCAGATTCTTTACCATCTGAGCCAACAGAGAAGCCCATACTTAATACAGTAATAATCCTCAAAAGGCTTGGTTGTGGACAGTCTCTTAGAATGGGGTGTCAGGAAGCGGCAATTGAGGGCATTCATAGCACACATTTGTCCCAAGAGCTCATAGCGTAGAGCTATTTGCAAAGAGCAGTATGAACACAGGAGAAAGATGTGAGGCTCTGTTAGGGGAAGCACACTGATTGAAACCGCCCACCCTGGCCAGGCACCACAGTAACTATTTGCATGAGTTGTTCTACTATAGGAGGTCCTTGTAAGGAACACGGGACTAATAAGCCTCCACTAACTGGAAGAGTTCAGGAAAGGTCAAAAGGAGACACCACATGTCCGACCACTTCCCAGAATCCTTCTCTCTGGCATCCATCTTGGATGAACAAGGTATGAACCACCAGGAAGGACTCTGAGTCAGAATGATTAGCTAAAGACAACCCAGAAACGAATCCCATCACCATAAAACCCGAGACTGCAAGCCATGTGGCAGAGCTGTTCTCCTGGGTTCCCTTACCCTACTGCTCTCCATCTGGGTGCACTTTCCAAATAAAATCTCTTGCTTTGTCAGCACATGTGTCTCCTTGGACGATTCATTTCCGAGTGTTAGACAAGAGCCCAGTTTTGGGCCCTTGAAAGGGTTCCCCCTTCCTGCAACAGCTCCATCAATGAACAGTTTCAGGCAATCTTCTACTGGATAGCACTGGAGTGAAAATTTTCATAGGCATTTAAGATCCAAACAAGTAGTTGATGAAATTCCCTTCCCCAAAAAAGGTGACGGGGAGAATCAGTGTAGCAGTATGATATGAAAATAACAAGTTTAACTTTTTTGGAGTTTATGTTAAAACATGAGTAATCATGTAGTGGAATTGCTGCTTGATAGTTTGGTAGAACATGGAGAAATTTTGAGAACTGTAATCAGGCAAATAATGATCAAATTTATTTCTTCATAAATCATATTTCTATTTTTTAAAAATTCAAGAAATATAAATTTAGAAAGTAGCTATCAGATTTAGGAAAATTCTCAATGTGGGAACAAAGTCTCCAAAATCAAAAAACAAAATAAAGCCTCCTTCAATACGTCTCTGACAGTAGTTTCACTTACTCAGTTCTATAAATTTACAGTCTTTGTAGGTCTTTGACTAGAGTTGGGAATCTGTGTATATATGCTTATTTCAGTATAAAACCAATAACTTTTTAGACTCAGTGATACACAGGAATTTAATTATTACCTAACAAATGGAGTAACTGTTTTCTAAATTTCAGATACCTCATTTCTATTTCTATTCATTATATTATATTGCTGTTATAATGCTTCAAAGCAAACATCAGCCTTTGTTAAACACCAACATAGTTATTGGTTCAATTTTGAATGCAGTTTTCATAGTCCGTTACATACTTTGAGAGCCTCATTCAGTCTGAATTAGGATCAGTATTTTAAAAATTTCTTTAATTTTTTTCCCAGCACATTCAGTTTTCTACCTTACACTGATGTTCACACTTAACTACTTGAAATGGTAACTATTTACATAGGAAATGTTGCACTTTTAAGGCCTGAAGGCTGACAATTATCCATTTTCTATTCGTGAACACTATATTACTCAATGTAGACAGTTTATTATGATACAAAATATCAAGTTATACAAAGCTTTATTTCTAATATAGCAGTAAAGAAGGATATAAGCCGTGACAACAGAGCCATTTTGAATCCTATTTTTCAAAAAAATCAACATTTAACCACACTGAATACCTACTATGCCCTAGACATAGAAAGTTCTTGACTTTGATAATATAATAAGAAAATGACCCTGACTTCAAGTAGTCTATAATAAAGTAGAGGATGCAGATAATAAACATATATATATATGTAAAATTAACAATAAGATTGATGCTGTATCTTATTGTTTACTAGAGTTTGATAAACATTAGGCAATTAAGAAATGTTTTTGAATGCATAGATTATGCCTAATACTGTTCTCCAGTTTACAAACTTTTCTTCTTCAGCAACGCTATTACATTTTGGAGAACACTATGCTATGCTATGCTATGCTATGCTATGCTATGCTATGCTATGCTATGCTATGCTAAGTCATTTCAGTCATGTCCGACTCTGTGTGACCCCATAGACGGCAGCCCACCAGGCTCCCCCGTCCCTGGAATTCTCCAGGCAAGAACACTGGAGTGGGTTGCCATTTCCTTCTCCAATGCATGAAAGTAAAAAGTGAAAGTGAAAAGTGAAAGTGAGTCGTGTCCGACTCTTAGTGACCCCATGGACTGCAGCCTACCAGGCTCCTCCGTCCATGGGATTTTCCAGGCAAGAGTACTAGAGTGGGGTGCCATTGCCTTCTCCATGGAGAACACTATATAATATAAAATCATCAATTCATGTAATGCATTTTAGAAGATGTCTTAAAAATTATCTTAGAATAAAGGGTCTTATAAGGAACCTCACTGTAAAGTTAGAGAGGTGAGGATGGCTAAATATTATTCTAAAATAATTTAGCAATGAATCTGACCCAGATAACAGAAGATAAAGTAATCTTGGTTCACTAAATTGCTTCTAGTACAATTTTTATGATTCTGGGTGAGGTAAAACTGAAGTGCTTGAATAAACGACAAGGTCATATTCAGAGATGTCAGGCGTTTGATGTCATGCATAGAACATTGGTAGAGCTTTGATTGCCACCAGTTTTCTTTGTTTTTGACATCTGCTTCCTGTGGTGTAGAAAGTGGGGACAGATGCAAAATTAAAGTGCAGGACAAATATTAATTGTGACAATCAGTGTTCCTGCAGTTTTGAAACAAGGATTTTTTTTTTTAAAGTCAGCAAATGATCATAGACAATAAATGAATCTTTTGAAAAACAAATTGATAAGACAAAAAATCCTTGGTGCAGTCATGTAAACTTTAGAAATTACAAATGAGAAGACATGAAAAGTTTATAAATTGTTAAATCATGATGAATTATTTAGAGTTATAATTCCACTTGGTTCTAAATTAAAAAAGTGTGGTTTAATTTAAAAAAATGGGGAAAGGGGAATTTATCAGTTGACATGCAAATAACTATAGGGATTCAGAATACTTGTTCCCCAAAAGTGCTCGTTTGACATGTGGATTATTTTGAGCTGACAGCAATAGAGAAACAACTGCCCCATTCTTAACTTCTTAGAACTTACATACACCTCATTTTTCCCCAAAAAAAGAATTATTAACAACACAAAAATTAATCTAAGTAGAACCATCTGTGTGACAGGGCAAATACCTAATTACCAAAACACCTGCTAAACCTTGATTGCCTATAGTCTTATGATGACCTTCCTGTCCTTGAAGCCCCAGGCCCCTATGACACTCCTAAGATCAGGATGGCATATAAAACTCATTTTATCTTTCTGTCTCGGAACCTCTCTTGTATATGGAGTCCTTGGCACTCTCATGGATGTAGGGTTCTTATATATACAAGTTAAAATTTTATTATCTCCTGTTAATCTGCCTATATGGGTCCTCAGTCATGTCCTCTGACTCTGCAATCCCATGGACTGTGGCCTGCCAGGCTCCTCTGTTCATGGGATTCTTCAAGCAAGAATACTGGAGTGGGCCGCCATACCTTTCTCCAGGGAATCGTCCTGATCCAGGGATTGAACCCAAGTTTCCCTCATTGCAGGCAGATTCTTTACCATCTGAACAACAGGGAGACCGAATTAATATGCCTAATGCCATTTAAACTATTCAATCAGCCCAAAGAAACAAAGAAAAGGAAAAGGAGAGAAAAAATTTCCTCATCCTGATGTAACTGTGTTCCTTTACTTTCAACTTTCCTTAAAACAAGGGAGATTATAAAAGCCAATTCTATATTAATCATTGTTAAATATATAAAAACAATTACTACTACATTTCACAAAAAATGATGGAAAACTCTTAAAGAGATGGGAATACCAGACCACCATATCTGCCTCCTGAGAAACCAAATGCCAGTAAAGAAACAACAGTTAGAACTGGACATAGAGCAATGGACTGGTCAAAATTGAGAAAAGAGTTCATCAAGGCTGTATATTGTCACCCTGTTTATTCAACTTATATGCAGAGTACATCATGCAAAATGCATGGATGGATGAATAACAAGCTGGAATCAAGATTGCCTAGAGAAGTATCAACAAACTCAGATATGAAGAGGATACCACTCTAATGGCTCTAATGGTAGAAAGCAAAGAGGGATTAAAGAGCCTCTTGATGAAGGTGAAAGAGGAGAGTGAAAAAGCTGGCTTAAAACTGAACATTCAAAGAATGATTATCATGGCATCCAGTCCCATCATTTCATGGTAAATAGATGTGGAAAAAGAGGAAACAGTGAAAGACTTTATTTTCTTGGGCTCCAAAATTACTGTGGACAGTGACTGCAGCCATGATATTAAATATGGCTTGCTCCTTGGAAGAAAAACTATGACAAATCTAGACAGTATATTAAAAGGTAAAGACATTAGTTTGCCAACAAAGGTCCCTATAATCAAAGCTATGGTTATTCCAGTAATCAAGTACAGATGTGAGAGCTGGACCATAAAGAAGGCTGAGCACTGAAAAATTGATGCTTTTGAACTGTGGTGCTGGAGATGACGCTTGAGAGTCCTTCAGATTGCAAGGAGATCAAACCAGTCAATCCTAAAGGAAATCAACCCTGAATATTCATGGAAGGACTGATGCTGAAGCTGAAGTTCCTTTACTTTGGCCACCTGATGCACAGAGCCTACTCATTGAAAAAGACCCTGATGCTGGGAAAGATTGAAGGCAGGAGGAGAAGGGGAAAACAGAGGATGAGATGATTGGATGGCATTACCAACTCAATGGACATGAGTTTGAGCAAACTCCAGGAGATGGTGAAGGACAGGGAAGCCTGGCTACAGTCCATGGGCTCTCAAAGAGTCAGACAGGACAGAATAACCAAACAACAATGGCTTTTCCAGTAGTTATGTACAGATCTGAGAGCTGGATCATAAAGAAGGTTGAGTGCCAAAGAACTGATGCTTTTGAATTGTGGTGCTAGAAAAGACTCTTGAGTGTCTGTTGGACGTTGAATGCCAAAGAACTGATGCTTTTGAATTGTGGTGCTAGAAAAGACTCTTGAGTGTCTGTTGGACAGAGAGCAAACCAGTCCATCCTAAAGGAAATCAACTCTGAATGTTAATTGGGAGAACTGAAGCTGAAGCTCCAATACTTTGGCCAACTGGTGGGAAGAGCCGACTCATTGGAAAAGACCTTGATGCTGGGAAAGATTGTGGAAAGTAGAAGGGGATGACAAAGGATGAGATGGTTGGATGGCATCATTGACTCAATGGACATAAGTTTGAACAAACTCTGGGAAACACTGATGGACAAAGAAGCCTGGCATGCTGTGGTCCATGGGGTAGGAAAGAATCAGAGAGGACTTAGTGATTGAAAAACAACATTTTTGAGTGTCTGGGTTAATATATCTATTGTTCTTTAAGAATGCAGATTTTGGATATAGGTAGTGGATGAGACTCATGCAGGTCCCTGTGTAACAGGCAGCCTTAGTGGGGCTTCTCCTTCTAGCAGTTTTGTGACTTTTATTCATTTTTTTAAAAAAAATCACTATCTCTTGGCTTCTTCATGTGTTAGTAAAGACACCGTGAATCCTATAATGTTGTTGTAGAATCAGAGAAAAAAATGTTTATAAAATGCTTATTGCATACATTATATTGCAAAAAAAAAAAAAAAAAAACCTACCTGAATAAAGTTGGTGCCCAATAAATGTAAACTGAAGAAAAACATATGTACTATTTTTAGGAATAAAGGGGGAGACACTTTCAGTAAGATAATGAATCCAAACTCTTGTTATCTTTAAAGTTTCTAAAGTGGCAATACTTTGGTAATTCAAATGTTTACTAATAGAATATGACAAAGTATAATAATCAGACTTACAATAAAAACTTTAGAAGGGGAAAGTATAATGATATTTTCTGATAACTAAAGTATAACTTTAGTATTGTGGGCTCACCCAGAATTATAACTGCATGCACCTATATTTTAAACTATATATATATATATTAACTACACACACACACACACACACACATATATATATATATGAGAAACTACATCACAATATTTTGGTATGCTATTCAGATATTTTTACACTATTTGTTTTTCTATTTTGGAAAAAGATTTAATACAGTTTTCATCCTCTGTGTAGATACAGCAGATAGTAAGGTATGCCCAGTTGTACATTCTTCTTTATAACACCCATCCCCACCCTGAAGCTTTATCAGAGTAAATTGGGAAATGACTATTGTACTTCATCAGTTGTAATTTCCATTACATACATTGTTCTTGATCCAATAAATCTTATTGCACATTAATCCATAATGCATCATCAATTCAATATTAACATATTTACCCTGCAAAGCAGAGTTAGTCAGCATGAACCTCTAAATATGTATACAGCAGAATAGTGAGAAATGATACTTTGTCAAATGACAGTGATATAAATTAGAATACAAAAGGGGCCTTAATACAGGTCAAATGTCTCAGGAAATTAACATTCTTCGCATAGCTAACTACCTTGTGTCAGACCTTTGGCTCAGTTTTTAAAATACACAGACTTAGTTTTATTTGACTTCCCCTAAACATTGTGAAGTCAACATTAGAATTACTGTTTTACATATGACAAAGAACAAAACACCCTAAAGTTAGTAAAAATTAAGATATTCTTTTGAGTTCTATTTCAATATCCCCTGCTTCAATATCCACTTCAATATCCCAATACATATTACTTAATATTCATAGAATACCTTCAAATATCCATAGCTTCTCATTGCCCTTCCCTATATCTACTGTCAAATGCTGATTTCAGCCTTTGTAATCTTTTGTTTGGGCTATTCCTGTTAATTCACTGCCTCCAGTTTTAAATATCTCCTTTCACCTTCCCACATATCATCAGGTCATGTTAGTTCTTGGTATAAAATTCTTCAGGGATTCCCTGTCGTGTGAGGATGAAGAGAAAACTACGTTTCATGGCACAGAAAGTGTAAGAGTAAGAGCAACTCTTTGAGTTGCCTCCTCTTGTTCCACTCCACTCCTTCCTTATAACCCCTGCCCTGAAACCTGATGCTCCCTCTTCAGAAAGGTATTTGTAGTTTGTGGTCTAATTGTGCACAGTCATGATTCTGAGCCCATTTGTCCTCAGTTTGGATTTTCATATTTATTTTTCACCACCCATGTCAAACATTGCCTCCTCTGTAAAGTATGACAGATGGAGAGAGTTATCTGTGAGATGGTTGATTACTATGTACCATATAGACTGCAAACCTATGGGGAAAATATTCTGCAAAATATGCCTTGGAGAAAAAGAATCATCTTATATTTGAATTTATTATACCACAATGTACTTTTCCAGTTTACTGTTTATTTAATTACTATTTTGAAAAAAAAAAAAAGCTTTGAGGAAGAAGCATTTGTTTGAAACAGCTTTCATCATTTCTGACTCTGGATGCTTTTTTATGGGTCACATAAAAAACATTTGTTTAAAAAAAGAATAAAAAGTCACTTTATGATATATCAGTAGTTATTCATAAATTGAGGACCTCACTATTATTACTGTTGGATACTAACAAAAATAACCCATTTAAATATCATTTTGAAAAGTCATACATAAAATGTATTATACAGACAAAACATAGAGCTCAAGAATATATGAAGGAAGCATGAGAGAGAAAACAGTCATTTTAATGTGACGTCTTAGGATAAAATTTCCAGTGACAGGATTGTACAAGATTTTTTAAGTACTATATTTCAGGAATAGGCAGAAGTGAGGAAGATGTGCTTTAGAAAACTGAGTTAGTTGCTTCATAAAGCAGCTGCCATGATGACTAGACCGTGATATCTAGGATTCACATGAAAAGTTTGAGAAAATTGCTTCATAAAATATGAGTACAAAAAAAAGTTATAACTTTATGTTAAAATATTATTTTACATAGTGCTATTTAGTGTTCTCATGTAATAAATGTATTGATCCTGTATTAGAAGTATGCAGTATCTGATTTTTTTATTCAGAATACAAAAATTATTTTTGTTGCCTTTTCTTATGTGGAAAATATAAAACTGTTTTATAGCATCATATCTTATTTTTGGACATATGCAATACTTTTAATGTCTCTTTTACTTTGTGTACTTTTCAAAATTTATTTTTAATTGGAGGATATTTGTGAGAACATTAGATTCCTTAAAAAACTAGGAATAAAACTACTATGTGACACAGAAATTCCACTACTGGGCACATACCCTGAGAAAACCATACGTGAAAAAAATACATGTACCCCAGTGTTCACAGCAGCACTATGTATGATAGCCAGGACATGGAAGCAACCTAGATATCCATCAGCAGATAAATGGAGAAGCTGTGGTACATATATGTTATGAATAGTACTCAGCCATGAGGAGAAACACATTTGAGTCCGTTCTAGTGAGGTGTTTTAATTTTTATCAATCACTTTTCCTTAGCATGCCACTGATTTCTTAATGAACAGAGAATGCAAACTACATACACAAAGACTGTCTCGTCAATAAACAGCATTATCACCAGGGTCTTGGGCAGTTCTCAGCTTAGAGTAGGTACTTAATGAAATACTGCTAGAACAGATCATGAAATCATTGCCTCCTTACCAACTTCACAATGATTGATGCTCAGTGGGGGGAAAACACTGTTGTTTTTCTAGTAGGAATACATTATTTCAATGAGCACTGAATAAATGAATATCATACAATAGCTGAACAGAGGAAGTCAGAATTAAATCCAGGTTTGTTTTATGCTAAATCTCACAGTATTTCGATAGCCTCTGGAAAACACATGCACACACACACACACACACACACACACACACACACACACACAGAAAATCAATAGATTACTTCTATCCTTGAGTGGGATTAGTTTAGGGAAACGGGGAAGGCAATGGCACCCAACCCCAGTACTTTTGCCTGGAAAATCCCATGGACGGAGGAGCCTGGTAGGCTCCAGTCCATGGGGTCACTAAGAGTCAGACACCACGACTGAGCGACTTCACTTTCACTTTTCACTTTCATGCATTGGAGAAGGAAATGGCAACCCACTCCAGTGTTCTTGCTTGGAGAATCCCAGGGATGGGGGAGCCTGGTGGGCTGCCATTTATGGTGTCACACAGAGTTGGACACGACTCAAGCGACTTAGCAGCAGCAGCAGCAGCAGCAGTTTAGGGAAAATATTGTGAATATAATAAGGCTGAATTCAATTTTTCCACGGTTCCTTAATAGTGAGTTACTTATACACTAAATTTTATTTACCAGTCTAATTTTAGGTCCATAGTTCCTAGCTGAATGGACATTCCCAGCAGCATATGCTGCTCTTGAGGTAGAAATTAAATGCTTGAGGCTGAATGACTAGTTTTACTCTCCTAGACAGAGCCTACAAAGGACTTATAAAGCAAGAAATTGTTTTACTCCCTGGATATTAACAGCTAAAATGAAAGGTCTTTATACAAAGAGCCATTACTTCTGTAAGTTAGCCTGTCAGAGAGCTGACACAAACACCAACCCAACCCTATTCTATCCTTCTGGAAATAGGATCCCTTGATTAGACCCAAGTATCCTGTGTCATTCTTTTAAGACTGTTGAGTCTGTGTCCAGTGTTTTTGAGTCTAAGAATCAAAAATCCCATACTAAACCCTTTGTGTGCTACAGACAAGTCAAAGAAAGATTTGTGTTGATTCATTATATTAACTCTAGATAGCTACTAAGAAAGTCCTAATCATTGTTTCCTAAAAGCATTTTATACCTATAATACCCTACTTTTTTGCGGAGAAGGCGATGGCATTCCACTCCAGTACTCTTGCCTGGAAAATCCCATGGATGGAGGAACCTGGTAGGTTGCAGTCCATGGGATCGCAAAGAGTTGGACAGGACTCAACGACTTCACTCTCACTTTTCACTTTCATGCATTGGAGAAGGAAATGGCAACCCACTCCAGTGTTCTTGCCTGGAGAATCCCAGGGAAGGGGGAGCCTGGTGAGCTGCTGTCTATGGGGTTGCACAGAGTTGGACACGACTGAAGCGACTTAGCAGCAGCAGCAGCAGACCCTACTTTTTGTTCAGGTGCCACATAGTCACATAATCGTGTCTTTTTTTTTTTTTTTTTTTTTAATTGAGTTCTCTTTGCCGCTTCAGTTCAGTTCAGTTCAGTTCAGTCACTCAGTTGTGTTGGATTCTTTGAGACCCCATGAATTGCAGCACGCCAGGCCTCCCTGTCCATCACCAACTCCCGGAGTTCACCCAAACTCATGTCCATTGTGTCGGTGATGCCATCCAGCCATCTCATCCTCTGTAGTCCCCTTCTCCTCCTGCCCCCAATCCCTCCCAGCATCAGAGTCTTTTCCAATGAGTCAACTCTTCGCATGAGGTGGCCAAAGTGCAGCTTAGAAACCTATAAAGATGTCTTCTTCCTTTGAATTCATAATATTAAGTACTTGTCTCTCATGATGTAATTATGCAATACCATATCACTTATCTCCCATTGTTTGATAGATCACTTTCATATATAATTAATTATAAGACAGTGAAAGGGTTGTACTCATTTAATCATCTCTTCTTTTTACTGAGGAATCAGTAAACTATTCTCCATCTGAATCAATACTTTGTCAGATGTCTTGTACTGTACTCTGTCTTTTGGTTTACACTTGACCTAAGCAATTGACTGCAAAAGACTCCCTCTGCATTTGATTTATGTTTAAATTAAAGTCGCTCAGTCATGTCTGACTCTTTCTGACCCCATGGACTATACAGTTCATGGAATTCTCCAGGCCAGAATACTGGAGTGGGTAACCATTCAGTTCTCTCAACCCAGGGATCGAACCCAGGTCTCCCTCATTGCAGATGGATTCTTTACCAGCTGAGCCACTAGGAAGCCCTGATTTATGTTTACATTGATTATAATACAGAGATGTACTCTCATTTTCTGTTGCAGGTGGTGTTTCACTGTTTTGTTTTGTTTTGTTTTGGTAAAATACCATGTTGCCAATTCCTATAAGAGCCTTGATTTATCTGTCTTTACTTAGGGTCCTCATGATATCAGTCAATCAACCAAAGTCTCAGTTTATTCTCAAAGTTCTTGGTATTTTAGCAATACTACCCTTTCTTGATTGGGCTTCCCCAGTGTCTCAGTCAGTAAAGAATTCTCTTGCAATGCAGGAGATTGCCTGCAATGCAGGAGACCCAAGTTCAATCTCTGAGTCTGGAAAACACCCTAGAGAAGGAAATGGCAATCCACTCCAGTATTCTAGGCTGGGAAATTCCAGAGACACTGGAGACTGTCTGGCTAGAGCCTATGGGGTTGCAGGAGTTAGACATGACTTAGTAACTAAACCACCACCAGCAGCACCCTTCCTTGATTATACTTGTGCTGTCAGTTGACTCATTGGAGAAGGAAATGGCAACCCACTCCAGTGTTCTTGCCTGGAGAATCCCAGGGACGGGGGGCCTGGTGGGCTGCCGTCTATGGGGTTGCACAGAGTCGGACACAACTGAAGTGACTTAGCAGCAGCAGTCAGTTGACTTAGAGCTTGAATTCTTGGTAGGGATTTGAGAGAAAGACACTCTCATAAATTGTTGCACAACATATGAACTTTTTAAAACTCCTTGTTCCTTTTGTCCCAGATTGGCTTTCCCTTACCTAAAGTAATTTTATCTTCCTTCCCAAATGTACAACAGATTTAACCTTCACTCAGGTACACAGAGTCCCATCCAATCACTTCATCCGGCTAAAAATTTATCTTACTCATGAGGTCTTCTTGCTTCCTCTGGTATATCAAACTATAGACTAAACTTTCTTTTCCTGTCCTCTCCTTCAAATTTGTATACCAAACACACAATGATAAAAAAGAGACAAAACTTCTCTTTTTATTAGGAGGGGAAAAAAAAAAAAACTGATGAAAGATACAGGCTTAAATCAATTCTGAAATCCCAAGAGAAGGAAAATGCCATTCATGACTTTACCAATCACCTTTAAAACAATTTCTAATTTATGGTACTGCCACATCAACTATATTTATATGTGTGGCTTATCTCAGTTTTCTGCACATTAATTTGGATTCCACTTTTTGATATGTTGTTTAAAATGGAGTATTTATTTTGATAAATTTGTTGTTCATACATCTTGATTATTAAGAAAAAAATGTTGGCATAACTGTCCTGAAATGAACATTGATATTTATACTAATTTTAAAAAACGATCTTGAGATTAGAAGTTCTGAGGTGCAGAGATAAGTTATGATATTTACTCATTTTTTTGTGATTCTTAAAATTTCTATTTCTGTGTCTTCAGGTATAGTTGCTCATTTCTTGGTATTCAGTTGAATCTGGAACTAAATCTTCACAATAAATGAAGAAAATTAATCTATAAAATAAATATTTTCCTTAGAATAAACTCTGCAGACAACACAATTTTATATGTTATATTGTTATTTAAATAACAATAATTATATGGTATATTGTTAATTAAAAACATTAATTCTTAATTTTTTTGTTTAATATTTTGGTGAAAATAAAAAATTAATATTCCAATATAAGAAGAAATAAAATAATAAAAGTAATGCTTGGAATTGCTATTTCTAACACCTATCCAGCTAGGAAGAGAAAGACATTTCAATGTGTGCCCCCTGCTAGAAAAGCTAATCTAATAGTTTTGCTACAGATGCATGAATATTGAAGTCAATGTGTGTGTGTGCATGCACTCAGTCATGTCTGAGTCTTTGTGATCCCATTCACTGTAGCCCGCCAGGCTCCTCTGTCCATGGGATTTTCCATGTAAGAATCAATACATACAAGTTAAAGAAACATAAAAAATGAGTGTCTTGTGAGATAGATAATTAGATAAACTCACTATTCTAGGATACATTATCATATTAAGAAGCTTTAAAGAGCAAAAAATCTTTTGCTAAGATTTTTGAAATATAAATAATTTTCATAATTTTCTTTAAAATCAGAGAAAGACCACTACAGACACAATGCATTTATATAAATATAATGGCCATTTTTCTTAGTATTTGCTTGGAGTTGAGACAGGGGTAATAGAGACCAGAATTTCTTTTGAATACTTATTTTATGTCCAACTTTTTATTCTTTTTTTATTATAATAGCACTAAAAGATTCACATCATCCAGTTTTCCTAGGTCAGCTTGACTTTGAAGCTCTTTCTCCTATACAAAACTTCAAAATAGAATTTTCTTAAGTGTTCATCACATTATTCCATGGTAGAAAATTAAATGAAAAGCATTAAATTTAGGATCAGATACATTGATACCATGCAGTGATGATGGTTCAGCCAATGAATAGTAGCCAGGTATGCTCAATCTTTGATTTTTTTTTTTTTTTTTAAAGTTCCCTGGGTAAATACCAGTGCAAATACCTGTATATTTTGAATTCTCTGGTACAGGTGAGACAATAATTAAAACAGGAAGCCTGGCGTGCTGCAGGCAATGGGGTCGCAAAGAGTCAGATAGGACTGAACGAATGAACTGAAGTGATGAAACATTTTGTGCTCCTACAGAGTGCATACTACATGGAGACAGTAGTTTTATGTCAAAAAGTATAAAATGCATTATATTATTTTTAATAAATTCATGAAATGAATTAGGTGGTCCATTTTTTAAGTGTCAGTTCAGTTCAGTTGCTCAGTCATGTCCAGCTCTTTGTGACCCCATGGACTGCAGCATGCCAGGCCACCCTGTCTATCAGCAACTCCTGGGCTTTACTCAAATTCATGTCCATTGAGTCAGTGATGCCATCCAACCATCTCATCCTGTTACCCACTTCTCCTGCCTTCAATCTTTTCCAGCATCAGGGTCTTTTCAAATGAGTCAATTCTTCACATCAGGTGGCCAAAGAATTGGAGTTTCAGTTTCAGCATCAGTCCTTTCAATGAATATTCAGGACTGATTTCCTTTAGCATGAACTGGTTGGATATCCTTGCAATCCAAGGGACTCTCAAGAGTCTTCTCCTATACCACAGTTCAAAAACATCAAATTTTCAGTGCTCAGCTTTCTTTATAGTCCAACTCTCACATCCATATATGACCACTGGAAAAAACATAGCTTTGACTAGATAGACCTTTGTTGCCAATGTCTCTACTTTTTAATAAGCTTTCTAGGTTGGTTATAATTTTTCTTTCAAGGAGTAAGCATGTTTTAATTTCATGGCTGCAGTCACCAGCTGCAGTGATTTTAGAGCCCCCCAAAATAAAGTCTCTCACTGTTTCCACTGTTTCCCCATCTATTTGACATGAAGTGACAGGATCAGAGGCCATGATCTTAGTTTTCTGAATATTGAGTTTTAAGCCAACATTTTCACTCTCCTCTTTCATTTTCCTCAAGAGGTGCTTTAGTTCTTCTTCACTTTCTGCCATAAGGGTAATATCATCTGCATATTTGAGGTTAATGATATTTCTCCTGGCAATCTTGATTCCAGTTTGTGCTTCATCTAACCCAGCATTTCTCGTGATGTACTCTACACATAAGTTAAATAAGCATGGAGACAATATACAGCCTTGATGTACTCCTTTTCCTATTTGGAACCAGTCTGTTGTTCCACAGCCAGTTCTAACTGTTGCTTGTTGACCTGCACACGGATTTCTCAGGAGGCAGGTAAAGTGGTCTGGTATTTCCATCTCTTGAAAAGTTTTCCACAGTTTGTTGTGATCCACACAGTCAAATGCTTTGGCATAGTCAATAAAGCAGAAGTAGATGTTTTTCTGGAACTCTCTTGCTTTTTCAATGATCCAAGAGATGTTAGGAACTTGATCCCTGTTTCCTCTGCCTTTCTAAATTCAGCTTGAACATCTGGAAGTTCACAGTTCACATACTGTTAAAGCCTGGCTTGGAGAATTTTGAGCATTACCTTGCTAGCTTGTGAGATGAATGCAATTGGGTGGTAGTTTGAGCATTCTTTGGCATTGCCTTTCTTTGAGATTGGAAGGAAAACTGACCTTTTCCAATCCTGTGGCCACTGTTGAGTTTTCCAGATTAGCTGGCATATTGAGTCCAGCACTTTCACATCATCATTGTTTAGGATTTGAAATAGCTCACCTGGAACTCCATGACTTCCACCTCTTCATTCACAGTGATGCTTTCTAAGGCCCACTTGACTTCACATTCCAGGATGTCTGGCTTTTGGTTGACTGATCACACCATCATGGTTATCTGGGTCATGAAGTTCTTTTTTGTATAGTTCTTCTATGTATTCTTGCCACCTCTTCTCAATATCTTCTGCTTCTGTTAGGTCCATACCATTTCTGTCCTTTATTGTGCTCATCTTCCTGGTATCTTAGCTGGTAAAGACTAACACATCTTTTGTTAAAATTGTATAAATCTTAATTGTGTTGAAAAGAATTAGAGTTTCAGTTACTTTTTCTTTTTTTTTTTTTTCAGTGTGTCTCCATATTGCATGGTATATACTTATCCTAAATATTAACTCACTGTTACCTTAAATCCAGATTTAACTGTGCATTGTGCTTTCTTAATTGCTAAATATGGCAATGCTACGCTGTTAAAAACACAGCAACTGTCAGAGCGTCTGCTATGGTACTGTCAGCAAAATAAAAGAGGGAACCTCCACCACTACTTTGTTTTTCTTCCTCTGGGGAGACGTTACTGAAGCACGTGCATTGTGACCACTTCTATTTTCTGAAAAATTATCAAATCCTTATTTAGTCCTTGAGAGTTAAATTGAAATGGGCAATTTAAAAATATTTGTACATTTCTTTTTATTTGAATTGATTAATATCACAAGAGTAATAGTGTTTATGAAAGAAGATAAAAATAGGTTCTGAAAAATTATTTGTGTCTTTCTGTTTTTATAGTTCTTAAATTTCATTTTTGGCTGGGTATGTCTTGTTTTAAATTTGTGCTTTCATTTGTATTTTAAAACAGTGATAGGCCATTTTCCCAAATGAATATTTTACTTGTATTGTTTATGTTTCCAATGTGTCTGCTAAAATGACAATGTTTGAAGCTACCAAAGAAATCTAAATGAAGTCCTCTGGTTATCTGATAGTATTTAAAGTTTGGTTATACCTTAAATTGATTGAATTACCATCTAATTTTGTTAAGCCAAGAACTTTCTCTATTTCACTCTTATAAAAGTTAAATTTCAATCAGTTATCGCAAATGAAACACTTTTTAAAATTAATCCCAAGGTTTTCTCTTTTTTTTAACTGCATACTTATTCTGTACAATATTATGTGTTAGCATCTGAAATCCTGTCCCAATGTGCAGAACAAGACTTCATATTTTAATAGATGATTATAAAATATGATCCTCCCCCTTTGTAAATATTCTTCAGTACAATATTTAATCAAAGGAATTTTACCTTGATGCATACATTTTCAATTAATCTTAAAGCTCTTATAATATACCAGAAAACGTATACATTTTGGAAGTTTTTGTTTTTTTTTTTTTTTTCTTGAGGTATAAGTTTGCCTTTTAAAAGCAAAGATAATTTACAGAAAAATATGTGGAAAGCATCAGGATTCAAACAATGCTTTAAAAATAATAAAATAAATCCATTTTGATTACTTGGAAGCCTTTTTTCCTAACTAAGCCAACTCTTGGCTAGAAAAATGTCTGAAAGAAGATGGACTAACTTCCAAGATTTAAAAGCATTTTTCAAATCCTAATTGTCTTGGAACATAAATGCAGTCATAAGAAACAAAATTGGTTTGACAGGAAAGTTTCTTATCTCAGCAAGTCAGGTCAGGCAAACCATAGTAATTTTTCAGTAAGTAATGTCTCCTTGAAAATGTTTGATTCATGAAAAAAAAATAGTTAAGTATTACTTATCTTTCATATTTTTGTATTATATTTCATGGATTACCTACTGATGTCAATCTTGATCCTACATATTTTAAAGATTTAATTGCTATTTCCAAGATTATTTACTGAATATCTATGTACATACTGTCATTATTTTACAGATGAATTGACTGATTATTGGAGAGGTTAACTAATCTTCTCACGGCAAAAAAGAGTAGGTGAGTGATTAACTCTCTCATCTGAAACCCATGAACATTCCATTATGCTACACTGTCCATCATAAAGCAATTTTGTCTTTGATTCATCTATACTTCGAAATACCTGTCATAACTCTATGTAGAGTTTGAAAGTGAAGTAGAAATATGATTGTTTAAAGTGATTCATCCTAGGTTTAGGAATATACTAATAAAATAATCTTCAGGCAAACCATTTTAGCTACAAAGAGTATTGGCATGTATTCAACATACTTTGTGATCTTCTGACTGAAGTCCGCACATTCACAGCATAGGCATAGCTAATTTTGCTGTTGATCTGATTTGAATTTGAGAGACAGCAAAGGTATATTTTAAACCACCTATTGTAAAAATACAATAAGCCAGTCTGTACCCACTTATAGCAGATACTTCCTTCAGAGAGAATACAGATACATTTTAAAACTTTAAAATTTCAAGTAGTTGTTCCTGATCATTTTCTATTTTCTGTGATGCTATATAAAGTAGGTAACCACATTATGTGGAAAGCAGGGAATCTGGAGCTGTACAGACCTAAAACTGTTTCCAGCTACAGGGCCTTGTACAGATTAATCTGCATCATCAGGATTTTTATCTGTAAAATGGAGATAATAATATTGATATTCCTAATATTATAAAAGGGTTGAGAGAGATCATGGATATAAAATAAGAGTGACAGAGAAAATGCTTATTTAAAGCAATCATTCACAAATTAAACTGAAAAATGTAACACATCAGGTAAGAAAATATTCTATTTCACAAGAGTCCTGATACAAATGGATTGACTCCATGAAGACATTTATTTTTGCCAAAGCGTGTATCAGTAAGTTGTTTCAAAAACAATAGGAAGCTGGAGGAAGAGGTGGATGTGAATGAAAATGAGGAATACGGGGTTGAGGGTGGGGGGGTGTTTCTTGTGGTGATGGGATTATTCTGTATTGTGATTGTATCACTATTAATATTTGTTGTTGTTTAGTCGCTGAGTCACATCTGACTCTTTTGCAAACCCATGGACTATAGCCCAAGAGGATCCCCTGTCCATGGGATTTCCTAGGCAAGAATACTGGAATGAGTTGCCATTTCCTTTTCTAGGGGATTTTGTTGACCCAGGGATAGAACTCACATCTCCTGCTTGGCAGGCAGATTTTTACCATTAAGTCAATGGGGAAGCCCAAATCACTATTAATATACTGATTGCAATATTGCACCAAAAGTTTTGTATGATGTACATTCAAACTCTGCTTTAGCTTACAAGTGCATATGTATGTGCAATTATCTGAAAGTTTTAAAATAAGTTTAGTCAAACACATGCTTATCATGTGCATGTGAGACAACCTAGATATTTACTAAGGTATCTTATTCCAATGGTGACAAATGTGACAAACAGGAATTTAACAATATAGACCACAGAGAAGTGGCTAGTACTGCTATTTTTATTCTCTGTATGCAGAAAAATGTAAGCATGAAGATAGTGAGAAAATCTTACAAGAGGTTTCAAGGCAGTTGCCACTGTCTCTTGATAGTTTCCTGCAAAGCCACAGATTTTGAAGATGGCAGTAAAGAGAAAGAAAATGTCATTTATTATTCCTAAGAATTTTCATACTCAAAAAGCTAAATAAATTAGCAGATATTCTCAACAAAGAGTTTATGCTTAAAATAATCTTGCTCTGTATTTATTAAATAGAATAAAATAAATATATTTATATGAATATATCTTCACATTCTCATGTTCATAAAAGCATATATATATATATATATATATAGAGAGAGAGAGAGAGAGAGTTCTATTTTTCTTAAAAATTTCTGTGCTCTGTGAAAGGTAATAAGAAGTTCAGATCAAATTAATATATCAGAAAAGGAAAACTCTCTCAGAATGTTATTGATGGTTGAGTAGGAATTTAGCATATGGGGAATAACTAGGAAGATTATTTCAGGAAGGAAAATAACAAATTATCCCTTCACTGGGGGAAGAAGATGGAAAGTCACTCAGTCATATCTGACTCTTTGTGACCCCATAGACTGGGGCCTACAAGGCTCCTCCATCCATAGGATTTTCCAGGCAAGAGTACTAGAGTGGGTTGCAATTTCCTTCTCCAGAGGATCTTCCCGACCCAGGGATTGAACCCAGGTCTCCCGCATTGTAGGCGGACACTTTACCATCTGAGCCACCAGGGAAGCCCTGTCAGAAAAGGAAAATTCTCTCAGAATGTTATTGATGCTTGAATAGGAATTTAGCATATGGAGAATAACTAGGAAGATTATTTCAAGAAGGAAAATAACAAATCATCACTTCATTGGGGGAAGAAGATGGAAACATTTTGAAAAGACCGAAGGTTTAATGAGGAATGACTTAGTGGATAAATTTAGAGGTATAGCTCAAGAGCAAATACACACATCACAAAGTCCTAAGTTCCTAAGGCCTTTTGGACTTTAGGATTGTTTTTGGTACTTTTTCATTTGGAACAAGAAACTGTTGAATATTTTTTAAGAAGACTGATGGTTTAATTATTTTTTTAAAAGATAATTTAGGTAGAGAATAATTGGAGGGTGATAAAAATGGGCCCATGGAAAGAAGTAAAGAGATTTTATAGACTTGGCAAGAGATGACAGCGGCTTAGATGGGAGAAGTGGAAAGCATAAAAGGTTGACAGATTCAATTAAATCTCATATTAGAATTAGCAGATCTTGGATATAGGATGAGAAGAGATATAGCCAGATATATGGTTAATGAGGTAGATATACTTATCATTTATTAATACAGAAATAATGGAGAAAATTCAGGTATGAAGCATAGGGTAGAGTAGGAGTAGGTTAGCGAATCAGTCAGATTTATAATATTAATTTAATTTATAAATGATGTTTATAGCTGTTGGTGAAATATCTCAGTTGAGTTCTAAGATAGAAAACCAAATATAGAAATTTAAAAGTCAGAGTTGAACCTCAGACTTGATTTGTACATTTGGGTAGAAATACAAAAATAAAATATACATAAAAACATTGGAGCTAATGATATCACTAGAAGATGGTAAAAAGCAAGAATAAAAGAGTGCTCATGACTGACTTTATGAGAGGTAGTCAGAGTTAGAAGTCAGGCCTAACAGAAAAGACTACAAAATAGACAATAAAGGCCACTGAATGGAGAGGAAGGACATAGGAGAGAAGGGTCATGGAAGCACTAAATGCTTCTTAGAGGTAGAGCAGTGTGAATGGAACACACTCATCTGACATCTCAGCAAAAGCAGCTTTGTTATAAAACGGAGGTGAGAATCAGAATAGAGTGTTACAAAGAAAGGAAAAGGGCCATCAGATGCTCAGAACTTGGAATAATTTTTCTCTGCCATTATGACCTTCTATCCTAAAGGAAATCAACCTTGAATACTCATTGGAAGGGTTGATGCTGAAGTTGAACTCCAATACTGTGGCCACCTGATGTGAAGAGCTGACTCACTGGAAAAAACCCTGATGCTGGGAAGGATAGAAGGCAGGAGAAGAAGGGGATGACAAAGGATGAGATAGCTGGATGGCAACACTGACTCAACGGACATGACTTTGAGCAAACTCTGGAAGACTGTGGAGGACGGGGAAACCTGGCATACTGCAGCCCAGGGGATCACAAAGAGTAGGACGCAAATGAGTGACTGAACAATAAAAATGACCTTCAATAGGCACCCAGGCATCCCTCTTTCTGGTCAAAAACATCATGTCTCAAACTTAATACTAATGAAATGGTGACCAATTCTTCTGAATATGACCAATATGTCCTCATTCACCAACTTTATATACTATTTTACTGTAAGCTATAAATAACACTCAAGGGCAGGGAAATAATTTGATAGGGAGAAAAAATGTTTATATTTACAAAAGGTAATTATTTACTTCATGGAAAAGAATAATCTATAGAAAAGTTATTAAAAATAAAAGGAAGAAGTTTAAATATTATGCAGATTTAAGCAAATGAACGAACATGAGTAATGATAACACAATGATATAAACTGGAGTGATTTTCAAAATGTAGTGCTAAGTTTTTAAAAAAGGAGCACAAAAGAATAGATGCATGTACAACTGAATCACTTTGCTGTACACCTGACACTAACATACCATTGTTTATCAACTGCACTCCAATAAAAAAAAAAAAAAGTTAAACAAAAGTACAAAATAGTGTAGTACAAAACCTTTTGTCTAAGAGAAAACGAGTTGCAAGAAACATACACGTATGCACAAATTTCCAAGAAAACGGTAATTCAGTGATGATAAACAAGAAATCGAGGCGTTTAGTTGGATACAAGGTGAGTGAAGTATCATGGATATATGCAGGATGGGAAGAGATAGAAGGTATGGGCGATGAGAATTTTCTGAGACAATCTTTGCAATAGTTTTGACTTTGAAAACCATAGTATGTTTCACTACTCAAACACTCTCCACACACACTAAGAAGGATGTAAAAATACCAAAAGTGGAATATAAACAAAAACAACTGGACATAACTATAATTTAAATTGATAGAATAACCATATTTAGTGGGAAATAGTCAAACAAAATATGTTGACTCCATATCATCAGACTGCATACTAAAAGAGCTATAAACAATGTTGAACTTCAGTAGGTTTATTTTACATATATTTTGTGTTAGTAGTTGTCAATTAATATAATCTGTATTACAGAACTGACAAAATAACAAATCCATTGCCAATAATGACAGACAGATTAAAAAGTGCCTGATAATCACTTATCTTACTTCTTCAGACCTAGAGGTGATGATGGATACATCTTTTTGGTACATCAGGGTACCTCATTCTTTTCAGTTACATCTTGCCTAAAAGTGAAAGTTGGTCAGTCGTGTCCGACTCTTTGCGACCCCACGGACTATACAGTGCATGGAATTCTCCAGGCCAGAATACTGGAGTGGGTAGCCTTTCCCTTCTCCAGGGGATCATCATAACCCAGGGATTGAACCCAGGTCTCCTGCAACACATTTGTAAATATTCTCTTATTGAAATATTTTTAATTACCCCTTTTGTATGGTACCTATTTCTTGCTGCCACTGTGACAGCTATATATATTTAAATGCTTATAAATATGTATACTCAATTCTAAGAATGTGCACACATGTTGATAAAGAAAAATAAGTAACATGAAAAACTGCAGAAAAAGTAATTGATGTATTTAAATATTCTGAAATAAATTTCATTTAAAAATATTATGTCTGGTTCAAATGCTTTATTTTCATTAATCACAGGGACCAATTTTGACATTTTTACAGACCAATTTCATACGGAATTCATCCAAAACCTAAAGGTAAAGTGATTTGTTACTTCAGACTCCTTGAAAGTCTGCTTAAGTAGAGTACTGTCAAAAAACTGAAATATAGAGCTATAAATTCTTACATGTATAAATTCAGAATGGCATTCCCAAGTTTTATTTGAGATTTCTATTATAAAACCAGAGAAAGAAAAAAAGATATTGAGCTGAAAAATTTTACTACCTCATCATTATTATAATCATAGAAAAATATTATCTACCTTTTTCTCACAGTAATTTTGCTTTTTTTGTTGTTTGAAAACAAGTATTTAGAAGCAACAGGACTATTAAAAGTCACACACACATACATCAAGTCTACACACTGTATGTAAGAAATATACTTTTATTTTAACCACTTGTCTTTCCTGCTATCTCTGTAATGTCAGACTATCAATTCATTTTATTAGTATTGTGGCTGTTAAGTGATGAGGAAACAGATGCACTTGTATGCGATTGAACTATCAATACTTGAAATTTCATTGTGCAATGATATTTTTTTCCTTAAGAACGTCTTTTAAACCATTATGCCACTATATAACAATCATAAGAATTTAAAAAATCATTAACATTACATCAATATTTTCTAAAGTGGCAACATAGCAACTCACTTTTTATCTTGTCTAGAGTTCATTTAATGCAACATGCATTCACTTTCACTTTTCATGTTCATTAACTGGAGAAGGAAATGGCAACCCATTCCAATGTTCTTGCCTGGAGAATCCTAGGGATGGGGAAGCCTGGTGGGCTGCTGTCTGTGGGGTCACACAGAGTTGGACACGACTGAAGTGACTTAGCAGCAGCTTTTCCTGAATTAAAGTTATCCCTTTTCCTGGAAATATATAAAGCACAGCCTCTAAATATCATAAGTCCTTTCTAGGTCTATCACTGAGTAAAATTCTGAGGAATAGGTACATATACATCTCATAGTTCTTTCTTCAACTAGTCACCTGGTTAATCATTCAAGGTAATTGCTAGAATTTTTTTAGAATAAGGTACTTACTAGCAAACAATAAATAATTCTAGGGACTTCCCTAGTGGTCCAGTGGTTAAGAATCTGCCATGCAATGCAGAGGACATGGGTTTAAGCCCTGGTTGGAGAGCTAAGATCCCATATTCCGTGGAACCTCTAAGTCTGTGCACTCAACTACTGAGTCATGTGCCACAACTAGAAAGTCCTTTTGTTGTCATGAAAGATCCTGCATGATGCAACAAAGAATCCCCCATGCTGCAACGAAGACCTGACTCAGCCAAATAAACAAATATTTTGAAAAAGGATAAAAGGTCTACTACAGAGCCACAGTCATCAAGCAGTATGGTACTGGCACAAAGACAGAAATATAGATCAATGGAACAAAATAGAAAGCCCAGAGATAAATCCACACACATATGGACACCTTATCTTTAACAAAGGAGGCAAGGATATACAATGGATTAAAGACAATCTCTTTAACAAGTGGTGCTGGGAAAACTGTCAACCACTTGCAAAAGAATGAAACTAGAGCTCTTTCTAACACCATACACAAAAATAAACTCAAAATGGATTAAAGATCTAAACATAAGACCAGAAACTATAAAACTCCTAGAGGAAAACATAGGCAAAACACTCTCTGACATACATCACAGCAGGATCCTCTATGACCCACCTCCCAGAATATTGGAAATAAAAGCAAAAATAAACAAATGGGACCTAATTAAACTTAAAAGCTTCTGCACAACAAAGAAAACTATAAGCAAGGGGAAAAGACATCCTCCAGAATGGGAGAAAATAATAGCAAATTAAGTAACCGACAAACAACTGGTCTCAAAAATATACAAGCAACTCCTCCTGCTCAATTCCAGAAAAATAAACGACCCAATCAAAAAATGAGCAAAAGAACTAGACATTTCTCCAAAGAAGACATACAGATGGCTAACAAACACATGAAAAGATGTTCAACATGACTCATTATCAGAGAAATGCAAATCAAAACCACTATGAGGTACCATTTCACGCCAGTCAGAATGGCTGTGATCCAAAAGTCTATAAGCAATAAGTGCTGGAGAGGGTGTGGAGAAAAGGGAACCCTCTTACACTGTTGGTGGGAATTTAAACTAGTACAGCCACTATGGAGAACAGTGTGGAGATTCCTTAAAAAACTGGAAATAGAATGGCCGTACGACCCAGCAATCCCACTACTGGGCATACACAACGAGGAAACCAGAATTGAAAGAGACAAGTGTATTACAATGTTCACTGCAGTGTTATTTATAATAGCCAGGTCATGGAAGCAACCTGTATGTCCATCAGCAGATGAATGGATAAGAAAGCTGTGGTACATATACACAATGGAGTATTACTCAGCCATTAAAAAGAATACATTTGAATCAGTTCTAATGAGGTGGATGAAACTGGAGCCTATTATACAGAGTGAAGTAAGCCAGAAAGAAAAACACCAATACTGTATACTAACGCATATATATGGAATTTAGAAAGATGGTAACAATAACCCTGTATGCAAGACAGCAAAAGAGACACAGATATATAGAACAGTCTTTTGGACTGTGTGGGAGAGGGAAAGGGTGGGATGATGGGAGAATGGCATTGAAACATGTATAATATCATATATGAAATGAATCGCCAGTCCAGGTTCAATGCATGATACTGGATGCTTGGGGCTGGTGCACTGGTATGACCAAGAGGGATGGTACGGGGAGGGAAGAGGGAGGGAGGTTCAGGATGGGGAACACGTGTACACTTGTGGTGGATTCATGTTGATGTATGGCAAAACCAATAACAATATTGTAAAGTAATTAACCTCCAATTAAAATAAATAAATTTATATTTTAAAAAAAAGAACAAAAGGGCATTTCAAAAATAAATAATTCTAAACATTAAAAACAGGTAAATAGCTCCTTTGCTATTCAAATTAGTTATCTTTGGCAGAGCTATTTTACTAAACATATTTTAATAAGTGATAGTATCTGAAGTAGGGCTTCCCTGGTGGCTCAGCAGTAAAGAATCTGTCTGCCAATGCAGCAGACTTGGGTTTGATCCCGTGTTGAGAAGATCCCTGGAGAACGAAATGGTTACCCCCTCTAGTATTCTTGCTTGGGAAATCCATAGACAGAGGAGACTGCCAGGCTGCAGTTCATGGGTCGCAAAAGTGTTGGACATTACTTAGCAACTAAACAAGTGTCTGAAGTAATGCTAAAGAAACTTTTAGATAAATTTTTTCTACTAGAGCTTACTAACATATTTCATTGTAGCTAACCTGACAACAACTTAAAATGGTTAGTTACTAAAAACGTATTCATCTTCTTTTTAAGATCAGATTTGACAAATTGATATATTCATTTATCATACAGCTTCCTAATGGTCAAAAAGCTGGGCAACATGGGAAGAGGTGATTCTTAATTCAAGTTATGTCATATGAAATGAGGTAAGGCTGTTTTAAGGATAGTATAACACTATTTAATAAAATGAACTAATGTTGCAATTTACTACAAAATACTATCATAAAGTGGAACACATAGAATTTGACCACTGAAACCATCAATTTTCTCTATTTAAGAAGTTGCAAAATGTAATGGATTTTTAAAAGTCATTATATAATGACTGGATATCAGAAACAATAAAAATAAAATTTGCATTGAAATAAATAATTCAAGAAAATTGAGACCCTCTTCAAATGTGTAATTATGGCTGATTACCCCCTATTGCTTACTTTATCATATGCTCCTCTTTGAAATAGTATCAGTGATTTCCAGCTGACACTTGGTTGACAAACTAACATACAATTCTCAGTAATTTAAAAATACAAATTCTTATGCCCCACTCTTTGTGACCCCATGGACTGCAGCACACCAGGACTCCCTGTCCATCACCAGCTCCCGGAGGTTACTCAAATTCATGTCCATCGAGGCAATGATGCCATCCAGCCATCTCATCTTCTGTTGTCCCCTTCTCCTCCCACATTCAATCTTTCCCAGCATCACGGTCTTTTCAAATGAGTCAGTTCTTCACATCAGGTGGCAACATATTGGAGTTTCAACTCCAGCATCAGTCCTTCCAATGAATATTCGGGACTGATTTCCTTTAGGATGGATTGATTGGATCTTCTTGCAGTACAATAAACTCTCAAGAGTCTTCTCCAACACAAAAAGCAACAATTCTTTGGCACTCAGCTTTCTTTATAGTCCAACTCTCACATCCATACATAACTACTGGAAAAACCATAGCTTTGTCGAAATGGACCTCTGCTGGCAAAATAATTTCTCTGCTTTTTTATATACTATCTAGGTTAGGTACTCTTTCTACCCCCTTCTGATGCCTATGTCAGAAGCTTTCTCTATCTCCTTTATACTTTAATAAAACTTTATTACACAAAAGCTCTGAGCGATCAAGCCTCGTCTCTGGCCCCGGATTGAATTCTTCTCCTTCGGGGGCCAAGAATCCCGGTGTCTTCGTGTGATTCAACAACAACCTTTCATCTTGGGGGCTCGTCCGGGACCCTTCAGGACAAGGTAAGGATGCTTGGAGCTTTAGTTCTTTGTTCTCTTAGTGAACACGTTTTCTGCTGTGCTTTACTAACTCTACCGTGTGCTTGTTTGAATGAATGGCATGCCCTGCGTGAAGCAAGTAAGGAGCCCTGCTCTGCGGTTCCACGGTGATCTCATATGGCTTACAGCAGAAACCTGTCGGGGGGTTATAACAACCTGCCAATGCCAAGAGGCACCCAATGCCTCCTTCAGGAACCGACCAGAAATGGGCAAAGCGTGTGGACCGAACTCTCCTTTCTCGGTCAAACTTTTCGGTCTCTTTGACCATTTCATAACTCCTTGGGAATTATAACTACTAACCTAATCTATCTGGAGAAGGAAATGGCAACCCACTCCAGTGTTCTTGCCTGGAGAATCCCAGGGACGGGGGAGCCTGGTGACCTTCTGTCTATGGGGTCGCACAGAGTCGGACACAACTGAAGCGACTTAGCAGCAGCAGGTTAGGTTGGTCATAGCTTTTCTTCCAAGGAGCAAGTGACTTTTAATTTCATGGCTTAATTTAATTTCATGAAATTCAACTTCATGAAATTTTTAACTTCAACCATGAATGTGCCCTACTTAATGGAAATGTCCTTTTAAAAGTATCTTTTATTTCCCCTTTAAAATTAAAACAACAACAAAAAAAAGGTCTGTGTATTGTATTGTAGTTTTGATGGCTGGGATTTAAGCAGACATTTTAAATAATGAAGGGAAATCATGAGTTGTGGATTTTGGAAAATAAAGGTCGAGGATACTAGTTATTTTGTGCCTATGAAACAAAAACAAAGTTAGAAAGAGATGGGTACAATTGACCTTTCAGTTCAGTTCAATTCAGTCAGTAAATTATCGTGTCCAACTCTTTGTGACCCCATGAATTGCAGTACGCTAGGCCTTTCTGTCTATCACCAACTCCTGGAGTTCACCCAGACTCATGTCCATTGAGTCGGTGATGCCATCCAGCCATCTCATTCTCTGTCATCCCCTTCTCCTCCTGCCCCCAATCCCTCCCAGGATCAGAGTCTTTTCCAATGAGTTAACTCTTCACATGAGGTGGCCAAAGTACTGGAGTTTCAGCTTTAGCATCATTCCTTCCAAAGAAATTTCAGGGCTAATCTCCTTTACATTGGACTGGTTGGATCTCCTTGCAGTCCAAGGGACACTCAAGAGTCTTCTCCAACACCACAGTTCAAAAGCATGAATTCTTCAGCGCTCAGCTTTCTTCACAGTCCAACTCTCACATCCATACATGACTACTGGAAAAACCATAGCCTTGACTAGATGGACCTTTGTTGGCAAAGTAATGTCTCTGCTTTTGAATATGTTATCTAGGTTGGTCATAACTTTCCTTCCAAGGAGTAAACGTCTTTTAATTTCATGGCTGCAGTTATCATCTGCAGTGATTTTGGAGCCCCCAAAAATAAAGTCTGATACCATTTCCACATCTATTTCCCATGAAGTGAAGGGACCAGATGCCATGATCTTCGTTTTCTGAATGTTGAGCTTTAAGTCAACTTTTTCACTCTCCTCTTTCACTTTCATCAAGAGGCTCTTTGCCGGGGTCCAGCCCCAGCAGGATCCAGGTTACCCTCAGGATGATGGCATCGGCGATAAGAGAGAAAAAGAGAGAGAGAGAGAAAAAAATGACATGGGGAGACCAAGCTTCGGTGAGCAAGGCCCATAACTTTATTTTCAAAAGGAACTTTTATACCTTGACTTGTACATAGAGGGAAATGAAAGATGCAAAGTCATGCAGAGTCAGCCCAAACATTACATCTGTTTTGTCTTTATCGAAACCAGGATTTTTTCTGCATACCTTTCCCATAAACAATGCTGTGTACATTATCTTCTGGCCTTGGAGGCCTGTGGATATTTTATGACACTTTTTTGATAAAGGCTGCTCAATCAGAAAACTTATTTTCCCTTGAAGTGTTTTTTCTTTATATTTCTAATCTATGTCAGCCTCAGAAAGTGCTAAACAGAGTTACATTCTATGGAGCAAAGGTGCAGTGAGTTACAACAAAGAAAGAACCAATTAGCTCAAAGGTCTGATGTGGTTAATTCCAAGGCTACTACTTGTTTTTCTTACATTCCAACTTTGTTAACTAATGCACTCCCAGGTGCACAATGGATAAGGGATATGGGAACTTGGCAGCAAGCATTGACTCAACAATGAAATCTTACACCAGCACTACTCTAATAGTTTTTAACTCTTCTAAAGGCTCTATATTTTTGGAATGTTTTAGGCTTACCGTGTCTCTCATGGTTGGGAGGCTTTGTACAATCACATGCGTAGCTGCACGAGTCTGGATAAATCTATCAGGCAAGCTAGAAAGCCATCAGAGTAGTTTGAATTGAAACACTCCTATCATGTCCAGGAGACTTATTAACTAAAGCTCTAAGTTGACTCTTTCCAGAGAAAGGTGGTCGGGGATAGCCCCTGTTAATGTCAGAAGAGTTGGTGAAAGGCATAAAATAATAAGACAGACAGATATTGGTTTGGGGGTAGATGCTTGAGCAGATCCAGGGGGTCCCTCGAATCTGATCCACCTTGCTCATCAGATCTCTTCCACATGACCTTGTCATGGGTGGGATCTCCCGTGGTGGCTCCTGGCACTCTTTAGTTCCTCTTCACTTTCTGCCAGAAGGATGGTGTCATCTGCATATATGAGGTTATTGATATTTCTCCCGACAATCTTGATTCCAGCTTGTGTTTCTTCCAGCCCAGCATTTCTCATGATGTACTCTGCATATAAGTTAAATAAGCAGGATGAAATATACAGCCTTGACGTACTCCTTTTCCTATTTAGAACCCGTCTGTTGGTTCCGTATCCAGTTAGAGCCCTGTATAATTTTGACTTTCCCTAACTGACTTGCCTGATAGCTTAGTTGGTAAGGAATCCACCTGCAATGCAGAAGACCTTGGTTCAATTCCTGGGTTTGGAAGATCTGCTGAAGAATGGATAGCCTATCCACTCCAGTATTCTTGGGCTTCCCTTGTGGCTCAGCTGGTAAAGAATCTGCTTGCCATGCAGGAGATCTGAGCTCAATCCATGAATTGGGAAGATCCCCTGGAGAAGGGAAAGGCTACCCACTCCATTATTCTGGCCTGGAGAATTTCATGGGCTGTATAGTCCATGGGGTTGTAAAAAGTTGGACATGACTTAGTGACTTCACTTTCACTTTTCAAAGTTAACCACTAATAGCTTACTGTTGACTGAAAGCCTTCCAGGTAACAGTCAATTAACACATATTTTGTAAGTTATAAGTTCCCTGGTGGCTCAGTGGTAAATAATCCACCTACCAATGCAGAAGACATGGGTTCGATCTCTGGATTAGAAAGATCCCCTGAAGAAGGAAATTACAACCCACTTCAGTATTCTTGCCAGGGAAATTCCATGGACAGAGGAGCCTGGAAGGCTACAGTCCATGCATGGGGTTGCAGAAGAATCTGACACAACTTAGTGACTAAATGACAACAGCAACATACATAGAACTGATGCTGAAGCTAAAACTCCAATACTTCGGCCACCTGACGCAAATAACTGACTCATTGGAAAAGACCCTGATGCTGGGAAAGATTGAAGGCAGGAAGAGAAGAGAACAACAGAGGATGAGATGGTTGGATGGCATCACCAACTAGATGGACATGAGTTTGAGCAAGTTCCGGGAGTTGGTGATGGACAGGAAAGCCTGGAGTGTTGCAGTCCATGGGATTGCAAAGAAATCGACATGACTCAGTGACTGAACTTGATAACTAACTTTTCTTAATTTTTTTAAATATTTCCAGGCTATGGAGTTAGCAAGTTTCCAAAATATTTTCCAATATATGTAATATATATGAAAAAAATCTGTGTATAAGTGGAGCTTCACAATTAAAACCTATGTTTAAAAGTTGCTGATTTGTAACAGTTTTTTTTAGGTTCTACATATAAATGATACCATATAATATTTGTCTTTTTCTGTCCCTTACTTCACTCATTATAACAATCCCTAAGTCCATCCACATCACCGCAAATGGCACTGACTTTTTTTTTTTTAATAATTGAGTAATATTCCAGTGTATGCATGTATCATATCTTTATCCACTCTGCCTTGATGGACACCTAGATTGCTTCTTTGTCCTGGCTAATGTATGAATATTGATATGAACACTGAGGTGCATGTTTCTCCATAGTGGCTGTACCAGTGTATATTCTCACCAAGTGTAGAAGGGTTCCTTTTTCTCCACATCCTTCCCAATATTTATTGTTTGTATATTTTTTGATGATGATCATCCTGACTGGTGTGAGGTAATATCTCACTGTAGTTTTGATTTGCATTTCTCCAGTAATTAGTGATATTGAGCATCTTTTCATGTGCTTCTTAGCCATCTGTATGTATTCTTTGGAGAAATGTCTATTTAGGTCTTCTGTCCATTTTTTTTTTTTTTTTTTGATTGGGCTATTTGTTTTTAATTGAAATGTAATTTAAGTTTTGTTTGTATATCTTGGAGATTAATTCCTGTTGGCTACTTTTTTTGTGAATATCGTTTCTTTGTGGAATCTAAAGAAATGGTACAAATGAATCTATTTACAAAACAGAAGTTGAATCAAAGATATAGAAAACAAACGTATGGCTTCTAGAGGGGAATGAGGGGAGGGATAAATTGGAGAATTTGGATTGACAAATACTCACTACTCTATATAGAATATGTAACTAACAAGAACCTACTGAATAGCACAGGAACTTCCATCCAGTAGTTTGGAATGACTTATGTGAGAACTGAATCTTAAAAGAGTGGATATAAGTATATACATAACTGAGTCACTTTGCTGTACAATAGAAACAACTGCAACCTTGTAAATCAACAACACTTCCCCTACAAAAATGCATCTGATGGAAAGACATTGCAAATCTCAACCTGTTTCAAAATATTTCAATAGCCTTCCATGGAGGGTCCTTCCTTCCTACCTGGTCTGATCTACACATATAATTTGAGATGCTTTTTTGAGCTATATAATAAAAATAAGAGCAATGTTCTTATTAAAAGTAAAAGTTGTTCAACATCAACTGCAAAAAATTAAAAATCCTTCATTTTCATTTTCACTCATCTAGGAAATTCTTCATAAAAATATTCTTAACAAGAATCCAGTTAGGTTTTGTTGATCCTGTGAGTGGAATTAGTATCAGCTACTTTCTAAGTACTATCATTAATGAATAGACTAGCAGTTTGTTGCCCAGATCTTCAAGCCAAACCAAAATAAATATATCATTAAACAATTACCAGGAAGAATTTACAAAAACTGCTCCTGATAAGGATTTGAAAGAAGTAATTCAATATTATGAGTAAAAACAAAAGGCCTAATGCTCTAAAAATCAAATAAGTGAAAGAGCACGGTGAGAGATGACAAGGCATCATACAATTGTAGCATAACTGGAGCTAATTTATGAAAAGTAATTTCAGATATCTAATCAAAGTATTGTCATTCTGTGGCCTTAATTAGTTCATTTCTGAGTTTCAAATAAGTAGAAGACATTATTAACAGAAAACTCAACAAGATTATTGTTCACCCTTAAATTAGATGCATCTCAAAATCGTATTCCATGGAGTACTGTATGGTGTGTATGTGGGTCTAGATCTATAGATCTACACTGAGATAGGGATGAGAGGGAGAGGCACATACACACACAGAGAGAATGTAAACAGTTTAGGAAGAAATACATTTAAAAAATCCTTTAGTCCATGAACGTTTGCTTTGGATTTGGATAGGGTAGTTTAACTTATACCACACCAAAACTCATTTAAAAAATCTGGAAAAAAGAATCTAAGGACTATTTGACAGTCTTAAGAAAGTGCAGATGTTAGAAATTCAAGACGTGTCAGTTCAATGAATATTTCAGGATTTCTCTTTTTTGTTCGAAGTCTCAAAGTGACAGAAATGAAAGGGAGATTGACCTAACCTTACCAGATTTGCAACCCAGCCTTGACTCAGCACAATCGCTGATTGACATTTATTTTTTTTAGGAATACCATTAAAAAGTCATTAGGTATACTGAAGAAAAGACCACAAGACCAATAATCAAGAAAAAAATGTATAATAAAAACAGACTGATAAATGGAACTACTGGAATTGTTGAAAAGGACTTTAAATAAATTGAAATTATTTAAATTGTTTTAATGTTCAGTATAAAAATGTTAATAGAATAAATACAAACAAAATTTCATAGAATAATTGGAATCTGTACAATTATTTCAGTTAAAATATGCAGAGGAAAAGGTGATCATTTTCAAAGGAGGTGCACAGTCAAATAAAAATTCTAATAGGAAATGGCATTTTAGTGAGATTGGAAGAGTGAGCAAACAAAAGTAGATGCCAGTAGGAGCAGAATTAGTAATGAAATTCAAGATTTTCCAGGCATGTAAAAGAAGTTTGGTACTGAGGTCCCAATGAAATATGTCCCCAAATAATCTCAGAGTCTTATTTTTATTGATGGAAATTAGAGGACTCGAAGGTGATCAAAACTAGGAGCAGATATTTTCAAATTTTGAAAAAGGTTGATTTCAGACTCTATTGATTAATAATAATAAATTTCAACAATATTCAAAATGTCTGCTTATAGGCAATTGAAATAATTTTTCAAAGCCAAAATAATTCAAGTCAACCAAATTTTGCCAAATTCTTTCTTTTTTTCCCCATTTGAATTATTTTTTTCCCCCTTGAGTTACTAAGTTCCAAGATGAGGGCCATGCTACTTACATAATTGAATTCGATTTCTACAAAGCATTTGACAGAATAACTATACAATTTAAAATTGTAAACTCAATGACAGGATTTCCAAGAAAACAGAGTTATCTAGCAAATAAATGCAAATAATTCTGATAGTTTTGTGTCAATCTGAAACTTTTCCTTAGTCTTTCTCTGTTACCAGTTATATTGTTTTAAAGGAATAAATAAGGACCAACATATTTCAAAGAAGGCATAAATATAGCAGAGCAAAGAAGAGAGATTTTAAAAGTTTTATTTCAGAATAATCTCAATAGGCTTGAATAGACGTCTTAAATGAAAGCAATAATATTCTACAATATAATAAGTGTAAAATAATGGTTCTAAAGTCTAATTAATAATCCAGCCATGGCTGATTCAGGTCAATGTATGGCAAAAACCACTAAAATATTGTAAAGAATTAGCCTCCAATTAAAATAATTAAAAACAATAAAAATAAAATTAAAAAACGAATCAGTAGAAAGATATAGTAATAAAAAAAAATACAATCAAACAAAAACTGGTTAATGGGAGTATAGTACATGTATTCTTTGGAATTGACCAAATGTCGATGTCATTATAAATCCAAGTGGGAGGGAATATTTTATGAGCTGAATAAAATTTCTCTTCATATCAGAATACAACATATTGAAAAATAATAGTGCGGTTAACTCTCAGCTTTCTATACAAGAGAATTGGTAGTTAATTAGAAAATATTCAGAAGTATTTGACTGAATAATGAATGCAAGAAAGCCACGATAGACAAAAGACAGACAAAGTGACAAAAGAACTGATGATAAAACGTGGAGTGGTATCAATTAAAATATACTTTGTCAATTATATTGAAGTGTAATGAACTACGTAAATTTTCCCCAATCAAGAGAAATAATCATTAAAATGTTTTTGCATTCTGGTTTAGCTATATCAATAGATTACTCTCTATAAATCCACACATGTATATCTAAAGGAGAAGGAGGAGGAGAGCAACAGAGGATGGATTGATTGGATGGCACCACTAACTCAATGGACATAAATCTGAGTAAATTTACAGTGATAGTGAAGGACAGGGAAGCCTGGCATGCTGCATCCAGGGGGTCGCAAAGAGGTGGACACAACTGAATAACTGAAAAACAGCAACAATAATATCTAAAGAACAAGAAGTCAGTACACAATTTTAAAGGTTATGAATCTAGGTAAAAAACGTACATATCTCATAAGAGTATCTTCTTATTTAGAATGATTTAAATATATCACTAGTAGAAGTAACACTAGAAGCCTATCTCCATGCCAGTTTGTTTTACTTATTTCTTCAGTTCAGTTCAGTTCAGTCACTCAGTCATGTCCAACTCTTTGTGACCCCATGAATCACAGCATGCCAGGCCTCCCTGTCCATCACCAACTTCCGGAGTTCACCCAGACTCACGTCCATCAAGTCAGTGATGCCATTCAGCCATCTCATCCTCAGTCATCCCCTTGTCCTCCTGCCCCCAATCCGTCCCGGCATCAGAGTCTTTTCCAATGAGTCAACTTTTTGCATGACGTAGCCAAACTATTGGAGTTTCAGCTTCAGCATGAACTTCCAATGAACACCCAGGACTGATCTCCTTTAGGATGGACTGGTTCGATCTCCTTGTAGTCCAAGGGAATTTCAAGAGTCTTTTCCAACACCACAGTTCAAAAGCATCAATTCTTCTGCACTCGGCTTTCTTCACAGTCCAACTCTCATATCCATACATGACCACTGGAAAAACCATAGCCTTGACTAGATGGACCTTTGTTGGCAAAGTAATGTCTCTGCTTTTCAATATGCTATCTAGGCTGGTCATAACTTTCCTTTCAAGGAGTAAGTGTCTTTTAATTTCATGGCTACAGTCACCATCTGCAGTGATTTTGGAGCCCCCAAAATAAAGTCTGACACTGTTTCCACTGTCTCCCCATCTATTTCCCATGCAGTGATGGGAACAGATGCCATGATCTTCGTTTTCTAAATGTTGAGCTTTAAGCCAAATTTTTCACTCTCTTCTTTCATTTTCATCAAGAGGCTCTTAGCTCCTTTTCACTTTCTGCCATAAGGGTGGTGTCATCTACATGGCTGAGGTTACTGATATTTCTCCTGGCAATCTTGATTCCAGCTTGTGCTTCTTCCAGCCCAGCATTTCTCATGATTCACTCTGCGTATAAGTTAAATAAGCAGGGTGACAATATACAGCCTTGACGTATGCCTTTTCCTATTTGGAACCAGTCTGTTGTTCCATGTCCAGTTCTAACTGTTGCTTCTTGATTTATAGGCTGTATATTGTCACCTTGTGTATTTAACTTATATGCAGAGTACATCATGAGAAACGCTGGACTGGAAGAAAGACAAGTTGGAATCAAGACTGCTGGGAGAAATACCAATAATCTCAGATATGCAGATGATAACACCCTTATGGCAGAAAGTGAAGAGGAACTAAAAAGCCTCTTGATGAAAGTGAAAGTGGAGAGTGAAAAGGCTGGCTTAAAGCTCAACATTCAGAAAACGAAGATCCTGGCATCTGGTCCCATCACTACATGGAAAATAGATGGGGAAACAGTGGAAACAGTGTCAGACTTTATTTTTCTGGGCTCCAATATCACTGCAGATGGTGACTGCAGCTATGAAATTAAAAGATGCTTACTCCTTGGAAGGAAAGTTATGACCAACCTAGATAGCATATTGAAAAGCAGAGACATTACTTTGCCAACAAAGATTCGCCTAGTCAAGGCTATGGTCTTTCCTGTGGTCATGTATGGATGTGAGAGCTGGACTGTGAAGAAGGCTGAGCGCCGAAGAATTGATGCTTTTGAACTGTGGTGTTGGAGAAGACTCTTGAGAGTCCCTTGGACTGCAAGGAGATCCAACTGGTCCATTCTGAAGGAGATCAGCCCTGGGATTTCTTTGGAAGGAATGATGCTAAAGCTGAAACTCCAGTATTTTGGCCACCTCATTCGAAGAGTTGACTCATTGGAGGAGACTCTGATGCTAGGAGGGATTGGGGGCAGGAGGAGAAGGGGACGACAGAGGATGAGATGGCTGGATGGCATCACTGACTTGATGGACGTGAGTCTGAGTGACCTCCGGGAGTTGGTGATGGACAGGGAGGCCTGGAGTACTGCAGTTCATGGGGTCGCAAATAGTCGGACATGACTGAGTGACTGATCTGATCTGATCTGATCAGATAACTGATATCCTCAGTGTTGTGATTGGGGAAATCGAGCCTCAGCAAGGTGAATTATCTTGCACAGAATCCCATGGCCAGTTGTCAGCACAGCTGATGTTATAAACCACAACAAAGGAGTCAAATTTAGTTTCTTCCCATGCATTCTGCTTCCCTTATTTTATATATGTCAATCTTTTTTTTCCAAAGAAACTCTAAAGCTCTTCAAGTGTAGTATTAATAACAGTGTGTAACAAGGTGCTGAGCCCACAGTAGGCATAGAATGCATGTAGATATTTTTGGCGCTGAGTTGCAATTCAGCCAACTTTAGAAAACTAAGCCAAGAGGAAATTATATTCAGTTCCAGAGAAAATGGTATTATAAGCTATCTTTAAAAAAAAAAAGTCTTAGAGGTTCCAATATATTTTATTATAACATGGCAGTGAATCAATAATAAGAAAATGTATTTTTCTTTAGTGTAATGACATACATTCAATTATTGATTTTCTTGAAACAGAAAATGACTTTGATTTAGATTTTAAAATTTTTCTTGTAGAACAAGCTCTCACTTTATCCTAAAATTACATATTTTATATATATGCATATGTATGTGTATGTGCATGTGTGTGTTTAGTAACAGATATAGTGCTAGACATGTGTGAATGTATATATGATTAATTATCCATGCATAGAGATAGATAGGTAAACCATGGATGAGATGATGCGTAAGAGAAAAAGAAAGAGAGAGATTTTGTTGGTAATTATATTTATTTAGTTCTCTGCAGCAAAAGGATCATACCTTTATCTGGGAATTTGGTCACATTTTATTACTACCAAGAATCAGCACATTCCTGGAAAACCAAGAACTAAGCAGTTGAAAACACATAACACTGCTCTTTGGGAGGGTGCTAAGTGTAGAAAAGCCCCCACATGAAAGTTCAAAAAGTTCCCCTTTCACACATTAAAATGAATTACTCTTCATTTAATACTATCTTTGTTTTAAATGTAATTTAATATGTTGAACTGAATTATTACCAACATTTCCAAATGTAAAAGGAAGTGACGATGACCATGTTTTTGGCTTTATTTTTTTTTTTTTTGGCGTAGTCATTACACATAGTTATTTTCCAACTTCTATCTTGCTTTATACAAATTAATCTAATTTTATTTATGTCATTATTTCCAGGAAAGCATATCATTATAAAATGAAAGTTCAGTAATCTAGTATGTGTGTTTTGTATGTCATATTGTTATCATCATCATCATCTAAGGAGGATCTATTATAGGAAATGTCTTTTGGATGATTCTTAGAGATGCTTCTAAGAGATTGACATGAGGAAGAGGGAGGTCCACAGATCCTGCTGTCATCCTGCTGAGGGTAGATAACATGAGTGATGGGCCTGGTCAAGCCTGACAAGATCAATGAATGGGAAATAATACACAGATGGAGTTAAAACCCACAGCATATGTTTTGAAGCGGTTTTAATTCAGAATGAAAGGTAGAAGTGAAGTGGATCTCAGACAAAGCAGAAGTTACTTAGGAATGAACCAACAGGAGCTTTTAAGGCCTTGATAACTTGGAGGGGAGAGAAAATTCAGAGAGCTAAAAGCCAGAACATGAGAAGCAAATAGACTGTTGGTCTGAATTTCAATATAAATGCAAAATATTGCCTTTTTTGCAAGTAAGAATCATTAATCTTTAGTTCTTATTATGGGATATAGCAACTGAGTATAAATGAGCGCGAAAAGCTTACTAATGTCTCCTTAAAAGTTAAATAGAAAAATTATTTTCCAAGAAGTCCTGTCTTCCCAAGAAAAGAGCTGTGTGTCTATCACAGCAGTACTTTTGAAAAAATAGTAAGTAAATAACACCAAAAGCTCAGGAGAAGCTACTCAGAATGATTAAATTAATCCCATGCTGGCCCCTCAAATGTTCAAACAGTTCTGTATCTAAAAGTGCATCCAATTGTTATTATTGAAGTTTATTCTTTTCCACTATTCACTCTAGTCATAAGGTTTTATGTTTTACATAATGTTTTATTACAGCATTAAACTTGCTTCTTAAAATACTTTGAGAGTATGTGATATGATGTTCATAATTGATTTTTTAAATTGATTTTAGCTTTCTACTGTAAATTAAAAGTCTTTCTCAGGTTAAGATGATGTATAACAAAATACAAATTCTACTCTGATACTGACGTTGGTAGTGAAAGTAACTCAGGGAAGACTGAAAGATATTGGTTTGTTAATAAGAAAAAAAAATATTCAGGGCCAAATTTGGGACTAAATGTGCTTCAATTAAAATCTGTACTTATGAAGGGTTAATAAGAGAGTTTGCATATTTACAAATATTGCCAAGAAAGTAACAACACGTCTTGAATAGACAAATTTAAATTTTACTTTTCGTAAGTACATAGCTGGTTGACAAAAAGCTCTTTCTGTGGCTCTAAAGGTTGAATTTAAAAGTATATTGATTTCAAAGCCAAAAAAAGAAAAATAATGTGGTTCTCTTCTATTACATTTCTAAGTGCTCAAATTCTTATTTAGAATTGTAACTTATTTTCTTGCAGAAATTGGACTAGAAATGGAAAAACTCATAATTTCCATTTTTTAATATCAGAAATGGCCTAAAAAAAATTCTCAATGCTTTTCATTTTGAAGGCAGAGTAGCAATCGGTCAAACTATAATAAGACTTTAAACTCTCTAAAAAAATATTCTCCCATAAAAGTGTCTGCTTTGAATGTCATAGTATGAAAATAGTACTACAATGTCCTCTGGTCATATAAAATAATTTTTTATAATATGTAGTTTAATTGATCATCTGACAAAATGTTTACTACTATGGAAACATAAGTGAACATTAATTCTGTTTTAGTATATTTGTTATCACCCAATGGGCATGAATCTGAGCAAACTCTAGAAGATAGTGAAGGACAGAGGAGCCTGGAGTCAGAGGGGGTTATAAAGAGTCCGACACGACTTAGTGATTGAACAACAACTTATATTTGATGTTACTCATTTCTGATACAGAATTAGGATTAGTGACTATTCTCAACTTAGTGAACAATAGAATATGATTCAGTACATATGTATTTTGCTTTTTTATTATTTTTAGAGTCGCTTGACTGTGTCATAAATTTCTTGAACCATAAGTTCTCATCTCTCATGACCCCTCTATAATAAATATGAGCATAACGTCCTTAGCCATCTGCTTACCTCCATATCCCTTTTACTTGCCACATTCTTTTGTCAAAGTTAACAAAAATAAATTTTTGATGGAATGTTATCTGTGCTTTAACTTGGTTATTTAAGGAAGATAACATCCATCCATGGGATTTTCCAGGCAAGAGTACTAGAGTGGGCTGCCCTTTCCTTCTTCAGGGTATCTTCCCAACCCAGGGATCGAACCTAGATCTCCTACTTTGCAGACAGATGCTTTACCATTTGAGCCACCAGGAAAGCCCTTGCAAAACTTACCTCTGACTCAAATAAAACGTCTATAGTAAGTTGAAATCTTAAAACTGTCAACAGAGGCCTGGGTGAGATGGAACTCCAGATCAGTATAAAAAAGGTTTAATTTTCTACACTGGTATAAAAGATAGATGAGATACTTGGCTTGAAAGAATTTAATGATTTGTATTTAAAATAGATGTTGAAAAACATTATAAATATACTGAAGGTTAATAAATTAAGCTAAAGTTACTTAAGTAAATATTAGAAAATATGCACTGTTAGTAAGTTATTTTCTTTAACTGCATAAAGCTGTCTGTTATCAATTGAAGAACTTTTCAAGTTGAAATGAACTACTACAATTTATGAACCTTACTTTAACCTGGAAGACTATAGGAAGGATAGCTCAGCAAAGAAAACCTTTTACTGATTTAGAAAAAAGGAAATTTTTTAGTTCCTTTTTATTTTATTTTTTAAAATTTATTTATTTTAATTGGAGGCTAATTATTTACAATATTGTAGTAAAAAATATCAAAAAGGAAAAATGTCAAAGGGTTGATTAGGAATTTAAATATTATTAATGAATTTAGAAGCATAGAGGGTTGAACAAAGTATGAGGATAGTAGGTAATCCATTTGGTGGTGAAAGATCAATGCATATACATGGAATCTAGAAAAAATTTTACCAATAACCCCATTTGCAGGGCAAGAATAGAGAAACAGATGTAGAGAATGGATTTGCAAACACAGTGGGAAAAAGAGAGAATGGATGAACTGAGAGCGTAGCACTGACATGTATACATGACCTTATGTAAAAAATGGAGAAGGAAATGGCAACCTACTTTCTTGCCTGGAGAATCCCAGGGACGGGGGAGCCTGGTGGGCTGCCATCTATGGGGTCACACAGAGTCGGACACGACTGAAGCGACTTAGCAGCAGCAGCAGCAGCAGGAAAAAGCTGCTGTATAGGACAAAGTGCTAAGCTCTATGTTCTGTGAAGACCTAATGCAGTGCTATGGGGAAGGTGGAAGGGAGGCTTAAGTGGGGGGACATATTTACACATATAACTGATTCAAATTGTTGTACAGCAGAAACTAACACAACATTGTAACACAATCACACCCCAATTAAGTATTTAAAATTTTTAAAATGAATCACAAATCTGTGGAATTGATGACATTACTCAGTAAAGTTATATAAAGAGGACCCAGGATCAGCATCAATCTTAAAATATATGATAACTAAGAAAAAAAAAAAAAAAAGATTAAGTTGTGCATGGGAATAGAAAAGCAATCACAGAGAGTACAAGATAGTGGAAGCTAAAGGGGAATGATATTTCAAGAAGAGAAAGTAGTCAACATTTTCAGATGAGAAACAAAAAGTTAGTGACAATCATAAAGTATACAATGCAATTAACAGCAAAATAATTTTGCTGTGTTATTTATTTCTAATGGTTATTGGAGAAGTTAAGGTGATTGAAACCAGATTTGATGTGTTGGTTTCACTTATGAGGTGGACGGGCAGTAAGAGACAGAGCTCAAGGAAAGTATGGATCTTAAGGAATTCATGGTTTCAGAAAGATTTTTCCTAAGTTCATTCCTTGATAGGTAAATCAGCCCTGGGATTTCTTTGGAAGGAATGATGCTAAAGCTGAAACTCCAGTATTTTGGCCACCTCATGCGAAGAGTTGACTCATTGGAGAAGACTCTGATGCTGGGAGGGATTGGGGGCAGGAGGAGAAGGGGACGACAGAGAATGAGATGGCTGGATGGCATCACTGACTCGATGGATGTGAGTCTGAGTGACCTCCGGGAGTTGGTGATGGACAGGGAGGCCTGGCGTGCTGCAGTTCATGGGGTCGCAAGGAGTCGAACACGACTGAGCGACTGATCTGATCTGATCTGATTTAAATGCTGCATGAAATAAAGTGGTAGATAGAAAGAGGTTAGAGATGCTATAGAGTAGAAACAATTGAAAAATCATTGATTCTGTTTGAGATAGTATTTGTGTGTGTGTGTGAAAATGATAGTAATCATAGGTCATAAAAATTGGTTTTGACAAAGATGAACTCATTCCCATTGTGGAGTGTGTACAAATCAGTAAATTACTCGTGTAGACTAAAAAGATATGGTGGTTTAAAGGTGGAAATGTCAGGCCATTAATGTCTAATAATTTTTATTTTCTCAGTGAAGTTGAAAAGAAGGTTAAAATTGGAAGTGGTGGGATGCTTTCTGTTGCTGCTGCTGCTAAGTCACTTCAGTCATGTCTGACTCTATGCGACCCCACATAAGATACTCAACATTGCTAATTATTAGAGAAATGGAGATAAAAACTTACAATGACTTATTACCTCACACCATTTAGACTGGCCATCATTATGCTATGCTATGCTATGCTAAGTCACTTCAGTAGTGTCCGACTCTGTGTGACACCATATATGGCAGCCCACCAGGCTCCCCCGTCCCTGGGATTCTCCAGGCAAGAACACTGGAGTGGGTTGCCATTTCCTTCTCCATTTTTTACATAAGGTCATGTATACATGTCAGTGCTACGCTCTCAGTTCATCCATCCTCTCTTTTTCCCACTGTGTTTGCAAATCCATTCTCTACTCTGTTTCTCTATTCTTGCTCTGCAAATGGGTTCATTGGTAAAATTTTTCTAGATTCCGTGTATATGCATTGATCTTTCCGTTTTTTACTTAACTTCACTCTATATAACAGACTGTGTGTCCATCCACATCATTACAAATGACCTAATTTTGTTTCTTTCTCATTTTCCATTTTTAAAACACATTTTCATAATTTAATTTGAAATGATTCTTGTAAATAAATTTAATCATGTTTTATGTTTGTAAATGTTCCAAGTACCTATGATACATGCTTAGAATGTGGCTGTGAAGGGGGAAATAAATATTTAGAGCAGAGAATATGCTATAAAGATGTTTCGAATCTGTAAACAAATTAATATGTACACAGAATCAGCATTATTTCAGTTTTTCTATGTCTTTGCAGAAAAAAAAAAAAGTAAATATAAAACTAAATAATACTTCTTTCCCCCCACAGTTCCTATATCATCATCATCTACTACATTTGAAGATGTAGCAGCTACATCTTCAAGCTGCTAATAAATATCAAAGAGTTGGACATGACTGAAGTGACTGGGCATGTACACATGCACATCATGTATGGTTCCCATATCTGTTAGCATCATGATAAAGGTGAGAGAATCTGGAACCAAAAACTAGGTGTGTGACCTTGGTTAAGGTATCTAACCTTGCTGAATTTCTCTCTAGAAAGATAGGACCACATGGTCACTAGGGCAGTTTCAAGTTGAAAATATTTTGATAGTCTATTCCTTACCACGTTCACAATGCTCTTCTATGCATAGTGTTTACTTTATAATTATTCATACTTACATCCACACTGCAGGGGTGCTGAAGAGCTTCTAAGACCTGGCAAAGCAATAAGTGGATGCAGGTCTCAGAGTCCATTAAACCTCAGCTGAGGAGGTTTATTCTCAGATGCAAGGTTGTGTCCAGACACTTTGTTATCTCATTTTTTACTGTCAGCTGCCAGGATCCTTTTGTAGTCATTTGCATAGTTTAAACTGCTGTCACTGACGATCTAAATGTTGCTTTACTCCATCAGTTGACTCTAATATCTAAGCAGGCAAATCTTTTAAGATTAGGCTCAAATTAACCTTACTCTAATTCTATCAAAAGTATGCTAATTTGCAGTGTTGACTTTGAACTCATTATTTTTGAGAAAACTAAAAGAAGGAAGAAAGCCTAACTACCTGATCACAAATGCCCCCAGCATATCTTGAAATACATAGGTAATGTTGCTTTGATGATTAACTTTATGTCTTAGGATCTTCATCTCAGCCTTAGATATAACAATAATTTAAGGTGTCATGTTTGTAGTTTGCTTTGGGTCATCTTGAAACTATACTTTAAAATAATCTTTAAGATTCAAGCATATTAAGAAGAAGCACATATCAAAGGTACATCTTGTGCTATGCACTAAAGTAATTTACCTGAATGCAGGCCACCTTGCCCCCAAAGGCTGGATAAATCACCTGAAGTCTATTTTAATCCTTGTTGTTCTCAATCTCACTTCTTTTCTTTCTGTAGCCTGACTTCATCTCAGAAATCCATTAAGAATTTTATATCCCATTTACCAGTACCTGCTTCTTTTCACATAATCTAAATTAACCCAACTCCACTTGACAATAGAGCTTCTAAGAAAAAGTTCGGTTCATCATTAAAAAGCTGACCCAAAGGAATGGAAAAAGAGGCTTTTATATAATAAAACACTGAGCTCCTGCAATCACAACTTTTATTAACTGGCATACCCTAAGAGTCTAAGCAAACACATTTGAGAAATTGATTTCCTTGGGTAATATTTCTGGATGTCCTAAGTAATAAACTTTGATGAACAGTTAAGTTGAAAAAAGACAGAAATAAACTTTTAATGTGTTTCTGCTCCCATCATCTTTTTTTTTTGCTTTTAAAAAGTTATATAGAGGAGTCAAGAAGATAACTTTGCTATAAATTCAAAATTTATTAAAAAATTATTTGCAAGTTGGGTTACCTATATGTGCATGTATGTGTGTTAAGTTGCTTTAATCATGTCTGACTGTTTGCAACCCCATGGACCGTAGACCATCAGACTCCTCTGTCAATGGGATTTTCCTCTCAAGAATACTGGAGTGAGTTGCCATTTCCTACTCTAGTAGGATCTTCCTGATTCAGAGATTGGACCTGGGTCTCCTGTGTCTCCTGCATTGCAGGTGGATTCTTTACCACTGAGCCACAGGAGAAGCCCTTGAGGGTGTGTGAGTGTGTGAGGTTTCCTTAGTTTGTGTTTCCCTTTTAATTATTTTTTTTTGTTCCAATCAAAATGTAGACTACAAGACCCTTCTTATGGATTTCTCTTTATCTTGGGCTTATCTATACAGTAAGAATCATAATACATGTGTGCTATGTTGTGTCCGACTCTGTGAGACCCTATGGACTGTAGCCTACTGGGCTTCTCTGTCCATGGGATTCTCCATGCAGGAATACCAGGTTGGACTGCCATACCATCCTAAAGGGTATCTTCCCAATCCAGGGCCTGAACCCATGTCTTTTATGTTTCCTGCATAGTATGGCACCCTAATGGGCTTCCCCAGAGGCTCAGCCTTAAAGAATTGGCCTCCAATGCAAGAGATGCAGGTTGGATCCCTAGGTCGGGAAGATTCCCTGCAGAAGGAAATAGTAACCCACTCCAATATTCTTGCATGGGAAATACCAGGGACAAAGGAGCCTTGTGGACTGTGGTCCATGAGTCACAAAGAGTCGGACGTGGCTGAAGCAACTAAGCATACAGCATAGATGTCACCCTAATATGCTGTTTATTTTGGTGCTTGGGAGAAGAAATGTAGTTGTTCAAGTTTCTCATATTCTTGACTGTTTTTTTCTGACAGTTTATTTAGGGACTGAAAAAATGAAACAGCTTTGCAATTTTTTCTTTAGTATATAAAAATTTCCTTACATTTTACAATTTACAAAACAATTTTATATACCTTATTCTTATTACGTGATCAGAAAATCCTGACATTTTGGAATTTGTAAAAAATAAAATCTAGAAACTCTGAGTAGTCATGTATATGTGCAAATACAATCATACAAGAATTTGTAATAAATTTCATTAGATAAAAAAAGATTAATTTATCATTTGAAGAAAAGAGTAAAACTCTAATCTGTTATCAAATCTCATATATTTTTGTATTTAGGAAAAAATAACTCAATTTATCAGAAAATGAAATAGACATATATTAAGACTATATTTAAATTCTGTCTTTATCATTGTTATTTCTTAACTTTCTTCGGTTAAAGAGTAAAAAACAAGCTTGAGAAGGGCCTTTTAGATGAAATATAGAAAAAATATACTAGTCTCATTATTTGTGTAGTTTCAAATGCCTGTCATTTCCACCTATCTTTCAAAGATAAATTACAAGTAGTTTAATTAACACAAATGTAAAATTTTAGTTTTGAGTAACCGAGTAATTAAAATAAAACATAATCTTTAAAAACTGTGAAACAATATACTGTATCAGGTCAGTTCAGTCACTCAGTCATGTCAGACTCCTTGTGACCCCATGGACTGCAGCACGCCAGGCCTCCCTGTACCTCACCAACTCCCGGAGTTTACTCAAACCCATGTCCATTGAGTCAGTGATGCCATCCAACCATCTCATCCTCTGTGGTCCCCTTCTCCTTCTGTCTTCAATCTTTCCCAGGATCAGGGTCTTTTCGAATGAGTCAGCTCTTCACATCAGGTGGCCAAAGTATTGGAGTTTCAGCTTCAGCATCAATCCTTTCAATGAATATTCAGGACTGATTTCCTTTAGAAAGGACTGGTTGGATCCCCTTGCTGTCTAAGAGACTCTTAAGAGTCCCTTAAGAGTCTTTCCCAACACCACAGTTCAAAAGCATCAATTCTTCTGAGCTCAGCTTTCTTTATAGTCCAACTCTCACATCCATACATGACCACTGGAAAAACCATAACCTTGACTAGATGGACCTTTGTTGGCAAAGTAATGTCTCTGCTTTTTAGTAAGCTGTCTAGGTTGGTCATAACTTTTCTTCCAAGGAGCAAGCATTTTTAAATTTAATGGCTGCAGTCACCATTTGCAGTGATTTTGGAGCCCCCCAAAATAGAGTCTGACACTGGTTCCACTGTTTTCCCATCTATTTGCCATGAAGTGATGGGGCCAGACGCCATGATCTTAGTTTTCTGAATGTTGAGCTTTAAGCCAACTTTTTGACTCTCCTCTTTCACTTTCATCAAGAGGCTCTTTAGTTCTTCTTCACTTTCTGCTATAAGGGTGGTGTCATCTGCATGGCTGAGATTATTGATATTTCTCCTGGCAATCTTGATTCTAGCTTGTGTTTCATCCAGCGCAGCATTTCACATGATGTACTCTGCACATAAGTTAAATAAGCAGCATGACAATATACAGCTTTTACGTGCTCCTTTCCCGATTTGGAACCAGTCTGTTGTTCCATGTCCAGTTCTAACTGTTGCTTCTTGACCTGCATACAGATTTATCTATATACTTGTAACTAATGTAATAATATACATCAATTTCAGCTATGTTGTTTAATTGCTAAATGGTGTCGAACTCTTTTGCAAACCCATGGACTGCAGCATGCCAGACTCCTTTGTCCATGGGATCTCCCAGGCAAAATATTAGAGAGGATTGTCATTTATTTCTCCCGGGTATCTTCCTGAGCCAGGGACTGAACCCATGTATCCTGCATTGGCAGGTAAGTTCTTTACCACTGAGCCACCAGGGCAGCCCCAACTATAATTATATAAATACATAAATAAATTACATAAATGTATATTTATTTTAAGTTTGTTAAATTTTATAGTTTGGAATATTGTGTTGTTACAAGAAAGTTGAATTTTTGGTTTCAATTAAATTTTCTTTGCAAGTATCTAGTGCAAAACTTGTGAGAAAATTCAGTAGTAATATATTACCCTCTTGAAGATGCTGATAAGAATTAGATTTTCACAGTATTATTATTAGTCCTATTTATAGATGACCTTTTCTGAAATGGTTTTAAAAATGTGAAAAATCATCAAACATTAAAGATAAGAAAAGCAATAAGTGGATAGAGTGACATAATTTGGGCTAAATTCCCTATTTCACTTAATTTCTAAGACCTCAGTAATCAGTGCAAATTATTTAGGATTTGGAGTGTCATATGAAATATATATTGCACTGAGGGTATATATAATTTAGAACTAATGTAAACCAATTATGTTATGAGGAACTGATTTTGGGGGGTAGGTCACTGAAAACAGTATTTGTTTGATTAGAGTTTACTGCTAGGTCCATAGCTTTTCTATAAATGTGTAATAAATGCTAGGATCAGAACAAATTTTGTCACAATTGGGATATTCACTGAACATTTATTAGCATGAAAATAAAAACATTACACTACCTAGTCTACAGGCTTGAGTCACTTCCATGTCTCTTTTCACGTGTACCTTTCCTGGAAATTTTAACAAAGGCCACAGTAGACAATAGACCAGACGCTGGATTGTGTAACCACTATAGCCAATATCAGGCAACCAAAAGCTCTAAGGTCTTAGTGGTTATGGAACTGTCAGAAGTTTAGCTTGGGGACTTACCCTAGGAGTGACCTGGGTGGAGAATATTTAAAATAGATTAGCCAACCCATATCTTTAAATAATTTTAATGTTCCAATGGACTTTCCAGGTGATGCTAGTGTTAAAGAAACTGCTGCCAATGCAGGAGATGTAAGAGCCATCGGTTCGATCCCTGGGTTGGGAAGATCCCCTGGAGGAGGGCCTGGCAACCCACTCCAGTATCCTTGCCTGAAAAATCCCAGGGATAGAGGAGCCTGGCAGGCTATGGTCCATAGGGTCACAAAGAGTCTGACTTATCTGAAGAGAGATAGCATGCACAGAATGTTCCAATAATATTTATAATAGTCATAATAAAGGCTGCTATTTCCTTCTATAAAAACATTTTGACATGTTTTGACTAGTAAATAAATGTTGATAGAGTTACCAGCTACAGAGCCTCTTATAGTGACTATCCGTGCAATGTGCACTTTTAAATATAATGCCAGCAGTCCCCCACTGACTATGCATCCTTGCTTAGACTGTCATCAGCATCTGGGTTATAGTGTAACTTGAAAAGCGCATGCACAATTAAACATCATACATTCTGGAATATTTTAAAGTAAATTGATATTCAAAGAACTAGAGGATAAAGACAATTTAACAAATTATGATCCTAAGGAAAAGAGGATGATAACTTGAGAACAAGGGTTGCCTTTCGTTCATACATGTCTTTATAAGTATTAGAAATATATTCTTTTGGAATTTGAATATGTTTATTTATCTATCTTTTCCCTATAATCACTTGTTTTCTTATATGACAACAACAAAAAGATGTCACATTAAAGTCTATGACACTTGGAGCTATGTATACAATTTTGCTATTGTGCCTTCATGCACTTATGTATAGAGGGCAATTGTCCATGTTCTACCATTGTTTCTCATTCAATAAAAGTTTGGTGCAAATAGAAAATACATAAAAGCTATATAACTAAATAACAAAGTTTTTATTTTATGGGAATGATATAAGTAGATGTATGAAAGGGTCCCTGATTAGATAAATATTAGAAATTTGATCTATTTCATATTATTCAACATCAACCTACTGTTTGCAAAGCACTGTGATAAATGAGTTGGCATACAAAGTAATAGAAAGAGCCAAACTAGTTTCATTAGTCATTTAAAAGAAGCCTTCTAAAGATATTCAGGTTCCTTGCTGACCACAAGTCAGCAAACATTTTCTGTAAAGTGCCAGATAATGAGTCTTCTACACTGTGGGCCACATGATTTCTTTTGCAAATTCTTCCTGTTACCAGTGTAACAGAAAGCAACCATAGACAAAAGGGAAGATGGATGTGGCTGTGTTTCAATAAAACTATCTGCAAAAACAGAGTGTGGTCTGTATTTAGTTGGAAAGCTATAGTTTTCCAACTTTATTCTAGACCAGTTAAATCAATCCAAGGGGCTCTTTGAATAAAGACTTTTTAATAAGCTACACAGGTGATTGTCATGATTGGACATATTTGGAGAACATCAGGATAAAATATGCACATTGAATATGGCATGGGTCTTAAAGTTGGCCTCAGTTTTGGCAAAGGACTTAAACAATATGAAGATGTGATGCAACATGAAGATGCTGTTTGTGAAATTGCCAGTTAGAGAGGCTCCAAAGGGACTAAGCAGAATAGATAAGAGAGTTCTGTACTATCTTGGTACATGCACATTTTTAGGTCTTAATTCATTTGGGTGGACTACAAAGCATTTAAGCTCATTAAAAAGGCCATTACAGAGAGAAAGGAGTTTCACAAACATCATATATTTTACTTAAAGTAGTGAATTCCTTTGACAGTATTAAGCACTATAATCAAGTGTGAAGGTCACTTTAGATTTCTGGTTTCCCTTAAAAATCTGAAATATTTGACACTTTCTAGATTGCATTTTCAAAAGGCAAAACTTATCTGGAGCTGAATATTGTATCCCGCTTAAGTGGGGGCATGTTTTATTTTATTCAAGTAATCCTCACTTGGCATACATAACTTATTTGGGTTACCTAAATGTCCTGGTAGGTATTTAATTTTAGACATTTTCTTTCTAATCATTGCATACACATGTCAGTCATCAGGAAGAGAAGAGAGAATTCAAAAGGGGCTTCTTTAGGAGATATGCAAATTTCCTGCTAATAGGTGGAAAGATTTAAAGGTTACCAACTGTATAACCCATTTCCAGAAAGCACCTATTTATCAATTTAAATCAGTTATACATCAGCATAATTTAATCACTGTAATGTATGCACACTTGATATTACATTTTCCTATTATACATATTCCACAGTAACTTGATAAAGACTAAATAAAACAAAACTGAACCAACACTTTCCCAGGGCAGGTTAAACAAACTCTGCATTAAACTTACATAAATATGGAAATCCCTATGTCCTTTAGATGTGTCATGTTTTTCAATGAAACTAATAAAAAGATTAACTTTGAAGATATTTGAAGCATATTGTATATGTTATATTTTTAAGGTAAAATGAGATGATGAAGCTTTGGGATCCAAGGCCACGAAACACAAACCTCAAAAATATGAAGTACTGAATTTTAGGAGTAATAAACAAATTCAAAATGTCAATGCATTAAAAAATATATATTTTTTATATTTGACTTGATGGTCTCAGAGTTTTCCCCATATTTGTGATATTTTAAGTTCTGCTCTTTAGTCTTATTGGGAATTTTTTTACTTCTTCAAACATATCTAGTTCAATAATTAATAACACTATTTTTATACGAAAGCAATATTTAAGAAAATGTTAGTTCTTATTCTGTTAATATGGTCCCCAAACATCAGAAAAATATCTATAGGCAGACTTTTCCCTAAGATATAGCCTAAGCTATAGTCTCTGTTTGATAAAGCTAAATGTTGTGGCATTTTTTTTGTGTGTGTGGGGTAATCTAAATTGTTCAACAAGTTCAGAGACAATACATATCTGTCTGTATTAATACAATATTTACTCCAGATTGAGGTGCTCTTCAGCACGTCTTCAGAAATAGAATTAAATCTGTAGAACAAATCTATATCCATGATTTGGTGATAAGTAGAAACACAGTAGGAAGTTGCTTATGTGGTTTAATTTGTCTTATGCTATTCATGATGGTTTCCAGTATTAAATTAATAGTCCAACATTAGACATTTGTTTATTCAAAGTTTATTTGTTTATTCAAGCCACGGACTTCCCTGGTGGTTCAGATGGTAAAGCATCGGCCTACAATGCAGGAGACCGGGGTTCAATCCCTGGGTCAGGAAAATCCTCGGAGAAAGAAATGGCAACCCACTCCAGTACTCTTGCCTGGAAAATCCCATGGATGGAGTAGCCTAGTAGGCTACAGTCCATGGGGTGGCAAAGAGTCAGACACAACTGAGCGACCTCACTTTTTCACTTTATTCAAGGTTAAGATATTGCTGCCATTTAAAGTTTCCTATTTATGTAAAACCATACTTGAAAGAACAGTTATGGTAATCTTTTTCAACTATTAAAAATTTAGTGAGCCTGATGGAACTTCTCACAAATTTTGCCACCTACCTAAACTCAGCGTTTTATACTACATTTCAGTGGGCTAAAAAATGGGCTAGAGTTGGAAAGTTTATATTTTCTTTGCAGGCACAGATGAGTAAAGTACAGCAATGAAAAGATAAAGGACACCTGGATTTAAGATGAATTAATTGGACATTACTTAATAGAACGTGAAATAATGAAGTTCCAGTGACTGAAACTGCATGTAGTGACTCAAAAGCTTGAACAAAGGAAATTGTTTTCTTTCTCCTTTTCCTTCTTTATCTCTTGCTTTTCTTTGCTTCTTCTCTACCCACATGCCGTATAAAGATGTATCCTCTAAACCCTTGCTTTTTTCTTAACTCTTCTACTTCTGAGAGCTTACACTAGACAATCTTTCACCTTTCATTTACTTTCCTTTTGTAGTTATTGTAGTACTATGAATTCTGTTGGATTTTTTTTATAGATACCTAGAAATCTAATTATAAGATCTCTTATCTACAGTAAGAGAGCTCAATTGGAAAATTATCTCCTGATCCCTCCTACTTATTTCCATTAACATTCAAATAGTCAATCTTTTCCTACTCCACTCATTCTCTTCCAGCCTATCAAGGCTTCCTTCTCACACTAAAAAATCCTATTTTCCCTTATGAAAACTTACTTCCTGAGCCATCAGGCTTCATGGTTTATAAGAAAATAAGCTAAAATGTTATTATCTTTGGATCATAAGATTATGAGTAACATTTTCTTATTTTATTTTTCTGTTGTACCAAATTTTCTTTCTTTTTTTAAATTTTATTTTATTTTTTAACTTTACAATATTGTATTGGTTTTGCTATATATCAAAATGAATCTGCCACAGGTATACATGTGTTCCCCATCCTGAACCCTTTTCCCTCCTCCCTCCCCATACCATCCCTCTGGGTTGTCCCAGCGCACCAGCCCCTGTTTGATATTTTAACCTTCCAAGACAGAGAGAGGTCTTGATTTTGTGCTTATTCCTTTTAAGATTATGTTAATTTTCTCAAAAAAAAAAAAAAAATACAGTTAAATAAAACTTCAAGCAACAAGAACTACAAATGTGAAAAAGTTAACCATGCCCTTCCAACATTCACTTAAAAACACCAGAGTTAAAATAAATAAATAATTAAAAAAAAAACCAACACACCAGAGTTGAGGGGTTTACCTCGTGGTCCAGTGACTAAGATTCAAGCTCCCAATGAAAGAGGCCTGGTTCTATCCCTGGTCAGGGAACTAGATTCCATATGCCTCAACTAAAGATCCTATGTGCCCCAAGGCCTTGAATAGCCAGATAATAATTAAACACACACACACAAATCAGATCTTTAAGTGAAGGAATAAATCATTCAATGAGAAAAAACTAAAATTTACATAGAACTTACCATGTCCGAAGTACTATTCAATGGAGTTATAATCTCATTTACACTTTGAAAGGGTAATATATAATAGGTACAATAATCATCATCTTTTATAAATGGAAAAACAAGACACAGAGTGTTGAGGGAATTTACGTAATTCCCACAACTGGGTTTGAATGCATGCAGTCTGGTTCAAGTGTCTTTGCTGTTCAAGATGACACAGTGGTGCCTCATGGGAAGGAAATTATGCTAAATACAGGACAGCAGAGAACATACACATTGAAATTTGAAAATCCTTATAGCAAAGGAATCAAGACACATAAGCAGGCTGCGCTTCACATTTTTGGAGCCCAGGAAATAATACAAATGCAGACTACCATTTCAGTATTCAATTGTTATAAATCAAGATCACAAAATACTAATGGTTTCACCTATAATCTTAACAAATATGAAATAGAAGGCCAAGTTCCCAGAATTAAAGTCTCATGCCTCCATTGTGTGGCCTCAGAAGGGCCACACCAAAACTCTTAGCCCCTGAGACTCACCCTAAAGCTCCCAGTCTGAGACCTAAGACTCAAGCCTTCTTCATAATTCTAACTCATTGATCTTTCTAACAGAACAGCAAGCATCTTTTAAGCATAGGTGATCATCCTACCTTATACATAATAGCTCTGTTTGTTACCTGCAGAGAATTCTCCCTTGACTAACACTTAGTACTAGAATTTTATATGTCAGAGTTATTATCTGATACTAGGAATATGGAGGTAGGAGAGAGAGAGACACCTATAGGTCCTGAAGTTGGCTTGGGGTGACTGGGCAGGAAATTGCAGACCAGGAGTGTGTTCTATGAGCAAAATCAATAGCTCCAAGAGTACCTTCTCATGGATCATCCCTACATCTGATCCATTGAAGATATGCACAGTTCTCTCCTTTGATTCTAAGAGTTCAGTTCAGTTGCTCAATCATGTCCGACTCTTCGCAACCCCATGAATCACAGCATGCCAGGCCTCCCTGTCCATCACCAACTCCCAGAGTTCACTCAAACTTATGTCCATCAAGTCAGTGATGCCATTCAGCCATCTCATTCTCTGTCACCCCCTTTTCCTCCTGCCCTCAATCCCTCCCAGCATCAGGATATTTTCCAACGAGTCAACTCTTCACATGAGGTGGCCAAAGTATTGGAGTTTCAGCTTCAGCATCAGTCCTTCCAGTGAACACCCAGGACTGATCTCCTTCAGAATGGACTGGTTGGATCTCTTTGCAGTCCGAGGGACTCTCAAGTCTTCTCCAACATAACAGTTCAAAAGCATCAATTCTTCGGCACTCAGCTTTCTTCACAGTCCAACTCTCACACCCATACATGACCACTGGAAAAACCATAGCCTTGACTAGACGAACCTTTGTTGGCAAAAAAAATATATGTACTTTTGAATATGCTATCTAGGTTGGTCATAACTTTCCTTCCAAGGAGTAAGCGTCTTTTAATTTTATGGTTGCAGTCACCATCTGCAGTGATTTTGGAGCCCAGAAAAATAAAGTCTGACACTGTTTCCACTGTCTCCCCATGTATTTCCCAGGAAGTGATGGGGCTCTTGATGAAAGTGAAAGAAGAGAGTGAAAAAGTTGGCTTAAAGCTCAACATTCAGAAAACTAAGATCATGGCATCTGGTCCCATTACTTCATGGGAAATATATGGGTGAACAGTGGAAACAGTGTCAGACTTTATTTTTTGGGGGGCTCCAAAATCACTGTAGATGGTGATTGCAGCCATGAAATTAAAAGATGCTTGCTCCTTGGAAGAAAAGTTATGACCAACCTAGATAGCATATTCAAAAGCAGAGACATTACTTTGCCAACAAACGTCCATCTAGTCAAGGCTATGGTTTTTCCAGTGGTCATGTATGGATGTGAGAGTTGGACTATGAAGAAAGCTGAGTGCCGAAGAATTGATGCTTTTGAACTGTGGTGTTGGAAAAGATTCTTGAGAGTCCCTTGGACTGCAAGGAGATCCAACCAGTTCATCCTAAAGGAGATCAGCCCTGGGTGTTCTCTGGAAGGAATAATGCTAAAGCTGAAATTCCAGTACTTTGGCCACCTCATGCGAAGTGTTGACTTATTGGAAAAGACTCTGATGCTGGAAGGGATTGGGGGCAGGAAGAGAAGGGAACTACAAAGGATGAGATGGCTGGATGGCATCACTGACTCAATGGACGTGAGTTTGAGTGAATTCCGGGAGTTGGTGATGGACAGGAAGGCCTGGCTTGCTGCAATTCATGGGGTCACAAAACGTCAGACACAACTGAGCAACTGAACTGAACTGAACTGATGGGACCAGATGCCATGATTCTAAGAGTAGTACTGTAAAAATAGTTTGAAAACATTACATCCATAAAAGTGAGAGACAGTGACCATTGAAACTAAAGAACATCACTTAAAATAGTATTAAGGAACTTCCCTGGTGTTTAGGAATCTACCTTTCAATGTAGGGAATATGGGTTTGACCCCTGGTCTGGGAACTAAGATGCCACATGCCTTGGGGCAACTAAGCCTGAGCGCCACAACTATTGAGACTGCATGTTGCCACTACTGAGCTGTATGCCAAAACAAAGACCCAGAATAGCCAAAAGTATATATAAATGCCATATTTATAAAATACATATTTATATTTATAAACTATGAACCTTGCCATGTAGGGCCACCCAAGAGGGATGAGTCATGGTGGAGAGTCCTGACAAAATGTGATCCACTGGCGAATAGAATGGCAAACCACTTCAGTATTCTTGCCTTGCGATCCCCATGAACCCTATGAAAAGGCAAAAATACAGGACACTGAAAGATGAAATCCCCAAGTCGGCAGGTGCACAATGTGCTACTGGAGATTGTGGAGAAATAACTCCAGAAAGAATGAACAGACAGAGCCAAAGCAAAAACAACACCCAGTTTTCAATATGACTGGTGATGGAAGCAAAATCCGATGCTGTAAAGAGCAATATTGCATAGGAACCTGGAATGTTAGGTCCATGAATCAAGGCAAATTGGAAGTGGTCAAACAGGAGATGGCAAGTGTGAACATTGACATTCTAGGAATAAGCAAACTAAAATGGACTGGAATGGGTCCAGTTTAACTCAGATGGCCATTACATCTACTACTGTGGGCAACAATTCCTTAGAAGAAATGGAGTAGCCATCACAGTCAAAAAAAAGAGTCCAAAATGAAGTACTTGGATGCAATCTCAAAAACTACAGAATGACCTCTGTTTATTTCCAAGGCAAACCATTCAATATCACGGCAATCTAAGGCTATGCCCTGACCAGTAATGTGAGAGAAGCTGAAGTTGAACAGTTCTATGAAGACCTACAAGACCTTTTAGAAATAACATCCAAAAAAGATGTCCTTTTCATTATAGGGTATTGGAATGCAAAAGTAAGAAGTCAAGAAACACCTGGAGTAACAGGCAAATTTGGCCCTGGGTTACAGACTGAAGCAGGGCAAAGGCTAATAGAGTTTTGCCAAGAGAAGCTCTGGTCATAGCAAACACCATGTTCCAGCAACACAAGAGAAGACTCTACATGTGGCCATCACCAGATGGTCAATACCAAAATCAGATTGATTATATTGTCTGCAGCCAAAGATGGAGAAGCTCTATACAATCAGCAAAAACAAGACTGGGAACTGATTGTGGCTCAGATCATAAATTCCTTATTGCCAAATTCAGACTTAAATTGAAGAAAGTAGGGAAAACCATTAGACCATTCAGGTATGACTTAAATCAAATCCCTTATGATTATACACTGGAAATGACAAATAGACTCAAGGGGTTAGATCTGATAGACAGAGTGCCTGACAAACTATGGACATTGTATAGGAAATTGTATAGGAGAGAGGGATCCAGACCATCCCCAAGAAAAAGAAATGAAAAAAGGCAAAATGGCTATCTGAGGAGGGCTTACAGATAGCTGAGAAAAGAGAACTGAAAGGCAAAGGAGAAAAGGAAAGATATATTCATTTGAATGCAGAGTTCCAAAGAACAGCAAGGAGAGATAAGAAAGTCTTCCTTAGTGGTCAATGCAAAAAAATAGAGGAAGACAATAAAATAGGAAGAAAATTAGAGACACCAAGGGAACATTTCATGCAAAGATGGGCACAATAAAGGACAGAAATTATATGGACCTAATAGAAGCAGACAATATTAACAAGAGGTGGCAAGAATAAACAGAAGAACTATATTAAAAAGATCTTCACAAGCCAGATAATCACAATGATGTGATCACTCACCTAGAGCCAATTATCATAGAATGTGAAGTCACTTGGGCCATAGGAAGCTTCCTAAGCTACGAACAAAGCTAGTGGAGGTGATGGAATTCAAGTTGAGCTATTTCAAATCCTAAAAGATGATGCTGTGAAAGGGCTGTACTCAGTATGCCAGCACATTTGGAAAACTCAGCAGTGGCCACAGGACTGGAAAAGGTTAGTTTTCATTCTGATCCCAAAGAAAGCCAATGCCAAAGAATGCTCAAACTACCACAGACTGCACTCATCTCACACACTAGCAAAGTAATGTTCAAAATTCTCCAAGCCAGGCTTCAACAGTACATAAATTGTGAACTTCCAGATGTTCAAGCTGGATTTAGAAATGGCAGAGGAAGCAGATGTCAAATTGCCAACATCCATTGGACACTGAGGAAGCAAGAGAGTTCCAGAAAAACATCTACTTCTGCTTTATTGAATACGCCAAAGCCTTTGATTGTGTGGATCACAAGAAACTGTGGAAAGTTCTGAAAGAGATGGGAATACCAGACCACCTGCCTCTTGAGAAACCTATATGCAGGTCAGGAAGTGATGTTAGAACTGGACATGGAACAACACACTGGTTCCAAACAGGGAAAGGAGTACGGCAAGGCTGTATATTGTCACTCTGCTTATTTAACTTTTATGCAGAGTACATCGGGGGAAGGCAATGGCACCCCACCCCAGTACTTTTGCCTGGAAAATCCCATGGACGGAGGATCCTGGTAGGCTCCAGTCCATGGGGTCGCTGAGAGTCGGACACGACTGATCGACTTCACTTTCACTTTTCACTTTCATGCATTGGAGAAGGAAATGGCAACCCACTCCAGTGTTCTTGCCTGGAGAATCCCAGGGACGGGGGAGCCTGGTGAGCTTCCGTCTATGGGGTCGCACAGAGTTGGACACGACTGAAGCGACTTAGCAGCAGCAGCAGAGTACATCATGAGAAATGCAGGGCTGGATGAAGCACAAGCTGGAATCAGGACTGCCAGGAGAAATATCAATAACCTCAGATGTGCAGATTACACCACATTTACTGCAGAAAGTGAAGCAGAACTAAAGAGCCTCTTTATGAAATTGAAAGAGGAGATTATAAAAGTTGGCTTAAAACTCAACATTCAGAAAGCAAACGTCATGGCACCTGGTCCTATCACTTCATGACAGTGGAAACAGTGACAGACTTTATATGTTGGGGCTCAAAAAACACTGCAAATGGTGACTTCAGACATGAAATTAAAAGACACTTGCTCCTTGAAAGAAAAGTTATGACCAATCTAGACAGCATATTAAAAAGCAGAGACAGTATTTTGCCAATAAAGTTCCGTCTAGTCAAAGCTACGGTGTTTCCACCAGTCATGTCTGGTGTTTCCAGAGTTAGCTTCAGCTGAGCTCTGAAGAATTGATACTTTTGAACTGTTATGTTGGAGAAGACTTTTAAGAGTCCCTTGGACTGCAAGGAGATCCAAACAGTCCATCCTAAAGGAAATCAGTCCTGAATATTCATCAGAAGGACTGATGCTAAAGTTGAAACTCCAATATTATGGCCACCTGAGGCTAAGAACTGACTCATTTGAAAAGACTCTGATCCTTGGAAAGACTGAAGTAGGGAGGAGAAGGGATAAACAGAGGATGAGATTGTTGGATGGCATTACTGACTCAATGGACATGAGTTTAAGTAAACTCCGGGAGTAGGTGATGGACCGGGAGGCCTGGCATGCTGCAGTCCATGGGGTAGCAAAGAGCCGGACATGAGAGAGCCTGAACTGATTGAACTGATATATAAAATAGTATTAAGTCAAATCTGGTGAATATCAAAAGATGCAGGCAAGAATCCAGAAAAAAATCCTTATAAAGAATGAAAAAAGGAGAAAAGTATGTAGTGATTATCTGACATAGGAGTGAAAAGAGAAAAATGTGGACATCGAGGTAAGTATGGAAATTTCCATAAATGAAATATTTGTAACTCATTTTACTGTTATCTTTGGGACAGTGGAAAAAACAATATTTCAACAACATGAAACCATAGAGTAATTGAAGGGAAAAATAATCAATATGGCCTGGGTAATCCCACAATATAGCACTGAAAGAGAAAGACTGGATAGAATTTCTACTGAGTTTGTATTTCTGATATGTGCTAAAAATGAGGTTAAGTTTTGGGAAGAATGAAAAACTAACCCTAATGAGGATGCTTTTATAGAAACTCTGGACATTATGGAAGTCAGTAAAATCCCAGGAAATTTGGAGTCTGGGCTTATCTAGGATGACTTTTGTTAAAATATTAATTTATTAAACAAATGAACAAATAAGGAAAAACATTATCTAATTTTTATTAGTTTTTGTTTGTTTTATTAAAGATAGCACTGCCTATTATAAGTTTGTTCTACATTGTGCCATGCTGTATTACATAATTATTGACTTAATATTCAGAAGAACTCTGTGAAGTATGTCATTATTTATTTTTAATTACAAAGGGATTGAAGTATGCTGCTTCTGCTGCTGCTAAGTCGCTTCAATCGTGTCCGACTCTGTGCGACCCCATAGATGGCAGCCCACTAGGCTCCTCTGTCCCTGGGATTCTCCAGGCAAGAATACTGGAGTGGGATGCCATTTCCTTCTCCAATACATGAAAGTGAAAAGTGAAAGTGAAGTCGCTCAGTCGTGTCCGACTCTTAGCGACCCCATGGACGAGCCTACCAGGATCCTCTGTCCATGGGATTTTCCAGGCAAAGTATTGGGGTGGGGTGCCATTGCCTTCCCCAGGATTGAAGTATAGAAAAACCCAATTTTTCCAGTCAGCTACTAGAAGCTTCAGAGACTCCATGATTCTGAGATCATCTTTCATAGTACACTGCCACCAAAGACATGGAGAAGGAGAAGAGTGTGGGTGAGGTAACTATGCTTTTCAAATCAAACTCAAACACAGGGGGTTTATTGTTGTCTAATCTAGTATAACCTTCATAACCGCTGGGTATTGATATGTGAGAAGTGATATCTAGAATCTGTAGCTTATAAGAGGAGCTGGCCAACTAGGAGAATTGATAACAAAAATATGTTGTTCAGTTGCTCAGTCATGACTGACTCATTGAGACCCCATGGACTGCAGCATGCCAGTCATCTCTGTCTTTCTTCATCTCCCGGAGCTTGCTCAAACTCATGTCCATTGGGTCAGTGATGCCATCCAGCCATCTAGTCCTCTGTCATTCCCTTCTCCTCCTGCCTATAATCTTCCTCATCATCAGGTTCTTTTCTAATGAGTCAGCTCTTCACATCAGGTGGCCAAAGCATTGGAGTTTCAACTTCAGCATCAGTCCTTCCAATGAATATTCAGGACTGATTTCCTTTAGGATTCACTGATTTGAGCTACTTGAAGTCTGAGGGACTCTGAGAAGTCTTCTCCAAAACCACAGCTCACAAGCATCAGTTCTTCAGCTCTCAACCTTCTTTATGGCTCATCTCTCACATCCATACATGACCATTGGAAAAACTATAGCTTTGACCACAGGGACCTCTGTCGGCAAAGTAATGTCTCTGCTTTTTAATATGCTGTCTAGGCTCTGATGGTAAAGAATCCACCTGCAATGTTGGAGGCCTCAGTTCAACCACCAGGCTGAGAAGATGCCTGGAGAAGGGGACACTTGATGTTGTCCCAGATGTCCCTTAAACAAAAAGATGAAGAGCCTATAGAAACCTTAGTCCTTGAATGTATTTTCAAGTTGGTGGTTTAATCTGTTCTTATGTAATTCTTATGTATTAGTCACTCAATTGTGTCTGACTCTTTGTAACTCCATGGACTATAGCCTGCTAGGCTCTGTTGTCCATGGAATTCTTCAGGTAAGAATACTGGAGTGGATAGCCATCCCCTTCTCCAGGGGAATCTTCCCAGCCCACAGATCAAACACAGCTCTCCCACATTCTAGGCAGATTCTTCACCAGTTGAGCCACCAGGGAAGCCCCAAATAATGCTTTGACCTTGATGTATCCTATTTCAAATCTTGCTAAATTAGATACTAAATCCCAACTAGAGTTAAATCACTCACAGTTGTTTTCTATGTTATTTGCTGCCACACGAGCCATATGGGGAAAATATGACATCCAACACTATCCCGTGGAAAACTGGTAACTGAGTACAGTCACATTATTGAATATATTAAGAATAATAAAAGTTTAGCCTTATAAGTTACCATAAAAACAAAGTGGTTTAATGTTGCTCATAGCCATGTAGGTATATCTACAATTGATGATAAAATTTAGAGTCCATCCTGAATTTTAAAATAGTCCTAAGTATTCATGTTAATCTTATTATTGTTGAGTAACCATATTATTTCTGAAATACAAATAGGAAGTAGAGTCTCATTATCTATTTCTACATCTGCCTCTCCATCTATTTATATCTACCAGTCTGAAATAATATACTGGCAAATAAGATAGCAAATAAATGAACTTTGAGAACTCAAATTATATTCACTTGTCTTGGCAGAGTCCAAATTCCACAATCACTTACATTAAAATGAATAATTTATTATTATTTATTAGTGCCAATTACACATATTTTACTTGTAAGATATTATTAGCACTGTTACAATGTATTTTCAACCACATCCATTATGCAATAATGTATCTTGGCTACATAAATCAAGATAAGAGCTTCTTTTTTATGACTCTCTGGAGGTATGAGACAAAAGATTAAGACTATTAGGAAGGCTAAAAATAGATGACTCACATATTTCTACCAGCAAGGACGAAAACTGCATGTTTTCAATATCCAAAACAGATGATCAAATCACTAATTCCAGAGTATTTTACTGTTAAATTACTGCTTAAAAGTAACTGTGATTTTAAGATCAGTATCTTGCTAAAAAAATATTCTGTATTTGGTAAAGACTATAAACAAACAAATATTAACAAAGAGGATGACATTTTCACTCATTTAAATTAGCTCAAGTGTGGTATTTAGATCTATGTGAGTTTATGCATTTTTGTTTGTGCATATACAAATATTTTGGGGCCTCCCAAGTGGCTCAGTAGGAAAGAATCTAATCTACCAATGTAGGAGACCTGGGTCCTATCCCTGAGTTGGGAAGATGCCCTGGAGAAGGAAATGACAACCCACTCCAGTATTCTTGCTGGGAAATCCCATGAACAGAGGAGCCTGGCTGGTTACAGTCCATGGGTTCTCAAAGAGTTGGATACGACTTAGCTACTAAACAATAAGAACATAAAAATATTTCAGTAAGAATGACTCTCACCCTCTTTTGTGTATATATGTGTGTGTGTGTTGAAGGCGTATGTGAATAAGGGGGTGTGTGTCATCCAAAACACCCTATAATTGACTGACAGTTCACAGAGATTTTAACTTTGATGATTCTTTGCTGTATAGTCACTCTGAAACAAATAAAAACTGTTTTTCATAGTTTTATAAACATTTTAAGGGGATTTGTTTTATGACTGATATGTAGTACCCTTGATATTCTAACTCTTATCTCCACTGGCTTCTACAGAAAGCAAAATTCAAAACCCTTTTAAATGAACCCCAAACACATCAGGGTAAATCCCATCATCACCATGTTCCTTACAATTAAATCCTAAAGCTTTCATTAAAAAAAAAAGAAAATCCTGCCAGTTAATTCTTGGTTTTGACTACAGTGGATGTGGGGCATCAGACTGGCATGAGTCTGATTGGGAATTCCTGATCTATTTGGGTAATTGAACTGGGGACCTTTCCAAGCAAATGCTCTTCTATGAAACAGGATAGTATTACAGTCTGGGGAGATGTAAATGCAGATCATCAACCTTCAGAGATTTCTCTTGGCTGAAAGCATAGATGTAATTAGACATTCAACAGTTTTTCTTCTTCAAACTAATCTGTTTACCTCCCTGTGGGTGGGCTTAAAACCAAATCTAAAACCTGAAATCATTTTATCATCAATGCTGACTGTCAGAGGCTCTGTCTACATGAAGCCAAAATAGCCAGATGGAAAGTGAAAAGCAACATCCATCATCTAAACATTTCCCTTTCCCATTGCCAAGCCTGTAGATACTTGGAAACAATGTCACGGTTGACTGGATGTTTTACTTTTAATCTAGAGGTTTTGGTATTGTGTAGATACAATCTCAGCATGTAACTTCCTGTACAAAATTCCCAGATCGGCACAATGCTAGATACATTAGAAAAATAACACACACACATATATTACATTGAACTGGTATATCTTAAACCATGAATAATGCATTATGTTCAGTACTATAGCAGATATTGTGCTGAATAACCACAGTTGAAAACAAACAAACAAAAAATAATCACATACATGCACATATTATGTCCTAAAGTGTAAGTGTTAGTCACCCAGTCGTGCTCCACTCTTTGTGACCCCATGGACTGCAGCCCACCAGGCTCTTCTGTCCATGAGATTTTCCAGGCAAGGATATTGGAGTGGGTTGCCATTTCCTTCTCCAGGGCATCTTCTCAACTCAGGGATTGAAACTGGGTCTCCTGCATTGCAGGCGGATTCTTGGTGGTTCAGTCAGTAAAGAATCTGCCTGCAATGCAGGAGACGCAGGGCTCCATCTCTGGGTTGACAAGATCTGCTGGAGGAGGGAATGGCAACCCACTCCAATATTCTTGCCTGGAGAATTCCATGGACAGAGGAGCCTGGTGGGCTATAGTCCATGTGGTTCAAAGAGTCGGACACAACTGCATGACTTACATATTTTCAAACTTTTTTTTTTTAAACCAACTGAGCCACCACTATGCCATTGACCTGCAAAGTCCCAAATATTCACTATACGGTCTTTCAGAGAGAACACTTTGTTACTCTTATTACATAATATATTTAGAGAAGCAAACTGGAATGCAATGTAAATGTCACATATGCTGCATACTGCTGCTATGTGTGCTTTGGATGGGTGCATTGAGTCCATAGAACAGGAAAGGGATTCAGTGCAGATCACTTAGAACCAGTCAGGTTAAAGACTAAATAATACTTAATATGAAGAGAATAGGGCTTCCCAGGTGGTGCTAGTGGTAAAGAACGTGCCTGTCAGTGCAGGAGACAAGAAATGCAGGTTCTATCCCTGGGTAGGGAAGATCCCTTGGAGGAGGGCACAGCAACTCACTCCAGTATTTTTGCCTGGAGAATCCCCACAGACAGTGAAGTCTGGTGGGCTACAATCCATGGGGTTGCAGTGAGGCAGACAGGACTGAAGCGACTTAACACAGAACAGGTGAAGAGAATAACAGCAAGATGAGGCATACAGTTATTTTTTTCAAAGAGCTATGTTTTTAATGTGATTTTATATTGTATTTTTAGCATCTACAAGAAAAAAATCTGTTGGGCAATATGACAAAATTTGAACACTAGGAAACTAATGATGGATACTTATATCAATGAGGCATATGCTTTTGACATAAAATCAATGGTAATATATGGAATTGTTAGAAGGCTGGTGGCAGAGGCATTTTGGAAAGTGTTTTAACATCTCATTAGTTCAAAGATAACCCTATTTAATTGGAATTTGATGCCAATGGTTTTAAAAACAAAGTAATTACAACATGAATGATGACACCTTAACTAATTTATCTTGAAAAACCAAATGCTAATATTTTTAGATGTTAATAAAACTTTTATCAAACAGTGATGGTCATAGGGTCTAACTGCTTGAGATTTGAAGACATGATTGGCTTTGGGAAAACTGGGTACATGTTTGTGGAAGGTTTCCTGTTTGAAAACAAGGGCATAATAACAGTTCATCCATAATCTCATTGGCTGAATTAAATGACTCATTCCAAGAAAAGCACTTAAATAATAAATTGGTTTTATTGTTTAATTGAAACATAAATGTGTTGTACTTCGAAACAAAATTCAAGCAAATATTTTCCTGTTTATCACTTTGTTTCAACAATGTTTTGAGAGCTAAAAAACTGCTTCTTCTGCAGAGAATATGTGGAATTTTATAAGCCTCAGTCTTGCATATTTTATCCAGCATGAGATTCAGAGAAAAACTAAGGGAAGAAAGTGATACCTGAAAATAGATATGGTGTATTTGTTCTTCCTACCTGTTCACCCCATTCTCCTAGCTTTGGCCATGTCTTTATTCTCTGTGGTTTACACAAGATGTAAAATATAGAATAAAAGTAGTAAGAAAAACAAATAAATAAAAGATAAATACAATTCTGTCACTCAGACTTGAACATAGTGCAACTTAAGATGTGATTTTTAATGTTATTTTCTCCCTTTAAAAATGTAGGCACATATACAAAATACACACTCAACACAAAACTAGACTGATAAGTGAAGTGTTAGTTGCTCAGATCAGATCAGATCAGATCAGTCGCTCAGCCGTGTCCGACTCTTTGCGACCCCATGAACTGCAGCACGCCAGGCCTCCCTGTCCATCACCAGCTCCCGGAGGTCACTCAGACTCGCATCCATCGAGTCAGTGATGCCATCCAGCCATCTCATCCTCTGTCGTCCCCTTCTCCTCCTGCCCTCAATCCCTCCCAGCATCAGAGTCTTCTCCAATGAGTCAACTCTTCGCATGAGGTGGCCAAAATACTGGAGTTTCAGCTTTAGCATCATTCCTTCTAAAGAAATTCCAGGATTGATCTCCTTCAGAATGGACTGGTTGGATCTTCTTGCAGTCCAAGGGACTCTCAAGAGTCTTCTCCAACACCACAGTTCAAAAGCATCAATTCTTCGGCGCTCAGCCTTCTTCAGAGTCTAGCTCTCACATCCATACATGACCACAGGAAAGACCATAGCCTTGACTAGGCGAACCTTTGTTGGTAAAGTAATGTCTCTGCTTTTGAATATGCTATCTAGGTTGGTCATAACTTTCTTTCCAAGGAGGAAGCGTCTTTTAATTTCATGGCTGCAGTCACCATCTGCAGTGATTTTGGAGCCCAGAAAAACAAAGTCTGACACTGTTTCCACTGTTTCCCCATCTATTTCCCATGCAGTGATGGGACCAGATGCCATGATCTTTGTTTTCTGAATGTTGAGCTTTAAGCCAACCTTTTCACTCTCCACTTTCACTTTCATCAAGAGGCTTTTTAGCCTCTCTTCACTTTCTGCCATAAGGGTGGTGTCATCTGCATATCTGAGGTTATTGATATTTCTCCTGGCAATTTTGATTCCAACTTGTGTTTCTTCCAGTCCAGCATTTCTCATGATGTACTCTGCATATAAGTTAAATAAACATGGTGACAATATGCAGCCTTGACGTACTCCTTTTCCTATTTGGAACCAGTCTGTTGTTCCATGACCAGTTCTAACTGTTGCTTCCTGACCTGCATACAGATTTCTTAAGAGGCAGATCAGGTGGTCTGGTATTCCCATCTCTTTCAGAATTTTCCATAGTTTATTGTGATCGACACAGTCAAAGGCTTTGGCATAGTCAATAAAGCAGAAATAGATGTTTTTCTGGAACTCTCTTGCTTTTTCCATGATCCAGCGGATGTTGGCAATTTGATCTCTGGTTCCTCTGCCTTTTCTAAAACCAGCTTGAACATCAGGAAGTTCACCGTTCACATATTACTGAAGCCTGGCTTGGAGAATTTTGAGCATTACTTTACTAGCGTGTGAGATGAGTGCAATTGTTCGGTAGTTTGAGCACTCCTTGGCATTGCCTTTCTTTGGGATTGGGATGAAAACTGACCTTTTCCAATCTTGTGGCCACTGCTGAGTTTTCCAAATTTGCTGGCATATTGAGTGTAGCACTTTCACAGCATCATCATTCAGGACTTGGAATAGCTCCACTGGAATTCCATCACCTCCACTAGCTTTGTTCGTAGTGATGCTTTCTAAGGCCCATTTGACTTCACATTCCAAGATGTCTGGCTCTAGGTCAGTGATCACATCATCATGATTATCTGGGTCTTGAAGCTCTTTCTTGTACAGTTCTTCTGTGTATTCTTGCCACCTCTTCTTAATATCTTCTGCTTCTGTTAGGTCCACACCATCTTTGTCCTTTATCGTGCCCATCTTTGCATGAAATGTTCCTTTGGTATCTCTGATTTTCTTGAAGAGATCCCTAGTCTTTCCCATTCTGTTGTTTTCCTCTATTTCTTTGCATTGATCACTGAAGAAGGCTTTCTTATCTCTTCTTGCTATTCTTTGGAACTCTGCATTTAGATGTTTATATCTTTCCTTTTCTCCTTTGCTTTTCACTTCTCTTCTTTTCACAGCTATTTGTAAGGCCTCCCCAGACAGCCATTTTGCTTTTTTGCATTTCTTTTCCATGGGGATGGTCTTGATCCCTGTCTCCTGTACAATGTCATGAACCTCATTCCATAGTTCATCAGGCACTCTATCTATCAGATCTAGGCCCTTAAATCTATTTCTCACTTCCACTGTATAATCATAAGGGATTTGATTTAGGTCATACCTGAATGGTCTAGTGGTTTTCTCTACTTTCTTCAATTTCAGTCTGAATTTGGCAATAAGGAGTTCATGGTCCGAGCCACAGTCAGCTCCTGGTCTTGTTTTTGCTGATTGTATAGAGCTTCTCCATCTTTGGCTGCAAAGAATATAATCGATCTGATTTCGGTGTTGACCAGTTAGTTGCTCAGTCAGGTCCAACTCTCTGCCCCTCAGGCTCCTCTGTCCATGGGATTCTTCAGGTAAGAGTGAATGCTGAGCATGTTGCCATAATGTATCCAAACAAACTCCACAATCTTAGTTACTTTGGTAAATACTTACATATTCCAGTTTGGATAAACACAGTATAACTTTCACAATACTAGTTAGTTATAACTCATGGTATCCATTCACCATAATGAAAGTTTCATTTATAATGAATGGACACATTCATAGAAAATTATGTTGGCACCCTGAAATTTACCTCAAACCATGTGCATTTATAATAATTTAATTGCTATCTTTTTAGATAGAGCAACTTCAATTGTGAAATTATCACTATCCTATAACATTGGAATACAAGGATAAATGCATATATAAATAAATTGTATCGATATAAGTCAATATATAATATTTTCATAAATAGCTGCAAGCTTGTAAACTCTTAGTGTATTACTTTGTTATTGTTTGCATGCTATATTACAGGCCAAAATAATTAATTAAAAAAGGTTATTTCTGTTTCTCAATGCTGAGTGTTCACTGCCCTTCTGTTATAGGACTGATGTCATGGCATAACTCCTATCTTGTTGTTCATTTCCAAGGCTCTGCATGCTGCTGCTGCTAAGTTGCTTCAGTCGTGTCCGACTCTGTGTGACCCCAGAGACGGAAGCCCACCAGGCTGCCCAGTCCCTGGGATTCTCCAGGCAAGAACACTGGAATGGGTTGCCATTTCCTTCTCCAATGGAAAGTGAAAAGTGAAAGTGAAGTCACTCAGTCGTATCCAACTCTTTGTGACCCCATGGACTGCAGCCTAAAAGGCTCCTCTGTCCATGGGATTTTCCAGGCAAGAGTACTGGAGTGGGGTGCCATCGCCTTCTCTGAAGGCTCTGCATACTATACACCAATTCTCAGGTTGCATTATGTGGTGATTGATTGAGATCTGAGAGTTTTAGGGAATAAGTTTGTTTATTGGGAAGATAGAAAATGAAAATGTTATATAGGATTTGAACTTCATAGTAGCAGTTAGTCACCAAACTGCACAGCTGTTTTTCCTAGCTTAATCCCCAAACTAGGAAGAAAAAAAAGTGGCTTCAGAGAAGGAGGAGAGAAAGTAAGAAATTGAGACGCTATTTATGAAGCTGAAAACCTCCATGGTGAGGACTTCCTCCCATTTTTAAGACAGAGATTGAGAATAGGAGGATTGGTATTCCATGTGTTTCTTATAGAAGGTTTTTTGGTTTATTTTGTTTATTTGTTTGTTGTTTTAATATATATGTTTGAATGAATGCAACATGGGTCCTGAAATTTCTATTTTATTCGTAACTCTATCACCTCTACCTAGAACAGTGACTGGCACACAATAGACAGCAAATACAAATACCTTCAAAACTGGCTTCTACTTTTTGATTTAGTTGGCTCTTTAGCTCCCTCATTTCATCTGTGTTCTAACTAAAGGAAAGTAGAGAGAATATCTCTTCCATTCAAAGATGCTGGAATCTCAATATCTTTTCAGCTGTAGTCATCAGTCAGGACTTTGTCCCATGACTATTTTTCTGGTAGTGTGTGAAGTTTTATTTATTCTGGAGATTAGCTAAAATGTGAAAGTTCTAATACTAACAAAGAAAAAAAACAATAGGAAATAATTAACATGCTACACCACAATAATTTTTCCTTCAAAAATTCAGCTATAAAAGAAATATTAATCCTATCTTCTTATGGAGTGGTCACTAAAGGGACTGGGCATGGTTATTTCAAAAGTGTTTGATGAAACAATGTCATTCTTCTTAATCATAAAATATTTAAATAAGTAACATAATTTATTAATAAATAGCTATTTTCTGTTTTATTTTTATATATAATTCAGAGATACAGTATTTTTCTAGGAAATCATTGTATTATTATAAACACTAAAAAATCATTAAGTCTTCTTGGTTCATTGTATTGCATTCTCATAAAATTTATATTCTGGAAATGTGAGTGTCTTTAAGCTGATAAATATCTTCCAAATGATAAAAATCTTAAACTATCCTATTTTTTCATCAAAGAAATCTGTAATAAAATTAATTATTTGAAGGTACTTGACTAAATTCCATACAATATAAATGATAAAAGGAGAATAGTAAATGTAAAATAGATTAGTCAAGAATTAAGAGACACAGTTGGAGGGATTAACTAATGGTTTGGTATTAACCAATCTGCACTATTACATATAAAATAGGTAAAAAATAAGGACCAACTGTATAGCAAGGGAATGATATTCAATATCTTATAAAAACTTTTTATGGAAAAGCATCTGGAAAAACAGATATAATTCTAAAAAGAATCACTTTGCTATATACCTGAAACTAATAAAACATTGTAAATTAACTACACTTCAGATTGAAAAAGAATTGAGTGTGTGTGTGTATATATATATATATATATATATATATATATATACATAAAGCAGTTTGTCTGAAAGGAAATTAAGGCCTGCTAATCAGAACTTCTTTGCAATTTAGAAAAACATTATTTTTGTAGGGTCTTATAATTGCACACATGCATAAAACTCATTTTCCTATTGTAAAAAAAGTCTGTTTTACAACTAAAAGGAAATATTTCTATGTAGGCAATTTAACAGTTGAGTCCAGTCAATTTAAATAATGAGTCAACTCAGCTTAAACAAAGTAACTAATAACAAATTCTACTGAAGTGATCAAATAAGGATTCTGAATTTAATGCAATCAGTTAATTTTTACCATACCAAACTTCTTTACTATACACCAATAGATAAAAGTTGTGAAATATAATGCTGATTTGTGGAACTTGCAATTTTATAGAATTTAGAAAAAGATATATTGGGCATATATCTCATGATATAAATAAAGACAGAAAAGAAAATTTACAGAGTAGGGCTGAACAGGCAGTGAAAAAATACATACAAGAGGAAAAGCCACCTCATTAAAATAACAATGAGTGATGAGACTGTCAATACACACTAGTTTTTCATAAATTCTTTTCTGCATTAGGAATTCTTATTCCAGAATTTTAATTGCTTTCTATTTTTATAATAATTGAAAACATTCAAATAAGCTTGCAGCATGCATATTTAAAATGACACTGAAATCAGTTCCCTGAATGAGTCAAGTGTGTATTTAAAATATACAATTTTCTATTTATATATATATATGAATCACTTGCTGTACACCTAAAACTAACACAGCATTGTATATCAACTCTATTTCAATAATTTTTTAAACTGGAAAAATAGAATTAAGAAATCTTTTCAAAAACAAAGAGAAAATTTTTTATATACTAGGAGAAAATGTGATCCCCAAAACTGAAGTGGTTTAAATAATGAACAAGGACACTTTACGGTTTTGCTGAAATAACCAGTGCTGATTGGGTCTGTCCCTGGCTAAGATATAAAGTCACCTTCATTTTATTCTAGTCTTCATGTTTTCTCTTTGGAGACTTTTCCTAAAGTAACAGTCTTGGTCTTCTACAGACATAAGTCAGAGGTGACTGCGATTCTTCTAGACGTGAAACTCTTCTTGGCCTTATTTGGTCACCAGCAAATCTGTAATGAACATATATATACCCTGCCCACCCTCTGCCCATGGTAGAAACTCCTGGGAATTTTTCTCCTTGTCCAATGATGAGAAAGATAAATCTGCCTAATTCGGGGGTGTCATATTAACTCACTTGTTCACAGTGATATATGTTATAATCTCTAGCTCAAGTTCTTGTGAATAAGTAAGTTGACAGTTTTATCTATTTTTTTTTTTTATCAGCTATTTTCAAATCCCAGTGTAGAGTATACAGAGGCTGAGAGAGAGGAGTGATGATATTTACTCTCACTCTGGTGTAATCAAATTGCTTATAAATTGACTTTGAACAATATCAGCACTATCTGAAAGCACATCATTACACACAATGCATAATATGTGTGAGAGTAAATATATGCCCCCACTATATATGTATATGTATCAGTTCAGCTCAGTTGCTCTGTCGTGTCTGATTCTTTGTGACCCCAAAGACTGCAGCACGCCAGGCTTCCCTGTCCATCACCAACTCCTGGACTCACCCAAACTCATGTCCATCAAGTCAGTGATGCCATCCAACCATCTCATCCTCTGTCGTCTCTCTCTCCTCCTGCCGTCAATCTTTCCCAGCATCAGGGTCTTTTCAAATGAGTCAGTTCTTCACATCAGTAGTAACAAAGTAAAAATAATCACCAGTCATTTAGTAGCATACTACATTACCTTTAAATATGTCTTAATAGATGCCATAGGTTTATTTCATATACTTTCTTCTTTTAAGGACTCTGCTACCATACCATGATTTTTCTATATCAAGGCATTGGCAAATTAGTCTTTTTTTTTTTTTTTTTTTTTTTGAGGGAGGGTCAGAAATTATCTTACTTAAACCTATGAATGTTTCTTACTTCCTTCATTAGTTTCTCTCTGCAAGCGTCACAACCTCAGAGAAACCTTCCTTGACTGCTATATAAAAAAATGTCCTTCTTATAAGACCATCATTTCCTAAACCCTTGACTTTTTTAGTTTTTTTTATTACACAAATAATTCTGTGAAGTCATGATATAGTTTATGGGCATTTTTAACCTTCTTTACTAAAGAGATCTGTCTTGTACTTGCACTGATTTATGCTCAGGGATAAGAAAAGCATCCGGTATATTTTGGATACTTAATGTGTTGAATGAAAAACAGGACTACATGCTGTGGGACAGCTATGGACAGAAATGGAAGTAACACACTACATTTACAAGAGAGAAACTGTACCATGCATGTTTTTGCTTAAATTCAATTTCTTTTTTTTTAATCCAAAATATATTTACTTATTTTTTTAAAAAATACAGAAGTGATTTAAGAGGCTTGAAACAGTTTTCTGCTTACCAAACTGATTAATCTTGTGGAGCACATAATTCCATTTCATTATAATGAAGTAACTTGTACCCTAGAAAAGTTAAAGTAACTTCAATTGTTCCTGCTAATGCAAAACTGAACACTACCATAGATAACTTTAGTCTATAGATTTACAGAGAAAAGCTAGAGGTTTCCTCCTTAAATAATGTAGAATAGAAATTTAAATAAAAAGATCTTGGAGAAGAGATGAAGATGAGGGCAAGGCTCATTACTGCTATGTAATAGTATATACCTTTTATACAACACTGATAAGTTTCAAAGAATGTTCACCTTATATGGGAGGGGTTTTGCTGGTTTGTTTGCTTTATTTGTTTTGTTTTCTTTTAACATTCAGTGACATAAATGATTCACTCAATGACTCAGAAATTAAATGGATTGCAAGCCAGGTATTTGGTCTCTCTCCCCATCTTTTATTTTTTTTTAAACATAAATATTTCCTTCTTCATAAAAATAATTGAGTTCCTATTATACATTGTACCAGATAGAAGTGAGTCTTCACCGAGTTCCTAGTATGGTGTCGGAGACTAATGTGTAAATGAACGTGGAGTATACCTGAGCGCATGCATGCCAATTTGCTTCGGTTGTGTCTGACTTTTTGCAACCCTATGGACTGTAGTCCACCAGGCTCCTCTGTCTACGGGATTCTACAGGCATGAATACTGGAGTGGGTTGTCATGCCCTCTTCCAGGGATCTTCTGGACCCAGGGATCAAACCCATGTCTCTTATGTGTCCTGCATTGGCAGGCAGTGCCTGGTGATGAGCTCACAAATGGAAAACATAAAGTGCTGTGGGAGCCATGTGGAGGGAGGACCTAACACTGACTAGGAAGAAAAGACAGGTGTAATAGGGTGGGTGACATTTGACCTGTGTCCTGAAAGAACTCAAAGGTGTTATCATTAATATTTTGTTTGTTTTTACCAGTGAGCATCAATGAGATGATTAAGATAGCATACTTGGATTATAGATTACATTATGGGGAAACTTTTTTCCCTCTCTGCAAAGCTATAAGTAGATGGTTACATCCTTCCACTTCTGTCCATTGATATTTTCTGGCAGTTTCCTTCCCTGGTTGTATTTCATGTAAGATGATTCCATTTCCCAGTGGCTTTTGTTTGCTTGGTCACAGTCTATGAGTTTATGAAGCCCCAAACTCCTTTCATATATCACATTATCAATTTATTAATTCATTTTTTCAAAAACTTCACTATTCTGAATCATGGGATACAGTGGTGATGATGGCCAAGTCTTTGTTCTAATGGAGTTAAATGTTTCTGCACCCTGGACTCTGGTCAGCCAAGAAGTTCCTCTCAGTTCATGAGACGTCTTCTGGACACTTACTCACTCCTCCATTTGTAGCCAGCTGGCAACCTAAGTGGGGTGAAGTGTCCAAGATGGTAATAGTTATCATTATGAGTGTTTTAACTCGGATGTCTGTTAGGACTGGGACTGGGACTGGGCTGGGCTTCTCTCTCTCCAGCAGTATTTTTTCTTTAGAATCTGTACATGTACTTGACCTTTAATTCTCAAGGAGATCTTCTTTCTCAATATTGCTTTGGCTATCTTTTTCTCTTTTGTGTCTCCATGCAAATTTAAAAATTTTTTTTAATCTAGTTCTGTGAAAAAAAAAAAAAAGCCATGGCATCTCATAACAGTAAGAGGAGCAGATATTCTTTTGAACTAAATAAACTTAATAATTCAGTTCTAAGTCCTTTAGTTCTCCTCAAGAAAAAAATAAATAAATAAAGGTTAAACGATGGTATGGTTTTATTATAAAAAACAAAATGTGTGCTAATAACTTATGATGTGGTTAAACTGAAAATGTTATAATAGTAGAACTTCATCTGTATATAATTTGTGGTAAAATAAAGACACTAGCAAAATTAAAATGAACTTAACTCAAAAAAGAGTTGGGATTCAAAAGTCTGCTTTATATCAAGTTCAATTTTACACAAGCACAAGCTGACATCATTGGGGAAAAAAAGAGCAAAAGATTTTTAAAAGGTTGAGCAGTCATCAGAATAATTTAAATATAATTAATTGCAAGTAAAAAAGAAAAGAACATTTATCGTATCTTAAGAACTCAAATACAGTCATCAAACAGAATTTTGAGATTATCTTAAACCTCTGTCATGACTGAAACAACAGTGTGAACAAATAGGTAGCAGTAAGTCAAGAAACAAAAATCAATTGATAAGGCAAGGTTGTAATATTTAACACACCATTTTCTAAACTATTAAGGCCAAAGGACATTCTTAATAACTACTGTGGACTAATAACTGACTAATTATAGAACTAGGAACTCTGTATTTAAGCATACGCACGTTCTTGTTAAAGAAACTTACTTTAAATTTTACTTGCTAACAGCTTAGTATTACTTTTAGCTAAATGATTCTGACAGTAGAGCAAATAAAGAGGGTATAAGAACTGGGATTCGGTTCAGTTCAGTTGCTCGGTCATGCCTGACTCTGTGAACACATGGCTAACAGAACACCAGGCCTCCCTGTCCATCACCAACTCTGGGATCCTGCCCAATCTCACGCCCATCTAATCTGTGATACCATGCTACCATCACATCCTCTCTCCTCCCCTCTCCTCTTTCCTTCAGTCTTTACCATCATCAGGGTCTTTTCTAACGAGTCAGTCCTTCACACCAGGTGGCCAAAGTATTGCTGTTTCAGCTTCAGGAGCAGTCCTTCCAATGAATATTCAGGACTGATTTCCTTCAGGATTGACTGGTTTGATCTCCTTGCAAAGGGACTCTCTCAAGAATTTTCTCCAACACCACAGTTCAAAAACATCAATTCTTTGGCACTCAGCCTTCTTTCTGGTCCAATTCTCACATCTATACATGACCACTGGAAAATCCATAGCTTTGACTATATGGACCTTTGTCAGCAAAGTGATGCCTCTGCTTTTTAATATGCTTTCTAGGTTTGTCATAGCTTTTCTTCCAAGGAGCACAGGTCTTTTAATTTTGTGGCTGCAGTCATTACCTGCAGTGATTTTGGAGCCCAAGAAAATAACGGCTGTCACTATTTCCATTGTTTCCCCATCTATTTGTCATGAAGTGAGGGAACCAGATACCATGATCTTCGTTTTTTGAATGTTGAGTTTTACACCAGCTTTTTCACTCTCATCTTTCAATTTCATCAACAGGGTCTTTAGCTCCTCTTCACTTTCTTCACCCCCATAAGGGTGGTGTCATCTGCTTTAGAACATACCCGATATACTTTAATCTCAGTACAGCAGTAGTTCTACAAAAGCAACCTTGATATTCAGTTAAAGCAGTTATGCTCTCAGGCCATGGGCTTCTGTTTAGTCTCTCTCATGTCTGACTCTGCAACCCCATGGACTGTGGCCCACCAGACTCCTCTGTCCATAGGATCTAAGGCAAGGATACTGGAGTGGGTTGCCATTTCCTTTTCCAGGGAATCTTTTGGACCCAGGGATCAAATCCACATCTCCTGCATTTGGCAGGCAGATTCTTTACCACTGAGCCATTTGGGAAGCCCTCCTCAGGAGGAGGACAGAATATAAAATGGGATACATAAGCAAGCCCTCTAGATATTTTGTCCTTGTAGGTAAAAGTCACTATTACTCATAGAGTCACTATCTGAACTACCTAAATGGGAAATTTCAGTGATTTTTTCAAACAAATTTTTTCTAGGCTGACTAACGAAAAATGACACCCAAGAGGAAAAAGCTGTGATTTCTTGTTTTTTAAAAACTTAGAATTTACTAACATAATTATCAGTGAAAGGCACAGCATATCTTTTTCTGTAGAAAACATGAAAAATGTAGTTCCATTTGTTATGTATAATCTAAGGAATGATTCATAAAAATGTCAGTAGTCACCCTTTTGACACTAAAGCAGAATTGTATAATAGTTATTAGTTTAACCTTTTCCTTTGGGATTGACTTTTTAATGTTTGGTCTTCCTTCTCACATGTAAGTAACCCTGATAAAAGCAAATTTAAAATATAAAAAGGTCACTATCATATTGTGCTCATTTTTGCTATATTGGTCATTTAAAGGTATAATATTTCAACCTGATAACTGAAATTGTAAAAAGGAATTTAAAATGTTATTAATTTATTTCTGTAACAAAGAAAGCACAAAGAAGAAAAAAATAATATATATTTATTAATACATGTAATCCTATTTCTTTTACCATGTAGAAATAGAATGTTATTTTTATTGATATAAAGAAGCAAAATTCCAATATATTTTAAAAAAAACCTAAATAGCATTAATGAAAACTCCTAAAGACTACCAATATTGTAACTTTTCCATATATATAACATATAATATATACATGACATATCAGATCAGATCAGATCAGTCGCTCAGTCGTGTCCGACTCCTTGCGACCCCATGAACCGAAGCACGCCAGGCCTCCCTGTCCATCAACAGCTCCCGGAGGTCACTCAGACTCGCATCCATCGAGTCAGTGATGCCATCCAGCCATCTCATCCTCTGTCGTCCCCTTCTCCTCCTGCCCTCAATCCCTCCCAGCATCAGAGTCTTCTCCAGTGAGTCAACTCTTCGCAAGAGGTGGCCAAAATATTGGAGTTTCAGCTTTAGCATTATTCCTTCTAGAGAAATTCCAGGATTGATCTCCTTCAGAATGGACTGGTTGGATCTCCTTGAAGTCCAAGGGACTCTCAAGAGTCTTCTCCAACACCACAGTTCAAAAGCATCAATTCTTCGGCACTCAGCCTTCCTCAAAGTCCAACTCTCACATCCATACATGACCACAGGAAAGACCATAGCCTTGACTAGACGAACCTTTGTTGGTAAAGTAATGTCTCTGCTTTTGAATATGCTATCTAGGTTGGTCATAACTTTCCTTCCAAGGAGCAAGCGTCTTTTAATTTCATGGCTGCAGTCACCATCTGCAGTGATTTTGGAGCCCAGAAAAACAAAGTCTGACACTGTTCCCACTGTTTCCCCATCTATTTCCCATGCAGTGATGGGACCAGATGCCATGATCTTCGTTTTCTGAATGTTGAGCTTTAAGCCAACATTTTCACTCTCCACTTTCACTTTCATCAAGAGGCTTTTTAGCCCCTCTTCACTTTCTGCCATAAGGGTGGTGTCATCTGCATATCTGAGGTTATTGATATTTCTCCCGGCAATCTTGATTCCAACTTGTGTTTCTTCCAGTCCAGCATTTCTCATGATGTACTCTGCATATAAGTTAAATAAACATGGTGACAATATGCAGCCTTGACGTACTCCTTTTCCTATTTGGAACCAGTCTGTTTTTCCATGACCAATTCTAACTGTTGCTTCCTGACCTGCATACAGATTTCTTAAGAGGCAGATCAGGTGGTCTGGTATTCCCATCTCTTTCAGAATTTTCCACAGTTGATTGTGATCCACACAGTCAAAGGCTTTGGCATAGTCAATAAAGCAGAAATAGATGTTTTTCTGGAACTCTCTTGCTTTTTCCATGATCCAGCGGATGTTGGCAATTTGATCTCTGGTTCCTCTGCCTTTTCTAAAACCAGCTTGAACATCAGGAAGTTCACGGTTCACATATTGCTGAAGCCTGGCTTGGAGAATTTTGAGCATTACTTTACTAGCGTGTGAGATGAGTGCAATTGTTCGGTAGTTTGAGCACTCCTTGGCATTGCCTTTCTTTGGGATTGGGATGAAAACTGACCTTTTCCAATCTTGTGGCCACTGCTGAGTTTTCCAAATTTGCTGGCATATTGAGTGCAGCACTTTCACAGCATCATCATTCAGGACCTGGAATAGCTCCACTGGAATTCCATCACCTCCACTAGCTTTGTTCGTAGTGATGCTTTCTAAGGCCCATTTGACTTCACATTCCAAGATGTCTGGCTCTAGGTCAGTGATCACATCATCATGATTATCTGGGTCTTGAAGCTCTTTTTTGTACAGTTCTTCTGTGTATTCTTGCCACCTCTTCTTAATATCTTCTGCTATACTGTATGATGAAATCAGTCCTTTTAATTCACTATGTTAATAATGTATTAAATACTAATTTTTAACTTTTTGTAAGTGAAATAGTGCTAAATTATTTTTCATTTCAATTTGTATTTAGCAAATTCAGTTTAGTCTAAGAGCTTATATATATATATAAAATTAAGATCATCAAATAAATTATTTTTCCATGATTTTTAATTATTTTCAATGACTAATTTCTATTTCACCTCTTTTATTAACCTATGCAGGAATATAAGAATCAAACAACAGTAGATTTTGATACTGTCATTACCTAATTTCAGTTCAGAAGAGATCATCACTTTAGCTCAAGGTGTTTATATCACCCAAGAGTTTTGCATAGTGCAGTGAATCATCAAAATTCATGGATTATGCATTTGTGAATTCTATTTGCTAAACTTTATTTGTAACCCCAAATCTTTTTTGGCCATGCATGGACATGTGCATCCCCAGATGAGATCAAGCAAGCCAAGATTACCCCTTCTTATTTCAGACCTTACAAGTGCCTACAAGATCTATTCAGTGCCACATATTTTTGTGTCTTATGGTATGTATGAGTGTGCAGTTTTGCTAATCAAAATGGTCACAAAGTGTAGTACTGAAATGCTGCCAAGCCAAAGAAGACTATGTCATGCAAAAAATGTCTGTTAGATAAGCATATAGAGTTGGTAGCCATGGGCTAAATGTTACTGATCAAATATATGGAAGTCTACACTTGGGTTTCCCAGGTGGCTCAGTGGTAAAGAATCTGTCTGCAAATGTAGGAAATGCAGGTTTAATCCCTGGGTGAGGAAGATTCTCCAGAGAAGGAAATGGCAACTCATAAACAGTATGTTTGCTCGGGAAATCCTGTGGATAAAGGAACCTGGGGTCACAAGAGTCAGACACAACTTAGCAACTAAGCAACAACAGCAATAATACCCTAATATGTTTCCAAACCTCTAGTTTTGAAAAGTAATTAAGCAAAGAGGTCACTAGACTTAGGTAATTTTCACAGGCAAACCTAAGCAAGAATCAGTACACTCAAATTGAAGAAAATGAATCTTCAGAACTACCAATTCTACTAGCTAATTAGGCTTTCCAGATAAGTCTACTGCTTGAACTATGCCCAATCAGATACTGTCTTTACCTTGCTTCCACATCTTATCTAAAAAAAACCCTCCCCCTAGTTCCTGTGGTAGAGGTCTCCTAACCATTGTGGCTTTGGTGCTACCAGATTCAAATCAATATATGCCCAAATAAATACTTGGAAATTGTAAGTGTGCCTCAGTTCATCTTCCAACAAGTCTTTTCCATTAAAATCTTCCCTCAAAGAGCTTCCAGAAGAATTTGTCTTAAATACATATCTGACAATGTCACTTTCTTGTTTAAATTCTTTGAGTGAGTCCCCATTACCTCTATGCTGCTGCTGCTGCTAAGTCACTTCAGTCGTGTCCGACTCTGTGCGACCCCAGAGACGGCAGCCCATGAGGCTCCCCCATCCCTGGGATTCTCCAGGCAAGAACACTGGAGTGGGTTGCCATTTCCTTCTCCAATGCATGAAAGTGAAAAGTGAAAGTGAAGTCAAAGAGTTTTGTCCAACTCTTAGCGACCCCATGGACTGCGGCCCACCAGGCCCCTCTGTCCATGGGATTTTCCAAGCAAGAGTGCTGGAGTGGGGTTCCATAAAAGTCTATATAAGAGGAATTTTTACCTCTTGATCTTGCTTCTGCATAACTCCCTATCCATATCATTCATATGTCTCTCAATTTGTGATTCAACAATACAATACAGTCTTTTAATTTTCCTCACATACCCTGTGGCCTATTATGTAAATGCATTTCCTTGTCCTGTTTACCTTCCTTCATGATGTTCATGTACTGCTTCAATTCTTTCCTATGCTGCCCTCAATACTTCCAGGAAAATTTATTTTGATGTATTTTTTGGTGTCTCTGTACTCAATGCAAAATGTATTAGAAACATTTCATTTTCATTTTTGCATTCATATATCTATTTTTGCATCTGCTTTTCCATTAGATGCCTTATTCATCTTTACATCTTTTAGTTCAGTTCGGTTCAGTCTCTCAGTCATGTCTGACTCTTTGTGACCCCACGAATTGTAGCACGCCAGGCCTCCCTGTCCATTACCAACTCCTGGAGTTCACCAAAACTCATGTTCATTGAATCGGTGATGCCATCCAGCCATCTCATCCTCTGTCGTCCCCATCTCCTCCTGCCCCCAATCCCTCCCAGCAACAGTCTTTTCCAATGGGTCAACTTTTCACATGAGGTAGCCAAAGTACTGGAGTTTCAGCTTTAGCCTCAGTCCTTCCAAAGAACATCCTTAGACCTATCTAGACCTAGATGCCTCTGTGTTGGATCTAGACTCTCAGCAACATGGCAGTGAACCTTCACAAGGACCTAATTCAGCTAAATTACTTAGTTCCAAAAATATATATTCCTAAGATCTACCTCCAAAGTTGCTAATTTAGTAATGTCTATGCAGGCTTTTTAAAACAAGCCTAAAAGGTTATTCATGGAGCACATATTAAGAAACATTAGATGATCTATTAGTCCCTTTTATATCTAATAGATCATCCTATTGATAACCATTCTGAAAGAGATCAGCCCTGGGATTTCTTTGGAAGTAATGATGCTAAAGCTGAAACTCCAGTACTTTGGCCACCTCATGTGAAGAGTTGACTCATTGGAGAAGACTCTGATGCTGGGAGGGAGTGGGGGCAAGAGGAGAAGGGGACTACAGAGGATGAGATGGCTGGATGGCATCACTGACTTGATGGACGTGAGTCTCAGTGAACTCTGGGAGCTGGTGATGGACAGGGAGGCCTGGGGTGCTGCGATTCATGGGGTCGCAAAGAGTCAGACACGACTGAGCAACTGATCTGATCTGATTGATAAGCAAATTTGAAAATAAATTCACATAGTAATAATTTCATTAAATCCTATTCTGAATAATTGGTATCATTTTATAAATGATATAGTAAGGATGCGGTGTTCCCAGGTGGCTGGCTCAGTGGTAAAGAATCAGCTTGCTAATCAGCATCCATCCCTGATTTAGGAATATCCCCTGGAGAAGGGAATGGCAAGCCATACAATATTCTTGCCTGGAAAATTCCATGGACAAAGGAGCCTGGAAAGCTACAGTCCATGGGGTTGCAAGACGTTGGACATGACTAAGAGACTAGAAACTAACAACAACATAGTAATGATGAGGTCATATGTCTTTGTACGGCATTGAAAATGAAAGTTAAAGTGACTCTGTCATGTCCAACTCTTTGGGACCCTGTGAACTATACAGTCCATGCAATTCTCCAGGACAGAATACTTAGCCTTTCCCATTTCCAGGGTATCTTCCCAACTCAGGGATCGAATGCAGGTCTCCCGCATTGCAGGTGGATTCTTTATCAGCTAGGCCACGAGGGAAGCCCAAGAATACTGGAGTGGATAACCTATCTCTTCTCAAGCGGATTGTCCCAACTCAGGAATCAAATTGGGGTCTCCTGCATTGCAGGTGGATTCTTTACCAACTGAATTATCAGGAAAGTCCTTGTAGGGTATTAAGAGAATTAAAAGTTTAGAATGAATGTTCAAGGATAAGATAAGCATTCTTGTGGTTTGTAATTGTTGTTTGTTGTTCTTGATAATTACTTTATGCAGAAAGCACTACTACATTCCCCTACTTGTACATCTCTCTTTGGCTTTCAAACAGTAACAAAGATGGAAAGAACATGTGAAAATGCATCTTTGTAAAGAAAGTTATGACCAACCTAGATAGTATATTCAAAAGCAGAGATACTACTTTGCCAACAAAGGTCCATCTAGTCAAGGCTATGGTTTTTCTAGTTGTCATGTATGGATGTGAGAGTTGGACTGTGAAGAAAGTTGTGCACTAAAGAATTGATGCTTTTGAACTGTGGTGCTGGAGAAGACTCTTGCAAGTCCCTTGGACTGCAAGGAGATCCAACCAGTCCATCTTAAAAGAGACCAGTCCTGAGTGTTCATTGGAAGGACTGATGCTGAAGCTGCAACTCCAATACTTTGGCCACCTCATGTGAAGTGTTGACTCATTGGAAAAGACTCTGATGCTGGGAGGGATTGGGGGCAAGAGGAGAAGGGGACGACAGAGGATGAGATGGGTGGATGGCATCACTGACTCAATGGACATGAGTTTGGGTGAACCCCGGGAGTTGGTGATGGACAGGGAGGCCTGGCGTCGGACATGACTGAGCGGCTGAACTGAACAGAACTGAACTGAAAAAACCTTTAAGCACTGATTAAATTAAAAAAAAAAAAAGGAAGCATTTTAAAGAATAGAGGAACACATGTGTGAAATCACATGTACCAGAAATCTTCATTAAAATACCTTCAAAGACAATTAAACAGTTTCCCAGGGAACCATATTATTTTAACAAGTGTCAGGAAATTTAAACTCATTTTTAACTTAAAATTATCTTACTAAAGCTGAACTATTTTTTTCATTTCTATGATTTTATAACCAGAGAAGACAGAAATCTGCTGTTCACTATGGGTATATACTAAACTCTCATTTTAGAAATGGATTTTTATTACATTGTTACTCAGATTATTAATCTCCAAAATTATTTTTATAAATTCTATAATAAAATTTATTTTGACATTGTCTTGGAAGTCTATCTGTAAAGTAATTTATACTAGTCTTTTTGCTTGCCAATGCAAATGCTTTTAATTTTATGGCTTCTTTCTCTCTAGAAGAAAAAGGACTGTAACCTTTTGGGGACTGGCAGATTTTTGGTTGTTATTTGCAAGTCTAATTCAATGCTATTGCCATTCTCTGAGACAATTTGTTTAAATGACAGCTGCTGTTATAAAAGCTGCTTTTAATTCCAATTATACATGATTTTCATAGCCATAGCTGACCTCTAAAAAGTGGGAAATAAACAGCAGAGTGGAAAATAAAATATATAGTTCGGGTTACTATTATGTCATTTTAGCAATGTAGACATGCTGCTAGATGGACATTTCAAGGCCCTTTCAAGATTAGAAAAAGAACATAGTTTGCCAAATAAAAGGTATGGCTGAACAATAAATCTTGTTTGCTTATTGCATTTTTGCCAAAGAAGTGACCTTACCAAGGATGTATATATTTTAGCTCAGAAACAGAAGCTATTGTTATCAATCAATAAGTTAATGAAAACCAAAGGATTCCAACTAATTTCATGGCATTTTATGGAAGAACAGTATATATGTAAACATTTATTTGACAACCCATTGCAGTTATATTTTCTAACAACGTTCAATGAAATGCTTTATCTTCATCAGATACTTGAAAAAAAAAGGTCTATCAAATAGCCTTAGGGATATATACAAAGACTGTTCTATTCAGACTATAAATAATTTAAACAAGGTTAATTCTAGGATATTTAAAGAGATAGTTTATGATATGAAGACACCAAGCATGAAGAGCAAGATCTCAGATTCTTCTATCCAATTGTTTAAATGTATTCTAATTACCTGAATAATTAATTCTCTTTTGGAACTGTGCAATATTTCCTGTTAAATCACACTGAACAACTGGGTCTGTATGTGTGTTCATTCTTTTACAGGTTTAAAAACTCAGAGAAACAGTAGGTTAAAATTTTGTGAATACTGTTAGTACCTAACAGACTTCTGTTGGATGACTGAAACACTTCAGGGTGGTCAGGGTGTGAAAATCCCACTGTTGGTTCCGGAGTCTGCATCTCGAGACACTGCAGAGAAGCATGGAAAACGAGCCATCCTACATGGTTTAGACATGTGCTGCCCCAAGGATGGAGTGAGACACGGACCATTTCCTAAACTGATGTCAAGCTCTGTTAATCCCTCCTTATTGGGAGTGTATGATTTTAGAAATGGTAGACTCTATAATTTAAAACTGAAACAAAGGAGGAAAAAGGTCAAAGAACATTATTTTCCCAGTATTCTTTTCCCCTGGAGAATGAAATGGCAACCCACTCCAGTATTCTTTCCGAGAAAATCCCATGGACAGAAGACCCTGGTGGGCTACAGTCCATGGGGTCGCAAAGAGTTGGACAGCAACTAAGCACATTCTTCTTTTTGTGGGCATTCTAGGAGTGGTGTCCAACTGCGACTCTATGGACTGTAGCCTGCCAGGCTCTTCTATCCATGGAATTCTCCAGGCAAGAACACTGGAATGGGTTTCCATGCCCTCCTCCAAAGGGATCTTCCCAACCCAAGGATCAAAACATGGGTCTTTTTCATCTCCTGCATTGTTGTTTTTTTGTTTGTTTGTTTGTTTGTTTTTACCACTAGAGTCACCTGGGAAGCCCAATTTTCTTTTTATGTTCACTTATTTCACAATCTTTTATATCACTATTCTTATACTTTCTAAATATTTCACACCATTTACTGTTTTCATTCCTCTTGGACATTTTCTATTCATGGTAAATATTTTGAAGGTTTTCTTGTGCCAAAATATTGATAACTGTTATATTAGAAATAATAACAATAATTCTCAAGAGGAGCTGACTTGCCATCCAGTGTAGCAGAATCTCCAGGGACTTCTTTCAGATTACATGTATACATTCTTCCTTTTCTCCCTTCATTTTTTGATGGCAGTGTAAAGAGAAATATTACTGACAGAAGTGGACTGTGTGTAGAGTGTGCAGGCAGAGGAAGCATTGAGAACTATGGATGTGAGTGAGCACGGAGTGAGTACTTCCTCCAGTTAGACAGCTTGGATATAGTGCAGGGCTGCAACCAGCTACAAAGAAGGCAGCAGGAGGGCCCCTGTGGTGAGTATAATATGGGCATCTTGGAAAATGTGGTGCTAACTGTGCTTGGGACATGCTTTCTGCAGAGAGGCAAGTGTTTTCTAACTGGTCAGTAGGGCAGAAAAATCCTTGCAAAGGACTGAAATCTATAGAAACACTTCACCCATCTATGTCTGAAATTACAAGTTCCATTCTGAACAGCACTGTTTTAATTTAGCTGTACATAACTGGAAAATATTTTGTGTTGTTTCTAAGACAGCATTGGTTATTGAGCTCTTTCTCGGGAACTGCAAAGTTTACTCAGTAACTCACAATCTCTTAAAGTGCCATAAAACACGAAGCAAGCTTTTATGGAGCAAATGGATCCTAGATGAATGGATTGTACTTGAGATTAGTATATAACACAAAGGTGAGTCCCAAAAAAATCTTCCTAAACTGTTGGTTTAATATCCATTAAGAGATAGTAAAGTACTTCTGATGTGAAGAATGAAGGGAAGCTCAGAGTATTAACAACACCTACACTTGTCTGTGTAATGTTCATGGCAGAATTTGTGTCCTTATTTATATAACACTTGCTGAAGAAGAAAGGTATTTGGATTTTGTTCAATCAAATCAAATTTTAGTTTTAGTTGTAGTTTGAGCTAGAAAACATAGTTTTAGATTATAATGCAGAAAAAATGTACTCTGAGTTTAGACATGAAAGTAAGTTAGTCTCTTTTTGTTCATTGTTCTTTCAATGGTTCAGAAGTTAGAGTTTACAAACTACCTTAGTAACAGTATACTGTTCCTGTTAAGTCGCTTCAGTCGTGTCCGACTCTGTGCGACCCCATAGACGGAAGCTCACCAGGCTCCCCCATCCCTGGGATTCTCCAGGCAAGAACACTGGAGTGGGTTGCCATTTCCTTCTCCGATGCATGAAAGTGAAAAGTGAAAGTGAAGTCGCTGAGTCCTGTCTGACTCTTAGCGACCCCATGGACTGGAGCCTACCAGGCTCCTCCATCCATGGGATTCTCCAGGCAAAAGTACTGGGGTGGGGTGCCATTGCCTTCCCCGTAGTAACAGTATATATGAAGCTAAAATATCAAGAAATATATAACTTTTGAAAGAAACTTATTCATAAGGAACTTCCACCCTATATATGCAGACTTTTCAAACTCTAAGTAACATGATTTTGTGTTGATTGCAGGTATTAATTTCTTTTAGTTTTGTCCACCCAAATCTTTAAATAATACTATTTTCACTCAGTCCCTAATTTCCCATCTCCATTGACCCCACCTTCCATCCTTATTCGAATAGAAAAGTGATTATATATATATTAATTAAAAATAATTGATTAAATATATTTTACAGGGTAAATTTATAAGTATTGAAATTCTAACTATGCTTACTTTTACTATGAATAACACAATAATACTTAGCACCTAACACTGTAGTAAGGCCTTTATATACTGTAACCCACTTAATATTAAAAACAACACTTTAAAGTAAGTACAAAAATATTCCACCAATTTTATTGGTGGCTTCTGGAAGTTAAATTTGCCCACATTTACACAGGGAAAAGAACATGAAATTAAATATCTATACCTGCATATGTAACTAGTATGTGCTTATCATCATTATCATCATTATTTAGTACAATTTGTTCTTGTACAATTGTACTTTACTCATTGATTTCAATAGCATTTTGACATTTTAAAAATGTTAACTGCATTAAATAAAACTGAATTCATCATTTGCTTTGTCTTGCTTTAACATCTTTAGACACAATTTCACCAACCCTTGAGGCAGAATTTAATGAACTGTATTTGCTGCCTGCAGTGCAGGCAGTAGTCAGGGTTTTATCAGTTAATCTGCTAGGAGCCGCAACCAGTGCATGTCTCTTTGGGAGCTCCAGATTGGTCAGGGATATATTTAAGTACATTTGGAAAACTTGCCATATTCTGACATAATGTCAAGAAACCACCCAGTGCTTTTAGAATAAAATTCAAATTTCGCATCCTAGCTCACAAGGACCTTAACCTGATGAGTTCTAATCCATTTTTTTTTTTACTATCCTCCTTTTATCTGAAACACTTAAGTGTCTACTTGTTATTTTTGAGCCTGCAGTTTTCATTTTTACATTTCCATGTTTACCTTTAAGAAATGTTTTTTCAATTGTTCCATGCAGTCCTCATTTACCTTCAAGAACAGCATGTAAAGATGCTTGTTCTGTAAACTGTCTCCTGATCTAAGAGTGAAAATTTAACTTTTTCTTTGTTTCCATGATACATTATTAGGAGAATAATGTAGTCACTATTACTCTGCAATATATTTGTTTCCATCTTTTTCCATATATATTTCTCCCTTACTAGGCTATGGACTTCTCTGAGTGAAAAAGGTCCGGATATTTGATACTCACTGAGATTTAATTTGTTGAATAATATGAAATCAGGAATTTGTTCATGACCTCTCACATACAAATTTATTTTAAAATTGATTCTAAAAAAATTTCCCTGTTATTTGTAAATGCTACCACCTCTAAACATAGGCATCTTAAGGTTTGACATACTTATGGTAATAAATTATATTTGCAATGCTTTTATTGAACAATTGCAACTTAGTGATTAAAAGGGGAGTATTTATTAGTATACAGTATTTGTTTAATTTGTCACTTACTGTATTGGAGTCTCAGTTTTTAATATGTAAAAAAGGGATAATAATTGTTAATAATTCTACTGTTTCATGGGCTTGTCTGAAAGGTTAAATGATGTGTTTAAAGAACATATTACAATATCTTTCATATCTTAAGCACTTAAAAATAGCATGAAACTGTCAGATTGTAAATTCCGGGAAGATAAGGATTTCTCATACTTGTATCCCCAGTTCTCTATTACAGTTTCAGACACAGAATCACAGCTCAATAAATTTACTCTGTTGAACAAATGAAATAATTTCAAATACATTAATCTTCCCTAATATTTCTAAAAATGTCACATTTAACTTGGTTTTGAATGTAAGGTAGGAAAAGGAGAAGGAGGCAAACTGAATTTTCAATGAAAGGAACAATTTTATGGCTATAACTGATTCAAATGTATTCTTTTTAATGGCTGAGTAATACTCCATTGTGTATATGTATCACAGTTTTCTTATCCATTCATCTGTGGATGGACATCTAGGTTGCTTCCAAGTCCTGGCTATTGTAAACAGTGCTTCTATGAACAGTGGGGTACACGTGTCTCTTTCAATTCTGGTTTTCTCAGTGTGTATGCCCAGCAGTGGGATATAATCATTATCATCACCATCAATTATCATGATCAGGAATATCAGGTACCAGGTTAATGAGAAGATAGGGGAGATGGATAAATGAGTATATAATATAGAGTTATTTAGGAGCCACTATGTATATAATATAGAGTTATTTAGGAGCCACTATGTATAGCTTTCAGGGAAGGCAATGGCACCCCACCCCAGTACTCTTGCCTGGAAAATCCCATGGACAGAGGAGCCTAGTAGGCTCCAGTCCATGGGGTCGCTAAGAGTAGGACATGACTGATCGACTTCACTTTCACTTTTCACTTTCATGCATTGGAGAAGGAAATGGCAACCCACTCCAGTGTTCTCGCCTGGAGAATCCCAGGGACAGGGGAGCCTGGTGGGCTGCCGTCTATGGGATCACACAGAGTCGGACACGACTGAAGTGACTTAGCAGCAGTAGCAGTAGCATGTATAGCTTTGCATATGGTAAAGTGACATGTTAGAGTCATTCATTGGTTATTAATGGATTGATCAAGAGTCTAATAAGAGGAAGGTTTAAGAGTGAGCTCTGTAGATATATATATACACACATACATATATATACATATACATATATACATATACATATATATACATACACACATGCATACCAAAGTAGATTATAAAGAAGAGACAGTTTGCCTAATAAACAATGATCACAGAGTAAGCATGAAGTTTGAGATAGCTGTGCGAGACAACCAAGTGAAAATGTCCAACCATCAATTACACTTATTCTGGAGATTTCAGATACAGATGCAAAATTAAATCATAGAAGTTCATTGACAAAGATGAACTTGTTGAGAAGGGGGATAATAACAGAAAACTAGCAAAAATGTATATTTTAAAGTGCTGAGGTCAAAGGGTAGAGTGTGTTTTCTCAAGAGCAGTGGGAGGAAAGATTGACCAATACAGTTCTAAGCCACAGAGGAATTAGGAAGACTGTGTTTTTGATAGTTTTTTTCTCTTATGCATATTTTTAAATATTTTTATGGGAGTAGGTATTAAATATTATTAATATAGGCCCTATTCCTTCATTGGTGGTGGTGCTTTAGTCATTATATTGTGTCTGACTCTTACAACACTATGGACTGTAGCCTGCCAGGCTCCTCTGTCCTTGGGATTTCAGCCAAGAATACTGGAGTAGGTTCCCATTTCCATCTCCATTCCTTCATTAACAAAATACAAGTCCCTGGTTAATGATTCTGAAGGTACAAACAATTCAACATGTCATTAAGATATAACAGACACTTATAGGCACTACCCTGATTCTTTAATGCTTTTGAGGTACCAGACAGAATGAGTTTTCAATTTTCACACCAAAAAATCTGTAACAGAGAGGACCATTACTTTCATTTTCCCCAGATTTAATGGTGAATCACAAAATAATTTATATTTCCCATTCAAATGATATTTTTGCTAACTTTTCTTAATCTTATTAACATATTTTGTTCAATAATGATATTGTTATCTTTACTGTTATAGTAGGACAACAAATAGATTTAGTTATGGAACAACTCAAATATGTAACAAAAATTTATCTTCAAATTCTATCGTTGATCTAATTTGTCAGGTTTAGAAGTGCATATCATTGCGAATTAACACCATTTTCAGATTTTTTTGATTAGGGACTTAGTGTTGAATGACCTGCTTTCTCTTGGATCCATGCTCAGTTTTTTCAGATTTTCTGTCCTACAGTCCTGACCACAGCAATATACCTGGTACATGTTTGAAGTCTGCCTAATGACACTTGGTGGAAATGGATGAGGCTCACTTTAAATACTCATACACAGTTTCTTATGCTATCCATAACATCCTCTGTTAGGTGACAAGCTCTGATTTGAGCATTAGCATAGGGGTACAGCTGCTTCAAAAGAGCCTTTGAATCTATTGTGCTGGCTGGGTCTGTGGATCCCAGTATTTTCTTCTCTTCATAAAGTTACTGTATTATTTTACTCTTGTTGTACACTATCCCTTATCTAGGTCAGCCAAATTTCTAGGAGTCATTTGTCTCATTGCCAGGGTTTGCGTAAATTTCTGGACCCCACTATTATATGTCTTGACCGTGGAACTCTGGAGCATAGCCTCAGATGATTTGTCAGTCAGTGCTATGAAATATCTGCTGGGCCAGATGCAGACTGCAGCACAGATCTAAAAGCACAACATCTCCTAGGGCTTTGCAGCTTCCTTCAGCTTTGACTATGTCTACCCTCAGTGCTTCTTGTTTATGTTCCAGGTTAAAAAAAAAAAAAAAAATTAAACGCAGTAATCCCATGCAACTTTCCATCTTAAAAGGAGAAAAAAATCCATCAGTATAAACAACTAAAGGAAAGAATAAAAATGGATCTGTCCCTGAGGGGGAGGGCAGATACAGTGTTATGAGTGTCCTGGAAAGAGAGATTAGTAAAAATGTCAAAGGCAGTGAGCGCTGAACCGACCTTCATTTCTGAAGTAAGTATTGAATATGAAGAGAATTTGGCAAGCAGCTGAGGGACTTAGGTTATTCCAGGAAAAATAAACTATTTCAGGCCAGACTCAGAGAGAAGCAAAGGATTGGACCTGTATGAAAAAAGAATTTAACTAGCTGAAGGGTAGTGACTGTGAAGAAGTAGAATATAATATGGTATAGATGGAAAAAGAAAACAGGCTCTAAAATTTCCTTAGTGCCAGACAGGAATTTGGTAATTTTTCTATCCACAGCTAGTAACAGGTGAAGGTTATTGAGTGGGGCTGGAGTCTGATCAGAATTTTGTTCCAAGTGATTCTGTTTGGACATAGGAACTGTTTAGAAGTACTGAGCCGATGGGGATCCATTTCCTTTTGCTTAGTTTACTTTTCAAGAACTAATTTGTAAGCTTGTGTTTGTAAATAATTAATCTGCCTCACACAAAACTAGTCATAGACTTGTGAAATAGTTAGAACTTTGTTTTGGCTACTTATTGCTTTCTCTTTTGCTCAGTTGTTGCCCACTGATTTCGAACATTAAGATCACTCTTCTCTTATTCTCATCTAATGGAAATTTCCTGTTCTATTTTTGATTCCACTGTGTTCAAAGTCAGTGAGTTCAGAAAAGACATGTATATTAACTGTTTTCTGTATTATTTTTATAAGGATGGCTTTAGAGATAGCAATTTTACAGTCAGCAAGAGCAAAAAGCCTGGGTAGAGATGTCATAGCCTCTCATAGAAAATAGGTAGCCAAGTGATTTGCCTACATGCTTAGTCAACATGTTTTACTGTGATTAATTTAGGAAACATTCCAAAGTTTAATTCTAATCGATTAATACAACACATATATAATGTATATGCATATTTTATTGGGTCTAATTTTCTAAATTAATGAAATAATTCTCTCCCTCTCTGTCATACACACACACACACACATACATACATGCATGCACATTGATTTAAAGGTTCATTATCCACAATAACTGCTTGAAAATACTGTTGAAGATAAAATTATTTATGGTAGTCTCTGTCTACTCAATATAATAATTGATAATACTAGACATTGTGATTACACCTCTCATTTAAAATTATTATAAAGGACAGATTATCGACCAGTAAAGAATGACAGAATGCTTTATTTTCAAGTGTAATTTTCAGTTGTGAATTACATGATTTTTTTTATTTTAGAATCAGAAGAACAGTCATTAAATTTTATTAAGTTAAATAACGCTCTATCAGATTCTACTAATTGCTTTCTTGATTCCTGCTTTCTTCCTTCCTTTTGATTACCCTGTTCCATACTAACAAAATGACTTCAACTGTCAAAGAATGAAATAAACAAAGACGTGCTTTTAGTAACAACTTCATTAGTTATGAATGGTTCTATTAAATTTTTACATATTGAAAAAATAGGTTCATCAGTTTAACTGTACTGCTTAATTAATTCAATTCATGCTTGCTATAAACTACTCTGAAATATAAAACACAGTGCTTAAACTTTTGAAAAAATTAAAATGTATTACCATGGTTGTACTTTTACACTAGTTGCATTTACAAAATATGTACAATGTTTTTTTGTAATTTATATATATAGAAGAAATACATGCAGAAACAAACTATACACACATATAAACAAGAGTTTGTCACAAAATATGAAATAAAAGAGAACAGCAATAGAAGTTGGAATTGATATATCTACGGGAGTAAATGTGTAATTACAGCACTTAGCATTTCCATAAAAATATACAAAAAGTGACAAAAGAGTAAAAGAAATGTAATGCCAAACATCAGGCCTGAATATGTTTGCTTTGCACTCAGTTGATCCATTTTTACTTAGAGACCTATTTTTGAGGATTGGGAAGAGTAAATTGAGCACATATTTGTCTTGCCTGCACATAGGTAATCTTAAATAACTAATTTTAAAGATTATTTTAATATATATAATTTATGGAAAAGGAAATATGTTATATTGTATACACACACACATATGCACACTTTAAATGAAGTGAATGCCTCTATATCCACCATCCAGCTCAAGAAGGAAAAAATTTAAAAAAATGTAATCAAGATCCATACAGTTCCCTTTTGGATCAAATCAATCTCGTCAGTGTGGATAAGCACTATTCTGACTTTTGTGTTTAGCATGTATTGTTTCTCATTTGAATTATATAATTACATATGTATTCTGTGTTATAAATCTATGTCAATATGGAATTATGATGTTTGTATTATATCTCATATGTGTTCTCTTGTATAAATAACAATATAATTTTTAATTTGACTTCTTATCATGAATAATCTTCTATAACTCATTTTCCATTGAAATTGTATGTTTCTGAATTCATTCATGTTTATTTCTCTGGGGGCATTTTTTTTAACTCAATTGTTGGGTAGAAATTTATTGTGTGAATTTACCATAATATATTTATCCATTCTTCTCTTTATGCACATTTGGATTATTTTTAAATGTTGCCCTCTGTATATGCTATTATATAGATAATTTTGTACATGTCTTCTATTATGCATGTGAAGAAATTTATGATATGTAGCAGAACTCAGCAGTTCACTCCTCTCTATATATATATCTAGGAACTCCTGAGCCATAGGGTACATCAATCTTTTGTTGTTGTTTTATCAAGTATCACCAAGGTCTCTGTGAACCAATGTACAACATAATTTACAATCTATCCAGCATCATATTCTAAATTGGTTATTATTCCTTTAATTTCTGACCAGAATGTAGAAAAAGATCTTACTTTTGGTTTGGATTTTGTGTATCCTTAAGTACAAATTATGTTGCACTTCTTTTCATTGGTTTATTTATACTAACGTTGCATTTCTTAGAAACGTGTGTATGTATTTTTCAACTATTTTTCCTATGAAGTATTTTTTCTTCCTTATTGATTATAAGAGTTATTTATTTATTATAGGATCACTTCCTAGCTGTTTACCAAAACATATTTCTTTTTTCCTCTTGGATCAATTCTTAGGCTCTCTTGCAACCAAGTGTTAATATATCATACTGCTGAGTTTTCGTCATTGGAATGTGAATGGAAATGACATGCGTCACACAGGACGGATAGCTACTATCTTTTGATGTACACTCACTGGGAGTGCTTTCCACATCTGAAATTTGTAGTAGGGACCCGAACACAGCCTTGGAGTGCTGAAGATTCTGTCCTGAATAATTGTGTGAAACAAATGTCCTCGATCCACGCACCTATCCTTGTCTTTGCTCAACAGTGCCTGTTGCTGTTGTTGTTTAGTCACCCTGTCATGTCAAACTCTTTGCAACCCCATGGACTCATGCACACCAGGCCTCCCTGGCCCTCACCATCTCCCAGAATTTGCACAAATTCATGTTCAGTGCATTGGTGATGACTTCCAACCATCTCATCTTTTTATGCCCTCTTCTCCTTCTGCCCATGATCTATCCCAGAATCAGAGACATTTCCAATGAGTCATCTGTTCTTATCAGATGACCAAAATACTAGAGCTTCAGCTTCAGCATCACTCCTTTCATTGAGTATTCAGGGTTGATCTCCCTTAAGACTGAATGGTTTTATCTCCATGCTCTTCAAGGGACTTTGAGGAGTGTTCTCCAGCACAACAATATGGAGGCATCAATCTTTGGCTTTCTTTCTTGTTTACTTACAACATATGACCACTCGGAAGACCACAGACTGGACTATATGGACCTTTGTTGGCATAGTAATGTCTGTTTTTAAACACATTGCCTAGGTCTATCACCGCTTTCCTTTCAAGGAACACTTGTCTTCTGATTTCATGGCTGCCGTCACTGTCTGCATGATTTTGGAGCCCAGGAGGAGGAAAGCTGTCGTCACTTCTACCTTTTGCTCTTCTATTTGCAAGCAATAATGGGGCCAGATGTCATTCAATTAAGTACTGTTCAGTTGCTATATCATGTCTGACTCTTTGCAACCCCATGGACTGCATCACGCCAGGCTTCCCTGTCCATCAACTCCTGGAGCTTGCTCAAACTCATGTCCATCCAGTCAGTGATGCCATCCAATCAGCTCATCCTCTGTGTTCCCCTTCTCCTCCTGCCTTCCACCTTTCCCATATCAGAGTATTTTCCAGTGAGTTGGTTCCTCACATCAGGTAGCCAAAACTGGAGTTTCAGCTTCAGCATCAGTCCTTCCCATGAATATTCAGGACTGATTTCCTTTAGGATGGACTGATTGAATTGTCTTGCAGTCCAAGGGACTCTCAAGAGTCTTCTCCAACACAAAAGTTCAAAAGCATCAGTTCTTCAGTGCTCAGCTTTCTTTATAGTCCAACTCTCACATCCAAACATGACTACTGGAAAAACCATAGCTTTGACTAAATAGACCCTTGTTGGCAAAGTAACGTCTCTGCTTCTTAACATACTGTCTAGATTGGTCATAGCTTTTCTTCCAAGGAACATGCACCTTTTAATTTCATGGCTGCAGTCATCATCTGCAATGATTTTGGAGCCCCCAAAATAAAGTTTCTCACTGTTTCCATTGTTTCCCCCTCTATTTGCAATGAAGTGATGAAACCAGATGCCATGAACTTAGTTTTCTGAGTGTTGAGTTTTAAGCCAACTTTTTCTTTTTTTTTCATTTTGGGATTTTTTTAAAATTTTATTTTATTTAACTTTACAATATTGTACTGGTTTTGCCATATATCAAAATCAATCTGCCACAGGCATACATGTGTTTCAAACTCCTCTTTCAATTTCATCAAGAGGCTCTTTAATTATTTGCTTTCTGCCATAAGGGTGGTGTCTTTTGCATATCTGAGGTAATTGGTATTTTTCCCGGTAATCTTAATTCCAGCTTGTGCTTCTTCCACCCCTGCATTTCTCATTATGTACTCTGCATATAAGTCAGATAAGCAGGGTGACAATATACAGCCTTGATGTACTCCTTTTCCTATTTGGAACCAGTCTGCTGGTCCATGCCCAGTTCTAAGTGTTGCTTCCTGACCTGCATACAGATTTCTCAAAAGGCAGGTCAGGTGGTCTAGTATTCCTATCTCTTTAAGAATTTTCCACAGTTTGTTGTGGTCTACACAGTCAAATGCTATGGCATAGTCAATAAAGCAGAAATAGATGTTTTTCTGGAACTCTCTTGCCTTTTTCATGATCCAGTGTATGTTGGCAATTTGATCTCTGGTTCCTCTGCCTTTTCTAAATCCAGCTTGAACATCTGGAAGTTCACGGTTCATGTATTGTTGAAGCCTGGCTTGGAGAATTTTGAGCATTACTTTCCTAGTGTGTGAGATGAGTGCAATTCTTCAGTAGTTTGAGCATTCTTTGGCATTGTCTTTCTTTGGGATTGGAAGGAAAACTGACCTTTTCCAATCCCGTGGCCACTGCTGAGTTTTCCAAATTTGCTGGCATATTGAGTGCAACACTTTCACAGCAGCATCTTTTAGGATTTGAAATAGCTCAACTGGAATCCTATCACCTCCAGTAGATTTGTTCATAGTGATACTTCCTAGAGCCCTCTTGACTTCGCATTCCAGAATGTCTGGCTCTAGGTAAGTGATCATACCAACATGATTATCTGGGTTATGGAGATCTTTTTTGTTTAGTTCTTCTGTGTATTCTCTTCTTAATATCTTCTGCTTCTCTTAGGTCTATACCATTTCTTTCCTTCATTGTGCCCATCTTTGCATGAAATATTCCCTTGGTATGTCTAATTTTCTTGAAGAGATCTGTAGTCTTTCCCTTTCTGTTGTTTTCATCTATTTCTTTGCATTGTTCACTGAGGAAGGCTTTCTTAACTTATCTGAGTTAAATTCTCCTATTCTAATACATTTTAGTTCACTGATTCCTAAAATGCCCATGTTCACTCTTATCATCTCCTGCTTGACCTCTTCCAGTTTCCCTTGATTCATGGACCTAACATTCCAGGTTCCTATGCAATATTTCTCTTTACAGCATCAAACTTTACTTCCACTACCAGTCACATTCACAATTGGATGACATTTTCGCTTTGGCTTTTTCTCTCCATTCTTTCTGAGTTATTTCTCCACTTTTCTCCAGTACCATATTGGGCATCTAGTGACCTGGGGAACTCATCTTTCACTGTCATATCTTTTTGCCTGTTTATGTGGTTCTCAAGGCAAGAATACTGAAGTGGTTTGCCATTCCCTTCTCCATTGGAGCATTTTTTGTCAGAACTTTCCAGCAAGACCTGTCCATATTGGGTGGCCCTACATGGCATGGCTCATAGTTTCATTGAGTTAGACAAGGCTGTGGTCCATGTGATTTGTTTGATTAGTTTTCTGTGACTGTGGTTTCATCCTGTCTGCTCTTGAGGGATAAGGATAAGAGGCTTATGGAATCTAATTGATTGAGAGACTGTGGGGGAAACTGGGTCTTGTTCTGATGGGCAGGGCAATGTTCAGTAAATCTTTAATCCAATTTTTTGCTGATGGGTTGGTCTGTGTTCCCTCCCTGTTTTTTGACCTGAAACCAAACTATGGTGGAGGTAATGAAGTTAATGGCTAACTCCTTCAAAATATCCAGTATAGGCACTGCCACATTCAGTACCCCCAATCTTGCAGCAGACTACCACTGACCCACACTTTTGCCAGAGACTCCTGGACACTCACAGGCAAGTCTTGGTCAATCTCTTGTAGTGTCACTGCTCCTTTTTCCTGGCTCCTGGTGTGTACAAGGTTTTGTTTGTGCCCTCCAAGAGTCTGTTTCCCAGTCCTGTGTAAGTTCTTGAAGCTCTAGGGTGGGGTTAATGACAACTTCTCCAAATGGGCTTATGCCATACCCAGGTCTACTGCACCCAGAGCCCCTACAGCAGGCCACTGCTGATCCTCACCTTCACAGGAGACTCTCCAACACTAAAAGGCAAGTCTGGCTCAGTCTCTGTGGGGTCTCCTAGTGCACACAATGTTTTGTTTCAGCTCTCCCAGCATCTCTGGTGGGTATCAGGTTTGATTTCAAATGCGATTTCCCCCCTCCTACTGTCTCACTGGGGCTTCTCCCCTGCCCTTGGATGTGGGATATATTTTTTGGTGGGATCCAACATTCTCCTGTCACTGGTCATTCAGCAGGGAGTCATAATCTTGGATGCCATTATGTTAGATTTTTTTTTTTTTTTTTTTTTTTAATATTTAGTCTTAAACTGGCTCTTTCACTCTCCTCCTTCATCTTCGTCAGAGGTTCTTTAGCTCATAGTGCATGCCCTGTCCCCCTAAACACACACACACACATTGCTAACTTAAACCAAAGCCAAGACCACTCTGCTTGTAGTGAGAATTTTTTCCAATGTATTTTCTGAATGTTCATCTGTTTTTACTTCCTAATACTCATTCTCCTGATTGGTGTATGGTAGAATATAATAATCTGTTTATTAATTATGAATATAATTTTATTATATTCATCCAAGTGTTGTTTTCTTTGATTAAACAAAACTTAATTTTAACATAGATTCATTATATCTTCCATTAAGGCATATTTTATTTTTTTGGCTTTTAAAAGCATTGACTTGCTAAGGTAATAAATGTATGCCTCATATTTCCTTCCAAAAAGGTTAATACTTTTTTCCTATAAGAGCCTTTTAAATATTATATAAAGATGATAAATAATTGTTTTCATATAGATAATTTGTCAGAACTCAAGTTTCCAGCTAAGAAATTTGTTCCCCAGTGATATCCCTTTATAATATATCAAATTTTACTACATGTGTAGGTCAGTTTCTAGGTCTCTCTCTAGCATTGCTATCACAATGTCTTTTTTTTTAAATAAAGTTTATTTTAAAAAATTTTATTATTGGAGTATAATTGCTTTACAATGTGATGTTAGTTTCTGATGTACAACAAAGTAAATCCATCATGGGGGTAGATTAGTCACTAAGTCATGTCCACCTTTTGTGACTGCATGGATAGTAGTCTGCCAGGCTCCTCTGTCCTTAGGATCTCCAGACAAGAATAGTGCAGTGGCTTGCCGTTCCCTTCTCCATGGGATCTTCCCAACCCAGGAATAGAACTTGGATCTCCTGCATTGCAGGTAGATTCCTTACCAACTGATCTTCTAGGAAAGCCTGAATCAGCCATATATATGCACATACTCCTCCCTTCTGAGCCTCCTCCCACTCCCCATCCCACCCCTCTCGTCATCAGAAAGAACCGAGTTGAGCTCCCTGTGCTATATGGCAGCGATCTGTGTCACACATGGTGGTGTGTATATGTCAAAGCTACTCTCTCAGCTTATCCTCCCACCTTCTCCTTCCTGGCTTTGTCCACATGTCCATTCTCCATGATTGCATCTCTATTCCTATTCTGCAAATAGGTTCAACTGTACCATTTTTCTAGATTCCATATATATACATTAATAGGCAATATTTGTTTATCTCTTTCTGACTGACTTCAATCTGTCAGTGGTCCTTTCACCTCACTGCAAAAACCCAATTTTACTTCTTTTTATGGCTGTGAGCAATATCTCATTTTATGTATGTACCACATTTTCTTTATCCAGTCCTCTGTTGATGGACATTTATGTTGCTTCTATGTCCTGGCTATAGTAAATAATGCTGCATTGAACACTGAAGTACATGTGTCTCTTTGAACTATTGTTTTAGCAGGGTATATACCCAGCAATGAGACTGTTGGGTCATATGGTAGTTCTATTTTTAGCTTTTTATGGAACTTCCATACTGTTCTCCATACAATTTACATTCCCACCAACAGTGCAAAAGGGTTCCCTTTCTCTACATCCTCTCTAGCATTTATTGTTTATATATATTTTTTGATGATGGCTATTCTGACAGTTGTGAGGTGATATCTCAATGTAGTTTTGACTTGTGTTTCTCTTATAATTAGTGATGCTGAGAATCTTTTCATGTGTTTGTTAGCTATCTGTGTGTCTTCTTTAGAGAAATGTTTCTTTAGGTCTTCGGCCCATCTTTTATTTATTTATTTATTTTTCTATTGAGCTGCATGAGCTATTTATATATTTTAGAGGCTATTCCTTTGTCATTTGCAAATATTTTCTCCCATTCTTGGTTTTCATTTCATCTCATTTATGGTTTCCTTTGCTATGCAAAATGTTTTAAGTTTAATTAGGCCCCTATAGAAGTTTATCCAAATAGAGGATTTTCCTGCATCTTATAAGGAGTGCATAGGGATTTTCATGGACAGACCCATCATTTCTTCAGAGAACATGGCTTTGCACATTTTAAATCCTCTTGGTGAGTGGTTGACTGATATCTTAGTGTTCTCTGTCCTACAGTGGATAAAGAGCTGGAAATCATCACCTAGTTGTCTTAACTGTGAAACAGATTTATTGTGACAACTAAGAAATATCTTCTTTTAATGGCAACCTTGTGGATCCAGCAGGATGAGTTACTGGTAAAATGAGTAGATCAATGAATGAACTTTTCAGATGAGTTTGTACTTTAATGCACACTGGAATAGTGGTAAATGCTGTCCTAAGAGTATCATTTAAACTTTGTTAGATTGTTATTCCTTCTAATATCAAATAATTTTAAAAAGATAATCTCATTAAATGTTTTTGATTTGGTTGCCATCATGATAGTTAATCTAAAAGATGAACCTCCAAATCCAATGACCCACACTTTCCAATATCATGTCCTTTTATAGGCCCCTCAATCTTGACTGGCCCTGTGTATACAATATAGTATACACTGGCCCTGTGTATACAAAATTAGCAATACTGGTTTTGATCCATCTGATTATAAGATTATAAGAAACCTTGTTACTTCTGCCTGAATCTCTTGAAATCTTTGCTTTGGGGAAAGCAGGTCACTGTGTAAGAAACGAGTATCTTGAGAATATTGTGTTTTGAAGAATTCAACATGGATGTTTGCATAAAGAGAGAAATGCTTCATCAGTTTACTACAAACCATGCAGTCTACTATTTTAAAATTGAATTCATAAATGGAATGTGTAACGTTCATTTGTGTATGCTATGCTGTACTATGCTAAGTCACTTCAGTAGTGTCCGACTCTGTGTGACCCCATAAACGGTAGCCCACCAGGCTCCCCCGTCCCTGGGATTCTCCAGGCAAGAACACTGGAGTGGGTTGCCATTTCCTTCTCCAATGCATGAAAGTGAAAAGTGAAAGTGAAGTCGCTCAGTCATGTCCGACTCTTAGTGACCCCATGGACTGCAGCCCACCAGGCTCCTCTGTCCATGGGATTTTCCAGACAAGAGTACTGGAATGGGGTGCCATTGCCTTCTTCATCATTTGTATATATGTACATGTATATTTTATTCACATATGTATATTGTATACATTCTTTACATATGAATAATGTACAATAAAAAGCTTAAGTAGCTCTTTCATAATTAAATAAGAATGATAAAAATATCAAATTGAATTGGGAAAACTTCTGTTTAAATATGATAGACATTGCAAAATATAACATGTACATTTCAATGAATACATTATAAATGTTTATAAAATAAACTGGAAATAATCATGAAATGCTATGATTTTGTGAAGGAAATGCATGCTTAGAAAATAAATTTAGCCTGTTGGAAATTCTCATTTTTTTCTTTGTTTATTTCAAGGTTAAATATGAGCTTTCTGGCATGCAACAGAAACAATTGAGGGAAACAGGGTAAGGGTTAGGTCATCCTCAGCCATCATGTTCTGAATTCTTTGCTTGTTTTACTTCCAACATTGACTTCGCCTTTTGTTTTTTTTCTCTATTCTGAATAACCTCATTATTTATATTGAGTGGATTTTCCACTCTGTAATACCAATTTAATAAAAAAAAATAGATTCAATTCATGTAAATATCTGCTAAAAATTCTCAGGTAAGTTTTCTCAAAAATATTTTAGTTTCATTTACAAGTTAAATAATGTTTAAATACAAATAAATATTTGATAAAACTATATATTTAATGCTCCCTTTTTATATTTATTTTATTACTGGGAAAAATAATACAAAACAATTCAATTAATATAATACATTTATAAAAAAGAAAATGGAAGAATTGAAAAGGGTTTTACATTGCTAAACTACTACATCAACATTTCTGAAACATTATCAGTAGATGATTCAAAAAGAAATTTTGGATTTTTTACAGTTATGTCACCATTGTCTGATATATAATTTTGATTTGAAACTTGCATAGCAGAAAAAGTATCATCAATTATCATCCTAATCACAGTGATTTAATAAACAAGTTAAACATGTCCTTTCTCTTTTAATAAAGTAGCAATATTATTTCAAAACTTACATTACAGTTTAGCACAGGGAACTGTACTCAATGCTCTGTGGTGACCTAAATAGGGAGGAAGTCCAAAAACGAAGCAATATGTATACATATGGCTGACTCACTTTGCTGTACAGCAGAAACTAACACAATATCGTAAAGCAACTATACTCCAATATGTTTTTTTTAACAAACTCACATTACTTACTTAAAAGACATTTTTAAACATATTGTTGATTAAAGTATTTAACTATAAAATAAGGAATTTAAGTGATGTTATTCACTTAGAGGAAGGAAAAGAAAAATAAAGGTACCTAGGAGCATTTTTTTTCACAATTCAGACTTGTTGGGCATGTTGAGTTTTGTTGTTACTAAAAACTGGTTTGTAACAAGATTTTAATGAAATTGTTACATGCTCTACTCCATTTCCAATCAGAAACATGTGGTCTTATTTAGAACATCCTCTTTTTCCTTAGGTCATTTGGCAAACTTCAAGTGTTTGATTGCTTTTAATCAAGAAAATGAGGCACATTTGTTAAATCTTTTGATTAATCAGATTTTAACTAATATCCTTGAGCAATTAAGATTCTTAACCGCCTAGCTGAATTTGGGATGTTAAAAAAAAAAAAAAAAAAAAAAAACTTTTGTATGATCCAGATTATTTTATGGAAGAAAAGTATCAGAATGATAAAAAATTTTCAGTAAAAGAAAGCATAAAAGGGAAAGGAAGATAATAATAGCTGTGTATGCTCAGCTGGTTCAGTCATGTCTGACTCTTTGTAACACTATGGACTGTAGCCAACCAGGCTCCATGGTGGGCTAGATGGGATTCTCCAGGCAAGAATACTGGAGAGGGTTGCCACGCCCTCCTCCAGGGGATAAAATCTGTCTCTTGTGTTTCCTGTATTAGCAGGCAGGTTCTTTACCACAAGCACCACCTGGGAAGGCCAATAATAAGTATAACAAATATATTATTAAAAATTATGACTTAAGACTACAACTCTTAAAAATATATGAACAGGGCACTCAAAAGCCAGTGCACTGGAACAACCCTGAGGGAGAGGGTGGGGAGGGAGGTGGGTGGGGGGCTCAGGATGGGGGACACATGTACACCCATGGCTGATTCATGTCAATGTATGGGAAAGCCACTATAATATTGTAAAGTAATTAGCCTCCAATTAAAATTAATTAATTAAAAAACCATGATATTTCAGAAAAATACATGAGCATACTTATATGTATGCTTATATTCATCAGATCAGATCAGTCATTCAGTCATGTCCGACTCTTTGCGACCCCATGAATCGCAGCATGCCAGGCCTCCCTGTCCATCACCACTCCCGGAGTTCACTCAGACTCACGTCCATTGAATCAGTGATGCTATCCAGCCATCTCATCCTCTGTCGACCCCTTCTCCGCCTGCCCTCAATCCCTCCCAGAATCAGAGTCTTCTCCAATGAGTCAACTCTTCACATGAGGTGGCCAAAGTACTGGAGTTTCAGCTTTAGCATCATTCCTTCCAAAGAAATCCCAGGATTGATCTCCTTCAGAATGGACTAGTTGGGTCTCCTTGCAGTCCAAGGGACTCTCAAGCGTCTTCTCCAACACCACAGTTCAAAAGCATCAATTCTTCGGCGCTCAGCCTTCTTCACAGTCCAACTCTCACATCCATACATGACCACAGGAAAGACCATAGCCTTGACTAGACGGACCTTTGTTGGCAAAGTAATGTCTCTGCTTTTGAATATGCTATCTAGGTTGGTCATAACTTTCCTTCCAAGGAGCAAGTGTCTTTTAATTTCATGACTGCAGTCACCATCTTTAGTGATTTTGGAGCCCAGAAAAATAAAGTCTGACACTGTTTCCACTGTTTCTCCATCTATTTCCCATGTAATGATGGGACCAGATGCCATGATCTTTGTTTTCTGAATGTTGAACTTTAAGCCAACCTTTTCACTCTCCACTTTCACTTTCATCAAGAGGCTTTTTAGTTCCTCTTCACTTTCTGCCATAAGGGTGGTGTCATCTGCATATCTGAGGTTACTGATATTTCTCCTGGCAATCTTGATTCAAACTTGTGTTTCTTCCAGTCCAGCGTTTCTCATGATGTACTCTGCATATAAGTTAAATAAACATGGTGACAATATACAGCCTTGACATACTCCTTTTCCTATTTGGAACCAGTCTGTTGTTCCATGTCCAGTTAGTTCTAACTGTTGCTTCCTGACCTGCATACAAATTTCTCAAGAGGCAGATCAGGTGGTCTGGTATTCCCATCTCTTCCAGAATTTTCCACAGTTTATTGTGATCCACACAGTCAAAGGCTTTGGCATAGTCAAAAAAGCAGAAATAGATGTTTTTCTCTAACTCTCTTGCTTTTTCCATCATCCAGCAGATGTTGGCAATTTGATCTCTGGTCCCTCTGCCTTTTCTTATTTATTTATCTATTTTTATTATTATTATATTTTTTTTTTTTCGTTTTTTTTTTTTTTTGAACATCTGGAAGTTCATGGTTCACATATTGCTGAAGCCTGGCTTGGAGAATTTTGAGCATTACTTTACTAGTGTGTGAGATGAGTGCAAATGTGTAGTAGTTTGAGCATTCTTGCATTCTTTGGCATTGCCTTTCTTTGGGATTGGAATGAAACCTGACCTTTTCCAGTCCTGTGGCCACTGCTGAGTTTTCCAAATTTGCTGGCATATTGAGTGCAGCACTTTCACAGCATCATCTTTCAGGATCTGGAATAGCTCAACTGGAATTCCATCACCTCCATTAGCTTTGCTTGTGGTGATGCTTTCTAAGACAATACAATGTGATAAACTTTAAGTCACAAGGAAGGAAGGTTATAAAGTGACCATTTTAAAGAAATATAATTTAAAATATTTGAAAAGAAAAGAATAAGCCTTTTAGAAGTAGCATAAATAATCATCTTAAGATTTTGATTTAAGTTTGGCCACCTCATGCGAAGAGTTGACTCATTGGAGAAGACTCTGATGCTGGGAGGGATTGGGGGCAAGAGGAGAAGGGGACGACAGAGGATGAGATGGCTGGATGGCATCACTGACTCTATGGACATGAATTTGAGTGACCTCCGGGAGCTGGTGATGGACAGGGAGGCCTGGCGTGCTGCGGTTCATGAGGTCGCAAAGAGTCGGACACGACTGAGTGACTGATCTGATCTGATCTGATAGAAAATAATAAGATTGATATTTATCATTTTAGTTTTGTATATATATGCTGGCAGTTACATTTTTATGCAATTTACATATTATAAAGATAAAAATTTCTTTAATATTGAAAGACATGATCAAATAATTCTTTCTTCTCTATTTAGAAAGATTTGCTTGATATTTCACAATGAAATATATATTTACAGGAAATAAAAATTTTGAAAAAAGGAAGACCTATATATTTTATAAAATTATCATGATCTATTCATATCTATATGCATATATATATAGTCCTATATGTATATTCCCATGGTATATCTCATAGATATAGACTATAAATATATATCACATGATATATAGTATATATCATCACAGAGTCATTGTTGTTCAGTCACTAAGTCATGTCTGACTCTTTGTGGCCCCATATACTGCAGCTTTTCAGGCTTCCCTATCCTTCATTATGTCTTGGAATTTGTTCAAAATCATGTCCATTGATTCGGTGATGCCATCCAACCATCTCATCCTCTGTTCCCTCTGTTGTCCCCTTCTGCTCCTGCTCTCAATCTTTTCCAGCATCAGGGTCTTTTTTAATGAGTTGACTCTTCACATCAGGTGACAAGTATTAGAGCTTCAGCTTCATCATCAGTGTCTCCAATGAATATCCAGGGTTGGTTTCCTTAAGGATTGACTGGCTTCATCTCCTTGCACTCCAAAGGACTCTCAAGAGTCTGCTACAACACCACAGTTCAAAACCACCAATTCTTCAGCACTAAGCCTTCTTTATGGTCCAGCTATGATATTATACATGACTATTGGAAAAATCATAGCTTTGATTATACAGACCTTTGTTGGCAAAGTGATGTCTCTGCTTTTTAATATGCTGTCTAGGTTGGTCATAGCTTTCCTTCCAAGGAACAAGTGTCTTTTAATTTCATGGCTGGAGCCACAGTCTGAAGAAAATTTGGAGTCCAAAAATATCAAACATGTCACTGTTTCCACTTTCCCCTTCTATTTGCCATGAAGAAATCAAATCGGATACCATGATCTTATGAAAAATATATTATTGCCTCAAAACTACCATAATTTATCTTTACAAATATTGTCCTATGTGTACTGGGTTCAAACCTCTATGATAGACCTTCAGGATGCACAATGATAATAAAAAGCAGACTTTGCCATGATTATGCAGATGGGAGATGGGCACATGTAGATAGTCTCAACATCTTTGGTAATTAGGTAAATGTAAATGAAAACTACATTGAGATATTACTACATCTTTACTAAAATGGCTAAGTTCATAGTATCTTTATCTTTTATAACAACACTCTGGAAATGTCCATCAACATGTGAATGGTTAGATACATTGTTTTATAGCCATACAATGAAATATTCTTCAGCAACAAAATACTTGTAAAAACATGGCTGCATCTGAAAATAAGTATGTTACATGAAAGCCAGACCAAAAGAGTGGGTACTATATGTTTCCATTTTTATAAAATTCTAGAAAGTGCAAACTAATCTACAATGACAGAGAAAATCAAAGGTTGCTTGAGATGAGGCTGGTGTTTAGGAATGAGAGGGAGGGAGTATACATAAGCACAAGAAAAAAGTTTGGAATGGTGGTATATACATGATGATTGTGGTGATGATATCACAGATAGATGCATATGTATGTATGTGAAAGCTATCAGTTGTACACTTGCAATATGTACAGTTATTGTATGTCAATTATACCTCAATAAAACTGTTTTTAAAAACTATGCTTTGGGGCTATCATTAAGTTAAATAAAAAATAAATGTAAAAGGCAACTTGCCCTTATAAATCATATATTCTATTGAAATCTGATGGTTGCAATAATATAATTTCTTTGTAGTTGTGTATATTAATACAAGTTTTAAATCAGCATCTTCTTCCTCAATTGTATTAACTTCCTCAAGGTCACATAGCTAGAACATGGCATAGGCACTACTACAATCCACATAGACTAACTCTGAGAACAAAGTGCATTCTATTCAATCTAGTGATTTAAGTGCAAAAGTGACTGCATAGTAATTGTTTCCCTCAGGGTAGACGTGAATACAACATTGAAAAGAAAGTATAGAAAATGTTGGCTGATAAATTCCTATGTGAAGATGAACATCATGTGAGGATGGATACCCATGTGAGGATACATACCTATGTTAGGATGTACATCATCATCTATAAGATTCTGAATGTTCATCCAAATAGCTTTGTCTGCATTTTCTATTTCATATGATCAAGAAAAACCCAGTTTTAAATGTGTTTGAAAGAACAGTGATTTCTTTCAAATATGACAATATTATTACCTTCAATGGACCTGAGTTTGAGCAAGCTCCAGGAAGTGGTAATGGACAGGGAAGCCTGGTGTCCTGCAGTCCATGGAGTCACAAAGAGTCAGACATGACTGAGTGACTGAACAATAGCAATTACCTTACTCTACAGTGTCCCAAACTAGATGTGTGAGTTCAGAGTTATACTTACTCCTTGGAAGGAAAGATATGATCAACCTAGACAGCATATTAAAAAGCAAAGACATTACTTTGCCAACAAAGGTCCATCTAGTCAAGGCTATGGTTTTTCCAGTGGTCATGTATGGATGTGAGAGTTGGACTATAAAGAAAGCTGAGCACTGAAGATATGATGCTTTTGAACTGTGGTGTTTGAGAAGATTTCTGAGAGTCCCTTGGACTGCAAGGAGATCCAACCAGTCCATCCTAAAGGAGATCAGTCCTGGGTGTTCATTGGAAGAACTGATGTTGAAGCTGAAACTCCAATACTTGGGCCACCTAATGCAAAGAGCTGACTCATTTGAAAAGACCCTGATGCTGGGAAAGATTGAGGGCAGGAGGAGAAGGGGACGACAGAGGAGGTGATGGTTGGATGGCATCATCAACTCGATGGACATGGGTTTGGGTGGACACCAGGAGCTCATGATGGAAGGGAGGCCTGGCATGCTGTGGTTCATGGGGTCACAAAGAGTCAGACATGATTGAGTGACTGAACTGAACTGAAGTTTGCTAAAGTTTTTTGGAAAATAAAAAGGAAATCAAGAAGAGCTTTGTATACTATTTCCATATACAAATTTTAGCCTTCCTATCAGCTTCTTGACATAATTACAATATGATACATCACATATTTTCTTTAAATTAATTCTTCAGAGAATATTTCTTTATCTTTGTGATGGATGTTTTTCTTAAAAATTGATAGTAGTCTGGAGGAAAATTTAACTTCAAATTTTGGTTTATTATTCTTAGATTTGTAATCAGTTCAGTTCAGCTCGTCGTTCAGTTGTGGCCGACTCTTTGCAATTCCATGAACTGGAGTATGCCAGGCCTCCCTGTCCATCACCAACTTCCGGAGTTTACTCAAATTCAGGTCCACTGAGTCGGTGATGCCATCCAATCATCTCATCCTCTGCCGTCCCCTTCTCCTCCTGTCTTCATTCTTTCCCAGCATCAGGGTCTTTTCAAATGAGTCAGCTTTTCACATCAGGTAGCCAAAGTATTGGAGTTTTAGTTTCAACATCAGTCTTTCCAATGAACACTCAAGACTGATTTCCTTTAGGATGAACTGGTTTATTCTCCTTGCAGTCCAAAGCACTCTGAAGAGTCTTATCCAACACCACAGCTCAAAAGCATCAATTCTTCAGCACTCGGCTTTCTTTATAGTCCAACTCTCACATCCATACATGACTACTAGAAAAGCCATAGCCTTGACTAGATGGACCTTTCAGGTTAGCACAAATCCGAGTAGCATTGGCCATTAAGTTTTCTTTTGCTAACACTCAATAAATCATATAATTATTCAGTAAAATATAAGGATATTCTTAAAGGGGGTAGAGCTGACATGTTCAGTCTGTTATGTCTCCTATTTCTTGGCTTATAAAACAGAAATGCTTCTGTTGATGTTAATTAAATCCATTTTTCTCCCAGGCCTGGCAATCCTAAAATATTTGACATCAAGTTTTTACCTTTTCTGTATTTAAAATTTGCAGGAAAAAATCAAATTTTTCTGTAATTCACAGTCCATATTTAAGAAGAAGAGAGCTTAAAATCATCCCATACAGTTAAATTCTGTAAACATCTCTATGTAAATATTGTATATTTATCACTTAATTAAGCTGTTATGAACATTTCCTGCTCAATGAATTCATGCTTAAGCAATAAATGTTTTCTAATATGAACAGAAATAATGAAACATTTAAAGTTATAGTTTTTAAATATAAATCTTTATTTTATATGTATATTATGGTATATTTGGTCTTGATCATTTCAAAATACTTCAATAAAAACTATCTTGAGAAAGAAGAATGGAACTGGAGGAATCAACCTGCCTGACTTCAGGCTTTACTACAAAGCCACAGTCATCAAGACGGTATGGTACTGGCACAAAGACAGAAATATAGATCAATGGAACAAAATAGAAAGCCCAGAGATAAATCCATGCACCTATGGACATCTTATCTTTGACAAAGGAGGCAAGAATATACAATGGATTAAAGACAATCTCTTTAGCAAGTGGTGCTGGGAAAACTGGTCAACCACTTGTAAAAGAATGAAACTAGAGCACTTTCTAACACCATACACAAAAATAAACTCAAAATGGATTAAAGATCTAAATGTAAGACCAGAAACTATAAAACTTCTAGAGGAAAACATAGGCAAAACATTCTCTGACATACATCACAGCAGGAACCTTTATGACTCACCTCACAGAATAATGGAAATAAAAGCAAAAATAAACAAATGGGATCTAATTAAACTTAAAAGCTTCTGCACAACAAAGGAAACTATAAGCAAGGTGAAAAGACAGCCTTCAGAATGGGAGAAAATAATAGCAAATGAAGCAACAGACAAACAACTAATCTCAAAAATATACAAGCAACTCCTCCTGCTCAACTCCAGAAAAATAAATGACCCAATCAAAACATGGGCCAAAGAACTAAATAGACATTTCTCCAAAGAAGACATACAGATGGCTAACAAACACATGAAAAGAGGCTCAACATCACTCATTATCAGAGAATTGCAAATCAAAACCACTATGAGGTACCATTTCACGCCAGTTAGAATGCCTGAGATCCAAAAGTCTATAAGCAATAAATTCTGGAGAGGGTGTGGAGAAAAGGGAACCCTCTTACACTGCTGGTGGGAATGCAAACTAGTTCAGCCACTATGGAGAACAGTATGAGATTCCTCAAAAAACTGGGAATAGAACTGCCTTATGATCCAGCAATCCCACTGCTGGGCATACACACTGAGAAAACCAGAATTGAAAGAGACACGTGTACCCCAGTGTTCATCACAGCACTGTTTATAATAGCCAGGACATGGAAACAACCTAGATGTCCATCCACAGATGAATGGATAAGAGAGCTGTGGTACTTATACACAATGGAGTATTACTCAGCCATTAAAAAGATACATTTGAATCAGTTCTAATGAGGTGGATGGAACTGGAGCCTATTATACAGAGTGAAGTAAGCCAGAAAGAAAAACACCAATACTGTATACTAACACATATATATGGAATTTAGAAAGATGGTAACAATAACCCTGTATATAGACAGCAAAAGAGACACTGATGTATAGAATAGTCTTTTGGACTCTAGGAGAGGGAGAGGGTGGGATGATTTGGGAGAATGGCATTGAAATGAGTATAATATCATATATGAAACGAGTCACCAGTCCAGGTTTGATGCCTGATACCGGATGCCTGGGGCTGGTGCACTGGGATGACCCAGAGGGATGGTATGGGGAGGGAGGAGGGAGGAGGGTTGAGGATGGGGAACACATGTATACCTGTGGTAGATTCATTTTGATACATGGCAAAACCAATACAATATTGTAAAGTTAAATAAAATAAAAATAAAATTAAAAAAAAACCCTGACATTACCTTGAAGGACTAAAGAGAAGAAGTTTGGAAACCTCTTGACAATATCAGTCATTTCTACAGCACAAGCAGTACTAAAATCCATGGGTTCTTTATAATTTATTAAGAGACTTAGAGAAATAAAATAATGTTTAGAGATCTAGATTCTCATGTTCATTTTAATTTTACTAAAATAGTGTGTATCTTCAAGCTATGGATGTGGAAACAAAATCCTCCAGAAATATAGATTAGAATTTAGTTGTGACTGAAATAAGATTCCCTTAAAAAAACCTTTATATATTTTGATGTTATAATGATTGAGATATACATAATATTCTAAAGGAAATGATACATGCAAGGCAATTAGCACATTAAGTTACACCTCACTTTATCCCTTAATACAAAGAAGTTTATCAGATTCATACTGAAGAACAGTTTTTGATAAACAGTTTAATAAATAGTGGGGTCTTTGAATACTGATATCCAAGAAAGAGAAGCAAATGGAGAAGAAAAATGGCAAAGAACAGAAGGTGTGAGGGCATACAAATTATGGTGTTTGCCTTCAAATTTATATCAGGGTCAGAGTAACCACACACTCAGAGGATCACTTGAGTATGTGACCTTCTCTGATGCTTTTTCAAAGTAGTCCTAGCTCAAATGTATTGTTATGAATCAAACATTCACAGCAATAAATATGTGAACATTCTTGTCAAGGGAAGAATATCCAGGACTCTACTACACTGTGAGAAGAAATGCAATGAGTAAATTAATAAATTTTTTCATGATGAAACAATACAAGGTCTCTGTATTTATGTGCATTTGCACAAGCTGTGCGTTTCACAAATCCAGGGGTTGCCATTCATGAACTCCTGCAGTTTATTAATATAATCTATGAGGGGCTCTGTTCAAGTACATGTTAAGTAAGCAGATAGATGTATCACTCCACAAAGATTTGCTGCTGCTAAGTTGCTTCAGTCGTGTCCGACTGTGTGCGACCCCATAGATGGCAGCCCATCAGGCTCCCCCATCCCTGGGATTCTCCAGACAAGAACACTGGAGCGGGTTGCCATTTCCTTCTCCAATGCATCAAAGTAAAAAATGAAAGTGAAGTCACTCAGCCATATCTGACTCTTAGCGACCCCATGGACTGCAGCCTACCAGGCTCCTCCGTCCATGGGATTTTCCAGGCAAGAGTACTGGAGTGGGGTGCCATTGCCTTCTCCCCACAAAGATTTATAGTCAACTAATTATTTTCTTATCTCATCAAAAATTTTCTGAGTTGTTGCTTCTCTGTTTTTGTTTCATGTAAACTTGGGCAGTACCCTAGCCCAGACTTTCCCTGGTGACTCAGACAGTAAAGAATCTGCTTCATATTCAAGAGACCCAGGTTCGATCCCTGGGTCAGGAAGATTCCTTGGAGAAGGGAATGGCTACCCATTCCAGTATCCTTGCCTGGAGGATCCCATGATGGAGTAGCCTGGTGGGCTACAGTCCATGGGGAAGCAGAGTCATACATGGCTGAGAGGTTAGGCCAAGCCACTTTAATGTATCAAAAAAGGAGTCTGGCCCTCCTTCTTTCTTCTTGCACCCTCAAAATTGGGAAAAGATGGAAGAAAAGACAAGATGAAAGAGGCATAGGATATTCTTTGCAAATGTAGAACTGGGATCCTATCCTCTCGTACCTGTCGGTTTCTCTGGCCTTCTAGATGAGGCTCTAAGGTCCTTTCCACATGTCCACCTCAAATTCTTCCACAGGAAAAAACCTCTCTCGCTTTAATTCTCTCTCACACTTGATCTCTGATTTGGCTTTCTTCCACCAGTGGGAGAAAACACTCTCCTTTAAAATGACTCCTACAATTAGATTTGACTCACCTATGAGCCTCCCTTAGGTAGCTCAGTGGTAAAGAATCTGCCTGCCAATGCAGGAGACAAGAATTCCTTCCCTAGGTTGAGAAGATCCCCTGGAGAGGAAATGGCAACCCACTCTAGTATTCTTGCCTGGAGAGTCCCATGGACAGAGGAGTCTGGTGGGCTACAGTTCATGGGGTCACAAAGAATTGGACATGACTGAAATGACTTAGCACTCACACACATGTAATCTACTGATGTAAAATTCAACTGAGTCATATCATGTAACCTAATTACGAAATAGGGTGGGAAATCGTGGGCCATTTTAGAATCCTAGAAAGGTAGAATTCTGCCTATTGAGGTGTGGAAGGTTGACAGAAAAACAAATCATTTTTAACTATTTAGGTTGTTTTCTATAAGACATAGGTTAAAGAAGTACAGAGTGTTGAGACTTTGTATGGAAGACTTGATATTACATGGATAGGTAAAATTATTTAAAGTCATAGAATTTTCTGAAGTATGGAAAATTGATGAAGGACTGTAAATTAATGGCAAGGATAAGCTGTATTTAGGTGGATTGACACGGATGCTGCTTAAACAAAATGAACAGGAAATATGAACACGTGGTAGTGGGAAAGTGTAAAATAAAATGCCGTTAGGCAGAAATTAGACAGTATGTTCAAAGTATAAGAGAAGGAATTTCCTAGAGCTAGGTTGGTGAGATCAGAACATTCCAGACTTAGCAATAGACATTGAAGTCAGAATATTAAAAAGTCAGCTTCTCTGATCATGTTAGCTTCCCAGTTCATGTCAAAATTTTCTTAAGACATTTTCCAAATTCTTAAAAATATCCATGTCTAAATATATTTAAAAAAAAAAAAAACACAAAATGTTTTTCTGTGAGGAATAGACTAGAATAAACTGCCTCTTAGTCATGAGTGTGATAATCTGATAGTTTTTCCTCTATTTCCTATTTCTTCCTTAGAAACAGTATATAACACAATCCTATTAGAAGTTATAATTGTCTTTTACATGTAGGAAAAAATCAAAAGGAATACAATCTTAAAATCCAAGTTAATATAGAGTGTTTTAGATTAGCTTATAAAAAAGTCTCTGAGTAAAAAAAGTATTAGAAACAAGCATGCTTTTAGACAGTTTATATATTTGAATAAATACTGTTCTTGAAACAAAGGCATCTAAATCTCTGGGCAGGCAAATCATACTATTTATATTCTTCCACCAACTATGATTATTATCATAGCTTTAGTTCAAAGTAGTTTTGTACTAAATAGAGAAAAGTTTTATGTCATATTTAAATACTTTAGTGTCCCTTACCTAGCTGAGCATAACAAATAGACATTGTTTTGAAAGTTTATGTTTCCTAAGACATGATTTATGTTATCAAGCACAGAAATCACAAACACTGTGACTTCCACCTTGACAGAACATTAATCAAGAGATAAAACTATATTAAAGCAAAGTTCCAGATGGGCAGGAAAGTAACAGTATAAGCTATTTTCTATCACACAATCATTTTATGATCCATTTTTACATGAAAACAGTGGAATAAAGGAGATGTACTGTTCTTCAAATCACAAAGTATAAAACAAGATAAATTACTTATAAAATATGTTAAGTCACCTTAGGCTCTTTCCAGAATCACACTATAGAATTAAATCCGGCTTAATTCTAGCTAAGTTATTTCTTGTAGGAAAAAGAGTGAGGATTGTCATCTTTTATTGACAGTGTGTGTGTATGTATAATCAAATTGTATTGATCAGATCAGATCAGATCAGTCGCTCAGTCGTGTCCGACTCTTTGAGACCCCATGAACTGTAGCACGCCAGGCCTCCCTGTCCATCATCAATTGTATTGATAGGTTACCCATATTCTGAAACTTTTTTAGTTATTACAGCTAAAATAGGTATCATGTTGTAACAATACACTGTTATTTTAATGTGGTTACTATTTACGATAGTAAAATAGAAAAACATATATGCCATAAACTGAATGCATGTCCTCAAGATCCATATGTTGAAATCCTTATGCCCAATGTGATGAGACTAGGAGGTGGAGGCTTTGAAATGTTGATTAGGTCATGAAGGGGAGGCCTGATGTCCAGATCAGCACCCTTACCAGAGATCTCAGAGAGCTTCTTCACACCTTCTGATGTGTGAGGATGCAGTGAGAAAACAGTCAGCTATCTATGAACCAAGAAGCAGGCCCTCACCAAACGTGGACTTCTCAGTTTCCTGGACTGCAAGAGTTACACTGCGGCTGTTTATAAGCCACCCAGTCTATGCTATTCTGTTCCTATGGCCTGAATGGACTGAGATGATACATTTTTCTGAATTATATTAGAATAAGTATCAGAAAATCATTTAAAGATCAAATACTTGGCTAACTCAACTTTCCTGGTTTGTGCCAAATAAAGAGAATGAGGGTGAAGTATCATATGATAGTTTAGAAAACAACACACAATTTACCCTTCTATTGGAGACCATCTTGGCAAGTAATCATTTTTGTAATCTTGTTGGAGAGAATTTTAATGGGATAGTATTCCTAGTGTCACTTCTTTCTAGAAATGGTGGTCTTCTCCCACCCTCCCACATATCTTCATGTCCGCATGGCTATAATGTAGATCACACTTCCTCACATGACCCCTTTTTTCTGGCTTCAGTGTCGGTGTATGGATAAGAGATGGACACTAACACAGTCCCTTAGAACAGACCCTCAAACTGCAATTGAGGAAAAGTCCCTAGGTATGAAGTTTTTAAGATGACAATAGTGTGGACTGCCTCTGTTCTTAGACAGAAAACAAAATCAACACGCTGAAAGAAGTAAGAAAAAAAGTAAAAGAGAAATTACAGAACAGAAACTAGGCACTAGATCATGGCATCTGGTCCCATCACTTCATGGGAAATAGATGGGGAAACAGTGTCAGACTTTCTTTTTATGGGCTCCAAAATCACTGCAGATGGTGACTGCAGCCATGAAATTAAAAGACGCTTACTCCTTCCAAGGAAAGTTATGACCAACCTAGATAGCATATTCAAAAGCAGAGACATTACTTTGCCAACAAAGGTTCACCTAGTCAAGGCTATGGTCTTTCCTGTGGTCATGTATCAATGTGAGAGCTGGACTGTGAAGAAGGCTGAGTGCCGAAGAATTGATCCTTTTGAACTATGGTTTTGGAGAAGACTCTTGAGAGTCCCTTGGACTGCAAGGAGATCCAAACCAGTCCATTCTGTAGGAGAACAGCCCTGGGATTTCTTTGGAAGGAATGATGCTAAAGCTGAAACTCCAGTACTTTGGCCACCTCATGCGAAGAGTTGACTCATTGGAAAAGACTCTGATGCTGGGAGGGATTGGGGGCAGGAGGAGAAGGGGACAACAGAGGATGAGATGGCTGGATGGCATCACTGACTCGATGGATGTGAGTCTGAGTGACCTCCAGGAGTTGGTGATGGACAGGGAGGCCTGGCGTGCTGCGATTCATGGGGTCGCGAAGAGTCGGACACGACTGAGCGACTGGTCTGATCTGATCTGATCTGATATCCAATCTTTACTTATAATTGACCCTGAAGCCCAACTTCTTTTGTGGTTGTTTAATATTGTTTGAACTTCAGTGTATTCAATATCTCAATATTTTTTCAGTAAATTTCTCTTTGGTCTTGTTTAAGATGCAACCAAAATAACCCAGTCTGGGCAGGCTGTCTCTCGTAGCTTCAAAAATGACATGTATACATGTGTATATTTGTGTTTGTGGTGTCTGTCTGTCCTCATGTGTCTCTTTGTGTATTATTTGTTTTATGTCCATGACCCACATATTCTTCCAGTCCTGCCACTTTGCCATCACTGGCAGGATATTCATTCATTGCTGTAGTTTCATCACTAAGTTGTGTCCAAATCTTTTGTGAACCCATGAACTATAGCCCACCTAAACTCCTCTGTCCATGGACTTTCCCAGGCAAAAATACTGGTTTGGGTTGTAATTTCCTTCTCTGGGGATCTTCCTGACCCAGGGATCAAACACACATCTCTTGGATTGCAGGGAGATTCTTTACCACTGACCCATTCACATAATCAGCAATAAACAATGACAAATGTGAGCAAAGAAAGAAGAATTTCAGATAATGTTAAGTGGTAAAAATAACTCTCACAGAAATCTGATAAAAAGTTACATAGTCATTGAGGATGAGGGAAATTCTTAGGAAGGATAATAAGTCCTCTCTGAGGTGGTATCATTGGAGCTGGGATGTGAAGAACAGGAAGAACAATGCAGGAGAAGAACAGAACTGGCACAAATGCTCTGTTTTCAGAAGAGACCTGATGAGTTTTTTGAGGAATTGAATATTCATCAAATCAAGACTCTAGTGATTGGGTGTGGTGAACAAGGCAAACAGAAGTAGAAAATGAGGCTGGGAGAGCCCTTTAGCAATAGGAAGTCATCACAGGGGTTTTAGCTCCATTGTGACTTGGTGTGATTTATATTTTCCAACTACTACACTGATTATGAAAGTTAGACTTGTAGCATGAAATGAATAGAATGAGAGAAATCAGTGAGGAAGCTACTGTAGTAGTCTCGATGAGAAGTAAAGGTGATTTGGAGTGGATTGATATCAAGAAGAATAGACATGGGTGGATTTGGGATATAGTGGAAATGAGAAGGCACTTGCAATAAGTTAAGCAGAACTTCCATAAATTGAATATGTGGAGGAGCATAACAGAAACATATTATTTAAAAATAATGTCATGATTTTTTTTTTTTTTTAGCCACCAAGAGGATGCTATTTTAATTTTCTGGGATAGGGAAGAAGGAATGATAATAGACTGATGGATATCAGTGTCATCAGGTTATGGCCCCACCTTCATTACTTCATTTACCCTTCATTGACTCCTTACAGTCTATTCTCCAAACAGAGTCACACTGAAGGTTAGGACTTCAGCCTATGAATTTGCAGGGGCAGAATTCAGTCCATACAGTGAAGGAACCAAAAGGAAAAATAAAATTAAAGTCCCATATTTTTCCAAAACACTATGGTAATTTGATCATTTTGTTCACCAGATTCATATCAATGTTGAATGCAGAGGAAAAATAATAGCCTAAGATAAAGTCAGTAATTATGAAAATATGAACAAAATCACACAAATTAATAAGGACTCTAAAAAGTTCCTGGACTTATTATGCCTTTTTTTCTCCTTTATACAACATTTCCAAAAATGATGCAGAAACATAATTTCTTTTAAAATTATAAACAATGAATGGAATGTGTTCTACGGAACTCAGTTTGGGAGACCTGGTATCAGAAAAATATCATGTGGATACAGATAATATATATTTTGCATATATATTAAGTAGTGTCTATACTAAATATCTGGGGAAGGCAATGGCACCCCACCCCAGTACTCTTGCCTGGAAAATCCCATGTAGGCTGCAGTCCATGGGGTCGCTATAAGTCGGACACGACTGAGCGATTTCACTTTCACTTTTCACTTTCATGCATTGGAGAAGGAAATGGCAACCCACTCCAGTATTCTTGCCTGGAGAATCCCAGGGACGGAGGAGCCTGGTGGGCTGCCATCTATGGGATCGCTGCTGCTGCTAAGTCGCTTCAGTCGTGTGCGACTCTGTGAGACCCCATAGACGGAAGCTCATCAGGCTCCCCTGTCCCTGGGATTCTCCAGGCAAGAACACTGGAGTGGGTTGCCATTTCCTTCTCCAATGCATGAAAGTGAAAAGTGAAAGTGAAGTCGCTCAGTCGTGTCCAACTCTCAGCGACCCCATGGACTGGAGCCCACCAGGCTCCTCTGTCCATGGGATTCTCCACGCAAAAGTACTGGGGTGGGGTGCCATTGCCTTCCCCGTATGGGATCGCGCAGAGTCGGATACGACTGAAGCGCCTTAGCAGCAGCATACTTAATATCTGTACTTCAAAAGTCTTTTATTCCTAGTTTGAGTCATAAACTATGTTTACTCAAGAGGTTTTGGGCTTCACTGACATAACAAAATATATTTCTATTCTTATTAGTTATCAATAGCTACTATTAGTAGTATCAATCAGCTACTATTGCAATAATGTTGTATAGAAAGAAACTTTGAAATCTCTATGATTTATATTAAAAATTAACTTTTCTAGTTCAATCCTCTGAAGGGTTGGCTGATGGACTTTTTTTTTTTGTTTTGCCACTTTTGAAATTGGCAAAAATGAAGATTCATCCAGTTAAGAATGAGCTGAGAACCTCACCACCTTTGATTACAACCTCAATTCATACCACATCTGATATGGTACACATCTGAGAAACCTGGTGCTTCTACTCACTGAGGAATCCAAATGTTCAATCACTGAAAGGAGCTAAGGTAATTAATTGAATCTCTTAAGCATTGTGTTTATTTTGTTTTCCTAAGAATACAATCCATTTTATGATTTTTTTGTTTAACCCAATTTACACTGTATTTGGAGAAATTGTTTTCTAGCATCAAACATCTTCATCTACTATATTGTCTGTTTGTCTAGTAACATAGTATATTTTTGACTATAAGAGAAAAATTTACAGCAAAGGGACTGATAAGTCAGTCATTGATCTGGTCCCAAAGACAGATAAGTTCAGGAGTTTTCTTCTCGAAATGATGTTTTTCTTTCTTTCTTTCTTTTTTTTTTTTTTTAAGACGAATTACGTCCAGGATCCCCATTTTAAAAACTTTCTCAGGACTTCTTCCTACATCTTATTTTTGGGTCCATGAAAACTACTTTATTTTCATTCCCTCCCCATAATCAGGAGGTTTTGTCTAGACACTGATTGGTAACTGGTCTTTGACTAAGCTCTAGGGAGGTGAACTATAACATATATCATCCATAAGACATAATGTAGCTCTCTTGGAATCTTTTTCAATGGAAATTCATGATACCTCTGGGCCAACTGTCTATTTTCTTTGCTTTCTCACTTTATTACCAACTCCTGAGCAAATCTTTCTAACTGGGAAAATGTTTTCCAAGGATGATCTAGAATTAAAGATCACATACAATTGAGGGAATTTAATCAGAAAACTCTGCCTTTTCTAAAACCAGCTTAAACATCTAGAAGTTCATGGTTCACGTACTGCTGAAGGCTGGCTTGGAGAATTTTGAGCATTACTTTACTAGCATGTGAGGTGAGTTGCAATTGTGCAGTAGTTCCAACATTCTTTGGCATTGCCCTTCTTTGGGACTGAAATGAAAACTGACCTTTTCCAGTCCTGTGGCCACTGTTGAGTATTCCAAATTTGCTGGCATAATGAGAGCAGCACTTTCACAGCATCATCTTTTAGATGTCCCAGATGTTCAAGCTATCTTTAGACAAGGCAGAGGAAGCAGAGATCAAATTGCCAACATCTGATGGATCATCAAGAAAGAAAGAAAGTTCCAGAAAAACATCTACTTCTGCTTTATTGACTATGCCAAAGCCTTGACTATGTGGATCACAATAAACTCTGGAAAGTCTTCAAGACATGAGGATACCAGACCACCTGATCTGCCTCTTGAGAAACCTGTATGCAGGTCAGGAAGCAACAGTTAGAACTGGACATGGAACAACAGACTGTTTCCAAATAGGAAAAGGAGTATGTCAAGGCTGTATACTGTCACCTGCTTATTTAACTTATATGCAGAGTACATCCTGGGAAATGCCAGGCTGGATGAAGCACAAGCTGCAATCGGGATTGCCAGGAGAAATACCAATAACCTCAGACACGTAGATGACACCAACCTTATGGCAGAAAGCTAAGAGGAACTAAAGAGCCTCTTGATGAAAGTGAAAGAAGAGAGTGAAAAAGTTGGCTTAAACTCAACATTTGGAAAATGAAGATCATGGTATCTGGTCCCATCATTTCATGGAAAATAGATGGAGAAATAGTGGAAACAGTGGCAGACTTATTTTGGGGGGCTCCAAAATCACTGCAGATGGTGACTACAGCCATGAAATAAAAAGACACTTACTTTTGGAAGCAAAGTTATGACCAACCTAGACAGCATATTGAAAAACAGAGACATTACTTTGTCAACAAAGGTCCATCTAGCCAAGGCTATGGTTTTTTCAGTAGTCATGTACAGATGTGAGAGTTCCAGTATAAAGAAAGCTGAGCACTGAAGAATTGATGCTTTAGAACTGTGTTGTTAGAGCAGACTCTTGAGAGTCCCTTGGACTGTAAGGAGATCCAATCAGTCCATCCTTAAGGTAACCAGGGGAGAAGGCAATGGCACCCCACTCCAGTACTCTTGCCTGGAAAATCCCATGGACAGAGGAGCCTGGTGGGCTGCAGTCCATGGGGTCACTAAGAGTTGGACACGACTGAGCGACTTCACTTTTACTTCTCACTTTCATGCATTGGAGAAGGAAATGGCAACCCACTCCAGTGTTCTTGCCTGGAGAATCCCAGGGACGGGGGAACCTGGTGGTCTACCGTCTATGGGGTCACACAGAGTCAGACACGACTGAAGTGACTCAGCAGTAAGGTAACCAGTCCTGAATCTTCATTGGAAGGACTAATGTTGAAGCTGAAACTCCAATACTTTAGCCACCTGATGGGAACAACTGACTCATTAGGAAAGACCCTGATGCTGGGAAATATTGAAGGTTGGAGGAGAAGGGGATTACAGAGGATGAGATGGCTGGATGGCATCACTGACTCGATGGACATGAGTTTGAGTAAACTCCAGGAGTTGATGATGGATAGGGGAGCCTGGCCTGCTGCAGTCCATGAGGTCACAAAGAGTCGGACACAACTAGAGACTGAACTGAACTGAACTGAATCAGAAAATTAGAAAGTAAACCTCAGAGATTATCTAAAATTAACAGATATCATATATGTACCTACGTATATAAAATTAAGCAACATGAAGAAGAAAAATGAGAGCATGAAGCACATATTTGCTAGTTTCAGAGGCATAAAAGAAATGTTACTTGTCAAGTCAAGTTTCAAAAAGTTACACAGAGCTTCATGATGTCCTAATTTGACTCCATATTTCCCTGCTGTACCCTTACTGTGGGAGAATTGAAATGATCTCTCTGTGACAACACAGAGCTCTAACATCCCAGAGATCTGTGTTGCCTTGTTATGATTTCAACCTCACTATCCCAAGCCTAGAATTTCAAGAGGAATACATGACTCTTCACATCACATAGACATAATACCACTGAAAGCATGTTATAAAATAGGCCTTCAGAGCTCCATACTTTCCTATACTTAATGAAGAATGAGAGGCAGGGGTTGGTGAAAGGGATCAAAAAATATAAACTTCCAGGTATAAAATAAATAAGTCAAGAGGATGTAATGAGAAACATGCTGTCTATGGTTAATTATACTGTTGCATATTTGAAAGTTGCTAGAAGACTAATTATTAAAATTCTCATCAAAAGAAAAATTTGTAACTATGTATGATAATGAGTGTTAACTAGAATTATTGTGGTGATCATTTTGCAATATATGCAAATATTAAATCACTATACTATACAACTGAAAGTAATATAATGTTCTATGCCAATTACACCTAAACTTAAAAAGGGATGTCATATATATATAGATTCAAGTATATAAGAAGCTATCCTACAAACAATGCATAATAAAATGTTCATTTACTTTCTCTTTAACAGTCATTATAGGAATTGCATTATTCGTCACATAAAAAAATAGAAAAAAGAAAAGTGGTCAGAAAACAAACTGAGAAACCTTCTTCTATCTTCTAGTTTTCTCATTCTTTTATACCTAAATGGGCTTCCCTGGTGGCTCAGAGGTTAAAGCATCTGCCTGGAATTCAGGAGACCTGGATTCAATCCCTGGGTCTGGAAGACCCCCTGGAGAAGGAAGTGGCTACCCACTCCAGTACTCTTGCCTGGAAAATCCCATGGAGGGAGGAGCGTGGTAGGCTACAGTCCATGGGGTCGCAAAGTCAGACACGACAAATTTTTCTAACATATAGAGAATAATGGCCCAAGTCAGCTGAAGTAAGTTTCTTATTCCAATGAGACTCCATACAAGGTCCAAACTAGCTCAACATTTTATATCAAGAAGAAAACTGAGTGAAGATGACAATTTGCATATCAGTAATCCCAGAGATTAGGAATTTAAGCATTACTTCTAACAGATGTCAAAGATAGTTCACAATTCTTCAGTTATACTTTGTAGCTTTGGTCATAAAATAGTTAGCATATAAATCAAACAAAATTATTCTTAAAAGATGGAAAATATTCAAGATTTAAAATGAAAATTTAAGTAGCATTTTAATAGCCACTTTATTAACAAATGACATCAAGAATTTTATAACATAACAGTACTAAACTAGTATGAAAAGTTATTTCCCACTTTTTTACAAAATGAAGCTTTACATTCATTGTAAATTGAGGGGAAGAGTCCTAAAACAGAAGATTATTTAAGAGAATTTTGATGTGAAGAGAATTTTATGATCTCCAGGCTACTACTACTACCAAGTCACTTCAGTCGTGTCCGACTCTGTGTGACCCCATAGATGGCAGCCCACCAGGCCCCGCCGTCCCTGGGATTCTCCAGGCAAAAACACTGGAATGGGTTGCCATTTCTTCCTCCAATGCATGAAAGTGAAAAGTGAAAGTGAAGTCGCTCAGTCGTATCCGACTCAGGGACCCCATGGACTGCAGCCTACCAGGCTTCTCTGTCCATGGGATTTTCCAGGCAAGAGTACTGGAGTGGGGTGCCATTGCCTTCTCCTGATCTCCAGGAGGAAGTACAAAAAGAGTTAAGTATGTTGAGAATATAGAAGGTGGAGATCTGAAACCCAGGGAAATGAGTAGCTTTTTCTCCCCTTGCATTCAGGGAAAATTGCTAATGAAAACCCTGAATATTTGCTCTGCTGATTCTTCTAAAGTTTCTCTTGACTGAAAAAATGCTCTTGGTACGATAGTTTTACATGTTAATTTGATTAGATTAGGGAATTCCCAGATAACTGGTGAAAGTATTTCTGGGTGTTTCTCTGAGGGCATTTCTTAACAAAAAAAGCATTTCAATCAATAGGCTGAGTTAAGAGATGAACTCTCACCATTGTGAGTGGGGACCATTCAATCCATTGAGGTCCCTAATAGAACAAAATTAAAGAATAAGAGCAGATTCTCTCTTTCACCTCTATCTCTCTGTCTCTTTGTCCTTTAGTTGGGACATCCATCTTCTCCTGCCCTCCACAATCAAAGATTCTTTTTCTTGGGCCTGTAACTCAGACTGAATTCTATCACTGGCTTTCCTGGTTCTCTAGATTGCAGACAGCATATCATGAAACTTCTTAGGCTCCATAATCATGTGAACCAAATTTTAAATAAAATCTCTTCTATCCTGCTGATCTTCTACTCCAGAGAACCTTGACTAATACGTTCAGCAAAATTAAAAAAAAAAAAAATGGTCTATGCATCCCATTTAATTTACCAGATAATTATAGGTAATATGTAATATATATATACTTGTATGTGTATATACTCACATAAAATAGTCACATGATCACACATACACACACTTCCTAAAATATCCACCTTCACAATATCACATCACAAAGTTCCCACAGTAGAAGATATGAAGATAAATTATTATTAGGTCAATGTAATAATTGAAAATCATAGTATCACATTTAATAAAATTTAAGTTCTCTTTATTTAGCAAAGATTTTCTACTATGAATAAGGAATTACTTTAGATACTGGATTATAAGAGTTAAATATGTATACTAATATATATATTTACTGAGAACGCTTTTCCCTCTACGAACCTTAACTTTTAGTGAACAAAATCTTCTCAAATAAAATCTATTTTCATCACTAATAATCATTTTACTTCATTATAATTAGTGTTAAGAAGTGTCTTGCCACTTTTGAAATTGGGGAACTGAGGCTTACTTTTTTTAAGGAATAGAAAATAAGTGCCTACAAAGATTCCTGGCTTACATCTCTTAAAAATACACATATTTCCTTTTTTCCTTCATTAATTTACAGTTTTCAAAAATAATGCTGTACTAAATCTTCTCAGCAATAGAATCCCAAGGAAGAAAAAAAAAAATAGGTAAAAAATAAACTATTTATTATTTAATTTCCTACTAGCAGAATTTTATTTTATTTTTTGAGGTAACATTGGCTTATAACTATATATTTCATGCATACATTATATTTTTACTTCTGTATACACAACATGCTGACCACCAAAAACTCAATTTCCATCCATCACCATATAGTTGAACCTCTTTATCCATTTCAACCTGTCCCTACTCCCCTCCACTCAGAATCACTTCTCTGTTCTCTGTCTCTGCATGTTTGTCTTTGATTTGGTTTGTTCATTTATTTTGTTTCTAGAATTTCTGCAACACAAGCTTACTGGATTCACTCCTGTTCCTTGAGGGCATCTCAGATAGCAAGCATACTCTAATTTACCCACTCCTACAACTATCCTGCTGTTGGAGGGAATACATAGCTTTCCCCTACATAGCGGAGAACCTGCTGCTTGATACTTCAGAGAATATAATCTCATAATGGGACTAGTTTTTTTATGTTTCTCTTCTGTGCTCCAGGCTGGCTCTGAAAAGCACAGACAGAGCCATAATCCATATGAATCCATAAGGGTGGATTTCTCCTGCACATTCTTCAGTACTTGCACCACTCTGCCACTTACTTTTCTCTGCAGACATACAGTGCATTTCCTTGTTGGGATTTTATTTCATAAGCTCAACTGAGACTAATCTATCAAAAGTCTTGGGCATAGGAGATTGAGTGTCTTCTCTATCTTCTACCACTGTTCCAGTTTGGTCAGTATACCTGCTGTGCATGCTCAGTCGTTAACCTCTTTGTGACCTCTGTGGACTATAGGCTCTCAGGCTCCTCTGTCCATGAAAATTTCCAGGCAAGAGTACTGGAGTCAGTTGTCATTTCCTACACCAAGTAATTTTCCCTACCCAAGGGTCAAACTCGCATCTCTTGTGTCTCCTGCAGAGAGATTTGAAGGCAGATTCTTTATCACCGTGCCACCTGAGAAGCCCTCAAGTATATCTGTTCTGCAGTTTTAATTCTTCCTTAGGTGTACTAGTCTAAGGACAAAATGCAAGTTATACGTATGCCTACCATGCTAAGGCGCTTCAGTTCTGTTCCACTCTGTGCCACCCTATGGACTAGAGCCTGCCTAGGCTCCTCTGTCCATGGGATTCTCCAGGCAAGAATACTGGAGTAGGTTGCCATACCCTCCTCTAGAGAAGGTATAGGCAGTTAGAAGCAAATGACACACACACAACAGATGCTCTCTAATCTAACTTTATTTATAATGAAAGGTGTTACAAATCTGTTTGGGAGCTTTATTTCCCAAATGCTTCAAAACAAAGGCAAGAAAGAGCAGTGCTTTAAAATCAGCTTTGTAAACCCACTACTTCTAGTAGGTGTACCCGGAAAGAACATATGGATATGTCTTTAGTGAAGTCAGAGTACATGGATTCTTTGGTATTGAGGAGTTTCTTTGATTTTGTTAATGTCTCTTGTAGAATAGCTTCTGAGTACATTTAAAGATAAGTTGGTGGATTTATTAATCTTACACTTTATGCTTCATTTGTCAAAGTGAAAGTGATGTCACTCGGTCGTGTCCAACTCTTTGTGACCCCATGGACTGTAGCCTACCAGGCTCCTCCGTCCATAGGATTTTCCAGGCAAGAATACTGGAGTGGGTTGCCATTTTCTTCTCCAGGAGATCTTCCAGACCCAGGGATTGAACCTGGATCTCCCGCATTGTAGGCAGATGCTTTACCATCTGAGCCACCAGGGAAGTCCTAATGTCTAAATCATTAGAGGATATGTTGGTTTTGAGTCTAAAACACACAGGGCATAGGAAGTCCAAGTAGGTCTTACAATAAAATCAGTGTTGCCCTTTTTTTCCCCCCATTTTCTCTGAGTGCATACTTGCCCACATGGGCTAATATGTTTACTATTCTTGGAAAAGCAGAGAACAATTATTTTCACAGATATGTAACAAATTTTATAAATTTTACAAAATATATTAAAAGTGGACATCCCTACCAAGGACACATGACTAACACTTAAGAGAAAATAATGGAAAGAACTATGATATACTATATTGAATATATATGAATATACATTTATAGATATGTATATAATGTATATGGTGATAAAATATGGCAATATAAAAAGATAAGAAAAACTTATGCTTGGAATGTTTTAATCTTTCCAAAGGAATGTGGCCACTTTAGGTACTAGACACTATTTTTCTGTTGAGCATAAGAGAGAAGTATAAATAATAGTCTTAGCTCTAATCGACAGATGATGAATGATAGATAAATGCTGATTTGGGGAAGTATTCTATGAAATAGAAGAAGCAGGCACTACATCAAAAAATCTGAAACTTTATGAGCTGAACTAGTAATTTTAGAAATGTGGGGGAGGGAATTAAAATATATTTAAATTGATTGTTGTTAAAGATAAGTCATTTGAAAAAAGAGGTGTTAGAGGTTATTAATGTTAGACAAGAACCAGTAGCCAATGGAAACACTGGGGAAAGAAATAGAGATATCTAAGGAAGCAGAACTCAAGAACTCAGTTTCAGTGGGAACTGGGATCCTGGAAATCACAGAGAATGATCCTCTCAAAATTATATGGATTCCAAAGAGTCATTAGGCAAGCCATTTTAAAGACTGGGAAAACTATAGCAAATGGTTACATAAGATGTGGACAGATATGAAAGGGAAAGTAATCTAATCAGTCATAAATATTCAATAATTTATGAATTTCTTATTTATTTACTTCATTGAATAATCTCCAAAGTAACTTAGTTATTGTGGACAGAGATGCAGACGTTGAAGAAATGTGTTTCTAATATTTGGGAAATTAGAAAACTAGAGGAAGACGCAAGCAAAATGACTCAAGCAAGGAGAACTGGGAGGGCCACAATAGGTATAAACCTAGATTATAGACAATGGAGTGAAGAAAGAAAAATTCCATGAAATTAGATTATGCAGAGTGAGAAATTAGTTGGGAATTCTAAGGAGTGGTTACTCCCAAAAGACTCAAGTATAAATTATATTTCTTATTATCATGTAAACTACACATTTATTTGGAGAACTTGATCAGATCAGATCAGTCATTCAGTCATGTCTGACTCATTGCGACCCCATGAATCGCAGCATGCCAGGCCTCCCTGTCCATCACCAACTCCCGGAGGTCACTCAGACTCACATCCATCAAGTCAGTGATGCCATCCAGCCATCTCATCCTCTGTCGCCCCCTTCTCCTCTTACCCCCAATTCCTCCCAGCATCAGAGTCTTTTCCAATGAGTCAACTCTTCACATAAGGTGGCCAAAGTACTGGAGTTTCAGCTTTAGCATCATTCCTTCCAAAGAAATCCCAGGGCTGATCTCCTTCAGAATGGACTGGTTGGGTCTCCTTGCAGTCCAAGGGACTCTCAAGAGTCTTCTCCAACACCACAGTTCAAAAGCATCAATTCTTCGGCACTCAGCCTTCTTCACAGTCCAGCTCTCACATCCATACGTGACCACAGGAAAAACCATGGCCTTGACTAGACGAACCTTCGTTGGCAAAGTAATGTCTCTGCTTTTGAATATGCTATCTAGGTTGGTCATAACTTTCCTTCCAAGGAGTAAGCATCTTTTAATTTGATTTGATAGACAAACGTATTAATCCCTATGCAGAGACAAAAAGAACAGTTTAATGCCCAAGATTTGGAAAAACAAAGATATAGAACAGAGGGACAAAGAAAAAGGAGAGGTAAGGGGAGGGGGAAAGAGGAGGGGATGAGGAGGAGAAGCAGGAGGAGGGAATGGGGAAGATGAGCATGGGAAGGAGGAGCAGGGGAAGGAGGAGCAGGAGAAGGAGGTGGGGCAGGAGAAGGAGAAAAAAACCTTATATACATTTACAGAAAGAATGAAGTGACTAAAATTTTAGGGGCTTCAGGAAATTGAATTTGACCATATCTTAATGATATCAAGGGCTTGTTTGAAGAACATATTATTGGCATTGTCCAGCTTATAAAGTTATGAGCTTTTTCAGTTTATTTTCTGCTTTTATTGTGATGTAAATGTGCAGATGACACCACCCTTATGGCAGAAAGTGAAGAGGAACTAAAAGCCTCCTGATGAAAGTGAATGAGGAGAGTGAAAAAGTTGGCTTGAGACTTAACGTTCAGAAAATGAAGATCATGGCATCTGGTCCCATCACTTCATGGGAAATAGATGGGGAAACAGTGGAAACAGGGTCAGACTTTATTTTTTGGGGCTCCAAAATCACTGCAGACGGTGACTGCACCCATGAAATTAAAAGGCACTTACTCCTTGGAAGGAAAGTTATGACCAACCTAGATAGCATATTGAAAAGCAGAGACATTACTTTGCCAACAAAGGTCCCTCTAGTCAAGGCTATGGTCTTTCCTGTGGTCATGTATGGATGTGAGAGTTGGACTGTGAAGAAGGCTGAGTGCCAAAGAATTGATGCTTTTGAACTATGGTGTTGTAGAAGACTCTTGAGAGTCCCTTGGACTGCAAGGAGATCCAACCAGTCCATTCTGAAGGAGATCAGCCCTGGGATTTCTTTGGAAGGAATGATGCTAAAGCTGAAACTCCAGTACTTTGGCCACCTCATGCGAAGAGTTGACTCATTGGAGAAGACTCTGATGCTGGGAGCGGTTGGGGACAGGAGGAGAAGGGGAAGACAGAGGATGAGATGGCTGGATGGCATCACTGACTCGATGGACGTGAGTCTGAGTGAACTCCGGGAGTTGATGATGGACAGGGAGGCCTGGCATGCTGTGATTCATGGGGTTACAAGGAGTCGGACATGACTGGGCAACTGAACTAAACTGAACTGAACTGAAATGACTCTAATAAAGAGATTAGAGACTTTAAAACTGATTAGGAAAAATGAGAATAAGAAGTGGCAGTTTATAATCTCTTCATTGTGATAATATCAATCATCTACATGGTAGTGTTGGTTTAGTTGCTAAGTCATGTCTGACTATTGAGACCCAATGGACTGTAGCCCACCAGGCTCCTCTGTTCATTTTTCTAGGCAAGAATACTGGAGTGGGTTGCCATTTCTTTCTCCAGGGGATCTTTCCAACCAGGGATTCCCATGCAGGTCTTCTGCCTGGTAGAAGGGGATCTAACTCAGCACATCTGTTCAGGATTTACTTCAATGGCATCTTTGGGAGGAACTTTTGTACTAGATGAAGCAAATGAGTTTTGGCCAGTATGTCTTCAAGAGTGTTTGATTACAGAAATAAATTCATGGGCAAAGTTCCCAATTTGTGCAGCCTACTTTAATGTGTTGACTAATCTATCCTCCTCCAGTGAAGTGGACATAAGCAAGATGTCATCATCAATATCCTGGACAATTTTATCACTTGGTTTATCTTTCCTAAGCTAATAACCATTAAAATAGCAGAAATGAAATCTGCAGTCATTTAGAAAAGGGGTTCTGGGACATCAGTATCAAGGACCAAACACAAGTAAACATGAATTCTTACTATATCTGGGATTTGCAAATGTTCAGGGTGTTGGGTTGCAAACTTAGGACACTTTATTTACACAAAAGATACTAAAAATATTATGGCTTGAAAAAGATGTTCTTGAATCAATTTTATTTATCAAATTTATTTATACACTCTTCTGATCCATTTCAGAGCTTTGGGGAAAAGTATTCACTAGTATTTCTTTATTAGCAATTCCAGGTCAAAGCTCAGAGGAGCTATTTATGAATGTGAGAGCAGTGCTATACTCATAAATGACCATTCTTCAACTGTAAGGCAGATAGCCACATTCATGACTGATTATAGATTTAAAGGTACAATTTAGGGAAATAAAGGAAGAAAGTCTAGGAATGTATTTTTCCCAGAGCTCATTTACAGTCAAAGATGAATTTAAATTCTGGCATCTTTACTACCTTGTTCAGATCAGATCAGATCAGTCGCTCAGTCGTGTCCACTCTCACCCCATGCCGCACACCCAGGCCTCCCTGTCCATCACCAACTCCCGAGGTCACTCAGACTCCTCCATCGGTCAGTGATGCCATCCAGCCATCTCATCCTCTGTCGTCCCCTTCTCCTCCTCCCTCATCCCTCCCAGCATCAGAGTCTTCTCCAATGAGTCAACTCTTCGCTGGGTGGCCAAAATATTGGGTTTCGCTTTAGCATCATTCCTTCTAAAGAAATTCCAGGATTGATCTCCTTCAGAATGGACTGGTTGGATCTTCTTGCAGTCCAAGGGACTCTCAAGGTCTTCTCCAACACCACAGTTCAAAACATCAATTCTTCGGCGCTCAGCCTTCCTCACAGTCCAACTCCTCCTCAAATCCTCTGATTAGTAAATTAATACATTTTGTTTCTTGTATCAGTTGGATGGAGCTTATCTTTAAAAGGACTTGTCTTGTGACTCAGTGGTAAAGAACCTGCCTACCAATGCAGAAGACACAGCTTCAATTCTTGGGTCAGGAAGATCCCTTAGAGAAGGAAATGGCAACCCACTCTAGTATTCTTGCCTGGGAACTTGTCCTCAGTTTTCTATTCCAGGTTTTAACTGAATGTAGGGTGTGGATAGAAGTTACACTAGGAGTTCAGTTCAGTTCAGTTCCATTGCTCAGTTAGTCTATGCTAATCATGTTCTGGTTTAATCTAGATTTCTTAGTAATTGTGATGATGTTTTGTGTTCTGTTCACTGGTGTGTGTTTTTTTTTTTTTTTTTTTATTTCTCAGTAGATTCTGAATCCAAATGAGTAAGAATCTCAGATGGTAAATAATTTTCCTGAAATGCAGGAAAATAGGGTTCAGTTCCTTGGTTAGGGAAGATACGCTGGAGAAGGGAATGGCTACCAACTTCAGTATGGCTCCAGAATGACTACCAACTCTTGCCTGGAAAACTCCATGGACAGAGGAGAATGGTGAGCTACAATCCATGGGATTTCAATTAATTAAATCCTTAAAATCCCAATGAGAGAATATTTATTTCATTATTTTGAGCAAGGATATGGCATTTCCTTCATGTCAATATATCAATATAAGCCATCTAATATAAATATCTGTAAAACAATTATACTACCAATCCTTCCATATAGTGACTATATATCAGCATGGTAAGTGGATAGATAGATAGATAGATAAAAGGGACAACAACAACAACAACAAAATGTCTCTTTCTTAAATACTCAGGTAATTTAAACAATTAAACATCAAGAGATCATACCAAGTTAAGGTTTGGAGTTTCTATAGAGTGAATGTCAACATTCTAGGAATCAGTGAATTCAAATGGACTGGAATGGGTGAATTTAACTCAGATGACCATTATATCTACTGCTGTGGGCAGGAATCCCTCAGAAGAAATGGAGTGACCATCATGGTCAACAAAAGAGTCCGAAACGCAGTACTTGGATGCAATCTCAAAAACGACAGAATGATCTCTGTTAATTTGCAAGGCAAACCATTCAATGTCACAGTAATCCAAGTCTATGCCCCAACCAGTAACGCTGAAGAAGCTGAAGTTGAACGGTTCTATGAAGACCTACAAGACCTTTTAGAACTAACACCCAAAAAAGATGTCCTTTTCATTATAGGGGACTGGAATGCAAAAGTAGGAAGCCAAGAAACACCTGGAGTAACAGGCAAATTTGGCCTTGGAATACGGAATAAAGCAGGGCAAAGACTAATAGAGTTTTGGCAAGAAAGTGCACTAGTCATAACAAACACCCTCTTCCAGCAACACAAGAGATGACTCTATACATGGACATCTCCAGATAAATCAGATTGATTATATTGATTATATTCTTTGCAGCCAAAGATGGAGAAGCTCTATACAATCAGCAAAACAAAACCAGGAGCTGACTGTAGCTCAGACCATGAACTCCTTATTGCCAAATTCAGACTGAAATTGAAGAAAGTAGGGAAAACCACTAGACCATTCAGGGATGACCTAAATCAAATCCCTTATGATTATACAGTGGAAGTGAGAAATAGATTTAAGGGCCTAGATCTGATAGATAGAGTGCCTGATGAACTATGGAATGAGGTTCGTGACATTGTACAGGAGACAGGGATCAAGACCATCCCCATGGAAAAGAAATGCAAAAAAGCAAAATGGCTGTCTGGGGAGGCCCTACAAATAGCTGTGAAAAGGAGAGAAGCAAAAAGCAAAGGAGAAAAGGAAAGATATAAACACCTGAGTGCAGAGTTCCAAAGAATAGCAATAAGAGATAAGAAAGCCTTCTTCAGCAATTAATGCCAAGAAATAGAGGAAAACAACAGAATGGGAAAGACTAGGGATCTCTTCAAGAAAATCAGAGATACCAAAGGAACATTTCATACAAAGATGGGCTCGATAAAGAACAGAAATGGTATGGACCTAACAGAAGCAGAAGATATTAAGAAGAGGTGGCAAGAATACACATAAGAACTGTACAAAAAAGATCTTCACGATCCAGATAATCATGATGGTGTGATCACTGACCTAGAGCCAGACATCCTGGAATGTGAAGTCAAGTCGGCCTTAGAAAGCATCACTACGAACAAAGCTAGTGGAGGTGATGGAATTCCAGTGGAGCTATTCCAAATCCTGAAAGATGATGCTGTGAAAGTGCTGCACTCAATATGCCAGCAAATTTGGAAAACTCAGCAGTGGCCACAGGACTGGAAAAGGTCAGTTTTCATTCCAGTCCCAAAGAAAGGCAATGCCAAAGAATGCTCAAACTACCGCACAATTGCACTCATCTCACACGATAGTAAAGTAATGCTCAAAATTCTCCAAGCCAGGCTTCAGCAATATGTAAACCATGAACTTCCTGATGTGCAAGCTGGATTTAGAAAAGGCAAAGGAGCCAGAGATCAAATTGCCAACATCCGCTGGATCATGGAAAAAGCAAGAGAGTTCCAGAAAAACATCTATTTCTGCTTTATTGACTATGCCAAAGCCTTTGACTGTGTGGATCACAATAAACTGTGGGAAAATTCTAAAAGAGATGGGGATAACAGACCACCTGATCTGCCTCTTGAGAAATCTGTATGCAGGTCAGGAAGCAACAGTTAGAACTGGTCATCATGGAACAACAGACTGGATCCAAATAGGAAAAGAAGTATGTCAAGGCTGTATATTGTCATCCTGTTTATTTAACTTATATGCAGAGTACATCATGAGAAATGCTGGACTGGAAGAAACACAAGTTTGAATCAAGATTGCCAGGAGAAATATCAATAACATCAGATATGCAGATGACACCACCCTTATGGCAGAAGGTGCAGAGGAACTAAAAAGCCTCTTGATGAAAGTGAATGTGGAGAGTGAAAAAGTGGGCTTAAAGCTCAACATTCAGAAAACGAAGATCATGGCATCTGATGCCATCACTTCATGGGACATAGATGGGGAAACAGTGGAAACAGTGTCAGACTTTATTTTTCTGGTCTCCAAAATCACTACAGATGGTGACTGCAGCCATGAAATTAAAAGACGCTTGCTTCTTGGAAGGAAAGTTATGACCAACCTAGATGGCATATTCAAAAGCAGAGACATTACTTTGCCAACAAAGTTCGTCTAGTCAAGGCTATGGTCTTTCCTGAGGTCATGTATGGATGTGAGAGCTGGACTGTGAAGAAGGCTGAGTGCCAAAGAATTGATGCTTTTGAACTGTGGTGTTGGAGAAGACTCTTGAGAGTCCCTTGGACTGCAAGGAGATCCAACCAGTCCATTCTGAAGATCAGCCCTGGGATTTCTTTGGAAGGAATGATGCTAAAGCTGAAACTCCAGTACTTTGGCTACCTCATGTGAAGAGTTGACACATTGGAGAAGACTCTGATGCTGGGAGGGATTGGGGGCAAGAGGAGAAGGGGACAACAGAGGATGAGATGGCTGGATGGCATCACTGATTCGATGGATGTGAGTCTCAATGAACCCCGGGAGTTGGTGATGGACAGTGAGGATTGGCGTGCTGCAATTCATAGGGTCGCAAAGAGTTGGACACAACTCAGTAACTGATCTGATCTGATTTGATAGTGAGCTTTGATTTCAGTTAAGTCAGAGAGCAGAGATTAGATAAAGAAAAGAAGGTCAATGTGGATTTGTGATACGCAAGTATGAAGCCAGTGAGAGTGGGCAATGTGATAGAGGATAAGAAGGAGACTAGAACTGTCAACATGCTTCAGAAAAGGTCAGTATTCAAAATTGTTTTACCAGGTATATTTTAAAAGACCAGGAAAACAAGTGGGCACCAAATCTGAAGCCACTCATCACCTGCCATCCACTTTCTATGATGGTCATACAAATTAATGTACTTTAAGCATCCTTGTCTCAACTCTTATTTATATAATTATTGTCTTCATTAATTGATTGAGTAAAGTTGTTAAAATAATTTTCTATTAATTCGTACTTAGTGAAGTGTTCAGTTGTGTCCGACTCTTTGCATGGACTGTTACCCACCAATCTTTGTCCCTGAGACTTTCCATGCAGGAATATTGGAGTGGGTTGCCATTTTCTTCTCCAGGGGATCTTCACAAGCCAGGGATCGAGCCCGGGTCTCCTGCATTGCAGGCAGACGCTTTACCATCTGAGCCACCAGGGAAGCAAAAAAAAAAAAAAAAATCACATAAACCTAGCCAAATCAGATATGCAAATAAAACTATGTAAAAAAATGGACATAAAATAATATTTTTCAGGAATAATTTATAATTTTGTTTTATCCTATTTCATAAATGGTTGAAAATTAAGCTATCTTAGAAATAACTTGCTGCTTTTATATTCTATCTTTTAATTTTGAAAGTCTGAGTAAATATTTATATTTGGGAATATATATTAATTTTGATAGTAAATACAAACCATTTTAGATTTTCATTAGAAAATTCAGTCACCAGGTTTTTAACTTTGAAATTCTATATTTCTATTTTAATATTAGCTATATGTAGAATGAATCTCTTTAATTATTGCTATAATAGATTATTTATAAGGCTATATATTCACTTGAAAAGGAAATTGTTATGGAAAGTTCACTAATTTCAAAATCATTCAAGTAATGGGTAATATTCTTTGTAAGGTTGTACTACACGTGGATTGTTATAAATATTTTATCTACTTTAGTGGAACAAATGTTTAAATATGCCTTTTTTCCAGGAAGCCACTAAAGTGTTCCTGGCTAATTGGGAAAAAATTGCAGGGAAGCTGGAGTAGCAGATGGAAAAACAGTTGGCTAAGCCTATTGCCCATCCTACACAGTTGCCAAAACCCTTGAAAGTAATAGTCCGTTTTGGAAACATTTTTTGGAAGAACAAATGTTTGCTACTGAAACTTAACATTATGGCTATTAGGAAATACTCAAATAAAACACTTTCTTAGCAGAAATAAATATTTTACTTGAGAAATTCTACCAGTGTAAATATGCCATTTCAAGGAAAAAAAAAGTTATTGTAGACAGAAATAAAACACATAAAACAATGGAGAACTAGTATTTGTTATTAATTTCATTTACCTTTCAATGTTGTTAATCTTATGATTGATATTTTAGGAGCATATTTAAATTGGGAAAAATTCATTTGACTAAGAAAAGAATGGGTATGCTTCTACTGTGTTTAGTTTGTTGATTTTAGCTGTAAAAGAAGTTGAAAATCATAAAAATAAGCTAAATAATAAGGTAAAATCAACAACCATCAAGCATAACAGGTAAAGGGCTATATTTTAATTCTGAACATTTAAATATATTTCTTTATTATCTGATTGGATTTTCTTAGAATTTGTCTCAAATATGCATGTTTTAATGTATTTCTCTAGGGCATAACAGGGAGAATTTTTAGTTAAAACTAGTTCAACAATCTTGGTGAGCATATTAAAATGACTCAAATAACTGGTATTTCTGTGAGTCCTTTTTACATTAAGAGGCCTGCTTTTAATGACTTTATCTTTGTGTTAGGTTACATCTTATATAGACCTCTTCCTCTTTTATGAGAAGTATAAATATGTGGAATTTTGAAGGTAATGAAGGGATTTAAAATCAATCTATTTCAATCTACTTACTAATTACAGAGGAGCAAATTGAGTTCTAGAAAGGTTAAGCTATTTGCCCAAATCATATAACAAATTAGTCACAAAGCTAGGATAAGACTTCCAATCTCCTAAGTCTTCCAGCAGAATTTTAAAATTAACATTGTATTTTCTCATTTGGCTCTTCTTTATGTCATTTTGTCTATATGCCACGGGATCAGGGTCAAATTTCAAGTGATGAGACATAAAAATTTAATGTGTACTAGTTCATTTATTTTCCTTATCTTTATCTACTTTATGTATAAACTGAAGGAGAGTTAATGATAATGGTGATATTATCTACCAATTTTATTTAGCACTGCTAAGGAAAAACAATGATGCTCTTGGTTTTAATAAAAATGCAATTTTTTTATATTGTTCTCCATGTTATATAGCCATAGAAATATGTGATTCTGTAAGTTTAAGATTCTGTGCAGTCAAGTGTTAATTTTGCCAAGGAGAGATCTAGCTTTCCCTCTCAGCTCCTAGGATGTAACCTCTAAGACAGCAGACTGTTTAATCTGGTGATTGTCTTTGTTTACCATAGAGTTTTGGGGCAAACTGAACGCTCTATGCTGCTGCTGCTGTGTCACTTCAGTCGTGTCCAACTCTGTGTGACCCCATAGACGGCAGCCCACCAGGCTCCCCCCGTCCCTGGCATTCTCCAGGCAAGAACACTGGAGTGGGTTGCCATTTCCTTCTCCTCATGTGATTAAGGTGGGGCTTTGGACCTTATAGTGTCACCTTGATTCTGGAGGAACTGGAGACTAAAGTTTGTCATGCAGGTTGTCTAGCATATTTTTGTGACTATCAATAAAAGCTTTGGACTCAAAACTCAGGTGATCTTCCCTGGTTGGTAGTGCTCCATACTTATTACCACATATCACTGTTGGGAGAAGCAAGGACAGTTTGCATGGATGCACTGGGAGCTTCCATGAACTAGAAGCTCACACTTAGAACTTTCCTGGACCCTGCCCTTAATCAGTATCCTTTCACTGTAATACATCATCACCACAAGAGCTTTGCAGAATTCAGTGACACTTTTTAGAAAGCTATCAAACTTGAGGATAGTATGGGAACCTCTGAACTTGAACTTTATGTCAGAAGTGAGAATGGTCTTATGAACTGCTGCACTATTCAGTGTGCGAATATATGTGCTAAGTTGCTTCAGTCGTGTCTGACAATTTGCAACCCTATGGATGGAATCAGTCAGATTGCTCTGTCTATGGGTCAATCAAGAAAATTATTCATCAGCATTTTAAACATTTAACCACATTTAAATATATCCCCAGGGACAGTAGCAATATCTAAAAAATATTTAGATTCATGCAGTTACACTTGAATGCTCCCAAAATCCTTGTGACTAGCTCAAACAAATTTCCCTTAGATCAGCTATAATAAGGTTCATCTTTTTGATTATTTTTTAGAGATTGGTTTATGCTGTTTAATTTGAACAGTCCCATGGCAAATTAACAATTGGGAAACATACAATGATATGTAAATTTAACACACATGCTGATAATGAAGTACATTTGCACATGAACATCAGTGCACAAAATTATAGAACTGGTAAGAAATTCTCCTTAATAATTTGTGGTTAAAATTTATTTAAAAATTGTTTTATTACTATGGAATAGTTCACACACTCTTTTTGAATTATATACCGAAAATGAATCTCTAGACTTTAGAATAATCATCTCTTTTTGAATTAATTCATGAATAATTGTCCCAAATTCAATTTGAACTGATCCATCTAAAAATAGCTTTTTTTTTTTCAAATACTTATCAAGCATTTGTAAAGATTTCTACAAAAATAAGGGCTGGTTTTGCATAAATTCAAGTTTATTGTCAAATCCAAAAATATGACTTTTTATCACATAAAACTCATATGTATATAAATGACACATATTGATGTCTATCTATATGCACAGAAAAATAGATTGATAGATATATGCAAGTCTAACTTGATATATACAGGTAGATATAGCTATAAAGAAAATATACATATGTAAAACTTTTTTTGCAGAAAGAAATGGCAACCCACTCCAGTATTCTTGCCAGGAGATCCCACAGACAGAGGATCCTGGCATGCTACAGTCCATTGGATCACAAGTCTGACACAACTTTGCAACTAAACAACAATACTTTCTTTTAGTAGTTTTTACCCATCTCCAGGCTTTGTTTGTCTGCATTCTCATGCCTGCTTTTCTGAGCTTTCCTACCTACTACAGTGGTGTGATTTTGGCCTGTCTGAGCCTCTTAAGACTTGTGAAGAATCTGCTTGAAAGATCAGACTTTTGTAAGTGAATCATTTTTTAAAAGCATACCCAAACTCCTTTATGTGATTAGTTTTCTCTTCTAGTTCATTAAACTATATGCAAAAGCAAGAGATAAACATGGTGAGATGCGATTAATAAAATATTTTTGAAACAATTATTTTGGATATATATTACCATGAAGTTATCTTTAAATACAGATAATGCCTGCTTATTTAAATTATATGCAGAGTGCATGATGAGAAACGCTGGGCTGGAAGAAGCACAAGCTGGAATCAAGATTGCTGGGAGAAATATCAATAACCTCAGATATGCAGATGACACCACCCTTATGGCAGAAAGTGAAGAGGAACTAAAAAGCCTCTTGATGAAGGTGAAAGAGGAGAGTGAAAAAGTTGGCTTAGAGCTCAACATTCAGAAAACAAAGATCATGGCATCTGGTTTCATCACTTCATGGGAAATAGATGGAAACTGGAAACAGTGTCAGACTTTATTTTGTGGGGCTCCAAAATCACTACAGATGGTGATTGCAGCCATGAAATTAAAAGACACTTACTCCTTGGAAGGAAAGTTATGACCAACCTAGATAGCATATTCAAAAAAGCAGAGACATTACTTTGCCAACAAAGTCTGTCTAGTCAAGGCTATGGTTTTTCCAGGGGTCATGTATGGATGTGAGAGCTGGACTGTGAAGAAGGCTGAGTGATGAAGAATTGATGCTTTTGAACTGTGGTGTTGGAGAAGACTCTTGAGAGTCCCTTGGACTGCAAGGAGATCCAACCAGTCCATTCTAAGGGAGATCAGCCCTGGGTGTTCTTTGGAAGAAATGATGCTAAAGCTGAAGCTGCAGTACTTTGGCCACCTCATGCAAAGAGTTGACTCACTGGAAAAGACCCTGATGCTGGGAGGGATTGGGGGCAGGAGGAAAAGGGGATGACAGAGGATGAGATGGCTGGATGGCATCACTGACTCGCTGGATGTGAGTCCGAGTGAACTCCAGGAGTTGGTGATGGACAGGGAGGCCTGGCGTGCTGCGATTCATGCAGTTGGAAAGGACACGACTGAGCGACTGAACTGAACTGAACTGAATGCAACTTCCTTTGAATAAGCTTTACTCTGTTCTTGGATGATTGAGATAGATTTCTAATATTAAACTGGGGATGCATATTTTTGCATGAGATGATGCCTAATAAATAATGGTGAAGGATAGAGAATTAAAAAAAAAAATATTTCCCTGATACTATGCACTCATTGTAGTTGGGCCCTGCAGCTGGTGATATTCCAAATCTCTGAGCAAAGGTAAGAGTGACTTTTATAATAATGTTTTTGAAAGATTTTTTGATTAAATGTACTTACATCTATTATTTCAGCATTCATGAATCTGCACTTGGCTTTGGGCTCTTGGTTTCTCTGTCAGTTTCTTGAAGTCAAATTTTGAAGCTAGAATTTACCATGGAAATGCCAGGAAGGTAGGATGTTGTAAATTTAAAATAAGACATATTTTACAAAATGCAACTTGAATTATTTCAAAGGATTTGTTTGTTTGTTTTTTTCTCCTTAACCTTGCCATATATATGCAGTAATCTTTTCTTAATCTGGTCATTTATTTGCTGAATTACTGAAAATAATCCAGACTCAAACATTTTAAAGATACAGTGGTTTCCAGAACAAATAATAGAAAATTTAAAGTAATTAGTACTTTATTTAGGATATACAAAATATTGTTTTTCTCCCCCAAATCCATTGCATAGGCAAAATGGATTGCAGTAATCTGGGGCCTCTGGCCAACCTCCTGAATCAAAACTCTTGAGTGTGGGATGAGAATATAAATGTTTAAAGAAACTCTCTTGGTGGTTTTTATACACATTCAACCATAAGAACAAGTGTTGAGCATTCAGTAATTAGAATAAGGGTCATGTTCTGTGACATCCTGTGGTGAGTGACTACAATATGAGCTGGTTTTTTCCAGCTCCATTCAAATATAGGTGCTCAGAAGTTTTTTCCTTCATGCTATCAGGCCACTAAATGTTCCATTCAATCTCAGTGTTTTAGTGTCCTCAGCTAAGGAAGAGAGAGTATCACCTACAGTCTGTCTTTGCAAGGCTGCAGCGCTTGAAGAGATATATGGACATTGTTTTTCTTGGATTGTAAAAGGTGATTTACTAGGTGCTTTGAAGGAGGGTACAAATGGAAAAACAATTAAGGTGGATTTTCAGTACATATGATATATAGTAATTCCTTAAATGGAATACCACATGTACAGTGTGTTTCTACATGACTCCAACCAAGGATTGAAGAGGTCTTGACAAGATAACTTAGGCTAGATGTCCCAATCCCAAATTAAAGACACATTGACAGCCTTCCAAAGGACCTTCTAGATACGATTTGCTTTACCAGATAGCTTTACCTTAGGTAGAGAATGCCAAAGTACTGTTCTGAAATCTTCAATGACTCCAGATAACACTCCTTAACTTAAGCATTTAATATTTTCCACAATAGAATTAAACAAAAATTAGTATCAATCTATCTTCCATTTTCTCTTATAAAAATCTTCTATCTCAGCCAACCTGGTCTTTTCACTGTCCCTCTATTTTCAAACTGATATCACTCAACGCTTTTTTCTTAGGCTACTTCCTATTCTATCCAAGATTCAAGTTCAGCTTTCAAATGTCAAGGAGCTTACTTCCTTATTTTTCCTTCTGTGAATTTTACAGCTTCAAGTCCTACATTCTTTAATCCATTTTGAGTTGATATTTCATCACAATGTAAGGCAGTGGTCCAATTTTATTATTTTGCATGATGGCTGTCCAGTTTTCCCAACACCATTAACTGAAGAGACAGTCCTTTCTCCATTATATGCTCTTGGTGCAATTGCCATAAATTAATTGTACCCCCAAAATTAATTGTCCGTATAACCATATATCATCTTGTTGATGGTAGAAATTCCCCAACTGTACACACACACAATGTCCTTTATGTTAGAGGGTTGTTTGAGGTCAACTATGACAAACGTCTGCTTGATGTAAGAAATCTCTCCTCAACTTTACTCATCCTTTTCAAAGAGCTTCAGCCTGTGTACTTCCAATAACAAGAGGTTCAGTTACTAATAATAGAGAATCTCATGCCATTGTGTGTCAGTTTTTATTCTTTGGAAGTTCTGTAATTTAAATAAATTTTCAATTTTATATTTTTCACCATTCTTTTTTGCATCTGTATTAATCAACAAATTCCTCTCTATGTGATTCAAATGTAACAAAGTAAGAAGGATGACTCAGCAGAAGATTACCAAAGTCATCTAATTCAGATATGCTTTTTTTGTTTGTTTATTTTTCCCCTGGAATTTCACTGCTTTTGTTTAGCCTTTTCATTATTAAAGGGAAACATTATTTTGAAGGTTGACTTGTTCAATTAAAAAATATTTTTTAGCATATTTTCTTCCTTGTGCATAATCATATGATTTCTTTATCAGGTGTTCAATCATGACTGTATCATTTTCTTAATATAGTCAGTATACTAACAATATCTAGAAGATTTTATTTAAAGCTTACAGTAGTTAAAAAAGAAAACATGTACATAAATGACTAGACTATAGAGCACAAAGGCAAATCGATATTATAGAATATATATTTCTTCTTTCTGTCCCTACAAATATTTAAACTTAGAATAAAATATATTGTTTTGATAAAATATTATACTTTCTTTCTAAAGAAACTATATTATCATCAAATGACAAATGTATTATATTTTAAATTTTAAACCCTATTCAATAATAAGCCAATGAGTAATAAAAATATTTCAGAAAGCAATTTTTCACAATTAACAATGAACTATATATTATTCAAAAAGAGTTCTCGTCATGGGAAAGAATGGATAATTGACTCTGAACTGATGTGAACTTTCAGAGTCAGTATTTTATAGCCAATTCAGTTATCCCAAAGGATTATGTGATCTCATTTGACATGCACTGAGACTGCAGGATGAATGTAACATGCAATTTGTCTAATTTTAGCACAATAATTTCTTGGAATTTAATAAAAAAACATTCTTGTGTATAACTTGAAATGAAACTGACTTTAGTGAATGAACCCCATTAAATCAAATTGGATTGAAAGACGGTTAAGAAAAGTTGTAAAGCTGATTATTCTAGCAGTTCTATATGTTTACTTGTAACATGAATGAATTAAATTTTAGAAATTTAATTCTAAGATTTATATTTTAAATTTTAGAATATAAATTCTAATTTATATTTCTAAATTAGAAATATAATTCTGATTATATAGTTATGGTTTTTAAATTGACTTTTCAATAATAAAGTATTAGGGTGAGATATTTATTTACTACCTGTTTTCTAAAAATGCTTTCCATTGACTGTATATGAATATATTCTTATAATTTTTAATCAGCAGAGACAAACAGATTGTCCTCTTTATGACTTTTTTTAAACAATTCTTTGTTCCAGAAGTAATCTGAATTTTATGGCCAATTACTGCTAATAAGCCATTTCATGAATGATAATAGCCATATAAACACATATTTAGAAAAATAAAAGATGTCTTGTAAGGTGTGTTTTACAGAAATAGAATGTTTTATATCTGTTTTCTGCAACCTGCTTTTAAAAACTAAAACATATCTTTGAACTTATATGCAAATTAAATTTTCATACAAATAAATGAATAAACACATCTTGTTGCAAAAGTAGAAGTTTAAAAAGTGAAAGAACAAAATATGAAATCATTTCATATCCTCTGAAAAAATGGTGACATTGCAAACCCTATATTCATATATAATATATATATATATACATTTCAAGTGGTAATTTTTGAAAGTTATTCAAATATGCTTAGGCTCAAGAAACTTTTAAATTAATATCCCATTAGCAATTAATTACTACTCTTTTTTTCATTATTGTTCTGGAAACACCCAAAGTGCTTTGGTGGAAACTTGGTCTTGGAGATGCTAGTAAAATCTGGCTATTTTAGAGCTGCACTGATTTAGGCTTATATCTCCAGGTTTAGAAAAGAAAAGAAAATAATTAACCATGTGTGAGTTCAAACCATTGCTGAAAGTACCTAAAACCTAAGAATTATGACTTTAATTTATAATGTTGACTTGAGAAGTTCCAGTTCTCCCATAATGTGATTATTATCCCTAATCATAAACTATAATCCCTTTAAAAATTAAATACAAATAGAAACAAATAAGGAAAACCAGTGTCTGCACTTTGAAAGACAGAAATGTGAGTTTACCATAAACTGGGAAATGGAGCCATGGGAGGCTCTCCCATGTATAAACCAAGCAAATTATCATACATTTCATAAGGTACATGCTCTTTACATTAAATTCCACCTGGTCAAATATTTGAAATTTGCTTTTACCATCTGTAAGCCTCAGATAAATGTATAGTAGAAAATGTCAACACAAAACCATTTCATTTAAGGCTTTCCTGTGGTGAAGAAAAGTCATTTATTCCAAGTTTTTGTTCTTTAAAATGGATACTTTTTATATTGAAAGGCATCAGTTCTAGCAGCAACCTCTGACACTTTTTTTTTTTTTAATATAAAATTACAATTACAACCTACTTATTGTCCTGGAGGAGGGCATGGCAACCCACTTCAGCATTCTTCCCTGGAGAATCCCGATGGAGAGAGGAGCCTGGAGGGCTACAGTCCATGGGGTCAAAAAGAGTCTGACACACTGAGCGACTAAGCACACAGATCATTTTTAAAATAAAATTATGATCGCAACCTATTTATTTTCCTCTTTTTAATTATAAAATTATGATTAAAACCTACTTATTGTCCTCTGCTTGACTGGAGGGAAAAAAAAACCAAACAGTTCTAAATAAAGTGCAACAGATGGCTATTATAATGGGTTTAATATGATATACAAACAAAGGGCCAGGCAGACCATGTTGTCTTCTATTGCATGTTTTCAATAGGACCCTAAACCTCATGGAAGTCTGTTGCAAGAACCCAGTGAAAGTTACTAATGGAGTTGTAGTTCTAAAACCATTTATACCAAGACTGCTTACAATATCCTACATTCAATTAACAGCTATTTTAACAGACATTGATACACTGTATGTTTGAGAATAGCTGATGGATAACATTTACTTAGAATATTTTTATAAATATTTATATTTATTTACAGTGGTTATATTTTTCCTGTTTATATTTGCTTGTCATTGTTAGGTTAAAAAGGTGCAATCTTGTGATTTATTGACACAATCAGTAGTCTTAAATCTTAACTATGCATTCTTCTAGAGATGCTGGAACCTTACAATAAAGGATATTTTACAGATCAATAGAGTTTAGCAAGAAATCTTACATCTCAAGGTTTTAAGTTATAAAAATAGAGTTGGGCAATTTTCTTCAAAAACGCATCTAGCCAGGACATAAGAAATACTGTGTCATTACATTTTTGAAAGGGCTTTTTCTTCCTGATGATTGAAATAATAAGACACTATTATAGCCTCAACATTTGATCATCACTTTTTATCAAAAATAAGTCTGACTTGTATCAGGAAAAGAAAATTAAGGAAGCAGGCTTTGATATGGATATTATAACTGCCTGAAAAAAACACTGTAATTTATTTCCATAAGATAATGCCATGTGAAATGGAAGCAGGAAAATTACAAGTCAAAAATATCCCTTCTAGCAATCCACTCCCAAATGGGTAGAGATTTAAGATCAGATTATTCAAAGACTTAGAAATTTTGTTATAGAAAACTGTTAGAAATTTTATGTAAGTAATCATTTGTTTTATTTGAAAATTCAACACATTGATTTTGGAAATAATTGCAATTACTAATAAAATACATGTAGTATATTTAAGCAGAGTACTTTGAAAGTACAAAAACATTTTCAAGGCATTTCTTTCCATTTTTTTTCCCTGAATACACATCTCTTTCATTTCACTTTTTTAAAATCAAACTAAGGACATCTAAGTTCTAAAAAAATCTTTTTTTTTTTTTTTTTTCCAGAAGCCAGGTTTAATTGTTTTTGTGAAAATAATATAAATAGGACAGACTTCTCAATGCATGTTTTTCAAATAATTGTTAATAATTAATTTGGAGAATGTGAGCAAAATGCATGGCGTATATTTTAAGGTCCAATGAAGCAATTATCTAATACTTTTTGAACATGATGCAAAATCTTGATAGTATCAGATCAGATCAGATCAGTCGCTCAGTCGTGTCCGACTCTTTGTGACCCCATGAACCGCAGCACGCCAGGCCTCCCTGTCCATCACCAGCTCCCGGAGGTCACTCAGACTCGCATCCATCGAGTCAGTGATGCCATCCAGCCATCTCATCCTCTGTCGTCCCCTTCTCCTCCTGCCCTCAATCCCTCCCAGCATCAGAGTCTTCTCCAATGAGTCAACTCTTCGCATGAGGTGGCCAAAATACTGGAGTTTCAGCTTTAGCATCATTCCTTCCAAAGAAATTCCAGGATTGATCTCCTTCAAAATGGACTGGTTGGACCTTCTTGCAGTCCAAGGGACTCTCAAGAGTCTTCTCCAACACCACAGTTCAAAAGCATCAATTCTTCTACTATAGAGCAATTAATGTTTTTTTGTATAGCACCCAATCTCTAATTTCTTAGGTTGGATTACTTCTATCTTATTAAAGTGGAAATTCAAAGTGAAAATATTTTACTTTTTTTTAACTGTTTCTTCATTTCCCAAAGCATGTTCTTTTGGGATAAAAGTTGACCACAAGTTTTGCTTATCAATTTTTATGTTTATATTCACTTTGCATGGTTTTATCAATGATAAAAAGATAGTTTTTTTTTTTTTTTTACCTATTATTGTTTGCTTTGCCATAAATGTTACTTATTTAGCATAATAAAATCATATTATATTAAAGATTTGGACAAATTCAGCAATAGTAGTTTACACCAACAGATTTTCAGGCATACATAATAACGTTCTGGCTTCTATAAAAAGGCAGATATGTCTAGTATGATTAAAGTGGTTTTGAAAAATGAACTGATGAACACAGAGCAGCAGACAATAACATGCTGATTGAAAATGACAATGAAGCTAAAAGCAATAAACTCTATGTTGTTCAGGATAAGTGTATTTCAGCAAGGTCTTGGCTAACAGTAGTACCTCTGTAATTAGGCTTAGTGGGATCTCTACCAAGGAAACATCATTATGTCATCTTTCCTAAAATCCCATTCAATATTGTGTTTTCACACAAAAGAAAGAAATCCAATAGACTGAAATATTTGGAATGTTGATGCAGTTTGAGGACTGATTTTTCTAATTACTGCTGCTGCTGCTAAGTCGCTTCAGTAGTGTCTGATTCCGTGTGACCTCATAGACGGCAGCCCACCAGGCTCCACTGTCTCTGGGATTCTCCGGGCAAGAGTACTGGAGTGGGTTGCCTTTGCCTTCTCCACTAATTACTGCAATGCTTATCGTTTTTAATAAGAAAAGTTTATTTTAGACTTTGCTTTATCATAACTGTAATCAGCTGGATCAGTTTTCTCTGTCATTGAAAAGTTCAGTAGTGACTAGTCAAATACATAGTCAATTAGTTTAAATCAATTATACATTATTTTTCTGGACATTTATATTTTACTGTGCAAACCAGGGTAACTATAACTTGGATGATATAAGATGAACTGAACAGTACAGTTACTTATAAATGAGTAAGTTTAGACTTGCAAAAGCTTGCAACTTAAAGTATATAAAGGTTATTGCTATATTTAGAATTTGCAATTTGGCAAGTTCTCTGGCCCTGTATATAGAACCAGAATATTTTCAAGAGAAATCCATTGGGGAGACTTTAAATATAGTTAGAATGCATCTTTATTGATATATAGATACTCAGAAAAATATTTTCTTTCTTCTCTTTTTATTACCCATCTTTTTAAATCTTTGGAAGAATTTTATAGGATTGATTTTGAAACAATAAGACTAATTTTCATGGTTCAAGTTTAACATAATTTTTTTAAAATTCAGCTCCTGAAGAAATGAGCTCGACAAAGACAAAATAAAAATAAATAAATACATCTAACAGCTCCTTCTCAAAAAACTATTGCTTTTTAAATACTCTTTTGATATAGTTAGTAAAAAAATATTCATTCTAGTCACTAATATTCAAACTAAAATAAACACACTCTTTGAAGTGATAAGGATCATTATAGCAACTGCTTTTTCAGATAAACTATTTCATATAGATCTGAAAATACAAAAAACTAAACAAACAGAGCAAAAGAGCAACAGTAATTATTGATGTGTCAGCAGTTCAGAGATGGGTAAACTTCTTCTGTAAAGCACAGGGTAGTATGATACTTCAGGTTCTGTGGGCCAGTCTCTGTACAGTGTAAGGTACTTGCATGCAAATAGTCATAGACAATCCATTATAAATGGCCTTGGCTTTGTTCCAACAAAACTTATTAGAAAAAAAAATTGATACATTTGTCCTGTGGCCATATTTTGCCAAATCCTATACATATCTATTAATCAGAAATAAATAATACCTCAAGGATTTAAGTTACTAAATTGCATTTGTTTCAGTTGACAATTATACCCTTTTCCTACCAATTTCTTCCAAGTTTTTGTTTTTTTTTAACTGCAGAAAGTCAAGAGTAGTCCACCTTTTAATAAAACTCAATTACTTGTGCTCCTGATTCTCCAGTCTACCTAGCTAACTGATTCAGCATAAGCAGTTACCAAATTTCTTATCTTTTGAAGAATATTATCCCTCCAAACACCATTTAATTTATCAAATAATTAGATGGTGAAGAATCTTCCTGGAATGTAGGAGACCTGGATTCAACCCCTGGGTCAGGAAAATCCCCTGGAGAAGGAAATGGCAACCCTCTCCAGTATTCTTGCCTGGAGAATTCCATGGACAGAGGAGCCTGGTGGGCTACAGTTTATGGAGGTGCAAACACTTGGATACAACTGAATGACTAACACACACACACACACACACACACACCATTTTATTTATGATCCACCATGTAAACATAAAAAGAGAGCAGCTTATGTTTTGGAGAATCATATAAAAGAATTCTCAAAAAATTCTTTTAAATTCTATGCCTTTTTTTGACTTTCCAATAAACTTGTTTTTCTCAAACTCATACCAAGTTCTGCATCTAAATGTTTTAAAATCTATAATAGTATATCCGTTTCCTGTTTCATAGTTCCACAACTTCCATCCATTTATGTTCGACTATTTTATTAATAGCTATTTCTCTGTTATTTTGTTTCTACATTTCTAAACAATTTGTTTACACCAATATGATTAATAAGTTTATGATCTTACCTATTTGCTTTGTGGTGATTTAGCTACTTTAAATTATTCACATGGCTTATCCTTTCCATATCTTACCCTATATGTTTATAAAAATTCTGCTTATATTAGAGACATTATGCATAGTATTTTATAGATATTTGATGTTTATATTATTATATACAGTCCATTTGTATATTTTTCAACATGTTTTTGTTCCTGAATGATCATATACATTTCTAAATACCCTGAATCAATTCCTCTGTCTTTTCCTACCAGTGTTTTGGTTCTGCTCTTTTCTGCTATGATTGTTTTCATGCTGATCCTTTTCCTTCTCCAGCAACTAGTTTTCTGCTCTCGCAGATTGGCTTTATTTTAATCTGTGCACTGAATTTCACTGTAAAAATTCCTTTTTATTCTACAGATTTTCTTTTCTTTCTTGACCATATATTTCTCCTGTCACAAAAATTAACCCCCTACAATGTTGAGGTTCAAATTCTAGTTGCTTCCTAGAAAAAGATATAGGTGGGCAATTTTACTTCTTTTCCTTCATTCTGTAAATGTTTTATTAAAATTTCAAAGAAGATTAATAATATTTTAATTATTTCAAAATGTATTTTACTCAGAAATTTGATAAACTACTTGATTGTCTTCTATAATCCAATTCTGTATTTGAGAATACTAATGACATTTTATTTTCATTCCAATTATTATGAAAAAGATTTTTTTCCAAGGAAACTCTTTGACCATTTTAGAATTACATATATTGGAGTATGTCATTCCAGTCATCATTCATTATTATGAGCCTCTTCATTCTAAAAATGATATTTCTATGTATTATTTCTTTGATTACTCTTTGTATTGTTCTTTCTGACATTCCTAATTTCCTATATATCTTTTATTATAGCAATCTATTAAGCATTTTTTGGCGATCTGGGAGTTTTCCACATTTTTGCTTTCCATTCTCAACAGTGAGTTTGTTTCCTTCTGTCATGATAACAAAATGCAAGCACTATATCATGTTTCTTGATATATCTTAGCTGCTCATATTATATTCATATTTAACAATTCTATATTAGAAACTTTAAATACTTAACCATATTCAGTTTTCCTTACTTTTCAAGTCTTTGGAAAGATTCTCATTTCCTTTGAAGATGTGTGACACCATTTGATTAGATCTTTCTAGTGGGTATTGGCAAGGGCTGCTTTGTTTTCCCTTTGTTTACGAGCAATTAGTTATCGATAAAGAACTTCTCAGCACTGTCATTTCCTACCCAGGTGATGAAAAATCATGTGTGTACAGGTGGTGCAGTTATAGAATGACAGAACCTCAATCAACATGGGTATTCTGTGCCCTTGAGTGTCATCCATACCCAGACTGAGTTTTCAAGCAATGCTACTATTACTACTACTATCAGCACCACAGCAATATTAAATAATAATAAAGTAAATATATACATTTTCATTTGCTTAAGCCACATTAATCTTTTCTGTTTGTTTACAACAGTGTTATCCAGTCTCTCCAGTGATTCGAATTTTTTATTGTTTATCTCACCTGGGTGCAATCCCTGGGTTGGGAAGATCCCTTGGAGAAGGGAACAGCTACCCACTCCAGAATTCTGGCCTGGAGAATTCCATGGACTATATAGTCCATGGGGTTGCAAAGAGGAGGACACGACTGAACAGCTTTCACTTTCACCAGAGAAGCTGTGTTGCTAGCCATTATGTTAGTAATACTTAAAAAGGAAAAATAGTAACTGCTCTCATTCACACAAATATCACTCTAAATTTCTGATGCAGTCCCTCTCTATATCTTTACATTTTCATTGTCATATTCTGGATAAGCCTACTTTTCAGGATGAAAGACAATACTAATACAAAAAATAACTATGATTCATTGAAGGCTTATGTATCTACTTTCAAAAATATCTTATATGCAATTCATCTAGTAATTTTTGTCAGTCAGGTAGAATTTCTGCCACTTTATGTATCAGAGTTAAGTAATTTATGCAAGACTAAAGAGTTAGTCAGAGTTTGGAGAAGGAAATGGCAACCCACTCCAGTATTCTTGCCTGGAGAATCCCAGGGACGGGGGAGCCTGGTGAGCTTCTGTCTATGGGGTCGCACAGAGTCGGACACGACTGAAGCGACTTAGCAGCAAAGAGTTAGTAAGTATAAGATAAACACAAGTCTGTACAATTCCAAGACTTTCAATCTTTGCAATATGTCAGAGCTCGTGAAAACAACACTAATGGTAAGTGATGTAGTAATAGAGGAATACTTTCTGTAAGAACAACTTGGTGAACCATATTGTCAATTATTTTACTTAAAATGCTCAAAGTCGTATGGACACATGTTGATATATCAGGAGTTGAAAAAGAGCATCACTTGTTGGCAAAAGAAAAGTTACCTGTTAAATATGCAAAAGCTTAAGACTGAAGATGTGAAATAAACAGTGAGTTGAATATTTGCTGTAAATGTTAACTAAAGAAATCACTGAAGTGATAACAGATTATTCGTTAATACTTTCCTGAAATAGGAAACTTTAGTCTTCCATTATATTTAACAAGGTATTCATCAAGAGATCACAAAAATAAGGAAATTGTTATTCTATATAATAAGCAAAAACATATAAACACATACAACCATACAGACACACATGAAAATAAATGTTTCATTCTCACAGAATTCAAGAATTATGACATTATAACCATTGCAGCTTTATTCTGTTTATTTTAAAAGTTTCCAAAATTACACAGACATAAACTTTGATAACATCAGGAAATTTTGCTAATATATACTTTTTATAAAGATAATAACATTCCTTTATAAAATTCACTTGAATAGTAAGGCAAACTGTATTGGTATGATTTTACTTAACTAATTATTAACTTATTTTTTTCCTATTTGGACAATGATTATAATAGTGCTTACAAGCACAGACTTTCTTCTTTGTTTTGTTAAAAGTGAAGAGATAGTGTCAGGAAATTTAAGAAAAAAGGGACAATTATACTGAAAGGAAATCAAACTATGCTATTGTTTGATGAAATGACACCCTAATCACCCAACCATCTCTTCCTTTGACATCTAGAAGTCTTCATTGTATGCTCAATGATGAATGGTTTGCTCAGAATGAACATTTTAAGCTGCTGAAAGTAAAGGCATCTGCCATTTTTATGCTTATGTGGCCTTACACAAAACCCCTTCTGTTGTTTGCCTGACAGAGGAGCATACATCTCGTCTTTCAGCAGAAAGCCTCTGTTGAGAGTTTTAACTTCAAGTCTCTTTGCCAAACAATGCCTCATCCATGATCAAAGAAAAGCAAGGGTTTGACATTCAAGTTTATGTTCAGCATACATAGCTGATATTGAAAAGGAAAAAAAAAAAAACTTTAATTCTGAAGAAATAATTTGATTAGTATCTGGAAATTGGCATTTCGCCAAAAACTATGTTGTCAATGTCCAACAATGCAAAAAAGCAGGCTTTATTTTGACCTCCCCTTTAATAATTTTCTGCCATTCCTGCTTTCTCATGACTTAATCAAATATACAGCTTCTTCATTATCTCTAAGGATATTTCTTTGAGGATAACTTTTCTTCAAGTTTTCACTTCAACTCATTTAAAGTTACTCTATGGGTAGTTCTTTTATAACTTTCTTAAATTCTTCATTTGTTAGAATTAGATTTAACCACCACGGCTCCACAGAAATTGCTCATGTGAAGGTTGACATCACTCTAGGTAGTCAAAGCCAAGGCATATGTTTGTGGTCTTTATATACATTAAGAGCATGTGAAACACTGCATATATTTTACCATATTAGAACCTATTATTATATTATCTATTCATATCTATTTCCCTAGAGCAAGCCCAAGTATTACCTCTTTTAATCTCTTATCAAAAATACCCAGCAAAATTCCTGGTGCACACTTGAAACACACTGGAACACCAAAAACATGGTGAGATGAAGTGTAATAGAACCTCTTAATATTTTTTTTTTTTTTTTGCATTTTTAATTTTTTTTTCCTTTAGGATTTTTTTTAAATTTTATTTTATTTAAGTTTACAATATTGTATTGGTTTTGCCATGCATCAAAATGAATCTGCCACAGGTATACACGTGTTCCCCATCCGAAACCCTCCTCCCTCCTCCCTCCCCATACCATCCCTTTGGGTCGTCCCAATGACAACCCTCTTAATATTATTGATTCTCCCTGATGATTGAGCATTGCAAACTTTACATTCCCAATGCCTCCAAAGTTAGGTGTGTCCTGTGATGGATTCTAGCTAATGAATAATTAGTAGAAATGTTGAGGGTCAATTTGGGGCAAGGCTTTCAATTGCCATTGCCTGTGGTGTTTCTCCTTGCCCCTGTATGTGTGGAGAGAATATACTACATGAACAAAGGAGCCAGAACTGCTGCCAAATAGAGGACGATGACCCTGAAGTTTCACACATCTCATAAGACACAGGGATTCAGCAAGAAACACACTTCTGCTTTATTATGCCAAGATAGCTCTAAGGAGAGAACACTTCAGGGACAAAAACCACTCACTATTCAAATATTGTAAGTCTGCAGAACAAGAGATAGAGTCAAGTTCCCTAGACCACATATTCATAGCATGCGATTTGTAAATCCCCACCTGTCAACTGGGCACTCATGGGGGTATGAGGTCAAAACTATTTTCCTTCCAATAGTCAGAAAATATTTTTGTTTCCACTGTTGACATTTATACTGACTATGCATGAATAGTGGAAGGTAAAACTGCTGGCAGGCAGCTTAGCAGGTATTAAGGCCATGAAACTAAACTCTTATACTAGCCTTTGTATTATTTTCTCTTCAGCTGTCCAGGGGGGAAATTCTTGCTTCATTGAAGAGAGGTCTTAGAGAAAATCTATTAAGCAGAAAACATGTTAACTATTATTCTTTTATTTAGTTTCATTAATTCCTGATCCCTGGGTAAACAATGTTTTGATATTTTTTGTGTCAAAAGGAGAATTCTGGATAAACCTTTTCACTGACAAGAAGAGAACTTGTGAGTTGAAGAGCAGCATTTTCACAAATCATCATTTTTTACTGGAATAGACAATGGACAAAATGTGACTTGCACATTTGCACATTTCTCAATAATGAATAAAGTGAGCTTATCCCTTCAAGAAAAACAACATAGAGTAACAGGTAATTAAAGGCATGCCTATGAGTGCATTTTTTTCTAAAAGAGGATCAGAAGCTAGGTTATATAATATATGAAAACAGGAGCATTTTCTCCACCCAATTTAAGCTTCACATTGAAAGGATAAAATGGCAAGTCTTTCAGAGTATTTTTAGATTAAAGAACAATAAGGGAATAAACTTGACTAGCTCATTACTTTAAGAACAAAGCAACAAAAATGCATCCAGGGAGGTAGAAAATAAGCCTAAAGCCATTAATTACTGGAAGAAGAAAGAAAGCCCTTTCAAGTTAAGACTATATTCTTTATATAGAAAATCCTAATTGTTAAAAGTTTCCTTAATGAATGAAACATAGGTTTTGAAATCCTAGTTTGAGTGTGGGGTGTGTGTGTGTGCATTTGCACATGAATATCCATGGAAAGGGAAATCAACATGATTTTGTCCAGAAATATTTATCTCTAATATTTTATTATAGAATGCAGAGAATATTGCAATACTTCTATTAAAGAATATAATGAAATCAGCAAGCAAAATTTAAGAATAATACTAAAAAAGGATGAAAAACTTTAATTGTTGGACATCAGTTGTTAGATTGTGGCAGGATACTAGATATAAGTCATATACACTACATAGTTATTAATAGTCTGTGGGAAGATCAGACACTGAGTTAGTGAAGAGACCTTTATTTAAACAGACCAGTGACTATTTTAAAGGTCATTGAAAACTATGTCAACAGATCCTATTCCCCAAACTAATTACGATAAGCAGACAGCATTATATCATTTGTCTATGAGGCTGTTTCTTATTTTATAAGGATACATTGGTACGGCTATGTTTGTTTCCATTTATCTTTAAGACAATATTCCATAGGATGAAAAAAGAGGAAAAAGTAGTATTTTCTCCAATCTCAGGAGAGAAAATAGCTCTCAATCCTTTCCCTGATGTGTTTACCTGCAGTACCAACACACAGGGACCTATGAATGAAGAGTTGCCAGTCATATTGGCTTAAAGGATTGAACATGTCCTTTTAAGATTGAAGGAAAGGCCACTCATGCCAGTATTCTGGCCTGGAGAATTCCATGGACTGTATAGTCCATGGGGTCACAAAGAGTCAGACATGACTGAGTGACCTTCACTTTCACTTCTTTATGTTAATCCCCATCTCTACATGGCATCTAAAAATGGGCTCTATGAATGATACCTTTATTTTTTTTAATCCATGTATTTTTATTTATTTTATCAAAGAAAAAGATAAAGAGTGGATACAAACAAAATAACAGTTATGTATTACAGATCTCTTTGGAAGGAATAATGCTAAAGCTGAAACTCCAGTACTTTGGCCACTTCATACGAAGAGTTGACTCACTGGAGATGACTCTGATGCTGGGAGGGATTGAGGGCAGGAGGAGAAGGGGACGACAGAGGATGAGATGGCTGGATGGCATCACTGACTCGATGGATACGAGTCTCAGTGATCTCCGGGAGTTGGTGATGGACAGGGAGGCCTGGCGTGCTGTGATTCATGGGGTCGCAAAGAGTCGGACACGACTGAGCGACTGATCTGATCTGATCTGATTACAGAATTTACAGGAAGTTAAAGAAGGTATGCTACATCTTTTCTAGACTACTCTTCTTCTAGACAAATAAAGTATAAATTGTCCTCTATGTGCCTAATGATAATTTATTTGTTGCCAAATTTTATTCTTTTTTCTTGGTTCTTATCCTAGTTTTGATGTCAAAAATGTTTGCTGACATCTGATGTCATGAAACATCTTTGGGCCTTAGTTTCCTTCCTAAAAATAGTAATTAGAACAATGATGTTTCTGAAATCTCTACCAACTAGAAATCCTGCGTTTCACTGTCATTAGAATCAGAGCTAGCTCTTGTCTCCTGTTACCCTGTGCTGTGTCCTTGCCTATAGAACTTGTAGATCTGCTAGAGGATGGAGCATTTCTTCTCCCAACAGTAGCCTGTACTTTGATGCCACATTTTCTCTTTTGGGGATTCTCAGATGCCTGCCTTTAACTTTACCATACAGAATCCAAGGGTCAGTATTCCAGGATAAACAGTAACAGGAAGAGAAAGTGAGAACATTTAAAAAGAAAATCTCATACTGTCTTCATCTTCACAGGTGTTACCAGAGCACCTGCAACTGGGAAATAAGTCAAAAGAAGGTTATTGCTAGAGACTGAAAAAAACAGAACTTACAAACCAAAACAATGTAAACTGAGAACCTTCTGCTACAATGATCTCACATCCTTTACCCAATTGGACAAAATATTTTCCATCTTGTATGTAGGCTGTGAGATCAGGACAATACTGCAATCATAAGGTAAATGGCAGGCTAGATTCTGAGTAAGTAAGCTAAAAGAGTGCAGCAATCCAACAGAATTTCCCTTTCTTTTTAGGAAATGTTTCCATATTCCAGTGACGATGTAGCAATGTGAGATTTTAGATTCAGTGGCCTGCCCTTTGGTTAGAAGTATGAGAACTGACTCGGGTATTTGTAGTAATGAATATCCCTGGATTAAAGGATTGGACCAGTGATGAAATTTTACCCCCTTTTTTTGATGTTACTTGGGAGGTAACTTTGCTGTCACTTAGAATATAAACATTACAAAGACAAAGTATTAGAGTAGCTGACTTTTATTTTTTTAATTTATTTTTAAATTGGAGGAAAATTGCTTTACAATGTTGTGTTGGTATCTGCTGTACAACAAGAATCAGCTATGCTGCCGCTGCTGCTAAGTGGCTTCAGTCGTGTCCAACTCTGTGCGACCCCATAGATGGCAGCCCATCGGGCTCCCCCGTCTCTGGGATTCTCCAGGTAAGAATACTGGAGTGGGTTGCCATTTCCTTCTCCAACGCATGAAAGTGAAAATGAAGTTGATCAGCTGTGTACGACTCTTAGTGACCCCATGGACTGCAACCTATCAGGCTCCTCCATCCATGGGGTTTTCCAGGCAAGAGTACTGGAGGGGGTTGCCATTTCCTTCTCCAAGAATCAGCCATAATTATACATACATTATGGGCAGGAGAAGGGGAAAACAGAGGATGAGATGGTTGGATGGCATCATCAACTCCACGAACATGACTGAGCAAACTGCAGGAGATAGTGAAGGACAGGGATGCCTGGTGTGCTGCCATCCATGGGGTCGCAAAGAGCCGGACACAAATGAGAAACTGAACAACAATGTACATATATCCACTCCCTCTGGAGTCTCCCTCGCCTCCCCCAATCTCATTCCTCTAGGTCATCAGAGAGTGCCAGGCTGGGCTCCGTGTGTTATAAAGCAACTTCTCACCAGCTATCTATTTTACACATGATAGTGTATATATGTTAATGCTACTTTCTTCATTTATCCCACTCTCTCCTTCCCTCACTGTGTCCATAGGTCTATTCTATACATCTGTATCTCCATTCCTTCCCTGCAATAGGTTCATCAATATCATTTTTCTGGATTCTATATGTATGTATTACTATACAATATTTGCTTTTCTCTTTCTGATTTAGTTCACCCTGTATTACAGGCTCTAGATTCATCCACTTCACCAAAGCTGACTCAATTTCATTCTTTTTTATGGCTAATATTCCATTGTGCATAGTATCAGACCTTCTTTATCCATTCATCTCTAGATGGATATCTAGGTTGCTCTAATGTCTTGGCTATTGTAAATAGAGCTTCAGTGAACATTGGAGTACATGTTTCTTTTAGAATTTTGACTTTTTCAGGGTGCCTAGTAGTGGGATTGCTGGGTTATATGGTAGATTTTTTCCTTGTTGTTTAAGGAATCTCCATACTGTTCTCCTGGAGAAGGCAGTGGCATCCCACTCCAGTACTTCTGCCTGGAAAATCCCACAGACGGAGGAGCCTGGTAGGCTGCAGTCCATGGGGTCGCTGAGGGTCAGACAGGACTGAGCAACTTCACTTTTCACTTTCATGCATTGGAGAAGGAAATGGCAACTCACTCCAGTGTTCTTGCCTGGAGAATCCCAGGGACGGGGGAGCCTGGTGGGCTGCCGTCTATGGGGTCGCACAGAGTCGGACACGATTGAAGTGACTTAACAGCAGCAGCAGCAGCATACTGTTCTCCATAATGGCCATATCAATTTACATTCCCACCAACAGGGTAGGAAGGTTCCTTTTACTCTACATCCTCTCCAGCATTTATTGTTTATAGATTTTTTTGATGATGGCCATTCTGACTGGAGTGAGATGACACCTCATTGTAGTTTTGACTTGAATTTTTTTAATAATTAGTGATGTTGAACATCTTTTCATGTGTTTATTGGCCATCTGCATATCTTCTTTGGAGAAATGTCTGTTTAGGTCTTCTGTCCATGTTTTTTGGTTTTTTGTTTTTGTTTTTGTTTTTTTTTTTCCTAATTGGCTTTGTTTTTCTAACATAAGCAGCTGTATGAGCTGCTTATATATTTTGGAGATTAATCCTTTGTCAGTTGTTTTGTTTGCAATTATTTTCCCCCATTATGAGGGCTGTCTTTTAATCTTGTTTCTGGTTTCCTTTGTTGTGCAAAAACTTTTAAGTTTAATTAGGTCCCATTTATTTTTGTTTTTATTTCCATTATTCTAGGAGGTGAGTCAAAGAGGATCTTGCTCTGATTTATGTCAAAGAGTGTACTGCCTATGCTTTCGTCTAAGACCAGCTGTTTTTTTATTCTTCATTTTGAAAGACTTTCTAGCACATCAAAAGGATTCTGGTTATCTGGAATTCTTTGGTAACAATTAAATTATTAATTTTATAATAAATGGATTGCCCCTTTGAGTGTCCACTCCATGATGGTATTGATTTGGCAAGCAAGTGGGAATATTCACTGAGAACAGAGGTAGCTGTGCCTTTCACAGAAAGGCTGTAGCAGAGCGTATAATAAGATGCCTCAGCATTTTTGGTTATACATGAACATAAATGTTAAATGAAAAACTTAGACATATTTAACTTTTTGAACCTTACACTAAGCATACATATCAGAATGCTATTAATTTTGTCTACTGTCTAACATCAGGGAGGAGAAGAAAGAACTTGAGATATTCATGATCAGATGCAATTTTTCATCTTCAAATTCAGTAGAAGAATATGTCATCCCATCTCACTCCTTCCAAGGCAAAGAGGAGCTCTGTTTCCATTGCAACTAATATGGGAGGAAAGTTAATCCTAAAATATGTCCCATAATGGACTCATTAAGCTATAACCATAGAGGATAGGCATATGGAATAGGAATAAGTTTCGGCTGCATATTTAATATACAAATATCTATGCGATAAGCAGCAAACATAATAACATTTCTATCAGAGGCAAAAAGAGTAATATATATGTGTACCATTTTTTTTTCATGCAGTCTTTAAAAGCATGCAAAAGTAAATAACATCTTATGGATTAAAAATTGCTAAATCAAACTTTTGGAAAAGTTTCAAGGCAAGTGTTTACTTTTGCAGCACAGGGATTGGTGAGTGAGGTCTGTGTGTGTTCTTTTCATATTCCAAAGCTGTGACCTTCATTTCATGTTGTTTGTGGTTGGTGTTGATTTGATGAATCATGTTGCTTCTGAATGTGGACTGTTGGGTTTCTAAGTTGAAACCCAATGTCTTTGAGATCCTAGATGATCCAACCAAGCCCCTGTCAGTCAGATTTCTAAATGAAGAAATCATTATTTGTAGGAAACCTAAGATTATATCCCCTTTCTGGACTTTGATGTATTTTAACCTCCACATTTTCTAAAGGAAAATTCAAGAACCAGGCAAAGAAATATCACTGGAGTTTGATACCAGGAACTATCTGAGCAAGCATCGAAGCTCATTCAGGAATCTAATTTGTGTCCTATTTTTACCATTTAGAAGGAAAACCAACCATAGCAGCTCATAACCTGTCAAGTCTGTTGCTGCTTATAAAGCATTCTCAGGGACAATAAGCAGAAACCCTCTAGACTTGAGGAAGATAGGATTTATTTTATCTGAAATTTTTACAATATATGTGTTAGATGCTTTTGGTTTGGAATCTGTGGTGGATTAATTTTAGGTAGTGTCTAGGGGTGAAGATGAGAAGGAAATGGCAACCAACTCCAGTGTTCTTGCCTGGAGAATCCCATGGACAGAGAAGCCTGGTAGGCTGCAGTCCATGGGGTTGCACAGAGTCGGACATGACTGAAGCAACTTAGCAGCAGCAGGGGTGAAGATGGAGAAGGAAATGGCAACCCACTCCAGTGTTGTTGCATGGAAAATTCCATGGACAGAGGAAGCTGGCAGGCTACAAGTCCATGGGGTCCCTAAGAGTATGACACAACTGGCAGACTAACACATACACAGGATTAAAAAAGATTTGGAAAATCAAAGAAATACCTGGTAAAACTCAAGGAGCAAAGGAATATGATAGAGAAGGTAAAGAATACAAAAGATATTCAAAATAATAAACATTTTATTTAAAAAGATTTTAATTGAGTTATAACATAAAGTATTATATTAGTTTCAGGTATACAATGTAGTGATTCAGTATTTTTACACATTTGAAATGATCACTAGCATAAGTCCAGTTACAATCCACTAACATATGAAGTTATTACAATATTATTCACTATATTCCCTATGCTGTACATTATATCCTCGAGGCTTATTTATAACTGGAAGTTAGTACCTCTTAATCCTCTTCACCTATTCAATGTGTCCACCAACTCCACTTCCCTCAGGAAGCCACCAGCTTGTTCCTTATATCTATGAGTTTGTTTCTGTTTTGTTCATTTTTTTGTTTTTTTAGATTCTACATGGAAGTGAAATCATATGGTATTTGTTTTTCCCTGTCTGACTTATTTCACTTAGCATGATACCTTCCAGGTCCATCCAATTGTTTGCAAATGGCAAGATTTCATGTTTTCTTATATGTGTGTGTGTGTGTGTGTGTGTGTGTGTGTGTGTGTGTATGTGTTAGTCACTCAGTCATGTCCAACTCTTTGCAACCCTATGGACTATAGCTCACCAGGCTACTCTGTCCCTGGGATTCTCCCGGCAAGAATACTGGACTGAGTACTCCCTTCTCTCCCTTCTCCAGGGGATTTTCCCAATCCAGGGATTGAATCCAGCTCTTCTGCACTGTAGACAGATTCTTTATCCATTTATCTATTGGTGAACATTTAGATTGCTTCCATATCTCGCCTATTGTAAATAGCATTGCAAGACCATAAGGTTACACTTATCTTTTCAAAGTAGTGGTTTTGTTTTCTTTGGATAAATACTCAGAAGTACAATTACTGAATCATGTGGTAGCAATATTTTGTTATTTTTTTTTAAGAAACCTGCATATTGTTTTCCATAGTGGCTGCACCAATTTACATTTTCTTTAACAATGCAGGAGGATTCCTTCTTCTCTATGTCCTCTCCAACACTTGTTCCTTCTTAATTTTTTTGATAATAGCCATTTGGACACAATTCTATACATAAAAAATCCTAAAGATGCTACCAGTGAAGTACTAGAGTTAATCATTAAATTTGGTAAAGTTGCAGAATATAAAATAATTCCTTGATATTTGAAATGCTACTACTTATTATGGTGATACAGTCAGAATATAGAATTGTCAAATTTCATTAAAATGTATATTTTAAGCAGATATATTGATACTTTTAAATAACTGCCTTTACAAAAATATTAAACAAAAATTATCTTTAATATGGCACCCCACCCCAGTACTTTTGCCTGGAAAATCCCATGGACGGAGGAGCCTGGTAGGCTCCAGTCCATGGGGTCGCTGAGAGTCAGACACGACTGAGCGACTTCACTTTCACTTTTCACTTTCATGCATTGGAGAAGGAAATGGCAACCCACTCCAGTGTTCTTGCCTGGAGAATCCCAGGGACAGGGGAGCCTGGTGAGCTTCCGTCTGTGGGGTTGCACAGAGTCGGACACGACTGAAGCAACTTAGCAGCAGCAGCATTTTGTATGTTAGTAACCAAGAAGGAATAAAATCTCTGTAAGAATCCCAAAATCCTAAACAGAAAAATATAAAATATAGTAATAAAATATTACAAAATGAAGAAATGACACTATGTTGAAAAGTGAAAGATTTTTTTTTTTTTTTTTCCTAAAAGAGATGATGTGTGTGGCATGTGAGGTCTGGGGACAATCCACACTAGATGAATGTATTAAAATTAAGATTGGCTGAATGATAGTGTTAAGTAGTTAGGATAGGAAAAAGGAGTCCAAAATGGTGGTGGCTAAAAGACAAAGAAGGGAAAAGCCCATGAAAATAGAACAAAGGAAGATCTGAAGACTGGAGTGAGGACCTCAGGTAAAACAAACAGCCCTTCTGGCTAGCCCAGTTTACACAGGACAGTCTCAGGAGGAGGAGACAAAATATATAAAAAGAGGAGCCAAAATTGAGCCTCTCTCTTCTTTTGGGTCACCCCTTACACCTCGGGGATGTAGTTTCCTTTGCTTGCCATGTAAAACTGAGCTGTATCTGAACTGTAATACTGGTCTGCCATTTCAAATTTTTGCTGCAGCAAGAGAGAACTGAGGAAATTGCACACTCCCCTGACAAAGTGAACAAGGAAAGTCAGTCCTGTGAGTCCACCACAAGATGGAGTGTTGTGTGATGTAATTATGCAAATTACATCATAGTACCTATGCCATATTCTATTGGCTAGAAGCAAATTGCAGGTCTTGAATACTTAAGGAGAAGGATCATAGAAAAAGTGTGAATAACCAGAGGTGGGGTAAGAGGGTTCACTCTCCATTTTGTCTGACAAATGACATTATATGCAATTATTTTTATCTATTCATTGAAAAAGCAAGTTTCTGGGGAATTCCCTAGCAGACCAGTGGTTAGAACTTTGTGCTTTCACCTCCAAGGGCTGCGGTTTAATCCCTGGTCAAGGAGCTAAACCCAGTGATGTGGCCAAAAATACTAAATTTCCAGAAGTACAGGCTTTACTGTGGAACTTAATCTTCTCTTAGAAGTAGCCCTAATTAAATGTGAAAAAGTTTAGAAGTCTGTTTTCACATTAAATATATTTGATTTTCTGAATTCATGAAAGCCAGTTGGATTAAACTTTTGTAGGGAATGTTAGGGCAAAGAATAAATACCTTCAGCAAAATAATGCATTATGATTTTTCATATTAAAAATTATGAATGATTATATGATAATCTTTTTTTTTTTTTTTGGTTGACAGCCTATTAAACACTTGTTAATAAATTTATTATCTCTGGAACAGTGCATTTTTTAACTGCAATTTCATTTCTGAAGCTATTTCATAAATAATTTGGGGGATACATATTCATATATAGAAGAAGATGTAGAAGTATAGATGTAGGTACAGATATATTAATCCTAAATTTTTATAGCCACTAAAATGTGTAATAGGACCATTTTTTATTTTGATAACTGAAATATAAATTTAAATTTGAAGTTACAGAGTAACTGTCAAAAGGAAACAAATTAGAGCATCATTTTATTTGCTCTTGATTCATATGATTCTTTTATTCTTTATAACACTCTCCATTGCTGTCTAATGTTTATCCCATAACATATACTCAAATGTATATCAATTTTAAAAATGAAAGGCTGTAGCTCAAATACAGAATAGGGGACAGATACTTATTTATTTGCAATTAATAATACATATATTTTGAATTTCCATTGTGATTATCCCCATTTTTTATACATGTTAAAAATTCTTATCACTTTCTCATTAATTTCTACACGCTGGTTTGGTTTGTGGATGTGCCAGTTCTCATGCAATAATTGACCAAAATTTGCCTCTTGCTTTATGTTTCATAGTTTCTATTACTGAAATATCTTTCTTAAAATCAGAACATCAGGTGGTGGAACAATCAACCAAGAAATTTTCTGTGAAACATCCTAATAATATCCCTCACCAACAAGAACACTGAAGTTCCACTCTGACTCAAAGTTTAGACCAATAATTTTGCTCCCTAGTGAGCCTTTGCCCTAAGAGTATTTTTAACAGTTAATTTTATTTGTGAAAGTGAAGTCACTCAGTCGTGTCCGACTCTTTCCGACCCCATGGACTGTAGCCTATCAGACTCCTCCGCCCATGGGATTTTCCTGGCAAGAGGGCTCGAGTGGATTGCCATTTCCTTCTCCAGGGGATCTTCCGACCCAGGAATCAAAGCTGGGTCTCCCGCATTGCAGGCAGACGCTTTACTGTCTGAGCCACCAGGGAAGCTCTAATTTTATTTGTACTACATTGCTATATTTCATATCTTAATTTATGAATATTGGATATAATTAATCTTTGTTAAGGATTTCCCAGGTAACTCAGTGGTAAAGAATCCGCTTGCCAATGCAGGAGGCTTGAATTCCATCCCTGATCTGGGAGGATCCCTTGGAGAAGGAAATACAACCCTCTCTAGTGATCTTGAAATCCAATGGACAGAGGAGCCTGGTGGACTACAGTCCATGGGACACAAAGAGTTAAACATGATTTAGTGCCTGAACAACAGTAATGATCTGTATTAAATAAAATCATTGCAGTCATTAACATTTGGGAAGTAGAATTAGAAGAAATATTACCTATAAAACCCTCTACTCTATCAGTGGTAAATTATTGGTAGTTCTGGATGGATAAGTGTTAATGCAAACATCCAGCCTATTTGCTTTTCCTTCAAATATCTAGAATACAATTGACTGTCTTATAACTTTATAGTATCAATATGGCTGTAATGAAAAGGTTGGCTTAAAGCTCAACATTCAGAAGATGAAGATCATGGCATCTGGTCCCATCACTACATGGGAAATAGATGGAGAAACAGTGGAAACAGTGTCAGACTTTATTTTTCTGGGCTCCAAAATCACTGCCGATGGTGACTGCAGCCATGAAATTAAAAGACGCTTACTCCTTGGAAGGAAAGTTATGACCAACCTAGATAGCATATTCCAAAGCAGAGACATCACTTTGCCAACAAAGGTTCGCCTAGTCAAGGCTATGGTCTTCCCTGTGGTCATGTATGCATGTGAGAGGGGGACTGTGAAGAAGGCTGAGCGCCGAAGAATTGATGCTTTTGAACTGTGGTGTTGGAGAAGACTCTTGAGAGTCCCTTGGACTGCAAGGAGATCCAACCAGTCCATTCTGGAGGAGATCAGCCCTGGGATTTCTTTGGAAGGAATGATGCTAAAGCTGAAACTCCAGTATTTTGGCCACCTCATGCGAAGAGTTGACTCATTGGAGAAGACTCTGATGTTGGGAGGGATTGGGGGCAGGAGGAGAAGGGGACGACAGAGGATGAGATGGTTGGATGGCATCACTGACTCGATGGATGTGAGTCTGAGTGACCTCCGGGAGCTGGTGATGGACAGGGAGGCCTGGCGTGCTGCGGTTCATGGGGTCGCAAAGAGTCAGACACGACTGAGCGAATGATCTGATCTGATCTGATCTGATGGCTATAATGGAAATATATTTTTAATATTTTAATAATAAAAATTCTAATTAACAATAGAATGTATACAGGGAAATTTACTTTTTTATTTTCAAATAGTGGTTCACAAAAATTGAATAGCTAATCATACATCTTTATCTGTCTAAATATGTGTTGTTGTTTTTTAATTATTTTTACATTCATATTATTCTGGTCCTGATTTATATGCATGGATTTCTGGACACATAAAACTAAATCAGAATTTGAGAGGAAATATGTTAAAGAGCAAAGGTTTCTCTAATGTCATGATTAACCTTGTAAAATAGAAATAATCTCTTGAGCCTGGCTTGAGCTGCCATGTGGGGGGAGAGTGATTTATCTTTTCTGTCAGATGGTATGCCAGCAAAGAAATACTTCTGCTGACCTTATAATTATAGTAATCAGTGCCTACCATTCTATTTTTTAAACTAGTTTGTTTATCTCAATAGATTCCTAGAAAGGACAAATCACAATCTAGGGCATATTGAGATAACATTTTATATAAATCTTATACAAAGGGGTCCAAAAATATAAAACTATACCTATATATTTAGACTTCTACTGTATATTTCAATATATGGTTGGACTCATATATGATATCTATTTTTTATATATATTATAAACCAAAATTATGTCTACTACTGGAATTATAAAATGCAAAATGCAATTCAGTAACAAAATATGAATCCATGTGAAATCATAGGAGGACCCATATTTTTATGGTTAAGTGTTAGGGACATTTGCTTTTAAAATGTCTCTCAGAAAAAAATTTTGCTCTTTTATGCTTTGCAGTATGAAAGTCTGCTGCCTCAGCAGCAGCAACAACAAAATTAATCAGTGTTTAATGAAATTTTTAAAAATCTAAAGAAAACAAACCTCTGTCTATAACCTCCATATAGTTCTATTCATTTTTCCTCAAATTATTAATATATGTATAAATATATGACGATTTTGATTTTAATAGGCAAATCTCTCAAGCTGTCATCTCTTTTGCCTATTATTTTTGAATCCCCCATTAATATGTATGTTCTTAATTTTTAGTTTTGTATTTCTATAATTTACCCTATCTTTTTTGGAAATACACAGCCTATGTATGTGTCATAAATGATAGTATGAAATACTTTACATCTCACTCCGACTGAAGGCAGATTTGATTTCAGAGATTTTGGAAATGACTGAACATAGAAGCACATATTAAATGTCTCAGATGCTAGGATCACAGAAATAATAAACTGGGAGGAAAAGGCCACAGGACTGGAAAAGGTCAGTTTTCATTCCAGTGCTAAAGAATATTCTAACTACCACACAATTGCACTCATCTCGCACACTAGTAAAGTAATGCTCAAAATTCTCCAAGTTAGGCTTCAACAGTACATGAACCATGAAATTCCAGATGTTCTAACAGGATTTAGAAAAGGCAGAAGAACTAGAGATCAAATTGCCAACATCCACTGGATCATTGAAAAAGCAAGAGAGTTCCAGAAAAACATCTATATCTCCTTTATTGACTATGCCAAAGCTTTTGACTGTGTGGATCACAACAAACTAGAAAATTCTTCAAGAGATGGGAATTGCAAACCATCTGACTTTCTTCCTGAGAAATCTGTATGCAAGTCAGGAAGCAACAGTTAGAACCAGACATGGAACAAGACTGGTTCCAAATAGGAAAAGGAGTATGTGAAGGCTATAGACTGTCACCCTGCTTATTTAACTTCTATGCAGAGTACATCATGAGAAATGCTGGGCTGGAAGAAGCACAAGCTGGAATCAAGATTGCTGGGAGAAATATCAATAACCTCAGATATGCAGATGACACGACCCTTACAGCAGAAAGTGAAGAAGAACTAACTAGCCTCTTGAAAGTGAAAGAGGAGAGTAAAAATGTTGACCTAAAGCTCAACATTCAGAAAACTAAGATCATGGCATCTGGTCCCATCAGTTCATGGCAAATAGATGGGGAAACAGTGGAAACAGTGAGAAACTTTATTACTTGGGGCTTCAAAATCATTGCAGATGGTGACTGCAGCCATGAAATTAGAAAATACTTACTCCTTGGAAGAAAAGTTATGACCAACCTAGTAAGTGAGTCAGTTCAGTCTCTCAGTTGTATCAGACTCTGCATCCCATGAACTGCAGCATGCCAGGCCTCGCTGTCCATCACCAACTCCTGGAGTCCACCCAAACCCATGTCCATCGAGTCGGTGATGCCATCCAACCATCTCATCCTCTGTCATCCCCTTCTCCTCTTGCCCTTAATCTTTCCCAGCATTAGGGTCTTCTCAAATGAGTCAGCCAACCTCAGATCAGATCAGATCAGTCGCTCAGTCGTGTCTGACTCTTTGCGACCCCATGAACTGCAGCACGCCAGGCCTCCCTGTCCATCACCAACTCCCGGAGGTCACTCAGACTCACATCCATTGAGTCAGTGATACCATCCAGCCATCTCATCCTCTGTCGTCCCCTTCTCCTCCTGCCCTCAATCCCTCCCAACATCAGAGTCTTCTCCAATGAGTCAACTCTTCACATGAGGTGGCCAAAATACTGGAGTTTCAGCTTTAGCATAATTCCTTCCAAAGAAATCCCAGGGCTGATCTTCAGAATGGACTGGTTGCATCTTCTTACAGTCCAAGGGACTCTCAAGAGTCTTCTCCAACACCACAGTTCAAAAGCATCAATTCTTTGGCGCTCAGCCTTCTTCACAATCCCCCTCTCACATCCACACATGACCACAGGAAAGACCATAGCCTTGACTAGGCGAACCTTTGTTGGCAAAGTGATGTCTCTGCTTTGGAATATGCTATCTAGGTTGGTCATAACTTTCCTTCCAAGGAGTAAGCGTCTTTTAATTTCATGGCTGCAGTCACCATTTGCAGTGATTTTGGAGCCCAGAAAAATAAAGTCTGACACTGTTTCCACTGTTTCTCCATCTATTTCCCAGTGATGGGACCAGATGCCATGATCTTCGTCTTCTGAAGGTTGAGCTTTAAGCCAACCTTTTCACTCTCCACTTTCACTTTCATCAAGAGGCTTTTGAGTTCCTCTTCACTTTCTGCCATAAGGGTGGTGTCATCTGCATATCTGAGGTTATTGAGATTTCTCCCAGCAATCTTGATTCCAACTTGTGTTTCTTCCAGCCCAGCATTTCTAATGATGTACTCTGCATATAAGTTAAATAAACATGGTGACAATATGCAGCCTTGACGTACTCCTTTCCTTATTTGGAACCAGTCTGTTGTTCCATGACCAGTTCTAACTGTTGCTTCCTTATCTGCACACAGATTTCTCAAGAGGCAGATCAGGTGGTCTGGTATTCCCATCTCTTTCAGAATTTTCCACAGTTTATTGTGATCTACACAGTCAAAGGCTTTGGCATAGTTAATAAAGCAGAAATAGATGTTTTTCTGGAACTCTCTTGCTTTTTCCATGATCCAGCGTATATTGGCAATTTGATCTCTGGTTCCTCTGCCTTTTCAAAAACCAGCTTGAACATCAGGAAGTTCACGGTTCACATATTGCTGAAGCCTGGCTTGGAGAATTTTGAGCATTACTTTACTAGCGTGTGAGATGAGTGCAATTGTGCAGTAGTTTGAGCACTCTTTGGCATTGCCTTTCTTTTCGATTGGGATGAAAACTGACCTTTTCCAATCTTGTGGCCACTGCTGACTTTTCCAAATTTGCTGGCATATTGAGTGCAGCACTTTCACAGCATCATCTTTCAGGATTTGAAATAGCTCCACTGGAATTCCATCACCTCCACTAGCTTTGTTCATAGTGATGCTTTCTAAGGCCCACTTGACTTCACATTCCAGGATGTCTGGCTCTAGGTCAGTGATCACACCATCATGATTATCTGGGTCGTGAAGCTCTTTTTTGTACAGTTCTTCTGTGTATTCTTGCCACCTAGACAGCCTATTAAAAAGCAGAGATGATCCTTTGTCAACAAATGTCTGTCTAGTCAAACCTATGGTTTCTCCAGTAGTCATGTATGGATGTGAGAGTTGGACTATAAATAAAGCTGACTGCCAAAGAATTGATGCTTTTGAACTGTGGTGTTAGAGAACACTCTTTGCATCAAGCAAAATTGTCTATAAGACAAAATAACTACCTATAAAGTGGGAGAATATGTCTGAAGCTCATTTGCCCATATCAGAAAAAGTCTTGCCAGTTGTAGCTTGAATTGCAGAAGTATACTTTTATGGGAATATACATGTATTTTGATTTAATAAGGTAACTACCATGAAGCAATGCATACACACACACACACACACACACATACATAAACACATATATGCTTACACTTAAATTCATCTGATTGTTCAAGGATACATGAACAAAGATGTTCAAAGTAGAATTAATTTTAATAGCAAAAATGGAATCACTCAAATACTGACAAAGAGGAAAATAGATAAATAAATTTTAATTATGAAATACTATAGTTGATCAAGGAAATAGACTAGCATAAACTATTGTGAATCTCCTAAGTGCTAAGCATAATTTTATTTATTTTTCAACAAAAACTTTGAGCTACTATTATTATATGCCAAGCAATCTTCTAGATATTCAGGATATACCAGAGAACTAAACAAGTGTTTCCCAGGTGGTAAAGAAACCACTTGCCAATGCAGGAGACATAAGAGATATGGGTTCTATCCCTGGTTTGGGAAGATTCCCTGGAGAAGGGAATGGCAACTCACTCCAGTATTCTTGCCAGGGAATTCCATGGACAGAGGAGCCTGGTGGGCTACAGTCCATGGTGCTGCAAAGAGTGAGACATGACTGAAGCAATTTAGCATAGCACAAGGAGAACAAACCATGCAACAACTCCTGCTTTTCTTGAGCTGTAGACCAAAATGTAGCTCCAGAGGAATAGAAAATGTTGCTAATGAATGCAAAGTTTAATTATTTTTAACTTCTTTCATTAGTGTACCTATAATTATGCAAATATGCTGTGCTTAGTTGCTCAGTCACATTTGACTCGTTGTGACCCTACGGACTGTAGCTCACCAGCCTCCCCTGTCCATGGGACTCTCCAAGCAAGAATACAGAGTCAGTTGCCATGTCTTCCTCCACAGGATCTTTCCAACACAGGGGTCCAATGCACATCTCCCACATTGCAGGTGGATTGTTTATTGTCTGAGCCACCAAGGAAGCCCAATGATGCAAATAGTGTACATTTATTTAAAGTGTGCTCTTCGAAATATATAAGACAAACCATACAAAAATAAAAATATAAGACAATGAGATAAATATAATTTTTAAATTTGTATTTTATTTATTACTTACATTGATATTTCTATAGTTATGATGCTATTATTACTATAGTGAGAGTGATAGAACTGTATGCACCACAGTTTTATAACTGCTGATTAAGTACATTTTAGCCAGTGATTCAAAGATCTGTTTATAAGTGAAATCTTTCTATTTGAATTTAATAAATATCTCTTGTTGAAAATAATAACTTGGAAAATTAGGTGACTTGATTAATAAACAGGTCATACTCTAGCTTACATTAAAAGCAAGTTTCCTTTACAGTTTTATTTGATATTTTATACTTACAATACAGAATATATTAATATTTTAATTTTCATATCCACATATGCACACACATACACATCTATTACTCTTAATTGCATAACTTTTTTACAGTGAGTGGGAAAACTACACATTTTATCTTTTCACAACTCTTCACCTTAGTCAGCATGAATTATCTTGATATTGTATTTTTCCAAATTTCTTTAACACAATTAGGGTTTCAGAAAATATATTCAGATCACTATTAAAATGAATTGTAAAATATTTTATTATAATATATCATATGATAAATTATATATTTATATATGAAGGAGATCCAGAATATTTAATTGTTTATATAGAATGATTATAGAAATGTACATAATGTTCTGTACTATGTGTCTTTCTAGATCTTATTTAGAAGGCATGAATTATCTAAATTGTAACAACTATAAAAATGCAATTATCTTTCTCCCAAATATGAGCTTAGATATCAACTTATGTGGTCTACAAAGCAAATATATGCTCTTTTAAAAAGCTTTACTCATTTTAGAACATGTGAGAAATCCTAGTGTCTGAATAAATTGTCATGCTTATTACCCATTTTTTTCTACTAACTGCACTATTGCAATAGGAATAAAATATACAGTCATGCTTAAATTAAAGCCCATTAAGGATTCAATTTGCTGAGGAATTTAATTTACCTAGAAGCATTAAGTGAATTTTGGATTAAAATCCAATTATCTTGATATTATACAGTCTTATGTAAGATTAGAATTTTCTAATTCTCAATTTAAAGCTTTTGAATAAAACTTCCTCTTAATAGAAAAGTGTTTGCAATATCCAACTGTAAAATCTTGAAGTTAGTTTTTATTTAAGAAATTGTGTGACCCTTATCTCTAGACTGAAAATTCAGGTTTAAAGAAAGGAGAATGTTTAAAAGGAGAAACAAAAAAAAAGAAAAAAAGAAAAGAAAGCCTGCTGTTTATTCACCTCTGGTTAAGATCAAAACTCAGTAGATACATGAAAATTATTCAAATGAAAATTACATTTTTCTTTTACATTTGTATGTAAAAGAGAGAAAAGTTATTCTGTTGGAAAATAGGATAATTAGTTTTAAATTGTGCTTATAACTTTAGTTTTACTAAATAGGAGTTACCTTGCATTCTAAAAGGTAAAAATTGTTAGCTCTCTGTATCAATACATAGAACAGGCTGTAGAGAGGGTGTTATCTGGAGTGGTGTCACATGGACAGTCCTTTCTTCATCAACCCTTAACCTCAAGATCTTGGCAAGACCAAGAGCTGACTGTGGCTCAGATCATGAACTCCATATTGCCAAATTCAGATTTAAATTGAAGTAGGAAAACCACTAGACCGTTCAGGTATGATCTAAATCAAATCCCTTATGATTATACAGAGGAAGTAACAAATAGATTCAAGGGATTAGATCGGATAAGACAGCATGCCTGAAGAACTATGGATGGAGGTTTCTGACATTTTACAGGAGGCAGTGATCAAGACCATCCCCAAGAAAAAGAAATGCAAAAAAGGCAAAATGGATGTATGAGGAGGCCTTAAATAGCTATGAAAAGAAGAGAAGGGAAAGGCGAAGGAGAAAATGAAAGATATACCCTTTTGAATGCAGAGTTCCAAAAAACAGCAAGGAGAGATAAGAAAGCCTTCCTCAATGATCAATGCAAAGAAATAGAGGAAAACAACAGAATGGGAAAGACTAGAGATCTCTTCGAGAAAATTAGAGATACCAAGGGAACATTTCATGCAAAGATGGACACAATAAAGGACATAAATGGTATGGACCTAATAGAAGCAGATAATATTAAGAAGAGGTGGCAAGAATATACAGAAGAACTATACAAAAAAGATTTTCATGAACCAGATAATCATGGTGTGATCACTCACCTAGAGCCAAACATCCTGGAATGTAAAGTCAAGTGGGCCTTAGGAAGCATCACCTGGAACAAAGCTAGTGGAGGTAATGGAATTTCAGATGAGCTATTGCAAATCCTAAAAGATGATGATGTGAAAGTGTTGTACTCTTTGCTAAGTCACTTCAGTCGTGTCCGACTCTGTGCAACCCCAGGGACTGCAGCCTACCAGGCTCCTCCATCCATGGGATTTTCTAGGCAAGAGTACTGGAGTGGGGTGCCATTGCCTATTCCGTGTTGTACTCTATATGCCAGCAAATTTGGAAAACTCAGCAGTCGCCACAGAACTGGAAAAGTCAGTTCTCATTCCAATCCCAAAGAAAGGAAATGCCAAAGAATGTTCAAACTACTGCACAATTGCACTCAGCTTACACGATAGCAAACTAATGCTCAAAATTCTCCAAGCCAGGCTTCAACAGTAGGTAAACCGTGAAATTCCAGATGTTCAAGCTGGTTTTAGAAAAGGCAAAGGAACCAAAGATCAAATTGCCAACATCTGTTGGATCATCAAAAAAGCAAAAGAGTTCCAGAAAAACATCTATTTCTGCTTTATTGACTATGCCAAAGCATTTGACTGTGTGGATCATAAAAAACTGGAAAATTCTTGAAGCGATGGGAATGCCAGACCGCCTGATCTTCCTCCTGAGAAATCTGTATGCAGGTCAAGAAGTAACAATTAGAACTGGACATGGAACAACATACTGTTTCCAAATTGGGAAAGGACTACATCAAGGCTGTATACTGTCACCCTGTTTATTTAACTTATATGCAGAGTAAATCATTAGAAATGCTGAGCTGGAAGAAGCGCAAGCTGGAATCAATATTGCCAGGAGAATATTTATAATCTCAGATGTGCAGATGCCACTACACATGGCAGAAAGCAAAAAGGACTAAAGAGCCTCTTGATAAATGTGAAAGAGGAGAGTGAAAAAGTTGGCTTAAAACTCAACATTCAGTCTGGTCCCATCAGTTCATGGCAAATAGATAGAGAAACAGTGGAAACAGTGACAAACTATTTTTGGGGTGGCTCCAAAATCACTGCAGATGGTGACTGAAGCCATGAAATTAAAAGACGCTTGCTCCTTGGAAGAAAAGTTATGACCAACCTAGACCACATATTAAAAAACAGAGACATTACTTTGCCAACAAAGGTCTGTCTAGTCAAAGCTGTTTTTTCCAGTAGTCATGAATGCATGTGAGATTTGGACTATAAAGAAAACCGAGCGACGAAGAATTGATGCTTTTGAACTGCAGTGTTGGAGAAGATTCTTGAGAGATCCTTGGCCTGCAAGGAGATCCAACCTGTGCATCCTAGAGGAGATCAGTCCTTTCTGTTCATTGGAAAGATTGATGCTGAAGCTGAAACTCCAATACTTTGGCCACCTCATGCAAAGGGCTGACTCATTTGAAAAGACTCTGATGCTAGGAAAGACTGAAGGCAGGAGGAGAAAGGGACAACAGAGGAGATGGTTGGATGGCCTCACTGCCTCAATGGACATGAGTTTGAGTAAACTCTGGGACTTGGTAATGAAAAGAGATGTCAGGCGTGCTGCAGTCCATGGGGTCACAAAGAGTCGGACATGACTGAGCATGTGAACTGAACTGATAATAAATAAAACATTTATACATAATAGAGGTGAATGTTAAATACTGGTACAAGTACTATTTTATAATATTTCTGTCTGAGAATATATTTTAAGATAAGACTTGTGTTATATCCTGATAAGGATATAAATTAATTCATCTAATTGCTGTCCCAGTGACACGAAGGGTTTTTTATTTTGTTTTTCTAATAGAAGAAATTAAATGGTATTATATTGATTCGTGTTATTTTGTTTTCAACACTTTTGATAGGTTGAAATAGGGCAAATTACATACTAGGCTAGAATTTAGAGAAGGCAGGTATTTAACAACAATATTCTCCTAATTTAGTGTTTGTGATTAATTGTTTAGTCAGTCACCCATGTCCATCTCTTTGAGACCCCCTGGGCTACAGCCTACCAGGCTCACTGTCTAGGGATTCTCCAGGCAAGAATTAGTCAAGTCAAATTGTGGGACTACTAAAACACAATATAGATTACTAATGTCCAATCTACAGATAATACAATTTACTTTTTTGGAGAAAGACTGTTTCTTAATATAAGACTTCAGTTATAAATTGTGCATTTATCATACACACACATATATGGGCTTCCCTGGTAGCTAAACTTGTAAAGAATCTGCCTGCAATGCAGAAGACCCCAGTTTGACTCCTGGGTCAGGAAGTTCCTCTGGAGAAGGGTTAAGCTACCCACTCTAGTATTTTGGGGCTTCCCTGGTGGCTCAGATGGTAAGGAATCCATCTGCATTGCAGGAGACCCAGGTGTGACCCATGGGTTTGGAAGATCCCCTGGAAAAGGGCATGGCAACCTACTCCAGTATTCTTGCCTGGAGAATCTCTATGAACAGAGGATTCTGGAGGGCTACAGTCATGTGGTTGCAAAGAGTGGTACACAACTGAGTGACTAAACACAGCATGTCATACACACATATTTATACATAGTCAGCCAAATTATAGATGACGAATGCCAAAAGTCTAAATTTCCAAATTGCTAAGCAAACAAGGACACAATATAGTCCCTTCCTGGTCTGCCCTCGCTCCAAGATTCACAAGTAAATACACACACAGATTTACCAACTATAGGGATCAACTTCATGCTTGCAAACAATAATTGCCATGTGACAACTTATTCCAACAAAAAAGTCCTTTTGCAGACAATTTGGCTCAGATGCCACTGAGATGATAGAGGTTGTACCTTGATTTGTAATTTTTTTGAAAAGTAATTTTGACAAACTTTTATACTAGTGTTCTAACCATAAAGAATTTACATAATAATCACGAAATTGTGTGCAATTCTAGTTACTTGACCCAATCAGCTAGGTCAACACATCCTCAAATGCTACTTACAAGGATCCAAAAAAAAAATCACTGAAAATTTTAAAATATTAATCTTACTTAAAATTTTTGGAAGCGAAATACTTTTTTTTGAAGAGAGATATTTTCTCTGCCTCTGATTATGACTATCTGAAGATCCATTAATTCAGATCAAAAACATACTTGCTGATATATTTAAAAGCTTGAGACTTTATTGATTTTTATAAAATTATTTAATCCCTGGCAAAAATGAATGTATAACTCAGACCCATACTGGAGGTAAGCTTGCTGAGGAAGTTTCCTTCATACCTAAATTCCCAGTTAGTGAACAATTAATTCTCTCACTCAGAATTTAGTACAAAATAATTCTATCTCAAAATAAGCCACTGAAGAATCTGTGTAGTACACACGAAGAGGTATAAAGTAGACAAGCAATTTATTTTTATATTTTTTACCATCTTCAAGCACATGACTGGATATTTTACACAAAATTTACAAGTAATCTTTAAAGCATTGTGTATTCATAACTTTTTGTTATTAGCTCACAGGTTTTTAAATTTACCGACTCTACGAATCAGTTGACCATTTTAATCATTACATTTCTAACTTTCCTGAAATTATTCTTATGTCTAATTATTGGCAAACATTTATCAGTATTTTCAAAACATTATTCTTTAACAAAATAATTTGTCAAGATTTCAGGGTAAGATCAGTATAAAAATTCAGTCATATGTCCATTTATGCATGTTGTCACTTTAGTCATGTCCAACTCTGTGCAACCCTGTGGATTGTAGCACACCAGGCTCCTCTGTCCATGGGGATTCTCCAGGCAAGAATACTGGGGTGGGTTGTTATGCCCTCCTCCAGAAGATCTTCCCAACCCAAGGATTGAACTCGGGTCTCTTATGTCTCCTGCATTGGCAGATATGTTCTTTACCACCCATGCCACCTGGAAAGCCCTCATATGTTATAGTGCATTTAACATTTTGATATTGAGGCAAAAAAGTGCCATTTATAAAAGTACATTCACACAATTATTAAGCACAAAAATATGTGAGATTTAAACAAAACATATGTGAGATTTTTGTGCTAAAAACAGAAAGGGGCTCATAGAAGAAATCAAAGGCTACCTAATTAAATGGAAAAATATAGCATTTTCATGTATTGGAAGACTTAATATTGTCAAGACATCAACTATCCCTAAAATGATCTATAGGCTCCATGTATTTTAAGTAAAAATCTTAGCAGGGATTTTTAAATATAACATGACAAACTTATTTAAACTGTACACAATTACTTTAAAAGGAGGAATGAAATGGAAGACTCACTACTTAACATACATACTTAGCTACTTTAATCATGTAACATACACGATTTGTATGTCACATGAATATAATTAGTATATTAAATGTATGTTTATGTATGTAACATATACTTGTATGCTGTATGATACACATTTGTAACATACATACAAAGCTACTGTAATCATGACATTGTTATAGTAAAGAAATCATAGACTACCGATGAATGAAACAAGCATCTAGAACTAAACCCAATGTAGCCAACTGATATTTGCAAAAGCTACTTTTTAAGAGGTTAAATGTTTGTAAGAAATGTTGCTGTGATAATCAGATGCCCCTTTGCAAAAAAAAAAAAAAATCTAAATTTTATATCAGATATAAAAATTAACTTAAAATAGATCATGAGCCAAACTAAAAATTAAAACCATCAGATCAGTCGCTCAGTCATGTCCGACTCTTTGCGACCCCATGAATCACAGCACGCCAGGCCTCCTTGTCCATCACCAACTCCCGGAGTTCACCGAGACTCACGTCCATCGAGTCAGTGATGCCATCCAGCCATCTCATCCTCTGTCGTCCCCTTCTCCTCTTGCCCCCAATCTCTCCCAGCATCAGAGTCTTCTCCAATGAGTCAACTCTTCATAAGTCTTACCAAATAAAACACTGGAGAAATTTGGGATCTTGGGTCAGGCAAAGCATTTTCAATTTTATCAATATAAGGAACTTCTGTTCTGTGAATACATTATTAAGAGAATTAAAAATTAATCCACAGATTTGGGAAAATATTTGCAAATGATGTCTGAAAGAGGACTTGTATCCAGGATATATAGATATAGATATAGACAAACTCTCAACAAGCAAAGACCAAACAGCACAATTACAAAACTGGATGAATATTTGGAAAGGGACACTTCACCAATGAAGAATCAGAGATGGCAAATAAGCACAGGAAAATATGTTCAGCATTCTTAGTCACTGATGCAAACTAAAAGCACAATTGGATTTTACACCTATTAAATGGGATAGGCACCTACTATAATGACTAAAATAAGGATAAACTACCAAATATTACAGAGGCTGTCCAAAAACTGGGACTGTCATTCACTGCTGATAGAAATGTAAAACATTACAATAAACTTGTATAATAGATTGGCAATTTCTTATAAAAATAAACATATACTTTAGAAAACAACAAGCAAACCCACTCTGGTATTTAGTCAAATAAAATGAAAATCTATATTTATACACAAAAAGCTTATTAATATGAATAATGGTAATCTGAGTTAAATTCACCCATTCCAGTACATTTTAGTTTGCTGATTCCTAAAATGTTGATATTCACTCTTGCCATCTCCTGTTTGACCACTTCCAATTTGCCTTGATACATGGGCATAACATCCAGGGTTCCTATACAATATTGCTCTTTACAGCATTGGACTTTGCTTCTATCACCAGTCATATCCACAACTGGGTATTGTTTTTGCTTTGCCTCTGTCTCTTCATTCTTTTTGGTGTTATTTATCCACTGATCTCCAGGAGCATATTGGGTACCTACCAACCTGGGGAGTTAATCTTTCAGTGTCCTATCTTTTTGACTTTTCATAGGGTTCATGGGGTTCTCAAGGCAAGAATACTGAAATGGTTTGCCATTCCCTTCTCCAATGGACCACATTTTGTCAGAACTCTCCACCATGACCCGTCCACCCTGGGTGGCCCTACATTGCATGGCTTAGTTTCATTGAGTTAGACAAGGCTGTGGTCCATGTGATTAGATTGGTTAGTTTTCTGTGATTGTGGTTATAGTCTGTCTGCCTTCTGATGCCCTCTCTCAGTGTCTACCATCATACTGGGGATTTTCTTACCTTGGACATGGGTTATCTCTTCTTGGCTGCTAAGCGCAGTCTCTGCTCCTGACCTGGGATGTGGGGTATCTCCTCTCAGGTGCTCAGCACTCCAGCGCTGGGCAGCTGCCACTTGCCACTCAATCCAAGTCTATGCCCGACCAGTAATGCTGAAGAAGCTGAAGTTCAACAGTTCTATGAAGACTTACAACACCTTTTAGAACTAACACTCAAAAAAGATGTACTTTTCATTATAAGGCACTGGAATACAAAAGTAGGAAGTCAAGAAACACCTGGAGTAACAGGCAAATTTGTCTTTGGAGTACAGAGTGAAGCAGGGTAAAGGTTAATAGAGTTTTGCCAAGAAAACACACTGGTCATAACAAACATCCTCTTCCAACAACGCAAGAGAAGACACTACACATGGACGTCATGAGATAGCCAACACAGAAATCAGATTGATTATATTCTTTGCAGCCAAAGATGGAAAAGCTCTATACAGTCAGCAAAAATAAGACCAGGAGCTGACTGTGGCTCAGATCATGAACTCCTTATGGCCAAGTTCAGACTTAAATTTAAGAAAGTAGGGAAAACCACTAGAACATTCAAATATGACCTAAATCAAATCCCTAATGATTGCATAGTGGAAACGAGAAATAGATTTAAGGGACTATATCTGATAGAGTGCTGGAATCAAGATTTCTGGGAAAAATATTTATAACCTCAGATATGCAGATGACACCACACATTGCAGACAACAGAAAAAACTAAAGAGCCTCTTGATGAAAGTGAAAGAGGAGAGTGTAAAAGTTGGCTTAAAGCTTAACATTCAGAAAACTAAGATCATGGCATCCCATCACTTCATGGCAAATAGATGGGGAAACAGTGGAAACAGTGTCAGACTTTATTTTTGGGGGATCCAAAATCACTGCAGATGGTGATTGCAGCCATGAAATTAAAAGAGGCTTACTCCTTGGAAGGAGTGTTATAACCAACCTAGATGGCATATTAAAAAGCAGAGACATTACTTTGCCAACAAAGGTCTGTATAGTCAAGGCTATGGTTTTTCCAGCAGTCATGTATGGATGTGAGAACTGGACTATAAAGAAAGCTGAACGCTGAAGAATTGATACTTTTGAATTGTGGTGTTGGAGAAGATTCTTCAGAGATCCTTGGACTGCAAGGAGACCCAACCCGTTCATCCTAAAAGACATCAGTCCTGAGTTTTCATTGGAAGGACTGATGTTGAAGCTGAGACTCCAATACTTTGGTTTGTTTGTAGCTGCCGCAGTCTGGAAATGTTCCTCAAGTGGAGAATGGATAAACAAACCTTGATTTAATTCATTTAATGGAATAACACTCAACAATACAAAGAAAAAGATACCATTACTTCTAACAATAGGATGGATTTAAAATGTCATAAGCTGTGGGAAAGGTGAAGTTCCAAGGATACATACTATATGAGATTCTATATATATCATAATCTTGAGAAGACAGAACTATAAGGACATAAAATAGTTTAGTGGCTACAACTGCCCTAAAGGGATAAGTTGATGAATAAAGGAAAGGGTGAAAGTGAAAGTGAAGTTGCTCAGTCCTGTCCGACCCTCAGCGAACCAATGGACTGCAGCTTTCCAGGCTCCTCTGTCCATGGGATTTTCCAGGCAAGAGTACTGGAAATAAAACATTAAAAATATCAAGGGAACATTTCATGCAAAGATGGACACAATAAAGGACAGAAATGGTATGGACCTAATAGAAGCAGAAGATACTAAGAAGAGATGGTAAGAATACACATAAGCATTATCCAAAAAATCTTCAACACACAGATAACCATGATGGTGTGATCTCTCACCTAGAGCCTGACATCCTAGAATGCAAAGTCCAGTGGGCCTTAGGAAGCATCACTAGAAACAAAGCAAGTGGAGGTGATGGCATTTTAGTTGAGCTATTTCAAATCCTAAAAGATGATGCTGCGAAAGTGTTGCACTCAATATGCCAGCAAATTTGGAAAACTCAGTAGTGGCCACAGAACTAGTAAAGGTCAGTTTTCATTCCGATCCCTAAGAAAGATAATGCCAAGGAATGTTCAAACTACTGCGCAATTGCACCCATCTCACACACTATCAAAGTAATGCTAAAAATTCTTCAAGTGAGGTTTCAGCAGTATGTGAACTGTGAACTTCCAATGTTCAGGCTGGATTTAGAAAAGGCAGAGGAACCAGGGATCAAATTGCCAACATCCGTTGGATCATTGTAAAAGCAAGAGAGTTCCAGAAAACCATCTACTTCTGCCTTATGGCCTATGCCAATGCTTTTGATTGTGTAAATCTCAACAAACTGTGGAAAATTCTTAAAGAGATGGGAATACCAGACCCCCTTACATGCTTCCTGAGAAATCTGTATGCATATCAAGAAGTAACAGTTAGAACTGGACATGGGACAACAGACTGGTTCCAAATTGGGTAAGGAGTATGTAAAGGCTGTAGAATACCACCCCGCTTATTTAACTTATATGCAGAGTAGAACATGTGAAATGCTGGGCTGGATGAAGCACAAGCCAGAATCAAGATTGCTGGGAGAAATATTAATAACTTCAAATATGCGGATGACACTACCCTTATGGCAGAAAGAAAAGAAGAACTAAAGAGCCTCTTGATGAAAGTGAAAGAGCAAAGTGAAAAAGTTGGCTTAAAACAACATTCAGAAAACTAAGATCATGGCATCCAGTCCCATCACTTTCTGGCAAATAAATGGGGAAACAGTGGAAATGGTGAGAGACTTATATTTTTGGGATCCAAAATCACTGCAGATGGTGACTGCAGCCATGAAATTAAAGGACACTTGCTCCTTGGAAGAAAAATTTTGACCAAGCTAGACAGCATACTAAGAAGCAGAGACATTGCTTTGTGAACAAAGGTCATTGTAGCCAAAGCTATGGTTTTTCCAGTAATCATGTATGGATGTGAGATTTGGACCATAGAGAAACCTGAGTGTCAAAGAATTGATGTTTTTGGACTGTGGTGTTGGAGAAGACTCTTGAGAGTCCTTTGGACTGCAAGGAGATCCAACCCGTCCATCCTAAAGGAGATCAGTCCTGACTGTTCATTGGAAGGACTGATGCTGAAGCTGAAACTCCAACATTCTGGCCACCTGATGCAAAGAACTGACTCCTTGGAAAAGATCCAGATGCTGGCAAATATTGAAGGTGGGAGGAGATGGGGACAACAGAGGATGAGACGCATGAATGGTATCACTGACTCAATGGATATGAATTTGAGCAGGGTCTGGAAGTTGGTGATGGACAGCGAAGCCTGGGATGATACAGTTCATGGGGTCACAATGAGTCAGACAACTGAATGACTGAATTGAACTAAATAAAACAGTTCTACATTTGATCATAATGGTGGTTACATGAGTATACACATTTGCCAGAATTCTTAAAGCTTCATATTCAAACTGTGAATTTACTGCATATAATTTAAAATTTTTGATTTCAGAATATATTATAAAACAATAGTCATGAAAACAGTATGGTGCTGGCACAAAAATAAAATACGTATCAATGGAATAGAATCAAAAGTCTAGAAATAAACCCAAACACCTAAAATTTTAACAATAACACCATAAAATAAATGGAAATACCATGAAAATAAACCCCCAGCATAAAACATTCTTAAATAGAATTGAATGACTAGAACAATAAGAAAATTGTCCATCAAACTAAAGAGGGTCGGTCTCATTCTACTTCAACTACTTTAGATTTCTGATTTATTCAGGAAGTGATACAACAAAAGAGAATATTGTTTCTCTCAGAGCATTAAAAATGTGTTATCTTTTGAATATTTACATTTTATAAAGTTATTCTGGTAACAGTGCTAAAAACAACAAAAATCTAAACATAAACAAAAGCTAAAGAAAATTATAACGCAATCAACTTTATGGTATTCAGAGAGCATAATTAGTATTATACGTGTTTTTTTCCTTATTTTAGGATTAATTTGGCAATATAATTTATAATTTTAATATTTTTTTCATAATTTAAGCATACATTATATGCCTAACTCAATTATATTTGCTGGCACAGAAGTACACCTTAATGCTTCCTGTGTATTGTATCCCTTATTTTAATCATAATCAAAGCAACAATTTTATCTCTGATAATTGATGGCATTTTTTTCTTTCTCCCTTATGAAAACTAAATGGTATTTTACAACGATTTATCATAATTTTAGTGCAATTTGTCAACAAAGAGTTGCATCATATAGTGAAAGATTTTTTGTAATTATTGGTAAATACACAGGAATTTCTTGGTTTTTAGATTATTGCTGTTATGTCATATGATCATGATTGCTTAATTTTGTACCTATTCAGTATCTTAAGGTAAAATATACAGTACATAAATGCTTGCTGTTAATAATATATATTTTGCATTTATTTCTAAAATTTCTATTTGATAATATCATGTAAATAGTTGACTGTATTTGGAATACAATTGACAAAGCACTTGTACTAAAAATAGAAAATCATAATATCTATCATTTCCATGTTGAAAATTGCATAAGTAAATTTTTAAAATGTAATTCCTTAGCAGTATATTTTTGTCAGTTGTCATTTAGTGAAGATTAGTTTACTAAAAGACATTTCATATGCTCCATGAAATAATTTAATGGTACACATATTGACTGTAATACACTATCTGCTGCTGCTGCTGTTGCTGCTGCTAAGTTGCTTCCGTTGTGGCCAACTCTGTGCAACCCCATAGACGGCAGCCCACCAGGCTCCTCTGTCCCTGGGATTCTCCAGGCAAGAACACTGGAGTGGGTTGCCATTTCCTCCTCCAATGCATGAAAGTGAAAAGTGAAAAGTGAAATTGAAGTTCCTCAGTCGTGTCCGACTCTTAGCCACCCCATGGACTGCAGTCCACTAGGCTCCTCTGTCCATGGGATTTTCCAGGCAAGAGTACTGGAGTGGGGTGCCATTGCCTTCTCCAGTAATACACTAGAGTGGGCTACAAATAAAGTTGGCACCAACACTCTGCATATTATGAAATTACTATTACTTCCTTGAGATACAGGTTTTCTTGGAAATTCATTTTTCTTATCATGCTATAACCTTTCTGGGGCATTAATTTTCTCTCCAATGCAAGAGCAACATTTCCCTGACTTTTTATGGGGGAAGGAATATTACTTAGGAAATTGCTTATATGGGGATTTCTACAGTATAAGCACATTTTAACCAACTGTCACTGCCCCACATTCTCTAATGCATATGCATTTTTAATACATCAAAAGTTCAAATAACTTATGAATACTTTAGGAACTTGAAAAATCACAATAGTAATTTATAATATATTAAATATATTTTAAACTATTCAAATTAATACTTATTTCTATACATATCCTAGTTTTCTATGTATTTTCTTATTTTGCATCTATTTTTTAACTACACTTACTTGGAGCATGCTGTTCTTTTGAGGCTGGATAAACTTGTATTCAAAGGCTTAATTTTTATTGGGTCTAGCTAATCCAAGATCATATTTTTTCAGAGATCTTAAGTTTCCAGAGTGGTTTTTTTTCTTTCCAGGGGAGCCATGCCATCTCTTGGTATCCCTTAATTTTTTTTGCTTCATGAAAATTAAAGAATTTCAGATATTTTGTGAGTTCAATCAACATTTAAACCAGTTCCTTGATGTTAATAACTGCTTTACTTAAAACAGATTAGTGAATATCAGTTACAAACTAAGAACATAAGCTGCCATATCCTCTAGTCTGTCACATTTGCAGAGTGCACAATGCATTTCATTTGTGATTTACTTCACTTTTATTGGCTGCTGCTAACCCATGATGTATTATTTTACCTCTTCCTCAAGTACTCATGTTTAGTGTAGAAAGAATTGTTTTTTGTTTTTTTTTTTTAACTATTTTCACAAGGATAATATATGTATTTGAACAGAGTAGTTTTATGAAGTATGACACAGCAGGTTAGACTGTGAGCAATCAGAATATATTCATGATTTTGTAGTTCTACTTCTGATGATGGATGTTTACTTTGACAATAAATGATAAAATTTCATACTTTTAAGACACATTTTAACAGAGCAAAAAGCTAACAAATCTTTCAATGAGCGGTTTATAAATAATAGCTATTTGTTCATATGTAACTTCATATATTAATCACTGAATTAATCCACAATATTAAATAAATAGAGAATTGATACTTATTTTATGGCAAAGAGTATATCATTGTTCCTCAAATCAGTATTTTTTCTAGTTGAATCAAGTATACACATTTGCTGAGCCTTATTCTAAAATAAAGAACAATGTTTTATTGTTTAAAAATATGTATCTCTTTAAACTGAACTTATAATTATGAATATATCATTGTTCACAAAATAACTTGGAATATTTGGGTATCATTTCCAATCCATCAAAATAATAAGTGATTACAACAATTTCCCTCACCATTCCTGTCACCACAGTGGAAAACTAAAGGAATAGTCATTAGTCCATTCAAAAACACTTTAATGAGTTATAGTTATTTCATTTTTTATGAAGTGTAGTTAGTGTGCATCAATACAGGGAATTAAAATATCTACTGTGTGTTATTTAAAAGTAGCTATGAACTTTACTATTCTGAGAAACAACCCATTCCACTTTGTATTATAAGAATTACATTCTCATTTTCTTTATTGCATACAGAATGACAATGTGAAGACATACAGAAATAATATAGCATTATCTCTTAAATTCATAATAAAAAAACCTAACTTTAGTTTTGAAACGTTCAAGGGTATAGTAGGAAAATTTTATTTTTTTAAATATGTGGATAGGTTATCCTCTAAGTGTTAATGCTGGCAAAAATCTTTAAATAGTCAAGATCAGCCCATAGTTTCTTGCAACAAAGTATTGGAAAATATTAAAATAGTTATTTAAAAAATTAAATCAGTAACATCTAATAATTTTCAGCTGTTATGTAGTAAAGGAATTCAGGCTTAGATTTATCCAAATTAGAGTTTTATGAGATATTCTAATGAGGGCCACTGATGGCATGCTGATCAAACATTTAGTTGAATTATCATAAAATTGAAGAGTAGAAATACTGAGTTTGTATCCACACAAACTGACAACACAAAAACAAAAGCTGCCTAAAACAATAGGCTAAACAAACAAAGGCAAAGATTACTAGAATAAATGTATACACTTAGCTCCAAAAAATGTGTCAAAAAATACAAAACCCGTTTGTGTTTTGTTTTTGTTTTTATTTTTTTAAACCCATTTGTGTATAGTGTGTGAGAGATAAGATTTAACAAATTATCTTATAACTTATGAAGACTTGAGTCTGGTATGAGACTAGAGTGGAAGTGATAGAATTCCAGCTGAGCTATTTCAAATCCTAAAAGATGATGCTGTGAAAGTGCTGCATTCAATATGCCAACAAATTTGGAAACTCAGCAGTGACCACAGGACTGGAAAAGTTTAGTTTTCATTCCAATCCCAAAGAAGTACAGTGCCAGATAATGTTCAAACTATGGTACGATTGTGCTCATGATAGCAAGGTAATGCTCAAAATCCTTCAACCTAAGCTTGAACAGTATGTGAAACAAGAAATTTTACCTGTACAAGCTGGATCTAGAAAAGGCAGGAGGAGGAACCAGAGATCAAATAGCCAACATCCACTGGATCATAGAAAAAGCAAAAAAAAAAAATAAAAAGAAAAAACCTGAAAAGCATATGCTTCTATTGACTATGCTAAAGTCTTTGAATATACAAATCTCAACAAACTGCAGAAAATTGTTAAAGAGATGGGAATACCAATCTATTGTACCTACCTCCTGAGAAACCTGTAAGCAGGTCAAGAAGCAACAGTTAGATTCGGACATGGAAAAATAGACTGGTTCAAAATTGGGATAGGAGTACATCAAGGCTATATATTGCCACCCTGCTTTGTTAACTTATATGCAGAGTACATCTTTGAAATGCTGGGCTGGATGAATCACAGGCTACAATCAAGATTGCCAGGAGAAATATCAATAACCTCAGATATGCAGATGACACCACCCTTATGGCAGAAAGGGAAGAGGAACTAAACAGCCTTTGATAAAGGTGAAAGAGGAGAGTGAAAAAGATGGCTTAAAACTCAACATTCAAGAAACTAAGATCATGGCATCTGGCCCCATCACCTCACGGCAAATAGAAGGGGAAAGAAATGGAAACAGTGACAGATTTTATTTACTTGGGCTCCAAAATCACTGCAGACAGTGACTTCAGCCGTAAAATAAAAAGACACCTGCTCCTTGGAAGAAAAATTATGACAAACCTAGACAGGGTATTAAAAAACAGAGACATCACTTTGCTGACTAAGGTCTGTATAGTCAAAGCTATGGTTTTTTCCAGTAATCACGTAGGGATGTTAGAGTTAGACCGCAAAGAAGGCTGAGCACCGAAGAATTGATGCTTTCGAACTGTGGTGGTGGTGAAGACTCTTGAGATTCCCTTTTACAGCATAGAGATCAACGAATCAATCTTAAGAGAAATCAACCCTGAATATTCACTGGAAGGATTGATGTTGAAGCTCCAATACTTTGGCCACCGGATTCAAAGAGCTGACTCATTGGAAAAGACCCTGATGCTGTGAAAGATTGAAGGTAGGGAGAGAAGGGGACGACAGAGTTTGCGATGGTTGGCTGGCATCACTGACTCAATGGACATACGTTTGAGCAAATTTCAGAAGATGGTGAAGGCAGGGAAACCTGGCATGTTGTAGTCCATTGGGTTGCAAGGAGTTTGACATGACTTAGCAACTGAACGACAAATCAAGTCAATATGAACTCTAATTCTTTACATGAAAGTAGGTGCTCTGTAAGCTCTAGATCTTTCACTTGGAATATATGCCAGTCATAATTCAATGAAGGAGGAAAATTCTATGCCTGGTTTTGTTGCATGACATAAATTTTCACATCATGATGAAATCTGCAATCTTCAGGATGAAATAATTCAACACAGTATTAGGTTTGCTATGATTTAAGTAGATCCATACAGCATCCTAGCTCTAATAGGGCTAGTTTAGAAACTAGTTACTACACTACCAGCATTGGTTATTTTATCTTTAATTCTAGGTTATGAGGTTGGACTGGGAAAATAAGCACATTAGGACTAGAATGACTTTTAGTTCATATACTTTTTCCAAAATAAATCTTCTTAGTATATATATGAATTCTTGAATATAATTTATCAAAATAAATATATTTGTAATAGCCAACCTCTGGTTGTCCTTCGATATACATATGTATGTGTACATATGTGTATATATAATTTTGCACACCCAACCACTCAGAATTTATTGGCATAAACATCCTTTTTTAAATCTCCTTCTCATAGTCCCCTCAGACTAAACGCATATTTTCTGGATTTGTTAGAAATTGGTTCCAAGTTCTGCATTGAATTCAATCTTGTTCCAGGTGTCATGCATATCTTTCAACCTTTGGCTAATCGAGGCAAGATATTCCCAAGGCAAAAGGCACAAATTCAAGAGGACATGCCCAGTAATATATTCAATAATCTAGCATTTACTTCTCTGTTACTGATTCCATTGGCCAAAATAGATCACATGTCTCATAAAGATGATATATGTGGTATATAAGTAAATACAAGTATGATGAGTGTTACAATATATATAGTCAGAAAGGGATAGATAATTTAGGTGCAAATACTTTTCAAGGACTGGGACTAGGTATTTAGGGATGAAAGTTATGACCAACCTAGATAGTATATTCAAAAGCAGAGACATTACTTTGCCAACAAAGCTCCGTCTAGTCAAGGATATGGTTTATTCCAGTGGTTATGCATGGATGTGAGAGTTGGACTGTGAAGAAAGCTGAGTGTCAAAGAATTGATGCTTTTGAACTGTGGTGGTGAAGAAGACTCTTTCAAGTCCCTTGGACTGCAAAGAGATCCAACCCGTCCATCCTAAAGGAGACCAATCCTGGGTGTTCATTGGAAGGACTGATGCTGAGGCTGAAACTCCAATACTTTGGCCACCTGATGCGAAGAGTTGACTCATTGGAAAAGACCCTGATGCTGGGAGGGATTGGGGGCAGGAGGAGAAGGGGACGACAGGGGATGAGATGGCTGGATGGCATCACCGAATTGATGCACATGAGTGTTGGTTAACTCTGGGAATTGGTGATGGACAGGGAGGCCTGGCATGCTGCGATTCTTGGGGTCACAAAGAGTCGGACAGGACTGAGTGACTGAACTGACTGATTTGATTAAGTGAAGATCAAACTTGAAGGATAAAGGGTTAGTTGTATGGAGATGGGATAAACAGATTACAAGTTTTAGGTAATGGAATTGCTACTGAAAAGGCCAAAAATAGAAAGAGCATAACATTAAACAAAACCACAAATGCTAGACAGAATATTGACAAGATAAGAGTGGAGACTTAGCTGATGGCAAAAGACAGATTGGAAATTGAGGCTATTGAGTGTCCAATAGGCGACTCTGGGGACTAAAGATAGAAAGATACCTTGATTTTAAAAAGAGTATTGGAATAATAATGATTGAAATTTAAAAAATCAATCTTCTGCCCCTAAAGTAGAGGCCAAAAATAGCTATGTAATTGTGGGCAGAGGGGAGCAGTCTCAGTAGGCTTTTAGAATAGTTTGATCAAATAATGCTTGCTGGTTTGGATTGGTTATTAGCAGGTGAAATGAACAAACCTAGACTTAAATAATGGTAGCAACTAGGAGTAGGTAAAATCTATTGAGTTTTTAGTATATGTCAGACATTGTGACAAGTGTTTCATTCCTTGCCTAGGTAAAATTCACCGAATTCTTATCAAGTAATTAACCTTCTATCTCTAATTCAAGTTGAAAATCTCAAAAACACAATACGTTTGTGGACAGGTGACGGGTTAACTTCCTAACACCAACATTCATTATATTTACCAATAGTTCCTATTGACTCAGTTTCCAGAAGTACCTTCTCAAAACATTGACATCAAAGTTATTTATCAAAATGGACTTCTTCCAGCTACTAGTACCTCATACCACAGTTGCCCCTTCATTGACTTTAGCTCTGAATTATTTATGTCTTCATTTCAATTGTATCTCTAAAAATGCTGCTTCATTTTGCTAAAGCAGATCTTCAATAATCACTTTTCCCTTTCATTGCTTGCACCTTGAGAAGTGCTGCTCATTGATTGGTGGACTAAGAAACAGAAAAGCCATTTAAACTCAAGAACTGGGAGACTGATTTTCCATAAATGCCTGATTTACAGAAGACCAAAATTTCTCTCTCAATCAATGAGCATCCATCAAGAACCTCTCCCCATTCTCAAGCCAATGGACTTGCTGCTTGCGCTCTGGGTAGCCTCCCCTTACTTTCTACTCTTTACTCATAAAACAGTGAACTGCATCAATGGACTTAACTGTAGTTTTCCACAGTTTATATGTCCTGAACTGCAGCTCCTCTTCTTTTCCCAAATAAACAGTTTTTGATAACCCAAGATTGCTTCAGTTTATCCCTTTTTTATTTCCAGTTTAAGTGTATATCTATTAAATTAAAAAATTTAAAATTCATGTTAACAAGCTGTTCCTAAATCACAGACTTTTTCTAAAATAGGCATATCTATTTAATGGCATACAAATTCAATCATATGAATGACAGTTTACTTAGGATTTTGAATCTCACTCCTTGAGAATGAATGAACCAAGTTTTCTTACTCTTAGAAACTAAGTTACTAGCCTTGGAAAGCACATGCATCTAATCAACTTAACCAAGCAAACACAATTTTGCCTTAATTTTACTAACAAAGAGAAGGAACAAAATTAGTGTAAGATTTAGTACCATAAATTGATGAATAATGATAATTACTTTTAATAATTTCTTCCCACTTAAAAATTTTCCTTGTTTCCCCAAGGTCTCCAGCTAACACATATTCTGTAATTCAACTGAGGACAAGGCTAAGAGAATGTCTGATTACACTGGATTTATCATTTAGAATGCTTACTTTTGTAAATAATAAATTACACACACACAAATTAAGCATTAAAATAAATTTTTTGACTTACTCATGTGAGGGGTGAGAAGTAGCACTAGCTTCAGGCAGGACTCACTCCATTCTTTGGCTTCCTTCTGAGATTCTCTTAGCTACTCTCCCTTTCCCTTTTCAGCATCTTGCTCAGGTTGTCTTCCCTTATTGTCACTAGCAACAGACAGAATGCTTTATCATTCATACCCATGAGGACAAAAAGCAAAGTTCTCAATAGCTACTAAAATACAACCAACAAAGAAACCCTTTAGCTTATCTTTGATGGGGCAATTAACTAATTACTGAGGAAAGAACAATGTGATAACCCTTGCAAATACAGGCCTGATGCGAAGGAAAGTCTCTTAACTTACATGTTTTAACATTATTTTAATCAATTTTATTAAAATTTTTGAAAGAGTTATACACACACACACACACACACACACACACACACACACCTGATAAGCTACAGTGCTTTTCTATTAAGAAAGTAGAAGTTGAGGCAAAATGAGATCCCTCACTTACATAAAATTAAGTATACTCTAGGCAGTCTGCTGTTTTAAAAGTTTGTTTTTCTAGAATGGGAAAAAAATTAGGATACAAAATTCTAATACCTTATTAATTTTGTCAACTTTATACAAGACTTCTGTCTCACTGATTCAAAGTCTTACAGGACCCATTATTTCCTTTTAAAATATATTAATATATTAGATACTTTTTCTCTGTTAGATCACAAAATTGCCAAACTATGAGTGTTATCAGTTACCTTTCACTGCCACTCAGTTTAATATTTGAGGGATAATTAATAATTTAGGTTACATTTCAACCTTGACTGGTGGTGGTTAGTGAGGAATTCAGAGGAATTCAGGATAAACATGTAAGACTTCAGATGCAATTTTATCTTGGCTGTGCTAGGTTGTAAATCAGTAATAGGGTAGTGAAGGGTCTCTGAGTGAAGGACGACAGGGAAAACTAAACAAGACTCGCCTAACTGTAAGCTTCCTCCCGCTCAAGTTGCCTTCGGTTTCTCCTGTGGGTGCCTTGAACCTGGAGCCTCTGTGTTGGGAATTGCATTCCTGCAGCTATTAATAGATATAGGTTTGCTCTTTCCATCTTTGCTTCTTCCCTCAGGAGCTTTAAGGATTCTTTGGCTTTAAATGATGTCTGAGATTTGATTTGAAATATTAGTTTTTAAAATCTTTGTTCTAATGTTTTGTCTCTTCTGGGTCTGATCAAAAGTTCATAGGTTAAAGCAGAATGTTATATAACTCCCTGTTAGATTTTTTTAACCCTAATTGAAAATTAGAATCACCTGGGAGCTTTTGACACTCCTTTTGCCTTGGCCCCACTCTCCAGTGTTCTGCATTAATTGGTTTCAGGTGGGGTCAGAACAAAATAGTTCTTAAAAGCCTTCAGGTGATTTTAATGGGGGGCCAGGTTAAGAAAGTACCTAATTCTTACAGCAGGACTTTTGAGCTCTACCATCAGTGCAGTATCTAGAAATTGAGATGCTCTTTAGTTGCCCTGTTCTTCCTGGACTCCTAGAAATCTTAAGAAATTTAAGGCAAAGTGGTAATTTCTACTCATTGCAGTCTGTATTTGACCTATCAAAGTTGTCACAAATTATAGAAAAGTCGCTCAGTTGTGTCCGACTCTTTGCAACCCCATAGACAGTAGCCTACCAGGCTCCTTCATCCATGGTGTTTTATCAAATTATTAAGAAGTATATCTAATATTAGCCTAACTAAGTCTACTTCCAACTAGATGTCTCATGGTTCTATCTGGCTCTAGATTCACACAATCAAAGCCTATCTGCAAAGGTACAATTTCTTTTTCTCCCTGTGTTTGTATGTTTAACCAAGATGAACAGAGAGTTTAGTGGTTGATTTTTTCCATGTAATCATAGTTTATAATTTTACATGGTCCAGTATTACTAAAAATTATTTGAAATGATATTGTACAGTATACATTTTAATGAAATTGTTCCTTTTATTAGATGCATTGTGTCAGTTTTTGCTGGTGCACATTTTTAAAAATGGCTGTAACATTGATTTTTTTTTTCCGTCTGGCATATTCAAAATATATAAGCACCTTAAAAGATCCTTAAATGATAATAACATATATTTTCAAGTAACTCTAGGCAAAGTTGAGTGTTATAATTTTATAATTTCCATTAGAAGATAGACTATAAATGACATTTTATTGTTTGTTTAATTAGTCTTATTATTCTTGTTTATCATCATGTTTATATATTATTTGCAAACTGGTCATTTACAAAGCTGCAAGCAAGTATTGTCTGCTTCTATTCTTAACTAATTAACTTTTGATATTTTATGTTATTTAATCAACTAAAATTCTCTATTTTTATGTTTATAAATTATGTTGTCCATATTTCCTCTTTTAATATATTTAAAATTTTTTATGTTTTTCATTTTAGCCTTTTCCCTTTGTTAATTCTATTGAAATTTTTGTTAGTATAATATTTGGGAAGCTTTCTAAAAACTCATTGTGAGACAAAATGAAAAAAGCTTAATTATATGTGATATATGAATTTCATATAAATAAAAGAATTTATGAATTCTTTTTTTGTCCCACTGAATTTTATGTTGTATAATTTAAGGATGACAGCCCACTCCAGTGTTCTTGCCTGGAGAATTCCATGGATAAAGGAGCCTGGCGGGCTACCGTCCATGGGGTTGCAAAGAGCTGGATTCTACTGAGTGACTAACACTTTCACTCTCATTACATGGATCCTGAAATCATTTGATAATAGCATATTTTTCTCTCCAGTGTTTTTACTTAAATTAAAAAAAAAAAAAATTTGCCTTAGATTTAGAGCAAAACAATAAAGTTCCTATTAATTTTTAATATTTAACATGCTTTATTTATTCTTAAATTTTAATTTGTCTATTTTATTTCCTAATTTTATTCCATTTTATTGCAGGACTTTTTCTTTCTTTTAATTTTAGCCTATCAAAGTAATTTTGTGCAATTATTCTTTTGAAGTTGTCAAAGATTACTTTGATTAATGATTTTATTTTTCATTTAGTGTAACAAAGGATGGAGCTAGAAAAACTCTTTTTAGAAAGTGGAAATAAACTTTCTTTCAGTGTAAATATTCCATATTGCCACAATGTCTTTAACTTTTCCTCTCTTTATGCACATTTTAGTGACAGAATGGAGGAAAACACCAGAAATTGCTATTTATACTGGAAATCTACATGCTTTTACAGAGTTTGTCCAATAGTTACAATGTAAGGTGAAAACTCAACAACTTTCTTGATAATTTGCATAAAATACAAAATAAATTATGCCAGATTTGCACCCAAAATTTTAAAAACTGAGTTGAATATATATTTTTAGGGAGAATCGTTCACTCCTTAAACTCTATCTAATAGCTCTTAACTTATAGGATACTATTTAGGAATGATTTCATCCTGAAGGATGGAACTTGGTAGCATTGAGTTAATCAGTTCTTGACATGGCATTCTCTCTCTTCCTACTTAGCTTCCTAGTCATGTTTCTGTAACCAACCATCTAATTATTTATAATGTGCCACAAATATGATAAAGTTTTGCATATAAATATATAGGTAAATTTTTGTGATGTTTTATACACAATTATTAGTTACCCTATAATTAAGATCAAAAGTGGTTTCAGGAAGATGAAATCTGCAGGATTTTATTTTAAATGTGAAAGTTTCAACCATAAAACACATAAGGCCAAAGGAAGTTTTCAAAAATTTATTATGCTTATAAAGATGAAGAGATGAAATATTCAGAAAATTTGTTGGCATTTTCCTTTTTTATTTTAAGGGACAAATTGTGATCTATTAATTCTATAGGTGAAGTTTAATAATTTAGATGATACAATTTTCTATGATTATTAAATATAAAGAGAGAAAATAAAATATAAATTGAGGCAATAAAGTTTAAATCTTAAAATACTTTTCCTCTACAAAGTTGGCAATAAAAGCTAATAGGAAAAATATGGGCAAAATATAAAAGGTTAATCTATCATAAAAATTCCTACCTATTACAAAGTTGCTTCCTATGAGCAATAAAAATTTAAACAGAGAAAAACTTTAATAGCAAAAATCCTTTGATATTATTTGGAATTCTTTAGCAATAATATAATTTGTATCAGTGTCTTGGATTTCTAAAAGTTGTCAACCAGGAGGGAAAGTATATATGACTTTTACATCTAAAACAAATGCAAATATTTAAAAATATTTTTAAGTGGAGGATAATTGCTTTATAATGTTGTGTTGGTTTCTACCAAGAGCAGTGTGAATCAACCATAAGTATACATATATTCTCTCCTTCTTGAGCCCCCCTCCCAGCTCCCAACCCACCCCTCTAGGTCTTCACAGAGCACCAAGCTGAGCTCCCTGTGTTATACATAAAGGCAAGTATTAAGTCAGAATCAATAGACACACACTGTAAGTTTGTTTTGGCTTACCTCAGGGGCTTTTTTCCTATATTTGCTCTGGTTCTGTAGACCCATCTAGTGACAATATGCTCTGAGACATTTCTCCCACAAAGTTAAGGTTGTTCTGAAGGGGGGTAAAAAAAAAAATCTATGTTTTCTGTAATGATTACATTAGTATGAACTGAAAGCAATTTATTATATTCATCAAGATCTTCCCTTCTATTACATTAACATCAATTAACAGTAGACAAAGAAAACTCATGCATTGGTAAACTCATGCATTTCGTAAAAGGTGTGGTCATTGTCAGGATTCAGAATTATCCTTTTATTTTTTCTTCTTTGATTACACCTCACAGCACGTGGATATTCCCCAAACAGGGATCAAAAACCATGCCACAATGAAAACCCAGACTCTTCACCACTGAACCATCAGGGAAGCACCCAGTATTCCAAAATTATTAGTACCAGTTCACCACCTCCTAATATGGCTAAATCAGCCATATCTGATTTCATTAAATAAACTTCTAATGCTAGTTTTGGTGTAATAACATGCAGAATAAGAGTACTTGGTCATATCTGATTTCATTAAATAAACTTCTCATGCTAGTTTTGGTATAATAACATGTAGAATAAGAGTACTTGGTCATGGTACTTGGTACATGGTACTTGATCATGAGTTGGCATCCAGTTAAAATTTTTAACTGAATTTTTTGTCAGTAATATTTACATTTCTTCATAGGTGAGAGCCAAAGGAACCAAATAGTAGCTTATGCTATTTGTATACAGATATACAAGAAAAGAGAAACTGTATATGAAACATTTATAAGAGAATCATATTTCTTTAGAGAGAAACTAGTTATAGGGGATAATTAGTCAGCAATTCAAGTATATTTTCATGAGCTTATTCTTATTTGGGGCCAAATTATTCTGTGTAGTTAAAGCTTATTCTGTGATTTCATTGCTTGCCTAACATTATAATTGGGAATTATTTTGTAGAATGTTAGGTGCTTCTGCAGAAAGTTTAAGGTTTTGAGCAAGTACACTAGCTATACGTTTCATGGATTTTCAGACTTGCCATGAAAAATATAGTATTTAAAATCTCCTATTTCAATATATTAAGTTTTTCTGGGAATTCATAAAATATAAATGCATGCGGCATTAGGAATCTATGTGATTACCACTTCTCAATGCATTTATAACCTGTTCTGCCAGCCAAAAATTGAAATAAATTAACCTCTTTAATCCTACTTGAGTTGCAGGGAGCAATTGGAAGGGTATGTAGTAGAATAAAAATTAGTTTGAGATACTTAACAATAGATCAGTATGTTACATTATCCCAAATAATAGATTTCTGTATTTATGAATATGGCATAAAATAAAAACATAGGATCATCTCTAATAAATATATCCTTGGCACTAATGGGCATGGGCCTGTGTGTGTATATTCATTCACATCCCTAATGAATTAAAAGGAAGGATAACTTGTTATAAGAAATTCACAGAAGACCAATCCCCCGTGGGCTGTTGAATCTCAATATTTCTATCTTTGCACAGGTTTTCTCTGTGACACAGTGAAAGTATAATCCAGCTTTTTGCTAAGACAGCAAATTTATCTCTTATCAGAGAAAACTGCCATCTTTTAAAAATGTTATTTAAGGAAATAGGAGATTTTATAAGGGGTAATTAATATGTAAATATAAAACCCAAATACATGTGAAGGAATATAACCTCAAATTATGTATCTTTCAAAGGAGAGACAAGATGAAGAAGGCAAGTGAGTAATCTAGTTTAAATTCATCAGGATAGAGATACTTAAGAATAAAGATACAGATACCAGAAATTATTCACCTAGATGCAGTACCAGGTTTAAACCATAGTGCATTTGAGCAGATATAGTAGCATCCTTGGTCTCAAAAATGTCTGTCAATAATCCAGCACAAATACCTGGAGTGTGAAGTCAAGTGGGCCTTAGGAAACATCACTAAAAATAAAGATACTGGAGGTGCTGGAATTCCAGCTCAGCTAGTTTAAATCCTAAAGGATGATGCTGTTCAAATGCTGCAGTCAATATGCCAGCAAATTTGGAAAACTCAGCAGTGGCCACAGGACTGGAAAGGGCCAGTTTCATTCTAATCCCAAAAAAAGGCAATGCTAAAGAATGTTCAAACTACTGCAATATTGCACTCATCTCACAAGCTATGAAAATAATACTCAAGCTATGTTTAAACAGTATGTGAACTGAGAACTTCCAGATGTTCATGCTGGATTTAGAAAAGGTAGAGGAACCACAGATGAAATTGCCAGCATCCATTGGATCATGGAAAAAGCAAGAAAATTCCAGAAAAATATCTACTTCTGCTTTATTGATTATCCTAAAGCCTTTGACTGTGTGGATCACAACAAACTGTGGAAAATTCTTTAAAAGATAGGAATACCATACTACCTTTTTCCTGCCTCCTGAGAAATCTTTATGCAGGTCAAGAAGCAACAGTTAGAACGGTACGTGGAACAATGGACTGGTTCCAAATTGGGAAAGGAGTACTTCAAGGCTGTAATATTCTCAGCTTGCTTATTTAACTTATATGGAGAGAATGTCATGCAAAATGCTGGCTGGATGAAGTACAAGCTAGAATCAAGATTGCTGGTAGAAATCTCAATAACCTCAGATATGCAGATGACACCACTCTTAAGGCAGAAGTTAAGATGAGCTAAAGAGCCTCTTGATGAAAGTGAAAGAGGAGAGTGAAAATGCTGGCTTAACTCAACATTTGAAAAACGAAGATCATGGCATCTAGTCTCATTACTTCATGGCAACTAGATGGGGAAACAGTGGAAACAGTTACAGACTTTATTTTCTGCAGATGGTGACTGCAGCCATGAAATTAAAAGACACTTGCTCCTTGGAAGAAAAGTTATGACCAACCTAGACAGCATATTGAAACCACAGATGTTACTTTGCTGGCAAAGGTCCATCTAGTCAAAGCTATGGTTTTTCCAGTAGTCATGTATGGATGTGAGAGTTGAACCATAAGGAAAGCTGAGTGCTGAAGATTGATGCTTTTGAACTGTGGTGTTGGAGAAGACTCTTGAGAGTGCCTTGGACAGCAAGGAGATCCAACCAGTCCATCCTAAAGGAAATCAATCCTGATGCTGAAGCTCCAATACTTTCCCACCTAACTCATTGGAAAAGAACCTGATGCTGGAAAAGATTGAAGGCAGGAGGAGTAGGGGTTGAAAGAGGATGAGACGGTTGGATGGCATCATGGACTCAGTGGACAAGAGTTTGAAAAAGCTCCAGGATTTGAAGATGGACAGGGAAGCCTGGCGTGCTGCATGTCATAGGGTCACCAAGAATTGGACTGGACTGAACGACTGAACTTTGAACTGACCTGAATGTCTAAGCACTTCTCCCATCACTGACTAAAAGTAAAAGAGTTAAAGAGCTCTGAATGGAGACAACAACTTTCTCTGCACGGAGAGTCTATTCTGTTAAGTGGACAGATATCTAGACAGATGTCAGAATATAAAATATGATTCAGGCAATAGCTGTACTTTTGGTCACTGTGGCTGGAGTTGGAAAAATGTAATGTCCATCTATTCCCTTTTCTTTCTTTCTTTTCCTGGAGGTCTTTTGAAATGGACTGATTGCATTTTCTGTTTCAATTCAGATTTGGTTTCATTTTAGCAAGGCTCAATTTGAGTGCTTGCAGTTTTCTTCAAGACTAATTAAATTGCTGAGGAAATAGATGTCTGGGTCAAATAACATAATATGCCTGGTTAACATGTGTTTTGCAGATTTTAAGCCTGGAGGAAAAACTTAAAATAAACACCAGCCCTCTAAAGATTTGGCAGTGAGATATTTTTGAGAGAAGTACTTACCTAGTATTCTAGCATCAGACCAATTTCAGAACAAAAAGAAATGTCCTCACTGCATATATCCTTAGGTAACTCCCTTTTTAAAGGTTTCTCCAACATTTAAATCATAGAGTTAATCACAGAATTCGGTTATATAACTATACATTTTGCAACCCACTTGTATCTGAATTTATACACCAGGAAGTTACATTAGTCAAAGTTGAATGTTTTATTGGTTCTTTACAGAGTCGTTTTTATTTGAGATTGTTTTTAATGAATGAAAAGAGTTTGGTTACATCTGCTTTAAAAATATTTGCACAGTAAATGCCTATTGCAGCAATATGCCATATGTTTTTCTCTTGCACCTTGGTCATCTTTTTGTGTGTGTGTTTTAAAGGGAATCCAAGGTAACTTGACAAAGATGACCTCCGTTCTGTTTGTGATATTACTGAAATCTACCTTTGTGCAGTGGTCAGTGGCCTCTTGTTAGTCACATGTTCTTTACATTTCTTTCAACTTTCAAAAATGATCCTGATAGTGACTGGTATTTTTTTTTTTTTTAATGAGTTTACTATTATGTTTTTTCCAGTAGTCATATATGGATATGAGAGTTGGACTATAAAGAAAGCTGAGATCTGAAGGATAGATGCTTTTGAACTGTGATGTTGGAGAAGACTCTTGAGAGTCCCTTGGACTGCAAGGAGATCCAACCAGTCCATCCTAATGGAAATCTGTCCTGAATACTCATTGGAAGGACTGATGATGAAGCTGAAACTCCAATACTTTGGCCACCTGACTCACCTGACTCATGCAAAGAACTGACTCATTTGAAAAGACCCTGATGATGGGAAAGATTGAAGGCAGGAGGAGAAGGGGCCGACAGAGGATGCAATGGTTGGACGGCATCACCGACTCAATGGACATGAGTTTGAGTCAACTCCAGGAGTTGGTGATGGACAGGGAGGCCTGGTGTGCTGCAGTCCACAGGGTCACAAAGAGTCGGACACGACTGTGTGACTGAACTGAACTGAACTGATTAATGTTGTTCAGTCACTCAGTCACAATGAATCTGTGACCTCATGGACTGCAGCATGCCAGGCTTCCCTGACCTTTAATATCTCTTGGAGTTGGGTCAAACTCATGTCCATTGAGTCAATCATGCCATCCAACCATCTTATTCTCTGCATCCCTTCTCCTCCTGCCCTAAATATTTCCCTGCATCAGGCTCTTTTCCAGTGAGTTGGCTCTTCCCCTCAGGTACCAAAGTATTGGAGCCTCAGCTTCAGCATCATTCCTTTCAATGAATATTCAAGTTGATTTACTTTAGGATTGACTGGTTTGACCTCTGTATAAAGCAAGATGATTACCTGGCCACCAGATAATTGTAAAAAATGGCATTAAATCTTGAACTAATATCTGGTCAATAGTTGTCAAAACTCAGCTAACATAAATACATTTATGGAGGATTAAGTTAATGATATGCAGTAATTCACTTCACAATCTACTCTTTTAGAAGCAATCCTGGAACAGACCCAATCCATGAAAGAACATCTATGCATTCAAGGTATAATAAAAATAAGAAACATAGTATTTTTGATATAAACATGTTCATATTAAAGAAACATTTTAGCAAGCTTTTTAATTTTTCTGAGTCAATAGTAAAAAAAAATACAGAATATCTTAAAATAGTGTTAGAGAAAATGTGAAAAAAATAAAGTGTCATAAAATAATACTAGATGTGAAAAGAAAAATATTTATTGGCTATATAATAGGCAAAACATGGAAGCAACCTAAATGTCCATCAACAGCGGAATGGATAAAGATGTGGTACATATATACAATGGAATGTTACTCAACCCATTAAGAATTGAAGTAATGCCATTTGTAGCAACATGGATAGACCTAGACAGTGTCAACCGTACTGAGTGATGTAAGTCAGACAGAGAAGAAGAAATATCCCTTATATGTGAAATTTTTAAAAAAAGGTACAAATGAACTTATTATGAAACAGAAAGACTTTCACAGACTTAGAACATGAGTTTATGGTTGTAGGGGAAGAGAAAATTAGGGACTTTGGGAAGGAACACACTGCTATATTTAAAATGGATAATCAACAAGGACATGTTGTACAGCACATAGAATTCAGCTCAATATTATATGGCACCCTGGATGGGAGGGGGTTATCGGGAAGAATGGATACATGTATATGTATTGCTGAATCCCTTTGCTGTTCATCTGAAAGTACCACAATATTGTTAATCGGCTATACCCCAATACAATATTAAAGGTTTAAAGTTTGGGAAAAAATAATCAGTAGATGTCAAAAATATAATCTTATAGAAAAGAAAAAAATAGATTACATAAATAAAACAAAAATAAAAATGCAAATTAAGCAAAAATCAAGACAGTGTAATGGAGAGGAGCATATCATTTAAAAGCAAATAAGTCAATAAATAAAAATAGTAATGTAATTAATATAATAAAGGTATCTCCATATTTTTTAAACAATGGTGATGACTCTAGAGTCTAAAATTTGTTTTGATGTATTTTTGTTTCCCCACTCAAGGCACTCTATAGCATCCTTGCATTATTATATATGATGTTATTAGGTTCCTGAGATTAAAAAATCCTGGCATCTTTTATTATAGCAATATTAAGCCTATAGAAGACTTTTGAGAGTCCCTTGGACAGCAAGGAGATCAAACCAGTCAATCCTAAAGGAAATCAGTTGTGAATATTCATTGGAAGGATTGATGCTGAAGCTCAAGCTCCAATACTTTGGCTACCTGATGTGAAGAACTGACTCATCGGCAAAGACCCTGATTCTGGGAAAGATTGAAGACAGGAGGAAAAGGGGACAAAAGAGTATGAGATGGTTGAATGGCATCACCAACTCAATGGACATGAGTTTGAGCAAACTTATGGAGTTGGTGATGGACAGGGAAGCCTGGGGTACTGGAGTCGATAGGGCCACAGAGAGTTTGACATGACTGAACGACTGAACTGAACTGAAGCCTGGAATTAAAGAACTCACTGTAATAATTTATTTTTATTGAATAATATCTGCATTGACATTTTCCATAGGGATGAAATTTATAAGGAAGAGCTAGCTATATGGGGCTAGTTATTAATTTGAAACTAAGAATAATTTCCCGGGGATTGTTCACAATATTATGTTACATTATATCATGTACTATTTCTTCTTTAGACAGATGAGAGAAATATCTTTGGTTTTCTACTTATCTTTGTTTAATAAAAGAATTAGTGAATAAATGAATGAATAAGTGAATTAGTAAATAAAATGAATGAATAAATCTGTTCTCAGCATCATTCAAATCCATGCCCCCAAAAAATAACCTCACTGTAATCTTCTTAAATGTAAATAATAGTCAAAAATAAGTCTCCCTTTTATTATGACTTGCACTTGGTCTTTAGACTTATTTGTCTTTTTTCCTCTTGTTTTTCTTAGTCATTCAATTTTTAGTTTATCAGAAATTGCACAAAATACTTATAAAATGTTTTTACTTTTTTTTGGATTTAACTAATACATATTACTATGATGCTATAATGAAGGATTTCTTAATTCCATGGACAGTGTTGCAGGCGATTCTGAATTCACATATCTGCCTTATTCGTTCAATGGAAATAATGATTCTCTTTCTCTGTCCTCATCTTAATATCTGATTTCAGTAAACAGTTTAATTTTTTCTATAATCCCACAGGACCTAACTCCATTTCAGTAATAACTGAAAATGCTATCTAATTACAATGGATAATCAGGAGGGCAGAGGGCAGAGGCATAGGGGAGATCAGCCTTAATGATTTCCCTAGTTCTGATATATTGATCTACCCCTTGAAATTTAAACCACAATAGTTTGTTTTTTTTTTTTTTAATCATTCACTGAAACTCCTATGGCAGTGCTCCAAAAGCCATAAAAATGAATAGATGCAGGACATACAATTTCACTGGGATAACAGATTAGAGTTACAGGCACACCTCAGAGATATTATGGGTTTAGTTCCAGAATACCACAATAAAGCAAATATTTCAATAAAGTGAGTCACGTTATTTTTTGGTTTCCCAGTACACATACAAGTTATATTTGTACCATACCCCACTCCAGTAATCTTGCCTGGAAAATCCCATGGATGGAGGAGCCTGGTGGGCTGCAGTCCATGGGGTCGCTAAGAGTCGGACACGACTGAAGTGACTTAGCAGCAGCAGCAGCAGTAGTCTATTAAATGTGCAATAACATTAAGTCTAAAAAACATATATTCTTTAATTAAAAAATAGTTTACTGCTAAGAAATTCTAACCATCATCTGAGCCTACAGGGAGTCTTAATAGTAATGTCAAAGATCATCAACCACAGATCACCAAAATACATAAAATAATAATGAAAAAATTTGAAATATTGCAAGAATTACCAAAATGTGACCCAGAGACACAAGCAGAGTGAACACTGTTGGAAAAATGGTACCCATAGACTTGCTCAACACAAGGTTAACGCCAACCCTCAATTTGTAAAAAACTCAAATTGACAATTTCTGTGAGGTGCAATAAAGCTGAGAACAATAAAATAAGGTTAGCTTATTTATCCTACAATATCATTTTTAGAGTGCTCTTGAGTTTAATCTTATTATTATCACAAATACTCAAACATTTTGTACCTACTGTGCACCCAGCCTGGAACCACACAAGACATTTGGTTTAGTTTTTCCACTAACCACTCTAAACTTTGTAGCTTGAGGGAAGGGAACCACAATATTGCTTTCCCTAAGAAAAAAAAATCAAGTACTTTTGGAGTCACTAGTGTTTTCCAAGAAACTTTGCAATAATCATGGTACCTAGTTAGCATAACTTTTCACAAATCACTAAGAGTTGCCAGTCTGGATATTTATGGGAGAAAGGCAGCTATAAAGAATAAAAAAAGTGGGAGACCAGCACTTCCCTTTCACTAATGAAGGGTTTTAACACTCTACTTACACCAGTGGATAGACCACCCAGACAGAAAATTAATAAAGAAACACAATCCTTAAATGACACACTAGACCAGATAGACTTAATTGATATTTATAGGATATTCCATCTGAGAGCAGAAGAATACACTTTCTTCTCAACCCCATAGAGAATATTCTCTAGGATAGATCAAATCTTGGGAGAAGCCTAAGTAAACTTAATAAAATTGAAATCATATCAAGCATCTTTCCTAACCACAATGCTATCAGATTAAAAATAAATTACAGGAAAAAAAAACTGTAAAAAACACCAATATGTAAAGGGTAAATAATATGCTACCAAATAACTAATGTATCACTGAAGAAATAAAAGAGGTATAAAACAATTCCTAGCAACAAATGACAATGAAAACATGATGATTGAAATCATGATGATTGAAAACCTATGAAATGCAGCAAAAGCCATTCTAAGAGGAAAATTTACAACAATAATATCCTACCTTAAGAAATAAGAAAAATCTCAAGTAAACAACCTAACCACATACCTAAAGCAACTGAAGTAAGAAGAACAAACACAATCCAAAGTTAATAGAATGAAAGAAATCATAAAGAGCAGAACAGAAATAAATGAATTAGAAATGAAGAAAACAATCAGATCAGATCAGAAAACAATAGCAGATATCAATAAAACAGAAAGCTGGTTCTTTAAGAACATAAGCAAAATTGATAAACCTTTAGCCAGACTGATAAGAAAAAAGAAAAAGACGACTCAATTTAAAAAAAAAAAAAATTAGAAATAAAAAAGAAGTTGCAACTGACATCACAGAAATATAAATAATCATAAAATACTGCCAGAAATAACTATGTGCCAATAAAATGGACAACCTAGAAGAAAGGAACAAATTCTTAGAAAAGCACCAGCTTCCAAGACAGAACCAGAAAGAAACAGAAAATATGAACAGAGGCATCATAAGTAATGAAATTGAAGTTGATTAAAAATCTTCCAACAAAGGTCCAGGACCAGATGCCTTCATAGGCAAATGCTCTCAAACATTTAAAGAAGAGTTAATAACTATCCTTCCCAAGCACTTCCAAAAAATTGCAGAAGGAGAAACACTTCCAAGATCATTCTACAAGGCCACCATTACCCTGATATCAAAACCAGACAAAGATATCACAAAATAGAAAATCACAGATTAACATCAGCTGATGTGAAGAGCTGACTTATTTGAAAAGACCCTGATGTTGGGAAAGACAGGAGGCAGGAGGAGAAGGGGACGACAGAGGATGAGATGGTTGGATGGCATCACCAACTCAATGGACATGAGTTTAAGTAAACTGCGGGAGTTGGTGATGGACAGGGAGGCCTGTGTTGTTAGACATGACTGAGCGACTGAACTGAACTGAATATCACTGATGAATATAGACAAAAATACTCTCAAAAAATACTAGCAAATGGAATTTTACAACAGATTAAAAGGATCATACACCATGATCAAGTGGGGTTTATCCCACGATGCAAGGATCTTTCAATATATGCAAATCAATCAATGTGATACACTGTATTAAGAAATTGAAGAATAAAAACCAAATAATCTTAATAGATGTAGAAAAAGGTTTTGACAAAATTAAACACCCATTTATGATAACAATTGTCCATAAAGTAGGTATGGAGGGAACCTACCTCAACATGATGGGTTTCCCAGGTGGCTCAGTGGATAAAGAATCCACCTGTAATGCAGGAGACACAGGAGATACAGGTTCAATCCATAGGTCGGGAAGATCCCCTGGAGAAGAGCATGGCAACCCACTCCAGTATTCTTACCTGGAGATTCCCATGAGCAGAAGAACCTGGTGGGCTCCAGTCCATAGGGTTGCAAAGAGTCAGACACAACTGAACTGACTGATCATGCACACATGTACCTCAGTATAATTAAAGCCATACACAAAAAGCTGAAAGCACTTTCTCTAAGACCAGGAACAAGACAAAGATGGCAAGAGTTGACAGCTCAATATCAAAATATAAAACATCCCAATAAAAAAACTGTGTTGAAAATTTAAGCAGACATTTCTCCAAAGAAGACTTACAGATGGCCAAGAGGCACATGAAAAGATGCTCTACATCATACATTACTAAAGAAATGCAAATTCAAACTACAATGAAGTATCATCTCATACCAGCAAGAATGGCTGTCATCAAAAAATGTACAAACAATATGTGCTGGAGAGGGTGTGGAGAAAAAGGAACCCACTTGCACTGTTAGTATGAATGTAAGTTGATACAGCCACTATACAGAACAGTATGGAGGTTCCTTAAAGACCTGAAAATAGAACTACCATATGACCCAGCAATCCCACTCCTGGCCATATAACCAGATAAAACTATAATTCAAAACTTACATAGACCCTAATGTTCATTGCAGCACTATTTACAATAGCCAGGATATGGAAGCAACGTAAATGTCCATCAACAGAGGAATGGATAAAGAAGATGTGGTGCATATAAAGGATAGGGTGGAACGAATTGAGAGAGCAGCACTGAAATACATACATTACCATGTGTGAAATAGATAGCTCCAGTGAAGTTGCTGCATAACATGCAGAGCTCAGCTTGGTGCTCTCTGTGATGACCTAGAGAGGTGGAATGGGGGGATTGGGAAGGAGACTCAAGTAGAGGGTATACAATGTATACTTATGACTGATTCGTATTTTACAGCAGAATCAACACAACACTATAAAGCAATTATCCTCCAATTAAAAGTAAATAAAAATAAACAAGAAGATGTGGTATATGTGCATAATGATATATTACTCAGCCATGAAAGGTACAAAACTGTCATTTGCAGAAATGTGGATGGACCTAGAGACCATCATACAGAGTAAAGTAAGTCTGAAAGAGAAAAATAAATATTGTACATTAATGCATGTATGTGGAATCTAAAAAAATAATGTAGATGAATTTATTTGCAAAGAAGAAATAGAGACACAGACATAGAGAGCAGAAGTACGGATAACAAGGGGGTGGAGGGAGGTGGGATAAATTAGGAGATTGGGGCTAACATATATACACTGCTGCTGCTAAGTCACTTTAGTCGTGTCCGACTCTGTGCGACCGCATAGACGGTAGCCCACCAGGCTCCCCCGTCCCTGGGATTCTCCAGGCAAGAACACTGGAGTGGGTTGCCATTTCATTCTCCAATGCATGAAAGTGAAAAGTGAAGTCACTCAATCGTGTCCAACTCCTAGTGACCTCATGGACTGCAGCCTACCAGGCTCCTCCGTCCATGGGATTTGCCAGGCAAGAGTACTGGAGTGGGGTGCCATTGCCTTCTCCAATATATATACACTACTACATATAAAATAGATAATTCATGAGAACCTACTGTACAGCACAGGGACTATACTTAGTACTCTGTGGTGACCTAAAAGGGAAGTAAATCCAGAAAAGAGGAGATGTATGTATATATATATATGGTTGATTCACTTCGCTGTACAGTAGAAATTAACAATGTAATGCAACCATACTTAAAAAAAAAAAAGGGAGCATATAAATGTATATTTAGAAGAGTAAATGAAATTGTCAACACGGCTTCAGTTCCCTAAGGTGCTCAGAAATATTAACCCTGGTAATTTATGTCAATACATAAAACACATGTGAACCAGAAATCAGAAGATACTCTTAACCTTCCAAATCCTATCATGCTGTGCCACACATTCAGCCTCTTTATGTGGAGGAGTTTAGGAATTTTTTTCTGGGATTAGTCAAATATTCTATTATAAAACAGTGATGAGTTGCCTCAAATGAGTTGCCTAAAAATATTTAAAAGACCACTATATTTAAATACATACACATATTTTTTATGTGTGCAAGTACACACCTGTGTATATATGAGTCTGCACATTTTACACTATGCAAATTGAAAACAATATTAAATTTCTCTGCAATCTTAGCTCCTAAGCAAAGTTATTACTCATTCTGTCCTCTGGAATGATTACTGGACCATGACACATTTTATTACTACTGACTGTGTTTGATAGTTTATTGCTGACAATAGCTATCTACTCTGCTCCACCAACCTCCCCTGATACTTTAATTACTTTCTTTTGTTACTATACACAGTTGAAACTTTTGAGATAAATAGCAATTAAAATATACAAATATGTTCAGTGGTAATCACCAGCTTTTTGTCTGATAAGACAAATAATGAGACTTTGGCAGCACTAAATGAGTTTATGTTCCATTAGATTTAAATTACAATAGAAACATTTTTTTCCAGTGCTAGTTTAAAAAAGTTTTAAAATACAAGTGAGTTCAACAGCAACTCATCTCACTTGTGAATGATGAAAATATGCCATTATTATTGTCACGGAAAAGTGACAAAAGCTAGGTTTTCTCAGGATCATGTGAAGTGGAAATTTGGCTGTGTCTAGGTGTAAATAGTCAATACATTAAAATCTATTTTTATCTTTTTGGCATTTTTAGACAAACGGCTAATGCTGTATTTACAGGTATTTGATTTTTATTTAATAATAATTGTAGACAAATGAAAGGCATCATGAAATGCCATCATTTTTATCTTTGATGAAAAAGGGTTGCAGAGCTAATTTTAAAGCATATGTGGATATTTTTGTAATGAGATAAGGCAAAACTTGGCAAAATATGTCTCTGAAAAATATATGACTATCATCTTGTGTTAGATTATCAACTGGGCCATCTCTCTTTCATCTCACTCTCCAATTACACCCAATCCTACCTCAGAAGCCAAACTAGACCCAGCTGTTCTGTCAAAAATATATTAGGGACTTCCCTGGTGATCCAGTGATTGAGAATCCACCTGCCAAAGCAGAGGACATGGTTTGATCCCTGATGGGGGACGATCCCACATGCCATGGAGCAAATAAGCCTGTGTGCAACAGCTATTGAGCCTGCACTCTAGAGCCCACCAACGGTGACCACTGAGCCCACATGCTACAACTACTGAAGACCAGGTGCCCTAGAACCCGTGCTCCATAAGAAGAGAGGACACCACAATGAGAAGCCCACCCACCACAACTAGGGAATAGCCAAACCCCACTCACCGAAACTAGAGAAAGGCCATGTGTAGCAGGGAAGACCCAGCACAGCCATATTAAACACACTTGTGAACATCAACTACTTCCTTCCTTTTTTCCATTATTTAACCATTTGTTTTTATATTGTGTATATGTTTGAAGGTATATCATTGTTTTCAAGCTTTATGTCAAATTCTTATGTTTATTTCCTATGCATGAGATTTATCCTTTCCATATGAATACATATTTTTGGCCATGACTTAATGCAAAATTATCTGTTTTAGAACAATCATTTAATGTATTATCCACAGTGTGTATGCAGAAATGGTTATTGGTTTGATATTTTTGTGAGGGAGATGAGTGATGAATTTTAAAACATGAATCAATTGCCATAGGAGAAGAAGGATGGATCATTCTTTACATACGGAATGTCAAGTGTATGTATCAGATCAATATATATCTATTTTGATCAACCAGTTTACTAAGCTGTAACCAGGAAATTTAGCAGTACTATATTCAGAGAAGCACGAAAGTAATAAATGCACAAAAAAACACCCTGTGTTCAATACAATAGGGCTGAGAATATAGTGCTATGGAAACATACATAAAAAGATCTTTGTGAAAGTTGTTCCCTACTATCTTTTTGAGGGTCAGTGAAAAAAGACTGAAGTGTGACATAATGATTTTGAAAGAAGATATTTTTCCCTTACTATCATATTTATTACATCCACCTTCAATTTTGAAATTCTTATATTTGCAGGTAATGGAGCTTTCTTGAGCCTTTGTTTTTTTCATGAGAAATGACTCTGCTCTGCTTAATTTCAACCCCAATGAGATAGTTACTAATAGTATCTTCAATTTAAAGATGATCCTGATGCACAAATGTTGAATGATTTGTATATGCCCATATTCTAAAGAGATGATGGAGTCCCAGTTGGAATCCAGTCAATCAGACTCCAGAGGCTGCGTCATAATGTCTACATATCTTTCCTATTCTCCTTTTACTTTGCTTGCTATGTTTCACTGTTCTGGGTGCAGATTTCTGTTTCCATTTATCAATAGTAAGCTTATCCCATGTTGTATAACTTCACTTCTGGGGGAATTTATTCATGAGTGAGTCTACCCTCGGCATTTCCTACCAACTTGCCTTACAATGTTATCACTTTGAATTCCACATGAGCTGGAGAAGTTAAAGATGGAATGCAGAGAATGGGATATAAATCACCATTCTGGATATTCTTGTCAGGAAATTTTATCACACTTTTTCTGTCACTCAGGCTAACATGGTCCCCAAATCTCTAGCTAATAATATTCTGTTAATCACTCACTATCAATTTTCTTTCCTATTTTGTATCCTCTCTTCTTGTCTATAGCTGTACTCAGGTCATTCTAAGTTTTTTGTTCCATTAGACTTTTTCCTAAAGGAAAACTGATGCAGCATCATCACTGTACTTTCTCTTCTACACCCACCTCCATAAATAATTACTTTATCTTTTAAAATTTGTTTATCTTTAAATTGAAAATGTGTACCTTTTGACCACCTTCATTGTATTTTCCCTCCTTCCATCCCCTGCCTGTGGTACCCTGAAATCTCTCATCTCTTTTCTATCAGTTTGTTTTTGAAGTGTAGTTGACCTACAACACTATATTATTTCCTGTGGAGTTGGTGATGGACAGGGAGACCTGGCGTGCTGCAGTCCATGGGGTCGCAAGGAGTCGGACACGACTGAGCAACTGAACTGAATTGATTACACAATATTATGATTTGATATATTTCTATGCATCTCAAAATGACTACTATAGTCATCTAGATATCACCTTTAACCAATTACTGGTTTATTTTTTTCAAAATAGCAGTCTTGAATAATACAAATATATCACACTTTTTATAATATTTCAAGTTTCAAATTTCCTAAAAATCAATCCTGATAGCATTAGTCTGAAAAGACTCCTCCTTATGTGCTGAATTAGTTCTGCATTATTACTGACCAATATATCTTGCTTTTAAGGGACATCCTGGGTGGCGCAGCAGTGAAGAATCTGCCTGTCAGTGCAGGAGACACAAGTGACACAGATTCGACCCCTGGAGTAGGAAATGTCAATCCACTCCAGGATTCTTGCCTGGAAAATGCCATGGTCAGAGAATCTTGGAGGGCTACACTCCATGGGATCACAAAGATTTGGACACAACTGAGTGCAGCAATGGCACCCCGCTCCAGTACTCTTGCCTGGAAAATCCCACGGATGAAGGAGCCTGGTAGGCTGCAGTCCATGGGGTCGCTAAGAGTCGGACATAACTGAGTGACTTCACTTTCATTTTTCACTTTCATGCATTGGAGAAGGAAAGGGCAACCCACTCCAGTGTTCTTGCCTGGAGAATCCCAGGGACGGGGGAGCCTGGTGGGCTGCCATCTACGGGGTCGCAGAGTCGGACACGACTGAAGTGAGTTAGCAGCAAGGGCATGGTTTAGAAAGTAAGTCAGTGAGGGGAGAGAATAGAACCTAGTTTTCCAGAGAGAGGAAATTGTATGAGTAAAAGTGAATGGTAGAATGAACTTGAAATTTCTGGACAGGGTGGGTGAATCAAACACATAGATATAAAAGCGTATGCTGTTCTGTGCCGTGCTGCACTCTGCTGCTGCTAAGTCACTTCAGTCATGTCCGACTCTGTGCGACCCCATAGATGGCAGCCCACCAGGCTCCCTCGTCCCTGGGATTCTCCAGGCAAGAACACTGGGGTGGGTTGCCATTTCCTTCTCCAATGCATGAAAGTGAAAAGTGAAAATGAAGTTGCTCAGTCGTGTACGACTCTTTGCCACCCCATGGACTACAGCCTACCAGGCTCCTCGATCCATGGGATTTGCCAGGCAAGAGTACTGGAGTGGGGTGCCATTGCCTTCTCCAACCATGCCCTTGGACCATTATAAAACCTGAAATGATGGTACACAGTCATCTTCTTTCTGAAGTCTTGGGTCACTTCATCCAGTTATTTATCAGTCATCGTGGAATACTGTTTTGATCCCCCCTACCCACCACCATTTTTGTCCTACCACAAGCAGTACATTTTATTTTGTAATTTTATAATACATATAAAATGATGCATTTGTAGCTCCATTGTTTAGCAAAGAGCTTTTAAAATAGTAGTTTCTCAAATATGAAATCACTGATACAGAGTATTTCAGAAAATCCAGTTGGAAAATATAAATAACTATAAACACACTCCAGGAAAGGCAATGGCACCCCACTCCAGTACTCTTGCCTGGAAAATCCCATGGACGGAGGAGCCTGCTGGGCTGCAGTCCATGGGGTCACTAAGAGTCAGACACGACTGAGCGACTTCCCTTTCACTTTTCACTTTCATGCATTGGAGAATGAAATGGCAACCCACTCCAGTGTTCTTGCCTGGAGAATCCCAGGGACGGCAGGGCCTGGTGGGCTGCCATCTATGGGGTTGTACAAAGTCGGACACGACTGAAATGATTTAGCAGCAGCAGCAAACATACCAACAATGCTTGAAATTATACCTAATTAATGTATTTCAAATAATATTTCAAACAAATAAATAACTAGATATATAAATTTCTTGAAGATGACATTAAAATGCTGATTTTTAAATGTGATTATCTTGCAAGAAAATTTTGCTATTCCCAAGTTCAGATCCACAACTAATAAACCATAAATATATATTTCAAGTGTGGTAAGTGAATCAACTAAAATAAGAAAATATAAAGAGAAGATGCCTCACAGAGCAAGAAGAATTATAAATTATGAGACATTGAGCACCATATTTCCAAGGCTCAAAATCATTCAAGTAAGTTTATGCACAAAGTAATCAAAGTATATGTTAATATTGAAATACATTGGTCTTAAATTTTCACTATCCACAAATCTATAATGCCACAAATCCCAATAATTAGATTCTAGTCCATATAGCTTATAGTATCTTCCACTAACTTCTTCAAATTCTATTAGATTAATAAATAATGAGAATTCAGGCATACATTGACATAGATTTTTCTCTTGGTTCCAATCAACTACACAGTATATAGTTACATTAAGCTTGCTTTTACCAAGAGTAAAGGAATCTAGTTTAGTATGTGACCTAATCAATATACATGGGGTTTCCCTGCAAGCTTAGTGGTAAAAAATTCACCTGTCAATATAGGACACACAAGTTTGCTCCCTGGGTCAGGAAGATCTCCTGGAGAAAGAAATGACAACCCCCTCCAATATTCTTGCCTGGAAAATCCCATGGACAGAGAAAGCTGAGTGACTACAGTCTATGGGGTTACAAAAAGTGTCAAACTGGACTTGACTAAACAAAAACAATATCAATCAATAGACATCAATGGAACAATTACCAGTATGGAAAATCTGTCTGGAAAATATCAGGATAATACAGGAACACTTCTATTGGCTTATATAAGAATATTAAGCAGATTTCTTTATTTAAGATCTAAAATGTCTAAATTCATTGATATATTCCATTGTTGGCCTAAAAGAGTGACTCTCAAATGAGGTTAGACTGATGAGTATACAGCTAGGATTCTGAAGACTGTTCAAGAAACAAAGTTTCCTCAATGTATATGATCCAGGGTATGTGTAGCTTCTGAAGCTAGGGGATCAATTAGGGGAATATTAATATGTCAAGCCATTATGGTATAAATTATGGTATTGATTTATGATTAATATACTATACTTGATATAATACACTGCTGCTACCATCTTGAAATCTTAACAACTTTAACAGGGTCTACATTTTTATCCTGTAATGTCCCACTTGAATTATATAGGCTTCCCTGCTTCTTAATTTTGTAGCTCAAAAGTAAAATACTATATTTGGCACAGCTTTAATTTTTAGGGCTGGCTTGAGATAATGATTCATTTATAATCTTCCTTCAAGAAAAAATATATTGGTGGAAAGTTGTGAAATATTAATCACTAATTAGTTTTGTACCATAGGTCTTATGAAACAAAAATAATTAGTGACTAATCCATCAGAGACTACAACATATATGGGAAGAAATTTCATGTGCAGAGTCTCAAGAACTTATGCATATTTTGATTTTACTAAAGCTCAAAAACATTCATTTTAGGAAAGAATAAATGAGGGTGTATGTATAGAGATAGCCGCTTCACAAAATACAAGTCTTTTTCCTTTTTTATTTTTAACCACAGGAAGAATTTTATAATGGCACATTGTTCCAAATTCTGTATCTTGTAATACTGAAGGCATTTCCTACTCTGTGTCTTTCTTACACCAAATAGTGCTTACACCATGCACATCTTTTTATGTCCTAATTGAAGCTATACTCTAGAGGAGGAAAATGACTGGAAACTCTTGTTTTATAGAGGCAGAGCCTATAAAGCAAAGTGCTTGGATAAAATGGAAATACTGAAAATGTACATACAATGTTCTGCTAGTCTGAAGCAAATAGATCTTAAAAATAGGAAGAATGGCAGTATTTATTTTATCCATTTTTTTTTAGTACCAGGAAAAGACAACACCAACTTTAAAAATCCGAAGGCTATGTTTGCATGAATTCTGCCCAGGACTTTCTTCTTTTGTTTTTTCGCCATATGCATTTCATTTAGAAGCAACGACTGCCATATGTTTTTGATTCATTTACACTCAGCTCATAAAAGTACTGTGTTTTAGGAGGTATTTGATGTCCACAGAATTTCTGAACATCTTTATAAGCCATTTTATTTAAACCAGGAAGTTATATTTTGCTAGCATGTGAAATGAAATATCAAATGGTTCATATTTGAAAAATCTCATAAATCTCTGAATGTATCACACACATACGTATATAGCAGAATGACTTTGTAAATATATTTACTTTCTTTAGTCTATGAATTTGTTTACATATTCCTAGTGAAGTAGAGAATTGAAGAAGTTGTTTACAAAGTTTAAGGCTCAATTGTTTTTTTTTAACTGAATTATACACTAAATTCATTTCTTTTTTTTAGTGTTTATTTTATATTTAACCCAAATTTCATCTAGATTTTACTCAAGTTGTGTATAAACAGTCTTCTATCTTTATAGCATAAGTTATATTTTTGAAAATAAGAAATTAATGTAAACTTTTAAATTCACATTCATTGGTTTGTGATAAATAAAAACTCCAGAAAATTAAAGCACGTGCCTATGTGTGCACGTGCTTAGTTGGTCAGTCATGTTCAACTCTGTGTGCCCCCATGGACTGTAGCCTACCAGGCTCCTCTGTTCATGGAATTTTCCAGGCAAGAATACTGGAGTGGTTTACCATTTGCTTCTCCAGGGGATGTACCCGCCCCAGGAATTGAACCTGTATCTCTGTGTCTGCTGCATAGGTAAGCAGATTCTGTACCACCATGCCAACTGGGAAGCCTAAAGCATGTGCCTTAGGAAACTGCAAATATAACAAGCATTTGGGGATACCTTTTTCCATTCATTATTTCTTCCAAATTGTTTTACCAAGTGACTTGTCTGATTCATCATTGGATTTTAATTAACTCAAGTTTAGATAAACAATTCAGAACACTTCATAAACAAATGTATAGCCGGATAGTTACCCTGCAGTTTCAGGTAATCAAATAAGAACCCAAAGTGCACTGGTTTCCACTTGCCAGAGAAAAACATAAACACAAAGTAACTGGGATAAATGAGATTGGAAATTGTTTGTTTTTTGTCATATTTGTTTCTCAAATAGTAAAGGATACACTTAACTTTGCTTGTTTTTTTACGATTTGCTACTCAAATTCCAAGATCAATTCATTCTAATCCCTCAAGTCTTTGATTGTTTTATGACTTAACAAAATCAATAGTTCTCTGGATGGTAGGATTCAGGGATGGCATAAAATTAACAGGATTTATCAAATATACCTCTTATAGCCTCCTCACATTTGTGTAGATAGAGTATTTTTCTGAATAGTTATACACTTATTCAAAAGCAACTAACTGGAGAAAATATACATTAACTCAAAAGAGAAAGTTTTTTTTTTTTTTTTAAGGATTATTTCTGGGTAATATATATTATATATATTACACTTAAAATATTAAGATCCTCACATGCAATTGCTTGCTTTTCTGTTTATTTTTTACTAGAATTCATTTTTGTTTGTTTTGCTTTGTTTTTAATAGTGGTTGTTCTGTGTATTACAGTACATATGCTTTAATTATGAAGTTAGGGTCATTGCCATACCAGTTTAAAATTCAATAGACTCATCATATCAAAGTGCCTTTTTCCATTCATTATCCTTTTTGACCTCTGTTATTTCTAATCAGAAGTCAATCATCCCATATATTATGAGATGATAAAATCACCTTCCAAGTAATTTACCTTATTTTCTCTGATTGTATCTAGGATTTTACCTTTATTATATATATATATATATATATATATATATATATATATATATATATATTAAGTTTGTCAATAATGTTTCTATATTGCTATTATATATACAAATTCTGCTTGGGTTTGATCTGCTTGAATTTCTGTTTACAGTTTATACTTTTCATTAAATTTCTGACATCCCACTCATTAGTCATTCATATACATATATATATTTATTCAAATTACACACACATTATCAGTTTATCTTTAGGGGGCTCCAGTTACATATTTGTTACCTCTCTTGATAATTTCCCTACAGTTCATTAATCCATTCTTTTTTTAATTTGTTTTTAAAAATCTGGCTATCTTTGTTTCTGCTCTCTATGCTTCAGTTGGGTTATTCATTTTTCTTTCTGTTTAAAGACACTGATTATTTATTATGCGGTCTCTAGTTCTGCTAATTTTTACTTTGTGCAATTTTCATAAAAGATATTGTATGCTGAGTTCTATAGTTTATACTTGGTTTCTATTTTTCTACAATGAATTTCCTTATTTCAATTTAGACCAACCTTTTGCTTTAAATTCAAGAGTAAATTCACAAAAGCTATTATGATGATCTTGTCTGCTATTTCCTAAATTTGGCTCATAGTGAGGTCTTTTCCACTTAAAAAGAATACACATCATGTTTTTTTTTTTTTCCTGGGATGTCTACTAATTCTTTAATTTATGCTATGTAATAGAGGTAATGAGCCTCCCACATGGCTCAGTGGTAAATAATTCACCTGCTAATGCAGGAGACTCAGGTTCTATCAGGAAGATCCCCTGGAGTAGGAAATGGCAACCCACCTCACTATTCTTGCTGGGATAATCCCCGGGACAGAGGAGTCTGGAGCACTATAGTTCATGGGGTTGTTAAAGAGTAGGACATGACTTAAAGACTAAATAACAACAACAGGAATGATACACTGTAAAACAAACAAACAAAAAACAATTACATTGTTCTTTAAAAGTTACTGAGTTTGACTTCTGCTAAGTCATGCCCGACTGCAACCCCACAGACGGCAGCCCACCAGGCTCCCCTGTCCCTGGGATTCTCCAGGCAAGAACACTGGAGTGGGTTGCCATTTCCTTTTCCAATGCATGAAACTGAAAAGTGAAAGTGAAGTTGCTCAGTCATGCCTGACTCTTGGTGACCCCATGGACTGCAGCCTACCAGGTTCCTCTATCCATGGGATTTTCCAGGCAAGAGTACTGGAGTGGGGTGCCGTTGCCTTCTCCAGTTTGACTTCTAGACAGTCAAATTACCAACAGAGTTTGATTTCAATAGCCAGACAATGCTATGACGTATGCTATACCTACAAATGTACTGAAATTGAAAATATCCTCTAAGATAAGTTTTCAGTGAACTTTATACAATCCCAGGTGTTGTCTTTCCACTCAAAAACTACAGATGAAGTTTATCAGGCTGACTTCACAGTAATGGGGGAAGTTGCTCTTTTGCTACAGTTGCTCTTTTTGGTATAGATTTTATTTCTGTTGCTATTTTTATTCTTTAAATAATGCAAAAATTGACATACATACATTATTTCTAAGAGATATGTGCTTATTAATTAGATAACATTTTCACTGAAGTGGATTTTTATGCATTTAACTAATCTGAAAAATGCTTAAAACATAAAACTTTACTATATCATGCCTTGATTTTACTCTGCCCAAAATATGATAAAAAATGTTGCTTTTTCAAAAATAATAACATTCCTTTTAGGGTATTATTTTATTAAAAATAAACAAGAATTAAAACAACACATATCAAAAATATGATATTGCTTTTATCATGAGTTTCACCTCCTTAGAGCAGATACTTAAAAAAACTAAATTACACACTACAATCTTTCAAAACTGTGGTCATATTAGAGACATGAGTTCATTAACTTTTAAATTAGTTTATGAATCAAAATAAAATGTGTGCTCTTTCTGAAAAATGGAAGTTCAGTAGTTGAGCACAAACATAGACATGTCATGATGTAACTACATATTAGATATAGAAAAATTTTAGAGATATGGATCCTTTATGCTTCAAGAAAAAGTTTAATTATTAAAACAGATGCTTAAAGTAATTAATTTTAGGATTTTAAAATATATTGATTGTAAATAGTTTCATAACTCTAATTTTTTATTTTTGATCTCTGTATTTATGTGAAATCTTAGCCTTAGTTTCTGATCTTATTCTGTATAAAGGCTTCTAAGACTTAAAAAACTGAGAAAAATCCAGTTTACTTGTTCACATACATAAATTTTCAGAGATGCTGACAATTTTCCTAATTAAATATCATTTTCTAGCTAAAACTTCATACATGGAACAAAAAAAAGGACTAACTCTATACTCAAAATAAAATATTCTATCCAAGTGCATTGGAAAAATATTCATCACAGATTTGAGTTCTCATAGATCAGTCTTCCTTTCCTGGGGTGCAATTTACTGTATATGAAATTCAGGCCCATCTATGTTTCTCTCATCAGACATGGGGGACAAGGGAAACTGATGTGACTATGATATTCATGCTGCCTGTCTGGACTATAATAATCCTTTGTTTCTACCTCAGGAGTTTCTGTCTTCTGCCAGCATCCATGAAACTGTGGCAAGTCAATTTTTTTGGTTTTAAGCAGAAAAAAAAAAATATATATATATATATATATCTCACCTGTTACAATTCTGAACAATATATAATAAGCACTTGCTGTTTAATGTGAAATATGTTATATACTGGAAAATGTGTTATGAATATATTACGACAATCACAGTACAGTATGTCAAGTAAGGAAAAAAAAGAGAGAGAAACCCATTAACTAAAGAGCCTCCTGATGAAAGTGAAAGAGTAGAGTGAAAAAGTTGGTTTAAAATTCAACATTCAGAAAACTAAGGTCATGGCATATGGTCCCATTACATCATGGCAAATAGATTGGGAAACAGTGGAAACAGTGGCAGATTTATTTTTTTGGGCTCCAAAATCACTGCAGATGGTGATTGCAGCCATGAAATTAAAAGATGCTTGCTCCTTGGAAAGAAAGTTATGACTAAACTAGACAGCATATTAACAGGCAGAGACATTACTTTGCTAACAAATGTCCGTCTAGTCGAGGCTATGGTTTTTCCAGTAGTCGTGTATGGATATGAGAGTTGGACTATAAAGAAAGCTGAGTGCCAAAAAATTGATGCTTTTTGAACTCTGGTGTTGGAAAAGACTCTTGCGAGTCCCTTGGACTTCAAGGAGATCTAACCAGTCCATCCTGAAACTCCAATACTTTGGCCACCTTATGCGAAAAGCTGACTCATTGGAAAAGACCCTAATGCTGGGAAAGATTGAGGGCAGGAGGAGAAGGGGAAGAAAGGATGAGGTGTTTGGATGGCATCAGCAACTCAATGGACATGAGCTTGGGTAAACTCTGGGAGTTTGTGATGGACAGGGAGGCCTGGAGCGCTGAGATTCATGGGGTCGCAAATAGTCGGACAGGACTGAGCGACTGATCTGATCTGATATGTTTGGTTGGTCTGATCTGATTGGTTTTCCCTAGTTCGTGTGTGGGGACTTCTCATTGTGGTGCTTCTCTTATTTTGGAACACAGGCCCTAGAGTAAATGGACGTCAGTAATTGTGTGTGGTGTTCAGTAGCTGCAGATCACTGGCTCTAGAGCATGGACTCAATGGCTGTGGTTAATGAGCTTAGTTGCTCTACACCATATGGGATCTTCCCAGACCAGGGATCAGACCATGTCCCCTGAGTCGGCAGGTGGATTCTTAACAACTGGAGCACCAGGAAAGTCCCAAGATCATCTTTATTCAAGGGATGACTTGTGCTCTATGTAAAATGGCAGGACTTGATGTGGGTGATATTTAGACCTAATTATCAAAGTATCTAACTAAACTATCAAAACTTAACTATTTTTATGATTTTTTTTAGAAGTTATGCCAACATATAGCTTTCCTATTTCTTTTTTATTTTTTTAATTTTATTTTACTTAACTTTACAATATTGTATTGGTTTTGCCATATATCAAAATGAATCTGTCACAGGTTTACATGTGTTCCCCATCCTGAACCCTCCTCCCTCCTCATATTTCTTTTTTATAAAATTAAAATATAAAAGAGGAACTATATTGAATATCTATCATCTAAGTGTTCATGTTTATACCTTTCCATTAGGTCACAGAAATATGTTATTTTGATGTTGAATGTTGTAAAATCAGTGATCAGCATTACTATATATTTAGTTTAAAATAGGAAAAAAAAAAGTACCCAAATATAATTCAGAAAGTCATATTGTTAAGCAAATTTGTATGGACATCTATAAGTACCCAAGTAAATTTATGTACTGTCATTTTTGGTAGAGCAAAATGAATTCAAGTAAAATAACTATCCTAATTATGTTATATAAATAGCATGACAATGAAATTGAAAATTCCTCACTGACATATTGTGTATATAAATAGTGATCTTGCTTTATGGTAATAGAAGTAACCAGACACTAGATTTATGACCTGTATTCTTTTGAACTGTGGTGTTGGAGAAGACTCTTGAGAGTCCCTTGGACTGCAAGGAGATCCAACCAGTCCATTCTGAAGGAGATCAGCCCTGGGATTTCTTTGGAAGGAATGATGCTAAAGCTGAAACTCCAGTATTTTAGCCACCTCATGCAAAAAGTTGACTCATTGGAGAAGACTCTGATGCTGGGAGGGATTGGGGGCAGGAGGAGAAGGGGACGACGGAGGATGAGATGGCTGGATGGCATCCCTGACTCGATGGATGTGAGTCTGAGTGACCTCCGGGAGTTGGTGATGGACAGGGAGGCCTGGCGTGCTGCAGTTCATGGGGTCGCAAAGAGTCGGACACGACTGAGCGACTGATCTGATCTCTGATGATGGAATAGACTCTAAGAAGCAATACCATACTATTTCATAACAGTACAATTACTACTACATCAATATAAGCATAAGAAATGAATTTATTCAAAAACCTTGAGATAAATGTATGCCTTAATTCAAGAATTTCAATGTATTTGGAAGCAGGAGAAAGACTAGTTCATTATTCAGTTACCTTGAAACACTGAAGGAGGTTGATGTGTAAGGAAAGGAATAAGTAATATTACCATAACATGACATGCCATGGAATTGCTCTTTTAAGTATCAGAATTATTAATGGAATTTATAGTGAAACATCTATACCAGCAGAGATATATTACAAGTAAACAAAAGAGAAGATATGAAATTCAGTTTTCCTGTCTTTAATTTGTTTTATGTATAAATTGACGTTAATTTTGACTATTTCTTTTTTAATATTCCAGCACTCAGGAGATGGCGGGCATTGGACTGGGAAGGGTTTTTTTTTTTAAACCCTTCACAATATGTGAAGTTTACCACTTTGTCCTTATTTGGAATCACTCACCTTGAGACCTGCAAACTTGAAAACAGTTGTCTCACAATCTCAGCAAATGTAATTTTCTCAGAGAACTCTGCTAAAGAAATAGCTTCACCTATGGTTGTGTAGAAAAAGAAAACACATGACAAATTATTAATCTCCTGAGCTATAAAGTTATCTACAAGAAAGGAAATGGAAAAGATAAAAAGCCTCTCCTCTTGAGAAAAAATGAAGAATGCCCATGTTCTATTCTCTCTGTATATACTTAGCTAACCAGGAAGGGTTATTGCTGCTGCTAAGTCACTTCAGCAGCAGTGAAGTGTCCGACTCTGTGTGACCCCATAGATAGCAGCCACCAGGCTCCCCCGTCCCTGGGATTCTCCAGGCAAGAACACTGGAGTGGGTTGCCATTTCCTTCTCCAATGCATGGAAGTGAAAAGTGAAAGTGAAGTCGCACAGTCGTGTCCGACTCTCAGTGACCCCATGGACTGCAGCCTAACAGGCTCCTCCATTCATGGGATTTTCCAGGCAAGAGTACTGGAGTGGGGTGCCATTGCCTTCTCCAGAAGGGTTATTGCAATCTTTATATACTTGACTTCTGTCAGACATTTGATAGAATTTTTAAGTTATGTAGAAATCTACAATTCTTAATGTAAGGCAATTTAATATGAAGCCAATTCAAAAAGAATTTTTTTTTTTATTTTTCCTGCAAAGATAATTGACAGGAGAAGCATAAAGAAAGAAGGACTCTGTCTGCACTGGAAATGTCAGGAAAATGTTTTTGGCTGTGGCATATTAAAGGGAACCCAAGAAAGAGACATTAGGAAGAAAAGAAGAGGTACAGCACTATAAAATGAGTGGGAAACTCCCACAAATAGAAGGACATGAAAATTAGTATGTGTGAGTATATGAAAGAATGGTCCTTAGTGATTCAAAAATATGTGAAAATCCTACCATGATGGTTAGTTCAATGAGAATCCAGAAATGACCTAAAATATTATTCACTTTTACATATGTCTTGTTTCAAAGCAGAATTTTCTACATTGTTAACACGTTAAGTACATTTTACACATGTATATTGAGCATCTAGTATTTGAATGACCTTATTCTAGAAATTGTGAATTTAGAAAAAAATATGATACTCTCCTGTTATCAAATAGTGCAAGGGAAAATACTATATTATTTATACATAATAATTTTTAAATGTATGTTTATAAATCATAAGGTAGGCTATATTATAATAGTATAAAATAACTACAAAGTAAAATGACAATGATGTTTATTCAAATATATTGTAAAGACTCAGGCAGAGTGTGAAATCAAAGGGTGTATAAGAATAAGAACTACTAATATTCCACACAAACTTTGGGGAACTGACTAACCCACATAGAGGACAGAACATTTTTAAAGCTAAAAAATATATAGGGTAAAAGTAGTGCTTCAGGAACTAGAAATAATTTATCAAGAGAAACATTTAAATTATTATGAAGGACAAGATGAGAGATATCTACAGGCAAAATCCAGGTCAGGGAAACTTACAATATACAGCTGGGTCTTTAACTGTGTTATTATTGGCAGTAAAAATAATTGAGTTGGTCTTATTAGTGAGGTAGGGGAAAACTTTATTTCATAACTGTAAAGTTTATTTAAAAACAGTTGTAATACAAATGAATTGAAATGGGCCAACTTACTTTGATTTACAGTCCAAGAAAACAGAACACTTAACATTTTCTACAAGTGTTTAACAAAGGTTCATAAACCTGTGGTCCATCAACAGCAAAAATGAAAAACACCCATTAAATGTTTTTAAAGAGGCTTTTTCGATCACAGACAATACAATTTTTTTCCTTCAAAAGCTCAAAATAAAATTTTTCATTTGTATTTTAATAACTTTACATATAGCATGTAAAAGTGAAGATTAAGATTGATACTTCTGTTTGTAGTAATCTACTACAAAAAAGAAATTTATTTTTTTTAATTTTATTTTACTTAACTTTACAAAAAAAAAATTTAAAAAATGATTGCTTTCTTAGTACTCATTTCAGAGGCACAAACACACATTTATTGACACCAAGGCAAATATGTCCAGAAGTTTACAGAATGATATGGCTTTCAACATGTACCTTAGTCATAAAAAATCTCAGGATATAAATCCATGTTTACTATAGGATTGGGAAGCAGTGGCAGAATTTTATAAAATATAAATTTTTATAAAATATGTGTTTCTTAGTACACAAGTGATTTCTTTCTTGCTTTGATATTCTTTTCCTTCTAAAATATTACTTGGAAGGACATGCAAATCCCTTCTTTTGTAACAAACTAAAGAAAATTCTATAAATATTTTAATCTGTTTCACATTAGGGAATTTATCAGTGTTTTAATGGGGCAAGAGGCAAAAATAAATTCCATTTAAACCCTACAGCCCTGATTCTTCAGATATGGAAAGTAGATTGAGTCATCAAATCATTTCTTTTTATTCTACTTTTTATATTACTTTAATGTAAAACAGGAGAGAAAGGAGATGTTTCCTGAATAAAAGCTAAATATTATTCCAGCATATTTTAAAAGATATTTATATCAAAGAGAAAGGAAATAAGAACAGAGGGGAGGGAGAGAGAAAGAGAGGAAAGAAAAGAGGAAGGGAAGGAGGAAAGAAGGAAGGAATGAAGGAATGGTAAAGAGAAAAGAGAGAAGAGAGGGACATAGGAACAGAAAGAACTAGCAGCTATGTTAGATACCATTATGCTCAAACATAATAAATTCCGAGTAGAATGGTTCTAAGTGTGTGCTATTATTACAAAATGTTCACTAAGGACAACTTTGTGTATATGAGAACTAAAAGTACATAGGAAATAAAGTTAACAAAAAGAGTTTGGAGATAGCAAATGAGGTTTAAAGATCAACTGTTTATTGGAATCAGAGAAGTCTAGAAAACAAAAAAGAACCGTAAGTCATGATTGTTTACTTTTGTTGTAAGTTGTGGATAGAGAGGAGAGAACAAAAAGGAATGATCCTCAGCTATTTCTGCTGAAAAACAGGACTTTCTCCTGGCTGACAACATCTGTATATTTTCAACCTTTAAGTAATGGAAACCTGGCAGCATAGATGAAGTGATGATAATAGAAGAAATAAAAAGAATAAAATTAGAAAGATGAAATAAAGATTTGATTGATGGAGAAAAATAGGAACATTTTACTGGTTGTAAAAATATTGATAAAATAAGTTAAACCCTGTGAGGTAATAGTACAATTATTATTCTTTTAAAATAAAGGGGACATTAAAAGTATCAGTAACATAACCTAGAATAATTTTTCAGTCTGGGTTATTACTAATTTCTTTTTTATTAATATTATCTTATTATTTTTGGTAGTAGTAATGAGGCAACATGGAGGGAATATATGTAAACCACCTAAAACTCGATCAACGGACACACAAAATTCTATAGATTTTAGTTTTTATCCTTTTCTTTCTTCCCAAAGGTGTGAATAGGTTTCTATGGCAATTTTTTTTTCTGAACTTCTTTTTTTATTATCTAATTTTTTAGCTTTAAAGAATTGTCTTGGTTTCTGCCAAACATCAACATGAATCAGTCATAGATACACATATGCCCCGCCCCCTACTTGAACCTCCCTTCACCTTCCTCCCCATCTCCTCCCTCTAGGTTGTTACAGAGCCCCAGTTTGAAATCTCTGAGGCATACAGCAAATTCCACTGGCTATCTATTTAGTTGTTGTTCAGTCACTCAGTTGTGTCCAACTCTTTGCCACCCCGTGGACTACAGCACGCCAGACTTCCCTGTCCTTCACCATCTCCCGGAGCTTGCTCAAAGTCATGTCCGTTGAGTCAGGGATGCCATCCAGTCATCTTGTCCTCTGTAATCCCCCTCTCGAATGAGTCTTGTCTTCGCATCAGGTGGCCGAAGTATTGGAGCTTCAGCTTCAATATCAGTCCTTCCAATGATTATTCAGGATTGATTTCTTTTAAGATTGACTGGTTTGATCTCCTTGCAAATCAAGGGACTCTCAAGGGTCTTCTCCAACACCACAGTTCAAAAGAATCAGTTCTTCAGTGTTCAGCCTTCTTTATGGTACAACTCTCACATCCGTACATGACTAGTGTAAAAACCATACCTTTGACTCTATGGACCTTTTTGGAAAATTACTATCTCTGCTTTTTAATTATACTGTCTAGGTTTGTTATAGCTGGTGTTAATGAAAGTTTCAGACTTTCCTAGTGGCTCAAATGATAAAGAACCTGCCTGCAATTTGGGAGACACAGGTTCAGTCCCTGGGTGGGGAAGATTCCCTGAAGGAGGGCATGGCAACCCACTCCAGCATTCTTGCCTGGAGAACCCCATGGACAAAGGAACCTGTCAGACTACAGTCCAGAGGGTCACAAAGAGTCAGGCATAACTGAGGGGCCTTAGCATGCACGCAGGCAAACACATTGACAATGGCAATAATAGCAATTGCAGCAATAAGCACTCTACTTGATTCTGGTATGTATGCTTTAAGAAAAAATGGTTAAAAATGCCTGTCAATTAATTCTTCTCTTCTTGTTATTTTTTGATACATATGAAATAGATTTTTGTGAAGTACTTATTTGAGAAGTATTTTTTTTTCCTATTCTGGTTTTTATTTATTTATTTTTCCTATTCTTTTTTTTTTTTTTTTTTTGACCATGCCACATTACTTATGGGACTTTAATTCCCAGACCAGGAATTGAATGTTGTCTCCCTGCAGTGGAAGTGCAGAGTCCTAACCACTGGTCGACCAGGGAATTTCCTTCTATTATTCTCAATAAAATTTTGAAATACTGCTTGATTTAGTTTTTGCTTTTGTCCATGTAGAGATGGATAGTTTCTCATTAAACACAGTTTTATTTTGTTGTTCCCCACCAATTAGCTATATTTTTGTTCAAGAATGATAATTTTTATTGCTTTCTTTGTTACTATTTTAGAATTATTCAACATGTAATCATGAAAAAATTTTGTAAAGTTTTATGCCATAGTGTAAATTTAAATGCCTTAATTGAACTTCTTCATCCTTTATGGGCTTAAAGTATATGACACTTTTCTTTGAAAATGCTAGTGTCAGATACTACACATCTTACATTCATTTTAAAACTTTTTTCATCCTGAAAATGATTGATATTTAACTTTGTCTTATTCCTTTCCTTCCACAATTGCAATAGAGGAAGATAATGCTTGAAGTTAGTATAAGATAAAATATGTTCAAGAATGAAAACAAGAATGCAAAATTATTGAAAAATCTTTACAAATATAGATAGAAAGTAAATGAAATAACTATATCCTAAGTCCTTACTAAGTTATGGACTAGAAATAGTATCCTAAGGATCTACCAAGTTCTTTTAGGAAGAGTGAAAAAGAAATACCTTAAGGAAATGCTTAATTAAGTTACTTGGAATTATACAGAGTGAAGTAAGCCAGAAAGAAAAACACAAATACAGTATACTAACGCATATATATGGAATTTAGAAAGATGGTAACAATAACCCTGTTTACAAGACAGCAAAAGAGACACTGATGTATAGAACAGATTTTGGACTCTGGGAATTTCCTGATTTTTTTTCTTTATTTTTCCAACTTTTAAAAAATTGAAGTATAGTTAATTTATAAAGTTGTGCTACAATAGTTTGAAAGTTCCTTTAAAAAAGTATATAGCTTGGGATTTACTTTTAATATTTCTCTAAATATTTCATTTAAAAAAATATGGCTTGTATGCATTCAGCATATCTTCAGTAATTAATTGGTTAAAAAAATCTTGGAATGCAGATTTGATTCTTTTAAGTTTTTACTATCTCAAAATACTTTATAAAATCACAATGTTTAAATGTTTTTAATAAATAAATAAAAACAAAATCACATGAAGAATACAAGGTCATTCCTGAGACTGGAAATATGTAATCAGAGAATCCAAAGCTTCAGATAATAGCATGAGTAGCTAAAGTTAGGGAGGAGGCTATGGCAACCCACTCGAGTACTCTTGCCTGGAAAACCCCATGGACTGAGGAGGCTGGTGGGCTGCAGTCCATGGGGTTGCTAAGAGTCGGATAAGACTGACTTCACTTTCACTTTCACTTTCATGCATTGGAGAAGGAAATGGCAACCCACTCCAGTGTTCTTGCCTGGAAAATCCCAGTGACGGTAGGGCCTGGTGGGCCGCTGTCTATGGGATTGCACAGAATCGGACACGACTGAAGCGACTTAGCAGCAGCAGCAGCAGCTAAAGTTATACACGATTTTTGATATGCTCTTTATAATCCATGTTATACTATAGGATATAATTTATGTTTCTTAGTAAGGGATGTTTTCTTAAATCAAGATTGTATAAGGATTTCTGCATCAAAAATGTCTAAATTTATTATACATAGCTGTGAACATGTTAAATGTTAGGATATGCTAATTAAAGGATGTGCTATTACATCACTAAAAGTATTACTGCCATTTATAAACGTGAAAGTTGCTCAGTTGTGTCCGACTCTTTGCGATCCCAAGGACTGTACAGTTCATGGACTGCTCCAGGCCAGAATACTGGAGTGAGTAGCCTTTCCCTTCTCCAGGGGATCTTCCCAACCCAGAGATTGAATCCAGGTATCCCACATTGCACGTGGATTATTTACCAGCTAAGCCACGAGGGAAGCCCACCATTTATTAAAAATCTGTGTACATGATCAAGCTGAGTATTACTCAATATTGAGAGTGGCAGAAAAATGTCCAAATGCCTTCTAGAAATATGTTCATTTTAGAAAATATCAATGTTACTAAGTAAATGAACAAGGAAAATAATAATATAAATGACAAAACTGTTTTCTAGGATAAATAATTTTTAAATTTTTTTTAAGCCTTATACCTAATAAGGGAAAGGAACAAGAAGTAACTGTACAAAAAACATTTATATATAATAACATTTCTGGGGATAATAAAAGTGATTCAAACACAGCCTTGTAACCATAACTTACAGCTATCAATTTATGAAAATCTACTTCAGTAATTGTTCTGGCTAAGTTCTTTCATTACAGAAACTCGTTTCCCATTTTCTTGATTATTATATTGAGAAACCTGAGTGCTTGTTTCCTTGCTAGTCTTGGCATTCAGATCATTCGATATCAACTAAGTTCAAACTTGAAATCAAATATTAAACTCCAGGATTTTCTGTATAATATCAACAAATAATCAGAAAAAATATTCTATCAATTGGAATATACTGATTGGATCAGTATATTGGAATATACTCATTTGCAAATTTTCCTGGATGTTTAAAAATTTTTAATTTATTCAGGTAAAAAAAAACTATGATCATGTTCATTATATTCTTTAAAGAAAATAGGTAGGTGAGTTATAGCGATGTGTGAAAACTTGTCAAAGTTAAAACTAACAAAGTTTAAACCATACATGTTAGTAGTTTGCCTAGTCTATACTGCCATTCTCTATCCCAAACAGGAGAACACTCTCACAATCTTTTGGAACCTAAACTGAGATGTCATCCAGCTGAAGAGGATGAATGGGGCCTGCAGGGGCATCAGGGGAGGGCCTCCACAAACTGAGGCAGGTAAGCGGAGGCCAAGATCACAAACCCAGTGCTGTTTAGGCAGTGGAGAGCAGCTGTAGTGTATCAGGTAAAGTGATTTTCCTAAGTCCAGAAGGATCAGTGTCCTCAGTCATTCAGTTCTGTTTGAACATTTGACTCCAGCCAACCTGTCCCCACTTTACCTTGTTTTCCTGTAGTCTTAACAATTTCTGGATAAGTGTTTCCTGTACCATTATGTCAGACACTAAAAATAGACTCACAGCCCTAGCATTAAAGCAAAACATCTGTTGCAAAGAATAAAGTTGTTTCCTTTTGCCCCAGAAATAGAGTTAAGATCTGTAGTAAGAGGATTTTAGAAGTTGTTTCTGGTTTTTTTTTCCCATTATTTTTTTCATGAAAGAAGAGAAAAGAGTAATAATATCCTAGTTGGATAAACTGTATGCTGCTGCTGCTGCTGCTGCTAAGTCGCTTCAGTCGCGTCCGACTCTGTGTGACCCCATAGATGGCAGCCCACCAGGCTCTCCGGTCCCTGGGATTCTCTAGGCAAGAACACTGGAGTGGGTTGCCATTTCCTTCTCCAGTGCATGAAAGTGAAAAGTGAAAGGGAAGTCGCTCAGTCATGTCCGACTCTTCGTGACCCCATGGACTGCAGCTCACCAGGCTCCTCTGTCCATGGGACTTTTCAGGCAAGAGTACTGGATTGGGTTGCCATTGCCTTTTCTGGGATAAACTGTATATGTACCTATAAATAACAAATCAATGGATTATATAAAAGTAGATCTTAAATGGTTCCCATATTTTAAATTAATATATGGATTCTTTGAAGATTTTATTAAACAGCACCTAGAAAAGTGTCTGGCAATGACTAATAAGATTTGAATGTTTCCATGTAATAGCCCACTTACTCCTAATTTCTCAAGGAAAGGCCTATTCCTGACATAAATTACACCCATTAGAAAAATATTAAAGAAAACTAACTTTGCAGCCGAGAAACTATCACGAATGTAGGTGGGAAAAATCAGTTCAAATATATGATACATAACATCTGCAAGAATCCATAAACTTCAGATTTTTAAAAGGAACTGCTTTAAAACAATTAGCATTGGGACTTCCCTATTGGTCCAGTGGCCAAGACTGAGCTCCAAGTGCAGGAGCCTGGGCTTGATCCCTGGTCAGGGAACTAGATCCCACATGCCACAACCAAGACCTGGTTGAGCCAAATAAATAATTTTTTTTTTTTTTAAATTAGCATTAATTCCTGAGTCTGAATGTTTTCCCCAATCTTTCCTACTGGCTTTAATAATCTGACTTCTTAAAATGTAAATTCAACCAATTCATTCATTTTCAGAATGGTTTCAAAGTTATTTACTCTGGATAAATAAATCAGTCCCAGTACAGTTCAAACATTGTGCCTTAGTCTTTCTTTAAGCTTCTCCAGTTTGTAAACTAGAAAATACAATTTCTGTACATCAGTGTACCAGGAGGGAGTTGACAGCCTCTTCATGAATGGCCACATATATATTAGTGAGTAGCCACATATTATTAGAAGAGACTACACAGTGGTCCAGCTTCTCCTTTCTGCTTCCCTGTTGGTTCCTGATGTTGACATGGCAGCTCTTCAAATCTTCCAGCATGGGAAAGACTTGAATATGAGGACTGGTTGAGACCTGCAAACCTTCATGATATTGCTGACTCTTCTCAGATTTTAAGGGTGCTGCTCATCATCCGAGATCATTACTCTGTTTCCAGATAATATGTTGGCAGGGAGACATGTATGGCTTGCTATTTAGAAAAATATACACCTATGCATTTAATTTGCAATATAATTATTGAGAGAATATGTTATGTCATATTGTTTTAGGACTGGGATATAGTAGGGAACACAAGATAGTCAGGGAATTACATGTAGTTTTCAATAAACAAAGAGAGAATATAAACAAAACTATACCAATGTACAAGTAAAAAATTGATGAGTGCTATGCTGAGTCGGAGAAGGCAATGGCACCCCACTCCAGTACTCTTGCCTGGAAAATCCCGTGGATGGAGGAGCCTGGTAGGCTGCAGTCCATGGGGTCACTAGGAGTTGGACACGACTGAGTGACTTCACTTTCACTTTTCACTTTCATGCATTGAAGAAGGAAATGGCAACGCACTCCAGTGTTCTTGCCTAGAGAATCCCTGATGGGCTGCTGTGTCTGGGGTCGCACAGAGTCAGACATGACTGAAGTGACTTGGCAGCAGCAGCAGCAGCAGCATGCTGAGTAATAAAAGCACTAATTTCATACAGATAATATGCTTCAGTCATGTCTGACTCTTTGCAGCTCCATGGACTGTATCTCACGAGGCTCCTCTGTCCATGGGATTTCGCAGGCATGAATACTGGAGTGGATTCCCACTTCCATTTCCAGGGGATATTTCCAACTCAGGGATTGAACTGGCATCTCCTGATTGGCAGGCAGATTCTTTGCTGCTGAGCCACTGGGGAAGCCCTCATACAGATAAGGTGTATACTTATATTAAGAGACAAGAGGGTACTTTCTTAAAGAGAAACTTGGATATAAATGAAAATCTACTCATGTGGCATTCAAGGAAAACATCCTAAGCACAAGGACCAGTGATCACAAAGAACAAACTTGTTGAAGTGTCTCAGCACCACTGAGAAACCAAAATGTCCAGGGAAGCTGAAACATTACAAGTACATCACACAATTCTTGTATCCTTCTTCCATTTTTCTGCACGGCCCACCTTTTATAGCGACAATGCTGTGGCTTTGCACAGGTTGTAACTCTGTCTCAGCCTTCTGCCTTGGCTCCACCAACAACTCTAGCTTTCTTTTCAAGGGTATTTTGATAACGTGGTTTTGGACCCCTGCAGGAAATGTTGGTCTTCATGTATATGCATGTGGCACCAGAGAACTGAAATTCAGAGGAAGGAGAACCTGCACTGTACTTTATTTGTTGTCTTTCTTCACTTAAAAAAAAAAGAAAGAAAAAGAAAGATAAAGAAAAGAAAATTCTCTTCTCATCTCTCTATCTTTCTACTTCTATTCCCCTTTTTTTCTCTAAGCTTTAACTCATCCAGACCCTGGGAAGAAAAATAGATTCTGTGATTTGAAAATATGTCTTGCTGCTGCTGCCGCTAAGTTGCTTCAGTCGTGTCCGACTCTGTGCGACCCCAGGCACAGCAGCCCACCAGGCTCCGCCGTCCCCGGGATTCTCCAGGCAAGAACACTGGAGTGGGTTGCCATTTCCTTCTCCAATGCATGAAAGTGAAAAGTGAAAGTGAAGTCGCTCAGTCGTGTCTGACTCTTAGTGACCCCATGGACTGCGGCCCACCAGGGTCCTCCATCCATGGGATTTTCCAGGCAAGAGTACTGGGGTGGGGTGCCATTGCCTTCCCCGGAAAATATGTCTTAGTTCTTTTTAAAAAATAAACTTGATGCTATGTCATAAAATAATTACTTTAGAACTTGATAAGGTTTCCTCACCATTCAAGTTTAGGGTGTCATATGAAAAGAAAAGACAACATGCCCTTTCATATTACAAGAAATTCAGATTAACAATCTACATTTCTTCCTGCCTGAATGAGGTAGATATGGTAGACATACTCTGCCATGAGTATAGACTGTAAAGGTGTTCCTGTCGTTGCCATCTCTCATCATCAGGGACTTGCATCCCAGCGTGGAAAGTGCATAAGGAGGAGGGGCTGAGGTCAAGGACATTAGGAGTAAAACTATGAAAGAATTCAGATAGCTGGAAGATCCTATTAGAAGATAAGCAGCGATATTTCACTTTTGAGAATTTAGGAAATTCTTGGGATTTCACTTGCTCTAGGAAACACAGGTCTCTTCTTAAATTTTGTCCCTAATTTTGAATTGTAGCAGAATGTTTCAACCAATAGGTTAAGCAGTATATATGCATTATATGTACTGGGTTCCCTGAGGGCTCATGTGGTAAAGAATCTGCCTTCAATGCAAGAGACCTGTGTTCCATCCCTAGGTTTGGAAGAATCCCAGGAGAAAGAACTGCGACCCACTCCAGTATTCTTGCCTGGAGAGTTCCATGGACAGAGGACTCCGGCAGGCAGTCCATGGGGTCACTGAGTCAGACCTACTCATACATGAGAGTCTTTCACTTTGATGTATTATATACTTTATTCTTTGCATTGATCATTGAAGAAGGCTTTCTTATCTCTTCTTGCTATGCTTTGGAACTCTGCATTTAGATGTTTATATCTTTCCTTTTCTCCTTTGCTTTTCGCTTCTCTTCTTTTCACAGCTATTTGTAAGGCCTCCCCAGACAGCCATTTTGCTTTTTTGCATTTCTTTTCCATGGGGATGGTCTTGATCCCTGTCTCCTGTACAATGTCACGAACCTCATTCCATAGTTCATCAGGCACTCTATCTATCAGATCTAGGCCCTTAAATCTATTTCTCACTTCCACTGTATAATCATAAGGGATTTGATTTAGGTCATACCTGAATGGTCTAGTAGTATTTTGGCCACCTCATGCGAAGAGTTGACTCATTGGAGAAGACTCTGATGCTGGGAGGGATTGAGGGCAGGAGGAGAAGGGGACGACAGAGGATGAGATGGCTGGATGGCATCACTGACTTGATGGGTGTGAGTCTGGGTGACCTCCGGGAGCTGGTGATGGACAGGGAGGCCTGGCGTGCTGCGGTTCATGGGGTCGCGAAGAGTCGGACACGACTGAGCGACTGATCTGATCTGATCTGATCTGATACTTTATTCTACTCTCTACAATTTTAACACTATTATTTTCTGTATTTTACACTTGATGAACATGAGAATGAATTGTTCCACATCCTAGTTAGCACTTTATTATTCTAATTTTATTTATGCTGATGTATTTTTAGCACAAATCAAGTAAATATTTATAAAAAAGATTAGAGGTAGAATACATCAGGTATAGAACAGAATATTGCATTAAAGATATATTTTACCTTAGATTATATTAATTGATCAGTGCTCTATTATTCAGAAAAAGCAATGGCACCCCACTCCAGTACTCTTGCCTAGAAAATCCCATGGATGGAGGAGCCTGGTAGGCTGTAGTCCAGGGGTCGCTATGAGTCCACGGGGTCGCTATGAGTCCACCACAACTGAGCCACTTCACTTTCGCTTTTCACTTTCACACAATGGAGAAGAAAATGGCAACCCACTCCAGTGTTCTTGCCTGGAGAATCCCAGGGATGGCAGAGCCTGGTGGGCTGCTGTCTATGGGGTCGCACAGAATCGGACACGACTGAAGCAACTTAGCAGCAGCAGCAGCAGCTCCATTATTAACTTGATGTCACATGGTATTTATTTCTCATCCTTTTGCAACAACAGATGTGTAGAAAAAAAGAAAAAAAATTTCCTAAAGTTATGGGTTTCATTATAAAGGACAACATAGAAGAGCCAGAACTTGAGATTAAAGTTTTATGGTAGGATAAGGCCCAGGGAAGGCAGAGCCTGGTGGGCCACCGTCTATGGGGTCACACAGAGTTGGACACAACTGAAGCGACTTAGCAGTATTTCTGGAGAAGGCAATGGCACTCCACTCCAGTACTCTTGCCTGGAAAATCCCATGGATGGAGGAGCCTGATGTGCTGCAGTCCTTGGGGTCGCTAAGAGTTGGACACGACTGAGTGACTTCACTTTGACTTTTCACTTTCATGCATTGGAGAAGGAAATGGCAACCCACTCCAGTATTCTTGCCTGGAGAATCCCAGGGACAGGGGAGCCTGGTGGGCTGCCCTCTCAGGGGTCACACAGAGTCGGACACGACTGAAGCAACTTGGCAGCAGCAACATCATATGCATAATTCAAATTCTCCAATCCAATTTTGGGTAGGCTTTTCTAGCATTATGTTTGAACAGTATCTAAGGTATGCTACTGCTGCTGCGTCACTTCAGTCGTGTCCAACTCTGTGCAACCCCATAGAGGGCAGCCAACCAGGCTTCCTGTCCCTGGGATTCTCTAGGCAAGAACACTGGAGTGGGTTGCCATTTCCTTCTACAGTGCATGAAAGTGAAAAGTGAAAGTGAAGTCTCTCAGTCATGTCCGACTCCAGTGACCCCATGGACTGCAGCCTACCAGGCTCCTCCTTCCATGGGATTTTCCAGGCAAGAGTACTGGAGTGGGGTGCCATTGCCTTCTCCGATCTAATGTATAGATGTGCTATACTCAGTTGCATGTGTCTCTTTGTAACTCCATTTGACCCCAAAGGAACACACCAGGCTCCTTTGTCTGTCAAATTTTCCAGGAAATACTGGAGTGGGTTGCCATTTCCTACTCCAGGGGATCTTCCTGACCCAGGGATCAAACCCAGGTCTCTTGCATCTCCTGCATTAGGAGGCAGGTTCATTACCACTGAGCTACCTGGGCAGGATCACTGTAGATAGATCATTACAGAAAGGGGGCTGGCATTCACTTGCAGATGAGTAAGCTCACCTGCTTATGGGTAGCTCATTACATTAGTTAATTTCAATGAGCCATCATTAGCTTTGCTCTTAAAAGTGAAACTATCAGAAACTTCTCTTTCCCAAAACTATCCAACCAAGATATTCTAATCATAATCCTTTATTTCAAGAAATGGCAGTAATATGACAAGCCAGGCATCCATCACCACCCTGGTGGGTCTTTATATGGATAAAACTTGCCTTTAAACTTCAGCTAGCTCTTTAATCTATAATGGTTCAGAATTATACATCTTTACTCTGTTTTTAAACTTTTCACTAGAAGAGATATCCACCCTGAGTCCCTTATTTTATTAACCTATTTGGCCAGATAGATCAAAGCTTTAGAAATAATAAGACCAGGGTTTCTATAACTTTATATAATGACATGATTCTCCTACAGCTCTTGTGATTTCCTACAGAGATTAGAACACTTGTATTTCACAGTTGGCATTGTGCAAGTTTAAAGCACAGTGTTACCCTATTATGAAATCTGAGAAATAAATTCTTAAAAATAAATAACAATGTGTCTATAAATCTAATTTTCTATAAATACTGCAAACAAATAACATCATTGATTGTACTTTTTAAATAAAATCTAAGTTTTCAGTAACTACTTCTCTTTATTACTGATTTTTTTTTCCCTGCAATCCTCCCAGAATCTCACAATTGAGTCACATTTCAGGGCCTTTTACTTCATTATTTTTTCTCTCCTTTTTCTATTTCTTTTGCTAAGACAGCAGAGGTCTGTTTGGAGCCCCCCTGCCTGGCACTGCTGCAGGGATTTAAACTTTGGAAAGTTCAAAGAAAACAAGTATTATAAGGAGAAGCCTTGGATTTATATAGATTCTTTTGAAGAGCTCAATGTACAAGAAACCTCTCCCATGGTCAGGGTTAAGGTTACAAAGTATAAAACATGCAATCTCTATATTCTTGTCAGCCTCTCATTTTTCTGTACAATTCCAAAAACACCTTATTGAAAATGGTAGGTGCAATTATCAGCCACAGTTCCACCAGAAGGAAACAGATTTCCACATAGATTTTTTTTTCAAGAGTCTATAACCAAAAAAAAAAAAATATATATATATTTACAGAAATAAAGGTAGAGTTAAGGGAAATAATAACAAGGGGTACTGAGTTCTTTAGATACTGATATGCCTTTACTGGCCTTCAGATCAGATCAATCGCTCAGTCGTGTCTGACTCTTTGCAACCCCATGAATCGCAGCACGCCAGGCCTCCCTGTCCATCATCAACTCTCAGAGGTCACTCAGAGTCACGTCTATCGAGTCAGTGGTGCCATCCAGCCATCTCATCCTCTGTCGTCCCCTTCTCCTCTTGCCCCCAATCCCTCCCAGCATCAGAGTCTTCTCCAATGAGTCAACTCTTCACATAAGGTGGCCAAAGTACTGGAGTCTCAGCTTTAGCATCATTCCTTCCAAAGAAATCCCAGGGCTGATCTCCTTCAGAATGGACTGGTTGGGTCTCCTTGCAGTCCAAGGGACTCTCAAGAGTCTTCTCCAACACCACAGTTCAAAAGCATAAATTCTTCCGCACTCAGCCTTCTTCACAGTCCGACTCTCACATCCATACATGACCACAGGAAAGACCATAGCCTTGACTAGGCGAACCTTTGTTGGCAAAGTAATGTCTCTGCTTTTGAATATGCTATCTAGGTTGGTCATAACTTTCCTTCCAAGGAGTAAGCATCTTTTAATTTCATGGCTGCAGTTATTTAGGAACCCAGAAAAATAAAGTCTGAAACTGTTTCCACTGTTTCCCCATCTATTTCCCATGAAGTGATGGGACTGGATGCCATGATCTTCGTTTTCTGAATGTTGAGCTTTAAGCAAACTTTTTCACTCTCCTCTTTCACTTGCATCAAGAGGCTTTTTAGTTCCTCTTCACTTTCTGCCATAAGGGTGGTGTCATCCGCATATCGGAGGTTATTGATATTTCTCCCAGCAATCTTGATTGCAGCTTGTGTTTCTTCCAGTCCAGCATTTCTCATGATGTACTCTGCATATAAGTTAAATAAACATGGTGACAATATGCAGCCTTGACGTACTCCTTTTCCTATTTGGAACCAGTCTGTTGTTCCATGTCCAGTTCTAACTGTTGCTTCCTGACCTGCATACACCAAAACAAATCAAAACAACAGCAAGGAAAGAAAAGAAAAGAAAAAAAAAAAACCAAAAGCAAAAATTCCTGCAGGAGTAAATCATGCTACTGAAGCCCAGTGAGAGAATCAGAGTCAACCAAGCAATGCTCTAAGGTGAATGGATGCTGCCATAACCCAAGAACACTCCCCACAGCAAGGAGAGTAGACGAGGGGTGTTCCTCCTCCTCCCCTCTCGTCTCTCCTAAGGCCTCTTGTTTACCCCAGCTAACTGGAAGATAGCCCATACCTGCATGAGTGATACAGTCACAGAAGTTGACCTCTTAGCCACAAAGAAAGGTAGAAAACAAATGTGGAAGAGTGCAAAAGTAAAAGACTCAACTGTGTCTTTTACCATCTAGGTTTTTATTGCTTTCGTTTTCTCAAATTAAGAATATTTAACAGAAGGCAAACATAATTTTAATGTTATTACACACCATAAGATAATGTAAACTAAGTCATAAGGCCACCTCTAAAATATAAAATTTAAAATTAGCCAGCTCCAGAATGCTTCATACCAAGCAAGAGATAACTGGTGAGAAAGGGGAAGGAATTAGTGAAATAATAAATATATTTATTATGTGGTATATGATATGCATGCTGCTGCTGCTGCTGCTAAATCGCTTCAGTCATGTCCGACTCTGTGCGATCTCATAGACGGCAGCCCACCAGGCTCCCCTGTCCCTGGGATTCTCCAGGCAAGAACACTGGAGTGGGTTGCCATTTCCTTCTCCAGTGCATGGAAGTGAAAAGTGAAAGTGAAGTCGCTCAGTCGTCTCTGACTCTTAGCAACCCCATGGACTGCAGCCTACCAGGCTCCTCCATCCATGGGATTTTCCAGGCAAGAGTACTGAAGTGGGGTGCCATTGCCTGCATAGCTGTTGCTATATGAGCAGATATACAACAAAAGAAACATATAAACTCAGGTATAAATGAAGAAAGTATAGTCCTTTCATTTCATTTAATTGAATTTACAATTTTCTCTTTTCAGTTATTTATATATTTGAAATTGGAATTTATCTACACCATCCAAAGGAGTGTTTGGAGTTTCTGAGAATGTTGCATATATGGAGTTAGTGAGAAGGTTCATTCAGGTTTTTCTATAAGATTTTATGGGAAAAAGCTGAATGAATGTTTTGGCCATCCAATAATAAAACCATTTCAATACACTGTTTCCCCAAAACTTCAGACTCCTTCTCTACTGATATTATCCCTCAACTTCATTGATCATAGGCCAGTGTTGAATCTAGACTTCAGTTAACCAATGAAGCCAGGTAGTGACTCCAAAAACTCATGCTTCCATATTAAATTCCAAATGCACAACTTAATAGATTTGACTTTCTCCAACCTTTATCTTGTCTTTATTTGTATAATTCTTTTAGAATCCATTTCTACTATTACTTCCTAAGATTACCTGATATAACAAGTTAGAAAGATCTATCAGATCTTTTAGTGCAGACATGTCTTCTTTGGAAGCCAAATTTAAGATTCTCACACTGGATCACGTTGGAGCTTAAATCTTATTAAACTACCTGGATCCAGTGATGAGAAAAAAAAGTCGTTCTTAAAGAGAAAAATATTCTTGTAATTAAATTGATCATGATGAAATCATTTATAGTCTTTATTGAAAGGAAGAATGGACTTGGGATTCAGGTATTAAGCTTCTACAACATCCTCTGTGTCAAGGTCCTTTTTCCCCTCTCTACTTTGTGAGACTTGTTCTCCAAGTGGCTCAATGGTAAAGAATCCACTTGCCATTGCAGGAAATGCAAGAGACACGGGTTTGATCCCTGGGTTGGGAAGATACCCTGGAGTAGGAACTGGCAACCCCTTCCAGTATTCTTGCTGGGAGAATTCCATGGACAGAGCAGCCTGGCAGGCTACAGTCCATAGGGTTGCAAAGAGTCAGACATATATTTGTTGGCAACTTGTAAGTCTGTCTCTAATTTGTTAAAATCCATCCTCCATACTTTCAGGCCTGCTGAAGGAATATTCCAAGGTCTTTGTTCTTTTAAAATCAGACTCTGATATTGAAGTTTTTGCTGAAATCATGTTTGTCATTTGAATACACAAACAAAAATAAATGACTGAATGAATCCTCTTATTTATAGGCATAATTCTGAAAGAAACTTATGGTGTAAAAGTAACCTTTCTTCTTAATAGTCGGAATTAATTATATCAGCTAACAGAATAAATTCAACAAGTGACCAGACATTAGGATAAATCTCCAGCTCAGTGGAAACTTTACTGTGTCCCTTGGAAAGTGAATTGAGTTTCTGGAAATGAAGGTCTCCAAATCAAGAAAAGCATAAGTTTGTGGGGACAGAAAGCACAGATAATACAGGTGACTCATATAAGTGATGATTAGAGAGATTGATTCTATCTTCCTTTTAGATAATATATTCTAGCTACTAAGTAAATAGTGTCTCATGACTACCCTGGCATAGTTTGATTCCTATGCCATATCCTAGAAGACAGCACTGAAGTCTCAAAGAATAGACCTCTCTCATCTTAGGTGAGCCTTGAGTGAGCAATTACACTATTCATTCTATCAGGCCATTTGACTCTTTGTTTTGGGGAACAAAGGAAGATCAGTGATTGCTGTGATCAAGAGCTCATTGTCTTACTGAATTTGAAATACAATCAGTGACTTAGACTGAGCACATCTGTTGAATAAAATATCTACATATCAGGCATTTTGTGAATAATGATGATACTTACAAATAGAAACATTTCAAACAAGGAAGAAAAAATTCTATAGCAGGAACATGCTTAATTTCTATAAGAATATATTGTTTTCACTTTCAGTGTGGAAAAGTGGTTAATTTAATAAACCAGACACTAGGAAGCTGGATGGTATCACCAAAGGATTGTGTGAAACTGAGTACTTTGTGTTTGTCTTAATACTGATGGGGTTGACAGATTTAATACATCAGAATGTAGAATACCCAGTCAAAGTTGAATTGCAGACATGCACCACATATTTTTTTAGTATAAATATGTCCAATGCAATATCTCGAGTATATTTATACTAAGAAATGTTATTTATTTAAAACAAATTTAAATCACCATCTTATATTTATCTGACAACTCTAACTGCTATACGATTGGATATTCTAAAGTTCCTGTAGTAAGATCAGCATTGGTGATAGGGTACTGGCTTCAGAGACCATTAACAGCACCTACCAGTGTCAAAATGGACATTATATTAATGAGGCCCATGGGATAAATACCAGAATTACACATGATAGAAAGTAGTTGTCATCCATGGGCACGTCATCCTGTTTGAGATTGGTGACATAATTCATGGGACCTACTTAAAAAAACAAAAATGAGTACTTAGGTTTCTATTCAAAAATTCCTATGAATTTCAAGATAGTCTCAAAAGAATTTTAAACCAAGTGTAGACCCTTCTGAATGCAGGGCTGGTGGTGTGGCTATATGGGTATCACATATAATGAAGTTGGTGCTGTTACTGCCTACATGGCTTTAAAGATTTTCTGTTAAGAAAATCCATCATTAATGTTAGACAAAATGATATGTACATTTTATTACCATTTTCATATGTCCATCCACCTAGTCCTTACCCAGAGCGTCTTTGATCATATCTCCCAGTATTTTTCTCTGCTGTCTTCTAAGCAAGCTGGTCAGGCTACTTGTCACTGCCTGACAGTCAATATACCCACTAGTCATGGAGATGCCAAGGATCGAACCTGTGGCCTCATATATGCAAAGCATGCACTCTGCCACTGAACTACACCCGTAATCTGTCTTATCTCTTCCTTTATACTAATTTGATGAGTAAGTATACTACTCCTAGTTCTCTCCATGGAAGGACTTATCTTTACCACTGCCCCTTAGTGCCAACCATGAAAGAAGCTATAAAATGGCAGCTGTTCTTTTCAACTAATGCCCACTTATTACACTAACCTACTACTTAACCAAAACCAAGGACTTTTTAGACTACGCCTGTTGGTCATAGGAAATCCTCAATGAGACCCAGGATTTGAGCTGAAGAAGAGGAACAAAGGCAAGTGACATGGGAGTCCAACCTGTATATTCATATATAATTTACTAGGACTTCAAAATATTTTTGAGCCTGGGCTTTTATGGACACTTACATCATACAGTAGGTTGCAGTTGGCCCTGCCAAACGTTAAGAATTAGTAGATGTGCAGCTTGAGTTTCAGTCACTTACTGTCTTTATGACCATCTAGCAGCATAACAGGTTTATCGAAGAGAAGAGTTCTTGCCTATACAAGTCATTACCTTGCTCTAGAACTCTAAGATTTCATACTGTGATTCTCCTTTCAGGCATTTCAAATGGTTCTACATTGCATCTTGTCCGTTATGCATGCTTCAAGCACCATCAAATATATTGGGTCATATGAACCAAGTGACAGATCTGCTTTCCCTACAGCCTTGATATACTACAGAGATTCTGATTCTCACTCAAATCAACTACTTTCAGAGTTATCCATTAAATGAGTCTTGGTTTCAGTCACAAATGGGGTATGCTCTGTCTCCAAACTCCAAAGAGCTTCACCAAGTATTGTGCCTTGTTCTTGGACACTGGAACTGAGGGAACTGAGAGGTGCAAAAAACTGTCATTTATCATAAAGAGCATATTCTAGCACAGCACAAACCCTGGACTCTTAAAGACTTCATCATTGCAAATGGCCATTAAACCTCTGCTCAGTTTATCTGCCAACTTCTGACACATGTTCATCTAGATGACTTAGAAGATTTGACACTTCCCATTCACTGCATTCAATTAACATAATGTGATCAATATATTAGACTAATGAAAAATCCTGTGAAATGCCAAGATGATCAAACTCCCTGCAAACTAAGCTGTAAAGAGAATAAAGGAATTAACAACCTTGAGGCAAGACAATGAATATGTACTACAACCCATTCGAGGTGACCATTAATTTAAGGCAACATTGTTTTTGATTCTTCCTCCTGATGCATACCAAGTAGTTATTCACTAATTCGCTACTAACATACCAGAGTTTGTTAGTAACAGGAGTTTTACTGTTATACTCCAGTAAAAGTTGCCATACCTCAAATAGCAGCTGCCATTGCAGCTAACATTTGACTAGGTTTTGAAAAATCCTTCTGGCTAGTGCAGAGAACATACTGACAATTGAACAGGAGGTATGGCAGGCAGTTAGTTATACTAGTAACTGTCAAGTGTGTGTTAGTGTTACTAATCACTGTAAGATCTCATGGGTTGTTATTACTTCTGATTTACTATGTTGGTGAAGCAAAGAGAAATTTATTAGGCTCTTATATAGCCTTTTTTACCCTAATACCCCTTTCACCCTAATAACCTCTGGCCAAGAGGGTTCCAGATGGTGCTAGTGGTAAATAATCTGCCTGCCAGTACAGTAGTCACAAGAGACATGGGTTCAATCCTTGGGTGGGGAAGGTCCTTTAGAGAAGAAAATGGCAGCCCACTCCAGTATTCTTGCTGGGGCAATCCCATGAACAGAGGAGCCTGTGGGTTATAGTCAATAGGGTTGCAAAGAGTTGGACATGACTGAGCACACACACGCACAGGGTTTTAGAAGTTGCAAAAATATAAATTCCAAATAATCAAATTTTAGCCCAGGGGAAATAACAAAAGTTGTATTGGTGGCCCCTTTGGCCCAATTGTAAAAATAAATAAGGCAAAAACTTTATCAAGTCCATCAAGTCAGCAACAAGTGATAAGCAGGGTGACAAGATACAGCCTTGACGTACCTCTTTTCCTACTTGGAGCCAGTCTGTTGTTCCATGTCCAGTTATAACTCTTGCTTCCTGATGTGCATACAAATTTCTCAAGAGGCAGATCAGGTGGTCTGGTATTCCCATCTCTTTCAGAATTTTCCACACTAGTCCCTGTCATTTCACAATCTCACCTTACCATTGATCATTAAGTGGTACATTATAACCCTATTGACAACCACAACATGCAGAGAACAGCCCATCAAGATTCTCAGAGATGTGGGTATGTCCTTTTTCAATTGATTTATTACTGCCTTAAATAGTGTTTTGTAGACACTTAAAGAAAGGCAATGCCAAAGAATGCTCAAACTATCGCATAACAGCACTTATCTCACACGCTAGTAAAGTAATACTCAAAATTCTCCAAGCCAGGCTTCAGCAATATGTGAACTGTAAACTTCAAGATGTTCAAACTGGTTTTAGAAAAGACAGAGGAACCAGAGATCAAATTGCCAACATCCGCTGGATCTTCAAAAAACCAAGAGAGTTCCAGAAAAACATCTATTTCTGCTTTATTGACTAAGCCAAAGCCATTGACTGTGTGGATCACAATAAACTGTGGAAAATTCTGAAAGAGATGGGAATAACAGACCACCTGATCTGCCTCTTGAGAAAGTTATATGCAGGTCAGGAATAAACAGTTAGAACTGGCCATGAAACAACAGACTGGTTCCAAATAGGAAAAGGAGTCCATCAATGCTGTATATTGTTACCCAGCTTATTTAACTTATATGCAGAGTACATCATGAGAAACACTGGGCTGGAAGAAGCATAAGCTGAAACAAAGACTGCCGGGAGAAATATCAATAACCTCAGATATGCAGATGACACCACCCTTATGGCAGAAAGTGAAGAGGAACGAAAAAGCCTCTTGATGCAAGTGAAAGAGGAGAGTGAAAAAGTTGGCTTAAAGCTCAACATTAAGAAAACGAAGATCATGGCATCTGGTCCCATTACTTCATGGCAAATAGACGGTGAAACAGTGGAAACAGTGTCAGACTTTATTTTCTGGGGCTCCAAAATCACTGTAGATGGTGATTGCAGCCATGAAATTAAAAGACACTTACTCCTTGGAAGGAAAGTTATGACCAACTAGATAGCATATTCAAAAGCAGGGACACTACTTTGCCAACAAAGGTTCGCCTAGTCAAGGCTATGGTTTTTCCTGTGGTCATGTATGGATGTGAGAGTTCGACTGTGAAGAAGGCTGAGCACCGAAGAATTGATGCTTTTGAACTGTGGTTTGGAGAAGACTCTTGAGAGTCCCTTGGACTGCAAGGAGATCCAACTAGTCCATTCTGAAGGAGATCAGCCCTGGGTGTTCTTTGAAAGGATGATGCTGAAGCTGAAATTCCAGTACTTTGGCCACCTCATCAGAAGAGCTGACTCATTGGCAAAGACTCTGATGCTGGGAGGGATTGGGGGCAGGAGGAGAAGGGGAAGGCAGAGGATGAGATGGCTGGATGGCATCACTGACTCGATGGATATGAGTCTGAGTGACCTCCGGGAGTTGGTGATGGACAGGGAGGCCTGGGTTGCTGCAATTCATGGGGTCGTGAAGCGTGAGACACTACTGAGTGAACTGAACTCACCTGACAGAGAATGTAATTGGAGGATAGATTATCTGGTCTTACATAATATATGAATTCTAGCATTTCCATCTCCTCCTGTTTTAGACATCTTTCTCTAAATTGTGTCCATTTTCTTCACTTATTGGAGACATTCCTTGGACCACGTAGATATCACATATGGCTACTAGCTCTGTCCAAGACTAAAGGAACAAACTTTTTATAGATTTCAGCTCAAGGAAATATCAGTAGTCTAGCATCTTTTTTTCCAAAAATTGTATGGCAAACTAAACTTTCAATTTACAGTCAGAAAACTATCCAGAGAGATCTAGTTTAAAAGGTTGGACATGAAAATTTGCTTGAGTTTGGCGAGTACATAGCAAGTGAGGTTATGTTGATGTGGTTCAGGAAATAATTCCAGCAGAGACTCCTTCAGCTGTCTGTATGAGAAGGGGAAAGGAAAAAAATGGCAAAATAAGTTTCCAAGGAAGGAACTTACTAAATAAATCCTCACGTCAAAGACCTAACCAAGTGAACATGAGTTTAAGGCACTATTCCAAGCTATACAAAGACATAGATTGCTAATCAGAAAAGCTAATCAAAAGCCATGTTATAACAGTGATGCAAAGCAGCAAAGGAACACAGGTTTTTATCATAAGTATCCAACTGACAATGGCTTATAAATTTAATCTAGAACAAAAATCAGAATGTGGATATGTTCTGCTTTAGTGGATTTCTTACTGCCTTCAATAGTGTTTTATAGACATTTAAAGCAGAGAAGGCAGTGGCACCCCACTCCAGTACTCTTGCCTGGAAAATCCCACGGATGGAGGAGCCTGGTAGGCTGCAGTCCATGGGGTCGCTAAGAGTCGGACATGACTGAGCGACTTCAATTTCTCTTTTCACTTTCATGCATTGGAGAAGGAAATGGCAATCCACTCCAGTGTTCTTGCCTGGAGAATCCCAGGGACAGGGAAGCCTGATGGGCTGCCGTTTCTGGGGTCACACAGAGTCGGACACGACTGAAGTGACTTAGCATAGCATAGCATAGCATAGCATAGACATTTAAAGAGAATACAAATGGAAGATAAGTTATCCGATCTTACATAATGTATGAATTATTAAAAACAAAAATAACATTTTCTGGACACTACATGTTGCTGATAATGAAAAATCTAAAGCCAAGCTATTTCAACAACTAAGTTGGCATAATAGGGCAAGCTTAATATATTTTTGCATATCTAAGAAAGTCAGAAACTACCAAAATACTTCCTGATCTTTAATTGTACCTTTACATGCATTTCTCTAAAAGAAACTTAAGCAAAAATATTATCAAATTATCATTTCTTTCCAAAATTATGATATATACATTTTTATAAGAGTTATATTGATATTTAGTTGATATATGGATATATGTTAAGCTATTAAAGAAAAAAAAAAAAAAAGACTTCTCACTAAATTTCAGCTCTACTATTTTCCACTGTGAGAAGGCAATGGCACCCCACTCCAGTACTCTTGCCTGGAAAATCCTATGGACGGAGGAGCCTGGTAGGCTGTAGTCCATGGGGTCGCTAAGAGTTAGACATGACTGAACGATTTCACTTAAACTTTTCACTGTCATGCATTGGAGAAGGAAATGGCAACCTACTCCAGTGTTCTTGCCTGGAGAATCCCAGGGATGGGGGAGCCTGGTGGGCTGCCGTCTATGTGGTCACACAGAGTCGGACACGACTGAAGTGACTTAGCAGCAGCAGCATGAAGGAAAAGTCTCTAACTGTTTATATTGTTTCCCCATCTATTTGCCATGAAGTGATGGGATCAGATGCCATGATCTTTGTTTTCTGAATGTTTTTTTTTTTTTTTTTTTTTTAATTTAATTTCATTTAATTTTTTAACTTTACAATATTGTATTGGTTTTGCCTTTTGGACTCTGAATGTTGAATTTTAAACCAGCTTTTTCCACTCTCCTCTTTCAGTTTCATCAAGACGTTCTTCTTCGCTTTCTACCATAAGGGTGGTATCATCTGCATATCCGAGGTTATTGATATTTCTCTTGGAAATCTTGATTCCAGCTTCTGCTTCATCCAGCTCAGCATTTCACATGATGTACTCTGTGTATAAGTTAGGTAAACGGGGTGACAATACACAGCCTTGATGTATAAAACTCAACATTCAGAAAACTAAGATCGTGGCATCCAGTCCCATCACTTCATGGCAAATAGATGGGAAACAATGGAAACAGTGAGAGACTATTTTGGGGGCTCCCAAATCTCTAGAGATGGTGACTGCAGCCATGAACTTAAAAGATGCTTGCTCCTTGGATAAAAACCTATGACCAACCTAGACAGCATATTAAAAAGCAGACATTATTTTGTCAACAAAGGTCCATCTAGTCAAAGCTATGGTTTATCTAATAGTCATGTAGGGATATGAAAGTTGGAGTATAAAGAAAGCTGAGCACCAAAGAATTGATGCTTTTGAACTGTGGTGTTGGAGAAGACTCTTGAGAGTCCCTTGGACTGCAAGGAGATCCAATAAGTTCATTCTGAAGGAGATCAGCCCTGGGTGTTCTTTGGAAGGAATGATGCTAAAGCTGAAACTCCAGTACTTTGGCCACCTCATGGGAAGAGCTGACTCATTGGACAAGACTCTGATGCTGGGAGGGATTGGGGGCAGGAGGAGAAGGGGACGACAGAGGATGAGATGGCTGGATGGCATCACTGACTCGATGGATATGAGTCTGAGTGACCTCCGGGAGTTGGTGATGGACAGGGAGGCCTGGCGTGCTGCGATTCATGGGGTCGCGAAGAGTCAGACACGACTGAGCAACTGATCTGATCTGATCTGACACATGTGCCCCCTGCAATCTTGAACCTCCCTCCCACCTCCCTCCCCTGCCTATACCTCTGTATTGTCCCAGAGCACTGGCTTTGGGTGCCCTGCTTTATGCACTGACTTTGCACTGGTCATCTATTTTACATATGGTAATGTACATGTTTCAATACCATTCTCTCAAATGATCCCACCCTTGCCTTTTCTCATATAGTCCAAAAGTCTGTTCTTTATATCTGTGTCTTATTTCCTGCCCTGTATGTAGGATCATCGGTACCAGCTTTCTAAATTCTCTATATATTCATTAATATACAGTATTTGTCTTTCTCTTTCTGACTTCACATTGTATAATAGGCTCCAGGTTCATCCACCTCATTAGAAGTGACTCAAATGTGTTCCTTTTTGTAGTTGAGTATTGAGTAATCCATTGTGTATATGTACCACAACTTCCTATCCATTCATCTGCCGATGGACATCTTAAGCAGTTCTGTGTACATATTTGAGCTCGTGTGAATGTTTGTCTTGAGACTAGTTTTTTTGGATACTGAATGAGTTACCTTTATTTCAGATTCTTACAAGGAACCTGCACTAAATGAAGTGATTTACATATGCTGTGGTCCTTGTGACTTAAAAGAAACTAATATCTGTAACCTGAAGTAGGGAATGAATATAAAATAGATTATTCTTTGTCAGTGTGTGTTTCTAGCAGGGGTATAATAGTCAGATATAAATTTTGAAGTATGCTTTGGAGTTAGGTAAAACTAGTGTTCCATTTGACAAGTGTTTTAACAGTCTGAAAATGCATTTTAAAGGTCAGGATGAGGGCTACTTATATGAGTAAAAATCTATGAAAAGTATTTAAAAGTAAAACAGTAAAGTTTTATTAACTGAGAGATATTGAGGGATGAAGTGTTTTATCTTTTCAACAGTTAGGGAATCTCACTGTACTTAAACTAGCTAGAGTGGATTATGTTCTCTGCAAACTGAATCCAAAAGGTCACAACCTTCAAAGGGGGGATTCATGTAATAAAATGCTTATGTTCAGGAAAGTGGTTGTAACAGGAAATCTGTTGTCATTAAGTTATATACAAGAAGTATTTGAAGCCATGGGACATAAGCAAGGGTACATGGTGCCTGAGAACAACCCTGCATTAATCAGGGTTCTCCAGAAGATAAGAACCAATAGGATATAAAGAGCTGAATAAAAGGAAATATGGGCTTTCCTGGTGGCTCAGATGGTAAGGAATCTGTCTGCAATGCAGGACACCCAGGCTTGATCCCTGGATCAGGAAGATGCCCTGGAGAAGGGAATGGAAGCCCACTCCAGTATCCTTGCCTGGCGAATCCCATGTACTGAGGAGCCTGGCTGGCTGCAGTCTGTGGTGTTGAATGGACTGAGCGACTAAAGGACATGCAAGAGGAGATCATGGAAACTTACTCAGGTGATTGTGGAGGACAAATCCCACTATTTGTCCTCTACAAGATGGGGAATCAGACAATCTGGTGGTATAATTCAGTCCAAGTGCAAAGGGCTGAGAATTTGGGAAAGGGTAAATCCAAAGAACAAAGAAATCCAAAGATCCAAGAACCAGGAGCTCACAAGTCAGTGGATAGGAGAACATTCCCTGTCCTAGCTCAAGAAGAGAGATAATTGGCCCTTCCCCTACCTTTACATTCTATTAGAGTCCTCAAAGGATTGGTGAGAGTAGATCTATTTACTCACTCTACTAATTCAAATGCTAATCTCCCACACAGACACACCCAGAAATAATGTTTTACCAGTTATCTGGGGCATCCCTTAGCCTATATAAAAGCATCATCATACCACTTGAATACAGAAATTATATAAGAGGTATAAAAAATATAACAAGAATTCATTTTTATAAGCAGAGGAAAACAAAATGCTGCAAACACTCACGGCAGTAACACCGACTTAGATAACAGGAAAATCAAACTGGATGAATATCAACCATGAACATTTTGTGTGTATGAGAGTCTTGTTTCTGTGCAGAAGGACAGTGAGCAACAGCATCACTTTAAGCACAGGGAGATATGTTATAAGTGAACTTAAGTAAGCTGTTGATATTCCTCCCACCTTAAAGGCTTAAATTTTATGCTAGGATACACTTTGAAAGAACCTGAGGTAAAAGGCAGATGTGAGAGCCAGTATACATCAGGAGAAGTATGGTGCAATTCCAGGGAAGAGCCATGGAAACAAAAAAGAAAAGATAGGCCTTTTAATACAAGCCTAACTTTCTGTAAAGTGTAAAAATTTGTATCTTTAAGTTGTGAAGTAAATTCCACAAAAATCTTCATCTATTTTGAGATTTCCTACTATTTTGATTACTTATTTATGAAGTAAAAAAAAAAAAAAAGAGAACTAGAACTTTCACATTACTTAGGTTAAAAGATAAACCACTTATTAAACAAATTTTGTACATGATGAATCCTCTTTTGAATACCTTCAGTTAGGAATTGTTCAGGATATATAACTCAGAGAATATGACATGATATTTAAGCTCGAGTTTGCCAAGTCACTCAGCCGTATAGGAGTGGCTAATAATTTCTTGCTTAAACATGCAGTAAAATTACTAGGGATGTGAAACTCAAAGACAACAAATAAAAACATTTCCTGACAGCAAAATAAATGACTAATGCACTTGAAAATGAATACATACTTATTTAATTTGCTCTAGGTTTAGCTGTGTTGCACTCAGTAGCAAGCTTTCACAGAGCAATGAAGTTGCAGTGTACATAGATGGCCCAACTATTAGAGACATAGACACGTGTATCCATGAATGGAAATGAATCAACACTTTCTTCTAATTATTTTCATGATAATTTCTGAGTTTGTCATTTTCCATCTAGAAAAGTAATGTGTATTCATATTTTTCTTAAACTTCTGTGATTGTATTATTGGCATTATTATGAATCATAATTATTTTCCTAGGAGACAGTAAAATCAGTTTAATATTATATAAGCTATTTAGTCTTTACTGTTACCCTGCAAGGTAGCTACGAAATTTTTATTTTATATATACAGATATATTAGCCAATCAAAGCAGAAAAATCAAATAAATTGCTTAATATTTAACTCATAAGTTGTTAACCAGATTTTCAAAATCAAAGTTTTGATTACAAAGTTATGCTGTGTTTGTCTACTAAACCTGTCATGAATATATTACTTACTGTTTTTCTTGTTCTTCATCCACATTTTTCCCCTCAAGTCTTTCGTAAACAAAGGGCAACCACAAACATATTTCAATGCCACCATTCTATCATTATTTCACTGATTTCATATAGCAATGCCACTTCCACAGTCTATGCTCAATCTGAACTACAATAAATATTTTGCAGTTTGCATATTTTAAGGTGTCTCTGCTCATGTTTTGGGAGATAATGAATATCTTTCAAACGTTTTACATCTATTAGAAATTCTTCCCAATAAGAGACTAATGCTTATACATTCTTTTGGGCTTTCAACATTATAATTAGTTCTTAAAAATAATAATAACAATACAGCATTAATACTATGAAGAGTTACAATAATATGTATTGAATATTTAATGTATTTTGGAACTGGGTTAGACCCTCTGACATAGCCCCTTTTATATAATTGTATCATTAAATCAATGTTATAACACACTTTATAGAGGTGGTAAAACAAGTTTGTCTGGATTAAGCAGTTTTTATTTTTACTTTTTTATTTTTATTATTTTTTTAAATTTTATTTAACTTTACAATATTGTATTGGTTTTTCCATGTATCAAAATGAATCTGCCACAGGTATACATGTGTTCCCCATTCTGAACCCTCCTCCCTCCTCACTCCCCATACCATCCCTCTGGGTCGTCCCAGTGCACCAGCCCCAGGCATCCGATATCAGGCATCGAACCTGGACTGGAGACTCGCTTCATATATGGTATTATACTTATTTCAATGCCATAGAATTAAGTATTGTTTTTAGGAGTTACAAAGCATGTAAGTGATGCAACTTTTTTTCTTTTTCATTTTTAGAACTTAATTTTAACTAGTTCTAATTTAATTTTAAATTTTAATTTTAATTAGGGATTCTAATTTTAGAACAAACTCTTAACCACCATACTAGACAAATTTCCATATTTCTGGACACCTCATAATCACAAGAATTTTCTGAAACATTTTATTTGCTGCATATTCATTTGTTTAAAGCAAATCAGGAGGTAATTGTTTATTTGTATTATTTTCAATCTTTTGTTAAAAAAGATCATGTAATCTTCAATAGCTATTTAACAATCTGAAGTGAACTGAAGGAAGAAGTCCTTCATGAGCAGAGATTTCTTCATCTCATGGAGTACATCAAAGTCACATCACCATACCACGGACAGTGTCATCAACACCAGACCCATCATAGCTATCATCACTACTGCTCCCATCATATTGTTAATCAACTATACTACCAATATAAAATAAATTTTTTTAAATGAAGTTCATGGTTATTTTATTATCTATACTCTTTGACAATAAATTTTAAATTTCTAAATTGATGATTTACAGAGCTATGCTCTTAATAAAATTTGTTGCCTAAGTGTTTTGTGAGGAAGGAGAAAGAAGATAATGTTTCAGGGAGAAAAAAAAAAAGTATTATTTTCAAATTTCATAAAATAGTTTGACTTTTGTCTACATTACCATTTGATTCTGAGAAATATCTTAGAAAATTATATTCATTTCTCTTTTGGAGCCTAGGAGAAGCAAGACATGAAGGAAAAATAATAGAAAAGGCAGAACAGTTCTTTATTTTCTTTATTATAATGGCTAAATATAATGGAAAGCATCATATTTGGAAAGACAATTTCATTAAGATAATCCCACTTAAATGAGTGAATTGATATAGTTAACAATAATTTATTGCCTCGGAGTTAACTTGCACAAGTATTATTCTCATAATTAAACACTGCATCTGTATTCTATACTTTTAATTCATGATTTCCTCTTATAGTAAATGGATGTAAATAGGTAAAATGTAAAATCCAATGATCTGTATCTGTATTGCCTCTCGATTTCTATCCTCCCATGCTCTTTCCAATGTCTCATCTTCTTTGCTAATAGGTTTCATGTACTGGTCCTGGAATAAAAATTGCTGCCTAGGTCATAGGTGGCTATGTGTGGCACGGTTCTGCAGAAAACCTTTCTCTACTGACAGAGGTGTGGAGCTTTGGTGATAGCAGGGGAATATAACAGCATCTGATGGTGATCTATTGACACAGAGAGTCCTGGCAGCAGAGGACATGGTGTAGCAATGAGATGAAGACAGAGATCAGAATTATTTTTTAATTGTAGTTAACTTACAATGGTGTGTTAATTTTTGCATTATAGCAAAGTGACTCACTTATACATCTCTTTAGATTATTTTTAATCTATTTTCTATTATGGTTTATCACAGGATAGTGAATATAGTTCACTGTGCTATACAGCAGGACCTTGTTGTTGTTTACCCATCCTCTATTTTACAGTGTGCATCTACTAATCCCAAACTCCCAATCCACCCCTCACCCCCACCTCCCACTTGGCAACCACAATTGATTTTCTCTGCATCAGTGAGATAGGTTCACATGTCATATTTTATAAGTTACACCATACTGCATTTATCTTTATGACCTACTTCATTTAGGATGATAATCCCCAGGTCCATGTATTACTGCACACAGCATTATGTCATTTTTTTATGGCTAAATAGTAATCCATGTATATATGTAGCATATTTTCTTTATCCAGTCATCTGTCAATGGACATTTAGTTTGTTTCCATGTCTTGGCTGTTTTGAATAGTGCTGCTATGAACATAGAGGTACATGTTTCTTTAGTTTTATCTCAATATATGCCCTTAAATATGGAATATTTCATGAATTTTTGTCATCTTTGTGCAGGGACCATGCTAATCTTCTCTGTATCACTCCAATTTTATCATATATATGCTGTTGAAGTGAGCAGGAGAATTGGAAGTAAAGGAGTGCTTTACCATGGACTCCAAAATAACCAAGCTCACTGAGGTTAAATAAAAGACAAATGGTTCATAATTAATCATTGATACGAATATGACTATGAATAATAGTGACAGCTGAGTCACTCTTGTTAATACTCTGTAACTAACTAATTAATTAAAAGAATTTGGAAAATATTATAAGCAAGGTGGAAATTATAGTAGATAATCGACCCTCATTAAACACTAGGTCTCCCAGTTTCCCACTTTTTAGTGAAAAATAATAGCCTTCAATAGCATCAACAACTACAAAATTACAAAGTATCACTTTTGTCACTAGAAGCTTATTCATAGAAGCTTGTGAAGCAGTCAGAGATACAAGGCCGACTCACAGATCTGAAAGCCTTTACAATTGGGAATGCAAAATGACTATATGACACAAATGCCAATTGAAAAGAATTTGTATTGATACATGGTGCTTCCCAGGTGGCGCTAGTGGTAAACAACCCACCTGCCAATGCAGGAGACTTAAGAGATGCTGGTTTGATCCCTGGGTTGAGAAGACCTCCCTGGAGAAGGGAATGGCTACACACTCCAGTATTCTTGCCTAGAGAATCCCATGGACAGAGGAGCCTGGTGGGCTGCAGTCCATGGGGTCACAAAAAGTCAGACATGACTGAAGCGACTTAGTATGCATGCATTGATACATGATCTTTACCTAGAGCTCTTTAGATTCTTAAATTTTCAGCAAAGTCAATGATTAGATTAAAACTTTATTGTAAAAAATATCTCATCACTTATTTTAAAAAGTTTCTATGTCACACTATTTATAGGAAGTCATGTCATTAAGATAATGCTTCATTTCAAAACATACTGGAGCCCATGGGGCTTTATATGACATGTTTAAGGAATGTATAATTTTCATCATCCCCACACTATAATGTGCAACATTATTTGCCTTTGAGAAGAATTAATGAAAACATAACTTGACATTATGATTATGGACATCTGTCTTTGTTTATATTCATCTCGGCTTAATGCAGAAATGTCAAAGAAAGTATGTAGGGTGAATACTGTGTATCTTTCAGTCTTACTCTCATTGCTCAGCACAAAAAGATGAAAAAGGCATTGTGCTTCTTGTGTGGTAGGAATTTAGCTAATGGATATATAAAGCAAACAAAGCTGGAAGGAAAAGTTTTATTGCTCCATCCTGGACCATATGGATTTTTGTGGCTTTTGTTTTACTTTATTGGATGTTGTTGTTGTTGTTGTTTAAAGGATGCTTAATTTGAAAGATCTGGAACCTCACTAAAATTTGGATTCGTACCAACACAAAACTTTGTATTAAAACATACTAAAACTTTGCTTATTCTCTTGCCAAGGAAAAGAAGTTACACATGTTCAGATATCTCTGTAGAAATCCAAAGGACTGACAATAAGGAGAAAAATATTTTCTGCTTAAGCTATTGCAATTTTTTCCCTTTACAATAGGAAAAAAAAAGAAAATATTTGATGATAAACATGACTACATAATGTTAACTTATTTTACTAATATTTAATAGCGAATACTGTTTTAACCAAGGCTATGAATGATATTAATATCCCAGGATTCATATTTTGTTTTAGACAGATTTAACTGCCCAATATTTGTTTTCTTGATATATGGACTTACAGAATCAAATTGTCTTTTTACTGGCTCCTTTTATTCCAGGTAAATCTAAAATGCAAATGTTATTTATACTAGTTTATATTAGTGACAGGACTTCCCAGGTGGCATGAGTGGTAAAGAACCGCCTTACAATGCAGGACACAAAAGAGACTCAAGTTTGATCCATAGGGTGGGAAGATCCCCTGGAGGAGGGCATGGCAATCCACTCCAATATTTTTGAGTGGAGAATCCAATTGAAAGAGGATCCAATTGAAAGAGGAGTCCATAGGGTTGCAAAGAGTCAGACACGACTGAAGTGACTTAGCATGCATGCGTGCACATTATTAGAGACATTTCAATCTAGAATATGCAATCAAAATGTATTTATATGGACCAGCAATTCTTTCTCTTTTATAGATATTAATGACATAAAATTTCTGTTTAACCAATAATTGTGACAAGAATGTGATGGAGGCAGATTTTTTATTTTAAAAAATAAATATAAAATATATAAAAATATAACATATTATATTTAAAATTTTTTTGAAATTTATATTTAAATTCAAATAAACTCTTCAAGGTGGCTGTGTTTCATATAATATTTATTCTTAATACATACAATATTTATATTTTAGGGAAAACTTATTAAGTTAATAATTAATATTATGGATTATTACCTGTGCAAAAAAGATATTAGCTTCCTTATGTAATATCCAAGCATGCATCTTTCTTCCATTTACCCTACCAATATTGTTTGCCACAGAATTTATTTGCTTCCTGTTTATTTTTCTATCTATGGACATATGGTTAATGGCTGAGAAATGTTAATCAACCATAAAAGCAGAAAGGAAGTATTAGCCTCACCTGGCAGCTTCCCAGTTGAATTATTAGTTTCAAGGTTTATCCCTAGAATTAGTCAACATTTTAACAAAATTTCCCTGGTGTACTTCTGAAGATTCTGACTCCATAAATCTTTAGTGAGACTTGAGACATTTTGCTTCTAAACATATTTCAAATGATATCAGCGCCTCTGACCCTCCAACGACCCTTTGCAGCATGATGTCTGGAATCATGGTTAGCAAGCTCTGGGAGTTGGTGATGGACAGGGAAGCCTGGATGCTGAAGTCCATGGGGTCACAAAGAGTCGGGCATGACTGAGCAACTGAACTGAACTGAACTTCATTCATCGTATATATATTTTTTTCCTACTGTTAACACTAACACCCGTTTTTAAAAATAAATATCATTTATTCAGCCCTTCACTTTCTGACTGGACTTAGCATTCTCTTTATAGTCAAACACATCAAATAATAGATGTCCCTTTTTCTTTGTATGTCCTAATATTTTATTTTTGTTTAGAAAGCAGAAAATCTTTCATTCTGCTATGCATTATTTGTTAGTTAAATGCTATCATTTTTGGTCTCAAATAGAACCTCCCCAAAACCGTAACAAAATCATATGATATTGAGAGTCCCTTGGACTGCAAGAAGATCCAACCGGTCCATTCTGAAGGAGATCAATCCTGGAATTTCCTTAGAAGGAATGATGCTAAAGCTGAAACTCCAGTATTTTGGCCACCTCATGCGAAGAGTTGACTCATTGAAGAAGACTCTGATGCTGGGAGGGATTGAGGGCAGGAGGAGAAGGGGACGACAGAGGATGAGATGGCTGGATGGCATCATTGACTTGATGGGTGTGAGTCTGGGTGACCTCCGGGAGCTGGTGATGGACAGGGAGGCCTGGCGTGCTGCGGTTCATGGGGTCGCAAAGAGTCGGACACGACTGAGTGACTGATCTGATCTGATCTGATAGATAAATATTTCAAACAAGCTCAGATTATAATAGGCAACATAATGGCTACATATATATATATGTATGTATGTATGAATATATTTACTTTGTAAATATATGTATGTATATATTTATATACATATATACATGTATATACATACATGTATACAATATATACATATGTATGTATATATTTACTTTGGGAAATATAATTTGGTTACTTCTCCATTTATCAAATCTCAGACGCTATCAATCTTTCATGCTAGATGACTTACATTCAGTTCAGTTTAGTCGCCCAGTCCTGTCTGACTCTTTGTGACCCCATGGACTATAGTAAGCCAGGATTCTCTGTCCATCACCAACACCTGAAGCTTGCTCAAATTCATGTCCATTGAGTCAGTGATGCCTTCCAACCATCTCATCCTCTGTTGTCCCTTTCTCCTGCCTGCAATCTTTCCCAGCATCAAGGTGTTTTATAATGAGTCCATTCTCTGCATTAGGTGGCCAAAGTATTGGAACTTCAGCTTCAGCATCAGTTTTTCCAATGAATATTCAGGAGTGATTTCCTTTAGGATGGACTGGCTGGATCTCCTTGCTGTCCAAGGGACTCTCAAGAGTCTTCTCAAACACCACAATTCAAGTTTCAATTTTTCAGGACTCAGCTTTCTTTGGAGTACAAATCTCACATCCATACATGACTACTGGAAAAACTGTAGCTTTGACTAGACTGACCTTTGTCAGCAAAGTAATGTCTCTGCTTTTCAATATGCTGTCTAGGTTTGTCATAGCATTTCATTCAAGGAGCAAGCGTCTTTTATTTCATGGCTACAGTCACTATCTGCAGTGATTTTGGAGCCCAGGAAAATAAAGTCTCTCACAGTTTCCACTGTTTACCCATCTAGTTGCCATGCAGTAATGGGACTGGATGCCATGATCTTAGTTTTCTGAGTGTTGAGTTTTAACCCAAATTTTTCACCCTCCTCTTTCACTTTCATCAAGAGGCTCTTTTGTTCTTCTTCACTTTCTGCCATAAGAGTGGTGTCATCTGCATATCTGAGGTTATTGATATTTCTGGCAAAATCTTGATTGTGCTTCATCCAGCCTGCAGTTTGCATGATGTACTCGGCATATAAGTTAAATAAGCAGGGTGACTATATAAAACCTTGAGGGACTCCTTTCCCAGTTTGCAACCAGTCAATTGTTTCATGTTCAGTTTTAACTCTTGCTTCTTGATCTGCATACAGATATCTCAGCAGGCAGGTCTGGTGGTGGTACTCCCATCTCTTTGAGAATTTTTCAGTTTGTTGGTATCCACACAGTCAAAGCTTTGGGGTAATCAATAAAGCAAAAGTAGATGTTTTTCTGGAATTCTCTTGCTTTTTCAATTTTCCAACGGATGTTGGCAATTTGAAAATCTGGTTCCTCTGCCTTTTCTAAATCCAGCTTGAACATCTGGAATTTCATGTTTTACGTACTATTTAAGTCTGGCTTGGAGAATTTTGAGCATTATTTTGCTAGCATGTGAGATGAGTGCAATTGTGTGGTAGCTTGAACATTCTTTGGCATTGCCCTTCTTTGGGGTTGGAATGAAAATTGATTGTTTCCTATCCTGTGGCCACTGCTGAATTTGCCAAATTTGCTGGTATAGTGAGTGCAGCACTTTCACAACATCATCATTTAGGACTTGAAATAGCTCAGCTGGAATTCCATCACCTCCACTAGCTTTGTTCCTGGTGATTCTTCCTAAGGTCCCCTGGACTTCGCATTCCAGGATGTCTGACTCTAGGTGAGTGATTACACCATTGTGGTTATAAGATCTTTTTGTATAGTTCTTCTGTGTATTCTTGTCACCTCTTCTTAGTATATTCTGCTTCTATTAGGTCCATGCCATTTCTATCCTTTATCGTGACTTTTGCACGAAATGTTCCCTTGATATCTCTAATTTTCTTGAAGACATCTCTAGTCTTTCCCATTCCTTTGTTTTCCTCAATTTCTTTGCGTTGATCACTGAAGAACACTTTCTTATTTTTCCTTGTTTTTTTTGGAACTCTACATACAAATGTGTATATTTTTCTTTTTATGCTTTGCCTTTACCTTCTCTTCTTTCCTCAGTTATTTGTAAGGCCTCCTCAGACAAACATTTTGAGTGTTTGCATTTTTTTTTTCTTGGGCATGGTCTTGATTACTGCCTCCTGTACAATTTTATGAACCTCTGTCCATAGTTCTTCAGGCACTCTGTCTATCAGATCTAATCCCTTGAATCTATTTGTCACTTCCACTGTATAATCATAACGGATTTGATTTAGGTCATACCTAAATGGTCTATTGGTTTTTCCTACTTTCTCCAAGTTAAGTCTGAATTTGGCAATAAGGAGTTCATGATCTGAGCCACAGTCAGCTCTCCATCTTGTTTTTGCTGACTGTATAGAGCTTCTCCATTTTTGACTGCAAAGAATTTAATCAATCGGATTTAGGTATTGACCATCTGGTGATGTCCATGTGTAGAGTTTTCTCTTGTGTTGTTGGATGAAGGTGTTTCCTACGACCAGTGTGTTTTCTTGGTAAAGCTCTGTTAGCCTTTGTCATGCTTCATTTTGTGCTCTAAGGCCAACTTTGCCTGTTACTCCAGGTATCTCTTGACTTCCAACTTTTGCATTCCAGTCCCGTATGATGAAAAGGACATCTTTTATGAGTGTTAGTTCTAGAAGGTCTTCTAGGTCTTCATAGAACCACTCAACTTCAGCTTCTTCAACATTGCTGGTTGGGGCATAGACTTGAATTACTGTGATACTGAATGGTTTCCCTTGGAAACAAACAGAGATCATTCTGTCGTTTTTGAGATTGTACCCAAGTACTTCATTTCGGACTCTTTTGTTGACTATGAGAGCTACTCCATTTCTTCTAAGGGATTCTTGCCAACAGTAGTAGATATAATGGTCATTTGAATTAAATTCACCCATTCCAATCCATTTTAGTTCACTGATTCCTAAAATGTAAATGTTCACTCTCGTTATCTCTTGCTTGACCACTTCTAATTTACCTTGATTCATGGACCTAACATCCCAGGTTCCTATGCAATATTGCTCTTTACAGAATTGGACTTTATTTCCATCACCAGTCACATCCACAACTGGGTGTTGTTTTCTCTTCATTCTTTCTGGAGTTATTTCTTTAGTCTTGTCCAGTAACATACTGGGCACCTATGGATCTGGGGAGTTCATCTTTCAGTGTTATATCTTTGCCTTTTCATGCTGTTCTTGGGGTTCTCAGGCAAGAATACTGAAGTGGTTTTGCATTATCTTCTCCAGTGGACCAAGTTTGTCAGAACTCTCCACCATGACCTGTCCTTCTTGTGTGGCCCTATAGGGCATAGCTAATAGTTTCATTGAGTTAGACAAGGCTGTGGTTCATGTGATCAGTTTTATTAGTTTTCTGTGATTGTGGTTTTCATTCTGTGTGAAGGATAAGGATAAGAGGCTTATGCAAGCTTCCTGATGAGAGAGACTGACTGCTGGGAAACAGTCTTTTTCTGATGGGTGGGGCCATGCTCAGTACATCTTTAATCCAATTTTCTGTTGATGGATGGAACTGTGTCCCCTCCCTGTCCTTTGATCTGAGGCAAACTATGGTGGAGTAGTGAAGATAATTACTTCAAAAGGTCCCATGCACCAACTGCCTCACTCAGTGCCCCTGACCCTGCAGGAGGCCAGGTACAATCCCTGCCTCTACTGATGAGTTACATTAGGCAACTTTGTAATCTTAATGATAATTCAATTTTCTCAATTTAAAACGAGAATAATAATATTTTATTTTTTGAATTGTGGTGTTGGAGAAGACTCTTGAGAGTCCCTTGGGCAGGAAGGAGATCCCACCGGTCCATCCTAAAGGAAATCAGTCCTGAATATTTATTGGAAGGATTGATGCTGAAGCTGAAACTTTTATACTTTGGCCACCTGATGTGAAGAACTGACTCATTGGAAAAGACCCTGATGTTGGGAAAAGATTGAAGATGGGAGGAGAAGGTGACGACAGATGAGATAGTTGGGTTGCATCACCAACTCAATGCACATGAGTTTGAGTAAACTCCGGGAGTTGATGATGGACAGGGAAGCCTGGCATGCTGTAGTCCATGGGGTCACAAAGAGTTGGACATGACCGAGAGACTGAATTGAACTGATAATGTATTATTAAGGTAACAAAAAATCCATACTTAAAAGGAGTGCTTGACAGATTAATAATACTTGGAAGGTCTAAAGAATATTAAGAAGTTGCAAAGTATAGACTTTCCTTAATATTGTTCAGAAGACTGGGATTCTTGGTATGTTTTATTTAATTTAAAAAAATTTTTAATGGAGCATAGTTGATTTATAGTATCTTGTGTTAGTTTCTGCTATACAGCAAAGTGAATCTGTTAGGCATATACACATATCCACAGTTTTTAAAGACTTTTTTCCCCAATATAGGTTATTATAGAGCATTGAGTAAAGTTTTCTGTGGTATACATTGTGTGTGTATGTGTGTGTGTGTGTGTGTGTGTGTGTGTGTGTGTGTGTGTGTGTGTGCACACATGCTCAATCATGTCTGACTCTTGCAAACCCATAGACTATAGTCCACCAGGCTCCTCTGTCCATGGGATTCTCTAGGAAAGAATACTAGAGTGGGTAGCCATTCCCTTTTCCAGGGGATCCTCCAGACCCAAGGCTTGAACCCAAGTCTCCTTCATCACAGGCAGATTCTTTACCATCTGAGCCACAGAGAAACACATGCTATACAGTCATAGGTCCTTTTTAGTTATTTATTTTATACATAGTGATATGCATATGTCAATCCCAATTACCTAATTTGTCTCTCTCCTTTTTTTCCCCATTGATAACCATAAGTTTATTCTCTACATCTGTTACTCTATTCTTGTTTTATATTTTCATTTGTACCTTCTCTTTTTTTAGATTATACATATTATCAATATCGTATGATTTTGTCTTTCTCTGTCAGACTTTACTCAATATGATCATCTCTAAGTCCATCCATGTCACTGCAAATGACATTGTTTCATTATTTTTTATGGCTCAGTAATAATCCATTGTATATATGGCAAAACCAATACAATATTGTAAAGGAATTAGCCTCTAATTAAAATAAATAAATTTAAATTAAAAATAAATAAAAAGCAGAAGGAAAAAAAATATATGCACCATATCTTCTTTATCCATTCCTCTGTCAATGGACACTTAGGCTTCTTCCACATCTTGGCTATTGTAGACAGTGCTATAATGAACACTGGGGTGCAAGTATCCTTTTGGATTATTGAATTCTTCATATATACGCCTGAGAGTGGGATTGTTGGGTCATATGGTAGTTCTATATTTATTTTTTCAAGGAACGTTTATACTGTTCTGCCTAACGGGACGGAGAAGGCAATGGCACCCCACTCCAGTACTCTTGCCTGGAAAATCCCATGGATGGAGGAGCCTGGTAGGCTGCAGTCCATGTGGTCGCGAAGAGTCAGACATGACTGAGCGACTTCCCTTTCACTTTTCACTTTCATGCATTGGAGAAGGAAATGGCAACCCACTCCAGTGTTCCTGCCTGGAGAATCCCAGGGACGGGGGAGCCTGGTGGGCTGCCGTCTCAGGGGTCACACAGAGTCGGACACGACTGAAGCGACTTAGCAGCAGCAGCAGCCTAGTGTAGGAGGGTTCCATTTTCTCCACACACTGCAGAATTTGTTGTGTGTAGACTTTTAATGATGGCCAATTACCTCACAGCAGCTTGAGTTACATTACTCTGATATTTACTGATGCTGAGCATCTTTTCATGTGCTTTTTAGCCATCTGTACATCTTATGTGGAGAAATGTCTATTTAGATCGCCTGTCCATTAAAAAAAAAAAAAAAAAAAAAACTTTACCATTGATCTGCATCAGGTGTTCTGGAGATTAATTTCTTGTCAGTCTCTTCATTTGCAAATATTGTCTCCCATTCTATGGGTTGTCTTTTGATTTTGTTTACAATTTCTTTTGTTGTGCAGAAACTTTTAAGTTTAATTAGGTCCCATTTGTTTATCATTGTTTTTATTTTCATTACTCAAGGGGGTGGATCAAAAACATATTGCTGTGATTAATGTCAAAGAGTTCTACCTATGTTTTTCTCTAAGAGTTTTACACTGTCCATCATTACATTTAGGGATTTGATCCATTTAGAGTTTATTTTTGTATATGGTGTTAGAGTGCTCTAGTTTCATTTTTTTTTACATGCAGCTGTCCAGTTCTCCCAGCAGCATTTATTTAAAAGACTCTCTTTTCTTCTTCATTGTATTTTCTTAACTCCTCTGTTGTTGATCATAGATGTATGAATTTATTTCTGGGCTTTCTATCTTGTTTCATTGATCTATATTTTTGTTTTTGTGCCAATACCATACTGTTTTGATCACTGTAATCTTATATAATAGAAGTGAAGTCAGGAAGTCTGCTTCCTCAGTTTCATTTTTCTTTCTCAGGATTGCTTGGCTATTTGGAGCCTTTTGTGTTTCCATATAAATTTAAATATTTTTTGCTCTAGTTCTGTGAAATATGCTATTGGTATTTTGATAGCAATAATATTAATAGGAGCAAATACACCATAATAATACCAGTCTGAGTAGGGAATAGCAAAAAGGAAATATGTAATGTGTCTTGATTCTTATTTTTTGGTATTTTTTTTTTCTTTTTAACTCATGAAGTTACACTGGTAATATGGCCAGAGTATCAACAGTGACAAGAGGCAGGTTAAGTGTGTGTTAGTCTTTTTACTGACAATATGAGTTTATCTGCAAGATGTATTAATAATCAGCTATTTTTTATCATGGCAGTGGTAACTGAGATAAAATTTAATGTATGCTGACTCTATTAAGTAGATGAGTTTCACTTAATATTAACCCATATTAACCATTTTTCAAACTCATATCATACTTTTCTACTTTGGGATTATTTTTAATACCTAAAAAAGTAATACTGTAAATATTATTATGTGTAATCAAAATTTCAGTTTTAGCCTGAAATCATCTTCATCCTTTATATAAATATCCAGCACCATCTATTAAACTATTGTCTCTCAGCTCTAAATCTGCTATTTTATGTTCATCTTTGTGATGCAGAAACTAAAATTCTGCAAAATGCTTTTCTGTTTTGCCAGCTACCATCCAGTGAGGCATTGCCAACAGTGAGCACTTGAAAGAATCTGCAAGGTTGGAGAAGGAATAAAGAGCTTTTACTTTTTCATATGCTTACAGTTATTTTATATTACATTTTAGTTGCTTACTGTTACTTCTGCTCCAATATTTACTGCCACATAACAACTTCCTTAATGTAACATTATGTAGGTATAGAACTCCCATTTTTAAAAATATAATAGACCAGTAGTTCAAGGACTCAGCGCAGAAGGCAATGGCAACCCACTCCAGTACTCTTGCCTGGAAAATCCCATTGACGGAGGGGCCTGGTGGGCTGCAGTCCATGGGGTCGCTAGGAGTCGGACACAACTTCACTTTCACTTTCAAGTACTCAGTATGGGCTTGACTTGGGGTGTCTTGTGCCACTGAAGTTAGCTCTTGACTAAAATTGAAGTCATGCAATCATCACCTGGCATATTTGGTCCTTCATACAGGATGATTCATTTCATTGCTAACAACCGATGCTGGCTGTCAACTGGTAGCTCAGTTAGACTACTTACTATTAATACAATACATACAAATGGGTTCTATACCACAGTAGTGTCAGGGTAGATAGACTTTTTACATAGCGAGTGATTGCCCCACAAGTGTTCCATGAGAAACAAAGGAAAATTTTCAGACATAGACTCAAATTACACAGCATCACTTGTGATGCATTTTCTTGGCTAGCATTATGATAGTGAATTAAAGGAAGGGGACATAACCCTCATCTCTCTGTTGGAGAACCATCTGAAAAGTCTGGAACCAGGGCCATGGAGCCCCTTCCCAAAGCACAGATACAACTTCTGACAGATCTGGGCTTCAGTTCTTTAAGGTCTCCCTTTCAAACTTCAAACTTTTAAGAATCCCAACTTCTTTCCTTTGTTTTCCGTTTTCTAAGGAACACTTTACTCTTTTTAATTTGCTTTTGCTGCTAAGTCGCTTCAGTCGTGTCCGACTCTGTGCGACCCCATAGACGCAAGCTCACCAGGCTCCCTCGTCCCTGGGATTCTCCAGGCAAGAACACTGGAGTGGGTTGCCATTTCCTTCTCCAATGCAGGAAAGTGAAAAGTGAAAGTGAAGTCGCTCAGTCGTGTCTGACTCTTAGTGACCCCATGGACTGGAGCCTACCAGGCTCCTCTGTCCACGGGATTTTTCAGACAAAAGTACTGGGGTGGGGTGCCATTGCCTTACAGTTACCTAAATAAAACCTTGTATCAAATTAAGAATTGTTAATACTAAATTTTCTAAATTAAAATAACCACTGTGGTTTTTGCCTGCACTTTGACACACAAATTCACACAGAAAATAAATATTTTGAGACAAATGAAAGCTGACCAGATCAATAATTAGAAGAAAAAAAAAAAAACTAATGAAATATTTCCAACTATTTTTGAAGAGTTTAATCATATCTGGATATATTGATACTTCAAAGGAAAATTGTTTTATATGAATAATATCATTTTATCAAGGACTAACTACTCACTTGTTTTTGTTGTGCTTAGTACCTTGATCCTCAAAGGAATTATATATTAAAATTTCATGCAGAATACTAGAAAGTAAAATATAGAAGTTTTAGGACATTTCATAGAAATTCATTTACTTAATTAACTGAAATTTTTTTGATAAAAATTTATCCAAATGAATACATTCACTGTGATCACGTAAAATTTTTATTATATTGTTGAAAAAATAATATTTGCTATATTTATGATACATATATGGACATAGGTAAGTATATACAATTTATATACTCAAATATAGTGATAACTATTTCAATAAAGATTGATTTCCTTCAAAATTTTGAAGCACATATTTTTATGGTTCAGCTGTTTAACGAAATTGTTTTAACATTCCTTAAAACATATAAACCCATAATATCTCTGAAATTCATCATTATCAGTACATTTTTGTCTTATTTTGGCACTTTCATGATTTTAAATCCTTTTTCCCTCCAGAATTTAAAATTCTTGGTAAGCATTTGTCCTTGAGTAGATAGATCTTTAGTGTTAACCTTATACTCTAAATGTCTCAATTCTTTCATTAGTAGCAGAGAAATATCATTTTTCTTATTTAATATTAAAAATATCTGAAAAAAAATCTGGTAGGTTTCTTTGCTTTTCTATATCCTAAGGAGATAATGGATTTAAATATGATGAGACAGAAGGAGTAAAAATATTAACAGAGCTACCAACTAAGAACAAGCTGTAAGAACGCGCCAAAGTACTTGAGTGAGCGTCCTGGTTTTTCTCCTTACTAACTCTGTAACACACAGTGAGTGAGTTACTTCACCACTTTGTCCTTCTTTTTTTTTTAACTTCAAAATGGCCACTAACTCATACAGTCATTAAGAAGATTAAGTGTGTTAATATACTCAAAGTACTTAGAAATATTTGGCAAATGGTAAGAGCTATAAAAGTGTTAGCTATTATTGTGTCAACTACAAAGAAAGATTTACTTCTGAGAAATAGCACACCTTACTTAAATTTTTTATGATGCAATCACTAAGGTTATTTAAGGCTGTAATCCATTTTCTCAAAGAAATTCTAAATGGGTTTTCAGAACAAGGGAAAAGGTACCTTGAAAAATCTTCATTTTGAAACATTTCTAAGAGTTAAGCACAAATTCACATATCTGACCCATGTAAATGTGCACCACACAAAAATGATGTTTTAAAATTATTATTCATTAAGTGTATTAAAAATATTTACCTTAAACACATGTTGTTAATAAAGTTACTATTAGTTATAAACTGGACATAATGTAACTGTGGAAAAGTTTAACTAAATTAATAACAGCTAAATATTACATATAGAAATGTTTTGAAAAGTAGTATTATGGTAAAAATATTGAGAAATACATCTATAACTAAGAAATGTATTACTTTCTCAAAGATGAATCATTAGGTAACACCAACCTATCAAAGTAGCCAATTGTTTTTTAATAAGAAAAAAGCATGAAAAATACTTTCTCACTTAGAGAGAAAATAGAAATTACATTATTGCAAATCTATCCTAGGATTATGTTGTTATTTTTTATAGCATTTGCAAAAGGTGGAAAATAGCTTAGTTTGAATATCAAAAAAATAAATCAATTGAGCAAAAATTACAGTACTTTATTGAAATGTGAATTTTCACAATTTATTCAAGTTAATGGTCCCTCTTTTGATATTGTGTGATTCTAAAGTCATTAGAATTCTAGTTGATAAGCTAAACAGGCTAATTCTGGTCCTCAAAACAATAAATCAAATAGTCATAGGACTTCCATATACATGAAAGATAATTATTCCTGAAGCAAATGTTGCTTTAATGAAAAAAAGCAAAAGAAAGTTCAACAACAAATGGTAATGCATAAGGTAAAATACTTTCAAACTTATGATGCTTTCAAATTGTGTTGGAGAAGATCTTCAGAGTCCTTTGGATAGCAATGACATCAAACCTATCAATCATAACAGAAATCAAGTTTGAATATTAATTGGAAGAACTGTTGCTGACGCTGAAACCACAATACTTTGGCCACATGATGCAAAGAGCCATTTATTGGAAAAGACTCTCATGCTGGGGAAAGACTGAAGGCAAAGGAGAAGAGGGTGGCAGAGGATGACATGGCTAGATAAAATCACTGACTCATCAATGGACATGAATTTGAGCAAACTCTGGGAGATAGTGAAGGGCAGGGAAGCCTGGAGTGTTGCAGTCCACAGGGTTGCAAAGAGTTGGACATGACTGAACAATAACAACAACAAGATAAAGTTCAGTATAAGTTAAATAAATGATAAAAATATTTATAAAATGAAAAAGTATATATATTGTGATTAATTTGAGTGCAATTCATAAATTTTAGTTGGTTAAAAAAAAACTTTTAAAGAAGAGTTAGCTAGTCCAAGTGTTTTATTTAATACATGAGTGAAATTTTTAAAAATTAGAGACCAATACAGTATCAGATCAGATCAGATCAGTCGCTCAGTCGTGTCCGACTCTTCGCGACCCCATGAACCGCAGCATGCCAGGCCTCCCTGTCCATCACCAGCTCCCGGAGGTCACTCAGACTCACACCCATCAAGTCAGTGATGCCATCCAGCCATCTCATCCTCTGTCGTCCCCTTCTCCTCCTGCCCTCAATCCCTCCCAGCATCAGAGTCTTCTCCAATGAGTCAACTCTTCGCATGAGGTGGCCAAAATACTGGAGTTTCAGCTTTAGCATCATTCCTTCCAAAGAAATCCCAGGATTGATCTCCTTCAGAATGGACTGGTTGGATCTTCTTGCAGTCCAAGGGACTCTCAAGAGTCTTCTCCAACACCACAGTTCAAAAGCATCAATTCTTCGGCGCTCAGCCTTCTTCACAGTCCAGCTCTCACATGCATACATGACCACAGGAAAGACCATAGCCTTGACTAGGCGAACCTTTGTTGGTAAAGTAATGTCTCTGCTTTTGAATATGCTATCTAGGTTGGTCATAACTTTCCTTCCAAGGAGTAAGCGTCTTTTAATTTCATACAGTATACTAATGCATTTATATGGAATTTAGAAAGATGGTAACAATAACCCTGTATATGAGACAGCAAAAGAGACACTGATGTATAGAACAGTCTTTTGGACTCTGGGAGAGGGAGAGGGTGGGATGATTTGGGAGAATGGCATTGAAACATGTATAATATCATATATGAAACTAGTTGCCAGTCCAGGTTTGATGCACGATACTGGATGCTTGGGGCTGGTGCACTGGGATGACCCAGAGGGATGGTATAGGGAGGGAAGAGGGAGGAGGGTTCAGGATGGGGAACATGTGTATACCTGTGGCGGATTCATTTTGATCTATGGCAAAACCAATACAATATTTAAAGTTAAAAGTGAAGTAAGCCAGAAAGAAAAACACCAATACAATATACTAACGCATATATATGGAATTTAGAAAGATGGTAACAATAACCCTGTATGCTGCTGCTGCTGCTAAGTCGCTTCAGTCATGTCCGACTCTGTGCGATCTCATAGACAGCAGCCCACCAGGCTCCTCCGTCCCCGAGATTCTCCAGGCAAGAATACTGGAGTGATAACCCTGTATATGAGACAGCAAAAGAGACACTGATGTATAGAACAGTCTTTTGGACTCCAGGAGAGGGAGACGGTGGATGATTTGGGAGAATGGCATTGAAATGAGTATAATATCATATATGAAACGAGTTGCCAGTCTAGGTTAAATGCAAGACACTGGGATGCTTGGGGCTGGTGCACTGGGACGACCCAGAGGGATGGTATGGGGAGGGAGGAGGGAGGAGGGTTCAGGATGGGGAACACATGTATACCTATGGCAGATTCATTTTGATGTATGGCAAAAACAATACAATATTGTAAAGTTAAATAAAATAAAAATACAATTTTAAAAATTAAAAAAAAAGAAAAAAATTAGAGACCAATTTTACATAAAGTAACTTCCCATGTTTGCATTATTTTGGCAGTATAAGACATGAAACTACTTCAGTTATATAAGATAGAACTTACTAAAAGCCTTAATATTTACATTATCTTCCGGTAATATACGATTTTACATATAATTCCAGAGAGGTCAAATTTCTTTCACAGAGTTACAAAGAAGGAAAATATATGCCTAAATATTTGTATCTTAAATATTAAATATTTAAATATATTGAAGTTTGTTATAAATCATAGTAGAATTCCATTTTAATGAATATTTTCATAAGGTCCATTTTGAAGCTATGCATTTGTAAGAATTTTGTGAAGTTTCACTCTCTGAAATTTAAAAAATGTAAAAATAAAATAAACTCCTATAAATTAGAATGATTCATAATTTGAACTATTCAATAGAAAAATTATGATTTAAAGTTTGAGTTAATATCTTAATTATGGCTGAAATAGCACTGAATTTCAAATATGCTTAATAAAATTTCGTAGCTTTTCACTGTGATTGGTAAAGAGTTTATTCATTTAAAATCTGTCATCTATTATCATTTATCTCTTTTTTATTAAGCATGATCATGAGTTTAAATATTCCTACATAAATATATGCAAAATATCATGAAATACTTTGCAAGAGAAAGTTATGTAACTAAAACCATTGTTCAGTTTGTAATTGTTAATTTTTTAGTCATTTATTTATTCAGTCAACAAAATCTTTATTAATGCTTATGTGTGCATGCTATATTTAGCAATGAATATACAAATATTATTATATTATTGATTCCCATTCTAGCTGGTTATAGAAAAAACTATCACCAATCTCCAAATAAGGCTCAGGATTTCTGTCATAGTTAAGAAATAATTTTGTTACCTCTTTAGCTACCATAAAGCAAAAAGCACTTGTGACGGAATTCAAAATGGACCCAAATATCTTCCCCAAGAGAGTAGTAAAACACTGAGCAGACCTCTTCTCTTTCAGAACACCAGACATGAGTTATCTATGGGTGCTTTGTGGGAGCCAATAGACTTTCTTGTCATATACCAAATTATGAAATGTCAGCACTACTTCTGTGCTGTAATATCAAAGTGACATATACTCTCACCTATGGACAGATGACTAGAAACAACATTAATAATATTTTAATAAAACCAGTGGAACACATTGTTTCTCTTCAGTTTCTAGCATTCTATTTCATTATTATTAAAACGAATAAGAGAATCTATTCTAGGAAGCCCTTACCCTTCTCTCAAAATGCTTTTAAATGAGAAGAAGTCACATAAAACAAACATTATAAAATAAAAATCACATAAAGTCAAAATCATATAAACAGACATAAAATTATCAGCTCAGCTCTATGATAAGAGCATATAAATTATATTCAATCACAAGTTCAAGAGAATGAAATAGAGGAGTGGTAGAGTTTGTTCTTAAATAATCTCATTGTTAACTAGTAAAGAAAGGAGAATGTGGAAGAAGTAATTTCATTCCTATGTTCCCATCAGACAGATTGTGAGAATGAATGTCTTGCAAAGCTTTGCCTTGTTTATATTCAAGACCAAGTCACACATTCAAACTTCTTATATTCCCAGGAAGAATTTAGGGAAATAGATTAACTTAATTTTGAAAATTAGCTTTAATATATTGCAGGGACTAAGGGGAGAGAATGAGAACATTAAGAACCTCAAGAAAGAAAAATTAATCTTGACATATGTGAAATGGTTTGGGAGTTCAGAGGAGGTAGTACCTGTTCACTGGATAACAACATAAGTCAAAGTGAATGAAAATGAGAGAGGTTGCTTGGCAATTTATTTTCTTACTTTCATCCCTTTAAATCTATTATTTAGAATCAAATTATTTGTAAAGTAAGTGCCTTCACACTTCCATGTCTGCTCTTTTTCTTTCCTCAATCCTTCTACAACATCAAAGTCCTTCTCTTTACTTACATAATTACAAATCACTCTTACAAAAAAGCCTTAGAACTTTCCCCAACATTTCCATCATCCAGTGATTTAGAAGATAAAGAAGATGTAACATTAGGTTATCTTAAACAAGGAGCCAGCAAAGTAGAAGGAAAAGCAAGAAAATAGTGGAAGCATAGTAAAACTCATTCTTCAAGAATAACCACAATGAAAGTGAGTGTCCACTAAATTGAGAACTGAAATATTAAAATGAATGCTGGATGCTGGGAATAATAACCTAGTTTAACTAACTGGATTACTAACAACATTGAAGTGGATCAGTGAGTTGGGAATACTACTTTGATGACACTGGTAAAAATAGGTAACAAAGAAATGGCCCTTAGAGCATGGTATGAAATGAAAGAAGACTATCTTTGGGGGGATTTTTTGTTTGTTTGTTTGTTTTTGCATGCTAAATTGCTTCAGTCCTGTCTGACTCTTTGCAGCCCTATGGACTGTGTAACCTGCCAGGCGCCTCAGGCTATGGGATTCTCTAGTCAAGAATACTGGAGTGGGTAGCCATTCCCTTCTTCAGGGGATCTTCCTGACCCAAGAACCCACGTTTAACTGTGGCTCCAGCTTTGCAAGCGGATTCTTTACCACTAGCACCAGCCGGGAAGCCAGATGTCTTCTTTTTACATGGATGTTTCTACAAAAGTTTAATTTTCTTCCATAAAGAGATTATTCTTTAACCAGGGGGACATTTGGGCAACTTGCCTACCTAAGGAAGTAAGACATGATGAAATCTACACAAAGGTGGAGTGGCTGATGTTAGGTTGGAGACAGTGCTATTATATTAAAAGGGGACAGAGGTGGAGGCAGATTTGTTGTAGTAGGATTAGAAAACTCTATACTGATTTTTTTTTAATTTTTATTGAAATCAATATTAAGCTCATAAGCTAAAAGTAAGGAAGTGATGTACCTTTTTTGAAGAATGTTTGAAAAATTTGTTTAAGAGAAAAAGAAATAAATAATTAGATACATGAAACAGATTTCCAGGAAAGGCCAAGGACCCACTTGAATTTAAGTGGGTGGGCCCCCAGGTGGCCCAATGCTAAAGAATCCTCCTGCCAATGCAAGAGCTGAGGAGACGCAGATTCAATCCCTGGTTCAGGAAGATCCCCCGGAGAAGGGAATGACTACCCACTCCAGTATTCTTGCCTGGAGAATGCCCATGGATAGGGGGACGTGGCGGGCTACAGTCCATGGGGTCACAAAGAGTTGGACATGACTGAGCAACTAAGCAAACAGCACACACAGGTAAAAGCAGAAAATAATAAATTGTTTGTGAAAATTAAAGTAAAATTACTGCCATAAAAATTTGTAATGAGAAGACTGAAAATAAACAACACAAAATAAGTTTAAGTCTTTTTCACATTCAGTATGAAGTAAATGAAATCTTTTAACATGAAAGGAAATGATAAAAATAGAAGTGGGACATAATTATTTAAAACAAAAAGGATTGGAGAATAAATAACAAAAGGAAAATTGCCCTCATGTTAGAGTGCCAAAATAAGAAAATTCAATAGATAGGGAGGTGAGAGAGAAATAATTGAATAAATAATAGGAAAAAAGTCCTTGAATAAAATATAGACAGATGTTGTCACATTATAAGAGCCCACGGAGATGTACTGACTTAAAAAAATGGAGCATAATAACAAGTCTTGGTTTTTTGTTTTTGTTTTTTTTTTTTAAATTTTCTTAACTTTACAATATTGTATTGCTTTTACTATACATGGAGATGGATCCGCCACCAGAATACACGTGTTCCCCATCCTGAACCCTCCTCCCTCCCCCCTTCCCACACCATCCCTCCAGGTCATCCCAGTGCTCCATTCCCAGGCATCTGTTACAGGGCATCATACCTGGAGTGACTCGTTTCTGATATGATATTATACATATTTCAATGCTATTCTCCCCAATCGTCCCACCCTCTCCCAGTCCCAGAGTCCAAAAGTCTGTTCTATACATCAGTGTCTCTTTTGCTGTCTCATAAGCAGGGTGATTGTTACCATCTTTCTAAATTCCATATATATGCGTTGCTGCTGCTAAGTCGCTGCAGTCGTGCCCGACTCTGTGCGACCCCATAGACGGAAGCCCACCAGGCTCCCCCGTCCCTGGGATTCTCCAGGCAAGAATACTGGAGCGGGTTGCCATTTCCTTCTCCAATGCATGAAAATGAAAAGTGGAAGTTAAGTATACTGTATTTGTGTTTTTCTTTCTGGCTTACTTCACTCTGTATAATAGGCTCCAGTTCCATTCAGAAGGTATGAGTAAAATAGTTTTTAGTATGGGTTTAAAAAATGACCCCTGAGAAAGGATAACCAGAGGCCAATAGACCTCTTAGCAAAATAGAGTAGTAAGGAAGAAACATACAGATGACAGCAAAGATAACATTAAGCTTTTTATTTCTATTATTATGATACTGTCATTGTATTTTATTATTTTTATGAATAGTAACTTAAACAGTTTTGAACAGTTTTTGAGTTACAGAAAAACTGATCAGAGTTCCTGTGTATCTCAACCCTTTCTCCTGTTACTAACATCTTACATTAGTAAGGTACATTTGTGCAATTTTTGAAACTTTTGATATTGATACACTGTTATTAGCTAAAACCCTTGCTTTATTCAGTTCTTCTAAGTTTTTATTTAGTGTTCTTTTTCTGTTTCAGGATTCCACCTAGGATACCACATTACATTCAGTTGTCAAGTCACTGTCATCTCTTACCTGTATTACAGCATCAGCTTCAGAACAGGTTACTTTACTTTCATCACTTGTTATCTCTGTTCTCATAGTCTAGTATCATTGCTTTTATTATCCACTATCTCTACCCTTTGCTAAAAATGTAGTAGGGCAACGGGTCTGTTTTGTTCGTCACTGTAACTCCAGCATTTTGAATAGGGTGGCACATAGGCATTCAGTAACCATTAGTCTTACTCCTTTCAATAAGAAATATCCTTATTTTGAATATTCTTCAAATTCATGGATATCTGTAATGTAATTTGACAATATTGGCTCTAAACTTTCATAGCCATCACTCTCTGTTCAACATATTCACCCAATGCAATTTTGTTATCTATAATCTACAAACTTGTGTTATCTTTAAAACTCCTCTGCATACAATTTTATTCTCTGTTTGGTGTAGCCATCATTAAGTCTAATCTGCAGATTTATATTCAGCCAAGTTTTCTCTGCTGCTTCAAATTAATTCTATCTTCTCTTCTATTTTTAGTCAACTCAGGTTGGTTCAAAATATTTCTTTGATCTGGGGCCTAAATGTTTTAAAAAGTTAAGTTAGATATGGATACCTTAATAAAAATTTCTTAACTTTTATTATTTACATGTAAAATGTAAGCATTTTAAAGTAGTAGGGCCTTATGGTCGTTCATGTGTGTTTCTGATGCACTGCAGTTTGAAAACTAGTGGAAGACTTTAACACAACAGTAAAATTCTTAGACTATAGGGACTAATTGAGATGGCCTCACTTGATAAAATAAATGTCATTCAGTAAAGCACAAACTTGGTGTATTAATGTTTATACATCATTTTCTTGAAATGCAATGTGCCATCCACTGTGTACTGCTATGATTAATGTCAGAAATTTTTGGTATGCTCACACTTTGTAAGGCTGATAGATATTCCAGTAGTGTAAATGAACTGTATATTACACATTGTCAGTGACATTTTTGAAAATAAAATGTTTTTGACAGAGTACAATAAAACAGAAAATGAGCAGATGCCATAGATTGTATAATCAGGACAAAGAAGGTTCTTGTTAGAATCCAAAATACATTATACAAACTCTAATGTAATGACAATCTCGAGTCATTTGTCTTGAAAGCCATAATACAAAAGGTCTACGTCAATACACATGTATTAGAAAAGAGACATTTGGATGATAAAGTAATAGATTTTTCTTCAAAGTAAGAACTAATTACTGATAAGCTACATAAAATTTATTTTTAATATGAAAAGATAGCAGTTAAATATAAGACATGGGTCTGGACCCTTCAGCTCAGGAGTTGCTGTGTGTTCCTGTTACTGACTATTAAAATACTATTTTCACGTCTAAAGAAAAAAAAATTATATATATATATGTAAGACATGGCAGACAGCAAGTTGCAAAGTATTTGGTTCAATGACTTATGTGATAGTTTTTTGATTGACTATAGTAGAAGACATTTTCTTGTGTGCTTGAAAGATAGTACAGTCTTTCCCTTGTAAACTTATATTATCAGATTAAGCCCTCTATTTTCAATAATAGTATATTTAAATATCTTACAAAGTAACATACATGACATTAATTTTAAAAACAGTGGAGCCAAAAGGCTGCTACTATGCTATTTCTTGGTTGCCTGTGTTTTTATATTTCAACATATATTAATCTTGTGTTGTTGGAAGAGGGTATTTGCTATGACCAGTGCATTTTCTTGGCAAAACTCTGTTAGTCTTTGCCCTGCTTCATTCCGTGTTCCAAGGCCAAATTTGCCTGTTACTCCAGGTGTTTCTTGACTACCTACTTTTGCATTCCAGTCCCCTATAATGAAAAGGACATCCTTTTTGGGTGTTAGTTCTAAAAGGTCTTGTAGGTTTTCATAGAACCATTCAACTGCAGCTTCTTCGGTGTTACTGCTGTGACATTGAATGGTTTGCCTTGGAAACAAACAGAGATCATTCTGTCATTTTTGAGATTGCATCCAAGTATCTGGGTATTGCATACCCAGATAATCACGATGGTGTGATCACTGACCTAGAGCCAGACATCCTGGAATGTGAAGTCAAGTGGGCCTTAGAAAGCATCACTACGAACAAAGCTAGTGGAGGTGATGGAATTCCAGTGGAGCTATTCCAAATCCTGAAAGATGATGCTGTGAAAGTGTTGCACTCAATATGCCAGCAAATTTGGAAAACTCAGCAGTGGCCACAGGACTGGAAAAGGTGAGTTTTCATCCCAATCCCAAAGAAAGGTAATGCCAAAGAATGCTCAAACTACCGCACAATTGCACTCATCTCGCACGCTAGTAAAGTAATGCTCAAAATTCTACAAGCCAGGCTTCAGCAATATGTGAACCGAGAACTTCCTGATGTTCAAGCTGGTTTTAGAAAAGGCAGAGGAACCAGACATCAAATTTCCAACATCTGCTGGATCATGGAAAAAGTAGGAGAGTTCCAGAAAAACATCTATTTCTGCTTTATTGACTATGCCAAAGCCTTTGACTGTGTAGATCACAATAAACTGTGGAAAATTCTGAAGGAGATGGGAATACCAGACCCCTTGATCTGCCTCTTGAGAAATCTGTATGCAGGACAGGAAGCAACAGTTAGAACTGGTCATGGAACAACAGACTGGTTCCAAATAGGAAAAGGAGTACTTCAAGGCTGTATATTGTCACCATGTTTATTTAACTTATATGCAGAGTACATCATGAGAAATGCTGGACTGGAAGAAACACAAGTTGGAATCAAGATTGCTGGGAGAAATATCAATAACCTCAGATATGCAGATGACACCACCCTTATGGCAGAAAGTGAAGAGGGGCTAAAAAGCCTCTTGATGAGAGTGAAAGTGGAGAGTGAAAAGGTTGGCTTAAAGCTCAACATTCAGAAAATGAAGATCATGGCATCTGGTCCCATCACTACATGGGAAATAGATGGGGAAACAGTGGAAACAGTGTCAGACTTTGTTTTTCTGGGCTCCAAAATCACTGCAGATGGTGACTGCAGCCATGAAATTAAAAGATGCTTACTCCTTGGAAGGAAAGTTATGACTAACCTAGATAGCATATTCAAAAGCAGAGACATTACTTTGCCAACAAAGGTTTTCCTAGTCAAGGCTATGGTCTTTCCTGTGGTCATGTATGGATGTTAGAGCTGGACTGTGAAGAAGGCTGAGCACCGAAGAATTGATGCTTTTGAACTGTGGTGTTGGAGAAGACTCTTGAGAGTCCCTTGGACTGCAAGAAGATCCAACCAGTCCATTCTGAAGATCAGCCCGGGAATTTCTTTGGAAGGAATGAAGCTAAAGCTGAAACTCCAGTATTTTGGCCACCTCATGCGAAGAGTTGACTCATTGGAGAAGACTCTGATGCTGGGAGGGATTGAGGGCCAGAGGAGAAGGGGACGGCAGAGGATGAGATAGCTGGATGGCATCACTGACTCGATGGATGTGAGTCTGAGTGACCTCCAAGAGCTGGTGATGGACAGGGAGGCCTGGCGTGCTGCAGTTCATGGGGTCGCAAAGAGTCGGACATGACTGAGCGACTGATCTGATCTGATATATTAATCTTATCCAAAATATTTTCTGGCTTACTTCACTCTGTATAATAGGCTCCAGTTCCATCCACCTCATTAGAACTGATTCAAATGTATTCTTTTTAATGGCTGAGTAATACTCCATCGTGTATATGTACCACAGCTTGCTTATCCATTCATCTGTGGATGGGCATCTAGGTTGCTTCCACGTCCTGGCTATTGTAAACAGTGCTGCTATGAACATTGGGGTACACGTGCCTCTTTCAATTCTGGTTTTCTCAGTGTGTATGCCCAGCAGTGGGATTGCTGGGTCATAAGACAGTTCTATTCCCAGTTTTTTGAGGAATCTCCATACTGTTCTCCATAGTGGCTGTACTAGTTTGCATTCCCACCAACAGTGTAAGAGGGTACCCTTCTCTCCGCACCCTCTCCAGCATTTATTGCTTGTGGATTTTTGGATCGCAGCCATTCTGACTGGCGTGTAATGGTATCTCATAGTGGTTTTGATCTGCATTTCTCTGATAATGAGTGATGTTGAGCATCTTTTCATGTGTTTGTTAGCCATCTGTATGTCTTCTTTGGAGAAATGTCTATTAAGTTCTTTGGCCCATTTTTTGATTGGGTCATTTATTTTTCTGGAATTGAGCTGTAGAAGTTGCTTGTATATTTTTGAGATTAGTTGTTTGTCTGTTGCTTCATTTGCTATTATTTTCTCCCATTCTGAGGGCTGTCTTTTCAGCTTGCCTATAGTTTCCTTTGTTGTGCAGAAGCTTTTAAGTTTGATTAGGTCCCATTTGTTCATTTTTGATTTTATTTCCGATATTCTGGGAGGTGGGTCATAGAGGATCCTGCTGTGATGTAAGTCAGAGAGTGTTTTGCCTATGTTATCCTCTAGGAGTTTTATGGTTTCTGGTCTTATATTTAGCTCTTTAATCCATTTTGAATTTATTTTTGTGTATGGTGTTAGACAGTGTTCTAGTTTCATTCTTTTACAAGTGTTCAACCAGTTTTCCCAGCACCACTTGTTAAAAAGATTGTCTTTACTCCATTGTATATTCTTGCCGCCTTTGTCAAAGATTAGGTGACCATATGTGCGTGGATTTATCTCTGGACTTTCTATTTTGTTCCATTGATCTATGTTTCTGTCTTTGTGCCAGTACCATACTGTCTTGATGACTGTAGCTTTATAGTAGAGCCTGAAGTCAGGCAGGTTGATTCCTCCCATTCCATTCTTCTTTCTCAAGATAGCTTTGGCTATTCGAGGTTTTTTGTATTTCCATACAAATTGAGAAATTATTTGTTCTAGCTCTGTGAAGAATACTGTTGGTAGCTTGATGGGGATTGCATTGAATCTATAAATTGCTTTGGGTAGTATACTCATTTTCACTATATTGATTCTACCAATCCACAAACATGGTATATTCCTCCATCTATTAGTGTCCTCTTTAATTTCTTTCAGCAGTGTTTTATAGTTTTCTAAATATAGGTCTTTAGATTCTTTAGGAAGATATATTCCTAAGTATTTTATTGTTTTCATTGCAATGGTGAATGGAATTGTTTCCTTAATTTCTCTTTCTATTTTCTCGTTATTAGTGTACAAGAATGCAAGGGATTTCTGTGTGTTAATTTTATATCCTGCAACTTTACTGTATTCATTGATCAGTTCTAGTAATTTTCTGGTGGAATCTTTAGGGTTTTCTACGTAGAGGATCATGTCATCTGCAAACAGTGAGAGTTTTACTTCTTCTTTTCCAATTTGGCGTAAGCCAGAAAGAAAAACACAAATACAGTATACTAACGCATATATATGGAATTTAGAAAGATGGTAACAATCACCCTGCTTATGAGACAGCAAAAGAGACACTGTTGTATAGAACAGACTTTTGGACTCTGGGACTGGGAGAGGGTGGGACGATTGGGGAGAATAGCATTGAAATATGTATAATATCATATCTGAAACGAGTCAGTCCAGGTACGATGCCCGATAACAGATGCCTGGGACTGGAGCACTGGGATGACCTGGAGGGATGGTGTGGGAGGGGGGAGGGAGGAGGGTTCAGGATGGGGAGCACGGGTATTCTGGTGGCGGATCCATCTCGATGTATAGTAAATGTAATACAATATTGTAAAGTTAAGAAAAATTAAAATAATAATAATAAAAAATAAAAATATAAAAAAATTTTAACCAACATTTAAGAAGAAAAATAGGGATGTGAACTCAAAACAAATATCATAAAAGGTTTATATCCTTAGCCTATAAAGAAATTGAACAAAACATAAAGTAAAACCTCAAAAAGGTTAAGCGGGAAAAGGATATGATGGTTATTACTTACAGAAGGACTCAAACTAACTTAATGTTTATCCTCACCATTAAAAGAATATGACATATAAAAAAAAATATTTTCTGTAATTTTCTTTTATCAACCTCAATCAAAGCTATGTGGCTCATAAGTAGACAGTGTTACTATATGCCTTTCTTGAGATAACATTGATTTTAAAGTTGCTATAACAAAATAATGCACACTAGATGGAGAAGGCAATGGCACCCACTCCAGTACTCTTGCCTGGAAAATCCCATGGATGGAGGAGCCTGGTGGGCTGCAGTCCATGGGGTCGCCAAGAGTCGGACACGACTGAGCGACTTCACTTTCACTTTTCACTTTTATGCATTGGGGAAGTAAATGACAACCCACTCCAGTGTTCTTGCCTAGAGAATCCCAAGGAACAGGGTAGCCTGATGGGCTGCCGTCTATGGGGTCGCCTAGAGTTGGACATGACTGAAGCAACTTAGCAGCAGCAGGAGATGAATGATGATTAAAATTTATTGTCTGAAAAGTGTCAGCAGGACCACCCTCCCACTAAAGGAATCAGGAAAGAAATTTTTCCATGTTTCTGGTGGCTTCAGTCATTCGTGGTTTTGTAGATACATCACTCCAATCTTCCATTTCTCCTTGTGTGTCTTCACATCATCTTCCCTCTGGTTGTGACTGTGTCCACATATCTCCATTTTATAAGTACACTATTCATATTGGATTTAGCACTCATTGATATGACCTCATCTTAGCCTGGTTAGATGCACAAACAAATAATCTAATTCCAAATAAGTTCACATTTTGAGGAAATGTACAATTGCACTCATCTCACATGCTAGTAAAGTAATGCTCAAAATTCTCCAAGCCAGGCTTCAACAATACGTGAGCTGTGAACTTCCAGATGTTAAAGCTAGCTTTAGAAAAGGCAGAGGAACCAGAGATCAAATTGCCAATATCTGCTGGATCATCGAAAAAGCAAGGGAGTTCCAGAAAAACATCTATTTCTGCTTTATTGACTATGCCAAAGCCTTTGACTGTGTAGATCACAACAAACTGTGGAAAATTCTGAAAGAGATGGGAATATCAGACCACCTGATCTGCCTCTCGAGAAACCTGTATGCAGTTCAGGAAGCAACAGTTAGAACTGGACATGGAACTACAGACTGGTTTCCAAATAGGAAAAGGATTATGTCAAGGCTGTATATTGTCACCCTGCTTATTTAAATTATATGCAGAGTACATCATGAGAAATGCTGAGCTGGAAGAAACACAAGCTGGAATCAAAACTGCCGGGAGAAATATCAACCACCTCAGATATGCAGATGACGACTGAGTGACTGAATGGAACTGAACTGAATTAAAACTTCAACACATGTTTTTGAAGGGACATAATTCACCTATAATGTTGTCCAAGTTGGATTTCACTTCTTCCTCTTACATTTGTGTGAATGTAAGCAAAGTTATACAATCTCTGTGTGCCTCCATTTCCTTATATGCATAGCAGAGTTGTTAATGATATATAAAACATATATATCTTTCTAATATATAGAAAGTACTTAGATTAAACACATACTAAACACATACTAATATATTGAGTGTTATTATTCTCGGAGAAGGCAATGGCATCCCACTCCGGTACTCTTGCCTGGAAAATCCCATAGACGGAGGGGCCTGGTAGGCTGCAGTCCATGGGGTCGCTAGGAGTCGGGCACGACGAGCGACTTCATTTTCACTTTTCACTTTCATACATTGGAGAAAGAAATGGCAGCCCACTCCAGTATTCTTGCCTGGAGACTCTCTGGGACTGGGGAGCCTGATAGGTTTCCATCTACGGAGTTGCACAGAGTCGGACACGACTGAAGCGACTTAACAGCAGCATTTTTGTTCAATACAATGTCTGTTCATATTCCAAGGGTTTTGAACCTTTTTTTGTGCATCACCATAGAAATACACGGAGAAGGCAATGGCACCCCACTCCAGTACTCTTGCCGTGAAAATCCCACGGACGGAGGAGCCTGGTAGACTGCAGTCCATGGGGTTGCTAAGAGTCGGACATGACTGAGCGACTTCACCTTCTCTTTTTACTTTCATGCATTGGAGAAGGAAATGGCAACCCACTCCAGTGTTCTTGCCTGGAGAATCCCAGGGACGGGGAAGCCTGGTGGGCTGCCATCTACGGGGTCACACAGAGTCAGACATGACTGCGGTGACTTAGCATAGCATAGAAATACATGACTTTAATATTGTCTATGTTTCTCACATTGTATATTTTATACTCTCGACTCACTTATTTTATAACTGGAAGTCACATTTCTTAATCTCCATCAATTTTTCTCATCCCCAACGCCTTTCTCCTCTGGCAACCACCAGTTTGTACTCTGTATTAATGATTCTGTTTCTGTTTTGTTATGTTTGCTCATTCATTTTGCTTTTTTCAGTTCAGTTCAATCACTCAGTCATGTCCAACTCTTTGCTACCTGATGAATCACAGCACACCAGGCCTCCCTGTCTATCACCAGCTCTCAGAGTTCACTCAAACTCACATCCATTTTTTCGGTGATGCCATCTAGCCATCTCATCCTCTGTCATCCCCTTCTCCTCCTACCCCCAATCCCTCCCAGCATCAGGGTCTTTTCCAATGAGTCAACTCTTCGCATGAGGTGGCCAAAGTACTGGAGTTTCAGCTTTAGCATTATTCCTTCCAAACAACACCCAGGACTGATATCCTTTAGAATGGACTGGTTGGATCTCTTTGCAGTCTATGGAACTCTTAAGAGTCTTCTCCAACACCACAGTTCAAAAGCATCAATTCTGCAGCCCTCAGCTTTCTTCACAGTCCAACTCTCACCTCCATACATGACTACTGGAAAAATCATAGCCTTGACTAGACGGACCTTTGTTGGCAAAGTAATGTCTCTGCTTTTCAATATGCTATCTAGGTTGGTCATAAACTTTCCTTCCAAGGAGCAAGTGTCTTTTAATTTCATGGCTGCAGTCACCATCTGCAGTGATTTTGGAGCCCAGAAAAATAAAGTCTGACACTGTTTTCATTGTTTCCCCATCTATTTGCCATGAAGTGATGGGACCAAATGCCATGATCTTCGTTTTCTGAATGCTGAGCTTTAAGCCAACCTTTTCACTCTCCACTTTCAGTTTCATCAAGAGGCTTTTTAGTTCTTCTTCATTTTCTGCCATAAGGGTGGTGTCATCTGCATATCTGAGGTTATTGATATTTCTCCCGCCAATTCCATACATAAATGGGATCATAAAGCATCTTTCTTTATCTCTCTGACTTATTTCACTTCACACATTATCCTCTAAATCCATCCATGTTGTTGCAAATGGCACAATTTTATTTTTTTATGACTAATATTCCATTGCATGTATATACCACATCCTTATCCATTTATCTATTATAAATAGTGCCCCAAAGAACATAGAAGTGTATATATTTTTATTTATTTTTTAATACATATCCAGGAGTAAAATTTCTAGATTGTATCATAGTTCTGTTTTAAATTTTTTGAGGAAATTCCGTAAGGGCACAAGGATTCCTTTTTCTCCACATCCTTATCAACCCTTGTTAATTGTTGTCTTTTGAATAACAGCCATTTTGACAGGTGCAAGGTGATAACTTATCATGGTTTTGACTTGCATTTCCCTGATGATTAAAGATGTTGAGTGTCTTTTCAGGTGCCTGTTGTCCATTTGCATGTCTTTTTGAAAAAAATGTCTATTCAGGTTCTCTGCTCATTTTTCTTACCCGGGTTTTTGTTGCTGTTTGTTTGTTTTTGATGTTGAGTTGTATGAATTATTTTTATATCTTCAAAATTAACTCCTTGTCTCATATAACTGTAGCAAATATCTTCACCCATTTGGTAGGCAGCCTTTTTGTTAGTTGACAATTTTAACTGTGTAAAACCTTTTAGTTTGATGTAGTCTCATTTGTTTCCTTTTTCTTTTATTTCCCTTTCCTGAGGGAAGGTATCCAAAAAGTATTGCTAAGACCAATATCAAAGAGCTCACTGTCTATATTTTCTTCTAGGGCTTTTACATTTTTAAGAACTACCAGTAAGTGTTTCATAAATTTTGAGTTTATTTTTGTATATGGCATGAGAAAATGGCCCAGTTTGATTCTTCTCCATGTAACTGCACAGTTTGCAAAACAAATTGAAAAGACTATCATTTCTCCATTGCATATTCTTGCCTCCTTTGTTGTAGAAATATTGCCCATGCAAGTGGGGGCTCATTTCTGGGCTCTCTATTCTGTTCTTTGATCTATGTGTCTATTTTGTGCTAGCAGCATATTGTTTTGATTACTGTTCCTTTGTAGTATAATGTGAAATCAGAGAGCATGATACCCCAGCTTTATTCTTCTCTCTCAAGATTGAATTAGCTGCTCAGGAGCTTTTGTATTTTCACACAAATTTTAGAATTATTTGTTCTAGTTATTATTCTCTTTGTTGATATAACAATGCAAAGATTAGGTAATTTTATCAAATAAGTTTTATCTAAACAGGAAAGTAGGGTCTGAAATACAAATATATTCACAGAAACTAGTTCATTAAAATTCCATATATTTCCTTTAATTAATATGGACTCTCGGTAACATGACTTTGTGCTCTAAATATGGATGTGCCTGACACCAATTATGGCAGTTTCCATATAAAGACAGTTCAGTGCAAACAGACGTGTTTATAGTTAAACTTATAAATCAGTAAATAATGAAGAAAATCTTTCTAATTTGTAGTGTAATAATGATAAAACTGTCTTTGGTTTTATTTTAATAAAAATAAAATAAAAATTATGAATTCCTCATCTAGTCCTATGTGCTGACATGATCTTCACTGGTGAGGATTAATTTATTTCTACTTTAGGCCAGACAGTAGGGGTGGGGATTATTAATAATTATGATGATAAAGATTATTTTAAATATTTCTAAACAGAATTCCTTAGCTGTATACATATAAGTTAAACCATACTTTTGAAGGAAAACAAACCATTCATTAAGTATGCATTGCTGGTATGCTGTTGCTGCACATGAATCATGCTATTTTCTTGTACATTCTGGTTAAGTACAGTTACTTCCTTTCTGTTTATTATAATAATGCAGAAATAAATAGATAGGCAAATTAAGTCATGCCAAGAAAAAAGTAAACAAAGGTAATAATGAGTTAAGATTACTTATGCATAAACACATCTTCTAAAATTCAACTTGATCTCTCTGAAACAAAATATTGCATATGCATTTAAACACTAATTTTTTATGCTTTGTCTTATTCATTGACAATGTTGTCCATAAGCATAGCTCATATATAAGATATTTTCTAAATTCCATATATATATATGGAATTTAGAGAGATGGTAACAATAACCCTGTATATGAGACAGCAAAAGAGACACTGATGTATAGAACAGTCTTTTGGACTCTGTGGGAGAGGGAGAGGGTGGGATGATTTGGGAGAATGGCATTGAAACATGTGTAATATCATATATGAAACGAGTAGCTAGTCCAGATTTGATGCACAATACTGGATGCTTGGGGCTGGTGCACTGGGATGACCCAGATGGATGGTACGGGGAGGGAGGAGAGAGGAGGGTTCAGGATGGGGAACACATGTATACCTGTGGCGGATTCATGTTGATATATGGCAAAACCAATACAATATTGTAAAGTTAAAAAATAAAATAAAAATTTAAAAAAGATATATTTTCTTCAAAAAATAAAGTTATCAGTTAAATATTCATGACATATTTAAGGCATAATTTAAATAAATATGTCTTCTTTCTTTGGGTAAATATTGAGAATCAATAAATTAAAAAGGTATATACTGGAGATTTGTGAGCATAGAAACCAGTAAAGCACTATAAATAATAAAGACATTAAATCAAAACAAAATAAAAGCAGAAATTTAGATCTATTTATACTACACAAAAATTTAACTTTCCTCTGAATTCGGTGACTTTTAGGATATAACAAGCTAATCAAATGGGAAGGCTTCCTAGGTAGCTCAGTGGTAAAGAACCTGCCTGCCAATGAAGGAGACACAAGAGTCATGGATCAAATTACTGGTTTGAGAAGATACCCTGGAGGAGAAAATGGCAATCCACTTCAGTATTCTTGCCTGGAGAATCCAGTGGACAGCCTGGTAGGCTACAGCCTGTAGGGTTGCAAAGAACTGGACATGACTCGGCAACTGAGCATACATGCATGCAACCAAATGGGAAAGGTTAATTGAAAAAGTATTTACCATGTGTGTTATTTTGGAAAATGAGTAGTATATATCTCATGACCAATATGTACCTAAATTGATATAGTCAATTCTATTTTGAAAAACAGCAAAACAACAAAAAACAACAGATTGCCTTATGGTTTAAATACATTGGACATAAAGATATACTCATATATAGCTAATACATAAATAGATATTTATCATTTGTGTTGTGTTTTCATTTCAGAAGTTACTAATGGCATCAGTTCAGCACTGATTTATTATTCTTATTTTAGTATCATGTGTTCTGATATTTCCTTTAAAATTGCCATAGAGAATATAAAATGTAAATTTAAAAATATTTAGTAACAAAGTGTGCAAATGTTTACACGTTTTTGATGTTTATTTTTATGATAAGGAATAAGTTAATCAGACTGTTGATTATTCACTGCAACAAATATATAGCAGAACAGATTATTTTAATCTATTTATTAATGACATCCATATGTCACAATAAACTGTGGAAAGTTCTGAAAGAGATGGGAATACCAGACCACCTGATCTGCCTCTTGAGAAATCTGTATGCAGGACAGGAAGCAACAGTTAGAACTGGTCATGGAACAACAGACTGGTTCCGAATAGGAAAAGGAGTATGTCAAGGCTGTATATTGTCACCATGTTTATTTAACTTATATGCAGAGTACATCATGAGAAATGCTGGACTGGAAGAAACACAAGTTGGAATCAAGATTGCTAGGAGAAATATCAATAACCTCAGATATGCAGATGACACCACCCTTATGGCAGAAAATGAAAAAGAACTAAAAAGCCTCTTGATGAGAGTGAAAGTGGAGAGTGAAAAGGTTGGCTTAAAGCTCAACATTCAGAAAACGAAGATCATGGCATCCGGTCCCATCACTACATGGGAAATAGATAGAGAAAAAGTGGAAACAGTGTCAGACTTTATTTTTCTGGGCTCCAAAATCACTGCAGATGATGACTGCAGCCATGAAATTAAAAGACGCTTACTCCTTGGAAGGAAAGTTATGACCAACCTAGATAGCATATTCAGAAGCAGAGACATTACTTTGCCAACAAAGATTCGTCTAGTCAAGGCTATGGTCTTTCCTGTGGTCATGTATGGATGTGAAAGCTGGACTGTGAAGAAGCCTGAGCGCCGAAGAATTGATGCTTTTGAAGTGTGGTGTTGGAGAAGACTCTTGAGAGTCCCTTGGACTGCAAGGAGATGCAACCAGTCCATTCTGAAGGAGATCAGCCCTGGGATTTCTTTGGAAGGAATGATGCTAAAGCTGAAATTCCAGTATTTTGGCCACCTCATGCGAAGAGTTGACTCATTGGAGAAGACTCTGATGCTGGGAGGGATTGAAGGCAGGAGGAGAAGGGGACGACAGAGGATAAGATGGCTGGATGGCATCACTGACTCGATGGATGTGAGTCTGAGTGACCTCCGAGAGCTGGTGATGGACAGGGAGGCCTGGCGTGCTGCAGTTCATGGGGTCGCAAAGAGTCGGACACGACTGAGCGACTGATCTGATCTGATATGTCAAATGAGTAGTTAGGAAAAGATAAATAGTCTATTTTTTATTTCATATCGTTTTTGGAGTGTATTGTTTGTTAGTCATCTAAAATACATGAGTAAATTCATGTATTTTAGATTTAACAATCATGAGACTATATTTTGCTCACATTTAAAGAAAAAGGGATAAAGACTTATCAAATTTTTTCTACGTGGAGAAAGTAGTAGTAGATTTCATTTCATCCTCAGTATGAAATGTATTCTTGTTACAGTGTTTAAATGGGTCATGCACTTTGCATTAAAGTGTAATTCATGGACCGTGACTACCAGCGTCACATACTCATTTCTGTGATATGCAAAATGCCATGCCTCATCTCAGGCCAATTGATTCAGAATCTACATTTTAACAAGATGTGCAGTGACTCCAATGTACATTAAAATTGGAGAAGCACCAGGATATGCAATAACTGAAACTATTGCTCTTATAACAACAGCGATGTCATTTTCTACACTCTCATTTTTGATTAATCCTTCTTGTGGTGAAAATGATAGATGGGATTTGCAATTTGTTTGTGATCCTTGCAATATTTTTAACATTAATATATTAATAAAAAAACCTATGTTTGGCTTTCTTAAGCTTGATACTTTTCTCAATACATAGAAAATGATTAACTGCTTACATTATAACAATAAACTAGCGTGTGACCAAAATAGTGTAAAAATAACTAATAACAATATCGAAATTGAGAAGAAGTGACTGGAAAAATTGTCCTAAGGTTTTTATATTGTATGAGAAGATGGTAAAGTTAGTAATTGCATTACATATTTTGATCATTTAAGTACACATACTGAAATTTCTTGGTTAACCTTGGAGAAGGAAATGGCAACCCACTCCAGTGTTCTTGCCTAGAGAATCCCAGGGACGGGGGAGCATGGTGGGCTGCCGTCTATGGGGTCGCACAGAGTCGGACACGACTGAAGCGACTTAGCGACTTAGCAACTGAAATTTCTTGGTTAACCAATAAATAACATAAATAGATTTTCATATAGTTAAAAGAAATCACACAGAATATATTTGAAAGAAAATCAACCAACTCAAAAGAAGAAAAGATAAAGAAGGAGGGGAATTAACAAATGGAAAATAAGTACCAAATCAGGTAAACAAATATATCATCTATCACTTCCTGCAAATGTGCATCTTTCTTAGACATGGCTGCTTTGCTAACCTGTGACTTTGGCTGGTTGATTTCAGGACAATTTCTGAATTTGTAATTTATTCTACCTTTTTACAATAAGAATAGAAAAATCACTCTTTCTAGTTCTCTATATCCTCAGTGAATAATGAACAATGGTTTGTATGGTTTTGGAGCTTCCCTGATGGCTCAGACAGTAAAGAATCTGCCTGCAATGCGGGAGACCCAGGTTAGATCCCTGTGTCAGGAAGATCCCCTGGAGAAGGAAATGGCAACCAACTCCAGTATTCTTGCTTGGAAAATCCCATGGACGGAGAAACCTGGTGGGCTACTACAGTCCACAAGGTCACAAAGCGTCGGACATGACTTCATATGATACTTTGTATGTTTTAATGGAGGTATAATTGATAAAGTTGTATAAGCTGAAGGTGTACAAGGTATTGATTCAATACATTGATATATTTCAATGTGATTACCATCATAGATTTAGCTGCTAATACCTTTATCATATATATATATATATATATATAACATATATATATATATATTTTTCCCCCCTTGTGGTGAGCACATTCAGATCCAACGCTCTTTGTAGACAGACCTACACTGGGTCATACCACCAGCTGCAAACTCCCTTGGCACAGCAACAGGGATATACCAACCATGAGTAAATATGGAGGATTCCAGCCAGAGGAATCCAGGAGCTGAGTCCTCCAGAGGTTTGGAAAGTTAGCTGAGACAGGATCTAGTGAGGCCTCAGAAATGTCTGCTCCAGGCCTATAGGCATGAGGAGCAGAATAAAGGTCTGTTAGCCACCAAATCTCCAAACAAAGAATGTGAAAGAGAAATGCATTTTTATTTAAATAAGATATGATGATAATAAGGCAGTAAGAAATACAGATAGTAAGTCTGCTGCTAGCATATGACACCATTACTATACCTCTCAGGCAAAGCACTCAGTACGTGTTTACTCTCCTGAATATACAAGAGATACCCGCCTGTTGGTTGAAAGAGCTGCAACTTAATGTGAACTGGTAGATAACATGAAATATCGTATTTACAATAATCATAGTTTGCTAAGAGTTTGCACTGGGAAAAAAAAAAAAAAAAACTTGCCTGTGCTGCATATCACTTTGTTACTAAACCAATGAACTAGAATGGGGACATAATCAATATCTTTTCCTCTACAGGCCTATCTTGAGATCAATGCATCTTGCAACATACAGAAATATTTCATAGCTTATTAAGAACAAACGTTGATCTGCATTTACCAACTATAATAAAGAACCCTCAATGCTGATTGGCTTTTATAGATATTGAATATTTCACATCTGGAGATTTTACTCTGGTCACTGTCCCAAGTCTTTAGACAAACAGCCAAATTGAATGGGAACCTTTATGGAAGGAAAGCATAAAAACAAGCCTTAAAAACAACACAATAAAACAAGCCTTGATATGAACAATTCTACTCTCTCAGGACCCCATGGAATTAAAAATAACTGACGAATTTCACATCTAAATTGAATCTTTGGTGAGAAGATCCTATTGGGATTGGAAACTCTAACTGATACCCAGAGGCACATTGAGCTCTGGTATTAAATAACTTCCTGCCAACTTCCTGCCATTTAAAGGATATTCTGGTTTTACCTTTCATACAAGTGGAATAGTGGATGGTTTATCTTCATCATTGTTTAAAAATCTTTGGTGTGCCTTATCTCTGCATGTCCACTCTGTTCTGTCCTCTGATGGACTGATCTTATAGACTATGTCAACAGGCTTTCTCCACTAGGGCTTCCAACTGACTTTGACCAATGGGAGGTGCTTGTGTGAGAAATCAGGATGGAGAAAAGGAAGTTTAGGATGCTAATTAGTATTACCTAGCTTGTTTATTTGGGGAAGGCAATGGCACCCCACCCCAGTACTTTTGCCTGGAAAATCCCATGGACGGAGGAGCCTGGTAGGTTCTAGTCCATGGGGTCGCTAAGAGTCGGACACGACTGAGCGACTTCACTTTCGCTTTTCACTTTCATACGTTGGAGAAGGAAATGGCAACCCACTCCAGTATTCTTGCCTGGAGAATCCCAGGGACAGGGGAGCCTGGTGGGCTTCTGTCTGTGGGGTCGCACAGAGTCGGACACGACTGAAGCGACTTAGCAGCAGCAGCAGCAGCAGCAGCTTGTTTATTGCAAAGCACCTGTGAGTGTCTGCATCCTCTACTAAAGGTCATAGCCTCCTGGGGACCTTCTTGACACAACTACTTCTCTGAGTTAACATTCCTTCTCCTTCATGTTTGGAGAAGGCAATGGCACCCCACTCTAGTACCCTTGCCGGGAAAATCCCGTGGACAGAGGAGCCTGGTAGGCTGCAGTCCATGGGGTCGCGAAGATTTGGACGCGACTTAGCAACTTCACTTTCATTTTTTACTGTCATACATTGGAGAAGGAAATGGCAACCCACTCCAGTGTTCTTGCCTGGAGAATCCCAGGGACGGGGTAGCCTTGTGGGCTGCCATCTATGGGGTTGCACAGAGTCAGACACGACTGAAGTGGCCTAGCAGCAGCAGCAGCAGCAGCTCCTTCATGTTTGGACAATTTCCAGCTGCACTTAAACTTTCTGGATTCCCTAAGTTCAGTTCTGCCCACATTTTTAAATTAGTCTCTTTATTAAACTTTCATCAAAATCCAGTATGAATGTACAATCTCTTTCCTGCTGAGCCCTTACAGATATGTTCCAATTATTTTTTCACAGTCAGCCATCAGAAGAGAAATCCTTCTCCTGGCTGTGAGCACTAAGATGCAAAAGTAGTACTAATGTATGTTACTTGTCTTTAAAAAAAAATAAGAACATATTTAAAATTATTTAAAATATTTTAAGCTAGCTATATTCCAACATTAGTTTTAAGAACATATTTCCAAGTTGATGTAATTATACCACTTATTCATTATATTTCAGCCATATTTTAACTATTTTTGTTCCCTAGTATTCTTTTTATGATGTCATTTCACACTGTATCTTTGGTCAGTACTGAATGACACGGATTTCCTAGCACTGGGGTCAAATTTCTGTAGTGGTGATTTATTTGTTTTATTAGAAAAAAAATTTACGATTATATACCCTAAGATTTTAAAGTATGCCCAAATTAGCAGTATTATAGGACTCAGAATTCTAAACCTGCACTTATTATTACTATTGTTCACTCCCTTTTTATTAAAAATATGAACTGAATTGTTTAAAATGTTTTATTTGGCAATGCACAGTCTTCATGTAAATCCAATCCAAGGTTTTTTCATGATATTTAGGGATAAAATTGGACATTCCACTAATACAACAACATTGATAGGATTGAGTTTTTTTCCAGTTGCACATTACTTCAGCTTTGGAAGATGTCCAGGTTTTTCATTTTATTCAAATAGTATGTTAATAGTAATCATATGAGAAAAATTGACAAATTAAACTTACACAAAATTTTTCATCTTATGTATACATTTAATTCTAGCATATTGTGAGAATGATGTCTTAGACTTACTTTTGCTAGGAAACATGAAATAGATAAGAACATTGGGGAAGAAAAAACCCCAGATTCAATACAAAATGGTAATTTTCAAATGAAATTTAAAATAGCTCATATAGAAATTATGATTTCTAATACATAATATAATATATAGCACTATTTTAGTTCTATGAAAAAAATTCACATCTAAAGCTTTACTAAATAAACTGAAATCACTGATGTAAAACAAAAGGCATAGTAGCATATGTTTGTTACAGACACTAACATGTAAAAGGAAGAGGGATTTGATACTACAATATTGTGTGGCTAAAAATATGGAAGACCAGATGGGGTACATCCCAGGGATTACAAGGAAATTGGCTGTAAAAATATTATACCTGAAGCATTAATGATATTTGACCAAGCCTACAAAGTAAGTGACTTGCCTGATATCTGTTAACACAATGATGTGATTCTGGTTGTAGGAAGAAAACTGAGAACATGGTCAGCAATTATAATATTGTCAATCATGAATGCTATCCCAGATGAATGTTAAAATTAAAAAAAAAAAAAAATGATCTATGATCTCTAATGCTGATGGTTCAGCAATCCCTAACCAGATGAGGAGAATATAGTGTTTGACAACTGTTTTAAATCTTTAACATTCAGTTGTCTACACACACATGTTATCTCTCAGCACAGAAAGATAAACAGGGTTAATTGATCTTCATGAGGTAATATACTAGAGATTAATTTTACAGCTAAACAACTTTGAGAAGAGTGTTAAGTTTCTTATATATCAAGAGTAATTATAGGAGCTATGACTGTTTCAAAAGTCAAATGCCAAAAGTAGTAATGTTTTGAGATGATTCACTACTACAGATACTCTAGGCATCTAACAACTAACTGTGAACTATTGAACTCTGGTCTATCTCAGTTAAACAATATTTCTCAGTTAGACATAAATGATTAAAAATAAAACTTTCATATTCAAGGTAATAACATATTTCAAAATAGTATTCTTTTAATGTTTATATAACAGTCTTTGTCTGTAACAGCTTTAAACTTCCATAAAAAAAACAGAATATCCACTTTTTTTATGGAATCTTCTGTCAAGAAACATATATTGAAACATTGCTTAACAGGGCTTTTTTCTTTAAAGCACTATTTCTCCACACTTTTTATTGATTTGGAATATGTTCTATAATGACCTGGAACAGAACAGCAAACACACTCTTACATGAGTGGGTTGGTAGTGTTACACAAATTGCTTGGACAATATCCATCAGCAAGACTACTTCAGGAGAAGAATCTTCATGTTCACAGCTCTAAATCTGTAGATAATATAAATTGCAAGGGCAAAAAGAAAAAAAAATGAAAGAATAGGCAATAGAGATTTCAAGGAGATTTTATTAAACGAACAGTTTAGAGATAAGGCACCTGGGAAGAAAAAGGAAGCAAATGTTAAATTACTATTAGTGAGAATTTCCAAAAGGTATGTGTATGTAATATGTCCACAATTGTTTTAGAATCACTATGAGGTATTTCAGTACCTACCTTTAGTTATCCTAAAACTTCTTTCAGATAATAATAACAATAACGGTAACAGATGAAGGAAGACTAATGAAGTCAGTTCCTCAGACTTTGGGTTACTGATTGTATCACTCTTCATCCTATTCATAACACAAATTGTCTTGCTTTCACACTGTCCACACTGTTCGCTGAACCCAGGGTAGGCAAGGCGTGAGCTAAGAGGCTAGAAGGAGACTTGAGGAGCCGATCAGATCAGATCAGATCAGATCAGTCGCTCAGTCGTGTCCGACTCTTTGTGACCCCATGAACTGCAGCATGCCAGGCCTCCCTGTCCATCACCAGCTCTCGGAGGTCACTCAGACTCACATCCATCGAGTCAGTGATGCCATCCAGCCATCTCATCCTCTGTCGTCCCCTTCTCCTCCTGCCCCCAATCCCTCCCAGCATCAGAGTCTTCTCCAATGAGTCAACTCTTCGCATGAGGTGGCCAAAATACTGGAGTTTCAGCTTTAGCATCATTCCTTCCAAAGAAATCCCAGGGCTGATCTCCTTCAGAATGGACCGGTTGGATCTCCTTGCAGTCCAAGGGACTCTCAAGAGTCTTCTCCAACACCACACTTCAAAAGCATCAATTCTTTGGTGCTCAGGCTTCTTCACAGTCCAGCTCTCACATCCATACATGACCACTGGAAAAACCATAGCCTTGACTAGGCGAACCTTTGTTGGCAAAGTGATGTCTCTGCTATTGAATATGTTATCTAGGTTGGTCATAACTTTCCTTCCAAGGAGTAAGTGTCTTTTAATTTCATGGCTGCAGTCACCATCTGCAGTGATTTTGGAGCCCAGAAAAATAAAATCTGACACTGTTTCCACTGTTTCTCCATCTATTTCCCATGTAGTGATGGGACCAGATGCCATGATCTTCATTTTCTGAATGTTGAGCTTTAAGCCAACCTTTTCACTCTCCACTTTCAATTTCATCAAGAGGCTTTTTAGCCCCTCTTCACTTTCTGCCATAAGGGTGGTATCATCTGCATATCTGAGGTTATTGATATTTCTCCCGGCAATCTTGATTCCAACTTGTGTTTCTTCCAGTCCAGCATTTCTCATGATGTACTCTGCATGTAAGTTAAATAAACAGGGTGACAATATACAGCCTTGACGTACTCCTTTTCCTATTTGGAAACAGTCTGTTGTTCCATGACCAGTTCTAACTGTTGCTTCCTGACCTGCATACAGATTTCTTAAGAGGCAGATCAGGTGGTCTGGTATTCCCATCTCTTTCAGAATTTTCCACAGTTTATTGTGATCTACACAGTCAAAGGCTTTGGCATAGTCAATAAAGCAGAAATAGATGTTTTTCTGGAACTCTCTTGCTTTTTCCATGATCCAGCCGACGTTGGCAATTTGATCTCTGGTTCCTCTGCCTTTTCTAAAACCAGCTTGAACATAAGGAAGTTCACAGTTCACATATTGCTGAAGCCTGGCTTGGAGAATTTTGAGCATTACTTTACTAGCGTGTGAGATGAGTGCAATTGTTCGGTAGTTTGAGCACTCTTTGGCATTGCCTTTCTTTGGGATTGGGATGAAAACTGACCTTTTCCAATCTTGTGGCCACTACTGAGTTTTCCAAATTTGCTGGCATATTGAGTGCAGCACTTTCACAGCATCATCTTTCAGGATTTGGAATAGCTCAACTGGAATTCCATCACCTCCACTAGCTTTGTTCGTAGTGATGCTTTCTAAGGCCCACTTGACTTCACATTCCAGGATGTCTGGCTCTAGGTCAGTGATCACACCATCATGATTATCTGGGTCGTGAAGCTCTTTTTAGTACAATTCTTCTGTGTATTCTTGCCACCTCTTCTTAATATCTTCTGCTTCCGTTAGGTCCATACCATTTCTGTCCTTTATCGAGCCCATTTTTGCATGAAATGTTCCTTTGGTATCTCTGATTTTCTTGAAGAGATCCCTAGTCTTTCCCATTCTGTTGTTTTCCTCTATTTCTTTGCATTGATCACTGAAGAAGGCTTTCTTATCTCTTCTTGCTATTCTTTGGAACTCTGCATTTAGATGTTTATATCTTTGCTTTTCTCCTTTGCTTTTCGCTTCTCTTCTTTTCACAGCTATTTGTAAGGCCTCCCCAGACAGCCATTTTGCTTTTTTGCATTTCTTTTCCATGGGGATGGTCTTGATCCCTGTCTCCTCTACAATGTCACGAACCTCATTCCATAGTTCATCAGGCACTCTATCTATCAGATCTAGGCCCTTAAATCTATTTCTCACTTCCACTGTATAATCATAAGGGATTTGATTTAGGTCATACCTGAATGGTCTAGTAATTTTCCCTACTTTCTTCAATTTCAGTCTGAATTTGGCAATAAGGAGTTCATGGTCCGAGCCACAGTCAGCTCCTGGTCTTGTTTTTGCTGATTGTATACAGCTTCTCCATCTTTGGCTGCAAAGAATATAATCGATCTGATTTTGGTGTTGACCATCTGGTGATGTCCATGTATAGAGTCTTCTCTTGTGTTGTTGGAAGAGGGTATTTTCTATGACCAGTGCATTTTCTTGGCAAAACTCTGTTTGTCTTTGCCCTGCTTCATTCCGTATTCTGAAGGAACTACAAACACGTTTATTCTCTCCTGACTGGCACAGCAGCCATAACAAAGCCTCTCTTCTGTCTGATGCAGCAGCCCTAGCCGCAGCCACAACATAACCATAACATAGCCATAATATAGCAATGACATAACCTCATATAACAGAACCATGATGCCACACTAATATAGCCCCAGTGCCACAGCAGCCAGGGTTTTCATGGTGAGGCTGTTACAGGCATACTGCACACAGCAGCTCCTGACCCACTGAGCACCTCATGACAAAGTGAGTATCTTGTGACAAAGTAAGTACCTCCTGACACACATGCACAGTGCAATAAGTGATCTCAGCTATTAAATAAACATTGTTTACAAAACTTGAGGTGACAGCAAGAGGCTGTGGGGCAAGAGAATCTGGTCATGACATCTTGGCTAATTTGCTCTCCCCAACAATCATTATACCTCATTAACATAACAGTTTTATCTCAGCTCCATTTAGCAACACAGAAGCTTAATCTGGAATCAAAACCTCAAATAAATTGCAAATAAACTACTATGTATGACATCCATCTACACGCATAAAGTACAGTACACATTTGGTTTACTTGTACATTATTTTCCAGAAAAAAAAAAATCTATCAAATGATAGTTTGGGGGTAAAAATACCAAACTTTTACAAGATTCTATTAAGATAGATTTCCAACTCAAAATGAAATATTATATTTAGATAAAATATAAATATATACATTAATAAATGTAGTGAAGAAAGACATAAAGCAAAAAACTAAAAACATTGTGTGAAATGACAAATTATATTAACTTTTTATACAGTCTTATTTTCATACACAATTTATTTTTTTCTTAATTGCTTTGGCTTTTGTAAAATTAGGTACAGCAGGCCATATATGAAGTTGAAAGTATGACATCATTTTTTATGATACTGTACCTTATATGATAAAAATCTAGTAAATCAACTATAAACCACTTTCACTATAAGAATAAGATATTAGTTGCATATAGAATTATCACAGGGCTTTCCTGGTGGCTCAGAGGTAAATAATCCACCTGCCAGTGCAGGAGATCTGGGTTGGATCCTTAAGTCAGGAAGATCCTCTGGAGAAGGAAATGAAAACCCATTTCAGTATCGTTCCTGGGAAATCCCATGGATAGAGGAGGCTAATGGACTATAGTCTATGGGGTCACAAAGAATATGACACGATCTACTGACTAAAGAACAAACAGAATTATCACAACATTTAATAAATATGGGAGGTTATAGAATTATAGTCTAAGCACTTTTTTTTTTTTTTTCTCATAACAAACCTATACAATTCTGGTTTAAAACATTATCTTATTATAGACTCACAACTTTCCACTGAAGTACCAATATAGAAAATGAAACCCAGCAGCTGGTTTACAACATAATGCTGGCATCTAGGTCAAAGAGCTCCTACTACACAGTGAATTGAGTCATATTGAGAATAATGTTCAGTGTCCTCACACCCTCTCGAAGAGAGGAAAATGTCTTTAAATAAAAGGGGAAGGAACTTGGACCTTCCTTGAGTGTCTACTTCTAGGAACAGAAATGCATAGTATTTGTCAGATATAAAACTATCTGCAAAATAGCAGGGATCTATGAAGTGGTCAGGAATCTCTCTATTCTTCCTTCATGTCTTTTTTTCTTAATTATATCTATAAATTGACTGCATGGAAATTAGGCAAATAGATGAAAGAACCACAAGTAGATGAATGAATGTCTAGAATGAATGCTAGAAATGTGGCTGCTCGGTTTTTTCAAGAGATTATTTTTCTTGTATAAAATTCTGTCAAAATTTCAGAGAGCCAAACAGTATGAAGAGGAGATGATACAATTTCAGTCTATTAGTATTATCCTAAAGATGGATGCTAAGACATCGGACAATGTACTTGTGTTAAAGTGAAAATTTAAGAAAACACTATTGGTGTGTGATATTTTAACATATATTTTCATGTTTTAATAAAATGATGTAAGAATAAACACTAAAACAAAAAAATTGGAAAACACTGAATTGAGAGTTACATTCTTGTAACACTGAAATCAAGTATACAATTCCTTCCCTAAGCTATTAGTCTCTGTTAAGTCTGGACCTGAAAATTCCCTTTGAAAAGTTATGTAAGTAACACTAGTCTGTTATTCATTTTTCTTCATCTCAAGAATTCAACTCTTTTCCCAGTTTATTTTGGCCATATATGTGTGGAAGCCTAAACTATGCTTACATGCATCACACATCAGTTCTGCAGATGTGCCTGTCTCCTTAGCCAGTGAATGGGTACTTCTTGTCTGCAACTCCTGTATGTATTTCAAAAAGATCACAGGGTTGGCAATTCATAAGCTGCTTTATCTCTCCCAAAAGCTTTTCACAGCATTCATAGGCATACATTAACTCTCCAAGAAACATGTTCCACGTCCAGTTCTAACTGTTGCTTCTTGATCTGCAAACAGATTTTTCAGGAGGCAGGAAAGGTGGTCTGGTACTGCCATCTCTTGAAGAATTTTTCACAGTTTGTTGTGATCTACACAGTCAAAGGCTTTGGCATAGTCAATGAAACAGAAGTTTCTCTGGAACTCTCTTGCTTTTCATATGATCCAACAGGTACTGGCAACTTGAGCTCTGGCTCCTCTGTCTTTTCTAAATCCAGCTTGAACATCTGGACGTTCTTGCTTTACGTACCATTGAAGCAAGGCTTGGAGAATTTTCAGCATTACTTTGCTAACATGTAAGATGAGTGCAATTGTGTGGTGGTTTGAACATTCCTTGGCATTGCCTTTCTTTGGGATTGGAATGAAAACTGACCTTTTCCAGTCCTGTGGCCACTGCTGAGTTTTCCAAATATGATGAGATATTCAGTGCAGCATTTTAACAGCATCATCTTTTGGCATTTGAAATAGCTATACTGGAATTGTTTTGTTCAATACTCTCCAAAAGAAGAATATTTCCTTAAAGATGAATTTAACCTTTATATTTCAGCAACCAGAAATATAAAGGTTATGTTTTCATATTTGCAACAAGAAATTTGACTAGTAGATTTATAATAATAAATGGATTTGTCCACTTATCAAAGTACTAATATTTCAGAAACATGAATAAAATTTCTTATATTTCTTACATGCAGGCAGAATGTTCTGTTTAGCTCTTCTTTTAATAGAAATTTTCTAATCTCAGCTGTTACATAAACATTACTTACAAAACGTGAGGCAAAAGCAAGAGGCTATGGGGCGAGAGAACCTGACAGGCCATCTTAGCTAATTTGCTCTCCCCTCAAATTCATTATACCTCACTAACAGAACACTTTTATCTAAACTCCATTTAACAACACAGAAGCTTAATCTGGATTTAAAAACTCGGATAAACATAAGTAAACTGCTATTTGACATGAAAATTTTATATCTACTTAACAGACATCATAGAAATGCCTAGGCATAAGAAAATATTACATGAAAAATTCCTAAAGAAACAGGATTTTTTTAGGTTTGAGGAAGTGAGGAAAACAACAAAATGACTGAGAAGCAAGAAAAAAGGATATTATGGTATATATATATATATATATAGAGAGAGAGAGAGAGAGAGAGAGAGAGAACGGAAAGTTATACTATGCTTTGCATTTTATTATAAAATCTTTGGATTTAATTCAGGTAGAAAGAAAATTTATCCACATTTTAATAAAGGTTATGATTATATTTACATTTTAGAAAACATCACTCCATCTTCCATGAAGAATGAATGAAAGCAGGGGGTGTGCTATCAAAACAACTGCATTGTTATGCACAAATACAGTAGAATATTAGGCCAGTAAAATGGCAGAGAATATAGAGAACACATTTGAAGATAAGATTTACATGCCTTATGGAAAGTCTCTTTGTTTCTATTAAAAAATAAATAAATAAAAGGAATCAAATAGGGGCTTGGATAAAGTACTGACCTGCCTCTTGAGAAACCTGTATGCAGGTCAGGAAGCAACAGTTAGAACTGGACATGGAACAAAAGACTGGTTCCAAATAGGCAAAGGAGTTCGTCAAGGCTGTATATTGTCACCCTGTTTATTTTTCTATGCAGAGTACATCATGAGAAATGCTGGACTGGAAGAAACACAAGCTGGAATCAAGATTGCCGGGAGAAATATCAATAACCTCAGATATGCAGACGACACCACCCTTATGGAAGAAAGTGAAGAAGAACTAAAGAGCCTCTTGATGAAAGTGAAAGAGGAGAGTGAAAAGTTGGCTTAAAGCTCAACATTCAGAAAACTAAGATCATGAGATCTGGTTCCATCACTTCACGGGAAATAGATGGGGAAACAGTGGAAACAGTGGCTGAATTTATTTTGGGGGGCTCCAAAATCACTGCAGATGGTGACTGCAGCCATGAAATTAAAAGATGCTCACTCCTTGGAAGGAAAGTTATGACCAACCTAGACAGCATATTAAAAAGCAGAGATATTACTTTGCCAACAAAGGTCCATCTAGTCAAGGCTATGGTTTTTCCAGTGGTCATGTATGGATGTGAGAGTTGGACTATAAAGAAAGCTGAGCACAGAAGAATTGATGCATTTGAACTGTGGTGTTGGAGAAGACTCTTGAGAGTCCCTTGGACTGCAAGGAGATCCAACCAGTCCATCCTAAAGGAGATCAGTCCTGGGTGTTCATTGGAAGGACTGATGCTGAAGCTGAAACTCCAATACTTTGGCCACCTGATGTGAAGAGCTGACTCATTTGAAAAGACCCTGATGCTGGGAAAGATTGAGGGCAGGAGGAGAAAGGGACGACAGAGGATGAGATGGCTGGATGGCATCACCGACTCAATGGACATGGGTTTGGGTGAACTGAGGGAGTTGATGATGGACAGGGAGGTCTGGTGTGCTGTGGTTCATGGGGTCGCAAAGAGTCGGATATGACTGAGCAACTGAACTGAACTGAAAGTACTGAGCTCGATATATAAATTAGGAAATTGGAAACATATTGGTGTTTACTGTCATGGAAATAGCTGAGACTATCTAGTTAGAAAGTGCTAATAAATATTTAATAAAAACCTGATTTTTTTTTTTAGTTTATAAATTTCCAAATCTAATGAAAAGACAATAAAAACATGCTAGCATATAAACAATATTTTGCTACACATTTTATCCATTAGTTTAAATGTACAGACTGAATTTTTTCCAATGATATATTGACACAAATCTAATTATACTAAGTGCTTCTTTTCTGGGAATCTAAAACAATTTTGTAGCTTTAGAATAAAGCATTAACTGTTAAGATACTCTTGACTTCTCCCTCTCCCATTGTACTTTGGGCCATCTGATTCATCAACAGAATATATAGTTTATCTTAAAAATGTTTTCATATATGGAGTAATTCTCACGACTTCCATTCCTATTGTTTTGGGCAAAGATGCCATGAATTTTCACCTGCATTATTATAGTAGTCATCTAAGAGGTCTTCCTGCTTTCACTCTTGCCATTTTTCAATCTATTTAAAAGAAAGAAACCTAAGTGATCCTGCTATGTAAATTTGCTTATAATTTTTCACTGAGATTAAAACGAGCTATTATGCTTTTGTTAACTTTTAAAATTTTTAAAAATCTTCTCCACATCCACTCAATGAGTTATAAAACTGGAACATTCTCTGTTTCTAATTCCAGAACCTGAGCAAGTAACAACCATTCTAACTAAGAAGTGGTTTTTAAGCCAAGTTCAAAATAAAAGTCAACTTTGACATTGCTTAAAAATCTTGTTTGTCATGCCCTATCTTCAAAATACAAAATCGATACCTCAAGGGTGATAAACAAGAGACTTTTTAAACAAAAAGAAAAGAAAAAAATATTCCCATGTGAAACTGGTGTGTAGCCAGAGTTAAGAACAATGAAAACAGAATATCAAAATATAATTCAGCCAAAATAAACCTTAACAAAAAATGTTATATTCATTTTAAAGTATAGAAGATAATAGGAAACTAGAGAAAATATTTTGCCATCTGATAGATGGATAACCTTACAAAAATCATTTCACTAGCTTCTGAAAAAGCTAACAAATTTCTAACTAAAAATTAAGCAGGCAAAAAGATAGGAAATCAGCAAGCTTGTAAACAAATTACTTTGAAACAGAAACAATACTGCAAGGAATTATTTTTAAACATGACTAACACATACTTTGTATAAATTCACCAAAAATGTTTACACAATAAAATGTGCAATGTCATTACAAGTATTGTCAATTCAAATGACCTTTTTTCTAAACTGTTCAAGTTACCACTGAATAACAACAAAAAATCACATGAAAAATGTGATCACTGCAGCAAAAAGTATTCATTTTCTCAACACAGTTTAATTAGGTGCTTATTTTTCATAGGTTCTGGAAATATGAAATATGTATAAAACATTAACCCTATGCTCAAAACTTAAATAACAGAGGGGAGAAAACAGGCCCATAGAAAATTAACATTAAATAATATGTAATAAAGGATACAAAGAACGTTTGAATCTGATGTGATATGAGTGCAAAACAGTGAGTGGAGTCAGTATGGCATAGAGTTTGAGTAACATTTGGGATTTCACATATCTGAATTTTTATCTTGTTTTCATTTGGGTGAGTCAGTTACATACAAGTAAATGACCTCCCCTTATTTAAACTTAACGCTGCTGTATTTGGCTGGTCACAAGTGCTAACTATGTGATGTTGCACTTTCCAGATCATTTGATCTTTGGTGTCACTAAGTTATGGCCAATGAGACAAATGAAACAGTAACGTAAGTGTTTTCTGATGCACAGCCTAAAATAGGAACATGTGAGCACTATGCCTTTCCCTCTTCCCAATGGCAAGGAAGAGAAATAGCCTTGGTCTCAGAGATCGTGGCTTCCCTTGAGGTTCAGCTGGTAAAGAATCCACCTGCAATGTGGGAGACCTGGGTTCGATCCCTGGATTGAGAAGATCCCCTGGAGAAGGGAAAGGCTACCCACTCCAGTATTCTGGCCTGCAGGATTCCTTGGACTCTATAATCCATGGGGTCACAGAATCGGACACAACTGAGTGATTTTCACTCAGAGATGGAATCCATATGTAATGACAGCAGATTAGCTCTCCCTGGACTTCCCTGGTATCTCAGTCAGTAAACAATTGGTCTGCAATGCTGGAGACCTAGGTTCGATCCCTGGGCTGGTAAGATCCCCTGGAGGAGGGCATGGCAGCCCCTCCTGTATTCTTGTCTGGAGAATCCCCATGGATACAACTCAATGTCAATTTTTCACTAAAATTGCAAAACTATTTTAGAAAACTTATCATCCAGAGAAAGTTTAAATGTGTTAAGAAGCTAGTTTTATCCACAAATAGGATAGTTTGAAGTTGGATACAATAGTTTTTCCAGTAATATTCACCACCAGTGAAGATGAGTAATCTGGGAAATAAACCTTCTCATCAACTCATCTGAAAAAATTATGTCTGATTGGAATGAAAAAAACTTCTGGGTATTTTTATCATTTTACACTTAAATGTGGCCACAGAGTAGGCTGTACTTTTGTTGGTTTTGGTTTTAAGGTAGCTATTATATCTTTTTCCCAAGAACTTTAGACTGAAAAACATAGCTTGCTTGGAAAATATAAACAACCAAGTTTAGTTCATACAAAAGCTTGCTAGTCATAGTAATACAGAACCACAGTGAAAATAAACAAGTCAGTTGGTATACAAAGTTTAGAGTCTTCATCCTTTTCTTTTGCCTCTTTATAGGGTAGGAATTTGTAGTTCCAAAGAAACTCTATCGGTCATCCAAAGATGAATTTTGCACAAGGCTTTGGTATGTCAGTGAAACTGGAGTAAAATATTCATGTGTGGCATCATCTGAACTATTACCACAATTTGTTACAGCTTTAAACAAAGCCTTACCAGCCTCCATAACCGTCATCTACACGTAATCTGGGGAAACTATTAGCTGACAGGTCAATTCATTCTTTAATAAATTAATAATTGCAAACATTATAAATACTATGCATAATATATTATCCAATTATTATATATATTCTATAGTACTTGTATATATATAATATGTATAATATCCAATTGTTTTTCTCTATTATGCATTGTGACCTCTCCTCTTACAGATGTTAGTTTGCAATAGTTGTTAACACACTGTATAATATACAAAGTTGAGGAAGAATTTATATATCATTTGGAAAAAATAAATTCATCCGCCATCATGATTTTCCAACCTAGTAAATATTTGGCAAAAAATGTTGATGTAATGTTAGTGTTATTTAAGAAAATAATTTCTGAAGTCAGACTTCCTGCTGTCAAATTCTAAATTGTATCTTAGTCAAGTTATTTAAGCTCTGTTTTCAATTTCTATATATTTCACTTTATTTTCTCCTTTAAATTCATTAATAATAAATGAAATAAGAAATAAAATAAAGAAATAAAAATTTATTAGATATTTCAGTTCTGATTTCTGACATCTTCAGAGAAAATGCTTTGTATCCATGTTACTTTTATTTAGAAAGCATATGGAAAAAATAAAATAATTTACTTCTAAATTTAAGTTCTGCCATTCTAAAGTCTGTCTTTTCACCTTGCTTATAGTTTCCTCCATTGTGCAGAAGCTTTTAAGTTTAATTAGGTCCCATTTGTCTATTTTTGCTTTTATTTCCAATATTCTGGGAGGTGGGTCATAGAGGATCCTGCTATGATGTATGTCAGAGAGTGATTTGATAGCAAATGAAGCAACTGACAAACAACTAATCTCAAAAATACACAAGCAACACCTACAGCTCAATTCCAGAAAAATAAATGACCCAATCAAAAAATGGGCCAAAGAACTAAACAGACATTTCTCCAAGGAAGACATACAGATGGCTAAAAAACACATGAAAAGATGCTCAACATCACTCATTATCAGAGAAATGCAAATCAAAACCACTATGAGGTACCATTTGACACCAGTTAGAATGGCTGTGATCCAAAAATCTACCACCAATAAATGCTGGAGAGGGTGTGGAGAAAAGGGAACCCTCTTACACTGTTGGTGGGAATGTAAACTAGTACAACTACTATGGAGAACAGTGTGGAGATTCCTTAAAAAACTGGAAATAGAACTGCCTTATGATCCAGCAATCCCACTGCTGGGCATACACACTGAGGATGGGGAGTAGCTAAGAGGGAAACCAGAATTGAAAGAGACACGTGTACCCCAATGTTCACTGCAGCACTGTTTATAATAGCCAGGACATGGAAGCAACCTAGATGTCGGTCAGCAGATGAATGGATAAGAGAGCTGTGGTACTTATACACAATGGAGTATTACTCAGCCATTAAAAAGAATGCATTTGAGTCAGTTCTAATGAGGTGGATGAAACTGGAGCCTATTATACAGAGTGAAGTAAGCCAGAAAGAAAAACACCAATACTGTATACTAATGCATATATATGGAATTTAGAAAGATGGTAACAATAACCCTGTATACGAGACAGCAAAAGAGACATTGATGTATAGAACAGTCTTTTGGACTCTGTGGGAGAGGGAGAGGGTGGGATGATTTAGGAGAATGGCATTGAAACATGTATAATATCATATATGAAATGAGTCACCAGTCCAGGTTTGATGCATGATACTGGATGCTTGGGGCTGGTGCACTGGGATGACCCAGAGGGATGGTAGGGGGAAGGAGGTGGGAGGAGGGTTCAGGATGGGGAACACATGTATACCTATGGTGGATTCATTTTGATATATGACAAAACAATACAATATTGTAAAGTCAAAAAATAAAATAAAATTAAATTAAAAAAATTAAAAAAAAATTAAGTTCTCAGCAGTATATTGTTGGCCAGTTTATTCCAGGGATCTTGAAATAACCAAAGAATTTTGAATAAAATTTGGTCTACTTTTAATAAAATTAAGATTAAACTCAATTTGTGATTTGCAAATTGAGGCAAAATAGGAACTGAAGAAAATTCAAAGGTGAAGAGTCACAATGAAATGTGAGTACGAGCTTGCAGCATAAAGTCTTCAGTTCATAAGCAAAAATTTCAGTACAATGACCCTAGTTCAGAGAATTACAGCACTCAAATATCCATAAACTATGTTCCCATGTGAGAGATCTTGGCAATAGAAATCCATAAGGGAAAGAACAAGACCCAACCAATTATCAACAGATAGGTACATATTTTAAATAAGTAAAGTGCCATACATAGTCAGATGGGATTTTTAAAGAAATAAAACATAGCATGGCTGGAAAAAATTTATAAAATAGAAACAAAAATATTCAGGAGGATTATTAGGTGCTAGTTTAAATTCAGGCTTCCCTGGTGGCTCAGTGGTAAAGAATCCTTGTGCCAATGCAGGAGACCCAGGGTCCATCACTAGTCTGGGAAAATCCCCTAGAAAAGGAAATGGCAACCCTCTTCAGTATTCTTACCTGGAAAATTCCATGGACAGAGGAGCCTGGAGGCTATAGTCTGTCAGATCCCAGAATCAGACACAATTGAGAGACTGAGCATACACATACACTTGTGTTCAATATAAGGTAATGCAATGTTTAATGATGTGTGTTACAATTCACATGGACTATGAGAAAATGGAAAAAAGATACATATTTTTCTCTGAATTGGTCATAGAAGGCTTATCGTGTAATGTGACACTGAATTTGATACAGAATAGAGACACAAGATATTAATAGAAGAGGGAGCAACAAATTCAAAAGTATTTGGTTACGGCCAACAATGCATGCTATGAAGTAAGAAACATATGAGTAGGCATTATTTGTTGTTACCATATATGCTATATTGTGTTATGTGTGAGAGAGACGAGAAACCTATAAAATGTATTTAAATAACAGTTATACATCTTTAAACTGTCTCAGTGAACTAAATAAAGCACAAATGTTTTGCATAGATTGCGTTTAAATTCCCTATCAATTGTGCATCAGATCAGATCAGATCAGTCGCTCAGTCGTGTCCGACTCTTTGCGACCCAATGAACTGCAGCACGCCAGGCCTCCCTGTCCATCACCAGCTCCCGGAGGTCACCCAGACTCACACTCATCAAGTCAGTGATGCCATCCAGCCATCTCATCCTCTGTCGTCCCCTTCTCCTCCGGCCCCCAATCCTTCCCAGCATCAGAGTCTTCTCCAATGAGTCAACACTTTGCATGAGGTGGCCAAAATACTGGAGTTTCAGCTTTAGCATCATTCCTTCCAAAGAAATGCCAGGATTGATCTCCTTCAGAATGGACTGGTTGGATCTTTTTGCAGTCCAAGGGACTCTCAAGAGTCTTCTCCAACACCACAGTTCAAAAGCATCAACTCTTTGGTGCTCAGCCTTCTTCACAGTCCAGCTCTCACATCCATACATGACCACAGGAAAGACCATAGCCTTGACTAGGCGAACCTTTGTTGGTAAAGTAATGTCTCTGCTTTTGAATATGCTAACTGTACAAAAAAGAGCTTCAAGACCCAGATAATCATGATGATGTGATCACTGACCTAGAGCCAGACATCTTGGAATGTGAAGTCAAATGGGCCTAGAAAGCATCACTACGAACAAAGCTAGTGGAGGTGATGGAATTCCAGTGGAGCTATTCCAAGTCCTGAATGATGATGCTGTGAAAGTGCTACACTCAATATGCCAGCAAATTTGGAAAACTCAGCAGTGGCCACAAGATTGGAAAAGGTCAGTTTTCATCCCCATCCCAAAGAAAGGCAATGCCAAGGAGTGCTCAAACTACCGAACAATTGCACTCATCTCACACGCTAGTAAAGTAATGCTCAAAATTCTCCAAGCTAGGCTTCAGCAATATGTGAACCGTGAACTTCCTGATGTTCAAGCTGGTTTTAGAAAAGGCAGAGGAACCAGACATCAAATTGCCAACATCCGCTGGATCATGGAAAAAGCAAGAGAGTTCCAGAAAAACATCTATTTCTGCTTTATTGACTATGCCAAAGCCTTTGACTGTGTGGATCACAATAAACTGTGGAAAATTCTGAAAGAGATGGGAATACCAGACCACCTGATCTGCCTCTTAAGAAATCTGTATGCAGGTCAGGAAGCAACAGTTAGAACTGGTCATGGAACAACAGACTGTTTCCAAATAGGAAAAGGAGTACGTCAAGGCTGCATATTGTCACCATGTTTATTTAACTTATATGCAGAGTACATCATGAGAAATGCTGGACTGGAAGAAACACAAGTTGGAATCAAGATTGCCGGGAGAAATATCAATAACCTCAGATATGCAGATGACACCACTCTTATGGCAGAAAGTGAAGAGGGGCTAAAAAGCCTCTTGATGAAAGTGAAAGTGGAGAGTGAAAAGGTTGGCTTAAAGCTCAACATTCAGAAAACAAAGATCATGGCATCTGGTCCCATCACTGCATGGGAAATAGATGGGGAAACAGTGGAAACAGTGTCAGACTTTGTTTTTCTGGGCTCCAAAATCACTGCAGATGGTGACTGCAGCCATGAAATTAAAAGACGCTTGCTCCTTGGAAGGAAAGTTATGACCAACCTAGATAGCATATTCAAAAGCAGAGACATTACTTTACCAACAAAGGTTCGCCTAGTCAAGGCTATGGTCTTTCCTGTGGTCATGTATGGATGTGAGAGCTGGACTGTGAAGAAGCCTGAGCGCCGAAGAATTGATGCTTTTGAACTGTGGTGTTGGAGAAGACTCTTGAGAGTCCCTTGGACTGCAAGGAGATCCAACCAGTCCATTCTGAAGGAGATCAATCCTGGAATTTCTTTGGAAGGAATGATGCTAAAGCTGAAACTCCAGTATTTTGGCCACCTCATGCGAAGAGTTGACTCATTGGAGAAGACTCTGATGCTGGGAGGGATTGAGGGCAGGAGGAGAAGGGGACGACAGAGGATGAGATGGCTGGATGGCATCACTGACTCGATGGATGCGAGTCTGAGTGACCTCCGGGAGCTGGTGATGGACAGGGAGGCCTGGCGTGCTGCGGTTCATGGGGTCGCAAAGAGTCGGACACGACTGAGCGACTGATCTGATCTGATCTAGGTTGGTCATAACTTTCCTTCCAAGGAGTAAGCGTCTTTTAATTTCATGGCTGCAGTCACCATCTGCAGTGATTTTGGAGCCCAGAAAAACAAAGTCTGACACTGTTTCCACTGTTTCCCCATCTATTTCCCATGTAGTGATGGGACCAGATGCCATGATCTTCGTTTTCTGAATGTTGAGCTTTAAGCCAACCTTTTCACTCTCCACTTTCACTTTCATCAAGAGGCTTTTTAGCCCCTCTTCACTTTCTGCCATAAGAGTCGCGTCATCTGTATATCTGAGGTTATTGATATTTCTCCCAGCAATCTTGATTCCAACTTGTGTTTCTTCCAGTCCAGCATTTCTCATGATGTACTCTGCATATAAGTTAAATAAACATGGTGACAATATGCAGCCTTGACGTACTCCTTTTCCTATTTGGAACCAGTCTCTTGTTCCATGACCAGTTCTAACTGTTTCTTCCTGACCTGCATACAGATTTCTCAAGAGGCAGATCAGGTGGTCTGGTATTCCCATCTCTTTCAGAATTTTCCATAGTTTATTGTGATCTACACAGTCAAAGGCTTTGGCATAGTCAATAAAGCAGAAATAGATGTTTTTCTGGAACTCTCTTGCTTTTTCCATGATCCAATGTTCAATTGTGCATAAGGTTTCCTATTTAATAAGAAAATTTGAAATGTTCATAATGGTATATTAAATAAAACTTATTTAAAAAACCTTTGCGAAAATACATGAAAGAGAGTAAACTGATGAATAAAATTGACCATAAATTTTCTAGAGATTTTAGAACATGAGTCCAGGTAAACATTAAGGAACTGGTACTTGACTTAAATCTTATCTTGTAAACAAGCTCATTTTGCACTGAACTAGATAGACCATCCATGATTTTATCTAAATAAGAGGATCTTTGGCTTGTTACTGGTCTCCCACACCACCTCTACATTGCCATTTCATTTACTATTTGAATACTTCACATTGAACATTTACATGTTTTTAAATAAAGCTTTTACTTTAGAAAAAAACATAGAAATTTTGGTGTAATTTTAAAGACAGTGTTGATCAATTGTTGGGAATTCTGATAGATTTTTGTAATAGAAAAATATGTAGCATATACACATGAATATATTAATATGTATAAATATATTTCTTCAGTATATTAAAAACAGAATAAAGAAAGGTAACAGCAGTAGAAAAATACATTATAACATGAAGGTTTATCAAAACTAAGAGTTAGATAGCACCCAAGTTTTGAAGGAGAAGGCAATGGCACCCCATTCCGGTACTCTTGCCTGGAAATTCCCATGGACAGAGGAGCCTGGTAGGCTGCAGTCCATTGGGTCGCTAAGGTTTGGACAGGACTGAGCAACTTCACTTTCAATTTTCACTTTCATGCATTGGAGGAGGAACTGGTAACCTACTCCAGTGTTCTTGCCTGGAGAATCCCAGGGATGAGGGAGCCTGGTGGGCTGCTGTCTATGGGGTCGCACAAAATCGGACATGACTCAAGCGACTTAGCAGCAGTGAGTTTTGAAAAGAGAGCTTGAGTGTGTTTTAAATAAAATCTCAATGAAAAGCATAAACTGTCTCACTATTGAACTCCAGGACTCTGAAAGCAGAATATCTTCTAAAATCTATAATGTTTGACAGGTTTCTCTATGTAGATACTAAGTTAGGGGTTAATTCTTGATTCATTTAATTTATGTACTTTCTGACAGTTTTCTTATCTATAACCTTATATGATTTGTACTGGCAGAAGGGTCACTCAGATTATTTTACAAAACATATTGTTGTTTATGGAAATAAAAATAAAATCCAAAGAAAATATTGTTTAAAAACATTGGTTACCTGGACTGTTGTGAAAAAATACATATTTGTGGATGGCAAGCTGTAAAGAAACCTGCAGTTGTGGTTTTACAACAGCCATTCTTTAAAGTACTAAAATTATACTTGCTTTTTATATGATCTTCATGCACTGTCTGAGATAAAACCAGGTTCATAGTCCACATTTCTCTCATTGTCACAATTCAAGGAGTTTTTTTTTTTTTTTTTCCAAGTCTTTTTTATGTTTAATATTATATATATATATAGATATAGATATATAGATATATATAGATATATATATATATAAGATATACACACATACATATAAAATCTCACATCCTTTTTTGATAATTATATTGGAATAATTCCTGCCAATATAGGAGACATATGAGATGTAGGTTTGATATCTGGGTTGGGAAGATCTCTTGGAGGAGGGCATGGCAACCCATTCCAGTATTCTTGCCTGGAGAATCCCATGGAGAACGAAGCCTGGTGGGCTATGTCACCAAGAGTCAGACACAACTGAAGTGATGTAGCACACGTGCAATATGATAGTACAAGAACAGTATTTGTTTCTGTGCATTTTACACTTTTTCATATTTTTTGTATGACCTAAGCTTTCTATAAAAATGTGTGAAAATAGACCAGCATGACTTATGCTTTCAGCCCCAACAGGAAAATGTTTGGAAGTAATCATTCCCATTCTTACAACAAGAAAAAAACTGAAAATGGATGAGTTTTCTTGGTTGCATCAGAAAACTGAGGTGGTGGGACAAATTCCCACCATGAATTCTGGAGACACAGGTCTGCTTCTGAGAACAGAAACAGCTGGGGATATAAACTGGTATTTTAAAGGATAATGCTATTGAATTGCTGGATGTTGATTGTGGACTAATGTTGATTGTGGATAAACTACAGGGGGCCTCAGTCTTAGGGGGAGCTCAACATTTTGGAGGATTTAACTTCCAGGAACCCCACTATTTTCTTAGGGTGAAGATGTAAGGAAGACAAAATTCAAGTGAATGCACAGCTTGAATAGACAAAGCCAGCATCAGAACTATACTCAGATATGACCCAGGTGCTGGAATCATTAGAAAGAGAATTTAAAATAATATGTTGAGCCAAAATATAAAAACTAGACATGCAAGAATAGTCAGTGTAAGCACATAGATGATAACCCAAAGAAAGAATCAGATGAAAGACTAAACATCAAAAACACTGTAAGAGAAATGAAGAAGGCTTTTTATGGGCTTGTTAGCAGAGTGGACATGAAATGAAATCATATAAAATGCTAAATTAAAACAAGAGAAGGTGGAAAAGAGATTTTTAAAAAAAGAAACACAAAAAGAAATGCAATGAATGTAAAATAGTTCATGATACACATGAACTCACAACTAAAAAATAAATATTGAAATGTGATCATCCAAATGCACCAATTAAAAAACAAAGATTTTCAAAGTGGATAAAAAACAAGAACAAACTCTCTATTGTGTAAAAGGAACCCCTTTATATATAAAGACACAGGTTAAAATTAAGGGACACAAAAAGCTGTATCATGAAATGAGGTATTTGGTTGTCTGTTGCTTAGTCGCTCAGTTGAGTCTGACTCCTTTGTAACCCCAGGCATTGTAGACCCATGGCTTTTACTCAGGCTCCTCCATCCACGGGATTTGCCAAGCAAGAATACTGGAGTGGATTGCCATTTCCTTCTCTAGGGGATCTTCTTGATCTAGGGATCAAACCTGAGCTGCATGCTTGCCAGATGGATTCTTTACCACTAAGCCACCCGGAAAGCCCTGAAATAGGGCATTACATAGTGATAAAGGATTCAACCCTCCAAGAAGAACTAACAGTTGTTTATAAGCAATAGTGCACCAAGATGAACGAATAAAACTCAGTTAAAATTGCAAGGAGAAATAGACAAATTCACTATTATATGTGAAGGACATACAGTATTTAGATATTTAGTTAAACATTAGTTCATATTGATACCTCCGCCTGCCTGTCTGTAATCTATTTCAACAAAGATAAACTTGGTTCCCATCATTGCTTAAATGTTGAATTCTAATACACATGGAAAATATAATCATAATTGTTAATGCCTTACCCTGTATGAAATAACTTTACCAAATAGAGCACAGTGCTTTTCTACAGTTTCTTTTGCATTTAGTCTCATAAACCCACTCATTTCCAAATTCACTCACATATTTTCCCACATACTTTTCAAAGAGGTTGTTTGCTACATTTATAATATCTTTTTATTATTTTGTCTCATTCTACATTACATTCTGGGATTTTTTTATTTATATGCATTAAAGTCATTCTGTGTGCTATAAATTTCTATGGATTTTATCCAATGAATAGTGTTAGGTATGCACCATTTCAGTATCACAAAGATTCTGTCTTTAAAACAAGCCTATGCATCACATACTTACCTCCTGGCAACCTCTGATGTTTTTTGTTGCTGTTATTAAAATAATTTTTTTCTTAGTTGATCTTTTAAATTATTTTTTAATTTTAATTTTAAATTAGAGGTAAGTACTTTACAATATTGTGAAAGTTTCTGCCATACATCAACATGAACTGGCCATAGGTATACATATGTTCCCTTCCTCTTAAATCTCCCTCCCACCTCCCTCCCCATCCCACCTCTCTATGTTGTCACAAAGCACCAGCTTTGGGTTCCCTACATCATATAGCAAATTCCCACCGGCCATCCATCTTACATATGGCAGTGTATATGTTTCCATGTTACTCTCCCAAATCATTCCACCCTCTCCTTCCCTACTGTGTCCAAACGTCTGTTCTTTGTGTCTGTGTGTGTCTTTGTTGCCCTCAAGTAAGATCATCAGTACTATCCTTCTAGATTCCATACATATGCATTAATATATACTATTTGTCTCTCTCTTTCTGACTTACTTCACTCTGTATAATAGGCTCTAGGTTCATCCACCTCATTAGACCTGACTCAAAAATGCATTCCTTTTTATAGATAAGTAATATTCTATTGTGTATATGTACCACAATTTCTTTATTTATTCATCTGTTGGTAGGCATCTAGGTCGCTTCCATGTCCTTGCTATTATAAATAGTGCTGCAATGAACTATTGGATAGCATGTGTCATTTTCAACTATAGTACCCTCAGGGTATGTGCCCAGTAGTGGGATTTCTGGGTCATACGGTAGTTTTATTCTTAGTGTTTTAATGAATGTCCACAGCTGTTCTCCATAGTAGCTATATCAATTTGCATACCCATCAACAGTGCAAGAGGGTTCGCTTTTCTCCACACCCTCTGCAACACCTCTCATCTTTTTGATAAATTTTTTCTTTTATCTTTTCTCAGATTTTGTTTACTTGGAATAAGTCATTATGTAGCTTTTCAGACTGGATTCTTTCACTTGGCAATATTTATTTAACATTCATCCATATCCTTAGTGCTTTCTTTTCTTTGCTGAGTAATGCTCCATTGCATGAATATACCTCACCTAGTTTATACATTCACTTTGTTGATTCCAAATTTAGCAATTATGAACCTTCACACCTGAATAGCAGAACATAGAGCTGCTAAAAACACTCGTGCAGCTTTTTTTTTTTTTTTGGTGCAAACACAAGTTTCATAGCAGTTGGGTAAACACCTAGGGAAACAATTACTGGTTCATGAGGAAAAGAAATGATTAGATTTATAAGAAATTGACACATAGTCTTCCAAAATGCCCATACTAGTGTGCATTCCCACCAGTAAAGACTGTGAGTTCCTGTTGATTTGAATTCTTACCAACAATTGGTATAGTCAGTTAGTTTTACTTTTGTATTTGATCCATTCTAACAGGTGTGTAGTGGTTTCTCATGTTAGTTTTTAATTCCACAAACAAATACATACACACATACACATGCACAAACTCAAGGGGAAGGAGATATCAAACTGCCTGAATATTAGTGTGTGTGTGGCAGGGGGAGAATCACTAGGGCCCGTCTTAGAGGATATGTTACCACAATAGCATGTTTAGTAAGAATGCGTTCTTGATAATACCACACAGAATTATAATCAATTTTTGGTTAAAAACTGTCCTGCGTGGCAGAGTGAGAAAGTAAAATAGTAAAACTTTCAGAATGCCAATATAAGCATGATGTATAAAACAATGTTTTTCTATAATCTACCTAAAATTTTGCTAATCTAAAGAAATAAGAATGCATGTGCACCAATATCTAATTATAGTAATGACCATTACATATTCTAAAGATTAACAAAAAGGAAACATCCTGAATTCTCACAAAAATTTATTGATTAAATCATAATTATGCAGTATAACATAACATAGTGCAAAATTAAATTATATTTGCAATAATATTTAATGATATAAGAATAAAAACAAATGACAAAGCAGTTACATGATGTATGGCCCTGTTTTCATTATCATCTGCCTATGTATCTATGCTGGAGAAGGATATGACAACCCTCTCCAGTATTCTTGCCTGGAGAAGCCCATGGACAAAGGAGCCTAGAGGGCTACAGTCCATGGGGTCACAAAGAGTCAGACATGACTGAGCAACTGAACTAACCGAGTGTATCTATAAAACCATCTATTTTCTATTTGCATATATATAAAATGTTCATCTATGGCTTCTAGGATTATATCTGATTTTTTATACTTCTGTTTTATTTAATTAAAATTTCTAGGTGAAAATAAATCAATGAGAAAATAATGCTTATTTTATTTCTTAGGAAGTTACAACATTTTAAAAAGTAACAAATGGGAGCAAATGCATTTTTTGGGAAATATCTTCCTTCTTAAAGAAAGAAAGAGAACAGAAGGGAGGTTGGATTTAACTCTCCTTCATACTTTTAAGCCTGGTAAAATTCACACCACATAATATTAGTTGGATTTACTTTTGTGTGTGCTGTTTATGTGTTCCAAAAAAGGGCAGTGATTAGTGTTTTCACAACAGTATTTTCATTTTTATATCACTGTGGTAACACTCATAACTGTTTAAAAATAGATTGAATCTTTTACTATTCTTTTACTAAAATACTTTTGCTGAGTTCATAAAACAAAAACCTATTCTAAACTTAACTGAATAAAAGTAGATTTTTACAGATTTATACTTTCTCTAACAAAACATCTGTCCTCATGCCATGATGGGGTTCCTCTAATTGAAGATGTTGAGAACTACTGAATTAGTGGACAGTGTAAAAATTATGTATGTTTGTCCTTGCTCTTTGTTTTTTTTTGTAAAAATATTTTGTTGTCTAAGTGCAAGTCCTTTACAGACTTTCAAAATGTCACTCAATAGTTATAATTGTATAAGGAAAGTGAAGACTATGAAATCAGATTGAAGATTTCCATTTCTTTTACCAGGTCTATCCTTGACTCAGGACCTAATTTGACCACGTGAGTCTCAATTACAACTTGGAAATAGTTAATCTTACAGACGCCACCTCAACAGAGTTGTTGTTAGTATTTATTTAATGAAACAGCATGTAGAAAAAGAGCTAAACTGAGAGCAAATTACTCTGATTTCTTCCAGGTATTGCCATAGTTTATGTGCAATCAGTAAGCACTCTTTGCTAGAATTATAGAAATTATCTGTAAATTTATAAGCATGGCTATTTATAAAATGTCAAATTCAATTAGGACTATTTAATGTTTTTCAGATGTACAAAAAGTTACCAAACATAAATACAAGTGTAGGAAGACATAATCTTAGTTAATTAAATTGACTATTAAATGGACAGGAATGTTCTGTTTTTTATTATACTTATAATAATCATGCTTTTGAAAATATTTTCATGACTTAACTTTATTTACATTTCATACTGTTTGGACATATACATTTCCCAAATTTGACAGTTTAAAAACTTTAAAAAATGATGAGCTGCCAACATAGTCCTGCCATCAGTGACGCTCTTTCAGATGAATTTCTGACACTTGTTCTACAACAACTACATATATTTTCAGTGATTTTTCTTTTCTACCCCCCGCTTTTTTTTAATAAGTCTCAACTATCTTTTCAATTTTTATGGTCTCTCAATTTATTTTCGTGTGTGTGTGTGTGTGTGTGTGTGTGTGTGTGTGTCCTGTAAGACAGGGATTTATCACAAAAATCTAATATGTATTGCCACAAATAGTGGGCTTTAGAGTATTTTCATCTTATTTGATGATAAAGCTTATAATAGAAATTTCATACTTCAATTATCAACACAATATCTTTACTTATTTATGTTATTAACATATAAAAGCTGAGTTCTTATTTCATGAGAATTCAACATATTTAATATGAAGTTATTTCCCTTATTTCTATTTATAAAAGCATGCATTTTATAAAATTTCGTACTACAACAATGAAGCTAGTTCAAGTCCTTTATATCTTTTGATCTTAACCTCTATGATCAAGATTAACTATGCTAAAGATTGACATGGTTTTTCCAAAAATGTGTCTCATTAGTTGGTTGCAGGAGAGTCTGCCAGGTTACAAAGGGAGGAGATATTTCCTAGCTTTAATATGCATTTAAATAAGAAAAATCTTCCCAGAGTTAACTTTAAGGCAGAAATCGCTAAAAGTCCTTCACTTTTGAGATTCAATTATACTGAAGTACTCTGCTGCTGCTGCGTCGCTTCAGTCCTATCCAACTCTGCGACCCCAGACGGCAGCCCACCAGGCTTCCCGTCCCTGGGATTCTCCAGGCAAGAACATTGGAGTGGGTTGCCATTTCCTTCTCCAATGCATGAAAGCGAAAAGTGAAAGTGAAGTCTCTCAGTCGTGTCCGACTCTAGCGACCCCATGAACTATATATAGCCTACCAGGCTCCTCCGTCCATGGGATTTTCTAGGCAAAAGTACTGGAGTGGGGTGCCATTGCCTTCTCCGACTGAAGTACTCTAGGTCGGTGGAAAAAAAAAATGGCAACCCACTGCAGTACTCTTGCCTAGAGAATTCTGTGGACAGAGGAGCCGGGTGGACTGCTGTCCATAGGGTCGCAAAGAGTCAGACATGACTGAAGTGACTTAGCATGCATGCATGCATGCACTGGAGAAGAAAATGGCAACGCACTCCAGTATTCTTGCCTGGAGACTCCCAGGGACTGAGGAGCCTGGTGGGCTGCTGTCTATGGGGTCTCACAGATTCGGTCACGACTGAAGTGACTTAGCAGCTGCAGCAGCAGCGCTCTAGATTTGAAGTTATATGATAATGATATTTGAAGAAAATGTTTGTGTTGCATGTAGATGAGTAAATCAAAACCAGCTGAGAAAGAAACATGTTTAAGGGACTATTTTCTTATCATGAGCAATATATAGTCTTCCAACCACTCACTATGTTTACCCTAACTAAAGTGATTGTAAAAAGCACTTTGCACATTTAAAAAAGTCTCTACATTAATTTTCCATATATATTTATGGAAATGGCTTGCCATGACTTAGAGGCCCTATTGTCAAATTAGTAACATCTATCATAAAGTGTAGTTAAATGTCAGAATATGCAGATAATTAATATATATTTTAAAGAATATCTGGGAACACACAGAATAGATACAACTATGCTTTTGTCCTGAAGTAGTTAACCATATTGAATTTTATTTCAGGAGTCACAGCTACCTTCTGCCCTTTTTTCAGAACTAAGATATCACAATGATTGTAAGTATCAATTTAGATTCTTTTTAAAATAAATGGATTTCTCCCTATAGCATGGTAGCACCTAGTGTGACATGTCTTATGCTATTGGTCTTTTTATGTGCTTATACATGAAAAACTATATTAGACAAAACTCTTACTACTCTTAAAGCAAGTTTTATCAAGGAGGGAGTCTCTACCCAGCCATGTTCCGTGGACTCAATCAAAGCGTAACAGTACAATAAGTAAATGAAAAACATTGTGAGATGTAGTTCAGGGATAAACAATAGAATGCATGCTTATCTCAGGGTTTCCAGATGTAATTTTCCAGGAGAAACTAAAATAGAAAACTTTGTGTTAAATGATCTGATTTTTAAGGGAGGAGGGAGGAGGGAGGAGGGTTCAGGATGTGGAACACATGTATATCTGTGGCAGATTCATTTTGATATATGGCAAAACCAATAAAATATTGTAAAGTTAAATAAAATTAAATTAAAAAAATAAAATAAAACAGTGTATAGTCTCTGTAAAGGCTATCTGCGGTCCATGTGTTTTTTATCAGAACTAATTTTATTCAGACAAATCTAAGATATTCTATCAATTAAGAGTGTATAATGTGGTATATAATGGGTAAATGAAATTATTAGCACTAATTTGTAATTTAATTCTTTCATAAAAAAGAGAATCTTTACATAGGCAATTAAGGGATGATACTGGGTTCATATAATTGTCTCATTTTAACTTTCTACATTGACATCCCCAAAAGTGGCTCTTACTCATGGCCCAAGATGAGAGTAAAGCTCCAGTCATTGCATGAAGTTTCAGATATTGAGTCAGAAAAAGGTATGTAGATTTTAATGCTTCTCTGGGGAAATTTGAACGGACCACATGCTACATGTGCTTTCCTTTAAGGTGACTCATATATTGCTGAAGCCTGGCTTGGAGACTTTTGAGCATTACTTTACTAGCGTGTGAGATGAGTGCAATTGTGGGGTAGGTTGAATATTCTTTGGCATTGCCTTTCTTTGGGATTGCGATGAAAACTGACCTTTTCCAATCTTGTGGCCACTGCTGAGTTTTCCAAATTTGCTGGCATATTAGGGGCAGCACTTTCAGAGCATCATCTTTCAGGACTTGGAATAGTTCCACTGGAATTCCATCACCTCCACTAGCTTTATTGGTAGTGATGCTTTCTAAGGTCCACTTGACTTCACATTCCAGGATGTCTGGCTCTAGGTCAGTGACCACACCATCATGATTATCTGGGTCATGAAGATCTTTTTTGTACAGTTCTTCTGTGTATTCTTGCCACCTCTTCTTAATATCTTCTGCTTCTGTTAGGTCCATACCATTTCTGTCCTTTATCGAGCCCATCTTTGCATGAAAAGTTCTCTTGGTATCCCGGTTTTAAAAAAGGCAGAGGAATCAGAGAGCAAATTGCCAACATCCACTGGATCATGGAAAAAGCAAGAGAGTTCCAGAAAAACACCTATTTCTGCTTTATTGATTATGCCAAAACCTTTGACTGTGTGGATCACAATAAACTGTGGAAAATTCTGAAAGAGATGGGAATACCAGACCACCTGACCTACCTCTTGAGAAATCTGTATGCAGGTCAGGAAGCAACAGTTAGAACTCGTCATGGAACAACAAACTGGTTCCAAATAGAAAAAGGAGTATGTCAAGGCTGTATATTGTCACCCTGCTTATTCAACTTATATGCAGAGTACATCATGAGAAATGCTGGGCTGGAAGAAGCACAAGATGGAATCAAGATTGCCGGAAGAAATATCAATAACCTCAGATATACAGATGACACCACCCTTACAGCAGAAAGTGAAGAAGAACTAAAAAGCCTCTTGATGAAGGTGAAAGAGGAGAGTGAAAAAGTTGGCTTAAAGCTCAACATTCAGAAAATGAAGATCATGATATCCGGTCCCATCACTTCATGGGAAATAGATAGGCAAACAGTGGAAACAATGTCAGACTTTATTTTTTTGGGCTCCAAAATCACTGCAGATGGTGATTGTAGCCATGAAATTAAAAGATGCTTACTCCTTGGAAGAAAAGTTATGACCAACCTAGACAGCATATTCAAAAGCAGAGACATTACTTTGCCTACAAAGGTCCGTCTAGTCAAGGTTATCGTTTTCCCAGTGGTCATGTAAGGATGTGAGAGTTGGACTGTGAAGAAAGCTGAGCTTCAAAGAATTGATGCTTTTGAACTGTGGTGTTGGAGAAGACTCTTGAGAGTCCCTTGGACTGCAAGGAGATCCAACCAGTCCATTCTGAAGGAGATCAGCCCTGGGATTTCTTTGGAAGGAATGATGCTGAAGCTGAAACTCCAGTACTTCGGCCACCTCATGTGAAGACTTGATTTATTGGAAAAGACTGATGCTGGCATGGATTGGGGGCAAGAGGAGAAGGGGATGACAGAGGATGAGATGGCTGGATGGCATCACTGATTCGATGGACGTGAGTCTGAGTGAACTCCGGGAGTTGATGATGGACAAGGAGGCCTGGCATGCTGAGATTCATGGGGTTGCAAAGAGTCAGACATGACTGAGTGGCTGAACTGAACTGAACTGAAGGTGATTCAGTGGGTAAAGAATCCACCTGGAAAGGAGGAGACATGGATAGACGTGAATTCGATCACCAGCTTGGGAAGATCCCCTGGAGGACTTGGCAACCCACTTCAGTATTCTTGCCTGGAGAATCCGATGGTCAGAAGAGCCTGATGAGCTACAGTCCATAATGTCACAAAGAGTTGGACATGATTGAAGTGACTGAGCACAAGCATGCACCCTTGTAGAAGAGTCATGTGGTCTTACAATGTATAAGGTGGAAGGAGAGGGTTATCTTACTTTATGTGCTAGTTAACTCAAATTTTAAAAATCAAGGGTTTTATTATTAAAGAAGAGGCATTGTACACTGTGGTAAATAACTGAAGACTGCCACAGGATGTTCTTAACATAGAAGTAAAATAATAGGTTGAAACCAAAAAAAAATAGGTTGATAAGCATGATTAGCTTGGACAAAATTCTGCTACTTCCAGTTTGTAGCCTATGTGACTACAGACAAATAACATATTAGCATTAGTTTTCTTTTCTGTAAAATGGGCATAATAGTGATATGTACTCATATGGTAATTCTAAGGATCAAATAAATTCTTAGAATAGTGCATATATCACATACTAAGTGTAAGCAAATAATAGCCATTGTTTTAACAATATGGTGAAAAAGGACAGCTATCACGGCTACAGAAAAAAAAAATCTGATATGACTCTAATAAAAATGGCCTAATTCATAAATGTATAAGAGCTATAGATAAGTGCCAGTTGCTCAGTCTTGTCTGACTCTGTGTGACCCTGTGGAGCCTACCAGGCTCCTCTCTCTATGGAATTCTTCAGGCAAGAATACTAGAGTGTGTACTCATTTGCTTCTCCAGGGGATCTTTCTGATCCAGGAATTGAACCCAGAGCTCGTGCGCTAAAGGCAAATTCTTAAAGCCAACTCTATTCCACTGGCCTGAAAAATGACTAATATATAAAAAAAAAAAGCTGAGTGCCAAAGGATCTATGCTTTTGAACTGTGGTGTTGGAGAAGACTCTTGAGAGTCCCTTGGACTGCAAGGAGATCCAACCTGATAATCTAAAGGAAATCAGTCCAGAATATTTATTGGAAGGGCTGATGCTGAATCTGAAACTCTAATACTTTGGCCACCTGATGCAAACAATTGACTCATTGGAAAAGACCCTGATGCTGGGAAAAACTGAATAGAATTTATAAATTCTCCCATTTTATAGGTTATAATATTGAGGCACAGGGTTTTAAATAATTTCCTCCCTACTCATAACTAGGAGATGTTGAAGGAAGAATATCAATTTGTCTGAATTTCTGAAAGCACAATTTTAGGGTAAATTTTTCAAGGGAAAAGAATATTCAGTAGACATGGGAGGTGAATTGGACATCATACAGCTGTTTCCTTTGCTTTCGCTGTTTTTCTTTTTTTTTTTTTCACTTTGGATTTTGTAGCTCCAGTTTTTATGCTGTTGCTCTGTGAGGCATTTGGAGTAGTAGAAAGATCACAAAGCTTAGAGTGGCAACTTTGCTCAGATTCTGATCTTGCTCTGTAATCTGTATCTATTTATCTATGTACTGTTGAAGGCTTGATGAAAGATTTATTCAGCAGTACGTGAACCAAGAAATTCCAGATGTTCAAGCTGGATTTAGAAAAAACAGAGGAACCAGATATAAAATTGCCAACATCCAGTGGATCATCGACAAAGCAAGAGAGTTCCAGAGAAACATCTACTTCTGCTCTATAGACTATGCCAAAGCCTTTGCCTATGTGGATCACAACAAACTGGAAAATTCTTCAAGAGATGGTAATACCAGACCACATTACCTGCTTCCTGAGAAATCTGTATGCAGGTCAAGAAGCAACAGTTAGAACTGGACATGGAATAACAGACTGGTTCCAAATCAGAAAAGGAGTATGTTAAGGCTGTATATTATCACCCTGTTTATTTAACTTATATGCAGAGTACCTCATGTGAAATGCTAGGTTGGAGGAAGCATAAGTTGGAATCAAGATTTCCAGGAGAAATATCAATAACCTCAGATATGCAGATGACATCACTGTTATGGCAGAAAATGAAGAAGAATGAAAGACACTCATGATGAAAGTGAAAGAGGAGAGTGAAAAAGCTGGCTTAAATCTCAACATTTGGAAAACCATTATCATGGCATCTGGTCCCATCACTTCATGGCAAATAGATGGTAAAGCAATGGAAACAGTAGCTGACTTTGTTTTTTTTTTGGGGGGGGGAGGCTCCAAAAATCACTGCAGATGGTGACTGCATCCATGAAATTAAAAGACATTTGTTCCTTGGAAGAAAAGCTATGATCAATCTAGACAGCATATTAAAAAAGCAGAGACATTACTTTACCAACAAAGGTCCATCTAGTCAAAGCTATGGTTTTTCCAGTAGTCATGTATGGATATGAGAGTTGGACTATCAAAAATGCTGAGTGCAGAAGAATTAATGCTTTTGAACTGTGGTGTTGGAAAAGACTATTGAGAGTCTTTTGGATTGTAAGGAGATTCAACCCTTCAATCCTAAAGGAAATCAGTCCTGCATATTCACTGAAAGGACTGATATTGAAGCTAAAGCTCCAATACTTTGGCCACCTGATGTGAAGAACCAACTCATTTGATAAGACCCTGACGCTGGGAAAATTGAAGGTGGGAGGAGAAGAGGACAACAGAGGATGAGATGGTTGGATGGCATCACCAACTCAACGGACATGAGTTTGTGTAAACTCTGGGAGTTGGTGATGGACAGGGAAGCCTGATGTGCTGCAGTCCATGGGGTCACAGAAATTCGGACAAGACTGAGTGTCTTTACTGACTGATTTATCTATCTGAAGGCTACAGTTCAAACTCTGAGGTAGACTGTATGTAGTCCCATCCAGGGTTCTAGATCTGGTTCTGATACAAGTAGGCGGGGTGGCTCTGGGCAATCTCTTTGCCTCTCTGAGTTTCCAGGGATAGTTGAGTTGGATGGTTTCTGAGTTTCTTTCTAACACTTACCTTTCAGTGTGAAGAATTTTAACATTTCTGGGTAGAGTATTTTTTTTTCCTGACCAGCAAGCTGACACTTTCTACTTAAAAGGGATACTATAAATCTCAGCAACTTGGCTTATTTATTTCTATTTTTTTTTTAAATCAAGAATCTCTTTTATTGATTATCAGAAACATTACAAACATCTAGTATGAATAAATTATAACATGACAGTGTTTAGTTTGAACAATTAATACATTTCAGATATAATATTATACATATTTCAATGCTATTCTCCCCAATCATCCCACCCTCTCCCGGTCCCAGAGTCCAAAAGTCTGGTCTATACATCAGTATACTAATGCATATATATGGAATTTAGAAAGATGGTAAACATAACCCTATTTACGAGACAGCAAAAGAGACACTGATGTATTTCTATTTTTCTATAACTTTTCCTGGATAACTTTGAAAGCAGTTGAGAAGTAGCTGCTGGCTTCAATACCACTTTGTAAGACTAAATAGAGGAAAAAGAATGTATGTGAGGCATCAGAACAGTCTATGGCTCTGGAGACAGTGGATGAGAGAAATCTATAAGTATGTTTTCCTTCAATCATATAACCTTAAGCTTAGAGGTCATGTTTTATTTCTTTTTCTGAGGCAAAAATAAAATGCACAATGAATGCTTAAACATATTCAGAAATGCTAGTCAATTAATTTTCCACAAAAGATTTAAAGAGTTTCTTATCCTTAAGAGGCAAATGAAAAGACAACTCAGAGTAACTTAGATGAACATAAGCTGGAAGTGATTATTCTTGGAGGTGAATATTATTCAGACATGGCTGTTTCAAAGACATTAATAACTAATTTATTTGTCTTATAAATAAATAATTTCAGTCATAACATTTAGAAAGTTGCTTATTCTTTTGTTTTCTATTGTGGCAAACTCTAAAGCTATGTGCATGTATAACTAAAGATGTATACAAGATTAAACCTAATTTAGCTTTTTTCTCTCCATAGGTGTCTTATAAAGAGAATCCATCAGTCAAAACATTACATTCTTTTCTCTGCTTTGTTCAAACCATGATGCTTATAATAAACCTATCCTCAAGCTATTTTCCATTCTCTTACTGTACCCACTGTTATGTATAATGGAATGCTTATGCCTATATTTAACCCTCCTACTGTTCATTGTTAAAATTAGTCATTATGGTACTTGATTGCATCTCATATCTTTGCATGTTTAAAACTTGCTGAACAAACACAGCAGGCAAGTCCTGGAGGTTATAAGACAAGAAAAGTATGTTTTAAAGCAACAAAATCCCAATGATGATTTATCTAAGTACAAAAAAATAAAGATGCAAGAACAAGATGTAATAGATTGCTTTCAAAATTGTTAGATTATTGTCATTTTTTCATAGAATCACAAAAGGATTACTGCTGTTTAGTTCCTTTAACTTATTTGTCTTGTAAATAAATAAGTTCACTCATAATATTTAGAAAGTTGCTTCTTCTTTTGTCTTACGTTGTGGCAAACTCTAAAGCTATGTGCATGTATAATTAAACATGCAGACAATAAGGAAAATAATTTAGCTTTTTTCTCTACATAGCCTAATATACTCATCTAATTAACTAATGTCAGTCAGCAAGCTCTGATTTGTTAGATAATGCTATTAAAATAGAAAAAAGAAGAAATGGCATTTAAAAAGTCCAAAAAATATAGCATGAAATTGAAAAGCATAATAATTAACACAAGCATGCTGCCATATTTCTTTTTTTTAATGATTAGGAAAAGTGTGATGGAGACTACCATGCTAGAAGAAGCACATAATTTTAAGTGCCTGTTTTATTTCCTTCATACAAAGTAAAATGAATGTGGTGGTTACTTGATTTTTTTTTTTTTTAATGTGTCAATTTATGAGAGAAGCTATATTGTTTAGTAGGTATGTCATATCCAACTCTTTTGCAACCCCATGGGCTGTAGCCTGCCAGGCTCCTCTGTCCATGGGATTTCCCACTGAAGGATACTGGAGTGTGTTGCCATTTCCTTCTCCAGGGCATCTTCCCACCTGATGGATTGAACCAATGTCTCCTGCGTTGGCAAGCAGATCCATTACCACTGAGCCACCAGGTGAAGCTGTAGTATCCATTTATTCAAACACTAAATCAGATGTTGCTATGAGATATTTTTAGATATGTTTGAAGGAGATCAGCCCTGGGATTACTTTGGAAGGGATGATGCTAAAGCTGAAACTCCAGTACTTTGGCCACCTCATGTGAAGAGTTGATTCATTGGAAAAGACTCTGATGCTGGGAGGGATTGGGGGCAGGAGGAGAAGGGGATGACAGAGGATTAGATGGCTGGATGGCATCACTGACTCGATGGACGTGAGTCTGGGTGAACTCTAGGAGTTGGTGATGGACAGGGAGGCCTGGCGTGCTGTGACTCACGGGGTTGCAAAGAATTGGACACGACTGAGCAACTGAACTGAACTGGACATTTACAATCAGTTGACTTAAAGTGCAAAAAATCACCTGGATAGTGTGATATCCAATCAGTTTTAAAAACAAAACTGAGGTTTCCCTGAAGAAGAAGAAATTCTGTAACAACAGCTGACTTAGAATATCCAGCCTGCCAGATTTTGATCTACAGGCTCAATTTTCCAGCCTTTATAATATGAACTTTCTTGTAATCTCTCTCTCTCACCACAGACACACATATACACACACACAGAAATATTCACACACACACATATATATATATATATATATATATATATATATATATATATGCTTATACATGTTATAAATTTCAAAGATTTTGAAATTTTGGCAAAGCAAAAATATCACACTCAATATAGATGATGAAGGAACAGTGATAGCTTCTTTGCTGCATAATTCCTCAATATCCACTGCTTTGTGCTATGCCAGGAGGGACCCAGAATAAGGAGAAGGTATAGGAAGTAAATTTAGGGCTACAGTGAGTTTTGGTAAATCAGAGTTTTCAAGACAATATCCTTCTTTCTTTTCAGGGTGGTCACTAATCTCCTAAATTTCATCCATTAAGGTTTTTTTTTTTTTTTTTTTTCATCTCATTATATGTCTGGTGGGTAGAAAAATGGCTTCTCAAAGATATCCATGTTGCTGACTTAAGTAAAGAGGTAACCTGAGGCAAACTTAAAGATATAAATTTATTCAAGAATGGCAGAGAAAGCAGGATTTACAACATGTAAACTGGAGCAAGTTAGAGATGAATACACTGAGGGTTTGAGGTAGGCTGTATTTATTGTCAAGGAATGTGAGGGGGAGAAAGATCCTGTTGAAATAAAAACTAATGGTGATCAACTTTGAAAATGCCTCAAGAAGACAAAGAAAGTTTAATGCAGCTCACTTTGCAAGAACACTCTGACCTGGATCATTTCTTTCTCATCTCTGGAGACTGTAAGCAAAATTTCCAAGGTTGATATGAGAGCAGCTCCCAACAAACTCACCATTATTTAAGAAAATTCCAACATTGTCAGTTTTCTGTAGATCAAGCTTTCATGGGAAATCAGTCTCTCATCCTTAAGTTTTGTTTTTCTGAGGACAGATGTGTAAGAGTTTTCATTTTATATTTTCCAAGTCCATTTTAGACTGAAGTTCTTTCACAATGTCAAATGCTTAGAACCTGTGAATGTTATGTGCTAAAAAATGAGATTAGGTTAGGAATCCTAAGAGAAAGAATTTATTCTGGATTGTCCAGTGAGTCCCAAATGCCATGACAAGTGTGCTTTTAAGAGATATGCAAATAGAGATTTTACACAGACACACACAGAAGAAAACCCACTATGAATATGGAGGTTGAGTTTGGAGAGATGAGTTTACAAACCCAAGAATTCCAGGACAGTGACTAAATGAGATCCCAGAGAAAGCATGAGGATGGACATGCTGATTTTGGACATCTGGCCTCCAGAACCATAAGAAAATGAATGTCTTTTGCTTTAAAATGTCATATTTGTGGTCACTTGTTATAGCAGCTTCAGTGGCACCCCACTCCAGTACTCTTGCCTGGAAAATCCCACGGGTGGAGGAGCCCAGTGGGCTGCAGTCCATGGGGTCTCTGAGGGTCAGACACGACTGAGCAACTTCACTTTCACGTCTCACTTTCCTGCATTGGAGAAGGAAATGGCAACCCACTCCTGTGTTCTTGCCTGGAGAATCCCAGGGACGGGGGAGCCTGGTGGGCTGCTGTCTATGGGGTCACACAGAGTCAGACATGACTGAAGTGACTTAGCAGTAGCAGTAACAGGAATCTAACAAAATATCTCATGATTTTAGGGGCTAAGGATATTTACTAAGAAAGAAAGTAGGTATATTCTGCTAGGTTCTTTAATAGAGAGAAATTACCTGTGCAAGTCTGACCTATATAGTCTAATTAGAGTATTCCACCTACCCCCAAAACATCATGGTAGATTATAAAATGTATTCTGGACACTATGAGGTTTTATTAATGAAATGAAGCTCGGGTGAAGGTGGCGCCCTTTCTCTTGTCTGAACAGTATTTCAACAGAATCCTTTAACCTATCAAAAATGGTCTCAATAAAGCACACTCAATTTAAGATCACTTTTGCTCCTAACAGAGGTAAAAAATGAGTCTGAGCATTGCTCTGAATAGAAAACAGCTCTAAGCCATCCACTATCACAGGGTCAAGAGAAGGCCTGTGTACTGAGATAAGGCCTTTAATAGATCCTCTGTCTCTATCATCAAATGAGAAGAAAGATTTCCAAGAAACAAACTTCTCTGCTTCCCAACACACAAAACCTTGTCACTATTAGAGTGAAAGTTACTGGTGCTCACTGATTGTTTCTGTTGTAGGTTATATCAGGTGCCAGAGAAACCCCAACTCCCACATCCACTGCAGTGCTATCTCCATAATGCTCTGTGCATCCCGGATTCTCTGCCCCCGAACCCCCAACGTTTTTCAGCTTCTCAATTGAAACTACTTCACTAAACAGGTCACTTATGCTTCATGTTTGTTATTTATGTCTGTCACATTAGAATATAAACTTTATAAGGCAGCTATCTTCAATCTTTTTTTTTTTTTAATTAATGTTTTTTCCAAATGACCGGAAATATGTCTGGCTCATGCTAGGGGCTCAATAAATATTTTTTATAGGAATATTGAGAGACTGAGTAATCAAAATATCTGGCTACTATTTTTCCCTTGCAAAGAAAAATAAACTGGTTTTTAAGAACGCTTATCCAGATTCAAAACCAGGTTTTTGCTTAACTAATTGCAGGTTTTAGAAAGAATAACAATTAGATTATTATGGAATTTAATTAGAATTGAAACATTTTTGAAATACTATAAAATATTTTCAAATATGGTATGTTGCATCTTCAGTTGGAGTGAGAACAAAAGAGCAAAATGAAGCAAAAACAACATATTCACTACACATTAGTCATACTGGCATGTCAATCAAGAAAACACAACTTTCAAATTTCACTTCTTTACTTTCCAATAATTTATCATCTTATGTCCTACAATAATGATTTTATTTTTCTCTTCAAGACACACATTTCACATACTTTTGCAATCTTTGCTTTATTTAGATTTTTACATACTTTGCTATTTAGAAATGTTTTCCCATGTTTATAGTACAGATTATAGTTACAAAGAAATTCTGGGGGAGAGATGCAGTCTTACTTGTTTTAAAGTCAACTGTTTATTTCCTTTTGCAATATAACATTCCAATAGTCCTTCTTAATAATTCCATAAAAATATAACCATCAGGTTCTTATGGCAAAAGGCCACCTCTCCATGAGCTACAGCAAATAAAATCGTAGAAGGATTTCCATTTGAAAACTCTAGCCAGTGTTTAGTCTTGTCTTTCTCTTTTCACATTTGATGATTTATCTCAACATGTGTGTAGCCCCTCCCAGCTACCTGATGCTCAGATGAATCATGACAAAATCTAGGACTAGAATAACTAGGCAAGTTGATTCTGGGACACACATTCAGGGCAAGTCACAGAGGCCACAACCCTCACTGTCAGAAGTACAGCAATGAAGCTTGACTGGGTTCTACTGAAGATCCCTCTCCGCTTGGCTACTTCTATCTCTTTGCTAATAATTTCCCTAGAATTGATCATAGACAATATGACTAGTCTTTCTAATGGATAACTGAATCCTTTTCTCAGGGAAGTCTTGTTAGAACAAAAAGAAACAAATTGCATCAGATGGAAGCCAAAATAAAAAAAGACAAATCCAGGGGTCTTGGAATCTTACATACTTTTTTATTTTTAAATGGGAAAAGAGAAAGAAAAGATCTATTTATCATTAAACAGCAGTATTTTCTTTATTATTAAACAGATTTTAGACTTCCTTCTTACAGGATTAAATGGAGGTTGACATAAAAAAGAATAAACAGTAATCATAACCTCCCTGATTCAGCAGCTTACTAGGTGACTTCCAGTTGATTCATTAGATTTAACACAACTAACTACAGGTTACCATTAGAATTATTATGTGTACCAAGGTCCTCTAAATACAACTTACTAATTCTTTGAACAAAAGACAAACTATTTTTGTGGTCAGTCCTTGTCTATAACCTAGGGGATATCAAGAATTCTAAAGAAAAATTAGTGATAATATTCTGTCTCACTCATTCATGACATTTTTATTTGTGACATCAGAAACTTTTTAGAATCAAATAAATTTTAAACATCCTCCCCTATCACAAACATGCCTGATTGTTTTTCAACGATGTGTTATCCCCAAGTATCTTTGAAATTTACTTTCCTGAACATTGTAAACATTCAGAACTTTTAGTGCCAAAATGATTGAAATTTCTACCTACCTACATCCAGCATCATTAGTGTTTGTACCCCTTTGGGAGCTAGGACAAATTCTGGCAACAGTTCTGATGCTACGGTGCAGAGCATTTTTCATGACTTTTTTTTTTTTTTTGCATTGGGATATAGCAGTTTAACAAACAACGTTGTGAAGGTTCAGGTGAACAGGGAAGGAACTCAGCAATACACATACATGCATCCATTCTCTCCCAAACTCCCCTTCCATCTAGGCTGCCACATAATATCGAGCAGAGCTTCGTGTGCTATACAGTAGGTGTATGGAACATTTCATGACTCAATTTTATGATTCAATTATAGGCAGACACTGTGTCAAAGGGTAAAAGCTGAAGATTCTTTTTCCACCAGAAGATAACAATAGAGTAGTGATTCTTGTACTGGATATAAAGGATGGTCTGAACAAGAAATCTAGAAATATATAAAAAGAGGATTTCAAGTTCAGTGATGCATTCAAACCTATTGCTACCATGAGGGAATCTGACAATTTGAATTCTCACTTTATTCTTGGCAACAGTCCCTTTCATCACCTACCACTGAATTAGAGATTTTGATCTCGACTCAAACTGTTTCACAGAGCTGTGCCTCTTCTGTCATTAAGAAAATACTTTCTATAGACATTCTATCCATTTTCCTGTTTCCTCTAACTTAATTTTTTTTGCCAGACTTTTCTTCAAGTTTATGCTTTTGATTCTGACATACAATTTTGTTACATCTTGTTGCCTAGGAATCCCATACCCTTAACTGGAATTGTAAAAGTAGAAAAAAACTCAACAATCATTGACAGCTTTTGGTGAACTATTACAAGTAGGTCTTATTGTCAAGCTCAGCCTCTGCTAGCAAGGATAATATACATAGTTGTACCATTGTAAGCAGAATTTCTAAAAATTTCATTTTTCATAATATATAATATAAAATATCTAAGATTTCAAAGGAACTAAATATATTGCAATGCAGTTATGAAATATTAAACATTTGTGATATGGCAATGTATGTATTTCTTTTTTATAGACAAAGAATGATCAAATGGCACATCTAATAAATACTGTAATTTCAAAGGGTAGAAGTATTAAAAGAGATTAAATAATATTTGGACAAATCTGTGACAACTGAAATGGAATATAAATATGTATGCAATTTCTATGGCTGACAAATTCACAGGTACAGTTAAGACTAAGGTGGTGAGTTTCCCAAGTACATAATGAATGAAATGCCGAATTTCAGTTCGAAGTCAATGAAAATAAAATTTTTGCTTTATTTAATATCCAAAATTTTAGTGTTCTTCATTTTATTCATGGATTTCATGAGGATTCATGGGTTCTAGTTTTAAAATCTCAGAGAAGGCAATGGCATCCCACTCCAGTACTCTTGCCTGGAAAATCCCATGGATGGAGGAGACTGGTGGGCTGCAGTCCATGGGGTCGCTAAGAGTCGGACATGACTGAGTGACTTCACTTTCACTTTTTCGCTTTCATGCATTGGAGAAGGAAATGGCAACCAATTCCAGTTTTCTTGCCTGGAGAATCCCAGGGGCAGGAGAGCCTGGTGGGCTGACGTCTATGGGGTCACGCGGAGTCGGACACGACTGAAGTGACTTAGCAGCAGCAGCAGCAGTTTTAAAATCTATGTTTAAATGATCTGTGTCCCCCATATTCAATTGTGTATTCTACCAAATGCCTTACTCTACTATTCAAGATTTGGTCTATGTCAGAATCTCATGACAAATGAAGAGAAAATTATATGCCCTGACTCAAAAATGGTCTCAAACAAGTTTTTCTCCATTTTACTGCCACAGTTCTTGATTTTTGGTTTAACTACTATGTAAAGGTCTTAACAAAACATTACATTGATTGGTAATCTTCTCCAGTCTAACTTCTGAAGCCAGAATAATAGTTTAAATATACAAATCTGATCATGTAATCTAGGCAGTGTGCTTTCCTTATCTCCCTCAACTCCTCAAAAATGTAGTTACTTACATTTGCTATCAGTCAGTTCAGTCAGTTCAGTCACTCAGTCATTTCTGACTCTTTGCAACCCCATGAATCGCAGCACACCAGGCCTCCCTGTCCATCACCAACTCCCAGAGTTCACTCAACCCATCCAGCCATCTCATCCTCTGTCATCCCTTTCTCCTCCTGTCCCCAATCCCTCCCAGCATCAGAGTCTTTTTCAATGAGTCAACTCTTCGCATGAGGTGACCAAAGTACTGGAGTTTCAGCTTTAGCATCAGTCCTTCGAATGAACACCCAGGACTGATCTCCTTTAGAACAGATTAGTTGAAAAAAAAAAAAAAAGAACGGACTGGTTGGATCTTCTTGCAGTCCAAGGGACTATCAGGAGTCTTCACCAACACCACAGTTCAAAAGCATCAATTCTTCAGCTCTCAGCTTTCTTCACAGTCCAACTCTCACATCCATACATGGCCACTGGAAAAACCATAGCCTTGACTAAACAGACCTTTGTTGGCAAAGTAATGTCTCTGCTTTTTAATATACTATCTAGGTTGGTCAATACACTCAAATGTGGAGCAGCATAAATTTATTAATCTCTCATTAAATTTATATTTATGATCTTATTTATTCCCACTATTAAGAATTGAGTGTATAGTGAGTGTTTATATCTGTGTATATTGTATGTATAAGAGAAGGGGAAATTAGGATTTAATGAATACCATATTTGTTCTCTGTGAATTTTTTTGTGTTTGTTTCCCAGAAAATGTTTTCTTTAAGCTTGATATAAGGGAATGAGTTAATCTGCATGCTTCTCAACATTTTCAGGTTATAATAGAGGCACTTTAAATATTACTGCTGAAAGGCATTAAGGTGTGTCCTTGCAATGACAAAACACATCATGAAGCAATTTACATCGTAAGTGACTGCAGCTGAATGAAAGCAGAGATTTAAAGAAAAAAGTAATTTAGATCCATTGGGTTTATGGTTTGTTTGGTTTTGTTTGAGCAGAGTAAACAACCAGTGACTTATTTAGTACTATTAAAAAATAGATATTTTCCATGCCAAGCAAATCTGGCAGGGTGAAAATCCACCCTGCTTGAAAGATAAATTCAAATCATAGCTGCACAGAGAGAGATGATCTATGCACATTTTAGCACTCCTTGTAACAACATTCCCTGTGCCTGGATCACTTCTCTGTCTTCACTTAGGCAATTTGCACCTTTTCGTGCTAGAGTGCATGTTAACATTCTACATTAAAGCTGATTATTAACAAAAGCACTGGGATACATAGAACAGAGTGCTATTTTAACTTGCAAAGTAAATGACAGAATTAAATATAACACAGAAGCAGCTACTTGCCTATCTTTGTCCATTTGGTCTACTATGACAAAATACCACACACTGGGTAGCTTATACACATAAGATGTGTATTTCACACAGTTTTGGAGGCTGGAAGTTTCAAGAGAGGGTATCAGCAGGATCAAGTTCGGCTGATGATCATTTTCTGGGTTATCTTTACTGCTTACTTCTTGCTGTGTCTCCACAAGATGGAAGGGCTACAGAGCAATGTGGAGACTCAATTACAAGGACATTATTTCCTATCATTTGGCCTCTATCTTCATGACCTAATCATTTTCAAAAGGTTTGGTCTCCTTACATTATCATTTTGGAGATTAAAATTCAACAAGAATTTTGGAGAGAGTCAAATATTCAGACCAAAGCACTTAAAGATAGGTACATAAATTCATGTGAAGGACAACAAGGAATTGTTAACACTAATGTGTGGTGTTTTTACTTTTCAGTCCTGGGTGTTCTTTGGAAGGAATGATGCTAAAGCTGAAACTCCAGTACTTTGGTCACCTCATGTGAAGAGTTGACTCATTGGAAAAAACTCTGAAGTTGGGAGGGATTGGGGGCAGGAGGAAAGGGGAAGACAGAGGATGAGGTGGCTAGATGGCATCGCTGACTTGATGGATGTGGGTTTGAGTGAACTCTGGGAATTGGTGATGGACAAGGAGGCCTGGCGTGCTGCAATTCATGGAATTGCAAAGAGTCAGACACGATTTAGCAACGGAACTGAACTGAACTGAACTGAGGGGAAGGAAGCACCTATCTCAAGGCACTATTACAAAATCTATCAGGATTTCATATTTTTATTAAAATGTTTCACTGGAATGTTTATAAAGCCACTTTTAAACATCAATAATGGTAAATAATACCATACTGGAATTATCTCAAAATATTATGACATTGGAGAAGGCAATGGCAACCCACTCCAGTACTCTTGCCTGGAGAATCCCATGGAAGGAGAAGCATGGTAGGCTACAGTCCATGGGATCGCTAAGTGTTGGACATGACTGAGCTTTTTCACTTTCATGCATTGGAGAAGGAAATGGCAACCCACTCCAGTGTTCTTGCCTGGAGAATCCCAGGGACAGAGGAGCCTGGTGGGCTGCCGTCTATGGGGTCACACAGAGTCAGACACAACTGACGCGACTTAGCAGCAGCAGCAGCACCATTATGACACAGACTTTTAGAACATGATGACACGACTTAGCAGCAGCAGCACCATTATGACACAGATTTTTAGAACATTAAGTTTACTTAAATATTTTGGGGAGGAACATTGGAAATTAAAATAAAGAAAGAATTCAGACTTAAATCGAAGAAAGTAGGGAAAACACTATACCATTCAGGTATGACCTAAGTCAAATCCCTTACCATTGTACAGTGAAGTGACAAATAGATTCAAGGGATTAGATCAGATAAACAGAATTCCTGAAGAACTATGGGCAGAGGTTTGTGAGGTTGTATAGGAGGTAGTGATCAAGAACTTTGCCAAGAAAAGCAAATGCAAAAAGGTTAAATGGTTGTCTGAGGAGGCCTTAGAAATAGCTGAGAAAAGAAGAGAAGCTAAAAACAAAGGAAAAAAGGAAAAATATACCCATCTGAATGCACAGTTCCAAATAATTAACAGGGAGAGATAAGAAAGCCTTCCTCAGTGATCAATGCAAAGAAATAGGGGAAAATAATAGAATGGGAAAGATTAGAGATCTCTTCAAGAAAATTAGAGCTACTAAGGGAATATTTTATGCAAACATGGGCACAATAAAGGAAAGAAATGGTATTGACCTAACAGAAGTAGAAGATATTAAGAAGAAGTGGTAAAAATACACATAAGAACTATACAGAAAAGATACTCATGATCCAGATAATCGTGATGGTTACTCATCTAGAGCCAGATATCCTGGAATGTGAGGTCAAGTGGGCCTTAGAAGCATCACTATGGCCAAAGCTACTGGAGGTAATGAAATTCTAGTTGAGCTATTTGAAATCCTAAAAGATGATGCTGTGAATGTTCTGCGCTCAATATGACAGCAAATTTGGAAAACTCAGCAGTGGCCACAGTACTGGAAATGGTCAGTTTTCAGTTCATTCCCAAAGAAAAGCAATGCCAAAGAATGCTCAAATTATCACACAATTGCACTCATCTCACACTCTATCAAAGTAATGCTCAAAATTCTCTAAGCCAGGCTTCACCATGAAATTCCAGATGTTCAAGCTGGATTTAGAAAAGCCAGAGGAGCCAGAGATCAAATTGCCAACATCTGTTGGATCATCAAAAAAGCAAGAGAGTTCCAGAAAAACATCTATTTCTGCTTTATTGACTATGCCAAAGCCTTTGACTATGTAGATCACAACAATCTGTGGAAAATTCTTTAAGAGATGGGAATACCAGGCCACCTGACCTGCCTCTTGAGAAGTCTGTATGCAGGTCAAGAAGCATCAGTTAGAACTGGACATGGAAAAACAGACTGGTTCCAAATTGGGAAAGGAGTACATCAAGGTTGTATATTGTCACCCTGCTTATTTAACTTATATGCAGAGTACATCATGCAAAATGCCAGGCTGGATGAAGCACAAGCTGGAATCAAGACTGCTGGGAGAAATACCAATAACCTCAAATTTGCAGATGACACCACCCTTATGGCAGAAAGTAAAGAAGAACTAAAGAGCCACTTGATGAAAGTGAAAGAGGAGGTTGAAAAAGTTGTCTTAAAACCAAACATTCAGGAAACTAAGAAAATAGCATCTGGTCCCATCACTTCATGGCAAATAGATGGGGAAACAATGGAAACAGTGACAGACTTTATTTTCTTGGACTTCAGCATCACTGCAGATGGTTACTCCAGCCATGAAATTAAAAGATGCTTGCTCCTTTTAGAAGAAAATCTATGACCCACTTAGACAGCATATTAAAAAGCAGAGACATTACTTTGCCAAAAAAGGTCCCTCAAATCAAAACTATGGTTTTTCCAGTAGTCATGTATGGATGTGAGATTTGGACTATAGAAAAAGCTGAGCACCAAAGAATTGATGCTTTTGAACTGTGGTGTTGAAGAAGACTGTTCAGAGTCCCTTGAACTCCAAGGAGATCAGGCCAGTTCATCATAAAGGAAATCTGTCCTGAATATTCATTGGAAGAACTGATGCTAAAGCTGAAGCTCTAATACTTTGGCTACCTGATGCAAAAAATTGACTCATTGGAAAAGTCATGATGTTTTGGGAAATAATTGAGCGCAGGAGGAGACAGGTATGACAGGGGATAAGTTGGTCAGATGGCATTGCCGACTTGATGGATATGAGTTTGAGCAAGCCCTGGGATTTGGTGATGGACAAGGAATCCTGGTGTGCCGCAGTCCGTGGGGTCGCAAAGAGTTGGACATGACTGAGTGACTGACTTGAACTTATGATATAGAGTTTGCAACTGGCATAAATTTTAAGAATAACATGAATGTTTTAGTGCATGTAAGTCCTTTCAGTCATGGCCAGCTCTTTCCGAGTCTTTGGACTATAGCCTGCAGGCTCCTTGGTCCGTGGGATTTTCCAGGCAAGAATATTGGAGTGGCTTGCCATGTTCTTCTCCAGGGGATTTTCCTGACCCAGGGATCAAACCCAAGTCTCTAACATCTCCTGTCTTGGCAGGTGGGTTCGTTACTACTAAGGCCACCTGGGAACCCGCAAATGTTTGAGTATGTTTTGACTTTGCACTGGAAGCAGATGAAGTGGACCATATTCAATTGCCCTTAATTTTTCTTCTCTTTTACGATTTGGGATACATCCATGAAAAATGTTTGAGAAACTTCTTAAAGGAATAATAAATATAAGAAAATAAAATAATTAGCCTCCGATTAAAATAAATAAATTTAAATTAAAATTTAAAAAAAATACCTTGTAAGCAATGCAGTGAGCAAAATTAACCACTTTTAACTACAGGTCTATCTAGAATGCTCAGTTAAAACAAAGCAATCGAATTTAAGTGCCTCAGACCATTACCTTACAGAATCGTGGCTTGCCATGTGATTGTTTGCAGCATAAATCTAACCACAGTATTTTTCTTCACTCACACGCTCATTCTCTCTCTGCAAATAGATGCAGAATTTAAATTGACTTTATAGTTTCATTAGGAATTCCATGCAGATAAGTACTACAAATAAATAAAAAAAGAGCTCCTTTCTTTATTAAGAAGTAAAACTTTTTTCTTTTAAATTATTCTCTAATTGGACCCTTTTTTCAATATAGTCAGTAAAAACATGGTAAGAAAACATTTGTGGAGGAAACATAGTTCATAAATCTGTAATACACTGAAGATACTGATATACCCTCTTCTCTCTAGAATAAAGAGTAACTGGGAAAATCTCTATTCTCCATTCCCTTTGTTATAAATACCTATTTAATCCCACATTAATGAATATTTCAATCAAATCCTCCCTAAAAAATGCCAGATTTAGTGCTATTTTATGTTTACAAATACAATCAGCTTTGTGTGCACATGTTTTGTATGTATACTGTATATGTATATTACACGTGTGTGTGTGTGTGTGTGTGTATATTTATATATAATCACTTGGAAGGCTTTAGTAGAAGATTATTACTCCCACTAACTAAAAAATGTGAAAAGATATGGTGCTGAAATTAGATATGGAATTTAATGCTATAATAGTATAAAATTAATTATGTGATCTTAAAAACAGCAAGTGAGGAACCAATAAAAAAAGGTAAATTTTATGCAACAAACCATTATAGTAGACTACTAAATTTACTTAGATTTTATAATAACATTGAGAGTATCACCTAAATTAATTTTTAGAGTTCCACAATTAAAAAAAAATTACAAATACTCAATGTATTAAAAAACCCTAATGGAAGGAGCTAAGATGGCGGAGGAATAGGACTGGGAAAACACTTTCTCCTCCACAAATTCATCAAAAGAACATCTAAACGCCGAGTAAACTCCACAAAACAACTTCGGAATGCCGAAAGAGGACATGAGACACCCAGAAAAGCAACTCATTGCCTTCTAAAGGAGTACTCCTGTAATTTCCACTTTTAGAATATTTTTTATAACTCTTGCGACCCCCCCCTTTTTTTTTCTTCTTCTTTTCTTTTTTTCCTTTTGTCTTTTCTTTTTTTATTTCCTTTAACATTGTATTTTTGAAACTCCAAACTCTGTTCTAGATTCATAAGTTTAGCTTATTGGTAATTGCTATCAATTTTTTACCTATTCATTTTTTTTTATAACTTTTGTGACTTTTTCTTTTTTTTTTTTTTTCCCCCTCCTTCTATCTCTTCATCTTTTCTTTGACATTGTATTCCTGAAACTCCAAATTCTAATCTAGATCTTTAATCTATGCTTTCTGGTATATGTAATCAATTTGTGCCTATTACTGACTGGATCTGTCTCTCTCCTTTTCCTTCCCTCCTTTTATCCTCCTGACCACCTCTGTCTCCTTCCTCCCTTTTTTCTTCTCTGTATAATTCCGTGAACATCTCTGAGCAGTCCAGTTGTGGAGTGCAGTATAGAAGAAGAAGTTTTTGAGACTACTGTAAAAATAAGACCAATAACTGGAAGCAGGAGGCTTAAGTCCAAACCCTGATCCCACGGAACATTAATTGACAGGAGCTCATCAAATGCCTCCAAACCTACACTAAAACCAAGCCAATATACAGGCTACCCAAAGTGACCCCCAAATCACAGACATCTTATAACTCATTACTAGACACTCCATTGCACTCCAGAGAGAAAAAATCCAGCTCCATTCACCAGAAGACTGACACAAGCTTCTCCAACCAAGAAACTTTCACAAGCCACCTGTACAAACCCACATACAGTGAGGGAACGCCACAATAAAGAGAACTCCACAAACTGCCAGAATACAGTAAGGACATCCCAAACTCAGCAATTTAAACAAGATGAAGAGACAGAAGAATTCCCAGCAGGTAAAGGAACAGGATAAATGCCCATCAAACCAAACAAAAGAGGAAGAAATAGCGAATCTACCAGATAAAGAATTCTGAATAATGATAGTGAAATTAATCCAAAATCTTGAAATCAAAATGGAATCACAGATAAATAGCCTGGAGAAAAGCATTAAGAAGATGCAAGAAAGGTTTAACAAGGACCTAGAAGAAATAAAAAAGAGTTAATATATAATGAATAATGCAATAAATGATATCCAAAACACTCTGGAGGCAACAAATAGTAGAATAACAGAGGCAGAAGATAGAATTAGTGAATTAGAAGATAGAATGGTAGAAATAAATGAATCAGAGGAGAAAAAAGAAAAACGAATTAAAAGAAATGAGGACAATCTCAGAAACCTCCAGGACAATATTAAATGTTACAACATTCGAATCATAGGAGTCCCAGAAGAAGAAGACAAAAAGAAAGACCATAAGAAAATACTAGAGGAGATGATAGTTGAAAATTTCCCTAAAATGGGGAAGGAAATAATCACTCAAGTCCAAGAAACCCAGAGAGTCCCAAACAGGATAAACCCAAGGCGAAACACGCCAAGACACAAATTAATCAAATTAACAAAGATCAAACACAAAGAACAAATATTAAAAGCAGCAAGGGAAAAACAACAAATAACACATAAGGAAATTCCCATAAGGATAACAGCTGATCTTTAAATAGAGACTCTCCAAGCCAGCAGGGAATGGCAAGACATACTTAAAGTGATGAAAGAAAATAACCTACAGCCCAGATTATTGTACCCAGCAAGGATCTCATTTAAATATGAAGGAGAAATCTAAACCTTTACAGACAAGCAAAAGCTGAAAGAATTCAGCACCACCAAACCAGCTCTCCAACAAATACTAAAGGACATTCTCTAGACAGGAAACACAAAAAGGGTATATAAATTTGAACTCAAAACAATAAAGTAAATGGCAACGGGATCATACTTATCAATAATTACCTTAAATGTAAATGGGTTGAATGACCCAACCAAAAGACAGAGACTGGCCGAATGGATACAAAAACAAGACCCCCTACATATGTTGTCTACAAGAGACCCACCTCAAAACAGGGGACATATACAGACTGAAAGTGAAGGGCTGGAAAAAGATTTTCCATGCAAATAGGGACCAAAAGAAAGCAGGAGTAGCAATACTCATATCAGATAAAATAGACTTTAAAACAAAGGCTGTGAAAAGAGACAAAGAAGGTCACTACATAATGATCAAAGGATCAATCCAAGAAGAAGATATAACAATAATAAATATATATGCACCCAACATAGGAGCACCTCAATATGTAAGACAAATACTAACAAGTATGAAAGGAGAAATCAACAATAACACAATAATAGTGGGAAACTTTAATACCCCACTCACACCAATGCATAGATCAACTAAACAGAAAATTAACAAGGAAACACAAACTTTAAATGATACAATAGAACAATTAGACCTAATTGATAGCTATAGGACATTTCATCCCCAATCAATGAATTTCACCTTTTTCTCAAGCGCACACAGAACCTTCTCCAGGATAGACCACATCCTGGGCCATAAATCTAGCCTTGGTAAGTTCAGGAAAATTGAAATCATTCCAAGCATCTTTTCTGACCACAATGCAGTAAAATTAGATCTCAATAACAGGAGAAAAACTATTAAAAATTCCAACATATGGAGGCTGAACAGCACGCTCCTGAATAACCAACAAATCACAGATGAAATCAAAAAAGAAATCAAAATCTGCATAGAAACGAATGAAAATGAAAACACAACAACCCAAAACCTATGGGACACTGTAAAAACAGTCATAAAGGGAAAGTTCATAGTAATACAGGCATACCTCAAGAAACAAGAAAAAAGCCAAATAAATAACCTAACTCTACACCTAAAGCAACTAGAAAAGGAAGAAATGAAGCACCCCAAGGTTAGTAGAAGGAAAGAAATCTTAAAAATTAAGGCAGAAATAAATTCAAAAGAAACAAAAGAGACCATAGCAAAAATCAACACAGCCAAAAGCTGGTTCTTTGAAAGGGTAAATAAAATTGACAAACCATTAGCCAGACTCATCAAGAAACAAAGGGAGAAAAATCAAATCAATAAATTAGAAATAAAATTGGAGAGACCACAACAGACAACACAGAAATACAAAGGATCATAAGAGACTACTATCAGCAATTATATGGCAATAAAATGGACAACGTGGAAGAAATGGACAAATTCTTAGAAAAGTACAACTTTCCAAAACTGGACCAGGAAGAAATAGAAAATCTTAACAGACCTATCACAAACACGAAAATTGAAACTGTAATCAGAAATCTTCCAGCAAACAAAAGCCCAGGTTCAGACGGCTTCACAGCTGAATTCTACCAAAAATTTAGAGAAGAGCTAACACCTATCCTACTCAAACTGTTCCAGGAAATTGCAGAGGAAGGCAAACTTCCAAACTCATTCTATGACGCCACCATCACCCTAATACCAAAACCTGACAAAGATGCCACAAAAAAAGAAAACTAGAGACCAATATCACTGATGAACATAGATGCAAAAATCCTTAACAAAATTCTAGCAATCAGAATCCAACAACATATTAAAAAGATCATACACCATGACCAAGTGGGCTTTATCCCAGGAATGCAAGGATTCTTCAATATCCGCAAATCAATCAACGTAATACACCACATTAACAAACTGAAGAATAAAAACCATATGATTGTATCAATAGATGCAGAGAAAGCCTTTGACAAAGTTCAACATCCAGTTATGATAAAAACTCTCCAGAAAGCAGGAATAGAAGGAACATACCTCAACATAATAAAAGCTATATATGACAAACCCACAGCAAACATTATGCTCAATGGTGAAAAATTGAAAGCATTTCCTCTAAAGTCAGGAACAAGACAAGGATGCCCACTTTCACCATTACTATTCAACATAGTTTTGGAAGTTTTGGCCACAGCAATCAGAGCAGAAAAAGAAATAAAAGGAATCCAAATTGGAAAAGAAGAAGTAAAACTCTCACTGTTTGCAGATGACATGATCCTCTACGTAGAAAACCCTAAAGACTCCACCAGAAAATTACTAGAACTAATCAATGAATATAGTAAAGTTGCAGGATATAAAATCAACACACAGAAATCCCTTGCATTCCTGTATACTAATAATGAGAAAATACAAAGAGAAATTAAGGAAACAATTCTATTCACCATTGCAATGAAAATAATAAAATACTTAGGAATATATCTTCCTAAAGAAACTAAAGACCTATATATAGAAAACTATAAAACACTGGTGAAAGGAATCAAAGAGGACACTAATAGATGGAGAAATATACCATGTTCATGGATCGGTAGAATCAATATAGTGAAAATGAGTATACTATCTGAAGCAATTTATAGATTCAATGCAATCCCCATCAAGCTACCAACGGTATTCTTCACAGAGCTAGAACAAATAATTTCTCAATTTGTATGGAAATACAAAAAACCTCGAATAGCCAAAGCTATCGTGAGAAAGAAGAACGGAACTGGAGGAATCAACCTGCCTGACTTCAGGCTCTACTACAAAGCCACAGTGATCAAGACAGTATGATACTGGCACAAAGACAGAAATATAGATCAATGGGACAAAATAGAAAGCCCAGAGATAAATCCATGCACATATGGACACCTTATCTTTGACAAAGGAGCCAAGAATATACAATGGATTAAAGACAATCTCTTTAACAAGTGGTGCTGGGAAAACTAGTCAACCACTTGGAAAAGAATGAAACTAGAACACTTTCTAACACCATACACAAAAATAAACTCAAAATGGATTAAAGATTTAAATGTAAGACCAGAAACCATAAAACTCCTAGAGGAAAACATAGGCAAAACACTCTCCGACATTCATCACAGCAAGATCCTCTATGACCCACCTCCCAGAATATTGGAAATAAAATAAAAAATAAATAAATGGGACCTAATTAAACTTAAAAGCTTCTGCACAACAAAGGAAACTATAAGCAAGTTGAAAAGACAGCCTTCAGAAAGGGAGAAAATAATAACAAACGAAACAACAGACAAAAAACTAATATCAAAAATATACAAGCAACTCTTACAGCTCAGTTCCATAAAAGTAAATGACCCAATCAAAAAGTGGGCCAAAGAACTAGGTAGACATTTGTCCAAAGAAGACAAACAGATGGCTAACAAAAACATGAAAAGATGCTCAACATCACTTATTATCAGAGAAATGCAAATCAAAACCAATATGAGGTACAATTTCACACCAGTCAGAATGGCTGGGATCCAAAAGTCCACAAGCAATAAATGCTGGAGAGGGTGCGGAGAAAAGGGAACCCTCTTACACTGTTGGTGGGAATGCAAACTAGGACAGCCACTTTGGAGAACAGTATGGAGATTACTCAAAAAACTGGGAATAGAACTGCCTTATGATCCAGAAATCCCACTGCTGGGCATACACACTGAGAAAACCAGAATTGAAAGAGACACGTTTACCCAAATGTTCATAGCAGCACTGTTTACAATAGCCAGGACTTGGAAGCAACCTAGGTGTCCATCCGCAGATGAATGGATAAGCAAGCTGTGGTACATATACACAATGGAGTATTACTCAGCCATTAAAAAGAATGCATTTGAATCAGTTCTAATCAGGTGGATGGAACTGGAGCCTATTATACAGAGTGAAGTAAGCCAGAAAGAAAAATACAAATACAGTATACTAACGCATATATATGGAATTTAGAAAGATGGTAACAATAACCCTGTTTACGAGCCAGCAAAAGAGACACTGATGTATAGAACAGACTTTTGGACTCCGGAAACGGGAGAGGGTGGGATGATGTGGGAGAATAGCATTGAAATATGTATAATATCATATCTGAAATGAATCGCCAGTCCAGGTACGATGCCTGAAAATGGATACCTGGGACTGGTGCACTGGGATGACCCAGGGGGATGGTATGGGGAGGGAGGAGGGAGGAGGGTTCAGGATGGGGAACACATGTATACCTGTGGCGGATCCACCTTGATGTATGGCAAAAGCAATACAATATTGTAAAGTTAAGCAAAATAAATTTTAATTAAAAAAATAAAGAATGGATAAACAACAGGTCCTGTGTACAGCACAGGGAGCTATATGGAATATTCTTAATAAACTATAAATAAAAGAATATGAAAACGAAAAAAAATCCCTAATGAACAAAATAAATTGTTTCAAGTAGACAATAAATAGACTATATTATAGGAATTTGTAAAAACAAGTATTTTTTTTCTGAAATATTTCATTAGTTAGGAAGCTGCTAAATTGTTTATTTAGCAAATGTTTTGCTAACTTTTTTATTTAGCAAATATTTATTATTTAACATATATTTTATGAAACATCATTTATCTGCCAGGAATATGCCAAAGAGATTCAGTAGGACACAAGATAAATGTTTTCTAAACTCATGGGAAAAAATATATTTAAAGAAGCCAAACCTAAATAGTGCAAATAATATGATTCTATAATAGATATTTTCTGGAATACTCTGTATGACCATAGATACTTAAGGTGATCAGGGAATGCATCTCTGAGAAAATGATACCCAAATTAAAATTGAGGGATATAACATTTCCAGCCATGAAATGAGTGAAGAGAAGCACATTATAGATAAAAGGGAGAGCTAGTGCAAAAGATCATTAAGTGTGGAAATGCTAAAGGTAAATAGGTAAATAAGTATATTAGAAGTAGAAAACTAAAGTTTGGTCTATTCATTGGGGACTTGTGAGCATACTAATCTACTAGGATACTTGTGATAAGAATGATTAGAATAATCATGGAAAATAAACATAACTTCTATGCAGAGTACATCATGAGAAACGCTGGACTGGAAGAAACACAAGCTGGAATCAAGATTGCCAGGAGAAATATTAATGACCTCAGATATGCAGATGACACCACCCTTAGGGCAGAAAGTGAAGAGGAACTAAAAAGCCTCTTGATGGAAGTGAAAGTGGAGAGTGAAAAAGTTGGCTTAAAGCTCAACAACCAGAAAATGAAGATCATGGCATCCGGTCCCATCACTTCATGGGAAATAGATGGGGAAACCGTGGAAACAGTGTCAGACTTTATTTTTCTAGGCTCCAAAATCACTGCAGATGGTGACTGCAGCCATGAAATTAAAAGATGCTTACTCCTTGGAAGGAAAGTTATGACCAATCTAGATAACATATTCAAAAGCAGAGACATTACTTTGCCAACGAAGTTTCGTCTACTCAAGGCTATGGTTTTTCCTGTGGTCATGTATGGATGTGAGACTTGGACTGTGAAGAAGGCTGAGCGCTGAAGAATTGATGCTTTTGAATTGTGGTGTTGGAGAAGACTCTTGAGAGTCCCTTGGACTCTTGGACTGCAAGGAGATCCAACCAGTCCATTCTGAAGGAGATCAGCCCTGGGATTTTTTGGAAGGAATGATGCTAAAGCTGAAACTCCAGTACTTTGGTCACCTCATGCGAAGAGTTGACTCATTGGAGAAGACTCTGATGCTGGGAGGGATTGGGGGCAGGAGGAGAAGGGGATGACAGAGGATGAGATGGCTGGATGGCATCACTGACTCGATGGATGTGAGTCTGAGTGACCTCCGGGAGTTGGTGATGGACAGGGAGGCCTGGCGTGCTGTGATTCATGGGGTCACAAAGAGTTGGACACAACTGAGCGAATGATGTGATCTGATCTGATATACTTATTACACATATATACATATTTCTTTATATATGTTAGTCATATATTTGTATATTACATGTGTATATATGTGCATATATACATATATATATATATATATATATATATATATATATCTTGAGAGATAGAAAGTTCAATTATATAAACTCGTATGGTTCAAGGAGATTAAAAAGAAGAGAGCTATATTTTTAGTTTTGTGAGGAAACTTCTTGCTATTTTCCATAATGGCTATACAGATTTACACTCCCATCAACAATGCAGAAGTGTTCCATTTTCTCCATATCCTCATCAACTTTTGTCACCATTTATCTTTTTGATAATAACCATTATAATAGGTGATACATCATTGTGGTTTTAATTTGTGTTTTCCTGATGATTAGTGGTCTTGAGCACCTTTTCATATATCTGTTGGCCATTAGCATGTCATATTTGGTAAAAAAATGTTTATTAATATCTTTTGTCCAATGAAGAAGTAAAATTAGTATCTTGAACAGATACCTGTGTTCCCATGTAATTTTAGAATTATTCACAATAACTAAGATATGGAAACAAGTTTATGTCAAAAGAAGAATGGATAAAGAAATTGTGGTGTGTGAATACAATTGAATATTATTGAGCCTTAAGAAAGTGCTCATCGCTTGCAATAACATGAATAAAAATACCGAGAATCATGACAAGTGAAATAAGCCAGAGAGAAAGAAAATACTGTATGATTTCACTTTTATGTGAAATCTAAAATTACTGAAGCAGAGAGTAGACAAGTGTTTACTAGCAGTGGGGAGTTGAGGAAAATGAGGAGATGCTGGTTCAGTTCAGTTCAGTTGCTAAGTCGTGTCTGACTCTTTGCAACCCCATGAATTGCAGCATGCCAGGCCTCCCTGTCCATCACCAACTCCCAGAATTCACTCAGACTCACATCCATCAAGTCAGTGATGCCATCCAGCCATCTTATCCTCTGTCATCCCCTTCTCCTCCTGCCCCCAATCCCTCCCAGAATCACTCTTTCCAATGAGTCAGCTCTTCACATGAGGTGGCCAAAGTATTGGAGTTTCAGTTTTAGCATCATTCCTTCCAAATAACACCCAGGACTGATCTCATTCAGAATGAACTGGTTGGATCTCCTTGCAGTTCAAGGGACTCTCAAGAGTCTTCTCCAACATCACAGTTCAAAAGCATCAATTCTTCGGTGCTCATTTTTCTTTTTTTTTTTTTTTTTTTAAATTTATTTATTTTAATTAGAGGCTAATTACTTTCCAATATTGTATTGGTTCACAGTCCAACTCTCACATCCATAAATGACCACTGGAAAAACAAGAGCCTTGACTAGATGGACCTTTGTTGACAAGGTAATGTCTCTGCTTTTGAATATGCTATCTAGGTTGGTCATAACTTTCCTTCCAAGGAGTAAGTGTCTTTTAATTTCATGGCTGCAATCACCATCTGCAGTGATTTTGGACCCCAGAAAAATAAAGTCTGACACTGTTTCCACTGTTTCCCCATCTGCTTGCCATGAAGTGATGGGACAAGGTGCCATGATCTTAGTTTTCTGAATGTTGAGCTTTAAGCCAACTTTTCCACTCTGCTCTTTTACTTTCATCAAGAGGCTTTTCAGTTTCTCTTCACTTTTTGCCATAAGGGTTGTATCAGCTGCATATCTGAGGTTATTGATATTTCTCCCAGCAATCTCGAGTCCAGCTTGTGCTTCTTTTAGTCGTTGGTTAGAGAGTACAAAGTTACAGTTGTAGGGGATAAAAAAAACCGGAGATACAATGCACAGTAAGATGATTAAAGTTAATAATGCCAGGAATTTGCTAAGGACATAGATTTCAGGTGCTCTCAGATCAGTTCAGTTGCTCAGTCATGTCCGACTCCTTGTGATCAGTGGATCGCAGCATGCTAGGCCTCCCTGTCCATCACCAACTCCAAGAGTTTACTCAAACTCATCTCCATTGAGTCAGCGATGCCATCCAACCATCTCCTTCTCTGTCGTCCCCTTCTCCTCCTGCCTTCAACCTTTCCCAGCATCAGGGTCTTTTCAAATGAGTCTGTTTCATAGCAGGTGGCCAAAGTATTGGAGTTTCTTCTTTTTTTCTTATTAATGATTAGCATCACTTTATTTTTTATTTAAAAAATTATTATTATTATTATTTTTACTTTAGCTTCAGCATCAATCCTTCCAATGAATATTCAGAACTGATTTCCTTTAGGATGGACTGGTTTGATCTCCTTGAAATCCAAGCGACTCTCAAGAGTCTTTTCCAACACCAAAGTTCAAAAGCATCACTATCTCTGTGCGATAGCTATATTAATTGGGTTGAATACAGATATCATTTCACTACACACACACACACACACACACACACACACACACATGATCATTCATGTTGTACATCTAAATATATGCAATTTTATTAAATAATTAATGTAAAGAAGAAATAATTAGAGGAAAAAAATAAGAAAAATCAAAGACAAAAAATAGTTCAAGCTCAGAAGGTAAAGAATCTGCCTGCAAGGCAGGAGAGCCAGGTTCAGCCCTGGGTCCAGAAGATTCCCTGGAGGGGGAATGGCAACCCACTCTGGTAATCTTGCCAGGAGCATCCCCATGGACAGAGGAGCCTGGTGGGCTACAGTCCATGGGTTCACAAAGAGTTAGACATGACAGAGCAGCTAACACACACACACACACACACACACACACACGAGTTCAATTACAGAGTATATTGATATACATGCCTGTGCCATATATTTCAAATTAAAAAAAAAAAACAAACTGAAAAAAGTTAAGATTTTGATATGGTCAGCACAGGAGTTAATCCTGATTCAAGCAGAATACTAAATACTGAACACTGACACCGGCATTTCTCCAATGATGCCCATGGCTTTTAAGGTGCTGAGAAGACCAGGGATTTTTTTATCTTGAGGCTTTTCTTTCTCTGTTGCCATTTTATCTATGAAATCATTATTTTCATTACATAGCTTTGCAATCGTGATGTATTTTTCATAAATGCATTATATTTACTCTTTTTTTTTGATAGAGTCTTCTGATAATTTTTAATACATTTCCAGAAATCAGTGAAAGAGATTAAGTTTGGTTTTTCAAGTCGTGCTCTGTCCACTTATACAGTTTAACATTTATCTGAAATCCCAGAAACAGGTATCAAAGCCCAACAACAGGTTTGAGAGCATCTCTTCTTGAGGATATTGGTTGTTACGTTGCTCTGCAGATGTAGTATAATTAATATGCATCAGAGCATGAGGTGCAAACATACCAACAACATTTACACTTTATAGATGGGATTGGTTAATGACATGAAAGAGTTAATTGATCTTTTGCCTGATTATTAATTATCAGACAAATAGGAGCATTAGAGAATTGACTACGATATTACATTTTTTTTGTAAATAAGGAAATTACTCTTGATAGTATATGCACTATTTTATTTTAACATAAAAATCAGAAAATGGACAGTAATATGCCCAAAGCTATTTTTCCAGAATTTTCTTCTCTTTTTCTTTCCTTCTGTCTTTGCTATATTTCCTAAATTTAGATGTCATAAAGAGTTCTTCTGCTTGTTTAATAACAAAGAATGTTATTTTCCATCTTAGTGAAGCAGACTCATTGGTGCTCTAATTCTTCCCAGGTTCCACTTTGTACATTAAGTTGGCACTTCAAGTAAAATGTACAACATGCACCCAGGCTCTGTGTCTACTGCTACATGTGGTTCTTCAAAGACAACACCTCACATGTTGATGCTTTTGCCATTCTGAGTCTGTCCCAGAATTCTCTCTATTGGTCCCTTTGAACCTTCTTTGAAGTGCCACATGTAACTAAAGCAAGTCCTGGGATGCATCAGCACATTATGAATTCCAGCTGTAAGCCAGTTTCCTGCTGAAGCTTAGGGTTGGAAAGAGATCACCATATGCCATCCATCTTGTTAAAATAAGCTCAAGAAGGAAATTGTGAGAGGGAAGAATGAGAGGTGAGTCAAAATAGCTTGCTTACAGCTAATAAATGAGATTATTTTCATAATCAGTTGTATTTATTATTAGCTACTATGATATTTATATGGAAAATTTCTAACAAATAGGAATGACTATTTATCTTTACCCCTCATCAATGTTTTCTCTCTTTTTTTAAAAAAATATCTGTTTGCCATAATTTTGCTATATATTTGGAAACAGGTCTAAAATATGCATTCATTTTTTAAAAGTTTCATAATGTGTTGGTTTCTGCCATACAACAACACAAATCAGCCTTAATTATACATATATCCGCTCCCTCTTGAGCCTCTCTATTTTCCTCCCATTCCACCCCTCTAGGTCATCACAGACAGTGCTCCTTTGTGTTATACAGCAGCTTCCCACCAACCATCCATTTTACACATGATACTACATTTATATTGATGTGACTTTCTCCGTTTGTCCCACTCACTCCCTCAGCCACTATGTCCACAAGTCAATTCTCTACATTTTTGTCTTTGTTTCTTCTTTGCAAATAGGTTCATAAATACAGTTTTTCTAGATTCCATATATAAGTATTAATATATTTGTTTTTTTTTTTTTTCTTTCTGGTTTATTTCACTCTGTATAACAGGCTCTAGGTTCATCCACTTCACTAGAACTGACTCAAATTCATTCTTTTTATGTCTGAGTAATATTCCATTGCAGATATTTTCCACATCTTCTATATACATTCATCATCAGTTGATGGACTTCTAGGTTTCTTCCATGTTCTGGTTATTGTAAATAATGCTGCAGTGAACATTGGGGTACATGTGTCTTTTGGAATTCTGGTTTTCTCAGGGTATACATGCAGTAGTTGGGTTGCTGGGTCATGTGGCTTTATTCCTAGATTCTTAAGCCATCTCCATACTGTTCTACATAATGGCTGCATCAGTTTACATTCCCACCAACAGCACAGGAGGGTTCCCTTTTCTCCACATCCTCTCCAGCATTTATTGTTTGTAGATTTTTTGATGATGGCCATTCTGACTGGATACCTCATTAGACTTTTGATTTGCATTTATCTAATATCTAGTGATGCTGAGCATCTTGTCATGTGTTTACTGACCATCTTATGCATTTTTTAAAAGCGCTGTCTAGTGGTAAAGAACCTACCTGCCAATGCAGGTGATGTATGAGACACGGGTTTGATCCTTGGATCAGGAAGATTCCCTGGAGGCGGGCATGGAAACCCATTCTAGTGTCCTTGCATGAAGAGTCCCATGGACAAAAGAGCCTGGTGGGTTAGAGTCCATAGGGTCACAAAGAGCTGGACATGACTGAAGCCACTTAGCACAGCACACAGGTGGACAACAGCAAATACAACAAAAATCTGTAGATTGTGTATTTAAAGGGAAATACCCAAACGTTACAACTTTTATATCTCCTGATGTTTGTGGAGTCAGCAAATAGACTTGTCCTGAATGTGATGAAATGGCCAGTTTTCAGTACTGAGCTCATAAAGGACTCACATATTGTGTCCTATTTGTCCAAGGCTCAGAAAATTATGGTTAGTGTCTCAGAAAATTATAGTTAGCTAAACAATTATACATTGTTTAATTCAAGGTGTCTGTATTCTCGTCACAAAAATGTTACTGAAAAAAGTGTATTTTCTTTTACTAAATAAATATTTATTTTGATCACATAAATTTACATTTAAATTCCCTCTATCACTTTTAATAGTATTTTATTGAGGGGAAAATGGATGCACACTTAATATCTTTCTTATAATTCTTATAATTCAGTGTTATCTTTCTTATAATTTAGTGTTAGTGTTCACAACTATTTCCATTTTCTCTTCTTTCCTGTTTGTTCAGCACATAGCCCTTCAAAATAAATTCACTTGCATTTTATTCATTACTATTTCTTTGTTGTTTCAGATGTTCACACAAGTCTGGACCATCTCAAATCTCCATTTTATACATCATATATATACAATAACCGTATATATTGTTGGAGGAAATATTATTAGAAGCAAGATCCTGTTAAATAAGCATTCATTTTGTAAACAAAGCTTCAGCCCCTTTAATCTTTGTGGTTAGCCTTAATAAGGTCTTATCTCTTTTCTATCATATTGAGAATTCCTATGATCTAAATCCTGTTTTTAAGGTGCATTCCCTAGGTCTTGTGTATTCTGCATTCATGACATACTTCATTCCCCAATTCTGGAAAATAAGTCTTCCAGGAGCTGTTTGAGGTAGTTTGATTGAGATCATGCATGCCTGAAAAATGTCTTTATTCTATACATCTACCTGACTCATAGTATAGATGAGTTTACAATTTTAAATTGTAAAATATGCTTCCTTCAGATTTTTTGTGATTAAAAAATAAATAATATAAAATAAATTGACTATATTATCCATTTTAAGTGTACACTTTATTGTACAATTCTTAACAATTGTAGTAGTGTACAATTCTTAACAATTGTACAGTTTTTGATCCAGCAATCCCACTGCTGGGCATACACACTGAGAAAACCAGAATTGAAAGAGACACGTGTACCCCAATGTTCATAGCAGCACTGTTTACAATAGCCAGGACTTGGAAGCAACCTAGATGTCCATCCGCAGATGAATGGATAAGAAAGCAGTGGTATATATACTCAATGGAGTATTACTCAGCCATTAAAAAGAATACATTTGAATCAGTTCTAAGGAGGTGGCTGGAACTGGAGCCTATTATACAGAGTGAAGTAAGCCAGAAAGAAAAACACAAATACAGTATACTAACGCATATATATGGAATTTAGAAAGATGGTAACAATAACCCTGTTTACGAGACAGCAAAAGAGACACTGATGTATAGAACAGACTTTTGGACTATGGGTCCAGGAGAGGGCGGGATGATTTGGGAGAATAGCATTGAAATATGTATAATATCATATCGGAAATGAGTCGCCAGTCCAGGTACGATGCCTGATAACGGATGCCTGGGGCTGGTACACTGGGACGACCCAGAGGGATGGTATGGGGAGGGAGGAGGGAGGAGGGTTCAGGATGGGGAGCACGTGTATACTGGTGGCGGATCCATCTCGATGTATGGTAAAAGCAATACAATATTGTAAAGTTAAGCAAAATAAAATTTAATTAAAAAAAAAAAAGAATTTCTTATGTTAAGTACATTCAAGATTATTATGAAACCAATCTCCAGAATTTTTTCATCTTGCAAATTGGAAACTATTAAATAATAACTCTTTTCTCCTTTCTCCTAGTTATTGGCAACAACATTCTACATTCTGCTTATCATAATTTAACTACTTTAGCTAATTATGAAATAACTCATATGAATACAGTTATAAAGTATTTATCTGTCTGTGAATAGCATATTTAACTTAGTATAATGTCCTCAAGATTCATCCATGTTGTTGCTTGTGACAGGATTTCCTTTCTTGTTAAGGCTGAATTATATTTCATCATATATATTACATTTTTTCATTCATTCTTCCACCAAAAGACTCTTGAATTGCTTTCACCTCTTGCTTACTGTGAATAGTGCTGTTATGAAAAGAGGTATGCAAATATCTCTTCAGGACCTTGGTTTTAATTATTTTGGATATATATGCAGAACTTGATTTACTGAATCACTGGAAGCTCTGCTTTTAATTTGGGGGGAAAACTCCATGTTGTTTTGCATTCTTTTACAATCCCATCACAGTAAACAAGGGTTCTAGTATCTCCATGTCCTTGAGAACGCTTGTTGTTTTCTCTTTGCCTCACCCACCCCACAGGAGTCATCCAAAAGTGTGTAAGGTGCTATTTTGTTGTGCATTTAATTTACATTTCTCTGATAATTAGTGATGCTGATTATCTTCTCAAGCACTTGTTGGCAATTTGCATACTATCTTTGGAAAAATATCTATTTAAGTCTTCTGCCCATTTTTAAAAATCAGGTCATTTGATATTTTGTTGTTGCGATGTAGGTATATATATATATATATATATATATATATATATATATATATATATATGATATGCACCTTTTAGTAGATATATAAGGGTTAAATATTTTCTCCAATTCCTACATTGCATTTCACTCTGTTGATTGTGTCCTTTGAAGTATAAAGTTTTAAAATTCAATTTAGTCCCATTGATTTATGGGGCTCTGCTTTTGCCATCATATCCAAGAAATCATTGTGAAGTCCAGTGTCATGAAGCTTTTCCCTATGCTTTCTATAGATTTATAATTTTAGGTCTTTTATTTAGGTCCATGATCTATTTAAATTTTGTGTATATACTGTAAGATAAGGATCCAATTTCAGCCTACTGTTTGTGTATATGCAGTTTTTCTAACAGTATTTGTTGAAGAGACTTTCACTTTTCCCTTAAGTGATCTTGGCATTCTTTTCAAAGGTCATTTGACCATATATAAAAGACATATTTCTGGAATCTCTATTCTGTTCTGTTGGACTATTTGTCTGTCTTTATGCCAGTAATACATTGTTTTGATGACTATAGCTTTGTTATACATTTTGAATTTACAAAGTTTTAGTATGCCAACTTGGTTCTTTTCAAAAATTGCTCTGCTTTTTAGAGTCTCTTGACATTTTTCACAAGTTTTAATATTGTTTTTTCTATTCTTGCAAAAAATGGCATTGAAAGTTTCATAGGGCTTGTGTTGAATCTGTAGATTGTTTTAGGTATATGGATTTCTTAAGAATAAGTCCTTCTATCCCTGCACAAAGCTTGTCTTTCCATATATTTTTGTCTTGTATTTCTTAAGTGATATTTTGCAGCTTTAAGGGTACAAATTCTTCACCTACTTAATTAGGCTTTTCCCCAAAGTATTTTATTCCTTTTGATGTTAAATGGAATTATCTTAATTTCCTTTTCAGACTGTTAATTGTTAGTGTACAGAAATGCAACCAATTTTTATGTGCTGATTTTTTATTTGGTAACTTTGTTCAATTTTTTTTATTGCTCTAACAGTTTTTCTCTGTGTGTGGAATCTTCAGAATTTTCAACATACAGCCTATAAGCAGAGAAAACTTTACTTCTTTCTTTCCCATTTGAATGCCTTTTATTTATTTGTCTTATTTAATTACTCTGACTAGGCCTTCCAATACCATGTTGAATAGAAGTGAAGAGAGTGGGCATCTTACCTTGTTCCTAACTTAGGAAAAATGCTTTCTTTCACCATTAAGTATGATGTTAGCTGTGGGCTCTTTAGAGAAGTCTGTATTGTGCTGAGGTAGTGCCCCTCTATTCTTAATTTTTTGTTTTGCTTTGCTTTTTCTTAGTATTTTAATCATAAAAAGTTGTTGAATCTTGTCAGTTTTTTTTTTTGCATCATTTGAGATTATCATATGCTTTTGGCATTCATTTTGTTAATGCTATATATAACATTGATTGATTTGCTTATGTTGAACTATATTTGTATCCTTGTATATTTAGGAATCGGAGAGGGCAATGGCACCCCACTCCAGTACTCTTGCCTGGAAAATCCCATGGATGGAGGAGCCTAGTAGGCTGCAGTCCTTAGAGTCGCTAAGAGTCAGACATGACTGAGAGATTTCACTTTCACTTTTCACTTTCATGCATTGGAGAAGGAAATGGCAACCCACTCCAGTGTTCTTGCCTGGAGAATCCCAGGGACAGGGGAGCCTGGTGGGCTGCCATCTATGGGGTCGCACAGAGTTGGACACGACTGAAGTCACTTAGCAGCAGCAGCAGCATACTTAGAAATGGTATACAATGCTTTTTATGTGCTATTGTATTCTGTTTGCTGTTATTTCATTAAATATTTTTGCATCAATATTCATCAGATACATTTGTCTATAGTTTCCTCTTTCAGTGTCTTTGGCTTGGTATGAGGTTAATGTTGACCTCAGAGAATCAGTGTGAAAGTATTATGTCTTCAAATTTGGGAAGAGTTTCAGGAGGATTGGTATTAATTCTTCTTTAAATAGTATAATTCTCCAGTGAAGCCATTCGGTCCTGAGATTTTGTTAAATGTTTTTCATGACTGATTCAATCCCCTTACTCATTATTGATCTGCTCAGATTTTCTAACTTTTCCTGATTTAATCTGCATAGGTTGTATATTCTTAGGCATTTATCTATTAGGGTAGTCAATTTATTGGTATATAATTATTTGTAGTATCTGTTGTAATCCTTTTCATTTCTGTGACATTGGTTGTACTGTCCCCTTTTTAACTCTGATTTTTGCTATTTTAATCTATTCTGTTTTTTTCTTACTTAATCTAGATTCCACACAGAGAAAAACCATTAGAGCAATAAACAAATTGAGCAAAGTTACCAAATAAAAAATCAGCACATAAAAATTCGTTGCATTTCTGTACACTAACAATTAACAGTCTGAAAAGGAAATTAAGATAATTCCATTTAACATCAAAAGGAATAAAATATTTTGGGACTTATTATTGCTATTGCATTGTTTTCTGTATGCTTTGTAGCTGTTTTTTTTTTTTTTTTTTCCCCGCTCTATCTTCTCTTTTTTTCTCTTGATATTTTTAAATTATATGCTTTGATTTCCTTCTCATTTCCTTTTATGTGGAGTCTATAAATATTTTCTCTATGGTTACTATTGCAATTACATAAAATAATTTTAAAGTTGGTTTACAAACTTTTCAAAAATACACTTAATTTTATTGATTTTTCTATCATTTTTTCCTCTCAGTTTATCTCTGCACTAATCTTTATTATTTCCTTTATATTTTCTAGAATGCAAAATTAGGTTGTTGATTTGAAATCTTGCATCTATTTTTACTGTTTGAATGTATAGCTACAAACTTTCTCTTAGTACTGTTTTGCTGAATCTCATGAATCTTGGCATGCTCTGTTTTTCTTTTCATTTGTCTCAAAGAATTTTCTAGTTAGGAGCTTTTCTTTGATGTCTTGATGCTTTGGTATTTTCCAGTTGTGACTTCTTTGATGCTTTGGTGTAGTTTAATTTCCATTTATTTATGGATTTTCCACTTTTTATCCTGTTATTGATATCTAGATTAATTCCATTGTCATCAAAGAAGGTATTTTTTTATGACTTCAGTCTTGTGGAATTTGGTAAGAATGTTTTTGTGGCCTAACATGTAATCTATCATGAAGAATATTCTATGTTCACTTGAGAAGAATGTATATTCTAATGTTTTGAGGTGTGTGTTCTGTATGTGTCTGTCCAGGTCCAATATTTTATTAATATAATGCTTATTATTCAAGTTACCTATTTTCTTAATTTTCTGTCATTTTTTTCATTCAGTATTGAATTACCCTTCTATTATTTTATTTCTATTTTTTCTCCCTTCAATTCTGTAAATTTTCCTTTATGTAATATTTAGGAACCCTGAGGATTGGTACCTAAATATGTATAATTCTTATATCTTCTTGGTTAAACAGCACCTTTCTTACTGCATAATGTAGACCTGATGTCTCAAAAATTATCACAAAACTATCTTAAAAAAAAATGAGTCTCTTGTAGATAGAAAACAGATCCTATTTTTTGTTGTTGTTTTGTTATTTTGTTTTGCTTTATCCATCCAGTCTAATTCTTTTGTTTGGAAGGGCTGTTCTATTAATATTTAAAATTACAACTCATTAGGAAGGACTTATTATTGTTATTGCATTGTTTTCTGTATGGCTTGTAGCTATTTTTTTCACCCTCTATCTTCTGTTTTTTTTTTCTTGATACTTTTTAATTATATACTTTGATTTCCTTCTCATTTCCTTTTATGTATAGTCTATAAATATTTTCTCTGTGGTTACTATTGCAATTACATAAAATAATTTTAAATTATAGCATTCCACCTTAAACTGACAACATCTTTAATTATGTACAAAAATCAGTTTCTGGAGTTTTATTTTGTTCCTTTGATTAAGATATATTTTCTGTTTCTTTGCATATTTTGTAATATTTTTTTTCTTCTTTGCTAGAATTTGAGCACTAAAAAAAAAAAAAAAAAAAAAGCTACCTTTCCCAGGATTTGCATACTAATAGTTCAGATTCTTTACCATCTGAGCCACCAGGGAAGTCCACTGGAAAGGCAAGACTTTCACCGCTGGGCTGAAGGTTTTAGGGTTTCTCAAACCTTTTATATGGAGAAGGCAGTGGCAACCCACTCTAGTGCTCTTGCCTGGAAAATCCCATGGACGGAGGAGCCTGGTAGGCTAAAGTCCATGGGGTCGCTGAGGGTTGGACACGACTGAGCAACTTCACTTTCATTGTTCACTTTGCTGCATTGAAGAGGAAATGGCAACCCACTCCAGTGTTCTTGCCTGGAGAATCCCAGGGACGGGGGGAGCCTGGTGGGCTGCCGTCTATGGGGTTGCACAGAGTTGGACAAGACTGAAGCCACTTAGCAGCAGCAGCAACAGCAGCAGCAGCAGCAAACCTTTCCTAACCTCTTTCTCCCCCTAGTGTCTGGCTTCAGAACTGCAGCTTTAATATGCTGCTCATTTCTGTTTTTAGTAGATTTCTTTCTAGGACTCTGATCCCATTGACGCTGAGTCAGGTGAGACAGAAATTAGTCCCCCCACCAGCTCCAGACAAACCAGGATATTGGAGTCATGATGCAACTTTCTCTTCCCAATGGAGGAGCCCTCAGTTCAGTTCAATTCAGTTGCTCAGTCATGTCCGACTCTTTGCAACCCCATGAATCCCAGCACGCCAGGCCTCCCTGTCCATCACCAACTCCCGGAGTTCACTCAGACTCACGTTCATCGAGTCAGTGATGCCATCCAGCCAGCTCATCCTCTGTCGTCCCCTTCTCCTGCCCCCAATCCCAGCTTCAGAGTCTTTTCCAATGAGTCAACTCTTCGCATGAGGTGGCCGAAGTACTGGAGTTTCAGCTTTAGCATCATTCCTTCCAAAGAACACCCAGGGCTGATCTTCTTCAGAATGGACTGTTTGGATCTCCTTGCAGTCCCAGGGACTCTCAAGAGTCTTCTCCAACACGATAGTTCAAAAACATCAATTCTTCGGTGCTCAGCCTTCTTCACAGTCCAACTCTCACATCCATACATGACCACAGGAGGGAGGATTTTGTTACCTGTTGCTTTGCACTATGCCATGAAGACGTGTGCCAAATGCCATGAATTTCCGTATCTTTTTCACTAGAATCTTTTCTTGGTTTCATAATAGCCTGAGTATTGAACCTTTTCAACTAGTCTCTAAAAGAGCTCTCACAGAGGTATTCCGGTCCATATATTGTTGTTAACTCAATGTCTCTGTAGAGAAAGGAGGAATCTACAGATTCCTAGTCAGCCATCTTGCGGGTGTCAAGCTTGGTTCTAAAGGTGTTGCTCCAATGTTTTCTTGCTCTCCGTACTGTTGTGGAAAGCTCTGAAATCATTTTGATTCATGTTATATTTTTTCTAAGGTTATTTCTTTTTTCTCTTTGTAGGTTTTTTTTTACTTTTCTTAAGTAAGATATTTTTCTCTTAGTCACTTTTTATCCATTGTGCTTGAATGATTTGGGCCTTAAAAAAATCTATTATTTAAAAGAATTTCTTATTCATAGGTACTATCTTGCCTCTTATTTTATCTCCTTCCTCTTTTTTATTTTCTGTATTTTCTTTATCTGGAATTATTATATTCCTTTAAAACTGTATCTATTACATAGCTTCTCTCATTTATATATTGTCTATTTTTTATTCATATCATTTTTTTTTTGCTTTGTTCTCTAGAAGATATTTTAAGTGTGTCTGCCATTATCTTTCAATGCTTTTAATTATCTTTTCTTTTTTCATTTTTACTACAGTGTTTTAAACTCAAAGAGATTACCCCCAGAATAATCTTTCTTATATCATCTCCTTCTTGCATTCTTGTTATAAGATACAAAATCTTTTCTTAGAAATAGGTGTATTAATAGTGAATTTTATATTAAAAAGTCTGGGGCTTTTTAAAGTTTTTCTTTCTTTATATAGTTTCTTTCCTCCAGATTGGTTTTTCTGCATTATTTTTCCTCTCTCAATCTTTTTTGTTTTTATACACCTCCTTCCATTTTTTTTCACATTCCTGTTAATAACCATTTAGACATGTGTTGTAATTAGTAGGGGAGATATTTTGACTGAAAATTCTGACAGCATGGGTTTGGAAAAGTGGGTCTCTGATATTGTGCTTAATTAAAAATGAAATAAGGTCAGTATGAAAATATCAGTAGCTTTAGCTTTTTTACCTTGAACTTACCTAGTCAACTTTATTTTTGAGATTGAGGATATTTGTGCCTTCCCTCTGAGAAATGGGAAGGAGAAAGATATTGGTTACAATATTTTTATGCAATTTTTCACCATAAAACTTGTTTTCTATAGAGTAACTCCTCTCAGTTGTCCAAGGTCTTAACCATTCCAAAGAATCCCTCTACTAACCTCTCAGAAAGTAAACTTCTAGAATGTTGCAGTGGGATGTAGCCACCCAATGTCATAGACTGTGAAGGCAATACATGAATATAACTGCTTTTTAATTAACTTTAGTGCAAGTCTCCTTCCTTAATTGCCTTTCCTTAAGCTCCAGTAAAATAGATAGCTGATTTAATAAATTCTGGAACTTTCTGAGAACTCTTTATTGTGAATTGGGTTTGCAGCTTTGTCCACCACTATCATAATACTCAGTTATCTGTGTATCTGGGCTTAGCTGGTGGCTCAGTCCATAAAGAATCCACCTTCAGTGCAGGACACACTGGTTTAATTCCTGGATTGGGAAGATGCCCTGGAGAATGAAATGCCAATCCACTCTTCTATTCTTGCCTGGGAAATCCCATGGACAGAAGAGCCTGGCAAGCTAATCCCCATGGAGGTCAAAAGAATCACACACTACTTAGAGACTAAACCACCACCACCATCTGTGTATCCATTGTCTTCCCTCAGATTTTCTGGCTATTACACCCTCTCTTGTTCTGTCTTTTACTGTAGTTTTAATACACTTGCCATACCATAATTTGTGTTTTATAAATAAGATTAAAAGTAACTACTTGATGGTTAACACATTATCTTAAGTGTATCAATCAATAGATGATGTATTCCATTCCCAGTCACAACTAAGAAAACATTTGGGTAAATCATTCTGAATACCACTTTACCTTTCTGCTTATGTCACAGTAATCCAAATCTATGCCCCAACCAGTAACGACAAAGAAGCTGAAGTTGAACGGTTCTATGAAGACCTACAAGACCTTTTAGAACTAACACCCAAAAAAGATGTCCTTTTCATTATGGGGGACTGGAATGCAAAAGTAGGAAGTCAAGAAACACCTGGAGTAACAGGCAAATTTGGCCTTGGAACACGGAATGAAGCAGGGCAAAGACTAACAGAGTTTTGCCAAGAAAATGCACTGGTCATAGCAAATACCCTCTTCCAACAACACAAGAGAAGATTCTATACATGGACATCACCAGATGGTCAACACCAAAATCAGATCGATTATGTTCTTTGCAGCCAAAGATGGAGAAGCTCTATACAATCAGCAAAAACAAGACCAGGAGCTGACTGTGGCTCAGACCATGAGCTCCTTATTGCCAAATTCAGACTTAAATTGGAGAAAGTAGGGAAAACTACTAGACCATTCAGGTATGACCTAAATCAAATCCCTTATGATTATACAGTGGAAGTGAGAAATAGATTTAAGGGCCTAGATCTGATAGATAGAGTGCCTGATGAACTATGGAATGAGGTTCGTGACATTGTAGAGGAGACAGGGATCAAGACCATCCCCATGGAAAAGAAATGCAAAAAAGCAAAATGGCTGTCTGGGGAGGCCTTACAAATAGCTGTGAAAAAGAAGAGAAGCGAAAAGCAAAGGAGAAAAGGAAAGATATAAACATCTAAATGCAGAGTTCCAAAGAATAGCAAGAAGAGATAAGAAAGCCTTCTTCAGTGATCAATGCAAAGAAATAGAGGTAAACAACAGAATGGGAAAGACTAAGGATCTCTTCAAGAAAATCAGAGATACTAAAGGAACATTTCATGCCAAGATGGGCATGATAAAGGACAGAGATGGTGTGGACCTAACAGAAGCAGAAGATATTAAGAAGAGGTGGCAGGAATACACAGAAGAACTGTACAAAAAAGAGTTTCAAGACCCAGATAATCATGATGATGTGATCACTGACCTAGAGCCAGACATCTTGGAATGTGAAGTCAAATGGGCCTTAGAAAGCATCACTACGAACAAAGCTAGTGGAGGTGATGGAATTCCAGTGGAGCTATTCCAAGTCCTGAAAGATGATGCTGTGAAAGTGTTGCACTCAATATGTCAGGATATTGACATATTGCAATATGTCAGTGGCCATAGGACTGGAAAAGATAAGTGTTTATTTTAATCCCTAAGAAAGGCAATGACAAAGAATGCTCAAACTACCACACAAATGCATTCATCTTCAGATCAGATCAGTCATTCACTCATGTCCGACTCTTTGCGACCCCATGAATTGCAGCACACCAGGTCTCCCTGTCCATCACCAGCTCCCGAAGTTCACCCAGACTCACGTCCATCGAGTCAGTGAGGCCATCCAGCCAGCTCATCCTCTGTCGTCCCCTTCTCCTCCTGCCCTCAATCCCTCCCAGCATCAGAGTCTTTTCTAATGAGTCAACTCTTTGCATGAGGTGGCCAAAGTACTGGGGTTTCAGCTTTAGCATCAGTCCTTCCAAAGAAATCCCAGGGCTGCTCTCCTTCAGAATGGACTGGTTGGATCTCCTTGCAGTCCAAGGGACTCTCAAGAGTCTTCTCCAACATCACAGTTCAAAAGCATCAATTCTTTGGCACTCAGCCTTCTTCACAGTCCAACTCTCACATCCATACATGACCACAGGAAAAACCATAGCCTTGACTAGACGAACCTTTGTTGGCAAAGTAATGTCTCTGCTTTTGAATATGCTATCGAGGTAGGCCATAACTTTCCTTCCAAGGAATAAGTGTCTTTTAATTTCATGGCTGCAGTCACCATCTGAAGAGATTTTGAGCCCCCAAAATAAAGTCTGACACTATTTCCACTGTTTCCCCAACTATTTCCCAGGAAGTGATGGGACCAGATGCCATGATCTTTGTTTTCTGAATGCTGAGCTTTAAGCCAACCTTTTCACTCTCCACTTTCACTTTCATCAAGAGGCTTTTTAGTTCCTCTTCACTTTCTGCCATAAGGGTAGTGTCATCTGCATATCTGAGGTTATTGATATTTCTACCAGAAATCTTGACTCCAGCTTGTGTATCTTCCAGCGCAGCGTTTCTCACCATGTACTCTGCATATAAATTAAATAAACACGGTGACAATATACAGCCTTGACGAACTCCGTTTCCTAATTGGAACCAGTCTGTTGTCCCATGTCGAGTTCTAACTGTTGCTTCCTGACCTGCATACAGATTTTTCAAGAGGCAGATCAGGTGGTCTGGTATTCCCATCTCTTTCAGAATTTTCCACAGTTTATTGTGATCCACACAGTCAAAGGCTTTGGCAGAGTCAATAAAGCAGAAATAGATGCTTTTCTGGAACTCTCTTGCTTTTTTCATGATCCAGTGGATGTTGGCAATTTGATCTCTGGTTCCTCTGCCTTTTCTAAAACCAGCTTGAACATCAGGAAGTTCACAGTTCACATATTGCTGAAGCCTGGCTTGGAGAATTTTGAGCATTACTTTACTAGTGTGTGAGATGAGTGCAATTGTGCGGTAGTTTGAACATTCTTTGGAATTGCCTTTCTTGAGGATTGGGAATGAAAACTGACCTTTTCCAGTCCTGTGGCCACTGTTGAGTTTTCCAAATTTGCTGGCATATTGAGTGCAGCACTTTCACAGCCTCATCTTTCAGGATTTGGAATAGCTCCACTGGAATTCCATCACCTCCACTAGCTTTGATCCTAATGATGCTTTCTAAGGCCCACTTGACTTCACATTCCAGGATGTGTGGCTCTAGGTCAGTGATCACACCATCATGATTACCTGGATTGTGAAGATATTTTTGTACAGTTCTTCTGTGTATTCTTGCCATCTCTTCTTAATATCTTCTGCTTCTGTTAAGTCCATACCATTTCTGTCCTTTATTGAGCCCATTTTTGCATGAAATGTTCCTTTGGTATCTCTGATTTTCTTGAAGAGATCCTTAGGCTTTCCCATTCTGTTGTTTTCCTCTCTTTCTTTGCATTAATCACTGAAGAAGGGTTTCTTATCTCTTCTTGCTATTCTTTGGAACTCTGCATTCAGATGTTTATATCTTTCCTTTTCTCCTATGCTTTTAACTTCTCTTCTTTTCACAGCTATTTGCAAGGCCTCCCCAGACAGCCATTTTGCTTTTTTGCATTTCTTTTCCATGGGGATGATCTTTGATCTCTGTCTCCTGTAAAATGTCACGAACCTCATTCCATAGTTCATCAGGCACTCTATCTATCAGATCTAGTCCCTTAAATCTATTTCTCACTTCCACTGTATAATCATAAGGGATTTGATTTAGCTGCAGTTCATGGGGTCGCAAAGAGTTGGACACGACTGAGCGACTGATCTGATCTGATCTGATCTGATACCTGAATGGTCTAGTGGTTTTCCCTACTTTCTTCAATTTAAGTCTGAATTTGACAATAAGGTGTTCACGGTCTGAGCCACAGTCAGCTCCTGATCTTGTTTTTGCTGATTGTATAAAACTTCTCCATCTTTAGCTGCAAAGAATATAATCAATGTGATTTCGGTGTTGACCATCTGGTAATGTCCATGTATAAAGTCTTCTCTTGTGTTTTTGGAAGAGGGTGTTTGTTATGACTAGTGCATTTTCTTGGCAAAACTCTATTAGTCTTTGCCCTGCTTCATTCCGTATTCCAAGGCCAAATTTGCCTGTTATTCCAGGTGTTTCTTTATTTCCTACTTTTGCATTCCAGTCCCCTATAATGAAAAAGACATCTTCTTTGGGTGTTAGTTCTAAAAGGTCTTGTAGGTCTTCATAGAACAGTTCAACTTCAGCTTCTTCACCATTACTGGTTGGGGCATTCATCTTAGATGCTATCTGCGTGTGGCTACTCACTAGTTTGGGCATGGGATTTCTCTCGTTGTGTTCAGGGGCAATTCTGTAGTTGTGGGGTGTTTGATTCTCTCTGGTTGTGGTGATCAAGCTCCTCTCTGGTTGCGGTGTGAGGTTCGTCTCTATTAGCAGCAGACGGGCACCTCTCAATGTGTGATGTCTGCTCAAAGTTCTCCAAGCCAGGCTTTAGCAATACACAAACCATGAAATTCCAGATGTTCAAGCTGGCTTTAGAAAAGGCAGAGGAACCAGAGATCAAATTGTCATCATCCATTGGATCATGGAAAAAGCAAGAGATTTCCAGAGAAACAGCGATTTCTGCTTTATTGACTCTGCCAAAGACTTTGACTTTGTGGATCACAATAAACTGTGGAAAATTCTGAAAGAGATGGGAATACCAGACCACCTGATCTGCCTTTTGAAAAACCTGTATGCAGGTCAGGAAGCAACAGTTAGAATGGACATGGAACAACAGACTGGTTCCAAAGAGTAAAAGGAGTATGTGAAGGCTGTATATTGTCACCGTGTTTATTTAACTTATATGCGGAGTACATCATGAGAAACGCTGGCCTGGAGAAAGCACAAGCTGGAATCAAGATTGCTGGTAGAAATATCAGTAACCTCAGATATGCAGATGACACCACCCTTATGGCAGAAAGTGAAGAAAAACTAAGGAGCCTCTTGATCAAAGTGAAAGAGGAGAGTGAAAAAGTTGGCTTAAAGCTCAACATTCAGGAAACGAAGATCATGGCATCTAGTCCCATCACTTCATGGCAAATAGATGTGGAAACAGTGGAAAGAGTGGCTGACTTTGTTTTTTGGGGGGCTCCAAAATCACTGCAGATGATGACTGCAGCCATGAAATTAAAAGACACTTACTCCTTGGAAGGAAAGTTTTGACCAATCTAGATAGCATATTTAAAAGCAGAGACATTTATTTGCCAACAAATGTCCGTCTAATCAAGGCTATGGTTTTTTCCAGTAGTCAGTATGAATGTGAGAGTTGGGCTATAAAGGAAGCTGAGCACTGAAGATTTGATGCTTTTTAATTTTGGTTTTGGAGAAGACTCTTGAGAGTCCTTTGGACTGCAAGGAGCTCCAACCAGTCCATCCCAAAGAGATCAGTCCTGGATGTTCATTGGAGGGACTGATATTGAAGCTGAAACTCCAATACTTTTGCCATCTGATGAGAAGCACTAAATCATTGGAAAAGTCCCTAATGCTGGGAAAGATTGAAGGCAGGAGGAGAAGGGCTGACAGAGGATGAGATGGTTGGATGGCACCACCAACTAAATGCACATGAGTTTGGGTAAACTCCAGGAGTTGGTGATGGATGGAGGCCTGGTGTACTGTGATTCATGGGGTCCAAAGAGTCAGACATGACTGAGCGACTGAACTGAACTGATTTGGCTTCTGCCACAATGTGGTTTCATTAGTTTGTCTGAGATGTGACTAAGACAATAGAAATGGAGCTATGGTGAAGGGTTAGAATTCCTCTTATAAGACAATTCTCTCAGATAAAGACGTTATTAGGATCTGTTATTGTTTTACAGTCACTAAGTCATGTCCAACTCCTTGTGACCCCACAGACTGTAGCATACCAGGCTTCCCTGTCCTTCACTATCTCCCAGAGTTTGCTCAAAAACAAGACAACTGGTGCATCAGACCAGGAAATAGATCCGATTCTGCTGGCAAACAAAAAGCTCTGAGAGACTTATTCAGTCTTTCTCATTTAACCTGATAACCCCATTCTAATTCTCAATGTAATATGATCTCCCAATTAATACTGTAATGTCCACATAACTGTTACGGTGAAGCTGAAAAATCAATCTAGACTTTAAATCAGCAATCTGAAGGAGCAGTTTCTGTATCTGACTTTTTGCTATGTGAGCCCTATGGCTGAACCATCAAAGTAAGTCAGAGAGACTTTGTGATTAAGTGATCATTCTTCAACTGAAAATTTAAAGTCATGAGTTTGTAATTTTCTTCCTTAAAGCTCCTGTGTGTGTTATCAATCACAGTCCATACCCACAGACTTCATATTCCAACTTTTATTGAAGAAATGGTTTATTGCAGAAGCCACACAATTTATCACAGTGTTGGCTTTATTATACCTTTATTATCAGGTGACCACAGGTGAAAATGTAAGTACTTCAGTCACCACCATCAGCACATAGTAACATCTAGCACTAACCATTTACCCAAGTTAAGAAGATTCGTGCTGTTTTCAAAATCACCCAACTCTGAGAAACAATTTCAGATTATTTCCTTGTGTGCCTGCTTCTTGCAGTAGCTCTGTACAATTACACTATCATGTGTGGTTCAGTATAATCCATTGAGTTAAAGAATACACTTTTTCAAAGGAGCAAATGATTTTTATTATGTGTGCAATTGTTAACCTAAAAATCAGAAATCTGAGTATAGGATCAGACCCCAAATTGAACATTCAGGACATTTTTCCATTGCCAAACTGAAGAAGAGCCGAGAGTCAGAGGAGTTTGCCTTGAATAAGAAGCTGACAAAAATAAAACCTACCAGTTGAGATAAAAAGATGTCACTATAACTCCTACACTCAAAATCATATCTTCTGTGACCTGATTCACATCAGCAAAACTGATACCTTTTGCTTCCCTCACTCCCTCCATGAATCAGTTACAAATCAACTTCACACCCCAAAGAACCTCCTCCATAGAAAAGAAATTATATCCAGAATCCTAGCATGCTGGATGGGGATTGAAAGGAATCTTGAGCACATGGTATAAGTGATCTGCTTCATTTAATCACTAAAGGAAAATGAATCTAGAGAAAAAAAAAGGTTAAAAGAAAATAGAAGATTGAGTCTGGTTTACAAATGGTTCAGTTTGATTTGTCAGTACCACATCAAAGGGAGCTTCTCTGTTTTTACAGCCCTGGAAGTGAGGAATGTGGAAGAAAGATGCACTAGGTGGCAGGAAGAGTTATATTTTATTTTTTATGCTTGAAGGGATAAACACCCTCTTCCTGTATTGAATACTATGGTCAGGCCTTATGACAGAAATTTGGAAAACTGGAAGCAAGAGGTGTAACCTTTCTGAATGAGATTCAAGTCTGAACATACGCATGATCCATGTTAATGCTTTTAAAAGGGTATTAGGACACTATATGAAAGGTGCATTCTTAATGTTGCAACTGCAGTCACCACATATATCTTGATATTCTCTCAGGAGTGATTCTCTGTATCTAAGTTCAAGAAATAATTTTTTAAATGCTTATTGTGCATACTAAGTTACTTCAGTTATGTCTGACCCTTTGCAACCCTAAGGACTGTAGCCTGCCAGTCTCTCTGTTCATAAGAATCTCCAGGCAGTACTGGAGTAGGTTCCCCTGCCCTTCTCCAGGGTATCTTCCTGACCCAGAGATTGAATCTGAAGTCTCCTGCATTGCTTATACTTTTGGCTAAAAACTATATTCACCTTAGCATAATATTTCAGATGTTAGCACGCTGGGAGAAGAAGTGGTACACAGCACTTACTAATAGCTAACATGGTGAATATTCGCTATGGGCCACACACTGTCCTAAATGCTTCACATATTTTAGCTCGTCTAAAATGCCTCCCGTTCTGTAATTATCCTGATGTAACCGTCCTGTAGAGCAGGGTGGACCTCCCACAAAACCAAAATATGGTTCAGATGTTGACACTGTTGACATTATACACATATTATAGGGATATGGAAAACTTCATTAAAACTGTAACTGAAGTCTCTGGGGAGATCAGGGTAGGTTTCTCATGCAGATCCAAAGTGGTCTCAGAAAGTAGGGAGAGGAGACAGCTTCGGTATTTTTATTATTGCTAGGATGTTGGGCTGAAGATGAGAATTCCCCTACATGGGCAGAGGGATGCATAGTTTGAGACTTCCACTAGTGCCAGAGGATGGAAAATACTGTTTTTCTTATCAGCCTGTATCCATGTGAGGCACAGGAGACAGAGCTAAAAGGAGTTCATATAGGACTTCCCTGGTGGTCTAGTGGTTAAGAATCCACCTTGCAATGAAGGGGATACTTGTTCAGTCTCTGGTCAGGAAGATCCCACAGGCTGCGGGGCAATTAAGACTAAGTCCATGAGCCTCAAATACTGATTCTGCATTCTGGAGCCCACAAGCTACAACTTCTGAAGCTAGTTTGCTCTAGAGCCCCTGCTCCACAAGATAAACCACTGCAATGAGAAGCTCACACACTACAAATAGAGAGTCGTCCCTGCTCTCCACAACTAGAACAAGCCAGGACACAGAGATGAAGACCTAGCACAGTCAAATATATATGTATGTATATATATGTATATATGTATATATATGTGTGTGTGTATATATATATATATATATATATATATATATATATATATATTTAAGTGCAAATAGGATCAACTGTTGGCCAAGGAATCTAGTGCTAAGTTTGGCCACGTGTTTCCCTTGGGTCCTATCTTTTATTATATATACTTTGTAAAACAGAATCACTCCCCTGAACTTCACCACATGTGGTGTCACTGCTGTTGGTTAAGTGTATGAACATTGATGTTCACTTAGATGAGATAGTTAAGAGGTCTGGGAGAGAGTTACCCCTTCTCACCATGAAATCTGGCAAAGAACAAAGATGAGGGTAGGCCATTCTCTTCCTATAGGATGAATATGCCAGAGGGCACAGGGTTAGCTCATTCAGGTCTGTCAGATCTGTACATCACTATTTCCATGACCCATGACAGCATGAGTAGTTCACAGCCTATGAGAACCTCTATTTCCAGGACAGCCCATATGTGACCATGATATATACCTCTCTCAGACTCAACAGTGCCTGTGTGTCTGAAAAAGAGAGGGAAGACAGGGAGAGATATTTGAGAATTAATGAGAGAGAGGGAGAGAAAATATGAATGAGAAAGTGATAGAGAGATCAGCAGATAATTAAATGGAACTAACACTCATTAGCAGAGAAGGCAATGGCACCCCACTCCAGCCCTCTTGCCCGGAAAATCCCATGGAAGGAGGAGCCTGGTGGGCCGCAGTCCATGGGGTCGCTAAGAATTGGACAGGACTGCGCGACTTCACTTTCACTTTTCACTTTCCACTTTCATGCATTGGAGAAGGAAATGGCAACCCAATCCAGTGTTCTTGCCTGGAGAATCCCAGGGACAGGGGAGCCTGCTGGGCTGCCCTCTATGGGGTCGCACAGAGTCGGACACGACTGAAGCGACTTAGCAGCAGCAGCAATAACTCATTAGGGCTTTCCTTGTGGCTCAGAGGGTAAAGCATCTGCCTACAATGCTGGAGACCTAGGTCTATCCCTGGGTTGAGAAGTTCCCCTGGAAGAAGGAAATGGCAACCTACTCAGTATTCTTGCCTGGAAAATCCCATGGACGGACGACCCCGGTAAGCTATAGTCCATAGGGTTGCAAAGAGTCGGGCATGACTGAGCGACTTCACGTCACTTCTTCAGTACTCATTAGATTCTGTACGGTCACCTAAGGAGAATATACACAGCAAAGAGTTAAAGAAAGGCTTACAGGGAGAGAGAAAAAGCCTTTTCAGGGAGAAAACTGGAAGATACTACAAGGAAAACAAAGATGGGGGAAGATTATTCAATAAAACAAAATTGGGAAGGAAAAAGCAGTGGAGTGGTAAGAACTGAACGATGTAAAAGTAAGAAGAAAACAAATGATAGTTTATAAAATATTATTTAGTACTGGGAGATTTAGAAAGATAAAGTTCAACATTAGTAAAAATAAATTTATTAGAAGTAGTGGATGGGGAAAGACTTCAATTTGAGAAGAAAATGATTAAAAATCAGTTTGAAAAGAAAAAAAGTCACATTATATTTGAGGAGGATATGAGTTTGAATGAGAAATGGTTTACATTTCTTTATTATCCTTTGGCATATTTTAGTACTTATAAAAATTGGGTCAAGACTCCACTGTGTTGGATGAGACTTGAGACCTAGCTCAAGCTAGCAATAAAAACCCCTTTATGCTTTTGCAAAAAAATAAAAATAAAAATTGAACAAATAATTCATAGTCACTTTAGATATTTAGCACAAAGGAATTAAACTTTATCTTAAATTCTTTACTTAATTCTACATTAATAATTTGTGTATGTATGCCTTTCCTGATATACATTCATGGGAATCTAGTATACGTTCTGCTATGTGATCAGATATTTCTATTAATTGCAAGGTTTTGAGAACATTATTATTTTAACAGGAGTCATTTTATCACATTGGATAAAATGGATCCATTAATGTGTTAATGTGGATCCATTAACATTTGTCAGATTAAATCTATATTTTTTGATTTTAAAAATATGGCTCTATTATTTCTTCCTTTTAAATTTTTTTCAGAATGGCTGCGATCCAAAAGTCCACAAGCAATAACTGCTGGAGAGGGTGCGGAGAAAAGGGAACCCTCATATACTGTTGGTGGGAATGCAAACTAGTACAGCCACTATGGAGAACAGTATGGAGATTTCTCAAAAAATTGGGAATAGAACTGCCTATGATCCAGCAATCCCACTGCTGGGCATACACACTGAGAAAACCAGAATTGAAAGAGACACGTGTACCCCAATGTTCATAGCAGCACTGTTTACAATAGCCAGGACGTGGAAGCAACCTAGATGTCCATCCACAGATGAATGGATAAGAAAGCTGTGGTACATATACACAATGGAGTATTACTCAGCCATTAAAAAGAATACATTTGAATCAGTTCTAATGAGGTGGATGGAACTGGAGCCTATTATACAGAGTGAAGTAAGCCAGAAAGAAAAACACAAATAACGCATATATATGGAATTTAGAAAGATGGTAACAATAACCCTGTTTACAAGATAGCAAAAGAGACACTGATGTATAGAACAGAATTTTGGACTCTGGGACCAGGAGAGGGTGGGATGATTTGGGAGAACAGCATTGAAATATGTATAATATCATATCTGAAACGAGTCGCCAGTCCAGGTACGATGCCTGATAACGGATGCCTGGGGCTGGTGCACTGGGACGACCTGGAGGGATGGTATGGGGAGGGAGGGGGGAGGGAGGGTTCAGGATGGGGAGCACATCTATACTGGTGGCGGATCCATTTCGATGTATGGCAAAAGCAATACAATATTGTAAATTTAAGCAAAATAAAATTTAATTAAAAAAATTTTTTTTCAGTTATAACTAAAATAAATCTGTTTGAAGAACATATTTGGTGTGCATACTAGCAAATTTGTTAATTTGTTAAATTCTGTTAAATCATTATTTAACAGAATTAAAGTTATGAGATACTATATATGTATAGTATTTTCACATACATAAATAGCAAATATGTCTTGAAGTAAAATTTGTTTTCCTATGAGACATTTATAAATGGTTTTAAGCTAAAAATAAAAACCTAGAAAATAAAATTACTCTTGGAGAAGAAATTAAATAGACATAGCTAGGTCTCTGAAGGAGTAAGAATTTTGATTCAATAAAGAAATAAAAAGATTAGGCTTATACAGAAAAAAAGGATTTTCTTTCACTGAAGGTGAGGACAAGGAACAAATATGTAAGTAGATCCAGATTAAATTATTTATGTGAAGACTCTGCCTTGAGAGAGTACACCAGAAACCTACATTCTCTGTAAATCGCAGTTATACAATTAACATAGAGGCTTGAGGAAAATGAGAGAAAATGAAAAATTTTACCCCAGTACACGGAGCATAAAGGTCAAAAGAAGCCAGAAGACTGGCAGTTAAAATGAAGTAAGGCAAGATGGGAAAATTGACACTTGAAACCTCCGAAATTTATACAATGGTATGGTATTTGTTTCCTTGAATCATTTTGAGGACCTAGATTTAAAAGCATTGTTTCAGTTTGTGGATCATGAAGTAGGACAGCTTTTAGTTTTTTAGTATAGCATAATATTGAAAAGCAGAGACATTACTTTGCCAACAAAGGTCCATCTAGTCAAGGCTACGGTTTTCCAGTGGGCATGTATGAATGTGAGAGTTGGACTGTGAAGAAAGCTGAGTGCTGAAGAATTGATGCTTTTGAACTGTGGTGTTGGAGAAGACTCTTGAGAGTCCCTTGGACTGCAAGGAGATCCAACCACTCCATCCTAAAGAGATCAGTCTTGGGTGTTCATTGGAGGGAATGATGCTAAAGCTGAAGCTCCAGTACTTTGGCCAACTCATGCAAAGAGTTGACTCATTGGAAAAGACTCTGATGCTGAGATGGGTTGGGGGCAGGAGGAGAAGGGGACGACAGAGGATGAGGTGGCTGGATGGCATCACCGACTTGATGGACGTGAGTTTGAATGAACTCCGGGAGCTGGTGATGGACAGGGAGGCCTGGCGTGCTGGGATTCATGGGGTTGCAAAGAGTTGGATACAACTGAGTGACTGAGCTGAACTGAACTGAAAGTCTAGAAAGTAGGCAAAAAATAGGATATAATCTAAGATAAAATGAAGAGAAAATGGAGGAACTAAGAGGTTGTTAGATTGGGAAAAGGCAGGAAAAGAAATGTTTTCATTCAGAAATACAGAAAAATAAGTATGTAGAGGGGAAAAAAAAAAATCATGCCCTTCCAGATGCAGGTTCAATTAATATGTTACAGAACTCAAAAGAATATAAAAGAAATCACTGCAGATCAAAATAAAGGATATATGTGTTGAGCAACACTTCTGTTTCTGCAACTGAAAAAATGGATGTATTTCTTCCCTAGGAGCTTTTGTCATTCTAGGCATGAGTTGATCTTGTGACCCAGGTAAATGGACTCCACTTAGAAGAAAGACTGAATAGCTTTTGGCAGTCATTCAGAACGGTCATTTCAAAATGGAAACCATGTGGTCAAACTCATAATCAGATTTCCCTTTGCTGAAAACCCGGGCTCTGTTTAGCCTGAAGGTAGAAAATCTGGTTAGAAGCTAAGAGATGGTGTGGTATATCCCACAGTCTTATAGTGATTTAAATCTTCCACAAGCACATGACCAGTCTTCCTGTCTAGGCATTTGCCACAGTTTGAAGCTGCCTGAGGCAAGAGCTTAGGAGTTGAACTCAAAACCTCCAAAGAACAAACAAACAAAAAAAGCTCTTTCAGTCTTTTATGAATAAACCTCTAGCTGCTAAATAGAAAACCCTGGAGGACTTCACTCAAGGGACAGAAATAAACCCTCATCTCTCTCCAAATTAATACTGGTTTTCATTAAGGGAATCTGTAAAGCAAGAGCTATTTCTTACACTTAATCTCATTGTGTTATGCATTCCTGACTTGTGTAATGCAGATAATAAAACCAACTTTATAGTTTTTTGTAAAAATTAAATGAGAAATACGTGTGTACATTTTAAAGATCTTAGCACCCGTAGTAAGAACTTAAGAAATGGAATTTTTATTACCACATGCATGCACAGATACACACACACACAGACCAACAACTAAATTCTGAGTTACAGGGAGAAACAACTGTGTGTCTTTATTGATACTTATATCACCAAAACAGAGACTTGCATGGAAACTGATTCGGAGTCAGTACTTGTTTATGGAATAGTTTGATGATTTCTTACAATGGTAATGCTTGTATAAATGATGAAAAGAAAAACAGTTTCCAAATAAATCACAGGATTTCAGCCTTTGTAATGGAGGTACTTAGGCCTCTTAGTAAGGTTTATTTTAAATTTTCCATAAAAAAGTCTATAACATTTGTAATTAAAGTCAAATTTGCTTGCTAAGTCAGTTCAGTCATGTCCAACTCTTTGCGATCCTAGGGACTGTAGTCTGCCAGGCTTCTCTGTCCAAGGCATTCTCCAGGCAAGAATACTGGAGTGGGTTGCCATGCCCTCCTCCAGGGTATCTTCCCAACCCAGGGATCAAAGTCATGTCTCCTGTGGCTCATGCATTGCAGACAGATTCTTTACTGCTGAGCCACTGGGGTCAAATTTGAGCAAATGTAAATATGAAAAATAAATTTGTTTTTTTCAAGTAAGGGTTCAGATGCAAGAAAATGACTTTGGAGACAGATCTAAGATAAGCAGAGGGTGGTTTCCAGAGATGAGAACTGAAGAAATTTTATCAATCATAATCAATTAAAATAATGACCATTTCCATAAATTACATCCAACTGAATTCTTCCATGAACAGAGGAGCCTGGTGGGCTAGTCTATAGGGTCTCAAAGAGTCGGACACGACTGAATGACTTAACACAGAACACGAGATCTTTTTCCAACTTCTTAGACAGTAAGAGAATCATGAATATTTATACTTCATTTTAGACTTATTAAAAAATACATAGTGTTTTCATTTTAGTATGTTCTATCACCTACAACGTTTTACTAATATACATAGTAAAGGACCTAGATAAAGGTTCTTTTCTATTATTATTCTTTGTCAATTGAAGAAATCCTGCTGGAGTATGACTGTCAGAATTATGGTTTATAGGGTGAGAAAATGCAAGAAGCTCACTCTAAAGTATTTCAATATTTTATAATTTATAGCAATACAATTTAACTCAGTTCAGTCACTCAGTCGTGTTCGACTCATTGTGACCCCATGAACTGCAGCACTTCAGGCCTCCCTGTCCATCACCAACTCCCAGAGCTTACCCAAACTTATATCCACCAAGTCAGTGATGCCATCCAGCCATCTCATCCTCTGTCATCCCCTTCTCCTCCTGCCCCCAATCTTTCCCAGCATCACGGTCTTTTCCAGTGAATCAGCTCTTCGCATGAGGTGGCCAAAGTATTGGAGTTTCAGCTTTAGCATCATTCCTTTCAAAGAACACCCAGAACTGATCTCCTTTAGGATGGACTGGTTGGAGTTCCCTGCAGTCCAAGGGACTCTCAAGAGTCTTCTCCAACTCCACAGTTTAAAAACATCAATTCTTGAGCGCTCAGCTTTCTTCACAGTTCAACTCTCACATCCATACATGACCACTGGAAAAACCATAGCCTTGACTAGACGGACCTTTGTTAGCAAAGTAATGTCTCTGCTTTTGAATATGCTATCTAGGTTGGTCATAACTTTCTTTCCAAGGAGTAAGCATCTTTTAATTTCATGGCTGCAGTCACCATCTGCAGTGATTTTGGAGCCCCCAAAATAAACTCTGACACTGTTTCCACTGTTTCCCCATCTATTTCCCATGAAGTAATGGGACCAGATGCCATGATCTTCATTTTCTGAATGTTGAGCTTTAAGCCAACTTTTTCACTCCCCTCTTTCACTTTCATCAAGAGGCTCTTTAGTTCCTCTTCACTTTCTGCCATAAGGGTGGTGTCATCTGCATATCTGAGGTTATTGATATTTCTCCTGTCAATCTTGATTCCAGCTTTTGCTTCTTCCAGTCCAGCATTTCTCATGATGTACTCTGCATATAAGTTAAATAAGCAGGGTGACAATATACAGCCTTGACGTACTCTTTTTCCTGTTGGAACCAGTCTGTTGTTCCATGTCCAGTTCTAACGGTTGCCTCTTGACCTGCATACTGTTAGGTCACCTATAACTTAATGAGAAAATAGTACCAAAAGCAAATACTCTTTGAAGTTGTAAACAAGCTTTAAGATCTATCACTTCCTGGAATGGCAAGTTTTACTGAGCATCAGTTGGAAGACTTAGAATAGCAGAGTCAGTCAAATATGATGAAAATTGTGGAGAAAGAAATCATACAAGGTAGTTTGTTTAAGGGTATTAGAAACAGAAGACCTATAATGCTGGAGCAGCATAATTAAACAATTTCAGTCAAGTCCATGCTTTGAGACTTAATTGTTGTTTAGTCGCTAAGTCTTGTTCAACTCTTTTTGTGACCTCGTGGACTGTAGCCCACAAGGCTCCTCTGTCCATGAAATTTCACAGGCAAGAATGCTGGAATGGGTTGCCATTTCCTTTTCCAAGGGATCTTCCTGAGCCAGGAATCAAACCTGCCTCTCCTGCATTGCAGGCAGACTCTCTACCACTGAGCCACTTGGGAAACTAATATTAGAAAATAACAAGCCTTCTTATTATCATCCTAGAACTGTTTTCAGCTCCAGGAAATGATCTTTCCATCTGCTTTCAAATGAACATCTCTATTAAAAAATAACTTGCATAAAATGAATAAAAATAATTTAAAAACCTCCACTAGATCATATACATATGTATGTATATATATGCCGCATTATAGCTTGTGTCCTAATTTTGTTGACTTAATATTAATTATCATTTCTTTTCTGCTCTTGTATACATAAATATTACTATATAATATAGATACCTTGTGACCAGACTTACATGAAGGGCATTTCACATACTGTATATAATATCTGCATGTTAATTAATTCTGAGAGCACGTTAGACACTAGCTTAGCTTCATTTCATTAAGATGCTAACTCCATAAGGAACGTAAATTTTCTCATCTATTTAAGTCTATCATGCTTAAAATTGAGTCTAGAATACTGGAATATGGAAATAACTATGTTGATTTATGAAGGTACTTAACAGAGACCAGAATGTATCTTTCTCTCTATCTTTATATATCTATATTCTTCCTAATGCAAAAACAGTCAAAGGTATCTAAAATTGAAATCAAAGCAATAAAATTTTTTAAAAATCAGTTTTATTTGGACAGTTAAAAAAACTAATTTGAAGGTATATGAAACTATGTAGTGAAGATAATACTTTAATTTACCATATCTTGTGACATTTGATGCAAAATGACCAAACATAAAATTAAAAATGTTTCCACTCCTGTATAATTTAATTAATATGATGTGAAGTGAAAGTCACTCAATCTTGTCTGACTCTTTACAACCCCAAGGACTATACAGTCCATGGAATTCTCTAGGCCAGAGTACTGGAGTGGGTAGCCATTCCCTTCTCCATGGGGTCTTCCCAACCCAGGAATCGAACCCAGGTCTCTGGCATTGCAGGTGGATTCTTTACCAATTCTTTAGCTATTTCAATTCTAGAATTTTCTGATGCTCTGAAAATGCAGGAGGTCAAAGAGTATCAAGATATTGTGGCAAAAGTCTAGTAATGACATAAACTGCCATAGGCTAAGGAAAGTCTCTGGATATCAGAGGACAGTGCATACCTGAAGGCTGCAGAATCAAGAACTGAAAACTGGCTTGTTCTGCACTCAGATATGGAGTTTCACAGAGTTGATCTAAAACATGTTTTTTAATATAAAATATTTTATTTTTATTATTTAGATGATTGCATGTGTGCTCACTCAATCAATCCGTCATGTCTGACTCTTTGCAACCCCATGGACTGTAGACCACCAGGCTCCTCTCTCCATAGAATTTTCCAGGCAAGAAAACTGGAGTGGGTTGCCATTTCCTGCCCCAGGGGATCAGCTCAACTCAGGGACTGAACCCATGTCTCCTGTGTCTCCTGCACTGGCAAGCATATTCTTTACCATTGGAACACCTGGAGAGTCCTTCCATGATTACATATTTCAAATATATAAGTAAACATGTTAAACAATGAAACAGACATTTGCATACCAACAATCTATTTTAATAAAATATTATCGCTATAAGTATTTAAGATTTAATGTTTTAACTATTGAAATTTTATAAGTATATTTGAAGTTCCCTATGTGCCTATACACTTTCTGATATATCTCCCTTTTATTCTAGAAGTAAGCACTGTCACAATTTCAGATGTATCATTCTACTGTATGTTCTTTTATAATTTAGTATCATTGGTTCCATAAAAACTTTTTTCAACTAATACATTTAAAGGTAAAAAATAGTTATGCATATATTGTTCTGAAGGATTTTTTCATTCAAATTTATGTGCTGAATTTACCCCTACTATATTAAATGTGCTTTGGTTAATGTCCATTAGAATATTGTATGAAAGTAATGTAATGTGCATTTTCCTGCAAATCAGCATTTATATTTCCTACTTTGCACTATTAAAAATTGTACAAAAGCTCTATTTTCTCTCTTATTGTACATATGTGTGAGAGTTTCCCCAGAGCATATAGTCTAATCAACCTAACACTTAAAATCTACTGATAGAAAAATTCTTGCGTCTTTATGGAGTTTATCTTCATCCTCTGCTATGCCGGTATCTTATCTCTAACATTCTATTCAAATATTGTTCATCTGTTATTTTGTTTGTTCTTGGGCTGTGCCCTGCCATTTTCAAGATCCCCAAGTGAGGATCACACATACCCCCTGCACCCCCTGCAGTGGAAGCACAGGGCCCTAACCACTGGGATACCAAGAATTCCCTGTTCATCTGTTCTGATTAGAAAGATGACAGTCATGTGGTAGAACAATGCTCTGTTCTTCAGGATGTGCAGAGGATCCAGGTCTTTATCATATTATGACAGAGAGGGACAGCTTTAATAATAACCTAGGTGACAAGTACACCTTTAAATTGCTGTTCATTCTAAGAGAATGAGAATTGTTTTTCCATTTCTTTTGCAATATGGGCAAACACAAATTTTTCACTCAGTCAGTAGGCACATACCATGTACCTCAGACTTTATCAGATATAGAAAATAACCCAGTTTGGACACAGGGTCTGCAATTAGCTTATTATCTGTTTGAACATACAGAGTGCACTTCATCCTTCAGGATCATTCTAGTTTTTGCAGGGATCAGGACCAACGACAGAAATGAAAACATCATGAATTGAACCACTCTTGCATCATTTATCATTTAAAGGTAGGATCTATTTTCTGCCATTCCTTCAAGCAAGTATTGTTGTTTTTATTTAACATCTTGATTGGGAGAAGGAATCCATTGTAAAACTTCACTTAGCCATTTCACAGCATTAGCTCTTAATCAACAGAACAAAGATCCAAACCACAATGTGTGAATTATCTGGTGTGTTTTTTCTAAATATGACTCTGGGGACTGTGTTCTGTAAATTCAATATACCTACTTTGCTCTAGATGCGCACAACACTTCATTTATTACCTGTCTGCCATATAACCACACTCCATAATGATAAATATGCTTCCTAGGTCAGAAATCAATATGGGAATATGACACACGCAAAATATATTAAGATATATCATGTAATCTGATGCTGGATAATTAACCACAGGGACAATTTGAAGTCCCACTATATCCATTGCTAGTCAGATTCAAGCCAGAACTTCATCTGTTACCTAACCTTCACAAATCTCCCATCTGATTAAGAGCCCACTTATTTCTAAAGATTAATATCATCTTAGAGTCAGCATCTCATAATCCCTAAGGGTTCTTTTCCTTTCTCTAATGTTTAGTCACCTATATACATGGTAGCAGGACAAATGTATGGTGTGCAGCAGCAGGTGTATTATAGAACACTTCTTTAACATACTCTAATTATAATAATTATTTTTTTATTATTTGCCAATTTGTATGTGAAGCAACAACTTGGTAAGCTTTTCTATGCCTTATATATCTCTTGACCCTGTGACCAATTAGCCACACTCACACATGCCTGATAGGTTAGATAAGCTCATGTGTTTGTAACCATGGCTTATTCTGATAATTGCAATCATCTTTGCCTTTGATGGTTAACAGCTATTACCTTGGAGAAGGCAATGGCACCCCACTCCAGTACTCTTGCCTGGAAAACTCCAGGGATGGAGGGGCCTGGTAGGCTACAGTCCATGGGGTCCCAGAGTCAGACACAACTGAACGTTTCACTTTAACCACATGCACATGCTAAAATCTACCAATGGTGTTTGCATTTGTTTGTTTGTTTGTTTGTCTGTGGGGTTTTTGGTGGTGGTATTGGTTTTAGTTTGTCCAAACTTGCCTATATCCATTGCCAGTAAATATTGTTGGATCAATCTTAAGATTCTATTATTGTTTGTTTAACCATTTTTTTTTTGTCTCAGTACATTCTGGAAACATTGACCCTATTTTTAAAAATTATCTTATTATGTGATTGAACTTTTATTCTATTTAGTTGAGTGAACATACGTGAATATGTTTAGAATGGAAAACATGGTGCTACCTGTTGGAATATTTTAACTGATTTCTCAGTCAACAAACTACAACAAATATCCCTAGGCATCACAACAAAATAGACGTTACAAAAGATCACACATGCCCTCAATTCACCTATGGCTGGATGACCATAACATGAGCTTCTGCATGCTCCTTGGGAAAATTTGAAATCAGGCCTAAATAAAGAGCCCACAAAAAGATGACAATTTCTCAGGAAAAAAGAATTTTAACTATTAAGATAAATATTTAACTTTGCTACTATTAAGTGGAAATGGGAATACTCATCTTGATACAATTGATATAAATTGCATTTTCTTCCTGAGTTGCTTAAGTTCTATATATGGGCATACACATATGTTACTTTTAAAATGTTTATATTTATTTTCTATATCTGTTATGATTATTTAAACTATAATTCTCAATTTATTTCCCCAAAAGTCTACAAACTATGACTAACTTAGATATCCAGAGTTGTTGAATAAAATACAGAATTTTAAAATGTACCATTCTATAAGATTCTGTTTCCCTTAGTTCTGAGTTGTATTAAATTTCCTTTTAATTATTTAACTATTTTAGTTACTTTAAATTTCCTTTTCCCACCTCTTCTCATTTGTATTTTTCAAAACTATTTTGACTATTCCAGATACTGTTTGTTTTGGCAGAAGCTGGAAAAGCTAAGCAGCTTCACTCTTAACAAAGAGACCTTGATTAGCCACAAGGAACACAGAAAGTTCCTCAAAACTACAACAGTGGGGACAATTTGGGAACTGAAGGAAAAATCAACTTATGTGAAGGTAAGACACTGCTGGGAGAATGCTGGGACTGAGACTAAAAATGTGGCTTTGTTATTTTTTATTTTTGAAGATATTCATGAATGACAACATACTTAATATTTTCCTATATAATTGTTACACTCTTAATTTTATTCAAATAGAATGCTCTCAAATGTTATGCTCTCAATTTTATTCAAACTCCTTTTATTTCCTTTATTCATGCATATTTTATCCAAATTAACTATTAAAATATGACATATTTAGCTTCTAAATGTTGTTCATTCTCAGTAACTAACTCAAATGTTGCTGTTTAGTCGCTAAGTCATGTCCAACTCCTTCTGACCCCATGGACTGTAGCCCACCAAGCTCCTCTGTCCATGGCATTTCACAGGCAACAGTACTGAAGTTAGTTGTCATTTCCTTTTCCAAGGAATCTTCCCGACCCAGGGATACAATCTATGTATTTTGCATTGGCAGGCGAATTCTTTACCACTGATCCACATGGGAAACAATTAACCCAAGTACAACCAGCTTAAATTTTTTAGTTGTTAAAACTCTATGTTTCAGTGGAAGCTGGCTAGCTACCAGAGTCTCTTTTTTCTGTTTTCTCATAAATAAATAAACAGATACAATCACCTTAACTTCTCATGATTCTGAGCTATCTTGGTTATTGTAATTCTATATTAAATGAATTAACATGGATAAATGCAACTGTCACAACTTTGTAGAGGATCTAAAAGAAATCCAACTTTTATCTAGGTGGAGAATCTGGGTTTTGGAAGGATGTCAATACAAGCTTCACTTTGACTTCAAAGTAATTATTTATTTTTACCAACCAACTGCCAGTCAAATATAACTGGAGAAAATAATATTTTCCTGTTTTACTAATTTATTATCTACTATATACTTCCAATTTCATGAGAAAGAGCTCTCAGCTCTGAGGAAAGGAAGAAAAAATGTCTTCTTCACATTGAATTCTCTTCAAATCATTGTTTGAAAACTCTTTATGACCTTTATGTATTTACTTCAGAATCTGAAGTGCCTTCTAGCTCTTGATAAAATAAACTGCCAATTCTCTATAATTGCTCTAAGAAAATCAAATTTTTAAAAGATACAAGAAATCTCATGATAATGAATATAACAGACAGTCCAAAAAATCACATCCTTATCTTTCTCCAAAACAACTCAAGCTCCGTTCTTTAGGACTTTTTTTAAATTATAAATCCCAATACAAATTTTTGCTGCCAAATTCAATGACTGCCTAGATAATTAGGTATATTAAGCTTAAAAGGTTTCCTGTAGAATATGAAAAACAAGTTGGGAGAATACTAACTAGACTGAATCAAATTAATCATTTTGCTTCATTTTCAGAAAAAAGCATAAAAAGACACATAAGACAATTTGAATTGTTCATCGTTTGTACTGTTTTGACCTTTAAAAAAATTAAAAAATGTACTCAACATGACTTCTTATGATCTTTCAGTAGTCTGAGTTGATGAAATATATACTATTTTATCTATACATTACATATGTAAATTTAGATATATACATATTTAGATAAGTAGATATACATTTACCTATAGATTAGATACATAAATAAATTATCACTAGGCTAGCAAAATTAAGAGTGTAAAAAGTAGAACAAGTTTTATATAACAAATAAAACATCTTTTGAATAGTTTAATAATTTTAATTATATGCAGGGTTTTATTTGCTGTCCAGAAAACATTGCGGTATGTTTTAGCAATCATACCGTTGTTGTTTAAAGTTAATAATCACAAAATATTACTAGTCATTAAATACTATGCTTCTTCACAAAGTTTTACTCTGTTTTACAGGAACTTATGGTCACAATATGATCTACAGAAAAGTTAAGTCAGAGAAAAGGAAATAGTATATGTATCACTTATATGTGAAATCTAAAAAAATTGATACAAATAAGCTTTTTTACAAAACAGAAACAGACTTAGAGAACAAGCTTATGGTTATCAGGAGAGAAAGGTGGAGGGGGAGGGATAGACTGGGAGTTTGGAATTTACATATAAACATTGTTATATTTAAAATTGATAACCAATAAGGACCTATTGTAAGGGAAAGTTGCTCAAGATTCTGTAATAACATAAATGGGAAAGGAATTTGACAAATAATAGATACATGTATAACTGAATCACTTTGTTATACATGTATCACTAACACAACATTGTTAAATCAGCTGGACTTCCTAGGTGGCCCAGTGGTAAAGAATCCATCCACCAGAGCAGGAGATGCAAAAGAGGATGTAGTTTTGATTCCTAGATCAGGAAGATCCCACGGAGGAGTAAATGGCAACCCACTCCAGTGGTCTTGCCTGGGTAATCCCATGGACAGAGGAGTCTGGCGGGCTACAGTCCCTGAGGTCTCAAAAGAGTCAGACATGACTGAGAATACACACATACACACAACTCCAATATGAAATAAAAGTTAAAAGGCAAAAAAAAAAAAAAAAAAAAAAAAAGATATTCTCTGCCATTCAATAGGGTGGTAACCCAATGTGTAACGCAGTTCTACAAGGGATGACCTCAAGCATACATTTTTGGGTGGAGAATAGAGACAAGAGTGACTGGGAGGCATCCCCACTGCAATGCTCTGACCACTTGGAAATGAGAAGGAGTCTCTGGAGTCAGATTGAGGAGTTCTGACCTAACACTTCTTGCCTGAAGAGTAAATTTAGCTTCTTAAGTAATAGGATTTTTCTATTTCTCTACCTTTAAATCTAAGATTAAAAATCATTTTCAAAGAATAGCCTTTATGAATAGAAATGCAAAAGCCCTCATCAAAGTTAGCTAGCCAAATTCAACAATATATAAAAAGATTTCATATACCATGATCAAATGTGGTTTATTCTAGGGATCCAGGAATAGCTCAATATTCACAAAATAATCAATGTGATACACCACATTAACAAAAAGAAGGATGAAAATCATATGATCATCTCAAAAGATGCAGAAAAAGCATTTGGCAAATATCAGCATTCATTCATGCCAAAAACTCTAATCAAAGTTGGTATAGAGGAAACATATCTCCATATAATAAAGGTCATTTATGACAAATCCATAGCCAGCATCAACACATGAAAAGCTGAATCATTCCTCTAAAATCAGGAACAAGACAAGGATGCCCACACTTACCACTTCTCTTTAAAATAATATTGGAAGTTAAGTCATAGCAATCATCAGACAAGAAAAATATATAAAAACACCCAAATTGGAAGAGAAGAAGTAAAACTGTCACTCATTGCAGATGACATGATACAGCATAAATGATTATAATAATAAAATAATAGCCTGTCAAGAAACGCTGTGAACTTTTCCTTAGTGAAGATTTTTTTATGCACTTAATGCACAGTTTAGTTAACATAACATAATAGTACAAACCTAAATTGTAATGATGCATTTATTAACATGATTACTGAATATTTACATTGAAGGACCTCCTAACAGAATGTAATTTTTATGAAAGCAATAATTTTGCTTCAGTTCAGTTCAGCCACTCAGTTGTGTCCAACTCTTTGTGACCCCATGAATCACAGCACGCCAGGCCTCCCTGTCCATCACCAACTCCCAGAGTTCACTCAAACTCATGTACATCAAGTCGGTGATGCTATCTAGCCATCTCATCCTCTATCGTCCCCCTTCTCCTCCTGCCCCCAATCCCTCCCAGCATCAGAGTCTTCTCCAATGAGAAGAAGTCTTCTCCTTCTTCGCATGAGGTGGCCAAAGTACTGGAGTTTCAGCTTTAGCATCAGTCCTTCCAAAGAACACCCAGGACTGATCTCCTTCAGAATGGACTGGTTGGATCTCCTTGCAGTCCAAGGGACTCTGAAGAGTCTTCTCCAATACCACAGTTCAAAAGCATTAATTCTTAGGCGCTTAGCTTTCTTCACAGTCCAACTCTCACATTCATACATGACTACTGGAAAAAGCCTTGACTAGACGGACCTTTGTAGGCAAAGTAATGTCTCTGCTTTTTAATATGCTATCTAGGTTAGTCATAACTTTCCTAATATATTTCAATATACATGACACATTGTTACACTTAATAAATATGTAACAGATTTTTAGAGTACATTCCAGTTTTTTAGAGTACAAATAATCATTTAATTATTTGTTTAATAAAAGGAAAATAATCCATTGATTTTTATTTAATTTCTTACATAACATTGCAAATCCACTTAGAGTTTTGATTAGACTTTTATCTGTTTAAAGAAAATAAAACAGATATCCATAAGAAAATTTTCAATGGGTTTAAAGCATTCTTGCTTCTGAATATTTATTGTAAAATATGTTCAGAAAACTTCTACTAAAAAATACTGATTCTTTTAAAATATTAAAGTATATAAATAAATATATGAAAATATACTTTAAAATATTCAACATATGGCTTTCCTGACGTGTTAGATTTGTCAGCTAGAGCTAAGCTTCTATCCTCCAAACTGTAGAATCTGTTAGTCTTATCCCCAAATCTGTTTTTCCCTTTTTCCATGGTACCACATTTATTCGGTACATAAGCTATTCAAAATGCACAAATATGCATCTTATCTTTTTGTTGTAACCTGTGACTATATTCTGGCAAGAGATGTAAGTGAAATTAATGGGTGCAGTTTCCTGGTTGTTTCTTTAGTAGGTAGGATTCTGCCTTTTAACTTATCTTTTTTGCCTTCCTATTGGTGCTATAAAAACCAGGTGGTCAGCCATCTTGTACTAGGTAAGTAAGAGACATTCCATAGAGATGGTGAAGTCATATACAGAGGGAGCTGAATTCCAGATGACTTCATGAAGCTGCTCACACTTTTATATGTCAGAGAATTTATTTTCCTTTAAAAAATTTTTCTCTTATATTGGTCTCTATCACACTCAGTTGATGTCATATCTAAAATTATCCATTCCCAACTGCAATGTTTGGATTTTAACAATAAACATATACTGATTTGGTGCTGGGTAAGTTATATGTAGTGAAGTAGGGCAATATATTTTAAAAATACTGGTATATATTTTATTACGTATTTCCCTCAAAGTAATTAAGATGATCCTAAGCTGAATGTCTATAATTGATCACTAGAGTACTAAAGTTGGTCTTTTGCAAATATGAACATTTCAAAAAATTTAATGTTCTCTATTAAGTATCTTGAGATTTCCTAATTCATCAACTCAATTTAGCAGGTCAATAAAATTTCAACTCTAGCCAATAAATTTAATTCGTTCTTAATGCTACTAAGTAAGTTTGGAAAATGTACTATGAAAATTACTCTTTTATTAAAGGATGAACATCTTAAATGTGCTGCAGCAGACAGAGGCATCTGATCTGTGTGCACTTAGTTTCACCTTCACTGAAAACACGGTTAAATATGTTACTTAATATCTAGTGTCTCTCTCTCTCTCTTTTTTTTTTTTTTTCCATTTCACAAAACAAAACAATGCAAAGGATTTCTTGGTATAACTTCCTGAGAGGAAGAGGACATTCTCCTAGGTATTTTGAAAGGTATAAAATAAAATAGTATTTTTATTTTTATAGTGATGAAACCATTCTTAAAATTTATAAATATGGAAATAAAGATTTACTTTAGATGTTGAATTGCAAAATAATGTATAACAAATAAGAGAAGAAGTATTCAAAGATAATTTTAAAAGAATACCATTTCTAGCCAAGAAAAATATTACACTAAATGCTGCTGCTGCTGCTAAGTCGCTTCAATCGTGTCCGACTCTGTGCGACCCCATAGACGGAAGCCCACCAGGCTCCCCTGTTCCTGGGATTCTCCAGGCAAGAACACTGGAGTGGGTTGCCATTTCCTTCTCCAATACGTGAAAGTGAAAAGTGAAAGTGAAGTCGCTCAGTCGTGTCCGACTCTTAGCGACCCCATGGACTGGAGCCTACCAGGCTCCTCTGTCCATGGGATTTTCCAGGCAAAAGTACTGGGGTGGGGTGCCATTGTCTTCCCCGATTACACTAAATATGTTATATTAAAAATAAATGTATCAAAAAGAAATTAACATACTTTACATAGAATACAGTCACCATTGGAAGAAGAGATTTAGGTATAGCAAAGCATCAAAAAAATTATTGTTGATGGATCAACAAAACTATTAACTAATGTTGTAGGGTTGCTGTGATCTTCAAAGCATATATATCATGATAAATCCAAGACTTCTGTGATCATAAGTTGCCAGAGACAATTTCAAGTGAATCAAGTTTTAGAATTTAATTTTTTCTGTATTTTTTTCTAAAAGAAATTTGAGTATTGCTTTTTTAATTCTTGTTTCCCAACATCTCTTTCAAAATCATCCTTTTTCTTTGAAAATCAAACCAAAACAAAAACAAACAAAAAGCACAATATACTCATACCAAAGTTAACATAATGCATTTCTGGAGAATTCTATGACACACAAAACACCAATTTGCTTCTCAATAAGATGTCTATTACAATAAAGAAATAAATATTTAAGGGATAGTACTTGGTTACATAAAAATCACATAAGACTATGTATTAGTGTATAGCTATATTATAATCAGAGTTCAGAAGTAATGTGCTTGTTATTCAGGGTCATATTAAAATTTGTATTAGAGTTGAAAAATGAAGTGTTATTTTCTGACAGAAAATAAGTCTGATTCAAACATAATCTCTTTGACTATGGAGGCTGTCCTTGTCAATTAGTTCTTATGATGGGCATTTTTTGAATATTGAACAAAATAAATATGCTGCTCAGTCATGTCTGACTCTTTGCGACCCCATGGACTATTCAGTCCATGGAAACCCCCAGGCCAGAATAAAGGAGTGGGTAGCCTCTCCCTTCTCCAGGGGATCTTCCCAACCCAGGGATTAAACACAGGTTTCCAGCATTGCAGGCTAATTCTTTACCAACTGAGCTATCAGGGAAGCCCTACTCTAAAATTTTAATTAAAATTTATTTAATGCTTATAATATACAGTACTCCAGAAATTACATATTTGGAATTTTATATTGTAGAAAATTTTAGTCATCAACTTAGAGATGTGTTAGGGATTTTATTATTATTCACAATTCTACTGTGGAGTATAAAAGTAAAAATTCATAATGGCTATCAAATGAAAACACTAAATTTACGTGAAAAGACCTAACCTAGAAGCTGGAAATTGTGCTTTATTGTGCTCCGTTGCTCAGTTACATCCGACTCTGCGACCCCATGAACTATAGCCTGCCAGGCTCCTCTGTCCATGGAATTTTCTGTAGAATACTAGAATGAGTTGCCATTTCCTACTGCAGGAGATCTTCCCAACCCAGGGATTGAACATGCCTCTCCTGTGTCACCTGCATTGGCAGGTAGATTCTTTACCACTGCACTACCTGGGAATCCCCTATAGCCTCATTGTGGGCTATAGCCTGGGAAGTCAGTCTTTTTTTTCAGTTCTGCAGGACTAGTCTCAAGAGATAAGGGAGGAGCCAGGAGATGAAGAAGTCTTAGGGGAAAAAAAAAAAAAACACGGTAGTTGCACATCAAAATACTGTTGCTAGTCACAAAACAGAACAAAAACAAAGCTTCAGTCATCTCAAGTTAATGATTTTAGTGCTTTCCTATTTATGAGAAGAAGAGTTTGAGCTTATTGAAAGTATTACCTTGATATGTACCTTAACTATATAGGGCCATTATTCTGCATTTCTCCATTCTTAATTCCATCAGGGTACACCTTAGGAGGCAACTGCAATGGCTGATGGCTAGATGGTCACAACGTACTGACATGGCAGGTAACCTTCTTTGCCCTTTTACCATTTTGATGTTCCTGTGATGAATTAATAGTAGTACCTGTTTGTCATGTGTTATGATTTACTCTAATAGAACTCAGCAGCTTGAATGTAAGCAGGGAAGAAACAGAAGAATATGTACATTCATGTTTGCACTTTTATCACAGAGGACAATGAAGTAAGGAGCAAGTGAGATCAACATATTGTAACTAAAATAATTAACCACTCCCATACATAATTTAGGAAGATGGATAAGATGAAATTTTAGGCTCAGGGGATGTATTTCTGATGTTATTACCTAATGTTCACAGTAAGGAGAGAGGAAAATGATTAAAGAACCAATTTTAACTTTTAAAGGAAGATCCCCTGGAGTAGAAAATGGCAACCCACTGCAGTATTCGTGCCTGGAAAATTCCATGTACAGCGGAGACTGGAAGGCTACAGTATATGGCGTCGAGGGGTTGGACACAACTGAGCAACCAAGCACACATTTGTATTGAGGTTCTCTGGGAAGAGATGGAGTTGCTAAAAACAGTGGCATTAATTTATACAATGGTGTGACAATTTAATATCATTTGGTAATTAATTGCCTGCAATTGTCATTAAGGCACTGGAATCCTCTTATTTGTCTTCTAGTTACAGGCCTGGGAAAATTTTAATCAGTGCATGGTCTTTCAACAGTGTAGGAGTTTAACATCATAGGATAAATCTTGTCATAGGAAAACCATTTTATTGGGACAAAATTACAGCTTTCTTTGAAAATCGTATGCCTTATGGGTGATAAAACATTAAGCTGATAGATGTAATCAGTTTTAGATTTCACCTCATTATTAGAATATAACAAAGATCATCCACCTGCTGTATAAGAGTAGAAACATATGGAAATTTAAGGTACTGGTGGTCCCATTTGAAAATTTGTGAATTTAAGAGAGAACCTCAAGAGACCATCTGAACCATGTAGATTGATGATTTCTTTAGGAAGAAGCAAATGGATATAGCTGTTGTGATCCAACACTGGAGAAAGCAGACCTGCAATTGTAAAATATATGGTTCTATTTTTGACTATAGAGCTGTAAGGAAGACAGATACTAAAATAGCTCCCTTAAAAGGTTCCTTATAAGGAATTCTTACAATCCAATAATACAAAATATACACAACCTCATTAAAAAATGGCAAATGACTTGAATAGTTTGGCATATAAGTCATATGCTAAGTCACTTCAGTCGTGTCTGACTCTGTGTGACCCCATAGACGGCAGCCCACAAGGCTTCCTCGTCCCTGGGATTCTCCAGGCAAGAACACTGGAGTGGGTTGCCATTACCTTCTCCAGTGCATGAAAGTGAAAAGAGAAAGTGAAGTCGCTCAGTCATGTCCGACTCTTAGCGACCCCATGGACTGCAGCCAACTAGGCTCCTCCGTCCGTGGCATTCTTCAGGCAAGAGTACTGGAGTGGGGTGCCATTGCCTTCTCCAATAAGTCATATACATAGGACAAAGACAAAAAAAAAAAAAAAAAAAAAGATGTTCATGATTATTACATTAAGAGAATGCAGATTTGCAACAATGAAATGACATTTCACATATATTTAGTGGATATGAGCATGCTCACATGCAATAAAAAAGACAGACAATACAAGTGCTACTGAGAGTGTGTGGAACCAGGAATGCTCCTTCACTATTGCTGAAGATACAAAATGTTTCAACTTATTTGGAAAATAGTTTTTTAGTTTCTCAAAATGGCAAACATAGTATTACCATATGACCTAAAAAATTCACTCTTTTAAGCATAAACAAAAGAGATATTAAAGCATATGTCTATACTGCTGCTGCTAAGTCACTCTGCTGCTGCTAAGTCGCTTCAGTCGTGTCCAACTCTGTGTGATCCCACAGACGGCAGCCCACCAGGCTCCTCCATCCCTGGAATTCTCTAGGCAAGAACACTGGAGTGGGTTGCCATTTCCTTCTCCAATGCATAAAAGTGAAAAGTGAAAGTGAAGTCGCTCAGTCGCATTCGACCCCCAGCGACCCCATGGACTGGAGCCTACCAGGCTCCTCCATCCATGGGATTTTCCAGGCAAGAGTACTGGGGTGGGGTGCCATAAGTCGCTCTAGTCGTGTCCAACTCTGTGTGACCCCATACAAATAATTGCATATTTATATTCATTGTATTTTTAAGACCTACTGTCTTACTTGGGTTTCTCTTACCTTGGGCGTGGGATATCTCGTCCCGGCTGCTCCCGGCCAGTGAAGCACAGCCATGGCACCTTACCTTGGACGAGGGGTCTCTCCTCACCGCCGCCCTTCCTGACCTCGGTCGTGGGGTAGCTCCTCTCGGCTGCACTTTTAGTGCGTGGCGCAGCAGGCGGGGTGCTCTTAATTGTGCGCCAGTCGCTGGAAGGCGAGGCGCTCTTAATTGTGCGCCGGTCATGGGAAGGCGAGGCGCTTTTTAGGTCTTAAAAGAGGGCATCAGAGGGCAAATACACTGAAACCATTCTCACAGAAAACTAGTCAATCTAATCACACTAGGACCACACCCTTGTCTAACTCAATGAAATTAAGCCATGCCCGAGGGCAACCCGGGATGGGCAGGTCATGGTGGAGAGATATGACAGGGTGTGGTCCGCTGGAGAAGGGAATGGCAAACCACTTCAGTATTCTTGCCTTGAGAACCCCATGAACAGTATGAAAAGACAAAATGATAGGATACTGAAAGAGAAACTCCCCAGGTCAGTAGGGGCCCAATATGCTACTGGAGATCAGTGGAGAAATAACTCCAGAAAGAGTGAAGGAATGGAGCCAAAGCAAAAAGAATACCCAGCTGTGGATATGTCTGGTGATAGAAGCAAAGTCCGATGCTGTAAAGAGCAATATTGCATAGGAACCTGGAATGTCAGATCCATGAATCAAGGCAAATTGGAAGTGGTCAAACAAGAGATGGCAAGACTGAATGTCGACATTCTAGGAATTTGTGAACTAAAATGGACTGGAATGGGTGAATTTAACTCAGAGGACCATTATATCTACTACTGTGGGCAGGAATCCCTCAGAAGAAATGAAGTGGCCATCATGGTCAACAAAAGAGTCTGAAATGCAGTACTTGGATGCAATCTCAAAAATGACAGAATGATCTCTGTTCGTTTCCAATGCAAACCATTCAATGTCACAGTAATCCAAATCTATGCCCCAACCAGTAACGCCGAAGAAGCTGAAGTTGAACGGTTCTATGAAGACCTACAAGACCTTTTAGAACTAACACCCAAAAAAGATGTCTTTTCATTATAGGGGACTGGAATGCAAAAGTAGGAAGTCAAGAAACACCTGGAGTAACAGGCAAATTTGGCCTTGGAACATGGAATGAAGCAGGGCAAAGACTAATAGAGTTTTGCCAAGAAAATGCACTGGTCATAGCAAATACCCTCTTCCAACAACACAAGAGAAGACTCTACATGGACATCACCAGATGGTCAACACCGAAATCAGATCGATTATATTCTTTGCAGCCAAAGATGGAGAAGCTCTATACAATCAGCAAAAACAAGACCAGGAGCTGACTGTGGCTCAGACCATGAACTCCTTATTGCCAAATTCAGACTTAAATTGGAGAAAGTAGGGAAAACTACTAGACCATTCAGGTATGACCTAAATCAAATCCCTTATGATTAAACAGTGGAAGTGAGAAAGAGATTTAAGGGCCTAGATCTGATAGAGTGCCTGATGAACTATGGAATGAGGTTCGTGACATTGTACAGGAGACAGGGATCAAGACCACCCCCATGGAAAAGAAATGCAAAAGAGCAAAATGGCTGTCTGGGGAGGCCTTACAAATAGCTGTGAAAAGAAGAGAAGCGAAAAGCAAAGGAGAAAAGGAAAGATATAAACATCTAAATGCAGAGTTCCAAAGAATAGCAAGAAGAGATAAGAAAGCCTTCTTCAGCTATCAATGCAAAGAAATAGAGGAAAACAACAGAATGGGAAAGACTAGGGATCTCTTCAAGAAAATCAGAGATACCAAAGGAACATTTCATGCCAAGATGGGCACGATAAAGGACAGAGATGGTGTGGACCTAACCGAAGCAGAAGATATTAAGAAGAGGTGGCAGGAATACACAGAAGAACTGTACTAAAAAGAGCTTCACGACCCAGATAATCATGATGGTGTGATCACTGACCTAGAGCCAGACATCCTGGAATGTGAAGTCAAGTGGGCCTTAGAAAGTATCACTACGAACAAAGCTAATGGAGGTGATGGAATTCCAGTTGAGCTAATCCAAATCCTGAAAGATGATGCTGTGAAAGTGCTGCACTCAATATGCCAGCAAATTTGGAAAACTCAGCAGTGGCCACAAGATTGGAAAAGGTCAGTTTTCATCCCAATCCCAAAGAAAGGCAATGCCAAAGAATGCTCAAACTACCGAACAATTGCACTCGTCTCACATGCTAGTAAAGTAATGCTCAAAATTCTCCAAGCCAGGCCTCAGCAATATGTGAACCGTGAACTTCCTGATGTTCAAGCTGGATTTAGAAAAGGCAGAGGAACCAGAGATCAAATTGCCAACATCCGCTGGATCATGGAAAAAGCAAGAGAGTTCCAGAAAAACATCTATTTCTGCTTTATTGACTATGCCAAAGCCTTTGACTGTGTGGATCACAATAAACTGTGGAAAATTCTGAGAGAGATGGGAATACCAGACCACCTGATCTGCCTCTTGAGAAATCTGTATGCAGGTCAGGAAGCAACAGTTAGAACTGGTCATGGACCAACAGACTGTTTCCAAATAGGAAAAGGAGTACGTCAAGGCTGTATATTGTCACCATGTTTATTTAACTTACATGCAGAGTACATCATGAGAAATGCTGGACTGGAAGAAACACAAGTTGGAATCAAGATTGCTGGGAGAAATATCAATAACCTCAGATATGCAGATGACACCACTCTTATGGCAGAAAGTGAAGAGGGGCTAAAAAGCCTCTTGATGAAAGTGACAGTGGAGAGTGAAAAGGTTGGCTTAAAGCTCAACATTCAGAAAACGAAGATCATGGCATCGGGTCCCATCACTACATGGGAAATAGATGGAGAAACAGTGGAAACAGTGTCAAAATTTATTTTTCTGGGCTCCAAAATCACTGCAGATGGTGACTGCAGCCATGAAATTAAAAGACGCTTACTCCTTGGAAGGAAAGTTATGACCAACCTAGATAGCATATTCAGAAGCAGAGACATTACTTTGCCAACAAATTTTCGCCTAGTCAAGGCTATGTTCTTTCCTGTGGTCATGTATGGATGTGAGAGCTGGACTGTGAAGAAGGCCGAGCGCCGACGAATTGATGCTTTTGAACTGTGGTGTTGGAGAAGACTCTTGAGAGTCCCTTGGACTGCAAGGAGATCCAACCAGTCCATTCTGAAGGAGATCAATCCTGGAATTTCTTTGGAAGGAATGATGCTCAAGCTGAAACTCCAGTATTTTGGCCACCTCATGCGAAGAGTTGACTCATTGGAGACGACTCTGATGCTGGGAGGGATTGAGGGCAGGAGGAGAAGGGGACGACAGAGGATGAGATGGCTGGATGGCGTCACTGACTTGATGGGTGCGAGTCCGGGTGACCTCCGGGAGCTGGTGATGGACAGGGAGGCCTGGCGTGCTGCGGTTCACGGGGTCGCAAAGAGTCGGACACGACTGAGCGACTGATCTGATCTGATCTGATCTGATTCATTGTATTAATATACTAAAAGTGAAAGCAAGACGAAACCATTGAAAGAAAAAACACACCATGGTTACCCATACAATGAAATATTACTCAGCAAGAAGTAATGAATTTCTGATACATGCTTCAACAAAAATGCATCTTGAAAACGTGCCATGTGAGAGCAAATAATAAGAAAAGATTACACACTACATGATTTAATTTTAATGAAATATCCAAAACATTCAACTCTATTTAGATAGAAAGGAGATTATTGTTTGCTTAAAGTCTGGGAAAGTCAGTGGTGGGGTGGAGCTAGCGGGGAAGAAAAACAGGAGCTACAGTATATGGTCTTTCCTGTGGTCATGTATGGATGTGAGAGCTGGACTGTGAAGAAGGCTGAGCGCCGAAGAATTGATGCTTTTGAACTGTGGTGTTAGAGAAGACTCTTGAGAGTCCCTTGGACTGCAAGGAGATCCAACCAGTCCATTCTGAAGGAGATCAGCCCTGGGATTTCTTTGGAAGGAATGATGCTAAAGCTGAAACTCCAATATTTTGACGGCCTCATGCGAAGAGTTGACTCATTGAAGAAGACTCTGATCCTGGGAGGGATTGGGGGCAGGAGGAGAAGGGGACGACAGAGGATGAGATGTCTGGATGACATCACTGACTCGATGAATATGAGTCTGAGTGACCTCCGGGAGTTGGTGATGGACAGGGAGGCCTGGTGTACTGCGATTCAAGGGGTCGCCAAGAGTCGGACACAACTGAGCGACTGATCTGATCTGATCTGATCTGACAGTATATAAAGTTTTAGGAAGGTCTACACTTATTTTCTGGTAATGGTTTTATAACTTTGTGAATTTAATTTAAATAATGTAACTTTCATTTCAAATAATGCAGACTATTCTCTCAAAAAATTAAACATTTATATTTAATATTTGAAATGTCATTGCTCCTTTTCAATTCTAAGATACTCTTCAGGAAATAATGTTTGTCACTGTCAAGTTTCTCCAGTTGGCCGCTATAATTCTAAATTGTCAATAGTGAGACTATGCAATTTAAATAACAGGTATCCACAGCGAGTTAAAGTATCAATGCATTTATAAATTAACAATACGTTCTGGAAAGGGTTAAGACTAAAACTTCGCCTGAAATAGATACATTTAGGTCCTTTTGAAACTCTCCTTGGTATTTTCAACTTCTTGCCCAAATAATTTTCACTTTGTGTCAGAAAGAGAGCATCCCTAAATAGAGATCTCTCTTAGTTTAAATATTTACAGACAAAACAAAACATGACTACGGACAGGCTATAAATTTTTGTTAAATGACCTGAGGTAGGTTAACTGAGGAATGCTGGTATAAGATTTTTCATTCATTTAATTTAGTTGAAGAGTGGGCTCATTGGAGTTTGTCTGTCTTTCTTTTTATATACTTTCCTCTTATAACACATAATAAAAATGACAAAGACAGAGAGAAACAATAAGAGTGTCCTGACACAAAGGGATTTTCACATCTGATCTGATAAAGGAATTGTAAAGGTTTTTTTTGTTTGTTTGTTTGTTTTTGTTTAACTTAATTCCTTTTCATGTAGATATTTTTGTTATTTTGACCCAACATTACAAAATTCATTTACTATTTGAGATTTACTATAAAAAATGAAACTTGGATGCAAAAAAATTAATTAACTGTCATGACAGTGTTTCAAGAGGCACTCAAGCCAAAAAGCCAAGAGAAGTGCGGTTTCTGTGTTAAAGTTCTTGGGCTTTAACAAGGATAAAGAGCTTGATTAGGTCTCTGTGGGCCTCCCAGATTGTTAAGTCATGGCTTTCAAAAAATACTTACACAACTTGACAAGGTTTGAACAATCTTGTAGTTAATCATATGATACTATAGATAGAAAAGTTGAACATCTTGATGCTTATTTAAACGAGGCTTGGGGAAGTTTCTGAAATGAGAAGTAAAGTCAGAAATTTTTATCTACCTGGACAAGAATTTCCAGAATAGTAGAGTCACAAATCATGTTGATGAAGATAGCAGAATGACATTTATAAGTAGAGCTAGAAAATAAATCATGTTATTGTTAGAGGTAGGCTGAACAAAGTACCTAGTTCCAATTTATATATAAAGAGAGAGAAGAGTTGGGAAAACTGAAAGTTAAAGAAACACAGACTATAATAAATATACAGGTTTTTTTGAGAAGCATGATCAAGTAAGGTAGAAAATAAATCTATTGAGTAAATTCTATCAAAACTTTCCACTAAATTATAGAACCTTTGAGACTAGAAGCTTTTTTGTTAACTTTGAAAACAGTGCATTTAGCACATACACAGTATACAATTATAAACACATTGGATAAACAAAGCTTAGCTTACTTCATATGAATGTGACATGTACCTGGTGACAGAGTATACTGAAGAAGCAGTAAGATTCTCCACATAAGTCATCAGGAGCTGAGTTCCATAAAAGCACATTGATTGGATTACATAAAAACTTGAAGATAAACTACAAATGCCCATTTTAGAAAGTGTCTTAGGATGTTTTATGGATACTTCCCAGGTTTTCTGTTTATAATATAAGAACAATATAAGAACAATAAATTCTTCACCTTAGGCATTGAAGCCAGAGTTGCATTACTATTTATAAATTGTTCAAAATCAAATTGTAATTTATAGGTAAACTATTTTGCTGTTAAAACATTAATAAACAGAAGCCTAAATTAAATAGAATTTGGAGACCCGAGGGGTAGGTCTAAGCCTTCTGACAATAGCCAATCCCAATAAGAGAAAGAAAGTCTCCTTTTTTCTGGCGAGGACTCAGCCAATGAAAAGTCATGGACTCTCTGTTTATATGGCCCTCCCAAATTCCTTTTCCTCTCTGTAAAAACATTCTTCTTCCCTTGCCCCATGGGGAACTTGCATTTGACTCAACATGGTTGTAGACTGCAAATTTCAATAATCTGCTGATCCTGAATAAATCTGTCTTTGCTGGACAAATATTGGCAGTATATTTGTTTCAGGTCAATAGCACTATCCTTGACCTGGATGTATGACAAAGCTAAATGGCACTATAATTGGTATGTAAAAATCCCATCTAACCTATTCTGAAAGAATTCCCAAATTTTTACTTTGGAAATCCACAACTAATAAAACTCCAAAACCTCTCTCATTTTTTGATTATCGTCTTTTCCTTTCACTTCTCCTTTCACACATCTATGGAACTAATTTGATTCACATTGCCAATGGATTAAGCTGAGATAATGCCATCAAAAACATGGAAAACAGTGAGGCAGAGACACTGAATAAATGAAGCATTCAGAGCACAGCTCCAAATATGTGACAGCTATGTCAACAGAGCAGTGACACAGTGAGAGGTCAAGATCTGTCTTGCATGCAGAAGTCAGGAAAACAACAAAAAGGAAAACTAGTTTCATAGAAATGGTGAGAATTGTATAATAATAAATACAGGGAATAGGCATTTGAAGCTAATAAAATGTCATAATCACATTAAAATCTCAGAGATAAGCAATGTACAATAAAAGTTACTCTGAAACACACAGGGAGCTTGTATATGAAACAAAAGAAATATTTAAATTATCTCTGTTTTTGAGCAAAGTTGTTCCATTATCTCTAATACAGCAAACTCTAAAATGTATTTTCTGCTTCATTGCAATTCACTGCAAATGGCCCAGATCAACATTCTGAAATTTTAAGTAGATTCCTTAGCTTTCTAATAGGATTTAGTTGTATGACTTCAGTGTCCAAATTTCTGCTTCAGTGAACAATAGCTCTGAGCTAAAATATTAAATAGACTAAGTATTAAACACTTAGTTTCTCCAAGGACATGTATTACAATACAAAGTACTTTGTGAAAGAAAAAAATGAAGAAATGAAGAGAGAGTGCCTGCTGGGTCATCGGTTTCAGTATTTTGACCTCTCCAGAGCAAAGTGTTTGTTTAAATAGGTTAGCTCATTATTTATCTTATAAATATAATACTTTGACAGATTGATCTTCTGATGTTCATGGAGTAATATATAAAGATAGATTCCTTTCTTCCTCCAGGTTTTCAATATATACTGTGAGTATATTCAGCTTTAAAATGCTGTCAGGCATACATACCTTGGAAAGGACAGAAAATTAAGCTATAATCTCAAAATACAGGTTTGCTGAATCCACTGGAGATATACATAGCACCTGACCATGGAGAAGCCATAGATTTTGGCATCAGGGTGACTTTGCTCAAACATTTATAAAAATATTTAAACTTTTTGAATCTCAATGATCTTAGCTATTAGGTGTAAGAATCTATGCTCTTTTAGTGTGAAATTTAATTCTAGATAATATGTAGAATTGAATAAAGTGATTGGGACAGGTTGGGAGACCACTAAGGTCAATCCTCATCATTAATCTCACTCTTACAGGTCAGAGAATGAGGAAATAATATTAAAGTAAATCTCAATAAAAATATATTAATAATATCTGGACAAAAATTTCCCCCCAAATAATTCAAATGAGATATAATCATTCTAAAAAAAAATTACAATGTGGTCCAAAAGCAAATGTTAAAAGAAAATAAAAATTGTATAATAATCTATTAAATGGAGAAAATAGTTACAGGGGAAAAAAAAGAGTCCTAATAGATTTAAAGTAATGCTTGAAAAGATACAAGCAATCACTTCTTGGAGTAGGCATGAAAACCCACTCCAGTATTCTTGCGTGGAGAATCCCATGGACAGAGGAGCCTGGTGGGCTACAGTTCACAGGATCACAAAGAGTTGGGCATGATTGAAGCAACTTAGCATGCATGCAGACAATCACTTCTTATTAAATCTAGAAATGTTGTCTTTTAACTTGGCAGCTTATGAACATTTTCCATTGTAAAATCTGAGTATTATAACTTTAAATCATGTCCATGCATTTTTAAAATGTATCCATCTTTTAGTGTTGCCACTTCCAAGATGGCCTTTCAGATAAACTCGAATTTACACTGGCCTTTATCTATATATTATTTAGAGCATTTTGTTCTACTTCATCCACTTCAATCTTGTGCACACTGTTCTCCTGTACTGATCTGTAAACTCTTGGAGGAAGGGAACAAATTAAACCAGATTAATCTCAATTCCTCCAAGTTGCCTTGAATGATGACTCACATATAGCTTCACATGCTGCAGGAACTAGAACTCTTCATGATCACTTTTGGCCTTTTTCTACAGCTTGTGTTAACTTTCCAGATTCAGTCCTCCCTAGAGCTCACTCTTATGAGTTCCTCTTGGGTATTTTTATTTATTTCTCCTGCTTTTGCATCTTGGTCATAGCCATTCTGAGGAAAATGCTAAAGTTCCCAAAGAGTCCCCTGGCTCCTTATGTACATCAACTCATTACTTTTCTCGAACTTTGACTGGGTTTTATTTCATAATGTAACTTCTTTTCAGTTGCAACATTTTATATACATATACAATAAAACAAATGTATAAAATTAAGTAGCTTGAAGGAGTTAGTAATTTATTCCCATATTCTGGGAACAACAGTCAGCTTTTGCTGAATGGTATATTCTAAATGCCATATCTGTTTATGATTCCAGCTATTCTATAATCCAAACAATCTATGCAAGACCCACAAACATATCATTTGAAATGCAATCCAGATGGTGTCTTGACATCTTAAACTATTACAAAGAGTCATCATCCAGGCCTTGATCAAATATCATAGAAATAGAAACACTTAAAAGAAACAATTGCTTTTAAGCTAATGTAAAATAGCTATAATGCATAAGAAACTATTCTAACTTTGCAATGTTAATTTGCAATTGCTTTAAAATAAAAACTTTTAGGTTTTTAAAACTCACTAGAATTTCAGTGTACATCATTTATTCATAATATGTATCATGATGTTTAACTTATTTAAGTGATGGGATGTCAAGTTTAGTAAAACAAATCTCCTATCTTATTATTTTGATATGGATTTAACCATTGAAATCCAAATTATGAACTCATTTGAAATGAAACAATATTTAGTACTATTCTCTCCTTTTTTTAATTCAAGTAACAATAGATAGCATCATTATTAAATTAAAAATCTGCAAGTATTATAATATTAGATTTTCTACTATTTGTCAGATACATATTTGTGTTACTGAAAAGTTTTGAACCACTGAATTCTGGAAAATTCCATAATCTCTAATAATATGTTCCTATTAAGATAATTTAATATTTATTATGCAAAAACAATTGCAATCAGCAATAAGCCAATTTACGAACTTTAATTTTTACTTAAATTAATTATACATATATAAATTTGCCTTAAAGATTTTAATCAAAAATGATGTCCTGTCATGTTTCTTTTATGAATTTAGAAAATGATTGTATGTCCTGAACCGAACTAAAGCTTATGAAGGAGAAAAGTAGTGTGGAACTATAGTAATTAAAAAGAAGTAGGATGAGACACAGGCATTTACCTTTAAAGCATGTAATATAATCTGTGCAATTATTCTAATGAATTTAGTAAACAACTTAATTTCTTGTGTGTTACAATAACTAAAGCTGCAATTAAATTGAACTGAAAAGTTCTAGTAGAAGAATGCTCTACATAAGCACTAGTTTCTCTCATTATGCAATAATAAATCAGTGCCAACAAGATGACTATTGAACGATCAAGTTTTGCATATCATGTAATTATTTTTTGTTCATCTTAATTTTATATAGTTGTCTTTTCATTTTCTTTAAAAAGAATTGCATCTTTCCCCTTATCTGCCTCTGTCTTTCAATACAATTGAGGCAACTACTGGAGAATACATGCATGAAGCATCTATAAAGAAGTTTGCTTTGGTCTGATAGTCAAGCATGCCATTAAAAAGATACCAGAAACCCACAGTCTAGAAAAACTTGCAACTTTACAATGAGCTCATGATTCTCTGAAAAATATAATGAGTCCTCATAATTTCAGTGTACTCTTCAGTCCATAGGGTGTTGCAAAATAACTTTTAAAAAGTTAATACTATAATTTTAAGAACAGAAAACATTCATTAAATACTAATTCTCATCATCGAGAGAAATCGAGGATGGTCAGACACATGAAAGTTATTTTTCTGAATGATAATCAGATTAGAGAAATTAAAAATATATATATTCTTAATTCTCATCACTACATCACTTATTTGTAAATTCAAAATTTGCTCTTTTTTCCTTGTGAGACAAGCCAAACTTTCCGAAATGAATTATCATAGGCCATATTATTGTAACCATAGTATTCATGGAAATGACTAACAGTTTCAAATCCTGTGACCTGGTAATTTGGTGGATTTCTGTGTGCTAATTTTGCTATCTTGGCCAAATGAAAGTAAATGTTAGAATTTACAAGTATCATACGAGTACCATTTGTTTCCTGAGTAGTAAAGTATGGTAAGGGTAACCTTTCACAACTCGCCTCTCTTTAAGACTCAAATAGACCCCACAGACCTCTTCCCAGAATTAATCAATATCCCATAAGAAGCTCTTCAAGGCATGAAGCCCGTAATGGAAGATCACCAGGCTCAAGGCCTAATTGTCCACTGTAAAGGCCCTTGTAACAGTCTCATTTTACTGGTGAGAAACCTGAAGACCAGGGGTGGAGATGTGGCCAGGATCTCCCAGGAATAAACAGCATTGTTACTGGTTGACACACAGTTGTTCCTAACACTCACATTTACTAACATTCATTTCCATTGCACATTTTTTTTTTACTGTAATTGATTTATGCAGTGCATTCTTTAGTATTTCAGTTGATAAAGTTAGCAATACCTTGATGTCTTCACTTGATAAGAAAAATTATCTACCAGGACAGTAATTCTCAGGGTTCTACTGAGAGTCCTTTTTTTCCTCACAAATTCTCAAGGATGACTTGGATGATATAAAGTTCCTTAGTGGTTCTACTGTATTGCAATATGTGGATGATTTGCTTCTCTCTCCTTCTCAAGACTCTTTACAGGAAGAAAGAATTTACTTGTTAAAGCTTTTAAATTAAAGAGATATAAGGTTGCAAAAGAAAAAAATATAGTTTTCCCAAATCCAGGTTTAATATTTAGGGCATCTGATATCAGAACAAGAGTTACACCTGGGTCTAGATAGATTTCAAGGTGTCTTTAGTCAGTCAATCAGTTCAGTCACTCAGTCGTGTCCAACACTTTGTGATCCCATGAAGAGTAGCATGCCAGGCCTCCCTATCCATCCCAACTCCCAGAGTTTACTCAAACTCATGTCCATCGAGTCGGTGATGCCACCCAGCCATCTCATCCTCTGTCGTCCCCTTCTCCTCCTGGCCCCAATCCCTCCCCAGCAGGAGGGTCTTTTCCAATGAGTCAACTCTTCACATCAGGTGGCCAAAATATGAGAGTTTCAGCTTCATCATCAGTCCTTACAATGAACGCCAAGGACTGATCTCCTTTAGGATGGACTGGTTGGATCTCTTTGCAGTCCAAGGGACTCTCAAGAGTCTTCTCCAACACCACAGTTCAAAAGCATCAATTCTTCGGTGCTCAGCCTTCTTCACACTTCAACTCTCACATCCATACATGACCACTGGAAAAACCATACCCTTTACTAGATGGACCTTTGTTGGTAAAGTAATGTCTCTGATTTTGAATATGCTATCTAGGTTGATCATAACTTTCCTTCCAAGGAGTAAGCATCTTTTAATTTCATTGCTTCAGTCACCATCTGCAGTGATTTTGGAGCCCAAAAAAAGAAAGTCTGACACTGTTTCCACTGTTTCCCCATCTATTTCCCATGAAGTGATAGGACCGGATGCCATGATCTTTGTTTTCTGAATGTTGAGCTTTAAGCCAACTTTTTCACTCTCCTCTTTCACTTGAAACGAGAGGCTTTTGAGTTCCTCTTCACTTTCTGCCATAAGGGTGGTGTCATCTGCATATCTGAGGTTATTGATATTTCTCCCGTTAATCTTGATTCCAGTTTGTGCTTCTTCCAGCCCAGCGTTTCTCATGATGTACACTGAATATAAGTTAAATATGCAGGGTGACCATATACAGCCTCGACATACTCCTTTTCCTATTTGTAACCAGTCTGTTTTCCATGTCCAGTTCTAACTGTTGCTTCCTGACCTCTATATAGGTTTCTTAAGAGGCAGGTCAGGTGGTCTGGTATTCCCATCTCTTTCAGAATTTTCTACAGTTTATTGTGATCTACACAGTCAAAGGCTTTGGCATAGTCAATAAAGCAGAAATAGATGTTTTTCTGGAAATCTCTCACTTTTCGATGATCCAGCAGATGTTGGCATTTTGATCTCTAGTTCCTCTGCCTTTTCTAAAACCAGCTTGAACATCAGGAAGTTCACGGTTCACATATTGCTGAAGCCTGGCTTAAGAATTTTGAGCATTACTTTACTAGCGTGTGAGATGAGTGCAATTGTGTGGTAATTTGAGCATTCTTTGGCATTGTCTTTCTTTGGGATTGGAATGGAAACAGACCTTTTCCAGTCCTGTGGCCACTGCTGAGTTTTCCAAATTTGCTGGCATATTGAGTGCAGCACTTTCACAGCATCATCTTTCAGGATTTGGAATAGCTCAACTGGAATTCCATCACCTCCACTAGCTTTGTTCCTAGTGACATACTGAAACCATAATCATACTGAAACCATAATCAATGTGTCCTAAGTTTCCCCAAACTCAAAACTAAGTGCCAACCATGAGGTTTTCTAGGATAGTTGGTTATTGCCTAAATTGGATTCCAAATTTCTCCCTTATAAGCAAACCTCTTTATATTTTACTGAACAATAACCCCTCTGACCCAACTTTATGGGAAGAACCAGATAACATAATCTTCAGGGCTTTAAAGCTGATTTTGATGAACTCAACTGCCCTTGGGATTCACAATGATCAGATTCCCCTTCTTCTTATTTGGAAAGAAAGGAAATGCCTTGGAGTTTGCACCAAAACACAGGAAACATTATCAATTGATAGCATATTAAAGCCAACAAGTGAACCCTAAAGCATAGGAATATACCCCTTTCCTTAGAGCCGTTACAGCTACTGCTCTTTTGGTTAAAGCCTCCAAGAAAAATTGTTGTAGGATCTCTTGTAACCATTGTTTATACCTCACACAGGAGAAACTCTCCTGAATTTCATCATATTCAACATTTCTTAGTCAGCTTACTCACTCCTGTGAGGTCACTTTAACTGCTTCTCACATTACTCTTCTACACTGTAACAAAGTCAACCCTGATACTCTTCTTCCCTGTCACTAATGAAGTCCCTCAACACTGCCTTCCACTGAGAGATCACCTCTTGACTCCTTGTGATGATCTACAGGAAATTCCACTGGGTAAGGCTGACTTCTCAAGGTTTACTAACAGTTCTTATTTAAAAGTGGACAATGGCAAATAGTGTGTTGGGTATGCTATTACAACTCATTTTGATGTTGTTAAGGCAGAATATTTACCTGTGGTTACTTCAGCCCAACAGACTAAATCAGATGCTCTTCAAAAGGCTTGGACTTTAGCCAAAGGCAAAGCTGCCCATATTTATACTCATAGTACATACACTTTTGGAATAGTTCATGATTTTGGAATATTATGAAACAAGGCTTTCTTACTTCCAGTGGAAATAAAATTAAAAATGCCTTGTATGTTCAGGAATTATTGGCTGCAATACATTGACATACCACTTTATCATTTAGATTATGAGGCATTCTAAACTTGACTTTTGGAAACTAAGGGAAATCACTTTGCTGAGATTTCCACAAGAAATGCTGCTTTTAAAGGAACCTGCAACAGTTAATCCTCTGTAATGATCTGAAGGGATATTTCCCCACATGAAATCTTAGAAAAAATGTCTAGCAAAGTGTAACATTCGCCTTGGAGGAGGGTGGGTGGGTGGGAAGGAAATTCAACAGTTATTGGTTTGCTAAAAAGGGAATACTCTAGTTCTAACCAAATAACAACCCAGACCTACCAGAGACTCTAAAATTCCCACTCCACACCACTGTACATGCATTAAAACCATTGATCTGCTGACAAACTTACAGCATTCATAAACCAGTATAGGTAAGAATGTATTAACAAGGCCACAACAAGTGCCTACCTCACTTGCCCTGATTGTTGTAAGTATAGTCCAATGAAGCTTGTTTGTACTGCTCCTAGACATTTTAAGCTAACTAATAGACCATTTGAGGTCTGGAAAATGAATTTCACACATATTCCTATCTCATGGATATGAATATGTTCTAGTCATGGCTTATATATTTTCACAATGGACCAAAGCCTTCCATTGCAGACAATTTATTGCCTCTTTTGTGGTTAAAGTCCTTTTGTAAAAGATTATCTCACCTGAGGAAATTTTCTTGAAATTAATCATTGAAGAACCCATTTTACCAGCCCAATACTTCAACAAGTCTGTGCTGTTTTGGTGGTTTTACAATAGTTTAACTGTGCTTACCACTTTCAATTCTCTGGTTTTAGCTAAACACACTAATGGCATCATTAAGATGCAACTGACAAAATTTGTAGTGGCTCTCCAAATATATTGGCCAAAATCATTGCCATGGGTTCTTCTAAAACTCAGATCCATCATTTTGGGAACTCATAAACTTTTACTATTTGAGATAGTCACAGCATGCCCAATGCACTTGATTCCTGAGTATTTTGACCTACAATCAATATGAGAGATAATCTAATATTGTGAAAGTCTAACTGTTTCTTTTAAAAATAATTATGTTTTGAAAGAGTCGTCTTTTCACAGTGTACTCTCAGAAGACAAAAACACTAATCATTGCATCTTGCAACCTAGGGATTGTGTCTGTTAGAAAAAGAGCTCTAACAGAAGAAGGATCAGAAGTACTCTCTTGATCCTCAAAGGAAAGGCCTCCATCGGGTACTACTAACCAAATCTTGTGCAACAAAATTCCAAGGAATAGACTCTTGGATTCATGTGACGAATCTAGATAAAGCACTGAAGCTTGACTGAACTTGCACACCATTTGTTGACCTCAAAATAAGCAATTCTCAGAATTGAAGCATATGACATCTGATGAGACAGATTCCTGATGAGAAGATATTTGGACCTGGCCTATTGGAAGTTTGTTAACAAAATTCTGATGATGACATAACACTTCAGATGATCTCCAATGTGTATGACCTTGATAATATGTGAATTTTAGATAAAAAAAATTGCCTGAGTGTTCTCCCTTCTACTTAATTACATGTGACCTCAATAGGCTTTCAATCTCTGCACTTTCCCTCTGATGTGAGAAACTATCGCCCAAAAATTCTTTCCTGAGGGATCAAAACCACTGAAATTTGAAAATCTTATTGTCACTCAGCAATGCTTTCAGAAAAAGATCTTGTTCAAAAGGTGAAAATGTTAATTATAACAATAATGGGGAAAAAAAAAAAAAAAAAAAGACTTCAATTAACCAGGAGACCAGAAGAAGTAGTTTTCAGGTCCTGTGATGACAGTAGAGCCCAGCTGGAAGATCCCTCTCCTGGCACAACTCAATCAATGGAAAACCATGGACTCTGTTAACTAAAGCCCTCCCAATCTCTTTTTCATCTCTATAAAAGCATCATCATTCACTTGCTTTGCAGGACATGCATGTTGATTTCCATGGTTGCAGATACTCAATCAATTCTCTACTGATCCCAAATACATTTTTTTTTTTTTTTTTTTCTGGAGAAATAACTGGTGTCTATTTGTTTTAGGTCAACAACACCAATTAAACTTTGACAAACAATATAATTAACCCAATACTTCAAAATAGAAGCAAAACTCTGTTTATGGCTAGAATGAGAATGGACATTTCCTCAGTAACCTAGCATACTGTTGTTTTTTAAAAAAGAATGGAAATGAGTTAATTTACAACTCAAAGCTTTGTGAGTTTTCTGAATAAAGGTTCAGATAGTAAATATGTTAAGTTTTGAGGCCTATATGGTCTTTTTTGGCCACCACTCAAATCTGCCATTGAAGCATGAAAGCAGACAACAAGATTAGTAAATAACAGTAAATACATGTATGTGACTCCCATTCACCACCCAGTTTTTTTGTACCAAAATTGGTTGAAGGCAGGACTTGGCTAGCAGAGCCATTGTTTGTCAGCCCACAAGGATGATTAGAGATGTATGGAAAATAAAACTTGAATACAGTGGTGCTTATATTTACATCTTCTTAATTTCATGACATTAAAATGACTTACTTAACAGAGACAATTCACTCTAACTTCTCTCTCTTGTCAGGCAAAAATATATAAACATATAAATTGAGGCAATATAAAGTACACAGTTATTATGGACACAACTCCAGAATCAGGTTGCACAGGTTTGTATCCTCTTTTCTAGACATTACTTATGACTTCAGTAAAATATTGTAATCAAACTTGCTTGCTGAAAACTGTGACCTAATGCTAGTGACATAAAATGAGAAACAAAGAATATTTGGAGGGGAACACAAAATAAATACCAATTTTAGCAAAAATATTGCTGATTATTCCAAATGTCAAAACCATATAAGAAATTCTGTATCTGTGTTTGAAATATAATTGTGATATATTATGACAATAAAAATGACATTTCAATGTCAATTTAATATATCTTAACAATAATTTCTGCCTTAATATGTTTACCAAGAAGAAAACAAAGGTTTTCTAAATTGGCCATATGGAACTTAATAATAGAGTCACTTAGACACGGTACACATGAGTTAAAACCAAAAATATTCTTAAGGTATTAATACCCCACTCACACCAATGGATAGATCAACTAAACAGAAAATTAACAAGGAAACACAAACCTTAAATGATACAATAGACCAGTTAGACCTAATTGATATCTATAGGACATTTCATCCCAAAACAATGAATTTCACCTTTTTCTCAAGCGCACACAGAACCTTCTCCAGGATAGATCACATCCTGGGTCATTAATCTAGCCTTGGTAAGTTCGGAAAATTGAAATCATCCCAAGCATCTTTTCTGACCACAATGCAGTAAGATTAGATCTGAATAACAGGAGAAAAACTATTAAAAATTCCAACATATGGAGGCTGAACAATACGCTGCTGAATAAACAACAAATCACAGAAGAAATAAAAATCTGCATAGAAATGAATGAAAATGAAAACACAACAACCCAAAACCTGTGGGACACTGTAAAAGCAGTCCTAAGGGGAAAGTTCATAGCAAAACAGGCATACCCCAAGAAACAAGAAAAAAGCCAAATAAATAACCTAACTCCAAACCTAAAGCAACTAGAAAAGGAAGAAATGAAGCACCACAAGGTTAGTAGGAGGAAAGAAATCTTAAAAATTAGGGCAGAAATAAATTCAAAAGAAACAAAAGAGACCATAGCAAAAATCAACAAAGCCAAAAGCTGGTTCTTTGAAAGGGTAAATAAAATTGGCAAACCATTAGCCAGACTCATCAAGAAACAAAGGGAGAAAAATCAAATCAATAAAATTAGAAATGAAATTGGAGAGATCACAACAGACAACACAGAAATACAAAGGATCATAAGAGACTACTATCAGCAATTATATGGCAATAAAATGGACAACGTGGAATAAATGGACAAATTCTTAGAAAAGTACAACTTTCAAAAACTGGATCAGGAAGAAATAGAAAATCTTAACAGACCCATCACAAGCACGGAAATTGAAACTGTAGTCAGAAATCTTCCAGCAAACAAAAGCCCAGATCCAGACGGCTTCACAGCTGAATTCTACCAAAAATTTAGAGAAGAGCTAACACCTATCCTACTCAAACTGTTCCAGGAAATTGCAGAGGAAGGCAAACTTCCAAACTCATTCTATGACACCACCATCACCCTAATACCAAAACCTGACAAAGATGCCACAAAAAAAGAAAACTAGAGACCAATATCACTGATGAACATAGATGCAAAAATCCTTAACAAAATTCTAGCAATCAGAATCCAACAACACATTAAAAAGATCATACACCATGACCAAGTGGGCTTTATCCCAGGAATGCAAGGATTCTTCAGTATCCGCAAATCAATCAACGTAATACACCACATTAACAAATTGAAAAATAAAAACCATATGATTATATCAATAGATGCAGAGAAAGCCTTTGACAAAGTTCAACATCCATTTATGATAAAAACTCTCCAGAAAGCAGGAATAGAAGGAACATATCTCAACATAATAAAAGCTATATATGACAAACCCACAGCAAACATTATCCTCAATGGTGAAAAATTGAAAGCATTTCCTCTAAAGTCAGGAACAAGACAAGAATGCCCACTTTCACCATTACTATTCAACATAGTTTTGGCCATAGCAATCAGAGCAGAAAAAGAAATAAAAGGATTCCAAATTGGAAAAGAAGAAGTAAAACTCTCACTGTTAAGAGATGACATGATCCTCTACGTAGAAAACCCTAAAGAATCCACCAGAAAACTACTAGAACTAATCAATGAATATAGTAAAGTTGCAGGATATAAAATCAATGCACAGAAATCCCTTGCATTCCTGTACACTAAGAATGAGAAAATAGAAAGAGAAATTAAGGAAACAATTCTATTCACCATTGCAATAAAAAGAATAAAATACTTAGGAATATATTTTCCTAAAGAAACTAAAAACCTATATATAGAAAACTATAAAACACTGGTGAAAGAAATCAAAGAGTACACTAATAGATGGAGAAATATGTTCATGGATCGGTAGAATCAATATAGTCAAAATGAGTATACTACCCAAAGTAATAAACTGTGGAAAATTCTGAAAGTGATGGGAATACCAGACCACCTGATATGCCTCTTGAGAAATCTGTATGCAGGTCAGGAAGCAACAGTTAGAACTGGACATGGAACAACAGACTGGTTCCAAATAGGAAAAGCAGTATGTCAAGGCTGTATATTGTCACCATGTTTATTTAACTTATATGCAGAGTACATCATGAGAAATGCTGGACTGGAGGAAACACAAGTTGGAATCAAGATTGCTGGGAGAAATATCAATAACCTCAGATATGCAGATGACACCAGCCTTATGGCAGAAAGTGAAGAGGAACTGAAAAGCCTCTTGATGAAAGTGACAGTGGAGAGTGAAAAGGTTGGCTTAAAGCTCAACATTCAGAAAACGAAGATCATGGCATCTGGTCTCATCACTACATGGGAAATAGATGGGGAAACAGTGGAAACAGTGTCAGACTTTATTTTTCTGGGCTCCAAAATCACTGCAGATCGTGACTGCAGCCATGAAATTAAAAGACGCTTACTCCTTGGAAGGAAAGATATGACCAACCGAGATAGCATATTCAAAAGCAGAGACATTACTTTGCCAAAAAAGGTTCGCCTAGTCAAGGCTATGGTCTTTCCTGTGGTCATGTATGGATGTGAGAGCTGGACTGTGAAGAAGGCTGACCGCCGACGAATTGATGCTTTTGAACTGTGGTGTTGGAGAAGACTCTTGAGAGTCCCTTGGGCTGCAAGGAGATCCAACTGGTCCATTTTGAAGGAGATCAGCCCTGGGATTTCTTTGGAAGGAATGATGCTAAAGCTGAAACTCCAGTATTTTGGCCACCTCATGCGAAGAGTTGACTCATTGGAGAAGACTCTGATGCTGGGAGGGATTGGGAGCAGGAGGAGAAGGGGACGACAGAGGATGAGATGGCTGGATGGCATCACTGACACCATGGATGTGAGTCTGAGTGACTTCCGGGAGTGATGATGGACAGGGAGGCCTGGCGTGCTGCAGTTCATGGGGTCGCAAAGAGTCGGACACGAATGAGCAACTGATCTGATCTGACCCAAAGCAATTTATAGATTCAATGCAATCCCCATCAAGCTACCAACGGTATTCTTCACAGAGCTAGAACAAATAATTTCTCAATTTGTATGGAAATACAAAAAAACTCAAATAGCCAAAGCTATCTTGAGAGAGAAGAATGGAACTGGAGGAATCAACCTGCCTGACTTCAGGCTCTACTACAAAGCCACAGTCATCAAGACAGTATGGTACTGGCACAAAGACAGAAATATAGATCAATGGAACAAAATAGAAAGCCCAGAGATAAATCAATGCACATATGGACACCTTATCTTTGACAAAGGAGGCAAGAATATACAATGGATTAAAGACAATCTCTTTAACAAGTGGTGCTGGGAAAACTGTTCAACCACTTGGAAAAGAATGAAACTAGAACACTTTCTTAACACCATACACAAAAATAAGCTCAAAATGGATTAAAGATCTAAATGTAAGACCAGAAACCATAAAACTCCTAGAGGAAAACATAGGCAAAACACTCTCTGACATACATCACAGCAGGATCCTCTATGACCCACCTCCCAGAATATTGGAAATAAAATCAAAAATAAATAAATGGGACCTAATTAAACTTAAAAGTTTCTGCACAGCAAAGGAAACTATAAGCAAGGTGAAAATACAGCCTTCAGAATGGGAGAAAATAATAACAAATGAAGCAACAGACAAACAACTAATCTCAAAAATATACAAGCAACTCTTACAGCTCAATTCCAGAAAAATAAATGACCCAATCAAAAAATGGGCCAAAGAACTAAATAGACATTTCTCCAAAGAAGACATACAGATGGCTAACAAACACATGAAAAGATGCTCAACATCACTCATTATCAGAAAAATGCAAATCAAAACCACTATGAGGTACCATTTCACGCCAGTCAGAATGGCTGTGATCCAAAAGTCCACAAGCAATAAATGCTGGAGAGGGTGTGGAGAAAAGGGAACCCTCTTACACTGTTGGTGGGAATGCAACCTAGTACAGCCACTATGGAGAACAGTATGGAGATTCCTCAAAAAACTGGGATTAGAATTGCCTTATGATCCAGCAACCCACTGCTGGGCATACACACTGAGAAAACCAGAATTGAAAGAGACACGTGTACCCCAATGTTCATAGCAGCACTGTTTACAATAGCCAGGACGTGGAAGCAACCTAGATGTCCATCCGCAGATGAATGGATAAGAAAGCTGTGGTACATATACACAATGGAGTATTACTCAGCCATTAAAAAGAATACATTTGAATCAGTTCTAATGAGGTGGATGGAACTGGAGCCTATTATACAGAGTGAAGTAAGCCAGAAGAAAATCACAAATACAGTATACTAACACATATATATGGAATTTAGAAAGATGGTAACAATAACCCTGTTTACGAAACAGCAAAAGAGACAGTGATGTATAGAACAGTCTTTTGGACTCTGGGAGAGGGAGAGGGTGGGATGATTTGGAAGAATAGCATTGAAATATGTATAATATCATATCTGAAACGAGTCGCCAGTCCAGGTACGATGCCTGATGACAGATGCCTGGGGCTGGTGCACTGGGACGACTCAGAGGGATGGTATGGGGAGGGAGGAGGGAGGAGAGTTCAAGATGGGGAACACATGTGTACTTGTGGCAGATTCATTTTGATGTATGGCAAAAGCAATACAATATTGTAAAGTTAAGCAAAATAAAATTAAAAAAAAAAAAAAAAAAAAAAAACACCTCTGAAGTATAGTCAGTTGAGTTAGTGAGCCCTGATAGTTGATGTATAGTTTGCTCTGTAAGGATGTGGTTCATGGTCTTCACAGAGTCCAAGTGCTCTCTTGCACAATAGGCCTGAGAATCAGAAGGACGAGGTGTTGAGGCAAGGAATATGACTATCCAGAAAGCTGGCTGAATGAGAAGATGGTCTCAAAGTAGACATCTTGTTGGGATCTGGATGTCAGCACCTTTTATAGAGTCACAGAGAGAGAAGCAATGAGGAACTAAAGTCCAAAGGCAGAATAGAGAGGGAGAGGCATTGGGGAAATAAAGAGAGTAGAAAGGGAGATGTGGTAGGAAAGCAAAGCTAAAAGGTCTTCAGTCTTGCAAAACATCACCTGGAAGGGCCAGCCTTTGGAAGGGGTGTGTTAATCTCTTCTTTTGGTTGTAGCTATTCACAGGTGGCACTTCATGGCAAATGGGAAAACAATGGAAACAGTGAGAGACTTTATTTTTAGGGGGCTCCAAAATCACTGCAGATGATGATAGCAGCCATGAAATTAAAAGATGCCTGCTCCTTAGAGGAAAAGCTATTAACTTTTTTATCAACCTAGACAGCATATTAAAAAGCAGAGACATTACTTTACCGACCAAGTTCCATCTATTCAAAGCTATGGTTTTTCCAGTAGTCATGTATAGATGTGAGAGTTGGAGCATAAAGAAAGCTGAGCACCGAAGAACTGATACTTTTAAACTGCGGTGTTAGAGAAGACTCTTGAGCGTCTCTTGAACTGCAAGGAGATTCAAACAATCCATCCTAAAGGAGATCAGTCCTGAATACTCTTTGGAAGGACTGGTGTTGAAGATGAAACTCCAATACTTTGGCCACCTGATATGAGGAGATGACTCATTGGAAAAGACTGATGCTGGGAAAGAGTGAAGGCAGGAGAAGGGGAAGACAGAGGATGAGATGGTTGGATAGCATCACTGACTCAATGGATATGAATTTGAGCAAGCTCCAGGAGATGGTAAAGGACTGGGTAGCCTGTCGTGCTTCAGTCCATGGAGTTGCAAAGAGTTGGACATGGCTGAGTAACTGAACTGATTAAACTGATTCACAGGTGGGCAGGGTCAGAGTATCTTTCTATGAGCTGAACAAAGGCTCTTTAGTTTAACAGTCAGGCAGAGAGGCAGGGTCCTCTTTGGCAGGACATTATGTATGACTGTAATAATAGAAGCAGTGAAAAGCAACTCAAAGAAATAGTTTTCAGTATGGAGTCGAACTGACAACACTTAGGCCAATGTATTAAAGTTAAACTGAGTTTTACCTTAAAACAAACAAACAAACAAATATATATATATATATATATATATATATAAATCTTGGTGTGGACCTAACAGAAGCAGAAGATATTAAGAAGAGGTGGCAAGAATACACAGAAGAACTGTACAAAAAAGAGCTTCAAGACCTAGATAATCATGATGATGTGATCACTGACCTAGAGCCAGACATCTTGGAATGTGAAGTCAAATGGGCCTTAGAAAGCATCACTATGAACAAAGCTAGTGGAGGTGATGGAATTCCAGTGGAGCTATTCCAAGTCCTGAATGATGATGCTGTGAAAGTGCTACACTCAATATGCCAGCAAATTTGGAAAACTCAGCAGTGGCCACAAGATTGGAAAAGGTCAGTTTTCATCCCAATCCCAAAGAAAGGCAATGCCAAAGAGTGCTCAAACTACCGAACAATTGCACTCATCTCACACGCTAGTAAAGTAATGCTCAAAATTCTCCAAGCCAGGCTTCAGCAATATGTGAACCGTGAACTTCCTGATGTTCAAGCTGGTTTTAGAAAAGGCAAAGGAACCAGAGATCAAATTGCCAACATCTGCTGGATCATGGAAAAAGCAAGAGAGTTCCAGAAAAACATCTATTTCTGCTTTATTGACTATGCCAAAGCCTTTGACTGTGTGGATCACAATAAACTATGGAAAATTCTGAAAGAGATGGGAATACCAGACCACCTGATCTGCCTCTTAAAAAAAAAAAAAAAAAGAAAGAAATCTGTATGCAGGTCAGGAAGCAACAGTTAGAACTGGTCATGGAACAACAGACTGGTTCCAAATAGGAAAAGGAGTACGTCAAGGCTGCATATTGTCACCATGTTTATTTAACTTATATGCAGAGTACATCATGAGAAATGCTGGACTGGATGAAACACAAGTTGGAATCAAGATTGCCGGGAGAAATATCAATAACCTCAGATATGCAGATGACATGACTCTTATGGCAGAAAGTGAAGAGGGGCTAAAAAGCCTCTTGATGAAAGTGAAAGTGGAGAGTGAAAAGGTTGGCTTAAAGCTCAACATTCAGAAAACGAAGATCATGGCATCTGGTCCCATCACTGCATGGGAAATAGATGGGGAAACAGTGGAAACAGTGTCAGACTTTGTTTTTCTGGGCTCCAAAATCACTGCAGATGGTGACTGCAGCCATGAAATTAAAAGACGCTTGCTCCTTGGAAGGAAAGTTATGACCAACCTAGATAGCATATTCAAAAGCAGAGACATTACTTTACCAACAAAGGTTCACCTAGTCAAGGCTATGGTCTTTCCTGTGGTCATGTATGGATGTGAGAGCTGGACTGTGAAGAAGGCTGAGCGCCGAAGAATTGATGCTTTTGAACTGTGGTGTTGGAGAAGATTCTTGAGAGTCCCTTGGACTGCAAGAAGATCCAACCAGTCCATTCTGAAGGAGATCAATCCTGGAATTTCTTTAGAAGGAATGATGCTAAAGCTGAAACTCCAGTATTTTGGCCGCCTCATGCGAAGAGTTGACTCATTGGAGAAGACTCTGATGCTGGGAGGGATTGAGGGCAGGAGGAGAAGGGGACGACAGAGGATGAGATGGCTGGATGGCATCACTGACTCGATGGATGCAAGTCTGAGTGACCTCCGGGAGCTGGTGATGGACAGGGAGGCCTGGCGTGCTGCGGTTCATGGGGTCGCAAAGAGTCGGACACGACTGAGCGACTGATCTGATCTGATCTGATATATATATTCTTAAGGAAAATTTAACATATCATTAAAGTTTTTTAAATCAAAGACAAAGTGACCCAGAAAATATTTTGTCTATGTTCTGAACACTGAAGAAGCTTTAGCTGACAAAATTTGCTTTTATGCTAATAGTACAAAAGGATATGAATGAGAATGCATAATTTTTTAAAATGGCTATATAAAGATGTCAATTATACATATGTAAACTGTATAGAATGTAACTCACTTTATGAATAAATTTATCCATGCTACACAAAAATAGCATGATATTTAAAAGCAGACCAATACGTAGAAACAAATATGTCAAATCTATCTTCTATGATGTATCAGGATGCTGAATATGTGACAAAAAATGGAACAGAATATGGCTTTCCTTGTCTGTATTGGTCAAATCTTTTTGATAAAATTCTATGTGACAAATCTTACTTCTAAAAGTAATATCAAAAGAAATATCCATTCTGCTGAAAACATGTACACACACAGCTTTCCATCAAAAGAGTTGAGATTGATTCATGTATTTTTAAACTCTTCCATTTCTTTTAATCATTAATGATATTTTTGTTTAAAATAAAGACACTCTGTCCTTACCTTGCAGTTTCTTCTTCAGTTAGATGTACAACCTATATTTTTATCACATGTGTTTAGGTAGACATAGGTGTAATATTAACAAAAATCCAAATGTATTAGCAGATTAATATGTTGTAATGGGAGGTTGTAAAATGTGTAAACTTACAATTTTGTGTTACTTAATGACACATTTTAAAATGTCTATTATTGAGTTTACCACTTTTAACTTATCTCTGTTTTGGACAGTTCAAATTTATTTTGTCTAAACTCATTGTGTGTTTGTGAGTGTCTGTGTGTTACACAACATGGAAGGCTTTTATAGTAAGGAAGTCAGGATAGGGAAAAAAGTCATCATGAAAGAGAAAATGACATTTATTGGAAGAAAGTAAAAGTTCGGGTAACAATGGATTTTCTGTAGCTGAGTGATGATGTTTTACATTGGTCTGGCTTGTTATTGGGCAAGAAGGAAATCTTCTTTCCTCCTGTGGGGGGAGGGATAGTAGTTGTACTTGCTGTGTCGTAGTAGAAGGTACATCTCTTTCTGTTGGGGTCAGTAACTGATGTCTTTCTGTTGAGGAAATTGACATTTTCCTGTTCCAGTAATTGACCGTGTGTGGTAGGGCATAAGAGCTCCCTCTACAGGTCTTCACAAGTCCCAATTGTTGAGGTTTCCTTTTTATTAATTTTCACAGGGCATTCCCTAAAAATACAACTTGTCATTTCTACACAGGCCTGGGGTTTAAAAGGTTACAAATTATTATTTCAATAGAGTGGAAATGGCAAACAAAATTTCAGAGTGGCATTAAGAAATTTGCAAAATTAACTAAGATAAAGCAAGCAGAAGTCTTTAACTTATGAATAATCATAAACAGGAGAATAGTTTTCTATTCTTAGAAAAATTGATCTAAATAAATGATTATATGTAGTCAACTGAGGGAAAATATAGCCTAAATAGTTTCAACATAGTTCTGTGCTATGTGTGCTAAAATATTCTGAGTCTAAGAGATTGTATATTATAGAAAATGAGGAATTTTCAAACACAGAAGCATTAAAAGTAAAAACTACATAGATATTTTACTTGAAATTTTAGGAATTTATCTGCATGGAGTCAACATGCTGACTTGAAAGAAAATAAATATGAAATATAAGTAGTGTAGTGCAATGTAATGTGTTATTGAGAGTATACATGACAAAGATTAATTTCATATTTATAAAGAACACACTGTACAACCAAAACTGACTTTTTGTTGCACTTAAAGATGAAAGTTCCTCACATACTTTGAAATTTTAGAAAACTGCATTATGAAAATTTTCACTTTAAAGATTCATATATTTAAGTATAAATTAATAATTCACAGAAACTTTTATTTTAAAATCTTTGACAATAAGCCATCCATGTATATAATTGCATTCAGAGAAATTATTTCAATCTCTTTTATTTGCAATGTAGATTTTATTTTATGTTAGTTTATTTTTATATTTTAGCATTGTGGAGGTATACATGACATAAAAATTGCACAAATTTAATATATGCACTTTGATGATTTAATACTTCATAGGTTTAATGTATATTGAGTGAAGCAATTTACTGGAGACAATTTTGTTTCATTTTATTTTAACTCTGTCCCTTGTTTAGCTTCACTACTGAAGCGACTTAGCAGCAGCAGCAGTCTCTTCGAACACTTAAGGTCCTATTATAAATGTCTCCAATAAACAAGAAACTTCTAGACATGATATTTAATCCTTTCTACAACCCTGAAAAGGGTAGATTACAATAACTATGTGGTATAAGCATGAAAATATTTTTTGATTGTATGAGTACTAGATGAAAATTCTTACAAGAAAGAAATTGAGATTATATAATTTTCAAAGGTAATTTTCCCTTTCTATACCCAGAAAATCAGAATATAGAGAATTTAAAATAAATATATATTCACTGAAAAGGAATGAAGCAAAAATTCATAGTTAACCACACATGAAACAAAAATTCATAGTTAACTACAAAGAATACAGATCTCTTTGACTTTATATAAATTAATAGTGCTATTTTGAAATAGGCCAATGCAGTTTGTGACCCAGACAGCAACCCTTCTATGGAATCTTTTGAAAAATAGCATAGGCTTCTTGATCATAAAATAGTATTATTAGCCTTCTGATACTAACAAAATCCTTATTGTATCTACCAAGTTTTCAGAATAATAATAATAATAATAAAACAACTGGAAAGAATCTGTCTGCAAATTTAAAATTATACGAAGAAATTAAAAGTATAATTATAAAAGTTATAGTAATAAATTAAAATTATGAAGTTATAATTAAAAGAAGAAAGCAGGAGACCCAGGTTGGATCCCTTAGTCAGGAAGATAGGAAGATCTCCTAAAGGAGGGAATGGTTACCTACTCCAGTATTCTTTCTTGGATAATTCCACGGACAGAGGAGCTCGGCAAGCTACAGACCATGCAGTGGCAAAGAGTCAGACATTACTGTGTGACTAACACACACACACACACACACTCAAAACGTGTAAGCCAACGTATATTTTCAGAAAATATGAAAAAAATACACATTTTAGTTGATAAAAAGTATTAACAGGAAAAATATACTTAAGGTACTGGTAGCATATGTGAATAAGTATTTAACATTATTAATTCAATCATATGCATTTAGACATATCTTATATGCACATCTTACATATTCTAAATTTGTTAAACTCTGTACAAAGACGCTTACTCCTTGGAAGGAAAATTATGACCAACCTAGATAGCATATTCAAAAGCAGAGACATTACTTTACCAACAAAGGTTCGCCTAGTCAAGGCTATGGTCTTTCCTGTGGTCATGTATGGATGTGAGAGCTGGACTGTGAAGAAGGCTGAGAGCCGAAGAATTGATGCTTTTGAACTGTGGTGTTGGAGAAGACTCTTGAGAGTCCCTTGGACTGCAAGAAGATCCAACCAGTCCATTCTGAAGGAGATCAATCCTGGACTTTCTTTGGAAGGAATGATGCTAAAGCTGAAACTCCAGTATTTTGGCCACCTCATGCTAAGAGTTGACTCATTGGAGAAGACTCTGATGCTGGGAGGGATTGAGGGCAGGAGGAGAAGGGGACGACAGAGGATGAGATGGCTGGATGGCATCACTGACTCGATGGGTGTGAGTCTGGGTGACCTCCGGGAGCTGGTGATGGACAGGGAGGCCTGGCGTGCTGCGGTTCATGGGGTCGCAAAGAGTCGGACACGACTGAGCGACTGATCTGATCTGATCTCTGATACAAGGGGTTATAGGAAGATGAGAAAAAAAGAAGAATGATTTGCAATTATAAGTTCAAAAATTTTCAAATGAAGAAACTTTGATGACAGAATTGCATAGTGTTTAGAAGAACACAGAAAATGTTCCCACTGCTGCTGCTGCTAAGTTGCTTCAGTAGTGTCCGACTCTGTGAGACCTAAGAGAAGGCAGCCCACCAGGCTCCCCCATCCCTGGGATTCTCCAGGCAAGAACACTGGAGTGGGTTGCCATTTCCTTCCCCAATGCATGAAAGTGAAAAGTGAAAGTGAAGTCACTCAGTCGTGTCTGACTCTTAGCGACCCCATGGACTGCAGCCCACCAGGCTCCTCCGTCCATGGGATTTTCCAGGCAAGAGTACTGGAGTGGGGTGCCATTGCCTTCTCCCAAATGTTCCCACATCTGGCATTAAATGAAGGTCAGAAAATATGTGAAATTTTAATGAAAAGCAGTAAGATATCATATTGTGATGTCTCTACAGCTCTATTCAAATTGGGCCAAATTAATATCAATAATAATGCCTCAAAAATGTATCCCCTCTTACCACCAATGGCTAAATAGCTAAACCCTATGTAAGTGCTGGAGAAGATTCTTGAGAGTTCCTTGGATAGCAAGGAGATGAAAACAGTCAATCTTAAAAAGAAATCAATCCAGAATATTCGTTGAAAGGACCGCTGCTGAAGCTGAAGGTTTAATACTTTGGCCACCCGATGCAAAGGGCCAACTCACTGGAAATACCATGATGGTGAGAAAGATTCAGGGCTGGAGGAGAAGGGGTGAACAAAGGATGGGATGGTTGGATGGCATCACCGACTGAATGGACATGAATTTTAGCAAACTGGTAGTAGGTACTGAAGGACAGGGGAGCCTGACTTGCTGCAGTTAATGGGGTTGCAAAGAGTTAGACACAACTTAGCAACTGAACAACAACACGAAAATGCATAACTCAGAATTCATGCAAAATAGTGACTAAAAAACATGGTACTGATTACTATTATTTAAGATGATTTCATCAAATCCCTTATGATTATACAGTGGAAGTGAAAAATAGATTCAAGGGATTAGATCTGATAGAGTGCCTGAAGAATTATGGACTAAGGTTCATAGTAAAGGAGAAAAAGAAACATGAACCCATTTGAATGCAGAGTTCCAAAGAATAGCAAAGAGAGAAAGCCTTCCTCAGCAATCAATGCAAAGAAATAGAGGAAAACAGTGTAAGAGGGTTCCCTTTTCTCCACACCCTCTCCAGCATTTATTGCTTGTGGACTTTTGGATTGCAGCCATTCTGACTGGTGTGAAATGGTACCTCATAGTGGTTTTGATTTGCGTTTCTCTGATAATGAGTGATTGAGCATCTTTTCATGTGTTTGTTAGCCATCTGTATGTCTTCTTTGGAGAAATGTCTATTTAGTTCTTTGGCCCTTTTTTTGATTGAGTCATTTATTTTTCTGGAATTGAGCTGTAGGAGTTGCTTGTATATTTTTGAGATTAGTTGTTTGTCTGTTGCTTCATTTGTTATTATTTTCTCCCATTCTGAAGGCTGTCTTTTCACCTTGCTTATAGTTTCCTTTGTTGTGCAGAAGCTTTTAAGTTTAATCAGGTCCCATTTGTTTATTTTTGATTTTATTTCCAATATTCTGGGAGGTGGGTCATAGAGGATCCTGCTGTGATGTATGTCAGAGAGTGTTTTGCCTATGTTTTCCTCTAGGAGTTTTATGGTTTCTGGTCTTACAGTACAGCCACTTTGGAGAACAGTATGGAGATTTCTCAAAAAACTGGGAATATAACTGTCTTATGATCCAGCAATCCCACTGCTGGGCATACACACTGAGAAAACCAGAATTGAAAGAGACATCTGTACCCCAATGTTCATAGCAGCACTGTTTACAATAGCCAGGACTTGGAAGCAACCTAGATGTCCATCCGCAGATGAATGGATAAGAAAGCTGTGGTACATATACACAACGGAGTATTACTCAGCCATTGAAAAGAATACATTTGAATCAGTTCTAATGAGGTGGATGGAACGGGAGCCTATTATACAGAGTGAAGTAAGCCAGAAAGAAAAACACAAATGCAGTATACTAACGCATATATATGGAATTTAGAAAGATGGTAACAATTAACCCTGTTTACGAGACAGCAAAAGAGACACTGATGTATAGAACAGACTTTTGGACTCTGGGAACGGGAGAGGGTGGGATGATTTGGGAGAAAAGCACTGAAATATGTATAATATCATATCTGAAACGAGTCGCCAGTCCAGGTACGATGCCTGATAACGGATGCCTGGGGCTGTTGCACTGGGACAACCCAGCGGGATGGTATGGGGAGGGCGGAGGGAGGAGGGTTCAGGATGGGGAACACATGTGTACTTGTGGCAGATCCATCATGATATATGGCAAAAGCAATACAATATTGTAAAGTTAAGCAAAATAAAATTTAATTAAAAAAACTAAAAAATAAAGAAAGAAATAGAGGAAAACAATAGAATGGGAAAGTCTAGAGATCTCTTCAAGAAAATTAGAGATTACAAAGGAAACATTCCATGCAAAAATGGGATGAATAAAGGACAGAAATGGTATGGATCTAACAGAAGCAGAAGATATTAAGAAGAGGTGGCAAGAATACACAGAAGGACTATACAAAAAAAGATCTTCATTACCCATATAATCACGATGGTGTGATCACCAACTTAGAACCACATATCCTTGAATGCAAAGTCAAGTGGGCCTCAGGAAGCATCACTACAATCAAAGCAAGTGGAGGTGATGGAATTCCAGTTGAGCTATTTCAAATCCTAAAAGATGATGCTGTGAAAGTGATACACTCAGTATGACAGCAAATTTGGAAAATTCGACAGTGGCCACAGGACTGGAAGAGGTCAGTGTTCATTCTAATCCCAAAGAAAGGTAATACCAAAGAACGTCTAAATTTCTGCACAATTGCACTCATCTCATAGGCAAGTAAAGTAGTGCTCAAAATTCTCCAAGCCAGGCTTTAACAGAATGTTAACTGTGAACTTCCAGATGTTCAAGCTGGGTTTAGGAAAGACAGAAGAATCAGGTATCAAATTGCCAACACCTGTTGGATCACTGAAAAAGCAAGAGAGTTCCAGAAAGCATCTACTTCTGCTTTATTGACTACGCCAAAGCCTTTGACTGTGTGGACCATAAAAAACCGTGGAAAATTCTTAAAGAGATAGGAATATCAGACCACCTGAGCTTCTTTTTGAGAAACCTATATGCAGTTCTGGAATGTGAAGTCAAGTGGGCCTTAGAAAGCATCACTACGAACAAAGCTAGTGGAGGTGATGGAATACCAGTGGAGCTATTCCAAATCCTGAAAGATGATGCTGTGAAAGTGCTGCACTCAATATGCCAGCAAATTTGGAAAACTCAGCAGTGGCCACAAGATTGGAAAAGGTCAGTTTTCATCCCAATCCCAAAGAAAGGCAATGCCAAAGAGTGCTCAAACTACCGCACAATTGCACTCATCTCACACGCTAGTAAAGTAATGCTCAAAATTCTCCAAGCCAGGCTTCAGCAATATGTAAACCGTGAATTTCCTGATGTTCAAGCTGGATTTAGAAAAGGCAGAGGAATCAGAGATCAAATTGCCAAAATCTGCTGGATCATCGAAAAAGCAAGAGAGTTCGAGAAAAACATCTATTTCTGCTTTATTGACTATGCCAAAGCCTTTGACTGTGTGGATCACAATAAACTGTGGAGAATTCTGAGAGAGATGGGAATACCAGACCACCTGATCTGCCTCTTGAGAAATCTGTATGCAGGTCAGGAAGCAACAGTTAGAACTGGTCATGGATCAACAGACTGGCTCCAAATAGGAAAAGCAGTATGTCAAGGCTGTATATTGTCATCATGTTTATTTAACTTATATGCAGAGTACATCATGAGAAATGCTGGACTGGAAGAAACACAAGCTGAAATCAAGATTGCTGGGAGAAATATCAATAACCTCAGATATGCAGATGACACCACCCTTATGGCAGAAAGTGAAGAGGAACTCAAAAGCCTCTTGATGAAAGTGAAAGTGGAGAGTGAAAAGGTTGGCTTAAAACTCAACATTCAGAAAACGAAGATCATGGCGTCTAGTCCCATCACTACATGGGAAATGGATGGGGAAACAGAGGAAACATTGTCAGACTTTCTTTTTCTGGGCTCCAAAATCACTGCAGATGGTGACTGCAGCCATGAAATTAAAAGACGCTTACTCCTTGGAAGGAAAGTTATGATCAACCTAGATAGCATATTCAAAAGCAGAGACATTACTTTACCAACAAAGGTTCGCCTAGTCAAGGCTATGGTCTTTCCTGTGGTCATGTATGGATGTGAGAGCTGGACTGTGAAGAAGGCTGAGCACCGAAGAAGAATGATGCTTTTGAACTGTGGTGTTGGAGAAGACCCTTGAGAGTCCCTTGGACTGCAAGGAGATCCAACCAGTCCATTCTGAAGGAGATCAGCCCTGGGATTTCTTTGGAAGGAATGATGCTGAAGCTGAAACTCCAGTACTTTGGCCATCTCATGCGAAGAGTTGACTCATTGGAGAAGACTCTGATGCTGGGAGGGATTGAGGGCAGGAGGAGAAGGGAATGACAGAGGATGAGATGGCTGGATGGCATCACTGACTCGATGAATGTGAGTCTGAGTGACCTCCAGGGGCTGGTGATGGATAGGGAGGCCTGGCGTGCTGCAGTTCATGGGGTCGCAAAGAGTCGGACATGACTGAGCGACTGATCGGATCTGATATGCAGTTCAGGAAACAACAGTTAGAACTGGACATGGAACAACAGACTGGTTCCAAATTGGGAAAGGATTATATCAAGGCTGTATATTGTCACCCTGCTTATTTAACTTATATGCAGAGTACATCATGAGAAATGCTGAGCTGGAGGAAGCACGAGCTAGAATCAAGATTGCTGAGAGATGACACCACCCTTATGGCAGAGAGTGAAGAGGAACTAAAGAGCCTCTTGATGAAACTGAAAGAGGAGAGTGAAAAAATTGGCTTAAAGCTCAACATTCAGAAAACGAAGATCATGGTATCTGGTCCCATCACTTCAAGGCCAATAGATGGGGAAACAGTGGATAGAGTGACAGACTTTATTTTTGTGGGCTCCAAAATCATTGCAGATGGTGACTGCAGCCATAAAATTAAAAAACACTTACTCCTTGGATGAAAAGTTATGATAAACCTTCACTTCAGTTCAGTCACTCAGTCATGTCTGTCTCTTTGCGACCCCATGATCTGCAGTACACCAGGCCTCCCTGTCCATCACCAACTCCCAGAGTTTCCAGCAACACAAGGGAAGATTCTATACATGGATATCACCAGATGGCCAACACTGAAATCAGATTGATTATATTCTTTGCAGTCAAAGATAGAGAAGCTCTATACAGTCAGCAAAAAGAAGACTGATGTTAAATATCAGAGATATTACTTTGCCAACAAAGATCTATCTAGTCAAAGCTATGGTTTTTCCAGTAGTCGTGTATGAATGTGAGAGTTGGACTATAAAGAAAGCTGAGCACTGAAGAATTGATGCTTTTAAACTGTGGTGTTGGAGAAGATTCTTGAGAGTTCCTTGGACTGCAAGGAGATCCAACTAGTCCATCCTAAAGGAAATCAGTCCTGAATATTCATTGAAAGACTGATACTGAAGCTCAAACTCTAATACTTTGGCCACCAATGTGAAGAACTGACTCATTGGAAAAAACCCTGATTTTGGGAAAGACTGAAGGCGGAAGAAGGGGACGACAGAGAATGAGATGATTGGATGGTATCACCAACTCAATGGACATGAGTTCTGAGTAAAGTCTGGGAGTTGGTTATGGACAGGGAGGCCCTGCATGCTGCAGTCCATGGAGTTGCAGAATCGGTCATAACTGAGCTACTGAACTGAACTGTGTTTTTAAATTTCTATTTGTTACATGAAAAGAAGAAAGCATTTTGTTCATTATGCTTGCATAACTTCTTAGATAAAATTCAGAAATAATAAAGCTGTAAAAATTCAATAAGAGGGACTTTCTGATGAATGTTCTGTGATGAAATCACTATGATTTCATTTGCTCTTCTGTTAGATTTTAACCTCTTTCCCTGATTTTCTGGTTACTTGGATGCAGATAATGGAATTTATATAAAGACAATAGAAGACAGCTGCATGCAAATGAAAAAGAAAATAGAAATTTCAAGTGGAAGAAATAAAAGATTACATCATATTTGAATATAGGACATTATTCAGAGGACATAAATCCAGATTAGCTTTCCTTGCTTAAAGTATTAGACGAGGATAAGGATTAACACTTATAACATCTGAATAAAGTTGGTTTCTTTTATGCAGTGTTTCAGTAGCTTGAAAAAATGTATTAAAATTTCCTATAATAAAACATATTCTTTAATATAGAAAATATGCTAAATAATATTTTCTTACAAATAAAATCTTTCCTTGTTTTTTCTTTTTTATAGGTAAATTACTTTCTTGTTTCAATAAGATCTTCCTTGTTGCCAGTTAGCAAACAAGCAGTGTGTTTTCTATATATTATTTAATCTTACCTAGCACATAAAGTTGGAGAGCTAGATTTCTTCCTCAACTTATGTTAAAATAAAAATGTTGACAAACTGATTTTTGCAGTGAAAATTACATCTAAATCATAGAGAAACTGGAGTTGCAATCTATGCATCTATTTTCATAGAAAAGCTAAAGTCTAAATCTATAATCTCTTGATCTTTACAACTATTTTAGCTTCTGTCAATCCTGCTTAGGAATGCACACTGACCTGATTTTCTTAGTTGATTATCTTAATTTCTAATGCTAACATATATCACATATCCAAACTTGACCTAGTTTCATTTGGCATAGAAGGAACATGGTAGATTTATATCAGAGTAAAACAACTTGATATGCTATCATGTTTTATTTGTTCTCCATTTTATTATCATAAATATTTTTAAATAAGAGGATGAGGAATTTAGAAGATAAGGCATGAGACAGAATTCTAATAATGTTAACAAGATAATATGACCTAGTGATAGAGCATGTTCTTACACAATTTGTAGTTGGATAATAGAGATAATTGAATTTCATCATTCCATAGAGAAGGGAAAAATCTTCAATATTTCTTCTTCACATAATATTAGAAGCCACTGCGTCAATTTCATGGTACTGGCAATTATATTCTTCCATCATCATTTTTAGAAGTATAGTGATAATAATAATGATTCATTAGTTATTAAAGTAACAAAATTAATAGTTTGAACTGTGAAGTGCTTGTGTTTATGATATAAACCCATCTCTATTACAACATTTCCTCTTTTCATATTACCAGATCAGATGTAAAAACTTTTATTATTTGTGTAAAGGACACTATTATTTGTCTAACATTTAGAGAGTATATGACAAGTCTTTGAGTAGCTAACTAAATATTGGGAAATTTCAAAGAGCAGCATTTAAATAATCCTGTTTAAGTGTTTATAGAGAAATTTAATGTGCTTAGAACAAATTAAAATAACCTATATAGCAGAGGCCAAGATTAAGACAAAATGTCAAAGAGAATTTGTTGTATATTTCATCTATTTAAAAATTAATTTGCTAATTATTTAATAAGAGGAAATATCAAGTAAATTTTTAAAGAAGTAAAATAAATATAAACTATTCAAATAAATAGTTTTTACTTAAACTTTAGTAAAACCTTATTTAAAAACTTATTGAATGAGTAAATCTGATATTCTCCCATAAGGTAAACAAAGAACACTAAACAAATAAAAAGTCGCAGCATTCAAATAATTTGATATTTCTAAGTGTCAATTTCCTCTATATGAAATGTGGGTGATAAAATTAACCTTTTCATAAAATTCCTTGAAAACCATCACTTGCTATTAAAATAAAATGTTTGACTTTTCCTGTTACTTTTTACTTCACCTACTTTGTACAACATTAAATTCCCAGCCTTTCAATGGAAATGTAAACCAAAAAACAAGGTGTGCTAGTACAAAGTCATTTTAATATTCCAAGAGATCATATAAAACACAAATTGTATATTACGAGGTTCTTCTGCCTACTGAGTCTGAACACTTTCAATATACCAAACAAATTCACCTCATCTAGAATCATGGTCTCATTTACTTTACTCCTCAGTAAGACTTCTCTGTAAAACTTTTCAGTTTAGACTTCCATTGTCTTCATTATAAAGGTCTTTATTAATGTCCAGAAAAACATTCTGTTTCATGGGTAATGTGAGAACTTTAGCACTTCTACCACCTCCAGTGCAATACTGTAGGAGCAGTATGGGACATTTTCAGTTTCTCCTTTCTGGGTAATGATCCAAGCCACACATCCAAGCAAATGTTTCTTTTTTCTCTACTTAAAATCACTGTATTTTCTACATGTTTTCCACAAAATCTGCCTTCAACTCATGTTCACCCTGCGTCTTCCAAAGACCACATGTTTCAGAGAATCCCCAACCAGTGCTCCTTTGTATATTTGTGTATTACTTAAAATTTTTTCTTACTCATTAAAATAAAAGATTGAAGATGGACAGGTATGTCAATGGTAGTAAGATATAATAATAAATACAACATAAATACGAGACATTAAAGAAAAAAATTCTGGGTTTACTTATTTCAACATTTTTTCATTGTAAATATAACTGTCAAATAGGAGCATTTGAAAGTATAATAATTTATGATTCATTAAATTAATTTCACAATCACTTTGATAGAAGATAAAATAGTAAATAGATATGAAAAATGATTATTCCACTCTTTTGGTTATGTATTGACATACCACAAACAACTATACAACACAGTGATTTAAAACAACCACTAAACTAATTTATCTTGCTCACATTTCTGACAACATGATAAACCACTAAATTAATCTCCTCATTAAGTAATCGAATAGCAAGTCATGTTTGAAAAGTAATATGTTGTGGAGTTCTTTAAACAGTTTAATAGGAAAGAGTCCAAACACCTTAATTTAAGGGTTTTGTTTTGTTTGTTTGACAACAGTACTCAATATTTCCCTTATGAATAAACACAATGCAAGTACAAGTCAGTTCAGTTCAGTTCAGTTGTTCAGCCATGTCCAACTCTTAGCGAGGCCATGAATCGCAGCACACCAGGCCTCCTGTCCATCACCAACTCCCGTAGTTCATCCAGACTCACGTCCATCGAGTCAGGGATGCCATCCAGCCACCTCATCCTCTGTCTTCCCCTTCTTCTCCTGCCCCCAATCCCTCCCAGCATCAGAGTCTTTTCCAATGAGTCAACTCTTCGCATGAGGTAGCCAAAGTACTGGATTTTCAGCTTTAGCATCATTCCTTCCAAAGAAATTCCAGGGCTGATCTCCTTCAGAATGGACTGGTTGGATCTCCTTGCAGTCCAAGGGACTCTCAAGAGTCTTCTCCAACACCACAGTTCAAAAGCATCAATTCTTTGGCGCTCAGCCTTCTTCACAGTCCAGCTCTCACATCCATACATGACCACAGGAAAAACCATAGCCTTGACTAGGCGAACCTTTTTTTGGCAAAGTGATGTCCCTGCTTTTGAATATGCTATCTAGGTTGGTCATAACTTTCCTTCCAAGGAGTAAGCGTCTTTTCATTTCATGGCTGCAGTCACCATCTGCAGTGATTTTGGAGCCCAGAAAAATAAAGTCTGACACTGTTTCCACTGTTTCCCCATCTATTTCCCATGCAGTGATGGGACCAGATGCCATGATCTTCGTTTTCTGAATGTTGAGCTTTAAGGCCATTTTTTTCACTCTCCACTTTCACTTTCATCAAGACGCTTTTGAGTTCCTCTTCACTTTCTGCCATAAGGGTGTTGTCATCTGCATATCTGAGGTTATTGATATTTCTCCCAGCAATCTTAATTCCAGCCTGTGTATCTTCCAGTCCAGCGTTTCTCATGATGTACTCTGCATATAAGTTAAATAAACAGGGTGACAATGTACAGCCTCGATGAACTCCTTTTCCTATTGGGACCCAGTCTGTTGTTCCATGTCCAGTTCTAACTGTTGTTTCTTGACCTGCATATAGATTTCTCAAGAGGCATATCAGATGGTCTGGTATTCCCATCTCTTTCAGAATTTTCCACAGTTTATTGTGATCCACACAGTCAAAGGCTTTGGCATAGTCAATAAAGCAGAAATAGAGGTTTTTCTGGAACTCTCTTGGCTTTTTCCATGATCCAGTGGATGTTGGCAATTTGATCTCTGGTTCCTCTGCCTTTTCTAAAACCAGCTTGAACATCAGGAAGTTCACAGTTAACATACTGCTGAAGCCTGGCTTGGAGAATTTTGAGCATTACTTTACTAGCGTGTGAGATGAGTGCAACTGTGTGATAGTTTGAGCATTCTTTGGCATTGCCTTTCTTGAGGATTGGAATAAAAACTGACTTTTTCCAGTCCTGTGGCCACTGCTGAGTTTTCCAAATTTGCTGGCATATTGAGTGCAGCACTTTCACAGCATCATCTTTCAGGATTTGGAATAGCTCAACTGGAATTCTACCACCTCCACTTGCTTTGTTCGTAGTGATGCTTTCTAAGACCCACTTGAATTCACATTCCAGGATGTTTGGCTCTAGGTCAGTGATCACACCATCGTGATTATCTGGGTTGTGAAGATCTTTTTTGTATAGTTCTTCTGTGTATTCTTGCCACATCTTAATATCTACTGCTTCTGTTAGGTCCATACCATTTCTGTCCTTTATCAAGTCCACCTTTGCATGAAATGTTTCTTTGGTATCTCTGATTTTCTTGAAGAGATCTCTAGTTTTTCCCATTCTGTTGTTTTTCTCTATTTCTTTGCAGTGATCGCTGAGGAAGGCTTTCTTATCTCTATGTGCTATTATTTGGAACTCTGCATTCAGATGCTTATATCTTTCCTTTTCTCCTTTGCTTTTCACTTCTCTTCTTTTCACAGCTATTTGTAAGGCCTCTTCAGATAGCCATTTTGCTTTTTTGCATTTATTTTCCATGGGGATGGTCTTGATCCCTGTCTCCTTACAATGTCACGAACCTCATTTCATAGTTCATCAGGCACTCTATCTATCAGATCTAGGCCCTTAAATCTATTTCTCACTTTCACTGTATAATCATAAGGGATTTGATTTAGGTCATCCCTGAATGGTCTAGTGGTTTTCCCTACTTTCTTCAATTTAAGTCTGAATTTGGCAATAAGGAGTTCATGGTCCAAGCCACAGTCAGCTCCTGGTCTTGTTTATGCTGAGTGTATAGAGCTTATCCATCATTGGTTGCAAAGAATATAATCAATCTGATTTCAGTGTTGACCATCTGGTGATGTCCATGTATAGAGTCTTCTCTTGTGTTGTTGGAAGAGGGTGTTTTTTATGACCAGTGCATTTTCTTGGCAAAGCTCTATTAGTCTTTGCCCTGCTTCATTCTGTATTCCAAGGCCAAATTTGCCTGTTACTCCAGGTGTTTCTTGACTTCCTACTTTTGCATTCCAGTCCCCTATAATGGAAAGGACATCTCTTTTGGGTGTTAGTTCTAAAAGGTCTTGTAGGTCTTCATAGAACCGTTCAACTTCAGCTTCTTCAGCGTTACTAGTTGGGGCTATTTCTATAACTATAACTTGCCAAACAAACATAGGTTGTGTATTTACTGACGCATCTGGATGAGAACTGAAAATGTGAATGTTTATCCATGCTATATCAGTATCCCAGATGATTTCTGTCTTATACAGAGATAAAAACTGAGTATATTTGATGCAATTTTATTTTCGACTACTGATTTAGGGTTGTTTAAATAGTAACTATATGCATGAATTTATGTAAACTTAATCATTTAACCTGACTTATCCAATATTTAGTTTTCTGTACCACAGAATTCAAAATTATATTTTCAGTGAAAATGTTATCATAGAATATAAATTATGTGCATAGACATTAATTATAAGAAGATACAAAAAATAATTACAATATTATCAGTAAATAGTTTACAGACAAAAGAGACAGATGCTGCCAATTCATCCATAAGTATTACTTTCTACTAATTTTAACAAACACTTATATATTTGCTTTCTTATTAGAACATTATATTTTTAAATGCAATATATAAATTATTTTTCAAAACATCAAGAAAATAACATACTGTTAATAGAAAAACAAGCAGCTTCTTCATTTCATACCACACTCAAGTCATAGTTATTATTAGAAACCATCGTATCTAACAAAGTATTATTAATATATGCCCTACTTTTTTAATCTGACATTGATAATGGTTCATGAGTATTTATTGTTTTAAAAAAAGCCTATTGTAAATGCATTTTTGTGTATATGCATGTTTAGGATATCTGGTAGAGTTATAAAATAAAGTAGTTATTTTTCTTTTAGACAATTTTATATTGCTTCCCAGCTTTCATGTAAAGCTTGGAAAACATTTGCTCTGCTCTATGTACCCCAGCACATACCCAGAGTCTCTTGGCAAAGGGTGGAATACTTACTGATTCCAAGGGTTCAAAGAAACCTGTGACCAATCATTAGGTGAGTTAGAGGCTACTAGCTACACATGACAAAGAAAACAGATTTTATAGAATTAGTCCTGAAAAGTCACTAAATAAGCAAAGAGCAACAGTAGCAACAATAACAACAAAAATAATAACAAATGGCAAAAACAAGCCCTAAGGAGAATCTGATTTTCAAAGTGATCTAATTCTAATTTTACAATGGAAAAGATTAATTTTACAGCAATAAATGAGAAAATCCAGATTTAATGAACAAATTCCTAGAAAGACAAAAACTACTGAAACTGACTCAAGAAGTAATATATCATTTGGATAGACTTGTAACTAGTCAAGAAGATGAAAGAATAATTTTAAAACTTCCTGAAAGAAGAGTCCAGAGTTATATTGTTTCAATGGTAATTTCTACAAGATGACTTAGAAATACTGCCGATACTTTATAAAATTTTCCCAATAATATAACAGGAGAGTGTATTTTCTGACTCATCCTATGAGCCAGGATTATCTGGATACCAGACAATGACAAGAAAAGAAAACTACAGAAAAAATGCCACTAATGGACAGGTGAAAAGTAAGTTCTTAACAAACTACAAGCAAAGCAATTCCAGAAACATATAAAAACAATTATATCTCATGACCAATTTGTATCTCTTCTAGGAATTAAAAGTTAATTTAGCATATGAAAATCAGTCAATTAATAGAATAAATGCAAACACATGATCATTTCAATGCATGCAAAAACATTTGACAATATCAAACAAATTATTATGAAAAATAATTTAACAAACTAAGAATATAAGAGATTTTCATTAACTGGCTAATAGGCATCCTTCAAAATCCACAGTCAACATTTACTTAATGGTGATAAACTGAAAATGTTCCCCTCAATATCAGGAACAAGCAGAGGCATCTCCTCTTGACATTTCTATTCAACATTGTACCTAAGGTACTAGCTAGAGCAGCTGAGAAAGATAGAGGAATGAAAGCCTTCTAAATTACAAAGGAAGAAGTAAATCTATCTCTAATTTTAGATGACATAATCATGTACGTAGAAAATTGGAAGGAATTCACTGGAAAGCTTTCAGAATTAGTGAACAAGTTCATCACAGTTGGTCACAATGTTAATATATAAATATCATTTTTTTCTATTTATTGGTAATAAACATGTTGAAAACAAAGTAAAGAAAACTGTTCCATTTATAATAAGGTCAATCATATTATAATGCTAGGAATAAATTTAACTAGCTATATAAGACTGGGCTCCAAAATCACTGCAGATGGTGACAGCAGCCATGAAATTAAAAGACGCTTACTCCTTGGAAGGCAAGTTATGACCAATCTAGATAGCATATTCAAAAGCAGAGACATTATTTTGTCAACAAAGGTCCATCTAGTCAAGGCTATGGTTTTTCCTGTGGTCATGTATGGATGTGAGAGTTGGACTGTGAAGAAGGCTGAGCGCCGAAGAATTGATGCTTTTGAACTGTGGTGTTGGAGAAGACTCTTGAGAGTCCCTTGGACTGCAAGGAGATCTAACCAGTCCATTCTGAAGGAGATCAGCCCTGGGTGTTCTTTGGAAGGAATGATGCTAAAGCTGAAATTCCAGTACTTTGGCCACCTCATGCGAAGAGTTGACTCATTGGAAAAGACTCTGATTGTGGGAGGGATTGGGGGCAAGAGGAGAGGGGAAGACAGAGCATGAGATGGCTGGATTGCGTAACTGACTCCATGGACGTGAGTCTGAGTGACCTCCGGGAGTTGGTGATGGACAGGGAGGCCTGGCGTGCTGCGATTCATGGGGTTGCAAAGAGTCAGACATGACTGAGCGACTGATCTAATCTGATCTGATATAAGACTTATTATGCATCAAAAAGTTGAAATCATTTCTGTAAGAAATTAGAAAATTAAATGAATAGAACTCGTGTTAGTGTATCAAAAGATTTAGTATTACTATGTTTGCAATATTCTACAAATAAATTTACAGAAGCAACACAATTCCTTTTAAAAACTCAGCAGCAGATTTTTCACAAATGAGTAAACTAATCCTAAACTTTAACTTAAATGCAAGCCACCTAGAATATTGAAGCAGTTTGAAAAAACAAAAACACAAAGTTGAATGACTCATATATACTCTGTTATTTCAAAATATATTACAAAGTTACAACAATCAGAAAGTGTAGTATTGGCATATCAATAGACATATATAAATCAGTGGAATAGGGCTGAGAGTTCAAAAACAAATCTTTACATTTATGATTGATTAATTATATCAAAGATGTCAAGACAACTCATTAGGGAAGCATAATCTTTTCAAAAAGTGCTCAGGGACAACTTCATTTCCACTATGAAAATAATGAAATTGATTCTCCTAACACCATATGCTAAAATTATCTTAAAAGGGAATAAAGATTTTAGTTAAAACTTTAAATCTTGTAGAATAAAACATCCAGATATATTTTCATGATCTTAGGTTTCACGATGCTTTCTTAGATAGGACATAAAAATGCAAGTGATGTATGTGCATACACACACACAAACACACACACACACAATAGACCAGTTAGGCTTCATCAGAATGAAATTATTTTATGTTTTAAAGGATATCATTTTAAAAAGTTAAAGGACAAACCACAGAATGGGAGAAAGTATTTGTAAGTCCTATGTCTGAGAAGGAAATTGTATACAGACCACACAAAGAGCTCTTGTATCCCAAAAATAAAAAGAAATAAAAAATTAAAATGATATAAGTATCTGAATACTTATAAACTACTGGTGAAAATGTAAATTTATGCAGTCACTTTAGTAAACAGTTTAGTAATTCATCAGTAAGTTTTGTGTTACTGTATGACCCAGTATTTCCACTCTGAAGCATATACCCAAGATAATTGAAATCAGATATTTACCCAATCACATATTTTTATCTTTTTATATAAAGGCAATTTAATGAAGAAAGAGAGGAGAAGTTCATTTATCTGAGGAAACTTCCTTTTAAATCACTTTCGCTGGTGTTGGTAGATGAACTACTCCTACTGTTAGAGTTTCCTAACATACCACAAGAGCAATTTAGAAACTTTTTTCTGGTGATACCATCTCTAAAAGGAAGTTTTCTTACATTAACTGGAATCCAATTTCCTATTTCAGTCCACTTGTAGGGGTATCTGTGACAAGATTATAAAGTGCCAAATCACTCTTCATTCTCGAAGAGTGCTAAATATATACTGTATTCAAATTCTGGAGGGATGTGCCCTAACATTAGGCTGAATGGTGTTCCCAAATTGAAATTATCAGTGAAACTGAGGATACTAGTCAATATTACAAAATACATCAGAAAACTCATACCACTTGAAATGAGAGTGACAAATGTAACAAGAAATTTTCACACTATGGAATCTGGATGCATAATCCATAATATAAAATAATTATTAAAAATGATTGAAGGCCTAGTGAGGCAACAAATACATTACAACTTAATAACCCTTTAAAATACTCAATTTTTGAAAAATCAATGAAACATTTATGAAAAGGCACTTTTACAAACCACACAGCAATTCCCAACTTTGCAACAAAAATTAATTATATTACTAAACAACATGGTGTTAATTATAAATATATTAATTAGAAATCAAAACTACAGAATGTCCATCAAAATATTAGTGTAAAATAAAATTTTAAATACCTTTGAGAGAAAAAAGTCAAAGGATATATTCATTAATTTATATAATGTTCAATTTCTTGTGAGCTCAGTAAGTGCCAGGTACTATTGGCGAGGAGCTAAGATGGCGGACGAGTAGGAAGGGGAGAATACTTTTTCCTCCACAAATTCATTAAAAGAACATTTGAATGCTGAGCAAATTTTACAAAACAACTTTTGAATGCTGGCAGAGGACATCAGGCACTTAAAAAGACAATTCATTGTCTTTAAAAGGAAGATTACGAGCCCTACGGTAACTCCTTTTGCGGAGAAGTGGCGCGGACACCAGCATTTGCTCTTAGCAAGCGGGGGCTGGCCTAGGAGGAGTGGCGCGGCATGAATCTCTTTGAGTAAGAATTTGGCCTGGCTATCCCGAGCACTACCTGAGCGAAATAACCAGACTGTCCGATATCTACTACATCAAAAGCCAGCCCTAACCTAAGACACCACCAGGACTACTTATGGAACAAAGGACTGCACAGAGATAGCTGGCTGCAGACCGTTCCACTCCGGTGACAGGCAGCCAGAGGCAGAAATGGGCAATCACAGCCCTAGAGAGACATTATCTACAAAACTATAAGCACGTTTTTGTGTTAACTAATGCTTCTTGGGGCTCTGGACAGTCAACATCCCCCTCAGAAGGTGTGCTGGTTGTGTACCCAGAAAACTGAGCGGTGGGGAAGTGATAAGTCACAGCAGCTGCACTCGCTAAACACTTCATCACCTGCACTACTCGGATCTGGGAAGGGCATAAAATGCAGACTCAACCGAGTCTGTGCTTCTGAGGACTATCCGAGTCCCTGAACCTGGCCAGCTTAGATTTAGGTGTTCATCTCCACCCGCTCTGTAACAGAGCAGAGATCAGATATTGAAAAGACCAGTAAACTGCCTCAATAAAGAGAATTCAACAAACTACCAGAATATAGTAAAGATACTCTAAACTTGGCAATTTTAACAAGATGAGGAGACAGAGGAATACCCAGCAGCTAAAGGAACAGGATAAATGCCCACCAAACAAAACCAAAGAGGAAGAGTTGGGGAATCTACTTGATAAAGAATTCCAAATAATGATAGTGAAATTAATTCAAAATCTTGAAATCAAAATGGAATCACAGTTAAATAGTCTGGAGACAAGGATTGAGAAGATGCAAGAAAGGTTTAACAAGGATCTAGAAGAAATAAAAAAGAGTCAACACATAATGAATAATGCAATAAATGAGATCCAAAACACTCTGGAGGCAACAAATAGTAGAATAATAGAGGCAGAAGATAGGATTAGTGAATTAGAAGATAGAATCCTAGAAATAAATGAATCAGAGGAGAAAAAAGAAAAACAAATCAAAAGAAATGAGGATAATCTCAGAGACCTCCAGGATAACATTAAATGTGACAACATTCAAATCATAGGAGTTTCAGAAGAAGATAAAAAGAAAGACTATGAGAAAATACTTGAGGAGATAATAGTTGAAAACTTTCCTAAAATGGAGAAGGAAATAACCACTCAAGTTCAAGAAATCCAGAGAGCCCCTAACAGGATAAACCCAAGGCGAAACACCCCAAGACACATATTAATCAAATTAACAAAGATTAAATATAAAGAACAAATATTAAAAGCAGCAAGGGAAAAACATCAAATAACTCACAAGGGAATTCCCATAAGGATAACAGCTGATCTTTCAATAGAAACTCTCCAAGCCAGGAGGGAATGGCAAGACATAATTAAAGTGATGAAAGAAAATAACTTACAGCCTAGATTATTGTATCCAGCAAGGATCTCATTCAAATATGAAGAAGAAATCAAAAGCTTCACAGATAAGCAAAAGTTGAGAGAATTTTGCACCACTAAACCATTTCTCCAACAAAAATAAAGGACATTCTCTAGATAGGAATCACTAAAAGGGTGTATAAATTTGAACCTAAAACAATAAAGTAAATCTTACTTATCAATAATTACTTTAAACATTAATGGGCTGAATGCCCTAATCATCAGACAAAGACTGGCTGAATCGATACAAAAACAAGACCCCTACATACCTTGTCTACAAGAGACAACCAAAAGATTAAAACAGGTCAAATGGATATAAAAACTAGACCCCTATTTATGTTGTCACAAGAGAACCACCTTAAAATAGGGGATATATACTAACTGAAAATGAAGGGCTGGAAAAACGATTTTCTATGCAAATACGGACCAAAAGAAAACAGGAGTAGCAATACTCATATCAGATAAAATTGACTTTAAAATAAAGGTCCTGAAAAGGAGACAATGAAGGTTACACATAACAACTTAAAGGAACAATCCAAAAAGAAGTTATAACAATTATAAATATATATGCACCCAACATTGGAGCATTGATATATCTAAGACAAACACTAATTAGTATGATAGAAGAAATATATAACAACACAATAATAGTGGGAGACTTTAATACCCCACTCATACAATCTGGCTGTAATAGACAAAGTAAAGAGGAAAACATAGTCACTTATGAGCCTCAAAAAATTCAGTTTACTCAGGAGAGTTTTAAAAAATAAGACTTATTTGTTCATTCTGTAAATGTTTATTGACTATTTTATGGGTCTGGTACCACTTTGGGTATTAGGGAGGAAGAAGTGACAAATGTGATCCTGTCCTAAATAATATATTGTAGTAAAGATAGACCTACCAATACAAAATACCAAGATGTGCCTAAGATGAGGACACCCAAACTGGACTTTTAGTTTCCTGAACTTTTCATTTCCACATCAAACCCCATAATATAAGATGAATTCAATATGATTTTTTAAATGTTCTTTGTGATTAAAAACAGAAAGCCATTAGTTAAGAAATTATTTATACTCCTCCCCACCATCACTCCCCTTCTTCCTTCCCATTTCCCTCCCACCCTCCTTGATCCTCTCCTTTGTCCATTTTCCCCTGCAAAAATAAATAAATAAATAAATAATAAATTTACTATAATATTTGATCCTCATAACTCTGTGAGCCATATTAGAATTATACTTATGTATGCATTGATACAAAAATAATAAATAGGAAGATAAAATCTGAAGGTAATATGAACAAAAATTAACCCTGGATGTTTAATATGAATGTAGCTAGTTTAACTAGAGTTAAGTAAAAATCCAGTATCATCAGTGATTCGACTGAGATGGAACACACGTACACATTGTTCCCAGTATCAAGTGCCAGTATGTGTTTGGCACTAACTCTTTTACATTCATTAACACATTTTTTTGCCCATAACCCTGTAAGCTACCTTAGGATATGTTTAGCTGCTGGCAATAGGAAAAATGAGAAAAAAAAACAAACTTCAAACTGGCTTAAACAAGAATAAAATTGATTTCATCACAAACCTGAGGATTTGGCATAATCCAGGCTCTCAACTCTATTTAAGATTGAGTGTATTTTATCCTTTTCCACATCAGCTGGATATCAAAATATTTACTGGTGAACCTAGCATCACATCTCCTAAAAAAGTGAAGAGGAAAAGCAGACTTCGGTGGAGAGCTTTCCAAGAAGTTGCAGGAGGTTCTTTCTCACTCTGGAATAATAAACAATCTTCCCAGTTTGATTTCTTCACTTAAATTGTATTAGATGCTCCATTTTCAACTAATGGAGGTCATCAAATTAACAAGGGAGATCATCAGATTATCCTTTAGCCAATAATCTGTATTACCTTGGAGGTGAGAATGAGCAAGTTGCCTTTATTGACCATGGTTTTGGTATTGAAGTCTCAACCTGAAGTTTGGTTAGAAAAGTGGTTAAGAGTAACTGAATGCTCTGTAGAAATTCAAAACTGCCTTTTACAGGTATTTATTTTTGTAAATAAATTTCAAAATTCAGTTTGTGCACACTAACATTTCTTTGTTCACCACATACATGCAGAATACTTTCTAAGCACCAGTGTTTCCCCACAGAAGGTTGATGAAGCCTTACTTCATCTGAGAACTATTGTTGTGATTTTATTATATTATCATAAAGGGGATGACAGGGGATGAGATGGTTGGATGGCACCAACTCAATAGACAGAGTTTGGGTAAACTCTGGGAGTTGGTGATGGACAGGAAGGCCTGGCGTGCTGCAGTTCACGGGGTCCCAAAGAGTTGGACATGACTGAGTGACTGAACTGAACTGAGACCCACTCCCATAATTTACATTTCAAGATAACAGGATTAGCCAGAAGGTTTTTTCCAGAGACTGTCCTCAAGATTATTAACAATACATTATTGTTATATAATCCCAAGGAATCTAGAGGAAAAAAAATAAACATTTGTCCTTTCTTCCTCCTTGAGAATTCTAGACTCCTCTCTCCTTGGGGACCCCCAGACTTCTTATCAACCTGCCTAGGAATTGATTCTCTCAAAAGGAGCATTGTTACAGTGTGAATGTTTGTGTCCTTCAAAATTCTTCTGTTGAAATTCTATAGTCCATTGAGATGGTATTAGAAGATAGAGGTTTGGAGAAATGATTATGTCATAACAGTAGAACTTCTATGAATAAGATTAATGCCCTTATAAAAGGCTCCAAGAGAGCTCTTTAGCCCTTTCTGCCATGTGAGAACACAACAAAAAGTCCTCAACCATGAAAAGAATCTTCACTCAACAAATGCTAGCATCCTGATCTCAGAATTTCAGTCTCCAGAATGGTGATAAATACATTTCTGTTGTTTAATATTTCTCCTCAAGAGGAACCCTGTTCATTTTCTTGGTATAGAGTAATTGTTGGACAATAATTTACCTATATGTATTTATTCATCTTTTTAAATGCTTTTTTGATAGTAAACATTTTTACTTTTAATACTTTCTTGCAAAATCAGCCCCTCCTTTAGTATATAAGATGCAGATTTGAGAACTGGTTCATAATTAGAAATTAAACTGCAAATTGCCACTTTTTCTTAAATTGATTTCTCTCAGCCTCCTCATCATTCATCATGGATTTTGTTTAATTGTGTAAATATAGCAATACTTTATTGGCACCACACATATCTATCCTATCACTTTGTTTTGAGCATTTCAGACTGTTTCTGGATGTCAGGGCAATTTGCTGCCCATAATGATAACGGCATACACTTTTATTTTGATATTTAAATGCTATTTGTTTTTTTAAGTTTTGTAATATCCCCTTAACCCCAGTAGTAACAAGATACTCAGTACTATCAAAGCATCTCTTGCCATCAGCCTACTTCTGAACTTCTCAAAGATGCTGTATTGGTACATTCCAAATTTGTTTTTGTAAATGTACTTTCCCACAGAGTATAATTAGCAAGTGGATTTTCTGAATGTATATAATCATAACATGCCCAGTTTTCCAAGGCTTATGATCTCTTTCTTCAATATTTTTCATTTAAATCCTGTCCTGTCTACTTTATTTCATGTGGGCCATGATTTTTTTCAATATTTCAAAAGCCACTCAAGTTTAGCCCTGCCTCCCGGGACTTTGCCAGGGTTTATAATCATATATCTGGAGAAGGCAATGACACCCCACTCCAGTACTCTTGCCTGGAAAGTCCCATGGACGGAGGAGCCTGGTTGGCTTCAGTCCATGGGGTCGCTAAGAGTCGGACACGACTGAGCGACTTCACTTTGACTTTTCACTTTCATGCTTTGGAGAAGGAAATGGCAACCCGCTCCAGTGTTCTTGCCTGGAGAATCCCAGGGATGGGGGAGCCTGGTGGGCTGCCGTCTATGGGGTCACACAGAGTTGGACACGACTGAAGTGACTTAGCATAGCATAGCATAGCATAATCATATATCAATGGAGAATGTCCCCATATAGGTAAACTGCCTTACTCAGCTTTGTGTCCTGTCCTTCTTGATCTAAAATCTTTAAATTTCGGTCCCTTGGCTCTTTGCAAGTTCATTTGTTTCATAAATCACACAGCTTCTTTGACATATAGTGATAGTTGTGTGCTCAGTCACTCAGTTGTGTCTGACTCTTTGCAACCCCATGGACTGTACCCCAGCAGGCTCCTCTGTCCACGGAATTCTCCAGGCAAGAATACTGGAGTGGGTTGCAATTTCCTCCTCTAATATTGATAGCTACATCTTCTTTTACAAGAGTTAGCTCTTCCAAAGCTTGATTATGTTTTGATATAACCTACTGTCCAGGAGGAATGACAAAAGCAAACCCTGAGGTTGGAAGCAGAATTGGAGGCTGCATGCTTTCATGTCAAGCAAAGACCGCATATTGCTTTCAAGCATGAGGGAACAGGTGGTTTCTAAATGCTAACAGAAAGGAGCAGATCCTTCTGCAGACCCAGAGGGTTTAGGAGAGTATTGGGATTCAGATTTTCCAAATGTGTCAACTCAAATGCCCTATCCCAAATCTCAGGGTTCTACTCCTTCTCAAGCATGACGCTGACCTTGGTATAAACACTTGCTGGAGTTAAAAAAGACAGTCTTTTCTGGAGCTCTGCCACCCTGATAATTAAGACATGGAACTGATTCTCATTTGTTTCTACTCTCTGGTTTCAGGAAATAACTCTATTTTCATGGGGGTTTAATCTATTGCCTTTGTTGTTTAGTGGCTAAGCTGTGTCTGACTTTTTTTTAACCCCATAGACTGTAGCCCACCAGGCTCCTCTGTCCATGGGATTTCCCAGATGAGAATATTGGAGTGGGTTGCCATTTCCTTCTCCAAGGTATCTTCCTGGACCAAAGATCAAACTCGTGTCTCCTGCATCGCAGGCAGATTCTTTACCACTGAACATTAAAGCCTCTGTATTTCCTTTAGTTGGTGATTCATCATTGTTAGACTTTGATACTTTATCTCATGAAAATTTTAATAGTTGAACCAGGACAGGATGCCAGAAGCTGAGTACATGAACTGACATTGCAGGGTTTACTTTGCCTCCCAGATAATTGATTATCCAGTTGTGAGATTGCATTTTAGAGTCAGATTTCTGGATGACTCCTGGTACCAACTTTCATTGGCCAGTGACTTCAGGAGGCATGCTGTGGAAAAGGTGTTTGCATGCAGGTTTATTGGGGGAATGTTCTGTGATCCCACATCTGTGAAGGTTATCCTGCATTGAAGCAAGAGAGTGGGGCTCTTATTATTAATAGACACAGACTGCCCACCAGGCAAATTCATCTGCAAACTCTTAGCAAGCAAAACTCTAAGCAGCTGGGAAAATAAGGGGACATCAGGCCCATCTCCCACTAAAGTTCCTTTGGCATATGAAAGTTTTTATATGCATTTAATATGTATTAATATTATGTATTGATATGTAATAATTATTTTTAATATGGAAAAGAAGATGTGGTACGTATGTACAATGGAATATTAGTCATGAAAACGAATGGATTTGAGATGTAGTGGGGTGGATGAACCTAGAGTCTGTTATACAGAGTGAAGTAAGTCAGAAAGAGAAAAACAAATACTGTATATTAATACATATGTATGTATGGAATGTAGAAAAGTAGTACTGATGAACTTATTTTCAGAGAAGGAATGGAGACATAAACATAGAGAACAACTCGTGGACACTATAGAGGAAGGAGAGGGTAGGACAGATTGAGAAAGTAGCATTGACACATATACAGTATCGTGTAAAAGAGGAAGCTGTTATATATAACACAGGGAGCCCTGCCTGGTGCTCAGTGACAATCTAGAAGGGGAGATTGGGCAGGGGACTCAAGAGAGAGGGGATATATATATGATTATGACTGATTCATGCTGTCATATGGCAGAAGCTAGAGAAACATTGTAAAAAAAATTGTCCTTCAACTAGAAAAATAATAATAATAAGATAAACAAGAGTAATAATAGTGATAAACAATAATAAAATATTGCATATTTGAAACTTGCAAAAATAATATTAGGATTAAAGTCATTATATTTTATAAATAATTGTCAGTTTCAAATATAAACATGCTATGAAAGATGAGGTCATTAATGCTCTCATATTTCTTCCTGCTTTTGCTAAGTTCCCTCTTCTCACTTTCAATATTGTTAATTATTTTAATATTATTTTGCTACAAAATTTGTAACATTTCTGTTCTACTAGGCCCACAATTGTTCAATAATATTTATTTACATTAATGGCATTGCCTTATAACCTATCATTTTACTTAGATATTTTTCAAGAAGTGTTTATGAGTGATATGTTCTTAAGTTTAATCATATTTTCTTATGTTTGTCCCTTGACATAATGCCTGATATTCCGGAGGGTTTATATTACATTTCTTTATAATCAATTTTTTTTCTTTAGCACTTCATAAGCATTGCTCTATGGTTTTGGCACTCAATTTACTTTCAAGAAATGTGCTGCCAATCTGATTTCCCTTCTCACGCTATTTGTGTTATATTCCCTGGATGACTGAACAATAGTTTCTTCATTCTTTAATACCAGTAATTTAGCTAGGAATGCCATGTTGTTGCGGGGAAGGCAATGGCACCCCACCCCAGTAGAATCCCATGGACGGAGAATCTCAGTCCATGGGGTCGCTGAGAGTTGGACACGACTGAGGGACTTCACTTTCACTTTTCACTTTCATATATTGGAGAAGGAAATGGCAACCCACTCCAGTGTTCTTGCCTGGAGAATCCCAGGGACGGGGGAGCCTGGTGAGCTTCCGTCTATGGGGTCGCACAGAGTCGGACACGACTGAAGCGACTTAGCAGCAGCAGCAGCAGCCATGTTGTTGAATATTCCATATTAAATATAATTTTTATGATACCTGTGGTTAATTTGATATAGGGCTCTCATACTACTTCCTTCATCCTTTCACTTCACCATTTTATTTATAATTTTATATATTCACACACTATCTTTAGATTCACTACTACCTTCAAGATGATATTTTTATACTATAACTCGAAAATTGTTTCTGTTCTATTTATCATTGTCTAATTCAGGTATACCAGTTATTTGTATCCTTGACTGTATTTTTCTTCACATGGTAATTTCTTCTCATGAGTGTATTTTTTTCACATACTTCATGCAAATATGCTAAATATTATTATCAGGATTATACTAAATATTATTTGCATTTAAATTTGTATTTGTTACCTATTTTACATAAAAAGATCTATAAAAATTAAATTTAAAGTAATCAGTGTTTTTTAGGTTAAAGTTCTTTGAGTTGGCTGCTGGTTGGGTGATTTGGGTTAAGTGACCTTATCCTGCTCCTGAGACTAGTGAGACATGGAAAATATTCCTCTTTTGTAGTGGTGATGGCAAGAAGCCAAAGAAGGAAAGTGGAAACATGCAACAAACCTTAAACATGAAAAGCAAGTGAAGACATGCTTAAAACTACCTACAAGTCAAGGATTAGGAAAATCATCTTTGCCTCTTTAATGAGAGGAATCACAAATTAAGAGTGAATACAGAACAAAGGAATCAGATTTGGGCTTTCCTTATACTCTATTTCTGTCATTAATTCAAATTCTATTTCTTTCTGACCTTTACAGACTCATCACTAATAATACTATTTTCCTTTACATCACAGCTTTTCATTTAATCTTGCTTTTATCTTTTTTTGAGTCCTTAAGTTATTTCCAGTTTGAAATACAACCATATCTTCAAATAATTTGCTTATTCCTTGCATTTGCTGGGGGTAGGTGGGTAGGAAAGGGACTTTTACCTAATTCTGTGTGCAAGACTATAATCTAAATGATTTCTACTAGTATTCCTCCCATTTTCTTATGATCTGTATCCAAATTCCAAAGGGACAGTCTAAGTCTTTGAACCCAGAAACTCAAAGCTTATATCATGAAATAAGTGAACACTCACAGAAATGCAGACAAAATATGGCTATAACCATAATTATTCATAAATAGACTTGATAAAAATAGCAATACATTTATGATGTCTTATTAAAACTTCCCTGGTGGCTCAGCTGGTAAAGAATCCACCTGCAATCTGGAAGACCTGGATTCTACCCCCAGGTTGAGAAGATCCCTTGGAGAAGGGAACAGCTATCCACTCCAGTATTCTGGCCTGGAGAATTCCATGGTATAGTCCATGGGGTCGCAAAGAATTGGACACAACTGAGTAACTTTCACTGTCACTTTATTAAAATTTAAATGCAGTTTTATATTTCCTATTTTACACACTAGCAGAAAGAAATCAATTATAATCCTATGAGCTATATATAGAGGATATATTCTTATGTTTAAATTTTATTTTACATATGTTTTTGTGTACATATACATATATATGTGTGTGTGTGTACATGGAATCGCAGGCATAAGTAATATATTTGCTTACAATTGGCTGGGTTTTAACAGTGATGCAAAAAAAAAAAATCAAATTCAAACTCTATTCAGGGGTCAGCAGTAACTTACCTATCTTAAATTTTGAATTTAGTGTTTTTAGTGTTTGAGGTATTATTGTCAGTTATATACATATGTAAACAGAGTTGATTGCTGTTGATTAGATTGCAGAGTTTTAAAACCTTCTGTTAGTTTATGTCTACTTGAATAGAATTCACTATTAGTAACATAATAAAATATTGAATGAGACAGAAATTGCAAAATTTTAACTTTTTCTAAATTATATAGTTTTTCCATACATATGGACATTTTAGTCATTTACTTAAAAAATCATGCTGTATTAGAAAAATTCTAAATTTTATGGTCATACTTATGCTCCTAAAGAATTGAGTCAGAAAATAAAGGGACTGATATTTATCTTGTAGGTAGACACACACAAAAATTCTATACCAGAAATATTCACACGAATAACCAAAAAGAAATATGCACTTTGTTGGAAGTTCAGTATGAGTTTTCAGTGTCACAGTGTATCATGTTGTCATGCCACTTTGAATTCTGTTTTACTTTTAGATCATCTCACAGAATAAAGAAAAATGTATTTTAAATCATTCACTCTTTACCCTTATTCAGTTTCAATTATAATGAATAAATAAAATATTTTAATATAATCATTATTATATATGTATGTGTATATCTATCTGCTTTATTCCCCCATAGAATCACCATAATGATCAGGTAGATTAGGTAGAATGCAATATACAATACATCTATTCATAAATATTTCAGTGCCCAGAGGTATTTATAGACTTGAGATATGAGGCATATGAAGTAAAATTCTTTTAGTTTCAATCCATTGAGTTCTTTGGAGAAATCAAATTAATTACGTATTATATTAATTTACTGTTAGCATTTACTGCAGCCCATGGAGTTGGGCACAACTTAGTGACTAAACAACAATTTACTTTTTATGCATAAACAATAGATGACAACAATTTACTCTTATGCATAAACAATAGACGGACTGCCATGTTCCTAGCTAAGGCTGAACCCTCTCCTTGAATCTAAATCCCTCATACATTCTCAAGGACACTGCTACTAATATATCAATCCTCCTGCTTCACAGCTACCAATTTTCTTTTTTATTATTCCTACCATCATAGAAATAAACTGTTTCTTCCATCTTAAAGAATCCCTGTTTTTGTTCTAGCTTCTGTTCCATTTATCTCTTTGCAGAAATTCTTGTAAGAGTAGAAGAGAATTGCTGGCTTCATGTTCCCCACTTTCAGTGGTTTTTGTCCACAAACTCTACTAAAATATCTTTTTCCAAGGTCAGCAGCGAATTTTGTGTTGGCAATTTCAATGATCAAATTGCAGTAATCATACTTTATCTACTTAGGGTTATTAAATATAGTATAATATTCTATTTTTCTTGAAATGCTTCTTTCACCTAAATTCTTAGACACCATTCTCAACCTTAAATTTGGGAGTGTCCCTGGACTTTTCAACATTATTATTTTTTATTATCTAACCTAAGTCTCTAAACTATCTCACGTAGCTTGATGATTTGAATATATAAATGCTAAATCCTGGATTTTGAATTCATGATCTCCAAGTCCAAACATTCTATGCCTACTTGACATTTCCAACTGTATATCTGCTAGTCATTGCAAACTTAGCAGGTTCAAACTTCATGGGGTAACTTTTGGATGTTGCTTTTTATTGTTTGCTCAGTACCTAGAAAACTACCTGGCACATAGAAATGGGCAAAGGTATTTATTCAGTGAATGAATGTGTATTTTAGCTGGCTTAAAAATAACCAAATTATGCATATCTGGTGAAATATTATGCTTTTTTTAATTGTTGAACAACATTCTTAATATATTGTTCCTATTTATTTCTGTGCTGATTATTGACTAGTTTGCATAATGAAATATACCGTTTATAAAATGGGGAGTACCAGATTTGCAAAGGAAATAATGTTTCTGAAATATTTTCTAATATATATTATCTTTTTCTTACTTGACAGAACTTATGTATAATCTTCCTAACACTAATTTTGTAAAAGCATTGTTTTAGCTTATAAGTATTTGCTGCTATTTTAATGAGAAATGGGCATTTCAGAAATAAACATCCAAATAAAACTTTAATTGGAAAGTAAAGTTTTTGCTACTAAAATTTAATTTTTATATTGTGCCATAAGCAATGTTTTTATAAAGAACAAACTATGAGACCAATGCTATTGATGTCATGTAAAGAATTTTTGGCACTGAATTTTTGTTGTTTACCATGACTTTGGATTCTCACTACATGAAAAATGCATTCCAACTAAGATTCAAGTATTGCTGAATACAGAATATGGTTTTTGTTTGAAAGATAGGACCCAATTTGGATTTGAGGAATGAGTTTTGAAGAGTCAACTGTTACTTACATATATATATATATTAGGTATTTGTTTCAAGTTACACTTTTGAATAATAATTGGCTTCTCTCCAGTATTGTTCATAAATTTCCCCTGCGTTGTTGTTGTTGTTCAGTTGCCCTGTTCTGTCTGACTCTTTGCTATCCCATGAGCTGAAGCACAGCAGGCTTCCCTATTCTTCACTATCTCCTGGAGTTTGTTCAAATTCATTTACACTGAACAAGTGATGCCATCCAACCATCTCATCCTCTGTTGCCCACTACTCTTGCCTTCAATTTTTTTCCAGCATCAGAGTCTTTTCCAATGAATTGGCTCTTTATATCTGGTGACCAAAGTATTGGAGCTTCAGTTTCAACATCAGTCTTTCCAATCAATATTCAGGAAAGATTTCTTTTAGGATTGACTTGTTTAATCTCCTTGCTGTCCAAAGGACTCTCGAGTCTTCTCCATCGGGCACCACAGTTTCAAAGCATTAATTCTTCAGTTCTCAGCCTCCTTTATGCTCCACTTCTCACATCTGTACATGATAACTGGAAAAATAATAGCTTTGACCATATGGACTCTTGTGGGCAAAGTAGGTTTGTCATGTCTACTCTTCCAGGGAATAAGCGTCTTTTAATTTCGTAGCTGCAGTCACCATCTGCGGTGATGCTGGAGCCCAAGAAAATAAATTCTCTCACCATTTCCATATTTTCCTCATCTATTTGCCATGAATCATTGGGACCAGACACCATGAATTAGCTTTTTGAATGTTGAGTCTTGAGCCAGCTTTTTCACTCTCCTCTTTCAACTTTAGCAAGAGGCTCTTTAGTTCCTCCTTACTTTCTACCATTAGGGTGTGTTTGCATTTTTGAAGTTATTGATATTTCGCCAAGCAATCGTGGTTCCAGTTTGTGATTCATCCAGCCTGGTATTTCACAATATGTAATCTGCATATGTATGGATGTGAGAGTTGGACTGTAAAGAAAGCTGAGGGCTGAAGAATTGACGCTTTTGAACTGTGGTGTTGGAGAAGACTCTTGAGAGTTCTTTGCACAGCAAGGAGATCCAAACAGTCCATCCTAAAGGAAATCGGTCCTGAATATTCATTGGAAGGACTGATGATGAAACTCCAATACTTTGGTCACCTGATGTGAAGAACTGATTCATTTGAAAAGACCCTGATGCTGGGAAAGATTGAATGCAGGAAGAGAAGGGGACGACAGAGGATGAGATGATTGGATGGCATCACCAACACAATGGACATGAGTTTGAGTAAATCCCAGGAGTTGGTGATGAACAGGGAGGCCTGGCGTGCTGCAGTCCATGGGGTCGCAGAGTCAGACACAACTGAGGGACTGAACTGAACTCTGCATATAGGTTAACTAAGCAGGGTGACAATTTACAGCCTTGATGTATACTCCTTTTCCAATTTTGAACCGGTTCGTTGTACCATGTCTTGTTCTAACTGTTGTTTCTTGACATGCATACAGGTTTCTCAGGAGGCTATTAAGGTAGCCTGATATTCCCATCTCTTTAAGAATTTTCCAGTTTGTTGTGATCCATACAGTCAAAGACTTTAGCATAGTCAGTGAAGAAAAAGTAGATATTTTTCTGGAAATCTCTTGCTTTTTCTATGATCCAACAGATGTTGGCAACTTGATCTCTGTTTCCTCTGCCTTTCTAAGCCCAGCTTGTACATCTGGAAGTCTTCTTTTCAAGTACTATTGAAGCCTGGCTTGAACATTTCCTGCATTACTGTCTATTACCAGAATCAAAGGCATTTATTTACTTCTATGTTACACCCAGTCACCAGTGTCCCACTGATACCACAACCTTCAGTGCCCTCTAGGGTGTGCTACGGCTCTACTGTCCCTTCTCTCCATCCACATCTCCCTCCGTTAGTATCTTTTACATTCTTTAACACAGGACCTTTCTAAGTTATATTCTGCTAAGTCACTTCAGTCGCGTGCGACTCTGTGCAACCCTGTAGACGGCAGCCCATCAGATTCCCCCGTCCCTGGGATTCTCCAGGCAAGAATACTGGAGTGGGTTGCCATTTCCTTCTCCAAAGTTATATTCTACTTTAGTCCAAATAATCTAATATATGTTAAGGTTTAAGGATTTAATTGTGCTTTCTGTACACCAATAAAATTTTACTAGGATTTCCTTGACTCAAAACCCTGAATTTTGAATGGCATTAGTGGAAATGGCCGGAGAAGACAATGGCACCCCACTCCAGTACTCTTGCCTGGAAAATCCCACGGATGGAGGAGCCTGGTAGGCTTCAGTACATGGGGTCGCTAAGAGTCGTGCACGACTGAGCGACTTTACTTTCACTTTTCACTTTCATGCATTGGAGAAGGAAATGGCAACCCACTCCAGTATTCTAGCCTGGAGAATCCTAGGGACAGAGGAGCCTAGTGGGCTTCTGTCTATGGGGTCACACAGAGTTGGACACGACTGAAGTGATTTAGCAGTAGTAGCAGAGGAAATGGCAACCCACTCCAGTGTTCTTGCCTTGAGAATACCATGGAAGGAGAAGCCTGGTAGGCTGCAGTCCATGGGGTCGCACAGAGGCAGACACAACTGAGGCGACTTAGCAGCAGCAGCAGCAGCAGCTTCTTCAGGCACAGAAGAAGACAGAAGGAAAAAGAGAAGTATATTCAGCAGGGAAATCATTCTCTATTCAAATCATACAAATATATCTGTATCTATATATATAATGCAATATTTCTTTGTATAATACATAAGTGCCACATAAATATACACTGGTAAAAGTTTCAGTGACTGTCTATAATCTTATTTAACTTTAAAAAACGGGTGTGTACATACACATATTTTCAGAGCTAGAACAAATGTTCATTATTTGACTTTCAGCAGAATCCATCATTTCCTTTTGCTGAACTGACTGGCATACTTAGTTTAGAAATATTAGTGTAATATCTCACCCTCATTTCCGAAGTAGTCTGAAGAATATTTGTAAAATAAAGCAGGCAAGATTTATGTCTGATTTTTCCCTTGCAAATGCAATATATTTTGATAAATTTAATAAATGGAGAGAGTATGACTCACTCATAAAAATGAGATTTGAATATTAAATGTACAGATTATATACCATTGCTAAAGTTCTTATAAGATTTCTCTCCTTACTCAGGTTGAAATCTCTTGTTAGAGTTCTAGGCATTAAAATAAAAGCTGTAAAAGGAAGGAGTTCTATAGGTATCATAAGACAGTTCCTCAAAGTTGTTTGTGCTTAGACACTTAGGTCATTTCTAGTGGCAATTTCATAATTACCATATCCACAATTGTAGATTGACTCATTTCATATGTATATGCATATATGTTTAAGTATGTATTTATATACACATATCAATATTTTTGGCTTCCTATGTGGTGCAATGGTAAAGATTCCTTCTACCCACATAGGAGATGCAAGAGATGTGGGTTTCATCACTGGGTCAGGAAGATCCCGTGGAGTAGAAAATGGCAACCCATTCCAATATTCTTGACTAGAAAATTTCATGGACAGAAGTTGGACACAACTGATCACACATGCATATGGACATGGATACACTAATAATATAGTATCTACAATATATATTAATATATCCATGAGTGTATTATCTGTGTATAAGTGAACATATCAGATCAGATCAGATCAGATCAGTTGCTCAGTCGTGTCCGACTCTTTGCGACCCCATGAACTGCAGCATGCCAGGCCTCCTTGTCCATCACCAGCTCTCGGAGGTCACTCAGACTCACATCCATCGAGTCAGTGATGCCATCCAGCCATCTCATCCTCTGTTGTCCCCTTCTCCTCCTGCCCCCAATCCCTCCCAGAGTCTTCTCCAATGAGTCAACTCTTCGCATGAGGTGGCCAAAATACTGGAGTTTCAGCTTTAGCATCTTTCCTTCCAAAGAAATCCCAGGGCTGATCTCCTTCAGAATGGACCGGTTGGATCTCCTTGCAGTCCAAGGGACTCTCAAGAGTCTTCTCCAACACCACAGTTCAAAAGCATCAATTCTTCGGCGCTCAGCCTTCTTCACAGTCCAGCTCTCACATCCATACATGACCACAGGAAAGACCATAGCCTTGACTAGGCGAACCTTTGTTGGCAAAGTGATGTCTCTGCTTTTGAATATGTTATCTAGGTTGGTCATAACTTTCCTTCCAAGGAGTAAGCGTCTTTTAATTTCATGGCTGCAGACACCATCTGCAGTGATTTTGGAGCCCAGAAAAATAAAGTCTGACACTGTTTCCACTGTTTATATAAATGTGTGTATATGTGTGTGTGTGTGTGTGTGTGTGTGTCTATAAGGAGAGAGCAGGTGGCATGAATCTTTTATATTGACCAAGGAACTACTGCTGGTTTAAACCCCTTAGGTTAGAGGAGTCAGCTATGTTGGATAAGATGTAGTCAGTTTCTCAGGAAAATCTGAATTTGGAATTAATTGAAAAATTTTATTAGCCTTGATAGATCTATCTTCTGTTTATCAGTTACTTCTGTCCTCCATGTCTGTCTATAACATGGATGAAAGTAAAGAACAAGATTCTATAAAGTATAGGCAAATATATTTGCCAGCTATCCTCACACTAAACCAAATTACAATAATCATAGTGATCATTCATCTGTTTACTATCAAAAATAATTTGAGAATAGATAATACATTACAACAAAGCATTAAAAGCTTAAAACTTTAAAGGTGTTTGACACTGTTCCCATGTCTTATGATTTGGGAATATCAACTACTCTGACTTATCAAGCTAAACTAATCAAAAATAGTTTAGAAAGTAGGGAAATCTTTGTAATTAATAGTATATGAAAATGTCGATCATTCTAAATAACAAACTTCAGAAAGTATATAAATTATACTTAATTTTAGCACAGTATAAACATACACAGCAAAGGAAAGAAAATATACACTTTTAAATTTCCTCCTTTTATTTTTTCATTTGCTTGGATCTTCAGAGTAAAGATAAAAATCAGACTATTGCTAGACTACATTCCATCTTATTAAAATGACACTCTGTTTTACATTATTTTATATTCATGTAGTAAGTGAATTTTTAATAGGTAGAGAATCTGGTAAGATACAGCAGTGGGATAATTACATTAAAGGGTTTTTATTAACAAGGTTCTGTATTTATTTGTAAACTGAAGAGTCTAAGCCAGTGATTTTAAGTTAAAAGGGTGCTTTTGTCCCCAGGGGACCTAAAAAATGTTTGGAGACCTTTTGGTTGTCATGACTTCCTCTAGTGGGTTGAGGCCAGGGATACTGTTCACTATCCAACAATGCTCAGAACAACCTAACAATCAAAGAACTAATTGACATAAAAGTTCAATAGTGCTGAGATTGATAAATCATGGTCTAGGCAAATGTAAGCAGAAATTATCACTCCTTGTTTAAAAAAAGGGGGAGCCAGCTTTTCTCCTTAAATCAAATATGGTGATTAAGAAACAGTGATTTTTAACAATGCATTTCCCTGTCCTGAGATAATTTATGGATAATATTAAATTCACTTCAAAATTTATAATTGCTCTTTATAAAATGTATTGATACTTTATAGTTGCCATAACTAAATTTATTTAATACTCATTATTTAAAAGAGAAATACTTATTTTGTGTTCCTGGAAAAATGCTAATTTAAATAAATGATGAAATTGAGAGAATGTAAAATGTATGGAATTGATAATATAGAGATCAATAACTTACTAAATGCATTTCAGTTGAATATTGTAGACAATTCTAAACTGATATTAATAGAAAATAGAACTGTTTGACCAAATATAGTATTTTGGTTTCAAATCAACGTAACTATCATTTCCTTAGACTAATGTTCTATCAACATTTCACTAATGGCTGACAAATGCTAAAATATCATACTAACAAATGGGCATATGCAATGACACAGAATAAATATCATTAATAAAAAAAATTCTTTCTTACACACAGTTTTGAAGTCATTGAATAATCCCTTATGACAAAAGGTAGAGAAAATATTTGTCATATACTATACCTAAGTTGGAGAAGGCCATGGCATCCCATTCCAGTACTCTCACCTGGAAAATTCCATGGACGGAGGAGCTGGTAGGCTGCAGTCCATGGGGTCGCTAAGAGTCAGACATGACTGAGCGAGTTCACTTTCACTTTTCCTTTCATGCATTGGAGAAGGAAATGGCAACCCACTCCAGTGTTCTTGCCTGGAGAATCCCAGGGACGGGGGAGCCTGGTGGGCTGCCGTCTATGGGGTCTCACAGAGTCAGACACTACTGAAGCGACTTAGCAGTAGTATCATACCTAAGTAATTAATTATAGCAATGTTTAGATTTTTCAAAACTTGATTTAAATTTAAGTGGCTGCAATCAGAAGCAGGTGTACTTTCTCTTTAAGGAAATGTAAGGCAACATTTGCTATATATGGATAATAATAGCAAACTTCTGGTGAACATAAAGATAAAAGCATTAACCATATCCACCCAAATAGATTCATTATATAGCTTTAATATTAACTTAAAATTATTTTTAAATGCATTAAGTAGCTTTTTAAAAATAAACACTATATTTATTTCTTTACTCGATTATAAAGTACATTCTACTAAGTTAGTTCTTTTTATATATTAAGCTTTAGGAACCTAAACTTTAATATAAAGGAATACTATTAAATAAGACTTTTAAACATCTTAGAAACTATTATTCATAAGTTATTTGCTGATAAATAAATTATATTATCAAATATGAGATTTTTCCATATCTTAATAATATTCCATGTATTTATTTATAAAAATAAAACAAAATTCTCAGAATTTTGTTTTTTTATACTTGAATTTATGTGCATGTTCCTGTGTGTTGAATATCTGATGAACTGGATGTGTTTGTGTGTGTGCATGTATATATTAGTGTAAGAAGGAGTATTTGTGTCTGAGTGTGAAAACAGCTTTGTGATGGGTTCAATTTACTTGAGATGACCTTTTAGAGTATAATTTTCAATGTAGTTCATTGACACTTAAATGTATACTAAGAACTAATTTGATTAAATATCTTCATGACCTAATATAGAAAATAAAATCATTCCTCTTGGAGATCTTCATTTTTCTAGCACACCTTTCTTCTTTGTGGATGCATACATTCTTCATAGCTACAGTTATGTAGGCTGGATTATTTTGAAGTTAATGCATAGAGACATTATGCCACCTGAATTTCTCAATTTTAGAGATCCCTGTCTCTCAGTTTCAGTGTCATGCTTCCAACTCTATTCACTTTTTTTTTCTTCTTGAAGTAAAAGAAGGTATCTGAACCTTTCACTGAGTGAGAACAGCTTTACTTCATGAAGCTGAAAGATGAAGAAAAAAAGTACTATTTTCTTTTCTTGTTTTCAGGTCTTAGAGATAATTATTCTCAATTGATTTATTTCAAGCTGATTTTAAAATCTTTTGTATATGTTTAAACACATTCTACTGAAAATATATAGGGCAAGGGATATTAATTTCATTTCAATCATTAGAATGGAAGATAAAATTATATGTTATTAGGAAACCCTTATATTTAATAACATTTTATAGCTTTTTACTGAAATTGATACTTTAGGCTTAATAATATCTAATTTTTCAAGTTAAATATTTTACAAAATGATTTTTCTATACATAATATTCTATATATTTATTTTTACTAACAGAAGTTGTGAAGGGAAATCATTTTTAGTCCCAGAATTATAAATGTATAAGAATTTTCTGGTGAATACAAAAAAGCTAGGTATTAATGAAAAAAAATAAGCTAGAAAAATATTTCCAGTATAAAAAAATCAACCTTTGATTTAGGAAATCACAAACTCTTATATAACTTTGGGCCTTTTATTTCGAAATTATACAATGGAACTTAACAGCTGCTTTATTTCTATGTTGTAAGCAAACATTTGCATTTGATTATATGGAAACTCATACAATATATAGATACTTAAGAACAAAATTCTTAGACTTGTAGCAAAATAGTTTCAAAATTTTACCACTTGCTTCCAGTAATGTGCAATTAAAATCAGATGTTTTAACCAAACCCTTTTTCACAGGAGAGTTGGACTGTGAACAAGGCTGAGCACTGAAGAATTGATGCTTTTGAACTGTGGTGTTGGAGAAGACTCTTGAGAATCCCTTGGACTGCAAGGAGATCCAAACAGTCCATTCTGAAGGAGATCAGCCCTGGGATTTCTTTGGAAGGAATGATGCTGAAGCTGAAACTCCAGTACTTTGGCCACCTCATGCGAAGAGTTGACTCATTGGAAAAGACTGTGATGCTGGGAGGTATTGAGGGCAGGAGAAAGGGACGACAGAGGATGAGATGGCTGGATGGCATAACTGACTTGATGGACGTGAGTCTCAGTGAACTCCGGGAGTTGTTGATGGACAGGGAGGCCTGGCGTGCTGCGATTCATGGGGTTGCAAAGAGTTGGACATGACTGAGCGACTGATCTAATCTGATCTGATTCTTCTGTAATTGTACTGTTGTCATTTCAATTCAAACATGCTACACCTATGGCTTACTGTGGAAACCTCATGCTCTTCCTTCCTTTTGTGATCCTAGTGTTTGTATTCTGACTTTTCCAGAATGCAAATTTAGGTAGTTTCTTGAAGACAATTGATGTGAAAGCCCAGGGTCTCATAAAAGGAAACTCAAAATTAATAGTTTTCCCCAGTGCCTTTTGGCACCTCCTAGCTTAAACACACACACACACACACACACACACACACACACACACACACACATATTTACTTCTATGTATCTACTATCTACCTGGTGGCTCAAATGGCAAAGAATCTGCCTGCAATGTGGGAGGCTCAGGTTCAATCTCTGAGTTGGGAAGATCCCCTGGAGAAGAGATGGCAACCCACTTCAGTATTCTTGCCTGGATAATTGCCATGGACAGAGGAGCCTGGCAGGCTACAGTCCATGGGGTCACAGAGTTGGAGAGGACTGAAAGTCTAACAATTTCACTTTTCACATCTACTATCAATCATCTATCACAGTCAATAAGATTCTTCTCTAATGAGTATAATTATGGTTTGAGAGACAGGTCTTCAGAATATCGTAACACACACACACACACACACACACACACACACAGACATACCTATGCAATGAGTACAAATTATTAGCTGGTGATTAAAAAAAAGCAAGAGAGATCCAGAAAAACATCTATTCATGACTTATTGACTGTGCCAAAGCCTTTGACTGTGTGCATCACCACAAACTGTGGAAAATTCTGAAAGAGATGGGAATAACAGACCACCTGACCTGCCTCTTGAGAAGCCTGTATGCAGGTCAGGAAGCAACAGTTAGAACTGGACATGGAACAACAGACTGGTTCCAATAGGAAAGGAGTACATCAAGGCTGTATATTGTCACCCTGCTTTTTTAACTTATAGCAGAGTATATCATGAGAAATGCTGGGCTGGATGAAAGACAAGCTGGAATCAAGACTGCCAGGAGAAATGTCTGTAACCTCAGATATGCAGATTATACCACCCTTATGGCAGAAAGCAAAGAAGAACTAATGACCCTCTTGATAAAAGTGAAAGAAGGGAGTGAAAAAGTAAGCTTAAAGCTCAACATTCAGAAAACTAAGGTCATGGTATCTGGTCTCATTACTTCATGGCAAATTTATGAGGAAACAGTGGCTGACTTTAATTTTTGAGGGACTCCAAAATCACTGCAGATAGTGACTGCAGCTATGAAATTAAAAGACGCTTACTCCTTGGAAGGAAAATTATGACCAACCTAGACAGCATATTCAAAAGCAGAGACATTGCCAGCAAATGTCCGTCTAGTCAAGGCTATGGTTTTTCCAATGGTCATGTATGGATGTGAGAGTTGGACTGTGAAGAAAGCTGAGCACTGAAGAATTGATGCTTTTGAACTGTGGTGTTGGAGAAGAGTCTTGAGAGTCCCTTGGACTGCAAGGAGATCCAACCAGTCCATCCTAAAGTAGATCAGTCCTGGGTGTTCACTGGAAAGACTGATGTTGCAGCTGAAACTCCAATACTTTGTCTACCTGATGCGAAGAGCTGACTCATTTGAAAAGACCATTATGCTGGGAAAGATTAAGGGCAAGAGGAGAAGTGGATGACAGAGGAGCAGATGGTTGGATGGCATCACCGATTCAATGGACAAGAGTTTGGGTAGACTCTGGTAGTTGGTGATGTATGAGGAGGCCTGGCGTGCTGCAGTTCATGGGGTCGCAAAGAGTCGGACACAACTAAGCGACCGAACTGAACTGAACTGAACTGAATATTTGCTCAAAGGCAAAAAAAAAAAAAAAAAAACACTAAAATTTTTTGAAGAGGCTCTATCCTCAAGACATTATACCATTCATACAATGGGAGAGAGAAGATTTGGACAGAACAGCTATTTAAATATTTAAAGCTCAGAATATATGTATATCAAGTACCCAATAGAAATTTTAACAATGCTCTGTAATTTTAAAAATGTCTTTATAAATATTATATGAATTATTCTGAGTCACATGAAGCTACATGAAGAGTCCTATTTCAAGCAAACATACTGACACACAGCGTTCTTCTCTCCTTATTTTATCTTACTAGTTATCAGAAGAAATACTTGAATTCTCCCCATTTAATAACAATATATATTTATTTTAATGAAATATTTATAAAATATGTAATCATGCTAATTTGAGTCTATATACTAATATTATTTGTTTATTCTAGTAAATATTGAGTCAGATGTATTTTTAAGAGAGCTGATAACCTATTTCTCCAAAATGTTTACTTGAGAGTTGGAGGTAAGAGATACAAAAAGGAGGTTAGGTCAATAGAAGCTATACTGAAATGCTGGAATTTCACGCCTTTCTCTTAGATGAAGGGAAAATGATCAGGTATGGTATGAAGTAGAGAAAGAGAGTAGTCAACTCACGTTTGTGGTGAGCGAATCCTGCCCAGCATTATGGATACTTGAACGTTCCCAATACTTCACAGTTTTAAGGGTAATATTTTTCAGTTTTGCTTGTACATCAGACACAATTGAGGATTTTAAAAATTACAAGTGCTTTCATAATTTTTAAAAAAGCATTCCTCACTATTGCCAGTGAATTATAAAGAGTGGCCAAAATATATCAATAGAACTTATTGTTTGAGTTACTGTATCAAGAAAATAATATATTTTTTGAATCTTAGTTTTAAAAATTAAATGTTGCTTTCTTTAGTGTCTAATCTACAAAACATTTTACAATATTTATGTCGTGCATCATAATTATAAAGATTTTTTCATAAAACAATTGTGACTTAACCTAGAGAAATATAATAGTATATAACCACTTAATTGTTGGCTATATGAAAAAGTATGTTAATTTTATTCCACAATTTTTAAGACCTTTAATCTTTGAAATATTTCTATTCCTTGATTCAATTAGAAGTTAGAATTTCAGATTTAATTTTAAAGATATTTTATCAACTTCTTTACAGCCATCTAGTGTTGAAGTCATACTAGATAAATTGAGTGCTTTTTAAACTTTACTTCTCATTGCTTCCTTTTATCTATGAAACAGTATGAAGTTTTCTTGTCCAGATAATTGAGAGGGCATGTGTGTGTATGTGAATTTACTTTACTTTCTTAACTTTTAATCCATATACATTATTTATACAGCATTCACATATCTACTTTTTAAAGTTTAAATTTTAGGTTGACTACAAAAATGCATGGTCACTATTGTTCATCCCAGATTACAGTTCTTTCATTTACTCTTAAATATCAATCAATGCAAATATATGTGGCAAACATACAAAACAAAATATGAACAAAAATATCATCCTAAGTGTAAAATCAATCATTCATCCATCTTAATAATGATTTCAACTCCTTCTAGTTTTCCATTCTTAGAGAATAAAAGCTATCTCTTCAGTAAATCTTGGGCTTTCCTGGTGATTCAACTGGTAAAGAATCTGGCTGCAATGAGGGAGACCTGGGTTCAGTCCCTGGGTTGGTAAGGTTCCCTGGAGAAGTCTGAGAACTAAGGATGATTTTTATTGAGATGTAAAACCCTCTTCCAACAACACAAGAGAAGACTCTATACATGGACATCACCAGATGGTCAACACCGAAATCAGATCGATTATATTCTTTGCTGCCAAAGATGGAGAAGCTCTATACAATCAGCAAAAACAAGACCAGGAGCTGACTGTGGCTCGGACCATGAACTCCTTATTGCCAAATTCAGACTTAAATTGAAGAAAGTAGGGAAAACCACTAGACCATTCAGGGATGACCTAAATCAAATCCCTTATGATTATACAGTGGATCAAGGGCCTAGATCTGATAGATAGAGTGCCTGATGAACTATGGAATAAGGTTCGTGACATTGTACAGGAGACAGGGATCAAGACCATCCTCATGGAAAAGAAAGGCAAAAAAGCAAAATGGCTGTCTGGGGAGGCCTTGCAAATTGCTGCGAAAAGAAGAGAAGTGAAAAGCAAAGGAGAAAAGGAAAGATATAAACATCTGAATGCAGAGTTCCAAAGAATAGCAAGAAGAGATAAGAAAGCCTTCTTCAGCTATCAATGCAAAGAAATAGAGGAAAACAACAGAATGGGAAAGACTAAGGATCTATTCAAGAAAATCAGAGATACCAAGGAGCATTTCATGCAAAAATGGGCTCAATAAAGGACAGAAATGGTATGAACCTAACGGAAGCAGAAGATATTAAGAAGAGGTGGCAAGAATACACAGAAGAACTGTACAAAAAGGAGCTTCACGACCCAGATAATCATGATGGTGTGATCACTGACCTAGAGCCAGACATCTTGGAATGTGAAGTCAAGTGGGCCTTAGAAAGCATCACTACAAACAAAGCTAGTAGAAGGTGATGGAATTCCAGTGGAGCTATTCCAAATCCTGAAAGATGATGCTGTGAAAGTGCTGCACTCAATATGCCAGCACATTTGGAAAACTCAGCAGTGGTCACAAGATTGGAAAAGGTCAGTTTTCATCGCAATCCCAAAGAAAGGCAATACCAAAGAGTGCTCAAACTACCGCACAATTGCACTCATCTCACACGCTAGTAAAGTAATGCTCAAAATTCTCCAAGCCAGGCTTCAGCAATATGTGAACCGTGAACTTCCTGATGTTCAAGCTGGATTTCGAAAAGGCAGAGGAACCAGAGATCAAATTGCCAACATCCGCTGGATCATGGAAAAATCAAGAGAGTTACAGAAAAACATCTATTTCTGCTTTATTGACTATGCCAAAGCCTTTGACTGTGTAGATCACAATAAACTGGAAAATTCTGAGAGAGGTGGGAATACCAGACCACCTGATCTGCCTCTTGAGAAATCTGTATGCAGGTCAGGAAGCAACAGTTAGAACTGGTCATGGAACAACAGACTGGTTCCAAATAGGAAAAGGAGTACATCAAGGCTGTATATTGTCACCATGTTTATTTAACTTATATGCAGGGTATGTCATGAGAAATGCTGGACTGGAGGAAACACAAGCTGGAATCAAGATTGCCGGGAGAAATATCAATAACCTCAGATATGCAGATGATACCACCCTTATGGTAGAAAGTGAAGAGGAACTCAAAAGCCTCTTGATGAAGGTGAAAGTGGAGAGTGAAAAGGTTGGCTTAAAGCTCAACATTCAGAAAATGAAGATCATGGCATCTGGTCTCATCACTACATGGGAAATAGATGGAGAAACAGTGTCAGACTTTATATTTCTGGGCTCCAAAATCACTGCAGATGGTGACTGCAGCCATGAAATGAAAAGACGCTTACTCCTTGGAGGGAAAGTTATGACCAACCTAGATAGCATATTCAAAAGCAGAGACATGACTTTGCCAACAAAGGTCCGTCTAGTCAAGGCTATGGTCTTTCCTGTGGTCATGTATGGATGTGAGAGCTGGACTGTGAAGAAGGTTGAGCGCTGAAGAATTGATGCTTTTGAACTGTGGTGTTGGAGAAGACTCTTGAGAGTCCCTTGGACTGCAAGGAGATCCAACCGGTCCATTCTGAAGGAGATCAGCCCTGGGATTTCTTTGGAAGGAATGATGCTAAAGCTGAAACTCCAGTATTTTGGCCACCTCATGCGAAGAGTTGACTCATTGGAGAAGACTCTGATGCTGGGAGGAACTGAGGGCAGGAGGAGAAGGGGACGACAGAGGATGAGATGGCTGGATGGCATCACTGACTCGATAGATGTGAGTGTGAGTGACCTCCAAGAGCTGGTGATGGATAGGGAGGCCTGGCGTGCTTCAGTTCATGGGGTCGCAAAGAGTCGGACACGACTGAGCAACTGATCTGATTTGATTCGATTGAGAAAACTGTATGTTGTAGAGTTTCCGTGTTAAAAAGACAAAAATAAAATGATTTCTGTCCAGAAAACTTAAACAATAGTTCTGGAAATACCAAATATTTTGAGAGATACTCCAAATACTTTCTTTCACGTTCTTTCCCCAACTCTGGGAGGTACCCAGCAGTGTATCATGTTTGAAAGTTAGACAATGTAAGGAAATGACTGTATTACCTGTCCATGGTGTCATACTAGACAAGCATGAGTAATGCATACACTATGTCCACCATACAAGCAATGGACATAATGAGTAAGCAACCCAGATTCTATCTTAGATACATATTATTGTAATAGCTAAAGTAGTGACATATGTAGGAAAACAAATTTTTTTTTCTATAGTTGAGCATATAGTATTTATTTGCATTTGAGGAAATATTTTGAACATGACTCACTTGAAATAAATGAAACATAGTCTTATCTTTATTATTTAGTCCCTATATTATCTTCTGTGATTTTCAGAATGTTAGAATTTTTTTCATTTTTTTTCCCAAATAAGACAATGTTTAATATAGAGCTTCCTTGGAAATGTGTATTTGAATGCCTGATTTCTTTGAACTGTAATCAAGAGAGACATGTTTTCTTTTTAAAAATAAGAGGATTATTACTGACTTACTGATTTAAAATGTGCTAGGTTACTAATTCTTTGAATAATTAAGAAAACTTTATAAAATATTTTAAAGAAAGATTCAATTCAGTTCAGTTCAGTCGCTCAGTTGTGTCCGATTCTTTTCGACTCCTGGAGTTCACCTAAACTCATCTCGTGCTCTGTCGTCCACTTCTCCTCCTGCCCCCAATCTCTCCCAGCATCAGGGTCTTTTTCAATGAGTCAACTCTTTGCATGAGGTGGCCAAAGTATTGGAGTTTCAGCCTCAGCATTAGTCCTTCCAATGAACACCCAGGACTGGTCTCCTTTAGGATGGACTGGTTGGATCTCCTTGCAGTCCAAGGGACTCTCAAAAGTCATCTCCAACACCACACTTCAAAAGCATCAATTCTTCGGTGCTCAGCTTTCTTCACAGTCCAACTCTCATATTCATACATGACCACTGGAAAAACCATTGCCTTGACTAGATGGACCTTTGTTGGCAAAGTAATGCCTCTGCTTTTGAATATGCTGTCTAGATTGATCATAATTTTTCTTCCAAGGAGTAAACATCTTTTAATTTCATGGCTGAAATCACCTTCTGCAGTGATTTTGGAGCCCCCAAAATAAAGTCTGACACTGTTTCCCCATCTATTTTCCATAAAGTGATGGTACCAGATGCCATGATCTTCGTTTTTTGAATGTTGAGCTTTAAGCCAACTTTTTCACTCTCCTCTTTCACTTTCATCAAGAGCCTTTTTAGTTCCTCTTCACTTTCTGCCATAAGGGTGGTGTCATATGCATATATGAGGTTATTGATATTTCTCTCAGCAGTCTTGATTCCAACTTGTGCTTCTTCCAGCCCAGCACCTCTCATGATATATTCTGCATAGAAGTTAAAAAACAGGGTGACAATATACCGCCTTGATGTACTCCTTTTCCTCTTTGGAACCAGTCTGTTGTTCCATGTCCAGTTCTAACTGTTGCTTCCTGACCTGCATATAGGTTTCTCAAGAGGCAGGTCAGATGGTCTGGTATTCGATCAATATAAATGGAAAAAAAATCATAGGTATTTAACTTGCCTTTGCACGTCTTCACTTGTGCTTCCTGCTAAATGATGTTTTACACAGTTTAGAATTTCTAAAAATACAGTTGCTGAAGGAACACAGGGAATAGAACATCCTCAAACATGAATGGTTGGACTCCATGCCTGAAAATATAAATGAATTTAATTGGATTCAAACCAAGCCACAGTACAACATAAACTATTTTTTTTTTTTTTTTATTAAGTACCTTTTGAAATGTGTTAAGCATATCTACTTAGGTTCTTTAAGATAAGATACCATTGGCAAAAATACAAATTATTTTAACATCACAATAAAGTATGATATATTTGATCAGTAAAAGTGTGGATTTCGAACTATTCCATTTTATAGCATTGTCTACATAGTTTCCCCTTAATATAAAATGATTTCAACAAGAGGTAGATAACAGAGAGAAAATGCATTAGACTTTTAATTCAATATGACTTTTTTTTTCTGAAAAAGGAATTTTTTTTTTACTTTCCTTTTAAGTGCCTAGAAAAGTAGTTCATAAATTCTTGCTGCTAATATTAAATAGAATTTTGACTATAGTTTCTATTAAATAATTTAGATCTTATTATTTTTGCTGTAAAAATTTTGGAACTCTTGGGTTCTGTACTTTTAAAAATTGTTCATCTATTAAAACACCCAGAAATTTGAAGTTGAACATATCAAAATTATGTCCTTTTTTTTTTTTTTTTTTTGCCAAAAAATGCTATCCTAATTGGAGCACACTTTCACATTCAGTGAACAAGGATAAGTATATATATCCATTCCAGAGACTTGTCAGCCAAATATATGTTTCTCAACACAAACAAACTTTGTGCTACTGAAGAGTATATGAGTCCTAATGTTCTTAATTATAATAAATTCATTTTATTTATATATCAAGGATACAATTTACACTGAATAAAAATATTTTTTTTCCTAAATGCTAGTAATAAAAAACTTATTTTGATATTCAGAAGTCATCTATATGAAGTATTTTAAAAGCATTCTTAGGGATATTCATGGGGTCGCAAAGAGTCAGACACGACTGAGCGACTGATCTGATCTGATCTGATTGTTAAATATTTAGCTGTTCTATCAGATTGCATTTCACTGAGTCAAGTAGCAAAGAGAGAGAGAGAGAGATGGAGAAAAAGAAATAAGGAGGAGAGGCACTAAATATTCTGAATGAGATATTTGCTTAATGTTCTAGTCTTCTTTGTTATTAAAAACAAGAAGAATAATATTCTAATTCTTTCCTAACTCTAATTAGCACACTTGCTAACACAGTCTTCCCAGCTGGGGTCATGCAAAAACATGTTGGTTGTTCATTGTTTAGTCACTAAATCCTGTCCTATTTTTTTTGCAAATACCAGATTCCTCTGTCTATGGGATTTCCCAGGCAAGATTACTGGAGTGGGTTGTCATTTCCTTCTCAAGAGGGTCTTTCTGATCTAGGAATCAAAGTCTTGTCTCCTGCATTTGCAGGTGGATTCTTCACCACTGAGGCAACAGGGAAGCTAGAGAGACCATAATTAATTAATATATATATATATATATATATATATATATATATATATATATGTATAGTGTGACACAAAGTGAGGAGGAACTAAAAAGCCTCTTGATGAAAGTGAAAGTGGAGAGTGAAAAAGTTGGCTTAAAGCTCAACATTCAGAAAATGAAGATCATGGCATCCAGTCTCATCACTTCATGGGAAATAGATGGGGAAACAGTGGAAACAGTATCAGACTTTATTTTTCTGGGCTCCAAAATCACTACAGATGGTGACTGCAGCCATGAAATTAAAAGACGCTTACTCCTTGGAAGGAAAGTTATGACCAACCTAGATAGCATATTCAAAAGCAGAGACATTACTTTGCCAACAAAGGTTTGCCTAGTCGAGGCTATGGTTTTCCTGTGGTCATGTATGGATGTGAGAGCTGGACTGTGAAGAAGGCTGAGTGCTGAACAATTGATGCTTTTGAACTGTGGTGTTGGAGAAGACTCTTGAGAGTCCCTTGGACTGCAAGGAGATCCAACCTGTCCATTCTGAAGGAGATCAGCCCTGGGATTTCTTTGGAAGGAATGATGCTAAAGCTGAAACTCCAGTATTTTGGCCACCTCATGGGAACAGTTGACTCATTGGAGAAGACTCTGATGCTGGGAGGGGTTGGGGGCAAGATGAGAAGGGGACAACAGAGGACGAGATGCCTGGATGGCATCACTGACTTGATGGGCGTGAGTCTGAGTGAACTCTGGGAGTTGGTGATGGACAGGGAGGCCTGGTGTGCTGCGATTCATGGGGTCACAAAGAGTCAGACACGACTGAGTGACTGATTTGATCTGATCTATATAATTCATGTTAAACTATTCATTTATCAAAATTATATAGTCACATTGTCTGAGTTAAAAATATGTTGAAATGTATGTCTGGGCACATACACAGCATGCGCTAATTTTTATAAATGTATATTTTAGAAGAAAATGTTGAATAACTAATAAAAAGTGGAATTTACCAAATTTTGATTGCTAATGTTTATATTGCTAATCTTTCTGATTGCTAATATTTGTATTGCTAATGTTGTTGGATGGCATCATCACGGACTCAATGGACATGAGTTTGAACAAACTCCAGGCAATAGTGAAGGACAGGGAAGCCTGGTGTGCTGCAGTCCACAGGGTCACAAAGAGTCAGACAGGACAGAACAACAGCAACGTTTGTAATTACCTTAAACTTAAATGACCTTCTGTCTATATTTAAACCTTGTATTCTTCTTATATTCCTAGTTATGTTGTTTTTTAGAGACAACACCTATATAATTCTTCTCTGATCACTGAGAGTTTCACATTAGCATTTCAGTTTACCACTTAACTAAAAATTTTTTTTTTTCAATTTTCTTGAATCGAGCAGATTTCTATCTACACAGAAAATAACTAAGAAAGCTTGCTGGAAAATGTACTGTTTCCTGTCATCAAGGAACCACTGAAGCCACCTGAATTTAATGGGACAAAATTCTGGAGAAAGTGGCAACACAGAAAAATGAGTTGACATTCTGCAGTGGCCTTTTCCCAAAGGGCATTTGCTGACTCTGAGCAAATTAAGAAGGTGAAGATCCAGGCAAAAGTTCTGGACAGAACATACCTATAAAGATTCAGAGAAACTAGTAATGCATGCACCTGTCCATGCATGTACAGTCACCAAGAACTTGAATATTTTCTTTTTAATTACTCAAAGGCTACACCTAATTTTGATCTATTTAATTGGTCATATTTCCAAATATGGTTATGGTTATGTGGGATAATAAAACATCCCTTAATAATACATTTAATACATATTTTAATTTCTTCCAAATTACTTCCTCAGTGTAGATTACCAGGTCATGTTTGTTTCCAAGGGATTTTAAATTACCACATAACTTCTTTGATTATCAGTTTCTTGACAGGAAAGTAAAAATTTCAATGTTAGTGAAATATTTTATAAACAACTCTATGTAAATGAATGTTATCATTATTTTTGGTAGTATTACTATTGAGAGAGGAGTACATTTTATATGTACATTTCTAGCCAGGTGAACAAACAAATTAATTTTTAATCTGTCATATATTTTGAATATTTCTTATTATACTTGTATCTATCAAATCATATATCTTAAAGAAACTAAAATTCAGTTTGCCTAAATATGGATTACAATTACCAGTTTAACAATTATTGTGTTAATGATAAAAAAATTCAAAGTAGTCTTTCACCAAAATAGAATACTTATGATTCACTCTTATAGCATGGTAATACTGGTTGAGTGGGATTATATGAGACTGAGTCCCTGAATGAAAGCTTGATTTGACAGGATGATTAACAGAAACAAATTAGGTAGGTAGAATTAGAATACTATGTCCTTTCCAGCCAAGTGTATGGCAGAAGCCAAGTAAAAAGTTAGCTTAAAATTCCAAAGTTTCTCTGGTACCTCAGCTGGTAAAGAATCTGCCGTTAATGTGTAAGACCTCAGTTTGATCCCTGGCTTGGGAAGATCCCTTGGAGAAGGGAACAGTTGCCCACTACAGTATTCTGGAGAGAATACCATGGGCTATATAGATCATGGAGTCACAAAGTCAGACACACTGATCAACTTCTCTTCACTTCCAATTCCAAATGGCAGGACTATGACACAAAAGTGAAATTATAAGATCATATGGGCAGGTAAACAGTAGAATAGCATTAGAATCCAGTAACAGTCAAATGGAAATATCCATGGATATTATAGTTAAAGGGACATCACCTGTGCTATTATCTTCAATACCTCCACCATAGTTTGGCCTCAGGTCAAATGACAGGGAGGTAACACAGCACTACACAACAACAGAAAATTAGATTAAAGATTATTGAGCATGGCCCTGCCCATCAAAACAAGGCCCAGTTTCCCCTTCAGTCAGTCTCTCCCATCAGGAAGCTTCCATAGCACTCTTATCCTTATTCATCAGAGGGCAAACAGAATGAAAACCACAATCATAAAACTAACCAAACTAATCACATGGACCACAGCCTTGTTTAACTCAATGAAATTATGAGCCATGCTATGTAGGTCCACCTAAGATGGATGGGACATGGTGGAGAGATCTGACAAAACTTCGTCCACCGGAGAAGGGAATGGAAAACCAATTCAGTATTCTTGCCTTGAGAACCCCATGAACAGTATGGAAGCAAAAATATAGGACACTGAAAGATGAACTCTCCAGGTTGGTAGGTGCCCAATATGCTACTGGAAATGGGTGGAGAAATAACTCCAGAAAGAATGAAGAGACGGAGCCAAAGCAAATATAACACCCAGTTGTGGATGTGACTGCTGATCAAAGTAAAGTCTGATGCTGTAAAGAGCAATTTTGCATAGGAATCTGGAATGTTAGGTCCATGAATCAAGGTATATTAGAAGTGGTGAAAGATGAGATGGCAAGAATGAACATACACCTTTCAGGAATCAGTGAACTAAAACGGACTGGAATGGGTGAATTTAACTCAGATGACCATTATATCTGCTACTGTGGGCTGGAATCCCTTAGAAGAAATGGAGTATCCATTGGTGTCAAGAAAAGATTCCATAATGAAGTACTTGGATGGAATCTCAAAAACGACAGAATGGTCTTTGTACATTTCCAAGGAAAACCATTCAAATCACAATAATCAAGGCCCTGACCAGTAATGCTGGACAAGCTGAAATTGAATGGTTCTATGAAGACCTACAAGACCTTCTAGATCTAACATCCAAAAGATGTCCTTATAGGGGAATGAAATACAAAAGGAGGAAGTCAAGAGATACTGGGAAAAACAGGGATATTTGGCCTTTGAGTATAAAATGAAGCAGGGCAGGGCTACCAGAGTTTTGCCAAGTGAGTACATGGGTCATAGCAAACACCTTCTACCAACAACACAAGAGAAGACTCTATACGTGGACATCACCAGATGGTCAATACCAAAATCAGATTTATTATATTCTTTGCAGGCAAAGATGGACAAGCTCTAAACAGTCAGAAAAAACAAGATGGAGAGCTGACTGTGGCTCAGATGATGAACTCCTTATTGCCAAATTCAGACTGAAATTGAAGAAAGTGAGGAAAACCATTAGACCATTCAGGTATGACCTAAATAAAATCCCTTATGATTAAACAGTGGAAGTGACAAATAGATTCAAAGGATTAGACCAGATAACAGAGTGCCTGAAGAACTATGGATGGAACTCTGCAACATTGAACAGGAGGCAGTGCTCAAGATCATTCCCAAGAAAAACAAATGCAAAAAGGCAAATGGTTGTCGGAGGAAGCCTTACAAATAGGTGAGAAAAGAAGAGAAGCTAAAGGCAAATGAGAAAAGGAAAAATATATCCATTTGAATGCAGAGTTCCAAAGAAGAGTACAGAGAGATAAGACAGCCTTCCTCAGTGATCAATGCAAAGAAATAGAGGAAAACAAAAGAATCGGGAAAACTAGAGGTCTCTTCAAGAATATTAGAGAGGCCAAGGGAACATTTTATGCAAAGATGGGCTCGATAAAGGACAGAAATGATATGAACCTAACCGAAGAAGATATTAAGAAGAGGTGGCAAAAATAAATAGAAAATTATATATAAAAAAACTTCATGACCCAAATAACCATGATGGTGTGGTCACTCACCTAGAGCCAGACATCCTGGAATGTGAAATCAAGTGGGCCTTAGGAAGCATCGCTATGAACAAAACAAGTGGAGGTGATGAAATTCCCATTGATCTATTTCAAATCCTGAAAGATGATGCTGTGAAAGTGCTGCACTCAATATGCCAGCAAATTTGGAAAACTCAGCAGTGGCTACAGGACTGGAAAAGGCCAGTTTTAATTCCAATCCCAAAGAAAGGCAATGCCAAAGAAAGTTCAAACTGCCACACAATTGCACTAATCTCACAAAGTAGCAAAGTAATGTTCCAATTTCTTCAAGCTAGGCTTCAACAGTACATGAACTGTGAACCTACAGATGTTCAAGCTGGATTTAGAAGAGACAGAGGAACCAGAGATCAAATTGCCAACTTCTGTTGGATCATCGAAAAAGCAAGAGTTCCATAAGAACATCTACTTCTGCTTTACTGACTATGCCAAAGCCTTTGACTGTGTGGATCACAACAAACTGTGGAAAGTTCTGAAAGAGATGGGAAACCAGACCACCTTACCTGCCTCTAAGAAATCTGTAGGCAGGTCAAGAAGCAAGTCAGAATTGGACATGGAACAACAGACTGCTTCCAAATCAGGAAAGGAGTACATCAAGGCTGCATATTGTCACCCTGCTTATTAAACTTATATGCAGAGTACATTATGTGAAATGCCAGGCTGGATGAAAAACAAACTGGAATCAAGATTGCCTAGAGAAATATCAATAACCTCAGATATACAGATGACACCACCCTTGTGGCAGAAAATGAAGAAGTAAAAAGCCACTTGATGAAAGTGAAAGAGGAGAGTGAAAATCCTGGCTTAAAACTCAACAATCAGAAAACTAAGACCATGGCATCCTGTCCAAACACTTCATGGCAAATAGATGGGGAAACAATGGAAACAGTGACAGACTTTATTTTGCAGGGGTTCCAAAATCACTGCAGATGGTGACTGAAGCCATAAAATTAAAAGACTCTTGCTCCTTGAATGAAAAGCTATGATAAACTTAGACAGCATATTAAAAAGCAGAGACATTACTTTGCCAAAAAAGATTCGTCTGGTCAAAGCTATGGTTTTTCCAAGAGTCAGGTATGGATGTGAGATGTGCACTATAAAGAAAGCTGAGTTCCTAAGCTTTTGAACTGTGGTGTTCAATAAGACTCTTGAGAGTCCCTTGCATTGCAAGGAGATCCAACCAGTCCATCCTAAAGGAAATCAGTCCTGATATTCATTGGAAGGACTGATGATAAAGCTGAAACTCCCATACTTTGGCCACCTGATGCGAACTGACTTATTGGAAAAGACCCTGAGGCTGGGATAGATTGAAGGCAGGAGGAGACGGAGATGACAGAGGATGAGATGGTTGGATGGCATCACAGACTCAATGGACATGAGTTTGAGTAAACTCCTTGATTTGGCGATGGACAAGGAAGCCTGGTGTACTGCAGTCCATGTGGTTACAAACAGTCGGACATGACTGAGCAACTGAACTGAACTGAACTGATTCACCAGCTAAGTTGTATAAGCATTAATTTTAAACTCACTTTTATACACTTTTATAATTGAAGTTACTTTAACTGTAATAGTGAATATATTCTTTTAAAATAATGAGCAATACATATTATAAATATTTTTAATATTTATAATAATATTATAACCAAAAATTATTAATTGTATACAAAGATTGATAAGCATAGCTTCTGATTATAAAAATAGTAATAAGTGAACAGATTCTGATAGTATTATTAAAGTTTTTTTTTCTTCTGGAGTTAATTAGCTATCAGCATTTTGAAAAATAAACATCTATATGTGCATAGAATGTTATAATTTATTTATTCAATAACTACAGAATTATATAGAAAGTTTATAACTAATAAACTGTTTATAGGAAGACTCATATTACAAATAGGTGTTGTAGCTATAAATATGGAAGTCAACAATGTGAATGTAGATTCAGGAGCAAATTTAAGAATAATTGTCATCGAAACTTATTAAATTAAATTATTCTTCACACACAGAAAATGTTCTGAATTCAGGGCTGATTTTAAGAAATGTACCATATTACTATGCAGACTTTAAAGACCTCCCAATACTATAAGTACTTGCAAAATCTTGTCTGGATGTCAATTTTAGGTGACAGTTTTCAGCTTTAGCAGTCAGACAAGTTTGCCAGTGTTCCAAAATTTTACTGTGCAGAATCATACAGAAATGAAATATGTTTCCAAAATTATTCTAGCTCTCAAACAATTGGGAAGACTTAAGGTAAAAATCAGTAAAAGTCAAATATAGCCTGACAGACAAAATATATAGTAACAAAGATTTGGAAGGGACATAACAAAACAGAGAGGATTCATTGTTGAGCTTTTTTATTTCTTAGAAAAATGAAACTGCAATGAAAATTTCCAAAAAATATTCTTCCTTAAGATATGAGTTTTATTTTAACTACACTTTCTTTAACAGCTTATTAGTCTACATTTGCTTTACATTTAGGAATATAAACAATCTGTCATAATATGTACACAGACGAGGAAAACATCACAATCTCATTAAGTGGGTGGGATAATTAAAAAACAATTTTATACTTAATGTTCATATTTTAGTTAACTGGAAATTCACAGAAAATCTACAAAAAAGTAATACACTTATCAGAAATAAGTCCCATCTGTACCTATTAAAGATAGCAGAAGTATTAACTCTGTAAAGCCAAAGTATGAGTGAGTGTATGCTCAGTCGTGTCTGAGTCTTTGCAACCCCATCGACCATAGCCAGACAGATTCCTCGATGCATGTGATTCTTCAGGCAGGAATACTGGAGTGGGTTGCCAGGCTCTACCTCCAGGCATTCTTCCTGAGCCAAGGATTAAACCTGTTTCCCTTATGTCTCCTGCATTGTCAGGTGGGTTCTTTATCACTAGCGCCACCTGAGAAGCTCAAAGTATAACTATTAAGAAAAAGGTTGTGACTCACACACAATGTTAGAGACAATAGTTTGAAATATCCTTACAATTGACCAGTTGATTTGAGTGAAATGGCTTAGCTTTGTCATAAAATTATTTATCTGATGCTTGAACTGTGTTGTTGGAGAAGACTATCGAGAGTCTCTTGGACTGAAAGGAGATCAAATGAGTCAATCCTAAAGGAAATCAGTCCTGAATATTCATTTGAAGGACTGATGCTGAAACTGAAACTGCAATATTCTGGTCACCTGATGGGAAGAACTGACTCATTGGAAAAGACCCTGAGGCTGGGCAAGATTGAAGGTAGGGAGAGAAGGGGATGGCAGAGGATGAGATAGTTGGATGGCATCACCATCTTGATGAAGATGAATTTAAACAGACTCTGGGAGTTGATGATGGACAGGGAAGCCTGGCGTCCTGCAGTCCATGAGGTCGCAAAGAGTTAGACACAACTGAGCGATTAAACTGAACTGAAATTTTATTTCATTAAACTGAATAAACTATGGGATGCAGCCTAAATCATGATTATTTTTATGCATTAGGCAGTATTTTCCTACTAAGAAAGGTTTTACTCTTCTCTCAAAACACATATAAAGATAGAAATCCTCCATGAAGTATTCTGAAAGGGTTTGTTTGAAATTGTATAGTATATATATTTTTTATTCTATGGTGGAAAATATAACTTCAACTTTTAAGAATTAAAAGACTCTTTTTAGAAGTAATTTTACTAAAAAAAGATTGCAAATTACCTTTTAACTATAGAATGTTATTTCCTATACTCTCAATCCTGGCTAGTACTGGTATGCAAGATGTCACTTCCCAAAATCATATGGCCCATGTATGGCTCTAGATCTTACATTTAACTAAGCTCTGAAATGAAGTATTAGTAGCTCAGTCATGTCCAACTCTGTTGCGATCCTATAGACCATAGCCTGCCATTCTCCTCTGTCCATGGAATTCTCCAGACAGGAATTACTTGAGTGGGTTGCCATTTCCTTCTCCAGGAGAACTTCCCAACTCTGGGATTAAACCCGGGTCTCCTGTGTTGGAGGCAGATTCTCTAACACTGAGCCACCTGAGAAGCTCTAACAAAGCTCTGAAAGTGAAAAAGTGAAGTCATTCAGTAGTGTCTGACTCTTTGCGACCCCATGGACTGTAGCCTACCAGGCTTCTCAGTCCATGGGATTTTCCAAGAAGAGTACTGGAGTGGGTTGCCATTTCCTTCTCCAGGGGATCTTCCCAACCCAGGGATCAAACCCTGGTCTCCCACATTGTAGGCAGATGCTTAGAATGAAGCTCTGTTTGATTCTAAATTAAGAGCCTTGTATTACAATATTCAACTGATTTGTATACATGCTTAATTTATTTTGAATGTATCACATTATAGTCATTACAAAGCATATTTATTCCTTTTATTTCCCTATGACAGATTATAGTCATTATAGTAATAGCTAAGCATGGATTTCTTTTTAAATTTTGTTTTGCTATGTAAAAACGAGTGTTTCCTTATATGACAAATTTTAACACATATAATTTTGGAGAAGGCAATGGCAACCCACTCCAGTACTCTTGCCTGGAAAATCCCATGGATGGAGGAGCCTGGTAGGCTTCAGTCCATGTGGTCACTAAGAATCAAAAAGGACTGAGTGTCTTCACTTTGACTTTTCACTTTCATGCATTGGAGAAGGAAATGGCAACCTACTCCAGTGTTCTTGCCTGGAGAATCCCAGGGACAGGGGAGCCTCATGGGCTGCCGTCTATGGGGTCTCACAGAGTCAGACACGAGTGAAGTGACTTAGCAGCCATAGCAGCAGCAACACATATAATTTATTATATGTAATACTTATAACATGTTCAGCAACATTTTACTCCAATTAAAGTGTCATTATTAAAATGCAATTTAAAATGTAACCATCAGGCCAGTCTGACATTTTGTGGTCCTAAGTTATGCTAAAATTATTATATGCATATTCACAGAAGGCCCAAAAAGGAGCCATATGCTGGTAAATAAGTATCTCAGATTTGTATTTCAATTTCCATTGATTGCAGTATATTTTAAATATTATGCTTCTTACAAGTCAAAAGTTGATTAGAGTAATTTCCAGTTACTAGCCTATTATATTTGAGTTATAGTGTTCAAATGTTAACATCTTGCACAGGATCACTAATTTATATATGGTTTGCAAGTATTTTATTTTTATTTATTTATTTTTATTTTATTTTTTTTTAATTTTGCTTAACTTTACAATATTGTATTGCTTTTACTATACATCAAGATGGATCCGCCACCAGTATACACGTGTTCCCCATCCTGAACCCTCCTACCTCTCCCCTCCCTACACCATCCCTCCAGGTCGTCCCAGTGCTCCAGCCCCAGGCATTTGTTATCGGACATCGTACCTGTACTGACGACTCGTTTCAGATATGATATTATACATATTTCAATGTTATTCTCCCCAATCATCTCATCCCACCCTCTCCTGGTCCCAGAGTCCAAAAGTCTGTTCTATACATCAGTGTCTCTTTTGCTGTCTCGTAAATAGGGTTATTTTTTACCATCTTTCTAAATGCCATATATATGCGTTAGTATACTGTATTTGTGTTTTTGTTTCTGGCTTACTTCACTCTGTATAATAGGCTCCAGTTCCATCCGCCTCCTTAGAACTGATTCAAATGTATTATTTTTAATGGCTGAGTAATACTCCATTGTGTATATGTACCACAGCTTGCTTATCCATTCATCTGTGGATGGACATCTAGGTTGCTTCCACGTTCTGGCTATTGTAAACAGTGCTGCTATGAACATTGGGGTACACGTGTCTCTTTCAATTCTGGTTTTCTCAGTGTGTATGCCCAGCAGTGGGACTGCTGGATCATAAGGCAGCTCTATTCCCAGTTTTTTGAGGAATCTCCATACTGTTCTCCATAGTGGCTATACTAGTTTGCATTCCCACCAACAGTGTAAGAGGGTTCCCTTCTCTCCGCACCCTCTCCAGCATTTATTGCTTGTGGACTTTTGGATCGCAGCCATTCTGACTGGCAAGTATTTTAAATAGAGTTTAAAAAGAAGTTATGGAGAAAACACCAATTCATCAAGAATTTTACCATGTGTTATAGAGAAATGCTAATATTCTGTGCGGTAAGGGATGTTGGGCAAGAGAGAAAGAAAGAGAAAGTGAAGAAATAAAGTAGTGCATGTATAGATTTAGTATTGAAGATGAAATGTTATAAATATTTAAATTGTATGTACTGTATTACTATTTGAATATTTTTCATCACAGGTACAAGTTAACTTTACAAAAGAATAAATATTCTTTGTAATTTCGCTAACACAGTAAATTAATTTGTTAGTATGTGTAAACATCACACATACAAGACACAGCTTTATAATGGCCACTTTATCATTACTACCTGAAGCTACATGGAATACATTGCTGGTCCACCAGTTAGAATGAGAAATGAACAAATGGCAAATGTAAAAAGAAGAAATAGAAAAATCACACACACACACACACACACACACACACACATACTTCTTAAAGAAAATGAAGATCTTTCTTCTCGCTTTTCCATTGTGATTTGGTAAGAAAGGAGACCCTGTAAACTCAGATCATTTGAGTACATAAGCCAAGAATACACTTCATATCCTTAAAACCGAAACCCTCAGAGTCTATTCTGTTTTATCCATATGTTCTTCCAACCTGATTCTAGGCAAAAGAGGCTCGAACCCAAACTACTTGCTGTTCAGATTCTGGAACTGAGTGTAGAATTTCATGCTCCAGTGGAGGGCAGCTTGATTATCCTAATCCAATCCATGTCTTCATTAGTGAGGACTACAAAGAGACATTTTACATATACATGAAACCAGGATATCCATAGACATAGGGACATGAAATTATTTTTTTCATTCAAAATGCAAAGACTAGTGATACTCCTTATATTATATTCAGTTATCTAGTTCTGGGGAAAAGAAATGTATAGTAGAGAAAGTTTCCCATTTGTATTATACTCATATCACTGCATGCACACATGAGTGTACACACACCCACACACTCACAGAGCACATCTCTGTAGAGTGCATGTGTAATATTATAAAATTGAAGATTTATTTTTAATGTGTCAAAGCATATTGATGTTAGATTAGATAATTCTATATTGTCACTGACAGTTCTACCAAAATTGATAAAGTATCTGTTTCTGTTTTGGTCAGAAATGTCCTGATACCAAAGCAACTTGATCTGTTTTGGCACAGGTTTATTTGTTAGAAATATTTTGACATACCTATTTTTGGTCTGTTGACTTACTGTGTGTATGTCTCTTTGTTTGTGTTCATCTCTCAGTCATGTCAAACTCTTTGTGACCCCATGGACTCTAGCCTACCAGGCTCATCTGTCTAAATTCTCCAGGCAAGAATACTAGAGTGTGTAGCCATTCCCTTCTCTAGGGGATCTTCCCAACCAAGGGATCAAACTCATGTTTCCTGCACTGGTAGATAGATTCTTACCACTGAGCCATCAGGGAACCCCAGTCTATTCACACCAGAATCATTATTTTTCATAAACTTTCCCAAGAGATGCAGTGACTTGTGATCTATTTAAATATAAAAATGTTAAATTTAAATGTGCATTTTATCCCTCATTTTTTAAAATGTTAGCAACATAATTTTTATTTTAATTCCTTTAAATTCAGCATATTTTTATCTTTTATATGGCACTCTACATATCATTCGGAGAAGGCAATGGCACCCTACTCCAGTACTCTTGCCTGGAAAATCCCATGGATGGAGGAGCCTGGTGGGCTGCAGTCCATGGGGTCACTAAGAGTCGGACACGACTGAACGACTTCACTTTCACTTTTCACTTTCATGCGTTGGAGAAGGAAATGGCAACCCACTCCAGTGTTCTTGCCTGGAGAATCCCAGGGACAGGGGAGCTTGGTGTGCTGCCGTCTATGGGGTCACACAGAGTCAGACACGACTGAAGCAATTAGGCAGCACATATCATTATTTCTCTTACTATAAAACAGTTGAATTTTGTGCTTGAAAATGTTAGCAAGATACTCATACATACACAAATCGTGTGCAAAAACTTTGCATTTCACTGAAAATTGAACAGGTGCCACTTACAGTGAAACATTAAGTACAGCAACAGAAAGCATGAATAGTTAGTGTGTTTTAATGGAGGGGATATGGTCTACATATATATTGTTATATAAATTGCCCCCAATTTAGAGGCTAAAGCATCAATTTTATTATATTTAATGCTGATTATGGCTAGACTCATTTTCATTGGAAGGACTGATACTGAAGCTGAAGCTCTAATACTTTTGGCCAGTAAAGAACTGACGAATTAGAAAAGACACTGATGCTGAGAAAGATTGAAGGCAGGAGAGAAAGGGATAACAGAGGATAGATGGTTGGATGGCATCACTGACTCAATGGACATGAGTTTGAGTTTCAGGAGTTGGTGATGAACAGGGAAGCATGGCCTGCTGCAGTCCATGGGGTCACAAAATGTCAGACACCACTGAGCAACTGAATTGAACTGATGGCTAAACTCAGCAGAGGTCAGTTGTGAGATTTTTTTTTTTTTTTTGCTCTGTGTGGCTTTGACTAAAGACATTCACTGATAATCAGCTGGCAGATGGACTAGCCTGATAAGTTCAAAACTGCTTCTCTTACTTCTCTGAAACCTTATCAGAGAAGACAGGAAAGTTCAATTAGTTAGTATTCTCCTATCAGAGTGCTTACATGCGAAATTTTCAGCATGGTAAATGCAAGATTCCTGGGTCTCTTACATGGTTCCCCAGGGCTCCCAAAGAGAGTGTTTCAATGATTATTGCTCTGTTAAATCCTGAGCTTGGAAACTGGTACAGAATCACTTCTTTCCCAGGATAGCTCAAGTCTGCTGACTGAGGGAGGCAGGGATGTAAAATCTTAGATGTTTGGTCCTACTCTGAGGGCTCCTGTGGGCACACTCAAACTGTAGCTTACCACCAAGTTGGCTAAGCCTCTGTGAGGCCTGGATCATACTTTTGCTTCTTGCCCTGCCCAATTATGCTTTCTCCTTTTTCCTTTCACAGGTGTGGATATTGAGCAAACATCTTCCATCTCCCTATGAAGTATCTTTTCAGAGATCTTAACCTGCAGAAAGTACCAACTTACACATTGGAGCTCTTTTCTAGCAACAAAAAACTGGGAATGATACTATTAAGTAAAGTTAATTGTCAGTGCCATAAAAATCTAGAAAGCATCAATAACCAATTCCTGAATGCTTCAGATATTTTTCATAAAATTTTTAAAAATTTAATCAGTTGTGTCAGAGAAGTCATAAATAAACAGAGAAATTTTCAGTGTTGGATTGATTGATGCCAAGTCATAAAGATGGTAATTAATATCTAAAATATATGAAATAAGTCCAAGTAAGGAAGTATGGGATAAAGATGATATTTTTAAATACAGCTCAAGAAATATGGAAGGCACAATCACAATTCTAAAAATATAATCTTCTGGTTTGTGAAAACTTTTATTTATTATTCTATAAAACCATTTCTGGGTATGTATTCCTAGAAAAACTCATATAAAGTTCATAAGCAGATATGTAGAAAGATTCTTCTCATATTATATTTACAAAGACAGGGAGCTAGAGGCAATGTATGTGTCATTACTAGGAAAATAGGTAAGAGGAATAAGGCTACCTCATACATTGGAATAACTTGTGGCTGTCAGAATAATGAAGTAAACATGCATAAAGCAACTTGGATATGTCTTACAATATACGGTGCTTGATGTAAAAGTAAGAAACAGAATGAAATCTTAAATATAATTTATAAATTAAAAATACATACATAAACATATTATTTAAAATGAATATATATGCAAAGACTTAATTAAAACACCACAAAGTATCAACCCATCAGCAGGAAAATTGCCCAGGGATGGGAAATATGAGAGGCTTTGCTTTGTTCATTGTGATTGCAATGAACAGAGTGCAAGTAAATTCAGTCTTATCAAAATACAAATCTAGTATACCCACCAACCAACAAAATCACACAAACTATTTTTTTTTACTAGAAAATATAGAAAAGGAAAATGATATTCTAGATCACTCCCATTTAAATATTTAGAATTCCATTCACTGAAATTTTGACAAAGGGATTAATTCATGTCACCAAAACCTGATTAAGGAGACAATGTTTGCCATTCATCTTACTTTTGCTCTTTAATCTTTTTTTTTTTTTTTCAACATTTGAACTATTTTTAGAATGTATTTTTAATATGTTTTTAGGTAAACACTCAGGCATGAAATTGAATCATGTTTTCCTCCAGAATTTTTTTCCGTACCACTAACTGTGCTTCTGTCAACACTGGTACAACAATACTGGTTACAAAAAGGAACTGTGGGATTAGGAAACTTGAATAATTTAAAACATAAACAAAAGTAATATTATTTTAAAAAATATAGTGTTGAAGAAATACAGTACATTTTTTTCCTGAAAAAAAAAAAACTATTTTAAATAAATGAGCAAATGTATAAAATATTTTAAAAGTTGTAATGGAAAGTTGTGTGCATGCGTCCTAAGTCACTTCAGTGGTGTGTGACTCTGCGATCCTGTGGACTGTCACCCGCCATGCTCTTCTATCTATGGGATTCTCCGGGCAAGAATAGTGGAGTGGATTGCAACGCCCTTCATGAGAAGATCTTTCTGATTCAGGAATCAAACTCACATCTCGTGTCTTCTAAACTGGCAGATGGGTTCTTTACCACTGGCACCATCTGTGAAGCCCAGAAGACGCTGTACTTTCAATTAGTAGTTGTTTAGTTGCTAAGTTGTGTCTGACTCTTTGTGACCCTATGAACTGTAACTCGCCAGGCTCCTCATCCATGGGATTTGTATAAATTCATTTTAGAACTTTCTTATAGTAATTCATGATATATGATGCAAAGAAAATGTGTGCATGTATACATATATTATCCAATTTACTTATACATCTGTAATTAGTTTGCAACATAATTTGCACTAAACTTATAGTCTTGTCTTTAAAATATTGATAATGAAGAGGATATTACAAACATTACAAAGACTATAAAACTCCATGCATCTATTATTGGTAAAGTGAAGTGAAGTCGCTCAGTAGTATCCGACTCTTTGTGACCCCATGAACTGTACCCTATCAGGATCCTCTGTCCATGGGATTTTCCAAGCAAGAGTACTGGAGTGGGTTACCATTTCCTTCTCCAGGGGATCTTCCTGACCCAGGGATCGAACCCGGGTCTCCCACATTGTAGGCAGATGGTTTACCACCTGAACCACCAGGGAAGTCCTGGTGTCCAGGAAGTCCATTTACTAATGATGTTAGTGAAATAACATCACTAATAATTCAATAATAGAATAATAATATATGCTAAGTATTAAATAAAATTATTAAATTATAATGTGGAAAACACAGTCTAAGTTATGACACAAAAATTTTAAGCACAGCTCTAGTAATGAAGAAAGGTGGTATGTATGTCTTCAGGGAGTTTTCCATGTGGGTTTATAATAGAGTGAGAAAATTGCTAATTGTTTAACAAAAAATATTTGAGTGCTTTTCTCCAGCTGTTGTTGTATTTCCAGCCTACAACAAGGTTTGTATTATTTAAAAATGTCAATCAAATAACTTAATTCCAAATTTACAGGTAGTTTTTCTGATTTTTTAAATGAAATCTGGTTAGACTGTGTGCATTCATGTTAAAATTTTAAAAAATTCAAATTGCATTTTTCAAGAAAGAATGAAGGACACATCAATTGGGACAGTGATAGAAAATCTTGATTTCTATAATGCTATTTATTCAAATAGAAAGAATTTTTCCAATACATTTTTCTCACATTCTGAAAGAAGAATTTTCTATTTTTAGATACACTGGTATATTTAACAACTTAAATGTCAATATTATAAAATTAAATTCAGAGATGCACACTGGTAATGAAAATACAGCTCTTCATCTATTGGCTTAAAAGAAAAGGCGATATAAACTGCCTGAACTTACATACTAACACAATAACAAATATATTTAGTATTAATGTGGATTTTCAAAGGGTGTTTCAGCTTTTTTCATTTTGTTTTTAAACAGGAGAATTAGGGATTATGCATTAAGTACGTGTTCACATATAATGAAGTGAGTTCATCGCATCAGGATTTTCAAGCCTTAAATCCCATACTTAAGAAAGAGCGTTCCATTTTAATCCATTTGAAATGTTGAATCAAACTATATAATTAAATCTACACAGGGTGAAAGATGAATACTGTACATTTTGGATGCCACTTTTTAAATTCATTAGAGCAATCCTTCACTTTCAATCATGACTCAATTTGTTGACATTTATGTCATCTTCTCTTACATCGTGGGAATACGCATTTGGAGGCATGTTGATTAACAAGCTAGCATGAATAAACATAGCCAAACTAGACTTAATATATCAAGACATCTACCTGAAATATTGGCATAAATTATTTAGTTGATGCATATAAAGGTCAAGCAAAATTTCATGGATGCATTAAAGAAATTTGTATAGCAGGAGAGAATCAGTGGGAATTCTTAGCCTTTAAATGATTGGAAACAGACAATGTGCAACACATCTTATTAGATTAAGTTATGTTAAATATAGCAAACAATTTTATAACTTAAAAGTCAAAATCTAAAAATATCCTAATTGGGTATATGCTAAGTTATTTTATTATCAAAGTTCACTACTTCCTTTCCAGTTTATTTGTATACTAAAATTAACAAAATCATGCTTACACTCTAGCAATTATAACTGAAACTGGATTATAGGCTAAATTTTCTAATATAATTTACAGTGTTATTTCATATTCAGATTATCTTGCCCACTTCAGTCGCATCAGACTCTTTGTGACCCCATGGACTGTATCGTGAGCCTCCTCTGTCCATGGGATTTTTCAATGCAAGAAAACTGGAGCAGGTTGCCATGCTCTCCTCCAGGGGATCTTCCCAACCCAGGGATCAAATCCTCTTCGTTTTCTGTGTCTCCTGCATTGACAGGTGGATTCTTTACCACTGAGCCACCACGGAAGCCCCTCAGAGTATCTTAATCAACTAGAAATAGCACATCTGTCTTACATTGTTATAGTGATTGGTAATGGAAGATGATGGTAAATATGCTGTATTTCTTTTTTTATGTTTCATTCCATAGTTCCTCTTTATGCTTTAGTAATCTGCTAAATCCTCTGGTAGTCTAACCTGTCTGTATTGCCTCAAAGTGTTTGCATATGGGTGGAAATTAGAAAACATAAGGAAAGTAATTATGTTTTAAAATTTTTTCTTCTAACTCCCTCTCTTCCTCACTTCTGCTAGTTGTCTCCCTCTACTAAAGGCTATAGTTCTTGTCACAGAATGTCTCTTGCAAATGCTAGTGCTATCTTTGTGTTCCAGTAAATGTTCCTTCTCTTTGCCCTTCCATGCAACTAGCTCAGAGAAGCATCAACATTATTCCTAACCATGGCTGCATAGTCTTTCCCTTAAATTCCCCTTATGTGATTATGCCACTGTTTACAGCCAAAAAAACAAACAAACAAAAACAAAAGCAAAACAAATCAAAAATACCGCACTAATTTATAATGTATCTCAGAAACAGCCACTGAATATGGGATTCTAAGCTCAGGTTATTCACATATTTAAGGCAAAGAAAGATTGCTTTCTTGTTGAAGGAAATGAAATACTGGAATCCTAAGAAAGACAGAATAATAAGGTATCAATGTACAGTTCTTCACACAAGGGACGAAGGGCGGGTCTAGGGCAAGGCGTTGTGTCTCTCGTAGCTATAGAACATAAGTGCCAAGGTTACCATAGTGACTTTAAGCTTATCTGACTACTAAATGGCTTCTGACAAATTTCACTGTTTATAGAACAAATAAGTAATTTGAAGGGCTTGCATGTCCAATAGAGAGTACAACTGGAAAATCAGAAATCCTTTTTTTTTTTTTGGCAACTTTATAGCAAGTTCCTCATCTTATGCTTATGCTTATGCTCAGTCGCTTGGTGGTGGTGGTAGTTTAGTCGCCAAGTCGAGTCTAACTCTTGCGATCCCATGGACTGTAGCCTGTCAGGCTCCTCTGTCCATAGTATTCTCCAAGAAAGAATACTGGAGTGGGTTGTCATTTCCTTCTCCAGGGATCCTCCCGACCCAGCAATCAAACCTGAATCTCCTGCATTACAGGCAGATGATTCACCAACTGAGCTATGAGGGAACCCAGACATGTCAACTCTTTGCAACCCCTTGGATTGTTGCCTGCCAGGTTCCTCTGTCCATAGATTATCCCAGCAAGAATACTGGAGTGGGTTGTCATTTCCTCTTCCAGCTCTCATATCATATTTATACAAAAAGAAAAGTTGAATACTAAGCCCACAACATGATTGAATTCAGAGTTTCAGTATCAGGTAAAAGCATTCAAGGCAGAAATCCAGACACAAAATCCAGAATAATATTTGGAGACTTTTGCACTTATGGATGAATTGAGAACTTCAAATTTCCAAATCCCTCTCCTTTGCCAATAGAGGCAACCATCTATCTCAGCTTAAAGGAATTGCCTTCTCTTGTATAATCATTTGGTGGAGTATTCTACATCATACTCCACCAAATGTATGATGAAGAAATAATGTTTGTCTTCAGAACCCATAACAGATCACTCCTCATGTTCTCCATAAATGTAACAAAAGTAACATTCTAGCATAGCCCAAATGGAGAAGCATAAGGCCTTATCCAGGAGGGCATAGTGTGACAGTAAACATTTAACAAAGTGTCACCAATTTATGTGGGTAAGAATGTATACAATATGCAAATACATCCTGAGAATGTTATATCAAGGAAGATTAAATAGATTAGACTTGCTTGCCATAAGTGTACTGATGGAGAACTTACCCAGATATAAAATGTGATTGAGAGGAATATTAATATTCTGCTAACTTGGTTAATGAGACTCAGTGATGGTCTAGAGACTAGGAAGTTGAAATGCTGGAACTTCCTTGGCATACCATATGGGAAGGAATTTGAAAGCTCAGGGAAATAGAAATGTTAGAATGAACATAATTACATGCAATCCATTTAGCTAGTACAAATTGGTGACTAGGGGAGTTAGCTGATATATTAACATGCCTTGTTGTTCTGGACACCTAATTAAATGAGGGTACAGTGTCAATAAAATAAGGCTTGGAAAATGTTCCAGTATAAGGAACCTTCATTTTTGGTAATACTTAGGGAAGGAATTTAGAGTTCCTTTCCTATATATTGAAACATGGATATGTTTCAATCATCTTTGATTGTAAGGAATCTAACGTACTAAATACACACAAAAACGTCAGTGTGTCATGTATCTATATTTATGTTCATCTTGATTAATTAATCTAACAAAGTGTGTATTGCTCTATAGCAGAAACACCTTTTCTTATATGTTATCTGTTTTGTAACCATCATTGCTTCAGTTCCTATTAATTTCATGCATGATGACACTGAATTGCACTGATATCAGAAGAAATTAAATGACCCATATTAGTACATGTGTAACTGATATTTGCACCTATTTTGACTTAAACACTAGGAAAGATAATGGGAAAAGAGAGGTAAGCATGCTCTCAATTTAATGACAATCTAAAAAATAGTCAAACTCCCATTCAGATAACAGCTGAGTTGATGAAACTGGTAATAAAGTTTATAGAAAAAGACAATGGAGATTTGAAAAAGGACTTCTAGAGAAATTAAGATATAAGTGGTGGCTAATTTACAATAAAATAACAAAATGAACACATTCCACTTATCACTTCACCATTAGTAACCCTTCTTATGTTATACTTGAACATCTTTTCAAATTTTCACTTAATTTGAATTAAGGGAATTACTTTCATTTTTATATATAGATAGACAAATGGGGCTTCCCGGGTCGTGCTAGTGGTAAAGAGCCTGCCTGCCAAAACAGGGGACATAAGGGAGACAGGTTCCATCCTTGCATCAGGAAGATTCCCTGGAGGAGGCCACCAGAACCCATTCCAGTATTCTCTCCTTGAGAATCCCACGGACAGAGGAGCCTGGCAGGCTACAGTCCATAGGGTTGCAAAGAGTGGGACATGACTGAACTGACTAAGCACTCACGCGTGCATGCACAGATACATAGATAGATAGAGACATAGATAGATGTAGATATAGATATTCAGGTATTTGATTATGTCATCCTTTGTAAAAATTTATCATTTCTTATCTCAAGAGCTTATATCTTATTGCTTGATAACATAGATTTTGTATTTGATCATTATTATAATATGTTCTGCACAATCATGTAGCATAACTAGATGGTAACATTGTTTCATTTTTTTTTCAAAATTTTATGTCATACTTCATTTAAAACCTTGATTAATCTGCACCTCTAAGTTTCAAAAATATTATTTTCATTTTAATGAGGAAAGAGATATCTAAACATCCTCACCTGAAACAGTTTTGTAATCCATTAGGTTTTATAAATAATGCCTCAGATCCCTTGTGATTAAAGAAAATATTTAACCTAACTCAAAGTGAATTAGTTCTTTGGCATATTCTGATGGTTGCTTTTGAATATACAGTCAACTATGTAAAACTCTATGTGAATGGAAAGCAAACATATTCTAGTGCTATATTTTAGTCTTTATTCTTTAAGGACAGTTCCTATTATAATTGAAAATATTCTTCAGAAGTGAAACAATCCTATGAGTTCAATAGCTCATGTAAACTTATAATGTATTATCTTCATTGTCTAAAAAAATATTTGTCATTATATTCTTGAAGAAAGCAAACACTTTAACTTGCTATATTTTCATTGCTTGTATAATCCCTTCTCATCAGTTAATGGGCTTAAAATAAAATTAAAACTTAACTGAAGGAAATATTTTGTTGAAAGTTCACTCTGTAATTTAGCAACAGGAATTGTTGAAGTAGGTAGTTAAGATACTACATAGTTTGGGGGTTTTAACATTTTTTTTTGTTTAACTGGAAGAAATTTTGAGGTTATTCAGTCATTTCCCTCTTTTTCTATTTCTGTAAGTGTGAAACAAAATGACTCCATTGCTCATTTTATAACACAAGCAGTTTATATAATATTTATGATTGCAATCCAGGTATTTCGATTTATTCAACCCTTTGCCTCATTAGGTTTTTAAGAAAAGTTGTTTCTTCACATTTTACCTAGAGTATTACATTCTTCCAGCCTTGTCAGTATCAAATTACTACATTGTAGCTGAACTAGGAGTTATAAAAAATAATTAATTAAAATTAAGCTCTAATGTTTTTTTTTTTTTTTTTTTTTTTTTTTTTGCTGCTGCTGCTAAGCCGCTTCAGTCGTGTCCAACTCTGTGTGACTCCATAGTCGGCAGCCCACGAGGCTTCTCCATCCTTGGGATTCTCCAGGCAAGAATACTGGAGTGGGTTGCCATTTCCTTCTCCAATGCATGAAAGTGAAAGTGAAGTAGCTCAGTCGTGTCCGACTCCTAGCGACCCCATGGACTGTAGCCTGCCAGGCTCCTCCATCCATGGGATTTTCCAGGCAAGAGTACTGGAGTGGGCTGCCATTGCCTTCTCCTACAATAAACCATAATTGTGTAAAATAACCTAATTTGTATACTCTTCCTAAGTAAAGTCTACATTACCCTCTCCTTATCTCACATTTTTCCTCCTAAGCAACCTGACCCCTAACCCCAAATGCAGGTGTCAGATTCCTAAAATGTCTGGAGGAAAGCTAGTTCCTTCCTTTTGAGTGGAGGAACAAAACTGAACATTGACCCGTTTCCATCATGCCCATAATTCCCTTAACCCCGCATTGTCAATCATCAGTCACATTGTCAGAAATGTGCCAAAGACTCCAGAGCCACTCATGTAACACTGCACTACAGGACATACTGTTTAAGTCACATCTTAAATCTGATATCTCAGAACTCTAACCTGAAATCCATTTTGTACTCAGCTGTCTGTGAGTGACAGGGCTAATTGGCTCACTCTCTTGTATAAGGTTACTTTGCAGTAGTCAGATGATGGATTTCTGAAATGTCAAGCTGACAAAATTAGTTCTTTATTTTTTACCTTCTCATAGGTCTTGAAGGTATTCTTAAAAATTCATATAAAGGGGCACAAATCTCACTGTATGAACTCAGTATGGTGGGTGCCTCACAGTTTTAATCTACTTGAGATATCCTGAATTAGGATATATCAAAATGATCTAAAATTTTGACAAGATATACAGGATGCTAAAATAATCACATGAACACTCAAAATACCAGTAAAAATGTTATTTTAAACATGTCACAAACTTACAAGCCAGACTCTATCATATGCTTGTGTCATGTTGACTGAAGTCAGTCTGTATGAAGAGACATATGATTAAATTACGTTCTTCTCACAGTTTTCAAATTTGTATAGCCATTTCACTGAAAATTTAGATTCATAAACACTATTAGAGAACAAAAATAAGCAAGCATAATGATAAAAAGAAAAAAAAGTCTAAGTTCATTCAGGTTGCTATAGCTAAATACTGTAGGCTGGATGATTTACAAACAAAAATATATTTTTCACAGTTCAAGAAGAGGCTTATGCCAAGATCAGGGCATTGCCACTTTTGATATCTGGTAAGATTCTTCTCCCTGGTTCATAGAGGATTGTTTTTTCAGTGCGTCCACACATGTGTTTTCACTAAGTCAGGGGACGTCTCTATGGTTATATTTATAATAGCATTAATCTCATTCACAAAGGCTCCACCTTTATGATCTAAAGGTGATATCTAAAGTTCTCACCTCCTAATACCATCACATTAAGGATTAGGTCTTAATGTGTAAATTCTGAGGAGACAAAAACATCTGGTCTGTAACACCAAACAAAAACAAGAAAACAAATACTTTAAATGCACAAATCTCAATATAACATCTTCTAAACAAGAGTCACCACGCTGTGCATCATGTTCTAAGAACTGGTTTGTCTTGCATAGCTAAAACTTTGTACTACTGACTATCACCACACTATTTCTCCTCCCAGGGCCAAGATAGGCCATTCTATTTTCTTAAATAGAAATAGTCAAATATATGAGACTCCAGGAAGAAGTGAGATAATTCAGTATCTGTCTTTCTATATCTAACATATTTCACTTGGCATAATGTTCTTCAGATCCATTCATGTTGTTGTAAATGAAAGAATTAGCTCCCTTTGTAAGGCTGAGTAATATTCTATTATATGTATACTGATTTTTCTTTATTCCCTCATCCACTGAAAAATATTTAGATCATTTCCATATCTTGACTATTTTGAATTATTGTAAATTATTCTACGTGTGGAATGTGTAGAATTATTTAATATTTTGTAACAGCAATATACTGCAAAACATCAGGCAAATATTTATCCTTATGGATATTATATGCAGAGTACCTCATGCAAAATGAAACCACAGGGAGAAATATCAAAAACCTCAGATATGCAGATGACACCACTCTTACGGCAAAAAGTGAAAAGGAACCAAAGAGCCTCTTGATGAAAGTGAAAGAGAAGGGTGAAAAAGTTGGCTTAAAACTCAACATTCAGAAAACTAAGATCATGACATCTGGTCCCATCAGCTCATGGAAAATAGATGGAGAAATGGTGGAAATAGTGACAGACTTTATTTTTGAGGGATCCAAAATCACTGCATATGTGACTGTAGCCTTGAAATTAAAAAACACTTGCTCTTTGGAAGAAAAGCTATGACCAACCGAGCATATTAAAAAGCAGAGATAGCCATCTGTATGTCTTCTTTGGAGAAATGTCTATTTAGTTCTTTGGCCCATTTTTTGATTGGGTCATTTATTTTTCTGGAATTGAGCTGTAGGAGTTTCTTGTATATTTTTGAGATTAGTTGTTTGTCTGTTGCTTCATTTGCTATTATTTTCTCCCATTCTGAAGGCTGTCTTTTCACCTTGCTTATAGTTTCCTTTGTTGTGCAGAAGCTTTTAAGTTTGATTAGGTCCTATTTGTTTATTTTTTATTTTATTTCTGATATTCTGTTTATGAGACAGCAAAAGAGACACTGATGTATAGAACAGACTTTTGGACTCTGGGACCGGGAGAGGGTGGGATGATTTGGGAGAATAGCATTGAAATATGTATAATATCATGTCTGGGGTGAGTCACCAGTCCAGGTATGGTGCACGATAACGGATGCCTAGGGCTGGTGCACTGGGATGAACCAGGGGGATGGTATGGGGAGGGAGGAGGGAGGAGGGTTCAGGATGGGGAGCACGTGTATACTGGTGGCGGTTCCATCTCGATGTATGGTAAAAGCAATACAATATTGTAAAGTTAAGCAAAATAAAATTTAATTAAAAAAAAAAAAAAAGCAGAGATATTACTTTGCCAACAAAGGTCCATCTAGTCAAAGCTATGGTTTTTCCAGTAGTCATGTATGGATATGAGAGCTGGATGGTAAAGAAAGCTGAGCACCAAAGAATTGATGCTTTTGAACTGTCGTGTTGGACAAGCCTCTTGAGAGTCTCTTGGACAGCAAGGAGATCCAACCAGTTCATCCTAAAAGAAATCAGTCCTGACTATTCGATGGAAGGACTGGTGCTGAAGCTGAATCCCCAATACTTTGGCCACCTGATGCGAGCAACTGACTCACTGGAAATGACTTGATGCTGAGAAAGATTGAAGGCAGGAGGATGCTGGGAGCCAGGGTGAGGAACTCTGCCCATGGCAAAGGTCATGAGGAAGAAGGCTCGGCATATGCAAAGGTTAAGATCGAGCCTCAGGTGTCCCCCTGGAAATTCTCGAGCATCTCCCCCAAAACCAGTCTGCCTATTTTCTGCTTTGTGCTCTCACCTACACCTCTGACATTACAGGGGGCTGTCCCCCACTATCTCTCTCTGAAAAAAGAGTTAACTTACAGCTCCAGTTAATAATTCCTGGGTGTGACAGTGTTTCAACCTACAAACTCCTTTGGAAGTCCTCTAGCCTGCCTAAATAGGTTTTTCCCGGCCATGTATGATTGTTCAGAGCTTCCCAACTGTGAGAGGTATGAGATGTTCTAAACTGTCTAAATGCAGATTCCTTTGAGTAGTTAAAATATTGATTAGAAATTGTATTGGTGAAGGGTTTTTCACATGTTGGGCTAATGTTTGCTGCTAAGTCTCCATATCTCTTACCTACTGGGTCCCTGGCAGCGTATTATTGATTGATATAATTGGTGTATAGAAATATAAGTAGTAGCTTTAATGTTTGTAACCTTAGACCTTTGAGTTAATTCTTTTTCTTGTTATAGCCCACCACACCTTTGCCTTGTAGGAATGCAACTTTATCTAATGCTTTTGGAGGGTGGGGCCTGACTAATCACCTTTAGAGAAAAATAAGTTTTCTGAAGAAAGGGTCTTAAAATGTTAACAGACCTCTGGGCCAGAAGATGCTGCAAATCACCTAAACTTTTGCATATGATAAGTTTGCAGGAAGAAAGCCTGGATTACTGAATGACTCTACCCCTTCCCCCATTATCCTCTATGCACAACTTAAGGTATAAAAACTACTTTGGAAAATAAAGTGCAAGCCTTGTTCACTGAAACTTGGCCTCCCTGTGTCGTTCTTTCTCTCACCTTCTGGCTGAACTGGGGCATGGCAGCTCGTTAAGCCTACTCATTTTGCCTGGGCTTCTAACATCTGACCGGGGAGGCCTTAGTGACTCCTGTCCTTCAGTAGAACAGGAGGACACCTGCAGCCTACATAGGTGATGTAAATTCCTTATTTTGGAATTTTATTAGCTTTCCACCTAAAGCAAGTTATTCAGCCTCTTTTCTCCACTGAATTTTCTCACTGAGCTACCCTTATTTAACCACTCTTTATATCCTTAATTAACATTTAATTAAGCAATTGTTTCCTGATCCTCGCTTACTCGTCCCCGCTTCGAATTCCCTGGATCCACCAGGGCTGTACCCTGGCAGGAGAAGAAGGGGATAATAGAGGATGAGATAGTTGAATGACATCATGGACTTGAGTTTGAGCAAGTTCTGGGTGTTGGTGATGGACATGGAAGCCTGGCCTGCTGCAGTCCATGGGGTTACAGAGTTCAACACGACTGAGTGACTGAACAGAACTCACTGATGGACATTAGTCTCCATCACCTATGCAATTAGACAATAGACATAATTTATATGGAATGACTTTGCAGCTGTAAATGTCCTTATGTTTTTAGTTTTATTATCTCGTCTGTGTATTCTTGCTTATAGCTTTATAATTAGTTTTGATGTGTGGAGGTAATATTAAAATCTCCACATTTTTGTTTTTCTTCAAATTTGTCTCAATCATTTTAGTTCTTTCGCATTTACAACTAGCTTGTCAATATCCTTATCCTCCCATTCAGACAAAATCTCTACTGAGATCTCTATTGTAATTGCATGAATCTATAGTTTAATCCTAGATAGTGTACTAAAAAGCAGAGACTACTTTGCTGACAAAGGTCTGTATAGTCAAAGTTATGGTTTTTTTCAGTAGTCATGTAGGGATATGAGAGTTGGACCATAAAGAAAACTGAGTACCAAAGAATTGATGCTTTCAAATTGTGGTGCTGGAGAAGACTCCTGAGAGTCCTTTGGACTGCAAGAAGATCAAAACAGTCAATCCTAAAGGAAATAAACCATGAATATTCATTCGAAGGACTGATGCTGAAGCTGAAGCTCCAATACTTTGGCTATCTGATGTGAAAAGTCAGCTCATTAAAAAAGAACTTGATGCTGGGAAAGATTGAAAGCAAAAGGAGAAGCAGGCAGCAGAGGATGTTGATAGCATCACCAACTCAATGGACATGAATTTGAACAAACTCCAGGAGAGCCTGGCATACTGCAGTCCAGGGTGTCACAAAGAGTGACACAAAGGGTGTCACATGATTTAGTGACTGAATAACAAACAACAACACATATTTGAATTTGGGGAGAACTGACAAAGTAGGACTATTGAGTTTTTCTATCTATGCATATTTTATACACTTTATTAAAGTTCTGAATTTCTCTCAGCATTGTTTTCAAATTTTCACCATAGAGGTCTTGTACATTTTTGTGTTAAATTTGTAAGTTGTTGATTTTTCTGTCATTGTTCCATTGCAAGTGAGTGGTATTTTTTCTGTCAGTTTCAAACATTTAGAAATACAATTGATTTTCACATATTGATCTTCTAGTCACCATGTTAAATTCACTTATTCTTTTAAAATGAGAATGGGTTTTCTTTTTCTTATAATTTTGTTTATATAGAAACATAGTTGATTAACAATGTTGTGTTATTTTCAGATGTATAGCAAAGTGATTCAGTTATAGATAAAATGTATCTAGTTTTTTTCAAATTTTTTTCCTATTTAGGTTTTATAGAGTATTGAACTGCATTCTCTGTGCTATACAGTAGGTCACTGCTGAATTTTAAATATAGCAGTGTGTACAAGTCAATCCCAAACGATCTATCCCTTCCCTTGACCAACCCTTCAACCCTGTAAACTCTAAGTTTGTTTTCTAAGTATGTGAGTCTGTTTCTGATTGTACATATGTTCATTTGTATAGTTTTTCTTTTTATTAGATTCCACATATAAGTGATATGATATTTGTCTCTCTTAGTTTGACTTACTTTACTTACTGTGACAATTTCCAGGTTTATCTATGTTGCTGCAAATGGTATTATTTCATTTTTAATGGCTGAGTAGTATTCCATCATATATATGCACCACATCTTCTTCATGCATTCATCTTTTGATAGATATTTAGGTTGCTTCCATGTCTTGGTTATTGCAAACAGTACTGAAATGAACTTTGTGTGTATATATCCTCTCAAACTGTGTTTCTCTGGACATATGCCCAGAAGTGGGATTAGTAGATCATATGATAGCTCTAATTGTAAATTTTAAGGAAATTCCACATTGTTCTCCATAGTGGCTGTACCAATTTACATTGCCACCAACAGCATAGGAGGGTTCCCTTTTCTCCATACCCTCCCTCATATTTATTGTTTGCAGATGTTTTATGATGGCCATTCTCACTAGTGTGAGGTGATATTATATTTTTGATTTGCATTTCTATAATAATAAACAATGTTGATTATCTTTTCTTGTGCTTCTTGACAATCTGTATGTCTTCTTTGGAGAAATGTCTATTTGGATCTTCTGTCCACTTTTTGACTGAGTTGTTTACTTTTTGATAATGAGTCCCATGAGCTGTTTGAAGACTAATCCTTTGTCAATCACATCATTTGCAAATCTTCTGCTGTTCTGTGGGTTGTCTTTTGATCTGGCTTATGATTTTCTTTGCTATGGAAGAGCTTTGTGTTTAATTAGGTCCCATTTGTTTATTTTTGTTTTTATTTCCATTATTCTTTGCTGTAATTTATATCAGAGTGTTGTGCTTATGTTTTCTTCTTAGAGTTTTATAGCATCCAGTCCTACATTTAGGCATTTTGAGTTTACTTTTGTATACGGTGTTAAAGAATACTCTATTTTATTTTGTGTGTGTGTGTGTGTGTGTGTGTGTGTGTGTGTGTGTGTGTGTGTGTGTAGCTGTCCAGTTTACCCATCACCATATTGAAGAGACTGTCTTTCCTCTTTGTGTAGTCCTGCATCCTTTGTCATGGATTAATTGATCATAACTACATCAGTTATTTCTTGGCTTTCTATTCTGTTCCATTGATATATATCTCTGTTTTTGTGCTATTACCATACTCTTTTGATGATGCTATCTTTGTTGTTAAGTCTGAAGTCAGGAAACATGATTCCTTTAGCTTGGTTTTTCTTTCTCAAGATTGCTTTGGCTATTTAGGTTCTTTTTTGTCTCCATATAAATTTTTAAGATTTAATGTAGAGGAAAGTATTTTATATATGGAATGCATTATGTTAATATTTTGTAACAACAATATAATGTAAAACTTCAGGCAAAATATTCATCCTTATGGTCATTAGTGTCCTTATCCCTAAAACTTTAATATACATAATTTATATTAAATGACTTTTCATCTGAAAATGTCCCTATGCTTTTAAAAATACCATTTAATGAATACTATCTGATAAATGGCGGCTCAGACAGTAAAGAATCTGCCTGTAATGCACAAAACCAGAGTTCAATCCTTGGGTCAGGAAGATCCCCTGGAAAATGGAATAGCTATCCACCCCAGTATTCTTGCCTGGAGAATCCTATGAACAGAGGAGCCTGGAGGGCTACCATTCATGGGATCGCAAAGAGTCAGATTTAGCTCAGCCACTAACGCCCACTAACATCTGATAAATAACCAATTAGCACAGCAATAGGATTCAAGTTTGTCCTCTAAAACTTGAATTAATTACCTTATTTAAAAAGTCATTTGCAATTATGCATTATTTCCTTTTCCATATCCATTTTAAAATTATACAAATAAAATATATGTATGATGAAAATACTTTTGAATATGATGATATGATCTGATGGGGTAAGTTACACACACATTGTAATTGACTTGTTACCTAAATCTTTAGGAAATTAGATTGATATATCCTTGGAAATATGGATTTGGTTTCTTGTTTTAGCCCAGACACTTCAAGAAAAGCTATTGATTAATATGTTTTAGTTCTTAATAATTTGTTTTTGTTTTGCTTTATTTTTATCATTTTTGCCATTGTTTATTTTTGTTTATTTTCCCTCTATTTTATATTTTTACAGATATTTTCAATATGAAAGTCAAGTTGATTCAACAACTACATCTTTGGGTTTTATAGTTCATGGTACTAAAATATTATGAGTTATAAACAATCTTGTATTTTTTTTTTTTAATTCCCTCCTGAATAATTGGTTCAATGGTCAATTCTTTACATATCGTGTTATTCTGGCTTGAAAGAACTGCATATTTTTCTAAAGATCTCTCCTTTCCTCCTTTACTATAAAAGTAGAATAAATTTATACTTATAGTATTTGTTTTTTGTTTTTAGTGTTTTGTGAAGATACGTTTGGTATCAAAAAAATCATATCCCAGCCTGTGGTCAAGCCAAGGACATAAACTAAATCACTGGACTTTTAGCTTCATGATTTTTGTGCTGTACAGTATTTTCATTTGAATTTGCTTTTAAACAATGAGTGAAAAAGCACTTTTCCAATAGTGAGCAATTTTTTCTATCCCAAAGAACATTATAACAAGAAATTATATTTTTGCTTCCAGCTTCTTAGGGAAGGAAAGAAACTGGTGAGAGAAAAAAGAGAGAAATATTATACAAAAATTATAGAACACAATATTTGACAATTAAGCCTTAAATCTTGAGTGCAAAGAATTAGATTCTCAAACTTCCTTAAGAGTTACAAAGGCAGGATGGTAAAAGTTCTGGTGGTTCTAAGTTTGTATGAAGGATGCCATTGACAATCTCATACAGGTAATGTGTCTCAAATCACTAGACTTGCAACGTGTTAGTGGCATATAGTAAGAAAAATATAACATTTCTTGACTCAATCTTACCTGTATTACATGTTTATGGTAACAAATAGTCATAAATGACTGTTGCAAAAGCATCAGGATTGTTTATTCCACAACAACAGTTATCAAGTCCAGGTTACCTAATTAATTATTGAGTAGGGCCAGATACTATTGAACAGGCCTCTCTATATGGTTATCTAAGGAAGCTGAGCTTACTAATTACTTTCCCATTAGCAGTTTGATTTGACTGTTTCTTAGTCTTCCTTTTTTTTAGTGTATGCTCTTAAAGTGCATTTATTGGTTTCTCAGTTTGTTGTATTCAGTCTCCAACTTCCTCTGTTTACACTCAGTTTCAGAATAAGCTTTATCTTTTTGTTGTTGTTGTTTGAGAACTCCATTACTGTATAAATGATAGTATCTTATCTTATTATAAACTGTTATTTGTATTATATATCCAGTAATCAGAGCACGTTGGGGAAGCTACTTCTTTCTAAAATACTGATTAGTGCAATCAAATAGAAATATAACAGATTCAAATATATAATTTTAAATTTGCTAGTAGACATGTTAAAAAGCTAAAGAGAAATAAGTGAAATTTATTTTAGGTATATATATTTTTTAACCTCATTATTCAAAATACTATCTTTTCAAAATTTAATCAGTATAAAATAATTCATTTTATTCATGAGAGTTTACATTCCTTATTTTTTGTCCTGTCTTCAAATTCCAATGTGTGATTTATAGTTAAGTACATTTCAATTTAGAATACTCACATTTTAAATGCCTGAAAAGCATGTGACTAGTGATTGACATATCACTCACTGCTGCTGCTGCTGCTGTTGCTGCTAAGTTGCTTCAGTCATATCTGACTCTGTGTGACCCTTGAGACTGCAGCCTACCAGGCCCTTCCATCCATGGGATTTTCCAGGCAAGAGTACTGGAATGGGGTGCCATTGCCTTCTCCGTATCACTCACTACAGGTCCTAAATAATGATAAAACTCTAAGTGATTACAACACATTCATTTCAATGCTCAAGATGATGTGCACCCAACTGTTACTCCTTTGAAGCTGACTTTCCTCAGCATTGCATGAAATTAAATAGAAAATCCTGTTGGTAAAGTCTAGATAACTACTGCACATTATTAGTGCCGAGTTTTGTAACGATGGCAGGCACAGAGAGAAACAGGTCATCATCTAGTTCCTTTTCATAACATTCCTCCTGAACCTCTTCTTTATTTTCTCAGAGTATCATAGCCATGAGTTGATACAAATATGTTCCCCTCTTTTATTCCACAAGGCACTTTTAACGTCACTCTTCTCTTATCCTCTTTTTTTCTGTTCTGGCTACAAGCTGTGTTCAAAAGAAGTACACACTTTTAAAGTGATGCTGTTTTCCATGAGCACCCCTCTGGAAATTAAATCCTTTTCTACTTTTGTCATAAGGAATTTAAGTGAATAAAAATCTCTGTAAACAGGGAATTTAAAAAATTCGTTCAACTAACTTTTGGTGAGATATTTTCTTTCTTTTGATGAGATATTTAGTCATTTCCAAGAATAGTTTGAGAATGTAGTAACATTAATTATTTCAAATGAAATACTTCTATTTAAATTAAGTAAACTACTCCAGGTTGTTTTTGTTTGTTTGTTTTCTTAAATAAGAATACTAATTTGAAAACTACACCCAACTATGTTTTACAGTGAATTAATATTGCAGCCTACATTACTATACATTTTAAAGTTTAAATAAAGGCTTTTACATGTAACTTACCATTTTAATTACAGTACTAGAATTTCTTGTCAAATAAAAATTAAATATATTCCATGGTACCCTGAAAGGTAGATCTTTAACAATGCTTAAACGGCACAGCGATTAGCACCAGGGGATCCTCCCTCCAAAATGTGGAAGTATTTTCATATCATAGACTTTAATTTATCAGCCAAATTTTACTTTCAAAGCAATATCAACAAGGTCATTTTTTTAACCTAAATATCTCAACAGATGAATGGTATATATGTATATGTATATATATATACACATTATATTGTTGTCGTTTAATCTTTAATCACTAGGTAATTTCATACTATTTTGCAACCCCATGGACTGTAGCCCTGCAGGCTCTTCTGTCCATGGGATTTCCCAGGCAACAATACTGGCATGAGTTGCTCTTTCCTTCTCCAGGGTATCTTCCTGATCGAGGGGTCAAACATGCATCTCCTGCATTGACAGGCAGGTTCTTTACCACTGAGCCACCGGTAAATCCTTCATATTGATACATACATATATATAAAATAATAGATACAATATTTCATTACATTTATAATAGAATATCATTAACCTTTAAATAACGAAATTCTACCATTTGCAATACATGGATAAACTTGGAGGATCTTAGCTTAATTAAAATAAGCAAGATGTATAAAGACAAATACTACATAATCTCACTTATATATGTTAAGTGAGTAACATATCTATACATATATCTATATGTATCTATACATAATATATATGTATATCTATGCATAACCTCACTTATATATGTTAAGTAACATATACGTATCTACCACCCTGTGGCAGAAAGTGAAGAGGAACTAAAAAGCCTCTTGAAGAAAGTGAAAGTGGAGAGTGAAAAAGCTAGTTTAAAGCTCAACATTCAGAAAACGAAGATCGTGGCATCCAGTCCCATCACTTCATGGGAAATAGATGGGGAAACAGTGGAAACACTGTCAGACTTTATTTTTTGGGCTCCAATTTCACTGCAGATGGTGACTGCAGACATGAAATTAAAAGATGCTTACTCCTTGGAAGGAAAGTTATGACCAACCTAGATCGCATATTCAAAAGCAGAGACATTACTTTGCTAACAAAGGTTCATCTGGTCAAGGCTATGGATTTTCCAGTGGTCATGTCTGGATGTGAGAGCTGGACTGTGAAGAAGGCTGAGAGCCAAAGAATTGATGCTTTTGAACTGTGGTGTTGGAGAAGACTCTTGAGAGTCCCGGAATGCAAGGAGATCCAACCAGTCCATTCTGAAGGAGATCAGCCCTGGGATTTCTTTAGAAGGAATGATGCTAAAGCTGAAACTGCAATACTTTGACCATCTCATGCGAAGAGTTGACTCATTGGAAAAGACTTTGATGCTGGGAGGGATTGGGGGCAGGAGGAGAAGGGGACAACAGAGGATGAGATGGCTGCATGGCATCACTGAGTTGATGGACGTGAGTCTGAGTGAACTCCGGGAGTTGTTGGACAGGGAGGCCTGGCGTGCTGCGATTCATGGAGTCGCAAAGAGTCTGACATGACTGAGCGACTGAACTGAACTGAACTGATACATATCTATACATAAAATCTGCATTGTTTTTCTTTTACAGGCAAAATTCATTACCAGATCTTTATAGAAAAAGAGAAGCCACGTATTAATTTTTCTGCCTAATAATTCTAGAGAGCTATAACTTCCAACCTAGTTAAGAATATTAAATTTAAGTAGTAGTCTTTATGACAACTACAGAAATATACATGATATATTATTTGGCCACCTTAATGAACATCTTTTAAAGAGTGAAGTAAAGGTCACTTCAATTTTTTTCAAGACAATATTAAAGCAAAATCCACATTCAATTAGGGGCAAGTTGGAAGATAAAATTTGTCCCTATCAAACAAACAAAATGAAAAAGTTTGTGCTGAAATACTATTTGAAAAATACTAAAAATATAAAATTGCCAAAATTCAACTTAACCAAAGAAATAATGAACCTATGTTGCTAAACATGGGAACAGCAATCTGTGCAAGACACTGAATGATTGATTCCCTAATTTCTAATACACACATAAGTGTGAGTTAACATATTTTGTAGTGAAAATACTAAAACATCTTTCAATTTTTGAATATTTGCAACATTTTCAATTTCTGAATATTTATTTCAAATAAATGTTTATTTATTTAAAACTCCCAGAGTTTACTCAAACTTATGTCTATTGAGCCAGTGATGCCATCCAACCATCTCATCTACTGTTGGTCCCTTCTCTTGCCTTCAATCTTTCCCAGCATCAAGGTCTTTTAAAATGAGTCAGTTCTTTGCATCAGGTGGCCAAAATATTGGAGTTTCAGCTTCAATATCACTCTTTCCAGTGAATATTCAGGACTGATTTCATTTAGGATGGACTGGTTGGATCTCCTTGCAGTCCAAGGGACTCTCAGGAGGCCTGTCCCACACCACAGTTCAAAAGCATTGATTCTTCAGTGTTCAGCTTTCTCTATAGTCCAACTCTCACATCCATACATGACTACTTGAAAAACCATAGCTTTGACTAGATAGACCTTTGTTGGCAAAGTAATGTCTCTGCTTTTTAATATGCTGTCTAGTTTGGTTATAACTTTTCTTCCAAGGGGCAAGTGTCTTTTAATTTCATGGCTGCAGTCACCATCTGCAGTGATTTTGGAGCCCAGAAAAATAAAGTCTGACTCTGTTTCCCCATCTATTTGCCATGAAGTGATTGGACCAGATGCCATGATCTTAGTTTTCTGAATGCTGAGTTTTAAGCCAATTTTTTCACTCTCCTGTTTCACTTTCATCAAATAAACACATAAAAGAGTACTAATAAGTGCATCAACATTTATAAGCTTTGCAGAGAGTAAAACTACAGAAATACCTTCTCAAAATTATGATCTTAAGTGAGAATTTTAATTTCACTATTATATATTTAGCTATTATAAAATTGAATTATTTCTGAAAAACAACAGAAGATATATGGGAAATCAATGAATGGCTATATTGTTAAAAGAAAATAGCTGTATAAACCTTCATACAACTCTTTATGATTTTTTTTTCTCTTTTTTTCTTTATGATTTATATAGACATATTGTTCAAAGACTACACTGAATACTGAAATTAGCATGTATTGTGGAATATTAGTTAGAGATTAGAAAATATTCAAAACACTTCATATTTAATGGCCTATGAGATATATTATTCTAAAATAAATGTACATTTTTAGGATATTGATTAAAGATTTTGTTTGTACAAGTTCCATTACTAAGCTAATTTTCTATGAGGCAGGAAGAATTCTGTACTGCCATTTTAGAAAAATAAATGACATGATACCTGTTTTACACTTTTCACCATTATTAATTTCATTTTTATACTTAAAACCAAATATCTGCATGTTAAGAATTTCAGTAATTTGTAGCATTGCAAAGAACAGCCAATGGCACCCCACTCCAGTACTTTTGCCTAGAAAATCCCATGGATGGAGGAGCCTGGTAGGCTGCAGTCCATGGGGTCATTAGAGTTGGACACGACTGAGCGACTTCACTTTCACTTTTCACTTTCATTCATTGGAGAAGGAAATAGCAACCCACTCATGTTCTTGTCTGGAGAATCCCAGGGATGGGGAAGCCTGGTGGGCTACCATCTATGGGGTCGCACAGCGTCAGACACGACTGAAGCAATTTAGCAGTAGCAGTAGCAGTAAAGAACAGCCAAATGCATTCTTTTACAAAGCAGAAGTAGATAGATTTATCATAATAAAAATAAAGATTTATTAAAACAAAAAAATACCAATAGTAGTTATTAGTTTTATCATTGTACTTCAGCTACAGCTATTCTATGAAGTGGTACCTCATCATCATACTTTAAGATTTAACATTATTGAGAGGGAAAAATTTAAAAGAAGTTTCCAGAAATCAACAAAGAAATTCTATTGTTACTTAGCCCTATAAGGTATTTAATGGTGTGGTGCACAGACTTCAAAGGCCCTCATATTACCAGCCTTTTGCTTTTAGGCTTTCATGTAATCCCTTTCCTTCCACTGTGAGAAAGATCTGTGACTTCTAACCAAAAGAATAAGGCAAAGGTAGGCCACCTATGTGATTGCATTATACATGACTCTGTTTTTTTAGCTGACTCATTCTAATTTCTACTTTGCATGGGTGGGTTTAAAGGAGCACACTGCCAGGATTCCTACACCCATAAAAATATGAATTCTTCCATTTCCTTTCTCTAAGAGAATGGAGATATAGATTCTTTCCTGGTTGAATCACTGTATTATAACCCAACCCTGGAAAGCGCCTTGATTTCAGCCTTGTGAGAGTTAGCACTGACCCATTTAATCCACCCTTGGATTCATTACTGTAGTAACTGTGAAATAATGAATGTTTTCTGTAATTAAAACTAACATAGTTGGTCTAAAATAAAAACAACAAATAAGTTTCTAGAAAAAGCTGACATCATGGCTTGTCTGGTAAGGAATAGGTGTATCACTTGGGTATTCGATAGGAAGGATTCCCTGAGGAGATACCAAAACCTGTAGATCTAATGTAAAAAAAAAAAGCGAAGCAAGTAGTTCAGGAGTCTAAAGTTAGCTACAAGATAGCTCATGGAATGGACAGTGATACTGTTGTTAGGGCCAAACTTACCAAGTTTTTAAATTAGATTTTGCATAACTAATGATTAGAAGCCTTGATCCAAAATTTTTGAGGCCAGGTGCATCAATACCAGAAGGACAAAGATCTTTCACTAGCTCTTTGATGCTTATGATGGAAAATAAGCAATACTTCTAGTTAATAATGGTGATATGAGACAGTCTTTCAATCTAGACCAGTGTTTCTAAAGCTATGATCCCTGGAAAAGCAGCATCAGAATCACTGGGGAACTTGTTAGAGAAGTAAATTATCAAGTCTCTCCTCAGATCTACTGCATCAGAAGATATGGTGTTAATGAGTCCTGGAAACTTGTGTTTGTCAGAGTCTCCAGATGATTTTGATGTTACTAAAGTCTGAAAACCAAAGCTAATATATTTCTGTTACATTGAATACATACAGGCTCAACAAAAGTTGGAGAAAATATCAAGCCCTGGTTTTTCCTTCTCTAATCTAGAGCTCTATAGATAACCAAGCGATCTTTGTGAACAGAAATACCAATGAAACCAGAGAAGGTAGAGGAAAAGGAAGCTAGAAAGAAAAGGTTGAGATGAAGGTGACCTAAGAGCAGCCACGAAGAACAAATACATGCATGCTTTGCTCCATAGATAGAAACATAAACAGATGTACGCTTGATCAGAAGAATTAAATGTTTGACAGTGACCCTATAGCAAGGAAGCAACCATAAGTTAGTCAAATGATATCCAGTAATTTTAACTAGTCCCAGTTCTATATTTTCCAACCTCTTACTGTACCAGATAAAACACTAAAAAGAACCAAATATTTATACCCTAATAAAGGATGAAAAATTCACAAAAAAACATATTTTGTAAAATGAAGAATTGATAAGCTCTTTTAAAATGAATAACTGAAAGAAAATAACCTAGAAACCTGTTCAAGTAGTACTTCAGAAAAAAGACAAAAAATAACATTGAAATAAATTACGTTGAAAGAGTTATTGAAAATAATGTATTACAGAAAACACGACACTACAAATAAATACAGAAAGCTAACATAATTCATTAAGAAATCATACATTTATATAGCTTGTAAATATATTGACAAAAACTCTTGACATGATTAGAACTTGTTAGATAGACTTGAGGGAACATTTCATGCAAAGATGAGCAAAATAAAGGACAGGAATGGTATGGACCTAACAGAAGCAGAAGATATTAAAAAGAGGTGGCAAGAATACACAGAAGAACTATAGAAAATAGATGTTGACGACCAAGATAATCATAATCATAATCACTCACCTAGAAACATACATCCTGGAATGCAAAGACAAGTGGGCCCTAGGAAGCATCACTACAAATAAAGCTAGTGAGATGATGGAATTCCAGTTGAGCTATTTCAAATCCTGAAAGATGATGCTGTGAAAGTGCTGCACTCAATATGCCAGCAAATTTGGAAAACTCAGCAGTGGCCACAGGACTGGAAAAGGTCAGTTTTTATTCCATCCCAAAGAAAGGCAATGTCAAAGAATGCCCAGACTACCACACAATTGCACTCATATGACACACTAGTAGAGTAATGCTCAAAATCCTCGAAGCCAGGCTTCAACAGTACATAAACCAGAAATTTCCAGATGTTCAAGCTGCATTTAGAAAAGGCAGAGGAACCAGAGATCAAATTGCCAACATCCATTGGCTCATCAAAAAAGTGAGAATTCTAGAAAATATATATATTTCTTCTTTATTGACTATGCCAAAGACTTTGACTGTATGGACCGGAACAAACTCTGGAAAATTATTCAATAGATGGGAATACCAGACCACTGATCTGTCTCTTGAGAAATCTGTATGAAGGTCAGGAAGCAACAGTTAGAAATGGACATGGAACAACAGACTGGTTCCAAATAGGGAAAAGATTACATCAAGGCTGTATTTTGTCACCCTGCTTATTTAACTTCTATGCAGAGTACATCATGAGAAATGCTGGGCTGGATTAAGCACAAGCTGGAATCAAGATTGCAGGGAGGAATATCAATAACTTAAGATATACAGATGGCACCACCCTTATTGCAGAAAATGAAGAAGAACAAAAGAGCCTCTTGATGAAAGTGAAAGAGGAGAGTGAAAAAGTTGGCTTAAAACTCAACATTCAGAAAACTAAGATCATGGCATCCAGTTCCATCACTTCATGGCAAAGAGATGGGGAAACAGTGGAAACAGTGAAAGACTTTATTTTGGGGAGTTCCAAAATCACTGAAGACGGTGATTACAGCCATGGAATTAAAAGATGCTTGCTCCTTGGAACAAAAGTTATGACCAACCTAGACAGCATATTAATACCAGACATTACTTTGCCAACAATTGTCCATCTAGTCACAGCTATGGTTTTTCCAGTAGTCATGTATGGATGTGAGAGTTGGACTATAAAGAAAACTGAGCACTGAAGAATTGATGCTTTTGAACTGTGGTGTTGGAGAAGACTCTAAAAAGTCCCTTGGATGGCAAGGAGATCCAACCAGTCCATCCTAATATTCAATGGAAGGACTGATGCTGAAGCTGAAACTCCCAATACTTTGGCCACCTGATGTGAAGAGCTGACTTATTTGAAAAGACCCTGATGCTGGGAATGATTGAAGGCAGTAGGAGGAGTGGACGTTAGAGGATGAGATGGTTGGATGGCAATACTGACTCAATGGACATGAGTTTGAGTAACTCTGGGAGTTGGAGATGGACAGGGATGCCTGGCGTGCTGCAGTCCATGGGGTCACAAAGGGATGGACACGACTGGGCAACTGAACTGAACTGAGATAGTCTTTAGACTATCTCAAATAAATAGACAAAAATATAGTTATTACACACTGATTGACTATGATAAATTCATAAAATGAGCCACTTAAAAATATCACTGTTCCAGAGCTATATTTAATTTCTCTACTTTCTGTGTAGGAATACGTAATTTGTATCAGCTCTGTCTCTACTTGCTTACAAAACTGTATCCTTTCACAAGAACATTTTCCTTCCAACATTCATTGTAACTGCTGTTTATCAATGTCACTATTTCCTTTTTGTTGCCACCTCCAGTGAATATTTCTCAGTATCTAGTCTTCCTTCTTCTGATTTGTCATTTACATGACACATCTTTTTGACACAACTGATCTTGGCTTGCTGAAATAATTCTCTTTCCTTACTGGCTGTTCATTTTTCTCCTTTCTATTCCTCTTCTAAAATCTAACTATCGGCCTGATAATAGGTAGCATCCTATGGTCCATTTGACTAATTCTATGTTTTTCCTATTCAACCTCATCCAGAATTTATTCTTTAAATACCAACTAAAACGCATGCTGGTGAGTCCCTTATTTCTTTCTGTAAACGTGGCATCTCTCCAGAAATACAAGCCAATATGTAAAACTGACAACTTGACAAATTCAAATATATACTTTTGAAATTTTTTTCTCTTTTGTTTCATTGTAGTTTTCAATAAAACAAGATATGTATGTGCTTTTATGTGTAAGCTGGTGTTTGGAGGAGTTCTACCAGATCTCTCTAATCCAAATAACTGTGCTCTAATCCAAATAAAAGTGCTCTTTGAGCTAGAATGTTCATTTAAAGCTTAATCACTTTTATACCTGATAGCTAGTTTTATTTCAAATGAATTTGTCAAAATTACAGCACAAGGATACATAGATATTGATACCAAATTAAAAAAAAAATTAACTTTTACAAAAATTCTACCTATGGCAACTGAAAAGCCAGGCTTGAGCAAAATCACTGCAACTTATAAGCAAAGCTAAAGAACTTTATAAAAGTTGGATTCTGAAAAGGCCAGAAACAGGACAAAAGCCTAAGAGAAAGGCACAGTAGAAAGAAGAAAAAACATTTGTGAACATGAATCAGGTTTGTTCTGGCTTCATTTTTCAAGGTATAGCTTAGATCTTTTAAATAAATAGAAAGATATAAAGCAAAAATTTTAAAAGTTGTATTAGTTTTAAAATGTGTAAGATCTTCATAAGACTATCAGAGAGTTATTTTTAAGACACAACATACATTTCATCATTAAAACTGAAGATATATAATGCATATTTTGAGTTTTCATTTAATCAATAGGAACTGAACCCTGAACCTAGACAGTGGGACCATCAGAGGAAGAATGGGTAGTATACTGGAGTTCAGAGATCATAGTCTGAACTCCTTTACCTCTGATAACACCAAAATGACTGAAGAGCTGAAACACAGAAAAATAAAAGTACTACTACAGTTTTCATAAATTCAAAAATACACATTATAAGCAAGGAAATGGAAAAAAAAAATCCAAATTCAAATATCTCAAAATATTTAAGAACAATATGGTGGCATCGTGGATAAATGGTATTCACTTTTACTCTGTTTTTTTTTCCTGAAATACGAATTTGACAGGTTCACAGTATGGCTTGCCTGAAAACTGACCATGTAGAAAGTTTCAGAGAACAAAGAAAATGTAATTTACTAGGCTTTATCAAAACTCTGATTTTCCTCTTGACTATAAGGAAAAAAAACAGCAGTATGCTTAAACTGTCCCTTTTTATTTTAAGGAATATTTTCTTATGTCCAATTAAAAAAAAAAAAAAACAAGCAAAAGGATATACTCCAAATGCAAAATGTACATGCATTTTAATTTCCCATTTCCTAGCCTTGTTTTGTAGTTACTGACATGGGAATTTAAGAAGCCATAAATACTGAAGATAATGCAATGAACCACTTTGTTACTAATCAGTCTATTGTCCTTTTGAAAATTTCTCTCTTTCTCTCTCTCTCTATATGTATATATCAAAGTATAGCTGATTTATAATAGTATATTAGTTTCAGATGTACAGCAGTGATTCAATATTTTTGGATCCTTCTAAAATTCTTTATTGAATTTGTTACAGTATCACTTTTTTTTTTTTTTTTTTTTTAATGCTTTCATTTTTTTTGGCCACAAGACAAGTGAGATCTTAGCTCCCTAATCAGGGATCAAACCTCCATCACCTGCACTGGAAAGCGAAGTCCTAACCACTGAACTTCCAGGGAAGTCCTTGATTCAGTATTTTAAAAGATTAACTCTAAAGATATCACAAAAGTGACTATATTTCTCTGCACTGTACAATATCATTTTGCTTAACCTATTTTATTCACAGTAGGTTTTTTCTCTTAATCTCATGCCACTATTTCACCCCTCCCCCTTCCCTCTTCCCACTGGTAACCTTTAGGGTGTTTTTTGTATTTATGAGTCTGTTTCTGTTTTGTCATATACATTTGATTGTTTTATTTTTTATATTCCACATATAAATGATAACACAGTATTTGTCTTTCTCTCTCTGATTTAACTCACTCAGCATAAGGCCCTGTAGGTCCACCCATAAGGCTATTAAGACTTGACATTGTGATGTAATAGCATCCACTGTAGACATCCTTATTACCAACATGATTAACTAGCATTTGCCAAGATCATCAGAAACATGATTTCTTCTTTTTAGAAATTTGGAAGCAAAAATCCTATTGGATTTGAATTACTTACTTCTGAATAGTTCAATACTTATTTTGTTCATGTCAGTGATCATATTATATTTGCATAAAAGTGAAATCAGAAGTAGGGTCACTTCCTCTCAGCCTTTATCCTGCTTTGCCTCAGATTCAACTCATTATAAAATTTGTGTCTTGCATATTATTTTCAGCGCCGTCTCTTTCCATGTACCAAAGGGCCTCTTTAACATACTCTGATTTAAAAAAAATACTAATATAATGTTATATCTTAATTATATTAGTATTTTTTAAAATCAGATTATGTTAAAATAATAAAATAAGATACCTCTGTTTAAGTTATGTACAATCATTATATTCTTTTACACCAAGATTTTTAGCAGTGTGCCTATAAATTGGTTCCTTTTTATATGATGTAAATAAATTTCTTTAAAGATGTAGTTGAAAAAATAGAACATAAAACTGACAAAATACATCAAAAATATACTCAACTCATCAAAAATCAACTCATCTTTGTTTATTTGATTCATGAACATTTAGAATATATATTATTCTGATTGGTACAGGATCTATTTATGGTTTCACATAGCCAGGATTTGCTACATTTTCCTGAATAATAGCATTATATTTGGGGAAATAAAGTTAATTTCCAATCAAGTATACTAAAGTAAAACAAAATAACATAAGGTAGAATAGTACACATATCTAAGATTCAAAATAACTAACAATTTCAATAAGTAGCTCTTTAATTTACCTTATATCTTTAAAAATTCAAATAAAGAGCTAAAATATTTTTAAATTTACAAAGCAAATATTCACTTGTATAATATTTTTCTGAATCATTTTAAAGTAAATTTCAGACACTGAGCCATTTATTTCTAAATGTTTCCTGTGTATGTTCCTTAGATTAGAGAATTTTCTTATATAACAATAGAATTTCAAAATCAGAACACAAAATTGAAACCAGAGCTATCTTTAAGTTGCATTAAGACCCAAGGGAAATATTTTTATGATATCCCTTCCTATATATACAATTTATTTTATTTTTTTAAATTAAATTTTATTTTGCTTAACTTTACAATATTGTATTGCTTTTGCCATACATCAAGATGGATCCACCACAAGTATATATGTGTTCCCCATCCTGAACCCTCCTCCGTCCTCCCTCCCCTCCCTCCTCCCTCCTCCCTCCCCATACCATCCCCCTGGGTTGTCCCAGTGCGCCATCCCCAGGCATCCATTATCAGGCATCATACCTGGACTGGCGACTCGTTTCAGATATGATATTATACATATTTCAATGTTATTCTCCCAAATCATCCCACCCTCTCCCGTTCCCAGAGTCCAAAAGTCTGTTCTATACATCAATGTCTCTTTTGCTGTCTCATATACAGGGTTATTGTTACCATCTTTCTAAATTCCATATATATGCATTAGTATACTGTATTTGTGTTTTTCTTTCTGGCTTACTTCACTCTGTATAATAGGCTCCAGTTCCATCCACCTGATTAGAACTGATTCAAATGCATTCTTTTTAATGGCTGAGTAATACTCCATTGTGTATATGTACCACTGCTTTCTTATCCATTCATCTGCAGATGGACATCTAGGTTGCTTCCAAGTCCTGGCTATTATAAACAGTGCTGCAGTGAACATTGGGGTACACGTGTCTCTTTCAATTCTGGTTTTCTCAGTGTATATGCCCAGCAGTGGGATTGCTGGATCATAAGGCACTTCTAATCCCAGTTTTTTGAGGAATCTCCATACTGTTCTCCATAGTGGCTGTACTAGTTTGCATTCCCACCAACAGTGTAAGAGGGTTCCCTTTTCTCCACACCCTCTCCAGCATTTATTGCTTGTGGACTTTTGGATCGCAGCCATTCTGACTGGCATGAAATGGTACCTCATAGTGGTTTTGATTTGCATTTCTCTGATAATGAGTGATGTTGAGCATCTTTTCATGTGTTTGTTAGCCATCTGTATGTCTTCTTTGGAGAAATGTCTACCTAGTTCTTTGGCCCATTTTTTGATTGGGTCATTTATTTTTCTGGAACTGAGCTGTAGGAGTTGCTTGTATATTTTTGAGATTAGTTGTTTGTCTGTTGCTTCATTTGTTATTATTTTCTCCCATTCTGAAGGCTGTCTTTTCACCTTGCTTATACTTTCCTTTGTTGTGCAGAAGCTTTTAAGGTTAATTAGGTCCCATTTATTTATTTTTGATTTTATTTCCAATATTCTGGGAGGTGGGTCATAGAGGATCCTGCTGTGATGAATGTCAGAGAGTGTTTTGCCTATGTTTTCCTCTAGGAGTTTTATGGTTTCTGGTCTTACATTTAGATCTTTAATCCATTTTGAGTTTATTTTTGTGTATGGTGTTAGAAAGTGTTCTAGTTTCATTCTTTTACAAGTATTTGACCAGTTTTCCCAGCACCACTTGTTAAAGAGATTGTCTTTAATCCATTGTATATTCTTGCCTCCTTTATCAAAGATAAGGTGGCCATAGGTGGGTGGATTTATCTCTGGGCTTTCTATTTTGTTCCATTGATCTATATTTCTGTCTTTATGCCAGTACCATACTGTCTTGATGACTGTTGCTTTGTAGTAGAGCCTGAAGTCAGGCAGGTTGATTCCTCCAGTTCCATTCTTCTTTCTCAAGATAGCTTTGGCTATTCGAGGTTTTTTGTATTTCCATACAAATTGAGAAATTATTTGTTCTAGCTCTGTGAAGAATACCGTTGGTAGCTTGATGGGGATTGCATTGAATCTATAAATTGCTTTGGGTAGTATACTCATTTTCACTATATTGATTTTACCGATCCATGAACATGGTATATTTCTCCATTTATTAGTGTCCTCTTTGATTTCTTTCAACAGTGTTTTGTAGTTTTCTATATATACGTCTTTAGTTTCTTTAGGAAGATATATTCCTAAGTATTTTATTCTTTTCATTGCAATGGTGAATGGAATTGTTTCCTTAATTTCTCTTTCTATTTTCTCATTATTAGCGTACAGGAATGCAGGGGATTTCTGTGTGTTGATTTTATATCCTGCAACTTTACTATATTCATTGATTAGTTGTAGTAATTTTCTGGTGGAGTCTTTAGGATTTTCTACGTAGAGGATCATGTCATCTGCAAACAGTGAGAGTTTTACTTCTTCTTTTCCAATTTGGATTCCTTTTATTTCTTTTTCTGCTCTGATTGCTGTGGCCAAAACTTCCAAAACTATGTTGAATAGTAATGGTGAAAGTGGGCATCCTTGTCTTGTTCCTGACTTTAGAGGAAATGCTTTCAATTTTTCACCATTGAGGATAATGTTTGCTGTGGGTTTGTCATATATAGCTTTTATTATGTTGAGGTATGTTCCTTCTGAGGGATGGCCCCCCCCCCCCGACTTCCTGAAAATCCCATGGAGGAGGATTCCTGGTGGGCTCCTCCTCTGGAGAGTTCACTTTATCATAAATGCACCTGTTGAACTTTGTCAAAGGTGTTGCTTTTCGGCTCTGCATCTATTGAGATAATCGTATGGTTTTTATTTTTCAATTTGTTAATGTGGTGTATTATGTCGATTGATTTGTGGATATTGAAGAATCCTTGCATTCCTGGGATAAAGCCCACTTGGTCATGGTGTATGATCTTTTTAATGTGTTGTTGGATTCTGATTGCTAGAATTTTGTTAAGGATTTTTGCATCTATGTTCATCAGTGATATTGGCCTGTAGTTTTCTTTTTTTGTGGCATCTTTATCCAGTTTTGGAATTAGGGTGATGGTGGCCTCATAGAATGAGTTTGGAAGTTTGCCTTCCTCTGCAATTTTCTGGAACAGTTTGAGTAGGATAGGTGTTAGCTCTTCTCTAAATTTTTGGTAGAATTCAGCTGTGAAACCATCTGGACTTGGGCTCTTGTCTGCTGGAAGATTTCTGATTACAGTTTCAATTTCCGTGCTTGTGATAGGTCTGTTAAGATTTTCTATTTCTTTCTGATCCAGTTTTGGAAAGTTGTACTTTTCTAAGAATTTGTCCATTTTCCCACGTTGTCCATTTTATTGCCATATAATTGCTGATAGTAGTCTCTTATGATCCTTTGTATTTCTTTGTTGTCTGTTGTGATCTCTCCATTTTCATTTCTAATTTTATTGATTTGATTTTTCTCCTTTTGTTTCTTGGTGAGTCTGACTAATGGTTTGTCAATTTTATTTACCCTTTCAAAGAACCAGCTTTTATCAGATAAAATAGACTTTAAAACAAAGGCTGTGAAAAGAAACAAAAAACGTCACTACATAATGATCAAAGGATCAATCCAAGAAGAAGATATAACAACTATAAATATATATGCACAAAACATAGGAGCACCACAATATGTAAGACAAATACTAGCAAGTATGAAAGGAGAAATCAACAATAACACAATAATAGTGGGAGACTTTAATACCCCACTCACACCAATGGATAGATCAACTAAACAGAAAATTAACAAGGAAACACAAACTTTAAATGATACAATAGACCAGTTAGACCTAATTGATATCTATAGGACATTTCATCCCCAATCAATGAATTTCACCTTTTTCTCAAGCGCACACGGAACCTTCTCCAGGATAGACCACATCCTGGGCCATAAATCTAGCCTTGGTAAGTTCAGAAAAATCAAAATCATTCCAAGCATCTTTTCTGACCACAATGCAGTAAGATTAGATCTCAATAACTGGAGAAAAACTATTAAAAATTCCAACATATGGAGGCTCAACAACACGCTCCTGAATAACCAACAAATCACAGAAGAAATCAACAAAGAAATCAAAATCTGCATAGAAATGAATGAAAATGAAAACACAATAACCCAAAACCTATGGGACACTGTAAAAGCAGTCCTAAGGGGAAATTTCATAGCAATACAGGCATACCTCAAGAAACAAGAAAAAAGCCAAATAACTAACCTAACTCTACACCTAAAGCAACTGGAAAAGGAAGAAATGAAGCACCCCAAGGTTAGTAGAAGGAAAGAAATCTAAAAAATTAGGGCAGAAATAAATGCAAAAGAAACAAAAGAGACCATACAATTTATTTTAAAATGTATTATAAAAAATATGGGCTTATATTCTTGTCTGGAGAAGGTAGGTCTTGGTCAGACCTACCAATACAATATACTGACTGAAAATGAAGGCCTGGAAAAAGATTTTCTATGCAAATATGGACCATAAGAAAACAGGAGTAGCAATACTTATATCAGATAAAATTGACTTTAAAGATCCTGAAAAGGAGACAATGAAGGTTACACATAACGACTTAAAGGAACAATCCAAAAAGAAGTTATAAGAATTATAAATATATATGCACCCAACATTGGAGCATTGATATATCTAAGACAAACACTAATTAATATGATAGAAGAAATATGCAGCAATACAATAATAGTGGGAGACTTTAATACCCCACTCATATAATCTGGCTGTAATAGACAAAGTAAAGAGCAAAACATATTCACTTATGAACCTCAAAAAATCCAGTTCACTCAGGAGAGTTAAAAAAAAAAAAAAAAAAAAGACTTATTTGTTCACTCTGTAAAGGTTTATTGACTATTTTATGGGTTTGGTACTACTTAGGGTAGTAGGGAGGAAGAGGTGACAAATGTGATCCTGTCCTAAATAATATATTGTGGTAAGGATAGACCTACCAATACAAAATACCAAGATGTGCCTAAGATGAGGACACCCAAACTGGACTTTTAGTTTCCTGAACTTTTCATTTCCAGATCAAACCTCCTAATATAGGATGAATTCAACATGATTTTTTTTAAGTGTTCTTTGTGATTAAAAACAGAAAGCCATTGGTTAAGAAATTACATATACTCCTCCCCACCATCACTCCCCTTCTTTCTTCCCATTTCCCTCCCACCCTCATTGATCCTTTCCTTTGTCCATTTTCCCCTGCAAAAAAAAAAAAAAAAAAAATAAGAAGAGGTGGCAAGAATACTCAGAAGAACTATACAAAAAATATCTTGACCCAGATAACCACAATGGTGTGATCACTCACCTAGAGTCAGACATCCTGAAATGTGAAGTCAAGTGGGCCTTAGGAAGCATCACTATGAACAAAGCTAGTGGAGGTGATGGAATTCCAGTCGAGCTATTTCACAAAAAAAAAAAATGGGCTTATATTCTTGTCTGGAGGATCCCATAGACAAAGGAGCCTGGAGGGCTACAGTCCAGAAGGTCGCAAAGAGTCATACATGACTGAAGGGACTTAGCATATGGTGATTTAATGGTGACTTGGAATCATAGGTAGAGAAGAGTATTTATTTACTACTGTCCAAAATATGCATGTGGAGATTTTTCATAGTGTCAAAATACCATCTCTTCCTGGTCAAGTCTAAGAAACATTGCTTCACCTTTTTGTCAAAAATGTTACCCCTGGCTCATTTATTGTCTTCCAATATAAAAGAATGGGATACTGACTCTGTTTTTGCCCAATGCCTTAGTCCTATAGACAAATATGCATTGACTAATAGAGATATTCTTGCTTCTGCTGCTTCAAAACACCTTTTACTGTATTACTGGCTGCATCATTACTCATGATACAACAACTCATGTAATCCAACATTCATGAATATGGCTTCCAGGGACTCTTTGAAAGGTTGTTAGCAAAAGTCATTTCTACACCCTTAAGTCATGAAATACTTCAATCAGCCTGCCTAAACAGTCCCAGCTCCTGGCCCTGTTTTTTTTTTTTTTTTTTTCCTTATATGAGTTACTTTCCACGGTTCCTTGACAGCTGACCACTTCTAAATTACAACATGCCCCAGGGCTTACCACTGTAATATTTTCTATTAGCTCTAAATATAAAATCATTTAGTGTCTCACTAATTTCCTCAATTTGTATTCATATACCCACTGCCCAGAACTCTAAATCTCAGGCTTGTAAAACCTATGTACCTAATGCTTTCTGTTGACTAGCTAATAAACATGAAAATTAACATTACAAATCCAGTGTTTCCTAATCACCTCTAACAAAGTAAAAAAAAAAAAAAAAAACAGCAAAGCAAAAAACTCAAAACTAGCCACTTTCACTATTACCATCCATCCTTTGTTAAGCCCACACAATATCCCCCACCTAAATAATCACAACAGTCCTCCAATTGATCCTTGTGCTTCTGTCCTGTATAAAAAAGCAGTGAAAATGGGCCACACAAAGAACATGTCAGATTTTATCAGTTCTTTGCATGAACTCCTCTAAATAATTGCCCATCTTACTAACAACAACAGCAAAGTCCTTTCTTTGGATCATAAAACTCAGCTTGAGTTAGATCATCTTCACCTCTAGTAGCTTTTCTGTTTACTCACTCAGCCACAGCAACACTGGACTCTTTGCTCTTCTGAAGGGGAACAACTATCTTTTCTCTTCAGGTCTTTGCTTTTCTCTATGCCATGAATGCTTCCTCTGTAGATATCTTGATTTACGGTTCACTGATGTTCACTACAAAACTTCATCTTATTAGCAAATACTTCCCTATAAGCACTATGTAAACATTTCCTTAGAACACATCATATTGTGTACCTTACTTAATTGCCCTCATAGCACTTTACCTTCTTTGCCATATTAATATGTTTATTTATTTATTTATTGAGATTCTCTCTTGATTAGTAGATTCATGAAGGTAGCACCTTGGATACCCTGGATACCTAGCTCACAGTGGGCATCTCATGCTGCTGCTGCTGCTAAGTCGCTTCAGTCCTATCCGACTCTGTGCGACCTCATAGACTGGAGGCCCACCAGGCTCCGCCATCCCTGGGATTCTCCAGGCAAGAACACTGGAGTGGGTTGCCATTTCCTTCTCCAACGCATGAAAGTGAAAAGTGAAAGTGAAGTCGCTCAGTCGTATCTGACTCCTAGCGACCCCATGGACTGCAGCCTTCTAGGCCCCTCCATCCATGGGATTTTCCAGGCAAGAGTACTGGAGTGGGTTGCCATTGCCTTCTCCGGGCATCTCATAAACAATGCTAAATTAATAGATGGACAAATAAGTGGTTCTTTCATCTTCTAATTCTGCTAGTCGATGGAAATAATGAATACCTATTAAATATATTAAGAAAAGTTCCATGGAAATAAAAATAAGTAAGAAGACAAATATATCAGAAAAAATATGTAACACTGGATAAACTGAAACCACAATTGTTGAATGCCATAATACTTACATGTCTTCTGAAATATGTTTTAAAAATATTCTTGACTCTAATTACAACAGAACCTGGTAAAGGTTTTGGTCTCCTTAGACTGTCACAACAAATACCATAGACTGTGTTGCTTAAACGATGAATATTTATGTCTCAAAGCTCTGAAGGCTGGAAGTTGCAAATGAGGGTACCAGCAAGGCTGGGTATAATGAGGACCCTATTCTTGACTTCTTTAAATGTCTGAGAGAGAGCAAGCTCTCTCCAGTCTGATACAAGTGCAGTTCAGTTCAGTTCAGTTGCTCAGTCGTGTCCAAATCTTTGTGACCCCATGAATTTCAGCACGGCAGGCCTCCGTGTCCATCACCAACTCCCAGAGTTCACTCAAACTCACGTCCATCGAGTCGGTGATGCCATCCAGGCATCTCATCCTATGTCTTCCCCTGCTCCTCCTGCCCCTAATCCCTCCCAAAATCAGAGTCTTCTCCAATGAGTCAACTCTTCCCATGAGGTGGCCAAAGTACTGGAGTTTCAGCATTAGCATTATTCCTTCCAAATAACACCCAGGACTGATCTCCTTTAGAATGGACTGGTTGTATCTCCTTGCAGTCCAAGGGACTCTCAAGAGTCTTCTCCAACATCACAGTTCAAGCATCAATTCTTTGGTACTCAGCTTTCTTCACAGTCCAACTCTTACATCCATACATGACCACTGGAAAAACCATAGCCTTGACTAGACGGACCTTTGTTGGCAAAATAATGTCTCTGCTTTTGAATATGCTATCTAGGTTGGTCATAACCCTCCTTCCAAGGAGTAAGCATCTTTTAATTTCATGAGTGCAATCACCATCTGCCGTGATTTTCCAGCCCCCCAAAATAAAGTCTTCCACTGTTTCCCCATCTATTTCCCATGAAGTGATGGGACCAGATGCCATGATCTTCGTTTTCTGAATGCTGAGTTTTAAAGCAACTTTTTCACTGTCCTCTTTCATTTTCATCTAGAGGCTTTTTAGTTCCTCTTCACTTTCTGCCATAAGGGTGGTGTCATCTGCATATCTGAGGTTATTGATATTTCTCCCGGCAAACTTGATTCCAACTTGTGCTTCTTCCAGCCCAGCGTTTCTTATGATGTACTCTGCATAGAAGTTTAATAAGCAGGGTGACAATATATAGCCTTGACGTACTCCTTTCCCGATTTGGAAGCAGTCTGTTGTTCCATGTCCAGTTCTAACTGTTGCTTCCTGACCTTCACACAGGTTTCTCAAGAGGCAGGTCAGGTGCTCTGGTATTCCCATCTCTTTCAGTATTTTCCACAATTTATTGTGATCTACACAGTCAAAGGCTTTGGCATAGTCAATAAAGCAGAAATAGATGTTTTTCTGGAACTCTCTTGCTTTTTCGATGACCCAGCAGATGTTGGCAATTTGATCTCTGGTCCCTCTGCCTATTCTAAAACCATCTTGAACATCTGGAAGTTCACAGTTCATATATTGCTGAAGCCTGGCTTGGAGAATTCTGAGCATTACTTTACTAGCGTGTGAGATGAGTGCAATTGTGCAATAGTTTGAGCATTCTTTGGCATTGCCTTTCTTTGGGATTGGAATGAAAACTTTCCTTTTCCAGTCCTGTGGCCACTGCTGAGTTTTCCAAATTTGCTGGCATATTGAGTGCAGCACTTTCACAGCATCATCTTTCAGGATTTGGAATAGCTCAACTGGAATTCCATAACCTCTACTAGCTTTGTTCATAGTGATGCTTTGTAAGGCCCACTTGACTTCACATTCCAGGATGTCTGGCTCTAGGTGAGTGATCACACCATCGTAATTATCTTGGTCCTGAAGATCTTTTTTGTATAGTTCTTCTGTTTATTCTTATCACCTCTTAATATCTTTTGCTTCTCTTACTGATACAAAAAGGGCACTAATTCCATCACATTCATCTAATTACATCTGGAAGACCTCATCTTCAAATACAATCAAAATGTAGATTATGTTTCCAACATATGAATTCTGTTGGAATACAAACATTCAGACATATGGGTAAGTCATGCGTGTGTGGACTGAGTTGCTTCAGTCATGTCCGACTCGTTGTGACCCTATGAACTGCAGCCGTCAAGGCTCCTCTGTCCACGGGCTTCTCTATGCAAGAATACTGGAGTGGTTGCCATTTCCTTCTCCAGGGTATCTTCCTGACCCAGAGATCAAAGCCACATCTCTTAGGTTTACCTACGTTGGCAGATGGGTTCTTTACTACTAGCATTACCTGGGAAGCCTCCTTTGGTAAGTCAACAACGTTTATTGAATGACTGCTATAATCCTGGAATTATATTTGTTTCTAAGGATACATTATACTGAATAATTTGAATCCTGCCCTCAAAGAAAATGCTATCTTATTGAAAAGAAAGTTAAAGAAGCAATTAAATTATTTTTAGATAATAGTCAATGATATAAAGAAAATAAACTTGGTATTATCATGGAAATTGATGTTTGACTGTAATGACAAGGAGCTCTTGGGTTCTCCAATAAAGTGACATTTGAACTCACATCTATACAACAAAAAGTAAATAGCTACTTGAAGATATGGAGTATTATAATTCTAACTGGATGCTGGAACTTTTCCAAAGGTTCTGAAACTGAAAGAAGCTTGATATGTTCAAAGGAATGAAAGAAGACTAGGGAATTCTGAATTTCAGTAATGGATATATGTCATCTTCTCTGAGAGATGAAATTAAAGTGGCATATTTTGGGGCCAGATTAGGTAGCACCTAAGTCATTGTAAGAAGTTAGAATTTTAATCTGATTGAAATGGGAAGTTATTGGGTTCTCTTACTGAGAGGAATTATGTAATTTGTTTGATACTCTAGAAATGGCACCAAGTTGCTATCTAAAAGAGGAACTATATGAAAGAACAAAATAAAGGCAGAACCATCAATTCAGTACATTAAAGAAGTCTGAACAAATAGCTTAAAGTAGGGGAGAGTATGAAAGATGAACAGAATGTCCCATGTATAGATGAACAACTTGCTGCTGATTGGTTGTGGGGGCATGGAAGGAAAACTGAAGAATCAAGAATGACTCCTATATCTCTGAACAAGTATCTGCTGGGTAATGTAGAGAAAAAAGGTGCTTGATGACAGGGCATAGATTTTGTGTGGTTAAAAACATATATTTCCATTTTATAGGCTTAGATACACAATACAAATCCAAACATAAGACATAATATATAGTTCAGTTCAGTTCAGTCACTCAGTCATGTCTGACTCTTTGCGATCCCATGAACCACAGCATGCCAGGCTTCCCTATCCATCACCAACTCCCGGAGTCCACCCAAATCCATGTCCATTGTGTCGGTGATGCCATCCAACCATCTCATTCTATGTTGTTCCCTTATCCTCCTGCCCTCAATCTTTCCCAGCATCACGGTCTTTTCAAATGACTCAGCTCTTCACATCAGGTGGCCAAAATATTGGAGTTTTCATCTTCAACATCAGTCCTTCCAGTGAACACCCAGGACTGATCTCCTTTAGGATAGACTGGTTGGATGTCCTTGTAGTCCAAGGGACTCTCAAGAGTCTTCTCCAACACCACAGTTCAAAAGCACCAATTCTTCTGTGCTCAGCTTTCTTTACAGTCATCCATACATGACCACTGGAAAAACCATAGCCTCGACTAGACAGACTTTTGTTGATAAAGTAATGCCTCTGTTATTTTAATAGGCTGTCTAGATTGTTCATAACCTTCCTTCCAAGGAGTAAGTGTCTTTTAATTTCATGGCTGCAATCATATATAATAGTCTATTGTGGTGGAGGGTAAGTCTACAAATTCAAATCATCAGTATATATAAACCTTTTAAAGACAGTGAGTTGAGTGACCAAAGAACAAGAAAAAAATGTTAAAATAGTAGAAAGATTCACTTTTTCAATTGTTTTATAGGACAGGTAGTGAAATATGCATAAACATTTAAAATATCAAAACTCTGATTTTTAATAAAGGTCAATAACATTTCCTTTATTGAAAGTCATACTTGACAGATGAATTGTGATGTTCAAGTTGTATCAAATGTACTACCCCAAATACTTCATTACTATAATAAGAACTATAGTTTTTAAGTTAGAGAAATTAATATTTCTCAAGGAAGAACAATGTCAATATTCTATATAAAATGTCTAAATATGCAGACATACAGTTCAGTAAGCAATTATTAAAATGTCCATAAGAACAAACATAAATACAACAAGTATGCTAATTCAAATAAAAGCAGCATAATATCACTATGGAAGACAGTATAGAGATTCCCTATAAAACTAAGAATAAAAATACCATATGACCTAAAAATCCCACCATTGGGCTTAGGCCTTAAGGAAATCATAACTGAAAATGATACATGTACCCTAATGTTCTTTGCAGCACTATTTACAAAAGCTAGGACATGGAAGCAATCTAGATGTCCATTGGCAGATGAATGGATAAAGAAGCTATGGTACATATATACAATGGAATGTTACTCAACCATAAAAATGAATGCATTTGAGTCAGTTATAATGAGGTGGATGAACCTAGAGCCCATCATACAGAGTGAAGTCAGGGAAAGAAAAACAAATATTGAAATATTAATGCACTAATATGGAATCTAGAAAGATGGTACTGATGAACCTATTTGCAGGGCAGAAAGGGAGATGCAGACATAGAGAAACGAATTTTGGACATGGGGTTGGGGGCTGGAAGGAGAAGGTAGGACAAATGGAGAGAACAACATGGAAACATACACTACCATATGTAAAATAGCAGTGGGAATTTGCTGTGTGACTCAGGAAACTCAAACCCAGGCTCTGTGACAACCTAGAGGGATGCGCTGGGGTGGGAGTTGGGAAGGAGATTCAACAGGGAGGGCACATATTTATACCTATGGCTGAATCATGTTGATGTATGGCAGAAACCAATACAGTATTGTAAAGTAATTATTATTTAATTAAAAATAACAAAAAAACAGCCTGGCATTGGTAGTAGAATAGACAAATTCATGGACTGAAAAGAAAGGGCAGAATATTCTATTACGGTCATAATAGACCTTAAATTTCATTGCAATTATAGCATGTAACTTTAAGAAAGTGATGCACCTACTCTTGGAGAAGGAAATGGCAGTCCACTCCAGCACTATTGCCTGGAAAATCCCATGGACAGAGGAGCCTGGTAGGCTACAGTCCATGTGGTCACAAAGAGTCAGACACGACTGAGCGACTTCACGTTCACGCACCTACTCTGGTAGCTCTACCTCAAAATAGACATGTATGTAAAGCTGTAAAACCACTATTAAAATATAAGTGAACAATGATTGTTTTTTTCATAAATAGTAAAAACTTGGGAGTTTTTTTGCATTGCACACATGTAGGTTGCTGGAAAGGTTTCATGAGATTGTCAGTCTTGCTCATTGGGTAAATGACTCAGGATGATGGCCTTGTTATGTCCACATATTAAAACTCAAAATATTTCTTTTTATTTCTTTAACACTGATGTTTTTTTTCACATAGGATGCATATAAATTACTTGTGTTTGAAATAATTTGTTCTACTATCAAATGTCAGGTTATTAAATTTCTTTTTTTATTTCTCTATGGAACAGGCTGATTTTCTATTGTGCAAAAATGTCACAGAACAGCTGTGACCTTATGTTTGGAGATGACTGGCACAATGAAGTGTCAGAGCAAGGGAAAATGCCATTCTCTGATGAAATGAGCTGCTTCTATCACATTAATCATTTGTTTATAATTACTAACACAGGTGCAGACAGCTGAATCGAAGATAACTAATAAAATTACTCTTTATTATAATGTTCCTGGTAACCAGTAAATTGGAAAAGAAATTAAACATGTAGTTAGGTCATCATATGTCACATAAATGAAAGAGCTAAGTTATTCACGAGGGTAGGACTATGGGGTAATTCTAAGTCAGCTTCTATTTTGATCATGTTTTGGAACTTTAAAAAACATTTTTATTTCTTGATATTTCGTATTTTTCTTAGGTCGGAAATAACAAGTGGAATTTTTAACATTCAGGTATCATTGCTCTTACAGACAAAAGCACTGAAAGCACTGAGCTTTTCCTTTCACTTTAATAGGAAATAGGGCACTTACAGCTAGGATGGTATATTGGAACATATTTCCACAAGATTTTTTTTTTCTTTTTATCTCACTGATTGTTGAGAAGTGAACCTGCTTTTAATTCCATGTACTCAACCTTGACAATCTTTCTTTTATATTTAAGAGTATGTATCCACAATGTGTCATAGTTTGCATTATTTACAATCCCCAGTTTTAACAAACCTATGAATAAAATGTAAATAGTAAATAAATAGATGACCACTAAAAGTTTGTTTTGGATAGATTCTTATACCTGCTTTAGAAATAGAAGTCTTAGTATAATTACTTTTTTACTAAAACTAAAAGATATTATATCAAAATCTTAACTATGTTCATAATTCGTTACTTCTAAAGAATGACAAGTATACTTCCTGTTGTTTAAATATAATGACATTAGGGAAAAATATAAATGGGAACATGAATAAAGAGCATGAAGTCATATTTAGGAAATGAAAATTTATTTAGTAAACATTTTAAATGTGATAAATAACTTCTATTTTGCACTTGTCACACTTTCAATTTTCTTCTCATTGGAGACAGCAAACCTTTAAACGTTTAAAAATATAGTTCAATAGATTATTACTTAGTAAAAATCAATTTGAAACCACAGTGAGATACCACTAAAACTTCTTAGAATAGCTAAGATCCCAGTCTTAGTTGTACTAAGTGCTGATGAGGGTATGAAGGAAGTGGAAGTCACATACATTTCTGTTAGAAGATTCTGTATAGTCAATTTGGGAAACAAATTGTTCTTCGCAAAGCTAGTTTAAACTTACCATAAGAACCAGAAATTTAAGGTATTTACTCAAAGGTATGAGTACTGTATTCAACTTTATTCAAAACTACCAAAACCTGAAAATAGCCGAAATATCCTTCAGCTGATGAAATGATAAAAAATCAAAAGCATATCAATACAGTGAGGCACTACTGAATTAAAGGAAACAACAAATTACTGACACAGGCTCACTGTGGAATAATGTCACATTCATAACGCTAAGGGGACAAAGACAGAGCCAAGAGTCTACGTTACTGTGAGAGTTCATTTGAATGAATTTCTGAGTTAAGCAAAAGTTACCCTGAGAGAAGTTAGGACATTGGTTTCCAGGAGATCAAGTGAAGGCAAAGGTCATTTACAAGAAATGTACGAGGGAATTTGAAGCACATAATCTTGACTTTGGCTGTAGATACACAATTCCACATATTGTTAAAACTCTCCCACATCTATACATTAAAAAATCACAACTTTTGTTGTAGACAATTTAGGTCTAAATCAAACTATAACAAAAGTTATATACTTCGCTGAAAAAACAGGGACAGTGGTAAGATGAAGTATGTCTTGTTTGAAAATTATAATTTGGAAAACTCTTCCTCACAATAAATCCTTTTTTTCTATAATTGTTTTCTATTTCTTAAAATGTGTTCTTTCTTCTTATCCATGCATTAGATAAAAATAGAATTTTAATAAATAACTGAAACAAAACCTAAAATCTTTGAGCAGGTAAAATAAAAAATAGTTTATCAGAACAATACTTATCCTTGGTATCTATAAAGCTGATCAATGTAAACCATTATTTTTTCTAAAAATGCATTTGAGCAAACTACCCTAAGAAATAATAAGTACAGAAATGATCAACCAAGTCACATATTTTTCCATACCAAAGTGACAAACCATCCATTTTTTTCTGTATAGTTAATTTATTTTAAAGTAATTAATATTTTCCATGGCTGATTTTAGCCTCCTGGATTCTTTTTTTTTTTTTTTTTTTTTTAGCCTCCTGGATTCTGATAATGATCTTTTACAAGCAACAGATCCAAACAACTGACAGAAAATATAATTCAATATAATAGAAGACATTTAGCATCCAAAGTATATAAAGAAAAAGATTAAAAACCTATAGGATGCAGAACAAAGTTCACAAATAGAATGAAGAACTCCCAGAATTAAAAGTCTTTAGAGAAATTAAAGATATGAAAGGGAGCTCAATCTTACAAGCTACCAGCAAACTATAAACTTAAGTAATTAAAAGCTATTATTTCAAACCAAAATTCTGGGAAAAAATAAAGAAGTATATAGATTCAGATATTGACAAGAATATAGATAAAATTATTTTTCTTAAATGATTCTGAGGGAGGGAATTGTTACTACTATTTTGAGAGCAACTGTCAGCAGCTGAAAACTTTGCAGTTGAAACTTACATGAAAATAAAACTGTATCATAAAATGTAGTTGCAAGTGGACAATAAAGTGAAGATGCGGATTATACAGTTTGTTGTTAAATATTCACAGGAAATAACACACACATAATGCTCTAAATGGTAAATGGATATTTTACATGTATACCAAATTAAATTAAAGGACTAGAGTCAGAGTCTTTAGAACTTAGCCAGGGAAATGGATTTATAATCTTGAATAAAGCTAAGGTTAGCCATAGCCATACCTACATTGTTTGATTTCTAACACTATCAAAAATAAAATTGATTAGCATTATTTTTTTTTATTTTTGGAAATATGTTGCCTTCAATTATTTCTAATACATTTCTTTATGCTTCTGAAAAGAGAGAAAAGTAAATTTTAATGACAATTTGATTTTTCAGTTAAATTTTCAACGTGTTCCTTATGTATGAAATGAGGCAAGTCAGGATACTAGTTTTGTACAATTTTTGATGTCTTATGTAGAAACAATAGCATAAATAGCTAATTCTTTACTATATTTATTTGACAAAATCTAGCTTGCCTGGAGAATCCCAGGGATGGGGGAGCCCGGTGGGCTGTCGTCTATGGGGTCACACAGAGACGGACACTACTGAAGTGACTTAGCAGCAGCAGCAGCTTGGAAGTAGGTTTTCTGCTTGTAAAATATTGGTCTTCTTATATTTTCTCTATAAAACAGAATTTCACCAACCACAGATACTGGAAAAAAGTGTTCATCAATAGGCCTTGGTTTTAAAGATTTTAAAAACCTTGATTCCTAACAAAGAGCATGTATTTTATCATCCTGCTGAGATCTAGTAAGTGACAGATATGTGCAAAGACCCTATGATAGCAACAGTAGTTAAGACAGTTAAAAGCTAAAGTAGCACTCTGCATTTTGGATGACTAAATGAAGAACACAGTCAGCTAGTCATTAATTCTGCCTATATGTGCAGCTTTTGAGACTTTAGTACTTTAGGTTGGACAGTATTTTTAGTAGTAAAAAACTAAATGTGAGATAACCTCGTAAAAGGCCGTGAAGACAGAATATCAAATCATTAAAAATAAATAGGCTACTTTGAAATATCCAACTGAAAAAAAGTCCTAGGAAGTAAAAACTGTTATGATGTCCTACTTTCAAAGAAAGTTAAGACTCAGCCAAGAATAAGATTGACTGAATGTCTATTTTTTTCCTCTTTGAATAAAAATACATGTTTAGGATTTAATATGTTACCTGAATTGTATGTCAGAATTTATGATTGTTCAAATTTGTGCTGTGTTTTTGATTCTCTAACATTTCCATACACATGTGTAAGCACAGACCCCCTTATTTTATTACGTAGTGTTTGGTTCACTGAATAATGTTTGGATTAATTTGGTGTTCCAGCAATGACAGTCAGATAAAGAACTGGAACAAGTCAGGGGAGCTACATCATTTCACTCAAATGTAGGCAGAAGAATGAAAATTCATTTAAGCACTTTAAAGACTGAAAAGCAACCTTTCACTTGCAGCAATTTAATTCATTGATTATAGTATAATCATAGGACCTAAATTAACCAAAACTACAGATTTTGATTGGAAACCTTTCCTTTCCTCTTCATCAGATTTGTCTGAATATGATGAAGCAATTAGGAAACAGAAGCAACAGAGCCACTAAAATACAAGCAGAGCTAATTTATCATAACTCATAAGAGCTAAATTGATCCATTAAGTGCCTGGATTTTCCTGTTGGTGCTTTTCTTTGATAAGCAAATTAGAATTCTATTTTTTAAAGCAGGAACAAGACAATGACTAGATAGAATAGACATAGTTAACAAGTAAGCCTACCTAGTAAACATTTATTCTCAATTTAGCACTCTGTTTTGAAATCTGTCTTTATTTCCCATGATTAATTGCTTCTGCAGTGCATAATTATAAAAATTAGGTGACAATATAGTTTCACAGAATGACAAAAAATATATATTATTAGCCCCACTCCCCCTTAAGGTTATAAAGTACTATGACAATCAGGAGAAGTTTTGAATATGGAATGGCAGGTTTTCAATAACCTAGGATATAGAATATGATCAAAGCAAAAGAGGTCTTCTAGGTTTTTGGTCTGGGTGATGAACTGAAAGATCATGCCACTTATGAGTTGGGAAAAACTGAGCAATCAAGAGACTAGAAGACAGAATTAGAAAGAATAAGATCTGTTTTAAAGCTGTTTGAGTTAGGTGACTCTTGGAGATTATAGTGAAGATACCAAGTAGGGAGTTTGATACTGCAGCATACACAGTGGGTGCACCCCAGATCTCATTTATCACTTTGGTGCCACCATTTACCCACCAGACACAGGCATGGCTTTCACTGCTGCCCATACCTGCTCAAATATTGCTCTTGCACTATTAGTATCACCTTGCGTTAACCAATTTATTGCAAGGCAATAGTGAATGAAGAGCAAAAACCAATAGAGACACACGTCTTATTGTGCTTCACTTCACTGAGCTTTGTAAAGATTGCATTTTTAACAAATTGAATGTCTGTGGCAACAATGTGTGAAACAAGTCTATTGCCACGATTTTCCCAACAAGATTTGCTCACATCATGTCTCTGGCTCAATTTTGGTAATTCTCACAATATTTTAAAGTTTTTCATCATTGTTATATTTGTTATGATGGCCTGTGATCAGTTATCTTTGATGTTACTATTGCAAAATTATTATGACTTGCTGAAGTCTCAGATAGTAGCACTTTTTAGCAATAAAGCTCTTTAAAATTAAGTTGTATACAAAATTTTAATAGATACACTCTTAAACACTTACGTAGGGTACAGTGTTTTACGAACATAACTTTTATATTCACTGGGAAACAAAAAATTCATGTGATTTGTTTTACTGAAATACTCACTCTACTGTGGTGGTCTGGTTAAAAGTTGTAATATCTCAGAGGTATGCTCAAGTGTCTTTCCTCCATGTGGAACAAACTCTATGGTTCAATATACACCATTATCCAAGGGCTGCTGTTGCTGCTGCTGCTAAGTCACTTCAGTCGTGTCCGACTCTGGGTGACTCCATAGACGGCAGCCCAGCAGGCTCCCCCGTCCCTGAGGTTCTCCAGGCAAGAACAATGGAGTGGGGTGCCATTTCCTTCTCCAATGCATGAAAGTGAAAAGTGAAAAGTGAAAGTGAGGTCGCTTAGGCGTGTCCGACCCCTCAGCGACCCCGTGGACTGCAGCCTTCTAGGCAACTCCGTACATGGGATTTTCCAGGCAAGAGTACTGGAGTGGGGTGCCATTGCCTTCTCCAAGGGCTAGACTTGTCTAAAGTTATTATTAATTATCCACAGTAGCATTCCTTTTGAAAATAAATTTATTAAATGTAAATTCACTTCTCAGACTCACTTTTACAGAATTTGAACTAACATCCAAGTCAAAAGAAAAACCACAATTAGAAATGCATATGTAATAAATCATAGCACAAAAGATATTTAAACAACTGGGCTCATGTATCATAAGGATAATGAAAGTAGAGACTTAGTTGATCATAAAAATGTAATTCTTAAAAGAGCAAATGAATACTCATCTTGCATAATGACAGAAAAACCATCACACTGAATATTACATTGTGTCATATGAAATAAGTTGCCTTCTTCAACAGGACACAAAAGTGTTTCTAAGGACCCGGGATAGAAGACATTATTCAATGCAGTTGAGAAGAAGCAGAGGTATGCAATTTTGAAAAACTATTCTGAAACTCACCAAAATAAAATCTACACTGGAAGTGATGAAGAATATAATTTCTTCATATAGGCAATAAAAATCTAAGATATGTAGACATGAGAAACTAATAGAATATAGATGGAGAAAATACAAAGAGAAGAAAAGATGAATCACAGAAGAAAATGTGACAATAAACAAATAAAAATCAAATATTAATATATAAGGTTAACCATAAAATGTTATAATAAAGACACACATGCTTTACACTAATCAAATTTTAACCAGCATGTTATGAGAGGTGCCTTGAAAAGTAACATTATTTAAAACTTTTTGACAATTTAGTTGTCCTTCATACGTTGGGACCCAGATACTTCAGTGGTAAAAATCAATTCAAAAAACATTTAATATATTTCCTAAATTTTATATACAAGAATATTTTAACCATTTTCTTCTTGTATATTTAAAAGCAATGTGAAATTCCAGAGTGAGTTATTTAATAACTTTTGGTATGTTCTTAAATATAGACAAACATTAAAGTTACATTTTTTTCCTTCTGAACATACATTTTGATTACTCTGAAAATAGCTCTAAACACTCCTATCTACCATAGGCAAATTGAAGTATTCGTATGCAGGCTGACCTACAACTGACATGCATGTGTGTGTGTGTGTGTGTGTGTGTGTGTGTGTGTTGTGTGTGTGTGCTTACTCTCTTGTGACCTCATGAGCTGCAGCATGCCAGGCTTCCCTGTCCTTTACCATCTCCTGGAGCTTGCTCATACTCATGTCTATCAAGTCGGTGATACCACCCAATCCAACCATCTCATCCTCTGTCATCCCCTTCACCTCCTGCCCTCAGTCTTTTCCAGCATCAGAGTCTTTCCTAATAAGTTGGTTCTTGGCATCAGGTGGCCAAAATATTGGAGTTTCAGCTGTAGGATCAGGCCTTACGATGAATATTCAGGGTTGATTTCCTTTAGGATTGACTGGTTTGATCTCCTTGCTGTCCAAGGGACTCTCAAAAATATTTTCCAGCACCACTGTTCAAAAGCAACAATTCTTTGGTGCTCTTACGGTCCAACTCTCACATCCATACATGACTACTGGAAAAATCTTAGCTTTGACTAGATGGACCTTTGTTGGCAAAGTGATGTCCCTGCTTTTTAATACATTGGCTAGGTTCATCATAGCTTTTCTTCCAAGGAGCAAGAGTCTTTTAATTTCATGGATGCTGTCACTGTACACAGTGATTTTGGAACCCAAGAAAATAAAATCTCTCACTGTTGCCATTGTTTTCCCATCTATTTGCCATGAAGTAATGGGACCAGCTGCCATGATCTTTCTTTTTTTTTTTTTTTTTGAATGTTGAGTTTTAAGCCAGCATTTTAACTCTCCTCTTTCACTTTCATCAAGAGGCTCTTTAGTTCCTCTTTGTTTTCCGCCATAAGGGTGGTGTTATCTGCATATCTGAGGTTATTGATATTTATCCCAGCAATCTTGATTCCAGCTTGTGCTTCATCCAGTCTGGGATTTTGTATGATGTACTCTGCATATAAGTTAAACAAGCAGGGTTACAATATACAGCCCTGACATACTCCTTTTCTAGATAGTTAATAGTGATTTCCAAAACAATCAATGAGATTAGTTGCAAACAGTTAAAATCACTAAAAATAATAGGTTGCAAATTTCATTACTCTTTTTTTTTTCTGTCACATATTCTTTTCACAGAAATAATTAACAAAATGTACACTTGCAATTTCTTTAAGTAATGATGTGTGGACAAGTAAAATTAAGAACTTATACTTGCTCAAATCATTTTATTTAGTAATGTTTTTATTTTTTGAGAAAGTTAGGTAAATAATTATGTTTGATTCTGAAAGTGCATGTTAATTTTGCTAGGGATAATTGCTAAGTATATAGATCAATAAAACACTTTATGTTAAGAAAAGAATTTTACTATATATACTTCTATTCAGCATTGTACTAGACATTCTACCCGAGTCAGTTTGGCTATAAATATTCATAAATATAAAGCACACAGGTTGGAAAAAAAAGTAGAATTACATCTATTCAAGGATTATATAATCTTGTATGTAGATAATCTTAAGAATCCACTAAAACTATCTGAATTAACAAATACTCAGCAAGTTTACAAAACATGAAATCAATATAACAATCAACACTATTTCTATACACCAGCAGTGAAATTAAGTAAAAATTCCACTTGCAATAACAGCAACGATGGACTATTCAGGAAAAAATTAACCAGGAAGAAGTGCAAGGCTTGTACACCGAGATCTATAAATCATTGTTGATGAAAATAAAGAAAAGCTACATGAATGGAAAGACATCTGTGTTCATGGAATAGAAGACATCAAGATGTCAATGTTCCGCAAACTGACTTACAAGTGCAACACATTCCCTATGAAAAACTCAGCTGCATAATATTTTAGCAGAATTTGAAATCAGATTTCTAAAATTACTATGGAAATGCAAGGTATCCAGATTAGCCAAAATAAATCTGGAGATAAAAGACCAAACTTGCCTTGGTCTTTTAACAGAACTCTATGTAATTGTAGCTACTTTAAAAATACTGTTAGGCAGTTTCCTCAAATGTTAAGCAGAATTCTCTTATGATCAAGTAATTTTATCCTTGTTATATACCCAAGACAAATGAAAACATATGTCTCAATAAGAACATGTACATAAACAATCTTAGTAGTTTTAATCCTTATAATCAAAAATTGGAAATAATTCACATGTTGTTCACTGGATAAATGAATTAATAAAATGTTTTTCATCTGTATAATGAGATATTGTATGGTAATACAAAGAATGATGTCTTGCTGCAGTCATAACATGGACATTGAAAACCTTATATTAAGAGACAGAAGCCAGATATAAGGTCACATACCTTATAATTCCAGTTATATGAAATATACATATTATCAAATTCATACAAAGAAGACATACAGATGGCTAACAAACACATGAAAAGATGCTCAACATCACTCATTATGAGAGAAATGCAAATCAAAACCACTATGAGGTACCATTTCACGCCAATCAGAATGGCTGCTATCCAAAAGTCCACAAGCAATAAATGCTGGAGAGGGTGCAGAGAGAAGGGAACCCTCTTACACTGTTGGTGGGAATGCAAACTAGTACAGCCACTATGGAGAACAGTATGGAGATTCCTCAAAAAACTGGGAATAGAACTGCCTTATGATCCAGCAATCCCACTGCTGGGCATATACACTGAGAAAACCAGAATTGAAAGAGACACATGTACCCCAATGTTCATAGCAGCACTGTTTACAATAGCCAGAACGTGGAAGCAACCTTAAATGTCCATCCACAGATGAATGGATAAGCAAGCTGTGGTACATATACACAATGGAGTATTACTCAGCCATTAAAAAGAATACATTTGAATCAGTTCTAAGGAGGTGGATGGAACTGGAGCCTATTATACAGAGTGAAGTAAGCCAGAAACAAAAACACAAATACAGTATACTAACGCATATATATGGCATTTAGAAAGATGGTAAAAATAACCCTATTTACGAGACAGCAAAAGAGACACTGATGTATAGAACAGACTTTTGGACTCTGGGACTGGGAGAGGGTGGGATGATTGGGGAGAATAGCATTGAAATATGTATAATATTATATCTGAAACGAGTCGTCAGTCCAGGTACGATGCCCGATAACAAATGCCTGGGGCTGGAGCACTAGGACGACCTGGAGGGATGGTGTGGGGAGGGGAGAGGGAGGAGGGTTCAGGATGGGGAACACGTGTATACTGGCGGCGGATCCATCTTGATGTATTGTAAAAGCAATACAATATTGTAAAGTTAAGCAAAAAAAAAAAAAAAAAGAGCTTATTTGTTAAAAAAAAAAAAAAAAAAAGATATAAAGTAGATTAGTTGTTACCCAGTGCTGGGAGGGGAGGGTTAATGAATGGAAATTGCCTGCTAATGTGTGCAGGTGTTTTTGGTTTTTTTTTTTTTTTGGTATGATGAAATATCTTAAAATTAGACGGTGGTGATAATTGCACAACTCTGAGAATATACTAAAAATCACTAAATTATTTTTAAAGGGTGAATTTTATGACATGAAAGTTATCTCAATAATGAAGGTTTTACAAAGATCAAACATCAGATCAGATCAGATCAGTCGTTCAGTCATGTCCGACTCTTTGCGACCCCATGAACTGCAGCACGCCAGGCCTCCCTGTCCATCACCAGCTCTCGGAGGTCACTCAGACTCACATCCATCAAGTCAGTGATGCCATCCAGCCATCTCATCCTCTGTCGTCCCCTTCTCCTCCTGCCCTCAATCCCTCCCAGCATCAGAGTCTTCTCCAATGAGTCAACTCTTCGCATGAGGTGACCAAAATACTGGCGTTTCAGCTTTAGCATCATTCCTTCCAAAGAAATTCCAGGATTGATCTCCTTCAGAATGGACTGGTTGGATCTTCTTGCAGTCCAAGGGACTTCTATTATTCTGGATACTAATTATACAATTTATAATTTTTAATCATTTGTTCCCATGCTTTTTATATGACTATATGTCTACACTAAGAGACTTTGCCTTTGTTATGCCTCATTAAAACAGTACTGATTATATAGATTTTCATTCACGTTTTATTGATAATAAATATTTTCAATTTTTATGTTGACTTCAGAGAATCATGGTTTTAATAATATTTATTAAAATACACACTTTGGCATATATCTTTTAGTCACATCTTGCTTGTTTATTTTCAACATAATTTCCGAGTGATCTTATTCACCCTATGCTATGGATCTTATAGTAGTTTCTTAAATCATTGAATTTACTTTTGGAGAATAAACAGATACTTTTGTTCCTTTCCTTTTATTACTTATATCAAGAGGATGTAAATATATTATTTCTTTCAGTACAAGATTATTTGAATTACTAGATGACACTTTCCATTTCAGTAAGGCAATTAAGCAATATACATGAATGAAATAAAGGGATGGATATACAAGGAGAAAGTGACCTCAGCTTTCTTTGTCTTTCTGTTTTTTTTTTTTTTTTTTTTCCTTCAATAAACAAGTCAAAGCAAGCATGGGAAGGAGAAAATTTTAATTTCTTAAACACTCTCTCAAATGTTGGAAAATTCTATAAACATGATGTCAGTAACTTTCAATTTCTTTAAACTTAATTCCACACAAATTACAGTAATCTACATAATAAGTACTTAGGAATACCATATCTTTGAAGTCTGTCAAGTTGATCTCTAAAGAGCTTTGTTACTCATTTTATACCCTGCCATTACTGCCCATCAACTAACCTTTGTCTTTCTTTTACTTACCTTTTACCACAAAACTAACCCAAATTTAGGTGAAAGTATGCAGTTTAAATGGTAAATAATTAAAAAGTAAGCTGCCAGCTCATCAATGGCAGTGTATTATTTTGTCACAATTTTAAGAACAAATCACTTGTTTCTTTAACAACAACAAAAAAAATAGTTATTGCTATTGAAATCAGAGGTAAGGTATGTCAGGAATTTCTATTGACAGTAAATTCCACAGAAAAGTAATGGGCGTGTTCTAACAGATAAAATAGCTGACATGGCATATTTCCTAACAGTGATGCCAACAAAAAGCTTTTAGAATAAAAAGTAAATGATATAACAGTTTACAGCCTTAAAAACTTCCATGATATTTATCTTTCTGCAATGTGAATGGGACAGATTTATAAGCCATTTCTAGTCTCCACTGATAATTCATTGAATAAAAATGCTTTCAGGCCGTTGTATACAAAAAATCATGTAAGTGTTGACTCAGATGCCAGATTTTTAAAAAACTGTAAAACAAGACTTTTAACATTTCAATTCACCAGTTACAAGTGGATCTCATGTTTGTTTTGTAACTAACATTTTAACAGGGGAAAGCACTTTTCTGAATGACTCTTTAGCTGTTCATTGACATTCATGTTCCTGTCATTTGAATGGGTGTGATCAACAGCTGATTAATATTATGATTCTATTCTCAGATAGTTTGTCCTTTCTGTCATTTCTGTTCACAGTTTTGTTACCATAATAAATCTTATCAGATATCACTATAATTTTATTTTTTCATGGGAGTAAACAAAACCTTATTCGAAGAACTGACTCATGTGAAAAGAACCCAGTGCTGGGGAAGATTGAAGGCAGGAGAACAGGATATGACAGAGGATGAGATGGTTGGATGGCATCACCAATTCAACTGACATGAATTTGAGTAAACTCTGAGTGTTGGAGATGGACAGCACATGGGGTCACAAAGAGTCAGACACGACTGAGAGACTGAACTGAACTGAAACAACAAAGTTCAACATAAATCTGTTGATTAAAAAGTACACTAGTGAAGTGAAAGTAGCTCAGTTGCCCAACTGTTTGTGATCCCATGATTTCTGCATGGAATTCTCCAGACCCAAATCCTGGAATGCGTAGCCTTTTTGTTCTCCAGCGGATCTTCCATACCTAGGGATTGAACCCAGGTTTCCTGCATTGCAGGTAAATTCTTAACCATCTGAACCACAATAATAATCATTGACTAAGTCTAGCCTTTAAGGAATTGAGAAGATTTTAACTTAAGGTTTCAATCATTTCAGATCAGATCAGTCGATCAGTCGTGTCCAACTCTTTGCAACCCCATGAATCGCAGCACACCATGCCTCCCTGTTCATCACCAAATCCTGGAGTTCACTCGGACTCATGTCCATCGAGTCAGTGATGCCATCCAGTCATCTCATCATTTGTCGTCCCCTTCTCCTCCTGCCCCCAATCCCTCCCGGCATCAGAGTCTTTTCCAATGAGTCAACTCTTCACATGAGGTGGCCAAAATACTGGAGTTTCAGCTTTAGCATCATGCCTTCCAAAGAAATCCCAGGGCTGATCTCCTTCAGACTGGACTGGTTGGATCTCCTTGCAGTCCAAGGGACTCTCAAGAGTCTTCTCCAACACCACAGTTCAAAAGCATCAATTCTTCGGCGCTCAGCCTTCTTCACAGTCCAGCTCTCACATCCATACATGACCAGAGGAAAGACCATAGCCTTGACTAGACGGACCTTTGTTGGCAAAGTAATGTCTCTGCTTTTGACTATGTGATCTAGGTTGGTCATAACTTTCCTTCCAAAGAGTAAGCGTCTTTTAATTTCATGGCTGCAGTCACCATCTGCAGTGAGTTTGGAGCCCAGAAAAAAAAAAGTCTGACACTGTTTCCACTGTTTCCCCATCTATTTCCCATGGAGTGATGGGACCAGATGCCATGATCCTCGTTTTCTGAATGTTGAGCTTTAAGCCAACTTTTTCACTCTCCACTTTCACCTTCATCAAGAGGCTGTTTAGTTCCTCCTCACTTTCTGCCATAAGGGTGGTGTCATCTGCATATCTGAGGTTATTGATATTTCTCCCAACAATCTTGATTCCAGCTTGTGTTTCTTCCAGTCCAGTGTTTCTCATGATGTACTCTGCATATAAGTTAAATAAACAGGGTGACAATATACAGCCTTGATGAACTCCTTTTCCTATTTTGAACCAGTCTGTTGTTCCATGTCCACTTCTAACTGTTGCTTCCTGACCTGCATACAAATTTCTAAAGAGGAAGATTAGGTGGTCTGGTATTCCCATGACTTTCAGAATTTTCCAGAGTCTATTATAATCCACACAGTCAAAGGCTTTGGCATAGTCAATAAAGCAGAAATAGATGTTTTTCTGGAACTCTCTTGCTTTTTCCATGATCCAGTGGATGTTGGCAATTTGATCTCTGGTTCCTCTGCCTTTTCTAAAACCAGCTTGAACATCAGGGAGTTCATGGTTCACATATTGCTGAAGCCTGGCTTGGAGAATTTTGAGCATTACTTTACTAGCATGTGAGATGAGTGCAATTGTGCAGTAGTTTGAGCATTCTTTGGCATTGCCTTTCTTTTGGATTGGAATGAAAACTTTCCTTTTCCAGTCCTGTGGCCACTGTTGCGTTTTCCAAATTTGCTGGCATATTGAGTGCCGCACTTTCACAGCATCATCTTTCAGGATTTGGAATAGCTCCACTGGAATTCCATCACCTCCACTAGGTTTGTTCATAATGATGCTTTCTAAGGCCCACTTGACTTCACAGTCCAGGATGTCTGGCTCTAGGTCAGTGATCATACCATCGTGATTATCTGGGTCATGAAGCTCTTTTTTGTACAGTTCTTCTGTGTATTCTTGCCACCTCTTCTTAATATATTCTGCTTCTGTTAGGTCCATACCACTGCTGTCCTTTATTGAGCCCATCTTTGCATGAAATGTTCCTTTGGTATCTCTGATTTTCTTGAAGAGATCTCTAGTCTTTCCCATTCTGTTGTTTTCCTATATTTCTTTGCATTGATCACTGAAGAAGGCTTTCTTATCTCATCTTGCTATTCTTTGGAACTCTCCATTCAGATGTTGATATCTTTCCTTTTCTCCTTTGCTTTTTGCTTCTCTTCTTTTCACAGCTATTTGTAAGGCCTAACCAGACAGCCATTTTGCTTTTTTGCATTTCTTTTCCATGGGGATAGTCTTGATCCCTGTCTCTTGTACAATGTCACGAACCTCATTCCATAGCTCATCAGGCACTCTATCTATCAGATCTAGGCCCTTAAATCTATTTCTCACTTCCACTGTATAATCATAAGGGATTTGATTGAGGTTATACCTGAATAGTCTAGTGGTTTTCCCTACTTTCTTCAATTTCAATCTGAATATGGCAATAAGCAGTTCATGGTCTGAGCCACAGTCAGCTCCTGGTCTTGTTTTTGCTGATTGTACAGAGCTTCTGCACCTTTGGCTGCAAAGAATATAATCGATCTGATTTCGGTGTTGACCATCTGGTGATGTCCATCTCTAGAGTCTTCTCTTGTGTTGTTGAAAGAGGGTGTTTTTTATGACTAGTGCATTTCTTGGCAGAACTCTATTAGTCTTTGCCGTGCTTCATTCTGTATTGCAAGCCCAAATTTGCCTGTTACTCCAGGTGTTTCTTGACTTCCTACTTTTGCATTCCAGTCCTCTATAATGAAAAGGACATCTTTTTTGGGTGTTAGTTCTAAAAGGTCTTGTAGCTCTTCATAGAACTGTTCAACCTCAGCTTCTTCAGCATTACTGGTTGGGGCATAGACTTGGATTACTGTGATTTTGAATGGTTTGCCTTGGAAACGAACAGAGATCATTCTGTCATTTTTGAGATAGCATCCAAGTACTGCATTTCGGACTCTTTTGTTGATCATGATGGCCACTCCATTTCTTCTCAGGAATTCCTGCTTGCAGTCGTAGATATAATGGTCATCTGAGTTAAATTCACCCATTCCAGTCCATTTGAGTTCACTGATTCCTAGAATGTCGACATTCATTCTGGCCATCTCTTGTTTGACCACTTCCAATTTGCCTTGATTCATGGACCTGGCATTCCAGATTCCTATGCAATATTGCTCTTTACAGCATCGGACCTTGCTTCTATCACCAGACATATCCTCAGCTGGATATTCCTTTTGCTTTGGCTCCATCCCTTCATTCTTTCTGGAGTTATTTCTCCACTGATCTCCAGTAGCATATTAGGCCCCTACTGACCTGGGAAGTTTCTCTTTCAGTATCCTATCATTTTGCCTTTTCATACTGTTCATGGGGTTCTCAAGGCAAGAATACTGAAGTGGTTTGCCATTCCCTTCTCCAGAGGACCACACCCTGTCAGATCTCTCCACCATGACCCGCCCATCCTGGGTTGCTCCACGGGCATGGCTTAATTTCATTGATTTAGACAAAGCTGTGGTCATGGTGTAATTAGATTGACTACTTTTCTGGAGTATGGTTTCAGTGTGTTTGCCCTCTGATGCCCTCTTGCAAGATCTACCGTCTTACTTGGGTTTCTCTTACATTGGGCGTGGGGTATCTCTTCCCGGCTGGTCCAGCAAAGCACAGCCATCGCACCTTACCTTGGACAAGGGGTCTCTCCTCACCATCGCCCTTCCTGACCTTCAAAGTGGGTTAGCTCCTCCCTCCTGTGCCCACGCAGCCACGGCTCCTTGAACATGGTGTTGGTCCTCCCAGCCACCACCCTTGGCCTCTGCGTTGGGGTGTGGGGTAGCTCCTCCTGCCCGCCACCCCTGGCCTCAGGCTTGGGGCATGGGGTATCTCCTCCGAGTCGCCGCCCCTGACCCTGGATGTGGGGTAACTCCTCTTATCGCTGCCCCTGACCTCGAACGCAGAGTAACTCCTCTCCGCCATTCCTGTGCCATCGCAGTCCGGTACTTTAGGCTGCTGCCCCTGACTTCGGTCGGGGGTGGCTCCTCTCCGCCACGCTTTAGTGCGCTGGCCAGCAGCCGCCTGCACTTTAGCGCCCGCAAACTATTAAATCTATTTTATCATTTTACTATAGATTCTATATTGGAGAAGGAAATGGCAACCCACTCCAGTGTTCTTGCCTGGAGAATCCCAGGGACGGTGGAGCCTGGTGGGCTGCCGTCTATGGGGTCACACAGAGTCGGACACGACTGAAGTGACTTAGCATAGCATAGCATAGATTCTATAAGTTAAGACATACATAGAACTAGTTTAGCCATCTGGCGTTCCAAGTGGCTCAGAGGTAAAAAGAATCCACCTGCCAATACAGGAGACCCAGTTTTGATCCCTGGGTCAGGAAGATCCCCTGGAGAAGGAAGTGACAAGTCACTCCAGTCTTATCGTCTGGAAAATCCTATGTAGAGAGGAGCATGACAGGCTATAGTCTATGTGGTTGCAAAGATTCTCACAAACTTAGCAACTAAACAGCAGCAGCAACAGCAATAATAGGATGAGGAAGAAAAACAAGAGTTCTGTGATATATAAGAAGTCAGAAATTGCTTTATACCAATCTTCATAAACCTCCTTAAACTTCAGAAGAAAAAAAATGAGGCAAGTACATTTTTGTCAGTCATAGACAATTCTCCTTAACCTCCTTGCATTATCAGGTTCATTTTTACTCTTTTTAGAATGGTCATTTTTTTCTCTGGTAAAATAAACCCAATATTATTAATACAGAATTGGCATATTTGTGTTTGGTAATCTATAATTCAAATAAGAAAATAAGCATGAAAAATGTCAAATATTCAGATACGAACAACTACAAGAACTTCACTTCATCAAGTCTATGTTAAAGTACTCAGTAAAACTAGATATAATGTAAGTTACATTTTCTTTAAATTATTAGCTCTTAATTGAAGTAGTCATTGTTTACCTATTATGACACTTGTTATGTTATGTATTAAATATGTTATGTGCAATATATATGATAACTGCTAGAGACCCAAATATGCAAATATGTAAAGACACAGTCTTTGTTTCAAGAAACTTATAACCAAAATGGGAAAATATGTGCAAATTAACAATTGTTGCTTTCCAGGATCAAATATTATCATAATGTATGTATGAGATTATGGAACATTTCATAGTATGCCATTAACCCACAGTGGCTCCTTTGATTGGCAACTGGAAATTTTGCTTTGACAGGAACATTAGAAATTAGTATTATTAATAAATTCCTATATAGCTATTATTATTCATTTTCAAATGAATAAACCCTTAATTTTTATCACAGTCCCTAGACTTTTGTGAACACTCTGAAAATAATTCTGCTATGAGTCATTAGTCTTGTATCTAGAATATTAAGAAAAATCTCAGCTTTTGTATCTTTTCCATAGAAAACAGAACAGTATGTTTCAGATATTTGTAAGATATATATAAACAATGTATTAGCTCAGTGCCATATAAAAAGAAACCAGGAAATACTAAATCCATGGAGTTTGTAATATATATTGACTATTTTGCTTGTCCCATTCAAAGGTTCAACTTAAATTTATGGTATATAGGCTGGAGGCTAGGATACTATTAGTCTCTGGGGTTCTGTGATATGTAATGTTGTGCTACGTGTTGATGAGTAGGAGTAGGGTTCATGAGGGACAAGAATGCATTACAATTGTAAGCAATTGCTCAAATCTCTGGAAATTCCTCTGTTTCTAAGAATTACTCAAAATCCATAAAATAACTTTATAACAACTTGATGCTGCTGTTGCTGCCAAGTCGCTTCAGTCGTGTCCGACTCTGTGCGACGCCATAGATGGCAGCCCACCAGGCTCCCCTATCCCTGGGATCCTCCAGGCAAGAACACTGGAGTGGGTTGCCATTTCATTCTCCAACAACCTGCTACATCACACCATATAATCATTGTAAAAGAAATCTAAGGGACAACGGTGATGTGACTAGATATCTTATTTTCCTGTGTTACTTCATCTTCATTGAGATGAGAGTTCCAAACTCTTTAAAAAGCATGCACTTCTTATCTTCGCATTATGTTTTTCCCTTGATAAATATATCCTGTGTACTTTGTTACTTTTTATAAAACTGAACTTGGATTTTAAGTTCATCCTCAAAATAAGTCATAACAGTAAAAAAAAAATACAAAGGGAAACAATTGCTTTTACATTGGTCACTAAGAGTCAGACACGACCGAGCAAGTGACTTCACTTTCACTTTTCATTTTCATGCATTGGAGAGGGAAATGGCAACCCACTCCAGTGTTCTTGCCTGGAGAATCCCAGGGATGGTGGAGCCTGGTGGGCTGCCATCTATGGGTTGGCACAGAGTCGGAACAACTGAAGTGACTTAGCAGCAGCAGCAGAAGCAGCAATTACTAGCCAAAGATCAGGAAAAGCCTTTTTCACTAGGCTTAAGTTAATTGATATCCTCAACTAACTTATGAGATTGCTGCTGCTGCTACTAAGTCACTTCAGTCGTGTCTGACTCTCAGCGACCTCATGGACTGCAGCCTACCAGGCTCCTCTGTCTATGGGATTTTCCAGGCAAGAGTACTGGAGTGGGGTGCCATTGCCTTATGTATAATTACAAGGTACAGAAATCAAACAAGAATTTTAAAAATAAGCAATCCAATATTACATTAACAGATTTCTCATTCAGTGTGATTTCATTCTTTTGTTTTAAAGACTGATGTAATGCATACCACCATTTTTAACAAAAGTCAATAATGAGATATGAGGGAAGCCACTGATTCCAAACTAAAACATAAACCTACTATCCACTTCATGATTGAATGTATCACTCAACTTTACTTCTGCTACTAGGAGTCAAACTTTCTTAATTTTATGATTCAGTTCAGTTCAGTTGCTCAATCATGTCCGACTCTTTGTGACTCCATGAACCGCAGCATGCCAGGCCTCCCTGTCCATCATCAACTGCAGGAGTCTGCCCAAACCCATGCCCATTAAGTCGGTGATGCCATCTAACTATCTTATCCTCTGTTGTCCCCTTCTCCTCCTGACCCAATCTTTTGCAGCATCAGGGTCTTTTCAAATAAGTCAGCTCTTTGCATGTGGTGGCCAAAGTATTGGAGTTTCAGCTTCAACATCAGTCCTTCCAATGAATACCCAGGACTGATTTTCTTTAGAATGGACTGGTTGGATCTCCTTGCAGTCCAAGGGACTCTCAAGAGTCTTCTCCAACATCACAATTCAAAAGCATCAATTCTTCGGCGCTCAGCTTTCTTTATAGTCCAACTCTCACATCCATACACAACCACAGGAAAAACCAAAGCCTTTACTAGATGGACTTTTATTGGCAAAGTAATGTCTCTGCTTTTTAATATGCTGTCTAGGTTGGTCATAACTTTCCATCCAAAGAGTAAGCATCTTTTCATTTCATGGCTGCAATCACCATCTGCAGTGATTTTGGAGCTCCCAAAAAATAAAGTCTCACACTCTTTCCACTGTTTCCCCATCTATTTTCCATGAAGTGATGGGACCAGATGCCATTATCTTAGTTTTCTGAATGTTGAGCTTTAAGTCAACTTTTTCACTCTCCTCTTTCACTTTCATCAAGAGGCTCTTTAGTTCTTCTTCACTTTCTGCCATAAAGGTGCTGTCATCTGCATATCTGAAGTTATTGATATTTCTCAATAATTTAATTCCAGTAAAAAATTTAATTAAATTTAATTTAATTCCAAAAATTTTAATTAAATTAAAATTTAATTTAATTCCAGAAAAAAACAAATAATCACATAATTGATGTAATAAGTGTCAAAATGCAACACTCATTCTTAGAAAAAAAAAAAAAAAATCTTCCTGCATTGGCAGGAAGGTTCTTTACCACTAGCACCACCTAGCAAGCCTGTCAAAGTCTCTTACCTTGTGAAAAAAAAAAAAAGCAAAAAACAAACTCTTAGAAAACTAGGAACAGATTGGAACTTTGTCAATCTTATGAGGAACATCAAAAATAAATAAATAAATAACACCTAAACTGTCATAATACATAATGTTGAAAAGCTGGATACTTTCCTTCTAACATCACTAATATGGTAAATATTCATTCTTTCCACTCCTATTCCCCGTGGCATTATTGAAGTTTCTAGCCTGTGCTATAGATCATGGGTCATTGGAGGTGGGGGTTAGGAGGAGAGATAACCAGAATGGAGAGGAATCAATGGGAATATTTCCCCATTCACAGATTATATAGTTACAAATGGAGAAAATCCCAAGAAAACTAAAATTTCCTTTAAATAATAAGTGAGTTTAATATGGTTACAGGATAAAAAGTCAGCATGCAAATAATTATATTTATTTATAAGGGCAACGTAAAACTGAGGGTCAATTTTTTAATAACAACCAGTTAAATATCATTAATAATGGCTCTAATAATTTAACATACTCTGCAAAAATGCAGAGGCTATGTATGTCGAAAACTATAAAGTCCTGACAAAAATAAATTAAAAAAAATACAGATACCTATGATATTCAAATATATAGCACATTTAAGAAGAGAAAATATGAAAAGCATTTCATGAACTAGGATTAACAAAGATTTTGTTAACATGATACAATAGGAAAAGCAACATTCCACCAAAAAAAAAAAGTTGATAAATTTAAATTTATTGAAATTAAAACTGTTTCTCAGGGAAAGTTTCTATGATGGAGACAAAAATGCAAGGAATAGGCTTGCAGACAATATTTTTAGCATATCTCATATTTGTCATGTGTCCTTAATATATAAATTACTCTATAAAATCAATAGTTGTTGCTGTTTAGTTACACAGTCATATCTAACACTTTACAACACCATGGATGGGAGCATGCCCAGCTTCCATACTTTCACCATCTCCTGGAGCTTCCTCAAACTCATGTCCATTGAGTTGGTGATGCCATCCAAACACCTCATCCTCTGTTGTCCCCTTCTCCTCTTGTCTTCAGTTTTTCTCAGCATCAGGGTCTTTTCAAAAAATAAGTCAGCTTTTCTCATCAAGTGGCCAAAGTATTGGAGCTTCAGCTTCAGCATCAGTCCTTCCAATGAATATTCAGGACAGATTTCCTTTAGGATGGACTGGTTGGATCTCCATGCAGTCCAAGGGACTCTCAAGTGTCTTCTCCAACACCAAGTTTAAAATCTTCAATTCTTTGGTGCTCAGTTTTCTTTATGGCCCAACTCTCACATCCATACATGACTACTGGAAATTGATAGTGAAAATCAACAGTAGAAAGCAACATAATTATAAGATGATCGGGATATATGAACAGACATTTGATTACAGAAGTTATAAAGATGGCAAATGAGCACTTCAAAAGATGTTCAATATAGTTACCTTTTTGATAAAGTAAAACCACAATAAGATACCACTACGTAAAGAAGATCAGTCCTGGGTGCTCATTGGAAGGACTGATGCTAAAGCTGAAACTACAATGCTTTGGCCACATCATATGAAAAGTTGACTCATTAGAAAAGACTCTGATGCTGGGAGGGATTGGGGGCAGGAGAATAAGGGGATGACAGAGGATGAGATGGCTGGGTGGCATCACCAACTCGATGGACATGAGTTTGAGTGAACTCCGGGAGCTGGTGATGGACAGGGAGGCCTGGCGTGCTGTGATTCATGGGGTCACAAAGAGTCAGATACAACTGAGTGACTGAACTGAACTGAACTGATGTACCTGTTTAAACAGCTAAGTTAAAAAAATTAAAATGTGAAATCCTGGAGTTACTGCAAGCCAACTTAACTGTCATACTTTGCTGGTGGAAAAGCAAAATAATGAACCCATTTTAGAGGGAAAAAAAAAGTTGGATATATAAAATTAAACTCCACTTCTCTAATTACAGGGTAACTATACTCCTGGGCATTTATCCTAGAGAAAGGAAACTAACTTCACACCAAAATCTGTACAGAAATATTCAAAAGCAGCATTTTATGAAATAGCACTGATTTAAAAAGCAACAACAACAACAACAAACTGAAATGTCTTGCCACATGTAACGAGATAAACTTAATATTACAACCCAATAAATGTTTTCACAAAAAATCCTCTAATTTTTTTTTTCTGTTTTAAATTATCCTAAGGTTTACATTTAGATGTTAACCATTTTAATATAATTTTCATGAAAGATATCAAGTACTGCAAAGTGATCAAACTGATAAATTCTAAGTAAATCAACTCTGAATTTTCACTGAAAGAACTGATGCTGAAGCTTATAAGCTCTAACATTTTAATGCAAAAAGTCAACTCATTTGAAAAGACCCTGATGCTGGGAAAGATTGAAGGCAAAAGGAGAAGGGGGTGGCGGAGGATGAGATGATCAGATAGCGTCACCGACTCAGTGGACATAAATTTGAGCAAGCTCTGGGAGATAGTGTAAAACAGAAGAGATTGGCAGGGTAGAGTCCATGGAGTCACAAAGAGCTGGACATGATTTAGCCACTGAATGAAGAACAATCAAGTATTATTTCAGATATTTTCTAAAATATATGGTCACTTTTCCAATGCTATTTATTAAAATACCTATCTTTACTAAACTGCCTTAGCATCTTTTTCAAAGATCAGTTGATCATATTTGTTTGTATTGATTTCAGGACATTTTTTTTTTCAAAATGTACAGATCTCTTTGTCTATTTTGTTCACTAATATTACACTGTCTTGATTATCATAATTTTATAGTAAATCTGAAGGGATGACCTGATGGCTTAGCAATAAAGAATCTGCCTGCAATGGAGGAGCCTCAGGAGACATGGGTTCTATTCCTGAGTTGGGAAGATCCCTTGAAGAATAGCATGGCAACCCAATCCAATATTCTTCCCTGGAGAATTCCATGGACACAGGAACCTGGCAGGTTACAGTTCATAAGGTCACAAAGAGTCAGAAATAACTGAAGTGACAGCATGTGTGCATGCATCAGTTCAGTCATTCAGTCATGTCTGACTCTTTGCGACCCCATGGACTGCAGCACAACAGGTTTCCCTGTCCACTACCAACTCCCAGAGCTTGCTCAAACTCATGTCCATAGAGTTGGTGATGCCATCCAACCATCTCATCCCCTGTCTTCTCCTTCTCCTTCTGCCTTCAATCTTTCCCAGCCTCAGGGTCTTTTGCAGTGAATCAGTTCTTCGCACGAGGTGGCCTAAGTATTGGAGTTTCAGCTTTACCATCAGTCCTTCCAATGGATATTCAGGACTGAGTTTCTTTAGGATTGACTGGTTTGATCTAATGCAGTACAGGAAACTCTCAAGAGTCTTTTCCAACAACACAGTTCAAAAGCCTCAATCCTTCCGTGCTCAGTTTTCTTTATAGTCCAACTCTCACATCCATACATGATGACTAGAAAAATCATAGCTTTGACTAGATGGAACATTGTTGGCAAAGTGATGGCTTTGTTTTTTGATATGCTGTCTAGGTTTGTCATATGTTTTCTTTCAAGGAGCAAAAGCCTTTTAATTTCATGGCTGCAATCACCATCTGCACTTCTTTTGGGTCTCAAGAGGATAAAGTCTCACCTTTTCCATTGTTTCCACATCTATTTGCATGAAGCGATGGGACTAGATATAATAATCTTAGTGGTTTGTTGTTGTTGCTGTTTAATACTGAGTTTTAAACCACCATTTTCACTCTCCTTTCACTTTAACCAAGAGGCTCTTTAGTTCCTGTGCACTTTCTGCCATAAGGGTGGTATCATCTGCATACCTGAGGTTATTGATATTTCTTTGAGCAATCTTGATTCCAGCTTGTGCTTCATGCAGCCCAGTGTTTCACATGATACACTCTGCATATAAGTTAAATCAGCAAGGTGACAATAAGCAGCCTTATGTATTCGTTTCCCAATTTGGAACCAGTCAGTTCCATGTCTGGTCCCAACTATCTGGTATTTCAATCTCTTAAAGAATTTTCCACAGTTTGTTGTGATCCACACAGTCAAAGACTTTGGTGTAATCAATAAAACAAAAGTAGATTTTTTTTTTTTCCTGGAACTCTCTTGCTTTTTCTATGATTCAATGGATATTGGCAATTTGATCTCTGGTTCCTCTGTCTTTTCTAAGCTTGAGCATCTGGAAGTTCTTAGTTCACACACTGTTGAAGGCTTGCTTGGAGAATTTTGAGCATTTTCTTGATAAAAGTGTAAGATAAGTGCAATTGTGCTGTAGTTTGAAAATTCTTTGGCATTTCCTTTCTTGGCATTGGAATGAAAACTAACCTTTTTCAGTCCTATGGCTACTGCTGAGTTTTCCAAATTTGCTGGCATATTGAGTGTATCACTTTCACAGCATTATCTTTTAGGATTTGACATAGTTCAACTGGAATTCCATCACCTCCACTAGCTTTGTTTGTAGTGATGCTTTCTAAGGCCCACTTGACTTCATATTCCAGGATGTCTAGCTCTAGGTCAGTGATCACACTATTGTGGTCTTCTGGGTCATAAAAATATTTTTTGTATAGTTCTTCTATATATTATTGCCACCTCTTCTTTTTATCTTTTGCTTCTGTTAGGTCCATACAATTTCTCTCCTTTACTGTGCCCATCTTTGCATGATATGTTCCCTTGGTACCTCTAATTTTCTTGAAGAGATGTCTAGTCTTTTCCATTCTGTTGTTTTTCTCTATTTCTTTTCATTGATCACTGAGGAAAGCTTTCTTATGTCTCCTTGCTATTCTTTGGAACTCTGCATTCAAATGGGTATAGCTTTCCTTTTCTTTTTTGCCTTTAGCTTCTCCTCTTTTCTCATGAATAGTAAGTCTAAAAATTAGGTAGAATGAGAACTTTGTTCCTCTTATTCATAACCATTTTTAATATTCTAGTTCCTTTGAATTTTTATACAAATTTATCTTTTTAAATTTCTTTTGATGTATAGTTGACTTATATTAATTTCAAGTATATAATACAATGATTCAATATTTACAGACTATATAAAAGTTACTATAAAATATTGAATATATACCCTGAAATGTACATTCAGATCAGATCAGTCGCTCAGTCATGTCCGACTCTTTGCGACCCCATGAACTGTAGGACGCCAGGCCTCCCTATCCATGACCAGCTCTCGGAGGTCACTCAGACTCACATCCATCGAGTCAGTGATGCCATCCAGCCATCTCATCCTCTGTCGTCCCCTTCTCCTCCTGCCCCCAATCCCTCCCAGCATCAGAGTCTTCTCCAATGAGTCAACTCTTCGCATGAGGTGGCCAAAATACTGGAGTTTCAGCTTTAGCATCATTCCTTCCAAAGAAATCCCAGGGCTGATCTCCTTCAGAATGGACTGGTTGGATCTCCTTGCAGTCCAAGGGACTCTCAAGAGTCTTCTCCAACACCACAGTTCAAAAGCATCAATTCTTCGGCGCTCAGCCTTCTTCACAGTCCAGCTCTCACATCCATACATGACCACAGGAAAGACCACTGCAGATGGTGACTGCAGCCATGAAATTAAAAGACGCTTACTCCTTGGAAGGAAATGTACATTACATCCTGTTGTATTTATTTAATACTTAATAGCTTGCATCTCTTAAGCACCTTTTCCTTCTTCCTCCTCTCCCAGCCATCCTCCCACTTGAAACAACTAGTTTGTTCCCCATACCTGTGATTATGTTCCTTTTTGTTTTAATCATTCATTTGTTTTATTTTTTTGATTCCAAATATAAGTGTGAAACATAAGGTGATTGTTTTTCTCTACCTGATTTATTTCACTGAGCATAATGCCTTCTAGATCCTCCTATGTTTTCAAAGTGTAAATTTTAATTTTTCATAGCTGAATAATATTCCATTGTTATTCCATTTACATAAATTTTAGTATTATTCATTGCTAGTCATTAGAATATGCTCGATATCTGTACACTGACCATGAGTCCAGAAACTTTACTGAACTTCTGTATTTTGTAATTAAATTGAATTACAGTAAATTTTACATATTTGATTAATCCTTTATACATTATATAAAGTATCTTATACCTATTATATATAATGAATGCATGTATTATATAATGGATATATATGTGGATTTTCCTACTTTCAAATATCAAAGTAAAAAGCTAATCTGAAAATATTGTTGACAAGAAAGAATTTCCTTCTTTCTTTGGAAACCAGATTATGATAAGTAGGGAATTTTGAAAAATTATTTCAATACTGATAATAGTGGAGATACTATAAATTCGCTGCAAAATACTGTAAATAAATAGTAATGTTAAATCATTTCACATTCGCAAAAGTAAATCAGCAACATTCTCATTACTATCAATACAAATTTCAGAAGTGAATACTCAAGGCAGAAATTATAACTAATAATTGTAAAGAGTTATATCAAAATCTTCTCTCACCAACAAGCATGAAGAGGAATGAGCACCTTCCCAATGTCGGAAGATATCATTTAGCAAAGTCACCAGGATACAATAAACAGTCCAATCAGTGGTTAACTTTACCAACGTCATTTGCAGAATAACATAGCAGGCAGTTGAAGTGGAACTAACTATGTTCTGTAAGTAGTATGAGAAGAGCTCACACGTTAACAATTTTGCTTTAGGAAAAAAATAAAAGAAGTGACATCATACTTTATATCAAAGGCTACTAAGAGCGATGACCTACACATGTGATGACCTACTTGGTTGATTAACTTTTGAAAGTTTATGCAGACCTAATCAGGTTAGAGTTGAATTAGACTGCATTTATATTCATAATTATAATCACATCTGAATCAGTAGACCAAGAAATGTGATATTATCTATTCAGATACTCGCATTCTCATAATCCTTTGTCTATTTATATTTTCAGAAGCCATATTTTGCCTTGGCATTTTAACAATTCTTTACTTATACTTTGTAAAAGCTACATTTTACCCTATTGTTACTAGCAGTACTGGAGCTCAAATAATTTAAATAAAAAATGATACCTTTTTGTATGCACCATGGCTTAAACTAAATATACTAGAAAAATTAGGGATAATAATGAATAAAACAGACTCAAAAAAAACAACAAAAGATGTGTATAGTTTCATACTTAAAACATGAAATGAAAGCTTTTATTTTTTTACTTTCTTCTTTCTCTCTCTCACATACACACACACACACACAGAAATATACACACAGGTAAAACTAGAAAAAAGGATATTAAAGTAAGGCTGCTATTGAAACCCAGCTGAGTATGACTGCATAGATATTGAAATATCCTGGCTCCATTGTAGGAAAAGAAATTATTTTCAAAAACCTGCTTGGGAAAAACAGCACTCTATATACATAGACAAAAATGTATTTTTCAACATTATTTTCTAATTTGGATGTGCTTACTCTAATTAAAGCATACTTTACCTGTCAAGATCCCTTGTTTTCAGCTAATGTGTTGATTCTTTCAACCACAAACAACCATTCCGTTTTTCCTATATCCCAAGTTCAGGAAACATGTCCTTGTATAAGACATACAAGGCTCCTCCTCTTTGGAGCTTAAATCCCAGTAGGATATGACAGACAAAAAGAACAAATGAATAGAACAGTTATGGCATCATTTGAGGGAAACGTTTCCTGGGAGAGAGAACAGCTGGTACAAATGAGGAAAGGCATATAAGACACTGTGTGGTTCTAAAACTGTACACAATGGGACACTGTGCCGAGGAATTAGTGTGAACATAGAGATGAGCTTGCAGGTTAGTTAAGAGTGGTGGGCAAGTCCAGGGAGAATAGTGCCTTCCTGAGAAAGTGGGAAAGATTTATGGTCACTGAATCATAATAAAATACTACATATTATGAAGGGCAAAGCCAGTTTCCTTCATACATTATTTTAAAAAATAGCTTCCACAGCTAAATCCTAAGAGAAATACAATTAAAAAAAGAGAGAGAGAGAGAAAAGAAACAATTGGCTTGCTTTTCTTCCATAACCATAGGTCTTTATTTTTTAGGAGATATAGCAATTCACTTACTAATGGTTTTTAAATACTGAGTAAAATAAACTTGTTTCTATGTAGTAACGTATTAGCCAGAATCCTAAAGCGTTTCTAATTTGGATTTATCAGAAAAGAATGGTTTGCTGATATAGGCCTAAAATAGACAATTATTTTCAGGACGTAATGATTATGCTTATATCATTTTCCAAGAGTTTCCATTGACCTTCTTTGACAGAGAGCTCAATAAACTCTGCCTGATAACACCTGTGATATGTAATTTCAAAGTAAGTGCCTTTGTTTTTTATGGTTCATCAGAACCATTTTGAATGGTCAATTAATGTATATCAATAATTACTGCATATTCTAGAAAAGAAGATTCTCTAGAATTTATAAATTATAACTCAATTAGCCATCACAGAAGAGATATGATAACACAGAAGGTGAGTATGAACCATGACAAATCAGATAAACTCTCACACATCATTAAACAGCCTCAGCAATAATGTTAAGGGGAAGGCTTTTGCACTTTTTCATTTTGCCTTCTTATAACTTGTGCCAATTATATCCTTCCATAAATGAGGTCCATAAATGTTGTTAAAAACAGAGTCATCTAATGCCAGTTTCCTGTTTTATAGTCATAAATAAAATAAAATGATAATAAAAGAGATAGTCCATTAAGATGAACTATCCATTACTAAATTTACTATATTTAATACATAGCACCATCTAGTGAAATTTGAGGGAAATGTGTAATATACTGAATATGATGCAGACAACTTTGGAAATAATTGGAGATTAGTTCTTATGCATTAATGTATCATTTAAATTTATACTAAAATTTTTTCAAAAGATAAATAAAATGTTATAGAATTCTTTGGGCAAGAATACTGGAGGGGTGAGCCATTCGTTTCTCCAGGGGACCTTCCCAACCCAGGGATCTAACCCAGGTCCCACAAAAAGTGTGTCAGTGATAAGAATACACTGGCTGACTTTCCAACTATGAGAGCATAATTGACCAGAAGCTCTAGTTGCTATCCATGAAATTCATGTCCATATTTACTTCACAGCCATGATTTCCACAATTTCTTCCCAATCAATGACTAAGTATGGTATGAATACAAAGTCAGGCCCTTTCCTGGGCTGCATGATAGTCTTCCGACAGCCATCTCTGACTCACGAACTACTCTGTAGCTCAGATGAACTTTTCTTAGATTGTGTTGCTATCTAGAAAGCGTCCACCAACTTTCTTTCCCTCTTTCCTTTGCCAAGGTCAGACTTGTATTGCAATTTGAAGATTCTCCCAAATTCTTTTAGCTTCCCAACCTCACTACATTTTTTTTCCCTCATGGGCATTATTCCTAATAAAATGCTCACACATTTAACCCCATTTAGCATCTACTTGGAGAATTCTGAAGTGAGGTCTAGAAGATCCAGAATTACCTCAGAGTAATAGAAAGTGAAAGTTGCTCAGTCATGTCCGACTCTTTTAGAGTCCATGGACTATATAGCCCATGGAATTCTCTAGGCCAGAACACTGCAGTTGGTGTCCTATCCCTTCTCCAACAGATCTCCCACACCCAGGAATCCAACCAGGGTCTCCTGCATTGCAGGTGGATTCTTCACCAACTGAGATATAAGGGAAGCCCCAGAATAATAGATGGATCAAGTTCTCTATAAGCGTCCATGTAGAAGTGTTGGCTAAACTTTGTGTACAATGAAAGCAAACCAATATTTGTGATATGCTTAGCCAACATTCCCACATGGTAGCTTATAGAGAACTTGATCCACAGGCTTGGAATCCCACACAGAATAGCATTTGAGTAGGGGACAGCAAGCATCCCGTTTAGATGTAAGTTATGGCCACCAACAGGTGACCTTAGAATTACTATGCCCAGGGATCAGAAGATAAGCAAAGAGGTCATTTAATGTCAGAGATAATTAACCTTGATCAGTAGGAGAAAGAATAACTGTACTTAGAAAATGGGGCAAGTAAATATAGAACCCAGATGATCCACCTGGCTTGTCTCTGCCTCAGTAGTCCTTCATTGCTCTATTTAAACTGTGACCAGATACACGTACCTACCCTGGACTGAGAAGCAAGGTATGACTATCAGGGTCAGAGCCATCAGGAAAGAAGTTGTGGTCACACTACTAAGTAGGCCAGCATGAACTCTGAAGAGATAACTGAGACTTGGAGTGATTTAGAATGGATAGCAGTGCTGGGACAGTGTATCAGCCATAACTTCAAGATCAATTCCATCAGTTAGAACTCAAGTTCAAAGTCATAATATGTTTTAAGGTTCTTCTCAAGAAAATGGGCCATGGAGGAGCTTGTCTGTACAACACAAGTAGTAGAACTAGTAGCCTTGGAAATAGGAGTATAATTGACCAAGGTCCCAAGCTACTGTGGTGAAATCCATCAGCCACACTTATAATGATAAGTTTCGTACTAAATGTTCTTGGCTAATGACTAAGAGTGGCAAGGAGATTAGAGCTACCCTGTGTTCCAGAATTCTCCAGTCTCCCTGTTAAACTTTTCTTAGACTTAAAGAATCTACTGCTACTGCTATTAAGTCGCTTCAGTCGTGTCCGACTCTGTGCGCCCCATAGAGAGCAGCCCACTAGGCTCCTCTGTCCCTGGGATTCTCCAGGCAAGAGTACTGGAGTGGGCTGCCATTTCCTTCTCCAATGCATGAAACTGAAAAATGAAAGTGAAAGTGAAGTCGCTCAGTCTTGTCCGACTCTTCGCGATCCTATGGACTGCAGCCTACCAGGCTCCTCTGTCCATGGGATTTTCCAAGCAAGAGTACTGGAGTGGGGTGCCATTGCTTTCTCCGTAAAAAGTCTAGAACTCTTACATACAAATTCCTTTTTTCTGTCCTTTACTTAGAATCAAACTTCCATGGCAACGTGATGGATCTTCCCGCTTTAGCAGTCTCCTGTCTATTTCCTCTCATGGGCAGTATCAGACCTTTTCTCTCATAAAATACTTAAATGTTTAATTCTGACACTATAAAGTCAAATAGCTCAAGACACTTAGATTGCAATACGTTAGGAATTAATAAGTATACTAAATTAGTTGTTTTGGCCGATCTACAACCAGTAAGTTTGAGGGAAGAAATCCCTTCTATCTCTGATTCAAAACTCCCTGCATTTTTTTTAAAATTAAATTTTATTTTGCTTAACTTTACAATATTGTATTGCTTTTGCCATACATCAAGATGGATCCGCCACAAGTATACATATGTTGCCCATTCTGAACCTCCTCCCTCCTCCCTCCCCATACCATCCCTCTGGGTCGTCCCAGTGCACCAGCACCAGGCATCTGTTATCAGGCATCGTACCTGGACTGGTGACTCGTTTCAGATATGATATTATACATATTTCAATGCTATTCTCCCAAATCATCCCACCCTCTCCTGTTGCCAGAGTCTAAAAGTATGTTCTATACATCAGTGTCTCTTGTGCTGTCTCAGAAACAGGGTTATTGTTATCATCTTTCTAAATTCCATATATATGCGTTAGTATACTGTATTTGTGTTTTTCTTTCTGGCTACCTTCACTCTGTATAATAGGCTCCAGTTCCATCCACCGCATTAGAACTGATTCAAATGAGTCAGTGATGCCATCCAGCCATTTCATCCTCTGTCGTCCCCTTCTCCTCCTGCCCCCAATCCCTCCCAGCATCAGAGTCTTTTCCAATGAATCAACTCTTCACATGAGGTAGCCAGAGTACTGGAGTTTCAGCTTCAGCATCAGTCTTTCCAATGAACACTCAGGACTGATCTTCAGAATGGACTGGTTGGACCTCCTTGCAGTCCAAGTGACCCTCAAGGGTCTTCTCCAACACCACAGTTCAAAAGCATCAATTCTTTGGCACTCAGCTTTCTTCACAGTCCAACTTTCACATACATGACCACTGGAAAAACCATAGCCTTGACTAGGTGGACATTTGTTGGCAAAGTAATGTCTCTGCTTTTTATAGGATAGGCCAAACAGAGAGAAAAGAAAATTAGTTTCCCAAGTTGCAGCTCAAAGAAACATGGAAAGAAACCCCAAAAATGTTTAAATTAGGAGACCTGCTCAGAAAGTGCTCATGGTCACAGAAATTAAGTTATATACTTGTAAATAAAGGGGATATTATGTACTGGGCATAAACTTGAAATATCATCTGGACAGCTTTTTTTGTGAAACACAGATTGTTCTCTTTTGTTTGAAAAATATTTATAAGTGAAAGTAGATTTCCATAAAAGTCTGGGTAATACACTTCATAAGGTAGAAATTACAGTTCGTACTCATGGCACTTTCTCTGGTATGGTACATTTTCGTGAACAGTTTAAATATACAAGTCAAGTTCCTACCTAATAAAATTGGGAAAATATAAAACAATTAGTTAAAATACATACACTTTAAAGTATATAAGGGTACTAGGAACAGGAAGTTCTATCTAGGTGCATGGAATCTGGCCTGCACAAGGTGAGACCTGGTTAAGGCAAATCTATGACGGACGGAAGGTATTGTGCATGCTTTCTGCTACAGAGTGATAGGCTTCAGAAGACAGGGAAGACTATAATGAGTGTTCCTTTTGTTGTTTTATTAAACACTATGGCTTCCCAGGTGGTTTTAGCAGTAAACAACCTGCCTGCCAATGAAGGAAATGTAAGAGACAGGTTCCATCGCTGGGTCAGGAATATCCCCTGAAGAAGGGCATGGCAACCCACTCCAGTATTCTTGCCTGGAGAATCCAATGGACAGAGGAGCCTGGCAGGCTACAAGCCACAGGATAGCAAAGAGTCAGACATGACTAACATGACTTAGCATGCATGGCTTAATAACCAATATGATTTAGGAACTTAAGAGAGAAGAATGTGTCTCCATTAACTGTAGTTAGAAACATGAAGAAGTCACATCTGACACTTCAATAAATAATATGCAAAGGAGAGTAGCAATGATGCAGAGCAGGGGTTGACTCAGATAGACAAACAACTTTTGGGAAATATTTAAATGACATAAAGGCATTTGTTGGTACTGCCAAAGTGTGTCCTCTATGGTGAGGTTGGGGGTTTTATACTTTGGGAAATAATGAAGTAAAAACAATTTTCCTGCACTGAAAATTGATGTGGATAAAAGCATATATCTAGACAGCCTCTATTGCACAAGCTAGCGTATTGGATCTTTTTGATTTGACTTATGTTCAGAGTGTTCATTCTATTTTCTTAGCAACTTCTGGAAGATAAACATAAACTTTAATAGAGGGCACTACTAAAGTCTTGTCACAGACAAGAGAAATCATGATTTCCATATCTATCGTATGCCACTTTCATCACGAGAGGTTGCCAAGAAGCACAAATCAAAATCCTTTAATTTGTATGGTAATTTAGACATTTGGACCTTATGAATATATATTTTTTTGTTCTCATAGGTGAGCTAAAGAAGAAGAAACCTGTGTCTCCCATAATGAAACATCCATTTCCTTAGCCTAGCACCACACCCAGGAATGTAGGGCAAGATATACTACCCTAGAAAGGTTAGATGGGTGGTCTTTCACTGAAATACAAAAGAAGAAACCTGGGGCATCCATACCACAAGTATTTAGAATTATGAGTCTAATTCTTAGCAAATAAATGCAGAAAGAATATTGTGCATATATATTTCTGGAAATTATATATTAACTAAAATATATTTTTGATTTTGTTTTTGCTGTTTGTTTAGTTGTTAAATCATGTTCCACTCTTTTACATCCCAATAGACTATAGTCCCCCATCTCTTCTGTCCATGGTATTTCTCCAGGCAAGAATACTAGAGTGGGTTGTCATTTCCTTCTTCAGGGGATCTTTCCAACTCAGAAATTGAACTCCTGGCCTGGCAGGCACATTCTTCAGCAGTGAGCCACCTGGGAAGCTCATCATAGCCTTGAATTAGGAAGCTTTATATATATTTTTCCCTAACAGTAAATTGATGCAGCCTGTGATATTAAATAAGACACATTACTCATTTTCTGACAAATTTTACACTTTCTTTAAAATTATTTATTTCCAGTCTCCGTTATACAATTCTGAGCCTGTTGAAAACCGGCAGAGATTATTTTACCCACTTTTAAACCTGAATGTTTACCTAAAGTAGTACCTAGTACAATCATTTATCTTGCAGGGAACTATATAAAGAAAGTATTTGTGTGTGTGTGCGTGTATTACAGTTAATCATTTAATAAAGTTACTTTTCCCCCATCATAATGAATTAAATTTTTGTTGATGGAAACAAAAATTATAAAATAGAAGAAAACAACACTAACAGTAAATGTTATCACTATTATAATTCTTATGGACACCAGAAATAATATCACTATGCTCTTTATCTCTGTTAATGCAAATCACTCTGAAAGATCTCAGAATTCTAGGTTCTGTCTCATCTCTTACTTTTACAATTATTCCTCATAATTTTATGCATGCTTAATATTTCTCTGCACATATTTAATTTCCTCATAGCTTATGTTTATTAAATCTGAAAATTATTAAATTATTTTAAGATTTCAAATAAAGAATTCAACATCCCTCATCAAGAAAATTCCTAGGGACTATCCTGGCAGTCCAGTGGGTAAGACTTGTGTTTCCACTGCAGGGGCATGAGTTGAATCCCTGACCCAGGGAACTAAGATCTCACATGCTGCATAGCACAGACAAAAAACAACAAAATAAAAAAACAAAATTCCTAAATCATAAACCCCTTCTCTGAACATTCCTGAGTCTGCCCCAAGGACAATGATATTTATAAATTGTATTGTGGCAGCTTTCTTCACTGAGCCTTTACACAGGGCCCAAAAATATGCCAAAAATACTTCTGTCCTGATTTCAAAATAAATTCAATTGTTCTTCCATAAATGCCCAAGATTTTGAATCTTGTGTCTTCAGATTTTATACTGTATAATATCTATCTTGATTATGGTCATCTACTAACATGGATTTTATTCCTTCTTAGTTTTCAAACTAAATGCCAAAAAAAAAAAAAAAAATAAAAAAATACTCCCATCAACAAATATCACCACAAAATTTTGTCTATCCAAGATAAAGAGAAGTTTCTAAAACAACAGAGAAAAGTAGGCAAAAACAGCTATACATGGTCAAATATCAGAATGATAGAGAAATTTTCTACAGCAAAACTGGAAACTAATAAAAATAAAAAATACATTAATATCCCATATAATATATACATATAATAATTCTGCTGCTGCTGCTAAGTCACTTCAGTCGTGTCCAACTCTGTGAGACCCCATAGACGGCAGCCCACCAGGCTTCCCTGTCCCTGGGATTCTCCAGGCAAGAACACTGGAGTGGGTTGCCATTTCCTTCTCCAATGCATGAAAGTGAAAAGTGAAAGTGAAGTTGCTCAGTCGTATCCAACTCCCAGCGACCCCATGGACTGCAGCCTACCAGGCTCCTCCATCCGTGGGATTTTCCAGGCAAGAGTACTGGAGTGGGGTGCCATTGCCTTCTCCACATAATAATGCTAATAAACATAAAAGTATAATTATTACTAATAAATATCTCAGAGACCCTTCTCTGCTGAGAAAAGAAATACTCCAGTAATAATTAAAGCATTTTTTATGGAAGTAAGTAGAATAGATTTGGGGACTCAGACTTTAAAAATACTGTATTATTAATATAAATTTTTTTTATTGTTACTATTGTAATGCCATTATATTGTTGGCAAGAATCTGCCTCTGAGTCTAAAGGATATCAGTGTTGAGAGAAAATATCTATTCTCATCTAGATTATTCTTACCCATTTTCACACACTTTCCAGTCAGAGAAAGTAGGAGAATATTTAAAGATTAAATAGCAGAATAGTATTTAATCAATGTCATTATTTAGGATGAGGATAGAGGAGGAAAGGTTGATAGGTAATAGCATTCATTTTCATTATGGATAAAAATGCTCATTAATAGGTATGTTAGTTTCATATAGTTTCTCTTGTTTTGACTTCAGATAGACAATTCTGACCTGGAATTGTTGGGACAAAGGGAAGGAGCCAGAGAAAGATAGACTCTTCCTGTAGCAAAAAACATTATTATCATAATGAAGGCCTACTTACTTCTTAAATTTTTATTGCTGTCTGATAGATGGTAAGAATCCATTCTCTAAAACTGGCTTTGTCAACTTATTCTAAACTCAAAACCAAATTGACAGCAATATTTAGGTCTAAACTTTTTCACATAGTATAACAACTGAAAATTCTGGTTTGGGGGATACTTTTAAAAATTGGGCTAATATTTATTTCAGTTCTTTTAGGTCTGCTTCATATAGAAAGTAATAGAATAAAAAATAAGAAGATTCATAGTTTACATTTCATCTATAGTACTAATGAATGCAAATACTTTTGATAAGGCTTTACCATTAGAAAAAATCATTTATATATGTTAAAAAATTTGAGTACACATAAAACCACTTATTTATAAATAGCCAGAGACCACCATCTTCATAATATAGCTTAATGAAACTAAAAACAAAACTGGTGAAAATATTTCTCAAATCCATCTGTCATATTAGCAAATGTTAAGATTCCATTAGAAATCAGGATAAATTGTTACTATTATATGTAATCACATTTTTCAGTTACTTTCTTTTAAAATAGATCTATCTTTGAGTGATGTAGACTAAATTCATGACAATGAAACACTGCCCCATTGGCACAGAATATCTCTTAAAATAAACATAATTCTGTCTGGTAAAATATAAATGAGTAATGATATTACTTAAGGTTTATTGTTTAGCTCACAGCATCTCCAAGAAGGCTGAAGAAGCTGGTTTGGATGCTACTTTTATAGCCAGAAAGCGTGATCACAGTCAAGTACAGGACTGGTTAGTGAAAGCTCTGCTGCCATCATCAAACAGCCCAGACCCTGGGCTATACTGACCTGCTTGTGTATTGACTCAGAATGCCCTCGTGAGAACTATTGCCACTGCTAATCCTGTAAACTGAACATGGATACTACGGAGCCCACCAACCCCACCATAAATGCCACGTGTCCATTCCCGTTTATTTTATTTTGTTCTAAGTCAATGTCTGGGGTAAGTGCATGTGATTGATAGAGTCTAGTTTCCCAAAACACCCTATCTGCCAAAAAGACTTGGAGAGCAAAATTCTGAAACTTTTTAATTCACTTGCTTGAAGCAGGAGCTTTCTCATAGCACTAAAGATTCCCTAAAGATTAATTTAATGAAGAACAAAAAGTAATAATAATAAATATTTAACATCACTACCCTCATCTATATAATATCAGTATCATTATATGCTCCTTATTTTAACTCTAAAATAAACATCAAAAATTAACTTATTTTTCCAACATAATATAATTGTAAATTACACAGATAAATACACTTAACCTTCCCATTGAAAAGCTTAATATGAATCACTAAATACAAATTTAGTACTATAGTCATTCAGGCATGAATATTAAAATATTATTTTGTCAATTTTTTTTATTTTGATAGTACCAATAACTTATACCCTTCATGAAATAATAGGAAAAAAAGAGAAATGCACAAAAGAGGAAAATTATTTATACTATATGCACATGTATATTTCAGAACAACAACAAAAAAATATGAATAGCTAGTATAGTATTCATTTCCCAACTTGTCAATAGGTGATAACTGGTTTTCATTACTTTTCTCCTTCACTAATTATATCACTTACCTTTTCTTTAGCCAGGAGCTCAGCTGTTAAGAGTTTTTTTTTTCCCCCTTTGAGATAAAACATATCTTCATTCTTAAAGGACCTGAGTCCTTATTGGTTTTACCTATATAAAGTGGTAGCATTTTTCAACTTATATCATTTGACTTAGCATCACAAATATAAATCTAGTGTCTTAATATGTATTACTTAGCATCACAAATAAAAATTTAGTGTCTTAATGTGCAAAAACCAAGAAGTTCAGAATTTAGGAGAAATTCTTTGTTATAAAATGATATTATTAAACAAAGAATTAATATATGAAGCAGTAATTTTTAATAATGGGCATGATATTAGCAAAGCTACCATAAAGTGTTAATCAGATAAATCTACTGGGGAAATTGTGGAAACAGTGAAAATGCATAATTCCATTTTACCATACTCATGGGATAAACATCATTGATTGAGGGCTGTTCCTGGACACCATAAATCTGTGGCATGCTCAGTTTGCTGCCAAAGCTATGTAGGTGGCTAGCCTTTGCAAAAATCCAAGGTAAAAGTGATGCAAATATTGGCTGTTGGAAATCACTTGTACCCATTTCCTCCCACCCTCATTGATCCTTTCCTTTGTCCATTTTCCCCTGCAAAAAGAAAAAAAAAAAAAAAAAAAAAAAAAGAAAGAAATCACTTGTAGCACATAAAAAAGTCCAAAATATATGGGTAGAACAGGCCAGTGTATGTTAAACTCTCCTACATTTCCAGGGTTTCTCCTGGGTTTAAATTACTTCCCTTTTTGTTTCCACAGGAGCAGACAACACAAATTACATTACTGACTTCACAAACATAAGGTGTTGATGCTGTAATTCAAACAGCCACAGCTATAGCTTTATCTGTGCTGTGTGTACTCAGTGGTATCCAACTCTGTGATCCCATGGACTGAAGCCCACCAGGATCCTCTGTCGGGATTTTCCAGGCAAGAATACTGAAGTGGGTTGCTATTTCCTCCTCCAGGAGGTCTTCCCAACCCAGGGATGGAATCCACATCTCTTAAGTCTGGGGCATTGACAAGCAAGTTCATAACCACTACTAGGGCCACCTGGGAAGCCCAACAACTGTAGCCTTAGAAAGTAGTTATATTAATAGCTGCAGCTACTCCACAGTGGCCCTTGATTTCTCACTTTAATTAGGCATTAATCTGAGTCTATGGTAGGTGTGTGAGTGAGGCCTAGATCATAGACTTAGATATTTATTGAAAGGAGGCTGAAATAGCTAGTATCAGAAATTTTTACATTTTGTTATATGAAGCATAGAGAAAATTTATATTAAAAATATATTTTAAATTTTATATTAAAATTTTAAATTAAAATTTTATATTAAAATGTATATAAAGAGAACACATTACAACTGATATCACAGAAATATAAAGAATCATAGAAGATTAATATGAACAATTATATGCCAATAAACTGTATAATCTAAAAGAAATGGACAAATTCCTAGAAACAAACAACCTGTAAGTATAGAATCACAACAAAAATCTGTCTAAATAGTGAATATGAAGATTAAATCAAACTATCAAGTTTTAAAAACCACATTCTCATACTATTCATTCATTTCCTTGCTTTCTCTTTCATTTTCCTCAGACTGCACCACAAATAATGTTTCTCATGCAATTTGAGTTTCTAAAACACAAATCTGATCAGGAACTGCATCGATTCCTCATGACTACAAATTTCAAATATACTCTTGAGACGTGAATGTTCCACTGGAATTGCACAGGAGGATATACAACCCCTAGCCAGTCCTATTGCCTCCAACTATTATACCACATGCTTTCTTCTCTCTCCCCAATCTTGTCATCTTCCTCAACATAAGTGTTTCTCAGGGAAAATTTTTGTGAACATCTCCTTTTATGTTATGCTCCTATAATATCCTGAATTTCTCCAGTACTATCAAATCATATGAACAGTGTGAAAAGGCAAAATGATAGAATACTGAAAGAGAAACTCCCCAGGTCAGTAGGGGCCCAATATGCTACTGGAGATCAGTGGAGAAATAACTCCAGAAAGAATGAAGGGATGGAGCCAAAGCAAAAAGAATACCCAGCTGTGGATGTGACTGGTGACAGAAGCAAGGTCCGATGCTGTAAAGAACAATATTGCATAGGAACCTGGAATGTCAGGTCCATGAATCAAGGCAAATTGGAAGTGGTCAAACAAGAGATGGCCAGAGTGAATGCCGACATTCTAGGAATCAGGGAACTAAAATGGACTGGAATGGGTGAATTTATCTCAGATGACCATTATATCTACTACTGCGGGCAGGAATCCCTCAGAAAAAATGGAGTGGCCATCATGGTCAACAAAAGAGTACGAACTGCAGTATTTGGATGCAATCTCAAAAACAACAGAATGATCTCTGTTCGTTTCCAAGGCAAACCATTCAATGTCACAGTAATCCAAGTCTATACTCCAACCAGTAACACTGAAGAAGCTGAAGTTGAACGGTTCTATGAAGATCTACAAGACCTTTTATAACTAACACCCCCAAAAGATGTCCTTTTCATTACGAGGGACTGGAAAGCAAAAGTAGGAAGTCAAGAAACACCTGGAGTAACAGGCAAATTTGGCCTTGGAATATGGAATGAAGCAGGGCAAAGACTAACAGAGTTTTGCCAAGAAAATGCACTGGTCATAACAAACACCCACTTCCAACAACACAAGAGAAGACTCTATACATGTACATCACCAAATGGTCAACACCGAAATCAGATTGATTATATTCTTTGCAACCAAAGATGGAGAAGCTCTATACAGTCAGAAAAACAAGACCAGGAGCTGATTGTGGCTCAGACCATGAACTCCTTATTGCCAAATTCAGACTGAAATTGAAGAAAGTAGGGAAAACCACTAGACTATTCAGGTATAACCTCAATCAAATCCTTTATGATTATACAGTGGAAGTGAGAAATAGATTTAAGAGTCTAGATCTGATAGATAGAGTGCCTGATGAACTATGGAATGAGGTTCGTGACATTGTACAGGAGACAGGGATCAAGACCATCCCCATAGAAAAGAAATGCAAACAAGCAAAATGGCTGTCTGGGGAGGCCTTACAAATAGCTGTGAAAAGAAGAGAAGCAAAAAGCAAAGGAGAAAAGGAAAGATATAAGCATTTGAATGCAGAGTTCCAAAGAATAGCAAGAAGAGATAAGAAAGCTTTCTTCAGCGATCAATGCAAGAAATAGAGGAAAACAACAGAATGGGAAAGACTAGGGATCTCTTCAAGAAAATCAGAGATATCAAAGGAACATTTCATGCAAAGATGGGCTCAATAAAGTACAGCAGTGGTATGGACCTAACAGAAGCAGAAGATATTAAGAAGAGGTGGCAAGAATACACAGAAGAACTGTACAAAAAAGATCCTCACGACCCAGATAATCATGATGGTGTGACCACTGACCTAGAGCCAGACATCCTGGAATGTGAAGTCAAGTGGGCCTTAGAAAGCATCGCTATGAACAAAGCTAGTGGAGGTGATGGAATTCCAGTTGAGCTATTCCAAATCCTGAAAGATGATGCTGTGAAAGTGCAGAACTCGATATGCCAGCAAATTTGGAAAATTTAGCAGTGGCCATAGGACTGGAAAAGGTCAGTTTTCATTCCAATCCCAAAGAAAGGCATTGCCAAAGAATGTTCATACTAATGCACAATTGCACTCATCTCACATGCTAGTAAAGTAATGCTCAAAATTCTCCAAGCCAGGCTTCAGCAATATGTGAACCGTGAACTTCCTGATGTTCAAGCTGGTTTTAGAAAAGGCAGAGGAACCAGAGATCAAATTGCCAACATCTGCTGGATCATGGAAAAAGCAAGAGAGTTCCAGAAAAACATCTACTTGTGCTTCATTGACTATGCCAAAGACTTTGACTGTGTGGAACACAATAAACTGTGGAAAATTCTGAAAGAGATGGGAATACCAGACCACCTGATCTGCCTCTTGAGAAATCTGTATGCAGGTCAGGAAGCAACAGTTAGAACTGGACATGGACCAACAGACTGGTTCCAAATAGGAAAAGGAGTACGTCAAGGCTGTATATTGTCACCCTGCTTATTTAACTTATATGCAGAGTACATCATGAGAAACGCTGGACTGGAAGAAACACAAGTTGGAATCAAGGTTGCTGGGAGAAATATCAATAGCCTCAGATATGCAGTTGACACCACCCTTATGGCAGAAAGCGAAGAGGAACTAAAAAGCCTCTTGATGAAGGTGAAAGTGGAGAGTGAAAAAGATGGCTTAAAGCTCAACATTCAGAAAACTAAGATCATGGCATCCGGTCCCATCATTTCATGGGAAATAGATGGGGAAATAGTGGAAACAGTGTCAGACTTTTTCTGGGCTCCAAAATCACTGCAGATGGTGACTGCAGCCATGAACTTAAAAGACGCTTACTCCTTGGAAGGAAAGTTATGACCAACCTAGATAGCATATTCAAAACAGAGACATTACTTTGCCAACAAAGGTTTGCCTAGTCAAGGCTATGGTTTTTCCTGTGGTCATGTATTGATGTGAGAGCTGGACTATGAAGAAGGCTGAGCGCCGAAGAATTGATGCTTTTGAACTGTGGTGTTGGAGAAGACTCTTGAGAGTCCCTTGGACTGCAAGGTGATCCAACCAGTCCATTCTGAAGGAGATCAGCCCTGGGATTTCTTTGGAAGGAATGATGCTAAAGCTGAAACTCCAGTATTTTGGCCACCTCATTCTAAGATTTGACTTTTTACTCACTGTAGAAGACTCTGATTCTGGGAGGGATTGAGGGCAAGACAAGAAGGGGAAGACAGAGGATGAGATGGCTGGATGGCATCACTGACTTGATGGATGTGAGTCTCAGTGACCTCCAGGAGTGGGTGATGGGCAGGGAGGCCTGGTGTGCTGCGATTCATGGGCTCACAAACCTTCGGACATGACTGAGTGACTGATCTGATCTGATCAAATCATAATACTGTTATATTTAGTTTCCTTTTCTTTTCTCAAATATTTAAATTCTATAGTTGGATCCAATATCTCTTTTATTAATTACTTATAAAACACTTAAACAAAATTTTCTTAATTTTTGTTTAAATGTTAAATACATACTCAAAGCAAGGAGAAACTTTTAAATGGATTTTTAAAAATAAATTGATAGGACACAATTTGTATTTTTGAAATTTCTCTCACATTGACACAAACTAACAGGGAGAATCTTGAGGCTAGTAGATATTTTATGAGGCTGGTGAGGTTAGCTAGGTGATATGGTGGTTCCAACCAGTGAAGTGACAGGGGAATGGAAAGGACTAGACAGATCCCATAAATATTTAAGTGGTAAAATTGATAAGACAGAACAAGAATTGATGTGTAGAATAAGGTAAAGGGAGATGGCCAGCTTGAAAAAATTGAGTTACTGGATTGATAAAATCAGTTGGACAGTGATGTCATTGAAATAGAGAACAGAGGACAAAGTTAGCTTGGATAATGAGAAAATTTTTTCTGCCCTATGCTGCACAAAATTAAGCATTCTAAAAAGAGTTCTAATGTTTTGTTTTTAACTTCATTAAGTATATAGTTTTAAGATTGTAGGCCACAAATAATGTATCTCACTAATGGCAAACAGATTTTTAAAGAATGTCTCATTTTATTTAAGTTTATTAAGTTGTAATATTCTCTCAAAGATAACATCACTTAAGTACTGGAAATGATTCTGAGAAAAAATAATTTGGACAGAAACTAACAACTATTTTGAATTTTACTTTTCCTATACCGAAAAATAACTTAGAATCATAAATGAAAATAAAGTTTTTCTATAGTTAATACATATTTTTTCATGAAAAATTATGTTTTACACTCCTTAAAAATGTTTCTAAAATAGTCTGTGTTCTTCTATTTTTATCATTTAGTTTTGCCTGTTTAAAAGTGCAAACTGAGATTCAAATAGTGACATTGTGTTGCCACCTGCTGGAAGATATGGAAAATTATCTGTTTTAAATAATGGACTGAGTGATGTGCACTGCACTAAATAAGAAAACTCATGTGATTAGGATATTTTTCTATTAAAAGGGTATCACAACATGCAAAGCTATATGCCAATGTATGGTGATGTTCTCTTTAATTGTGAGTAAATCTGATTTATGCATTCTCATCCACTACAGTCTCCATGACCTGTTTAATTTCATTTTTAAAAAACATTAATGTGGGTAATTATAATTTGATTTGATTTTAACTAAAAAGTAATACAGAAGGTCTTAAATAGTTAATGTAGTAAATCAAAAAATAATCTTTAAACACACCTGAGTACATAAATGGAGACCCAAAAAAAAAAAAAAAAAAAGTTTTAGGAGGAGAAATAAAGTGATTCAATATAGAAAAGTGGAATTGAGGTGTACTGGAGAAGGAAATGGCCACCCACTCCAGTATTCCTGCCTGGGAAATCCCATAGACAGAGGAGCATGGAGGGCTACAGTCCATGGGCTCACAAAAGAGTCAGACACGACTTAGAGACTAAACAACAAAATCTCAATACATTGATTTAGGACATAGGTGCAGAATTCACTTAGATTTTATTGCAGTTAGGAGGCTGAAAAAATATTAATTTGTGAAAATCACTAAAGCATTCTATCTCAGATTATTGTACTTAAAAATGGGAATCATAAATTATAACACCAGGCTTTTGAAAACGTTAAATGAGGTAACCAACGAGTATTTCCACATTAGTCTTGCACATGACATGAAAAGCATAAAAAAAATCTAAGAGTAAGATATCTTGGATAGTGAAACCACTATAACAGGTTTAATAGTACTTCTAAAATATGAAATAAATAACACAATCAATTATAGATTTTTTGATTGACACATATTTATATCAGAGGCCAAATAACCTTTTAGTAAAGGCAATGGCACCCCACTCCAGTACTCTTGCCTGGAAAATCCCATGGATAGAGGAGCCTGGTGGGCTGCAGTCCATGGGTCGCTAAGAATCGGACACGACTGAGCAACTTCGCTTTCACTTTTCACTCTCATGCATTGGAGAAGGAAATGGCAACCCACTCCAGTATTTTTGTCTGGAGAATCCCAGGGATGGGGGAGCCTGGTGGGCTGCCATCTATGGGGTCGCACAGAGTTGCACACGACTGAAGTGACTTAGCAGCAGCAGCATTCTAACTAGAATGTGTCACTAGCAAAAAAAAAAAAAAAAAAAAAAATCTGTTTTTAAGTAGTGCTTACATTTGCCTGACTGCAATAATGGTGATAAGTAAATATATGCTTCAATTTATAGAACTGAGTGGATTATTCAAATACTTTTGAATTTTAGTAATTTTTCCACTTCTATTTCATTTGACCAGAAGAAAATTGCCATTTCTAATGGTTCTGATTGCTAACAAAATTTAAAATCTGTCCAAATGTTTCACAAAATTTGGCCTATAGCTCACTGGTGGTTCATTTGTATCATATTTACTTATATTACATTAGCTTGTGGTTGCTGATGAATAGATTATCTCAAACTTAGTTGTTTAATACAACACACGTACTGTCTTGCAGTTTTATAAGCCAGAAGTGAAGTGAAGTCACTCAGTCATGTCCGACTCTTTGTGACCCCATTGACTGTAGCCTACTAGGCTCCTCTGTCAATGGAATTTTCCAGGCAAGAGTACTGGAGTGGGTTGCCATTTTCATCTCCATTTATAAACCAGAAGTTCAATATAAATCTTACTGAGTTAAAATCAAGGTGTTTGCAGGACTGTGTTCATCTCAGGAGGCTTGAGAGGAGAGTTCCCTTTCTTAGTTTTTTACAGCTTCCACACACTTCTTGATTTCTCATTTGTGGCCTTGCTATCTTCAGAGCCAAGGGCACTGCATCTTTCTGACCAATCATCCTTCCTAAAGGTCACTTTTATTACTCTGCTTAACTCTTCCATCTCTTGGGATTCTTGTGATTGCATTGGGTACCCTAGATTATCCCTTTAGGTTAATCACACCTGTAAAGTCCCTTGTACTATGTAAGGTGCTGTTAACAAATTCTGGGAATTAGGACATTGACCTATTTGGGGACATTATTCTGACTACCAGATTTTTCAAATGGCATCAAGTGGCTTAGCAGTTCATCACAGCACTGTTTATAATAGCCAGGACAGGGAAGCAACCTAGATGTCCATCAGCAGATGAATGGGTAAGAAAGCTGTGGTACATATACACAATGGAGTATTACTCAGCCAGTAAAAAGAATACATTTGAATCAGTTCTAATGAGGTGGCTGGAACTGGAGCCTATTATACAGAGTGAAGTAAGCCAGAAAGAAAAACACCAATACAGTATACTAATGCATATATATGGAATTTAGAAAGATGGTAACAATAACCCTGTATATGAGACAGCAAAAGAGACACTGATATATAGAACAGTCTTTTGGACTCTGGGAGAGGGAGAGGGTGGGATGATTTGGGAGAATGGCATTGAAATATGTATAATATCAATATTAAACGAGTCACCAGTCCAGATTCGATGCACAATACTGGATGCTTAGGGCTGGTGCACTGGGATGACCCAGAGGCATGGTATGGGGAGGGGGGAGGGAGGAGGATTCAGGATGGGGAACACATGTATACCCGTGGCAGATTCATTTTGATATATGGCAAAACCAATACAATATTGTAAAGTTAAATAAAATAAAATTAAAAAAATAAATAAAAAGTAGCTTTGTTTTGATATATATTTCACAATCTTGAACTGTTGAGTCATTAATGTTTCCATAGAAATCACATGAGAGTTTTCATTATTACTTCTAATAATGAAAATTAATTAATTACTAAAATAATAATTGATTTTAATTAGTTTAAATTATTAAATAATTTTATTTAAAATATTATAATTATTAAAATAATTTTATTTTAAATAATAATTAATTTGTAATAATTATTAATTTAAAAACAATTAATTTTTGGCTGAAAATGTGATGAAAAATGTGTTTATATTTTCTGGTCCAAGAATAAGCAAAAATATACAAAAAGGAAATATCATGTTTGAACATCAATTTACAGAAATGATAATTTCAAATTGAAACATACATTTGTGTATTATATGGTCCAAAGACTGAATGAAACAAGTCTGCTTTGAGGTGTATGAGGTGCATCTGGCAGTTAATAAAGTTTAAACATAAAGAAAAATAAATATATCAATCCAAAATGCTGTTTTATCTTTAAAATTATACTACACTACTAGTTTTAAAGGTCAGATTACATTGGAAACTTCTCTGTGCTTCTTTTTTAATGTTATTTTTAAAAATTATACAACAATAAAATGTATACCATATGAAGACAAAAATTAAATCCAACCTAATTTTCATATTATGTCAAACAGTATTTATCAAACATTTACTTGATGGTGCAAAGTAAGGGTTATATAGACAGATTTTACTTTTGGGAAATAATAAAAGGAAACACAGAGTTGATCTGCACAGACATGGCCCTTTTAGATCAGAGCAGATCAGATCAGTCACTCAGTCGTGTCCAACTCTTTGCAACCCCATGAACTGCAGCAAGCCAGGCCTCCCTGTCCATCACCAACTCCCGGAGGTCACTCAGACTCACATCCATCGAGTCAGTGATGCCATCCAGCCATCTCATTCTCTGTCTTCCCCTTTTCCTCCTGCTCCCAATCCCTCCCAGCATCAGAGTCTTCTCCAATGAGTCAACTCTTTGCATGAGGTGGCCAAAATACTGGAGTTTCAGCTTTAGCATCATTCCTTCCAAAGAAATCCCAGGGCTGATCTCCTTCAGAATGGACTGGTTGGATCTTCTTGCAGTCCAAGGGACTCTCAAGAGTCTTCTCCAACACCACAGTTCAAAAGCATCAATTCTTCGGCACTCGGCCTTCTTCACAGTCCAGCTCTCACATCCATACATGACCACAGGAAAGACCACAGCCTTGACTAGGTGAATCTTTGTTGGCAAAGTAATGTCTCTGCTTTTGAATATGCTATCTAGGTTGGTCATAACTTTCCTTCCAAGGAGTAAGCGTCTTTTAATTTCATGGCTGCAGTCACCATCTGCAGTGATTTTGGAGCCCAGAAAAAGAAAGTCTGACACTGTTTCCACATCTATTTCCCTTGTAGTGATGGGACCAGATGCCATGATCTTCGTTTTCTGAATGTTGAGCTTTAAGCCAACCTTTTCACTCTCCACTTTCACTTTCATCAAGAGGCTTTTTAGTTCCTCTTCACTTTCTGCCATCTGTAAATGTATTTAGGACTTCCTACATCAGAATTACCAGAAAATACTAAGCAAGGATTGACTTTGAATCTGTGTGGATTCCGGGGTCCTCAAGAATCTGCAGCTTGAGAAATACTTGTTATGTCACGTGTCAGTATGTCATATTCTATCCATATATCACATATCATATATCCCACATATCACATGGGAGAGTAGGAGGATGTTAAAAGTGGAGTGAGAATTGTCATTAAAATCATGATGATGCCATTAAAATTTTTGAGAATCATTTCTGTAGTGAGAAACTAAGGTTTTTTTTTTCTTATTTTTCTAATTATTCAACTAGCTTACTTTCAATGGAATAAAAATATGAATGCATATTCCTTCATAAATAAAGAAAATATATAGAATTTTTAAAAAGAGAGGAAATCTTACTTGAATTATTTGAAAATAAAGAATTTGCATGCATGGTATTGCTGTGCTGTGCTTAGTCACTCAGTCATGTCCGACTCTTTGTAAGCCCATGGACTGCAGCCATGGTATTAGAAGTTTATTTTCATATCATGCTGAGTTTTCTAATAGCCAAGTTTTCGTAATAGCGTATATTCAACTTGTTGTTGTTTAGTTGCTAAGCTGTGTCTGACTATTTTGAAACCCCATGCACTGTAGCCCACCAGGCTCTTCTGTCCATGGATGTTTTCCAGGCAAGCTTACTGAATTGGGTTGCAATTTCCTTCTCCAGGAGATCTTCCCAACCCAGGAATTAAACCCCAGGCAATCTACATAAGTATCAAAATTCAGCTCATGAGAATTAAGGAGAAACACCTCTATAGACCCTACAGATATTAAAAGAATTATAAGAAAATATTATGAACAACTTTATGCTAACAAAAATGAAAAATTCGATAAAACTGACAAATTTCTAGAAAGCTAGAAATTGCCAAAATTAAAGCAAGAACAATAGAATGTGTAAGTAAACTTATATGAGGTAGTAAAATTGAATTAATGATTAAGAATTTCTCACAAAAGAGCTGAATTAATTCTATCAAATGTTTAAGGTAGAAAAGATATCCCAGTCCTACACAAGGTTTATAACTCATTTCACTGGGCCAGGATTACCTCAACATGGATGCAATATAAAGACATCAAAAGAAATCAGAGCCACACATTAATTTGCATTATGAATATACACATGAAATTCCTTAAAAACATGAAGAAGTGAATCCAACAACATATAGAAATCTATGTACATCATGATGAAGTGAAGTTTTGTCCAAGCAAAGTTTGGCAATTTAAATACAAAAATCAATGAACATACACAACTATAAATTAAAAGACAAATGACAATGACAATACAAGCAAAGGAGTTAAACACTCACACATCTGTGTAAGTGCAGAAAAAGCACTTGAAAAAATGCAACATCTGTATCTGTAAAAAGCGGTAGTTTCTGGAAACTAATAGAATTGAACTTCCTCAAACAGCTAAAGGAGTACTATGGAAAACCTACAGCTAACATCATAGTTAACTGTGAAGGAGTAAAAGCTTTCCACCAAAAACAGAAAATAATATAAAGACTGCTTTTTCCTTGAAAGAAAAAGTGAAAGTAGCACAGTCATGTCCGTCTCTTTGCAGACTGAAACCTGCCCAGCTCCTCTGTCCATAGAATTCTCCAGGCAAGTGTACTGGAATGAGTTGTCATTTCCTTCTCCAGGGGATCTTCCTGATCCACAGATCAAAACCAGATCTCCTGCATTGCAGGCATTCTTTACCAATTGAGCCACAATAAACAAAAACACTGGAGGTTGAGTTAAGCCAATCAAACAAGATCATAAAAGAAAATTTATGCAGACGGGGGAAATAAGGGATAAACTTTCCTTATTTTCCTTATTTGCAGATGAAACAGATTTTTTTTTTTAAGCAAAAACCTCAAAACAGATTTAGCAATATTAAAATAAGTCAACCACAGGTAACCAAAAATTAAGAGCAGCTGAAAGTGCAGAAATTTCTTATCTACCCCTCTTTATCACAACCCTTGGCACATAGTTGGAGAAGGCAATGGCAACCCACTCCAGTATTCTTGCCTGGAGAATCCCACGGACAAAGGAGCCTAGGGGGCTATAGTTCATGGGGTCACCAACAATCAGACGTGACTGAAACTCTCTGGTGGTGGCACATAGTGTTCCCTACCTTTTTTGCCTATATTTGTTATAACTGATGAACCAATATTGATACTTTATTATTAACTAAAATTCATAGTTTTCATTAGTGTTCATTCATGTTGTACAGTTCTGTTCTGACAGGCGCTTGATGTCACTTTCCAGCATTGCAGTCTCATACAGAAAACATTCATTGCCCTAACAATCAAATATTCCATGCTAACTTGAGAAAAATGTATATTCTGCTGTTGTTGGATAAAATATTCCTTAAATGTCAAGTACATCCACTTGGTAGACAGTGTTGTTCAGTCAGTGTTATCCTCGTCGATATTCTGCCTCCTGGATCTGTCAGATACTGATAGGGAACATTGATGTCTCCAACTATAATAGTAGCTTTGTCTATATCCTTGCACAGTTCTATCAGTTTTTGCCTTACACATGCCCATTAAGAATTAATATATCATCTTAGAGAACTGACCCGTTTTTATTCGTATAATGTATCTCTATATCCCTGATAATTTTCTTTGCTCTGAAGTCTGCTGCTGCTGCTGTCGCTTCAGTCATGTCCGACTCTGTGTGACCCCATAGATGGCAGCCCACCAGGCTCTCCCGTCCCTGGGATTCTCCGGGCAAGAACACTGGAGTGGGTTGCCATTTCCTTCTCCAATGCGTGAAAGTGAAAGGTGAAAGTGAAGTCACTCAGTTGTGTCCAACTCAGCCACCCCATGGACTGCAGCCCACCAGGCTTGGCTGTCCAGGGGATTTTCCAGGCAAGAGTACTGGAGTGGGGTGCCATTGCGTTCTCTGGCTCTAAAGTCTGCTGCTAAGTTAAGTCACTTCAGTCGTGTCCGACTCTGTGAGACCCCATAGAGGGCAGCCCACTAGGCTCCCCCGTCCCTGGGATTCTCCAGGCAAGAACACTGGAGTGGTTTGCCATTTCCTTCTCCAATGCATGAAAGTGAAAAGTGAAAGTGAAGTCGCTCAGAGGTGTCCAACCCTCAGCGACCCCTTGGACTACAGCCTTCCAGGCTCCTCCATCCATGGGATTTTCCAGGCAAGAGTACTTGAGTGGGGTGCCATTGCCTTCTCCAGCTCTAAAGTTTAGTTTGTCCAAAATTAATATGGCTACCTCTTATGACCCAAATTGTGTTCCCCTCAAACTCATGTTTAAGTCATAGGCCCTAGTACATTATAATGTAAATATATTTGGATTTATGTTTTAGAAAAGGCAATTAAGCTAAAATGAAGATTACTAAAATAATCCAATATAATGTGTGTTATTTATATTTTTGGATTAATACCTACCATATTTGTAACTTTTTTCTATCAGTATCCTTGCTCTTCATTCCTTCAACTCCATTCATTTATTGCTTTCGTTCTCTGAAATTAATTGATCATTCCAATTTATATTCTCTCAGCATATTAATTATATTTCTTTTTTCACTTAAGAGTGGTTGCCTAGACTTTGTAATATAATTTACAAATAATATAAATTTCTTTTCCAATAGAACTATCAGATCAGATCAAATCAGATCAGTCACTCAGTTGTGTCCGACTCTTTGCGACCCCATGAATTGCAGCACGCCAGGCCTCTGTGTCCATCACCAATTCTCAGAGGTCACTGAGGCTCACATCCATCGTGTCAGTACCATTTCAATTATAGTGTACACACCTCACAACAAACCATTCACAATTTTTCCCACCTCTCTCTTATAACATTGCCATAATTTATTCTACTTATTCACATGCTATAATCATCTGATACATGGCTGCTATTATTATTTGAAACAAAATCTTATCTGTTAGATAAGTTGAGTTACAAAATAAAATATTTTATTTTACCAGTAGATATTCCATATCTAATGTTCTTGCTTTCCTTATGTGTTTTAAAATTTTTGAATTATAGCATTTTTCTTTTCTGCGAGGAATTTCTTGTCATAGTTACATCAAGACAGGATCACTGGCAAAAATTTCTTCAACTCTTGTTTTAGTATATCTTCTTCATTTTTGAAGGATAATTTCACTAGATACATAATTTTAACTTGGTGTCTTTTTTCTTTGAACATTTAAAGTATTTTACTACATTCTTACTTTATTTTGAGTGAGCTTATAAAGTGGAGAGTGAAAAGGTTGGCTTAAAGCTCAACATTCAGAAAACAAAGATCATAGCATCTGGTCCCATCACTACATGGGAAATAGATGGGGAAACAGTGGAAACAGTGTCAGACTTGATTTTTCTGGGCTCCAAAATCACTGCAGATGGTGACTGCAGCCATGAAATTAAAAGACGCTTACTCCTTGGAAGGAAAGTTATGACCAACCTAGATAGCATATTCAAAAGCAGAGACATCACTTTACCAACAAAGGATCGCCTGGTCAAGGCTATGGTCTTTCCTGTGGTCATGTATGGATGTGAGAGCTGGACTGTGAAGAAGGCTGAGCGCCAAAGAATTGATGCTTTTGAGGTGTGGTGTTGGAGAAGACTCTTGAGAGTCCCTTGGACTGCAAGGAGATCCAACCAGTCCATTCTGAAGGAGATCAGCCCTGGGATTTCTTTGGAAGGAATGATGCTAAAGCTGAAACTCCAGTATTTTGGCCACCTCATGCGAAGAGTTGACTCATTGGAGAAGACTCTGATGCTGGGAGGGATTGGGGGCAGGAGAAGAAGGGGACGACAGAGGATGAGATGGCTGAATGGCATCACTGACTCGATGGATGTGAGTCTGAGTGACCTCCGGGAGCTGGTGATGGATAGGGAGGCCTGGCGTGCTGTGGTTCATGGGGTCGCAAAGAGTCGGACACGACTGAGTGACTGATCTGATCTGATCTGATAATAGACCATACCACTTATAATAAGGTTGACTTGATAGCAAAGTAGAAGAATAAATATTTCATGTATGGGTTTTAATTTCAATGAACATTGAAGATGTGCCTCTTTACCTAACATTAACATAGATTCCAGAATTTATTTCTAAATAAAAGAATACTTACTGCTGAATTATTCATACCAATCAATTCTAGTTTTAAGAGAATAAAAGAAAACATTAGCTGCTTAAAATAAATGAAAATATTTCTATTTAAAATTAAATAAAAACACTATAGTCCCTCAGGAGAGATTCTTAGATTTGACTTTTCCAAGTGGCCTACTTTTTAAGCAGTTGTAATTACTTCCAATCATCTTTCTATACAATTTATTAAATGAAGGCTTTGCTTTTTAATAGATAATCTGCATTCTATTAACGATTGAAAGCAATGCCTATGGCTTAGTTATTCTTCACTAAAGCAAACTCTTTTTGGGGATTCAATGCTTATCTTATAGTTAAAATGCACATTTCAGGAAATTAATTTCAGGCTTGAAAGACAAGAGGCATGCATATATCCGATATGGTTATAGCATAAGAAAGCAAGCAACTTTGATTTCTAAAGTACTAATTGTCATGTTCTGGAACTCCTTTGAGATAATGTAAGTTAGATACTAATTTTCAAAGAAGTCTACATAGAAATAATAAGTACAAAATAACAGACCCAGTATGTGTGGTTGATGTAATTAGAATGCTAATAGGAAATGCTTCAGTTAATGAAAGGCAAGAGTTCACATCATATTTAAACAAAGGTACTGTGAACCATTAAGGTTTTGAAATACTTAATAAAATAATTGTATTTTCTTATTTTCTTTTTAAATCTGAAATAGTTATCATGTACTTAGATAAATGAAGGAGATTTGATGGCACATCGTTTCTTTTCTTATCAAGTCTAAATTGTGAATAGGTAATGGTCATGACTGGGGCTTCCTTGGTGGCTCAGAGGTAAAGAATTCACCTGCCAATGAAGGAGATCCAGATCTGGGAAGATCCCCTGCAGAAGGAAATGGCAACCTGCTTAAGTATTCTTGCCTGGGAAATCCCATGGACAGAGGAGCCTGGCAGGTTACAATTCACGGGCTTGCACAGAGCTGGACACAACTTAGCAACTGAACAACAATAACGATAGTCCAGAAGTGTTTTGTTTTGGAATCCAGTGTTCTTTGAGTTTTGTTTTGGCAATACCTTGACTTTATATAAAGCAGTATATTAAGCTTAATTCTCAGAACCACAGTTTTCTCCTCTATAAAGTGAAGATGATACTTCAGATCAGATCAGATCAGTCGCTCAGTCGTGTCCGACTCTTTGCGACCCCATGAACCGCAGCACGCCAGGCCTCCCTGTCCATCACCAGCTCTTGGAGGTCACCCAGACTCACATCCATCGAGTCAGTGATGTCATCCAGCCATCTCATCCTCTGTTGTCCCCTTCTCCTTTTGCCCCCAATCCCTCCCAGCATCAGAGTCTTCTCCAATGAGTCAACTCTTCGCATGAGGTGGCCAAAATACTGGAATTTCAGCTTGAGCATCATTCCTTCCAAAGAAATCCCAGGGCTAATCTCCTTCAGAATGGACTGGTTGGATCTCCTTGCAGTCCAAGGGACTTTCAAGAGTCTTCTCCAACACCACACTTCAAAAGCATCAATTCTTCGGCGCTCAGCCTTCTTCACAGTCCAGCTCTCACATCCATACATGACCACAGGAAAGACCATAGCCTTGACTAGGTGAACCTTTGTTGGCAAAGTAATGTCTCTGCTTTTGAATATGTTATCTAGGTTGGTCATAACGAAGCCCATACACCTATCTAATGTCAAAGCTGATATCTGAATATGGGTTTTCTTAGCTCTAAAATCCACATATGTATATTTTGATTTCTAGTAGATCATCCCAGTCTTTAATTTTTTTCTTAAGATTTTAGTGTTCTTGGCAAGTCTTGGAAGTTTACTTATTTTTTCATTGAGTTCTAGTTCTATGTTCTTCTTTTCAGTATAATAAAGATTTTGATGCATGCTCAGATTATCTTTTAAGTGCATTTAAGATATATAAGGTTATTTAAAGGAGTTTTTAAATTACCAGAGTCTTCTTTATTCCCTCATCTTCCAGGGACGTCTGCTGCTGCTGCTGCTGCTGCTGCTAAGTCACTTCAGTCGTGTCCGACTCTGTGCGACCCCATAGACGGCAGCCCACTAGGCTCCTCTGTCCCTGGGATTCTCCAGGCAAGAATACTGGAGTACTGGGGTGGGGTGCCATTGCCTTCCCCGAAATGAAATTATAGTACTAAGGAAAAGTTATAGCCACAGACTTAACACAATAGCATATTCAAAAGCAGCGACATTACTTTGCCAACAAAGGTTTGTCTAGCCAAGGCTATGGTTTTTCCTGTGATCATGTATGGATGTGAGAGTTGGACTGTGAAGAAAGCTAAGTGAGGAAGAATTGATGCTTTTGAACTGTGGTGTTGGAGAAGACTCTTGAGAGTCCCTTGGACTGCAAGGAGATCCAACCAGTCCATTCTGAAGGAGATCAGCCCTGGGTTTTTTTGGAAGGAATGATGCTAAAGCTGAAACTCCAGTACTTTGGCCATCTCATGTGAAGTGTTGACTCATTGGAAAAGACTCTGATGCTGGGAGGGATTGGGGGCAGGAGGAGAAGGGGACAACAGAGGATGAGATGGCTGGATGGCATCACTGACTCGATGGATGTGATTCTGAGTGAACTCTGGGAGTTGGTGATGGACAGAGAGGCCTGGGGTGCTGTGATTCATGGGGTCGCAGAGTTGGACCCGACTGAGCGACTGAACTGAACTAACACAATTTATAATACTCATGTAACCTTTAGACTTGGTATACTTTTCCAAACAGTTTACTCTAGGAGTTTTAAGGATATTTAAACTGTTTGTCAAATGTCCTGATTAACTAGCATAACTTTTTTTTTTAATAAGTGAACATCTGAAATTTTGGAAATTAAAATCAAGATTGGTGAATTATTTCTCAAAAAGTGGGAAAACTCTCTCTTAGAGACAGAGAGAAATAATGACATAAAACTCCCTGAACGTCCCTCCTCACACAGGTGTATAGAATGTACAGCCACACATGGAGCCATTTACCCCTGAGAGAAATGCAGAAATTGGCTGAGTGAACCCTACAGCTTGAGCAAATGAGAAAACTGCTGCATCAAAACAGGTAGGAAATGCTGAGTCACGCTCCCGCTGTAAACCCCAGTCCCACACAGCACCCTCCAATCAGGTAGGCACCCTGAGGGGCTTCTCCCTTTGGAGCGAAGGGCTTGTACTTCACATTTAGTGCCCAAATTTGTGAGAGTGCCATGAGGGGAAGGGCCCAGAACACCAAGTTGTGAAAGCTGAGGGCAATGAAAGCTATGAGAGTCCCACAAACCAAGAAGCAGGATATTTACGCACCACCACCCCCTCCCCCCGCCGCCCCATAGAAACTTAGAAAGTATGTATTATCTGTCAATCTTATTTCCATTTCCTGTATAAACCTCTGGAAAAGCAAAGACCACTCAGTGGCCCTTGTCACCATTCAGAGGCCTGAGCAGCGGGAGCGGCAGCATTGACTCCAGCAGTGGCCTGAGGCCCAGTCAGTCCTCAACGGTTTCAGTACCTTCCGCAACAGCTGGTTGAAGAACAGTAACCTTGGGGAAAAGAGCAATCTATTTACTCTGAAATTCCTTCCCATTTATGGCCTTTATGGCAGCCCCAGCCCTCCTTTCCAAAGTCTGCAGGATCTGTGAAGAACAGGAGTGAACGCCTTGTGAGTTTTCCCGCCAAAAACTGCCTGGCAAACACAGAACTCCAGAGCCAGACTGCTGCCGGTTAGATGGACTGAGGGAGCTAGCTCCCTTGTAGCTCAGATGGCAGTGTCTGCTTAGCAGAGAAGAGAGCCTGATACTCCCAGAAGTGGTAAACAGACTGACACCAGACGCCTCTGTGAGAGCTAGTGGGAAGCCCTGGGATCAATAACCAGAGTTGGAGGCTCCTGGAAGGCTTCCTGGATCTGGTGAGTGGAGGCCCAGGAGCGGAGTGCAGGTCCAGAAGCCAAGCCGCGGCAATACCAGTGGCTCCAGTGGCCCCAGCAAACGTCAGCACAGCTCCCTGGTCAGTAATCCTGGAGGATATGATTCACGTCAGCCAGGTTGTCAATGACAACAGTGGCCCAAAGTGCTGGCAATAGGGCCTCTGGGGCTTTTCTCAGGTTTATGATGTAGACGCCATTACTTTCCCTCTAGTGGATGTACTGTTCCTTTGGGAAGCCAAAGTCGGTGCGTCCTAAGCAGATTCCTGCCCCAAAGAATTTGAGAACATCCTTATCCTTTATTTACAGGATATTAATTTCTTTGGACGTTGTAAACCTTCCCTTTAATTTAGTATGGGAATCTGGAGAAACTTCATGGGGACCCTGCCTATATCTCTTATAGTTTATTGTTTTGTGGTTTCCTCAGAGCTTACATAAAACTTAAATGCCTAAGTCTTGTGGGTATTTAATAAAGCTTTCAAGAGGCATCCAGGAAATTCAGGAGAAGGCAAAAACCTATTTTTGGAACTTCTCTTGCTTTTCATAATTATTAAAATATTTGATCCTGTATTTATACTGTAGGCCATTCCCAAGCTCTTTCTAAATTATCCATGCACAATATGCATGTGATGTAGGACTCGTTATTATCCGTGCTATAGAAAAGGATATTCAGAGGGTGATGATCTGTCTAAGGTGATCAACTTGATAACTAGCAGAGCAAAAACCAGGACCCAAGTCTCCACGTTACAATTTGGTACTGTATGTTTTATACAAATAAAACCTTACAAACAACTTTCTGAAAGCATGAGAACTCAGAGTTTACAGTAAAAACCTACCCAATAGTCTGCATGTGTGTGTGTGTGTGTGTGTGTGTGTGTGTGATGTGTGTATGTGTGTTTGAATGTGCATGTGTGTGTTTAACAGCTTCATGAGTCCCTGAAATTTCCAGTAAATTGACTTTAAAATTTGAAGTCAGCCCATGAAATGATTTTTTAAGCAATCTAATAACCCTAATTTTATTAACCTGCAGTAATCAAGGATTTTATCTTTTCATTTCAAGAGTGCTTTACTATTCTAATAGTAGAATAAAAAAATATTATTTTGTATGCTTATCATAGTGTAAGCATATATATATGAAATATATATAGTAAACAAATATATATAGAAAAACAACTATATATATTGAAAAATAATATATATATATATAGAAAATCAACTTTTCTTCTTGATCAATAAACTTGCCTATACTCAAAATACCTGAAATGACCCCCACACACACACCAAATTGATTTAAGATGAGTATATTTTGGTTTTTCTACCTTAAAATTACAATGTCTGTGACAAGATATATAATCAAAAATATTTTAATTTTGATAAACATGATTATTTTCATTATTGATTTAAGATGAGTATATTTTGGTTTTCCTACCTTAAAATTACAATGTCTATGAAAAGGTATATAATCAAAAATATTTTAATTTTGGTAAACATGATTATTTTTATTATTCTTATAATATTGAATCATATTTATTTGACCCTTGGTACATTATCTTTTGCCAGTCATGTTAAAATGTTCCTGTTTTATACTAAGTTTTTAAATAGCAATAGCAATGATGTTAATACAATAAAGGATGATTTTAATATTACTTCACTTACATTGAAAGTTCATTTTGACTCATATGTCTTTGAAGTTCTGTTTTATATTATATTTTTCCACCTTGTACATTTTTAACACATCTCTTCTCTTCTATTTCCAAAAGAAAACTGGGAATGGAAGAGCTCTAATATGTGAAAATAGATGAAAATGTCCCATTCCTAGCATGGTCAAAGTAGGTCAGAGTAACTTTTTATTGTGGTGAGAACAGTCTATTTTAGTATTTCCAACTCAATTATTTATACAGCAAGGTATCTGAATGACTCTCAGATAAATCATGATTTGGTCAAATTTCTATCACTTTTTTTTCATTCTTTCATATCTATTTCTCTTTTACTAAATTATACAATAGTCTCATGATTAAAAAAAATTCACTTATATTTGATAAATAAAATTACTTTTTGACTTATTTCCACTAGAAAACAATAATTTTCACAATTATTTGAGTTCCTCTGAAAACAAAACATATCTATGTTTATTTTAAAAATTGTCCAAGTGATTGAGAAAAGTTAAAAGTAAAAGTTACTGTAAAAAATGATTTCTAAAATATTGAAAGCTATTTGATAGTTTCAGTTCTTCATTTATGCATATTCAGTAAGTTTGAATTTTTTTTTGCATTTTAATTTCTTGATTCCCCTTACTGAGGACACATTTATATCATCAGATTATTCTTTAAATGATACATTGTTAAGTATTCAGTTATTATAATAGTCAAAGATATTAATAAGGTAATACACTGTCCAATACCATGCCTTATGCCATACTGCCTTATACAAGATTTGGCTCTGCTTTGTTAAGTAATTGTCAGAATAAACTAAGAGTGGTCCCTTAACTTTAATACTGCTGTCATCCAGGTTCTAGCACTAACTGTAAGGCTATATATTTCCCCACACATAGTAAAATAGCAGGGTTGAAGAAAGACCTAGACAGCTCCTTATGTTCTCTCTGAGCCTGCCATTTTTCTTTACTTCCATTCACAAATATCCTGCCTAAGTGTCCAGTCCTATAAAAAAGAGATGTGGATGACCAAGAGTCTATCAATCAGAGTGAAGTAAGTCAGAAAGTGTATGTATGGATGTGAGAATTGGGCTGTGAAGAAAGCTAAGTGCTGAAGAATTGATGCTTTTGAACTGTGGTGTTGGAGAAGACTCTTGAGAGTCCCTTGGACTGCAAGGAGATCCAACCAGTCCGTTCTAAAGGAGATCAGTCCTGGGTGTTCATTGGGAAGACTGATGCTAAAGTTGAAACTCCAATACTTTGGCCACCTCATGCAAAGAGTTGACTCATTAGAAAAGACTCTGATGCTGGGAGGGATTGGGGGCAGGAGGAGAAGCGGATGACAGAGGATGAGCTGGCTGGATGGCACCACGGAGTCGATGGACATGAGTTTGGGAAAACTCCGGGAGTCAGTGATGTTTAGGGAGGCCTGGCGTGCTGCAATTCGTGGGGTCTCAAAGAGTCGGACATGACTGAGCGACTGAACTGAACTGAAATGAAGTCAGAAAGAGAAAAGCAAATGTTGTACATTAACACTTATATGTGGAATCTAGAAAAATGGTACTGATGAACCTATTTACAGGGCAGGGATAGAGACAAAGACATCGAGAATCGACGTGGACACGGGGCTGGGGAGGGAGGGAATGAATTGGATTAGCATTGGCATATGTGTGTATATGTAGTATTGGCATGTAGTGGGAACCTACTCTGTAGCACAGAGAGTGCTATACAGCAGTGCTCTGTGTTGACCTAGAGTGGGATGATGGGGAGGGCAGGGCTCTATGCATTCATATAGCTGATTCACATATTGCACTGCAGAAACTAAAACAACATGGTAAAGCAACTATATCCCAACTAAAAAAAGAGAGAGACTATAATTAGCATAGCTAACTACATTTCCTTGATTATCATGACTAACTCCTTAATTTAGATGAGAGTTAGACTCATCATGCCCTTTATTCTAGGTTATCTCAGTTCCCAGTAGTTAGTCAACCTCCCCCAAATTCTTTAATATCTATATTCTCAGAAGACCAGCACTTTGATTTGCTTGTGTTTGTGTATTATAATGTGATCCAACCTGTTTGCAGTCATCTATCCTTCTGTAATCTCCTCATTCAGCAAAGATTTTAGTGTGCTTCCTTTTATTTTACCAGTTATATCATTCAATATAAATGTATGATCTATTCTCCATAATTTCTTGATGTTTTCTCCTCTAATTTTTCTTCCACCAGACCTCAGACATACTAATTGTCATACTTAGATTTTCAGTGAGATTTAATTGAACCACCTCCTGAATTTCGATATCGTCTGTCTTTCTGTTAATAACTAACTCCTTCTATCTTAATAATGCAATCACTATCATACCCCAATTCTAAAACTTTTATAGACATTTCCATAACCTACAAGTTACTGAAATTTTTACTTTTCATCAGCCCCTCACTGCCTGACTTTTCAGCATACAGAACCGGTTGTCAACATTTATCTCCTTGCATATATCTTCAAACTTGCTCTCTCCCTTGATTAAATTTCTGAGATTGGAGGCGGGGGCGGTGTGCGGTTCAAAACCACATCTGGATTTTACATTCTGCTGAAAGGCAGCTTGTGAATATATCTAGGGACACATATACACAGTGTGCACATTCTCACCTCTCATTAATCAATATAACCCTCAAGAAAGTCTCCTATATTTATATCAATTCATTTTTCCTATTTTTCTGTGCAACTAGTTTTCTAAGCCTTCTTTTCAGTCCTCAGTCAGTTTTGATTTTAAAGTCACTGAACTAATGTACACAATCAGAAGAAATCTCTCATACCTACTCACTGTTAAAATTATCAAATTTTTCCTTTGTTTTCCTTTTAAAATGAATGAATTAGAAATATTTCCACCCAAGACCAAAATCTCCACTTGTGCATTTAATCCCACTGGTGCATGTCTACAAAGAATTTCTATTTTAAAACCTCCTCAAGAATAATTCCTATTAAAATAAATTCTTTAATATTTTTTGCTGCAAAACAAGTTAAAAAAAAAAAAAAAAAAACAGCATCCTTAATCCAACATCCTCCTCCACTTACCAATATCTTGCATGCGCCTGTTTTGAGGCAAATCATCAAGGAGTGCGCTATTTACATTAGTCTCCTTTCTCACCTATTGAATTCTCTGGAATCCAGGTCAGTCAGATCTTTGTCCCCACTACACAAAAGGAAAGCCCAATGATCATCACTATGCCAATATAATGGCAATTTTCATTCTACAACTCATTCAATATATTAACTGCCTTTGACATAAATTGGTTTTCTATGACAACCAGTTTATTTTGGATAACTTACTACCATGATCATTTAAAAACTTTCTCTCTAGGTAGATTGGTAGCTAGATTGATAGATATGATTACATATTTTTCTTTTGTTTCTTTCCAAAATCTGTACTCTATAATAACTCAAAAAGTCTGAGCCTCTTCTTTGTAAGTGATTCTCTACCAACGTATTTGTTTAATAGACATTTTTTACAGCAGTTTTAGATTCACAGCAAAATTAAGAGGAAGGCACAGAGGTTTTCCATAAACATCCTGTCTCCACACATACATCAACTCTTCTATTACCAATGTTCACCAGAGTAGAACATTTGTTATAATTGCTGAACATATATTGAGACATCAATATCATCCAAAATCCACTCTTGGTTTTGTACATTTGTTTTGTATGGAGATGACATATATTCTTCATTTTAATATCTTATAGGGTTTATGCATATCTGTAAAAATCCTGTGTTCCAACTATTCACCACTCATCCCTACCCAATACCTAGAACTCACTGATCATTTTGTTATTTCTATAATTTTGCTTTTTCCAGAATGTCACATAGTTGGAATCATAGTATTAGCCGTTTCAGATTGGTTTCTCCCACTTATTAATATGTGTTTAAGGTTCCTTCACCTCTTTCATGACTTGATAGCTCATTTCTTTTTAGTTCTGAATTATATTCTAATATCTGGAATACTACAGTTTAGCCATTCACCTATGGGTTAGTTTAGCCATTCACCTATGGGTTACTTTCAAATTTTGGCATTAATAAATCAAACTGCTCTAAAATATCCATGTGCAGGTAATTGCATGAATATAAGTTTTCAACATCTTTGGGTAACTATGTTTAATAAGTTGAATTGGTGGATTGTATAGTAAGAGTATATTTAGTTCTGTAAGAAACTACCAAACAGTCTTCCAAAGTTATTTTATTATTTCGCATTCCCACTAGCAATAAAAGCGTTCATATGGCTGCACATCCTTGACAGCATTTGGTGTTAGTGGTGTTAGAGATTTCTGCTATTCTAGTAGGTAGGTAACAGTATCTTATTTTAATTTCTATTTCTGTGACAACATATGATGTGGAACATCTTTGCATATGCTTACTTACCATATGTATATCTTCTTTGGTAAGGTGCCTATTAAGATCTTGGCCATTTTTAATCAGGATGTTTTATGTCTGTTGAATTTTAAGATTTATTTGTATGTTTTGAATAACAATCATTTATCAGATATGTCTCTTGAAAACATTTTCTTCCAGTCAATGACTTGTCTTCTTATTCTCTTGACATTGTCTTTTGCAGAGCAGGGGTTTTAATTTTAATAAAGTCCAGGTTGTCATTTCTTTCTTTTATGGATCATGTCTTTAAATTTTTATCTAAAAGCTCATCATCATACTCAGTATACCCAGGTCATCATACTCTTAGAAATTTTGTAATTTTGTGTTTTTAATTTAGATCTGTGAGCCATTTGGAGTTAAGTTTTGTAAAGGGTATAAAGTCTATATCTAGTTTCTTTTTTTTGCATGTGAATGCCCTACAGTTCCAGTGACTTTTGTTGAAAGACTATCTTTGTTCTATTGTATTACCTTCATTCCTTTGTCAAAGATCAGTTGACCATATTTTTGTGAGTCTATTTCTGAGCTATCTACCAGGTCCCATTTATCCATACATCTATTATCTTGCCAACACCACACAGTCCTGATTACTTACCTTTATAATAAAGTTTTGGATTCTGGCAGTATTGCTTCTCCAACTCTGTTCTTCAAGTTTTGTGTGGGTACTCCTATATAAAGGTTAAAATTTCTTTTTATATCTTCAAAACAAATTGCTAGGAATTTGATCAGGATTGCATTGAATCTATTGACATATTGACAATATTGAATCTTTCTATATGTGAATGTGGAATATATCTCCACTTATATAGCTTTTCTTTGATTTATTAAAGTTTTACAGTTTTTCTCATATAGAACCTGTCCAAATTTTGTTAGATTTATATTTAAGTACTCAATTTTGGGGATGTGAATATAAATAATATTTTGTTCTTAATTTCTAATTTCACTCATTACTGCTCGCCTATAGGAGAAAATTGACTTTTTTATATGAATCTTACATCCTGTGACTTCTTTATATTAAGTTACTTCCAGGATTGTTTCATAGATTCTTTTGGATTTTCCAATAGACTATAATGTTATCTGAGAACAAACACAGTTATTATTTCCTCCTTCCCATTTTTCCTTCCTTTTCTTAATATATTAGTTAGGACTTCTAGTAAGATGTTGAAAAGCAATGGTGAGAGGGTACATTCTTGCCTTATTTCTGATTTTAGTAAGAAAACAGAATTTATCACTTTGAGTTTCTAAGTTTGATATTAGCTGTAAGTTACTTGTAGAGATCGTTTTTCAACTTGAAGAAAGAATTTACTGAGAGTTTTTGTCATGCATAAATGTTAGAGTTTTTCAAATGCATTTTCTACATCAATGCTTAACTTTTAGGTTTGTTATCCATAATAGATTCTATTTCTATCATGAAATTTACCTAAGAGAATTTTCTTTCTGCAACAGAAAAGAAAAAGAAAAAAAAAAGCATGATGGTCACACTCAGTCCTCCATTGCACTAGCTATACCAGAAGAGTTCTTTAGCCTAATGTATATATACAGAAAAAGAGAGAGAGAGAGAGAGAGTAATAGCAAATAGCAATCTGGAGAAATTTAAATACCTATATAAGGGAATGAGTGAGAAAATCCAAGAGCTTTAACTCAAAAAGTTCTGGCCTAGTCAGCCGAAAAGACTTTTAATTTAATGTAATAATGTTGAATGGAACTACTCACTTGGCAAAAAATAGCTGACTTAGGTCAGTTATTCTCTAGGAGTAGATCCTGAGGTGGGGATTCTTGTTCAAGTATTATTTGGGGAATGCTTTCAAATGGAGGGAAATTGAGAAAGCAAGAGGGATATAAAAAGAAAGTTAGGCAAGAATATATCCTAACTAAAAACTCAGACAAGTCCTGGAGCACATCTTAGAACTTTTTTTTTTTTTTTTATCGCCTTGAGACAGCAGGTTGTCTTTGGCATCCCCATGCCAGTCAGGCGTTAGGCAACGTCATGTCTTCTTTGCAGCCCCAAGGTGTTAGGCAACGTCATGTCTTCTTTGCAGCCCCATGGACTGTATATTCTCCAGAATTCTGTATATTCTCCTGAATTCTCCAGGCCAGAAGACTGGAGTGGGTAGCCTTTCTCTTCTCCAGAGGATCTTCCCAACTCAGGAATCGAACCCAGGTCTCCCACATTGCAGGCAGATTCTTTTCCAGCTGAGCCACAAGGGAAGCCCAAAGTATCCCATTTGGCCATGCTCAATTCTTAAAAAAGAGAGAGGCAACAATAACAGAGCTGGAGGATGAAAAGCAGGCCAATAAAGGGGCTGAGGATTGAAAATAGCAGCATCTACTCTTTGAAATGACACTAAAACAGCTTCTTTTGGACCAAGATTCCCTACAGAGAGATACTTCTGAGTTTTTTTTATTTTGGATACGCCCCCCATCAGACCATCTTTTGCTTAGCAGTCAGTACTCCTTAGTAAGAGTGAGTCTAGTAAAATTGAGTCCAGAAGGTCTGGAGTCCTACATCGCATGACATTTGGAAACACTTGAGCATATCTCAATGCATATCAAATACAGATTGCATTTTAGGAAGATGTCAGATTTAATGTTTGATTTCTGCTGTCACTAACTAGGACATGGATTTAGCACCTCTGAATCACTAAGAAATGGTAACCAAGGTGCATACACAGTCACCAAAACACTAAGTTATTCTCTCTTGGTAGCTTCTGTGTGTTTGAATTCTTTGGACTACTCTTAAATGTAACATTTTTTTTTTAATCTATTGTTCCCATGGCTCAACTATATAGAGGAAAATGTTATTTTTAATTGATTGTATCCTACACATATGAATATTATTCTGTGTAATGTTTTGCCATAGTTAACATGTTAAGCTCAATAAGAAATCATGAAAATAACATAACTATGTTTATATTTGGCCAAGATTGTATGTATGTTAGTAAAGGAAGCCTTGAGCCCTCAATTTTTAACAAAAACACTGAGATTGCACCATTCATTCCTTCTAAGTCACTCCCTACTGAAAACAGGTAAATATTTTTCTCATTCCTTCTTATCATCCCATATTTTTCCCTTCTGGTTAATTCTTACCTCAATTAATGTGATCAATATCCTTTCTCACACATTCATTCATAGAAGCTCTTCTAGCTTCATAAAATTTTCATTCAAATGCCCCATATTATTCTTTAGGATTCATTCTTTTTTTAACATGCTTATTTGCCTCTGATTACAATCTATCCCCAAAACTGTTATAATATCTCTTTTGGAAATACAATCTGAATATCAACTAGCTACTTAAGACCTTTCCCTATATCCCCTTGCTTAGTTAATAATACAACATCTTCCTGATATAGTAAGACATTGTAATATGGATATTACTAGCTTTGGATACTGAGATCTACATATATCCTCTGGGTCCATCCTCTGATCCCGTTCCTGTACCTCAGGATGACCTTTCACATATCTGCAATGCATTTCTTTTCATGCCTACTCTATTCCCCATTTTCTTTCCACTTGGCTAACCTTATCTTTTATTCATACATCCCTCAACTCTTACTATATGAGGGAAGCATTTATTATGTAGTAGTTATAAAGACAGTCTTTTATTTTTCTGCATACACACCTTGCACTAATTCTTAAAATGAGTGTCTACCAATGCTAAACTTTATCTCATTTTGATATTAACATGTTGTTTCATGTATCCTTTTAACTGGAGGAGGTGTTCTTTAGCAAGAAAAAATTCAGATTAGCTAATTTGTTATGTTGTTAAAAATAGGATCAAAGCCTCTCCTTATCACAATAGCCTTTCTGTAGACCTTTATCATGGTACATTTTTGCTATTTGTTAACTGTGTTTTGCATTCCTTTTCTTCCTGATCTAAAGTTAAAGTCCAAGAGAAACCAAGCTAGCTAATTCAATTTTGTTACCTGATTAATGAATTAATGAGAGTGAAGAACTAGAATATCAATTCCATGTGCCAAATAATATATTTTATGTTTTTGTTTTGATCATTAGCACTTTCATACAAGAGTTTGTGTAGAAATACATATATATATATAAAATCCCTTATTCTTTTTTCTTAAGTAGAAAACCAAAGAATATTTGTACTGTATTACATATTATAGGATAGATTTGTAAGAATAAAATAATGCAACTTTAAAATAACAGTAATGCAACATTACTAAGAATATAAGTAAATTTTTTAACTGTAGTAAAAAACATTGTAAAATTTACTTTAGAAATTACATTTCTGGCATGAGAAAGGTACAGTCACGCTGTTGTAAAATTCATCTCTAGTATTTTTTCATCTTACAAAACTGAAATTCTGTATCTATTAAAGGAACAACTGTCCTTTACCCCATCCCCCCAACCTATGGTAACCACATTGCTTTCTGTATCTATGAATTTGATTACTTTAAATACCTCATGCAAGTGGAATCATATAGTAATTGTCCTTTTATGATGGGTTTATTTCACCAAACATGAAATCTTCATTTAGTAGTGTGAGACAGAATTGTCCTTCTTTTTTAAGGCTGCATAATATCCTATTACATGTATGCACCACTTTTGTTTAGATATTCATTTGTTCACAGACCTTTGGGTTGCTCCCACCTCTTTGCTATTGTGAATAGTGTTGCTATGAATATGGGCATGCAAATATCTCTTTGAGATCCTGCTTTAAATTTCTTAGGAAATATATCCAGCAGTAGGATCACCTTCTACATAAACTACATATCCCTTAGGCTCCCAAGTGGGACAAAATTCCTTTATAGTTATGAGATTGAGCTCCAAATCCAGGATATCTTGTTGATGCCTTGGTGTCTTCAGTAAGAAAGGGGACACTTGATGAGACCTTAGTTTTTCTCCCTGAAAGTAGAATCCCTGTTCATTATTCTCTAGAAACCCTTTTCACTTTCTAGAATATCTCTTTATTTATATTGGTTTTTGGCATTAGCAACTTGATAAAGTGAACATATTTTTATCCTATTTCCTTTCAAAAGATTGTTGAGGTGGAGCACCAAGGCAAGCTTTAAATTTCAAAAGTTTTTAGCCTCTTTGATTTATGCAGAAGTGTCAGTATAACTCTCCTTATTTTAACTGGCTTTTATTTTTATTTCTTTGATTACAGATACTACTCATGATAATTTTCATAATCTCTACTTATATTTATATACATCTTTGCTTTTCCATTTCTATACCTCCCTTTATGATTCAGTATTGGGTACTATGAACCCACAATGCTAGACTGGAAGAAAGGATTGGCTGATTTCCTCTGAAGTATTCTGTCCAATTAAAACACCAGGATTATTGTAAACCACACTATTAGTCCTTCAATCTGAGACTTCTTAATCTAAACAGAGGTTTGAACAGTAAGTGTGATATATGTATGATTGATTTCATGATTAATATAATGATGAATTTTAAATGTTTTTGTAGTCCAAAGCTTTCATATATATTTATAAAATTTCTAATATATATATTAGAAATTGTGTGTGAGAAGCAGCTGTTTTTTTTAAATGGCCAAGAATTTCTACTCTTTATATATTTTCATTCCTTTTATCAAACATAAAAATTTATATATGATACCTGATTTTTTTTGCTGTCAATAGCCAATCACACAGGCTTTTATTTTTTTTTTCCAACTTTTTGTCCAAGAGTTATAAGGTCATTACATCCATGATGTCTTCTCATTAACAAAAGTAGCCAGTTTACCAGTTCTTTTTATCACCTTATTGCCTGAATCATTATTTTTCCCGTACTGCAATAAGAGTTTCTCCCTTTTTCTGCTCACTGCAGAACTTGTGAAATGTGCCACACAATGCAGTTATTTGTTAAAGCAGCATCTCCTCTGTGACTGCCTATTTCTATTTATAGCAAAATGGAGTCATCTACGCTAAGGTAGTAGCAAACTATTTTAAAGTCCAGTGGCTTCTGTTCAGTCACTCAGTCATGTCTGACTCTTTGCGACCCCATGGACTGCAGCACACCAGGCTTTCCTGTCCATCACCAACTCCCAGAACTAGGTGAAACCATCCAATCATCTCATCCTGTCGTCCCCTTCTCCTGCATTCAATCTTTCCCAGCATCCAGGTCTTTTCGAATTAGTCATTTCTTCACATCTTCAGCATCAGTCTTCCAAGGATTATTCAGTGCTGATTTCCTTTAGAATTGACTGGTTTGATCTCCTTGCAGTCCAAGGGACTCTCAAGAGTCTTCTCCCACACTGCAGTTCAAAGGCATCAGTTCATCAATAAAGCTTTCTTTATAGTGGCTTTCCAGTGGCTTAGTAAAACAAAATTTTATTATACTTTTCCCAACATGAGTTGGTTAGCTTAATATTAGCCTTGCTAGAAAACACAGGTCATTTTCATTTCATTTTGACTTTGCTTTCAAGATGCAGTAGAAACAAACAATATAAATAGCATTGTGACTTGTAATACTTCTGCCAGAAATGTCTCCTGTCACTTAAATAACCACTCCATTGGCCAAATCAAGTCATAGGTCCATTCCTAACTTTAACAGGTCAGAGAAACACAGTCCTATTATGTGCTTCTTTATTGAAACAGCCCAGAAGTCTTTGGTGAATAGCTCTGAAATCTAACATAGTGTCTGTATACCAATGAAACAAAGGGAAGTAAAAAAGATCTATACAGAGAGTGAAGGGAAGTTTAGAACTTACCCAGCATCATTTGTTAATAATAAATATTCTCTTCCATTGCAAATGTTTGAATAGATCTTTTTAAAATTTAGTTTTATGATTTTGAACATTTAGCAAACAGTTGAAGATATAGGAATTGCACTTCAGTAGGGGTTTTGTTTTGCTCACAGATCATAGAGCTCAGAACCCATATCCTTAGAACAAAAAATAATGAATAATTATATGTTCTTTTTATAATAATATCATTTGATTGCCTAGAATGTAGTGATTAAGCTTTTTTGGAATAAGGATATATTCTGATTTTCATTTGCGTATCATTTTTTCTTTTGGAAATGCATCACACCAATATACTTTTTCAAACTTTTAATTTAAAAAAGAAGTTTAAAAATGTTTTTTAAAGTCTGTGTGGTAAGGTATTTGATTAGAGGAAGATGAACATTCTTTTTATTCTTTTGAATTTTGTCAACCATTACCACCTCATAAAACCCTGCAGGTAAATTTTATATTCTCTGTTGTTTTTCCTTAATCCTGTTGAATGAATCAATTTAAATGTCTTATTTAGAGGCTTAAAATGCCATTGAACATGCCAAGATTTGTTTTCTAAACTGTGATTCTGGTTGCTTTGTTGTTGTTTTTTTTTTATAATTTCCTTCTTTATCAATTCAGATGCAGTGGACGCCTGGCTTCCAGTCATTTGCATCGCAATAACACCCAGTGGCAAGCTAGAGAGCCCTGGCCTGGAGCCAGAGAAGCAGGCTACCCTGGACTTCCTTGTGCTTTCACTGCTCCTTCAATGGACCTTTGGTATCAGCTGAAAAAGATGCTATAAATTGGGCTGTTTCTTTAGCTAAAACCCTATGATTGAATTAGAGATCATTTTAATATTTTATAGGAATCTCAGAACATATGCTAAAAATCGAGCTGGATGTGCTGTGATCTAATGGACTGGAAAGGCATTTTGTCCACTCTAGTAATTTTCTTGGCTACCATTTTTATTGTTCATGTTTCAGCAGTTGCATTCTGTGTCACTGAGTGGTCAGAGCTATTTTCACTCACAAGTCAAAACTAGGCAATTATTCTCTTTTTTTAATTTTCAATTTTTTCTTCACTTTTTTTTCTAATAGTGAATTTTGGCAAATACCTTTATCTTAAAACCTTAGCCCCAGAAGACTGAAAGGTGTTTGATTATAGCTGAAGAAAGCTTGAATTCCAAACAAAAATGACTATTCTACTACTGGAAACATTCATTTAAGAATTCACATAACACATACCTAAGAAGTAAAATTTTCCAGAATTGAAGTCTAAAGACAAAAATAAAAATAGTTTTGACATTATCTCCTTCTCACACATGATCATAACTGAAAATGAATAACTTTTGTTTGTGTCATCATTTCAAAATAAAATGTGAAAAAGATGCTACTTTAAAACCTGAGTTTTATGATCTCACCAATGTAAATTTGTTCCTCTCTTTATCAATTATTATTTATTGCTTGCTACATTTCAGGAATGATGCTAGATTCTGTGCCTAAAATAAATTTATAATCTCCTAAATAAGAGAAACTGATAAACAGACAATTGAATATGGTATTCTTAAACATCAAAGTTTGGTTGGCTCAAACTTACATTTACAAGTGATTTTGCTTTGTAAGTATGTCAATCTAAATTTTAATCTCTTATAGAGAATGAATCTCTTCAGATTGTATTTATCTAGTGCCTAGCATCCAATATTGCAAATAATTTTCTTCATAATTTTGTTAATTGATAATTTCTTACTATATACAGCATAATTCATAGTACTAATGCTATTTTATTTTTTCTATATACCTGTAGCTATTCTGCAATGCTAAATTCATTGCCATGCCTTCCAACAAGAATAACTTGATGTGAAAATATCATTAGTCACCAGTGTACAGTTCTCTTCCAATTTTTTGCATAGGAAAGGATCATTATGAAGTTAGGGGTAGCCAAGTTTTTGCTTTCGCCATGAAATGTTAGTGGAAGTGCATGTTGTACCTTCTTAGTGAAGACTGTCTAAATGTCACCCTTAAAAGTTGCAAGTTCTCACGATCAGCAACCCTTATTACACTATTGGCTTTGTTTTCTGCATAGTATTTATTACCATTTAGAAAACAAAGTTTTAATTGTTGCATGCTTTCCCATACTCTGAAAGGTATATATTTGAATGTGAGATCAACAAAAACAACGTTTTTCTTCAATTTTTCAACTGATATCTGTTCTTTTTCTTTAGGTCTAATATAGTGCTTGGAATATAGAAAATACTGTGTAAATTAACAGTCGTCACTGGGAGGTTACTTGATAAGGCAGGTGTAATGCTTATTTACAAAACACTGGAGATACACATAAATGTATGTATGTGTGTGCATGTATATAATATACACACATACATATTTTGGAGTTCATATGCACACATTTTATATATATTATTTACACATTATATATCAATATATGTTAAAAGTATGAAATACATTTATTTATATAAAATAAATATGCATATATGTATATATAGAAAACTAGAGATACATACAAGTGTACACACATACACTATTTCTTGTATGCTTGAGTTCTCTTGTTAATACTGTTTACATTGTTCATTTATATTACACATATTTTTATAAATGGTATAGTTCACTAAGAGCATTAAAAGAGTAAGTGTAGTGCAAGAGTGAGTTTAGGAGGCTTAGATGAGAAAGGATTAACATTATGCCAAGTAGAATATTTCATTTTAAGAGTTCAGAGACTGTGTATTTCTGATTATGATGTATTGGTGTGGCAGTGGGATATAAAGTTAAAGTGGAATTATATGAAAATTGTTGCAGTGGATGGGTTTAAGGCCAGGTTTAATAGCTCTTGACATCATGAAGGATGGTGGCAGGTTAGTTGATCAGAATGAGTATCATTCAGGAACCCAAACTAATTTAGAAGAGCAGCCATGAGTGTGGTAGAATCATATGATTACTGATTTACAAAGATATAGAAATTTTACGGTGTGTTTTTAATAAAAGCCTTAAAATCAGTACAAGTTTTCAGCCTCCTGTCATTTTCCTTACCTCTCTTTTTCAAAGAATTGAATTCTGGAAAGCCAGAAGGAAATCCAAACTTTGATTAAAAATAAAACAAGGATTTTTGTTAACTTGAGGGAAAAAAGCTTCTTGCTGAACAAACTACTGTTTTCAAGAAGTGATAACAAGAGAGAAATAGAAAGTCAGGACAGAACATTCAGTCCTATACATTTAGTCAAGAGAGAAGGAAACTATGACAAATTTGTCTTTGAGAAAATTTAAGCATGACCTGACACTGCATAACAGCTCCAAATGCCACAACTCAATTTCTGAATTTGAGTGGAATAAATTAAAATATATGAGAAATGTAGTGGTCCATAAGTCATTTGATGTAGTTTTTAGACTGTGACTTAACATGACCTAATTGGAAGAAGTTGTCATTCCATTTTTCAGGGGATCCTCCCAACCCAGGGAATAAACCCAGGTCTCCTGTATTCCAGGGAAGCCTGATAAAGGCAGAATTTTTTAGTTATTTCTTGATTGACTCAGAATTGAAATGTTTAGTGGAATAAGAAGACAAATAAGAACCAGCTAGTGGCTCCAATTGTTGAATAAATAAAATAAAAATTCTGTACCCATTCTTCTACTGATGGACATCTAAGTTGCCTCCATTGTCCTAGCTATTATAAAAAGTGCTGCTGCAAACATTGGAGCACATGTATCTTTCTCAACTATGGTTTTCTCAGTGTATATGCCCAGTAGTGAGATAGTTGGGTCATATGGTAGTTTTATTCCTAGTTTTTTAAAGAATCTCCATACAGTTCTCCATAGTGGTTGTATCAATTCAGCCCAGTGCTCTGTGACAAACAAGAGGGATGGGAGGGGTGAGGGATGGGAGAGAGGTTCAAGAAGGAGGGGAACCTATGTATGCCTATGGCTGATTCATATTTATGTATGACAGAAACTGCCAGGATATTGTTAAGCAGTTACCCTCCAATTTTTTTTTTTTTTTTTTAATTTCAGCACTGATAAAATTCAAACCCAATATGAGAAATGTATGGGGAAAAAAAAAAAAAAAACAACCCTGAAGAATTAGGCAGTAGCCAGGTAACAATTATTGTGAGAAATGGAAGCTTTTGGTTATAGAGGACTAAGGAATCAAATTTTAGGAATATTCCAGGAGAGAAAAGTCTAGAGTTTTCCCCTTTACCTTCATGTTGTGAGTCTGAGGGCTTGAAGCTCAGATCAGATCAGTCGCTAAGTCGTGTCCAACTCTTTGTGATCCCATGAACCGCAGCACGCCAGGCCTCCCTGTCCATCACCAACATCCAGAGGTCACTCAGACTCACATCCATCGAGTCAGTGATGCCATCCAGCCATCTCATCCTCTGTCGTCCCCTTCTCCTCCTGCCCCCAATCCCTCCCAGCATCAGAGTCTTTTCCAATGAGTCAACTCTTCACATAAGGTGGCCAAAATATTGGAGTTTCAGCTTCAGCATCATTCCTTCCAAAGAATACTCAGGACTGATCTCCTTTAGAATGTACTGGTTGGATCTCCTTGCAGGCCAAGGGACTCTCAAGAGTCTTCTCCAACACCACAGTTCAAAAGCCTCAATTCTTCAGCGATCTAAGCTTTCTTCACAGTTCAACTGTCACACCCATACATGACCACTGGAAAAACCATAACTTTGACTAGACAGACCTTTGTTGGCAAAGTAATGTCTCTGCTTTTGAATATGCTATCCAGCTTGATCACAACTTTCCTTCCAAGGAGTAAACAGCTTTTAATTTCATGGCTGCAATCACCATCTGCAGTGATTTTGGAGCTCCCCAAAATCAAGTCTAACACTGTTTCCCCATCTATTTCCCATGAAGTGATGGGACCAGATACCATGATCTTCGTTTTCTGAATGTTGAGCTTTAAGCCAACCGTTTCACTCTCCACTTTCACTTTCATCAAGAGGCTTTTTAGCCCCTCTTCACTTTCTGCCATAAAGGTGGTGTCATCTGCATATCTGAGGTTATTGATATTTCTCCCAGCAATCTTGATTCCAACTTGTGTTTCTTCCAGTCCGGCATTTCTCATGATGTAGTCTGCATTTAAGTTAAATAAACATGGTGACAATATACAACCTTGACGTACTCCTTTTCCTATTTGGAACCAGTCTGTTGTTCCATGACCAGTTCTAACTGTTGCTTCCTGACCTGCATACAAATTTCTCAAGAGGCAGATCAGGTGGTCTGGTATTCCCATCTCTTTCAGAATTTTCCACAGTTTATTGTGATCTACACAGTCAAAGGCTTTGGCATACAGAATTTTGCCAAGAAAATACACTGGTCATAGCAAATACCCTCTTCCAACAACACAAGAGAAGACTCTATACATGGACATCACCAGATGGTCAACACCGAAATCAGATCAATTATATTCTTTGCAGCCAAAGATGGAGAAGCTCTATACAATCATCAAAAACAAGACCAGGAGCTGACTGTGGCTCAGACCATGAACTCCTTATTGCCAAATTCAGACTGAAATTGAAGAAAGTAGGGAAAACTACTAGACCATTCAGGTATGACCTAAATCAAATCCCTTATGATTATACAGTGGAAGTGAGAAATAGATTTAAGGGCCTAGATCTGATAATAGAGTGCCTGATGTACTATGGAATGAGGTTCATGACATTGTACAGGAGACAGGGATCAAGACCATCCCCATGGAAAAGAAATGCAAAAAAGCAAAATGGCTGTCTGGGGAGGCCTTGCAAATAGCTGTGAAAAGAAGAGAAGCAAAAAGCAAAGGAGAAAAGGAAGGATATAAGCATCTGAATGCAGAGTTCCAAAGAATAGCAAGAAGAGATAAGAAAGCCTTCTTCAACAATCAATGCAAAGAAATAGAGGGAAACAACAGAATGGGAAAGACTAGGGAACTCTTCAAGAAAATCAGAGATACCAAAGGAACATTTCATGCAAAAATGGGCTCGATAAAGGACAGAAAAGGTATGGACCTAACAGAAGCAGAAGATATTAAGAAGAAGTGGCAAGAATACACAGAAGAACTGTACAAAAAAGAGCTTCATGATCCAGATAATCACGATGGTGTGATCACTGACCTAGAGCCAGACATCCTGGAATGTGAAGTCAAGTGGGCCTTAGAAAGCATCACTACGAACAAAGCTAGTGGAGATGATGGAATTCCAGTTGAGCTATTCCAAATCCTGAAAGATGATGGTGTGAAAGTGCTGCACTCAATATGCCAGCAAATTTGGAAAACTCAGCAGTGGCCACAAGATTGGAAAAAGTCAGTTTTCATCCCAATACCAAAGAGGGCTTGAAGCTAGAGGTAATATAATGTGATATTGGGGTCAAAGTTGAAAACTTGACCAAGGTTGTACTCACAAATATCAATTCATACTTTTGAGGCAGTAGGGATGCTCATGATGCTACAAACTCTCTAAAATAACACAAAACATGAGAAATGATTTCATTATTATGCACCGTGTGTTCAGACTTTGTAATCTTAGATTCCTGCCAGACCCACTCATACCAAAAAGACAGCACAACAATCAAACCAACAGGTAGAGTAATATTAAGAAAATGATAGACTTTTATTATTAGTTTAAGGAGCCAAGAACTTGAAGATGACTGGACTGCAGACCTCTGAACACTCTTTCACATAATCTTTGGAATAGGGAATAATGAAAAGGAAAGCTATACTTAAAAGCAAGGGTAAAGTCTATAATACAATGATTTGGACATAACTTGAGTTCACATGAAATGATGAGGTTTACATAATAATCTTAAATGTACACCCCTCTTCCACGCATGTGATGAACTCATTGTAGGGAATAATTTAAATTTTTAGCTACAGGAGGATATAACTAGCCTAGGTATGGAGAATATAAAGCAAATCAAAATGTATTCACATGGGAAAAATTAGAAGAATTGAAATTAAGAAATAAAAATTAAAATCTAAAAAGATAGTTAAAACTTGGGAACAAGAAGGAAGAGCAATAGTATTGAAGAAGTACTTAATGAAATATTGACCATGGAAATGATAATCCAGTGTATAAACTGAATATACACTGAAAGGCTGCAAGAAATAGTCCAAGTCACTGTAATACAGAATAAAAATTAATTTAGTGATGACATACAAAATTGTATCCATCCAAATAAAGATAATCATACACCTAGATTATCAAATAATTGTTTTGGATATAGACAATTTGGAAGTACAGTATTTTTGTAAAGAGAGCATTGTCTGGAAAAGTTAGTAAGTTGAAATAGTCATTCTTAAAGGGAATTTTGCAATATTTACATTAAATATGAATATGCATTTTGTCCTGATGAGCCAAACTTAGTGTAAATATGTATGAAGTTATTATGGAGATGTCCATGTTATTCATGTAAGCAAAGTCATAACTTAGTGACCATCAGTAAGAAATAATCGTCTAGGAAAATATCAGTTACTTCCCTACAAAAACATGGAAACATGTTTAAATTTCATAGCACAATTTCAATTATGTGAAAGCAAAACTACAAAACAAAACCACAAGTGTGCCTTTTTTTCAGACTCATGAACACTTAAGGGTTTCTGTCAAAAATATCAGAGTATGTTTATATAGCAGTGCTGGAACGATGAGAGGAGAATGAGTGGGAAATTAGTTTTCAATGAAAAATTAAAATCATAAAGGATTTTTTTATGAATCTTTGGCATCACTAAGCTCTTAAGAGTACGATTAATTAAACTCTACATCAGAAATCTAAAATTTCAGTTAAAAATGTATTTTTTAGAGAAAAATATTCTGTTTAAAAAAGGAATCACCTTCTTTGAGCAGTTATTATATTAGTAGGCAACATTAAGAATAGAGAATTATGCATTGTTTATGTTGATTATATCTTTGTTTTAAGAAGAATGATAATCTGAAAATGGTAAAATGAGTAATATTATGAAATAATTCAGTTGCAAAGGAGGTAGCAAGATTAAATAAAATGCATTACTGTTACATATGCATGGACTTCTTCCATTGCGTAATAGTTGGTAATTGTCATACTATATAATGAACATAATTGTAGTTAAGATTGGCACACTATCCAATTAGTTTTAAGTATTTGCTTAAAAAGATAAAGATGGAGAGAGTGAAAAGTGAAAGTGTTAGACTTAGCTGTGTCGAACTCTTTGGGACTCCATGGAATGTAGCCTGCCAGGCTCCTCTGTCCATGGAATTTTCAAATGTACTATAACAGATATTGTAAATATACATTTATTGAATAATTTTGAAAAAATAGGCTTACCAAGAAGAAATATATAAAAAATACACAAACAGAAGTTGTGGAGATGAAAAATAAAGTGTCCGAAATAAAAATACAATAGATGAAATGAATATCAGATTAGATATTACAGAAGGAAAATAATTACAGAAAATAGAGCACAGATATAAGAGCAAAAACAAAAAGAAAATTGAACTTCAGTGACTTGTGGGACAATATCATACAGACTCTCATATGTTTAAATTGAAGCAAGAGGAGGAGGCAAAAAATTAAACAGGAAAATCATGGCTAAAAGACTTCCAAAAGTAATAAAAACCAATAAGTCAATAGATACAATAATTTCAGCATGAATAAATCTCAAATTTATTATGTAAAATGAAAAACTAGACAAAAGAGATTACATACCATAAAGTCTACATTAAATTCTAGAAATGATAGAAATATTGTGATAGTTAGAAGATCAATGGATACCCTAGGCTGGAGGATGGCAAAAGAAAATTGTCAATGGGGCATGAGAGAACTTCCCAGGGTTATGGGAATCTATAGTAGGATTTTACGGTATATACACACTTGTATATACAAACATGCTATATTGTATGTTAAAATATCATGTTTGATAACAGATTCTTTGTTATTTTGAAGTATGCACATAACAAAATAAAAATGTTATTAATTTATAGAAATTAAAGAAAAGCTTGATTTATCTTTCACATAAACCAATAGTTCTATATTTAACAAAATAAATGGAAAATAGAAGATAGATGTCATACATATAAAATCAGAAAACAATTAGATTATTGTTAAAAATAATTCAAGATACATTTATTTGGTGAATATTTTAAAAGCAATTAATTTGAAAATAAAATAAATCATATCTTTCATCATTTAAAGAAAAACATGTAATTTTTCAATCTGTAATCCATTTAGGAGTTTAGGAATATCTAAGTATTATTCTGGAGAAGTAAATGGCAATCCACTCCAGTACTCTTGCCTGGAGATTCCCATGAACGGAGGGGCCTGGTGGGCTACAGTATATGGGGTTGCAAAGAGTCAGACAAGACTAAGCAACTAACACACACACGCAGGTATTACTTCTGATGATCAAGGCTTTTTATTTCTGTCTTAATATAAAATATTAAAATTCAGATTGGATATCACATGTGTGAATATACCAAACAAATATTGGAATTTATGACTTTAAGATTATATAGATATAAACATACTGACACATATTGGGGCTTCCCTGATAGGTCAGTTGGTAAAGAATCCACCTGCAGTGCAGGAGACCCTGGTTCCATATCTGGGTCAGGAAGATCCTATGGAGAAGAGAAAAGCTACTCACTCCATTATTCTTGGGCTTCCCTGGTGGCTCAGCTGGTACAGAATCCACCTGCAGTGTGGGAGACCTGGATTAGAAAGAGCCCTTGGAGACAGGAAAGGCTACCCTCTCCAGTTTTCTGGCCTGGATAGGTTCATGGGGTTGCAGAATCAGACACGACTGAGCAACTTTCACTTACACACATATATTAAAAATAAATACCATGCACATTACGATACATTGAAAAATGTAATGTTAGAGATGGAAGGGACTATCAACAAAGGCAAAATAAATTAGATTTCAGTTTAATCCTTACTGTAGAATCTGGCATTTAGATATTTATTCAGTTCTTTATCATCACCATAATCATGTTTATGAATTATATCTATTAATTGCATAAAACTGCTAATAATATGTAAAGTCTGAAAATTACATCACTTTCATTGATTATATTATTTGCTTTTAAATGAATTTTGTTATCTAATCTAATATTAATTACAAAATATAATTTTATGCATAATGTTTTAATTGGAAAGTAGTTAATTTAAGTACATTAGAATATGAAAATATATAGGCTAAGTTTTTTTCTAAATAAGCTTCTTAAAAATAAATGCAACTCTTCCTAATACTATGAAAAGAAAGCAGTTTAAAAAATCAAGTGTAACAACACAAAATTTTCATAGAGTACTGAATGGTTTTCTATGGAGGCATTTCCAAATTTCTTATTATAGTCTTCATCAAATAACATTGAGGATTTTAATGGAACTGTAAGCGAGAGACTTGTTCAGAATTGCCAATTGCCGTTCAACAGTTTTTGTCTTCACTATGTCTTCTTCCGTATTGTATTCATAGAACATTAAAATATCACAATATTTCTTGTCAACTGGACAGATGATAGCTCTGAGAATAGTTGTACAGCCACTTAGAAACTAATTAGCATTATTACAGAGGATTGTATATGATAATTAACAATTAAACTTTCAGAACAGAAGCTGATCCTCCCTAGAGGAGACTCTACATAGATTATGATTAAAGAAGGAACTTTGTGAAATCTTCTTCACACAACAGTTACATAATTATGATTCTTTGCTACAGTCATTACTATTTAAATGTGCTATATATGTGCACCTGTAACTTTGGATACACATTTCTATATACTTAAGTAATAAATAATATTGTGTTTTATCAGCAACACTGTCTTGCATCTATTTTTCAGAATTCTAAACAAGGTGCTCTTATAACACTTGGCCACACTTATTTTAAATAAATATTTTATTTTTTTTCTAGAATATGGTTTTTATTTTGAGATCATGTTATTAGAGATATTAACATAGAATTGTTACATCTTTTTTCAAAAAAATAAAAAAATATTTTAATAAAGTGGACACTGTATAAAGATTGGAACTACTGATTCACAACCATATTCCAGAAGAATTTTTGGACATCAAGGACCAAATTTTCTGATAAAACATAACCTCAATTTACTTTTTATCTTTGTACATATGAATATATGATAATTTCAGGGAAATTATGTCCCTTTACTCTCTACTAAGCAGCATAAAATTTTAGATGGGTTAATAATGATGCAGCATGGGTACTGTCAGAGAAAGCAAAGGCATCCCACTCCAGTACTCTTGCCTGGAAAACCTCATGGATGGAGGAGCCTAGTGGGCTGCAGTCTATGGGGTCGCACAGAGTCGGACACGACTAAAGCGGCTTAGCAGCAGCAGCATGGGTACGCTATCCTCAATTAACAGTTTGGCACACTTGCACATAATTAGTAATTTTAACAAGTAAAGAAATTTATTTTTTTCCCTTAAAAATGTAACTCAGCCTGTCAGATCAGATCAGTCGCTCAGTCGTGTCCGACTCTTTGCGACCCCATGAACCGCAGCACGCCAGGCCTCCCTGTCCATCACCAGCTCCCGGAGGTCACTCAGACTCTCATCCATTGAGTCAGTGATGCCATCCAGCCATCTCATCCTCTGTCGTCCCCTTCTCCTCCTGCCCTCAATCCCTCCCAGCATCAGAGTCTTCTCCAATGAGTCAACTCTTCACATGAGGTGGCCAAAATACTGGAGTTTCAGCTTTAGCATCATTCCTTCCAAAGAAATTCCAGGATTGATCTCCTTCAGAATGGACTGGTTGGATCTTCTTGCAGTCCAAGGGACTCTCAAGAGTCTTCTCCAACACCACAGTTCAAAAGCATCAATTCTTCGGCGTTCAGCCTTCCTCACAGTCCAGCTCTCACATCCATACATGACCACAGGAAAGACCATAGCCTTGACTAGGCAAACCTTTGTTGGTAAAGTAATGTCTCTGCTTTTGAATATGCTATCTAGGTTAGTCATAACTTTCCTTCCAAGGAGTAAGCGTCTTTTAATTTCATGGCTGCAGTCACCATCTGCAGTGATTTTGGAGCCCAGAAAAACAAAGTCTGACACTGTTTCCACTGTTTCCCCATCTATTTCCCATGCAGTGATGGGACTCAGCCTGTAGAAAGGTTCAAAAGGTTCAGTTGAGTTAAGTTCAGTTGCTCAGTCCTGTCTGACTCTTTGCTGACCCCATGAATCAGAGCACACCCAGCCTCCCTTTCCATCACCAACTCCTGGAGTTCACTCAAACTCAGGTCCATCGATTTGTGATACTATCCAACCATCTCATCCTCTGTCATCCGCTTCTCCTCCTGCCCCCAATCCCACCCAGCACCAGGTTTTTATCCAATGAGTCAATCCTTTGCATGAGGTGGACAAAGTATTGGAGTTTCAGCTTCAGCATCAGTCCTTCCAATGAACACCCAGGACTGATCTCCTTTAGGATGAACTGGTTGTATCTCCTTGCAGTCCAAGAGACTCTCAAGAGTCTTCTCCAACACCAAAGTTCAAAAGCATCAATTCTTCGGTGCTGAGCTTTCTTCACAGTCCAACTCTCACATCCATACATGACCACTGGAAAAACTATAGCCTTGACTAGGCGAACCTTTGTTGGCAAAGTAATGTCTCTGCTTTTCAATATGCTGTCTAGGTTGGTCATAACTAGCCTTCCAAGGAGTAAGTTTCTTTTACTTTCATGGCTGTAATCACAATCTGCAGTGATTTTGGAGCCCCCAAAAATAAAGTCTGACCCTGTTTCCACAGTACAGAGGTTCAGTTCAGTTCAGACCCTCAGTTGTGTCCGACTCTTTCCAACTCCATGAATTGCAGTATGCCAGGCTTTCCTGTCCATCACCATCTCCGGGAATTCACTCAAACTCAGCTCCATCGAGTCCGTGATGCCATCAAGACATCTCATCCTCTGTCATCCCCATATCCCCCTGCCCCCAATCCCTCCCAGCATCAGTCTTTTCCAGTGAGTCAACTCTTCACATGAGGTGGCCAAAGTATTGGAGTTTCACCTTTAGCATCATTCCTTCCAAAGAACACCCAGGGCTGATCTCCTTCAGAATGGACTGGTTGGATCTCCTTGCAGTCCAAGGGACTGTCAAGAGTCTTCTCCAACACCACAGTTCAAAAACATCAATTCTTCAGCGCTCAGCCTTCTTCACAGTCCAACTCTCGCATCCATACATGACCACTGGAAAAATCATAGCCTTGACTAGACGGAGCTTTGGTGGCAAAGTAACATCTTTGCTTTTGAATATGCTATCTAGGTTGGTCATAACTTTCCTTCCAAGGAGTAAGCGTCTTTTAATTTCATGGCTGCAGTCACCATCTGCAGTGAGTTTGGAGCCCAGAAAAATAAAGTCTGACAGTCTTTCCCCTGTTTAACCATCTATTTTCCATGAAGTGATGGGACCAGATGCCATGATCTTCGTTTTCTGAATGTAGAGCTTTAAGCCACCTTTTTCACTCTCCTCTTTCACTTTCATCAAGAGGCTGTTTAGTTCCTCTTCACTTTGTGCCATTATGATGGTGTCATCTGCATAAGAGGTTATTTATATTTTTCCCAGCAATCTTGATTCCAGCTTGTGTTTCTTCTAGTCTAGCATTTCTCATGATGTACTCTAAATAGAAGTTAAATAAACAGGGTGGCTATATACATCCTTGACATACTCCTTTTCCTATTTGGAACCAGTCTGTTGTTCCATGTCCAGTGCTAACTGTTGCTTCCTGACATGCATATAGCTTTCTCAAGAGGCAGGTCAGGTGATCTGGCATTCCCATCTCTTTCAGAATTTTCCACAGTTTATTGTGATCCATGCAGTCAAAGGCTTAGGTATAGTCAATAAAGCAGAATTAGATGTATGTCTAGAACTGTATTTCTTTTTCCATGATCCAGTGGATGTTGGCAATTTGATCTCTCATTCTTCTGCCTTTTCTAAAACCAGCTTGAACATCAGGAAGTTCATGGTTCATGATTGCTGAAGCCTGGTTGGGAGAATATTGAGCATTACTTTACTAGCATGTGAGATTAGTGCAACTGTGTGGTAGTTTGAACATTCTTTGGCACTGCCTTTCTTTGGGATTGGAATGAAAACTGACCTTTTCCAGTCCTGTGGCTACTGCTAAGTTTTCCAAACTTGCTGGCATATTGAGTGCAGCACTTTCATAGCATTATCTTTCAGGATTTGAAACAGCTCAACTGGAATTCCATCACCTCCACTAGCTTTGTTCGTAGTGATGCTTTCTAAGGCCCACTTGACTTCACATTCCAGGATGTCTAGCTCTAGGTGAGTGATCATACCATCATGATTATCTTTGTCATGAAGGTCTTTTTTGTACCATTCTTCTGTGTATTTTTTGCCACCTCTTCTTAATATCTTCTGCTTCTGTTAGGTCCGTACCATTTTGTCCTTTATCGAGCCCATCATTGCATGAAATGTTCCCTTGGTATCTCTAATTTTCTTGAAGAGATTTCTAGTCTTTCCAATTCTGTTGTTTTCCTCTATTTCTTTACAGAGAGGTTACTAAAAAATATGTTTTTGAAATTTGAAATATATGTAGATTCACTATTTTTAGTAATGTAAACTAAGAAACCTAGGACAGTTGTGCAGTGAGCTAATGACGTTTATATTGTATATATCCACTCAAATTATTTTGGCATCAGAAGTATGATTTTATAAACTGTATCCTCTAGAGCTATACCAGAGCTAGGGTTATAGCTCAGAGCTATTTTTGAACTCTAAAATTTAAACAGAAAGACAATATTACAGTTACACTTTAAAGCATATAGCATTACAGATATATAATTATTTTATATTTTAATTAAATTACCATATTTTCCACGTAGCCAGGGATCATATAGGCCATAATGGTTCTAGGTTCCTAATATCCATGAACTTATGTAGTCTTCTCATAAACAATACAGGCCTGTCCTCATATGGTAAAAAAGTGCTAAAGAAGTGACTATAACTTCTTAGTCTATGTCATAAAGTTCAGTTCAGTTCAGTTCAATTCAGTCGCTCAGTCATGTCCAACTCTTTGTAACCCCATGAATCGCAGCACGCCAGCCCTCCCTGTCCATCAACAACTCCCGGAGTCCACTCAGACTCACGTCCATCGAGTCAGTGATGCCATCCAGCCATCTCATCCTCTGTCGTCCCCTTCTCCTCCTGCCCCCAATCCCTCTCAGCATCAGAATCTTTTTCAATGAGTCAACTCTTCGCATGAGGTGGCCAAAGTACTGAAGTTTCAGCTTCAGCATCATTCCTTCCAAGAAATCCCAGGGCTGATCTCCTTCAGAATGGACTGGTTGGATCTCCTTGCAGTCCAAGAGACTCTCAAGAGTCTTCTCCAAAACAACAGTTCAAAAGCATCAATTCTTCAGTGCTCAGCCTTCTTCACAGTCCAACTCTCACATCCATACATGAACACAGGAAAAACCATAACCTTGACTAGACGGACCTTTGTTGGCAAAGTGATGTCTCTGCTTTTGAATATGCTATCTAGGTTGGTCATAACTTTCCTTCCAAGGAGTAAGCGTCTTTTAATTTCATGGCTGCAGTCACCATCTGCAGTGATTTTGGAGCCCAGAAAAACAAAGTCTGACACTGTTTCCCCTGTTTCCCCATCTATTTTCCATGAAGTGATGGGACCAGATGCCATGATCTTAGTTTTCTGAATGTTGAGCTTTAAGCCAACCTTTTCACTCTCCACTTTCACTTTCATCAAGAGTTTCATTGAGTTAGACAAGGCTGTGGTCCTAGTGTCATTAGATTGACTAGTTTTCTGTGAGTATGGTTTCAGTGTGTTTGCCCTCTGATGCCCTCTTGCAACACCTACCGTCTTACTTGGGTTTCTCTTACCTTGGGCATGGATATCTCTTCATGGCTGCTCCCGCAAAGCTGCGCCTTACCTTGGACAAGAGGTATCTCCTCACTGCCACCCTTCCTGATCTTTAACATGGGATAGCTCCTCTAGGCCCTCCTGTGCCTGCGTAGCCACTGCTCCTTTAGCATGGGGTTGGTCCTCTCGGCCGCTGCCCCATGTCATAACAGGCTTCCTCATTTCCAAGCTGTTCTCTTAGATGGTTTGCTCTGAAGAAAGTTTACTACCATGCAATTAAAACAAATAAAAACATAAAAATACCAAAGGAGAGGTACAAATAGAGAAAAACTAACGCCCTTAGTTAACAATCAATACCAGTTTGCCAACTATGTGAGTGAACCTCCAATCTCCATTCAGGTTTTCAAATGACTGTGGGCCCAGCTGTCATTTGATTACAAATTCATGAAAGATTCCCAGTAAGATATTTGAAGCTGAACACTTACCATGGACCTAAAATTAAATGAGATGCAATAAACCATTAATTTGCAAAAGTTATTAAATTCTGTGTTAAATGTAATGTGGTATTACTAATTAGAACAAATGTTAATCAACTTCATGAAAGTAATGCTCAAAAGTAAAGCTCAAATCTGTTTTTGAGTATTGTTATGTTTAAATTTTTAGAGTAAGGGCAGATTTTTTCTCTTTTACTTATTTTTTATTATCATTTTTTTGTTTTTGAGATGGCTGTAGTTGCACATACAATTTAAAAAATTACAGAGAGCTCCCATAAACCTTCAACCTAGTTTTTCTCAGCAATTACATCTTTAAAAACTAAAATGCAACATTAATATAAAGACCATTTTAAACTCACAAGTATCCTTCATGATATGTCTGGAATAAACCCACTGAAAAACTGAATGGGAATTTTAAAATAAAAAAAAAAAAATAATTATAATAACATAAAATCTCAACAACCAATGGTGGAAACAGAGAAAAGAATCAATGTACTTGAAGACAAAACAGAAATAAAATATGAACACCATAGAAAAAAGAACGTGAAGAAAATATGGGCAGGGTCCTGGAACCTGTTGGACTATAACCCAAAAATCTAATGTCATCTTTTTAGAGTCCTGAGGACAGAGGATAAAAATAGTTTTGCTGCTAAGTACTGGAATAATGACTGACTCCTCTCCGTAACTGTGATACAAGCCATAACCCTACAGACCGAAATAACTGAACCAATCTGATATAGAATATACTTAAATCTACACCTATCTAGATAATAATCAAACTTCTGAAAACGAAATAGACAAAAAATATTGAAAGCATACAGATAGAAATGGAACTTTAGTGATGGTGGGGTGAATAATTTGAATAACAGTCAATTTCTGATCCAACACAGTGTAAGCCAAAGGGAAGTGGAAAATATTTTAAATAGCTGGAAAAAAGGACACAATAATTTTATACCCAGTAAAAATACCCATCAGGAATGAATAGAAATTCATTACATTTACACATGAACAAAACCTAAGAATTTGTCAACAATCAACCTACTCAAAAACAGTGGCCAAAAGCAAATTCTGTGACAATAAAGGAAATGATTAAAGAAGAAAATTGAGAGAATCGGTAAAGAAGAAAGAATAATGTAAAAAATGAAATGTGACTGAACTAATCCACTTTCTTTCTCCTGATATGTCTTCTCAGTTATGCTTGATCATTTAAACCAAAATTAAAATGCTGGATTCAAATATATGGAGAGGAAAATTTTAAAGACAATTATAAATATGAGAATCAAAGAGACAAAGTTGCTAAGAATTTTGTAGTTTTTTTCAAACTGGTAAAATATGAACACCAGTAGACTGTGATAAGTTTTGTATGTATAATGTAATCTCTGGAGCAACCACTAAACACTGTAAAACAATGCATGCCAAAATACCAATAAGCATATTAAAAGGGAAATTATTTAAATGTTAAAGTAGCCCACATTAATGTAGAATGCTGCTGCTGCTGCTGCTGCTGCTAAGTCGCTTCAGTCCTGTCCGACTCTGTGCGACCCCATAGACGGAAGCTTACCAGGCTCCCCTGTCCCTGGGATCCTCCAAGCAAGAACACTGGAGTGGGTTGCCATTTCCTTCTCCAATGCATTAAAGTGAAAAGTGAAAGTGAAGCCCCTCAGTCGTGTCCGACTCTTAGCGACCCCATGGACTGGAGCTAACCAGGCTCCTCCATCCATGGGATTTTCCAGGCAAAAGTACTGGGGTGGGGTGCCATTGCCTTCCCCTTAATGTAGAATAAAAGATATGAAAACCAGATAATAAAAAATACAAAACAAAATAACAAACTTTGCCATAACCTATCAATAATTATCCTAAACATGTATGACTTAAGCTATTGAAAGAGATTGAAAAAGTGGATTTTAAAAAAATGATCCAACTCTATATTATCTACAAAAAAAATACTACAAATATACATATAAGGTAGGTTTAAAGTACAAAGATAAATATATAGAAACATTAATAAATATAACTACCATTTAAATGTTATAAATATCTATTAGTTCAAATAAACAAAAATGTAGTGGGTACTTTTGGTGATTATATGGTATCATATGAGGTTCCTTCTGACTTCGCCCTCAGCTCTGGTGGGCATTCCTATACAATTTACAGATTGACTCAACCAACAGTACCCCGCAATATTTCCATCTTCAGCCTCAGTTTCAGTGCTCATTTCTATACAATTTCCAGTTTAGAGTCAACCAACAGTATCCCACAATATAGCTGTGTCACATATCTTTCTTTTTATTTATTTATTTATTTTTAAAATTTTATTTAACTTTACAATATTGTATTGGTTTTGCCATATATCAAAATGAATCTGCCACAGGTATACATGTGTTCTCCATCCTGAACCCTCCTCCCTCCTCCCTCTCCATACCATCCTTCTGGGTCGTCCAAGTGCACCAGCCCCAAGCATCCAGTATCATGCATCGAACCTGGACTGGTGACTCGTTTCATATATGATATTATACTTATTTCAATGCCATTCTCCCAAACCATCCCACCCTCTCCCTCTCCCACAGAGTCCAAAAGACTGTTTTATACATCAGTGTCTCTTTTGCTGTCTCGTATACATATCTTTCTAATTGAAACTATGACAAAAAAAAAAAAAAAAAAACTCACTAAATATGCTTTATCTGAACTAAAAGGCAATTGACATCAGTGGAGGTGGAAAATACCCAACAAAGTGAGGTAGGATTAATGCTTTGGCTACCATACCTCAGGTACACAATTTGGAGTGGCACAATTTTTGAGTGACGTCCTCACAAATGAGCTGCCATTAATAAAGCAGCAGCTTTAATAACAGCTTTTAATTTACTTTTTCATTTACCTACCTCCTTCTTCCTGCATCCTCCATCTTGCTTCCTGAGATCATGATCCATACAAAGTACCAGCACTCAATCCTGGCCTACTTTCTGTTTTCAGGGAAGAACGACTATAAAAGGCTATTTCTTTGTTAGAGATAATTAGCTGAGTATACTGTTAGTAATTATTTTAGTCACTTAGTTGTGTCCAGCTGTTTGCAGTCTTATGGATTGTAGCCCTCCATGTTCCTCTCTCCATGGACTTCTCCAGGCAAGAATACTTACTGGAGTGGGTTGCCATTCCTTTCTCCAGGGGTTTTCCCTGACCCATGTATTGAACCCAGGTCTCTTGCATTGCAGGCAGTTTCTTTACTGTCTGAGTCAGCAGGGAAGCCCTGTAGTAGCAGTCTATTTTCTTATTTACTTAGCTATTTAAAAAGTTCTTAATGTTAATCATAAATATTTAATCATAACATATTTTCTTAGTCATTAACTATTACAAATTTTTTATTGCAAAATAGATACATATTTATATGCCATTGATAACATTCCAAAGTGTTAAATATAAACCAGATTTTGTTCTCAGATTACAGTAAGAGCTGAATTGAAAGCAGAATTTCACCCTAAGCCAAATTTAATGTATTCTTGCTTTATGAAAACACTATGGTGGTGCTCAAAATTCTCCAAGCCAGGCTTCAACAGCACATGAACCATGAAATTCCAGATGTTCAAGCTAGATTTAGAAAAGGCAAAGGAACCAGAGATCAAATTGCCAACATCCGTTGGATCATTGAAAAAGCAGAGAGTTCCAGAAAAAACATCTATTTCTGCTTTATTGACTACACCAAAGTCTTTGACTGTGTGGATCACAACAAACTCTGGAAAATTCTTAAAGAGATGGGAATACCAGATCACCTGTCTTGCCTCCTGAGAAATCTGTATACAGGTCAGGAAGCAACAGTTAGAACTGGACATGGAACAACTGACTGGTTCTAAATAAGGAAAGGAGTATGTCAAGTCTGTATATTGTCACCCTGCTTATTTAACTTATATGCAGAGTACATCATGAGAAACGCTGGGCTGGATGAAACACAAGCTGAAATAAAGATTGCTGGCAGAAATATCAATAACCTCAGAAATGCAGACACACCACCCGTATGGCAGAAAGTGAAGAACTAAAATGCCTCTTGAAGAAAGTGAAAGAGGAGAGTGAAAAAGTTTGCTTAAAGCTCAACATTTAGAAAACTAATATAATGGCATCCTGTCCCATCAATTCATGGCAAATAGATGGGGAAACAGTGGAACCAGTGACTGACTTCATTTTGGGGGGCTCCAAAATCACTGCAGATGATTTTGTAACTGCAGCCATGTAGTTAAAAGATGCTTACTCCTTGGAAGGAAAGTTATGAACAACCTAGACAGCTTATTAAAAAGCAGAGACATTACTTTGCCAACAAAGTTCCATCTAGTCAAGGCTATGTTTTTTCCAGTAATGTATGGATGTGAGAGCTGGACTATAATTAAAGCTGAGCAATGAAGAATTGATGCTTTTGAACTGTGGTGTTGAAGAAGCCTCTTGAGAGTCTCTTGGACTGAAAGGAGACCCAACCAGTCAATCCTAAAGGAAATTGGTCCTGAGTATTTTTTGGAAGGACTGATCCTGAAGCTGAAACTCCAATAAGTTAGCCACCTGATGCGAAGAACTGACTCAATAGAAAAGGCCCCGATGCTGGAAAAGATTAAAGTCAGGAGGAGAAGGGAACAACAGAAGATGAGATAGTTGGATGGCATCACAGATTAAATGAACATGAGTTTGAGTAAGCTCCACAAGTTGGTGATGGAGGGAAACTAGGTGTGCTGTAGTCCATGGGATCACAAAAAGTCAGACACGACTGAGTGACTGAACTGAACTGAACTGATGGTGATGCTCTGACTTAAAATTTAAAACCTTGGTTATAAAATATTAAACTTACTCTGAAAAAATTCATTTTTATGCATCTGTTATTGTCATGTATTATACCAATGTTAGTGACCTTTGAAGGAAAGTTATGACCCACCTAGATAGCGTATTAAAAAGCAGAGATATTACTTTGCCAACAAATGTCTGTCCAGTCAAGACTGTGGTTTTTTCCAGTGGTGATGTATGGATGTGAGTGTTGGACTGTGAAGAAAGCTGAGTGCTGAAGAATTGATGCTATTGAACTGTGGTGTTGGACAAGACTCTTGAGAGTCCCTTGGACTGCAATGAGATCCAACCAGTCCATCCTAAAGAAGATCAGTCCTGGGTATTCATTGGAAGGACTGATGCTAAAGCTGAAACTCCAATAGTTTGCCCACCTCATGCGAAGAGCTGACTCATTGGAAAAGATCCTGATGCTGGGAGGGATTGGGGGCATGAGGAGTAGGGGATGACAGAGGATGAGATGGCTGGATGGCATCACCGACTTGATGGACATGAGTCTGAGTGAACTCCAGGAGTTGGTGATTGACAGGGAGGCCTGGCGTGCTGTGATTCATGGGGTCGCAAAGAGTCAGACACGACTGAGCGACTGAACTGAACTGAGTGACCTTTGAATAAACATTTGTATTTTCTCTTCAGGTTGAAGAAATATTTTTAAAATCTTTTTCATGTTTAGATTATGATATACGTCTAGCATGTGGCATGTACTATATCACATATGGTTTTATTTGGTCTTGTAAGGGAAATTTTGAAAAACTATACTAGAATTTTGAATAACAAAGTTAAAATCCCATTTTTGTCTTTTTGCTTATTTGAAATTATGCCAATGGAAAATATTAAACCAATAATTTAGGCTAAGGAATCTTGTAGTCTCAGTTTATCTCTCCTTTATATCCCTTAGGGATTCCCTGGTGGCTCAGATGGTAAAGTGTCTTCCTGCAATGCAGGAGACCTGAGTTCGATCCCTGGGTTGGGAAGATTCCCTGGAGAAAGAAATGGCAACCTACTCCAGTACTCTTGCCTAGAAAATTCCATGAATGGAGGAGCCTGGTGGGCTACAGTCCATGGGGTCGCAAAGAGTCAGACACAACTGAGCCACTTCACTTACATCCCTAAGGTTACAAGATAATGGATGTATTGGTTCAGGGAAAATGTGCTTTCTATCACTATTGCAGGATAGTAAGCATTTTTGTTCCAATGATTTTCTGTCATTACGTGAGAGTGATGGAGTCTGTGACTCATAAAATAACGTTGTAGATAAAAGGTTTTCCTAATTTGCTAAGTACCTTAGCACACACAATGTTGTTACTTAATATGAAGAGAATAGGATTTTTAGTGCTGCCTAAAATGAACAAAGATCTTCAACAAACATGATTTGACTTCGTGAAGAATAACATAGGAATATCTTTCTCTTGGTTACAGAGGCTTGTTTCTGTTCTTAGGAAAAGTATTTATATCTCTGAAAGAGACTAAAAAGTGGTTGATTTTTAATGAATGAAACATAAAATTAATGAAAATAGTGATTTTTTTAAAAAATTAATGACTGAAAGTAAAAATATTTTTATAAAAATAAGACTCCGTTTATTTAGTCTGTGTGCGGTAGTTTGAGCATTCCTTGGCATTGCCTTTCTTTGGGATTGGGATGAAAACTGACCTTTTCCAATCCTGTGGCCACTGTTGAGTTTTCCAAATTTGCTGGCATATTGAGTACAGCCCTTTCACAGCATCATGTTTCAGGATTTGGAATAGCTCCAATGGAATTCCATCACCTCCACTATCCTTGTTCGTAGTGATGCTTTCTAAGGCCCACGTGACTTCACATTCCAGGATGTCTGGCTCTAGGTCAGTGATCACACCATCGTGATTATCTGGGACGTGAAGCTCTTTATTGTACAGTTCTTCTGTGTATTCTTGCCATCTCTTCTTAATAACTTATGCTTCTGTTAGGTGCATACCATTTCTGTCCTTTATCGAGCCCATCTTTGCATGAAATGTTCCTTTGGTATCTCTGATTTTCTTGAAGAGATCCCTAGTCTTTCCCATTCTGTTGTTTTCCTCTATTTCTTTGCATTGATCGCTGAAGAAGGCTTTCTTATCTCTTCTTGCTATTCTTTGGAACTCTGCATTCAGATGTTTATACCTGTCCTTTTCTCCTTTGATTTTCGCTTCTCTTTTCACAGCTATTTGCAAGCCCTCCCCAGACAGCCATTTTGGTTTTTTGCATTTCTTTTCCATGGGGATGGTCTTGATCCCTGTCTCCTGTACAATGTCATGAAGTAAAGTAATGCTCAAAATTCTCCAAGCCAGGCTTCAGCAATATGTGAACCATGAACTTCCTGATGTTCAAGCTGGTTTTAGAAAAGGCAGAGGAACCAGAGATCAAATTGCCAACATCCGCTGGATCATGGAAAAAGCAAGAGAGTTCCAGAAAAACATCTATTTCTGCTTTATTGACTATGCCAAAGCCTTTGACTGTGTAGATCACAATAAACTGTGGACAATTCTGAAAGAGATGGGAATACCAGGCCACCTGATCTGCCTCTTGAGAAATCTGTATGCAGGTCAGGAAGCAACAGTTACAGCTGGTTATGGAACAACAGACTGGTTCCAAATAGGAAAGGGAGTACATCAACGCTGTATATTGTCACCATGTTTATTTAACTTATATGCAGAGTACATCATGAGAAATGCTGGACTGGAAGAAACACAACTTGGAATCAAGATTGCTGGGAGAAATATCAATAACCTCAGATATGCAGATGACACCACCCTTGTGGCAGAAAGTGAAGAGGAACTAAAAAGCCTCTTGATGAAAGTGAAAGTGGAGAGTGAAAATGTTGGCTTAAAGCTCAACATCCAGAAAACAAAGATCATGGCATCTGGTCCCATCACTACATGGGAAATAGATGGAGAAACAGTGGAAACAGTGTCAGACTTTATTTTTCTGGGCTCCAAAATCACTGCAGATGGTGACTGCAGCCATGAAATTTAAAGACGTTTACTCCTTGGAAGGAAAGTTATGACCAACCTAGGTAGCATATTCAAAACCAGAGACATTACTTTGCCAACAAAGGTTCACCTAGTCAAGGCTATTGTCTTTCCTGTGGTCATGTATGGATGTGAGAGCTGGACTGTGAAGAAGGCTGAGCGCCGAAGAATTGATGCTTTTGAACTGTGGTGTTGGAGAAGACTCTTTAGAGTCCCTTGGACTGCAAGGAGATTCAACTAGTCCATTCTGAAGGAGATCAATCCTGGAATTTCTTTGGAAGGAATGATGCTAAAGCTGAAACTCCAGTATTTTGGCCACCTCATGCGAAGAGTTGATTCATTGGAGAAGACTCTGATGCTGGGAGGGATTGAGGGCAGGAGGAGAAGGGGACGACAGAGGATGAGATGGCTGGATGGCATCACTGACTCGATGGATGTGAGTCTGAGTGACCTCCGAGAGTTGGTGATGGACAGGGAGACCTGGTGTGCTGCGGTTCATGGGTTTGCGAAGAGTCGGACACGACTGAGTGACTGATCTGATCTGATCTGATAAATGGAATTTCACAATATAACACAATTTCCCATTAAAAACATTTTCATATCCATATATATACATATGTATATATATTTATACATATATTCATTATGTTTAATTAGTGGTACTGTTAGTCATTCAGTGTTTTGTCTATATCTATAAATATATACATAGTTTATATATATATAAATATATATACATACACACAAAATATTCAGCTTCGTATATTCAAAAATACCTTTTCGGATATTTCATATAAATGGTCTTATATGATTGCAATAATTTGAATTCTCTTGCTTTTTTAATCTGAATAACTTAAATTTTATCATTTTTCTCCTGTTTTTTTCATAGAACCAACTCTTGATTTAATTGGCTTTGTTTTCTATTATTTATATTTCTACTCTTCTATTTATTACTTTGTTCCTCTGCCTGCCTTGAGTTTATTTTGCTTTGCTGTTTCTAGCTGCTTCTAGTGGAAGATTGGTTATTGATTTGAAATCTTCCTCCCCCCACCAGCTTTACTGAAGTAAATTGACAAACCTGTCTATGTTTAGTGTTCAAAGTGGGACTTCCCGGATGGCTCAGCGATAAAAATCTGCTTTCAGTGTAGGAGAGGAAGGAGAAGCTGGTTCCATCCCTGGGTGGGAAAGATCCTCTGGAGGAGAAAATAGTATTCTTGTCTGGAGAGTCACATGGATAAAGGAGCCTGGCTGGCAGGCTACACTCCATGTGGTCTCAAAGAGTCGAACATGACAAGTGACTGAGTACAGCACAAGTAAACAAAGTGATGATATGGTGTATGCTTGCACTATGTAAGGATCACTGCAGTCGGGTTAATTAACACACCCATCAGCAAACCTAGTTGTCATTTGTGTGTGTGTATGTGTGTGTGTGTGTGTGTGTGTGTGTGTTGAGAATGCTTAAGCCTTAACTTCTCAGCAAAGTTCAAGTATTTCATTTCAGTTCAGTTTAGTTCAGTCGCTCAGTTGTGTCCCACTCTTTGCAACCCCATGAATCGCAGCTCGCCAGGCCTCCCTGTCCATCACCATCTCCCAGAGTTCACTCAAACTCACGTCCATCGAGTCAGTGATGCCATCAAGCCATCTCATCCTCTGACGTCCCCTTTTCCTCCTGCCCTCAATCCCTCCCAGCATCAGAGTTTTTTCCAATGAGTCAACTCTTCGCATGAGATGGGCAAAGTACTGGAGTTTCAGCTTTAGCATCATTCCTTCCAAAGAACACCCAGGTCTGATCTCCTTTAGAATTTAATACAGTATTATTAACTATAATCACCATCTTTCTTTTTATAATATGAACATTTAAAACTGTAATTTCTCTCTGGACACTGATTTAGTTGTATCCCTTAAGTTTTTATGTGTTATATTTTCATTTTCATTCATTTGAAAGTATTTTCTAGGTTCATCATGATTTCTTTTTTGACTCACTATTTATTTAGCAGTTTCTGTGAGTTTTCAGTTACTTGTGAAATTCTGAAATTTCCTTCTGATGCTGACTTTTATTTCTTTCCATTATGAACAGATATAATTCTTAAAAGAGTTTCACTCCTTCTAAATGTACTGAAGCTTATTTTATACCCTAGAATATGGTATTTTCCAAACAATATTAACTATTGCAGAGAATAAATATCTACTCTTGTCAAATAACATATTTTAGACACGTCTGTGAGTTCTCATTGGTTTTCTGTATTGTTTTGATTTCTACTTTGGTGTCACTTTTTGCCTCATTTTCCCCAATGTTACTTTTAAATTGCCAATTTTGTTGGCAAAAATTGCTGCAACATTTTATGTATTTACTCTTTTACCATTATGTTTCTTTACCTCTAGAAAAATTTTTGTTCTAAATCTTTTTTGGTCTAATATTAGTATAGCTACTCCAGCTTTATTATGGTTACTATTGTATGATACATATTTTCCATCCTTTTTCTTTCAAACTATTTGTTTCTTTGAATTTAAGACATATCACCAGTAGAGAACATATCAGTGTTACATAAAAAAGATTCTGACAATAATTCCATCATTCATTCAAATTCTTTTATTCATTCAGATTGCATGTCATCATTAATATATTTGAATTTATATCTGTCAATTTACTTTTGATTTTCTGTATACTTCATGTCTTTTAATCTTCTACTCACTTCACTGCTTTCTTTTGCATGAGTAATTTCTACCTTAACATTTTATTTCTCTTAAATTTGTTCACTATAGTTCTAAGTTATTTTTTTAAATCATTGTTCTAGGTCCCAACCAACCTCTCAACTTCACTATAATCCACTTCAAATGTATACTAACTGTATTTTAGTAGGTAAATATTACTTATATTGCTATATTCTGTGTTATTTTAATGAGGATTTTAAAATATCTGAATATAATACAAGTCTACCAGTACTTTGCTATAATTATTACTTCATATAATTTTCTATGTTTTAGCTAAAGTGAAAGAAGAAATTGAGGATATGTATTTTATAGAATTTGACATGCATGTTAATTTTCTTGTTTACCATTCCTATTTCTCAACATTTGATACTGTGTGATTTGAGTTACCATCTAATATTAATTATGTACTCTTTATTTTGCTTTCACCTGTCTCCTTTGTGCCCCTTTTATTCCAAGATATTATGTTTCTATATGTTAAATAATGAAAAATTCAACTGTATTTATATTGTTTATAAAATTGATTTTTGCCTTGGATAACAGAAGTCAGAAGAAAACATGCATTTGTATTATCTTTTACAATTACATATTTTTCTTCATGATTACATTGTGTTTTCAAATTTCTATCTTGATTCACTTATTTTCATTGGAAGAACTTATTTCTGCCAGCAATAGTCTTTTTGTTTGTGAATGCCTTTATCTTTTCATCTTCTTTTATGAAAGATATATTGCTAGATATAAGACTCTTGGTTGACAGCTCTTTTGTGTTTCTTTTCTCCTTTTGGCACTTTGAATATGTCATTCCACTGTTTTCAGGCCTCATTTGTTTCTGACAAGAAGTCACCTGTTTATCTTATTAGTGTTACACTGTATCTGATGAGTCACATTTATTTTGCTCTTCCTCTTTCTCTCTCTTTGTCTTTGATAATTTTTAATATGTTGGCTGTGGATCTCTTTGCATTTATCTAACTTTTAGATTACTTAAGCTTCTTGAAAGATTAGATTAATGTCATTCATCCAATTTAAGAAGTACTCTGCAATTTTAAAAATATTTTTTATCCTTCTGGTACTCACTTTATTCACTTGTTGGTGTAATTAACAATGTCCTTCATTACTGTGAAGGTCTATTCATTTTTGTCTTTTCTTGCCTATTTGTTATTCAGATTGCATAATCATTAACGATCAATCATCAAATTTATACTCTTTTTTCTCTTTCGAATCTGCTTTTGACACCTTCTAGTAATTTTTCATTTGTTGTACTGTTAAACATCACAACTTTCATTTTAAATTATTTTCCTTTCTTGATATTCAATATTAGGTATTATATTGTCACCATAATTTCATCTACTTCTTTATGCACGACTTCCTTTAGTTCTTTGAACATATTTATAATAACTGCTTTCAAGTCCTATATGGCAGCCCTCTTAGAGTTTCTGTTGCCTGCTTTTCTTTGTGCATATTCACTTTCCCTTATCTATATACTAATCTCCCCCTCTTTCTAGGGCTTTTTGTTGCTGCTGTTGTTTGCTTGTTTGTTTGTACCTTTTGGTCTTCTTGACTTGTCTCTTTTCACATTGAACTGCCATCATGTAAGTGAGCTGAGGCAGTTAAAATTGGGGCCCTGATATTTTTAATTTGCCACACCTTAGGTTAAAGCCTCAGTCCTTCAAATGGGAGCTGGGTAAAAGAAGGAAATCCCCAGCACCTTGGCTGCACTCACTATGCCTCTAGAAATACAGCGTTGGGGTTATAAGAAATCAGGGTGGCCACTCGTCCCTGTCCACTGGGATACTGTAGCTCTTGAATAGGAGCTGAGGCAGGGATAAGAAGCCACATTTTCTTACCCCATTCAACCTGAGTACGGTTTCATTCATGCTGCTCCTGAAGCAAGAATTAAACTATAGCCGAAGAGCCACAGACTCTCATTGTTCTTATCAAAGTTTATTCTATTTGTGTTGAGTAATCATGTCTTCCTTTGTGCATCTTCTTAAGATAATCTCAAAAGCTTAAAATATACTTTTTAAGGGATTTATTTTGTTTAATAGTTTCCATCAGTTTATATTTTATTTCATTGATTGTGGGATCTTGGAGTTTCTCACACTATCATTCAGAAAGTAATCCCCAATAGTATATCTTTACATACTTTTTGCTGAAATCATTTAGAAATGCTTATGAAATTAAATGACTTCGAAGAAACTTTAAATTGTTCAGAGTTTTGTGCAAAAGGTGGTTTTTAATCATTTAAGATAAATTATGTAATGATGTTGTCTCTAACTTTGTATTTCATTTTATAATACAACAAACAAATGTTACAATTAGCTTAAAATTACCACACCAGAAGAAAATGTTAAAATATATACTCCGTATAGGACAGAGTTGTTTTTTTTTTTTTTTTTTAAATCTTTCTCACCAAGGCAATTAAATATTTAAATATTAAAGATATGCTTCATTTCTTTCATCTTTACATAATTTAAAGACATTTCCTTTCATCAGTTACTGAAACCTATCAAAGCAGCTGCTAGAATTTGGTCATTTTCATTAACTGTAATTGCTTTGAAGTAGAATCTCTAGCTATTGTAATATAATTTCATGCTAATACAGAATGTAAAACTGGTTAGTCAGCAAAAAAAAAAAAAAAAAAAACTTTACTTTTTACTGTAATTTGTTTTGAATGTCACATAATATTCAGACCATCATATTTATGAGAAGCAAATAAAATATTATTGGAAAATTATGCAAATGGCTAAAAATCCTGGATTTTACTGTGAAAAAGCAAAAGTACTCTTAGGGTGCCCTGTTTAGCAGGTGATTTATTCTTTTGTTAGGTTAGAGCTCCCCTATGTGGCTATTTGGTTGAGTCACACTAACAATATATTCTCAAAATTAAGTATCATTTAATCTCAGAGATATCTTCCAGTAAAATTGAGATAATCATCTATAAATAATTTTGAGATTCATAGAAAGTAACATTTTTCTCCGTTTGACTAGCACTGCATAAAGAATATTAACTGGATGGAATGTAAAAAAGGGGAATTAAAATTCAGTGTTTGCATGAACATAAGCAAATTTCTAAGTCAACATCCTCATACTTAACAGGCTATTTAAGTTTGAAATAATTTTCCAAACAATTATTAGTAACATTTTTCTATTCATTTAATTAGCTTATTGGGGGCAGGGGTGGGGCTTCCCTGGTGACTCAGTGGTAAAGAATCTGCCTGCATTGTGGGAGGCCTGGGTTCAATCCCAGGGTTGGGAAGATCTCCTGGAGAAGGAAGGAAATGGCAACCAATTCCAGTATTTTTGTGTGGGAAATCCAATGGACAGAGGAGCCTGGTGGGCTACAGTCCATGGGGTCACAAAGAATCAGACACAACTGAGTGACTAACACTTTCATTTCCATATATACTTTTAAAGATATGAGAGCATATTAAAAGCTGTGTTGTCCTCAGTATACTTTAGATTTAGTAGGAAATACAATTTGTGTAAGCAAGTGTTAAATAATTCAACTGTGAATATTTTTTCCTTGTGATGGGAATTTAGGATTAAGTCTCAACAGTTTTTGTGTATAACATATAGATATGTTAATTATATTAATAGTTGTTGTACCTTACATATCTAGTATATATTTTTCTTATAACTGAAAGCAGATATCTTTATACTCCCTGCATCCAATTACCCCTCCCCTGACTCCCACCTCTGGTAATCACAAATCTGACCTCATTTTCTATGTGTTTGTTTGTTTATTGAAGTTTAATTGACCTACAATACTGTGTTAGTTACTGGTCATGACATAGTGACCAGGTGTTTTTTATATATCACAAAATGATTACCAAAATAAATCTAATTACCATCTGTTATCATACAAAAATATTACATTATTATAGACTACATTTCCCATTCTGTATATTTCATCCCCATGACTAATTTATTTTGTACCTGCAAGTTTTGTCCCTCTGAATCAGAATTATTTCAATACAAATTTAATTTTTTTCTGCAATTCAATTTGCAATCTAAACTTCTATTCAGTGGTTTAAATTTTTAAAATTTAAAATTGTGTATGCTATTTCTGTGCTTTGCTAAGAATAAGAAAGGCATTTTATAGGAAAGAACTTTGAGCAGTTTGTAAACAATCTGAACATTAAAAAGTCTCATAGATTTATTAACATTGTACATCATTAAAATATAAAAGCAAAGAGGCATCACTGAAATGACAAGGAGGACAATAAGCCTTCAGTGAAATTTAGTTTAGAGAAGTTTACCAGAAATGCACTAGCCTGATTCAACCTCTCAATAAATATATCTGGGTGTGATTGAATGAATGACTGAGCTAGTTGCAAATGTAATATGTAGTTCATGCCCAATGAATCTAACACAAATCCTTAAGGAGATTATGTTTTGCAGATAATTTCCAGACCAAACTATTACCACTGAAGTCCAAACTGAAGTATTAACAATTAATAATTCAGGACCAATGAGTTTACACTCCCTGAAAGCTATGATAAAAAATTAGTTGATGGTAAATTTTTAAATATCCTGAATCATGAAAAATAGTCCTAGAAAGAATGGGTCAATTAATAAAATCATTTCTTGATTCAGTAAAAAGATATTCAAACAATACACTGATTTCATACTTTGGAATCAGTTGAGAATTTTAATTTCATTTGCCTACTAATTTAAAAATAAGATGCCAGGGAAATTATTTAACATATTTGAGCATCCTAAGGTCAGCATGTGTGTCTCAAAACCATTGTTTGCTCATCTTTTTGATTTATTGAAAAATTTCTATTTTTGTGTTCTTTAGCCGTAAAACCTGCAGAATAATACCCTAAAGGCTAACACTAGTTCGAAGACATCCAAATTATTTACTGCCATGGTTTATCTGAAAGCTACAGGAAAAAAAAGTTATAGGTATGAAATAATTTTTAAAGAACTACAGAATGACCAATCAAAGAATCACAATGTATTTTCTATCAATGAAAATTCACAATATTAAATCTTGGCTCAGATGGTAAAGCGTCTGTCTACAATGCGGGAGAACCGGGTTCGATCCCTGGGTTGGGAAGATCCCTTGGAGAAGGAAATGGCAATCCACTCCAGTACTATTGCCTGGAACATCCCATGGACAGAGGAGTCTGGTAGGCTACAGTCCATGGGGTCGCAAAGAGTCGGACACGACTGAGTGACTTCACGTTCACGTTCACAATATTAAATCAGTAGGTAATAAATATATACATTACACAAGTTGACAAAAGTTAAGAATAAATAAAAGACTATAAAATGTTGCAGTTACTGAAGCTGCCATGTTTATTCTTTGGGTCTCTGCTATGAACTCCTAAGCCTTAAGGCAACAGGGCATAATGTCATATGAAAGGATGTGGAAGGAATCTTTTATGAAATAATTGTTATTAGGTTTCAACTAAACTAAACACAGCACAAAGGAGTGCTGGTATTATCCATGAGTAAAATAAAAAAGAGGGTAGCAGAGTCTCTGAAATTTAAAACGAGGGTATAGACTTTCATTGTGGAAAGCCAAAGTTTATAGAAGAGTTAACTATGGTAGGATTGGCTCATGATCATCTCTCAATAAATATATAGTTGTATAGAAATGCATTAACTACATGTTAAAATATAGTGCTAAATAAAAGATATAATTGTATAACTGGAAGAGTCACTGGGCCAGTTTGAAAATGACATTTAATAAAATACACTAGTTAATGAATATCTACTTCATACCAGCCAATGTATCAAACACTTTTACATATATTAAACTCTCTAATTCTGAAATAGCACAGAAATTAATTATATAACAGCATTATGAACTATGGTCAGCTTAACTTTTCTTGTTTTAATTTTGTAGTGAACTATTAAAATACAAAACCAAAAATTTTTGCATAATACTGTGAGAGAAAAATATAGTACATGACTTTGAATAAATATCAGTGGAGAAGAAAGGAAATCCATTACATTTTGATGGGAAAATGACCAACTCAACTAAGAAACTAATATCTAATATATTAATATGTGTTATACCTTGATAAAAGGAATAAAAATCTAGACATTCTCAAGCCAATCTTTAACCTTTCATGAGACATATTTCTAACAAATTAATTTCACAATTTTAATGTGGATAAATAGTAGAAGTAAAGAAAAGCAGAAAAAGTAAGGTTTCTTCATGTAAGATACTATCAAATGAACAGGAGGGAAAGAAAAGTAATGGGACATGAAGCTTAAATTTTAATTTTTTTTCTGAGATATTCAAAATAACTCCACTTTGGAATTTCCATTACTGAAAAAAAAAAATTTCTATTCTGGATGAACACTCTATTACCATACTAACATGTGATTTGTGAACTTACAGGTTTATATATTTTCATAAATTAATATGAAATAATAGTGATTGAAATGATATTTTGAAATAGCTATAATTTAAAATAGCATTTTCAATCACTCCCTTGAAAAATAATAATCACAACAATATATTTCTATTTTTTAAAGTTGAGAGGATTCAAGTACAAAAAACTGTATCTAAAGAAATGCTTTACTCTTATCACCATGCCACTCAGCTAATTCTTCTGCTACATTTTCGTTATTATTCCTACTTCATCAAACTGTGCCAACCATTAATTTTTCTGTAACTAATTCTCCAATTTGTGCCACATATTCCAGCAACTGAAAGCAAGAAAGGGAGAAAGCTATTTTATATTAACTACCATTGACTCACCAAAAATTATTAGATGAAATCAAACTATATGCTTATTTTTTAAATTAATTTATTTACTTTAATTGGAGCTATTTACTTTACAGTATTGTGGCAGCTGTTGCCATATATTGACATGAATCAGCCACGGGTGTACATGTGTTCCCCATCCTGAACCCCCCACCCACCTCCTTCCTAATTTCATCCCTCAGGGTCATCCCAGTTCACCAGCCCTCAGCAGCCTGTCTCATGCATTGAACTTGGACTGGCAATCTGTTTCACATATGATAATAAACATGTTTCAATGCTATACTCTCAAATCATCCCACCCTAGCCTTCTCCCACAGAGTCCAAAAGACTGTTCTTAACATCTGTGTCTCTTTTGCTGTCTCGCATATAGGGTCATCGTTAACCATCTTTCTAAATTCCATGCTAAGTCACTTCAGTCGTGTCCGACTCTGTGTGACCCCATAGACAGCAGCCACCAGGCTCTCCCGTCCCTGGGATTCTCCAGGCAAGAACACTGGAGTGGGTTGCCATTTCCTTCTCCAATGCAGGAAAGTGAAAAGTGAAAGTGAAGTCGCTCAGTCGTGTCCGACTCTCAGCGACCCCATGGACTGCAGCCTACCAGGCTCCTCCATTCATGGGATTTTCCAGGCAAGAGTACTGGAATGGGGTGCCATTGCCTTCCTGCTAAATTCCATATATATGCGTTAATATACTATATTGGTGTTTTTCTTTCTGACTTACTTCAGTCTGTATAATAGGCTCCAGTTTCATCCATCTCACTAGAACTGATTCAAATGCATTTGTTTTAATGGCTGAGTAATACACCATTGTGTATATGTACCACAGAATTCTTACCCATTCGTCTGCCAATGGACATCTAGATTGCTTCCATGTCCTGGGTATTGTAAACAAGGCTGCAGTGAACACTGGGTACACGTGTCTCTTTCAATTCTGTTTTCCTTGGTGTGTATGTCCAGCAGTGGATTGCTGGGTGGTATTGGCCAGAATGAATGTTGACATTCTAGGAATCAGCGAACTCAAATGGACTGGAATGGGTGAATTTAACTCAGATGACCATTATATCTACTACTGCAGGCAGGAATCCCTCAGAAGAAATGGAGTGGCCATCATGGTCAACAAAAGAGTCCAAAATGCAGTAATTGGGTGCAATCTCAAAAAATGACGGAATGATCTCTATTCATTTCCAAGGCAAACCATTCAGTGTCACAGTAATCCAAGTCTATGCCCCAACCAGTAACGCTTAAGAAGCTGAAGTTGAAAGGTTCTATGAAGACTTATAAGACCTTTTAGAACTAACATCCAAAAAAGATGTCCTTTTCATTATAGGGGACTGGAATGCAAAAGTAGGAAATCAAGAAACACCTGGAGTAACAGGAAAATTTGGCCGTGGAATACAGAATGAAGCAGGGCAAAGGCTAATAGAGTTTTGTCAAGAAAATGCACTAGTCGTAACAAACACCCTCTTCCAACAACACAAGAGAAGACTCTACATGGACAACACCAGATGGTCAAGACCGAAATCAGATCGATTATATTCTTTGCTGCCAAAGATGGAGACGCTCTATACAATCAGCAAAAACAAGACCAGGAGCTGACTGTGGCTCAGACTATGAACTCCTTATTGCCAAATTCAGACTGAAATTGAAGAAAGTAGGGAATACCACTAGACCATTCAGGTATGATCTAAATCAAAGCCCTTATGATTGTACAGTGGAAGTGAGAAATAGATTTAAGGGCCTAGATCTGATAGAGTGCCTGATGAACTATGGAATGAGGTTCGTGACATTGTACAGGAGACAGGGATCAAGACCAACCCCATGGAAAAGAAATGCAAAAAAGCAAAATGGCTCTCTGGGGAGGCCTTAAAAATAGCTGTGAAAAGAAGAGAAGAAAAAGCAACGGAGAAAAAGAAAGACATAAACATCTGAATGCAGAGTTCCAAAGAATAGCAAGAAGAGATAAGAAAGCTTTCTTCAGTGATCAATACAAAGAAATAGAGGAAAATAATAGAATGGGAAAGACTAGGGATCTCTTCAAGAAAATCAGAGATACCAAAAGAATATTTCATGCAAAGATGGGCTAGATAAAGGACAGAAATGGTATGGACCTAACGGAAGCAGAAGATATTAAGAAGAGGTGGCAAGAATACACAGAAGAATTGTAGAAAAAAGATCTTCACATCCAAGATAATCACGATGGTGTGATCACTGACCTAGAGCCAGACATCCTGGAATGTGAAGTCAAGTGGGCCTTAGAAAGCATCTCTACGAACAAAGCTAGTGGAGGTGATGGAATTCCAATTGAGCTATTCCAAATCCTGAAAGATGATGCTGTGAAAGTGCTGCACTCAATATGCCAGCAAATTTGGAAAACTCAGCAGTGGCCACAAGACTGGAAAAGGTCAGTTTTCATCCCAAAGAAAGTCAATGCCAAAGAATGCTCAAACTACTGCACAATTGCACTCATCTCACACGCTAGTAAAGTAATGCTCAAAATTCTCCAAGCCAGGCTTCAGCAATATGTGAACCGTGAACTTCCTGATGTTCAAGCTGGTTTGAGAAAAGGCAGAGGAACCAGAGATCAAATTGCCAACATCCGCTGGATCATGGAAAAAGCAAGAGAGTTCCAGAAAAACATCTATTTCTGCTTTATTGACTATGCCAAAGCCTTTGACTGTGTGGATGACAATGAACTGTGGAAAATTCTGAAAGAGATGGGAATACCAGACCACCTGATCTACCTCTTGAGAAATCTGTATGCAGGTCAGGAAGCAACAGTTAGAACTGGATATGGAACAAGAGACTGGTTCCAAATAGGAAAAGGAGTTCGTTAAGGCTGTATATTGCCACCCTGTTTATTTAATTTATATGCAGAGTATATCATAAGAAATGCTGGACTGGAAGAAACACAAGTTGGAATCAAGATTGCTGGGAGAAATATCAATAACCTCAGATATGCAGATGACACCACCCTTATGGCAGAAAGTGAAGAGGAACTAAAAAGCCTCTTGATGAAAGTGAAAGTGGAGAGTGAAAAAGTTGGCTTAAAGCTCAGCATTCAGAAAACAAAGATCATGGCATCGGGTCCCATCACTACATGGGAAATAGATGAGGAAACAGTGGAAACAGTGTCAGACTTTATTTTTCTGGGCTCCAAAATCACTGCAGATGGTGACTGCAGCCATGAAATTAAAAGACGCTTACTCCTTGGAAGGAAAGTTATGACCAACTTAGATAGCATATTCAAAAGTACAGACATCACTTTGCCAACAAAGGTTCGCCTAATCAAGGCTATGGTCTTTCCTGTGGTCATGTATGGATGTGAGAGCTGGACTGTGAAGAAGGCTGAGCACCGAAGAATGATACTTTTGAACTGTGGTGTTGGAGAAGACTCTTGAGAGTCCCTTGGACTGCAAGGGGATCCAACCAGTCCATTCTGAAGGAGATCAGCCCTGGGATTTCTTTGTAAGGATTGATGCTAAAACTGAAACTCCAGTAGTTTGGCCACCTCATGTGAAGAGTTGATTCATTGGAAAAGACTCTGATGCTGGGTGGGATTGGAGGTAAGAGGAGAGGGGGACGACAGAGGATGAGATGTCTTGATGGCGTCACTGACTCGATGGATGTGAGTCTGAGTGAACTCCGGGAGTTGGTGATGGACAGGGAGGCCTGGTGTGCTGCAATTCATGGAGTCACAGAGTCTGACACGACTGAGCGACTGATCTCATCTGATGGCAGCTCTGTTTCCAGGTTTTTCAGGAATCTCCACGCTGTTCTCCATAGTGGCTATACTAGTTTACATTCCCACCAACTTTGTAAGAGGGTTCTCTTTTCTCCACACCCTCTCTAGCATTTATTGTTTATAGACTTTTTGATAGCAGCCATTCTGACTGGGGTGAAATGGTACCTCATTGTGGTTTTGACTTGAATTTCTCTGATAATGAGTGATGTTGAGCATCTTTTTATGTGTTTGTTAGCCATCTGTATGTCTTCTTTGGAGAAATGTCTGTTTAGTTCTTTGGCCCATTTTTGATTGGGTCACTTATTTTTTCTGGAATTGAGCTGCATGAGCTGCTTATATATTTTTGAGATTAATTCTTTGTCAGTTGCTTCGTTGGCTATTATTTTCTCCCATTCTGAAGGCTGTCTTTTCAACTTGCTTATAGTTTCCTTTGTTGTGCAAAAGCTTTTACATTTAATTAGGTCCTACTTGTTTATTTTTGCTTCTATTTCCATTACACTGGGAGGTCATAGAAGATCCTGCTGTGATTTGTGTCAAAGTGTTTTGCCAATGTTTTCCTCTGGAAGTTTAATTGTGTCTGGTCTTACATTTAGATCTTTAATCCATTTTGAGTCTATTTTTGTGTTAGAAAGTATTCTAGTTTCATTCTTTTACAAGTGGTTGACCAGTTTTCCCTGCACCACTTGTTAAAGAGATTATCTTTCCTCCATTGGATATTCTTGCCTCCCTTGTCAAAGATAAGGTATCCATAAGTGCATGGATTTATCTCTTGGCTTTCTATTTTGTTCCATTGATCTATATTTCTGTCTTAGTGCCAGTACCATACGGTCTTGATGACTGTAGCTTTGTAGTATAACCTGAAGTCAGGCAGGTTGATTTCTCCAGTTCCATTGTTCTTTCTCAAGATTGCTTTGGCTATTCAAGTTTTTTTGTATTTCAATACAAATTGTAAAATTATTTGTTCTTGTTCTCTGAAAAATAGTGTTGTAGCTTGATAGGGATTGGATTGGATTGGATATAGGATATATATCCTATATCTTGATAGGATATAGATTGGATTCAATCTATAGATTGCTTTGGGAAGTGTACTCATTTTCACTATATTGATTCTTCTGATCCATGAATTGGTATATTTCTCCATCTATTTGTGTCATCTTTGATTTCTTTCATCAGTGTTTTATAGTTTTCTATATATAGGTCTTTTGCTTCTTTAGGTCGATTTATTCCTAACATTTTATTCTTTTCATTGCAATGGTAAATGGAATAGTTTCCTTAATTTCTCTGTTTTCTCATTGTTAGTGTATAAGAATGCAAGGGATTTCTGTGTGTTAATTTTATATACTGAAACTTTACTATATTCGTTGATTAGCTCTAGTAATTTTCTGGTGGAATCTTTAGGGTTTGCTATGTAGAGGATCATGTCATCCGCAAACAATGAGAGTTTTACTTCTTCTTTTCAAATCTGGATTCCTTTTATTTCTTTTTCTTCTCTGATTGCTATGGCTAAAACTTCCAAAACTATGTTGAATAGTAGTGGTGAAAGTGGGCACCCTTGTCTTGTTCCTGACTTTAAGGGAAATGCTGTCAATTTTTCACCATTGAGGATAATGTTTATTGTGGGTTTATCATATATGGTGTTTATTAAATTGAGGTATATTCCTTCTATGTCTGCTTTCTGGAGGGTTTTTATCATAAATGGATGTTGAATTTTGTCACAGGCTTTCTCTGCATCTATTGAAATAATCATATGGTTTTTATCTTTCAATTTGTTAATGCAGTGTATCACATTGATTGATTTGGGAATTTTGAAGCATCCTTGCACCTCTGGAATAAAGCCCACTTGGTCATGGTGTATGATCTTTTTAATATGCTGTTGGATTCTGTTTGCTAAAATTTTGTTAAGGATTTTTGCATCTATGTTCATCAATGAAATTGGCCTGTATTATTTTTTTGTGGCATCTTTTTCTGGTTTTTGGTATTAGGATGATGGTGGCCTCATAGAATGAGTTTGGAAGTTTACCTTCCTCTGCAATTTTCTGGAAGAGTTTGAGTAGGATAGGTGTTAGCTCTTTTCTACGTTTGGTAGAATTTAGCTGTGAAGCTGTCTGGTCCTGGGCTTTTGTTTGCTGGAAGATTTCTGATTATAGTTTCTATTTCCGTCCTTGTGATGAGTCTGTTAACATCTATGTGCTTATTTTTAAAATGTAAACGAAGCATAAAAATTTGTATGTTCCATTCAATGTCATCTCATTTTTCAACCATGCTAACAATTCATTCAAATTTCTTCCATGTAATGTTTTACTTTTATATATAATAGGTATTTTATCTATGGGACAGTTATATATTTCTTTATATCTATAAATTATAAGTATGTATAATTCTTTACCTTGCTTATATCAGTTAAAATATTAATACATTCCTACTCCTGGATCCATGAAGATGATGGCTTTGCAGGCAGAACTATCATGACAACATGCTACTACATGACTCTGAATCCTGACATAAAGCATAAGAAGAATAAACTAAAATAGTGTATTTTTATTTTAAAACTCTGCAGTTTTGCTGGAGTAATGTCAAGGTGATAACTAAAGGATAATTAATGGGTTTCTCACCTACAAGTGAAGCCAAAGGAGAAGCAAGAGTTTGTTCTTACCTGGGCACTATTTTTCCATTAGGCAGCTCAATTTAACCCTTTTATACACACGCTAGGTTTACCTTGTATGACATCACATTTGTGAAACTTACTAATCCCCAGGTTATCCTAGACCCTAAATTAATCATCTCAAGGGTGAAATTTAAATGGTGTAAAAGTAGTTTCAATACGGAGAAGGCAATGGCACCCCACTCCAGTACTCTTGCCTGTAAAGTCCCATGGACAGAAGAGCATGGTAGGCTACAGTCCATGGGGTCGCTAAGGGTCAGACACGACTGAGCTACTTCATTTTCACTTTTCACTTTCATGCATTGGAGAAGGAAATGGCAACCCACTCCAGTGTTCTTGCCTGGAGAATCCCAGGGACGGGGGAGCCTGTTGGGCTGCCGTCTATGGGGTCGCACCGAGTCGGACACAACTGAAGTGACTTAGCAACAGCAGTTTCAATAAAATATGAGATATACTGCTGTCTATGGGGTCTCACAGAGTCGGACACAACTGAAGTGACTTAGCAGTAGCAGTTTCAATAAAATATGAGATATACAAAGTTTGTTATAAATTAAATGTCATAGGGATCAAATATATGGCATGAAGAATATAAACAAAAAGCAAATTTGGTGCATAGAACTGTCCTATAGAATGCACACAAGCTAGATATTAGTTTCTAGTAACTATCACATTTATATGTTGTTGGTTTTTTTTTTTTTTTTTGGAACTATTAGAATTTCATTATGATAAAGTGAGAGTCTTATTATCAATACATTTGGATGAAAAGTTTATGAAGAACAAGCTACAACCAAGACATTTAAGATTTTCTATTATCAACTTTTCTTTAAAACATAGGCAATTCTTATTTCTTGTCTGTTTTATCCTCCTTATTCAAAAAAAACAGGCTGAAATGAAATTTCTTATGAATTTGTTGTCAACTGGATCAATTTATATAATTAAAATGAATTTCTTTGATTTCTCCTAAATTCAGATTCCCTGTTACCAAAATTTCTTCTTGGTAGCCCCCTAGGTTTTCCATATGTTTTTCTGGAGTTATAGTCCAATGTAAAATGATCAGATCAGATCAGTCGCTCAGTCCTGTCCGACTCTTTGCGACCCCATGAACTGCAGCACACCAGGCCGCCCTGTCCATCACCAACTCCCAGAGGTCACTCAGACTCACATTCATCTAGTCAGTGATGCCATCCAGCCATCTCATCCTCTGTCGTCCCCTTCTCCTCCTGCCCTCAATCCCTCCCAGCATCAGAGTCTTCTCCAATGAGTCAACTCTTCACATGAGTTAGCCAAAATACCGGAGTTTCAGCTTTAGCATCATTCCTTCCAAAGAAATCCCAGGGCTGATCTCCTTCAGAATGGACTGGTTGGATCTCCTTGCAGTCCAAGGGACTCTCAAGAGTCTTCTCCAACACCACAGTTCAAAAGCATCAATTCTTTGGTGCTCAGCCTTCTTCACAGTCCAGCTCTCACATCCATACATGACCACAGGAAAGACCATAGCCTTGACTAGGCGAACCTTTGTTGGCAAAGTAATGTCTCTGCTTTTGAATATGCTATCTAGGTTGGTCATAACTTTCCTTCCAAGGAGTAAGCATCTTTTAATTTCATGGCTGCAGTCACCATCTGCAGTGATTTTGGAGCCCAGAAAAATAAAGTCTGACACTGTTTCCACTGTTTATCCATCTATTTCCCATGCAGTGATGGGACCAGATGCCATGATCTTCGTTTTCTGAATGTTGAGCTTTAAGCCAATCTTTTCACTCTCTACTTTCACTTTCATCAAGAGGCTTTTTAGCCCCTCTTCACTTTCTGCCATAAGGGTGGTGTCATCTGCATATCTGAGGTTATTGATATTTCTCCCGGCAATCTTGATTCCAGCTTGTGTTTCTTCCAGTCCAGCATTTCTCATGATGTACTCTGCATATAAGTTAAATAAACATGGTGACAATATACAACCGCGAGTGGCGCACTGAGTGCGCCTTGTTGGCTGCGCGGCACACTGAGAGCGTGGCCGAGAGAAGCTACCCCACGACCGAGGAAGGACGGCGGTGAGGACCCGCGCACTAAGCACCGCCGAGAGGATTTACCCCATGACCGAGGTCAGGAAGGGCGGCGGTGAAGAGATACCCCTTGTCCAAGGTAAGGTGCGATGGCTGTGCTTTCCTGGAGCAGCGGGAAGAGATACCCGAAGCTCAAGGTAAGAGAAACCCAAGTAAGACGGTGGGTCTTGCAAGAGGGCATCAGAGGGCAAATACACTGAAACCATACTCACAGAAAACTAGTCAATCTAATCACACCAGGACCACAGTCTTTTCTAACTCAATGAAATTAAGCCATGCCCGTGGGGCAACCCAGGATGGGCGGGTCATGGTGGAGAGATCTGACAGGGTGTGGTCCGCTGGAGAAGGGAATGGCAAACCACTTCAATATTCTTGCCTTGAGAACCCCGTGAACAGTATGAAAAGACAAAATGATAGGGTACTGAAAGAGAAACTCCCCAGGTCAGTAGGGGCCCAATATGCTACTGGAGATCAATGGAGAAATAACTCCAGAAAGAATGAAGGGATGGAGCCAAAGCAAAAAGAATACCCAGCTGTAGATGTGTCTGGTGATAGAAGCAAAGTCTGATGCTGTAAAGAGCAATATTGCATAGGAACCTGGAATGTAAGGTCCATGAATCAAGGCAAATTGGAAGTGGTGAAACAAGAGATGGCCAGAGTGAATGCTAACATTCTAGGAATCAGCGAACTAAAATGGACTGGAATGGGTGAATTTAACTCAGAGGACCATTATATCTACTACTGCAAACAGGAATCCCTCAGAAGAAATGGAGTGGCCATCATGGTCAACAAAAGAGTCCGAAATGCAGTACTTGGATGCAATCTCAAAAACGACAGAATGATCTCTGTTTGTTTCCGAGGCAAACCATTCAATATCACAGTAATCCAAGTCTATGCCCCAACCAGTAACACTGAAGAAGCTGAAGTTGAATGGTTCTATGAAGACCTACAAGACCTTTTAGAACTAACACCCAAAAAAGATGTCCTTTTCATTATAGGGGACTGGAATGCAAAAGTAGGAAGTCAAGAAACACCTGGAGTAACAGGCAAATTTGGCCTTGGAATATGGAGTGAAGCAGGGCAAGGGCTAATAGAGTTTTGCCAAGAAAATGCACTGGTCATAGCAAATACCCTCTTCCAAAAACACAAGAGAAGACTCTATACATGGACATCACCAGATGGTCAACACCGAAATCTGATTGATTATATTCTTTGCAGCCAAAGATGGAGAAGCTCTATACAATCAGCAAAAACAAGACCAGGAGCTGACTGTGGCTTAGACTATGAACTCCTTATTGCCAAATTCAGACTGAAATTGAAGAAAGTAGGGAAAACCACTAGACCATTCAGGTATGACCTAAATCAAATCCCTTATGATTATACAGTGGAAGTGAGAAATAGATTTAAGGGCCTAGATCTAATAGATATAGTGCCTGATGAAGTATGGAATGAGGTTCATGACATTGTACAGGAGACAGGGATCAAGACCATCCCCATGGAAAAGAAATGCAAAAAAGCAAAATGGCTGTCTGGGGAGGCCTTGCAAATAGCTGTGAAAAGAAGAGAAGCAAAAAGTAAAGGAGAAAAGGAAAGATATCAACAAATGAATGCAGAGTTCCAAAGAATAGCAAGAAGAAATAAGAAAGCCTCCTTCAGTGATCAATGCAAAGAAATAGAGGAAAACAACAGAATGGGAAAGACTAAGGATCTATTCAAGAAAATCAGAGATACCAAAGGAACATTTCATGCAAAAATGGGCTCGATAAAGGACAGAAATGGTATGAACCTAACAGAAGCAGAAGATATTAAGAAGAGGTGGCAAGAATACACAGAAGAACTGTACAAAAAAGAGCTTCACGACCCAGATAATCATGATGTAAAATGAAGTACATTAAAAATATACCCAATTTCTATATCTTATTTTACATATTTCCCATCTTATTATTTTCCTACTAGAATATACCAAGAAAAGAATATCAAAAACTGTTATAATGAAAAGTAAACATAGTAAAAAATTAAAGTAATATAGTGCTGATTCTTTTTTTTTTTCTTGTTGTTTATTATGTATTCTTTAAGGTATGTAACTGCTACAGGTAGAGGCAGTGATTTTTTTACTATAATAAATATCTGACTTAACATTTTAGCCTTGTACTAAATAGAAATATATTGTTAGTGCCATTTCTCAAAAAATAATTAATACCTGTATCCCTTCTCTAACTGAAATATTCTTGATAATTTTGATAGCTGAGAGCATAATTTCCCAATATGGGTGGACATCATCTAACCCATTGGAGACCTGATTAAAACAAAAAGCTTGAAAGGATAAATTTGCCCTTTTCCCCCTAATCTTTGATTGAGCTGGGGCATCTCATTTTATCTTCTCATGTCCTGAGAAGGATTTATACCTTTGGCTTAGCAGTCTAACAGATTGTAGCACTATTCACAATAGCCAAGATGTATAAACAACTTAAATGTGAAGCAACAGAAAAATGGATAAAGAAAATGTGGTATATATTCATGATGGAATATTATTCAGCCTTTCATGAAAAAGAACAGCCTTGAACCAATTTCTTAAAGCTACTGAAAGTTGAGAGCAAATGAGCCTTGGAATTATCAGAATTTAGTTAAATAATAATCATGCTCATCTCTCCATTCTTTAGTACATTTTATAGAGAATGGCACAATTTAAAACATTTTCAAAATATTTGGCCACCCATGTTTTTCATTTTTTCTTTTCTTTAAAAAAAAATCTATATAGTCATTTATTTGGCTGCACCAGGTCTTAATTGAGGCATTCAGGCTCTTCAATCTTCTGTTTGTCATGAGGGATATTTAGTTGCAGCATGTTAACTCCTAGTTGTGCCGCGTAGAATCTAGGTTCCTGGCCAGGGGTTGAACCTGGACCCCCTGCATTGAGAATGTTATGGACCATCACTAGACCACCAGTAAAGCGCCCACAATTTTTTTTTTTTTTTTTTATGCTTTGCTTTGACATTTGCTTTTCAGTCTTCATTGCAACTAATTTCAAAATCATTCTATCACCTACTTTTTAAGAATATGCACTTCTGTTCAGTTCAGTTCAGTTGCTCAGTCATGTCCAACTCTTTGCAACCCTATGGATTGCAGCATGGCAGGCCTCCCTGTCCATCGCCAACTCCCAAAGTTTACTCAAACTCATATCCATTGACTCGGTGATGCCATCCAACCATCTCATCCTCTATCGTCCCCTTCTCCTCCTGCCTTCAATCTTTCCCAGAATAAGGGTTTTCCCCAGTCAGTCAGTTCTTCACATCAGGTGGCCAAAGTTTTAGAGTTTCAGCTTCAACATCAGTCCTTCCAAAGAACATTCAGGACTGATTGCCTTTACGATGGATGGGTTGGATCCCCTTGCAGTTCAAGGGACTCTTTAGAGTCTTCTGCATTTAGTATATGTAAAATAAAGCATTTATTAGAAGTGGTTCCTGATGCTCAATGATGTTCCTAACATATTAGAGATTTTCCAGGCAAGAGTACTGGAGTGGGTTGCCATTGCCGTCTCCAGGAGACCTTCCCGATCCAGGGATCGAAACCGGGTCTCCGGCATTGTAGGCAGATGCTTTTACCGTCTGAGCTACCAGGGAAGCTCATTAGAGATGTTACTGATGTTAAATGATGGTGACAGATAACAGAAGATTTTTCATACTGCTCCATATGATTCAGTTAGTCCACGTGGCAGCCAGAGTGATTTAATTAAGGCCTAATTCAAGGTCAAACAAAGCAAAATAAAAGATATCTTCCTAAAAGTCTTTAATGTTTTTATTAAAAAATGTCAATATGTATAAATGCCAATGATTTTATCTTTTAAAACTAGGTATACTTAATTTGAAGATTTAAGACATTAGTCTTAAGAATGATTGTCTCAGTATATAAAGTTTACAAATTATTTAGTAGATATGTGCAAATGTTGTAGATCACTATTGTGGTTTATGCATTTAGATTACAAACAATTTCAATATTATGAGATAATATAAAATAAATTTTTGAGTCATTGTACTAATTTATATTTTTGAAAGTTCAACTTGTTTTACTTCTTGAGGAACAGATGACCTGGTTTCCACAGTGCTTGTATTTTAAATTTCTTCCATTTAATATTCCTACTAACAATGTATTAACATTCAAATTTTTCCATATTTTTGCCAATACTCATTATTTTCTGTGTTTTTATCACCCTAACTGCTATCCACTACCTCAACCAGATAAAATGTTAAAATAGTTGCTTTAATTAGTTGTGAACCATATCCCTGAACTGGGTGGGAGGGGGCTTTCACAGTGGATGAGCTTTGCTGCTGCTGCTGCTGCTGCTGCTAAGTCGCTTCAGTCGTGTCCGACTCTGTGCGGCCCCATAGACGGAAGCTCACCAGGCTCCCCCGTCCCTGGGATTCTCCAGGCAAGAACACTGGAGTGGGTTGCCATTTCCTTCTCCAATGCATGAAAGTGAAAGTGAAATGTCGCTCAGTCATGTCCGACTCTTAGCGACCTCATGGACTGCAGCCTACCAGTCTCCTCCGCCCATGGGATTTTCCAGGCAAGAGTACTGGAGTGGGGTGCCATTGCCTTCTCCGAGCTTTAAGTCACCTCAAATAAAACCAGTCTTCTAAAGGAAGTTGGACCTTTCATGGAACCACCATACTAGTGTCAAATAATGACATTTTGCAAGTAGTGAGTAAAGATAAAGGTCCAAACTAGTTTTGGCACCGTCAGTGGCTGCCAGGGTGCTGATATTTAGTTCCAGCTGTTAAATTTAAGGCAACCACAAATACAGAGAGGGGTGGGTGGAAATAAGATAATTTAAAACATCAAAAAGCTATTTTTGTTGTTACAGAGATTCAGGCTTTTCTCCCCAAAATCACTACTGGATTGCTGCAAACCTTTAGTTAATTTCCAGAGTTCTGAACAAGTTAATTCTGATAATTTTTGTCAAATTTCTACTGATTCTCTTAGGTCTTTATCTTGTTTGAACTTTTGTATCCTAGCTACCCACTAGGAGAAACGCAAAGCAGAATTTTGTCTGATAATGACAATGCTGTCCGGGTAAAAGTTACTTTTACTTCTTTACTTTATATATTCACACACCTTTTGGTCTACTGTGCCCATTCTATCTTGAATTATCTTTAATATTTTGAAGAAGATATATTTACATGGACTTTTTACAGTGTGGTTATTTGAATTCAATTTCATTTTTAACTCTAATGTGTAGGGAGCAGTCTGACAGAGGTGAAAGTCTGAATGATTGCTCTATAATTTAAGATGCAAAAAAAAAAAAAAAAAAAGCATGATTATGTTTAAGAGGGAATACCTGAGAAAAGAGAGTGATTGAAAGCACTTGAAATCAGGTATACATGATGAAGCATTTTCATAGGGATGATTGCCTTAAAAGTGGAAGAATATTCTTGGATTGGAAAAGCTAGACCTTACCATTCTTGTTATTTGCAAAGTTGCTCTTGTTCAGTTGCTAAGTCATGTCTGATTGTGTGAACCTATAGACTGCAGCATGCCAGACTTCCCTGTCTTTCACTCTTTCCCAGAGTTAAAACACCAGAGGGGAACCTAGGATAATACCTCCAAAAGCAAATTTCTGGTGGAGGCCTTAAGTACAGTTGATCCTTGAACAATGTGGGGGTTAATCTGACTATAGTTGATCCTCCATATCCTGTTTGTTCCATGTCCATGGATTTGTCAAGGCAGTTTATTTCTCTTCCTAGGATCTTGTCTCATCACAGAAAAAATTTCGAACGATGGACTAAAGGGTATTAGATAACTCTCAAGACATGGGAGCCAAGTGACTCTGAAGGAGTCATCCTCCTCCCAGTCCCGGTTGACTTTTCCATTTTTATACTTCCCATCTCTTCATTTGATTGTGGTCTCTGCAAAACAGGGCTTGTACCCACCACCAATCAAGAAACGGAATGCAAATGGGAGTACACTCAAGGCCGATTGACAATTTCAAGTTATATAATAACAGGTTCTGTTGTGTATGTCTTCCCATAATTCAGTCTGTTATAATCAGACAGAGGAGCCTGGAAGGCTACAGTCCATAGGGTCGCAAAGATTCAGACATGACTGAAGCAACTTAGCTTGCATGCATATATGTATAGAATATTTATGATCCCTTCACAGACTCCCAGCTGCATAAGGTTACTTGAAGCCCCTGTGGTTAGTTTGTATCTGCTGTGTGCTTAGGGGGCAAGTGCAGGAATTGTAAAAGTCTCTGTTGTTATTTTTGTAGCATATCCCTGAGATATCTGTGAGCTCTTCTGGAGTATCTCAGATAGAGTTTAACTATCAGCTTGCATCCTTTTTGGCTAGGCCGGGACTACTTCACATCAGATCAGATCAGTCGCTCAGTCGTGTCCAACTCTTCGCGACCCCATGAACAGCAGCACGCCAGGCCTCCCTGTCCATCACCAGCTCCCAGAGGTCACCCAGACTCACATCCATCAAGTCAGTGATGCCATCCAGCCATCTCATCCTCTGTCGTCCCCTTCTCCTCCTGCCCTCAATCCCTCCCAGCATCAGAGTCTTCTCCAATGAGTCAACTCTTCGCATGAGGTGGCCAAAATACTGGAGTTTCAGCTTTAGCCTCATTCCTTCTAAAGAAATTCCAGGATTGATCTCCTTCAGAATGGACTGATTGGATCTTCTTGCAGTCCAAGGGACTCTCAAGAGTCTTCTCCAACACCACAGTTCAAAAGCATCAATTCTTTGGCGCTCAGCCTTCTTCACAGTCCAGCTCTCACATCCATACATGACCACAGGAAAGACCATAGCCTTGACTAGGCGAACCTTTGTTGGTAAAGTAATGTTTCTGCTTTTGAATATGCTATCTAGGTTGGTCATAACTTTCCTTCCAAGGAGTAAGCGTCTTTTAATTTCATGGCTGCAGTCACCATCTGCAGTGATTTTGGAGCCCAGAAAAACAAAGTCTGACACTGTTTCCACTGTTTCCCCATCTATTTCCCATGCAGTGATGGGACCAGATGCCATGATCTTCGTTTTCTGAATGTTGAGCTTTAAGCCAACCTTTTCACTCTCCACTTTCACTTTCATCAAGAGGCTTTTTAGCCCCTCTTCACTTTCTGCCATAAGAGTCGTGTCATCTGCATATCTGAGGTTATTGATATTTCTCCCAGCAATCTTGATTCCAACTTGTGTTTCTTCCAGTCCAGCATTTCTCATGATGTACTCTGCATATAAGTTAAATAAACATGGTGACAATATGCAGCCTTGACATACTCCTTTTCCTATTTGGAACCAGTCTGTTGTTCCATGACCAGTGATAACTGTTGCTTCCTGACCTGCATACAGATTTCTTAAGAGGCAGATCAGGTGGTCTGGTATTCCCATCTCTTTCAGAATTTTCCATAGTTTATTGTGATCTACACAGTCAAAGGCTTTGGCATAGTCAGTAAAGCAGAAATAGATGTTTTTCTGGAACTCTCTTGCTTTTTCCATGATCCAGCGGATGTTGGCAATTTGATCTCTGGTTCCTCTGCCTTTTCTCAAACCAGCTTGAACATCTACTTGCTCATGCCTAATTTCCTACTTAAGAGTTTCAACCAACCTCAGACTGTGTAGTACTGTAGTATTTAACTCTTGAAAATTATTGGGTATAAGTAGACTCATGCAGTTAAAATCCATGTTGTTCAAGGATCAACTTAACTGTGTCCTTTGTCTTGTGCATATAACAAGTATGAGTGCACCATAGTAGCATACTCAATAATGAGAATTTTTTTCTTTCAACAACAGGAGACAAATATTTGAGTATCTGAGAATGACACTATCAACTTGGTGACTGAATGTTGTTTCTTTTTAGAGATTTATTGACTAGACACTTTAGAAGTTATCTTTCAATTTTAAGTGATAAAATGTTACCAAATACAAGTTTGTGTGCCTTACATACAGTGAGATCAAACAAACAAAAACACTGAATTTGAAGCAGAGAAAAGTTTACTGCAGGGCCATGTAAGGATATGAGTGGCTTGAGGCTCGGGGCTAAAATCCCATAAACTCTCAGAAGGGTTTCAGCAAAGCACTTTTAAAGGCAAGCTGGGGGAGAAGTGTGGTCAGTTGTTGGAAATGTCTTTGTTCTTGCAACTGTCCACATAGGTCAGGTCATCATGTTCCTGTAAAACTCCAATAAGACAAATGTTATTCGCTGTTCTTCAACTTTTTTATTTCTGTATGAATGGACTCAAAGGTCAGAGTCCTGAGAATAGGCTATCCTATATATTTCAGGCTTTAAGCAACATTCTTTCACAAAAGATGCAAGGCCACATGACTAAGCACAAGCAACAAAGCACAAAGTTAAAGCAAAAGGAACAGATCTAATATGGAATCAGAATTGCTCTTCCCTTTTACACACACTTTAAACTACTTCAAGGCAAAATATGGAGGTGGTGAGGAATGATGGAAGAAAAATAAAGTGAAAGGAAGAAAAGAGTATGGGTTAGTAGAAATAAAAGAGAGACTTCCCTGGTGGCTTAGAGGGTTAAGTGTCTGCCTGCAATGTGGGAGACCTGGGTTTGATTTGGATTGGGAAGATCCCCTGGAGAAGGAAATGGCAACCCTCTCCAGTACTCTTGCCTGGAAAATTCCATGGATGGAGGAGTCTGGTAGGCCACAGTCTATGGGGTCACAAAGAATTGGACATGACTGAGTGACTTCATTACAGAGACTAATATAAATAAAAAGAAATAAAACATTCTGCCTTTAGACACAGGCAGATCCAGATATTCAAGTCACATTCTGACTTCTCTTTCTGTTATTTTTTTCTATTGCTTATATCTTCTTTCAGTCTGAGCAATCTCTTTCTAAAATGTAGGAAATATATTCTGCAGATACTTCACTTGTAAATGGATTAAACCAGCAGTCCCCAACCCTTTTGGCACCAGTGATTGATTTCCTGGAAGATAATTTTTCCATGGAGTGGATGGGGGCATGGTTTGGGGATGACTTTAGCTGCTTACATCACTTCATGGCAAATCTATGGGGACACAATGGAAACAATGACAGACTTTATTTTGGGGGGCTCCAAAATCACTGCAGATAGTGACTACAGCCATGAAATTAAAAGACGCTTGCTCCTTGGAAGGAAAGTTATGATCAACCTAGACATCATATTAAAAAGCAGAGACATTATTTTGCCAACAAAGTTCTGTCTAGTCAAAGTTATGGTTTTTCCAGTAGTCATGTATGGAGGTGAGAGTTGGACTATAAAGAAAGCTGAGTGCCAAAGAATTGATGATTTTGAACTGTGGTGTTGGAGAAGATTCTTGAGAGTCCCTTGGACTGCAAGGAGATCTAGCCAGTCCATCCTAAAGGAAATCAGTCTTGAATATTCATTGGAAGGACTGACACTGAAGCTGAAACTCTAATACTTTGGCCACCTGATATGAAAAACAGACTCATTTGAAAAGACCCTGATGCTGGGAAAGATTGAGAGCAGGAGGAGAAGGAAACAATAGAAGATGAGACGGTTGGATGGCATCACCAACTCAATGGATATGAATTTGAGTAAACTCTGGGAGTTGGTGATAGACAGGGAGTCCTGGCATGCTGCAGTCCATGGGGTTGCAAAGAGTCAGACAGGACTAAACGACTGAAGTCAGTGACTATATTATGCAATTTATTTCTAATATAAGCTGCCTCTGGTTTGATACTAAATACTGGTCCACAGCCTGGAGGTTTGGGACCCCAAGTCTAAACTGCTAACAGTATTATAAAGAATGTCTGATTGTCTCTCTCTCTCGCTATCAAAACCTATTTTAAAAAATATTCACAGGTGTATGTGTGCTTTCACATTTTGTTGGAACACATTTCCTAATTACTTCCTGAAAAAGAGAGAGCAACCCAGATACATTTGGAAGATCTTACATATTAGAAAATTTATAATCCTACTTGAATAATTATTCTCTGTATTAAAATACCAAGTTGAGAAGCATTTTATCTAAGAATGAGCATTGTTTTGCATTATGTTTTTTAATTTTTCAATTAAAAAATGCAGTTACTCTTATTCTTGATCTTTTGTATATGATATATTATTTGCTTTGCTTGATCCCTCTCTTAACTTGCAAGTTCTCCTTAAAGATTGCAATTGAACCTTCTACTTGTTTAAAATGTGACTCATTATATTTCCTCCTTTCATTGTGTCTCTTCTTTAAAATATCTTAGTCTTTATGGTGATGTTATGGTTGCAAGCATCTTACCTTGTCATTCTTACTGTTAAGCATTTAGGTCTTAGTTTATTACTCTGTTACTTTAGTTAAAGCACTTCTATAAATATTTATTTCCCCTAAATATATTTAAAACTCTCCAGTGCTGCTGTTGCTGTCCTTTCTCTTTACCAATAGTTATATATGCAAGTGGATCTTGCAAGTGGAGGCAGTGACAGATTTTGTTTTCTGGGCTCCAAAGTCACTGCTGTTGGTAAATTGCAGCCATGAAATTAAAAGATACTTGCTTTTTTAGAAGGAAAGCTATGATAAACCTAGACACCATGTTAAAAAGCAAGGACATCACTTTGCCAAAAGTGTTGTATAGTCAAAGCTATAGTTTTTCCAGTAGTCATGTACAGATGTGAGAATTGGTCCATAAAGAACAGTGATTGCCAAAGAATTGATGCTTTCAAATTGTGGTGCTGGAGAAGACTCTTTAGACAGCAAAGAGATCAAACCAGGCAATCCTAAAGAAAATCAACCCTGAATATTCACTGAAAGTACTGAAGCTGAAACTCCAATACTTTGGCCACCTGAGGCAAAGTGCTGACTCATTGGAAAAGCCCCTGATGCTGGGAAAAATTGAAGGCAAAAGGACAAGGTCAGTGAGGGGGCGGGGGTGGGGGGGGGCGGTGCAGCAGAGGACTAGATGGTTAGATAGCACTACTGACTCAATGAACATGAGTTTGAGCAACCTCCAGTAAACAGTGAAGGACAGGGCAGACTGGTGTGCTGTAGTCCATGGAGTCATAAAGCGTCAGACATGATTTAGCAAGTAAACAACAAAAATAATATATGATCTTGTCATGTATTCTTAGGATGAAATTTACTAAATGCTTATGTTTAAAATGCTAAGTTTGACCAGAAGTCATATGAAGTTAGGGCTTCCTAGGTGGCATTAGTGGTAAAGAATCCACCTGCCAATTCAGAAGACATGAGACTTGGGTTCAATCCCTGGGTCGGGAAGATCCCCTAGGGGAGGGCATGGCAACCCATTCCAGTATTCTTTCCTTGAGAATACCATGGACAGAGGATCCTGGCAGGCTAACAGTCAATGCGGTCACAAAGAGTCACACACAACTGAGCAGTTAACACTTTCATGTCATATATCAGATCAGATCAGATCAGATCAGTCACTCAGTCCTGTCCGACTCTTTGCGACCCCATGAATCGCAGCACGCCAGGCCTCCCCGTCCATCACCAACTCCTGGAGGTCACTGAGACTCACATCCATAGAGTCAGTGATGCCATCCAGCCATCTCATCCTCTGTCGTCCCCTTCTCCTCTTGCCCTCAATCCTTCCCAGCATCAGTCTTCTCCAATGAGTCAACTCTTCGCATGCATGCACATATGTGTGTGTGTTCACACATGCATGTGTGCTCAGTCGCTTCTATCATGTCCAACTCTTTGCATCACTATGGATTGTAGCCTGCCAAACTTCTCTGTCCATGGGATTCTCCAGGCAAGAATACTAGAGTGGGTTGCCATGTCCTCCTCCTGGGGATCTTCCCACCCCAGTGATCAAATCCACATCTCCTGCATTGCAGGCAGATTCTGTACAACTTAGACTCTGGGGAAACCCAACTAAGTACATATTTATATAAATTTGAATAATTTTTAGTTCCTTCCAATTTTAAGTTATTAAAGTATGAATTTTTCCTAAGGACCTCTTCATGGTAACAGTTTTATGAATCAGTTCCTACCAAATATAGAGTTGGAATCAAAGCCACAAGGCAAATATCATGTCTGGTATAAGATGAAGGATATTTAAGTATATGAAATATATGTATCTTTCATCTAAATCTGTAACTCTATCTATGTATATATGAATTATGAGAATATGACATAGAGTGGTTGCATGACAAAGCCAAGATCTCTTAATTGATATAGTTAGATTTCTGAGGCTGAGATGCCCCTAATACATCTCCATATCAAAACTAATGGCCTACATGCAGCACTGAGCTCCAGTTAGCTGAATAAATTTCTCATTCCACCTGAGTTATATAATATGAAACCTAAAAGCTCTGGTGTACTTTGTGTGGACCAATACAAGAAATTCAGATTAGTTATTATGCTCTTTTATTCCTGGTCTTGTGTTAATTCTCTCATATGTCCTTTTCATTGCTTGTTGGCAATCCTTAAACTAAACCATCATTCTCATTAAATTTTTAATCCTATTCTGCTGTTATCTGGCTTATCTCAACTCTCCACTCTCAGTAATCAATAGAAAACAAGTACAATGTTTCTGTAATCATAGTTCATAACCAGGGTTTCATATTAGGGTGTAGTAAGTACACCAAAGTACTTACTTCACATATTCTAAATGTGCATTACCTCAGTGCTATAGCATTTATCATTGTGCATGTCAAGATTTATGAGACTTGTTAGGCCTTTCTGCTTTAGCTTACTGCTCTAGAACTAAATCACTATAGATCCTGACCCAAAGCTTACAGCTGAGTAGACCTGTCATCTCTTCCCGGAAACAAACCTTCCCCTCAATAATCTATGACATCTACCTGGCCAGCTTTCTCTTGTTCACATTTATTCCTTGGCATGATAACTCTGATTCGAAACTCTGTGAATTACTGCTGCACTGGGTGAAACCATGTTTTTATAGGAACATTGGGAGGAAAAAAAATGTGTTGTTATGCTCAAAAATAAATCAAGGTCATATGTCAGGAATTAGAGAGGACATCAAAAGCACTTTCAGGAGAAATAATTTTCAGCAGCTACCAAGAGAAACTGTAAAATCTGATATCTTTCCATATCTAGAATGCTGTTTATTAACTAGGTTGTACAGCAGATTACACTTTTAAGCTGATTAAGGAAAAGTTGAAACTGCTAAATTAATAACAGTATATATGCCAAAGAAACATAAATCAGAATAATACAACAGAGCTGAACTTCTTGAAATTTTTTAGTCTTCCTTCATGCACTTAGGCAAAATATCCTAAACTATCTGCATATGCATTTATCAGTTTTATTTTTAAGTGTTTGGCATTATAGAAATTATGTTGCTCATGAACTAAATCTCAGGTGATATATGTATGTTTCCACAAAAAGTTTTTTCTATTTGGCTCATAGATAAATTTTAACCGCACTGTCTTCATTCATACAGAAAGCAAAAGGTTTGTGAAAACTTAATTACATATCTATCCTCTAAAATCATATTTTTAGAAATGTATATGTTTATCAATTCATCTATAAAAATTCAAGTACTTTATTTCAATAAAAATTTGAACAGCATTTCTCTGTGCAGATTTTTACCTTTTGGTTTTCTGATAGCTTCCATATCTTCTAAAAATATAGATTTACAAAATATAGATTTAAGAATTTGACATTTGTACAACAAAATGACTACCATGATAAAAGAAATGAAATAAGCATAGGGAAATAACTGTGGTATTAAACATATTTTAAATATTGTTTAAATAAGAAATAATGAAAGATAAACTCAGTTTGACTATTTTTTTCTAAACATCAGTTCATTTCACTCACTCAGTCATGTCCTACTCTTTATGACCCCATGAATTTCAGCACACCAGGCCTCCCTGTCCATAACCAACTCCCGGAGTTCACTCAAACTCATGTCCATTGTGTTGGTGATGCCATCCAGCCATCTCATCCTCTGTTGTCCCCTTCTCCTCCTGCCTCCAATCCCTCCCAGCAACAGAGTCTTTTCCAATGAGTCAACTCTTCACATAAGGTGGCCAAAATATTGGAGTTTCAGCTTCAGCATCATTCCTTCCAAAGAATACTCAGGACTGATCTCCTTCAGAATGGACTGGTTGGATCTCCTTGCAGTCCAAGGGACTCTCAAGAGTCTTCTGCAACATCACAGTTCAAAAGCATCAATTCTTCAGCGCTCTAAGCTTTCTTCACAGTTCAACTGTCACATCCATTCATGACCACTGGAAAAACCATAGCCTTGACTAGACAAACCTTTGTTGGCAAAGTAATGTCTCTGCTTTTGAATATGCTATCTAGGTTGGTCATAAATTTCCTTCCAAGGAGTAAACATCTTTTAATTTCATGGCTGCAATCACCATCTGCAGTGATTTTGGAGCCCAGAAAAATAAAGTCTGACACTGTTTCCCCATCTATTTCCCATGAAGTGATGGGACTGGATGCCATGATCTTCGTTTTCTGAATGTTGAGCTTTAAGCCAACCTTTTAACTCTCCACTTTCACTTTCATCAAGAGGCTTTTTAGTTCCTCTTCACTTTCTGCCATAAGGGTGGTGTCATCTGCATATCTGAGGTTATTGATATTTCTCCCGGCAATCTTGATTCCAGCTTGTGCTTCTTCCAGCCCAGCATTTCTCATGATGTACTCTGTATAGAAGTTAAATAAGCAGGGTGAAAATATACAGCCTTGACATACTCCTTTTCCTATTTGGAACCACTGTTTTTCCATGTCCAGTTCTAACTGTTGCTTCCTAACCTGCATATAGGTTTCTCAAGAGGCAGGTCAGGTGGTCTCGTATTCCCATCTCTTTCAGAATTTTCCACAGTTTACTGTGATCCACACAGTCAAAGGCTTTGGCATAGTCAATAAAGTAGAAATAGATGGGAAAGGCTAGAGATCTATTCAAGAAAATTAGAGATACCAAGGGAACATTTCATGCAAAGATGGGCTCGATAAAGGACAGAAATGGTATGCACCTAACAGAAGCAGAAGATATTAAGAAGAAGTGGCAAGAGTACAAAGAACTGTACAGAAAAGATCTTCATGACCAAGATAATCACAATGGTGTGATCACTCTCCTAGAGCCAGACATCCTGGAATGTAAAGTTAAGTGGGCCTTAGAAAGCATCACTACGAACAAAGCTAGTGGAGGTGATGGAAATCCAGTTGAGCTATATCAAATCCTGAAAGATGATGCTGTGAAAGTGCTGCACTCAATATACCAGCAAATTTGGAAAACTCAGCAGTGGCCACAGGACTGGAAAAAGTCAGTTTTCATTCCAATTGCAAAGAAAGGCAATGCCGAAGAATGCTCAAACTATTTCACAATTTCTAAGAATAAATTTTATCAAATTATTCATATTTCTAATTTTGCATTTGTAAAGTTTCTTTTAATAAGAGATGTAAAGGGAGAGTCAAACATACCCACTCCATATTTCTAAAGAAGATTTTGAATTCTAGGAACTCAGATTTAAGACACACACATGTAAGTTAATAACTAAGAATTCTGAGCAAAAACTATGTTAGGAAGAGTAGCTTGGTATCAGTCAGCTGGGTTCTAATCTCAATATCATTGCCTTCTAGGGCCCTGTATCCTTCATGTAAAACAGGATAAAAATTATAAGAACTAGCTTGTATCATACACATAAATCTTCTATATAAGTTATAAATTCAGGCTCTGTCTTTCCTTTCTAAAAATAAAGAAAACAAACTAACCAAAAATCCCAGTTAAATTTTATTACGAATTCTCACTATACTGTCAAAGTCTTTGTTGAGTATACTTGGTATTCTACAAATAATATGTTTTATTAAGGAAAGTTTATTTAAGAAAGCATATATTTACTTACATTAACTGCTTTTATGCTCATCAGAGTCTGTAACATGTAGGTTGTTCCATGCCAGCTGTCAAATACTGGGTTCTCATTGCCAACAAATCAGGTTGAATCTTCTATTTGAACAATATCATTTGATCATATTTTCTCCATCAAATTTATGCTAATCCATCATTCAACTTTGCAACATAAATAGAATTATCCTCAGTGTTCTATTAGTGGAAACCTGTTGACTTATTTTAAAGAAAATAGTCAGTAGCATGTACACATAGAATGTACCCCTTTGAACAGAGTTGAATATTTAATCTAATTTGAATTCTAAGAGAGTTTTTAAAAAGTTTCTTTTCAATTCAAAACTCTGCTTTCTTGAACTAAAAATATACAACTTAGAAATCATTCCAAATATAAGTTGAAAGATAAACAATTTATTCTAGAGGTTAATTAAATAATTTGGGAAGTAAACATTAAATTAAAATTCTGTCTTCAGAAAAAAGTTAAATATATCAGAATGTTTCCAAATTATGAATAAATATTTTCTTTTTATAGTTTTTATTTCCCAGCTTCTACTATACCTAAGTTGAGATTTGAAATCTTTGAGAGTTATGCTGAAAGATAGCATAATAATCTATTAATATTTACATGGATTTCAATTATTGTAATTAGCTGATACATTGACACATCACTTACAGAATGCAGTAAGCTCTATAGTGAAAATCATTTCAGTAATAATATATAAAATAGAATTACCTACAATGTACACAAACTTCCCCCAAATTATAATTTTTCCAATTGTCATTATAATCAATAATTGACATTATAAGAATATAAGGCATGATCACATACATAATTAATATTGGATATATTCATATCAAAAAGTAATTCTCAATTAAATAAAATCTTATTTTTCAGGATTTCAGTTCTATCTCTAATTTTGCTTATAATACAATTCTTAGAAAAAAATAATAATTCAGCTTATTAACAAATAATATTTTTAAGAAAATATACATGAATACTAAATGTAATCCACTGGAACTTCAAAATACTTAAAAATCTGTGAAATATTTAACATCTGTTTGCTAAAGCTAAAATTCATGTCATTCAAAAAAATCTATTAATTAAAACAAAATGAAAGCTAAATATTTCATCTCAGAACTCTATTGCAAATCGTTTTATCAGCTATATTTTTTCAATCAGAATTATTAGAATATTTTATATTAACAAGAGATAACAAGAAAGTAGAATTATTATTGATTAGGGGAAACAGTGTCAGACTTTATTTTTTGGGGACTCCAAAATCACTGCAGATGGTGATTGTAGCCATGAAATTAAAAGACGCTTACTCTTTGGAAGGAAAGTTATGACCAACCTAGATAGCATATTAAAAGTAGAGACATTACTTTGCCAACAAAGGTCCATCTAGTCAAGGCTATGGTTATTCCAGTGGTCATGTATGAATGTGAGAGTTGGACTGTGAAGAAAGCTGAGCACTGAAGAATTGATGCTTTTGAACTCTCGTGTTGGAGAAGACTCTTGAGAATACCTTGGACTGCAAGGAGATCCAACCAGTCCATTCTAAAGGAGATTAGTCCTGGGTGTTCATTGGAAGGACTAATGCCGAAGCTGAAACTCCAATCCTTTGGCCACCTCATGTGAAGAGTTGACTCATTGGAAAAGACTCTGATGCTGGGAGGGATTGGGGGCAGGAGGAGAAGGGGACGACAGAGGATGAAATGGCTGGATGGCATCACCAACTCGATGGATGTGAGTTTGAGTGACCTCCAGGAGCTGGTGATGGACAGGGAGGCCTGGCATTCTTCAATTCATGGGGTCACAAAGAGTTGGACACAACTATGTAACTGAACTGAACCAAAAATTCAAAAACGTATTCACCAGTTTCACAGTAAAAGAAAATCTTAAAGGCATGGAAAGTATGCAAAGTCAAAATCTGAGTTACGTGTACTCTATTGAACTAAATGTGCAAATAAATATCAGGCGCAAATTTTTTTTACCCAAGTTTCTAAAAATTGCATAGGTTGCAAATAAATGCATAAAACCAAACATTTACACATTTCTCATTGCTGCAATACTACTCAGAATCTATAAGGCTTATTCAGTGGGTTTCCCATGGGATATTTAATAATTTAATAAGCCTGACCCTTTATATCACTACTGTACACCCTTGGGACAATTAGTCCAAAGAAAAATTGTATGTTGACGCTGAATATACTGAGCTAGTCTTAATTGTAAGTGAGTGAATCACATTTCACTGCTCTTGGTTTGTTTAAATTGGTTAATTTCCATGAAGAAATGTGGAGCTCAGCAACTTTTGCAGCATTTTTTTTTTTTAATATAGTGAAAAGAAGCCAAGTTTTCACACTCTAGAGGAAACTTTTTGAACCTTAGCACAACGCAACAGTGTTTTGAAGTTTTAACTCTGTTTTGCTGCAATGTATTCTCCTGGGAGCCTGTATATACTGATATTGTGGTTTAATTTTACTGTCACCGTATATCCATTTTTTGTTTCTACTATTGAAGTAGCAATTTTGTGTGTGTGTGTGTGTGTGTGTGTGTGTGTGTGTGTGTGTGGAATTTCCCTTGCTCTCACCATCAGCCAGTACAGATGGCTTTTTCAAATTCATTGGTCCTACAGTGGTCTCACTTTTTCTCCAATATTTTCTTCCTTGTTAAATTACTCTGGTCAGCTTCCAAATATGACACGATGACTACTAAAAGTAATACAAAGAGAAAAAAAAATCTTCCCTTGCTCTCAAATCTTCCTGTAACTACAATTCTTCCTCTGATAAAAATGTGTTTAAGAGATGTTCATTTTAGGATTTAAAGATTATTTTATGGCAAGACACTGCAGAATGACACTGATTACACTTGGATAGATGGAAGAACTGTATCTTGCAGTTCTAAAGGAGAGAAGGCTGTCATGCAGGGCCACAAAGAAGAGAACCCCACGGTAGAGGCAGAGTACCAGTAACCAGGAGCTTAGGGGCTGTTTATGTAGGGCAAGTGGGTGAGCTTAGCTACATTTCATGGGTTACCTATGAACTGGCTAATTTAAATAATTCTGTGGGTTTTGAGGAATAGAGGCTGTCCCTATATTTCTGACATCGGGGTGATAAGAGTAGATGCATTGTGGTCTCAGAGAGTAGATGCAAGTTAAGGGAGTTTGTTGGGTGAAATTTAATCTTATTCAAAGAAAATTGAAGGACTTTTAATTTGTGCCTGAAAACAAGGTCAAGACATCATTTTTAAGAAGGAAAGCAATTGTATTACACTGGTGATATTTGGTATCACCAGTATTTCAGTGTTTTTTATTTTTTTATTACCACTTGAATCAGAATTTTGTTCACCACTTACCACACCATGATTTATAATTCAGGTCAGTGACAACATCCACGTTGACAAATTCAAAAGCCAAACTTCAGTCTTGGTCTCTGAGTAGCTGATCTATCCACATCTCTCTTTGAACATGTTCTTCACTTGATTCTCAGTATAGCACTCCATCGTTAGCCATTGTCTCAGTTTCCCATGACTATTTCCTCATTTAGCAACATTTAAGCATTGTATCAGTCTTCCATCCATTTTTCATGTCTATATGCATTCACTCCAACATTTCCTTCATTCATCCCAGGCTGTTCCACGTTTAAACTGAGAATTCACAAATGGGTCTCTCAAGCCCAGAACTTCATCTGGAAGTGGCTGGGGGAAGGAAAGTGGAGAGTTGCTAATCAAAAAGAATAAAAGTTCTGTTATGCAAGGTAAGTTATAGAGATCTACTGTACAATAATGTGCCTGTAGAAAATTTACTGAATTGTATACTTTAAGTGTACATATAAGTGTATATATAAGTGTACATAAAGTGTACATTAAGTGTACATATAAAGAGGGCAGATCTCAAGATAAGTTTTCACAAAAACTTAAAAAAATTAGGACAAATCACCATTTGATCATGAATTTTTATACTAAATGGAAACATCCAGTGAAATGTACATTGGATTGCCACAATGTTTTAAATGATGTATTAGTCACTCAATCAGATGTGTCTAACTCTTTGTGACCCCAGGGACTGTAGCCTGCCAGGCTCCTCTGTCCATGAAATTCTCCAGGCATGAATATTAGAGTGGGTTGCCCTTCCCTTCTTCAGGGGATCTTCCCAACTCAGGGATCAAATCAGAGTTCCCTGCATTGCAGGCAGCTTCTTTACCATCTGAGCCACCAGGGATGATAAATACAGGTGAATGGTCACAATCTTGGAATACAGTCTTTAAATATTAGAGAGGCAAAATCTTTACAAAGGAGAACTCTTGACATGGAACAAAAACACAAAAATCACATTGATTTACTTTGTTATTTGCTAAAGGTCCATATAGTCAAAGCTATGGTTTTTCCAGTAGTCATGTATGGATATGAGAGTTGGACTATAAAGAAAGCTGAGTGCTGAAGAATTGATGCTTTTGAACTGTGGTGTTGGAGAAGACTCTTGAGAGTCCCTGGGACAGCAAGGGGATCAAACCAGTCAATCCTAAAGTTAATAAACCCTGAATATTCATTTTAAAGACTGAAGCTGAAGTTGAAGCTCCAATAATTTGGCCACTTGATGCAAAGACCCAACTCATTGGAAAAGCCCCTAATGCTAGAAAACATTGAAAGCAGGAGAAGAAGTGGGCAGAAGAGGATGAGATGGGTGGATGGCATCACTGACTCAATGGACATGAGTTTAAAGTAACTCTGGGAGATGGTGAAGGACAGGGAAACCTGGTGTGCTACAGTCTGTGGAATCGCAGAGTCAGGCATGATTTATTGACTGAATAACAACATTTGATTTACATAATTAATTCAGCTTTCATAAATTGAAATTCCTGAGAATTCAATTGTTTTTCTGTTTTGAATCCATTTTCATCTGGGTAGATCTCCTTCTCAAATGTTAGTGTAGAATATACCAGCAGCCCCAAGAAAACCATGTTTCAAATTCTAGTGTTCACAAATATGTAAGTACACTGATGGGAATTTGGAGTTTCATCCCTAAAGGATAAAGGCTTAGTACCTTTTAAGAGGAATGTTGTGATATTGAGGGAAGAGGATAGCTGATTATGGAGTTACTGCAGAAGCTCTAAAATAAGAAGAGTTGAAAACTTGAACTTGCTGTTACCAAAACCTACAAGTCCTCTATTATCTCACTTTCATATATTTCCAATCCAACCTGTTATCAATCCAGTTTAATCCCTGAATTCTCCAACTCCAAATTGCTTTCATCCTATTTAAGGCTTAAAACTCTTTGTTGTAGCTACATTTTTAAAGCCCCGTATTTCTCATCTCTATGATGATATGTCTTTCCTGCTTTGTAGGTTAAGTTTTATGAACAATTATTTTAACCACTCCTTTGCATAAACCCTCAGCTTTTCATCTCTTCACTCTGTATCACTGCTTCCCCATTATGCAGAACAAGGTATGTACATGATAGCATTTCAAAAAGCATTCCTTGAGTGAATGGGCTCTTTATGCACTGGATAAATAGAAATGTGCCATACATATGTGTGCTTCTAATTGCTTCTTCTTTTTACTATGGGAAACTAGAAAATTTCATGGGAAAATTATGTATCTCAATTCTTACAACATATCCCCAGCAAGACTAGGCCTTCTACTCAAGTTTCTTGGCTCCCAGTTCATCAATCTCTTATTTCCAATCTCTGAGTTCTCTGAAAAACTAATTCAACTTCTCACAGACCATTTTTGGCTATATTTAATGACCTGCCTTCCACCACAATGGTTGCAGAAAGACATATGTATGAATAAAGTATTTTCATTTTTAATTTATAAACAAAACTTCCAAAAATTTGACAGTTGTATACTATAAGACAGGCATAGAGTCATTCTAAGAATGATTTTATTTATTCTTAAAATAATGTAGTTTTTCTTAACTGAACAAATTAGGAAATTGATTTTGATCATCTTTAATGTATTTAATCTGCTTCTGGAATAAAGACATGGGGATGATAAGGCTCTTTCTGTGAGAAATCTGAGGATAAAACTAGAATTTCATTGAACATATTTATTTTAGTTAAACATTAATAAATAAGAATATTGTATTGTTCTTTCTGTAATAAAATTGTTCAATAAGTTCAATTATTTCTCAATATACTGTTAAAACTGTCTCAATAAAGTATTTTAAAAAATGAGTTAGATGACTTAGTAACAACTATCCTTTTCACCTGACAAGCTAAATCTTTTAAATAAAGCACATGAGTGAAGGTTTATTGTTTGTATTTTTTGTTATTCTAAGCATTGGTTAAGTAGTTTTAAATTTGAATCTCCAAACCTAATACAGAGCAAAATCATCACATTTTGAAAGGTGAGCCTGGAAGTAGAAAATACTGCTGAATCGAATCCCACTATCAGCTAGACACTGTGACATGTGCAACTGTCCATGTACTTCAAACTAAACTAAGCAGGAAATATGCATTCTCACTAGCAATTATATGCTGGAATTTTAACTTCCTTAATCACTTATCATGTGGTTATGCTAGCTTTCCTGAACTATGAGACTATTTTCTTTCTTTAACTCATGCATACATAATTGAGTTAAAAATACATTTCAGTATTCATATCATGAAGGCATACACTCTTCATCCATCAACTCTGCTTTGTTTTACACAATATTTATTATTTCATTCTTTCCATTTTTCTTCCCATTTCTCACTCTCAATCACATGTCTCACAAGTAGTCTAATATTGTCAGCATTTATCCTTGAATTTTCTATGTATTTTATATGGGGAATAGATACATTTTTAAAATACATAAATGACAGAAATCTACAATGTTTTCTTTTTTTCTGTTTACATACAAGAGGTGTACATATTCTAGTTTATTTCTACTGATTACTGCATTTTATTCTATAGACTTTTTTTATTTTATTTATCTCCATCAAAAATAAAAATTTAAACACTTTCCAAATATGAAAACTCTAAGAATGTTTCAGTAAGCTTGTGACATATTTTCTTACAGATATGTGTAAGAATTTCTCTGGGCCACATATAATGGGAGAATATTTCTAGTCGTAGGGTGTATTTTTCTTGTGTATATCAGGCTACATGCCATACTTACCGCACCAGTCAAATTTCTACTAGCAGCAAAGAGTTCTTGTCATTTCACCTAGAAATTCCACTCAGTATTTTATATTTGAATATGTCATAAATATAATGTAGTACATTTTTATTTTCATTTACTGGCTAGCTGTGATTTTTTGTACCTTATATAGAATTTGACTTTTGTCTTCTGTAAATTATATTTGTATATATTTTCTCCATATTTGTATTCTTTCCTGGTTTATTTATTGGTGATTTGCAGAATTTCTTTATTATTTTTTATTTTTACCATTTGTAGGTTTTTCAGTTTGAATATGACTTTTACTAAACTTCATGTAAGGTATGTATATAATTAAATCCATTAGTTCTTCATATTATTTTATATACTTTAGACATACTATTTTAAAAATCCTTCCCTAAACTCAGCTTGGTTTATATTTTCATGTATTTATTTCATGATTTATTTGCTGACATTTAAGTCAGGCAAATCTGGATTCCATGTTTGTAGATGTTGTAGAGATTTCATTTTATTCTTTTTCTGTGAAGTGAGCCCATTTTCTTGATATGGTAAATTAAACAGTTTGTCACTTACATATTGATTTATTTCCCCTATATTTATCCTAGAATAAATTTAGAAGAGAGTGGAAAGATGATAGATAGATATCATCAGTTTTTTTATTGTTCTGGAAAACAAATCCAACTCATTTATGTGAATCAATTTTCATCCTCAGAACATTATTGACCTTATTTCTAACCTTTTTAGATTAGAGTGAGATCAAATCTTTTTTAGATTGCCTGCTTGGTTCAGTTCAATTCAGTCGCTCAGTCATGTCCGACTCTTTGCAACCCAATAGACCACAGAACACCAGGGCTCCCTGTCCATCACCAACTCCCAGAGTTTACTCAAAATTGAGTCCAATTGAGTCCAATTTAGTCGGTGATACCATCCAACCAACCGTCTTATCCTCTGTCATCCCCTTCTCGTCTTCAATCTTTCCCAGCATCAAGGTCTTTTCAAATGAGTCGGTTCTTCCCATGAGGCAGCCAAAGTATTGGAGTTTCACTTTCAATATCTGTCCTTCAAATAAACAGTCAGGACTGATCTCTTTTAGGATAGACTGGTTGGAACTCCTTGCAGTCCAAGAGACTCTCAAGAGTCTTCTCCAACACCACAGTTGTAAAGGATCAATTCTTTAGCACTCAACTTTCTTTGTAGTCCAACTCTCACATCCATACATGACTACTGGAGAAACCAGAGCTTTGACTAGACAGACGTTTGTTGGCAAAATCATGTCTCTGCTTTTAATAGGCTATCTAGGTTGATCATAGCTTTTCTTCCAAGGAGCAAGCGTCTATTAATTTCAAGGCTGCAGCCACCACCTGCAGTGATTTTGAAGCCCGCCAAAATTAAAATCTGCCACTGTTTCCACTATTTCCCCATCTATTTGCCATGATCCCAAGTGATGGGACTAGATGCCATGATCTTATTTTTCTGAATGTTAAGATTTATGCCAACATTTTCACTCTCCTCTTTCATTTTCATCAAGAGGCTCTTTAGTTCTTCTTGACTTTCTGCCATAAGGGTGGTGTCATCGGCATAACTGAGGTTATTATATTTCTCCCAGCAATCTTGATTCCAGCTTGTGCTTCATCCTGCCCTACCTTTCGCATGCTGTACTCTACATATAAGTTAAATAAGCAGGGTGACAATACAGCCTTGATGTACTCCTTTTCCTATTTGGAACCAGTCTGTTGTTTCTTGTCTAGTTTTAACTGTTGCTTTCTGAACTGCATACAGATTCTCAAGAGGGAGGTCAGGTGGTCTAGTATTCACATCTCTTTCAGAATTTTTCACAGTTTATTGTGATCCACAGAGTCAAAGGCATAGTCGATAAAACTGAATTAGATGTTTTTTCTGGAGCTCTCTTGCTTTTTCTATGATCCAACAGATGTTGGCAATTTGATCTCTGGCTCCTCTGCCTTTTCTACAAATAGCTTGAACATCTGGAAGTTCACGGTTCATATATTGTTGAAGCCTTGATTGGAGAATTTTGAGCATTACTTTACTAGTATGTGAGATGAGTGGAATTGTGTGGTAGTTTGAGCATTTTGGGCATTGCCTTTCTTTGGAATTGCAATGAAAACTGACCTTTTCCAGTCCTGTGGCCACTGCTGAATTTTCCAAATTTGCAGGCATATTGAGAGCAGCACTTTCACAGAATCATCTTTTAGGATTTGAAACAGCTCGACTGGAAATCCATCACCTCCACTAGCTTTGTTTGTAGTGATGCTTCCTAAGGCCGACTTGACTTCACATTCCAGGATATCTGGCTGTAGGTGAGTGATCACACCATCGTGATTATCTGGTTCATGAAGATCTTTTTTGTATAGTTCTGTGTATTCTTGCCACATCTTCTTAATAACTTCTGGTTCTGTTAGGTCCATACCATTTCTGTCCTTTATCGAGCCCATCTTGGCATGAAATGTTCCCTTGGTATCCCTAATTTTCTTGAAGAGATCTTAGCTTTTTCCATTCTATTGTTTTCCTCTATTTCTTTGCACTGATCACTGAGGAAGGCTTCCTTATATCACCATGCTATTCTTTGGAACTCTGCATTCAAATGGGTATATCTTTCCTTTTCTCCCTTGCTTTTTGCATTTCTTCTTTTCACAGATATTTGTAAGGCCTCCTCACACAACCATTTCACTTTTTTGCATTTCATTTTCTTGGGGAAGGTCTTGATCCCTGTCTCCTGTACAATGTCACAAACCTCCACCCATAGTTCATCAGGCACTCTGTCTATCAGATCTAGTCCGTTAAATCTATTTGTAACTCCTACTGTATAATCTTAAGGGATTTGATTTAGGTCATACTTGAACAGTCTTGTGGTTTTCCCCACTTTCTTCAATTTAAGTCTGAATTTGGCAATAAAGAGTTCATGATCTGAGCCACAGTCAGCTTCCAGTCTTGTTTTTGCTGACTGTATATAGAGCTTCTCCACCTCTGCCTGCAAAGAATATAATCATTCTGATTTCCATTTTGGCCCTCTGGTGACGACCATGCATAGAGTCTTCTCTTGTGTTCTTGGAAGAAGGTGATTGCTATGACCAGTGCATTCTCTTGGCAAAACTATATTAGCCTTTGCCCTGCTTTATTCTGTACTCCAAGGTCAAATTTGCTTGTTACTCCAGGTGTTTCTTGATTGCCTACTTTTGCATTTCAGTCCCCTATAATGAAAAGAATATCTTTTTTGGATGTTAGGCCTAGAAAGTCTTGTAGGTCTTCATAACAATAATTCTGTTCCCTTTATCTACATCTCAACATCCTTCCTTTTTTTGAGTTACAGTTGTGGTTATAACACATCTTTCCATGTGAACCATGAGATGTTAGTAGACATCATTGTCTTATCTCCATTTTAGAGAATAAAGGTACCATTTCTCTATCACTTGTATTGTTTGATGTAGTTGTGGTATTATTTCATGTTAAGAATTTGAAATTATACATCAGTTCAGTTTACTGATAATTACATAGATTTCTACTAGTTACTAATATGTCAACATGATTTTTATTCCTTCAGATTTTGGGGTTATGCTTTTGTCTACTTACCTATGTATTTGTCTGTCTTTTTTTTTTTTTCTTTACTCTTCTTCAGTAGTCTCTCTGTTTTTTTGTGACTTATATGTGTTCCATGCATCATCTCCAGGTTTGCAGTTTTCTTTATACACATTTCATGTCATCTTTTGAGCAATACATGTTTTTTTATATTTAATATGATGTTTTATTTTCAATATTTTATTACCATTTCAACTTTCTATGTTTTGTTAAGGTAGTAACCCTTCTAAAAAGGATATGGACATATTCTGGATTAAAAAAAATATTTTATATATGTCTTGTACATTTTAACTTTTAAACTATCTAGAAGTGATTTTTTTTATGTGATGTGATGTGATGTTGAGATCAAATTTTATTTGTGATTCTATTAAGGCTTTTAACAGCATTATTTTTATTTTATGTCCCCATATTAACTCCAATCAGGGGCTTTCCTGATAGCTCAGTTGGTAAAAAATTCATTTGCAAGACCCCAGTTTGATTCCTGGGTCAGGAAGATCCACTGGAGAAGGATAGGCTACCCATTCCACTATTCTTTGGCTTCCTTTGTGGCTCAGCTGGTAAAGAATCTGCCTGTAATGTGGGAGACCTGGGTCTGATCCTTAGGTTGGGAAGCCCCCCTGGAGAATGGAAAGGCTACCCAGGAGAATTCCATGGACTGTATAGTTCATGGGGTTGCAAAGAATTGGACAGGACTGAGTGACTTTCACTTTCACATTAAGTCCAGTCAGGAAGTTGTCCCTACCCACTACACACTCACTCAACATGCACTTAATGTTTGTTTTAGATGGTCCATTATGCAGCCACTCTGGAAATCAGATTGATTTTCAGTAGTGTGGCAAAACATGTTGCAAAAAAAAAAAAAAATCTTGTTTGAAACGAAGGCCTTAGCTTTTGGGACTAGTCATCCTCAGGCAATGAAACTTCTGGTCTGAATCAAGTTAAACAGAAAATCAGAGAGTAATAGGAAGATAAATCCTTTCTTCTTTCTCCAGGCAGTTTTACCATGGAGCTTATCCTTATGAGTCTATAGAAGTATTTGCACTGTATTTTTAAGGCTTCACATAGAGCAGTACCCAGAAGAGCGATATTTCATCATGGTTTTCTTTATTCCTGTCTTATGTCACTATAGTCTTACTCTTACTCTTCTAGGATTGTACCTTTTGAATAAATTCTTGACATTTTGTCCTTGTGTGAAGTTTGATTTTGTTATGAATCTGAGGCTCAGAAATTGCCAGTAGGGCCTGTTTTAAAAAGCAAGGCTTCAGTGTCAGATTCCTGCCTGATTTAAGACAATGATAAACTCACTGATTATGATGTTTTAAATTATGGTAGTCATATCTCAATTAGCTAAGATGATATTTATTATTAATTGACATAAAATGTAAGAAAAGGAGGAAACTTTCGGGAATTAATTCAATGTATAGTCACTTTGGGACAACAAAAACCATAATTATTGTGAAATTGATTGAAGATTTTGATGCATACTGAATACCTTGCAAAAGAACGTAATAGGTTCAGAGAAGTTGTTTCCTACCCTAGTGAACAGTTTTAAACCAAAGGACCTTTATGGCAACTTTAAATTAGACTTACCTCTTATAGTCAAAGGGGTGACAGTGCTGGAAAATTTGCCCCCAAGTCTTGAAGAACTCCAAAGGGAATATTATACGTGCAATACTAAATAGACTTCTGTTACTTAATAAGAGATTGGTAAGTAAGTTTGCATACCACCAAAAATATTTGAAGTATGAAAGCCATAGTGTACTGCCATGACCTCAGTGCCATTCTGGATTCTAGTGAATATAACACAAGAAAATCATACCACTGTACAGGAAAATTTCTATTAATTTATAAGTATAGAGTTATCTTGGTAAATAACACACATTACTAGAAAATGTTAGGATGATGAAATAACAGGTGCTTGTATTGTCATAATATAGTTCATTTTTTAAACATTTATTGATTTGGGTGTGTCAAATGTAGTTGTGGCATATGGGATCTTCCATCTCTGTTGTGGTCTGAGAGATCTTTAGTTGCAGCATATGGAATCTGTAGTTGGTGGTATGTGGGATCAACTTCCCTCACCAGGGATCAAACCCAGGCCACTTTCATTGAGAGCTCAGAGTCTTAGCCAGTGGACCACCAGGGAAAGGCCTTATAATATAGTTCTTGCTCAGGGACACTAGGGGTCCATGTTTGGTTTGAATTGATTAAAACTAGAATTTAAGGCAAATACAGAGATTTTGTACTGTGGTGGCTCATATAAGGAACTGCTTTCCAGATCTATATTATTTTTTTCAGTTACATAATACTAATATAATTGTACAAGTTGTACCCCATTATATTTGTTGGAGGAACCAACAATTAATTAGTTGCTATCAACTAGTCTTTCTGATCATTCTATTCTGATTAGAGACAAGACCTAGTAGCTAAGAAGATTACCTGTGGTGGTTTTAAAAATTATTGGATTTTGCGTCCAATTATTTTAAATTGTTTTAAAAATCAATAATTTTAATAGGCATTTAGAAATTCTTTAGTCTGGGAGAGTGAGCATCTTATAAAATATTCTTTTGGCTGTTTTCTAAAGAACAGAGATGTGGGTCTTAATGCTGTCAGTAAAATGTTTTGCTTGGTTTCAATGTGGATGGTAAGATGCTAATCCAGCAGAATTCTAGTACTAGAACTAAACCACCACAGGTAATCTTCTTAGCTACTAGGTCTTGTCTCTAATCAGAATAGAATGATCAGAAAGACTAGTTGATAGCAACTAATTAATTGTTGGTTCCTCCAACAAATATAATGGGGTACAACTTGTATAATTATATTAGTATTATGTAACTGAAAAAAATAATATAGATCTGGAAAGCAGTTCCTTATATGAGCCACCACAATACAAAATCTCTGTATTTGCCTTAAATTCTAGTTTTAATCAATTCAAACCAAACATGGACCCCTAGTGTCCCTGAGCAAGACTCTTGAGAGTCCCTTGGACTGCAAGGAGATCCAACCGGTCCATTCTGAAGGATATCAGCCCTGGGATTTCTTTGGAAGGAATGATGCTGGAGCTGAAACTCCAGTATTTTGGCCACCTCATGCGAAGAGTTGACTCACTGGAGAAGACTCTGATGCTGGGAGGGATTGAGGGCAGGAGGAGAAGGGGACAACAGAGGATTAGATGGCTGGATGGCATCACTGACTCGATGGATGTGAGTCTGAGTGACCTCCGAGAGCTGGTGGTGGATAGGGAGGCCTGGCGTGCTGCAGTTCATGGGGTCGCAAAGAGTCGGACACGACTAAGCGACTGATCTGATCTGATCTGATCCAGAAACATATCTAAATGATAAATGTGTACATTAAGCCATATTAAGTCCACTCCAAAATCCATATCTTTGTTAGACTTGGACTATTCCCTCTCCAATTTGACAAGGAATTTCTGACATCATAATTTTTCTGTGCAAAAACCCACTGAATTAGTTTACTGTCTACGCTTACTGAGAAATCAATCACCACCACCTTATAGGAGCACATTTAATTCAACGTCTCTGGTAAGTGAACTCATATATATAAGCTTACCATATAGAAAATTATATTCCCTTGTCCAGACTGCAATCATACATGTATTCTTTTGATTTGTAAGCCTTCTTAAATGAGATTTTCAGTTGGCCTTGTGGAATATGATATACTTCTGAATTTGTAAAAAAAAAAAAGGCATGATAGTTAGGGTAAGATGTGAAGAAAATACTGTTATTATCAGTAGGTAACTTTCTCAGGCAAGCACAACAATTACATAGTCTTCAAGTTACAATGAGCAGAAGGGGAGTACTTTTGTTGATGAGAAGATTTTCATGTGATAGGCATTACAAAAATTACCTCAACTTCCAGATCATCTTTAATTGCGACTGAGTACCAAAATCACACACAAGAGACTAGAAAACCTAAAAAATCAAAAATGTATTTATAATTCCAAAATTTGCAGATTTATTCCATAGATTTGGTTTTCAGTATCATTGTCACTTTGACTGGAGGAGATTAAAAAGTTGATCATAAAAATCTCCATTTTCTATGTCTGTGTGTTGAGGTAAGAATTTAAATACTGAGTGCTGTATTTTATTATTAAATAACTAGTGCAATCTAAGGTAATCCTTGGTTTGTCAAAGTCTTGCTTTCCATAGCGTTATGATTCAGATGAGTAAATGTGAGAGTTTGAATAATTTGTTCATCACTGGATGCTTTTGACTTCCAAGTTTCTATCCTCTAGTAGCAAATTCAGACAAGGTCAGACACAAAATCCAAATTTAGCATATTATTGAATATTTATTAATTGCAATAATTTTGCAAACTTGTTATTTCTGCATAGAACTCATACACACAATAGTAAAAGCCATCTCTTGATAGATAAAAAATATTGATAAATGTTAAATTGTTCCAATAACTTTTCATATAGCCAAGGAATCCATGAGAATACACAGAAAACCTGTACAAGAAAAGGTCTTAATGACCCAGATAACAATGATGGTGTGATCACTCACCTAGAGCCAGACATCCTGGAGTGTGAAATCAAGTGGACCTTAGGAAGCATCACTACAAACAAAGCTAGAGCAGGTGATGGCATGCCAGCTGAGCTATTTCAAATCCTAAAAGCTGATGCTGTGAAAGTGCTGCACTCAGTGTGCCAGCAAACTTGGAAAACTCAGCAGTGGCCAGTGGACTGGAAAAGATCAGTTTTTATTCCAATCCCAAAGAAGGGCAATACCAAAGAATATTTAAGCTACCACACAATTGTACTAATTTCACATGCGAGCAAGGTAATGCTCAAAATCCTTCAGGCTAGGCTTTAACAGAACATGACCAGAGAATTTCCATATGTGAAGCTGGATTTAAAAAAGACAGAATGAGAGATCAAATTGCCAACATCTGCTGGATCATTGAAAAGGCAAGATAATGCTAGAAAGACATCTGCTTCATTGACTATGCTAAAGTCTTTGACTGCGTGGATCACAACAAACTGAAAAATTCTTAGAGATGGGAATACTAGACCACCTTACTTGCTTCTTGAAAAATCAGGTTTACAAGTCAAGTAAAAGCAGTTACAACCAGACATGGAATGATGGACTGGTTCAAAATTGGAAATAGAGTACATCAAGTCTGTATATCATCACCCTGCTTATTTAACTTATAAGCAGAGTACATCATGCAAAATGCCAGGCTAAATGAAGCTCAAGGTGAAATCAAGCTTGCTGGGAGAAGTATCAATAACCTCAGATATGCAGATGACAACACCCTAATGGCAAAAAGTGAAGAGAAACTAAAAGTCTCTTGATGAAAGTGAGAGAGTGAAAAGGCTGACTTAAAACTCAGCATTCAAAAAACTAAGATCATGGCATTCAGTCCCATCACTTCATGGCAAATAAATGGGGAAAAACTGGAAACAGTGACAGACTTTATTTTCTTGGGCTCCAAAATCACTGGGTAATCACTGTAGCCATTACATTAAAAGACACTTGCTCCTTGAAAGAAAAGCTATGACACACTTAGACAGCATATTAAAAAACAGAGATATCAGTTTGCTGACTAAGGTCTGTCTAGTCAAAGCTATGGTTTTTCCAGTAGTCATGAACGGATGTGAGACTTGGACCATAAAGAAGGCTGAGCACTGAAGAGTTGATGCTTTTGAACTGTGATGTTGGAGAAGACTCTTGAGGGTCCCTTGGACAGCAAGGAGATCAAACCAGGCAATCCTAAAGGAAATCAATCCTGAGTATTCTTTGGAAGGACTGATGTTGAACCTGAAGCTCCAGTACTTTAGCCACCTCATGTGAAGAGCCGAGTTATTGGAAAAGGCCTTGATGCTGGGGAAAATTGAAGGCAGGAGGAGAAGGGGACACAGAGGATGAGATGGTTGGATGGCATCACCAACTCAATGGAGATGAGTTTGAGTGTCCTCCAGGAGATAGTGAAGGACAGGTAAGCCTGCCATCCTGCAGTCCCTGGGATTGAAAAGAGCTGGACCACACTTAAAGACTCACCCAGAACAAGAACCACATAGTACAGTAACCAATGTACAGAAAGCATGATTCTTAGGTTTGCCTCTAGTCACTAGGTAACAGAAAATAATACAACTACTTCAGAACAAATAGCAACTCTGCCTCCATGATTGCCATAAAGTCATTTTCCCTGAATTCTCTGAAATCATATTTCACACCTCAGAAAAGAAGCCTTAATACATCCAGTTGGTATAATGTAGATTACACGTTTCCACTGCAGCAAGGAAGCCTAGGAATAAGAATTTACAGATCATATCCTTGGAAGGAAAGTTATGACCAACCTAGATAGCATATTCAAAAGCAGAGACATTACTTTTCCAACAAAGGTTTGTATAGTCAAGGCTATGGTTTTTCCTGTGGTCAGGTATGGATGTGAGAGTTGGACTGTGAAGAAGGCTGAGTGCTGAAGAATTGCTGTTTTTGAGCTGTGGTGTTGGAGAAGACTCTTGAAAGTCCCTTGGACTGCAAGGGGATCCAACCAGTCCATTCTGAAGGAGAGTAGCCCTGGGATTTCTTTGGAAGGAATGATGCTAAAACTGAAACTCCAGTACTTTGGCCACCTCATGCGAAGAGTTGACTCATTGGAAAAGACTGATGCTGGGAGGATTGGGGCCAAGAGGAGCAGGGGACGACAAAGAATGAGATGGCTGAATGCCATCACTGACTCGATGGACGTGAGTTTGAGTGAATGAACTCCGGGAGTTGGTGATGGACAGGGAGGCCTGACGTGCTGCGATTCATGGGATCACAGAGTCGGACAGGAGCGACTAATCTGATCTGATCTGATCTGATACTAGTAAGTAAGTCTTAACTGTTTTTGACATTTTAAAAAGGAATTATTTCCAATTATTTTGAGTAGCCTCAATGATATTGACTCTAGGTTCCTTCATTGTTTAGTTCCATAACATGTTTATTTCTGTTTTTTTTTTTTTTTTTTTTTTTCATTATTAATCCCTTTGGTCAGAGAACAAATGAATAATTTTGGCTAGTCCAGTCACTAAGCATTATCTTCTATTGCATACTATGAATATTTGAGTATGGAAGTCAATATTTTACCCTTAAGTGGATATTATATTTTCAGAGAAGCATAATTTTAATTATCTACCTGATATTTACTTTTTTCAGTAGAATTCACAGAATCTGATTGGAATTAGCTAAAGAAATCGCTTCTTTTATTCTACTTTCAAAAGGGTTTTTGTTAATATTTATATAGTAATCTAATAGATATATTTAGAAATATAATTATTTCCAAATGTTTGATTCTTAAATGATATTGCCACTTCATTAATGACATTCAAATGTTTCCTTTACAATAATAGTGTTCAACTGATAATGGACAAGATAAATTTTGGGTTTAAAATTGATTAAATGAATATTATAAACCAATATTACCTCAATTTAAAATAAAATTTTAAAAGCTTCATATTGCATAATCTCTTCACAGTAATAGGTCAATATCTACACTCAAATAAAGTGATGTGGAAAATTTAAAAGACATTAAAATATTACAAGAATCCTACTAACAATTTTCTAAATAGCTCTACAGTTTTTGTGCAATTATTAAATTGAATTTCCTTAATCCTATGTCTTGCCTTGAAATATTGTTTTTATCACATCTAAAACCCTCTTGATGTGTAAGCATTTCATGACTTCTCAAGTTTTAAATATATATTTTAAATGTTCATCCTCACTATTCATAATTTATGTAAACACATATATATGCATTATATATGTATGTATACAACACACATATATAGGTATACATACATATGTGTTTATGTCTGTGTGTGTGTAAATGGATAGAAGGATAAGTATGCATCCAAATCGCCAACTAATAATACTGAGTGTTTAGATAATATACAGCAATATATTATAATCAGAAATAAGAGATATTAATAGTCAATAATATCAACTATCATGCCATTATAAAAACTGAAAAACAGCAACTAAGACAGAAGAGTCTGTCCCTGAAAAAATTTGTGTAATGCTCCATTAGAAAGGCACCAATAGTGTCATGTAATCATTACCTTGCCAAATATGAGAGAAACAAATAAGAAATAATGACATAATATATACACATCATAAAATTTGGCTTTAGGAGAGAATATACATTGGATAAACTTGGAAACTATGTTTGAAAGAAAGATGAGTTTAGTATTTGATATACTTTACTCATGCTATAATAAAGTCCTGGTTAAAAAAATATCTCAAAGCTAAAGTATGTATACAGAATACATTCAGTAAAGTATTTTAATGTTTATAGTAAAGAACATTTTTAAAGTGACTGGCATCTTTCAGTTACAAAATCTAAATTAATTACATGATCTGTTATATATTACCCCACATTAAAAAAAAAAAATCCTGATTGTAAATCTTGTTTTTAATTTGAACTCAAAAACTGAACAGTCATATAATTGGTCAGTAGAGCAAAAGTTTCCTTCAATGAGCTCAGTATTTAAGTTTTAATTATTAGCTGGCATAACTTTCATTTTAACATCTACTTTATCTTGAAATGAACAAATCAACCTTGCCTTTCCTGTGGTTCAAGCCCCATTGGTTTTGATGGAAAACTTCGTCTTTTAAAACATGTACTCTGAACCAAACCTTATATTTTCTCTAGTCTTTAGAAAAAATAACCAATCATAAATTAAGGGCAGAAACTGTGTCTTGACAGTCTGCTTTTTCCTCCCTGTTCTTTCCAATATTTTACAGATCCTTGATGAATATTAAATCATGGTGATGAAAAAATCCTAAGCTGTCTCATTCTTTAAATCAACAAAATATGAAATTTTATCATTTACACATGATATTAAAATAGCTGGAAAAAAAGAAAACCTTTTATATTTCCTTGGGTCATTTTGAAAAAGCAAAACAATTGGTGTACATGACAGCCTCCCATCTATCTGTGTGTTTAATAAAGCCAAATGTGATGAAGACTAATGTACCATACTGATGTTTGCAGAATTTCATTAATGTATTTCTAAGACTATCATAACTCACTCAACTCTGTTGAGTTTATGAGCCATAGGTTTTGTGCCAGCACATAAAATCAGCTTGCCTAACACAATGCAGAGACTAATAATATCAAAGATGACACTTACTCACATTTTGAAACAAGGTGACTCATTTATTTCCCCCTCCCCAGTGTAGTAGGACAATGGAGTCATTTAAATTAGCACTGAAATTAAGAACTTATTCAAAGTCACTAAGTGATAGTAACTTGTCTCTCATAAGAAAAGTCTGGTATTCTTTCATCACAAAATTCAGAATGCTACAGCAAAGCAATAAAATTTATCAGTTTTATATACATATAAACCTTTTTATTATATAAATTATCATTGTCCATTCTTAGTGCTATGTAGAATATTTTAAAAATCTTCAAACAGCTTATAATAAATAGATATAGTCACTCATATATTTTACCCCAAATGAGAATTTAAGGAAGATATTTATCAACTATACAGAATTCATGTTTTGATTACTGCATTGAATCAAATAATAAGATCAGCTAAAGAACATTTTCATAAGCTGTCTATTCACTACCCTCTTTGGTAATTCTATTAGGTTGGTTGGCTGTTCTCAGAAGTAAATAAAATCACCAAGTGTGCTTACAGCTGTAAATCAGTTAAATAAAGAAGCAAACCAATCAACTAAAAATTCATGATGTGATTTTTGTATACTTCTCTGTTTTCTTATAATAGCCTTCTGCTCCCACTTGTTCCTAAACTCCTCATGCTCTTCTCCTGCCTCACTGGACTTTCTCTTTTGCTTCATTATGTCCAATTCATTCTCTCTCAAATACAATGCCCTTTCCTTCCGTTCTCTTTGGAAAGTGCAAATGCAGTTTTGCATGGCTGCTTCTCCGTAATCTTACAAGTCTCAGCTTATTTTATTCTGATGTAGCTGGAGGAAATACTAGAATAAATATCCTTCAAATACTAGTATAAAGTCAGTGTATTTTCATAGATTCTAGCATAAATAGCATAGAATACTGGAAAAAATAATGTGGCAGCAGTTCAAGTCTTATTTTACTGCCTAAAAACTGTGTAACATTATAATTGTGTAAGTCACTGAATTGGTTAAAAATATTTTAAAATGCATATCAAATGCAGTGCTTATACTTACACCACCAAATGCAAATTTTTCGACAATATATAATATTAAATCTATGAATTTACATAGATGTTCAACTTAGGATTTTATCCCCTTCAGTATCCATGATGTTCTCTAAAGATGCTTACATTGCCAAAAGATGTGGTAGAACAGAGAATTCCACCCAACTCTGTAGGCAAGCATTCCAGATACTTACAAAATACAAAATCAAGTAACCATTTTCCTAAACTGTCCACATTTTAAATTTAAATGTATCCGCTGATATGTAAAACTGATTTAGATTTGCTGATAACTGTATTAAATCTATAATATTCCAACAAATGCACACATAAATAATATCTTTCTGTAATTATTTAACTCATAATCACACAATGGAAGGAATATAATGAAGACAGCAGTATTAACAATGCAGTAAATTATTAGAAAACTAGCTAGTATTCAAGAAAATGGGGAAAAGAAAATTTAAAAGCAATAAGGCAGACAGTTTCCTTAGAACTATATGTATGAGTCTCCCAAATTCTCTAGTGAAGAGAAAATATAGTCAGTCTTTTACAAATTCTTTGACTCCTATGTTCACCTTAGTTGTGAAGCTGTGCTGGGGATGCTTCAGCACAGTCCATTTGTGTTTATGTTTAAATAAACTTTTTCTCTTGCTGAAGATTAAAATTTAAGGAATTGCTTCTACTTTTTAAGTGTGTCAAACAATTCATAAACAAGGATCATAAGCAAGGAAAATTATAAATTAATATACATGAAATTGACAGCACAATCATGGAAAGCAACACATAAAGAAAATGTGTAAGTAAAAATGGAAAAATATAGGCAACGTAACTCACAACTAAAGCACTAATTTTCTATCTATATTTCAAATTCTTAAAAATCAATAATGGAAGGAAAAAAAGCTGGGTATTAGTTGGCAAAATAAATGAAGAAATACCTAAGAGAGACAAAGTGGAAATATTTTTGGAATATGGAATATTCCAAAATGGAAATATACATAATTAAATGAAATATAATTTAACGTAACACTGATATAAATGCTTCTACTTGCTAATTTCCTAAAAACCCATCAAGATTCACAGTGCAAAACATAGATGAAAATGATGTGAAAACAGAAACCTTCATAAAGAGGGAGTTTGCATATCGAAAAAAATTTTGGAAGACAATTTGACAATATCTGAGAGTTTTAACAAAGAAATATTTTTGACTAACTTTCTTGTAAGAGATACGTTAGGCCAAGAAATTACCTTAAAAAATAATAAACGTTCCAAACCTCATGTGATTTATATGCCAGGCACGGGAGATATGCAATACAAAAATTAATGGGGGCGGGGGGAGCTAAGATGGCGGAGGAATAGGACGGGGAGAACACTTTCTCCTCCACAAATTCATCAAAAGAACATTTAAACGCTGAGTAAATTCCACAAAACAACTTCAGAATGCCGGCAGAGGACATCAGACACCCAGAAAAGCAACCTATGGCCTTCTAAAGGAGGTAGGAGAAAATATAAAAGACAAAAAAGAGACAAAGAGGGAGGGACGGACCTCTGTCCAGGGAAGGGAGTCTTAAAAAAGAGAAGTTTCCAAACACCAGGAAATATTCTCACTGCCGAGTCTGTGCCGAGCCTGGGAAGCACGGAGGGCAACATAACAGGGAGGAAAATAAAAAAAAAAACAAATAAAACCCACAGACTATGAGCCCTACAATAACTTCCCCAGCGGAGAAACAGCACAAACGCCTGCATCCGCCATTAGCAAGCGGGGACTGGGCAGGGAGGCGCCGCTCGGGCTACATCGCGGGCTGCATCGCTTAGAGTAAGCATCTGACCTGAATATTCCGAGTGCTACCTGAGTGAAATATTTGGGCTAGCAAACCAGACTGTGGGATACCTACCACACGAAAAGCCAGCCCTAACCCTCTGGTGACAGGCAGCCAGAGCCGGAGGGAGGCAATCGCAGCCCCAGAAAGACATTATCCACAAAACTGTAAGCAGGCTTCTTTGCTAACCAAGACTTCTTGGGGCTCTGGTTGTCTAACATCTGCCTAAGAAAGTGCACCGGTTGTACACCTAAAAAAACCAAGTGGCGGGAAGGTGATACGTCACAGAAGCCGCGCTTGCTAAACACCTCATTACCTACGCTGCTGGAATCTGCGAAGGACACAAAATGCAGGCCCAACCTAGCCTGGGCCTCTGAGGACTACCTGAGTGCCTGAACTTGAGCGGCTTAGACCTGGGAGGAGCAAGCAGCCCAGGGCCGGTCATGGATGGTTCTGGTGGGGAAACAGAGAGCCTGAGCAGAGTGGGCAAGGAGGCTACATGCGCCGTGAGTGGGGGCAGGCCCAGTGTGGCTGAGCCACTGTGAGCACACGCCAGTGGTATTTATCTTCAGTGTACCTCCCTGCCCACAGCGTGACTGAACAAGTGAGCCTAAAATAAATAAATAAATAAAAAAGGGTGTCCACCACCACCCCTTTTGTATCAGGGTAGAAATCAGACACTGAAGAGACCAGCAAACAGAAGAAGCTATAACAGAGGGAACCGCTGTGGAAGCGACAGGCAATAAACTAAAACCCCGTGGTTAGTACCAACTACATAGAAAGGGGCCTATAGACCTTGAGAAATTTAAGCCGAAACAAGGAACTAGCAGAAAATGAACTGAACCCACAATACCCATAACAATAAAAGAGAAAGTCTTACATATATTTTTAATATTTTACCATCATTTTTTCGTTCTTTCTTTTTTTTTTTAAGTTTTTTTTTTATTTTTTATCCTCTAGTACTCCTTTCGGGGAAGGCAATGGCACCCCACCCTAGTACTTTTGCCTGAAAAATCCCACGGACGGAGGATCCGGGTGGGCTCCAGTCCAGGGGGTCACTGGGAGTCGGACACGACTGAGCGACTTCACTTTCACTTTTCACTTTCATGCATTGGAGAAGGAAATGGCAACCCACTGCAGTATTTTTGCCTGGAGAGTCCCAGGGACGGGGGAGCCTGGTGGGCTTCCGTCTGTGGGGTCGCACAGAGTCGGACATGACTGAAGCGACTTAGCAGTAGCAGTACTCCTTTAATTTTCACTTTTAGAACCTATTATTACTTTGTAAAAAAAAATAATAATAAATAAAAAATAATAAATAAAAATAAATAAATAAATAAATAAAAGACCCTTCTTTTTAAAAGGAAAAAAGTTTTATAACTTTTGCAACCTTTTTTTTTCTTTTTTCTTTTCTTTTTCCTTTCTTTTTTTCTTTTCTTTAACATTGTATTTTTGAAACTCCAAACTCTGCTCTAGATTCATAAGTTTAACTTATTGGTAATTGTTATCAATTCTGTACCTATTCTTTTTATTTTTTTTAAATAACTTTTGTGATTTTTTTTTCCTCCTTCTTTCTATCTCTTCATCTTTTCTTTGACATTGTATTCCTGAAATTCCAAACTCTAATCTAGATCTTTAATTTATGCTTTCTGGTATATGTAATCAATTTGTGCCTGTATCTTCTTTATAATTTTTGTGACTTTGTTTGTTTTTGGTTTTTATTTTCTTTCTTTTTTTCTCTCTTTTTTTCCTTCTATCTTTCTTTTCCTTCTTCTTTTCTTTAACATTGTATTATTGAAATTCCAAACTCTACTCTAGATTTTTAACTTTTGCTTTTTAATATTGGTTATCATTTTATACCTATATTTTCTTTATAACCTTTGTGACTCCTTTTTTTTCCTCTCTCTCTCTTTCTTTTCCTTCTTCTTTTTTTTAACACTGTATTTTTGAATCTCGAAACTCTACTCTAGATTTGTAATTTTTGCTTTTAGGTATTTGTTACCAATCCTGTACCTTTAAGAACCTAATCTTCAGTACCCACTTTTTACTAGGGAGCGAGATTACTGGCTTGATTGTTCTCTCCACCTCCGGACTCTCCTTTTTCTCCACCAGTTCACCTGTGTCTCCTCCATAACCCCTCTCTACTCTATCCAACTCTGAATTTCTGAGAGTTCCAAATAAAAGAAAACACTTATGGAACTGATTACTGACTGGATCTGTCTCTCTCCTTTTCATTCCCTCCTTTTATCCTCCTGACCACCTCTGTCTCCTTCCTCCCTCTTTTCTACTCTGTATAACTCCGTGAACATCTCTGAGCGGTCCAGTTGTGGAGTGCAGTATAGAAGGAGAATTTTTGACACTATTGTAAAAATAAGACTGATAACTGGAAGCAGGAGGCTTAAGTCCAAACCCTGATACCAAGGAACATTAATTAAAAGGAGCTCATCAAATGCCTCCATACCTACACTGAAACCAAGCATCATACAAGAGCCAACAAGTTCCACGGCAAGACATACCAAGCAAATTCTCCAGCAACACAGAAACACAGCCCTGAGCTCCAATATACAGGCTACCCAAAGTCACTCCAAAATCATAGACATCTCATAACTCATTACTAGACACTCCATTGCACTCCAGAGAGAAGAAAACCAGCCCCATCCACCAGAACACCGACACAAGCTTCCCTAACCAAGAAACCATGACAAGCCACCTCTACAAACCCACACACATTGAGGAAACACCACAATAAAGAGAACTCCACAAACTGCCAGAATACAGTAAGGACACCCCAAACACAGCAATTTAAACAAGATGAAGAGACAGAAGAATTCCCAGCAGGTAAAGAAACAGGATAAATGCCCACCAAACCAAACAAAAGAGGAAGAAATAGTGAATCTACCTGATAAATAATTCTGAATAATGATAGTGAAATTAATCCAAAATCTGGAAATCAAAATGGAATCACAGATAAACAGTCTGGAGAAAAGCATTGAGAAGATGCAAGAAAGATTTACCAAGGATCTAGAAGAAATAAAAAAGAGTCAGTATATAATGAATAATGCAATAAATAAGATCCAAAACACTCTGGAGGCAACAAATAGTAGAATAACAGAGACAGAAGATAGAATTAGTGAATTATAAAATAGAAATAAATGAATCAGAGGAGAAAAAAAGAAAAACAAAAGAAATGAGGACAATCTCAGAGACCTCCAGGACAATATTAAATGTTACAACATTCAAATCATAGGAGTCCCAGAAGAAGAAGACAAAAAGAAAGACAATGAGAAAATACTAGAGGAGATAATAGTTGAAAACTTCCCTAAAATGGGGAAGAAAATAATCACTCAAGTCCAAGAAACCCAGAGGGTTCAAAACAGGATAAATCCAAGGTGAAACACCCCAAGACACATATTAATCAAATTAACAAAGATGAAACACAAAGAACAAATATTAAAAGCAGCAAGGGAAAAACAACAAACAACACACAAGGGAATTCCCATAAGGATAACAGCTGATCTTTCAATAGAAACTCTCCAAGCCAGGAGGGAATGGCAAGGCATACTTAAAGTGATGAAAGAAAATAACCTACAGCCTAGATTATTGTACCCAGCAAGGCTCTCATTCAAATATGAAGGAGAAATCAAAACCTTTACAGACAAGCAAAAGCTGAGAGAATTCAGCATCACCAAACCAGCCCTCCAACAAATACTAAAGGACATTCTCTAGACAACAAACACAAAAAGGGTATATAAATTTGAACCCAAAACAATAAAGTAAATGACAACGGGATCATACTTATAAATAATTACCTTAAATGTAAATGGGTTGAATGTGCCAACCAAAAGACAGAGACTGGCAGAATGGATACAAAAACAAGACCCCTACATATGTTGTCTACAAGAGACCCACCTCAAAACAGGGGACACATACAGACTGAAAGTGAAGGGCTGGAAAAAGATTTTCCATGCAAATAGGGACCAAAAGAAAGCAGGAGTAGCAATACTCATATCAGATAAAATAGCCTTTAAAACAAAGTCTGTGAAAAGAGACAAAGAAGGTCACTATGTAATGATCAAAGGATCAATCCAAGAAGAAGATATAACAATTATAAATATATATGCACCCAACATAGGAGCACCGCAATATGTAAGACAAATACTAACAAGTATGAAAGGAGAAATCAACAATAACACAATAATAGTGGGAGACTTTAATACCCCACTCACACCAATGGATAGATCAACAAAATAGAAAATTAACAAGGAAAAAAAAAATTTAAATGATACAATAGACCAGTTAGACCTCATTGATATCTATAGGACATTTCATCCCAAAACAATGAATTTCACCTTTTTCTCAAGTGCACACAGAACCTTCTCCAGGATAGACCACATCCTGGGCCATAAATCTAGCCTTGGTAAGTTCAGAAAAATTGAAATCATTCCAAGCATCTTTTCTGACCACAATGCATTAAGAAAACATCTCAATAACAGGAGAAAAACTATTAAAAACTCCAACATATGGAGGCTGAACAACATGCTGCTGAATAACCAACAAATCACAGAGGAAATCATAAAAAAAAATCAAAATCTGCATAGAAACGAATGAAAATGAAAACACAGCAACCCAAAACCTGTTGGACACTGTAAAAGCAGTCCCAAGGGGAAAGTTCATAGTAATACAGGCATACCTCAAGACACAAGAAAAAAGCCAAATAAATAACCTAACTCTACACCTAAAGCAACTAGAAAAGGAAGAAATGAAACACCTCAAGGTTAGTAGAAGGAAAGAAATCTTAAAAATTATGGCAGAAATAAATGCAAAGGAAACAAAAGAGACTATAGCAAAAATCAACAAAGCCAAAAGCTGGTTCTTTGAAAGGATAAATAAAATTGACAACCATTAGCCAGACTCATCAAGAAACAAAGGGAGAAAAATCAAATCAATAAAATTAGTAATGAAAATGGAGAGATCACAACAGACAACACAGAATTACAAAGGATCATAAGAGACTACTGTCACCAATTATATGGCAATAAAATGGACAACGTGGAAGAAATAGACAAATTCTTAGAAAAGTACAACTTTCCAAAACTGGATCAGGAAGAAATAGAAAATCTTAACAGACTCATCACAAGCACGGAAATTGAAACTGTAATCAGAAAAGTTCCAGCAAACAAAAGCCCAGGTCCAGACGGCTTCACAGCTGAATTCTACCAAAAGTTTAGAGAAGAGCTAACATCTATCCTACTCAAACTGTTCCAGAAAATTGCAGAGGAAGGCAAACTTCCAAACTCATTCTATGAGTCCACCATCACCCTAATACCAAAACCTGACAAAGATGCCACAAAAAAAGGAAACTACAGACCAATATCACTGATGAACATAGATGCAAAAATCCTTAACAAAATTCTAGCAATCAGAATCCAACAACACATTGAAAAGATCATACACCATGACCAAGTGGGCTTTATCCCAGGAATGCAAGTATTCTTCAATGTCCGCAAATCAATCAACGTAATACACCACATTAACGAATTGAAAAATAAAAACCATATGATTGTATCAATAGATGCAGAGAAAGCCTTTGACAAAGTTCAACATCCATTTATGATAAAAACTCTCCAGAAAGCAGGAATAGAAGGAACATACCTCAACATAATAAAAGCTATATACGACAAACCCACAGCAAACATTATCCTCAATGGTGAAAAATTGAAAGCATTTCCTCTAAAGTCAGGAACAAGACAGGAATGCCCACTTTCACCATTACTATTCAACATAGTTTTGGAAGTTTTGGCCACAGCAATCAGAGCAGAAAAAGAAATAAAAGGAATCCAAATTGGAAAAGAAGAATGCAGATGACATGATCCTCTACGTAGCAAACCCTAAAGACTCCACCAGAAAATTACTAGAACTAATCAATGAATATAGTAAAGTTGCAGGATATAAAATCAACACACAGAAATCCCTTGCATTCCTGTACACTAAGAATGAGAAAATAGAAAGAGAAATTAAGGAAACAATTCCATTCACCATTGCAATGAAAAGAATAAAATACTTAGGAATATATCTTCCTAAAGAAACTAAAGACCTATATACAGAAAACTATAAAACACTGGTGAAAGAAATCAAAGAGGACACTAATAGATGGAGAAATATACCATGTTCGTGGATTGGTAGAATCAATATAGTGAAAATGAGTATACTACCCAAAGCAATTTATAGATTCAATGCAATCTCCATCAAGCTACCAACGGTATTCTTCACAGAGCTAGAACAAATAATTTCTCAATTTGTATGGAAATACAAAAAACCTCGAATGGCCACCTCATGCGAAAAGTTGACTCATTGGAGAAGACTCTGATGCTGGGAGGGATTGAGGGCAGGAGGAGAAGGGGACGACAGAGGATGAGATGGCTGGATGGCATCACTGACTCCATGGATGTGAGTCTGAGTGACCTCCGGGAGCTGGTGATGGACAGGGAGGCCTGGCGTGCTGCGGTTCATGGGGTCGCAAAGAGTCGGACACGACTCAGCGACTGATCTGATCTGATCTGATCTTGAGAAAGAAAAATGGAACTGGAGGAATCAACCTGCCTGACTTCAGGCTCTACTACAAAGCCACAGTCATCAAGAGAGTATGGTACTGGCACAAACACAGAAATATGGATCAATGAAACAAAATAGAAAGCCCAGAGATAAATTCATGCACATATGGACACGTTATCTTTGACAAAGGAGACAAGAATATACAATGGATTAAAGACAATCTCTTTAACAAGTTGTGCTGGGAAAACTGGTCAAACACTTGTAAAAGAATGAAACTAGAACACTTTCTAACACCATACACAAAAATAAACTCAAAATGGATTAAAGAGCTAAATGTAAGACCAGAAACCATAAAACTCCTAGAGAAAACATAGGCAAAACACTCTGTGACATACATCACAGCAGGATCCTCTATGACCCACCTCCCAGAATATTGGAAATAAAATCAAAAATAAACAGATGGGGCCTAATTAAACTTAAAAGCTTCTGCACAACAAAGGAAACTATAAGCAAGGTGAAAAGACAGCCTTCAGAATGGGAGAAAATAATAGCAAATGAAGCAACAGGCAAACAACTAATCTCAAAAATATACAAGCAACTCCTACAGCTCAATTCCAGAAAAATAAATGACCCAATCAAAAAATGGGCCAAAGAACTAAATAGACATTTCTCCAAAGAAGACAGACAGATGGCTAACAAACACATGAAAAGATGCTCAACATCACTCATTATCAGAGAAATGCAAATCAAAACCACTATGAGGTACAATTTCACACCAGTCAGAATGGCTATGATCCAAAAGTCCACAAGCAATAAATACTGGAGAGGGTGTGAAGAAAAGGGAACCCTCTTGCACTGTTGGTGGGAATGCAAACTAGTATAGCCACTATGGAGAACAGTATGGAGATTCCTCAAAACACTGAGAATAGAACTGCCTTATGATCCAGCAATCCCACTGCTGGGCATATACACTGAGAAAACCAGAATTGAAAGAGACACGTGTACCCCAATGTTCATAGCAGCACTGTTTACAATAGCCAGGACTTGGAAGCAACCTAGATGTCCATCCGCAGATGAACGGATCAGAAAGCTGTGGTACATATACACAATGGAGTATTACTCAGCCATTAAAAAGAACACATTTGAATCAGTTCTAATGAGGTGGATGGAACTGGAGCCTATTATATAGAGTGAAGTAAGCCAGAAAGAAAAACATAAATACAATATACTAACGCATATATATGGAATTTAGAAAGATGGTAACAATAACCCTGTATATGAGACAGCAAAAGAGACACTGATGTATAGAACAGTCTTTTGGACTCTGGGAGAGGGAGAGGGTGGGATGATTTGGGAGAATAGCATTGAAATATGTATAATATCATATATGAAATGAGTCGCCAGTCCCGGTACGATGCCTGATAACGGATGCCTGGGGCTGTTGCACTGGGACGACCCAGAGGGATGGTATGGGGAGGGAGGAGAGAGGGAGGGTTCAGGATGGGGAACACATGTATACCTGTGGTGGATCCATCTTAATGTATGGCAAAAGCAGTACAATATTGTAAAGTTAAGCAAAATAAAATTAAAAAAAATATTAATGGATCTTCTTTTAAGTGAAGAAGTAACATGCAAATTTAAATATCATCATAGAAATTATTATTTTTACTTCTACTTCCACAGTCTCTTAGTGAATTTATATTATAGATCAATGGAATAATCATGACATTTTGACATCATACTAACTCAGGTAAAATATCTATTATTATATAATCACATGGAACTACTTACTAAATTTAAAAAGCTTAAAATGTAATAGTGTGTTACTTTTATAACTATTCAAAATAACTGAGTTAAAATTATAATTTTGGTAACTTTATATATATATACTTTATATATACATATAACTATTAATTATATAACAATTACATACTTATAACAAAATTATGAATTTGATACTTTAGATGAATAATTATATATACCTATTTCTATTTGCATATTTATAAATATATCTATGAATATTGAAAACAATATCAATTTGGTATATGCCTTCACAGGAAAACGTTCACTGTTTAGTTCTTAAATTTTTGTAATGTTATAATGTATGTTTAGCTTTATCATTGACTGTGACACTCCACTCCAGTACTCTTGCCTGGAAAATCCCATGGGTGGCGGAGCCTGGTATGCTGCAGTCCATAGGGTCGCTAAGAGTTGGACACAACTGGGCAACTTCACTTTCACTTTTCACTTTCATGCATTGGAGAGGAAATGGCAACCCACTCCAGTGTTCTTGCCTGGAGAATCCCAGGAATGGGGGAGCCTGGTGGGCTGCCGTCTGTGGGGTTTCACAGAGTTGGACACGACTGACGCGACTTAGCAGTAGCAGCAGAATAAATTTATTGGTTAAAAATATTTATCAATACTTTTATATATTTCCCTTTCTTTGGACTCTGGGAGAGGGACAGAGTGGGGTGATTTGGGAGAATGGTATTGAAATATGTATATCATATATGAAATGAGTCGCCAGTCCAGGTTCGATGCATGATACTGGATGCTTGGGGCTGGTGCACTGGAACGACCCAGAGGGATAGTATGGGGAGGGAGGAGGGTTCAGGATGAGGAACACACGTATACCTGTGGCAGATTCATTTTGATATATGGCAAAACCAATACAATGTTGTAAAGTTAAATAAAATAAAATTTAAAAAAAGATAGGACTCTTGAGATATGTGGTATGTATCAAATATTTTATAGATACGTTTATCAATATGTAGCTCAGGCGGTAAAGTATCTGCCTGCAATAAGGGAGACCTGAGTTCGATCCCTGGGTCAGGAAGATCCCCTAGAGAAGAAAACATCAACCCACTCCAGTACTCTTGCCTGGAAAACTCCATGGGTGAAGGGCCCTGGTAGGCTACGGTCCATAGGGTCACAAAGAGTTGGATATGACTGAGAAACTTGACTGGTTCACTGATCAATATATTATCTACAAATTTATATTAAACTTTAGATTAAAACTTATTTTAAAATTCTACAAAATATGAATATATTTTATGGTATATAATTCAAGATATTTATAGAGATTTTGAGATAAATATTCTATGAAAGTGAATGCCTTCAGTCCTGTGCACACCAACTGTCTTTTTTTCACCAGAACTAATAATGAATACTAGATAATGTATTTAGTTAATTAGTTAGGTATATAATGCTATACTCTAGACTTGTCATAATTAGGTGAAAAGTAATTTTTAAAATATTTTATTTTCTTTCTCTTTATTAAATTTAGAGAAAAATGCATCCTTCTTCAAAGCTATGGGGAAATAGCATGTAATAAGCTACAAGCTAAGATAACTATATAAAAACATTTATAAACACTGACTTATAAATGTCAGGATAATGAACCATCAAGTTAACTATGATGCAGTTTAAAATCATGCATATTTTATTTCATTCTGTTTGATGAAGTAGCTCCCAAATCACTAAGGCAACATACAACAAAACATAATTTAATTGCTCTCTATTATAATGCCATTCTGATAACAAAATTTCATTCAATAATTGAACAATAATTTTCAAGTGCAGTACTCATAAGGAATAGTGCAAAAATACACAGACCATGCATGCTTCCTCAACTTCAAGGTGTTCATTAATGAGAAAGATATTAACCAAGCTTACTCCATTGAAAGCAGAATTAAGTAAATGGTATGGGAAATACAAAGCATCTCTGCAGCAGCACAGATACAGTAGCAGTTACTTCCCCTTGGAGATAAACCAGAAGGCCTGTTTCAAAACTGAAAGCTCAGTTATGAAATGAGTTGAAGAAAAACTGTTATTTAACTAACCTTATTAAAATTACAGTTAGTAGAGTATATTGTTAGAACTTGATCCAGGATATACAATGTCTTTAACTTCATGAATGTTGTGACTATTTTTCTTTGCTTCCATAGGAATTTTAGTGTTAACTTGAAGAAGCTCCAAGTATTACAAGTTTGATGGCATTTTAAATTAAAAGTTGCCAGTACTTAATAAAAATATACAGTAATGAAATGACATTTCCTCCCATATACTTTCCATATTTCTTCCAACTATCAGATAAGATCAGAGATATTTTAGACCTAATGGTGAATCATTTCCCTTTCTCTGATTTTTGAATTTCATGATTTTAAAGTAAAATTTCATAGACAATTTGTACGTTTTTGTTGTATGGCAATTCCATTCAATACATTGAACTGAACTTCCACCTCCACCCACCACTCTGCCTTAACACACACACACACACACACACACACACACACACACACCCGGAAAGGCTGAATCAAATATGATATAAACATGTCTTAGATATTTATTTAAGCAAGCTTGAAAACAAAACAGGAACTAAATCACTGAAGTAGAAAGAAAAGAAAAGTTAAATTGAGATAGAAGAGCAATAATTATTGGGGAGTGGCTACTGGTCTTAACAAATGGGACTAGCTGGGCTCTGAAACCTGCACGAAGCAATCAGGTTTCTAGTCTTGCTCTGTATCTTTTAGTGATGGTGCCCTCATTTTAGCCAGTCTGTAAATACCTTTCTGTCATCATTTTTTACACACATCATTTAGCAATCCACCATACTGCATCCTTATCACTTGACAAATATTCCTGGATCCAACTGCATCTTCTCCATGCAATAGTTTAATTTCTTCTTTTATTGAATTGAGAGACTGAGATTGACATATATACACTGCTATGTGTAAAATAGATAATGGGAACCTACTGTATAGCACAGGTGACTCTACTCAGTGTTCTGTGGTGACCTAAATGGGAATGAAATCCTAAAAAGAGGGGATATATATATATAATGTATATATATAAAATGTGTGTGTGTAGGTGTTCTGTCACTAAGTCGTATCTGACTTTGCAACCCCACAGACTATATAGCACACCAAGCTTCCCTGTCCTTCACTACCTCGGGAGTTTTCTCAAACTCATGTCCACTGAGTTGATAAGGCCATCCCACCACCTCATCCTCTGTTGCCCTCTCCTCTTCCTGCCTTTAATCTTTCCAGCATGAGTGTCTTTTCCAATAAGTCACCTCTTCATATAAGGTGGCCAAAGCTCCGGGATTCAGCATCAGTCCTTGCAGTGATATGATGTAGTCACTCAGTCATGTCCAACTCTTGCAACCCATGGACTGTATGTAGCCAGCCAGGCTCCTGAGTCCAAGGGATCTCCCAGGCAAGAATACTGGAGTGGGTTGCCATTCTTTCTCCAGGGGATCTTCCTAACCCAGGGATTGAACCCAGGTCTCCTACATTTCAGACAGTGTCCTTACTGACTGAGCCACCAGGGAAGTACCATTTTTCCAATGAATACACAGGGTTAATGTCCTTTAGGACTGACTGGTTTGATCTCCATGCTGTCCAAGGGATTCTCAAGAGTATATATGGCTGGTTAACTTTGCTGTTCAGCAAAAATTAATACAACACTGTGAAAGCAAATATACTCTAGTGAAGATTAGTTTAAAATGAAAATGTAAAACAATGCCACTCTTGTCACTGTTTTATTATTTTAAAAAAATAATTATTTTTCACAAAATATAAATATTTTATAAAAAAGAGAGATTAACAAGAGAGACCCCCTCTACCCCACCCCCCAAAAAAAGAAAAAGGTTTAACTTGATTCTTCAGGCTTGATTCTGACAATAAGATTATCTGGTTGGTCATCACAATGTTATTTATACAATATAAATCTGAACAAACTTCAATGCTTTTCCTTTTTTCTTATTTTTTTTTATGGCTCTCCATTAACCTTCAAATAAGTCCCATTCACAATCTCATCCCTTCTCACTTCTCCAGATTTCTTGCATTCTTCTTCCATTTGTTCACAGCTTTGCACATCAGTTCAGTGCATTTCAGTTCAATCACTCAGTTGTGTCCTACTCTTTGTGACCCCATGGACTGCAGCACATCAGGCTTCCCTGTCCATCACCAACTCCCAGAATATATTCAAACTCATGTCCATTGAGTCAGTGATGCCATCCAACCATCTCATCTTCTGTCATCCCCTTCTCCTGCCTTCAAATTTCCCAGCATCAGGGCCTTTTCAAATAAGTCAGTTCTTTGCATCAGGTAGCCAAAGTATCAAAGTTTCAGCTTCAACAACAATCCTTCCAATGAATATTCAGGACTGATTTCCTTTAGGATGGACTAGTCATAGGCTGTGAAGTGAAGTGAAGTTGCTCAGTTGTGTCCGACTCTTTGCGACTCCATGGACTGTAGCCCACCAGGGTCCTCCATCCATGGAATTTTCTAGGCAAGAGTGCTGGAGTGGGTTGCCATTTCCTTCTCCAAGTCATAGGCTGTAGTTTTACAATTGTCGTCTGCTTCCCTCTGGGTTCCACTCATTTACATATCTATACCTCCATTTAAATGGATATGTCTTTCCTTTTCTCCTTTGTTGCTTCTTTTCTTTTCTCAACTATTTGTAAGGCCTCCACAAACAACCATTTTGCCTTTTTGGCATTTATTCTTCTTGAGGATGGTTTTGATCACTGCCTTTTGTACAATGCTAAGAACATCTGTCCATAGTTTTTCAGGCACTCTATCAGATCTAATTTACTTGTCACTTCCACTATATAATGGTAAGGGTTTTGATTTAGGTGAAACCTAAAGTAGGTTTTTCTTCATTTTAAGTCTGAATTTTGCAATAAGGAGTTCATGATGTGAGCTGCAGTTAGCTCCCAGTCTTGTTTTTGCTGACTGTATAGAACTTCTCCATCTTGGCCACAAAGAATAAAATTAATTTGATTTCAGTATTGACCATCTGGTGATGTCCATATTAGAGTCCTCTCTTGTGTTGTTGGGAGAAGGTGTTTGCTATGTCAGTACGCTCTTTTGGCTAAAAGCAGTTAGCCTTTGTCCTGCTTCATTTTGTACTCCAAGGCCAAACTTGCCTGTTACTCTTGAAAGGACATCATTTTTGGTGTTAGTTCTAGTAGGTCTTCATAGAACTGTTCAATGTCAGCTTCTTTAGCATTAGTGGTTGGGTCATAGACTCGGATTACTGTGATATTGAATGGTTTGCTTTGGAAACTAACAGAGATAATCCTTTGGTTTTTGAGATTGCACCCAAGTATGGCATTTCAGACTTTTTTTTGGCCATAACAGCCACTCCATTTCTTCTAAGGGAATCTTGCACACAGTAGTAGATATAATGGTCATCTGAGTTAAATTTGCCCATTCCACTCGATTTTAGTTCACTGATTCCTAAAATGTCAGGTTTCACACTTTCCATCTCCTGTTTGATCACTTCTAATTTACCTAGATTCACAGACCTAGCATTCCAGGTTCCTATGTAATATTGTTCTTTACAGCATCAGACTTTACTTTCATTATCAGTCACATCTACAACTGAGCCATGTTTTCTCTTTGTCTCAGGCTCTTCATTCTTTCATACCAGACCATCTTAACTGCCTCCTGAGAAATCTGTATGCAGGTCAAGAAGCAACAGTTAGAACTGGACATGGAACAATGAACGGACTGGTTCCAAATTGGGAAAGGAATACGTCAAGGCTGTATATTACCATCTTGCTTATTTTAATTATATGCAGAGTACATCATGCAGAATGTCAGATTGGATGAAGAACAAGCTTGAATCAAGATTACCAGGCGAAATATCAATAACCTCAGATATGCAGATGACACCATCCTTATGGCAGAAAATGAGGAGGAACTAAAGAGCCTCTTGATGAAAGTGAAAGAGGAGAGTGAAAAAGCTGGCTTAAAACTAAGATCATGACATCCGGTCTCATCACTTAAAACAGATGGGGAAACAATGGAAACAGTGACAGACTTTGTTTGCTTGGGCTCCACAAGCACTGCAGATGGTGGTTGCAGCCACATAATTAAGACACTTGCTCCTTGGAAGAAAAGGTATGATAAACCTAGACAGCATATTAAAAAGCAGAGACATTACTTTAGCTACAAAGGTCTGTATATTCAAAACTATGGTTTTTCCAGTAGTCATGTATGGATGTGAGAGTTGGACCATAGACAAAGCTGAGCACCAAAGAATTGATGCTTTTGAACTGTGGTATTGGAGAAGACTCTTGAGAGTCTCTTGAACTGCAAGGGGATCAAACCAGTCAATTCTAAAGGAAATCAGTTCTGAATATACATTGGAAGGACGGATGCTGAACCTGAAACTCCAATACTTTGGCCAGCTGATGTGAAGAACTGGCTCACTGGATAAGACTCTGAAGCTGGGAATGATTGAAGGCAGGAGGAGAAGGGGATGACATAGGATGAGATGGTTGGATGGCATCACTTACTAGATGGACATGAGTTTGAACAAGCTCCGGGTGTTGTAGGTGGACAGAGAAGCCTGGCGTTCTGCAGTCCATGGGGTTGCAAAGAATTGAACATGACTGAGGGCTGGCATGCTGCGATTCATGGGGTCACAAAGAGTGGGACACGACTGAGCAACTGATCTGATCTGAGCAGACTGAAATGAACTGAACTGATGCTATGGAAAAAAAAAAAAAAAAAACTTTCCTGACCATCCCTCAAGGAAATATAATCACTGCCTTTGATGTTCAAGCTGGATTTAGAAAAGGCAGAGGAACCAGAGATCAAATTGCCAACATCCGCTGGATCATGGAAAAAGCAAGAGAGTTCCAGAAAAACATCTATTTCTGCTTTATTGACTATGCCAAAGCCTTTGACTGTGTAGATCACAATAAACTGTGGAAAATTCTGAAAGAGATGGGAATACCAGGCCACCTGATCTGCCTCTTGAGAAATCTGTATGCAGGTCAGGAAGCAACAGTTAGAACTGGTCATGGAACAACAGACTGCTTCCAAATAGGAAAAGGAGTACGTCAAGGCTGTATATTGTCACCCTGTTTATTTAACTTATATGCAGAGTACATCATGAGAAATGCTGGACTGGAAGAAACACAAGCTGGAATCAAGATTGCCGGGAGAAATATCAATAACCTCAGATATGCAGCTGATACCACCCTTATGGCAGAAAGTGAAGAGGAACTCAAAAGCCTCTTGATGAAAGTGAAAGTGGAGAGTGAAAAGGTTGGCTTAAAGCTCAGCATTCAGAAAACGAAGATCATGGCATCTGGTCCCATCACTACATGGGAAATAGATGGAGAAACAGTGGAAACAGTGTCAGACTTTATTTTTCTGGGCTCCAAAATCACTGCAGATGGTGACTGCAGCCATGAAATTAAAAGACGCTTACTCCTTGGAAGGAAAGTTATGACCAACCTAGATAGCATATTCAAAAGCAGAGACATCACTTTGCCAACAAAGGTTCGCCTAGTCAAGTCTATGGTCTTTCCTGTGGTCATGTATGGATGTGAGAGCTGGACTGTGAAGAAGGCTGAGTGCCGAAGAATTGATGCTTTTGAACAGTGGTGTTGGAGAAGACTCCTGAGAGTCCCTTGGACTGCAAGGAGATCCAACCAGTCCATTCTGAAGGAGATCAGCCCTGGGATTTCTTTGGAAGGAATGATGCTAAAGCTGAAACTCCAGTATTTTGGCCACCTCATGCGAAGAGTTGACTCATTGGAGAAGACTCTGATGCTGGGAAGGATTGGGGGCAGGAGGTGAAGGGGACGACAGATGATGAGATGGCTGGATGGCATCACTGACTCGATGAATGTGAGTCTGAGTGACCTCCGAGAGCTGGTGATAGATAGGGAGGCCTGGCGTGCTGCAGTTCATGGGGTCACAAAGAGTCGGACACGACTGAGCGACTGCTCTGATCTGATCTGATCTTCAAATAATCTTTATATATTCTCACCCTTGTGTTGCACTTTGCTCCACTCCTCTACATAAAGCTTTATTCCTTCTAAAATTTAAATGTATCTTATTCAAATTATGAAGTCTGTAAAGTCTGTCTCAAATCAAAATTAGAATGAGAAAAATTTCCCCATCTCCTTAGTTAGAAGTGCTTTCTCTGTTTACAAAGTTACTGAAGCATTTATTAGTATAATTTATTTGATTTTAATGATTACTGCTACTGCTACTGCTAAGTCACTTCAGTCGTTTCCGACTCTGTGCAACTCCATAGATGGCAGCCCACCAGGCTCCTCCGTCCCTGGGATTCTCCAGGCAAGAACACTGGAGTGGGTTGCCATTTCCTTCTCCAATGCATGAAAGTGAAAAGTGAAAGTGAAGTCGCTCAGTCGTGTCCGACTCTTAGTGACCCCATGGACTGCAGCCTACCAGGCTCCTCTGCCCATGGGATTTTCCAGGCAAGAGTACTGGACTGGGGTGCCATTGCCTTCGATTAAAACTAATGTAAATTGCCAATTTGAGCAATAAAGGCCCGTTTTATCAACTAAATTGCAACTGTTCCATAAACAATTTGTATATACATATATGTATATAATTTATGTAAATATATATGTATATATGGGTTTATATATATAGTTTTCATTGTTTTTGTTTTACATAATTTAAAAATACAAGTATAAAAGTGATGATATATTTTGAGAAATATTTTTAACCAATAAATTTATTCTGCTGCTACTGCTAAGTCACGTCAGTCGTGTCCAACTCTGTGAGACCCCACAGACGGCAGCCCACCAGGCTCCCCCATCCCTGGGATTCTCCAGGCAAGAACACTGGAGTGGGTTGCCATTTCCTCTCCAATGCATGAAAGTGAAAAGTGAAAGTGAAGTTGCCCAGTTGTGTCCAACTCTTAGCGACCCTATGGACTGCAGCATACCAGGCTCCGCCACCCATGGGATTTTCCAGGCAAGAGTACTGGAGTGGAGTGTCACAGTCAATGATAAAGCTAAACATACATTATAACATTACAAAAATTTAAGAACTAAACAGTGAATGTTTTCCTATGAAGGCTTATACCAAATTGATATTGTTTTCAATATTCATAGATATATTTATAAATATGCAAATAGTAATAGGTATATATAATTATTCATCTAAAGTATCAAATTCATAATTTTGTTATAAGTATGTAATTGTTATATAATTAATAGTTACATGTATATATAAAGTATATATATATAAAGTTACCAAAATTATAATTTTAACTCAGTTATTTTGAATAGTTATAAAAGTAACACACTATTACATTTTAAGCTTTTTAAATTTAGTAAGTAGTTCCATGTGATTATATAATAATAGATATTTTACCTGAGTTAGTATGATGTCAAAATGTCATGATTATTCCATTGATCTATAATATAAATTCACTAAGAGACTGTGGAAGTAGAAGTAAAAATAATAATTTCTATGACGATATTTAAATTTGCATGTTACTTCTTCACTTAAAAAACAAGCTTTTACAATTATACCTTTCTTCATAATTCCCAGTGTATAATTCTTAGAAAAGGAAGGAAAACATATAACTGTCTCCTGTGAGCAAAGGAATTTTACATATGCTATCTAATTTAATTAGTTCCATAGCTTTTTATTAGAAAAAATTAAAGAATTTCTTTACTGGGCATATTTTGGATTTTACCACTGAAGTCAAACAATTGGATTATGTAACATAAAACTGTGCTAAACTCCACTAAGAATGTGGTAGAGATTTTGTTAATCTCTGCAGAATTTATGCTTCACTAAATTATTTAAATAACACAAAATGTTTAAAAAATGAACTCTTTCTACCTTTGATGGATGACTGATAAGTTTACTCCATGTCAGTGTCTGTCATTGATTTTCTCACAGTGATGAGCATCCACGTTTACCAATACTAAATCCATGTATTAAATTGTTAAAAGCTACTAGAAAAAGAGAAGGGGGAGAGCACTTATTTGATCATTTTAATATTTCTTCAAATATTCTTCTTAAACCGCATCCATGGATGTTGATCATGTGCCTTCCTAACCAAGATTGCTTGATTTGTAATTATTTATCTTATTTGTATTATTTTTTTTTTCAGTAGGATTGAAATCTTTCTGCAAAAACCTGGTGAATTTATCTGTGCTTCAGTGCCCTTCATGTACTTTTTATGTCACTCATCAATATGTGATTTGTCTTATAATATCCTGCCACTATGATCTTTGCCTGTAAGAATGGAGTTATTCAGAGATGTTTTCTTTTTATGTGATAATAAGTATATGGTAGAAAAACAGTAAGTGACAGCATTTTAAAGGACTTCCCAGGTACTAAGTACTTCTTCATATCTTCAGGCCACTTGTTGGCTATTGTGTCATATTTATGGATGTTAAATGCTGGTCCCAGAAGCATAACCATCTTGCAACTTATATCCAAGGCCAAAATGTATCTCAAACATCCCTGACAATGTTTTGATTCCATTGTGTTTTTTTTGGAAAAAAGTAATTAAAAGGTTAACTTCACTAGCTGAGATAATATATTTGTTCTGCAACCTGTAATGATTAGCTTGTCAAAGTACTCTACATAGTCTGTATGCAGAAGCTACATTAATTTTTGGAATTTCAAATGACTGATTAATTTGAATTAAAGTTAATGTATTTAAAAACAGCTGTTAGTCATAAAATAAACCAAAAGCAGCTCAAATATAGGAAGATAAGAAACTGAGTACTACAATAAGCTTATTTTTTTTTATTACTTCATGCTTTTAAATTTCACTATTATATTACAGGGCTTCCCTCATAGCTCAGTTGGTTAAGAATCCACCTGCAATGCAGGAAACCCCTGTTTGATTCCTGGGTCGGGAAGATCTGCTCGAGAAGGGATAAGTTACCCATTCCAGCACTATTAGTCTTCTCATGTGGATCAGCTGGTGAAGAATCTGCCATGCAGTGCAGGAGACCTGGGTTCAATCCCTGTGTTGGGGATCCCTCCAAGATCCCCTGGAGAAGGGAAAGACTATCCACTCCAGTATTCAGGCCTGGAGAATTCCAAGAAATATACAGTCCATGGGGTTGCAAAGAGTCAGACATGACTGAGCAACTCTCACTTTCATCATATTAACAATGTTTAAAATTTTATATTGACATCATTTTATTTTAAGTCAGTAAGAGAATAATGTAAAATATGAAACTCTTTCATTGAATTTACCAAATAATAAAAATCATAGCTTCATTATTATAAATATTTTACTATGACTATATTTACAAATCTTTAACAAATTTTTGACAGTGAAAAGACAGTATGACCAGAGAATTTTTTCCTCTTTTTGCAAATGGTATTAAATTTCAATAAAAGTTTCCAAAATTGATAATAATTAAAAACAAATGACTACCTTATTCATCCTCATTCATCATTCATTATTTTTCATCCATTAAAAAATGTACTGAATTTTTTTTTTACTGATACAGTTATAACAATTCACATTGTATGACAGATATCTTAAATTTTAAAGTAGTATGTCTTTAATAATGATTAGTAGCTAAATCAAACAATTTTAGTGCCAAAGTTTTGATATTTTTGAAAAATCCTTACCAAACAAAGAGAGTATATATTTTTTCAGAAGCAAAACAACAGTAGAATGACACATTTCAATTTGAGGGTTTAGAACTGGACATGGAATAACAGACTAGTTCCTATTAGGAAAAGGAGTACGTCAACACTGTATAATGTCACCCTGATAATTTAACTTATATTCAGAGTACATCATGAGAAACGCTGGGCTGGAGGAAACAAGCTGGAATCCAGAGTGCCACAAAAAATATCAAAAACCTCAGATATGCAGATGACACCACCCTTATGGCAGAAAGTGAAGAGGAATTAAAGAGCCTCTTGATGAAAGTGAAATAGGAGAGTGAAAATGTTAGCTTAAAGCTCAACATTCAGAAAACGAAGATCATGGCATCTGGTCCCATTACTTCCTGGGAAATAGATAGGGAACAGTGGAAACAGTGTCAGACTTTATTTTTATGGGCTCCAAAATCACTGCAGATGGTGACTGCAGCCATGAAATTAAAAGACGCTTACTCCTTGGAAGAAAAGTTGTGACCAACCTAGATAGAATATTGAAAAGCAGAGATATTACATTGCCAACAAAGGTCCGTCTAGTCAAGGCTATGGTTTTTCCAGTGGTCATGTATGGATATGAGAGTTGGACTGTGAAGAAAGCTGAGCACCAAAGAATTGATGCTTTTGAACTGTGGTGTTGGAGAAGACTCTTGAGAGTCCCTTGGACTCCAAGGAGATCCAACCAGTCCATCCTAAAGGAGATCCAACCAGTCCATCCTAAAGGAGATCAGTCCTGGGTGTTCATTGGAAGGACTGATGCTGAAGCTGAAACTCCAGTACTTTGGCCACCTCATGTGAAGAGTTGACTCATTGGAAAAGACCCTCATGCTGAGAGGGATTGGGGGCAGGAGGAGAAGGGGATGACAGAGGATGAGATGATTTGATGGCATCACTGACTCAGTGGACATGAGTTTGAGTGAACTCTGGGGTTGGTAATGGACAAGAAGGCCTGGCGTGCTGTGATTCATGGAGTCGCAAAGAATCAGACACGACTGAGCGACTGAACTGAACTTAACTGAAATGGTATTTAAAGTGGTGTTTTGTCCTGTTTTATATATTTATATTAAATGGAAGAAAATATTTGTCAATCCATGTATCCAATATTTTTCAAGAAATATAAGGTATTGAAGTGATTACACTTCAAAAAATCAATGAGAAACTTGAAAATCCAATTTACCTCAACATCCATTCTTGGCACCCATAACTACTGCAAACATTTCTTTTCTTTCAACAAAAAAGTTCCCCTTGATTGTTCTTCTGTTGTCATGGCTTTTGCCATCTGGAATGCCACTGTATAAACCCTTGGTTTCATGCTTTTTGAAAACCTCTGATTCTGGAGGAGAACTTAATAGAGATTCACCTAGAGGAGAAGCAGACGACACCACCCTTATGGCACAAAGAGAAGAACTAAAGAGCCTCTTGATGAAAGTGAAAGAGGAGAGTGAAAAAGTTGGCTTAAAACTCAACATTCAGAAAACTAATATCATGGCATCTGGTCCCATCACTTCATGGCAAATAGATGGGGAAACAGTTGAAACAGTGACAGGCTTTTTTTTTTTTTTTTTTTTTTTGAGGGTCGGGATAGGGGTGGGGGTCCAAAATAACTTCAGAAGTGACTGCAGCCATGAAATTAAAAGACACTTGCTCCTTGGAAGAAAAGTTATGGCCAATCTAAACAGCATATTAAAAGGCAGAGACTACTTAACCAACAAAGGTCTATCTAGTCAAGGCTATGGTTTTTCCAGTAGTCATGTATGGATATGAGAGTTGGACTACAAATAAAACTGAGTACTGAAGAATTGGTGCTTTTGAACTGTGGTGTTGGAGAAGACTCTTGAGAGTTCCTTGGACTGTAAGGAGATTCAGCCAATCTATCCTAAAGGAAATCAGTTCTGAATATTCATTGGAAGGACTGATGCTGAAGCTGAAACCCAATACTTTGGCCACCTGATGTGAAGAACCAACTCATTTGAAAGACCCTGATGCTGGGAAAGATTAAAAGCGGGAGGAGAAGGGGACGACAGAGGGTGAGATGGTTGGATGGCATCACCAACTCAATGGACATGAGTTTGAATAAACTCCTGGAATTGGTGATAGACAGGGAGGCCAGGCGTGCTGCAGTCCATGGGGTCACAAAGAGTCAGATACGACTGAGTGACCGAACTGAACTGAATTAAACTAGAGGAGAAGTAAGGTTGGCCAACATTCTTCAGTCATGACAGTGAGTAGTTTCCAGCTTGCACCTCTCTGTTCTCTCCTCAGATTTTGAATTCTCTTCACCAATCTGATTTCTCTTTCTGCATGGTACTTCCCATATCACTATATTGCATCCTTATAGTCACTCTGGTATAGGAAAATACAACTACCTAATCAATAATTATAAATTAAATAACTGCAAAACGTGATGCGCTGTTCCAAACTTGTAGGATACAGTAAAAAGGACAAATAAAATTCCTTCCCCATTGAGTACATCCTTGTCATAGATGAATTTAATTACACATTCAGTTACAATGTATTGAAACACTTACTAAGATACACGATTACAGATTATTTTAAAACATTTTTTAAAATCTACCAATATGTAAGCAATAGAGCATGTACTGCAAACAGATATATTAGAAACATATTTAATTGCATTAAAACAGTTGATAATATACTGGTCAGATGATAAAATGTAATAAAATACTGAGATATTTTTACATTTGGAGTCTCTAGACTAAAATGTTATACTGAATCCAAGCTCTGCTATTAATTGGTTCTCGAGACAATTTACTTAACCCTAACTAATGGTCATAATATTGAAAACAATAATGACAATGGTAAGAGTAATAGTGATATTTAACTTATAGAATTGCTGTGAAAATTAAACGGCATAACAAGTTTTGCATACTGTCTGAAACAGAACATATGCTCAATAAATATATAATAAATTTTCTATCATACTAAGTTGAAAGAATAAATAAAATGAGTCATGTGAAAGTGAAATATCCATTCCAAAAACGGTGCAAACATAAAATTTTACTGATATACTATATTTAAGTTTTATCAAATACCAAAAAAGTTTAAAGGTGAATTACTGAAAGTCTAGTGTTTGACTTTCTAGTTCAGTATCTAATGCTAAATTATAGTATATTATGAATTTTATGAGATAACTGTGAAAAAGTAGGTGAATGAAAAATATTAGTGTCAGAAACTTAAAATAAGAAAAGAAAAAGAATTTCTATATTGCCAAATATAGGATTTATTAAAATAGACTACATGTTCATGCTATCATTTTTTTATTACTCTCAGACTACACATGGAATTGCAAAATAATGTCAACTCATTCAGTTGAGTTGATGATCGAGGCTTACAATGAGGTGAACTACTCAGAACATCAAGTAAAATGCCTGCCTCATAATAGACACTCTATAAACTTCATATCTACTCTCATTTATTTCTTTACTGCATCTTGTTGATGGCAGAGGTAGGAGGGATGAGAAAGAATGACTGGAATAAGAAACAGGCTTCTCAGAGTCACTTGAATTGCTTTCTCAATATATCACTCCATTGCCAATATCGAAAATGCTTTTTTTCTATAAGCAAAAAATTTGTTTCCCACTCAAAGACAAAACTAATAAATTTTGTTATTTTATAAAGTTAAAAACAGAGAGAGGAGAGGCAGAAAAAAAAGATATCAACTTTATGTCAGAAAATATAATCATAGATACATCCATTCACCAGCCAATATATTCCAAGGTAAATCCCAGAATAAAATGCCTCATTTGTCTGGAGACACTGAGTCATTTGTTATTTTCTGACAAACAATGAAATTTCCTGAAACTGAGGAAGTATCATAAATTTATTATTACTGTAGATATATAAATGTTACTTATCTCAAAATATTGTCAGAACTTATAAATATGCTATTTTCTTTGAATTTCTCTACCTTACAATTGATCGATTCATATAATGTATTACTGATATGTTAGGATATTGTTGGCATTTGACAAATACTATACAGCAGAAAAAAATTAATTTAAGGGCCCATATTTTTAAAAATTTCTTTTCTAAATATTTTTAAAAGTCTTTAAATTTTAAGAAACAATCTGTTTCACCAAGTAGAATTCATCACATTTACTGAAGGCCTAGAATATGTATGTTATTATTTTACACAGTCTTCGTGACAACACTTTGAGACATATGCCATTCCCATTTCATAGATGAGAACATGCATTCATTTACAGTCAATGTTATATATATAAAATTGGGGACTTCCCTGGCAGTCCAGTGGTTAAGATTTCTTGCTTCCAATGCAGGGAGTATGGGTTTGATCCTTGTTTGGAGAACTGAGATTCCATATGCTACATGGTGTGGCCAAAACAAACAAAAAATAGTATATAATTATTTAAAAGTTATTTGCTTTTTAGTAATGAAAATGAGTTTCCCTTGTGTCTTGGCTGGTAAAGAATCTGTCTGCAATGTGAGAGACTTGGGTTCAATCCCTGGATTGGGAAGATTCCCTGGAGAAGAGAAAGGCCACCCACTCCAGTATTCTGGCCTGGAGAATTCCAAGGACTATATAGACCATGGGGTTGCAAAGAGTCAGACACGACTGAGCGACTTTCACTTTATATTGAAAATGTACACTGATAAAAAATGAGAAGATCATAAGAAGAGAGGTGGAGAATGGGTCACTTCTAGGGTAGCAGAATGCTACAGAAAAATAAGAGTTAATGCTTACTTTGTGAAATCTTTGGCATAAAAGCAAAACAAAGACCAAAAAGTCAAATTAACTAAATGTATCAGGATGTTTTTACTTGCAATTAATACAAATACTAACCAAAATTGCACATAAAACAGAATGGGAGATAGGTGCTGCTGCTGCTGCTAAGTCACTTCAGTCATGTCCAACTCTGTGCGACACCATAGACGGCAGCCCACCAGGCTCCTCCGTCCCCGGGATTCTCCAGGCAAGAACACTGGAGTCGGTTGCCATTTCCTTCTCCAACGCATGAAAGTGAAAAGTGAAAGTGAAGTCGCTCAGTGGCGTCCAACCCTCAGTGACCCCATGGACTGCCGCCTACCAGGCTCCCCCGTCCATGGGATTTTCCAGGCAAAAGTACTGGAGTGGGGTGCCACTGCCCTCTCCGGAGATAGGTGCTACTAATTGTTAATAATTCATTCAGAACCTCTTGGCTTCCTATATTTTCCTTTTGCCAGTCCTAGAGTCTCTTCCACAGGCTTGTTATATCATGATAAAAATGGCTACATCACCTGCAGGCCACCCTTGCTTACATGACTGCATCCAAAGGAAGGGGAATGTCTCTCTACACATTTTTTTCAGTTATAGTGGAAATCCTATATAGTGGAATTCCATAGGACCTATATAGTGGAATTCCATAGATCCAACCAGCCTAACACCACTAATATATCTTTGACCAGAACTGGGTCAACTTGCTCATTCCTTAACCTATTTCTGGAAAAGGGGAATAAGATTGTCATAGTTTAGTTCAACCATCAGTCATTTCCTGGGCATAGGAAGGAGCCCATCTTTCCCAGACACAGTACCTTCATATTTCTAAACTATATCTAAATTATTTAGCAAGAAATAAAGAGAAAATAATGGCTTCTGAATAGGCAATTAACTGTGTCTGCCACTTTAGGTATGATTGTCTTAGAGATAGGATCTGATCTTGAGAAGTTTCTGGTTTTACTCTGTTACAAGCTAAGTTCAGAGAGTAGTACATTTGCCCTACCTTAGGTTGTGCCATATATATTTCAAGCTACATGAATAATGCTACTAGGCTTTTTTGTATCACCTAGGTGGCTATGGTGCATCTAGGTACCATGTCTTATAATGATTTTGCTAGAGATGTTGTATAAAATACCATTATATTCCCCCAAATTGATACTGTATATTGAACTTTGAGGGCCACAATTCAAGAAGCCTTTAATATTACAAAGTGTGTAGTAAATGAAATGTGCCACAAAATGAGATAATCCTTTAATAAATTTTCTAATTCAATTCTTATAACAGCCTTATGATAAAGGTAATTGAATTTTCCCCACTTACAGAAGAGGAAATTGAGTGCTTTACAGTTTAAGTATTTTTTTCCAGTATTGCAGTTAGTAAGGGATAGAGATAAGGCTGCACCTTGTAAATATCAATTATACTATCAAATCATCACTGTCAAATCACTGCTGTTAAATGCCACTCTAGTTGTATAAAATAAATATAATTAGGGAGAAACAGGAGTAATCAATAGGCCAGATGAATAAGAACTAAAATATAAAATAAGAATATTGGCCATAAAAATAAGGAATAACTAGAAAATAATGCAGAGCTGAAAATACAAGGTATGATCCTGTAAGCCATATTAACATTGATTATGAGAATGTTGGTTTTTATAAATGTGAGTCCAGAAGTAGGCAATGAGAAATGAGTCTAGAAGTAGGTGATGCTGTGTCTTCAATCCAAATGTAATCATAATTAATATAAGCAAAATATTTATGATCTCACTATCCTGTGTATTCTATGTGATTGCAGTAGAAGCAGTGATAGCAAGAGTGAAAGCATTTGCAAGGTTTTTCAAAAAATAATGAACACAATGTATTAGCAAGGAAAGATAAGGTAATGATAAACCATGTTATATCAATGTATTTTCAGATTCAGATTATTTTAAACCACTTTTGAAAAGGCTGTTGTTGCAAACTCACTCTTTTAAAGAATGGTGTCCTTTAGAAGCATTGCTTTTGAGGCCTTGTAGTCTTGGAATCTTTGTCATGTCCTAGCACAGTACATTAGGACAAGTTAGCCCCTTGCAATTTCAATTATCAATTTATCTTTGTCATTTTGAGGCTGAGAGTAGAGAATGTATGCCAGTCCTCTAGCCAGCTTGCTGCTTGGCACAGACCAGGGATAATTTCTCCATAACTGGAAGAACTATGGAAAAGATACTTAAATTTCCATTGGTGCTTACTTTCTTTTGTCTTTTATCTTCCTCCATGTGTAACTTGCATTCAAAAATTTTTGTGACATATACCCCCTAGGCAATTATTAATTCATTAACTTAAATAAACTTCTTTAAACAAAATGCCATTCCTTAATATTGAGAAATATTTGTATATAATTTCTTCAGAAAAGTCACAGTCAACACATGCACAGGACAGAGTTATGCATTAGGGAATAAGAAAATATAGAATAAACTCTTCTTTCAGACTGCTAATTGGTAGCAAGACGGCAGATAATGGCACTAGTTCTTCCAAGCAGAGAAAAACCTTATCCATGTATTTATTAAATTACCTTCTCATTCTATGTAATTGTGAGTTTACACTGCTGGCCACATTATTTGGTAAGGATTATTTTTAGTTTCAAGTGTATTTTAAAGTTTAATATAAACATATAAACATAAAGTATATTCAAAGGGAGTTTCCACAAACTTTCAATTTTGTATAGTATTAATAGAAAATTTAAAATTGGAAAATAGAAAGCTCTAAAATATGAGCTCTGATTTTTTATTTTATGGAGCAGAAGTGTTAAATGGGGGCAAAACAAAGAGCTGCATCTCAAATAAATAATATACCGTACAATCTACTATGTAAACTTCCAACTAAAGAATATGAAAGCCATAATCTCAGTGTAAGAACCTTTTTAACCTGTAAGTACATGAAGAATTTACTATGTTATCATTAGTTTTCTCATATAACTGTATTAAAAAAAAGAAAAACACATCAGCAGCAGCTCTTGGGTCTTACTATTCTAAAAGACTAAGGTATATACTATACACACACACACACACACACATATATACACTAAATGAATATTATTTATTAATTTAAATCAGTTTTTAAACAATAAAGATTAAAAATGAAGCAAAATAATGTTGAGATTAAAAATAGTAAACCAGTTTTATGAAGTGCATTGTTAAATCTAAGAGATTCAATAATTTATTACTGTACAATATCTGCTTCTGTAATCTGGAAACACCAGGAATATTATCATCATTATCAGAACAACAGTAGCCTCAGGTATTTCCCAGTGGTCCACTGATTAGGATTTGGTGTTTTCACTGCCATGGGCCTGGAATTCAATCCCTAGTTGGGGAACTAAGATTCCTCAAGCTGCAAGGTGTGGCCAAAAAAAAAAAAAAAAAAAGACAGTAGTCTAGATTTGGAAGCAGTGGCTTTTCCACATTATGCTTTAAGAATGCAAAGAAAATAAACTCTGGAGTTCAACTGATCTATATTTCAAGCATTGCAGTGTTGGGTAAAATCATTGGACTGACCCCATTGTACTTTGTACTGCATAACTGAAGGAGTTGGCATGACCATGATAAAAGTCAGACTCAAAGATCTATTTTAATTAAAAAAAGAAAGTGAATTAGGGTTATATTTATATGATTCATTATATGGAATTGGCTCTCATGATTATGGAACCCAGGAGATTCAAAATCTGTAGTATGGGCTGGCAGGCTTGTGGTGCAGGAAAGCTGATGTTCCAGTTCCACATGAAGGGAATCTGCCGAAGAACTCCTCTTGCTCAGAAAAGCCAGTCATTTTCTTTTCTTCAAGCTAACTGGATGAGGCTCACTCATATTGTGGAAAGCAATCTGCTTTACTAACTTCACTGTTTTAAATATGAATCTCATCCAAAAACATTCTCCAATTCGACACATGAGACTGACCATTATACAGGATAAAGATTTCAAGTGGAGGTCAATAAGACAGTCATGCTTTTTAAACATATGAACACTGGAATTAAATGGAGTTTAATTTCTTGCAATTATATATTTGCATAAAAATATATTTGTTTAGTTACTTTTTTTCAAATATATTGCATGATATGGCTTATGATTTAGCTTTATTTTTACACTCATATTGCTAACAGGGAATGGAGTAATAAAGGCAAACAGGTAGAAATTTGAATTTACCAGCAGCTATTTTTTGATTCAAAAAATGGATTCAGGAAATGTTGGAGTTATTGGTTAAAGTGAAATTTAGGTCTTATGGTAGATTTCATATTCATCTTATTTAAATAACCTTGTGAATCATTTTAAAACAGTTATTTAATGCTTGTGTGTTCAGCATTTGATTAAATGTAGAGAAAAACACTGCATACTTAAAAACTAGATTAAAAAAGTTTAGGCAATATTAAAAAATAGCATTTCAAGGCATTATAATAATGTAGGTTAGTTAAAATTATGAAAGAATGATCAGTCTGGAAGGAGAACAGTCAAGAAACAGTATCAAACCTATGAACAGGGAAAGAAACTACACAATACACATGAAATTCACGGTACTGATGGGACTACTGAAATTCACATTCTTGCCAAGTCATAAATAATAGAAAATTAGACAGATTGATCTTTTCCATCCTTCACCACTGCGGCTCTATATTTCTGTTCTCCATAATAACTTCTGATAGCATTCCAGTAAAAAAAAAAAAAAAAAAATGGTACAAACAAAAAACTGTTAATTTCACTTGACAAACATAGAGTAAAAAGGCAAAAATACAAACATTTAGTCTTGGAAAATATTTTCACCATGTTTTTTTAATAAAATTTCTCATTGTACAAATCACGTAGGTGTAAAGGCACTTCAGAAGTATTTTTTTCCCCCCTTCTTATTCTTACTTTCTTAATCCTGTGTTCTTGTTTCTGGAAAGAATAATATGATGCCAGAGGATACACAACACCTGCTAATGACCATAAGTGGGTTTGCAGATAGTCAAAAATAAATGAATGACTCCCAGTGCCCATGGAAATGAGAGAAATACAGCTGTGTAAAGTCATAACAGCTTGTTATTTTGTGATGGTTGGTTGTCTGTGATTCCCCATTTTTGAAAATTTAAATTATAGAAACAAACACCTGTTTAAGCAACTTGCAGCACATCATTAATTCAAACTACTACAGGGAAAAAACTATGTTCATCCTTGAGATTGTGCTTTCCAGGTGATATGCATTCAAGTAGTAACAAAAGCAGATAAGAATTATTAAAATATTCTCAAATTCTAACCTGAAAATGTCCACTCTCTTCAGAGTAAAAAACAATTCTTCGTGTTTTTTTTTTTTTCTTTTTGTATACATAAAAGGAAAATCTAGATCTTTATCATAGTGGGTAGCAGTTATTCAAGTCTATTTAAAAGGAACTGTGCTATTATTCACATATATAGGCCATTTTAGAATATAAACACTAATATGATTGTCTTTTGTCTAAATCTTCAAACATTAATTATCATTAATTTATACACATAAAATGGCTTTTTAGGAGATGAACAGCTGTCTTGTCCGTAGATGTGATTAAATTACTGGATAAAATTTCACAGCAGATAACCTATTCAAGGACGGCACAGGAACAGCAGTTTTAGAAAAGGCAGAGAAACCAGAGATCAAATTGCCAACTTCCGTTGGATCATCAAAAAAGCAAGAGAGTTCCAGAAAAACATCTATTTTTGCTTTATTGACTATGCCAAAACCTTTGGCTATGTGGATCACAATAAACTGTGGAAAATTCTTAAAGAGATGGGAATATCAGACCACCTGACCTGCCTCTTGAGAAACCTGTATGCAGGTCAAGAAGCAACAGTTAGAATTGGACTGGTTCTGAGGAAGAGCTAAGGTGGCAGAGGAATAGGATGGGGAAAACACTTTCTCCCCCACAAATTCATCAAAAGAACATTTAAACGCTGAGTAAATTCCACAAAACAACTTCTGAATGCTGGCAGAGGACATCGGGCACCCAGAAAAGCAACCCATTGTCTTCGAAAGGAGGTAGGAAAAAAATATAAAAGACAAAAAAAAAAAAAAAAAGAGAGAGAGAGACAAAAGAGGGAGGGACGGAGCTCTGTCCCAGGAAGGGAGTCTTAAAAAGAGAGAAGTTTCCAAACACCAGGGAACATTCTCACTGCCGAGTCTATGCCGAGCCTGGGAAGCACAGAGGGCAACATAACAGGGAGGAAAAATAAATAAACAATTAAAACCCACAGATTACGAGCCCTACAGTAACTCCTCCAGCAAAGAAGCAGCACAGATGCCTACATCCGCCATTAGCAAGCGGGGGCTGGGCAGGGAGGTGCAGCGGGCTGCATAGCTTAGAGTAAGAATCTGGCCTGAATATCCCGAGCGCTACCTGAGCAAAATAATTTGGGCTAGCAAACCAGACTGTGGGATATCTACCACGTGAAAAGCCAGCCCTAACCTAAGACACCACCACCAGGCCCGCGCACAGAGCAAAGGACTGTACAGAGATAGCCAGCTGCAGACCGTCCCCTTACGGTGACAGGCAGCCAGAGCCAGAAGGGGGCAATCGCAGCCCCAGAGAGACATTATCTACAAAACTGTAAGCAGGCTTCTTTGCTAACTAAAACTTCTTGGGGTTCTGGACGGTCAACATCCACCTGAGAAGGTGTGCTGGTTGTACACCCAGATAACCGAGCTTCAGGGAGGCGATAAGTCGCAGCAACCACGTCCGCCAAACAACTCATCACCTGCACTGCTCAGACCTGAAAAGGGCACAAAACACAGGCCCAACCGATTCTTGTGCCTCTCAGGAATACCCGAGTGCCAGAACCTGAGCAGCTTAGACCTGGGAGGTGCAAGCAGCCCAGAGCTGGCCGTGGATGGTTCCCAGAGGAGCAACCTAGAGCCTGAGCAGTGTGGGCAGGGAGGTTACACGTGCTGTGAGCAGGGGCAGGCCCAGTGTGGCTGAGGCACTGCGAGCACACGCCAGTGTTATTTATTTGCAGCCTCCCTCCCTCCCCACAGCATGACTGAACAAGTGAGCCTTAAAAAAAAAAAAAAGGTGTCCACCACCGCCCCCCTTGTATCAGGGCGGTAATCAGACACTGAAGAGACCAGCAAACAGAAGAAGTTGTAACAGAGGGAACCGCCTTGGAAGTGACAGGCAATAAAATAAAACCCCGTGGTTAGTACCAACTACATAGGAAGAGGGCTATGATATGCTATGCTAAGTCACTTCAGTCGTGTCCGACTCTGTGTGACCCCATAGATGGCAGCCCACCAGGCTCCACCGTCCCTGGGATTCTCCAGGCAAGAACACTGGAGTGGGTAAGAGGGCTATAGATCTTGAGAAATATAAGCCGAAACAAGGAACTAGCTGAAAATGAACTGAACTCACAATACCCACAATATCAGAGAAAGTCCTATATATTTTTTACTATTTTTACGATCATTCTTTTTTTTTTTTATTTAAAACAAATTTTAAGTCCTCTATTACTCCTTTAATTTTCACTTTTATAAAATACTATTACTATGCAAAAAAAAAAAAGACCCTTTTTTTAAAGCAAACTTCATACATATATTTTTTATAACTTTTGAGACCTTGTTTTTTTTATTCATATTTTCTTTAACACTGTATTTTTTAAATTCCAAACTCTGCTCTAGATTTTTAATTTTAGCTTTTTGGTATTTGTTATCAATTTTGTACCTATATGTTCTTTATAATTTTTGTGACTTTGTTTTTGGTTTCTATTTTTTTTTTCTCTCTTCCTTTTTGTTCTTCTTTTCTTTAACATTGTATTTTTTACATTCCAAACTCTACTCTAGATTTTTAACTTTTGCTTTTTGGTATTTGTTATCATTTTGTACCTATATGTTCTTTATAATTTTTGTGACTTTTTTTTTCTTTTTCTCTCTTTCTTTTCCTTCTTCTTTTCTTTAACATTGTATTTTTGAAATTCCAAACTCTACTCTAGATTTTTAATTTTTGCTTTTAGGTATTTGTTACCAACTATGTACCTTTAAGAACCAAATCTTCAGTACCCATTTTTTACTAGGGCGTGAGATTACTGCCTTGACTGCTCTCTCCCCCTCTAGACTCTCCTTTTTCTCCACCAGGTCACCTGTGTCTCCTCCCTAACCCCTCTCTACTCTACCCAACTCTGTGAATTTCCTTGTGATCCAGACGGTGGAAAACACTTATGGAACTGATTACTGGCTGGATCTGTCTCTCTCCTTTCATTCCCTCCTTTTATCCTCCTGGCCACCTCTATCTCCTTCCTCCCCCTTCTCTTCTCTGTATAACTCCGTGAACATCTCTGAGTGGTCCAGTTGTGGAGTGCACATAAGGAAGTGATTACTGATTAGCCCACTCTCTCCTCTATTGATTCCACCTCATCTCATTCGGGTCACCTCTAACACCCACCTCCCTCTTCTCTTCTCCATGTAGCGCTGTGAACCTCTCTGGGTGACCCTCACGGTGGAGAAACTTTTCATCTTTAACCTAGATGTTTTATCAATGGTGCTGTATAGAAGGAGAAGTTTTGAGACTACTGTAAAAATAAGACCTATAACTGGAAGCAGGAGGCTTAAGTCCAAATCCTGACTCCGGGGAACATTAATTGACAGAAGCTCATCAAATGCTTCCATACCTACACTGAAAACAAGCACCACACAAGGGCCAACAAGTTCCACAGCAAGACATATCAAGCAAATTCTCCAGCAACACAGGAACACAGCCCTGAGCTCCAATATACAGGCTGCCCAAAGTCACTCCAAAACGATAGACATCTCATAATTCATTACTGGACACTTCATTGCACTCCAGAGAGAAGAAATCCAGCTCCACCCACCAGAACACCGACACAAGCTTTCTTAACCAAGAAACCTTGACAAGTCACCTGTACAAACCCACACACAGTGAGGAAATGCCACAATAAACAGAACTCCACAAATTGCCAGAATACAGTAAGGACACCCCAAACTCAGCAATTTTAACAAGATGAAGAGTCAGAGGAATACCCAGCAAGTAAGGGAACAGGATAAATGCCAACCAAAGGGAATCTACCTGATAAAGAATTCCGAATAATGATAGTGAAATTAATTCAAAATCTTGAAATCAAAATGGAATCACAGATAAATAGTCTGGAGACAAGGATTGAGAAGATGCAAGAAAGGTTTAACAAGGACCTAGAAGAAATAAAAAAGAGTCAATATATAATAAATAATGCAATAAATGAGATAAAAAACACTCTGGAGGCAACAAATAGTAGAATAACAGAGACAGAAGATAGGATTAGTGAATTAGAAGATAGAATGGTAGAAATAAATGAATCAGAGGAGAATAAGAAAAACGAATTAAAAGAAATGAGGACAATCTCAGAGACCTGCAGGACAATATTAAACGTTACAACATTCGAATCATAGGAGTCCCAGAAGAAGAAGACAAAAAGAAAGACCATGAGAAAATACTAGAGGAGATAATAGTTGAAAACTTCCATAAATGGGGAAAGAAATAATCACTCAAGTCCAAGAAACCCAGAGAGTCCCAAACAGATAAACCCAAGGTGAAACACCCTAAGACACATATTAATCAAATTAACAAAGATCAAACACAAAGAACAAATATTAAAAGCAGCAAGGGAAAAACAACAAAAACAACAAAAACACACAAGGGAATTCCCATAAGAATAACAGCTGATCTTTCAATAGAAACTCTCCAAGCCAGGACGGAATGGCAAGACATACTTAAAGTGATGAAAGATAATAACCTACAGCCCAGATTATTGTACCCAGCAAGGATCTCATTCAAATATGAAGGAGAAATCAAAAGCTTTACAGACAAGCAAATGCTGAGAGAATTCAGCACCACCAAACCAGCTCTCCAACAAATACTAAAGGACATTCTTTAGACAGGAAACACAAAAAGGGTGTATAAATTTGAACACAAAACAATAAAGTAAATGGCAACGGGATCATATTTATCAATAATTACCTTGAATGTAAATGGGTTGAATGCCCCAACCAAAAGACAGAGACTGGCCAAATGGATACAAAAACAAGACCCCTACATATGTTGTCTACAAGAGACCCTCCTCAAAAGAGGGGACACATATAAACTGAAAATGAAGGGCTGTAAAAAAGATTTTCCACGCAAATAGGGACCAAAAGAAAGCAGGAGTAGCAATACTCATATCAGATAAAATAGACTTTAAAACAAAGGCTGTGAAAAGAGACAAAGAAGGTCACAACATAATGATCAAAGGATCAATCCAAGAAGAAGATATAACAATTATAAATATATATGCACCCAACATTGGAGCACCGCAATATGTAAGACAAATACTCACAAGTATGAAAGGACAAATTAACAATAACACAATAATAGTGGAAGACTTTAATATCCCACTCACACCTATGGATAGATCAACTAAACAGAAAATTAACAAGAAAACACAAATTTAAACAATACAATAGACCAGCTAGATCTAATTGATATCTATAGGACATTTCATCCCAAAACAATGAATTTCACTTTTTTCTGAAGTGCACACGGAACCTTCTCCAGGGTAGATCATATCCTGGGCCATATAACTAGCCTTGGTAAATTCAGAAAAATTGAAATCCTTCCAAGCATCTTTTCTAACCACAATGCAGTAAGATTAGATCTCAATTACAGGAGAAAAACTATTAAAAATTCCAACATATGGAGGCTGAACAAGACGCTCCTGAATAACCAACAAATCACAGAAGAAATCAAAAAAGAAATCAAAATTTGGATAGAAATGAATGAAAATGAAAACACAACCCAAAACCTGTGGGACATTGTAAAAGCAGTCCTAAGGGGAAAGTTCATAGTAATACAGGCATACCTCAAGAAATAAGAAAAAAGTCAAATAAATAACCTAACTCTACACCTAAAGCAACTAGAAAAGGAAGAAATGAAGCACCCCAGGGTTAGTAGAAGGAAAGAAATCTTAAAAATTAGGGCAGAAAAAAATGCAAAAAAACCAAAAGAGACCATAGCAAAAATCAACAAAGCCAAAAGCTGGTTCTTTGAAAGGGTAAATAAAATTGACAAACCATTAGCCAGACTCATCAAGAAACAAAGAGAGAAAAATCAAATCAATAAAATTAGAAATGAAAATGGAGAGATTACAACAGACAACACAGAAATACAAAGGGTCATAAGAGACTACTATCAGCAATTATATAGCAATAAAATGGACAACGTGGAAGAAGTGGACAAATGGACAAATTCTTAGAAAAATACAACTTTCCAAAACTGGACCAGGAAGAAATAGAAAATCTTAACAGACCCATCACAAGCACGGAAATTGAAACTGTAATCAGAAAACTTCCAGCAAATAAAAGCCCAGGTCCAGACAGCTTCACAGCTGAATTCTACCAAAAAATTTAGAGAAGAGCTAATACCTATCCTATTCAAACTCTTTCAGAAAATTTCAGAGGAAGGTCAACTTCCAAACTCATTCTAGGAGGCCACCATCACCCTAATATCAAAATCTGACAAAGATGCCACAAAACAAGAAAACTACAGGCCAATATCACTGATGAACATAGATGAAAAAATTCTTAACAAAATTCTAGCAATCAGAATCCAACAACACATTAAAAAGATCATACACCATGACCAAGTGGGCTTTATGCCAGGGATGCAAAGATTCTTCATTATCCGCAAATCAATCAATGTAATGCACCACATTCAGATCAGATCAGATCAGATCAGTCGCTCAGTCATGTCCGACTCTTTGCGACCCCATGAACTGCAGCACGCCAGGCCTCCCTATCCATCACCAGCTCTCAGAGGTCACTCAGACTCACATTCATCGAGTCAGTGATGCCATCCAGCCATCTCATCCTCTGTTGTCCCCTTCTCCTCCTGCCCTCAATCCCTCCCAGCATCAGAGTCTTCTCCAATGAGTCAACTCTTCGCATGAGGTGGCCAAAATACTGGAGTTTCAGCTTTAGCATCATTCCTTCCAAAGAAATCCCAGGGCTGATCTCCTTCAGAATGGACCGGTTGGATCTCCTTGCAGTCCAAGGGACTCTCAAGAGTCTTCTCCAACACCACAGTTCAAAAGCATCAATTCTTCGGCACTCAGCCTTCTTCACAGTCCAGCTCGCACATCCATACATGACCACAGGAAAGACCATAGCCTTGACTAGGCGAACCTTTGTTGGCAAAGTGATGTCTCTGCTTTTGAATATGCTATCTAGGTTAGTCATAACTTTCCTTCCAAGGAGTAAGCATCTTTTAATTTCATGGCTGCAGTCACCATCTGCAGTGATTTTGGAGCCCAGAATTAACTAATTGAAAAATAAAAACCATATGATTATCTCAATAGATGCAGAGAAAGCCTTTGACAAAATTCAACATCCATTTATGATAAAAAACTCTCCAGAAAGCAGGAATAGAAGGAACATAACTCAACATAATAAAAGCTATATATGACAAATCCACAGCAAAATTATCCTCAATGGTGAAAAATTGAAAGCATTTCCTCTAAAGTCAGGAACAAGACAAGGGTGACCACTTTCACCATTACTATTCAACATAGTTTTGGAAGTTTTGGCCACAACAATCAGAGCAGAAAAAGAAACAAAGGAATCCAAATCGGAAAAGAAGAAGTAAAACTCTCACTGTTTTCAGATGACATGATTCTCTACATAGAAAACCCTAAAGACTCCACCAGAAAATTACTAGAACTGATCAATGAATATAGTAAAGTTGCAGGATATAAAATCAACACTCAGAAATCTCTTGCATTCCTATACACTAAGAATGAGAAAATAGAAAGAGAAATTAAGGAAACAATTCCATTCACCATTGCAATGAAAAGAATAAAATACTTAGGAATATATCTTCCTAAAGAAACTAAAGACCTATATATAGAAAACTATAAAACACTGGTGAAAGAAATCAAAGAGGACACTAATAGATGGAGTAATATACCATGTTGATGGATTGGCAGAATCAATATAGTGAAAATGAGTATACTACCCAAAGCAATTTATAGATTGAATGCAATCCCTACCAAGCTACCAACGGTATTCTTCACAGAGCTAGAACAAATAATTTCACAATTTGTATGGAAGTACAAAAAAACCTCGAATAGCCAAAGCTCTTTAAGAAAGAAGAATGGAACTGGAGGAATCAACCTGCCTGACTTCAGGCTCTACTACAAAGCCACAGTCATCAAGACAGCATGGTTCTAGCACAAAGACAGAAATATAGGTCAATGGAACAAAATAGAAAGCCCAGAGATAAATCCACGCACATATGGACACCTTATCTTTGACAAAGTAGGCAAGAATATACAATGGATTAAAGACAATCTCTTTAAAAAGTAGTGCTGGGAAAACTGGTCAACCACTTGTAAAAGAATGAAACTAGAGCACTTTCTAAGACCATACACAAAAATAAACTCAAAATGGATTAAAGATCTAAATGTAAGACCAGACTATAAAACTCCTAGAGGAGAACATAGGCAAAACACTCTCCGACATACATCACAACAGGATCCTCTATGACCCACCTCCCAGAATATTGGAAATAAAAGCAAAAATAAACAAATGGGGCCTAATTAAACTTAAACGCTTCTTCACAACAAAAGAAACTATAAGGAAGGTGAACAGACAGCCTTCAGAATGGGACAAAATAATAGCAAATGAAGCAACAGACAAACAACTAATCTCAAAAATATACAAGCAACTCTTGCAGCTCAATTCCAGAAAAATAAACGACCCAATCAAAAAATGGTCCAAAGAACTAAATAGACATTTCTCCAAAGAAGACATACAGATGACTAACAAACACATGAAAAGATGCTCACCATCACTAATTATCAGAGACATGCAAATCAAAACCACTATGAGGTACCATTTCACGTCAGTCAGAATGGCTGCGATCCAAAAGCATTCAAGTAATAAATGCTGGAGAGGGTGAGGAGTAAAGGGAACCCTCTTACACTGTTGGTGGGAATGCAAAATAGTACAGCCACTATGGTGAACCGTGTGGAGATTCCTTAAAAAACTGGGAATAGAACTGCCTTATGATCCAGCAATCCCACTGCTGGGCATACACATCGAGGAAACTAGAATTGAAAGAGACACGTGTACCCCAATGTTCATCGCAGCACTGTTTATAATAGCCAGGACTTGGAAGCAACCTAGATGTCCATCAGCAGATGAGTGGATAAGAAAGCAGTGGTACATATACACAATGGCGTATTTCTCAGCCATTAAAAAGAATACATTTGAATCAGTTCTAATGAGGTGGATGAAACTGGAGCCTATTATACAGAGTGAAGTAAGCCAGAAAGAAAAACACCAATACAATATCAGATCAGATCAGATCAGTTGCTCAGTCGTGTCCGACTCTTTGCAACCCCATGAACTGCAGCACGCCAGGCCTCCCTATCCATCACCAGCTCTCGGAGGTCACTCAGACTCACATCCATCGAGTCAGTGATGCCATCCAGCCATCTCATCCTCTGTCGTCCCCTTCTCCTCCTGCCCTCAATCCCTCCCAGCATCAGAGTCTTCTCCAATGAGTCAACTCTTCGCATGAGGTGGCCAAAATCCCGGAGTTTCAGCTCTAGCATCATTCCTTCCAAAGAAATCCCAGGGCTGATCTCCTTCAGAATGGACTGGTTGGATCTCCTTGCAGTCCAAGGGACTCTCAAGAGTCTTCTCCAACACCACAGTTCAAAAGCATCAATTCTTCGGTGCTCAGCCTTCTTCACAGTCCAGCTCTCACATCCATACATGACCACAGGAAAGACCATAGCCTTGACTATATATGGAATTTAGAAAGATGGTAACAATAACCCTGTATATGAGACAGCAAAAGAGACACAAATGTATAGAACAGTCTTATGGACTCTGGGAGAGGGAGAGGGTGGGATGATTTGAGAGGATGGCATTGAAATAGGTATAATATCATATATGGAACGAGTTGCCAGTCCAGGTTCAATTCACGATACTGGATGTTTGGGGCTGGTGCACTGGGACGACACAGAGGGATGGTATGGGCAGGGAGGAGGTATGAGTGTTCGGGAAGGGGAACACATGTATACCTGTGGCAGATTCACTTTGATATATGGCAAAACCAATACAACATTGTAAAGTTAAATTAAAAAAAAAAAAAAAAGAATTGGACTGGTTCCAAATAGGAAAAGGAGTATGCCAAGGCTGGATATTGTCACCCTGCTTATTTAACTTATATGCAGTGTGCATCATGAGAAACGCTGGGCTGGAAGAAGCACAAGCTGGAATCAAGATTGCTGGGAGAAATATCAATAACCTCAGATATGGAGATGACACCACCCTTATAGCAGAAAGTGAAGAGGAACTCAAAAGCCTCTTGATGAAAGTGAAAGAGGAGAGTGAAAAAGTGGCTTAAAGCTCAACATTTAGAAACCTAAGATCATGGCATCTGGTCCCATCACTTTATAGCAAATAGATGGAGAAACGGTAGAAACCGTGACTGACTTTATTTTTCTGGGCTCCAAAATCACTGCAGATGGTGATTGCAGCCATGAAATTAAAAGACATTTACTCTTGAAAGGAACGTTATGACCAACCAAGCAGCATATTAAAAAGCAGAGACATACTTTGTGAACAAAGGTCCATCTAGTCAAGGCTATGGTTTTTCCTGTGGTCATGTATGGATATGAGAGTTGGACTGTAAAGAAAGCTGAACACCAAAGAATTGAAGCTTCTAAACTGTGGTGTTGGAGAAGACTCTTGAGAGTCCTTTGAACTGCGAGGAGATCCAACGAGTCCAACCTACAAGAGATCAGTCCTGGCTGTTCATTGGAAGGACTGATGTTGAAGCTGAAACTCCAATATTTTTACCACCTGATGCCAAAAGCTGACTCATTTGAAAAGACCCTGATGCTGGGAAAGATTGAGGGCAGGAGGAGAAGTGGACAACGGAGGATGAGATGGTTGGATGGCATCACTGACTCAATGGACATGGGTTTGGGTAGACTCCAGGAGTTGGTGATGGACAGGGAGGCCTGGCGTGCTGCGGTTCATGGGGTCACAGTCAGACACAACTGAGAAACTGAACTTGGACTGGAGCCTACTCAAGTCTGAAAGTTAACTAAATGAATATTTCTCAGTTTTTATAAACTTAGTAAGTTCTACAGGGTCAGAATCTATTTATTTTGTCACTTCTTCAAAATGACAATAATTAACAGAGTCAAAACATTTTTATAATTATATTTACTCAAGAATTGGTAGGGCAATACATATAGTTATATTTAGGATTCAAAGACTTTTATACTTAATCATTATTTTCTTTGTTTAAAACATGCAAAATGTACATTCACATATCAGATTCTGAATGTGAATCCAAACACTTTTCTTCATGAATGTGCTTTTCTTCACTCATGATTTGAAGTTTTGATTGGTAAGTTGTGCATAAACTATATTTAGAAATTTCATTTTCTATTTAAAAATTTTGAAATTTTACACGGATCAGTCTTAAAGCAATCTGATCCTGTAATCCTTTTAGACTGGCACACATTTCCATTTTTTTTTGTGTCTCCTCAACAACCCCACATGTATCAAGATGCTTTAGCAGTCCCCTTTGTTATGTTTTCCACAGTTGTCATGGACAAGATTACTTGTCTTACATATGGATATGAAATTAATTTATGATAAATTTAACTAATCTAAATGATTATAAAGCAAGTGCAACATAAACGGGAAAGTATGAACACCTAACCTGAAGCATTCTATTCAGCTTGGAGAAAAGGGAAAGCAGAAGTGTTCAGACGTTTTAGAGGAAACTTCTGCCACCAGCTCACCTTTGTATAAAAATCAGTCAGCATGTTTTCAGACGCAATGGCAAGTGGTCAAAGTTTGGTCAAGAGGCTTTCTAACATGACTTGATCATTAATTGTTTAATCATTTTTCAATTTTGTTTTTTTAGGAATTCATCTAAAGTCTATTACATAGATTTCTGTAAAGAAAATATATACACACACATATATATATACTTATGCATTTAGTATGTCTACATATATCATCTCTCTATATATATGGTATAAAGATGTACACATATATTTCTACCACAGATCAGATCAGTCACTCAGTCATGTCCGACTCTGTGCGACCCCATGAACCGCAGCACGCCAGGCCTCCCTGTCCATCACCAGCTCCCGGAGGTCACTCAGACTCACATCCATCGAGTCAGTGATGCCATCCAGCCATCTCATCCTCTGTTGTCCCCTTCTCCTCCTGCCCTCAATCCCTCCCAGCATCAGAGTCTTTTCCAATGAGTCAAATCTTCGCATGAGGTGGCCAAAATACTGGAGTTTCAGCTTTAGCATCATTCCTTCCAAAGAAATTCCAGGATTGATGTCCTTCAGAATGGACTGGTTGGATCTTCTTGCAGTCCAAGGGACTCTCAAGAGTCTTCTCCAACACCACAGTTCAAAAGCATCAATTCTTCGGCGCTCAGCCTTCTTCACAGTCCAGCTCTCACATCCATACATGACCACAGGAAAGACCATAGCCTTGACTAGGCGAACCTTTGTTGGTAAAGTAATGTCTCTGCTTTTGAATATGCTATCTAGGTTGGTCATAACTTTCCTTCCAAGGAGTAAGTGTCTTTTAATTTCATGGCTGCAGTCACCATCTGCAGTGATTTTGGAGCCCAGAAAAATAAATTCTGACATTGTTTCCACTGTTTCTCCATCTATTTCCCATGTAGTGATGGGACCAGATGCCATGATCTTCGTTTTCTGAATGTTGAGCTTTAAGCCAACCTTTTCACTCTCCACTTTCACTCTCATCAAGAGGCTTTGTAGCCCCTCTTCACTTTATGCCATAAGAGTGGTGTCATCTACATATCTGAGGTTATTGATATTTCTCCCGGCAATCTTGATTCCAACTTGTGTTTCTTCCAGTCCAGCATTTCTCATGATGTATTTTGCATATAAGTTAAATAAACATGCTGACAATATGCAGCCTCGACGTACTCCTTTTCCTATTTTGAACCAGTCTGTTATTCCATGACCAGTGATAACTGTTGCTTCCTGACGTGCATACAGATTTCTCAAGAGGCAGATCAGGTGGTCTGGTATTCCCATCTCTTTCAGAATTTTCCATCGTTTATTGTGATCTACACAGTCAAAGGCTTTGGCATAGTCAATAAAGCAGAAATAGATGTTTTTCTGGAACTCTCTTGCTTTTTCCATGATCCAGCGGATGTTGGCAATTTGATCTCTGGTTCCTCTGCCTTTTCTAAATCCAGCTTGAACATCAGGAAGTTCACGGTTCACATATTGCTGAAGCCTGGCTTGGAGAATTTTGAGCATTACTTTACTAGCGTGTGAGATGAGTGCAATTGTGCGGTAGTTTGAGCACTCTTTGGCATTGCCTTTCTTTGGGGTTGGGATGAAAACTGACCTTTTCCAATCTTGTGGCCACTGCTGAGTTTTCCAAATTTGCTGGCGTATTGAGTGCAGCACTTTCACAGCATCATCTTCCAGGATTTAGAATAGCTCCACTGGAATTCCATCACCTCCACTAGCTTTGTTCGTAGCGATGCTTTCTAAGGCCCACTTGACTTCACATTCCAGGATGTCTGGCTCTAGGTCAGTGATCACACCATCATGATTATCTGGGTCGTGAAGCTCTTTTTTGTACAGTTCTTCTGTGTATTCTTGCCACCTCTTCTTAATATCTTCTGCTTCTGTTAGGTCCATGCCATATCTGTCCTTTATCGAGCCCATCTTTTCATGAAATGTTCCTTTGGTATCTCTGATTTTCTTGAAGAGATCCCTAGTCTTTCCCATTCTGTTGTTTTCCTCTATTTCTTTGCATTGATCTTTTAAGAAGGCTTTCTTATCTCTTCTTGCTATTCTTTGGAACTCTGCATTCAGATGTTTATATCTTTCCTTTTCTCCTTTGCTTTTGGCTTCTCTTCTTTTCGCAGCTATTTGCAAGGCCTCCCCAGACAGCCATTTTGCTTTTTTGCATTTCTTTTCCATGGGGATGGTCTTGATCCCTGTCTCCTGTACAATGTCACGAACCTCATTCCATAGTTCATCAGGCACTCTATCTATCAGATCTAGGCCCTTAAATCTATTTCTCACTTCCACTGTATAATCATAAGGGATTTGATTTAGGTCATACCTGAATGGTGTAGTAGTTTTCCCTACTTTCTTCAATTTCAGTCTGAATTTGGCAATAAGGAGTTCATGTTCTGAACCACAGTCAACTCCTGGTCTTGTTTTTGCTGATTGTATAGAGCTTCTCCATCTTTGGCTGCAAAGAATATAATCGATCTGATTTCAGTGTTGACCATCTGGTGATGTCCATGTATAGAGTCTTCTCTTGTGTTGTTGGAAGAGAGTATTTGCTATGACAAAAAGCTGGCTTCTGTTAAACATGAACTGAACCAATGCAGTAGTTCTGTAAAATTTGGTAGCCTGTGTTCTCAGTTCAACTGAGAACTCCAGAATCATAATGCATTTGATCAGTATCTACTGAATACATACCTGGAGCTACTGTAATGATGTCCATGTGTAGAGTCTTCTCTTGTGTTATTGGAAGAGGGCGTTTGCTTGTAAAGCAAATGAACTCAGGTTATTTGCTCTTCCTCTTTGGTGCAGGAATTTTCCATTGATTCAGGAAATGGATGTTTATGTTCTTAGGCAGCAAGACTTTGTGTAATGTGAATAAAGGAATATATCACTAATAATCTGACATGGATATTGTCCTACTCATGCTTCTGATGTCAGCCCCATCACGTCTTTCCTGACACATTCAGATAGAGATTAGTGAACATTCCATCTGCTCTCATAGCATCTCATTCATATATCATTTAGCAGAGATAAACCTTTGCTTAAGTGTCTACTTTCCAAATCAGTGATGAGCAACTAATCCTTTGTGATTTTTATTATAGGAGGGCCCAGTCATTGAAAGTGTATATCACTGTGCAGAAAAGCAAAGATTACAGAACTCCTAAAGTTATTCTCTAGAAATGTGGTTTTGGCGCCATTTCTCCTAGTGCCAAGAGAAGGCAATGGCACCCCACTCCAGTACTCTTGCTCGGAAAATCCTATGGATGGAGGAACCTGGTAGCCCGCAGTCCATGGGGTCGCTAGGAGTCAGACAAGACTGAGCAACTTCACTTTCACTTTTCACTTTCATGCATTGGAGAAGGAAATGGCAACCCACTCCAGTGTTCTTGTCTGGAGAATACCAGGAACGGGGGGGCCTGATGGGCTGCCGTCTCTGGGGTCACACAGAGTCCAACACGACTAAAGTGACTTAGTAGTAGTATAATCTTCCAATGGTGTTCTGTTATGATATCTAATGTATAATTACCCTTATGGCTCTATTAATTCTTCCAATCAAAAGTGACACGAACTTATATGATGCCGGAAATGTATAGATATAATCGGCTTAATGAAATCATTAATTTATAAGAAGTTTTTGATATATAAAATATATTGCTTTTAAAAAACATGGTTTCTTGGGTTAAAGTTCTCCAGTAAAATACTGTATTTCAAATTAATGCATAAATTTAAAATATACAAGGAAAGTTTTTTTTTTTTTTTTCTGGTATAGCAATGGTCATAAATAAATTCATAAATTATAACATGGATGTTTAACATGAGAAACAGTATAAAGACTGTGGCAAGGATTTTATTGAGAAAAAGTACTAGACCTCAGGCATGGAAATTGGCTTAAGATTTAGAAGTGACAGGCACAGAAAATTTTGATGTATCAATTTAAAAATATCCAGGGTGCTATCTCTAGAGCAATGACTTTATACCAGGACTGATTTTCTATCCCCAGGTAACTTTGGTAATATTTGGAGATGCTTTCAGTTATCATAACTGTTGGAGAGGGGAAGTTGTTACTAATACTACCTAATCTATAAAGGGCAGAAATGCTGCTACATATCCTAAAACCCCCAGGATAGCCAGCTACACTGTTCCTTAAAAAGAATCATTCAGCCCAAGATAAAAATAGAGTCAAGGCTGAGAAATCTTGCTGTAGAGGTGATGATGATGAAAATGACAATGATGATGTTTATTTCATTATTAATTTTCCCTCAAAAGACAAGATATGTTTCTATCAATTGTAATTATAGTATGTCAATTGTAATTATAGTATAGTTAATGTAATTATAGTATAGCATTTTAAAAGCTGTTAGATTGTGAAATTTATTTTTAGAACATGAATTTCTTTATTTGCTGTTATTCCATAAGAAAATGTTTTCACACTTATTAATGTTCTAATGTCATTTTCTGAGTATGAAGAAAATTTATGAAATTGTAACCAACTCACTAAAAATCATACATACTCCTAGATGTATCCTTCAATCATATAAATACCACTTGAATTTCAGATAATTTTTATCCTTTGGTAATTGGCATTGTCACTTCCACTCTATAATACTAAGGGATTTGATTTAGGTCATATCTGAATGGTCTAATGGTTTCCCCTACTTTCTTCAATTTATTCTTCAATTCTTCTTCTGAATTTTGCTATAAGGAGTTCATGATTTCAGCCACAGTCAGCTCCGGGTCTTGACTGTATAGAGTTTCTCCATCGTTGGCTGCAAAGAATATAAACAATCTGATTTCAGTATTGACTGAAATAGATTCAAGGGATTAGATCTAATAGACAGAATGCCTGAAAAACTATGGGTGGAGGTTTTTAACACTGTACAGGAAGCAGTGATCAAGCTCATCCCCAAGGAAAAGAAATGCAATAAGGCAAAATGGGTGTCTGAGGAAGCCTTACAAATAGATGAGAAAAAAAGAGAAGCTAAAGGCAAAGGAGTAAACAAAAGATATACCCTTTTGGATGCAGAGTTCCAAAGAATAGCAAGTAGAGATAACAAAGCCTTCCTCAGTGATCAATGAAAAAGAATAGAGGAAAACAGTAGAATGGAAAAGACTAGAGATCTCTTCAAGAACATTAAAGATACCAAGGGAACGTTTCATACAAAGATGGGCATAACAACGGACAGAAATTGTATGGACCTAACAAAAGCAGCACCCCACTCCGGTACTCTTGCCTGGAGAATCCCATGGACAAAGAAGCTTGGTGGGCTGCAGTCTATGGGGTCGCTAAGAGTTGGACATGACTGAGCGACTTCACTCTCACTTTTCACTTTCAGGCATCGGAGAAGGAAATGGCAACCCACTCCAGTGTTCTTGCCTGGAGAATCCCAGGGACGGGGAAGCTTAGTGGGCTGCCGTCTTTGGGGTCACACAGAGTTGGACACAACTGAAGTGACTTAGCAGCAGCAGCAGCAACAGAAGCACAAGATGTTAAGAGGTGGCAAGAATACACAGAAAAACTATACTAACTAAAAAGATCTGCATGACCCAGATAATCACAATGGTGATGATCACTCACCTAGAGCCAGACATCCTGGAATGTGAAGTTAAGTGGGCCTTAGGAAGCATCACTACAAACAAAGCTACTGAAGGTAATGATATTTCAGTTGAGCTATTTCAAACCCTAAAAGATAATGCTGTAAAAATGATGCTGTACTCAATATGCCAGCAAATTTGGAAAACTCAGCAGTAGTCACAGGACTGGAAAAGGTCAGTTTTCATTCCAATCCCAAAGAAAGGCAATGCCAAAGAATGTTCAAGTGAAAGTGAAAGCTGTTCAGTCATATCCAACTCTTTGAGACCCCATGGACTGTACTGTCCATGGAATTCTCCAGGCCAGAACACTGGAGTGGGTAGCCTTTCGCTTCTCCAGGGAATCTTCCCAACCCAGAGATTGAACCCAGGTCTCCCACATTTGAGGCAGATTCTTTACCAGCTGAGCCACAAGGGAAGCCCAATAATACTGGAATGAAAAGCCTATTCCTTCTCTAGTGGATCTTCCTGACCCAGGAATCAAACCGGGGTCTCATGCATTGCAGGCGGATTCTTCACCAACTGAGCTATCAGGGCAGCCCAAAGAATGTTCAGACTACTGCACAATTGCATTCATCTTACATACTAGCAAAGTAATTCTCAAAATTCTCCAAGACAGGCTTCAAAAGTATGTGAACTGTGACCTCCGGATGTTCAAGCTAGATTTAGAACAGCCAGAGGAAACAGAGATCAAATTGTCAAATCCTCTGGACCATTGAAAAAGCAAGAGTTCCAGAAAAACATCTATTTCTGCTTTACTGATTACGCCAAAGCCTTTGACTATGTGGATCACAAACTGTGGAAAAATCTTCAAGAGATGGGTATACCAGACCACCTTACCTACTTCCAGAGAAGTCTGTATGCAGGTCAAGAAGCCACAGTTAGAACTTGACATAAAACAGGCTGTTTCCAAATAGGGAAAGGAGTATATCAAGGCTGTATGTTGTCACCCTGCTTATTTAATTTAAATGCAGAGTACATCTTGCAGTGTTTCCCAACACTAAGGGAATGATTGTTCCCTGCATTAGTGCTTTTCACTTTATTTTTCAGAGTTCTCCAGAGAATTATTTAACCAATTCTTCCAACAATTTTTCCCTGAAAAAATCATATGTGGTTTATGCTTGCCTGACTGGACCCAGAAATAATAGAGACCACTTACAGAAGATCTGGAACCCTTCTAAGAATCAGCTTCCTCAGCATCACGGAAACGCACCTGGCAACTAATATAAACTTTGTATTCACAAATTTCCTGAAAAACTTAAAATATATAAAACTTTTACATAATTTCATTATACAATATCCAGAAATTCTTTTTCTCCCACATAATGGTTATATAACACATATTTTTTTCCCAGCTTAACATCACTTTAATAGACAGACTGGGGGGGAGGGGAACAACTAGGTTATAAAATCAGACAGAATTAAGTTTCTCTGTGTTCCTGAGGCATTTTCTATAGGCTTTCATTATCTATATTCTCATTGTATATCATTGTAACCTTTTTAGGTTTTTGACTCACCGGTATATGAGTAACTTGAAGATAATGGTGATTAACCTTTGTATTATTATATGTGAAATAACACAAAACATAAGGTAGGTGCTCCAAAGATGTTAAGAAAATTCAACCGTGCGTACTGTAAATTGTAACCTGGTATAAACCCCATGAGCTGATATTTTTTCAATGGTACTATAAATTCATGTGAAAAGAAATTTGATTATGTTTATACTATGAAGTAAAACACACATATTCTCTCTGACAAAAATGTCTTTCATGATTTTCCAGGAAAAAAATTGGAGGCATATAGATTTACAGCATATTGTCTATCCATAAAGTCCCTAAAATGACTTGAGGGACAAAGACAATTCTCTCAAAGATCAATTAAGTTCAGTTCAGTTTCAGTTCAGTCTCACAGTTGTGTCTGACTCTCTGTGACCCCATGGACTGTAGCACACCAGGCCTCCCTGTCCATCACCAACTCCCAGAGTGTACCCAAACACATTGACCCAGTGATGCCATCCAAACATCTCATCCTCTGTCCCCCACTTCTCCTCCTGCCCTGAATCTTTCCCAGCTTCAGGATCTTTTCAAATGGGTCAGCTCTTTGAATCAGGTGACCAAGGTATTGGAGTTTCAGCTTCAGCATCAGTCCTTTCAATGAATATTCAGGACTGATCTCTTTTAGGATGGACTCGTTGTATCTCCTTGCAGTCCGAGGGAATCTCAAGAATATTCTCCAAGATCACAGTTCAAAAGCATCAATTCTTAGCGCTCAGCTTTCTTTATAGTCCAACTCTCACATCCATACATGACTACTGGAAAAACCATAGCCTCAACTAGATAGACCTTTGTTGTCAAAGTAATATCTCTCCTTTTTAATATGCTTTTTAGGCTGATCATAACTTTTATTCCAAGGACCAAGTGTTTTTTAATTTCAAGGCTGCAATCACCATCTACAGTGATTTTGGAGCCCAAAAAATAAAGTCAGCCAATGTTTCTACTGTTTCTCCATCTATTTGCCATGAAGTGATAGGAGATGCTATGATCTTTGTTTTCTGAATGTTGAGCTTTAAGCCAACTTTTCAGTCTCCTCTTACATTTTCATTAAAAGACTCTTTAATTCTTCTTCACTTTCTGCCATAAGGGTGGTATCATCTGCATATCGGAGGTTATTAATATTCCTCCCTGCAATCTTGATTCTAGCTTGTGCTTCTTCCAGCCCAGCATTTCTCATGATGTACTCTGGATATAAGCTAAATTAGCATGATGACAATATACAGCCTTGACGTATCCTTTCCTGACTTGGATTCAGTCTGTTATTCAATGTCCAGTTCTAACTGTTGCCTCCTGAACTGCATGTAGATTTCTCAAGAAGCAGGTAAGGTGGGCTGGTATTCCCATCTTTTGAAGAATTTTCCACAGTTTATTGTGATCCACACAGCCAAAGGCTTTGGCATTGTCAATAAAGCAGAACTAGATGTTTTTCTGGAAATCTCTTGCTTTTTCAATGATCCAGTGGATGTTGGCAATTTGATCTCTGGTTCCTCTGCCTTTTCTACAAACAGCTTGAACATATGTAAGTTCAGGGTTCTGGTATTGCTGAAGCCTGGCTTAAAGAATTTTGAGCACTAATTTGCTAGCTTGTGAGATGAGTGTAATTGTATGGTAGTTTGAGCATTCTTTGGCATTGCCTTTCTTAGAGATTGGAATGAAAACTGGCCTTTTCCAGTCCCATGGACACACTGGCATATTGAGAGCAGCAATTTGACAGCATCATCTTTTAGGATTTGAAATAGCTCAACTGGAATTCCATCACCTCTACTAGCTTTGTTTGTATTGATGCTTCCTAAGGCCCACTTGACTTCACATTCCAGGATGTCTGGATCTATGTGAGTGATCACACCATCGTGATTATCTGGGTCATGAAGATTCTTTTTCTATAGTTCTTTTGTGTACTCTTGCTACCTCTTCTTAATATCTTCTGCTTCTGTTAGGTTCATACCATTTCTGTCCCTTATTGAGTCCATCTTTGCATGAAATATTCCCTTGGTATTTCTCATTTTCTTGAAAAGATCTCTAGTTTTTCCCATTCTATTATTTTCCTCTATTTTTTGCACTGATCACCAAGGAAGGCTTTCTTATCTCTCCTTGCTATTCTTTGGAACTTTGCATTCAAATGGGTATATCTTTACTTTTCTCCTTTGGTTTTCCCCTCCCTGGTTTTCAAAGCTATTTGTAAGGCCTCCTCATTAGGATGTGCAATTATCTTAAAGTACTATGTAGCAACAATATGATGTGTAGCCATAGTGATGGCTTCTATGACTTTTTTATTGAAAATAAAATAATAAAAAGACAGCCATTAAAATGGTTTTATTTTTCTTATGGGTAAATATAAAACTTTCAGTGCATTTTCAATGTTTTTCACCTGTTAACACCCACAAAAAGTAATAGATTTTAAAACAGGTAGAGAACTTTTATCTCCTTTCACTTAAATTTTTTGCTCTCTACTCTACTTCTGCTAATCTCATTAATTGGATCATCAATCTCTAATATTTTCAATTTATCACTCAAATATTCAATGGCTTCACTGACACAATGAAGCATGGATGTCATACATACTGCAAAATTATATGAATTAATAGTCATCACAGAATTAAACTTCACTGAACAAATTCCCTCTACAGTAGAAGAATCTGATTTATTTTGCTAGAGGTCTTCATCCTCTTATCTATCATGTTTTGTTCTTCTTGTCTTATCTGGAAAACTACTTCTCAACTTGACTGCTACTGCTTCAAAAGTTTTATTTCACTACTAAACTTTCTGGCCCCACTAAGAAATCCTTTTTATGCAAATATAAGATGGAAGCCATGAAAAACTGCTTATCTTGCAAATGAAAAGTCCAATGATAACTTCAGTTACATCCCAACACTTTAAGGACATTCTACAATTATCCTTTGTGATATGCTTTAAATCAGCCATCTGGATTTCAATAATATTTAGGCTCAAAATTTTGAATGGGGAATTAAGCATTTCTATAACAGCTCTCTCAATGCTCAAATCCTCATACTGATTCTGTTTTGCAGCATGAATTAAACTATGTTATGCTCCATGCTGAAAATGATATGTCTTTACTAAGCTGATGGGAAAATCACCATAACATTTATCAGTATCACACCAGGCTATTATGTCCACTGCTGGAACAGACATTACTTGTTCAAGCATTTCTGTCATAAGCAAGCAGATTGTATTTTGTTGCTACTCATTTTTGACCAGAGGTCTGGTCTCTCCAGCAGGAAACTAGAGTTTTGAGTTATGCTAGTATTTCCCACTACTGTGATTCAGAGCCCTTATTGAATACATAGTAATCACGTGCCTTTTCTTGTTTGGAATTAAAATCATTAACATGCTAGATATTCATTTCAATCCTGAACTTTAAAAAATGAAATTAAACCCAACATAAAATTTTTGAGAATCAATTTTCCTTCTCAACATAGGTTATAGAAACATATGAACTTAGGAAATGGTCTATCCCCTTAATAAATGTTTAATATTTCTTGGACTGAAGTGATATTGAGTTGAACAATTGATAGATACAGAAGATAGAATATCACATTAGCCAATAATCATAAATTTGTTTAGTATACATTTACATTAAATTAGGACAAAATAGCTGATTTTTATTTATTTTAACTTAGAACTTTCATTTTTTTATGTGCACACTCATCTGCTCCCCAAGATTTATCCCTGGAGAAGGAAATGGCAACCCACTCCAGTATTCTTGCCTGGAGAATCCCATAGACAGAGAAGCCTGGCAGTCTACAGTCCATGGGGTCACCAGAGTCAGACACGACTTAGTGCACTGTCTTAAAATATATTTTATTGGGTTTCCCTGGTGGCTCAGAGGTTAAATCATCTCCCTGCAGTGTGGGAAACCTGGGTTCAATTCCTGGGTCGGAAAGATCCCTTGGAGAAGGAAATGGCAACCCACTCCAGTATTCCTGCTTGGAGAATCCCATGGATGGAGGAGCCTCCAAATATATTTTGGAGGCCTGACCTGATTCTCCTTATATATTTCAGATTCATCTTCTACATTCTTTACTTCATTCATTTACCTCCATTGAAGTGCTTCACAGCCTTTTTTGATGCCAATGGTGTCCTTGCATTTTTTCAGTTCAGTTTATTTCAGTTGTTCAGCAGTGTCCGACTATGCAGCCCCATAGACTGCAGCATGCCAGGCTTCCCTGTCTATCACCAACCTCCAGAGTTTACTCAAACTCATGTCCACTGAGTCGGTGATGCCATCCAACCATTTCATCCTCTGTTGTCCCCTTCTCCTCCTGCCTTCAATCTCTCCCAGCATCAGCGTCTTTTCAAATGAATCAGCTCTTCTCATCAGGTGGCCAAAGTATTGGAGTTCCAGCTTCAATATTAGTCTTTCCAATGAATATTCAGAACTCATTTTCTTTATGATGGATTGGTTGGATCTCCTTGCAATCCAAGGGACTTTCAAGAGTCTTCCCCAACACCACAATTCAAAAACATCAATTCTTCTCTGCTCAACTTTCTTTATAGTCTACCTCTCACATCCATACATGACTACTGGAAAAACCATAGCTTCAACTAGATGGACCTTTCTTGGCAAAGTAATATCTCTGCTTCTTAATATTATGTTAAGGTTGGTTATAATCTTTTTCTTCCAAGGAGCAAGCATTTTTTAATTTCATGGCTGCAATCACCATCTGCAGTGATTTTGGAGCCCAAAAAATAGTCTGCCAGTTTCCACTCTTTTTTCATCTATTTGCTATGAAGTGGTGGGACCAGATGCCATGATCTTAGTTTTCTGAATGTTGAGCTCTAACCCAACTTTTTCACACTCCTCTTTCACTTTCATCAAGAAGCTCATTAGTTCTTCTCCACTTTCTGCCATAAGGGTGATGTCATCTGCATATCTGAGGTTGTTGATATTTCTCCTGGAAATCTTGATTCCAGCTTGTGCTTCCTCCAATCCAGTGTTTCTCATGATATACTCTGTATATAAGTTAAATAAGCATGGTGACAATATACAGCCTCGACATTGTCCTTTCCCGATTTGGAACCAGTCTGTTGTTCCATGTCAAGTTCTAACTGTTGTTTCCTGACTTGCATACAGATTCTCTAGAGGCAGGTCAGGTGGTCTGATATTCTTGTCTCTTTCAGAATTTTCCGCAGTTTATTGTGATCCACACAGTCGAAGGGTTGACATAGTCAATAAAGCAGAAATAGATGTTTTTCCGGAAATCTCTTGAGTTTTCGATGATCCAGTGGACATTGGCAATTTGATCTCTGGTTCCTCTGCCTTCTCTACAAACAGCCTGAACATCTGTATGTTCATGGTTCAAGTATTGCTGCATCCTGGCTTAGAGAATTTTGAGCACTACTTTGCTAGCATGTGAGATGAGTGCAATTGTATGGTAGTTTGAGCATTCTTTGGCATTGCCTTTCTTAGAGATTGGAATGAAAATTGACCTTTTCCAGTCCGGTAACCACTGCTGAATTTTCCAAATTTGCTGTCATATTGAGAGCAGCACTTTCACAGCATCATCTTTTAGGATTTGAAATAGCTCAATTGCAATGGCATCACCTCCACTAGCTTTGTTCATAGTGAAGCTTTCTAAGGCCCACTTGACTTCACATTCCAGAATGTCTGGATCTATGTGTGTGATCACACCTTCATGATTATCTGGATCGTGAAGATCTTTTTTGTACAGTTCTTCTGTTTATTCTTGCTGCTTCATCTTAATATCGTCTGCTTCTGTTGGGTTCATACCATTTCTGTCCTTTATTGAGTCCATCTTTGCATGAAATTTTCCCTTGGTATTTCTAATTTTCTTGATGAGATCTCTAGTGTTTCCCATTCTATTGTTTTCCTCTATTTCTTTGCACTGATCACTGAGGAAGGCTTTTTTATCTCTCCTTGCTATTCTTTGGAACTCTGCATTCAAATGGCTGTATCTTTCCTTTTCTCTTTTGTGTTTTGCTTCTTTTCTTTTCACAGGTATTTCACAGCCCTCCTCAGACAGTCATTTTGCTTTTTTGCATATCTTTTTCTTGGGAATATTCTTGACCCCTGTATCCTGTACAATGTCATGAACCTCCGTCCATAGTTCAAGCACTCTGTCTATCAGATCTAGTCCCTTAAATGTATTTATCACTTCCACTGTATTGCTTTACACTTATTTGTCCCTCTTTGTGAGTTTCTTCTCCTGATTTCTTACTCCTGAATTACTTAGGTGTTAACTCAAATGTCCTATTCCAGAATTCTTTCCTCAATCATGTGCTGTGGGTGTGCTAAGTCACTTCAGTCATATCCCACTCTTTGTGATCCTATGGACTTTAGCCCACCAAGCTCATCTGACCATGGGATTCTCCAGAAAGAATACTGGAGTGGGTTGCCATGCTCTCCTCCAGGGAATCTTCTCAAACTAGGAATCAAACTCACATCTCTTACATCTCCTACATTGGCAAGCAAGTTCCTTACCAGTAGCACCACCTGGGAAACTCTTCCTCAATCATACTGTATGAAGTTTCACTACTCACCTTAGTCAACTTCTATCCTATTGCTTTATTCCCTTCATAATTCTACTATATGAAATTCCTCCCTTCTTTTCCTTCTCTTCTTTCTCACCTTCCTCCTCTCCTTCCTCCTTCTTATTTTCTTCCTGTCTTCTTTTTTTGTCTTCATCTCATTCTGATCCACTGTCTCTAGCCTCATTTTTAACTATTATATTGCTTTATTTATTTATTAACTCTTTCCCTTTCTCTGAAAGAGTACTTAAAAAAAAAAAAAAAAAAAAAAACAGAAATCCTGCTGGATATTTCAGTATAGAATTAAATATATGGAATTGTTTTCAGAAATATTGGAGAACTGGAAAAATAAAAGACAACACTCAAGTAACACAGACATTGCAACTTTAGGCATCAGCCTGCTACCACTATAGGCATCATTTAAAAAAAAAAAAAAATAATAAGAGGCAAAGACCGCAAGAATCTAAGAATTCAAAGAATTGGTCCGCAAAGACAGGCTAAATCTTCTGGGAAGACGATAAACTGACTGTTGGTGGTAATTTAAGAACTTGGAGAAATGGGCCCAGTGGAAATGTGACTTAGCTGCTAAGCATGGTTATTATCTGGTTAGTGGTTAAGAAGCTGGGTAGCAAATGATATGTTGCAGCTGAGAAATAAATATTCAATAACCAATATATTGCATCCTTTTTGTACACTATATCCACACTTATATTCATTATAATGAACTTATATCCAATAACAATTACAACTTTATCCTTTTGCCTAACATGATGCAATTGCTTTTCATGCATAGACAACAAGATGCTTTCCAAGAGACAGCACAAGATGCTAAGACTCATTTTATTCAACTCAGAAAATATCCTATTATCCACCTCTTGTTTATTTTAATTAGTCCTCTACTGGTGTTATAACACCTCTCTCATATTTATATATTGCAATATAAAGGCTGTAAAATTCACTACTAACAGACAACTTTCCTTTTACACAGTAATAATAATAAGAAGTGGAAATTAAAAAACTGGATGGTATAGTTATGTGCGTGTGTGTTACAAGAAAAGTGAGTATATGCATACCTACTACAACAAGTTTTTTTTCCTCTAAATATAAGCCCATAGTTGATATGCCAATATTTTTTAATTCCTTTTTTTTATCACCAATTTACATTCTCAGTGGGCTGATGTTGTTTAAGTTTATGATCTAAAATCTGAATTTCAAAAATTCATTTCTGAAAGATCTAATATTTTTGTCTTCTGGCTTTTATAGGTTGCTGTAGTTTATTAATGTATGATTAGTTTATTAATGTTTACTTTAAACATGGAAGTACTAAGTTATACCTGTGGGGTCTAAGTTAAACCTGTACTAAGTTCACCTGTGGTACTAAGATAAATCTGTGGGATCTAGCATACTTGTCCTTATCCCCAATGTGTATCAGCAACATATCTACCTTATGGGTATGACAGTCAATCACATCAGCCCTAACTATCCCAGTCTTTGCTCATTCAGTGGAACAAGGGGTTCAAAATGGTAAAGTGATAACTTCAACCTCCAGTTCAGTGAACCATTTTTCTAAGCCCTGGTAGAAAGAAAAAAAACTAATGTTTTGGTACAGGGAAAGCTTTCTAAATGAATTGTTAGGTGTAATAGTATGACAGATAGGATTATAAAAATGTCTTCCCCCACTAAGATACTCATCTCCTAGTTATTCAACAGAAATTAATCTTGGTAATTCTGTGGAGACATTAGTAATGTCTAATTGGATGACCTCAATATGACACTGTCCTGGATTATCTAGGCGGGTTCAATGTATTCATCAGATCAGATCAGTCACCCAGTCGTGTCTGACTCTTTGCGACCCCATGAACTGCAGCACGCCAGGCCTCCCTATCCATCACCAGCTCTCGGAGGTCACTCAGACTCACATCCATCGAGTCAGTGATGCCATCCAGCCATCTCATCCTCTGTCTTCCCCTTCTCCTCTTGCCCCCAATACCTCCCAGCATCAGAGTCTTTTCCAATGAGTCAACTCTTCGCATGAGGTGGACAAAGTACTGGTTTCAGTTTTAGCATCATTCCCTCCAAAGAAATCCCAGGGCTGATCTCCTTCAGAATGGACTGATTGGATCTCCTTGCAGTCCAAAGGACTCTCAAGAGTCTTCTCCAACACCACACGTATTCATATGAATCTTTAAAAATAGAAGATGAAGGCAGAAGGGTCATTCAGACAGGTGCAGAGGAGAAATGAAGCATAAGGCTCCAGAGGTCAAAGAGATTGAAATTTAATGTAAGAGCATACTCATTGTTGCTTTTGAGATAGAGGACAAATACAATGAGATAGAGTATGTATGTAAATTGAGATGAGAAGATGAGAAGAAACCCTGGCTGACATCCAAAGAAGAAATGGGACCTTAGTCCTACAACCAAATTGAACTGGTTTCTGACCCAAAATTTCTCCATGAGCTTTGAAGTGGATTTGTCTCCAGACAATCTAGAAAAGATTGTATCTGCTGCCACAAAAGTTCAGTCTTCTTGGATGCTAAGTCAAGAAAGTAGCCAGGCCCACCAGATATCTGATTGACAGAATTCTGACATAATAAATTTGTAATATTTTAAGTGAATGTTTGAGTTTGTGACAATTTGTTATTGCAGCAATAGAAAACTAAAACAATAGTAATTTAAGCTTCTCTCATTTCACTCCTTGATTCTTGGATCTATACTTTCTGGCAATGGAAGAATACTGCCCATATTTTGATATCTATCTTAAAACATAGATCACACACCTGTTATATAGACTAGTAAAGCTTCATGGTATTAGTTGTCAACTGGCAGTATAACTGAACCTTTACTGGGTCATTCTCTTTTCTGTCAAAGCAGCTGCTTGAGATGATTAAGTGTGTGAAAAAAAAAAAAAAAACAAAACTGTGAATTTTATGGCACAAGCCCATGTCCACATTAATTTGCTTCAAATATTTCCTTTGTTCAAAAGCAATAAATCTATAGATGATGATGCTACCAAAACATTAGTAGAAAAGCCATATCAGAGCCTCAGTATCTTTTGTTTTGATGTTGCCAAGTTAGACATTCAGCTGTGGAGATAAGTGAAATGAGTCTTATAGATGAAATTCCATATTGTTTGCCCCATGCAGAACTGCTATCCTTTTGAACACAACTAATTTATAAATAAATATTAAGTATTAAGTTGGTTGGAAAAAAGAGATTGATATCCAAAAGAGGGATGATTTATCCAGCTGATTATTTTTTATTTTTTTTAATTTTTATTATTATTTTTTTTTTACTTTACAATATTGTATTGGTTTTGCCATACATCAACATGTATCTGCCACGGGTGTACAACATGTTCCCTATCCTGAACCCCCTCCCACCTCCCTCCCCATACCATCCCTCTGGGTCATTCCAGTGCACCAGCCCCAAGCTTCCTGTATCCTGCATTGAACCTGGACTGGCGATTCATTTCTTATATGATAATGAGGTGGGTGAAACTGGAGCCTATTATACAGAGTGAAGTAAATCAGAAAGAAAAACACCAATACAGTATACTAACACATATATATGGAATTTAGAAAGATGGTAACGACAACCCTGTGTATGTGAGACAGCAAAAGAGACACAGATGTATAGAACAGTCTTTTGGACTCTGTGGGAGAGGGAAGGGGGAGATGATTTGGGAGAACGGCATTAAAACATGTATCTAGCTGATTATTGAAAGCCTTCTCTGAATTAGGTGAACTTTTGTCAGGTATGCATTCAGTGGTAGACAAATGGCTTCATATTCTTCTCAGTCCAATAAAGGTATTGATATAGTCCTCTGAAGCCTTTGTCACCAATTTTCCAATGCTATTTCTGACTCATTTTCCAAATTTCTGATCATACAGCCAAACCATTAGCCACTGTCCACAGATAAATGCGTATAAATCTATTTACTTATTGATCCAGACAAAGAATCTACAAAAACATTGTGGATTGATGCTCTGCCCACTCAGATGATTTCCATTTACCATTGTCTTCTCAAGGACACACTTGTGATTGAAGTTATATTACTGTAGCAGTCTTTTCGATGACTAGATACATTATGTGCAAAAAAATTCTATGTTACTTCCTTTTCAATCAATTTGTCATAAGGAACTCTGAAAGAGGCTGTAAGAAGAGGAGTGGCAATGTTTCAAGAGAAAATATTAAAGGAATCTGAGCCTCCTGTTCATTAAACTTCTTTGTACATTATTTACCTGCTTAAACCTGATCTCTAATGAGTCATTTACATAGGATGATTAATGGCTTATGATTTGGTAGCCGGAAGATACACAACCAAATTGTTAGGATAAGCTACATGATTTGATGTCTTGTGATAATTAAAATTCTCAATTAGAAGCCAGAAAGTATTTCTCATAAGGAAATTTTTTTAATGTTATATGTAGAAGAGGGAAATATGTTGCTTCATAACAACCTAGGAGTTCTCAGTGCCCTGCTGGGCTTTGCCAAGTATTTCACAGAATAGCCCTTTATTTTTCCACAGACCTTTATATATTAATACCAATGGAACTGCTGTGCAAAAGTTCATATGACATCATAGCTGCTATTACAGTGGCACTTCCTAAAGAATTTTATCTTGCCCTCGGTCTCACTCACTAAACCTTGCCAGTCTTATTAGTTAAACAATGCCTGTATAACGTTTTGTCTTTGAAGTAGATGATACAAAGTGCCTTTGGATAGGTTGTATTTATATGCTGTAGTTCAGTGGATATTCATATCAGATGGCAAGACCCTCATTTTTATGGGCTTTAACTCTAACTTTGGTTCACACTTTTCTTACTTTTTACTTACATTTTATGGCCATTGCTACTTCCTGAACATTATATTTCAGAAGCAAAGTTTCATAAATATAGGTGAGCTGTGTGAACTGTTCTGTGGTTTGTTAATGCTATCATTAACAAAAGATTATGACAAAAGAAGACTAGAATACAACAAAAGAAGAAACATTAATATAGCCTTGAAACAGACTATGAAGTTATATAGTTGTACCTGTCAGGCAACAACAGTCTGCTTCTGGTAGATCTTCTATGCTGGAAAAAATAATAAAACATCTTCTTGATCAATAGTTGCATAATTTCCTCCAGCCAAAATAAATCTAAACAATAACTCACATTCAATCTTTTTCTTCGATCCATCTGTTTCCACACAGGCCAAACAACTGAACTAAACTTAACATGTTAATAATCGCCAATCCAGAATTTTCAAGTATTTTATACTGACAGTAATCATTTAAATCCCTTCAGAGATGTGATTTTATCTCCCACTGTCAAATATCTTTTCCAATTTGTTGTAACTACTCATTAGGGAAATAATATAAACATTGCTTTTGGGTATTAAGTGTTGCCACTCAATCTCATCATCCTGAGCTGCTATCTTGGATACTGTTGCCATCCTGAAGCCCGTCTTAAGGACAGCATCTCCGTCCACAATATCCAGCCTTCCAAGGAGAGATGCCACAGAGATTCCTAGTATGTTGGAAATCTACTCAAAATTGTAGTTCTCATTGCCTTGGTGAAGGACTCACTCTTTCAATTAGAGAATAGAGTGAATGAATGGATAGGCATAACATACGTTAAACATAATTACAAAATTTCTAACTCCTTAAGGCTTTGAATCCTGTTCTGTACTATAGAAAGAAAGCACTGACCTCCCAGCTTCATTAAATGTAGCCAAAAATAAGTTTAAATCTCAGTCAAACAATCAAGCAAACTCTTAGAGCCAATTCATCAATGCAAACTAACATCTTTATGCATATCTGAAACATGCTTTTATATTCATTTGGCTTATTACAGAGTTTTATTCCACATCTCTTTCATAACTATTATTAGAATCTAAAACATAGTAATATAAGTATTATAACATATTAATTTAATAAATTTTATTATCAAGACCATTCATGAATATTCCATTTTTCAGTTTAAAAAAACTCAGTACTGCCTCCAAGACAAAACATAACCAAGCAAATCCATAATCACATGTTTTTGGTTCTGTTTTCTTGGGATCATTTGTATCTTTGGAAGGAATGATTCTAAAGCTGAAACTCCAGTACTGAATTTGATCATTCAGTATCAAGTACTGAATCTAATACCAATTAGAACACAGTCAGGGAAAGTGAAACCAAACTAAGTATTTCAACAGAGAAAATTTAGTATAGGCTATTTAATTGATTGGTTATGTAATTTGGGGTTGTAGGGAAAATAAACTGAAAACTCATGTAAAACACATAATATTTGGATTATCCAAGGATAGACACTCAAAAGGAGAGTTTTTGTCAACCAGAGAACGGGTACTTCCTGATGCTGATTACCTAAGGAGTTATAAGCCTACAGAGCAGGACTCAGAGCAGGTGGTAACTGTCTGGATGGTAATGATAGTCCTGAAAGAATATAACAAGACTAGTTGTGAATGCTATACAAAGTTGGCAAATGGATCAAAGTGCTTCTTCCAAGGCAAATATTCAACGACATAGTGATATCAACTGAACAGCAATCAAACAGAAAGAAACCCATCTTTTTACTTTCTACCTTCCTGTAGTGTTCATCACTTCATGGGAAATAGATGGGGAAACAGTGGAAACAGTGTCCAACTTTATTTTCTTGGACTTCAAAATCACTGCAGATGGTGACTGCAGCCATGAAATTAAAAGACGCTTACTCCTTGAAAGGAAAGTTATGACCAACCTAGATAGCATATTCAAAAGCAGAAACATTACTTTGCCAACAAAGGTCCGTCTGGTCAAGGCTATGGTTTTCCCTGTGGTCATGGATGTAAGAGTTGGACTGTGAAGAAGGCTGAGCACCAAAGAACTGATGCTTTTGAACTGTGGTGTTGGAGAAGACTCTTGAGAGTCCCTTGGACTGCAAGGAGATCCAACCAGTCCATTCTGAAGGAGATCAGCCCTGGGATTTCTTTGGAAGGAATGATGCTGAAGCTGAAACTCCAGTACTTTGTCCACCTCATGTGAAGAGTTGACTCACTGGAAAAGACTCTGATGCTGGGAGGGATTGGGGGCAAGAGGAGAAGGGGACGACAGAGGATGAGATGGCTGGATGGCATCACTGACTCGATGGACATGAGTTTCAGTGGCCTCCGGGGGGTTGGTGATGGGCAGGGAAGCCTGGCGTGCTGCAATTCATGGGGTCGCAGAGTTGAACACAATTAAGCGACTGAACTGAACCGAAATGTACTGTGTTCATTTGGCAAAAAGTAAAAGAGGTCAGATGATGAGAAAAAAAGAGTTTGGTTTGAAAAATCTTAGTCCAAATATTGCAAAGTAGAATATCAAAAGGTTGACTAGAAGCTGAATAAGAGCTCAATTACTGATACAATTTTGAACTAGAATATACATTGTCTATAGTGAAGCTTTGTCAGTTTAGTTTATGTTCCCAGAATCTTGCGACTCTCAATCGAAGGACATCAGTACTTATTTGTTGAGTAACTTGCTCTAAAAATATGCTTTGATACATATGCAAAGTGATAATGTAAACTAGAATCTGCCACCTTAGATAATTTTACTGGAATATGATAAAATATTAACAAAATAAAAATCATAGAGAATGTATTAATATGTAATATTTTAATATACTAAATTAATATCCATATGATTGCATGTATTATATAGCCCACCAGGCTCCTCTGTCCATGGAATTCTCCAAGCAAGAATACTGGAGTGGGTAGCTAGCTATTACTTTTTCAGGGAATATTCCCTAGGAATATTCTGGGAATCAAACCCGGGTCTCCTGCATTGCAGGCAGATTCTTGACTGTCTTAGCTAACAGGAAAGCACATTATTATATTATACTTTATTTCAAATAGAAAAGCAAATACAGGAAATACAGGTGGTTATTATTTAATTTAAAAGTAAAATATTAAAAACTCTGGATGTCAGAGATGAAGTTTCACTAGCTTATTTTTCCTTCAAATATCTAATCAATAGTTATAAATACTGTATCTGAAATATTTTAAAGAAAGCATTTCAGCTAGTTTTCCTCTTCTAAGTTAGTCATTCACAAAATAATAACGTATAATAGTAAATTATATACACATATGAACAGGATCCAAAAATATGTGCTAGATCTTTTGATCAATTCATTAGTTAACTAATTAATTAATTCATGCATGTTTCATTGAAATGGGTTTGAAATCTAGTGTATTAGAAAAATACTTTCCCTGGTGGCTCAGACAGTAACGCATCTGTCTACAATGCAGGAGATACGGGTTTGAGCCCTGGGTTGGGAAGATCCCCTGGAGAAGCAAATGGCAATTCACTCCAGTTCTATTGCCTGGAAAATCCCGTGGGAAATAAATGTGGAATATGTTCTAAAATTTGGTATGAACTATAATCATTATTTGTACAGAATGTTACTGAAGCATAAAAATGTTAGTATCTTACTCTAGCTGGGCAAATTGAAGAAAGCTTTGTGAAAAGAGACCACACTTTTAGCAAGGTATTTTTCACAATATTATTTTACTTTACACTGGAACTTTTATTTTTAAGCCACATTCTATCTGCAAATTGCAACATTTAACTGGGTAGCAAGTTTACACTGGGCTATCATGTCAACCACATGGTCTACCAGGTGCTATTATTTCTTTGAAATACAACCATATAAATTTTGATATTGTTCCTCTTTGTTTAGATAGGTGTAGGTATATGGGATTTCTTTGGAAGGAATGATGCTAAAGCTGAAACTTCAGTATTTTGGCCACCTCAAGCGAAGAGTTGACTCATTGGAGAAGACTCTGATGCTGGGAGGGATTGGGGGCAGGAGGAGAAGGGGATGACAGAGGATGAGATGGCTGCATGGCATCACTGACTCGATGGATGTGAGTCTGAGTGACCTCCGGGAGTTGGTGATGGACAGGGAGGCCTGGCGTGCTGCAGTTCATGGGGTCGCAAAGAGTCGGACACAACTGAGCGACTGATCTGATCTGATGGTGCAATTAATAGTTATAACCATTCATTTCAGTCCCTTATTTTGTCACAGTTCCTTTTTAATATCTCATTTGCACAACCTTTCCTGTTTTTAAATATTTTTGAAATAAAGTACTGCAGTCTCTCCTGAACTTGTTGATGTTTCTTACAGAGCTCAAGTCTTATCAGAGATTGTAGACAATAAGAATTAGTAGCTGAAATACCCAACAAGCAGTTCTACAACTTGATCCTATGTGCTATAAAATCTTTGTCTCACAAACAGGAAAGTTTTGAGTGATGCATCATTTGGTTTAGAGAATGGTGTATAGTCTTTCTCTCCTCCATAATTCATACTTTTTCATTAACCTAGAATGTCATTTTACTCCAATTCTTACTCCTAAAATATACATGTTAGTGGCAGTAGTGGTAAATAATCCACCTGCCAACGCAGGAGACACAAGAGACATGGGTTTGATCCCTGGTTCAGGAAAGATTCCCTGGAGTAGGACATGGCAACATATTCCATTATTCTTGTGGGGAAGTCCTATGGAGAGAGGAGCCTGGCTGGCTACAGTCCATGAGACTGCAAAGAGCTGGACACAACTTCTCAAATGAGCACAACACAACAATTGTGTTTCAGTACTTTAGCATCTCTTTCTATAGGAATATTGCCCTGAATCTTAGTAGACTTGATTTGATTCTTCTTAACTCTCAGGTTTACTTCTACCAAATAACATGTAAATTATAGATAAATTTTTATTTCTCTGAATCCTACACATTGCTCAGTCATGTCCAACTCTTTGCAACATCATGGACTATACAGTCCATGGACATCTCCAGGCCAGAATACTGGAGTGGGTAGCTGTTCCCATCTCCAAAGGATCTTCCCAACACAGGGATTGAACCCAGGTCTCTTGCATTGCAGGAGGATTCTTTACCAACTGAGTCACCAGGGAAGCACAAGAATTACTGGAGTGAGTAGCCTATCCCTTCTCCAGTGGATCTTCCCTACCCAGGAATTGAACTGGGGTCTCCTGCATTGCAGGTGGATTCTTTACTAGCTAAGCTACCAGGGAAGCCCTAAATAGCATGCAAATTATAGATTTTTTTTTTTAATTTTTCTGCATTCCACACAGTACTGCATACTCTGTGTTGCTAAGGATTACATCTTAATTTCTGTTTGCTATTCACTTAGGAAAGGTACTTGGAAGATATTGTAAGTTATCCACATTTGGGCTGAGTATATAAATGAATAATTAGTTAGTGGTATTGAGTCTTGAGGGTGTAGCAAAGAAGAGTTAGCAGAGGAAAAATACAAATATTAAGTTTAGGAAAGAATCTGTTGCAAGATATTATGGCTACAATGTGGACTGAGGGAGTTGATGAATAATCACTTTTTTGTGTTCTTGGGGCATTTTTTTTTTCCTCTCTCTCTCTCTCTTTTCTATCTGTGGACCTCCTAAGCCAATTTTGAGTGTGACTCATTTAGTTAAGCTTTCACTAGTCCCAGTTGTAAATAACATTCTTTCTTGTGTTCTTTTACTATTTTATTTGTATTTGATTTACCTTATAGTTTCTATTATGCTAGAATTACCTCTTGACAGAATATAGCATAATTGTTCAGAGGCAGTGGAGTATAATGTTCAGGGACTACCAACCTGAGCTCAGAATAACCACATTGAACCTTATCAAGGTTGACAATTACTTAAGTTACTGTGGACGATTTATTAAAAGTATTTTCATCAGGTTCCTCAAGAACGAATGGGGCCAATAATAACAGCTACCTAATTGGGCTGTTTTTAGAGATTAAAAGATATAAAATTTATAAAACACTTAGATCATTACCATATAGTAATATTTGTTGCTGTTGCTGTTAAGCCGCTTCAGTCGTGTCCGACTCTGTGCAACCTCAGAGACGACAGCCCACCAGGCTCCCCCGTCCCTGGGATTCTCCAGGCAAGAATACAATATGTTAAATATTATGGTATATTTATTCTCCCCTTTGAATAGTAAACATGTTGAGGACCTCAATAACTTTTTACTTAGATTTTTTTATAATAAATAATGCAAATCCTATCAAAATCTCTTGGTTTGTTGTTTTTGCCATTTGATCTTTGAAATATTCTCTTCTACTTGCAAAGTTATATTTATTTTTTCCTCTTTCTTTATCTAAAATAATTTATTCTCCCTTTAATAACACTCAGAAGCTTAGAAATAGAAACTCAGCATCACCACCTTTATTGTGTATTGCTTTTTAATACACACTGGCCACACTAAGCCTTCTTAGTAATAATTGTGTTGCCTTATGATAGTTATGTCTACATTACACTTTTGTGACTAAGCTCTTGACTATTGTGTGCTGGTATTTCAATAATTTATAAGGCAACCAAATAACATGTCATTAACTTTCAGGGAATTAACTTTCAGACTGTTCTGAAAACTTTGAACCTCTGGGCTATTCACTAAACTCTGACAATCAACTCACCCAGTCCCATTCATTCTTCATTTTTGTATTTGTTCTCATTCAGAAGAATAGTCCAAGTAGGGAAGTAGAGGACTCTAAAAGATAATGTACCAGATTAGATTCTAGAAGACTGGACCAGTTCCTGGCTCTGACATTAATCAACTGTGTGAGCAAAAAAGGGATTTAAAGTCTCTGGATCCAAATAGCTTCAGCTACTAAATGAAATGGCTTGTCTAAGTCAGTGGTTTGCAGTTTTTGAAACATAGAAGTAACATAGAATTGGTGTTAGTATTTTTTAAGTTAGTATTATTGAATGTTTACAGAAATAAAAACTTGTTCAACACAAACAGTACTTTTTATGACACTAGATCCTAGTTGGATTTTTGTTGTTTTTGCTGTTTGAAGGATTAATGGAAGCAAATGTAGATGTACTAATTACCACATCATCAAAATTATTCCTAAGGTATTTTACATTGTATTCTAAAGATCAATAAAATTTTAATTTTAGTCATTCATTCAATGGATTCATTTACTTATTCATTCAATGTATAATTAATGAAAATATATTTTCTAACATTCAGTTAAGTTTAGTCACTCAGTTGTGTCTGACTCTTTGCGACCCTGTGGACTGCAGCATGCCAGGCCTCCCTGTCCATCACCAACTCCTGGAGCTTGCTCAAATTCATGTCCATAGAGTCGGTGAGGCCATACAACCATCTCATCCTCTGTCATCCCCTTCTTCTCCTGCCTTTGATCTTTCCCAGGAAAAGGGTCTTTTCCAATAAGTCAGTTATTCACATCAGGTGGCTAAAGTATTAGAGCTTCAGCTTCAGCATCAGTCCTTCCAGTGAATATTCAGGACTGATTTCCTTTAGGATTGACTGGTTTTATCTTCTTGCAGTCCAATTTGCAATATTAGTAAAATAAAAAGGAGTAAAGCATGGATCTCAAATTCAGAATAACCTGGAAATATTATCAGTGAAGATACATTATAGTGCATAGAAGGAGAGAATAATGTACATGAATAACTTCTCCGAAGATACAGGTTTAAATTAAATATATAATGTACTATATTAAATATATATGTAATTATATATATGTACATATACATATAAAATATACAAGCTCTCTAAACAAGGAATATGGTTATTTAACCCATAAGAATTTCTGTGACTAACAGTTAGAACTGGACATGGAACAACAGAATGGTTCCAAATAGGTAAAGGAGTACGTCAAGACTGTATATTGTCACCATGCTTATTTAATTTATATGCAGTGTAAATCACAAGAAACTCTGGGCTGCAGGAGGCACAAGCTGGAATCAAGATTGCCAGGAAAAGTATCAGTAACCTCAGATATGCAGATGACACCACCCATACAGCAGAAAGTAAAGAAGAACTAAAGAGCCTCTTGATGGAAGTGAAAAAGGAGAGTGAAAACGTTGGCTTAAAGCTCAACATTCAGAATACTAAGATCATGGCATCTGGTCCCATCACTTCATGGGAAATAGATGGGGCAACAGTGGAAACAGTGGCTGACTTTATTTTTCTGGGCTCTAAAATCTCGGCAGATGGTGAAAAGACCCTGATTCTGGGAAAGATTGAGGGCAGGTGTAGAAGGGGACAACAGAGGATGAGATGGTTGGCATCACCGACTCGATGGAATGGGTTTAGGTGGACTCTGGGAGTTGGTGATGGACAGGGAGGCCTGGCGTGCTGCAGTTCATAGGGGCATGAAGAGTCGGACACAACTGAATGACTGAATTGAACCAAACTGTGTTCAAGAAGCTGCTGAGTTTGAAACTTTTGCCAGAAAATTCTGATATAAATTTCACCAATTCCTTAAATACATTAATGTGCTCTTGTAGACTGGAATTTACTCTTATGCTTTTAGCACTTTATTGAAATCTCATAAATCCTAAAACAACTGATGAGTTGTTTTTTGTTTTCTAAACTCATTTTATTAGTTTTCTTAGAAATCAAAGTCAATTCTTGCAGTGAGTTATCTGGTTTTGTGGGCAATGTAATTAGTGCTTTCATTGCTGATTCAGAAAATATTCAATCAAATATTATTTTAAAATGGCACAATTGTAAAGATATTATAATCTCTACCTCATATTAGAGATAATTATCAGTTATATAGGCCATTTCATATTTAAACTTCTGTTTACCAAATGTGAAGCAAATTCATTTTTAAAAAATTTCATTTGATTTACAGAGTTTTAGTCTTTAATCCCAAGTTTCTAAACCCCAAGACTCTTAGGGGCAAATAAACTCATACCATTTATATTTTGATCCATTTCTTACTGTCTAATTAGGGGAAAAAATACACTACACAAATGTTTATTTTCCTTTTAAACACATGCCAAAATTCCCCTTATTTCATTCATTTCAGTACGTGGAAATTTATCAAACACTGTAGCAAAGACAAATCCTTTCATAGCAAAAGAATGTCTCTAGGGCTTCCCTTAAAGTGAGAACAAAGTGCTTTGTAGCTCTATTTGAAGCTGGTTAATAAGACACAAATGTAATAGGCTTCATTGCATTTAACTTCAGAAAAAAACACTGCCAGATTCAAAAGTGAACTTTGGATTATTGCCTCTGCAATTTGTTTAGGCAGCCAATGCACCAGAACTCATTCATAGCCTACAAATTGCATTTGTTGGTGGAAGCAGCATACAATAAAGCTAGATTTCTTGGTGCTTTATTGATTCATCATCAAGTAGATGTTGGAATGTGTGTGTGTGTGTCTTTCCTCAATGACTCAAGTATTCTAAATGTTTTCAAAATAACGGCATATATAAGTACCTTCAGTTCAGTTCAGTTCAGTTCAGTCACTGAGTCCTGTCCACCTCTTTGCGACCCCATGAATCTCAGCACCCCAGGCCTCCTTGTCCATCACCAACTCCCGGAGTTCACTCAGACTCACGTCCATCGAGTCAGTGATGCCATCAAGCCATCTCATCCTCTGTCGTCCCCTTCTCCTTCTGCACCCAATCCCTCCCAGCATCAGAGTCTTTTCCAATGAGTCAACTCTTCGCATGAGGTGGCCAAAGTACTGGAGTTTCAGCTTCAGCATCATTCCCTCCAAAGAAATCCCAGGGCTGATCTCTTTCAGAATGGACTGGTTGGATCTCCTTGCAGTCCAAGGGGCTCTTAAGAGTCTTCTCCAACACCACAGTTCAAAAGCATCAATTCTTTGGCGATCAGCCTTCTTCACAGTCCAACTCTCACATCCATACATGACTACTGGAAAAAACATAGCCTTGACCAGACGGACCTTTGTTGGCAAAGTAATGTCTCTGCTTTTGAATATGCTATCTAGGTTGGTCATAACTTTCCTTCCAAGGAGTAAGCGTCTTTTAATTTCATGGCTGCAGTCACCATCTGCAGTCATTTTGGAGCCCCAGAAAATAAAGTAGGACTCTGTTTCCACTGTTTCCCCATCTATTTCCCATGAAGTGATGGGACCGGATGCCATGATCTTCGTTTCTGAATGTTGAGCATTAAGCCAACATTTTCACTCTCCTCTTTCACTTTCATCAAGAGGCTTTTTAGTTTATCTTCACTTTCTGCCATAAGGGTGGTGTTATCTGCATATCTGAGGTTATTGATATTTCTCCCAGCAATCTTGATTCCAGCTTGTTTTTCTTCCAGTCCAGTGTTTCTCATGATGTACTCTGCATATAAGTTAAATAAACAGGGTGACAATATACAGCCTTGACGTACTCCTTTTCCTGTTTGGAACCACTCTGTTTTTCCATGTCCAGTTCTAACTGTTGCTTCTTGACCTGCACACAAATTTCTCAAGAGGCAGATCAGGTGGTCTGATATTCCCATCTATTTCAGAATTTTCCACAGTTTATTGTGATCCACGCGGTCAAAGGCTTTGGCATAGTCAATAAAGCCGAAATAGATGTTTTTCTGGAACTCTTGCTTTTTCCATGATCCAGCAGATGTTGGCAATTTGATCTCTAGTTCCTCTGCCTTTTCTAAAACCAACTTGAACATCAGGAAGTTCATGGTTCCCATATTGCTAAAGCCTGGCTTGGAGAATTTTGAGCATTATTTTACTAGCCTGTGAGATGAGTGCAATTGTGTGCTGGTTTGAGCATTCTTTGGCATTGCCTTTCTTTGGGATTGGGATGAAAACTGACCTTTTCCAGTCCTGTGGCCACTGCTGAGTTTTCCAAATTTGCTGGCCTATTGAGTGCAGGACATTTACAGCATCATGTTTCAGAATTTGAAATAGCTGAACTGGAATTCCATCACCTCCACTAGCTTCTTTCGTAGTGATGCTTTCTAAGGGCCATTTGACTTCACATTCCAGGATGTCTGGCTCTAGATGAGTGATCATACCATCGTGATTATCTGGGTCGTGAAGATCTTTTTTATACAATTCTTCTGTGTATTCTTGCCACCTCTTCTTAATATCTTCTGCTTCTGTTAGGTCCATACCATTTCTGTCCTTTATCGAGCCCATCTTTGCATGAAAAGTTCCCTTGGTATCTCTAATTTTCTTGAAGAGATCTCTAGTCTTTCCCATTCTGTTGTTTTCTTCTATTTCTTTGCATAGATCGCTGAGTTTTTTTTTTTTTTTTTCTTTAAGACCCTTGTAATTCTTTGCCATTTTTGTTTCCTTGAAATGCTTTACTATTCTATTTTCAAATTGCCTATGTGTGTAGGAATTTTAGAACTACTATAAAAATTATTTATCTAAATGTGTAGAGTTGCCCTTTAATATCAATACATCAGTGTTCCTAAATTTTGTGATTATATTCTAAGGTAGTAAAACATGATTTTTCATAAGTATTAACTGAAAGTGTGCCATTATAGCATTTTTGTCAATTGTGTTTTACAATACTTTTGAGAATTATAGTTTTATGAGCATATCTGGGATGCAATATATTACTACCTGCCATCAACACAACTGATTTTCCTAGCATATTTAGTTTCCATAAAATTTGTTCATTAAACATAATTTAACAAATAATTGTGTACCTTAATAGTTTATATTTGTTAGGGCTTCCTTTGTTTCTCAGCTTGTAAAGAATCTGCCTGCAATGTGGGAATCTGGGTTTGATATCTGGATTGGGAAGATCCCCTGGAGAAGGGAAAGGCTACCCACTCCAGCATTCTGGCCTGGAGAACTCCATGGACTATAAAGTCGCAAAGAGTTGGACATGACTGAGCGACCTTCACTTTAATAGCTTCTATTTGTTAGGCAAATAATGAAATCCTTGAATGTCAAGCTTGCTCTGGAAGTTTAGGACAAGTATTTTTATATCAAACTTCAAATTACAGAAATGCTTAAAAAGGTATTTACTTTAATAATAATATTAATTTATAATTCTTTATATACATATATTAATCATTGTTTTAAAATATTTTTAGTTTACCTGTGAAAATATTGATTAATGTTACTTGTACTGAATAAATTTCATATTAAGGTGATAATTGCATTTAGAAAATAAACATTAGATTGCATCACTTTGTAATAACACTATCCCTGAGGATAGCATAATAAATGGAGTTCATTGGTTTTCTAGTACCTGTGATATCTGAAATATTTGTTGTCAAATAAATTGCACAAAAATGCCAGCATTCTTAAGAATAAGCTACAAAATGCACTTCATAAAATTATCCTAATAAAAAAGTGGAACTGGTCAGTAATGTGGATGGCTAAACATTTTGAAGTCTTTTATCTCAAGGACACATAGTAGAAACTTAAAAAGAAATCTATTTCTTATTTTGATAAGTACAAAGCAAAATTGCTATTAGCCTTTGAATCAAATGTTGCTGTCAGTGAACTGAGGACCCTCAAATCAATATCCGTACCTTACATTAACATGTAACCCTAAAATCAATATAAATGCCTTAAATTAATATGGAACATAAAATTGAAGATTCAGGTGGATTTTTTAACAAATGCAGAGAATAAGAGATTGATCTGAATTTGCAAATGAATTCACGGCAAGTCCTTTCTGTTCCAAAGAATGACTTTCCCTGAGAAATTGTCTGCAGTTGAAAACACTCTCTTTTAATAATTTTTATCCATATGTATTATATATATATATATAAATGAATGGATAATGAATTATTGATACATGAATTAGTGAATAATAAATTGTCATTAAATATTAACTTTTTGTGTGTATCTATATTATCTGCTGCTGCTGCTGTGGCTTAGTCACTTAAGTTGTGTCCAACCCTGTCCAACACTATGGATGATAGCCCGCCAGGCTCCTCTGTCAATGGAATTCTCCAGGCAAGAGTATTTGAGTGGATGGCCATGTCTTCCTCCAGTGGATCTTTGCAACCCAGAGATTGAACCCTGGTCTCCTGAATTGCAGGCAGATTCTTTACCACTGAGCCATCAGGTAAGCCTATATATATAATCTAATATATATCAAGTAAAGTATAAAATAAGATAAACATCAAATTACATATACATAATATATTATATCGGGGAAGGCAATGGCACCCCACCCCAGTACTTTTGCCTGGAAAATCCCATGGATGGAGGAGCCTGGTAGGCTGCAGTCCATGGTGTCACTAAGAGTCAGACATGACTGAGCGACTTCACTTTCACTTTTCACTTTCATGCACTGGAGAAGGAAATGGCAACCCACTCCAGTGTTCTTGCCTAGAGAATCCCAGGGACGGGGGAGCCTGGTGGGCTGCCGTCTATGGGGTCGCACAGAGTCGGACACGACTGAAGTGACTTAGCAGCAGCAGCAGCAATATATTATATATATATATATATATATATCTGAATAATATATATATAATTATTTAGTACTAACTAATTGAACAGTTACTATTCACTTGTAAACACACAATGGTGCACAAAATACAGACATATTACCTATAGCATGGAATTTATAGTCTAGAATGACACTAATTGTAAAGCTAGCTGTAATATGGAGAGATTATAAAAACACATATTATTAATAAGAAGTACTGGGTCTAAAAAGCCCAAATAATTGAAACAGAAAATATAAAGTTGAAAAACTTCTATTTCCTTCATTCTCCTTTCTCAACTCTGAACATCAACCTTTGACAGTATGGACTTTTGAACTACAACAACAACAGAAAAAATCAGAGAGATTATCTAGAATAAATATGAACAGAATTTCATTATTTGTTATGATTGTTAAAGTAAAGGGTATATATTTTTGATTAAAATGTATCTGGTAAAATATGCATGAAGTTAGAAGAAATCATCTCCTCGCTAACATTCCAAGTGTTAACATCATGAACTTACAAATTCATAAAGTCTAGCTTTAAAGGTTGTAGGCTTAAAAAAGTTAATTTCAAAGTACACTGAGAATGACTATAATCCCTATGCATAACTTCATACAAAAGCCTCAGAAGTAATTTATCTATAAACCAGAATTCAAGTTTAACCATTCACAATGAGAAATGTAATAACTATGATTATATCTGATCTGACCTGATGATTATATGATACCCTTATCTATCAGACTTTATTATAGGGCTCGCAGATTAGCTATATGCACCCTTCTCCTCAATAGATACATACTTATTACCAAAAATTGTAAAGATCTTTAGTCATCTGATTTCTCTGAATAGGGATGGATACAGAACATAAAATGCTGGGCTTCTTTTGTGCTTTTCACACTAAATAATCCTTCAACAATTACCTCTTCTCACATTCTTGCTTGAATCATTGGTTCTGTTGTTCTATGGGGAATTTGACACCTGTTGTGGTAATTCTCAAAACCTTCGTTTTTTCATCAGAAGAGAATTTTATTACTAAGTTCTAAAAGGACAAACTTAAATTCAATAGAATAAAGTTATTTTTCTGTGATTTTTTGCAAAGAATATATTTACTATGATTTATTTGTATGACTCATATTTTTAAATGTGATCTTTGACTATTTAGAAAATATATCAACTCCACTGTATGCATTTGTGTCCTGTACTTTTAGTTGACACATTGCAATGCTATCACTCGTTGCCCTCTTACTATAACAAGTGAAAGTGAAAGTGAGGTCACTCAGTTGTATCTGACTCTTTGTGACCCCATGGACTGTAGCCTATTAGGCTCCTCCGTCCATAGGATTTTCCAGGCAAGAGTACTGGAGTGGGTTGCCATTTCCTTCTCCAGGGGATCTTCCTGACCCAGGAATCAAACCCAAGTTTGCCACACTGTAGGCAGAGGCTTTTACCCTCTGAGTCACCAGGGAGGCCCTATAACAAGTGAAGAGTGTTGCAGATAAATTAAGAATTTTGAAACAGGGAGATTGTACTGAATAATTCAGATGAGTTCAGTGCCATTATATGAGCTTAACAAAGTGGAAGCAGGAGAGCCAAAGTCAGAGAAGATGGGGCAATGGAAGCACAGGAAGCAGAGATCCAACTGTCATCATTGCTGGCTTGTAGACAGAAGTGACCACAAGTTAAGGATTACAGTCAATCTCTAAAAGCTGTAAAAATCAAGGGAATAGACTCTCTCCTAAAGCCTTTCAAAGGAAGCCTTAGATTTTAGCCCACTGAAGACCATTTAAGATTTTTGTCCTACAGAACTATAAGATAAAGATGAAAAAAAATGTTAGTAAATTTGCATTATTTTAAGCCACTAATTTTATGATAGTATTTCATAATAGCTACAGATAACCATGAGTGAGAAATTTAGAAATGCATTATCTATCTAGGAAAACATAAATTAAACATAAATTAAAAGCACTATTCTGAGCAATAGCTATATCATATAAAACCATTCACGTACTTATTCAATGCTAAACAACTATGTATTGAGTAATATTTATCATGTTGACAGATCATTTTTGAATCTCAGCCTCACTAAATCTAGTTATGTAACCTCAGACAAGCCTGAGATTCCTTTTCTACAAAATGAGTAAGATGCTTATTAAAAAACTATAGCAGTGCCTCACACATTATAAACGATAAACAAATGCTACTCATCTTTCTTAGTATTATTGCTGGTCATTATTACATTTTATCACATACCTTGCAAATAAAAGCTATATTTGTAAAAGATAGCTCATAATAAACTGTAACACATTTGTAGATCAGGTTCAAACTTCAAACTGAAAATTTCAAAATTCTTTATGATAGACTTGAACGTCTAGCTATTTTTTGACATTATAACAATCACTTAATCAACATGAGAACTGCATAATTACAGCAGATGAATAATAGAAAAAACATAGTCCCCACAAATTAAAAACAAGACAGAAAAATGCAATAAACATCCTAAATAAATTGTCTTTCTTAATATAGTATTGTAATATATCAAGCCTGAATTAACAACAAGTCTAAACTACTATTTAATAACTCAGAACATATAATCTCTTTCATCTCACAGCATAATAGAAAATAGATATAGGCATGGTGTTAGCCTATAAACTGAAAATTCAGAAACCTAAAATAGTGCAATAAATTTCTTTTTAACAGCATGCTACCATCAGAGTAGTTAATAATAATTGTAGGAAATTACTTACTCTTTCCTCAGCTCTGGCTTAGAAAGTAATTTCATCTAAATGTATTGTATTTTAGCTGACACTAAGGACCTGCCTTTATAAGTTCTATTAAATTCTTATGTACTGTGGAATTGTACTTCAGGGTAATTTACAAACTGTATGTGTGATTGGTGATTAAAATTATCTTCGAAAACTGAGTTCTATATTGATAACATTTTCCTGCCTATTTGAAGAGGAAATGAACAATCAGGAAGGCAATAAGCTATTCTTATGTGCTCCTGCACAAAGGTGCTCAGTAGATTTCTTCTCAAGATAACCAGAGATGATTCAATTAATTTCTTCAAAGAGAATCTGTTCAAAGTTTTTATCATTATCTTCATTATTACCATTGTCATTATTATTTTACTCTGTCTCAACAATAGACGGTAATAGTATTTCTATATTGTATAGTATTCCTCTACTTGTCCCTTTTTTATCAAACAAAAAATCAAATATATTGGATAGGGACGTAATTTTGTATGCATTTTTTTTTCTTTTTAAAGGCAAGGGAAAGTGGGCAAAGGAAGGGATCCATAAGGTTGGGAGGGAAATGGGAAGGAAGAAGAGGGGTAATGGTGGGGAGGAGTATATGTAAATTCTTAGCTGATGGGTTTCTATTTTTAATCATAAAGAACAATTAAAAAATCATGTTTAATTCATCTTATATTTGGAGATTTGCAGATTTGGAGATGGTGCTGATTGCAATAATAACCAGTTAGTGTGTGATAATAAGACTAGAAAAGCAACTGGAGATGAGAAGTTCAGGGAACTGAAAGTCCAGTTTGGGTATCCTCTTATCTTACACACATCTAGGCATTTTGTAGTTGTAGGTCTATCTTTACAACAATGCGTTATTAGGACAGGATCGCATTTATCACTGCTTCCTCCCTACTGCCCAGAATGGTACCTGACCCATAAAATACTCAATAAACATTTACAGAATGAACAAATAAGTCTATTTTTAAAAAAATTCTGAAAATTATTCCTGAATTGAGAGCTGCATCCTGGGACACCACTGTCTTCATTCCTCGTGGATCACTTCTTGTGGGTGGCCTCGTGGATAATAACATTTACTGCTGCTATAGATGCTGTGAGAAGCACTCTTTGTAATTCTCTATGGTACTTAGTGTAGGGGGTTGCTGAGGAAGTAATTCACTCCCTTACACAGTATTCCATCCATTAGGACCCACAGGGAAACTTTTCTAGGATTTCATTGCTAGGAAGACCTGTGACTCTCCTGAGTGAACTGACAATTTGTGAGGCTCATAAGTGAATGTATTTTCCTCTTCACTTTGTCAATTACAGCAAGATTTGTATAGGTGTGAGTGGGCTATTAAAGTCTCCCACTATCATTGTGTCATTGTTAATTTCTCCTTTCATACTTGTTATTATTAGTCTTACATATTTCGGTGCTCCTATGTTAGGTGCATATATATTTATAATTGTTATATCTTCTTCTTGGATTGTTCCTTTGATCATTATGTAGTGACCTTCTTTGTCTCCTTTTCAGAGCCTTTGTTTTAAAGTTTATTTCATCTGATATGAGTATTGCTACTCCTGCTTTCTTTTGGTCCCTATTTGCATGGAAAATCTTTTTCCAGCCCTTCACTTTCAGTCTGTATGTGTCCCCTGTTTTGAGGTGGGTCTCTTGTAGACAAGATATGTAATGGTCTTGTTTTTTGAATCCATTCAGCCAGTCTTAGTCTTTTGGTTGTCTCTTGTAGACAACATGTGTAAGGGTCTTATTTTTGTATCCATTCGGCCAGTCTTTGTCTTTTGGTTGGGGCATTCAGCCCATTAACGTTTAAGGTAATTATTGATAAGTATGATGCCAACATCCGCTGGATCATCGAAAAAGCAAGAGAGTTCCAGAAAAACATCTATTTCTGCTTTATTGACTATGCCAAAGCCTTTGACTGTGTAGATCACAATAAACTGTGGAAAATTCTGAGAGACATGGGAATACCAGACCACTTGATCTGCCTCTTGAGAAATCTGTATGCAGGTCAGGAAGCAACAGTTAGAACTGGACATGGAACAACAGACTGGTTCCAAATAGGAAAAGGAGTACGTCAAGGCTGTATATTGTCACCCTGCTTATTTAACTTATATGCAGAGTACATCATGAGAAATGCTGGACTGGAGGAAACACAAGCTGGAATCAAGATTGCCGGGAGAAATATCAATAACCTCGGATATGCAGATGATACCACCCTTATGGCAGAAAGTGAAGAGGAACTCAAAAGCCTCTTGATGAAAGTGAAAGTGGAGAGTGAAAAGGTTGGCTTAAAGCTCAACATTCAGAAAACGAAGATCATGGCATCTGGTCCCATCACTACATGGGAAATAGATGGAGAAACAGTGGAAACAGTGTCAGACTTTATTTTTCTGGGCTCCAAAATCACTGCAGATGGTGACTGCAGCCATGAAATTAAAAAGACGCTTACTCCTTGGAAGGAAAGTTATGACCAAACTAGATAGTATATTCAAAAGCAGAGACATCACTTTGCCAACAAAGGTTCGCCTAGTCAAGGCTATGGTCTTTCCTGTGGTCATGTATGGATGTGAGAGCTGGACTGTGAAGAAGGCTGAGCGCTGAAGAATTGATGCTTTTGCACTGTGGTGTTGGAGAAGACTCTTGAGAGTCCCTTGGACTGCAAGGAGATCCAACCAGTCCATTCTGAAGATCAGCCCTGGGATTTCTTTGGAAGGAATGATGCTAAGGCTGAAACTCCAGTATTTTGGCCACCTCACGCGAAGAGTTGACTCATTGGAGAAGACTCTGATGCTGGGAGGGACTGAGGGCAGGAGGAGAAGGGGACATCAGAGGATGAGATGGCTGGATGGCATCACTGACTCGATGAATGTGAGTCTGGGTGACCTCCGGAAGCTGGTGATGGATAGGGAGGCCTGGCGTGCTGCGATTCATGGGGTCGCGAAGAGTCGGACACGATTGAGCGACTGATCTGATCTGATCTGATTTGATGATGCCATTGCCATTTACTTTATTGTTTTGGGTTCAAATTTATACACCCTTTTTGTGTTTCCTGTCTAGAGAATGTCCTTTAGTTTTTGTTGGAGAACTGGTTTGGTTATGCTGAATTCTCTCAGCTTTTGCTTGTCTGTAAAACTTTTGATTTCTCCTTCATATTTGAATGAGATCCTTGCTGGGTACAATAATCTGGGCTGTAGGTTATTATCTTTCATCACTTTAAATATGTCTTGCCATTCCCTCCTGGCTTAGAGAGTTTCTATTGAAAGATCAGCTGTTATCCTTATGGGAATTCCCTTGTGTGTTTTTGTTGTTTTTCCCTTGCTACTTTTAAAATTTGTTCTTTATGTTTTATCTTTGTTAATTTGATTAATATATGTCGTGGAGTGTTTCACCTTTTAAAATTGTATGCAATTTTAAAGTGATCCATGGAATTAATTTATGCATAATAAGATACAAACATTATAATATACACAATACTATATGAATATGATTAGTTATTAGAGATAAACATAAAAGTAAATATAAAGCATTAAAATAAAATATATCAACATTCAAACACTATAGAGTAGTGTTCAGAGTATGACATCTCTATTGAACTAAGTAGGTTGCTTTTTAGCTTTCTTCTTTTAACTGAAAAACTATTTTAATGTTCACACATTCACATTTTTTTATTTTCATTTTTTTATTTGAAGTATAGTTAATTTACAATGTTGTGTTAGTTTCAAGTGCACAGCAAAGTGATTCAGTTATACACACATACTATATATATATATATATATATATATATATATGTTTCTACATGAAACATACACATCACATAAATATATGCTTACAGGCAGGCACATGTATGTTTATATAATTATATATTTTATTTCATGTTTAAAATATATCTATTTATTCAATAAATAAGTAAACATATCCCAACATTCTACAACATATACTAAATCTTGGTGATGATGGCAATTTCCTTCTTTGTTAGCAATTTATCTATCTCTACCTATAAAACTACTGCCATCACAATAAAGATGAATCAAAAATTAAGGACAAAGTAATAGCTACAGAAAAAGTAAAGCAAAAGTCATTATAGTACTGCCCGTTTCACAATATCCCCTTCATAGAGCACAGCCTTGTCATCATGAAGGGGCTGCATAATCCAATGAAGTTATGAGCCATGCCAGGCAGGGCCATGCAAAATGGATTGGTCGTAGTAGAGAGTCCTGGCAAAATGTTGTTCACTGGAGGAGGGAATGACAACCCACTCCAATACTCTTGCTGAGAGAACCCCATGAACAATATGAAAAGTCAAAAAGATAAAAAGATATGACAGTAGATGACCCCCCCCCCCCAAGTTTGGAAGGTGTTCAAATATGCTACTGGGGAAGAGCAGAGGACAATTGCTCATAGCTCTAGAAAGAATGAAGCAACTGGGCCAAAGAAAGAAGTGACACTCAGAAATGAATGTGTCCCAGTGGCTAAGATAGTAAAGAATCTGCCTGCAACGTGGGATACCTGGGTTTGATCCCTGGGTCTGGAAGATTCCCTGTAGAAGGGAATGCAAACCATTCCAGTATTCTTACCTGGAGAATTCCATGGACAGTGGAGCGCGGCGGGCTACAGCCCACAGGGTTGCAAAGAGTCAGACACAACTGAGTGACTAAGACGTTCACTTTTTTCACTGGTGGTAAAAATAAAGTCTGATGCGACAAAGAACAATATTGTATAGGAACCTGAAATGTAAGGTCCATGAATCAAGGTAAACAGGATGTGGTCTAGCAGGATAAGGCAGGAATGAACAATGATATCCTAGGAATCAGTGAACTAAAATGGACAAGAAGGTGCAAATTTAGTTCAGATGAACATTATATGCAGTACTGTCAGCAAGAATCCCTTAGCAGGAATGGAGTAGCCCTCATAGTCAACAAAAGAGTCCAAAATGCAGTGAAATCTTGAAAAATGGCAGAATGATCTCCATTCATTTCCAAGGCAAACCATTCAACATCATCACAGTAATCCAAGTCTAAGCCCCAACCACTGATTATGAAGAAGCTGAAGTTGACCAGTTCTCTGAAGACCTATGACACATTACAATACTAACACCAAAAAAGATGTCTGTACACCATAGGGGATTGAAAGGCAAAAGTAGGAGTCAAGAGACACCCCAAATAATAGGCAAGTTTGGCCTTGGAGTGAAAAATGAAGCAGGGCAAAGCTAACAATGTTTTGTCAAGAGAGCTCACTGATCAGAGCAAACACCTTTTTCCAGCAACCCAGCAGACATCACCAGATGGTCAGTACCACAATCAGGCTGATTATATTCTTTGCAGCCAAAGATGGAAAATCTCTATACAGTTAGTGAAAACAAGACCTGGGGGGTGATTATGGCTCAGATCCAGAGCTCCTTACTACAAAATTCAAGCTTAAATTAAAGAAAGTAGGGAAAACTACTAGACCATCCAGGTATGACCTAAATCAAATTCCTTATGACTATATATTGGAGGTGAAAATAGATTCAAAATAGATTCAAGGGATTAGATCTGGTAGACAGGGTGTCTGAAGTAATATGAACAGAGGTTTGTAACATTGCACATGAAGCAGTGACCAGAACCATGCCAAAAACAAAGAAATCTAAGAAGGCAAGGATGTCTGAGGAGGCTTTACAAATAACTGAGGAAAGAACAGATGCAAAAGGCAAGGGAAAAGGAAAAGATATACCCAACTAAATACAGAGTTCCAGAGAATAGCAAGGAGAGAGAAGAAGGCCTTCTTCAGTGAACAATGCAAAGAAACAGGAAAACAAAAGAATAGGAAAGACTAGAGATATCTTTTAAAAAATTGGAGATATCAAAGGAACAGTTCATGCAAGGATGGGCATAATAAAGGATAGAAAAGGTAAGGACTTAACAGAAGCAGAAGAGATAAAGAAGAGGTGGCAAGAATATACAAAACAGTACCAAAAAAGAACTTAATGACCCAGATAACCACAGTGGTGTGGTCATTCACTTAGTGCCAGGTATCCTGGAGTCTGAAGTCAAGTGGACCTTAGGAAGCATTACTAGAAACAAAGCTAGTAGAGATTATGAAATTCCACCTACGCTAATTAAAACCCTAAAACATGATGCTGTTAAAGTGGTATACTCAATAGTTCAGCAAATCTGGAAAACCCAGGAGTGGACACAAGACTGGAAAAGGTCAGTTTTTACCCCAATTCCAAAGAAGCAAAGTGCTAAAGAATGTTCAAGCTACTGGACAATTGCACTTACTTCCAATTCTAGTAAGATTATGTTCAAAATCCTACAAGCTAGGCTTCAGCAGTACTTGAATCAATGTAAAACCTGGATTTAAAAATGCAGAGGAACCAGAAATTATATTGACAACACTCACTGGATCATGATGAAAGCAAGGGAATTCTAGAAAATATCTGCTTCTTTATCGTTGGCTACAAGAAAGCCTTTGACTATGTAGATCACAACGAACTGAGGAATATTCTTAAAGTGATAGGAATACCAGATCACTTGACCTGTCTCCTAACAAACCTGAATGTGGGTCAAAAAACAACAGTTAGAAGCAAATGTGGAACAAATGACTGATTCCAAATTGGGAAAGGTGTACAAAAAGGCTGTATATTGTCACCCTGTTTATTTAACTCTTATGCAGAGTATGAAAGGTAAAATGTTTGGCTGGATGAATCACAAATTGGAATCAAGATTGTGGGAAGAAATATCAACAACTTCAGATATGCAAATAATTCCACTGCAATGGCAGAAAATGAAGAATAACTAAAGAACCTCTTGATGAGGGTGAAAGAGGAGAGTAAAAATCTGGCTTGAAAATCAACATTAAAAAACTAAGATTATGACATCCAGTTCCATCACTTCATAGCAAATAGAAGGGGAAAAAGTAGGAGCAGTAACAGACTTTTTTGGGGGCTCCAAAAATCTGCAAACAGTGACTGAAGCTATGAAATTAGAAGATGTTTGGTCCTTGGAAGGAAAGCTATGACAAACCTAGACATCATATTAAAAAGCAGAGACATCACTTTGCCAACAAATATCCATTATAGTCAAAACTATGCTTTTTCCAGTAGTTATGTACGGATGTGATAGTTACTTTCAAACTGTAGTGCTGGTGAAGACTCCTGAGAGTTCCTTGGACTGCAAGCAGATCAAATCGGTTGATCCTAAAGGAAATAAACCCTGAATATTCATTGGAAAGACTGATGCTGAAGCTGAAGCTCCAGTACTCTGGCCACCTGATGTAAAGAGCCAAATTATTGGAAAAAGCCTTGATGCTGGGAAAGATTTCAAGAAAAAGGAGAAGAAGGTGGCAGAAAATGAGATGATCTAATAGCACCACTAACTCAATGGACATGAATTTGAGCTAACTCCAAGAGATAGTGGCAGACGGAGGAGCCTGGGATGCTGCAGTCCATGCAATCACAAAGAGTTGAATTTGACTTAGCAACTGGACAACAATGACAATTTCACAATATATTTTGCAGGTGGTCTTCTGATTCAAAACTGTTATTGGAGCTTCAGCTTCAGCATCAGTGCTTCCAATGGATATGCAGGTTTGGTTTCATTTAGGAGTGACTGGTTTGATCTCCTTGCAGTTCAGGGGACTCTCTGGAGTCTTCTCCAGCACCACAATTCAAAATAACCATTACCTCAGTGCTCAGCTTTCTTTATGGTCCAACTCTCAGATCTGTACATGACTACTGGAAAAACCATAGCTTTGACTCTATGGACTTTTGTTGGCAAAGTGATGTCTCTTCTTTTGAATATGTTACCTAAGTTAATCAGAGCTTTCCTTGCAAGAAGTAAGAGCCTTCTAATTTCACCTATCAAGGCAGATGATTTGTTAATAGCTGGGGTATCTGGTTTAAATATGTAATAGAATTATTTACTACTTTTGCAGACCCACAAATAAGTAAATATTTTATTCAGGACTTGGTATGATGAAATTTATTTTGTTTCTGAATTCTCAGCCAAAAATTATTGTCTCTACCTTTTCTCCCTATTCCAATCCTGGGTAATATTGATATTTTGTTCATACACTCAAGGCAACAGGCTTTGGTAGTCTGTTTTATAGGACTGAGATATATATACTCACGTCTCTTTAATGATTTGTGAGATAGTCTTCTCAACTGTCACAAATCCCATTTTGAAAGCTAATCAGAATGTCTATTAATAACTGAATATTTCATCAAAATATAACTCTCTGGTTTCTTCACTCATCTTTAATTCTGCTATTGTTTTCATATTCTCAAAGCTTTTTTAGTCACATACTGAAAGTATAAGGAAAATATTTTATATACGAATGTAAGTTTACATTAGGTTTTAGTTGTATTATTGTATTTACAAATTTTCTGTTTATATCAGATCAGATCAGTCGCTCAGTCGTGTCCAACTCTTTGCGACCGCATGAACCGCAACACGCCAGGCCTCCCTGTCCATCACCAGCTCCCGGAGGTCACTCAGACTCACATCCATCAAGTCAGTGATGCCATCCAGCCATCTCATGCTCTGTCGTCCCCTTCTCCTCCTGCCCTCAATCCCTCCCAGCATGCCCTCAATCCCTCCCAATCCCTCTCCAATGAGTAAACTCTTCACATGAGGTGGCCAAAATACTGGAGTTTCAGCTCTAGCATCATTCCTTCCAAAGAAATTCCAGGGCTGATCTCCTTCAGAATGGACTGGTTGGATCTCCTTGCAGTCCAAGGGACTCTCAAGAGTCTTCTCCAACACCACAGTGCAAAAGCATCAATTCTTCAGCGCTCAGCCTTCTTCACAGTCCAGCTCTCACATCCATACATGACCACAGGAAAGACCATAGCCTTGACTAGGCGAATCTTTGTTGGTAAAGTAATGTCTCTGCTTTTGAATATGCTATCTAGGTTGGTCATAACTTTCCTTCCAAGGAGTAAGCGTCTTTTAATTTCATGGCTGCAGTCACCATCTGCAGTGATTTTGGAGCCCAGAAAAATAAAGTCTGACACTGTTTCCACTGTTTCTCCATCTATTTCCCATGTAGTGATGGGACCAGATGCCATGATCTTCGTTTTCTGAATGTTGAGCTTTAAGCCAACCTTTTCACTCTCCACTTTCACTCCCATCAAGAGGCTTTTTAGCCCCTCTTCACTTTCTGCCATAAGGGTGGTGTCATCTGCATACCTGAGGTTATTGATATTTCTCCCAGCCATCTTGATTCCATCTGTTTATATAGATTGACATATATTCTATCACTGAATAAGAACATTGCAAACCTAATCAGTATGATTAGAGAAAGAAGCCAATAATATACTCAGTCACAATCAGTAAAAACAGTCAATTGTTATACTATACAAATCAGTGTACACCAGTTAATATGCTAATTCTATCAGTCATCAGAATTAGAATATTTATTCATTCACCTCATCAATCTGAAAATCTTACAAAGAAAAATATACATAAAGTAACAACACTTAGCTCATACAAATCATCAAGTTAGCAGTGGCAAATGAAATAAAGCATATGCAAGTTCTTTATGAAGGGCAGAGCATTTTCACAAGATAGAAATATTGAAGATGCTCTCTCAATAATCCAAAATTATGGTATGGGGCTTCCCAGGTGGCACTCGTGGTAAAGAACCTGCCTGCCAATGTGGGAAACGTAAGATACACAGGCTAAATCACTGGCTTGAGAAGATATTGGAGGACAGCATAAATTCAGTATTCTTGCCTGGAGAATTCCAGTGAAACAGGAACCTGGCATGCTACAGTCCATAGGATCACAGTCAGACATGACTGAAGTCACTTAGCACACACATGGTCCACATACCTCTAAAAGTTGTGTGTGTGTGTGTGTGTGTGTGTGTGTGTGTGTGTGTGTGTGTGTTAGCCACTAAGTCATAGGATTCTCCAGGCAAGAATACTGGAATTCTTCCAGACCCAGAGATTGAATTCCAGTCTCGTGTTGAAGACAGATCCTTTATCATCTGAGCCACCAAGGAGGCCCATAAATAGTGTATAGCTCTTAATATTTTTTGTTTTATTTTTTCATGATGCTTATGTTTACACTTGGATTTATACTTAGTTGAAAAAAATCATGCACCCCTTATCTCAGTTAGAAGGTTTGTTCAAATGAGTCTACCAGTCTCTTTGGCACAGTAGGTAACATAAAAAGTTAAATGCCAATATTGGTAATCCATGGGTCAGGTGAAAAGCACCTCTGTACTTCAATTCACATGGTATTTCATATCTAAAAGATATTTGATTTTCTGCACCCATATGAAGCCAGGGAGATAGCCAGAACATGTCTAGAGAGTCATAGAATTTTACAGTTGGAAGTAAATTTATTGTGAAACCCCAAATACATCAGATAAAGAAATAGACTTACAAAGGTTAAATAACAAGCACAATTTAAGGTTGGACTAACTGATCTCAGATTTGGGGAAAAAATCTAGATTTTTTTTTCTTTATTCCCAGTACAACTACCCAAGTTTCTTTCAGACTCAAATAACATTTGATAGCCTATTTCCATTTCATTTGAGATGTACAAAACTGTGTAAATACTTGCTCTAAACTCTTGCTGGATAAAAATTATAACTAGATATTTTATAAAAAGAACTTTTTACTATCAAAATATGTTAGAATTATTTTTGAAGGTAAATTAAGGTATGTTGTTTTGTGGAATGACAAAGACACTATTGTTTAAATAAACCAAGAGAGGTAATGATTCTATGTCTGCTTTGCTAGAAGAAAGCAAAATTATTAGCACAAATATTTTGGGATGCATTAATAAAAATCCTGACCAACTGACTAGCAACTATTTTCTCTAATTAATTGGTCTAAAATAATTATAATTATTTGGAGATTTTTCATTTAAGAAAAGTGTTAGTCAGTAAAAGATAAGAGGAGAGTGCAAAAGCTGGCTTAAAACTCAACATGCAAAAACTAAGATAATGGCATCTGGTCCCATCGTTTCATGGCAAATAGATGGGTAAACAATGAAAACAGTGAGAGACTATCTTCTTGGGCTCCAAAATCACTGCAGATGGTGACTGCTGCCACGAAATTAAAAGACACTTGCTCCTTGGAAGAAAAGTTATAACCAACCTAGATAGCATATTAAAAAGCAGAGACATTACATTGCTGACAAAGGTCCACAGTCCATAGTCATAGTCATAGTCAAAGCTATGATTTTTTCCAGTAGTCATGTATGAATGTGAGAGTTGGACCATAAAGAAGACTGAGTGCTGAAGAATTGATGCTTTTGAACTGTGGTATTAGAGAATACTCTTGAGAGTCCCTTGGACTGCAAGGAGATCCAACCAGTCCCTCCTAAAGGAAATCAGTCCCGAATATTCATCAGAAGGACTGATGCTGAAGCTAAAACTCCAATATTTTGGCCACCTGCAAAGAGCTGACTCATAGGAAAAGAGACTGATGCTGGGCAAGATCTAAGGCAGAAGGATAAGGGGACAACAGAGGATGACATGGTTGGATGGCATCACCTACTCAATGGACATGAGTTTGAATGAGCTCTGGGAGATGGGAAGGACAGGGAAGCCTGGTGTGCTGCTGTCCACGGGGCTGCAAAGCATCAGACATGATTGAGGGACTGAACAACAATTACAACAGCAAAGTATAACAAGAGCTTCTAAGAATACAGTTTTGTTAAATCTTAGTTCTTAAAGGAAATCCATAAGAACTCAACCTCTCAGTTTTGCTGAATAACAATGAATTGTCATCTAGCCCCAAGTGCAAATGGTGCCTTCTTGTATGTAAATAAAAAGGCACCATGTGGATATGTTCAGTATATATAATGGTTGGCCAGACAGAGACTGAAAGATGCTCAGTCTTTCAGCATCTGGGGGAGGGGGCGGGGAGGGGTTGATGACTTTATGGACATTTTTGAGTTATTGAATTAACTCTCTTGAAGTCTTTACTCCTTGTGTCTTTCATGAGCCAACAATAATAAAGCAATACCCAAAATAATAAGACATGCCATTTATTCACCAATACCTAGAATATAGATTTACTTACAAGACAAAAAGATACTATGGAGGTAGGAAAAATCATAACTGAGTAGCTTATGTTTGCAACAGAGGATTACTCTTTACTGAAAATTATGGTTATATTAATACAGATGTATTTTGTACTGAGGGCTTCCTGGCAGCAGAGATGATGAAGATTTTGCCTGCAATTCAAGAGACTTGAGTATGATCCATGGGTAGGAAAGATAACTAGAGAAGTGAATGGCTACCCACTCCAGTATTCTTGCCTAGAACTCACTTTGAATAAGCATTTCCTTGTAGTGCTTGATACAAAAATGCTGAAATCTTCCCTTTAATACAAGTTGAAATAGATTTTATCCTAGGACTAACAGAAATATTTCTTTAATCTATACGGAGTGAATCTGCTTAATAGGCCACACAAGATTTACTACTAGTTTAAGATAGAGTTGAAAGTTTATATATATAATATATATTTTATATAATAAATCAGATCGGATCAGATCAGATCAGTCGCTGAGTCATGTCCGACTCTTTGTGACCCCATGAACTGCAGCACGCCAGGCCTCCCTGTCGATCACCAGCTTTCAGAGGTCACTAAGACTCACATGCATCGAGTCAGTGATGCCATGCAGCCATCTCATCCTCTGTCGTCCCCTTCTCCTCCTGCCCCCAATCCCTCCCAGCATCAGAGTCTTCTCCAATGAGTCAACTCTTCTCATGAGGTGGCCAAAAATACTGGAGTTTCGGCTTTAGCATCATTCCTTCCAAAGAAATCCCAGTGCTGATCTCCTTCAGAATGGACTGGTTGGATCTCCTTGCAGACCAAGGGACTCTCAAGAGTCTTCTCCAACACCACAGTTCAAAAGCATCAATTCTTCAGTGCTCAGCCTTCTTCACAGTCCAGCTCTCACATCCATACATGACCACAGGAAAGACCATAGCCTTGACTAGGTGAACCTTTGTTGGCAAAGTGATGTCTCTGCTTTTGAACATGCTATCAAGGTTGGTCATAACTTTCCTTCCAAGGAGTAAGCGTCTTTTAAGTTCATGGCTGCAGTCACCATCTGCAGTGATTTTGGAGCCCAGAAAAATAAAGTCTGACACTGTTTCCACTGTTTCCCCATCTATTTCCTATGTAGTGATGGGACCAGATGCCATGATCTTCGTTTTCTGAATGTTGAGCTTTAAGCCAACCTTTTCACTCTCCACTTTCACTTTCATCAAGAGGCTTTTGAGTTCCTCTTCACTTTCTGCCATAAAGGTGGTATCATCTGCATACCTGAGGTTATTGATATTTCTCCCGGCAATCTTGATTCCAGCTTGTGTTTTTTCCAGTCCAGCATTTCTCATGATGTACTCCTCTGCATATAAGTTAAATAAACATGATGACAATATACAGCCTTGACATACTCCTTTTCCTATTTGGAACCAGTCTCTTATTCCATGACCAGTTCTAACTGCTGCTTCCTGACCTGCATACAAATTTCTCAAGAGGCAGGTCAGGTGGTCTGGTATTCCCATCTCTTTCAGAATTTTCCACAGTTTATTGTGATCCACATAGTCAAAGGCTTTGGCATAGTCAATAAAGCAGAAATAGATGTTTTTCTGGAACTCTCTTGCTTTTTCCATGATCCAGCAGATGTTGGCAATTTGATCTCTGGTTCCTCTGCCTTTTCTAAAACCAGCTTGAACATCGGAAAGTTCACAGTTCACGTGTTTCTGAAGCCTGGCTTGGAGAATTTTGAGCATTACTTTACTAGCGTGTGAGATGAGTGCAATTGTGCGGTAGTTTGAGCACTCTTTGGCATTGCCTTTCTTTCGGATTGGGATGAAAACTGACCTTTTCCAATCTTGTGGCCTCTGCTGAGTTTTCCAAATTTGCTGAGTGCAGCACTTTCACAGCATCATCTTTCAGGATTTGGAGTAGCTCCACTGGAATTCCATCACCTCCACTAGCTTTGTTCGTAGCGATGCTTTCTAAGGCCCACTTGACTTCACATTCCAGGATGTCTGGCTCTAGGTCAGTGATCACACCATCATGATTTTCTGGGTCGTGAAGCTCTTTTTTGTACAGTTCTTCTGTGTATTCTTGCCACCTCTTCTTAATATCTTCTGCTTCTGTTAGGTCCATACCATTTCTGTCCTTTATCGAGCCCATCTTTGCATGAAATGTTCCTTTGGTATCTCTGATTTTCTTGAAGAGATCCCTAGTCTTTCCCATTCTGTTGTTTTCCTCTATTTCTTTGCATTGATCTTTGAAGAAGGCTTTCTTATCTCTTCTTGCTATTCTTTGGAACTCTGCATTCAGATGTTTATATCTTTCCTTTTCTCCTTTGCTTTTCGCTTCTCTTCTTTTCACAGCTATTTGCAAGGCCTCCCCAGACAGCCATTTTGGTTTTTTGCATTTCTTTTCCATGGGGATGGTCTTGATCCCTGTCTCCTGTACAATGTCAGGAACCTCATTCCATAGTTCATCAGGCACTCTATCTATCAGATCTAGGCCCTTAAATCTATTTCTCACTTCCACTGTATAATCATAAGGGATTTGATTTAGGTCAGACCTGAATGATCTAGTGGTTTTCCCTACTTTCTTCAATTTCAGTCTGAATTTGGCAATAAAGAGTTCATGGTCTGAGCCACAGTCAGCTTCTGGTCTTGTTTTTGCTGATTGTATAGAGCTTCTCCATCTTTGGCTGCAAAGAATATAATCGATCTGATTTCGGTGTTGACCATCTGGTGATGTCCATGTATAGAGTCTTCTCTTGTGTTGTTGGAAGAGGGTATTTGCTATGAACAGTGCATTTTCTTGGCAAAACTCTGTTAGTCTTGTCCTTGCTTCATTTCGTATTCCAAGGCCAAATTTGCCTGTTACTCCAGGTGTTTCTTGACTTCCTACTTTTGCATTCCAGTCCCCTATAATGAAAAGGACATCTTTTTTGGGTGTTAGTTCTAAAAAGTCTTGTAGGTCTTCATAGAACCGTTCAACTTCAGCTTCTTCAGCATTACTGGTTGGGGCATACACCTGGATTACTGTGACATTGAATGGTTTGCCTTGGAAACGAACAGAGATCATTCTGTCATTTTTGAGATTGCATCCAAGTACTGCATTTCGGACTCTTTTGTTGACCATGATGGCCACTTCATTTCTTCTGAGGGATTCCTGCCCGCAGTAGTAGATATAATGGTCCTCTGAGTTAAATTCACCCATTCCAGTCCATTTTAGTTTGCTAATTCCTAGAATGTTGACATTCACTCTTGCCATCTCTTGTTTGACCACTTCCAATTTGCCTTGATTCATGGACCTGACATTCCAGGTTCCTATGCAATATTGCTCTTTACAGCATCAGACTTTGCTTCTATCACCAGACACATCTACAGCTGGGTATTCTTTCTGCTTTGGTTCCATCCCTTCATTCTTTCTGGAGTTATTTTTCCACTGATCTCCAGTAGCATATTGGGCCCCTACTGACCTGGGGAGTTTCTCTTTCAGTATCCTATCATTTTGCCTTTTCATACTGTTCATGGGGTTCTCAAGGCAAGAATACTGAAGTGGTTTGCCATTCCCTTCTCCAGCGGACCACACCCTGTCAGATCTCTCCACCATGACCCGCCCATCCTGGGTTGCCCCACGGGCATGGCTTAATTTCATTGAGTTAGACAAGGCTGTGGTCCTGGTGTGATTAGATTGACTAGTTTTCTGTGAGTATGGTTTCAGTGTATTTGCCCTCTGATGCCCTCTTACAAGACCTACTGTCTTACTTGGGTTTCTCTTACCTTGGGCGTGGGGTATCTCTTCCCGGCTGCTCCAGCAAAGCACAGCCATCGCACCTTACCTTGGTCGAGGGGTCTCTCCTCACCGCTGCCCTTCCTGACCTTGGGGGAGGGATATCTCCTCACCGCCACCCTTCCTGACCTCGGTCGTGGGGTAGCTCCTCTTGGCCGTGCTTAGTGCTCCAGTCCTCACCGCCATCCTTCCTCTGTCGTTGGGTAACTCCTTTCAGTGTGCCGCGCAGTCGGCGAGGCACTCTTAGTGCACCGCTGGCGGGTAGGCTGGGCGCTCTCAGTGCGCCACTTGCGGGTAGGCGGGGCGCTCTCAGTGCACCGCTCGCGGGTAGGCCAGGCGCTCTCAGTGCATATTTATATAATAGATTTAAGGGTCTAGATCTGATAAACAGAGTACCTGATGAACTATGGATGGAAGTTCGTGACATTGTACAAGAGACAGGGATCAAGACCATCCTCAAGAAAAAGAAATGGAAAAAAGTAAAATGGCTGTCTGAGGAGGCCTTACAAATAGCTGTGAAGAGAAGTGAAAAGCAAAGGAGAAAAGGAAAGTTAAAGCCATTTGAATGCAAAGTTCCAAAGAATAGCAAGGAGAGATAAGAAAGTGTTTCTCAGTGATCAGTGCAAAAAAATGGAGGAAAACAATAGAATGGGAAAGAGTAGAGATCTCCTCAAGAAAATTAGAGATACCAAGGGAACATTTCATGCAAAGATGGGCTCAATAAAGGACAGAAATGGTATGGACCTAACAGAAGAAGATATATTAAGAAGAGGTGGCAAGAACACACAGAACTGTATAAAAAAGATCTTCAAGACCCAGGTAATCACGATGGTGTGATCACTCACTTAGAGCCAGATCCTGGAATGTGAAGTCAAGTGGGCCTTAGAAAGCATCACTACAATGAAAACAAGTGGAGGTGATGGAATTCCAGTTGAGCTATTTCAAATTCTGAAAGATGATGCTATGAAAGTGCTGTACTCAATATGCCAGTAAATTTGGAAAACTCAGCAGTGGCCACAGGACTAGAAAAGGTCAGTTTTCATTCCAATTCAAAAGAAAGGCAATGCATAAGAATGCTCAAACTACTGAACAGTTGCACTCATCTCACACGCTAGTAAAGTAATGCTCAAAATTCTCCAAGCCAGGGTTCAGAAACACATGAACCATGAACTTCCAGATGTTCAAGCAGTTTTTAGTAAAGGCAGAGGAAACAGAGATCAAATTGCCAACATCCGCTGGATCATCAAAATAGCAAGAGAGTTCTAGAAAAACATCTATTTCTGCTTTATTGATTATGCAAAAGCCTTTGACTGTGTGAATCACAATAAACTATGGGAAATTCTCAAAGAGATGGGAATACCAGACCACATGACCTGCCTCTTGAGAAATCTATATGCAAGTCAGGAAGGAACAGTTAAAACTTGACATGGAACAACAGACTGGTTCTAAATAGGAAAAGGAGTACATCAAGGCTATATATTATCACCCTGCTTATTTAACTTATATGCAGAGTACATCATGAGAAATGCTGGGCTGGATGAAGCACAAGCTGGAATCCAGATTGCTACAAGAAATATCAATAACCTCAGATATGCAGATGACACCACCCTTATGGCAGAAAGTAAGAACTAAAGAGCCTCTTGATGAAAGTGAAAGAGGAGAGTAAAAAAGTTGGCTTAAAGCTCAACATTCAAAAAACTAATATCATGGGATTCGGTCCCATCACTTAATGGGAAATAGATGGAGAAACAGTGGAAACAGTGCCTGACTTTATTTTTGGGGGCTCCTAAATCTCTGCAGATGGTGATTGCAGCCATGATATTAAAAGTCGCTTACTCCTTGGAAGGAAAGGTATGACCAACCTAGACATCATATTAAAGAGCAGAGACATTACTTTGCCAACAAACAGCTATCTAGTCAAGGCTATAGTTTTTCCAGTGGTCATGTATGCATGTGAAAGTTGGACTATAAAGAAAGCTGAGCCCTGAATAATTGATGCTTCTGAGCTGCAGTGTTGGAAAAGACTCTTCAAAGTCCCTTAGATTAAAGGTGATCAAACCAGTCCATCCTAAAGGAGATCAGTCCTGGGTGTTCACTGGAAGGACTGATGTTGAAGATGAAACTCTAATACTTTGTCCATCTGATGAGAAGAGCTAACTCATTTGAAAAGACACTGATACTGGGGAAGATTGAAGGCAGGAGGAGAAGGGGACAACAGGACATGAGATGGTTTGATGGCATCACCAACTCAATGGGCAGGAGTTTGGGTAGGCACCGGGAGTTGTTGATGGACAGGGAGGCCTGGTGTGCTACTACAGGAAATAGTCAGACTTGACTGAGTGACTGAACTAAGTTTATATAATATAATATATATGATATTATATATGAATTTATATATGACTTATATATAGTATTAATTTATATATTATTTATTATAATATAAATAAATATTAAGTATGGATGTGAGAGTTGGACTGTGAAGAAGGCTGAGCACCAAAGAATTGATGCTTCTGAACTGTGGTGTTGGAGAAGACTCTTGAGAGTCCCTTGGACTGCAAGGAGATCCAACCAGTCCATTCTAAAGCAGATCAGCCCTGGGATTTCTTTGGAAGGAACGATGCTAAAGCTGAAACTCCAGTATTTTGGCCACCTCATGCGAAGAGTTGACTCATTGGAGAAGACTCTGATGCTGGGAGGGATTGGGGACAGGAGGAGAAGGGGACGACAGAGGATGAGATGGGTGGATGGCATCATTGACTTGGACATGAGTCTGAGTGAACTCCGGGAGTTGGTGATGGACAGGGAGGCCTGGCAAGCTGTGATTCATGGGGTTGCAAAGAGTTGGACATGACTGAGTGACTGATCTGATCTGATATTAGATTAATATAATTATTATATTTTATATAATATATATATATATATATATATATATATATATATATATATATATGAAGCAATTAAGATCTGGAACATTATGCTCAATATCCTATTTCAAGTAGATGTTGAGAGTTAGTGTTAAGTCTTCTGGTCACTGAGTTTAATAGATTAAAATATAATGTCACTTTCATCAAAGCAGATGATACCTACAAAAATGTAGTATGAGTTGGAAAGGCCCATAGAACATATACTTTCCAGTAATGTGTATAGACAGAAGCATTTTTTAAAAAAATATACTCAGTTCAGTTCAGTTCAGTCACTCAGTCATGTCCGACTCTTTGCGACCCCATGAATCACAGCACGCCAGGTCTCCCTGTCCATCACCTACTCCCAGAGTTCACTCAGAGTCATGTCCATGGAGTCAGTGAAGCCATCCAGCCATCTCATCCTCTATCGTCCCCTTCTCCTCCTGCCCCCAATCCCTCCCAGCATCAGAGTCTTTTCCAATAAGTCAGCTCTTCGCATGAGGTGGCCAAAGTACTGGAGTTTCAGCTTCAGCATCATTCCTTCCAAAATATACTACTTAATATATAAATAATACTACCTAAAATTTTTTATTATTAGTATTATTTATATATTAAGTAGTATATTTTGGAAGGAATGATGCATGGCATCTGGTCCCATCACTGCATGGGAAATAGATGGGGAAACAGTGGAAACAGTGTCAGACTTTGTTTTTCTGGGCTCCAAAATCACTGCAGATGGTGACTGCAGCCATGAAATTAAAAGACGCTTGCTCCTTGGAAGGAAAGTTATGACCAACCTAGATAGCATATTCAAAAGCAGAGACATTACTTTACCAACAAAGGTTCGCCTAGTCAAGGCTATGGTCTTTCCTGTGGTCATGTATGGATGTGAGAGCTGGACTGTGAAGAAGGCTGAGCGCCGAAGAATTGATGCTTTTGAACTGTGGTGTTGGAGAAGACTCTTGAGAGTCCCTTGGACTGCAAGAAGATCCAACCAGTCCATTCTGAAGGAGATCAATCCTGGAATTTTTTTGGAAGTAATGATGCTAAAACTGAAACTCCAGTATTTTGGCCACCTCATGCGAAGAGTTGACTCATTGGAGAAGACTCTGATGCTGGGAGGGATTGAGGGCAGGAGGAGAAGGGGACGACAGAGGATGAGATGGCTGGATGGCATCACTGACTCGATGGATGCGAGTCTGAGTGACCTCCGGGAGCTGGTGATGGACAGGGAGGCCTGACGTGCTGCGGTTCATGGGGTCGCAAAGAGTCGGACACGACTGAGAGACTGATCTGATCTGATCTGACTACCTAAAATAGCCAATTAAAATTTAATGCATGTCTGCAGAAGCATAAAATATGACTTGCTTTCAAGATTCACTGCTCAGAATTTTCAGGGTAATTTTAAATACAATTTAGAAAAAAAGTTTTGGAGCAATGAACAATGTGTGAAAGCCTAATAAAGTCAAAGCCTGTGTTTGAAGCATATTAGACTATTCAAATGACACAGGTTATTATTATCATTGGTCATTTAGAATATGTCTGCAAGACATAGAACACTTGTGGGCTTTGGCAAAAATATTAAGAACCTTAAATGTTTCATGTGTTATATTCTTAGTAAAAACAGTAAATTTTGCTTCCTCCGGTTTGTAGAAGCTACAACTAAGAGCCAGTTTATATGGAGAAGCTATACAAGCTGTATAACCCTTGGCATTTCTAGAAATACTAAGATCTGTCCTAAAGAGAAAAACAACCAAAATCCAGATGCACAAAGAGTTAGGTCCCTCTAATTTAGGAAATATATTAAGACTGAAGATAAGTGATACATTTGATAGTTATGAAAATATTCTCCAGATGCATAAAAATAAGGATTCATAAAATATTTTATACTGAAGAAAATTCACTCATGAAGTAATTTTTGATGAAAAGTAAAAAGATTTATAATGAAGTCCACCATTTGAGTACTTGCTAAGGAAAATTTATCTTATTTTTTAATGACATGAAATTCATTCCACAAAAAAAAAGCCTTAACAATTTAGATTCCGATCGTCAAGAAAGTACTAGTACAGATTTTAAGGTTGATGTCAGCCTATCTGGCCTTCAAAGTGAATTATTCATTATCACTAATATAATTATTTCATTGTACTCTGCTAATTCAATATTATTGCATTAGTGGAAGCATATGGTCTTGTACTGGAGAGGGAAATGGCAACCCACTCTACTACTCTTGCCTGGAAAATCCCATGGACCGACGAAGGAACCTGGTAGACTATAGTCCGTGGGGTCACGAAGAGTTGGACACGACTGAGCCCCTTCACTATGGTCTTCTGCTGACATTTACCTTTGCTGTAACAAGAATTAATTTTGAATTATTTTTATTTGTCACTTTTAAAAAATTCATAATTCCTCTTATTAAAAGAAAAATGGGTTTTGGTTATGAGGAGACAGGGCCTTAGGGAGGTGATTAGCTCATGAAGACAGAGTTCTCATAAATGGAATTGTTGTTGCTGTCCAGTGACTAAGTCTTGACGGATGCTTTGCAACCCCATGCATTCCAGCATGCCAGGCTTCCCTGTCCTTCACCATCTCCTGGAGTTTGCTTGAACTCATGTCCATTGAGTCAGTGAAGCCAACCAACAACCTCATCCTCTGTTGTCCTCTTCTCTTCTTGACCAACTAGTGTCCTTATAAAAGAGACCTCAGAGATCTGGCTTGCCCTTCTCACCAAGTGCTGTGCTGTGCCTAGTCACTCAGTTGTGTGTGACTCTTTGTGACCCCATGGGCTGTAGCCATGCAGGTTTTTCTGTCCATGGGATTCTCCAGGTAAGAGTATTGGAGTGGGTTGCCAGGACCTCTCTCCGAGTGAGGACACAGCAAAAAGTGGCGGAGAACCAGGAAGGTGGCTCTCACAACATACTAAATATGCCTGGTACTTTGTTTTTGAATTTTTTAGCCTCCAGAACTGTAAGAAGTAAACCTCTGTTGTTTATAAGCTTCCCAGCTTATGGTATTTTGTTTTAGTGTCAGAACTGAATATGAACCACAAGTAACTTGTGGAGATAAAATTTTATTTTCCTTGAAAATGTATATACAATTACTCTAATAATATTTACTTAAATTGTCCACATAAACTCACTTGAATTGCCCTTACCAAAAACCTAATTGATTTTCCTTTTATGTCTCTTCCATTTCCTTACTCTATTATAATTGTCTATGATTCTTTGAATGAGTGAATGAAGTCACTCAGTCATGTCCAACTCTTTGCGACCCCATAGACTATAGCCTACCAGGCTCCTCCGTCCATGGGATTTTCCAGGCAAGAGTACTGGAGTGGGTTGCCATTTCCTTCTCCAGAGGATATTCCTGACCCAGGGATCGAACCCGGGTCTCCTGCATTCCTGCAGTAATATCAAATTCATAGTTGTTTGTATCCCTTAATAACTGATAAGCCAAGATTCTCTATTTTTCAACATACTCTGAGTTTTTCTAACTGTATTTTATATTATTGAACAGAATTAAAAATCATCTTGTCCTGCTCCATAAAATTCCTGTTTAGAACTCATAATTGCTTTGTATTTTGCATTTTTTAGAAGAGAAAAGCCATTTTGTAATATTAATAACATGTAGGGGATTCAAGAGATTTGTTTATCCATTTGCTTACTGAAGAATATTTGGGCTATGTTCAGCACTGGCTATTATTAATAAAATGACTATGAAATACTCAAGAAATCTTTTTATGGACAATGTTTGTATTTATAATATATCAATAGCCACAAATGAAATTTTTATGTGATAGTGTAGACAGGTATTTATTCTTATTAGAAAATTTGAGTTTCTTTTTCTAAATTCAGAGTAAGTTAAATAAAATAAAATTTAAAAGAAATAAAGTTAAATTATATACTTTAAAAAAATAAATAAATAGAGAGTAACATTTTTATCCCTGTTGCAAATATACCATGTATAATAATATACAGGCATTTCATTCTCTACATTTTCAGCAACATTTGGTTTTTATCAGTCTCTTTATCCATCTAGTGATAGATACCTGGCATATCATTTTTAGTTTGTATTTCCTTGAGGAATAGTTTGTCTTGAGTACTTTTTTAAAAAATTATTTTTGTGCCTTCCTAGTATGCATTTTTCTATTCATAGATATTCCTTTGTGAAGCTTCTGTTCTAATATTTTGCTCATTTTTATTGAATTTCTTGTCATTTCATTATTGACTTGTAGAAATTTGTTGCATAATTCTGGGTTCAAGTTGTCTTTCAAATCTATATTTTGCAAATATCATTTTCTTGGACTTAATTTTAAAATTAAAATTTAAAATTCTTTTACAATTTATTTTCTCAATGTTTTATTTTAATGAACAGAATTTTTATGATTTACAATATATTTTTAAGGCTATTGTTCTGGATCTATTAAATAAAACTTTTCTTCTCCAAAACTGTGCAAATATTTTCTTCTGAAAAGTTATAGTTTTCAAATTTGTGATAATATATATAATCCATTTCATGTTGATTTTATAAATTTGTAATATGTGAAGAAAATATCAAAGAATTGTTCTTTATAAAAAATGTTTCCAGTTATTCCAGCTCCCATGATTTGAAGATTTTTCTTTCCCCAATTATGACTTTGGCATCTTTTAAAAAATCAAAGTATCATTACATAAAAGTGGATCCTTTTCTATTTTCCACTGATCTGTTTGTTAGGACTTCAACATACATATTTTGGGGAACATAATTCAGTTTATAACATAGGATCTCATGTTTTCTTGAGAAGGCATTGTTCAGCTTTTGGATTTTTGAGCTTTTTTTTTTTTTTTTTCCCCCTCTCTGTTCTTCAGAAAGAATTATTTTCATTGGTCATAGCCATTGAGTGCTATGCTTATGTTAGGGCTTCCCTGTTGGCTCAGATGGAAAGAATCCGCTTGCAATGTGGGAGACTTGGCTTCTATCCCTGGGTTGGAAAGATCCCCTGGAGGAGGGCATTGTAACCCACTCCAGCATTCTTGCCTGGAGCATCCCCATGGACAGAGGAGTTTGGCAGGCTACAGTCCATGGGGTCGCAGAGTTGGATACCACTGAATGACTAAGCAGCAGCGAGGCAGCAAGCTTAGCTCACTGGATCTCTATTTTGTTGTTTCTGTTTGTTTGCCAGGTCCATCCAGTGAAGTTTTTCTTTTCTTATTTTTTTTTTTTTATTTTAGATATTCTACTTTTCCATTCTAGAATTATAACTTTATTTTTTCTTATAATTTTTATTTTCTCTGCTGTAATTTCCAGACTGTGTTATCTCATGTTAGTCTTTGTTGGTTGTCTTACTTTCTAGACAATCAGCCATATTTTCCTATGTATTTATTTGTTGAGTAATTTTGACTTCTATCTTTGACATTGTTGTTCAGTCGCTCAGTCATGTCTGACTCTTTGACATTGAGTAGTATTTTATTTTATATATTTTTAGAATTTCTACTTTAAGTTATTTCTGTTTCTCCTATGAATATTGATTTTGCTTTTTAAGCAAGCATTCAATTTTCCTAAACCACAATTTTGTCACTCTTGTGGGTACAGAAGTTCAAATCTCAATATTTTTTAGCCTTTTCTGCAGTTCTTGTAATATGCCTCGTAATTCAGACTTCAAGGGTAAGTCAGAATCTGGCAAATCCTATATTTAGATGTGGGTCTCTTTCACTCTGGTCCTCTAATTTCCCTCTCTAACTGAGAGATATTCCCTCTTAGTATTCTTTGACTCTGGTAGCACTTTATTTCTAGTTCTTCTTTCTTTCTAGTTCTTCAATTGTTTAAGTCTTTTCTTTTTTTTTTTTTTTTTTCTAATAAAATTTGAGTTATTCCTTTTGGATATGACTAAGGTTGAATATCAAGAAACTATCTGTGAAAGAAGGAACTCTGCTGCTGCTAAGTCACTTCAGTCGTGTCGGACTCTGTGCGACCCCATAGACGGAAGCTCACCAGGCTCCCCTGTCCCTGGGATTCTCCAGGCAAGAACACTGGAGTGGGTTGCCATTTCCTTCTCCAATGCATGAAAGCGAAAAGTGAAAGTGAAGCCGCTCAATCGTGTCCAACTCTTAGCGACCCCATTGACTGGAGCCTACCAGGCTCCTCCGTCCATGGGATTTTCCAGGCAAAAGTACTGGGGTGGGGTGCCATTGCCTTCCCCTACTTAGTGCTATTGTTTATTCTCAGTTTAACTTTTATTAACTAGTATCTGAGTGCTTTTGATTATGCTTTGTGCCTTCAGGTTTATTTTTGTTTACCAAAACTTATAGGTTTTATCTAAGGGAAGAGTGGTCTGATAGAAGATGTTCAGCCACGGCCCTAGTGAAGTATGCTTATGTACAAAGGAAAAGAGTACTACTATTTTATCTCTCAGGTACATTTGATACTTGAACAAGACCGGGATTGGACCATTGACCTCTCCCCCCGCCCAGTCAAAAATCCATGCACAATTTTGACTCCCCCCAAACTTAACTACTAATAGACTACTCTTGACTGGAAAATTTACTTATAAGCATATAAATATAAGCATATATATTTTGTATTCTTACAATAATGTAAGCTAAAGAAAATAAAAATTAAGAAAATTATAAAGAAGAAAAATTGTTTATAGGCCTGTACTCTGTCAATATCATAAGTTTACATCATCTATTTATAAGAGGAATTGTCTGTTGATACCTACAATATTGTTGTTTTATGATATAAAACACTGTAGATAATATACATATATTGTGTGTGTGTGTTAGTCACTCAGTCATGTCTGACTCTTTGAGACCCCAAGGACTGTAGCCTGCCAGACTCCTCTGTCCATGGGATTTTCCAGGCAAGAATATTGGAGTGGGCAGCCATTCCCTTCTCCAGATACATATATTACTACATTAAATTTTTTAAAAAGAAATATCTTTTACAGGTATAACAATTCATACATTGTTGATTAAGAAGCAACAACAGGATTGCTTTATTGTAGCCTAGGACAATCTATAAGATTTCTTCATGAGGCCTAGCCCATACACTAATGAATGAACCACTATAACATTTGTATGGTAAACAGTATGACAATTATTTTCATGAAACAGTATTTGGAACATTGTTACATTAAAAAAAAGTTTATCTGTGATAATAGGCTGACATGCAGTTTCTTCAATTATGAGAGAGAGAGGTATAACCTAAGGTAATGCAATTCTTTGTAAGCAAAGTAAAACGACAGTAAGAAAATAAAACAAAAGCAATACAATATTGTAAAGTTAAGCAAAATAAAATTTAATTTAAAAAAAGAAAATAAAACATTGTTAATTTTATATGAAATATTACTCACCTTATGCCTATATAAGGATAGATGGTATAGACATATAATTTATACCTTTGTGACCTACCTGGCTTTATTTTTTCAATAGTTCTAAACTATGTGGTTCATGCTATATAATGTAAATATCTCTAAGGATATAATCTTAGTTGAATGAAGGTCAGAGAATATATATTTATTGCATGATATTATTGAGTTGTACCAAAACAATAGTTTAAGGTTTTTTGTGTTCTTCTGTTAGAACATTGCTTCTTCATTTTGCTTGACTCTCTGTTAGTTCTTATATATTAGATAAATGAGCCACCTCTCCTAGTCTTGAAGGAATGGCCTCATGCAGGATATAATCTTTATCATTTAATCCTGGCCTAGCTCTAGGTTGTCTTTCAAACTTCTGTGATTGGCCAAGCAGCCTATTTTATTTTTAATGGCCCCCAGTAGTTGAGGGTGTGCCAAGATCTTTCAGTTTCCCAGAAGAGAGGATCTCAATCTGTATCTAGATTTAGCCTGATTGGGAACATATGCTCAGGCAGCAGCTTTTCAAGTGTATAAATGTATACAGTCCTGTGGGACTACAAGCATAAGTCATGCTGACCTCCAGAACTGGGCAACTGGGTAGTCTGGAAGTGAACCCAAGGTATCAGTTGCAAAAACTGTGACTCCAGATGACTGTGTACGTTTCTTTCTGGGAGTTATTAATATAAGTATGCTGTAGTGAAGCAGAGGAACACTATGATGAAGGTGCCTTCCAGCCTGTAATGTGTATTAAATTAGATATTAACACCTCCCACGGAGAAGGCAATGGCACCCCACTCCAGTACTCTTGCCTGGAAAATCCCATGGACAGAGGAGCCTGGTGGACTGTAGTCCATGGGGTCGCGAAGAGTCGGACATGACTGAGAGATTTCACTTTCCCTTTTCACTTTCATGCATTGGAGAAGGAAATGGCAATCCACTCCAGTGTTCTTGCCTTGAGAATCCCAGGGACGGGGGAGCCTAGTGGGCTGCCGTCTATGGGGTTGCACAGAGTCAGACCCGACTGAAGCAACTTAGCAGCAGCAGCAGCAATACCTCCCAGGACTTCCCTAGTGGTCCAGTGGTTAAGAATTGATGCTTCTACTGCAGGGGTGCAGGTTTGACCCCTGCTCGATCCCTTGGTCTGAGAATTAGATCCAATATGCCAGAAAATTATATGCCTCCATGACAGGTTAATGCTTTAAGATTAGCAAATAAGCCTCTCCATCTATTATCTCCAGGCTGTGTCCTAAGGCTGTGGAGACTGATCCTGCAAGCCATTTAGGTCCTTTCTCACACTTTTATAACCTTGGGCTTTTGCAGACTTGAGTCTGCCTCTTTGGACTGCAAAGCTCTATGTATTAGGGGTTCATCTTTTAGAAGCAGGTTTGAAAAGCTGAGGTGTTGTAGGGAAAGAGTAAATTAGCGAAGATGGCTTGATCAGGCTCTCGCCCCACGGCCTCTCGCTTTGGCTCCACATTTTGTAAATAATGATATGTAACAGCTGAGATCACTTATAGAACTGTGCATGCATATCACGAGGTTTATGTAACAACTGAGATCACCTATAGGACTGCGCATGCCCCTCAGGAGGTACTTATTTGGTCACAGGTTGTGTTGTTGTACAGCAGCGGCATTACTGCTGCATCATGACTGTGTCTGCGGGGTCAGCTATGAGAGGAGAGAATTGTGGTATGGCTGCCACGCCAGCCAGAAGAGAATAAGTGTGTCTGCGATTGCTAGGGCTCCTGGAGCCTCCTTCCGGCCTCTTAGCTCGCGACTTGCCTCCCCGGATTCAGCGAACAGTGCGGACAGTGGCTACAGCAAGACAGTTGGCGTCAACAGCAGGATCAGCAATATGGGTGTCCAATGTGCGGTTCAAAGCTTTCAATTTTCAGCGTGGAGTTCTCTCCTGATTATGGGTCTCAGTGCCAGGGATGGGGCTTATGGAGAGATTGTGTCCCAGCCTCCTCAATAGATATGAACTTTCTTTCATTGGCTGCTCAACTAGAAGTTGCTCAGAATTGTTCTTTTTTAGAGAGAGGGACTTTTTTTTAGAGAGAAATTTGTTGAGTCTCTGAAAAGAGGTGAGTCCAGGATCCTTATAAGTAACCCCTGGAACTGGACCCCCCCAAAAATATTTTAAAATGTCTAAAGAAATATACAGTAGGCATTTACTTATGTTCTCTTGCACTTTCCACATTTTAAAGCATATTTTAAAATGTGTGTTAGGTAATTCGGAAAGAACATTTATATCAGCAAATTCACAATTGCAAACAGCACAAGACATATGTAAAAAAAGCATTGAACATTTAGAAGATTAATTAGCTATTTAAATATTATAGAGTAGAAAGTCTAGAACAAGACTGGGAACTAGAACTGGATGTGCTAAGGAAAATGCACACTAGAGAGCCATTACAATAGCATGGACGGAACTATTGTTCACCCCTGTGAGTCCACCCCCGCAAGGGTCCTTCTACAAAGTGTCTTTTGAGCCTATGGAATGAGATTGAGTTCAGTTCAGAGGCAAAGGAGATCTTTATCAAAGAATGGAAAAATGCAAACTCCTGCTCTAGAGCAGTGCCAGGCACCAAGGGTTCTAGAGGATAGATGGGAGATGATCAAGCATGTTACATTTATTGTGCACTTTATTTCTAATCTAATGCCACCACTGATCTGGCAGCATGAACCAGTCAGCCTGGAGGTTGGGGACTCCTGCTCCAGAAGAAACGCTGTCCTCAAGAGGCTGCAGGTGGGAGTGTTTTGTAGGTTTCTGTCAGTGAGGAAGGGGCGGGGTTCTTGCCTATGAGGCGCAGGCATGTTGCTTACCGCCCCAGACCCAGATGCCTGGTCCAGCTTCTCTGCACAGGGCCATCGCCATCTTGAATCGAGGCACTGTGCACAGCGCTTCTGTGGGCACACCGCGCTGGTGTGTTATGTGCAGCAGTTCCACTATGGAAACTCTAACAGAACTTGTTGTTACTTGCAAGGCCTCTGCACGCAACCCACTATTGGTAAGAAAAACCAGTTGTTGTTACTGTTTAGTCGCTAAGTCATGTCCAACTCTTTTGTGACCCCCATGGATTGCAGCCCGGCAGGCTATTCTGTACATGGGATTTCCCAGGCAGGAATATCAGAGTGAGTTGTCATTCCCTTTTCTAGGGAATATTCCAGATCCAGGGATCAAACCCACATCTCCTGCACTGGTGGGTTTCTTTACCACTGAGCCATCAGCGAAGTCCAAATGAAACTGGACTAAGCCCAAAAGAAGAGGTAAGACCTCATCACCCGGATTACATCTTATTTTTTCACCCGTGGACACCAGTCAGCTTTGCCAGTGACAGAACTATCCATAAATTGAATTGGCAGCTGGAAATGACAAGTGACAAAGTGACTAAATCTAAGTGACAAAGTTGACTAAATGTTTATTCATGATTTGTGTGCATATTAGGGCCAAAATCTATACCATGGGAGTCTAGATTGAATAAGGCTCACCAGGACACTGTGGTAATAAAATGCACCGTTTTACTGTTTAGTGACATCTGTTGATGGAACAGTCATAGTGAATGTATAACTGTTGTATATTTAGGTCTAGATCGTAAATGAGTAATGATTTCATGGAAGTAATATCTGAAGCCATATATTTGGTTAAACTCCCCAGGGGTAAAATTACAAGAAAAAAAAAAAGTGAAAAATCCATACCTATACATTCACTTATCTAAAAGAAGAGAAACTAACACATTCCTTAGTATAGAGGTAAGTGTATATTATGTATCTTTAGAAAGTTCAGGTACAGCATATGTAACATTAAGAATATGGGCTTAAAAACCTGGATCAGGAGTTGGCTGCCATAATATGTCCTATTAGTCAAGGCAGGTAACATTTCAGAACTTCAGTTTTCACCCTCTGTAAAAGTTATCTACTTTGTCAGGTTAAAAGCTCCTTTTTTTTTTTTTTTTTTCCATTAGGCAGTGAAGAAAGGAAAGTATATGGGAATGGGATGAAGATAATGATTATCAGACAAGTTAAAAAGAAGAGCTTCAGGTACCTTCAGCTTTTTCCCCAGGATATCCAGCTACCCCAGAGACCATTCTGAAACCAGAGGGAGGCTCATTTGTATATACTTACTTGGTCATGGCTTGTTAAAGGTACAAAATTCTCCACAAGCTTACCACACTACGTTGGCTTTGCTTTTCTCTATCCCATCAGGGATCAACATAGGAAACTGCTGTTTCCCAGAGGGAGCACACAACCTATTCCTAAGCTGCTCTTCTCCCAAATGTTAAGACGTGAATCAGTCACTTTATCTTTAATTGTAGTAGTGTATGTATATTCATATGTCTATTGAAAATGAAATATTCTAGCAGAGCCAAGTACTTCTGAAAGTGCCATTCAGACATATGGTACAATATGTTTATACCTTTTGCAGACCATCTGCTGTCTAGGCTCAATTGCACATTTATTTTACTTTTAATTCACAAAGAAAATGGAAAATAGAACTGGCCCATGTACCACTATTTGGCTGGGCTTTAAGCAGGTGTAAATTCAATAAGAAAACGTATTTGGAACTATAAAAACCTCACTTGTCTGTCCCCGTGTGGGTATATATTCTTTCCAAACCAATGCAAATGTCTCAGTTTTTTATGCTTAAATCTGTTGCACTGTATTTTAATGGGGTCAGATGGGATGAGACTGATTTAGAAACCAGAGAACTCTATATCCTTTTGCTAAAGAATAAGGAATGTGTATAATAATGCTTGCAATATGATTTTCTTGGTGTCACCCAGGTTTTATACTTAGAAGTAACAATTATGAAAACTTTATTCTTTCTAAATAATTTTCCTTTTAATATAGTATATGCTGTACACAGAATGAAAATACGTAATATGAGATTTCCATAGGCAAATCATCTTGCTTGTTAAAAATGTGAAAATTTGTCAGAAACCAAGTCACAGATACATACCACAAGAAAGAAAAAGAGAAACAAAGGAAGGGAATGAGGTAATATACTCATGTAGCAATGAAGACATACTTGCAATTTCTTTATTCTTAACTATGATACAAAGTATTTTTCAATAATAAGTTCTTTTCTGGGACTTTCCTGGCCTTCCAGTGGTTAAGACTTCACCTTTCAATGCAGGTGGTGCTGGTTTGGTATCTGGTTAGGGAACTAAGCTCCCACATGCCTTGTGGACAAAAAATCAAAATATGAAACAGAAGCAATATTGTAACAAATTTAATAAAGACTTTAAAAATGACTGACATCTAAAAAAAATCTTTAAAACAAATACTAGTTCTTTCCAAAACTGCTCAGATGTTTTAATTATTGACTCTGCTGCTGCTGCTGCTAAGTCGCTTCAGTCGTGTCCAACTCTGTGCAACCCCATAGACAGCAGCCCACCAGGCTCCGCCGTCCCTGGGATTCTCCAGGCAAGAACACCAGAGTGGGTTGCCATTTCCTTCTCCAATAATTATTGACTCTAAGTAATCTTTTAATAACTAATGTTTTGGGTTGAGTTTTAATATAACTCTTTAAATTTTAATAAGAGATAACTTTTTCAAATTTTCAAAGCTAATTTTTTTTGACAGAAAATGTTTGAATGTTTAAATTTGATGTGCTTTAACCTAAAATATTCTTCACTGTCTGTGTTCTTTAGGTAGGACTTGTTGGTGAATTTTTCAGATAGAGGCTAATTATATCATATGTAAATAGGAGACACTTCTTTCACTAATATGGTCACTTCATAAATGAAGGATATATATCGAGGGTCACTTGATATATGTAATTTTTATTTTATAAAATTTGTCCTCAAAATGTTTTGTCTGTGAGGTCGGATGTATCATTTGTGGCAAATACATACATAATGTATGTATCATATTGTAATCATATTGCAATATGTACATAATGTACATATGTACATACATATTGCATATATGTACATAAATGTGTACATATAAATAAATGATGCCTCAGAAAGAAAGTACAGGTATATTGTGGGAACACACAGGTGTAGGTTACTTTTCAGTTTCAATGGCTATGCAATACTATTTTAACAGAGAAGAGTGGGGATCCATAGAAATTTCCTAAGGAAATCCATTCTATCAATACAAGTAAGTCTTGATTGAGTATTTGCCATATGACATGTTGAAATGAGGAATAATAATAATATAATAATAAACAAGAGCTGAGACTAACTAGTTTCATGTGGAATATTTAAATAAATACTTGAATTACTTTCAAACCCTTACTACTTCTAAAATTTAAAGGAAAAGAAAAATGAAAACCAGTGGCATTGATTTAAAATTTTTGCCAAATCAAGGAAGCATTAACACCTTTAATCAGGATGGTGAATAGATTTAATCTCATGGACAACTTCTGTCAATTGATACTGGTCTTCAAAAATGCTACCCTGCAAATCATTTGGGTTCTTCTCTTATGGTCATTGGAAACAAATACAGTGATTATTCATGTTGCCTTCCAAGATCCTTTAAAGCACACTTGTCAAACCATCTTTAATTAACAGCTCCAACCATTCCCCCAGTAATATAAGACTTCTATTTGGAGTGAAGCTGAGAGATCTGACAGGATGTGATCTGCTGGAGAAGGGAATGGCAAACCACTTCAGTATTCTTGCCTTGAGAACCCCATGAACAGTATGAAAAGGCAAAAGCTGCGATTCATGGGGTCACAAAGAGTCGGACATGACTGAGTGACTGATCTGATCTGATCTGAATCCTTTTACTACCATAATTTCTTTGTATTCAAATAAGTTAACATGGATTCAAAGTTATCCTACAAAAAAGTTATATCAGCTAATTAAACATCCTGACTTTTCAAGAAATCCTGATGTCACTAGATTCCTCTGTCTTTCTCTAAAGTGGCTACAGGGGGAAATGAGACTTTAATTCTAGATATGAGAATATAAAGATGGGGCTGAATTATATTTAGTGGCAATGTATTTGAACTGTAGCTATATGGGAATGAGTTTTAGCATTTGTTATTGAATTTCTATCTTTCAGTTGAATCATACAAAAATCAGCTTTGTTTTCTGCCTTTTTCTTCTGCATTGTTCTTACTATGTGGGACTTCCCAGGTGGAGTAGTGGTAAAGAACCTATCTGCCAGTGCAGGAGACAAGGTACATGGGTTCCATCCCTGGGTCGGGAAGATCCCATGGAGGAGAAAATGGCAACCACTATCGTTACCTGAAAATTCCATGTACAGAGGAGCCTATCAGGCTATAGTCCATTGAGTCGCACTGAGTTGGACATGACTGAAGCAACTTAGCATGCACGCACCCATACTTACTCTGTAATGTTTGTTTGTTGACATTATTCTTTGAAAATGAAACACCAAGTGGGAATAAGTTATTATTTGGGATGGTATTTGTTTACCTAATAATCTTGACATAGGTCTATATGGTGTACAAATAGATGTATTTAACAGGAGTCTTCTAAATTTCAAGCGTAAAATACAAGTTTAAAGTAAACTCTTATTGAGGAAGTCAAGTGAAAGTTGTTTAGTATAATTGAATATATATTTAAGGTCTATATATATACACACATATATTTGGATTAATCATTTATACATTGTATGTAAAATATACATATATATGTTTGTGTGTCTGTGGTAAAACTGACATGTGTGTACACACATAAAAATGTACCTTACAAAGTTTACAAATGATATATGGCATGGGTTTGGTCAATACAATTTTTAGGTGGCTTTGGCTTACTAAAACATCTTTGTGAATTCACACAAAAACAACTTGAAATTGAATATTTGCAATCCAGATCCCTCAATATTTACTGATACACCTCTTGTTGACCTTGATGGATGTTTGAACTTGATGTCATCAGAATCAATGCTGATATTAAAAGGAACTTTAGGAGCCCTGTCAAAATTAGCTAAAAGGTCAGGCATTGTCCATGGCAAACATCAAGTATGTAGCAGTAGAGACCACTGCTCATAAAGCAAGAGAAAATATATTCTCCAATTATCTGCTGTACCCAGGGAATGATATCTCTCTTACTGCCACACAGAAACTTTCTGTTACAATTGCTGTTTTTTTTTTTTTTTTTCCCCATAGCTGTAATTTATTTGGCATCTTCTGTGAGTCTGTTGCTAGGTTAGAGAGTCTAGAATTCATTTACTTTCCAACTCTAACCCTTATTCATACCCTAATTCATGCTGTCATGGTGTTTAAGCCTTAATTTTAGGTCAATAAAAAGTTTTTTTTTTTTTTTTTTATTTCTCTATGTCAAGAATGTTGTTTATGTGTGTGTGTGTGTGTGTGTGTGTGTGTGTGTTTATTCATTAAAACAATGACCTACAGTCAGTACTCGGTTATTTCCTGCTCCAGGGAGTTTTTATCTTCTCCTTCTTAAAATTGCTCTTCAACATCTTTGTGTATCACAACATGCCAAAGACAATTGACAAATTAGACAAATGAGTCTTAAGCTGTGTTATGAAATCTTGCATTTTTGTCAAGATTTTATTGTATCATTAAACATGAAAAATAATAACTTGAAAATCAGGTACCTTTATCTTTAAAACACGGTTTCATTGATTTCCCTTTTCTCTAGTTACCAGTGTGAATTCTGAATAGAAAAGACAGATCTTGTTTCTGAACCAAGATTTTTAAAAAAATAGGAGATGCTTTTTTCTTTTTTATCCTACTTTAGCCTGTATATTTAGGAATTTAAAAGGAAATGAGTATGTATCTCTATTTTATTGTCATTAGTTTCACTAGAGACTTGGTTTGTCCATTCAGTTACTGGACTTAAGCCTTTCTGTAGAGTATCACTCTAATTATACCTACCTGTATTGCAAAATTCCTTTTATACATATGATTCATTTCTTGGATCTAACTTTTATGTGATTTTTGTTTTTCTCATGATTTCCATTTCTTTGATCTCATGCTTCAGGATTGTGTGGTTGTTCTTACTGTTAATTTGTTTAATTATTTTGAAAACTGTTTCTTCCTCTTGTATTTTCTTGAACACTAATTCATTTCATAGTAGGGACGATTCTCTTTCAAGTTGTCTATATATTTTTAATGAAATCATGTTTCTTCAGTTGTACAAAGTGGTTTGGTGCTTGAATATCATTCATTTGATAGTTATTGTAATTTCAGGACTTTTACAATTAGTTTCATTTCAACAGAAGCTATCTGTTATGCTTGTTCATACAGGTCTCCCATGTTCAGTTTATGTAAATCATAATTTTTGCTGGTTTATGATTGACTCAGTATTTAAGATTGACTCAGTTTTTAAGAAGTTTTTAGTAGTAGTAAGCCAATGGCAATCAGTTAAGAGAGTTCCCTGGCTGGTATCATGTCAGAAAGAATCATTATAAACTAAAACATTATCTGGAACAAATGAATCTGAACTCATTTGTATTTCATAAATAATAAAGTAACACTGTAACAATATTAATAACTAGATTTTTTAATATAGTATGGCAAATCTGTTTTATATTGACATTTACCATATTGCCGGGGTCCAGCCCTGGTGGATCCAGGGAATTTGAAGGGGAGATGGCTTCGGTGATCAGGATACAATAGAATTAAAGATTATAAAAAGTGGTTAAATAGGGATAGCTCAGCAAAGAAATTCAGTGAAGAAAAGAGGCTGAATAACTTGGTTTACGTGGAAAACCAATAAAATTCCAAGACAAGGAATTTGCACCACCTATGTAGGCCGTAGGCGTCCTCCCATTTTCCCAAAGGAGAAGAGACACTAAGGCCTCCCCAGTCAGATCTTAGAAGCCCAGGCATAATTAGTAGGCTTGGCGAGCCTCCACGCTCCAGATGGGAATTCAGTCAGAAGGTGAGAGAAAGAACGACATGGGGAGACCAAGCTTTGGTGAACAAGGCCCGTGCTTTATTTTCCAAAGTAGTTTTCATACCTTAAGTTGTACATAGAGGATAATGGGGGAAGGGGTAGAGTCATGCAAGGTCAGCAGTCCTTCCTGCAAACTTATCATATGCAAAAGTTTAGGTGATTTACATCATCTTCTAGCCAGGAGGCTTGTTAACATTTTATGGCCCTTTCTTCAGAAAACTTATTTTTCTCTAAAGGTGATTATTCTAAAGTCAGGCGCCACCCTCCGAACGCATTAGATAAAGTTGCATTCCTATAGGTCAAAGGTGTGGTGGGCTATAACAAGAAAAGAATTAAATCAAGGTCCAAGATTACAAACATTAAAGCTACTACTTACATTCTTATACACCAAGTATATTAATCAATACACTCCCAGGGACACAGTATGTAAGGGATATGAAAATTTAGCAGCAAACATTGGCCCAATAAATGAAAACCCTTCACCAATATAATTTCTAATCAACCCACTATACTATACTAATAATCTTCTAACTGCTCAAAGGAATCTGTATTTAGAACATCTCGTGCCTCTCACAATTGGGAGGCTGTGAACAATCACATGTGGCCAGAAGAACCTGTTCAGGCAGACTAGAGAACTTCCAAAGGAGTTTGTGAACTAAAACACTCTTGTCATGCCCAGGAACTTTATTAACTGGAGCTGTAAGTTAACTAATTTTCAGAGAGAGAGATGGTGGTGGGGGACAACCCCCCATAAAGTCAAAGGTGTAGGTGAGAGCACAAAGCAATAAAGTAGACAGAATCTGGTTTTGGGGGTAGATGCTCGAGAACTTCCAGGGGGGACACCTGAGACTCGATCACACCTTTGCATATGCCGAGCCTCCTTCCTCATGACCTTTGCCATGGGCGGCGCTCCTAACGCTGGCTCCCGGCACCATATAAATATTTTATCTATATAATAATGCTTAAGGGGCTTCCATTCTGCTTTATTGACTATGCCAAAGCCTTGACTGTGTAGATCACAATAAACTATGGAAAATTCTGAAAGAGATGGGAATACCAGACCACCTGATCTGCCTCTTGAGAAATCTGTATGCAGGTCAGGAAGCAACAGTTATCACTGGTCATGGAACAACAGACTGGTTCCAAATAGGAAAAGGAGTATGTCAAGGCTGCATATTGTCACCATGTTTATTTAACTTATATGCAGAGTACATCATGAGAAATGCTGGACTGGAAGAAACACAAGTTGGAATCAAGATTGCTGGGAGAAATATCAATAACCTCAGATATGCAGATGACACCACTCTTATGGCAGAAAGTGAAGAGGGGCTAAAAAGCCTCTTGATGAAAGTGAAAGTGGAGAGTGAAAAGGTTGGCTTAAAGCTCAACATTCAGAAAACGAAGATCATGGCATCTGGTCCCATCACTACATGGGAAATAGATGGGGAAACAGTGGAAACAGTGTCAGACTTTGTTTTTCTGGGCTCCAAAATCACTGCAGATGGTGACTGCAGCCATGAAATTAAAAGACGCTTACTCCTTGGAAGGAAAGTTATGACCAACCTAGATAGCATATTCAAAAGCAGAGACATTACTTTACCAACAAAGGTTCGCCTAGTCAAGGCTATGGTCTTTCCTGTGGTCATGTATGGATGTGAGAGCTGGACTGTGAAGAAGGCTGAGTGCCGAAGAATTGATGCTTTTGAACTGTGGTGTTGGAGAAGACTCTTGAGAGTCCCTTGGACTGCAAGAAGATCCAACCAGTCCATTCTGAAGGAGATCAATCCTGGAATTTCTTTGGAAGGAATGATGCTAAAGCTGAAACTCCAGTATTTTGGCCACCTCATGCGAAGAATTGACTCATTGGAGAAGACTCTCATGCTGGGAGGGATTGAGGGCAGGAGGAGAAGGGGACGACAGAGGATGAGATGGCTGGATGGCATCACTGACTTGATGGGTGTGAGTCTGGGTGACCTCCGGGAGCTGGTGATGGACAGGGAGGCCTGGTGTGCTGCGGTTCATGGGGTCGCAAAGAGTCGGACACGACTGAGCAACTGATCTGATCTGAAGGGGCTTCCCTGGTGGCTCAGAGTTTAAAGCATCTGCCTGCATTGCGGGAGACCCAGGTTCAATCCCTGGGTTGGGAAGATGCCCTGGAGAAGGAAATGGCAACCCACTCCAGTATTCTTGCCTGAAGAATTCCATGGACAGAGGAGCCCGGTGGGCTCCATGGAGTCCCAAAGAGTCGGACATGACTAAGCGACTTAACTAACTAACTAACTAATAATGCCTAAAACCAATATTACAATTGGTGAAAACTGGCTACACATAGGTTATGTAACTTGAATGAAGCTCTATAACTAAGTATTAAATTTAGAATGATGGGTCTCCTAATTACATGCTCTATCTGTATATTGCACTTTGCTTTTACTTATTGCCACTGCTATGTCAATATGTTTTAATATCTTTTAAATAGATTTTAATATCCTGAATGTTTTAATATCTTTCATTTGTTTTAATAGGTAAAGTTTCAAATATTAGTTTTTCCAGACCAATGAAAAGACTCATTAAATTGGTGTACCCTATATAGTATTCTTTTATATATGCTATGCTAAATCACTTTAGTCGTGTCTGACTCTGTGTGACCCCATAGACGGCAGCCCACCAGGCTCCCCCATCCCTGGGATTCTCTAGGCAAGAACACTGGAGTGGGTTGCCATTTCCTGTTCCAATGCATGAAAGTGAAAGTGAAGTCGCTCAGTCGTGTCAGACTCAGCGATCCCATGGATTGCAACCAGCAGGCTCCTCTGTCCATGGGATTTTCCAAGCAAGAGTACTAGAGTGGGGTGCCATTGCCTTCTCTGCTTTTATATATAAGGATATATATATGTATACATACATACATATATATGGATATATATATATATATACACACAGATATGCATATATATGTATGTATATCCGTACATATATGGATATATATGGATATCCATATATGGGTATATATGGATATATATACATACATATATACAAGAATAAACAGAAGAACTATACAAAAAAGATCTTCATGAACCAGATAATCACAATAGTGTGATCACTCACCTAGAGCCAGACATCCTGGAATGCGAAGTCAAGGGGGCCTTAGGAAGCATCACTACAGACAAAGCTAGTGAAGGTGATGGGATTCCAGTTGAGCTATTTCAAATCCTAAAAATTGATACTGTGAAAGTGATGCTTCTCTCAATGTTCCAGCAAATTTGGAAAACTCAGCAGTGGCCACAGGACTGGAAAAGGCCAGTTTTCATTCCAGTCCTAAAGAAAGGCAATGCCAAAGCATGTTCAACAACTGCACAATTGCACTCATGTCACATGCTAGCAATGGAGAAGGAAATGGCAACCCACTCCAGTGTTCTTGCCTGGAGAATCCCAGGGACAGGGGAGCCTGATAGGCTACCTACCATCTATGGGGTCACACAGAGTCGGACACGACTGAAGTGACTTAGCATAGCATAGCATTAGCACATGCTAGCAAAGTAAAGCTCAACATTCCTCAATCCAGGCTTCAACAGTAAATGAACCATGAACTTTCAGATGTTCAAGCTGGTATTAGAAAAGGCAGAGGAACCAGCGATCAAACTGTCAACATCCACAGGATCATCAAAAAAGCAAGAGAGTTCCAGAAAATCTTCTACTTCTGCTTTATTGTCTATGCCAAAGCCTTTGACTATGTGGGTCTCAAAACTCTGGAAAATTCTTCAAAAGATAAGAATTCCAGGCCACGTTACCTGCCTCCTGAGAAAGAAATCTGTATGCAGGTCAGGAAGCAACAGTTAGAACTGGACATGGAACAATAGACTGGTTACAAATCAGGAAAGAAATACACCAAGGCTGTATATTGTCACCCTGCTTGTTTGCCTTATATGCAGAGTATATCATGAGAAACACTGGGCTGGATGAAACACAAGCAGGAATCAAGATTACTGGGAGAAATATCAATAACCTCAGATATGCAGATGACACCACCCTTATAGCAGAAAGTGCAGAGGAACTAAAGAGACTCTCAATGAAAGTGAAAGTCGACAGTGAAAAAGTTGGCTTAAAATTCAAAATTCACAAAACTAAGATCATGGCATCCAGTCCCATCACTTCATGGCAACTAGATGGGCAAACAGTGGAAACAATGAGAAACTTTATTTTTGGGGGCTCCAAAATCATTGCAGATGGTAACTGCAGCCATGAAATTAAAAGACACTTGCTCCCTAGAAGAAAAGCAATGACAACCTAGAGAGCATATTAAAAAACAGATGTTACTTTGCCAACAAAGCTCTGTCTAGTCAAAGCGATGGTTTCTCCAGTAGTAATATATGGATGTGAGAGTTGGACTATAAAGAAGACTGAGTGCCAAACATGTTGGAGAAGACTCTTGGGAGTCTCTTGGCCTGCAAGGAGATCAAACCTGTCAATCCTAAACGAAATCAGTCCAGAATATTCATCAGAAAGACTGTTGCTGAAGCTGAAACTCCAATACTTCGGCCACCTGATGTGAAGAACCTACTCATCAGGAAAAGACCCTGATGCTGAGAAAGATTGAAGGCATGAAGAGAAGAGGACCACAGAGGATGATATGGTTGAATGGCATCACTGACTCAATGAATATGAGTTTCAGCAAGGTCTGGGTGTTGGTGATGGACAGGGAATCCTGTCGTGCTGCAGTCCATGTGGTCACAAAGAGTCAGATATGACTGAGTGACTGAACTGAATGTATGCATACATATATATGTATCCTTTTGATAATTGAGTAACTGAGAAATCTAAATAAAGCATGTTTCCATACTTCATATGTGTTTTTTCCTTGTAGGTTTTTTTCTTTATGCATATATTGACATTGGGCAAAGGCTCTTTTTAAAATTTTATACCATAGAATTTTTGCAACAGTTAAGAAAAGAAACCTGCTTTGTACAATGTCTAGTGTGTGATAAGAACCCAGTTAATGGTAAACTAAAACCAATAAACAATATTAAAGTAAATCATTTTCTATCAAACTGTTCCTCTAATGGCACTCAACATTATTCAGATTAATTTATCCATTGAAAACAACTAAAGATATTGGATTAAAACATATTTACAAATCTTACTGATAAAGACTGATAAAATGACAAGAAATCATCAGGCAAAATATAACAGAAAGCAAGAATTCACTCTTAAGTATACATAGAGCCTGAGCTCATATGCCAATCTTGCAGTAATTGAGCTTTTGAGAATCTAACAGGGCAAGGGAGATTGAAGTATAAGTATAAAGCCTTGTAAGGTTACTAAGCCAAGTGCAAATTCTCTAAATTAAGGTTGCACTTCTAGGGTAAACTTGAACTAGAAATAAATATACCCCATTCCAAGCCTCAGAAACTTAAGGCAAATACAGACTTCCATATGATTTAACACCCTAAGGACATATTCTGGGAGAACCAAGGGAAATCAGATATTGGATCTGGTCAGATCAGATCAGATCAGACTCTGAGTCGTGTCCAACTCTTTGCAACCCCATGAACCGCAGCACGCCAGGCCTCCCTGTCCATCACTAACTCCCGGAGGTCACTGAGACCCACATCCATCGAGTCAGTGATGCCATTCAGCCATCTCATCCTCTGTCGTCCCCTTCTCCTCTTGCCCCCAATCCCTCCCAGCATCAGTCTTCTCCAATGAGTCAACTCTTCGCATGAGGTGGCCAAAGTACTGGAGTTTCAGCTTTAGCATCAGTCCTTCCAAAGAAATCCCAGGGCTGATCTCCTTCACAATGGACTGGTTGGATCTCTTGCAGTCCAAGGGACTCTCAGGAGTCTTCTCCAACACCACAGTTCAAAAGCATCAATTCTTCAGCGCTCAGCCTTCTTCACAGTTCAGCTCTCACATCCATACATGACCACAGGAAAGACCAGAGCCTTGACTAGGCGAATCTTTGTTGGCAAAGTAATGTCTCTGCTTTTGAATATGCTATCTAGGTTGGTCATAATTTTCCTTCCAAGGAGTAAGCGTCTTTTAATTTCATGGCTGCAGTCACCATCTGCAGTCATTTTGGAGCCCAGAAAAATAAAGCCTGACACTGTTTCCACTGTTTCCCCATCTATTTCCTATGTAGTGATGGGACCAGATGCCATGATCTTCGTTTTCTGAATGTTGAGCTTTAAGCCAACCTTTTCACTCTCCACTTTCACTTTCATCAATAGGCTTTTTAGTTCCTCTTCACTTTCTGCCATAAGGGTGGTGTCATCTGCATATCTGAGGTTATTGATATTTCTCCCAGCAATCTTGATTCCAACTTCTGTTTCTTCCAGTCCAGCGTTTCTCATGATGTACTCTGCATAGAAGTTAAATAAGCAGGGTGACAATATACAGCCTTGACGTACTCCTTTTCCTATTTGGAACCAGTCTGTTGTTCCATGACCAGTGATAACTGTTGCTTCCTGACCTGCATACAAATTGCTCAAGAGGCAGATCAGGTGGTCTGGTATTCTCACCTCTTTCAGAATTTTCCACAGTTTACTGTGATCTACACAGTCAAAGGCTTTGGCATAGTCAATAAAGCAGAAATAGATGTTTTTCTGGAATTCTCTTGCTTTTTCCATGATCCAGCAGATGTTGGCAATTTGATCTCTGGTTCCTCTGCCTTTTCTCAAACCAGCTTGAACATCAGGAATTTCACGGTTCACATATTGCTGAAGCCTGGCTTGGAGAATTTTGAGCATTACTTTACTCGCGTGTGAGATGAGTGCAATTGTGCGGTAGTTTGTGAGCTATAGGCAAAAAAGACAGGGGACAGAGACAATATTAGAAAAGACAATAACAGGATTTTCCATAAATATTATATTAGAAAAAGGCATAACAACTCACAGCCAGCTGAATGACTGTAAATCATGAGCATCTACTTTGGAAATTCAGGTATCTTTTTCCTTAAAGTTCTGTATTGATCTTTCCACTTGGCCTGGGCCATTTCTCAAGATACAGTAAAACATGTTTGTAATGGTGCAAATTCTACTTTGGCTTTGGAGGAGGAAGTATAGCACAATTCTATCATTCATCAGAATCTTAGCCAATTATTTGAAGTTGGCATGAATGCCTTCAATGACCCAACTCTTGTTAAGCTATAGTAAGAGATAGATTTTATACCATCTTTCTGATTGGATGCCTCTGCTGTAGAGAATTGGAGAAGGAAATGGCAACCCGCTCCACTATTCTTGACCTGAGAATCCCCTGGGCAGAGGTGCCTGTCATGCTACAGTCCATGGGGTTGCAAGAGTAGGATATGACTTAACAACTAAACTGCCACCACTGTAAAGAATAATGGCCATAGTGGGTACACAAATTATGAATCTGTTATCCTTCTAGGAATTTTCCCCAAGTAAACAAACAAAATCATATTCTCTATAGATTTTCCCAGCCAACTGAGGGATAATTGATCTACATGGGGGAATTTCTTAGATATTTGAGGTCTCTTAAGGTCATCTCTAAGGTGGAAACAGTTGTGTTTAGGGAAGAAAGGTAATTAATGATTGGTTTTTCCAAAAGAAATATGATTCAAAAGATGCATATGGTACTCTGTGAAGAACATGTTTATTTTGTTGGAATTTAATCAGCTGCAGGTCACAGGTTGATAGTGCGGTCAACATAGCCTCCCAGCCAGTTGGTAAACTTTGTAATAACCAGTTAGTCAGTTTGTGTAACTGAACCTAGTTCTTGTATTTGGAGGGACTGCCTGAGGGCATTGAGTGCAGTCTGTCCTCTTTATCTAAGACAGATACTAGGTATTATCCCTGTGTCACATTTCAATAACTATAACTAATTTTTTCTCCAATATATTGCTCACAGCTAAACTTTTAACAAAAAAGGGTCAGATGGAAGAATACATCATTTTCATAAAGGATAATTGGAAGTAATTTTGAGCCCATTTGCCTTATTTTGACTATATTTTCATATGAAGACTGTGTCAACCAAGCTGGTCTGAGATTGGTGACAGTGGGAAAGATGTATCATCTCCAGGAATGAAATGAGTGTGATAGAATCCACTCATGTGAATCTAACTGAGATGGGATGATCACTTTCTGAAAAGAGCTGGATTCAATGATCAAGTTACTCTAATGAGGTAAATTAAGAAGAGGTGAAGTAGAAATCTGTTTAAACTAATTGGTAGGGAAACTGTTCCAACACTTAATAGTAGCAGATGCTTGCAGATAATGGGAAGCATGGAATTTCCATCAAATAGCTTGACTATAAGCTCATTGTTGAATGACTTTTCCAATAAATTGCATACTATTTCCAGAGTACAAGTGGTCTGAAAACCCCCAAAGAAAAAAGAAAATAAATCTTAAAGCCAAAGAATTTTAAAAAATTATTTAGAAGTACCAGCTACATTGACTTCTCTACAGTAAAAGAAGAAAAAAGAATGGAATAGTATATTTTGTATATTGAAAGAAAATCATTCCTAAAGTGGACATTTATACTAACACAATTATCTTTTAAGAAGAGAGCCATTTAACACTGGTTGGATAATACTAAGGGGGAGAAAAGGAAAATGATCCAAGATGTGACATTGGTGACTGAAAGTGAAGTGTAAAGAGTAATGAAGAGGTAGAGTTTTATATATGATTGAAGTTAAGCAGGTATAAATTCAAATTAGAATTTTACAGCTTTAGGATGTTAAATGCAATTCCTGTGATAAAAACTCTTAAGATTCCTTTTCATATATGTTGATGTGCTAATTATTTAAAAATACCGACAAGCCCAAGACTGGTAGAAAGCAGAAATATTCTAACACGGATGCACTAATAGTAGAAACTTAAATTGGAAACAGTTTGGCTTTATACAAGAATGGTGAGAATTCCCTAAATCAAGCTATTCCACTCCTCATACTAAAGAAATGGCAGCCCACTCCAGTATTACTGCCTGGAGATTCCCATGGACAGAGCATTCTGATGGGCTACATTCCATGGAGTAGCAAGGTGTTGGACACGATTTAACGACTAAACAGCAGCAGCATAATAAAGTTAGCAGAATTTAGAATACCAGGATGGATGTACAAGAATGATTAGAGGAAGATTCTCAAATAGGGAAAATTTTGTACATAGAATGAATATATAAGTTGTTATTAATTCATAAATATCAAGATAATTAAAAACAAGACTGCATTTCAGTGAACATAAACTTGTTACATAAAACAATTGAAAGAGTTTTAAAAATATATTGTCAGTTGAAAGGACAAAGAAAAATGACTGCATAGATTGTGGAATCTATATGTAAAATGTTCAGTAATAGACAATATTAAACACTAAAGTTTTAAGGATAAATACACAGGAAAACCATAGAGGCAAGTAAGAAAATGAGTATCACAAGAATCAATGTAATGATAACTTCTAAGAGTATCTAAATTTGTGCTTGGAAAAAGTCATGAGGTGAAGGAAGAGGACTGTAAGTTGCTGTTGATATTTTATCTCTTGATTCAGGGTGGTGTTTATGATTTATTCATTAAACAGTATAATTCATTATTTTATTATGTGTATAAAACATTATTAAATATGATCCAAGTAAATATTTTCTTTCCATTACTCTTCCTATTCTCTTTAATTACTGATACATCTACAAATAAGCAAATGTGCCATTACCTTCAGGGTCTTTAATAAGTGTTTTACCTATGATTTTTAAAGATTATCACAACATGAAATTTTTACAGTACCTTTAGAAAGCACTGAAACCAGATTTTTTCAGTGAAAATTTTGTGTATAAAATAACACCCAATGGCAGAAAGAAGCAGCATGATCTAAATTCCCAAGTAGTCATGAAGATAGTGACTTTGAGACATATGCCTGTAATATTTTAAGAACTGAGAAAAATAGAGATTTGAATACATATGTACACAAGTGATACTGTTAAAAATTGTGTATATAAAAGTAAAACATATTCTAAATTAGCAAAAAAAAGCCTACAAACACAAATTAATTTTAGGTTTATATTTCAGGAGTAGTTTATGCAAATATATATACATAATTTTTTTAATAAATATGATCAACTGATTTTTCATCATTCCAGTTGTAGTGTATAATGAAATACCCTTAAAGCTGAACATATGGATTTTTCTTAGAGACCACAGTATTTTTCTATTTAGTTTGCAAAAGCTTATTGCAATAAAATAAGCATATGCCCCCAATTTTTTTTTGTAAACCTTTTAAGTATTTATTTAGCACCCATTACCATGATATTTTTTATAAACCGCTTGAACATTTCTTTAGCATTCATTAGCAAAATAGTTTTAAAAACAGCTATTTATATAAATATATATACGTGCATGCTCATATGATCAGTTGTATCCTATTCTTTTTGATCACACGGACTGTGTACCTGCCAGGCTCCTCTGTCCATTGAACATTCCAGGCAGAAATACTGGAGTCATTTGCTACTTCCTACTTAAGGGGATCTTCCTGACCCAAAGATTAAACCTGTGTCTCAAGTCTCCTGTATTGGCAGGCAGATTCTCTACCACTGAGCCACCTGGGAAGCCTGTATATATGCATACCTGCATATCAAATTATTCCCATATTATAAATGATGAAATTGATTTGATAAATTATCCAGTCACTGATTGTGATCCTAAAACTAGTACATGCAATCTTACAATAACGTCTCAGGTGGATTGTTATATAATTTAGACATGACCAAGAAATACTGCTTTGATATAAGGGCCAACTGTTTTCTAAAAGTGAGTACATTAACAAGTCAACTTATTTTCTCAGATATATGATATATTGCCTTAAATAATATATGATGCCTTTAATAATAATATATGATAAATTAGAAAATAAGTTAGCAAGCAGGATTTATTTTCAACAGGAAAAAAAGGAATTGGAACAGCTCTCCACAGCAGATATTGGCTAAAGAGGCATTGCCTAAGGCCATTGAACTTGAAAAAATTAAGCAAATGTGTCAAAGTTCCCCACACTCAGTATGGTATGAGGATGAAGGCTGGATTTGCAGCTTACCACAGACTGTGATGTTGGAGAAGACTCTTGAGAGTCCCTTGGACTCCCTGGGATTTCTTTGGAAGGAATGATGCTAAAGCTGAAACTCCAGTATTTTGGCCACCTCATGCGAAGAGTTGACTCATTGGAGAAGACTCTGATGCTGGGAGGGATTGGGGGCAGGAGGAGAAGGGGACGACAGAGGATGAGATGGCTGGATGGCATCACTGATTCCATGGATGTGAGTCTGAGTGACCTCCGGGAGTTGGTGCTGGACAGGGAGGCCTGGCGTGCTGCAGTTCATGGGGTCGCAAAGAGTCGGACATGACTGAGCAACTGATCTGATCTGATCTGACAGACACCACCCTTATGGCAGAAAGTGAAGAGGAACTATAAAGCCTGTTGATGAAAGTGAAAGAGGAGAGTGAAAAAGTTGACTTAAAGCTCAACAGCATGGCATCTCGTCCCATCACTTCATGGGAAATAGATGGGGAAACAGTAAAAGCAGTGTCAGACTTTATTTTTATGGGCTCCACAATCACTGCAGATGGTGATTGCAGCCATGAAATTAAAAGACACTTACTCCTTGGAAGGAAAGTTATGTCCAACCTAGATAGCATATTCGAAAGCAGAGACATTACTTTGCCAACAAAGGTTCGTCTAGTCAAGGCTATGGTTTTTCCTGTGGTCATGTATGGGTGTGAGAGCTGGACTATGAAGAAGGCTGAGCGCTGAAGAATTGATGCTCTTGAAGTGTGGTGTTGGAGAAGACTCTTGAGAGTCCCTTGGACTGCAAGAAGATCCAACCAGTCCATTCTGAAGGAGATCAGTCCTTAGTGTTCATTGGAAGGACTGATGTTGGAGCTGAAACTCCAGTACTTTGGCCACCTCATGTGAAGGGTTGACTCATTGGAGAAGACTCTGATGCTGGGAGGGATTGGGGGCAGGAGGAGAAGGGGACGACAGAGGATGAGATGGCTGGATGGCATCACCAACTTGATGGACATAAGTTTGAGTGAACTCCGGGAGTTGGTCATGGACAGGGAGGCCTGGCGTGCTGAAATTCATGGGGTCGCAAAGAGTCGGACACGACTGAGTGAATGAACTGACTGACTGACTGATAGGATGCCAACAAACACTTATCTGAAATATGAGGACTAGTTTGCCTTGATATAATTCTTGTTCTTCAAAAAAGTTTCAGTTCTTCTGCAAAGAGAACATATCATCCCTAGACATGATTCTGGGTTATTTTTTTCCCCCTAATCTTTGCTAGCTCTCAGATTTAGAGTATAGGAAGGTGTCCATTCACTGAAACACTACCATGAGAATGTGTACATCATCTTCCCCTACACTATCTTCTTCTAATATATTTTCAAGCCATCATTTACTGTTTCCAAAATCATCTGTAAAACACAAGTTAGTTAAATTTTATCTCCGTAAAAACTTAGTGTTTTCAATTTCTCTTAAGAATAGTCCTATAGAAATCTACAATAAAAATTTTATCCCCTAGTACATTCTCTCCTTATTTTGATCTACAACCCTGCATTAAGACAAAACCCAGTCCCAATGTCCTAGTCTGTTAGCTATGATAAACCCAAAACCACACAATGTACACTGGATTTCTGTTTAGAATGTACTTTCATAACTTTCTTTAGGCTATCTACTTTGGAGAATTGGTAATGGAATACTTTGCCTTGCTGTATAACTGAAATTCTTTGTTGCTTGTTCATTTTTCTGCTATTCTTCCTGGTGACCAACCCAAATGACCATTATCTATTGTGAAAGGATAAAAGCCAAATCATTAGGTCAAATTTATACTAAATATTACTAAATGAGATCAACTTTGTTATGAATGTGAGGGAGGTAAGCAAGATGCTCAAATATATTGTATGACAGAGAGAAGGAGATAAGTCAAAATTTAGTTTTGTTCTAAGTCCACTATGGAAATTCTCAATATTTATGAAAATTAAAGTATCATTAATTATAGGACAAGAGGGCAGAGCAGCAAAGCTGTGGTTGCAATTTATCAGCTATTGAATTTAGGTCATCTTGAATTTAGCAAAATTTTGATGGGAAGGAATAGTTGGAGACAAGTTTTTCAGGGGTCATATTGAAACAGTTTTAGTCTTTTAGAGACTTTTACAGTTATTCTTTACCAGCATTTGCCTCAGAGAAACCATTTTTATGCTGAACGTCAGAGTCCAGTTTCTCACCTCTAACTAGGAATCCAAGTCTGAAGAACAAGTAAAGTCCATGAGCATAAGAAATGTTAGAGTTTCAAGTGTAATTTTTTTTTTTCTCCCTAGTGAATTCACTCATCAGATACTGGCTAGTTCTCAGATAAAAACACTCATGGTTCTGAGTAAGATACAATACAGAATTGCAGTGCTAAGGAATACAAGAAGTGGATCATCAATACACCTTGAAGTGCTTCCTTTAGAAATACTAACTTTTCTTAATGCTCACAAAAAAAAAAAAAAAAAAAATCCTAAGCCCCGAATTCCCCAGTTCAGAAAAGCCACAGTGGCCAGATTTCCAAGGTTTCATTTCTTTCTCTTTAGTTCTTTATTCTATCTGTCAGATGTCAAATGCCAAGCATTTAGCAACTAAATAAAGTTTTATAAATAAAGGGAAACAATCTTAAAAATTTTCATCCTTGATGCTTATTAAATTTTATAATTTTAAACCACAACAGGTGGTTTAAAGATAGCTATTTTTTTAGCTTTTTAAAAAATGTTTATTTTTAATTGAAGGATAATAGCTTTACAGAATTTTGTTGCTTTCTGTCAAACCTCAACATGGATCAGCCATAGGTATACATATATCCTGTCCCTTTTGAACCTCCCTCCTGTCTCTCCCCACGCCACCCCTCTAGGTTGATACAGGGCTCCTGTTTGAGTTTCCTGAGCCATACAGCAAATTCCCATTGGCTATCTATTTTACATATGGTAATGTAAGTTTCCATGTTACTCTTTCAATACATCTCCCCCTCTCCTCCCCTCTTCCCATGTCCATAAGTCTACTCTCTATGTCTGTTTCTCCATGGCTGCTCTGTAAATAAATTCTTCGGTACCATTTATGAAGATTCCGTATATATGTGTTAGAATATAATATTTATCTTTATCTTTCTGACTTATTTCACTCTGTATAATAAGCTCTAGATTCATCCACCTCATTAGAACTGATTCAAATGTGTTCCTTTGTATAGTTAAATAATATTCCATTGTGTATATGTACCACAACTTCTTTATCCATCTGTTGATGGACATCTAGGTTGCTTCCATGTTCTAGCTGTTGTAAATAGTGCTGCAATGAATAGTGGGATATATGTGTCTTTTTCAATTTTGGTTTCCTCAGGGTATATGCTTAGGAGTGGGATTGCTGGTCATATGGTGATTTTATTCCTAGTTTTTTAAGGAATCATCATACTGTGTTCCATAGTGGCTATATCAATTTACATTCCCACCAACAGTGCAAGAGCATTCTCTTTTGTCCACACCCTCGAGAGCATTTATTCTTTGTAGACTTTTTGATGATGAAAAATAATTATTAAAAAAAATGGAGAAAGAGACAGCAATTCGGATTCCCTTGTATTCAGAATCAGTGTCTGAAAGTCTTAGGAGTCAGAAATGTGACTCAAAATTTTTGGAAAAACTGAATTCTTTATGATGCTATTTGCATTTAGAGAATCCATAAAGAGTGTCAGATTTACATTTCCAATCATTGAGGACAGCTGGGTCATGGGTGTATGATGCATTGTGACTTTGGAAATGTAAATCTAGGGCTTTCAAAGATAATTGCTGGGTTAGTAAGACCAGGTATGATCTTTTCCAAAGAGGTTCAAGAGTATTTTTAAATTGTTTCTGAGGTTTTCCTTTAGTTCAGTTCAGTTCAGTCACTCAATTGTGTCGGACTTTTTGCAACATCATGAACCACAGCACGCCAGGCCTCTCTGTCTATCACCAGCTCCCAGAATTTACCCAAACTCATGTCCGTTGAGTTGGTGATGCCATCTAACCATCTCATCCTCTGTCATCCCCTTCAACTCCTGCCTTCAATCTTTCCAAACATCAGGGTCTTTTCAAATGAGTCAGCTCTTAGCATCAGGTAGCCAATATATTGAAGTTTCAGCTTCAACATCAGTCCTTCCAATGAACACCCAGCACTGATCTCCTTTAGGCTGGACCAGTTGGATCTCCTTGCAGTCCAAGGGACTCTCAAGAGTCTTCTCCAACACCACGGTTCAAAAGCATCAATTCTTCAGTGCTCAGCTTTCTTTATAGTCCAACTCTCACATCCATACATGACCACTGGAAAAACCATAGCCTTGACTAGACGGACCTTTGTTGGCAAAGTTATGTCTGTGCTTTTGGATATGCTATCTAGGTTGGTCAAAACTTTCCTTCCAAGGAGTAAGCGTCTTTTAATTTCATGGCTACAATCACCATCTGTAGTGATTTTGGAGCCCAGAAAAATAAAGTCAGCCACTGTTTCCCCATCTATTTGCCATGAAGTGATGGGACCGGATGCCATGATCTTAATTTTATGAATGTTGAGCTTTAAGTCAACTTTTTCACTCTCCTTTTTCACTTCCATCAAGAGGCTCTTTAGTTCTTTTTCACTTTCTGCCATAAGGGTGGTGTCATTTGCATATTTGAGGTTATTGATATTTCTCCCAGAAATCTTGATTCTAGCTTGTGCTTCCTCCAGCTCAGCATTTCTCATGATGTACTCTGCATATAAGTTAAATAAGCAGGGGTGACAATACACAGACTTGACACACTCCTTTTTCTATTTGGAACAAGTCTGTTGTTCCATGTCCAGTTCTAACTGTTGCTTTCTGACCTGCATAGAGGTTTCACAAGAGGCAGGTCAGGTGGTCTGGTATTCCCATCTCTTCAATAATTTTCCACAGTTTATTGTGATCCACACAGTCAAAGGGTTGACATAGTCAATAAAGCAGAAATAGATGTTTTTCTGGAACTCTCTTACTTTTTTGATGATCCAGCAAATGTTGGCAGTTTGATCTCTGGTTCCTCTACCTTTCCTAAAAACAACTTGAACATCTGGAAGTAAAGCTACCTAGATCTATGGTGATAAGTTTTTGTATATTGCAATAAACTTTAAAAAAATGACAGTTGTTGGATATATAATTGCTAATATAACTGGGCTAGAGTTAAGAGAATGATGACCTATGATTTCCAGTCAGTGAATTTTTGATAGTCAAGGAAGTTAAGGATGATACCTTAGGTCATGGCAGTGAATGCTTCAAATAATTTTCCAAGCACTATTTGTTCTTTTGTCTTTCACTACTGATAGAGCATGATAAAGACAATGGAGTTTCTAAATAATGAAAGGTATCATATACAGTTATTATGAAATAATTTCCTCTATCTCTGGATAAAATGGTTCATAAGGGACCAAGTTGAAAATACAAAGTCTAGGAAGCTGACTGTTATTATTCATTTGTTTTTATCTTATTTGTTTTCTAGTTGTTAATGCAGTTGCCTTGGCAGATAAAATCTTATGGCCATCTCGAAAATACATACTAAAAATGTATTCATATCAGTTTGAGGGAAGCAATTGCAAAATACTATTTTTAAATTTCAAAATAAACTCTGAGGCTTGGTTCTTGGTTACTGCTTCGAGGTTGTCCTGGATTACAAATTTGGCAGGTGGGTGTGTGCCTGAAACATCCTAAAATTTTTGAGTAAAATTATTTTAGCTATAGTGATATTATGCTTCCAGGAAATTTATCTTTGCTACGGTGATCAAACTGAATAGTTATGTTAATAAATTATGTTATTTGATTAGTTATGTTAATAAATTATTATAATTTATCCTGGGAATGAGAACATATTATAAACTGTATGGAGATGGACAAGCCTCTGTATCACTTTTATTTACCTTTAAAACCAAACTGATTGCTATTGATTGTACTGATGGTCATGCACATTGTATTTTAGAATAAAAGTCATTTTGTAGATAGCTGTTATACCTGCCTTTCTATTTGTCCGTGTGTGTGTATGTGCTCAGTCTCTTTAGTCATGTGTGACTCTTTGCGAGTCTATGGACAGTAGCCCACCAAGCTCCTCTGTCCAAGGAATTCTCCAGTCAAGAATACTGGAGTGGGTTGCCATGCCCTCCTCCAGGGTATCTCCCCAAGCCTAGGATTGAACCTGTTTTTCCTATGTCCCCTGAATTGGCAGGCAGATTCTTTACCACTAGGGCCACCTACGAAGCCCCTGGCTTATACATGAGTATATTTTAATCTGAGGACTTCAACATATCTTTTTGGGGAAACACAATTCAAACCATAAGGGTCCACTCTCTACCCTCTCTAAAATTCATGATTTTCCCATGTGTGAAATACATTCACTTCATCTCAACATACCCAAAGTTTTAGCCCATTCAAGTTTAACTCAATGTCCAAAATTCACATAAATACAATTAGCTCAAATTCACTTAAATTAGTTACATGAGAGGCACTGGATATGGTCCATCTAGAGAAAATATTTCTTGTCATCTATAGACTTGTTAAATTACAAAACAAGTTATATATTTTAAAATAAAATACTGGAGCACTTATTGGATAGACATTTTCATTCTATAAGGTAGAGATTGGAGGAAAAAGTCTCAGGTTCCAAGTAAGTTTGAAAACAAGCAGGGCAGATTCCATTAGAATCAAGGGTTGAGAATAATACCATGTGGCTCAGTTCCCTGTTCTGTCAGCTCTCTTGGCCCATTGGAGTGTACCTTTATCCTCTCTGCCCTGGAAAATACTGTCATCTCTGGCTGCTTCATCCATGGGTCTGCCCTCAGAGTCCTTTATTGCATCCTGTCTCTGACCCTCTCAAGCCAGGCTGGCAATGTTTCTTATTGCATAATTCTAAAAATCTTGTCAGTCTTATGAACAATTCATAGGAGTCCAAGCCATCAAACAGAAAGGTACTCAATATATCATTCCTGATTATTGACATCTATATTCCCAGGTCATCTGAGAGTTGACTGGATCCACAATTCACATAACCTGTCTCGTTAGCAAATATTTGTCCAGCCACATTCTTAGGTTCCAGAATGTACAGGATTGAATTTGAATTTTACAAATCATTAACTGATGTTTTGTTTTTTTGTGTGTAAGAGTTTATTCCTCAACTTATCTCTTACCTTTTGCATTTTATTATAAGCAGCAAGAGAATCCAGGTCACACATTTCACACTTTATTGCAAGTTATTCTCAGTTAAAATCCATGATTGTCACGTATAAGTTCTGCTTTCCAAAAAATAGTGGAGCATAAATCCATCAAGTTCTCTGCAACTTAAAAAAAAAAAAAATAATAAGTATCACTTTTCCACCATGTTCCAGTAACATATTCTTCATTTCCATCTGAGACATCACTAGAAGTACCCTTAATGTTCATATCTCTAGTAACATTCTTCATGACAATATATGTATTGTCTAAGAAATAGAAGCTTTGCATGCAACTCCTCTTACCTCTTTCTTATTCTTTCTCAGAGTTTTCTTTGATGGCCATATTTCTCTCAACAATCTCTTCAAGGCAATCTAGCTTTTTCTATTAAGAGTTTCAAAAAATTTCCAACCTCTACCCATTACCCATTTCCAAACCCACTTTCACATTTTCTTAGGTGTTTGTTATAGCAGACTTTTGGCCTTCTAAACTATGAGAGAATTCATTTTTGTTGCTTGAAGTCAGTCACTTTATAACAGGCCAGAGACTAATATAGATTTTACTAAAATCTATATCAAAGTGCTGCTATAACAAATACTTGAGGAAAAATACAAATATAAAATGAAATGCACACATACTAAAACCAAACACACAGATATCTATAAAGCACCAATAAGATGGGAAAGGGAAGTATTTTATCTACATTCATATTTATAATTAAAAATAGCAGTTGCTTTTAAGCAAAACTTTTGGAAGCTGGATGTCAGTGAATGATAGCTTTATACTAATGGAATACTGTGGTGTTGGAGAAGACTCTTCAGAGTCCCTTGGACTACAAGGAGATCAAACCAATCAATCCTAAAGGAAATTAGTCCTGAATTCATTGGAAAGACTAATGCTGAAGCTGAAGCTCCAGTACTTTGGCCACTTGATGTGAAGAGCCAACTCATTGGAAAAGACCCTGATACTTGGAAAGATTAAGAGCAAGAGAAGGAGATGACAGAGGATTAGATGGTTGGGTGACTTCACCGACACAATGGACATGAATCTGAACAAACTCCAGGATAGTGAAGGACAGGGAGGCCTGACATGCTGCAGTCCACAGGGTCTCAAAGAGTCAGACAAGATTTAGCAACTGAAGAACAACACTGTACAAAGAAGTTGTATGGGCAGTAAGTATGTTCACTGTCTGTAACAAATTTAAATATATAGTAGATCTGAATAGAAACCACTCTGCTCTTTATATCATAAAGCACTGGAGTTTCTAAACATTGTTATTGGTAAAATATATCTTCTTGCCTTGGCTGATTATTTGTATTCTCCCCACTGTTTAAAAGTAGTGCTGAAAACTGTGTCAATTTAGAATTGTATACTCTGTAAAATTTCTCTTAAAGAACGAAAGTTAACATCTAGGCACTTTTGTATATTGGCCATGTTTCCTGTGGACTTCCCAGATGGTGCTGCTGCTGCTGCTAAGTCACTTCCGTCGTGTCCGACTCTGTGTGACCCCATAGACGGCAGCCCACCAGGCTCCGCTGTCCCTGGGATTCTCCAGGCAAGAACACTGGAGTGGGTTGCCATTTCCTTCTCCAATGCATGAAAGTGAAAAGTGAAAGTGAAGTCACTCAGTCGTGTCCGACCCTCAGCGACCCCATGGACTGCAGCCTACCAGGCTCCTCCGTCCATGGGATTTTCCAGGCAGGAGCACTGCTGCTAGTGGTAAAAAATCTGCCTGCCTGTCAATGCAGGAGACTTAAGAGACATGGGTTCGATTCTTGGATTGGAAATATCCACTGGAGGAGGACGTAGTTACCCATTCCAGTATTCTTGCTTGAAAAGTCTCATGGACAGAACAAGTTGGAAACAACTGAAGCAACTTAGTTGCACTCAGTGAGTTTCTTGCAAACTTGCTAAACTCATTTATTCAGGTAGCTTTTATGTAAATTTTGTATCATGTTCTAAGATAAGATAGAAAATCACTTTGTTTGCAAAGAAAATAGATGTACTTCTTCCCAATAGATTGTAATGGCTTTTATTTCATTTATTTTCTTATTATTTTGGCTAAAATTTCCAGTAAAATTTTGAAGAGAAATAGTAGATCATCATCCTTGCCTATTCCCTGATTTTAAGTGGAAAATAATGTTAGCTGTGAGATTTTCAGTTACCTTATATCAGTTTGAAGACATTTTCTTCTAATGAAGTGAAGTGAAGTGAAGGTCACTCGGTCATGTCTGACTCTTTGTGACCCCATGGAGTATACAGTCCATGAAATTTTCCAGGTCAGAATACTGGAGTGGGTAGCTTTTCCCTTCTCCAGGGAATCTTCCCAACCCAGGGATCACACCCAGGTCTCCAGCATTTAAGGCGGATTCTTTACCAGCTGAGCCCCAAGGGAAGCACAAGATTACTGGAGTAGGAAGCTTATCCTTTCTCCAGTGGATCTTCTCAACCCAGGAATTGAACCAGAGTCTCCTGCATTGCAGGCAGATTCTTTAGCAACTGAGCTATGAGGGAAGTCCACCTTTCTTCTAAGAATGACTTTTAAAATAAAACTGAATAAAATATCTGACGATTCTAAATGTTGGCAAGGATGTAGTGCTCACACATTTCTAGAGGAGGAATCAATTTTTATAACCTCGGAAAATTCTTTGAAATCATCTAGTGATGCTGGAAACAAACAACTTTCAAACCAAATTGTATGCACATGCTTAACAAAAGATACATACAACAATATCGATGGCAAAATGATGTATAAAAGTTCCAGACTGGAAAACTGAAGTATCAGTCCCAAATTATCAATTTGAATATATCTACTCAACAGAATAATGTACAAAAATTACAGTGGCATAGCTAGAGCCTCAGTCAGTGATATGCATGAATCTCACATGCATGATTTTGAGCAAAAGAGGCAAAATCTGAAAAACTGTATACAGTTAATTTGTACACATTTTAAACATAGTTGAAACCAAAATGTGAATTAATCTGTTAGAAATCATTATAGTTGTTAACTTTTGGCACACAGGCAGCTCTGACATACTGTTATGTACCCTGTCCTTACTTGGATCGTATATGTACACTTAAAATATGCAAAAATCTCTGCATATATGTTATGCTGAAGTTGAAAAAATAAGAAAATTTTTGCAAATAGATGTGTGTTGTAATAAAATTTAGATCTATAAGCCAAATTTTTACTTACATAACTATTTCTTTCCCTTCATCTTCCATCTTCCTGCAGTTGAATCAGAAACAGTCATTGCTTTGAAGAACATGCTGTTAAGAGAGGTCTAAAATGAATTCAGAAAGAATAGAATGAAAAGTCATTTTGTGTTCCAAATTAGATTTTTTTTATATTTAAATCAGGGACAATAACCTCAAAATGAAATGCTTTTCATTTTCAAGAGTCTTCTATTTTAAAGAATCAAAAATTAAACTTTGAATGATGCCAAGATGAATATGTTTGCCATACAAGAGATAAGAGCAAGACTCTATGAACTGCAGCTCATCAGGCTTCCCTATCTTTCACTGTCTTCCTGGAGTTTCTCAAACTCATGTCCATTGAGTTGGTGATGCCATTGTAATGTCATGATCCATGGTTTTTCAAAGTATGATTATAATATAGAGAAAAATAAACATTTTTCCCTTCACAAATAACACATATTTGTGGCACTTGATGGTTTTTCTATGTCTAAGGCTGGTCTTGGAAAATCATAGGATTTTGAATTATTTATTATCTTTATATGATAAACAAGATTTCACATGCAGATTTCTAAGTGGTTTTAATTATACCATCACCTGAAAAATAAATAATCAATATGAAGTCATAAGTAGTAACCAGTTGACTAAGGGAAATAAAAATAATCAAGTTTGGTGCATGTATGATGCATGTGTGAATAATTGAATCAAAGATAATTTAATTCAAAGATAATTGAATATCTTTTATATTAAGATGCAATACATTAATCTAAATTAATGTAATGAAAGTTAACAACTTTGGAAAATAATTGGAATTTTTAAAACTGAAACATAAATGTAGATGTTTAAATTAACAAATAGCAAAATACAAAGTAACATCAGTTTTTAAATGCTAGTTTAATGATGTTCATTGACATCAAGCAAAAAGTGAATAGTTTTCTTTACAAATCAGGAGTCAACAACACATGCTCATAGAAGAAATGTCAGAGGGCACTTGCAGTTTTTAATATCCATACTTTAATAAAGATGATATATAATATATGCTATGATAGTGTAAAAAACATCTTATTCAGCCATCCTGCTCTAGAAATATTTCTAATATTGTGTTATTCTTATAATAAAAGTAACTTGAATTCAACTTTAGAGTGGGATCTTATTTAGTTTCTACTTTAAGCATTTTCTGAAGAATATTTTTAGTTAAGAAAAGCATAATTAATTTCAATAAGAATGATTTATTGAAAACTGTTAACTGCACAATATAAAATAGAAAATGCACTGTAAAAATATGTAACTAATATTAAATAAAAGTATAATTATTGTGACCAATTAAAAGAACAATAGTAGTGACTTATCCATTGGAGTCAGGGAAAGAGGCTAGAATATAAAGAAAATATTTTTTCAAGAAGAAGAGAATAATATTTTTTAAATTTATTTATTTTCATTGAAGTCAATAAGAGAATAATATTAAGTTTCAGTTCAGTTCAGTTCAGTCTCTCAGTCGTGTCCGACTGTTTGTGACCCCATGAATCGCAGCACGCCAGGCCTCCCTATCCATCACCAACTCCCAGAGTTCACTCAGACTCATGTCCATCCAGTCAGTGATGCCATCCAGCCATCTCATCCTCTGTGGTCCCCTTCTCCTCCTGCCCCCAATCCCTCCCAGCATCAGCGTCTTTTCCAATGAGTCAACTCTTCTCATGAGGTGGACAAAGTAGTGGAGTTTCAGCTTTAGCATCATTCTGTCCAAATTTAGATATTATTAAACTACATGGGAGGGATAAGAGTTGACTGGAAAATGAACTGATGTTCTGTCTTCCTCTCTGAGGATATATGCATGTTCAGTTCTTAACTGTTGGTCAAGATAAGGACCATAAATCTATGATGTGTCGTTTAAGGTCCAAACATCCACTGGTGATCAGTTTTGTTACTGCTGGTTTGATCCTGGCTTAACCCATTTAATAAGCATAGTGGTAAATGGCCAAGGGTCTTAATCTTCCCTAGGAGCCTCAGCATCTCCTAGACTTGGTCTACCAATGCTTGCCTGCATTGTATTCCTCTTGCCATAATGGCCACTTTGCCTTAAAGAAGAAAGCCTAATGTGAGTGTATTCTGTGAAGTCAAGTCTTTTCAAGTATCTAAAGGAAAGAAGTTTTTGCAGCATCTATAAGTTAATAATAGATTGAGAGAGTGAAGATAAAACAACAAACTATCTCATTCAAAAATAGGCAGTGTGGAAGGAGTAAAACAGAATCAGATAAAGGATGAGACAGAGAGTATAAAAAGTAAGATGCTAGAAAGTCCTCCAAATATTTGAGCAATCACTGGTAAATATAAATATGTGGAAACATAACTAAGTATACTATGGATTCTTGCTTTACATTTTATCTCTTTGAAAATGTTACTCCAGAACTTTTTCAAATGCTTAGATTTCATTTGAAATAGATATTTTAGAATAAAAACATTTTGTCTCCAAAATGAAAGTTTACTTATAATGTATTTTTCTTAAAGTTAATGCTGGAAGGTTGACCCCCCAAAAAGGAGATTCAACAACCTATTTTCTCAACCTACAGCTTCACTATTTATGATTGCAGGTACTGAAAAAGTTGAATTTGACATTTCAGTGAGTATTCTGACTCATTGGTAAAGGAAACTGGTCCAAATAAACTGGGCCAACAGTAACTAAGAAAAGAAAAATATGACAAAGACCATCTTTCTCTCAGCTTTATAAGATGTTAATCATATGACGCTTGTCTTATAGCCCAGATTTTTTTTTTTAATAGTATTATATGTCAGGTTAACCGATTATTCTACGCACAAAAAAACAGAACAACAACAACAAAAAAAACTTGAATGGTTTTTGAGCTCATTTAAAGAACTGACTCATTTGAAAAGACCCTAATGTTGGGAAAGGTTGAAGGCAGGAGGAGAAGGGGACAACAGAGGATGAGATGGTTGGATGGCATCACTGACTTATTGGACTTAAGTTTGAGTAAACTCTGGGAGTTGGTGATGGACAGGGAGGCCTGGTATGCTGCAGTCCATGAGGTCGTAGAGAGTCAGACATGGCTGAGCAACTGAATTGAACTGAAAAATGAAAGTCATTTGAAAAAGTCATACAATTTCTTCTGGAGTAAATTTTCATAATTCACTGGTTGGATAAACGTACATGAAGGCTGAGAGATTGAAAAAGTTTTGAACAGTTGACACTGGGAAATGCTTGTCTGTTGAAAACTTAGTAATGAAAGGAGAAAGTGGGACAAATGCAGAAAGTAGCATCAACATATATACACTATCATATGTAAAATATATAGCTGGTGAGAGGTTGCTGTATAACACAGGGAGCCCAGTCTGAGGCTTTCTGATGACCTAGAGGAGTGGAATGGGGGAAGGGAGGGATACTCAAGAGGGAGGTGATATATACATAATTATGACTGATTTGCATTGTTGTATGACAGAAGCCAACACAATGTTGTAAAACGATTTTCCTCCAATTAAAAAATAAAAAAGAAATCATATCCATGTACCTTTCAATGATGGAGTGGATCTTCAAATTAATAATTTAGCTGAACACATGAAGTCAGCATTTTGTCTTTAAGATTGTACTTTTGACTTATGTATTGACTAATACAGATGTGGCTGTACTTGTTTGTTTGCACTGGTCCAAAATAAGTGTAAGTTCAGCTCAATTCAGTCGCTCAGTTGTGTCCCACTGTTTGCAACCCCATTGACTGCAGCACTCCAGGCTTCCCTGTTCATCAACAACTTCCAGAACTTACTCAAACTCATGTCCATGGAGTCGGTGATGCCATCCAATCATCTCATCCTCTGTTATCCCTGTTTACTCCTGCCTTCAATCTTGCCCAGCATCAGAGTCTTGTCCAATTAGTCAGTTTCTTTGCATCAGGTGGCCAAAGTATTGGAGTTTCAGCTTCAGCATCAGTCTTTCCAATGAATATTCAGAACTGATTTCCTTTAGGATGGACTGCTTGGATCTCCTTGCAGTCCAAGGGGCTCTCAAGAGTCTTCTCCAACACCACAGTTCAAAAGCCTCAGTTCTTTGGCACTCAGCTTTCTTTATAGTCCAACTCTCATATCGATACATGACTACTGGAAAAACCATAGTTTTGACTAGATGGACCTTTGGTAGCAAAGTACTGTCTCTGCTTTTTAATATGCTATCTAGGTTACAAAATAAATGTAAGCTAGCCATCATAGAAGAAAATGTATGAAATGCTTGGCAATAAACACAAGTAATGCTGAAATATACAAAGTGCTAAATAATCATTTGAATGGTCCCTTTTTAATCCTACAATAATTGTTCTGACATTTGCATTTTGATGCAGAAATAATAGTGAAATTTTTGTGTCAGTACAAGTCAAGGTAGAGACACCAAATCATGGCAATAGTCAGTTTTCTTCACCACGACAAACTTACAGTTAAATAACTGATATTTCAAGCAAATATTGTAAATGTAGAAACCTGTGTCCATCTCCATGAGTTTATATCCTCTCAGTAATTTAGGGTTTTGTTGATAAGTTAATGGATATATTTATGAATAGTAAACTACATCAATATTAGGAAGATTTGTATAATTCATGGAAGAAGTATTTTTCAAAATGAACAATATATGATGATACAAATTCATATATGGGTAAAAGACACATTCAAAGATAACAATGACTTTTAATCAAGTATGAAAGATTTATCGATATGGTTTCAGATTTCTACTGAATATAAATCACTGAATCTTTAAAATCTTTAAAGATTTTACATCTGAATCACTAATCTTTAAAAAACTACCTCATGTCAAGCTGGAATATAGAATCAAAAATAGCCACAATTATCTGAAAAAGGCTATGAAAATACTCATTATTTTCTACATTATTTCTAACATTTTTTGTAATCTTCAAGCAGAAAAAAGTGAAAAACTTATTGCAGCAGAGTGAATACAGAAATAAAAATGAGAATCTAGCTCTTTTCTAATAAGGTATAAAACAATGGTATTCTCACTAAATGTTTCAAATAAAGTGTAATTTTCAATAAAATGTATTGGCATATTGGGCAAGGGTTATAATTATTTTAAGACTATTAATAAGCAAGTATTATGAAAGATCTTAATTTTTAGAAAAATTTAAATTTAAGAAAATGTGATGATTTTAGTCACAATGCAAATCCTCTGACATTACCTTTTCATAAAAATTTTAGCTCTATATGGGTGCAGGAAAGAGCTCCATGTTTTGTTTTTTTTTCCTTCTTCTAAAGGTCTGCTCATTTCTGTTAGAGTGCATGTGTGCTTGCTAAGTTGCTTCCATCTTGTCTGACTCTTCGGGACCCTGTGGACTGTGGCTCACCAGGCTTCTCTGTCCATGGGATTCTCCAGTCAAGAATACTGGAGTGGATTATCATGCTCTTTGCCAGGGGATCCTCCTGATCCAGGGATCAAACCCACATCTCTTATGTCTCCTCCTTTAGCAGTCGGTTTCTTTTCCACCTGGGAAGCCCTTCTGTTTCAGTTGCTCTAGGTTATGCTCTGTCTCCTCATAAGAATGAAAACTCTCCCTTTAACTTTCCATCTTTCTGTTTGAAGGTGATAAATTTTAGAGTTCAAAGACACCCTCTATTATGTTCTCAGTTACTGTTGTCAAGATTTGATAGAGCTCTTCTGTTGCAAATCTAGGTATTAAAGAATTTCACACTCCCCTGCTGAGATTTGGGCAAAGCACTCTTTGCAGTTACTTAATAGCTGAGAACGGCTTTTCTTTCTTTTCATTACACTGGTGGAGTAGAAGTAAGTGTAACATTTTCAGGGACTTTGAAGTATGTATATCAAGGTATGATTCAGGTTGCACTCCATTATATATATATATATATATATATATAACACACACATACACACACATATATAAGTATGTATATGTATATATAAGATATATATATACATATATATACATATCTTATATGTATATATAAAATAATGTATAGATAAAATAATGTATAGATAAGTGTGTGTGTGTGTGTGTGTGTGTATATATATATATATATACTGAAAGTGCTATATATATATATATATATGTATATCTTTCACTTCAGTTCAGTTTGGTTGCTCAGTCATGTCTGACTCTTTGCGACCCCATGAACTGCAACACACCAGGCTTTCCTGTCCAACACCAACTCCCAGAGTCCACTCAAACCCATGTCCATTGAGTTGGTGATGCCATCCAACGATCTCATCCTCTGTCATCCCCTTATTCTCCTGCCCTAAATCTTTCACAGCATCAGGGTCTTTTCAAATGAGTCAGCTCTTCATATCAGGTGGCCAAAGTATTAGAGTTTCAGCTTCAACATCAGTCCTTTCATTGAACACCCAGGACTGATCTTCTTTAGGATGAACTGGTTGGATCTCCTTGCAGTCCAAGGGACTCTCAAGAGTCTTCCAACACCATAGTTCAAAAGCATCAATTCTTTGGCACTCAGCTTTCTTTACAGTCCAACTCTCACATCCATACATGACCACTGGAAAAACCATAGCCTTGACTAGATGGACCTTTGTTGGCAAAATTATGTCTCTGCTTTTTAATATACTGTCTAGGTTGGTCATAACTTTCCTTCCAAGTAGTAAGCCTCTTTTAATTTCATGGCTGCAGTCACCATCTGCAGAGATTTTGGAGCCCCAAAAAATAAAGTCAGCCATTGTTTCCACTGTTTCCCCATCTATTTGCCGTGAGGTGATGGGACCGGAAGCCATGATCTTAGTTTTCTGAATGTTGAGCTTTAAGTCAACTTTTTCACTCTCCTCTTTCACTTTCATCAAGAGGCTTTTTAGTTCTTCTTCACTTTTATATATAAATATGTAAACCCCCTTAAATATATATAGAAATATCAATGATTGGTGAAATCTGAAAATGTCTCTCAGTTGCTAGAATATCTTGCCTCTGTGTTACACCCTGTGTTATCTCTGGCACATTATTTAAGTTGCAGATAAAAGAGAATTTTGCCTTTTACAATAATTTAGATTATTATAAAATAAAGATAGTTCTATACATTGTAGTTGGAAGCAGCCTCTAATGAAATGACTGTATGCCAATTAAAGTAAATAACGATAAATAGTATCTTATTTTCAGAACCAATGATTCTTTTACATTTTACTTCCAAACACAATATATTTTTGTTGGAATTCAATTTCTAAATAAGTATATAAACATTAATAAGTCACTGATATTTGGGTTGTAAAGTGACTCACTAAAAAAGGCCAGTGCTGAAATAAATTTATTAACACTAATTTTGATAAATATTTCTAATATTTTACTATGGAATTTTTATAGAACATTTGCCTATTATTTATATAGATACATCTTTATAAAATTAAAGTTTAGCACAATATAATGAGTACTGAATGTTGGAAGGATATATAAAGATCATTTAATCTGACTTGTTATTGAATGTAACGGGTGTTAAGAATGCTCAATCATGTGGTTTTTGCATTATAGTAATTCCATTTCTAAATAAAATTTCAGCTGATATAATAAATGTTTCTCCACTTTTAATCCATTTGTTTTAATCAGGAAGGTATTTTTCTTTCTTTCTTTCTTTTTTTTTTTTTTTGAGCAGAAAAATGACTTGATTTTATTTTCAAAGTAGTATACTGGCTGTCTTAGTAGTATGGACTACAGGAGAGGGCGGGATGGATTGAGAGAATAGGATTGAAACATATACCTTACCATATGTAAAATTAGATAGCCAGTGGAAATTTGCTATATGACACATGGAGCTGAAATCAGGTGCTCTGTGACTTTTCATATTTTTACCCACGAGTGATTTATGCCCTTTACTTTAAAAGTTATATTAAAATCAAACTAATATATTAAGTTTGATCCTGTTACTTAAATTCCTGTTCATATGTTGGTTGGCATTTATTAGAAATGGAGAGGAGAGAATGCAAAGTGTCAGCTGCAGCTTGAAACATTAGCCACAAGAATAAAGAGCTCATTAAAATAGCAGTGCTTCCTCTCAATTCTGTTCCTTGACATAATACCCCCAGATACTATACCACTGTTAACCTCAGACTATAATAATGTTACTAACCACAGTGATTCCTCAACAGTTGTAATCTGTTTTGCAAACTATTCACCTTTAAACCAAAGGTCTCTTTATATTACCTTAAACCTTTTTTTTTTTCTTTTCACCTCCTATTTATTTAAGCAAACATTTATCTAGAACTCTCTAAAAATATTGCTCTGGTTTTCCTATTATCAAAGTAATGGAAGTTCATTAAAAATAAATATTACTGTAATTCAACATACAAGGTGAAACCTAAATAGATTATAACACATATAATTTCAGCATAGAGCAGAAAGTTTAAGATGAATGAATCTGGAGCTTGATTCCTTGGGTTCAAACCCTGTCTCTGCCAGCCTTTAATGTGCATTTTAAAGCAAGGTAATTAAGCTTTCACTGATTCAGCCTCCAGGGGAATCAAATAGTTCTGACCTCATAGGGCTGGTGTGAGATTTAAAATAATTAATTAAAACTTTATTAGTAATAGTGACCTCATAAGCTTGAGTTGTCTAAAATTAAATTAGTTAATCGGTTGTGAGGATGAAATTAACCTCAGAGTACTATTTAATGCTCAGTAGGCATTGACTTCATATTAGCAATATAAAATAGAGTATTTTTACTTTAAACTCATATTAGGTATAATATTTGAAAACTGCTCTTTCTTCTATCAAGATCATTTCCCTTTATTTCTCAATATCACTATTTTCAGTAAATACTATCCCCATTGTATGAATAAAATATAATCTAATCAATTGTATGATATTTTGGAATATATATGTTGTTTCCACCCTCAGTTTTAGAAAGGCCAAATTTAGCACTCTTTTACACATAATTTATGCAAGGCAGTTTTATTTCTTAAAATGTGTTTCTACTATTGGGAATACTAGAACTTGGGATACTCAAACTCATTTATTCAAAGAACATTTATTTAGTGCATGTGTGTACAGTCATCCCTCAAAGCCATGAGGTGGATTGATTCTAGTACCTTCTCAGATACCAAAATCCATGCATGTTCAAGTCCCTTATATAAAATAGTGAGTATAACCTTTGTTCTCTTTCCATGTATTCTGTCATCTCTAGATTAGCCCAGGTGGCATTAGTGTTAAAGAAGCCCCCTGCCAATGCAGGATACATAAGAGACGTGAGTTCATCTCTGAGTCAGGAAGATCCCCTGGAGGAAGGCATGGCAACCACTCCAGCATTCTTGCTTAGAGAATCCCATGGACAGAGGAGCATGGTGGGCTATAGTACATAGGGTTGCAAAGAGTCAGATGTGACTGAAGCAACTTAGCAGGCAGGCAGATTACTTATAATGCTTCAGATCAGATCAGATCAGATCAGTCGCTCAGTCGTGTCCGACTCTTTGCGACCCCATGAACTGCAGCACGCCAGGCCTCCCTGTCCATCACAAGCTCCCGGAGGTCACTCAGACTCGCATCCATCGAGTCAGTGATGCCATCCAGCCATCTCATCCTCTGTCGTCCCCTTCTCCTCCTGCCCTCAATCCCTCCCAGCATCAGAGTCTTCTCCAATGAGTCAACTCTTCGCATGAGGTGGCCAAAATACTGGAGTTTCAGCTTTAGCATCATTCCTTCCAAAGAAATTCCAGGATTGATCTCCTTCAGAATGGACTGGTTGGATCTTCTTGCAGTCCAAGGGACTCTCAAGAGTCTTCTCCAACACCACAGTTCAAAAGCATCAATTCTTCGGCGCTCAGCCTTCTTCACAGTCCAGCTCTCACATCCATACATGACCACAGGAAAGACCATAGCCTTGACTAGGCGAACCTTTGTTGGTAAAGTAATGTCTCTGCTTTTGAATATGCTATCTAGGTTGGTCATAACTTTCCTTCCAAGGAGCAAGCGTCTTTTAATTTCATGGCTGCAGTCACCTTTATAATGCTTAATACACTGTAAATGCTATAAAAATAGTTGCCAATGCAATAAAAATGCTATGTAAATGGTTACCAGTATGCAGCAAATTCAAGTTTTGCTTTTCTCTAACTTTCTGGAATTTTAAAAAATAAATTCAACCCAGGGTTTGATAGAGCCTCAGAAGTGTGACCCGTGGATATGAAGGGCCAAATGCGTAATGGCTGGTGTCCATCTCAGTTCCCTTGCAGATACTGCCAAAGTCTCTGTCCCCATGGAGATTATATCTCCTGGCAAATAATTTGAGCTTTTGGTACATACTGCCAAATTTCCAAACTGACAAAGCTTGTTCCATATTATCTTTTCACCAATGATGTATGAAATATTGTTTCTTAAATGTCAACCAATAGTGGCTAGTCTAAGCAAGCAAGTAACAGCTAAACGAATAATAATAGGAACAAAAATAGAAGCTATGGAATAAACAATGAAAAGGCAGAAAAATTCATCTTTAGTCCTCATTATGATTTGTAGGAGTGTAAATTAAAGACAAGTGTTGTGTTTAGTCACCAAGTCATGTCTGATTCTTTTGCAACCCCATGGACTATAGCCCTTCAGGCTCCTCTGTCCATGGGATTTCCCAGGCAAGAATACTGGAGTGGGTTGCCATTTCCTTCTCCAGGGGATCTTCCCGACCCAGGGATTGAACCTTCTTCTCCTGCATTATAGGCAGTTCCTTTACCACTGAACCACCTGGGAAGCCCAAGTTAAAGATGTATATTCCAAATAAAATATTTAAAGTGCTGATAATACCAGATTACCATTTTCTCCTTTATTGCCTCATTTGTTATGATTATCATGTTGTGGGAAATATCTTACCCAAAGAAGACTTTTATGAATCTTAGCAGGAACACAGGCCAGACATAATTTGTATAATTCTTTTAAAGAATAGAAACAGCTCCAAATATGACAACAAGGAAAGACAAATAATTTAAGTATGACAACATCTTCACTTCCCATCTTCTTAGAATCTGTAAAATGCTTATAATTTTTCATACCCTTATCATAATTGCTGTATAAAGATACATAATGTTGACAGATTGTGGATAATTACTTCCAATTTACAATAGGAAAAATGGTGAGATTAAAGTACAATTTCATTTTTTTTAGCATATCATTTCAAAGATTTGCACTCTCTAAACAATGGTGTAGGATATGACTGAAGCAGTGGTATGAAAGATACATAATACAGATAACAATACATGATCTAGAGAAAAAATACAGGCTTTAAAGTGAGAGACTCTTGTTCTGAATTTCAGTGAACTGTGATGTGTAAAAAATACATTTAATCATTCAGTCTCCTTTTCTCTAATAAAAATCACTTAATACACAGTACACCAAAGGTCTTCTGTGAGGGTTTAATGAGAAAAAACTATGCAAAATTTCATTCAAGTTCTTAGCACATGATATAAAATCCCAAGCAACAGTTTTCCATTGCCATTGTATTTATATTAACCACAGCCACATAGACATTAGCCATTTTTTCCAGTCCCACCCAAGCATGCACATGCATACATCATTTAATCTTTTAAAAATATTGCACAAATAATTGAGGTCTCTGATTTCCGTTTTTGCTATAAAAAGCTTTCTCTTCTGATTTTTTTAAAAGAAAACTTTCAAGCTATTATGTCACACTTAAATCCATGTCTCTTTTAGCAATGGACATGCTATCTAATATTTTAAGAATAAATACACATATTTTCTTTGCTTCTAACTTAATGGATACTTAACAATGAAGAGAGCCATTTTAAATACTGTAGATTATTTCTTCCTCAACTCAAGGTTGAAAATGAAATGTTATATGGCTTTATAGTGGCCCACGATGTTTAACTTATTCTTAAGAACATATGACTAGAATTGCACTTGATTTCTTATGGTCAAAAACATGAGTAAAAGGATTGGTAAGTGATCAGTTGATAATGATTTAAGTAACTTCTTCACAAGCAGCAATTCCATGTTGCTTTTACTTTATTTCTAACACTTACTAAAGGTGTTAAATGCCTGTTATCACTAGTTTGGAATTTATCTTAAGTATGTATTTGTGATTTTCATATTGTGTAGACACTCCATCTTTGACAATCAGAGAGGACTTCTTTTTGAAAGAATAATAAAGTAGGTACAGCTGCCATGGGCTCTACATAGCAAGCAGACAGGTTTCTAAGATCCAGGAGTGGTTAAGGTCAATATCTCAATTACCCTTTGTCTTGTAAATGATTCTTTCCATGTGTAAAGAAAAGTGTCTTGTCAGGATAACATGATAGAAGATTGTGCACTTAGTGCCCAGGATCTATTTTTCTTCAGATAAACAGAGTGCTTTACTCTCTTTCCTTCCTGCCAATCTTCCTTTCACAAGAACTAAATTACCTAAGTGGAGAGCAGGTTGTTAAATGTCTGAACTTTAAGATCCTAAAAGTACTGGCAGTTTGCCACATTGAAGATCTGACAACGACTGGCCTTGGTTTTAAACACTCCTTCCCATTTAGATATTGACAATATAGAGAACGGGAATGTCCTGTTATTTCCTGTCACAGTTTATGTTCATTGGAGAAATCCATAACCTCAGAACTTCTGTTTTTCATTTCTTTTCACCTGACTTCTACCAAAGTATTCACTGGAATGGTAACTTTCACAGCTAGTTACTATGAAAACAGAACCCTGAAGATGCTGCCCCTACACTATTTTTTTTTTAGTTGCTGATCTACCCAGAGTGAATTGGGAAAACAGGATAAAAACAGGAAGTAGGGACTGGGAAAAGAAATACACAGATGATAGTATCATCTTCAACCTAGCCAATACTGTGTCTATGGCCGGTCCTCACATTCCTATTAAAAGGCAACCACTGCAGCATATGTACGTTGAAATGGATTTTAATCCAGTTTCCAACATTTATTATCTCAGTGACTTTGATATGAAGAAATTATAAACTCATCTTGCTTTCATCTCTGTATTTCCAAAATAAAGGTAAATGAGTCAATGTACAGAGTGTGTGTGTAGCTGGTATCCCTGGTGGCACTGTGGGAAAGAATTTGCCCGCCATGCAGGAGGGGCATGTTTCATTCCCTTGGTTTCATTCCCTTGGTTGGGAAGATCCCCTGGACTGGAAGAGGCAACACACTCCTTTATGCCTGGAAAATCCCATGGACAGAGGAGCCTGGTGGGCCCTACTCCATGGGGTTGCAAAGAGTTGAACATGACTGAGTGACTGAACACACACACATATGTAGGTAGCTAGCTTTAGGAGATTCAGTGGTGGCTCAGGGGTAAAGAAACTGTCTGCCAATATAGGAGATGTGGGTTCGATCCCTGGGTCAGGAAGATCCCTGCGGAAGGAAGTACTCAATAAATGTGCTGATATTGTCATGGCCCTGATGCTCTCAGATGTTTGCCCATGACAGATACCTTCAGGTCCAAGTCAAAAATTTTGGACTGTTTTTTTCCTTAAAGTAATTCTGTTGTGATTATATCATATCCCAAATCTGATGTAGCTTAAGGTATCAAAGTAAAATTTTCTTTCCCTCTGCCTAAAAGTTATATGAACATCCAGAATGGTATTTTACGCAGAGCTAGAACAAATAGTTTCACAATTTGTATGGAAATATAAAAAACCTCAAATAGCCAAAGCTATCTTGAGAAAGAAGAATGGAATTGGAGGAATCAACCTGCCTGACTTCAGGCTCTACTACAAAGCCACAGGCATCAAGACAGTATGGTACTGGCACAAAGACAGAAATATAGATCAAGGGAACAAAATATAAAGCCCAGAGATAAATCCACGCAGCTATGAACACCTTATCTTTGACAAAGGAGTGAAAAATATACAATGGAGAAAAGACAATCTCTTTAACAAGTGGTGCTGGGAAAACTGGTCAACCACTTGTAAAAGAATGAAACTAGAATACTTTCTAACACCATATCCAAAAATAAACTCAAAATGGATTAAAGATCTAAACATAAGACCAGAAACCATAAAACTCCTAGAGGAGAACATAGGCAAAACACTCTCCGACATACATCACAGCAGGATCCCCTATGACCCACCTCTCAGAATATTGGAAATAAAAGGAAAAGTAAACAAATGGGACCTAAGTAAAATTAAAAGCTTCTGCACAATAAAGGAAAGTAAGCAAGGTGAAAAGACAGCCTTCAGTATGGGAGAAAATAATATCAAATGAAGCAACAGACAAAGAACTAATCTCAAAAACATACAAGCAACTCCTGCAGCTCAATTCCAGAAAAATAAATGACCCAATCAAAAAATGGTCCAAAGAACTAAATAGACATTTCTCCAAAGAAGACATACACATGGCTAACAAACACATGAAAAGATGCTGAACATCACTCATTATCAGAGAAATGCAAATAAAAACCACAATGAGGTACCATTTCACGCCAGTCAGAATGGCTGCTATCCAAAACTCTACAAGCAATAAATTCTGGAGAGGGTGTGAAGAAAAGGGAACCCTCTTGCACTGTTGGTGGGAATGCAAACTAGTACAGCCACTATGGAGAACAGTGTGGAGATTCCTTAAAAAACTGGAAATAGAACTGCCTTAGGACCCAGCAATCCTACTGCTGAACATACATACTGAGGAAACAAGAATTGAAAGAGACACGTGTACCCCAATGTTCATAGCAGCACTGTTTATAATAGCGAGGACATGGAAGCAACCTAGATGTCCATCAGCAGGTGAATGGATAAGAAAGCTGTGGTACATATACATGATGGAATATTACTCAGACATTAAAAAGAATACATTTGAATCAGTTCTAATGAGGTGAGTGAAACTGGAGCCTATTATACAGAATGAAGTAAGCCAGAAAGAAAAACACCAATACAGTATACTAACACATATACATGGAATTTACAAAGATGATAATGATAACCCTGTGTGCAAGACAGCAAAAGAGACACAGATGTATAGAACAGTCTTTTGGACTCTTTGGGAGAGGGAGAGGGTGGGATGATTTGGGAAAATGGCATTGAAACATGTATAATATCATATGTGAAATGAATCACCAGTCAGGATGCTTGGGGCTGGTGCACTGGTATGACCCATAGGGATTGTATGGGGAAGGAGGTGGGAGGGGTGTTCAGGATTGGGGAACACGTGTACACCCATGACAGATTAATGTTGATGTATGGCAAAACCACTTGACTTCACATTCCAGGATGTCTGGCTTTAGGTCAGTGATCACACCATCATGATTATCTGGGTCGTGAAGCTCTTTTTTGTACAGTTCTCCTGTGTATTCTTGCCACCTCTTCTTAATATCTTCTGCTTCCGTTAGGTCTATACCATTTCTGTCCTTTATCGAGCCCATCTTTGCATGAAATGTTCCTTTGGTATCTCTGATTTTCTTGAATAGATCCTTAGTCTTTCCCATTCTGTTTTTTTCTCTCTATTTCTTTGCATTGATCGCTGAAGAAGGCTTTCTTATCTCTTCTTGCTATTCTTTGGAACTCTGCATTCAGATGTTTATATCTTTCCTTTTCTCCTTTGCTTTTCACTTCTCTTCTTTTCACAGCTATTTGCAAGGCCTCCGCAGACAGCCATTTTGCTTTTTTGTATTTCTTTTCCATGGGGATGGTCTTGATCCCTGTCTCCTGTACAGTGTCACGAACCTCATTCCATAGTTCATCAGGCACTCTATCTATCAGATCTAGGCCCTTAAATCTATTTCTCACTTCCACTGTATAATCATAAGGGATTTGATTTAGGTCATACCTGAATGGTCTAGTGGTTTTCCCTACTTTCTTCAATTTCAGTCTGAATTTGGCAATAAGGAGTTCATGGTCCGAGCCACAGTCAGCTCCCGGTCTTGTTTTTGCTGATTGTATAGAGCTTCTCCATCTTTGGCTGCAAAGAATATAATAGATCTGATTTTGGTGTTGACCATCTGGTGATGTCCATGTATAGAGTCTTCTCTTGTGTTGTTGGAAGAGGGTATTTGCTATGACCAGTGCATTTTCTTGGCAAAACTCTGTTAGTCTTTGCCCTGCTTATGGTGTGATCACTGACCTAGAGCCAGACATCCTGGAATGTGAAGTCAAGTGGGCCTTAGAAAGCATCACTAGGAACAAAGCTAGTGGAGGTGATGGAATTCCAGTGGAGCTATTCCAAATCCTGAAAGATGATGCTGTGAAAGTGCTACACTCAATATGCCAGCAAATTTGGAAAACTCAGCAGTGGCCAAAGATTGGAAAAGGTCAGTTTTCATCCCAATCCCAAAGAAAGGCAATGCCAAAGAGTGCTCAAACTACCGCACAATTGCACTCATCTCACACACGAGTAAAGTAATGCTCAAAATTCTCCAAGCCAGGCTTCAGCAATATATGAACCGTGAACTTCCTGATGTTCAAGCTGGTTTTAGAAAAGGCAGAGGAACCAGAGATCAAATTGCCAACATCCGCTGGATCATTGAAAAAGCAAGAGAGTTCCATAAAAACATCTATTTCTGCTTTATTGACTATGACAAAGCCTTTGACTGTGTAGATCACAATAAACTATGGAAAATTCTGAAAGAGATGGGAATACCAGACCACCTGATCTGCCTCTTAAGAAATCTGTATGCAGGTCAGGAAGCAACAGTTCGAACTGGTCATGGAACAACAGACTGGTTCCAAATAGGAAAAGGAGTACGTCAAGGCTGTATATTGTCACCATGTTTGTTTAACTTATATGCAGAGTACATCATGAGAAATGCTGGACTGGAAGAAACACAAGCTGGAATCAAGATTGCTGGGAGAAATATCAATAACCTCAGATATGCAGATGATACCACCCTTATGGCAGAAAGTGAAGAGGAACTAAAAAGCCTCTTGATGAAAGTGAAAGTGGAGAGTGAAAAGGTTGGCTTAAAGCTCAACATTCAGAAAACGAAGATCATGGCATCTGGTCCCATCACTACATGGGAAATAGATGGGGAAACAGTGGAAACAGTGTCAGACTTTATTTTTCTGGGCTTCAAAATCACTGCAGATGGTGACTGCAGCCATGAAATTAAAAGACGCTTACATCTTGGAAGGAAAGTTATGACCAACCTAGATAGCATATTCCAAAGCAGAGACATCACTTTGCCAACAAAGGTTCGTCTAGTCAAGGCTATGGTCTTTCCTATGGTCATGTATGGATGTGAGTGTTGGACTGTGAAGAAGGCTGAGCGCCGAAGAATTGATGCTTTTGAACTGTGGTGTTGGAGAAGAGTCTTGAGAGTCCCTTGGAATGCAAGGAGATCCAACCAGTCCATTCTGAAGGAGATCAGCCCTGGGATTTCTTTGGAAGGAATGATGCTAAAGCTGAAACTCCAGTACTTTGGTCACCTCATGCGAAGAGTTGACTCATTGGAGAAGACTCTGATGCTGGGAGGGATTGGGGGCAGTAGGAGAGGGGGACGACAGAGGATGAGATGGCTGGATGGCATCACTGACTTGATGGATGTGAGTCTGAGTGACTTCCGAGAGTTGGTGATGGACAGGGAGGCCTGGCTTGCTGCAGTTGATGGGGTCGCAAAGAGTCGGACACGACTGAGCGACTGATCTGATCTGATCTGATGGCAAAACCAATATGATATTGTAAATAATTAGCCTCCAATTAAAATAAATAAATTTATATTAAAAATTAAAAAAAGAGCTTCAGTAGAACTAATAAAATTCTTTGTAAATATTTTTGTTCTGCAGAAACTATTATTTCTAGTAGCTATTACTGAATTCCTAATTTTCCAAAAGCTTTCAATATTGCTAAACAACCGTTTTACATATGTAAGCCCAAAATGTCAATCAAAGCACAGGAGATATTGCAGTATAAAAAGAGAGAGAGAAATCCATTTTACAAATATTATTCTGTAAAATGTATGTGTTTTGGAGCAAAGCATTTTCTATTTGAAGTTGAAGTCCAAACAGTTGAAAGCCTAACAGAACAAAAACATCAAGAGAGAATTTCTTCTGCTTCACTGGCTTTGAGTGAAGACAATATTTTTATTTTATTTTATTTTATTTGCCTTTGAACTTTAACTGAATCATTGGCTCTTGATGAGTTTTAAGCCTACTGGCTTTCACACTGAAACTACATCATCTGTTCTTCTGGGTCTTCAACCTCCTGAAGATCTTGGGACTTGTCAACTTCCATAATCACATATGCTAATTCCTTAAACTCTTTAGGTAGATAGATAGCAAGATAGGTCACTAGGTATATGATAATAAAATAGGTGGTAGATAGACAGATACAGACGATCCTCCATTAGTTCTGTTTCTCTGGTGAATCCTGACTAATACAGCCTCCAAACTTCACTTTGTCTTTTTCCAATGGGGAATAATAATAATTCACACCTTATAGGGTAGATTCAGTGACTCTATACATAAAAGTGGCTCAAAAATTGTTAGTGTTTTCAAATTAAAATTTTTATTTTAAGATTTCTATTTAAAGTCTTGTAAATTTTATCTTTAAATCTGAATGTGCAGTTGTGTCTGAGTCTTTGTGATCCTGTGGCCTACAGTCCATGGAATTCTCTAGGCAAGAATACTGGAGTGGGTAGCCTTTTCCTTACACCAGGGGTTCTTCCCAACAGGAGATCGAACCCAGGTTTCCTGCATTGCAGGCAGATTCTTTACCAGCTGAGCCACAAGGGAAGCCCAAGAATTCTGGAGTGGGTAGCCTTCCAGCAGAAGGCTGGGGAATATCTCTTCTGCAGCGGATCTTTTCGACCCAGGAATTGAACCGGAATCTCCTGCATTGCAGGCAGATTCTTTACCAACTGAGCTATCAATGAAGCCCACTGATAGGTAAAAGGAGAAGATAAAATTACCTAGATTTCATCTTAGGCTATTACAAACTCCTGACCAGTTTATCCACCTAATGCATGTTCTCCTCTAAAAGCTATAAATTAAAATTCTTCATTTGTCTAATAATCTGATAACTTTATGATTCCATACTAAGTCATTTAGCATCTTCATGCCCAGCATCATCTGTTCCCACAGCTGGAATCTTGTTGTTGTTGTTGTTCAGTTGGTAAGTCATTCTGACTCTTTGTGACCACTCTGGAGGAAGCACACCAGGTTCTCCAGTCTTTCACTATCTCCCAGAATTTGCTCAAATCTGTGTCCAATGAGTCAGTGATGCTATCTAACCATCTTATACTCTGCCTCTCTCTTCTCCTTTGACCTTCAATCTTTCCCAGCATCTGGGTCTTTTCTAATGGGATGGCTCTTCACATCAGATGGCCAAAGTACTGAAACTTCTGCATCAGCCCTTCCAATGAATAGTCAGGGTTTATTTCCTTTCACAGTCCTCAAATCTGAACCCAAGTCGACTGGCTCTAGAATCTTCATTTCTGATTGCTTCATGGCGAATCCTGTCTACTATACATTGATTTGTAAATCACAGTTATTTAACACCCTGTCTACACCAGATTGAATACTCTTTTGGAAAAAAAAAAAAATAAGTAAATTGACTAAAAAGGTAGTTTATATACAGATTTATCTAGCTCTTGCTCAATTTAAAAAGACTATAGGTTTGAGTTTCTAAGACATAGGAACAGAATTCTCAAAGGGAGAGTGTTTAGTTGTTTTGTCCAAAAAATAATGTATAAAAGTGTCAGGAACATAGAATGCACTAAAGAAATATTCAACAAACTAATAAATTAAGGAATAATTTGTAGAGTGGTTGAAAATAGAGCTCATCTGACAAAGTTTCTTAACTTCAAAATATATTATAAACAAATTTAAAAGTCTTATGAACTTAGACTTGTTTTAAGTATAGTACTCAAATGGAGCCTCAGTTCATTCAACATTTGTTTTCCTATAGTATTTCATGATTCAGCAACTTATACTGGTGGTTTCCATTCTAGGAGTATAGATAGAATAAAGATGTTTTTCTTCTAATCATATTCCTCTAAATTAAATGTGGATATTATATATATATATGTCTGTATTAAAAATATTAAATAAGTATCACTTTCACCAAACGCATTTGATTTTCTGAACTCTTTCTAGGTACTTCACACACTAAAGGGAAAAACTTGCTTGTGTTGGATGATTTAGCACCAGAAGAGATGTTAGCAAAGCCTCTAATATGTTGAGGATCAAAAGTCAGATAACAAGTTTCCGGAACTTGGGAGAAAACATTATCCCTTAAAATGATCTTAGGATTTTAGAAATGTGATTTTATTATATTGTTTTTTAGTCTCCTATATAGATGGGACACACTGTTCTAATAAAATGGAAACTGAGCTTGGACAATGAATTGACTGCATTTTAAATCATTTTAATTCTGTGACCTTGGCAATGAAAAGACAGGCTCAGATGATGTAATGTTTGAGGCTCTCCTAGCTCTAATGTTCTGTGAATTAAATAGGATTCTAGATTTTAAGTAACAGAAAATCATTAGATATCTTACATATGTGACTGATTTGTGGGGCTGTGTAAATGTATATGTATAAGTTAAGATAGAAAGTGGATTAATGTTTGACTGCAGAGCCTTTTTTTCTTTATTCTGCAATTTACTTTTATTGCCAAAATAAACAAAAAGAGATTTAATGTATTCTACTGAATTTCAAGTAATATATTGATTTCTTCCTAACATCTAAATAAAACTGTTGTTCAGTATAAATAATAGCCAATATTGCCAATAATTTTTTTGCCCTGAATTTTTATGTTATTGTTTGTATCCATTTGTAAACCAAATAAATTGTCATATGTCAAGTGTGACATTACTACATCAATACAGTCCAAATCAAGTCTGTCTCTGTTCTCTTTTTTGCAGGAGATTAAGAAACTACTTCAGTAAATAAATGGAGTCCATTCAAAGAATGAGAATGTGAAGCAGAATTACCTGAGTGAGTAGAATAAATAAGGCATCATTTTATAATTTAGAAAGTGTAGCAAAAATGCAAAAATGAATCCCACTATAATAGAATAAAATATAAGAAAATTTTGGAAGTGGATATAGAATCAGTCAACATTTGATCAATAATTGTAAGTCTGCAATCAAAATTAGATGGCATTATGTGAAAACCAAACATAGACAGGCAATGTGTCCAAAATTGATAATATTTTATGTTAAATAGTTGTTATTAATTGATATAAGCATTTTACAGTAGTACTCATGCAAATACCTGAGTGTGTACCAAGGCCAGGGTCTGCTTCATGTGTTCCTAGGGCTTGGAGACATTTAGCAAATCGCAAAGTCAACAATAATGAGTTTGTCAGTAAATGATACCCTCGTTGTTGTTATTGTTGTTTTCTTAGCCATTAGAGACCTTACCTGTTAAGTTCCAATTTTAAATTGTTGTATTAATTTAGATATTAATTCAAGTTATTTATTCTTGTTTATAAACTTCATAGTGGTCTTTCTGAAATTCTTCACATTATAACATAGTAATTCTCCAAAAAAAAAAAAAAAATTACAAAAACCAGCAAGAAAACAAATCCAAATGAAACTATAATTCACCAGAACTAAACAAAGATAAAAAGAAATCAAATGCAACCACTATAAAAATAATTCCCATAATAACCCATTTTATCTAAGACAAAAGTGTCCAATAACAGCTCAAGTCTTTATGTATTTTATATACATACATACATATCAGATCTTACAACATAGACCATTTTTCTATTCAGTATACTCTTCAAAAAGAAAGTCTTGTGGAAAAGTTTAACAAAGTTCTAAAATAACTGCTCTACAAATGTGGAAACAGGCAAGCAGAATAATGGGATATGGAAACAATAGTATTAGTTATAAAAGTGCAACAGCCTTCCTTAGGACCTATCTATTGAGCATCTATGTCAGAATAACCCTGATCTGAGGACAGTTTGAATAGGCTAAACAGGTTAAAATAATTTCCCACTACAAAATTTTATTGACCACATAAGTCTGTTTGGCTTTTCATTGTGTGACTTCTTTTTATTACCTTTTCACAATTTTAAACTCCTGAGGTGTATGTGTGTGTGTATGTTCCTATGTATAGATATAAACTTTATTTCAGATCTAGCCTAATCCCACTTGACAGTGCTATTTCCATTTTTTTGCGTAAATTCAAATAGACAAGTTCCATTTATGTTGCAAAATAAAAGTTCTAGAGACACCACTGATTTTCTAACTAAAATCATAGTTACCAATTAAGGATATTTAAATGCTAAAAAGATAAATTATAAAAACCTGAAAATATGCTTTTGCTCAAACATTATTAAAACCATCCAGTTAGAATAAAACACAATAACTTTAGTAAGGAAAAGTATGTAATATGCCATTGAGGAAATGTTCTGTGAAAAGGAGTGCTATGGTCTAAATATTCATGGTTCCTCAAAAGTCATACAATGAAATCATACAGTGAAGCCCCACAGGTGATGTTAGTGGTAGATGAGGTCTTTGGGAAGCTCTTAGCTCATGATGGTGGAGCCCTTGTAAATGGGACTAGTGCATTAAATAAAAAGATCCTACAGATTTCTCTTGCCTCTTCCACTTTGTGAGGACACAGTAGGAAGCTGCTGGCATGAGCCAGGAAGAGGGCCCTTGCCCTGCCAGGCTGCTATACCTTGATCTTGGATTTTCTGGCCTCTACAAGTGTGAAAAAAATAATTCCTGTTGTTTATAAGCTACCCAGCCTGTGACATTTCTATATAGAAACATAAATGGACTAAGACAAGATGGAAAACACTTTCCAAAGTGTCCTTATAGACTTCTAGAAGGCATGGTATTCTAAATATAAGAATATATATATATAAGAATAAGTATAATATTATAAATATATTTTAAATATAATAATTGTTATTATCTAAAGGTAATACAAAACCATAAATACCTCTGCATATTTTATATCTTTCTTGAACTCACGATCTATTAATAAATCTTGTTATCTCAATGATATCTTTTTAAGGATAGCCTAACCACATCTCAAAATCATTATCAATGCTTTTAACTACAAGTATTATTTTCCCATGCCCTTCTCATCTTTTTAGATACACTTACAAAGTGTATGTCAACTGAGATCCTTTCAGAACTAAAAAAAAGTTGATCACCAAATACTTTCATTCCTACCCCCTTGAAATTGTATTTTTCTATTTTCAAGCTTATGATTAAGCCACAATATATAACATTGTTATTTCTTCCTGATATTTAAACCTTGAATCAGTTTCCTCTAATTAAATACTCTTCCACATCTGCAGTAAATTTATCTGTTAAAAATGCAAAGAAGATAATATTATTTTCTGCTCTAATGACATTCTTATAACTCTAGTCAACCCAGATTTAGTTCAAAATTCTCTGTATAAATTCAAGATAGTCCACCTTCTGTCACATCTTCAACTTCTGTAGCACTAAAATATCCTCTTCATCTGTCTAGACCAGGTAAATGTGTTTTTGTTGTTTCTGTGGTAGACAGAATATCCCCATAATTGTCAGATCAGATCAGTCGCTCAGTCGTGTCCGACTCTTTGTGACCCCATGAACTGCAGCACGCCAGGCCTCCCTGTCCAGCACCAGCTCTCGGAAGTCACTCAGACTCACATCCATCGAGTCAGTGATGCCATCCAGCCATCTCATCCTCTGTCGTCCCCTTCTCCTCCTGCCCCCAATCCCTCCCAGCATCAGAGTCTTCTCCAATGAGTCAACTCTTCGCATGAGGTGGCCAAAATACTGGAGTTTCAACTTTAGCATCATTCCTTCCAAAGAAATCCCAGGGCTGATCTCCTTCAGAATGGACTGGTTGGATCTCTTTGCAGTCCAAGGGACTCTCAAGAGTCTTCTCCAACACCACAGTTCAAAAGCATCAATTCTTCGGCACTCAGCCTTCTTCACAGTCCAGCTCTCACATCCATACATGACCACAGGAAAGACCATAGCCTTGACTAGACGAACCTTTGTTAGCAAAGTGATGTCCCTGCTTTTGAATATGCTATCTAGGTTGGTCATAACTTTCCTTCCAAGGAGTAAGCGTCTTTTAATTTCATGGCTGCTGTCACCATCTGCAGTGATTTTGGAGCCCAGAAAAATAAAGTCTGACACTGTTTCCACTGTTTCTCCATCTATTTCCCATGTAGTGATGGAACCAGATGCCATGATCTTCGTTTTCTGAATGTTGAGCTTTAAGCCAACCTTTTCACTCTCCACTTTCACTTTCATCAAGAGGCTTTTGAGTTCCTCTTCACTTTCTGCCATAAGGGTGATGTCATCTGCATATCTGAGGTTATTGATATTTCTCCCAGCAATCTTGATTCCAACTTGTGTTTCTTCCAGTCCAGCATTTCTCATGATGTACTCTGAATATAAGTTAAACAAACATGGTGACAATATACAGCCTTGACGTACTCCTTTTCCTATTTAGAACCAGTCTGTTGTTCCATGACCAGTTCTAACTGTTGCTTCCTGACCTGCATACAGATTTCTCAAAAGGCAGATCAGGTGGTCTGGTATTCCCATCTCTTTCAGAATTTTCCACAGTTTATTGTTTCTGTTGTTTCTGTGGTAGACAGAATATCCCCATAATCGTACCCATGCCCTAATACTTATAACCTAAGAATGTGCTATGTGACATGGCAAAAGAGTTTCTCAAACATACTTAACATTTACAGACCTTAAAATAGTGAGATTATTATGGATTACTTGGGTAGGTGCACTATAGTCACATGAGCCCTTAAAAGATAAGCACATCTTCACCTGGACTTGAAGAGAGGTGGCCCATTAATAAGCTATTGGGATTGAAAGGACAACAATGACTCAAGTCTTTGCTGCTGGAGAGGTCCACAAAGAAATATAAGGAACTGGTCTGAACAAACAGCTGACAGTACAACAGGGACTTCAATCTGATAACTACCAAAAATAAATAAATAAATAAACTGAATTCAGTCAACAACTTGAATGAGCTAAGAAATGCATCCTTTCTCAATCTCTAGTAGGAAACCTAGACCTGTGGTTAATTTGATTTTGGCCTTATAAGACCTAGAGCAGAGAAACCAGCTAAGACCTGTGAGCCATAGACCTGTGAGATACAAAATAGAAGATGCCATTGGCCCTGAGTCTGTGGGAAATTTTATAGAAGCAGTAAAAAAAACTAAAATCTTCCTTAGAAATAAGCATTACATTTTAAAATAAACATTTCATCCTATTTCTTCTTCCACAACATATTATATGTATATGTCAATTTTGGTAATTTGTATATATTTTTGCTCTTAGGACATATAAATGCTTTGTTACAGATGTTCTTTGAACTAGTTAGTATTCCAATCTCCCTAAATTCACCAACATGGGATGCACAGCAGATTTGTTTTCCAAAGGTAACCACAACAATGTCTCCCATTCCATATGTGCTGCTGCAAGGTGATTTGCCATTCTTCCAGCCAAAGGTAGTTTAATTTTCTAACCATTTTAAAACTGAGTGGGCTTTGTGACTACATTGATAAGAAAATATAAATAAAGAGCAGACATGTTTCTGTCTTAGTTCTAGATATTCTCTTGTTAGCTCCTCTTTCTCCCTCTTGGAAGCCAGCCACCAAAAAGGAAATCTAACTACCCTGGAATTACCAAGTTGTGAGAAATCATAGAAATCACAGCCCATGGAAGACCCTGGAAGATAAACCATCATAACTGAGACACTCTCACTAATTTGTGAGAGAGACACAGAGAGAGAGAGAGACTAACAAACACCGTGGCAACAGATATGTGAATGAATGGAGAGAATATTTAAGAATGTCATCATTCAGACACTACTACCCCAGCTGATACCAAAAGGATCACAGATAAACTGTTCAGGTTAGTCCTTTCCAAATTCCTTACCCTCAAACTGTGAGCAAATTAAAATGACTGTTTATGACGATAAGATTTGGAGCACTTTGTTACACAGCCAACTGTATGTTAGTTGCTAAGTCATGTCCAGCCCTTTGCGACCCCAGAGACTATAGCCTACCAGGATCCTCTCTCCATGGAATTCTCCAGGCAAGGATACTGGAGTGGGTAGCCATTCCCTTCTGCAAGGGATCTTCCCTATCCAGGAATTAAACCTAAGTTTCCTGCACTGCAGGCATATTCTTTATCATCCGAGCCACCATTTATAGGTAAGACTTACAAAACTTTAGATAACTTAAATAAACCTTAGATAACTTATAACTTAAGTTAATTGGCTAAAAAATTCTGGTCATTAAAAATAATAATGACAATCAATTCCCTACTTCTAGTGCCAAAGCACATACATTTCTGGTCTTGTAAGTATATATTCAGAAGTTTGGCTCCTGGCCAAAATCCAAGGAGTGATTTTTCAGACCTGATTATAGATAATTTCAAGTCTTTACCAGTAGCATCATAGAACAAAGCTGCCCTCCCCACATTGGTTTAGAGCAGAGTCAATCCACTGCATTCTCTGAAGGGAGTTGCAGTCAAGAACTCAACCTCCTTACTGCCCATACTCTGGTCTGCATCTGCAATTCCTACCCCAATTTCCTTACTCAGAATCCTTTTTATCTGGGGCCTTTGGCTAAGACCTTCCTCAGGTGCCTCTGCTGAGGCCTTCTAACAGAGGAGAGGGGAAGGAAACCTTGAAGACACTTTTCTTGATTCTGGCTCAGTTCTCAATACTTTCCCACTCCTGCTGCTGCTGCTGCTAAGTCACTTCAGTCGTGTCTGACTCTGTGCGACCCCATAAATGGCAGCCCACCAGGCTCCGCCATCATTGGGATTCTCCAGGCAAGAGTACTGGAGTGGGTTGCCATCACCTTCTCCATTCCCACTCCTAGACATTCCCTTGCCCTTGCCCTTGGCACCTGAGTTCATCAAACTATAGGAAACTTTTGTTCCAGGCTCTCTCTTCAGTGATACCATGCCCTTGACTGAACTGATCGAATGGACCTTCAATAGAGGGAAATTGGAAGATGAGGTGTACGTGTTTTCTCTGGTTTAACCTCCAGCCTAAAATATAATGGTTAGTGATTAAAGGCTTAACTGTTACTTTCAGTTCGGCTTGTTGTTTTCACTGACAGCTGACAACTCAGGTCTTTCTCTCCAACTCAGCTGAGTCCCTGACATATCTTATTAGTGAAGATAGCTGATTGTTTTTGTCAGGGTATGCTGTGTTATGATGTTTTATATTGAAATATCAGCCCCTAAATCTCAGTAGCCAAAGCAACAGAAGATTACTCTTCACCCAGTTGACACATCCTTCATGGGGCATCAGATTATTGCTCAACACAGTCCTTGGGGGACCTGAATTGACAGAAGAGCTACCACTTTAGCTTTACTGGTTACTAAGAGACAGAAAAATTATGTCCTGGAGGATCTTGGATTAGCAATTAAAAACTGTGACCCAGACATGGCACTTATCTCTTCTGAACACACTCACTCACGCTTACTCATGAGGCCCCATCAACTCTAGAGGGCCAAATAGTATAACCATATCATATTTCTGGAGTCTGTAAGTCAGAACTATTTGGCAGACAATTGTTAAAACTAACTCTCTGAAAATAACTTTCTTGTTAATATCCATTCTCGTCCCTTAGAAGGTGTATTGCCTACTTCCAGGAACTCTACAAATTATTCAAAGTGAGGTTCCATGGGTTCTACTGAGTCATTTTCTGATTAAATAATTTTTTCCCAAATCTCAGTGCTCATGTTAAAACTGTGTAATCAGTAAGGAGTCATGATCATGCAGTTGAGAGGGGAAGCTTGGTCAGAGTTTCTTAGTTGCAAATAATGAACTCAAAGCCATTGCTTTTTTTGTGTTCATGGTTATGGGGTAAATATTTAAGATCCTCAGCTAGAGCATCTGATTGACTAAGTGCTAATTATCACCTGGAAGTGGATGAAAGCATTGGGAAAAGGGTTGATCCAATAGAAGGACCCTCTGGGGATTCCCCTAGGATTCTCCACTGTGAGAATAGGCACTGAGATTTACAACTCTATCAAGGTTACACAAATTGAGGTGCAGTGATTCTCCAAAGGAAATTGGAGTTAGAAATGAGAACTGTGAAACAGCAAATAACAACTAATGTTGTTGGTAAGTCACATCAGTCGTGTCCAACTCTGTGTTACCCATAGACGGCAGCCCACCAGGCTCCCCCGTCCCTGGGATTCTCCAGGCAAGAACACTGGAGTGTGTTGCCATTTCCTTCTCCAATAACAACTAATGTTGCTGCTGCTGCTGCTAAGTCACTTCAGTTGTGTCCAACTATGTGCGACCCCGTAGGTGGCAGCCCACCAGGCTCCCCCGTCCCTGGGATTCTCCAGGCAAGAACACTGAAGTGGGTTGCCATTTCCTTCTCCCAATGCATGAAAGTGAAAAGTGAAAGTGAAGACGCTCAGTCATATCCGACTTTTAGTGACCCATGGACTGCAGCCTACCAGGCTCCTCCATCCATGAGATTTTCCTGGCAAAAGTACTGGAGTGGGGTGCCATTGCCTTCTCCGAACAATTAATGTTAGGGATTAAAATTTGCTCAAGGCCAATTTTTACTTACAAGTTATCCCTGATTCATTTACTGAAAACAGTGCATTCTAAGGCAAAACATATTTAGTATGACCTTCTTTTCTTAAGGTGAAACACACAAACTCATAGTCTACAGAAAATTCTCCATATCCTTGATGACAGAGATTGCCTTGCTCATTTTGGTATGTCCCCCGTGACTTGCTCCCTGACTAAATACCTGAGTCAAAGTCACTTCCTATGATGACAGCAGGTAATTGGCAAATCTCCACAGAAACATCGTCACATTGAAGTTGATACTAAATTAGAACAATGCTGTTTGGCTTGATAGGAGTTGAAGCCATGTTTCTGGTATATAATAGATCTCATATCAGTACCCTTCAAGAAACTCCCTGAAAGCATTAACTACACTGTTCTTTCAGAAACTTGGTCAGATATAGAACTCTAAAAAGATAAGTGTATTCTTTATTTCTTTATTTTAGGACATAATGTGAATCCATGTCATTTATTAAAAACTTGTGACTTTGATTAAGAAAAACGCCTTCTACACTGAATCCGTGAATGGATACAAGTAGAGAGTGTTAAAATCAGTGATTATGACAGAATACTGATTCAGAATACAGCTACTGTGTCAAGTGAAATCAAGGACCACAGGGTCTCTTAGATCCATAGAAATCCCATGAAACCTTTGCCCTTTCCCCATAATAACTTGAGTGATTATAAAGGGAAGACACTAGTTATTGGAGGATCCTATACTTAAAGGGGAACCATCCTGACTCTTTCAGGATAATTTATTGTCAGTAATGCCTAACGCAGCTCCCAACATCTACGTTAGGCATTACTGACAATTTATGTGCTTTTTTTTTTTTTTTTTTTTTTTAATGTTTCTTTGTTTAGTTCATTGATTTTAATCTATAGCAAAACAATCATTTTGTTTGTGGACAAATATCATAATCAAGCAACAGGAGGATAACTAGACTACTATGAATGAGCTTAAATACTAATTTAATATGATAAACTAAATCTGAAGTAGACACATGATTGAACATTGTCACCTTTGGTATTTTTCCCAAATGCCTGAGTAAATTTCCAAGATCCCATGAAAAGTAAATAGGTAATAAATTTATGATCCAAATGTAGATCTTCTGGTATGTAATCTAGACTTTTAAATAAGTTATACTTATTTAGTTTTATTGTTATTGTTTATTAACTTATTTATCATTGTTACAACTGCTTCATTGAAACATTTATGATATATAATTTGATGATAAACAATATTTAACACATTAAAAAAACAATAAAATTAGTATAAAAAATAAATTGAGTAGGTTACTTGGCCTAACCAAGACTTGGTTGCCTTCCTACTAAAATGGGGTAGAAAGAAATGAAGTTATCTGTCTTATAGCATCTGTTACAGGAGCTGGCACAGAGATCTTCAATAAAGCTGTCTTCTCCTCCCTGCTTTTTCCTGCTTTCTCTTCCTTGATCTTTATTTTATTCTCATTTCCCCTTTCTTCATTTCCTTTGCCAAACTTTATGTTCCTTGGGTTTCTTTTCATGAATTATTATGTTTAATTTAAAGACAATGTATAGTTTAACAATCTAGAAAAAAATCAAACACCTATAAGAGAAAAATGCTCAAAACTGACAAAATTTTTAAAATAGTTTTATTTCTAAAGCTGTTGCTGTTACTGCTTTATATCGACATTTGAGACAATATATTTTAAAACATGTATTTTTTATGTGTTCTCTGATTTAATCCATCAACGAAGATTTGCTGGGGAGTGTTTGTAACCCTGAATATGGTCATTTATTGTTAATTAAATGCAAATGTTTAAACGTAAAGACCAGTGCAATCTACTTAATTCTTAATCTACATGAAAATAATTTCTCTGTTGCTAAGGATAAACATTTTCATTGAATTTTCAATATTTTTCAAGTTAAAAATGTATTAAAATTTAGAGTTTATTAAATTACATTGTACACTAGATTAATATTGAATATAAGTCATATTGCCCAGATTAAAGCAGAAATCTATACTAAAGTTAACATTATAGAAGTAGTCATATTTCCTGAATCCTATACCTGATGTAACTCTTATACATCACTAGATGGCACTCTAAATTTAGACTGTGACAAATGTTTTTTCAACCAGAAGTACATTACTTGTGGTTTATAAAGAAGAATTCATCATATGAAATAAACAAATGAACTATCTTCCTCCCTACAAACAAAGTTGAGATTTCCTCTACTACTTACTGGTGATGATTAAGAAAACCTACAGTACTTAATTAAAACAATTTTACAATGCCAAAGTATATGATGAAAGACTAAACTAAAAAGAGGATATGCAGGTAACTTTTAAATGTTTCTCATAAATTTTTCAAACTTTATTTTTAATTGTTAATATTAAGGCTTAATTTATATGTATATATCCAGTAATATAGAAATAAAGTATATTATTTCTGTAAAAAGAGATGACTTACTGTTTAAAAAGCTGCCTAGCTTCTTAAAAACTTTTTTTTTTAAATTTACAAGTAGATATACAAATAGCTGGTTTTAGAAAAGACATAGGAACCAGAGATCAAATTGCCAACATCTGCTGGATCATGGATAAAGCAAGAGAGTTCCAGAAAAGCATCTATTTCTGCTTTATTGACTATGCCAAAGCCTTTGACTGTGTGGATCAAAATAAACTGTGGAAAAGTCTGAAAGAGATGGGAATACTAGACCACCTGACCTGCCTCTTAAGAAATTTGTATGCAGGTCAGGAAGCAACAGTTAGAACTGGACATGGAACAACAGACTGGTTCCAAATAGGAAAAGGAGTTCGTCAAGGCTGTATATTGTCACCCTGTTTATTTAACTTATATGCAGAGTACATCATGAGAAACGCTGGACTGGAAAAAACACAAGCTGGAATCAAGATTGCCGGGAGAAATATCAATAACCTCAGATATGCAGATGACACCACCCTTATGGCAGAAAGTAAAGAGGAACTCCAAAGCCTCTTGATGAAAGTGAAGAGTGAAAAAGTTGGCTTAAAGCTCAACATTCAGAAAAACAAAGATCATGGCATCCAGTCCCATCACTTCATGGGAAATAGATGGGGAAATAGTGGAAACAGTGTCAGACTTTATTTTTCTGGGCTCCAAAATCACTACAGACTGCAGCCATGAAATTAAAAGACGCTTACTCCTTGGAAGGAAAGTTTTGATCAACATAGATAGCATATTCCAAAGCAGAGACATTACTTTGCCAACAAAGGTTCGTCTAGTCAAGGCTATGGTTTTTCCTGTGGTCATGTATGGATGTGAGAGTTGGACTATGAAGAAGGCTGAGCACTGAAGAATTGATGCTTTTGAACTGTGGTGTTGGAGAAGACTCTTGAGAGTCCCTTGGACTGCAAGGAGATTCAACCAGTCCATTCTGAAGGAGATCAGCCTTGGGATTTCTTTGGAAGGAATGATGCTAAAGCTGAAACTCCAGTACTTTGGCCACCTCATGCGAAGAGTTGACTCATTGGAAAAGACTCTGATGCTGGGAGAGATTGAGGGGCAAGAGGAGAAGGGGACGACAGAGGATGAGATGGCTGGATGGCATCTCTGACTCGATGGACATGAGTCTTAGTGAACTCCAGGAGTTGCTGATGGACAGGGAGGCCTGGTGTGTTGCGATTCATGAGATCTCAAAGAGCTGGACACGACTGAGCGACTGATCTCATCTGATACAAATAGACTGGATACAATAAAAATGAAAGTACTACTATTAAAATATATTTTCCTAATCAAGTATAATTAGGGATTTCCCCAAATAGACAATGATAACTTATGTGATTGTTTTCTCAGATGTAAGTTTATCAAATTCTTAATTTCTCTAGAGTATTTTTAGTTTCATGAAAAGACTAAGTTCATACTTGTCTTACTTTCCTTTGTAAGTGATTGCTTCCCATATAAAGTGATATGACTGAACCTTTGGAAACGTTATCATGATCATTTGAAAAGTAACCAGCCAATGATCTTATGACCCCAGCATAATTGAAGCCATCAGCTATTCTCTGTCCAGGAACAAAGCCCTGGATGGTTAGCAGAAGGGGCGATGAGGTGGCTCGGCCTCACATTCAGGCTGTCAATTAGGCTGCATTAAGGAACACTTTTAGCAGGGTTAATGCCACTGCTAGAGAAAGGCGGGCATCTGAAGATAGCCAGTACTTAGAAATATTCTACATTAGAAACCAACTTCTCCATGGATGGAAGTCAATGTATTTATCTCTTACTCTATGCTAAGGTCATGGCTCCAATTACAATGTAAAAACGCATGAATTCTGAATGGTTTTCCTTTGCTGAAGACCACAGATTTTTTTTTTCTTTTTTCTGACTGCACACTAAAGATCAACTTTTTAATTGTCTGGGTCAGATATGTGGGAAATAACTATTATATTCTTCCCTTCCACAGTAAAGAATGAGATCTTTGAATAAAATTCCTTCTGAAAAAATGAAAAAAAAAAAAATGTGGAGCTCTGTTGCACTGCAGCAAAGTTTCTTTTTCACTAAGTCTCTATATTGTGAGAGGAAGAGAAAAATCCATCACTGTTAACACTGATAAATGGGTAGAATTTTAGTATTCATATTTCTGATTCAATTACAGTTACTGTGACATAAAAGGAGATGGCAAACTATTATTATGTTACTTTGGGATATAGGAAATCCATACAAAACCCAAAAGGGGGAAAAATATTCTTAGAATTGTTATTTTCTTTAAATACTCCAAAAATGTTCTAGTGCATTATGAAATATAAAATGAGCTTATTTTAAATTCTCACCTCATTTGAAGCTAAAAGTTATCTTTGTCAATACTGAGCTGTTATAGTAGGAGATCAAGAATTCAGGGAAATGTATTATTATAATTATTTGTGAAGAAAAAAATTAAAACAAATATTCACTTACCCATGTTAAATTTACTGATGTTTGGTGTTGGATGCAATAAAAGGGCTATAAAATTAAAACACTTTGTTAAAAAATAAATTATATTATTCAAATTGCCATAAATTAAGAGAAATAAAGAATAGTTTCAGAAAATAAAACTTTAAGAAAGATATGTAAAACAAGCACAAGCTTTGGCCCAAATTCTCAGAAATCAAATTGGAAGCTATCAATGCCAAATTCAATGCATCAGTGTATCAGAAGTCTTTCTAATAACCACAAGGATATTTGTCAAAAGAATGAGGGACTTGGAATTAGACAACCTGGATTTGAATCCTAACTTTGTTCTTGCTAGCTTTTAGAATTTGGACAAATGATTTAATCTACTTAAGCCTAGGCATCTCTTGTCCTAAAATAATAAAATATAGCAGCTAAACAAACCTATCATCAACTGCTTATTTGGCTGATGACCTAGAATTGAAATGTCTCAAAAACATGACCAAGCATTCATTTTATAGATTAACTCTAGTTTCTTCAGGAATATAACTTCTTATTTTTATGGCCCTTCCTCAAATTCCAGCTCAGCTGTAGCATTGTTCCAAAATCTGTCAATAGTAGGATTTAAAACACACCCCAGATTTTCTTAGAATAGAGTAGAAACATATATTTGAATTATTTTAAAATGAAGCAAGTAACTCTATTTATTACATAATGTTCTATATATTCCACAATGTATTTGAAGCAGATACATATATCATTTACTCTAAAATACACCTAGTTAATATGTTTTGTAACTTGGATCACTTATCATTATCTTTAGCAACCCAGGAGGTTACCAGATTTAGGCTACAGGTTTTTGTTGTTGTTATTTTTTTTTTTAACCAATCAATATAAAAACTAAAAAAGATACTTCCTTGATAAAGATCCCTGTAGCAATGTAGAAGACACCAGTTTGATCCCTTGTCTGGGAGGATCCCACAAGCTGCAGAGAACCTAAGCCCATGCACCACAACTATTGAATCTGTGTTCCAGAGCATAGGAGCCATAACTACTGAGCCTATATGCTACAGTAACAAAGCTTGTGAACACTAGAGTCTGTACTCTGCAATACGAGAAGCCACTGCTTAAAACTCAACATTCAAAAAACTAAGATCATGACATACTGTCCCATCAGTTCATGGCAAATAGATGGGGAAACAATGGAAACAGTGAAAGACTTTATTTTCCTGGGCTCCAAAATCACTGCAGATGATGACTGCAGCCATGAAATTAAAAGACACTTGTTCCTTGGAAGAAAAGCTATGACCAACCTAGACAGCCTTCAGAATGGGAGAAAATAATAGCAAATGAACAACTGACAAACAACTAATCTCAAAAATATACAAGCAACTCCTGCAGCTCAATTCCAGAAAAATAAACGACCCAATCAAAAAATGGGCCAAAGAACTAAACAGACAATTCTCCAAATAAGGAATACAGATGGTTAATAAACACATGAAAAGATGCTCCACATCACTCATTATCAGAGAAATGCAAATCAAAACCACAATGAGGTACCACTTCACGCCAGACAGAAGGGCTGCGATCCAAAAGTCTACAAGCAATAAATGCTGGAGAGGGTTTGGAGAAAAAGGAACCCTCTTACACTATTGGTGGGAAGGCAAACTCTTACAGCCACTATGGAGAACAGTGTGGAGATTCCTTAAAACACTGGAAATAACTGCCTTATGACCCAGCAATCCCACTGCTGGGCATACACACTGAAGAAACCAGAATTGAGAGACACGTGTACCCCAATGTTCATCACAGCACTGTTTATAATAGCCAGGACATGGAAGCAACCTAGATGTCCATCCACAAATGAATGGATCATAAAGCTGTGGTACATATACACAATGGAGTATTACTCAGCCATTAAAAAGAACACATTTGAATCAGTTCCAATGAGGTGGATGAAACTGGAGCCTATTATACAGAATGAAGTAAGCCAGAAAGAAAAACACAAATACAGTATACTAACGCATATATATGGAATTTAGAAAGATGGTAACAATAACCCTGTATGCGAGACAGCAAAAGAGACACTGATGTATAGAACAGTCTTTTGGACTCTGGGAACGGGAGAGGGTGGGATGATTTGGGAGAATAGCATTGAAATATGTATAATATCATATCTGAAACGAGTCGCCAGTCCAGGTACGATGCCTGATAACGGATGCCTGGGGCTGGTGCACTGGGATGACCCAGAGGGATGGTATAAGGAGGGAGGAGGGAGGAGGTTTCAGGATGGGGAACACATATATACTTGTGGCGGATTCATTTTGATGTATGGCAAAAGCAATACAATATTGTAAAGTTAAGCAAAATAAAACTTCAGATCAGATCAGTCGCTCAGTCATGTCCAACTCTTTGCGACCCCATGAACCGCAGAACGCCAGGCCTCCCTGTCCATCACAAGCTCCTGGAGGTCATTCAGACTCGCATCCATCGAGTCAGTGATGCCATCCAGCCATCTCATCCTCTGTCGTCCCCTTCTCCTCCTGCCCTCAATCCCTCCCAGCATCAGAGTCTTCTCCAATGAGTCAACTCTTTGCATGAGGTGGCCAAAATACTGGAGTTTCAGCTTTAGCATCATTCCTTCTAAAGAAATTCCAGGATTGATCTCCTTCAGAATGGACTGGTTGGATCTTCTTGCAGTCCAAGGGACTCTCAAGAGTCTTCTCCAACACCACAGTTCAAAAGCATCAATTCTTCGGTGCTCAGCCTTCTTCACAGTCCAGCTCTCACATCCATACATGACCACAGGAAAGACCATAGCCTTGACTAGGCGAACCTTGGTTGGTAAAGTAATGTCTCTGCTTTTGAATATGCTATCTAGGTTGGTCATAACTTTCCTTCCAAGGAGCAAGCGTCTTTTAATTTCATGACTGCAGTCACCATCTGCAGTGATTTTGGAGCCCAGAAAAAGAAAGTCTGACACTGTTTCCACTGTTTCCCCATCTATTTCCCATGAAGTGATGGGACCAAATGCCATGATCTTCGTTTTCTGAATGTTGAGCTTTAAGCCAACCTTTTAACTCTCCACTTTCACTTTCATCAAGAGGCTTTTTAGCCCCTCTTCACTTTCTGCCATAAGAGCGGTGTCATCTGCATATCTGAGGTTATTGATATTTCTCCCGGCAATCTTGATTCCAACTTGTGTTTCTTCCAGTCCAGCATTTCTCATGATGTACTCTGCATATAAGTTAAATAAACATGGTGACAATATGCAGCCTTGACGTGCTCCTTTTCCTATTTGGAACCAGTCTGTTGTTCCATGACCAGTTCTAACTGTTGCTTCCTGACCTGCATACAGATTTCTTAAGAGGCAGATCAGGTGGTCTGGTATTCCCATCTCTCTCAGAATTTTCCATAGTTTATTGTGATCCACACAGTCCAAGGCTTTGGCATAGTCAATAAAGCAGAAATAGATGTTTTTCTGGAACTCTTTTGCTTTTTCCATGATCCAGCGGATGTTGGCAATTTGATCTCTGGTTCCTCTGCCTTTTCTAAAACCAGCTTGAACATCAGGAAGTTCACGGTTCACACATTGCTGAAGCCTGGCTTGGAGAATTTTGAGCATTACTTTACTAGCGTGTGAGTTGAGTGCAATTGTTTGGTAGTTTGAGCACTCCTTGGCATTGCCTTTCTTTGGGATTGGGATGAAAACTGACCTTTTCCAATCTTGTGGCCACTGCTGAGTTTTCCAAATTTGCTGGCATATTGAGTGTAGTACTTTCACAGCATCATCATTCAGGACTTGGAATAGCTCCACTGGAATTCCATCACCTCCACTAGCTTTGTTCGTAGTGATGCTTTCTAAGGCCCATTTGACTTCACATTCCAAGATGTCTGGCTCTAGGTCAGTGATCACATCATCATGATTATCTGGGTCTTGAAGCTCTTTTTTGTACAGTTCTTCTGTGTATTCTTGCCACCTCTTCTTAATATCTTCTGCTTCTGTTAGGTCCACACCATCTCTGTCCTTTATCGTGCCCATCTTTGCATGAAATGTTCCTTTGGTATCTCTGATTTTCTTGAAGAGATCCCTAGTCTTTCCCATTCTGTTGTTTTCCTCTATTTCTTTGCATTGATCACTGAAGAAGGCTTTCTTATCTCTTCTTGCTATTCTTTGGAACTCTGCATTCAGATGTTTAAATCTTTCCTTTTCTCCTTTGCTTTTTGCTTCTCTTCTTTTCACAGCTATTTGTAAGGCCTCCCCAGACAGCCATTGTGCTTTTTTGCATTTCTTTTCCATGGGGATGGTCTTGATCCCTGTCTCCTGTACAATGTCATGAACCTCATTCCATAGTTCATCAGGCACTCTATCTATGTGTGTGGTCCGCTGGAGAAGGGAATGGCAAACCACTTCAGTATTCTTGCCTTGAGAACCCCATGAACAGTATGAAAAGACAAAATGATAGGATACTGAAAGAGAAACTCCCCAGGTCAGTAAGGGCCCAATATGCTACTGGAGATCAGTGGAGAAATAACTCCAGAAAGAATGAAAGGATGGAGCCAAAACAAAAAGAATACCCAGCTGTGGATGTGTCTGGTGATAGAAGCAAAGTCCGATGCTGTAAAGAGCAATATTGCATAGGAACCTGGAATGTCAGGTCCATGAATCAAGGCAAATTAGAAGTGGTCAAACAAGAGATGGCAAGAGTGAATGTTGACATTCTAGGAATTAGCGAACTAAAATGGACTGGAATGGGTGAATTGAACTCGGATGACCATTATATCTACTACTGTGGGCAGGAATCCCTCAGAAGAAATGGAGTGGCCATCATGGTCAACAAAAGAGTCCGAAATGCAGTACTTGGATGCAATCTCAAAAATGACAGAATGATCTCTGTTCGTTTCCAAGGCAAACCATTCAATGTCACAGTAATCCAAATCTATGCCCCAACCAGTAACGCCGAAGAAGCTGAAGTTGAAAGGTTCTATGAAGACCTACAAGACCTTTTAGAACTAACACCCAAAAAAGATGTCCTTTTCATTATAGGGGACTGGAATGCAAAAGTAGGAAGTCAAGAAACACCTGGAGTAACAGGCAAATTTGGCCTTGGAATACGGAATGAAGCAGGGCAAAGACTAATAGAGTTTTGCCAAGAAAATGCACTGGTCATAGCAAATACCCTCTTCCAACAACACAAGAGAAGACTCTATACATGGACATCACCAGATGGTCAACATCGAAATCAGATCGATTATATTCTTTGCAGCCAAAGATGGAGAAGCTCTATACAATCAGCAAAAACAAGACCAGGAGCTGACTGTGGCTCGGACCATGAACTCCTTATTGCCAAATTCAGACTGAAATTGAAGAAAGTAGAGAAAACTACTGGACCATTCAGGTATGACCTAAATCAAATCCCTTATGATTATACAGTGGAAGTGAGAAATAGATTTAAGGGCCTAGATCTGATAGATAGAGTGCCTGATGAAAATAAAACTTAATTAAAAAAAAGAGAATAATATCTTAAAATGTTTCATTTCTTCAAAAGTTTCATTTGGTAGCCATCTCCTCTGTCTCTTTTTTAAAAAAAATGTGTTGTTATATTAAATTCAAATTCATTTTGAATTGCAGAGCACCCAATGTTGATAACAACAATGGCTTATAATATAAAACAGTCTTTAAGCCATTGTTAAATATTAGTCATAATGATTATCAGTTAGCTTCCCATAGCTTCCCATATTAGCTTTCCATAAACAATAATCACAATGGTTATGGTTATTATCTCCATTTTATAGGTGAGAAAACAAAAATTCAGAGAAATGATGTGACTTTCCCAAAACTTGACTCATTATAGATCTTCCTAACTTAAAAAAAATTGCTAATAATTTTGTTATATTATGCCTTAACTCAACAAGAGAATTCCCATCTTAAAAGGAAAAAGTATGTATCTTTCTATATTTTCCTCAGGGCTCAAATATTTGGAATTTGAAACAACTACTTGTGACTGTTAAAAGGCTTTGCTTCAAAATATATTGGCTTGGAATTATAAATAAAAATGTGTGTATTGAATTATTAGATAAATGAATCATGTACATAAATTTTGTAAAAATCCATATACACATTTATTTTTTGTCCACATATGTTTCCTTTCATGATTTAAGTTTCTTCCAAACAATAGTTTATCTGCAAGATGTGGACTAGTCTTCTCTTTAGTCAAATATGTGTAATGCTATGAAAAGAACTATTTTAAAATAATTATTACCAAAATAGACCTAGACTAACTTAACTAAAATAACACCATTGGTGTGCATTTAATGCATTACAGTAGATTTGTCTTAAATACTTTGTTTCACCAGTAGAGCTAGAGGGAAATGTGTTATTAATTTTTATTATCTTATTCAAATACAATCTGCAAAAAAATCGTTAATAGTTTTTCTCATGGATGCACAGAGTGAGCATTACCTTTTTATGTATCAGTGCTTATGTTAATTTACTATTGTTTAAAGTTTTATTATCAGAAAAGTATATATAAAATGATTTCACACAGTAACATCACCTGTGAGAAATAATTTATTAATAAATGTGAAAAAAATTTTCAAAGGTACTTAAAGATTATCACCTACCTTATTATGCATTCACAAAAAATTATATTTAGAATTGCTTGCTTTTTTTAGTATAAGAAAATCTTCCAAAGAGGAGTGACTGAATAAAAATTCATTTTTTAGTACAGTAGTGTACTACTGCCTTTAGAAAAGCAATTGTTAAATATTCAGGAAATAATTTTAGATGTTAGCATTAAGTACAATTGGAAATTCAGAATAACTTTGTTTCTAGTAAATGAGAGATAATATTGTATTGTGATAATATCTCTTGATACTGACTAAAGTATTATAGTCTAGCATTTATAAAGACTATAAAGTGCTGATGATTTTAAACTATCTTGCAAACCTAGATTTACCCACTCTGATGTTTTGGAAGAATGTTAACTATATTCAGTTTTTGTTATTCCCAGTAATTATGTTCTATAAAGTCTCTGCAAAAACTGAATCATTCACTATTCAGTGAATACTGATCCATTTTTCCTAGGGCCCTCTCAGTTGGTGCTAGTGTTAAAGAACACGCCTGCCAATACAGGAGATGTAAGAGAAAAGGGTTTGATCCCTGGGTCGGGAAGATCCCCTGTAGGAGGAAATGGCCACCCACTCTAGTATTCTTGCCTGGAGAATCCCATGACCAGAGGAGCCTGGCAGGCTTCAGTCCATGGGGTCTCAAAGAGTCAGACACAACTGAAGCGACTTAGCACAAACCATTAATCCTAGGAGAAATACAGAATTAGTTTCCTGCAAGCTTCTAGTCCTAACATTTTTGTCAACAAATCAAAACATAGCTTTGTTTTATATATGCTTATTTTAAAGACACCTTATTTAATACAGCATTGTCTTATTAAAATTGAACTCACAGTAAATGGCCTTCCCAGGTGGCTCAGTGGTAAAGAATCTACTTGCCAATGAAGGAGACACAGGAGACACCAGTTCAATCCCTGTGTTGGGAAAATCCCCTGGAGGAGGAAATGGCAACCCACTCCAGTATTCTTGCCTGGAAAATCCCATGAACAGAGGAGCCTGGCAGGCTATAGTCCACAGGGTTACAAAGAGTCAGACATGACTGCTCAACCAAGCACGCACACATGCAAAGCCCACAGCACCATAATTAATGCCTGAATGTAGCTTATCTAACATATGAATTCTCTTTAGATGGTACATCACAGCTTTCCTGCACTTTTAGTAGATGGACAGCACTTTGATACTACCCTTGAGGGCAATTTAGAAAAGTGAAATAATCAACAAAAAAAGCACAATAAACAGAAGAACTGTGGCACTTAAATAGACTACAAAAAGAACAACTGTTTATAGTATGAGAACTGAAACAAGAAGGTCAGCTGTCATCTTATTTGACATCAGCTGGAAATGTGTGTTGAGTAATTTGAACTTTTGTCATTCTGTGTATATCCCCACATGACCAGAAAACAGCACAAGTGTTCTGTGGTTGTTTCTGTTTTACTTGTTTTTTAAATTAGAGTATATTTGATTTACAATATTGTGTTAGGTATACAACACAATGGTTGTTATACACACATGCACACACACACACATATATATATACACACATAATCTATACAATATCTATAAGTGTATTTTGTATATATATGTGTACATATATATATATTCATTTTCTAATTATTTTCCCTTATAGGTATTACATAAATTGTGTATGGCTCCCTGTGCTATACAGTAGGGTCCTTTATATCTACTTTAAGTATAGTTGTTTGTGTATGTTAATCCCATGAGTATTGTTCTGGGAAGGTCATACAGAAGTTTTAGTGAAAAGAGAAATTCTCAAACATAGAATCGATGAACAATGAGGGTCCACTGTACTTGGTTTTACTTATTTCACTTAGAATGACTGCTTATTAAAAATTGAATTCTGCTCTATTCAGTGCTTTCTTTGCTGTGCTTTCTTGATGTTTATGTGTGTCTCCTTTTTGGTGATATGACATAAGAAGAATATGCTTAAATAAGATTCTAATGAGAAGAATCAGTTTCTTGTTTTTGTCTAAGCTGAGAGTTATTTCACTAAAGAAATAACTCTTCACAGAGTTATTAATGATGTTATATCACTTCTCCGTATCATCATTAAGCATCTACTCCCTTTAGTTCTTGGAGCTCAGGAGATATTCTTACATAGTCACTTCATGCTTAGTGTTATACAGGTTGAACATCAGTAATACTATAAAGTTGAGAAAAATGATATACTTTTGGCAATTATGTTAACTTAAATATTTATCCCTGACAGTTATTAATTCTATGACTTTGGAAAATTGCTTTACATATTCAGTACCTTAGATTTCTAATTCTTAAATAAGCTTAATATATAATATACTTAGTATTTAATGAAAATATACATTTCAAATCATTCATGGTGCTTGTCACAGAGTAGGCAGTAAATAAATGCTGTACGCTCCCCTATACAGTAAAAATGCATGATATATATGAAAGGCACAATACAGAAAATGCTGTCTCATCACAGAAAATAAAGTATACTTTGCTGAAGGTTAAAAACACAAAAGGTAATTAACTTATACCTCTTAAGGGTAAAGTAAAAACCAAACAAAGAATAAAGGAAGAATGAAAAATCCCATTATAACCACTTGTTTTTCCAAATGCAGTGATTAGATGACTGAGCTCATATGGTCATGAGGGAAGTGCAAAACTTAGCTTGATAACATGTGAAATATATGGAGTGATATATCAGTTTTTTACCTTAAAACAAAAATAAAGTTAAAGGGCAATTTCTTAAAAAAAAAAAAAAAAAAATGTAAGAGGCTTTACAAGTTTCAACTGAACTAAGCAATGCATTTTGAAAGAGCACCATAAAGAGAAATGTGTCTAAGGAATTAGTTGGCAGGTATGGCAAAACAACTTAGAGAAGTGGGAAAATATGTCCGTAGGCAAACTATCTTGACACAGAAAATTTCAAAAGCATCAAACACAACATGAACATTTTCACTTTCTTGACTTATTTCATTTGAGCCACCTAACTCACCAAGGACTACTTCTTGAAATTAACAAAGTTCACCATGCCTAGAGCCATTAAAAAAAAAAAAAAAAAAAATAGCAACAACAAAACAGGAAAAAGCCAAGTCAATAGATGGCATTTTTCCCCTTTTATCTAATGATAACCAAAGAACTATGAGACTTAAAGTACTTCTGAGTTTTTCCTGATAATAATATTTGAAATGAACTTTTTAAAGACAGACATTGTAATGCATTATAAAATAGACACATGTTAGCAGAAGATAAGTAGTGACTGATTGATTAAAAATGGTGAATGTTATTTTCTAATCTCTCAAAAGTAGAACTGGAATTTACAATAATTCTAGCCTAGCATATTTTAATCATCTGGAACAAATACTCCTCTAATTTAAGAGGTTTTGAAAAAATAAGCACTCATCTAACATGCTAGCAAATCGCACAACTGCATTTATCTCACATTCTAGCAAATTAATGCTCAAAATTCTCCAAGCCAGGCTTCAAAAGTACATAAACTGTGAAGTTCCAGATGTTCAAGCTGGATTTAGAAAAGGCAGAGGAACCAGATATCAGATCGCCAAATTTGTTGGATCATAGAAAAAGCAAGAGAGTTCCAGAAAAACATCTGCTTTGTTGAGTATGCCAAGGCATTTGACTGTGTGAATCACAACAAACTGTGGAAAATTCTTAGAGATGGGAATACCAGACCACTGGAACTGTCTCCTGAGAAACCTGTATGCAGGTCAGGAAGCAACAGTTAGAACTGGACATGGAACAACAGGCTGTTTCCAAATAGGGAAAGGAGTACAAGGTTTTATACTGTCACCCTGCTTATTTAATTTATATGCAGAGTATATCATGTGAAATATTGGGCTGGATGAAGCACAAACTGGAATCAAGATTGCTGGGAGAAATATCAATAACCTCAGATACACAGATAACACCACTCTTAAACAGCAGAAAGTAAAAATAACTCAAGAGCCTCTAGATGAAAGTGAAAGAGGACAGTGAAAAAATTGGCTTAAAACTCAACATTCAGAAAACATGATCATGGCATCTAGTCTCATTACTTCGTGGCAAATAGATGGGGAAACAAAGGAAACAGTGACCGACTTTATATTTTGGGGTTCCAAAATTACTGGAGATGGTGACTGAAGCTATGAAATTAAAATACACTTAATCCTTGGAAGAAAAGCTATGATCAACCTAGACAATATATTAAAAAGAAGAGACATTACTTTGCCAAAAAGGTCCATCTAGTCAAAGCTATGGTTTTTCCAGTAGTCATGTATAGATGTGAGAGTTGGATTATAAACAATTTGAATTCCAAAGAACTGATGCTTTTGAACTGTGGTGTTGAAGAAGACTCTTGAAAATCCCTTGGACTGCAAGGAGATCCACCCAGTCCATCCTAAAGGAAATCAATCCTGAATATTCATTGGGAGGACTCATTCTGAAGCTGAAACTCCAATACTTTGGCCATCTGATGTGAAGAACTGACTCATTGGAAAAGACCTCAATGCTGGAAAATATTCAAGAGAGAAGGGGATGACAGAGGATGAGATGGTTAGATGACATCACCAACTCGATTGATATGAGTTTGAGCAAGCTTCAGGAGTTGGTGATGGACAGGGAAGCCTGGCATGCTGCAGTCCATGGGGTCACAAAGAGTGGGACTTGACTGATTGACTGAAATGAACTGAAGATATAAACTGTATTACCTTAACAAGATTGTAAGGAGTGTTGTAATTTTGCTACATCAATAAATCAGAATTTTATAGGTGTCTAATTATGTTATTGTTTACAATGTTGTAAATATTTATAATAGAAACATTTGTGTTGTAGCCTTTAAAAATAGTAATGAGGGCTCTTTTAATTGATTCTAGATTTTAGTCTTTCATTTAAATAAATAGAAATTGAAGGTAATTGTTTTGATCAACTTAGGGCAAAAAGATTGGCATCAATAATTTTTATAATTAATCTAAAAATAGGGGGAAAATCAAGAGTTTTGGAAAACTGAAAACTAACAATTTCACATATCATATATATAAGGAATGCCAAAAACAACAGTAACAAAAAAGTGACAGAAGTAATGCAAAGCCAGTGGATACTGTCTCTTTATGTTCCAAAACAGTGAATTTCAGGAGTAACCAAATTTGAATTGATTAAAATGATTTTCATTGGAGAAAATATTAAATAACCAAGACAGCAGCAATGATTTCTTCTTAATCTCAAATTGGTGTGTTTTCACTTCATCTGTTCAAGCTTTCTGATGCAGCCTGGGAGGATTACCTCCACTCCCTGTTCAGCCTTTAAAATCCACCTACAAAAGGAAGTTTCATAAAATGTTTGTCAATTCTCTTTTGAAGTTTTACCTCTTTAGAAATGTTTGATGGACTCCACTGCACCAATGTCAGGTAGCCTCTGGCCAGAGAAAAATAGAAAGTACCAATGGAATTGCTGGCCTAAGCTAAACATCCTTTCACTGAGACTCAGAGGGCCACGTTGGCACCCATATTGGGTTTTCTATCTTAGCCTACCTTGCGTATGCTTTCCTGAGCCTTTTTCTCTGCATTTGTTTATTTACTATCCTCTTCTTGACTCACTCTGAAATATTTTTCATGCAGATGATAGAAGGTATTTTGGACTAAGCATAAAGCCCAAATGGGTTCTGTCTTCTGTGTTCTTTTCTAAGCTGCCCTAAATAACTCACATTGTGAAGCTCCTCCATTTAGTGACTCTTCAGTCCCTCAGAGCTAGTCTAGTCTGGCAGGCTAAGCACTTGTGCTAAAACAAATCCCTTCTGAACCATAGGTATTTCATAAAGGGTCTTCTCAATAGGAAAAATGCACAGAAATCCAAACCCAAGGCTGTGCTGCTTCCTTTTGATCCTAAGCAGGTGGTTTCCACATCAAAAGACATGACTGATCCAAGGGCAGCAGCCTCTATTAGAGCCTGGGTATGTCACTGTTACCATAGGTATTAAAAAAATAAAAATAAAAAGGAATTCAAATAAATTTTCACTAGACCAGTGGGAAACTATTTTCACCTTACATTTTAAGCTACCCTAGAATGACAGTAATGCAGAGGATCTAAGGAGGAAAATGAAATTTACCTTACATGGTTCAGTGAAATTAAACAAAAAAAAAAAGAAATAAACACTAGATTAAAATTCTGCCTTTTGTGGAACATCAGAATGTCTCTTCTTTTAAATGCTTGATATGCTGGTGACTAAAGTTGCTATAATTAAAAACCAAACCACAAAGGATGTAAATGTGGATATTTAGAAAACTGGGAAATACTTAAGGTTTTGAAAGCATATTTTCCCATTGTGAATAAAATTCTAAGAATTATAGAATGTCCACATAAAAATATGTAGTAAACAATGTGGATACATTACTGAAAAGAACCTTGGACTAGCTAACTAGCTAATTTTCTAGAAGTGTGTAACTAATACAAATTTAGCCATGTTTTCCTTATATATTATTATGTTTTTTTAATATATCTTTCTATAAGCTAGGATGCAGTCTAACTATTCTTTCAACTCTAGAGTCTTGTTTAAAGACAAAATAAAATGATATCATGCCAAATGCACTTTAAAATGAGCTTCCTTATCTTAAGGAAGTGTAAAAATGCAAAGAAAATATGAAATTAGAGCTTTTTTTTTCTTTCTTTCTTCTTTATTTTTTCATTAGTTTACTTACTCATAGTGACATTAAATGTAGCAGAAAGCCACATATACTAAGTTGTATTATTACATCAGAAAATTCAATTTGGTACTTACATGATATTGAAGTAAAAGAACATAATGTTTTCTGATGATGCCATTGAAAAGCAAGTTCTTACAATTGGCAACAATATTCAAATTTTGTTTAGGGTAAGAACACTTTCATGGTTACCAAAGGACCTTCATATTTAATTTTAGAAATTGTTCTCACTTTATAAAGAAAATAATTTGCCAACTTAGATTTAACACAGTCAGAACATTTGGCACTGAATTAACATTTTGAATTCTGCCTAGTCATTAATGTATTAATGGGATAGATTCCCAAAATTAAGGTCAGTTTACAAAAAGTCACACTAAGTTAATATCATAACAGTATGCTATGAAGTAGGCTTTTATTTCAATCTCTTTAGGGGGAGGAAGATGGTAATCTGAGAATCTATAATAAAGGCCCGTGTTTACTATTTGGGCAACAAATAAAAATTTATTGTCAGGAGAGTGTATTCTCTTCGGTTCTTTCTGGTGCCATAACTTTTATTTTATAGAATTTATAACTATCAGCTTCCATTTCTTTTTTTCATAATATATTATCAACACCCACCTACATTATTGGTTTTTGTTTTTTATATGTTTTATGTATTACTGTTGTTTTGTCTTGATTACATATAGTATGAAAATTTATGCAAATTTATCATAATGCCTGAAAAAGAGGACAGGGTCACTTGGTCAGGTATAAACATTATATGTTAGTATGAAATTTTCACTCTTTCAACTCAGACTTAAAATATAATTTTCAGCTTCTCTAACTTTCTTGTGTATGACCACTGCTTTCTTTTGGATATGGGGACAGGAAATAAGCATTTTGTTTCCTGATTGTAAGTGATTTAAACTTGGTAAATACATAGATTTTTATCTATTGCGAGTAAATAAATATATTTTTATCTATTGTGAGTAAATACATAGATTTTTATCTATTGCTTCCTGACATTCCAATAATGTAAGAAAAAGAAGTTAAAAAGCAGAGGCAGAGGGAGATAGGGAGCAAAATTCACAAGGTCAAAGATACAGGAGAAAAAGCAACATAAGCAAAATGCTGGAAGCTGATGGTAAGTGCACCAGTGACAACTGATTTACCAGATAAGAAAAAACTGAGACTTAAGCTGGCAGGAAAAAATGCCTAGGAACAAACCCGTTTCCAGGGCAGTATCCCAGAAATCCACAGGAATTTTCACACTGGTACTCTTGAAAGTACAGATATCTCTGGAGCTAAAATTTCCTTGTGTGGTGCATCCAGGCTAGAGGTTTACTCTCTCGAGAGTTTCAGCAGGCCTCATATTGGAAGAATCAGATGGAGCTGATGGCAATAACACATGCTGAAAAGCAGAGAAAAGAGCAGAAGCTTGTATCCTTGAGCACAGAAAGGACAGAAATGTTCCCATCCAAAGCCCTGCTACCCTCACAGAGATTCTGGTAGATTTTAGAGTTCTCGACTATCAACTATGGACAAAGAAGCAGGAATCACTAGACAACTGAGGAAATCTTCCAATATGAAAGAATAGTAACACAATGAAGGACTACTGTAGAAACAGACAATATATGGAGTAGAAAAGATTTTTAAAAAATCTATACTCAATATCCTAAAAAAAAATTATATATATATATATCTCAATGGTATTCTATCCATCTACTCTAAAGTCTGTATAAAGTAAAATATTCCAAGGACATGAAAATGAATCTTTGGTAAATATATATATATATATATATATATATATATATATATATATATATGACATAAATGATGACAGTAATGAAAATAATCAAGATATGTATCAGGATATAAAATTGAAAAAAAATGTCATATTAGAGAACAAAGCTACCAAGATAATGAAAATAGCAGAGAAGAGATAAGAAACTTAGAGAATCAGTGCTGATACTGTTCTATGTGGTTATTAAAAGGTCCCAAAACAAGTAGTACAGGAAATGCCAGAGAAGATATTTTGATTGTTTTTTGTTTAAAATTGCCCACCACTAAGTGGTGGGTGTGGATAAACAAAGAAAAGCCCACAGTGATATAAACATTAGAACATTAGGATTAAAGCCCTGCTAAGTTGCTTCAGTTGTGTCCAACTCTGTGTGACCCCATAGACAGCAGCCCACCAGGCTCCCCATCCCTGGGATTCTTCAGGCAAGAACACTGGAGTGGGTTGCCATTTCCTTCTCCAGGGATTAAAGCCCTAATGTCATTCAAATTTTAGAAGAAAGCCCTTAAGTCATCTAAGAATAGGGGGAGAAATGACACATTTTATTTCATCACATCAATACCGTAAGTTAGAAATAGTGAAGCGATTTCTTCAAAATCGTGATCCGTCAAATGCCCAATCTTTAATTGATTATATAGACTAGCTACCCAGTTTACTCGTGTACTTATCCTATTATCCAAGCATTTTTGAGTACTTGTAATGCTTCAGTCATTGAGATAGTGGAGGACAGTGGAGCCTGGTGTGCCTCAGTCCATGGGGTTTCAAAGAATCGGACACAACTTAGTGACTGAACAACAATAACAAAATTATCCTCAGTCATTGTTATAGGTACTAAGGAGAAAAATATGTTCTAAAATCCTTTAGCCTAGTTTATGTTTTAATAGTAGGATCAAAGTAAAGAGGTAAAAATAGAGAATTTTAGACCTTGATAAGCGCTGAGTACAATAAATAAAATCTTCATTGAAAATGGGTTTTTGAGTAAACAAAAGAAGTAATCTAATAATAGAATTTGGATAATTGTATTCCAAAGAGTTCTACAGGAAACAAAAGACTTGAACTGTAGGTACGATATAGCATATCCGAATTATAGGAAGAAGTTAGTATGCTTTAAGCTATGAGAGAAAAGAGGATCAAGACAAGAAATCTGTGGTCTTGCCTGGAGAATCCCATGGATGGAGGAGCCTGGTGGGCTGCAGTCCATGGGGTCGCTAAGAGTCAGACACGATGGAGTGACTTCACTTTCACTTTTCACTTTCATGCATTGGAGAAGGAAATGGTAGCCCACTCCAGTGTTCTTGCCTGGAGAATCCCAGGGATGGGGGAGCCTGGTGGGCTTCCGTCTATGGGGTCACACAGAGTCAAGACACGACTGAAGTGACTTAGCAGCAGCAGCAGCAAGGGTAGAATTGGGGTTATATGTTAAATATTGAAGATCATATTAAAGACTTTAGGTATACTCTGAGTGAAATGGAAAGCTGGAAAAGAGTTTGAACATTTTAGACATAAATTTTAGCACAGATATGATGCCGGGACAGAATGAAGGACATCAGTTATGAGGGTACTGCAAAGGTTCAGGCAGGGACAAAGGTGGCTTAGACTGAGTTGTGGCAATAGGAGTGAGGAAACATGGGTGAATCCTGGCTATTTTAGAAGAATGCCAGGTTTTGAAGGTTCAGTTCAGTTCAGTTCAGTCACTGAGTCGAGTCTGGCTCTTTGCGACCCCATGAATTGCAGCATGCCAGGCCTCCCTGTCCATCACCATCTCCTGGAGTTCACTCAAACTCATGTCCATCAAGTTGGCGATGCATCCAGCCATCTCATCCTCTGTTGTCCCCTTCTCCTCCTACCCCCAATCTCTCCCAGCATCAGAGTCTTTTCCAATGAGTCAACTCTTCGCATGAGGTGGCCAGCGTACTGGAGTTTCAAGCTTTAGCATCATTCCTTCCAAAGAACACCCAGGGCTGATCTCCTTTAGAATGGACTGGTTGGATCTCCTTGCAGTCCAAGGGACTCTCAAGAGTCTTCGCCAACACCACAGTTCAAAAGCATCAATTCTTCAGCGCTTAGCTTTCTTCCCAGTCCAACTCTCACATCTATACATGAACACTGGAAAAACCATAGCCTTGACTAGACAGACCTTTGTTGGATGTTTGAAGGTTAAGCTCTTAGAATTTGCTGATGGACTAGATCTAGAGTATGAAAACAAGAAAGCTGTTTTAAAAATAATGTCAAGATATTTAATTTGAACAATTGAAATAATAAGAGTTGCCCTTTAGTGGAATAGACACGATCACAGTATGCACATGTTTGTTGAGCCATCATTATCTCAATTTAGAAAAAGTATACATGAAATGCCTGATTATCATTGAAGAGGCTATGTCAAGAAGGTAGATAAATGTAGATATGGAAAGACAAAAGAGAATTTCTGATTATAGTCATCATAATGTACCTGGTAGTTAAAGACAAGAAAAATGCATATGAATGCATAGGTAGTGAGCATGCAAAAAATGTGTTGTCCTTATTCCAAGAAAAAGGTAAACTATGCATGATTACCTAGTATGTTTTGTACCACATTCCATTTCATTTATTAAAAATATTACTCCATCAGTTTTCCTAACATCATGTACATGGTACCTGAAGATAAGGGAAGAACATTAAGATTGCCTAGGAAGTGAGCGAGGAGAGAAAATAAAGAACCAAGCCTAGAAGCACATTTTTACATTGGTGAGATGAACCAGCTCAAGAGACTGACCGGCTAAAGAAATAACCAGAAAGGTAAAAGGAAAATTAGATTAGAAGAATATCACAGAAACCAAGTGAAGAAGGTGTTTCAGAACAAGTGTTAATCGATAGTGTCAAATGCCACTGATTTTCAACAAAGAAGGCTGAAGTAAGTTCATTGTATTTCACAACAAGAAATCATTGCTGATTTGATAAAGAAAGTTTATCTGGTAATTTTGAAGTGATGGGTCAGAAATCTAACTGTAGTCAGTTTAAGAGAGAATAGGCTGACATAAACAAGATATAATATGTTTTAAAAACATATAAAGTTTTGTTCCATAGAAGAGAAGAAAAATGAGATAGCAGTTGAAAGAAGAGAGAGATCAGGGCAATTTTTGTTTCTGGGAAAAATAATAGCATGGTTGTATGCTGATGAAAATGACCCAGAAGAGAGAGAGAGAAATGATGATGATAAAAATATGGGAAAATTGATAGAGTGATATCTTTATGAATTTGAGATGAAATTGAGTCTAAGACATGCCAGGCAATTATGGAGAGCTTACCTTTGCTTGGAATAAGGACAATGCATCATTAGTAACAGGAGAGATGAAACAGTTTGTCAGCTGAGATTCAAGCTGATAGATGGAAGCTGATAGACTGAAGGTTCCTTCTGATTGTTTCAGTCCTCTTAGTGATGTATGGATTAAGATTATTATCATCTGAGAGTAAGGTTAGAGCAATTTAAGGAGAAAATAAAGTATAAAATAGGTATGAAGGAGAGTCAGAGAGAAGAAGGAAGACTTTTTCAGACATTTGAGAATCAAAAAATTATTCTTATTTGGCCCATTTTATCAGAAAGTCCCACTGTGTATAAGTTCCACTACAGTAAAGGACTTAAACAAGGCTGAGAATATGAAGATGAAATACAGTGAGAGCAGAGGCCGAGAAAATTTCAAGGTACATCTCAGAATATCAGCTCTGCCTAAATATCCAACAGCTGGGGAGCTGGGTGAGACAGCCCCAGGAAGGAATACAGCCACACACAGACAGTGTGTAACTTTTACTTACTTAAGGCATTAAAATATTTCAGTAGTTAATATCATTTCTAGCAGAGTTGAATGAAAAAATACTGATAAGCACAAAGAAACCAACAACATTAACTATTCAGTTCGGTTCAGTTGCTCAGCCGTGTCTAACTCTTTGTGACCCCATGAATTGCAGCACGCCAGGCCTCCCTGTCCATCACCAACTCCTGGAATTCACTCAAACACATGTCTGTCAAGTCGGTGACGCCATCCAGCCATCTCATCCTCTGTTGTCCCCTTCTCCTTCGCCCCCAATCCCTCTCAGCATCAGAGTCTTTTCCAATGAGTCAACTCTTTGCATGAGGTGGCCAAAGTATTGGAGTTTTAGCTTCAGCATCAGTCCTTCCAATGAACACCCAGGACTGGTCTCTTTTAGGATGGACTGGTTGGATCTCCTTGCAGTCCAAGGGGCTCAAGAGTCTTCTCCAGCACCACAGTTCAAAAGCATCAATTCTTCAGTACTCAGCTTTCTTCATAGCCCAACTCTCACATCCATATATGACCACTGGAAAAACCATAGCCATGACTAGAAGGACCTTTGTTGGCAAAGTAATATCTCTGCTTTTCAATCTGCTATCTAGTTTTGTCATAAGTTTCTTTCCAAAGAGTAAGTGGTTTTTAGTTTTATGGCTGCAATCACCATCTGCAATGATTTTGGAGCCCGCCCGCCGCCCCCCCCAAAAAAAAAAAAAAACCTCTGACACTGTTTCCCCATCTATTTCCCATGAAGTGATGGGACCGGATGCCATGACCTTAGTTTTCTGAATGTTGAGCTTTAAGACAACTTTTTCACTCTCCTCTTTCACTTTCATCAAGAGGCTTTTTAGTTCCTCTTCACTTTCTGCCATAAATGTGGTGTCATCTGCATATCTGAGGTTATTGATATTTCTCCCAGCAATCTTGATTCCAGCTTGTGCTTCTTCCAGCCCAGCATTTCTCATAATGTACTCTGCATATAAATTAAATAATCAGGGTGACAATATACAGCCTTGACATACTATTTTTCCTATTTGTAGGTCTTTATAGAACTATTCAACCTCAGCTTCTTCAGCATTACTGGTTGAGGCATCAGCTTGGATTACCGTGATATTAAATGGTTTGCCTTGGAAATGAACAGAGATCATTCTGTCGTTTTTGAGATTGCATCCAAGTACTGCATTTTGGACTCTTGTTGACCATGATGGCTACTCCCTTTCTTCTAAGGGATTCCTGCCCACAGTAGTAGATATAATGGTCATCTGAGTTAAATTCACCCATTCCAGTCCATTTTAGTTCGCTGATTCCTAGATTGTCGACGTTCATTCTTGCCATCTTTTGTTTGACCACTTCCAATTTGCCTTGATTCATGGACCTGACATTCCAGGTTCCTATGCAATATTGCTCTTTACAGTATCGGACCTTGCTTCTATCACCAGTCACATCCACAACTGGGTATTCTTTTTGCTTTGGCTCCATCCCTTCATTCTTTCTGGAGTTATGTCTCCACTGATCTCCAGTATCATATTGGGCACCTACCGACCCGGGAAGTTCCCCTTTCAGTATTCTATCATTTTGCCTTTTCATACTGTTCATGGCAAGAATACTGAAGTGGTTTCCCATTCCCTTCTCCAGTGGACCACATTCTGTCAGACCTCTCAACCATGACCCGTCCGTCTTGGGTGGCCCCACACAGCATGCCTTAGTTTCATTGAGTTAGATAAGGCTGTGGTCTGTGTGATCAGATTGACTAGTTTTCTGTGACTGTGGTTTCAGTGTGTCTTCCCTCTGATGCCCTGTCACAACACCTACTGTCTTACTTGGGTTTCTCTTACCTTGGACCTGGGGTATCTCTTCAGGGCTGTTCCAGCAAAGCTCAACCACTGCTCCTTACCTTGGATGAGGGGTATCTCCTCACGGCCACCCCTCCTGGCCTTGAACATGGAGTAGCTCCTCTCGGCCCTCGCACAGCTGCTGCTCCTTGGACGTGGGGTTGCTCATCTTGGTTACTTCAGTCATGTCCAATTCTTTGCAAACCTATGGACTGTAGCCCACCATGCTTTTCTGTCCATTGGATTCTTCAGGCAAGAATACTGGAGTGGGTTGTCATTCACTCCTCCAGGATGTCTTCCCCACCCATGGATTGAACCCACATCCCATGGGTCTCCTGAACTACATGCAAATTCTTTACCACTGAGCCACTGGGGAAGCCCTAACTAGGCATAAGTTGATTTTATAACAGCTATTTAATGATATAAAGTTATTTTCAGTAATTTTAGAAATCAGAAATACTACTATCAATGCTCAATCATAACTCTACCACTAGGAGCATTCATTAGTCACGTTTGGACAACTTTTAATTTTTCTTTACTTGTTTTAAAATATTACAAGAAGTAATAAATTGTTTGAAAATTGTTTAAAGTGATTATTACTGTGTCCCATCTATATTTCACCAATGTGATATAGCACCTCTCACTTGAATGCCTATGTTCACCTTTGCCCTTTTATGAATACAAGCTATTGATTCATGTGGGATACTTATTTCTGTGCTTTAGCAATCTCAATTCTTAGTTATATATGGGACAACTATGACTTTGCATTCTTGATAGCCCAAATTCAGTGTCAAATTAAATGAAATATAAATATTTATCTTACTAAAATAAGTTATTTTTCTTTTACTATGCCTTACTTTGAGTTTGTTTATATCATATTATTTTGTATACAAAGGCATTCATTTTTAAGATTCCATAGTTATTTTGTAATCAGTACCTATCTTGGTCCATGAATTAAATGTGTTTCCTAACAATTTAAGGACTTTATCAGCATGGTAGGGAAAAAGGTAATATTCTTGCATCATTGTACCTGACAAGACAAGAACTATTTTATTTACTTCATGTTTTTAGCACATTCTAGATAAAAAATTACAAAAGCAATAAAAGAGCACCTTTCAACACTTCACCTAAAAATAGCCATAGTAAAGTGAAAGTCACTCCGTCCTGTCTGACTCTTTGTCACCCCATTGAATATACAGTCCATGGAATTCTCCAGGCCAGAATATTGGAGTGAGTAGCCATTCCCTTCTCCAGGGAATCTTTCCAGCCCAGGAATCAAATCAGGATCTCCTGCATTGCAGATGGATTCTTTACCAACTGAGCTATAATGGCATATAATGCTATATTTTATCCTAACCTTACCTATTGTATGTGTATGTGTGATAATTATATAATTAACTCCTGTAACATATATATTTTTAATCCCAATTTATTCATTTAATACTATCTCCCGTGAATTTTTAAAGTTAGTACTGCTACTCAATAATCATATGTGACTGAGGAAATATAACAATAATATCTCAATAAAAATGCATCATGACTTGCCAACAGAAAATAATAGAATTCTATATCACCAAAACTAACATTTAATAGAAAAACCTCTAATCACTTCTTAAGATCCAGATACACATTAAAGTTATCTTGGAATTTTTTTTTTTAAATAAAAAAGCCCCAGTATTGTTTTTTTCTCTAAAGCTCCAGATGTGATTCTAATAAACAGCCATGTTTAAAAACAAATAAACAAAAAATGTATATATGGATTTATTTAAGTTTTACTATGTTATTGGATATTTAAATAGTTTTTAAATTTTTTTAATTTAAAATAACCATTGTAAAAAAATTACATAAAGCTTCAGTTTTGTCAGCATATATGACATTGAAACCATACCCCAAAAGGTTAAAAAAAATCCTGAAAACACACTTGAAATGTTAAGAGAAACCAATGATTAACAGAAATTCCTGAGCTTGTCTTATAGAGCAACAGATAAGAGAACAGCTAGTTTAAAACACCCCCTTATAGCATAGCAAAACAGTCGAAACTGGGTGGAACTAATTGTGGTTTAATTTTTAAAGAGAGTTGGACCATAAAAAACGCTGAGGGCCGAAGAATCTATGCTTTTTCAAACTGTGGTGTTGGAGAAGACTCTCCTTGGACTGCAAGGAGATCAAGCCAGTCAATCCTAAAGGAAATCAAACCTGAATATTCACTGGAAGAACTGATGCCAACTGATATGAAAAAAGCGGATTCATTTAAAAAAACGCTGATGCTGGGAAAGATAGAAGGCAAAAGAGGGCAGCAGAGGATGAGGTGGTTAGATACTATCACAAAGTCAATGGACATGAACTTGAGGAAACTCTGGGAGATCTGAAGCCTGGCGTACTGCAGCCCATGGAGTCCTAAAGAGTCAGACACTCCTTAGCAACCAAAGAACAATGATGTGGTTTACTGGAGTTGTACAGAATAGACTTACTTGTCTGAAAGATGACTTTTTGTCATTTGAGGCCAAAACTTTACCCTCAGATCATACTCATGCCACTGTTTTCTAAACATGTATCCATGAAGAAGCATTTTACCTTCCACCACAGCTCCAGTCACGCTATACTCTTCACTTGTAAGTTTTCAGAGTACCTCACCTTCAAGGAGATGAGTTTGAGACTTATTCTTGATCTACTCTGTTGGTTGCCTTGTGAATAAACCCTTCCTGTGCTATTAGTTCTCAATAGAAACTACCTAACTTACTTTTTAAATGTTGCAGCAATTGATACCTTTTTCTGAAATATAAGACAGTGTTTTCCTGGTTATCCCTGAATTTTTTCATTAAAAAAAAATGACCAAAATTTGATAGGTGAATAGTCTGAATTTTTTTCACATTTCACATTTCGCCAATTTTTTGTTCATATTAATGTTAACATTGTTCTTATACTTACTTGCTATGTGATGTTTTGTTTGTTTTTCTCAGCAATGATACAATTTCTTTTGTCAATTAGTATGAATCTTTATTAATAGAAGAAATAACACTTAATTTAAAATATCTACTGCACACATTTTCCTCAATTAATTGTTTAGAGACTTGAAGTTAAAATGAAAAGGAAATGCTCTACGCAGTATAATCTACATTTATGAGTTATCCATGAGCATTCTGACCAGCTTAAAGGCATTAAGATCTTGGTAAAATATAAGTAGTGTAATAGCATAGTTTTTGTGAAATGTCACTTCTATATTTTCAACAACTAAAAGCATTGCCTTTAGGCATTCATATACATGCATTTGTTATATATATATATATATATATATATATATATATATATATATATATATAGTCTTGGGCTTCCCAGGTGTTGTTAGTGGTAAAGAACCCACCTGCCAATGCAGGAGATGTAAGAAAGGAGGGTTAAATCCCTGGGTCAGTAAGATGCCCTGAAGTTGATCATAGAAACCCAATCTAGTATTCTTGCCTGGAAAATACCATGGACAGGTGACAGTCCATGGGGTCACAAAGAGTCAGATACAACAAAAGTGACTTAGTACATATGCACACATATGTTGTCTCATGTACATGATCATGATTTTGGAAGTGATTAAACAATTATATTTAACTTGATAAATTAGCAGAACTTTAGTATAATAGATGACATTGCAATTTGAAAGCCTCTCATGAAGAGAAAGATGTGCATACATGTTCAGTCATGTCTGACTCTCTGCAACCCCATGGACTGTAGCCTGTAGCCTGCCAGATTCCTCTGTCCATGGAATTTCCCTAGCTAGAAAACTGGACTTGGTTACCATTTCCTATTCCAGGGGATCTTTCCCTCCCAGGGATTTAACCCATATCTCTTGCATCACCTGCATTGGCAGGCAGATTCTTTACCACTGGTGCCACCTGGAAAGTCACGAAAAGAACATATAATATTATAAAAATAATTCATGCAGAAAATCCAACATATCTAAACTAGATTATTATATATCTTGAATTGTAGCACTAGTAATTTAAGTTCAAAGTGATAAACTTCTAGTATATCAGATAACTAATATTTTGCTTATCAGTTTTTATACCTTGTGACTTTTTATAAATATTTCATACAGAAGATATCCTTAAAATAATTTTAATCTTAGTGTAACTCAGCATAGTGAAATGCAAAGTAAGAGAGATATTTTTAGGAAGTTTATTATTAGAAGAGATATTTTAATAAATTTTCCTTCTCTGAAAAATATCTAACTAGAACCATTAGTCACTGAAAATTTTAGCATCTAATTAAATGTAAGAAGTTAGTAATAGACTTAAAAGGATGAGGGCATCAGACAGATACAGAAAATAGCTTCCTCATTTCAGTCAACTCTAGACGTGTGCTTCTGGGTGAAAATAGAGAAAACTTCTGTAGCAATCTTTCTCTAAAAATGTATAGATTTTAAAACCTTATTTTACAATGTGCTTGCTCTTTTAATGGAATAAGACGGGTTGCAGAATAGCCACACCTTACAACATGGTAATGGTCAATCTTTGAAGACTTGGAAGCTAGGTATCATAATTCACTTTGGTAACGGGGCAATGTGAAGAGCCGTGTGGTCACTCAGATCTAAAATCTGGGCCTCCATTAGGCCATGTTTTCAAAGGGAGGGATTTTTTAAAAGTCCTGCAGAATTGCAGAAAAAGATACTGGTATGTTTAAATTTGTACTACTTATGGGGCAGAACATATGAGAACGTGTGCTAATGTTCTGGAGAATAACCAGATGTCATCATTTACTAAAAGGATGGAACCCAAAATTCATATTTTCTGTGTTGCCTGAGAAATTACAATTAAAAAAATTAAAGTCTGGATCACACAGAGCCCAGGCATAAGTAACCTAAAACCAAAAACCCTCTAACAGAATTTGCTTTCATATAACATGTATCAAATTATTTTTAAAAGAATGTTAACAAGGAAAATAATGTGCTTAATTGTTTCAGTTGTGTCCGACTTTGTGTGACCCCATGGACTGTAGTCTACCAGGCTCCTCTGTCCATGAGATTCTCCAAGCAAGAATACTGGATTGGGTTGCCATGCCCTTCTCCAGGGGATCCTCCCAACCCAGGAATGGAACCAGCTTCTCACACACCTCATGCATTTGTAGGCGGGTTCTTTACCACTGACTTCCCTGGTGGCTCAGATGGTAAAGCTCCTGCCTACAATGCAGAAGACCTGGGTTGGATCCCTGGGTCAGGACGATCCTCTGGAGAAGGAAATGGCAACCCACTCCAGAATTCTTACCTGGAAAATCCCACGGACGGAGGAGCCTAGAAGGATACAGTCCATGGGGTCGCAAAGAGTCAGATACGACTGAGTGACTTCACTTTCACTTTTATTTACCCCTAGCGCCACCTGGGAAGCTCTGTAAGGAAAATAATATTCTCCATTAAAAGTCACTAAATGCTTAAGGAAAAAATATCCATCATGAATCATACTTCTTTCTTGTCAGAAAAGATTTTCTTAGATGAGACCTTGGGAAAGTAGTGGTTGATATAATTAGGGGAGGATGCCAGATGGACAGTAAAAACCACTGGGAGATTCACCAAGCAACAAACTGCAGCAAATACTGCAGTGACAGGGAAGGTTATGATCGGTTGGTAGGACTGAGGACTGAGCATAAGATGGAGCAACAGAGCTACAGTGCAGGAAGTTTACATGAAGTTCAGGTGTCAGCTAGTCAAGCCAGTCTAGAATTAATGGCAAGCAAAAAGGTATATCAGCTCTGTCAATGGAGTTGGAAATTTTTACAAAATAATAAGAGATTACCAAAATTGACTAATAAAGAGCCAAAAAATATTGATACTATAAATGAACAGCATAGCTAATTATTAAAAGCAAAATAGACACTGCTGAGGAGAATACTAAGTAGAATATAGATCATTAAAAAAAAAAAAAAAAAGGCAAAAATATTTAATTAGCAGAGTAAGGACCAAGGTGAGTAAAGTGAAAATGTTAAAGTGTGTTTAGCTGGCATTCCAGAGATAGTATCTGAGATATTTCCTCAAATGGTAAACAAGACCCATCTTCATATTCAGAAAGAACAACCAAAAAAAAACAGAATCCATAAAAATAAGTCAACTCCTAGACATATTGATGTATATCTGTTGAACACTTAACACTTATATGATTAGGAAATCATATAAACCCTCACAAAGAAAGAACAAATCACCAAGAATGAAATATCAATTAAATTAAAAAGTAATATTATTTTTTTTTAAAAAAGAGGAAGCCAGAAGACATGTCACACAAATCTGTACAGATAAAATCACTTTCAACCTATAGTTAATACTCAAATAAAAAATAAGGGTAAAAGTAAGATATTTTGAAATCAATAATACCTGACTTTGCTATCAAAAGCTACATATTAAAATAAAGCATAAAGTTATGATTCACAGAGAAGGAATATAATTTCAAATGAAGTTCTGTGATGTAATAAATATACAAATAAAATTACACTAATAGGTATATCTATTGAATACATAAAGCATTACAGTAAATATCTAAATAAGATTAAAATGAATTAGAACTAATATGCTGAACATTTATGAAATACATATTTAATAAAATGATAATTGTAAGACAAATTAAGCATCAAGTTAGGCTTTTAAGCACAAATGTATCCAAAATTTTGGAAAGATCGTTAACAGGGTAGAAACATAAATTCCAAATTAATCAAAAGATGACAGGAAAGGTAAACTAAATAATGTCAAAAGTGAGATATGAAAGTAACCTAGAGGCTTCCATCCACAGCCAGTGATCCATTGAACAAAAAAGATGCTTTTTTTTTTTTAATTGAAAGATATTTGACATATAACTGTGTAAATTTAAGCTGTACAACGTATTAATTTGATACATTTGTATATTGTAATATAATTGTCTAGCAATAATTAGGATCTCTACCATGTAACCGGAGAAGGCAATGGCACCCCACTCCAGTACTTTGCCTGAAAAATCCCATAGATGGAGGAGCCTGGTAGGCTGTAGTCCATGGAGTCGCTAAGAGTCGGACACGACTGAATGACTTCACTTTCACTTTCATTGGAGAAGGAAATGGCAACCCACTCCAGTGTTCTTGCCTGGAGAATCCCAGGGACGGGGGAGCCTGGTGGGCTGCCGTCTGTGGGGTCCCACAGAGTCGGACACGACAAGTGACTTAGCAACAGCAGCAGCAGCAGCAGCATGTAACACAATTATTATTTATTTTTAGTGTTGGAGTAAAGTTCTAGACTCTTAGAAAGTTTGATTATTGTAATATGGTGTTGTTATCCATACTTGCTATTCTGTGCATGAGATCTCTAACTTGTTTTACTACTTTTGGCAAGTTTTTTCCCTTGAACAGCCGCCAGCCTGTCCCTCCACCTCCCTGTCCCCTTGTACCACTTACATGTGAAATCTAAAAAACTACATCTTTAAAGACACTGAGAAAGGATTTTGCCAAGTATTTTCTAAGTCATGAAGAAACAAAACCTTGCTGTTAGGAATTCTTTTCAGTTCTGTGTGTGCTCAGACATTATTATAAAGTCGTCTTTTGTCTTATGCCATCATATTCACAGTGACTTTATAGAAGGTCATTGTTCTCTGAAATTGTTTATGTTGAAGAGGAGAACATTATAGCTTCTCAATTCTCTCTTGAAAACAGGCAGATGCTGATGCCTTTTTTTTTTTTCTCAGTGCCTGCCTTTTTTAGTTTCAGTTTAAGAATAAGATTAGCTCCCTTTAAAGGTTGTTATTTGGGTCTACCATGAAAAAAAACCACATAGAGCAATATGGACAAACAGAAAACACAAAATATAATCATAGAGTTGTAAATCAATATAAATGTAGTCAATTCTTGAAAGATGATATCAGTTGAATTCAAAACCAAAGTTATATCTTATCTATAGCACAGCTACTTACATTATAAGAACACATAGAGCTGAACAGTAAAAAAAAAAAAGAAAAAGAAACTAGTTATATGATGAAAATATTGATACAAACCAAAGGGAAGTTGATACATGTAATTTAATAATAAATAAAGTAACCTTTAAAATGACATTACTGGAGATCGTCACTATTTCCCTATTAAAAATTTCAATTGAGCAGGAAGATTATAGAAATAACAAACTTGCAGGGGAATTAATAGGGATAAAAACTAAAAGCAGGTTTCTGTCATAACAAAAGCCTAAAATAAGAGGAGTTGGCAGTAGGAGGCAAAATTTTTGGTAAAACTGTCACTCGTAGTAACTGAAAATGTGTATTATTACCTATCTGCTTAACCAGAAGCTCTGGGGGAAGTGGTTAGAAAACTGAAACCTAATGTTGTGTGTTGACTGTTTTTGACCAGTTACACAGATGGACTCAGGAAAGAACTGGCCAGTTTTCCATTAGAAACAAAATGAAATAGGTCTTTTCTAACACCATTTTCAAAGGATGTAATTTTGCCTGGAGAAAATGAGTGGGGCTTCCTAGGTGGTGCTGGTGGTGAAGAACCCACTTGCCAATGCGGGAAACATGAGACATGGCTTTGATCCCTGGGTCAGGAAGATCCCCTGGAGGAGGAACTGGCAACCCACAGCAGTGTTATTGCCTGGAAAATTCCACGGACAGAGGATCCTGGTGGGCTACAGTCCATAGGGTCACAAGGAATCTGAATGACTGAAGTGATTCAGTAAGAATGAAAATGATTTAGGGGTTGATTTAAATCATTTAGAGGAGCTAGTGCTGGATAAAATCTTTTATGTTCTATAAACCCTTTGATCTCTGAAAAACACAAAGGCTAAAGCTATTAAATGATTCCCCTATTCTGCCTAAATCTGAAAATCCTTTCAACTAAAACTAATCTGTATAAGGAATTTGGGATGATGTCCAATTTCTGGATTTTTGACCAACAAATGCAAGATAGGTTTAGGTCAGGTTTAAATACTTGTCATTAACTATTTTTGAGCTTTAACCTGCAAGACAGTCTTGGTTTTGGATATTTACTTTTACTCCAGGAAATTTCTTAATACATAGCATGACTATGTGAATATTTTTTTTTTTTTTTTAGTTCAGTACTTCTCATAATGACATTTTATTTCATTGAAGAACTTATAATAGGCCATATTGGACATTTTGCAGATAATTTGAGCAACTCAATCTTGAATAATGTGGGAATTTTGGAGTAGATTTAATTAATTAAATTAATCAGAGGTCACACTTCTGATCTATTAGAGATACTTCTGGTTCTAAAATCTATACTCTGGTTCTAAAATGTATACATTCTATCACAGGTTTTTGTTTTCCTCCTTTGTTCATTACACCATTCGTTTTCCCAGCTAATATTAATGTAAAGATGTTAACTACAGTTAATTTAGGAACATACTTAGATACAGAAATTTCAGTCCATTCCTTTCTTCTTACTCAAACTAAATCAGCAGAAAAAAGTAGAGGTATATAATTTATAGACCCTGCTTTCTGCTCGAATATGATATCCTGAGTAGACTCTGGTATAATTAGGGAGATCTCAAGTCCACTAATACTTAAATCCAGCATGTGTCTTCCAATCTAGCTTTATAAGTCATAAAGATGATCTCTCTTGGTCTTTGTCTATTGCTGCATCTTCTATTTCTCAATTTATCTGTAACTTGAATAGAGACAATGAATGTTATTTACAAATGTGAGCTTTAGATAATCATGTAAATCCTCTAACTTGAGACAGAATCTTTAGGCTGATGATTCTGATTTATATTTTTCTTGCCATTCTCTCTGTTCTGGTCTCTAACTGCATTTATCTAAGTACTTATGAGATACCCTCTACACAGATATCTCATAAGCAGCTCAATCTAGATACATTTAAAATTAAAGACATTCTTTAATGTTTATCCTACTATATTCCCTGATTTTGTTCATTACCTTTAATCAGCTAATCCAGAGGTTATATAAGACATTGATATAGTCTGTCATTAACTCAGGAGCTTTTAGGATTTCCAAGGGATTGTTGTTGTTTAGTCTCTAGTGGAGGTGATGGAATGCCAGTTGAGCTATTCCAAATCCTGAATGATGATGCTGTGAAAGTGCTGCAATCAATATGCCAGCAATTTTGGAAAACTCAGCAGTGGCCACAGGACTGGAAAAGATCAGTTTTCATTCCAATCCCAAAGAAAGGCAATGCCAAAGAATGCTCAAACTACCGCACAATTGCACTCATCTCACACGCTAGTAAAGTAATGCTCAAAATTCTCCAAGCCAGGCTTCAGCAGTATGTGAGCCATGAACTTCCTGATGTTCAAGCTGGTTTTAGAAAAGGCAGAGGAACCAGAGATCAAATTGTCAACATCTGCTGGATCATGGAAAAAGCAAGAGAGTTCCAGAAAGACATCTCTTTCTGCTTTATTGACTATGCCAAAGCCTTTGACTGTGTGGATCACAATCAACTGAGGAAAATTCTGAAAGAGATGGGAATACCAGACCACCTGACCTGCCTCTTGAGAAATTTGTATGCAGGTCAGGAAGCATCAGTTAGAACTGGACATGGACCAACAGACTGGTTCCAAATAGGAAAAGGAGTATGTCAAGGCTGTATATTGTCACCCTGATTATTTAACTTTTATGCAGAGTACATCATGAGAAACACTGGACTGGAAGAAACACAAGTTGGAATCAAGATTTCCGGGAGAAATATCAATAACCTCAGATATGCAGATGACACCACCCTTATGGCAGAAAGTGAAGAGGAACTCAAAAGCCTCTTGATGAAAGTGAAAGTGGAGAGTGAAAAAGTTGGCTTAAAGCTCAACATTCAGAAAACGAAGATCATGGCAACCAGTCCCATCACTTCATGGGAAATAGATGGGGAAACAGTGGAAACAGTGTCAGATTTTATTTTTCTGGGCTCCAAAATCACTACAGATGGTGGCTGCAGCCATGAAATTAAAAGACGCTTACTCCTTGGAAGGAAAGTTATGACCAACCTAGATAGCATATTCAAAAGCAGAGACATTACTTTGCCAACAAAGGTCCATCTAGTCAAGGCTATGTTTTTTCCTGTGGTCATGTATGGATGTGAGAGTTGGACTGTGAAGAAGGCTGAGCACTGAAGAATTGATGCTTTTGAACTGTGGTGTTGGAGAAGACTCTTGAGAGTCCCTTGAACTGCAAGGAGATCCAACCAGTCCATTCTGAAAGAGATCAGCCCTGGGATTTCTTTGGAAGGAATGATGCTAAAGCTGAAACTCCAGTATTTTGTCCACCTCATGCAAAGAGTTGACTCATTGGATTAGACTCTGATGCTGGGAGGGATTGGAGGCAAGAGGAGAATGGGACGACAGAGGATGAGATGGCTAGATGGCATCACTGACTCAATGGACGTGAGTTTGAGTGATCTCCGGGAGTTGGTGATGGACAGGGAGGCCTGGCATGCTGCGATTCATGAGGTCTCAAAGAGTCGGACACAACTGAGTGACTGATCTGATCTGATCTGAGTGTCTGACTCTGCCACTCCATGGACTATAGCCAGCCAGGTTCCTCTGTTCATGGAATTCTCCAGCCAAAAATACTGGAATGTGTTGCCATTTTTTCTCCAATGGATTTTCCTGACTCAGGGATCGAACTCACATCTCCTGCTTGGCAGGCAGGTTCCTTATAACTGAGTTACCTGGGAAGCTCCTTCAAAGGTATACAAAAAATTATGTGGGAAAGGCTGACATAACATAATATAACAACTAATTAAACTGAAGAGGTTTTCTTATCAATAGTTTCCTTAATCTTTCCCAATAGGAATGCGTACCAAGGCATGGAGGAAGCTATTTTTAGAATTGAGACATATGCAGGTTGTTCTTGGACTTCCTAGTTGGCCTCAGGGGTAAAGAATCCACCTGCGGTGCAGAAGATACAAGAGGCCTGGGTTCAATCTTTTGTAGGGAAGGTTCCCTGGAGTTGGAAATGGCAACCCACTCCAGAATTCTTGTCTTGGAAATCCCATGGGCAGAGGATCCTGGTTAGCTGTAGTCCAGGGAGTTGCAAAGAGTCGAACACGACTAAGCGACTGAGCACATACACAGTTGCTCAATCTAGGAGGCTGATGCTGTTGGGAAAGTGAAATTAAGGGAAACAGAAGGATTAGGAGCAGGTTTTATGTAGGGTGAAGAATGAGGGAGGGAAAAGTATACTTCCCATAACATGAGAAGTTATGAGTTTAGTATAGGCAAGCATGCTAAATCGCTTCAGTCTGGTCCCACTCTGTGCAACCCCATGGACTATATATAGCCCACCAGCCTCCTGTCTCCATGAGATTCTCCTGGCAAAAATACTGGAATGGGTTGCCATGCCCTTCCGCAGGGGCTCTTCTCAACCCAGGGATCGATCCTGTCTCTCTTACATCTCCTGCATTGGCAGGAGGGTTCTTTACCACTAGTGCCACCTGGGAAGACCAGTACAGGTATACATCCAGTTTCTCTGGTGTTTAGCATCTTTGACCTGACCACAGCCTATCTTGGCAAAATGTATTCAGTCAAGTAAAAAGAGCACACTATTCAAAGCATTAACTGCTACTTGAAAGGAGTTTGAATGGAATTTCTTTTTCCATAATATACCAACATTTGACTTACTTCCTCAAAGGAATAAGACCTCTTCCAAATAGCCAATATAAAATGCTGAGCTATCTATAGACAGAGAATCACCAGTAGAAGATTCTATAATTTAGCTGAGACCCTCCTAATACAGTAAATTAAATCATGTTCACCTTCATTTATTTCTAATCCTTTTTCCCCAACATATCTGTCTAATTCTCTAGAATGTACTTGTCATGAAGTGGCTCCCTCATTCCAGATATCACAATAGACTCAATGCTACCTGTCAGCATCCTCAGAACTTGATTTAGTATAAACAACAAAATGCTTTTTCCTTAGCATCCAAGAATCCTTTTAGCCTTCACGTATCCTCTTATTCCCTCAAAAGTCCAATGGATTAATGATGATGCCTTCACCTCTGGAAATGTTATTTTCCTTTAAAAGAACATTCAGTCTTCATTGAAAAGCTAGATAAGAAAACTGGTGAGAGCCTTATGCCCTAGACCAAGAATGTTTGATTCAAACCTGACTCTTCAGCTAACTAATGTGTCTCTGAAGAAGCTTTTTAAACTTTTCTTTCCTATAAAATGGGAAAATCAGAATTTATTTCATGAAGTTGCTGAAGACTGAAAAATTTAATATAATCCTTTGAATATTAATAATTCCACAGATATTTATCATTATTCTGAAGTGTTACATTTTTACTAAATGTCCACTTTTTGAAAGAAGAATTTGAAATGTTTTTCATTTTTGTTTTCCTGAGTACATATCTTACAGCAACTGATCTTTTGAGTTGTCTAAATAATTATAGCAAAAATATACATTTCTCAGGAAAGTTGTGCTGACAACTTATCTCACACTTGTTTTAATATATTCTGGGCCAAATTCATTTATAAAGATGCCACTTTCTTTGCTGTATCTGTGTTTCTCCATTCTCAGTGATATTACTACCAAGTCAGACAGCCTCTACTATTAGTTTCATCATTATTGGAACACTTCTAAACATTTAGAAAACAAGGGTTACTTTTTCTTCTAGATAGGGAAGAAGGTAACAGAATTGACCAGCAGTTTAAAGTTCCTTAGCAAACAACATTAATTTTATATAACAGCTCATGGAATGTTTGCTAGAGAGCAATATATATATATATATACATACATACATACATATTCTGGTTATTAGTGCTATTAAAACTATTAAACAAACTATTCTTTACTAATAATATATGGACTAGAAATTTTCTTTCTTTTCAATGCAAGATCTGGCTGATTACACAATGAAATTGCTTAGGCTTCCTGTTGGTTTTGTCATTTGAACATTGAATTAGCTTGTGAATAATACATAAAGGAAAAAGAAAGAACCAAATTCCATCCCACTGCCATCTGGCTGAAGAGGATAAATGTCACATGCAATTGGCATATTCTTGCCTAAGATTAATCTCTACCCTTTTTTGTAAATTCTAAACCATGTTGTCTTCTTAAGCACAGAGGGGAGAATGATCTTCAAGATTTATTTTTAGAACAGAGAATGCCAGACTAGATAAATCACCAGTGTTATTCCAAATGACACAGCCTATATTCCCAAATCGCAAGGTAATCGGTGAAGTTATAGATTTGTCAATAAGGAAAATGAGAAATAGCTAAATAGACAGCCTAAAGTGTTTATTATTCTGGAAAGGTGAATCAAAATATTAGTGCAGCACAATTCACATAGAGATGGGTTTTATGATTATTTCATACAGTTGTATTTTATCATAATATCTTTAAAACATTTTATGTTGCAATTCGGCATATGGTGGTAAATTAATTATGTAGCTATAATAGAATTTAGAATTCTATTATAAGTTTTTAAGAATTTCATTCAAACTCAGTTATATGTGATTCTATAATATTATACTTTGAGCATAAAAATATAATAAAAATTTCAAATCAGTAAAAAAAATCTACATTTATTTATATTTTTTCCTTGCCCATACATAAGAATATCACTCTATATTGTTAACAACGTATTTTGTAGAAAAGATTGAACAACTGTTACAAAAGCTATAGCCAATTAGGTTGTTAAAAATGACTTTATGGATTCGAAAGTATAACCCACTCATAGTAAAATCACTGCACTATAAACATTCGTTTACATATAAGTACACAGAGAGGATCACTTAGCACAGATCTATGAAAGTGTCATGACATCTTATCACCCAGAGACATAGTGTTTAAATATGATCTATGCTTTTACATATTAATATGCACAGTTTACTATAAATGTATGTATACAAAAATTACAACACAGTTTTTCCCCAATGAACATTATACCCTTAATTTTTTTCTTCTTAGTGTCTCTAGAGCTCTCTCATTGTTTTTACTAGTCCTATACAATTCCATTATATCATTCCACTATAATTTATGAGGTAGGGGATTCCAGATAATTAACATTATTTTCCAAATATATAAATGGAAAGATAGCCAAAGGATAGTAAAAGATGGCACCAAGTACCAGCGCAGACTGATAGCAAGTGTGCTGGGTTACTGCTCAAACTGTAGTGTGCACTGCCTTGAAAGTAAGAACAAAGGAGGAGGGAAGCCAGTATTTTATTGTTCTTTCATTGGCTAAAATATAGCTGTCAGGTATAAAGCTTTCCACAATGGACACTTTGGGTCCAGGTAGTTTAAATTCTATATCATCAATAAAGTGAAGTACTTCTTTTTTGACAAGAGAAAAAATATAGAGGAGAGAAGATGATAGATAAAATAGTAAGAAAGAAGATAAATTGTTTTGCTTACTTCAAGGATTGAACTTTAAAAGTCCTAAGGACACAGAATACATCACATTGTTATTTTTGATAGTTTTCTCAGAATCTTCTACCATGCCTTTTCTCCTGTGATACCCCAAAACAGCCATGATTTCTTTCTAATTCAGTCCTAGTGTTAGCATATCCATCAGTTTGGTTCCTCCATTTGTACTTCAATTCCTCAAAGAATTTTGAAAGTTCCTATTAGACTATCAGTAATATCTAAGAGTGCCCAATAACTTCCCAGAAATTATTGTTATTTCAAAAAAAAAAATAAGTAGTAAATTGTACCATCAAATGAGGAGCTGTAGTTTTTCTGCTAAATTCTTCATTGGAAATTCACAGGGTGGCCTCTTTTACTTGCATATTTAATCAATAGTTATACAGTCTTAGTGGATAGAGTATTGGAATTTTGAGTGAATTTACATATTGAATTTCTTCCCATCCATACTTCAGTGATAAGTATCCAGCTTGTTCATAGGGTAGGTCCTTAACAACCACAAGGTTGATGCCTAACCTGCCTTCCTGACAATAGCTGATAGAAAAGAAAAATGATAGGCATATTACCAGGAGTTAAGCCAGTTAGATTCTGTTCTCTAGCATCTTCAAATTTGAGTACGTTTGCCAGGAGCCAGCGTAAGGAACTCCATCTGTGGCAAAGGTCATGAGGCAGGAGGTCGGCATATGCAAATGCAGGATCAAGCCTCAGGAGTCCCCCTGGAAATTCTCGAACATCTAACCCCAAAACCAGAGTCTGCCTACTTTAATGCTTTGTGCTCTTATCTACACCTCGGACTTTATGGGGGGCTGTCCCCCACCACCATCTCTCTGCTGAATAGGTTCTTCTGGCCACATGTGATTGTTCAGAGCCTCCCAGCTGTGAGAGGCATAAGATGTTCTAAACTGTGTAAATACAGATTCCTTTGAGCGGTTAAAAGATTGATTAGAAATTGTATTGGTGAAAGATTTTTCACTTGTTGGGCCAATGTTTGCTGCTAAGTTTCCATATCCCTTAGCTGCTATGTCCCTGGCAGTGTATTGATTAATATAATTGGTGTAAGTAGTAGCTTTAATGTTTATAACCTTGGACCCTTGAATTAATTCTTTTTCTTGTTATAGCCCACCACACCTTTGCCTTATAGGAATGCAACTTTATCTAATGCTTTTGGAGGGTGGCGCCTGACTAATCACCTTTAGAGAAAAATAAGTTTTCTGAAGAAAGGATCTTAAAATGTTAACAGGCCTCCAGGCCAGAAGATGCTGCAAATCACCTAAACTTTTGCATATGATAAGTTTACAGGAAGAAAGCCTGGCTTATTGCATGACTCTACCCCTTCCCCCATTATCCTCTATGCATAACTTTAGGTATAAAAACTACTTTGGAAAATAAAGTGCAGGCCTTGTTCACCAAAGCTTGGTCTCCCCATGTCGTTCTTTGTCTCACCTTCTGGCTGAATTATTCAGCCTCTTTTCTCCACTGAATTTTCTCACTGAGTTATCCTTATTTAACCACTCTTTATATCTTTAATTAACATTTAAATAAGCTGTTGTTTCCTGATCGCCAATTTCATCTCCCCTTCGAATTCCCTGGATCCACTGGGGCTGGACCCTGACACACGTTAATGGGAGTCTTCATATGTACAAATTTTATTGGCTTTTAATAATTTGCCCCCTTCCTCTAAATAAAATTGGCCCTATAGTTAAACACAGTTTTAGTTATTCAAGAGTGGGGAAAAGCAACTGAACAAACAAAAAAGGTAATGAAAATAAATCACTGTCAAACCAAAAAAAAATTTCAAGCATTCAGACACCTGATGTGCAGATTCAAAGGAAAATACAACAATCGAATCGGACTCTATACACCCTACACACACACACACACATACACATACATACCCCTAATTATTTTCTCATGAAGTGAAGTGAAGTGAAGTCACTCAGTCGTGTCTGACTCTTTGTGACCCCCATGGACTGTAGCCTACCAGGCTCCTTAGTCCATGGAATTTTCCAGGCAAGAATACTGGAATGAGTTGCCATTTCCTTCTCCAGGGAATCTTCCCAAGGAAATATATGATGGCAGCCATAATGACATCCAAAGAAGTTTGATAGATGATCTTGATACTTTATGTTATCATGCACACTGTTTTCCATTTAAAATAGGATATATTACATATTTTAGACCATTGGCCAATTTACAATATGAAATTAATTCTTTGCACGTTTTTGATTCTAAATGGAACTTACACTTCAGTAATGTTAATGATTATGTTAGGAGTATTGGAAGTATCCATATTCTGCAGAATAAACACATAATACTTGTATAAAAATGAGAGTACATGAATAGAAATATGGAAGTCACCTAGGTGTCATGGACCTAAAGAAGACTGGCTTCGTGTCATAGCTTCTGAAAGAAATAGATTGGTTAGATTTTGAGATGCCTTGTTAAAGTGGAGGTGTTCTTGAGATTTTACTGAAGATAATTATATCTTGATAAAATCTTTTACCAGTGGAGATGCATATTTAGATAAACAAAGATGTGTGCACTCAGAAATCAAGGGATGTAATATCATGAAAACCTATCTTAAGAGTAGGTTCTATTTTTCTGAGAGCTTCTTCCCTAATGGCTCAGTGGTAAAGAACCCACCTGCCTATGCAGGAGCCAAAGGAGACTCGGGTTTAATCCCTGGATTGGGAAGGAAATGGCAACCCCATTCCAGTATTCTTGCCTGGCATAGTCTATAGGTAGAGGAGCCTGGCAGGCTACAGTTCATGTGGTTGTACAATAATGACTAAACCACAATAGGATCCACTCACATGGATTTCCTAAGCTGTTTCCTATTGCTGTTTCCTAAGCAGCAATATTTGCATTGCATGACCTTTATTCCATAATGACTGGATGACTGAAAGTTCTTGGAAATTACATATGATCTTATCAGGAGGATATCAAATTTGATAATTGGAAATAGGGTTACCAGAAAGCAAATTAAGCTCTGTAAATGGTATAAACTCTAAAATACATAAATGGTGAGAATTTTTTCCCATGTAAGAATATAAAGGAAGAAAGAGCTAGTCTATTAGAAAATTTAGGAAAATACCCCCCAAACTTTTGTGAAAAGTGTGTATATAGATAGGAATGTAGCTGTATATATATCCAGATTTTTGTCCACCCAGTCTTGGTAGTTCTGTAATTCTTGCTCTTAATCTCTTTCACATTCCTTACTGTATTTGTAATCATTTAGTTCAGTTAAGTTCAGTCACTCAGTCGTGTCTGATTTTTGTGACCCCATGAACTGCAGCACGCCAGCCCTCCCTGTCCATCACCAACTCCTGGAGTTCACTCAAACTCACGCCCATCGAGTCGGTGATGCCATCGAGCCATCTCATCCTCTTTCATCTCCTTCTGCTCCTGCCCGCAATGCCTCCCAGCATCAGAGTCTTTTCCAGTGAGTCAACTCTTTGCATGAGATGGCCAAAGTACTGGAGTTTCAGCTTTAGCATCATTCCGTCCAAAGAAGAGTCTTCTCCAACACCACAGTTCAAAAGCATCAATTCTTCGGCGCTCAGCTTTCTTCACAGTCCAGCTCTCACATTCATACATGACCACAGGAAAGACCATAGCCTTGACTAGATGAACCTTAGTTGACAAAGTAATGTCTCTGCTTTTCAATATGCTATCTAGGTTGGTCATAACTTTCCTTCCAAGGAGTAAGCCTCTTTTAATTTCATGTCTGCAATCACCATCTGCAGTGATTTTGGAGCCCAGAAAAAGGAAGTCTGACACTGTTTCCACTGTTTCCCCATCTATTTGCCATGAAGTGATGGGACCAGATGCCATGATCTTCGTTTTCTGAATGTTGAGCTTTAAGCCAACATTTCCACTCTCCTCTTTCACTTTCATCAAGAGGCTTTTGAGTTCCTCTTCACTTTCTGCCATAAGGGTGGTGTCATCTGCATATCTGAGGTTATTGATTTTTCTCTGGGCAATCTTGATTCCAAATTGTGCTTCTTCCAGCCCAGTGTTTCTCATGATGTACTCTGCATATAAGTTACATAAGCAAGGTGACAATAGACAGCCTTGACGTACTCCTTTTCCTATTTGGAACCAGTCTGTTGTTCCATGTCCAGTTCTAACTGTTGCTTCCTCAACTGCGTATAGGTTTCTCAAGAGGCAGATCAGGTGGTCTGGTATTCCCATCTCTTTCAGAATTTTCCACAGTTTATTGTGATCCACACAGTCAAAGAATAGTGAATAAAGCAGAAATAGATGTTTTTCTGGAACTCTCTTGCTTTTTTGATGATCCAGCAGATGTTGGCAATTTGATCTCTGGTTCCTCTGCCTTTTCTAAAACCAGCTTAAACATCAGGAAGTTCACAGTTCACATATTGCTGAAGCCTGGATTGGAGAATTGTGAGCATTACTTTACTAGCATGTGAGATGAGTGCAATTGTGCCGTAGTTTGAGCAATCTTTGGCATTGCCTTTCTTTGAGATATGAATGAAAACTGACCTTATCCAGTCCTGTGGCCACTGCTGAGTTTTCCAAATTTGCTGGCATATTGAGTGAAACACTTTCACAGCATCATCATTCAGGATTTGAAATAGCTCAACTGGAATTCCAGTTGAGAGCTTTATAAATCTCTACTTTATAAAGCTTTATAAAGCTCCACTAGCTTTATTCATAGTGATGCTTTCTAAGGCCCACTTGACTTCACATTTCAGGATGTCTGGCTGTAGGTGAGTGATCACACCACCATGTTTATCTTGGTCAGGAAGATCTTTTTTGTACAGTTCTTCTGTGTAATCTTGCCATCTCTTCTTAATATCTTCTGCTTCTTTTAGGTCCATACTATTTCTGTCCTTTATCTAGCCCATCGTTGCATGAAATGTTCCGTGGTATCTCTAATCTTCTTGAAGAGATCCCTAGTCTTTCCCATTCTGTTTTTTTCCTCTATTTCTTTGCATTGATCGCTGAGGAAGTCTTTCTTATCTCTTCTTGCTATTCTTTGGAACTCTGCATTCAGATGTTATATCTTGCCTTTTCTCCTTTGCTTTTCGCTTCTCTTCTTTTCACAGCTATTTGTAAGGCCTCCCCAGAGAGCTATTTTGCTTTTTTGCATTTCTTTTCCATGGGTATGGTCTTGATCCCCGTCTCCTGTAGAATGTCACGAACCTCCATCAATAGTTCATCAGGCACTCTATCAGATATAGGCCCTTAAATCTATTTCTCACTTCCACTGTATAATCATAAGGGATTTGATTTAGTTCATACCTCAATGGTCTAGTGGTTTTCCCTACTTTCTTCAATTTTACTCTGAATTTGGCAATAAGCAGTTCATGGTCTGAGCCACAGTCAGCTCCTGGTCTTGTTTTTGCTGACCATACAGAGCTTCTCCATCTTTGGCTGCAAGGAATATATTCAATCTGATTTCGGTGTTGACCATCTGGTGATGTCCATGTATAGAGTCTCTCTTGTGTTGTTGGAAGAGGGTGTTTGCTATGACCAGTGCGTTCTCTTGGCAAAACTGTATTAGCCTTTGCTGTGCTTCATTCAGTATTCCAAGGCCAAATTTGCCTGTTACTCCAGGTGTTTCTTGCCTTCCTACTTTTGCATTCCATTCCCCTATAATGAAAAGGACGTCTTTTGGGGATGTTAATTCTAGAAGGTTTTGTTGGTCTTCATAGAAACGTTCAACTTCAGCTTGTTCAGAGTTACTGGTTGGGGCATAGGCTTGGATTACTGTGATATTTAATGGTTTGCCTTGGAAACGAACAGAGATCATTCTGTTGTTTTTGAGACTGCATCCAAGTACTGCATTTCAGACTCTTTTTTGGACCATGATGGTTACTCCATATCTTCTAAGGTATTCCTCCCTACAGTAGTAGATATAATGGTCATCTGAGTTAAATTCACCCATTCCAGTCCATCACTCTTGCCATCTCCTGTTGCACTAGGGTTTTATAAATGAGTAAGTCCTACTTTTGACCCCCTAATTAATTCAGTTGTCTAACCATAAAAAATAAACCAATGATAAAAATGCACCATGTAACACAGCTAGCTACATTGTGATATAGTCTGTTTTCAAGTGGTTTTCAGCATTTACTACATCTTCCTCTCTCACTTTCAAGCATTAACTATCTTTCTCATATTGAATATAATGTGCATTCTACTATTGTATGTACAATCAAGCCCTTATAGTGAATTTTGTTCTTCTTCTTCTCTTGTCATGGATTCCTACATTCTAGAGGCCAGGGAATCATGTGCATTTTCCTTTCACCCTACAATGCTTGGCACAGAACAAGCTCTCAAAAATTAGCAATATAGTAGAAGCAAGTCGAGAATAATAATGAATACATTGAATTCTTTCAAAGTATGGATTACCATGAAATCCAACTCACACTATTAAAAGAGCAAACACAGAATACAATTATCATTGAATAATCAGAAAACATTTTTTTAAAAGTATAAAAATACCAGAGCCCTAATATATTTTAAAAAATGAAAAACAGCATGTGCTTGTGCTTAGTTGCTCAGTCGTGTCTGAGTCTTTGTGACACCATGGACTGTAGCCTACCAGGCTCCTCTGTCAATGGGATTATCCTGGCAGAGTTCTAGAGTGGGTTGCCATTTCCTCTTCCCTGGAATCTTCCCAACCCAGGGATCGAACCCAAGTCTACAGTGTCTTCTGCATTGAAGGCAGACTCTTTACCATCTGAGCTACCAGAGAAGCCATAGAGTTCATAGATTTGTTGTTGTTCAGTTGCTCAGTTATATCCAACCCTTTGCCCTTTAAATAAATGACTCCATCAAATTTATCTTTGCTTCCTTAGAGAATGTCTTTAAAATAACCTTTGTTGTTGTTTTACTGGTTGCAGAGTTAGTTTCATGTGTTGTTTGCATTATCAAAGATATGGATTCAGAATGCCTTCCTCTATTATACCTATGAAAATCAATGAGCTTTCTTCAGTAGCTCTTAGTTGTTCTCCACATACGTGTGTGTTAAGTTGCTTCAGTCCTGTCTGACTCTGTGACTTCATGAACTGTAGCCCACCAGTCTCCTCTTTCCATGGGATTTGTCAGGCAAGAATACTGGAACAGGTTGCTATGCCCTCCTCCAGGAAATCTTCCTGACCCAGGGATCGAACCCAGGTCTCTTAAATCTCTTGCAATGCCATGTGTATTCTCTATCCCCAGTGCCACGTGGGAACCCAAATAAAATCCTTTCCAAGTGTTACATTCAAATTAGCAAGTTTTGGACTCCACGGATAAGCTAAAACTGTGCTATCATCTGAGATTATCAAGATAAAATAGTCTCTTATCCGTAGGGGGAAAAAAATCTATGCAGTCTTCCCAAAGGAAATTAATAAACAAAGTTATCTTTAAAAATTACCCTATGAAAGAATATATGTATATGCAGCAGTTCTGTGCTCTCACAGACATCACTCTGCTTCTGTAATAATAAAAATCATCATGTCCCTACATATTTCCATTTAGATCCTCCTCCAAAATATTATGTGCAGGCATCAATTTATATACTTTATTTAATATTAAATATAAATTTTCAATAATACCATAATAATTGTTACATGAGGTGACTTAGTTCTAATTCCATTCCACAAAATCCTATTTGGTCCATAATGTCCCTGATGTATTTTATTGTTCTCATAAAAACATAAAAGCAAACCATTTTACTCCCCAATAATTCTTTGAAGAAGTGTGTCCAGAGCCTAACATAGAACCCTTTCAATATATCTCTTCAATGCAATTCAAACATTCAAGATCACGGACTGCTTTACATGGAGCTATTAGCTTAGGCATAAATCCTAGGTTGATGAAAGACACTGGGAACACAGTGAACAAACAGACAATTGAAATAAAGTGAAATCCTAATCACTGATGAGGTGTATGGCAGAAATAGATAATTTGTGGGACACCTAAGACTTGTGGACCTACACGTGGAATGTGGATAGACAGCTTGATTTTACATCTGCGTGAGACCAGTTCAGCTATGATGTGGGTCACCATGTACCTCCCCTGCAGTCTCTCACTTTGCTTCATGTCACTGGGGTTCACATGTCAAAGAGGGTGATATCACAAGTTGGAAGGAGTCTGGATTCCTGAGTCACTCTTTGGAGTAAAGCCACAAGTTCCCCAATGAAAAACATTTGAAATAAACTTTGTATGGGTGAGAAATAAACTTTTATTGGATTAAGCCACTGAGATTTTTGAGTCATTTATTGCAAGTCCTACATTGCTCAAGCTAATAGAGGGGTCAAGGAAAATATGATTTGAGTTGACTGATGGGCACGACTGGAGAAAACCTACTCTGCTCTGCTCTTTGCTCTTCTTATGTTTCACAGTTTTTCTACATTCTGCCGTCTTTAAAAATTGGTGCTCAGAAAAGCTTGATAGGATCACAACAGAGAACATGAAGGGTGTGAAGCGTTAAGAAAATAGAAGTAAATACAGAACTCACTCCTCTTGTCACTTTTACATATATTTTCAACATTTAGCATGAGAGATTGGAGTTGGAGGGCAGGGTGGATGAGGCATGCAATGAAACATAGTAATAACGTGAGTTTTCTCTTTATGTCTTCCTTCCTCTGCTTTTGATTCCACAGTTACCTACCAGAATTAAAGTTGCAGGTGTTAGTGAAACCCAAGAAGAGTCAATGAAAGGATATTTCTATGACAGTCTCAATAGGTAAGGAGGGACAAATGCATAATATTGGTACCTTATGTGAAAAAATGCATATGAATTAAGCCATACAAATTAGGCCATTCTCACAGGATTGCTCAAGATGACTGCTTATGGTAACACCCATAAGTATTTTTAAATTTTTCTTAAATTGATTCATTCCCTTTAATTTTAATAACATGTTGACTGTACATATATTGTTTAACCTCAGGTGAAGAAGATTGACATATTCAAAGAAAATTTTCATGGCATATTACTGTTCTAGGTATGTGCAGATGCCTTTCTTATTTTATGTATCTGCTCCCTTTTAGTATCATATCTTCCATCTCTTCTTTCCTCAAGGCAACCATTCTATTCTCCCTAATGTGTTATTTTCATTTGTATGAGTTTCTTTGGAGAGTTTATGAGTTTCAATTGAGTAATATAATGGATGTTTTCAGACTCAAACAGTCTATTTAAAATGATGATGCAATATTAATTTATGATAGACTAAATTTGGTACACTCCACTACCTCAAATAGAAGTCCTCAAGCAATGCTCTTAGGAAACGTTTAAATACTAGACCAAAAATGCTTCCAAATTAAGATAAGGTGATGACAGTATCTCAACATTGGCAAACACACACACAAACACATAATATGCATATATGTATAAATAACTCAGACTGCCTTACCAAAATAACACAGATTGCATGGTATAAAAAATATAAAATTATTTTCTCCTAGTCCTGAAGGCTGGAAAATTTAAGATCAAGGTCTAACAGAGGTCGGTTTCTAGTAAGAGCTCTCATCACAGCTTGAGATGGCTGCCTTCTTTCTGTGTTCTCACACAGTGAAGAGGTATCTTTTTATCTTCTTCTTATATGGTCACCAATCCTATCAGATTAGGGCCCACTCTTGTTAATTTTAATGACCTCCTAAAAGCCCTTTGTCCAAATGCAGTCATGTTGAGAGTTAGGGTTTCAACATTTGGGTAGCACTTGAAAAGCAGAGACATTACTTTGCCAACAAAGGTCCGTCTAGTCAAGGTTATGGTCTTTCCAGTGGTCATGTATGGATGTGAGAGTTGGACTGTGAAAAAAGCTGAGTGCCAAAGAATTGATGCTTTTGAACTGTGGTGTTGGAGAAGACTCTTGAGAGTCCCTTGGATTGCAAGGAGATCCAACCAGTCCATTCTAAAGGAGATCAGTCCTGGGTGTTCTTTTAAGGACTGATGCTAAAGCTGAAACTCCAGTACTTTGGCCACCTCATGCGAAGAGTTGTCTCATTTGAAAAGACTGATGCTGGGAGGGATTGGGAGCAGGAGGAGAAGAGGACGACAGAGGATGAGATGGCTGGATGGCATCACCGACTCGATAGACGTGAATTTGAGTGAACTCTGGGAGTTGGTGATGGACAGGGAGGCCTGGCGTGCTGCGATTCATGGGGTCACAAAAAGTCAGACACAACTGAGTGAATGAACTGAACTGAACTGAACTGGAGGATGGAGCACTACACAATTCAGACCTAGCAAAGTATATCTCAAATGATTGAAATAGCTCAACTGAAATTCCATCACCTCCACTAGCTTTGTTCATAGTGAGGTTTCCTAAGGCCCACTTGACTTCACATTCCAGGATGTTTGGGTCTAGGTGAGTGATCACACCATTGTGATTATCTGGATCGTGAAGATCTTTTTTGTATAGTTCTTCTGTATATTCTTGCCATCTCTTCTTAATATCGTCTGCTTCTGTTAGGTCATTACCATTTCTGTTCTTCATTGAGCCCATCTTTGTATGAAATGTTCCCTTGGTATCTCTAATTTTCTTGAAGAGATCTCCAGTCTTTCCAATTCTGTTGTTGTCTATTTCTTTGCATTGATTGCTAAGGAAGGCTTTCTTATCTCTTCTTGCTATTCTTTGGAACGCTACATTCAAACGGGTATATCTTTCCTTTTCTCCTTTGCTTTTTGTTTCCGGTCTTTTCACAGCTATTTGTATGGCCTCCTCAGACAGTCATTTCACCTTTTTGCATTTATTTTTCTTGGGGATGGTCTTGATCCCTGTCCCCTGTACAATGTCATGAACCTCCATCCATAGTTCATCAGGCACTCTGTCTATCAGATCTAGTCCCTTAAATCTATTTATCACTTCCACTGTATAGTCATAAGGTATTGATTTAGGTCATACCTCAATGGTCTAGTGGTTTTCCCTACTTTCTTCAATTTAAGTCTGAATTCGGCAATAAAGAATTCATGATCGGACCACAGCCAGCTCCAGGTCTTGTTTTTGCTGACTGTATAGAGCTTCTCCATCTTTGGCTGCAAGGAATATAATTGATCTGATTTCGGTGCCGATCAACTGGTGATGTCCATGTGTAGAGTCTTCTCTTGTGTTGTTGGAACAGAGTGTTTGCTATGACCAGTGCCTTCTCTTGGAAGAACTCTATTAACCTTTGCCCTGCTTCATTCTGTACTCCAAGGCCAAATTTTTCTGTTACTCCAGGTGTTTCTTGACTTCCTACTATTGCATTCCAGTCCCCTATAATGAAAAGGACATGTTTTGGGGGTGTTAGTTCTAGAAGATCTTGTTAAGCCTTCATAGAACTGTTCAACTTCAGCTTCTTCACTGTTACTGGTTGGGACATAGACTTGAATTGCCGTGATATTGAATGATTTGCCAAGGCAAAGGACAGAGATCATTCTGTCGTATTTGAGTTTAGACTCAAGTACTGCATTTTGGACTCTTTTGTTTACCATGATGGCTACTCCATTTCTTCTAAGGGATTCCTGCCAACAGTAGATATTATGGTCATCTGAGTTAAATTCACCCATTTTTTCCTATGATGCTGTGAAATTGCTGCATTCAATATGCCAGCATATTTGGAAAACTCAGCAGTGGCCATATTACAATCCCAAAGAAAGGCAATGCCAAAGAATGGCAATGTCAAAGAATGCTCAAACTACCACACAGTTGCACTCATCTCACATGCTAGTAAAGGAATGCTTAAAATTCTCCAAGCCAGGCTTCAGCAATACGGGAACCGTGAACTTCCAGATGTTCAAGCTAGTTTTCGAAAAGGCAGAGGAACCAGAGATGAAATTGCCAACATCTGCTGGATCATCGAAAGAACAAGAGCATTCCAGAAAAACATATATTTCTGCTTTATTGATGTGCCAAAGCCTATGACTTGTGGATCACAATAAACTGTGGAAAATTCTGAAAGAGATGGGAATACCAGACCACCTGACCTGCCTCTTGAGAAACCTATATGCAGGTCAGGAAGCAACAGTTAAAACTGGACATGGAACAAGAGACTGGTTCCAAATAGGAAAAGGAGTATGTGAGGGCTGTATATTGTCACCCTGCTTATTTAACTTATATATATCATGAGAAACCCTGGACTGGAAGAAACACAAGCTGGAATCAAGATTGCTGGGAGAAATATCAATAACCTCAGATATGCAGATGACACCACCCTTATGGCAGAAAGTGAAGAGGAACTCAAAAGCCTCTTGATGAAAGTGAAAGAGGAGAGTGAAAAAGTTGGCTTAAAGTTCAGCATTAAAAAACTAACATCATGGCATCCAGTCCCATCACTTCATGGCAGATATATGGGGAAACAGTGGAAACAGTGGCAGACTTTATTTTGGGGGGTTCCAAAATCACTGCAGATGGTGATTGCAGTCATGAAATTAAACAATGCTTACTCCTTGGAAGGAAAGTTATGACCAACCTAGATAGCATATTCAAAAGCAGAGACATTATTTTGCCAACAAAGGTCCACTTGACCTTTGGTCAAGGCTATGTTTTTTCCAGTGGTCAGGTATGGATGTGACGGTTGGACTATAAAGAAACCTGAGCACCGAAGAATTGATGCTTTTGAACTGTGGTGTTTGAGAAGACTCTTGAGAGTCCCTTGGACTGCAAGAAGATCCAACCAGTCCTTCCTAAAAGAGATCAGTCCTGGGTGTTTATTAGAAGGACTGATATTGAAGCTGAAACTCCAATACTTGGGCTACCTGATGCAAAGAGCTGACTCTTTGGAAAAGACCCTAGTGCTGGGAAAGATTGAGGGCAGGAGGAGGAGGGGACGACAGAGGGTGAGATGGTTGGATGGCATCATTGACTCAATGGTCGTGCGTTTTGGTGGACTCTGAGAGTTGGTGATGGACAGGGAGGCCTGGCATGCTGGGGTTTATGTGGTCGCAGAGTCGGACACGACTGACTGAACTGAGCTGACTGACTCAATGTATATATCACACACAGATGAAGCCACTCATATTGGACAGAAATTTCTCTATCATTGAAGTTGTAAATCAAAATTTTCTTGTGGCATTTATTCTTATGTTTGTAAATAATGTAGAAACTGATGTTATACATTTATTCATTATTTGGCAAATAATCATTTTAAAGGCCTAATACGTATGAAACACTGTTACAAGTTCTTAAAATTAATTGGAGAAGAGGGGAAAAATTCTGTTTGGTTGTAGCTTACATAATAATAGGTGAATATTGACAATAAATAATAAACAATCAAAATAAAAAGGGAATTATACAGCATGTTAGAAACTGAAGTCTTCTATGGAAAGAATAGAGAAATTTAATAAGGATAACAATGGAGTATCAGCAAGCTTATAGAAAAAGTAGTATTTGGGGAAAAATCAAAGGATATTAGGCAATTAATCATACAACTATCTGAGAGAAGAAGATTCCAGGCAAGGGAACTGTGAGGTCAACTTGTTGAAGGAGAGAATATTTTAAACTGCAAGACGACAGTGTGGCTAAAGCAGAAATGATAAAGATTGAAAGAAGTGGAAATGAGTCCAAACCCAACTTGCATAAAATTGCATAGGCAATTAGTTGTAAACTTCTTGGCTTAAACTGTGAATGAAAATGAGAATCATTGGAGCATTTGAAATCTGGTTTAAGATTTACAAAAATTAGTGCTGTTGCTGTGTTGAGAACTAAAGAGGAAGGATGGCAAAAGTGGAAACAGAAACCCGCTGAGTGGCTGTTAGAGTAATATAGGCAAGAGGCAACTGTGTTTCTGATAAGGCTGGTAGTGCTAGAAGTTGTAGTAAATATTGGGATCTTGAATATATTTTGAAGGTAGTGTTCAAAAAAAATTACTGATGGTTTGTGTGCAGGTAATTTAGCACTCAAGTACAGAGTTGGTTTAAGTTTATTATATTATGATCACTATCTCCTGCTGCAAAAAGCAATAGAACTTTCAGCAGGTCACAAACCTAGTTATAAAGCCAAATATTCTGGAAAATAAAAATGTTTCCATGAAGCAAACTGAGGTAAATTCAACACAGACTAGCTCACCATATCTCATGTGTTAGACTCCATTGGTTCTCTAGTGGAAATGTAACTTTAAAGTAGGTTAAATGTCAAATGCCTGGTTATTCATCTTGTAGGTTATATATTCAGCTCTATATTTCCTAAGATGGACTGACAGCTTAGTTTTGAAATACATTCAGTCATCTGAAGACAGTAGCATGATGTGTTCTGTTGGCAGTTCAGTTTAGTTCAGTCGCTCAACTGTGTCAATCTCTTTGCAACCCCATGGACTGCAGCACACCAGGCCTCCCTGTTCATCAACTTCCGAAGTTTACTCAAACTCATTTTCATTGAGTTGGTGATGCCATCCAACCATCTCATCCTCTGGCATCCCCTTCTCTTCCCACCTTCAATCTTTCCCAGCATAAGGGTCTTTTAAAATAAGTCAGTTCTTCACATCAGGTGGCCAAAATATTGGAGTCTCAGCTTCAGCATCATCCTTCCAAGGAATATTCAGGACTGAATTCCTTTAGGATTGACTGGTTTGATCTCCTTGCAGTCCAAGTGACTCTCAAGAGTCTTCTCCACAGCTCAAAATGAACAATTTTTCAGCATTCAGCTTTCTTTATAGTCCAGCTCTCACATCCATACGTGACTCTTGGAAAAACTGTAGCTTTGACTACATGGACCTTTTTGGCTAAGTAATGTCTCTGCTTTTTAATATGCTCTCTACGGTGGTCATAAATTTTCTTCCAAAGGGCAAGCATGTTTTAATTTCATGGCTGCATCACCATCTGCAATGATTTTGGACCCCCCAAAATAAAGCTTGTCACTGTTTCCACTGTTTCCCCATCATTTGCCATGGAGTGGTGGGACTGGATGCCATGATCTTAGTTTTCTGAAAGTTGAGCTTTAAGCCAACTTTTTCACTCTCCTCTTTCACTTTCATCAAGAGACTTTTTAGTTCTTCCTCACTTTCTGCCATAAGGGTGGTATCATCTGCATAGCTGAGGTTATCGATATTTCTCCTGGCAATATTGATTTCAGCTTGTGCTTCCTCAAGCCCAGCATTTCTCATTGTACTCTGCATATAAGTTAAATAAGCAGGGTGACAATATACAGCCTTGACATACTCCTTTTCCTATTTGGAACCAGTCTGTTGTTCTCTGTCCAGTTCTGACTATTGCTTCCTGACCTGCATACAGATTTCTCAAGAGTCAGCTCAGGAGGTCCAGTATTCCCATCTCTTTAAGAATTTTCCAGTTTACTGTGATCCACACAGTCAAAGGCTTTGGCATAGTCTATAATGCAGAAGTAGACGTTTTTCTGGAACTCTCTTGCTTTTTCAATGATCCAAAGAATGTTGGCAATTTGACCTCTGGTTCCTCTGCCTTTTCTAAAACCAGCCTGAACATCTGGAAGTTCATGGTTCATGTACTGTTGAAACCTGGCTTGCAGAATTTTGAGCATTACTTTACTAGTGTGTGAGATGAATGCAACTGAGTGGTAGTTTCCATTGCCTTTCTTTGGGACTGGAATGAAAACTGACCTTTTCCAGTCCTGTGGCCACTGCTGAACTTTCCAAATTTGCTGACATATTGAGTGTAGCACTTTCACAGAATCATCTTTCAGGATTTGAAATAGCTCAACTGGAATTCCATCACCTCCACCACTAGCCTTGTTCATAGTGATGCTTCCTAAGGCCCACTTGACTTCATATTCCATGATGTCTGGCTCTAAGGGAGTGGTCACACCATTGTGATTGTCTGGGTCATGAAGATCTTTTTTGTATAGTTCTTCTGTGTATTCTTGCCACCTTTTCTTAATATATTCTGCTTCTGTTATATCCATATCATTTCTGTCCTTTATTGTGCCCTTATTTGCATGAAACGTTTCCTTGTTATCCCTAATTTCTTGAAGAGATCTCTGCTGCTAAGTCACTTCAGTCATGTCCGACTCTGTGCGACCCCATAGACAGCAGCCCACCAGGCTCCCCCGTCCCTGGGATTCTCCAAGCAAGAACACTGGAGTGGGTTGCCATTTCCTTCTCCAATGCATGAAAGTGAAAAGTGAAAGTGAAGTCGCTCAGTCATATCCAACTCTTAGCGACCCCATGAACTGCAGCCTACCAGGCTCCTCTGTCCATGGGATTTTCTAGGCAAGAGTACTGGAGTCGGGTGCCATTGCCTTCTCCGGAAGAGATCTCTAGTCTTTCCCATTCTATTGTTTTTTTTTTTTTTTTTTCTATTTATTTGCATTGATCACTGAGGAAGGTTTTCTTATCTCTTCTTGCTATTCTTTGGAACTCTGCATTCAAATGGGTATATCTTGTCTTTTCTCATTTGTATTTCACTTCTTTTCTATTCACAGCTATTTGTAAGGCCTCTTCAGACAACCACTTGGCTTTTTTATGTTTATTTTCCTTGGGGATAGTCTTGATCCCTGCCTTCTTTACAATGTCATGATCTTCCACCCATAGTTCTTCAAACATTCTATCAGATCTAATCCCTTGAATCTATTTGTCACAGTAATCCAAGTCTATGCCCTGACCAGTAATGCTGAAGAAGCTGAAGTTGAATGGTTCTATGAAGACGTACAGGACCTTTTAGAACTATCACCCAAAAAAGATGTCATTTTTCATTATAGGAGACTGGAATGCAAAAGTAGAAAGTCAAGAAATACCTGGAGTAACAGGTAAATATAGCCTTGGAGTTCAGAATGAAGTAGGGCAAAGACTATTACAGTTTTCTCAAGAGAACACACTGGTCATAGCAAACACCCTCTTCCAACAATACAAGATAAGACTCTACACATGGACATCATCAGAGAGTGTATACCAAAATCAGATTGATTATATTCTTTGCAGGCAAAGATGGAGAAGTTCTATAGAGTCAGCAAAAACAAGACCGAGACCTGACTGTGGCTCAGACCATGAACTCCTTATTGCCAAATTCATACTTAATTTGAATAAAGTAGGGAAACCACTAGACCTTTCAGGTATGACTTAAATCGGATCCCTTACAATTATACAGTTCTGTTGGCAAAGTGCCTTAAAATGAGACCTTCAAGGCCCATTGGTTGTTTAGGCTCAAAAGTCCCTCTGAAGGCATATCTGGAAAATGTTAGTCCTGGATAGAGTCTCACTTTTGGCCAAAGTCATGTTTGAGGATGGCACTACAGCAACCATAAGAGTCTACTCACCCGAGTTTAATCTCCTTATATGCTCTTGGTTTCTAATCAATTTCTATGCTTATATTTTGAGGTTGACTTTGGTGAAATTTGCCGTTACATCCAACGAATGTCTGTATACTTCCCAGGTTAGACAATAACAGCCTAAGAGCTATAAGGTCCCTGAGAAATACAGATTTTACCTTCTGGAAGCTTTTGGAAGTTCAACCTCTAGTACTGATATTTGATTTTCATTGAAGGTATAATACACCACCCTAAAGTGATGCAGGCTAATTCTGTTGGCCCATATTTACCAGCATATGAGGTTTTAGATCTTGTTTCTAGTTATTATCTGTGACAAATGCAGTATAATACTTGTACCCTAAAATAAAATTCACTGCACATTTTTTTTCAGGTACAAAAATGTAGGGGTAATTTTGTAGGGTTTTTTTGTATGAAAAGTTATATATAAAAGATCAAAGCATGATTTATGTGAGTAAATGAATAAGGAAAGTCTCTTCTCTAGTTTATAGAGCTGTGCCAGCCTGGCTGGGGTCTGGAAACTCTTTGCTGTGATAAAGATAAAAGCTTTGTCCTGACATGCAGATGCCTTGGGTCCCAGCTGTTTACTTCTGTAAACTTGATCCATATGGGAAACACAGGCTCAGTAATATCTTTTAACAAGACAGCTCTGAGGACAGAACTTAGAATGTGACTCTAAAATTCTTCTGCTTCAATTTACAGATTATTGTGTTCCAAGACTTTGTCTGAGCTTTTTTCTTACCTGCCTTCAAACAGAGAAGCTTGATTTAGATCAGATCTCTTGTCAGTGTCATGGGTAATGAAAGTGCTACTGAGCGTACCAACACCACAGGAAGTATTGAAAGGCTTAGATAGAGACTGGTAGAGACATAGAGGCTGATCACAGGAGTGGAGCAGGGAGAAGGTGTACATAGGGGGCAGGTCTCCCAACTGGCCAGAGATCCTGGCATAGATGATACTGGTTGGAAAAATAAGACCCAAGGCTAGAAGCATATATGCCATTTTATGTTGTAAAGTGCTATTTTTCAGTTTATATCAGTGATGAGGTCAGATATTTTATCTTTTGTATCTGTATTAGGAAGTACAGAAAGAGCAAAGAAGGATAAAGCTATGGAGTGTATATACACTCTTTGAGAAGTGAGCATGTTCAAATCTTCTCTTTCAGAGGAAACATTTTCACACTGAAGACTGTGACTTGATCACTTTTTGTCCATTTGGCTGCTGTGACAATATACTAGACTGAGTAGCTTATAAACCCAGATATTTATTTCTCAAGGTTCTGGAGGCTTGAAGTCCAAAATCAAGGTGCCAGCACGGTCACATTCCACTAAGAGGCCTCTTTTTAGGTCATAAAGAGTGTCTTCTCACTGTGCTTCATGCGGCGGAAGTGGTGAACGATCTCTGGGGTCTCTTTTATAAGACTGATACATTTCTAATTAATTTTTCTTGGAGTATAGTTGATTTACAGTATTGTGTTAGTTTCTGCTGTACAGCAAAATGAGTCAGACATATATACATGAACATATATCCACTCTTTTTTAGAGTCTATTCTCACATAGATCACTGTAGAGTACTGACTAGAATTTCCTGTGCTATACAGTATCAGATCAGATCAGTCGCTCAGTCGTGTCCGACTCTTTGCGACCCCATGAACCGCAGCACGCCAGGCCTCCCTGTCCATCACGAGCTCCCGGAGGTCACCCAGACTCACACCCATCGAGTCAGTGATGCCATCCAGCCATCTCATCCTCTGTCGTCCCCTTCTCCTCCTGCCCTCAATCCCTCCCAGCATCAGAGTCTTCTCCAATGAGTCAACTCTTCGCATGAGGTGGCCAAAATACTGGAGTTTCAGCTTTAGCATCATTCCTTCTAAAGAAATTCCATGATTGATCTCCTTCAGAATGGACTGGTTGGATCTTCTTGCAGTCCAAGGGACTCTCAAGAGTCTTCTCCAACACCACAGTTCAAAAGCATCAATTCTTCGGCGCTCAGCCTTCTTCACAGTCCAGCTCTCACATCCATACATGACCACAGGAAAGACCATAGCCTTGACTAGGCGAACCTTTGTTGGTAAAGTAATGTCTCTGCTTTTGAATATGCTATCTAGGTTGGTCATAACTTTCCTTCCAAGGAGCAAGCGTCTTTTAATTTCATGGCTGCAGTCACCATCTGCAGTGATTTTGGAGCCCAGAAAAATAAAGTCTGACACTCTTTCCACTGTTTCCCCATCTATTTCCCATGTAGTGATGGGACCAGATGCCATGATCTTCGTTTTCTGAATGTTGAGCTTTAAGCCAACCTTTTCACTCTCCACTTTCACTTTCATCAAGAGGCTTTTTAGCCCCTCTTCACTTTCTGCCATAAGGGTGGTGTCATCTGCATATCTGAGGTTATTGATATTTCTCCCAGCAATCTTGATTCCAACTTGTGTTTCTTCCAGTCCAGCATTTCTCATGATATACTCTGCATATAAGTTAAATAAACATGGTGACAATATGCAGCCTTGACGTACTCCTTTTCCTATTTGAAACCAGTCTGTTGTTCCATGACCAGTTCTAACTGTTGCTTCCTGACCTGCATACAGATTTCTTAAGAGGCAGATCAGGTGGTCTGGTATTCCCATCGCTATACAGTATAGGATCTTATTATTTATCTATTCTATATATATAGTAATGTGTGTATGTCAATTTCAATCTCCAAATCCCAATCACCTTTTCTCCCAATAACTGTATGTTTGTTTTCTACATCTGTGACTCAACTTCAGTTTTGTAATAGGTTTTTTGTACCATTTAAGAAGACTAATCTTATTCATGAGGGCTCTGTCCTCATGACCTAATCACCCCCTAAAGACCTTGCTTCCTAATGCCATCATCTTTGGGAATTAGAATTTCAACATATGATTTTTGGGGTGTCGCAAACATTCAGGCCAGAATAATCACAATCCTTCTAAAATATGATTATTGATGCTATTAGCTAAAGATGGAAGATCTGAATAGAGTAAGGACTGATCTGAAGAATATCTTTGATTCTTCATCTTTCCATACTAATATCTTCAAATCAAATAACTAATAACTATAAGTATCTCTGACATAGATTTACTTCACCTTTAGAAGTCAGCATAATATTCCTAATATAGAATATAGATTTTCCCCTTAATGGCAACTAAAGATTATTTGTTGAAGATCACATTGGTTTATTAATAATGTAGTAGTCATGGAGCACATCTTGAATGTATAAAAATACCTTTCAAAGAAAATCTTTTTGGTTAAATTAATGTGGTTATATATTTAAATGTGATGTTAAACAAATATTTGACTGCTTCAATTTTAAGGAAAAACAAGGATCTTCTTCAGTAGCTCAGTGGTAAAGCATCTGCCTGCAAAGCAGAAGATGTGGGTTCAATCCTTGGGTTGGGAAGATATCCTGGAAGAAGAAATGGTAACCCACTCCATTATTCTCATCAGGAAAATCCCATGGACATAGGAACCAGCAGGCTACAGTCCATGGGGGCACAGAGAGTTGGACACAACACAGCAACTGTGCATGCATGTCAAAACAAGTCCAAATGGAATACAAGGAAATATATAAGGAACCCAACACAAATTCCTTACATTTGTGATGGGGAAAATGATGTTCTGTCCACTAACAGGAGTTTTATATAAATCAGGAGATTTTTTAATGAATTTAAATGAAATAAAATGTGTTCCAATTCAATAACAAAATTTATCATGTAAGAATTATGTAAGTAGAGCTGAAAGATCACATAATGGTTTGAAATGAGGTGCAATTTAAAGTGCAATATGGTATTTTGATAATTCTTACCATTACCATTATATTTTTCAGGCCATCAGACTTGTTTACACTTTTATTTTTTTATATAGAGCTGATTAAAGTTCAGAAAGAATGAAAACAAAAAAAAAATGAGTTGAGTGACAAAATAGTCATTTCATCTAGGCTTTATAATTAGAGTTTTATTTGTATTTTATCACTAGAAATAAAAAAAAAATTGAATGAGAAATTTGCATTCCACTGAAAACCCTTAGAAAAATAGACCATAAATCTAAAGACAATGTAAAAAATTTAAAAACTGTGATCATATATAGGTGAAAAATATTCAAAACTAGTGTATGAAAATGCAAGAATGAAATAAACCATATCCTGACTGAGGATTAAACTTGGCATAAAGTGACTAAAATTCTCTCTTTTTAACATTGAATCAGAAAATTAAAACCACTTTATCATTTTTAATTCCATTTCTTTAAATTTAATTGAATTTTTGAATGCTGAACTAGCAGAAAATAATATAACTGATATTGGCCAGGAAAACATTTGATGGTGGATGCAAACCATTTCGAAATTCTATTTTGTTAATGTCTTTGGCTGTAAAAGCAATCAGGACAGCATCTACTTTTATCCTAAAAGTACATTCATTGACAATCCCTACCTCCCTATCTGATAAAAGTGGTAATATTAAGAGAAGAAGAACTTGCCTAATATTCTGACATTCTAATAATTTATCAGTGCCTTTGCTACTTACTCTATTTTGAATTGGAATATATTTTACTTTGATTGACCTATGCTTGTATAATTAAAATAATTTTACATACAGTCATAGTTATATATTATACATGGTTTTGTAAATATAGTTCATTATATAGTATAACCATTGGATGACTATTCTAGTCATATGTGATATGAGTTCAACATTTCCAATAATACTTGTAATAAAAGCAACTATTATAACTTTATTTAGTACTTTATGGTTTACAAAGTACTCTAGTAACAATACCAATTCTGTATGTATTAAAAACATGTAATTTTCTATCTCCCTGTTATGGTTATAGTTTTAGTAACTACACAAATATTTATAATGCCTAGATATATGTAAAGGTAAATTATGTGGCTAGAAATAAAGGGATGGAGCAAAGTGAAACTGTTATAAAGAACAAGGAACAGAGCAAATATTAATGCCAGAAAACATGAAGACTTAGGGGGAATAAAAAGCTGAAATTAATAAGAAAAGAGAATTAAGAAGGATAAAGTCATGAGGATTGGAGACGTTGATATTTAAACATGTAGAGGAGATAAGGAAAAGGTATTTAAAGAAAGACAGAGAGGTCTGAGAAAACAGTGCATCCACTTTTCCTAATGTATGAATGGAAAACCTTCTAGTTTATTTGAAATCTACAGCTTGTTAAAGAGCATCCAGTGCACAGCTAGACTCATGCTTGATGAAAAAGGAAACAGTTTCTTGTTCAAATATGTAATTCCCCAAAATCTCATCATGGTCTTCTCTCTCTCTTTTTTTTTTTTTTTTAAGTATATTCACGTTAATTGCATGCTGCTTAAATGTGGTTTTACATATTTACTCTCAGCAGCTCACTTTTAGAGCTACATTTATTTTCCCACAAATGAGTCTTTCAACTCTTCAATAAATGCTCTTTCAATATTTGATATGGTGGTATGTATGCGGTTGCTGTCTTATCCTAAATTAAATGTTTATTTGAAACACTTCATTTAAAGTGTTTTCATTTTCTACTCATTTTAGTTGGAAAAGTAATCATACAGTCTCATTCAAGCTATATTTTCCTCTGGCATTATTGTTCTTGTTAGTCGTGAAGTAACCTGAAAAGAGGGGGAAAAAATCAAATTGAAAAAGACATGCAAACAAATTGTAGCTTCCAGTCTTCACAATGAACATACTGCACACACACAAAAAGATTTAGCGGTAATCTCTGACTGTGCCAATTCAGTTCACAAAGGCCTATTTGTCCATTCATGACAAACAAACAAAGAAAAAAACAAAATGAATTCCACTGAAGGTAAAATCCTTTTACTTAATAGCCACATTGATGGCATTTTCATTTTCCTAATTTAGGACTTGGGACCAATGTGATTTCATTATAAAAAATTTGTGATTATTTTAAGAGAAAATGGCTGGGTGTAGGAAATATTTTTATGTTGATTAAGATTGCAGAAAAGATGTCATAGGGTCTATATACAAAGCAATACCGCACCATTTATTTCTTTATCTGCTGATGCTTCACTATATTGTTTATGCTCCCACTCTTCCCAGTACATCTCAGGCACAATTTTACCCCCTTCTGAATGTTAAGGATAAAATCTGTTTCCTTCTTCTCTTATTTCTAACTTGGCATTTAGAGATAGTGAAATGTTCAGCTAAGAAGGCATATTTATAAGTTCTGAACCAGTTTATTTCAGCTTGCTGTAAATAGAAAAACATGCATTTGTAATATAAAATAAGGTTATAGAATTTATAAGATAAGGATGCTAGGGCATAGTAAATGAAAACACAGGGTGCATAGTTAAATTTAATTTTGAAATGAATGTCAAACAGGTTTTCTATTTAAGTATTCCATGTGATATTTAGGACAAACTTGTACTAAAAAATGTCACTGTTGTTTATCTGAATTTTAAAGTTAACTGAGTGTCCTTTATTTTGTCTGATAATCCCATTGGGAAAACTTGGTCATAAGATCTTTGTGTCATTTATTTCTATCATTTTAGAAGGAAGAAAAATCTAAATTATATAATTTATCCATTACCATTATGGTTAATTACTAAAAACTGAAATAACAAAAAGTATACGATTAAAATTCACCAAGTTAACTATCCTGTCCTATGATTAAAATTATCAATTAAATGAACAAAATGCTAACCTATTCCCTTTATATTTCCTAACTGAACCATATTGAAGCAGTATTTATTCTATAATCATTAATTTTGTTTATTATGCTATATCAGTTTCAAATTTTGTGGCTCTGTTTTGTGTATTTCAAGCCATAGAATACTTTTCCAATGTACTATATATGTTACCTAGTATTTACTTTGTAATCTAGTAAGAAAATTATATTGTTGATATGTGTGAATCTGAGAAACAGGGCTGTCTGAGTCTTCTCTGAGTTTCCTTCAATGGACTCTGGGATCCTATTCCCAGAAGAAGAAAATAAAAACTATGAGAAAGAAAAAGAAGGAAAGCTTCTTTAACTTTTTATTTAAACTTTTTAATAAGCAATTTCTTTCAGAATACTTAAAGAAAATGACCCTAATGTCCTCTCCATTTGCATTAATCTCAAATACCTATTTGTGTTAACAAATGCAACTTTCCTTTCTCATAGATCTATTTATTTTAGTAACTTCACAGCAAAGTGGTACAGAGTGAATGCAGAGGCCTTTAATTATGATGGCCGAAATTATCTATGGTCCCTTGAAGTGACGTGTGAGATTATGGGTTAAAGGTTTTCCTTATATTTAAAAACAAACAAACAAGACATGCTTTGTTGTTGCCAGCTTTTCTTTTATCTGAAACATTTTCCCATCAAATCTCAATTACCCATATTAGTATCTTTCAACTCTATTAATGCCATAAATCTTAGAATTATTTCCTTGGAGAAGGAAATGGCAACCCACTCTGGTATTCTTGTCTGGAGAATCCCATGGATAGAGGAGCCTGGTGTGCTACGACTATGGGGTCAAAAAGAGTCAGACTCAACTAAGTGTCTAACACACAAACGTCTTAGAATTATACACCATACTGATATATGTTAGTTTATTGCATTGATATTGCTTTAACTAGGCTAAAAAAATTGATATTTTTTTCTTATTTTTTGCCAATTACATATGTTCATCTCTGTACCTAGGTTTAAATATTGGTACTATCTGGGTCCATAAAGTCTTTCCCTTTATCTTATCAAAACAGGTCTTCTGGGTCCCATATGTAAGACGCTATATGTCATCTTAATTTAATGTGATCCTTCTACTATTTCTTTCTTTTCCCCATGTTACAGAAACTCTAGTAGTTGTTTGACTTCTTCATTTCCAGAAGTGGCAGCAGTATTCTATTTTGTTATTGCAAGGGACTAAAAACTCCCCTTTATTATAAATCACCTTGTGTAAAAAATCTTGGAATTTATTGACTCTCTGCCTACCAGAATTTTAGAAATTTCCCTAAAGATATGCAAAGAACAATAATAAACATCACAAAGAGGTTAATAAATTTAATAGTAGGAATATGTCAAGTTCAACTGCTTAGATAATCACTCTATAGAAAAATAGAAGATTTAATTAAAAGAAGCCTTTTGGGGAAGGTCTAGGTTGATAGTTTTAAAGGTACTACTGAGACAACTTTATCTGTAGTAAAGTCCAAAGAAGGCAGGAAAGACAGCCTATGTTTTCCAGTACTTTTGTGGCTATAGAGTAATTTCTTGTTGAGGTGGGTGTTCCAAAAATTTAAGTGAGTCCATCTCCCTTAAATTAGATTTATTTATTAAGAGTGTGTGGGGTTATCCAAAAAATCATAGCATAGCATACCATATTCTCATGTGGGGAATTAGAGATTCATTCATTTTAACTGAGTAAACACTTAAGGAACTTTCTGAAATTTTTAGCTGATAATACAACATTTAACTTTTTATGAGTAAATTCAGTGTTGATTTTAGAGATTCTTAAGATTAAATTAAAGGAATCATTTTAAATGATTCCTTTATTCATTAGATATCAATCATGAGATAAGATACATCATGAATTTTCCTCCACAGTAACAACGTTTCAAATGCAATGTGGAAAATGGTGATTTATAGCATGATTTATTATGCTTATGTCATTACTTCTAAATAATTTATGTCATCATGTTTGTGGAGTATAACATTGATCATATGTCAGTATTGCTATAAATATGAGCAGCCTTTTGCACATTTGCCTTTATGTCTTATCCTTATTCTTGCTTGAAGTTTATTAAAGTTTTTAATATTCCCAAAATAAGGACACATAAATACTTTTTAAAAACTATCACCTTAGCACACAGACTACTTTTAATGATGTTAGCTAGGTTGTTTAAAAAAATAATAATCATTTGTTTTGGAACTACTTAATCAACCTTCCTTAAAATGAAGTGTTTTATATTTTATTTACTTACATTTAGTCAGTTCAGTTCAGTCGCTCAGTCATGTCCGACTATTTGCGACCCCATGAATTGCAGCATGCCAGGCCTCCCTGTCCATCACCATCTTCCGGAGTCCACCCAAACCCATGTGCATCGAGTCGGTGATGCCATCCAGACATTTCATCTTCTGTCATCCTCTTCTCCTGCCCCCAATTCCTCCCCAGCATCAGGGTCTTTTCCAATGAGTCAACTCTTCTCATCAGGTGGCCAAAGTATTGGAGTTTCAGCCTCAGCATCAGTCCTTCCAATGAACACCCAGGACTGGTCTCCATTAGGATGGACTGGTTGGATCTCCTTGCAGTCCAAGGGACTCTCAAGAGTCTTCTCCAACACCACAGTTCAAAAGCATCAAATCTTCAGCACTCAGCTTTCTTCACAGTCCAATTTTCACATCCATATTGGCGCAAATATAACTGCGGTTTGGGACTGTGAATTTTAAATCATTATAACTAGGCTCAAACACATCTTCATTAATCAAATAGGAACCATTACAATCAACACATTTTTGCCAAGGTGAAATAAGTTTGTTTATTCCTGTAAGATAAATATCCATGTTTCAGAATTCAACAAACTCTTGAAAAGCATTTTCTTCCTCCTATGGTTATGGAAGCATTTTCCCTACAAAAAGTTGTCAATATGCTTGAAGAAATGGTAGTTCATTGACAAGAGGGCAAGAGAATAGGGCCGATGAAGCCAAATTTCATAGCCCAATTTGTTAAACTTTTGAATCATTGGTTGTGCAACATGTGGTTGGGTGTTGTCATGGAGAAGATTTGGACCCTTTCTGTTGATCAGTGCTGGCTGCAGAACTTGCAGTTTACAGTGAATTTCATTGATTTGCTGAGCATACTTCTGTAATGGTTTCGCTGAGATTCAGAAAGCAGTAGTGGACCAGAGCAGCCGCAGACCACCAAACAGTGACCAGTGATGTTTTTTGGGTGCAAATTTGGCTTTGAGAAGAATTTGGAGCTTCTCAGTACAACCACTGAGCTGGTCATCTCCAGTTGTCATGTAAAATCCACTTTTTGTCACACATCAGAATCCAATCAAGAAATAGTTCATTGTTGTTGTGTAGAATAAAAGAAGACAACACTTTAAGATGATTTTTTTTTTTTTTTGCAATGAGCTCATGAGGCACTCACTTATCAAGCTTTTTCAACTTTCCAATTTGTTTCAAATGTGAATGATTGTAGAATAGTTGATGTTGAGTACTTCAGCAACTTCTACTATAGCTGTAAGAGGATCAGGTTCAATGATCCTCTTAATAGATCATAGTCAACTTCCAATGGCCAGCCACTGCACTCCTCATCTTCAAGACTCTCATCTCATTTACAAAACTTCTTGAACCACCACTGTGCTATATGTTTGTTACCAGTTTTTGGGCCAAATGTGTTGCTGATGTGAGTTGTCTCCTCTGATTTACGATCCATTTTTAACTCGAATAATAAAATCCTCTGAGTTTGCTTTTTGTCTAACATTATTTCCCTAGTCTAACATAAATATACACAAGTAACAAATTATTAGCAAACAAAACATAAAGCAAGAAATGTGCATTAAAATGATGTATGACATAACCACATTTATTTAAGTAGTATTCCAATATCAAATGGTAAACTTCAACAATACAAAATGGCAATTACTTTTGTATCAACCTAATAATAACACAAATTGTGCTCTTTTCCTAGTTAAATTAATGGCTTTGTACCAACCATTTTCAAATACTCCACATCCTGTATATCTTCTTTACTGCCAGCCTGAGAATGGACAGATGTGGTAACATAAATTCAGGGTAAAACAGAGCAAGATGTGATTTCTACATCCAAATAAGTCAATATAGAAAGTTTCCTGACACAACCTCAGGGATGTGTCAAAAATTTGTCTTTCCAAAGTGACAGAAAATTGTAGTTTATCTTATCAAAACAAAATACTGCTGGAAAGAACCTTAATCATAGACTATATAATATATGAATAGAAAGTTTTCAAAAATTCTATGTACTTATTTTCTGATTTTGAAAATATATATATATAACATGTATTTGTTTTTTTTTTTTTAATACAATAAAAGAATTGTTCTCAAAACAATTCAATTGTAATAAGAAGAGCCAGGAGCCAGAAGCCAGAAGAACAGACTGAAGGTTCTAAGCCAGCACATACACTACTTGCAGAAAAATGCATGAAGTGTTTAATGCATCCAGAATCCAGTTTCCTTCTCTATGGAGTAAAAGGACTATATTGAAATTCTATATAACATTTACAATTCTAAAAATCTATAGGTTGACAACCCAAAGATATCTTCAGTATCTCTCTTCTTTAACAAAATGGCAAGATTAAATAATTCTTATGATTTTAATATTCTCAAAATATAATTTTGTGAATATTTTGAGGTATCCAATGATTAACTCATATATTATGAACTCTCCTATTAGAAAAAATGTAATGGATTTCAATTTTTTGTCTGATCAGTCATCATTAACAAGTTTTGGTCACAGGTTATATTTACTAGTCAGTTTTACATCTTAATATACGCTTTAAGCTTTAAAATGTAGGCTTCTTATTTTGTTATAAAAAATCAAAATCAGTAATTTGACACTTCCTGAGACATTTTTCAGTGATAGGATTTGGAAAGAGGAAAAAGCAAAGAGAATACATGAAAAGAGGCAATAGAAAAATAAAACAAGACGAAGAGAATTGTATGATAGTGTCAGAACCTGAACCAAAATCATTGCAGTAAAGTGCATTGAAAGTGGTCTTTTGCCAAGCCAGTATAAACATTGTTATGTGACTAAATCCCTGGTAGATTTATACTGAGTATCTGGATCTAAAATAATTATGTAAATGTGGAGTATTATGGCTAACACATAAACAATTATTTTGAATTTGTTAACATTGCAAAAAAATGAGGGTGTCAGTGGGTCAGTCCTGTCTGACTCTTTGCGACCTCATGGACTGTTGCCCTCCAGGTTCCTCTGTCCATGAAATTCTCCCTGCAAGAATACTGGAGTTGGCTGCTGTTCCCTTACCCACGGGATCTTCCTGAAGCAGGGATCAAACTCGGTCCTCTGAATTGCAAGCAGATTCTTTACCCAAGCCACCAGGGAAGCTGATTAAAATTACAGATCTGATTGCAACTCTTAATAGTCATGTAAATGTTTAGTTATTATTTTTGTTAACATCAATATTAGCATTGTCTAATTTTTTCTTGTTTTCTCTTTTTCACAGATCATTAAATACAGTCAACTTATTTTGGCTTCTATAAAATTCTGGGCTTATGATAGATACATAGAATAGCAATGTGAGTAGGACTCTGACAATTATCTGTGCAAGCTTAGAGTATGATATGGAAATGGGAGAGTTTAAGGAGAAAAATGATTCATTATGTTGTTGGTTAAATTTTTAAAGTTGTAATAATCAAAGCATGAACAAATATATAGAAGCAAGGAACATAAAAATGATATGAAGAAATGGGGAATCAGGAAAACTGCAGGAAAGACGTTACATTTCTTCTAGGTCTTGAAAAGGAGACTTTATGTATTGATAAACTAAGGATAACATGTAGAAACTAAAGTTGAAAGTATTGGATAGTGTTAGTGTGTTGAATTTGCTACTACAAAAAGTCTGGCTGAAATAGACTACAATTTGCAACACGATCTGTTGCTTTCAAACCTGATTTACATATTTTTTTTTATTGCTAAGACATTTCATTTCCTTGTTCTTCTAAAACAGCTTAATTGACTTTTTGTGAATTACTGTGAACGCATATGTGCTTTTGTGTTTTTAGATAGGGAGTCTGGGTTAAAGGTGCTTTGGGAAATAACTTTCTATTGCCAACAAGTGAGATGATTTCAGGCAACGCTAAGGGAGCCATTCCTCTGAAATTTATGTTCTAAATGTGTTTGGAGATTGCTGTTTGTCTAAAATTAATATACCCATAGATCCCTCTAAAATATATAAAAATATTAATATTATATATAAAATTTACAATTTAGACATAAAACTCAGGAAGCAAAGCACAATAGCCACTCATTTCCATATGCAGATCATTGTACATGTACAGACTAGGACAATGAAGCAGATGCTAGACCAGATTTTCTGTTCACACAAACATACAATAATATTGATTCATCTAGTGACAGTGTGTTAAATGTTCCAGACATTGTACTAGATTCCGGACTCATTGTTGAAAACAAAATAGACAAGAGACAGCTCTTCCCCTTGCTTAGAATGTTGGCTGAGATGGATAAGCGGTGAAACTACACAGAGTCAAGTTCATGTGATAATGAACTCCTTCACAGTTTGGATCTATGTACAATATCTTTTCTTTTAAGTAACTCAAAGAGATAGGCTCTTATATAGCCCGAAGAGGGTATTTTATGCCTCTGAATTTTTGATATCTTTCTCTAAAGAGATCTCTTGCTCTATAGCTCTAAAGAAGAGAAAGTCACTACTTATACTTGTTTTAGCCGAGTTACTGAGAAACACTCCAACCCATTGGTAGAAAGGTAGTAATAGCCTCATCTCAAAAAAGTACCTTTCTAAACCTTTAACAAGATATTGTGTGGTAGCCAAATCAAAGAATAGCCATCTTTTCACATTTGGAGCTTTTCACCCCAGCACACTGATTTCCTTTCTTGGATTTCTTTCTTTCTTTTTTAAGTTTCAATAATTTTGGTTTAGCTGATTATTTAAAAATGAAACCTGCATTTATTTCTCATTCTACTTATGATAAAAAGGTAATCAGAATCTTATCACTGATATTTGAGCTCACTCTCTAAGACTACAGCATCCTGAACCCTATCCAAAACCTACATGAGCAGAAATCTCCCCACCCCGCCCTTTCTTTTTTCATGGAACAAAGAAATGGAAAAATCAGGCTGACTGAAGACAGACTCTTTTCCAAGAAAGAAGAGGACAGAGAGAGAATATAACTAGTGCATGCACAGACTCATCTTCTAAACAAATAAGTCAGAACACTCTTTCTAAGTCCTCTATGGCTCACAAGACATAGAAGAGAGAGAAGGCAGTAGGGAACTAGGGTCTTTTTAAAGAGAAAACATTGGGAGTGGAAAATAAGATCTCATCCTACACCAATAACATATACTTTGCACACTAGCAGCCTGACTGATCTGACATCTTATGATTATTCTGCACTTCCACTGAAGCACTCTGATCTCCCAATTTCCGTGCCAGTGTTTTAAACACGTTCCCATTTCAGAGAAATCTAGTCCTACTGCTTAAAATGCTTTATTTAGGATTTCATGCCATTCATTTATGACTTTGTTTCATTTGGATCTCTTTTCAAATGTCTTATCTGAGAGTCCTGAGAGTCCAAACAGCACTCTCTAAGACAATCCGCAACATCAGAACAGTTCTTTATTTGGTTTATAACTCTTTTGAAACCTGGCATTTCATTCTGTATTTAGGTTGTGTGTTTTATCATTTTCTATTTACTCACTGGAACTTAATTTCTCTGCGAATTGTGTTTAGTGCTCTTCTTTCAGTGCCTAGTAAAATACCTAATAATCTACTGTGGTTGTTTTTCAGTCTTTCAGTCATGTCTGCCTCTTTGCAGCCTCATGGACTGTAGCATGTCAGACTTCCCTGGCCTTCACTATCTCCTTGAGTTTGCTCAAACTCATGTCCATTGAGTATATGATGCCATACAACCATCTTATCCTCTGTTACCCCTTTCTACTCCTACCCTCAAACTTTCCAGCATCAGGGTCTTTTCCAGTGAGTTGACTCTTTGCATCAGATGGCCGAAGCATTGGAGCTTTATCTTCAACATCAGTCCTTCCAATGAATATTCAGGGTTGATTCCCTTTAGAATCAACTGGTTTGATATCCTTGCAGTCTAAGGGACTCTCAAGAGACTTCTCCAGTACCACAGTTCAAAAGCATCAACTCTTTGACACTCAGCCTTCTTTATGATCAAATTCTCCCATCCATACATGACTACTGAAAAAGCCATAGCTTTGTCTATATGGAGGTTTGTCAGCCAAGTGATGTTTTTGCTTGTTAATATGCTCTCTAGGTTTGTCGTAGCTTTGCTACCAAGGAGCAAGCATGTTTTAATTTCATGGCTGCAATCACTGTCTGCAGTGATTTTGGAACCCAAGAAAATAAAGTCTGCCACTGTTTTGTTGACTAAAAGGATGCATAACATGAGAGGAGTGAGTTAAGTTTTATTAGGGGCAAAATGAAGACTGCAGCCTGGGATTCAGCACCACAAATAGCTCTAAGAGACTGCTCCAAAGATGCAGTGGAGGGAGGTCAATATATAAGATTTTGGTTAAGGAGGTGTTCAGTGCAATCAAGCATGCTTTACAAAGATTTTCTCCTAGTCACTGTGAAGGAATTTGTTGCAGGAAGTGGGACCCTTTCCAGGGCCAAAAAGTGGGCTCTTGTCTAACACTCAGAAATAAATTGTCAAGGAGACACAGATGCTGACAAAGCAAGAAATTTTACTGGGAAGGGCACCTGGGTGGAGAACAGAAGGGTAAGGGAGCCCAGGAGAACTGCTGTGTCATGTGGCTTGCAGTCTTGGATTTAATGGTGATGGGATTAGTTTCTAGATTGTCTTTAGCCAATCATTCTGACGCAGAGTCCTTCTTGGTGGCACACCCATTGCTCAGCCAAGATGGATACCAGTGAGAAGATTCTGGGAAGTAGTCCGACATGTGATGTCTCGTTTGAACCTTTCCCAAACTTTTCTGGTTGGTGGTGGCTTATTAGTTCCATATTCCTTACTAGGACCTCCTGTTGTAAAATAACTCACATAAGTGGTTACTCTAGTGCCTGGCTAGAGTGGGTAGTTTCAGTCATTGTGCTTCCCCTAACAGATTTAGTGATTCTCTAGATATGAAGAGATACAAAGATCGGGGTCATGAAATCATTTCTTGAAAATGTCTGACTATCTAAAGACTTGTTCACCAGTTTTCCTGGAGCAGAGTGCCTCACTCTTCACCCTGATTTCCTCTTAGATGGTGTTTTGAAGGTCAGTAGCTACAGCAGCACAGGGCTCAGGCTCCAGAGACAGAGGGCAAATGTCTTTGTTGTTGATCAGTCACTGACAAATGCTCTTGGCAAGTGCCAATTTGTAGTCAACAAATGAAGAAAGGGAATAAGTGGTACTATTAAATCTAGTTGGGCTTCCCAGGTGGTTCTAGTGGTAAAGAACATACCTGCCAATGGAGGAGGCATAAGAGATACAAGCTTGATCCCTGGGTCAGGAAGATCCCCTGGAGGAGGGCATGACAACTCTCTCTGGTATTCTTGCCTGAAGATTCCTATGGACAGAGGAGCCTGGAGGACTACAGTCCATAGGATCACAAAGAGTTGGACATGACTGATGCAACTTAACACGCAAAGCATTGTGTCTAGTAGGGTGCTGAAAGCGGAATCTGAGTTCTTGTTCTCAGAATCGAAGAATGAACTTCGCAAACATGCAAATGTTCATGGTAGCAAGCACACAGGATTTATTTCAGAGAGAAATAAACGTATGCTGAGTACAAAGCTCTTGGCATAGATGCTGAAAGGCGGTGAAGTGCCTGAAAAGGTGAGACTTACAGTAGTTTATACCTTACTAATATTGATTGTTCACTTATGATTAGTTCTTACTTTTTTTTTTTTTTTTTCCAATACAAAGTCTAGAATAGAATCTTTACTACAAATGGAATCTAAGTAGAACCTGGACATGTTTACAGAATACTTTGATGCCAAATATATCTCACAAATTAATCTTCTTCAGAGGTTATCATGGAACAAATACAAGTAAAGAGAAAAAGTAAATAGCATAAAATACAAAGTGGTCACATTAAAACAGAAATGCTCACTGCTTCACAAAGCCTGAAATAACTTCAGCCACCTTGTCCAGTTCCTGGTTCTTACTTTTAACATATGTCATTTCTAGCCAATCAGCTTAAAGATCACAGTGTTTAACTTGACATCTTTATGGCTTTTTTTTATCCTTGGATTCTTAATTTGCCACTCTAGGAGTGGAAATGATGAATTCAGGCACTGTTGGCTTTAAACATAGCTTTCCCATGTTTGTAATACAATGTTAGCTCTCTCTCTCACACACACACAAACATACACAATCACACACACACACACACAAACCACTTTGTCAATACCAAAGAATTTTCAAAGCATATTACAAAACTTAAAAGTGCTCTGTATAACAATTTGATCCTTGTTCATTATAAATCTGATTTTATTAATTTGCTGATTAAAACTGATCAATGACTTTCTATAACCCTGAAAATAAAATACAGATTTCTTAACATGGTCTATAACATCCATCATGATTTCCTTTCATTTTTTCCTACATCACTTCAAATGACTCTTTTTTAATATGCTTCAGAAAATTGGTTTACTTTCAATTCCCAAGGCACTCCATCCATTTTAGACTTTTTGCTTTTACTGTTTCCATTTTTCTATACAGGTCTGGCTTTGCCTCATTATTTGATTCCCATTATAATATACTATTTTTCCTCGATCTCTGTCTAGTGTGACTACATTAATAAGCCTTGCTCTTGCTCATCCTGTTAATCTCTATCTCAGAATTTGCAATTTTTAATCAAAGCAATTATAATAGCTTTAATAACTTTCATTTTGTTGACTGATCTATTTTTATTTGCCTTTCCATCCTGAGTTCCATCAAAGTAAACTTATGAGTGGACAGGCTATCTCTGTTTTATTGACTGGTATATATCCACTACATAACATCATGCTTAACACAAAGTTTTTGAATTATCTGTTAAGTAAACACATTTGTGGTGTTTCATATTTTCTGTGTCATTATAAAGTAATCTCTCAGTTAGATGCCTTGTAAAGTCAACCTCTCTGCTCAAGGAATGGCTAATCCTGAACTTGCTGAATATTTTGTTAAGATAATACTCTGTCTGGTATAATTTTTTGTAATAGTCTCCTAAACATTAATTTAAGATAGAAATCCATTCAGATATAACTGGACTGGCAGTAAGGATATACGTGTATGAAGCAAGGGAGAAAACAAAAGTATATCCAATTAAACGCAGATTCCAAAGAACAGCGTAGAGAGACAAGAAGGCATTTTTCAATGAACAGTGTATAAAACAAGAAGAAAACAACATAAGGGGAAAGATTAGAGATCTCTTCAGGAAAATTGGAGATACCAAGGGAATATTTTGTCCAAAGATGGTCACAGTAAAGGGTGGAAACTGTAGAGACCTAGTAGACTGAAAAGATCAAGAAGATATGGAAAGACTACATGGAAGAACTGTATGAAAAGATCTAAATGATCTGATTACTATGATGGTAATAATACCACTCTGGTGGTAAGCCATCCAGAGCCAGACATTCTGGAGAGCAAAGTCATGTGGGTCTTAGGAAGCACTGCTGTTAATAAAGCTAGTGGATGTGATGGAATTCCAGTAGAACTATTCAAAACCCTAAAGGAATATGCCATCAAGATGTTGCATTTAGTATGTAAGCAAATCTGGAAGACCCAGCAGTGGCCACAGGACTAGAAAACGTCAATCCTCATCCCAATTTCCAAGAAGGGTAGTACCAAAGAATGTGCTAATCATCGGACAATTGCACTCATATCCCATGCTAGTAAGGTCATGCTTAAAATCTTGCATGCTAGGCTTGAGCATTATTTGAACCACGAACTTCCAAATGTCCAAGCTGGGGTTTAGAAAAGGAAAAGGAACCGTAGATAAATGCCAACATTCACTGGATCATAGAGAAAGCTAGGGAATTCCAGAAAAAAAAAAAAAAAAAAAAAACAAACATCTACTTCTGTTTCTTTGACTATGCCAAATCCTTTGATTGTGTGGATCAAAATAACTGTGGAAAGCTCTTAAAGAGATGGGAATACCAGAAAATCTTACCTGTCTCCTGATAAACCTGTATGCAGGTCAAGGAGCAACAGTTAGAACCCTGTTTTTAACAACTGATTAGTTCAATATTGAGAAAGGAGTATAGCAGGACTATCTGCTGTCACCCTGCTTGTTTAATCTATATGCTGAGCATATCATTAGAATGATGTGGATGAGTTACAAGCTAGAATCAAGATAGGCAAGAGAAAGTTCAACAACGGCAGATATCTGGATGATACCACTGTAACCACAGAAAGCGAAGAGGAACTAAAGAGCCTCTTGATAAAGGTGAAGAAGGAGAGTGAAAGATCTGGCTTAAAACTGAAAAAAAAAAAAAAAGATCATGGCATCTGGTCCCATTACCTCAAGGCAAATAGAGGGGGGAAATGTGGAAGTAGTGAGAAATTTCCTCTCCTTGGGCTCTAAAATCATTGCAGATTGTGACTACAACCATGAAATCAGAAAACATTTGCTTCTTGGCAGGAAAACTATGACAAACCTAGATAGTGTGTTGAAAAGCAGAGACATTACTCTGCCAACAAAGGTCCATATAGTCAAGGCTGTGGTCTTCCCATTGGTCACGAATGATTCTGAGAGCTGGACTATAAAGAAGGCTGAGTGCCAAAGAATTTATGCCTTCCAACTGTGGTACTGGATAAGACTTCTGAGAGTCTCTTGGACAGCAAGGAGATCAAGCCAGTCAATCTTAACGGAAATCAACCCTGCAAACTCATTGGGAAGACTGATGCTAAAGCTGAAGCTTCAATACTTTGGCCGCCTAATGTGAAGAGCTGCCTTATTAGAAAAGGCCCTTATACTGGGAAAGATTGAAGGCAGGAGGAGAAGAGGATGACAGTGGATGAGATGGTTGGATGGCATCACTGATGCAATGGAGATGACCTGGGCAAACTTTGGGAGATGGTGAAGGACAGGAAGGCCTGGCTTGCTGCAGTCCATGGGGTCACAAAAACTCAGACACAACTGGGAAAATGAACAACAACTACAATATGTGTATAAATTTTAAGCCATATGTTGTATGTCTAATTATGTGTTGCTTTCTTAAGATTATCCAGTTTAGCATTTATTTTTTGTTATTACAGTGAATATATTTTAAAAATACTGTTTAGTTCAGTTGCTCAGTTGTGTCCAACTATTTGTGACCCCATGGACTGAAGCACGCCGGGCCTCCCTGTCCCCCACCAACTCCCAGAGTTTACTCAAACTCATGTCCATTGAGTTGGTGATGCCATCCAACCATCTCATCCTCTGTCATCCCCTTCTCTCACCTTCAATCTTTCCCAGTATCAGAGTCTTTTCAAAGGAGTCCGTTCTTCACATCAGGTGGCCAAAGCATTGGAGTTTCATTTTCAGCATCAGTCCTTCCAGTGAATTTTCAGGACTTATTTCCTTTAGGATTGACTGGTTTGATCTCCTTGAAGTCCAAGGGACTTTCAAGCATCTTCTCCAATGCCACAGTTCAAAAGCATCAATTCTTAAGTTGCTCAGCTGTCTTTATAGTCCAACACTCACATCTATACATGACTACTGGAAAAACCATAGCTTTGACTAGATGGACCTTTGTTGGCAAAGTGATGTCTCTGCTTTTTAATATGCTGTTTAGGTTGATCATAAGTTTTCTTCTAAGGAGTAAGCGTCTTTTTATTTCAAGGCTGCAATCACTATCTGCAGTGATTTTGGAGCCCCCAAAGTGAAATCTGTCACTGTTTCCACTGTTTCCCCATCAGTTTGTCATGAAGTGAAAGGTACCAGATGCCATGATCTTTGTTTTCTGAATATTGAGTTTTAAGCCAACTTTTTCACTCCCTTTTTCACTTTCAAGAGTCTCTTTAGTTCTTCTTATAAGGGTGGTATCATCTGCATATCTGAAATACTCATTACACATCACAATCTATCACATAATTTACTTATATTATTTAGTTTAATCTTTATGTTAATTCATTGGGTAGACAATATCACTTCTGTTTTATCATTGAGAACATTGAGGGACAGAGAAGAAAAATAATTTGCCAAAGAATAAAGACTTAGACACTTGTAGAACTGGGATTTAAAACCATATCTGTTAAAGGACAATTACTGTAAACTTGATAGGAATTTAATATACATTTAGTTTTATTTTCAGCTTTAGAAAACATTTATATCACTTAAAACATTTGAGCATACTGAAACAAAGACTTCTCAGAATTATGATTTTTTAGTTTCAAAATATACCTATTTTATTGCCAGAGGCATTATCTTTGTAAGAAAACTGTGATTTTTTTTTTAAATAGAGTAAAAGTTTTTTTTTTAACTTTTTATGGGAAAAAAATAATATTCTAGTAAGTTTCCTAAAAAAAAAAAAAAAATGAGACCTAAATAGGATACAGAACTGAAACATAACTGAAAACAAATGAGCAAACACAAAATACATAAAACAACCTCCTGTTGTACAAATCACTGAAGGTGTCTGCTCTTTGGAAAAAAAGAATGCACACATCATTCTTCGTTTTTCACTTTGCTTCTTTACTCAGTTCAAGGTTAGAAATATAAAAAGCAAACAGATTATAATTTATTCAGCCCACACAACAAGAACCAGACTGTCCCTTTAATCTATTTTTTTCTTTTTATTATTGTATCCTGATTTTAAATCATATGTCTTATAACAAAAGGATGGAAATAGGTTGGAAACATCAGTGTAAACTCACTCATAGTGATTTTGGTATATGAGAGAAAAGCAGAAAATATACTTAACCAATTATGATTTTCCTTATAATTGTGACACTCTAGTCTCCTCAATTTTATATTAAAAACTAGGGATAAATGAAAAAGTCACATGATTTAGCTTAAATATAAACTAAAAATTCTTTCCTAACTTAACTGGTTGCCAAAATAGAGCAGGCTTTGAAACTTATGTACGCAAATCCCATCAGCAGAGGGCAGAAAAGATGACAGTCTCAAATGTGAAACAGGAGAATATAAAAAATATAACAGTTTATAGTGAAATAAAAGTATGTATATTTTAAGCCTTGGGTTTTTTCAGCCACCTATATTCTACACATATGAAAAATGTTGCGAGTAAGGTAGAAATTTCACAAAAAAAATCACAACAAAAGCAACTATCACAGAACATATTTTCTCATTTCATGGAGGCAAAAATCTAGATAAACATTGCATACACTGACCATCTACAAGCTCAAGGACACCTGAAATATTCTTTAACTCCATAGGCAAGAAAACTGATTTGACCTCTAGAAGCACATAAAGAACCTAAGAATGGCTATTTTTATAGTTTTCCTTTTGTGTCTTCTTTCTTAAATTCATCAACTAGAGAAATTATGTGAGTTTTAGACACACATCCTCAAAGGTAATGTGTAGTCTTCCTATCTCTTCTGTTCTGCACAGAAAAACCTAGTTGTTATTCTCCAGTGCTCTTTACATTTACTAGAAATAATTTACTTTACAGGCTGTCTCTAAATAGGGATAGAAGATATAAAATGATTAACTGGTCTCTCTTCAGATCCATCCCACTCATCTCAAGTAGGCCCTAAATGCTGCCCTGAGAATATATTACTGTCTCATGGTCTATTTATTACTCAATTCTTCTAGAAAATGTATACCATCTCTTCTCTCCCCAAGTTAGTTAAATACTTCCCACATTCTTTACTGCTTTAGGTGGTCAAATTTTGTCTTTCACTGACTAACATTCTCTTTTTATTTAGAAAAAATAATCCACTAATCTGTTCACATCATTAATCACTTTTTCTTTCTTCTTATAATTAAAGATAAATCATCTCTCTTTTTACTAATGTCATTCTATCATGTTGACATAACCCATATTCTTTGTCTGCTCATATCACTCTGAGAATTCAATTGCAAAATCAATTTTTATCTCTCTTCCCCCCTTCTGAATTTATTTCTTTTATGTTAAAACTCTCTCTCTCTCTCTCTCTCTCTCTCTCACACACACACACACAAACACACCCACCACACACATTGTGTTGATAATAGTCTGAACATGGCTTAACTCAAAGGTCAATTCTTAGTCTTCATTTTATCTGAACACTAGATTACCAAATTTTTTTCTTCAGTGATTATTTTTTTCTGATTTGACTTGTATTTTTAGCTCAGCTGGTAAAAAATCCACCTGCAATGTAGGAGACCCCGGTTCAATTCCTGGGTTGGGACAACCCCTTGGAGGAGGGCATGGCAGCCCACTCCAGTATTCTTGCCTGGAGAATCCTCACGGACAGTGGAGTCTGGCAGGTTACAGTCTATAGGGTTGCAAAGAGTTGGACATGACTGAATGACTAAGCACAGCTTCACATAAATGGATATGGTTTTCATGACAACATTTTATCATTTAATATTACCGAAATGTGACATCATAAAACATGTAATTCAAAATATGCCTTTGGGGAAAATCCGTTCAGTTTAGGAATGAAAATTGAGAAGGGTTGAAGCCAGAGGGAACATGACTTTTTGATCTCAGCATACAGAGAAACAGCAATACATAAAAATAAAAAGAAAGAAAGGATGGAAGGAAAAAAGGGAAAGGGAGAGAAGGAGAGAAAGACAGGAAAGAAGAAAGTTGAGAAAAGGAAATAATGAGAATTGCTAATTATTAGGGCATTTCCTGAACTAAAAAGCCTCTTGATGAAAGTGAAAGTGGAGAGTGAAAAAGTTGGCTTAAAGTTCAACATTCAGAAAAAGATCATGGCATCCAGTTCCATCACTTCATGGGAAATAGATGGGGAAATAGTGGAAACAGTGTCAGACTTTATTTTTCTGGGCGCCAAAATCACTGCAGATGGTGACTGCAGCCATGAAATTAAAAGACACTTACTCCTTGGAAGGAAAGTTATGACCAACCTAGATAGCATATTCAAAAGCAGAGACATTACTGTCAACAAAGGTCTGTCTAGTCAAGGCTCTGGTTTTTCCTGTGGTCATGTATGGATGTGAGAGTTGGACTGTGAAGAAGGCTGAGCACCGAAGAGTTGATGCTTTTGAACTGTGGTGTTGAAGAAGACTCTTGAGAGTCCCTTGGACTGCAAGGAGATCCAACCAGTCCATTCTGAAGATCAGCCCTGGGATTTCTTTGGAAGGAATGATGCTAAAGCTAAAACTCCAGTACTTTGGCCACCTCATGCGAAGAGTTGACTCATTGGAAAAGACTCTGATGCTGGGAGGGATTGGGGGCAAGAGGAGAAGGGGACAACCGAGGATGAGATATCTGGATGGCATCACTGACACTATGGACGTGAGTCTGGGTGAACTCCGGGAGCTGGTGATGGACAGGGAGGCCTGGCGTGCTGCGATTCGTGGGTTCAAAGAGTCAAACACAACTGCACGAGTGAACTGAAATGAACTGATACTCTAATTTATTCTACAGCATAAACCAGAAATCTACTTTTATCATGGTACAGGGTGTTTAATAATGGGAAATATGGGCTTTCACCTCACTAATCACAATATACAATTATAAGTTTTGAAGCAACAATATCATTTAGTTGTCAACATCTATATCAAGGTGTTCACCTGTCTTGGTGACATATTGGTAAACAATGACACAGCACATGCAGAGATGAGTTCAGCTAAAGAAAGAGATGGGGATGACAGAACATGAGACACTCCACAAAAGACCCCAGACCTTACTCGGTAAGATATTGTAGGGTCATGGTTGTTCTAGCATCTGTCCTATAAGATCTAGGAAATTTTGGTAATTGTATTAATGTTTATACTCTCCACCCTGTACTAGGAAGAGGCATGGGGTGAAGCTAAATTGCAAACATTAAGAGAGATCTTAAAACAAATAACACAGATAGGAATGATTTTGTTATTGTTAAAAGAAGTATTCATAATGCCCCCTAAATTATGCATGTAGAGAACTGTGAATAGGCACCTCATAGTCTGGATTATTTAATCAATGTATACAATTTCTTAGTGAACATGTATAACCATTATCTGATGGCATCTAAAATCAGAGCAATAATCTTTAATGATTTCCATTTTGAATAAAGATTTATTACAACTTAAAAAAGTAAAAGTATTAGTCAGTCATGACTGACTTTTTACGACCCCATGGACTGTATTACAACTTGCTAGCCTATTACAGATGGGTTATGTTTAGCTTTAATAATGAGACAATGCATTTCCATTTCTAAGGAGATTTTTAATAAGTTAAAATGAAGCAAGTCATAATTTTAAAATGTAAAGATAAAGGTAGTCTTTTTCATGTGTATGGGATATTATAATAAACATAATTATTTCCATTTATTATTTTTAACAGTGTAACACTTACATCATTGTAACAAATTATTAGCTACCAAGCATACACAGATTTGATTATCTTGCTCTGTCTTCAGCAAAAATGGAGTATGACCATGTCAGTAATCTAGGATACATTATAAAGTAACTATAGTAGTTACAGAGACAGAAAAAAGCAAATTAATTAGCTAAGATAAGTATTAGCTACGTAAACTATACTTCCCTTAAGCTTCTTTGAGATTAGTTTATATTATCAGCTGCTTTCTTACTTCTATTACCTTCTCTTCTAAAAACATTAATAGTTTTGTTTAATGGCTGAGTAATACTCCATCGTGTATATGTACCACAGCTTGCTTATCCATTCATCTGTGGATGGACATCTGGAGCCTATTATACAGAGTGAAGTAAGCCAGAAAGAAAAACACAAATACAGTATACTAACGCATATATATGGAATTTAGAAAGATGGTAACAATCACCCTGCTTATGAGACAGCAAAAGAGACACTGATGTATAGAACAGACTTTTGGACTCTGGGACTGAGAGAGGGTGGGACGATTGGGGAGAATAGCATTGAAATATGTATAATATCATATCTGAAACGAGTCAGTCCAGGTACGATGCCCTATAACAGATGCCTGGGACTGGAGCACTGGGATGAACTGGAGGGATGGTGTGGGAAGGGGGGAGGGAGGAGGGTTCAGGATGGGGAACACGTGTATTCTGGTGGCGGATCCATCTCGATGTATAGTAAAAGTAATACAATATTGTAAAGTTAAGAAAAATTAAAAATAATAATAATAATAATAATAAATAAATAAAATAAAATAAAAACATTAATAGTTTTGTAAAAAATATCGTTTATGGGGTTTGGTCCATATTTTTATATAATTGTTACTTAAGTCCTACTATAAACTAACTTTTATCATGTAGGGAATAACTACATACAATTCAGGTTCTGTCTCTATTAATTTACTTTAATTGGACAAATTAAAATTAAAGAAAAAATGATTTTGTGTTGAGACTGAGTGATACCTTTTTATATTCCAACTTGGTCTTTCAAAAATAAAATAATCAAAACAATGTAAAAACCTTCTTTAAAAAAGTTAATTTGTATAAACAGAATCCTAAAAGGTTTTATTTGCCTCACATTTATGGAAGGAATATTGAAAATGCATAAAATTTTCCATATACAGAAATATATTTGAAATATGCCGGGCAATGGTTACCACTTTTTAGAATAAATAGCAATGTACAATGTACAATACTTCATTGAGAAATGAAAGATAAGAAAGTTTTAAAAATTAAGAAATTGGTATACTCCAGACAAAATGCACACCTCTATATTTTCTCAATATGCCCTCATGTATATTATATAGAAATCTATTGTATATTTATAATATTTAGAGTAATTCTATTGAAGTTACTTCTAAAACTTGCTAGGGAAAGATTCTTTGCTGATGCTTTGAAATTTAATCGTAAATGCCTGCAATATACTTAGATAGAATATTTCAGTAATGCACTGTGAAAATTGTGGCATACCATTTTTTAGATCTTGTTAACTCTGATTCATAAAATGTGACATTTCTTTCACCATTTGCAAGGCAGTTAATTTATCCAGCAAATCTCATGATATTCTCTACACTTGAAAAGCTTTACTATTCAGTAATAAACACTGTTTTTGTAGAAATAGAAATGATGTAGTTATATAATGTGATAAGTATTAAATTGTGTTATAAACTGTACAGTAACACTGCTCTAGTATGCTGAAATATCAGTTTCCAGACCAACAAGGTGCAAAATAACTACAATAAAATGTTAACTATGAACTTGGCACGGTATTTTTTACGTAGCTGCAACAAAGTTTTAGTGAGGAAATCTAAACTTTTCATTGTGTATACTTCTTAGAATAGTGTCTTTGTAGACAATTTTGACATTAGTAATAATAATATTATGTAAACAAGCTATATGTGAAATGTTTGTCTATAGTTTTATTAGAGATAAATCAAAACAGAGTAATACTCATTTGTGAGAACAAGTTCTGTTTCTAAAGATTAAATGTTCTTCCCTCAGCAGATCTAAAATGTAAGGGAACACAGTGACATAACATTTTAGTATATTTTTTGAAGTAAGTTTTCAGAAGATTCTAATGTAATTCATATTTGGAATAGTCATAAAAGAGTCTGTAGAAAGCCAAAAAATGTGAAAAAATTACTTGTCAGTGATAAAATACAAATATATATCATGACATTATATAATTGTTTAATTGCACAGTTAAAATTTGACTATTCTAAAAAGAAAATTATTTCAAAACATTACATATGACACTTTACATTGAAAATAGCAGTAATATTATAAATAAAACCATGGTATCATTAGGTTTCATAACATCTTTAATGGTCCAATTTCTCTAAAAATAATAGATTTACACAATTTGGAAATGTCCTCTGGCTTTAAAGACAGATCTGAAGGCTGGAAACATAAGTAGTGACTGTGTTTAAAAATGTATATGACTACAAAAATTCTACCACATGTCCTTCAGTTATTGAATGGATAAAGAAATTGAATAAACTATGATACATCCAGACAATAGAATATTAGTAAGGGCTGAAAGGAAGTGAGATATCAAGAAATAAAAAGACATACACAAATTTAAATGTTTATTACTAATTGAAAGAAGCCAATCTGAGAAGCCTGCTTATTTTGAAAAAGGCAAATGGAGACAGTATAAAAAGACATCAATGTTTGAAAAGAATTGAGTGAAGGGTGGCAGATAAATAACTGATACATGGAGAATGTTTATGGCAGTAACAATACTGTATATGATACCATAATGGTGATATGTTTAATTGTGTGGTTGTTCAGCCATGTCCGACTCTTTTATGATCCCATGGACTGTAGCCCACCAGGCTCCTCTGTCTATTGGATTTCCCAGGCAAGAATACTGGAGTGGATTGTCATTTCCTTCTCCAGGGAGTCTTTCCAACCCAGGGATCAAATCTGCGTCTCCTGCATCAGCAAGTGGATTGTTTACCACTGAGCCACCAGGAAAGCCCATAATGATGAATACATTTGTACAAAGCAATAGAATATACAACACCAAGAGTGAACCCTAATTCAAATTATGGCCTTTGGGTGCTTATGTTGTGTTAATGTAGGTTCATTGATTATAGCAAATGTATCAATACCACTGTAGTGATGGATACTAATAACAAGAAGCTATGCATGTGTGGGGCAGGAATTGTAAGGGAAACTCTGTCTGCCCCTCAATTTTGCTGTAAAATTAAAAATACTCTAAAATTTTTAAAGTAAAATTTAAAATTCTATGAAATCATTGATATAAAGCACAGAATGAATATAATATCTTGAGCAAACAATGTTGTATTCCCATTCAACAATTAAAATCACTATGAAGCATGCAAACACTGTAGACCTCCTATAACTTGTATCATGCTTACATTGTTATAAACCACCTGCTTCTATTCCCTGGAAACTTTTGTGATGCACAGCATTTTCTTAAATAGTGAGGAGACTTTTGCTGCTGCTACTGCTAAGTCGCTTCAGTCGTGTCCGACTCTGTGCAACCCCATAGATGGCAGCCCACCAGGCTCCACCTTCCCTGGGATTCTCCAGGTGAGAACACTGGAGTGGGTTGCCAGTTCCTTCTCCAATGCATAAAAGTGAAAAGTGAAAGTGAAGTCACTCAATCATGTGCGACTCTTAGAGACCCCCTGGACTGCCGTCTACCAAGCTCCTCAGTCCATGGGATTCTCCCAGCAAGAGTACTGGAGTGGGGTGCAATTGGCTTCTCCGAGACTTCTAATGATGGCTTATGGAGCAAAACACTTTATGCAGCATGCATGAAGCCATACTACTGGCAACTCAAAAAAAAAAAAAAATAATAATCATAATAATCAAAAACTAGGAATGTAGTATTTATTTGTGAAAGATAATGAATGACTTAATTACTAAAATTCCAGTAGGACCCACCTTGAATGAAAAAAGAAAAGTTAGGAAAGATAAAAATAGTAATTCCCAAAGGGCTGTTTGTAGTAAGAATGTGCAATAGTGATGAGTGTCAGTGTTTGGAAAATACCTCTAACAATGATGAATGGAGGAAGGGCAGAATGGGGAAATGGGAGAAACGAGGAGGGAGAGAAAGAGAAAAAGGAAACAGTGGAGGAAGATGGAAAACTAAGCAACAGATGAGATGTATTTTAGCAACAGCATTGCATGAAAGGGGCAAAATGAAATATTTTGAGAGGAATCTTACAGATTTGTTCATTCACCCATAAACTCACAATTTTCTGCTTTAAAAAAAAATTAGCACCAGATGTGACTTTTTTCTTACTGTGATACTGTTCTAGGGAAGTCCAATTTTTATAGAATGCATGTTGAGACTTTTTTTATATTTTTGGTTTGAAGTACAATACATTCCCAGTTGCACCTTGGAACAAATTGTTACCCTAACTTGAAATCCTCCCCCTATCTGACTGTGCTACAGTTAGTAAACATCTTGGTTACAAGGCTGCTATTGATCAGACTTATGCACTAAAATTATGGGAAAGTAGTAAAGCACAATTGTGATTTTGGAGAGAATCTGATATGTGTGATGCATATGTTACAACGAAAATGAAATTTTGATATTTCCAGGAAAGTCTACTAAACTCATAAAGTAGGACACAAACCAGAATGAACTCGCAATCTGTAAATTTACTTTTAGGCCAACTTCCATAAATATCTCCTATATTAAGAAACTTGAGGTCTGTCTTGTATACGAAATTGAAATTATTCCATGTTTTACTGTAGTCTACCAAAGGACCTTCTTCTCTGTGGAATTAGTTTTTCTTTGGGACTGAAATCTAACATGCTTTAGAAATGCTAGTATTAATTGTTTGCCAATAGAAACAAGGGAAATTAAAGAGTCACCTGGAACACTGCGCCAAAGACTGTGAGATGAAATATCTATATAGGGATGCTCAAATATTTTGGCCAAGAGATACTGATTTGTAGAATTAATTCTGATGAGATAGCTAGACTAGATATGACATACCAGACATATAAAATTCTCCTCAGACTTTGATACATTGGGATTTTATCCAAGTAAGCTAAGTAAAAAAGTAAATAAATAACATGTAAATTTTTTCAAGATTCTGTCTAGGGATGGTAGCCTGGAAGAAAGAAAGTCTTAGAACATAGCACCACCTCAGTCACTTGCAGATCCTGGGACACTCTATGTGGGAACGGTGGTAAGCAAGGAAAGCCATTTTTAGAGATCAATTTCTAGGCTGAAAAAATAAGGCCATTTCCTCTTCTCCCTTCAAAGACACCTCAATCCCTTCTCCAGTAGCCTTTTAAATAGGGCTGGCCAATTTTATTATTGTCATTGTTAAAGGCATAATTGTAAATATTTTAAGTTGTATGGGTCATATGTCTTTGCTTTCACTGCTTCACATCTGTAGCTTGAAATAAATACATAGACAAATGAGCATTTGTTCCCAAAATTTAAAAAATGGGCTGTAAAATTAATTTGGCCATTGAGTTATTTTTCTATCCCTGATCTAGGTTATAGGTTGCAAATCTTGCATGTCAAGGTAAGTAGGGATATATCATGAAATGCTAACTTGATTGTTTTCAATATACTTCCATTCCTATCTTTCCTAGAATGTATGCCAAAGGATTATTTTTCTCTTCCACTCTGAATGAAACAAATACACACAAAAAAAGATTTAAAGAAAACTACAAAGGTGAGTTCTTTATATGGATTTTCCAAAAATTTCAAGCAGGATAATAATTTTTCCTTAAAAATTGAGTAGAAGAGATGGGTCCAGAAAGATGAATGAGAAGGGGCAAGTTACTTCTCTAATGGAAGACTAGTCTTAAGAAGCAAGGTGTCTGATGAGCAAGAACTTTCTATTTCAGATTATCAAAAATTCTAATAAAGGAATGTCCTTGAGCAAGGACTGCTCTTCCTTTATATTAAAAAAGAAAAAAAAAAACATTGGGAAATCTATGCTAGAGGATATGAAGCTTAGATTTATGGTACCTTATATGGTATAAGAATCTCAGTAAAGTGTAAAACACCAGATAAAATTGTCAGCAAGTAAATGAGATTCTCACAGAAAGAAAACACTTATGGTTAATGTTAAGAGCATAATTAAAAGAAAAAAAAAAAAACTCTAAGGAAATAATATAAATTAGGTAGTCCTAGATGATAAAATTTAAAAAAGCTACAAAGAATTCTTTGAACACAGAGAATCCAGAAAATCTATAAAATATTATAAAGAGAAAGAAGTAACAGATATAAGGACTAAGCAAAGAAAGCTGAGAGATTTTTAACCAAGAACAAAAACAAAATTATGGAAATAAATGTTTATGGTTAATGTACGTGTCAACTTGGTTAGAACACAGTAACCAGATATTTGGTCAAACAACCATCTAGATGGCCTGTGAATGTATATTTTAAATTAATGTTTAAATTAGTAGACTTTGAGTAATGCTGATTGAAGGCCTTCAAAGAAAATACTGAGATCTCCTGAATTATGCCTCCAGACTGTCTTTGAACTTGAATAGCACAGCCTAGCTTCTTCCCTGTGTGTTCCTGCCCCACAGATTGCACTCTTGCCAGTTACTATAATTGTATAATCACCTCTCTCTCTGTCTTTATCTCCTCCTATATCAATTTTTCTCCTCCTATATCTTTAGAGGATCCTGAATAATACATTTATCATATACTTGTTATAATTTTAAGCAATGAAAAGGATTTTTGTTTTTCAGTCACTAAGTCATATGGCGGACAGGGAGGCCTGGCATGCTGCGATTCATGGGGTTACAGAGTCAGACACGACTGAGTGACTGAACTGAACTGAACTGATGTCCAGCTCTCTGTGACCTCATGAACTGGGACATGGAAAAAGATTATAGTGAGTTGAATGTTATCACCCAAAGTTATGTCCACATTTGAATTCACAGAACCTGTGACCATTATATTATTTGGGAAAAAGGTTTCAGAAGTTTTCTTTTTTTGTTTCAGGTTAATTATGTAAAGTGTGTAACTGAGTTCATCCTAGATTACTAAGAGGGTACAACCCAATGACAAGTCTTTATAAGAATAAGACAGGGAGAGCCTTGACAGATAACAGAAAAGACATTGATGTAAGATCAAAGCAAAATTGGAGTGATGTGGCCTTAAGTTAAAGAAGGTCAGTTATCACCAGAAGCTATATGCATTGCTGTTGGTTTTTTGCGAATACTTTTTGTGACCCCAAGAGCAGTGGCCCACCAGGATCCTCTGTCCATGGGATTCTCCAGGCAAGAATACTGGAGTGGCTTGCCATTTCCTTCTCCAGGATATCCTCCCAACCCAGATATTGAACCTGCATCTCCTGCATTGGTAAGCATTGGTGGAGTCTTTACTACTGAGCCACTAGGGAAGCCTATATGCATTGTTACCAAACCCAAGACCAACTGCTCACTGCTTGAAAGCCAATTTGTGAAAGACCAATGTTGATAGCAAAGGAAAGATGACTTTACTTCTGAGGTAGGAAACTGGAGGAGAAGGTAGACTTCTGTCTGAGAACCAACTCCCCATTGCTACTCAGGGGACAGGAACTTTTAAAGGGGAGTTTCAGAGTTGTATAGGCAGATGGAGGGAGCAGAATGGCACAGTCAGCTCTGACCGTCATTTCAAAATCAGTAACGTGGTGGTCTGACCAGTGTCATCTTGGCTATTTTAAATACACTTAATCTTGAATTCCAGAGTTTGCTCCAATTTCTTTGAGGCCAGTTCTTGGAATTGTGTGAGGTGGAGCAGCTTATATCATGGCTTCAATTTGATCATCATGTAGTCATCTTCGTCTACCTGCTGGGGACTTCTGTATCTGTAAAATAGCTTACAGGATATGGCTCAATATATTGCCTATGGACCTTGAGGAATAACTAAAAGTCCCCTTCTCTTTGCTTAGTGACTAAACTATGATATTCTGTCTTATGTAAAGGCTTAGAGTGTAAAGTATAAGTTCTAAGGCCAAGGTGGTGCTTACAGCATGAAGTACATTCTCCCCTACAGAATCTAAGACAGACAATCCCAAGATAGGTAAACTAGATGTGTTTTCTAGACATTTTCATTCTTCTCAGACTCTGATGATTTTTTATTTTATATTATAATTCTTTTCCTGAGAGTATAGTCCTGCCCACACCTTGATCAGACTTCTGGACTCCAAAACTGTGAAAGAATAAATTTATTCAGGAATTTCTGTTTCTTAAGTCACTGAGTTTGTGATAATTTGATATGGCAGCCCAAGAAAACTAATACAAGTTTATAGCACATTTTCCAAAATTTAATATAAATTCTAAAAGAGAGAATTTTTAAAAATCGTGAAAAAAAATTTTTGAGACTTTTTCTATTTGAAGAAAAATTGAAGAAGTACACGTCTTGAGCAGGAAGAGCAAAAATTAATCCTGTGTATAAATTGGGAAAACTAGATATCACCAAAATTGTCAAACATACTAAAAATAGTAACCACGGTAAATTAGCAACATACATCTAAATAAATGGTAGGTCACAGATAAAATTATAAGGGATATTAAAAAATATTCTCAGCAGATATATAAGGAAAATAAGACAGATCAAAATGTGTGGAACATAGATCAAAAGGTACTCAGTGGAAAATTGCAACTTTAAAAATGCTTTTGTTAGAAAGAAAGAAATATCTGAAATCAAAGATGTAAACTTTAAATTAGAAAGATAGGGGGAAATGGCAAAATAAGTCAAAGCAAATAAGAAGAAGAAGAAGAAAAAAAAAAAAAATACCGAAACATCATGGATTAAAAAAAAATGGTAGAGAAAATTTAGCTACAAATGCTGGCTTTTGGAATGTTCCAAACAATGAAAAGTTTTAGAGTAATCAAGGAAACAGAAAGAATATGCATATCAAAACCAGACATGCATGGAAAAAAGATTTTCTACATATTCTTCAGACAGAGAAAGAAAATGTCACAAGAATATTGTGAATAGCATTGTGACAATAAATTAGTTTATATGAAATGGATGAATTTCTTGAAAATTAAAATAGACCCAAACTAGTATGTGATTAATACAAATCTAAAGAGGCTTATGGAGAAGCCATGGCAACCCACTCCAGTACTCTTGCCTGGAAAATCCCACGGACAGAGAAGCCTGGTAGGCTCCAGTCCATGGGGTTGCTAAGAGTTGGACATGACTGAGCGACTTGACTTTCACTTTTCACTTTCATGCATTGGAGAAGGAAATGGCAACCCACTCCGGTGTTCTTTCCTGGTGAATCCCAGGGACAGGGGAACTTGTTGGGCAGCAGTCTATGGGGTCGCACAGGGTCAGACACGACTGAAGCGACTTAGCAGCAGCAGAGGCTTATATCTGTAAAATACACTGAATTTATTCTTAAAATCTTCCCACAAAGAAATTGAAGATATCAATGATTTTATTGGTAAATTCTAATTTCAATCACTCAGTTAAAGAAGAAATGATAACAATCTTACTTTTACAACATAGGAGAGGAAAATATTCCTAAACTGCTTCATGTGTTCAGCAATTTAAAAATTTATACATTCAGTAAGTTATAAAGATCACTTTATAAAATTGCTGTTAAAAACCTAACCAAAATTATGAAATAATATATAAGAACAAAACTTAACAAAATATTAGTAAATATAATCTAGCAATAAATTAAATGAATATCAGTGATGACATAAAATTAATATATAAAATAATGGCCAATATGGTTCTATTCCAGAAATTCAAGTGTGATTTAACACTTGAAAAATCAATTGACATAATTCACTGAATGAAAGAGAAAAATGCATTTGATTAGCCAAAAAGTTCCTTGGGGTTTTCATAAGATGTTACAGAAAAAAAAAATGAACTTTTTTTCCAACTCAACGATTATTTTCATGGATGCAAAGAAAAATGAAAGAGCTCAACATTCAATATTATGACAAAAACTCTCAGCAAATTTTGCAATTGAAGATAGTCTCATCTAACAGAAAAGGAAATCTATGAAAAAAAAAAGCGGGGGAAGATAAGAAAACAGAAAATAAAAGTCTACAGCTAATAGCATACATAATTAGTAGTAAAAATATTGTAAGATTTACCCTTAGAATTAAGATCAACACCAGGATTTCTGTTGTTCCCATTTCTACACAATATTGGATACCTTCCAATACAGGGGACTCTGGTTAGATCCCTAGTTGGGGGACTAAGATCCCACTTGCCATGTGGCATGTCAAAAAATGAAAAACAAACAAACCAAAAACACAGATTTAAGAAAGGAAATACATATATATAAAACATATGAAAGTGAAAAGTGAATGAATATGTTAGTCACTCGGTCATGTCAGATTCTTTTTGACTCCACGGACTTTAACCCATCAGGTTCCTCTGTCCATGGAATTCTCCAGGCAAGAATACTAGAGTAAGTACCATTCCCTTCTCTAAGGGATCTTCCTGACCTAGGGATTGAACCCAAGTCTCTTGCATTGCAGGCAGATTCTTTACCATCTGAGCCACCAGGGAAGCCATTTGGAAAGGAGGAAATAAAACTCCAACATCCGCTGGATCATGGAAAAAGCAAGAGAGTTCCAGAAAAACATCTATTTCTGCTTTATTGACTATGCCAAAGCCTTTGACTGTGTGGATCACAATAAACTATGGAAAATTCTGAAAGAGATGGGAATGCCAGACCACCTGATCTGCCTCTTAAGAAATCTGTATGCAGGTCAGGAAGCAACAGTTAGAACTGGTCATGGAACAACAGACTGGATCCAAATAGGAAAAGGAGTACGTCAAGGCTGTATATTGTCACCATGTTTATTTAACTTATATGCAGAGTACATCATGAGAAATGCTGGACTAGAAAAAGCACAAGTTGGAATCAAGATTGCTGGGAGAAATATCAATAACCTCGGATATGCAGATGACACGACTCTTATGGCAGAAAGTGAAGAGGGGCTAAAAAGCCTCTTGATGAAAGTGAAAGTGGAGAGTGAAAAGGTTGGCTTAAAGCTCAACATTCAGAAAACGAAGATCATGGCATCTGGTCCCATCACTGCATGGGAAATAGATGGGGAAACAGTGGAAACAGTGTCAGACTTTGTTTTTCTGGGCTCCAAAATCACTGCAGATGGTGACTGCAGCCATGAAATTAAAAGATGCTTACTCCTTGGAAGGAAAGTTATGACCAACCTAGATAGCATATTCAAAAGCAGAGACATTACTTTACCAACAAAGGTTCGCCTAGTCAAGACTATGGTCTTTCCTGTGGTCATGTATGGATGTGAGAGCTGGACTGTGAAGAAGGCTGAGCGCCGAAGAATTGATGCTTTTGAACTGTGGTGTTGGAGAAGACTCTTGAGAGTCCCTTGGACTGCAAGGAGATCCAACCAGTCCATTCTGAAGGAGATCAATCCTGGAATTTCTTTAGAAGGAATGATGCTAAAGCTGAAACTCCAGTATTTTGGCCACCTCATGCGAAGAGTTGACTCATTGGAGAAGACTCTGATGCTGGGAGGGATTGAGGGCAGGAGGAGAAGGGGACGACAGAGGATGAGGTGGCTGGATGGCATCACTGACTCGATGGATGCGAGTCTGAGTGACCTCCGGGAGCTGGTGATGGACAGGGAGGCCTGGCGTGCTGCGCTTCATGGGGTCGCAAAGAGTCGGACACGACTGAGCGACTGATCTGATCTGATCTGATCTGATTCTCAAGGGACATGATTGTATATAGAGAAAATCTTATGGGATCTACAAAACAAGTAGAACATTATATGAATTTAGCAAATTTAAGGAGTTCCACACAAAAGCTAATTCTAATTTTTATATACATTTGGTAAACAAGTGGAAATTAAATTTAAATGAAGAATTTTATTTACAATAATGTCTGTTACAGTATCACCTCACCCTTTGCTGGGACTGTGGCTTAGAGTGCCACCTCCTCCCCTTTATAAGGCCAGATGTCAAGACGCACCACATCACAGCAGCATTCATTGGGGGAAAAAAAATGGTGCATGCTTATTTTTCACTCAGGCATAAGCAAACCAAGATCATTCCTGAGAAAGATGCATAACCCATGAGCAAAAAGTCTCTTACAGCATCAGAAGGAGGTGATGGTGATAGCTGAGGCCAGCAGTAAAAATATATATAGTGTAAGGGCTATGCTGAGCTCACCCAAGGAGAGCAGCAGAGCATATATTGGCTATTATTAACCTGACAAATACTCAACAGTTCAGCCAAAAGTTGTTTCCAGGCATCACTTAATTATGTTCATCCACAACATCAAAATGTATTAAGAATAAATTCAACAGAATATATATATATATAAATGATCCACTGAAATCTATAAAATTTTGCTAAGTAAAATTTTAAAAGACATAAATAAAAGAAAATAAATATGAATATGAATATGAGTAAATTCTTAAGATGATAGTTCTCCAAGTTTGTTCTATAGAGTGGAAATTATTATAATTCTATTTGTTGGCTTTGTTGTGGAAATTGATAAAGAAATTATAAACTTTATACAGAAATGAAAAAGATCTAGATTATTCAATGCAACTTGAAAAAGAACAAAGTTTCATCATCAGTACCTGATTGTAAAGTTATGATAATCAAGACAGGAAAGTACTTGCATAAGAATAAAAAGAAATAGATCATTATAATATAGTGAAGAAGTAGACCCAGGAAGGCAATGGCACCCCACCCCAGTACTTTTGCCTGGAAAATCCCATGGATGGAGGATCCTGGTAGGCTCCAGTCCATGGGGTCGCTAAGAGTCGGACACGACTGAGCGACTTCACTTTCACTTTTCACTTTCATGCATTGGAGAAGGAAATGGCAACCCACTCCAGTGTTCTTGCCTGGAGAATCCCAGGGACGGGGGAGCCTGGTGGGCTGCCGCCCATGGGGTCACACAGAGTCGGACATGACTGAAGTGACTTAGCAGTAGCAGCAGACCCAGGCTTATGCCATCATTTAATTTTTATATTGGGATGAAATCAGAGAGAAAATTGTTTTTAAACAAAAATTATTAAAAATTAACCTTATTCAAAGATGCTCCTAGATTAGAAATATTTCTTAATACATGATTTATTTGTATTCAATGCAAATTAGCATGACTTAAAAATTTCAAATGAGATGAGATGGCTGGATGGCATCACTGACTCAATGGATGCGAGTCTGAGTGACCTCCGGGAGCTGGTGATGGACAGGGAGGCCTGGCGTGCTGCGGTTCATGGGGTCGCAAAGAGTCGGACACGACTGAGCGACTGATCTGATCTGATCTGAAAAATTTCAAAAGTAGCATAAATATATTAGAATCATTTTATATTTTTCAACTCCTTGCCAGCTTTCTATCTGACTTCCTTTGTTTTTTATATTTTATAAATTATAGTGATTTTTATCTTGTGGCTAAAATTTTAAAAATTTGTTTCAGGGTTACATCTCAGATGTCTAAAATTTTTTAAAGTAATAAGTTGTTTATAGCATTTAGAGCTAAATTTGTTTATTGTAGGAAACTTATGAATTCTCTTATTTAGATTTATTTAAGTTCTTTGTAAGCAAATAGATCTTTTAAATTTCAGAGACTATCATCCAAATTACTTTTTTTTTTCCCTCAAGAAATAAGGAAAAATATACTAACACATATATATGGAATTTAGAAAGATGGTAAAAATAACCCTATTTACGAGACAGCAAAAGAGACACTGATGTATAGAACAGACTTTAATACTCTGGGACCGGGAGAGGGTGGGATGATTGGGGAGAATAGCATTGAAATATGTATAATATCATATCTGAAACAAGTCAGTCCAGGTATGATGCCTTATAACAGATGCCTGGGCCTGGAGCACTGGAATGACCTGGAGGGATGGTGTGGGAAGGGGGAAGGGAGGAGGGTTCAGAATGGGGAACACGTGTATGCTGGTGGCGGAACCATCTCGATGTATAGTAAAAGCAATACAATATTGTAAAGTTAAGCAAAATTAAAAAAAAAAAGAAATAAGGAAAAATATAACTAAAGTGTTTTTTAGCAAATATTTTGTATTCACCCAATAGAAGAAATACTAAACTTTCAAATAACCAAAGCAATCTTATCATAGCTTATAAATGAGTTTTCCCTATTTCATTATGTGATGTCTTCTCAATACATGTTTAGAGTTATTGTGGGTTGCATTAGGATTGACTTTAACATTTAGTATCACCTGTGGTCAACATATGAAGATCTTCTTCGCTATAGCCTTGCTCTCCTTTGTGTACATTTTATGAAAATTCCCTGATATTTTCTGAAGAGCAAGGAAAAACTTCATTTCTGAGAACTCATGTCAGGATCTTACGGAAGCATAAAGCTACAGATAGGTCTTCTCAGGTGAGTCAGTGCTAAAGACTCCGCCTGCCAATGCAAGAGACTCAGGAGTTGTGAGTTTGATCCGTGTGTCTAGAAGATCCCCTGGAACAGGAAATGGCAACCATCCCAGTATTCTTGCCAGGAAAATCCCATGCACAGAGGGTACAGTGGGATATAGTCACTAGGGTTGTAAAAATTTGGACACAACTGAGTCACTGAACACACAAAGCTACAGGCAAGCCAGAAATCATTTCCCATCCTATCTGCATCCACATTTCAACATTTATGTCTATCATACAATTATTGTAAAAAGCAATTCGAGTTCTTTGTGATTATTCCAATATCAGTATTGGTTTATACTTTATATTTCCATAGTACACACAAATGGTAAATGTCCATGTCCAATAAACTCCTTATGTTTAAAAATTGTTTCCATAGATACAAAAGAAAGCTATAAATAGAGCTAAGTACTTTCCTCTTATAAGGAGATTTTTTAAAATTTTAATTTACAACATCAGGTGGAAAAGATCAACAAAACAATGCAAAATATAAGATAAAATGTGTTGGTTATTTTAAATAATTGGTAAAAATATAAAATAATCCTCTAGTGTTCCAGCTGCTTGGAGATATGAGAATCTTCAAGAAAAACGTATGTAAAGATAATCAGATTTCCTGACTTGGATCCGCTACGTCAAATATTGGTATCTTCTACTATCTGATACAAACCAAGTGACCATAAAAATGAACTTTTCAATGTTATTCTTTGAAGTGGAGGTGAAGAGAAATAAACTAGATGTATGCAGCTAGAAATATTAATTTGCCATTTATTGAGTTGAATAAAATTGAAGGAGAAGCTGCTTGGCACAGGCCGTCTATGGGGTCGCACAGAGTCGGACACGACTGAAGGACTTAGCAGCAGCAGCAGCAGCATTGTATCAGAATTTAAAGGGATTTAAGCTGAGATGTTTATTAGACATCCAAATGCAGATTCTAGTCAGCACTTTGATAAATGAGTCTTCTGTTCAGAGGAAAAATTTAGTGGAAATATAAAGTGAGGAATTGGTAATTTATAGATTGTTTTTAAAGCCTTGAGATTGGATAAGATAGACAAAAGGAGACATCCTGGAACTGTGCTCAAAGATAACTTAATATTTTGAGGTTATCAATATGAGGAGAATCTAGTGAAGGAAACAGAAGTAATCAAATGCAGTAGAAAAATATAACATAATGTCCTGGAAACTAGGAAAAAACATATAGTTCAGGAAGGAAAGAATGATCAAATACTGCATCAGATATTGCTCATAGGTGAAATTGTACAGGGAGCAAGAATTAACTATGAGATGTAATAATTTCCAGGTGATTGTTACCCTTGATAAGATCTCACTTAACGGACTTCTTTTTATAAATAACTTATTAGAGTGATTCCAGAGAGAAAAAGAACAAAATAAAAACAAAATACTTATGGACATCTCTTTCAAAGATTTTCTTGTAAAGAAATAAAGAGAATTAGCTTATTTCTCTTTATTTCAGAGTGCTAAAGGCACTCTGATATTGATGAGTTTTTATTTATTTTTGAGGTAAATAAGTTATATCTTAACAAGGTTGTAGATAATGAGGAAAATGCTGAAACAATGTCCATGCAGTGTTCATCACGATTCTCATAGGATCATTCACTATTCTCAGCAATTTGGTTATAGTACTCTTTTGCAAGTGCAAAATTTTGAAAAATTTTGAAGATTATGAAGCTGGCCCTGGGAGAAATTAAAAAAAAAAAAAAGCCACCAAAATAATGCAAAATGGACACATGATAAAGCTGAGAGAATAGCAACAAAGTACCAATGGATTATAAAATCTAAAAAGATATTTGTCTGTGTGTATGTGCATGTCTGTGCATGTGTGTGGTTATGTGTGTATGAGTGAGTGAGACCAAGGGATATGATATATAGAAGTATGATTACTCTAAAAAGTCAAAATAATGATTATAAATAAATGTCATCTGTACAAATGGATATACAGTTAGATATAAGCAAAATTATACCATTGCCTTGCAAAATATGTTTTTAAAAAACTCCATAAGATTGAAAATATTTTCAGATTTTAAATGTTTGCCAAAATATTGGGTGAACAATTTCATCAAATCATTTTTAATTCACATTTTCCTGATTAGAGAAGTTCTGTATCTTTTCTATGGCTTGTAATATTTAAGAGTTACTTACAAACTTTAAGAGTTCTAGATTTCTTTGTCAGTTATATAGGTTATAAATGCCTTCCCCCTGCACCCCCCTCCCCACCCACCCACAGTGTAACTTGTCTTTAAACTTTGTTTAAACTCTTATAAAATTTATTTATTTTAGTGTGGTCAAACTGGAAAAACCACAGCTTTCACTATAAGAAGCTTTCTCAGCAAAGTGATATCTCTGCTTTTTAATATGCTGTCTATGTTTGTCATAGACAAAATTAAGAACAAGCCTCTTAATTTCCTGGCTGCAGTCACCATCCACAGTGATTTGAGAGCCGAAGAAAATAAAATTTGTCACTATTTCCATTTTTTCTCCATGCATTTGCCATGAATATTTCCTAAAGGAAATCAGTCCTGAATATTCATTGGAGGCACTGATGCTGAAGCTGAAGCTCCAATACTTTGGCCACCTGATGCGAAGAACTGACTCATTTGAAAAGACCCTGATGCTGGGAAAGATTGAAGGTGGGAGGAGAAGGGGACAGCAGAGGATGAGATGGTTGGATGGCATCACCAACTCAGTGGACATGAATTTGAGTAAACTCTGGGATTTGGTGATGGACAGGGAGGGCTGGTGTTCTGCAGTCCATGATGCCGCAAAGAGTAGGACACAATTGAGTGACTGAACTGATTTGCCATGAAGTGATGGGACTAGATGCCATGATCTCAATGTTTTGAATGCTGAGTTTTACACCAAACTTTTCACTTTATTTCACCCTCATCAATAGGCTTCTTAGTTCCTCTTTACTTTCTGCTGTTAGAGTGATATCATCTGCATATCTAAGGTTGTTGATCTTTCTCCTGACAACCTTGGTTCCAGCCTGTGATTCATTTAGGCTGGCATTTCACATGATGTACTCTGCATATAAATTAAATAAGTAGGATCACAATTTACGGCCTTGATGTATACCTTTCCCAATTTTGAACCAGTCAGTTGTTTCATGTCCCATTCTAACTGTAGTTTCTTGACCTGCATACAGGTTTCTTAGGAGGCAGGTAAGGTGGTCTGATATTCCTATCCCTTTAGAATTTTCCACAGTTTGTTGTGATCCACACAGTCAAAGACTTTACTATAGTCAATAAAAGCAGAAGTAGAGGTTTTTCTGAAAGATGTCTATAATCAAAGTTCATATAGTCAAAACTATGGTTTTTTTCAGTAGTCATTTATAGATGTGAGAGTTAGACTGTAAAGAAAGCTGAGAGCCAAAAAATTGGTGCTTTTGCACTATGCTGTTGGGGAAGACTCTGGAGAATCCTTTGGACAGCAAGGAGACCAAGTCAGTCAATTCTAAAAGAAATCAGTCCTGAATATTCATTAGAAGGCCTGATGCTGAAGTTGAAGCTCCAATACTTTGGCCACCTGATGTGAAGAATTGATTAATTGGAAAAGACCCTGATTCTGGGAAAGATTGAGAGCAGGAGAGGGGGTTGACAGAGGATGAGATGGTGGGATGGCACCACCGACTCAATGGACATGAGTTAGAGCAAACTGCGAGAGATAGTGAAAGGCAGGGAAACTTGACATCCTGCAGTTCATGGGGTTTAAAAGAGTCAGATACAACTTAGCAACTGAACAGCAATAGTGTGGTCAAACTAATAGTTTTCACTTTGCGCTTTATGTTTTTTGAGTCTTGCTAAGAAATAACATGCTACCATGACTTCCTGAAGATATTCCAGTCTACTTTTATAAATGGCTTAGTATTATGCTTTCCTCATATAAGTTTTTAATCTACTTTTAAGTTAGTTTTTCTGGCACAGATAGCAGTCAAATCAAATAGCTGACTTTAACATAGGTACTAATTTTTCTCTATGCTATGCTATGCTATGCTATGCTAAGTCACTTCAGTTGTGTCCGACTCTGTGTGACCCCATAGACAGCAGCCCACCAGGCTTCCCCGTCCCTGGGATTCTCCAGGCAAGAACACTGGAGTGGGTTGCCATTTCCTTCTCCAATGCATGAAAGTGAAAAAGTGAAAGTGAAGTCGCTCAGTCATGTCTGACTCTTAGCGACCCCATGTACTGCAGCCCACCAGGCTCCTCCATCCATGGGATTTTCCAGGCAAGAGTACTGGAGTGGGATGCCATTGCCTTCTCCTCTATATCATAAATATTTCCCATTTTTGCATCAATTCTATTATTAAATTTCATATAAAGGAATGTTTTATTCACAGAGTGAGAAGAAATATTTAAATACAGTTTTACTTAAAAGGAGTTCTCTTTTCTACTACCAGCAGTAATGAGAATTAAGCACATGATATCCTTTTTTCATAAAACTTAAGTCATGATCTCTTGGTATATATTTTAAAATGTCATACCTTTAGGTAATACTGCTTCTGAGTGTCACAAAATAGTATTTCAACATTCAGTAAAATACATAAACAAAGCCATTTAAAGATACTTTCTTTGCTACATTTGGATAAGTAAAGAAAATATTTTCTCATAAATGAGCCTGTATTTCCTATTCCCTAGAGGTTTTCAAAAGGCCAACTGCCAATTTTACTTGAAAAAAATGACCTCTGTATTCTTATTGTGAGATAAATCAACCCATGTAGCTCTTTAGTACAGTTTTTTATTGTTTAATCTAATCAGTTCTAGTAGGTGAAAATTTTCTGCTTCTGGTAAATACATTTTAAACAATGGCACAGGCAAATTTTAGATATTTTAGACATTGCTGAGTAGAATGTGATTATTTTGTATTCTGAGTTACAGAGAGAGTAAATAATGTCTTTAAAAAGGTCACAGATAGCTATTGCTAGAATTGGAATTCTGATTTTATCTGCTAGACGGAACACTTTGATTACTGCATCATTCCAACTTTTAAGGCAATCAATTCATTTAAACAATTACAGACATAATTTGATACATTGTTATTTTAAACACTTGAAATAAATGTGAATTTTATGAAAAGGACAGAATGTTGGAGACTGAATATTTCTCAAGGCAACAATAGCTCACTTTTAGAACTTGGAAGAACTATTTCAAGTAATTGTGATTCACATAATAGCATTTTTGCATGCATATAGAGAGAGCAAATTTGAAGCCAGTTCATCTAACATTATCTCACAAACATCCTAGTCATCACTCTGAGTGAGGACTATCTTTCATATATTAAAGTTCCAAATAATATCTGCAAAAATTAAAATAATTAGTTTATTGATCTACTGTCTCAAACTGTATTCACAATTTAATACATCATTAACATTTTTTATATTTAGAAACTTTTAACAATACTACATCTGCATTATAGTCTGTTATTTATTTATTATGATGCAGTGACCCTTCAGGATAAATGTAGTGTAATGTTACTTTAGTAATAAAAATTGTAAATATGGCAAACTAGAATAAGTTTTTATCTGGCAGTTTAATTGATGGTTTCAGTAGGGAGACTATAATCAAAAACAATATCAATTTAAATACTGATGAGGCAGAAATTTTTCTGAAAAATTAGAAATGTGGGTTGTAAAACAAGGAAAATAGATTGCCATTCTTGTGATTCAATATTAATACCATCTTATATTGTCATAAATCAAATTCTTATATGTGAATTTCTCTTTCCTATGATTGGCTTTAGTTTCAAAACCAGAAACTTTGTCACAAACTTTAGTAAGAACTCAAACTGACTCCTACTCCTTTTACCTGTATCTTCAGTCTTGTGAATACATATATACATATGTTCACTTTCATGGGTCACAGCTTTGTTGTAGTAAAGGGGCTTGTGTAACTCAGGGAAGCTATGAGCCATGCTATGCAGGGCCACCCGAGATGACTGGGTCATGGTGGAGAGTTCTGACAGAATTCCAGTGGTCCCCTGGAAGAGGGAATGGCAAACTGCTCCAGTAAACTTGTCCTGAGAATCCCATGAACTACATAAAAAGGTCAAAAAGATATGATACTGGCAGATGAGTCCTCCAAGTTAGGAGGTATCCACTATGCTGCAATTACTAATAGCTACAGAAAGAATGAAGCAACTTGGACGAGGTAGAAATGGTGCTCAGTTGTGGATGAGTCTTGTGGTGAAAGTAAAATGTGATGCTGTAGAGAACAATATTGCGTAGGAATCTGTCAGGTTAAGTCCATGAATCAAGGTATATTGGACATGGTCAAGCAGAGATGGCAAGAGTGAAAATCGACATCTTAGGATTCAGTGAACTAAAATGGATGGAAATAAGAGAATTTAAATCAGATGAACAGTATATCTACAATTGTGAACAAGAATCCTTTAGAAGAAGTGGAAAGCACACATAGCAAAAAAATTTTAAAAAAATACAAAATGAAGTACTTGGGTGCAATCTCAGAAATAACAGAATGATCTTGGTTCATTACCAAGGCAAATGATTCAACATCACAGTAATCCAAATCTATGCCCCAACCACTGATGGCAAAGAAGCTGAAGTTAACCAGTTCTGTGAAGACCTATAGGAAACACAGGATAGAACCCAGGTCTCCCACATTGCAGGAAGATTCTTTACCAGCTGAGACACTAAGAAAGTCCAAGAATACTGGAGTGGATAGCCTATCAATTCTCCAGTGGATCTTCTTGACTCAGGAATTAAACTAGGGTTTCCTGCATTGCGGGTGGATTCTTTACCAACCGAGCTACTAGGGAAGCCTTGACACAGAATAAGTAGATTTGAACCCTGGGTTGGGAAGATCTCCTGGAGGAGGGTATTGCAACCCACTCCAGTTTTCTTGCCTGGAGAATTCAATGGACTAAGGAGGCTGGCAAGTTACAGTCCAAAGGGGCCCAAAGAGTCAGACATGACTAAGATGACTGAGCATGGGTGCACATGAAAAACTGCAAGACTTTCTAGAATTAACACCTCCAGAAAACAATGTCTTTTTCATCAAAGTGAATTGGAATGCAAAAGGAGGAAGTCAAGAGATACTTGGAGTAACAGGCAAGTATGATCTTGGAGTACAAATTGCAACAAGGCAACGTCTAACAGAGTTTTGTCAAGAAAACACAATCGTCATAGCAAACACCCTAATCTAACAATACAATAGATGACTCTACACATGAAAATCACCAAGTGGTCAAAACTGAAACCTGATTATGTTCTCTGCAGCCAAAGATGGAGACATTATACACAGTCAGCAAAAGCAAAACATGGAGCTGACTTTTGCTTAGATCATCTGCTCCTTATTATGAAATTCAGACTTAAATTGAAAAAGTATGGAAAAATCATTAGGTCATTCAGGTATGACCTAAATCAAATCCCTTGTGATTATACAGTGGAGGTGATGAATAGATTCAAAGGATTAGATCTGGTAAACAGAATGCCTGGAGAACTATGAATGGAGGTTCATACCATTGTGCAGGAGGCAGTGACCAAAACCATCCACAAGAAAAAGAAACACAAAGTTATAGTCTAAGGAGACTTTACTGTTAGCTGAGGAAAAAGAATGACCTAAATCAAATCCCTTATGATTATACAGTGGAAGTGAGAAATAGATTTAAGGGCCTAGATCTGATAGATAGAGTGCCTGATGAACTATGGAATGAGGTTCGTGACATTGTACAGGAGACAGGGACCAAGACCATCCCCATGGAAAAGAAATGCAAAAAAGCAAAATGGCTGTCTGGGGAGGCCTTACAAGTAGCTGTGAAAAGAAGAGAAGCGAAAAGCAAAGGAGAAAAGGAAAGATATAAACATCTAAATGCAGAGTACCAAAGAATAGCAAGAAGAGATAAGAAAGCCTTCTTCAGTGATCAATGCAAAGAAATAGAGGAAAACAACAGAATGGGAAAGACTAGGGATCTCTTCAAGAAAATCAGAGATACCAAAGGAACATTTCATGCAAAGATGGGCACGATAAAGGACAGAGATGGTGTGGACCTAACAGAAGCAGAAGATATTAAGAAGAGGTGGCAAGAATACACAGAACTGTACAAAAAAGAGCTTCACGACCCAGATAATCATGATGATGTGATCACTGATCTAGAGCCAGACATCTTGGAATGTGAAGTCAAATGGGCCTTAGAAAGCATCACTACGAACAAAGCTAGTGGAGGTGATGGAATTCCAGTGGAGCTATTCCAAGTCCTGAAAGATGATGCTGTGAAAGTGCTGCACTCAATATGCCAGCAAATTTGGAAAACTCAGCAGTGGCCACAAGATTGGAAAAGGTCAGTTTTCATCCCAATCCCAAAGAAAGGCAATGCCAAAGAATGCTCAAACTACTGAACAATTGCACTCATCTCACACGCTAGTAAAGCAATGCTCAAAATTCTCCAAGCCAGGCTTCAGCAATATGTGAACCGTGAACTTCCTGATGTTCAAGCTGGTTTTAGAAAAGGCAGAGGAACCAGAGATCAAATTGCCAACATCCGCTGGATCATGGAAAAAGCAAGAGAGTTCCAGAGAAACATCGATTTCTGCTTTATTGACTATGCCAAAGCCTTTGACTGTGTAGATCACAATAAACTGTGGAAAATTCTGAAAGAGATGGGAATACCAGACCACCTGATCTGCCTCTTAAGAAATCTGTATGCAGGTCAGGAAGCAACAGTTAGAACTGGTCATGGAACAACAGACTGGTTCCAAATAGGAAAAGGAGTACGTCAAGGCTGCATATTGTCACCATGTTTATTTAACTTATATGCAGAGTACATCATGAGAAATGCTGGACTGGAAGAAACACAAGTTGGAATCAAGATTGCTGGGAGAAATATCAATAACCTCAGATATGCAGATGACACGACTCTTATGGCAGAAAGTGAAGAGGGGCTAAAAAGCCTCTTGATGAAAGTGAAAGTGGAGAGTGAAAAGGTTGGCTTAAAGCTCAACATTCAGAAAACCAAGATCATGGCATCTGGTCCCATCACTACATGGGAAATAGATGGGAAAACAGTGGAAACAGTGTCAGACTTTGTTTTTCTGGGCTCCAAAATCACTGCAGATGGTGACTGCAGTCATGAAATTAAAAGACGCTTACTCCTTGGAAGGAAAGTTATGACCAACCTAGATAGCATATTCAAAAGCAGAGACATTACTTTACCAACAAAGGTTCGCCTAGTCAAGGCTATGGTCTTTCCTGTGGTCATGTATGGATGTGAGAGCTGGACTGTGAAGAAAGCTGAGCGCCGAAGAATTGATGCTTTTGAACTGTGGTGTTGGAGAAGACTCTTGAGAGTCCCTTGGACTGCAAGGAGATCCAACCAGTCCATTCTGAAGTAGATCAATCCTGGAATTTCTTTAGAAGGAATGATGCTAAAGCTGAAACTCCAGTATTTTGGCCACCTCATGCGAAGGGTTGACTCATTGGAGAAGACTTTGATGCTGGGGGGGATTGAGGGCAGGAGGAGAAGGGGACGACAGAGGATGAGATGGCTGGATGGCATCACTGACTCGATGGGTATGAGTCTGGGTGACCTCCGGGAGCTGGTGATGGACAGGGAGGCCTGGCGTGCTGTGATTCATGGGGTCGCGAAGAGTCGGACATGACTGAGCGACTGATCTGATCTGATCTGATCTGAGGAAAAAGAAAAGTGAAGAGCAAGATAGAAAGGCAAAGATATACCCAACTGAATACAGTGTTCCAGACAATAGCAAGGAGAGATAAGAAGGCCTTCTTAAGTTAACAATGAAAGAAATAAAACAATAGAATGGGAAAGGATAGAGATCTCTTTCAAAAATTGGAGACATCAAGGGAACATTTCATGCAAAGATGGGCACAATCAAGGACAGAAAATGTAAGGACCTAACAGAATCAGAAGAGATTAAGAAGAGGTGGCAAGAATGTATAGAAGAACTATACAAAAAAGGTATTAATGATCCAGATAACCACTATGGTGTTATCATTCACCTAAAGCCAGACATTCTGGAGTGTGAAGTTAAGTAGCCCTTAGGAAGCATTACTAGAAACAAAGCCAGTAGAAGAGATAGAATTCCAGCTAAGCTATATAAAATCCTAAAAGATGATGCTGATAAAGCGTTGCACACAATTTGCCAGCAAATTAGGAAAACTCAGCAGTGTCCACAGGACTTGAAAATGTTAGTTTTCATTTCAGTCCCAAAGGAAGGCAGTGCTAAAAATGTTCAAACTACCACACAGTTGCACTCATTTCACATGCTAGTAAGATAATGCTCAAAATCCTTCATGCTAGGCTTCAACAGTACATGAACCAAGAACTTCCAGATATACAAGATGGATTTAAAAAAGACAGAGGAACAAGAGATCAAATTGCCAACATTCATTGGATCATAGATAAAGCAAGGGAATTCCAGAAAAAAAAAATCTACTTCTGCTTCATTGACTATGCAAAAGCTTTTGGTTGTATGAATAACAAACTGGAAAATTCATAGAGATAGGAATAACAAACCATCTTATCTGTTTCCTTAGAAACCTGTATGCAAGTCAAGAAGCAATAATTAGAACTGGTCATGGAACAACTGACTGCTTACAAATTGGAAAAGGAGTACAAGACTGTATTGTCACCCTGTTTGTTCACTTTATATGCAGAGTACATGATGTGAAATGCCAGGCTGGATAAAACACAAGCTGGAATCAAGATTTCTGGGAGAAATATCAATAAACTTAGATAGGCAGATGATACCACTCTAATGGCAGAAAGTGAAGAGGAACTAAAGAGGCTCTTGTTGAGAGTAGAAGAGGATAGTGAAAAAAAAAAAAAAAGCTGGCTTATAATTGAACATTCAAAAAACTAAGATCATGGCATCTGGTCCCATCTCTTCATGGTCAATAGAAGGGGAAAAATTCGTAATGCTGACAGATTTTACCTTCTTGGCCTCCAAAATCAATGTGGATGGTGATTAAGTTAGTAAACTGACTTCAAATCCATGCTATATGTATATATGTAATGCCATTATGTCAGTCTCAATTACTTTGAAATATTGCTTTTGAACTTTGAAAATGGGATATTATTGCCTTGAGAAATAGTTCAGGTTCTTTTTAATAAAATTGTTCTTTTTAATAAAATTCACTTTTATTTTAAAAAGTTCAAATAACAAATGCAACACATTATATAAATTGAAAATTATTTTAAATGAATATGTATAGTATTGTTTTTTGGAAAATTACATAAATATTTATATGCACATATGTCTAGATGATGTGTCCTTCTGACCTGTATGACACTGTATTTTTTAATAGCCTATGAGATCATCTCTATGAAAAGACATGGATGCTGAAGGAGCCTGTGTTTTGATTTGTGGCCAGTGTTGCAGCTTGCAGAGTTTGGTGCTGTGACTGCCTATTAAGCCCCAGGTCAACTCAGAGCATGCTTTGAACAAAGCTACCTCCTCTATTTGCTGAACAGCAGGCTGATCCGTGCAATGTTTTTGCTTGTTACAGCTTTGTTGGGTGCTGAAGTTTGGTTTGGAATACTTTGAAAACTTTCCTTTGCTTGATGATCTATATCCTTGCTTGGTTCAAACAGGTGATTGGTGTCTACTGTGTAAGCAGTCCATTCTTATCCACAGAATCAGAATGGCCAATACCCTTGAGTAAATTATTTTGATTGACCCTGTAGGCGCTTCAGGATATACTTGTATCAGACATCTTGACTCATAAATGTACATGTTTGTTACACTGTGTCTTTTATTTGCCTTCTACATTGTTCACTTTTTCTGTAAATGTGAGGTCAGAAATTAGCATTCTTATTTCACCTATCAGAATCAAAATTAATCCCAGGAATTGGAGTCTTCAGTGCTACTAGCAATGATTGAACCCAAATGTTTCCTTAGGTAATAGGCAAGTCACATTACTTTCTTTACCTGGATTTACAATTTGTCAAATGGGTGAAGTAATAATATTAATACTAAAGAAAACTTTTTAATGTGACAGGCACAAAATTTTGAATCAATCCAATCGTATTTAAGGATTTAGTTCATTTTTGCGATTTCACAGTATGATTATAGCTATGTAGTTGTATGTTTAAATGCATTCACTCCAAAAGTAAAAATTTGGATTTACAAAATGGCACTCAAAATATTAATGGCAGGTGATTACCTGCTTACTATATGAGTAGCTATATTATTCAGAGAAGGCAATGGCAACCCATTCCAACACTCTTGCCTGGCAAATCCATGGATGGAGGAGCCTGGTAGGCTGCAGTCCACGGGGTTGCTAGGAGTCGGACATGACTGAGCAACTTCACTTCCACTTTTCACTTTCATGCATTGGAGAAGGAAATGGCAACCCACTCCAGTGTTCTTGCCTGGAGAATCCCAGGGACGGGGTGGGGGTGGGGGCCTGGTGGGCTGCTGTCTCTGGGGTTGCACAGAGTCAGACAGGACTGAAGCGACTAAGCAGCAGCAGCTATATTATTACTTAGCTATTACGTTTGGTTACTGCATTCAGGATATTAGTTTGCAAAACCAAATTTGTATAAAGTATGAACATTTATTTGATCAAAATAGGCACTTACATCATTAATATTTAGAAATAATATGCATTATATTAATTTGCATAATTTGGGCATAGTTTATTGAAATATTAGGCAACATAGAAATGTTATTATTATAATAAGCTTTAATTTAGGATATATATAGTGTATAATTACCTAGGATCTTTATATGCATGCATAAATGAAATACAGACAGTGTCATATGCATAATGGCAATTCTTTAATTCTATAAATAATTATAAAATTGTATTGTAGTTGATTGCAAAAGCCTAAGTAACACCAATGTTTCTATGAGGAATGTAAGATTTAATGAAGTATAATGAGTTTACAAATATACTAAAATCTTACTTCTTGGTATAGAAATAAACATTCCAGATTCATAAAGACTATCGCAATTTCAGCTTTGTTATAGTTGGAATGAAGTGAAGAACAACAAGGATAATTCAAAATGGTCAAACATGAGCAAAACATATACTAAATGGCATATTATCCGCTGCCATGTCCTAAACACTGTGCAGAACAAGTATTACTCAATGAAATCTACAGTTTCTAGTTCATCCTTCATAGTTAGATAACCATAGAATATAGGAAAATGTGAGAGTGCAGACATATAACCAATATTATCAATAAATGCATGCTCTTCCCTTTGAATTCCCAGATATACCATTTGTAGGTTACTTGTTTATTGAGATATTTTAATTAAATAGACTGATAGATAGTATTGAAGTCTGTGCACATTTCAGTCATATATGTTTGTGTATTTATTTCTATTTTCAAGAGAGATTATTTTCAAGATCAACTCTTGTCACAGTGGTAGAGACCGTGTCCATGAAACAAACTTTCAGTGACTAAGCACCATAAGGTAGAAATAGACATATGCCTGATTACGTGCATGTGTGTTAGTCACTCAATAGTGTCTGATTCTTTGTGACCCCATGAACTGTAGCCCATCAGGCTCCTTTATCCATGGGAATGTCCAGGCGAGAATACTGGAGTGGGTAGCTATTCCCTTCTTCAGGGGATCTTCTCAACCCAGGGATCAAACCTGGATCTCCTGCATTGCAGGTAAATTTTTTTTTTTATCTGAGCCACCAGGGAAGCCTGCATCTGCCTGATTAGCAAGAATAAAGTAATATATAGTATGACCCAGAATGTCTATATGCTCTAGGAAGCAAGTTTATGTATCAAAATCTAACAGTCTTCTTACAACTGACAGAAAAGAATAGCAATGCCAACTGTTTGACAGTTCACTTCTTTCTTGGCTGCTCTAACTTTGAATTATTCTTTGTCAACATTTCCTGAATAGTTAATTATAAAATTATTATCTGGTCTTACTTCTCTACCATAGAGAAGTAGAACATTATCACCAGAAGAGAAGAGGAATAGGACAGCTGGAACAAGCCTTAGAGAATACCTGCAGAAATGTGTAAATGGGAATTTGAAACAGACAACCTCAAAGTAACGTTTCCAAAGTCATGTTGCTGGTTACACAGAAAAGGAGTAAAACCAAATTGTATTTCACTTTAGCTCACTATCAGCAAGTGATCCAGTAGGCTAGTTCTCTCTCTGCCCATTTTTCACTCTGGCTAAAAATTAGAACGCACATGTAATGGGGATCAGTCAATCATTTTACAGTCTATTCTTTCCAAAGTTTCTGTTACCTTCTGTAGAATGAATGATTCCATTTCAGAGGTTTGTAAGGGCTATACATTGTGTTGGGGTTTCCCAAGTGTTTCAATTGGTAAAGAATCCACCTGAATACAGGAGACCTGGTTTGGTCCCTGGGTCTGGAAAATTCCCTGGAGAAGGAAACTGCAAACCCACTCCAGTATTTTGCCTGGAAAATCCCAAGGACAGAGGAGCCTGGTAGGCTACAGTCTATGGGGCTGCAATGAATTGGACATGACTCAGCGACTAAACCCCCACCACCATGCATTTGCATTATTTTGTATACTTGCAGAATTTCCTATGGCATATGGATAAATTTGATAAAATTATCGGAAGCAAAAAATGACCTGTGAGTTTAGGATTCATAGTCTTAACAGGAAAATAAAGCATATAGACATAACTGATATATATGTAGACTGAGTGATTAATATTAAAAAAGTCTCTTATTTTAGAAAATACATACATGGTAAGATTATACACTTGCTTTGTAGTTGAAGATATATTGTTCATTACCTATTCAATTTTTTTGATTATTACATTCTTATTTTTAAGAATATCTTCATTAATCAGAGTGCAAATTGTTTAGTTTACCATGCAATCACCCATCCTGCTAAATATGCCCTTCAGATCAGATCAGATCAGTCACTCAGTCGTGTCTGACTCTTTGCGACCCCATGAATTGCAGCACGCCAGGCCTCCCTGTCCATCACCAAATCCCGGAGTTCACTCAGACTCACATCCATCGAGTCAGTGATGCCATCCAGCCATCGCATCCTCTGTCATCCCCTTCTCCTCTTGCCCTCAATCCTTCCCAGCATCAGAGTCTTCTCCAATGAGTCAACTCTTTGCATGAGGTGGCCAAAGTACTGGCGTTTCAGCTTTAGCATCATTCCTTCCAAAGAAATTCCAGGGCTGTTCTCCTTCAGAATGGACTGGTTGGATCTCCTTGCAGTCCAAGGGACTCTCAAGAGTCTTCTCCAACACCACAGTTCAAAAGCATCAATTCTTCGGCCCTCAGCCTTCTTCACAGTCCAACTCTCACATCTGTACATGACCACAGGAAAAACCAGAGCCTTGACTAGGCTAACCTTTGTTGGCAAAGTAATGTCTCTGCTTTTGAATATGCTATCTAGGTTGGTCATAACTTTCCTTCCAAGGAGTAAGGGTCTTTTAATTTCATGGCTGCAGTAACCATCTGCAGTGATTTTGGAGCCCAGAAAAATAAAGTCTGACACTGTTTCCCCATCTATTTCCCATGAAGTGCTGGGACCTTATCAATGTTTATTTCTTGGAGATGCTTTAATGCATTAGCACAAACTTTTTGGCTTAAAATAACAGAAATGTATTGCCTTACAGTTCCCAGTTCAGTTCAGTTCAGTCACTCAGTCATGGCTGACTCGTTGCAAAACCATGCACTGCAGCAGTCCAGGCTTTGCTGTCCGTCAACAACTACCAGAACTCACTCAAACTCAAGTCCATCTAGTCAGTGATGCCATCCAACCATCTCATTCTCTGCTGTCCCCTTTTCCTTCTGCCTTTAGTCCTTCCCAGCATCAGGGTCTTTTCCAATGAGTCAGTTCTTCACATCAGGTAGACAAAGTATTGGAGTTTCAACTTCATCATCAGTCCTTCCAATGAATATTCAGGACTGATTTCCTTTAGGATGGACTGGTTGGATCTCCTTGCAGTCCAAGGGACTCTCAAGAATCTTCTTCATCACCACAGTTTAAAACCATCAATTCTTCAGTGCTAAGTTTTCTTTATGGTCCAACTCTCATATCCATATATGAATACTGGAAAAACCATAGCTTTGACTAGACAGACCTTGTTGCCCAAGTAATGTCTCTGTTTTTTAATATGCTGTCTAGGTTTGTCATAGATTTTCTTCCAAGGAGCAAGGGTTTTTTATTTTTTTAATTTTATAGCTGCAGTCACCATCTGCAGTGATTTTGGAGCCCAAGAAAATAAAGTCTATCACTGTTTCCATTGTTTCTCCATATATTTGCCTTGAAGTGATGGGACCAGATGCCGTGATCTTTGTTTTTTGAATGTTGAGTTTTAAGCCAGCTTTTCAACTCTGGCTCTTTCACTTTCATCAAGAAGTCCTTCAGTTCATCTTCGCTTTCTGCCATAAGGGTGGTGTCATCCACATATCAGAAGTTACTGATATTTCTCCCAGAAATCTTGATTCCAGCTTGTGCTTCATCCAGCTTGGCATTTTGCATGTTGTACTCTGCATAGAAGTTAAATAAGCAGTATGACAATATACAGCCTTTATGTACTTCTTTCCCAATTTCGAACCAGTCCAATGTTCCAATGGAACATTGTTCTAACTATTGTCTCTTGATATGTATACAGATTTCTCAGGAGGCAGATAAGGTGGTCTGGTATTGCTATCTCTTTAAAAATTTTCCACAGTTGTTGAGATCCTTAAAATCAAAGGCTTTGGCATAGTCAATAAAGCAGAAGTAGATGTTTTTCTGGAATTCTCTTGCTTTTTCTATGATCCAAGAGATGTTGGCAATTTGACCTCTTGTGTCTTTGCCTTTTCTAAATCCAGCTTGAACATGTGAAAGTTCTCAGTTTATGTACAGTTGAAGACTTGCTTGGAGAATTTTGAGCATTACTTTGCTAGCTTGTGAGATTGGTGCAACTGTGCAGTAGCTTGAACATTCTTTAGCATAGCCTTTCTTTGGCATTGGATGAAAACTGATCTTTTTCAGTCCTGTGACCACTGCTGAGTGTTCCAAATTTGCTGGCATATTGAGTGGAGCACTTTAACAATGTAACCTTTTAGGACTTGAAATAGCTCAGCTGGAATTCTATCTCCTCCACTAGCTTTGTTCATAGTGATGCTTCCTAAGCCCCACTTACAGTCCTTGAAGCCAGAAATTAAAAATCAGTAGCACTTGTTGCTGAAATCAGGGTGGCGGCAGGGCTGGGTTCTCTCCCAAAGCTCTACAGAATCTATTCCATGCCTCTTCCAGCTCCTGGTGGCTACTGCCGTTCTTTGGTTTCATCATTTCGGTCTTTCATCAGTGCATCACTTCAGTCTCTGCCTTGATGACAGCAGAGTCTTCTCCTCTTTTCTTTGTGTGTCAAATTTCCCTGTGCCTTTCTCTTGAAGAAGGAAATGGCAACCCACTCCAGTATTCATGCCTGGAGAATTTCATGGACAGAGGAGCCTGATTGGTTATGGTCCATGGAGTCGCAAAAGAGTCAGACATGACTGAGCGACTCACACAATTATCTCTTATAAGGATATATATGATTGCACATAATCTAATAAAGTCTTCCCATCTAAAGATTATTAACTTAATATTTTGTGTAAAGACATTAACAGTTTACAAGGACTAGGGCATGCATATTTTGAGGGGTTTGTGTGCATACTAAGTCACTTCAATTGTTTCAAATTCTTTCCAACCCAATGTACTGTAGCCCACCAGGCTCCTCTATCCATGGTGTTCTCCAGGCAAGAATACTGGAATGGGTTGCCATGTCTCCTCCAGAGGGTATTTCTGACCTAGGGATTAACTCGCTTCTTTTATGTCTCCAACATTAGCAGGTGGGTTCCTTACCACAAGTGCCACTTGAGAAGCCCTGTGTTTTGGGGTAGTCATTATTGAACCTACTGTACTAACTCTCCTTTTTTAGTGTTTGCTTTCTCACCAAGAGTGCTTTACAGCTCAGCTATGAAGAAGGAACCACTTACAGTTTTTCCTTTGTAATTTTTCCCTTTCAGTTCCTTTGTACTTCTTTTACCTTGTGTTTTCAATGCACTTCCTCCACTCTTTTTTTTTTTTTTTTAAGTTGAAGAATTTTTTATGGAAGTATATTTGATGTACATTATCATGTAAGTTTCAAGTGCATACCACAGCGATTCAGTTATACATCTATATTCTGGTGGCTCAGTTGGTAAAGAATCTGATTGCAATGCAGAAGATCCAGGTTCAATACCTGGGTCTGGAAAATCCCCTGGAGAATGAAACGGCAACCCACTCCAATATTCTTGCCTGGAGAATTACATGGATGGAGGAACTTGGTGGACTGTAATCCATGGGTTCACAAAGAGATGGACAAGACTAAGCAACTAACATACACACATATTCCTTTTCAGATTATTTTCCTTTATAGATTATTAAATATTATTGAGTATAGTTCCCTGTGGTATACAATAGGTCCTTGTTGGTCATCTATTTTACACACTGTAGTGTGTATATGTTAATCCCAACCTCCTTCCACCCACCCTTCCTGTTTGGTAACAATATTTTTTATTTTTTTCTGTCTGTGACTTTATCTCTACCATTTTTTACCTTTTCTTTTAGTTTCTACATATAAGTGATAACACATGATATTTGTCTTTGTCTAGTGTATTTTATTTAGTATGATTTACTTGATTCCTTCACATTCTATTTTAGGTTAAAATGAACAAAAACCAAGCCAAAATAACAATAAAATCCTCCTTACTCAAGCCATGCCAGGATTCAGCTATGGTTCTTGATCCCTGGACATGTTATTGCACATGATAACCCTTTATTTCAATATTTATTTATTTTTTTTCTGAGGCACAAAAATATAACTTTAATTTCTGTATATGGTAGTTATTGCTTGACATGTAGTAGGAGATCAACATGTATTTATTGATTAGATAATTGTCTGAATAGAGTTGTCATGATTAGTGGGAATAGTAATTTACTTTAAAATATTGTACTGTCACTTGGGAAATAAGCTAAATTGCAATGAGAAAGCTGAAATCACTAAGTCATCAGTAAAATAGAAATAGGATTGACTATTACTACAGTGGGTATTAATGCAAACCATTCCAAAATTAAAATGCATACTATAAAGAGTTTAAATACATATTTCTTTCTCATTGCATTTTCTAACATAAAAAGGCAATAACTTTTTCTTAGAAACCTAAGTATTTAATATAAAATGTACTAATGTCCTAAAAACGGGATATACCTTTCATATGTTTTTAAAATAGGAGTTTCTAAACATTTTTTAACATATGAAAAGCATAAATTCAGGTTATTATCCATCACTTCTTAGAAATGCTGGAATGGAAGAAGCACAAGCTGGAATCAAGATTGCTGGGAGAAATATCAATAACCTCAGATATGCAGATGACAGCACCCTTATGGCAGAAAGTGAAGAGGAACTAAAAAGCCTCTTGATGAAAGTGAAAGTGGAGAGTGAAAAAGTTGGCTTAAAGCTCAACATTCAGAAAACAAAGATCATGGCATCCGGTCCCATCACTTCATGGGAAATAGATGGAGAAACAGTGGAAACAGTGTCAGACTTTATTTTTTGGGGTTCCAAAATCACCTCGGATGGTGACTGCAGCCATGAAATTAAAAGACACTCCTTGGAAGGAAAGTTATGACCAACCTCAAAAGCATATTGAAAAGCAGAGACATGCTTTGCTTACTTTGCCAACAAAGGTCCATCTAATGAAGGCTATGGTTTTTCCTGTGGTCATGTATAGATGTGAGAGTTGGACTGTGAAGAAGGCTGAGCACTGAAGATTTCATGCTTTTGAACTGTGGTGTTGGAGAAGACTCTTGAGAGTTCCTTGGACTGCAAGCCAACCAGTCCATTCTGAAGGAGATCAGCCCTGGGATTTCTTTGGAAGGAATGATGCGAAAGCTGAAACTCCAATACTTTGGCCACCTCATGCAAAGAGTTGACTCACTGGAAAAGACTCTGATGCTGGGACGGATTGGGGGCAGGAGGAGAAGGGGACGACCGAGGATGAGATATCTGGATGGCATCACTGACTCGATGGATGTGAGTCTGAGTGAACTCCGGGAGTCGGTGATGGACAGGGAGGTCTGGCGTGCTGCGATTCATGGGGTCGCAAAGAGTCGGACACGACTGAGCACTGAACTGAACTGAACTGGTATGTGTATGTTAATCACTTAATCTTGTGTGACTCTTAGTGACTCCGTGAACTGTAGCCTATCTGGGTCCTCTATCTATGGAATTCTCCGTGGGTAGCCATTTCCTTCTCCAGGGGACTTCTCAAACCCAGGGATTGAACCTGGGTCTTTTGCATTGCAGGCAGGTTCTAACACATACAGATTATGTGTTTACTCAATTCAACTCAGAATCAGTGAAAGGTACTGTGAACTAAGTAGAATGCTGGAAAGAGAAGACATAGAGTAGAGTAAAAAGTAGTTCTTTTTCTCAAGGAAATTTTAACATAAGAAGAGAGGTAAGTTAACACAGTAAATAAGATAGCAAAATGATACAGAAGTAAAGCATACTCTAGGAACACAGAGTAGAAAATAAAAGTGTGTGTGTGTGTATGTGTGTGTGTACCATGCACATATGTACACCTACATGCACAGGGATAGACATAGCTGGTGAACGATTAATGGGGAGTTGGAGAAATACTGTTGCTTTTGTTCTGTACCCAAAAGGAGAACCAGGAATTCACCAGGCAGGAATCAGAAAGGGATAACAGGGAGAGTAAAAAACACTAACTAGGGAGTCAGACCAGACCAGGGATTTGCAAGCAATTTAGATTACTCAAAGTAAATACTCTCAAATTTGACTAATGTAAAAAACTAGCATAAACAAAAAATAAATCTTATTCCAAATTGGATTACTAATATTACCTAATATTTATAGTTATAGGACATCACTTTAAAATACCTTATACATAAACATACAATGAAATTGTAAAATGAATACGTTTATAAATTGTATTTAATAAAAAATATAAAATAAATAGGAGTAAAATTACATTTAATATAGTGCCATGCTCTGTGTTAAAGTGTTTAAACTTTGATTTTACTAACAGAAAAATGTTTGTTCTCTAAAAATTGTAATGTGTGGAATAACTTCAAGATTTATTTTTGGCTAAATCAGAATAAGCAGTCCTTCATCTTAATCAAATTTATGTCCTTGTGAACCTTACCTGAATGCCAAATTTAAATAGGCATATTTAAGGAATATATTTGGGAGAGGGAAATGGCAACCCACTCCAGTATTCTTCTCAAGAGAATCCTGTGGACAGAAGAGCCTGGTGGGCTGCTGTCCATACGGTCGCACAGGGTCAGAAACAACTGAAGCAACTTTGCATGCATGCATCGGAGAAGGAAATGGCAACCCACTCCAGTATTCTTGCCTAGAGAATCCCAGGGACAGAGAAGCCTGGTGGGCTTCCATTTATGGGGTTGCACAGAATCGGATACCACTGAAGCATCTTATCAGCAACAGCAAGAAATATATTTAAGTTGTGGCAATAGTTTTACCCAATGGTAAGTTAATGCAATTATTGGTGAAAGTGGAAAAAAAAAATAAAGTTATACCTTAAATTCTAGTTTAATAACCACTAAAAAAATCTAATTTACAGTTTTTAAGAATTACCAATTAATCACATTTTTACCTCAAATTTTAAGCAAAAAAGAAATAGAATAGTCAGCAAGAGCTACAAATACCCTCTTTATTACCAGTAAACAAAAGTTTGACACCATGGTTTGAACCTGAGGCCAAATATGCAAATTTACTAATATTACATCCCCGTTAAGTGTAGACATTGGGGTTTCCCTGGTGATTCAGTGGGAAAGAATCTGCCTGTCAACATAGAAGATGCAGGTTCAATCCCTGGATTAGAAAGATCCTCTGCAGAAGGAAATGGTAACCCTGTCCAGTATTCTTCCCTAAGAAATCCCATGGACAGAGGAGCCTGGAAGGGCTACAGTCCCTGGGGTCACAAAGAGTCAGAAATGACTTACTAAGTAAAGAACATCCAAGTGTAGACTCTGTGAACTGCATATGAAGACTGTAGAGGTGATGATTAGAAACGGTCATCTTTAAACTAGATCTTGGTCTAGAGCACAATCCAGTCAGCACAGAGTGTCAGAAAGAAAAGCCACTCAGCAATCATAATTTATGAATGGATAGAACACTACATATTAACAGAATAGAGAGCAAAATTCATATAGTCATCTCAATAAACATAGAATATGTACTTAGCAAAGTCCAGTAAATTTCGTGGTAAAGAAAATCAACAAAGAATAGAATGACATTTGCTCAAACTGAAAAAGAGCATCTATCAGTACAAAAACCTGTAGCTAACATCATATTTAATGGTGAAAGACTGAAAGATTTTTCCTCAAATCAGAAAGACAAAAATATCTATCCTTACTACTTCTATTGATCATTTTTCTGAAAGTTCTATCCTGAATAATTAGGCAAAATGAATAAATTAGAGGCACCCAGATTGTAACTAAAGAAGTGAAACTCTATATATTTGTAGATGACAAATCTGATATATAGAAAATCCTACAAAATCCACAAAGTAATTCTTAGAACTTATAACATGGGTTAATTCCTACCAAAAGATTCATTCAAAGAGCAGAAGTATATTTCTATATAGTAATAGTAAACAACCTGAAACTGAACTAAAGACAACAGTTCAAATTACAAGCATCAAAAACTAAAAAGTACTTCAGCAATTTGACAAAAAAATGTACAAGATACTGTTGGAGAAGAAGAAATTATCCTTTACCCTCCTAGCCTCTTCTGGTTTGTCTAAGAATTAAATTGACATGACACAGATTCAGATCAGATCAGATCAGTCACTCAGTTGTGTCTGACTCTTTGCGACACAACGCAGTACGCGTGAATCGCAGTACGCCAGGCTTCCCTGTCCATCATCAACTCCCGGAGGTCACTCAGACTCACATCCATCAAGTCAGTGATGCCATCCAGCCATCTCATCCTCTGTCGTCCCCTTCTCCTACTGCCCCCAATCCCTCCCATCATCAGGGTCTTTTCCAGTGAGTCAGCTCTTCACATGAGATGGCCAAAGTATTGGACTTTCAGCTTCAGCATCATTCCTTCCAAAGAAATCCCAGGGCTGATCTCCTTCAGAATGCACTGGTTGGATCTCCTTGCAGTCCAAGGGACTCTCAAGAGTCTTCTCCAACATCACAGTTCAAAAGCATCAACTCTTCGGCGCTCAGCCTTCTTCACAGTCCAACTCTCACATCCATACATGACCACAGGAAAGACCATAGCCTTGACTAGGCGAACCTTTGTTGGCAAAATAATGTCTCCGCTTTTGAATATGCTATCTAGGTTGGTCATAACTTTCCTTCCAAGGAGTAAGTATCTTTTAATTTCATGGCTGCAGTCACCATCTGCAGTGATTTTGGAGCCCAGAAAAATAAAGTCTGGCACTGTTTCCCCATCTATTTCCCATGTAGTGATGGGACGAGATGCCATGATCTTCGTTTTCTGAATGTTGAGCTTTAAGCTAACTTTTTCACTCCACTTTCACTGTCATCAAGAGGCTTTTTAGTTCCTCTTAAGCTTAATAACATGTATCCTTGGGAGAGACCTAGGAAAACTGAGTAACTCACCAAAATGGCTGATGACCTTACCTTAAATACCATCTTTGGCTAAAAGCAAATGTGGATGATGGGGTAGTTGTTTGGGACTTCAAAGAAAAGGAAGGCAGCTCACAAGGAAATGGACAAGCACATATTTGGTGGGGGAAAAAAAAAATAAAGTTTGCTGGGCCATACAAAGACAGTGGGAAACAGAATGGACTCTGATCTCTAGGTCTTACCCCCACCACATGTAGCTCATAGTCTTTGCAGATATCTCTTGTGAGAGCTCTATTTGAGGAGTAGGCTCTCTATATAAATTATTTTAGGTAGTTAGAGAAAGTGAAAGTCTCTCAGTTGTGTCTGACTCTTTGTAACCCCATACAGTTCTTGAAATTCTCCAGGCCAGAATACTGGAGTGGTAAGCCTTTGCTTCTCCAGTAGATCTTCCCAACCCAGGGAATGAACCCAGTTCTCCTGCATTGCAGGCAGATTCTTTACCAGTTGAGTCAGAAGGGAAGCCCAAGAACATTGGAATGGGTGAAAGTGAAAGTCTCTCTCAGTTGTGTCTGACTCTTTATGACCGCATACAGTTCTTGGAATTCTCCAGGCCAGAACACTGGAGTGGGTAACCTTTCCCTTCTCCAGGGAATCTTCCCAACTCAGGGACTGAACTCAGGTCTCTTGCATTGCAGGCGGATTCTTTACCAGCTGAGCCACAAGGAAAGCCCAAGAATACTGGAGTGGGTAGCCTCTCCCTTCTCCATTGGATCTTCCCAATCCAGGAATTGAATAGGTGTCTACTGCATTGAAGGCGGATTCTTTACCAACTGAGCTATCAGGGAAGCTCCTTAGGTAGTTAGAAAGAAGGTCAAATTTCTTTTTGGGCTTTTGGCCCTTGATTCTTTTTAGCTTGAAATAATCAACATGCTAAAAGAGACATTTTGGGGTGACAATTTTGCTTCCCTTCCATTTATACAACAAAAATTTCAAAACATATTTGAACAAGAATAGAAAAGAACTAAATCAATGTTAAGACAAAGTCATAGATTGAAAAATTAAATATTGTTACAGTGACACACTACTCAAATTAATCTATGGATTCAATGCAGTCCCTATCATAAACCCACAGACATTCCTAAATGGAAGTTGAAGTTCACGTGGAAAACCAAAGGATCCAGAATAGCCAAAACAATATTCAAAAGAAGAATAAAATTGGAAGACTTACATTTCCTGACTTCAAAGCTTACTACAAAGCAATAGTAATCAAGACAGTGTGGTGCTAACATACAAATTGGCATATAGATCAACAGAATAGAATTGATCATTCAGAAATAATCTCTTCATGATCAATTAATTTTGACAAGGTTTCTAAGACAACTGAAAGAAGAAAAATAGTTATTTCAATAAAATGATATGGAAAAAATTAGATATCCATACAAGAAATGAGATTGATCCCCTACCTCCTACCTTATATAAAAACAAACAAATAAGTACATAAATAATTCAGAGGAGATCACAGGCCTAAACATAAGAAGTCAAATTATAAAACTCTTAGAAGAAAACATAGAAATATATTGCATTCAGTAATGGATTCTTATATAAGACAATGAAATCACAGGTACAATAAAAATGGGCCATAAAGCACTTAATCAAAGAAGATATTAAAAATAATCCCACCAGCAGTGAAAATGGAAAACTATACAGTCACTTTGGAAGACTGTTTATTACAAAACTATTTGTGGTATAACTGTATGATCCAGGATTGTGCTCTTTGGTATTTCCCTAAAGGAGTTGAAAACTTATGACTATACACACAAAAAATAAATCATGGATATTAATAGCAACTTTACTGCCAAAACTTAGAAGAAACTAAGGTCTTCTTTAGTAGGTGAATGAGTAAATAAGCTGTGGTGTATCTTATCAGTTCAGTTCAGTTGCTCAGTCGCGTCCGACTCTGTATCTAATGGGGTATTACCAGTGATTAAAAAAATGAGCTATCAAGCCATGAAATAATACAGAGGAAACTTAAATGCATAATATTGAATGAAAGAAGTCAATCTGAAAAGGCAACATACTGTAGGACTCCCGTTGTATGATATTCTGAAGAAGGTAAAACTATAGAGACAATAAAAAGATCAGTGGTTTCCAGGGGTTAATTAAATTGAAGGATGACTAAGTGGAGTAAGGAGAATTTTTTTAGGGAAACAAAATGATACTACAATGGTGGGTTCATGTCATTGTATGTTTGCCCAAACCAACAGAATGCACAGCACCAAGAGTGAACCCTGGTGTAAACTATGAACTCTGGATGACTATGATATGTCAATGCAGGGTCATCAAGTATAACATATGTATCATTCCAGTGGGAGGTGTTAATAATGAGAGCGGAGGCTATGTATGTTCAGGAACAGGGAGTATATGGGAAATCTCTGCACCTTCCTCTCAGTTTTTCAGGAACCTAAAATTGCTCTATAAGAAAACCTTTTACTCTGTGTCTCATTTAGTACTTTAGATAAAATCTAAGTGAATTAAATTCTCCAGCATAAAAGGAAAATCTTAAAAAAGAATAAGTATTTTAGTCATATCCATTTTTAGAAAGAGGTTGGCTAAAGTAGGCTCTCTCTAACAGGGAGGAAGCTGAGATTTGGGGAATTAGCAGGAAACTGAAAAGTCATGGGAATGACTTGGGAAAATATGTCTGCAAACATTAGAAAACTTCCATATACGAAAATCTATTATTTTCATATGTCCAATGAAAACAGGCAGATTCTAAGGCATATTGCTAATTCTAAAGACTTTCTGTATCATTGATAGGCTATAATAATAAAATATACAATAAATATAAATATACAATAAAAATATACAATAGTATAATGTAACTAACAATAGTTACATTCATATTTTTGAAGAGTATCATGTTCTTAGAGAAGAAATAATCACATACACATACAATATGACCAAAGTGAATGAATTCAAGGTTGAGGGGGAGATCAGTTTTAAATAACAGAATTACATGAAGCAGTTTTATTAAAAAAATGCAGTTTAATTTCATCCTGAATTATTTGGTAAGTAAAATGTAATCAAGTAGAGATCCTGCTGGAATTAATAGACAAAGGAGTATTTGTAGTTAAAATATATTTGTTCATATGTAATAAAGACCTCAAAGATACTGCTTTCTTTCAAGTTAGATCTCATATAATTGTCATTTATACCATTAATGTGCTAGGGAAGCATTTATATACTGAAACATAGGCTTCATTACATTACCATGAATTATACATTTGTAGCTCTTATTATATATTAGTATTACCATATAAAGTAGAAGATTGAGGCAGACACATTAAGGGTATTTTAAATCAGGCCTCCTAGGGAAATGTTAATGCTACAGGTTCAGGAATATTTTTAGGATGATACATTTTACTACAAAAATGTGAAAAGAAAAGTTAATAAATTGTAATAGAGCTAATTATTATTCTTGTTAGCATATAGTATGTCTTAATTTAATTTTACTGATTTCATTAGCTGGTCCATTAAATGCAAATTTTCACTTATAGCAACCAAAATGAATTAGTGACTTATTCATTTTGTTATACTGAAAACTCCCATAAAATCTCTGCCAAAAAAGTCTTGCCTACTCAGTGCCTTAGGCACTCACATGTCTCCACAAGCTTTGAATATGCCTTTAGTTTCCATTGGGAAAATGTCTCTCTTATTTCAACATTCTCTATCAAATGTACTGATTCCTTATTTTAACAACATATTTAAACCTGATTAGAATTTGACTAATATATTAATATTTCAGTGTGAAATATGTAAATTTTCCTATATGACTCTACTGTAACTGAAGCTCATAGATTTCTTCCAAAATCCTGAAAAAGTACAAAACTGTTTTCCCTTTAGAGTTTAAATACAACAGAGTTAAATTAGAGACAGTAAAAGCCAAGTGAAAAAACTCACATTTGGCTATCCTTTGACAGCACGAGTTTTTCCTTTTTTTTGTCTTTTGTCTGGCTATGTGCTTTCCTCTTTAAAATCCTCTGAGCTATGGATCATTTATCTCCTCTTGGGGGAGACTATTCTACCATCTAATACAGTTCACTAGCTATGTCGAAGTCCAACTTTCCTGACTGAGAATCAGAGTAGAGTAGAATTTCCTTATAACAGAGGGGCCATTTGACTCGTTTTATTATTTTTATTACTGAGAACCATAGTGAAGTAGCCAGTTGACTGTGTGTTCAAAGACATAGACCTGCCCTAAGGACTCACATTTCAGCAAATGATCCCTTTCTTCTGCCTGACTTGTCCAGCAAAGGACAGAGAATGCAATCATCTTGATCAATGAACCTGAGTAAAAGCAGAGCAGGCAGGACACTAATCAAATAAGTGAATCTGCTGAGGCTAATCCTTCAACCCAAAACTTTGTTTCTGGAGCACCCACAGAAGATAAACAGAAAAAAGAAAGCTAGACAATATGCTGTACTTGGCCTGACTCAAATAGCCGTCCTGTAGTCACATTTCCCTTTAGTCACCTTGAGAATGCAATGTAATGTCAGAGACCTGGACATGCATGTTCTGCTTCAGACTCACTGCCACATGTAATTTTGTTATTGTCTGCAATTTTGGGTTGTAAAATATCACACTTATAATTAAAACACCCTCACAGAATAATAGATAGAAAAACAACTTGAAAATACTTAGTCTTTATAAGGTTCCTCTCATAATATTCTTCATAGATTGTTATAATTAAAATTAGTCTGGGCAAAAAATCAGGATCAAGATATTCTATTAATATGTATTCTAAAGCAATCATAATAACTACTTCATTAGATTGTTGCAAAATGTATTGGGAACATTGTCCTTAAAAGTGCCATTCATAGACTACAGTTAACATATGGTATATCAAAATTTTCTTTTTATTTTTAAAACAATTGCTAAGATACTAATCTTAGCTGAAAAGAGTTATGGACTTCTGTACAGTGTTTTTGGAACCAAAAAAAAATGGAAAATGCAATTTATTTTGTAAAAATGAAATGAGAAACTTGCATTGACGAGCTAATTTTCATAAATACCATGAGTAGGCAAATTATTTAATGGAAAGAAGGGAATATTATGCTAGATGGTAAAAATGGTCATTTTAGATATTAAATTTAAAATATTAATTATAAAATCATTTCTTTGAAATTCCTTTTCATGACCAATCTAAACCTCCTTTCACATTCTTCTTTTCATTGGTACCACTTCTTAGGTTTAAATTAGAAAGTTTCTTTTAATAAATGTTTAGTAAAGCCATCAGCATATTAAAAACTTAAAATAACATGTGTATATTTAAATTTAAAACATGTTTTTCCCCAAGGGTTCAGGGAAGGGAACTGATGAAGGAACACCAATGAAAATATACAATGGGGACAATGGGGACTGTTTTAAGGGGCAAGATCATAACAGTTGGATTGAGTGTTTGAGAAATTAAGCAACAGTGAGATTTTCCATAGCATGTGATTGAGGTGCCACGTAATTTTAAGAAACACATATACACACACATTCTAAATTACTTTCAGCACATTAAGAATATGTGTAATATAGAAGAGCGTCAATATTGACCAGAGACCCTGGTCAAGAGGAGTACTCAAAAAGTCAATAATGGGATATTTGTCTCCAGTATCGCTCCCCTTCCTGTCCTAATGCACTGATGGAGTCATGCCTCTGTGGACAAAACTGTTCCATTAAATAAATTTTAAAAAAATAAATAAAGCCTCTTCATGAAAGTGAAAGAGGAGAATGAAAAGTTGTCTTAAAACTCAACATTCAAAAAACTAAGACCATGGCATCCAGTCCCATCCCTTCATGGCATGTAAAGGGGGAAATGATGGAAACTGTGACAGGCTTTATTTTCTTGGGCCCCAAAATCACTGCAGATGATGACTGCAGCCATGAAATTAAAAGACGCTTACTCCTTGAAAGGAAAGTTATGACCAACCTAGATAGCGTATTAAAAAGCAGAGACATTACTTTGCCAACTAAGGTCCATCTAGTCAAAGCTATGGTTTTTCCAGTACTTATGTATGGATGTGGGCTTCCCTCAAAGCTCAATTAAGAATCTGCCTGCAATGCAGGAGACCCAGATTCAATTACTGGGTTGGAAACATCCCTTGGAGAAGGAAATAGTGACCCATTCCAATAATCTTGCCTGAAAAATCCCATGGACAAGGAACATGGCAGGCTATAGTCCATGGGGTCACAAAGAATTGGACACCACTTAGTGACTAAACCACCACTGCCACCATGTATGGATGTGAAAATTGGACCATAAGGAAAGCTGAGCACAAAAAAATTGATGCTTTTGAACTGTGGTGTTGGAGAAGACTCATGAGAGTCCCTTGGACTGCAAGGAGATCAAACTAGTCAATCTTAAAGGAAATCAATCAGTCCTGAATATTCGTTGGAGGGACTGATGCTGAAGCTGAAACTCCAATACTTCGGCGACTTGATGAGAAGACCTGACTCATTGGAAAAGACCCTGATGCTGGGAAAGAGTGAAAGCAGAAGGAGTAGGGGATGACAGAGGACGAAATGGTTGGATGACATCACCTACTCGATGGACATGAGTTTGAGCAAGCTCCTGGGGTTGGTGATGGACAGAGAAGCCTGGCATGCTGCAGTCCATGGGTTTGCAAAGAGTTGGACATGACTGAGTGACTGAACTCCTTTTCCTATTTGGAACCAGTCTGTTGTTCCATGACCAGTTCTAACTGTTGCTTCCTGACCTGCATACAGATTTCTCAAGAGGCAGATCAGGTGGTCTGGTATTCCCATCTCTTTCAGAATTTTCCACAGTTTATTGTGATCTACACAGTCAAAGGCTTTGGCATAGTCAATAAAGCAGAAATAGATGTTTTTCTGGAACTCTCTTGCTTTATCCATGATCCAGCGGATGTTGGCAATTTGATCTCTGGTTCCTCTGCCTTTTCTAAAACCAGCTTGAACATCAGGAAGTTCACGGTTCACATATTGCTGAAGCCTGGCTTGGAGAATTTTGAGCATTACTTTACTAGCATGTGAGATGAGTGCAATTGTGCGGTAGTTTGAGCATTCTTTGGCATTGCCTTTCTTTGGGATTGGGATGAAAACTGACCTTTTCCAATCTTGTGGCCACTGCCGAGTTTTCCAAATTTGCTGGCATATTGAGTGCAGCACTTTCATAGCATCATCTTTCAGGATTTGGAATAGCTCCACTGGAATTCCATCACCTCCACTAGCTTTGTTCGTAGTGATGATTTCTAAGGCCCACTTGACTTCACATTCCAGGATTTCTGGCTCTAGGTCAGTGATCACACCATCATGATTATCTGGGTCGTGAAGCTCTTTTGTGTACAGTTCTGTGTATTCTTGCCACCTCTTCTTAATATCTTCTGCTTCTGTTAGGTCCATACCATTTCTGTCCTTTATCGAGCTCATCTTTGCATGAAATGTTCCTTTGGTATCTCTGATTTTCTTGAAGAGATCCCTAGTCTTTCCCATTCTGTTGTTTTCCTCTATTTCTTTGCATTGATCACTGAAGAAGGCTTTCTTATCTCTTCTTGCTATTCTTTGGAACTCTGCATTCAGATGTTTATATCTTTCCTTTTCTCCTTTGCTTTTCGCTCATCAAGGCTGTATATTGTCACCATGTTTATTTAACTTATATGCAGAGTACATCATGAGAAATGCTGGACTGGAAGAAACACAAGTTGGAATCAAGATTGCTGGGAGAAATATCAATAACCTCAGATATACAGATGACAGCACCCTTATGGCAGAAAGTGAAGAGGAACTCAAAAGCCTCTTGATGAAAGTGAAAGTGGAGAGTGAAAAAGTTGGCTTAAAGCGCAACATTCAGAAAATGAAGATCATGGAATCTGGTCCCATCACTACATGGGAAATAGATGGAGAAACAGTGGAAACAGTGTCAGACTTTATTTTTCTGGGCTCCAAAATCACTGCAGATGGTGACTGCAGCCATGAAATTAAAAGACGCTTACTCCTTGGAAGGAAAGTTATGACCAACCTATGTAGCATATTCAAAAGCAGAGACATCACTTTGCCAACAAAGTTTCGCCTAGTCAAGGCTATGGTCTTTCCTGTCGTCATGTATGGATGTGAGAGCTGGACTGTGAAGAAGGCTGAGCGCCGAAGAGTTGATGCTTTTGAACTGTGGTGTTGGAGAAGACTCTTGAGAGTCCCTTTGACTGCAAGGAAATCCAACCAGTCCATTCTGCAGGAGATCAGCCCTGGAATTTCTTTGGAAGGAATGATGCTAAAGCTGAAACTCCAGTATTTTGGCCACCTCATGCGAAGAGTTTACTCATTGGAGAAGACTCTGATGCTGGGAGGGATTAGGGGCAGGAGGAGAAGGGGACGACAGAGGATGAGATGGCTGGATGGCATCACTGACTCGATGGATGTGAGTCTGAGTGGCCTCAGGGAGTTGGTGATGGACAGGGAGGCCTGGGGTGCTGCGATTCATGGGGTGCAAAGAGTCGGACACGACTGATCAACTGATCTGATCTGAGTGACTGAACTGAACTGAACATTTGAGTAAGCCTAGAATGTCACGTGCCATTGCAATAAACAACAAATGTTGTCTGCCATCAAGCCATCAGCTATTACCATACCCCAGAATGTGTGCCACGAGGACAATTATGGAAAAGAAAAGCAGAATACTGGCTCTAGAAGCTAACATTATATCTAAGGAATAATCCAGACTCAAAAATCCCAGACCGTTGATCTTCCCATATGTAGAAAAGTAGTAATAGCATTAACTGGAGATGTCTGCTTTTGTGATTAGCAATTATCACTTGATGTTCAACTACTACATTATTTTTGGCAAAATATTCCTTTATATTTCTTTATCTCCTCCCTTACCTCTTTGGGACAGTCCCTCAGAGCTTTCAGAGAGACTATCTCCCAGGCTATAGTTTTCAGTAAAATCCACAAATAAAACATAACTCCAACTTTTAGGTTGTGTGTTTCTCTACGGTTGACATCTTGAAGGAGAAAGGAAAGATGCATCTGAGTCAAACACTCCAGCCATCAGCTTCCAGTATTTGTCATATATAAGGTCACTACATAGGTAGGTACACAATCATCTCAGGTGAAAATTTAATATTGTGGTCGAAAAATTATTAACAAATATAAATTACATTTTGATGTATTTAAGAAATCTGTGTGTGTGTGTGTGTGTGTGTGTCCTAAGTCACTTCAGTTGTGTTGTGTCTGACTCTGTGCTACCCTATGGACTGTAGCCTGCCAGGCTCCTCTGTCCATGAAATTCTCCAAGCAAGAATACTGGAGTGTGTTGCCATGCTCTCCTCCAGGGGATCTCCTCCACCCAGGGATCAAACACTTTTTTATGTCTGCTGCATTGGCAGGCAGGTTCTTTACTATTAGTACCACCTGGGAAGCCTACCTGAATGCAAAATATACATATGGATAAAACATTTTTAAATAAAGAAATTCAGTCCTAAGTTCAGTCTTGTGATGTTAGAATGGGAGTTTGAGATGATCTAGGCTATCCAAATGTACTCAAAATTAATAATTATTCTTGTTGTACTTTAATATACTAACTAACATATACACATTAAAAGCACTCTGTCAGATGAAAATATTTCACAGTAGACAGGGTTTATTTTAAATAAATACAATTCACTGACACTTTTGATGTTTGGTTAAGGGAAGAGGTAAGCAAGAAAGGCTGTAGTCCGTGTGATCAGATTGGCTAGTTTTCTGTGTGTCTGCCCTCTGATGCCTTCTCAAACACCTACCATCTTGGGTTTCTCTTGTCTTGGACGTGGGGTATCCCTTCACAGCTGCTCCAGCAAAGCGCAGCCACTGCTCCTTACCTTGGATGAGGGGTATCTCCTCACAGCCACACCTCCTGACCTTGGACATTGGGGTTGCTCCTCTTGGCCACCTCACCAGACCTTGGGCATGTGGTGGCTTCTCTCGGCCGCCACCCTGACCATGGGAGCTCCTCTGGACTGTGAAGAAGGCTGAGCGCTGAAGAACTGATGCTTTTGAACTGTGGTGTTGGATAAGACTCTTGAGAGTCCCTTGGACTGCAAGGAGATCCAACCAGTTCATCCTAAAGGAGATCAGTCCTGGGTGTTCCCTGGAAGGACTAATGCTGAAGCTGAAACTCCAATACTTTGGCCACCTCATGCGAAGAATTAATTCACTGGAAAAGACCCTGATGCTGGGACGGATTGGGGGCAGGAGGAGAAGGGGACAGCAGAGGATGAGATGGATGGTTGGCATCACCAACTCGATGGACATGAGTTTGAGTGAACTTCAGGATTTGGTGATGGACAGGGAGGCCTGGTGTGCTGTGATTCCTGGGGTCGCAGAGTCGGACACGACTGAGCAACTGAACTGAACTGAAGCAGGAGAGATCTTCTTGACCTACTTCAAGCAGCTTCATGTCTGTAGTTGATACACAGAATTTCCTTCCATTTCATAAACAGTATTTACGTCCCATTCCTTTCATATTGTCATTTGTAATTTTTACTCTCAATATGGTGGTATTTAAGAGGCTAATGGAGAAATTTCTAAAAGAAATGAATTTATTTTGCTCATCTAATACTTCTGCATGATTAAACCCCATTTAAAAACAGTGTTGGAAGGCAGCTATATCAACTCCATTCTCTTACAACCTTTATCCCAGTGAATATCTCTTAAGATTTGTTGGCTTAATTTATTATAACTTGGACATCATTAAACTCTCTGGAGGCACAAGAAAGCTTGATTTTCTTTGGAACCCTAACCATGGGAAACTATTATTAGAGTTTGAGTGTGTATGTGTGTGTGTGCCTGTGCGCGCACACACACACACACACACACATATATATAGCTCAATAAATGCTGCTGTGTCGCTTCAGTTGTGTCCGACTCTGTGCGACCCCATAGATGGCAGCCCACCAGGATCCCCCGTCCCTGGGATTCTCCAGGCAAGAACACTGGAGTGGGTTGCCATTTCCTTCTCCAATGCATGAAAGTGAAAAGTGAAAGTGAAGTCGCTCAGTCGTGTCCGATTCCTAGCTACTCTGTGGATTGCAGCCTACCAGGCTCCTCCGTCCATAGGATTTTCTAGGCAAGAGTACTGGAGTAGGGTGCCATTGCCTTCTCTGAAATATATGCTATGTAACTATATATATATGTGTGTATATATATATATGATTTATAAAACTATAAAATACATTTTATGCTGAGGGCTGAGTTTCTCTTTTTCATTCTACTCTGTCTTTTGCGGAACATTTGAAATGTGCTAGCAGTTTATACAAGACAGGAGAAGCTAAGTTATTTCATGAATTTCCAGCACATGGCTCTGTGAAGTCTTTTGTCAGTAAGCCAACCTTCAATTAATCACAATGTCTGAGAGTACTCTAATACCTAACATATTATTTCCAGGCTTGACAACTGTAAAGACAACCCTGGAAGGCAATTCCCTTCCTCTATTTCAATGCTTCTGAAGCCCTGACATAAAAGTAGGTGATGGATGCAAAGACCTTTCAAGTTAATGTGCTTGCTGCTCGAGTTTCTGTCATGACAAACTATCTTTATATGTCTATCAATCTACTTATATAGTATATGCTTAATTATTTAGGAATTAGAAGAATGAAAATATCTTCCTTTTCTTAAGGGAGAATTTTTTTTTTCCTCAGTGTGTAAGTTATGTATGTTGCATTTCTCTTATTTCTGCTATAAAAAAAAAAAAAAAAAAAAAAAAAACCTACAAATCTCTGGATATGCTCCCAATTAAATAAAGTAAAAGTTTTGAATTAAGAATGTCAATGTATGGCAAAACCAATACAATATTGTAAAGTAAAAAATAAAACTGAGATTTAAAAAAATAAATAAAAATATATAAATAAAAAACAACAACCAAAAAACCCCTAAAATCAATAGCAAACAGAAATTTACAATATCTAAAAATATACATCAGGTAACTTTGGCTTTGGATGAAAAGTTTCTTTATGCTTAAGTAACTTTAATCCTTCCATTTAAACAATTAAAATGCAAAAAAAAAAAAAAGAATGAAAACATCTTCCTTTCCTCAGGGGGGCAAAAAAACAGAATGCCAGTTGTGTTTCTTGCATTTCTCTTATTTCCAAATATATATATATATATATATATATATATATATATATATATATATATAAAAATCTCTGGATATACTCCTGATTAAATAAAGTCACAATTTTGAATCATGCCTTTATGTAAAAGAAAATTTCCAATTAACTTTCCTCTTCAAGTTCTAGAAAAGTGATAGGCTATTGAAGTGTCACTGCAGTGGAGCCAATGTATTCAAGATTGATCTGATCTAAAACTATTAAAAAAAAAGTACAAGAATAGTAAAATAATAATAAGTAATCGTCCTTTTATTTATTTTCTAATTTTCTGAGGAAGAAAGTTAATAGTTGTTTTTGTTTTTAATGGTGAACTACTACAACTATATTTCATTGAAGACAAAACATTTAGTATTAGTAAATTACATTTACAAAGCTCAGCAATAAACACTATCTAACACTAATTTACATATATTTCATTTGCTGCTGCTAAGTCACATCAGTTATGTCCGACTCTGTGTGACCCCATAAATGGCAGCCCACCAGGCTCCCGTCCCTGGGATTCTCCAGGCAAGAACACTGGAGTGGGTTGCCATTTCCTTCTCCATTGTATGAAAGTGAAAAGTGAAAGTGAAGTCACTCAGTCATGTCCGACTCTTAGCGACCCCATGGACTGCAGCCTACCAGGCTCCTCTGTCCATGAGATTTCCCAGGCAAGAGTACTGGAGTGAGTTGCCATTATTTAGGGAATACTTTTTTTGACCTTCACTCTTCATAAGGCTACTAAAAAATAATTGGAATGCATCGTACATTAGTATTAATTACAATTTAACCATTGTGGAAATTGAATTTGACATCATCTCAAAAGTTTTCCAGAAGTAACTAGTAAAGCCAGGGGATTGTTTGATTTATTAAATATAGAAACTGTATTTGATAACATTTACTAAAGAACTTCTTGCTGAAAGTGAAAAAGGAGAGTGAAAAAGTTGGCTTTAAAGCTCAACATTCAGAAATCTAAGATCATGGCGTCTGGCCCCATCACTTCATGGTAAATAGATTGGGAAACAGTGGAAACAGTGTCAGACTTTATTTTTCTGGGCTCCAAAATCACTGCAGATGGTGATTGCAGCCATGAAATTAAAAGACGCTTACTCCTTGGAAGGAAAGTTATGACCAACCTAGACAGCATATTCAAAAGCAGAGACATTACTTTGCCAACAAAGGTCTGTCTAGTCAAGGCTATGGTTTTTCCTGTGGTCATGTATGGATGTGAGAGTTGGACTGTGAAGAAGGCTGAGCACCGAAGAATTGATGCTTTTGAACTGTGGTGTTGGAGAAGACTCTTGAGAGTGCCTTGGACTGCAAGGAGATCCAACCAGTCCATCCTAAAGGAGATCAGTCCTGGGTGTTCACTGGAAGGGCTGATGTTGCAGCTGAAACTCCAATACTGTGGCCACTTGATGCAAAGAGCTGACTCATTTGAAAAGACTCATTTGAAAAGATGCTGGGAAAGGTTGAGGGCAGGAGGAGAAGGGGACAACAGAGAATAAGATGGTTGGATAGCATGACTGACTCAATGCACATGGGTTTGGGTGGACTCTGGGAGATGGTGATGAACAGGGAGGCCTGGCGTGCTGGAGTTCATGGGGTTGCAAAGAGTCTGACATGACTAAGTGACTGAACTGAACTGAACTGAACAAGTACTATTGGTCTTCCCTGGTGGCTCAATGGTAAAGAATCTGGCTGCCATTGCAGGAGGCGCAGGTTCAATCCTTGGGTCAGGAAGATCTCCTGGAGGAAGGCATGGCAACCCATTCCAGTATTCCTGCCTGGAGAATCCCATAGACAGAAGAACCTGGTGCTGATAGTAAAGACACTACTGAATTGACTGAGCACACATGCATACATTTTTAAAATTATGCTAAGTGAAAAGAAACCTACCCTTAAGACTTAAATATCATTCATGTGTTAGATAATATAGATGTATTTTTCTCTATTGTTACATTATTAACTAAAATCCTTGGATATTATATGTAAAGCATGATTCTGGAAAGTAGAAGGAGAAAAGAAGAGTATTAGGGGACCTCAAAACCCAGGGACTTATATGAGTCCCTCCCTCTCCTTTCCTAAGAGAAAAAGTATTTTCTCTGGTGCAACAAATTGTGTGTGTTGTCTTTCTCTGACTTCTTTTACTTCATTCTAGACATGGAGCTGAAGAAATAAATGACCCAGAAATGCCAATGTGCAGACACAATAAAAGCCCCAACAAAGCCTGCTATTTCCAGACAAAAGACCAGGATAAAGAGAAATCTAGCAAAACAGAAAACCTTTAGGAAGTAACTATTCTTTATAGCCAACAGCCATCATAAAAATAACAAAAATCAAGTCAATATTGTGACTTATTGTCCAGCTATACCAGCAAAGTTTGAATGGAGATGTAGATTTCCTAGGCTGTGACAATGTCTCCCAATATCCTACCAGGGCGATGGCCAAGGAAGCAAGTGGCATCTCAGGTTTTCATCCTTGACACTGTAGTGTGAGAGGAGATCACATAGGAAGATTGGATCACCTTTCACTGGCAGCAACAGACATGCCTTTCCTCCACACTGAGGTGGTGTCAGAGGTAGTGAATCAAGACCATTACCTTACCAAGTGATAGTTAGGCCACTCCATCTGCAGTGTCACTGGAAAATGCATGGAAACCTAGAATGCCCACCCCTGCTCAGCATTAAACAGGAGCAACACCCATCTAGGGTGTAAATGAGGGTTCCCATCTTGGCTTCCCCAAGTGGGGGACCTGGATTTTTACCTCCACCTGTTAGTAATGAGACAGAGTGCCATGCCTTCCTTTGCCAGAGAAAGTAAGTTAAAGCAAAAAGTTTAAATAAGATCCAGAGACTCACATAACACCAAAAAATATTCCTGTGTCAATCAATAACTCCTTGTCATACCAAAACACAAAAATATTATAATACAAAAATATGCAGGTTGCAATCAATAATTCTTTGTCATACCAGGAATAAGGAAATTCTTAAACTAAATGAAAAAAATGTATATATATATAAAATCAATAGATGTCATTACTGAAATTTACTGAGCTAGCAGAAACGGTGGAATTATGTGATACATATTTCAAAGCATCCATGACAAAAGTGCTTCAATAAGCAATTATGAATGCACTTGAAGCAAATGAAAAAATAAAAATACCAGACTAAGAAATAGAAGATGCAGAGATGAAACAAATGGAAAATAATACAATAGCCAAAATTAAAACAAAACAACAGAAACCTCTGTGAATGGGATCAGTAGCAGAACAAAATAGAGAAAATTATCAGGGAATTTTAAATGAAACAATAGAAATACCACAATCTGAATGAAAGAGAAAAAAATAGACAGAAAAAAATAATAGAAACTCAGGGACCTGAGACACTATAGAAAATTATCTAACATTTATATCATGAAGCTCCTTGTCTTTAATTCAATTTTGGATATATTGGGTTGGTACAGAAGTAATTGTGGTTTTGGATCATGATGTTTAAGTCATTATAACTAGGCTCAAACATATCTTTATTAATCAAAACAGGAACCATTACTATCAATATATTTTTACCAATGAGAAATGTTTGTTCATCCCTGTAGCATAAAAATCATTGCTTTGAGATGTGACAAACTTTTGGAAAAGATTTTCCGCCTCCTAGTTGTGGAAGTGCTTCCCCTGTAAAAAGTTGCCAAGATGCTTGATGCAGTGGTAGTCAGTTGGCAAGAGGTCAGGTGAATATGACAGATGAGGCAAAACTTCGTAGCCCAGTTCGTCCAACTTTTAAAGTGTTGGTTGTGCAACATGTGGTCAGGAGTTTTCTTGCAGAAGAATTAGGCCCATTTTGTTAGCCAATGCCAGCTGCAGGTATTGTGGTTTTCAGGGCATCTCAGCATTACTTCTCAAATATAATGGTTTTGCCAGGATTCAGAAAGCTGTTATACAGCAGACCAGCAGCAGACCACCAAACAGTGACCATGACCTTGTTTTGGGGTGCAGATTTGGCTTTGGAAAGTGCTTTGAAGCTTCTTCCCCATCCAACTACTGACTGGTCATCACCAGTTGTGCAAAATCCACTTTTCGTCACATGTCATAATCCGATCGAGAAATGGTTCATTGTTGATGCATAGAATAAGATAAGATGACACTCCAAAATGATGATTTTTTTTTTTTTGGTTTGTGGTCAGCTAATGAGGCACCAACATACTGAGCTTTTTCACCTCTCCAATTTATTTCAGATGCCAAATGATCATAGAATGGTCAACGCTGAGTTCTTCTGCAACTTCTCATGTAGTTGTAAGAGGATCAGCTTTAATGATCCTCTCAATTGGTCATTATCAACTTCCAATCACCAACTCAATGGACATGAGTTTAAGCAAACTCCAAGAGATAGTGAAAGACAAGGAAGCCTGGTGTGCTGTGGTCCATGGTGTTGCAGAGTCGGACATGACTTAGCGACTGAACAACAACTTTCGATAGCCAGCCATTGAACTCCTCAACTTCAAAACTCATCTTTGCAAAACTTCTTGAACCACCTCTGCTCTGTATGTTCATTTACAGTTTGTAAGCCAAATGAGTTGATGTTGCAAGTTGTCTCTGCTGCTTTATGACCCATTTTGAACTCGAATAAGAAAATCATTTGAATTTTCCTTTCATCTAACAAATATCATTTCCCTAGTCAAAAATAAATATAGAATAAACAGCAAGTAATGTCATTAGCAAAAAAAAAAAAAACATAAAGCAAGAAATGCACATTAAAATAATGCACAATACAACCACATTGCAATTAACAATGCAAAATGGCAATTACTTTCTCACCAATCTAATATTTGTACTCTAGCACCAAGAGCAATTCAATTATATTAGCAAAAATATCAAAACTCCTGTAAACTGTTTTGAAAAACTTATCCCCAAACCTAAAAGCTTGAGATAGGAGCAATGTTATTTTGGATTTACACTGCCCTAATATGTATCTTGCTTCCTGATCCAAGAATTAACCTGAGACCAGCAAATCTATTCTGGTCAGATCAGATCAGATCAGTCGCTCAGTCATGTCCGACTCTTTGCGACCCCATGAATCACAGCATGCCAAGCCTCCCTGTCCATCACCAACTCCTGGAGTTCACTCAGACTCATGTCCATCGAGTAAATGATGCCATCCAGACATCTCATCCTCTGTCGTCCCCTTCTCTTCCTGCCCCCAAACCCTCCCAGCATCAGAGTCTTTTCCAATGAGTCAACTCTTCGCATGAGGTGGCCAAAGTACTGGAGTTTCAGCTTTTGCATCATTCCTTTCAAAGAACACCCAGGGCTGTTCTCCTTCAGAATGGACTGGTTAGATCTCCTTGCAGTCCAAGGGACTCTCAAGAGTTTTCTCCAACACCACATTTCAAAAGCATCAATTCTTTGGTGCTCAGTTTTCTTCACATATATACATACATATAAAGAAGACTATAACATGTGTTTTGAGTACCTGAGAGCTCTATTCCTTGACAGCACCATGTTTCCTTCAGTTTCCCACAAAGCTTACCACAGTAGCCATTACCACTAAAACTGCACTAAATTTACATTTAATCTTCTAAAAATAATTGCATATTTTATCAGCAATTTTACTTCATATATACTATGTGTGGTAATCACAAATAAATATATTCATGCCTTTTCATGTAATATTATCAATGCAGTTTTAAAACATTAACACAGATATAAAAATGATCTTACTATATCTTTCCCTTAAAATGTTTTGTATCTATTTCTAAAAGCTCAGTTTTTGAAAACAAGTTTTCATATCTTCAAACAAATTTGATATAATCATTTTGATTTTAGAAATGTAATTTTTCAAAGATTTTGTAAATGACCCTTTGGGGGCTTATTCATTATTCATAAATCTTGGGTTGAACTTGGTTTGTGTAGTCAGTAAGATTGACCCTTTTGCAATTAAAGCAAATAGTTCATTTAGAGTTTAATTTGCAATAAATCATAGTTGTAAGTTATTTATATATGTGCAAGGTTAGTGCTACAAATCACCCTTGTTTTTACTCTATGTCAAAAACACTTTCTCAGAGAAGGAAGTTGAAACAATTATGAATTTGATTCTGTGATAGTACCTAGAACATTAATTATTTATAAGCTTATTTTTATATATAATTCAGGTTCCTGCCTCACATCCTTAAGCATACGTGTGCAGCCATAGAAGCATGAATCACAAGAAAAGCTGCCTATTGTTTTCATTTATCACCACATTTATTTTTTATCATCTTACACTTCCATTCTTTTCTCCTTGAACATCGCTCAGTTTGGAAGGTGACTAGTACTCTTGCCTGGAAAATCCCATGGACGGAGGAGCCTGGTAGGCTGCAGTCCATGGGGTTGCTGAGGGTCGGACACGATTGAGCGACTTCACTTACACTTTTCACTTTCATGCATTGGAGAAGGAAATGGCAACGCACTCCAGTGTTCTTGCCTGGAGAATCCCAGGGACTGAGAGCCTGGTGGGCTGCCGTCTATGGCGTCTCACAGAGTCAGACACTACTGAAGTGACTTAGCAGCAGCAGTTTGGTTTGGATGCAATTGAGACTTTATCTGCAAAGGAACTGATTGTTAGGTCACCCCAGTTTGTTTCCATCCATGCAAGATGAACCATTTAAACAAAAACAGCCTACTATGTGCTTTGTTTTATGAAAAGATATTAAGGATGAAAAGGAGAACATAAAAACTCAGCTCTCAAAAACTTTGCATATGGTCTCTCACCAACATTTCTGCATGCTTGACTTACGTACTGTCATACATTAAACTTGTTATCTATTTCACAAATAAACCTCTTTAAATGAACAAATGTTTTGAAATAACTATCCTATCCACATTCTCATTAATAGCTAACATTGTATATCAGACACTAACAGATTCTAAATACATGCTTTATATATATTGTTATTTAACCCAAAGAAAAGCTATGAAATAAATCCTCTTGATATCCACTTTTTATAAATGATGACATTGTGGCTTTGATGGATGAGGAAACTTTTGTAAAGTCCCACCAATAGCATCACCCTCTGCAATCATATTTACAATATGTTCTGACCCATGTGCCAAATTCTTAGTCACCGTGGCAAGGTATTTAATCATAATTTCTTATTCTATTTAAGTAAGTTTGTTTAAATTGAATTTTTCCCAAAGTTGTTAGCACTAAGCATGGGATTTTTTCCATAATCTACAGCATTTATGCATAGCCTAATTTCCAACTATATAATCTGATTAAGTTCTTGAGAGCAATCTTGTATAGCAGATATCTACCATTTTCAGATGAAGATAAACTGCCTCAGAAACTCTAGGGGTTTTGCCCAATATTAAACAGATGATCAGTGTCCCAGCTAAAATGTCAGCTTCCATTTTTTTCTTCAGTTAATAACTTCAGATTCTTCTATGGCTTTAGTGAATTTTTTGATACATTTTGGTGAAACATGCTAAATGTGCCCTTCCATTGGTCATGTAACTTGGCTTATTCTAACAATGTGTATAAATAAACTTGCAACAACAAGAAGAAATAAAATGGAAATAGTTGTGGTACATGTATTTATCCATCCACAGAGAGGAGTAGAATAAGAGAGTGACAGGGCAGCACTTCTCAGGATACCTGATGCCACAGCCTAGAGCAAACTAGATATTTAAATTGACCTACCTCCATAGGCTGTCTGCCTGCAATGCGGGAGACCCGGATTCGATCCCTGGGTCGGGAAGATCCCCTGGAGAAGGAAATGGCAACCCACTCCAGTATTCTTGCCTGGAGAATCCCATGGACAGAGGAGCCCTGCAGGCTACACCCCATGGGGTCGCAAAGAGTCGGACACGACTGAGCGACTTTACTTACTTACTTACTTACTTACTTACCTCCATAGAGGGGGCTTCCCTGGTGGCTTAGACAGTAAAGCATCTGCCTGCAATGTGGGAGACCTGGGCTCAATCCCTGGGTTGGGAAGATCCCCTGGAGAAGGAAATGGCAACTCACTCCAGTACTCTTGCCTAGAAAATTCCTTAGATGGAGGAGCCTGGTAGGCTACAGTCCATGGAATCTCAAAGAGTCGGACACGACTGAGCGACTTCACTGGCTCACCTCCATAAAGAAAGGAAGCCCGCAAGCTGCTCTCCAAGAGTTGTAAGCTAAACCCAAAGACACTTTGCTAAACATAAAATCCCTGCGGAATAAAATGTTCTTTTCTAAACTACACAGGTTGTATGATGTCACAGCAGAAAGAGGGGTTTTCCTAGATCACAATTTAGGAAAATAGGATTTCTGCTTGAAATCGAAAAGAGAAATATCAAATTCTATTCTACAAGTCGGGGAAGGCAATGGCACACCACTCCAGTACTCTTGCCTGGAAAATCCCATGCACGGAGGAGCCTGGAAGGCTGCAGTCCATGGGGTTGCTAAGAGTCCGGCATAACAGAGTGACTTCACTTTCACTTTTCACTTTCATGCATTGGAGAAGGAAATGGCAATCCACTCCAGTGTTCTTGCCTGGAGAATCCCAGGGACTGGGAGCCTGGTGGGCTGCCGTCTATGGGGTCGCACAGAGTTGGACATGACTGAAGCGACTTAGCAGTAGCAGCAGCATTCTACAAGTATGACAATCATTTATCATGGTAAGTAAGACAAAAATATGATCTTCCCTCTCAACCAGTTTTTCTAAGCTTCACCTGCTACTGAAACTTGTTCAGGTACTCCTACATGTTCTATGCCATCAATATTGCCTTTGCACAGCAATATAATTTTTTGAATTATTTTCCTCCAAGTGGCTGTGCATTCCATACTCCATGTATTCTTTTTACTAGCATATTGTATTACTTCAGGAACACCTAATTTTAGGTGCTCGTGTCTATGAATACTTTCTTGATTGTACCAGACAATAGGATCTTCTGTTTCTACAGTATTTGCTTATACCTGCATATCCAGTATGCACTATTCTCTATTGAAGGGTAGGCAGAAAAAATTTTCCGTTTTTCACAACTGGTTCATTGACTGGTCTAATAGGTAAATTGACATAAACAGATTACAGGGGAAAAATAATTTCATGCAGAGAAGATTCCTATAAAAATAAGAGACTCAAGAAAGTGACCAAAGCAGGAGGGTTTTATACCTTTTAGACAAAAAAAAAAAAAAAATGCATTTGTGCAAAATTAACAAGACAAAGGGGTTTGGCCTTAGGGGAGTAAGTTAGTGAAGAAGTAGCAAGATTTGTTTATATCACCTTTTCAGCCCTAAATTCCCTGTGTCTGGTCATAAGCATGCATGTGACAAGGTGACATGTTCTGAAATCTTGGAGAAATCTTTGCTGGTTCCTTGTCTGTTGTTGTTGTTTAGTCACTGGGTCATGTTGTTGAACTCCAAGAAAAAACTTTTTAAATATTTTTAATATAAATTTATTTATTTTAATTGGAGGCTAATTACTTTACAATATTGTATTGGTTTTGCCATATATTGACATGAATCTGCCACGGGTGTACATGTGTTCCTCATCCTCAACCCCCTTCCCACCTCCCTCCCCATCCCATCCCTCTGGGTCATTCCAGTGCACCAGTCCCAAGCAAGATTTGTTTCACATATGATAATATACATGTTTCAATGCCATTCACCCAAATCATCCCACCCTAGCCCTCTGCCACAGAGTCCAAAAGACTGTTTTATACATCTATGTCTCTTTTGCTGTCTTGCATATAGAGTTATCGTTACCATCTTTCTAAATTCCATGTATATGCATTAGCATATTGTACTGGTGTTTTTCTTTCTGGCTTACTTCACTCTGTATAATAGGCTCCAGTTTCATCCACCTCATTAGAACTGGTTCAAATGTATTCTTTTTAATGGCTGAGTGGGAAGGGCAGTGTCTCATTTAGTTTCTTGGCATTACATACAATCCCTGGTATTGAAAGTTGTATTTGTTGATCAGTCGTGGCCAACTCCTTGCAACCCCATGGACTATAGCGTACCAGGCTCCTCTGTCCTTGGAATTTTCCTGGCAAGAATACTGGAATGAGTAGCCATTCCCTTCTTCAGGGGATTTTGCTGACCTAGGAATTGAACCCGTGTCCCTTGCATTGCAGGCAGATTCTTTACCATCTGAGGCAAACTGATGAATTTAAAACATTTCCAAAATAACAAGTTATGAAGTTTCCTGCTAGATAGGTGAAGAATTCATTCTGTTTTTGAGAGATCTTTGGATGAAGGGTAAATCCTAATAGCATCTTTATTCTTTCTACTAGTATTCATATATGGAAAAGAATTTCAGGCAGACACATGTAGAGAATATGCTTTTGAGTCACATCACAAGGGTAGATTCTGGGCTCAGGGGAGCAATCCATCTGAAGCAAGAAAGTGTTGAGCTATTTATCTAGAAAGATATGCTATTTAGCTAGTCTGAGAGCAGAAGAGCACACTTCTCCTACTAAAACCACTGATTACAATTTAAGATAACTGACTGTGCCCCTCCTAGACTATTCTGGTGAAATGTGTATCCCAAGGGAATAGAAAGTCAAATGACCAAATATAAACAAATAATTACAGAATAAAACTCCTAAGCATCTGTCTTGTTACCTTGAATCAACTGAGTAGGACTGAGTTTCAGTCAACTAACCGGCTTAGTAATGAGGCCACAGTGAAACAGTATCTAAGGAAGAGCTATCACCTGCTAGTGAGGTGGACATCAGTTTGAGTAATAGATTTTAAAAATGTTTGTTTCTATAATTTTGATCCAAAGAAATATTTTAACAGCTAGAGGATATAGTATATAAAATATATATAAGGTAGAGTATAATATAATATACAAGATATAAAATATATAAGGTAAAATACCTCATAAGTAACATTATTATCATTCTGAGAGTTTATAAATACTTTGAATATTAAAAAATGTTAGGTATTTTTAGAGATTTTACTCTTAATATCTTAATCCTAGTTTGAGCTCATTGGAGATGATAGCTGCAACAATCTGATTTAAGTATGCTAAATGTTTTGATTTGAAATTTTAATGAAGTAAGTAATTATTATAAAATATGTTGATTTCTCATTGTCCGTGAAAATTACAATGCAACACACAGCAAGCTTTTAACTGAATGAAAATAGTTTTTATAGTGTCAGTTTATGGCATACCATAAGTAATTGTCTAGGCAACCAATTATATTTTTATTGAGGACGCATCTGGTAAAACAACTGAAATAGTCATGTAAAATTTTTATATTGCTTGTTTTTTCTCATGGTTTGTGGTGTATTTAAATACTAGTACTGCCAAGTTCAAATTTATTGCTATAGCAAATTCCAAATAGGAACATTTTAACATTCAGGTATGAATATAAAGAAACTATATTGACTACACAATCCAAAGTGTGAAAGTAAAATTTTTAACAAACGTGTTTTATTATACTCCTAAATGTGTGTTGCAGAACACACTGGAATTGAAAGCCTAGAAATCACATGAAACATGAAAATGTTCATGAGAGAAAACCACAAATTATGAAGCATATCTGATAAACAGCATAAAGCTTGAAAGAGAATTGAAGTGAAGTGAAAGTTGTTCAGTCATGTCAGACTCTTTGCAACCCCATAGACTGTAGCCTGTCAGGCTCCTCTGTCCATGGAATTCTTCAGGCAAGGATACTGGAGTGGGTAACCTATCCCTTCTCCAGTGGATCTTCCCGAGCCAGGAATTGCACTGGGGTCTCCTGCATTGCAGGCAGATTCTTTACCAGCTGAGCTACCAGGGAAGCCCTGAAAGAGGATTAGGGAGGCATCTAATTGCCAGTTCACGGTACTTTAGACTGCAAGCAGCAAACAAAATGCTTTAAAAGTCAAAGACTTGAGAGGTGACAGGATTCTCAGTCACAGTGAAATCTTGGGATGCTGCCTGGTCTCAGGCAAAGTGGTTGGTCTGAGCTGTTCCGTAGCTTGGTCACTCTCAATGTGTTATGACTTTCATTTTCAGGCATTCTTCAGCTCACTTCATCTGCCATGGCCTTTAGCTAGTGCTACAAATCCCCTTTAAACATTTGTGAAATCCTCTACCCCTTCTTTAGTTGCTGTGCAGTGCAATGGTCATGTTAACCTTTGTGATCAAATGTATCTACTGGTTATGTCTGAAATTTACCTCAGTATAGAGGGGGTGTGTGTGTGTGTGTGTGTGAATTAATAGTAACATACACTCTTGGGATAATATTTGTAGGACCTTAATTAGGAATACATAATAGAGAGGCAGTTAATTAATAATTGAAGACTCTTAATCAGGAATTCATAATGCATGCACATCCATGTGGCTGACTGTTGGTTGTCTACTTAATGCCTAGTCTTTTCTACATCCTTATTACCAAAGTCCCCAATTTGTTTAAGGTTTCAAAGTGCCCAGTTGAGAAAATTACATTTCCCAACCCCTTTGCAAATTATTCCTGTCTTGAGACACAGTTACTGCCAATGAATTTTCCGCTGGGGTTTCTGGGAAAATTTGCTTCCTTGATACAAGCATCACTTATTTTTGTTGTTTATTTATTACTGTATTTATTCTGACATGGATTTCACAAGTGAAACCGTAGGTAAAGCACTACCTTGCAACCATAGATGACTATGAAAATAGATGCCATTTGCTAAAGATGGTGAAGTAGAAATGAGGAGCATGGAACATTCCTGGTACACTAGAGGCTCTGTTCCAACCCTAGGCTGCCTGCCTTTGCACATTTCCTATGTAAGGAGTCACCGGTAGTCACACTGGATAACTGAAGTTAAACACAATCCCAAACTGTTCTAAATTGTGGTAATGAACTGGTTTTTACTGTATTTGTCAAGAATAAGACCAACAGTCAATTATTACTCACTAGAAGGAATAAAATTTTACATGTATTCGTTTTGGTATTTTATAAGGAAAAAGTCAGCATTTATTAGCATGCAGATTACTTTTAAAAGGAAGCCATTCAAGTTTTGTCCCAAAATTATGTCAACAACTTTTGGCAATTTCATATTTCCTGGGTGGAGAAGAGATCAATCATAGCTGATTAGTCTTGGTATGTATTTTGAACATCTGTGTTTATTTTGTACAGATAATTCAAATTTGAGTAATACTTGTGATGATAAGTAAAATGACACTTTTAAGTAATATTTGTGAACAATCATATAGGATGCAGTGTTTTGACATGTTATATTACTTTACTCTTATAAAACTTAATTTGATAAAATATTTATTATTACAATTTTACAATTAGAGAAATCAAGGGTAAGAGAAGCCAATGACTCGCTGCATGTATGCATTCTGTCTCTTCAGTTGTTTCCAACTTTCACGGCCCTGTGGACTGTAGCCTACCAGGCTTCTCTGTCCTTGGGATTCTCCAGGCAAGAATACTGATTAGCAACTGAAATTTTTAGGTCCCAAATACCGAAAAGAAATAAGAGGTTGATGATATTTTCAAGAACGTCCTGAGGCTTTGAAATGGAAGTGATGGCAAGAGAAAATTGATAGCCTAGCATTTCCTCCATAGTTAATATGTTGAGTCAGATTTCATATGCTCATTATTATAAATGGATTCCAATTTTAAAGTTAGACTATTATTTACATTTGTCCTAGTTCTGGGAGGCTTTTGCAAGAGAAGATCATGTGACCTGATATTTACTGAAAGTTGCTGTTGTTTAGTTACTCAGGCATGTCTGACCCTTTGCAATCCCATGGACTGCAGCATGCCACACTTCCCTCTCCTTTACTATCTCCCAGAGTTTGCTCAAACTCACGCCCATTGAGTCAATGATGCCAGCCAACTATCTCATCCTCTTTGGTTAAAATGAGAAGACGGAAGATATGGTTAATTTACCATGCTGTGACAGTAGCTTTCACCTCTATTTTCACTGCAACCACCCATTCCCATGAATGTTTTTGATGGATCTGGTCAGACTGATCCACTTCTGAAAATGTAAACTCAAATATCCCACCTCTGAACATCTGAATAAAACCCATTTTATTTATGATGACATGTTGATCCTTATCCTTACGGAGATCTTTAACGTTGTTATTTTTATGCTAGGTTATCGATTTCCTCTTGCCATCACTCCCATTTCAAGGCCTCGTGACGTCCTTTTTTTTTTTTTTTTTGTTATAGTATAATGTATACTTTTTTTTTTAGTTTTAGTTTTTGTTTTTTATTTTATTATTATTATTATTTTTTTAATTTTTCTTAACTTTATAATATTGTATTACTTTTACTATACATCGAGATGGATCCGCCACCAGAATACACGTGTTCCCCATCCTGAACCCTCCTCCCTCCCCCCTTCCCACACCATCCCTCCAGGTCATCCCAGTGCTCCAGTCCCACCCATCTGTTATAGGGCATCCAGGCATCGTACCTGGACTGACTCGTTTCAGATATGATATTATACATATTTCAATGCTATTCTCCCCAATCGTCCCACCCTCTCCCAGTCCCAGAGTCCAAAAGTCTGTTCTATACATCAGTGTCTCTTTTGCTGTCTCATAAGCAGGGTGATTGTTACCATCTTTCAAATTCCATATATATGCGTTAGTATACTGTATTTGTGTTTTTCTTTCTGGCTTACTTCACTCTGTATAATAGGCTCCAGTTCTATCCACCTCATTAGAACTGATTCAAATGTATTCTTTTTAATGGCTGAGTAATACTCCATCGTGTATATGTACCACAGCTTGCTTATCCATTCATCTGTGGATGGACATCTAGGTTGCTTCCACGTCCTGGCTATTGTAAACAGTGCTGCTATGAACATTGGGGTACACGTGCCTCTTTCAATTCTGGTTTTCTCAGTGTGTATGCCCAGCAGTGGGATTGCTGGGTCATAAGGCAGTTCTATTCCCAGTTTTTTGAGGAATCTCCATACTGTTCTCCATAGTGGCTGTACTAGTTTGCATTCCCACCAACAGTGTAAGAGGGTTCCCTTCTCTCCGCACCCTCTCCAGCATTTATTGCTTGTGGATTTTTGGATCGCAGCCATTCTGACTGGCGTGTAATGGTATCTCATAGTGGTTTTGATTTGCATTTCTCTGATAATGAATGATGTTGAGCATCTTTTCATGTGTTTGTTAGCCATCTGTATGTTTTCTTTGGAGAAATGTCTATTAAGTTCTTTGGCCCATTTTTTGATTGGGTCGTTTATTTTTCTGGAATTGAGCTGTAGAAGTTGCTTGTATATTTTTGAGATTAGTTGTTTGTCTGTTGCTTCATTTGCTATTATTTTCTCCCATTCTGAAGGCTGTCTTTTCAGCTTGCCTATAGTTTCCTTTGTTGTGCAGAAGCTTTTAAGTTTGATTAGGTCCCATTTGTTCATTTTTGATTTTATTTCCGATATTCTGGGAGGTGGGTCATAGAGGATCCTGCTGTGATGTAAGTCAGAGAGTGTTTTGCCTATGTTTTCCTCTAGGAGTTTTATGGTTTCTGGTCTTATATTTAGCTCTTTAATTCATTTTGAGTTTATTTTTGTGTATGGTGTTAGACAGTGTTCTAGTTTCATTCTTTTACAAGTGTTCAACCAGTTTTCCCAGCACCACTTGTTAAAAAGATTGTCTTTAATCCATTGTATATTCTTGCCGCCTTTGTCAAAGATTAGGTGACCATATGTGCGTGGATTTATCTCTGGACTTTCTATTTTCTTCCATTGATCTATGTTTCTGTCTTTGTGCCAGTACCATACTGTCTTGATGACTGTAACTTTATAGTAGAGCCTGAAGTCAGGCAGGTTGATTCCTCCAGTTCCGTTCTTCTTTCTCAAGATAGCTTTGGCTATTCAAGGTTTTTTGTATTTCCATACAAATTGTGAAATTATTTGTTCTAGCTCTGTGAAGAATACCGTTGGTAGCTTGATGGGGATTGCATTGAATCTATAAATTGCTTTGGGTAGTATACTCATTTTCACTATATTGATTCTACCAATCCACGAACATGGTATATTTCTCCATCTATTAGTGTCCTCTTTAATTTCGTGATGTTCTTGAATATATCGTCAACCTCTTATTTCTTTCCAGTGTTTGGGACCTAAATATTCCAGTTACTAATCAATATAATTTATATTCCTTTTCTACCTTTACACTTACCCTACCCAGCAGATTATTGCCTGAAAAGATAAATTGAACAATTAGTAAACCAACTCCTTGAACCAGCTCGATTTTGTTGTTTTGAGGAACCCCTGGAATTTTAAATGCCAACTGAATATATCTTTTTTTCTGATGATTGTTGACTTAGATTAACTAAAGTTAAGCTATTTCCAAACATTTCTACCACCTTACAGTTCTGAAACCTTCGCTGGGTCACTGATTTCCCTCTTTGACTTTCTGCTAATTATATTTTCTTCATATTTAAAAAGAAAAAAATAGAGAAACAGATATAATCACATTCCTTGCCCCACTCTCACCTATATATGTACATTCTTTCTCATCTTTATTCTACAGCATCACATTTCTTTTTATAGCCCTGGGGTATCACTCTATTAATGACTGAGGAAGAATATGGGAATATTTTATTTAAATACATATTTAAAATACTTATTGGCTCCAATTTCTCTCTGGAATGCACTCTATCTGTCTTGCTCTAAGTAGCTGCATTTTTGTTGTTTGCTTATGTGTTTAATGTTATCTCTTATTCATACTTCAGAATAATAAAATATGATTTTGGTTATGATAATCACACTGGAATGCCCTAACAAAGGTTGTTAACATTGTCACACTTTCAAGATTCTATGGATCAGTGTCACTTGGCTTTATCCTTTTTTTTTTTTTTTTTTTGACACACAGTAGAACAGAGTGAAGTAAGCCAGAAAGAAAAACACAAATACAGTATACTAACGCATATATATAGAATTTAGAAAGATGGTAAAAATAACCCTGTTTCAGATCAGATCAGATCAGATCAGTCGCTCAGTCGTGTCCGACTCTTTGCGACCCCATGAACCGCAGCACGCCAGGCCTCCCTGTCCATCACCAGCTCCCGGAGGTCACTCAGACTCGCATCCATCGAGTCAGTGATGCCATCCAGCCATCTCATCCTCTGTCGTCCCCTTCTCCTCCTGCCCTCAATCCCTCCCAGCATCAGAGTCTTCTCCAATGAGTCAACTCTTCGCATGAGGTGGCCAAAATACTGGAGTTTCAGCTTTAGCATCATTCCTTCTAAAGAAATTCCAGGATTGATCTCCTTCAGAATGGACTGGTTGGATCTCCTTGCAGTCCAAGGGACTCTCAAGAGTCTTCTCCAACACCACAGTTCAAAAGCATCAATTCTTCGGCGCTCAGCCTTCTTCACAGTCCAGCTCTCACATCCATACATGACCACAGGAAAGACCATAGCCTTGACTAGGCGAACCTTTGTTGGTAAAGTAATGTCTCTGCTTTTGAATATGCTATCTAGGTTGGTCATAACTTTCCTTCCCAGGAGTAAGCGTCTTTTAATTTCATGGCTGCAGTCACCATCTGCAGTGATTTTGGAGCCCAGAAAAAGAAAGTCTGACCCTGTTTCCACTGTTTCCCCATCTATTTCCCATGCAATGATGGGACCAGATGCCATGATCTTCGTTTTCTGAATGTTGAGCTTTAAGCCAACCTTTTCACTCTCCACTTTCACTTTCATCAAGAGGCTTTTTAGCCCCTCTTCACTTTCTGCCATAAGAGTCGTGTCATCTGCATATCTGAGGTTATTGATATTTCTCCCGGCAATCTTGATTCCAACTTGTGTTTCTTCCAGTCCAGCATTTCTCATGATGTACTCTGCATATAAGTTAAATAAACATGGTGACAATATGCAGCCTTGACGTACTCCTTTTCCTATTTGGAACCAGTCTGTTGTTCCATGACCAGTTCTAACTGTTGCTTCCTGACCTCCATACAGATTTTTTAAGAGGCAGATCAGGTGGTCTGGTATTCCCATGTCTTTCAGAATTTTCCACAGTTTATTGTGATCCACACAGTCAAAGGCTTTGGCATAGTCAATAAAGCAGAAATAGATGTTTTTCTGGAACTCTCTTGCTTTTTCCATGATCCAGCAGATGTTGGCAATTTGATCTCTGGTTCCTCTGCCTTTTCGAAAACCAGCTTGAACATCAGGAAGTTCACGGTTCACATATTGCTGAAGCCTGGCTTGGAGAATTTTGAGCATTACTTTACTAGCGTGTGAGATGAGTGCAATTGTTCGGTAGTTTGAGCACTCCTTGGCATTGCCTTTCTTTGGGATTGGGATGAAAACTGACCTTTTCCAATCTTGTGGCCACTGCTGAGTTTTCCAAATTTGCTGGCATATTGAGTGTAGCACTTTCACAGCATCATCATTCAGGACTTGGAATAGCTCCACTGGAATTCCATCACCTCCACTAGCTTTGTTCGTAGTGATGCTTTCTAAGGCCCATTTGACTTCACATTCCAAGATGTCTGGCTCTAGGTCAGTGATCACATCATCATGATTATCTGGGTCTTGAAGCTCTTTTTTGTACAGTTCTTCTGTGTATTCTTGCCACCTCTTCTTAATATCTTCTGCTTCTATTAGGTCCACACCATCTCTGTCCTTTATTGTGCCCATCTTAGCATGAAATGTTCCTTTGGTATCTCTGATTTTCTTGAAGAGATCCCTAGTCTTTCCCATTATGTTGTTTTCCTCTATTTCTTTGCATTGATCACTGAAGAAGGCTTTCTTATCTCTTCTTGCTGTTCTTTGGAACTCTGCATTTAAATGTTTATATCTTTCCTTTTCTCCTTTGCTTTTCGCTTCTCTTCTTTTCACAGCTATTTGTAAGGCCTCCCCAGACAGCCATTTTGCTTTTTTGCATTTCTTTTCCATGGGGATGGTCTTGATCCCTGTCTCCTGTACAATGTCACGAACCTCATTCCATAGTTCATCAGGCACTCTATCTATCAGATCTAGGCCCTTAAATCTATTTCTCACTTCCACTGTATAATCATAAGGGATTTGATTTAGGTCATGCCTGAATGGTCTAGTAGTTTTCTCTACTTTCTTCAATTTCAGTCTGAATTTGGCAATAAGGAGCTCATGGTCTGAGCCACAGTCAGCTCCTCGTCTTGTTTTTGCTGATTGTATAGAGCTTCTCCATCTTTGGCTGCAAAGAATATAATCGATCTGATTTCGGTGTTGACCATCTGGTGATGTCCATGTATAGAGTCTTCTCTTGTGTTGTTGGAAGAGGGTATTTGCTATGACCAGTGCATTTTCTTGGCAAAACTCTATTAGTCTTTGCCCTGCTTCATTCCGTATTCCAAGGCCAAATTTGCCTGTTACTCCAGGTGTTTCTTGACTTCCTACTTTTGCATTCCAGTCCCCTATAATGAAAAGGACATCTTTTTTGGGTGTTAGTTCTAAAAGGTCTTGTAGGTCTTCATAGAACCTTTCAACTTCAGCTTCTTCAGCATTACTGTTTACGAGACAGCAAAAGAGACACTGATGTATAGAACAGCAAAGAGACAGCAAAACCCTGTTTACGAGACAGCAAAAGAGACACTGATGTATAGAACAGACTTTTGGACTCTGGGAAGGGGAGAGGGTGGGATGATTGAGGAGAATAGCATTGAAATATGAATAATATCATATCTGAAATGAGTTGCCAGTCCAGGTACGATGCCTGATAACGGATGCCTGGGGCTGGTGCACTGGGATGACCCAGGGGGATGGTATGGGGAGAGAGGAGGGAGGAGGGTTCAGGATGGGAAACACATGTATACTTGTGGCGGGTCCATCTTGATGTATGGCAAAAGCAATACAATATTCTAAAGTTAAGCAAAATAAAATTTAATTTAAAAAAATAAATAAAATAAATAAAAATCACGAGTACCATGAATTATAAATACTTAAAAAAAAAAAAAGAAAAGAAAGTGAAAAGTGAAAGTGAAGTCGCTTAGTCGTGTCCGACTATTAGCGACCCCATGGACTAGAGCCTACCAGGCTCCTCTGTCCATGGGATTTTCCAGGCAAGAGTACTGGGGTGGGGTGCCATTGCCTTCATAATGCCACTCTTTTCTAGTTCCTTTCTTGCTTCTTTGCTTGTTGTGGAGATTGTAGAAAACAAACAAACAAAAAACCTGCTCTTCTACCATTTCTTGATAAGCTAGTGTTTTGCTCCATAATCCCTGCTGCTAATCATCCTATTTCTGAAACCTTTTTTACCAGTATGCTTTTCCACATAATCATTGCATATGAATCTTATAATAACATTCTAAATTATTAACTTAATACTTTTATCCTTGATATGCACTTTCCACATTCCATACACAACCTTTTACACTAGTGATATGATATTGTATATTTATATGTAAGATAACAAAAACTGTGATAGAAAGCATAACCTGAAATAGTTCTTTTGTGATCTAGCCTAGAGAAATATTTTCTAACACCATTTAAGCTTTCCTTTAGAAACTTTGGTTCCAGCTATGCACAATGATTTGCGATTTTCAAAAGTTGTTATGCTCTTGGACATTTGTTTTGTAGCATGAATCCTCTTTCTAGATTGCCCTTCTTCTTCCCTACCAATCAGGTTAATTCTTATTCTGACCTCAATAGTCAGTGTAAGAATTATTTTTCCCAGGCAACCTTGTACTAAATGAGAGTTAAGCCCTCCTTCACAGTCTACAGGGATTGCTATCTATCAATATTATATCTGTTTATCACAATGTGATTTTAATTTTTCTGATAAAATTATTAAAAACTAACATTTGGATGCTACTCCAGGCAAACATTCATTTATTCATTTTTCTTAATAATAATTTTGAGAGAGAGATTTGTTAACATCCTGGTATTACAAATAAGGAAACTGAAGCACAGAAAATGTTAAACAACTTGCACAAGGTTTCATGTCTGCTACATGGAAGAAGCAGAGAACTGAATGAATGAATTTTATTCCATTTTCATATTCCTCAATAAAAAATCTCAGCAGCCAGCTCAGGGAATTACTCATAACTGATACCTAATATGTATTTGTTGAATGTTGAATAAGATAGAGGAAATACACCCAAGATATGTCATTTAAGTACTTTCTGAGGTTGCTTCATCATTTCTGCTTAATTACTGTTCACAGGAGAGGTTATCGAGATTTAAAGTTTAAAAGCTTATGAATAAATTCGCATATGGTGAACTCAGCAGTTTTTTGTTTTTTGTTTTCTCCTCATATGGGAATGAATTTAGTTAACAGACAGGTGTTTAATTTAGGTATGTGACAAACATATCAGAAATGATAAGAAGGAATTGAGCAGAAATTTAGAGAAGGTCAGTGCCATCATAAAATAAAATTCTGTTATTTCCCTCTTACAATTCTCCCATCATTCCTTTAACCTCTCCCTGGTGTTGTTTTGTGATCTTGGAACCCTTAATCATTTTAATGCTTTGGGTAGACACTTTAAGTACATGATCATAAATCACAGTGAGGACGGTGAAGCCAGAACATTTTGTTTGTGAGTTTGCTGTTGCCAGTGTCATTTTTAATGAGAAGATTCTTCAGTGTGTTTGATATGAAAACAAAGATTCTGAGGGAAATATGAGAAACCTTAGTTTTAACTAAGTTATTTTATACAAAACAAAATCATATGCATTACATAAAGAATATTTCAATTTACTTTTTAGAAATATTTAGAAATAGATTTCATATGTATAATTTAACATATCTACCATTATAAATCATAGTTGTTTTTATACAAACATCATTTCCCTTCAGATTTCTCATCAAGCTTGGGTCATACATATTATGTTATTTGATGGCTTTCCTCATCTTTTCCATTTTCTGGTAATGCCACCTTCTTTCTGTCTCATACCCTACTTTTCCCGGCTGCCCTGAAATAACAATCCTAACTGATCCCATCATTTGAGTTTCTATACTGGCTTATATTATTTATATAACACTTTATACTCTGCCTTGTATGGTGAATTGTTTAGTCACTTAGCATTTATTGTGCAACTGCTACAAACCAAACATGCTGTGATATAAATATAGGTAAAAATATAAATAAATCTTAATCAAGAGGAATCACATTCAAATCAGATAAAAGGGCCATCACGAGATCCTGAACTTTGACTTTTTGCCATGAATAAATGTGCCTTTTGAGTGGTCTGCCTAGAGGTAGGATGAGTATTTCTCTGTGTGCTTATAGGAGGAAAACTATTTGACTAAGAGACAGATTCTTTTAGATGTTATCAACAAAGATTTGCCTTTGTATCACCCTGTTTTTGTGGGAGGATTGAATTTCCCTAGAACTCAGACTGGTTGTGCTATTTGTTTTTACCAGTAAAATGTGAGTGTGGATGGCATGTGTTAGTTCTGGACAAGAGCTTTAAGAGCCATCACAAGATTCTGCTATCTCTATGTTCCTGTTTTTTGGAAGTCTGAATATTTATAGGCTGAGGCTGTTCCTTTATCTTGGATTTAGAAATGACGAAGACTTGGAACACAGCCACACTTGACCAATAAAAGACATTAACATAAATGAAAAATACATTTTTGGTTCTTATAAGCTAATGATATTTGAATTTGTTATTTCAAAATGAGTTAGTCTGAACTAGATGACAAAGAAATAAGACAAAAGATGTATCATCCTTGACATCATGAAACTTATTGGCACAGAAAATTTTTAATTTAATAATGACAGCAACAGGGAATTCCCTGTGAGTCCACAGGTTAGGACTACACCCTTTCACTGCTAAGTGCCCAGGTTCCATCCTTAGTTGGAGAATGAGGATTGACTAGGATCCCACAAGCTCTGCAATGGTATGGCCAAAAAAAAAAAAAAAAAGCAATAAATGCAAGCTTGTGACTGCAAAGAGCACTACCAAAAAATTGTAAGAGATTTTATTAAGGAAATTTGTACAAATAAATGAATATCAGAGGAGGTCCCCATAAGTAGTAATATCCTCAGACCCTAGCAAATGGGTTCCTGCCCAGATTTTATTCCTCAGTGAACCCAAATTTTAGAACATTTTCCTCAAAAATTCCCAAGTCCCATTCTGAACCTGCGGCAGGTTGAGCCTGACAATACCACCTGGATTGCCTCAAAGTGAACCAGGATGACATGAGTATCAGGCCCCACTGCTCCCATTCAAATTCTTCGATAAATTGACTCCATTTATAGTGGCCATCAGTTCAGTTCAGTTCAGTTCAGTCTCTCAGTCGTGTCCAACTCTTTGCAACCCCATGAACCACAGCACGCCAGGCCTCCCTGTTCATCACCAACTCCCAGAGTTCACTCAGACCCATGTCCATCGAGTCAGTGATGCCATCCAGCCATCTCATCCTCTGTCATCCCCTTCTCCTCCTGCCCCCAATCCCTCCCAGCATCAGAGACTTTTCTAATGAGTCAACACTTCGCATGAGGTGGCCAAAGTACTGGAGTTTCAGCTTTAGCATCATTCCTTCCAAAGAAATCCCAGGGCTGATCTCCTTCGGAATGGACTGGTTGGATCTCCTTGCAGTTCAAGGGACTCTCAAGAGTCTTCTCCAACACCACAGTTCAAAAGCATCAGTTCTTCAGCGGTCAGCTCTTTTCGCAGTCCAACTCTCACATCCATACGTGACCACAGGAAAACCATAGCCTTGACTAGACAGACCTTTGTTGGCAAAGTAATGTCTCTGCTTTTAAATATGCTGACTAGGTTCATCATAACTTTCCTTCCAAGGAGTAAGCATCTTTTAATTTCATGGCTGCAATCACCATCTGCAGTGATTCTGGGGCGCAAAAAAAAAAAAGTCAGCCACCGTTTCCACTGTTTCCCCATCCACTTGTCATGAAGTGATGGAACCAGGTGCCATGATCTTAGTTTTCTGAATGTTAAGTTTTAAGCCAACTTTTTTAACTCTCCTCTTTCACTTTCATCAAGAGGCTCTTTGGTTCTTCTTCACTTTCTGTCATAGGGGTGGTGTCATCTGCATATCTGAGGTTATTTATATTTTTCCCAACAATCTTGATTCCAGCTTGTGCTTCCTCCAACCCAACATTTTTCTTGATGTACTCTGCATATAAGTTAAATAAACAGGGTGACAATAGACAGCCTTGATGTACTCCTTTTCCTATTTAGAACCAGTCTGTTGTTCCAAGTCCAGTTCTAACTGTTGCTTCCTGAACTGCATACAGGTTTCTCAAGTTATGATTACCCAATTATGCAGATTATTTTACTCATGTCTGTAGTTTTAGGAAGCATCAATTTTGTATACCTTGGCTACACCTGGGCAGGACAATCCCATTAACTTTCTGAAAATTCTCTACTTCAGATTTTAAAGCCAAGATCCTTTCTCATTCCAGTAACAATTAATGAAAATTAATTCCCTAGAATTACCCTACTTAGATAGATACTTGATTCTATTTTTCTTTCATGTAATACTAGATTTTCCTCTAAGAACCAATTTTATTCTCATATCTTCCCTCCTTTCTTTATTTATGTATTTATTTTTACCATTTTCCACTGTTTATTTTTGGCCTGCTGGATGAAAACCTCTTTTTTAAAAAAATGGACATTGCTATGAGACTCCAGAAGGAGAAAAAAAAAAAAATAAGTGAAAAACACTGACTGTTTAACTTCAATTATCTTTATCTTTTCACTGATACCATCAGTTGTCCACTGTTTGGTATCAGTAGGGTTTCCAGTTATCTTACAACCATTGTTTAAAATATGCACAATGAAAAATATAGAAATATATCAAGTGGTAGCACTAGGGTCAAGGATATGACCAGAATCCCAAAGACAAGACACAATAGTTAAAACAGTTAGCTGTGGCCATCCTGAGTCAGTTCATTTTTTAAACTTGAAACAGTTTAAAATGAGTTTAGGAAGGAAATATGAAGCAACCATCCAAGGGTTACCAACTTGTACCTGACATCATTTTAAAAGATGTTAAACCCATAAAACTAGTGCTTGCCCCTCATAGAACATTCAAAATGATATTGAAATCTGAAGTACAGGTAAATAAATGCGTTTTCCATACAGATGGCCATAAATTTCTCATGTGCCAGATTTCAATTAAGTTTTAGTTGAAAATTGTTTTAAGGTATCTTTTCCTGAAAATCAAATATCAGCCTCCACCAAAGAGCTGCTGCATACAAACCAAGTACTTTGTTCTTCTGGGTACAATATCAATCTCAACTCTTAAAGGTAGCTTCTTTGCATACAGTTTGAGACATATGTCAATATTTAACATCTATAACACAGAAATTTAACCTTGAATATTAAAGAGAGGCGCTGTAATCAGAAATAATGCAGTTGTCTTATTTAGTGAGAAAACCATCATCATGATGAGTACTTCAGTATTATGAGTTTAGTAAAAGAATTTAACCTTATACAAAAGTGGAGGTGCTGGGAAGTGGAAGTGGTTATATGTAGGTGGAAGGGGCAATCAGAAAGGCTGAGTCAAACCACTAAAGATTTTGCCTGAAGGACTGACAAGTGGTTACATGGACAATTGAGGAGATAATGGAGAAAATACTACATGTCCATCTTCCTAAGAAGGGGTAAGCTCAAGAAGAGGGACTCTGTGCAGCTAACACCCCTGCAGCTCCACAGCCAAGCATTTGGGGTGACTTAGGTCTTATTGGTCAACAGGACCAGAAGTTGGCAAGACAGTCTGAATGCAGAACAGAGGATGGCTGAGGTCCACTTTTGTGCCAGTCACCATATCTGAGTACAGTGACCTTGGTAGAAAAAATGGATACAGCTTCAGTTTTGCCTTCCAAATCTCATGCAAAGACTTTTTATGATCATTTGTAACTTGGAATTATAGAGGTGAAGAAAATCTGAGAAACGTAGTTTCCATCTTAACAAAATTGACCCTGGCAGTCCAGGAAATAGAGCACTCATTAAGCTTAAAAAAAAAAAAAAAAAAGACTTTAGGTCACTCTGATGATCACTTATACTATTAATGAAATTGTAAACATTTTCTAACCTTCTCTTCTTTACAATGCTGAGAAGAACAAGTTTGTCATAGCACCAGGATAATTATACTAACATGATTATATTCCTGTCCAGGCTCCTCATCAAATAGAGCTGTAACTTATATTTCCAAATTTAAATCAAGGAAATTAAAGTCTTCAATTCAAGGTTCCAAAGCACAATTTTAAGTGTAAAATTCATGCTTAATAGCTTCAGAGTATGTTTAACCATGAGGTGTGGTGACCATGAAACAGAAATTTCATCTGTCTTGAGAAATTGTATGTTTTTTTTCACTTGAGTATAAAATATTTGATATGGGAATTTGCTCAGTTAATCTGTAAATTAGCTTATCAGACTTGTGTAGGTTCTCATCTGAACAGAGGCTATTTTGCCTCTTTCCTAGGACTGTATTAAAAAAAAAAAAACAACTAGTCTCTAATAGAGAAAATTCAAACCCATGGCAAAGTTTGATTTTATTCCTTATTGGTTTAGCTTAAAATTCATGACTGTAGACCTCAAATAGGAACTTGATACTGCAGAGAAATCTTATATTTCTCTAGTATAATCATTTTCCACTCCTGAGATTGCTTTATATCTTTAGCTCTTTCTTCAATATCCAGTGGCTATACCTCCTCTCTCCTACCTAAAGGCTTCATCTCAGATTGCTTGAGAAAATAAAAGTATTTGGAGGAACTCTCTCAAATTTTTTAATCTAAATCTCAGAGAAAGCCTCTGTCTGTAGTTATGTCCTTTTGTTAAACGGGAGGATTATTTCAGCTCTCCTTAAAGTTCAAACAGTCCTCTTGCCTTCCAGACATTAAAACTCTTCTAAATGCTTATTTTATCTCTGTGTGTCATTTAAAATTGAAAATGACCTCAGTGGAACAAATTATTTCCTCCACCTATGCTTATTAATCTGCTAGTGTTCCTTGTTCTGAAATTAGTACCACCATCTCTTCAGTCGTTCAAGCCAAAAACTTGGGAGTCATCCTTTGCCTGGTTCCTTATTTCCTACTCCAGTGGTTGAATGTAGCTATGAATATTATACAGTGGTTCAGATCCTGTTATGTTCATTTATTTTGGCTAAGTCTATCATCACTGAACTTAGGCTTAGTCCCACAAACTAGCAAAAGTTCATGGATATTAATATTCATAGGCTGTGAATCTGTATAATAATAACTGACTCCAGAATAATGATCGGATTAAAACCTCAGAGCTAAAGCATTTCCAGATGTATTAACCAGACTTATCTATTTTCTCATGGACACCTAGAGAAATGCCTTAAGTGTTCCAGCTCTAGCAAGTGCCCGTCTTCTTTTTGCCTACTTGATTCCAGCCATTTCTATTAATACATTGGAGTAATACCTAAAACTCTGCTCCAGTTCACAGGACCCAAGATAGCCAAGTTGTGCAAATTAGTGTTTTCCTGGAAATGTTGGAAAATAGAACCAGAAAATAAGTCCAGTATCTCTCATGGTAGCTAAAACCCTACATACAAAAATAAGAAACTGTATCTCTCTCTCTATATATATATATATAGAGAGAGAGAGAGACAGATAGACCAGATTAGGCCAGGTGAAACAGAAAAGAAAACTTTAGGTTTTGAAAAGATCATGGAATTGAGCATTCTCACAAATGCAAGCAGAATCCAGGGAGGAGATGAGAAATCTGTTGATATATGAATCTCTGACTCCAACTCTTTCTGAGATCTAGCATGATTCCTGTTGAGCTCTGTGAGATGGCCCTGTATGTTACAACAAATTCTTTTTTAAACTGAGAGTAGCCCAACTAACTTTGTTACTTACATTCAGAAAAATGTTAACTATTACATGCTTTTTAGGTATTCACTGAGTTGCATTTCTAGACTCCAATTCTACAAGTTTTTTTTTTTTTTTTTTTCTTTTGGTCCTGGGTACAATTTGGATCTCATATCAGATTGAAATAAATTTTCCTTCCTTGCTTGCTATGTGTTTTAGTGAAATAAATCTCCTTTCTTATAATGGAGTCTATTGCACTATTTATCACGACCTGTTATATTGTGGTCACTTATGTGTGTTTATCTCCTATAAGACTAAGTCCCTTTCCTGGAGGACAAGGCAATATTTTATCCTTCATTGTATCAAAGCTAGTACCTAAAGTACGGCTTGGCCCATCCTGGTGGATTCAGAGTAAAATATTTATTATGTGGTATGCTTTGAATATATAATTTTAATTACAGATACATTAAGGAGTGAAATATTGATATTGTTTCATTTAATCCAATGAAGTTTAGAATGTGTTCAATGAACAATGTAATATTATTTCCCAGAAAATGACCTATTTATTCTGATCAGGTCACTGCTAAATGGTTTAAGAAGCCATGTATTAATGTGATTTCAATTTATGATTTTAAAAATAAGTCTGAGTGTGCCTTCAACTATAGGCTATATTCCAAGTCTCATTGTAAGAAAGTGATTCATGTATGTCATGCTCTGTAATAATTTTCTTCAATTACTGAATGACTCTGCATTATAGTTTACCATGTGACCAGGCAGTTAATAAACTCCCTAGTTACTGGAAAATTACTAAAACTATATATTAATTAAAAATATCTCCATAATATGAGAAATTTTAATTTGGAGCAGTAATTAAATTATTTTCATCTCATAGATGATTATGTTTCTGCTTTTGTTGTGCTATTTGTCCATCCGTGGATTATGAGATTTGATATTTTTTTGACAGTAAGATATGTCATCAGAATAAATGAGAGACCTGTTTGACAGAAGTCCAAGAAATTCAACAATTTGGATCATGGAAGAAATGAGAAGTTGGGGTTAAGACAGAAGTAGAATAATAGCAAATAATTATAAACATATTAAACTGGTCAAAGAATAATTCTGATATTTCAGCAACCAGTAGAAAAACAAAGACACAAGAAAAGAACGTTAGATAACAACACTCAGATCGATCAGACAGCCCCCATTAAAGCACAAGGAAATAACCTTCCCAGCATCGGTCTCTCCAAGAACACTAGTGTATGATTAAAGCACCAGGAAAAACCAAAACCAGTCTCTCATCAGGATGGGTTTCCCTGATAGGTGAGCAGGTAAAGAATCTCCCTGCAATGCAGGAGACACAGAAGAGGCGGGTTGGAGCCCTGGGTTGAAAAGATCTCCTGGAGGAGGAAATGGCAGCCCACTCTAGCCTTCTTTCTTGAAAAAATCCCATGGACAAAGGAGCCTGGTGGGCTACAGTCCAAAGTGTTGCACAGAGTCGGACGCGACTGAGCAACTAAGCAAGTAAGCAAGCTCATCAAAATAGTAGATCTACTTAATGTGTCTCCTTTTGCTCTTCAAATCTTACCTGTGGGAGAGTCAGAGGGGCAAACAAGAAAACAGTGGAGTAAGTCTGTTATAGAAAGGAGAGTAGAAGCCACAAGTCATTCAGCAGACAAGATATCTTAGTACCTCATGAAGTGTGGAAATCTCCCTCTGTATCAGTTTGTCTTGTGTATCTCTCTGCCTTGATACCTTCCATAATCTACTCCATTGAGAGGAAAAATTAAGAACACTACCATATCAAACTCAGTTCAGTGGGAAACTAGGCTGATCTCTTGTTTGCCACCCAGCTGTATTGCTCAGCTTTTTCCTCCTTCCTCTTCCTGACTCCACTGTCATCCTTTTTTTTTTTTTTTCTCTCATGGCAATTCTACATCAACAAACTCAACAAGGGGGATTAGACAGTACTCCATTTATCTTTTTTTTTTAAAATTTATGGACACATACTTAAAGAAAAAAATTATTAGTTTTAATTCTAAAAGAGAGCTTGAATTCTGATCATTTGTCTGGCCATTCATCTTAATTTTTCTTCTAATATTTTGTCTACATTGTTCCTTTGGTCTGTACATTTTGACACCAATTGTTGAGCTGTTGACAATGATCTCTTTCCTTGTTTCTGGAACACTCTTCCTCAAAATTCCATGTATCAGACTAATCCCTTCTAGTCTCAGTACGCTGCAAGATGGAGAGAGAGAGGGAGTGAGAAATGAGACAGGAGAGTTCTGTTCTTTTGCAGTTTGATGACTTTTGAGGGATTCTGACACTAGAGGATAGGGGTGTCACTGAAAATGGCCATATGAAATATATGAGAGTTGTCTGCAGGGTGTTTCATACACTTTATATTCCATTTTTAAATTATCAGCAAGGAGAGAAATGCATGGAAAGAGTGGCTGTAATCACTATAAACAACAGATGCAGCAGCAGTTATTTCTGGGAAATGAAATGGGAGGTGGTGAGCCGTAGATTTTCATTTTTATTTTATATTCATCAGATCAATTTAACTTGTGTGTTGTACACACAGGACAAAAGCATGTAGAATATTCATAATTAAAACTAAAAAAGAATTAACTAGAGAGTAATAGCAGGGGCAGGTGGACAAAGCAGGATTGACACCAAAGTCTGCAGTAACAATGAAGAATTCATAATAGATGGAATTCCATCTATTCTTGCCTAGGAGGACATCAGTAGCAGACATAGTTTTCTCTGTCTCAAAGGCTAGTATGGCCATCACTGAACTAGGAACAATACTAGAATGAGTGACTATAATTGGCAGGTGGAAACAAAATTTGAATGATTAGTTTGATGGGGCAAAAGGAAGTAAACTTTTCTAGGAGGCTTAGATGGAAAATCCTCATGATATTTTGTAATTCCACAATAACTGTAAGGATGTTTTCTCAGTATCATATGTTGTGTTCTTATATCTGAAGTCAGAAAATTGTGTTCCACGTCCCTTCAGATCTGGTCTCCATCACTTATTGTCTGCGTGAACTTGGGCATATCATTTCATCTCTATTGTCAGCTTCCTCATAAGAAAATCCAGAAAAAGAAAAAAAAAAAAAAAAACTTAGCTTACATTGAGTAAATTAAATGAGACATTTTATGTTAATCACCAAGGATGTATACATATTCCAGAAGAAATTGTCTTACTCCAAGGAGAGAAGTTAGAACTTCATTTAAATATTAACTCAATCATATATATTACAAAGTAAAATGAGTATGTAGAAAAATATCAAACTGCTGGTGAAACATTTGTGATACAAATTCCAGTATATGTTTGCTTTGATCTACAAAGAATCAATTTAGGAAAATGTAGCATAAGAGGTGAACTCAATGCATTTTCTATTAGGTGGTTTAACATATACCCTCTGATTTGCAACACACAAAAATGTGTGCTACTTTCAAAAGAAGAAAAATGAAAATTAGAGCAGTAATATCACACAGTTAATGATTAGAGAATCATGATTTAAAGCCAAATTTAGATTTTAATCCTAAACTCATGATTCTAAAATACCTATTATAATAGCTATAATATCCCACCACCTCTCATCAGGTGTATAGGAAAAGAGAAGTAAACTCCTTGACCTTCACCTGCATAATCAGCTCCTTATCCACCTCTAAATCAAAGTCCTTCAATTTCATATTGAAGATGGCATCCAGATGAACAGGGCTCATTATGTTTTATCCTCTTTTCCTGTGGGATTGGATGGCATTTTGAAAGTGGGTGTGCCTCCTGACATCCTAGGGGATGTGCTATCTGACCACTATTTGCAATGAAGATAAAAGGAACAATAACATTACCACACAACACTATACCACTTTCTTAGAATACATGCTCACACAGTGACTTCCTAGAACAGCTTTGTGATTTATTTTGAAAAAAATTTTAAGTTATACATAAGATAGATCAGATCAGATCAGTTGCTTAGTCGTGTCCGACTCTTTGCGACCCCATGAACTGCAGCACGCCAGGCCTCCTTGTCCACAGGAGGTTAATTATAGATTATTTGAAATAGGTACTTGTTTCAAATGGGAATTATTCAAAGAGACTATCTTTACAAAGAATAAAGTCTGTTATAGTAAAGGATCAGTTAGATGTTATCCACTTATTTTTTACACGAAACAATAAGAGAATATGTTTGATAATAATTAATCAAAAACTAGTTAAAAATAACATTTTATTTTCAAGTGTATCACCAAACTATGTCATAAACATTCCCTTTTGAATCTCAAATATATGTAGAAGCGTTTTACATTTTAAGTATAGCTATTTATTTCTTTGTTATGGAATTATAGACTTTTTTTGACAAATAATTATTATTTCAGGTTTTAAGCATTACTTATTTTTTATCATACATACAATAGATATATCGCAAATTTTAATAAAATTTATAAATATTGTGATTAAGAATTTATTTCTATAAAAACAGATATAATCTAAATGTATTCTGTCAAAATAGTGCCAAAGATATATTAGAAAACAGATACATAATACAATTTAAGATTTAATGTGATTTTTATTTAATTTTTGAATAATGAGGAAAAACTACTTTGTATTTCTTGGCCAAATAGTTTGTTTGGATTTTTCCATTAGATGTTATAGAAAACAAGAATGAATTTTTTGACAAACCCAGTATATCTGTTTTGAAATTTAAAGTTAAGTTACTATAAGAAATATTCTAAATAACATGATTATAAATTTCATGAATAAGCTAAAATATTAGTGTATAAATGCAATTTTGTGTATGAATACAGCATCTTTTTACATGCATTTTTGCATATCTGCCTTCTTTTTTCTGTCTAATTTGGATAATATTTGTACTTCTGCCTTGATGTAGAGAACTAACATCATTTTTCTCAAAAATGATATCTTACTTAGAAAATGTAGTTATTCAAAAAGAAAAAATAAAATCTAGATATATCTTAGAACAAGACATGAAAATAAAATAAGCAAACATAAAGAATATTAAATCAAGAACACAAAATCCCCATTATATGATTTCTTTCAATAATTTTGTTTATTTTTATAATTTACTAATGATTATTTTATAAGACCTATTTGTATGGAGAAAGAACTGATAAACTATTTTAAACCTATTTATCGATATTCACACATATTTAAAGCGAAATGGCTGGCAGTCAAATAAAACATTTGTTAACAGAAATGTTAACCATGTTAAAGAATTTTTAAAATGTAGATTTTTCAGATTATTAGAGGAGCAACCAGACTTGCTTACGAAACTTAAATACCATACAGAATTAGTCTATTTTAAAGATCTCTCTCTATATATATATACAGTTCTTCTAGATCACATTAAAAAAAGGGGGATTTTTCTGTGGTTGTGTTCTGTCTACACTCATGCTTGAGTGTGTTTATTTCAGGTCCTTAGGAGGGAACACTATCACTTCTGTAGACAATGATTAGAAGAAGGAAGAAAAGAATCATGATTATTGTGTGCCAAAATTGACTGCTGTTAAGAAGATTTTATAAGCCCTGTAGTACTTCAGTGTGCATAGGTAAGATGAAACTGACAAGCTAGCAGATGGTAGGTTGATGAAGAATGCTTTTATTAATCTATTAAAATAGCCCAAAGAGTCCCTGCTGGGTACCATAATAGTAAAATAAAATAAAATTAAATCCTATAAATTATGGCATAAGTCCTAAGGGAAGGAAGATATGTGTATACAGAATAGACAGCAACATAATTATGTTGGATAGTATTACAAGGTGAAGGGAAATAAAAATCAAGAATACTACTTTATATTTAATTTTCCTTGGGCAAGCAATGATCCTTCAAATAGCCCATTAATAAAATGTTATCTGACAGCATAAAATAGAAAATAACAAATTAAAAACAAAATATTTAATTGACTTTGTATTAAATTATTAACTATATGATTCCTTATTTCTTTGAACCAAAATATTTTCTTTTGCTAAATATATGTAATATAAATATACACTTTAGAATGATTCAGACTTAGTATGTTAACGAGTTTTAAAATAACTCATACTCCAAAATTTCCAAACTATTTAGGATTACTTGTGTGTGTTTGTGTGTGTATGTGTGTGTGTGCGCGCATGCAGGAATTATGTAATAATGATAAAATATAAAACAATACAGACATTTTATAGCATTTGTGTAAATTGTTTAAAAGATATAACATTTTATATGTATTTCTCCTTATTGATATGTAAATGAATAGATATAAAAGGATATATAATAACATGGTAAGAATTATCAGATTCACCTTTAATTTCAATTTGAAATTGGTAACTTTATTCTTCTGTAGACTTTTATTATACTATTCAAGTTATTTTTTGAAAGAAAAAATTCACTTTAAACATTGCATTTTAGTTTATTTTACCACTGAACTATTCATTAATATAAGTAATTCTGATAACCCAGAGTCCCAGAGTCTCTTCGATATAATGGGCTAAATAAGATCTATAATATTCAAACATTGCTCAGAAGTTTCTTCAGATTTCTAAAATGGAAAGCTTCCTTTGCATATTAATGCTCTAAATGATGTGTCATGAATATCTCTAAGTGACCTTTCATCTTCTCTTGTTAGATTTCATATGTGATGTATGTATGAGATAGAATGCGTTTTACTATGAGTATTTTCCCAGTGGGAAGGAAAAAATGCTCATACTTTGGTAATTTTCCAAAGAATGTAACAATTAAAAAACATTCACTTTAAAAAAAATGCACAGATTTATATTATAACTTATCTTCTAATGTTATAGCTTTGCCTGTTAAGTTTAAATAGATATAATTTTAAAAATGAAAATTAAAATTGATAAATAGCTATAATCTTACAGAAAATTACAAAAGAACCCAATTAAACTAGTAAGAATATCAGAAGTTATATAATATATTATTAAAATCATTTCAGGCATCCTTATTTCTTATTTATTTATCATACCACGTAGTACTCCAAATATTTTAATTTGCTTTTTGTCATTCTTCAATTATTTTAAAATGATAGCTAGAGGAAAAACATAGACACCACATCCTGACCACTTCAGTTCTAAACAGTAATCAGTATTCATCCAGAGGGCTCCGTTTAACCTCTGTTCATCACTCAGATAATTTCTTTCAATGAAAATTAATTCTAGAACCAGAGTCAAGAACCAGAGTTATCTATATATATATAAAATAACTTTGTACTTGACCATGAAACTAAGAACATAAAGTTATTTTTCACTGCATGTTTGTATGTACAGTTGACAGAATTTATGTGCTATCTTTTTAGATATACAAATATATGACTACTTCTCAAATAATTCCCAAACTTGCTTACTTGTTTATGGTATTATTTTAATGAAGAATCATTATTGTCTTTGTTCAGTAGCCCAGGCATGTCTAACTCTTTGCAAACCAATGGGCTGCAGCACACCAGGCTTCCCTATCTTTCACCATCTCCTGGAACTTCCTCAAACTCTTATCCATTGAGTCAGTGATGCCATCCAACCATCTTGTCCTCTATTATCCCCTTCTTCTCCTGCAGTTCTCCTGGGTTCCCTTACCCTACTGCTCTCCACCCGGGTGCCCTTTCCCAATAACATCTCTTGCTTTGTCAGCACATGTGTCTCCTCAGACAATTCATTTCCGAGAGTTAGACAAGAGCCCAGTTTCGGGCCCTGGAAGGGGTCCGCCTTCCTGCAACAAATGGTGACTCTGGCCGGGACTCTTCTTTACTGAGACTGACATCCTGACCACTCGGGGTACTCAGGGACCAGCTTGCCTGCCAATGGACCAGACCCAGCGGCCGCAACTGGGACCCTTTTGTCCCTGGTCTCCTCCTGACGCGGACAACTGGCCAGAGTGCCCCGAACTGTAAGGAACAAGAGACTTTATTGACTTCTCTCTCCTTCCCTCTCTCTTTCCTCTCCTTAGCCCTTCGTATCCTTCCCTGTTTTTCTAGTCCCCCCGTCCTGGACTCAGGAATCTGGTTGAAGGGCCCTCAGCCTGAGCTGAGGATTGGAGACTGATCACCTCCTCTTGGCAGAGAACTCAAATTCTGGTTCTGGTCTGGTTTGATTTCTGGTAGGGCAGAGTTCCTGTCCTCCCTTCTCTGGAGGCCCAGGGAAAAGTCCCATAAGGCCTGGGTATCTGTAGGTGGCAGGAGACGTCTGTAAGGCCACCCCTTTCGCCCCCTTCACCCGCCTCCTCCCCCTTCTTCTTTCAACCTGGCTTCCTTTCCTCCCTTTGAAATCTTTGATGTTAGTACTTGGATCTGAAGTTCTGTGTCTCTGTAGGAGGTTTTCTGAGAGACTGTCTTCTTGTATTTAAGGGTTTCCCTGGTGGCGCAGAGGTTAAAGCTTCTGCCTGCAATGTGGGAAACCTGGGTTTGATCCCTGGGTTGGGAAGATCCCCTGGAGAAGGAAATGGCAACCCACTCCAGTATTCTTGCCTGGAGAATCCCATGGACGGAGGAGTTTGGGGGCTACAGTCCATGGGTCACAAAGAGTCGGACACGACGGAGCGACTTCACTTTCACTTTCTCCTGCCTTCAATCTTTCTTAGCTAAATAGTATTTTCTAATGAGTCAGCTCTTTGCGTCAGTTGGCCAAAGTATTTGAGCTTCAGCATCAGTCCTTCCAATGAATATTCAGGATTGATTTCCTTTAGGATTGACAGGTTCAATGTCCTTGCTGCCTAAGGAGCTCTCAGGAGTCTTCTGCAACAATGCAGTTCAAAAGCACAAATTCTCCAGCACTCAGCTTTCTTTATGGTCCAACTCTCACATCCATACATGACTACTGGAAAAATCATAGTTTTGACTAGACAGATCTTTGTCAGCAAAGTAATGTCTCTGCCTTTTAATATGCTGTCTAGGTTGATCATAGCTTTTCTTCCAGGGAGCAAAGGTCTTGTAATTTCGTGGTTGCAGTCACCATCTGCAGTGATTTTGAAGCCCAAGAAAATAAAGTCTGTCACTATTTCCATTGTTTCCCCATCTATTTTCTATGAAGTGATGGGCCCATATCCCATGATCTTCATTTTTTGAATGTTGAGTTTTAAGCTAGCTTTTTCACCCTCCTCTTTCATTTTCATCAAGAGGCTCTTCAGTTCCTCTTTGCTTTCTTCCATAAGGGTGGAGTCATCTGCATATCTGAGGTTATTTATATCCTGATAATCTTGATTGCAGCTTGTACTTCATCCAGCCCAGCATTTCTCATGATGTACTCTGCGTAGAAGTTAAAAGGGTGACAATATAAATCTTGACACACTCCTTTCCCAAATTGGAACCAATCCATTGTTTCATGTCCAGTTCTAACTGTTGCTTCTTGACCTGCATACAGATTTCTCAGGAGGCAGATCAGGTAGTCTGGTATTCCCATCACTTTAAGAATTTTTCACAATTTGTTGTGATCCACACAGTCAAGGCTTTGGCATAGTCAGTGAAGCAGAAGTAAATATTTTTCACAATTCTCTTGCTTTTTCTGGGCCTCCCTCATGGCTTAGCTGGTAAAGAATCTGCCTCAATGCCAGAGATCTGGATTTAATCCCTGGTTTGGGAAGATCCATTGGAGAAGGGAAAGGCTACCCAGTCCAGAATTCTCACCTGGAGAATTCCATGGACTGTATAATCCATGGGGTGGCAAAGAGTTGGACACAACTGAGCAACTCTCACTCTTACACTTGCTTTTTCTATGATCCAATGGATTCTGGCAATTTGATCTCTGCTTTCTCTGTCTTTTCTTAACCCAGCTTGGATATCTGGAAGTTCTCGGTTCACATACTGTTGAAGCATCACTTAGAGAATTTTGAGCATTACTTTGCTAGTGTGTGAAATGAGTGCAATCATGCAGTAGTTTGAACATTCTTTGGCATTGCCTTTCTTTGGGATTGGAATGAAAGTCACCTTTCCAGTCCTGTGGCCACTGCTGAGTTTTACAGATTTGCTGACATATTGAGTGCAGCACTTTCACAGAATCATCTTTGAGGATTTGAAAAGGCTCAGCTGGAATTCCATCACCTCCACAGCCTTTGTTTGTAGTGATGCTTTCTCTAGTCCACTTGACTTCGTACTCCAGTTTGTCTGGCTCTAAGTGAATGATCACACCATCATAGTTTTCTGGGTTATTAAGATCTTTTTGTATAGTTCTTCTGTGTGTTCTTGCCACTACTTCTTAATATCCTCTGCTTCTGTTAGGTCCATAGCATTTCTGTCCCTTATTGTGCTCATCTTTGCATGAAATGTTCCCTTCGTATCTCTAATGTTCCTGAAGAGATCTCTCATCTTTCTCATTCTATTGTTTTCCTCTATTTCTTTGCACTGAACACTTAAGAAGGCATTTTTACCTCTCTGCTATTCTTTGGAGCTCTGCATTCAAATGGGTATATCTTTCCTTTGCCTTTCATTTCTTTTCTTTCCTCAGGTTTGTAAGGCCTCCTCAGGCAACCATTTTGCCTTTTTGCATGAAGAATCATCTTACCCAACCAAAACAATGAAATAAGAATATCCCATAACTTAAATTTACTTGTTACAAGTATTCAGTAAGAGATAAATAATCAGAAATAGTAGCATAAATTAGAACATTGTTAATATGTTCTAACATATGGTGGATGTGAAAGAGAAAATTGTTAACAGGTCGAAGAAAGTCATCTTGTCTTGGAGGAGCCATTACCCCAGGACCCCTTCATTTCTATGTTATAGCTGTAACTACTTCAGAAAACTCTGTGTTTAAATGGTCATAACAGAAATCAGCCTACTAAAGAATCACCACATATTCTGTTGAATTCATAATGTTAGAGACTAGAGGGGTAAGCAATGCCACATCTCAGGGCAAAGTATTCTCAGGGAAAGAAATTTCCACATTTCTACATAAGCATCTTCATATTTTATAAAATCTTCTACTGCAGGGCTTCTCACACTCTGATGTGAATATTAATCACTTAGGGGATCTTATTAAAACAAAGATTCTGATTCAGAAAGCTGGGGTGTGGTCTGAAATTCCACATTTCTGACATCCTATTATAATAACAGGAAAGGGAGGCCTGGGGGGTAGGGGGCAAAAAACGGACACACAGAGCGACTGATCTATCTATCTGATTATAATAACAATGCTGTATATTATGAATTCATTATTCCTAAATAGCTTCCTGGTTTGACTCTCTCTTAACATTATAAAAATAAATATTTTCTTGTAAGTTGGAAGATAGAAATACTTTAAGATTTGTATTTTCAGAGTTTTATTCAAAATATTTTTTCTCTGTTTCCTTTACACATAACTTATTTAGTCTGTGTATAATCATAGAGATGTGAGGTCATTCTCTGAATTCCAGAAAACAGTATCAAAAAATCTTACACTGGAAAATTTAAGGAGGGAAAACTGTTAGATTAATTCTGGGAAGGCAAAAAGGAAAGAGTAGAGGAAACAAATTGCAAATCTTCTCATCTTAGTTCAACACTGTTCTCTTTAAATATATGTTTCATGAACATTCAACTTGATTATATTGGAGAATGAGGTTGGGATAACTTGGCCTTTCACACACTTAATTTCACAATAACCATGCAAGAGTTTTTAGAAGGAAAAAAAAAATACAGTTCAGAGAGGTTATGTTACTTGAGCAAGCTAAAAATTGAAAAAACTATCATCTGAAGCCAAGTCTTTTGGCTTTAAAATGACTGTCTCCATGGCTCTATTTTGGATAACAGAATGATCAGTGCCTCCAAGGTAAACTTTGCCTGTTTGACAGCCTTGACCAGGGCACTTCTTTTTGGAACATCAAAGACAATACTTTTATAGCTGTCCTAGGCTTAATTCACCTCTTTTATTTTTTTTTAATTAATTTATTTATTTTTTACTTTACAATATTGTATTGGTTTTGCCATACATCAACATGCATCCGCCACAGGTGTACACATGTTCCCCATCCTGAACCCCCCTCCCACCTCCCTCCCCATACCATCCTTCTAGGTCATCCCAGTGCACCAGCCCCAAGCTTCAAGAGACCATACAGACAGAGCACAAACTCAATGGAAATCTATTTGAATGCAATGAAAGGAATTCTCTATCTGGAGGTCACTTAACCTTTAAAATGGGAATACAAAGGGAGAAAGGAGTTAAGCCATGATAGACTTCCCCTTTTTTTGCTTAAATTTCTGACTGTAAAATCTGCTGTTGGAAGGGAATAATTACCCATCAATAAAGGAAGGGAATCAAGACAGAGTAGAATTACATTGATATCAATACAGTTATAATCTGTGAAATGGACGTGTGTGTGTGGATGCTAAGTTGCTTCAGTCGTGTCTGACTCTGTGTGACCCTACTGGGCTCCTCTGTCCATGAAATTCTCAGGCAAGAATACTGGAGTGGGTTGCCTGGCCCTCCTCGAGGGGATCTTCTTGACCTAAAGGAAAGAACCCATGTCTCCGGCATCTCTTGCACTGCAGGTAGATTCTTTACCACTGAGCCACCAGGGAAGCCTACAAAATGGATAGTGATGAGTTAGTGACAAAATGATTAATTAACTGCTGGAGGTATTATTAGGACTTGTTAATTGTATCTGTCAACTTCACTGGATCACAGTGTGCCCTGATACTTGGTCAAAGGTGATTCTTAGTGTGCCTATATGACTGTTTCTGGATAAGTTTAACATTTTATTCAGAAGACTGAGTAAAGTAAGTTGCCTTCCCTAATGTAAGGACCTTGCCTATCTATTGGAGGCCTGTATAGAACAAAAGCATCTCACACGCTAGTAAAGTAATGCTCGAAATTCTCCAAGCCAGGCTTCAGCAATACGTGAACCATGAACTTCCAGATGTTCAAGCTGGTTTTCGAAAAGACAGAGGAACCAGAGATCAAATTGCCAACATCCACTGGATCATGAAAAAAGCAAGAGAGTTCCAGAAAAGCATCTATTTCTGCTTTGTTGACTATACCAAAGCCTTTGACTGTGTGGATCACAATAAACTGTGGAAAATTCTGTAAGAGATGGGAATGCCAGACCACCTGACCTGCTTCTTGAAGAAACCTGTATGCAGGTCAGGAAACAACAGTTAGAACTGGACATGGAACAACAGACTGGTTCCAAATAGGAAAAGGAGTACATCAAGGCTATATATTGCCACCCTGCTTATTTAACTTATATGCAGAGTACATCATGAGAAATGCTGGGCTGGAAGAAACACAAGCTGGAATCAAGATTGCTGGGAGAAATATTAATAACCTCAGATATGCAGATGACACCAAACTTATGGCAGAAAGTGAAGAGGAATTCAAAAGCCTCTGATGAAAGTGAAAGAGGAGAGTGAAAAGTTGGCTTAAAGCTCAACATTCAGAAAACTAAAATCATGGCATGGCATCTAATCCCATCACTTCATGGAAAATAGATGGGGAAACAGTGTCAGACTTTTTGGGCTCCAAAATCACTGCAGATGGTGACTGCAGCCATGAAATTAAAAGACGCTTACTCCTTGGAAGAAAAGTTATGGCCAACCGAGATAGCATATTCAAAAGCAGACACATTACTTTGCCAACAAAGGTCCATCTAGTCAAGGCTACGGTTTTTCCAGTAGTCATGTATGGATGTGAGAGCTGGACTGTGAAGAATGCTGAGCGCCAAAGAATAGATGCTTTTGAACTGTAGTGTTGGAGAAAAGTCTTGAGAGTCCCTTGGACTGCAAGGAGATCCAACCAGTCCATTCTAAAGGAGATCAGCCCTGGGTTTTCTTTGGAAGGAATGATGCTGATGCTGAAACTTCAGTACTTTGGCCACCTCATACAAAGAGTTGACTCATTGGAAAAGACTCTGATGCTGAGAGGGATTGGAGGCAGGAGGAGAAGGGGATGACAGAGGATGAGATGGCTGGATGGCATCACTGACTGGATAGACATGAGTCTGAGTGAACTCCGGGAGTTGGTGATGGACAGGGAGGCCTGGCGTGCTGTGATTCATGGGGTCGCAAAGAGTCGGACACAACTGAGTGACTGAACTGAATAGAACTGAAGGGAAAATTTACTTTCTTCCTGTCTTCAAGCTTGGCCATAAGTCTTCTCCTGCCTTTGATCTCAGAATTATCCTGGAATTTGCTAAAACAGCTTTCAACTTGAAAGCTTTGAACTTTCAAGTTGAAAGTTTCAGCTTTGAACTTGAACTGAAACTATACCTACCAACTACAGGTTGTGAGATTTCACAGCTTCCTTAATAGATAGATGGATAGACACATAGAGATCTCCTATTGGTTCTGTTTCTGTGGAGAATGCAAACTGATACAGCTTGTTTCTATGTTGACAATTTCAGTGCAATGTTTATGTAAAGGGGCACACATGGGAATTTAGGCTTGCATCATTTTACTTCAGTCTTTGCATTATTAAATTCTTTAGGTTCTCAAGGAGACTGCAATATTTGTATGGCTCTCAATGACTTAATTGAAAAATGATGGTTTGAAGATATGATTTGAAGAATGCAGAGTATTTATATACATTAGCATGTATGGTTCCACAGCATGTATGTTTCCACTAATAGTTACTCATGATGTACTCTGAATATAAGTTAAATAAGCAGGTAGGCAAGCCAAAAAATGACTTCTATCATCAATTTCAGCTTACCAATTTTTTTTTTTTTTCTGGTTACACCACTTGGCATGCAGGATCTTAGTTCCTTGACCTGGAATCAAATTTGTCCCTCATGCAATGGAAGCACAGAGTCCTAACCACTCAACTGCCCAGGAATTCCTTGAGCTTGCTGATTTACACTTAGAAAATTTTAACATTCTAAGAGATTCAGTTCATCTCATGAGCACTGAATGGTTATCAAAAACACCCAGACTTTAATAAAATTTTCATATTTCCACAGCTTCCCCTGTGTCTGCTGCTAAAGAATCTGCTGCTAATGTAGGAGACTTGGGTTCAATCCCTTCAGTCAGGAAGATTCTCCTGGAAAAGGGCATGGCGACCCACTCCAGTATTTTTGCCTGGAGAATTCCATGGACAGAGGAGTCCGGTGGACCACAGTTAATGGGATCACAAAGAGTCAGACACAAAGAGCAACTAATACACACATGCATAGCAGAAAATAAAGGCTAATCATTGTAAAATAATAAAGAATAGGTCTGTTAGATGAGGAAATTCATAATCAATTGATGACTAAAGAGTTTAAATTTGAGGAACTATTGTAAAATATTAATTAATTCTGTGTATCCTGGAAAAATATTTATTGTATTTAATATTGCTTCCTCTCTTTGCCAAAATTAGTTGTCAGCATTTGGAATTGCCATTGACAAATGTCCAGCTTCCAATACTCCCCTTATTGTCTTATAGCTCCTTTGCTTCTTCAGTCATCCTATGCATTCTTTGTAGGAAATCCGATCTCTAGAATTGTATTTCTGGTGAACCAGAAAGAAGTGGGACAACAGGAACACCACTGAAGCTGAAATACAGATTTGGGGCTTTGGCCATCATCATTAAGCAATCACATGGTACCACTCACACAAAGCGAGAGAGCAAGAAGTCCAGCCACTGCTGACATTCTGTTCTGCCAGAATCTACCAATATATCTAAGATAGAGTCCTCACAATCTCATGCAAGTACCTGAAAGACACAAAAGAGTTCAGTTCCAGAGCCCTAGTAACCAGAATGTATGGGAAGTATGAATTGTCAGCTTCCCTTCATCTTCAAGGTGGAATGCAAGTTGAGACACAAGCCATCATTCTGTACACCCTTGATCAGGAAGTCCAGGGAAGTGTATGAGGAACAAAGATTTTTTTTTTTTTTTAAGTGCCTGAACAAAATACATTTAACATTGAAATTTTCACAAAGTAATCAAGATGTACCTGTTTTGAGACAATTAATTTGAGGTAGGGCTATTGAATGGCACCCACTCCAGTACTCTTGCCTGGAAAATCCCGGGGACGGAGGAGCCTGGTAGGCTACAGTCCATAGGGTCGTGAAGAGTTGGACCTGACTGAGCGACTTCACTTTCACTTTTCACTTTCATGCATTGGAGAAGGAAATGGCAACCCACTCCAGTGTTCTTGCCTGGAGAATCCCAGGGACGGGGGAGCCTGGTTGATTGCCGTCTATGGGGTCACATGGAGTCGGACACGACTGAAGCAACTTAGCAGCAGTAGCAGCAGCAGCAGGGCTATTTTTAAGACATTTTAATAGTTATATAAACCAATATCATTAGGTAACATAAAAAACAACTTGCAGTCAATCATTTTTATCTTCAAGTAACATGAGAGACAGATATTCTCATTCTAATGCTGTGTATTATACCATATGAAATCTCACTCCACTTTAGTCTTCACAGCATATAATTAATGTGACTAAATTGGAAAAAAAACCACATTAATGTGTCACACTTCAAAACAATGGTGTTAGATGGCATTGTTAAAGTACTGTTTTTAAATGCCCAGCTTCAATGTTGAAAAAAATAGAATTATATTGAGAAAAAAATAACAGAGAGAAAACAAAAGTGAAACAATAAGTAAAAATAAAACAGAAATGCTAATATATTTTGACCCTGAGCTGTTGCTGTTCAGTTGCTAAGTCATATCTGACTCATTGCAACCCCATGGATTGCAGCACACCAAGCTTCCCTGTCCTTCATTATCTCCAATAGTTTGCTCAAACTCCTATCCATTGAGTGGCTGATGCTATCCAGCCATTTCATCTTTGTCACTCTCTTCTGTCCACAGTCTTTCCCAGTATCAGAGTCTTTTCCGGTGAGTCAGCTCTTTGAATCAGCTAACTGAAGTATTGGAGCTTCAGCTTCAGCATCAGTCTTTCCAATGAATATTCAGGGTTGATTTCCTTCAGGATTGACAGGTTTGATCTCCTTGCTCTCCAAGGAATTCTCAAGAGTCTTTTCCAGCACCACAGTTAGAAAGCATCAGTTCTTCAGTGCCCAGCCTTCTTAATGGTCTAACTCTCACATCTGTACATGACTACTGGAAAAACCATAGCTTTGACTATATGGACCTTTGCCATCAAAGTGATGTCTCTGCTTTTTAATACACTCTTCAGGTTTATGATAGCTTTCCTTCCAAGGAGCAAAGTGTCTTGTAATTTCATGGCAGCAGTCACACTGTTTAGTGATTTTGGAGCCCAAGAAGATAAGATCTATTACTGCTTCTACTTTTTCCCCTTCTATTTGCCATGAAGTGATGGGACTGGATGCCATGATCTTTGTTTTTTGAATGTTAAGCTTTAAGACAACTTTTTCACTCTCCTCTTTCTCTCTCATTAAGATGTTCTTCATTTTCTGCCATTAGAGTGGTGTTATCTGCATATCTGGGAGAAGGCAATGGCATCCCACTCCAGTACTCTTGCCTGGAAAATCCCCATGGATGGAGGAGTCTGGTGGGCTACAGTCCATGGGGTCACTAAGAGTCAACACAACTGAACAACTTCACTTTCACTTTTCACTTTCATGCATTGGAGAAGGAAATGGCAACCCACTCCAGTGTTCTTGCCTGGAGAATCCCAGGGACAGGGGAGCCTGGTGAGCTGCCATCTATGGGGTCGCACAGAGTCGGACACGACTGAAGCGACTTAGCAGCAGTAGCAGCAGCATCTGCATATCTGAGGTTGTTGATAATTCTCCTTGCAATTTTGTTCCAGCTTGTGATTCATCCAGCCAGGCACTCTGCATGATGTAATCTGCATATAAGTTAAATAAGCAGGGTGACAGTATACAGCCTTATCATACTCCTTTCCCAGTTTTGGACCAATCTGTTGTTCCATGTCTGGTTTAAATTGTTATTTTGACTTGTGTACAGGTTTCTCAGGACCCAGGTCAAGTGGTCTTTGTTCCCATCTCTAAGAATTTTCCACTGTTTGCTGTGATCCACACAGTCAAAGGCTTTAGCATAGTCAATGAATGGGCTACTATGATTCTTTACTGTCTGAGTCACCAGGGAATCACTAGTCTGTAGCAACCGTTAATTTATTTTCTGTCTCTAGCAATAGGTTTCTTATGGACATCTCATATCAGTGTAATCAGGCAATATATATTGGTATATAACTAATTGCTTGCATTTAGCATATAGTTGTAACTGACTGCTTACCCTTAGTGTTATGTTTTCATGTTTTTTTCATGTTTGTATGGCTACATCAAATATTAATCCATTCCCTGATGAATATATGGGCTTTTTCCACTTTGGGCTATTATGAGTAATTGTGTGGTGAATATTCATGGATGATGTTTGGCCTGAACATGACTTTTTAATTCTTCAACTATATATATAAAAGGAAATTACTGGTTTATGTGGTGACTATAGTCAAAAATTGAAGTTTTTACCAGAGTGACTGTAGCATTTTATATTCCAGCAATGTACAAGCATTCCAGTTTCTCTGTGTGCCCAAAAAGACTTTTTACTGCCTGGCTTTTTGACTAGAGCCATTCTAGAGGGTGTAAAATGTGGTTTATTGTGGTTTTAATTTTAAATTCTCTGATAGCTAATTATATTGACTGTCTTATCATGTGTTTCTTTGCCATTTTAATTCTACTTTGAAGAAATGTCTATTCAGAGTCTCTGCCTATTTTTAAATTTGGATATTTTTCTTTTTATTAATCAGCTGTAAGTTTTTATATGTCAACAATAAAACTTTCTTATCAGATATATTATTTGCAAGTATTTCCTCCCTTGCTTTGTGTTGAAAATTCTTTGATTCAATATTACTCTCAAGATTTGTGAGGAGATAGCTGTAAACTATACCAGGGTTTTTAAATTTGATTTTTTTTTTGAAGTATAGTTGACAACGACATTGTGTTACTTTGAGGTGTACAGCAATGTGATTCATATATATATATATATATATATATATAAACACACACACACATATATATATATAAAATCAGATGATTTTTCCATATAGGCTATTTCAAAGATTGAGTATAGTTACCTGTGCTATTAAGTCGTGTTGTGAATCTGTTTTTTATATAGTAGTATATATCTGTTATTCCCAAATTTCTAATTTATCCCTTCCCCCCACCCTCTCCACTCTGATAGCCATAAGCTTGTTTTCTATGTCTGTGAGCCTATTTCTGTTTTGTAAATAACTTCATTTGTATCATTTTTTATATTCCACATGCAAATTATATCATATGGTAATTATTTCTCTGTCTGACTTACTTCATTTAGTAAGATAATGTCTAAGTCCATCCATCTTGCTGCAAATGACATTGTTTTATTCTTTTTAGGGCTGAGCAATATTCCATTCATATTCTATGAATATATAACCCATCTTATTTATCCATTCATCTGTCAATGAACATTTAGTTTGTCTCCATATCGTAGCTATTATAAATAATGCTACAATGAGCATTGAGGTACATGTGTATTTTAGAATTATGGTTTCTTCCAAATGTATGTCAATGAGAAAGATTGTGAGATTATTGCTTGCTAAGTTGCTAATTCACTGCAGTGGTGTCCAACTCTGTGTGATCCCACAGACGGCAGCCCACCAGGCTCCCCCGTCCGTGGGATTCTCCAGGCAAGAACACTGGAGTGGGTTTCCATTTCCTTCTCCAGTGCATGAAAGTGAAAAGTGAAAGTGAAGTCACTCAGTCGTGTCTGACTTAGCAACCCCATGGACTGTAGCCTACCAGGCTCCTCCATCCATGGAATTTTCCAGGCAAGAGTACTGGAGTGGGTTGCCATTGCCTTCTCCGTGTGAGATCATATGGTAGCCCTATTTTTAGTATTTTAAGGAACCTCCCTGTTGTTCTCCAGAGTGGCTGTATCAATTTATATTCCCACCAACTGTGCGGGAGGCTTCCTTTTCCACACCCTCTCTAGCATTTATTATTTGTAGACTTTGATTACGTTCATTCTGACTGATATGAGGTGATATCTTTTTGTAATTTTGATTTTTATTCCTCTAGTATTTAGCAATGTTGAGTATTTTTTCACATGCCTTTTGGCCATCTGTATATCTTCTTTGGAGAAATATCTATTTAGGCATTCTGTCCACTTTTTACTTTTTTTATATTGAGCTGTGTGAGCTGTTTGTGTATTTTAGAGATTAATTCCTTGTTAGTTCCCTCATTGCAAATTATTTTCTCCCATTATATACATTGTCTTTTTTTTATGGTTTCCCATACATTTTTATCTCACCCTATCTTCAAAGAAACTTCTTTAGTTTATACTGTGAGATTTATTTTGAGGAATTGCTTGCTTAATTTTGTTTTTTTTTTGCAGCAACCGCAATATTTTTGATACTCAAAGTTTTAGTTTGAAAGAAAATTTTTCTTTGTTTTTATCTTCTTACATTCTTTTATTTAGGTGACAGTTTCATTGCAAAAATCACTGATTTCAATATCATTATATTCATATTCCACCCTCAGATAGTCTTTGAACTATCCTGAGAATTATTGAAATAGAAGCTTTGGTTTATTATTTTCTTTCCCCTCTTGAGAATTATACATACATAAAATAAAGTTTTTAAAAAATGTGAAATAGCATAAGGCTGTCTAGGTGTAGAAAAAATCTGTTTGGTAAGCATTTTCAGCAAAAATGGAATAATTGACTTGATATTGGTGTCAGAATATATGATTTCTATTTCAGAACTTTTATAGTACTGAAATAAATGCATAATAAAAGTTTACTGAAGGATTACCCTTTCTGTATTTTACTGCTTCCTTTGCTTATAATCCTGTTCAACCAACTGGTAGATGATACATCTGTTTCATCTGGAAAATGGGGATGAATGAGAAACATGAAATAATGGGAGAGGCTTGGGAAGTTTTGGCAGACTAAGCATGATCTTTTGGAAAAGGAGAGGCAAGAAAATGAAAGAGCCAAGAGGGGTGATTCTCTGGGGAAAATATTAATTGAGATATTCAAATTAAACAAGTGAATACCATCATGATAAAGTTCATGAGCCACAGTTCAGAAAATAATCTATCATACATTTTTGAATAAAATTTCTATGAAGGTTCAATAAAATGATAAAAGAACATAATGTTTTCAAATATTTATTAATATTAAATGAAGGCATGCATGCTCAGTTGCTGCAGTCACGTCCAATTCTTTGTGACCCTATGGACTGTAGCCCACCAGGCTCCTCTCTCAGTGGGATTATCCAGGTAAAAGTCCTAGAGTGGGTTGCCATATTATCCTCCAGATTTTCCCAACACAGGGATTGCATCCACGTCTCCTGCATTGCAGGTGGATTCTTTACTGCTGAGCCACCAGAAAAGCCCCTTTAAAAATTACACATATACATCAAATCAAGCTGGAATCAAGACTACAGGTAGAAATATCAACAGCCTCAATATGCAGATGATACCACTCTAATGGCAAAGGGTGAAGAGAAGCTAAAGAGCCTCTTGAGGAAGGTAAAAGAGGAGAGTGAAAAAGCTGGCTTGAAATTCAACATTAAAAGACTAAGATCATGGCATCCAGCCCCATTGCTGCTGCTGCTGCTGCTAAGTCGCTTCAGTCGTGTCCAACTCTGTGTGACCCCATAGACGGCAGCCCACCAGGCTCCCCCATCCCTGGGATTATCCAGGCAAGAACACTAGAGTGGGTTGTCATTTCCTTCTTCAATGCATGAAAGTGAAAAGTGAAAGTGAAGTCGCTCAGTCGTGTCTGACTCCTAGTGACCCCATGGACTGCAGCCTACCAGGCTTTTCCGTCCATGGGATTTTCCAGGTAAGAGTACTGGAGTGGGGTGCCATTGCCTTCTCCAATCCATCCCCATTACTTCATGGCAAATAAAAGGGGAAAAAAGCAGACGCAGTGACAGATTTTATTTTCCTGGGCTCGAAAATCAAGTATGGATAATGGCTGCAGCCATGAAATTAAAAGATCCATGCTCCTGGGAAGGAAAGCTATGACAAACCTAGACAGCATATTAAAAAGCAGAGACATCACTTTGCTGACCAAGATCTACATAGTCAAAGCTATGGTTTTTCCAGTAGCCATGTACATATGTGAGAGTTGGTCCAAAAAGAAGGCTGAGCACTGAAGAATTGATGCTTTCCAATTGTGGTGCTGGAGAAGACGAAATTCCCTTGGAGAGCAAGGGGATCAAACCCGTCAATGCTGAAGCAAACACCCTGAATATTCATCAGAGAACTACTGCTGAAGATGATTCTTCAATACTTTGGCTATGTGATGCAAAGAGCCTACTTATTGGAAATGGCCCCGAAGCTGGAAAAGATTGAAGGCAAAAGGAGAAGAGGGCGGTAGAGGATGAGATGGTTAGATACCATCACCAACTCAATGGACATGAGTTTGAGCAAACTTTGCAAGATAGAGGACAGAGGAATCTGGCTTGCTGCAGTCCATGGGGTTACAAAGAGTTGGACATGACTTTAAGACTGAACAACAACAACAATACATCAAATGGTGCTACAGAAAATTAAGTATATTTTAGGTAGGTTTCATTTACTAGAAACATTCAGAGCAACTTATAATCACAAATTAACTTTACTCCAAAGGGAAGCTTAGCTTCAGCAAAATGTATCAATCTTCATTTATGCTGCCCACTGATTTAATATACAATCAAATTTGCAGATTTCATAAAAATGTTATAAAAATTAGAAGATTATCTTTCCTATTTTTATTTTATAAAATAATTATACCTGTTATTTTTTTAAACTGGTATCTTTTACTGTTGCTAATAGTACATCTAAACATTGTTATCATTAGTTACAATATACTTTTATTTACCCTCTATGTAGAGGATTTTATAAATATAACTAAAAAGCTGATTTGACTTGCAGCATATTGCTTCAAAGTAAATGCATATTATTTGGAGAAGTTAAATAATTTATCATTACTTTACTAAGGTACTAAAGTGATCCAGAGATTTCCATATATATCAGCTTCCAGCTACTTTAATAGTCCTTGCATGGATGTCTACTACAACTAAACACACAATTTTCCATCCATTCATCCTACCTTGTCTCCTTTCTACTAGAGATTGGCACCTTGGTTATCTATTTCTTCCATCTAAAAACTGCGTATCATTCTTGACTCTCCCTGTATGAGAGGGACAAATTTCTGACCCATTTCTGACAGCTTTCTTTTCGATAACTCTAGGATCTTCCATTTTCATCCTTATCCACTAACATTATTTTCATCAGAATTATCCTCATCATTCTTTTAAATGACTGCAACTGATTAAGAGACACTGGAAAACATACCTCCTGCCTCCAACCCATGCCCATTCCATAGTATAAATTAATTTTTAAAACATAAATCTTATCTTGTCACTATAACAGTACTTCAGTGGTTTAGTATTTTTCTTATGATATAGTCCTAAGTACGTAACTGTTGGATATTATTGGGCTCACTCTGCATGGAGAACTCTTCTTCCTCTTCATTTGGCTTAATGTCTCACCTTCAAATGTCACTTTTTCCAAGAAAGCTTTTAATCTGAACCTATGACTGCACCTACCACTGAGACTAAAACACTTATTGGAGTTGTAGTTTTCTATTTACCTGTGCAGTTTTCTTTATGAACATTCTTCCAATAAAATATAGAATATGCTCCTTTGTTCACTATACTTCCTATTACTTACCACAAGAGTTAGCAAATTTTATAGATTAAAATTTTCTAATGAATGTGTAAACAGATGAATGTGTGCATTTGAACTTGGGTGTGTGTTTAAATAAACCTATAGCAGCGTGTGTGTATGTGTGTGTGTGTTTCTTTAGCACACATTCGGTAAGCCCCAACTCTGTGGACTTACCAACTTCTTATCTTTACAATTTGAAACAACATAAAATTCATCAGTTTTGTTTTGATATTATTACCTGAATAAAAATTAGAAATTATATTTTTCTTAGCTAATGTGTAATCATGCTATATTTTTGGAACATTTTAATAAACTTCTATAATAAAGCAAGAAAGCTTTAGTTGTAAACATGATTATGAAGTCTTTTACAGCTGTGTCATTTAAAAGATGCTCCAGAACATTCAGAATTTAGGTTTTTGATGAAGAAAACTTCATCAAAAATTTAAGTAGAGGGAAAAATCATTGAAATATGGAAGAACTAATAAGAACTTATTTTTACTTGCTTTATCATGCAAATGAGAGATCAAAATTTTAAATCATATCCTATTCTCTGACAGACAATAAGTACTTAATTGAAATATAAACTCCTTTGAAATACCTTTACTGCTTATCTTTTGTTCCTCACTTGTATCAAATAAAATACACAGAGGGAACATAATTGGCAAATCAATTGTCAATGTTAGATAATAAGTTCCATTATGTCCAAATTTAAGTATTAAAATTTAATGCATCCATTACAAAATTGCAGAGTTGTAAGAATACTAAGAAAGTTGATGCCCATAACTATGGTACTTACATGAGAGTTATAATTAGAATTTTGAGAAATAACACAAGGCATGAAAAGACTTCTAGATGCCTTTCATATAAAGATTTTGCTAATTATTCATGCATATTAGGCATTTCAAAAGAAATTTGTATGCTAAATTATTTTGAAAATTGTCTTCATATATCATTTCATGAAAACAAACTTTTTAATTTTTTCAATGAGTTATTAGACCAAAGGAGTAATCATTTTGAAATAAAGCATTAAGAAATTTAAAAAATGAACATTTTCCAAAAGATATCAGAAGCATTTCTTTAAAAATCTAAAAGGATTTTATCCTATTACTGTGTACTTTATCTTTAAAGCAAAATGTTTTGAAATTTATTTTCAATATGTTCTTGTTTTATTCAGTTCTATTTTACTAGTATCTTGATCTTTTTTTAAATTGAAATGTAGTTGATAAAGGATATTACGTTAGTTTCAAGTGTATTACATAGTGATTTGACATTTACATTATTTAAAAATGATCACCACAATAATTTTAATAACCAGTTGTCTTCATACTAAATTATTACAATATTATTAACCATATTCCTTATGCTGAATATTATATATTCAAGGTTTATTTGTTTTTTAACTAAGTAAGCTACAAAAGGTGGACTCTGCTGAATTCAAAACTTTCCCCTTCATTTTGTTAACTAAGTGATTCTTGGTAATTAGTTTAGCCTGTCTGTTTTTCATTGTTCTCATCTGTGAAATGGAATAAATAATAGTATCTACCAGAAAAGCTGCTAATACATTAAATAAATTAATACAGATAAAAGTGCCTTAAACATAATAGATACTCAATTCTTATCATTTGTTGCTGCTTTTGTTTCATTACATTGTTGAATTTAAAAAAAATTAATAGGACAGATACACAGGTTAGGTTTTTGCTCAGTATTGGATACCCATTCTATGTTAGGTATAAAAATAATAACTGCATAGCCAATGAAGTTGAATAGTAGCATTAATATCTTATAAAATATAAATAAGAATGGTTTTAATCTAAAAATACTTTGAACATTCTATTTTTAATACCATTCTTATGAGGCCTACTGTTTATTTGGTAGTGAACAGGAAGGAGGTATGCTACTGCTGTCAGACCCCATAGATGGCAGCCCACCAGGCTCCCCCATCCCTGGGATTCTCCAGGCAAGAACACTGGAGTGGGTTGCCATTGCCTTCTCTGAAAAGTGAAAGTGAAGTTGCCCAGTCGAGTCCGACTCTTAGCGACCCCATGGACTGCAGCCTACCAGGCTCCTCCATCCATGGGATTTTCCAGGCAAGAGTACTGGAGTGGGGTGCCATTGCCTTCTCCAGGAAGGAGGTATAGAACTGGCAATAAACTGAAGATAGCATGGGAAAGTGGTTCAGAGTGCTACTTCAGGAATTGAGTACTTCAGGAAGTATCTCACTTCTGTCACCTGCTAACTATATGTTCTTGACCTCTGTTTAACCACCTGTAAACTCTGAATAACCAGAGTTACTATTTAATATGTTCTTGTTAAGAACGTATGTTTTTATACTAGGTCAAAATAAATGTTCACTGTTACTACTTTGATTGATACATTAATGATAAAATCCACAAGCTGGGCAAAACCACAATAGACCAACAACATATAATGGTTTTGATTTCTTAGTTGAAGTGTCTTTCAAATTCTACAGTTAATCTGTTTAATATAAATTGCTAAAGCAATCACCGTGGCTACACAGGTGGTGCTTGTGGTAAAGAACCTGTCAATACAAGAAATTTGGAAAGCTCAGCAGTGGCCATAGGATTGGAAAAGGTCAGTTTTCATTCAAATCCCAAAGAAAGGCAATGCCAAAGAATTTTCAAAATTGCACTGGGGAACCCACTCTAGTGTTCTTGCCTGGAGAATCCCAGGGACAGGGAAGTCTGGTGGATTGCCATCTGTGGGGTCGCACAGAGTCGGACACGACTGAAGCGACTTAGCAGCAGCCACATATTAGTAAAGTAATGCTCAAAATTCTCCAAGCCAGGCTTCAACAGTATGTGAACTGAGAGCTTCCACATGTTCAATCTGGATTTAGAAAAGGCAGAGGAACCAGCGATCAAATTGCCAACATCCATTGGATCATAGAAAAAGCAAGAGGATTACAGAAAAACATCTATTTCTAATTCATTGACTACTTTAAAACCTTTGATTGTGTGGATCACAGAAAGCTGTGGAAAATTCTTAAAGAGATGGGAATACCAGACCACCTGACCTGTCTCCTGAGAAATCGGTATGCAAGTCAAGAAGCAACAGTTAGAACCAGACATGGAAAAATGGACTGGTTCGAAATTGGGAATGGAGTACATCAAAGCTGTACATTGTCACCCTGCTTATTTAACATACACAGGTAAATCATGCAGAATGCCAGACTGATGAAGCACAAGCTGGAATCAAGATTGCTGGAAGAAATATCAATAATCTTAAATACACAGATGACATCACCCTTATGGCAGAAGGTGAAGAAGAACTAAAGAGCCTCTTGATGAAAGTGAAAGAGTAGAGTTAAAAAGTTGGCTTAAAACACATTCAAAAAGCAAAGATTATGGCATCTAGCTCCATCATTTTATGGCAAATAGATGGGGAAACAATGGAAACTGTGACAGACTATTTTCTTGGGCCCAGAAAGCACTGCAGATGGTGACTGCAGCCTTGAAATTAAAAGATGCTTGCTCCTTGGAAGAAAAGTTGTGAGCAACTTAGCATATTAAAAAGCAGAGACATTACTTTAACGACAAAGGTATATATAGACAGCTGTGGTTTTTCCAGTAGTCATATATGGATGTGAGAGTTGGACCATAAAGAAGATTACCTGCAGGAGGGGAGGGCAACACACTCCAGTTTTTTTTCCCTGGAAAATCCCATGGAAAGAGGAACCTGGCATTTTATGGTTCATAGGGTCGCAAAGAGTCGGACACGACTGAAGTGACTGGTATGCAAAGCAATGATGATAAAATAATTCTGTTCCTAAGAGTTCTCAGCACAAAAAAGAAAAAAGAGAAAACAAAACAAAAAACACAGAGTAGGAGGTAACATTTGGAATAATGCAAATGTTTGTTTGGATCAGTTCAGTTCAGTCGCTCAGTCGTGTCCAACTCTTTGCGACCCCATGAACCACAGCATGCCAGGCCTCCCTGTCCATCACCAACTCCCAGAGCCCACCCAAACCCATATCCATCGATTCGATGATACCATCCAACTAACTATCTCATCCTCTGTCATTCCCTTCTCCTCCTGCCCTCAATCTTTCACAGCAACAGGGTCTTTTCCAATGAGTCAGCTCTTCACATCAGGTGGCCAAAGTATCAGAGTTTCAGCTGCAACATCAACCTTCCAATGAACACCCAGGACTGACCTCCTTTAGGATGGACTGGTTGGATCTCCTTGTAGTCCAAGGGACTCTCAAGAATCTTCTCCAACACCACAGTTCAAAAGCATCAATTCTTCTGTGCTCAGCTTTCTTTATAGTCCAACTCTCACATCCATACATGACCACAGGAAAAACCATAGCCGGACTAGACTAGATGGACCTTTGTTGACAAAGTAATGTCTCTGCTTTTTAATATGCTGTCTAGGTTGGTCATAACTTTCCTTCCAAGGAGTAGCGTCTTTTAATTTGATTGCTGTAATCACCATCTGCAGGGATTTTGGAGCCCAGAAAAATAAAGTCAGCCACTGTTTCCCCATCTATTTGCTATGAAGTGATGGGATGGGATGCCATGATCTTAGTTTTCTGAATATTGAGCTTTAAGCCAACTTTTTCACTCTCCTCTTTTACTTTCATCAAGAGGCTCTTTAGTTCATCTTCACTTTCTGCCATAATGGTGGTGTCATCTGCATATCTGAGGTTACTGATATTTCTCTCAGCAGTCTTGATGCCAGCTTGTGTTTCCTTGAGCCCAGCTTTTCTCATGATGTACCCTTCATATAATTTAAATAAGCAGGGTGACAATATATAGCCTTGACGTACTCCTTTTCCTATTTGGAACCAGTCTGTTGTTCCATGTCCAGTTCTAACTGTTGCTTGGATATTGATTGTTTTAAAAAAGTAATACATTTTTCTGATTTGATAGTATTACTTGTAATATTTGATAATATTACTTGTAATATTTGATAATATTATCAAATTTAGTGATTTGATCATATCAAATATGTGATTTGATAAGATGCCATTAATATTATTTACTAACATAATATTTATAAAATTCCACTTGGCTTCAGTGTATATCTTTACAAAATGGTTATATAAAAGAATGATTTTTTATTAGAACATGCTGTTGCCTAATTTGTTAAATGTGACTAAGGTGAAATTTGGGGAAACGAAAATGTAGAGTAAGCTTAATACTACTATAGAATATATTCTGTGAACTTGAATCATCCATCATACATCTGAAAATAAGCAAACTAGGAAAATCACCTGGTGAATAATTCAGTAACTTAATCAAAGGTGATGGTAAAAAAAACTAATAAGGAACTGACTGTAAACCCTACAAATAGGTTCAGATAGTTGGTTGGGATTTGTGAGTTTAGGAGAGATGTATATTACCACGGTGATGATTTAGAGTTTGTAGGAAACATTGTTATGGGTTAGAGTTTGCCAAGTTTAGTTATTGAGGGATAGTGACAATAGCTTAGTTTTTCTGGATATAATTTCTTATTATTAAAAAAGTAGCATTAACGTTGAGCTTCCCTTGTGGCTTGGTGTTAAAGAATCTGCCTGCCAATACAGGAGACATGGATTCAATCCCTGTGTTGGGAAGACTCCTTTGGAGAGAGCAGCCTGGCAGGCTACAGTCCATGGGGGTCACAAAAGAGTCATACATGACTTAACGACTTAACAACAGCAACAGCAAGTTATCACTGTGATGATCGTTGCTTTGAGACAAGTCCCTTCCAGACTGAGTATGGCATCACATGGAAGAAACAGTCATATCTGCACTGCCACTTATGAACCACTGTGTTTGTTGCTACAAATAGGACCATTTCAGCCTGTTCCTCAACATAAGGACCTAGAAAACAACATTACAATAGCCCCCAACGAAGTGTACTAATACCTGTTACTTCTGGGTTTTGTTACGTATTTCCTTTAAGGAAATAAGTTATGACCCACCTAGATAGCATATTCAAAAGCAGAGACATTACTTTACCAACAAAGGTTCGCCTAGTCAAGGCTATGGTCTTTCCTGTGGTCATGTATGGATGTGAGAGCTGGACTGTGAAGAAGGCTGAGTGCCGAAGAATTGATGCTTTTGAACTGTGGTGTTGGAGAAGACTCTTGAGAGTCCCTTGGACTGCAAGAAGATCCAACCAGTCCATTCTGAAGGAGATCAATCCTGGAATTTCTTTAGAAGAAATGATGCTAAGGCTGAAGCTCCAGTATTTTGGCCACCTCATGCGAAGAGTTGACTCATTGGAGAAGACTCTGATGCTGGGAGGGATTGGGGGCAGGAGGAGAAGGGGACGACAGAGGATGAGATGGCTGGATGGCATCACTGACTCGATGGGTATGGGTCTGGGTGACCTCCGGGAGCTGGTGATGGACAGGGTGGCCTGGCGTGCTGCGGTTCATGGGGTCGCAAAGAGTCGGACACGACTGAGCGACTGATCTGACCTGATCTGATCATTAGACTAAGAAGCAACACTTAAATTCAGACAAATAGGAAGGAATGAGTTCCCCAAATACGAAACTATTTGTCATAGTATTCCTCTGATGTGAACATTATTACCAAGGAGATGGAAAAATTGCAGTACAAAGAGATTAATCATCTAATGACACATGAAGCCACAAGCTGGAGAGGAAAGATCACCCAACTCACTGGTTCTCACAATCAATAAATTAAAATAAAACTACTGAGTGCTTTTCCTATATGACATATCTATTGCAACTAACTAGCACTAATTAGCACTATTCTTCTTTGCAAAGTTTAAAGCATTTTTTGAATCCTTGTCAGTTAGAAAATTAATGTTTCATATTATTAGAAGATATAGCTTCCAGGAAACTCATGACAAAATATTTCGCTGCAAATTATTCTTCCTTTTCTTGGGGTTACCAATGAGCTGTACATATGGTATACTAGTACAGAAAATAGTAGAAAGGAATCCAAATACCACTTTTCTAGTCCCTTTCCAAGAACCTATATATTCCAGTACACAGCTTCATTAAAAACCTGACTGGTGTGTATGGCTTATGCTTTAAGCTCAGGGAAAACTTTTATCTATGTATGTGTGTGCGTGCATTCATGCTCAGTTGCTTCAGTCATGTCTGACTCTTTGCGCCCCTATGGACGATAGCCTGCCAGGCTCCTCTGTCCATGGGATTCTCCAAGCAAGAATACTGGAGTGGGTTATCATGCCCTCCTCCAGGGGATTTCCTCACCCAGAAATTGAACTTGAGTCTCCTGAAGCTCCAGCATTGCAGGTGGATTCTTTACCTACACAATACAAAATATAATTATAAGGGATAAGTTTGTCAATAAAAGGAAATTTATCTTTGTGACAAAGCAGATCTAGATCAACTCTCCTACCCATATACATCAAGGAGAAGGGGAAAATATGAGATTAGTCAGATTTTTCTAGATTCACTTACTGTATGGGTTAAAAAAAAAAGTTGAAAATACAAAGGAAGGAGAGAAATCACATGAGGATAATTATGCATTTAAAGTGGAATAGGGAGTCTATGTTACTTTATTAATGCTAGAGAAAAATAGTTTGTTAATATGCAAATCCTGCTGGTCCTAAGATCAACCATAAACTAGACAAGACTCAGAAAAGCTGTTGTAATCATATTTATGGTTTATTGCAATGAAAGAACACAGAGTAAAACCAGCTAAAAGAAAAGGTACTTGGTGTGAAGTCCAGTAGAAACCAGGGGCAAACTTTCAGTGTCCTCTCTCAGTGGACTCACAAAGATTGCTCAATTTTCCTAGCGTCTATGTATGAAGTAGGCTTCCGTGGTGGCTCAGCAATAAAGAAATCCACCTGCCAATGCAGGAGATGTGGATTTGATCCCCTGGATCATGAAGATCCCCTGGACAAGGAAATGGCAATCCAATCTAGTATTCTAGCCTGGGAAACCCCATGGACATAGGAGTCTACGGGGCCACAATCCATGGGTCTCAACAGTCAGACACGACTTAGCAACTAAACGACAACATGTGAAGCAATGCCAACCAGGTGAATGCACCTGAGTCTGAATGTCCAGGTATTCTGAGAGGTTCAGTAAAAAAAAAAAATGACTGAAATTAATTGAACTTAAGTCCAAGCCTCCTTTGGAAGCTTCATGCCATCTATAGACTCCAAATTCTGATATAGTTGCATCAGATATATTGTCATCTAGGTGGAGAGAAGTATTCTCGCTGCTTCCTCTTCTGCTTCTTTGCAGAATCCTCTATTTATTATTTACACTTAAGTCTTTTCACGTCTTACAGATTTGACTCTTCCTGTTATACTGTAGTTATTTTCTGGCATGGTATTAGCATTTTGAAATGATGAGTATACATCAAGAGGATTCTGTTCTTCAGCGTTAATTTTCCCTGTTCATTTTTCTCTAGATTTTAAAAGCATTCTCTTATTCATGATGCCAGAAAGCCCGCTACAGTGTTTGAAGTTATTGAAGAAAAACATATTAAAGCAGAGTGACAAGCAGTGACACACCAAAGTGAAGTTGTCAGATAGAAAGTCAAAAGCCAAGATTAAGTAGAGACTGAGAAACAAAGTTATAACCAGCTTTAGATATAACCAAAAAAAAGAAGAGACCAAAATCAAAGGGTTCAGAACAATGTTTTTGCTCTTGTTGTTGGAAATGCTATCATCTTCACACAAACATTCAATTAAAACCATGATGACAGCAGTTGAGGGGTATCTAAGTCTGGAAATAGAAACTGGAGTTCTGTGTGTTCAGTTTAATAAGCCTTCAGAGTTTTAAAATAATATTTCAATGATAATCCAGTTAACAGAAATATCAAATTATGCAAACAGGTCTCACTCTCTCAAACTGATTGTTTTTCAAGCTATTTTTCTACCTGAGGGCTTTCAGTGCACCTTAATAGTTATTTTTCATACATGAAGAAAAGCATTAATTATTTTAAAGGGATACATTATATTAATTATTTTATTATAATTATCAATATATTTGATAGTTAATTGCCTTAGTAAACTGGTAGAATTTGTCTCAAAATTTAATGATGCAGCAAAATCATGAAATTGTGAACAAAGAATATACATATGTATTATCATTTAATCAAAAATTTTAGTGGATCATCTGAACTATGAAAGTGAAAGTGTTAGTTGCTCAGTTGTGTCTGACTGTTTTGACTCCATGGACTGTAACACACCAGGCTTCTCTGTCAATGAAATTCTCCAGGTGAGAATTACTGGAGTGGGTTGCCATTTCCTTCTCCAGGGTATCTTCTGAATCCAGGCATTGAACCTGGGTTTTCTGTATTGCAGGCAGATCCTTTACCACCCGAACCACCAGGGAGGCCCTCTCTGAATTATAAGACACATCATTTTAGGAATGAATAGAACTACATTAAAATCTTGCTTCTAAAACTTACTATGTGTGTGATTTCATGACTATTGAAGTTCTAATTTTCTGTCTCTTCTTGATAAATAGGAGAAAATAATGTTAGCCTAAATTTAGAAAGTTACTGCTGCTGCTGCTAAGTTGCTTCAGTCATGTCCGACTGTGCGACCCCATAGACCACAGCCCCACCAGGCTCCTGCATCCCTGGGATTCTCCAGGCAAGAATACTGGAGTGGGTTGCCATTTCCTTCTCCAATGCATGCACGCATGCTTAAGTTGCTTCAGTCATGTCTAACTCTGTGTGACCCTATGGACAGCAGCCCACCAGGCCCCTCTGTCCACAGAATTCTCTAGGAAAGAATACTGGAGTGGGTTGCCATTTCCTTCTCCATTCAAAGTTACTGAAAGGATGAAAACAGAAAATCTATGCAATGTGCCTATTAAAGTTACCCAGCTTATAGGTAAGTCTCAAAAAACAGTACCTGTGATAGCAGAACACATTTACTGCCTACATACTATTTAAGTGTTCTAAGCAATTCATAGGAATTACGACAATTATCACAATAATCTAGAACTTCTGACACTTCACTGCTTCCTGAAAGTACCTGAAGTAAAAATTAAAAGATAATCGTTTCACACAAAATCAAGGGTGTTTATATCAATAATCATTTAATTAGCTCTTAGCAACAGAGAGTTACAGGTTCATGAACTAGTATGACTCAGTTTAAATTCTGGCAGATACTTATCAATAAAGGAAGTGAAGCAATTTATTTAGCTTTTTTCTTGTCTTATAAATTATGTGTAACAGAGTGATGAGTTAATATAATCACAATTCTCTATCATTTCCTGATGCATTTAGGTACTCCACAAGTGGTAGTGGATGATGTAACTATTACCAGTAGATGCTGGGCCCTGAGTGCATTTATCAACATATTAATAAGGGTACTGAATTTTGTAGAGCAAGATAAGTACATGAGCAAATAATGGTACAAGGAGGTGTTAAGGAAAGGCACATTTGGAATAAAGGAGAGATACATGTAAAAGGGTGCTTCCCAGGTGGCTCCGTGGGTAAAGAATCTGCCAGCCATGCAGGAGATGCAGTAAACACCAGTTGGATCCTTGGGTAGGGAAGATCGTCTGGAGGAGGGCATGGCAACCCCCTCCAATATTCTTGCCTGGAGAGTCCCATGGACAGAAGAGGCTGGTGGCCTGCAGTCCTTACTGTCAACCCACTCCTGTATTCTTGTCTGGAAAATCCCATGGACAGAGGAGTCTGGTGGCCTAGCATAATGTTACACAGAGTTGGACAACACTAAAGCAATTGAGCACACACTAACGTGCAGATAAGAGGATGGAAAGTTCTACTGAAGGGACCTTGGTTAGAAGTTAGGATATCAGCAAAATTCTAGAGGCGGAATAATTACAGGATTTGACAGACTCTGAAGTGATTGGGGAACTTTTCGTAGTTGGGCAAATCAAAATGGGATGGACGTTTGGCAAGATATGCAGCAATAGACACCAGCAGGACGTAGATCAGAGAATCCCTACAGGACATACTGAAGACTTATGGGCATTTATGGACTATGGACTATTGATGTGGGTTTTTTTTTAATTTTATTTTATTTTTTAACTTTACAATATTGTATTGATGATGTGTTTTTAAGTAGGAGATAACATAATAAATATTTATCTTTTCAAAAATGTATGCCTTCCATGTAGAAGCTGCATTTCCAGAGAGGTGAATGAAGAAAGATTGATAATAGAGGCAGGAAAAAAGCTTAGCTGAGTAAGGGGCAAGAACCTGGAATTTCCCAATGATTGTAGTAATAAAAAGAATGAAAAATGTGTTTTAAATTGTGTAGAAATACAGCCAAAGTTACTGGATTAACAAATGATGAAATGTTATAGAGAGGAGGACTATTCTAAGATGGACCCCCAAGTTTCTGGTGTTGATGGGTAAAAGCAGGTTGTACCACTCACCACCTGAGTAACTTAGCAGATGCATGCTAGAGAATAAATAAGTGTGTAGACATAGCAGCAGACATATATATATATATATAGCTGGGGAGGTAACTAGTTACAATTGGCTGTGTGCCTGCAGCTCTGGCCAGGAAACACAGCTTTGTGAGTCATCTGAAAATATTGAATAGAAAAGCCACTAAAGAGGATTCAGTCTCCTTGAGTTTGGTGATAAGAGAGGGAAGAAAATTTACAATTGTGCAGTGCTGGAATAGTGCTAAGGTGACACTGAATGTTAATCCAAACCTAAATATCCTGATGGAAGTGTTTCCACTCTTACACCCTTACCTTTCTTAGATCTGTGTGGCCTATAAGAATACTGCTGCTGCTGCAAAGTCACTTCAGTCGTGTCCGACTCTGCGTGACCCCATAGACGTCAGCCCACCAGGCTCTCCTGCCCCTGGGATTCTCCAGGCAAGAAAACTGGAGTGGGTTGCCATTTCCTTCTCCAATGCATGAAAGCGAAAAAGTGAAAGTGAAGTCGCTCAGTCGTGTCCGACTCTTAGCGACCCCATGGACTGCAGCCCACCAGGCTCCTCCATCCATGGGATTTTCCAGGCAAGAGTACTGGAGTGGGGTGCCATTGCCTTCTCTGCTACAAGAATACAGTTCTCTGGAAAAAATAAATGCATACTTTTATTAATTTCCTACTGGCATTCAACATTTTGGCTTGAAATATGGACTTTATACAGAAAGTGTTTTTGTATTATCTGTACAATGTTGTCTTGAAATGAGACACATCTTTCTAATGTAATTTCCAACTACACTTTTAATACTTCAGTGTATCTGAAAAGCAAGTGTAACACAACTGCCTCAATAACTGATTTGGATCTCAAATTGAAACAATTATTGGAATTAATATTATCAAAAAAAAACACAGTGGAAAATTTTGGATGATGTCTAAATCCAAAAAAAGTGAATATCAGTCTGCTTTTTTTTTCCTTTTAAAACATGTTTAAATAAAAAGTGTGATCAGATCTATTTTCCCTGTGCAGAATGGTGAGCTATTTTAAGGACAATTCTAATGACTTAGTCATATTTTTATTGGATTCATGTTCACAAGTGGCTGAGTGTTGATCTCCTTTGGATATGTACCAGTGAAGTTAAAGACTTCTAGATCCTGAAGATGTACATTTTAAGTTACAGAAATGCTACATATCACAGAAATCATGTCTTAATCTAAATAAGTATCTTAAAATGTCCTGAATATCTCTTTTGGGTCATGGCCAGTTTCTCCTTATCACCTATCATCTGTACCTACTATCTGTGAGACATTTTAACCATATGTATACAATTCTCACAGCAATTTTATCACATCTGTTTTCCATATAACATGATGTAAAATACAAGAGGTGAAACTAAGTTGCTAAGGGCCCCCATGTAGTAAGAGACCAAAACACAAGCCCCGTTTCCAAAGTTCAAATTATTTTTCTTATGGCTTTAGCTTGCGTGCATGCTAACTCTCTTCAATCGTGTCTAACTCTTTGCGACCCCATGCACTGTAGCCCTCCAGGCTCCTCTGTCAATGGAATTCTCCAGGCAAGAATATGGAATTGGGTTGCCATGCCTTCCTCCAGGAGACCTTCCCCAGCCAGAGATGGAACTCACGTCTCCTGCGGCTCCAGCATTGCAAGCAGATTCCTTAACACTCAGTCAGCAGGGAAACCCATTATGCCTTGTGTGTACTTCAAATGCAGCTTATCTCAAGTAAATCTGATCCTTCTCAGTAGATTAAATAATATACACTGCTATACACGTACAATCAACCAGAGCCCTGAGGTATCTCAGATACCTATATTTCTCTGTGTTCTCAAGTCCGCTTTATGAACAAATCATGGTGTTTATTTAACCTTCTTAGTCACTGTAGAATACATCTTTTCACACTTGACGTTTTAGGGTATAAGAGGGTCCTTATGTCTTATTTATTTTATTATTATTATCTTCTAATTGCTTTCTGTCTCCTTAATAAAACACTATTTCACTCTATTCTTCATACTTTTATTAAAATAATCTTTATAAAAATACCACTTCGTTTCTTAAAATTATGTATTTGCCCCTATTGCCTTGAGGGTAAAGTCAAACACTTTAAATTTCACCATTTCTAAAGTGAACACATCATTCTTTTTCGCCTATGTCTTGACCCCCAAACCTACATGATCCAGTTTCATTGACTACTTAGCTCATGTGTAGTTTCATGACCTGAAGTTTTATTCTTGCTATTCTGTCTACCCAGAGTGTGATTTCCCCATTCTTTCTCCCTGCACACACCTACTTCAGTTTCAACTTCCAGCTCAAGTTCTATCATCTGCAAAACATTTTTGCCTCATCCTCAGCTTCAAGGGGAAGTAGTCACTCACTCTTATTTGCTTCATAACTTTTCTAAAATTGTTTATATTGTATATGTATCCTAGACCAATCAATTATACATTTCTTGAAATGAAAATTTTGTTATTCTGACTACCTAGTAGAATCTTTGGCCATGGTAGCAATGTGTTACATGTTCTTGAATGGATTAATTAAAATGCCTTTATTACAGATCAACTTCAATTTCATTATTCTTTCTGTAAGAAAATTAATCAGCATGATCTCTAATTCTTTGGAAAATCGGTACATGTAATATTTATTACAAATAATTTTTGTATGCTCAGAACAATCATCAAGATGAGTGTGTCTTGAATACTTTATTTAGGAATGATACAAGCCCTCACTATAGTCTATGGGGTCATAAAGGGTTGAATATGACTTAGTGACTGAACAACAATAACAATATAGTTAATACTCAGATATGTCCATTACAAAAGAAAATATAAAGTAGTATAACATAATGTAAGATAACAAGGCTGGTATAGATAGTACATGAATAAAATTATTATCAGTAGCAAAAATAATAAGTGTAGGTTACATGATAGGAGACAAATCAAAGTGAAGGTCTCTTTGTTGGAAACATTACATGTAATCATGTATATTTTCTTGAAAAACACAGATTAGCCAGATGGAGGTATAAGGAGAACAATATTGATATAAAAATAAAATCAGAACTTGGAAAGAAAAACATGGTGTCAATAGGAATGGAAAAAGTTCTAGTAAGACCACATAGATGTACAATGCACTGGAGTGAAAGATAAGTTCAAAAAAGTTTGTAGGAATAATTTTGGAAAGTCTTGCATTGTAGGGTCAGGAGTTGGACTTCATTTTGAACACGTGTAAAAGCCATCAATAATGTTGAATCAAAAGGCTGAGGCAATTGTGTTTTTGCTTTGAAATTAATCTCTGCTGAGTAGAGAAAGATGGAGAGAAGAGTAACAGGAAGCTCAGTGGTGTTACAAAACAATTGCAATAGTCTGCAAGGATTGGACTTCTTTGGTAGCTCAGATGGTAAACAATCCACCTGCAATGCAGGAGACCTTGGTTTGATTCCCAGGTCAGGAAGATTCCCTGGAGAAGGGATAGGCTACCCATTCCAATATTCATGGGCTTCCCTGGTGGCTCAGATGGTAAAGAATCTGCCTACATGCAGGAACCCTGGGTTGGAAAGATGCCCTAGAGGAGGGCATGACAATCCACTCCCATATCCATGTCTGGAGAATCTCCATGGACAGAGGAGCATAGTGGGCTACACTTCATGGGCTTACAAAGAGTCAGACACTACTGAGCGACTCAGAACAGCACAACACAGACAAGGATTATTAGGGCTTATGTGGCAAAGTGAAAATGGTAATATACAGGGCAATTTTAGAAAATTATTGGAATTGATGTTTGAATGTATGTTGAATATGAAAAGTGAGAAAGAGTAAAGGTACAATGATTTCATGTCTGTCCAACAACTATTGATCATTTATAAGTCAGACACAGCATTACCTCATTGATATAGATAACGCTATTATCAAAACCAAATATGTAAGAAAAGTGAAGAATTGAGATGGAACAGTAAACTGAGATTTTAATATTTTGAGTTGTTTCCACAGGCTGCTCATGTCAAGTGAAAAATTAAAAAGTGAGGTCACAACTAATTAATTTAGTCCAGGGCATTTAATAGCACAAATTGTAATTATAGGACTTAAAAAAAAATAGCATCATCTACACATTTCATTTAAAAGACATTGTATTTGAAGGTCTACCAAAGAAAGCAGAATAAGCTATCATTAAGTTTCATAGCATATGTTCTTGATAATATTAATATTTATTGTAAATTTTAAAATAAAAATATATTAAAATGTGGGGAATAAAAAATATTTAAGAGAAGTCTGAAGCCCCATGACAAGGTTTCTACCTAGTTTAATAACTACTGACTTAGAAGAGGTAATGAGAAGCTGAAATACTATGGCATAAAAAATGAAGACCTCTCCCAACCTTTCTTCACAGAGTATTGCAAGTTTTAAGACCTCTGTATTCTGTTTTGGTGACAAATCCTAACAGCTATATTTTGTCCGTACATTTAACCTTTAGGCTATGTGTTTCTGATAAGGAGGGATCTCTGTCCTCGACCCACACACACCTTACTGTACTGTTTTGGGATCCCTTTCTTGTAACCAAACTAAATGTCTATAATCCATATTATCTCTGTTATATATCAATCTGTCATCCCCTCCCTTTTTCTGAAAGAAATATTGTCTTATATGTGTTTGCCCATTTTCATGTGGTTTTACTACAGACCCTCCATATGGAAAAGTGTTGATATGGAAATAGGAAACCAAAAGACATAGTCTACTTCTGGGTCAGTTGAATGTGCATGTGAAATACACACATGTAAATATAATGTGAAATTCCATCTTTTGACATAGTAGTTGATATATTTTATGTGGGATAATTCATACAAATAATGCTGGAGCTCACCATCCATTGACTCAAATATGTTCATCATTTAAATGAGAAAGTAACAGAGCAGAACTAAAACACTTCACTTTTATCTTGAATTTTAAAATATAGGGCTTAATTCCATTACAGACATATGCATCTAGGATTCAAAGCTTTTTTACTTGCAAGAGTTAAGCTCTAGGGATAGAAAAAAAAAAGTCATAGAGTTTGAAAACCTTGATTTTGCAGTATCAAGGGCAAGTTAATGGGGGATTAAGGATATGTTGTACTTAGAGCCTCACAGTGAGTAGGGACACTTATGACTGCATTTAGTAATAATTTTCACACTTTACAAGAGAGAGAAAAAAACTAAAAACAAAAGAGCACTGCATGGACTCAGGAGAATTTTGGAAGAGAGAATATGAAAAATAAGATTGGGAAACCACTCTGAAGTCTTTAGATTTGAGTTAGAAAGAGGTAGAAAACAATCGGGCTTCCCAGGTGGCGCTAGTGGTAAAGAACCTGCCTGCCAATGCAGGAGCCTCCTAAGAGACTCGGCTGTGATCCTTGGGTCAGGAAGATCCCCTGGAGGAGGGTATGTCAACCCATTCCAGTGTTCTTGCTTGGAGAAGCCCATGGACAAGAGTCAGACATGATTGGCTCTTGTGGACCTTAGTCAATAGGGTTGCAAAGAGTCAGACACAATTGAAGCAAATTAGCACAGAGAAAGATTGTTATTTGGAGCGCTGTCCAAGAGATACAGAAGACTTTGGCCCATTATCTTCTTATCTCCACTTTTCAATAGAAATCTGAGGATATAGCTGTATGTGTGTGTATATGTTTGTGTGTGTATATGTTTGTGTGTGTGTGTGAATATGGAAGGGAATAGAGATTGTGGTGACAAGCCAATTTTGAATTAAGGTTTGAAATAATATTAGAAATTTTCTAATCTTTGAAGGCTGGCTGGGAGGAGGATGCTTCTACATTCACTTATAAAATGTTAACGTTAATCCAGTTGAGTGAATATCAAGGAATAAAACATCAAAACAATCCTGAGAAACTTCATTCTGTAAAAACATAAGTCCTTGAAATATATTGCTATTTTAAGTCACATCGTAAACCACAGGTCCAGAATAAACCAATTAGTGAGAAAGAATGCCAAAGCATCTCTCTCTGATCCAAAAGCCAGTAAGAATTATTCCTGCTTCTTTTAGAGCCAATCAAAATTCTCAGTTTCTATGTTCTGTAATGTACGTAAGAGCTGTGCCAGCGCTGACTGGGACAGTGTTTCAAAGGTAGGTCCCTTGCCCAGCTAATTTAATAAGTTATTTATTTTTATTTTAATTTGTTTCATTATCTTGATGTTTCTTTTCTTGAAAGTATCTCTGGCTCTTTCAGGTAGACTACCTGACTTAGTATAAACACATACTTTCTTAACAACATTTAAAATATTAACTCTTTTTATTCAGAGTTTAAAGGTGGGAAAGCAGAGTTCGAGAATGTACAATTCACTAGATATGGAAGGGGGATGCTTACCCCAAGTTAATCAGTTCCAAAAGTAGCACTCTGAACCACTCTTCCATGCTTTCTTCTGTTTATTGCCAATCCCACACCTCCTTCCTCTTCAAATCCATTGCTGGCTTTCAGTAAGGAAAACAGGCACTCATGCTCAAAAGACTCAAACTCCATGATGGCTTTTGGGGAAGAGTTTTTCAAAGGCAGTGTAAGGGAGGGGATCATGGGATTTAGGATCAACTCTTGGACATCTTCTGACTGGCTGGTGGTGAAAGAATAGGGTGGCATTTTAGGAGTCAGTAGCATCAACTTTCTGGTTCCAACCAGTCTGAGGGCTACCTGCTGGTGGTCAGCTTGCAGTCAACATCCTCCATGGTGGACAGGGTTTTATTGTCTTCAAACTAACTTATGATCAGACTTACCTTTACCTTTGAAACAAAACTGGGAGTCCTTGTGACTGATTTATTGTTTAAGTTATAGTTTCCTGCTGGGCTGTCCTATCTTTGTTTCTGCATTCTTTACTTCTTCAAGTACATGTTGGTAGGGGAGTCACAGTGGATTTTCACAGCCTCTTTCCCTATCAACAACAACTGAGGACACAGAGGGGTCTGTCACACCAGGAAGGGCCCTATGTGGACCTACTTCATTTTGGGAGTATATTTGCAATTCATTTTTTAGCCTTAGAATGTTACATATTATGTAACTTTTGGGCAACATAGGTTGAATCCTCAGGTCTTTGTGTTTTTTTGTTTTTCGTAGCCCTGGTTTTTTTTTGTTTGTTTGTTTTTTGTTTTCCTATCTTTACTTGAGACAACATATCTCTAGTTTTTGTGTGTTTTTTTAATATCCTTTTCTTTGGAATGTTTTTGAAATCTGCAGGAAATAGCCCAAACATGCCAATATTATTAATTTTTTCTTCTATTTGACCCTAACAGCCCAAGCACACGGCCTACCTTCCAACTTAATGGCAGGAAACAATTTGACTATTTTGCCACCCACCTCCGATTGTACACTCTGTGTTTTCCAGCCATCAATACCTGTGTCCTTGCCACCTACTTCCTGATTGCCTCCCCCAAACCAAAATATTCCTTTTTGAAAAATATGTGTTTCTGTTTGCTTATTCACTTATATTTTAGATTTTTAATTTAACCTTTTTTTAACGTGCACCCAGATCATTTGGGGAGCCTGCTAAAATTCAGATTTTGAATCAGAAGTTCTGGTGGAGGGCTTGAGATCTGGCATTTCTAAGAAATTCCCAGTTGATATCAGTATGACCAGGACAAGACCATGGTTTGATTAGTTAGATTCATGCACCATGCTGCTTCTTTCTACTAACTATTCTTTACAGGTGTTTCCTATTTAAGATAGCCAAATTTACTCTGGCTTGTTTAAATAAAAAGGAATCTATGGTTAAACCACATGCCCAGGGCAACCTGGAGGATTGGATCAAGAGACAATAGTCTGTTGCTCTAAGAAAAAAAAATCCCCAAATAATCCATAGGACTCACCCATCTAAAGAACTGCTGCTTTTGCCAAGATCAGGCAGAATATTAAAGCTGTTACCATAAACTGTTTCCCAATCTTGTGCCTCTGCAAAAATCAGGAAGCTGTTATCTAGCTTGTGGTTTCTAAATAAGACCACCTCTGTCATAATCTATAACAGCAGAATGGATTTCCACTCCCTGTGCCTCTCAATGCATAAATAATAATGAATCCAAGTTTCACAAGAATGCATTGACAAAACCTATATAGCTCATCCTCCTAAATAGCCACAGCTTGATTGAAAAATGAGTATGAAATATTGTTTTTATCTTTCTTGGTTCTTCCCTCTAGGAGCCTGGTATTGAAGTATGGTAAACACATAGACCACAGTCTTCATCCAGCACAGTCAGGTTTTGCAAGAGATAGACAATCTAATAACTGCTCAGGTGGGTAAGATAAGAAAGAAAGGAGAAAAAGATCCAATATATTGATATGTAGCTATTTCATGTATTAATATAAAATAATAGGTAGCTTTTAAATTCAAACTGAGATACCTATATTTACAAATTTAAAAAAAAAAAAAAAAGGACAAGAAAGTCTTTTACTCAAAGTAAAGAGTAGTAGATAGATTTCTTATTTAAATAGAGCAGGTTAAAGGATTTCTTCCCCGATGACAGCATATTGCCAGTCAAGATTTTACAACTCTACGTTATGTATTAAATCTCTAGATTATAAAGCTAGAGATTTTATAAACTTGTGCTAAATAACTGACATAATTTTAAAACTTGTAAACTCCAGAAATGTTAAAATATTTATATTATGTGCTAGGCATTAACAACCAAAATTTGCACAGTTTTACCCAGAGAAGGGGAGCTATGAAAAACCGATAGTTGTTTTATGAGTTATTCACAGGTATTGCCATTAGCTTTGGGGCCCAAAAAGATTATAAACGTGAAACAAAAATATATCCTGACATTCAACATTTTAGAGTGTTTCATTCTTATTTTTCTTTCCTTTTATTCCATTTTTGTCTTTGATTTTACAAATAAAAATTGCTTCATTTGATAAAATGAAAGTGAAGTCGCTCAGTTGTGTCCGACTCTTTGCGACCCTGTGGACTGTAGCCCATCAGGCCCCTCTGTCTATGGGATTCTCCAGGCAAAAATACTGGAGTGGGTTGCCATTTCCTTCTCCAGGGGATCTTCCTGATCCAGGGATGGAACCCAGGGATCAAACAGGGGTCTCCCGCATTGGAGGCAGATGCTTTAATCTCTGAGCAACCAGGGAAGCCTCATTTGATAAAGGTTGTCACTAAACCTGAAAGTATCAGTAGAAACCCAGCAAACTGTTAATTGCTCAGATTTACTACTGATTAACATATTTATCAAATAATGCAGTTGTTGAAAATTTGGACATCAGTTTTGAGATTTAAACATTTTGTAAATTTCCTTTAAGTCATAGTCATATTTTATTTTTATAGAACCAGCTGCATACTGTTTACTACCTAAGTTGAATATGTCAGCTATTAAGTTTTGCATGTTTTACTGATTGAAATGAATATATTAGTAATTAAATTTGCATTTACACTGATTGCCCTGAATATTGTGCAAATGTATATGTTGTTAAATTAAAAAATACATATCTTAGTAATTACTTCTATTAAGGAGATTTAGAGCCCATAACTTAAAATTAACCCAGCCATGAAGATTTTATTTGTCATTTATCTCTTAATCTGTTATTAACATGAAATACTACTCTGTTGTTTTTAAATGGCATTATTCATCATTAAAGTTTTTCTTTCTTTTCTTTTTTTTTGTGATGAGTGCTTGATTGCTTTGGATTACAAAGATCAAAACCTCATTGGTAATAAATTTTCTTTTGTGATTAATATTGATAAATTGGAGATATAAGGTCTAATACTTTAACTCTTTTGTATAATACAATTTAAGTGAATTTTTATTAATTTAATTTCCATGAAAATATGACTTGGAAGGATAGAAATTCTATTAATTTGGTCACTAGCATGTGCCAAGTTATCAAAAATATTTCTCTTCTTAATTTTCTTGGCAGTTGATGTCGTTTCACAGATAAGACAAACTCAAAAATGTTTAAATAAAGTCACTGAAATCTGTACCCCATGTAAGTAGTGGAGCTTGGAATACAATCTGGAACTATCCAGATTCAAATGCTCTAATTTCTACTCCATCATTCATGCCCTAGACTAAAAAACTCTTTTTAAAGAGTCAAATCTCTGTTACTTACCAAGTTTATGTGGTTGTACGTATTTCTCATCTCTGTGTCTATTTCTGAAATTAAGATAACAGCTATCATTTCTCAGTCAGTTCTGTAAGATGAATGAAATAGAATAAATGTAGGCTTTTTGAAAATCATAAAGCACTCTATTATTTTAAGGTATCCTGAATATATTTACTAGTCAATTATGATTTATGTCATAATATAAAACACATGACGAACTATGCACAGAATGAGAAGTAGAACTTAATATGTTCTCAGGAGTCAATGAATTTAAGAAAATTAAGGGGAGCAATGATTTGCCTGCAGCATGATGTTGCCATGTTTGCCATGATCTTTGGCATTACTATCTTCCTACACACTGTTTTTCTTTATTTGGAACTTCCCTTATACTCCAGTACTATTTTGCTTATGTTTATTTACCCCTAGAAAGACTTCCAGTCAATTCTCAACCTGCTTTATACCCCTGTTCCAGAAGCACTGTGTGCATTTATATTCCTGGCATTTATAAAACTTTCATGTGATTGTTATTCTCTTTGTCTATAACTCTTGCCAGTGTAAACATCTCTGATACACGGTGAATGCCAAAAAGTATTACCTGAGTAAGTGAGTTTGACTATCTCCACCTATAATTATTCAGTCACTAAGTAGCCTCCAACTCTTTGCAACACTATGGACTGTAGCTCACAAGGCTCCTCTGTCCATGGAATTCTCCAGGCAAGAATACTGGAGTGAGTCACCATTTCCTTCTCCAGGGGATCTTCCCGACCCAAGGATAGAACTCAGTGGCCAGTCCAGGTTCGATGCCTGATACCGGATGCCTGGGGCTGGTGCACTGGGATGACCCAGAGGGATGGTATGGGGAGGGAGGAGGGAGGAGGGTTCAGGATTGGGGAACACATGTATACCTGTGGCAGATTCATTTTGATATATGGCAAAACCAATACAATATTGTAAAGGTAAATAAAATAAAATTAAATTAAAAAAAAAAAAAGAACTCAGATCTCCTGCATTCCTGCATTGCAGGCAGATTCTTTACAATCTGAGCCACCATCACCTACTTTTTTTTTTTCTCTTCAGGTTTAACCAAAGGACAGACTTTGCTGTCCTTTACACCTCCTATAGTTTGCTCAAATTCATGTCCACTGAGTTGGTGGCAGCATCCAACCACCTCATCCTCTGCCACCCCCTCTCTTCCTGCCCTCTCCTCCTGCCCTTGGAAATGTGTATCCAAACATAAGGGTCTTTTCCAATGAGTTGACTCTATGCATCAGGTGGCCAAAGTATTGGAGCTTCAGCTTCAGCATCAGTACCTGCAATGAATATTCAAAGCTATAATTAGGTGATGTATATTCTTCTTGTTTGCCTTCAATGCTATATATTTTGTTGTGGCAAAAACACATAACATGAGCTCTATGCTCTTAACAGATTTTTAGGTGCACAGCACAGTATTAAGTATAAGCACAGTGTCATACAGCGGATCTCTAGAACCTTTTCGTTGTGCATGATTGAATCTTTATACCCTGAGCAATCTTGTCAGGAAAATAATTTATGAGTAAGAAAATTCAGTATAATATTGGATGCAGTGCTGTGCTGTGCTTAGATGCTCAGTCGTGTTCAACTCTTTGCGACCCCGTAGACTGTAGCCCTCCAGGCTCCTCTGGGATTTTTCAGGTAAGAATACTGGAGTAGTTTGACATTTCCTTCTCCAGGGGATCTTAGTGATCCAGGGATCAAACCTCAGTTTCCTGTGTCTCATGCATTGCAGGCAGGTTCTTTACCTGCTGAGCCATCAAGGAAGCTAATATTGGATGAGTCAGATTTTTCTTTTTTTGTTTTTGGTAAAACACTTTACTATATAACGTTGCCCAATTTCACAACTAAGCATATGTCACAAATCAATATTTTAATATATATGTACTTACATTAATACTAGATGAATATAGATATACACAGATATAAATCTATATATATTATATACATATATATATGTGTGTGTGTGTTTTAATTTCCATAGCCAAGATACATTATATGATCTGTTGAGAATTACAGAATGCATTTTGGGGGTGAGAAAATAGAAAATTTTAAATACTGCAAAGATATAGTTAAATAAATTCCTGTTTATTTTATAGTGACAAGTAATTTATATTCCTTTTACAAGGTATTTTGTTTATATTCTATATTATATTTTAATTTATAGAATAGTTCTATTTTACAAAGTTAATATGTCATACCATGAATTTACCATTTAAAATTTCTTCTAAAATTTATATTAATTGAGATTAAAAAGTGAGGCAATGAGATTAGGAAATGAAAAAAAATCTAGAGCTAAACGTTCAACTGTTGTCAATAATGACTAAGGCATGATTAATAAATTGTACTACATTTAGAGCTCAATTATGAAAGCTGGCAACCTAATCAGGAAATCAAGCTGTACAACCTGTAGTGCAGCTTAAAACTCAGTAATTGTAACTTCAAAGTGTTCAGCTGAACTAGTGAAATTGGTGGTTGAATTATCCAATGTGCAGTACAATTAGTTAAGTAAGAAAATCCCATGGTGCTATAATATGGACATGAATCAGCAAAGACTCCTGGTGACTGCTAAATACCTGACTACTTTCTCAGTAACTATAGTTCTTGAACAATTCTATAAATAAATGTGGAAATGAAGTTTAATGAAATGAAATAATAAATAAGAGACAATCCTTGTTAAATTTGAGAAAATTGGTATAACAAAAGTAGCTGGATAATTTTCTTTTACATATGCTATTGATCTACTATACTTCCTAGTATTTGCTGCATATTACTCTTGTTCTTTAAAACACTTTATTTTTGCTAAATATCTTCCCTCTAGAAATTTGCTCATAAAATAAGATTTTTCATCCAGAATAATTAATCCAAAGGAATACAGCATTTGAATCCCTCATTTCAAGTCTGATTAGCTATGAGATGAGATCAGATCAGTCGCTCAGTCGTGTCCGACTCTTCGCGACCCAATGAACCGCAGCCCCCAGGCCTCCCTGTCCATCACCAGTTCCCGGAGGTCACCCAGACTCACACCCATCAAGTCAGTGATGCCATCCAGCCATCTCATCCTCTGTCGTCCCCTTCTCCTCCTGCCCTCAATCCCTCCCAGCATCAGAGTCTTCTCCAATGAGTCAACTCTTCGCATGAGGTGGCCAAAATACTGGAGTTTCAGCTTTAGCATCATTCCTTCTAAAGAAATTCCAGGATTGATCTCCTTCAGAATGGACTGGTTGGATCTCCTTGCAGTCCAAGGGACCCTCAAGAGTCTTCTCCAACACCACAGTTCAAAAGCATCAATTCTTCAGCGCTCGGCCTTCTTCACAGTCCAGCTCTCACATCCATACATGACCACAGGAAAGACCATAGCCTTGACTAGGCGAACCTTTGTTGGTAAAGTAATGTCTCTGCTTTTGAATATGCTATCTAGGTTGGTCATAACTTTCCTTCCAAGGAGTAAGCATCTTTTAATTTCATGGCTGCAGTCACCATCTGCAGTGATTTTGGAGCCCAGAAAAACAAAGTCTGACACTGTTTCCACTGTTTCCCCATCTATTTCCCATGCAGTGATGGGACCAGATGCCATGATCTTCGTTTTCTGAATGTTGAGCTTTAAGCCAACCTTTTCACTCTCCACTTTCACTTTCATCAAGAGGCTTTTTAGCCCCTCTTCACTTTCTGCCATAAGAGTGGTGTCATCTGCATATCTGAGGTTATTGATATTTCTCCCAGCAATCTTGATTCCAACTTGTGTTTCTTCCAGTCCAGCATTTCTCATGATGTACTCTGCATATAAGTTAAATAAACATGGTGACAATATGCAGCCTTGACGTACTCCTTTTCCTATTTGGAACCAGTCTGTTGTTCCATGACCAGTTCTAACTGTTGCTTCCTGACCTGCATACAGATTTCTTAAGAGGCAGATCAGGTGGTCTGGTATTCCCATCTCTTTCAGAATTTTCCATAGTTTATTGTGATCTACACAGTCAAATGGAAAATCCCATGAACGGAGGAGCCTGGTAGGTTCCAGTCCATGGGGTCGCTAAGGGTCGGACATGACTCAGCGACTTCACTTTCACTTTTCACTTTCATACATTGGAGAAGGAAATGGCAACCCACTCCAGTGTTCTTGCCTGGAGAATCCCAGGGACGGGGGGAGCCTGGTGGGCTGCCGTCTATGGGGTCGCACAGAGTCGGACACAACTGAAGCGACTTAGCAGCAGCACACAGTCAAAGGCTTTGGCGTAGTTAATAAAGCAGAAATAGATGTTTTTCTGGAACTCTCTTGCTTTTTCCATGATCCAGCGGATGTTGGCAATTTGATCTCTGGTTCCTCTGCCTTTTCGAAAACCAGCTTGAACATCAGGAAGTTCACAGTTCACATATTGCTGAAGCCTGGCTTGGAGAATTTTGAGCATTACTTTACTAGCGTGTGAGATGAATGCAATTGTTCGGTAGTTTGAGCATTCTTTGGCATTGCCTTTCTTTGGGATTGGGATGAAAACTGACCTTTTCCAATCTTGTGGCCACTGCTGAGTTTTCCAAATTTGCTGGCATATTGAGTGCAGCACTTTCACAGCATCATCTTTCAGGACTTGGAATAGCTCCACTGGAATTCCATCACCTCCACTATCTTTGTTCGTAGTGATGCTTTCTAAGGCCCATTTGACTTCACATTCCAAGATGTCTGGCTCTAGGTCAGTGATCACATCATCATGATTATCTGGGTCTTGAAGCTCTTTTTTGTACAGTTCTTCTGTGTATTCTTGCCACCTCTTCTTAATATCTTCTGCTTCTGTTAGGTCCACACCATCTCTGTCCTTTATTGTGCCCATCTTTGCATGAAATGTTCCTTTGGTATCTCTGATTTTCTTGAAGAGATCCCTAGTCTTTCCCATTCTGTTGTTTTCCTCTATTTCTTTGCATTGATCACTGAAGAAGGCTTTCTTATCTCTTCTTGCTATTCTTTGGAACTCTGCATTTAGATGTTTATATCTTTCCTTTTCTCCTTTGCTTTTCACTTCTCTTCTTTTCACAGCTATTTGTAAGGCCTCCCCAGACAGCCATTTTGCTTTTTTGCATTTCTTTTCCATGGGGATGGTCTTGATCCCTGTCTCCTGTACAATGTCACGAACCTCATTCCATAGTTCATCAGGCACTCTATCTATCAGATCTAGGCCCTTAAATCTATTTCTCACTTCCACTGTATAATCATAAGGGATTTGATTTAGGTCATACCTGAATGGTCTAGTAGTTTTCCCTACTTTCTTCAATTTCAGTCTGAATTTGGCAAGAAGGAGTTCATGGTCTGAGCCACAGTCAGCTCCTGGTCCCACAAAGTGTAAACTTTTAAAGAATTTTCTAGATGAATGACTAGCTATATGATTTATAATGGAGAGTTGAAAAAGAATTCCTACAGATTGAAAACCCTGCATATAGAAAATTTCACTTGTATGTAAATGTTAAACATATAACACTATATCTAAAATCGCAGGCAGGAAACATAGAGAAGTACATTTGTGGATATGTGGAAATTTAAAAACTATATGAGATGTTTTCTTTCATTTATTAAATTTATGTTTTCAGGTTCTACACTTGAGGAAAAACTTCCAACTTTCAATTGGATTATTTAACTATCAGGTATCAGTATTTTTTCAGCTGACACAAAATTTTATAAATTTTGAAAAAAAAATTATAAAATCATCTTCATATGATCAACTTACGGATAAGCACACACTATTTTTAAGAACTCTAATGTTTTATAATAATTAATCATTTGTTATGTTAACACTTTCAAAAAAATAATTAATAATTTGAAGATATTGTCACAAACTGCATTTTAAAAGTCCTTATGAAGCGTGGAAATTTAGAGTCAGAAGAATGTTTTAGATCTTTTCTCTAAATCTCTGGGAAACAAAAATTCAAATGCCTCTGGTATCTGGGTGGATCATATAAAAGAGTGAAGTCTGAAGACACAGTAGGAACTGATGTGACTTCTGAAAAATTATAGTAGATCTGCTCTAATAGGGTAAGCAACCCTCATCCAGCTGAATGTTTCCATTTAATCCAATAGAACATGTGGTTTCCATGCTGCTGTTTTTTCTTAAGTGAAACCAAAAATAATTATATTTATTTTATTGAATTGAAAGTCACTCAGTTATCTCCAACTCTTTGCAACCCTATGGTCTGTAGCCTGCAAGGCTCCTCTGTCCATGCAATTCTCCAGGCAAGAATACTAGAGTGGATTGCCATTTCCTTCTACAGGGGATCTTCCCGATCCAGGGACTGAACCCAGGTCTCCTGCATTGCAGGCACATTCTTTACCATCTGAGCCACCATTGCCTACTTTTCTTTTTAAAGAAATAATACAGTGCAGTCCCAATACAGTACAACTACTGTTTACAAATTTTCCTCTAAGTGGAACATTATTATTAGTGTCATCTTCTATTGACATAAGAAAAACTCTGACAGAAGTTTTTCTCATCACAACTAAGAATTCTAAAGTAGAAAAGTCAAAAGATGGTTCAACTCATTCTTTTATTTTTAAATGGGAAAACTGAGACCAGAAATTTCAGTTGTTCAACCAAAGTCATGGAGTTGTATAATAAGAAAGTGAATTTGCTCAGTTGTGTCCGACTCTGCGACCCCATGGACTGTAACCACCAGACTCCTCCATCCATGGAATTTTCTAGGCAAGAGTACTGGAGTTTGTTGTCATTTCCTTCTCCAGGGGATCTTCCCAACTAGGGGATCAAACCCTAGTCTCCCACATTGCCAGCAGACGCTTTACCATCTGAGCCACCAGGGAATCCCTCAGGTTTAATAAGATGTTCATAGGGAAAAAGGCAATGAAACCTACCATGTGAGAAAACCCATGGTGGATGCCCTCATAGGTGTTATAATATTTCATTTTAAAACAATTTTGTGATGTCGATACTCTTAGTCACAGTTTGCAATTGAATACACAGCTTCAGTTCTGTTGCCCATTATTACACAGCTACTAAGTAGCAGACTAATGATCCAAACCATTTAATTCCTAGCCTAGGTCTTTCCATATTTTCCATTAAATCATATCATTAAAAATAAGTAGGTTTCTATCCTATAAGAAATCAAAAAATCTCTTTGGAAAAAAACTTCAGATTAGAGCTCTTCATATTTTGTCCTCGTCACTAGTCATATTGATTAGTATTTATAGTAAATGCAGCTGATATGATGTTGTAAATTATGATGGCCTTTTGGTTATTTCAGTCATCATTTGATAGAAGGCTGTAGTACTGATCTTTGGTTAAACCTGAAGAGATAATACACCTATTTCCTGCTGGGTACAAAAGAGATAGATAGACATTTGAACCTAGTTTCTCCAAAACAGGCCTCAGCGTGCATTGCTGCTAAATTCATCTTAGTCACTCCAGGGCATCGTAGCTGGGATGCACACCAGAGAGTCTCAGCTGACAATAGACACCAATGCGAATGTGCCCACCAGTGCAGCTCCAGCCGTTCTCCCTGCATTTGGGAATTACTTCCCAATATGACAGAAGCTAAATATAATTAACAAACCTTGAGGGTTGACATAGATTTTTAGTAATGGTGCCAGTCATCCAAATTAAACAGATAGTATATGAAACCAAAATACATATAAAAGAACCAACTTGAAAATGTATTTATTAAACTTGGATTTATGATGTACTTGGAATAGGGGTTAAAAATAGAATCTGTATGCCAGTGGTATCCAATGTGTTAAAAGTTAATTTTAACACATTTGAACAAATACACTTATGACAACTTATCTAAATTTGGCCACCCTAGTTACTTTATCAGACTTCATTATTTGTTTCCTTCCTTAGACGTAACAATTTGCAGCACTTTATTTAATCCATGTAAGTAGTCTCTCTTTTCATATTAGAATCTGGATGAGATGAAGGCAGAGGCCTTGTGAAGCTTGGCACAAAGTTTAATAAAAATAATGAATTAATAATGCAATATGAAACATGGAGGTTGCTAGGGAATAAAGAAATATTAAATAATCATTCTTAATCTGAAAGAGTTCAAATAGTGATAGATATATCAAAACTAATAATAAATTAAAGTTGTCCACTAAGAAAAGCAAAGTAATATTTTAGAATTTTCAAATAGTTGAAAGAAAAAAAAAAAAAAACTACAGGAACAAGTCAGGAAAGGAAAAGGGAAAACAAGTAAACTTGTATGAAATTAGTTCTTTTAAACTTTAAGTGGCAAGGGGTGATGGGAAAGAATAGAGTGAAAATATTCTCCATTGATCCAGAGTAACTGGGAAGTTAGGCATGGTAATGGTAAATAAGCATATCTAAAAAGAAGCTACCATACAAGAATAAATCATAATCATGAGTCTGTTTCTATCACCATATGGTATTTCTCTCAGTCTGGCTTATCTCAATTAGTATGATAATCTCCAAGTCCATCCATATTCCTAAATAGCATCATTTCAATTCTTTCTTATGATTGAATAATATTCCATTGCTTAAGTATCCTACATTTTATTTATCAATTCATCTGTCAGTGGAAAGCAAGATTTTCATTTCCCCTAGTTGCTAAGGAGCCCGGTATAAAATTCTTTAAAAATTCATATTCATTGCCTCCTTCTAAAGCCATGTCTAAATGAAAAGCAACAAGTTATCCCATCAACTAGTGTCTTCTTGATTCATGAGTTATGTGCAAGATTTGTATATAGAGAAAATGAATATATATTTAACATAGATTCGTAATCACTGTTGGCTATAGTGGCCATGGAAATGTACCACTCAGACCTCTAACTGCTGGAGCTGTGATAGCAACCACTGCACTCTGAAATTCCTCATGATATTTGTACCAGGCAGTGCTCATTGACTGTTTCCAGCCAATGTCTGGAAACAGCAGTAATAGTAAATCATGCCTATTCCTAGGAGATAAGTACTCCTTCAGAAGGACAACTGTGGCTCAAGAAATCTCCACCAGCCTTGCCAAACTTCTTTTAGAACTGCATGGCAGTCTAGGATTTTCCTACTCACCCATCCATTGCTCTCTCCTTCAGAAGGGTCAGACCTGCATTAAGTATTTGCACCTTCTGGTAGAGAAATAAAGCATACTTCTAATTAGGAACTAAAAACTTGGGTATTTGCTGCTGAGTCTTTTAAATAAAGAAACCTAGCAAAAGATAAAGCTTTTCACATACGTTTTTGTAACTATTCAAAGTGATCAAAAAGAATGCAAGCTTAAGGTCATACACTTATCAGTCTACATCTGTATTTTTTTAAAAGATTTTTTTATGTGGACCATTTTTAGAGTCTTTATTGAATTGGCCAGAACATTGCCTCTATTTTATGCGGTTTTTTTTTGTTTTGTTTTGGCCCCGGAGCATGTGGGATCTTAGCTCTTTGACTAGGGCTTGAACTTTCATTCTCTGCATTGGCAAGTGGAGTCTTAACCACTGGACTGCCAGGGAAGTACTAAAATCTCTATCCCCTTTTTCTAAACTGATATCATGTAAGCAAATTTAGAATTTCCCTCTGCCTCTCAACCTTTGTGTGCCATTAAATTTATACTTGTAGAGATGTGTTAAAAAAAAAAGCAAGCAACATCCTAAAGTTAACTTTAGAAGTGCTAAAAATAATGCAGTAGCACTAAAACCCATGCACTCATGATAATGAGAACAAATTAAGGATTTAAAATAAAATTTACTGAACTTTCTTTGCATTTACTACAAATATAAGTGTTGCTAGGTTTATATATGCATGTTCCTAGAAAGTTTTCTTAATCTCTATTTAATTTTTAATGTTCCACTTGAGAGATCAGATTTCGAAGATTTGTATCCATTATTTTCTGTGGCAGTGTGGCAGACAGTTAATATAGAGGCAGAAGACCTGGGATGCAGTCCTAGTTCTTGTGCCCTAATCCTGAGTTTCCTCATTTGTGAGATGGAAATAATACCTGATTTTCTTATAGAATTGTAAAAGTCAAATCTGAATTATGTGAAAGTTCTCTCCAAGTTTTAAAATAAGTGTTGTGGTCGACCCTTGATTATTTAGATGTGGTTTAACTGGTTTGCAGGTTAACCATGATAAAAATACATATGTGAGTAATGAGTTGCTTCAGTCGTGTCCGACTGTTTGCTACTGTATAGACTGAGGCACGTCAGCCTCTTCCGTCCGTGGGAGTCTCCAGGCAAGAATACTGGAGTGGGTTACCATTCCCTTCTGCAGGGGATCTTCCCAGCCCAGGAATTGAACCTGCATCTCTTATGTCTCCTGAATTGGCAGGCTGATTCTTTGCTACTAGTGCCACCAAGAATATATATAATAATGCATATTATTTTTGTTGTTCAGTTGCTCAGCTGTGTCCGACTCTTTGCAATCCCATGGACTGCAGCACACAAGGCTTCCCTGTCCTTCACCATCTCCAGGAGCTTGCTCAAACTTGTGTCCATTGAGTCGGTGATGCCATCCAACCATCTCGTCCTTTGTTGTCCCTTTTTCCTCCTGCCTTTGGTCTTTCCCAGAAACAGGGCACGGTCTTTTCTAATGAGTCAGTTCTTCACATCAGGTGGCCAAAGTATTGGAGCTTCAACAGCAGTCCTTCCAATGAATACTCAGGATTGATTTCCTTTAGGATTGACTGGTTTATCTTACAGTCCAAGGGACTCTCAAGAGTCTTCTTCAGCACCACAGTTCAAAAGCATCAGTCATGTGGCACTCAGGGCTTCCCTGGTGGGTCAGCTGGTAAGGAATCTGCCTGCAGTGTGGGAGACCTGCCTGCAATGGTTTGATCCCTGGATTTGGAAGATCCTCTGAAGAAGGGAAAGGCTACCCACTCCAGTATTCTGCCCTGGAGAATTCCATGGACTGTATAGTCCATGGGGTCGTAAACAGTCAGACAGGACTGAGTGACTTTCAGCCCTCAGCCTTCTTTATGTTCCAACTTTCACATACATATATAATAATATGTATATAAACATTACAAATGTGCAATTTGTGCAGGTTTCAATTATAGCAGAAACATGTACACATTAGAAGATATTTGTTATGGAATTATGTACTTTATGAATCATGGCCTCTATTGTGGGAAATTGCTATTCCCTCTCCCTTTTTTTGACAGTAGATAGTGGCACCCCACTCCAGTACTCTTGCCTGGAAAATCCCATGGATGGAGGAGCCTGGCAGTCCATGGGGGTGCTGAGAGTCGGGCACGACTGAGTGACTTCACTTTCACTGCTCACTTTCATGCATTGGAGAATGAAATGGCAACCCACTCCAGTATTCTTGCCTGGAGAATCCCAGGGACAGAGGAGCCTAGTGGGCTGCCGTCCATGGGGTCGCACAGAGTCAGATATGATTGAAGCGACTTAGAAGCAGATGTCCCAGGGTCCTTTCATCTTGTGCCTCCTAAGCCTTTCTCCTAGTACATCTCTTTAATGTATAATCCCACTTGCCTTCTGCTCCTTTGGGGACCAGGACAACATCAATAATGATTGTTAGCAAAAAAATAAAACATATTTTATATGATTTTTCTTATGTGGAAAAATGTTTTGAGGATTTCCTGTTAAGCACGGTGGTACAAGTATTTATCTCTGCTCTCTACTAAAATTCTTCTATGATGGTCTCAATTGAATTAAAGACAAATAATTATAGACAACAACAGAGTGAATGATAAAGTAACAGAAGATGAGAAATGTCAACAAAATTTTGGAAATTAAAATGCGTTTGTGGTAGTGTTGGCTTAGTTGCTATGTCGTGTTCAACTCTTGTGACCCCATGAACTGTCAGGTTCCTCTGTCTATGGGATTCTCCAGGCAAGAATACTGGAGTGGATTGCCATTTCTTTCTTCAGGGGATCTTCCCAAACAAGGGATCAAACCCGGGTCTCCTGCATTGCAGACAGATTCTTTACCAACTGAGCTATGAGGGAAACCTAAAATGCATTTGGGGGAGTGGAAAATGAATAGAGTGTAGAAAGTAACATCCAAGAAAAGCAATCTCTTTACTATAGGTTTCCATCGATTAATAACAGAAAGTTATTAATAGTTAATCCTTTGGGCTATTTTTGGAGGAAGTGATCTAATTCATGTCAATGACCTAGAAATTACAGCCTTTAGTTACTTCAGTCACTCAGTCATGTCTGACTCTTTGTGACCCCATGGATGGCAGCATGCCAGGCCTCCATGTCCATCACCAACTCCTGGAGCTTCCTCAAACTCATGTCTATCGAGTCGGTGATGCCATCCAATCATCTCATCCTCTGCCATCTCCTTCTCCTCCTGCCTTCAGTCTTTCGCAGTGTCTTTTCCAGTGAATCGGTTCTTTGCATCAGGTGGCCAAAGTTCTGGAGTTTCAGATTTAGGATCAGTCCTTCCAATCAATATTCAGGACTGATTTCCTTTAGGATGGACTGATTTGATCTTGCAGTCCAAAGGACTCTCAAGAGTATTTTCAAACACTACAGCTCAAAAGCATCAATCTTTCAGCACTCAGATTTCATTATAGTCCAACTTTCACATCCATACATGACTACTGGAAAATCCATAGCTTTGACTAGATGGACATTTGTCAGCAAAGTAGTGTCTCTGCTTTTTAATATTCTGTCTAGGTTGGTCATAGCTTTTCTTCCAAGAGTAATAGTCACTCAACAGTAAATATCCAATAAATATGAATTGCTTTTAAGGTGTTATCAATCTACCCAACTCAAAAAATAACTAGTTTCCCTACTAGGAAACTGCTATTTAAGTAAAATATATAAAATCTTACGAAATGATGAGGAAAGAATCAGAGAAATAGAGGATGCATGCATTCCTGGAAGACTGAGAACTCCATATGGTGATAAGTTAAAACTTGGCATTTTTGCAAATTTTATATCTAGAGATTGATATTCATATCTTTATTTCAATTGTGCAACAAATAAAATCCTTAAAAATAATAGTAAGGCAGTAACATTTTTAATTTTCTTTACAAATATATTAAGCTTTTCATCAACCAAAGGGGAAAAAATAAACAAAAAAATGAGAGCTACTCTTTATTGTAAAGTCCTTGTAAGCCATCAATATTTGCAGTTTGACTGTGAATGGTTGATGTCCATAAAAAAGGTGTGAACATTCAAGTCTTCTCATTGACACGGAGTTATATATTCAGGTCCAGGAAGTCTTTTCTCTTGTCTGTCTACCTTTACCCCAGACTCCTAAATTTGTTTTTCCTGATACCCTGAAATTACTTTCATTTTATCATTGCCTATTAATTATATTGCCAGTGATTCCTTAGAGAAGCTTCACATTTCATCTGCTCAATTTGAAGTACAAAAACTCGAATGCCAGCAGTACTTCCTAATTAGTCAGGGAAAGTGAGAAGAGGTCACGGGCTACCTAGGGAAGCATGCTGGTAGATGGGGGAGGCTGAGGCAGTGCTGCAGCCGGAATGCACCTACCAAGCCCATCCCTAGGTTCTCAGTCAGACTCAGGTGGACCAGGAAGTATGAAATGGAAAGATGCTTTCCAAAGTTTATGATCTGTTTTCTGATAAACAGCCATTTCTGAAGTCATTTCAAGTAATACAAAGAGAACCAATATATTTTCTCAACCAGAGGGAAAAACAATGAATGCCATTGGCAGTACATGCTACTGCTAAGTTACTTCAGTCGTGTCCGATTCTGTGCGACCCCATAGACAACAGCCCACCAGGCTCCCCCGTCCCTGGGATTCTCCAGGCAAGAACACTGGAGTGGGTTGCCATTTCAGGTTAAGAATGCTATTCCCTCATTGTAAAAATCAAATGGTTACAGGTATATGATCTCTACAAGAACCCCAAACTGCTCTATTTGATTATCCCCAAGCCCCTAATCTCCAAGCCAGGCCTCAGCAATATGTGAACCGTGAACTTCCTGATGTTCAAGCTGGTTTTAGAAAAGGCAGAGGAACCAGAGATCAAATTGCCAACATCCGCTGGATCATGGAAAAAGCAAGAGAGTTCCAGAAAAACATCTATTTCTGCTTTATTGACTATGCCAAAGCCTTTGACTGTGTGGATCACAATAAACTATGGAAAATTCTGAAAGAGATGGGAATACCAGACCACCTGATTTGCCTCTTAAGAAATCTGTATGCAGGTCAGGAAGCAACAGTTAGAACTGGTCATGGAACAACAGACTGGTTCCAAATAGGAAAAGGAGTACGTTAAGGCTGCATATTGTCACCATGTTTATTTAACTTATATGCAGAGTACATCATGAGAAATGCTGGACTGGAAGAAACACAAGTTGGAATCAAGATTGCCGGGAGAAATATCAATAACCTCAGATATGCAGATGACACCACTCTTATGGCAGAAAGTGAAGAGGGGCTAAAAAGCCTCTTAATGAAAGTGAAAGCGGAGAGTGAAAAGGTTGGCTTAAAGCTCAACATTCAGAAAATGAAGATCATGGCATCTGGTCCCATCGCTGCATGGGAAATAGATGGGGAAACAGTGGAAACAGTGTCAGACTTTCTTTTTCTGGGCTCCAAAATCACTGCAGATGGTGACTGCAGCCATGAAATTAAAAGACGCTTACTCCTTGGAAGGAAAGCTATGACCAACCTAGATAGCATATTCAAAAGCAGAGACATTACTTTACCAACAAAGGTTCGCCTAGTCAAGGCTATGGTCTTTCCTGTGGTCATGTATGGATGTGAGAGCTGGACTGTGAAGAAGGCTGAGCGCCGAAGAATTGATGCTTTTGAGCTGTGGTATTGGAGAAGACTCTTGAGAGTCCCTTGGACTGCAAGAAGATCCAACCAGTCCATTCTGAAGGAGATCAATCCTGGAATTTCTTTAGAAGGAATGATGCTGAAGCTGAAACTCCAGTATTTTGGCCACCTCATGCGAAGAGTTGACTCATTGGAGAAGACTCTGATGCTGGGAGGGATTGAGGGCAGGAGGAGAAGGGGACGACAGAGGATGAGATGGCTGGATGGCATCACTGACTCGATGGATGCGAGTCTGGGTGACCTCCGGGAGCTGGTGATGGACAGGGAGGCCTGGCGTGCTGCAGTTCATGGGGTCGCAAAGAGTCGGACACGACTGAGCGACTGATCTGATCTGAAGCCCCTAATCTAGTCAAACCCATGTGTGTGCTGTGTGCTTAATCGCTCAGTCATGTCTGACTCTTTGTGACCCCATGGACTGTATAGCCTGCCAGGCACCTCTGTCCATGGGGATTTTCCAGGCAAGAGTAGTGGAGTGGGTTCCATGCTCTCCTCCAGGGTAACTTCCCAACCTAGGGATAGAACCCCAGTCTCCTGCATTATAGGCAGATTCTTTACTGTCTGAGCCACCCGGGAAGCCCATGAATTACTGGAGTGTGTAGCCTATCCCTTTTCCAGGGGATCTTCCTGATCCAGGAATCAAACCAGGGTCTCCGTACTTCCTGTAAAATCCATATAGAATTGTGCTTTGCCAGCCCACTCAGAAGTCTCTACAGATCTTCTAAGCCTCTCACTCATTCTCCCTTCCCACATAAAGAGGTACAAAATCCTATTGTTTTCATAGCTCTCTACCTTTTGGCTCTTCATGAGCTTCAGTAAAACAGCTGTGCGAGGTTTTCTCATGAGGTCATAGGTCACAGTGACAGCTGTGCAGACTGAGCTGTGCATTCTGAAAAACTACCGATCTCATCAGGAGACTTGTGATGGATATATGGTAACCATCATAGATCCTGGCACATATTTGACGTTCACTGTATTTTAAGTGAACAAATTAACAACTTTGATTGGTCTCCCTTCTGCTTTCATTCTACTCTGTGTAATCAATGTCACTGCTCAAATACTTTCTAAAGCACAAGTCTAATTATGTCTCTTCCCTGCTTAACACCATTCATAAGTTCCCACATCATCTACTGACCTGTTTCTCAAGTAATATTATGGCTTAAAATAACCTTCAGGCCTGGTTAAATTTCATAATCCTGAGTTTTAACCAGACCTGCTAAATGAGAATCGTTGGAATGTGAATTCCAAGATTTGCATTTTTTAGTAATCTCTTTAAGGTTATGTTTGCATGCTGAATTATGAGAACTACTGACCCACAAGACAATTTTAAGTTGGCAGACATGTTATGGGAGTGACATCATTGTTTAGCCCTTAAATTTCTAGTTCCAGCTCCCACATTGCTGACCTGCTGTACTGATTTTATACCAACAACACTGTATCACTTTTTTTTTCCCTTCAGTTTTATTTATTTGTTTACTTTACAATATTGTATTGGTTATGCCATACATTGACATGAATCCACATGGGTGTACATGTGTTCCCCATCCTGAAATCCCCTCCCACCACCCTCTCCATCCCATCCCTCTGGGTCATCCAGTACACCAGCCCTGAGCACTCTGTATCATGCATCAAACCTGGACTGGTGATTCATTTCACATGTGATAATTTACATGTTTCAGTGGCATTCTCCCATATCATCCTGCCCTCGCCCTCTCCCACAGAGTCCAAAAGACTGTTCTATACATCTGTGTCTCTTTTGCTGTCTCACATACAGGGTTATCTTTACCATCTTTCTAAAGTCCATATATATGTGTTAGTATATTGTATTGGCATTTTTCTTTCTGGCTTCTGTATAATAGGCTCCAGTTTCATCCACCTCATTAGAACTGATTCATATGTATTCTTTTTAATGGCTGAGTAATACTCCATTGTGTATATGTACCACAGCTTTCTTATCCATTCGTCTGCTGATGGACATCTAGGTTGCTTCCATGTCCTGGCTATTGTAAACAGTGCTGCAATGAACATTGGGGTACACGTGTCTCTTTCAATTCTGGTTTCCTCAGTGTATATGCCCAGCAGTGGGATTGCACCAGCAAATGATGCTCTCTTCCTGTTTTTGAATTTGTTTCTTCCTTGGCCCAGGCATTCATTTTCCCTTTAATACCCTTAAAAACTCAAATTTTCATATTTTGTAATCCAGCTCAGGTATAATCTCTTTCCAAAAGCTCATCTTGTGTCCTATAAACTGTGATAGACTTGATCACTCCCTCTGATGAGTTTCCTGAATATTATTATAGCTGCCTGGGGTTTTCACAGGGTATTATGATTTACGTTTCCTTTCCTAGACTTAGAATGTCTTAAGTCCAGGGCCTATGTTGTATTCTTCTCTTTAAATAAATCCCTAATAGACCTAGGGCTTTAATACACTTTCCATGGATATTTGGTGGATGATTACAGGAAAACACAGCCTGCTTGGTTATGCATCCAGTTTTTTTTGTTTCTTTTATACCTGTCAAAATTATCTCTTAAACACAAATCTGTTCATGGGAACTCTCCTTCTAAAATGCTTCCTAAATGACATCTTCTCATTAAGAAAAGTAAAATCAGTATTGAAAAAGATCCTAATTTTTACTCCCTGATACTCTGATGTTAACAAATTAGAGATTAAATTAGAAATTCAAGCCTTCAAACTGACAAGAAAATCAAGATGTGGTAGTTGTGTGCTTTCTGTTAAGAAGAAAGCTGCTTAAGCTCGTTCTAAACTAAGATTTAATTTTTAATATGTTATGTATTAAAAATTAAGGTTAGTGAGGGAAAGTCAGGTATTTCTTTATTCATCTATCCTCTTAAACTCTAATACAAAGTACTTCCAACTTCTCTTTACAGAGAAAATATGCCAAATGTCTCAGCACTTTAAGTACCAGATTAGCACCTGCTTTAAGGACTTAGGAGGCACTAATTGACCTGAAAACAGCCCAACATGAGCAGCAGGCATGGAGTTAGCTCGCTTCAAAATCGAAGTCTTGTTGCCAATGTATACCTAATGTAAATATAAGAAATGCAAATTGAATGGTACCATCACTTGTGTACTAAAGTCATCTCTCATTGATCCAGATTCTCCCTTGGAGCATCTTATTCCTTGGAACCTAGATAAGCATCCAGTGAGATGGATTAACACTCTGAAGTCACTAGGGTATCATCAAGGCTTTTTTGTTGATGATACTGTGTCTTTGGTACTGGGAAAAATCTGGCTCATCTTGTTAGTAGCAGAAAAAATGTAATTTAAGTGAGTTGCCAGGATAATTAGAGCAGGTGAGCAGTAGACAGAAATAATGCCCTGAAGAGATGAAAGAAAATACTTAGATTCTTTTTCATTTTATTTCAGTGCTACTAAATGCTACTGGTATCTGTTTGTTTATGTGTCTCTGTCAATCCTGGGTAGCAAATTAAGCATTTAGGGAGACATTAACTCTTCCAAGCCACTTGGAGACTATTTAGTACATTTCTGCGCAGTGCTAATTGACAGAGTTGTAAATGAAAACATTACAAAAATGTGATATTTATCTATACTGACTTAAGAATGTTTGAAATTCACAGGAGAATGATTCATTGTCATCATTTTTAGAAAGAAACACATTTCCAAATTCCTGTCAGTATTTAATTACATGAGAACAGTGAGTCAGTAGCTTCTTATATTTAGGGAATTTAGACTAAGTATATGTTAAAGGATTTTAGGCTAAAGAGTTTACTTTCCAAAATCTTAATAGCTCCAAAATCCATATGAATGAATTCCAAAAGGTATTTGGTTGATTTTTCCAAAGGAATTGGACTACAATATATTTGATCGATATTATTTCCAATAATCCTTCCATGTAAAATGAACCAAATGCTCCACAAAGTCTATTCTATCAACTCCTCCCTGAATACATTTTATGCATTTATGTTCCTATATGTTTTTGCGTGTATTGCCCTTAACTGGAAGGATCATTTCTTCTTTCCTAATGAACAGTGAACCAGACCAAAACAAGTCATTTGAACAATGATGCAAGAAAAAAAATTATTTAAGACAGTGAAACTATTTTATAGATACAGTAATGGTGAACAAATAATGCTATGTATTTGTCAAAATCCATAGAATATTACCAGAAAAAAAAAATGTAAACCTTACCACATGCAAATTAAATTAGGAGGCTGATGGGTCCACTTGAAGAAGGCAACAAACTAATTTAATTCTATTATAATTGCACAAAACAACACTGAAGGAGTCAAGGAAAAGATGCTGATCTAAATAACTTTGTAGATGAGTGGAGTTTGTAAAATTAAAGGCCCGATGAAATTTACTCTGGCCACCTGATGTGAAGAACTGTCTCACTGGAATAGACCCTGATGCTGGGAAAGATTGAAGGCAGGAGAAGTGGATGACAGAGGATGAGATGATTGGATGGCATCACCGACTCAATGGATATTAGTTAGAGCAAGCTCTGGGAGTTGGTAATAGACAGAGAGTCCTGGCGTGCTGCAGTCCATGGAGTCACAGAGTCAGACACAACTGAGTGACTGAACTGAAATGGACCACTGTATTCTAGTTTATAAAGTTGTTTCCTTTAAGGGTTAACAACTCTTATATCACCAACCCATGCTTAACAGAATTAAACTGCTAAGTAAACGGACGGTTCATATACATACGTGTGTGTGTGTGTATAGAGTGGTATACACTAATGTATTTCATTACTGTCAGATAAAAAGACTTAGAGGCAAAGATATTCCAGTCATAATGAGTACACCTAGTGCCCAGATATTCCTTCTAATATGCTCCTATAAAAGGAACTAAGACTCCTTGGAGAAATGGCTGATTCTAGGACAAAATCAAGCAGTATATAAGATGGTATACAATATCTTGTATTCTAGAATTAGAGGAGTGCACAAAAGCAATACAAAAATAGTGGTAAGTCAAAGAGAAATTGGAACCAACTGAGAGAACATCCAGTAGCCAAAGCTGAAATAACTTGATCAATAAAGAAGTGTTGAGTTATAACCAAAAGTATAAAATGAATAAGCATGATTCCATATAGATATAAATCAATGATAAAAAAAAACTAATGTGGAGAATAAAGATAAATCTACCACCAGAAACATATTGTTTTTAATTATATAGATTTTTTTTACTTTCAAGAAGGAAGTATGTAACACTCCAGTTATTAGTTGTGGGCTGTACATAGTGAATTCATAAGAATTCACAAGAATCAGAAGAATTCAGAAAAATCAGAAGACATTACTAAGAACAATTACCCATCAACAAATTAAGTAAAAGAGTAAAAGTGGATAAACTTCTAGAAACATAGCTACATAGACAGAATAATAAAAAATCTAAAGAAACAAATAATAAGTAAGGAATTTAATCTGTAGCAAAAACCTACCAACAATACGCCCACTACTTGATATCTTTACTGATGAATTTTACTGAGTATTTAAAGAACACCAATGCCTCTCAAAGTCTTTCAAAAAATTTGAAGAGGAAGATATATTTACAAATTTAACCACACCAGCTAAAAAAGAAAAAAGAAGTAAACAATAGAATGAAAAAGCAATCTACAGAAAGGGAGAACATCAAATTGTACATCAGATAAGATGTTTTGATCTAAAATATATAAGCAACACCTACAACTTAATATCAAAAAACTAGGAATCCAATTAAAATTGAGATAAAGACCTGAATAGACATGTCTCCAAAGGAGACATACATATTGCCAACAGATATATGCAAAACTGTTCAACATCACCTAGTATCAGGAAAATGAAAAGCAAAACCATAGTGAGACATTACCTCACATGAGTTATGATGGCTATTATCAAGAAAAGAAAGAAAGGGAAAGAAAGAAAATGGTAAGAACTCCTTCCTGAGGATGTTAAGAAATTGTAATCCTTGTACATTTGTTGCAGAGAAGGTAAAATGGTGCAGCCACTGTGGAAAACAGTATGGAATCTCTTCAAAAAATTAAAAATGAAACTACTGTAAGATCTAGCAACCCCACTTTGGAGTATACATTTAAAAGAATTGAAAGCCAAATATCAAAGGGTTATCTGCATTCTCATGTTCATTGCAGCATTACTTACAATAGCCATCAGTAGAAACAATCTATTCATTGATGGATAAATGGATAAAAAATGTGATATATAATTAAATGAAATATTATTCAGTCTTAAAAAAAGAAAAAAACATCTTGTCATAAAGGACAGCAGAAGGAACCTGGAGGATATTATGCTAAGTGAACTTAGCCAGTTACAAAGGACAAACACTACTTATGCTAGGTATCATATATGGGAGAGAATAGAATGTTGGTTACCAGGGCCTGGAAGAGAGAGGAATGAGGATTTGTTGTTCAACATTACAAAGTTTCAACTACTCAGTGTAAATAATTTCTAGAGACCTACTGCACAATACAGTGCCAATAGTTAATATTGCACTGAAGACTCAAAATTTTGTATTGAGAGCTTGCATCTCGAGTTGTCGTCACACAAATGCACACACAAATAAATGGGAAAGAGGAAAGTTTTGGAGGTGACAGATATAGCTATTATCTTGATTGTGCTGATGGTTTCATAGGTAAGAAGATATGTACAAATCCATGAAATAGTATGCATTAAATATGTCCCGTTTTGTGTAATAACTGTATTTCAATTAGGCTGTTTTAAAAAATGAGTAATGAACCTACCACTAAGCACACTTATAAAACAAAGAAACCTCTAATACATTTCTGAAAACAAAAAGGGCACTTCTACAAAAAAATGTTTAGATTCACAAATGACTTCAACATCATCCATGACAAGTTGAGGAATATTCTGAAGTAAAATCTTCAAAGTGCTATATGAATGGAACCTCAAATCTATACTTTATATCCAGTGGAAGTTTTATTTAATTGTAAGAGGAAACTATTCTGAGAAATATAAGGTCTCAGAATGCTTAATTTATTTGAAAAAAATTTTATAGCAAGTACTCATAGAATTTTTCATTTAAACTAAACTTCCTAGCATTAATTTTAATTATAAATAATAATTAATGTTTATAATTTTATGGGTCCAAAGGAAAACTAGTTCTGTTCCATGCAAACCCTAGCAAAAGCCTGGCCCTTTTCTGGGATACACACTCTTTCAAAGAGAGAAAAATTGAGATGAAAGTCTGTGAGCGGAAATATGCTATGTAAAGAAATTAGTAAAATGTTGTTTCCTACAACAGAGTGCCGAAACATTACACTGTATTCCAGAACTGAAATTCCAGATGGTAATATGCAGTAGTAGGTAGACAGAAGATGGGGAAACAAGAGCGAGGTGAATATGTTTTCAATTGGTGGTTTCATTTAACTACATCTCATTCCATAAATTAGATAATTGTTAGACATACATAAACAGAAAAATGACTTCCAATAATTTAGGGGAAACACAAGAAAAATTAGAACAGAGCACATAGTTTTCACAGCAACAGAATAGTCAACCCATCCAATGAAAGCCAGTAAAGGAAAAATATAGGTAAAAGTAATGTATATAGAAGCAAATATGAGGGCAAAATATGGTATATCACAATCACTATAATAAATTGATGAGATATACTATAAAATCAGGAAAGAAATCTCTAACACACACACACATATACACACACACATACACACACACACAGATCCATCTTGGATCCATCAATTTGACCCCAAGAAATAGTAAAGCAAATATCTACACAGAAATGGGGAACAACTAAGAAATTGAAAAAAAGTTACACAAGGACATATAAACCAAACAAACTTGGATGCAGTTTTTATATCAAACAATATAGAATATTATAATGACATAAAAAAAAACAAAATATATTATATATAATAAAAGAAAATGGTTAACTACCATGAATACTTATATTTAACATACACTTACACATATGCACACATATCACACATCTCAAAATATATGAGGTAATAATTACCAGAGCTATAAGAGAAAGAGTAATAGAAGTAGATAAATAGTAATTGAGAATTTTAACAAAACCTCAGGAAATATCAGGCAGAAATACACAAAAATATTAAAAATATAATAGAATTAATAAAAGTCCTAGAAGTACATTCAAGGACTTACATCCAAGATCAGAAAACATTTTTGAGCACACGTAGAATATTCTCAATAAAATTAATGCATGCTAAGCCACAAAGAATGTTTTAATGTTTCAAATGAATTAAACCTCTGGTTTTTAAGTTTTCTGAACATAAAGCAATAAAATTAACTCAGAAAGAAAAAAATGTTAGCTAGATTCATGCATGCAGATACATAGTTACACAAATTCATAGTGTAATATCATTTGTGGCCTTCAATTTAAAAACTACATAACAAAAGCCATCCTCAATGAAATCAGTTATTTTAACAAATGATTTCATTACCTTACAGCACACAATTTTATGTGTGTACATTTTAACCAATCCTTTCTTATTGGATATTAGACAGTTTGCCACATGCTTATATCAGATCAGATCAGATCAGTCGCTCAGTCGTGTCCAACTCTTCGAGACCCCATGAATCGCAGCATGCCAGGCCTCCCCGTCCATCATCAACTCCCGGAGTTCACTCAGACTCACATCCATCGAGTCAGTGATGCCATCCAGCCATCTCATCCTCTGTTGCTTCTCCTCTTGCCCCCAATCCCTCCCAGCATCAGAGTCTTCTCCAACGAGTCAACTCTTCTCATGAGGTGGCCAAAATATTGGAGCTTCAGCTTCAGCATCATTCCTTCCAAAGAAATCCCAGGGCTGATATCCTTCAGAATGGGCTGGTTGGATCTCCTTGCAGTCCAAGGGACTCTCAAGAGTCTTCTCCAACACCACAGTTCAAAAGCATCAATTCTTCGGCGCTCAGCCTTCTTCACAGTCCAGCTCTCACATCCATACATGACCACAGGAAAGACCATAGCCTTGACTAGGCGAACCTTTGTTGGCAAAGTGATGTCTCTGCTTTTGAATATGCTATCTAGGTTGGTCATAACTTTCCTTCCAAGGAGTAAGCATCTTTTAATTTCATGGCTGCAGTCACCATCTGCAGTGATTTTGGAACCCAGAAAAATAAAGTCTGACACTGTTTCCATTGTTTACCCATCTATTTCCCATGAAGTGATGGGACCAGATGTCATGCTTATATAGAAAGCTTTTTAAACCTTTCTTAGTGTTTTGTGTGTGTATGTGTGTGATGATAATAATCTTGAAGGAACTGTCCTGTAATTAGATATGAACTGTTATTCTTATATCCATAAGACTTTTATAACAAAAATAGCTCATACCAATTTATAACTGTTTTATCATTGCCTCTTATTAATGTCAAAATGATTTTTTAATACCAGAAACAACAGATATTATTCATTGTTTAATTTGAATTCTCAGGCTTCAAATAATTGACAAGCAAAACATGTATCTTCACTTTAGTGATGCTACTCATGCCATGTTTTTTATCAAACAATAAAGGGGGCCATTTCTTGGTTTGCTTTCCTAATGTTACTGGATTCTTAAATATGAAGGTACCTCGGTGCTCTCTTCTCCATCTCCTCTCCATCGTCCTGTGCATGATATTCTATGCTCATGCAGGCAGGTGTGCTCAGTCGCTCAGTCCTGTCCCACTCTTTGCAACCCCATGGACTGTAGCCTGATGGGCTCCTCTGTCCGTGAAATTTTCCAGACAAGAATAATGGAGTGAATTGCCATTCCCTCCTCCAGGGGATCTTCCTGACCCAGGGTTGAACTCAGTCTCTTGCATCTCCATTCTTCAACACTATACCATGTAGGAAGCCCTTAATTATATACTCATAATTCCCAAATGCACTCCTTCTAAACCTCTCCTAGGAATTCCAAAGCCACAGTCCAAGTTTGCTTGTTTCTTCTACTTGATGTCTGTACTACTACTACTACTACTACTACTACTACTACTACTAAGTCACTTCGGTCGTGTCCGACTTTGTGTGACCCCATAGACGGCAGCCCACCAGGCTCCCCCATCCCTGGGATTCTCCAAGCTAGAACACTGGAGTGGGTTGCCATTTCCTTCTCCAGTGCATGAAAGTGAAAAGTGAAAGTGAAGTCACTCAGTCGGGTCCGACTTCCAGTGACCCCATGGACTGCAGCCCACCAGGCTCCTCCATCCATTTGGATTTTCCAGGCAAAAGTACTGGAGTGAGGTACCATTGCCTTAGCTATGTCAAATTTATTACTTCCAAACTGAAGTTCTCGTCTTTACCCTAAACTTGCTTCTCACCAGTTTTTCCTTAGTAAAAGGCAATGAAATCCACCCAAATACCAAGTTAGGAACAACAGCATGCTTCATTCCACTATCTGGCCCTCAGCTCCAATTCAATGTCAATTCCATCCTTTCTGATTCTGCAATGTGCTCTGATTCATTTTACTTCTCTCCATCTCTCCTGGCAACACTCACGTCCAAGCCAAAATCAATGCCTGGCCTATTGCCAAAGCCTCTTAACTGCTTTCTTCAGTGACTATCTCGTACATTCTTTACTGGAGAGTGACTTTTGAAAAATGTGATTTACATCATGCCGGTCAACTTCTTAAAATCTTGTAATAGCTTTCCATTAGATTTTGAATACAATCCAAATTCCTTGACATGACCTAGTGACCCAGCCTCAACGTTTTTCTGAACTTTGTTTCTGGAGGCTTCCCCTTTCTCAGTGGGCTCCAGCCACAACACTCTCTGTTACTTCCTAGAACATGTCAGTCCATATCCAGCTCGAAGTCTTGCCCGGCTACTCATTCTCTTTACCTGGAATATCCTTCTAGGTTTTGATCTGCTTTTTGACCTTTCAGACAAACCTAAATAACCTAGTGATGTCACATGTCCTGCTTACTTTCTAGATTCTTTGGTAGTATTTGTTTTATTATCATTTAAATTAATTTACTACTGTTCTTTCTAGTTTTAGGCTTGTTTTGCTAATGTTGTCTTTTAATTTGCACAATTATTGCTTCTTCTTTTACTACAACATAGGGCAAGAAGAGTAGAGTTTGTATTTACCTTATTCCTGACTGTGAACAATTGTTTATTGTTTACTATAGTATATGACAGAGAGTGAAGGCTTAAATTATTAAATACAATTTGACTACATGAAAGACATTTCTGTGGATATTAAACAATAATGTATATTTGAAACATACTTATAATTTTATTGTAAAAATTCTTGTAAGTAGAATGGCAGGAATAAAGATATGTTTCATTTTGTTTTTATCCCAATTTTCCTTGAGCATTGTCTATATTTCTTTTAGTTTTACTGAGATTTAATTGACAAACAAAGTAGTAAGATATTTAAAGTGTACTTCATAATGATTTTATGTATGTATACATTGTGAAAAGATCCCCCCATTAGTTAATTAGCATACCTATCACTTTAGCTTTTTATTTCTTATTTTGTTTTAGAGTTCTCGGATAGAAATTTGAAATATACAACACAGTGTTATCAACTATAATCACCATGTTCTTAGACCTTATTCCTCTTATAAATGAAAGATTGTGCCCTTTATATTTTACATTTTCTCTGTTCATTTTTAAAAAACTAGCAGTTTCATTCACTTTTTAATACAAAGCTTAAATATTTTTATTATTATTTCTAAAACTTCCAATGGAATATTTAAAAATGTTAACTTCTCAAGTGTTTTAGAAAACAATATAAAAATTTCATCTGCATCATTTCTTTTTTAAAATATTTTATTGGCTTAAAAATGTATTATTATCTCATTATGAATCCTGCTTATTTCTGCTAAACATATTTTAGCTACTTTATACTGTTTCTATTACATGTTTCATTTTTACTTCCAAATTAATAATTTAATAACTCCTTTAGCATTAACATAACATCTTCAGAGTTGTTCAGAGACAGCAAAATTATGCTATGAATTCCAAAATCTTCAATTTATTTCTTTAGATTTTGAATATAAACAGATATATCAACTGCAAATTATAATATCTCCTTTGTTCAGTAGTAGTTTGTCTTCTAAATTTTACATTTCTAGTAATATCTCAAAAAGTCTTGCAAGTGGTTTGAATTTGGAAATATCATTTTATGAACATTTTCTCTCCAAGCCAGATAAATGGTACTCTATTATTTTTTCTACTTGACTATTTTAGAGTTGATTTAATGGATTAAATTATTTTCATAATATACAGGTATTAGTACTACAGTCTTTTTCTTCTTATCATTAAAATTCAAAAATTGCATCAAATGTGCTTAATAATGTTGTTAATTTATTTTTGATAATACTTGATAAGCCTTTGCAATTGTGTTTATTCAACAGTCTTTACCTCAAGAGTATTTGGCTTCCATTTAGTTATATCTTTGATCATTGTTTATTTCTCAGATCCCCTCCTTTATAATTTTGCAATACTTTTACATGTATTCTTATATTACTTTTTATTACTCATTCTTTTATCATCTCATTTCTTAAAGTCTATAACTTCTGGACAATATTTCTATCTTCTCTTTTACTGATTCTAATTATGAAACATCTATATTATTGTTTCAATTCTACTTTCCAATTTGGCATTGCTATTTTTATCTCTGTACACTCTCTCCTGAGTTCAGATAGTATATTATTTACAGCAATAATTTTATATAAAATATTTTAATCTTCAATTTTAATCTAAATGTGTTACTAGTTGATACAACTGTTTATGTAAAAAGATGTTGTATGATACCTGACAGTTCCTTTTTCAAAAACTTTTGTATTATTGCATGTATCTGATGCTTTTCCTATATTCATTCCCACAGAATAAAGTTTATTTTTGCTGTATGTCAAGATTTAACTTGATCTAAATCCTTAATGTTAGGGATCATTATTCATAATGCCTTAGGTCACACAGAGGCTATTGCATTTTGATTGAAATATGTGTGTACACACACACACACACACACACACACACATATATTTATATCTTTGTTACCCAACCCCAAAATTTTAGAAGCCTTTATGAAACTGAGATACAGGGTTATAGTCAGTGGCCATAAGAAATAGGTCCTGAGGCCTAAGAGTTTGTCTAATTTAATGCAGACCATATAGATCATCCTGGAGAAGGAAATGGCAATCTACTCCGGCACTCTTGCCTGGAAAATCCCATGGACGGAGGAGCCTGATAGGCTACAGTCCATGGGGTTGCAAAGAGTCGGACAGGACTGAGTGACTTCACTTTCACTTTCATATAGATCATACTTAGATTTTTGCTTCCCTGTTGGATTACATAATATGATATTGCCCCTATAGAATTTTCAAGAAACATAACTAGAAGGATAAATTTTTGTCCTTTGAAGTTGTAAAGCAAATTTTGGTAGGATATAATTTTGAAAATGTAATTGATCAGAATTTTCATTCCTTCCACCACCCAGGCCCTATCATCAATAGACTATATAATTTAAGAGGTCTGAAAGATAAATTAGAAAATAAATCAAGATTTAGAAGTGGTTAGGACTTTTATAAATCACTCTGCTTCCTGACCCTCAATGTCATATTTAACATTTAAGCCATGTGATAGGTACCAACAATTTGAGAAGCCAAGGATACGAACACATCAAACTGTACACCTTTCCCCTCTGGACAAATGAGAAAGAATTCAGTCAGTATCACTATGGCTGAGCTGAATAACTGAATGTCCCAGTGATACTGAAGAGGAGGAAAATTGTTCTGAGGAGGAGAGGAACAATTGTTCTATAGTAGTCACAAAGTTGTAATGAGGGGACGCTGTAGCAGAAAGTGGCCTAGGTCTAAGATGGCAATATAATTTGCCAACCAAACTAAGGTGCTTCAGGATAAATCAGAAGTACTGTTAGTAATTGGGCTTCTCTGGTGGCTAAGTGGTAAAGAATACTCTTGACAATACAGGAGACACAGAATCAGTGTCTGGTTTGGGAAGATGCCCTGCAGAAGGAAATGGCAACAAACTCCAATATTCTTGCCTGGGAAATCCCGTGGACAGAGGAGTCTAGCGGGCTACAGTCCATGGGGTCTCAAAAGAGTCAGACATGACTAAGTAAAACTAAACAACAGCAACTATCATTGATTAAGCTAGTGCAAAAGGCATTTACTATCTCAACAAAACCTGGATATATGGTCACTCTCCTAGGCTCTACAAGTGGAGAACTAGTGGGAACACAGATTATTTGTTGGGGACAGTTTACTACATCTGCAAGATAAGTGCAGGGAAACATCTCAAGGCACCATAGTTGGATATACATAATTGACATTTTAATATACTCAAAGTCTGGCCATGCCTACCAGGACAGCTGAGTTTCCTAGAAATATAGTATCTCTGCCTTGGTAACACTTATGTTCAACCAGAGTAAGATAACATGAAGAGCGTGAGTCTCAATTGACCAAGTTTTATTTTGCTTTTTTTTCCCAAATTGATGAGTTTACTAGAACAGATATGATTAACCCATTTTAAATGGAGTGTCAAGAGAGTAATTAGGCTCAGTAAAAAAAAAAAAAAAAAATAGTTTTGATTATCTCAGTAAATTTTATCTCATATTAAAAATATTGAAATGTTAATGAATCCACCTGCTAATGCAGGAGACACAGATTCAGTCCCTAGTTTGGGAAGATTCCCTGGAGAAGGAAATGGCAACCCACTCCAGTACTCTTGCCTGGAGAATCCCAGGGACAGGGGAGCCTGGTGAGCTTTCGTCTATGGGGTTGCACAGAGTCGGACACGACTGAAGCCACTTAGCAGCAGCAGCAGCAGCAGCAGCAGCTATACCGTGTTGTTGTTCTTCCTCATTAAGTCGTGTCTGACTCTTTTGCGACCTCATGGACTGTAGCCCACCAAACTCCTCTGTTCATGGGATTTCCCAGGCAAGAATACTTGAGTGGGTAGCCATCTCTTTCTCCAGGGGATTTTCCTCACCCAGGATTGAACCTGAGTCTCCTGCACTGCAGGCAGATTCTTTACCAGTTGAGCCACCAGTGAAGCCCATAGCCATACCCTACCTAGGAGAAATTCCTCAAAATTCTGCTGCATGGCTCCTCTGCTTCTTTTGCCAATACAATGCCAATTCCCTCTGCAGTTTTATTTGCATTTTTGTGTTTAACTCATACTTGAAAAGAAGGCAGAATGGACTAAACATTTCACTTCATAACCCAGACTTTGTCATAAATTCTGTTTGGGAAGATATTCCAAATCTAACTGAAATACTATTGTGTTTCCGAGATTCCTTTATCAATACAAAGGAAATGAGCTTGATGGAAGCACCTGTAGAACAGATGTGGATTCTATAAGGGAAAAGGGTACTGATATATAATGGGCATGGCAAAGATATCTATAGAGCCATATTTTTGTTGAGTTATCTCTCATTTGGCCAGCTAGACTCTAGAGAGATTTTGTGATGATTTTCCCCCAGCATTTATTTATAGAGGCCTTGGTGAGCTGCCATACTGAATCTTCCTGAAACAGTACTTGAATATAGCTGGCCACATAAAATCAGTTTGAGAGGGAAAAAAAGAAAAGGTTTTTTTCTAAGTGTCAAGAAATATATTTCCTATTTGAGATATTTTACAGTAATATTATGATACATTTTATCACATCAGGAGGTAAGGTGTCTTTCAAATATAAAAAAATCTTACAATGAACCACATGCCATGTAATGTATTTTGATGCTACATTAGCAAAGCCTGTCTAATAGTGTCAAGAAATCTAATATTACTGAAACAGAATGCTTGTAGGAATTATGAGCTTGAATATTAAGTGCTAAGAACTCTTCAGTTTAATGAATAAAAGAATTATCTTGTCACTAAGAGAATAAATTCAAGCCAATAAGCACCATACACTGTAGGTCTGAGTGAAAATAATTATTTCCTTTGAGAAAATCAAAATAGACCCTTGAAAACTGTAACCTGCATTAATTTTTTTTTCTAAATCCTGCATGGATTTTTTAAAACACCTTTCCAAAGTAGTCTATAATTTAGTTGTTATACAGTTATAGTACAGGTCATTAAATTAACCATCATCTGCCAGCACATGCATTCAGTAAACTGAACTTTTTCCTGCCTATCCTAGACAAATTATGTACTCTTCTGGAACTTTTTAAAATAAGTGCTTTTTTGGAACTGTTTAAACAAATTTATTAAAAGTTTAATTCCTTCAGAGATAAGAATTTAGAGAAATGGAAACTGTATCAAAGAGTCACAAGAGTCTATATTTGTAAGATTATAGCTGTTTCCACTTATGCACCATCTTGCAGGATATATTATCAACAAGATATGCCAAATTTAAATGCAACTGCTGAAGGAGCTGGGACTAGATACAAATTGATGGTACTTTAATAAATGGATGGTTAGATTTAGCAATGGGTACCTGTATGAGCCAATCTCCCAAGTGTGCACCAAAGGGTAAAGGGAACTCAAGGAACTGAACCAGGTGATGCTAGAAAAAATATTCTCACCTATACTAATGGAATGGGCTTCCCAGATGGCTCTAGTGGTAAACAACCCACTTGCCAATGCAGAAGACACAGGTTCAATTCCTGGATAAGGAAGATCCCCTGGAGGAGGGCATAGCAAGCCATTTCATCATTCTTGCCTGGAGAAGTTCATGGACACAGGAGCCTGGCAGGCTACAGTCCATAGGGTTGCAAAGAGTCCCACACAGCTGAAGCAACTTAGCACACATGCATACTAATAGAATGTTCTGGTTTTATATTAGTAGGCAATCTGAAATATTTTTTGTTGTATTAAAAGTTGGCTCTTGCTGTTGATATATGTCTTATTCAGTTTTGAAACTTCAAAAGGCAGCAAATATTTCAGAAGAGCATTGACCCATGTGTACGAGAATGTCTTCAGATAGGCTCTTGGATTGCCAGCCACCCACTACTCAACTATTCAATGCAATAAGGACCTACAAAACATTCCTTTCAGATTGGAGAATTTAGTTGAGGCATGTAAGAGTTGTAAAATAAAAGTAGTGTATTTGATTAAGCATATGGCAGACTCAAGAGAAAGACCAAAGAAATGGAGAAGAGACAAACTGCCTGTATTAGACACAGTCATTAAAAAATTAGATCTAGAAAGACACATGAGAGGCTCTCAGACTATTTTATATATAATAATCAAGAGAATAAAATTTAAAGGGCCTGAATTGGGTAAAAGTCATTGGATAAAGCAGAGCTTTCAGCTGTTAAAAGGAATTAGGATGGTGTTTAGAAATATCCTAACTTTTAACAGTCCAGATCTTTTGATGGAAATGAGTAAAGACAAAACTGATTTTAAATATATTTTTTAAGTTACTAAAGTTGTTTTTTTTTCTTTTTATCCCTGCCTAAGATATAGCACGTCACGGTATTAAGCATCATGTGATTCAGAAGCTGCCAATAGGGTTGGATGCTTTGTTTTGCCTCTATAAGGTCATGCTGTCCTCAGGCAAGTTACCTACTCACTTGTGTCTTAGTTTTCTCAACTGTAGAATAAAGATACTTATGCTAATTAGCTCAGATAGTTGTTGGGAGCAAATTGTTTAATCGAAAATGCTTAGGTTAATGCTTGACACCTAGAAACCATGTGAATAATAATTGGAAATACTGTTATATTCATTGTATACAATTTAACTTTATTTTAATATTTAAAGCTAATATGCAAATAGTGCTAAATGATATATTAAAGAAGGGAAGAAGAGAGAGAAGACTGGTATGTTTATAGGACTTCTTATTTTAGATTTCTTTTTGAACACCTTATAAAAAAGGCAACACTTGAACAGAGATCTGAAAGGAATAATAGAGCAAGCCTGCACATACTTACAGGAAAATTATTTAAAGGAGAAGAAATATTAGGTAGAAACAGTGAGGACAGAATAAACTAGAATGGTGACAGAAGGTGAAGTCTGGGAACGTGAGATAGACCATGTTCAGACTTTCAGTTTAGGTTAGGGAGGTGGAATTTTATTGTTAGTTTGGAAAAAAACTTTTGGAGTTTCAGGGCATGATAGTAACACGACACTTGAAGAAGGTGTCATGAACTGTTCTGTGGAATATGTATTATGATGGAAAATAACAGAAGTAGGAAGACTTGTTAGGTACCTGTTGAGTAATCCAGACAAAACATAATCTGAGTGGAAGAGTAAAAATAATAAGAATTGGGTCCTTTGGGCAGCAATAGTTTGAACAGTAAAAAGAAAATTCCAAGAAAATGTATTATCTAAATTTTTTGTATCTTAAAATAGAATGTTGGATAGCTATTTTGTGTCTGTTCCTAGGACATTATGAGCATCATTGTGGCTGTTATATTGCATTTAGGATGTTTAGTATCAGATGAGACTTGTGAATGGCCAAACCTATGACCTGGCGCTCATTTTACACAAACTTTAAAACCAGACATTTTTGAGCAGGTTACTACTCTGGTTTACCTATTATATATAAAAATAGTGTTGTGGAAAATGGTAGAAACACTGGTGAAATACAAATAGATTCTGGATGCTAGTTAATAATAATATGTCTATATCACTATACTTTTCATTTTGGCAAAGAAACCATAGTTATGATGGTAAGCAGAATAATAGCCGCCTTCCCAAAGCTATCTGCATTCTAATCTCTGGAACCTGTGAATACATGATATTAGGTGGCAAAGGAGAATTATGGCAGCAGATGGTATGAGGTTTGCTAATAGAGTGACTTTAAATTAGAGGGAATGATCTCAGTTAACCAGGTGGACCCAGTGTAATTACAGGTCCCTTAAATACGGAGAAGGGGAGCAGGAGGCTCAGTATCAAGTTAGGCAGAATGATCAAGATCCATGGTAGGCAGGAGAAATTTCTCCCCCCTACCCCTCTTGTGAAATAGGTTTTTGGGTACACAGTGAAGACTAAACAGCGTTTGGCTTGAGGTAGAAGATTAAAACAGCTTAGAGAGAGATAGAAAGGAGGGTCAGACTCTGCCTCCTGCGTTAGCTTGAATTGCTTCCTAAATTGTTTTTTAGGAAACTTTAATTCAAAATCATCAATATGCCATTAAGGCATATTTGGGGCTGCCTACCCTGGGCCACAACATTTGACTGGCTATTACTGTCTTTGAAGATAAAAGGAAGGGATGCCAGTGCCCTTGAGATGCTGGACAAGGCAAACAAACATTCTCTCCTGGAGCCTCCAGAAAAGATAACGCACTGCAGACAACTTGAGACCCATTTTGAACTTCTGACCTCCCAAACCGTAAGCTGATAAATTTGTGTTGGTTTGAGTAGCTAATTTTGTGGTAACCGTTACTGAAGTGATGAGAAATCCATACGGCTATATAAGATGTTCATATTAGAAGAATCCGTGTAAAGAGTTTATGGAAAATCTCTAATGTCCTTGTGATTTTTCTGTAAATTTAATATTTTTCCAAAATATTTGAAAAATTAGTTATTTTTCTCACTTTCTCACTGTCTCCCCTATTCTACCCCCATCTTCTGTAGTTTTAAGTACGTTCTGCTTTTAACTTTATACTTTTCCTCTACTTATCTCCCACAGCCATGTCAATATGACATATTATAACTGAAAGTGGGATCCAACTGCTTGTTGCTTAAAAGCCATTAAAGAGGCCAGGTTGTTGGAAAGGAAAGTTTGCTTTATTTTTGATATTGGCACCTGGTGCAGAGGTAGGGAAGAGTATGTGCATGTCCAAAGGCTGACTCTTCCCCCACCACACCCCACCCCACCCCACCCCACCCCACCCATAATCAGGGAGCAAGAGCTTTTATAGACAGAGGGAGGGGGCTACATGCAGAATGAGCAGTCAGCTCTGATAGTCATCTTGAAATTGGTCATCAGTGCTCTGACCAGCATCATCTTGATTGTTTTAGATACAGTTAGTGTTCATTTTCAAGGTTCATTTGTTTGCATTTCCTTGAGGCCTGTTCTCAGAAATGTGGCCCCTTATGTCAGGGCTACAGTCTGGTCATCATGTAGTTAACTTCTTCCACCTGGTGGGGTTTCAGTGTCTGTAAGAGAGCTCACAAGATACAGCTCAGAATATTATCAATAGACCCTGAGAAGGAAGTAAATGTCCTTGACTCTTCTTAATGACTAGACTATTATTATTTGGTCTCCTTTGGTTGATTTCCTTTACTTCTGCATTTTCTCACTTCTCAGGTTAAACTTATTCTTTGGTTAAATTTTTTCACTGACAAAAGGCAGGCAGAGGGCATGGGGGTAAGGACCATAGGGTCTTGCTCTGTTTCAGTACCATAAGCTGCTTTATTCATATTCTAATATTCTTATCTTACATGCGTTCCCAATCAGCTTGCATGCTCTTTCTTGTACTCTAATGTTTCACTTGTAATTTCCAAAATTAATCTTATAATTATCTTCCTATCCTATTTTGGAGAAGGAAAGGACAACCCAATCCAGTATTCTTGCCTGGAGAATCCCATGGACAGAGGAGCCTAGTGGGCTGCAGTCCATGAGGTCGCAAATAGTCGGACACGACTGAAGTGACCATCCTCTATTTGACATTAACTTTTTCATGGTCACTATCATATATTCAACTGAAACAATTTGGAGATCTATCCAGATAATACTTTATTCCACATGACTGCAGTACCACAAGCCTAACAAGTATTCCAAGAGTTGCCATAGCAATTCTTCTTTCTCATCCTCATATTTACTTTAAACTTTTCCTATAGACCCCTGCTCCATTTATTTTTGTTTTTAAAATATTTACATATGTATTTAGATGCCCTGGGTCTTAGCTGAAGCACTCGGGATCTTTTATCTTTTAATTGAGGCACATAACATCTAGTTCCCTGACCAGATTGAATCAAGGACCCTTGCATTGGGAGCAGGAAGTCTTAGCCACTGGACCACCGGGAAAGTCCCTGCCAATTACTTTCAATAACCCTAACCATTTTTTGTGTTCTCTTTATAACAATATTTTTTAATAACTTTGTGATTATTCCATAACATTAACCTACAATGATATTTCACTATCAATGTAATGTATTCTTCCAGTAGCTCATCCTTGCTTTCCGTATCGTTTTTCTTTCTATATATCCAAGCATGATGCATTCTTGTTTACAAAAAGGCCATACTTTAAATACAGAACAATTTGCAGCATACATTTTGTTTATTTATTTATTTTTACATCTTAGCATATTTCACTATGACTGCATTGTGTTGTTAGTAAAGTAATAATGCTGGTTAATGATGATACTGAGTTGATCTTTCCATGTTTTTCAATGAATGGTGTCTTTTTCTGTGATCTTCCACAAGATGAGATCAGTTAGCCACAGTTATATGTCTTGTTATGTAGCTTCAGCACAGTATATCTCACATTGCATTATGACTGTTCATGTGTATACTCTCCATCTCTCCTACCCTCAAAGTGGCTACCATGTCTTATCATTGCATGCTCAATAACTACAAACAAACTCAGTTCTCAATTGTGTGTAGGGCTCACTAAAGGGAGAAAAACTGGCCCAAAGAAGAAAAATTTGAAGCTTGTTACAAACTGATTCTCTTTGCTGATCTGCATATGTCATAGTTTCATTATTTATATAAACTACTGGTTAGAATATGACTACATGTTGCCACAGTTTGCTAATTTTATGACATAGCAGCTGGATTTCATGGAAGACATGTTCTTGTTACAAAAATAGTTGATGCCCTCCAAGTGTTTTTCTGCTTTGGTCTTATTCAAGGCACAGGTGGTACTTATCTGGACACATCTGGATGCTTTAAAACTAATGAGAAGCTAGTTCAGCTTAGCAGATGCATACTTACGTGACACTATACACATCGACCTTACAGAATGCATTTCTAACATATTTAAGTTATTTATACCTCTATTTTTAGTGTTTCTTAATTGTGGTAAAAGTCACACAATAGAAAACATACTATTTTAACCATTTCTAACTGTATGGTTCAATGGCACTAAGTACACCCACATTATTGTGCAACTCTCACCATCATCCATCTCCCAAACTTTTCACCTTCTAAACTGAAACTGTCCTCATTAAACACTAAGTCCTGATTTGCCCCTCTCCATCTGTACCTCTCCACCCCAGGCCCCTGGCATCTACCAGTTTTCTTTCTGACTCTGAATTTGACTGGTCTAGGTTTCTCATGTAAGTAGAATCAAGCAGTATTTGTTCACAGCTTTTGATGCCGTATATATTTATACCTCTTGATACATCTTCTCATGAATTCTCACTGCAGAGGCTAAGGTTCTGGTACAGAAGAGTACTATGTGTAAAATGAAAGTAATAGGAATGGAAAGGTGGGAACTAATTCAGTTGGTGCTGGTGGTATAATTGAGAGAAAAAACAGCATGAACAGTGTGGGTAAAGGGATCATTTGAGATCCCTGCATGGCTAAAAGGATAGTCCTGTTATTGCTGAAGAATATTAGTCATTCATACATGTAAATGTCATTTGGCTCTGCCTTTTGTTGTACTCAAGATTCTACTTTATGGTAATATGCAAAAAAACCTGTGAGATACTAAAAACTATAAAACTGCTCATTTCATTGTCAAGTAGATGAGGTGCAATGAGGCAACAAATGTACTAAAAAGAACAATGCACACAAAAAGAGGGAAGCTGGATTTTAATCTTGTTTTCCAATTAGATTCTGTGTAATTTGGAGAAAGCATCTCTTCTGTGACAACTTCAATTATATTTTTATATAAAATAATACTTAATGTTGGCTGATGATAAAGTAAATAGGCCAGTGTCAAGGGGTTAATGTTATCAATACTTAGGCTCCAGTAGGTCTCTGGGCTACTGTGCTTATGGTCATCAAGTAGTTAATTTCCTCCATTTGATAAAAACCACTCAGGAAATTTGTTTCAGATACTATTATTTAGGTACTTTAGAGAGGAGCTAATACAGAAGATATGGGGATGGAGTGTGTCCTGGCAAATCCTCCTAGTGTCTTACTCAGTTACAATTTCCTTTGGGTGTTTTTCTTTTTAAATTATTTATTATTTGGCCATGCCAGGTCTTTTGTGGCAGCATGGGGACTCTTTGGTAACTTCATATGAACTATGAACTCTCCTTTGTTTTTATTCAAGCAATTAACTATTAAAGCATAAATTGTAAAAAAAAAAAAAAAGAAAGAAAAATTCTGTTTAACAATATTTAACTACTATATTCATGATATTTTTTAAAGTATTACCCCTTTATATCTCATAAAAAGCAATGCAAACCTAGAAGCCAAAAAACAAATTTGAGTTTACTTATACACAAAAATTGAATTCCCTTTTAATAAATGATCATTAATTGATTTAAGTTCACAGATATCTTAAAATGTTACACCTGGAAACTTGTAAGTTGAAGATTAAGCAGGCAGCAGTGTTTAGTAACAAAATCTAGCACATCTACTTTATAGGTAACTGCACAGCATATAAAAGGTATTAGCCTCAAATCTTTTTATCTTCAGATGGTGTTCATGGCTCATGCCCACAGAAATCTAAGGTAAAAGAAAGCATGTACTTTTGAGGGCATGGTATTTTGTGTGCAAATTATTTTCAGCTGGATCCTTCAGTAAACCATCCTTGGGAAGGAAATGTTGGAAAGTGTTTTTTGATAAAAGAAGTATTGAGTTAGGCAAAAAATTTGTTCATGTTTTTCATGCTATCTTACGGAAAACATGAACCAACTTTTTGGCCAACCCAATAAATTCAAAAATTGAAATGAGAATAAAAGATAAATTAAGAGTATATTGAATATTAGTGTTTTGGTCTCATTTTTTGCAAGTCAAACTAGCTGGCTTCATTTTACCCATTGTAACAATGTGGAATTTGGATTAGAAGACTTATAGATTCCTTTCCCACTTCAGTGTTTCTGATTCTGTGCTTCCATATTCCCTTCCTAAAGTTATAATTTTGTTACAGTTGCTCTCCCTGCCATGTGGAGAAAGAGTATATAAAAGACCTCAGGTACTCAGGTACCAAATAACAGCAGTATGTATCAACTGTTTATTCTCTATTTTCAGGTCTTTGTGCTATGAAAGCAGTGGGCTTGGGTCAGGTTAGGAATTTCACTTTTGATCAGGAACTTCTGTCTTTATTCAGAGTTAACTCTTTTCTATAAAACTTGTCTCTTGATTTCTTTACTTTTTTTCCCGTCTGCTCCTAATGTAACTGAATGTGTTGCATGGCTAAATATGTCTAGGAAGAAAGGATGATGTATAAGGTTTTAAGATAATAACTTTTCAAACCAATTGTATTGAATAGATATTCATTTAAGGCCTCCTTATGTTCAGAGCATTTCATGAGATATTTTAAGGCAGAAGTGATGAGAATCCATGTTGATTAAATTTATTTTAAAATAGTAGAGTAGAATCTCAAATATGAATAGTATCAGTTTAAAATGCTAGTCACTTACCCATGTCATCACATTTGTCTAATACATATATGAAAGATTAAAAGTGTTTATATAAATAATATAAAACCCCAAAGCAAATCCAAGACTGATTTTCACAGTGCTGAAACCACACCATTTAGATTCGGGCTTGAACCCATGGGCCAAGACTTGAACCCTGCCAAAACCCAGATTGGGATTTTAAATTCACTGTCTTTTAATAAAGATCACACCCCTGCAGGACTTAATTTTAGGATCTTGATGTCTCCTCACAGAAAGAATTCAGTAAGACACAAAATGATAGGTAAGAAGTGAATTTATTTAGAGAGATACACATTCTACACACAGAACACAATCCATCTCAAAAGGCAATAATGGCTTGAGGAGAAACACATTCCACAGACAGTATGCGGGCCATCTCAGAAAGTAAGAGGCACCAAAATATGGGATGATTAGTTTTAACGGGCTGGGTAATTCCATAGGCTAATGGATGGGAGAATTATTCCAACCTTTGGGGGAAGGGGCAGAGTTTTCTAAGAATTGGGCCATGCCCATATTTTGGTCTTTTATGGTTAACCTCCAAACTGTCATGATGCCTACAGAGTGTGTCATTTAGCATATGCTAATGTATTACAATAAGGCTCAAGGTCCACTGAAAGTTGCATCTTTCATCTTGGATCTTATTGGTTCTGGCCAGTTTATGTCTGTACTCAAGGCTTATGCCATTCTTTTAAAGATTGCTCCCTGCCCCCTTCCCTCATTTCATTTTGACCATTAATACACTTAGTGCCCATGTACTAACAGAAATGTAATAACTTTAATGCCCATATTACATCTAAGATCATATAAAGTTAGTAAATGATAATGCCATAATTTGTGAGGCAGTTGAGACTTAGTATAGGGTATCTAAATGTCATCATTTTCTTTTTAGACACTAATATAGCAAAAATAAGTTAAACAATTTCTACCAATTGATTTCTATATTTCTAAATGTTTAGGAGAAAAGTTCACATGCACTCATAATTTATCATATACATCTTTAGCTTATGCTTTTTATGCTCTTAATACTGTGTTAAGACTACTAAGTAGACAGTAAAACCAAATCGTCCATTTCTAAGATCCCTGCTTTGAACAGGCACTATAAAACTGGGCAAGAAAGAATGAAACACAAAAAGTCTGTGGCAAGATTTTATAGGTAATTGTCTTTTTTAAATTGCAGTGTTTTTTAATCTACATAATGTAAGATGGTATCTATTATAAAAATATGATTAACTATAATGCACAAAGTATATCCCTTCAGAGGCTCGCTTCATGGCAAAGGGAATGGGTTTAAAATATGAGGCATAATTTCTTAGTAAGCCTAGGGATGTAAACAAAACAAAAGAGAAAAAGAAAAAGGATAGATCATCTAGAGCAAGCTCCAAAAAGGGAATAAAATACCCTCTTAATTGCTAGCATACTAAAAAGCCGTATGTGTCTTGAAGTAACAATCCTATAACAAATACTTAAGTGTGGTGTTTTATGTTAGGACAGTTTGACTGTTTAACATGCAGTGGTATTCATACACACCTCACCCACCCTCATCCTAATAGAAAATAGTCTACTCAGAGTACAGAGAAATGCAAGAGATTGAACTGATTATTTGTCGGAAAAGACGATAGGAGATTTTGTGTTCTTCAAACGTACTGTTTAAGAAAAAGCAAGGCTTCCAGCTCTTCTCCTTATTGTAATTCTACAGGCCCTAAAGCCTTGTTATAATGTATCAGACTATAATATAACTAATTATGCTGATGGAGTTCATAACATGATAAATGTCTTATTTTCACTCTGCAAGCAGTCTGTTTGCTAAAAGAAGTGGAAGAAAATTAAGATGACTAGAGGGTTTTCACCTCTAATGTTAAAGCATTTGTGATGAGGACATGCAAGCAATCAGAGCAAGCCCTAGTTTGTGAAGATGACCTCAATACTCCTCATTAAAATGCTAACTTCTACTGATTTTGAGATGACTGCAGAAATAAATAGAATTTACCATTATATTGAGGCCAAGTGTCCCCTGGAAAGAGTAGTGACCTTAGTGTTTTCTCTGCCTATTCAATCAATACCACTTATGGGTTTTGCTTAGATTTAAGAAAATGCATAAAGATTCATATTTATTCCATAAAAATACAACGAATCAATATTATATCCTACATCCTAGTCTTCTTCTGATATTTAGGTTTGTATTTTTGGATGAGTGGGGTTAATTATCTCCTACTTATGCATGTGAAAGTAGCTTGTTATTTTTACCTAATGTGTTTTTGTGTTCTATAGACCACTTATAGAATTTAATCTTCTCTGTATAAATAGCAGTTCTGTTCCTCTTTGTGTTCATATATACCAATTGTTGGGGAGGAAGGCGTTTTACTCTACTCTCCTATGTTTTCCTGGGTAGATTGCAGAATTAAGTTGATGTGAGTCAGATTAACAGGAGACAATCAAACAAAAGTTTAATAACATGTATATGGGTGAATCTAGAAAAACTGAGTAACTAAAGAAAGTGTCCAGAGTCTTCATCTTAAATACCTTCCTCAGCTAAAGAGCAGAGAAGGCAATGGCACCCCACTCCAGTACTCTTGCCTGGAGAATCCCATGGACAGAAGAGCCTGGTAGGCTGCAGTTCATGGGGTCGCTAAGAGTCAGACACGACTGAGCGAGTTCACTTTCACTTTTCACTTTCATGCATTGGAGAAGGACATGGCAACCCACTCCAGTGTTCTTGCCTGGAGAAGCCCAGGGACGGGGGAGCCTGGTGGGCTGCCGTCTATGGGATCGCACAGAGTCAGACACAACTAAAGTGACTTAGCAGCAGCAGCAGCTAAAGAGGCTTCCCTGGTGGCTCATAGGTTAAAGCGTCTGCCCGCCATGAGGGAGACCTGGGTTCAATCCCTGAATGGGGAATATCGCCTGGAGAAGGAAATGGCAACCCACTCCAGTATTCTTGCCTGGAGAATCCCATGGACGGAAGAACCTAGCGGGCTACAGTCCAGCGGGTCACAAAAAGTCGGACACGATTGAGCGACTTCACTTTCACCTTTCACTTTTTCAGCTAAAGGCAAAGGAGGATGGATGTTGAGGGTAGTGGTTTTGGACTTTTTAAATGGGAGTGATGAAATCCACATGGAGATAGAAAAGCAAAGTATTGATAAACAAATGTTTGTTGTGCCTTGTTGAGATGATTGGGCAGAGTGGACGCTCATCTCTAAGCCCCATTACGCCCACCGCACCTAGTCCATATTCACTGCAGATATCTCTGGTGAGAGCTCTATTCTGGAACAGGCTCTCCATCTAAGTTCTTTAAGCACCTGAGGAGGAGGTACAAATTTCTCACTTTTGGATCTTGATTATTTTCAGTGTGAAGTAAGCCACATGCCTGTTGACTGAAGAAAAACACACAACCTAAAAGTGCAAGTTTATATTTTATTCAGGAAACTTACTGAGGACTGCAGCCTTGGAGACAGCCTCTCCCATAGCTCTGGGGAACTGTTGCAAAGGGGTCAGGGAGAAGTTGGAAGCTTTTGCTGAAAATGCATAAACAAAAATAAATGTGTAGTTGAATATCAAAAGATTACGGCCAATCACAAGAAAAGATATCCCAAGTTAATGATTTTAATGCTATTCTACATATGGGAAAGTATAAGAGTCTGGATTTATTGAAATTATTTCTTAGATAAGCATCTTAACTATGTAGGGCCAATTTGATATTTTTCTCCATCCTGAATTCCCCTCAGGGAACGTCATCAAAGGTGAATGCAGTGACTGTTGGACTGATGGAGGGCAACATTCTTTGTTTATAGGAAGGCTAGGCAACTTCTTTCATTTACTGAAATGACAGGCACCATTTTTTTTTTTTTTTTTTGTCTGCATGTCAAAGAGACATTTTTGGGTGGCAAATATTGCTTCCCTACAGTTTATATTAGAGCAGGAGAAAAAAACTAAACTAGATTCAGGGAAAGAATTTTGTTCATCATGTCCATGTTATTTAATGTGTTCTTTGGAAAATATTAAGTATTATATAGATAGAAATGTGTCTTTCATAGGATTTAACTGCTAAAATATTTATAACATGTAATTATTTGTCTTTTTTGTCCTTTTCCTTTTTTGTTCTTTTTACATTATATTAAACCATGTAGTGGGAGGAAGCAAGGAAGAAAAATGTAAATATGGTTACCTTAAATTTTTTGAAGTCAATTCTGGCAGTAATATTCTATAAATTCATGTGGAGAAAATATTCTTAACTCAAAAACCCTGTTAGAATTGGAGCCTCCCTGTTAGAGGAAAGAATATAAAAACTCAGGAAGCCACTCAATCCACACTGTTAATTTGGGACAAAAACAATGTTTAGGTTGATAACATATGAAAAGACATTGCAAAAAAATTCAAATATATATATATATATATATACACACATATGATAAAAAGATAGAAATGTCACAAGATACCAGATGCCATTGGAGTAATTTTTTTAAAAACTTTTATTGTGTAAACTTATAAGCAACATTACATTTGTACTTATATGCCTAGCTTATTTTATTTAACATAATTGTCTTCACAGTTAACCCATGTTGTAGCATATGTCAGAATTCATTCTTTTTAAGGCTGACAACTATTTCATTGTATATACACAGCACATTATCTGTCAATGGACATTATACCTTTTCTACCTTTTGGCTACTGTTAATAATGTTACTATGAAAATGGGTGTATAGCTAGCTATCTTAGTCCTTGATTTCAATTCTTTTTGTTATATACACAGAAGTGGAGTTACTGGATCATATAATAATAATATCATCATTAACATGATCATACTATTAATATGATCATTAATATCATTATTATCAATATAATAATTCAACTCTTTAATTTTTTGAGAACCTGCCATTATTGAAAATAAAATTATCCCATTCCTATTTATAAGGCAATGGCACCCCACTCCAGTACTCTTGCCTGGAAAATCCCATGGATGGAAGAGCCTGGTAGGCTGCGGTCCATGGGGTCACTAAGAGAGCAACTTCACTTTCACTTTTCACTTTCATGCATTGGAGAAGGAAATGGCAACCCACTCCAGTGTTCTTGCCTGGAGAATCTCAGAGGTGGGGGATTCTGGTGGGCTGATGTCTATGGGGTCGAACAGAGTCAGACACGACTGAAGTGACTTAGCAGCATTCTGGGATAATTATCATTTATTTTCATAAATATTTGTTTTAAGACTTCAAACAACTATATTAATTTGTCAAAAGGAGTAAAAGGTAAACCTTTTTAAGGCATTGCATGTATTTATACCAGTCCAATCTGAGAAAACTATTACCTTTGAATTTCATAATGATACAGTGAAAATGATTAATATTTAGCTTTTTACAATGTGGATATTGGTTAAATGTTTGTGGTGACCCAGCATACGGTTAGACCAAACCCTCACCTATGATTGGTTTGAAAGTCAAGTCTGATGCCACACACGCATCAAGGATATGAAATGTTTTATTAGAACTTAGAGCACCTATTTTCTCTCCCTACTTCTAAAATTTATTGGCTATATGATATTAAAAAGCTGATGAACCTAATCATGATGTTTAAGAAGATTCTAAATAGGGTATTTTAAGAGACTTTCCTGGTGGTCCAGTGATTAATACTCTGTACTCCCAATGCAGGGAGCCTGGGTTCGATTCCTGGTCAGGGAACTAGATCACATCATCCTCAGTTAATGATCCTATCCTACATGCCACAACCAAGACCTGGTACAGCCAAATAAATACATAGTATTTTAAAATATTTAAAACATATTAAAACATATTTTACATTAAATATCTTAGACTCCTTTGAGGTATTAACAATAGTTGATCCCAGGCAGTCCGTGCCCCAGAATCCATTGTGCTTAAGCCTTTCAAGCCTTTCATGACACCGTCCCACTCAGACACTATCCACGACTCGGATTCTGCTCACACTCCATCCCTTACTACTATCGACTAAAATAATAATCACAACCTAAAAAGTGAGAATCTGTTTTATTCTGTCAGAATTTTTAGAACTTCAAGACCAGGAGACAGCAACTCAAAGCATTTCAAGTGACTCTTGAGGAACTGTTTCAAAGAGGTGGGGAAGAATCGGGTTGTATAAAAGTTTGCAACAAGGGGCAGATAGTCTGTGGAAAATTCTGAAAGAGATGGGAATACCAGACCACCTGATCTGCCTCTTGAGAAATTTGTATGCAGGTCAGGAAGCAACAGTTAGAACTGGACATGGAACAACAGACTGGTTCCAAATAGGAAAAGGAATATGTCAAGGCTGTATATTGTCACCCTGTTTATTTAACTTCTATGTAGAGTACATTATAAGAAACGCTGGACTGGAAGAAACACAAGTTGGAATGAAGATTGCTGGGAGAAATCTCAATAACCTCAGATATGCAGATGACACCACCCTTATGGTAGAAAGTGAAGAGGAACTCAAAACCTCTTGATGAAAGTGAAAGTGGAGAGTGAAAAGGTTGGCTTAAAGCTCAACATTCAGAAAACGAAGATCATGGCATTCGGTCCCATCACTACATGGGAAATAGATGGGGAAACAGTGGAAACAGTGTCAGACTTTCTTTTTCTAGGCTCCAAAATCACTACAGATGGTGACTGCAGCCATGAAATTAAAAGACGCTTACTCCTTGGAAGGAAAGTTATGACCAACCTAGATAGCATATTCAAAAGCAGAGACATTACTTTGCCAACAAAGGTTCGCCTAGTCAAGGCTATGGTCTTTCCTGTGGTCATGTATGGATGTGAGAGCTGGACTGTGAAGAAGGCTGAGTGCCGAAGAATTGATGTTTTTGAACTGTGGTGTTGGAGAAGACTCTTGAGAGTCCCTTGGACTGCAAAGAGATCCAACCAGTCCGTTCTGAAGGAGATCAGCCCTGGGATTTCTTTGGAAGGAATAATGCTAAAGCTGAAATTCCAGTACTTTGGCCACCTCATGCGAAGGCTTGACTCATTGGAGAAGACTCTGATGCTGGGAGGGATTGAGGGCAAGAGGAGAAGGGGACAACAGAGGATGAGATGGCTGGATGGCATCACTGACTCGATGGATGTGAATCTGAGTGACCTCCAGGAGTTGGTGATGGGCAGGGAGTCCTGGCGTGCTGCGATTCATGGGGTTGCAAAGAGTTGGACACAACTGAGCATCTGATCTGATCTGATCGTTAATTAAGGAAAACCAGATATCTCAAATTAAGAAATTTAGTGATTTTCTGCGTATGAGAAGATGTAAGAGTCTGGGCTCACTGAAATCATTCCTTTCATATACATTTCAGCTATCTGGAGCCAGAATCCTGCATTGATTTTTCACATCCTTAGTTTCTGGCTCACCATAGAGAGTGGTGGCAGCCTGATAACTGCTAGATTGCAGGCATTGTTCTTTCTTGGTATCCTCTGTGCTCACATTTTGAGGACCACAATAGCTGATGACTGTGATATCCTTGTTTAGTGATATGGCAAATACTCCATTTCAAATTATGTGCTCTTGAACAGCACCCATAACCTTTGTGTTCCTGAGCTTCTGTATCTGTATAATGGAAGTAGTAAGGCCCTACCTGATAGATTTAAAGTTAATATAAGTAACAATTAAAGTTAATATATGTAAAACACTCAGAACATTGTCTGGCATATAGTACAACTTATAAGTGCTATTTATTTGTAGAGTGTTGAAGAAAAAACACAAAAAGTCCCACTTTTATGAAGACTGCTTTTTCAAAACAAAGTAAATATTTGTATTTAATTTCTCAGAAGAGCAGTTCTTCAGTTCAATTTATCTGTTTTTTCTTAACATCTTATTTTATAAGGAATTTAAATAAACTTAGCTCAGAATAAAAGTTAAGAACATAATATGCCACCTCAGAGCATCTTTCATACTTTTTCTAGAAGTAAATAAATCATCAAAGAGATCCTATTGGTTCTCTTTCTAAATATCACTTATTATTCCACCCCCTGTTGTTCTGAACTTGACAGCAGGTTCTTTAAACCTAGCAAATCTGTCAAAGTAATAATTACAGGCAAACTACTTCAATAATAATTTCAAAACATAGGCATCCTGGACCTACTTTTTAAAATGTGAGTAATGAATATTTGCCTTGGAGTTACCCACACTGTCATAACCAGACCTATGACTCTAGTGTCAGAGTTATGATTCTAATGTCGTTAACACAAATGTCTTTTATTTCAAGACACAGGCATTTTCACATGATAGCAGTCAACTCAAGGTTTCCTCCAAGCTTTGGATTTTGTCTTGGGGAAGAGGTTTGACTGTATAGGAGAGCACAATTTGCCACCCCAAAATGTCTCTCTAGCATGAGATTGTTTCAAGTTGGAAACAGTCTGTGTGGGTGTGTGCTAAGTCACTGAAGTCATGTCTAACTCTTTGCAACCCTATAGACCAGAGCCCACCAGGCTCCTCTGTCCATGGGATTCTCCAGGCAAGAAAACTGGAGTGGGTTGCCATGCTCTCCTTCAGGGGATCTTCCTGACCCAGGGACTGAACCTACATCTGATGCATCTATTGCACTAGCAACAGATTATTTACCACTAGCACCACATGGGAAGCCTATGTGTGCTAGGAAAACAACCTAGGTCCAAAAGATCTAGGAGGAAACTTTGACTTTCCCCTTATCAGCCTAAAATAATTTGTTAAATAAAGAACTCCCTGATTCCAGCTATCACCAGAAATATCTGTGAAGAATAAGGGCTACTCACAGTGAGGAGAACTCAGCAGGACCTAGAAATTAATTTACACTATAATCCTTTGTCTCTACATGACCCAGTGAATATTTGTTTACTCAAATACTTTCATTCCATCTCTATGTGAATTTCCTCTCTCTTTTGAAGTCTCAAACCATTATCTCCAATATCCTCTTTTCTTTAGCTGAAAATGCTAATTACAGTGAAGTCTTCAGTCACTTTAGTGAGTTACTCAGTTTTCCTGGTCTCTCCCCTGTATTGTTGTCGTTCAGTCACACAGTTGTGTCTGACTCTTTGCAACTCCATGGATTGTAGTGAGATGGGAATCTGAGTTCTTGTCTGCAGAGGTGAAGAATGGAAGCCATGAACACACAAAGACTCATGGTAGCAAGGGAATAGGATTTTTTAAAGAGGAGAAAGTACAAAGCTCTCAGCATAGACACTGAGAGAGGGGAAGGAAACTGTAAGTCCCTCAAGGTGGGACTTACAGAAGTTTTTACATCCTTCTTTAAATCATATTATTTCTAACCAAATTTAAAGATCAAGAAACTTAAATCTTTATGGCTTCTCTTGATCCTGGGATTAAATCACCACACTTTTTTAGCAGCTGCCACCCCACCGGCCAACCAGTCATTTTACCATGGACTAGATGCATGGGTTTAAGATTAATGACCACTGGTTGGTTTTCCCTCAGGCACATGGGACAGAAGTTAGTTATTGCCCTTCCCTGGATCTGAGTGCTGTATGCAGGTCAGGAAGCAACAGTTAGAATTGGTTATGGAACAACAGACTGGTTCCAAATAGGAAAAGGAGTACGTCAAGGCTGTATATGGTCACCATGTTTGTTTAACTTATATGCAGAGTACATCATGAGAAACCCTGGACTGGAAGAAACACAAGTTGGAATCAAGATTGCTGGGAGAAATATCAATAACCTCAGATATGCGGATGACACCACCCTTATGGCAGAAAGTGAAGAGGAACTAAAAAGCCTCTTGATGAAAGTGAAAGTGGAGAGTGAAAAGGTTGGCTTAAAGCTCAACATTCAGAAAACGAAGATCAAGGCATCTGGTCCCATCACTACATGGGAAATAGATGGAGAAACAGTGGAAACAGTGTCAGAATTTATTTTTCTGGGCTCCAAAATCACTGCAGATGGTGACTGCAGCCATGAAATTAAAAGACGCTTACTCCTTGGAAGGAAAGTTATGACCAACCTAGATAGCATATTCAAAAGCAGAGACATCACTTTGCCAACAAAGGTTCGTCTAGTCAAGGCTATGGTCTTTCCTGTGGTCATGTATGGATGTGAGAGCTGGACTGCGAAGAAGGCTGAGCGCCGAAGAATTGATGCTTTTGAACTGTGGTGTTGGAGAAGACTCTTGAGAGTCCCTTGGACTGCAAGGAGATCCAACCAGTCCATTCTGAAGGAGATCAGCCCTGGGATTTCTTTGGAAGGAATGATGCTAAAGCTGAAACTCCAGTACTTTGGCCACCTCATGCAAAGAGTTGACTCATTGGAGAAGACTCTGATGCTGGGAGGGATTGGGGGCAGGAGGAGAAGGGGACGACAGAGGATGAGATGGATGGATGGCATCACTGACTCGATGAATGTGAGTCTGAGTGACCTCCGGGAGCTGGTGATGGACAGGTAGGCCTGGCGTGCTGCAGTTCATGGGGTCGCAAAGAGTCGGACATGACTGAGCGACTGATCTGATCTGATCTGATCTGGATCTGAGTGCTGATAATTTATCAGACTAAAGACACATTCCAGGAATTCAGGACAATGGAGTGGGATGTTTACTGAAAACAAGACTGAGGTCTCAGAGTTCTACACTGACTGCCTAAGAATTTCTACCTGGGTAGTATGTCAGGCTTCCCTGTCCTTCACTATCTCCTACAGTTTCCTCAAACTCATGTCCATTTAGTCAATGATGCCATTCAACAATTTCATCCTTTGTCTCCCCTTTCTCATCCTGTCCTCAATCTTTCCCAGCATCAGGGTTTTTCCCAGTGAGTCAGCTCTTTGAATTAAGTTGCTGAAGTATTGAAACTTCAGCTTTAGCATCAGTCCTTCCAATGAATATTCAGGACTTATTTCCTTTAGAATGGACTGGTTGGATCTCCTTGCAGCCCAAGGGACTTTCATGAGTCTTGTTCAACACCACAGTTCAAAAGCATTAATTCTTCAGCACTCAGTGTTCTTTATGGTCTGACTCTCACATCCATACATGACTCCTGGAAAAGCCATTACTTTGACTGTACAAACACAGCTTTGTCAGCAAAGTGATGTCTCTGCTTTTTAATATGCTGTCTAAGCCTGTCATAGCTTTTCTTCCAAGGAGCAGGCATCTTTTAATTTCATGGCTGCAGTCACTGTCTGCAGTAACTTTGGAGCCCAAGAAATAGTTTGTCATTATTTCCAATTTTTCCCCTTTTATTTGCCATGAAGTGATGGGACCAGATGGCATGATATTCATTTTTTGAATGTTGAGTTTTAAGCCAGCTTTTTCACTATCTTCTTTCACCTTCATCAAGAGGCTCTTTAGTTCCTCTTTGCTTTCTGCCATTAAAGTGATGTCATCTGCATCTGAGATTATTGTTATTTCTCCCTGCAATCTTGATTACAGCTTGTGCTTCATCTAGCCCAACATTTTGCATGATGTATTCTGCATATAAGTTAAATAAGCAGGGTGACAATATACACCCTTGACCTACTCTTTTCTTAATTTTGAACCAGTCCATTGTTGCATGTCTAGTTCTACCTATTGCTTCTTGATGTGCATACAGGCCTCTCAGAAAATTGTTAAGGTGGTCTGGCATTCTGATCTCTTTAAGAATTTCCCTCAGTTTGTTGTGATCCACACAACCAAAGGCTTTAGCATAGTCAATGAAGCAGAAGTAGATGTTTTTCTTTAATTCCTTTGCTTTTTATTTTAGCCAATGGATGTTGGCAATTTGATTTCAAGCTGGCAATTTTATCTCTCTCATGTGTACATGTTATTAAAATATGTTTGGTTTTCTCCTGTCAATCTAGCTCATGTCAATTTCTTTCTTAGAACAGAAAGAAAAATTAGAATGGTAGAGGAAAATTTCTCCAACTGTATATTAGTGACTGTCTTTCATTCCATGGGTATTTACCTACACTAAGGACAATCTTCGTTTTAGTGGAGAAATGCAAAAGAGATACACTAGACCTCAGAGCCCTGAAAGGCACATATAAAATTTGTGTTGGGCAGCATCTACCAGGGCCACAAAGCCCATACTCAAGTCCTAAGAAAGAGCCTGGAGTCAGTGACAGACACAATGGATAAGGTGGACCTTTCATGTCTTGAAACGTCCTGGAGTGACACCCCATCATGTACAGCAAAGGCAGGCAAAATGAGGCTGCATTCTCCCCATCCTGAGTGAAAGGGATATTGCCAGTTATGGGGGAATTGATATCTGGTTGGATCATTGGTTACTAGGAAAACTAGCAGAGGGACACACCCCTCAACACTCCTTTGATAAGACCAATCACTAGCTAGGGCCTGGGGAAAGTACATAGGAAGGTCAGTCATGTGAGAAGGTATAAGTGAAGCAGGCTCTGGTCTAATGGGGGACATACAGAGAGCAAGAGAACCACCACCTAGAGTGGCCTGACCATACAGTTTGGATATTAGAATTGCATTTACAGATCAACTACCTTATGTGTTCATGAAAATCCTCACTGACAAGCATTATGTGACACTCGAGGTCTCTGCTTAAACTTCAGAGTTTCTTAAGAGTATCCTCTCTCCTACAACAATCCCACTAAAACAAAGTTATAATCTTGGTAAGATTGTTTTACTTCATTTCAGATTCCACAGCTTTAAACTGGATTTCTGCAGAAATGTCAGTTAGAAAACTCTAAAGGAGATTTCACTTCTCCCATCACCATGCACAGATGGAATTTTGACCTAAAGTGAATCTGTTTATAGACAGAGGAGTTCTCTTCATTTTACACACACACACACATACAATTCCAGTATTACTTTCAGTTCAGTTACTCAGTCATGTCTAGAAAAATGCTAACTGTGGACCTCCAAGTATTCATTTAACAAGGGCTTATTCCAAGTTTACTGAGGTTTAGCCCAGGCTATCCCTCTGTAAATAGAAAAAAATAAAAAGTTGCCTGCAAGTCCAGTAAACAAAGAATGTTATCTTCCATCAAGCCATCACCTCAGCAGCCACTCCTGATGGTACACCCTGAGGGGAATTCAGATCAGATCAGATCAGTCGCTCAGTCGTGTCCGACTCTTTGCGACCCCATGAACCGCAGCACGCCAGGCCTCCCTGTCCATCACCAGCTCCCGGAGGTCACCCAGACTCACACCCATCAAGTCAGTGATGCCATCCAGCCATCTCATCCTCTGTCGTCCCCTTCTCCTCCTGCCCCCAATCCCTCCCAGCATCAGAGTCTTCTCCAATGAGTCAACTCTTCACATGAGGTGGCCAAAATACTGGAGTTTCAGCTTTAGCATCATTCCTTCCAAAGAAACTCCAGGGCTGATCTCCTTCAGAATGGACTGGTTGGATCTTCTTGCACTTCAGTATTCTTGCCTTGAGAACCCCATGAACAGTATGAAAAGGCAAAATGATAGGATACTGAAAGAGAAACTCCCCAGGTCAGTAGGGGCACAATATGCTACTGGAGATCAGTGGAGAAATAACTCCAGAAAGAATGAAGGGATGGAGCCAAAGCAAAAAGAATATCCAGCTGTGGATGTGTCTGGTGATAGAAGCAAAGTCTGATGCTGTAAAGAGCAATATTGCATAGGAACCTGGATTGTCAGGTCCATGAATCAAGGCAAATTGGAAGCGGTCAAACAAGAGATGGCAAGAGTGAATGTCGACATTCTAGGAATTAGCGAACTAAAATGGACTGGAATGGGTGAATTTAACTCAGATGACCATTATATCTACTACTGCGGGCAGGAATCCCTCAGAAGAAATGGAGTGGCCATCACGGTCAACAAAAGAGTCCGAAATGCAGTACTTGGATGCAATCTCAAAAATGGCAGAACGATCTCTGTTCGTTTCCAAGGCAAACCATTCAATGTCACAGTAATCCAAGTCTATGCCCCAACCAGTAACGCCGAAGAAGCTGAAGTTGAACGGTTCTGTGAAGACCTACAAGACCTTTTAGAACTAACACCCAAAAAGGATGTCCTTTTCATTATAGGGGACTGGAATGCAAAAGTAGGAAGTCAAGAAACACCTGGAGTAACAGGCAAATTTGGCCTTGGAACACGGAATGAAGCAGAGCAAAGACTAACAGAGTTTTGCCAGGAAAATGCACTGGTCATAGCAAATACCCTCTTCCAACAACACAAGAGGGGAATTCAGGATGGAGAAAAACAGAATCCTGGCCTTAGATAGTCAAGCTGCTTATCTAAGGAATAAGCCCAGAGTCTTGCATCTTCTCATATGTAGAAAAGCACTGTGGTCATTTATGTGAGATCTCTTTTTGTGTGTGTGATTAGCAGTAACCTTTTGATGTTCAACTGCATATTGTTTTTTGTTTTCTCTTTTTCTAAGCAAAATCTTCTCTATACTCTGACTCCAACCTTGCCGCTTTCAAATAGTTTCTAAAAGTAACCAGAGTGACTAATTCCCATGCTATAGTCCTCAGTAAGGTATCCAAATAAAACATAACTCTCAGCTTTTAGGGCACGCATTGTTTTGCTTGATTTTTTTTTTTTTTTTTTGATAGGCACTTCCAATGCTGTGTATAATATAGTATCTCAAGTAGAAATGTAAAAAAATAGAAAAGGTCCCAAACTGTTAATATTGTAATTGTTAAAGGTAACATGCACAAAAGTTTCTGAACTGCGTTTATGTTTCCACATTGTTTCTGAAGTATATTTTTACATTGAATACAATACTTAAGACATGGAAATTTATGATATTCTGAAAGCTCCTATAATTTGAAAGTGACTAAGGATTAGTGAGAAAAACCCCAAATATAATAATGCTTACATATTCAGTGACAAGCATGCAGCCTACAATTAGCAGCAAAAATACATATTTATGGCTGTCTCATGTTTGCCTGTAAGAACTTCTGTATCCTTAGAAACAAAGATTCCCACAGGATCACCTGGATAGCATTCCAGAAATGCTGATTCCAGAGGCTATTGACAATGATTCGGTAATCCCTAATACAGGGATTGAGAATTTTGTAAATTAACCTTCTTAAGAGCTAATGATGATCATTCAGATCTGGAACTGCAAGTCTAAAAAACATATTCAAGCTAAATGTATAAAGCACGGGGATGAACAGTTCCCAAAGTGCCCTATTATGTGCTCATTATTCACTCCATGCTAAGCCATTTCAAAAGGTCAAATGTGAGATAATAGAGTTATACACCAAAATCGGATCTAATGTGCTTCTGCACTTCACTTTCTGCATCCAACACATGGACTATATGATTGGGCATATTTACTTGGCCATGATTCTCCCATTCACACTTGTCTGGAAGAACAAATGAAAATGCTTTGCATAATGTCTGCATTATTTTGAATCAGCCTCTCATATGCATACGCACATACACAGATATATGTACATAAACACAGGCACACACAGGTGTACATTTGTGCACCCATGTGTATCTATTCAGAGAAAAGTCTTCATTCCGGAATGAATGAAAGATTGACTATTCAAAAATATTTATTTATGAAAAACATTAGTCTAGGAACTGTAGGGATAAAATAACGTATCAAATACAGATGGCAAGACTGTCAAATATATCTTAAGAGTATCAATTTAGTAATCAGCTTAAAATCTCTAAGCGTTAAACATTTGGTAGAGTTAATATGTATTGCAATTAGAGAAAGAAGAAAACTTGGTAAGGGTAAATGGGTGAGGCTTTTAAATGGCATTTTAATTTACAGCTTAAAAATAACCAAGATTCTGTCTGAAACTGGAAATATCTTTTAGAGATCACAGGTTGAAAGGCACAAAAATAGGAAATTCAAATCATTTTTGAGGAGTTTGTGAAACAGTTGGGTTGAAGCAATACTTATGTTGGGGATTAGTCTGAGGGGTAAAAAATGGAAAGTTAATCTGAGTCCAGACTCAGAATAGATATAGCTTAAAATTATTTATAAAGGGGATGATAACAGTAACTTTTAATAATTTTAAAGGGGAATTGTTCAGTTGCTAAGTCATGTCCCACTAATTGTGACCCCGTGGACTGCAGCACACCAGGATTCCCTATCCTTCACTATCTCCTGGAATTTGCTCAAATTCATGTCCATTGAGTTGATGATGCTATCTAACCATTTCATCCTCTACCACACTCTCCTTTTGCCTTCAATGTTGGAAGGGAAAAAAATGCAAGATATTGTACTTAACCACAGTAGTGAAGGAGGAATAAGGGGAGATATGAAGTCTCAGAATATGGATTATTAGGAGTGTGTTGACATCTTTCAAGCATGTTCTCTTATTTTTGCCAACTATAACTGTTAACCTTTTTGTTTTTCCTCGTAAGCCTTTAAAGTTTCTGCAAGAGGCAACACTCAGCTCAGACTAACACTGGATCCCAGTGATGTGTGCTGCCACATTTTAAGTAATAGTTACTCAAAGGTAGCATATGAGAATTTCTAACAAGTGTCATAGCTAAGGGTAACACACAGAACTAGAGAGTGACAGTATACAATTGGAGAAATTATCAAATTTTATTCTGAGAAGTTAAAAAGTTAAGGTGCACATCTATAACACTACCAACTTTTAAATTAAAAAGTATGAATTAAGATAATACAGTTATTCTTCATCTTGGAGATAAGAAAAACCTAGGTTTACAAGGGTTAAGTATCTGCCTGGCATCTTAGTCTGTTGGTGCTACTATAACAAGATGAAATAGATTATTTGGCTCATCAACAACTGAAATTCTCATATCTCTGGAGGCTGGGAATGCGAGATCAAGGCATAAGCTGATTCACTGCCTAGTACAGAAACATCCTGGTTCCTAGACAATGGTCTTTTCATATGGTGAAAAGACAGTAAAGCTCTCTCCAGTCACTAATTCCATTTATGAGGGTTCTGTCCTCATGACCTTATAACCCTCCCATACTGTCATGTTGGTGACTGGGCTTCAACCTAAGAACTGGGGTATACAAACAGTCTATATCACAGGGACTGACAAATTTCCTAAGAGCCTAGTTTGGGATATGAACAGAGGCAGTCTGTTCACAGATCTACTCTCTTAACTATTAAACTATAAACCACAAGAAAAGCATAAGAGCTTCCATTGTTTTTCAGGTATGCTGCTGCTGCTGCTAAGTCACTGCAGTGGTGTCCGACTCTGCGTGACCCCATAGATGGCAGCCCCCCAGGATCCCCCATCCCTGGGATTCTCCAAACAAGAACACTGGAGTAGGTTGCCATTTCCTTCTCCAATGCATAAAAGTGAAAAGTGAAATTGAAGTCGCTCAGTCAAGTCCAACTTAGCGACCCCATGGACTGCAGCCTATGAGGCTCCTCCATCCATGGGATTTTCCAGGCAAGAATACTGGAGTCGGGTGTCAGGTATAGGTCATGGTTTTGGAAATCTTTCTTATTGACTCTGAGCAATGCTTAAATGTTTTTCTTGAGTTATAGACAGAACTATCATCAAAATTCAAGATGCTTCTTAGGATTAATTGTGAAGATATATACTCTCTATGCTTTCAATATCTCAATTCAGTATCTCAAATTACAAGATACTGGTGCATCTTAATCTTTAGAAATTGTGACTAATGCAGTACAAAAAATTGATTCACTTATAGTTTTTAATATTATTGAACTCAATATCATCCTTCTAAATTTGCTCTCTTCATATCAATGATTTCCTGGGAGATATGCTGACTCCATTACAGGGCACATTTAAGAATGTTTGTATTATATAAATTTTATCCATACCAAAAGATATATAAATGATTGGTTTAATCACACACATAATTGTAATATGCTTTTGTGAATTTTAATTTCTATTATAAAAGGATATTTAAGAATAAATATTTGAACTAATATTAAAATCTCCAGAACTATATAGTAATTAATATAGTTACCTATACAAGGCGGGAGAGTAGGATGATTGACGTAGGGAAGAAGATATCTCTGTGAATAATTGTAATATAATTTTTACCTTTGAATTATATTTTACTTGCTTATAGAATACTTAATTAAAATGCATATTACCTATCTTTGTTATATGCATAATTGAAGGTATAAGAATCTGCATCCACTCTTGGGAGTATTATACCGATAAATACACCAACTTGCCTGTCTCATAGAGTGAGGTGGTATCGATTTTCTGCATGGAAGTTGTGGTAGTTAATGTGTCTTTTTTTTAAAAAAAACATTTCTGACTCTCCTCTTTCTGGGAACATTGTGGGACTAAAATTTCATATCTCCTTTAAATAAAATAGGATCTTGTGACTTTGTGTAATAAAATATGAGAGATTTCAGAGGGTATAAGCTATCTGGGGAGATATCATGAAGAGGTTCTATATCCTGTGCCATGTTTTTTTATCCGTGGTTGTGATGCCTAGCAACACTGCACGTGATGGAAAATTCATCATTTTGGGTTCCTAAGAGAGGACACTGTAGTGAGAACTACCACTTACCTGAGATTGGTTGGTAGTTACTGCTTTCAAGCTAGTGATATTGTACAGGTAGACTTCCTATAACCGTATTTAATCTGACTGAAAGAGAAGTTTTTCAAGTATTTAAAGAAGTATGTCTTAATTGTCTCTTTCCTAGGTTAAACAATTCCAATGCCTTCAACACTTTCATGTTTGACACATTATCCAAATTAATAATGTTTCCTACTTTAGTGGCAATATGATCTTTGAATCTCCAAACATTCTTGGATAGTTTAAACCCAACACATCTGAAATTTTCCTTGTTTGGATTTTTCATGCTTATGTATAGGCCATGTTCAAATTTGGTGTATTTCATTTGTGAACACATTTACATAGAATGGAGAGCCAAAGGTGATTCATAAAATGTAACTGTCAAGAGAGGTAATTTTTTCCTAGAATGAGTATTCATAAGCTCAACTATATGTTATTGTTTTATGGTTCTTAGGGATTAGTCACTTCACCAGTAAATGCACTAGTCCTGAAACAAAAACAATCTGTTGGAAACTTTAAATACTTTGCATAATGAAATTTTATTTTATTCTGTGCAGCTTGAGTCATCACTATGAATATGAAGTACGTTAAAAACTAAGAAGATCATGACTGCTCTCCTTGGTCGCCCCCATCATCAGAATGATGCATAATTGCAGATTATTAAGGCTTATGTTTTTTAAAATGAAAGATTATAGATTGGAAAAGAATAAAAACAAATAAACCTGAGTGAAATAGAATAGTAATTTCAGAGACTTGGAGATTTGAGAAAGGTAATATTTTTGGAAGTTTTGATTTATCTATTCTTGGCATTATGTTTGTTTACATTATTAAAATGCATTCAAAGGAATAAAACTAAGAGGATCATAGACAAATTATGGAGTTACAAGTGAATCAGATTGGACTCCCTACCAATAATGTGCATAATAATCAATAACTTTGAATAGCTCCTTCACTTTGCTTTTAGTTAAAATCTTTAAAAATTGAAAAATGACCCCTAATTGTGTTTTCAAGCTTAGACAATTTAATGAACTCCCAGGAAGCTCTCTAGTGGTAGCCTGAATTCCACTGGGGAGAATGAACAGAATTAGTTTCCACTCTAGGCTCGGATCTGACATAAATGAAATAAAAAAAAATTCAGAAAAATTGAAGTATTCCTTCATCATCTTATAAAGGAAGTCTTTAGCTAAGAATTTTGTCTAGTTTTTACTAGGAATATTTATATACAAATGTGACCATGTGATCACTGAGCCCCTCAAATATAAAATTCTATCACCAAAGGTTAATGTGTTAAACATAATTTTTAAATCAATTGTCATGGAATTCAGAGTGAAAATGTGGTATTCTGGCCAACAGATTTAAGCAGAGAATTTTTTTTTTTTTTTTTTTACTGATTTTGATCCTGAAGACAGATGGGGTATGGAGGTATTTCCTATGAATTATAGTACAGAGATGGCGATTGCTTTTGTTTTGGTTACAAAGCAAAGGAATTTCAAGTGTTACTAATAGGCTACTCTTTAGGTGTTTTCAGAAAAAAAAAAAAAAAAAAGCTAGACACTTCAGAACTTCTGTTCCCAAATATAATGAAGTATATTCATTATTCACTTATAAAACATACTTTGCATTAGGGAAACAAAATCAAACCATTCCTTCCAGTATAGAATTTTAGTGTAACATGCACCTCAGTTGATGTGGCTTGGTATCTAGTTTACAACCTTTTCTTCCTCAGTCCCCACAGAGAACCCCATGAGGGACTATTCTTGGAAGAAGTGATTCTTCCATATCTTCTGACTCCCGATGTCAACACATAGACAAAATCAACATCTTACTACTCCCCATAACTTGGGGCAGTATAACCAGAGATAAGACCACAAGAAGACAGGCAAGGGGCACAATATAAACTTTTATTTAATAAAATTATGTATTTAAAAAGTTATTTTTTTCCTCCACACCCACATGTAAACCCAAATGATATGTATTACCATGCTGGTATAATTCCACTGTTAAACATCTGCTAAACTGACAGGGTTAAATCTCCTTTACCAGATGGTTTAAATGTTTTTGTTAATAGTTTTCAGTGTATTTTCCTGATATTATTAAGAAAAATAGGTCAGTATATTAAAACATGCAAAAAGAACAGGGGCTTTAGTTTAGTTAGGACGTAACATAAAGTTTAGGGCTTTAGTGTAGTTTAGTTTAGGGGCTTTAGTTTAGGACATAACAGGGAATTCATATTTTTTGTAAATAAAAAGGAGGACAACTGACTAATGAAATGATCATGAATTTGCATCTGTACTTAATCAGTATAGTTAAACTTTAAAAAATTGTTTACTTAGAGATTAAAGAAATTTGATTATAATAGTCTGATGTACTAAAGTAGTTGGTATATGTTAGGGGAAACTTTAGAATTATTGCAGATCATTCATCAGGTGACCAAAGTATATGGTGAAAAGATTAGGACATTTTGTCTTTTATCTGTTTTTGAATACTTCCTCACAAATAAAATAGCAAATCACAAGGGAAATAAGATTGTTTATAGGACATCTGTCCTGGGGCAATAAATTGCAGAAATGTATCTAAATATGTGCCATCTGTGAAGGGGTCTGCCTGGCAGAATCAGCAGTGTGGCATTTAATAAACATCCAGTAGCTCTGGGAGTTTCTCTTTGCAAGCATGACACCTAAAAAGGGTTGCTGAATTGCTACGGTTTTAAGATTGTGATTGACCTCACTTGCTACACCATGGGTCATTATTTTACCTATGAAGAAAGATTTAGTCATTTATCTTGTTAGGAGAGAGTCTATTTATTCACAAACAGAATGTGCTACCATTCTGTTTGTGAATAAATACTTTATTTACTTCATAAAGTAAATAGATACTTCACTTACTATACATCAAATGACATGTTTATTAGTTTAATAAATAACAATGACATGTCAGCTAATTTTTGTCCTAACATTATGCCACACAAAAGAAAACCATGGCCAAAATGTCCGTAAGATGAAAGTACTTGGTTATTCAGAATAACCCCCTCGGACACTGACGAATTTTCTAATTTCTGATTTTTATTAATTTTCAGCAACATGATTTGTATATATGTAAAATTCTTAAATACAAAAATGGTCAACATGTTTTTAAAATTTGTATGTGATTTCATCTCAATGCAATTCTTCTCATACAGTGGCTAAGTCATGTCCGATTCTTTGCAACCCCATGGACATGGACCGTCACATGCCACGTTTCCCTGTCTTTTACTATCTTCTTAATAGATTATAAACAGGCAAAATAATTTCATACATAAATACTTAGCAGATGGAGTAAAAATGTATACATTTGATTTTATAGTATTTTTAACCAAACAACTCAATGGCCAAACTTTTAAGTTACTTACTCATTTTGTAATTGATAAATGTGTTGGTATAAGCATTGAGATTCTTCAAATATCTTATTTCTATTCAAATTTTCTCACAGATTTTGTTTTATTTCTATAATTAGTTTAAATTTTATATATTCAGTGCTTATAGTTTCATACACATATACATGGTGAAATATTTATTACAGTCACTCTAGCTAACATATATTCTTCTTACATAGTTACCATTTTTTTTGTGTGTATATGATACTTGAATTCTAGCCACAGAAAATTTCCACTGTTGACCACAGTGTTGTGAACTGTAGCCATCATATTATACATTAGCTCTCTACACTTTTTCATCCCTACTGATTTTAGAATCCTTGGTTGACTGTGCCTGGAAAAATCATTACTGTGATGTTCGCTTAATAGTGATTTAGGCTTTTTTTAAATTCCTTCTACACAATATAAATTTTTCTTTAATGAAGAGCTACCTCTCCTCTTTCCTATATTTGATTGAATCATTCATACCTATCAGATCAGATCAGTCGCTCAGTCGTGTCCGACTCTTTGCGACCCCATGAACCGCAGCACGCCAGGCCTCCCTGTCCATCACCAGCTTCCGGAGGTCACCCAGACTCGCATCCATCGAGTCAGTGATGCCATCCAGCCATCTCATCCTCTGTCGTCCCCTTCTCCTCCTGCCCTCAATCCCTCCCAGCATCAGAGTCTTCTCCAATGAGTCAACTCTTCGCATGAGGTGGCCAAAATACTGGAGTTTCAGCTTGAGCATCATTCCTTCCAAAGAAATTCCAGGATTGATTTCCTTCAGAATGGACTGGTTGGATCTTCTTGCAGTCCAAGGGACTCTCAAGAGTCTTCTCCAACACCACAGTTCAAAAGCATCAATGAGATCTAACTCAATGAGATTAAATTCATACCTATACATACTCATTAATATTTATCTTATGTTATATGGTTTAAAGGGCTTCCCTGGTGGCTCAGAAGGTAAAGAATCTGTCTGCAATGCAGGAGAACTGGGCTCGATCCCTGGGTTGGGAAGATCCCCTGGAGAGGGAAAGGGCAGCCCACTCTAGTATTCTTGCCTGGAGAATCGCATGGGCAGAGAAGGCTGACAGGCTACAGTCCATGGAGTCTCAAAGAGCCAGACATGACTGAGCAACTAACACTAACTAACTAAAGGGAAAACAATTAAGGCAGATAAAGGTCATGAAGAAAGAGGAAGTCCATAATGTGATGACTACTGGCAGGTGCTTTGGAAATAGGGGCAGAAAATGTTGAATGGTTCACAGATTTTGCCAGCAGGTCATCTCCATAACAGGTTAAACTATCAGACTGTGAGTAAAGACAGAAGACTTTAGTTTGGTAGGAAAGAGAAAAATATTGGATTTTTTTAGCACTTAATATCATTTTTGTAATTTTCTCTTAAGATAATCAGGTGTTGATGTGAGAGATGAATTGTTTAAATGTTTAAGGGAATTCTAAGAAGATGTAGGAATTAGTGAAAGGAAAAAACTTTTCCTGTTTCCATTTAAGAATCATTTCTTGATCACCACTGAATGCTGAAAACAAATGTAATGCATATGACATCATCTACATCCCCAAGGAATCTTAGTATAAGAGACCAAAAGCAACTATATGGTTATAATGATAGAAGTAGGCTGAGAATGCTACACTCTACCATGAAAATGTAACAAGGATTCCTGGCCCGGATTGGAAGGGAGTTAGGAGCAAGTCTTACTACATTAAGGTTTAAACAGAGAATAGTTTTGGAGTTGACGTGCACCCCGTGGGGAGAGTGCATTCTGTCTAGAAGGAAAAGATAAGAATGTAAGTGAGATTATGACATGCACAGAGAAAATTTCAATTTGAGGTCTGTGGCTAGAATGTAGAAGATGAGATATGAAAAGAGTTTTAAAGTTAGCAAAGCTGTGGAGAATCTACAGTCTATACTTCTTCCTGTAGGATATTAAAAAAAAAATATTCAGGGGACCCATTTGAGGTCACTGTGAAGTAGGTAGACAGGAAAGAGGTTGTATGTCTTATCTCTGGGCCCCTTCAAATAACTGGGTTGCTGAACTTATTTTTCATTTGAGGCTAAACCTTATTTTTTGTTGAAGTTAAAATTTTGTTTGCAGGGCTTATTATTCCTACTGGAAGAGTTTCTAAACTACTGTGCAATAATGAAAGACTACTGGGAGTAAGTAAGCATAAGGTAAGACTGAGGAGTCAGAGTGAAATAACTGGTACTTGAGCACTTGAACAGAAATTGCAAACTGAGAAGGAAGAAAAGGTGTGCCCATATGGTCACTTATACTAGTATTCAAGAAAATAATAATTAAAAGAACAGAAAAACTGCTTTATTTTTATTGAATTAGTAAAAGTAAAAACAAATTGACTTTCATATAAGGAGTTGAGCAAGATGATGTACTTCTAGAAACCATATATAATGTTTCATGCATTCTAGAAAGCAGACCAATATTGCTTACTAGATCATTATAGTGTTGACATAGTAAATCTATGTTTAACTGTTTATTCTCAGGAAAATATTAGGGGTATGGGCAAGTCTCACACTACATAAGATGGCAGCAATCCATTTATATCATAAAAAAGTTAACCTGAAAATCAAACAATAGCCATCTAAGTAAATATGACTGCACATAAATACAGAGGTATACTGTAAAACCATTAAAATAGACATTAAACTTTTAATATGGAAAGTGCTTCCAATATTTACATCTCTGTACTTTTGTCCCACTATTGAGGACTCTTCCTCTGCAATGCTGACATGGAAAATTCTATCCCAGTCCCCACCACTATCTTCCCCTTACCATAGTTTTGTTTTTGTTGAGTTCTGTTATGGTATATTAATTTTTTTGTTGTTTTTTATTGCCCGTCTTTCTCACAATGGGATGTGAGCTCCATGAGAGCAATTGATTTGTGTTATTAGGGCTGAGATCTTGGGGTCAAGAACAGTGCCTGCAAATAAAAACATATATGGGCAGAATAGGGCTTTCCCAGGTGGCTCAGTGGTAAATAACCCACCTCCCAATGCAGGAGACGTAAAAGACATGGGTTTGATTCCTGGGTCAGTAAGATCCCCTGGAGGAGGGCATGGCAATCCACTCCAGTATTCTTGCTTGGAGAATCCCATGGCTATAGGAGCCCAGTAGGCTAAGTCCATGGGGTCACAGAGTCAGACATGACTGAAGTGACTTAGCATGCATGCATGTCCAAAATAGTTCTTAATTATATATAGTTGGACATCAAATATGCAGGCATAGTTAAATAACACAAAAATAAATATTAAAAAATGTTGTCACTATCACCAATTATATTTGAAATTATGAGCATTTTTGTTCTATCATATTTAGATGTAACAAGATTTTCAAAAAAGAATAAATGCCTTTGGTTGGAGAAAAAAGTAGCAAAACTTAGACTAAAATTCTTTTCTGATCTTAGCGTAATGAGGGGCACTTTGAAATCCATTATGAAGTTTAGGAGTTAATACAATTGAAAAATGTTGCAAATGTGTACTAAGAAATGGCAGAGATAAAAGATAGCCTAAGACTCTTATTTTAGTCTTGTTAAAATATCCATGATATCATGCGAATTCAGTGATTAGGGCACTGATGTTTCTTTAGGTTTCCCAGAGATCTCCCTGCACTTGTTGGATGCTTTATCTTATGCAAACATAGAGAGGAGAACAGGCAGAGAGTGGCCATGCCTGAGCTATTCCCACTTTTGTGGAAGCACTGCTTTTGGTTTCTCTCCCAGTCCTTTTCCTCTGAACCTGGTAAATGTGGTCTTTCCTCAAACTGTGGTTTGTACAAACCTAGACTTTGTGTGTTATCCTGGGCTTACTTTGGTTTGTGGAATCTTAGAACTCTATTGAAAGGAAAGAAAGACTTTATCTGATTCTACCCTGCACTCAGAATTTTCACATTGGCAATTTCCATGCAGCTCACTTCTAACAAAAGACCACGGGGCTGAATCTGTTTTTATATGTTTTACTATCTGTGAATATTGTTCCCTCATGGAGCTATAGGAAGAATAGAAATTCCAATGTGTATATCTTGGCCAAATTCTATGTAATATAATTTTTAGCCTTTTAGTAGTTTTAATAAGAAAGAAAGCTCAATTATTTAGAAATTACTTCAACTATATTTTCATATGAAAGTTTAGTTTGCTAGATGTACTTATATATATCAGATATTTTATTGTGAGTGATATTAATTTAATGGTGCAGAAGAGGATATAAAGTGAGGATAAATCTTGTGCATAGATACACATAAGACAGGCACTTTTTTATTGTTTTAACAAAGCACTATTCATTCCACATGCACTATGCGTCAAGAATAGCTTGGATAAAGATTTGAATCACAAATTTGGGCATATTTAGGGAAAGATATTGAATTCCACAGACAAACACAGCATTGAAAAAAACCCTATAGAGATATAATCTTGCCTCATATCAGGCCTAATAATAATAACTTCTTCCCCACTTCAATACATAGAAATTAACAAAAATATTTTAATAAGGCAATTAGGTTAATAAAATGCATATTTTAAAATTTTAACTAATAAATAAATATATGTAGTCATTATCAAAAATTCTCCTTGAAATAAAGTCTTAGAATGTAGCTGGTTCAATATTGCTACAGCTAAAAACTACTGAATTTTGTAACTGACTATCACATTGAATGATTTCTGTTTCAAAAATATATTGAGGGTAAGAAATTCTTTTTTCCTGCATAATATAACCTTCAATTTCATGAAGATGTTAAACTCATCTTTAGATGATTCAGATAGATATGACTTGTGTGAAAGTTCTACCACCTGAAAGTATCAGTTACTACCTGCAACATATCTCTACTTGAGTGTCTTATTAGAGTCACATCTGACAGATACTTGTCCACAAATGAAATTTTAGTGTGAGATGTTAGTTAGGAACCTCATCTCCATTACCTGAGATTTTCTCCAAGCAAAAGAAGGAAGGAAGGAACTGTCAGCCCAGCCATCATTTTTAGAAAGCAAAATATTTAAAGCATGAAGCAAATAGGCTAGCAGGAATACAAAAACTCCTGAGGTGCACTAGGGTAAGGGGAATCTCATTTTCCAAAAATTTCAATAGCTTTCACTGCAAATTAATATATTTCATTACTTGGGAATATTTTACTTTCAAATGTAATTGATATGGCTCATGGTTTACTGCCAGCTACACTTTCACTGTGGCATAGCTGCTGCTTATAATGACATTCTGCAAGGAGACCACTGACACTAGTACTTTGTCTTCCATAACAGCACTCAGGGGCATATTTTCAACACAGAATGAATCAGGAATCACACCCATAACTTTGGGAATGTGATGCTGAAAATTAATTCCACTGAGTTCTAACCAGATGGTTCCTCACTCATAATCTAGAATAATTTATTGTGAGAAGCCGTTTAACTTGAGAACTGATTATTATTTATGTTAAATCACAAATTAACATGGCCATATAAATAAGCTTAGGAAAGTAAGTGATTCTTCCACATTCTAAAAGAAATGAAAACAAAATTAAAATAGGGAAATGTTAAGGCAGAGATCAGGCAAGCAATTACCTGAAGCATATGCTATTGAGTTAACATAAAAAAAAAAAAAAAAAAAGGATGATGTAATATAAGGAAAAAAAAGATTTAGAGATAGAAGTCATCTCAAGAAACATCTTGCCATGAATAAACTTTGACTGTAACTGCAGTAAATATATGAGATAACTGAGTGTCCACTTTTTCAGAAACAGAATTAAAATAACACAATTCAATGTGAATGAGGTAGGAAGGCATATATAAGACTTGAGTTTCCAGAGTATCTAAAGCATTCTTAATTTGTCTACAAATTGGGAATGTTAAAATAGCAATCGAATGTCACAAACAAACTTGAATGGAATATTTAGCCACAAGCTTGGGCTGCATGACTTGAGATTAATCGAAAATGTATTCATTCATTCAAAAAACACTCATCATACACCTGCAAGGACTTGAGCAGGCACTTGAATCAGATCAGATCAGATCAGTCGCTCAGTCGTGTCCGACTCTTTGCGACCCCATGAACTGCAGCACGCCAGGCCTCCCTGTCCATCACCAGCTCCCGGAGGTCACTCAGACTCGCATCCATCGAGTCAGTGATGCCATCCAGCCATCTCATCCTCTGTCGTCCCCTTCTCCTCCTGCCCTCAATCCCTCCCAGCATCAGAGTCTTCTCCAATGAGTCAACTCTTCGCATGAGGTGGCCAAAATACTGGAGTTTCAGCTTTAGCATCATTCCTTCCAAAGAAATCCCAGGATTGATCTCCTTCAGAATGGACTTGTTGGATCTTCTTGCAGTCCAAGGGACTCTCAAGAGTCTTCTCCAACACCACAGTTCAAAAGCATCAATTCTTCGGCACTCAGCCTTCTTCACAGTCCAGCTCTCACATCCATACATGACCACAGGAAAGACCATAGCCTTGACTAGGTGAACCTTTGTTGGCAAAGTAATGTCTCTGCTTCTGAATATGCTATCTAGGTTGGTCATAACTTTCCTTCCAAGGAGCAAGCGTCTTTTAATTTCATTGCTGCAGTCACCATCTGCAGTGATTTTGGAGCCCAGAAAAACAAAGTCTGACACTGTTTCCACTGTTTCTCCATCTATTTCCCATGCAGTGATGGGACCAGATGCCATGATCTTCGTTTTCTGAATGTTGAGCTTTAAGCCAACCTTTTCACTCTCCACTTTCACTTTCATCAAGAGGCTTTTTAGCCCCTCTTCACTTTCTGCCATAAGAGTCGTGTCATCTGCATATCTGAGGTTATTGATATTTCTCCCGGCAATCTTGATTCCAACTTGTGTTTCTTCCAGTCCAGCATTTCTCATGATGTACTCTGCATATGAGTTAAATAAACATGGTGACAATATGCAGCCTTGACGTACTCCTTTTCCTATTTGGAACCAGTCTGTTGTTCCATGACCAGTTCTAACTGTTGCTTCCTGACCTGCATACAGATTTCTTAAGAGACAGATCAGGTGGTCTGGTATTCCCATCTCTTTCAGAATTTTCCATAGTTTATTGTGATCCACACAGCCAAAGGCTTTGGCATAGTCAATAAAGCAGAAATAGATGTTTTTCTGGAACTCTCTTGCTTTTTCCATGGCACTTGGATACATCAGAACAAAATAAGGTGATATCTAATGTTAAGTTTAGTGAAGACAGACAAAAGAGAATTAAAATAAAACTAGTATAATATAGAATATCCAAGGGTGATAAATGCTATAGAAAGAGCTAAATAAGGTCAGGGGTGTATAACTAGGGAAGAGGGAAGATGTGGAGGATGAAGGTGTAAGGATGTATCTTTGTGAAATAAGGTGGTCAGGGTGTGCCTCCCTGAGAAACTGACAATTGAATAAAGACTGAACTGGGGCTGTTGACCATATGCATATCTGGGGAAAGAGTAATCCATGCAGAGGGAATAACTGGGGCAGAGTCCCTAAGATAGGTATAAACCTGGCATGTCCCATCACTACACGGGAAATAGAGAGAGAAACAGTGGAAACAGTATCAGAATTTATTTTTCTGGGCTCCAAAATCACTGCAGATGGTGACTGCAGCCATGAAATTAGAAGACGCTTACTCCTTGGAAGGAAAGTTATGACCAACCTAGATAGCATATTAAAAAGCAGAGACATTATTTTGCCAACAAAGGTCCATCTAGTGAAGGCTGTGGTGTTTCCCGTGGTCATGTATGGATGTGAGAGCTGGACTGTGAAGAAGGCTGAGCGCCGAAGAATTGATGCTTTTGAACTGTGGTGTTGGAGAAGACTCTTGAGAGTCCCTTGGACTGCAAGGAGATCCAGCCAGTCTATTCTGAAGGAGATCAGCCCTGGGGTTTCTTTGGAAGGAATGATGCTAAAGCTGAAACTCCAGTATTTTGGCCACCTCATGCGAAGAGTTGACTCATTGGAGAAGACTCTGATGCTGGGAGGGATTGAGGGCAGGAGGAAAAGGGGACGACAGAGGATGAGATGGCTGGATGGCATCACTGACTCGATGGATGTGAGTCTGGGTGACCTCCGGGAGTTGGTGATGGACAGGGAGGCCTGGCGTGCTGCAGTTCATGGGGTCGCAAAGAGTCGGACACGACTGAGCGACTGATCTGATCTGATCTGATGTTCTAGGAATGTCAAGGAAGGCTTTGTCTACATACCTGAGAAAGGGTTGGGATGGGTGTTAAGATAATAGGGACTTTGGTATGTAGGGCCTTTCAGGAAATAACAACCTGATGTTAAAGGGGAGTGAGCAAAAGTGTTATGTCATGACTTGCATTTCAGAAAGTCATTTGGCCTATAAAGACTGGCAGGTAGGAGTAGCAGTAGAATTAGGGAGACCTCTTTGAAGGTAATTCCAGTGACCTGCATGGTAACCTTGGTGGCAGCAGTAGAAGAGCTTGAAATGGTCAGTTCCTGGTTATGGACAGTTCTGATGAACACCGATGATACCAATATCAGCCCAAGTAACTGGACGTATGGCCATTACCTCACGTGAGACTGCAAAGAGATGAAAAGTGAAACATGTTTAGCAAGAAAAGCAAGTTCAGTTCAGTTTAGTCACTCAGTCGTGTCAGACTCTTTGTGACCCCATGAATCGCAGCACACCAGGCCTCCCTGTCCATCACCAATTCCCAGAGTTCATTCAAACTCACGTCCATCGAGTCAGTGATGCCATCCAGCCATTTCATCCTCTATCGTCCCCTTCTCCTCCTGCCCTCAATCCCTCCCAGCATCAGAGCCTTCTCCAATGAGTCAACTCTTCGCATGAGGTGGCCAAAGTACTGGAGTTTCAGCTTTAGCATCATTCCTTCCAAAGAAATCCGAGGGCTGATCTCCTTCAGAATGGACTGGTTGGATCTCCTTGCAGTCCAAGGGACTCTCAAGAGTCTTTTCCAACATCACAGTTTAAAAGCATTAATTCTTCGGCGCTCAGCCTTCTTCACAGTCCAGCTCTCACATCCATACATGACCACTGGAAAAACCATAGCCTTGACTAGACGGACCTTTGTTGGCAAAGAAATGTCTCTGCTTTTCAATATGCTATCCAGGTAGGTGATAACTTTCCTTCCAAGGAGTAAGCGTCTTTTAATTTCATGGCTGCAGTCATCATCTGTAGTGATTTTGGAGCCCCCAAAAATAAAGTCTGATACTGTTTCCACTGTTTCCCCATCTATTTCCCATGCAGTGATGGGACCAGATGCCATGATCTTCATTTTCTGAATATTGAGTTTTAAGCCAACTTTTTCACTCTCCTCTTTCACTTTCATCAAGAGGCTTTTTAGCTCCTCTTCACTTTCTGCCATAAGGGTGGTGTCATCTGCATATCTGAAGTTATTGATATTTCTCCAGGTAATCTTGATTCCAGTGTGTGTTTCTTCCAGTCCAGCATTTCTCATGATGTACTCTGCATGGAAGTTAAATAAGCAGGGTGACAATATACAGCTTTGACGTACTCCTTTTTCTATGTGGAACCAGTCTATTGTTCCATGTCCAGTTCTAACTGTTGCTTCCTGACCTGCATACAGATTTCTCAAGAGGCAGGTCAGGTGGTCTGGTATTCCCATCTCTTTCAGAATTTTCTACAGTTTATTGTGATCCACAGAGTCAAAGGCTTTGGCATAGTCAATAAAGCAAAAATAGATGTTTTTCTGGAACTGTCTTGTTTTTCCATGATCCAGCAGATGTTGGCAATTTTGTCTCTGATTCCTCTGCCTTTTCTAAAACCAGCTTGAACATCTGGAAGTTCACAGTTCAAGTATTGCTGAAGCCTGGCTTGGAGGATTTTGAGCATTATTTTACTAGCGTGTGAGATGAGTGCAATTGTGCAGTAGTTTGAGCATTCATTGGCATTGCCTTTCTTGGGGATTGGAATAAAAACTGACCTTTTCCCTCCTGTGGCCACGGCTGAGTTTTCCCAGTTTGTGGCATATTGAGTGCGGCACTTTCACAGCATCATCTTTCAGGATTTGAAATAGCTCAACTGGAATGCCATCACCTCCACTAACTTTGTTCGTAGTAATGCTTTCTAAGGCCCACTTGACTTCACCTTCCAGGATGTCTGGCTCTAGGTGAGTGATCACACCATCATGATTATCTGGGTCATGAAGATCTTTTTTGTACAGTTCTTCTGTGTATTCTTGCCACCTCTTCTTAATATCTTCTGCTTCTGTTAGGTCCATACCATTTCTGTCCTTTAATAAGCCCATCTTTGCATGAAATGTTCCCTTGGTATCTCTAATTTTGTTAAAGAAATCTGTTTCCCATTCTGTTGTTTGCCTCTATTTCTTTTCATTCATCACTGAGGAAGGCTTTCTTATCTCTTCTTGCTATTCTTTGGAACTCTGCATTCAGATGCTTATTTCTTTCCTTTTCTCCTTTGCTTTTTGCTTCTCTTCATTTTGCAGTTATTTGTAAGGCCTTCTCAGCCAGCCATTTTGCTTTTTTGCATTTCTTTTCCATGGGGATGGTCTTGATCCTTGTCTCCTGTACAATGTCATGAACCTCAGTCCATAATTCATCAGGCATTCTATCTATCAGATCTAGTCCCTTAAATCTATTTCTCACTTCCACTATATTATCATAAGGGATTTGATTTAGGTCATACCTGAATGATCTAGTGGTGTTCCCTACTTTCCTCAATTTAAGTCTGCATTTGGCCATAAGGAGTTCATGATCTGGGCCACAGTCAGCTCTTGGTCTTGTTTTTGTTGACTGTATAGAGCTTCTTCATCTTTGGCTGCAAAGAATATAATCAATCTGATTTCAGTATTAACCATCTGGTGATATCCATGTGTAGAGTCTTCTCTTGTGTTTTTGGAAGAGGGTGTTTGCTATGACCAGTGCATTTTCTTGGCAAAACTCTATTAGTCTTTGCCCTCCTTCACAGAGTGAAGTGAAGCTTCTCAATTGTGTCCGACTCTTTGCAACCCCATGGACTGTAGCCTACCACGCTCCTCTGTCCACGGGGTTCTCCAGGCAAGGGTTCTGGAGTGAGTTGCCATTTCTTTCTCCAGGGGATCCTCCCAACCCATGGATAGACTGGGGACAGCAGGCCAGTCATGAATGCCCACTACAAAGATGAGACGGTTATTCAGCATTTGAGTAGCAACAGTAAGTGTGAAGCTCCAATTTGAGTGTAGATTTGGAGAGCAAGACCTGGACTAATGATGTACATTTCAGTAATGTGGGCATTGGTTAATTCCTACATTTAATTCCAGGAGGTGGGATGAGGCCACCAAAGGAGAGATCCAAAGAGATATAGAATATAAAAAGACCAAGTTCCCAGAAAGGAGGTTTCTCCATTGAAATTGCCATTTCCTGTATTTCTGGGTTAAAATCTGTAAAGAAATCCAGGTAGCTAATTATACTAGAAATACCTCATATTAAATAAGCCATTCACATGTAAAGCACTGTACAAATCATTTCAATAGTGTTCCAGCTCTTAATTCTATAATGCAAGAGAAGAACAATGTTAATAGGGATAACTAAAAAGCTATCAAGAGCAAAGTAAGATCATGTTAGGAGTATAATATAGATTGACTATGTCGGAAAAGGATGCTGCCTTAAACTTAAAAGAATGTTGTACAAAAGTGAGAGCACCTCACAACTATGGTTAGAATTATCTACAACGAAATTTAACCTTTGTATTACAGTAAAATCACAACTGTAAGGATAGTAAATGCTAAAAGTTAATATCAAGTGAAAAAAAGTATTTCCATACTGTTTACACTCTAAGATACTAACATAAAAAATGTGAATATTAATCAGCACAAAGAAAATTTCCAAGTCTTGTTCTATGGGTTTTAAATTTAAACAAAAATTATATAAAATAGTCAACAGCTTTTTCCTGAATGGAGGGAGAACAGGGAAGCAGCTGTATAGAACTTAGTATTCTGTACTTGACTTAGAGCTGAGTGTTTGTACTAAGTGAATATTTGGTACTGCAGTTGCTATAGGTACTGATTAAAGAAATCTACTTATTTCTCCCAGAAACAGGAATTTGTCTTTGTGCTTTCTGCACCATTTATGTAACATCTAAGTGAACTGTCAGCTTTGTATGATGGAACAGGAGATTTCGTTTTAATCAAAGTAAGTCCAAAATTAAAAAAAAAAAAAAATGAGCTCTAAAATATTCAGATTCCTGTGAGCATCTTTGTTGGCAAGGAGGGAAAGCTGTATTTATTTTCCTAGTATTACATTGACCTACTGAAGAAGTTAAATCTACTCTGTAACCTCACATTGTTAGATAAATCTATTCCATTTTATTCTACTTTCCAAATTATTAATGAAGGAAAAGCTTGAATTTATTTCTCTGAAAAACATAGATTTCTCTCCTCCTAAAAATGCTGTCTTATCCTACAAGCAATTATAAAGATATATTTGCTATAAGTCACAAGAATTATTAGTGATACATGTGGTGGGAAACCAGGTATGGAATAAGCATCAGCCCTGGCTTTCAAGTAATATAAAATAGAAATACAATCAGCTATTACAAGAGAGCTTTTAGGGAAACTTTCCAAATAGAAACGCAGTGCCCAAATAACTTAATTAACTTCGTGTGGGATCAAATCCATCACTCTTAAGCACCTGTCACATATAAGCATTGCCTAGAGTGAGGTTCAATAAATGTTTTGTATTAATGCCAATATTATTTATGCCTCCATATTACAATATTAGGGAAATAAAACATTTTCTATATTAAAAAGAAACTTTCATAATTGAACTAGCAACTACTGTGATATTAAAATAAATCTAATATTGAAAGTGAAAAATGGGGGACATACTAAATGGTTTATTAGGGGTTAAAAACATAGATACTTCTCTGCAATACTGTTGCCCTCTCCATATTTCACTATGAGGTGGAAAGTTCTGTCACATTCCATAAATGCCTTCACAATCATCCATGACTGTGCTGGAAGCTAAGCCTGAAAAACCATAAAGCACAGTTGTTTCAGAGTTATTCACAAAATACTTTTGTTTATTCACTCAATAAAATCAGATTTGGATTTCTTGATGTCCTAAATTATATGTCCAAGTATAAGTCACCACGCCGTCTTTCAAGATGAAGTTGATTGAATTCTCCAAAATCAAAGGTGGAAAGTATTAAAACAATAATGCAAGCCCAGGTTATTTGACTGTAAATTCCATACTCTTAAACACAGCATTTTAATGGGGATAAAAAATAGAAATAACAATTTTCTATTCTAGGAGTATTCAGGTCTGCTGTAACAGCTGATTTCAGATCTCACTGAGATAGTGCATAGCTAGGGTGTGCTTTGAGCATGATAGAATTCAGATTTAGGGATTATGAGTTTCTATGGGGGCAGGAGGAAAAGAGGACGACAGAGGATGAGATGGCTGGATGGCATCACCGACTCAATGGATGTTGAGTTTGAGTGAACTCCGGGAGTTGGTAATGGACAGGGAGGCCTGGCATGCTGCAATTCATGGGGTCGCAAAGAGTGGGACACGACTGAGTAACTGAAGTGAACTAATGGCATTGATTTATCATAGAACTCATTTTTCCAAAACTGATACTTAAAGCAATGTAAACTGATACAACATGAGAAATGTTGACAGAGTTATAATAATAAAAGACCTTAATAGCCATTTATACTGTTAAGTGGGAAGTAGGCTTTCTAGAGCTATACACTGAAGTCTGGGGCTCTGTGGACAAATGTATGTGTAAAGCATCCCATTTTGGGGGAGTTTTTATTATGTCAACTGGAGTATTTTGCAAACTGAAAATCTAATCAATATTTACAACCAACATTTTCATGTGCCTGTGTTTTATGTATATTTCAATCAATTAGAACATATCTAGGCATCTTTACCCCAATTTTAATAAGAACAAAGATCTTAAAAATTTAAGTTGTTCAGGGCCACACCATGGCTTGAATGGAGTCAGAATCAACTCTTAATTATGTGCCTCAAAACTTAATGCCTTACTTAATTTAGCAGGATATTTTAGTGATTTTTGCTTTTCAAAATTTTGATATGAATCTCTGCAAAGACAAAAGCTGCATCAAAGTAGTTGGCTTTAGGACATTCTTCCTCCATAGTATTTAACATCATAATGTCCTCAAGGCCTATCCATGTTGTCAAAATGGCAAATGCCATTCTTTTTTATGGCTGAATAATATCCATGAAACATATATACACTGCACCTTTGTCCATCCATCCACTTATGGACAGTTAAATTGTTCCATACCTCGGCTGCCATGAATAGTGCTGGAATGAACATGAGGATGTGTATATCTTTTTGAATTAGTGTTTCCATCTTCTTCAGATAAATACCCAGAAGTGAGATTGCTGGATCATGTAGTAATCCTATTTTTAATTTTTTGAGGAGCTACTATACTGTTTTCCATAGTAGCTGCACAAGTTTGCATTTCCATCAACTGTGCATGAAGGAATCCCTTTTCTCAACATCCTCTTCAACATTTACCTCTTGCCTTTTTGTTAGTCCTAAAGGAAATCAGTCCTGAATATTCATTGAAAGGACTGATGCTGAAACGTCAATACTTTGGCCACCTGATGCAAAGAACTAACTCATTGGAGAAGACTGACCCTGATGCTGGGAAAGATTTAAGGCAGGAAGAGAAGGGGACAACAGAGGATGAAATGGTTGGATGGCATCACCAACTCAATGGACATGAGTTTGAGTAAACTCCAGGATTGGTGATGGACAGGGAGGCCTGGCGTGCTGCAGATCATGGGGTCACAAAGAGTCAAACACGACTGAGCAATTGGACTGAACTGATTCTAAAAAGCATGAGGTGATTTGCATTTTCCTAATAATTAACAATGTTCAGCACCTTAATATGTGCCTTCTGGCTATCTGATATTGTCTTTGGAAAAAATGTATATTCAAATCTTCTGTTCACTTCTTTTTTTTTTTTTTTAGGTGTCCTCACTTTATTTTTTCTTTTATTTAAATTAATTAATCAATTTTAGTTGGAGGCTAATTACTTTACAATGTAGTGGTTTTGATCATACATTGACTTAAATCAGCCACAAGTGTACATGTGTCCCCCATCCTGAACCCCCTCCTTCCTCCCTCCCCATCCCATCCCTCAGGGTTGTCCCAGTGGACTGGCTTTGAGTGCCCTGTTTCATGCATCGAACTTGGACTGGTGATTGTTTCACATATGGTAATATACATGTTTCAATGCTACTCTCTAAAATCATCCCACCCTCACCTTTTCCCACAGAGTCCAAAAGTCTGTTCTGTATATCTGTGTCTCTTTTGCTATCTCGCATATTGGGTCATCATTACCATCTTTCTAAATTCCATATATGTAATAATATACTGTATTGGTGTTTTTCTTTCTGACTTCATTCTGTATAATGGGCTCCAGTTTCATCCAATTTATTAGAATTGATTCAAATGCATACTTTTTAATGGCTGAGTAACATTCCGTTCTGTACATGTAGCACAGCTTTCTTATCCATTCATCTGCCAATGCTGATGGACATCTAGGCTCTTCCATGTCCTGGCTATTGTAAACAGTCCTGTGATGAACATTGGGGTATATGTGTCTCTTTCAGTTCTGGTTTCCTCAGTGGGTATGCCCAGCAGTGGGATTGCTGGGTCATATGGCAGTTCTATTTCCAGTTTTTTAAGAAATTTCCACAATGTTCTCCATAGTGGCTGTACTAGTTTGCATTCCCACCAACAGTACAAGAGGGTTCCCTTTTATCCGGCACCCTCTCCAAGATTCATTGCTTGTAGACTTTTTGACAGCAGTCATTCTGACTGCCATGAGATGGTACCTCATTGTGGTTTTGATTTGCATTTCTAACTCAGCAGTGGCCACAAGATTGGAAAAGGTCAGTTTTCATCCCAATCCCAAAGAAAGGCAATGCCAAAGAATGCTCAAACTATCGAACAATTGCACTCATCTCACACGCTAGTAAAGTAATGCGCAAAATTCTCCAAGCCAGGCTTCAGCAATATGCGAACAGTGAACTTCCTGATGTTCAAGCTTGTTTTAGAAAAGGCAGAGGAACCAGAGATCAAATTGCCAACATCCGCTGGATCATGGAAAAAGCAAGAGAGTTCCAGCAAAACATCTATTTCTGCTTTCTTGACTATGCCAAAGCCTTTGACTCTGTAGATCACAATAAACTATGGAAAATTCTGAAAGAGATGGGAATACCAGACCACCTGATCTGCCTCTTAAGAAATCTGTATGCAGGTCAGGAAGCAACAGTTAGAACTGGTCATGGAACAACAGACTGGTTCCCAATAGGAAAAGGAGTACGTCAAGGCTGCATATTGTCACCATGTTTGTTTAACTTATATGCAGAGTACATCATGAGAAATGCTGGACTGAAAGAAACACAAGTTGGAATCAAGATTGCTGGGAGAAATACAATAACCTCAGATATGCAGATGACACGACTCTTATGGCAGAAAGTGAAGAGGGGGCTAAAAAGCCTCTTGATGAAAGTGAAAGTGGAGAGTGAAGAGGTTGGCTTAAAGCTCAACATTCAGAAAACGAAGATCATGGCATCTGGTCCCATCACTGCATGGGAAATAGATGGAGAAACAGTGGAAACAGTGTCAGACTTTGTTTTTCTGGGCTCCAAAATCACTGCAGATGGTGACTGCAGCCATGAAATTAAAAGACGCTTGCTCCTTGGAAGGAAAGTTATGACCAACCTAGATAGCATATTCAAAAGCAGAGACATTACTTTGCCAACAAAGGTTCGCCTAGTCAAGGCTATGGTCTTTCCTGTGGTCATGTATGGATGTGAGAGCTGGGCTGTGAAGAAGGCTGAGTGCCGAAGAATTGATGCTTTTGAACTGTGGTGTTGGAGAAGACTCTTGAGAGTCCCTTGGACTGCAAGGAGATCCAACAAGTCCATTCTGAAGGAGATCAATCCTGGAATTTCTTTAGAAGGAATGATGCTAAAGCTGAAACTCCAGTATTTTGGCCACCTCATGCGAAGAGTTGACTCATTGGAGAAGACTCTGATGCTGGGAGGGATTGGGGGCAGGAGGAGAAGGGGACGACAGAGGATGAGATGGCTGGATGGCATCACTGACTTGATGGGTGTGAGTCTGGGTGACCTCCGGGAGCTGGTGATGGACAGGGAGGCCTGGCGTGCTGCGGTTCATGGGGTCGCAAAGAGTCAGACACGACTGAGCGACTGATCTGATCTGATCTGATCTGAGTGATGTTGAGTATCTTTTCATGTGTTTGTTAGCCATCTGTATGTCTTCTTTGGAGAAATATCTGTTTAGTTCTATGGACCATTTTTTGATTGGGTCATTTATTTTTCTGGAATTGAGCTGCCTGAGCTGCTTGTATATTTTTGAGATTAATTCTTTGTCAGTTGCTTCATTTGCTGTTCAGTACAGTTCAGTCACTCAGTCATGTCCGACTCTTTGTGACCCCATGAACCACAGCACGCCAGCCCTCCCTGTCCATCACCAATTCCCGGAGTCCACCCAAACCCATGTCCATTGAGTTGATGATATGCAACTATCTTATCCTCTGTCATCCCCTTCTCCTCCTGCCCCAATCTTTCCCAGCATCAGGGTTTTTTCCAATGAGTCAGCTCTTCACATCAGGTGGCCAAATTACTGGAGTTTCAGCTTCAACATCAGTCCTTCCAATGAACACCCATGGCTGATCTCCTTTAGGATGGACTGGTTGGATCTCCTTGCAGACTAAGGGACTTTCAAGAGTCTTCTCCAACACCACAGTTCAAAAGCATCAATTCTTCGGCACTCAGGTCTTTATAGTTCAACTCTCAGATCCGTACATGACCACTTTAAAAACCATAGCCTTGACTGGATGGACCTTTGTTGGCAAAGGAATGTCTCTGCTTTTTAATATGCTGTTTAGGTTGGTCATAACTTTTCTTTCAAGGAGTGTCTTTTAGTTTCATGGCTACAGTCACCATCTGTAGTAAATTTGGAGCCCAGAAAAATAACGTCAGGACATTTGCTACTATTTTATCCCATTCTGAAGGCTGTCTTTTCACTTTGCTTATAGTTTCCTTCATTGTGCAAAAGTTTTTAAGTTTAATTAGGTCTCATTTGTTTATTTTTGCTTTTATTTTCATTAATTTGGGAGGTGGGTTGTAGAGGATCCTGCTGTGATTTATTTCAGAGAGTGTTTTGCCTATGTTTTCCTCTAGGAGGTTTATAGTTTCTGGTCTTACATTTAGATCTTTATTCCATTTTGAGTTTATTTTTGTGTATGGTGTTAGAAAGTATTCTAGTTTCATTCTTTTACAGGTGGTTAACCAGTTTTCCCAGCACTACATGTTAAAAAGATTGTCTTTTCTCCATTGTTTATTCTTTCCTCCTTTGTCAAAGGTAAGGTGTCCACAGGTGCATGGATTTATCTCTGAGATTTCTATTTTGTTCCATTGATCTATATTTCTGTCTTTGTGCCAGTACCATACTGTCTTGATGTTTGTGGCTTTGTAGTATAATCTGAAGTCAAGCAGGTTAATTCCTCCAGTTCCATTCTTCTTTCTCAAAATTGCTTTGGCTATTCGAAGTTGTTTTTTTTTTTTTTTGTATTTCCATACAAATTGTGAAATTACTTGTTATAGTTCTATGAAAAATTCCATTGGTAGCTTTCAATGGGGATAGGGATTGCATTGAATCTATAGATTGCTTTGGGTAGTATACTCATTTTCACTATATTGATTCTTCTGATCCGTGAACATGGTATATTTCTCCATCTATTTGTGTCCTGTTTGATTTCTTTCATCAGTGTTTTATAAGTTTCTATATATAGGTCTTTTGTTTTCTTAGGTATATTTATTCCTAAGTATTTTATTCCTTTCATTTCAGTGGTGAATGGAACTGTTTCCTTAATTTTTCTTTCTATTTTCTTAGTAACATCTTCCTAACTACACACATTGTTAGTATATAGGAATACAAGGGATTTCTCTGTGTTAATTTTATATCCTGCAACTTTACTATATTCATTGATTCAGATCAGATCAGATCAGATCAGTCGCTCAGTCGTGTCCGACTCTTTGCGACCCCATGAACCGCAGCACGCCAGGCCTCCCTGTCCATCACCAGCTCCCGGAGGTCACCCAGACCCATACCCATCGAGTGAGTGATGCCATCCAGCCATCTCATCCTCTGTCGTCCCCTTCTCCTCCTGCCCTCAATCCCTCCCAGCATCAGAGTCTTCTCCAATGAGTCAACTCTTCGCATGAGGTGGCCAAAATACTGGAGTTTCAGCTTTAGCATCATTCCTTCTAAAGAAATTCCAGGATTGATCTCCTTCAGAATGGACTTGTTGGATCTTCTTGCAGTCCAAGGGACTCTCAAGAGTCTTCTCCAACACCACAGTTCAAAAGCATCAATTCTTCGGCGCTCAGCCTTCTTCACAGTCCAGCTCTCACATCCATACATGACCACAGGAAAGACCATAGCCTTGACTAGGCGAACCTTTGTTGGTAAAGTAATGTCTCTGCTTTTGAATATGCTATCCAGGTTGGTCATAACTTTCCTTCCAAGGAGTAAGCGTCTTTTAATTTCATTGCTGCAGTCACCATCTGCAGTGATTTTGGAGCCCAGAAAAATAAAGTCTGACACTGTTTCCACTGTTTCCCCATCTATTTCCCATGTAGTGATGGGACCAGATGCCATGATCTTCGTTTTCTAAATGTTAAGCTTTAAGCCAACCTTTTCACTCTCCACTTTCACTTTCATCAAGAGGCTTTTTAGCCCCTCTTCACTTTCTGATATTCATTGATTAGCTCTAGTAATTTTCTGGTGGAATCTTTAGGGTTTTCATATAGAGGATCATGTCATCTGCAAACAGTGAGAGTTTTACTTCTTTTTTTACCAATCTGGATTCCTTTTATTTATTTTTCTTCCCTGATTATTGTGACTGAAACTTCCAAAACTATGTTGAATAGTAGTGGTGAGAGTGGGCACCATTGTCTTGTTCCTGACTTTAGGGAAAATGCTTTCAATTTTTCACCATTGAGGATAATATTTGGTGTGGGTTTATCATATTTAGCTTTTATTATGTTGAGGCATGTTCCTTCTATGCCTGCTTTCTGGAGGGTTTTTATCATACATGGATGTTGAATTTTGTCAAAGAGTGAGCTGGTTTGGGCCTTTTCCTTCATGGAGGCTGTGGAGTAACTGATGTATGGAAACAGTCTGTGCAGAATAAGGATGTTTCTTTAAAGACCATGAGCTGAGGTGTGGAAGGGGTCATATTCTGAGTTGATCTGACATCAAAGATTCACAGGTGCCGGTGAATCTCAACCCTCTGAGTGCAAAGCCGTGGCTGGGAAAGGCTCCACGGGCTGCAGCCTTAACCTCTCCTACAGAGACCTGGCCTCTGAGGTGATGAGGCGCAGGATCACCATGACCAGGAGAGAAGAAAGATTTACCAAGCAAAGTGATGACGCTGGGGAAATACTCTCAGATGTGGAATCCAGACAAGCCCTTCCGAGTGCAGCTAGCCCCAAAGTACCCCCAGCCCCACCTCCCTCTCCAGCTGAAGACTTCCTAAGCACCTAAAACATCGGTCATTTTGAACTGGACTTTGACAGAAAATTCCAGAAAACTGTTTCTGCGAAATCATTGGGGTTGGTTTTGAAGAATGTCTTGGCAAATCTTTATTCTTTGTCACTTTCTTTGCATTTATTGAGAAAATCATATGGTTTTTAACTTTCAATTTGTTAATGTGGCATATCACATTGATTGATTTGCAAATGTTGAAGAATCCTTGCATCCCTGGGATAAAGCCCACTTGGTCATGATATATGATCTTTTTACTCTGTTTTTGGATTCTATTTGCTGGAATTTTGTTGAGGATTTTTGCATCTGTGTTCATCAGTGATATTGGCTTGTAGTTTTCTTTTCTTGTGGCATCTTTATCTGATTTTGCTATTAAGATGATAGTGGCCTCATAGAATGAGTTTGACAGTTTACCTTCCTCTGCAATTTTCTGGAAGAGTTTGAGTAGAATAGGTGTTAGCTCTTCTCTAAATTTTTGGTAGAACTCACCTGTGAAGCCATCTGTTCCTGGGCTTTTGTTTGTTGGAAGATTTTTGATTACAGTTTCAATTTCTGTGCTTGTGCTGGGTCTTTTAAGACTTCTTAATCAAACTTTTTTTCCTGCATTAGTGTTGCATGAGTTCTTTTAATACTTATATTTTTATATTAACTTTTATCAGATACATGACTTGCAAATGTTTTCTCCCATTGTTGATTACTTTTTTCTTTTGTTGATGGTTTCCTTTGCTGTATAGAGCTTTTTAGTCTGAGGTAGTCTCACTTACTTTTGCTTTTCTTGTTTTTGATTATGGTATCATTTTCAGAAAATAAATGCCAAGACTAGTGTCAAAGAGCTCATCACTTATTTTTTCTTCTAGTAGTTTTATGGTCTCAGGTACTACATTTAATTTTTAATCCATTTTGAGTTAATTCTTATGTATGCTATAAAATAGTGATCCAGTTTATTATTTATGTGTCCTGTTTTTTAAACACCATTTATTGAAGATTCTGTCCTTTACTTCTTATATATTCTTGCCCCTTTCATTGTATATTAATTAACCATAAAAGCATAGGTTATTTCTAGGCCCTCTATTTTGTCCCATTGACCTATATGTCTGTTTTAATGCCAGTACCATACTCTTTTGATGACTAGAGTTTTGTTATGTGGTGTGATAAGGGAGCATGGTGCCTCCAGATTTATTCTTTTTACAAGAGATGACTTTGGCTTCTTGGACGCTTCTGTGGTTTCATACAAATTTTAGGATTGTTACGTTTTTGTGGAAAATATCATTGGAATTGTGATAGTGATCACATTGGGTATGTAAATTGTTTTAAGTAGTATGGACACTTTAACAATATTAATTCTTCTAGTCAATGATTACAGATTACTTTTCCTTTGGATTCCGCTTCTGTTATTAGTAGCTTATAGTTTACAGTTTATAGACCTTTCAATTTCTTGGTTAAATTTATTCCTAAGTTATTTTGATGCAACTGTAAATGAGATTATTTTAATTTTTCTTTCTTAATATATTTTTCTTTTTATTTATAGTGTGTATAAATACAACAGACTTTTGTTGATTTTTGTACCCTGCTGCTGCTGCTAAGTCGCTTCAGTGCTGTCTGACTCTGTGCGACCCCATAAACGGCAGCCCACCAGGCTCCCCCATCCCTGGGACTGTCCAAGAACAAGAGCACTGGAGTGGGTTTCCATTTCCTTCTCCAATGCACGAAAGTGAAAAGTGAAAGTGAAGTTCTCAGTTGTGTCCGACTCTTAGTGACCCCATGGATTGCAGCCTACTAGGCTCCTCCACGGGGAAGGCAATGGCACCCCACCCCAGTACTTTTGCCTGGAAAATCCCATGGACGGAGGAGCCTGGTAGGCTCCAGTCCGTGGGGTCGCTAAGAGTCGGACACGACTGGGTGACTTCACTTTGACTTTTCACTTTCATACATTGGAGAAGGAAATGGCAACCCACTCCAGTGTTCTTGCCTGGAGAATCCCAGGGACAGGGGAGCCTGGTGAGCTTCCGTCTATGGGGTCGCACAGAGTCGGACACTACTGAAGCGACTTAGCAGCAGCAGTAGCAGCAGGCTCCTCCATCCATGGGATTTTCCAGGCAAGAGTACTGGAGTAGGTTGCCATTTGTACTGTGCAGTATGACTGAATTATTTCAACAGGTTTTTGGTGGAATCTTTAGGGTTTTCTATCTGATACTCAATTCAGTTCAGTTCAATCACTCAGTCGTGTCTGACTCTGCAACCCCATGAATCACAACACACCAGGCCTCCCTGTCCATCACCAACTCCCGGCGTTCACTCAAACTCATGTCCATCCAGTTGGTGATGCCATCCTGCCATCTCTTCCTCTCTCGTCCCCTTCTCCTCCTGCCCCCAATCCCTCACCACATCAGGGTCTTTTCCAATGAGTCAACTCTTCACATGAGGTTTTGTCATCTGCAAATAGTAAAAGTTTTATTCTTTCCAACTTAGATGTCATTTATTCATTTTACTTGCTCATTTTCTTTGCCTAGGACTTCCAATACTATGGTGAATAAATGTGGCAAGCCTGGGTATCCTTATCTTTTACTGATCTTAGAGAAAACTTTGTTTTTCATCATATAATGCTTTTTTAAGAAATACTTTTTTTCATAAAAACAATTTCTCATGTAATATAATCATCATTAGTCTCTTATACTTCTGATGGAAGAAAAGAAAAGTGAGGTCGCTTGTTCATGTCCAACTCTTTGCAACTCCATGTATGGATTGTAGCCTGCCAGGCTCCTCTGCCTATGGGATTTTCCAGACAAGAATACTGGAGTGGGTTGCCATTTCCTTCTCCAGGAGGTTTTCCCAAACCACGGGTAGAACCTGGTTATCCTACATTGCAGGCAAACTCTTTACTGTCTGAACCATGAGGGAAGCCCATAGCATAGATTAGATGACCTGAGAATCCATTGACATTTATAATTTTGAATGTTTCAGAACATCCACATATGCAAAGGTATCATTAATCCAAATCAATATAAAAACTAAAGCATTTCACAATATTGTTATAATCAGTTTTAACCACATGTGTGTGTATCTGTCCTGTGAGTGGGAGGGATGGGGATACATGTGTTAAATTTACTATATTTTCCCTTCTACTATTCTGATTTAAAGACAATTTTGTTATTATAATATATATTACACAAAGGAGAAGTACCACTGGCAAAACTACTTCAAACTGAAACCAACTGGAAAATAGAACAAGAAATTATTTGATTTCATTGCTTATAACATTTTCTATATTATTTAATCTGACTTTCCTTCAGCTAAGACAATATTTTACAAGTATGTTTAGTATTTGGAAATTTTTTCACATAATGTTATACCCTGGGAAAGAGGATTGAAATGAGGCCAAAATTCTACACTGCAATTTCATTACAAGCTTCTAATAATTTGGGAGGATGTATAAATAACATGGAACAACAGACTGGTTCCAAATAGGAAAAGAAATACTTCAAGGCTGTATATTGTCACCCTACTTATTTAACTTATATGCAGAGTACATCATGAGAAATACAGGGCTCAAGGAAGCACAACCTGGCATCAAGATTGCCGGAAGAAATATCAATAACCTCAGATATGCAGATGACACCACCCTTATGGCAGCAAGTGAAGAAGAACTAAAGAGCCACCTGATAAAAGTGAAAGAGGAAAGTGAAAAAGTTGGCTTAAAGCTCAACATTCATAAAACTAAGATCATGGCATCTGGTCCCATCATTTCATGGCAAATAGATGGGGAAACAGTGGAAACAATGGCTGACTTTATTTTTCTGCGCTCCAAAATCACTGCAGATGGTGATTGCAGCCATGAAATTAAAAGACACTTGCTCCTTGGAAGGAAAGTTATGACCAACCTAGATAGCATATTCAAAAGCAGAGACATTACTTTACCAACAAAGGTTCGCCTAGTCAAGGCTATGGTCTTTCCTGTGGTCATGTATGGATGTGAGAGTTGGACTATAAAGAAAGCTGAGTGCCAAAGAATTGATGCTTTTGAACTATGGTGTTGAAGACTCTTGAGAGTCCCTTGGACTGCAAGGAGATCCAACCAGTCCATCCTAAAGGAGATTAGCCCTGGGTGTTCATTGGAAGGACTGATGTTGAAGCTGAAACTCCAGTAGTTTGGCCACCTGATGGGAAGAGCTGACTCATTGGAAAAGACCCTGTTGCTGTGAAAGATTGAGGGCAGGAGGAGAAGGGGACAACAGAGGATGAGATGGTTGGATGGCATCACAGACTCAACGAAAATGGGTTTGGGTGTTCTCTGGGAATTGGTGATGGACAGGGAGGCCTGGCATGCTGTGGTTCATGGAGTTGCAAAGAGTCAGACACGACTGAGTGACTAAACTGACCTGAGTGAGTTTCTGATAGGCCATCAGCTTTTTACTATTCAATTCATGCAAAACATGAAGGATGTGAGGCTCTGATAAGAAGTCTATTCTGCACTAGATGTAGTAAGTAAAATAAATTTGCCAAGATATGTAAATTGTCAGAAACTGTTTTTTTTCAGGAGTAAAATGGGTGTACTAATACCTGCATCAGAATTTGCTAAAAAGAAATTACATAAAAATTAAGTTACAAGAAAAGTGCTTGAGAGATCCATGGCAAGTTTTCAATAAATGTTAACATAGTTGGGATAATGCTAGAAATTAATCACATCACAGTCAAAGCTTAGTTTTAAACCAATTGAATAACAGGCAGAAATGTAAAATGAGGAGCAACATATTAGCTTTGTTCCAGTCAGGCTGAGTGAGAGAACATGACTTGAATTTGAAGCCATTTCTACCTCTGGGTCTGGACATTATGGATGAACTGTGAGGTGAGTGAGGTCTTGCATAGACATTCTGAATCTGCCAAAGTAGACCAAAAACAAGGAGCAAATCAAATAAACTTGTAATCTCCAACATATTTAGAGTGAGAGGGAACTAGAACAAGTCCAGTTTTTTTCACTCTTAATAAAACAAACCACCCTTTTTCCTGTAGGGAGGATCAGTAAAGAAACTTTTGCCAATACTACTTCCAGAATGTTCTTAAATTCTAGGCTAGCTAAAAGCAAGACCAGGGTACCATGGTGCAGTGGTTAAGATGGTCTCTTGAGCTGCTGGGAGGCCATCGGTGCGTCTCAAGTTCAATTTACATTAAAAAAACAAAGAAGTTCATGTTTCTTAGCACTCAGCATAGCAGAGGAAATGTTTTCACCTAGAACTAACTCGCTTTATTCCCATCATTGGTGAGGAGTTGTTTACATGTAGTTTTAGAATACAAATATGAATAACAAAAATAATTTCACTTGGAGGAAAAAATAAAAGGTCAGTGTTTATTATATTCACATTCAATAGATGGGAAGAAAGTAAAAGAAGAAAGCTAGTCAATCAATCCAAAGCTTTTCTATTCATATTCAAGTGTAGTGATTCTGAGTGTCATAAGATGGATAATTTTAATCAGAAGGACTATATAAAAAGTTTTAAATTTCAGTAGGGGACTATTCAGGTTGACTCTAAATTGGTTCTGCAGGGGAAAATGAAGACGTTTTCGAACTTCTCTGATGACCTTGGAATACCTATCAGTGTGCATGAAAAGCTGGGTAGCTTACTTGGAGAGAATGCATTCTAAAAAAGAAAATCAGGGAGGCAGATAAAAATGAGTAAGTAAATAGCTTAACCTGTAGGAAGACTGGCAGTGTGACTTTTTGGGAAACAGTGGTTATCTCTAATTTGAGTTTATCTATGGTTCAAACTCTAGAGGACTTATATCCCTGACCCAATGAGGAACTACAATTAAATTTTTTAAATAAAATTTCTTTAAGGTATCTAAGTTCAGGAAGTACTAATCCTCTAAGCAAATAGTATAACTCAAATAGAGATTATGTATCCAACCCTGGTTTCTACAGAACGCAAAACAGGTTTGACGTCTCAACAACTTCCACTCAACTTTGAAACTTCCCATCAATACTGAACCAATGTTTGTGAGATTCAGCAATATTCCATGAAAAAGTCAGCCATGCTGGAGGAAAATCAGTGGTGAATTTACAAAAATTCATCCCTAATGCAATTATAAAGGATCAAAGCATATCAATCATGGATTTGACCCAACATGCTGATTTGTTTTCTACATTTCCAATGCACTCAGTTGCCACATATTTTGCTGTTGTTATGAATAAGATTGGGAAAGATGTCAAAGAAATAAATTAGGAAGTTTTTCAAATAAGAATGCACTCATATAAATTAATTTGAATCAGTGACACTGAAAGAAGAATCTGTGTAGCAAACAAAAGCAAAAGGAATATAGAGCAATAGTCACTGACAGTGTATATCGTAGGCTGAAAAACTCTTTAGAGATACACACTCTTGTCCCCCAGAGAAGGGGGGCATCCTCTCTTCGCAGACTATGAAGTAAAGAAATTGAGAGTTGTAGCATAGATAATATCAAACACTCTTATAGGAAATCTTGCAGTTTACTGTATGCTGTTTATTGTAGTAAGCTGTTTATTATTTATATAAATCTAGTAACTGCAGAGTTATTCCATGTATGATATGTTTTCATTTGCTATTTTTGCACTAATATATTTGTCAATGTTTAATACATGCTCAAAAACATTTCCAAAATATTTATTTAAAAATAATTGAAAATATTTGATATATTGTATGCACCATTACAAACACCAAATGACCAAATTTTCAATTTACTTTTTTAGTTTCTGAAGTATTTTATGGTTTGTTGTGTTTTAGCAGTTTATGGGCATTATTAATGTTCCCAAAAATAAAGCAAGGTTAGGTATACTCATTATTATATAAAAAATGACATTTCTGCTTGCTAAGAAAATTTTTCATGGCCTAGAAATAATTTATTAACAGTGATTCAAATAAACTTCAGCATATCATATTCTGTCAGGTTTCTATGCCCCATTTTATTTTCTAGTCCTTAAAAATCAGTTCAGTTCAGTTCAGTCACACAGTCGTGTCCGACTCTGCAACCCCATGAATCGCAGCATGCTAGGCCTCCCTGTCTATCACCAATTCCCGGAGTTCACTCAAACTCATGTCCATTGAGTCGGTGATGCCATCCAGCCATCTCATCCTCTGTCATCCCTTTCTCCTGCCCCCAGTCCCTCCCAGCATCAGAATCTTTTCAAATGAGTCATCTCTTTGCATGAGGTGGCCAAAGTATTGGAATTTCAGCCTCAGCATCTGTCCTTCCAATGAACACCCAGGACTGGCCTCCTTTAGGATGGACTGGTTGGATCCCCTTGCAGTCCAAGGGACTCTCAAGAGTCTTCTCCAGCACCACAGTTTAAAAGCATCAATTCTTTGATGCTCAGCTTTCTTTATAGTCCAACTCCCACATCCATACATGACCACTGGAAAAACCATAGCCTTGACTAGATAGACCTTTTTTGGCAAAGTAGTGTCTCTGCTTTTGAATATCCTGTCTAGGTTGATTGTAACTTTCCTTCCAAGGAGCAAGCGTCTTTTAATTTCATGGCTGCAGTCACCATCTGCAGTGATTTTGGAGCCCAGAAAAATAGTCTGACACTGTTTCTACTGTTTCCCCATCTATTTCCCATGAAGTGATGGGACCGGATGCCATGATCTTAGTTTTCTGAATGTTGAGCTTTAAGTCAACTTTTTCACTCTCCACTTTCACTTTCATCGAGAGGCTTTTTAGTGCCTCTTCACTTTCTGCCATAAGGATGGTGTTGTCTGCATATCTGAGGTTATTGATATTTCTCCTGGCAATCTTGATTCCAGCTTGTGTTTCTTCCAGTCCAGCATTTCTCATGATGTACTCTGCATATAAGTTAAATAAGCAGGGTGACAATATACAGCCTTGACTTACTCCTTTTCCTATTTGGAACCAGTCTGTTGTTCCATGTCAAGTTCTAACTGTTGCTTCCTGATCTGCATATAGGTTTCTCAAGAGGCAGGTCAGGTGGTCTGGTATCCCCATCTCTTTCAGAATTTTCTACAGTTTATGGTGAGCCACACAGTCAAAGGGTTTGGCATAGTCAATAAAGCAAAAATAGTTGTTTTCCTAGAACTCTTGCTTTTTCCATGATCCAGCGGATGTTGGCAATTTGGTCTCTGATTCCTCTGCCTTTTCTAAAACCAGCTTGAACAAAGTTCACAGTTCACATATTGCTGAAGCCTGGCTTGGAGAATTTTGAGCATTAGTTTACTAGCGAGTGAGATGAGTGCAATTGTGCAGTAGTTTGAGCATTCTTTGTCATTGCCTTTCTTTGGGATTAGAATGAAAACTGACCTTTCCCAGTCCTGTGATCACTGCTGAGTTGAGTCCTTAAAAATAATTTTGCTATAAAAATTCTAGGTAAATATGTAATATACATATGTGTACACATATATAGATAAATCTTTTAGAGCAAAGTATATTTGGTGACCGTTGACATGTCATCTGTACATATTATGAGTCAACAATGCAATGCATTGTGTTTTTCTCCAGGAAATAAAATCTGTGGGGTTTTAACACAAAAATTGAATAAGTCTTTTCATACCACATATTCAGTGAATCATAAAATAGATTTGTTTCCAAATATAACAGTAAAAATTTGGTAACTGTTTAATAGAGTATTTTAAGAAATCAAGATATAACTGAGGAATATAATCATGTTAATCCATTCAGAAGATATTTTTCATAAAAGTTTTAAAAGTTGAATTTTAACAAGTTAATTTCTGGTATATGTCTTACTAGGTCCAAGGGAAGCCTGTGGTCTAGGCATGAGCCAATTCTTCTTCCTTGGGTTAAGGCAGTGAGGAAAACTACTAAACACATGCAAAAGTTTAATCCTCTCAGGCATTGTATCTTCTGTTTTGCTTACTTCTGGTTATTTATGCATTCTGAGCCTGAATAATTTCACTCTCCTCTTTCTTTTCCCTTTGACCTTTGTTTACAACCTGATTTCTTTCCCATATTCTTTATCTTGTGTTTTTCAGTTACATTGATTGCCCTCTGGATACTGAATCTAATTTCTGTGTTCTTAATGATTTGAGACCGATTTTTTCACTTTATACCTTATTTTAGAGCAACCATGATATACAATTAGAAAAGGGGGAAAAAAAAAGAATCTGTAAGATGAATAGCTTTTATTTTGCCTTCTAAGAATTGTATTTGTTTCAGTTAATTATGGTTTATGACATGCTTAATTTTGATGTCAATGACCCTTAAAATGTATATAGATCTCAAAGCCTCTTACCAGTTTGATAGTCCAGAAATGTCTTCAAGGACCTGTAAGACATCCTTTGAATTACAACATCAAAGGAACTTGTACTCCTACTTCCTGGTCTCTGTAAGAGGGTAGGAATCTAATTTCAGTAAGTTCCAATTAACAAGCAGAGATGTTCTAAGCACATTGGATGAACTGAGGACCTAAATAAAGCCCTCTAGTATTTTTCACAAGGTCACTTTTGCACTTGAAAACCCATTCACCTTTTGTTTCTGTGATGTTCAGCTTAATCTTTCTCCCCAGTAACCTTGCCAACCTAACTCTGTCTTTTGCAAATTTTCTTTGACAGCTCTGGTGTCACACCTCAGATAGGATAGGTTTCATCACTGGACCTCAGGCCTCTCACCCAAGGCTCCTGGTGCTCAACTTTAAAGGCTCTATCCTCACTCCTGACTGACAGATCAGGGAACCATTGATTTCTGATTTGTACTTCAGACATCTGACCCCTGAAGTATGGTAAGTGACTTTAATTCTAATCATATTTTTGATGGTAATGAGATTTTATTTGATTGAACTTTGGTTTTATGGTACTTAGAGTATTTGTTGTGTGCTGAGACTTTTTTTTTTAAATTTTATTTTGCTTAACTTTACAATATTGTACTGCTTTTGCCATTCATCAAAATGAATCCGCCACAAGTATACCTGTGTTCCCCATCCTCAACCCTCCTCCCTCCTCCCTCCCCGTACCATCCCTCTGGGTCGTCCCAGTGCACCAGCCCCGGGCATCCGTTATCACGCATCGTACCTGGACTGGTGACTCGTTTCAAATATGATATTATACATATTTCAATGCTATTCTCTCAAATCATCCCACCCTCTCCCTCTCCCAGAGTCCAAAAGACTTTTCTATACATCAGTGTTTCTTTTACTGTCTCATAAACAGGATTTTTGTTACTATCTTTCTAAATTTCATATATATGTATTAGTATACTGTATTTGTGTGTTTCTTTATGGCTTACTTCACTCTGTATAAGAGGCTCCAGTTCCATCCACCTCATTAGAATTGATTCAAATGTATTCTTTTTAATGGCTAAGTAATATTCCATTGTGTATATGTACCACTGCTTTCTTATCCATTCATCTGCAGATGGACATCTAGGTTGCTTCCAAGTCCTGGCTACTGTAAACAGTGCTGCTATGAACATTGGGGTACATGTGTCTCTTTCAATTCTGGTTTTCTCAGTGTGTATGCCCAGCAGTGGAATTGCTAGATCATAAGGCAGTTCTATTCCCAGTTTTTTTGAGGAATCTCCATACTGTTCTCCATAGTGGCTATACTAGTTTGAGACTTTTTTTTTAATACTTATTGATTAATTTGGCTGCACCAGATCTTAGTTGCAGCATGTGGGATCTTTGATCATTATTGCAGTATGTGGGATCTTTAGCTGTGGCATGTGGAATTCTAGATGTGGCATGCGAGATCTTTAGTTGTGATATGTGGGATCTAGTTCCCTGACCAGGATTCAAATTTGGTCCCCCTGCATTGGAGAGCTCAGAGTATTAGCCACTGGAAGACCAGGGAAGTCCCCATTTGCTGAGATTGTGTTTGACTTTTGGTCGGTTAGTTGGTGTGTCTCTCCCACATGGGAATTTCTTACTCTTCTAATTCTCCTCCTTTAAAGACTCCTGTCATCTATATGATCTGTGTTTTCCTGCCTCTGGATGGAATTACTAAATTAACTTATAATTTCTGGTTAAAGGAACTCTATCTATTACATACAATAGGCTTAGAGAAATAAATATTACTGAACTTCTCAGATTAAACACACACACACACTGAGCTTTGCATTATACAAAAATAATGTATATTCTTATAAAATTAATCAAAATGTTTAAAACATCAAGTTCACATAAAAATAAAAACAGTGGTCTTTTGAATTATCATGATTAAATGTAATAAAAGCATACTTTTAAAATTCTACTTGGGCTTATGATCAAACAGATATCTACTAGATATTTAAGACTATAAATCTTATTCTGAACATTTATTCTGATAAAGTGTATTTCAACCATAATTATATCTTATACTTCTGCTTAAAAATAATTTCCAAAATATTTTTGTAAATAAAAATATTAGACTTATGCTAAATTAAGTAATATACATGAAATATCTAGGTAATTTCTAAAATAATCTACTAAAGCCTTTATTAGGCATGTGTTTAAGTTTGTATCAGTTCAGTCTATAGGTTTCCATCTATAACAGAAAGTTGTTAATAGTTAATCCTTTGGGCTATTTTTGGAGGAAGTGATCTAATTCATATCAATGACCTAGAAATTACAGCCTTCAGTTACTTCAGTCACTCAGTCATGTCCGACTTTTTGCAACCCCATGGACTGCAGCATGCCAGGCCTCCCTGTCCGTCACCAACTCCTGGAGATTAATCAAACTCACGTCCATCAAGTTGGTGATGCCATCCAACCATCTTATCCTCTGTCGTTCCCTTCTCCTCCCACCTTCAGTCTTTCCCAGCATCAGGGTCCTTTCCAATGAGTCAGTTATTCACATCAGGTGGGCAAAGTATTGGAGCTTCAGCTTCAGCATCAGTCCTTCCAATGAATATTCACAACTGATTTCCTTTAAGATTGACTGGATGGATATCCTTGAAGTCCATGGGATTCTCAAGAGCCTTCTTCAACACCACAGTTCAAAAGCATTAATTCTTTGGCACTCAGCTTTCTTTACAGTCCAACTCTCACATCCATACATGGGTACTGGAAAAACCATAGCTTTGACTAGATGGAGCTTTGTTGGACAAAATGTCTCTGCTTTTTAATATGCTGTCTAGGAGAAGGCAATGGCACCCCACTCCAGTACTCTTGCCTGGGAAATCCCATGGATGGAGGAGCCTGGTAGGCTGCAATTCATGGGGTCACGAAGAGTCGGACAGGACTGAGCAATTTCACTTTCACTTTTCACTTTCATGTATTGGAGAAGGAAATGGCAACCCACTCCAGTGTTCTTGCCTGGAGATTCCCAGAAACAGGGGAGCCTGGTGGGCTGCCCTCTATGGGGTCGCACAGAGTCAGACACGACTGACACAACTTAGCAGCAGCAGCAGGTTTGTCATAGATTTTCTTCCAAGGAGCATGCGTCTTTTGCATAGTTTTTTCTTATATTTTTGTTACTTAGAGGCCAAAAATATTGGGTCTGTTATTAAATATATTATTGCTGCCATATGGAGAAAGTATGTGATAAGAAAGCATATATCTATAAAAAATTATGAGATGGTATATTCATAAACTTGTCTGCTATAGAATGCCGATATAAGACTGTTCACAATGATCTATTTCCTTGTTTAACCTACTAGTGGTTAAAAAGTATAATCCGCATATCTAAATGAATCTACTAGAAACAATTAGGGTAAAGTGAAACAATTTTGTATGCAAAGTATATTAAAAGTGTAGGATGTGATTTTGTTCAAAAAAATGTGTAAGTTATGCTGGGTGTATCTTAAAGGGAAAAAGGTAATATCATTGTAAATTAAAGTGACTGGTTGCTCTTGAGTGAGAGGAAAGTGTATGACAAAATCCGAATGGTAAGAATATCTGTAGGTTTGCAGAATAATTCTGTGTGGTCAGAGCAAGTTAATACTGGGTTCATTTGTTTTTTACTTTTTTAATGACCTTTAGTATCAGTGATGTCCTGATGCAAAACTAAAGTTTGATGTTCTCTCTGTTAAATGCCAAAAGTTTCTTAGGTTATTGGTTTGTTCCTAATACAATTATAAAAGATTTTATTTTCCTTATAAGTAGCTTTCCTAGAAAGTAAAGTTTCTGTGTTTTATTGAATAACTTCCTATATTTCATGTTGACTTGAATATGTATTGATTATTTAAGTGAGCCAATTCTCACATTTAAAAGAGCTAGAAATTTTGCTTTTTCAATCATGTTACCACCCATATTTCCTTTTAAACTGCAATACTTTGGTGAAATAGGTAGCCAAGTAATGTTTTGGTGACTCATGATCAGATTACAAGTGCCCAAATCTTCTGAATTTTTAAAAACTTCTGATATTTTGCCATCTTAAAATAGAATTCCAAATGAAATTTGCTTGATCTCAAATTGACTTTGGAACTTTCCAGAGGATCCCTGGAAATTCACAAAAATTTTTATTTTGGCTTTTAAAAAGAGAAATACTAAAAGTAATTAGGATTACTTGATATGTTGTCCAGTAAGTAGAGATGCCTAACCCTTCCTAGGTTATTTGTATGGGTAAAACATCATCAATATAAATATTTCAGAAACTTTAAAGTTTCTAGAAAATTTTCAGTTTCTATACTGTCCAAGATACATCCCGATTCTGCTTTGCTGGTATTAAATAAAAATATAACGTAGTTATAGTTCAGTGGAAAACTTTGAACATTCCTATCCTCTAGCCTCTGTGGGAGGTGAGGAACCAACTTTGTTAAGTGCCAGTGAGTAAACACAGATGCCTAATTACACTGATCAACTTCTGCTAGCTTGTTCTCTAGTACTTTTCCACTAGCTCATCCTGGTGCTTAAAACCCTCCTGCCTGCGGTTTCAATACAGTTGAATCAATCTGTCTCCCATAGAGAGATTTCAATAGTTTTTAACAAAAACTTTCTTGTCTATTTAGCTTTGTCTGGTATAATTGGTTTTTGACAAAACCTTGACACAAATATAGTATAGTTAATACATTTTGGATTTCCTGTCTCTTTGCTACATGCTTTACAAACATTATCTAACTTACTTCTCATAGTTACCTTTAAGAGATGTACGCTATTCATTTGGAAGCTGAGGAAACTGAGGTTTAGATTCACTAAATATCCTAAGTCACTCAGCTAAACTTGAGGACTCCCCCTCAACATCCAATCCCTTCTTGGCTGGGAGGATCCTATACACAGTTTTGTATTTATGGTTCTATGACTTCCTTTTAAAAAGAGAACCTCCCAGATTGTATGAAGCCATCATAGAACCTGAATGTGCCCCTATATGGTTAATGTATGTAAAATTCAGAATTTAAGCATGGGAATGGCTGGGCTCAATGCCTGTATGCTTCTTTTGTCAGGTGTGGCTCTTTCTGTGTTCCTTTTCCTGTTTTAGTGAAAGAATTTAAATGACAGACCAGGAAAACTCATGCAAGCAGGATTTATTAAACAAGTAACATGAAAATATCCTCCTGAGATGTGAGAGGGGACCCAGCCCATTTTAGTTTTTTTCTCTTTATGTCCTTTGTTCCTCACCCAAGCAGTCTGCAGAGACTGGTACCTTCTGTTCCATGTCAAACAGGGCTTGTATTTGAGACCAGCCGGGGAAGGGGTCATGTTGAGAATGTTTTTTCCTCACCAAATTTTTTTTACTACAGGCTGTGGATTTTCCCTTTTTTTGTTTTGTGCAAACTGTTTCATTCCTTTGTCTGCCTTTTAGTTGCCATTTTTAACAGCCATTTTGGATTTTTTTTTTTTTTTCTAACTCTAACTATCTAACACTACCTAACACTACAATTATCTTCAGTCATGTTTTGGAGTACTAGTGTTTAGTAAAATTATCTCAGAGACAACTGTGCAGAACTAAGGGCAGGCTTGTGGGGCAAACTGAGTTCTGGGACTTCCACTGCAATTAACTATAAGACCAGCCCTTGCCTCTCTCCCACTCTTCCTCTATTTATCTGTCATATAAATCAAACTTATTTTGAAGAAATGATAGAAATAATTCTTGTCCAAAATGGCTTGGAAGTAGTGGCGATGTCAGTCTTCTAGGACATTTTTTATTGAGTATATGATGATATAAGTTAGCAACTGTGGCAAATAAATTATACCAAATTTATTCAATATATTTTGAATGAAAAGGCTTAAGAAATTATCTAGTCTAATATCTTCCTTTTAAAGACACAAGAAATGAGTCACAGAAAAAAAAGTAATTTACCTAAGGTCAAAGACTGGTTCAGCATAGAACTGTAATGATTAAACTCTTACCATGCATTATGTCACTGCTGCTGCTGCTGCTAAGTTGCTTCAGTTGTGTCTGACTCTGTGCGACCCCATAGATGGCAGCCCCGCAGGATCCCCCGTCCCTGGGATCTCCAGGCAAGAACACTGGAGTGGGTTGCCATTTCCTTCTCCAATGCATGAAAGTGAAAAGTGAAAGTGAAGTCGCTCAGTCGTGTCCGACCCTCAGCGATCCCATGGACTGCAGCCTACCAGGCTCCTCTGTCCATGGGATTTTCCAGGCAAGAGTACTGGAGTGGAGTGCCATCACCTTCTCCCATTATGTCACTGGCTTATTTTAAATATATTTTAAGAAAGCACCGAATGTAACTTGTCTTTGTGTTGATGGTAGTCATGCTTTGAAGCTCATTGTTCACTACATGCTATTTGATTCATTTTATGAATGAACACAAGAAGATATTTAACTTCAATCAAAATAAAAAAACAGTTCTGAGCAGCTTATTTATTTTCTCTTTTAAATAACATCAAATGGGTACGTGGTTAAATTCCATACTTTGGCTAGCTTCTAGAACTATCACTAACAAATTTGTTATGGACTGAATACTTGTGTCTTACCCCAATTTCACTTGTTGAAACACAAATCTCTAATGTGATGGTATCTGGAGGTGGATACTAGGTAGTAATTAGGTGAGATTAAGTCATGAGGATAAGGTTCTCATGGTGGAACTAATGCCATTATAAGAAGAGATATGAGATATACATTGATATACTTGATATACATTGTTGTTAAGAAATCACTATTAATTTGACCTGAAGCTATACAGGCACCATGCTCCATGAAGATTTTTGGGTAGTTGTATTTCTATCTCACTTGTATACAAATATTTCTCTAGTTTCTAACGTAGTGTCTTGTACATTATGGGCCTCCAACAAATAATGAATGCATGCAGGCATGAAGGCAAGGAGAATGCCAAAGTTCTAACAATTGTGACAAAGCCCACAACTGATACTTCTCAGATTAATGAAGGAAAACAAAAAAAAAAAGGAGAACATATTTTTAGTTCTTATGGTGTTTCAGACTCTGTATTGTATACCTTGTATAAACTATCATACTTAATATTATGTTGTCAGGCTATAAACTTTAATTTTAAAATGAAAAAATCGAGACTCAGAAGCCCCAAGACCAAGTCTATATCTGTGGCTAGTGGAAGAGTCAGAATTTCAGTTCAGTTCAGTTCAGTTCAGTTGCTCAGTCATGTCCGACTCTTTGCGACCCCATGAATCGCAGCACGCTAGGCCTCCCTGTCCATCACCAACTCCCAAAGTTCACTCAAACTCATGTTCATCGAGTCAGTGATGCCATCTAGCCATCTCATCCTCTGTCGTCCCCTTCTCCTCCTGCCCTCAATCCCTCCCAGCATCAGAGTCTTCTCTAATGAGTCAACTCTTCACATGAGGTGGTCAAAGTACTGGAGTTTCAGCTTTAGCATCATTCCCTCCAAAGAAATCCCAGGGTTGATCTCCTTCAGAATGGACTGCTTGGATCTCCTTGCAGTCCAAGGGACTCTCAAGAGTCTTCTCCAACACCACAGTTCAAAAGCATCATTCTTTGGCGTTCAGCCTTCTTGACAGTCCAAGTCTCACATCCATGCATGACCACAGGAAAAACCATAGCCTTGACTAGCTGGACCATTGTTTGCAAAGTAATGTCTCTGCTTTTTAATATGCTATCTAGGTTGGTCATAACTTTCCTTCCAAGGAGTAAGCGTCTTTTAATTTCATGGCTGCACTCACCATCCGCAGTGATTTTGGAGCCCAGAAAAATAAAGTCTGACACTGTTTCCACTGTTTCTCCATCTATTTCCCATGAAGTGATGGGACCACATGCCATGATCTTCGTTTTCTGGATGTTGAGCTTTAAGCCAACCTTTTCACTCTCCACTTTCACTTTCATCAAGAGGCTTTTTAGTTCCTCTTCACTTTCTGCCATAAGGGTGGTGTCATCTGCATATCTGAGGTTATTGATATTTCTCCTGGCAATCTTGATTCCAGCTTGTGTTTCTTCCAGTCCAGCATTTCTCATGATGTACTCTGCCTATAAGTTAAATAAAGTACTTATATGTACTCTGCATATAAGTCAGAATTTAGATCTTTAAATTGTATTCCCTTTTCACTATCATAAAGTATCATGTTTTGTAAGATATTATGTTTCATAATAAAATTATGAAAAAGTGCTACAATAACCTAAAGCAGAAAGAGATGTTTGTTATATAGTGAAGTACATGATGTAGCATTTAAATTACATATTGAAGTTTGGATAGAATTTGAACAATACATAGAAGAAAGAGACAAATATATTGGGCATATGAGCATGCCCTGAGAAGAGATTGTTTCATAGCTGTAACAATTTAGCTGTAATTAAAGTAGAGTAAGGATTCTTTCAATATCACTCTTAAGCTAAGTACTTAATTGGGATTTGTGAATTTTCAACATAATTGTGAAGATTAGCTGACAGTCTGTATTATACAGAATAATAATTCAGAAAAAAAGATCTAGAGCATAAATTCTCACTTTGAAATTCACATCAATGACTTACTTGCTTGAAGGCATTGCTTGCTTTTCATGCATCTTAGTTTTCTTCTCTAAAGTTGAAGTTCTTTCTAGTTTGTTTATCACACAACTGATGTGCTAAATCACATAATCCTCAAAAACTCCATAGGACAATGCTTGCAAGTATTAACTATTTCTTCTGTTTGTTATCAGTTACATTCAAAAATGTATTTTTTTTTATTTTATAAGTATTTCTATTTATAAATAGTCATATTTATAAAGGCCTTTCCTTTCATGGAAGCCACGAAGAGTTTCTTTTAAATTTCTCTCACCTTAACATTTGTGGTATCTGATTGACTTGAAATTTGATTTCTTTTCTTATTTCAGTGTTGAGCCTGCCACTCAGGTAGACCTCAATCAAAGGTCTTGTTCAATTCTGACTAACAAGCTACCCATAATATATTGAGTGATACACTATTTCTGGTATTATCTATTTTTATTCAATCTCTTTGTTGGCCTTCATTTTAAGATGTAATAAAAGATCAAGGAATATAAGAATACATTTCTAATCCCCAGGGGAAATTTTATAACTCAAAGATGTGAAGTTAAAAACCAGAAACTGGTGTATATTAAAACTGTGATTTTGAACTGCTCATTCCATAAAACATGTAAGAAAACAAAAATAAACCAGAACCAACCAGTTTTCAGAGTCAGCACAGTACTGATCATCCTTAAAAGAGTAGCAAAGTCATTCACTATCTAGAAAAATGCCATAAAAATATTTTAATTTTCCGCTCCTTTACTAAAAATTAACGCTTTAATAGACCTGGATTTGCCTAAAGTTTATGTGTATATTCTCACAATCCTATTATCCTCTAAATAATTCTTTAATTCAAAACAAATTCCCCAGTGCCTAGTTAGTATGTAGAGTAAGTCAGACATTGTGCTAGGTGTAAAGTTACAAATCATATGAAATCAATCAGACTTTCAACTTAAATATAATCACACAAAAGATAATTTAAGAAATGATGAATAAGGTATCCTGTCACAAGAACAAGACTATGGGAATACAAAGAAGATATATATGAAATTGTAAACAAAGCAAACTTTTTAAATTAACATAAATCTTGGTTGGATTAACAGCCTAATGGTATTAATATATGTATATACAAATTGCATCTAAAGAGAGTTGTTAAATTCCACCCATCTGCCCAGTTGGCTTTCAGTGTATGTCTCATTCAATTTAATTTTTTTTTTTTTTTTACCAGATCTTCTTTTTCATTTTCATCTAATGACTATTTAGTGTTATCTCTCTCTCTCTCTTTTTTTTTTTTTTTCTATACAAGAGTGCATTTTTCAGCTATTTAATCAGAGGTGATTTCCCTCCCTTAGAGCAAGACTAACACATGCTCTTAAGAAGTCAGGTTTTCTTGTTTGTTTTTGTTTTTAAATAGCAGATAACAGTCAGACAGAAGGTAAAGCCTGTGCAAAGGCAAATATTTCTGATATATGACTATTTCTGAAACTGGAAGTAATTTGGTTTGAGTGAATGAATAAGAAAAGTAAGAACTAGTTCATAGAGGGCCTTATTTAGACCACTACCACTTGTGAAGACTTACTCAATAATTTTAAGAAGGGACTCCATTATATGTGTGTGTGTGTGTGTGTGTGTATATACACAATCTTTTAGTTGAAATAACTATGAAAAATTTAAAACACAGCTAAGAACAGAAGAAGCAGGACAACCTTAGCCCCATACATGGATAACATAAATGTAACAATGGTGACAGCTCCTAAAAATTAAAAACACTTCTTTGCTGATATCTGATGCCCAAAGCATAATTCAGATCAGATCAGATCAGTCGCTCAGTCGTGTCCGACTCTTTGCGACCCCATGAACTGCAGCACGCCAGGCCTCCCTATCCATCACCAGCTCTCGGAGTTCACTCAGACTCACATTCATCTAGTCAGTGATGCCATCCAGCCATCTCATCCTCTGTTGTCCCCTTCTCCTCCTGCCCTAAATCCCTCCCAGCCTCAGAGTTTTCTCCAATGAGTCAATTCTTCGCATGAGGTGGCCAAAATACTGGAGTTTCAGCTTTAGCATCATTCCTTCCAAAGAAATTCCAGGATTGATCTCCTTCAGAATGGACTGGTTGGATCTCCTTGCAGTCCAAGGGACTCTCAAGAGTCTTCACCAACACCACAGTTCAAAAGCATCAATTCTTCGGCACTCAGCCTTCTTCACAGTCCAGCTCTCACATCCATACATGACCACAGGAAAGACCATAGCCTTGACTAGGCGAACCTTTGTTGGCAAAGTAATGTCTCTGCTTTTGAATATGCTATCTAGGTTGGTCATAACTTTCCTTCCAAGGAGTAAGCGTCTTTTAATTTCATGGCTGCAGTCACCATCTGCAGTGATTTTGGAGCCCAGAAAAAGAAAGTCTGACACTGTTTCCACTGTTTCTCTATCTATCTCCCATGTAGTGATGGGACCAGATGCCATGATCTTCGTTTTCTGAATGTTGAGCTTTAAGCCAACCTTTTCACTCTCCATTTCACTTTCATCAAGAGGCTCTTTAGTTCCTCTTCACTTTCTGCCATAAGGGTGGTGTCATCTGCATATCTGAGTTATTGATATTTCTCCCGACAATCTTGATTCCAGCTTGTGTTTCCTCCAGTCCAGCATTTCTCATGATGTACTCTGCATATAAGTTAAATAAACATGGTGACAATATACAGCCTTGATGTACTCCTTTTCCTATTTGGAAAGCATAATTAGGTGCCCCTTATTGTTTCAATGATGATTTTATATATGTGGCCACATTTTGTTTGGTATTTATCAAGATAAGTCTCTTGATCTGCAATAGTGTCCCTTTCACTCCTTTTACTCTCTACTATTGATTGTTGCAAAAGTCAGGTCCTTGTCTTTTAGAATGTCCTATATTTTATATTTATACTTTTCTTTCATTTCTAGTGCCATTTAGACAGTTACTCTAACTTCTCAGTTTTATGTTAATAGAAGTTAACTCTAAAAACTTGGCAAGGTGAGAGTCTACATTTCAATAATTTGAAATTAGTTTAGATTGTATATTTCAATAATTTGAAGTTAGTTTAATAACTTGAATTTATTTATATACAAGGTAATTTCATCTTCTATATGCTAGTAACTGAGAAAAAGCAAAATAAGAATTTATAAACTACAACTTCTTATAAACCAGTCTGTGGAACAACAAGATGTGTTCTCTCTTGTTTTGTGTGTACTTTTATTTCTTGTTCTTTAGCAAACTGATGAGCCAAAAACTAATCAGGGATAACAGTCTCCCCTAAACCAAATTAATGCAGATATTAGGTAAAACAAGTTAAATGATCTGTAGGTGTTTCTCAGACTTATGATTTCAGCTGTACAAATGCATATTCTGTTCAACTTCGGGTAGTGGCTACTGGTATCCATCTGTTAGCCTTTCCACTAGTTAAACAAGGATAAAAACATTTTCTTCACAATAATTCCTGTCTTTTGTTTGGGTTGAACCACATTCCCAGTGGGACTAAATTGGCTATGAAGGCTACTGTTTCTACTTGACATGCCATCTGCTGGGTGACATCTCATGATGATCACTGGGAATTAATGTTTAAGCAACTGTATCAGACAGCAGAGAAAGGCAAGGATATTTACACAAGCAAAAACAACCTAGGTAACATTTGGAAACTTCCTCATAGCCAGAATTTTTTGTTTATTGGTTTGCAGTTGAATTAAATCCACCTAAATGAATTAATCCCATACATTAGTTTGCCAAATTTTGATAACTAACAAGTCTTTTTTTGCTAATTGAAAATGTGGTTGAACTACCTTTACTGAAGTGTTTATCCAGTTATTTATTATACATGCTCATTTCTTGGACACGTAAATATATGTCAATCCCCATCTCCCAGTTTATGCCCCCCCATATGTTTGTTTTGTAAATAAGTTTATTTGTACCATATTTTTAGATAGCACATATAAGTGATTTTATATATTTATCTTTCTCTGTCTGACTACCTTCACTCAGTATGACAATCTCTAGATCTATCCATGTTTCTACAAATGACATTATTTCATTCCTTTTTATGACTAATATCCCCTTGTAAATATGTACCACATCCTCTTTATGCATTCATCCAGCGATGAACATTTAGGTTACTTCCATGTCCTAGCTATTGTAAATAGTGCTGCAGTGAACACTGGGGTGCATCTATCTTTTCAAATTATCATTTTCTCCAGATGTATGCCCAGGAGTAGCATTGCTGGATCATATGCTAGCTCTGTATTTAATTTTTAAGGAAATCTCCATACTGTTCTCCATAATGGTAGTACCAATTTACATTCCTACTGACAGTATAGGGGGAGTCTCTTTTCTCCACACCCTCTATAGCATTTATTGTTTGAGATATTTTGATGCTGATCATTCTCACCTATGTAAGGTGATACATCATGTTGGTTTTGATTTGCATTTCTCTAATAATAAATAATGTTGAGAATATTTTCATGTGCTTTTTGGCCATCTCTACATCTTCTTTGGAGAAATGTCTGTTTATGTCTTCTTCCCATTTTTTGATTGGGTTCTTCGTTCTTTTGATATTGAGCTGCATGAGCTTTTTGTGTATTTTGGAAATTAATTCCTTGTTGGTCACTTCATTTGCTAATGTTTTCTCCCATTCTGTGGGTTGTTTTTCATTTGTTTATGGTTTCCTTTGCTGTGCAAAAGCTTTTAAGTTTAATTAGATCCCACTTGTTTTTATTTTTTTTTAATTTTTATTACTCTAGGAGATGGATCAAAATATTTTGCTGTGATTTATGTCAGAGAGTGTTCTGCCTATGTTTTCCTATAAGAGTTTTATACTATTTGGGCTTATATTTAGATCTTTAATCCATTTGAGCTTATGTATGGTATTAGGAAGTGCTCTAGTTTCACTCTTTTACATGTAATTATCTGGTTTCCTGTCTGGTTCTGGAAATGTGTTGCTTTGAGAGATAGTTCAGTGAATTTCAATGTTAAATCTTTCATTTATGAATGTCTAAGTTCTAAATTTGTTAGCACATTTACACAGGACAGCCTGAATTGTTGGATGTATGTTCTGGAGTATAAAAGCAGGACTGTTAAAGTAACTGAAATTATTCTTTTCAGTTTGGTTCTAAGGCTTGCCTTCTTGGTGTCATTTTTTTTTTTTTTCTATAAAATTCTATCTAGTTGTATATCCTGTAAAGTTAGGTTTGGTGATTACCTGTTGGAAATGTTTGTCGTATATGTATATGTGAATATGAGAAATTTAGTTTTAAGGTCAAATGTTACATAGTGACAATGGAGGAATTAATCTAAACCTCATGGGACATCTTATAATGTTATATAATTAAAATTTAAAATATGTAGATTAATATCTTTAAAGCAAGGGTTACAATTTTTGGTCAAGATTAAATCCTATCATAAATTGGGACAGTTTTGATTCTAAAATATTAGTTTAACCTTTTGAAAACTTTGGAATAATAAGGCAAAATTTATTTTTATATTTATATAAAATATTATTTTATATAAAATTTAAAATTTATATTTATATTTATATTTTATATTTTAATGAGAAACCTTGTATAATTTCTTGGTTATTAAATTGTAAAGTAAGTTTCTCTCAGACCAGAATGGTGTATTGAAAATATTTCCCAAGGAAGAAAAACAAAACTGACTCGTCTTTTTGCAAGGTCCAGATAAGGGAAAGCATTAATTTAACCAGGAAATTTGTATACTATTACCAAAACATATTGATTATTTCATGATTAGGATAGCTGATTAAAATCCATTTATAAATTCAAATGGTCCCTAGAAGAGTGTTCTGTATCTTGCCCTACTTTATAGTTTTCCTGCATCGTAATTACAGATAAGGCAAATACTGTTCATCTTTTGAGTCTCTCAGATAAAAATTTCTCCATCAATAAGTTTTAAAGTTTGGATTAACTTGATTAACATGACATTGTGGGTGCTTTCTGTAACACAAAGTCTCAAAGTCTTGATTTAAATGGATTCCAAGTAGCCACTTTGTACATGCGAAAGTCCATAGAAGCTGATGAAATAAAATTCTGAGAAAAATATTTTAACTCTTTTATAGAGGCAGAAGGTTGTATTGTAATTAATCCTCTGGATTCATAAAAGTCAGTTTGAGTAACTGCCTATAAAGTCTCAATAGTGGTAAAATTAGTAAGGGCTGTTTGTTTTACATAGTAGTCATACAAGGATTTATTTCCACCATTTCAATTGTGATTTAATATTAATAAAGTATATCAAATGACAAATACTTGTTTAGAGACATTTTTCATGTACAATATTCCTTAGACTTGAATGTATATATAAATCAACTGTATTAAATACTCAAATTCCTAGACCACACTATCAGAAAATCTGATTAGGTATTTGTGAAGTGGCACCTGAATATGTACATTTTAACAAACATTTTTGAACTCCAAATTGAAATTTATAATTCTCAGCTCTCTAGGTTGTTAGAAGATTCAAGGGACTGGATCAGACATTTTCATTCACTTGAAAATCATTACTATATAACTTATATTTTTTAAAAACTGAGTAAGTTTATATTCTTAAACCATTTCTAAACTATCTCAGTAACATAATACTGAAAAGGTTAAGAGCTTGAAATCTAAAGATACTTCCAACAATAGTAATAATTCTATCTAAACTTGCTGTAGTTTGATGTTTTACAAGGTTCTTACCTTCCTTAGAATAATAAAGTTTATATATCTCTATAAGACTGATTAAGGAAAAATGAGAAAAGAGAAGTCACAAGTTGCCAAATTTATAAATAAAATGCAATATGTCACTAGAGTTTAAGATAGTCCACTGAATGTTCAAGCTAATTACACTTTATGTAATAAAGAACTTTATTGAGTCGCCAGTCCAGGTTCGATGCACGATACTGGATGTTTGGGGCTGGTACACTGGGATGACCCAGAGGGATGGTATGGGGAAGGAGGGGGGAGGAGGGTTCAGGATGGGGAACACATGTATACCGGTGGTGGATTCATTTCGATATATGGCAAAACCAATACAATATTGTAAAGTTAAAAAATAAAATAAAATGAAAATAAATAAATAAAATAAAAAATATAAAGAACTTTATCTAGACTATACAAATAACAGGTAAAACCTATTCACAATTTTCAAAACAAAAGAAAAAAGAGCAAAATTATAAGTGCATTTCACCAGTGGTATCAAAATTGTCAAGAAATATAAGAAATGTTGTTTAAATTCATGTCATAAGAAAAATGCAAATTGTAACCACAATTAGATACTATTCTACACTTAGTAATGACTGAAATTAGAAACTGACAATATAATGATGTAGAGAAATGAGCATTTTCATACACTGATGACAGAAGCATAAAAATGCTATAATCACTTTGGAAAAGTACTTGGCAGGATCTAAAAATTAAGCACACTCAATTCTCTGTAACCCAGGAATTTCTTTTCTAAGGAAAAGACACTACATCAAAAGAAAATGGTTGAATATATGCAAAAGAAAGGTATAAATATGGATTCAAAATCATCATTCCTAATAGAAAATAATTGAAAATGCCCTAAATGTCACCAGTAGTAAGCTAAATGGGTAAATGTGTGAAGTATTTATATAATGGGACCTATGATTCATAATAATGTTAATAACGCATGTCTGTACGCGTTGACCAGAGAAGGCAATGGCAAACCACTCCAGTACTCTGCCTGGAAAATCCCATGAGGGGAGGAGCCTAGTAAACCACAGTCCATGGGGTTGCTAAGAACTGGACATGACTGAGCAACTTCACTTTCACTTTTCACTTTCATACATCAGAGAAGGAAATGGCAACCCACTCCAGTATTCTTGCCTGGAGAATCCTAGGGACGGGGGAGCCTGGTGGGCTACTGTCTATGGGGTCGCACAGAGTCGGACACGACTGAAGCAATTTGGCAGCAGCAGCAGCAGCAGCAGCTACACACTGACACCACTCCAAACCACCCTACTCCCACCATCTACTGTCCAGTAAGTGCTCAAGTCTAAAATTAGTCCAAGAGGGAAAGGTAGTATGAGGAAGTGGCCCAGGAAACAGATCCTTGGAATTTATTCAAGGATCCCCATACAGAGCACTAGGAAACTAGTCTATGCTATGCTATGCTAAGTCACTTCAGTCGTGTCCGACTCTGTGTGACCCCATAGGTGGTAGCCTACCAGGCTCCCCCGTCCCTGGGATTCTCCAGGCAAGAATACTGGAGTGGGTTGCCATCTCCTTCTCCAATGCATGAAAGTGAAAAGTGAAAGTGAAGTCGCTCAGTCGTGTCCGACTCTTAGCGACCCCATGGACTGCAGCCTACCAGGCTCCTCCGTCCATGGGATTTTCCAGGCAAGAGTACTGGAGTGGGGTGCCATTGTGTTCTCCAGAAACTAGTCTAGTCCTCTTTAATTTCATCTGGCTGCATCTTCTATTCCACAACAGCACTTCTTAGATACCTTCTGATATCTAAGTAGGTGCCCAATACTTCCAAACCTCTGTTTTTTCTCTTTGCCACTTCCATGTGTAGCCTGATTATGGTACCTGCACACCTCCATGGGACACTGAAACTCTTGTATGATAAAAATCTACATATTCAACTCAAGGCATTGCCCTTACCTTGCCTCTTACCCTTGCACACTCCATCGCCCACTACTCCTGATTTTCCTAAATCACTTTACTTCTCTAAAGCCAAGTTTCTTCTCAGTACTGACTCTTTGCTACCCCATGGACCATATAGCCTACCATGCTCCTCCGTCCGTGGGATTCTCCAGGCAAGAATACTGGAGTGGGTTGCCATTTCCTACTCCAGGAGATCTTCCCAACCCAGGGATCAAACCCAGGTCTCCGTCATTGCAGGCAGATGCTTCACCATCTGAGCCACCAGGGAAGCTCAAAAATGCAGTTGACAAAGTTAGGTGTTTAGATGGTAGGAAAGCAGTTACTTGTGAAAGGTGGGGGTGAAAGAGGACATGAGGGGCTCTAAAGGGAAGCAGTTGCTGTCTGTTTCTTTATCCAGATGCTGGTTACATAGGTTGGCTCACTTTCTGAAAATTTGTATACTCATGATTTATCCTTTATTTTATTTTATTTTTTTGCACATTATACTTCAAAATAAAAAGTTTGCTTAAAAGACATACTGGTTTTACTACTGTAAAATTATATTTGACTATAAGTCCTACTATAATAATAAGATGAAGAATATGAAAGTGAGATGCCAAGAATAAGTAATTTTTTAATTCCTCTACACAAATAATACTTCAATAGCTGCAAATTGTAAAACACTGTGTTAGGTATTCACATTGTAGACATAATCCTTGTCCTTAACAATTTTATAATTTTATTGAAGTGCAAAAATAATAAATAAATGCAATGAAAGGGCATGGAAAAGGCAATGAAAAGGTTATTGCACTGGAGAATAAGATCTATGAGAAATATGAAACTTGTTATGCTATGTAACTAAAATTTTGAGGAACCATAGATTAAGGCACTCACAAATGTGAAATTTGAAAAACCAAGTAGACAGTGTTGCTTAATGTTGCCAGACCTCAGTTTATTTGAAATTATGTTCTCAACCACTCTAGTTTATCCGGCTTTGATACCTGCTTCAGTGGAAGGTATCTAGTTCAGCTGTTATCTCTTCATTTATCAGTTTATAATTTACAAGTGCAATACTCAAATTCCATTTCAATAGAAACAAGACACAAAGTAATTCAGGTATATTCCTATTAGATATAAGTCTAAGCAAAATGAATCTATTTTCTTACTATTTTTCATGGTGGTTGTCTTTGCAAAGGGGAAGGAGTAGTGATTGTAAAGGGTCAATAGATAAGCTTCCAAAGTACTAGAAATTTTTTATTTATTGATTAGTGTGGTGGTTACATAGGATTTCACTTTTTCTTTTGAGTTATAAATGTATATTATTGTTTTCAGTTTATACAGTTGGATAAATAAGTTTTTAAAGATGTTCATTTGAAAATCACCTACATAATGATCAAAGTATCAATCCAAGAAGAAGATATAACAATTATAAATATATATGCACCCAACATAGGAGCACTGCAATATGTAAGACAAATGCTAACAAGTATGAAAGGGGAAATTAACAATAATGCAATAATAGTGGGAGACTTTAATACCCCACTCACACCTACGATAGATCAACTAAACAGAAATTAACAAAGAAATACAAACTTTAAATGATGCAATAGACCAGTTAGACCTAATTGATATCTATAGGACATTTCACCCCAAAACAATGAATTTCACCTTTTTCTCAAGTGCACATGGAACCCTCTCCAGGATAGATCACATCCTGGGCCATAAATCTAGCCTTGGTAAATTCAAAAACATTGAAATCATTCCAAGCATCTTTTCTGACCACAATGCAGTAAGATTAGAACTCAATTACAGGAGAAAAACTATTAAAAATTCCAACATATGGAGCCTGAACAACACGCTGCTGAATAATCAACAAATCACAGAAGAAATCAAAATATGCATAGAAATGAATGAAAATGAAAACACAACAACCCAAAACCTATGGGACACTGTAAGAGCAGTGCTAAGGGGAAAGTTCATAGCAATACAGGCATACCTCAAGAAACAAGAAAAATGTAAAATAAATAACCTAACTCTATACCTGAAGCAACTAGAAAAGGAAGAATTGAAGAACGCCAGGGTTAATAGAAGGAAAGAAATCTTAAAAATTAGGCAGAAATAAATGCAAAAGAAGCAAAGGAGACCATAGCAAAAACCAACAAAGCCAAAAGCTGGTTCTTTGAAAGGATAAATAAAATTGACAAACCACTAGCCAGACTCATCAAGAAACAAAGGGAGAAAAATCAAATCAATAAAATTAGAAAAGAAAATGGAGAGATCACAACAGACAACACAGAAATACAAAGGATCATAAGAGACTACTATCAGCAATTATATGCCAATAAAATGGACAACATGGAAGAAATGGACAAATTCTTAGAAAAGTACAACTTTCCAAAACTGAACAGGAAGAAATAGAAAATATTAACAGACCCATCACAAGCACGGAAATTGAAACTGTAATCAGAAATCTTCCAGCAAACAAAAGCACAGGTCCAGACGGCTTCACAGCTGAATTCTACCAAAAATTTAGAGAACAGCTAACACCCATCCTACTCAAACTCTTCCAGAAAATTACAGAGAAAGGTAAACTTTCAAACTCATTCTATGAGGCCACCATAACCCTAATACCAAAACCTGACAAAGATGCCACAAAAAAAGAAAACTACAGGCCAATATCACTGATGAACATAGATGCAAAAATCCTTAAAAAAATTCTAGCAATCAGAATCCAACAACACATTAAAAGATCATACACCATGACCAAGCGGGCTTTATCTCAGGGATGCAAGGATTCTTCAATATCCACAAATCAATCCATGTAATACACCACATTAACAAATTGAAAAATAAAAGCCATATGATTATCTCAATAGATGCAGAGAAAGCCTTTGACAAAATTCAACATCCATTTATGATAAAAACTCTCCAGAAAGCAGGAATAGAAGGATCATACCTCAACATCATAAAAGCTATATATGACAAACCCACAGCAAACATTATGCTCAATGGTGAAAAACTGAAAGCATTTTCCCTAAAGTCAGGAACAAGACAAGGGTGCCCACTTTCACCACTACTATTCAACATAGTTTTGCAAGTTTTGGCCACAGCAATCAGAGCAGAAAAAGAAATAAAAGGAATCCAAATTGGAAAGGAAGTAAAACTCTCACTGTTTGCAGATGACACGATCCTCTACATAGAAAACCCTAAAGACTCCACCAAAAAATTACTAGAACTAATCAGTGAATATAGTAAAGTTGCAGGATATAAAATAAACACACAGAAATCCCTTGCATTCCTGTACACTAAAAATGAGAAAATAGAAAGATAATTTAAGGAAACAATTCCATTCAGGATTGCAACGAAAAGAATAAAATACTTAGGAATATATCTACCTAAAGAAACTAAAGACTTGTATATAGAAAACTATAAAACACTGGTGATGGAGAAGGAAATGGCAACCCACTCCAGTATTTTTGCCTGGAGAATCCCATGGACAGAGGAGCCTGGTAGGCTACAGTCCACGGGGTTGCAAAGAGTCACATGACTGAGCTACTTTCCTTTTTTCTTTCTTTCATTTTACATTTATTCCTAGTTACTTTATTTTTTGTTGTTGATACTTTTGTCCATTATTTTTCATTGTTGTTACTTTTGTTGATGCATGATACTTTTAAAAATTGATACGTTCTAATTGACTGCTGATGGTATATAAAAATGCAGTGGATTTTTGTGCAATGATCCATTTACTTTAATAAATTAAGTAGTATATCAGTAGATAAAAAAATAAAATAAAATAAAACACTGGTGAAAGAAATCAAAGAGGACACTACTAGATGGAGAAATATACCACGTTCAAGGATTGGAAGAATCAATATACTGAAAATGAGTATACTACCCAAAGCAATGTATAGATTCAATGCAATCCCTATCAAGTTACCAACGGTATTTTTCACAGAGTTAGAACAAATAATTTCACAATTTGTATGGAAATACAAAAAACCTCAAATAGCCAAAGCAGTCTTGAGAAAGAAGAATGGAACTGGAGGAATCAACCTGCCTGACTTCAGTTTATACTACAAAGCCACAGTCATCAAGACAGTATGGTACTGGCACAAAGACAGAAATATAGATCAATGGAACAAAATAGAAAGCCCAGAGATAAACGGACGCAGCTATGGATACCTTATGTTTGACAAAGGAGTCAAGAATATACAATGGAGAAAAGACAATCTCTTTAACAAGTGGTGCTGGGAAAACTGGTCAACCATTTATAAAAGAATGAAACTAGAACACTTTCTAACACCATACACAAAAATAAACTCAAAATGGATTAAAGATCTAAATGTAACACCAGAAACTATAAAATTCTTAGAGGAGAACATAGGCAAAACACTTTCCGACATAAATCACAGCAGGATCCTCTATGACCCACCTCCCAGAATATTGGAAATAAAAGCAAAAATAAACAAATGGGACCTAATTAAAATTAAAAAGCTTCTGCACAACAAAAGAAACTATAAGCAAGGTGAAAAGACAGCCTTCAGAATGGGAGAAAATAATAGCAAATGAAGCAACTGACAAACAACTAATATCAAAAATATACAAGCAACTCCTACAGCTCAATTCCAGAAAAATAAATTACCCAATCAAAAAATGGGCCAAAAATAGACATTTCTCCAAAGAAGACATACAGATGGCTAACAAACACTTGAGAAGATGCTCAACATCACTCATTATCAGAGAAATGCAAATCAAAACCACAATGAGGTATCATTTCACACCAGTCAGAATGGCTGTGACCCAAAAGTCTCCAAGCAATAAATGCTGGAGAGGATGTGGAGAAAAGGGAACCCTTTTACACTGTTGGTGGGAATGCAAACTAGTACAGCCACTGTGGAGAACAGTGTGGGGTTTCCTTAAACAACAGGAAATAGAACTGCCATACGGAGTTTGGCACACCAAAGGAAATCAGAGTTTCCACACCGAGGAAATCAGAATTGAGAGAGACACGTGTACCCCAATGTTCATCGCAACACTGTTTATAATAGCCAGGACATGGAAGCAACCTGTCCATCAGCAGATGAATGGATAAGAAAGTTGTGGTACATATACACAATGGAATATTACTTAGCCATTAAAGGCTGAGTAATTACTTTAAAGCCATTAAAGTAATACAGCCATCAAATGTATTAAAGAGAATACATTTGAATCAGTTCTAATGAGGTGGATGAAACTGGAGCCTATTATACAGAGTGAAGTAAGCCAGAAAGAAAAACACCAATACAGTATACTAATGCATATATATGGGATTTAGAAAGATGGTAACAATAACCCTGTATGCAAGACAGCAAAAGAGACACAGATGTATAGAACAGTCTTTTGGACTCTGTGGGAGAGGGAGGGTGGGATGATTTGGGAGAATGGCATTGAAACATCCATGAATCAAATGATATTATGAAACATAATATCATATAAGAAACGAATCGCCAGTCCAGGTTTGATGCAAGATGCAGAATGCTTGGGGTTGGTGCACTGGGATGACCCAGAGGGATGGTATGGGGAGGGAGGAAGGAGGGGGGTTCAGGATTGGGAACACATGTACACCCGTGGCGGATTCATGTTGATGTATGGCAAAACCAATACAATATTGTAAAGTAATTAGCCTCTAATTAAATAAATTTAAATTTAAAAAAAAGAAAATCACCTAAAAGATCACAGAAATGATGTAACAGTGAACTTTGCAAACCTCTTATTTGGGAGCAAATAAATAGAAAATAACAAAGGCCACTTCCCTAACCAGTCACACTTAAATGAGTCACTTTCATATCATCAATGTATGATATTCTGTGCTTTAATTTTTACCTTTGTAAGGTAAAAATGACTCCCTAACTATGAAATTTTTTTCAAGAATTCAATGCATTCTAGGTCCCATCTTAAGAGATGAAATTTCAAAAAACACTATATTGCGTAGATGTGACAATATGTATCTGTAGTTATTTAACATATCATTTTTTTTTCTCTCACAGAAATGACTAATTCTCTAGGATAACAGTACATAAAATTAAGTGGTCTGCATATGTATATTCTTATAGCAACACAAAAGTTCCCAGTTAAGTGGACTCCTTCGGTTTATATATACAAAGCAAAGTAAAATAGCCTCTGACATCTTGAATTTACATGGACAGAGGAGCCTCACAGGCTACATTCCATTGAGTCACAAAGAGTAGGACACAACTGAGTGACTAAGCACAGCAGCATGTGCTATATTGTAAGCATGGTTGAGAAGATTTGCTGATTGCTTGTATGTAGGGCAAAAGAGAAAGAAAATATTCTCACATGTTTGCCTTTAACAACTGGGTAAATGAAATTGTCATGCTCTGAAATAGATCAGGTTACAGCATATATGTGCATGTGCTGTGCTGTGCTTAGTTGTGTCCAACACGACTCTGTCCATGGAGATTCCCCAGGCAAGAAGATTGGAGTGGGTTGCCATGTCCCTCTCCAGGAGATCTTCCTGACCTAGGGATTGAACCCAGGCTTCTCACACCCAAGGTGGATTCTTTACCATTTGAGTCACCAGGGAAGCCCAAAAATACTGGAGTGGGTAGCCTATACTGTCACCAGGGGATCTTCCAGACCCAGGAATCAAACTGGGGTCTCCTGCATTGCAGGCAGATTCTTTACTAGCTGAGCTACCAGGGAAGCCCCATATATGTGCATACATAAATACATATAGTAAAGAATTTGGGGTAGAATATTTTAAGTTTCAGAAACCCATTAATATTAAAAAAAAAAAAAATAGAATCCCTGAGTAGGCAAGAAAGAGGTCATGGCAAGAAATATACATTTGAATGTTTTCAGTATATATGAGCCCCCGTGATAGCTAAATTGGTAAAGAATCCGCCTGCAATGCAGGAGACCTCAGTTCAATTCCTGAGTCAGGAAAACCCACTGTAGAAGGGATAGGCTACCCACTCCAGTATTCTAGGGTTTCCCTGGTGGCTCAGCTAGTAAAGAATCCACCTGCAATGGAGGAAACTTTGGTTCAGTCCTTGGGTTGGGAAGATCCCCTGGAGAAGGGAAATGCTACCCACTGCAGTGTGCTGGCCTGGAGAATTTCATGGACTGTATAGTCCATGGGGTCTGAAGGAGTTGGACATCACTGAGCAGTTTTCACTTCACTTCAGTCTGTATGAGGTGACATAGGGTGAGGGAGGAGATTGTGTCAGGATACAGAGGAGGACCAGAATCTTAGCTCTGCCCAGTCTAACTGGGAGGCTGTGGGCATGGTATTTACATCCTATGATCATGGTAAAACCTGTATTCTTGGATTTTTGTAAAGACTGATTAAGACAACCAAGGTATGCCAAGACTAGATTACAACTGGAAATTCAGATTTAAGTGCTTGACAAACATTATTGGATATTAACAACTTGATTAGTTTAAATACCTCCAAAAATACTTTCTAACATCTCCCCTCAGCAAAAACACCACCAAAGACAGACAGAGACCGAAGGAATGAAAAATAAGAAAAAATTAAAACAACATTTTATAACCATTAATATTTCCTGAAATATCACCTCTAAAATGTAATCAACCAGGACACCTGGCTAAAGAGTTTTTCCAGAGTAACACTCGGAGGATATGGAAAGTAGATTTGGTGCTTATGTTAGCAGGAAGGAGAAATGAAGCCATAGACATTAGAGCACATCATGGGAAGACCACTTTACCTACAAGGACTTAATCACCAGGGACACATATAACCATATGTTAAAACATTTCTAAATTCTTATTTGCATAAATTATATAATATGTGAGAAAATACTGCTTGATATTAGACAAATCATGGCAATTACCATTAACTCAGTCATCTAAGAAATGGAATCCCTTACACTGGAGGGTAAGGGAATGGCAGATATTTATTAAAAATTTATGTCTAATTGCTATTGCTAAATGTTTATTATTAAGTATAAAATTATCATTGAAAAATATAAGAGATATTCAATTAATACTTACTTCTAATGTGTTTGTATTCAGAAATGTATATAAATTGCATATTATTATAGCAGGTATTCATAATGCTTTTTCCCTGCCCTTTTCTCTTCATACTTTTCCAACATCCAAGAATATTATTATATCATCCACTCTTACAACCAGCTTCTGTGTTGTGCAATGAAATATTTGAAGGATAGTTGCATGCCAGATGAAAAACACAGTTAACAGTGCCAAACAATGTATAATAAAGCATATTTCTACTTTCATATTCCAGTGGAATCTATTAATATTTTTATAAACTCAGAAAAAAAATTGGTACATGATTTTGGGAACTGGATTGCTCAGAAAAAAAGTAAAAATACCAAGAAAGGGGAATGCCACATGGAGCAGACTATAATGTGAAAAAATAAAGGAAACACAATGGCAAAGTTTGAAGTAAAATTTCAGTAGATATAAACAAGGACAGACAGTGTTCTCCTGAGGCAGGTTACTAACATACTAAAAAGATCACGTAGGATAGTTAAAATACATTGTGAAACTTTGACTGTAATGAAGAATTTTTAGCAGTCAGCATTTTGTATTGAGAGATTCCCAGGGTTTGGCACTGGTGGTAAAGAGCCCGCCTGCTAATGCAGGAGATATGAGACCCAGGTTGGATCCTTGGGTTGGAAAAAGCCCCTGTAGGAGGCCATGGACAACCTTCTCCAGTAGTCTTGCCTGGATAATTCCATTGACAGAGGAGCCTGGCAGGCTACAATCCATAGGGTCACACAGAGTTAGAAAACACTAAAGCAACTTAGCACATGCGTACACACACACACACACATATACATTTTGTACCAATCTCTAATTTTCTAAAATCAGAGACTCTTATGTTTGCTTTTTACATTTGACATTTCTTATGAGCTAAACTAAAATATACCAGAACTCATATTCTCTAGGTAATTCTGACAGCTGCTGATCTGAAAGTGATGAAAACCATTGGAGACAGTTAGCCATGCTAAAGACTGAGTGCATTTTATGATGCTGGCAAAGTATGGATGATCGTGGTTGGCAATCTAAGGAAACGTGGCAGCAGAAAATAATTACTAGAAGGGAAAGTCTAAGAATCACACAAGAGAAATGTAATATTGGCAGATGATTTTTAGGATGAATTCTGTATGCAATGGGTCACTTCTGGAAGAGGAACAGAAGGATTTTCAGAAATGTGGATTCCTCAATGATGATCTTTTGTTGTCCAGAGTAAGTCTATTTTCAAGAGGGTCTTAACTGAGAGAACTAAGGTACTTGAATTTGTATCAGAGGAGAGGCTAATGTCTGGATTGTTTTCTTTTTTTTTTTTTTAATTTTAACATTCTTCATCACCTTCTTGAAGGATTTTGTCCTACTTAGTCAAGAGTTATAAAGAAAATTATGTTGCCTACTAATTTTTGTTGTTGATGATAAACAGTTGATTTACAGTATTGTGTTAGTTTCAGGTATACAGCATAGTGATTCAGCTTTTTTTCCCCTCTGATTGCATTCCACTGTAGGTTATTGTTTCTCCCCATGAACCTCTCCCCTTTGGTGACCATACATCTTTTTTTATCTGTCTGTAAATCTGATTCAGTTTTGTATGTTGATTTCATTTGTTTTCTAAGACTCCACACATAAATGACACCATATAGTATTTGTCTTTCTCTGTCTTACTTTGCTAAGCGTAAGTTCTCTTGGTTCACGTTGCTGCAAATAGCATTTCATTTTTTATAGTTGATAAACTTTCTGTTGGACCACATCTTCTTAGGCCATCAAGTTCTCTTGATGGGCACTTGGGCCATTTCTGTTCCTTGGCTATTGTAAATAGTGTTGCTATGAACACTGGGGTGTGTATACCTTTTAAAATTAGAGTTTTTGTTTTTTTCCAGACATATAACAAGGATTACTGGAGCCTTGTTATATGTTGGCTGGATCATATGTTGGCTTTATTTTCTTTGAGCTTTTTAAGGAAACTTCATACTGTTTTCCATAGTGTTGTTGTCTACTAATTTAATGACAATGATAGCATCTGTTAATAATATCAGTAATTAACCCCAGTCTCCATCAGTATCCTATGTATCCAATATCTATATTCTAAGAAGTAACCTAAAATATATGTACTTTTGAGGTCTCCTATAAATCTTCAAAATTGGGTTATAGAAGAGTTGAAAATTTATTATAATCATTCTAAAAGATTTGGATTTAATGTGAATGATAGAATTACTAAACTATTCACTGTGGCCTTATGGATACCATTGTATGAAGTTCTGAGTAGTCTCTTTAATAAATGGCGTTGAGAAAGCTAGATATCCTTATGCAAATGAATGAAATATTAATAGGACCCTTATCTTATACTATACACAAAAATTAACTGGAAATGGATTAAGGACTTAAATGTAAGACCTAAAATCATATAACTTCCTAAGCTTAAGCAGTTTTGATGCCCTGCTGAATGTCCTTATGTGATTATCCTTTAAGCCATCTCTCATCCCCATATTCATATGTTCATTCATAGATCAGCGTCTAGGAAATACTTAGTACATTTTGCTGAATGTATGGAGGAAGAAATAATAAATTGCTCCATGTACAAATTTAATTTTTTCTATATTGTCCCCATTTCTAAATGTTTCCCCCTTCTTATGTCATTCTATTTCTTAAGTAATATTCGAAGAAAACAAAACTCAAAAAATCTTGATCATCCACACAGCTTTACTCATAGTTATGTTTTACAAACATTAGAGCTATAAATTGGGAACATACTAATGAGGTGGATTAAACCCAGAGGACAGGCTTTTAGTCTTGGGGAAATGATACTCCTGATTTAAGTCTATTAGGGACTGGTTAGACATATGTTTGTTGTGTTCATTTTAGTACCTCACAGAAACAAAATATGAACAGGAACTGCTTTGTTTAATTCTATGTTTCATAAGTATACAGATTTATTAAGAAATTGATCATTGACAAAATTAGGGATACTGTATATAACTGCTTATGATTTTCTTTAAAAAGAATAAATGGAAATTCCTAAATACTTCTCTCAGTATTGTCTATTGAAAAATATAAAATATTACATATAAAATATATATGCTTATATATTATACATTTAATGTATATGTTTACTCATACATTATTTGGCAGAAATTTGAAGCAAACTGTTTTTTTGTGGTATGTAAAATTAAAACTTACCCAAACATTGTATCAAATTATCAGTACTGTCTTTTGAAAAATATTACATATAATATATATATATATGTTTCTATATTATACATTTTATGTATATGTTTAATCATACATTACTTGGCAGAAATTTAAATCAAAGTAAACTGGTTTTTTTTTTTTTTTTTTTTGTGGTATCTAAAATTAAAACAAACCTTACTCAAACATTTTATCAAATTATTTCCTTTATGACTCTATGAGCAAACTATAAAGATTGAGAAAATATTTCAATTAATAATTATAACATTTATATGATTTAAATTTCAACTCCCATTCATGATAACACTGTAGTTTTAATCACTCCATTTCTATTCCAAATCATAGAAATCCTAAGTTAATGTATAATAAATGTAAATTGAAATATAACATAAATATATAAAATGAAAATATGGAAGTCAGCACTCCCAAGTGAGATTTTTGAGAATCAAAGTTAACACTAAAATAGAGAGCAGAGAGCAGAGCTGAAATCATGGTCTGTTGTACTCTTGATCTGGGAGTGGGTGGGAGTTGCCAGAAGTTCTGTTCTTACAGGGAAACCATGAAAAAATGTATAAAAGACTTCCATTCAAACCTTGAAAATGACTAGAGTCGGGCTCATGGATAGAAACTAGAGATCAAGTGTGCAGTTCATAATCTCTCCCCAGCTTTAAAAAGTGGGCTTCATAAAGCTTATACTGACCTTTTCCCAGAGCTAAAGCTTTTATAAAACTATAGTCTAGGCAGGTGGGAAAGAAATCACAAACCCTTAACCAGAGAGTGAGCCAGGCCACCTGCTATTTTGAACAACAGATTTTTTACATCCCCAAAATAAGCACACAGAATCATCCCAAACCAAAATTAAAGAACTTTTTTTTTTTTTTTTTTGGACAGGAAGCCACAAGGGAAGAGCTAACTGAAAAGTAAAAAAGTGCTTAAAGAGATAAAGGTATTCAAAGAGATACAGAGTAATGGAAAAAAATGATCAAACTACAATTCACACAAAGAAATCTGACAGTAAATAGTATAAAAAGAACTCTAAGCATGAGACAGATGTGAAAAAGCAAAATATATATTCTTCCATATGAATTTCAAATATAAGGTTAATCTGAATAGACTTTCAAGTGACTGTTTTTCAAAGTTTATTCAAAGATATAGAAGGCAACAGAAATTCTTTCCAAAAGAAAAAAAAAACTGAAAAATATCAATTGACTATCATCAAAAACAATTAAATGTTCTAACTGTGAATGAGATACTGACAATTAAGATGCAGGAGAGGAAAGTGAAAGTTACTCAGTTGTGTCTGACTCTTTGTGATGCCTTGAACTGTAGCCTGCCAGGCTCTTCTGTCCATGGAATTCTCCAGGCCAGAGTACTGAACTGCATAGCCATTTCCTTTTCCAGAGGATCTTCCCAGCCCAGGGATCAAACCCAGGTCTCCCACATTGCAGGTGAATTCTTTACCATCTGAGTCACCAGAGAAACCCCATGAGAGAGGAAGGTAAATGTTAAGCAAATAAAAGTCCAATAACAACTTTGAAAGGCTAGATTAAGGGTTCTTTTTAAATGTTTAATAAGAATTTCTATAAAAGAACACAGAAACTTGGTAACTTAGATCGTAAAACTGAGATACATTTCAGGTGCTAAAGTAAAAAAAAAAAAAATAATGTAAATAAATGAGAGTAAGGGGAGATTATGCAGGTATTACGGAGAAGGCGATGGCACTCCACTCCAGTACTCTTGCCTGGAAAATCCCATGGACAGAGGAGCTTGGTAGGCTGCAATCCATGGGGTCGCTAAGAGTTGGACATGACTGAGTGACTTCACTTTCACTTTTCACTTTCATGCACTGGAGAAGGAAATGGGAACCCATATATATATATATATATATATATATATATATATATATATGTATATACTACTTGGCAACCCACTCCAGTATTCTTGCCTGGAGAATTTTATGGACAGAGGAGCCTGGCAGGCTACTGAGAAACTAACTGTCAGTGGAGGCAAAATACAGAATATATACAGGAGGTGACAATTGTCTGGATAGCACTTTCTTTAATCAAAACTCAATGGCATTTAAAAAAAAATCAAATATCTTGGTACCAATGTGTTTACATACATAAAGATTAGATTTGGAATGCTAATTGTGTTCCCCTTTCACCATGATTTAGTCTGTGCTCTATGAAGAGGAAACAATAATAATATCCTTTACATGCTATTTAGAAGATTAATTTGTATACATTTAAAGCTTATAGAATTGCTAACTTACAAATAGCTGAGAATAGAAGCTGAAAACAAAGGATAAAAAGAAAGAGATAACCATTTGAATGCAGAGTTCCACAGAATAGCAAGGAAAGATAAAAAAGCATTCCTCAGTGATCAATGCAAAGAAATAGAGGAAAACAATAGAATGGGAAAGACTAGATATCTCTTCAAGAAAATTAGAGGTACCAAGGGAACATTTCATGCAAAGAAGGGCACCAAGAAAGGACAGAAATAGTATGAAACTAATAGAAGCAGAAGATATTAAGAAGAGATGGCAAGAATACACAGAAGAACTGTACAAAAAAGATCTTCATGATCCAGAAAACCATGATGGTGTGATCACTCACCTAGAGCCAGACATCCTGGAATGCGATGTCAAATGGGCCTTAGGAAGCATCACTATGAATAAAGCAAGTAGAGGTGATGGAATTCCAGTTGAGCTATTTCAAATCCTAAAATATGATGCTGTGAAAGTGCTGCACTCAATATCCCAGCAAATTGGAAAACACAACTGTGCCCATGGACTGGAAAAGGCCAGTTTTTATTTCAATCCCAAAGAAGGGTGATGCCAAAGAATGTTCGAACTACTTCACAATTGCACTCATCTCACATGCTAGTAAAGTAATACTCAAAATTCTCCAAGGCAGGCTTTAAGAGTATGTGAACAATAAACTTCCAGATGTTTAAGCTGGATTTACAAGAGGCAGAGGAACCAGAGATCAAGTTGCCAACATCTGTTGGATCATGGAAAAAGAATTCCAGAAAAATATGCTTTATTGAATATGCCAAAGCCTTTGACTGTGTGGATCACAAAAAATCTATGGAAAATTATTCAAGATATGGAAATACAAGACCACCTTACCTGCCTCCTGAGAAATCTGTATGCAGGTCAAGAAGCAACAGTTAGGACCAGACATGGAACAACAACTGGTTCCAAATCAGGAAAGGAGTAGGTCACGGCTGTATATTGTCACCCTGCTTATTTAACTTATATGCAGAGTACATTATGTGAAATGCCAGACTGGATGAAGCACAGGCTGGAATAAAGATTCCTGGGAGAAATATCAATAATCTCAGATATGCAGATGACTCCACCCTTATAGCAGAAAGTGAAGAACTAAAGAGCCTCTTGATGACAGTGAAAGAGGAGAGTGAAAAAGTTGGGTTAAAACTCAACATTCAGAAAACTAAGATCATGGCATCCGGTCCCATCACTTCATGGTAAATAGACGGGGAAACAATGGAAACAGTGGTAGTTTTTATTCTCTTGGGCTCCCAAATCATTGTAGATGGTTACTGCAACCATGAAATTAAAAGACTCTTGCTCCTTGGAAGAAAAGCTGTGACCAACCTAGATAGCATATTAAAAAGCAGAGACATTACTTTGCCAACAAAGGTCTGCCTAGTCAAAACTATGGTTTTTCCAGTAGTCGTGTATGGATATAAGAGTTGGTCTATAAAGAAAGCTGAGCACCGAAGAATTGATGCTTCTGAACTGTGGTGTTGGAGAAGACTCTGGAGTGTCCTTTGGACTACAAGGACATCCAACCAGTCAATCCTCAAGGAAATCAGTCCTGAATATTCATTGGAAGGACTGATGCTAAAGCTGAAATTCCAATTCTTGGCCACCTGATGCAAAGAACTGACTCATTGGAAAAGACCTTGATGCTCAGAAAGATTGAAGGCAGGGGTAGAAGGGGACGACAGAGGATTGGATGGTTTGATGGCATCACCAATGCAATGGACATGAGTTTGAGCAACTCCAGTAGTTGGTGATGGATAGGAAACCCTGGCGTGCTGCAGTCCATCACGTTGCAAAGAGTCAGACATGACTGAGTGACTGAACTGAAATCATAACTATTGAATATATTATCACTAAAAACAAACTAAAAACATAAGACAATGACAGTAAACATAAAAGTAATGAAGGTAAGTAATTTTCTAAGATATTGAATTGAATTAAATTGTTCAATAATTTAATTATTGAATAATTTATTATTTGAATAATTTATTATTTTAATAATTTAATTATCCAGCCTAAAATATTGAATTGAATTAAATTATTATTAAGTGAAACATAGTCTTTGGGACACAGTTATTCACTCAAATAAATACAGAATGATGTGGTTTCAAAAGAAAAATGCATACAAACAAAGGTGTAAGATACAATAAAAAACTAAGCTCAGATATTGATAGGAAATGCTGGTGAATTTAGTTAATCAATAACATACAAGAAAAATATTAAATGCATGGCTAAATGGTATAGCCTAAGAAGCTGAAGTTAAAAGTTTAGACAACTCTAAGAAACGAAATGGGGATGGCAGACTAGAGATGTTGTTTAGTGAATACTGATGCTAAGGGCTGAGGACTTAATCTCATTCTGAGGGACTTATTCTGAAATCAATGCACTGAAAAAGGTCAGACTTCATTATAGTTATAATTCAGTATTGATGTTAAATATATATAGTCATGCAATAAAAGAGTTAAAATACATGTTTCCAAATCCACAGATTAAACAAAGATTATATAGAAAAACTTTAACATTAGAATGAATGCTTTCACAGGAAAAGATAAACTAAGATAAATGGTGTTAAACATGAATTTATTTGTAAGTTTTTAGGATTATACTCAATTATATTCAGAATGTTCAAAAATAATTTTGTAGAACTATTAAGGCTATTTACATCTTTTAAGACATAGTTAAAACAAAATTAAAGTAAAAGTTTGGAAAAAAGTTTTATGAAATGCTAACCCAAAGAAAGAATTTTCCACACAAAAATTATAAAAATATAATTTAAATATTAAAGAAATGATAGAATAGGTAATTAATGATAAAAGAAGCATTCCACAGTAATGTACAAATAAATAAGTTTTATATATCTAAAACTAGAGCTGCTGCTGCTGCTGCTGCTAAGTTGCTTCAGTCGTGTCTGACTCTGTGCAATCCCATAGACAGCAGTCCACGAGGCTCCCCCGTCCCTGGGATTCTCCACGCAAGAACACTGGAGTGGGTTGCCATTTCCTTCTCCAATGCATGAAAGTGAAAAGTGAAAGTGAAGTCGCTCAGTCGTGTCCGACTCTTTGTGACCTTATGGACTAGAGCTAAAAATATATAATAAAAAAAATCTTAAGTCTAAGGCCACAATCACAGTAAATATTTTATTAAACTAGACCCAAAATATGTGATAAAAAATCTTAAGCCTAAGGTCACAATCATAGTAGATATTTTATTATACTTCCATAAATATATAAATTGTTTAGGCAGTTATACAAAATTTTATAACTTAAAACTAATATACATATATAGAAAAGGTATTCATTACAGTTTAAACTGATAAAGGAGAAACAAAACTCATTTATTAAAGTACATGCCAAGGAAAATGCTAAGATATATGCCTTCAACCTTACAGAAGATAAAACATAACACCAAACTAATTGCATTCCTCATATTCAAAGGTGGGATCTCATTCATTTCCCTTAAACAAGACCTAGTTTTAATGACTTGGTAGAGCAATAGAATATTGTCAAGTGATATAGAGCATTACTAGCCTAGTCTTTCAGAACACTAGTCTGCCTGCAATGCAGGAGATCCAGGTTCAATCCCTGGGTCAGAAAGATCCCCCGGAGAAGGGAATGACTACCCACTCCAGTATTCTTGACTGAAGAATTCCACAGACAGAGGAACCTTATGGGTTACAGTCCATGAGGTCACAAAGAGTCAGATAACTAAGTGACTACACTTTCACTTTTCAGAACACTAACAGTTTCTACTCTTCTTTCGGGTCTTGAATTGCCATATAAGAAATTGAAGAACCCCAAGGATGCCATGACATAGCATAGCATAGCATAAGGATGCCATGCTCTGAAGAAGCCCACAACACATAATGGGCCATGTATAAAGGCTCCCAGTGGAGTTATAATTTTGTAACTATTCCCAGCGAGACCCTCAAATATGAATGTGATTAACCATCTTAGACTTCTGGTTGATTCCATCCATCAGCTGAATACCATCAAATGATGTCAGTTGGCACCACTTGGAGCAGAAGAATTACTCAGTAGAATGGTCCCCAAATTCTTGATGTACAAAATTTTGAAATATAGCAAGATATTTATTGGTTAATATTGTAGGCTATTTTATTATGCAGCAATAATTAGAACAAGCAGTGTTTTAAAAAGTTAGATCAGACCATTATTTTCTACATTTTTAAGAATCAATATTGGAAAATTGATTCATGTAGTCTATCACATTAAGAAGTTGAATCAAGAAAAAAATTTTTTTCACTTCAGTGAAATAAAGGAATCAATAAAATACATTGGGTCAATTTAGAGGTAGAAAAATTCATATTTAATCTAATATTTTAGTAAAATGGATTGAATGCAATCTTCTGTAGAAAAAAAAAAAAAAAACATTTTAACTGTCAATGTCAATATTTTTCACAGTCCAGGGTTTTAAAAGTTTAGGTATCCAGGGACTCCTTCTCATAGTTCTCCCTTAAATCTCATGAAATGAAAAATAAATTTATAAATAAATGCAATTTCAGATTCTGCTTATGCTAAAGGGACTAAATTTGTTAAATGCTCTAATCATCCTAAGATAAACAGATGGCTTCTATTCAAGCAAAGCAAAGCAGTAATTATACACATCTGTATAATACCAATAAAATCTAATATATCCAGAAGCTATTGGCTGCCATTTCAGACAACAGTCTCTGAGAATAACATTTGTATAATCATTTAGTCATTTTTCATAAAAGCTATCTGACACCCACATAATTTTTTACATGCCAAACACAAAGCATGTCTTTGATTCATTCCTTCTTAAAAAAAAAAAAAAAGTGCTGTTGACTGTCAATGGGATATCGTTTGTTAATCTTACCATCTCTTTGCCATATTTTTTCTTTTGTATGACATTAGAAATTTGCTTCTGTTTGTAAAGAAAGCTCATGTTTACTTAGTTTTTTGAAGAAACTTGTATATCCCAATCATCAGGGGTATAATAAATATTACACCTCCAAAAATCATTCTAAAAATATTGGCCGCCAATAGAGCTGAATACTGTTCTTCGAATTCTAAACGTTCCTTTTGAATTTTCATACACAACCAGAAATGCCATCACCTCAAGTAGAGTGTTGTGGTTTCACGTGAAGGAACAGCAGCTCAGCCATCTGGAGAGACACTTTAAAGGTTTTTATTGTCCAATTGGTTTCTCTAGTTCTATATGGCAGCCTGTAGACACCCACATTTTCTGTCTAGAAGTGCAAATGAATGCTTTTATTTCTGGCAGCTCATGTAAAATGCTGCTCTTCAGATAGCCACACTGAAATGCTTCTGGTTACCAAAATAATTTCATTAGCCCAGTTAGAATGACATGCATAAAATTGAGATTATACACTGTAAAATCAATTTTCATTACTAACCTTAATGAGGCCAATATGTTTTTCTATATACAAAGTGCTGAAGAGTTTAGCCTAATTTTAGGAAGAAATGAGATTTGTGAATGTTTGTGGAGACTGTGCTTTTTTTTAATAAAGATATTTCTAACTTACTAATCTTTAAGGGAAATTGATGACAACTGTTAACATTCTTCAAAAAATGTAATGTTCATTTCAGTTATTTCTGCCTTCCAACTTCCATTTTGTACTTCAATTAAATCTGTATTGATCATTGTGAGTTAATTGGAATATACTCAAATAAATTTGCATTGTCTAAACTGAAAAGCTGAAGTTTTACCTATGTCAGCAAAGGTGGTAAAAATAGAGCCTTTATTATTTACTATTTTTTAGAGCCAGGAACCTGATGAGCTTTATTTTTAATTTTTGTTGGAGTTTAGTTGCTTTACAATGTTGTCTTAGTTTCTGATGTAGAACAAAGGGAATTGGCTATATTGTTTACGTATATCCCCCCTGTCTTGGATTTCCTTCCTATTTAGGTCACCACAGAGCATTAAGTAGAGTCCCCTGTTTTACACAGTAGATTCTCATTAGCTATCTATTTTATACATAGCATCAATAGTGAATGTATGTCAATCCCAGTCTCCCAGTTCACCCCACCCCTCTTCTTTCCCCTTGACACCCATATATTTATTCTCTATGTTTGTCTACATTTCTGCTTTGCAAATAGGGTTATCTATAATATTTTTCTAGATTAAACATACATGCTTTAATGTATTCGTTTTTCTGACTTCACTCTGAATGACAGTCTCTAGGTCCATCTATGTCTCTGCAAATGGCACATTTTCTTCTTTTTATGGCTGAATAATCCTAAATCAAATCCCTTATGACTATACAGTGGAAGTGAGAAATAGATTTAAGAGACTAGATCTGATAGAGTGCCTGATGAACTATGGATGGAGATTCATGACATTGTACAGGAGACAGGAATCAAGACCATCCCCAAGAAAAAGAAATGAAAAAAAGCAAAATGGCTGTCTGAGGAGGACTTACAAATAACTGTGAAAAGAAGGGAAGCAAAACGCAAAAGAGAAAAGGAAAAATATACCTATTTGAATGCAGAGTTACAAAGAATAGCAAGGAGAGATAAGAAAGCCTTCTTCAGAGATCAATGCAAAGAAATAGAGGAAAACAACAGAATGGGAAAGACTAGAGATCTCTTCAAGAAAATTAGAGCTACCAAGGGAACATTTCATGCAAAGATGGTCTCGATAAAGGACAGAAATGGTATGGACCTAACAGAAGCAGAAGCTATTAAGAAGAGGTGGCAAGAATGCACAGAAGAACTGTAAAAAAAAGATCTTCATGACTCAGATAATCACGATGGTGTGTGATCACTCACCTAGAGCCAGACATCCTGGAATGTGAAGTCAAGTGGGCCTTAAAAAGCATCACTACAAACAAAGCTAGTGGAGGTGACGAAATTCCAGTTGAGCTATTTCAAATCCTGAAAGATCATGCTGTGAAAGTGCTGCACTCAATATGCCAGCAAATTTGGAAAACTCAGCAGTGGCCACAGGACTGGAAAAGGTCAGTCTTCATTCCAATCCCAAAGAAAGGCAATGCCAAAAAATGCTCAAACTACCACACAATTGCACTCATCTTACATGCTAGTAAAGTAATGCTCAAAGCCAATTCTCTCAAAGCCAATACTCTCAAAGCCAAAGTAATTCTCCAAGCCAGGTTTCAGCAATACATGAATTGTGAACTTTCAGATGTTCAAGTTGATCTTAGAAAAGGCAGAGGAACCAGAGATCAAAATGCCAACATCTGCTGGATCATTGAAAAAGCAAGAGAATTCCAGAAAAACATCTATTTCTGCTTTATTAAATATGCCAAAGCCTTTGACTGTGTGGATCACAATAAACTGTGGAAAATTCTTAAAGAGATGGGAATACCAGACCACCTGACCCGCCTCTTGAGAAACCTGTATGCGGGTCGGCAGTCAACAGTTAGAACTGGACATGGAACAACAGCCTGTTGAAAAGGAGTATGTCAAGGCTCTATATCATCACTCTGCTTATTTAACTTATATGCAGAGTACATCATGAGAAACGCTGGGCTGGAGGAACCACAAGCTGGAATCAAGATTGCTGGGAGAAATACCAATAACCTCAGATATGCAGATGACACCACCCTTATGGCAGAAAGTGAGAAGAATTAAAGAGCCTCTTGATGAAAGTGAAAGAGAAGAGTGAAAAAGTTGGCTTAAAACTAAACATTCAGCAAACTAAGATCATGGCATCCGGTCCCATCAATTCATGGCAAATAGAAGGGGAAACATTTGAAACAATGACAGCCTTTATTTTCTGGGGGCTCCAAAATCACTGCAGATGGTGACTGCAGTCATGAAATTAAAAGACACCTGCTTCTTGGAAGAAAAGCTATGACCAACCTAGACAGCATGTTAAAAAGCAGAAACATTACTTTACCAACAAAGGCCCGTCTAGTCAAAGCTATGGTTTTTCCAGTAGTCATGTATAGAGGTGAGAGTTGGACTATAAAGAAAGGTGAACACCAAAAAATTAATGCTTTTGAGCTGTGCTGTTGGAGAAGACTCTTGAGTGTCCCTTGGACTAAAAGGAGATCCAACCAGTCCAATCTAAAGTAAATCAGTCCTGAATATTCATTGGAAAGACTGATGCTGAAGCTGAAATCCCAATATTTTGGCCACCTGATGCAAAGAACTGACCCACTGGAAAAGACCTTGATGCTAGCAAAGATTGAAGGCAGGAGGAGAAAGGGACTACAGAGGATGAGATTGTTGGATGACATCACTGACTTGATGAACATGAGTTAGAGTAGGCTCTGGGAGTTAGTGATGGACAGGGAAGCCTGGCATTCTGCAGTCCATGGAGTTGCAAAGATCTGACACAATTGAGTGAGTGAACTGAACTGGGAACTGTGTTTCACCTTTACAACTTTTCTATAAATCTAAGTTCATTTAACAATTAAAAAAATTGTTTTAAAAAATTGAATCCTGATAACATGTTAAAATGGCAAAAGTTTAAAATATAATAAACATAAATAACTACATCATAAGACTAAGGAAATAAAAATCAGTTGGAAGGGACAAAAGTTATAAGCAGTAATACACAGAAAGTGACACATCAAAGGTTTCTAGAAGAAATTCAAGAAATTCAATCTCATTAGTAATTGTATAATTGCAAATTCAGCTGTATTTTCATGCCTATCATAATGACCAAAAGCAGAGTATCAAAAGTTGGTGAGAATGTGGAGCAGTATTCATATCCATCTGTGGTCAGAGTACCAAGTATAAAGATAAGTTAGGAGATTACTGGACAATTAATTACTGGTAATGTAAAAATTAGAAAAAAATTGCTGGTAAAATTTTTTAAATATGTATAATCTATGTACCAGTTATTCTGTTCTTGATGTGTATACTAGATAAAAAGTACACAGGATACATGTATAGAAGTATTCATAGCATCACTTGAAATAGAAAAAAAAGTGGGAGGAACAGTCTATTGACAGAGAATAATAATTCACATTCATATGTATTCATATAATGGGACAGTGCACAGAAGCAAATATGAATGATATTGCACAACATCTTAATATTGGTGAACTTTACAAATAATTTTTCTTGAAAAAAGTAAGTTGCAGAGGACATATAAGTTCAACTTCTCGAAAGTTTTAAAACATACAAAGTAATATCACAGTATCCTTGTAACTCACAAAGTTGCAGATAATGAACCAGAATAATAAACATAAAACTTAGGATAAAAGAAGCTTTTCTGAAGAGAATAAAGGAAGTAGATTGGGGAGGAAAATTCAATAGGATTGCTAATGTTAAGCTGGTTGATGGATATACAGGAGTATGTTGTTTCATTTCTTAACATTTTACATATGCGTTTCTCTGATAGCTCAGTTGGTTGAGAATCTGCCAGCATGCGGGAGACCTGGGTTCGATCCTTGTGTAGGGAAGATCCCCTGGAAAGGGAAAGGCTACCCATTCCAGTATTCTGGCCTGGAGAATTCCATGGACAGTCCATGGGGTCTCAAAGAGTCGGACACAGCTGAGTGACTTTCAATTTTTGATGATTTATAACTATATTTTAATTGTATATTAGATTTATCAATATATCTGCTTCTCTCTTAACAGGATTTTGTGTAATATATTTCTTAAAACATTGTACAAGAAGCTCTTATTATCATACTGGTTTTAAAAGCATAAAGTCTAATAAATTTATCTGTATACATTGATTGCTTAAGGTTATTAAAGGTGCAATAGTCTTTCTTCCCTTTCATATTGTATGTTACTATCTTATCTTGTAGTCAGAAAACCTAAACCTTTTCCTTGTTTGTTGGTGAGGATTACTATCACTATTGCTTTTATTGTTGATTTGAATACATGCTAGAAATGAAATTTAAATAAACATGGACATTGAGAAGTAAACAACAATGCTGTGCTTAGTGCTGTGTCCCCTGGGAATTGCCAGGGGTTGTCCCTCAACAGTCCTTTCATTATCCTACTTGTATGTTCACAAATACATTGCAGTTTAAGATCTGACCTTCATATTTGTAGGGTTAGTAAACTGTATACATTCAGAATGGATTCATCATTCACTTGTGACATAATTTAATCAGGCTCTTAAAACTCATCTATAAAGCCAGAAAAACAGTTTCAGTTCAGTTCAGTCTCTCAGTTGTGTCTGACTCTTTGCAACCCCATGAATCGCAGCACACCAGGCTTCCCTGTCCATCACTAACTCCTGGAGTTCACTCAAACTCACGTCCATCGAGTCAGTGATGCCATCCAGCCATCTAATCCTCTGTCATCCCTTTCTCCCCCTGTCCCCAATCCCTCCCAGCATCAGAGTCTTTTCCAATGAGTCAACTCTTCGCATGAGGTGGCCAAAGTACTGGAGTTTCAGCTTTAGCATCATTCCTTCCAAAGAACACCCAGGAACGATCTCCTTTAGAATGGACTGGTTGGATCTTTTTGCAGTCCAAGGGACTCTCAAGAGTCTTCTCCAACACCACAGTTCAAAAGCATCAATTCTTTGGCCCTCAGCTTTCTTCACAGTCCAACTCTCGCATCCATACATGACCACTGGAAAAAACATCAGATCAGATCAGTCACTCAGTCGTGTCCGACTCTGCGACCCCGTGAATCACAGCAGGCCAGGCCTCCCTGTCCATCACCAACTCCCGGAAGTCACACAGACTCACATCCATCGAGTCAGTGATGCCATCCAGCCATCTCATCCTCTGTCATCCCCTTGTCCTCTTGCCCCCAATCCCTCCCAGCATCAGAGTCTTCTCCAATGAGTCAACTCTTCGCATGAGGTGGCCAAAGTACTGGAGTCTCAGCTTTAGCATCATTCCTTCCAAAGAAATCCCAGGGCTGATCTCCTTCAGAATGGACTGGTTGGATCTCCTTGCAGTCCAAGGGACTCTCAAGAGTCTTCTCCAACACCACAGTTCAAAAGCATCAATTCTTTGGCGCTCAGCCTTCTTCACAGTCCAGCTCTCACATCCATACATGACCACAGGAAACACCATAGCCTTAACTAGATGGACCTTTGTTGGCAAGTCTCTGCTTTTGACTATGCTATCTAGGTTGGTCATAACTTTTCTTCCAAGAAGTAAGCGTCATTTAATTTCATGGCTGCAGTCACCATCTGCAGGAATTTTGGAGCCCCATACAGTCTGAACTGTTTCCACTCTTTCCCCATCTATTTCCCATGAAGTGATGGGACCAGATGCCATGATCTTTCTTTTCTGAATGTTTAGCTTTAAGCCAACTTTTTCACTCTCCTCTTTCACTTTCATCAAGAGGCTTTTTAGTTCCTTTTCACTTTCTGCCATAAGGATGGTGTCATCTGCATCTCTGAGGTTATTGATATTTCTCCCAGCAATCTTGATTCCACCCCAGTGTTTCTCATGATGTACTCTGCATATAAGTTAAATAAGCAGGGTGACAATATACAGCCTTGACATACTCCTTTTCCTATTTGGAACCAGTGTGTTGTTCCATGTCCAGTTCTAATTGTTGCTTCCTGACCTGCATATAGTTCAATGATCCAGCGTATGTTGGCAGTTAAATATCTGGTTCTTATGCCTTTTCTAAATCCAGCTTGAACATCTGGAAGTTCATGTTCACGTACTGTTGAAGGCTGGTTCCTGAGAATTTTGAGCATTACTTTACCAGTGTGTGAGATGAGTGAAATTGTGCAGTAGTTTGAGCATTCTTTGGCATTGCCTTTCTTTGGGATTGGAATGAAAACTGATCTTTTCCAGTCCTATGGCCACTGCTGAGTTTTCCAAATTTGCTGGCATATTGAGTACAACACTTTCACAGCATCATCTTCCAGGATTTGAAATAGCTCAACTGAAATTCCATCGCCTCCACTAGCTTTGTTCATAGTGATGCTTTCTAAGGCCCACTTGACTTCACATTCTAGGATGTCTGGCTCTAGATGAGTGATCACACACCATCGTGATTATCTGGGTCATGAAGCTCTTTTTTGTACAGTCTTCTGTGTATTCTTGCCACCTCTTCTTAATATCTTCTGCTTCTGTTAGGTCCATACCATTTCTGAACTTTATTGAGCCCATCTTTGCATGAAATGTTCCCTTGGTATCTCTGGTTTTCTTGAAGAGATCTCTAGTCTTTCCCATTCTGTTGTTTTCCTCTATTTCTTTGCATTGATCGCTAAGGAAGGCTTTCTTATTTCTCCTTGCTATTCTTTGGAACTCTGCATTCAGATCCTTATATCTTTCCTTTTCTCCTTTGCCTTTTGCTTCCCTTCTTTTCACAGCTATTTGTAAGGCCTACCCAGATGGCCATTTTACTTTTCTGCATTTCTTTTCCATGGGACAGTCTTGATCCCTGTCCCTTGTACAATGTCACGAACCTCCATCCATAGTTCATCAAGCATTCTATCTATCAGATATAGTCCCTTAAATCTATTTCTCACTTCCACTGTATAATCATAAAGGATTTGATTTAGGTCATACCTGAATGGTCTAGTGTTTTTCCCTACTTTCTTCAATTTAAGTCTGAATTTGCCAATAAGGAGTTCATGGTCTGAGCCACAGTCAGCTCCTGGTCTTGTTTTTGCTGACTGTTTAGAGCTTCTTCATCTCTGGCTGCAAAGAATATAATCGATCTGATTTCGGTGTTGACCATCTGGTGATGTCCATGTATAGAGTCTTCTCTTGTGTTGTTGGAAGAGGGTGTTTGCTATGACCAGTGCATTCTCTTGGCAAAACTCTATTAGCCTTCACCCTTCTTCATTCCATATTGCTAGGCCAAATTTTCCTGTTACTCCAGGTGTTTCTTGAGTTCCTACTTTTGCATTCCAGTCCCCTAGAATGAAAAGAACATCTTTTTTGGGTGTTAGTTCTAAAAGGTCTTGTAGGTCTTCATAGAACCGTTCAACTTCAGCTTTTCAGCATCACTGGTTGGAGCATAGACTTGGATTACTGTGATATTGAATGGTTTGCCTTGGATACAAACAAAGTTCATTCTGTCGTTTTTGAGATTGCATCCAAGTACTGCAGTTCGGACTCTTTTGTTGACCATGAGGGCTACTTCATGTCTTCTAAGGGATTCCTGCCCACAGTAGTAGATATAATGGTCATCTGAGTTAAATTCACCCATTCCAGTCCATTTTAGTTTCCTGATTCCTAGAATGTTGACATTCACTCTTGCCGTCTCCTGTTTGATCACTTCCAATTTGCCTTGATTCATGGACCTAACTTTCCAGGTTCCTATGCAATATTGCTCTTTACAGCATCGGACCTTGCTTCTTTCACCAGTCACATCCACAGATGGGTATTGTTTTTGCTTTGGCTCCATCCCTACATTCTTTCTGGAGTTATTTCTGCACTGATCTCCAGTAGCATATTGGTTACCTACTGACCTGGGGAGTTTCTCTTTCAGATCCTATCATTTTGCCTTTTCATACTGTTCATGGGGTTCTCAAGGGAAGAATACTGAAGTGGTTTGCCATTCTCTTCTCCAGTGGACCACATTCTGTCAGACCTCTCCACCATGACCCGCCCATCTTGGGTGACCCTATGGGCATGGCTTAGTGTCATTGAGTTAGAGAAGACTGTGGCCCTAGTGTGATTAAATTGACTAGTTTTTTGTGATTATGGTTTCAGTGTGTCTGCCCTCTGATATCCTCTTGCAACACCTACCGTCTTACTTGGGTTTCTCTTACCTTGGACGTGTGGTATCTTCTCAGGGCTGCTCCAGCAAAGCGCAGCCGCTACTTCTTACATTGGACGAGGGGTATCTCCTCACTGTGGTTCCTCCTGACCTTGAACATGGAGTAGCTTCTCTCGGCCCTCCTGCTCCTGCGCAGCCACCACTCCTTGGTTGTGGGGTTGCTCCCTTCAGCCACAACCCTTGACCTCGGACATGGGGTAGCTCCTCTCGGCCACACTTCTGCAAGGTCCTTCGTAGCCTGCGCTCTTCAGTTTACCTATTCAAAATAAAATTAGAACTCTTAAATTAAAAGAAGAGATTGAAGGGATCAGGGACTCAGTATTAGCAGCTTATCTTCTCCCCCTAGGCAGACCCATGATGGAAAACAATAACAGAATCAAAAAGCTGTTTTAAGAGCATTTTATAAGGATAAGCTCAGTTAGATGAATCAGATATTTATTGGTGTCAAGATAACAACAATTAATATGTTCATCCAAAATATTAATAATTATCACCTTGCTGATGAATCATGAATATTCAAAACCCATTGACAAAGATTCTTTGTCTCCTGGCCAGGGTAAAAATGACAACCACCAATGTTTGCCTCTGGGACTAAAATTTTTCTTACAGTCTCATGATAGATATTTCATATTTTTGATTGAAAAATTCTTTTTAGACACAAGATAATGCATTCAGCCAAATTACAAGTAGGTTTTCATGAAGCTTAGGACATTGTCTGCCTTTGAGGTGACTTTGTATAAATCTGCTTTGATACATTGTGTTGATTTTCAGATGTAACTCTCGTAGGACATCTGATATCCTTTGTTTTATTTGCATCTGATGTCTATCATCCAACATAATAGCTATCACTTCTAGTTTTGTGTTGCCTGCAATTTTAATCATCCAAGCCATTGATAAAAATGTGAAACAGAGCAGGGGCAAAAACCTCTGTTGCATACTACCAGAATCTATGTTCTCTCTTGACAGATTTTTCAGTAATTGTAGATTTTTTTAAACATGATCAACCATTGACAATTCCACCCCAATGCCCTGCCTTCCAACAAAATGACTTCTTTTTTTTTTTTTTTAACTTTACAATATTGTATTGGTTTTGCCATATATCAAAGTGAATCCACCACAGGTATACATGTGTTCCCCACCCTGAACCCTCTTCCCTCCTCCCTCCCCATACCATCCCTCTGGTTTGTCCCAGTGCACCAGCCCCAAGCATCCAGTATCATGCATCGAACCTGGACTGGCGACTCGTTTCATATATGATATTATACATGTTTCAATGCCATTCTCCCAAATCATTCCACCCTCTCCCTCTCCCACAGAGTCCAAAAGACTGTTCTATACATCTGTGTCTCTTTTGCTGTCTCGTATACAGGGTTATTGTAACCATCTTTCTAAATTCCATATATATGCGTTAGTATACTGTATTGGTGTTTTTCTTTCTGGCTTACTTCACTCTGTATAATAGGCTCCAGTTTCATCCACCTCATTAGAACTGATTCAAATGTATTCTTTTTAATGGCTGAGTAATACTCCACTGTGTATATGTACCATCAGATCAAATCAGATCAGATCAGTCGCTCAGTCGTGTCCGACTCTTTGCGACCCCATGAACTGCAGCATGCCAGGCCTCCCTATCCATCACCAGCTCTCGGAGGTCACCCAGACTCACATTCATTGAGTCAGTGATGCCATCCAGCCATCTCATCTTCTGTCGTCCCCTTCTCCTCCTGCCCTCAATCCCTCCCAGCATCAGAGTCTTCTCCAATGAGTCAACTCTTCGCATGAGGTGGCCAAAATACTGGAGTTTCAGCTTTAGCATCATTCCTTCCAAAGAAATCCCAGGGCTGATCTCCTTCAGAATGGACCAGTTGGATCTCCTTATAGCTTTCTTTTATTTTTTTTTATTTTATTTAACTTTACAATATTGTATTGGTTTTGCCATGTATCAAAATAAATCTGCCACAGGTATACATGTGTTCCCCATCCTGAACCCTTCTTGTTCCTAAGGACATTACGTGGGAGCTTGTGAAATACCTTCACCAGGTAGATGTACTGCATCTACTAAGATACTCAAACTAATAATTGTTCAGTAAACTTCCATGAAAGAATATATAGTTGATCTCAAGGGATCTAGTCTTTGTGTCCACATAGCAAGCAGAAACCTAGGCAATATTTGAGACTCCATGGTTTCTCCTCTTTTCTGATTTTCACTCTGCTGCCAAATCTGGGTTTCAGCCATTCCATCCACTTCTGCTGTCTATATTTGTGCATATCACTATCCACTCTGTTTTTATAAAAATCTGTCAAACATATGTTGTGGACTGATTGTGTTCCCTCAAAATTCACAGGCTGAAGCCACTATCCTCAGTGTCACTATATGTTAAGACAGGACCTTTAAGGAGGTTAAATTTGAATGAAGCCTTCAGCGAAGTGAAATCGCTCAATCATGTCTGACTCTTTGCAACCCCATGGACTGTAGCCTACCCAGCTTCTCCATCCATGGGATTTTCCAGGCAAGAATATTGGAGTGGGTTACCATTTCCTTCTCCAGGAGATCTTCCCAACCCAGGGACTGAACCCAGGTCTCCTGCATTGTAGGCAGATGCTTTACTGACTGAGCCACCAGGGAAGTCCTTCAGGGTGGATTCCTAATCCTAATACCACAGGACTGATATCATTGTAAGATATCACTGTAAGAGGTAGAGACACTTGGAGAATATTTCATATGCACAGAGAAAAGGCCATGTGAGGATAAAGCAAGAATGCAGCCATATGCTAGCCAAGGAGAAAGATCTCTAGAGAAACCCAACTTGCCCATACTCTGATCTTGGGTGTCCACCCTCCAGATTTTTGTGAAAATAAATGCTAGTTGTTTTAGCTGTCCAGCATGTGCTATTTTTTATGGCAGCTCTGAAAGTGAAAGTGAAAGTCAATCAGTCTTGTCCGACTCTGTGACCCCATGGACTATACAGTCCATGGAATCCTCCAGGCCAGAATACTGGAGTGTATAGCCTTTTCCTTCTCCGGGGATCTTCCCAACCCAGGAATCAAACCCAGGTCTCCAGCATTGCAGGCAGATTCTTTACCAGGGGAGCCACAAGGGAAGCCTCAATGGCAGCCCTAGTTCACTAGGATAATAGGATATCTTATATTTAGACTAACTTATATAAAGCCATCACCAGTAAAAATCATATTTTCTTGGTAAATTAATAATCATCCATTAACTCAGGGTTTTTCTTTCCACAAAATACCTGTTTATGTCAATGGCATATTTTCATACTTATCCTAAATAGTGTATCTTGTTTTCCATTTTTGATTGAGACCAATTAGGTATATTATCATCAGTGTGCTATTCAAATGCCTGCTGATTTTAGGTAAATGTCTTGTTTCTTCTTCATTAAAAAGAATTCTTTGTGTTGATATATAATAATTACTTTTTAAACTGTATAAGCCACCTCAAATTATAAATCTATTCATAATTATTCAAGCAAAAATAATATCCCTCTCTATAAAATGGTGATATTATTTTATTGCTCTTGTAATCATGGCAACCTTAAATATAATTATTATAGTATATTTATTTTAAGTGTTCTTTCCTGCCTTACTAGATTATAAATTCCTTGAGCACAGAGAGTTGACCTTACTTATTTTTCTTTTTTTTCAATGGTTATCATAATTTTTTTAACTGACAGAAAAATCATTGTGTTAAATTGAATAAATTTTAAATATATTTTGTATTTTTATTAAGCCATGCTATTAGTTAATGTTTTCTAATAATGTTAAGTAGTGTTTTCTAGTTTTTATTCCATTTTTACTGAGATATAATAGGTATATACCACTACGGAAGTTAGAAGTGCAACATAATGTTTTGATATACATACATCAAGGAAGGATTACCACAAGGTTAGTGAATAACTGTTATAAATATATAAAATGAAGGAAATAGAAAAAAAATTTTCCTCTCAGAACACTTAAAATTTACTCTCTTAACTTTCATATATAACCTACAACAGTGTTAATTATATTTGTCATATTGAATTGTTGTATCCCTGGTACTGTTTATCTTTTAATTGGAAGTTTTTATGCTTTGACTTCCTTTATTCACTTCCCTTTTCCCAGCCCCTGCCTCTGGTAACCACAAATCTGATTAATTTTCTTTGAGTTTGTTTGTATTTGAAATATAATTGACCTACAACACTATGTTAATTCTTGATACACAAGCTATTGATTCAGCATTTGTGTACATTTCAAAATGACCCTATAATAAATCTAGTTACCATCTGTCATCATACAAAGATACTGTATAATTATTAACTATATTTCCCACACTGAACTTTTCACACCTGTGACTCATTTATTTTGTAACTGATAATTTATACTTCTTTGTATCCCCTCACTTCTTTCTTTTCTTCCCCGACTGTCTACCCTTCTGGCAACTACCTGCTCATTCTCTGTATCTGTGACTTTATTTCTGATTTGTTGTGCCTGCTCATTTCTTTTATTTTTAAATTGCACTCATAAGTGATATCATATAGTCTTTTTCTTTCTCTGTCTGTCTTATTTCACTTAGCATATTACATTCTAGATCAATCTATGTTGTCACAAATGGCACTATTTCATTCTTTTTCATGGCTAGATAATAGTCCATTGTGTATTTATGCTGCATCTTCTTTATCCATTCATCTATTGATAAACAGTTAGGATACTTCCGTATGTTGGCTATTGCGAGTAATGTTACAATGAAGATGGGCTGCATATTTCTGCTCTAATTAGTTTTTTTGCTTTCTTTGGATAAATACCCTGCAGTGGAATTGCTGGATCCTATAGTAGTTCTATTTTTAATATTTTGAGGATCTCCATAGTGTTTTCCATCATGACTTCCCTCTATGAGTATACAAGGGTTCCCTTTTCTCCACACCTTCACCAATAATTGCTATTTGTTGTCTTTGGGATAACAGCCAATCCGACAGATGTAAAGTGATATCTCAGTGTGGTGTTGACTTGCATTTCCCTGATGATTAGTGATGTTGAGCATCTTTTCATATGTCTGTTGGCATTGGTATGTTCTCTTTGGGAAAAAAAAAAAAAAAAATGTCTGTTCTGTCCTATCAATTTTTTAATCAAATCATGTGTTTTTTGTGGGTTTTTTTGATGTTGAGTTGCATAAATTCTAAGCATATTTTGGATATTAACCCCTTATCAGATATATAGTTTATGAATATCTTCTCCCATTCAGTAGTTAGTCTTTTTATTGATAGTTTTCTTAGCTGTGCAGAAGTTTTTTTTTAGCTTGGTATAGTCTCATTTGTTTATTTTTGCTTTTGTTTCCCTTGCCCGAGGAGACATATCAAAGAACTCTTTATCTAAAATGAATATTAAAAAGTGAACTGCCTCTGTTTTCTTCTAGAAGTTTTATGGTGTCACGTTTTCTAAAATTTCTGCTAACTTAAAAAAAAATAGTAGTTATAGGGATGGAAATAATTTTCTATGGCAAGAAAATCTTTGGTGAATGAAGTTAGCATAGTAAATTCAAGTAAAATATTACATCATATACAGTGGAATTGTCTTGTTAGTAAAAGGAATAATTGTGGCCAGAAAATATTTTGAAATATTAATCATAGTTTTCTTCTGTAGTTTCTCAAACCTGTGTCCATCCCACATTCATTCATCTGTTTCTTGTTGACTAATTTATGATCATTTCTTTATTGTTTCCTATAGTCTAATTCTTTGGGGGTTACCTTGTTCTTTTTCTGGCTTCTTGACTCAATCAGCTATTGTTAAACTTTTATTTAAGGACTGTAATCTCCTGTGAGACAAAATGTACAAGAGTTCAGTACAATAGTAACACTGGAGATGCAAGAACAATCAAAGAGCAGAAGATCAGAAGGCATTAAATCAGAATGAGCTGGATTCACTTTTTTTCTTTTTAATCTTTTTTAGTTGAAGGATAATTGCTTTATAGAATTTTGCTATTTTCTGTTAAACCTCAAGATGAATCAGCCATAGGTAAACATGTATCCCTTCCCTTTTAAACCTCTCTCAATATTTTAAGTTAAATAAAATAAAATTAAAACAAAACAAAACAAAAAAACCTCCCTCCCATCTCCCTGGAGAAGGAAATGGCAACCCACTCCAGCGTTCTTGCCTGGAGAATCCCAGTGACGGGGGAGCCTCATGGGCTGCCATCAATGGGGTCTCACAGAGTCGAACACGACTGAAGGGACTTAGCAGCAGCAGCCCATCTCCCACCCCTCTAGGTTGATACAGAGCCCTTGATTGAGTTTCCAGAGTCATACAGCAAATTCCTGTTTGCTATCTATTTTACATATGGAAATATAAGTTTCCATGTTACTCTTTCTATACTTCTCACCCTCTCCTCTCTTCTCCCCTTGTCCATAAGTCTATTCTCTATGTCTGTTTCTCCACGGCTGCCTTGTAAATAAATGCTTCAGTACCATGAATCCATTTTTAATACCAATGTCACAGCAACATAAAATCCAACTGCTTGATGTATAGAAGCAGGGTATACTCTTTGGATAATTCATGGTAGCAATAGTAGATTTCCTGTAATGAGGAGTAAGTAGTTAGCAAATAAATACAAAAGTAGAAGAGAACCAGCCATATTTACTTACAACCAATTCAAGAGAATCAGATCATACTAGTTAATCATGTACTAACAGGAATATGTGGCATTACTTTAGCCAAGTAGTTGGAGTGTCAGATTAAAAAAAAAAATAGATGCAATAAAAACTAGCATTTATTTACTGTTACTTGTAAATGAAACATCTCTTTATAATCAGATCAGATCAGATCAGATCAGTTGCTCAGTTGTGTCTGAATCTTTGCGACCCCATGAATTGCAGCACACCAGGCCTCCCTGTCCATCACCAACTCCCTAAGTTCACCCAGACTCATGTCCATCGAGTCAATGATGCCATCCAGCCATCTCATCCTCTGTCGTCCCCTTTTGCTCTTGCCCTCAATCCCTCCCAGCATCAGAGTCTTCTCCAATGAGTAAATTCTTCTCATGAGTGGCCAAAGTACTGGAGTTTCAGCTTTAGCATCATTCCTTCCAAAGAAATCCCAGGGCTAATCTCTTTCAGAATGGACTGGTTGGATCTGCTTGCAGTCCAAGGGACTCTCAAGAGTCTTCACCAACACCACAGATCAAAAGCATCAATTCTTCAGTGCTCAGCCTTCTTCACAGTTCAACTCTAACATCCATACATGATCACAGAAAAAACCATAGCCTTGACTAGACGAACCTTTGTGGGCAAAGTAATGTCTCTGCTTTTGAATATGCTATCTAGGTTGGTCAAAACTTTCCTTCCAAGGAGTAAGCGTCTTTTAAGAGCTATAATGATACAACAGGCAACTTTTAAAATTTTAAACCAAAAGAATATATGAAACAAATTTCCATCATTCTGGTAAAGTACATACCCTAACTTTTCTTTATTCCCTACAATGGTTATTTATGTATATATTTGATTTAATAAAAATATATTTATAACATAGATAAAATTATATATGTTTTCCTTTAAAGTAAAAGGATAAAATGTTTCACATGTTATGACATCATACTAGAGAGATTTTTGAAAACTTGGTACTTAAGAAAAGTTACTATCACTGTGAGAATAATAATTTAAAAAAAAGAAAAATGAGTTCTAGACAAGGAATTTCTAATTATCAAAGCAAGTTTAAATTAAATAATTCCAAGCAAAGATGATCAATTTAAGATGGAAGTGCCAATGTCAGGTGATGATAATATTAAGCATCGAAGTTGGAAATACCTAGTAAAAAATGTAGATCAATTAATCTAGACAATTTCTCAAATACAAATTTTCTTTGTCAGGGAGTATATCTATGGCTGATTCATGTTGAGGTTTGACAGAAAACAGCAAAATTCTGTAAAGCAATTATCCTTTAGTAAAAAATAAATTAATTAAAAAAAATAAGGTGTATATATCACAATTAGTATACTTACTTTCAGTTGTTTGGAATCTAACTCAATGTACTTCCCAAGTGAAGGTAGTGATAAAGAACATGCCTGCCAGTGCAGGAGATGTAAGAGACTTACATCTTAAGTCTTTTACAAGAGACTTAAGAGACTTCCCTTGGTCAGGAACATCCCCTAGAGGAGGGCGTGGCAACCCACTCCAGTATTCTTTCGTAGATAATCCCATGGACAGAGGAGCCTGGTGGGCTCCTCCTTTGTCTCATATCAGACAAAGAGTCTGATATGACTGAAGCAACAGCACCATACACAATCTTAATTTTTATTTTTATATATTATTATCATTATTTTATAAATATACTACATAGAGGAAATATGCATTCTGAAATTTTTAATCAAGACTACCAACAATAACAGTATAGTTTAAATGATACCTTTCTGTATTTGGATCCCTGAAAAATTAATTATGCATTTATTCAGTTATGAATTTACATTGAGAACATAATTAAGACTCTTTCAGTCCCCATGGACTGTAACTTGCCAGGCTCCTCTGCCCATGGAATTCTGCAGGCAAAAATAGTGAAGTGGATAGCTTATCCCTTCTCCAGGGGATCTTCCCAACCCAGGGATAGAACCCAGGTCTCCTACATTGCAGGTGGATTCTTTACTGTCTGAACCACCAGGGAAGACCATATATATATATATATATATATATATATTTACAGAGTAGGCATAAGCTTTACTTGAATATAACTCAGGTCAGTGTATCTATCAGAGAAGGCAATGACACCCCACTCCAGTACTCTTGCCTGGAAAAATCCCACGGACAGAGGAGCCTGGTGGGCTGCAGTCCATGGGGTCGTTAAGAGTTGGACACAATTGAGCAACTTCACTTTCACTTTTCACTTTCATGCATTGGAAAAGGAAATGGCAACCCGCTCCAGTGTTCTTGCCTGGAGAATCCCAGGGACGGGGGAGCCTGGTGGGCTGCCGTCTATGGCGTCGCACAGAGTCAGACACGACTGATGTGACTTAGCAGCAGCAGCAGCAGTGTATCTATTAACAGATAATACATAAAATTGCAGCCAGTTATCATAGAACTGATATTATACTAGATTTAATTCAGAATTCTGTTCTGTATTACATTATAACTTTGGTTTCTTAATTCATCAGACATTAACTTTAAGAAATGCATTTAGTTGTTTCAGGACCTCCAGATACTGTTCAGAGTTCAAAGAAAAAAAAGTAATTTGTTGAGATATCCGACAGCACACAATGCTGATTTTGAGGAGTTGGGCAGTTCTAAACAATAACATTGACACAAAATTTAAACTAGGTAATCCTGAGGTTTGTTATCAAATCCGGTTTAAATGGGGTAATTCAAATAGAAGAGAACACAGGACATAGAGGAGACCAAAGAACATATGTGTTTGTGTGTATTTTAAATTCCAAATCTGAAAGCTAAAAGAGAATTCAAATAACATCTAGTGAAAATTACTGTAATTTAAATATTGATGCTTTTATTTTTTACTTACCAAAGATTTCAAAATACAAGAAGTCCACTTTGATTCCTTAGAATGAGGTGTTCTTTCATGCTGTTTCACTTCTGCTTAGATTTAACCCTAACGTGGTTCATTATTTTCATAACAGATGTACTGACAATTCATTACTAATCAGCTTTAAAACATAAATTTTCTCAACTCATTGCAAGTGTTATTTATTAAATATGCTAAAGTGAAATCATCCCACTCCAAGAAGTATGTCTAATACAAAAAATCTTCTCTGTTTTACCTCTTAAAGTTTAAAGATCCCTGTATACCCTAAAACAATACAAGACCCTTGCTTATATCCTAATATACATTCAGAGAAAGCTTCTTTTGTTTTATTTGCATGCTGGGTAATTTGGCCTGTTTTGAAAAACAGTTCAGAAAATCTCAGATGAGGATAATGTCTGTTGACGATAACTGATGCTGGCTTCCATGGAAATGCTAATTTGGTAGCAGTCACTGTCAATCAGGGGCCCTGAATTATTGTTCCAGCATTTCTAGATTCAGTGCGTGATGGCTGACAGAAGTCCACACTACAGTAGTTAGGCTGTTTTAAAAGAAGAAGAAAGGGTTGTTAACACAAACTAAGGTAAGCAAGTTCCAATCAGGAAAAAAGTATAAATTGCTTACAATGATTTGAATAAAGAAAGGCATTCAAAAATCCTTCTTGTCTCATTTTCTTAAAAGAGAGGCACATAGGTTAAACAGATTCAGCATATCATACAGTGTATAATAAATTGATTCTTTCTGGTTTGTCTATTTATGTTTTATAGTTATGAAATTAAAGAGTGATTATATAGCTATGAAGTAACATGTTTTACTATGTATTTTTATTTCATTTTTAAACAAACATTATTTTTTGAAATTACTTTGACTTATATTCTATTGTAAGAAATTCCAAAAATTATCTCATTTATATTTTATCGCTTCCCTTAATAAGGACGACTTACAGGCTATGGTACAATATCCCACCCAGAATATTTAACTTGGTTTATTCCACTGATCTTGTTCAATTTCCCCAGTTTAGTTCAGTTGCTTTTACAATTTTCTATTTACTACTGCTTTTGTCATTGTGATTTGTTGTAATTTCCTTCATATCTCTTATGACTGTGGTTTGCTGAGGTTCCTGGATCTTTGAATTCTTTGTTTTTTACAACTTAAAAAAAAATCTTTGGCCATGATTTAAATATATTTTTATCTTTTCTTTTGAGGACTCCAATTGTGCACATAGTTGGAATTTCGTTACATTGTCTCAGATCAGATCAGATCAGTCGCTCAGTCGTGTCCGACTCTTTGCGACCCCATGAACCGCAGCACGCCAGGCCTCCCTGTCCATCACCAGCTCCCGGAGGTCCCTCAGACTCGCATCCATCGAGTCAGTGATGCCATCCAGCCATCTCATCCTCTGTCGTCCCCTTCTCCTCCTGCCCTCAATCCCTCCCAGCATCAGAGTCTTCTCCAACGAGTCAACTCTTCGCATGAGGTGGCCAAAATACTGGAGTTTCAGCTTTAGCATCATTCCTTCCAAAGAAATTCCAGGACTGATCTCCTCCAGAATGGACTGGTTGGATCTTCTTGCAGTCCAAGGGACTCTCAAGAGTCTTCTCCAACACCACAGTTCAAAAGCATCAATTCTTCGGCGCTCAGCCTTCTTCACAGTCCAGCTCTCACATCCATACATGACCACAGGAAAGACCATAGCCTTGACTAGGCGAACCTTTGTTAGTAAAGTGATGTCTCTGCTTTTGAATATGCTATCTAGGTTGGTCATAACCTTCCTTCCAAGGAGCAAGCGTCTTTTAATTTCATGGCTGCAGTCACCATCTACATTGTCTCACTGCTCACTAATTCTTTGTTCATTTTGTTCATCTCTTTGCTTTATTTCATTTTGAATATTTTCCATAACTATGTATTTAAGTTCAATTATCTTTTCTATTGTAACATCTAATCTTTTAATCCCATTCAGTGTATTTTTCCACCTTTAGACCTTATAATTTTTATCTTTAGAAGTTATAGACTTAATTTGTATCCCAAATTTGAACCCAAGATACAAATTATGTCTATAACTTCTAAAGATAAAAATTATAAGGTTTTAATATATAGAATACAGGTGAAATAACCATCTAAAAATTCCTGTCTCCTGTTTCTAACACTTAAGTCATTTTGGGTTGAGTTTAAATTGATTACATTCTGTTAATATTATTATGGATCACAAGTGCTGTCTTTGCTCTTTGAATACCTGCTAGCTTCTTACTGGATGCTAGAAATTGTTAAATTTACCATGTTGGAAGCTGGATATTTTTGTATGTTTAGAATTATTCCTGAAACTTCTTGTCTGGCATAGCTAGGTTACTTGGAATCAGCTTGATCCTCTCAAGTCTTGCTTCAAGATTTATTTAGGCAGGACCAGAACAGTGCCACCAGAGGCAGGACCCTTCTGTGTATTCTCCCCAGTGAATCAAGAAATTTTCAATCTGTTTAGCACACGCACTGCCCTGGCATCAGGCACTATTACCTCTAACCTTCAAGGGTGTTTCTTCCGCAGTCCCAGGTAATGCACTCATGCCTGGGCTGATGAATGCTCTGGTGAATCCTTGGGCACTTCCATCTGTGGGTCTCAAGACTTCCCATTACAGGATCTCTCATCTCTCTGGTAATGAACTTTTTCTCCCTGGTCTCTTGGTTTTGTCTCTTTACCTCATGGAACCCATGGGGTCCTAACTGAAGTCTCTCTTCCTTCACTGCCTTCTGGAAACTCTCTCAAGATAAAAAATTGGAGAAAACCTAGTAACCATCTCATTTCCTTCCCATCACTTGGGCATCATTGTCTCTAGTCTTTCATTTGGTATCTTAAAATTGGAGATAAATCAGAACAAATGTTGAAAGTCCCCATAGAGAACAAATGTTGTAGTCCTTCTGAGTTCCATCTAAGATAGATATACATCAACATTTTGTTACACCCTAGTAGTATTCTAGGGCTTCCTGGGCTTCCCACATGGCACTAGCCTAGTCGTCAAGAACCACCTCCCTATCCCCCACCCCACTCTGCCCCTGCCAGTGTAGGAGACAAAAGAGACTCGGGTTGTATCCTTGGGTCAGAAAAATCCCCTGCAGGAGGAAATGGCAACCATTCCAATACTCTTGCCTGGAGAATTCCATGGACAGAGGAGCCTGGCAGGCTACAGTCCATGGGGTCACAAAGAATCAGACATGACTGAGACATGAGTAGTATTCTATCCTATGGGCAAATCATATATCATTTATTCACTTACTAGTTGGATGAGATTGGGGTACAAATCCATAAACTAGTCACCAGGGCTTAAATTCTAAGCTGTATGATTCAGGTCTTCTAGAGACTGAAGAGCATAGACATAATATGGGTTTATTACATAAGGTAGAAAAAGGTCCTGTTCTCATTCTCATCCTGTAGAAACTCTTAATTCTTTGGAAATGCTGTGTGGAATCTTTTCAAACTGCTTCACATTTACATCTCTCTCACTAGCTTCTGAAAGCCTGTGATTATAAGAACTGGCAAGCAACTTCTCTCTGCCTATATTAATTCAGATTATTAAAGACAGGCATTAGCATGGTGAATGGTTATACTAGATTGTAGAAAACAACTGAATAAATTCAGTGGTGAGGATCTATATCCATTAGTTTACTCCCAAATTAGTTTGCAGAACTTGAAGCAGTTTAAAATTAGGCTAACTGCTGCTGCTAAGTCGCTTCAGTCTAGGCTAAAGGAACATGCAAATAATAAAACATTTATCAACATTTATCCTCATGTTTAAAATTAGTATTTTTATTTAAAATAACTGTTCATGTTAACCATGACTATGATTATTTTATAAATATAAATTGTTAGAATGGTATATATGCTTCTGTTTTTATTTTGCAATATTTTATTTTGTCACATTTTCTTAAAGAGTCAACAGTGACAATGTTGGAATAGTAATGGACAATAGTATTAATACATACTACATATTTTATGCTTAGAATTTTACTGCTCTCACTATACAGTGTAACTTTAATATTCAAGGTACCCCATTGTTTAGTGGCACCAAACAAGCGTTGTGTCATGCTCATATATTCTGTGGATGAGGAATTAATTGCAGAGGAGATGTTTTATCTTTCCTCCTCATGCCAGAAACTACACCTGCAAAAGACTTCAGGCCCAGGATAACTGAATGAATGGATCCTGGAACCATTTGGAGATTTCTTCACCCATATGATTGCTTCCTGATCTGGAATGATTGCAACACTGAGTTTAACAGGGACCTTCCAACAGAATATCTAAATGTGCCCTCTCCATGTGGACTGGCTTCTTTGCAGTCTTTATGATACTCAGTTTTCTGAGTTCAGATCTCAAGCAAGAATAGCTAAGAGAATAAGTCAGAGGCTTCATCCCTTTTATGACTTAGTCTAGAAAGTCATGTAAAGTCACTTCTATCAAACCGTATTGGTGACAGCAATCACCAGATTCAAGGAAAGGGAACAGAGCCATTTCAGCCTGAAGGCAGTAGCATCAAAGACTTGTGTGACTATTTTTAAAATCACCACACTATTGATAATCCAAAGACGGTCAGGCTTCTTTAAGTCATGCTGGTGTAGGACAATTAGTTCAAATTCAAATTCCCTCCAACTACAACTCCATCACTGTTCTTAATTTCTCATCTATTTTATTTTTCCCTTCTAAGGAGCTATAGTTTTAAAATGGTAGAGCAGAAGTGTTGCCCAGTGTAATCCCTATCAGAAAAAGTGAGATATCTTAATTGAATAGGACATAGAAACCAGACAGGTCTTTTTTTTTTTTTTTTTTTATCATTGACTACACTAATTTCTTGGGCTTCCCTGGTGACTCAGATGGTAAAGAGTCTATCTGCAATGTGGGAGACCTGGGTTCAATCCCTGGGTTGGGAATATCCCCTGGAGGATAGCCTGACAATCCACTCCAGCATCTTGCCTGGAGAATCTCCATGGACAGAGGAGCCTGTCAGGCTACAGTCTATGGAGTAGCAAAGAGTTGGACATGACTGAGTGACTAAGCACAGCATGGCCTGGCACACTAATTTCTTATTCTCTGCCCTCATAATTATTTATGTTATATGTTATATCAGGGTTACATTTATGTTATATATATATGTTATATCATAATTATAATTGTTATCATATAGTTATGTTAATTATCATAGCATAATTAAATTGTTCTGATTTGATACACCTTGCATGGCTCATCATATACTGATTCATACAGCCACTATTTTAAAATCTTTGAAAAGTAATACTTTAAATGGAACTTTATAAAGGGTTTAAAAAAAGATGGCTTTTGGTGCAGTTGGGGAAAATGATAAACAGCTACAATTTCTGGTATTCTTTGAAGAAGTTTTTCTTTATTTGGCCAATAATTAACATCTTCAAAGGTAAAAAAGACTAACCCAACATGCTTGCTGCCATGATTTCTTGTCTCATCTAACTTGCTGATAACAATGTAATACTTTTGGCTCACAATTATGAACACAGGTGAAGGTGAAGCAAGCATACTGTAAGAAAAAAGAAAATAGAATTGATACATACATACTCTGTAACTATGTGGTTGTGTTTATCTTTTTATGTGTGCCAGATAGTAATCCCAAATATGTATCATTATTTCATTATTTTCACAGAAATGTTTATGGTACCCAGTTAAATTTAACACTGGAAGGTAACAGAATTGATGATACAATTTATAACTTAATTGTGCATTTTAAATGTTTATACCATTTTTTCTCAAAAATGTTAAGTATCCCGCTCTTTTTTATAATGGAACTAGTCAATGAACAGAATAATAGACAATTAACAATGCAAATACAACTTACCTATACAAATTGGACAGACGTTTACAAGTGCCTAATCACTTCAAAGATTTCACTCAAAGGAAACAAAAAAAACTGTGCTCTTTAAGATGGCATTTTTTGTTGTCTAGGAAAAGAAAAACATGACCAGATTAATTCAAATATTTAATCTGCTGTATTAATACTATTAGATTTTATAGTGCTTAACCTAGAAAATCCAATACAATCATCTATTTATAAAATGAAGAGGGAATGATCGAAAAAATTTAAAATAGTACCTAAAATCAAAAGCTAAATAAATCACAGAACACAGGAGCTAGAGAAGAAGTTCTCAATCAGGTGAGTTTTCATATTTACCTAGAGGTTTAAAACTAGAGATTCCAGACTTCATCCTTCACCAGTTTTGTCAGAAATCTTTCTTTCCATTCCCATCACTTCCTTAGGATTTAGAATGTTGTCCTGTGATTTAGTTGGCATGTCATGGAGGTCTAGTATTCTCAAAGCATTTATTCAGCAGCTACTACATGCTGAGGGTTGGAATGTGGAGTAAGTACAATGAGTGTCAAATTTCCTGTTCTCAAGGAGGTCAGTTGACTGAAGGAAACAAAAGTAGACAAATGTTTGCAATTTAATACACTAAGTGCTATGACCGGGTACCAAGAGAGTACTTAAACTAAATTGAGGAAGAGAAGGGCATTGTGTGTACTTTAAAGAGAGACACTGACCTGATTCTTAAAGGAAGTTAGAGGGGAAGGCACTTAATGAAGCTGGAAGGGAAAATGAGCCTAAGAAAATAAACAGGCATCAGCAACCTGAAGACTTTTCTGCATCCTTCTATGGGAACTGGCTTTTATCCTAAGAATAGAGGAGCAGTTTAAGGTATCTGTACGGGACATTAGTAAGATCCTTTTGTGATTTGAAAATGTTCATATAATTACATCATGTGGATCCCATCAGAATGGTGAAAGCAAGAGTTTAATCATAGGAAGATTTTATTTGGCATGAAGTAAACTACATTGGCAAGACCTTCTTTGTATTCTCATGATTATAGGTTTGTAATGGTTTTAATCACATCTCATTTTCAGGTTCTTGACAAATAAAAAAACAAAAGCAAAGTCCAACTGTGGATCAACCTATAGCATCCATCTGATTTTAATTAATATATCCAAATCTAAAAAACTTGGCAGAATTGCCTGCCTTTTTATCTTAAGCCTAAGCTTTCATATCTTTCTATCCTGACTTACTATATCCAGTTTCAAACTGAGAAATTAGAATTTGGGGAGCAGATACATGGCTGGGGCTTTATCTGAGCTGCTAACATGTAGATTTGCTGCGCATTTTAGCATAAGAACCTATGAATTAAGATGTGGGTGGTATGCTGGTTTACAGGGCTGATTTTTAAATGGAAAGGTTTTACCTCCAGATTGACTGGGCTCCTAAAAGTCAGGCATTCCCTCTCACTAAGTAGGTGAGATTATTTTCTTCACAGAGAAAAAGAGAAACCTAAACATCCCTTCATATTTCTCATTCTCTAGAATTAAGGCAGAATCTTTCAACCAACCATAAAGACCTTAAGAACAAAACTTTTCCCGAGCATTCTCCAAATTGTTTTTCTCCTAAGATTCTTACCTTAGCAACAAACCTGTAGTCAACCAATGATGTGATGTTTCCTTTGGGACAAGATAGCAACAGAATCTGAGGTCAGTCTGGCTCCCTGAAGTTTTTCTATTAAAACCAACTCTGCTTCTTTGTGTATCCTTTGAGACCAAATACCCTGGGATGAATATACTTACTTTAACATTTTCCAATTCCATTTTCATAGTAATATGATCAGAATTCTCTCATGTATCCTCTTTTATTAAAGGTATAAAGAGCCAGTAGGCATGTTGTGATTATCACGAGTATTCTAAAGTGTGAAAACACAGAAAATACAAGCCAACCCTCCATTATTAGAGCAATTATACCCATAAAACTACGTTCTCAAATGCTACATCTAATAGACTTCAAGAGTGGCAAGGGTCTGAGATTTGACCTAACTTGCAAATGAACAATTCTGCTTGCAACAGTTTCATGAATTCAGACAGAAGATACAAGACTCCTTGGTCAGAGAATATATTCACAGCAATGGCAATAGTCAGAGTATGAACACTTTTGCTCCAGTTCAGCACACCCCAATTCCCACAGGGTGACAAAGAAAGATGGATGATACCTGCACATACAGCGGGTTGAGATATAGAAGAAGAATCACGCACTTAGGAAACCTATATCGTTTATAATGGACAGTAAGCTTGCCTGACTGTTACTCCTAAGGGAGACACTCTCTCTTTCAAGTCTTTGAGCAAACATGCCCTTTGCTTAGAAGAGAAAATTCATCTTTAGTGCTATTTTCTATACAGACATTCCAGAAAAGTAGGTTTGGAACAAAGAACATTAAAATGTGTTCAATATGGACAGAAATGTGAGAGATCTATAGAGAAATATTTTGTATATATATATGATTTATACAAATATAAATACAGATAAACATATATATAACTAAAATTATTATACATATATGTCATATATATAAATAAAATTATATACATATGTGTCTATAACTTCATGTGAGAGATCCATGCATACATAATACATAGAAACCTAGATAGAAAAATACATATATGAATATAATGTTTGGGAATCAGAAGAGTGCATTTTATTCTATGGATAGCATTGAATTATTGTTGTTGAATGCAAATTTGTACTATGTACCTCTAAGCGTCAGTGTTCACTAAGATTTTCATTTAGTTTTCATTTTCCTTTTTATTTTTGTGTTTCTAGCATTCTAATGATGAAGTATATGCAGAATTTTAACTAAAGAGCCTGGTTAAAATATTATGCTTTAGATTTTAAAAAAGTAAACAGCAACGTAATTAACCTTAATTAACTTTCATATTCTTCCATCATGAATAAGAACCCGGAAGATTATATTGGTAACATGTTCTAATGGCCACTATCATTTCCTATTCTGGCTGTGGGATTATAGATCTTTGCCTCCTAAAGAATGGATCATGGTTGTTTACACTTTTACTTTCCCTAAATATTTCATCTGAGCAGATTCCAAAAGAAAAGACTATTGCTGGTAATTCCAAAATTGTTGTCCTCGTATACCTCTAAGGATGACTATGTATTCATACAAATAGGTCACTCAGCATTGAGTCTTTCTTTAGATTTTGATGGATCTGAGAAACTTGAGTCTTTTTAATGAAAACATATTTTTTTTTCCTTTTTTTAAAATTTATTTATTTATTTTTACTTTACAATATTGTATTGGTTTTGCCATACATCAACATGCATCTGCCATGGGTGTACACGTGTTCCCAATCCTGAACCCCCCTCCCACCTCCCTCCCCATACCATCCCTCTGGGTCATCCCAGTGCACCAGCCCCAAGCTTCCTGTATCCTGCATCAAACCTGGACTGGCGATTCATTTCTTATCTGATATTATACATGTTTCAGTGCCATTCTCCCAAATTATCCACCCTCTCTCTCTCCCACAGAGTCAAAATTTTTATTTGACTGTCTCACATTTTTTTCTATACAAATAGAATATGCATCTATGTACAGTGTCCTTGAATTGGTTCCTTCTTCTTTTAAGAAGTACCCTAATGAAATGCTAAAATCAAATCTCATTTTTAAATTGATCCCTTTTATGATGCTTATAGGAATAAAATTAAATAATTTTTAACCTATAGTTTGACCCCCAGACATTTGTTTTCTGAACACATGCCACTGTAATGTGTTCTATCACATTATTTGTATTTAGTTGATCATTTAAATTAAAAATGAACCTCTATGTTGCTTTCACAACAAAGTGTGGATTCACAGTAAAAACACTGTAATATACCATGGATAAAAATGCAATCATATTGCATTGATGGACAGATACATTAAGGGTTTGTTAAAGTATGGTTTTGAGTATAAAATATTCAGGAAAGAAATCTTTGCATCTCTGCAACAGTATTTATAAGTACTTTCTAAAATTATGTGCTGTAATAATATGATTTTTATATTGTTATTGTAAACAAACCTTAATATTTGTCAGACCTCTGATATCATTGAACATTTTCAAAAAACCTTAGTACCAGAACAGAATAAAACTGAGAATAAATTGATGGCCACTCAGATTAAACAACCAGGTGCTCCTACCCCAGGCATTAAAGACCAGAGTAGGGAGTCTCTTGAGAGAGATAGTTGTAGATACACTGAAGAAAAACACTATTAGAAAAAAATTGGCTTACATGAACTAATAAAGTGATGGTGAAACAAAATGAAATAATCAGTGAAGGTACTAAGGAGAAATCAAACACCCAGTTTCCCATTTTGTCCTTGAATTCAGAAGGATAAATTTCTATATATGCTAGACAACAATTTTGCAAAAAATTGAATTGTTGCAGGTGCTACAGTATTGACCTTAACTTACTGTTGTTAAAGAAATGCTTTATGGAGTCAACAAACTACTCAGGTTGTATGATAGTTACCTGCAATAATTCTAACACATTCTCTGTACCCTGGACAACATCCCCAAGTTCACACCTTAACCAGGGAATATCTGTTCCTCCTCTCTATGCCACACCCAATAACTTCATAGGGAATACTTTACAGTATAAATAGAATTGCCATATTAATGAAATCTTGATCTCTTCCTAGAAATCCCTGAGGCCTCCTCTGTTCCCAATGTGGTTGTATTTAATTTGAACATTAACTGTCAGGTGTCCTGTATCTAAAACCCAGATTAAATATCTCAAGAAAGTGCTGGATGACTTGTAGGCAAAATTTCCTGTTATAGATAGGATTATCAGGTCTGAACCCCTAAAGGTTTAGATAAATCTAACAAATCTTCAACTGAAACTTTCACAATACACTTTAAAATCAGAAGCTAAAAAAAGCATTAAAGCCAATAGTCAAAGCCTGACAGAAGAAGGACTTATTTTATCTTTTCACAATCCTTCTACTAGTATCCTCGCAAGCAAAACCTAACCACAGAAAACATAAACAACAGCAACAACAGAAATAAACAAAACACTCAGACTTATTAGAAATAAGTACCTTTAGTAAAAGTAAGACAAAATCTTATTTGCAAATGGGTTATACTTTAAAAATGAAACAGGAATATAAAGTGGAATTTACTGTAATTCTTTTCATAGGACAACCTGCTACAGGACAGAGCTAAATCAAGCTCATTAGAGTATGTGTTGGTTAACTGAGGATAAGACTAATAATATGTATATTGATAGAAGACACTCCTTTGGAGTCATCCATGAATTTGGAAAATTTTTAAAACCACAAAGCTTTCTAACTTCAACAGCACCCTGATTAAAACTGATCAAGAGATTAAAGAAATTTTCTATAGCTGTGGCTATCATAACTGTAGTTTATACAAAAAGGCGTTGTTAATAAGAAAGATAAAAGAAATTCCTTGGCTTTTCCAGACAGTCTACAATAATACAATCCTAGCCTTCATGATATACCAAAGAGACCAAATATTTGGAAAATTTGAGAGAGACAGTTTTAGAATTCCCAGCATTGTCTCCTGAATAGAAAAGGGATAGTGGAAGAATCTAAATGCCAAGCATGAGAATAACACTTGACACTCTAGGGCAAGAGGTTAAGTAGGCCTGGAGGACCTCAAGTAAAGACTTGCAAAAAATTGATATGAGATTACCACCCCAGCAAGGACAAGCTAGCCTTAATGAAAATTGTTGTGGAAAATTTATGGTGAAGCTCCTAGATTTGCCTCTGGTGTATGTCACCACCATAATGATGAAAAATAAAGGTATGATATAGAAAAGCCCAAACCTTAGGACTCCTTCGAGCATATCCAACTGGATTTCATAAAACTATCTCTGATGTGGGTTTTGAATACATGATGGTCATTGTTTGCTTATTCTCTGTTAGCGTTTTCTCTTCAAAGGGCTATCTCTCACATGGTAGCAAAAAAAAAAAAAAAAAAATTGATTTGGTATTCCCAAACTCAGAAATTTCAAGGCATCTTTCTAGTGACAGAAAGTGAAAGTGAAAGTTGCCCAATCATGTCCAACTCTTTGCGACTCCATAGACTGTATAGTCCATGGAATTGCCCAGGCCGGAATACTGGAGTGGGTAGCCTATCCCTTCTCCAAGGGACCTTCCCAACCCAGGGATCGAACCCAGGTTTCCCACATTGCAGGAGGATTCTTTACCAACTGAGCTATCAGGGAAGCCTGGTGACAGAGGCACCCATATGATTGAAACTGTTCTTAGAGAGTTTTACAAAACCCTACCACTATTCAGACACTTTACAGTTCATATAAAGATGATTATTCAGCAAAGGTATAATGAAGAAATGGAATTCTGAAAATTAAATTAGTCATACTCTCAGAGATTTTCAAACTTTCTTGGCTAAAGGAATGGTCTTTGGTTTTAATGAAATTCCTACTGGGATGCTTTAACTTTCCCATGATGAATTAATAACAGGTCAGTGATAGGATCTATTCTACACTCCACATTCTTGCAAGCAGACATAACCATATATTTCAAGTGATTCATGTAACACACCCATTGTTAGCACCAGATACAGTCAGCCTTTCTCAGCATCTCCCTAAACCATCCTGACATGTCTCAACACCTGGAGAAATGGTGTGATGGAAGAGCCAGTAGACAGTCCTCAAACACTGATAGAAATAATCTTGTCAGATATTCTTAGCTATTTCAGTAATGAAACTGAGGAATTGATGCTTTTATTTATGTATTTCAACTAAAGAAGAAAAGCAATCCTGTATTACTGAAAGATGGTCTCTGTTATTAATCTTGAGCTGAAAACTCTTAGTAACTGTCTGGAATCATTTTTCATTGAGTGACCTCAGAGGTCTCTCTACCCAAGTAGAGGTAGTTTCTACGCAACATTTTTTTTTTTTTTTTTGCTTGAAGTTATAGTTGGTTTATAATTTTGTGTTAATTTCTACTATATAGCAAAGTGATTTAGCTATACATGTATATCTTCTTTTTTATATTATTTTCTATTATGATTTATTATAAGATATTGAATCTACATTCTATACAGTAGGATCTTGTTTCTACCCTAGACTTTTGAATCAAGTAGTTGGTTACATGAGATGTAGACAACTTCCACCCAAGATACATGGGGCACAAAAAATGTCAGCCTTTAATCTTTCTTAATATTGTTTTTGAAGCTTTAATCATGCCTTGGTATGAGTCTAATACCTGGACACAATTTATTCAGGTACTGGCTAATGCATATAATAAAATGAATTGCTGGGTTTGTAAGCATTTTCCTTTGGGAGCCACTGAGCTTACCTTGGTATCATTTCCTTATGATGAATTTGTTTGTTTTCTGGCTTATTCAGTCATTGCTGCTGCTTCAGTCGTGTCTGACTCTGTGCGACCCCATAGATGGCAGCCCACCAGGCTCTCCTGTCCCTGGGATTCTCCAGGCAAGAACACTGGAGTCAGTTGCCATTTCCTTCTGCATTGCATGAAAGTGAAAAGTGAAATGGAAGGCGCTCAGTCGTGTCTGACTGTTTGAGACCCCATGGACAGCCTACCAGGCTCCTCTGTCCATGGGATTTTCCAGGCAAGAGTACTAGAGTGAGTTGCCATTAGCTTCCCATATTGTCATTAGGTAATTTTTAAATGATGCATGCTCCAACAGGCTAAATAGCCATAAATTTAAATTCTTCTTTTACTTCATTATTAGAAAAGGAAATTCCTATCTCCACCAAAAACAATACTGCAGGATCTCTTGTTAGAGCCAGCTTTTTTTTTTTTTTTTTTTTAACATTGATGAAAGTGCTTTCATAGAAATAAAACTTAGAAGAAAATTACAGAACATTTGGAAACCAACTCCCTTCAGTCTTAAGAGCAAGAAGCTTTACTTTTCTTTTGCTTAAGTCTATCTATTTATTTTAATACTAAAATTTTGATTTCCTGGGGATATGCCATTACAGGTAAGCAGTGCCCTGTTGTTAGATACTGGACTTCATTTTCAGAACTGAAATTCTTAACCCATGAAGGTGGTTCTAGACTATTTTCTTCTCTCCTCAAGCCTCTTCATTCTGTGCTTTACAAGATGCCCAGGATATGGGGAAATCCTAAGTGATTCGGTCAGAGAAGAGAAGTGCTAGACAATGTCTTCACCCATGAACCTGAACAGACAGTGATTCAGACTAGAAACTGTTCAGGTAGCATATTGGCCTCTCGAGGGAAAATATGTGCTGTCTTAAGGAAAGAATGGGATCCTTATATCCATGCAGATCTCTCTAGGCTCTTTAATAGTAATAAAAAAGATCTGAGAGGAAAAAAGACATTTTAATTAGGCAACTTGTCTAATATAACTAAATTGGGCTCTGAGGACATATTGGATTGGAAATGGGATCTGTTCTTTTGGTTTAATTTGAGCACTTTTGGCTATTGACTTAAACACAGACTATAAACTCTGATAATAATTCTCTTATTTGTCATCTGTTGTGTGTTGTGTAGATGTATGATTTCCACTGTCTTAAATGTTTCTGTGGGAAAAAAAAATAAATTATCTGCATAGCTGCTGTACCATTAGATATTCTAACAGTCATCAAGCAAAAAGACAGGAAAACATGACACTTGGGAAGGTGGAACAACAACTCCTGGAACTCGATACAACATTGAGACACCTCAGATAGTAGTGAAGAGTGGGATCGGTTATGTTCACAGGTATGAATGGTCCACCTTCAGCTCAGGTTTTAGACTGGAAGCTGGGGGTTGCGGGTGGTGCACTGTCAACGGAAACAAACACTCAACTTCTTGCCTATGTGCTGCTTAGTTGCTTCAGTCATGTCCGACTCTTTGTAATATTATGGGCTATAGCTCACCAGGCACATCTGTCCATGGATAGTCTCCAGGTGAGAATACTGGAGTGGGTTGCCATGCCCATCTCCAGGGGATCTTCCTGACCCAGCTCACCATTGTGTGCGTCTCCTGCTTTCCAGGTGGATTCTTTACCCACTGAGCTACATGGGAAGCTCCAACTTCTTGCCTGCTCAAGTGTAATTTTGCTGTTTGGTTGCCTTCACTAACATGGTTTTGCAATTTAGTATATTGATTAATGGGCTTCCCTGATAGCTCAGTTGGTAAAGAATCCACCTGCAATGCAAAAGACCCTAATTCAATTCCTGGGTCTGGAAGATCCCCTGGAGAAGGGATAGGCTACCCACTCCAGTATTGTTTAACATAACTTTACTAATCTCTGGAAGATAAAAGTTGCAAATAACCTTATTGTTAATTTCAGGAACATTCTGAAGACATTATTAAAAATCATGACACTTCCTATCTTTTCAATATATTACATAAAATAGCTCTTTACTCCATAAGCTTGCTTCAAAACCCTTATCTCAAAATCTTTGTCTTACTGAGTACCAATCCTAAACTATTACATCATGGGTTTCACTGTTCAATTAAAATATCTTAATCAATTCTTAAGATATACAGAGTTCCATGGCATTGCATTCATAGTATTTGAAGGTCTGCCTCATGCTCACCTCACAAGCCTCATACCTCATGGTCCATGTACTCCTTCCTTTCAAATTACCTTCAGGCAGAACCAATACTGATTCTCAATTTCATTTTCAAGTTTACCACTTCTTTTCCAAGAAATTTCTTTCTGCTCTTTGTTGATATTACCTCTTTTATGGCACTTTCTCTGAAGCCTTAGGATTTCAATCATATACATATGCTAATGTGTCTATTAATCTGCTTTTAAAGTTTTGTTTATACGTGTTTCATACTATTTTTATGTTATGACTTACTGGTTAGTACTCTTCTAGAAGTTTTGGCAACTGTGCTTGACAGAATTAAGACTGAAAACAATACTACCCACAAGTCAGTTATAATGTAACAAAATCTCTACAATATAACAATGTCTCAGAGTGTCTATAAAAGAATCCAGTTACTGCACTATTTAATGTTCACCTTTCAACACCAGGTTGTTTTTTAGACAGAAATGTTTACTGCCTTGAATAAACTCTCTATGTTCTCATGAGGCCAGGTTTCTTGCATGTTCCAGAAAACACTTTCTTTGACTTTCATTTAGTTTTATGCTTCATCTCTTACCTCTGACACAAAACAAGTTGTACCTTGCTCTACAAACAGTGTAGCATTCAGCCTGACAGATGTGGCCATAAAAATAGGTGTATATAGTTTAAAATCAAAGTACATGTTATACATCTATCAAAATGTGGCACATAGCTGGAGAGGGTTTAGGAAACACTATTGTGCTGTGCCATGCCTTGTCATCCTGGTCAAAGACCATTGTTTAAGACAGAGTTTCTTGAATGCTGGTATATAGATTTTTATATTCCCAGGGCTTAGTACAGTAGTTGAAATAGCAGCAGATTAAATTGAATTAAAATCACAATGTCTAACCTATCTTTTCTATTTTAATCTATTTATACATCAATAAATAGAGTTCCTTTTCTCTCAACTGTGATTTTTTATTTTTTTTAAAGAAGCAAGCGAATATGTTGCTACAACAAGTAACAGGAGGCTTCTGAAGAACTGCCTTGGGCACCTTAATTAATGTGCTCAGTAGTTTTGAATCGCTGAGATTTAATTGGGGATGCAAAGACAGTCCAGGGAAATGAATTTTTTTTTTTTTTTAACATGACTAATACCATGTAGGTCTTATTATTAATATCTGATTTTGCTCTTACTTGTGAAGTTGATAAATTCTCTGAATGTTTAGGAGAAATTTATCCATTTTGTCCACAAAGTCAACTTCCTTATCATTCAACTTTAAAACAGGTTCACTGTCTGTTACATACAAGTCATTGAGTGGGAGCTAAAGAGCTGAATTTTAAATTATATTTAATTTTAAGTAACAATTTTACATACTCTCGTGGGGTTTGTGACTGTTGGACAATGCAAGCCTGGATAATAAGCAATCCCTTCCATATAGAATTTACTTATATTCCTTTCAATTTAGAGCTACATTTTTCTATTTATTCTTCACTTGTTATTTTTCTTGTCATTCTTGACTTTTTTGATCTTGTTATTCTCATAACTTTTTCTTATTGCTTTTTTCTTTTTATTTTTGCCTATTTGTTCGCATATATTTCTGTCTTCATTTTGCTTTTGCTTTTGGTTGAATGTTAATGTAATTTTGCTTTTTCTCTGCTTCCCTTGAAGGAAGTTTCTCCTCCATCAAACTTTTTTCAACATTTTAGTAAGAAGAATCTTTCTAAAATTAAATATTTAATATACAAGCAAATTAATAAATTAATTATATTTTAGCAATCCTTTTTATCTTTAGTGTATTGAACAAGGACTTACTCATAGACAAAAATAAATATTGTTGAACACTGGATAGTCTCTTTATGATATAGAAAGTTCTCTAATTCATGATAGGCTTGGTGATAGAATGTAATATGTATTAATTCCAGTCCATTACCCTTTTAGAATTTTCTTGGAGTTGTCTTATACTTGTAGAAAAAGTAAAAAGAGATCAGCATACCATGATGCCTCCACTTCCTTGTTCATAAAAGTGGGTGCAAAAAAATATGTTCCTAAAGCATTCCAATTATAACTTCCAGAAAAATTTAAACCTTGACTAAAGTCAGTGGAGGTTTGAAAATTCTGACAATATCCATCAAACTAATTTAATCAATCATGAACATAACTGATCTTTTGCTTTTAAAAATGGATGGACATAATTCACTTAAACTAAGATTTTATCACTTCAAAAACATGTATGGAACACCTGATACATATTTCATTATTTCACAATTTATTTATATATCAATAAGTGGATTAACAGAGAAGGCACTGGCACTCCACTCCAGTACTCTTGCCTGGAAAATCCCATGGAGGGAGGAGCCTAGTAGGCTGCAGTCCATGGGGTCGCTAAGAGTCAGACCTGACTGAGCGACTTCACTTTCACTTTTCACTTCCAGGCATTGGAGAAGGAAATGGCAACCCACTCCAGTGTTCTTGCCTGGAGAATCCCAGGGACGGGGGAACCTGGTGGGCTGCCGTCTATGGGATCACACAGAGTTGGACACGACTAAAGCGACTTAGCAGCAGCAGCAAGTGGATTAAACAATATCATACAGGGCATGTTTGTGTTTTAATATTCCCCATGCTGCTGCTGCTGCTGCTGTCGCTTCAGTCATGTCCGACTCTGTCGACAGCATGTCCTCTCGAGACCCCATGGAGTGCAGCCTACCAGGCTCCTCCATCCATGGGATTTTCCCATACCACCTACTTATTCTCATTTTATGTCTATTTTGGCTTTTATTATTTCTCTTTTAAAAAGAATTCTAATGGGAATGTAGAAAATGAGGTCTTGTCTAAGTGTCTCATCAGCAGGAACTAAGGCGTTTCTATGTAATTTGATTTGCTTCTAATCAGACAATCATTCTTTCCCCCAAATCCACAAAGACAAACAGATTCCCTAAAAACTAATGAAACTAATACCATCTTACCGTAGAAACCTATTTAGAACTGCTTTCGTTACCAGAAATTCAATTGTCCCAGGAAGTTTACAATCATTTAGGCTTTATATGTAAAGCATGGGAAGATGACCCAATTCTCCACCTGTCATTATCATTCAGACACTTCCACTCTTCTCAACAGAACATCTTCCACCATCATTATCATTTTATACATTCCCAATCTCTGCTGTGTGTTTCCATATCAATTTCAGGCTTTAGAAGAAACTTCACTCTCTCCTGAGAACACTTCCTCCCTGTATCCTTAAGCTCACTAGATATTTTGCACATCCTGCTTTTTTTTTTTTTTTCTTTTTAAGCCATCAGCATTGCACAGGAGCTATCTGAGACATACTTTACTTACCTTGTTTTTCATTCTCACTTCCAAGCCATTTCCCTTCTTTCCTTCAAATACCACAGCTCTTTTGAGGTGCATAGCATCACATTTACACACAAAATTTTGCAATTGTAAACATTTACAAAACTTGCATTAAGTTCTAATTCATCATAAATGTTTTCACCAGAGTCATCGTCTTTATCCTTACATTACTGCAGTATCTCCTCATTGCATAGAGTCTTTTTAATTGGCTCCTCATCTCCTTTCCATCATTTTCAACATCTTGTACTCATCCACCTTACCTAGATAAATAACATTATCAGTAACTGAATAATCTCCACAGTCTTCATGCTACTCATTCCTGACTTCTACTACCTATCTTCCCAAGCTGCTGCTGGATCTATTACCACCTTCTAAAAATTTCTTTAGTCTCATAGAGACTGCCAAAACTTTGACCACATTACCTATCATTTGGCTACCTATTACCCTCAACTCATGTCCTAAAAACATTTCTCTTTATTTCTCCTACTCCTAACAGAAATACTGAAAGTCAGGGTTCTAACACAAACAGAGCCAGTAGGATATATGCATATGAATATACACGCAGGTATGCATATGAATATATACACACAAATACATAGTAAAACAATGTAAAAAAGAAGAAAAACAGTAAAACTAAGGATTCAATAAAGCTTTCACACTTATTAATTTTTTCCAAAATCTATATTTAATATATATGCTCACTTTCATAGTAGTATGAAAATTATGACTTTCCAGGCTTCACCTATCATGACATAAATACCAAATATATCCCAAACATGCTGATTTGAGTTTCAGTTTAACTTTACATTTAAGATAACTGACAAAGCTTTATAAAATAAACCTTTGAATCATCACAGTTATTCATTGTTTTCTAAAATGGATAATTGATTCCATTTTTAGTAAGTTACCATTGGTGGGGTAATTTTCTTTTCAGATATTGGTATAGTATTATGAGTAGTTTTATCCTAGTAAAATACAAAAAAAGAATTTCAAATCTCTAGCTTCTCTCCTCTCTAAAATTTCTCAGAAATGCACACTTTAGTGAGCAAGATGAAAAATGTGAATCTATCATAATATTTCACATAGTCTGATTAAAGTCTCATTTTTCCTCTCAAACTACTCTCTTTTGGTGACAACACTGTCTAAAAATTCAAAAGTATGAACTCTGATCTTACCTAAAATGGGGAATGGCTTCCATGTCAGCCACATTCCCGATTGAGAACTAGAGATGAATAATTAAAATTTAACTACAGAAGGTCTTCCATATTTCAAAGTCTACTTCCCTCCAAGATACTACACACCCTTGGTCAAAGGACTTAATATTTTCATAATTATATAATATACCCATGTAGGTGGAGCCAGATTAGTAGAAATAAATGTTTTACTTGTATCTTCAAAGTTACTTATAAATAAAATAAGAGCTAGCATCATTTGATAGTCATTTGGATAAGGTTTTATATTTTTAATCTTACTGAATTGTCATTAATTTTTAATAGAACAGTGAAATTAATGTAATAATTATAGTAAAAAAAAAAAACCAAGGTTACTAAAGGTTAACTCATTCTAAACCACAGAGTTCATATTGAAATAAAAGATTTCCAAACATAAATACAAACATATTCTTAATATATATAATAAAAACATATTAATTTAAGTATTTAAATAAAAATAAAATGACATTAAATAGGTTATTTTAAATAATTATTAAATTTGATACAAAATAGAATATTTGTAATATTAGGCTTGGTCTTTTCAGAAGTATTCTAATAGGTGGACATTCAAATATCAGTAAAATCTTAAGGGCGCATAGTTACATTATTCTTTTTATTTACAGTTATGCTATATAGTTGACTAAACTTTTTAAAAAAGGAAAAACAAACATATGTATAAATATATATTATATATATATACACATATATAAACATCTCTGAAATGTAAATTGGATATCTGTAGGAATTCTTATATTTTAATATTTTATTAAATATACATTAGGAAAATATTTATTTTCTCAATCTGAGATCATATAAACAAGGAAATATATCTGATTTGCAATTTGTATGCCTCTCTGATTGCAATGAGGAAAGAAAATATCTAGAAGGTAAGTCAAATGATTTAGATCAAACTTACTTAATATTGAATATTTCATTACACAAAGAATTATTTGCTTTGTCCCTATTACAGAAATAATTATCTGTTTGAAAATGATGAGTATGTCAAAGAGTATAAAAATTTTAATTTCAACTATAACCTGTGTGCTATGTGTTAGAACTTCAGGACTTATTTATCTACTACTTGAAAGTTTGTACCTTTAAACAACATCTTCCCAATTCCCCCATCCCCAGGCCTCAGTAACTGTTCTATTTTATGTTTCTAGAGAGTTCAGCTTTTTTAGATTCTACATGTAATGATATATTAAAATATCTTTTTTTTTTTTTTTGATCTGCCTGTCTTATCTCATTTATTATAATTCCCTCAAGGTGCATCCATGTCATCATATATGCCAGGATTTTCTTCCTTCTCATAGCTAGATAACATTCCATTGTGTATCTGTATTTGTGTACATGTGTATAAAACATCTTCACAGAAATAGAACAGTCCTAGATTTGTATAGAATCACAAAAGATCTCAAATAAGCAAAGCAATACTGAGAAAAAAAGAACAAAGATGGGGTAATAGCATGTCCTCATTTCAAACTATGCCAGAAAGCTATAGTAATTAAAATATTATGGTACTGTAATAAAAAGGGACACATAGTCCAATGTAAAATAATAGAGAGACCAGAAATAAGCCACCACATATAGTCAACTAAAGAGTCAGCAAAAGAGTCCACTATGCAGTAATTGGGTGCAATCTCAAAAACAACAGAATGATCTCTGTTCATTTCCAAGGCAAACCATTCAACATCACAGTAATCCAAGTCTATCCCCCAAAAAGGAATGCTAAAGAAGCTGAAGTTGAACAGTTCTATGAAAACCTACAAGACTTTCTAAGAACTAACACCCCAAAAACATGTATTTTTCATTATAGAGGACTGGAATGCAAAAGTAGGAAATCAAGAAACACCTGGATTAATAGGAGGTGTACTCCTATTGTACTCCAATAGGAGTACTCCAAAATTGTAGTCCAAATTTGGCCTTGGAGTACAGAATGAAGCAGGTTAAAGGCTAATAGAGTTTTGCCAAGAAAATGCCCTGGTCATAGCAAATACCCTCTTCTAACAACACGAGAGAAGACTCTACACATGGACATCACCAGATGGCCAATACCGAAATCAGATTGATTGTGTTTTTTGCAGCCAATGATGGACAAGCTCTATACAGTGAGCAAAAACAAGACCAGGAGCTGACTATAGCTCAGATAGTGAACTACTTATCACAAAATTTAGACTTAAATGGAAGAAAGTAGGGAAAACCATTAGACCATTCAGTTATGACCTAAATCAAAGGCCTTGCGATTATACAATGGAAGTGACAAATAGATTCCAGGGATTAGATCTGATAGACAGAGTACCTGAAGAACTAGGGATGGAGTTGTGTGACCTTGTATGAAAGGGAAAGTGAAGTTTTCTCAGTTGTGTCTGACTCTTTGCGACCCCATGGACTGTAGCCTACCAGGTTCCACTATCCATGGGATTTTCCACACAAGAATACTGAAGTAGGTTGCTATTTCAGGAGGCAGTAATAAGACCAGCCCCAAGAAAAAGAAATGCAAAAAGGGAAAATGGTTTTCTGAGGAGTCCTTACAATAAGCCAAGAAAAAAAGAAAGCAAAAGGCAAAAGAGAAAGGGAAAATATACCCATTTGAATTCAGATTTCCAAGAATAACAAGGAGAGATAAGAAAGCCTTCCTCAGTGATCAATGCAAAGAAATAGAGGAAAACAATAGAAAGGGAAAGACTAAAGATCTCTTCAGAAAATAAGTGATATCAAGGGAATATTTCATGCAAAAATGGGCACAATAAAGGACAGAAATTGTATGGACCTAACAGAAACAGAAGATATTAAGAAGAGGTGGCACAGAAGAACTATATTAAAAAAAAAAAAATCTTCATGACCCAGATAACTACAATGGTGTGATCACTCATCTAGAGACAGACATCCTCAAGTGGGCCTTAGGAAGTACCACTACAAACAAAGTTAGTGGAGGTGATGGAATTCCAGTTAAGCTCTTTGAAATTCTAAAAGATGATGCTGTGAAAGTGTTGCTCTCAATATGCCAGCAAATCTGGAAAACTCAGCAGTGGTTTCACTGATCACAGGACTGGAAAAGGTAAGTTTCCATTCCAATCCCAAAGAAGGGCAATGCCAAAAAAAAAATGTTCAAACTACCACACAATTGCATTCATCTCACGCACTAGCAAAGTAATGCTCAAAATTCTCCAAGCCAGGCTTCAGTAGTATGTGAACCATAACATTCCAGATGTTCAAGCTGATTTAGAAAAGGCAGAGGAACCAGAGATCAAATTGCCAACATCCGCTGGATCATCGAAAAAGCAAGAGAGTTCCAGAAAAGCATCTACTTCTGCTTTATTGAATATACCAAAGCCTTTGACTGTGTGGATCACAGCAAACTGTGGAAAATTCTTCAAGTGATGGAAATACCAGACCACCTGACCTGCCTCCTGAGAAATCTGTATGCAGGTCAAGAAGCAACAGTTACAGCTGGACATGGAACAACAGACTGGTTCCAAATAGGGAAAGGAGTAAGTCAAGGTTGTATATCGTCACCCTACTTATTTAACTTATATGCAGAATACATCATGTGAAATGCTGGGCTGGATGAAGCACGAACTGGAATCAAGATTAATGGGGAAATATCAATAACCTCAGATACACAGATGATACCACCCTTATGGAGGAAACTGAAGAAGAAGTAAAGACTCTTGTTGAAAGTAAAAGAGGATAGTGAAAAAGTTGGTTAAAACTCAACATTCAGAAAACTAAGATCATGGCATCTGGCCCCATCATTTCATGGCAAATAGATGGGAAAACTGGAAATAGTGAGAGATTATTTTTTGTGGCTCCAAAATCACTGCAGATGATGACTGCACTCATGAAATTAAAAACCCTTTGCTCCTTGGAAGAAAAGTTATGACCAAACTAGATAGTATATTAAAAAGCAGAGACATTACTTCGCCAACAAAGTCCATGTAGTCAAAGCTATGGTTTTTCTAGTAGTCATATATGGATGTGAGAGTTGACCTATAAAGAAAGCTGAGTGCCAAAGAATTGATGCTTTTGAACTGTGGTATTATAGGATTAGATGGTTAGATGGCATCACTGACTCAATGGACATGAGTTTGAGCAAGCTCTGAGAGTTGATGATGGACAGGGAAGCCTGGCGTGCTGCGTTGCACAGGGTCACAAAGAGTTGGAAATGAGTAAGCGATTGAACTCAGCTGATAGTCAATTAACATTTGCAAGGGAGCCAAGAACAACATTCAATGGGAAAGTAATAGTCTTGTCAACAAATAGTGTTGAGAAAACTGAATAACAATATGCAGGAAAATGAAATTAGATTTTTACTTTTTAAAAAGCCATCAAAAAATTAACTTGAAATTGATTTGAAATCTTAAATGACCTGATCCTTTAAAATTTCTAGGTAAAGATATAGGGAAAAAGTTTCTTGACTTGAGTATTGCCAAGGATTTTTTGGATCTCACACCAAAAGCATAGTACCAAAGGCAAAAATCAACAAGTGAGACAATATCAAGCTACATATGTTATATATTTATGCACATATATCATCTATACTTTTATTAAAATTTAGTTTTTTCAACTTTACCTGCTTGCTAAATTTTACTTGTAAGCAGAGAATTAATATTCAAGGTGATTTAATTATCACTTGTGGAATTGTGTTGCACATTTAAAAAATTGAGTTTCCTTGCATTATATACTAAATAATTATTAGTAGAAAAAGTATATATGAATACTTAGAATAGTTTATGAATATTAAAATCCCTGAAGTCATCATAGACCATTACCAACATCTTAGAATGCTCTTATATGCCTTTGTGCTTTTAAAAATCCTTTTCTACCCCAAAGAAACAGTCTCTACTTTTCCTGACCTTTGTGATAATCAATGTTTATCTTACAGATTTTACCAACTATGTATGCATCTCTATTATTTATAGTTCAGTTATGCTAGTCTTTTTCATAGAAATGAAAGTACACTAGATGCTTTTTGTGCCTCGTTTCACTCAATACTATGTTTGTGACCTCCATCCATATTTTCTTGTGGAATCATGTTTGCAGCAGTATAGACTAATTTGTATGAATTTATAAAAATATATTAACCCATTCACTCTTAATAAACCTCTGTTAAAATTTTGCAGCTGTTATAGATAATTCTGTTAGAGCTCTACATGAATATAGAGGAGATGCATAAAATATGAATTTATATTAAACATATATATCTAACGCATATGTGCTCACTCAGTTGTGTCCAACTCTTTGTGACATCAAGGACTGTAGCATTTGTGCATATATGCACTGTATATATATATGTATAGAATTTCCGAGTCTTTGGGAATGCTAAAATTCCTTTCTTTGACTGAGAATTCATACATCATGATAGTCACCATTTGTAGTGTAACATTCACTGATCTTTTTATAGGTATGATGTTGGGCAACTTTTATCACAGTTAATTTTTAATATATTTATTACCCCAAAGCAACCTCATTTTTATTGTTGTTGTTCAGTCACTCGGTCATGTCTGACTCTTTGTGACCACATGGACTGCAGCATGCCAGACTTCCCTGTCCTTCACCATCTCCCAGAGTTTGCTCAAGCTCATGTCCATTGATCAAGTCGGTGATGCCATCCAACCATCTCATCCTCTGTCATTCCCTTCTCCTCCTGACTTCAACCTTTCCCAGAATCAGGGACTTTTCTAATGAGTTGGCTCTTTGCATCAGATGGCCAGAGTTTTAGAGCATCAGCATCAGGCCTTCCACTGAATATTCAGGATTTATTTCCTTTAGGATTGACTGGTTGGATCTCCTTGCAGTCCAAGAGACTCTCAAGAGTCTTCTCCAACACCATAGTTCAAAAGCATCAGTTCTTCAGTGCTCAGCTTTCTTTATGGTCCAACTCTCACATCCATACATGACTACTGGAGAAACAGTTTAGCCTATCCCACTCCTAGCTGTAGGGGACTTCTAATCTGTTATCTCTATAGATTTGCCTATTTTGGAAATTTCCTGTAAATAGAATTATGCAGCATGTTTTTATTGAGCATAATATTTTCAAGATGCATCCGTTCATATATCAGTACTTCATTCTTCTTATGGCTAAATACTATTTGTGTGGATATACCACATTTTCATTATTTATTTAATAGTTGATGACTATTTGGGTTGTTTCCGCATTTGAGCTATTATAAATAATGTTGCTCTGAGCAGTGCTGTACAACTTTATGTGTGAATATATATTTTCAGTTATATTGGGTGCAAATTCATTTTGATTTGATCCTACTACATGGTTTTTTAGAGTCATTATACTAGTTTCTGTTCTCACCAACTAGATGAGACTTTCTATTACTATACATTTTTACCAGCACTTAGTGTTCTGAGGCTAAAATTTCACTTAGCTCAGTGACTGTATAGTAATATTTTATAAATTTGTTTTTTATTTTAGTGATATCTAAAGAAGCTGAGCACTTTCAATTTATATATAGGCTGTCCGGATTTTCTCTTTAGTGAAGTGCATATTCATTTATTTTGCCAAATGTTTTTTACTTTGTGTTTTTGAATTGTCAGTTTTTTTAACATATTTGGAAACTAATTCTTTGCCCATGATATATGTTAAAATATTATTTTCCTACTGTGGTTTGTCTTTTTACCCTACTTTGAGTATTAATGTAATTCATTTAAATTACTTTAGCCAATTATTTTCTGTGGTTATTATTTCTTGAGCTTTACTAGATAAATTCAAGTACACAAAATGAAGGGGTTTTTTTCTGTATAACCTTTAAGTTTTTATATATATATTTCTATATTTAAACTTATATTTTGTAGGGTGAAAGTAGTGATCATTTCTTTTTCACCAATATTGTATAAGGATTCCATTGACATATTCATTTCCCACTGAGTTGTACTGCCCCTTATATCATATATTTACTGCCCTTTTAAGCATAGCTGTTTCAATATTGTGATTCTCTTATACATGTCTGTGTGTTTATACTTGTAGCAACATCACGCTTCCATAATATATCTTGATATCCTACAGAGCAATTTCTCTCATCTTACAATTCTTTTTTAAGCAATGCGTAACTGATTTTTTGACCCTTTGTAGATTTATGAAATTGTTTTGCCAACTAGCAAATAGTTCAGAAAGAATCTTTGAATTTTTATTAAGATTACATTCAATTCACACATTATTTTGGAAAGAATATAAATTGTTGGGGTTCTCCAGTTCATGAATACTTTGTTTCCATATATTGATTCATCTTTAATCATAAAAATGATTTTTCTATTTTTATGGATTGTTTTGACTTTATGAAATAAATACCAAGCTACATCTCAAATTTTATGCTCCTAAAATATTAGCTTTTCCAAATATAATATCTGACATATTAACTACTTGATTTTAAAATATTGCTGGTGTTTGTGGCTATAATTTTGTATATTTTTCATATCCAGAAACCTTTTTAGATACTTCTTTGAATTTGAAAGTTATTCTTTAACTATTTGATATTCTACCACATCAGATCAGATCAGATCAGTCGCTCAGTCGTGTCCAACTCTTTGCGACCCCATGAATTACAGTACGCCAGGCCTCCCTGTCCATCACCAACTCCTGGAGGTCACTCAGACTCACATCCATCGAGTCAGTGATGCCATCCAGCCATCTCATCCTCTGTCGTCCCCTTCTCATCCTGCTCCCAATCCCTCCCAGCATCAGAGTCTTCTCCAATGAGTTAACTCTTCACATGAGGTGGCCAAAGTACTGGAGTTTCAGCTTTAGCATCATTCCTTCCAAAGAAATCCCAGGGCTGATCTCCTTCAGAGTGGACTGGTTGGATCTCCTTGCAGTCCAAGGGATTCTCAAGAGTCTTCTCCAACATCACAGTTCAGAAGCATCAATTCTTCAGCACTCAGCTTTCTTCACAGTCCAACTCTTACATCCATACATAATGACAGGAAAAACCATTGCCTTGACTAGACGAAACTTTGTTGGCAAAGTAATGTCTCTGCTTTTGAATATGCTATCTAGGTTGCTCATAACTTTCCTTCCAAGGAGTAAGGGTCTTTTAATTTCATGGCTGCAGTCACCATCTGTAGTGATTTTGGAGCCCAGAAAAATAAAGTCTGACACTGTTTCCACTGTTTCCCCATCTATTTCCCATGAAGTGATGGGACCGGATGCCATGATCTTCGTTTTCTGAATGTTGAACTTTAAGCCAACTTTTTCACTCTCCACTTTCACTTTCATCAAGAGGCTTTTTAGTTCCTCTTCACTTTCTGCCATAAGGGTCATGTCATCTGCATATCTGAGGTTATTGATATTTCTCCCAGCAATCTTGATTCCAGCTTGTGCTTCTTGCAGCCCAGCATTTCTCATGATGTACTCTGCATATAAGTTAAATAAACAGGGTGACAATATACAGCCTTGACGAACTCCTTTTCCTATTTGGAACCAGTCTGTTGTTCCATGTCCAGTTCTAACTGTTGCTTCCTGACCTGCATACAAATTTCTCAAGAGGCAGATCAGGTGGTCTGGTATTCCCATCTCTTTCAGAATGTTCCACAGTTTATTGTGATCCACACAGTCAAAGGCTTTGGCATAGTCAATAAAGCACAAACAGATGCTTTTCTGGAACTCTCTTGCTTTTTCGATGATCCAGCGGATGTTGGCAATTTGATCTCTAGTTCCTCTGCCTTTTCTAAAACCAGCTTGAACATCAGGAAGTTCACAGTTCACATATTGCTGAAGCCTGGCTTGGAGAATTTTGAGCATTACTTTACTAGCGTGTACAAATGTATATAACAAATATATATTAATTCAGGGATGAAGTATCCTAAGTTGTCCTTCTGATACTTTATTGCCTAGATGCTACAGTGTTTATTTTTCTTTATGCCACACATAACAATTATATAAAGTTCTTTAGCAAAAATTATTTTAAAATACAAATCATTATATATATATGTGTGTGTGTGTATAAACAGTTACAAATAATTACACTAATTTTTGTTATTTTTCTAACTTGTACTGTACTTTTTTATTATTCTTTGCCTTATGGTACTGGCTGGCTAGATGCTTTATTGCAAAGATGATTAAAAGCTATAATGATGAACAAAGTGTAGGCTTGCAACTGGCATACCATCATTTGTCTTTTTCTGTTGGTTACAAGTCACATGGCCAAATTTGAGATCAAGGTACAAAGAAATAAATTACATTTTTTTTTTCAGTGGGGAGAACTGCTACAGAAAAATTCAGAAGGAAGGATTGTGGCCATTAATGCAGTTTCCAATAGTATTTCTTTTTGCCAAATTTTTGAAGATTTTTTTTCCCATGATTCACCATATAGAGGTTGTGGTTTTATTAGTCCATAGTTTTACTGCTGCTGCTGCTAAGTCGCTTCAGGCGTGTCCAACTCTGTGCGACCCCATAAGACGGCAGCCTACCAGGCTCTCCCGTCCCCGGGATTCTCCAGGCAAGAACACTGGAGTGGGTTGCCATTTCCTTCTAGATAGGTTATTATTACACACTTATTTTCTAGAAGCAATTCCTGAGGCAAAAGTTTGACATTCAGAATATCCTCAATTGTCAATGCATGGAGGAGAATTGGCAGAAACAGGATTGAATAGAAGTGAACATCAAACTGCAGTGTGACCCAACCTTGGGTGACTCAGGAGAGTCCCCTGCAGAGACATGTCCTATTAAAGTTGTCTCACATAAAGCTCAGTATCCAAAATGTATTCCCCTACTGTGATCAGTCACTGGATATGGACTTTTCTAGAGAAGCTGTTCCTTTGGGTGACGCAGCTCGCTGTATTAGAGCAGACTGAAGAGTTAGAATTAAAGGTGACCTGCTGACAGCATTTCCAGTTTTGGAGGCAGCATGTGCTTCCTTAAAAGGGAATCTGAGAAAAACATTAAATATCACCAAATTTTTATTTAACAATAATACATTTCATCACTTCAGTTTAGTTCAGTTCAGTCGCTCAGTGTGTCTGACTCTTTGCAACCCCGTGAATCACAGCATGCCAGGCCTCCCTGTCCATTACCAACTCCCGGAGTTCACTCAGACTCACGTCCATCGAATCAGTGATGCCATCCAGCCATCTCATCCTCTGTCGTCCCCTTCTCCTCCTGCCCTCAATCCCTCCCAGCATCAGAGTCTTCTCCAATGAGTTAACTCTTCGCATGAGGTGGCCAAAGTACTGGAGTTTCAGCTTTAGCATCATTCCTTCCAAAGAAATCCAGGGCTGATCTCCTTCAGAATGGACTGGTTGGATCTCCTTGCAGTCCAAGGGACTCTCAAGAGTCTTTTCCAACACCACAGTTCAAAAGCATCAATTCTTTGGCTCTCAGCTTTCTTCACAGTCAACTCTCCTCCATACATGACCACTGGAAAAAGCATAATCTTGACTAGACGGACCTTTGTTGGCAAAGTAACGTCTCTGCTTTTGAATATGCTATCTAGGTTGGTCATAACTTTTCTTCCAAGGAGTAAATTATTAGAAAATCATAGTTTTTCCACTTTAATCTGTTAAGGCAGTGAATTGAATATTTTCTAGAATGCATTGAACCTTGAATTCTTGATACTGAATCAGATTTTTTTCACATTTGTATCTTTGAACTATATTCTGGATAATTTCTTTTCCGTCTGCCATTTACCCAGTGGTTCTCAATCATGTATTAGCTGCTACTAAGTGTATCAAATTCTCCAAGCCAGGCTTCAGCAATATGTGACCCGTGAACTTCCTGATGTTCAAGCTGGTTTTAGAAAAGGCTGAGGAACCAGAGATCAAATTGCCAACATCTGCTGGATCATGGAAAAAGCAAGAGAGTTCCAGAAAAGCATCTATTTCTGCTTTCTTGACCATGCCAAAGCCTTTGACTGTGTGGATCACAATAAACTGTGGAACATTCTGAAAGAGATGGGAATACCAGACCACCTGATCTGCCTCTTGAGAAATTTGTATGCAGGTCAGGAAGCAAACAGTTAGAACTGGACATGGAACAAACAGTTAGAACTGGACATGGAACAACAGACTAGTTCCAAATAGGAAAAGGAGTTCGTCAAGGCTGTATATTGTCACCCTGTTTATTTAACTTATATGCAGAGTACATCATGAGAAACGCTGGACTGGAAGGAACATAAGCTGGAATCAAGATTGCTGGGAGAAATATCAATAACCTCAGATATGCAGATGACACGACCCTTATGGCAGAAAGTGAAGAGGAACTCAAAAGCCTCTTGATGAAAGTGAAAGAGGAGAGTGAAAAGTTGGCTTAAAGCTCAACATTCTGAAAACAAAGATCATGGCATCCAGTCCCATCACTTCATGGGAAATAGATGGGGAAACAGTGGAAACAGTGTCAGACTTTATTTTTCTGGGCTCCAAAATCACTACAGATGGTGACTGCAGCCATGAAATTAAAGGACGCTTATTCCTTGGAAGGAAAGTTATGACCAACATAGATAGCATATTCAAAAGCAGAGACATTACTTTGCCAACAACGGTCTGTCTAGTCAAGGCTATGGTTTTTCCTGTCATTATGTATGGATGTGAGAGTTGGACTGTAAAGAAGGCTGAGCACTGAAGAATTGATGCTTTTGAACTGTGGTGTTGGAGAAGAATCTTGAGAATCCCTTGGACTGCAAGGAGATCCAACTAGTCCATTCTAAAGGAGATTAGTCCTGGGTGTTCATTGGAAGGACTGATGTTGAAGCTCCAGTTCTTTGGCCACCTGATGTGAAGAGTTGACTCAATGGAAAAGACTCTGATGCTGGGAGGGATTGGGGGCAAGAGGATAAGGGGACGACAGAGGATGAGATGTCTGGATGGCATCACTGACTCGATGGACGTGAGTCTGTGTGAACTCCGGGAGTTGGTAATGGACAGGGAGGCCTGGCGTGCTGTGATTCATGGGGTCGCAAAGAGTTGGATACGACTGAGCAACTGATCTGATCTGATCTGATCTGAAGCATATCAAATACATGATTAACTTTGATTACTATCATTTTTACATATAGAGTGAAAGGTTTCTTGGTAGTTTATTTTTTCATCTAAGCATTTTCCTTGCTTGAACTGCTCAATACTGTGAATTCCTTTTAACCTTTGGAAGTTGGAAGCATGTAGATTTATTACTTTGTTGTTCAATCACTAAGTCGTGTCCAGCTCTTTTCGACTCCAAGGACCGCAGCATGCCAGGCTTCCCTGTCCTTCATTATCTGCTAGAGTTTGCTCAGATTCATGCTCATTGAGTTGGTGATGATATCTAACCATTTCATCCTCTGCCAACTCTCTTCTCTTTTGCTTTCAATCTTTCCCAGTATCAGGGTCTATTCCAGTGACTTGAGTCTTCACATCAGGTAGCCAAAGTGTTGAAGTTTCAACATCAGTCCTTCCAATGAATATTCAGGGTTGACTTCCTTTAAGATTAACTGTTGATCTCCTTGTAGTCCAGTGAACTCTCAAGCATCACAATTCTTCAGCATTCAGCCTTCTTTATGGTCCAGCTCTCACATCCATATGTTACTACTAGAACAAACATAAATTTGACTCTATGGACTTTCATCAGTAAAGTGATGTCTTTGCTTTTAGATATGCTGTCTAGATTTGTCATAGGTTTCCTTCCAAGGAGCAACCGTCCTTTAATTTCAGGTCTGAAGTCACTGTTCACATTGATTTTGGAGTCCAAGAAAATAAAATCTGTCACTGCTTCCACTTTCCTTTTTTTCTTCCTTCTATTTGCCATGAAGTGATGGGACCAGATGCCATGATCTTAGTTTTTGAATGTTGACTTTTAAACCAGCTTTTTCACTCTTATCTATCACCATCAACTAGAGGCTCTTTCGGAGAAGGCAATGGCACCCCACTCCAGCACTCTTGCCTGGAAAATCTCACGGACAGAGGAGCCTGGTGGGTTGCAGTTCATGGGGTTGCTAAGAGTCGGACATGACTGAGCGACTTCACTTTCTCTTTTCACTTTCATGCATTGGAGAAGGAAATGGCAACCCACTCCAGTGTTCTTGCCTGGAGAATCCCAGGGACGGGGAAGCCTGGTAGGCTGCTGTCTATGGTGTCACACAGAGTCAAACACGACTGAAGTGACTTAGCATAGCATAGCATAGAGGCTCTTTAGTTCCTCTCCACTTTCTGCAATTAAGTTGTGTCATTCATTACTGGATCCCTCTTATTCTGTGAATTTACCTCTTTAACCCCTAACTTTATGCAGCAGAAAGCACTTTGCTAGGCTTCTTGCTTGGCTGGACCTGTATCTTCACTTCTATCTCCCCACTTCCAGTTCCCTGCACACAATTCTGTCAAATATAAAGTTGAGATTCACTGGTTGGACAAATGCTCACATGAAAAAACAAGTTTAATTTTCCTCCTCAACATTTGGGCTATTATTTTTTTTCTCTCCTTAGACTGGTGTTTGTTATCTTATTAGCTCTTTGTTACTCTTTAATTTAAATATATAACCTGCATTTTCAGTTGTCTTTAATGAGAGGGTTTTTTAAGATAGACTCTCCAGCCATATTATTGGAAATAGAGTTCAAATTTATATATTAAAAATGTGACCTAAGGATCATAAAACACAAGTTCTGTGGTAATAAACTAGGATAAAAAAACACAGCAAGCTCCTATATTAAACTCCATGTGACTGGGAAAACCAATAAATTAGCATTATATATGAGCTGCTCAGTAGTTTCATCTAGTTTCATCTAGGTGCAAGTATATATACTTAGGGTAAAAGTAATTTCATATCTCGGGTCAAAAAGTTTGAAAGTCATTGCAATAGATTGAGGAAACAGAGTAAATAATAAAAATCCATTTCCCATGTCTTGAAGGAAGACAACAGTTCTTCTATCTCAGTTGAAACTATGGAGAGTAAACTAGTCTGCATTATGGGGAGTAAACTAGTCTGCATTTAAAATATAACAAGTCTATCTACTATTTAGAATAGTTGTAGAGAAATACAATATACCATGGCATTGTCTAATCAAGTAGTAAGGGTTTAGATTTTAAATGTGTAAATCACCTTTGCTGTCTATCTTTTCTTGATTTTTTACCTCTGTCACTAAGTAAACAGAAAGGTTATGAAAAATTTAAACATGCAAATTTACATATTCAGAAAACTCAAAGCAAACTAAAAAGAAAAACTATTAACTATAATTTTTGAGAAAGTTATAAAATAAGTGGGCTCATCAGAATATTTTTGTACTTGGGAAATTTAAGCAAACTATCTCCTGTTTCTATAATTAAATGACAAATTATTATAGTGGATAAGATTATACACTATAGCTAACATTTTTGAGTCTCAGGATTTTTTAAATTTTGATATAAATGTACTTTATAAGAGTCAGAAACAGATACTTATATTCTCACAATGATAGATATGATATATTCTGTTATTTCACATCAGTAGCCTGAAAAGTGCTAGGTATAGGAATTTTTGATTTATTCAATGTAAGTAATGACTTTTACTGATTGTTCTGCATCCATCCAGTGTTTTGAACTACATTATATTTATATAGCATATATAAGCACAGTTTATAAATTGTCAGCAGAAATACATCTTGCAATTAGTTTGCTTTACAGAGCTGACCTCATCAGTATTACCTGGAGAATGCCATCGAACATTGACAGCATTCTCTTAGTTAAAGACAGAAAGCTGTCAGGATTTCCATTAAATTTATATTCCCAGAGGTTTGTAACTCTGCTTCTAAAAATGCCAAAGGCATTAACTTAGAATGGAAGGTGTTAGTGAGGTAGTTTAATTTAAAAGGAAGATTGTTTGTAAACTGTGAAAATGTCCTTCAAGTTTAAAAAGGCAGCCAGGCTTTTATGAATGTGTACATAGGGAAGCATTTGTGTTGGTACCATCTTGGTGCTCCTAGCAATCCTGCTGATGCTAAAACCAGAGAAGGATAATGATATAACTGCAGTTGACTGGATATTTCATGGGGTTCAGCCAGTCACTATTGTGTCCTTAGCTGCTCATGCACAGGTTCAGTAAGGTTTTTTGTTTTTTTGTCTTTTTTCATTGTAAGAATATCCCAAATCAGGATACCAGGGTGGTTTTGCAGAATCTGAGATGGGAATTACCCTTTAAGAATGAATGGCATAGCTTTACTGAAGCAGAAAGGAAAAAGAAGGTTGCCAGGGTCTGGGGTGTTGGGGAAGGATATGGGAATATAGTGACTAGAATGTACAGACTTTGTTATAAAATGAGTAATTTCTGAAAATCTAATATAACACACTGACCATAGTAGTAATGCTGTATTGTATACTTAAAATTTGCTAATAGAACAGATCTTAAATATTCTCTCTCTCTCACACACACACATACACATATAAGATAGAGATGAAAGAAAAAAAAAATGTATGGCATGGCTTTTAATCTTTTAGTCCTAAATCTGACACTTACTGTCAGCTGGTGGAAATCAAATTAATGTGATCATTAATTACTCAAATTATAAAGCAAGAATAATGATAATGCCTTGCCAAAGATACATACACTGGGTTCTGAGAAATAAGAAATAAGGCATGCAATATTTACAAACTGGAAAGGGCAATGTTAACATTATGACTCAGAGAACTTCCAGCAAGGTGCCTCAACATAGGTTTGTTTTGCCTAAGTGGGAGGCAGGCTCAGGCACTGATTTGTTGGAGTTTGGTGATATCCGTTGTGAGAAGCCCAAAACATTGCCCTTATTCTGGTCACCATAATTGCAAGATGGAGAGGTTTTTGTCCATTGGTGAATGTTTCTTTCAGAGACACCAAGGTCCACACTAATTAACCTTTCAACAATAAAAGTCATTTGGAGATATCTGGCTAAAATATAGTTTCATTGATGAGAGTTACCCTACTGATTCCAAGAACCAAAAAAAAAAAGAAAAAACCTCACACACAGATGAACGGCTTTCAAGATAATCAGATCAGATCAGTCGCTCAGTCGTGTCCGACTCTTTGCGACCCCATGAACCGCAGCACGCCAGGCCTCCCTGTCCATCACCAGCTCCCGGAGGTCACTCAGACTCGCATCCATCGAGTCAGTGATGCCATCCAGCCATCTCATCCTCTGTCGTCCCCTTCTCCTCCTGCCCTCAATCCCTCCCAGCATCAGAGTCTTCTCCAATGAGTCAACTCTTCGCATGAGGTGGCCAAAATACTGGAGTTTCAGCTTTAGCATCATTCCTTCCAAAGAAATTCCAGGATTGATCTCCTTCAGAATGGACTGGTTGGATCTTCTTGCAGTCCAAGGGACTCTCAAGAGTCTTCTCCAACACCACAGTTCAAAAGCATCAATTCTTCGGCGTTCAGCCTTCTTCACAGTCCAGCTCTCACATCCATACATGACCACAGGAAAGACCATAGCCTTGACTAGGTGAACCTTTGTTGGTAAAGTAATGTCTCTGCTTTTGAATATGCTATCTAGGTTGCTCATAACTTTCCTTCCAAGGAGTAAGCGTCTTTTAATTTCATGGCTGCAGTCACCATCTGCAGTGATTTTGGAGCCCAGAAAAACAAAGTCTGACACTGTTTCCACTGTTTCCCCATCTATTTCCCATGCAGTGATGGGACCAGATGCCATGATCTTCGTTTTCTGAATGTTGAGCTTTAAGCCAACCCTTTCACTCTCCACTTTCACTTTCATCAAGAGGCTTTTTAGCCCCTCTTCACTTTCTGCCATAAGAGTGGTGTCATCTGCATATCTGAGGTTATTGATATTTCTCCCGGCAATCTTGATTCCAACTTCTGTTTCTTCCAGTCCAGCATTTCTCATGATATACTCTGCATATAAGTTAAATAAACATGGTGACAATATGCAGCCTTGACGTACTCCTTTTCCTATTTGGAACCAGTCTGTTGTTCCATGACCAGTTCTAACTGTTACTTCCTGACCTGCATACAGATTTCTCAACAGGCAGATCAGGTTGTCTGGTATTCCCATCTCTTTCAGAATTTTCCATAGTTTATTGTGATCCACACAGTCAAAGGCTTTGGCATAGTCAATAAAGCAGAAATAGATGTTTTTCTGGAACTCTCTTGCTTTTTCCATGATCCAGCGGATGTTGGCAATTTGATCTCTGGTTCCTCTGCCTTTTCGAAAACCAGCTTGAACATCAGGGAGTTCACGGTTCACATATTGCTGAAGCCTGGCTTGGAGAATTTTGAGCATTACTTTACTAGCGCGTGAGATGAGTGCAATTGTTCGGTAGTTTGAGCACTCCTTGGCATTGCCTTTCTTTGGGATTGGGATGAAAACTGACCTTTTCCAATCTTGTGGCCACTGCTGAGTTTTCCAAATTTGCTGGCATATTGAGTGCAGCACTTTCACAGCATCATCTTTCAGGATTTGGAATAGTTCCACTGGAATTCCATCACCTCCACTAGCTTTGTTCGTAGTGATGCTTTCTAAGGCCCATTTGACTTCACATTCCAGAATGTCTGGCTCTAGGTCAGTGATCACATCATTATGATTGTCTAGGTCTTGGAACATGAGTTAATGAAGGACAGTGAGTCCACAGAGAATGGAAATAAAGAGCTATACTGTTGGCCCAGTTTACTGACTTGAAAGGACTCCTGGGCCACAGTGCAAAATAAGGAACAAAGGCAGAACCTGGTAGTCTCCCTGAGTTAAGGAGAATAAACTGAGATTTTGGGGAAAACAAAGCCATTACAGCCCACAAAACAGACTATGGGAAATAAGAAACCAACAAGGAGAAGAGGCCCCCAAATCTGAGAAAACCCCCATTCAAGTATTGAGAAGAATATTGACCTGTGCATTTGTACAATGAAACTATACTGAAGAACCATCCAACAAGAATATTAAGAACGATAGCCAGGAAGTTAAAAGATGCTTGTTCCTTGGGAGGAAAGCTGTGACAAGTCTAGACAGCATACTAAAAGGCAGAGACATTACTTTGCTGACAAAGGTGCATCTAGTCAAAGCTATAGTTTTTCCAGGAATCACATATGGATGTGTGAGTTGGACCATAAAGAAGGCTGAGCACCAAAGAATTGATGCTTTTGAATGGGGTGCTGGAAAAGAATCTTGAGTGTCTCTTAGACTGCAAGGAGATCAGTTACAGATCAATTACTTACAATATTCATAAATATTTTGCTTCTGTATTGGGGAATAAATTAGCTCTAGAAAAGAACTTCCTCATATCTAGGTAAGAATTTTATAAATAAAAAGCCAAAAGGATCAAACAGTTTCCAAGTACCTTTGCTGCTGCTGCTGCTGCTAAGTCACTTCAGTCGTGTCCGACTCTGTGCTACCCCATAGACGGCAGCCCACCAGGCTCCTCCATCCATGGGATTTTCCAGGCAAGAGTACTGGGTTGGAGTGGGTTTCCATTGCCTTCTCCGCCAAGAACCTTTAGTATTCCGTAAAATAGTACTCAAGAATATTACAGAAAAAAAGTATAACCTTCAACCACAGTTACCAGACATATAGAGGAAAGAAAATATAACTCATAATGAAAAAAAATTCAAAATTGACCCAGAACTTTCTCAAATGTTAGGATTAGCATGTGAAAGAAATAAAACAGCTATTAACAATTTTATTGCATATATTAAAAAATTTAAGTAGAGGCATAAAGGATATAAAACAAAATCACTAACTGCTAGAGATACTAATGCCAACAGCTAAGATGAAACTATGATAAATAGAATACATGGCAGACTTGATATTGCAAAAGAAAATGTTAGAAAATATGAAATTGAAAACATAGCAAGAGAAATTCTAAAAATTAAAAAGATTTAAAAATCGATAAAATTGAAAAGAGCTTAAGTGAAATAAAATTCTTAGGAGAGATTAATAGCAAAAATATTTGAAGAAATAATGTCAAGATTTCCCAAATATGATGACAACTATAAACCCACAAATCCAAGAAGTTCAACAAACCCCAAAACAAATTTTGAGGTAAATTGCATCAAGGCGTATAATAATCAAATGACGTAAAACTAGTGACACAGGAAACATTTTTAAAGTGGCAAAAAAAGACACATTACATACAGAAGAACAAAGGTAAAAAAGAAAGATTTCTTTTTAGGATATTATATCTCAGCAGATAATGGAATAATGTATTTAAAGTGCTGAAAGAAGAAATTTATCAACATAGAAATATATATATATATACACACACACACAATATCTTTATATAATGAAAGCAAAAAAATGACATTTTCAGAAATATAAAAGTTGAACGAATCTGTCATTGTCAGGCCTGCTCTACAAGAAATGTTAAAGTAATCCTTCAGTCAAAAAGTGTACCAAGATTAAACATATTCCCCAAGAAGAGAAATGTAGTAAGAAAATTGATAATGATGTATAGTTGTTAGCTATACATATACTTAAATCTCTTTAAAATATGAATTACTGTTAAAAATAACAATGAATTTTACAGTTTATATATATATATATATATAATGTGTACAAGTGATAGCATAAAAATGGGAAAGGAAGGAAATGTGATTATATTGTTGAAATGTTCTTATGCTACACATCTGATATTGTATCATTTGTACATGAGGGGTGATAAGTTAAAGACACTATAAAATATAAAGTGCCATTCAAATGAAAGAAGGAAGCATGGAAAATAAACCAACAATGAAAAATAGAATCATAAAATATACTGAATCAAAAGACAGAGAAAAGAGGAAGAACTATTTGGAACAAATAGAAAAACAATAACAAACAGATACACTTAATCATATCAATAGCATTAAATGTAATTGTTCTAAAACTGCTTTTTATATGGAGAGATTGTCACACTGGACAAAAAAAATTAAGAATACACTCTCTGTTGCTTTCAACATACACCTAAGATACAAAGAAATAAATAGATTAAAAGTAAAATATGGGAAAGGTTATAATACAATTTGACTAAACAAAAGAAAGCTGGAGTGGCTATATCAATAACAGATCAAATAATAATACCAGAGGATAAATGATTTCATAATGAAAAGATATGTAAAGCTAATTTAAAATTGTAAATATCTATGCATTTATTAACAGACTATCAAAATATATGAAAGAAAAATTAATAAAACTGTTAAAACAAAATGGACTATTCTACATTTACAGCAAGGGATTGCTATACCTTGTTTCCAATATTGGTAGAACAAGTGAATACAAAATCAGTAGAAATAGTGCAGTGTACTGAAATTGATCTAACTGACATTTATACAACACTCAATAAACAGCAGAAAGACACCTTTGTTTTGTTTCTTCACAAATGTACATGGAAAATTTGTCAATATAATAAATATATCTTAGGTCATAGAAAAAAATCTAGGTAATTTAAAAAATATTCCATTTAAATAATCTACAAAATACATTCTATGACCACATGGGATTAAAATAAAAATCAACGGACATATTTTGTTTCAGATATTTCCACTAAATATACCCAAATGATAGTAATTCAGTTCTCAATATAGAACATACTTTCAACTGAATGAAAAATAACACAATTTGTTAAAATTTGGGGCTGTTGTTAAAGCATGTGTTAAGAGAAATATATAGGACAATGAGAAAAGGCAATGGCACCCCACTCCAGTACTCTTGCCTGGAAAATCCCATGGGCAGAGGAGCCTGGTGGGCTACAGTCCATGTGGTTGCTAAGGGTCAGACACGACTGAGTGACTTCACTTTCACTTTCATGCATTGGAGAAGGACATGGCAACCCTCTCCAGTGTTCTTGCCTGGAGAATCTCAGGGACGGGGGAGCCTGGTGGGCTGCCGTCTATGGGGTCACACAGAGTTGGACACAACTAAAGTGACTTAGCAGCATGGATAGTAAAAATGCACATAAGGATGCAACATCTCATATCAATAACATCATCTATACCTTAGAAAATGCAAAAATAAAGTGCAAATGTAACCTAAAGTAAACAGAATGAAAATAATAAAAATCAGAGAAGAAATCAATAAAAGAGAACTTGGAAAAAAAAAGACAAAAAGTCATTTTTTGAGATCACTAAAAGTCTAAGCTATCAAGAAAAAGTATGAAGACACAAATTACTACTCTGAGAAATGAAAGATATGATGACATTCCAAGATATTCTACAATCTAAAAAACATAGTATCCTCTCTGATTTCTTTCACCAGTGTTTTATAGTTTTCTATATATAGGTCTTTAGTTTCTTCAGGTAGATATATTCCTAAGTATTTTAGTCTTTTCGTTGCAATGGCGAATGGAATTGTTTCCTTAATTTCTCTTTCTATTTTCTCATTATTAGTGTACAGGTATGCAAGGGATTTCTGTGTGTTGATTTTATATCCTGCAACTTTACTATATTCATTGATTAGTTCTAGTAATTTTCTTGTGGAGTCTTTAGAGTTTTCTATGTAGAGGAGCTTCTGCACAACAAAGGTAACTATAAGCAAGGTGAAAAGACAGCCTTCAGAATGGGAGAAAATAATAAATGAAGTAACAGACAAACAACTAATCTCAAAAATATACAAGCAGCTCCTACAGCTCAATTCCAGAAAAATAAATGACCCAAGCAAAAAATGGGCCAAAGAATGAAATAGACATTTCTCCAAAGAAGACATACACATGGCTAACAAACACATGAAAAGATGCTCAACATCACTCATTATCAGAGAAATGCAAATCAAAACCACTATGAGGTACCATTTCACGCCAGTCAGAATGGCTGTGATCCAAAAGTCTCCAAGCAATAAATGCTGGAGAGGGTGTGGAGAAAAGGGAACCCCTTACACTGTTGGTGAGAATGCAAACTAGTGCAGCCACTTTGGAGAACAGTGTGGAGATTCCTTAAAAGACTGGAAATAGAACTGCCTTATGACCCAGCAATCCCACTGCTGGGCATACACACTGAGGAAACCAGAATTGAAAGAGACATGTGTACCCCAAAGTGCATTGCAGCACTGTTTATAATAGCCAGGACATGGAAGCAACCTAGATGTCCATCAGCAGATGAATGGATAAAGAAAGCAGTGGTACATATACACAATGGAGTATTACTCAGCCATTAAAAAGAATACATTTGAATCAGTTCTAATGAAGTGGATGAAACTGGAGCCTATTATACAGAGTGAAGTAAGCCAGAAAGAAAAATACCAATACAATATACTAATGCATATATATGGAATTTAAAAAGATGGTAACAACAACCCTGTGTGTGAGACAGCAAAAGAGACACTGATGTATAAAACAGTCTTTTGGACTCTGTGGGAGAGGGAGAGGGTGGAATGATTTGGGAGAAAGGCATTTAAATATGTATAACATCATATATTAAATGAGTCGCCAGTCCAAGTTCAATACACGATACTGGGTGCTTGGGGCTGGTGTACTGGGATGACCCAGAGGGATGGTATGGGGAGGGAGAAGGGAGGAGGGTTCAGGATGGGGAACACATGTATACCTGTGGCAGATTCATTTTGATATATGGCAAAACTAATACAATATTGTAAAGTTAAATAAAATTAAATTAAAAAAATAAAATAAAATAAAAACATAGTAAATAATCATCATGAAAATTATGGTATTTAAAATTTTACCATTTAAAAAATTTTTTTAAATGTTAGAGAAAGCATAATAATGCTAATTCCACACAAAATCTAAAAATTTGCAGAAGAGTACTTCTCAATTAATTTTATTAGGCTTATGTTACCCTGATACCAAAAATCATAGAAATAAATTAGATCGAGAACAACAAATTACTATTACTCCAGATAAATATAGATTTAAATACTATGAATAGTATTTTAGCTAATTTAATCTAATAATATGAATAATAATTTATCATAATCAGATGGGATTTATCCCAGGGATTTAAATTTGATTTAATCAAAGTGAATGTAATTTATCATATTAACAAAATAAACATGAAAATTATATGATAATTTGAAAAGCCAGAAAAGAAAAACAATAAAATTCCAGTACTAGTTTCCACTATAAAATATCAACAACCTAGACACAGAAAAGTACCCTCTCATCCTGATAAAGTATATCAATGAAAACCCTATGGCCAATGACAACTTAATGTGAAAGACTTCTTAATATCTCCAAGATCAGGAGGAAGACCAAGATCTTCTCTCTTTACTTTTAGTCAATATTGTATTACAGATTGCACCTACTGCAATAAGAAAGTTATACTAACTAGAAAGAAAGAAAGAAACATTTGTTATTCAAGACTACTCGAATATCAATGTAGAAATTTAATGGATTTTTAAAAATATCAAAACCCTACAACTATTAAGTCAATTTAGCAAGGTACTAATATCAAAATAAAAATTAAGTATTTTATTTATTGTCAACTAAAAAAAATAGTCACAGCCTAAAAGTTTAGAGTTATGTTTTATTTTGTAGGAAATTTTAGTATTTCCAGCCCGGAAGACTCAAGTGACCCAGAGAGAACTGCTTAGAGGAGGTGGCAGATGAGGGAGTCAGTTTATATAGAAGTTTGTAACAAAGGCAAGTAGTCTGATCATCAAAAGTAATTTTGTGAATTAAAGAAAGCCAGATATCTTAAGAAATTTAGCATTTTTTCTATGGGAAGATGTAAGAGTCTCAGACTAACGGAAATAATTCTTTTCATATACATCTCAGCTATCTGGAGCCAGTATCCTGTTTTTCCTCAGTTTTTCCTGATGGCTGTCAGATCACACGTATTGCTCTCCTTCCCTTCCTGGTTGCCCTGGAGGGCTGGAATTCCTGATGACTTTGACGCCTTTGTTTCTTGATTTAGTAGTAAATACTCCACTTCTCAAGCTCCCTAGGTGGCTCTAGTTATAAAGAACCCATCTGCCAATGCAGGAGATAAAAGAGACACAGGTTTGATCCCTGGGTCAGGAAGACCCCTCGGAAGAGGGCATGGCAACCCACTCCAGAAGTCTTACCTGGAGAAATAGATGGACAGAGGAGCCTGGTGGGCTACAGTCCACAGGGTCTCAAAGAGTTAGCACAACTGAAGCTATTTAGCATGCACTCAAGCACACTCCGTTTCTCAGTACTAATGAACAATCCAAACTGAAATTAAAAAGAATACCATTTACAAGAAGAACAAATACATGATATACTTTGGATGTAAATATGAGGAAAGATGTGCTAAACCTATACATTTGAAAGTATAAAACATTGCTGAGAGAAATTAAATACAGCCTAAATAAATATAACTGTTCATGAGGCTGAAGGTTCTATGTTGGTAAGATATCAATTCTCCCCAAAGCAGTCTACAGCTACAGCAAACCTCAGTCAAAATCTGAGCAGGTTGCCCAGCAAGCATATGAAAAGATACTTAACATTACTAATTATAAGAGAAATGCAGGTTAAAAACACAATGAGATTTTACCGTAAATCCATCAGAATAGCCACTATCAAAAGAGCGGAAAATAGCAAGCACTGGGGAGGATGTGAAGAAATTGGAAACTTTGTTTACTATCAGCCATTATGGAAAAAAGTATAGGTTGGTCAAAATATTAAAAATAGAATTATCATGTGATCCAGCAATTTCACTTCTGGATGTATTTCCAAAATTATACAAAGCAGGATCTCTGAACTATTTGCATACTCATGTTTATTGCAGCCTTATTCACAATAGCCAAGAGGTAGAAGCAATTCCTATGTTCATCAGTGGATGAATGGATAGAGCAAATGTGGTATATACATACAATAGACTATTATGCAACATTTAAAAAGAGGTGTTACAACATGAAAGAACTTTGGGGATATTATGCTAAGTGGAATGAGCTAGTCATAAAAGGACAAATACCATATAATGCCACTCATATAAAATACCTGAAGTAGTAAAAATTGTAAACATAGAAGAAAAGTGGTTGCCTAAGGCTGATGGAGGAAGGGAAAGAGGCAATTAGTGTTTAATGGATATAGAGTGTTTGGCAAAATGAAAGGATTTAGACATCGTTTGCACAAAATGTGAAGATATTTAAAACTGCTGCTGCTAAGTCGCTTCAGTTGTGTCTGACTCTGTGCGACCCCGTAGACGGCAGCCCACCAGGCTCCCCGTCCCTGGGATTCTCCAGGCATGAACACTGGGGTGGGTTGCCATTTCCTTCTCCAATGCATGAAAGTGAAAAGTGAAAGTGAAGTTACTCAGTCTTGTCAGACTCTTAGCGACCCCTTGGACTGCAGCCCACCAGGCTCCTCCATCCATGGGATTTTCCAGGCCAGAGTACTGGAGTGGGGTGCCATTGCCTTCTCCAGAACTGTAAAATTAAAAATGGTTAGGACAGTAGGCTCAGTGTTACATATTTTTAACATACACATATACACAAATCTTAGCAAGCTTTCTTATAGAACTTGAAGTTTATTGCAAAAATTGATATGGAAATGCAAATGACTTGGAATAGTGAAATCAACTTAATAGAATGACAAAGTTGGAGAACTAGAAAACAATATGATTTCAAGGTAAAACTACCTAATTCTAAGACATATTATAAATCTCAGTCATCAAGGCAATGCAGTTTAATTCTCAAGTAAGATAAATTGGAGAAGGCAATGGCAACACACTCCAGTACTCTGGCCTGGAAAATCCCATGGGTGGAGGAGTCTGGTACACTGCAGTCCATGGAGTCGCGAAGAGTCCAACTCGACTGAGCAACTTCCCTTTCACTTTTCATTTTCATGCATTGGAGAAGGAAATGGCAACCCACTCCAGTGTTCTTGCCTGGAGAATCCCAGGGATGGAGGAGCCTGGTGGGCTGCCGTCTACGGGGTTGCACAGAGTCGGACACAACTAAAGCGACTTAGCAGCAGCAGCAGAAAGATAAGTATTAATATATTTATGTAGATATAGTCCAGAAAAATATACATGTACATATGGAAAACTGATTTTTGACAAAGGTACAATTCAGTGGAGGTAAGGTAGTTTTATTTTCAACAAATATCACTAGAGTAATGAAAAGTTAATATGCAAAAACAAGAGCTTTGTAACATAACCACACTTTATACAAAAATTATTTAAAAATGAAAAGCAGACCCAAATGGAAAACCAAAACCTTTAATATTTTCAGAAGAAAATAAAAGATACTGTCTTTGTGATCCTGGATTCACTACTATTAAAAATATTTGCATCAAAAGTCACCACTGAAATAATGAGAGAACAATCTAAAATTGGGGAGAAAATATTTGTAGCATTGTATCTGCTCAAGAACTTGCATCATTAGTGCACAAAGAATGCTCAAAAATCAAAAACAAGAAAATAACTCAATAAAAATGGTCAAAAAGTCAAGAAGAGACATCTCCAAAGAAAATAAACAAATGCAAGTATACATTTAAAAAGATGATTCGTATGCTTAATAACAAAGGAAATATTAATATTTCCTTTATTTTGATTTTGATTTCATTTTATTTTGATAATTTCCTTTATTTTTTCAAATTAAAACCATCAGAAAATATCATTATGTATTCCAATAGCTAAATGAAAAGGATGGGCCATACCAAATATCTGGAGATGAGGAGGAACTGGCACTCTCACTTATTGATAAAGAGGATATGACTGATATAATCAATTTGTAAAACCTTTTAGTGGTTTATTATAAAGTCCAGCCAGATATGCAGATGACACCATCCTTATGGCAGAAAGTGAAGAGGAACTCAAAAGCCTCTTGATGAAAGTGAAAGAGGAGGGTGAAAAAGTTGGCTTAAAGCTCAACATTCAGAAAACGAAGATCATGGCATCTGGTCCCATCACTTCATGGGAAATAGATGGAGAAACAGTGGAAACAGTGTCAGACTTTATTTTTGGGGGCTGCAAAATCATTGCAGATAGTGACTGCAGCCATGAAATTAAAAGACACTTACTCCTTGGAAGAAAATGTAAGACCAAATGAGATAGCATATTGAAAAGTAGAGACATTACTTTGCCAACAAAAATCTGTCTAGTCAAGGCTATGGTTTTTCCCGTGGTCATGTATGGATGTGAGTTGGACTGTGAAGAAAGCTGAGCACCGAAGAATTGATGCTTTTGAACTGTGGTGTTGGAGAAGACTCTTGAGAGTCCCTTGGACTGCAAGGAGATCCAACCAGTCCATCCTAAAGGAGATCAGTCCTGGGTGTTCTTTGGAAGGACTGATGCTAAAGCTGAAACTCCATTACTTTGGCCACCTCATGCAAAGAGTTGACTCATTGGAAAAGACCCTCATGCTGGAAGGGATTGGGGGCAGGAGGAGAAGGGGATGACAGAGGATGATATGGCTGGATGGCATCACCAACTCAGTAGACATGAATTTGGGTAAACTTCGGGAGTTGGTGATGGACAGGGAGGCCTGGTGTGCTGCAGTTCATGGGGTCGCAAAGAGCTGGTCACGCCTGAGTGACTGAACTGAACTAATAAAGTTCAGCATGTTCCTGCCATATAAATCAAATATTCCATCTCTAGATATTTAGTTAAGAATAAATAAAGCATATAGATATACAAAGACTTGCAAATGAATATTCATTTTCTCTGTTATACCCTTGAGCTGAAAACAGTCCAAATGTTCAAAAGGTGATTGAAAAAACAAATAAAGGTATGTATATTTATAACAGAATACTACTCAGCCACAAATGGTAATGAGCTATTAATACATGCCACTGCCTTGGTAAACTTCAGAATAATGAAGTTGAATAAAAGAAGTTAGTTAAAAGAATACATACTCATTTCCATTTATGTAAAATTCTAGAAAATGCAAATCAAACTCTAGTGACAGAAAGAGACATATGGTTGCCTAGAGATGAGGGCGTGTTTGATGGGTAGTTGAGAGAGATTACATAGTCATGAGAAAATATTTTGGGGTGATACATTCAATATCTTGATTGTAGTGATTGCTTCATGGGAGTTTATATATGTCAAAATTATCAAATTGTGTGTCAGGGAGAAAACATTTTCCTCTACTCTTCCAGGTCCTTCTGGCTGGTTCAAGAACTAAATGATCATAAGAAAGGTTAATAGGAGAAAATCTAACAAAAATCTAATAACATGTATATATGTGGGAGGAGAAGGCAAAGGCAACCCACTCCAGTACTCTGGCCTGGAAAATCCCATGGGCGGAGGAGCCTGGTAGGCTGCAGTCCATGGGGTAGGGAAGAACAACTCAACATTACTGAGCAACTTCACTTTCACTTTTCACTTTCATGTATTGGAGAAGGAAATGGCAATTCACCCCAGTGTTCTTGCCTCGAGAATCCCAGGGATGGGGGAGCCTGGTGGGCTGCCATCTATGGGGTTGCACAGAGTTGGACACAACTGAAGCAACTTAGCACCAGCACCATATATATGGGAGAGATCCAGGAGAAGTGAATAACTCACCAAAATGACTGAAGCCCTCACCTTAAATACCATCTTCAGCTAAAGATAAAAGAGGGTGTTGAGGGTAGAGATTTCGGACTTCAAAAGGGAGGAAGACAGTTCCCATTGATGGAAAAGCAAATGTTTGGTAATACATGTTTGCTGGGTCATGCAGAAAGAATAGGGTGTGGAGTGAACTCTGATCTTTAGGCTCTACCCAATTTTCCCCACCTCCTCTTGCCCATAGTCTTTGCAGATACCTCAGGAGATAGCTCAACTCAGAACTCTTTGTATAAATTATTCTGGACACCTAAGTTCAGTTCAGTTCAGTCGCTCAGTCGTGTCCGACTGTTTGCAACCCCATGAATTGCAGCACGCCAGGCCTCCCTGTCCATCACCAACTCCCAGAATTCACTCAGACTCACGTCCATCGAGTCGGTGATGCCATCCAGCCATCTCATACATTGTCATCCCCTTCTCCTCCTGCCCCCAATCCCTCCCAGCATCAGAGTCTTTTCCAATGAGTCAACTCTTCACATGAGGTGGCCAAAATATTGGAGTTTCAGCTTCAGCATTAGTTCCTCCAATGAACACCCAGGACTGATCTCCTTTAGGATGGACTGGTTGGATCTCCTTGCAGTCCAAGGGACTCTCAAGAGTCTTCTCCAACACCACAGTTCAAAAGCATCAATTCTTTGGCACCTAAAGGGGAAATCAAAGTCTCCTCTCAAGTCTTTGGGCCTTGATTATTTTCAGCTCAAAATCATCCTCATGCCAGAGACGTTTTGAGGTGGCACATTTCGTTTCTCTGCCTATGCTTTAAATGTATGCATTTATTTTTATCAATTCTATTGCAAATAAATAATAACACAGCTCTTCCTGTCCCCACATTGTAACTCAGGAGATGAAACACAGTTTCACTTAGGAGAAACACTTACGTAAGTGCTAAATCTGGCTCATATTTTGGATTCACTTTATTACTATTTGCTTGATTTTGGTGGTATTTTTTTTCTATTTTTCCTACCTCAAAGATGAACTGTAAGTTGAAGCATTCATGCATTTATCTTTGTTTTCTTGTTGTAAAGAAATTTCAATACTATTTCTGGATAAATCACACTAGTCTATTACGAAATTTTGTGCTATATCTACGTTGAATGTTTATTAACTTTTGAAAGACTCAGCAAGTATTGTATGTGTGTGTTTCTATGTGATCATGCAATATCATTTCAAAAGGCCAGAATAAAAAGTAGAAATAGGGAGAAGAAGGAAAAACATTTCCATCAGAAATGTGCATTGGTTAGCTCAAGGTTTGAAAAAAGTTAAGTTTAGGTAGAACCAGGTGTGGTCATGGCAACACAGGATTTTAAGAGAAACCTCCCTTTAATTATATATAGAAAAAGGAAAAGAATCTGACACTTGTAGTTTGTTTCCTCCTGCCGCTTAGGAGAGAGATAGGAAAACATTTGACACTTGCCTCAATTTGGAGACTCCTAGCCTTCCTGTGTTACCCTCTCAGTTTTATTAGTACCATTTTTCTAGATTCCATACACATGTGTTCATATACAATATTTGTCCTTATCTTTCTGACTTACTTCACTCTGTGTAATAGGCTCTAGGTTCATCTATCTCATCAGGATGGACTTGAATGTGTTCTTTTTTTTTATAGCTGAGTAATATTCCATTGTCTATATGCACCACAATCTCTGTATCTATACATCTGTCAATGGACATCTAGGTCGCTTCCATGTCTTCGTTATTGGAAATAGTGCTGCAGCAAACATTGGGGCACATGCATCTCTTTCATTTATGGTTTTCTCAGGGTGTCTGTCCAGCAGAGGAATTGTTGGATCACATGGTAATTCTGTTCCTACTTTTTAAATCAATCTCCATGCTGTTCTCCATAGTGGCTGTATCAATTTACATTCCCAGCAACAGAGTAAGAGGGTTTCTTTTCTACACATCCTCTCTAGTATGTATTGTTTGTAGACTTTTAATGATGACCATTGTGACGGATGTGAAGTGATACCTCATTGTAGTGTTTATTTGCATTTCTCTAATAATGAGTGATGTAGAGCATCTTTTTGTGTTGGTTGGCCATCTGTATATCTTCTTTGGAGAAATGTCTGTTTAGGTCTTCCCCCATTTTTTTGATTGAGTTGTTTCTCTGGTGTTGAGCTGTATGAGCTACCTGTATATTTTGGAGATTAATCCTTTGTCAGTTGTTTCATTTGCACTTATTTTCTCCCATTCTGAAGGTTGTCTTTTAATCTTGTTTATTGTTTCCTTTGCTGTGCAAAAGCTTTTTAGTTTAATTAAGTCCCATTTGTTTACTTTTGTTTTTATTTCCATTACTGTAGGAGGTTCGTCAAAGAGGGTCTTGCTGTGATATATATCAAAGACTGTACTGCCTATATTTTCCTCTAAGAGTTTTATATTTTCTGATCTTCCATTTAAATCTTCAACCCATTTTGAGTTTATTTTTGTGTATGGTATTTTCCCCATTTTTAATTGGTCTTTTATTGTTCAGTTTTAGGAGTTATTTCTATAAGTATATATTAATCACCTATCAGATATGCAACCTGAAAATATTTTCTCCCATTCTGTGTGATTTGCTGTTTAATAATTGGGTCACTTTCAGGCTTACTGAAAAGTTTGCCAAAATGCCTATTATTTTTTTCTCCAAGCATTGTCCTTTCTACAGTTCTTCTGGCTTTCAGACTTTCCTTCTTCATTCTTTTGTGTGCATCAGTGTAGTTCAGACTCAAATGAGTGGCGAAATTTCGCTACCCTTTGCTCACATTTGGTCATATAACAATAACATTGGACAGTATACTTATGATAGAAAAAAGAAAAAGAAGTCATATCTTTATAAATTGTATTTAAGAGCTCATAGTTGCTATTAGAACAATCTCATTCATTTTCTTCAGAATGTTTTTTGTCAATGCACTATTCTTTGCAAATGCAAAAATTTCATGAGCATATTTACTTGCATATTGTGCTTCATCAAAGCTGTTTTATAACATTTTTCTTGTAAAATTTTCTATTGCTTTCAATGGTTTCCTTAACCTATATTTTCTCTAAAACATTTTTTAGCACATTATTTGTTGAGCTATTTGTATTCTCAGCCCCCGGATCTTGCTAGATATGAAGAAAAGAGCACAAAATGTAGTCTGTATTCTCAAGAAGTTACTGATCTTAAAAAAATTAGGGCATAATAAAATGGACATAGAATAAGCAAATAATATTTTTAAATGCCCACTGTTGTACACAGTATGGTGTATGGCAGAAGATGAAATTTGAGGATAAATCCATGATTGCAATTCTGACATTGTTTCTTATAATATATATACCCTTTTTTTGTTACCTTTATTGTATTCATGTGTAAAGTGAAGTTAACATTTTCATAATAAAATTTGGGTTTTATTACAAAGAGAAATTGCAATGCACTTCATCTATTACATGTAAGGCATTAATGATACCAAACTGAATTCCTTTCTTAATGATCATATTGAGTGGCTTTATTTAAATCCTTAAATTTTAACTTAATTGCATAATATAAAAAGTTTCTTCACTTAAATCAGAATCTTGAATCACTTTGATGAACCTGTCATTTTATTTCTGTTTTTACCACATTACTTTGTAAGTTTTAAAACATTTTTTAAAAATTTAGTATATTAAAATTTTATTTTTTTGCTCATTATGATATTAACTCAGGAAATTATAAGAAACCTCAATATGTTATTAAAGTTATATTTTTCATTTCTTAATGAGAGACAGAATTAGATTTGCCAGTTTTAAATTAACATATGTCTTTTTCTTTCATCAAATTGCTTCAATAAGTAAAAGTAATGTGACCTAGTTAAATATCCTTTTATCATTGAAAAATAGATATATAATGTCAGCTGTATTATTGGTTATTTAAAGTGCAAATAAATAAATGAAGGTTTTTTTGCCTGCAATCTAAATGCTCTTTTTTGAATTTATCATTACTTGTGATGTTAATTTATTTAAATTCTTATGGATCATATAACCTCACTGAGAAATTTTTATTAGAAATATGATAATGGTATTGATCCATATTGGGATGTCAGGCTTGGAATCTCTTTTTTGGCTATGTCTAAATTAATGTATTATGCAAATGTATAACTTGACTAAATATGTTTTTTGCTACTTGAATTACATTAGCAATCGTTCTTCTAGACATGGCCTCAGATTAAATATGTGGAATCAGTCCAGCAGGTTTGACAAATTCTGTGTATTCTCACCATTAAGAGAGAAATGAATTGTCAGAAGTAGAATTAGAATAAGAATCTTATTCCAAAGTTTCCATTGGCCAAATAAAAGTGTTTGGAGGAGGAAGTATACTTTGTAGCTTCATGACAGCTGCTTGTCTATTTGTTTGTTGTTATTTTGGGATCAGTGCAAGAATTAAATGAACATTCCCTTGAAAATTTAATGTTGTTCCCCAAAACTTATTCATACAGTATTGCCATTTTCTTGAATAATGCAATATCTCACATTTTCAATTTATTTACTCTGTGTTTACTCTATTTTTATTATGTTCGGTGTATTAATGAAATTGCGATATCATTGTATTTGTATTAATATAGTGTCAAGTACTCTTTGCTGGCTAGCCACTTGTTACAGCTGGAAATAGTCTTTTGAAGTCCATGAGCTTGATATTCCATAATTATCTACATTTAACAATTAATTTGACTAAGAAATAAAACACTTAAACTCAAGGATAAATGCTTAAACCCACTATTGTTAAAATTATACTTCAGTGGCAATGTTATAGGGCTTCCCTGGTGGCTCATATAGTAAAGAATCTGCCTGCAATTCAAGAGACTCAGATTTGATCCCTGGGTCAGGAAGATCCCCTGGAGAAGGCAATGTTAAAGATCAAATCAGGGAAAACTAGACCGGGATGTACAGGCTCACTGAGTCAAGGAGCAATGCAAAGACAACTTGATTTTCACTCTTCATGAATAGGATGCCTGATAGATCTGAAATAATAAGATCATTGCCAGCTCTTTCAGAAATTCTGAGCTTCAGCTTTCAGATATCACCTTTCTTATCTCACTGAACTTGTCAACAGGAAACATAGTCTTTTTTCCATTTTCACCTCATGTTTGTCAATAAGTTCATGATGAATGATTACATGCAACATGAACTGACCTGAGATTTGCATTCTACCTCAGTCAACTATCTTTTATCAGACAGCTACCAAACACCTTTACAGATAGCTTCATGTCTTACCTTTCCTGACTTTCCAGGCTGCAGATTTTTTACAGTTGAGAAATGAACACAGCATCTACTTCCCTCACAACATCTGTAAAATTGGCCCCTCTTAATGAGACTTACAGAGGCCTGTATATAACATAAATTAGTCACAACCCCCCCGACACACACACACATACATATGCACTCTCAAGGATATTTAGACCCCTTTGATAAAATGTCTTTCCTATCTAGTTCTGTGCTTCTCTAATGCTCTAGTGTCTGATCCCTGGAAGAGTTATCCTTGCTCCTCTGATTAGTGGGGTGTTTCATTATCTTTCCATTTTATAGAGTCAAGTCCCCTAATTCAAACTCCATACTCGATTTGCCAGTCCCCTCCAGGCTACCATAACAGACTCAATAGACTGAGTTGATGCAACAACAGAAGTTTACTTTCTTACAGTTCTGCAGGCTAGAAGTCCAAAATCAAGACATCAGCATGGTTAGTTCCTGGTTAGTGCTGCGCCCTGGCATATAGACTGCTGCTTCCTCACTTGTCCTCACGAGGTGAAGAGAGACAAAGCAAGCTCTTTGGTGTCTTTTTGGGAACAACACTAATCCCATAATGAGGATCCCACCTTTATGATCTCATCTAAACCAAACATCCTTTATATCTCCAAACATCCTTACACTGGGGATTAGGACTTCAGCATGATGTTGGGAGGGGAAAGTCCATAACACCAACATGGATCTTTTCCTCTAGGACGGAAGTTGGAATGTCTATTCTCCTCAGGGGGAAAATAGTTCTATCCTGTTTAAAAAAGATACAACAGGTTCCCAATGGAGTCAGTTATGCTAAGCCCACATCACCAAACCAAGACGTAACACCTAATTTACGTTTTCAGTCTCTTCAGGAGTAGAATCTTAAACCAATCTGAAATTACTTGGTCAGTAGAGAGTTAACTCAGAGAAGGCAATGGCAACCACTCCAGTACTCTTGCCTGGAAAATCCCATGGATGGAAGAGCATGGTAGGCTGCAGTCCATTGGGTAGCTAAGAGTCGGACATGACTGAACGACTTCACTTTCATTTTTCACTTTCATGCACTGGAGAAGGAAATGGCAACCCACTGTAGTATCCTTGCCTGGAGAATCCCAGGGACAGAGGAACCTGTCGGGTACCGTCTATGGGGTCACACAGAGTCAGACACGATTGACGTGACTTAGTAGCAGAAGCAGAGAGGTAACTGGCCTGATAGTCCCCTCAGAAAAGATGACTTTGCCTAAAACAATTTGCTCTTTGCTAGTAACTCTTTGTCTCACCCCCTCTGCCTATAAGTCTTTCATTTTGTACAGCTCTTCAGAGCATCTTTCTATCTCCTTGTTGGGATTATGCACAATTTAAAAAAGGCCATAAAATCTCTAAAACTTCCTCAGTTGATTTTTTTTTTTTTAACAGTCCCTTGTGGTTGTGCTTACTCGCTCAGTCACGTCCAACTCTTTGCGACTCCATGGACTGCATCCCTCTAGGCTACTCTGTCCATTGGGATTCTCCTGGCAAGAATACCAGAGTGGGTTGCCAATGCTCTTTTCCAGGGGATCTTTCCAACCCAGGTCTACTGCCTTGCAAGCAGATTCTTTACTGACTGAGGCACCAGGGACAAGACACTCTTTTAATCTGACCATCTTCTGCTCATAACTTCTGCCGTTACAACTAGGATAACCTTTTAGAATATGTTTCTTTCTCATTGACTCAATTTGCAAAGTCTGAGGCATTCAGTTCAGAATATCAACGAGAGTTGAATTTCACACAAATGTGTTCCTCTATCTACTCTCAACTGCCATGAGACAACTCCATTTTCAATTTTTGCCATTGTCCAGTGACTACTTCAACTTTCTTATGGATAACTTCTGATAAAGGATACATAAATTACAAAGATAAAAATCTTTCTACAATGAAAGAAACCTTTATTATGCAAAGCAATTTAAGTCTATTGTCTCAAAGCTCTGCTTTCAATAATAGAATCTTCAATTTATCTTTGAATAACAAAGAGGCCCATTAGAGTTATTTTTGTAAAAACAAAGTGATGATTTGATAAAACATAAATATAGCTCTCTGTTAGAAAAACAGAAAGACAGGTCAAAGCTTAATGCTTACTTCCCACTCATTTCTAGGTTTTATGGTTTCCTAATGAGAGTGCTCATTATTAGAGACCTATTAAATCCGGTGGACAGAATTTGTCTTTAATTATTGCATATATATATTAATATTTTCTTTCTAGTGATAAAATGATATAAGATCACACATACTTTGTCTATTATTTAGTATAAGTATGTAGCAGGATAAAATTTTCTTCATGGTTATTTCCTTTCCACTGAACATGCCTTCAACTTTTCCTTTTAAGCTTGTGATTTCTTCTCTTTCTCAGGTTTGTTGAATCAGAAAAGACATTGATATCTAATATAAATAATCCTTTAATACTCATTATGTATATTATGCTGGCAAAACAATAGTATAGAAACTGTTACTCTCAATTAAACTTATTAACCAGGGAGGAGAGAGAGGAAGAGTGAGTGAGTGAGTGTGTGTGTGCATGCTCAGTCCTTTCCAGCTCTTTGAGACCCCAGGGACTGTAGCTCAACTGTAGCCCACCAGGCTCCTCTGCCCATAAAATTTTTTAGGCAAGAACACTGGAGTGGGTTGCTGCTTCCTCCTCCAAGTGATCTTCCTGTCTCAGGGACTTAACCCTTGTCTCTTACATCTCCTGCATTGAGAGGCAGATTCTTTACTTCTACACTGCCTGGGAAACCCCAATGTTATGCTTAAAAAGCAGGAAATGATTCTCCTAGGATGACAGAAATAAAATGAGAAGAGCCTGCCAGCCATTTTTAAGTCAAAGCCCTGGGGAGGTAATCATACAGATGCATAATGAGGTTAAACAGAAAGGACAATTGTAAAAGTATCAAGGAGTTGTCTTGCTCTACCTGAAGTAGCTTCTGGGAGACGAACAAGGGCTGCCATAGCAACTACCACTGTGATTATGTCAGTTACAAAGAATATGAGAAATGAAGGAGTTTTTTCAGCCTAGAACGGAGAACAAAGAGAACCAGAGGTGAAGCATCTCACATTCACCTATGTGAAGGTGTTTCACATAGTCTTGCTATCATTTAAACACCCAACCCCATCAAGGTAGGTGTCAGGCAACTGGATAAAGTTCCAGTAACAGCAAATGGCTTGAAATGAACTGGAGATAGAACCAAAAAGAACAAATAGCAGGAGAGGAGATTAATCAGAGGTCAGATTGTACAATGTGACAACACAGGTCATTTTTAAACATTTAAGAATTACCAAAATACCACGGGAAGACTACAAAAGGGGTTTACACACAAGTGTGACATAACCAGGTATCTATTTGCAGTTCATCCCTGCTGGCCCTATCCCTAACAATGGAGAGTACAGAGCAGTACTTGTAACTAACAGTCAAAGAGAGAGTTAGAAGGCTATCTAGTCATTCCAGCAAGGAATAACAAAGCGTGTAATCAAGGATAACAGCAAATAGAAAGAAACAATAGGACTTTGAGTGTATTAGAAAGTCAAAGTGACAGGATTTGATGAATAATTGGATATTGGGAGTTCAGTGAAATAAATTTTCAAGGGTGACTCCCAGATTCCTCCATAAAGAATGGCATGTATAGTGGAAGAGAAAATGATTTAGGTGGAAAGTTTATAAATTTGGACACAGGGATGACACAGGGCCTTATGGTCTTGTATAGACTTTGACTTCCATACTGAAAGCCGATTAGAAGTTTCAAAGCAAAAATTTTACTGCATAAGTAAAACAGGTGTCTTAGTTCATTTTGGAGAAGGCAATGGCACCCCACTCCAGTACTTTTGCCTAGAAAATCCCATGGATGGAGGAGCCTGGTGAGCTGCAGTCCATGGGGTCGCTAGAGTCAGACACGACTGAGCGACTTCACTTTCACTTTTCACTTTCCACTTTCATGCATTGGAGAAGGAAATGGCAACCCATTCCAGTGTTCTTGCCTGGAGAATCCCAGGAATGGGAAGGCTGGTTGGCTGCCGTCTCTGGGGTCGTACAGACTCGGACACGACTGAAGTGACGTAGCATCAGCATAGTTCATTTTGGCTCTGAAAATAAACTACCATATACTGTGTAGCTTAACAAATAAGAGAAATTTGTTTCTCACAGAGAGGTTAGGAAGCCCAATATCAATGTGCTAGCAGAGTCAGTTTCTAGTGAGGCCTCACTTCCTGGTTCACAGATGGCATCTTCCTGCTGGATCCTCACTTGACTGAAGAGATGAGGGAGTTTTCTAGTGTATCTTTTAAAAAGGCACTAACCCCAATCATGAGGGCTTCACTCTCATGATCTAATCACCTCTCAAAGCCTCCTCTACCTGCAAATATCTTCACACTAGAGCTGAGATTTCAACGTGTGAATTTAGGTGGTGTGAGAACACGAAATTTCAGATTGTAGTAACAGACAAGGAAGACTTTATTCATGGCAATAAGGGAGAAAGGTCAGAACTCAGCCTGAGCTTAACTCACTAAAACAAAGGGCTAGATGGTTTTTTAAAATATGTGGGTAGAGGATGAGGGTGGGGAATCACAGTCCACTTGCGTTTGTAACTGTCCTTACCCAAAGGAGGAGCTACAATTCTCACACCTTCATGACATAAAGTAGCTTTACCACTTGGAGCAAGGTGCCCACTGAGGTTAGAAGTTAGGCTCCTACACTTCCACAGAAACTGAAAGATGAGCCGCTATCTTCCTGGAAAAGGATGGCTCCCAGGTCCTTGAAAATGACTTTATTGGGTTGTAAGTCTGGCACCAGGCTTAAAAAAAAAAAATTATTGGAGTATAGTTCATATAAGAGGTTTTCCAGGTGGCACAATTAAGAAATTAAGAATCTTCCTGCCAGTGCAGAAGACTCAAGAGACACTGGTTTGATTCTGGGTGGGGAAAATCCCCTGGAGTAGGAAATGGCAACCCACTCCAATATTCTTGCCTGGAGAATCCCATGAACAGAGGAGCCTGGTGGGTTACAGTCCATGGGATCACAAAGAGTTGGACATGATTGTGCAACTCAGCATGCATGCACATAGTTGTTTTAAAATATTGTGGTAGTTTTTACTGTATAACAAAGTGAATCAGAGTGAATATCCACTCTTTTTTAGATTCTCTTTTCCATATAGATCATTACAGGGTATTGAGTATATTGTAGGTCCTTGCTAGTCACCTATCTTTGTGTATGGTAGTGTGTATATGTCTATCCCAGTCTCCCAATATCCCCCTTTTCCCCTTTGAAACCATTAGTTTGTTTTCTACATCTGTGACTCTATTTCTGTTTTTGTAAATAAGTTCATTTGTATAATTTTTTTAGATTTCACATATAAGCAATATCATATGATATTCATCACAGAATGATGTCCATCTATGTTGCTATAAATGACATTGTTTCATTTTTTATGACTCAACAATATTCCATTGTATTTATGTACCACCTCTTTATCTTTTCCTCTGTCCATGGACATTTAAGTTGCTTCCATATCATGGCTATTGTAAATAATACTGCAATGAACATTAGGGTATATGCATCTTTAAATTATGATTTTCTTCAGGTATATGCCCAGATTTGGGATTGTAGGATCATATGATAGTTCTAGTTTTAGTTTTTTAAGAAACCTCCATGCTATTCCCCATAGGGGCTGTACCAGTTTACATTCCCACCAACAGTGTACAAGGTTTCACTTTTCTCCACACCTTCTCCAGCATTTATTTTTTTGTATATTTTTTTTTTTATCATGGCCATGCTGACTAGTGTGAGGTGACACTTTATTGTAATATTGATTTACATTTTGATAATAACCAAAATAAACTAATAGCTAATGCAGTGCAATATTCATAACAACAACAAAAAAAATCCCAAACAACTCAATCAAAAAAACAAAAAAAAAAAAAAAAGAGCAGAAGATCTAAATAGACATTTCTCCAAAGAAGATTTACAGATGACCAAAAAACACATGAAAATATGTTCAACATCACTAATTATCAAAGAAATGCAAATCAAAAGTACAATGAGGTAGAAACAGGCTTTTAATAAATAGATGAATATTTCAAAGTGGCAGAGAAAGAATTTACAGTAATAAGTTTTCTAAATTAAACACTACAATAGGAAAAAAGAAGAGATCAGACTCCTATGTTTAAAATGAAGCTTGTGTAAAGTTTAGTCAAACTGAGGGCAAGTTTAGGCCCTCTTGGTCAAAGGCAAGTTTAAAGCAGAGGAGCTTTAGGTTTAAAGATGGATTTCCTTTTTTATTCAGTATTTATCTTGCTATGTCTGATTTATTGGTTCATTATAATTAGCAGGCTTATTCACAGGTTTCATCTCCCTTTATAAAGAAATGAATATGCGTAAGTTCAGTTCAGTTGCTTAGTCCTGTCGGACTCTTTGTGACCCTATGAATCGCAGCACGCCAGGCCTCCCTGTCCATCACCAACTCCCGGAGGTCACCCAGACTCATATCCATCGAGGCAGTGATGCCATCCAGCCATCTCATCCTCTGTCGTCCCCTTCTCCTCCTGCCCTCAATCCCTCCCAGCATCAGAATCTTCTCTAATGAGTCAACTCTTCGCATGAGGTGGCCAAAGTACTGGAGTTTCAGCTTTAGCATCATTCCTTCCAAAGAAATCCCAGGGCTGATCTCCTTCAGAATGCACTGGTTGGATCTCCTTGCAGTCCAAGGGACTCTCAAGAGTCTTCTCCAACACCACAGTTCAAAAGCATCAATTCTTCAGTGCTCGGCCTTCTTCACAGTCCAGCTCTCACATCCATACATGACCACAGGAAAGACCATAGCCTTGACTAGGCGAACCTTTGTTGGCAAAGTGATGTCTCTGCTTTTGAATATGCTATCTAGGTTGGTCATAACTTTCCTTCCAAGGAGTAAGTGTCTTTTAATTTCATGGCTGCAGTCACCATCTGCAGTGATTTTGGAGCCCAGAAAAAGAAAGTCTGACACTGTTTCCACTATTTCCCCATCTATTTCCCATGTAGTGATGGGACCAGATGCCATGATCTTCGTTTTCTGAATGTTGAGCTTTAAGCCAACCTTTTCACTCTCCACTTTCACTTTCAGCAAGAGGCTTTTTAGTTTCTCTTCACTTTCTGCCATAAGGGTGGTGTCATCTGCATATCTGAGGTTATTGATATTTCTCCCAGCAATCTTGATTCCAACTTGTGTTTCTTCCAGTCCAGTGTTTCTCATGATGTACTCTGCATATAAGTTAAATAAACAGGGTAACAATATAGAGCCTTGACGTACTCCTTTTCCTATTTGGAACCAGTCTGTTGTTCCATGTCCAGTTCTAACTGTTGCTTCCTGACCTGCATACAAAATTTCTCAAAAGGCAGATCAGGTGGTCTGGTATTTCCATTTCTTTCAGAATTTTCCACAGTTTATTGTGATCCACACAGTCAAAGGCTTTGGCATAGTCAAGAAAGCAGAAATAGATGTTTTTCTGGAACTCTCTTGCTTTTTCCATGATCCAGTGGATGTTGGCAATTTGATCTCTGGTTCCTCTGCCTTTTGTAAAACCAGCTTGAACATCAGGGAGTTCATGGTTCACATATTGCTGAAGCCTGGCTTGGAGAATTTTGAGCATTACTTTACTAGTGTGTGAGATGAGTGCAATTGTGCGGTAGTTTGAGCATTCTTTGGCATTGCCTTTCTTTGGAATTGGGATGAAAACTGACCTTTTCCAACCCTGTGGCCACTGCTGAGTTTTCCAAATTTGCTGGCATATTGCATGTAGCACTTTCACAGCATCATCTTTCAGGATTTGGAATAGCTCCACTGGAATTCCATCACCTCCACTAGCTTTGTTCATAGTGATGCTTTCTAAGGCCCACTTGACTTCACATTCCAGGATGTCTGGCTCTAGGTCAGTGATCACACCATCATGATTATCTGGGTCGTGAAGCTCTTTTTTGTACAGTTCTTCTGTGTATTCTTGCCACCTCTTCTTAATATCTTCTGCATACTATACTTCTATTGAAACATTTTTCTTTTCTGCATGCTTGCAATGTTAATATATAGGACTGGGGACTTTCTCATGCTAGATTTTATGCATGACACACACTTCAGAGCAATCCTTTCTTTTTATTAAGTCTTTGCATTTTTCTGCAGTATCTGCATTGTTAAGAGGTCTCCCTATCCACTTTCTATTTAGAAATAAATATAGACTGGCAAAAACATACACATTACATATATTATATATACATATATTATATACACATATATATATATACATATATATACATAATACACATGGCAAATATATATTCATAATTATGAAGACATATATTTCATAACTAAAAGTAGCATTTAGCTTATACATAAAGGAGAGCACTCATCTCATATTGGTTAATGGAAGGCATATTGAATGTTCCAATAAGTGACAGAGGAATGAAAGAAAAGCTAGAATTTTATCAGTCAATATATACTTAATATATATAATTTTAGGTGTAAATGTAACTAACACTATGTATTTTTTTCTAACCTATAAGGGGAAATAAATATATTATTGGCATCAGGAAAGTACAAATCACATTCTTTTTTGTATACTGTAAATATTCCTGATAAGATCAAAAGTTGCAACACAATGCTATTTGGTTTCATTTCAGATGCTCGACAGACATTTTTATTTCATGAATACTGCATTGAATAGTGCAGATACAAAACATTTCCATGACAAAAACAAGTTCGATGAAAACTTACATAGTCATGTTAGCAGATGCAACATAAACATAGGAGAACAAAGAGAATAAAACTGAAGTTTAATTGGATTCATAATGTGAAAGTGATTATCATTTAAACTTTGAAATCATTAAGAAATCATGGAAAAGAGATGTATTTATGGGGTTACATAAAACTGAAAATTTTCACAGTGAAATGTCACTGAAAAAATACACTTGGAAAAACCACTGATATTATTGTGTTAAAAAGTTTACATCTGTACAAATTTATGGATAAATAATACATGTACATAAATATTTATACAAAGAAAAGTATAATCTCATGATTATAGTCAATTATGATCTCACATTTATAATAAGAACAGTACCATAAATGTTATGAGAATTACAAAGAACAAATGTAAAATGAATAAAGCCAGTACTTAGAGACAAATGTAAATTAAAACATGCATAATTGAAGGAGGATTTTAGCAATATTAGTCATCTGACTGATGGAAAAGTACTCAAGCATATGTAATTTAAAAACATAAATTCTACTCCTAGCAATTTACCTTTAGGAAATAATTTCATAAGTTATAAAATTGTATATGTACAAGAATGTTTATGACAGGATTTTTTACTGCAAATAATTGGAATTATTCTGTCTATGCAATAACTAGGAATTTGGAGGTAAATTGTTTCATCAACAATTTATGGAGGACATAAAGCAACATAATAAATAAAATCTAAAAATCTGTATCTGCTGTGTTTATACTGTGTAAAATTATGGGACTATATAAGCAATAATAGTAAGAGAACAGTGGAATAAAAAGGAATGTTTATAAGTTAGTGGGATTTATAAAAAATAGATGATAATGATGATAATTGATATTATTTATTCTGACAATATTTATTGAATGTTTAAGTTACTTCATGGATGGTATAGTGCTAATTACTTTATATTCATTAGCTTAATTAATCCTTCTAACAACCTAAAAAAGTAGCTATTATCATTCTTTATTGTACACATAAGAAAACTGTGTCTCAGGTTCTGCTTCTTGTCCAGTGACACTCAGTGGAAAATTGCTGGGCTCAAGGTCTAACCCAGATCTCACTTGCTAAAATGTTGATTGTGCAATATAAGACAACAGACCCAATGAAAAATGTTCCCTATCCAAGAATTTTGTTCCCAGCACATATACAAGGCTTATCTATACATTAAATACATTAATGAATTGATTTTTATTTCTGTGTATTAAACTTGCTGTAACACATTATTCTTTGTGTGCTCCAAAAATCCTTAGTAAATGTAAACACCAGTTGATGAAAAGCTTCATAATTTAAGTCTAAAACTTTTTGTCATTAGGCCTCACATCTCTCCTCCAAACACAATAAAATTTTAGGGAGTATTTTAAAATTTGTAAATGTTGCCCAGAAAGAATGATATAAAAATTTGTGGCATATGAGAACACCACTTGTGGGTTTTCAAAAGGGCATTACATAATCTTGCAGGAAGTGAACTCCCTGACTTACGAATGGATCTGACAGAGGTCAAATTACAGTTTACATGTCTGCCCCTCTTAAGAGAGGATTAACTCTTATAACATTAACTTCTCTTTATCATCCACAAGGATATGTCATTCCCTGATTGTTAATAGTGAAACCTTTCTCAACTAAGTCAAATACTACTTGAGAATAAGAAGAAAACAGTACTTGCATTAGTTTTCTATCATTGTCATAACAAATCACTAGCAATTTAGCAACTTGGAAAACAAATTTATCTTACAGGGTTTGTAGCTCAGAAGTCCACATGGACTCAGCAAGTATCACAAGGCTGAAATCAAGCAGACAGCAAGGCTTTGTTTGTTACTGGAGTCAAAAGAGAGTGAGTTACTCAAGTTCTTGGTAGAAATCACTTCCTCACAACTATAGGACCAAGGTCTCAATTTGCTTTTCTTACTATTGCCCAAGGGTCATTATCAGCTTCTAGAGGCCACCTGCGTTTTCTAGTACTTTGTTCCTGTCAGTGCCATCAATGTTAAGGTGAATCCTTCTCAAGCTTCAAATTTGCCTCACCTCTCTCTCATCTCCCCTTTGCCTCTGTTCTCCTCTGAATTTATCTACCTCTATTATGTTTCCATCTTTAAATGTTCATGTGATTGCTTTGGGCCTAGTGGATTATCCTGGATAAAATTCTATCTTAAAATTAGCTAGCTAGCAACTTGAATCCATCTGTACAGTGTCTACACAGCAGTATCTAGATCTGTTTTTGATTCAGTAACCAGGGGATGGAAATTTTGGAGTAACATCTTGTAGAATTCTGCCTACTACTGTAACCTAAAAGATTCATCCTGGTCCCTTTCTCTGTTGATAAATCTAAGTCATATTTTTGGTTGAGCTAAGTTAAAACAACCTTTGAACTACACTAGAAATCTTAATACATGGTATCCAAAAATAGAAACATTCAAATTATTAAGCAGTTGAGAAAGTTTGATCACTTTCATTTGGAGTTCTAATTGCATTTGTATCTCCTGTTAGATCTTCAGTTACATGACTTTGCATTTGTTCCATTGATCTCTAAATCTACAACAAAGACATCTCAAATTAAATATAGTGTTAGAAAGACCTTGACTATCTTAATTAAAAGGAAAGTACAGAATTACTTGAGCCCTTCATTTAACAATGCTGTTCCCTTTTCCTCATCATAGATAGGTAATTGACTTTATATATATTTAACATAATCAAATAACTACCTAAATCTTCTTCAGTGCCTAAGTGCACTCTTAACTGCTAGTGTTGATTTGGATGCATTGTATCATCTCCCCCTTGGAAAGAATACGTTATCTCACAGGAACATAAAAAAGTGGTATGAAAACACACCTGCTAGGACTAAGAGTATTTTGGCTTAAAATATCCACCTGTCCTATTTACTGTCTATTGCATGGATTGCAATGCTGGCCCTTGGTATGAATTTGTAGTTTGCTTTTCAATGTAGCAGAAACATCAAGTGAATTGAAGTCTCTATTCTAGATAGGAAGGTCAGCCATAATGTTAATTTTCTGGGTCTCACTGCAGCACCTCTGCCTCTCCCCCACTCCCCCATATACATTGTGGAAAAGGCCAAACAAGAATGATAATCTTTAATCACCATATTTTAATTCTAGCCTGTTTTCTATAAAAGAATGATTAGAAGGCAAAATATAATTCCTCCCCTCCAAGACAATTATTTTTTTCATTAGTATACTCTAATGTGGGTATCATTTAAAAAATTGGATTCTCCCATGTTCAATCAGTAATAAATTCTAGAAAAAGTGAGCTAAATTCATCAGCCTTGTTAATCCACTAAAATCCTCTAAGACAGCCAGCGACACAGTTCTAAACACTTTATTTACATTTTGATAGAAATATATTGTCAAGCCATAGATCTAATTTATAAAGTTTACAATGAATGCCTCCTTTTAAATCAACACAAATAGATAGTATGTGACTTTTTGACACAATCACTTCAGAACCTGCAAACTCTGTCCTTGCCTCAGATGACTTTTCAGCTTTATCCCTTGCTTCTATCATCTGTTATTATTTTGCCTTTTCTTACTGTTTATGGGGTTCTCAAGGCAAGAATACTGAAGTGGTTTGCCATTTCCTTCTCCAGTAGAATAATTTCATAGGAATAATTCCAGAAAAAAATGAAGAGATGGAGCCAAAGTAAAAATAGTGCCCAGTTGTGGATGTGACTGGTGATGGAAGTAAAGTCCGATGCGGTAAAGAACAATATTGCATAGGAACCTGGAATGTTAGGTCCATGAATCAAGGCAAATTGGAAGTGGTCAAACAGGAGATGGCAAGAGTGAACATCATTTTAGGAATCAGCGAACTAATTGGACTGCAATGGATGAATTTAACTCAGATGACCATTATATCTACTACTGTGGGCAAGAATCCCTTAGAAAAATGAAGTAGTCATCATACTCAACAAAAGAGTCAGAAATACAGTATTTGGATGCAATCTCAAAAATGACAGAATGATTTCTGTTCATTTCCAAGGAGAATCATTCAATATCACACTAATCCAAGTCTATGCCCCAAAAGTAATGCTGAAGAAGCTGAAGTTGAACAGTTATATGAAGACCTACAAGACCTTCTAAAATTAACAACCAAAAAAGATGTCCTTTTCATTGCAGGGGACTGGAATGCAAAAGTAGGAAGTCAAGAGGTACCTGGAGTAACAGGCATATTTGGCCTTGGAGTACAAAATGAAGCATGGCAAAGGTTAACAGAGTTTTGCCAAGAGAACACATTGGTTGTAGCCTTCCTCTTCCAACAACACAAGAGAAGACTCTACATATGGACATTACCAGATCATCAATACTGAAATCAGGTTGATTATATCCTTTGCAGCCAAAGATGGAGAAGCTCTATACAGTCAGCAAAAACAAAACTGGGAGCTTCCTGTGGCTTAGATCATGAACTGCTTATTGCCAAATACAGACTTAAATTGAAGCAAGTAGGGAAAACCACTAGACCATTCACGTATGACCTAAACCAAATCCATTATGATTATACAGTGGAAGTGACAAATTGATTCCGGGGATTAGATCTGATAGACAAAGTGCATGAAGAACTATAGATGGAGGTTTGTGACATTGTACAGGAGGCAGAGATCAAGACCATCCCAAGAAAGAGAGATGCAAACAGGCAAAATGGTTGTCTGAAGAGACTTTATAAATAGCTGAGAAAAGAGAAGCTAAAGGCAAAGGAGAAAAGGAGAGATATACCCCATTCGAACACAGAGTTCCAAAGAATAGCAAGGAGAGATAAGAAAGTCTTCCTCGGTGATCAATGGAAATAAATAAAAGAAAACAATAGAATTGGGAAAACTAGAGATCACTTCAAGAAGATTAGATCTACCAAGGAAAAATTTCATGCAAAGATGGGCCCAATAAAGGACAGAAATTATATGGACCTAACAGAAGCAGAAGTTATTAAGAAGAGCTGGCAATAATACACAGAAGAACTATACAAAAAAGATTCTCGTGACTCAGATAACCATGATGGTGTGATCACTCACCTAGAGTCAGACATCCTGGAATGTGAAGTCATGTGGGCTTTAGGAAGCATCACTACAAACAAAGCTAGTGAAGGTGATGGAATTCCCGTTGAGTGATTTCAAATCCTAAAAGATGATGCTATGAAAGTGCTGCACTAAATTTGGAAAACTCAGCAGTGGCCATGGGTTGGAAAAGGTCAGTTTTCTTTCCAATCCAAAGAAAGGTGTGTCAAGGAATGTGCAAACTATTGTACAATTGCACTCATCTCACAGGCTAGCAAATAATGCTCAAAATTCTCCAAGCCAGGCTTCAGCAGTATGTGAAACCATGAATTTGTAGATGTTCAAGCTGGATTTAATAAAGGCAGAGGAACCAGAGATCAAATTGCCAACATCTATTGGATCATCCAAAAAGCAAAAGAATTCCAAAAAAACCTATTTCTGCTTTATTGACGACACCAAAGCCTTTGGCTGCATGGATCACAACAAACTGTGGAAAATTCTGAAAGAGATGGGAATACGAGATCACCTGACCTGCCTCCTGAGAAATCGGTATGCAGGTCAAAAAGCAACAGTTAGAACTGGACATGGAACAGACTAATTTCAAGTCAGGAAAGCAGTACATCAAGGCTGTATATTGTCACCAAGCTTGTTTAGCTTATATGCAGAGTGCATCATGTGAAATGCCAGGCTGGATGAAGCACAAGCTGGAATCAAGATTGCTGAGAGAAACATCAATAACCTCAGATATGCAGATGACACCACCCTTATGGCAGAAAGCAAAGAACTAATGAGCCTCTTGATGAAAGTGAAAGAGGAGGGTGAAAAAGCTGGCTTAACACTCAACATTCAAAAAACAAAGACCATGGCATCCGGTCGTATCACTTCATGGCAGATAGACAGGGAAACAATGGAAGGCGTGAGAGACTTTATTTTGCAGGGCTCCAAAATCACTGCAGATGGTGACTGCAGCCATGAAATTAAAAGATGCTTACTGCTTGGAAGAAAAGTTATAACCAACCTAGACAGCAGATTAAAATGCAGAGACATTATTTTGCCAACAAAGGTTCGTCTAGTCAAACTATGGTTTTTCCAATAGTCATACATGGATGTGAAGTTTGGACTCTATAGAAAGCTGAGAGCCAAAGAATTGATGCTTTTGAGCTGTGGTGTTGGAGAAGACTCTTGAGAGTCCAAGGGAGATCCAACCAGTCCATCCTAAAGGAAGTCAGTCCTAAATATTCATTGGAAGGACTGATACTGAAATTGAAACTCCAGTACTTTGGTCACCTGATACAAAGAACTGACTCACTGGACAAATATCTGATGCTAGGTAAGATTGAAGGCAGGAGGAGATGGGGACGATAGAGGATAAGATGGTTGGATGGCATCACTGACTCAATGAATATGAGTTTGAGTAAACTCCAGGAGCTGATGATGTACAAGAAAGCCTGGTGTGCTGCAGTCCATGGGATTACAAAGAATCAGACATGACTGAGCAACCAAACTGAACTAAATTGATATGGATGAAAGAAACACTATGTAACCTATAATGGACTATTTAAATATATTATACTTGGCCTTTTTCTTTAGATATTTTAGTGCACTCTGTTAAGTGTCTCTTCCCCACTTGATTGAAGTTCTTAGAGGATTTTGACTGTGCCAGGCCTTGCCTATTTATCACCTAACCTCTGTAGGACTTTGCTTTTACATTTCCCTTCTACCTCTTCTTTAACTGTGGTACATCGTCTCTACAGACATCCAGAATTCCTTATACACATGCCTATGTTCTTAAAAAAAGAGCAGCTTTTCTTTACCTATTTTAGCTACAACCATTTTTTCTCTTTACCATGACATCTCCCAGAAAATTTATCTAGATTTAATTGATTTAATTATTATTTATTCTTCTCATGGTTCTCTAAATATATTTTCATGCCCATAAACCCACATATGTACATTTTCATCTGTTAACAATGACCTTCACAGGTAGAGCAGTTAATTTCATACCTTTATTGCCTTTAAAACACTAGCATTTGGTCTGGCCAGGTCTTGAAAATTTGTACTCCCTGGCTTTCATAAAGTTGTAATATTTTAGTTCTCAAATATAATTAACAACTTGAGTATTTACTTATACGAAGACTTTCTCTGTCACTTCTATGATATTTCTATGTCCTCAGACTTGCCATGTAACTTAAAGCATTTCTTTACCATTTTTTCATGCTTCATGTTACCTTCTACTTTGAATAATAAACTTGTTCTCATGTACAGAATACATGGTGCAACATAAATTATTATTTTAAATGTATTCAACATATGATAAGCTGGGAGGGGGAGCTCTTCCTTAGAGTTCAGTGTTTATCAGTAAACTTAGAAGGAATAATATAGCTTGAAAATGGATGGATGTTAAAACCACTGGATCAAAGCTTAAAGAGGACCAGGATATTTATACCATCACAAGATATCTCACCATATGTTATTTATAAATTACAAACAAGAAGATGCTAACTTCTGAGTGGAGAAACCCAACAGACATCCTCTTAACCAACAATCAGTGTTAAGATCACAGTAACAGGACACAGTGGCATCGAGTGTTTCTTAACAGTAAGAATAACCACCTATTATGTGATTTACTAATGATAATGGAAAATCTTAATCTAATCAGATGGAAAATTTGATAATCTCAAACAAGAAAATTTTACAGATCAACTGTCCTATTCTTTTCAAAGTTTCAATTCATAACTGCTGCTGCTAAATCGCTTCAGTTGTGTCCAACTCTGTGTGACCCCAAGGACGGCAGCCCACCAGGTTCCCTCGTCCTGGGATTCTCCAGGCAAGAACACTGGAGTGGGTTGCCATTTCCTTCTCCAATGCATGAAAATGAAAAGTGAAAGTGAAGTCACTCAGTTGTGTCCGACTCTTAGCAACCCCATGAACTATAGCTTACCAGGAGTGCTGGTAGCTACCAGGAGTACTGGAGTGGGTTGCCATTGCCTTCTCCATCAATTCGTAACAGTTCTAGAGTAAACAAAACTAGAAACAACTTCCACGTTCAGACAAAATTAGCTGTAAAATATCAAAGCATAATTATAGATTATGATATTAAGGAAATAAATTATGCAATGTGGGAGGAGCTTTCTTTAGAAAGTTTGATCAAGAATTATCTCTTCAAAAATTTCATGTGCATTGAGCTGGTTTGAGTTTAACCCAGATATGTGAAGAGTTTGCAGAAGAGCATCTAAGCAAATCCCAGGTGCTTTACCTTTTCAACTTTTCTCCTCCCTGCATTTACTGCCTCTATTATTTTATCTTTTCTAGACTTTCATATGATTGGAATCATACAGTATGTAGCTTTTTTGATTGACTCCATTCACTTAGAAATATAGATTTATGATTCACCCAGGTTTTTTTTTTCATGGCTGAATATGGCTCACTTTAGTCTTTAATAATATTTCATTATATAGATGTATCAGAGATTGTTCATCTATTGAAGGAGCTCATAAAGTTGCTATAAAAGTTAACAGGCAGATGGACATATATTTTCAAATCAATTAGGTAAATATCTAAGAACATGATTACTGGACTCTCCAAGACCCTCAAACTGTTTTCCCAACTGGCTATACCATTAGTGATGGATGAGTTTCAGTTGCTTTTCAAAAGTAACATTGATATTGTAAACTTTAAAAATTTCTTAGTATCATTTTAATAGACATGTTGTAATATCTCGTTGTTTTAGCCTCTTTTTGAAATAAGGCTTTTTTAGAAGCCAGCTGCATCATTTATTTTTGTATTGTCTATGGCTCTTTCCATGACATAATGGCAAAGCTTAATAATAGTGAGAGTTGCATATGATCCACAAAGACTAACTGGCCCCTTACAGAAAATTTTGCAGACTTTTGTCTTAAACTAATTATATAAAAAGTAATGCATTGAAAAATTAATTATATTCATTTCTAAAACTATTCTTTGCATTTTTAAGTTATACATATTCTTTTGGCTTCCAATAAAATTAAAATTTATACAATTAATTTTTTGATAAAACCCTGAAAGTATAATGAATTACTGGAAACTTTCATAGAGAATATGCTACAGATAAAATTAACTCTCCTTTTTGTCCTGATAGATTTGGAAAACAAAAAATTAAGTGAATATAAATTTTAGTAAGGTATGTAACATGAAGTTCTTAAAAGAAAAATAGAAAATGGAGGAGCTAATATGTTTTAATTGTATTGATGACATATGCCAGATTTGTAAGTAATAACTCCATTTATTTTTAAAAGTAATCCCATGATACAGTTAGTATTATGCTACTAATTATGAAAAAAGTGACAATCATGAATTTTTCCAAAAGTAGAGAATTACTAATAAATGGATAATTGAAAATTTGTCCATATGCCTAAATGATAACAAAATTCTCTGTGTTTTCAGCACTGCTCATTACAAAATATCACATCATCAGAAAAAAAAAATATCATCAAAGTGCTTCTTAATAATTAGCTGAATCTGCCTCTAACAGGTGGTAATAATGATGATACTCTATCAAGGTCACTATTTCTCTTACCAAAATTTTGGGTGAGTTTGGGGAATGTTACTTAACATCTATGTAGATTGTTACTCCAGGTGTTTCTTGACTTCCTGCTTTTGCATTTCAGTCTCCTATAATGAAAAGGACATCTTTTTTGGTTGTTAGTTCTAGAAGGTCTTGTAGGTCTTCATAGAACTGTTCAGCTTCAGCTTCTTCAGCATTACTGGTCTTACTGGTTGGGGCATAGACTTGGATTACCATGATATTGAATGGTTTGCCTTGGAAATGAACAGAGATCATTCTGTCATTTTTGAGATTGCATCCAAATATTGTATTTTAGACTCTTTTGTTGACTATGATGGCTACTTCATTTCTTCTAAGGAATTCTTGCCACAGTAGTAGATATAATGGTCATCTGAGTTAAATTCACCCACTGCAGTCCAGTTCACTGATTACTAAAATGTCAACGCTCACTCTTGTCATCTCCTGTTTGACCACTTCCAATTTACCTTAATTCATGGACCTAACCTTCCAGGTCCCTATGCAGTATTGCTCTTTACAGCATCAGACCTTGCTTCCATCACTAGTCACATCCACAACTGGATGTTGCTTTTCTTTGGCTCCATGTCTTTATTCTTTCTGGTGTTGTTTCTCCTCTGATCTCCAGTAGCATATTGGGCACCTACTGACCTGGGGAGTTCCTCTTTCAGTATCCTATCATTTTACCTTTTCATACTTTTCATGGGGTTCTCAAGGCAAGAATACTGAAGTGGTTTGCCATTCCCTTCTCCAATGAACCACATTTTTTCAGAACTCTCCACCATGACCCGGCCATCTTGGGTGGCCCTACATGGCATGGCTCATAGTTTCTTTGAGTTACACAATGCAGTGGTCCATGTGATTAGATTGGTTAGTTTTCTATGATTGTGGTTTTCATTCTGTCTGCCCTCTGATGGAGAAGGATAAGACGCTTATGGAAGCTTCCTGATAGGAGAGACTGACTGAGGGAGAAACTGACTGAGAGTCCCTTGGACTGCAAGGGGATCAAACAGTCTATCCTAAAGGAAATCAGCCCTGAGTATTCACTGGAAGGATTGATGTTTAAGCTGAAACTCCAATACTTTGGCCACCTGATGTGAAGAGCTGACTCCTTTGAAAAGATCCTGATGCTGGGAAAGATTGAAGGCGGGAGGAGAAGGGGACGACAGAGGATGAGATGGTTGGATGGCAACACCTACTCAATGGACATGAGTTTGAGTAAACTCTGGGAGTTGGTGATGGATAGGGAGGCGTGGTGTGCTGCAGTCCATGGGGTCGCAAAGAGTCAGACACAACTGAGCGACTGAACTGAACTGATGTAGATTGTATTTACCAAAAACTGCAATATGGAATTTTTGATGTTGTGAACATATGTGTGTGTGTGTGTGTGTGTGTGTGTGTGTGTGTATAATCTATATAGCTGGTATTTTTGGAAAAACAGACTGCTCAAGTAACTTCCGTATAGTGAGTCAAAGTGCCACAGCCATGAACTCAGGATAGAATATCTATTTTAAAAAACAAAATGTAGCTCTCTAAAAATATAAGTAGTGTGGATTAGCCACGGACCTCAGGGTATCCAAATTTCCCATATTTAGCACCTGAGAACTTTGTTTATCTGGAGGAAAAACTTTAGATATACTGACTTTAGAAATCAACATTGAAAACAGATATGTTTTATGTAGTAACTATATAAATGGTCATCAAGATTTAGAGTACCACAAATATTTAACTATTCCAATTGTCACACTGGCCATTTAAGAGCCACATTAAAATGGGTTGAATACATCAGAAATACAGGCAGCAGCAATCTTTCTTAACAGAAGACTGGCTTAACTAAGCTTACCACCAACATACCATCTGTTACACATCTCTTCTTAGATTAAGACACAATAGACTTAAGCATATGGACTGTAGGTTGTGAAGAAGAAAGGTTTTTGAACATATTAGCTTTCTTTTTTGGATTTCTGTTTTGTTTTGATTTTAATTGTTGTGATTTGTTTTGTTTTTCAACAATGTATGTTTTTGTTCCTCTAGGGGCAATTTAAATATCATCCTGATTGAAGGCTAAATGGAACCACATTCCTTTTAAATGTTATTTTGTTTCCTAATTTAAGACTGGACAATAAATATTAGAAGTAGCTAAAATTTGCAGAGCCATTTTTCTGCCCCAAACCCTTCAGAGTGAAGTTTAATATGTTTACACCATTGCTATGGGAACAAACATTGTCCTCATTATTTTGTATCATTTCCCTATTTACCTAAGAGATCATAGATCCAAGCACACAGATGATCTCTTATACAGCCATACTGTATTGTCCTGCATGCAATAAAACAGCAGTAATAATGAAGATACTACCTAATATTCACTTTGTGTTTACTCTGTGTTACATGTTGCTCTAAGTCCCCTATAACCATTAATTTTCTTAAAAAAATATATGTTAGGTATTATTATTATAAGAACTTCATTTTATAAATGATAAATGGGAAGAAATAAAGACACTAGGTCTTTGAGCATGAAGATTAAAAAATATCCTGAAGTACTGAGATAAAACAAATTCAATTCACTTCAAAATAGTCTAAGATCAAAAAAAACTTCATGCCAATTTGAATAATAAAATTTTGAGCCTCTATATAATAACTTGAGTTATAAAGTTTTTAAAAGTTGTATTGAAACATAGTTGATTTACAGTATGTTCATTTCTGCTGTACAGCAAAGTGATTCAGTTTTATATATTTTTTTTCTTTTACATATTCATTTCCGTTATGGTTTATCACAGAATATTGAATATAGTTTTTGTGCTGTATGGTGTGACCTTGTTGTTTATCCATCCTATATATAATAGTTTGCATCTGCTAACCCCAAACTCTCCCTCCTCCACCCCACATCCCCTTGGCAACCACAGTCTGTTGCCTGTATCTGTTTTGTAGATACCTTCATTTGTGTTATATTTCAGATTCCACATGTAAGTGATATCCTATGGCATTTGTCTTTCTCTTTATGACTTTCATTGCTTAGTAAGATAATCTCTAGTTCCACCCATGTTGCTTCCAATGGCATATATTTCATTCTTTGTATGTCTGAGTAATAATCCATTCTCTGGGTGTGTGACACACACACACACATGTACACACTGTGTCTTCTTTATTCATCCTATTGATGGAAATTGATGTTGTTTCCATGTCTTTGCTATTGTAAGTAGTGCTTCTATAAACACTAAGCTGCTTGCATCTTTCTGAATTATAGTTTTGTCTGGATATATGCCCAGGAATGGGAATACTGAATCATATGGCAAAATTTTATTACATTTTAGTATCATATTTAACATGATATTCCAATTTCAAATTAAGAACCATTATTACTTGATCTGATACTTCAATATTATACTTTTCTGTCCCTTATTGAGCTAGATGGAAGTTTAGTTACTCAGTCGTGTCCAACTCTTTGCGACCCCATAGACTGTAGCCCACCAGGCTCCTTTGCCCATGGGATTTTCCAGGCAAGAATACTGGAGTGGGTTGCCATTTCCTTCTCCAGAGGATCTTCCTGACTCAGGGGTTGAACCCAGGTCTCCCACATTGTAGATAGATGCTTTACCATCTGAGCCACCAAGGAAGTTGAGCTAGATATTTGTATCCAAAGGAAGCTACATTTTATGGATCTATGTAAAAAGAAAGAATAGAATGAAAGTCATCACTGGACTCTTTAGTCTGTCTAGTCAGGAAAAAATCAGCAGTTTGATTACTGAATTGTTTCTTTCTTTCTCATCATTTTTTACCACAAACACAAGTGACTGCTTCTAAAGTATTCTTGTCAATATTTCCTATCATTTCTAATGCAGATCTAGTCATGACAGTTTCTTGTTACTAGTTTGTATGTCTGCGTATCTAAACAGCTTTCACAAACTTGATTCTGCCTATCAGTCAAATAGGACAAGAAAAAGACAAATTTCTGGAGACGTAGAACAGAAGAAGCAAGAGAATGAAAAAGTGAAAAAGACATGCAACATCAAATTCAAAAGACATGGAAAGCTTTCTTGTTCAGAACATCGATTCCTGTCTGTCAAATTTAAACTAGTGCCTCTGTCTAAAACACCTAACATGTAGAAAAGCCAACAGGATGGAAAAAGCAAAAGCGTTAAAGCATGAGAATTTATATCACTATAAAGAATTTAAACACCCAAAATAGGCTCAAACCTTAGATTGGATCCAGGGGTTAGTTTTCTCATTTTTTAGTATTGGTACTAAGAAGCAGTTGTTTAATATCTGGACTTTGGTTTCTGCCTCTAGGAACTGAGAATGATAATTATATATGCCTCATAAAATTTGCCATGTAGACTTTTTTCTTCACAGTTTAATTGAGATATAATTGACACACAACATTGAATAAGTTACTGTGTAGAGTATAATGATTTGACTTAATCACACCATGAAGTGATTACCAAAATAAGTGTAGTGAGCATCCATCATCTCATACAGATACAAATAAAAGACAAAATTTTTGTCTTCTGGTGAGAACTCTTAGAATTTACTCCTTCCAAAACTTTGTAACATAGAGCACTGCTGATTGTAGTAATCATGTTGTACATTACATGCTTAGTATATATTTATCTTATAATTGAAAGTTTGTGGCTTTTGACTACCTTTATCCAATTTCCCTACCCCCACCTCCTGCCTCTGGTAAAATATATCTCTTCTATAAGTATGCTGTTCTTGAAGTATAAGTAGCCTACAATACTATGTTAGTTCCTGGTTCACAACATGAGTCTGTATTTCTGTACATTACAAAACAATCACCAAGATAAGTCTAGTTACCATCTGTCTTTATACAAAGATGTTGCAATATCACTGACTACCTTTCCCACTCTGTACACTTCATCCTTGTGACTCACTTATTTTGTTACTGGAAGTTTGTACCTCTTAATTTGCCTAATCCCTTTCACTCACTGAGTACCCAATATAATCACAAGCTTTCTTAAAAGTCAAAGAGGGAAGCAGAAGAAGGGAATCAGATTGAGTTATGATCACAGAAGCATGCTCAGAGAGATGTAATGTTGACTTTGAAGGTGGAGGAAGAAGACTATCCTTCAAGGAATGTAGCTGTCTGCTGGAAGTTGAAAAACACAGCGGAATAGAATCTCTAGAGTCTCCAGTAAAGAAAGCCAGAAATGTTGAAAGTTGATACTTTGAGTTTAGGTTGTTAACATTCCTAGATGGACTTCTGACATTGAGAACAGTATTCTCTCTGACTTAGAGAAGTTAGGAGGTTGCCCCAAGAGAGACCCATGGTAAATGAGGCAAGAAGTCTTATGGTTTAAAAAAAAAAAAAAAGTCTATGGTTTCACTACACAGTCTCTGACTTTGAGAAGGAAACTGCCATGTAAGTTAAATTAATTCATGCAAACAGAATACTTACAATATTTTTTACATTTAATAAGTACATAATAAATATCGATTAGCCACATTGCTATTTTGGAGGGGTTCAAAAATATTTTTGAAAGAAATGATGAGTCATTAGAGTGACAATAATGAAGCAGGGTATTTGAGTAAAAGAAATCTTATGTCTAACTCAGTATTTTTAATCTTATGGAATTTAGAAAAGTTGCTATAATTTCATTTAGACTTAGAATCTTAGTATAAATTAAGGATGTCACTTAAATAAGAATTTACATAAGTTACAACTGAAACTTTTATTTGAATTCATAAAATGTTTTGATACTATCACCAATTTAGTGTTCTGAAAGATTGAATGTAGAAAAAAATTTTAACTATTATTTATGCTTTAATAACTGCAAAAGTTTGATTCTTAAAAGACTTTAAATAGGATGCTTCTCTATTGGTAAGGTTTCAAATAAATAAATGACATATCAGTTATCTCCTCTTGGTTTCTACAATGAAAGTCTGTATGAATATAGTTTCAAAGAGATCATAAGTAAGTGGTAACAGCTATGAATATGCTAGTATACTTTGTATTTTACATTTTGTTTGTGGAGGAAGTATGTTCAGTTGTTAGGATTTCACACTTAAGGGCCAGATAACATTAAGTTTTCCCACTTAACAGCTCTGCCATTCACACTGAGGAATTTACTTAAGCCCTGAAAAGCTAGTAAAAATGTAGGTATCTAATAGCATCCAGATCAATGGATTGTTTGAGGATTGAATTATATAATTCAAAGAACGTGCCTAGCTAGATCACATCTGATTTATAATCATTTATTGTTGTTGTATGGAGAAGGCAATGGCACCCCACTTTACTCTTGCCTGGAAAATCCCATGGATGGAGGAGCCTGGTAGGCTGTAGTCCATGGGTCGCAAAGAGTCAGACACTACTGAGCGACTTCACTTTCACTTTCATGCATTGGAGAAGGAAATGGCAACCCACTCCAGTGTTCTTGCCTGGAGGATCCCAGGGACGGGGGAGCCTGGTGGGCTGCCGTCTATGGGGTCGCACAGAGTCGGACACGACTGAAGTGACTTAGCAGCAGCAACATTGTTGTAACAGCTTAAACATTAAAAAGCCTTTTTTCCTTTTTCAAAGAGAAGGAACATTATCTAATCAAAATATGGCTTCCTCCTGCCTGAAGGAGAATTAGAATTGATTTACTAAAAATGTAATAGAGACAGTATTAGAACTTTGACATCTAAATAGGATGTTGCATCAAATTAATAAAGAAAAAGATTTGGCAAGAGAAAGTATTTTGTAATGCCTTTGTTTTTTCTTTTATGACATCAAATACCCAGGTCTTAAGAGCTGTTCATTGAATTTTATCAGACAGAAGATGGTGTAAATTCTTCTTTTTCCAGTCTGGGTTTTTGAAGAAGAGGAAATTGAAGGCAAATGTCTTCAGCTGTACTTCCACTGTGAAACTCTGGAAAAAGAGTTCACTTCCATATGTGTGTGGCTAGCCAGATTGATGCTGAGCACCCAGGGATAAATCCACAATGTGCCTAATGGTCCTCCCTAGGCTCCAGAAGCACCAGAGATGTGTCACTGCCTAGCAGTGGAGGGCATGGCACAATCCAGACACCCTGCCTCCTTTCTTCCCTCATTTCATGAAAGACATACCACCTCTTCTTGCTCTCCTATGTCCAGACATCATCTGAAAGAGGACCACTAAAGAAGGTGAAAACTCAAAGACAGACAGAGCATTTTGCTTATAGAGTAACAAAGTGGGGAAGTATAGAGAATAGTCTCCTGCTCAGCTGTGCAGATAATAGGAGGATAAGAATAAATTTAGGAAAATGAGACTGCATCCAGAGTAACTATGATGAACTTGCAATCTTGCTACAGGAGTTGTTTTGTTGTTTCCATTGAGGGTGCACGTGTGTGTGTGTGTGTGTGTGTGTGTGTGTGTGTGTGTGTGTTGCAGTACTTTTTCATTTCATTATATGTCTTAATTTCCCTTCCCCATTGCCTTTAAAGACTTCCTACTAAGTATTCCAATGATATGGACAAAGTTGGTATTTCCAATATTCTGTTATTGAAGTTTTAGATCCTTTTCATTATATTTTCTGTTAAAAATAATATTTTGGAGAATACCTTTGTAATTTACTTATGGATGAGATTTTCTCAGACTAAAAATAATTTATCATTAAAAGAATAAAAATTTTCTTAAACTTTTGATATACATTTGCAAAGAGTTGTTTCAGTTTACATTCTACTTATATTGTTACAAGCTACGATAAGTTTCATGTAAGGAATGCCATTATAAATATGCAGATACTACAACATAGCACTGTTTAATAAAAAAAAAAGTGAACAATTTTCCATAATGAGGTCTCTTGAGCAATTAAAACTGTATTATATTTCAGGCATTAAGAAATAGAGACATGAAAAGGGGGTAGGAAAGGACCAAAATGGTCATATTTATTTTCACCGTATTTTCTAAGGCTAGAACACAAATAAACAACTAAATCTGTCTGCCACTGTGTATTTCAAGCATTGCTCTTCATTCTTTTGTACATAGATCCTCTTGTGAAGAAATCTCATTATTAAATTCTAAATCATCATATGTTCTAAAACAATTCTGAATTCCAAGAAAAACATCTAAAGTACAAATAAATATAAATTTTCTTTAGTAGTTTGAAAGTACAACTCTACTTGGATTTATATCCTCCAAAATCTAGTCCCACCACTTTTTTCTCATCTCATTTCTCAAAACTTAATATTTAACTCACATATTACTTCAGCCCACAATGCTCTTAGGCACTCAGTCATCCTCAGTCCCTGTTCTCAGGCTGATACCCTGGCACAGTCTAGAATTAAGGCTCATCTTTTGCATAAGATATCAGTTAATATTCTTCACATATAATTTCTGATAAAACAATTCTTACTAATCAAACAAGATGTTTAAATTATTACTTTTAAATTTTAGGAAAAATATAAAATTATCCAATGCTGGATAATTCATCTCTCTATCCATCAGCCTACCTATCTATCCATCAACCTACCTATGTATCCATCCATTCATTCATACATCTATACATCCATACATATAATTTTTGTTTTTCAGAATGATTATTGAACAGTATTAATTTACTTTTAAGTTGAGAAAAATGTTTTATTTGTGATATGTAACACCCATTGCTAGTTAAGGAATGGAAATTAGTATTATACGCTGAAGACTTACTTTATTAGAGTGATTGAATTTATTTTCTAATTGGCTTACATGTTATATATTTATATTATCTGTGATAAAATATCTTATAAAAGCTCAATACATTTTAAAAGTTATTATTAAGGCCTTGGTATTATTTCACTCAGGGTACTTGATTTTGCTACAGAAGTCAATAACTACTGGCTTGACAAAATACAAAAAGTGTTTTGCCTAGGGCATTGTTTTTTTTGCATTGTTTTTTCTAACAGAAATAATATACCAAAAAATATAGATGCTTTATTTCTGAATAAGTGATGAACAGCAGATTGTGAAATAGCAAAAAATAAATTTGATTTTACTGAACCTGAAACTGAACTGACATGGCATATTTGAAATAGTCATTACTTTTCCATTATTACAATAACTCTGAAGCAAGTTATAATTGTTTACATAATCTGATTGAAGCAAAATTAACCATAAAGAAAATAAGGAAAAAACACTACAAATCAACAAAGGTAACTCTAAAATATTTCTGTGAATGGGCATAACCTAATACTGCTCTGGTAAAGCCATTTTCTCTCAATAGGATGGATTCTCTCTTTTGGACTTTAGTTGCCATTTTCCTTCCTGCTGTAGAAAAGATTTTCTTCTGCCAAGGAACTGAACTCTTCATAAACATACTCTGGTGACTCAAATGAGATAAAGGGAGATTATGACAAAGATTAAAGATGAACTCAGAGTACTCACATAGTACTCATATAGTTTTGAACGCTCAAGTGGCTCACAGTTGGGACAATAGTGGATAAAATAGATCCTACTACTACTACTAAGTCACTTCAGTCGTGTCCGACTCTGTGCGACCCCATAGACGGCAGCCCACCAGGCTTCCCTGTCCCTGGGATTCTCCAGGCAAGAACACTGGAGTGGGTTGCCATTTCCTTCTCCAATGCATGAAAGTGAAAAGTGAAAGTGAAGTCGCACAGTCGTGTCTGACTCTTCGCTACCCCATGGACTGCAGCCCACCAGGCTCCTCCATCCATGGGATTTTCCAGGCAAGAGTACTGGAGTAGGGTGCCGTTGCCTTCTCCGAAAATAGATCTTAAAGAGGTATATATTCAGAGTATGTGTATTTGGTACATACAAGTTAATGAAACTTTTATGGTATCAAATACTCAATCCTTCATGGCATCTTCCATATAATATTCTGCCAAAGAATGTCTCTTTTTATATTCTATAACTATTTTGCCAGATCTCAGGAAGAAGAAGGAGGGAGATAGGGAAAAAATATTCTGCCATATGTGATAATTCAAGTCTTCGTCAATAAACATTTCTCAAACATAGCTATGAGCAAGGCATTGTTCCAGTAGTTATCAGTATTCAAATGATGTGTGAGACATGATTCCTGTCTGTAAAGAATTGACAGTGTTATAAATGATATTGATATATAATTTTAAGTCAGCAGAATGTCTAAAGGAGAAGGGAATTAACAGCTATGGGAATAGGAAGTGTTTGTATATAAAATGGCATCTGAGATAATCTTTAAAGAAAGGGAAGGGAGCTAAAGGAGAGACAGAAGGAGATGGATGGTATAAAATTAAATTTTACTTTCAAAAGTTAAGGGGATACAAAGTGAGCAAGGGAGTGTGGAAATAAAATTGTGGATTGGACACAAGTAATTCTATGTGACTAAATGGAATGTTTGAGCAACTATAGGTTTTTGTAATGACACGTAACTCTAAAATGTGGAACACATGTATACTTGTGGTGGATTCATTTTGATGAATGGCAAAAGCAATACAATATTGTAAATTTAAGCAAAATAAAATAAAAAGAAAAATAAATAAGTAAATAAATAATAAAATGTGGTATATAGTGAGAGACTGTATATTTTTACTAATTGAATCTTACTGTTTATCTTCTGCTTTTGGAATTCTTATATTTGAGAGTTCTATCACATGACTAATATTCTACCCTCTAAGTTTGATGTTGAATCCTCTTGGCACTTCAAAGCAAAGTGTGCTTTTCACTTTTCACAAGTTGTAGAGTCAGACTATTTGAAATCTAAGCTTAGACTATAACTTATTGATGCCTGAATATAAATTTCAGTCATGAATAGATGCATGTATATTCAAACATATCTGGCAAGTAAGACTAATTTTTATCTTTTAAATTGAATTACAAAACACTGCAATTCAGAATTCATTGAGATTTCTAATTCACTGATGACACAGAATGAGAGAGTGAGAGAAGAGTAGAGGGGAAAAAAACGGGACGAGAGAAATCAGAAATCTCAGTTGTTCAATATTGTTAAAGGCCAGCAGACGTGGAATATGGTAACAGGATTTTAACTTTACATAGCAAATGTTGACTCCTTAGAGTTGAATTGTGAGCACAAAGTTATTGGAATCAAATTGATGTATTATGTAATAAATGTTCTTACCAAATGCCACTGTAAGCTCATCTCTCAGCATTAAACATTTGGAAGGCTTAATTATATTTCCCTGAGTTCTGAAGGGGAAAAAAAAAAAAAGCACTTTTATTCAGAGAGGCCTGAAATCCAAACTCTCTGAGCCTCACATTTCTTATTTGTTTATTGAGCTAAGGGTGTTTATAGCATGTCCCCTGGTTCAACAATGTAGCTCTTTCTGGGCACATAATAAGTACTCAGCAAATTGTCAAGGTTATTAGAATATAAACTTTTATAGTAGGTCGTGTTTATTTGATTTTTAACTGATTTGTCTAACAAGGAATGGAAGGAATCTAGCACTCCTTTAGGCCCCATTAGGAATTAACTGTGATTCATACTCCAGAATCAACCCGTACCCAGAAGACTCACTGACCCATCTTGGGTAACTTTCATTTCTTGGTCCTACAGAACATATTCAGGTGAATAAGGAGAGTTTGCCTTACTCTGACTTATTTTGAAGCTTAATAATTTATCTCCCTGTGCAGGCCCCAGGCTTCCTAAGCACTGATCATACATCCTTACTTGGAATCCACCAAACAAGGTAGGAACATTTTACACATCCAAGTCTTAACTTGCTCCGGTCTTTCAGGCTACTCCACCCTCCAACCCCCAAACACTCGACTCCTGCCCTATCTCCTTCACCTCAGAGAATCCTGCCAGCTCCGAAACAAATAGCCATTTCTTCAAATAACTGTTTCCTGTACATCCAAATATGAAATACTTTTTTAAATGACCTTAAGCCCTGTAATGATAATAATGTTTTGTTTTGTTTTTTAAATGCCAGGTAGAAGAAATAAAGAGAGTTTTCTTTGGTTTTAATAGCTAGAGCAAAGGCAGCTTTAGAATTGATAGGCACGTGTGTCTAGAATAGTGGTTCTTGCCCAGGAGCAATTCTGTGCCCCAGGGGAGAGTTGTCAATGTCTGAAGTCATTCTGCTTGTCATTCTTGAAAAGAGAGAGGATGTTCTGGTAACTAGGGGTGGCAACCAGAGATGCTATTAATACCCTACAGTGTACAGTACCACCCCCTGATAATAAAGACTCATCTTCCCCTGTAGCTCAGGTGGTAAAGAAACTGCCAGCAATTTGGGAAATGGGGGTTTCATTCCTGGGTCAGGAAGATCCCCTGGGAAGGAAATGGCAACCCACTCCAGTATTCTTGCCTGGAGAATCCCATGGTCAGAGGAGCCTGCCAGGCTACAGTCCATGGGGTTGCAAGAGTTGGACATGACTGAGTGAATAAACCACCACCACCATCCTGTCAAAAGGCCAGTAGTGCTGAGATTGAGAAGACCTGGTCTGGAGCAGAATGACACCATCTCATTTGCCTCCCTCAGTGCTAAAGGAGGTGCTGCATCGAACAGCAGTGGCTCTAGGTCATCATAGCTGATCCTGGGAAAGCAGAAAGGTATGCAAGCACCAGTGTTTCATAGGAAGAGTGCAACCACTACAGCAGAGAAAAGGCGCTGCTAGTGAATACTTCCTGTTCTCCTTTTCTCAGGTTGTTGAAGTGTAGGGAAGCTTCCAGGAACTTAGACATATTATGGGAAGAGGGTAGTCAAGACCATAGCAATTTCTTGGTTGTGATTCTAAAACTTATTTTTTTAAGTGTGATTTTTAGTGACATAATAAAAATGAGAAGGAAATGGCAACTCACTCGTGTATTGCTTGCAGAATCCCCATGAACAGAGGAGCCTTGGCAGGTTACAGTTCATAGAATCATAAAGAGTCAGACATGACTAAAGCCACTGAGCACAAAAAACAAACACATTGTTTATAACAATAGCTACTTTTGAGTAGCTTCTATTTGTCAGGAATTTTGCATAAGCTATTTAATCTTCACAAGACCTCTGTAAGATATACTCTATTATCTGCATTCCACAATGTTCTGTTTATCTTATATTAACGTTATTTTTTTATTCCTGAATAATCTGATATTTAGTTGTTCCTAAGAAAAATATTTATACTTATATCCTGTGCTTTGCACAGTGATTTGCTAATAATAATAAAATGATGAGAAGGAGGATAATTAACTTATCCTGTGCTTTTCTATGCTTTAAATATATTGAATTCTCTTTGCAGTATTACTTCTTCTAATTCTATTAACTCAATTTATTTTATATATATTTATATATAAAAAAAATATATATATATCACACAATGGGAGAGATATTTAAAAACTAGAATAACATTTAAAAATATATATAGAATACATCATATGAAATATGTCCCCAGTTCTCCAGTTTCCAATAGGAAAAACGATAAGTAGTCTGAGTCAAGAGCTTCTGATTGGAATCACTCTGCAATACAGATGATACTCTATAACTGTTAACTGGTATTGATTAAATGAAACAGACAGTCTTTGCTTGAAGAACATTCAAGAAAAGGTACATGCAGCATGCAGTGAGACAGTCACACCTGAGAATGGCTGGCTGGCTGCCCAGAAAGTTCTCTCTAAGCTTTAACTTAGTTCTTTAACCTCAGTTCAGAGTTCATAGCAGGCTAACTTGTAAACATCAAGGGGTTCCATTTCTCTGAGGTAGTCACATACTGACCAAGTTTGATGTAATGGAAGAGAATAACAATACAACTAGTTAACAGTGAGAAAGAAATATAAAAGGTAATCCAATGCCTAATCTTTTCCTGTAGGCACTGATCAGAGAATGCCAAGCATTGTTATTTAGAGGTTTCTTGGTAAGCATAAAGTTAAATTAGGAGTGTTAGTAATAGGAATTCAATATTTAATGTTATCATATTAAATTACCCTCAGAGATAGATCATCACAATAGGTTATAATTGAATCTCATGGCAGGGTATCTATTTTGTGTGCAAGGTAATTCCATTCTGATATTAAAGTAAATGTTTATCACTGAAGCCTCTCTGCTGCTGCTACTGCTGCTAGGTCGCTTTAGTCGTGTCCAACTCTGTGCGACCCGATAGATGGCAGCCCACCAGGCTTCACCGTCCCTGGGATTCTCCAGGCAAGAACGCTGGAGTGGGTTGCCAAAGCCTCTCTAATTCTGTGTATTTTTAAGTTGTTACTATGAATGCTATTGTGAGAAATGGCTTGGTGGAAGAAGGTCTTGCTGCAGCTGTTATTAGTGAGAGGTGCTTATGTCTGATTTTTTAATTTTTGAATTCTCCAGTTATTCTAGTTGTTTAAATTTATAAACAGTAATGTAATTAAATGTCATAATTATTTACAATTTAAGCATTTAAGCCATAGATCTAGGCACAGCATTTCTACAGAATAGGACAAGCAGATTATAGGATTTACTTATGATGTCGTTACCCAATATAATGCTTAGCAGGTGGTTTTTAATTAATAAATTTTCACAAAGCTTTTCCATTTGTAGATAGCACTCTCATTTCAACTTTCAAAATTATAGTTGTATATGTTTGTAGAAAATTTCATTCAGTATTTGTCCACACCGGAAATTATACTTTGCCTAAAAGTATGATGACCAATAGGATGATTTTGAAGAAGACTACATTTGAGGTGTTACTTTATGAGTTCACAATCTTCATATTAATTGGTGCCTTATGATACTATTGGAGAAGGAATGGTGACCCTTGTAATTTTGACTTTAGAATCCCATGGACAGAGGGGCCTGGTGGGTTACAGTCCACCAGGTCAAAAAGAGTCGACCATGACTGAGCAACTGAGCATATGTGACACTATGACTTCCTTAAGTAACTGGCCCCATTTCCCAGATGAGGGACCTTTGCTATTCTAAGTTTGATGATGTTCTTAAGATCAGCAAACTAAAGAGAGAAGCAGAACATGGATTTAGATGTTCTGATTCCAAAGCCTACCAACTTTCCAGTTTTTATTTTTTGATTCTTATAAATAATAGCAAACATTTCTGTGTAGTATATTGTATTTTCCTCTAAAATATTTAATCAGACTCTTTGTACAATTATTTTTATATATAATAACTAATGCTATTTCCTATTTTTATATTTGCAAATCTAAATAGATTAAATATTTCTATGATATTGAAATCTCTCACCATGTTGAAGAAACTGAAAGCACATTGTAGACCACAGGAAAAGAAAAAAAGTTGAAACACCTTATTTTGTAAAAAATATACATGCATACACGGCTGTGGACTGAATGTTTGTGTCACTGTAAAATTCATGTATTGAAGCCTCAGTCTATTTGGAGATGGGACTTTGGGAGATGATTAGGTCATGAAAGTGGAATGCTCATGAATGGGATTAATGCCCTTTTAAGAGAGACCCCAAAGAACTCCCTCTTGGCCTTCCGACCTGTAAGAACACTGAGAGAAAGACTGCAGGCTGTGGGCCATGAAGCAGGCCCTCATGAGATACTGAATCTGCCAATCTCCAAAATGGCAAAATACAAATTTCTGTAGTTTATAAATCAGCCTATGGTATTCAGTTATAGCAGCCCAAACAGTCTGAGACATATATGGACATGTAAATGTGTATTTTTTAAATACCAGATTTTCTTGCAAAATATTCTGTTGGGGAAGTGGATCATAGTGGTGACATTTGCTTTATATAAAAATGTTTTCTAGATTATTTTATATTCATTAAATATTACTCTCTGACTTGCTATATGCTAAATACTGAATAGGGGAGTGTTCTGATTCCAGCTACATGGCCAGCTGAGCAGGAGAAGACCACTTCTTTTGTCAATAATACATAAGATACCTATTTATAATATAACAAAACAAACTTTTTATAGTGAGCACATTCATAAATAGAAAAGGAAATCCACAAGTCCCAGAAATAACCTTGGAATTAAAAGCACAGGTATAGCTGTGCATTTTGAGACATTTCAAAATGTTGCCAAAATAACCTAGAGGTCTGGGAACTAATTCCAGGTTTTAAAGGCTTGACAAATAAGTTTGGAAGCCTCCTTGGGATGAAAGATATGACCTCAGACACAAATGAGTTTGAGAAGAGGAAAGTCGAAAGCCTTGAAAAATCTTTCCATGCAAAACAAGGTGTGGTGGCCCAGAAAAATCCTACTCAGTGACCCGTAGAAGCAGTAAGGAAGATCGCCATGACCTGGAGCTCTCATTATGGGGAAAGGGGACTGAGTATTAAGCAGATACGTTTAAACTCAAAATCCACTCAACCTGCATTTTAATTTTTTTTTTTTTTACACATTCCACATGGAATAGTAAACAAAAGTAAAAAGTTCACTCTGTCTTAAAATCCGATTCTCAAGCAGCAAACTCTGAAATCAAGTTATATGGGGAGAAAGTATACTGGGGTCTGGCTTCAGGAGCATAAGTATGTGGGTAAGGAGAGACAAGGACAGATTTGGGACTGTGATGCTGTCACAAATAAAGTCCATCACAATCAGGGGACCTGAGTCCAGGATGGCCCTTCAGAGTTGCCCTAAACGGTGGGCTGGGCCTTTGTGTCCCTGTATTGATGGGAAGAGAGCAAAGCCCTGAGTCAGGTAGATTTTTACAGCCAAGAGAAATCTGTGTGGAGGAAGAAGGCTATGAGTTATCAGCAGGTCATTCCCTTGGCTGCTAGAAGATACATGTCTCCATTCTGAAAGCAATGTGGGGCATTTTCTAGCACCCATGGCTTTCCCCACCATCCCTCCTTATGCTGCTCTGATCTACCTTTATATAAAAGGTTAATCCCATGTAGAAAATTACAGAATTTGATTGCTCTCTTCCTGGAGTAACTTTCAAGGGAAGGTTAGTGGAACAAACTATAGCCCCTACAGTCTCTTCTACTAAAGCTTGTGTTTGGGCCCTAGCCGATATGTGTCACCTCCCCTATTATCCTTCTAGATTCCTCTAACTCCACTGAAGCTCCTCTGAATGTCATGGTAGCTAATATGTTAGGGTGACCCAAACACTCATCACTGAGTCTCTTTATACTAAGTATTCTCAAATGTGCAGCTCCTGTACTTGTCAGTTAGCATCCAAAGTCACAGGGAAAAAACCAAAAGATGTGAAAATAGTCTTCCCTGCTACATTTCCCAGTATTATATCTTCCTAAATATCATCATCAGTTACTGATATCAAAATGTGACTTCTTTCCTTACATGATAGTTTCATGGCACAAGGAAACAAAGAAACCAGCAGAAGGCGGGGCTTAAAGTTTACTGGTTCTGATACTATTTCCTTATAGAAGAATTTTCCTTTTTTGAACCAAGACCTCTAGATGTTCATATCATAGATTCTGGGGATAGAAATCATGAATTCCCAAATGGAGCACTAGAAATTATGGTAACAAAGTTACTTCAAGTTGAACCTTAGGTACTCAGACTTGCATATTTTTACCTCTTGAAGACATAACACTATATAAAAGAGTTACTGATTTAGATTATACATTACATCCTGGAGAATGGTACTCTATTCTCCCTGCCATCATCTCCAAGCAGATATTTCAGCTTTTGTCTTCCAGCCATTTTATTTTTGTATTAGATTCTGAGGAATATGGTAAATTTTAGAGTCAGTGGTTCCTTTCATAAGGTACCAATGTATTGACATAGATTTACACTGATGGAGAGGTAGTGGTGCAACAGAAGGGTCAACACAGGGGTCTGGGCCATCTGTTCCTGCAGCCCAACCTTGTTCTGCTGTACTAGTTGTACCTACAACTGGATATGTTACTTTTCATGATTGTTACTGCTGAGTCTGTCCAATCTAATGACTTGAATTTTCTGAGAGACCTCAGTTCATGATGTGTGGCTCTAGCCATGCAGTCATGTGATATCTGATGGCCAACTACACTTCCTCTACCAGAACTTCATAGCATTCTGGCAGACTTTTTTTTTTTTTTTTAATAGTGTATAATTCTTTGTTGTAGATGGCAGGAATTTCTTCCAGCATCGTACGGGTCTATGTTGCTTGTTCTTCTGTTGGGGACTTCCTTACTCTCTACCAAAGGGTGATACCTTTGTCAACACAGATGCTCTGATTACTGTAGAGTTTCCTTGGTCACATGGCCTAAGCAGTAGGACTGCTTACACAGCAGTAACTGTGGACATGTTGCAAGCCCTTTCCTGCTCTGAACTCAAATCAGAAGGTAAACTTTCTAGGTCATTTGGAAAAAGGAACAAATAGTATTCCAAGTGCACAATGTTCTGTCTCCATAAGCTAAAGATGCCTGCTAGGAATTGTCTCCCTTTCTAGTACTGGGAGGCACAGGAGACTAGAAACATACATTGTCCTTTATTTTAGAGGGGAAATCTGGTTATGCCCCAGGCCATCTGATTCTTCAAAATCTCTCCAACGCAGCAGATCCTTGGATTCTCAGTGTTTATCTCACATCTTCTTGAGTGCTTGTACATTACAATTACCCACCCTTTTTTACTCCACTCTTGTGAACAACCTAATATTATTGAAGTTGTAAACCAATGGGAATTGCTATACAATGTTTAAGAGGTCCAAGTCCCTATTATGATTGACAGAGGAAGAGGGATTTAACATAGTTCTGGGAGTAATCTGTGAATATAAACTACTCTGATCCTCCCTCATGATGGAGATAGAAAAGAACACCTTCACTTGGCAATTGCTATTACATATTCCCAAGACCATGTTAATTGCTCTAACAAATATAGTAAAGCTACTCCAGCAGCTATACTTGAGGCTACTCTTTGCTTCTGCAGAGTTTGCAGTAATATCGCATAATCTTTCAGAATCCATCTGATTTTTATAAGTGCTAGATAAATCCTTTGGCAAATGGTGAATTAAATGGGTATGTAATGAGGTCCACTACTCTGCATTTTTTAGATATTTAAAGGTGTTGTTAATTTTTGCATTCAAACAAGATCTTTTGGTAAGTTTAACCTCTTTTCTCAGGTGGGCAGATTCAGATGTTTCTGCTGGACTTTTCCTATATTATAGCTTCTCCTTTATTATAACTTTAACCCAGAGACCAAGGTACACATGTGGGAGTTATGGCAATGACTGTGTCTGTCTATTCCAATTGTACATACTGGTGAAATAAACATTAACTGCATTCATGGACTCAGTGGAATCATAGCTAATTATGACAAGGCTAGATTCAATTTATCATCTGTTCCCATATGCATCCGCTCTGAGAGGCCATGGTGACACTTTGAGTCCACTGGTTATTGTTGCTAACTTGGTCTCTGTTTCCCAGCAGTTCTCTATCTATTCCCATTTCTCTGGTATATTTTTATTCAAGTGAGCAGACACAGGTCTCCTTGTGGGAGGATTGAATGAATCATAACTGTGCGCTGGTTGTATTACGGTTTCCTTCCTCTTGCAAACTTGGTCTTTACATCAGTCAGTGTCATGCCAGGTTCGAAAACTGGCTCAAGTCCCAAATCTAAGAAAGGATAATTATATTTTTTATTGCACCAGATGCCCTCCACCTCCAGATCATCCATAATTTATTATTTTGATTATATAGATTGAGAAATAGCATTGTTGGCTATCTCTATGATATTTTGATTTTAGTAACCATCTTTATATCTCTTCATACAACTGTCTCCACTGGCTAGCACTCTGACATTGCTATTCTTACTGATTATGCTTCGCCACCAAGCCTTAATACTATTACTATTAGGGAGTCAGTATCTATAGCAGTATCATCCCTTTTAAGTCCCATAACACAGAAGACATCATTTAGCTTCTCAAAATTGCTGATGTCCTTATCAACAGGATATTCTTTTTGTTTTCCTTGCATATTTGTATTTCCCTTTATTCTATGGGAGAAAATGAATATTTTTAAATTTTATTGGAGTATACTTGATTTAAAATGTTGTGTCAGTTTCAGGTGTATAGCAAAGTAAATCAACAGGATATTTTTTTTTTCATCACTTTCATAAATAGTATGTTCCAGTCTCTCCTAGAGAATATACTTAGCTAGTGGCTTTTCTGAACTAGATGGTCATTCCATAATAGTTTCACTTCTCAGAGCTATTTTACCCAGACCTCTACCACTTTCCATGGTAACTCTTGCATTTTTACTTCATGTTGAGAAAGCCATTGCTTTTTCCAAGCTTCTAAGAGTCAAATTAGCCACTATTAGCAAGGAATGATGCTAAAGCTGAAACTCCAGTATTTTGGCCACCTCATGCGAAGAGTTGACTCATTGGAGAAGACTCTGATGCTGGGAGGGATTGGGGGCAGGAGGAGAAGGGGACGACAGAGGATGAGATGGCTGGATGGCATCACTGACTCGATGGATGCGAGTCTGGGTGACCTCTGGGAGCTGGTGATGGACAGGGAGGCCTGGCGTGCTGCGGTTCATGGGATCGCAAAGAGTCGGACACGACTGAGCGACTGATCTGATCTGATCAGATCTGAGCACTGTCTCATTGGGGGATGCATGGTGTTAGATCATGCATTAAGAAAGCAATTCCTTATCAATGAATACTCTCTTATGTAAATTTGCTTCCCATTTACCATATTCCAGCTCTCAATGTCTTTTTTTCTTTGTATCTCCCAGTACACATTGGCTGGGTCCTGCAACTCCTTCCGTTCATAGTTCTTCTTATTGAGAGGCCCAGCAGTTCTCTGGCTCTGTTACACTGTGATTTGACCTTAGTTATGGGGTTGGTGGCCACACTGAGGGTGGCTGTAAATCCAGAGAGGAGTTCCACCTGACTTGCAAGACAGAATGAAGCTTCTGTATTGTGTTTAAGCAAGATGGGAGTGTTAATCTTATTAGAGACAAATGAGGTATTTCCACTGTCCAAAGAGTTTAGGAAATCTGAGATTTCAGGCTCTTGAATATATCAACTCTTATGTAGGTTAGAAAGTCTGAGTCATCTAGAAATCCAAGTACATGCTCTGAATTTGATATAACTCTATTTTAATGATTTCAAACAAGTAATTTAATCTCTATTCAAAAACAAATTTAACTTTATGAATGAAGCTTTAAAATTTTTCTAAATACTTATCAAAGATTATAATTGTACACTATTGAGAAGTATAGAAAAAATACAATTATTGGAGAACAGTTGCTCTTCAATACTGTAAAGTTTAGTTTGAGACGAGGCAATGAAGAAAGGAAGACAACTTCAATGAAGACAGGTTACCTTTATTAGGGAAGGAGGGATGACAGTCAGTCTAAGGACAAGGCTGAGTGTGGGCAGAATCAGGGAGGCTTCATATTTAAGGAGAGATTTTGTGAAAACGATCAGATCAGATCAGATCAGTCGCTCAGTCATGTCTGACTCTTTACGACCCCATGAACTGCAGCTCGCCAGGCCTCCCTGTCCATCACCATTATCCGGAGTTCACTCAGACTCATGTCCATGAGTCAGTGATGTGGAGGAAGATTTAGTAAGGCAGATGAACAGGGGTGGGGTCCCGGGCTGATGCAATCTGGCTGGGAGTATCGGGGCGGGACTTAAAAGTTCAATTTTGTCATCCCCGAAGTCAGATGGTTCAGCAAGGACCCTTGAGGTCCTTATCTTCTTTCTCCAGGTCTGAGGACTTTGCGGTCTTTATCTTCTTTTCTAGGCCCAAGGACTCCTTCAAATACTGTGTTGATGTCAGCTACACATCAACACAAATCAACCACAGGTATACATATGCCTGAGAATGAAGTTTATTGATTGCATTTATATCCCATTCATAATCATTTAAAGTTTGTTGCATGATAAATAAATGTACTTATTGCCCATAAGCATGTTTGTAACATGCAAATGGGCTAAACTTTACTTATAATATTTATTTAATCATGCAGCACAGTTTTATTGTGCTACTTTTCATCATACGTACAAAGTAGCTAATTTCAGATGTGACTAAAACAGGTTTAGGAACTATATCTAACTACAGGAGCCAGCAGCCTTCAAGATGGTCCCAGGGTCCCTATTCTCTAGTATCCATAGCCTTATGTGGTATTCTCCTTATATATGTAGTAGTAATAGAAGCAGAAGATATTAAGAAGAGGTGGCAAGAATACACAGAAGAACTGTACAAAAAAGATCTTCATGACCAAGATAATCATGATGGTGTGATCACTGACCTAGAGCCAGACATCCTGGAATGTGAAGTCAAGTGGGCCTTAGAAAGCATCACTACGAACAAAGCTAGTGGAGGTGATGGAATTCCAGTGGAGCTATTCCAAATCCTGAAAGACGATGCTCTGAAAATGCTGCTCTCAATATGCCAGCAAATTTGGAAAACTCAGCAGTGGCCACGAGATTGGAAAAGGTCAGTTTTCATCCCAATCCCAAAGAAAGGCAATGCCAAAGAATGCTCAAACTACCGCACAATTGCACTCATCTCACACGCTAGTAAAGTAATGCTCAAAATTCTCCAAGCCAGGCTTCAGCAATATGTCAACTGTGAACTTCCTGATGTTCAAGCTGGTTTTAGAAAAGGCAGAGGAACCAGAGATCAAATTGCCAACATCTGCTGGATCATGGAAAAAGCAAGAGAGTTCCAGAAAAACATCTATTTCTGCTTTATTGACTATGCCTAAGCCTTTGACTGTGTGGAACACAATAAACTGTGGAAAATTCTGAAAGAGATGGGAATACCAGACCACCTGATCTGCCTCTTGAGAAATTTGTATGCAGGTCAGGAAGCAACAGTTAGAACTGGTCATGGAACAACAGACTGGTTCCAAATAGGAAAAGGAGTACATCAAGGCTATATATTGTCACCCTGTTTATTGAACTTCTATGCAGAGTACATCATGAGGAATGCTGGACTGGAAGAAACACAAGTTGGAATCAAGATTGCCAGGAGAAATATCAATAACCTCAGATATGCAGATGACACCACCCTTATGGCAGAAAGTGAAGAGGAACTCAAAAGCCTCTTGATGAAGGTGAAAGTGGAGAGTGAAAATGTTGGCTTAAAGCTCAACATTCAGAAAACGAAGATCATGGCATCTGGTCCCATCACTTCATGGGAAATAGATATGGAAACAGTGTCACACTTTCTTTTTGGGGGCTCCAAAATCACTGCAGATGGTGACTGTAGCCATTAAATTAAAAGATGCTTACTCCTTGGAGGGAAAGTTATGACCAACCTAGATAGCATATTCAAAAGCAGAGACATTACTTTGCCAACAAAGGTTCGTCTAGTCAAGGCTATAGTTTTTCCTGTGGTCATGTGTGGATGTGAGAGTTGGACTGTGAAGAAGGCCGAGCACTGAAGAATTGATGCTTTTGAACTGTGGTGTTGGAGAAAACTCTTGAGAGTCCCTTGGACTGCAAGCAGATCCAACTAGTCCATTCTGAAGGAGATCAGCCCTGGAATTTCTTTGGAAGGAATGATGCTAAAGCTGAAACTCCAGTACTTTGGTCACCTCATGTGAAGAGTTGACTCATTGGAGAAGACTCTGATGCTGGGAGGGATTGAGAGCAAGAGGAGAAGGGGACGACAGCGGATGAGATGGCTGAATGGCATCACTGACTCAATGGATGTGAGTCTCAGTGACCTCAGGGAGCTGGTGATGGACAGGGAGGCCTGGCGTGCTGACCTCAAGTCAAGTCGCAAAGAATCGGACTTGACTGAGCGACTGATCTGATCTGACCTGATATGTAGTAAATCCCAGTTTTCTGTATATACTGTACATATAGTATACACTTTGATAATACTATATTGCTTATGAAGTTAGGTTAAAGAAGACTATGGTTTCCATATTGGGATCTCTTTTTCCCTTCCCCTTTCTCTGGAGGAAGCAAACTGCCATGTTTTCAGAGACCTTATAAAGAGCCTGACAGGAAGAAGAGTACTGGAGTGAGGTGCCAATGCCTTCTCCAGGTAAATAGCCATATAGGACCGTGTTTCCTTGCCAATAGACGTGTGAGTGGACTTGCAAGCAGGTTCTCCTATCCCAGGCCACTTTTGGCATGCCTACAGCCCTGGTGCATAGTTTGGCTGAAATCTCTTGAGAGAGCATGAGGCACACTTTAGCTAAGCCACTCCCACATTCCTGATCCTCAGAAACTATGAGAGATAATAAATGCTTATTATGTTAAACTGCTAAATTGTGGGGGTAATTTATTATGCAGCAACAGATAACAAATATATCCATCAAACATTAATTAATGGGAATTTATGCAGATTCATACCTTTTAAAAATTAAACTACTATATCACTCAAATATCAAAACATTATAAAATAAACATTTTTAATGTATCTGCATTCCATAAATGTTTTCCATTTATATGCAAATATATTGATTGATATGCAATTCATTTTAATCTTTAAAAGTCCAATGAATTTATTAGAAAAACAGCTAGAATCCAATCATCAATAAGAGAGATACATGTATTTATAAGAAATATATATATAGATATTTAAAAACTATATGCAGCCTCAAATTAAAAAAAAAAAAAAATAGCTCAAGTAAGCTTGTGAATCAAAGCCATTTCCATCCTACAAGTGTTCATTGCTCAGTCTTCCTGACCTTTTGTGACTCCATGGACTACAGCCCACCAGGCTCCTCTGTCCATGGAATTTTTCAGGCAAGAATACTGGAGTGGGTTGCTATTCTCTTCTCCAGGGGATCTTCCTGACCCAAGGATTGATGCAGAGCAGGTCTCCTGCATTGCAGGCAGTTTCTTTACTGTCTGAGCCACTGGGAAGTCAAAAGGGTTCACAATTTAAGATCGCCAGATATTGTCCCTCCCCATCTAGCAGGTAGAGACTATTGTTCTCTGCCTCATTTGTCCAAAATGTTTATAAAGAAAACAGAATAAAGTTAAAACAATATTAATTTCCTGTGTGAGAAAAATGTAAATATGGAAGAAGAATTCAGCTTCTGCTTTAGCAAGGTAGTCAGAGTCACATTTAAAACAACGATTGCATGGCTTCTATCTTCTCCATCAAACTGAAGGTTTCCAGTCCAGAGAGGAGGACTCCCCTCCTCACAAAAGCTTAAAGGGCTTTGATACCAATTAAATTCTGTGTTATGAGAGAAAACTCTTCAGTTATATATTTTTCTAACTATATGAAGTTATAATATATAAAACAAATATAAAACTATTTGTTTTATAAATGACTATAGGTAAATAAGATCAAAAACTAAGATATTGGTTCCTTTTTTCTTTGTATTATTATTGGGGTAGGGGAAGCAGTGGGTCAAAACAATAACAAAATTGTTTTCTTCACAAGAAAAGAAATCAACACTTGTTGTATATGGATGTACAAGTGCCTGTGGTAATATTTCTAATTTATTTAACTTTTCCTCTTTTGTTCAATGTATAGAAGATTCTTCTTTAATAAATCCAAGAACTAAAGAAGAGATATTTAGCGTCTAGTTTTAGTATTTCATCTAGCTTCTAGGTGTCACTGATCTGATAATTAATAAAGCTGGGAAACTATCACTATCCCATTTGCACCATGAGTTTTCTCCATTTGCACATATAGAATTGAGGTTTATATAATATTTTAGGTAATTTTCTGAGGAAAGGAGAACAGTAAAATCAGAAAACTTGAAAGAAGCCATAGCATTGTTGTCAGAATAAAGTTTTCTGAAGGAAATATAAGAACTTATCTTAAAGTTTCAAATTTTGATTCATTAATAAAACTAAAGAAGAGAGGAGGATAAAGAGCTCTGTTAAAAGTGATGCAAAAGGAAAGCATAGAGATGTATTTTGGGGCAAAGGAAGTTGTGTTATTTTGTAGATAGACAAATATAGAACTATACAGCTTTAAACTATGCAAAATTAAGAAATGAAAGAGAGCAGCATATTTTAAAATATGCATTATTGATTTGAGCTAAGGAATTTATTATGGATTACTCTTGAGGGTTTGCTATGTATTTTAGAGTGCAGAATGATCAAGCCAGGTAATTGGGGAACTCACCAGGAATAGAAATTGGCTGCATATATTAAACATCACATCTCTGTATTTTTAGGAACCTCTCCAAAAAAGCTCGTCAATCTTAGAGTACATGGAATCTTGAGCAGTGATTGTGTTAGACTGCTTTGCATGGAATTCTTGGCAATAAATAGCTATGGGTTATTGGGCAGCTTGTCAACCACATATCATATATTTGTTCTTCTAGAAAGGGAAACTTATTTCCCAATGGAGAAGTGAAATCTACAGCAGGGATTCATTTTGGAATGAAATAGAACACTATGGAACAAGATGTGAGTTTCTTATTTGCCCTCTGAGCTGTCAATTTCTTTTATTGGATTGACTGCATTTTTCTTCTTTTTAATTGTATCACATTTCTTATTTCTAATCTTATATACTTTAAATTAAACTGGAAAATTTACTTTCATTGTGTAAAGCGAGATTAAATTACTGTGAACCGCAATGAAAGAGTAGGTGGCTGGAAGTAAGCCAGAATTCAAGGAAAAGGAGTGTGAATGTGAACTCTGTATTTTCCATCTTAGCCTTGCTCTCTTGCTGACAGCATCAGAGAGGTGAGGCGAGCAAAAAGCAGCTGCGGAAGCAAGAAACCAAACACTGAGAATTGAAATGGATGAACAGCACCAGTTTTTAACCAAACAGTTTAGAAAAGCAGAGCCATTCATAACAAGCTATTAAATGATGTGGAAACCATTTGAAGGCTTAAGGTTTAGGAAAGCAGAGTGGAAAATAATATTGAAGATGTTTGAAGAAATGTAGCAAGAGTGAGATGACACTTTAAAAACTATAAGAGAAGCCTCTATGCATGAAGCTGTTGTTGATACTTTGTTTTGTAATTCTACATCCTTATAGGAGCACTATGTAAAACAGTAAATCTTGCTTTTAAGCAAACAGTAACTTAAAATTCAACGACTCAATGTGAGATAGACGGCTCCATGTACATTATACTGGCTTTCAGAGAACTCTCATACATTCCTCCCTAAAACTCTTAGTCTAGACTTCAGTGAACCAAGATAGTTCTTCTAGAACCCTACTTTATTGATTTCTAACTTTACCCTCACCCTACTTATGCCTGTCATACCACTTCTCCTGTCATAGCCTTGTTGCTCTCAAGAATTCAGCCCTTCACTATCTCTATTCTATGAAGCCTTCTCTCTAATCATTATGTCCTCTGATTCAGATGAGTTTCCTCTGCTAGTTTCCTAGCAGAGGACTAGTTTCCTAGGTCTAGTCCTAGGAAACTAGGACTCCACTGATGCTCCTGTTCCTTTTCTGCTGTTACTCAATCCATTGATGTCCTTCCTTCTGACCTTAACAAATTTTTAATCCCATGATCAGTCACTGTAAAAGTACCTTACTACAACCCTGTTGAAATCCAACTCTCTGCCTGCCTCATCCTTGCACCCAGAAGCTTAATGTGGCTATGGGAAAATATACAACCACAATAACTCTTTGCACTTGAAATTCTTGATCATAAATCTTACACTGACTTTAACACTGTCCTGCAGTCATTCTATATTCCCCTCATTCACTGGTTGGCCCACTCTCCTCAATGACTTTCTGATGCCTACTCCTCTCTAATACCTCCTTCACCATCCTCAGCCTCTCATGATTATTAATTCACAAAACTAAGTAATCAAAAGATCATTTCTGTAGGTGCCCCCAACATCTAATTACAGATGTACTTCCATGCTGTTTTCCTCTTACTATGCATTAGCTGTTTACATTTTCTATCAAAAATGAATACTTAACATTTATAACCTTGATCACACCTACTCAAAAACATTGCTCCAGTAATTTATCTCTCTCTCATTTATATCCTTGTTTTTTACTTCCCTACTAAATAATTTATTTAGCCATATAAAATGACATTATTTCTCCCATTAAAAACAAGCAAGCTTATTTTAACATCACTTTCCTTTACACCTACTATCCCAGGTATACATTTTCTTGGTTCCCTTCGCATGAATATGGTGATATTTTATTGCAGATTCTATTCTTCTTCCAATTTCCTCTTGAACCTATGTGATTCAGTTTTCCACTCTCATCTTTTGACTGAAACTGCTTTTCACTATCACCAATGATGTCTAGTTCTCTAGTACTAGTAAATACAACATTTAAAGTCATTGTCATATTTTATATTCTTGGCAATAGTCATATTTTATATTCTTGGTAACTCTTTTCTCTTGACAAACTCTCTTCCTTAGGCTTCCAGGGCAACCATGGTTGTTATCATAATTGTTTGATTTCCATCTTTTTCACTTGTTGCTAGAACTCAGTCTCCATGGTGATTTCTCTCAATTTCATAACCAGTTTGGTATCCCCATTTCTTATCTATACTCCTTTGGTAATCCTATATGATCTTATGTCTGCAAAGTCTATGATATGAGTAAATGTGTTTGCTAATTCCCAAATATACCCAACCTAGCTGTCCAAACTCATAGATACAGTAGCTTACCTGATAATTCCGCTTCTAAAATATAAATATATTTAAAATTGAACATTTGATCATCACTCTCCAGTCTAAAAAGGGAAAAATGAGCTGTTCTACCCAAATTCTTTCCCATCTATCTTAGTTGACAATAGCTTAATACTTCTAGTTGCTGAAGATCAACACTTGTAGTTGACCTTAATTTCTCTTTCTTTATCACAAACCAGCCTGTCAAATTGCCTGTTGGCTGTACTTTCAGATAAAACCTTAATCGGATAGTATCTCCTCCCTTTCCCTATTACTACTCTGACCCACTATGGTCTTCTCTGGGATTCTGCAGTAGCTTCCTATCTTGTCTCTGTGGTTCCATCCCTGCCATGCACACTCCCTTAAAGTTTATTCTCCAATATTTGTCAGATTGATCACGTAGACCATGTCATTCTTACCTTAAATGTGTTAACATTTCCTTGTTGCTCTTTGAGAAAACTATGAAGACCACACAATGGTCTGCAAACCTTTATGTCATTGACTCCCTATAATCGTCTGTCTTGCCTCTCTCTTCTTCATGTCACTGAGTCCACATTGCAACTCCTCAAATATTCCAGACCAACCCCTCACTTTGTGCTCTATATTATTTGTCTGAAACTTTCCCCTCTAAATATCTCTATGGCTTTATATCTTACATCCTTCTAGTCTTTGCTTAAAAATCCCCATCTCACTGCAGCTATTTAAAACTAGTTCCCCTCTTCAAGTTCCATATATCCTGCTATACTTTTCTATTGCACTTATCATAATCTAATGTAGTATACTATTTTCACTTATTTATTTTTGTTTCTTGTTTAAGATCATAATCACCATAAAAGATAGGGTCCACCAAGGTATTAATGTATGATTCTACTCACAGATGTATCATAGGTTTCTTGAACTGTGTCTATAAATAGTGGATATTTAATACAGATTTGTCAGGAAAAAAAAAAGGATTCAGTTAATGGTAACAGGATTAATTTAGAGTCAGATAAATGGATTCAACGTCAGACCATTGCTTCCCTCATTCACTACTGGTACCAGGAGAAAGTTACTTTAACCTTTCTAAATGGGTAGAATGTGATAATAAGATACCATACAAGATCACTGCAAAGACTGAATTTTTGAAGTATGGTCTAAGCACACAGTAATAACAATAATTATAATATAATAGCTGTTTAAACACATGATAGCCATTTTGTTATTGCAATTGTGTTCATAAAAATATCAAACTACCTAGACCTCATTAATTAGTTTGTTTGTAAAAGTGAATTTTCTCCACACATGTATCAGATCAGATCAGATCAGATCAGTCGCTCAGTCGTGTCCAACTCTTCGCGACCCCATGAACTGCAGCACGCCAGGCCTCCCTGTCCATCACCAGCTCCCTGAGGTCACTCAGACTCGCATCCATCGAGTCAGTGATGCCATCCAGCCATCTCATCCTCTGTCGTCCCCTTCTCCTTCTGCCCTCAATCCCTCCCAGCATCAGAGTCTTTTCCAATGAGTCAACTCTTCGCATGAGGTGGCCAAAATACTGGAGTTTCAGCTTTAGCATCATTCCTTCTAAAGAAATTCCAGGATTGATCTCCTTCAGAATGGACTGGTTGGATCTTCTTGCAGTCCAAGGGACTGAAACTATGGAAAATTCTGAAAGAGATGGGAATACCAGACCACCTGATCTGCCTCTTGAGAAATCTGTATGCAGGTCAGGAAGCAACAGTTAGAACTGGTCATGGAACAACAGACTGGTTCCAAATAGGAAAAGGAGTACGTCAAGGCTGCATATTGTCACCCACACATGTATGGATTTGTTCTATTGTCAGAAGTCTGGAAAGTATATTATATTCAGCAGATGAAGTAGGGCTTTCAAAGTCTAGGATTTCATATTGTTTATCATACTTTGTGGATTAACAGAATGGATATTCAAATGGTCCATTAGAACTGAATCAAATTGGCTAGAAAATAAGACCAATGAATAGATCACTTTCTTAGTTTTAATAGTCTTATATAAAAAGGAATTATGTTCGGTGTTCCCTTGCATTCGATAAAAATAACAAAAACATATCTTTCACCTGGACATCCACTGAGTATGTAGGAGATTTAAATGATTTCATCCCTGCTGTCTCATTTCCAGGGTATTCCTAGATTGTTACTGAAATTCTTGGTTGATATAAATAATAAAGGTGTATGTGTGAGGCTCGCTCAGTCACGTCCAACTCTTTGCGACCCCATGGACTGTAGCCTACCATGCTCCTCCGTCCGTGGAATTCTCCAGGTAAGAATACTGGAATGGGTTGCATTTCCTTCTCCTAACCCAGGGATCGAACCTGGGTCTCCCGCATTGCAGGCAGACGCTTTACCATCTGAACCACCAGGGAAGCTCAAATAATAAAGGTAGTTGAGGTTAAATGAGTTAGAATCTAAACTCTAAAAGCAGTCATTTATCCAATAGAGATACATCAAAAAATGAGAGAGACTGCATGGAAGAATCACATTTGCAGAACAGAAGATTTTCACGATGCTGTTAATTCTATTTTGCTTTCTCTTAGAAACCATTCGAGGGAACTTTGAGATCAAAGAGTGAAAACATTGTGCTGGCAGTAATCAGCATACAGAAAGCTGAAAGGCTACCTGCTTGTCTGAGTGAATTTGTACCATATTCCATACATGGAAATCCTTACTTTTCTGCTGCCTCTACCCATCCTTCAAGTTTAATAGGTTTCTAAGCACTCAGTCATTGTTATTACGTCTGAAGCTGACCTGGACATTCTGGCTCGACTCCTTTATACTTACGTGATCCTTCTTCCTCTTTGACAGTGCCTATTCTTATAGATTTCAGTCATTTGTTCCCTGTCCAGGGCTATGTTTTCAGATTTAGGTCCAGCTACATATCAAGGCGATACTGCCAATACACCATTCTCCTGCTGGCGACCTCTAGCAGATTTAGTTCATCTCTTAGTTTCTTTTACCAGTCCTGTCCACTGAGTAGTAAAACCAGTGAGTCTTTTACAATCTTTTATTAGCTGACTGACTCCTTTCTCTTCCCCTAGAACAGCAGTTTTGTCATGCAGCATTCAAGCATAGGTTCTTCGGAAAATCTACACTAGTGATTCCTATTTAAGGAATACATAATTCCTGTTAATTAAAGATGAGCCCCTAGCAATATAATCACAAATTGACCCATATAATGAAAAATAAAACTTATATAAAATAATAGATAACTGTTCTTCTTCATTGTTTTACGACAGAAGAGAGTTCCTTCACAATATGCTAACTGGATATTAGCATATTATAAAATATTAGAATATTATAAAATATGTAATTTAATTTAAAATACAGCAAGCAGAACAATATAAAATAGGTGGGTTTATGTAAGGTATACTCTAAGGCTAGTTATACTCAGAACTGTTCAGTTGGTAAAATTTGTCTATTTTTGATCAGCCCAATAAATGTTAGAAATTTGTGCTCTCTCTGATGAAGTTTATGGTAGTTGATAGTTATAGAATGGCTAAGATAATCTGTAAATAAATGACAAATGTGCATGAACAACCATGAGTCTAGGGAGTCCAGTAGGAAAAAAACTAAAATTTGATTCATAAAAGATCCTACATTTACAAATGGAAGTGGAGAATTTTGGTTTGCCGACTGCTATTAATCAAGGTCACAGAATCCCACTCTGGAATCTTGTCAGGTGTGCCTCTTGTAATTTTATGCAAGTTGTGTTCAGATAGATAAACGACCAAAGAGATGTGGCTTCCTAATTTAGAACACAGGTTTTATGAACTATTTTATGATTCTTAAATTTACTTAATAAATGTCTGTATATATGATGAAATTTGGTCTGAGAACTATTTTCATTATAACTTGATAGCAAGGTTGTAGAGGCACATTAAACTTTATCTATTTCAAATAATTTAAATTATCTAATAAAAGATGCTAAGAGTTCTCATGTCAAATTGACTTAGTTTAATTTATTTTTAATCAAACAGGATGAAGGTGACTTAAAAAATGATTTATAAGAAGGAGGTAAGAATTCTAGGTCTGAGGAAGAGTACATGTACAAAAAAATTTATAATCAGATAAATAATCATAGTCCACATGGAAAAATTTGTACAATGGTAGGAATGGTAAGTTGGACGAATGGAATCTTTTATTCAGTATAATTCAGTAGGTTTTAATTAGCTAATTTAGAATTTGATTATGAAAATATATGTATTTTTTTTGTTGTTGCTAAGTTTGAGAAAGCTAGATTCTTTCGCTGAAGGGTGAGTCAAATAAAAGTTATATACATAATTAGAAATGTTGACTTAACATGCTGTAATGACAGGAAAATGGAATATTTGAACACCTGATGCATAATTCTCATTTATTTTCCCTAATCACAGGGCTCATTTGAAAGATAAGCAATCTATTTTTCAGGCAAGAAGATCAGAAAATTGCCGCCCTGATTTTTGGCTATGTCTTCAGATGTAGAGCAATCTGAAATTCTGTCTTTCAGTAGGGGAAAAAAAAAATCCTAGAAAACAGGAAGTAATGGAAAATTATCTTCAAGAATGTTAAAAGAAAGATTCCTAAAAAGTGGGAATTCCCTTTATGCTTCTTTAAATGATTGTCACAATCACAAATAGTTCTGATCACTTTTCTTTCAACTTCTTGAAGAGCAAAACCTGATTGCATATCAGAGCATAAAGCTTGGTATCAGGGCATAAAAAATTTCTTTCATATGGTGAGTCAGTATCAGTATTTCCTTGAAAAGATGAAAAATGAGCTGAGGTTGGAAAGTATAAATATTAATACAATCAAAGACTGAAAAAAATGAGGGGAAGAATTATAGACTAATTTATGGCCCTTAAACCTGCTATGAGAAATATCTGACTTACACGAAATAGTCATTAAGGATGAGTTAGGATAAAAACAAAAACAAATGAAGTGACAAATATATGCCTCATTTTATATTCTATAGATTCAACCATTTTATAGATAGATATATTCACCAACCTTCCACAAGAGTCTTGAAACAGTTTATGTCAAAAACGTTTAATATTAAGAAAGTTTCCATCATATGCTATAGTCATTATTTTACTCCATGCAGTTTCTAATTTCCTTATTTTGAATGAATTTTTTTCATGTTTCACATACATATTTTATCTAACCATCCAGCTTTTAATTTTTTTCTCTTCTGGAAGGTCTTGCACAAGCTAAATGTGAGAAAAAATATATATATACAATTCTAAGTAGCTTTATTTATGCTTTCAAATATATACCTGTAGATTTTCCAGCCTATATAAAATTGGTGGTTTCAATCTTAAATACCTATTACACCAGTTCTAGACAAAATGATGTCTATTCTTCGATTCAACATATTTTTTTTACCATCAAATTAGAAACTTGATCTATTTTAATCCAAGTGCAAGTCATTCAGTCGTGTCTGACTCTTTGTAACTCCATGGACTGTACAGTCCATGGAATTCTCCAGGCCAGAATGCTGGAGTGGGTAGCCTTTCCCTTCTCCAGGGGATCTTCCCAACCCAGGGATTGAACCCAGGTCTCCCACATTGCAGAGGGATTCTTTACCAGCTGAGCCACAAGGGAAGCCACCCCCCCCCCCCGTGCCTTTTTTTTAATCCAAACATGTAGTCTAATTTTACCTTATACAGATTTGTTCCTGTAATTTTCTTATTTCAGGATGCTTTAATATCTGTACTGAATCTTATTATTATTTTTATCAGTTAAAATTTGACACAGCAGTCATGGAAGTAAAATTCATGTTATCTCTTATAATCTCAGTTTTCTCACTTGAAATGTAGTGAAGCTCATAAGTAGCCATGTACAGTGTACTTTATTTATAGTTTTATACCTATGAAAAGAGTTTTACCCCTGCTTGCATTCTTATTAGTCCAAGAATACACTGTTTTAGTTAAACTTTCCATCTACATCGCTAATATATAACATGCTCTGACAATGAGACTCTGCTTTGGAAGAGGGAAAAGACAAACAAATTCAAAGTTAAAAATCTGTTCCTTGTGATATCTGTATTTTTACCTTTCACATTCATTTTGTGGTCATTATATTTTTGGCAAACAACATAATATTTCCATGTACAATGGAAAAACTCTCTGAAGTTTTTATATTCAGAAATATATTGTGAGCATTAAATACTTTACCCACAGTTAAATATGGTTGAAATAAAAGTGACAGCAACAACATCAACAATAATGATGTTTGTATAGCATTTACTAAGTGCCAGACACTATATTGAATTTTTGTTTCCATATGAGGAAGGTGTAATTATTTTACCCACGTTTATGTTAGGAAAAAACTGAAGCACCAAGAGGTTAAGCGAATTTTTCACAGTCACCCAGTCTGGAGGTAACAGGATTCGGATTCACTTCCAGACTCTCCAGCTCCAGACTCCACTTTTTAAATAATGAATAAATCATCAGTTCTGAAGAAGGAAACAGCCTGAAACTCAGAATAAAAAATCTGCTCAATTCAGAGACAGCAAAAATCAGTACTGCAATTAATCTGACTGTGATCACAGACATTGATAAAGTCAGCTGCTAAGTTCATAGGAAATAATCTTTCCGATTGCAACTATGTCATGTCCAAATGATTTCCTTTCTTCTTGAGACCACTATCATCCTGCTTTGCTAGTCTCACCTTATGAACCAAGCTCAGTGTGATGCTCAGTTGTTGTCATCTGTCTCCTAAGAACAGCAACCAATCCTAAGCTCAGACCTACTTTCCTCCCCCTTACAAATTGCAGTCAACACAGAGCTGATTTTTCGTGTCCTGTATCCTCCTTAGAATCAATCATGGTGAGTACCAAACTTACCAAAACCCTTCCTAACCCATCCCTGTACATGGATACCACAAGGACCTGTGCCACGCAGTCTACCTTGATGTTACACATCAATAAAAATATTTTTGCTAGACTGCATGTGATCTGACAGGGTGTGGTCCGCTGGAGAAGGGAGTGGCAAACCACTTCAGTATTCTTCCCTTGAGAACCCCATGAACAGTATGAAAAGGCAAAATGATAGGATACTGAAAGAGAAACTCCCCGGGTCAGTAGGGGCCCAATATGCTACTGGAGATCAGTGAAGAAATAACTACAGAAAGAAGGAAGGGAAGGAACAAAGCAAAAAGAATACCCAGCTGTGGATGTGTCTGGTGATAGAAGCAAAGTCCGATGCTGTAAAGAGCAATATTGCATAGGAACCTGGAATGTCAGGTCCATGAATCAAGGCAAATTGGAAGTGGTCAAACAAGAGATGGCAAGAGTGAATGTCAACATTCTAGGAATTAGCAAACTAAAATGGACTGGAATGGGTGAATTTAACTCAGAGGACCATTATATCTACTACTGCGGGCAGGAATCCCTCAGAAGAAATGGAGTGGCCATCATGGTCAACAAAAGAGTCCGAAATGCAGTACTTGGATGCAATCTCAAAAATGACAGAATGATCTCTGTTCGTTTCCAAGGCAAACCATTCAATGTCATAGTAATCCAAGTCTATGCCCCAACCAGTAATGCTGAAGAAGCTGAAGTTGAACGGTTCTATGAAGACCTACAAGACCTTTTAGAACAAACACCCAAAAAATATGTCCTTTTCATTATAGGGGACTGGAATGCAAAAGTAGGAAGTCAAGAAACACCTGGAGTAACAGGCAAATTTGGCCTTGGAATACGGAATGAAGCAGGGCAAAGACTAATAGAGTTTTGCCAAGAAAATGCACTGGTCATAGCAAACACCCTCTTCCAACAACACAAGAGAAGAGTCTACACATGGACATCACCAGATGGTCAACACCAAAATCAGATCGATTATATTCTTTGCAGCCAAAGATGGAGAAGCTCTATACAATCAGCAAAAACAAAACCAGGAGCTGACTGTGGTTCAGACCATGAATTCCTTATTGCCAAATTCAGACTGAAATTGAAAAAAGTAGGGAAAACCACTAGACCATTCAGGTATGACCTAAATCAAATCCCTTATGATTATACAGTGGAAGTGAGAAATAGATATAAGGGCCTAGATCTGATAGATAGAGTGCCTGATGAACTATGGAATGAGGTTCGTGACATTGTACAGGAGACAGGGATCAAGACCATCCCCATGGAAAAGAAATGCAAAAAAGCAAAATGGCTGTCTGGGGAGGCCTTACAAATAGCTGTGAAAAGAAGAGAAGCGAAAAGGAAAGGAGAAAAGGAAAGATATAAACATCTGAATGCAGAGTTCCAAAGAATAGCAAGAAGAGATAAGAAAGCCTTCTTCAGCGATCAATGCAAAGAAATAGAGGAAAACAACAGAATGGGAAAGACTAGGGATCTCTTCAAGAAAATCAGAGATACCAAAGGAACATTTCATGCAAAGATGGTCTCGATAAAGGACAGAAATGGTATGGACCTAACAGAAGCAGAAGATATTAAGAAGAGGTGGCAAGAATATACAGAAGAACTGTACAAAAAAGAGCTTCACGACCCAGATAATCATGATGGTGTGATCACTGACCTAGAGCCAGACATCCTGGAATGTGAAGTCAAGTGGGCCTTAGAAAGCATCACTACGAACAAAGCTAGTGGAGGTGATGGAATTCCAGTGGAGCTATTCCAAGTCCTGAAAGATGATGCTGTGAAAGTGCTGCACTCAATATGCCAGCAAATTTGGAAAACTCAGCAGTGGCCACAAGATTGGAAAAGGTCAGTTTTCATTCCAATCCCAAAGAAAGGCAATGCCAAAGAGTGCTCAAACTACCACACAATTGCACTCATCTCACATGCTAGTAAAGTAATGCTCAAAATTCTCCAAGCCAGGCTTCAGCAATATGTGAACCGTGAACTTCCTGATGTTCAAGCTGGTTTTAGAAAAGGCAGAGGAACCAGATCAAATTGCCAACATCCACTGGATCATGGAAAAAGCAAGAGAGTTCCAGAAAAACATCTATTTCTGCTTTATTGACAATGCCAAAGCCTTTGACTGTGTAGATCACAATAAACTGTGGAAAATTCTGAAAGAGATGGGATACCAGACCACCTGATCTGCCTCTTAAGAAATCTGTATGCAGGTCAGGAAGCAACAGTTAGAACTGGTCATGGAACAACAGACTGGTTCCAAATAGGAAAAGGAGTACATCAAGGCTGTATATTGTCACTATGTTTATTTAACTTATATGCAGAGTACATCATGAGAAACGCTGGACTGGAAGAAACATAAGCTGGAATCAAGATTGCTGGGAGAAATATCAATAACCTCAGATATGCAGATGACACCACCCTTAGGGCAGAAAGTGCAGAGGGGCTAAAAAGCCTCTTGATGAAAGTGAAAGTGGAGAGTTAAAATGTTGGCTTAAAGCTCAACATTCAGAAAACGAAGATCATGGCCTCTGGTCCCATCACTACATGGGAAATAGATGGAGAAACAGTGCAAACAGTGTCAGACTGTATTTTTTTGGGCTCCAAAATCACTGCAGATGGTGTCTGCAGCCATGAAATTAAAAAGACGCTTACTCCTTGGAAGGAAAGTTATGACCAACCTACATAGCATGTTCAAAAACAGAGACATTACTTTGCCAACAAAGGTTCGCCTAGTCAAGGCTATGGTCTTTCCTGTGGTCATGTGTGGATGTGAGAGCTGGACTGTGAAGAAGGCTGAGCGCTGAAGAATTGATGCTTTTGAACTGTGGTGTTGGAGAAGACTCTTGAGAGTCCCTTGGACTGCAAGGAGATCCAACCAGTCCTTTCTGAAGGAAATCAGCCCTGGGAATTCTTTGGAAGGAATGATGCTAAAGCTGAAACTCCAGTACTTTGGCCACCTCATGCGAAGAGTTGACTTATTGGAGAAGACTCTGATACTGGGAGGGATTGAGGGCAGGAGGAAAAGGGGACAACAGAGGATGAGGTGGCTGGATGGCATCACTGACTCGATGGATGTGAGTCTGAGTGACCTCCGGGTGTTGGTGATGGACAGGGAGGCCTGGCGTGCTGCGGTTCATGGGGTTGCAAAGAGTCGGACACGACTGAGTGACTGATCTAATCTGATCTGAGACTGCATGTGTGTCCCTAGGGGTCTTCATCAGACAGTGGTACAGCGTTATAGAACCTGATAACAAATGCACAGCCAGGGTTATTTTTGTTTTCTAACATTTTCCTCATCTCCCTGAACTTCCATACATTTTGGATTCACTTTGGTTTTCAGATCCATGCTTTCAGATTTACCTGGTGTTTACTAAAAATACAGTGTGACTATTCTAGTACCTATATTCATCTACTGGTAAATATGAGCCAGTTATTCATTGAGGTGAAGTTACCTATAATGGCACCCCACTCCGGTACTCTTGCCTGGAAAACCCCATGGACAGAGGCACCTGGTAGGCTGCAGTCCATGGGGTCACTAAGAGTCGGACACGACTGAGCGACTTCACTTTCACTTTTCACTTTCATGCATTGGAGAAGGAAATGGCAACCCACTCCAGTGTTCTGTCCTGGAGAATCCCAGGGACAGGGGAGCCTGGTGGGCTGCCGTCTCTGGGGTCACACAGAGTCAGACACAACTGAAGTGACTTAGCAGTTACCTATCTGTAAAAGAATAATAGAATCCATTTCTCGAAGGAGTTTTTAGAATTAAGTGGAACAATATATCTGCATGGGCAGAGCCTAAATTAGGATAAGGAGAGAATAAACATTGATCATTATTTTGTTTACATGTAAAATTATTCATTTTTAACTGATATTATTCCAAAACTAATTTGAATTGGGACAGTTATACAGATATGGAAATAGGTATTTTTGTGATCTATAGGTATATAATAGATAGATATGGATAATAGAGAGTAGATAGATATGGATAGATAATACAGCTGTCCCTCAGTATCCACAGGAGATTGGTAATAATCTTTCTCAAATGTCAAGTTCTAGAGATGATCAAATGCTTTATATACAATGATATAATATTTATGTATAACCTACAGATAGCCTCCCTTATACAGATAATTTAAGTTTTGCTTTTTGGAACTTCCTGGAATTTTTTTCTACGTATTTTTTATCCATTGTTGGTTGACTCCATGTATATGGAACCTGTGGATTTGGAGGGCCAACTGTATTGTAAAAGAGAAAATATCAGGATATTATCCTACTATCTTAAGTTTAGGCAGTAAGATAAATAGAGAAAAAAAAAAACTTCATTCAGAAATACATCTCATAAGATTATCTTCAATAGGTTAGAAAGAGAGCTATATTTACAATGGTCCTTTCAGCTTATTTTTGCTTTTTTGTGTTTTATGCAGTTTTTTCAGTGTACCTCGAAATTTAACACTTAGGGAAAAAATAGTATATACTTTGAAACATTTTATTATATGAACTGATTGATTTATTCTCTCATCACATTGCTGTGTTATTTCTCTTTCTAGGTTCTTCATCGCAATAAAAATTTAGTACTATGGCGAAAAGGTTTAAAACAATAGACAAGTTGCAGCTCAGTTACAGCTCAAGCAGACAGAATATTAGACAGATATGCCCAAGACATGGAGCAGACTGACCCCAAAGGAGCTACCCTAATGTTCCCTCTTGGCTTCCCCCATTTTATACCTCCCATCTCCTCCTTTTGGTTGTGCCATGCAAAATAGGGCTTGTACCACGACCAGTCAATGAAGGGGAATGCAGTTGGGCATATGCTGAAGGCCAATTGACAGTTGTAAGTTAGATAACAGTGGGCTCTGTTGTATATGTCTTCCCATAAATCAGTCTATTATACTCAGACATATACATGTGTGGAATACTTATGAGCACTTAATGTAACGCCTAGCTGCCTAAGATTGCTTGAGGTAGCCGCTATGGTTAGTTTGTGTCCACTCTGTGCCTAGGGCACAAGTGCAGGAGTTTAAAAACTCTCTGTGGTCATTTTGTAGAATATATGTGAACTCTCCTAGGTATTTCTGGGTTGGGGTATATAGATCAGTTTTCATCCCTTTCAATCAGGCTACCCCTCATTCCTCATGCCTAACTCTCTACCTAACAAAATCTTTATTAGGTCTGATTGTACAGTGAGGCTAGCTGTGGAAGAGGTTTTTGTTTTGTTTTGTTTTCCTTACACTGACACTGCATTTTGTTTAGGAAAGTTGTTTTCAAAATAATCATTTGATAAACTTGTATTTTTTATTCCTATGAAATATATATTCCTGTTACTTTCCATAGGCTAAAAATAGGGAACCTGGTTTTACAAGTATGGCTTCATTTTCACCTATATTACCTATTCAGGGTCAAACATATTTTATTAAAAGAAGCTCTGCTGAACAAAAAGTTATGAGAACACTGAGTTAAGCTATAAAAGACTATACTACCCATAACATTTTGCCATCAAAAATATAAATTTGAGAATAATTTTTGAACATAAAATTCATTTAGAGTTCCCTTGTTTGTTGTTCAGGCCCTCAGTCTTGTCTGACCCTTTGTGACCGCATGGACTGCAGCACGCCAGGCTTCCCTGTCCTTCACCAACTTCCAGAACTTGTTCAAACTCATGTCCATTGCATCAGTGATGCCATCCAACTATCTCATCCTCTGTCATCCCCTTCTCCTCCTGCCTTCAATCTTACCCAGCATTAGAGTCTTTTCTAATGAGTCAGCTGTTTGCATCAGGGGGCCAAAGTATTGGAGCTTCAGCATCAGTGCTTCCAATGAATATTCAGATTGATTTCCTTTAAGTTTGACTGGTTTGATCTCCTTGCAGTCCAAGGGACTCTCAAAAGTCTTCTCCAACACCACAATTCAAAATCATCAATTCTTCAGCCCTCAGCCTTCTTTATGGTTCGACTCTCACATCCACACATGACTAGAGATCCATTAATAAAAATTAAATCTATATTAGATTGGCATTTCCAATAACTTCTTCAGAGTTAATAATTAGCTAGACGTATATGACATATGCTAAGGAATAGACATGGAAACTGTCTATGGTTTCCTGAAGTACTTAACACATTTGTCTCATCATTAAACTACAAAACCACATTTTTGGGGGAACTAAAATTTCCCATAGAATTAAATGTTCATAATGGAGAAATAGTGTTTTAGGGAGAGTATGAAATAGATTTGAATGAACATTTAAGGCTGACTGTGTATTTTCTCTAAGTAAATTTCTAACCAGTCTCCTCCCTTCCTTTCTCTCTCTCTTTGACACAGGCATACATATGCACATGCCATTAGTTCCTGCAGGAACCTCTTCTCTTTATGTTTTATTCTCTTTGTCTGCATTTATCACCATAACTAATCCTTGCCGTATAACAAAGCCTGTTTTCAATTCTGAATATTGTTTTGTTTGTATCTTTTCTTAAAAAACAGATATTATTTTATGTGTGTGTGTGTATGTGTGTGTGTGTGTATGTGTGTGTGTGTGTTTTACTTATCTTAATTTTTTTTTTTTTTTTTTTACTTTACAATATTGTATTGGTTTTGCCATACGTGAACATGCATCTGCCATGGGTGTACACGTGTTCGCCATCCTGAACACCCCTCCCACTTCCCTCCCCATACCATCCCTCTAGGTCATCCCAGTGCACCAGCCACAAGCTTCCTGTATCCTGCATCAAACCTGGACTGGCGATTCGTTTCTTATACGATATTATACATGTTTTAATGCCATTCTCCCAAATCATCCCCTCCTCCCTCTCCCACAGAGTCCAAAAGACTGTTCTATACATCTGTCTCTCTTTTGCTGTCTCACATACAGGGTTGTTGTTACCATCTTTAAAATCCATATATATGCATTAGTAAACTGTATTGGTATTTTTCTTTCTGGCTTACTTCACTCTGTATAATAAGCTCCAGTTTCATCCACCTCATTAGAACTGATTCAAATGTATCCTTTTTAATGGCTGAGTAATACTCCATTGTGTATATATACCACACTTTCTTATCCATTCATCTGCTGATGGACATCTAGGTTGCTTCCATGTCCTGGCTATTATAAACAGTGCTGTGATGAACATCAGGGTACACATGTCTCTTTCAATTCTGGTTTCCTCAGTGTGTATGCCCAGCAGTGGGATTGCTGGGTCCTAAGGCAGTTCTATTTCCAGTTTTTTAAGGAATCTCCACACTGTTCTCCATAGTGGCTGTACTAGTTTGCATTCCCACCAACAGTGTAAGAGGGTTCCCTTTTCTCCACACCCTCTCCAGCATTTATTGCTTGTAGACTTTTGGATCACAGCCATTCTGACTGGCGTGAAAAAGTACCTCATTGTGGTTTTGATTTGCATTTCTCTGATAATGAGTGATGTTGAGCATCTTTTCATGTGTTTGTTAGCCATCTGTATATCTTTTCTGAAGAAATGTCTAGTTCTTTGGGCCATTTTTTGATTGGGTTGTTTATTTTTCTGGAATTGAGCTGTAGGAGTTGCTTGTATATTTTTGAGATTAGTTGTTTTTCAGTTGCTTCATTTGCTATTATTTTCTCCTATTCTGAAGGCTGTCTTTTCACCTTGTTTATAGTTTCTTTTGTTGTGCAGAAGCTTTTCATTTTAATTAGATCCCATTTGTTTATTTTTGCTTTTATTTCCAACATTCTGGGAGGTGGGTCATAGAGGATCCTGCTGTGATTTATGTCAGATAGTATTTTGCCTATGTTCTCCTCTAAGAGTTTTATAGTTTCTGGTCTTATGTTTAGATCTTTAATCTCTTTTGAGTTTATTTTTGTGTGTGGTGTTAGAAAGTGTTCTAGTTTCATTCTTTTATAAGTGGTTGACCAGTTTTCCCAGCACCACTTGTTAAAGAGATTATCTTTAATCCATTGTATATTCTTGCCTCCATAGGTGCGTGGATTTATCTCTGGGCTTTCTATTTTGTTCCATTGATCTATATTTCTGTCTTTGTGCCAGTACCATACTGTCTTATGACTGTGGCTTTGTAGTAGAGCCTGAAGTCAGGCAGGTTGATTCCTCCAGTTCCATTCTTCTTTCTCAAGATTGCTTTGGCTATTTGAGGTTTTTTGCATTTCCATACAAATTGTGAAATTATTTTTTCTAGATCTGTGTAAAGCAATTACCTTCAATATAAAATAATTAAAAAAAAAAAAAAAACCTCAATATTCAGAAAACTAAGATCAAGGTATCCAGTCCCATACCTTTATGGTAAATAGATGGGGAAACTGGAAACAGTGAGAGACTATTTTTGGGTTCCAAAATCACTGCAGATGGTGACTGCTGCCATGAAATTAAAAGACGCTTGCTCCTTGGAAAAAAAGCTATGACAAACCTAGACAACATACTAAGAAGTAGAGACATTACTTTACCAATAAAGGTCCATCTAGTCAAAGCTATGATTTTTCCAGTGGTCATATATGGATGTGAGAGTTGGACTACAAAGAAAGCTAAGTGCTGAAGAATTGATGTTTTTGACCCGTGATGTTAGAGAAGACTCTTGAGAGTCTCTTGGACAGCAAGGAGATCCAACAGTCCATCCTAAAGGAAATCAGTCCTGAACAGTCATTGGCAGGACTGATACTGAAGCTGAAACTCCAATACTTTGGTCCCTGATGTGAAGAAACGACTCATTGGCAAAGACCCTGATTCTGGGTAAGACTGAAGGCGGGAGGACAAGAGGATGGCAGAGGATGAGATGGTTGAATGTCATCACCAACACAATGGACATGAGTTTGAGCAAGTTCTGGGAGTTGGTGATGGACAGGGAAGCCTCACATGCTGCAGTCTGTTACTGCTGCTGCTAAGTCACTTCAGTCGTATCCGACTCTGTGCGACCCCATAGACGGCAGCCCACCAGGCTCCCCCGTCCCTGGGATTCTCCAGGCAAGAACAGTGGAGTGGGTTGTCATTTCCTTCTCCAGTGTGTGAAAGTGAAGTCGCTTAGTCGTATCCGACTCCTAGCGACCCCATGGACTGCAGCCTACCAGGCTCCTCCATCCATGGGATTTTCCAGGCAAGAGTACTGGAGTGGGTTGCCATTGCCTTCTCTGATGCTGCAGACTATGGGGTTGCAAAGAGTCAGACACAACTGAGCAACTGAACTGTGCTTAACTGACTGAAATTGAACTCACAGTAAGGCCTGTCAAGGTGATTAAGGCCACTATAACAGAATATATCGGTATCAAATTTTAATCAGTGGTCTGAAATCTGCACGAAGATCTGTTCATAGGCTTTATATGTTTAATGTTTTTCTAATAGATTCCTTCTTATTATTTGAAAATTCTTAGACTCTATTTTTTTTCTATTTTCATGCTTATTTTCAGCAAAGAACTTTTAGATCTTTAAAGGTATTTTTTATTATAAAAGTAATGTATGCCCCCTACACATTTTTTTGAGACAGTGCGTGAACTTGTAAAGTGAACATATGATATACACTCCTCTCCTTGTTCTGTTCTCTTCCTCTCGATCAATTCTCTAGGGATAAGAACTGCTAACAATCTGGTGTATAGTCTTTGTGCATCTATCTTTAATACATTGTTTCTCCCTAAACAAATGAAATTTTCATGAATTGAGGTGTTCCATGACCAAGAATAGTGTTCCTGCTACTGTCTCATGACAACCATAATGCTTTCCTGGTTGGATTAAATAAAAATATAGGCTGCCATTTGGGCTATGATGACATTTTGATAATGAACTCTATTTTTACATTGGACATAGTTAAAAGAGAAATAAAGGAAAGAAGGAAGGGAGGAGAGAGCTTTCAGATTTAGTCACTATATGAAATATAATGCCACATACACATGCAAAAAAGCTGCAGTAATATGTTTCGGCCAGGGATTTCAGGATTTAGCCATGTAAGCATGGAGCCAGCAGAGCTAAAGTAGTACTTTTTAACTGTCCATCCTGAAAACACATGTGAAAAATAAGCTCAATTTGAACAAAACTGAACACTAATTAAACCTTGGATTTACCCCAATCCTTGCCTTCCCTGGTGGCACAGAGGGTAAAGAATCTGCTTATAATGTAGGATACCTGGATTTATTCCCTGAGTCAGGAAGGTCCCTGGGGAAGCGAAAGGCTATCCACTCCAGTATTCTTGCCTGGAGAATCCTAGAGGAGCATGGTGGGCTACACTACATGGGGCTGAGAAGAGTTGGACACGACCAAGTGACTAACACTTTGCCTTAAAACCAGGCTGTCACACTAAAAATTCTACATGTGATTTGGCACAGTTTGATGAAGCTATTTACTCTGAAAGTGGCTAAGTCATGTTGTGGCTTGGCAGAAAGAAATACAAGAGACAAGATGCTTTTTGACACATGACATTCTACCACAAAGACCCCCAAGATGATAATGTTTAATGCAGTTAGAAACTGCTCATGGAGAAAGAAACAAAACTTATTTCAACATGCAGCTGGATAAGAATTCCTATATCATTCTTTGTGGCCAGATTTTGGTTCTCAGACTACTTTATTAATTTTAAAAGTGTCAAAGGTTTGAATGAGTGAATTTTTTTTTTTTTTTTTGAGAAGTACATGTTTAAATGAAAGGAAATCAGAGTATTTTGTGTTTAGCTGGACATCTGTACTACTTGTTAACATATTTGATTCTGTGACTCTGAAGATGAAAGTTACACCACTTACCATCAAAATCATAGCTTGGAATGTTTGTATATAATGTCATGAAGTCTCAGGTTATACTACCAGACTATGTCTTGTTTATTACATGAAATTTCATTGGCTTCATTAGAGCCAAGAATGAAGTAGTTTCTGTATCAAAGATATTATTTTTACAAAATGGGAGCAGAATGTTATTTTGATATATGTATAGAAACTTACTAGATCTCCAGAGTGAAAATCTTAAAGCATGTGATTGATATTTAAGTAGAAGTTTTATTTTTCATTTTGAGCAAAAAAAAAAAAAAAAAAATTCCCTTCTTAGAACAATTTGATCAGAAGGAGTTCTTTTATCTCTAGGTTTAATTTGAAGATTATTCATTTCCACTGACGGGTTTTAAATTGTTGTTCAATACAATCACATGGAGGGCTGGTTAAAACACAGACTCCAGGTTCCACCCCGTGAGTTTCTGCTTCAGTCAGTTGAGGTGAGGTCCAAAAATTAGCACTTTGATACTCACTGACTTAGGCTATGCTTTGATTACATGAATAATGTATTTTTTTATTTACAACTCTGCATTTATGGATGGTGTTGATAAACTTAAGAGCTCTTTTGACTGAAATACTACTCTGCAAGATGAGATTAAATATTCCAGTGTTAGGGATATACACCAGGTTACACCAGGTTTGGTGGTGATGCAGTCCTGTCAATGATTTTGGCAGGCAGTGAATTGAAGACACCTAAAAATGCCCGCCATTTTTGTTAAGGTTATATTAAAATCAAATATGGAGTGATCATAGAAAAGAAGCAAGCCTTGCCACTGGTGACCTCACCCCTCATATGAGGACAATGAACTATAAGGCAAGTTAAAGCAACATGGCTTCAACTTGAAGTCCTGTTGAATTTTAGGAATAATGTTAAGCTTATAATTGTAGAGTGAACTGAGCTTTCTCTAACCACATTGTCTTCCCAGCATGTTTCAAACCAGTGTTTTCAGCAGTCTTGATAAAACTGAGAACATTTTTCTGATTGTACTGAAAAGATGATATGCATACTGCCATTCAACTCTCTATTCAGATCAAATAAAGACAATTTTATTGAAATCATTTTGAGCAAAATTAAATTATAATTTTTATTGCCTAATTTTGACTTTCTGGGATTTGTTTCATCAACTGGTAATTAATTTTTCATTTAAACATAAGATTAAGAATGGGTCTCTGTGTAGTTTCTTCTTTGTGTATATATTTTAATAGCTAGTAGAGACTTATAAACTTGAAATATGAAGAGTCATATCCATTTTATTTTTCTAACACTCCTTTGGATCTCAATTCCTTCACTGACAATCAGTCTAAAATCCATCCTTTGTGTCTTGCCTGTTTCATCTCACCTAAATGTTTTCACAAAATCCCCGGATATTTATGGGGTCCAGTTCCTACATGCCAGACTGGTACAGAACAGTATGCCATACTTTTTCTGCCAGTATTCCTGATGATCCATGGACTCACTACTAACGATGGTACCTACATAGCCAAGGTTTTCATCACTGCTGAGGTGACTCATTAATGTCTAAACCTAGGCATGGCTTGTGGCATTTTTTTTCAAAGAATCATCACTCTACTTCCTTGGTGTCATCCCATGCTTGACATCTGATGGTTGTGGTCTTTAGCCCTCACTGATTTTGTTCCACACAAAATCTGCTGCAGAACAAAAATTTGTTGTGCTGCTACTGCTGCCAAGTCGCTTTAGTCGTGTCCAACTCTGTGTGACCCCAGATAGTGCAGCCCACCAGGCTCTCCTGTCCCTGGGATTCTCCAGGCAAGAACACTATTAGTTCTAGCACTTTCTATTTCAGGAATCAGAACTCCTTTTCGAACTCTCCAGAGAAAAAGTAGCATTTCTACTACTGCCTAAAAATACATTATCTTATTTTTTCCCTTGGAAAATCAACAACCTTGAAATGGCAACCCACTCCAGTATTCTTGTCTGGAGAATCCCTTGGATGGAGGAGCCTAGCAGGCTATAGTCCATGAGGTCACACAGAGTTGAACATAACTGAGCAATTTCACTTTCCACCTTCCCACCTAGTGTGGACAGAAGGACTATTCTCAGAGATTGCCATGTAATGTATCCGTGTAAGGATAATGTGACCTTCACTAATCCAAAGGTGATTTTTATCCTAGCTTATTATTATATGTTGCTTTGTACATTAAAAACAAGACAAAAAGGAGAAATAAATTATATATGTAGTCAAGGCTATGGTCTTTCCTGTGGTCGTGTATGGATGTGAGAGCTGGACTGTGAAGAAGGCTGAGCGCCGAAGAATTGATGCTTTTGAACTGTGGTGTTGGAGAAGACTCTTGAGAGTCCCTTGGACTGCAAGAAGATCCAACCAGTCCATTCTGAAGGAGATCAATCCTGGAATTTCTTTGGAAGGAATGATGCTAAAGCTGAAACTCCAGTATTTTGGCCACCTCATGCGAAGAGTTGACTCATTGGAGAAGACTCTGATGCTGGGAGGGATTGAGGGCAGGAGGAGAAGGGGACGACAGAGGATGAGATGGCTGGATGGCATCACTGACTTGATGGGTGTGAGTCTGAGTGACCTCCGGGAGCTGGTGATGGACAGGGAGGCCTGGCGTGCTGCGGTTCATGGGGTCACAAAGAGTGGACTGATCTGATCTGATCTGATCTGGGACTGTGGTAGGAGAAGACAATGGCACCCCACTCCAGTACTCTTGCCTGGAAAATCCCATGGGTGGAGGAGCCTGGTAGGCTGCAGTCCATGGGGTCGCTAAGAGTTGGATATGACTGAGCAACTTTGCTTTCACTTTTCACTTTCATGCATTGGAGAAGGAAATGGCAACCCACTCCAGTGTTCTTGCCTGGAGAATCCCAGGGACGGGGGAGCCTGGTGGGCTGCCGTATATGGGGTCGCACAGAGTTAGACACGACTGAAGTGACTTAGCAGACTGTTGTAACGTCAATTTTTAAATGTGTGTTCATGAGCATTTTTAAAGGAGGGATGCTCATAAACCATTTTTCTCATATTTTCAATTAGATCCATGACCAATAAGAAATTTATAACCAGTTGGATTTATGGGTATAACTTTACAGACAGAACATGTAATATTAAGTGTTATAAAGAGGGGTCAAAACAGAATAGCAAGGGTATATCAGAGATACAGGAAAAGATCAAGAGAAACTGACAATCATGGAAGTCAGAGAAGAAGAGAGTTGAATGCAGGAGAATCCAGTTAGATGAAGAACACTGTGATCGCTGCTGTTTGGAGCATTTGCTGAGGATTGCTGTTCAGGTTGTCACTTTCTGTGTGAGTTACCTGCAGCAATGATGTCAATGAACACAGCCTCCAGGGAGAATCTGAAGCAGCAGTGGTTGAGGAGGATGAAAACTGAAAGGAAGCAGTAGGAGGTGCAGGAACTCCCACTGGCTCCTCATGGCTAATAAATAATTGAGAAGCCAGCCCGACCATTCAGGCACATTTATCTGGTCTTATGCTGCCTTGTCACTTTCATACATCCTCATTTATCACTTTTCATGTGCTGCTTTTCACCACAGCAGTTCATTTCAAATCATTTGTGGTTTAAAGGGGAATAGCGCTTTTTCTCCTCAAATGTATTACAGATCTACCTTTTTGCAAAGTCCAATAAATTGGAAAAATCAAAAAACATAAAATGCAAGCACCATTTTTTATTATTAAACTTCCAACACTTAACATGCTATAGGATTTTATTTGTAAAACATGCTTGGAGAGACAATACTATAGAAATGGAGAATGAATTAGTAGTAGACCGGGTTTAAGGAGAAAGCAGAGACTAAAGGGAAGTGAGTGTGAATATAAAAAGGCACCATGTTTAAACCTTGTGCAATGGACATGTTCCATATTTGAGTGCTAATTTCATTATTCTGGTTATGACATTCTATTGTAATTTTGTAAGTTATGATGGGGGGTTGGGTAATGTGCACATGTACTTTCACTCTCTTATTTCTTAAAAATATATCAGATCAGATCAGATCAGTCGCTCAGTTATGTCTGACTCTTTGTGACCCCATGAATCGCAGCACGCCAGGCCTCCCTGTCCATCACCAACTCCCGGAGTTCATTCAGACTCACATCCATCAAGTCAGTGATGCCATCCAGCCATCTCATCCTCTGTCATCCCCTTCAACTCCTGCCCCCAATCCCTCCCAGCATCAGAGTCTTCTCCAATGAGTGAACCCTTCACATGAGGTGGCCAAAGTACTGGAGTTTCAGCTTCAGCATCATTCCTTCCAAAGAAATCCCAGGGCTGATCTCCTTCAGAATGGACTGGTTGGATCTCCTTGCAGTCCAAGGGACTCTCAAGAGTTTTCTCCAACACCACAGTTCAAAAGCATCAATTCTTCAGCACTCAGCCTTCTTCACAGTCCAACTCTCACATCCATACATGACCACAGGAAAAACCATAACCCTGACTAAATGAACCTTTGTTGATAAAGTAATGTCTCTGCTTTTGAATATGCTATCTAGGTTGGTCATAACTTTCCTTCCAAGGAGTAAGCGTCTTTTAATTTCATGGCTGCAGTCACCACCTGCAATGATTTTGGAGCCCAGAAAAATAAAGTCTGAGACTGTTTCCACTGTTTCCCCATCTATTTCCCATGAAGTGATGGGACCGGATGCCATGATCTTCGTTTTCTGAATGTTGAGCTTTAAGCCAAATTTTTCACTCTCCACTTTCACTTTCATCAAGAGGCCCTTTATTTAGTTCCTCTTCACTTTCTGCTATAAGGGTGGTGTCATCTGCATATCTGAGGTTATTGATATTTCTCCCAGCAATCTTGATTCCAGCTTGTGTTTCTTCCAGTCCAGCATTTCTCATGATGTACTCTGCATATAAGTTAAATAAACAGGATGACAATATAGATCCTTTGACGTACTCCTTTTCCTATTTGGAAGCAGTCTGTTGTTCCATGTCCAGTTCTAACTGTTGCTTCCTGACCTGTATACAAATTTCTCAAGAGGCAGATCAGATGGTCTGGTAGTCCCATCTCTTTCAGAGTTTTCCACAGTTTATTGTGATCCACACAGTCAAAGGCTTTGTCATAGCCAATAAAGCAGAAGTAGATGTTTTTCTGGAACTCTCTTGCTTTTTCCATGATCTAGCAGATGTTGGCAATTTGATTTCTGATTCATCTGCCTTTTCTAAAACCAACTTGAACATCAGGAAGTTCACGGTTCATATATTGCTGAAGCCTGGCTTGGAGAATTTTGAGCATTACTTTACTAGCATGTGAGATGAGTGCAATTGTGCGGTAGTTTGAGCATTCTTTGGCATTGCCTTTCTATGGGATTGGAATGAAAACTGACCTTTTCCAGTCCTGTGGCCACTGCTGAGTTTTCCAAATTTGCTGGCATACTGAGTGCAGCACATTTATAGCATCAGGATGTGGAATAGTTCAACTGGAATTCTATCACCTCCACTAGCTTTGTGCGTAGTGATGCTTTCTAAGGCCCACTTGACTTCACATTCCAGGATGTCTGGCTCTAGGTCAGTGATCACACCATCGTGATTATCTGGGTCATGAAGATCTTTTTTGTTCAGTTCTTCTATCTCAAAAAGTTTATTTAGTGAAAAAAGAAACTAGACATATTATTCTGTCAAAGGACTAAATAGACTTTAAATGCTTTTATTTTCCCATGATTATCTCATTGAATGGTAATATCCACTCAATCCACACTTGTCCACAGACCACACTTGGACTAACCAGCACTTCCTTTTTTATTTCTATGTTACAGTTAAATTCCTTCAGCACAGATTCCCTTTAAAACTATTCTTCTGAAAACAGACTGCTCTTCTGCACCACTCTACTTTTCTGCCTCATTACACAACTTCATACCTTAAGCCATCCTTAATATATCATGGGCCTCTGTGTTTCTCTCCTTAGCTTAAATGTTCCTTTTACTTACACTTTTCTCCACTAATCAGATCTGTTTTCCCAAATCCATCTATCTTTCAAATGCCAGGATGACTCCATTCATAGTTTCTCTAGATTCCATCACTCAGAGTTAATCTCTCCTGTTTCAATTTTCTTTTATCTATTGTCACTTATTTTTAAGTCACCATTCAAGCATTTTCCATTCTCTTTAGTTTAATGAAAGGGTAAAAGAATGCTATACCCAGAAGACATACAATAATTGTTGAAATAGGTTAAACCAAATAGGAGGAATTGCCAGCATCTGTTTGATGCCTGAAGAGGTCTCAGTGTCACTGCATCTGTTCCCTAAAGTTAGTCTAGGAAGCAGTAGTTGCTGACTTCACTCAAGGGATGTTATGAATTTGCTGTATTTCATGTTTGTTCTTTCTTGGTAGTTCAGAGGAAGCATTATCTGAGGTTTAGTTCAGTTGCTCAGTCGTGTTCAACTTTTTGCGACCCCATGAATCACAGCACACCAGGCCTCCCTGTCCATCACCAACTCCTGGAGACCACCCAAACCCATGTCCATTGAGTCTATGATGTCATCCAACCATCTTATCCTCTGTTGTCTCCTTCTCCTCCTGCCCTGAATCTTTCCCAGCATCAGGGTTTTTCCAATGAGTCAGCTCTTTACATCAGGAGTTTCAGCTTCAACATCAGTCCTACCAGTGAACACACAGGACTGATCTCCTTTAGGATGGACTGGTTGGATCCCTTGCAGTCCAAGGGACTCTCAAGAGTCTTCTCCAACACCACAGTTCAAAAGCATCAGTTCAGTGTTCAGCTGTCTTCACAGTCCAACTCTCACATCCATTCATGACCAGTGGAAAAAGCATAGCCTTGACTAGACAGACCTTTGTTGACAAAGTAATGTCTCTGCTTTTCGATATGCTATCTAGGTTGGTCATAACGTTCCTTCCAAAAGTAAGCGTCTTTTAATTTCATGGCTGTAATCACCATCTGTACTGATTTTGGAGCCCATAAAAATAAAGTCTGACACTGTTTCCACTGTTTCTCCATCTATTTCCCATGAAGTGATGGGAATAGATGCCATGATCTTAGTTTTCTGAATGTTGAGCTTTAAGCCAACTTTTTCACTCTCCTCTTTCACTTTCATCAAGAGGCTTTTTAGTTCCTCTTCACTTTCTGCCATAAGAGTGATGTCATCTGCATATCTGAGGTTATTGATATTTCTCCTGGCAATCTTGATTCCAGCTTGTGCTTCTTCCAGCCCAGAGTTTCTCATGATGTACTCTGCATATAAGTTCAATAAGCAGGGTTACAATATACAGCCTTGACTTACTCCTTTTCCTATTGGGAACCAGTCTGTTATTCACCCAGTTCTGTTATCTGAAGGGAGAAAGCAAATCCTTATTTAGGTTCATGGTTGAGGGGTTAATTCTAGAAATTTAGGTGTTCAGGGGTTTAATGATGTACAACAGTACCTTTATATTAATTGGATATCTTAGCCATCAAAATTCTGGTTAAAAATATTCCTCAGGAAAAACATGCCACATTAATCTATCAGAGTTACAGAAAAGAGCAAGTTAATAAAGAAAGCAAGTACAAAGAAAAATCCAACTGCTGATTAAGCAGCTTGATCTCTTATTTTCATTATATATGTATGTATATATAATCAATGTGATAACTGTAGTGATATAATTGGAAATAGTATCACAATCATTAGCAAATGCTCTTCATTGATTTTAGTGTTTAGTTACATGTGGTCCAAAGCTTTCCTATTCTCATAAAACCTATAGAATTCTTTTATTTATTTATGCTTACTGAATATTAGAAACTATGTATTAAAAGTAGTCATCTAAGTTTACAACTTCCAGGGTGAATACATGTTCCCTCTTGGCTCCATTTTCTGTATTTCATTTAGCTGAGCTCAGATTTTCACTTATTGTGATTAGTACACACTGTCAGATGAAAGACTGTGCAAGTTGCCCTTCATCTTCTGTGATAAATTTAGCTCCCCACGATGATACATAATTACACTGGGCAGTGCAATCTGATTATCTGTCAAATATAGATGAGTCACCCTGCTACCTTCAAATACCAGTTCTCTGTGTCTACAATGAATTAAAACACTTCAGTCCTTGATGCAAAAGTGATAATAAAATCTCCATTCATTCAGTACACATTTATTGAATGCCTGCTGTGTGCCAACCAATCGTATTTAAAGAGCAGTTTTCAGATGAATTTTACATAATTCTTTAACTGATCCTTAGAATAACTAATCCATAGAAGCAGACACACTGGTCTCAATCTGCAGGTGAGGAAACGGTGCTTCAGAGAGGGCAAGTGATTTCTTGGGGCTCACATGGTTTGAAATGTTACAGTTAAGAATAAAAGTTAGGACTTCTGAGTCATCCCCATTTAGTCCTTTTCACATAGCATGCTTTGTTGCAGAGTATAAGATGTTCTGTGCATGATAATGTAGATCTGACGTCTTTTGTGTGAATGTCTTTATCATCAAATCACTTATAATTATGAAAAATCTATTTTCTACTCCAAAAGTATTAGCCCTGTGGGACTCCGGTGAAAGTCATGTATCACAGATCTGTAAAATAAAATAAATAGAAGTTGCAAACATTTCTGCAAAGAATAGCCCACTTGAACCTATGACAAAAAGATTGTTAATCATAGAAATAGTTAAGTTTCCACTGAATCTGTAACATTCTTTGGTATTAGCTCAAAAAATATCTAACAAGATCAGCAAACCCTTGCACACATAGTAAATGTACACACATTTCTTTATAATTAACCCTTCACATGTCTCACATATAACTTCATATTATAGCTAAGAATAGAAAATCTAAGAGAAGCTGGTGGGATGAACAAATGGTTTCTTCAGAGCTTGTGTGTTTGTTATCATAGTACTGCCTTTAATAAATGCAGTTAAGGCAGATAAATTCCACTGGGGTATAAGCTACCAGGGGCTTTCCTGGTGGCTCAGCAGTAAAGAATCCATTTGCAATGCATGAGATGCAGGTTCAATCCCTGGGTTGGGAAGATCCCCTGAAGGAGGGCACAGCAACCCCCTCTAGTATTCTTGCCTGGAGAATCCCATGGACAGAGGAACCTGGAGGGCTACAGTCCATAGGACTGCGGAGAGTCAGACCCAGCTGAAGTGATTGAGCATGCATAAGCTACCAAAGACAGAAATTGTGTCTGTTTATCTCATTACTAGATCTCCAACCCTAGAATAATACCTGGCACATAGCAAATAGTCAATAAATACTTGTCAAATGAATGCAACACTTTGAAAAGAAGTGTCTTTTCACTTTCAGCCTTTCCTGATGCATATATGTCTGTGATACTGGAGAGCTGTGTCAGAATGGTTTAAGTTTCATATGTGGCAAAGTGAAACCACAGCTGTATAATGATGATCCTGTAACACCAGTTGATTCACATTGTATCTCAGCCATAGTTAGTACATGCTGTTCCAGCAGCCATCTGTCAGGAGCCGCCTTGGAGAGGCACTCTACTCGTGACAAAGGTCATGAGGAAGGAGGCTTGGCAGACGCAAGAGCGAGATCAAGCCTCAGGAGTCCCCTCGGATATTCTCGAGCATCTACCCCAAAAAAAACAGAGTCTGCCTACTTTACTGCTTTGTACTCTCACCTCTGACCTTACTGGGGTCTGTCCCTCACCACCATCTCACTCTCTCTAATAAAGAATTAACTTACAGCTCCAATTAATAAAGTTCCTGGGCATTAGGAGTGTTCAAATTCAAACCCCTCAGATAGCTCTCTAACTGGCCTGACAAGTTTACCCGGACTCCTATAGCTATGCATATGATTGTTTACAGTCTCTCAGCCGTGAGAGGCACGGGAAGCTTAAGATACTCAAATAGCTTAGAGCCTCTCAGAGAGTTAAAAACTGTCAGAATAAGACTAGCAAACAATTTTATTAATGAGCCAATGCTTTTTGCCAAGTTTTCACGTCCCCCGTTTTGTATCCTTGAATGCGTATTAATTAATATAGTTGGTTTGTAGAAAAAATTAGTGGCCTTGGTGCTAGTAACTTTAGACCCTTAAGGTAATAAATTCTTTCCTTTGTTGTAAATCCACTGTGCCTCTGCCCTATAGGAATGCAAGTTTATCTTACACCTGTGGATGAAGATGGCGCCAAACCTTAAAATAATTACTCTTAGAGAAAATAAGTCTTGCGGTTGACAAACCTTTGTCAAGAGTCATTAATAGGCCTTCTGGCTAGAAGATGATGTAAATCACCTGAACCATTTGTACGTGATAAATTTGCAGGAAAGAAACCCTGGCTTTTGATAAGGATTAAAGACTACTGGCTTTGCATGATTTCACATGCCCTATCATCCTCTATGTGTAACTTAGGGTATAAAAGCCCCTGTTAAAAATAAAGCCACGGGCCTTGCTCACCAAAGTTTGGTCTCCCCGTGTCATTCTTTCTTCCTTTTCCTCCTTTTCTCTTCTGTTCTTCCTTCATGCCAAAATAATTTGGAGCATGGGGGTCCTCTGCGACCACTTATCTGCCTGGGCTTCTAAGACCCACTCGAGAAGGTGCCTAAGGTGGGGCACCTTCCACTATTCGAGAGAGCGCCTGCGGCCTCCGTGGTCAGAGCAAGTTTGGTGTCACGAACTTTGTTGATTTCCCACGTAAACCAGTTATTAATGAGCATCTAATAAATCTCTCAGCCTTTGCTATCCCTTTATTGCCAATGCCGTCATCCTGAGGGAAGCCCTGGACCCAACTGGGGCTGGACCCCAACAGCCATCTCTCTTTTTTTGTTTTTAATTGAAAGATAATTGCTTTACAGAATTTTGTAGTTTTCTTTCATATAACAAAAATCAGCCATAGGTATACCCATGTCCCCATCCTTCTCATCCCCGCCTCCCCATCCCACAGAGCCCCTGTTTGAATTCCCTGAGTCATACAGCAAATTCCTATTGGCGATCTATTTTACATATGATATTGTAAATTTATACATTTCTTTATCCATATATCTCCCCTTCTCCCTCCTCTCCTTTTCCTATGTCCATAGGCCAGTTCTCTATGTCTGTTTCTCCATTGCTGTGCTGAAAATAAATTCATTGGTGCCATCTCTTTAGATTCCATATATATATCTCAGTATACAATAATTGTATTTCTCTTTATGACTTACTTCACTCTGTATGATAGGCTCTAGTTTCATCCACCTCATTACAATGGATTTAAATATATTCCTTTTTTATGACTGAGTGGTATTCCATCATATATATGTACCACAACTTCTTTATCCATTCATCTGTCAATGGACATCTAAGTAGATTCCACATTCTAGCTATTGTAAATAGTGCTTAAGTGAACATTGGGATACATGTGTTTTTTTCAGTTTTGGATTCCTCAGGGTATATGGCTAGGAGTGAGATTGCTGGGTCATCAGATCAGATCAGATCAGTCGCTCAGTCGTGTCCGACTCTTTGCGACCCCATGAACTGCAGCACACCAGGCCTCCCTGTCCATCACCAACTCCCAGAGGTCACTCAGACTCACATTCATCGAGTCAGTGATGCCATCCAGCCATCTCATCCTCTGTCGTCCCCTTCTCCTCCTGCTCCCAATCCCTCCCAGCATCAGAGTCTTCTCCAATGAGTCAACTCTTCGCATGAGGTGGCCAAAATACTGGAGTTTCAGCTTTAGCATCATTCCTTCCAAAGAAATCCCAGGGCTGATCTCCTTCAGAATGGACCGGTTGGATCTCCTTGCAGTCCAAGGGACTCTCAAGAGTCTTCTCCAACACCACAGTTCAAAAGCATCAATTCTTCGGTGCTCAGCCTTCTTCACAGTCCAGCTCTCACATCCATACATGACCACAGGAAAGACCATAATAGTGGTTTTATTCCTAGCTTTTTAAGGAATCTCCATACCATCTTCCATAATGGCTGTATCAGTTTACATTCCCACCAGCAATACAAGAATGTTCCCTTTTCTCTACACCCTCTCCAGCATTTATTGTTGTAGACATTTGATGATGGACATGATGGCCATTCTGACTGGTGTGAGGTGGTGTCTCATTGTAGTTTTGATTTGCATTTCTCTAATAATGAATGATTGGGGGCAGGCGGAAAAGGGAACGACAGAGGATGAGATCGCTGTATGGCATCACTGACTCAATGGACGTGAGTCTGAGTGAACTCCGGGGGTTGGTGATGGACAGGGAGGCCTGGTGTGCTGCGGTTCATGGGGTTTCAAAGAGTCGGATACAACTGAGTGACTGAACTGCACTGAACTGAACTGAATAATGAGTGATATCGAGCGTCTTTTCATGTGATTGTTAGCCATCTGTATGTCTTATTTGGAGAAATGTCTCTCCAGGTCCCTTTCCCACTTTTCGATTGGGTTGTTTGCTCTTCTGGTATTGAGTTGTGTGAACTGCTTGTATATTTTGGAAACTAGTTATTTTTCAGTTGTTACCTTTGCTATTATTTTCTCCCATTCTGAGGACTGTCTTTTCACCTTGTTTGTAGTTTCTTTTGCTATGCAAAAGCTTTTAAGATTAGTTAGGTTGCACTTGCTTATTTTTGTTTTTATTTCCATCACTCTAGGAGGTGGGTCATAGAAGATCTTGCTTTATGTCATCGAGTGTTCTGCCTATGTTAATAGTTTCTTACATTTAGGTCTTTAATCCATTTTGAGTTTATCTTTGTATATGGTACTAGGTAGTTTTCTAATTTCATTCTTTTGCATGTAGCTGTCCAATTTTCCTAGCACCACTTATTGAAGAAGGTATCTTTGCCCCATTGTATATCCTGATAGTTGCCTGGGTTTAACTCTGAGTTCTCTGTCTTGTTCTATTGGTCTATATTTCCAACAGCCATCTTTAAATAGAACAACACCCCCCAGTGGTACCTACAGAACTCAAAGCTTACATTCCATTAACCATAAGCCAGAGCTTTAAGATATGCAGAGTAAAAAAGAGCATGCATTAAAGTTTCTAACCTAACACTGTTCACAGAGGATGTGCAGTAAACATTAAGTGAATCTCCCTGCAATTTTGTAGCACAATATATCAGAACTTGTGTGTGTGTTACATAATATGGTTTTATCTAATTCACATGAAGATAAAGCTAAAACTCTTTATGATTTAATATGTGTATTTAACAAGGTTTGAGGGACCTCTTTAATATGGTAGTTAAGTTAAAAGAATTTTAAGATAGGGAGATTTTGGTCCATGGCCTGACTTTGTCAACTGTCAACTTTCTAAAATTTGGCAAGTTATTCAGTTTTCCAAGGTTAAATTTCCTTAGCTTCAAAGCAAGGAAAATCATACTAAAAACTTTATAAGATGGTAATGTGTTGTATTTGAGGTACCTGTATTTGAAGGCCACAGGGAATGTTGTGTTACTGAAAAGAGGGCAGGTCCAAACCTTCAGTGATGGCTCGGGTGATTCTGTCTATGTAAATCAGATACCAGTTATGCCCACTTTGCTCCTGCAGACTTATATATGATATTGGCTTGAATCCAAGTTCTTTAGTCCATAAAGTCTAAATTCTTCTTCAAGGTTTTTAAGAATTCTGAAGGATCACAATTTCATGATGAACTTTTTATCTAGAGTGGCAATTCCATGCCCTTTTTGTTTTGTTTTGCTTTTATTAAATGTTTTCTATTGACTGACACGAGAAAATGAGGCTTTTTCTAAAATTGTACCCACTCTCAAAAATACACATTGACACAAGGTATCAGTGAAAAGACTTTAGTGAAGATCTTAGCATCAGAGGAATGGGATCACTTTAAATTGCAAAACAGAATCAAATTTTATACTGCATGTTGTTTTTATTTTATTCAGTTTTATTTGTTAGATACCAAACATTTTGGCATTCTCCTGGCTTTTCACACTGCTAAGCTAAGTTGCTTCAGTCGTGTCTGACTCTGTGTGACCCCATAGACGGCAACCCACCAGGCTTCCCCGTCCCTGGGATTCTCCAGGCAAGAACACTGGAGTGGGTTGCCATTTCCTTCTCCAATGCATGAAAGTGAAAAGTGAAAGTGAAGTCGCTCAGTCGTGTCTGACTCTTAGCGACCCCATGGACTGCAGCCTACCAGGCTCCTCCGTCCATGGGGTTTTCCAGGCAAGAGTACTGGAGTTGGGTGCCATTGCCTTCTCCATTTTCACACTGCATCATTACCTAATTTCCCAAAATTTCATTTGTCCATCCTCCTCCCTTCTGTAATTCCCTCTCCTCATTGACTTATTGTTTACGATACAACAAAAGAGACACTGATGTATAGAACAGTCTTTTGGACTCTGGAAATGGGAGAGGGTGGGATGATTTGGGAGAATAGCATTGAAATATGTATAATATCATATCTGAAAAGAGTCGCCAGTCCAGGTACGATGCCTGATAATGGATGCCTGGGGCTGGTGCACTGGGACGACCCAGAGGGATGGTATGGGGAGGGAGGAGGGAGGAGGGTTCAGGATGGGGAACACATGTATACTTGTGGTGGATTCATCTTGATGTATGGCAATAGCAATACAATATTGTAAAGTTAAGCAAAATAAAATTTAAAAAAAATTCCTCATTATGCAAGCAAAATAGATTTATATTTATCTATTCATTTTGGTGGAGATTTGTACAATAGTCAAGATTGCAGGATCTCACATTTTATTCCACAGAACTTGAGTACCCCCAGCCATAAAAGACAGTTCCTTTCCAAAAAGGAATAGTGTAAAAATGTTACAATAATGGATCTTTTGCATCATTACACCCAAGACTGACTGTCAATGCCCCTTGTCAGGAAAACGACCAGATGTCTCTCATTTGCTTGTTTGGGACTAATCTATATTTAGTCCAGTTACCATCACTAATTGGCTATGTGAAATACTGACTCTACATCTTATTTGGGACCACTCTTTGATACCAAAGTTGTATCTGTTGTCCATGATGTTCTTCAAAAGACCGTCAGAATTAAATTTAAAATATATGTATGCTCTATATGTGTGTCTTTGGGGGCTCCTGCGTTTTCTTCATCATGATAAGCATATATCCAATGACAGCCATTCTAAAGGTGATCTCTATGTCCCACACTTTCTGTTTTGGTTAAGCGTTACTGGTCTCATTTCTTTTTCTTTGATATCATATTCCATCTTCTTGGTAAATCTTTTATTCTTTGAAGGCTTTAATGCTTTCCCATGGTTGTTCTCTCCTTTATCATCTGTGGTTTCCTAGAAGCAGCTTTCATGTGAAAATCACCTTTACAACCTGAGCCATCCCCTTGGTTAGTCTAAGAATTATTTTCTTCATCAAGTTATACAGAAATTTTAAAAAATATATTAATGAAAGCATTCCTTATTGAGACCATGTCCTATTGACTACACTCCCAGTTCTCTAACGTAGTTGTTCATAAACTCATTAAGATTGTCAACTGATTACATTTCTATTATCAATCCTCTGTTTTTAGTACCCTTTTCCCAGCATAATTTTTATGATTTTTTTTTTTTTTTGTAATTACTCTGTTGAAAATACCTTAAACTTTATATTTTCCCATGGAATCCATGTAGTTAAACATTACCCTTAGGCTAGGTTAGAATGTCGGAGAAGGCAATGGCACCCAACTCCATTACTCTTGCCTGGAAAATCCATGGATGGAGGAGCCTGGTAGGCTACATTCCATGGGGTCGTCAAGAGTCGGACATGACTGAGCGACTTCTCTTTATCTTTTCACTTTCACACATTGGAGAAGGAAATGGCAGCCCACTCCAGTGTGCTTGGAGAATCCCAGGGATGGGGCAGCCTGGTGGGCTGCCATCTATGGGGTCACACAGAGTTGGACACGACTGAAGCAACTTAGCAGCAGCAGCAGCAGCAGGTTAGAATGTTAGAATAGGGTACTGTTGTTGTAACTGTGGTATTAATTAAGGTAGAATAATTTCTATTTTTAAAATGTGCCAGATCTCAATGACTTATTACAATGAAGTTTTATTATGTTCTCCTTTCTATCCCATGCAGTCCACTGGAGGAAGGATAATGAGGAGTCTCCTTCATGCAGTCATTTCAGGGACTCATTAGACTATTTCCATGTTTGTTGCTAAGAGTAGGTGTGAAGAAAGCACATCTAAACTGAACTGTTTTGGACTCCAAATAATGTATTACTTCTCCTCTCATTTAAATTGTGACAACTGGTTGCATGGCCCCACCTTGATGCAGAGAACCTGAAAAATGCATTTTGTCTGTGGATCCAGAAACAGGAAAAATGTTCAGCAATGACAAATTTTCAATGCCATCATCTACAAAGTTGAGTTGTAATAATGAAAAACAAAAGGGCAAAATGACAACTGGTATACATATGGCCTTATAACTCTTCTACCCTGCTCAGAAATTTTCCCACTTTTCTCCAGTTAGCTTACTCTTATTTTTCATGCTAGTCCTCTTTCATATGTTTCTTACTCTCTTCCAATTTCTGATATTTTTCCTTCCCTTGTTTCAATTATCATAGAGATAAAAAGAAAAATCTAAGTAGAAAGTATATCTCTTGCTCTCATTTCTAAATGCATTCCTGTGTATCTGAATCTTTCTCATTTCTAGCTCTATTTCATTGAAGGGATTGCCCATCTTCCATTTCAAAGGCCATTGTCCAGTGGACAATATGGCAATCACTATGTTCATTAGTAAATAGACATTTCCCACTAACATTTAATCATGCCAGTGACTTGTCTCTAAGTCCCTTTGCACTGACTATAACTCTATCCAACTGTCTTCTCCTGTCCATCCTGTAATAAATTATCTAGAGAGGCCTTTCTGTATCATGGCCTCTGCTTCTCAATACTTCTGGGACTCTTCAACCCCTGTACCCACAATACTTGATGGAAATTGCTCTTTCCAAGATTCCATTGACTTCTATCACTAAATCCAATAGTGATTTTCCATTTCATTTGTTATTTTACACAATCAACATTCAATACATTTGAAAACTCAATTGTGTTTTAAACACTCTTTCCTTGCATCATCGCATATGACACTTCATATCTTCTTTCCTTTCAGTTCCATTTTCAGGTCATCTTTCTTTGCTGTAACTTTAAATTGCATAGTTCTTACAATTGCCCTTTAGATCCTATTCAACTTTCTCCTTAAAGGTAAATCAAACTAGATATATCCAGAAAATTTCAGGATTTCTTCTTTTTCCCTCCATCTATACTTCCTCCATATTCTCCAATCTTGGTGTCTCACTCAGTACGTCAAATCAGATCTGTGGGAATCATGAAAATATTCCTTTCTCCATCAGCCACTATATCAGATTTGTTACAAAATTCTGTTCACAGTAATCTTTCCATTAGTTTCATTCTAATAAAAGCCACCATAACTTAAGAGCAAAAGCAGATAATTCTTCTACTTTTATTGACTATATTATCAACCACCATCTTTTTTGCTCCATCCAACCTTCAGAATGGTCTCTTCAAGTCACTAAACAGATATTACCCTTGTCTTTTAAAATTTCTTTTAATCCAAGGGGCATGCTTATTTATCTCAGAGTGCAAGCTTTTTAGTGGTCTGGCTCTCTCTTCTCATTTATGTCAGGCCACACTCCCTACTCACCCCACTTCGTTAGTCACAATTGTCCTTATTTTGGTGCCTCAAACATAAAAGTCACAGGAATTTTAGAACATTTAGTTCCACTTGCTCCAATTTATCATAATTTTCTAGTTCTCAGTTCAATTTTAACTTTTCTATTGAAAAGCATGGCACACTTTCTGTTTTACTAATTGTTTTAAAAATATCAATATCAGCATCAGATACTTGCATTTAGCCCTAGTTTTAAAAACACATATGTGTTAATGAGAATCAGACTGCTACGGGTGCAGTGTTTAGTATGAACTTATGCTATTGTGTCCTTTCTGTTAAAGGGACCTGTCCTTGAACAGTAAAATTTTAGCCTTATTGGAAGCTTTCTACATGTGACCCTATTTCTCAGTTGTTATTCCTTTTTGTTCTGTTGAATGCCATATATTCTTCTCATGACTCTAGACTAAACAAAGTACTTCTAATCAAATATTTACAATTTTTAAATTAGAAGGTTATATTAGCATTGAAAATGTGTTTACATTCTAACACTTTAACTACAATTCTTTATAAAATTTTATTTTTTCCTCTTAACATAGCTTCCAGGAGATGGGGTTTGAAGGAAATGAAATCACACTGCATTTACTAGTCTGATTTTCTTATAGAAAAGGACTGCTCTTGAGAGAACAAGTGAAAGTTCAGTAGCATTTTCTACAGATTATGTGTCAGCAGTTATTGCTTTACTTCAAGCCCTTTTAGTGCATTTTGGCATCAATTGCAGATAAAATCTATGGAGTGCTCAGACCTCTCCACATGTGGCTTCATTTCAACCTGAAACAACCTTAGGGTAGGCACTTTTATTACCATCTAATAAAGAAAATAAAGGTTAAAGAGAATATCTGCCCTGCTTAAAGTCACATAGCTCATAAACAGGGCTGAGATATGAAGCTAGACTCTCTGGCAGCAGGGCTCTTACTTCTAATCAATAAGCTACAATACTTTGTTTTACTATATAGCATTCTCAGATGATATAATCTAGTTATTCTGTAGAGGGGAAATTTTACCTGACTTTTTCTGTGCATGTCACTTAATTGTAAAATCCAAAGGAGATCTAGCCCCCAAGGATCCAAAGATAACAATATCTAAAATGTTGCTTTGATTTTTGATTCTGATGTTATAAAAATAACTATAGGATGCTTTGCTGTCTACCTGAAACTATCACAACATTGTTAATTGGCTAAAATCCAATATAAAATTAAAAATTAAAAAAGAATAGCTGTAGGATTTATTGAAATTTCACAAATTTCTTCTCAATAAGGGAAGTGTACAAAATGTATTATATATTTTAGGAGAGTACTCTAAAGGTTTAGGAAGTTTCTTGTGATATTAAATCCAGGGTCCCCTCATTAAAAACCCCTCTGGATCTTCCTATGATTCCGAACTATTTATCCTCCCTAATCAAGTTTTTGTTTCCTGGCCTGTATTATTCATCTTAGGTATTACTAGTAATTGTTCATTTTTTGTATCTGAAAATTCTATAGAAATTAGGATGTTATATACTCCAGGAGTTCGATTTTCCCATGGGAAAGGAAGAGTGTTTACTATCACTCAAAAAAAAAAAAAAAAAAAAAAAATCCTCATGTTTAGGCTTAATAACCACATGGTTCCAGAGGCCAGGAAATTCAAGATCAAAGCACCTATAGATTTATTGTCTGTTGAGGATCTGATTCCAGACGAGTAAATGACATCTTGCTGTGCCTAATGTAGTGGAAGGGGCACAGGGGCTCTCTGAGGTCTTTTTTGTAAGAGCACTAATCCCATTAGTGAGGCTCCACCCTCATGACCTAATCATGTCCCAAAGGCCCCACTTCCAAATACCATCATACTGGGGATTAGGTGTCAGCATATGAATTTAGGGGGAGACACAACATCCGGCCTATAAAATTTTTTTATAGTCTTTGATTAGGTCCTTGCTCATTTATTCTAGTGTTGATAAAGTACCTTGCTCTGGTTAAAACAACAACAACAACAACTAGAAAACGTGGCACAGAAACTTGAAAAATTTTGATGTTTAACACTTTATTTGTCCTGTTGCTCTTGTAACTTTTCCCATGAGCAAGCCAAGGCTAGCCTTCAGGGTGGCTCATGGCCCATCTTCTCCAGTCTCCATAGCTAATCATCAAACTGAGACACAGAGCCATTTGGTTAGATGACTCAAATGATGGAGACAGAGGTTAGCCTAGGAGAGACTGAACAAGCACTGCTCATCTAAGCCTAGCCCAGCTGCTGATCCACAGAATTTTGAGTGTAATAAATCATGGTCTTTTGAGCCACTAATCTATGGTATTCTGTTATACAATAAAAGCTATCTAACACAAACATTTTCTCATTTACAATAACTATGGAGTTTACTGTTTAATTACTATTGGCCCTAGGGCATGTGAATTATGACACTACATTTTCAAGTTAGTAATATTCATTTTTATAGACATCGTAGCTGGATAGTACTTACACAGACAGAATAAACAAAAACATTAAAATTGAGTGCTCAGTCAGTGTCAAGCATTGTATTACATCCTATATACATATCCTAAAACATATGTGTTTGTTTGGGATAGCTCAGGTGCCAACAGGCATGTACCTTTCTCCTTAGTTCTTCAACTAACCTTAATTAAGGTTCTTTAATTAAGCATTATTCTTCACTTGATGCTTAAAATAATTGGCCCATACCATAGATATATGTTGATATGCATAAGCACAGAAGGAAAACCTAGAAAGAAGTAAAGGTAGTCAGAGATTAAAATCATAATTATCAGGAAAGTTGTGGAATTACTTTTCCTTAGTGCTGAAATATCCCTGTATTTGTACCTAAGGGTAGGTGACATTTAAATATTTCTTTATAAAGATTTTAAACACAAGGACTGTGTGGTAATTGAATACAACCTAATGATAATTTCAAGGTAATAATTCTCTTCTGAAGACTTCTATGACTTGTGTTAAATAGCACCACATTATCCAATGTATTATGTACAGCATGATGGATAGAAATCTCCCACCTCGTACACACTGGGAAATAAAGTCCTATAATGGCTGAAAATCTTACGAATTCACTTATATTCAAAATGTTCCCTTTAAAGTCATTCATACCATAGCAAGTTTCTCTTTCATTCATCACCCTGTTGTGGGAGGTTTTTCCACTATTTGTCAGACAGACAAATAATACTCTATAAAGAAGGAATAGCAGCTAAAATGGAAATGTTGCTAGTGGTGTTCTTAAATAAACAGAAAAATGAAACTTTGTAGATCATAATAACCTTAGGAAACAAAAAACGTGTCATACATTTTGATATTTTGATAGCATTTCCTCCCTTCTCTGTTATGCATGGTAAGTGGAAATTTCCTAATATAAAACAACTGATAAAGATCTTCTCAGATGTTCATACTGTATAACTTTAAGAGACTAAATCCTGAAATACTAAATTATTTAATTTGGTAAATTAGAATCTGAGTTAATAGATTAGTTATAAGTGGAGAGGATGGGATTAGTTGCTAATTAATGTAAAATTTGGGCTGTCCATACTTTTTTAATAGAGAATGAGAGAACATCAAAATTGATGAAATTTGATTTGTTAATGTACCAGAAAATATGAGAGTTTTCACTTTATTAGCATAAATCAAAGATTATCCTTTTTAAACTATATCCAAAATATAGCAACGTTAAAAATTTTGTTTTAGCAAGTAGATGAAATACTTTAAATTGTCAAACATCTACATCAGATCAGATCAGATTAGTTCAGTCGCTCGGTCATGTCCGACTCTTTGCGACCCCATGAACTGCAGCACGCCAGGCCTCCCTATCCATCACCAGCTCCCGGAGGTCACCCAAACTCACATCCATTGAGTCAGTGATGCCATCCAGCCATCTCATCCTCTGTCGTCCCCTTCTCCTCCTGCCCCCAATCCCTCCCAGCATCAATGGATTACTACAAATACTATTGCATACTTAATTTCAGAGGCAAATATACTTTTATACTGCTTTTATAGTGCTGATTAGCATCTTCTTAAGAAATTAAAAAATTTCCTTCTGAATTCATTTTTTCCTGAGAAATCATAATAAATGAAATTATCTTGGTTTCTTTATATCACCTATTCTCTAGAAAGCTGCAGATTTTTCTGGGACAAAATTCATCAAATGAATTCTCACTTGCCAATATTTCTGTAGTAAAACATTTTCATGCACTGAGATTAATTGAAGAGATGGGACTACATTCCAAACTATCTCCTTCTTCTGATGCAAGATAATTTAAAGCTGAAATATAGGTGGAGGAGGAATGTTGGTATCATTACTTATTTAGCAAGTATCAAAAGTCTATAGCCCTATACATGATTTCATAAAAATGTTTACATAAAAACCCTATATAACTCTTCATTTTAAAATGAATAAATACCAAGATTTAAACCATTATTTTACAGGAATTTAGGGAGAATAATATGTATTAAGGTTATAAAAGAAGGATTTTTTTCCATCTATCGTATAGTAACTAAAAGGACATTTCTGACCCTCAAAAGAGTGAAGATGACATGCCCCTGGCTTGAATAAAAGAACAAGTGAGATGATTGAGATGAATAACAAATCTTCTCTTGTCCAAACTGGTAGTACTTCATCAGTAGCTAAAGTTTACATGGTAAATAAATATTTAATAGAATCTTAAGTAACTGAGTCTTGACTCCTTAAAGAACAGTTTTGATACCATAGATAATGAGGAGATTTTTATTGACTACTGTTATTATCTTGGTACTTAGTGTGGGTTATTCCTTCATCATCATAAAAATCAACTGAATAAATGGAGAAAGCTGAGAGAGTAATACATGCATGAGAAGAGGAGGGCCTGGAATAAGGTGATAGCTTGTTTTTGTGTTTTTTTTTTTTTTCAGCTGCTAAGTCTTGTCTGACTTGCTGCAACCCTCTGACCTATAGCCCCCTAGGCTCCTCTGCCCATGGTACTTCCCAGGCAAGAATACTGGAGTGGGTTGCCATTTCCTTCTGCAGGTAATCTTCATGACTCAACCTTGTCTCCTGTATTGCAGGTAGAGTCTTTACTCCTGAACCACCAGGGATGCCCTAAGGCCATAGGTAAGGAAACACAAGTGAGGAGTTAAGACTTGAAAGTATAGGAATAGGTAAAATGGGATTTAGTAGCTGAGTGGAGGACGGTCGGTTAGTACCCTCAAAGTATAGTGGAAGAGTAAACAGAAAAATCTAAAGAACCCACTAAGTGGTGTGTTTGGTGGATAAAGACATTTAGAAGGATCATTAATTTGTATGAAAAATGTAATAAAAGTATTTCCAAACAGAGAAATTAGTAAGGTTAGACCAAAACAACACAACAACAACAACAACAAAAACAGATGCTGTACTGAATACAAATGTAGGAGTTACCTATTAACTATTAATAGTACCAGCAGAAGTTCCTGAAAAAAGCAACACAGAGAGATGACAGACGCTGACAAAGGGAAGAGAGAGAGAGATGGAGAAAATGCAAACAGTTTCACTGAAACCAAGGAAAGCGATTCAAGAGGGACAAAAGTTAGGGAGGGCAAATTTCAAAGATGAAATAAAATAAGGCAGCGTCTTGTGGGAGAAAATCACAGGCAAAATTATAGAGTAGTTTAAAGGTGTTATTAGGAAGGAAATCAAATTCTAGAGGACTGTGGAGGGAATATTCAATGAGAAATTGGAGCTGACATTAAAGAAAACTTATTTAAGATTTAAGAAGCTTAGATATAAAAATAATGGAAATAACACAATATTTTGATGATCAAATGAAAGCTACCTGCCTGGTATTCCTCTGTCTCATTTTCCAAAATAAGGGGAAAAAAAAAAAAAAAACCTGGTAAATCTTTTATTCTGTTAGAAAGTAAAAAATACTTTTTGAAAATGTGAGAAAAGGAAGACAGGGGAAGAGGAGGATGAGAAAGAAGAGCCAGGCAGATATTAAGCATGGAAAGATATCACCATCACCTCTTCTCAAATCAAAGCAAGGACTGAAAGCTGTTTGGGCATAACAGAAAATGAAGTGAAAAAATTAGTCTTTCTGAGTCTTTGTGTTCCCATGGACTGTAACCTGCCAAGCTCCTCTATCCTTGGATTTCTCCAGAGAAGAATACTGGAGAGGGTAGCAATTCCCTTCTCCAGGAGATCTTCCCAATCTAGGGATCAAACCTGGGTCTCCAGCATTGCAGGCAGATTCTTTACTGTCTGAGCCACTACAGGCATAACAGAAAAACATTTCAAAAATCAAAATAGACTAGCAATTACTTGAAAGGACATTGGCTAACTGAGTCTGGCACTGGCTAGAGAAAAGTTATCACTGTTCATTCTAAAGCAGCAGTGAGTGAGGGCTAATGGATTGTCAGACTTACTATGGCATTATTTTCTAACATAAGTATTATAAACATAATGAAAATGCTGTGTCTGTCTAGAATTGAGGGTCATGTAATACCAAAGACATGTCTATTGTCCTAAGAGAGAGGGCAAGACATTAAGGAGTAAATAGGAAAGAATGCATATATCCTGGCTAGGAGGCGTATTATTAAATAAAAATGAGAATTTCATGGGTGGAGTGATAATGACAAAGTGAGAATTATTGAAGTGGAGAATTGGGAAGAAATGAAATTCATGACAAAAGATAAAGGCAGCTTCAAGCTAGGAAGGAAAATCTTATTTTGAGGTGTGACCTAGTGGAGAAGAAAAAAAAGTTGCATAGCAGAAATGCATGTGGAGTGTGGGGATAGCCATAAGAAGCAAAAATGAAAGAAATATTTGAACTGTGGTGATGGAGAAGATTCTTGAGAGTCCCTTGGACTGCAAGGAGATCCAACCAGTCCATTCTGAAGGAGATCAGCCCTGGGATTTCTTTGGAACGAATGATGCTAAAGCTGAAATTCCAGTACTTTGGCCACCTCATGAAGAGTTGACTCATTGGAAAAGACTCTGATGCTGGGAGGGATTGGGGGCAAGAGGAGAAGGGGACAACAGAGGATGAAATGGCTGGAAGGCATCACTGGCTTGATGGACGTGAGTCTGAGTGAACTCCGGGAGTTGGTGATGGACAGGGAGGCCTGGCGTGTTGCGATTCATGGGGTTGCAAAGAGTCGGACATGACTGAGCGACTGAACTGAACTGAATTGCATAAACATATACACATATGACCTAGTAAATAAGTATAAATAATTATGTTAATATCCCTTTCTTTGTATTATCATACAAAGGCATATGAGAAGAGCATTCTGTGGGAGTAAATTTACTATGTACTACAGATTTTTAAAGACTGCATACAGCTGTTAGCTACTGCAACTTTTGCTTTTCTGTATCTAAAAAGATTTTTTCCAGTGATAATTTACTTCAGTTGGAAGTTTATATAACAGATACCACTAAATATTCAACTTGTTGCTTCACAAACTGTGTTGTCTTTAGCACATATATCTGTAAAAATATAAAGTGCATCACTTGGAAATACAACTAAATCAATACTTATTCAATAAATATTCTCCATATTCCTTACCCACAATATATTTTTTCTACATTGATAATAGTTATTTTCTCAAATACTACATATTATGCCAAACTAATATTATTAGATTATTCATTACAAGCATAAAATGAGCCATAATTATAAACCAATGAGTTTATAGCATAACATATACAGTTTGAATAATGTGACATATTGCCACTTGCACACCTGAGTTTTATTTTTCTTTCTTCAAAAAGTTAATTACTCAGCATTTTAAAGCTTTTTAGATAGAGAAGGTATGAGATATAACCTGTTCAACAAAATATAAACAGATTTTTTGGGGAAGAGATCATCATAGAATCATCATAGAAAGAGATCATTGATAGAAAAAGAAAATTATTTTTGATTTACTATATTTCTGTAAAAACTATAATGAATATGTATCATTACATGGATACATTATATCAATGCATATAACATTCATGTATAACTGTAGCAATATCAATGTGGTAGCTCTCTCATGCTTCAACTAGTAGACCAATTTGCACACTGCATTTCTTCTCTTGCCTGGAACATGCACTTGATGTTGAGAGATAGAGTATCATCCTGTAACAATAGAAGCAAGCCATAAAGGAAGGAAAAATAGAGAACCAGAGTAAGGGGGACCTATGGCACCCCCACTCCAGTACTCTTGCCTGGAAAATCCCATGGACAGAGGGGCCTGGCTGGCTGAAGTCCATGGGGTCGCTAGGAGTCAGACATGACTGAGCGACTTGACTTTCACTTTTCACTTTCCTACATTGGAGAAGGCAATGGCAACCCACTCCAGTGTTCTTGCCTGGAGAATCCCAGGGACGGGGGAGCCTTGTGGGCTGCCGTCTCTGGGGTCGCACAGAGTCAGACATGACTGAAGCGACTTAGCAGCAGCAGCAGCAGCAGCAGCTTGGGAGTAGTTGTGGCAGCCCTAACTGCTCATCCCCAAACTGTAAATGACCTAAGAGATTAGGAATCTGTGATATACAGTCAGACAGTCACAACTGAGAATTAATTTTTTTATTCCAAATCAATTATATTTAGGAAGATTGATATACCCAAATATTGAGAGATGATATTTTTAAAGTAATATTAATTATTATTGGAGTATGATATTATTGGGTTTCCCAGGTGGTGCTAGTGACAAAGAATTGACCTGCCAATGTAGGAGATGTAAGTGAATGAGGTTGATCCCTGGGTCAGGGAGATTCCCTGGAGGAGGAGGTCACAGCCACCCACTCCAGTATTCTTGCCTGGAGAATCCTATGGACAGAGGAGCCTGGCAGGCTACAGTCCATGGGATTGCAAAGGTCAGGCACAACTGAAGCGACTCAGCATGCACGCATGATATTTAAAAAATGGTATTAATTATTATTAACCTATTAATCAAATATGTTAACAGCAAAGCTGCTAAAACTGAAGTACAACCTAGCTACTCCTCTCAAAAGAAAAATAATACTTTTTCTGACAGTTTTCAAAAGTTTCTCCACTTGAACTACTTGAAAGCACTCCATTTTGTTGAAGGGTCATTGGGCAAGATTAGTAGCTGAATTTTGTATTTTATTTAAAGGCAGCAGTCTTAGGTATTGACTGTTAAAACTGTATATCATGGAAAAGACACTGAATTTCTCTTTTCAAACACCTCACACAGAATAAGCTTTAAAAATCATTCACTCTCAGAGCCTTCTCACTGGTTGCAAGACCTTCTTTGACTCCCTAAAACCATAGATACTTAATTCATATTAGAGTCAGAATCTCAGGAGACTAGTTCATCCACTGAGGAGTTTCCTGATGCTTCTGCTACATGATAATTTAAATAAAAATTAAATGACCATTTTTTTTTTCACACTTTTCATGGCGAGGGGTGTTAAGAATATGGAATTGAGTATATTCTAAGAAGCATAAATACTTGGAGACAATTTTGTTGGTTTTTTTCCTGGAACTCTCTGAATTTGCTTAGAGTTTAAGGTGAAATCCATGACTTTGACAATTATATAAATTCCACTGTGCTCAGCTGATGCAGAACATGGTTAAAGCTATTTTCCATAGGCTTTAGGTACTTTAAAGTGAACAGAGTCTTTACTTCACAGTATGACTTCCTTATTCAAGAATAAAATAGAACTTGCAGAGCAGCAATAAAAATGATACCAAATAAAAGCTTGTAGCTTTGTTGAGTGGGGTAAGAGCCCAGAGCAATATTTTAATTCAAGCAGAAAAGCAAAAGTTTCACATTATTGGTCTGACACACCACTTCATGCTCAAAGAGACACATCTCTCCTGTGATGAATATATGCATAGCAAAGAACTGTCTCTCATGTCTTAGCCTCTGAGGAGGAATTTTAAAGACAGTGAGACTTTGAACTTATAGGTTATCTACTAAAAGGGAGAAAAAAAGGAGGCATGAGTTTGGATAAGAAAAATTCTACAAATACCAAAATATTTCTTTTAGTCACCAGCAAATAAACCTGTGGGGACTCAGATATTAGTATGTCTTTATAAGTTGACCCTCACTTGATTCTACTTTTTCTGTCATATTATTTCTATGTGATTCAGTTTAGTTCAGTTGCTCAGTCGTGTCTGACTCTTTGTGACCCTATGGACTGCAGCACGCCAGGCCTCCCTGTCTATCACGAACTTCTGGAGTTTACTCAAACTCATATCCATTGAGTCGGTGATGCCATCCAACCATCTCATCCTCTGTTGTTTCTTTGTGGAAAAGGATGTATTTGGTTTCCCTGCAAAATATTTATTTCCTGGGCAATGACAAAGGAATTTTTGGCAGACAGGTATAATTCTATACCAAGACATTAGAAAAGTTCTACTCATAGTCAGAGTCCAGCTATAAATGATTACAAAAAATGTAAGAAATAAATTGGAGGGGAAAGGAAAAAATATTTGGAATGAATCATTTGATATATGGAGCACTGCAATTCATATTAGAATAATTCATAGTGGGACTAGCTTCCTGAAAGTTAGAAAAATATGGAAAAGTCTAAATCTACTATATTTTGAGTGTTCTTGGTACCATACCTATGAAATCTTTGCCAAGACCAATGGCATGAAAAATTTCCCCATGTCTTCCTTGAAAAGGTTTAAAGTCTTAAATTTAATTCTTTAATCCATCCTTTGAGGATAACTGTTATAAAACAAACAAAAAAATGTTGGCAAGGATGTGGAGAATTTGGAATTCTTGTTTCAATTTTAAGTTATTGTTCCAACTTAAAACAGTCTCAGAACAATGAATATGAGTTAATATATCTAAAATGTATGGTTAGCTGTGTCTACAATAATAAATATAGGATTTATTTGTCTGAAAGCTGGACTTTATTTTTAACTCCTGAGTTTATATTCTATTCTGAATTATGAAGGCTGAACAATTTAGACAGCTGGAGAGACCATGGATGATCACAGCTAAAGTTAAGCAAATTAGAGGATTATCTTTTTTACTGTCTTTGTTTGTCCACGTATCCTACTTGGCTTTCTGTCTTAAAAATCCCAGAGCCAAATGGTGGTCTTCCAAACTTCTAGTCATGTCCTGTATAAGTAAATTCTGAAATTTAATTCTGCTATGTCCATACAAATGATAGTCAAATCTGTAATTCTAGTTCTATTCTCTAGAATTTTTTTCTGGCAACTTTACAGAGCTCTGCTTTATAACCAGTGAAATTCAACAATATTAAGCATAAATGCTAATACATTTGGACAGATGTATACAATCATGTTGGAGAAGGCAATGGCAAACCACTTTTGCCTGGAAAATCCCATGGATGGAGGAGCCTGGTGGGCTGCAGTCCATGGTGTCGCTAAGAGTCAGACATGACTGAGCAACTTCACTTTCACTTTTCACTTTCATGCATTGGAGAAGAAATGGCAACCCACTCCAGTGTTCTTGCCTGGAGAATCCCAGGGACAGGGGAGCCTGGTGGGCTGCCGTCTATGGGGTCGCACAGAATCGGACACATCTGAAGCAACTTAGCAGCAACATATAATCATGTAGCCACGTAATCACTACTGAAATTATGAAAGGGCATGTCTAACACCAAAAATGTTCACTTCAGTTCCTTTGCAATCAATCTTCTTTCTATATCTTTCCCTGGATACCTGATTTCCATTCTGTCACTGCAGTTTTCCTTTACTAAAATAAAAAATGGAATTGTACAATACGTGGTTGTCTCTGCTTAAACATTCTCACTTAGAATCATGCTTTTTAATTACATTACTGTGTTGGTACATCTGTAATCTATTTCTTTTTGTTGCAGAGTTGTGTTCCATTGAATGAATAAATGCTTTTTTTTTTTTTTTAATTCGTATACAATTTGTTCATTTGGGTTGTTTCAGTTCTTATTAAAAATGAGCTGTTGATAATATTTGATTAAAATATCTGTGTGGGCCAAGTTTTTATTTTTATTTTCTGGTATATACTTAGGAGTGGAATTACTAGATCATATGAAGGTATATGCTTAATATAATAATAAAACAAAACTAAAATCTGTTTTTCAAAGTAACTGTACCATTGTGATTTTCAGCTAGTAATTTAAATGAGTTCTAGTTTCTCTTTTTTTCCCAACACTACCTATTTTCTGAGGTTTTTATGATAATTCTTCTGATGAAGTTGTAGTGGTATCTCATTATAGTTTTATTTTGTACTGATGCACATATTTTTGTCTCAAAAAAAGCTTCAAAATGCACACAGCTACTCTACTCTCAAGGATGTAAATTGATGAATATGACGAGGTTATTCTTTGCAGCAAGATTTGTAATGACAAAATATTGGAAGATCTTAATTGCATCAGTTCAGTTCAGTTCAGTCGCTCAGTCGTGTCCAACTCTTTTGTGACCCCATGAATTGCAGCACACCAGGCCTCCCTGTCCATCACCAACTCCCAGAGTTCACTCAGACTCATGTCCATTGAGTCAGTGATGCCATCCAGCCATCTCATCCTCTGTCGTCCCCCTTCTCTTCCTGCCCCCAATCCCTCCCAGCATCAGAGTCTTTTCCAATGAGTCAACTCTTTGCATGAGGTACCCAAAGTACTGGAGTTTGAGCTTTAGCATCATTCCTTCCAAAGAAATCCCAGGGCTGATCTCCTTCAGAATGGACTGGTTGGATCTGCTTGCAGTCCAAGGGACTCTCAAGAGTCTTCTCCAACACCACAGTTCAAAAGCATCAATTCTTTGGCACTCAGCCTTCTTCACAGTCCAACTCTCACATCCATACATGACCACAGGAAGAACCATAGCTTTGACTAGATAGTAGTTAAATAACGTATGACACATATATTTGATGGAATACTATGCACACAGTAAGAAAAAGAATATGGAAATTCTTCAAGGACTGGTCAAATATAATTTCTGGTATAAATTGTTAAGTGAAAATAAAAAGAGAGATGTGACTGGCAGAACACTTGTATGGTGAAGGTAGGGGATAAAAAGAGACACATTTAACTCTTCTCCACAAAATCCATGTGAGGAAAATATGAATATTATTTTATAAAGCAATTCAAGGAAACAGTGATCCTCTCTTAGATTAAACTCATTAAAAATAATCAGTAGTCATGCTTTCTAAATATTTCTACAAACATGTGACAAAATACTTTCTCCCATTCATGTCAAATAGTAGTACTAGACTTATCAACTCCCTTGGATTTGAGTGGAGTCATATGACTAGTCCTGGCCAATGATTTGAGAGTAAAAATGCCTGTATCATGCTCATATGAGTGCTCAAGTCAGACCCTCCTGTAGAATATCATCCATTGGAAATCTCCACGATGAGGGAAACGTACTTTCCAGTACAATATTTATTACCCCCATGTGGCTATTCAGTGCTTGAGATGTGGCTAGTGTGACTCAGGAACTGACTTTTAAATTTAATTTTAAATACTTAAAATTAAGAGTTGCAGTTGGCTCAGTTCTGTTGAGTTCAGTTGCTCAGTCATGTCCGACTCTTTGCAACCCCATGGACTGCAGCATGCCAGGCCTCCCTGTCCATCAACAACTGCCAGAGTTTACCCAAACTCATATCCATTGAACCAGTGATACCATCCAACAGTCTCATCCTCTCTTGTCCCCTTGTCCTCCCACCTTCAATCTTTACCAGCATGAGGATCTTTTCCAGTGACTAAGCTCTTCGCATCAGGTGACCAAAGATGTGGAGTTTCCACTTAAGGGATCAGTCCTTCCAATGAATATTCAGGACTGATTTCCTTGAGGATGGACGGATTGGATCTCCTTGCAGTCCAACAGACTCTCAAGAGTCTTCTCCAACACCACAGTTCAAAAGCATCAATTCTTCAGTGCTCAGCCTTCTTTATATTTCAACTCTCACATCCATACATACTGGAAAAACAATAGCTTTGACTAGACAGACCTCTCTTGGCAAAGTAATGTCTCTGCTTATTAATATGCTGTCTAGGCTGGTCATCACTTTCATCCCAAGGAGTAAGCATCCTTTAATTTCATGGCTGCAGTCACCATCTGAGGTGATTTTCGAGCCCGCCAAAATAAAGTCTATCACTGTTTTCATTGTTTCCCCATCTATTTGCCATGAACTGATGGGACCGAATGACATAATCTTGTTTTCTGAATGTTGAGTTTTAAGCCAACTTTTTCACTCTCCTATTTCACTTTCATCAGGAGACTCTTTAGTTCATCCTGACTTTCTGCCATAAGGACGGTCTCATCTGCATATCTGAGGTTATTGAAATTTCTCCCAGCAATCTTGATTCCAGCTAGGGCTTCATCCAGCACAGCATTTTTTGTGATGTACTCTGGATATAAGCTAAATAAGCAGGGTGACAATATACAGCCATGACATATTCTTTTCCTGATTTGGAATCAGTCTCTTATTCCATGTCCAGTTCTAACTGTTGTTTTCTGACCTGCATACAGATTTCTCCAAAGGCAGATCAGGTGGTCTGGTATTCCCATCTCTTTCAGAATTTTCCACAATTTGTTGTGATTCAGAGTCAAAGGCTGTGGCATAGTCAATAAAGCAGATGTAGATGTTGTTCTGGAATTCTCTTGCTTTTGTGATGATCCAGTGGATGTTGGCAATTTGATCTCTGGTTCCTCTGCTTTTTCTAAAACCAGCTGGAACATCTGGCAGTTCATGGATCACACACTGTTGAAGCCTGAATTGCAGAATTTTCAACACTATTTTGCAAGCATGTGAGATGAGTGCAATTGTGCATTAGTTTGAACATTCCTTGGTATTGGCTTTCTTTGAGATTGGAATGAAACTGACCTTTTCCAGTCCTGTGGCCACGATTGATTTTTTCCAAATTTGCTAACATATTAAGTGCAGCACTTTCACAGTGTCATCCTTCAGGATTTGAAATAGCTCAACTGGAATTCCATCATCTCTACTACCATTGATCTTAGTGATGCTTCCTAATGCCCATTTGACTTCCCATTCCAGGATGTCTGGCTCTAGGTCAGTGACCACACCATCGTGATTATCTGGGTTGTGAAGATCTTTTTTGTACAGTTCTTCTGTGTATTCTTGCCACCTCTTCTTAACATCTTCTGCTTCTGTTAGGTCCCTATCATTTCTGTCCTTTATTGAGCCCATCTGTGCATGAAATGTTCCCTTGGTATCTCTAATTTTCTTGAAGAGATCTCTAGTCTTTCCCATTCTATTGTTTTCCTCCATTTCTTGCACTGATCTCTGAGGAAAGCTTTCTTATCTCTCCTTGCTATTCTTTGGAACTCTGCATTTAGATGCTTATATCTTTCCTTTTCTCCTTTGCCTTTTGCTTTTCTGCTTTTCACAGCTATTTGTAAGGCCTCCTAAGACAACCATTTTGCCTTTTTGTGTTTCTTTTTGTTGCAGATAGTCAGGATTCCTACTTCCTATAGTATTAAGAACATCCATCCATAGTTATTCAATCGCTCTATCAGCTCTAATTCCTTGAATCTATTTCTCACTTCCACTATATAATTATAAGGAATTTTATTTATGTCATACCTGATAGTCTAGTGTTTTTGCCTACTTTCTTCAATTTAAGTCTGTATTTGGAAATAAGGAGTTCATGGTCTGAGCCACAGTCCGCTCCTCGTCTTGTTTTTGCTGACTGTATAGAGCTTCTTCATCTTTGACTGCAAAGAATATAATCAAACTGATTTTGGTATTGACCATTTGGTTATATCTATGTATAGAGTCTTTCTTGTGTCGTTGGAGGAGGGTATTTGCCCAGTGTGTTCTCTTGGCAAAACTCTATTAGCCTTTGCCCTGCTTCATTCTGTACTCCAAGGCAAATTTGCCTGTTACTCCAGGTATTTCTTGAATTCCTACTTTTACATTCCAGTCCCCTATAATGAAAAAGTCATCTTTTTGGGGGTTATTTCTAGAAGGTCTTATATTTCTTCATATAATGATTCAGTTTCCACTTCTTCAACATTACTTGTCCAGGCATAGACTTCTATTACTGTGATATTGAATGGTTTGCCTTGGAAAAGAACAGAGATCATTCTGTCGTTTTTGAATTGCATCCAAGTACTGCAGGCTCAAAATTCTCGAAGCCAGGCTTCAGCAATATGTGAACCATGAATTTTCAGATGTTCAAGCTGGTTTTAGAAAAGGCAGAGGAACCAGAGATCAAATTCCCAACACCTGCTGAATCATCAATAAAGCAAGAGAGTTCCAGAAAAACATCTATTTCTGCTTTATTGACTATGACAAAGCCTTTGACTGTGTGGATCATAATAAACTGTGAAAAATTATGAAAGAGATGGGAATACTAGACCACCTGACCTGCCTCTTGAGAAACCTATATGCAAGTCAGGAAGCAACAGTTAGAATGGGACATGGAACAAAAGACTGGTCCACATAGGAAAAGGAGTTCATCAAGGCTGTATATTGTCACCCTGCTTATTTAACTTACATTCAGAGTACATCATGAGAAATGCCAGGGTGGATGAAGCATAAGTTGGAATCAAGATTGCTGGGAGAAGTATAAATAACCTCAGATATGTAGATGACCCCACCCTTATATCAGAAAGTGAAGAAGCACAAAAGAGCCTCTTGATGAAAGTGAAAGTGGAAAGTGAAAAAGTTGGCTTAAAGCTCAACATTCAGAAAATGAAGATCATGGCATCCGGTCCCATCACTTCATGGGAAATAGATGGGGAAACAGTGGAAAAAGTGGTTTAATTTATTTTTCTGGGCTCCAAAATCAGTGCAGATGGTGACATCAGCCATGGAATTAAAAGATGCTTACTCTTTGGAGAGACAGTTATGACCAACCTAGATAGTATATTAAAAAGCAGAGACATTACTTTGCCAACAAAGTTCCATATAGTCAAGGCTATGGTTTTTCCTGTGGTCATGTATGGATGTGAGAATTGGACTGTGAAGAAAGCTGAGCATTTAAGAATTGACACTTTTGAACTGTGGTGCTGGAGAAGACTCTTGAGAGTCCCTTGGACTGCAAAGAGATCCAACCAGTCCATCCTAAAGGAGATCAGTCCTGGGTGTTCATTGGAAGGACTGATGCTGAAGCTGGAACTCCAATACTTTGGGCACCTCATGTGAAGAGTTGCCTTATTTGAAAAGACCCTGATGCTGGGAGGGGTTGGGGGCATGAGTTGAAGGGGATGACAAAGGATGAGATGGCTTGATGGCATCACCAACTCAATAACATGAGTTTGGATGAACTCTGGGAGTTGGTGATGAACCAGGAGGCCTGGCGTGCTGGGATTCATGGGGTCACGAAGAGTCAGACGCAACTGAGGTCCATTTCAGTTTGCTGATTCCTAAAATGTCAATGTTCACTCTTGGCATCTCCTTTTTGACCACTTCCAATTTGCCTTGATTCATGGATCTAACATTCGAGATTCCTATACAATATCATTCGTTACAGCATTGGACTTCCAGCATCAGTCATATCCACAACTCAGTGTTGTTTTGGCTTTGACTCCATCTCTTCATTATTTCTGGAGTTCAGATCAGATCAGTCGCTCAGTCGTGTCTGACTCTTTGAGACCTCGTAAATCGCAGCACACAAGACCTGCCTGTCCATCAACAACTCCCGGAGGTCACTGAGACTCACATCCATCGAGTCAGTGATGTCATCCAGCCATCTCATCCTCTGTCGTCCCCTTCTCCTCTTGCCCTCAATCCCTCCCAGCATCAGAGGCTGCTCCAATGAGTAAACTCTTCACATGAGGTGGCCAAAGTACTGGAGTTTCAGCTTTAGCATCATTCCTTCCAAAGAAATCCCAGGGCTAATCTCCTTCAGAATGGATTGGTTGGATCTCCTTGCAGTCCGAGGGACTCTCAAGAGTCTTCTCCAATGCCACAGTTCAAAAGCATCAATTCTTCGGCGCTCAGCCTTCTTCACAGTCCAGCTCTCACATCCATACGTGACCACAGGAAAAACCATAGCCTTGACTAGACGAGCCTTTGTTGGCAAAGTAATGTCTCTGCTTTTGAATATGCTTTTGCCAACATCCGCTGGATCATGGAAAAAGCAAGAGAGTTCCAGAAAAACATCTATTTCTGCTTTATTGACTATGCCAAAGCCTTTGACTGTGTAGATCACAATAAACTGTGGAAAATTCTGAAAGAGATGGGAATACCAGACCACCTGATCTGCCTCTTGAGAAATCTGTACACAGGTCAGGAAGCAACAGTTAGAACTGGTCATGGAACAACAGACTGGTTCCAAATACGAAAAGGAGTACGTCAAGGCTGTATATTGTCACCATGTTTATTTAACTTATATGCAGAGTACATCATCAGAAATGCTGGACTGGAAGAAACACAACTTGGAATCAAGATTGCTGGGAGAAATATCAATAACCTCAGATATGCAGATGACACCACCCTTATGGCAGAAAGTGAAGAGGGGCTAAAAAGCTTCTTGATGAAAGTGAAAGTGGAGAGTGAAAAGGTTGGCTTAAAGCTCAGCATTCAGAAAACGAAGTCATGGCATCTGGTTCGATCATTACATGGGAAATAGATGGAGAAACAGTGGAAACAGTGTCAGACTTTATTTTTCTGGGCTCCAAAATCACTGCAGATGGTGACTGCAGCCATGAAATTAAAAGATGCTTACTCCTTGGAAGGAAAGTTATGACCAACATAGATAGCATATTCAAAAGCAGAGACATTACTTTACCAACAAAGGTTCGCCTAGTCAAGGCTATGGTCTTTCCTGTGGTCATGTATGGATGTGAGAGCTGGACTGTGAAGAAGGCTGAGCGCCGAAGAATTGATGCTTTTGAACTGTGGTGTTGGAGAAGACTCTTGAGAGTCCCTTGGACTGCAAGGAGATCCAACCGGTCCATTCTGAAGGAGATCAGCCCTGGAATTTCTTTGAAAGGAATGATGCTAAAGCTAAAACTCCAGTATTTTGGCCACCTCATGCGAAGAGTTGACTCATTGGAGAAGACTGATGCTGGGAGGGATTGGGGGCAGGAGGAGAAGGGGACGACAGAGGATGAGATGGCTGGATGGCATCACTGACTCGATGGATGTGAGTCTGAGTGACCTCCAGGAGTTGGTGATGGACAGGGAGGCCTGGCGTGCTGCAGTTCATGGGGTCACAAAGAGTCGGACACAACTGAGCGACTGATCTGATCTGATCTCATCTGATCTAGGTTGGTCATAACTTTCCTTCCAAGGAGTAAGCATCTTTTAATTTCATGGCTGCAGTCACCATCTACTGTGATTTTGGAGCCCAGAAAAATAAAGTCTGACACTGTTTCCACTGTTTCCCCATCTATTTCCCACCAAGTGATGGGACCGGATGCCATGATCTTTGTTTTCTGAATGTCGAGCTTTAAGCCAACTTTTTCACTCTCCTCTTTCACTTTCATCAAGAGGCTTTTGAGTTCCTCTTCACTTTCTGCCATAAGGGTCATGTCATCTGCATATCTGAGGTTATTGATATTTCTCCCAGCAATCTTGATTCCAACTTGTGTTTCTTCCAGTCCAGCGTTTCTCATGATGTACTCTGCATATAACTTAAATAAACAGGGTGACAATATACAGCCTTAACGAACTCCTTTTCCTATTGGGCCCAGTCTGTTGTTCCATCACCAGTTCTAATTGTTGCTTCCTGACCTGCATACAAATTTCTCAAGAGGCAGATCAGGTGGTCTGTTATTCCCATCTCTTTCAGAATTTTCCACAGTTTATTGTGATCTACACAGTCAAAGGCTTTGGCATAGTCAATAAAACAGAAATAGATGTTTTTCTGGAACTCTCTTGCTTTTTCCGTGATCCAGCGGATGTTGGCAATTTGATCTCTGGTTCCTCTGCCTTTTCTAAAACTAGTTTGAACATCAGGAAGTTCATGGTTCACATATTGCTGAAGCCTGGCTTGGAGAATTTTGAGCATTACTTTACTAGCGTGTGAGATGAGAGCAATTGTGCAATAGTTTCAGCATTCTTTGGCATTGCCTTTCTTTGGGATTGGAATGAAAACTGACCTTTTCCAGTCCTGTGGCCACTGCTGAGTTTTCCAAATTTGCTGGCATATTGAGTGCAGCACTTTCACAGCATCATCCTTTAGAATTTGGAATGGCTCCACTGGAATTCCATCACCTCCACTAGCTTTGTTCGTAGTAATGCTTTCTAAGGCCCACTTGACTTCACATTCCAGGATGTCTGGCTCTAGGTCAGTGATCGCATCATCATGATTATCTGGGTCGTGAAGATCTTTTTTGTACAGTTTTTCTGTGTATTCTTGCCACCTCTTCTTAATATCTTCTGTTTCTGTTAGGTCCATACCATTTCTGTCCTTTATTGAGCTCGTCTTTGGATAAAATGTTCCTTTGGTATCTCCGATTTTCTTGAAGAGATCTCTAGTCTTTCCCATTCTGTTGTTTTCGTCTATTTCTTTGCATTGATTGCTGAAGAAGGCTTTCTTATCTCTTCTTGCTATTCTTTGGAACTCTGCATTCAGATGTTTATATCTTTCCTTTTTTCCTTTGCTTTTCACTTCTCTTCTTTTCACAGCTATTTGTAAGGCCTCCCCAGACAGCCATTTTGCTTTTTTTGCATTTCTTTTCCATGGGGATGGTCTTGATCCCTGTCTCCTGTACAATGTAATGAACCTCATTCCATAGTTCATCAGGCAGTCTATCTATCAGATCTAGGCCCTTAAATCTATTTCTCACTTCCATTGTATAATCATAAGGGATTTGATTTAGGTCATATCTAAATGGTCTAATGGTTTTCCCTACTTTCTTCAATTAAGTCTGAATTTGGCAATAAGGAGTTCATGATCTGAGCCACAGTCAGCTCCTGGTCTTGTTTTTGCTGATTGTATAGAGCTTCTCCATCTTTGGCTACAAAGAATATAATCAATCTCATTTTGGTGTTGATCATCTGGTGATGTCCATGTATAGAGTCTTCTCTTGTCTTGTTGGAATAGGGTGTTTGTTATGGCTAATGCATTTTCTTGGCAAAACTCTTTTAGTCTTTGCCCTGCTTCATTCTGTATTCCAAGGACAAATTTCCCTGTTTTCCAGGTGTTTCTTGTCTTCCTACTTTTGCATTCCAGTCCCCTATAATAAAAAGAGTATCTTTTATGGGTGTTAGTTCTAAAAGATCTTGTAGGTCTTCATAGAACCGTTCAACTTCAGCTTCTTCAGCTTTAGTATTTGGGGCATAGACTTGGATTACTGTGACATTGAATGGTTTGCCTTGGAAACGAACAGAGATCATTCTGTCGTTTTTGAGATTGCATCCAAGTACTGCATTTCGGACTCTTTTGTTGACCATGATGGCCACTTCATTTCTTCTGAGGGATTTCTGCCCACAGTAGTAGATATAATGGTCATCTGAGTTAAATTCACCCATTCCAGTCCACTTGAGTTCACTGATTCCTAGAATGTCCACATTCACTCTGGCCATCTCTTGTTTGACCACTTCCAATTTCCCTTGATTCATGGACCTGACATTCCAGGTTCCTATGCAATATTGCTCTTTACAGCATCAGACCTTGCTTCTATCACCAGTCACATCCACAGCTGGATATTGTTTTTGCTTTGGCTCCATCCCTTCATTCTTTCTGGAGTTATTTCCCCACTGATCTCCAGTTGCATATTTGGCACCTACTGACCTGGGGAATTCCTCTTTCATTATCCTATCATTATGCCTTTTCATACTGTTCATGGGGTTCTCAAGGCAAGAATACTGAAGTGGTTTGCCATTCCCTTCTCCAGTGGACCACATCCTGTCAGACGATCAATAGAGGCAACTGGAATGCAAAAGTAGGAAGTCAAGAAACACCTGGAGCAATAGGCAAATTTGTCCTTGGGGTACAAAATAAAGCATGCGAAAGGCTAATAGAGTTTTGCCAAGAGAATGCACTGGTCATAGCAAACCACCCTTTTCTAACAACACAAGAGAAGACTCTACACATGGACATCACCAAATGGCCAACACCAAAATCAGATTGATTATATTCTTTGCAGCCAAAGATGGAAAAGCTCTATACTGTCAGCATAAACAAGACTAGAGCTGACTGTGGCTCAGACTATGAACTCCTTATTGCCAAATTCCAACTTCAATTGCAGAAAGTAGGGAAGACCACTAGACCATTAGGTATGATCTAAATCAAATCCCTTATGATTATACAGTGGAAGTGAAAAATAGATTTAAGTGACTAGATCTGATAGACAGAGTGCCTGATGAACTATGGATGGAGTTTGTGACATTGTACAGAAGACAGATACCAAGAACATCGCCAAGATAAAGAAATGCAAAAAGGCAATATGGCTGTCTGAGGAGGTCTTATTCCTGTGAAAACCAAAGGAAAAAGTAATAATATACTCATTTGAATGCAGAGTTCCAAAGAATATAAGAACAGATAAGAAAGCCTTCCTCAGTGATCAATGCAAAGATATAAAGGAAAACAATAGAATGGGAAAGGCTAGAGATCTCTTCAAGAAAATTAGAGACACCGACGGAACATGTCATGAAAAGATGGGCTCAATAAAGGACAGAAATGATAGGGACATAACAGAAGAAGAAGATATTAAGAAGAGGTGGCAAGAATACACAGAAGACCTGTTCAAAAAAAAGATCTTCATGACGAAGATAATCACGATGATGTGATCATTCACCTAGAGTCAGACATCCTGGAATGTGAAGTCAAGTGGGCCTTAGGAAGCATCACTACGAACAAAGCTAGTGGAGGTGATGGATTCCCTTGAGCTACTTCAAATCCTAAAAGATGATGCTGTGAAAGTGTTAAATTCAATATGTCAGAAAATTTGGAAAACTCAGCAGTGGCCACAGGACTGGAAAAGGTCAGTTTTCATTCAAGTCCTTAAGAAAGGCAATGCCAAAGTATGCTCAAACTACCACACAATTGCACTCATCTCACACACTAGTAAAGTAATGCTCAAATTCTCCAAGCCAGGCTTCAGCAATACGTGAACCATAAACTTTTCAGATGTTCAAGCTGATTTTTGAAAAGGCAGAGGAATCAGAGATCAAATTGCCAACATCTGTTGAATTATTGAAAAAGCAAGAGAGTTCCAGAAAAATATCTACTTCTGTTTATTGACTATGCCAAAGCCTTTGACTGTGTGGATCACAATAAACTGTGGAAAATTCTGAAAGAGATGGGAATAGTAGATTACCTTACCTGCCTTTGGAGAAATTTGTACAGAGGTCAGGAAACAAGTTAGAACTGAACATGGAACAACAGAGTGGTTCCAATAGGAAAATGGACTACGTCAAGGCTGTATATTGTCACCCTGCTTATTTAACATATATGCAGAGCACATCATGAGAAACATTGGGCTGGAAGAAGCACAAGCTGGAATCAAGATGTTGGGAGAAATATCAATAACCTCATATATGCAGATGACACCTCTCTTATGGCAGAAAGTGAAGAAATAAAAAGCCTCTTGATTAAAGTGAAAGGAGAGTAAAATAGTTGACTTAAAGCTCAGCATTCAGAAAACTAATATCATGTCATCTTTTCTCATCACTTCATGACAAATAGAGAGGGAAACAGTGTCAGACTTTATTTTAGGGGGCTCCAAAATCACAGTAGGTGGTGACTTAAGCCATGCAATTAAAAGACGCTTACTCCTTGGAAGGAAAGTTATGATCCACCTACACAGCATATTAAAAAGCAGAAACATTTCTTTGCCAACAAATGTCCTTCTAGTCAAGGCTATGGTTTTTCCAGTAGTCATGTATGGATGTCAGAGTTGAACTATAAAGAAAGCTGAGCACTGAAGAATTGATGCTTTTGAACTGTGGTGTTGGAGAAGACTCTTGAGAGTCCCTTGGACTACAAGGAGATCCAACCAGTCCATCCTACAGGAGGTCAGTCTTGAGTGTTCATTGGAAGGACTGATATTGAAGCTGAAACTCCAATATTTTGGCCACCTGATGGGAAGAACTTACTCATTGGAAAAGACCCTGATGCTGGGAAAGATGGAAGGCGGGAGAAGAAGGGGACGACAGAGGATGAGAATGTTGGATGGCATCACCTACTCAATGGATTGAGTTTGAGTAAACTCTGGGAATTGTTGATGGACAGGGAGGCCTGGCGGGCTACAGTCCATGGGATCACAGAGTTGGACATGACTTAGTGACTGAACTAAACTGAAACTATGGTGGAGGTAATTAAGATAATTGTAACCTCATTCAAAAGGTCCCCTGCAAGCACTGCTGCACTCAGTGTCCTCAACCCTGCAGCAGGCCACCGCTGACCCATGCCATGTCAGAGACTCCTGGACACTCATGAGCAAGTCTGAGTCAGTCTCTTGTGGGGTCACTGCTCTTTTCTCTGGGGTCCTGCTGCATACAAGGTTCTGTTTGTGCCCTTCACGACTCTATTTCCCCAGTACTGTGTAAGTTCGGGCAGCTCTATCATGGGGTTAATGGCGACCTCCTCCTCCTCCAAGAGGGCTTATGCCATACCCAGTCTCCTGCACCCAGAGACCCTGCCTCTGTGGCAGTTCACTGTACAGAAGGGACCTGTACCTCCTCATGAGGCACTCAAACAGGTCTGTCTCAGTCTCTGTGATGTCTCTGGGTCCTGGTGCACACAAGGTTTATTTGAGCCTCCTGAGCATCTCTGGTGGGTATTGGATTTGGTTCTAAATGTGATTTTGCTCCTCTTACCACCTTGCTCGGGCTTCTCCTTTGCCCTTGGATGTGGGGTATCTACCTTTTTAGACACTGCAGCTCTAGAACCTTCTTTTCTCTGTGCCCTACTAATCAGCCTCAGTTTGTCAGCTGTGGGCTCAGAATTGAGTACAATAAAATGTACCCATGGATGATTTTTGATGAACAATTATGGTCAACTGGATTAAGGTTTGTTGTTTCAAGTAGCTGAGATCTTTTCTGGTTTAATAACAAAATAATCTGTCCTGGTTTACATGACCTGGAATATTTAAAAATTCTGAGCATAATGGTTGGATTTCTACCATATATAATTGAATCATGTTATTACAAGGACGATAATGACAGCAATACTTCTTAAATGTTTCCACCTTCCATATTTTTCATCTTCTGGTTTATCTCATAGTTTCTAATTTTCACATTACTATTGTTGACATCTCATCTTTTATTCTCCAGATTTAAACATTTACCACCATCTTTCACTTATCTCTATTGTTAACATTCACCTCTGAGGTAAGTGGCCCTACCATTGCTCTCTCAGAAAATTTCTAATATTTTTGTCTTTACTTTCCATCTTACTTATATTATTAGAGCTCCATTCACTTATTCTTTCATAATTGCCTGACATTGGAAGCAGATCCATAATTACTTGTCATGTAATATAAATGATAAACACAAATAGCCTCCTCCTGCTTTCAGTACTTATCACACTCTTTCTTTTATTACACTTTTATTTTTAACAAGCAGACAATAGGTTTCAAATAGTCTCCTTAAAGTTAGAGCCATTCTTCAGCTCTAACATAGATCACATTTCTTTGCAAGAACTTGCAATTCACCTATTCTAATCTTATTCTTCTCTGTCAACCTTGAATGAACCTCCATTCTACCGGTTTTATGAGATAATCATTTTTAATCCTCATTTAACCTATGAGAAGACAGGAGATTAGAAAGTTTCAATGCTTATCACAGAGCTAATGCATGGTAAAACCAGTCTTTAAATCCACATGAGTCGATCACACTGCTTCCAAAAAGCAAATTATTAATAAAAACTATAAATGAGTAAGCAATAAATTTGCTTTATAGAACTCTCCCTCAAAACAGGGAATCAGGAAACATGCCTAAGAAGACAAATAGAAACACAAAATAGGATGCTTCCCATTCAGACAGCAAATAGGACCACCTTTCTACAAAACCCCAGATGTACTCGACAAAATATGACAAGGAAAAAGTGCACTCAGACAACTGCACAAGAAATAGAGGAAATCCATTACTAGGAGCAAAAATAAAATGGAAAGCTGAAGAGAAAAATCTTAAGAAGATAACATATTGGCCCTGCATGTTGAAGGGAAAGGATGAAAAATGTAGAAATTAAGAAGTTACTACGTGATTGGAATTATTTTCCATTTTAGTTTTTATGAAGTCTAATTTTGAAATCATTTAAATTCATGGAAAATTTGCAAAAACCAGTGTTTTCCAATTATCAACATTTTGGCTATTTGACATTTTCTCTTTATCTGTACACACATATGTAAATTCATGAAATTATATACATATGTATTTTTGAAACACTTAAGATTCATGCAGTTTTATCTCCCATTTATTTATAACTATTTTAGTGTCCACTTCTTAAAACTGGCTTTTTTCATGACTTAATTATAATTATCAAAATTAGGAAATATAGTATTGATAACAATACTCCACAATCCAAATTCAAGTCTTTTCAACTGTCTTAACAGTATTTTCAGTAGGATTTTCCTCCCTAAAATAGGAATGAATTCTGGATCATGTATTATAGTTGTCATGTCTTTCTGGACTTCTTTAATCTAAAATGGTTCTTTAGCTGTTTTCATTTTTTCATGATCTTGACATTTCCAAAATCCTAGCAAACTATTTTATAGTCTCTTCTTAAATTTCAGTGTGTCAAATGTTTTATTATGTAATTTGAATTTTATATTTTAAAAGTCATTTTTGGCAAGAATATCACAGAAAACATGTGAAATCTGTTTGTCTAATTATTGATGATATTCAATTTGATCACTTAAGTCTGTGAAAGCTACATTCCTATTCAGTTGAGTTCATGTGCTTAGTGGTGTCCAACTCTTTCCAACTCCATCAACTGCAGCACTCCAGCCTCCCTGTCCATCACCAACTCCCGGGGTCCACCCAAACCCAAGTGCATCGAGTCAATGATGCCATCCAACCATCTCATCCTCTGTCATCCCCTTCTCCTCCTGCCATCAATCTTTCCCACCATTAGGGTCTTTTCCAATGAGTCAGCTCTTCACATCAGGTGGCCAAAGAACTGGAGTTTCAGCTTCAACATCAGTCCTTCCAATGAACACCCAGGACTGATCTCTTTTCGGATGGACTGGTTGGATCTCCTTGCAGTCCAAGGGACTCTCAAGAGTCTTCTCCAACACCACAGTTCAAAGCATCAATTCTTTGGTGCTCAGCTTTCTTTATAGTCCAACTCTCACATCCATACATGACCATTGGAAAAACCATAGCCTTGAATAGATGGACCTTTGTTGGCAAAGTAATGTCTCTACTTTTCAATATGCTGTCTAGTTTGGTCATAACTTTCCTTCCAAGGAGTAAGCATCTTTTAATTTCATGGCTTCAATCACCATCTGCAGTGATTTTGGAGCCCAGAAAAATAAAGTCAGCCACTGTTTCCACTGTTTCCCCATCGGTATGCCATGAAGTGATGGGACTGGATGCCATATTCTTTGTTTTCTGAATGTTGAGCTTTAAGCCAACTTTTTCACTCTCCTCTTTCACTTTCATCAAGAGGCTTTAGTTCTTCCTCACTTTCTTCCATAAGGGTGGTGTCATCTGCATATCTGAGATTATTGATATTTCTCCCAGCAATCTTGATTCCAGCTTATGCTTCCTCCAGCCCAGCGTTTCTCATGATGTACTCTGCATATAAGTTAAATAAGCAAGATGACAATATACAGCCTTGACGTACTCCTTTTCCTATTGGAACCAGTCTGTTGTTCCATGTCCAGTTCTAACTGTTGCTTCCTGACCTGCATATAGGTTTCTCAAAAGGCAGGTCAGGTGGTCTGGTATTCCCATCTCTTTCAGAATTTTCCACAGTTTATTGTGATCTACACAGTCAAAGGCTTTGGCATAGTCAATAAAGCAGAAATAGATGTTTTTCTGAAATTCTCTTGCTTTTTTGATGATCAATCAGATGTTGGCAATTTGATATCTGATTCCTTTGCCTTTTCTAAAACCAGCTTGGGCCTCTAGAAGTTCATGGTTCACATATTGATGAAGCCTGGCTTGGAGAATTTTAAGCATTACTTTACTAGCATGTGAGATGAGTCCAATTGTGTAGTAGTTTGAGCATTTTTTTAGCATTGCCTTTCTTTGGGATTGGGATGAAAACTGACCTTTTCCAGTCTTGTGGCCACTGGTGAGTTTTCCAAATTTGCTGGCATATTGAGTGCAGCACTTTCACAGCATCATCTTTCAGAATTTGAAATAGCTCCACTGCAATTCCATCACCTCCACTAGCTTTGTTCGTAGTGATGCTTTCTAAGGCCCACTTGACTTCACATTCCAAGGTGTCTGGCTCTAGGCCAGTGATCACACCATTGTGATTATCTGGGTTGTGAAGCTCTTTTTTGTGTAGTTCTTCTGTGTATTCTTGCCACCTCTTCTTAATATCTTCTGCTTCTGTTAGGTCCCTCCCATTTCTGTTCTTTATTGAGCCCATCTTTGCATGAAATGTTCCCTTGGTATCTCTAATTTTCTTTAAGAGATCTCTAGTCTTCCCCATTCTATTGTTTTCCTCTATTTCTTTGCATTGATCACTGAAGAAGGCTTTTTTATCTCTCCTTGCTATTCTTTGGAACTCTGCATTCACATCCTTATATCTTTTCTTTTCTCCTTTGATTTTTGCTTCCCATCTTTTCACAGGTATTTGTAAGGCCTCCCCAGACAGCCATTTTGCTTTTTACATTTCTTTTTCTTGCGGATGGTCTTGATTCCTGTCTCCTGTACAATGTTACAATCCTCCATCCTTAGTTCATCAGGCACTCTGTCTATCAGATCTAGTCCCTTAAATCTATTTCTCACTTCCACTGTATAGTTATAAGGGATTTGATTTAGGTCACACCTGAATCATCTAGTGGTTTTCTCCACTTTCTTCAATTCCAGCCTGAATTTGGCTTAAGGAGTTCATAATCTGAGCCACAGTCAGCTTCTGGTCTTTTTGCTGACTGTATAGAGCTTCTCCATCTGTAGCTGCAAAGAATATAATCAATCTGATTTTGGTGTTGACCATCTGGTGATGTCCATATGTAGAGTCTTCTCTTGTGTTGTTCAAAGAGGGTGATTGCTATGACCAGTGCATTTCTTGGCAGAACTCTATTAGGCTTTGCCCTGTTTCATTCTATACTCCAAGGACAAATTTGCCTGTTATTCCAGCTGTTTCTTGACTTCCTACGTTTTCATTCCTCTACTATAAAGTTATACTTTTTCCTTTGAAGTTTATAATTTACAGGGAGACTTTCTGTTCATCACATTCCCCTTGTTTTTAGCACCCATCCACTGATGATTTTGTCTTAAGTATCACTACATGGAAAAGAGATTTTCAAATTTGATCATTTCTTCTATACAGTTGATTTCACTATAAATAAAAGGTCTTCCTCTACTTCATCTATGTGTGCTTGTATAGATGCATTTATTTGTTTCTAACTAATTAAATTTTAATATCCTTTCTGGGATAGGGCATGAAGCCTTATGTTCAATGTTTGACACTCGAACTGAAAATCCTTGTATTTTAAGACTCTCCAAACACTGAAACTTTAACTTAAGGAAAACAAGAACATCAGCTAAGAAAGATGGTGAAAAGATTCTCTCTGCCCAAGTCTTTATGTCAACAAATGAGCTTTTTGTAATAATTAATAATAATTTAAAATATGCACAATTTTGCTAGCAACAGATTTTTAATTTAACTTGGTATAAATATCCATAGTGCAGAAATACCCAAACTTTTGAAGGAACATAGAATTGTCATTAGTCTAATGAAACCCCTGGATACATGGACGAAGCCAGTGGATGCCACCTTTACATAAGTATGGCAGTTGAGTATAGCATTGAAATATGTATAATATCATATTTGAAACAAGTCGCCAGTCCAGGTTCGATGCCTGATAACGGATGCCTGGGGCTGGTGCACTGGGATGACCAAGAGGGATGGTATGGGGAGGGAGGAGGGAGGAGGGTTCAGGATTGGGGAACACATGTATACTTGTGGCAGATTCATTTTGATGTATGGCAAAAGCAATACAATATTATAAAGTTAAGCAAAATAAAATTAAAAAAATAAAAAAGAAATCCCCTTGGGAAAAAAAAAAAAAGAAAGAAAACACAGTAATAGTTCTAAAATATAACAGTAAAAATTAAACTTAATGAAGTCATAAAATACAACCAAACAGAAATTGTATTAATAAACCCCAAGAACCTTTTGTAGTAAGTAAATGTGTTTAAAGTGGCACAGTGGTAAAGACTCCACCTGCCAATGCAGGAAACACAAGAAACATGGGTTCATTTCCTCTGACAGGAAGATCCTCTGGAGTAGGAAAGGGCAATCTGCTTCAGTATTCTTGCCTGAAAAATTCCATGGACAGAGGAGCCTGAAGGGCTGCAATCCATGGGTCGCAAAGAGTTGAGCAACTGAGCACACACTAAAATAACTAAAGCAATACAAGGAAAAAAGGAGACAGTAAGCAAAGCATTTTATACTATGAAAAAAGTACAGTCAATATGAAAAAGAGCTTCAAAAAATGAAAAAAAAAAAAAAAACAGAGGCATTTGAAATAAAATGGCAGAAGACTCTTCGGCAAATGTACCTAGATATGTGCATGTATAGGCAGATGTACCCAGAAGGCAACTGGGAGACAGATCAGAAGACATTAACCTTAATGAACAAGGTTTGAGTAATAAGATTAAAGTGTAAAAGAGAGTTTAAGAGACAAAAAAAAAAAAAAAAATAGTGAAAAAGATTAGACAAATAGGGAGAAGGAAGTGTGTTAGGTGTTTCCAGATTAAACTAGCAACAGGTATTGAATGAAACAAATGTAGATTTAGGTAAGAAGTCTTCAATGATTACGATGGGGTAAAAAGGCTAATAAAATAGAGGAAAGGAGACTATAGTAATAGAAGACTCCAACCACAAAGTCTGGAAGTTTCTCTTTTCTTTGACAAAGAGTCAAGAAAACTAGAAAGAACTGGATGTAAGGGAATGAGTGGCATGATCAGTTACTACTTCAGGTAAGGCTTGTGGTCAGTCAGTTCTCAAGAAGGGTGAGGGGTTGCGTGCTGGCTGTAGACCCAGGCTGAACATGAGTCCAAATACAAGGGCTAAAAAGCTTAATCAAATTTTGGTCTGGTCAGTTATTTTGTGCAGATTGCTCAGTGGATACAAACACTTCAACTCATCATTGTTGCTGAGAACAGAATTTGGAGGAGAGGTGTTTAGCTTTGTCATGGGAAAATAAAATCAGGACCTCTGAGTTTTATCTACATCATACTGGGAACATAAAGGGTGAGGGCATTTCTTGAATCAACACTGATGTCCAGAGGGCATTTCTTGAATCATTACTGATGTCCAGATTCACAAGACTCCAATAAAGTTCAGCAATGCTAACTTTTAAACCAATATAAGCAAACAAATGCACACACACAAAAAGGAAACAGAGAGATATACAGCTATAGCAGTTTATGCTTTAGGGCAGAGTGAGCAATACAGGCAAGCATAATGCAAAATTTCCTATTCAATAAACTTGCTATCAAGTGGAGATTATGTACAGAATAACACTGAAAGTCCATGGGGAAATGGATAAGGCCCATGACTTCAAAGTGAGCCAGTCTAATTTTGTGAAGCCTATAGCATAACTTCTATAACTTAGATATAAACTAAAAGCTTTTGTAGCCCAGAGGGGAAAATAGATTCTACCTAGATGTGGGACTCAGAAATACTTCCTAAATGAATTATGTTTGAGTTGACTCAGTCTAATAAAGCTTTGCTCTTTACAAATTGTTTTCATATATGTAATCTCACTAAACAATCAAAAAAACATCATGAGTTAATTATGACAGGTATTGTATTCTTCATTTTACAATTGGAAAAATACAGCCAATAAATGATGGAATTAATTCTTTAAGTTCTAGGTTGGTTTACTGCCAGTACAGTGATTTTTTTTTGTTGTTGTTTTTTTAGTCTTCTATACTATATTTTAAGGGCAGTTGAGGTTAGGGAGGACACAAAAGAAACAGATCTTAGGATGGAAAGAAAAGTTGAAAAGAGGAAAAAGAGAATAAAGAAAGAAAACTAGTAAAGGTGGAAATATGTACCATTGAAAATAGAATTTAGGAAGAAAAGCAATGAAGAAATGTGGGGGATAGATGAGAATACCACTGATTATAGCCTTACATGGCATAATAGAATTTGTCAATATGCAATAGAAAATTTGAAAATTTCTGGAAACACAATCTTTCTTTTTAAATCAAATCTAGCCCCACATCAATTTCTCTTTAGAAAGCTTGATTTTCAGCCTGGTTGATCTCCTGTATTTGTCTTTCAGTTGCTCAGTAAATTTTCTTCTGTGAAGCAAATTTTCACTTTTTCCTGTTTTTTATGCACTTGCATTTTATTTTTCTTTTCAGCTCTATTGAGATTTAATTGTGGTATAATGTCAGCTTTATTGAGGTATAACTATATATTTAAGGTGTGCAATGCAATATTTTATGTACCTCTACATTGTGAAATGATTATTTCTGTCAATTAACACATCCATCACTTCAGAGTTACTTTTATTTATTTATTATTCTGGCATGTGTGATAACAACACTTAAGATCTACTCTCTTAGCAATTTCAAGTGTGCAAAACTGTATTATTAACTATAGTCACCATGCTTTAGATCCCAGAACTTACCTTATAGTTGAAAATTTGTACCCTTTAAGCAATGTCTTCCCATTTCTCTCAACACTCAAAAGAACTTGAGTGTCTGTGTGTATTTGTATAAACATCTATATACCTACAAAATGATTCTACTCAGAAATAATGCAAAAAAAAAAAAAAAAAAGGGCTTACAGATGATACTGAAACACGCTGATTATCCTGCAGTTTAGTAGTTTGTCAAAATAATCTGCTTATAAAGACAAATATAATTGCAACATTATGACATAAAACAAAACATTGCAGATTTTAAAATCTGCAGTGACATAAGGGGATGACTCTTTTGCCTGTTTTTAAAGCATTCTCTAAGTTTCATCTAACAATGGAATGATTTTCAGTGAATGGTAAATTATTTAAGTTTGTGGTGGAAACATCTCATCATTTACATGATTGCACCTTAAGGAAACACATCTGATTAATAATACTGAAGGCTAGGCAGTGTCATTAGAAAATAAAAGAATCAGCTTTTGAAAACTTAATCTTCTAGATTATTTCTTTGTATTTATTGGTGTAGTCTCTATTTGAGAATGTATGGTAGACACAAATTAATAGAATTGTGATAAAAGATGAAATATTGGCACACACATGTCGCTTTTTTTCTGGCTAAATATCAAATTCATTGCATATAGCTACAGTAACTGTGATAAAAGCCAGAAGAGAAATGAAAAAAAAAATTATTGTGCTATAAAAATCTATAGTGTTGCACACAAAAAATTAAAACAATATGCATAAGTTTAGTTTACACCATGTGAAGAACTTGAAGGAGCTATAATTAAAATATCCTGAAAAAGAATTGACATTTTCATTTGCCAGTGGCTTGTGGCAGACACACTGGCTGGCACAGACAGAATATCAGTATTAAGGAACACACATAAAGGGGAGAGCTTAAGTGATCCAAGAAAAGAAGCTGCTGAAGACAGCCAGATACTTTATATAGTAAGTTGAAAATCTTTACAATTATGTTCCTATAGAAGTTGCAGTCTTCTGCTATACAAGTGGGAAAATGAAACCCAAATGGGCAAATCATAGTGTTTTGTCATTTTTCACAACACTATAATAATTTTAAAAACCTATAATCTAACCTATAACCTAAGTATGGTATATAAAAGAAAAGTGCTAATTAATTTGAAATGTGAATTAAATACGGACTAAGCCATAACTATGTTCATTGCTTGCTACTGAGAAAGTACCAAAAGATATGGAATGTGAAACAACCTTGCTGTTCCAAAACCTTATCATCTATTGAAGCAAAGAATGAATACATACATTAAGTAGTTAACAGCTTTGTGGTTATTAAAATAAACTATGTAATAGAGCCCTTGGTTGCTGTGTTCAAAGTTGATATCGTTTAAAGTCTGTATGTCTGTCCTTCACCTTTTGAGATTCTGTTTCTGCTGTCTGGCCTCTACCATCTTGGAAGTTGACCACTGTGCTATTGAAGCCACATGATTCAGAGAAGCCTGCACCCAACTGTCCGGAGCCGGTTTGGATTAGTGCTCCGCCCATGACAAAGGTCATGAGGAAGGAGGCTCGGCAATAACGCAAGCGCGAGATCTAGCCTCAGGAGCCCCCTTGGAGGTTCTCGAGCATCTACCCCCAAAAAGCCAGAGTCTGCCTACTTTCTGCTTTGTGTTCTCACCTCTGACTTTACAGGGGGCTGTCCCCCACTACCTTTCTCTGAAAAAAGAGCTAACTTACACCTCCAGTTGATAATTCCTGGGTGTGACAGTGTTTCAGCCTACAAACTCCTTTTGGAAATCCTCTGCTGCTGCTGCTGCTGCTGCTAAGTCACTTCAGTCGTGTCCGACTCTGTGTGACCCCATAGATGGTAGACCACCAGGTTCCCCCGTCCCTGGGATTCTCCAGGCAAGAACACTGGAGTGGGTTGCCATTTCCTTCTCCAATGCATGAAAGTGAGAAGTAAAAGTGAAGTCGCTCAATTGTGTCTGACTCTTAGCGACCCCATGGACTGCAGCCCACCAGGCTTCTCCATCCATGGGATTTTCCAGGCAAGAGTACTGGAGTTGGGTGCCATTGCCTTCTCCTTGGAAATCCTCTAACCTGCCTGAATAGGTTTTTCCAGCCACATGTGATTGTTTAGAGCCTCCCAACTGTGAGAGGCATGAGATGTTCTAAACTGTCTAAACATAGATTCCTTTGAGCAGTTAAAAGATTGATTAGAAATTATATTGGTGAAGGGTTTTTCACTTGTTGGGCCAATGTTTGCTGCTAAGTCTCCATATCCCTTGCCTACTGTGTCCTTGGCATTGTATTGATTGATATAATTGGTGTATAGAAATGTAATTAGTAGCCTCAATGTCTGTAACCTTGGACCCTTGAGTTAATTCTTTCTCTTGTTATAACCCACCACACCTTTGACCTATAGAAATGCAACTCCAATGCCTTTGGAGGGTGGTGCCTGACTTTAGAATAATCACCTTTAGAGAAAATAAGTTCCTTAAAATGTTAATAGGCCTCCGGGCCAGAAGATGATGTAACTCACCTAAACTTTTGCATCTGATAGGTTTGAAAGCCTGGCTCAGCGACTGCTGTCCCTGCATGACTCCACACCTTCCCCCATTATCCTCTATGCATAACTTAAGGTATAAAAACTACTTTGAAAAATAAAGTGCAGGGCCTTGTTCATCGAAGCTTGGTCTCTCCATGTCGTTCTTTCTCTTACCTTCTGGCTGAATTATTCAGCCTTCTCTCTCCACAAAATGTCCTCACTGAGCTATCTTCATTTTATCACTCTTTATATCTTTAATTAATATTTTAATAAGCTGTTGTTTCCTGATCACCTATGCCGTCTCCCCTTTGAAATCCCTGGATCCACCGGGAATGGACCCCGGCACCCAACCCCACCTCAGGCCCCAGAGTGGCCAGGGATCACTAAACACCGAAGAGCTACTATAGTATCATGGACATCCATCTCACTTACCAAGAGATGGGATAAGCTCTGCTGTATATTTTACACACTAGACTTCTCCAGGAACTTTAAGTGAAGCTGGGTTTCCATCTCAAAAATGCCTTTGCTTGAATTCTTCCATTTGCACACAAATCCTTGTCTCAGAAGCTGGGTTTGGAACATAAAGCCAAGAGATATTGTATGATAGTACAATTAATGAAAATAACAAGTACAGTTACATAGATATTTTGATACATCAGAAGAGAGACATCACAGTGGGCTGGAATAGGCTAGTTTTCCTATGGAGAGTCTTTGGGTTTGGATAGGTGGAAGAGATAAGCTATTCTGGCACAGGAAACAACATGAGAAAGTCTTCCAGACAGAGTGCACAAGTTTTTTCCAGGGTGAGTAGAGTAATGCTGCAAGAGTAAAAGTCTTGATGATGCATGGTGATCTGCTACAAACAGATTATGGAGATCCTTAAACAAAACAAAACAAAAAAATTACATAAAAATACTAGATAACTTAAAATGTGTTACTAGAAGTGGGGGAATCCCTTAACATTTAAGAATACAGGAATGATACAATTACAGTGATGTTTCAAGGTCAATTTAGTGGTGCTGGGTGCTATAATTCAAAGGACAGAGAGGCGCAGACCAATCTGGAGCCTAGTACAGATGTACAAACATGAAGTAACTAGTAAATCTAAATTTAGAGTCTGGGGATGCAGACATTAATAGGAATGAAAATAGAAGGCAGTTAGAATGACGAATGCTCTCAAAAGTTGTATAGAATTATTTATAAGGTTGTATGACTAAACTGATGAGAGTTGGAAGAATTGAACAAAGATTTCTTTTTTAATAAGTTTTAAAAATACCAGGAGAGTAAACATGAATTCAGTGAGGCACTTTGATTCTTAGAGATTAAACAATGAACCTGGTAGCTATTAGGGTTAGGGTTAGAGTTTACCTGCAAAGCAAGAAACCTGAATTCGGTCCCTGGGTTGGAAAGATTCCCCAGGAGAAAGGAATAGCAACCTACTACAGAATTCTTGTCTGGAGAATTCCAAGGACAGAGGAGCCTGGTGGGCTACAGTTCATGGGGTCACAAAGAGTTGGACATGATTGAACGACTTGCATTACTAATGTGTGTGTGTGTGTGTGTGTGTGTGTGTGTGTGTGTGTGTGTGTGTGTGGAATCCCTCAGTTGTGTACAACTCTTTGCAACACCATGGACTGTAGTCCGACAGGAAATTCTCCAGGCAAGAATACTGGAGTGGGTTGTCATTTCCTTTTCCGGAGGATCTTCCTGCCCCAGGGATCGAACCTGGGTCTCCTGTGTTTAAGGCGGATGCCTACCGACTACTAGGGAAGCCCACTAGTGCTACAACTACTAAACAATCAATAGCAACATCATGAGAAATAGGCATATATAAAGTCAGAGTTCTTATGGGAAGAGCACAAAATGAGAGTTCAGGAATCATTCATTTTAGTGCTGATTCTATATCAAACCTCCACATAAACTTAGGCAAATCATGAACTTTTCTAGGTTTTAAAAAATCCCTCCTCAAATAATTCTAATGGCCACAGTAGTTGTCAAATTAATTTCTGACTTTTATACCAGGAAGAGGTTAATGATTTTAACTTACATTTTTTTTTTTTTTTTTCCTTTAGAGTGAAAGTTAGGGCATGCATGTAAAATTATCTAGAAAACAGTTGCAAAAAATGTGGACATGATCCTGAGAAGGTTGATTTGAGCAGCAGTTTTTTGTTTTGTTTTGTTTTAATTTATTTTTACCTGGAGGATAATTGCTTTACAATACTGTGTTGGTTTCTGCCACATATTAATAGAATCAGCCATAGGTATACTCTCGCTTAGGTGAGAGAGTATAGATGTCCTCTCCCTCTTGAATTGCCTTCCCACCTCCAATCCCATCCCACCCTTCTAGATTGTCACAGGGCACCAGATTTTAGCTCCTTGTGTCATACAGCAAATTTCCACTGGCTATCTCTTTTACATATGGTAACACATATGCTGGGAGAAGGCAATGTCACCCCACTCCAGTACTCTTGCCTGGAAAATCCCATGGACAGAGGAGCCTGGTGGGCTGCAGTCCATGGGGTCGCTAGGAGTCAGAAACAACTGAGCGACTTCACTTTCACTTTTCACTTTCATGCACTGGAGAAGGAAATGGCAACTCACTCCAGTGTTCTTGCCTGGAGAATCCCAGGGATGGGGGAGTCTGGTGGGCTACCATCTATGGGGTCACACAGAGTCGGACACGACTGAAGTGACTTAGCATAGCATAGCATAACACATATGCTTCCATGTCACTATCTCGATTCATCCCACCCTCTCCTTCCCACACTGTGTCCACCAGTCTGTTCTCTGTGTCTACATCTCCACTGCTGCCCTGCAAAAAGGTTCATCTGTACCATCTTTCCAGAATCCATTTAAATTTGTTAATATATGGTATTTGTTTTTCTGACTGACTACACTCTGAATAGTAGGATCTAGGCTCATCCATCTCACTAGAACTGACTCAAATGTTTTCTTTTTATGGCTGAATAATATTCCAGTATATTCCAATATTCCAGTAATATTCCAATATATACATACCATAACTTCTTTATCCATTCATCTGTGGATAGGTATCTAGGTTATTTCCCTGTCCTAGCTATTGTAAATAGGGCCTAGCAGCAGATTTTGATAATTCCTATAGATATTTTTGGAAGCCATGACTGCAAGTGGCTTCTAGTCGGTAGAGATTAGAGATGCTGCTAAACATCCTACAAAGCACCACAACAAAGAATTTTCAGGTCCAAAATGTCAGTATTGCTTAGGTTGTGAAATGCTAGGCTAGGTAGCATCTCCTTGCAGTTGGATATAATGACATTATACATAAACAGAACAGATCAATTTGAGTTGACTCTGAAGAGTAATGATTTCTAGTCTGCCTCCTATTCTTTCTCGCATTACATATCTCTTACTGATCTACTGGATCTTAATTTAAAGTTGTGAATCATTTGATTCATGACACACCAAACTATAATCGTCATCCATCCAACAGTGTCTACTCAGTGCTTGGCACTCTGCCTAACCCAACCAAGCCTAACCAGTGCTGGACAAGGAAAACATAGTTGTGAAATAATTAAGGAATATAATTTTTGTTATGCCCAAATATATACATTTTATTATGCTCAAATATGTAAATTTTATTATATTTCTTTTTAAACTTTCTTCCAAATTGGAAGACATATGTCTAGAAATAAATATGAATTATCTATGTGTTCCAAAATTAGATACTGATATGCTAATCAGAGCCTTGACCTACTTCTTTTCCTATTTGGAACCAGTCTGTTGTTCCATATCCAGTTCTAACTGTTTCTTCCTGATCTGCATATAGGTTTCTCAAGAGGCAGGTCAGGTGGTCTGGTATGCCCATCTCTTTAAGAATTTTCCACAGTCTATCGTGATAAAAGCTTTGGCATAGTCAATAAAGCAGAAATAGATGTTTTTCTGGAACTCTCTTGTTTTTTCGATAATCCAGTGGATGTTGGCAATTTGATCTCTGGTTCCTCTGCCTTTTCTAAAACCAGCTTGAACATCAGGAAGTTCACAGTTCATGTATTGCTAAAGCCTGGCTTGGAGAATTTTAAGCATTACTTTACTAGCGTGTGAGATGAGGGCAATTGTGCAGTACTTTGATCATTCTTTGGCATTGCCTTTCTTTGGGATTAGAATGAAAACTGAACTTTTCCATCCTGTGGTCACTGCTGAGTTTTCCAAATTTGCTGGCATATTGAGTGCAGCACTTTCACAGCATCATATTTCAGAATTTGAAATAGCTCAACTGGAATTCCATCCCTTCCACTAGCTTTGTTTGTAGTGATACTTTCTAAGGCCCCCTTGACTTCACATTCTAGGATGTCTGGCTCTAGGTGAGTGATCACACCATTGTGATTATCTGTATCATAAGATCTTTTTTTGTACAGTTCTTCTGTGTATCCTTGCCACCTCTTCTTAATATCTTCTGTTTCTGTTAGGTTCCTACCATTTCTGTCCTTTATTGGGACCATCTTTGCATGAAATATTCCCTTGGTATCTCTAATTTTCTTGAAGAGATCTCTAGTCTTTCCCATTCTATTGTTTTCCTCTATTTCTTTGCATTGATTGCTGAAGAAGGCTTTCTTATCTCTCCTTGCTATTCTTTGGAACTCTGCATTCAGATGTTTATATCTTTCCTTTTCTCCTTTGCTTTTTGCATTTCTTCTTTTCACAGCTATTTGTAAGCCCTCTTCAGACAGCCATTTTGCTTTTTTGAATTTCTTTTTCTTGGGGATGGTCTTGATTCCTGTCTTCTGTACAATATCGTGAACTTCCGTCCATAGTTCATCAGGCACTCTATCTATCAGATCTAGACCCTTAAATCTATTTCTCACTTCCACTGTATAGTCATAAGGGATTTGATTTAGGTCATACCTGAATGGTCTAGTGGTTTTTACCACTTTATTGAATTTAAGTCTGATTTTGGCAATAAGCAGTTCATGATCTGAGCCACAGTCAGCTCCTGTGGCTTGTTTTTGCTGATTGTATAGAGCTTCTCCATCTTTGGCTGCAGAGAATATAATCAAACTGATTTTGGTGTTGACCATCTGGTGATGTCCATGTGTAGAGTTTTCTCTTGTGTTGTTGAAGGAGGGTGTTTGCTATAACCAGTGTGTTCTCTTGGCAGAACTCTATTAGTCTTTGCCCTGCTTCATTCCATATTCCAAGGCAAATTTGCTTGTTACTCCAGGTTCCAAATAGGGAAAGGAGTACATCAAGGCTGTATACTGTCACTCTGCTAATTTAACTTATAAGCAGAGTACATCATGAGAAACGATGGGCTGGAAGAAACACAAGCTGGAATCAAGATTGCTGGGAGAAATATCAATAACCTCAGACATGTAGATGACACCACCCATATGGCAGAAAGTGAAGAGGAACTAAAAAGCCTCTTGATGAAAGTGAAAGAGGAGAGTTAAAAAGTTGGCTTAAAGTTGAACATTCGGAAAACAAAGATCATGGCATCTGGTCCCATCACTTCATGGGAAAAAGATGGGGAAAGAGAAACAGTGTCAAACTTTATTTTTCTGGGCTCCAAAATCACTGCAGATGGTGATTGCAGTCATGAAATTAAAAGTCGCTTACTCCTTGGAAGGAAAGTTATGACCAACCTAGATAGCATATTGAAAAGCAGAGACATTACTTTGCCAACAAAGGTCTGTCTAGTCAAGGCTATGGTTTTTCCAGTGGTCGTGTATAGATGTGAGAGTTGGACTGTGAAGAAGGCTAAGCACTGAAGAATTGATGCTTTTGAACTATGGTGTTGGAGAAGACTCTTGAGAGTCCTTTGGACTGCAAGTAGGTCCAACCAGTCCATCCTAAAGATCAGTCCTAGGTGTTCTTGGAAGGACTGATGCTGAAACTGGAACTCCAATGCTTTGGCCACCTTATGAAAAGAGTTGACTCATTGGAGAAGACTCTGATGCTGGGAGGGATTGGGGGTAGAAGGAGAAGGGGACGACAGAGGATGAGATGGCTGGATGGCATCACCGACTCGATGGACATGAGTTTGAGTAAACTTCGGGAGCTGGTGATGGACAGGGAGGCCTGGCGTGCTGTCATTGATGGCGTCGCAAAGAGTAGGACATGACTGAGTGACTGAACTGAACTGAATTGATGCTATTTAAAATGTATGAATAATACATGATACATATTTTTGCTCAATATACATTTACTTACTGAATATGAATATGTGTGGACCAGGTAGACTAAGATGCTTAAAGAATTACATTTTCAGATAAAGATAAAGTAGTTTAAAGACTTTAAAAATAAGAAGTCTTAGATATAATATTAACTGTCAATAGCTATCTTAATCCCAGTTTTGTTGCTATGACACCCAATATTCATCTTTATTTGTATACTTTGAACTTTTATAGGATATATTGATGGCAAGGTTAAAAATTAACTGGCATAACCACAAATCTGTTTTATGTTACTAACAAGATAATTTAATAAGCATTTCAGTTTTACCATGCCTAAAACTGATCCCTATTCTCCAACAAATTCTTTCTGATTCTCACACATTATGAAACATGGTATTATCCAGTGCTCTCTGGAGCTTAAGCTCAAAACCTAATGTTATTTTGCTCTTTCTCTCATCCCAAAATCTAGAGGATTAGTACATTTATTGGTAAAAATCTCCAAATATAGAAGGAAACAGTTGCCTCTCTCCATCAGTTTTTATCAAACTAATATCCAAAGCCAGATGCCATTGCCTCCTCTGTGCATTTACTGCAAATACCTCTTAACTGGTCTCCCTGATATTTGCTCTCAACTTTCCATTCTCTATACAGCAACCCAGTACTTTAAAAACTTCACAAGTTAATTTATTGCATTTCTCATTAAAAATCTGTAACTATTTTACTGCATTTAATATAGACTCAATATACAATACAATGGATTATTTGCCTTCCTTTCTAGTATCTTTACGTTTAATGAGGAGAATTCCTACAGTGCTGAGGAAAATAATCTAGTTTTTGCTTCAGTGGTGAAACATGAAACTGAAAAAGAAAAACTCCTGCTAGCATATGTTGTATGAATGACCACAAGGATTAATGAAGAGAGGTTTTGTGTGACCAAAGCCTATCTAATAAAAGTGAATTTCAGGGAAATGATTGGGAATTGTGAAAAACAAAAGAAGGCAAGAGGAAAAGGTGGTGACAGATAATGAGATGGTTGGATTGCATCATTGACTCAAGGGACATGAGTTTGAGCAAGCTCCAGGAGTTAGTAAAGGACAGGGAAGTCTGGTGTGCTGCAGTTTATGGGGTCACAAAGAGTCGGACATAACTTACCACCTGAACAATAGCAGATATGAGAGCTTCAATCCCTTTAGCTATTTTGTTAGTTATCTATTTTACATGTCGTAATGGCAACCCACTCCAGTACTCTTGCCTGGAAAATCCCATGGAAGGAGGAGCCTAGTAGGCTTCAGTCCATGGGGTCGTGAAGAGTCGGACATGACTGAGCGACTTCACTTTCACTTTTCACTTTCATGCATTGGAGAAAGAAATGGCAACCCACTCCAGTGTTCTTGCCTGGAGAATCCCAGGGACAGAGGAGCCTGATGGGCTGCCATCTATGGGGTCGCACAGAGTTGGACACGACTACGAACAAAGCTAGTGGAGGTGATGGAATTCCAGTGGAGCTATTCCAAATCCTGAAAGATGATGCTGTGAAAGTGCTGCACTGAATATGCCAGCAAATTTGGAAAACTCAGCAGTGGCCACAAGATTGGAAAAGGTCAGTTTTCATCCCTATCCCAAAGAAAGGCAATGCCAAAGAATGCTCAAACTACCGCACAATTGCACTCATCTCACACGCTAGTAAAGTAATGCTCAAAATTCTCCAAGCCAGGCTTCAGCAATATGTGAACCGTGAACTTCCTGATGTTCAAGCTGATTTTAGAAAAGGCAGAGGAATCAGAGATCAAATTGCCAACATCTGCTGGATCATCGAAAAAGCAAGAGAGTTCCAGAAAAACATCTATTTCTGCTTTATTGACTATGCCAAAGCCTTTGACTGTGTAGATCACAATAAACTGTGGAAAATTCTGAAAGAGATGGGAATACCAGACCACCTGATCTGCCTCTTGAGAAATCTGTATGCAGGTCAGGAAGCAACAGTTAGAACTGGTCATGGAACAACAGACTGGTTCCAAATAGGAAAAGGAGTACGTCAAGGCTGTATATTGTCACCATGTTTATTTAACTTATATGCAGAGTACATCATGAGAAATGCTGGACTGGAAGAAACAGAAGCTGGAATCAAGATTGCTGGGAGAAATATCAATAACCTCAGATATGCAGATGACACCACCCTTATGGCAGAAAGTGAAGAGGAACTCAAAAAGCCTCTTGATGAAAGTGAAAGTGGAGAGTGAAAATGTTGGCTTAAAGCTCAACATTCAGAAAACAAAGATCATGGCATTTGGTCCCATCACTACATGGGAAATAGATGGAGAAACAGTGGAAACAGTGTCAGACTTTATTTTTCTGGGCTCCAAAATCACTGCAGATAGTGACTGCAGCCATGAAATTAAAAGACGCTTACTCCTTGGAAGGAAAGTTATGACCAACCTAGATAGCATATTCAAAAGCAGAGACATCACTTTGCCAACAAAGGTTCGTCTAGTCAAGGCTATGGTCTTTCCTGTGGTCATGTATGGATGTGAGCGCTGGACTGTGAAGAAGGCTGAGCACCGAAGAATTGATGCTTTTGAACTGTGGTGTTGGAGAAGACTCTTGAGAGTCCCTTGGACTGCAAGGAGATCCAATTAGTCCATTCTGAAGGAGATCAGCCCTGGGATTTCTTTGGAAGGAATGATGCTAAAGCTGAAACTCCAGTATTTTGGCCACCTCATGCGAAGAGTTGACTCATTGGAGAAGACTCTGATGCTGGGAGGGATTGGGGGCAGGAGGAGAAGAGGACGACAGAGGATGAGATGGCTGGATGGCATCACTGACTCGATGGATGTGAGTCTGAGTGACCTCCGGGAGCTGGTGATGGACAGGGAGGCCTGGCGTGCTGCAGTTCATGGGGTCGCAAAGAGTCGGACACGACTGAGCGACTGATCTGATCTGATCTGAAGTGACTTAGCAGCAGCAGCAGCAGCATGCATATGTCACTCCCTAGAAGCCAAGAGGAAAGTGAGAATCTGAGGGCCTAGGCAGTGTCTGGAGGCAAAGTTCCTGGTCACAGGAGCCAAGAAAATTCTTCCTTGTTTAAATTGGTTATGCTAAAGCAGGAGGCATTAAACACTGTGGACTCAGGACAATTCTGCCCTCTTAATCACTGACAAATTCTTCAGAGTTTCTGCTGATGTGAGTAATAACTATTATATTAGATTGAATGCAATTAATATGTTTAATCAATGTATTTAGTATAATAAGTAATGTCATTAATATATTAGTATTTGTAAATATATATACTTATTATTTTTTAACATAAATAGCATGTTTATTTCAAACCAATATATTGGGTGAATAAATGGATTCATTTTTGCAAATCTCTACATCTGGCTTAACAAAAAAGACAGGAGGTAAATTTTCTTATCTGCTTCTACATTCGGTCTAATGGGATATTCTTTTCTAACTTTATGGAGAAAATCTGTGTTCATAAGGATATGTGACAAGAGAAATAATTAATATGTTAATAGCTTTTCTTGTCACCATGAATAATCTCTGTTGATACTAAACCAGAACTCAACAAGTGGTAGTTTCTTAAAGATTATTTGCAGTGTGGGAACTTAAGGTATATAAATACATATTTCATTTGTGTTATTTAAAAAACAATGATCTATACAGTAATGGAATAGAACTGTTTCGAGAGAAGATTTTGTAATATCACTCATTAATCATTAAGAAATAGTGGTCTACTGGATATTTCAGATCTTCTAAATGTAACATATTTTACAACAATATCAAAATTGCATATATTATCACAGATATTATCCATGCTTTTTTGTCTGAGGAAGCTTTCACTCTCATTGTGGCAAATACAAATTTTCCAAAATCTACATTCATTTGATTTTCACTTAGAAGTATGCATTTTATTATTAGCAACAAGTATAATTTACCTTAAATTGACAATTTTCCTTACTTTGTATTCTAAAATAATCATAGATTACCTGCTAATTACTCTCAGTTCAGTTAAGTTGCTCAGTCGTGTCTGACTCTTTGTGACCCCATATACTGCAGCACGCCAGTCTTCCCTGTCCATCACCAAACTCCTAGAGCTTGCTCAAACCCATGTCCATTGAGTTGGTGATGCATCCAAGCATCTCATCCTCTGTCATCTCCTTCTCCTTCTGCCTTCAATCTATCCCACCATCAGGGTCTTTTCCAATGAATCAGCTCTTTGCATCAGGTGGCCAAAGTATTGGAGCTTCAGCATCAGTCCTTCCAATGAATATTCAGGATTGATTTCCTTTACGATTGACTGGTTTGACCTCTTTGCAGTCCAAGACTCAAAGACTTGGACTCTTGAGAGTCCAAGACTCTCAAGTGTCTTCTCCAACACCACAGTTCAAAAGCATCAGTTCTTCAGCACTCAGCTTTCTTTATGGTCCAACTTTCACATCCATACATGACTACTGGAAAAAAAAATTAGCTTTGACAATAGCTAATCTCTCTTTCCAGAGAAGGCAATGGCAACCCACTCCAGTACTCTTGCCTGGAAAATCCCATGGGTGGAGGAGCCTGGTAGGCTGCAGTCCATGGGGTCGCTGAGGGTCAGACACAACTGAGTGACTTCACTTTCACTTGTCACTTTCATGCATTGGAGAAGAAAATGGCAACCCAGTCCAGTGTTCTTGCCTGGAGAATCCCAGGGATGGGGAAGCCTGATGGGCTGCCATCTATGGGGTTGAACAGGGTCAGACACAACTGAAGCGACTTAGCAGCAGCAGCAGCAATCTCTCTTTCAGTTAAAAATTATGTTTTTTGTTGCAAGGGGAAGTTCAACTCAAAGAAAAAATAATCTCTCAGGTGATTGTTTTTTGGAATCAACATACTTTGCTTTATAGCAGAAGGAAAGGTTTCATTAAGATGCTCAGAGCATTAGAAAAAAATTGTGTACACAATTGTTGAGCATTAATAGAATAAGTAATTTTTTTACTACTTCATAAGGGCCAGTCTTAACTACAGCTGACATTTATCCTATCCTAAGCACATGGCACTTAAGAATACAAACACGATTAGCACAGAACTGTCCTGATTTGTACAAAGTCACCAGCCAATGTATTTGATATTACTTTTGCACCATCAGTGCAAATGCCAAAACAGTAAAAAGGGGAAAAGATGTCTTAGCATTGTTTTGAAAATCTTTTTGACCTTGTGCATTATCTTAAATGTCTTGAGGACTCTCAAGGTCTGGGAAAATCTTCCCTGATCATTCTATAACACCCTATATTATCCCACCATTGCTATTAGCCATCTTCTGCTTACCTTTTTCTCCCTTATTCACAACAAATTTGACTATATTCCTTGAATAAATTAAAACCTTTGCCAATGTTGTTGCAACTTTCTAATACTTGTCTACTGAATTTGATGCTTTTTTTCCTGCTTATAATTTAATTCTTAAACTAAGTGCCAGATCTTCAGAGGGGTCATCTCTAATTGCCATACCATGTATCACTCCTCTTTATGTATACAAGGAATTTTTTTTATTGCATTACTCTTTTTGTAATCTCAGCATTTTAGTATATGATTGGGCACCTAGTGGCATATAATTGCCATTTATTATACAAAGTAACAACTTATATAAGTGCCATTTATTTGACTAGCTGCTCAATTTGTTAAATATGTAATATTTTCATACAACTTAACTGGGAGAAATATAAATAACCTCAGATAGGCAGATGACACCACCCATATGGCAAAAAGTGAAGAGGAACTAAAAAGCCTCTTGATGAAAGTGAAAGTGGAGAGTGAAAAAGTTGGCTTAAAGCTCAACATTCAGAAAACGAAGATCATGGCATCTGGTCACATCACTTCATGGGAAATAGACGGGGAAACAGTGGAAACAGTGTCAGACTTTATTTTTCTGGGCTCCAAAATCACCACAGATGGTGACTGCAGCCATGAAATTAAAAGACACTTACTCCTTGGAAGGAAAGTTATGACCAACCTAGACAGCATATTTAAAAGCAGAGACATTACTTTGCCAACTAAGGTTCGTCTAGTCAAGGCTATGGTTTTGCCTGTGGTCATGTATGGATATGACAGCTGGACTGTGAAGAAGGCTGAGCACCAAAGAATTGATACTTTTGAACTGTGGTGTTGGAGAAGACTCTTGAGAGTCCCTTGGACTGCAAGGAGATCCAACCAGTCCATCCTGAAGGAGATCAGCCCTGGGATTTCTTTGGAAGGACTGAAACTCCAGTACTTTGGCCACCTCATGAGAAGAGTTGATTCATTGAAAAAGACTCGGATGCTGGGGAGGATTGGGGGCAGGAGGAGAAGGGGATGACAGAGATTGAGATGACTGGATGGCATCACTGAGTCGATGGACGTGAGTCTGAGTGAACTCCGGGGGTTGGTGATGGACAGGGAGGCCTGGTGTGCTATGATTCATGGGGTTGCAAATAGTTGGACACAACTGAGCGACTGATCTGATCTGATCTAACTAGGAGCAATTATATTTGAACTAAAAAAACGGTAACCCCTTTTACCTCTCTCATAGCCCCTTCCAGGGTTGATTTTAATCTATTCTTTTATTTATTTATTTAAATCACTAAAACTGTTATTATCATTTTAAAATTTATTTTATTGTTTATTTATTACTTTTTTTTTACTATTTTTATTATTATTATAACCAACAACATATTCCTTCCCTTACATTCAAAAGTTATGAGTGATAGGAGCAGTGTACTAGAATTAGTTACCTAAGATGATGAATCAGAAAAAATACAAATTCTGCAATTCTTCTTTTTTTTTCTTTCCCCTCTTTCACTGTGATGTGGACTTGGAAGGTAGTTCACTTCTCATCAGACATTAAAGTTTTAGACTTAAAAGAAAAATATTAATATAATCCAACATGTTCTTTTAAATCACATCTTTAACTTAAAAATATGGTTACTAAGTACTCTTGTAACTGGCTAGGAGAAATATTGATTTTTTGGTATTGCCTTGTTCAATAGATGAATCTACTGACTTGTTCAGTAGATTTAAAAAAAAAAAAAGCACTAAAATGTACTGACACTTGTTACCAAATTTTGATGTAGAGGTTGATGAATTTTGGACAAGTAAATATAGAAACTACACCCTACTCTAAAAAATATTGTAGTAAAATAGACATTTCCCTTGATTGTTAAGATCATCCACTTCTTTCAGTGAATAGGTGAAGCAAGCTTAGTCATTAGCTGTGGTGGTTAGAAGATACGATTCACTTCAGTGTCACTATGCAGTTGATTTTTTCTTCCAATTCAGTTACTCTAAGTCAGTTAACTGAAGAGTAAATGAATGGATCAGATAGGACAAAGAAAATATTGAAACCAGAAGTCTTAGCAGAACTAAAGAATGGTTTGTGACTGTCACAAACTGCTAGGGTAAAAAACAGATCACGCTCTGATACAAATTAAATCTTACACACTAATTTGCATTCATTATAATGGCATCTTGGTCCCAGACTCTCTTGGATATGAATAACAGGAGCAATATGTCACCACTTCAAATTATTTGATGATATAAGCCCAGCAGTAAAGCCATTATTATTTTTCTTAGATAAAGCAACATAAAGTAAGTCAACATATATGGTCTTACTTCAGTCATGTGTGTTTTGTTAGAGAATTAGTAATGCTGCTAATACTCTACAATTCGTGTTTTTGCTGCAAAAAGGCACAATGGTTTTTTGCTCTACAAAAGTAGTCTTATTAGTCTTGTCATACAAAACCATTTAATACAGTTGATTTGGTGTTATGTCACTAAAATTTCAAACAAAATAACTATAGCTTCAGAAGCTGCACCATGAATATTTTTTTTTTCTGGCTTTTATTGTTTTGTACTCAATGAAAGAAGGCTGGGTGGCAAAAGGAGGAAATATGCACATCCACACACACACAGACACACACACAGACACACACACACACACATCCCAAATACTTCTAAATAATTCCAGTAACTAAAAATCTTGTATTTGCCAGCAAACAAGAAGGGCTAATACTTACATGTTCTATTTTCTCTGCTTCACTTCATCAGATAAAGCCAAACTGGACACTAGGAGTTAGATTTTATGTGCACTGCATAGAGAATTAGCCTCACGTTTTCCAGGGACAGCAGCAAACATTGTGTGCTAGATTTCCTTTGTGTGACTTAAAGTGACTCTTAGACATTTCCAAGTAAGCTGATTTAGGAAAATTGAACATATTTCTTATAAGTAGTTAAATAGGGATCGAATATAGTTTTCTATATTGTGTTATTTCATAATAATCTACCATTGTGTGTGTGTGTTAGTCACTCAGTCATGTCCAACTCTTTGCAAACCCATGGGGTGTAGCCCATCAGATTACTCTGTTCTTGGGAATTTCTAGGCAAACATACTGGAGTGGGTTTCCATTTCCTTCTCCAGGGGATCTTCTTGACCCAGAGATTGAACCTGGCTCTACTGCATTGCAGGCAGACTCTTTACTGTCTAAAGCACCAGGGAAGCACTAAAGGATATTTGCTTTATGGAATTTGTGTTATTTCTATTTTCAAATTCAAAATAATTATTGTGAATACTCTAGTTATATGTCCAAAAACAGCAAATAATATTTTCCTTTATAATGTTAAGGAAATAAGCAGGAGCTAAAGTGCTTATAATGTGAAAATCTTTTATTCCTTGTAATTTGAAGTTTAGAAGGCATTTTATATGCTTTTGAAAGTCAATAATTTTTAACATGTCTAAAATTAAATGTCTATTTTGAAGGAAATAAAAGTAACATAAATTGATTGTCTAAAAAACACTAGGAAAATTTACAGTGGAGGACTGTTCCATGAGATAGGTGTATTTCCTTCATTTCACAGCTGAAGAATTAAGCTTAAAGGGCTAATTTATTTCCCTGTTACAGGCCATGATAGGCCTGCTCTGACCTCAAAATACTGCTCAGTGAAAGTTTTACTTTTTTTTGTAATCTAATTAGTGACTGCATAAACCCTCTCTCTCTTCATTACCAAAATATTCTTGAACTAAAGAATGAAAAGACAATTAAAATAATAAATTCCAAAAAATGCTATGCTAAGTCACTTCAGTCGTGTCCGACTCTGTGTGACCCCATAGACGGCAGCCCACCAGGCTCCCCCGTCCCTGGGATTCTCCAGGCAAGAACACTGGAGTGGGCTGCCATTTCCTTCTCCAATGCATGAAAGTGAAAAGAGAAAGTGAAGTCGCTCAGTCATGTCGGACTCTTAGCGACCCCATGGACTGCAGCCTACCAGGCTCCTCCGTCCGTGGGATTTTCCAGGCAAGAGTACTGGAGTGGGGTGCCATTGCCTTCTCCAAAATTCCAAAAATAGTCATAAGTAAATAAGGAATTTAGCATAATTGATTTGACTTAGCAATAAATTGTAAGAATTACAGAAAGAAAAAGTCAGTGATATCTGGGATGGTATGTATTTCACTTCAAAAACCACAGTTCAGCTGCTGAAAGAGAGAGATGGAAAGAGAGAGAGGAGATCAACCCAGTAGACTTGAAATGTTATAATCTGGAATAGACATGACAGTGAATGATTATCTACACAGAGTACACAGCACAATTGAATTGTAATGATCTGTTGTGAAAGCCATGTAATCATAGCCAAATGTCTAATCTCAATACAAAGTGTTACATGTTTTAAAACTCAGTATTTCTCATATGTAGTATATTTGACTCTTAGGGAAACTACAGAAATACTATTTTCCTCCACAGCTGCAAGAGAGAAAAGGCAAAGGTAGAATCCATAAAAAATAGAATGCTCCACATCACATACATCATGAAATACCAGCTAGCACTGATGACATCAAGATTCATGAGTTAACAGTTACTAAGGTTTGTAGTAAAGTTATAAAACTCTTTCCTTAGTATGTACATATACAGGCACATACACACTCATAGCACATAATATAGTATGTTAGTATATAGTACATACCATATAGGTATGGACAGTATATATCATGTATAATATATATTATACATATTGGAGGACTCTGGCATAGTGATGAAGAATCCACCTGCCAGTGCAGGAGGTGCCAGAGATATAGGTTTTATCCACAAGTGAGGAAGATCCCCTGCAGGAGGAATGTAACCCACTCCAGCATTCTTGCCTGAAAAATCCCAAGGATAGAGGAGCCTGATGGACTAGAGTTGCACAGAGTCAGACACAACTGAGGGACTGAGTATGTATGCAAGGATTTCTACTGAAAACATGTTTTCTCTGTAGCAACTGCTGCTTTAACTGTTACAATTTTGCATCTCATTTCTTTTTATCCTAATTAAAGACAAAGCAATTTAAACACTGACCTTATTCAAAATCCTTTTGAAATGAGGCAGATAAAAGAAAGTTAACATGCATTTTAGACATACTTTTTTTAAGTATATTCAGGTTTATATAATAAATCTTGGTAATCTGAATACTATATACCAAGTGACACATTGAAAGCAGCATTAATGATCTTAAATAATTTTATAATGACAGGCTTACCATTGTCAGTCAGTCAGTTCAGTCACTCAGTCGTGTCTGACTCTTTGCAACCCCATGAACCGCAGCACGTCAGGCCTCCCTGTCCATCACCAACTCCCAAGGTCCACCAAAACCCATGTCCATCGAGTCGGTGACACCATACAACCATTTCATCCTCTGTTGCTCTGTTGTCCCCTTCTCCTCCTGCCCTCAATCTTTCCCAGCATCAGGGTCTTTTCCAATGAGTCAGCTCTTTACATCAGGTGGCCAAAATATTGGAATTTCAGCCTCAACATCAGTCCTTCCAATGAACACCCAGGACTGATCTCCTTTAGGATGGACTGGTTGAATCTCCTTGCAGTCAAAGGGACTCGCAAAAGTCTTCTCCAACACCACAGTTCAAAAGCATCAATTCTTCGACGCTCAGCTTTCTTTATAGTCCAACTCTTACATCCATACATGACCACTGGAAAAACCATAGCCTTGACTAGATGGACGTTTGTTGGCAAAGTAATGTCTCTGCTTTTCAATATGCTATCTAGGTTGGTCATAACTTTTCTTCCAAGGAATGTCTGTTAATTTCATGGATGCAGTCACCATCTGCAGTGATTTTGGAGCCCAGAAAATAAAGTCAGCCACTGTTACCACTGTTTCCCCATCTATTTGCTGTGAAGTGATGGGACCAGATGCCATGATCTTAATTTTTTGAATATTGAGCTTTAAGCCAACTTTTCACTTTACTCTTTCACTTTCAGCAAGAGGCTCTTTAGTTCTTCTTCACTTTCTGCCATAAGGGTGGTGTCATCTGCATATCTGAGGTTATTGATATTTCTCACGGCAATCTTGATTCCGGCTTGTGCTTCTTCCAGTCCAGCATGTCTCATGATGTACTCTGCATATAAGTTAAATAAGCAGGTGACAATATACAGCCTTGAAGTACTCCTTTTCCTATTTGGAACCAATCTGTTGTTCCATGTCCAGTTCTAACTGTTGCTTCCTGACCTGCATACAGGTTTCTCAAGAGGCAGGTCAGGTGATCCGGTATGCCCATCTCTTTCAGAATTTTCCATTTTATTGTGATCCACACAGTCAAAGGCTTTGGCATAGTCAATAAAGCAGAAATAGATGTTTTTCTGAAATTCTCTTGCTTTTGCAATGTTCCAGCAGATGTTGGCAATTTGATCTCTGGTTCCTCTGCCTTTTCTAAAATCAGCTCGAACACCTGAAAGTTCACAGTTCACATATTGCTGAAGCCTGGCTTGGAGAATTTTAAGCATTACTTTACTAGTGTATGCTGCTGCTGCTGCTAAGTCGCTTCAGTCATGTCTGACTCTGTGCGACCCCATAGACAGCAGCCCACCAGGCTCCCCTGTCCCTGGGATTCTCCAGGCAAGAACACTGGAGTGGGTTGCTATTCCTTCTCCAATACATGAAAGTGAAAAGTGAGAGTGAAGTCGCTCAGTCATGTCTGACTCTTAGCGACCCCATGGACTGCAGTCTACCAGGCTCCTCTGTCCATGAGATTTTCCAGGCAAGAGTACTGGAGTGGGGTGCCATTGCCTTCTCCTTACTAGCATACGAGACTAGTCCAATTTTGCGGTAGTTTGAGCATTCCTTAGCATTGCGTTTCTTTGGGATTGGAATGAAAACTGACCTTTTCCAGTCTTGTGGCCGCTGCTAAGTTTTCCAAATTTGCTGGCATATTAAGTGCATGACTTTCACAGCATTGTCTTTCAGGATTTGAAATAGCTCAACTGGAGTTCCATCACCTCCACTAGCTTTGTTCATAGTGATGCTTTCTAAGGCCCACTTGACTTCACATTCCAGGATGTCTGGCTCTCGGTGAGTGATCACACCATGGTGATTATCTGGATCATAAGATCTTTTTTGTACAGTTCTGTGTATTCTTGCCACCTCTTCTTAATATCTTCTGCTTCTGTTAGGTCCGTACCATTTCTGTCCTTTATTGAGCCCATCTTTGCATGAAATATTCCCTTGGTATCTCTAATTTTCTTGAAGAGATCTGTAATCTTCCCCATTCTATTGTTTTCCTCTATTTCTTTGCATTGATCACTGAGGAAGGCTTTCTTATCTCTCCTTGCTATTCTTTGGAACTCTGCAGTCAGTTGCTTATATCTTTCCTTTTCTCCTTTACTTTTTGCTTCCCTTATTTTCACAGCTATTTGTAAGGCCTCCTCAAACAGCCATTTTGCTTTTTTTGCATTTCTTTTTCTTGGGGATGGTCTTGATTCCTGTCTTTTGTACAATATCATGAACCTTCATCCATAGTTCATCAGGCACTCTATCTATTAGATCTAGTCCCATAAATCTATTTCTCACTTCCATTGTATAGTCATAAGGGATTTGATTTAGGTCATACCTGAATGGTCTAATGGTGTTCTCCACTTTCTTCAATATCAGTCTGAATTTGGCAATTTACCATTTATTTACCATTGTAGCATTGCCAGCACCTTAGTTTTGATTATGCCTATATCCGTGTTTACTAGTTGGGCTTCCCCAGTGATTCAGCTGTAAAGAATGTGCTTGCAATGCAGAAGACCCAGGTTTGACCCCTGGTCTAGGAAAATCCCCTGGATGAGGGCATGGTAATCAACACCAATATTCTTCCCTGAAGAGTCCTCACAGAGAGAGGAGCCTAGCAGCTGTAGTCCATAGGGTCGTGAAGAATCAAACACACCTGAAGTGACTGAGCACTTTTGCAAGCATATTTACTAGCCTGAGTTTAATTCTGGCCCTAACCTTGAACTAATAACAGACAAGAATAGACTGTCAGAGATGTGGCTGATATTTAGGAATATTTGAGAATAAAGAGGACAAACTTTATCCAAGTCATTTATTTGCTTGGTATCCACTCTGTTTAAAGGCAGTGTCACGATGACACAGTGATAAACTGCTCTAATAGATAATATAGGAACCTCTTCCACAGTGCTGAAAATCCCATATTTTTGAGTTCAGAGACTGTGATTTATAGAGAAATATATATAGAATAATGAGAATCTGAAACAATGGTACAATAAAAGGGAACAAATTAAATTTACCTGAGGTGTAAATAAGACAAAAAAATTCTTGAAGTTCACCTATATAATCATACTACTGTGAAAACATTTGAAAAGATATAAAAACTATGAAATATGTTGCTTTACAGTGATCTTTCAGAAATGCTCTAAATAAAATAAGAAACTGATATAAATAACCGCAAACTAAATTGGTTTTCAGAAAAACAGGAGCAAGTGTTTCCTCAGAATATATATTAACTATGTTTTATTTCAAAATAAAATATTGACATTTTCAATACAGAAAAGAAAATTGTAACTGTTAATGCATGATAATTGAAGTATGATAATTAGTTTACTATTAAATCTATAGTATATATAAATTTCATCCCTATTTAATATAAATGAATAGTATCTGAAAATAGTATATAATAAGCAGAAAGTGAAAAGTGAAAGTTGCTCAGTCGTGTCTGACTTGCTGTGACCCCATGGACTATGTAGTCCATGGAATTCTCTAGGCCAGAATACTGGAGTGGGTAGCCTTTCTCTTTTCCAGGGGTTCTTCCCAACCCAGGGGATGTTCCCTTCTCCAGGGGATCTTCCCAACCCAGGACTCAAACTGGGATCTCCTGCATTGCAGGCAGCTCTACCAGCTGAGCTACCAGGGAACCCCATCAGATCAGATCAGATCAGATCAGTCGCTCAGTCGTGTCCGACTCTCTGCGACCCCATGAACCACAGCACGCCAGGCCTCCCTGTCCATCACCAACTCCCGGAGGTCACTCAGACTCGCATCCATCGAGTCAGTGATGCCATCCAGCCATCTCATCCTCTGTCGTCCCCTTCTCCTCCTGCCCTCAATCCCTCCCAGCATCAGAGTCTTCTCCAATGAGTCAACTCTTCGCATGAGGTGGCCAAAATACTGGAGTTTCAGCTTTAGCATCATTCCTTCTAGAGAAATTCCAGGATTGATCTCCTTCAGAATGGACTGGTTGGATCTTCTTGCAGTCCAAGGGACTCTCAAGAGTCTTCTCCAACACCACAGTTCAAAAGCATCAATTCTTCGGCCCTCAGCCTTCTTCACAGTCCAGCTCTCACATCCATACATGACCACAGGAAAGACCATAGCCTTGACTAGGCGAACCTTTGTTGGCAAAGTGATGTCTCTGCTTTTGAATATGCTATCTAGGTTGGTCATAACTTTCCTTCCAAGGAGCAAGCGTCTTTTAATTTCATGGCTGCAGTCACCATCTGCAGTGATTTTGGAGCCCAGCAAAACAAAGTCTGACACTGTTTCCACTGTTTCTCCATGTATTTCCCATGCAGTGGTGGGACCAGATGCCGTGATCTTCGTTTTCTGAATGTTGAGCTTTAAGCCAACCTTTCCACTCTCCACTTTCACTTTCATCAAGAGGCTTTTTAGCCCCTCTTCACTTTCTGCCATAAGAGTGGTGTCATCTGCATATCTGAGGTTATTGATATTTCTCCGGCAATCTTTATTCCAACTTGTGTTTCTTCCAGTCCAGCATTTCTCATGATGTACTCTGCATATAAGTTAAATAAACATGGTGACAATATGCAGCCTTGACGTACTCCTTTTCCTATTTGGAACCAGTCTGTTGTTCCATGACCAGTTCTAACTGTTGCTTCCTGACCTGTATACAGATTTCTCAAGAGGCAGATCAGGTGGTCTGGTATTCCCATCTCTTTCAGAATTTTCCATAGTTTATTGTGATCCACACAGTCAAAGGCTTTGGCATAGTCAATAAAGCAGAGATAGGTGTTTTTCTGGAACTCTCTTGCTTTTTCCATGATCCAGCTGATGTTGGCAATTTGATCTCTGGTTCCTCTGCCTTTTCTAAAACCAGCTTGAACATCAGGAAGTTCACGGTTCACATATTGCTGAAGCCTGGCTTGGAGAATTTTGAGCATTACTTTACTAGCGTGTGAGATGAGTGCAATTGTTCGGTAGTTTGAGCACTCCTTGGCCTTGCCTTTCTTTGGGATTGGGATGAAAACTGACCTTTTCCAATCTTGTGGCCACTGCTGAGTTTTCCAAATTTGCTGGCATATGGAGTGCAGCACTTTCACAGCATCATCTTTCAGGACTTGGAATAGCTCCACTGGAATTCCATCACCTCCACTAGCTTTGTTCGTAGTGATGCTTTCTAAGGCCCATTTGACTTCACATTCCAAGAGGTCTGGCTCTAGGTCAGTGATCACATCATCATGATTATCTAGGTCTTGAAGCTCTTTTTTGTACAGTTCTTCTGTGTATTCTTGCCACCTCTTCTTAATATCTTCTGCTTCTGTTAGGTCCACACCATCTCTGTCCTTTATCGTGCCCATCTTTGCATGAAATGTTCCTTTGGTATCTCTGATTTTCTTGAAGAGATCCCTAGTCTTTCCCATTCTGTTGTTTTCCTCTATTTCTTTGCATTGATCACTGAAGAAGGCTTTCTTATCTCTTCTTGCTATTCTTTGGAACTCTGCATTTAGATGTTTAACCTATAATAAGCACAAAATGTATATCATTGAGTATTAGATTATAGAAAAAATAGATACAATAATTCTAAAATATTAGGTCATTTCTTAATTAAACAAAGATTTATCTACCGCCTACTGTGTAAAAGAGCCCTGTATTTTGTTTGTTGTTACAAGACTTTTAATCTCTGATATGATGGTTAAAGTGATAATAAACATAAAAATGAAATATATTTTTAAATAAATATATTTAATTTTCCTAGAGCTTTAACTGTTGCTAATGTTAACAAAGTAAAAGTTTCACCTATTTCTACCTAATTTAGGTAAATAAATACATAAATAGTTAAAGATGTTTCTCTTTTAAACTTATTAAATTGTTTCATACATAATGTTTAATAACTTCTACATCAAACTCTGAATTAAAAAGAATTAGCTCATTGTATTAGGTGGACACCCACTTGGGCAAAACAAAACAAAAATAAAAAGACAACAAAGTCCTCTATGTAACAGGAATATAAACTAGAAAATATGAATAAAATGCCTCTTCAAAAATAATAGCAAAAATAATATTCCTAAAAATTATGTCTAACAATAGATTCATAGGACCCATGTTAAATAAATAAAAATATATATTTTTGTGGAATACAAAATAAGTTTCACACATGCTAAAAATAGAACATGTTCTCTTGTCACAGAACCGTAATAAACTGGAAAGGTGCACCAGATAAAAATCACTCAAGCAAAGCATAGAGACATTTATTCAAATTGCTTGAAGGATAATGATAAAGTATCCATAACCTAAATACTGTGATATGCAAGAGAAACTATTTTCTATGTGTAGGAATTGTCTTTCAAATAAAATACATATTTTAAAAAATATATTTGAAGCTTTCCTTTAGTTCTCTTAAGAAAATATCATATACAAAAATAAAATAAAATAGATTAAAGACCTAAATATATGACATGAAACCATAAAACTTGCAGAAGAAAACATAAGCAATATAAACTCTTTGACATCAATCATAGCAATATTTTTTTGGATCTGTCTCCTCAGGCAAGGGCACTGAAGCAAAAGTAAACAAATGAAACCACATCAAACTAAAAAGTTTTGCACATCAAAAGAAACCATCAACAAAATGAAAAGGCAAACTATTGAATGGACAAAGAGATTTGCAAATGATATGTCTAATAAGGACTCAATATCCAAAATACATAAAGAAGTCATACAATACAATATCAAGGAGAAAAGGAAGCAATCCAATTAAAAATCACTATCACAATCAGGGTAGTACAAATCAAAACCACAATGAGATATCACCTCACACCTGTCAGAAAGGCTGTTAGCATAAAGACAACAAATAAGTGTTGGTAAGGATATGGAGAAAGCGAATCCTCATGCACTGTTTGTGGAAATATAAATTGATACAATCACTATGGAAAGCAGTATGAAGGCTCCTCAAAAATACAAAATAAAACTATTATATGATCCAGTGATTCCACTCCTGGGTATTTATTCAAAGAAAGCAAAAACACTAATTCATAAAGATATATACATCCTATTGTTTACTGCAACATTATTAACAGTAGTCAAGATATGGAAACAACTTGTCTGTTGATAGAAGAGGGGATAAAGAAGAGGGGGCACACACACACACACACACACACACATATATATATAATGGCATATGGTATAATACTTACACCAATCAACCATAAAAAAGAATAAAGATTGTGACAATTGGATAAAGATAGAATGGATTATGCTCAGCAAAATAAGTCAAAGAAAGAAAAATACCATTTGATTTCACTTTCATGTGGAATCTTAAAAAAAAAAAAAAAAAAGGTAAACGAAACAAACAGAGTTATAGATACAGGAAACAAACGATGGTTGCCAGAGGAAAGGGGTTAGGAAATGGGCAAAACAGGTGAAGGGGACAAAGAGGCACAAAATTCCGGTTATAAATAAGGAGAGATCGTGTACACTTTAGGAAATATAGTTAATAATAGTATCATTTGTAGGGTGATTAGATTTCTCAGAGTGATCTTTTCATAATGTAGAGAAATACTGGATTGCTAGATTGTACGCTTGAAACTAATATAGTATTGTAAGCTATATTATAAGTCATGATGTAGAAAGAATTATAGGTGTTATTTCACTTTATTTGGTAAGTTCATGTTCACAGTGGTGAGGCTATGGGAAAAAAAAAAAAAAATCTCTGCAGCAAAGAATGATGTTAATCAATTTGGGGAGATTTGTTACTGTGCTGGCTATTGCTTCAGAGAGCCCTGGGGAAGAAACCAGTAGAACTCTCAGGGGTTCTGTGAGTTCGGCTTTGTAGGGCATCCCTGCTAAGGTTGAAAACTGGAACTGCATCACAGATAATTCTACCAAGGAAGGGAAAGAGAGGACATTTAACTGACCAGCTCTCTTCCACCTCCTACTTTTGGTTGATTAAGGTGGACACCCCTCCAGCCCCACCCCTGGCAGCTCACTCACATTGCTGAGTTCTTTATCTGGCTCTGACTGGCCACTTAGGAAGTCAGATCCCATATGTACCACTGTGATGTTTCATCTACATTTGAAGTAGTGTGGGCATCCAGGGCTGGTGCTCACCCTGACAGAGAAAGCAGGAGGCAATCCCACACGCCTGGGACAGTACAGCAGTTTTATGTCTAATATAAAACTTTTATACTATTGTAAATAAAATATTTAAATTGACACCATTTCTTTGATCAGTACTTTTCCAGTGATAATCTCTTGAAACTTTGCAGAAACATTACCAATTGCAAAAGTTGAAGTAAAACAATTGTCCGGCTTGTGAAATATTCTTTCTATTTTGTCAATATAATGACTGGTTCAATCATATTAAATTTTAATCAATAGCATTTTATGTTTGCACTTAATGGTATAAATTCTGATTGAAAGGCAATTAATAATATGAAAATGAGCAAATACATTTCAAACTTAATTAAGGAAATTTTGATTTCAGATAAAATTGTGTAAACATTTTGATCTTAATTTTCTCTTTCTTCTTTCCATCACTTTCTGTCTCTTTTGTGTGTATTTTATATGTATGTACTGTTGTTTGTATGTGTATACATTCACATGTGTTTCTATTTTATAGATGTTGACTTTGAAATTAACATTTTAAAAAATTTCTCATGGTTTCATCTATAATCTCATTCAAATATATAAGATACTACAGTACTCATAACATTAAATTTAAAAAAAAGCTATATCTCTCTGATGATTTTTATATACATTAATTTAATAGAACATTGGCCTAGGAATTGGATTATATCAGTGCTTGTCTCCATCTCCTTCTTAACTCAATTTTCTCATTTTGAATAGATGTTTTAACTTCTCCTAGAAATATGGCTCAAGATAAAATAAGTAATGTCTAGCTTTTGTTGGAGCCTCAAGATTATATTCAGCTGTATTTTGTTCTTGATTTAAATCACAGGACTTATTTCCAGTTTAGGTCAATGATCCTAAATGAAATTCAGAAGGGGTAAGATACTAAACTCCTTGGATGCCAAATTTACTGACTGATCCTAATAAGAATCAATTTCATATTGGGTAGTGATGGAAATTATAAAATCAAGAAAAATATAGCCATTGGCTAATTATTGTGGTACATAGTTTGGCAAAATAACTAAATTGCTTTACCCTTTCTACCTCTTGAAAAATATGTCTTATTCAAAACAGCTTTAGTAGTATGTAGAGTCTAGTGTATATTTTTCTTTACAGTTACAGTATATATAGTGGGAGAATTATCAAGTATGTTTGGACTTATCTGACAAGTTTTACTTCTGAGATGCTCTGGTTCAGTCTTTCCAAACTTCTTGTCATGGATCCTTACCTACAAAAATATATTAAACTCCAAATTTATTTATTTAGTTTTACATTTATTCATATTCATATATATATAAAGCATAATAATTAAGATTATAAATTATATTGATTTTCCACATTTCATTGAATTGCTTTGTATAAAACCTGGAATGTACATACTGTGATTTAGAGATCATACTCTAAAGTTTTTAACCCCTGTATACTTATGCATTCATTCATCAAATCAGTGGAAATTTCCTGAAAACCTATGGGCAGGACATGATGAACACTAATTACCTGTGTTTTCTTATATTCTTATGAGGGTGTAATATTCTTATATTATCATATTCTCCATTATTATATACTCTGAGCAAGAAAGAACTATGTAATTCTTGTTAGTGCATATGGCACTCAAGTAATCCACCGGGACTATCTTGGTTTTTCTCTGGCCAATTTTGAAAATTGTCGGCTGTACACCCTCAGGAGGCCGTGGTGACCAGAGGTCCAGGTGTCACAGGGATGGGTCTCATCCCACCAGACTTATATATGATGAAAGAAAAACATTAGAGTTAACATTTTACCATTTGAAAATATGGAAATTAAGTAATTTACCTCAAATTATATTGGAGTGAGTGGTAGTTATGGGAGACAGACCCAAATAGTTATATTCTAGAATATTTGTTCTTAAGAATTATACTATCCAGTCTCCAGAGAGTAACTTGGCATCAGCCTGTGATTCTCAGTGCATGTGACTAACATGATAATTTATTCCCAGAACTCATTTCATAATTCGAGTTCCACATTTGAATTTAATATTCCTATATGGCAGCTCTGCAAACAAAAACAGAAAAATAATTGCCCACCCCCCACCCCCACCCCCCGTCCTCTGCATGAACTGCTGTATATGTTCTAAAACCTTGATAAAGCCTAATGGACAAGTCTCCCTAGATATGCAGTCATGGAATTTTCATTGTCTAACCTATTTGACAACCAGTTGAACTCCTATCATGGCCCAGGGGCTGTTAGTAATATAATTTTCACTGTGAAAGAAAAACAGATTCTACCAAACAAAGACAATAGGAAATGAACCATAATGATACTGCCTATGAGAGAATGTCCCTGTGATTAGTGTGGACATATTTTAGAAAATTATCACTAGATGGAATAGGTTTTCTGAACAATAGAACCATACTATTTCTAGGAGCAAATTTTATCCGTGAGGATTACATTTCAATAGTAAAAAAATAGAGTACATACAGACCAGATTACCAGTGTATCTGTATTATTTATACCATTTTCAGAGGATCTGGAGGCCTATCCTGGAGTTTCAGTATGTATTGGACTTGAGTAAGATAATCTAATGCACTTTGGGTAGAAAGCTTTGCTAAAAGGGCAGATGGTCAGAATTCTCAAAAGGCATAGACCCAGGCATACAGGGCACAGTCTTGCAAGCAATAAAGACTCATTGTCAATGAAACCAGCTGTCCCAGCATCTGTGTGTTTCCAGTGAATGAAAAAGATGAGGAAACGAGTATGGAACTCTCAGATACCATGATTCTGCAGCAAGCAGTGATAGACTTATGACTTTAGGCATCTTATTTTGGATCCTGTTTTTTTAATACCTGTGACCAGAAGTCTGAGGAAAGACCAGGGACTTTCAGGAAATTCTTTAAAACCTCCTCTGATCTTATTCTCTAAGACTTTTTCCATACTATGGGAGGTGGTCTAAGGCCTAAAATGAATAGCTAGACACTTTCTGTACCTAACCAATATAGCATACTCAACCCAATGCAATATAGTTCTGATCTCCTGGTTCACCAGGCCATGGACAATCCAGGAGCTTCTATGACAGACAACTTGGTGAGATTTTGGTGCTCAGAATAATAGCAGAATTCTAGGGGAAATCTGAAGCTAATCAACTTTTAACATATCTAACAATTTTTGCTTGTCAAAAAGTCAGGCTCTCAAAATAGGCAAAAGTGTATGAGTCATGTGATTCCCTACTGCAGTTAGTGATCAATAATCCTTGAAAATGAGGAATTCACACAATCATATCCAGAAAGTCTTTCATAGAACAAAGTATTGCCTATGGGGTGGAATTCACAAAGGCACAGACCAGAACTTAGAATTTCAAGCTGGAATGAAATTTTGACTAGAAAATAGCAAACACTCACCTGCAGGAATAGGTCATAAATTTAGGCTTAAACTAGCAAAAAAAAAGATGGTTTTGATACTACAACCTGGAGCAGACTAACAGAATTTCTAAATTATTTCCCACTAAGGCCAGAATAAAGTCAGTCTTATAGCAAAATAGGACACAATTCACTTTGAATCATTAATTGGTGACATCTAAATAGCTTGCTCCTTGGAAGAAAAGTTATGACCAACCTAGACAGCATATTAAAAAGTAGAGACATTACTCTACCAACAAAGACTCAACTAGTCAAAGCTATGGTTTTTCCAGTAGTCATGTACGGATATGAGAATTGGACCATTAAGAAGGCTGAGCACTGAAGAATTGATGCTTTGGAACTGTGGTGCTAAAAAGGATTCTTGAGAGTCTCTTGGACAGCAGGGAGCTCAAACCAGTCAATTCTAAAGGAAATCAACTTTGAATATTCATTGGAAGGACTGATGCTGAAAGTTGAAGCTCCAATACTTTGTCTACCTGATCCGAAGAATTGACTCATTGGAAAAGACCCTAATTCTGGGAAGGATTGAAGGTGGGAGGAGAAGGAGACAACAGAGGATGAGATGGTTGGATGGCATCACCAACTCAATGAACATGAGTCTGAGTAAGCTCCAGGAGTTGGTGATGGACAGGGAAGCCTGGCCTGCTACAGTCTGTGGGGTCGCAGAGAGTTGGACACAACTGAGTGACTGAACTGATCTGAACTGATAGAGGAAATAGAATGTAGAGATTAGAGGAAAATAAAACAAGGTCAACAAAATCTGGTAAATTCCTAAACTATTTTGAACTGTACCCTCAATACTCACTCTGAAGTCCCATTTTATGTATTGCTTTTATATCCTGACATCCCAAGTATCCCATCCTTGTTGTTGTTCAGTCACTGAGCCATGTCTGACTATTTGTAACTCCATGAACTGCAGGATGCCAGGCTTCCCTATCCTTCACTGTCTCCCAGAGTTTACTCAAACTCATGTCCATTGAGTCAGTGATGCAATCCAACCATGTCATCCTCAGCACCTTCTTCTCCTGCCGTCAGTATTTCCCAGCATCAGAATCTTTTCTAATGAGTTGGCTCTTCACATCAGGTGGCCAAAGTATTGGAACTTCAGCTTCAGCATCAGTCCTTCCATTGAATATTCAGGGTTTCTTTCCTTTAGAATTGATTGGTTTGAGCTCTTTGCTGTCCAAGAGACTCAAGAGTATTTTTTAGCACCACAGTTTGAAAGCATCGATTCTTTCGTGCTTAGCCTTCTTTATGGTCTAATTCTAAATCCGTACATGACTACTGGAAGAACCATAGCTTTGACTATAGGGACCTTGGTCAGCAAGTGATGTCTCTGCTTTTAAATATGCTTTTAAGGTTTGTCATAGTGTTTCTTCCAAGAAACAATCATCTTTTAATTTTCTGGCTGTAGTCACCATCCACAATGAATTTGGAGCCCAAGAAAATAAAGTCTGTCACTGTTTCCACTTTGCCCCATCTATACTATGTACCCAATCCTATAGAATTTAAATCAAGTCCTTGAGATAAGTTGCAAAAATAAAAATGGCTGATCAAAATTCACAGGATCAGACAGACAACATTTTGACTGTCATTATTCAGTGGATAATAATATCGAAGGATAGTCTTTGATCCCAGGCTGTAAAGTGGATGAGAATGATAGAGCTGGGGTAGGCAAGACCCACAGGCATGGAAAAGCACTAAAAATTGCAGCTCTTTGAGAAAAGAGTTATGGCTCTGTTTCATTCAGACAATGGCATAATTGATTGCTGAGATAATTACTGAGTTAATTCACAGTTTTGATGTGCTAGAAAGGCATTTTGACATTGACACAGCGGTTCACACATGATTTCAATTATCTTGCACTGAGCCCAAGTTTTCCTATACTCAAGAGTGATACAAGAAAGTTGTATGAATTATAATTAGAGTCCATGTCATATCCTTTTTCTGCAATTTTTTCAAATTTGCTTCATTTTCTCTGCATTAGGCTGAAATGCCATTGAATTAATCTGAACATAAATTATCCTTCAAATGCTAGGACACTGGTTTTATCTATGGCCTATATACTTGTGTAGCTAAATAAATGAATGTTCATAGATACAAAGACTATTAGATAGAAGATTTGTTATTCAGTTGCTCAGTCATGTCTGACTCTTTGTGACCCCATGGACTGCAGCACACCAGGTTTCCCTGTCCTCACCATCTCCCAGAGTCTGTTCAAACTCATGTTCATTGATTCACTGATGCCATCCAACCATCTCATCCTCTGTCATCTATTTCTCTGCCTGCCTTCAATCTTTCCCAGCATCAGGTTCTTTTCCAATGAGTTGACTTTCTGCATCAGGTGGCCAAAGTATTGGAGCTTCAGTATAAGTCCTTTTGATGATTATTCAGGGTCAGTTTCTTTTAGGATTGACTGGCTTGATCTTGCGGTCCAGGGGACTCTGAAGAGTCTTCTCTAGCACAGAGTTCAAAGGCATCGATTCTTTAGCACTCAACCTTTTCATTATCCATCTCTCACATCAATACATAACTAGTGGAAAAAACATAACTTTGACTATATGGACCTTTGTCAGCAAAGTAATGTCTCTGCTTTTGTAAAATGCTGTATAGGTTTGTCATTGCTTTTCTTCCAAGGAACAAGTGTCTTTTAATTTCATGGTTGTAGTCACCATCTGCAGTGATTTTGAAGCTGAAGAAAATAAAGTCTGCCAATGTTTCCATTGTTTCCCCATCTACTTGCCATGAAGTGATGGGACCAGATGCCATGATCTTCATTTTTGAATGTTGAGTTTTAAGCCAGGCTTTTCAATCTCCTCTTTCCCCTTCATTAAGAGACTCTTTAGTTCCTCTTCACTTTCTGCCATAAGGGTGGTGTTCTCTGCATATCTGAGGCTATTGATATTTCTCCCCACAATATTGATTCTAGCTTGTGCTTCATCCAGCTAGCATTTCACATTATATACTCTGCATATAAGTTAAATAAGCAGGGTGACAGTATACAGCCTCTATGCACTCATCTCCCAATTTTGAACCAGTCAGTTATTCCATGTCCAATTCTAACTGTTGCTTCTTGACCTGCATACATGTTTCTTAGGAGGCAGGTAAGGTGGTCTGGTATTTCCATGTCCTTAAGAATTTTCCACAGTTTGTTGTGGTCCACACAGAAGCAGAAGTAAATGTTTTTCTGGAATTCTCTTGCTTTTTCTACAATCCAGCAGATGCTGGCAATTTGAATTCTGGTTCCTCTGCCTTTTCTAAAGCCAGCTTATACATCTGTAAGTTCTTGGTTCACATACTGTTGAAGCCTAGCTTGAAGGATTTTGAGCATTACTTTGCTAATATGTGAAATGAGTGCAGCAATTGTGCAGTAATTTGAACATTCTTTGGCTTTGCCCTTCTTTGGAATTGGAATGAAATCTGACTTTTTCCAGTCCTGTGGCCACTGCTGAGTTTTCCAAATTTGCTGGCATACTGAGTGCAGTACTTTAACAGCATCACCTTTTAGAATTTGAAATAGCTTAGCTGGAATTCCATCACCTCTACTAGCTTTGTTCATAGTGATGCTTCCTAAGGCCCACTTGACTTCACATTCCAGGATGTCTAGCTCTAGGTGACGAATCACACTATCATGGTTAACTCGGATCTTTAAGATTTTTTTTTGTATTGTTCTTTTGTGTATCCTGCCACCTTTTCTTAATATCTTCCTTTCTGTTGGGTCCATACCATTTCTGTCCTTTATTTGCCTATCTTTGCATGAAATGTTCCCTTGGTATCTCTAATTTTCTTAACGATATCTCTAGTCTTTCCTGTCCTATTGTTGTCCTCTAGATAGAAGATAGATAATGAGTATCACAAGTAAAAATACTAACTTGTCACAAGAAAAAAATAAACTTAATTAAAACAGGATGATTAATGTAGACACAACTTAAGAACCATATGTTAAAGAACTTGGCCAAAACAACAGCTGAATTCAGTATTCTCAGGAGCTTTTCTCAGTTACCAGGATTATACTAATATTCTATTAAGTTCAGTGTTCCATTTCTCTTAAGCCACCTGAAATGAGTTTAAAAATTAAGCATATGGATTAGTGAAACTTGGATACTATGTTGTCATGCAATTATTCTATTCAATGTGTGGGCTTATCACAGTCTAGATTTTCATTTTATTTACTCATATATGTTTTACTAAAATCCTATGTATTTATGGTGATTTTTAAAATATCCCTAGCTCCACACATGCTCATATATCAAATAGTCAGTTAATGTTATGTTACTACATTTTTCAAAACCATCATGCAGAGTAGCTTCCTGATTCTTGTTTGTACTTCAGAATAATTTAGCTATTAAGGTAAATTATGGATGATTTATTTTCTACACAAAAGTAGAGCTATCTATATTGAAAGCAGAGCATAGGAAAATCATTACCTTTTTCAGTGAAAGAATTTTAAAGCTAGGACATATATGTGTTATTTAATAAATTTTGAATTATAAAGGAAAAGAAAGTGAAGTCGCTTAGTCGTGTCCAACTCTTTGTGACCCCATGGACTGTAGCCTACCAGGCTCCTCCCACCATGGGATTCTCCAGGCAAGAGTACTGGAGTGGGGTGCCATTTCCTTTTCCCGGGGATCTTCCCAACCCAGGGATCGAACCCAGGTCTCCCTCATTCCAGGCAGACGCTTTAACCTCTGAGCCACCAGGGAAGCCCAAAGAACTAGCTAAAAACCTTTGATGTCTTGATACTGTATTTGCTTTCACATATCAATATACATTATTTCAATATATTTTTAATTAAAAAAATTAAAACATGAAAGTAAATCTCTCTGCTAGGGATCTCTCTGCTGGTATAATGGTGTTTTTTCCTTAGGTCAGAACACACTCGGAGAGAAGCATGGTGATGGTAATGAGGGAAAGTCATACCTGGAGACTATCTACCTGCAGTACTTGCTCCATGATTTCTAGCCCTGTGACATTGTACAGAGCCCTTGCCATCTTCATATTGAAGTTTCCATATTTGTAAAATCTGAGTAATAATGGGTTATTTAGAAAATAAATGAGTTAATATGTATAAAGCAAAGAAATGAGTGTTTTGACTGCTGTAGAGCAAAAAGAATCTAAGCTACTGATTGGATAGGCATTTCTATATGTAACACAAAATCACTGATTAGGTGATTTTGTCCTTAATACTCATGTCCTTAAACTTAAGAAATACATAGTGAGTGCTCATAAATGTTAGATGCTAGCACAGTGGTGAGGGCATTCTTCTAGCAATATATGCAGATTTTATTGCTTTTCCTGAAAGGTTGGTTTACAATGTTACCAAAAAATATTCTTTAAAAGAAAAAGCCAACATATCAACACAACTACATTGCTTTGCTTTTCTAAACCATTCTAAGCCTCAATTTCTCCATCTGCAAATAGGGATAATATTGGAATCTACATTATAGGATTACTGTGAGAGCTAAGTGACATAACACATTTAAAGCCCAAAACAGAGAGCTTAATGTATGTAAATTTTCAAAATAAAACTTGCTTTCATTACTAAGCTGTTACATAAGATGCTGGTTTCCTAACATGTTCCTAATGTAGGACATGACTTGTGTGTTTTTGTAGAGTTCACAATAATTTCTCTTTTTATTAAAATAATAATATCCTGGTTCCTGCTCTTGAACTCTTAAATGGGATATGCTTTTTCCCTGTGACTATTGCAGATGTTCAGCCAAAGAACTTGAATTATCCACCAGACCAGCATAGTACAGTACCTAGAGTTTCTAAGGAAAGGGAATGAATTGTAATTGATAATACAAAGAACATTTCCATGGCAAAATCTGTTCAGTACAAGGACATATGCATGTATATACATATATTCTTAAAACTTACTACATGTGTATCTATGCTTATACTGACTAAACAGCGAGGAACATTATATATTTTATGTTATTATAGTGTTATATACATTGCCTTTTGATTTAAATAATCAGTGTTCTTGCCTGGAGAATTCCAGGGACGGGGCAGCCTGGTGGGCTGCTGTCTATGGGATCACACAGAGCCGGACACGACTGAGGTGACTTAGCAGCAGCAGCATAGCAATAATACTTGTGTTTACCCCCACCTTCCCATTTCAAAATAAAATTCTGTTAAAGAGAATATTTCAATTACATATATTTAATATTGTGCATCTGTATACTGGGCAACATCTAAGTATCTGTTTATTTTCATTCTGTATTGTCTGATATTCTATCCACCTTACATTTTATTTCTTTTTGTGGAGAAACTTAAAAAAACAGATATGTCACTCTTAACCCAACAATGAAGAAATAAAGCATGTAGAAAGATAGTTTTGTTATTAAATGATTTCAAACAATATTATTCTGTTTGTTTAATAGCTTTTTTCTGTAATTGAAAATCAAAAGCATAATTATACTTTTGCACATGACTAAAACATGAGGAATTATTCATCCCTTTTAACACAGATATTTATAAATAATAAAATAAACTTGAATATTTCAAGCGATTCTGTAATATTTGATATTTGGAAAGGTGACGCAGCTCATTCAGATCTGCTTGCCTTTTTACACTTGGTTTAAAGTAGTATTTATTTACATAACATTCAAAAAACATTCTGCTATGGGACACAGAAAATATCACTTATTCTGGAGAAAATATTAATAATATTCCAATTTCTCTATATATTCTTGCAGTATTTTATGGCTCTTATAGATTCTCCATAAACTTAACAGAGAGAAACTATGTCCAATTAAAATAAATAAATTTAAAAAAAGGAAACTATGAATCAGAGTGATAAAACATCCTGTCCAAGACTACAAAGGAGCCAAGAGTTAGTAAAAGATATGAAATTAATAATCATATCCACAATCCCAGGACTCTGTCCATTGTAAGAAATACCATCAGTTTATTGGTAGTATACTGACAGGATAGGAGAAGACTGTACAATAGCCAAAGTGGATATGTAATTACGTAATATGTAATGTATTTACTCAATCTTACACTCATTTAATGAAAAGTCATTTCACTAAGAATATGACAGGTGTGGTAATAGTGAGAAAGCCTTCCATTTCAGTCAAATTTCTTAGGGAAACAAATCAAAAAGGAATCTTAGTCAAAAGATTTAGATTAGGTAGGTGAAGTAACATTTTAAACATGAAAGAGATTCAAAATCATTTTCTATCAAACACAGCTAGGGAAAAAAAGAGCTTCAGTTTAGTCTTTTTGCAGAAGGGACAAACTCTTCTAAGAAACTCCATTCTGTTGTTAGATATCTCTTTTCATGTTGCCCTTGAGTATATAAAGAAATGTGTTTAAAATAATTTGTTTCTACAACATAGAAACAAATGAGTTTGAGAAAAAAAATCACCCTTTCCTTTGAATATATATCCAAGAGTGATAGCTCTTTCTAGGTAGAAGGGAGGGAAGCTACAATTGTTTGCCCCAGTAGTCTGATCTTTGGACCTTATCATTGAAACCATGCCTAAAATGGCACAAGAATATATCAATTGTAAGAGCAAACTCAGAGCTCCTTTCCTCAAAACACAGTGAAAACTCAGGAGGTAAGCACAAAAGGCCTTCTTAGAAGTTCAAACTTGGAACAAAGCCAGGAGATTTACACTGAATATTCACATAAATCATATTTGCAAGCAGCTGTTTTAAATATCCCAGTACAATCACAAGTCAAAGTCTCCAGAGAAAGGCTAGCCAGAGCCTCATCAAGTACCTGAATATTCACTGAAGCCAAAACAAAAAGTAGATTAGAAAAGCCTCTCTCCCTCTAACAATGGCTTAATCAGAAGCCTGAGTGACTTTATTCTGCCCACCCTTCTCACTGTACTCTGCAAGCTGCTGGACCATTACCGTTGTTTCAAATCAACATGCAAGAAAGAGGAAAAAGCAAACAATATGCAAGAAAGAGAAAATTTCCATGCTTTGCCATATTAAATATAAAAGATTAAAGTAAAACTAATTTAGAAAAAATTAAAACAATATAAGCCTAGGTCATTATTTATTTCATATCAACAGATATGAACCTATGAAAATTTTATATAATGAAAAAGAAAGATAAGTGTGAAGAGATGTCTTACTTCTGAATGTAAAGGAAAACAGAACCACATTTACCTGTAACTATAGAAATTTTGAAGAACAAATAAACAGAGAAATGTTGTGAGTTTGAATATGTCAGTGCCTTCCAAGGAAAGACCCTCACGAAGACCATGGAGTTATACAACTTTGAGGTATTTACTTGCTGAAGCAAGGGAGATATCATAACATGCAGAAATGTGGAGTAAGAAAGTCCTAAAAGGGTACTGTAATGGATTTGGCTTGTGGTGGTATTTTGGGAGAAGAATCAGGAAGCAGGGCATTGGTCTTGATGCAATGCTCTCAGAAAGTAGGAACCCCCTTGTTTAGTCAGTCATGTCTGATTCTGTGTGACCCCATGGACTGCAGCACTCCAGGCTCCCCTGTCCCTCACTATCTTGGAGTTTGCTCAAACTCATATCCTTTGAGTCACTGGTGCTATCTAACCATCTCATCCTCTGCCATCTCCTTCTCCTGCCCTAGATATGGTAAATTTCTTTATCTAGAAAGCAGGGGAAAAAATAGAGTGTGGTAGACTTCAACTGGTAAACATGGAGCAATTTTTCTCATTTCTTGGCAGGAGTGGAGATTTAGTCCTTTTTGTGGTGGGCTATGTTGTTGTTTTTGCATGTGTACAGCTAAGATTATGGAGTGTTCTTCTTATGTGCTTGGTCCTGGGCACAGAATGCACTCACAGAAAAATAACACAGCCTACTGTGAATGCCATGCCAGCTTCCAGAGGAAAGTAGCCTGTGTTGCTTTTTTCTTTCTTAAGAGGTACTCCAAAATGGGAAAGCACAGAGAAAAAATTATAAAGACATTAAAAAAAATGAGAGGAAATTATGGCTTTTGAATACTCTAAACAGAGATTTATTTTCTAATGAGGACAAATTGAGTAAAAACAATTATCAAAGTTTAAAAAAAAAAGGCAACAATTGTGATCCAGGAAGAATAAAAATATCAGCATTACAAAGAAGGTTATACTTACAAAAATCATTTGCAAGATATAAAGTTTTATTTAAATAGAAATTAGAATTTTAAAACCTTTACTTCTTCCTAACTACAAAACAATAAAAATCCAAACAAATTTCATTATCATTTTGCAAAATAACAATGAAAGAAACTAGCTACTGAAAATTAAGAACATATTCAATGTAGTCAAAAATATTGATAGAATACTTGTGATGCCATAGTACTTAAATTAGTACAGAGTTTTTTGTCTGCATAGCCATAATAATTGAACAAAATAGAAAGACTGATTATAATGTTGGGAATATTCATGTATTTACTGTATAATATAGGTAGCATTTTATTCAACGGTAACAGCAAAGGATATAATAATGATGAGAAAATTTGTCAAAATTGGGGGGAATTATAATACAAATGATTTCTATACATCATTTACAGCAAAGTAAATTTGAGTTGAGTTAAAAAGTTAAATTTAAAATAAAAAAGTTTAAAAGGAAGTAGAAATTAGTAGTTTTATCTGATTATGGTAAAGATCTTCTCAAGCTTGCATGGAAGCTTGAGTAGTAGGAATGTAGGAATGAGAAAAATAGACCTGTGAACTGTCTCTTAGGAGGGAAAATAATATAAGCAATATTTTTATGTGTGTGTATGTGTTAGTTTCTCAGCCATATTCAACTCTTTGCAACACCATGAACTGTATAGCCTGCCAGGCTGCTCTGTCCATAGAATTCTCCAGGCAAGAATGTTGGAGTAGGATGCCATTTCTTTCCTCAGGGGACCTTCCTAACTCCAGGCATCCACCCTGAGTCTTCTGCATTTCAGATGGATTCTTCACTGTCTGAGCCAGCAGGGAAGCATGTTTTTATGTGTCAGATCAGATCAGATAGTCGCTCAGTCATATCCGACTCTTTGCGACCCCATGAACTGCAGCACGCCAGGCCTCCCTGTCCATCACCAACTCCCGGAGGTCACTCAGACTCACATCCATCGAGTCACTGATGCCATCCAGCCATCTCATCCTCTGTCATCCCCTTCTCCTCCTGCCCCCAATCCCTCCCAGCATCAGAGTCTTCTCCAATGAGTCAACTCTTCGCATGAGGTGGCCAAAATACTGGAGTTTCAGCTTTAGCATCATTTCTTCCAAAGAAATCCCAGGGCTGATCTCCTTCAGAATGGATTGGTTGGATCTCTTTGCAGTCCAAGGGACTCTCAAGAGTCTTCTCCAACACCACGTTCAAAAACATCAATTCTTCGGCGCTCAGCCTTCTTCACAGTCCAGCTCTCACATCCACACATGACCACATGACCACACATGACCATAGCCTTGACTATGACATGGCGAACCTTTGTTGGCAAAGTACAGTCTCTGCTTTTGAATATGCTATCTAGGTTGGTCATAACTTTCCTTCGAAGGAGTAAGTGTCTTTTAATTTCATGGCTGCAGTCACCATCTGCAGTGATTTTGGAGCCCAGAAAAATAAAGTCTGACACTGTTTCCACTGTTTCTCCATCTATTTCCCATGCATTGATCGGACCAGATGCCATGATCTGCGTTTTCTGAATGCTGAGCTTTAAGCCAACCTTTTCACTTTCCACTTTCACTTTCATCAAGAGGCTTTTTAGCCACTCTTCTCTTTCTGCCATAAGGGTGGTGTCATCTGCATATCTGAGGTTATTGATATTTCTCCCGGCAATCTTGATTCCAACTTGTGTTTCTTCAAGTCCAGCATTTCTCATGATATACTCTGCATATAAGTTAAATAAACATGGTGACAATATACAGCCTTGACGTACTCCTTTTCCTATTTGGAACCAGTCTGTTGTTCCATGACCAGTTCTAACTGTTGCTTCCTGACCTGCATACAGATTTCTCAAGAGGCAGATCAGGTGGTCTGCTATTCCCATCTCTTTCAGAATTTTCCACAGTTTATTGTGATCCACACAGTCAAAGGCTTTGGCATAGTCAAGAAAGCAGAAATAGATGTTTTTCTGGAACTCTCTTGCTTTTTCCATGATCCAGCGGATGTTGGCAATTTGATCTCTGGTTCCTCTGCCTTTTCTAAAACCAGCTTGAACATCAGGAAGTTCATGGTTCACATATTGCTGAAGCCTGGCTTGAAGAATTTTGAGCATTACTTTACTAGCATGTGAGATGAGTGCAATTGTGCGGTAGTTTAAGCATTCTTTGCCATTGCCTGTCTTTGGGATTGGGATAAAAACTGACCTTTTCCAATCTTGTGACCACTGCTGAGTTTTCCAGATTTGCTGGCCTATTGAGTGTAGCACTTTCACAGCATCATCTTTCAGGATTTGGAATAGCTCCACTGGAATTCCATCACCTCCACTACCTTTGTTTGTAGCGATGCTTTCTAAGGCCCACTTGACTTCACATTCCAGGATATCTGGCTCTAGGTCAGTGATCACACCATCATGATTATCTGGGTCATGAAGCTCTTTTTGTACAGTTCTTCTGTGTATTCTTGCCACCTCTTCTTAATATCTTCTGCTTCTGTTAGGTCCATGCCATTTCTGTCCTTTATCGAGACCATCTTTGCATGAAATGTTCCTTTGGTATCTTTGATTTTCTTGAAGAGATCCCTAGTCTTTCCCATTCTGTTGTTTTCCTCTATTTCTTTGCATTGATCGCTGAAGAAGACTTTCTTATCTCTTCTTGCTATTCTCTGGAACTCTGCATTCAGATTTTTATGTGTAGTAGTAATTAATTTAAATGTACTTTGGCCACCTGATGAGAAGAGCTGATTCATTGGAAAAAACCCCGATGTTGGGAAAGATTGAGGGCAAGAGGAGAAGGAGGTGACAGAGGATGAGATGCTTGGATGGCATCACTGACTCAATGGACATGAGTTTGAGCAAACTCCTGGAGATAGTGAAGGACAGGAAAGCTTGGCTTGTTGCACTGCATGGGGTTGCAGAGGCAGACACATCTTAGTGACTGAACAAAAACTAATGTATAATACAATTTCAAAAACATATTGTAAACAACTCTTTAAATCATCCCTTTCACCATTTTCCATTTGAGAAGAAATGCATGTATTCTGTATATCTTACTATGTGGACATTTGCAAATTAATTACCACGCACACACAAAAAAAATCAAGGGGCTTTTGTGTTAAGCCTGTAAAAATAAATCTCCTTGACTTCCTAAATTATTTTCAAATACAGGTTAGTATTAGACCAGAATATGTATATGACCAATATATGACCAAAGTTTTGACCTCTCGGTAGCTTTTGAATGCTCACATCAGAGAGAATACCTCTACACAATTTAATAACATGCACATCTGAATGTGCAGTTTATAAAGTGTTTTTTGTGTGTAGTTGGTTTGTTGTTGGTTAACTTTTGTTTTTGTTGTGTCATTTACATGCTGTTTCTTTACTTTCTGCGCTGGTTTCTTTTTCATCTGCCTCTCCCTAGGAGAAAAAAAGCATCTTATGTGTAAGTTGTGGAATCAGGCTCTTCCCAACTTCCTACACTCCCTCTGGAGCTCCTTCAAGGGAGGGAGCTGATGACTTTTGTCTAGCTTGACTGGACAGTTATTCTTCATCCCATTGCTCTACTACACATTTCTAAAGAGACCACTTGGTATCTACAACATAATTAAGTCTATCTTTCTCTGATGTAATCTTTCTCTTCCCTGCCTATTTTGTGTCTGGGCTTCTGCTGAGTGCTTTATTAACTTCCTGCTGTAAATCTTCTGAAGGCAGAATGGAGATAATCCAAAATCCTCTTATATGATCATACAATGGGAAAGAAGGGAGTCCAAAATTGTCTGTCTACAGTGGCTCTATAGATTTTTTTTTATGCACTCTTTTTCACCACAGCAGTCTCCCAACTTCTAATTTTCCATTTTTCTCAGAGGTACTTTTGAGCTTTAAAAACAAAAAGAATAGCATCAACCAAAAAACGCCTTAAAATCAGTATGAAATTCTGTACAGAACTTCAAAATATAGCTAAAAGAGTATCTATCCTAAAGTTTTGCAAGCCAGATTCCACAAATTTCTATTTGATGTATTTTCTATATTAATCACTCATTATCAATACAGTATGATATGTGCACGTTCATAAAAGAATATGTGATAAGAATGCCAGATTAAATATAAAGGTATTTAATTTCTTTTCTTGGTCTGTAATGAACTGTTTTGAATATTTTGGATTAAAGTTTTTTTTTCCCCCATTTCTCACATGTGAAATGGAGTTAATTATATCCACCTATCAGTTCAGTTCAGTAGCTCCATCGTGTCCCAACTTTGTGACCCCATGGACTGCAGCACATCAGGCTTCCCTGTCCATCACCAACTCCCAGAGCCTATTCAAACTCATGTCCATAGCGTCAGTGATGCTATCCAACCAAGTAATCCTCTGTTGTCCCCTTATGCTCCCGCCTTCAATCTTTCCAATCATCAGGGTCTTTTCCAATGAGTCAGTTCTTCGCATCAGGTGGCCAAAGTATTGGAGTTTCATCTTCAGCATCAGTCCTTCCAATGAACATTCAGGACTGATTTCCTTTAAAATTGACGAGTTGGACCTCCTTACAGTCGAAGGGACTCTCAAGAGTCTTCTCCAACACCACAGTTCAAAGGCATCGATTCTTCAGTGCTCTTTTTCTTTATAGTCCAACTCTTACATCCATACACAACTACTGGAAAAACCATAGCTTTGACTAGATGGACCTTTGTTGGCAAAGTAATGTCTCTGCTTTTTAATATGCTGTCAAGTTCATCGTAGCTTTCCTTCAAGGAGCAAGCGTCTTAATTTCACGGCTGCAGACACTATCTGCAGTGATTCTGGAGTCCCCCCGCCCCCACCAATAAAGGCTGTCACTGTTTCCATTGTTTCCCCATCTATTTGCCATGAAGTGATGGGACTGGATACCATGATGTTAGTTTTCTGAATATTGAATTTGCACTCAGTGAAAATAAATAGAGGAAAACAATAGAATGGGAAAGACTAGAAATCTCTTTAAGAAAATTAGAGATACCAAGGGAATATTTTATGCAAAGATGGGCTCAATAAAGGACAGAAATGGTAGGGACCTAACAGAAGCAGAAGATATTAAGAAGAGGTGGCAAGAATACACAGAAGAACTGTACAAAAAAAAGATCTTCATGATCTAGATAATCATGATGGTGTGATCACTCACCTAGAGCCAGACATCCTGGAATGTGAAGTCAAGTGGGCCTTAGAAAGCATCACTACAAACAAAGCTAATGGAGGTGATGGAATTCCAATTGAGCTATTTCAAATCTTGAAAGATGATGCTGTAAAATGCTGTACTCAATATGCCAACAAATCTGGAAAACTCAGCAGTGGCCAAAGGACTGGAAAAGGTCCATTTTCATTCCAGTCCCAAAGAAAGGCAATGCCAAAGAATGTTCAAACTACCACACAATTGCACTCATCTCACACACTAGTAAAGTAACGTTCAAAATTCTCCAAGCCAGATTTCAGTAATATGTGAAACGTGAACTTCCAAATGTTCAAGCTGGATATAGAAAAGGCAGAGGAATCAGAAATCAAATTGCCAACACCCACTGGATCATCAAAAAAGCAAGAGAGCTCCAAAAGAAAATTCTACTTTTGTTTTATTGACTATGCCAAAGCCTTTTACTGTGTAGATCACAAATATCTGTGGGAAATTCTGAAAGAGATGGGAATACCAGACCACCTGATTTGCATCCTGAGAAATCTGTATGCCAGTCAAGAAGAAACATGTAGAACTGGACATGGAACAACAGACTGGTTCTAAATCAGGAAAGGAATATGTCAAGGCTATATACTGTCACCCTGCTTATTTAACTTATATGCAGAGTACATCATATGAAATACCAGGCTGAATGAAGCACAAGCTAGAATCAAGATTGCCAGGAGAAATATCAATAACCTCAGCTATGCAGATGACACTAACCTTTTGGCAGAAAGTGAAGAACAACTAAAGAATCTCTTGATGAAAGTTAAAGAGGAGAGTGAAGAAGTTGGCTTAAAGATATGCACTTATAGGAAAGACTAACATGTGATCCTTGATTCATTATGCTTTCTACTTTTACTCTTGCTTTGTTTCAGCTGTGTTCTAGTTCCTCCAATGGTTGCTGGGAAAAAAGGCCACTTCTAAGAGATGACAATTTTGTAGAGGATAAATTGAGCAATAAATTAAAATATTGAGTTGGCCTTAGAGTTTATTTGCATTTTTCTGTAATGGTTTATGGAAAGGCCGGAATGAACTTTTTGGCCAACCCAATACAAAGTGGTAAATATGATTCAGAGATCTTAATAAAGTAACTTTTAAACTTCATCTAAAAAGATATTTAGGAATTTTCCATGTGCAGTAGATAAGTCATTCCAGATAAAGGAGAAACAATGTATAAATATAGAGGTTATAAAGGTCATAATGTGTAGAGGGGATAATTAGAAATTCAGTGTGGTAAAATTTCACAATATAGGTTAATAGAGAATCTGAAGGTAAAAACACAAATGTAGTTCTGTATCACTTTGTGACAGAGCTATTGTCCCAAACTAAAATACATTAATTTTATACTGTAGCCAATCAGTGTCGCTGGAATTCAATTATCAGTATTTTCTTGGAATATGATTATGGAAGCAATATGCAAAACACAAAATTTTTGGCATGGAATCCAATAGAAACTTATTAAAATATCTCAAGTAAAAATTAATGGGGGTCTTAAAATGAGAAAAAAACTATTAAGAGGCTAAAGTAGACTTTCAATGGATGTGATTAGATTTTTGGACAAACTCTTTGTGAGGAGAGACTGATAAGAAAGAAAGGATATCTTGCAATTTACTGTTTTAAGGGACACAGGGACAATGCTAATGGAAATCAAGAATATGTCATTTATCTGGCATAACAGTTTACTTTGTGGTTTGCGTGAACCATGTTGAATTTCTGGAGTTTAGTGAGAATTTTCATTTGGGTATGTCTAAAGCTAGGAGAGAAATACAGGAGGGATTGAGGTATATTAGTGTCATAGTGAAACCGAAGTTGAACACTGAAATTTAAGTTTTGAAAGTGTGACTAACATTAAATAAAAGAAAACCAAAGGCCAACTGTCAAGACACAAAACCAATTAAAGGGTGGATAGAAAAAAAAAAAAAAAAAGGAACAAAAATATATAAAATTATTATTCAGAGGGAAAGGAAAATAATCATGAAATAATTTTGCAGTTAGAACCAAGAGACAATTTTCAAATTAAAAATGGGCCACCAGGGCTCAAAGTTATTATAACAGTATATGAACAAACCATTATATCAGGAATGTAATTTTCCTTAAATTCAACAAAGAACAGTGGATTCATGTACTAAGCACAAGTCTAGTGACCAGGTTTATCAGTGAAAAAAGATCAATATTCTTTATGTATGCAAACAAAATTCCTAAAAAGAATGAAAGAATAATTAAATAAATAAATATGTTATATATCTTGAAAATGATTAGAAAAAATAATTAGGTTATGGAAACATAAGATAGCTGTTGGGAGTGTGTGCTAGTATGAGGCCAAGAAAGGTTTCCACAATCAAGTCACACTTGAGTGGAGACAGTAGAAAGGGATGATGGGAAACGTGTTTGTGATGGTGGTGTGTATAAGAGTGATTTGATCTGAAGAATGTTTTAAAACAATTCTTCTGGCTACTCTGTGGTTACTTAACTGTAGGCAGATAGAGAGGAAATTTAATGACTAAGAAGATATTAGGAAGAAAACAGGGAGAGACAATGGCAACTTGTGCAGGTCAGAATTCTTCAGCCTAGGTACTACTGCCATTTTGGATGGGGAAATTGTTGGGGAAAGCTGTCTTACACTTCACAGGATTTTTAGCAGCATCCATAACAAACACCCTCTTCCAACAACACAAGAGAAGACTCTATACCTGGACATCACCAGATGGTCAACACCAAAATCAGATTGATTATATCCTTTGCAGCCAAAGACGGAGAAGCTCTATACAGTCAGCAAAAACAAGACCAGGAGCTGACTGTGGCTCAGACCATGAACTTCTTATTGCCAAATTCAGACTTAAATTGAAGAAAATAAGGGAAACCACTAGACCATTCAGGTATGATCTAAGTCAAATCCCTTATGATATTACTGTGGAAGTGAGAAATAGATTTAAGGGCCTAGATCTGATAAAAGAGTGCCTGATGAACTATGGAATGAGGTTCGTGACATTGTACAGGAGACAGGGATCAAGACCATCCCCATGGAAAAGAAATGCAAAAAAGCAAAATGGCTGTCTGGGGAGGCCTTACAAATAGCTGTGAAAAGAAGAGAAGTGAAACGCAAAGGAGAAAAGGAAAGATATAAACATTTGAGTTCAGTGTTCCAAAGAATAGCAAGGAGAGATAAGAAAGCCTTCTTCAGTGATCAATGCAAAGAAGTAGAGGAAAACAGTAGAATGGGAAAGACTAGGAATCTCTTCAAGAAAATCAGAGATACTAAAGGAACATTTCATGCAAAGATGGGCTCGATAAATGACAGAAATGGTATGGACCTAACAGAAGCAGAAGATATTAAGAAGAGGTGGCAAGAATACACAGAAGAACTGTACAAAAAAGATCGTCACAACCCAGATAATGATGATGGTGTGATCACTGACCTAGAGCCAGACATCCTGGAATGTGAAGTCAAGTGGGCCTTAGAAAGCATCACTACGAACAAAGCTAGTGGAGGTGATGGAATTCCAGTGGAGCTATTCCAAATCCTGAAAGATGATGCTGTGAAAGTGCTGCACTCAATATGCCAGCAAATTTGGAAAACTCAGCAATGGCCACAGGACTGGAAAAGGTCAATTTTCATTCCAATCCCAAAGAAAGGCAACTACCGCACAATTGCACTCATCTCACACACTAGTAAAGTAATGCTCAAAATTCTTCAAGCCAGGCTTCAGCAATATGTGAACCATGAACTTCCTGATGTTCAGGCTGGTTTTAGAAAAGGCAGAGGAACCAGAGATCAAATTGCCAACATCCGCTGGATCATGGAAAAAGCAAGAGAGTTCCAGCAAAACATCTATTTCTGCTTTCTTGACTGTGCCAAAGTCTTTGACTGTGTGGATCACAATAAACTGTGGAAAATTCTGAAAGAGATGGGAATAGCAGACCACCTGATCTGCCTCTTGAGAAACCTGTATGCAGGTCAGGAAGCAACAGTTAGAACTGGTCATGGAACAACAGACTGGTTCCAAATAGGAAAAGGAGTACGTCAAGTCTGTATATTGTCATCCTGTATATTTAACTTCTATGTAGAGTACACCATGAGAAATGCTGGACTGGAAGAAACACAAGCTGGAATCAAGATTGCCGGGAGAAATATCAATAACCTCAGATATGCAGATGACACCACCCTTATGGCAGAAAGTGAAGAGGAACTCAAAAGCCTCTTGATGAAAGTGAAAGTGGAGAGTGAAAAGGTTGGCTTCAAGCTCAACATTCAGAAAACAAAGATCATGACATCCGGTCCCATCACTTCATGGGAAATAGATGGGGAAACATTGGAAACAGTGTCAGACTTTATTTTTCTGGGCTCCACAATCACTGCAGATGGTGACTGCAGCCATGAAATTAAAAGACACTTGCTCCTTGGAAGGAAAGTTATGACCAACTTAGATAGCATATTCAAAAGCAGAGACATTACTTTGCCAACCCAGGTTCGTCTAGTCAAGGCTATGGTCTTTCCTGTGTTCATGTATGGATGTGAGAGCTGGACTGTGAAGAAGGCTGAGCACCGAAGAATTGATGCTTTTGAACTGTGGTGTTGGAGAAGACTCTTGAGAGTCCCTTGGACTGCAAGGAGATCCAACCAGTCCATTCTGAAGATCAGCCCTGGGATTTCTTTGAAAGGAATGATGCTAAAGCTGAAACTCCAGTATTTTGGCCACCTCATGTGAAGAGTTGACTCATCGGAAAAGACTCTGATGCTGGTAGGGATTGGGGACAAGAGAAGAAGAGGACGACAGAGGATGAGATAACTGGATGGAATCACTGACTCAATGGACGTGAGTCTGAGTGACCTCCAGGAGTTGGTGATGGACAGGGAGGCCTGGCATGCTGCAATGCATGGGGTCTCAAAGAGTCGGACACGACTGAGCGACTGATCTGATCTGATCTGATCTAACCTCTACCTGGAGAAGTCAATGGCACCCCACTCCAGTACTCTAGCCTGGAAAATCTTATGGACAGAGGGGCCTGGTGGGTTGAAGTCTATGGAGCTGCTAGAAGTCGGACATGGCTGAGCGACTCACTATCACTTTTCACTTTCATGCACCAGAGAAGGAAACGACAACCCAGTCCAGTGTTCTTGCCTGGAGAATCCCAGGGACGGGGGAGCCTGTTGGGCTGCCATCTATGGGGTCACACAGAGTCAGACACAACTGAAGTGACTTAGCACTAACCTCTACCCACTGGATACCTGTAGCACCTTTGTGATTTGTCTTTCAAAACCATTTCCAGACAGTGCCCCGTATCCCCCAGTTGTCTTTATAGAGCAAAGGGCAGGGATTGAATGTGTTACTAACTAGACATATTTCAAAGATAAAACTGAATAGATTTTTTTTTTAATTGGATGTGGACTGTGAAAGATATTGCCAACGTTTCTGACTTGAACAGCTGGAGAATCAAATTGACATTCCTGAGATCTGGAAGACTAAATGTGCAGTGGGAATCAATATATCAGTTTTGGCCTTATTAAAGTTGAAAGCAGTTGGATATAAAACTGAAGTTCAGGGAAGAGCTAGGTTGGGTATATAAATTTGGTTGCCAGATGTGTATAGATAGTACTTAAAGCAAAAAGAATGGATGAGCTCCCCTGCTGTTGCTGCTGCTGCTGCTAAGTCGCTTCAGTCGTGTCCGACTCTGTGCGACCCCATAGACGGAAGCTCACCAGGCTCCCCTGCCCCTGGGATTCTCCAGGCAAGAACACTGGAGTGGGTTGCCATTTCCTTCTCCAATACAGGAAAGTGAAAAGTGAAAGTGAAGTCGCTCAGTCGTGTCCGACTCTTAGCGACCCCATGGACTGCAGCCCACCAGGCTCCTCCATCCATGGGATTTTCCAGGCAAAAGTACTGGGGTAGGGTGCCATTGCCTTCCCCGAGCTCCCCTAGGGAATGAATAGAGGTAGAAAAGAGATCCAGTGTCTGAGCTCTGAGTTTCTTCCAAGTTGAGAGTTGGGGAAGACAATGATGACTTACAGTGGAGGCTGAGAAATCTAGTGTGTATATGTGTTTGTGTGTGTGTACACGAATGCATATTTCCTCTTCTTGGCATCCCACCTTTCATGAGTACAAGAGAATAATGAAAGAAAAAACAATCACAGTGTAGTTGCTGGCATGATACTGCTGCTATTTTCCAGAAATTTTCAGTGATACAATGTTAAATCAATTATGTCCACAGAACATTTTTCTTCTCATAATAGCAGCTTCTTCCTATGCAATTTAGTGCTGGCAATCAACTGCAATTCCCTACTCTTTGGCTATATAATGAAAAGAATCTGACCTGAAGTTTTCTGAGTTCAGTAGTTGCTGGCAGCCGTAATAACAGACTTGGGGCAAAAATTGGAACATTAAAAAACAAAAACAAATTCAATATACATAGAAAAGAAGAGAGAAGGGACAGACGAGAAAAGCCTGATAAGATCTGATGCTCTGGTTCAAGATCCCTGATGCTAAATGTACCTTTGGCTTTCAGACATTTTGTTCTATGACTAAACATATATTCCCTCCTACCAAACCTGAGTCAAGTTAGAATTCACTTGTTTGCAACCAAAATGAGGTTTGCTGCTACTGCTAAGTCGCTTCAGTCGTGTCCAACTCTGTGCGATCCCAAAGACGGCAGCCCACTAGGCTCCTCTGTCCCTGGGATTCTCCAGGCCAGAGCAGTGGAGTGGGTTGACATTTCCTTCTCCAATGCATGAAAGTGAAAAGAGAAAGTGAAGTTGCTCAGTCGTGTCTGACTCTTAGCTACCCCAAGGACTGAAGCCTACCAGGCTCCTCCATCCATGGGATTTTCCAGGCAAGAGTACTGGGGTGGGGTGCCATTGCCTTCCCCGAATGAGGTTTAGGTTCTTCCTAAAATAATGCAAAAATGAGTAAAGTGTGTCAAATACCAATCAAATATATATATTTAAAAATAGACAAAAAAATCTTTTTAATTATTCTGTCATTTTGTTTACACATGAAGAATAATTTGCTTGCTTTATTTCTGATTCCAAGTTGAGGACATCCTAGGGAACTCCTAAGTTATCAAAGGCAAATGTCCTTAAAGCCCCTAAAAATAGTTCCCAAATGATAAAGCTACAAATGCTGGAATGGAAGGTACCTAGAGTTATTGTATCGGGTTCTTATTAATACACTCATGTGCAAACACATTTCATAGTATATGGATGTTTAAAATGTCTTTTCATTAGAAAGACATCCTAATGTTTGAACATATTGGGAACCATTGCATTGAGACATAATTCATGGTGATTTGCTTTCATTTAAAGATGAATGTTAAGCCACAGTGCTTTCAGTTTTATATCACAGAGCTGGTAATACATTAAATTTAGGGATAGGAGTGGATTTTCCAAATGGAAAATATGCCAGGATTTTTGCACTCCGTGGAAAGGAATCCTTATTTCAAGTGCAACTGATTTTTGTGTTTATACTGCTCTTATGCTTTTCAGCCTGGCCTCTTTCCATTATTGATAATAGCATATAGTTTCATCAAAAACATCCACAACTCTGATTACTATTTTCATAATGCACTCTTTGCTGATATTTTTATTAAATAATAATTCATAATTATCATGGTTCATAGTCTTGTAATACCAGTCTTCTTTATTAATGCTAGCATTCACTTTGCCACTCATCATTTTTCATTCTTCTGTTGAAATTGCAGGATAATATAACAGACTGATTAATCCTACCTCTACCACTTACTCAAACTTCCAGTGCCATGGTCTCTTAGTTATAAAATTAGGATAAACAGTAACATCGAAGTATACCTACAAATGTATAAGGATCAAATGAGTCCTGTTTGTAAAAATGCTAAACTCAGGTAAGCTGTGAAAATGTTAGACCTTTACTTGCTATTATCTGAAAAACTGGTTTATTCCAGAAATATAATTGCTTCTTCATAGTAAATATTAGCTAATATGTTTGATTTTCAAAGATTCTTTCTTAGCCACTTTGTCTAGTGCTGTTTGACAGCAATCTTAGATATAATGGAAGTTGCAAGTCACTTCACCCACCTGGTTCAGCTTCTTCTCTCTGAAGTGCTTCCACAGAAATGTGACAGTGATAGAATCCTTGTGAAATTTACTGAAAAATTTAAATGCAATCTAAAACTTTTATTTTTATATAGTTAAAAACTCACATGTACTTGTAAGAAAGAAACGAGATCACATATACTCTTACCCATTTTACCACAATAGTAACTGCTTGTAAATTTATAGTACAATATCACCACCAGGATAGTGCTTCTGCTGCTGCTAAGTCGCTTCAGCCGTGTTCAACTCCGTGCAACCCCATAGACAGCAGCCCACCAGGCTCACCCGTCCCTGCGATTCTCCAGGCAAAAACACTGGAGTGGGTTGCCATTTCCTTCTCCAATGCATGAAAGGGAAAAGTGAAAGTGAAGTCACTTAGTCATGTCAGACTCTTCGCAACCCCATGGACTGCAGCCTACCAGGCTCTTCTGTTCATAGGATTTTCCAGGCAAGAGTACTGGAGTGGGTTGCCATTGTCTTCTCTAACCAGGATAGTGACATTGATATAATCTATCGGTCTTACATAGATTTCCCTAGGATTACAAATACTTACCTGTGTGTCTGCATGTGTTTCTTTAGTTCTATGCAGTTTTATCACATGTGCAGGTTTAGCAAATATGAAGGTTTACAGACTTCAGTGGTCACTGGTATTTCTTTCCTTTGTGCCCATTTCCACCATCATGGTTATCTGGGACATGAAGTTTTGGGGTTTTATTTTTAATAGTTCTTCTGTGCCACCTCTTCTTAGCATCTTCTGCTTCTGTTAGGTCCATACTATTTCTGTCCTTTATTGAGCCCATCTTTGCATGAAATATTTCCTTGGTATCTCTAATTTTATTAAATGAATCTCTAGTCTTTTCCATTCTATTGGTTTCCTCTATTTCTTTGCACTGACCACTGTGGAAAGCTTTCTTATCTCTCCTTGCTATTCTTTGGAACTTTGTATTCAAACAGAAATATTTTTCCTTTTTCCTTTGCTTTTTGCTTCTCTTCTTTTCACAGCTATTTGTAAAGCCTCCTCAGACAGCAATTTTGCTTTTCTGCATTTCTTTCTCTTGAGGATGATCTTGATCCCTGCCTTCTGTACAGTATCATGAACCTCTGTCCATAGCTCATCAGGCACTCTGTCTATCATATCCAATCCCTTGAATGTATTTCTAACTTCCACTGTATAATCGTCAGGGATTTGATTTAGATATTACCTGAATGGTCTAGTGGTTTTCCTTACTTTCTTCAATTTAAGTCTGAATTTGGCAATAAGTAGTTCATGATCTGAGCCACAGTCAGCTCCCGGTCTTGTTTTTGTTGACTGTATAGAGCTTCTCCATCTTTGGCTGCAAAGAATATAATCAGTCTGCATTGGTGATGTCCATGTGTTGAGTCTTCTTTTGTGCTGTGGGAAGAGTGTGTTTACTATGACCAGTGCATTCTCTTGGTGAAACTCTGTTAGCCTTTGCCCTACTTCATTCTGTACTCCAAGGCCAAATCTGCCTATTACTCCAGGTATTTCTTGACCTCCTTCTTGACTGAGTATAGACCTATTTTAGAGAGTCTGAAGCAATAATTTCCAACTGATAAAGTCTGAGGCCATATTATAGTAAGCCTTGAAAGCAAGTGTGAGATTCTTATACGGAATCACAGACCCAAGCTCAATATATTAACCTTGGTGAGATCGCAGGCACACTTATTTTATTGCTTCCATTCTATGAGACACCGTGAGAGTGAAACTCACCAGGCATAAATGAGCATGTTTTTAAACTACAAAACCTTATATCAAATCTTAGCTAAAGAATTCATTTTTATGATTATATTTTAACCAATATCCCAAACAACCCCTGAACACAGAGAATGTGGGTGTGACTTATAAAACTGCTTGCAAAGATACTGTTAAATTGCTGTGTAATCAGGGTCTGATTGGGTCTGATTATGAAAGCTCTCTTTAATGAATACAAATGCTTTGCTAGACTGTTCAAATTCCTTCTTATATTATTATGTATTCACTATAAAATGCTCCTTTGTGAGACACTGAAAAACTTCATCTATTTTCTTTTCAGGCTCAAATGCATGAATTTTCAGTTTAAAAAATGTTAAAAATAAATGATATTAATGGACTTTCATGGTTCCTTTTAAAAATAATTAACTAGTAGGCTGGGACACAAGTATTCAAACAATTGGTCGTAATTTTATAGTATCAAGTGTCCTCTTACCAAATAGCTTACACAGCTTATTTACGCATATATAGGTCAAATCATACTCCACAAACAAAAGGTGGGAACACTAATGCTGATGAATTTTCTTTGCATTTGAAGAAGAATATGAACTTTAGCTACACTTATCTTTCTAGTCCATAAACTATAGATTTATGACACAGAATATATGGTAATAAATCAAATAAAGAAACGTATGTGTCTATGGTCAACAGGATTGCGATCCTAGTGGGTCAACTTGATATTGCTCAGATAAAGAAGAATCACAGTTAGACTCCTTTTAAATATTACCAATAAAAGTGATTCACATAGACCTTTACTATCAGTGATTTTAAATTTACCAATTTAACGTACTCTCTTTTCTGTAAACTTTACCCATCCCTCTAAGATCCCCATCTCCTTTGGACTTTTGAGGAAATTTCTCCCCAAGTTTTATACCCTTCTCTAGTGAATTCTTGAGGTGCATTCACCCCTACCTTCAAAGCGATGAATGCACCTACATCTTCCAAGTCTTGATTCTACCACCTATAATATATCCAGATTTCTAATCTCTGCCCTAATGGTTATCCTCCACATTGGTTATCTCCACATAATGGTTACCCTAACCACTGCTCAACAAGAACTTCTTTCTGGGAATGAATATAATAATATCTAGAATGTAAGTTGTTCACAAAAAAATAGGGTAATGTCCATTTAGAGCACTTAGCTCAGTTACTGACATGTAATAAGAACTCACTGCACTATCAGTTTCTTCTGTTCTCTGATTTTCTTTTCATGTCCAGACTTTTCAAGTAAATGTCTAGAGCTATTTCATCAATTTTTTTTTTCATCGGGAGTTTTAAATCTGCTTCACTATCCCATGTTCTACAAAAATATCTTTATCTAAAATCACTGGTGACCTGACTGTTCTCAGCCCATCTGTTCTAAGTCTTCTCTCCCTGGCCTTTCATATGCAATTCAGACTCAATTGTCGTGTTTTATTTCCCCTGAATAGCTCTTCTTTGGTTTCCATTACTCTGTTTTCCTTTTCTTACTCCATATTCTCTGCCTGTTCTTACTGTGTCTTAAGAAATCATTGGCTAGTTAAATATGATCTTTGAGCAGTGTTTTGAAGCTGATAGAAGGAAATGGCAACCCACTCCAGGATTCTTGCCTGGAGAATCCCATGGACAGAGGATCCTGGTGGGCTAAAGTCCATGGGATGGCAAAGAGTCAGACATGACTGAGCAACTAACACACACTTGAGGCTGATAAAGAAATAATTATGAAAGTACGCAATTTCATTAAATCACTTCATTTCTGTACCTTACTTTTATGTATCTGTAAAATCCAGTGTTATTCAGATCTCAAATTCTTCTAATGGAAATAGGGAACTGTTGAGAACAAAATTGTTTTCGGTTTTCATCCAAAATTCATAATTCAAATGTCATGTGACTTATTTAAAGAGATGGATCATGTCCTAGGAAATCTGACCAACAATGTAAGGAATGTAAAAAATGTAAAACTACTGATACAGTGGAAGAATTAGACACAGACTTGTCCTCAGAACATCACCTTCAAATGGTTCTTTTGAACTTCACTTGAACATCATACATCAACTTAAATCTTTCTTCTAACTTTGACCAATCTCAAATTACTCTTTTTAATTAGTATCATCAGGATTACTTTCCTTTAGTTAAAATGAAATACTAGTTTATTAATTCTAAACATAATAATAAACATTAATGCACTCAATTTTCTTTTAAATATTTTTACTCAAAATCTTAAATGTTCAAGTCTTCATAGAGATACAATTATTGATTGACTCAAGACATATTAATAACACTTGTATGAGTAGTTCTAAGCTTTAGCATACACATAAAATTTCTGAAGAGTTTGTTAAAAATGCTAATCCCATGTTCTTCAAGTGTGAAGCTCCCAAGTATATATAGTCAAGCACTTTAGAATCTCCTTTTGCCTTGCACTGCATTCTTATTATCATAAAGATGAGCCAATTATATTACATGAAACTTGGGAGAAGTGTAGTTAACAATACATGAAACAACTCTAACACTAAGTGATAGAGAGGGTCAGGAAAAGTGTAATGAGAGTACAAGGTTAAAATTCACTTAGGAAGGAAAAGATTATACAGTGAGGGAGACTTAGAGGAAGACTTGGAAGATTTCTGAAGAGAATGAAGAGCTAGATTCTGAGTTTGGATCAACCTACAGAGTAGTACATAGTCTGAGAGCCACAAACTGCTGCTGCTGCTGCTGAGTCACTTCAGTTATGTCCGACTCTGTGCGACCCCATAGACGGCAGCCCACCAGGCTCCCCGTCCCTGGGATTCTCCAGGCAAGAACACTGGAGTGGGTTGCCATTTCCTTCTCCAATGCACGAAAGTGAAAAGTGAAAGTGAAGTCGCTTAGTCCTGTCTGACTCTTAGTGACCCCATGGACTGCAGCCCACCAGGCTCCTCCATCCATGGGAGTTTCCAGGCAAGACTACTGGAGTGGGGTGCCACTGCGTTCTATTAAAGTATAAAAAGGGACAGAGAAACCTTCTGACACAGACGTCAGAAAGGGGATGGAGAGGGCCCCCTCCATAGTCTTATCAAGGCCTTATATACTTTGATCAGACCCACTCCCACAACATACATCTTAAATTAACAAGATTCGAACTAACAAGAGAAGTACACAAAGAGAATGGTTCACTGTGGCTGAGCTAACTCCTAACATCTCATAACTCCTTTTTACTGTCTTCCCCTTCCCTGTACCAGTGAAAAGGTCACCGATCATTATCCCCGTTGTGATAGGTTTAATTACTATTTCTTACTTAATCTTCCCCATAAGATTTTGAGATATCACTGTAACCCCCATTTTATAGGTGAGGAAGTTAGAGTTGGAGTGTTTAAGTAGCCATGATTCAAATTGTGATCTCAGATTTTCACATATAATGCTAATGGCATTATTTTATTTTATAGTCATGTGCGTTTTAGTCGCTGAGTCATGTCCAACTCTTGTGACCCTGTGGACTGTAGTCTGCCAGGCTCCTCTGTCCATGGGATTCTCAAGGCAAGAATACTGGAGTGGGTTGCCATATCCTTCTCCAGGTTTATAGTCATATAATAAGCAAATAAATACACACCTCCAGACATATATATTTACCTATATATTTCTTCCACTTCCTTACTGCCAACCACTTAGTCCAAACCTTCATGTCTTTATCTTGTTTTCTATAGTTTTCTTCACTTCTGTTGATAGAATTTTAGATCCGGATAATACTAGAGCAAACCACTTTTTAGATACATACAGGTGTGTTCTCATTTTCCTTATTTTTTAAAACAGTAGATGCATTAGACCATTTCCTCCCTTCTGCAATGCTATTTCCTTCACTTCCATACCACAGCACTCATCTAGGTTGACTTTTTACTTCTTTAACTCTAACTTGAGTCTCCATTTCCAGCTTTTCCTCTTGTACCACATCATTTAATGCCAGAATTACTTGGAGCTCTAAACTCTTCTTCTGCTTGAAGTTCTTGAAGTCAGTCCTGTGGCTTTAACAATCATGTATACATCAATGCTATTTTTTTCCAAAGAGATTTCAAGTCATATTCAACTCCTTGTTCCACTTGAATGCTCTGTAAGCAACACAAATTACATGGTATTAAAAACTATCGTTTATTGTCCAAATACTTCAACTTCTTGATACCTTTCTTGGGAAATAAAATTGCATTTCAGCTCACTTTTCTTAGTATGAACCTGAATGACCATTCTTCATACTTTCTGGATCATTTTCTCATTCACTTAATCACCATGTTCTGTTCATCCTAAGTGCTGTGCTTAGTCGCTCAGTTGTGTCCGACTCTTTGAGACCCCATGGACTGTAACCTGCCAGGCTTCTCTGTCCATGGGATTCTCCAGGCAAGAATACTGGAGTGGGTTGCCATGCCCTCCTCCAGGGGAATCTTCCCAACCCAAGTGTCCCACATTGCAGGCAGATTCTTTACAGTCTAAACCTCCAGGGAAGCTCTATACATCCTAAGCAGTTTCACTAATCATGTCCTGTCAGCCTCAACCTCCCACAGCAGAATAAAAGTTTGAACATGGTGAGACCTTTAAATGAAATTGGCCTAAGCTGCTGAATTCCTATCTGATTGCTACCTAAGCTCTCTCCTCATCTTGAGGCAGTTCTCCACTTGCTTTTCATGGGTTTCCCTGCAGGCAGGACTGCTTTTCATATTATTCAACAAATCATTGTTTTCCAGTCTCTCATCCTAGGCTGTTTTCTCTGGTTATAATCCATCACTCTCCTATTCCAAGCCATCCCCTGCACATTCAGCCTCATCCCAAGTGAACCCTCAAAACAGTAAGTCGAGGTAAAATTTTTTGAATTTCAGATAGACAATAATTATTTTAATAAAATGTCATTTATACTGCATGAAACATTGATATTAAGCAATTTTTCATAAATATATGAAATGCAAATTTAAGTTTAACAGTATCATTTACTTGTCCTCTTAGATCTAGTAACCCTGCTTCATGGTGAGTCTCATTTCTTTTCTATAATGTGCACCCAATGAAGAAAAGACCTATGTGTGACTTAATTAATGCTGCTGTCCCATTGCTAACAATTCTGTACCCAAACAGTAAGCACTTAATATACCCTGGCCAAATTTATTACATACGTGCTCTTCAAAGTCTCTGAAAGTTAGTACTAATTTGCCTCTATACATTGGCCCATTTCTAGTATTATCTTTTTGCTACTCACCTTAGGCATTTTCAGATGTGTTCATTCAAACGTATGAACTTTACTCCCACAGCTGCTTCATGAAAATGCCCATACCATTACAAATTTAAAACATAATCTTCTGCTAAAGCCATATATTAAGACCCATCTGTTCCATGATATCTTTTTATAAGTACTTCTGACCATCTCTAAGTTCAGTTATTATGCTCAAACTCAACATACTCAAAATTCAAAGGAAAAAAAATAGTTTTAAAGAAAAACATTTGGAAGTACATGAGTAAGAAACTGAAAACACACATTCTTCATTTTAAGTTACTGCCAAGGGAACTGTTGTCCTTTATTGAGTTTGTATTTATCTGCAACAGGTTCAGTTTGGTCCTGAGATGTCCTGTGTGTGTGTGTGTGTGTGTGTGTGTGTGTGTGTGTATCTGTAGTTGGGGAGAGAAAACGAACTGATAGTAGAAAATATTGGCACTCTGTTTGACATTTTCCGGAATACCAAACATCATATAGAGTAGAACTTCATGTTCAATTTGCTAATCACATAAAGGTCTGTACAATTGAATGCTGAAAATTTTATTGCAATAAAAATGAACTCATGACCAAAATAATCTGTTCTTAATAGGGTTTTGACTTTATATCTAATATATCCCCAACTTTAAACAGAGCTTGTGAGAATAAAAAAAAATTCCTTATCTCTTATTAGACATCTTCCATACCCTAGTTAACGAAAATTACAAATTGTGAGAGTATTTTGATTAGTTAAGTCTTAAAATTATTTACTCATGTATGTCAATTTTTTAGTAAGAAAATACATTTCTCCTTTTTAAAATACATTTGAAACATTAACAATATTGGTAATATTCTTTATTATCATCATTTTTTCTTTCCGTTTGCCAACCCCACAATTCTAAAGCATTAATCATTAAATAACTCAGACACTTTAATGAAGATTTAATGTGCCGTGTTGAGGTCACTCCACTCCTCAGTTACTCGAACCTTTATTGCTGCAACTATTCAGGTCCTGCATTGCTGTCGTTATTTGGGCTTTATCTGTAATTACAGACAGATTCCTGAGGAAGTTACTCTTAAATCTACATTTTTTTTTTTGATATCAGTAAAGTTTACATAAAGTGAAGAACACCATTTGAGATGGACTTTGCAATAGGTTAGGAGTCCAAAGAATAATGCTCACTTTCCCTAAGATGCATAAAATTAGAATCTCTTGATCCAGAGGAGGGCCACAGAGGGAATGACAAGATACAAACAGTCCAGAGAGAATACAGCCAGCATTTCTTTAACTTGGGCTATTTTTGTCCTGGTTTTGTCCTCTGTTATATAATAAGTTTTAAAAATTTTACACCAAGGAACAAAAAAATTTCAGTATTGTAACAATAAACTTTATGTCATTCTATATTTAATACCTCTCCCTAGATTTTTGTTTAATTTTTTAAATTTATATTTCAAACAACCAAGCTAATTCTGAATTACTTGTACTGTTTTGTACAGAAATGGTTTTGGTTAGCTTAATGTTAGTGTTTTCAAAATATTTGGTGGCGGGGGTTCCTCTCCTTTCAATATGTTCTGATCACTGCAATTCATAATTTTATATCTCTCTTTTTGAAAGTTTTTCTGAAATATTTGCCTAATATCTTTGCTACAAAAAGCATTTGCTCTATATTTTGAATTTGTGTCTATAAATAAACTATAACTATACAAAACAAAGGCTTCCCAGATGGCACTAGTGGTAAAGAACCTACTTGCCAATGCAAGATTCGTAGGAGATACAGATTCAATCCCTGGGTTGGGAAGATCCCCTGATGCAGGGCATGAAAACCCACTCCAGTTTTCTTGCCTAGATAATCCCATGGACAGAGGAGCCTGGAGGGCTACAATGCATAGGATTGCAAAGAGTCAGACACAACTGATATGACTTAGCACATACCCCACACAATACAAAGCAAACATATAATTCTTATTCTTTGCTACCTTTAAATATCAGAATAGAATGAGCCTGCACTCTGGCATTTGTCATGATAGACTGATGGCTTCAACATTCCATTGTGAGCAGGACCTTGAAGAACAGTCCTGGCTTTTGACCAATGTCAGGATCTTACATTTATTAGATTGGTGACATCACTTAATCATTTGATTACCCATAGCACAATCCCCAGAAGACACTATTTACTACTTAATACTCTTTGAGAATTTTACCTTTTTATTCAATAATATTATAACCCTTCATAGAGATAGTATCTGGTACACACTTTGCCAACAAAGGTTTGTCTAGTCAAGGCTATGGTTTTTCCTGTGGTCATGTATGGATGTGAGAGTTGGACTGTGAAGAAGGCTGAGCGCCAAAGAATTGATGCTTTTGAACTGTGGTGTTGGAGAAGACTCTTGAGAGTCCCTTGGCCTGCAAGGAGATCCAACCAGTCCATTCAGAAGGAGATCAGCCCTGGGATTTCTTTGGAAGGAATGATGTTAAAGCTGAAACTCCAGTAATTTGGCCACCTCATGCGAAGAGTTGACTCATTGGAGAAGACTCTGATGCTGGGAGGGATTGGGGGCAGGAGGAGAAGGGGAGGACAGAGGATGAGATGGCTGGATGGCATCACTGATCTGATGGACGTGAGTCTGAGTGAACTCTGGGAGTTGGTGATGGACAGGGAAATCTGGCATGCTGCAATTCATGGGGTCGCAAAGAGTCAGACACGACTGAGTGACTGATCTGATCTGATGCAACATATTATTACAGACTCCAGATTTATGAAATTAAATATATATTGAAACACTTTAATTTTGAAACCTTAAGTTAAAGATCTAGCTGAATGAAGTCCTCTATAATTACTATAGTCATATGTTTCCTTAAAGCACTACTGTTTCATTTTTTGCCGACTTATCTCCAAAATCTTATTATAAGATTAAATATTACAAAATTAATTGTGCTAGCTAAATCTCATCAATTTGGCAATGCTTTAATTATCATAAAATCAATAATGAATCTTTGACTGTGTCATCCAGTTCTGGCCAGAATTTGGAAGAAAACTCTTTTTCTCTTATTATTCACTTTTATTTTCTTCTATTAAGATCTTCTACTAAGATTATATTAAGATTGAAAAGACTAGCATGTTGTTTTCTTAATTAGTCAGTTGTGCCAATTATCTGCAATTCTTACTTACCTAATTAGAATAGCAATTAATGATTATACTTTGAGTGATATGGCAGTTTATGTGGATATATTCCTTAGAAACAAACTTGTATGTAAGTTATGTTTTGTGTACATTAGGCCATCTATAAATACAAGTTGAGGGGGTAAGATTTTATGGATTATTTTATGGATCACATTTTACTATTTAAATAATCTATAAATGTGTGGTTCAAATGGACTTAGGAATCATCTGGTTCAAACACCTTATATATTATTTTGCTAAATATTCATTTCAGAACTTAGTTCTGTAAATGAGAAAATGAGCTTTGAGACAAAAAGTGATTTGTTGTCCAAGGTTGATGAATAAGTCAGCCACAGAGCCAGCAGAGGAAAGTAATATATATTGAGCAATTTCTACGTACCAGAACTTGTGCACAATGGCTAATATCCCAACTATTCTTTACTCTTTCTCACAAATCTGTGAAATATTAAGAATATCCCCATTTTGAAATTATTTTGAAATTATTAAGAATATCCCCATTTTGAAATATAGACTAACATCGAGCACCTAAGGTATCTGAATCAAGCCTGCCTTAATGGTATAAAATGGAAAGTGGTTTTCATTTCTGTATGAAAGCAAAGCCCTTGATCATACACAATGTGATACAATTCATAGGTAATATACCTTCAAGGAATTTGGCTAGGAAACAAAAAGGACGGGGGGAAGAAAAATGACATGGATGTGCTTTAGTCTTAACTCAGCTTCTTGTCTGGTACCTAAGGAACTTGCCAGTACAGAAGAGCCAAGGAAGATCATTTTATTCTCCTTCACTTCCTCCTATCATTACTGCTGCTATTACAACTACTACCACTATTATTATTGAAACAATGCTGCTTCTGCTGCTTCTGCTGCTGCTGCTGCTGCTGCTGTAAGTCGCTTCAGTCGTGTCCGACTCTGTGCGACCCCATAGACAGAAGCTCACCAGGCTCCCCCGTCCCTGGGATTCTCCAGGCAAGAATACAGGAGTGGGTTGCCATTTCCTTCTCCAAGGCATGAAAGTGAAAAGTGAAAGTGAAGTCGCTCAGTCGTGTCCAACTCTTAGCGACCCCATGGACTGGAGCCTACCAGGATCCTCCGTCCATGGGATTTTCCAGGCAAAAGTACTGGGGTGGGGTGCCATTGCCTTCCCCAGAAACAATGCTATAATAGCTTAAAAGTTTTGAGCACAGTGATTTCCAGGCAGGCTTTTATGTTCTTTTCACTTAAAACTTACAAACATCATATGAGGCAGAAAGTGTTGTTATCCCTTTTTTATATAAGAAACCAGTACATAGAGGTTAAATGAATTGCTTGAGGATATGGTGGATAGATGTTACAGTCACATGGCAAATTGTAGTAGAATGGGGAGAGAGCCTGCAGTAGAAATGACCACAGAGCGAGAGCAAAATTGTCCTCATGCATCATGTATACAGAGAAACATAGAATCACTTCCTTGAATTAAACTGCACTTCTGCTGCTCATTAAGGCCATAGATTTGATCAAATTTTATTTGAACTTTTTAATGGCTTTTTGAATTTTCTGTGAACTGGAGATAATACTGATTTCATATGATTATGTTTAATATTAAATTAAATATTAAGCATTTCAACCATAATTGTCCATGTGCATACTAAAAAATACACAAAAATTTATGAGAATATGGAGATTAGTAATACAATTAAGTAAGGGCATATGTGTGTGAGTGTGTGTGTGTGTGTGTGTGCGCATGTGCATAAAGTTCTTAGTTTACCTGTGTGAGAAATTGACATTTCTTAAAACACTTTGGAATGATATTTCATCATATTCCTCACCTCACACTTTAGAGAGGTATACAGGATGTGAGTAAGGAAATAGAATACAAATGAATAGCAACTGTTAAAGTAGTATATTAATATTGCTATAAAAATTGTCAGGAAAAATATATATGCTGGGGACTACAGGGCTTGCCACCCAAACTACTGCCTTTAAAATGAGCTATGTCATTTCAGAGTACAGTTCAAAGATGAGATTACAAACACAAATGAACAGTTTTCCTATCACGAAACCAGCCTCTTTGGAACTGTAAAATTATTCATGAGAAAATTTTAAATCCTTTTAGATATACTTCTAAAAACTTCATGCTATTTCAAAAAAGTTATAAAAAAAAGTGAACCAAAAGCTACTTCCTAGCCTTCCTTGTTTATTAAATATTTTTACATGAAGTGCCTTGCATAGAATAACCAGATTTATAGTAATTTATAAGTCAATTCATTGTAACAGCCAGGAAACCAAGATGATTAATGTGTATCTCTTAATATATTCAAAGTATTGTGTCTACATGCAAAATATTCTTTCTCAATTCTGTGTTTAATATATGCCACAACACCTTGCCAAGTACAAAGATTGAATTCTAATAAAGTATAGAATTTATCAGAGTAATATAAGGCAGCATAGCTTTTTATAACAAGGACCTTCAAGGAACATGAACTTTAACTATGAAATATTGTTTCTTACATTCAAACATATGTCACAAAAGCTTATGGAACAATGTGATATCTTCTTATTAAATGTAATTTTTCAGAACTGAAGTATAATTTTCTTCACAGAGTTTATGTACAGTTGCCTTATTTTCTTATAGTCTTCACAATTTCAATAAAATATTTTAAAAGCTCCTAAATCTGAAAAAAAAAAAGGTGGGGGGCACAAAGGGTGTGGAGAAATAAAGGCAAACTTAATGAGCCCCATCCAATATAGAAAGTAAGTTTTGATCCATGTTTATAGATGTCTCAATTTCTTCATGAAGCTTCAGTGAAAAAATAATTATAATAGGTCTTATAAATAAATTGTTACTGTGGAGCAAATCAATAATATATTAATGCATTAATTATGTATGCATTTTTAAATGCATGCACACTTTCCTATTATTGCTATCCAGTACTATTATTTTTCCATAGCATTCACAAAAGACTGATTTGTCATAGCTAAGTTTGGGGAAGGAAATTAAAGGATTAATTGAATACTTGTGGCAAAAAAGTAAATGTTCAGATTTGGAGAGACTGCCCCTTCTCCCCGAAGCTCTTCTGAAAATATGTCATAATTCATTACTAATTTTGCTTCTGAGGATGTAAAGACAGATTTTAGTCCAATTAAGGAATAGAAATGTACCGTTGTTATAAAACTTTGATAAGGTGATTCTGTTTGAGTAAAGTTAATTTTTATTTAATAGAAAGGTCAGTTGTTGCCTCAGGCAATGGATGGGAATACTGACCTGGAAAGGGCATGAGAAAATGCTTTGGGATGATGGAATTATTCTATAACTTGATTAGAGCGGAGAGTAAATACATTTTATATATATGCATGCTGCTAAGTAGCTTCAGTCGTGTCCTACTCTGTGCAACCCTGTAGATGGCAGCGCACCAGGCTCCCGGATCCCTGAGATTCTCCAGGCAAGAACACTGGAGTGGGTTGCCATTTCCTTCTCCAATATATATGCATATATACATATATATGTATGCATATACACATATGTATATGTGCATGTATGCACAAATGTGTATGCATGTATATGTATATGTGTGTGTGTCAAAACTCATCAAAATAGATGCATAGAATGCATACATTTTGTTATATGCAAATTATATATCAAAATAGTGGTTAAAAAAAAACTCCACAAAAAATTGAATGTATAGTATGTGCCAAACCAGCATGTAATTCCTTAGTTCTAAATTTAGATAACGGTTTGAAAAATAACCTAATAGAAACAATTGCCTTTCTGTAGCTTGCAGTATTGTGAAATATGTGCCTCTCTCTTTTACGATAGCATTACTTTGGTGATAATCTGAATCTGTCTCAGGCAGACTTTATTTAGTTCTTTGGTGCTCACATGGGCAGAACACTCTACCAAGTTTGGGGAGAGGGCATAAAAGAAATAAAATCCGTCGTACTTGCCTTCAAAGATTTGACAATTTAGTGGAAGATTAAAAAGATTTAACAACCTTTTAAAAGCAGGAAATAAATGAGAGCAAATTAACATAGCACAGCTACTGTGCAGGTTCTGAAGTGAAGTAAACAAAAAAGCAATCAGAGTGAGTCGGAGTTGATCAGAAGAGTTGCCACAGTGATTTGTATTTTCAGCCAGGTTGTAAAGGGGATGAGAGACAGTTTAGGGGAGAAAATGAGGGAGGCTGTTTTTGGACAGATGGGCACACTGAAAAGCAGTTTCTAGTGTAGTTAAGAAAGAGCTGTCCATGCTGTATTCAGTTGTCTCCTTTGAGGATTATCACCTAGATGTCTCTAACCCCATCAGGATTCCATCCACAACAGTAGGAACAAAGGAGGTTTATGGGCCCCAGGGGATTCTGAATCCTCTTGCTGCTCTGAAGTAGAACATTTCCATTATTCTTTTTTTGTTACAGCTGAGTAAAAGAGACATTTTACAAAACATTAGTTTATAAAAATCTATTGGAAATAAAACAGCAATAACAATTTCTAAAATATCTTAAAACCTTTTCTGAGTAGAGGATGACTTTAATCATAGGAAAATTTACTGATATAATGCATTGAATAAAACACCGTACCTTGTCTCTTTCCTTACCCAATCTGGCAACTCTCCAATCTGAATTATTTTCAGATTTTTCCAGTGCCTCATATAAGTTCACTAGGATGCACAGTGCTTCTGAATAATGAGTTCAGTCCCCCAACTGTTTATAATCTCCAGGTTTGTCTGCAGTACCCAACCTCTTCCCAGGGTTGCTTTTTTCATCAGCCTGTCTTTTATTTAGATCTCTTTGAGTACAGGAATAGAGAGCTACTCAAACTTTCCAGCCAGAGGGGTGTTCATTGCAGTGAAGTGCCATAGTACAAATGGCATGTTTTAACTATTTAGCACACGTGATATATATATTTGGGTATATACAAATATTATATTATGGCTTCCTAGGTGGCTCAGTGGTTAAAAAATCCATCTTCCAATTCAGGAGATGCACGTTCGATCCTTGGGTCAGGAAGATCCCCTGGAAAAGGAAATGGCAACCAACTCCAGTATTCTTGCCTGGAAAATCCCATGGACAGAGGAACCTGGCAGGTGACATTCCATGCAGTCACAAAAAGTCAGACACGACTGAGCAGCTAAGCACACACACATGAATATTATTAATAGATTGTAAATATATGTTGATAATATCATGTCAGTTATGTGTAACCAGGATAATGATTCTGTTTCTCAGACAAATGATGTGCTAGAGGGAACTCAAAAAGTTGTATTTGTGTTAGATATCTGAGAATCAGCAAGATAGACATCATCCTTGAGCTTATGGAATGCCCTATCTAAGAAGAAAGATAAGACAGTGAGGAAAGCATTATCCAGAAATAACGTATAAAAGTGTACAGCAGCAAGCCCTAAAGAGTGTGGGGGAATTTTTTGGAGGGAAATTAAGTTTAAGTAGCGGGCCAAGAATGAGTGAAAGTTAATTTTAAAGTGAATGAAGATTATTTTAATGGTGCTATAACAATTAGCTCCACCAAACAGCTTTTTCATTTTTCTTTCTTTTTGCTGAACTGTTTCACAGGAACAATGGAAAAATCTCCAAACATTCAATACAAAGGTGGACACCAGAGACTTCAGCTCCATGGTTTTGAAATTTAGTAGTATTTTTATAATAATTCTTTAGGTTTAATATGGTAAACTCACTGATTCATTCGTTCAGTATGAGGTCATTAAGTATCTCCTATGTTTTTGACATTACTGCAGGTGAGAGAAAGCAAGAGTGAACAGCTAAGGGTACCAAATATGCTAGTTTGCCAGGGACTGCCAGTGTAGCACTGAAACTCCCACATTTTGAGAAAATACTAGTTTCACACACATGAGAAGATTTGATCACCCTCAGAGAGAATGCACAGCTTCTTCTGCCTTTATAAAACTTAAATTCCAGATGAACACACAGATTATAAACACACGATTCAGTATAAGTGATGCATGTGTGCATTCACACTCAGTCATGTTCAGCTCTTTGTTACCCCATGGACTGTAGCCTACCAGGCACCTCTGTTCATGGACTCTCCAGGCAAGAATACTAGAGTGGGTTGCCATTTCCTTCTCTAGGGGATCTTCCCAAACCAGGGATTGAACCCATATCACCTGCATTGGCAGGCAGATTCTTTACAAACTGAGAAACTCAGGAAGCCCTCTATATGAGTTAGGTGATAATAAGTACAATGTAGAAAATATAGCATGGTGATGGAAAAGAGAAAAGCAGGGGCTTGATACTAACATTATTCAAAGAAGGCCCCTCTAAGAAAGTGATATTTAATCAGGAACTCAAATAGATGAGGGATAGACCTTGACAATGCCAAAGAATGTTCAAATTACTGCACAGTTGCATCTCACACACTAACAAAGTAATGCTCAAAATCCTCCAAGCTAAGGAATCAACCTGCCTGACTTCAGACTATACTACTAAGCTACATTCATCAAGATAGTATGGTACTGACACAAAGACATATAGGTCAATGGTAAAAAATACAAAGCCCAGCAATAAATCCACACACCTATGGGCATATTATCTTTGACAAAGGAGGAAAGAATATACAATGGGGAAAAGACAATCTCTTTAACAAGTGGTGCTAGGAAAGCTAGTCAACCACCTGTAAAAGAATGAAACTAGAACACTTTCTAACACCACACACAAAAATAAACTCAAAATGGGTTAAAGATCTAAATGTAAGACCAGAGACTATAAAACTCCTAGAGGAAAACATAGGCAAAAAACTCTCTGACATACATCACAGCAGGATCCTTTGTGACCCACCTCCCAGAATATTGGAAATAAAAGTAAAAATAAACAAATGGGACCTAATTAAACTTAAAAGCTTTTGCACAACAAAGGAAACTATAAGCAAAGTGAAAAGACAGCCATCAGAAGGGGAGAAAATAAAAGCAAACAGAGCAACTGACAAAGAACTAATCTCAAAAATACACAAGTAGCTCAGGCAGCTCAATTCCAGAAAAATAAACGACTCAATCAAAAAATGGGCCAAAGAACTGAACAGACATTTCTCCAAAGAAGACATACAAATGGCTAACAAACATATGAAAAGATGCTCAACATCACTCATTATCAGAGAAATGCAAATCAAAATCACAGTGAGGTATCATCTCATGCTGGTCAGGGTGGCTGCTATCCAAAAGTCTACAAACAATAAATGCTGGAGAGGGTGTGTAGAAAAGGGAACCCTCTTACACTGTTGGTGGGAATGCATACTAGTACAGGAACTATGGAGAACAGTGTGGAGATTCCTTAAAAAACTAGAAATAGAATTGCAATATGACCCAGCAATCCCACTGCTGGGCATACACCCCAAGGAAACCAGAATTGAAAGAGACACATGTATCCCAATGTTCATCGCAGTGCTGTTTACAATAGCTAGGACATGGAAGCTACTTAGATGTCCATCAGTAGATGAATGGATAAGAAAGCTGTGGTACATATACACAATGGAATATTACTCAGCTATTAAAAAGAATGCATTTGAATCTAATGAGGTGGATGAAACTAGAGCCTATTATACAGAGTGAAGTAAGTCAGAAAGAAAAGCACCAATACAGTATCAGATCAGTTGCTCAGTCGTGTCCGACTCTTTGCGACCCCATGAATCATAGCATGCCAGGCCTCCCTGTCCATCACCAACTCCCAGAGATCACTCAGACTCACGTCCATTGAGTCAGTGATGCCATCCAGCCGTATCATCCTCTATCGTCCCCTTCTCCTCTTGCCCCCAATCCCTCCCAGCATCAGAGTCTTCTCCAATGAGTCAACTCTTCGCATGAGGTGGCCAAAGTACTGGAGTTTCAGCTTCAGCATCATTCCTTCCAAAGAAATCCCAGGGCTGATCTCCTTCAGAATGGACTGGTTGGATCTCCTTGCAGTCCAAGGGACTCTCAAGAGTCTTCTCCAATATCACAGTTCAAAAGCATCAATTCTTCAGCGCTCAGCCTTCTTCACAGTCCAGCTCTCACATCCATACATGACCACAGGAAAAACCATAGCCTTGACTAGACGAACCTTTGTTGGCAAAGTAATGTCTCTGCTTTTTTTTTTTTTTAATTTTATTTAACTTTACAATATTGTATTGGTTTTGCCATGTATCAAAATGAATCTGCCACAGGTATACATGTATTCCCCATCCTGAATTCTCCTCCCTCCTCTCTCTCCATACCATCCTTCTGGGTAGTCCCAGTGCACCAGCCCCAGGCATCCAGTATCAGGCATCGAAACTGGACCAGCGACTCGTTTCATATATGATATTATACTTATTTCAATACCATTCTCCCAAATCATCCCACCCTCTCCCTCTCCCAGAGTCCAAAAGGCTGTTCTATACATCAGTGTCTCTTTTGCTGTCTCGTATACAGGGTTATTCTTACCATCTTTCTAAATTCCATATATATGCGTTAGTATACTGTATTGGTGTTTGTCTCTGCTTTTGAATATGCTATCTAGGTTGGTCATAACTTTACTTCCAAGGAGTAAGCATCTTTTAATTTCATGGCTGCAGTCACCATCTGTAGTGATTTTGGAGCCCAGGAAAATAAAATCTGACACTGTGTCCACTGTTCCCCCATCTATTTTCCATGAAGTGATGGGACTGGATGCCATGATCTTAATTTTCTGAATGTTGATCTTTAAGCCAACATTTTCACTCTCCACTTTCACTTTCATCAAGAGGCTTTTAGTTCCTCTTCACTTTCTGCCAGAAGGGTGGTGTCATCTGCATATGAGGTTATTGATATTTCTCCTAGCAATCTTGATTCCAGCTTATGTTTTTTTCCAGTCCAGCATTTCTCATGATGTACTCTGCATATAATTTAAATAAACAGCGTGACAATGTACAGTCTTGACGAACTCCTTTTCCTATTTGGAACCAGTCTGTTGTTCCATGTCCAGTTCTAACTGTTGCTTCCTGACCTGCATACAAATTTCTCAAGAGGCAGATCAGGTGGTCTGGTATTCCCATCTCTTTCAGAATTTTCCACTGTTCATTGTGATCCACACAGTCAAAGGCTTTGGCATAGTCAAGAAAGCAGAAATAGATGTTTTTCTGGAACTCTCTTGCTTTTTTCCATGATCCAACAGATGTTGGCAATTTGATCTCTGGTTCCTCTGCCTTTTCTAAAACCAGCTTGAACATCAGGAAGTTCACGGTTCACATATTGCTGAAGCCTGGCTTGGAGAATTTTGAGCATTACTTTACTAGCGTGTGAGATGAGTGCAATTGTGCGGTAGTTCGAGCATTCTTTGGCATTGCCTTTCTTTGGGATTGGAATGAAAACTGACCTTTTCCAATCTTGTGGCCACTGCTGAGTTTTCCAGATTTGCTGGCATATTGAGTGCAGCACTTTCACAGCATCATCTTTCAGGATTTGGAATAGCTCCACTGGAATTCCATCACCTCCACTAGCTTTGTTCGTAGTGATGCTTTCTAAAGCCCAGTTGACTTCACATTCCAGGATGTCTGGCTCTAGGTGAGTGATCACACCATTGTGATTATCTGGGTTGTGAAGATCTTTTTTGTACAGTTTTTCTGTGTATTCTTGCCATCTCTTCTTAATATCTTCAGCTTCTGTTAGGTCCATACCATTTCTGTCCTTTATCAAGCCCATCTTTGCATGAAATCTTCCTTTGGTATCTCTGATTTTCTTGAAGAGATCTCTAGTCTTTCCCATTCTGTTGTTTTCCTCTATATAATAACACATATATATGGAATTTAGAAAGATGGTAACAATAACCCTATATGTGAGACAGCAAAAGAGACACAGATGTAAAGAAAAGACTGTTGGACTCTGTGGGAGAAGGCGAGGGTGGGATTTGAGAGAATAGCATTGAAACATGTATATTACCATATGTGAAATAGATCACCCGTCCAAGTACAATCCATAAAACAGGGCACTCCAAACCGGTGCACTGGGACAACACTGAGGGATGGGATGGGGAGGTAAGTGGGAGAGAGGGTTCAGGATGGGGGACGCATGTACACCCATGCCTGATTCATGTCAATGTATGGCAGTAACCACTACAATATTGTAAAGTAATTAGCCTCCATAAATTAATAGAAAAAAAAAAAAAAAGATCATGTCACCAGTGTCGACTACAAATGGGCACTTATCAGGAGCATTGCCAATGACTAAACAAAAAAGACATTTGACATCTGCCTCTACAGAGATTGAAACCCATGCTGTTATAGCTGTTGACCCTCAACAACCCCTGAGGGAGTTCAGAGTGGAGTGAGGCACTTTGTGCTCCAGGGAATCTGGTGGGACAGGTCTTTAGATAGTTGGATGTTTTTAGGAACAGATTTTATGATCTCAATCCTCCTCACATCTCAGTTTCCTCATATCTAGAGAAGCACTAAATCCCTTCACGGTGACATCAGATCCTCATGACTTACAAAAGCCTTTTGTAAAATGAGTGTTTCATGGCATTGAACTCCCCCTTCACCAAAACCTATATATTGACCTTTCCCCACTGCTGCTTTGGAGCAGTCTCTCAGAGCTATCCAAGATGTTGCCTCCTGGGCTGCAGTCCTCATTGTATCCCAAATAACTTTGCTTGCAAATAAAATAAATAAATAAAATCCTCCAAGCTAGGCATCAACAATACCTGAACAGAGAACTTTCAGATGTTCAAGCTGGATTTGCAAGGCAGAGGAACCAGAATTCAAATTGCCAACATCCATTGGCTCATAGAAAAAGCAAGAGAATTCCAGAAAAACATGTACTTCTGCTTCATTGACTATGCCAAAGCCTTCGACTATATGGATCACATATAAAAAATTCTTCAAGAAATGGGAGCACCAGACCACCTTATCTGCCTCCTGAGAAATCTGTATGCAGGTTAAGAAGCAACAGTTAGACCAGACATGGAACAATGGACTGGTTTCAAATAGTAAAAGGAGTACATCAAGGCTGTTGTCACCCTGCCTATTTAACTTACATGCAGAGTACATAATGCCAAATGCTGGGCTGGATGAAGCACAAGCTGGAATCAAAATAGCCAAGAGAAATATCAATAACCTTAGATATGCAGATGACACCACTCATAGCAGAAAGCAAAGAGAACTAAAGAGTTTCTTGATGAAAGTGAAAGAGGAGAGTGAAAAGCTGGCTTAAACCTCAACTATCAAAAAACGAAGATCATGACATCTGATCTCGTCACTTCATAGCAGACATGGGGAAACAGTGGAAAAAGTAACAGACTATTTTTGGGCTCCAAAATCACTGCAGATGGTGACTGAAACCATGAAATTCAAAGGTGCTTGCTCCTTGGAAGAAAAGCTATGACCAACCTAGTTCAGTTCAGTTATTGAGTCATGTCCAACTCTTTGCGAACCCATGGACTGCAGCACGCCAGGCCTCCCTCTCCATCTCAAACTCCCAGAGCTTGCTCAAACTCATGTCTATCGAGTCAGTGATGTCATCCAACCATCTCATCCTCTTTCATCCCCTTCTCCTCCTGGCTTTAATCTTTCCCAGCATCAGGGTCTTTTCCAATGAGTCAGTTCTTCACATCAGGTGGACAAAGTATTAAGAGTTTCAGCTTCAGCATCAGTCCTTCAAATGAAAATTCAGGACTGATCTCCTTTAGAATGGACTGGTTGGATCTCCTTGCAGTCCAAGGGACTCTCAAGAGTCTCTTCCAACACCACAGTTCAAAAGCATCAATTTTTCAGCACTCAGCTTTCTTTATAGTCCAACTCTTACATCCATACATGCCTACTGGAAAAACCATAGCTTTGACTAGATGGACCTTTGCTGGGAAAGTAATGATTCTGCTTTTTAATATGCTGTCTTAGTTGGTCATAATTTTTCTTCCAAGGAGTAAGAGTCTTTTAATTTCCAACCTAGCAAGTGTCTTTTAACGACCAATCTAGGCAGCATATTAAAAAGTAGAGACATTACTTTGTTGACAAAGGTCTGTCTAGTTAGAACTATGGTATTTCCAGTAATGTATAGATATGAGGGTTGTACCATAAAGAAAGCTGAGCACTCAATATTGATGATTTTGAACTGTGGTGTTACAGAAGACTCTTAAGAGTTCATTGGACATCAAGGAGATCCAACAGTCAACCCTAAAGGAAATCAATCCTGAATATTCATTAGAAGAACTGATGCTGAAACTCCAATAGTTTGGCCACCTGATGCGAAGAACTGACTCATTTGAAAAGATCCTGATGATGGTCAATATTGAAGACAGAAGGAGAAGGGGATGACAGAAAATGAGATGGTTGTATAGCATCACTGACTCAGTGGACATGAGTTTGAACAAGTTCCAGGAGTTGGTGATGGATAGGGAAACCTGGCGTGCTGCACTCCATGGGGTTGCAAAGAGTCAGACATGACTGAGTGACTGTACTGAACTGAGAGTTTTGAAAGAACCTGGAGAAGTTTTATAAAGAGAAAGGAATGGACAAGCTTCCTAAAGAAGCAGAAGGCTTGGGAAGTCTTCTGAGATCAATACAATTGGACATAGATGGTGGCCACCCAGACTAGGCCTTGGTGAAAGAAAGTGAAATTGAAGTCACTCAGTTGTGTCTGACTCTTTGCGACCCCATGGACTGTAGCCTACCAGGCTTCTCCATCCATGGGATTTTCCAGGCAAGAATACTATAGTAGGTTGCCATTTCCTTCTCCAGGAGATCTTCCTGATCCAGGGACTGAACCCAGGTCTCTCGCATTGTTGGCAGATGCTTTACCATCTGAGCCACCAGGGAAATCCTGCCTTAGTAGGATGTTGATTTTATTCTCTGTGACAGGACACCATTGAAGGATCTGAATGAGGACTAATGACCAAATAATAGACTGATTTAAAAACTAAATTTATTCAAAGTAGTGCATGAAAAAACACTGTTTTCTTATCTTAGCTCACCTTTATTTATATAAAGTTTTTTGTTATGGCATTTTAATAATCTATGGTATTTAACTGGAAAATCAGGTGTTAACAACTTCTATTTAAAGTTTCCAATCTCTCATTTTTAGCATAATAGAATAATTTCTTGTTTTTATTATTTTGATAAATATGCCATGTAGATTGAAAATAACACTTATTCTAAAAACAAGCTCACATAAAAAAACTGTGTGTGTTTATATACACTGAATATATTATAAAAAGACAGGATTAAACAATGCATAGTGACTACCTCAAAGAGAGGAAGTGACTAAATTAAGTAAGGATAAAAGTAATAATTTTAATACTAAAATAATATTTGATTTTATATAATTATAAATATATTTTCTATTCTATATCTTAATGTAATTTATTCATATTTGTATTTTTATATAGAACCCTTTAAGTGTGTTGTCATCCTTGTCTTCATTCTCCTTTCCTACATGGTAATGTGTACACAAGACACAACCAACAAAGTGATACAAAACAAACAAAAAAAATCTACAGATCTCCAAGACAAAAATCACCTAATAAAATCAATCTTTTTCAAAATTACCCATACAAATACATACATTTTATATAATTTAAAATCTAAGTTGATATTATCCATTTTTACTTAATATTATAGTTTAACCTTTTTTCAAATTTTATATATGATTTTTTAAATATGTGTTATTTGTGTGAACAATATTGAAAATATTAATTTTATTAGGGGAGTTTGCTTTGGATATTGTTATTTGAATATTGTTTTACAATCATAAATATTATTTTTCAATAATTAAAAGACCTTTGAGTGCTGTTTATTCTCTTGATAACAAATAAATTAAATAAATAAATGTCGATTTTATGTTTCATATATAATTACCATCTTTCATTTATCTTTGTCAGTTGTGTCTGAACCAGTATCTGTATTGCCTGGCTGGAAAGGTGTCTTCCATATACCTGTTAAATGAAAGAATCAATGAATGAAAATAGTGTACTTATCTGTATTTTTCTATGAAAAGCCATTAGATTATCTCTTGAAAACTAAATGGAATTTCTTATATCCCTAACATTGTCACCCAATAATTTAACCTTATGGAGCATTACTTTAAAAGTACTATAATATACACTTACTTTGAAGCTTAACAGTTCTATGTTGATATGTTTCAGATCAACCAATATAAACAAAAATACCAATAATATGTGATTGTTTTATTGCATTGGTGATGATGATGACTTGCACATTCTTTCTATCTGAGAATCTTAAAAATATATTTATTATATAATATCACTAAACTTTGAGGTAGAAAAGGATAATTTAATAAAATATTTCTTAGAATATCTTCTGTACACTTGATTTCCATGCACAAAAAGAATGCTTTTAATTTGCAACCCAAGATATGTCTTTGATTGGACTGTAATTTGCATTCAGGAATTCCATTATAGATGTCTATGATAAACATGGCTGTTTCTAAAACGTTTGAAGGTTATAGAAATAAATTCAATAAAGAAAGGCTTAAGAAAGTACTTCTAACATGGTTATTTTAAAACTGGAATGACTATAGGCTGAAGGTAAAACTCATTCAAATATATTGAACAGTATTTTCTTCCTCAATGAAGTGAATAGCTTTGTCCTTTAGAAAATCAGAGAACAAAAAAGTGAATTCAATTTCAGAATAATATACAAATTTTCCATTGATTCTGAGTTGTTTAATGTTTGAGTTTGTTGAGCCTGCAACATTGAAAAATGTGTAATAAGGAAAACCCCCAAAATATGTTTTTATCTCTGATGAATTATGTGTAAACAAGAAATAGAACAAAATGGATTACAAGGTTCTTTTCCATTTTAAAATTCTATGCTTCCTGCTCAGATTAAAAATGCCATAATTATAAACATCTATTTTTTTCCTTCTTTATTTTAAAATGTATTTAACTGGAGGGTAATGGCTTTACGATGTTGTGTTGGGCTATGCCATACATCAACCTGAATCAACCATAGGTATATATATGTATCCTTCCTCTTGAACTTCCTTCCCATCTCCAACCTCATCTTACCCTCTAGGTTGTCACAGAACACTGGATTGAGTTTCCTGTGTCATGTAGCAAATTCTCGCTGGCTATCTGTTTCACATATACTAATGTATGTTTCAATGCTGCTCTCAATCTCTCACACCCTCTCCTTCCCCCACTGTGTCCAGAATTTGTACTCTGTCTGCATCTCTATCACTGCCCTACAAATAGTTCATCAGTACCATTTTTCTAGTTTTCATATATATGCATTAATACATGATATTTGCTTTTCTCTTTCTGACTTACTTCACTCTGTATAACAGGCTCTAGGTTCATCCACTTCACTAGAACTGACCCAAATGGCTAAGTAACATGCCATCATATATATGTACCACAACTTTATCCATTCATCTGGGCATCTAGGTTATTTCCTTGTCCTGTTTGTTGTAAATATTGCTGCAGTAAGCATTGGAGTACACGTGTCCTTTCCAATTCTGATTTCCTCAAGGTGTATGCCTAGTACTGGGGTTGCTGCGTCATATGGTAGCTTTATTCCTAAATTTTTAAGAAATCTCCTTACTCTTCTCCATAGTGGCTATATCAATTTACATTCCCAGAAACAGTGCAAGAGGGTTCCCTTTTCTCCAATCCTCTCCAGCATTTATTGTTTGTATTTTTTGGTGATGCCCCATTCTGATGGGTATAAGGTGATACTTGATCATAGTTTTGATTTGTATTTATCTAATAATAAGTGACTGGGGAAGGCAATGGCACCCCACCCCAGTACTTTTGCCTGGAGAATCCCATGGACGGAGGATCCTGGTGGGCTCCAGTCCATGGGGTCGCTAAGAGTCGGACACAACTGAGCGACTTCACTTTCACTTTCACTTTCAATAATAAGTGACACTGAACATTTTTTCATGTGTTTATCAGCCATTTGTGTGTCTCCTTTGGAGAAATGTCTGTTTAGGTCTTCTGACCATTTTTGATTGGGTTGTTTGATTTTTTATTACTGACCTGCCTGAGCTCCTTGTATATGTTGGAGGTTTATCCTTTGTCAGTTGCTTCATTTGCAATTATTTTCTCCCATTCTGAGGGTCTTTTAATCTTATTTATAGTTTCTTACAGAGAAGACAATGGCACCCCACTCCAGTACTCTTGCCTGGAAAATCCCATGGATGGAGGAGCCTGATGGGCTGCAGTACATGGGGTCGCTAAGAGTCAGACATGACTGAGCGACTTCACTTTCACTTTTCACTTTCATGTATTGGAGAAGGCAATGGCAACCCACTCCAGTGTTCTTGGCCTGGAGAATCCCAGGGACTGGGGAGCCTGGTGGGCTGCAGTCTCTGGGGTCGCACAGAGTTGGACACAACTGAAGCAACTTAGCAGCAGCAGCATGGTTTCTTAGAGATCAATCCTGAGTATTCATTGGAAGGACTGATGCTGAAGCTGAAGCTCCAATATTTTGGCCACCTGATGCGAAGAACTGACTCATTTGAAAAGACTTTGATGCTGGGAAAGATTGAGGGTAGTAGAAGAAGGGGATGACAGAGGATAAGATGGTTGGATGGCATCACTGACTCAATAGACATGAGTTTGACTTGGCTCTGGGAGTTGGTGATGGACAGGGAAGCCTGGCGTGCTGCAGTCCATGGTGTCGCAAACAGTCAGACATGACTGAGCGATCAAACTGAACTGAACTGATAGTTTCCTTTGCTGTGCAAAATCTTCTAAATTTAATTAAATCCTTTTTGTTTATTTTTGGTTTTATTTCCATTTCCCTAGATGGTGGGTCATAGAGGATCTTGCTGTGAGTTATGTCAAAGAGCATTCTGCGTACGTTTTCCTCTTAGGTCTTTAATACGTTTTGAGTTTATCTTTGTGTATGCTGTTAAGAATTGTGCTAATTTCATTCTTTTATGCTTAGCTGTCTAGTTTTCCTAGCACCACTTACTGAAAAGACTATCTTTTCTCCATTGTATATTCTTGTTTCCATTGTCAAAGTTAAGGTGCCCATAAATGCATGGGTTTTTCTCTGGGATTTCCATTTTGTTCTATTGGTCCATATTTCCGTTTCTTTGCCAGTGCCATACTGTCTTGACTGCTGTAGCTTTATACTATAGTTTGAAGTCAAGAAGGTTGATTCCTCCAGCTCCTTTCCTCTTCCTCAAGATTATTTTGGCCATTCAGCTTTTTTTGTGATCCATATGAACTGTGAAATCTTTTATTCTTGGTCTGTGAAAAACGCCATTGGTTAACTTGATAGGGACTATGTCATTTTCATAATTTTAATTTTTCCAACCTAGGAATATGGCATATCTCTCCATCTGATAAGCATGTCTCTTTATTAGAGATTTTAAAATACTCTTTTACTATTTTTCTAAAATAGTAAAAAGTGACAAATCAAATCCATGTATGCACAATAGCAAAACATGTTAGTAGACATTTATATTTATTTGTTATCCTGAATTATTTAATTATAAGAAATGATGTTTCGGATAAAAGTACTTTTCAGTACACATTTATAAACATATACATGCATACAGAAACATTTTAAGTATTACATGGTTTTCATTGTATATGTATATTGTCTGACTTCACCTAAGCAGAAAAGACCTCCAGGAGTCAATAATAAGAAATAAATATCTGTTTTAATACCATAAGAAAACCACATGATAGTATAAAGACATTTTGTTTCTCCTTTTAATGTATATAGTAAAACTTTACCTTATAAGTGCATCATCCCCAATAATGTAGATACTTTGAGGATTTCTATAAAATTAATGATTTCATTAACTGAACACTTCAATGTGACATCTTTGATTTTTTTTTTTTTTTCCATGCACCAGTATAATTGCTAGGATAAATGGAGAGTTTAACAGTTCTTTTCTTAATTCTATTAAACTGAAAGTTGGAAGGCTTTGTACGGTTATTCAGCACACAATGACATTTTTTAATTATATTGTCACCAAATTCCTCCTATGAACTAATTAGGCTCACATTATTCTTGCATTCAAAAATAACTGTTTGATAAAAAGAGTATAGTATTCTACATTTTAGCCAGAATGTTCTGAACATTTGGACTTCTTTTTGTGGGGATAAATGTCCTTTTCAATATAAGGATAGTAAAAGTACATATTAATAGAGACACACACACACATTCACAGAGACAGAGATGAGAGACAACATGAAAGGAAGTAAACTGTTTCTGTTTGCAGCAGATATGGTATGATATGTTAAAAAAAAAAAAAAAAAAAACTAAAAATTCCATCACAAAAGGTAATAAATCCAGTAAAGTTTGCAGGGTATAAAATCAGAAGTCAGTTGTATTTATTACTACTATACAAACCATAAACAATCAGAGAATTTTCTTAAAAAAAAAATTCTATTTACAATTGCATTGGATGGAATAAATACCCAGGAATAAATTTAATTGATGAAAAGACTTGTACATGGAAAACTATAATACAGTGATGAAAGAAACTGAGGAAAATGCAACTGAAAGATATTCTGTGCTCATGGACTGAATGAATTAATATTGTTAAAATATGCATACTACCCAAATGAATGCAATCCATTCAAAGTCCCAATGCATGCATGGTCAATTCACTCACAACAAAGGAGCCAAGAATATACAATGGGGTATTTATTCTCTTTTCAATAAATGGTGGTGAGGAAACTAGACAGCCAAGAGAATCAATCTGGATCCATATCTTACACACTCACAAAAATCAACTCAAAATGGATTCAATGTCCTTGAATTTAATATCTGAAATGGTAAAACTTCAAGGAGAAATCATAACAGGTAAGCTCCTTGACACTGATCTTGCCAATAATGCACTGAATGTGACATCAAAAAGCAAAAATAACAAGTAGGACTATATCAAATTAAAAGTTTTAGCACAGCAAAGGGAGTCAGTCAACAAAATGACAAGGACCCATGCAGTAGAAGAAAGTGTTTGTAACTCATATATATGATAAGGAGTTAATGTCCAGAAAAATAAATAACTCACAGCAATAAAAAGACAGCAATTTACTATTTTTTCCACAGAAATATACAAATGACCAACAGCTACATGAAAAGCTGTCCAGAATCATACTCAAGAAAATGAAAATCAAAACCAAAATGAGGTATCACCTCACAACTGTTAGAATGGCTATTAGCAAAAAGATAAGAGAGAACAAGTGTTAATGAGGAAGTAGAGAAAAAGGAACTCTTTTGCATTCATGGGAGGAATACAGATGGGTGCAACTACTATGAAAATAGTATGGAGCTTCCTCAGACAGTGAAAATAGATCTACCATATGATCCAGCAATGCGCCTTCTGGAACTGTTTCCCAAGAAAAGGAAAACAGGGTCTTGTAGAGATACTTGTACTGTCATACTAAATTCAACGTTATTCAAAATAGCCAAGATATGCCAACAACCTAAGTGTGCACCAACAGATAAGTGAATAAGGATGCAGTGCATATATATATATATATATATATATACATATACATATATTATATAATGTATCCCATGAGATTATATACTATATAATATATATAATATATCCTATGACATGAGCCATGAGAAAGGACATCCTGCTGTTTATGACAAGAATAGAACTTAAGAGTATTGAAATATAAGTAAGCTAAATAAGAGAAAGACAAATGCTTGAGGGTATCAATTATATATGGAATCTAAAAAAAAAAAAAATTGTAGATACAGAGAGTAGAATAGTTGTTACCAGGTGCTGGAGGATGGGAAAAAAGAGAACTTGATCAAAGAATACAAACTTCCAGGTGTAAGTTCTCAGCATCTGATAGTGATTACAGATAATAATACTCTATTGTATACCTGAAAATACCTTATTCTCTCTACTGCTCAGAAAATAGACCTTAAGTCTTCTCACCACATAAAGAACTGGTGATTATGTGATAGGATTAGAGGTGTTAGCTAACTCTATGGTGGTAATCATTCTGCATATGTAAGTGTATCAAATCAACAAGTTTTATATCTTAAAAATTTATGGAATGTTATTTGTCAGTTGTATCTTTATAAACTGAAGAGAAAAACTCTGTACTTTAAGTGGTTATATTATGGGTTAAATGAGATAATGAATAAAAATATGCTTCATAAAATATATACTGATACACATATTAAAAGTGTTAATATTATAATGGATCTCAACTTCCCATGATACTTTTATGGTTCTCTTTAAAAACAACATTTTGAATATCTTTCATGAAAACAAAATACCCATTTTTAGATATTTAGAAATAATCTGCTGAACTTGTTATTAAGAAACCTAACTTTATATCACTTTAAAAAAGTAATAAATAAATGACAAACTAGCTTCCAAAGAGGCTGAGAGTGGAAAACTGTGATTATGGACATGATTGAAGTACACAAACTCTACTGTTTTTAGTTTCATTGACTATACGAGGAACAATGGGGGTACACTGGGTATAGGTCTTGGAAGCTTAAAGATAAATATACATTTCACTGAGACAGCCAAAGGTCTTGTGAAAATTAAAACCAGAATGGAACAGGGTTTAAGCCCCTAGTACAAGAAGCATTTGGTTTTAGCTATATACAAAGTATAAATACATACAACCTGGAAGATATTTGATAAAAATTCATTTTAGAGTGATATTTATATTTAGTAATAGTATGGAAAATTCTGTTAGGAAGAACGAATTATAAAAATTTAACTCATTAGACTCAGACTCGACATTTAAAATCTGACCCAGATTTACCCTTTCAAGCCTGCCTCCTACTTCTGAATCCTAAACACATTGTGATGAAGAGTCTGTGTTTCTTTAACTATAAATTTATTTTTATTACTTATTATATTCAGAAAGAAATTCCTTTTTAGCTCAACATTTCTCTACTAAAATTCAAATCTTAGAAGTTTGTCTTCTAAAATATAGAAAATGAAGAAAACATTATAATGAGAAGGAAGATTAAAGTTTTTTTAATCAAATTCATAATAGAGATTAAGTAACTTTTCTATAAATGCAAGTCAGTAAATTGTATGAGGAAAAAAGCAATTTTAGGACACAAACCATGCCAGACATATCATGTTAATTATTTTTTATTTTCACATTCTTTGCAAATTATCCATTTTATTGGTGACAAATTGTTTCCTTATTGATAGCTAAAACCCACAGAGAACTCTGACATCTAGCTAACTGCATATATACTTTTAATCTGATTGAAATTGATCATATTACATCAGTTTCTGTTTTATTAATTATGGGACCTATGTTCAGAATCAGAGCCTCTTCTGAACAAAAATATTCTGATGTCTTATGTTGAGTGTGTTAGCAGAGAATTCAAAAGAGAAAAGAGAAAGGAAAAAAATGCACAAATAGAAAAGAGCACACATTCATATGGTTGACTATTGAGTGTGAAAGCCAAAGGTCCCCCCAAACAATCTTTTTCAAACATTGGAAACCTTCAGAACTTCATAAGTCAGAGAATCCAGGCCACACTGAAGTGGGTCCACAAGAATACTCTTGGGACATCTGGGATGTTCTGGAGTAACAGCATGGTGGACCTCACCATCATTCGTTGTTGAAAAACACTACTAATGCCTTTGAGGAAAGAATGTTGAATTGCTCAGTTAAACAGGGCACTAGGAAAAGGTCAGTTTTCCTTTCAATCCCAAAGAAAGGCAATGCCAAAGAATGCTCAAACTACCGCACAATTGCACTCATCTCACACGCTAGTAAAGTAATGCTCAAAATTCTCCAAGCCAGGCTTCAGCAATATGTGAAACGTGAACTTCCAGATGTTCAAGCTGGATTTAGAAAAGGCAGAGGAACCAGAGATCAAATTGCCAACATCCGCTGGATCATGGAAAAAGCAAGAGAGTTCCAGAAAAACATCTATTTCTGCTTTATTGACTATGCCAAAGCCTTTGACTGTGTGGATCACAATGAACTGTGGAAAATTCTGAAAGAGATGGGAATAGCAGACCACCTGATCTGCCTCTTGAGAAATCTGTATGCAGGTAAGGAAGCAACAGTTAGAACTGGTCATGGAACAACAGACTGGTTCCAAATAGGCAAAGGAGTTCATTAAGGCTGTATATTGTCACCCTGCTTATTTAACTTATATGCAGAGTACATCATGAGAAACGCTGGACTGGAAGAAACACAAGTTGGAATCAAGATTGCCGGGAGAAATATCAATAACCTCAGATGTGCAGATGACACCACCCTTATGGCAGAAAGTGAAGAGGAACTAAAAAGCCTCTTGATGAAAGTGAAAGTGGAGAGTGAAAAGGTTGGCTTAAAGCTCAACATTCAGAAAATGAAGATCATGACATCCGGTCCCATCACTTCATGGGAAATAGATGGGGAAACAGTGGAAACAGTGTCAGACTTTATTTTTCTGGGCTCCAAAATCATAGTAAATGGTGACTGCAGCCATGAAATTAAAAGGCGCTTACTCCTTTGAAGGAAAGTTATGACCAACCTAGATAGCATATTCAAAAGCAGAGACATTACTTTGCCAACAAAGGTTCATCATGTCAAGGCTATGGTTTTTCCAGTAGTCATGTATGGATGTGAGAGTTGGACTGTGAAGAAGGCTGAGTGCGGAAGAATTGATGCTTTTGAAATGTGGTGTTGGAGAAGACTCTTGAGAGTCCCTTGGACTGCAAGGAGATCCAACCAGTCCATTCTGAAGGAGATCAGCCCTGGGATTTCTTTGGAAGGAATGATGCTAAAGCTGAAACTCCAGGACTTTGGCCACCTCATGTGAAGAGTTGACTCATTGGAGAAGACTCTGATGCTGGGAGGGATTGGGGGCAAGAGGAGAAGGGGACGACAGAGAATGAGATGGCTGGATGGCATCACTGACTCGATGAATGTGAGTCTGAGTGACCTCCGGGAGTTGGTGATGGACAGGGAGGCCTGGCATACTGTGGTTCATGGGGTTGCAAAGAGTCAGACACAACTGAGCGACTGAACTAAACTGAACTGAAGTCTTGCTGAGTAGATTGTGACTCCAGTCCTCAAACAGAATTACACTGTGAATATGCAAGTTAGAAAAAGTCCACCTGTGTGAATGTGACAAGATAGAATTTTGATGGAAACTCTTTGGCCTGATGTCTACATAGGTGGTTGAATTTACCACAGATACAATGGCTGCAAGCAATATAATGGGATTTAGTGGGCTTCCCAGGTAGCTCAGATGGTAAAGAATCTACCTGCAATGCAGGAGACCAGGGTTCAACCCCTGGGCATGGAAGATCCCCTGGAGAAAGAAATGGCATTCCATTCCAGTATTCTTGCCTGGATAATTTCATGGACAGCGGAGCCTGGTGGGCTACAGTCCATGGGGTCACAAAGAGTCAGAGATATTTAAGTGACTACCAGTGATCTAAAATAGATGATATAGGAATCACATTCTAATAATGACACTGAAATTTCTGGTAATTTTCAGGAATATATTCCTGTTTTTCAGTATCTAAGATAACTTACAGCTGTAATAGTCACTTAAGAAACAAACTATTCTGTAATATTAAATGCCTTGACCTAGGAGAGTAGCTCCATTAATAATCCATAAATGAAAGTAAGGTCTTGAGCTCTCACTCTAATATACAAGTTAGAATAAAAAAATCTCTGACCATTTAGAGCCTAGTTGAAGTAGTGATTTGGTTATTGTACAGAATTTACCTGTTACATCAATTGGTCTATTTGACTAAAAATATATTTGCTATTTATTTTTTATGTCTTCAAGAGTCTAAAATATTAACATTCAAGATATTCAATGTATTTGAACCAAAAATGACAGGGAATTTTTCAAAAAAAATTGAAAGAGTTTCTTAACATAAGCATGAAATCCATTAGCTATTTCAAAAAGAAACACACATATCCTGGCTTTAGATCATTTGGGCAGTAGCTTAGGAAGGGGGAACATTATTTATGTTTTCTGAACTATTTATCATGATGCTTCCTGGTGAAAACAACAACACAAATCCCAAACTAACTTACAAAGCACAGATGGAATTTTCCTCAGAATTCTAGTTCATATATGAAACAAATCCTTTTGCTTCAGTCATCAGTATCCTTAAAGATTTTCAATAACAGACAAATACACTAATTGTTTTCAAGGGGAACATATGTTTGAAATGCAGTACATGATTTTTGAGATGCTGTTAATCATTACAAATATCTCAAAATGGAATGGGATACCAGATTCTTTTCATATCCTAGAAATCATTGATTAGTTCAACAACTATTAGAAATGAAACCAATGTTGGATATGTAATTTTGTTTGGAATAACAAGAAATTAAAGTAAGAGTTTAAATAGTTCAGGGACGTTTATGCGGTTAACTGGTAACTAAAATGGGACTGGGACTTTCGCTTCTGACTAAAGGCCTAAGCAAATACTAACCTGCTATAAATAATTTGTGTTTATTTCAGTTGAGTCTTATGACAATATACTAATTACTGCCTTCATGCAATAAATAGAAGTGAATTATAAATGTCATTTGGAGTAGGAAAATGGATTAAAAGGGAGTAAAATAGGACAAAGATGATACTTGAGTTAAAAGCCATATATATTAGCTTTTTATTACTTAATTAAAGAGACTTGAGACATTCCAGGGAAAGGAATCATACTGAGAAATTGCTACAGATCCTGACAAGAGTGATGGTCAATGGACCCAAGGAGAGAGATTTGGCTCTTCTCAGGATTCACAGCACTGTTGATAGAAAATACAAAAGAGAATTCTGATCGTGAGTTTGAGGAAAAATAAAGGAAAAAAGTAATTTGCATTTAACTAAAAAAAAAAGCACACAGTATTGTTCTCTCCCTCTTTTAAGAAAATAGTCTGAAACAGTGTATGAAATTTTTCTGAATCTTAGAATTCAAGAATAATTAGAAATCATTGAATGGGGCTTAATGGGACTAGAATTTTGAGATCTCCTCTATTCACATTTTGAATTTCAGGTTCTTTCATACAAAATCATTTTCTGGAACTTTGGAAAGAATTTTATATTTTCAAACATATATAAACTTCATGAAAACAGAAAATTAGTAACTGTGCTATATCACTTTACAACATGCTGCTGCTGCTGCTAAGTCACTTCAGTCATGTCTGACTCTGTGCGACCCCACAGATGGCAGCCTACCAGGCTCCCCCATCCCTGGGATTCTCCAGGCAAGAACACTGGAGTGGGTTGCCATTTCCTTCTCCAATGTGTGAAAGTGAAAACTGAAAGTGAAGTCGCTCAGTCGAGTCCGACCCTCAGCGACCCCATGGACTACAGCCTACCAGGCTCCTCTGTCCATGGAATTTTCCAGATAAGAGAACTGGAGGGGGTTACCATTGCCTTTTCCACTTTACAACATATGTATCCATATGAAACTAAAGCAGCTTTCCTATTTTTCTTGATGTTGGAACACTATTTAATATAAACTTCTTCAGAAAATTAGTTCATAAAAAATATGTATCTTTTAGTAAAAATGTATGACTATTTAACTTGAACAATGTGGACATTTAATAAATATTTAAGAACATTAGTATATTAATAGTTATGCCATTCTCTTTAATAGCTAAATAAATCTGCATGAATTTCACTACATGTGAATATTATGCATATGTATACGTCCATAAATATGTGTGTATGAATACATGGAGTATTAAGAGAAGAGAGTGACCATCTGTGTCAGGTATTGTTTAGAACCTGAGTAAGATGAATAAAGTGTCCAGTGAATTTGGGAAAGTAGAGATTTTGACCTTGAAAATAAGCCAAATGAGGGTACTTTGGCTAGATTGGAGTAATGTGAAGAGAGAAGTTGGAGATGAAATATGGTTTTATGTGGAATATGCCCTGAAAGGATGCATTTGAAAAATAGTGTGGTTGCTATATGTTAGTGAGTTATAAACATTTTGACATTTTTAGGATTATTTTGCTGTCCTGTAGGAAAATATAAAGATATTTCTACTTCATTTTGGATTTATGACCCATTTTACCTAAGTTATTATTAATTTTTTCTTTGTGACTTCATATACATCTACTTAATTATATGACAGTAGACGGCTTCTTATTTTACAAAGGTGAATCCAATGAGGTAGATTGTGAAATCAGTAGTTTATCTATAGCTTAAAATAAATTGGTTCATTGAGTTGATCTCTATAACAACAGCTTGTCATTAAGTTTTGTCAGCATTCTTTAAGTTATTGGGTTAATGATAACTAGCTAATAGAATAGATTGGTTAATGGGATTCTTGGTCACCCTTATCTGACTCATGGATATGTGGCTTTGTTATTTGAAATTACAGTTAAGCATCTGACATAACTGTTCCTTGACATACAATATAAACACAATAAAATCTGTTCATATGTATAGATACTCAGTGACACTGTTCATCCTTGGTAGGCATGTTTTCATCATCATTCATTTTATGAAATACATTTCATTTGGCACCAAATCACACAGTGTAGAGAGAAAAGGAAGGCATTTTAGCATACATATTAATGTACTCAGCAACAAAGAAAAAGTATGCAAATCAGCAACACAATGCTATATTTTCCAGCAGGCACATGTCTTCAGTCATTTAAATCCATTAGAAGTACCCTAAACATAATGATTTCATCTCATGCCTCTGTAACTTATGATGGTTATAAGACAGAGCAAAAATATATATTGTATATTCAAATAATTCCTATTACAATTACATTAAACATTAGAATCTGTTTAGAATATATGACCTAGTTTTCAGACAGGTCAACTTTCTACAATAGTCTCTATATGATACTGATACATCCACACTTAAGAGTTTTAGTGGATTAACTGTGTATGACTAGACTTATAAGGTTAGGACTTGCAAATGAGTAATATAAAAATTCTTATAAAATAATTATACACAAAGGAGCTTTGATTGTAAAAGTTAACAAACTGTTAATTATAATTTTTTTCCATCTGTGAGGTCATCTTTAATGTTGCTATTTGAAAGAAATCTTTAATAGATACATCAAACACATTGTTTCTGTTATTTACACAGACTACATTCCTGTGCTTTTCATTATTCCATTCACAATAATCAGGCTTTTATCCCCACTCCTCCACTGAAACTGTTATCAGGTTCATAGCAACTTCACTAAGCCACATCTGGTGACGAATTCTGGACTTTCAACTGTATTTGGCACTGTTTATACTTATGCATCCCTACAGAAGGAAATGGCAACTCACTTCATTATTCTTGCCTGGAGAATCCCATGGCAGAAGAGCCTGGCATGCTATAGTCCTTGGGGTTGCAAAGGGTCAGACACAACTGAGCAACTAAACAACATATACATGCATCACTTCTTTCTTCCTATAATTTACTTTACTTGGCCTATGGGGCACCATTATATTCCTTTCTCCCAATGCCATCCCCTTTTCTAGTTCCTTTTCTTCCCCACCTATAAATATCTGAGCTCCAAAGCTTGACTCTGATGTTTATTCTGCAGACCTAACCATTTCCCTGTACTAGAAACTCACTTATCAAACTTTCTGCCTCTCTTCAAAACTTTAATATGTAGTGGTGTCAAAAATGGATTTTATCCAAAATAGAACTTTTGATCTCTCCCTTCAAGCTGTAAAAGATAAGGTATCTGAAAACAAGGTCTTGTTAAATGTCATATATAAAGTACTGAGAATGGAACCTGGAATACAGTATTCAAAGAATAAACACTAAAGCAAATAAAAATAAATGACAGAAAACAGAGACATGACCATTTAAATGCAGTAACAGTCATGTTTTGAAATAGTGTGAAATCTCCATATATATGTTGTGGAGGCAGGGTTCCAAATAACAAAATGATTGGCAATTGTCTCAGAATTTTTCTAAAGATAAGATGTACTGAGTAAAGGATTCAGGAATTCATTGTCTAGAAGCTTACAGAATATCTGAACCAAAAACTATTTAAATTATTTAAATAGGTTTTAAACTATTTAACTATTAAAACTATTTAAATAAGCTCAACACTAAAAAAACTAAGATCATGGCACCCAGTCCCATCACTAGGTGGCAAATAGATGGGGAAACAATGGAAACAGTGACAGAATTTATTTTCTTGGGCTCCAACACTGCTTCAGATTATGACTACAGCCATGAAATTAAAAGATGCTTGCTCTTTGGAAGAAAAGCTATGACAAACCTAGACAGTGTATTAAAAAGCATAGACATTACTTTGTTGACAAAGGTCCATCTAGTCAAAGCTGTGGTTTTTCCAGTGGTCACATATGGATGTGAGAGTTGGACCATAAAGAACACTGAGCACTGAAGAAGTGATTCTTCTGAACTGTGGTGTTGGAGAAGACTCTTGAGAGTCCCTTGGACTTCAAGGAGATCCAATCAGTCCATCCTAAAGGAAATCAGTCCTGAATATTCATTGGAAGGACTGATACTGAAGCTGAAGCTCCAATACTTTGGCCACCTGATGTGAGGAACTGACTTTTTAGAGAAGACCCTGATGCTAGTAAGATTGAAGGCAGGAGGAGAAAGGGACGATAGAGAATGAGATGGTTGGATGGCATCACCAACTCAATGGACATGAGTTTGACCAAGCTCTGGGAGTTGGTGATGCACAGGGAAGCGTGGTGTTCTGCAGTACATGGGGTCGGAGAGAGTTGAACTTGACTGAGTGACTGTGTGCTCAGTCACTTCAGTCATGTCCAACTCTCTGTGACCCCATGGACCATGGCCTCTCAGGCTCCTCAGTCCACGAGATTCTCCAGGCAAGAATACTGGAGTGGGTTGCCAGTTTCTTCTCCAGTGATAAAGTATGAAATGAGTGAAGTGAGTGGAGTGAAGTCGCTCAGTCGTGTCTGACTCTTTGCGAGCCCATGGGCTGCAGCCTACCATGCTCCTCTGTCCATGGGATTTTCCAGGCAAGAGTACTGGAGTGGGTTACCATTTCCTTCTCCAACTCAGTGACTGAACTGAATTTAAATTATATATCATTATATATGTAAATAACTCCATAGAATTTAAGCTATATTGAAAGTTTATAAAGGTTTTGTGATAGAAACCTTTCAGATATTATAAATTATGACTGTGAACAGTATGGATTTCACTGCAGACACAATTCTTCTACCCACTTGAAGCATACCAGGTAAGCAGCATCTCCTTCACAAGGCAGAGTTTGCAAAGACCAATTCCAGAGTCCTTTTACACAAACAATACAACCATGAGCTGATGACACAACAATCTTCCCTCACAAGGTATGTATTCAGATAGGCTATATCAAATTCTTATGATATATCTCTGTACTTATGGGACTGCCACTGTATCTCCTTATATACATTTCATCTACTGAACAAGATCATAGTAGAGTAAAATGGAAAACACACATATACATAACTGTGTGTTCACATCATGTCCAACTCTTTGTAATCCCATGTACTTTAGCCTGCCAGGCTCCTCTGTCCATTGGATTTCCCAGAAAAGAACAGCAGACTGGGTTGTCATTTCTACTCCAGATACATAACTATACATATGCACAATATTATGAAATGGTATCTAAAAAGTAAGATGTAGTTTAATCTAGATTTGATATTGGATCTCTTCCAATTTCATCAGAGATTTAATCAGATATGGTTGCTTTACTGTGAATATTCAGGAGAATGTTCTAATTTTCTGAGCTATTAAATGAGATGGGCAAATGCAGAAGAAAAATAACAAAAAAAAAGAAAGATGAAGAAAACTGCTTGTATTTTTACTCACCCCTGTAACAAACAAGGAAGCATCACTCACTTCGAAAATATTGCTCCTTGAAAACATTTTATGCTATTCCCCTTGTTAAGTTTATGGGAAATAATTGATTTCAAGCCCTTGGCCTGTGGATAAGAAACAGCTATTCCTAACTTCAATTTAAGAAGCAGCAGCTGCATCTAGTCTCTTAGGATGTACACAGCACCCTGGAATCCATGGTGGCAGCCAAGCATTGTGTTTCTCTGGCTATTACACTTTTTTCTGATTTTTCATAAAGCTTAGGATACTAATTTCAGGATATAGAATGTTCAGCTCTTGCAAGTTTGAGGACAGTAGCCCTCCAACTGACAGTAATATGTTCTCAAGCTTGAATACGTCTCTCTGCATCAGCATCTCCAGTAAATAATTTCTTGCCATCTGTTTTTCAACCACTGTGTGCATTTGATAGAGTAAGTGAAGCCGCAGGATTATTGCAATGACACACCGCACCTCTTTGTCATTTTCTTGGCAGTTTTCCATTATAAAATATCAAGCATATTTTGCACTTATTCTCCCAAACCATTTCAGTTTTGTAATTTTTGTCATCCTCAGCAAATTAATCCCACACATGCCTTTGTCTGTCATGTGAACCATGCAGAAATTTTGAATTATGTCACCTCTATAAATGGGAATCTTGGAAGAAGGATTAAATGCTAAGGGTGATCAGTCAGAGAAAGTGGCAACTCGTCTGGTTCAATGATTAAAGTCTGGACCTGAAAATAAGAATTACTAGGTTCTATTTGTGGCTTTGCTATCAATTTGCTGTGTGACTTTTAGCAAGAGTTTTTCACAAGGAATTAGTTTTCAGATATGGGCTAAAGCAAAAAATCATAGACCTTCAAAAGCTAAGAGAAGAAATTGTTTCATTTCTTAGAAACATCATGCAGTTTATTAGTGTGACATTTAGAGAGTATGGGCAAGTTTCAGGGAAATAAATATTATATGTCAGTTCATCTGATAATCAAAACATTAGCTGAAGAAATGTAACTTAGTATGCTGCATTTTCTCATATGTTCAAATAAGGCAAGCTGACTGTTAATTTCAGTTAGACATTGTTGCGTACAGGAAGAATCTACAAGGAACTTTCATAAATTATTTGGAAAATTTATTTCATAAATTATTTGGAAAATTGAATGATACTATAAAATTAAATTTAGATCTCAAATAAAAACTGATAATTTCAATATTAGACCAGATTTTTTTCACTAATTCTATTTTTTTATGTTCTTGTTCAGACCATGTTCAGACTGCTTTGTTCTTCCTCTTGCTAAGACTTCACTGTCATTTATATCCCAGCCCAGAGTAACTCTGCCTCTAAATTCATATAATAAAATTTCCCAGATGCTTTGTTTGTGATTGCTAGTGTTTGTGTGGTCGGTCTTTAAATCTTTTCTTTAAATTTTAATTATTTGAGCCTTTCAAACTGCAAGAGCCTTACCCTTTTGAATCAAACTAGACCACACAAATATCTACAAAATGGCAAGTCTGCAGGTCTTTATTCATTATTCAATCCCACATGCATCTGTCTACCTATTTCTCTATGTATAAGAAACAGGTTTGTGTATAAGCAAAAACTTCTTTTTCCACAAAAAATGAGATTATAAGATGCATTTTTTGGCATTTTTCCTTTTTATTTTTAGTGAATTAATAGTAAACTTTTTTAAGGTGTAGTATTCTGGATTGCTCCTGCTGCTAAGTTGCTTCAGTCGTGTCCGACTCTGTGCGACCCCATAGACGGCAGCCCACCAGGCTTCCCTGTCCCTGGGATTCTCCAGGCAAGAACTCTGGAGTGGGTTGCCATTTCCTCCTCCAATGCATGATAGTGAAAAGTGAAAGGGAAGTTGCTCAGTCATGTCCGACTTGTAGCGACCCCATGGACTACAGCCTACCAGGCTCCTCCATCCATGGGATTTTCCAGCCAAGAGTACTGGAGTGGGGTGCCATTGCCTTCTCCAGCAACAGTTTCTACTATGTTCCAATTAGTGCTAGTACTTTGTATGAACTATTTCATTTAATGATCAAAACAACCCTATGACTTAAGTATTACTATCTCCATTTCATTTACTAAGAAGGAAACCAAGGCACAGAGAAACTAAAACTTTACCCAGTGATTAAGCCAGTACATGGGATATAAAACTAAGACTCTGTGGCTCCAGAACCCATGATTTTAATTACAACACACTATTGCTTCCGTGTATATTAGCCTGGACATCTTTGTATTACAATAAATGCAGAACCCATTCATTCTTCTTAACGGGACTTCATGTTCCAAACTGTGGAAGTTGATTGAGCTGATTTTTGTTGATTGAAGTCATTGAAGTTGATTGAAGTCATTTTCTCCCATGCTTTAGTTTCATTTTCTATAGAATGAAGAAATTAATAATGTCTACCAAAAACTTGATATGATTAATAAAATGACAGTACATGTGAATTACAAATGAAAACCTGGTAAATAAAGCACATTAATAATTTTGTTTTATTAAAATATAGGCAAACATCCTCCTTTGATCACTTTTATTATAATCAGCTGCTTACCATGACAAGTATACTGAACTAACCATTTCTGTGTGTTTGTTGGTAGTTTCCTCTTAAATAGACAAGGGCAATTTGCCATTTTGAAGTATGCAATTTAATCATTTCTTAGAATAGCCACAAGACTGTACAGTTTTCATGCTTGTGTGCTCAGTCATGTTTGACTCTTGGTGACCCCACAGACTGTAAACCACCAGGCTCTTCTGTCCATGAAATTTTTTAGGCAAGAATACTGCAGTGGGTTGCCATTTCCTCCCCTAGGGGATCTTCCAGACCCAGGGATTGAGCCACAGTCTTTTGAGTGACCTGCATTAGCAGGTAGATTCTTTACCACAGAGCCACCTGTACTCAGTGGTTGGGCAGTTATCTCCACTATCTAATTCTAAGATATTTTTATCACCCCTTCCTAGCCAAAAATCCATATCCATTAGCAGTCATTGCACATTTCTCCTCTCAAAGGATCTGGCGACATCTAATCTACTTTCTGTCTCTAGAGATTCAGATTTGCTTTACTAGACATTTCATGGAAATGGAATCATACAATACATTGTGTCTGGCTTCTTTAGCTTCATATGTTTACAAGCTTCTCCCATGTTGTAGCACAAATCAGTACTCCATTCCTTGAATGCAGTTGCCAATGTACTCTCTGGATCCAGCATCTATTGGGCAGTACTCTCACTTCATTTGGGGGCAAAAATACTGAGTCTGGAAACGGTGAACAGTCATCTCTCATACTCACTGGCTGTGTTGGTCTTCTCTGCCTCAAACATTGTGGTGGTTGTTGTTCAGTCACTAAGTCCTGTCTGACTTTTTGCAACCCCCTGAACTATGGCATGCCAGGCTCCTCATCCTACAGTATGTCCTGGAGTTTGCTCAGATTCATGTCCATTGAGTCACTGATGCTCTCTAACCATCTCATCCTCCACTGCCCCCTTCTCCTTTTTGCCTTCAATCTTTCCCAACATCAGGGCCTTTTCCAGTGAGTTGGCTCTTTACATCAGTTGACCAATGTATTGGAGCTTCAGCTTCAGCATCAGCCCTTCCAGTAAATATTCAGAGTTGATGTCCTTTAGTGAGGATTGACTGGTTTTATCTCCTTGCCATCCAAGGGACTCTCAAGAGTCTTCTCCAACATCATAGTTCAAAAGAATCAATTTTTCTGCACTCAGTCCAGCTCTCACATCCATACATGACTACTGGAAAAACCATAGCTTTGACTATATGGAAATTTGTCTTTTTTAATATACTGTCTAGGTAGATAAATCTTAGGAAGTACTTGCCTTCTGAGGGTCTATTCAATTCTCCTTCTGCTCTGATTCTATTGATACTTTTCCTTTTGAGGTTAGTACTCAAAAGGTAAAAGCTACCTTTCGGAGAGGTAAGGCTAGTCTCTAATATTTGGCAAATCAAGGAAGAAAAAGTGAGATGTCATGTTAGTCTGAAGTCCCTGATTCACTCTCAAATTCATTTTAGCAGGGAAATTTTCAAAATATGGAATGAGCATTCCATAAAACCCTGTCTCTCTCCTGGTCAATCTATTTTGACAACTAATCCATGCAAATTAGGAAAGAAATGAAGCATCAAACAAAAAAATGTGGGAAGTTTTAATTACCCATTTTTCTGTTTTCCTTTACTGTGCTAAATGATCACATACATTATTAAATTAGATAAATTACAATGGAGTTCTTCGTTCAGCATTATTTTGCACAAGCAATATTAAAGAGTTTAACAATATAAAATCTGTTCTAAAAATTAACTGTATTCTTTTTAAAATGTGTATCTAAGGACTCTAGTTACTTTGGCAAATATTAAATAGAAATCTGTGCCAACAGATTTAATTGGCACTTTTTGGATGTGGCTTTCTCCAGATTGAAGTATGAAGTGGTTGATCCCAGAGAAAAGTCATAATTGCGCAGTTTAATAATGAGGCTAATGAATTATGTATTATTAGGTATGTTCAAGAAGGTGATTGCTATTTACTGTTTGCTGTGTTAAGGAATTATTTTAAGAAGGAAGGCCTGAGAAAAGTTTTCAGCTGCTTCGTTTGCCATTCCCTCCTTCTCAAAGACTTGATTTGCAATCAACAGTTATGTAAATTTTTTTATCAGATTAGACTTTCAGAACTAGATTTCCCTTAATATATGCAACTGCTACCTCAGTGAAACTGACAAAATGTCAGAGAGAGGGACAAGGTTCAGTAGTTAGCAAAATGGTAGGAGTCTAAAAGCAATCCAAATTGAGAAAGCTTTTCTTTTTCCTAAGGTTGTAATTTCCTAAAGGACAAGCAGAAAAGAAAACTCCTATGGACCATTTGATTTACATATCACATAATTTAAACATTCCTGGTAGCTAACAGTTTGTGTTTTATTAAATAATGATGATAATTTTAGCTATACTTTATGTTAAAATGAAATATAATACCATTTCTAGTTCATTTGGTTTGGGTATTCTAAGAAGTCTTTAATCTTTTCTTTAGTTTAAAGACTCCTTTTATAAGTCTTTATAATTTTAATCCATAACACATAGTCTAGAGAAGTGACAGTATATATGCGATTGATGTTAAGATTTTTATTGTGCTAAATTTCTAATATACTACATTTATTTATTCAGTATCAAGTTTAGTAGAACCTGGAATGTATACATGCTGTTATAAAATGTTTATCAATATTGAAGTTCTATAAGCCAGATTGCCTTGTATAAAGTATTGTGTGTGTTAGTCACTTGATCATGTCCAACTCTTTGAGACCCCATGGACTGTAGCCTGCCAGGTTTCTCTGTCCATGGGATTCTCCAGGCAAGAATACTAGAGTTGGTTGCTATTTCCTTCTCCAGAGGGTCTTCCTGACCTAGAAATCAAACCCAGGTCTCCTGAATTGCAGCCAGGTTTTTTACTGTCTAAGCCACCAGTATTGTATGTATATTTAATTATAATATATGTCCAAAATGGTAAGTGAATGTGCTATTTAAGTAAACCCTTTTCCTATGTAAGGAATGTTTCATATTTTAGAGTGTATTACCTTGATCAAATTCATTTGCACTACAAAATTCAAGTTACTCCTCCTAAATTTGTCTTTTTTTTTCCTTTAAGGATTCATAATTTTTGTATAGGGAGAAAAAAATGTTTAATCTTTGATCACTGGCACTTGTATCTCCAACATATATTGAATGAGTCTTAAAGTCACTATTTTTTTCTTATGGAAAATTTGAAATATTTTAGATTTGTCTTTTAATGATTTCTGTCCTATCTAGTTTCCTGCTTCCTACTCTGTGATAGTATGTTGCCAATATTTTCCAAAATATTAGCAATTTGCACTGCTTTTCCTTATAAGTGTTTTAATTATTTATACTCCAAATATAAAATATACACTAAATGGGCAAAATTTTAAATATAACTTTCTCACCAAAGCTTTAGGGAATAAATTCTTTGACACAAGGGAATTAGTTACATGTCAAGATTTCTTTCATTTACAGATTTGTGGAAAAGAAGAAATATATTGGACAGAAAAAAGCCTGTCTAGAAACAATTTATAATTGTACATAATCAAATTATTAACAATAATTTAGTTTAATTAGACACAGCATAGTTTTATTCTTTATAAGCTTTTACATATATCTCCATGTTCACAATTCAATGTGAATTTTATTATTTTCTTATGTATTATATTATTATTAGTTTTCATTTAGTGATTATAAAATAGAATACTGAAAAGCTGTATCAGAATGGCTGATTCATTTTGTTGTACAACAGAAACTAACATGACATTGTAAGACTATACCCCAATTTAAGAAGAAGAAGAAGAAAAAAAAAAAAAAAAAAAACATCTGAAGGGATAAAAAAAGATAAAACAGAAAAAGACTACAATTTCTGGTACTTCCTGGGCCTAATAGCTGTAATTCTTCTGCTTTACCATTATTCTTTACCACATTGCTATGTCATGATATTCCACTTCAGAAAATATGAATTTGTCCTAACTGCATTATGTGGATAATAAGATTTTACTTAAACATTATTTACATGTCCAGATATCATATTAATAGGGTTTAATATAGATTCCTTTTGCTCTTGCTCCATATCAACAAACCCCAAGTACTTACTGTCTCCAAAATATTAGAGTTGCTGTACAAAGCATATTGATCTAATAACATAAAATTTAGATGATATATTTCAAAGAATACAGATAAGTGGTGCCCTTGAAACTCTGGCCTTCTGTGTTTTTCACTCTTTTCCAAAAATTACATATCATGAGAATAACAATATTTCACAATTTTTATAATCTGGCTTGGCTCTCAAAATAACAATCCAATTGATCTATTGCCATGACCCCAATCATTTTAATCACTTTATTCAAAGTTTCTTTTCACAGTATCTCTGGGTTATTGGTGACTTTGAATATTTAATAGTTAATTTACATACTGTTCTTATAGAGAGAACAATGATGCAATATATTTTCACAGAGTGATGGTCATTTCTTTTTTTGTATTCTAGCAAAAATAAGATTTTACAAAAGATCATTAATAATATAATTATTCATCATAAACTTACTTTAGCACTGAAGTTATTTACATACAGAGCTAAAATTTTAGAGATTTTACTAATGATAGATAGGTATGTAGATAAACAGCAAACGCAATACCTTAATGTCAAACAATAAAAATTGGTAGGAGAGAACAAGTCAATATGTGAAAAAGGTAAAAAAAAAAAAATTATATTTAATATAGTACCAACCCCACCTTAAGTACCAACCCCACCTTAAGTACCAACCCCTGCTTGAAGAAATACAGCTTTTCCATCTTGAGCATCCTTTCACTAATTAGTTTAAACACATTCCTTGTGTTCCCATATTTGCTACTACACTTTATGTCCATAATTGACTCTCTCTTTAGTTGCATGGTAATATGGATATTGCTAATATCTATAAATACATCCCCTACAATATTGATTACCTTAAGGAAAACAGAGTTTATAAGTCCTGAATTTGCAGTAGGTTTTCTAGTCCCAGTACATACCTATATATATAACTTTGGTATTGCTCTTGAGAAAATGGTAGCAGTAACCTCAGTTCTCCAGAAAAAAGAATCCAAATACTATATAGCACTTATTTAATAATCTTTGTAAAAAAAATATTGTGCACATCCAACTGTACAAAGTGCCATTAGATTGAGACATGAATTTTGGCAGCAGAACTAAAAAGCCTCTTGATGAAAGTGAAAGAGGAGAGTGAAAAAGTTGGCTTAAAGCTCAACATTCAGAAAACGAAGATCATGACATCTGATCCCATTACTTCCTGGCAGAGAGATGGGGAAACAGTGGAAACGGTGTCAGACTTTATTTTTGGGGGCTCCAAAATCACTGCAGATGGTGATGAAATTAAAAGACGCTGACTCCTGGGAAGAAAAGTTACCAACCTAGATAGCATATTCAAAAGCAGAGACATTACTTTACCAACAAAGATTTGTCTAGTCAAGGCTATGGTTTTTCCTGTGATCATGTATGGATGTGAGAGTTGGACTGTGAAGAAAGCTGAGCACCGAAGAATTGATACTCTTGAACTGTGGTGTTGGAGAAGGCTCTTGAGAATCCCTTGGACTGTAAGGAGATACAACCAGTCTATCCTAAAGGAAATCAGACCCATCATTGGAAGGACTGATGCAGAAGTGGAAACGTCAATACTTTGGCCACCTGATGGGAAGAACTGACTCATTGGAAAAGACCCTGATGCTGGACAAGATTGAAGGCAGGAGGAGAAGAGGAAACAGAGGATAAGCTTGTCAGATGGCATCACCGACTCAGTGGACATGAAATTGAGTCAACTCCAGAAGTTGGTGATGGACAGGGAGGCCTGGCATGCTGTGGTCCATGGGTTGCAAAGAGTCAGACACTACTGAACAACTGAACTGAACTGCATTGTTTTGAAGAATGAACACTTGAGAAGGCCTTTGAATATAGAAGACCATGCAAATAAGTTAGAAAAAGAAAAAAAGAATATAATTCTAATAATCTTCTACCTCCTTGACAAGTATCATACAACAAACTACATCATTTCCAAGAGTCCTTCCAAATAAGACTCGTTCTAAGAAATGAATTGGGTCTTACGAAAAATAAATTTAAAAACAAATACTTTTCTGATGTTCTGTGTTTCACAGAAGAGTTTATATCCTCAAAGCTTTCATATAATAATGTCCTTTGTAATTCTCAAAAATAGAAATAATTACTTAGTATTTCTCAGTATTATGGAAGTTCTTTTCTGCAAAAGGTATATTCAGAAATGGGGCTATAAAGGATATTTCTACCCACATATATGAAAGTCACATCTTCAACCCATTGGTTAGAAAATCAGTCTTGATATGATTTTCCTTTAAATTTTGCCCTGTAAGCATTGCCAGTAAAGAGTGAGTTTAATTATCCATATGCAGTTAAGCACTTAAGGGATTAATTAATTAGTTGGCATTTGTAACACACTTCAAGACGAAAATCACTGTTCAAGAATTATCATTATTAATATGAACAGATGCAAGGGATGAAAGCATCATTTATGCATGCATATGGCACACCCATCAACTCTTATGTTACATTTAACTATGAAAATGGATGAATATGTTGTTAGCTTTATCATGAATATAAAACATGTTAGAGTCCTATTCAGAGACATGATTGATCTTTGAGTCAACATGAACACCCATTTCCAAATATTAACCCAATGAGTCTTCAAAAAAATTTTGCTAAAAGTTATATTCAGTAATATCTATTGCCAATTATGCAAAGAAGCTTTTATGAAAGCATATTTAAATGACTTGAGTAAATTTTGCCATAATTTTCAAAAGATAACTATCTTTTGTTGTCTTTCAATAATAATGAAAAGTAAAACTATAAAATTAACTATCAAATAATACTTCCTTAAAAGAAATATGAATAGAAGTTGTCACTCTTTTCTATAATAACTAATAGTACATAATACACCATACTGATAAATTATCATTTAACTTAAATTTTGTAATGTTAAATTTTAATATTTACTATTATTTTTATAACTTTATCCCCTTTATTTTTTTAGTTAAAAAGGTTTAATGAAAGGAAAAACTTGTATCTTCATTTCTTAGCTTTAGCTTGTTGATTTAATAAAATATAGATATTTTTGTTCTAAGTTGATGTAAAGTCAAAACTCATTCATGGCAATAAAATCCACATAAGCTTTTGACTAATACTTTCATTTTAACCTGAGATAGCACATTGAAACTTGCAATTTGATAAGTGATGTCCCCACACAATATCGTAGCAAGTAATAAAGACATAATATGGCACTTACAGAGCCATTTATATCAACTTCTTAAATGACAGAAACCTGTTATCTTAGCTCTGCAGGCTATCAATCCAAATATATAATACAAAGATGTGTTTTTGTTTAGCACATTTTTGATGCTTGGTAAAGCTTTATACTGGTATTTTTCATAAAACAGTATGTAGATTGCTGTAGTTAAAAGAAAATGGGTTTTCAATTCACAGCCTCTGTTTTCATGAACATATAATATGAGCCTGAACACTATTCAAAATAAAGCTTTAAGTACTTATTTTCAGGATAGCATTTAACATTAAATTAACACAAAATGCAAGACTTAGGCATGCAAACCATAATGCAAAGAAGGCTGCAAAATTTTGATAGTCTAAATGAAAATAATTTTCTGAATACATTTAGGGTCTCAGTATAACAGATTTTCTTCTCTTAAAACAATTTCATCAAGATTTATATACTTTAACTACAACTCTATTAAGGTTTGCAGAAATGATGAATAAATCCCATTGTAAGAAACTAAAACATCCTATTGCTTTTTCTTGGAGATCTTTAAACTTAATGGAGGCATATAATCCATTCAAGTATAGTATACTTTATCTTTTCACCATTTATTTTTTGTCTCTACTTGTGACAACAGTGATGATCTTATCTTTCACCTAGCCACAGAATATTTACTTGATGTTTTCTTAGAAAACAAGTAGTCATTAGATGGAAAGTTTTGTGTAGTTTTAACTAAATAAAAATCTATGCTAAAAATATCCAGAATTTAAAAATTCACCTATTCTCTGTTGCTACAAATCACTCAATTTCTAGGTATCTTTCCAAAATTGTTCCTAAGCAATTTCATTGACAATTCTGAAAGATTAGATATTGAATTCTGGGAAAGAACTCTTCACATAATTGAAGGCAGGTTTAAAATTAGCCTTCAGAGGTCCTCTATTAGCCCAGGTGTTTAGTGTTGAAATCAAGGCTTTAGAAGTGGAACAGTTATTAGCAATGAAAAGACTAGAACTATAGATGATTGAAGTGGAGTAGAAGGCAATGCAATTGAACATGTAGAGGACAGAGATATTTAAATCAAAAATGAAAATAAGACTCTTACAGCACGACAAAAAAAAAAAAAAAAAAAAAAAAACAGTGAACCAGCTGTTAAAATCTTTAATTGCCTAAGAAAAATAACCAGGAAAGTAGAAGTTGAAGAAGACAACTCTGGAACAATTAAGTGCACCTCAAAGTTGCTGGAATTTTCAGGGAGAAGGATAAAAGAGTCGTGTACAAGTGATAATGAAAAGTTAATCAAGAGCCTAGTTCACCTCTTCAGCACATATATAGTAAGAGGAACAAAACAATACCTTTATCTGACATTCAGGCTCTAATTTTTGCACTGAATTTCAACAAGTTCTGAAGAGAAGATGAATGCTTAATGGATTTATGTAAGGATTTTTAGTTCAAGTGAAAGTTGAAGTAAAGTTAATGTTGACAGGATGAGGAAGTGTTGGGCACTTTCTTAGGCTAGAGCTCACCAATCACATCCTCCTTTTGGGGTCTGCTTTTTCAGCTAGCCTACACTGTTAAGATCCAGACTGTTGAGGACACGATGATAGGAAGTGTTAGGGACCCTTCAATTCTGCTATGGTCCATGTAGAAAATAAGAAAGAACATTTTAAGTAGAGTCATTTAGTGAACCTCAGTGATCTGGAATTATTAGTTGATATGATTCATGTGGCTTAATTTTTTACTAAACATCGTGAAAATCAGATTCACTATTTGAATGTGAAAATGTCTTGTCCTTTAGTTTGGGATATCATCTTGCCCCATCCTCTGATAACTTCTGTTCCCCTTCTAGTTTTCTCTTTCTAGAACTTTAGGTGCTGAACATAGATTGATGGCCTAAATTTGTCTTCCTTCTTACTTTTTCCCTTCTCTGTCTTTGCATTCTACTCACTGAAAAAAAAAAAAAAAAAAAAATCCTCAAGTTTATCTTCAAATGAATTTTCTACTATGGTTATTATATTTTTTACTTCCAAGTATATTTCTTCTTTATGGAATGTCCCATTTTTAAAGCATCGTGTGCTTATTTTATGGATTTAATAAACTTTCTGATATTTCTGAGGATATTAACCATATTGATTTGTCTTCTTCCAGTTTCTCTTTATTGCCTGTGTTTGCCAAGTTGCTTTTTCAAGTTTCTTGGTTGTGCTTTCTCTCGTTCACACAAAACTCTTTCCTCAAACCTCTGTAATCACAGTTATCTGTTCTTAGTGGAGAATAAGACTTTAAAGAGAGCTATGTATCTCTATGTATTTTTATTTTTAAGTGAAAAAATTGGATAAAAATGTATCCATTTTAGGAGAATAGCCACCACACATCATAACAGGTATTGTCTGTGGGCCTATGTATTGTATTCAGAGAAGAATATCCTATTCTACAGAGTGAAAAGATAGAAGGATTGTGTCACTGTGCTTATTGTCTTAGAGCTAACCTACATAACAAGCTTGAAGGTCTTATTGTTAATGTTTTGCTAATTGCCTTTGTTTTCAGTATAAGACCACTGCCAGCAGTGAGGAGAGACCCCTCATCCAAGGTAAGGAGCAATGGCTGTGCTTTGCTGGAGCAGCCATGAAGAGATACCCCATGCCAAGGTAAGAGAAACCCAAGTAAGACGGTAGGTGTTGCATGAGGGCATCAGAGGGCAAACACACTGAAACCATACTCACAGAAAACTAGCCAATCTAATCACAATAGGAGCACAACTCTGTGTAACTCAATGAAACTAAGCCATGCCCGTGGGGCCACCCAAGATGGGCGAGTCATGGTGGAGAGATCTGACAGGATGTGGTCCACTGGAGAAGGGAATGACAAACCACTTCAGTATTATTGCCTTGAGAACCCCATGAACAGTATGAAAAGGAAAAATGATAGGATACTGAAAGAGAAACTCCCCAGGTCAGTAGGTGCCCAATATGCTACTGGAGATCAGTGGAGAAATAACTCCAGAAAGAATGAAGGGAGGGAGCCAAAGCAAAAGAATACCCAGCTGTGGATGAGACTGGTGTTAGAAGCAAGGTCCGATGCTGTAAAGAGCAATATTGCATAGGAACCTGGAATGTCAGGTCCATGAATTAAGACAAATTGGAAGTGGTCAAACAAGAGATGGTCAAACAACATTCCTAGAATGTTGGCATTCTAGGAATCAGTGAACTCAAATGAACTAGAATGGGTGAATTTAACTCAGATGACCATTAATCTACTACTGCGGGCAAGAATCCCTCAGAAGAAATGGAGTGGCCATCATGGTCAACAAAGAGTCTGAAATGTAGTACTTGGATGCAATCTCAAAAACAAAAGAATGATCTCTGTTCATTTCCAAGGCAAACCATTCAATGTCACAGTAATCCAAGGCTATGCCCCAACCAGTAATGCTGAAGAAGCTGAAGTGGAATGGTTCTATGAAGACCTACAAGACCTTTTAGAACTAACACCCAAAAAAGATGTCCTTTTCATTATAGGGGACTGGAATGCAAAGTAGGAAGTCAAGAAACACCTGGAGTAACAGGCAAATTTGGCTTTGGAATACAAAATGACCAGGGCAAAGAATAATAGAAGTTCTGCGAAAAAAATGCACTAGTCATAACAAACACCCACTTCAAAAAAAAAAAAAGAAGAGTCTATACATGGACATCACCAGATGGTCAACACCAAAATCAGATCGATTATATTCTTTGCAGCCAAAGATGGAGAAGCTCTATACAGTCAGCAAAAACAAGACCAGGAGATGACTTTGGCTGAGACCATGAACTTCTTATTGACAAATTCAGACTTAAATTGAAGAAAGTAGGGAAAACCACTAGACCATTCAGGTATGACCTAAATCAAATCCCTTATGATTATACAGTGGAAGTGAGAAATAGACTTAAGGGCCTAGATCTGATAGATAGAGTGCCTGATGAACTATGGAATGAGGTTTGTGACATTGTACAGGAGACAGGGATCAAGACCATCCCCATGGAAAAGAAATGCAAAAAAGCAAAATGGCTGTCTGGGGAGGCCTTGCAAATAGCTGCGAAATGAAGAGAAGTGAAAAGCAAAGGAGAAAAGGAAAGATATAAACATCTGAATGCAGAGTTCCAAAGAATAGCAAGAAGAGATAAGAAAGCCTTCTTCAGCGATCAATGCAAAGAAATAGAGGAAAACAACAGAATGGGAAAGAGTAGGGATCTCTTCAAGAAAATCAGAGATACCAAAGGAACACTTCATGCAAAGATGGGCTCAATAAAGGACAGAAATCGTATGGACCTAACAGAAGCAGAAGATATCAAGAAGAGGTGGCAAGAATACACAGAAGAACTGTACAAAAAAGATCTTCATGACACAGATAATCACAATGGTGTGATCACTGACCTAGAGCCAGACATCCTGGAATGTGAAGTCAAGTGGGCCTTAGAAAGCATCACTAGGAACAAAGCTAGTGGAGGTGATGGAATTCCAGTGGAGCTATTCCAAATCCTGAAATATGATGCTGTGAAAGTGCTGCACTCAATATGTCAGCAAATTTGGGAAACTCAGCAGTGGCCACAGGACTGGAAAAGGTCAGTTTTCATTCCAGTCCCAAAGAAAGGCAATGCCAAAGAATGCTCAACTACCACACAATTGCACTCATCTCACATGCTAGTAAAGTAATGCTCAAAATTTTCCAAGCCAGGCTTCAGCAATATGTGAACCGTGAACTTCCTGATGTTCAAGCTGGTTTTAGAAAAGGCAGAGTAACCAGAGATCAAATTGTCAACATCCACTGGATCATGGAAAAAGCAAGAGAGTTCCAGAAAAATATCTATTTCTGCTTTATTGACTATGCCAAAGCCTTTGACTGTGTAGATCACAATAAACTGTGGAAAATTCTGAAAGAGATGGGAATACCAGACCACCTGACCTGCCTCTTGAGAAATTTGTATGCAGGTCAGGAAGCAACAGTTAGAACTGGACATGGAACAACAGACTGGTTCCAAATAGGAAAAGGAGTTCGTCAAGGCTGTATATTGTCACCTTATTTATTTAACTTATACGCAGAGTACATCATGAGAAACGCTGGGCTGGAAGAAGCACAAGTTGGAATCAAGATTGCTGGGAGAAATATCAATAACCTCAGATAAGCAGATGACACGACCCTTATGGCAGAAAGTGAAGAGGAACTAAAAGCCTCTTGATGAAAGTCAAAGTGGAGAGTGAAAAAGCTTGCTTAAAGCTGAACATTCAGAAAACGAAGATCATGTCATCTGGTCCCATCACTTCATGGGAAATAGATGGAGAAACAGTGGAAAGAGTGTCAGACTTTATTTTTCTGGGCTCCAAAATGACTGCAGATGGTGACTGCAGCCATGAAATTAAAAGGTACTTATTCCTTGGAAGGAAAGTTATGACCAACCTAGATAGCATATTGAAAAGCAGAGACATTACTTTGCCAACAAAGGTTTATCTAGTCAAGGTTATGGTTTTTCCTGTGGTCATGTATGGATGTGAGAGCTGGACTGTGAAGAAGGCTGAGCGCCGAAGAATTGATGCTTTTGAACTGTGGTGTTGGAGAAGACTCTTGAGAGTCCCTTGGCCTGCAAGGAGACCCAACCATTGCATTCTGAAGGAGATCAGCCCTGGGATTTCTTTGGAAGGAATGATGCTAAAGCTGAAACTCCAGTACCTTGGCCACCTCATGCAAAGAGTTGAGCCATTGGAGAAGACTCTGATGCTGGGAGGGATTGGGGGCATGAGGAGAAGGGGACGACAGAGGATGAGATGGCTGGATGGCATCACTGACTCGATGGACGTGAGTCTGAGTGATCTCCGGGAGTTGGTGATGGACAGGGTGGCCTGGTGTGCTGTGATTCATGGGGTTGCAAAGAGTTGGACACAACTGAGTGACTGATCTGATCTGATGCTTGAAGATCCTTTTGTCCCATAGAATAAATTTCCTACTTATCTCTCGGTTAGCTCTATAATAACTATCTGGTTAAGTGCTATCTCTGATGTGAGAAGGGCATTTTGGTCTTGAATCTCCTCTTACTTGATGATTAGTATTTAAGATTTTAGCCCCATACCTTACTCTAATCTTCAGATATGGTCTCAAGATAATTCTGGATCTGTCCATGGTGCAGAGGAATAAGTGCCCTCATGCAGTAGAAAGCCAAATTTCACCTTTCAGTTTGAAGATATATCTAAACACCTATCCATCTACTTTCCATCCTCTTAATTTGTTTATATAATGCCTTTCGTCTTACATCTCCTGCTTTTCTTGATATTCTTATTCTCTTACATCTCCTGCTTTTCTTGATATTGCCTTATTCTCTTATGACCAATTTAATAATACTTCCAGAAGTAGCAAAAGTAAATGTCTTCACAATATGATATGCTTAGTGTATAAATCATATGCTATTCTTATTATTTTTACTAATTTCTTGACTTTTTAAAAAATTTTAGGCTAAAAAGTTGGCAACATGTTCTAGTCACCAAATTCTTTTAAGTAAAGCTGAGTTCAAGTAAAATCAAAATTGAAATTAATATTACAACTGCATGTAATTTCTCCTGCATGCATATCACAATTGAACTAAGCATAGTTATTAACATTTAAGGCTAACACTGATGTGGAAAACATAAGTAAAAACTATGTTAGAACAAGCTTATGCCAAACATTTTTTCACATAAATAGATATAATATTTATCATTCCATAAATTTCAAGGAAACTGTGAAAACAGAACACTCTCATTTTAGATTTCTTATGTGCAGATGCAGAATAAGATTTTTATGTAAATTTTATAAGTGTTAGATGCAACTTTTTCTTTATGAGGGTCTACATCTGCTGATGTATCATAGTGGAAAAATATTCTCATGTAGAAGTCGTGTAACCTACATTAAAGTCACTCTGGTTAACTTTAGACCACAATTTACAAGAAACTTGTAGGACCTGTTCAAAGTCTTAGGCAATGAAAGTAGACTAGAGGTTATGATTTTATAATATACTGTTACAATTTTCTCTGGCCTTATAAAAGTAAGCTACAAACATCTGCTAAAATCTAGCCATATTATCCCTATACATTTGAGAAATTCTGTAATATTATGCTATACAGTAGCCAGACAATAACAATAAATCAATTGCTTACTAAAACAGCTACAATGAAAATGTCATTTTGCCTCTAAGAAGATGTTGCAAAAAGAATTAGCCCATGAAATATATTTTCTTAACATAAAAAGAGAATTAAATTTTCTTTAAAAATATTAAATATGATTGAAAAATAAGAACATGCACTTAGCAATAACTTGTCTAATCAAGTTATTATATTAACATAATATAATATATATAGCATATAATAAAATTGTAAAACAGTATTGTTCCCTATTTAAAAATAGGGAAACTTCATTATGGGAAGAGTTTAAGAAACTGTTTTCACTTCACTTTAAATTAGTATAAATTTTTCTATGAAATAATTTATTCTAAGGATGCAAAACACTGTAAGACCATTTAAGTTAAATTTACAGGTAAAGGTAGGTTTTCCATTTAAGAAGTAATTCTCCTAGAATACATTAGAAACTTAGCAAGTTCATGGTTTATAATTCAGAGGTGCCCCAGTTTAATCATTTGATTACATGTCCTACATATGTATTTTGATGTTTATTTGGGAAATTTTAATAAAAGTTTTGGGAAAGCTGTTTTTACTTCACTCAGAAAAACTTCTACTATATGCCTACCCTGTGAACACTGAGCTAGATTTTATGAATTCTACTGAACAATTTAAGCACAAAGATTACACCTTTCAAAGGTTTACAGTGAAGCTGAGTGCATCTTACATTCCACCGTACATTCTACCATATCCCTTTCAAACTGGCAAGGAAACCAAATAAAAATGAGAGACAACTCATGATATACGTGTCCCATATTTGAGGTCCCATATCATGAGACTGGAGCTATGTTAAAACAATGCATAAAACCCTACTCCAGATGCATGTTTAATAGCAAAACATCTATGCAAAGAGCAAGTCAACAGAGAATTCACAGAAAATATTTCATCTAAGTACTGTTGTTCACACGAGGAAATTTATCCTCTATATGATTTAGTTTATGTAAGTATGATTGACCTTTGAACAATATGGCTGTGAATTGCTTAGGTTTACTTATACACAGATTTTTTTTTTTTCCCAGTAAATAATATGGTACAGTACCACACCATCCAGCCGCTGGTTGAATATGGATGCATAACCTTTGATATTGTAGGTCCATTCTATGAAGTGAGACCTGGATTTTCAAGTGTGTGTCAGTCAACACCTCTAACTCCCACCTTATTCAAGGGTCAACAATAATTTAGAAAGAAAGTACTGTAAGGTATTACCTTAGAAACCTTGTTCTATCAGTTGAGATTCAAAGAGTACATTTAGAAATGTATTATAACTGTATTTTTGGTAGTGTTCATTTTGTAATGTATACCAATATTAAATTGTTATGTTCTACACCTGATACTAATACAGTGTTATATATCAATTATACCACAATGAAAAAGAATGCAAAAGATAAATAAATAAAAAATAAATTAGTATTATGGGAAAAAACAGGCTCTACTTTCTCCTGGTAAACTTTTCCTGTTTTGATCAATTTTTCTCATATGTTTCTGGTTTCTTGGAGTGATAGAGTAGTTCTATCTCACTTTTATGGTATTACAGTAATAGTTTTTTCTAAAATATATAAAAATATACTTTAAATATTTTTACTTAATTGGGAAAGCAATCATATGCATAACGTCTTACCATCTTACAAAACTGGAGCTCAAACAAATGCATTTTCCTGGGCTCTTCTCTTACATTTTGTTATAGTATCTAGGGCTTCCCAGGTGGTGCTAGCGATAAAGAATCTGCTAGCCAATGCAGGAGACTCAAGAGATGAGACTTCAGTCCCTGGTTTGGGAAGATCCCCTGGAGAAGGGAATGGCAATCCACTCCAGAGTTCTCACCTGTAAAATTTCTTGGACAGAAGATCCTGACAGGCTAGATTCCACAGGGTCGCAAAAAATTGGACAGGACTGAGTGAGCATGTAAGCATAGAATTCCGACTCCCCACTGTCAGAAATGTACTGTTTGTTTTGCCTCAAATTCAGGAGTTTCTATTTAATCTTTTAAAATTTCATAGCCATATTATCAGCAACTATCTAAATTAAATTAGAATTTTTACTGGGTACATCTTTCACCACTGATTTTCATCTCCAAGGCATTCCCGTTAAATTCTTTGTTTGTTTTGCTGAAGCACTAGCTTTAATAAGTAGCATATTACTATTATTTTGTATTCATGTTTGCTATAGAATTCTATGATCAAATCCTTTCATTACATTGTAGACTTTGCTCCAGGCCTCTTTGACATCCAGTTTAACAACTGAGTTCATTTGAAGTGTTCTGTTCCCTCCCTGACATTTTCTCTGTATTTTTTAATTAAAAAAATACATGCTGATATGACTAAGAATCAAAATGAATGTGGGTAAAATAAATAATAGAAACACTTAGAAGGTGATTCTAAAACTTTTTGCCAAATATCGTTCTAAAACTTTTACATTGCATTAACTCTAGTAATCTCAATAATAGCATAATAAAATAAGTTTGAATTTTACAAACATTTACAGGAAAGATGCTACACGAGAGAACTTTTTATTTCCCTAAGGACACATGCCAGATATTGAAGAAATCAAAACATAAGCATCGAGTTCTAGAGTCTGTGAAGTCTTTTTAAGCATAAGTGATATTAGTTTGTAGTAAGCAGTTTAGAATTTCCTTGCAAATGACTATATAGGATCTCTTTTGACTGGGATGACAAAGCAAGATTTAATAAGGAGATAATTCTTTATTTGAAAACATAAGTAGAAATGGATTTAAGAGTATAGTCTGTGAATCAATAAAGATAAATACACTGATGCAGTAGAGTGATGTTTATACTTTACTGTGTTAGAAATCACCTGAAATTATTATTAAAAAATACAAATCTTGAGCTCTTGAGTTTTGTTGTGTATTGATCTAAGAAGATCTTAGGTATACCACGGAATTCTCATTTTTAACAAGTTCTCTAGATTAGATGCTCACAGTCTATGCAGGATACTATGAGAAACAATATATACGCTAATATTTCGAACTCAGATTAAATTCTTATTCCAAGGAAATGAAGTTGAGGGGGTCAGGGAATACATAACACAATTTATTACACTGACAATTTACATCTACATGGACAATAATGCTAGATGTAATGGAAATTAGCTCCTATTTCAGAGAATTTTATAATTTATTTGACTGTTTTACACAATAATGTCTATGAATCACCATGTATTTAGTATATAATATTATCTTACCAAATCTATTTGTTCTCATTTTTAACCCAGTTTTGCCAGTTTATCCTGACTCCAAATGAATCTAGGTTCTTATCATAGACATGTGATCTTAAGTATGAGGACATGGCTTTAAGTGATTAAAGTTGATTCTGTTCTATTATGTAAAGAACATTCATGTCCCCATTCATGTGTTCTCAGAGTTCTCTTAGTGACATCTTAAATTATTTAATGAAATTATATGGATCCATGGTATTATGAACCAGTTATTTCTACTTTGTTATATAATTTTTTTTAAGTTTGTTGGGGTATAGTTGATTTTCAATGTTGTGTTCATTTATGCTGTAGAGCAAAATAAATCAGTTATACATATACATATATCCAATCATTTTAGATTCTTTACCCATATAAGCCTTTATAGCATACTGAGTAGAGCTCCTTGTGTTATATACATTATTAGTTATCAATGTTATATATGTAGTGGGCATATGTCAGTCCTAATCTCCCAATTTATCCTCCACCCCTCACCTTCTCTCCTGGTAACTGTAACTTTGTTTTTTAAATTTGTGTATTTATGTATGTTTTGCAAATAAATTCATTTGTACCATTTTTTTAGATTTCACATAAAAGTGATATTTTATGATATTTGTCTTTGTCTGACTTACTTCAGTCAGTATGATAATCTTTGGGACCCTCCATGTGGCTGTAAATGCATTATTTCATTCTTTTTATGGCTGAGTAATGTTCCATTATATATATTATTATGTACCACATCCTCTCTATCCATCCTTCTGTTGATGGACATTTAGGTGGCTTCCATGTCCTAGCTATTGTAATCAGTGCTACAGTGAACATTGTGGTGCATATATCATTTCAAATTACTGTTTTCTCTGAGTATAAGCCCAGGAGTGGGATTGTAGGATCGTATGGTAGTGGAAACAGTGTCGGAATTTATTTTTCTGGGCTCCAAAATGACTGCAGATGGTGACTGCAGCCATGAAATTAAAAGACACTTACTTCTTGGAAGGAAAGTTATGACCAACATAGATACCATATTCAAAGGCAGAGACACTACTTTGCCAACAAAGGTCCGTCTAGTCAAGGCTATGGCTTTTCTAGTGGTCATGTGTGGATGTGAGAGTTGGACTGTGAAGAAAGCTAAGCACCAACGAATTGATGCTTTTGAGCTGCAGTGTTGGAGAAGACTCTTGAGAGTCCCTTGGACTGCAAGGAGATGCAACCAGTCCATTCTGAAGGAGATCAGCCCTGGGATTACTTTGGAAGGAATGATGCTAAAGCTAAAACTCCAGTACTTTGGCCACCTCATGCAAAGAGTTGACTCATTGGAAAAGACCCTGATGCTGGGAGGGATTGGGGGCAGGAGGAGAAGGGGACGACAGAGGATGAGATGGCTGGATGGCATCACCGACTTGATGGATGTGAGTCTGAGTGACCTCCGGGAGTTGGTGATGGACAGGGAAGCCTGGCGTGCTGTGATTCATGGGGTCGCAAGGAATCTGACATGACTGAGCGACTGAACTGACTGAACTGAGCTGATGATCAGATCATCAGATCAGTCGCTCAGTCGTGTCCGACTCTTTGCAACCCCATGAACCGCAGCACGCCAGGCCTCCCTGTCCATCACCAGCTCCCGGAGGTCACTCAGACTCGCATCCATCGAGTCAGTGATGCCATCCAGCCATCTCATCCTCTGTCGTCCCCTTCTCCTCCTGCCCCCAATCCCTCCCAGCATCAGAGTCTTCTCCAATGAGTCAACTCTTCGCATGAGGTGGCCAAAATACTGGAGTTTCAGCTTTAGCATCATTCCCTCCAAAGAAATCCCAGGGCTGATCTCCTTCAGAATGGACTGGTTGGATCTCCTTGCAGTCCAAGGGACTCTCAAGAGTCTTCTCCAACACCACAGTTCAAAAGCATCAATTCTTCGGCGCTCAGCCTTCTTCACAGTCCAGCTCTCACATCCATACATGACCACAGGAAAGACCATAGCCTTGACTAGGCGAACCTTTGTTGGTAAAGTAATGTCTCTGCTTTTGAATATGCTATCTAGGTTGATCATAACTTTCCTTCAAAGGAGCAAGCGTCTTTTAATTTCATGGCTGCAGTCACCATCTGCAGTGATTTTGGAGCCCAGAAAAACAAAGTCTGACACTGTTTCCACTGTTTCCCCATCTATTTCCCATGCAGTGATGGGACCAGATGCCATGATCTTTGTTTTCTGAATGTTGAGCTTTAAGCCAACCTTTTCACTCTCCACTTTCACTTTCATCAAGAGGCTTTTTAGCCCCTCTTCACTTTCTGCCATAAGAGTGGTGTCATCTGCATATCTGAGGTTATTGATATTTCTCCCAGCAATCTTGATTCCAGCTTGTGTTTCTTCCAGTCCAGCATTTCTCATGATGTACTCTGCATATAAGTTAAATAAACATGGTGACAATATGCAGCCTTGACGTACTCCTTTTCCTATTTGGAACCAGTCTGTTGTTCCATGACCAGTTCTAACTGTTGCTTCCTGACCTGCATACAGATTTCTTAAGAGGCAGATCAGGTGGTCTGGTATTCCCATCTCTTTCAGAATTTTCCACAGTTTATTGTGATCCACACAGTCAAAGGCTTTGGCATAGTCAATAAAGCAGAAATAGATGTTTTTCTGGAACTCTCTTGCTTTTTCCATGATCCAGCGGATGTTGGCAATTTGATCTCTGGTTCCTCTGCCTTTTCTAAATCCAGCTTGAACATCAGGAAGTTCACGGTTCACATATTGCTGAAGCCTGGCTTGGAGAATTTTGAGCATTACTTTACTAGCGTGTGAGATGAGTGCAATTGTTCGGTAGTTTGAGCACTCCTTGCCATTGCCTTTCTTTGGGATTGGGATGAAAACTGACCTTTTCCAATCTTGTGGCCTTACAAATAGCTGTGAAAAGAAGAGAAGCGAAAAGCAAAGGAGAAAAGGAAAGATATAAACATCTGAATGCAGAGTTCCAAAGAATAGCAAGAAGAGATAAGAAAGCCTTCTTCAGTGATCAATGCAAAGAAATAGAGGAAAACAACAGAATGGGAAAGACTAGGGATCTCTTCAAGAAAATCAGAGATACTGAAGGAACATTTCATGCCAAGATGGGCACGATAAAGGACAGAGATGGTGTGGACCTAACAGAAGCAGAAGATATTAAGAAGAGGTGGCAAGAATACACAGAAGAACTGTACAAAAAAGAGCTTCACGACCCAGATAATCATGATGATGTGATCACTGACCTAGAGCCAGACATCTTGGAATGTGAAGTCAAATGGGCCTTAGAAAGCATCACTATGAACAAAGCTAGTGGAGCTGATGGAATTCCAGTGGAGCTGATGGTAGCTCTGTATTTAATTTTTTTAAGAAAGCTGCATACTCTTCTCCACAGTGGTTGTGGGGAATATACATTCCTGCCAAGAGTGCAGAAAGGTTCCCTTTTCTCCACATCCTCTCCAGTATTTATTGTTTGTAGGTTTTTCAATGATGGTCATTCTGACAATGTGAGGTGATGCTTCATTGTAGTTTTGATTTGCATTTCTCTAATAATTAGTGATGTTGAGCATCTTTTCATGTGTTTTTTGGTCATCTGTATGTCTTCTTTGGAGAAATATTTATTTAGATCTTCTGCCCTGTTTTTTTTTTTTTTTTTTATGTTGTTTGTTTTTGATATTGAGTTGCCTGAGCTGTTTGTATATTTTGGAGATTAGTCCTTGTCAGTTGTTTTATTTGCAAATGTTTTCTCCCATTCTGAGGGTCAGCTTTTTGTCTTGTTTATGATTTCCTATGCTGTACAAAAGCTTTTAAGTTTATTTAGGTCCTATTTGCTTCTTAGTTTATTTGTTTGCTTGTTTCCATTTTCATTACCCTATGAAAATGATTTAAAAAGATATTGCTGCAAGAGTACTCTGCCTGTTTTCCTCTAAGAATTTATAGTATCCAGTCTTCATTTAGGTGTTTAATCTATTTTGAGCTTATTTTTGTGTGTGGTGTAGGGAATGTTCTAGTTTCATTCTTTTACACATGGCTTTGCCGTTTTCCCAATATAATTTAAAAGTTTGCTTTCATACGTATATTTTTTTTTCTGGTATGTTGTAGTCAGGTCAAAACATGCCATTGTATGATATTGCTTTTAAAATTTAAGATCATATTTTGATTAACAGTTGTAATAATTGCAGTCTGGGAGAAAAGAAATTCGACTTTATTGAAGTCACTGCATTGCTCTGATTCCCTCGGCAGAATTAACTTCCATCTCCTTCTGCCTGTATCATCTAGACTATATGTTCCTCCAGGGCAAAAGGCATGTCTTATTGCATTCATATGTCCATTCATTCAGTCAGTCACTTAGATACTTACTCATCTATTCAAAGTGTGTTTAAAAATGTTCACCAGAAATAACTTACAAAATATAAAATAAAATGGAAACCCAAAGTGAAGGCAGATTTTAAAAGGTGATGCTGCATGCCCTAAAAATGTAAACTCTAGTAAAAGAGTTAAGCTTTTCTTCTATTGTTCCTAATAACAAGCCCTTTTCAGGGTATCTAGTAAAAACTCAATAAAGATTTAATTCGTTAATTAGATGTTCAACTATATCACCAGAATAAATGATTCTTTTGAAACACAGTTTTCAAAAAGATTCTTCAAATTAATATAAAGAAAAAAGGTGTCTATTGTATAAGCCTAAAATATCACCTTAAATATATTCCATATTTTGTTTGTAGTTGTGATATTAAAAATGAGAAGTGGTCATTGCCAAACCTGGCTTTGTATAAAAATAAGCTGAAGATTGTTTTAAAAATGCCCCAACTATAAACACTGCATTAAATCCTCAAGTTATTGAACCTAACACAGGGAACACAAGCAGCTCAGATGAACAAGTGATTATATACATTACAAAATTTGTTTCAGTTATCTTCCTCAGTACATGGTATATTTGGACTGCTTAACATTTCAAATTGTGCTTAAAATAGATAAATATAATACAGATTTCAAGATTGGCTAATTATTAAATTTTATTATTAAAGTTTTACATTCTCAAAAACCATAAAAATTACAGTGTATATAAACAAATCTGTTTGAGGAATGACAATTGGAAAATGCTATCCAATAGTATTTTTATATTCACATTTTATTTAGCTGTACCTACTCACATTCAAGAATGAGTTTCCAGAACATTTATGTTGCAAATGTTCTAAGATTGCAAGTTACACATCATTACTTTCCTTGGTCTTCTCTAGTGTTTCTTAGTAAGCTTGAAAATACAAACTCAACCTAAAAATATGACTTGTCAGAATAGCATACTTCTCAGTTATGCTATTGGAGAAGGAAATGGCAACCCACTCCAGTGTTCTTGCCTGGAGAATCGCAGGGACGGGGGGAGCCTGGTGGGCTGCCGTCTGTGGGGTCGCACAGAGTCAGACACGACTGAAGCGACTTAGCAGCAGCAGCAGCAGCAGTTATGCTATATTCTCTATTTTATATCATGCAATTTAGAACATCATGTGTGTTTAGAAGAAGCCTAGAATATCAGTACAAATAGGCAGGTTATCCTGTTATAACAAATAACCCTAACACCTCATGATTTCAAAATCAAATATTTAGTTATTCTTTATATTCTAATCCATGAAATGCTAAGAGCCAGGCTCTGCTCTAAGTCTTTCTCATAGTTACACCAGGCAAAGACTATGGGAACAGCTATGATCTGGAATGCAGTGTTTCTCATGATGTACCCTGCATATAAGTTAAATAACCAGGGTGACAATATACAGCCTTGACGTACTCCTTTTCCTATTTGGAACCAGTCTGTTGTTCCACGTCCAGTTCCAACTGTTGCTTCCTGCTGCTGCTGCTTCTGCTGCTAAGTCTCTTCAGTCGTGTCCGACTCTGTGCGACCCCATAGACGGAAGCTCACCACGCTCCCCTGTCCCTGGGATTCTCCAGGCAAGAACACTGGAGTGGGTTGCCATTTCCTTCTCCAATGTATGAAAGTGAAAAGTGAAAGTGAAGTCGCTCATTCGTGTTCAACTCTCAGCGACCCAATGGACTGAGATTCTCCGTCCATGGGATTCTCCAGGCAAAAGTACTGGGGTGGGGTGCCATTGCCTTCCCCTGTTGCTTCCTGACCTGCATACAAATTTCTCAAGAGGCAGATCATGTGATATGCTATTCCCATCTCTTTCAGAATTTTCCACAGTTTATTGTGATCCACACAGTCAAAGGCTTTGGCATAGTCAAGAAAGCAGAAATAGATGTTTTGCTGGAACTCTCTTGCTTTTTCCATGATCCAGCAGATGTTGGCAATTTGATCTCTGGTTCCTCTGCCTTTTCTAAAACCAGCTTGAACATCAGGAAGTTCACGGTTCACATATTGCTGAAGCCTGGCTTGGAGAATTTTGAGCATTACTTTACTAGCGTGTGAGATGAGTGCAATTGTGCGGTAGTTGAGCATTCTTTGGCATTGCCTTTCTTTGGGATTGGAATGAAAACTGACCTTTTCCAATCTTGTGGCCACTGCTGAGTTTTCCAAATTTGCTGGCATATTGAGTGCAGCACTTTCACAGCATCATATTTCAGGATTTGGAATAGCTCCACTGGAATTCCATCACCTCCACTAGCTTTGTTCCTAGTGATGCTTTCTAAGGCCCACTTGACTTCACATTCCAGGATGTCTGGCTCTAGGTCAGTTATCACACCATCGTGCTTATCTGGGTCATGAAGATCTTTTTTGTACAGTTCTTCTGTGTATTCTTGCCACCTCTTCTTAATATCTTCTGCTTCTGTTAGTACGTACCTTTAAATTCTTATATATTCTCTTTCTCCCTTAGTTTAAATTCAGCATCTGATATCTTACACTGGAAGTTATCTTGTCATCAAGAATTCTTCTAGGATTATGTGAAAAGTAACTAAGAGAGTAATTATCTTAAAACATCTCAGGGATCAATTATCAGTACTAATTGACTTTTTTAATGTCAGTCATCTTTTTGCTGGGATAAGTTTTACTCAACTGGTTCTCTGAAGGACAGCTGATGCTGAAGTTGATGCAGTGCTGAAGTTGATGCAGTCAGGTATAGCTTTACCAAGAGTTGTCTTTCCTTCATTTCTCAGTCATTTAAAAAAAAAGTCATGATAAAAAATTTTAAATGAAAATAAAAATGAGTGGCCCTTGCTTAGTTCTGGCTTATTAATCTGGAATCTTTATACCAGCAGAAAAAACTATGTAGGTGTCTGTGATAGGTGGAGAAGAAAAGGCCTGGTAGAGAAAGGAGGTGAGAAGAGTGAGATGAAAGCATTGTAACACTGTGGGAGGCTGGAGTTGAAGTTAATGAAAAGGCTAAAAAAATACTTTAAAAAGGATACTAAACAGAATTTTAAATTGTTGGGATCATTGCAGTGTCAACCCCCTGTATTTCTGAAAACCCCTAGTAAACTTCATATAAAAAAAAACTTGGAAGACTGTTGTGTGTGTGTGTGTGTGTGTGCATGCACACCTGTGTACATGAGTTAGAGATTCATTAATTAAGTAATGTGTTCTAGTTTTATGCTATGCTATCCTATGCTAAGTCACTTCAGTCGTGTCCGACTCTGTGTGACCCCACAGACAGCAGCCCGCCAGGCTTCCCTGTCCCTGGGATTCTCCAGGCAAGAACACTGGAGTGGGTTGCCATTTCCTTCTCCAATGCATGAAAGTGAAAAGAGAAAGTGAAGTCACTCAGTCGTGTCCGACTCGTAGCAACCCCATGGACTGCAGCCTACCAGGCTCCTCTGTCCGTGGGATTTTCCAGGCAAGAGTACTGGAGTGGGGTGCCATTGCCTTCTCCGGTTCTAGTTTTAAATCCATATTAAATTTAAAAGAGTCGGATTTGGAGAATGTTCCAAAAGGTGAATTAATTCAAGGGTTACCAGACCTCAGAGACAAAAATAACCACTTCTTACCTTTATTCCTCAGAAATTATGTGTATTTTGAGATGTACATTTCAGTTGCTCAGTTGTATCCAACTTATTGAAATGCCAATAGACTGCAGTAAGCAAGGGTTTCCTCTCATTCGCCAACTCCCAGAGCTTGCTCAAACTCATGTCCATGAATCAGTAATGCCATCCATCCACCTCATCCTCTGTCGTCCCCTTCTCCTCCTGGCTTGAATCTTTCTCAGCTTCAGGGTATTTTCCACTGAGTCAGTTCTTCTCATCAGGTGGCCAAAGTATTGGAGCTTCAGCTTCAGCATCAGTCCTTCAAAGAATATTCAGAATTGATTTCCTTTAGGATGGACTGGTTGTATCTCCTTGCAGTCCAAGGGACTCTCAAGGGTCTTCTCAAACATGACAGTTTGAAAGCATCAATTCTTCTTCACTCAGGTTTCTTTATGGTCCAACTCTCACATATATACGTGACTACTGGAAAAACCATAACTTTGACTGGAAGGACCTTTGTCAGTTAAATAATGTCTCTACTTTTTAATATACTGTCTAGGTTGGTCATAGATTTTCATCTAAGGAACAAGCATCTTTTAATTTCATGCCTGCAGTCATCATCTGCAGAGATCTTGGAACCCAAGAAAATAAAGTCTGTCACTGTTTCCACTCTTTCCCCATCTACTTGCCATGAAGTGATGGGACTGGATGCCATGATCTTCATTTTCTAAGCCAGCTTTATCACTCTCTTCTTTCACTTTCATCAAGAGGCTCTTTAGTTCCTCTTCACTCTCTGCCATAAAGGTGGTGTCATCTGCATATCTGAAGTTATTGATATTTCTACCGGCAATCTTGATTCCAGCTTGTGCTTCATCCAGTCTGGCATTGGCATGATGTACTCTGCATATAAGTTAAATAGACAGGGTGACAATATACAACCTTGATGTACTCCTTTCCCAATTTGGAACCAGTGTATTTTTCCATGTTGGGTTCTAACTGTTGCTTCTTGACCTGCATACAGATTTCTCAGGAGGCAGATAAGGTGGTCTGGTATACACATCTCTTGAAGAATTTTCCACAGTTTGTTGTGATCCACACAAAGGCTTTGACATAGTCAAAAAAGCAGAAATAAATGTTTTTCTGGAACTCTCTTGCCTTTTCAATGACCCAAGAGATGTTGGCAATTTGATCTCTGATTATTCTGTCTTTTCTAAATCCAACTTGAGCATCTGGAAGTTCTCACGTATGTACTGTTGAAGGCTAGCTTGGAGAATTTTGAGCATTACTTTCCTAGAATGTGAGATAAGTGCAATTGTGCAGTAGTCTGAACATTCTTTGGCATTACTTTTCTTTGGGACTGGAATGAAAACTGATCTTTTCCAGTCCTGTGACCACTGCTGAGTTTTCCAAGTTTACTGGTGTATTGAGTACAACACTGTCACAGTATCATCTTTTAGGATTTGAAACAGCTCAACTTGAATTCTATCACTTTCACTAGCTTTGTTTATACTGATGCTTCTGAAGGCCCACTTGACTTCACATTCCAGGATGTCTGGCTCTAGGTGTGTGATCACACCATTGTGGTTATCTGGGTCATGAAGATCTTTTTAATATACTTCTGTGTATTCTTGCCACTCTTCTTAATATCTTCTACTTCTGTTAGGTCCATGCCATTTCTGTCCTTTATTAAGCCCATCTTTGCACAAAATATTCCCTTGGTATCTCTAATTTTATTGAAGAGATCTCTAGTCTTTCCCATTTTATTATTTTTCTCTATTTTTTGCATTGATAACTTAGGAAAGCTTTCTTCACTCTTCTTGCTATTCATTGGAACTCTTCATTCAAATGAATATGTCTTTTCTTTTTCTCCTTTGCCTTTCACTTATCTTTTTATCTCAGCTATTTGAAAGGCTTCCTTAGACAACCATTTTGCATTTCTTTTTCTTGGGGTGATTTTGGTCACAGCCTCTTGTACAATGTTATGAACCTCCATCCATAGTTCTTCAGGCACTCCATCAGATTTAATCCCCTGAATCTACTTTTCATTTCCACTGTATGATCATAAGGGATTTGATTTAGGTCATACCTGAATGGTCTAGTGGTTTTCCCTATTTTCTTCAATTTAAGTCTGAACTTGGCAATAAGGAGTTTGCCACAGTCAGTTCCTGGTCTTGTTTTTGCTGACTGTGTAGAGCTTCTCCATCTTGAGAGGCAAGGGGTATAATCAATCTGATTTCACTATTGACCATCTTGTGATGTCCACGTGTAGAGTTGTCTCTTGTGTTGTTGAAAGAAAGTGTTTGCTCTGACCAGTGCATTTCTTGGCAAAGACTATTAGCCTTTGCCCTGCTTTATTTTGTACTCCAAGGCCAAACTTGCCTGTTACTCTCTGTATCTCTTGACTTCTTAGCTTTGAAATCCACTCCCCTATGATGAAAAGGATATCTGTTTTTTGTGTTAGTTCATTTTGAGATGAGTAAATATTAAACTTCCCACAAACTTGAAATCAAAGTTTTGGCAGACTTTTTTGAGATCTAGATAGCTTATGATTGGATTTAAATTAGACTTGCTTTTGTTCACTAAAATCTACCTCTAAGAATACCTTCACAATCTCTCCCCTCAAATCTTTAGAACTTCGGAGTATGTTTTCAGATTTATGTATTTAAATGATTAAAATTCTTGATATAACAATCATCTTGTTCCTTTTATAAAAATAAAGGAAATATTTCAAATAAATACTATATAACTGAGAAATTTATCACCCAGAACAAAATAAATTCTCCCTGAAAGAGCTAAAAATAACATTTTCATCAGAACCCTATGGAAACAAAATAGGATTCTTCAGTGTATTATCCTACATTGACACCTTGAAAATATCCCCTAAATTACCTGTTGGCTAGATAAAACTGTTTGTCTTCTTATTGTTGTAAGGGAAATCACTATCTTGATATAGTTTAGATAGGGTCTTAGAGAAAACAAATCTTGGATACATTTGTGATTTGGAGTCTGTTTAAGGTGAGTTTTTCAACCTAGTGCCTTGATTAGGATTGGAAAATGGTCATAATATAGTAGTTTATGAACATAGCAAGATGAGGTTGCAGGAAAATTAAAGTCTTCATTAGAGAATAGTAACTTGATGTTTTCTATTCAAGTTGAACAATTTGATCATTTAAGTAATATTTTCAGCAAATTTCTGGAATAAATATATTTGTAATTTTTATCTTGTTGAGTCAGAATTTCTGAGTATAGTGAAACTGGATTAACAATAGCAGTGCTTAAAGAAGAAATCCATGTTAGGAATGGCATCCAATAATAGTCATATTAACATAGTAAAGTGTGCATGTACAAATGGTTTTGATTCTATGTGTTATCATAAGGTGAAAACTCAGAGATCATTTAAAGACTAATATTAAAAATGTGGACATGTACAGCAAATCTGAGAACTGAAGAATTAACATACCATAGACCTAGCTCAGTCGGTAAAGAATCCTCTTGCATTGTGGGAGACCCCAATTTGATTCCTGGGTCAGGAAGATTACCTAGAGAAGGGATAGGCTATGCAGTCCAGTATTCTTGGGCTTCTCTGATGAGTCCGGCCTACAATGCAGAAAACCTGGGTTCAATCCCTGGGTTGGGAAGATCCCCTGGAGGAGGGCATGACAATCCCCTCCAGTATTCTTGCCTGGAGAATACCCATGGACAGAAGACCCTGATGGGCTGCTGTATATGGAGTTGCAAAGAGTTGGACATGACTGAGAGACTAAGCACAGCAGAGATCATTCCTGACTGTACTTACCTTGGCAGAATACTGAGGTTCTGTATGGTGAAAAAAGTGAAGTCGCTCAGTCATGTCCAGCTCTTTGCAACCCCATGGACTGTAGCCTACCAGGCTCCTCCATCCATGGGATTTTCCAGGCAAGAATACTGGGGTGGGTTGCCACTTCCTTCTCCAGGAGATCTTCCCAACCCAGGGATTGAACCCAGGTTTTCTGCACTGCAGGCAGGAGTCACCAGAGAAGCCCAAGAATACTGGACTGAGTAGCCAATCCCTTCTCCAGGGAATCTTCCTGACATTCAGTGGGTCTCCCACATTGTAGGCAGATGCTTTACCATCTGAGCCAGGATGGTGGTATAATCCAACTGAGCAATTCTTATGTTCTCATATTCACCAAAAGGTGTGACCTCAAAATTATGTAATATATTGACATATATGGGTTAATGTATATTTAGAAATTATTGTTATATCCAAAATTATCTTGTTAGTCCTTAACAAAATAAGTTTTTCCCCATTTCAAAACCATATTGAAATTGTTTCTTATTATATTATTCATAAAAATGTTCTTATTTTAGATAAATGTTCTTTGGTAAAGCATGCAAAATGAAACTGTAACACTGTGAGTCTGTGATTTCATTTACATGAGAATTGTTTCTATAGAGAATATGTAAGGATGTTGGAATTAGTCTACCTCTGGTGAAAGCTATAGTGAAATGTGCAGAATTCACTTTGTTTTAGAAGTGGCTTTAGAGACTATATAATTGTTAGATTCCTGAGAATGGCATCAACTATCTCTGATAACCATCATTTGACAGGGACTTTAGTGGTTTATATTTCTCAAAAATCATACCAAAAGAATTTCACTGTGATTTTTCATTATCAGAGAGATTTTTTTACATGCTAATAAATCAGATGGTGATTGCAGCCGTGAAATTAAAAGACACTTACTCCTTAGAAGGAAAGTTTTGACCAACTTAGACAGCTTATTAAAAAGCTGAGATATTACTTTGCTAACAAAGGTCTATCTAGTCAAGGTTATGGTTTTACCAATGGTCATGTATGGATGTGAGAGTTGAACTATAAAGAAAGCTGAGTGCAGAAGAATTGATGCTTTGAACTGTGGTGTTGGAGAAGACTCTTGAGAGTCCCTTGGACTGCAAGGAGATCCAACCAGTCCATCCTAAAGGAGATCAGTCCTGGGTGTTCATTGGAAGGACTGCTGTTGAAGCTGAAACACCCGTACTTTGGCCACCTCATGTAAAGAGTGACTCATTGGAAAAGACCCTGATGCTGGGAAAGACTGAGGGCAGGAGAAGAAGGGGACGATAGAGAATGAGATGGTTGGATGGCATCGCCAACTCATTGGACATGGGTTTGGGTGGACTCCAGGAGCTGGTGATGGACAGGGAGGCCTGGTGTGCTGTGGTACATGGGGTCGTAGAGAGTTGGACACGACTGAGTGACTGAACTGAACTGAACCTAGTAAATCTATCTCCTCTCCAATTCTAATGCCTTAATTCTTACCTTGATAACAGAATGCTGTGTGCAGAGTAGTTTGAAGTTTAAGAATTAAGCAGACTTGTACTGAGCTTCTGTTTCAATGGGTGTTTAGATTTTTTTTAAAAGTTGGATTGCCTTTTCTATAAATGAGGATATTGACACCTGTCTCGCAGGTTTGCTAAGATTGTCAGAGGGCATGACTAATATAAAGCTCTCAGAAGTGGTAAAATTTAAAAAATATATATATATAACTTTTTCTCTTCTTCCTTAAAGAAGGATGTGTTCTAGAGACAGTTTTTCCCATAAAGAGATCACTTCTGTCTTAAAGCTTTTCATAATCTGGTCAAACATTGAATTTTTAATTTTCTCTGTGCTAATAACCTCTCTGGAATGTAATTTGCTTTCTGGACAATCCTGAAAGTAACACCACCCTCATACGGTTATGGTGGAAATTAGACGAAAGAACACAAAATATATTTATCAGATGTACATAACAACATTCTTATTATTAAGTTAGCAAATAAGTTAGCAATTGACAAAATAAATCTCTCTTTAGACCCCTCCCAATTCTATCCTCCTATCTCTCCACATACCCTCTGCCATCTGCCCACCTTCCCCTGCAGACCCCCCAACTAAGGAACACAAGTTCTGTCATGCATTTTGTTTCAGATTTAAAGGCCATTATGATCATACACATACTATATTTTCGGTTCATAAAAATTGATCACCTTAAGTAGAAAAGCTCTTTTGCTTTTCTTACCATTTACTTATCTTACTATTGTAAGATTCTCCCCTTATCTGGACCTGGCTGAGCCATTTTGTCTGCTGCAGGGAAAGTGTGCAACCATCCTAATTCCTGCTGGCATATTATTTATAACTCAGATACTCATTGAAATCAAGCCATCCATTTGTGGGCCAAATGTTGTTGACTTCCTGTGGTCATGTATGGATGTGAGAGCTGGACTGTGAAGAAGTCTGAGCGCCGAAGAATTGATGCTTTTGAACTGTGGTGTTGGAGAAGACTCTTGAGAGTCCCTTGGACTGCAAGGAGATCCAACCAGTCCATTCTGAAGGAGGTCAGCCCTGGGATTTCTTTGCAAAGAATGATGCTAAAGCTGAAACTGCAGTACTTTGGGCACCTCATGTGAAGAGTTGACTCATTGGAGAAGACTCTGATGCTGGGAGGCATTGAGGGCAAGAGGAGAAGGGGATGACAGAGGGTGAGATGGCTGGATGGCATCACTGACTCGATGGATGTGAGTCTCAGTGACCTCCGGGTGTTGGTGATGGACAGGGAGGTCTGGCGTACTGCTATTCATGGGGTCGTAAAGAGTTGGACACGACTGAGCGACTGATCTGATCTGATCTGACTCTCACAGTGAGTGATATATTTTGAATTCAACACCTACACAACATTTCCAATTTTGGGGGTGGTGGGGCTACATTGATTGTCTTAGTTAATCTATGCCTTTGTATCACCCTGAATTAACTCAGGGTTTGAATTATCCAGAGATTCCACACATGAAGCTATACCTAGTCGCGAAACTTCGCAGGTTTTCCTGGTTACTCAAATTCCACTTACTGAAACTTAGAGCATATTTCCAGCTCTCCTGAAGTCATGGGGAGACTAGGAGATGAGGGAGGGGAAAATTAGGGGAAGAACTATTTCACAGCTGAATCACTTAGCAAATAACTTAAATTTCAGTAATTTACAAATCTGTTTCTAAGAGTCTTTTCTACTACTCCCCAATGCACAAAGTGAGTGTTGCAGAAACTTGGCATTTTAATGTTTTCTCTTTGCCTCCCAGGGACTATAATTCTTCACACTCTGGAGTGAAGAGAAATTTAGCACTTTGCTACTCCATTTCCCGGTTTCTGCTCTGGGCCCACTTTTGTATGAACTAAAATCATTAAGGTGCTCAGTTAAACAAAATACATGTCTATTCGTTTATAACATCTTGCTTACCTAGAAGGCTACTTTGGATTAAAACAGAAATTTACTTTATCTATAATTGCATTGAATATTCCAATATCATTATTCTTATGTGTTGCCTGATTTGGAATCCAAGTGTTAAGTAACCTATACTTTAATAATCTATAGAATATATTGTAGTGCTATTTAGTATCACAGATAACTTTATGTTGGATTAAGGTGTTTCTCTTAAATTAGAATACATTAATAAATAGGGTTTCTCAACGAGTGAACACAAAGTAATTCCCTTCCTGATCTTTTCCTTTAATTTGTTTCGGAGAATTTGAAGGATAGTACAGTATGATGAATGGTGATTAAACTGAGCCCGAACAAAATGATGAAGAAAATATTTAAACTTTTCAGTCTTGACAACAGGCATTAAAATAGAACACGGACGATTTTATGTTGAGCAGAGTTAAATTCAAGATTCTTTTGGAAGTCTGCATGATGCTATATATTGAACAAAGCAATGAAGTCAAAGGACACAATGTTTTATTTATAAATAAATAAAAGCTTAAAAAAAAAAAGGATCAGCACTCAGCACTCAGAATTTTGATTATTTAATTTCCTTCCAAATAGGGAATATTTACTCTAGTAATTTTCTCATGTTTGGTATTTTGTTATTAGAAATTTTAATGTATATTTGGATATAGCAATGATTTAATTGCCTAAAATAGAGGAACTATCACTAAAAAACTATTATATTTCTGTATCTTATTATCACCTTCAATAATGACAACTACATAAGGGAAAGTAGTGTCGATATAATAATAGATGGTAATATATTATATTTATACTGTGGTAGACAATGTTATTATATTTTAATAAATAGTAACTATTTCTCATGAGCATTTTATGATATAAGAAAAATTATTATTCATTTTTATAAATGGATATGCTAAACAGATGTTAAGTAAACTACTCAGGCTCTCTAATTCCCATATCCATGTTTATCAGCATTTATGACAATTTTTCCACATCCTCATAAATATTTGAAATTGGCTATCAGGAGTTATATGACGGTGATTCCGATTCAAATGGTAACAGTGCATAGCAAAAGAGGTGGAATCCTGGATATTTTCTAAAGGTGGAGCTGACATGTTTTGATGATGGATAAATATGGTGTATGACAGAAAGACAAAAAGTCAATAAGGACTCCAAGTTTTTATCCTACACACTGAAACCTTGGAATTCCAATGAATGGATAGAGATAAGACTATGGAGGGAGGAAGGAGATACAACTAGTCCATCCTAAAGGAAATCAGTCCTGAATATTCATTGGAAGGACTGATGCTGAAGCTGAAACTCCCAATACTTTGGCCTCCTAATGCGAAGAACTGACTCATTTGAAAAGATCCTGATGCTGAGAAAGATTGAAGGCAAGAGGAGAAGGGGACAATAGAGGATGAGATACTTGGATGGCATCACTGACTCATGGACAAGAGTTGGAGTAAACTCCGGCAGTTGGTGATGGACAAGGACGCCTGGTGTGCTGCAGTCCATGGGGTCACAAAGAGTCAGACACGACTCAATAACTGAACTGAACTGAACTGAACTAATGGAGAGAGTAGCTTTTAAGGAGATCATTTGAAATTTGGTTCTGACAATATTTATTTAGCATATTTATTAGAAATTGAGGTGGTAATATCTAATAGACAACTGATTATATTTCACAAGAAATGTAGAAATTCTAATTTAGAGTGTTTCAGTTTACAGGTTATATTGAGAAAAAAGATTATATAAAACCTTAAAGGGAATGAATGTAACTGGAGAACAGAAAGGACTTTTTCTAATAAGAAAGAACTAGTTAATCTGGAAAAACTATTAGTGAGGACAACTGAAAAACTGCTATCACATTACTAACAAATCTACTGCAAGGTTCTAAAGGTAATGATATAGTACAAATGATGCCAGACAAATATCTCAGGAATAGGTATAATCTAGAAAGGTGAGATCAGTATCTGAAAATAGTATTCATTTAGAGACTCTATACATGGACATGGTGAGGAGAGACCCCTCGTCCAAGGTAAGGTGCAATGGCTGTGCTTTACTGGAGCAGCTGGGAAGAGATACCCCATGCCCAAGTAAGAGAAACCCAAGTAAGACAGTAGGTCTTGAAAGAGGGCATCAGAGGGCAAATACACTGAAACCATACTCACAGAAAACTAGTCAATCTAATCACACCAGGACCACAGGCTTGTCTAACTCAATGAAATTAAGCCATGCCCCTGGGGCAACCCGGGATGGGCGGGTCATGGTGGAGAGATCTGACAGGGTGTGGCCCACTGGAGAAGGGAATGGCAAACCACTTCAGTATTCTTGCCTTGAGAACCCCATGAACAGTATGAAAAGGCAAAAGGATAGGATACTGAAAGAGAAACTCCCCAGGTCAGTAGGGGCCCAATATGCTACTGGAGATCACTGGAGAAATAACTCCAGAAAGAATGAAGGGATGGAGCCAAAGCAAAAAGAATACCCAGCTGTGGATGTGTCTGGTGATAGAAGCAAAGTCCAATGCTGTAAAGAGCAATATTGCATAGGAACCTGGAATGTCAGGTCCATGAATCAAGTCAAATTGGAAGTGGTCAAACAAGAGATGGCAAGAGTGAATGTCGACATTCTAGGAATTAGCTAACTAAAATGGACTGGAATGGGTGAATTTAACTCAGAGGACCATTATATCTACTACTGCGGGCAGGAATACCTCAGAAGAAATGGAGTGGCCATCATGGTCAACAAAAGAGTCCGAAATGCAGTACTTGGATGCAATCTCAAAAATGACAGAATGATCTCTGTTCGTTTCCAAGGCAAACCATTCAATGTCACAGTAATCCAAGTCTATGCCCCAACCAGTAACGCCGAAGAAGCTGAAGTGGAATGGTTCTATGAAGACCTACAAGACCTTTTAGAACTAACACCCAAAAAGGATGTCCTTTTCATTATAGGGGACTGGAATGCAAAAGTAGGAAGTCAAGAAACACCCGGAGTAACAGGCAAATTTGGCCTTGGAACACGGAATGAAGCAGGGCAAAGACTAACAGAGTTTTGCCAAGAAAATGCACTGGTCATAGCAAATACCCTCTTCCAACAACACAAGAGAAGACTTTATACATGGACATCACCAGATGGTCAACACCGAAATCAGATCGATTATATTCTTTGCAGCCAAACATGGAGAGGCTCTATACAATCAGCAAAAACAAGACCAGGAGCTGACTGTGGCTCAGATCATGAACTCCTTATTGCCAAATTCAGACTGAAATTGAAGAAAGTAGGGAAAACCACTAGACCATTCAGGTATGACCTAAATCAAATCCCTTATGATTATACAGTGGAAGTGAGAAATAGATTTAAGGGCCTAGATCTGATAGATAGAGTGCCTGATGAACTATGGAATGAGGTTCGTGACATTGTAAAGGAGACAGGGATCAAGACCATCCCCATGGAAAAGAAATGCAAAAAAGCAAAATGGCTGTCTGGGGAGGCCTTGCAAATAGCTGCGAAAAGAAGAGAAGCGAAAAGCAAAGGAGAAAAGGAAAGATATAAACATCTGAATGCAGAGTTCCAAAGAATAGCAAGAAGAGATAAGAAAGCCTTCTTCAGCTATCAACGCAAAGAAATAGAGGAAAACAACAGAATGGGAAAGACTAAGGATCTCTTCAAGAAAATCAGAGATACCAAAGGAACACTTCATGCAAAGATGGGCTCGATAAAGGACAGAAATGGTATGGACCTAACAGAAGCAGAAGATATTAAGAAGAGGTGGCAAGAATACACAGAAGAACTGTACAAAAAAGAGCTTCACGACCCAGATAATCATGATGGTGTGATCACTGACCTAGAGCCAGACATCTTGGAATGTGAAGTCAAGTGGGCCTTAGAAAGCATCACTACGAACAAAGCTAGTGGAGGTGATGGAATTCCAGTGGAGCTATTCCAAATCCTGAAAGATGATGCTGTGAAAGTGCTACATGCAATATGCCAGCAAATTTGGAAAACTCAGCAGTGGCCACAGGACAGGAAAAGGTCAGTTTTCATTCCAATCACAAAGGAAGGCAATGCCAAAGAATGCTCAAACTACCGCACAATTGCACTCATCTCACACGTTAGTAAAGTAATGCTCAAAATTCTCCAAGCCAGTCTTCAGCAATATGTGAACCGTGAAATTCCTGATCTTCAAGCTGGTTTTAGAAAAGGCAGAGGAACCAGAGATCAAATTGCCAACATCTGCTGGATCATGGAAAAAGCAAGAGAGTTCCAGAAAAAACATCTATTTCTGCTTTATTGACTATGCCAAAGCCTTTGACTGTGTAGATCACAATGAACTGTGGAAAATTCTGAAGCAGATGGGAATACCAGACCACCTGATCTGCCTCTTGAGAAATTTGTATGCAGGTCAGGAAGCAACAGTTAGAACTGGTCATGGAATAACAGACTGGTTCCAAATAGGAAAAGGAGTACGTCAAGGCTGTACATTGTCACCATGTTTATTTAACTTATATGCAGAGTACATCATGAGAAATGCTGGACTGGAAGAAACACAAGCTGGAATCAAGATTGCTGGGAGAAATATCAATAACCTCAGATATGCAGATGATACCACCCTTATGGCAGAAAGTGAAGAGGTGCTAAAAAGCCTCTTGATGAGAGTGAAAGTGGAGAGTGAAAAGGTTGGCTTAAAGCTCAACATTCAGAAAATGAAGATCATGGCATCTGGTCCCATCACTACATGGGAAATAGATGGAGAAACAGTAGAAACAGTGTCAGACTTTATTTTTCTGGGCTTCAAAATCACTGCAGATGGTGACTGCAGCCATGAAATTAAAAGACGCTTACTCCTTGGAAGGAAAGTTATGACCAACCTAGATAGCATATTCAAAAGCAGAGACATTATTTGCCAACAAAGCTTTGCCTAGTCAAGGCTATGCTCTTTCCTCTGTTCATGTATGGATGTAAGAGCTGGACTGTGAAGAAAGCTGAGCGCCGAAGAATTGATGCTTTTGAACTGTGGTGTTGGAGAAGACTCTTGAGAATCCCTTGGACTGCAAGAAGATCCAACCAGTCCATTCTGAAGATCAGCCCTGGGATTTCTTTGGAAGGAATGATGCTAAAGCTGAAACTCCAGTATTTTGGCCACCTCATGCAAAGAATGAACTCACTGGAGAAGCCTCTGATGCTGGGAGGGATTGAGGGCAGGAGGAGAAGGGGACGACAGAGGATGAGATGGCTGGATGGCATCACTGACTCGATGGATGCAAGTCTGAGTGACCTCTGGGAGCTGGTGATGGACAGGGAGGCCTGGTGAACTGCAGTTCATGGGGTCTCAAAGAGTCGGACACGACTGAGTGACCGATCTGATCTGATCTGATACGTGGACATCACCAGATGGTCAACACCGAAATCAGGTTGATTATATTCTTTGCAACCAAACATGGAGAAGCTCTATACAGTCAGAAAAAACAAGACTAGGATCTGACTGTGGCTCAGACCATGAACTCCTTATTGCCAAATTCAGACTGAAATTGAACAAACTAGGAAAAACCATTAGACCATTCAAGTATGACCTAAATCAAATCCCTTATGATTATACAGTGGAAGTGAGAAATAGATTTAAGAGCCTAGATCTGATAGATAGAATGCCTGATGAACTATGGAATGAGGTTGTGAAATTGTACAGGAGACAGGGACCAAGACCATCCCCATGGAAAAGAAATGAAAAAAAGCAAAATGGCTGTCTGGGGAGGCCTTACAAATGGCTAAGAAAAGAAGAGAAGGGAAAAGCAAAGGAGAAAAGGAAAGATATAAACATCTGAATGCAGAGTTCCAAAGAATAGCAAGAAGATATGAGAAAGCCTTCTTCAGCAATCAATGTAAAGAAATAGAGGAAAACAACAGAATGGGAAAGACTAGGGATCTCTTCAAGAAAATCAGAGATACCAAAGGAACACTTCAGGCAAAGATGGGCTCGATAAAGGACAGAAATGGTATGAGCCTAACAGAAGCAGAAGATATTAAGAAGAGGTGGCAAGAATACACAGAAGAACTGTACAAAAAAGATCTTCAAGACCCAGATAATCATGATGGTGTGATCACTGACCTAGAGCCAGACATCCTGGAATGTGAAGTCAAGTGGGCCTTAAAAAGCATCACTATGAACAAAGCTAGTGGAGGTGATGGAATTACAGTGGAGCTATTTCAAATCTTGAAAGATGATGCTGTGAAAGTGCTGCACTCAATATGCCAGCAAATTTGGAAAACTCAGCAGTGGCCACAGGACTGGAAAAGGTCAGTTTTCATTCCAATCCCAAAGTAAGACAATGCCAAAGACTGCTCAAACTATTGCACAATTGCACTCATCTCACACACTAGTAAAGTAATGCTCAAAATTCTCCAAGCCAGGCTTCAGCAATATGTGAACCGTGAACTTCCTGATGTTCAAGCTGGTTTTAGAAAAGGCAGAGGAACCAGAGATGAAATGGCTAACATCTGCTGGATCATGGAAAAAGAAAGACCGTTCCAGAAAAACATCTATTTCTGCTTTATTGACTATGCCAAAGCCTTTGACTGTGTGGATCACAATAAACTGTGGAAAACTCTGAAAGAGATGGGAATACCAGAGCACCTGACCTGTCTCTTGAGAAATTTGTATGCAGGTCAGGAAGCAACAGTTAGAACTGGACATGGAACAACAGACTGGTTCCAAATAGGAAAAGGTGTTCGTCAAGGCTGTATAGTGTCAACCTTTTTATTTAACTTATATGCAGAGTACATCATGAGAAACACTGGACTGGAAGAAACACAAGTTGGAATCAAGATTGCTGGGAGAAATATCAATAACCTCAAATATGCAGATGACACCACCCTTATGGCAGAATGTGAAGAGGAACTCAAAAGCCTCTTGATGAAAGTGAAAGTGGAGAGTGAAAAAGTTGACTCAAAGCTCAACATTCAGAAAACTAAGATCATGGCATCCGGTCCCATCACTTCATGGGAAATAGATGGGGAAACAGTGGAAACAGTGTCAGACTTTATTTTTCTGGGCTCCAAAATCACTGCAGATGGTGACTGCAGCCATGAAATTATAAGACGTTTACTCCTTGGAAGGAAAGTTATGACCAACCTAGATAGCATATTCAAAAGCAGAGACATTACTTTGCCAACAAAGGTTCGTCTAGTCAAGGCTATGGTCTTTCCTGTGGTCAAGTATGAATGTGAGAGCTGGGCTATGAAGAAGGCTGAGCGCTGAAGAATTGATGCTTTTGAACTGTGGTGTTGGAGAAGACTCTTGAGAGTCCCTTGGACTGCAAGGAGATCCAACCGGTCCATTCTGAAGGAGATCAGCCCTGAGATTTCTTTGGAGGGAATGATGCTAAAGCTGAAACTCCAGTACTTTGGCCACCTGATGCAAAGAGTTGAGTCATTGGAGAAGACTCTGATGCTGGGAGGGATTGCAGGTGAGAGGAGAAGGGACGACAGAAGATGAGATGGCTGGATGGCATCACTGACTCGATGGATGTGAGTCTCAGTGAATTTCGGGAGTTGGTGATGTACAGGGAGGCCTGGCTTGCTGACATTCTTGGGGTCCCAAAGATTCGGACACGACTGAGCAACTGATCTGATCTGATCTGATCTGAGTGCTATTCACCCATTCAGGACAGTGGCTCAGATGGTAAAGAAATTGTCTGCATTGTGAAATATCGTTATTCGATCCATGGGTTGGGAAGATCCTCTGGAGAAGGAAATGGCAACCCACTCCAGTATTGCCTGGGCAATTGCTTGGGAAATCCCATGGACAGAGGAGCCTGGCAGGCTACAGTAGTCCTTTGGGTCACAACATTTTGGAAACAACTAAGTGACTTACACTTTCACTTACTTTTCTTTTCACCAATTCAGGAAGAGGTGCTGATAGGCAAAGAACATGAGCAGCGTTTTTAACAGTCTTCAGGACTGAAATAAAGGTCTAAGTTCTGCCATTGAGAAGCAACTAGTAATTTCCCACATTTTGTATTATGATCCCCAAAACCTATATTCTAAGAATTAGGATGAATGAGAAGTTGACTTGCCCTCAAAGAGTGTGAAGCCAAATTTTCAAAACTATTGATCCCGAAGGTGAGTGGGATATCAGATTGCTAGTACCCTTATTTGAATTCCAGAAACCAAAGTAAAATCAGTTTAGAAGAAAATGTCTTTATTTTAGACTTTAAATTCCATTTACACTATCAAATGTCACTTACAATTCCTCACACAATAAAAAGTAGCTAGACACTAGACACATAAAGAAGTTAAAACACACAAATGAAATGAAAAACAAGAAAAAATAGATAATAAAGATAAATCAAGTAATCCTGGACATGTTATCAGATAAAGATTTTAAATCAAGTTTAAATAGTGTGCGCACAAAGATATAATAAAATTTTGAAACTTTTGTCAGGGAAGTGAAAATTATAAAAAGGAATCACATTATAATTTTAGAACTGAAAAATAAAGTAACCTAAATTAAGAAATCAACAGCTTTGCAAATGATTGACAAGAAAGCCACATCTAGTTACATGATTCAACTATTGAAGACTGAAAGAAGCAAAATAGAAATTTTTATAAGTAGAAAGAAAAAAATAAATAAAAAGTACTGTTTTCCTACAAAGCAGTAACATAGAAACTTGTAGCTATTTTCTCAACCCAAATGAAAGCCCAAAAGACAATGTGAATGATGTTTTTAAAATTCTAAAGAAAGTGAAGTCATTCAGTCGTGTCCGACTCTTTGTGACCCCATAGACTAGCCTACCAGGCTGCTCTGTTCATGGGATTTTCCAGGCAATAGTCCTGGAGTGGATTTCCATTTCCTTCTCCAGGGGATCTTCCCAACCAAGGGATCAAACCCGGGTCTCCTGCATTGTAGACAGACCCTTTACTGTCTGAGCCACCAGGGAAGTCACTAAAAGATAACAACTCAACCAAGAGTTCTTTCTCCAGCAAAGGCATCCTTCAAGCTAGAAGGGGAAATATACTTTCAGGCTATCAAATTTGAGGAAACTTATTACTAACATATTTATATTAAATGATAGATTCATGGTGGACTTCAGACAAAAAAAAAAAAAGTATCCTAGAAGAAATATAAAGAAAAAAAATCAAAACAAAACAGCAGTAAAATGGTAAACACAAAGAGAATGATAAGTGAATAATATTGTATAAAACAATTTGGTCTTACTGTGTTTAACACATATCTATTTGTATATCTAGATATATTGCCTATATATACTACATATATTGCATTATAAGACTAGCATATAACTAAAGGGGTAAAGAATGTGGCAAGATTTTTGCACTGCACAGGGAAATGTAAAATCTTGGTGGTTTAACCTAACCCTTTATTCATTGAAGGAAAAGTAAAAGATTATATAACTTCTAGGCTAAAGTAAGGAAATAGCTTTTTTAAAAATAAAAGGAAGGCAGAAATAAAGAGAAAAAGGATGTCACAGGCAGGAAAAATAGGAAACAAATGTTATAAGGGTAGATTTAATCTCTAAAATATCAGTAATTACATTCAATGTAAGTGAACTAAATGATGCCATTAATGGACAGAATATGTCAGATTGGATTTTAAAAAACTATATTTTTTCAATGGGAGATTCAAGAGAGATCTAGAAGATAAATAATTGAAAAAATAGAACATCTCCAAAGGTAGATGAAATGCCTGTGTTTACTTTCTAGCTAAAACTACTTGCTTTTGCTACTATTCTTGTCTCTCAAAATGGAAATCCACAAGTTTAAGGCTTGAATTTAATCTTCATCACCATAGAATGAGCTTTGACACTGTGTGAGGCGGTGTGAGCTTCCCCTTAATTTGATGTTCTTGATTAACCATACAGCCATCCCCCTCCTCAGCTTGGCAGAGGATTCCAATCAAGCTTTTGAAGCTATCCATTATCAACGTTTTTGTGGTCTAGCAATTTAAACAAGTCTTGCAAGTTTAAAGTTGTAATACTTCATTATCTTTTTCATGTTTGCCTCTCTACATAAAAAATGTTAAGAAAGAGTTTAATGGGAAAAGAGGAAGTAAAAGATAACAAAAAAGTAAGGAATGGAGTTTTCACTGAGAAAAACAAAAGCAACAGGAGGCAGTAAAAATGGGGATGGAGTATGAGGAAATACTGAGAGTAAAGTTATTCAGTTGTGAAGACTATACATTTAGAAAAAAATTTAAAGTTGGTTTGTACACGGGATAGTGTTCCGTGAGCGAATTCTTTTCTGGCATTACCTGGGAAATTTTGCTTTGCTTTGAACAACTGATACTGAAAACAATGTAGTTGAGAAATTAGGAGAACAGGAAAATAACTGTACTATTTCTGGGATAACAAAGGCATTTGTGATCCTAAGGAATCTACTAACTTCAAGTGGAGAGTAAGATTAGGAAATGTTCATGTCCAATGAACCTGAATGATTAAGGTTCATGTTTCCAGAACCCAGTACAGGAGAATGTGGAATAAAATGATCCTTCATTGATGGGCCAGTTGTATCCTGGGTGGTTGTGGTTGTATCTGCATTTTCTCAAAAATAAATCTCACTAAGTCATTGTATATGATATATTTTATGCAGATTTTATGATTAGCATCCCATGAAATATCAACATTTAGTACCAAAATAAGTTCTTAATGTGGCAAATCTCACCTATATTTCGAGTTCTGTTGATCTTTCTAGGAGATACGGAATGCTGACATGATTAACTTCTCTCCAGTGATGTTTGTGCCTGGAGAATCCCAGGGACGGGGGAGCCTGGGGGGCTGCCGTCTATGGGGTGGCACAGAGTCGGACACGACTGAAGTGCTTAGCAGCAGCAGCAGTGATGTTTGCTCACATTTTCCACTGTAAGAATTTTAATTATAGGTTCTAGTTTCTTATAAAAATATTATTAAGTCATGCTTTATGAATAATTTTAAAGATACTTTTAAACTTAATTTTATTTGTTTTAACTTAATTTTATTTTATAATTTTATAAATTTTAAAGATTGATTAAAGTATTTGAGAGTAACTTTTGATTTTAGGAATTCGAATTTCTGTGTATGAATCAGGAATTTCAAAACATTAAATCAATATCGAGAACTGAGATATTCCTGTGAGAAAGGAAAACAAAGTTTGGTGAAATTTACCAAATCCAACTTATGTGTATTTCCCAGGTTGTGAAGTGAGAAAAACAAGAGATACAAATATGTATCATCTAACATGGATATAATAGATGTTAAAGGCCCAGTAAGCATGAAAGTGTTTCTGAGAAAAGTGTAGGAATAGAAGAACCCAGAGTATGAAATGAAACATAAACATCAGTTGTAGGCATTTTAAGTCAGCCAAAGAGCCAAATGTTCATTTTGGTAGCAAAATACAAAGGTGCAAACATAGACTTTACTGAGCTCTTATCCACTCCAGTGTTCTTGCCTGGAGAATCCCCACCGACAGAGTGGCCTAGCAGATTGCAGTCCACGGGGTAAAAAAGAGTTGGGCACAACTAAGCACAAGGCACATTATTATTTTCAACCTAAGAACAATGATGGATGTTTAGACCTATAAATGACTGATGTTAAAATAATGCTAAGGTGTCTGTGTTCAGCTCCCAAAAGGAGAAATATTCTCACTTATCAGTAGTAACTGTTGGAGTCAGGGTTATAGGATACCCCACTTTCCCTGATGGGGTCATGATCATCCTTGGGGGAACTTTTTGGGCATTACTGATACTTTTCAGGATTATAAATATCAGATCTGAAATTATTTTAATGGATTTGGGAAAGACTTTTCTTGCACAATAGAAGATTTGGCATCCTAAGATTTGCACCCAGTACTCCAAATATCAGACCTTAATATAATTCTTTTTCCTAGAAAATTGTGCAGAATGATCACTTTAAACATATCCCTCTTGTTTGTTTTTCTTAGCTTCATGTATTTTTAATCATTCAATAAGCATTAATTGTGCATCTGTAGTATAGCTGACCTTGTATAAGATAATTAAAATGTGATACCAGGCCTTCAAGAAATTCAGCTTATTAAATCAAAAAATTTTTCACTCATCATCATTAACATTATATTAGTTGTCATCTCGGAGAAGGCGATGGCACCCCACTCCAGTACTCTTGCCTGGAAAATCCCATGAACAGAGGAGCCTGGTAGGCTCCAGCCCAAAGGGTCTCGAAGAGTCGGACACAACTGAGCGACTTCACTTTTGCTTTTCACTTTCATGCATTGGAGAAGGAAATAACAACCCACTCCAGTGTTCTTGCCTGGAGAATCCCAGGGACAGGGGAGCCTGGTGGGCTGCCGTCCATGGGGTCACACAGAGTCCGACACGATTGAAGTGACTTAGCAGCAGCAGCAGTTGCCATCTAAGATCTACCATTCGTTGAGCACTACATATGTGTGAAGTATTCAGCTAAATATATTGCATGTATCATCTCAACTAAAACCTCTGCAACAGCTAATGTGACATATTTTGGAGTTCAAAACATTGAATGTAGAGTAATTAGCTCACAGTTAAAGAGTTAGAGGTTGATGAATCCTGGGCTAAGCTCAGAGCTAATTGATTTCAATGTTTGAACTCTTCAGCACTATTATAAACTATATACCTAGGCAAACTAATCGGTGCTTTGGGAACCCTTAATTGGAGTAATATACTCTATTTGAAATAGGAGGTACCAGGAAGGCTGTAAAATGATATGACATTTAACTTGTGCCCTTAAAAATATATAGCAGGTAGTCATTAACTCAATGGACAAGTAAAGATAACACATTCCAAATACATGAATCTACATGACCAAGTGAATGAAGCCTCATTATTTTTAAGATAAATTTCCAATATGAAGATATGTATTAACCTACTTATCTAGGAAAAATGTTATAGGTCATGGATATGAAGTAAGGGTGCTGTGTCACAAAATTTATTGGCTATGGTGAGCATTGCTCATTGTGTTTTTACCTCAGTGGTGATTAATAAATATCAGATTTTAATTTGATTTTATGACATTGTAATAGTGTTTATCATTTCTGTTCAAAATAACCTTGAGCATTTATTGCATTTTTAGGAAGAATTTTTATTATAGCTCAACACCTTTTGGTTAATAGCACTGATAATGCAAACAAAGTTAGTTTATTACAGGAACCAGACACATAAGAACAAGCCAAATAAATTTTGAATAGCCATCAACGTAATCATGCTAATGGCATTCTCATCTTCTTTGATCTATTTTAGTACCAACTCCTTTAACACTGATGGACAATAACATGGAGTAGTGATGACAAGACAGTTAATAAGTTGCTGACTCTTATTTCACTGTATCTTTTCTATTAACTTCCTTTGATCTTAGATGGGAGGACTCACTATTTTAAAACTGTCATTTCTACTAGAGATTAACCTATATAGTTAATGCAAATTCAATGAACATCTCAATGTGGGGTTTTTTTTTTCTGTATTAGAGTAAATTGATTCTGAGTTTCATCTAGAAGAGATGTGTAATAGGTAATAAAGTATGATTTGTAAAAGAAAAGCAGTGAGGAGGAACATGGTTGCTTTGCCATATGTATGAATATCCCATAAACCCATAATTTTAAAAAAAATGCTCCTGTGCAATCATAGATAAAGAAATGGAATAATATTTTAAATTATATTTATTATTACCATATATCTATCATCTTCAAGATTACTGAGCAGGGGGCAAACCAAGTCAATGAACTATATAGTGATATTGGAATATCAAATTAGTAGGGAAGAGGTTGATTATTATTATAAGCTAAAAAGTTATAGGAAAAGTAAACTTAGATCACTAAAATATACATACTCATATTCAATTCAACTGTGCTATTGTGTAACCTAAAATAAACTGTAAACTATTGCAAGAAGAAAGTTTCTGAGAGCATTTTTGGACATCATTAAGTAAGAGAATATATTCAAATATGATATGAAATGAAAATTGTTAAAGAATAGTAAATATTTTATATGTAAAACTTCATTGCTAAGTCTAAAGAAAAAAAGACAAACTGGGAAAATACTGACAGTGGATATTTTGGGCAAATCACTGAAAGGCATAAAAAGATAGACATTTTAGTCATCTATACACCCCAGTTAGCAAAGAGTCGGACACGACTGAGCGACTTCACTTTCACTTTTCACTTTCCTGCATTGGAGAAGGAAATGGCAACCCACTCCAGTGTTCTTGCCTGGAGAATCCCAGAGACGGGGGAGCCTGGTGGGCTGCCGTCAATGGGGTTGCACAGAGTTGGACATGACTGAAGCGACTTAGCAGCAGCAGCATCTATACAAAAAGTCACCCCAAAGCATAGTAGCTTAAAACTGGAATAATCAGGAATGGACTGGGAATTCGGGTGTGGTTTATCTAAGTAGTTCTAGCTTAAGATCTCTGAGATTACAGGTTGGTTGTGGCTACAATCATCAAAAATCTTCATTCATATGTGTAACGGACTAGGCTGTCGAAATCAGAATCACAGGAGCTAGGACTGCTGTGATTCTGCAGACACACTCTCTCTAGCTAAATAGTCTCTCCAGCTTAGAAATATCACAGTGGCAAGACTTCTTTTAAGCAGCTTCAGTGTTCCAATGGCAGATAAGCCCAGAGAGCAACCCAGGTGGACGCTTTGTCAATTTTATGATCTAGCCTCGAAAATCACATTATTCTTACACTATTTTGTTGGTCAGAAAAAGCAGAAGCCCCAGTCCAGATTCCAGGGTAGGAAATACAAGTTCCACCTCTTAATGGGAAGAGTGTGAGTCATATGGAAGAAGAATATCTGGAAAATACATTCCTCCACAGGAAAGTGACTCACAAATTCTAAATATATAGATATATACAATCATCCCATGGTAACTGTTCAAAAACATTCATTGTATTAATGATTACAATTTTATAATATGCTTATTTTTTAGTTAAAATGCAGTCTATCCCTACCATTAAATCTCATGACTGCTAAAAGTATGATATAAATTAATATTTAAAACAATGGGATGAGAATTCATGAGCTATTGGTGGAAGAAATGTAGGTCACAAAATAGAATGTATGATGAATAGTCTATTCATAAATATTTATAAAAGAAACACCCCAAGAGTTTAAAATGTTATTTTTTATATATTAACATTTTGGGGAGGAAAAACACAACTATAAATAAAGCAATTATCAAAATAATGATCCAGGTTTTATCTAATAGTAATGCAGGGAACGCAGAGACAGAATCAACAATATGAACAATAATAATGCCTGGTTCTGGAGCATATTCTATATTTCGCCTCAAAAAAAAAAAAAATAAGAGAACTGAATTGCAAAATTTTAGTAAGTGTACAGTGGTGAGATTCACAGCTAAACCTGTCTTCTTTTATTCAGCATTCCTCTGGTGTACTGAGCTTTAAAATTGCATTCCAGTTCAGAAATCAAACTTTTTTTAGATGTTCTCTGTGTGCAATCACTGAGAAGTTTCATGTAAAGACTTGCAGTGTTTTCTGTCTGACCCACACCAAATAGGAATATATAAGGGAAATGTTATTTCCAAAAGCTATACTTCTGCATTAAAACGTGTGACATTTTAGTTATTGCTAAGTAGCACATTCGTTGATAATAAAACTTCCTGCTTTTTTTCCAAAAACATAAATATGTTATACATCAGACAGTAAATGGAATGAACACTGGGCAAAGTGACCTGAGTTCCATTGTGGACAAGGAATATCTCCTGCCACATCGGTAAACAAAGGATGTTGCTGCTCTCAAGCCATCAATCAATCACCCAGACTGTACACCCTGAGGGGACTCAGGATGGATGGAGAAAAACAGGATACTGGCCCTAAATAGTTAAGGTGAATGTTATATGCCTAGAAAAGACTGAATTCCTTAATCTGAGATGTGTGGTTTTCCTTTATTAACGGTAATCTTTTCATATTCCAAATACCTGGGATTTATTTTTGTTTTTACAAAAACTCTTATATATCCCAGCTCCACCTTTACCTCTTTGGAACAGTCCTTCAGAGACATCTGAGAGGCTGTCTCCTGGGCTGAAGTCCTCAGCATGTTCGCCAAATAAAACATAATTCCTAACTTTTAGATTATGTATTTTTTCACTAGACACTATCCTGTTTGTCTAATTACATGTCCTCAGGCATGTTATAACCTCATTTAGACCTATTACTTCATCTAAAAAATAAATAGCACACTTAATTTTTATGTCTTTTTGGTTCTGAAACAATTACAATTTTCTCTTTCTCCTCTATAGTGGATTTATTAATCAGTCCATACCCTATGATGTTGCTTAAATATTCTGTTTCTGCTATCTCTAAAGTTTTTCTAATATTGCTAGAGTAAATTCACATGATCGTCAGATCAGATCAGTCGCTCAGTCGTGTCCGACTCTTTGCGACCCCATGAACCGCAGCACGCCAGGCCTCCCTGTCCATCACCAGCTCCCGGAGGTCACTCAGACTCTCATCCATCGAGTCAGTGATGCCATCCAGCCATCTCATCCTCTGTCGTCCCCTTCTCCTCCTGCCCTCAATCCCTCCCAGCATCAGAGTCTTCTCCAATGAGTCAACTCTTCGCATGATGTGGCCAAAATATTGGAGTTTCAGCTTTAGCATCATTCCTTCTAAAGAAATTCCAGGATTGATCTCCTTCAGAATGGACTGGTTGGATCTTCTTGCAGTCCAAGGGACTCTCAAGAGTCTTCTCCAACACCACAGTTCAAAAGCATCAATTCTTCGGCGCTCAGCCTTCTTCACAGTCCAACTCTCACATCCATACATGACCACAGGAAAGACCATAGCCTTGACTAGGCGAACCTTTGTTGGTAAAGTAATGTCTCTGCTTTTGAATATGCTATCTAGGTTGGTCATAACTTTCCTTCCAAGGAGCAAGCGTCTTTTAATTTCATGGCTGCAGTCACCATCTGAAGTGATTTTGGAGCCCAGAAAAACAAAGTCTGACACTGTTTCCACTGTTTCCCCATCTATTTCCCATGCAGTGATGGGACCAGATGCCATGATCTTCGTTTTCTGAATGTTGAGCTTTAAGCCAACCTTTTCACTCTCCACTTTCACTTTCATCAAGAGGCCTTTTAGCCCCTCCTCACTTTCTGCCATAAGAGTGGTGTCATCTGCATATCTGAGGTTATTGATATTTCTCCCGGCAATCTTGATTCCAACTTCTGTTTCTTCCAGGCCAGCATTTCTCATGATGTACTCTGCATATAAGTTAAATAAACATGGTGACAATATGCAGCCTTGACGTACTCCTTTTCCTATTTGGAACCAGTCTGTTGTTCCATGACCAGTTCTAACTGTTGCTTCCTGACCTGCATACAGATTTCTTAAGAGGCAGATCAGGTGGTCTGGTATTCCCATCTCTTTCAGAATTTTCCATAGTTTATTGTGATCCACACAGTCAAAAGCTTTGGCATAGTCAATAAAGCAGAAATAGATGTTTTTCTGGAACTCTCTTGCTTTTTCCATGATCCAGCGGATGTTGGCAATTTGATCTCTGGTTCCTCTGCCTTTTCTAAAACCAGCTTGAACATCTGGAAGTTCACGGTTCACATATTGCTGAAGCCTGGCTTGGAGAATTTTGAGCATTACTTTACTAGCGTGTGAGATGAGTGCAATTGTGCGGTAGTTTGAGCACTCCTTGGCATTGCCTTTCTTTGGGATTGGGATGAAAACTGACCTTTTCCAATCTTGTGGCCACTGCTGAGTTTTCCAAATTTGCTGGCATATTGAGTGCAGCACTTTCACAGCATCATCGTTCAGGACTTGGAATAGCTCCACTGGAATTCCATCACCTCCACTAGCTTTGTTCGTAGTGATGCTTTCTAAGGCCCATTTGACTTCACATTCCTAGATGTCTGCCTCTAGGTCAGTGATCACATCATCATGATTATCTAGGTCTTGAAGCTCTTTTTTGTACAGTTCTTCTGTGTATTCTTGCCACCTCTTCTTAATATCTTCTGCTTCTGTTAGGTCCACACCATCTCTGTCCTTTATCGTGCCCATCTTGGCATGAAATGTTCCTTTGGTATCTCTGATTTTCTTGAAGAGATCCCTAGTCTTTCCCATTCTGTTGTTTTCCTCTATTTCTTTGCATTGATCACTGAAGAAGGCTTTCTTATCTCTTCTTGCTATTCTTTGGAACTCTGCATTTAGATGTTTATATCTTTCCTTTTCTCCTTTGCTTTTCGCTTCTCTTCTTTTCACAGCTATTTGTAAGGCCTCCCCAGACAGCCATTTTGCTTTTTTGCATTTCTTTTCCATGGGGATGGTCTTGATCCCTGTCTCCTGTACAATGTCACGAACCTCATTCCATAGTTCATCAGGCACTCTATCTATCAGATCTAGGCCCTTAAATCTATTTCTCACTTCCACTGTATAATCATAAGGGATTTGATTTAGGTCATACCTGAATGGTCTAGTAGTTTTCTCTACTTTCTTCAATTTCAGTCTGAATTTGGCAATAAGGAGTTCATGGTCCGAGCCACAGTCAGCTCCTGGTCTTGTTTTTGCTGATTGGATAGAGCTTTTCCATCTTTGGCTGCAAAGAATATAATCGATCTGATTTCGGTGTTGACCATCTGGTGATGTCCATGTATAGAGTCTTCTCTTTTGTTGTTGGAAGAGGGTATTTGCTATGACCAGTGCATTTTCTTGGCAAAACTCTATTAGTCTTTGCCCTGCTTCATTCCGTATTCCAAGGCCAAATTTGCCTGTTACTCCAGGTGTTTCTTGACTTCCTACTTTTGCATTCCAGTCCCCTATAATGAAAAGGACATCTTTTTTGGGTGTTAGTTCTAAAAGGTCTTGTAGGTCTTCATAGAACCTTTCAACTTCAGCTTCTTCGGCGTTACTGGTTGGGGCATAGATTTGGATTACTGTGACATTGAATGGTTTGCCTTGGAAACGAACAGAAATCATTCTGTCATTTTTTGAGATTGCATCCAAGTACTGCATTTCGGACTCTTTTGATCGTCAGCCCAATTAACTAGTGAAAACCTTAAATCATAGAAGACATGCAAACATTATTTCTCCAAACACTATATAAGACTTGATGGAAATTTACTCATACATGCATTTGGCATACAGCAAAACCTGGAAATGGAGGTAAGCGAGTACCCAGACAGATGCATGGTCAGATCTCTGTGCTCAGGGCTACAGCCACAGTGTAGAAAGATTTAGCGAGTCCGTTAAGTGCGAGGGAATACAAAGGCAGAAGGGATAGGGACACAGGCTTCCTCACCCTGTGTCCCATCCATCATCTTGTGTAGATATTAAAAGAAAATCGAGGAGTGAGATAGTCATGAGGCAGAGTGAGACTGAAGATGCCTCAGGGAAGAACCTTTCCAGTCCTATTGGTATGGGAGGACACCAGAATTCCTTGAATCCCAGAATGTTGTGACACTTTCAAAAGGACACCCCTAATAGTAAAGGGTTGTATAACTATGGATATATCGGGTGTGGTTCTTTCCTCAGTCCTTGTCTTGTCATAGTGAAGAAAAAAAAAATTAAAATGACACACCAGAAAGTTCACACAGGCATGGTCTATTAAACAAGCAACAGTGTGGGTGGAGGAGGACACTCCCGAGATGTGAGAGTGGATCCACCCCATTTTAGGTCCTGTTCCCCTCCCAAGCAGTCCTTGGAGTCTGATTTGTTTTGCCCCATGTCAAACAGGGCTTGTTTCTGAGACCAACCAGGGAAGGGGGCGTGTTGGGGATGTTTTTCCCACCGAAGCTCCAGTGCTTTATGATTTGTTTCTCTGCCTTTTAGCTGCGTTTTTTAATCATCATTTTGGACTCTTTTCTCTACCTAACAGGTGGATGTTTTTCATTATCACAGTCAATTTTTGCTGCTATGATAAAGGATCGTAGACTGATTGGCTTACAACCAACAGAAGTTTATTTCTCACAGTTCTGCAGGCTGAGACATCCAAGATCAGGGCGCTTGCATGATCTCATTCTGATGAAAGAGCTTTTCTGATTTTCAAACTGCCGACTTCTTATGTTCACATGGCAGAAAGAAGGCAAGGGGATGCTCTGGAGTCCTTTTTATAAGAACACCAATCCCATTCATGAGGGCTCCACTTTCATGACCTAATTTCCTTCCCAAAGTCTTACCATCTAATACCATTGTGTTATGAATTAGAATTTCAACATAAGAATTTAAGGGAGGAGAGCACAGACATTCAATACCTTGCATGCATAAGTATGGATCTATAGGCTTTCATCAATTTCTTCTTTTCTATATGTGAATAGAGGCTCTCAGACAGACTTGGAAGCCTCTCTTTGAATACTTAGGAACTCACATTCTTCCTTTGAGGCATTAATTTTCCAATACCCAGAATTATTTAGGGAAACAATAGATTGAAGGTGTTGCTGACAAAGCTAATATACTTATGAGTTATCCTATAATCCAGAGATTTCTCAATAAATGCAAGAAAAAAATCAAACAACTGTTAATTTATACTGAATCAAATTAAATTTTAATATGCAGAAAAGGATTAAGTAAAAACATTCAATAATGGTAAAAAGAGTGATTAAAGATTAAATATTACCTACTTAGGAAAACAAATTTTTCAGACACTTTGGTGGCATGTATTTCCATGCAATTTGCATTACATCAATATAATTAAACTAAATGTGAAAGTAATTAAAAGGTAAAACAAATGCTAAAAATGTGTACATTTGCTATGAGTCGAAAATACATTCAGTGTTTAAGAGGGAAAGGGTACTGTTAGCCAGATTAATGCAACATATGTTAAAGCATAAGGGTGAGCAAGCCACAATAACTTTCCTTTTGTTTAAAAGGAGGGGGGAAATAATTAAAAGTATATTTTAATGGAAAACTATGCATTATAACGACATGTAGAATGCAAAGGCTTGGAATTGTATATAATGCTTTTATAAAAAGATATATTAAAGCTTAAGTGTGAACAAGCCAAAATGAAATGTGATGAAGCAACTAGTACTATGTATTTAGAATCTGAAGTGTAGAAGAATGTGCCACCACAAAAAGACCTCTTTGGCAAAAGGATTCTTTTAAGCTGATTATTTTGAGAAACAGCAGAAACAAGATAAGCTTGGAAAACTGAAAAGAAGTTGCCCTTTTGTAAAGCGAATTTATAAAGGATATCTCCATTTGTAAAAGGGTTTTCCTTCTCTGTACCAGGAAGAGAAAAAGCTCATCAAAGGAAAAGGCCCTAAGATAAACTTGTATAGCAAGCTCTACCCTTTTTACCATGCTTTACTTAATAACCTCCTCATAATTAGTCTCCTTCTAACCCCTTTATTCTTTCATCTCTAGCTAGTTTTTAAGCCAGAGATCTAAGCCACCTCAGAGAGTTGCTCATTCTTCCCTGGATATTTCCCATGTGCACATGTTAATAATCTTCTGTTTGTTTTTGTCTTGTTTATATATTATTAAAAAGATCTCAACCTAGAACCCAAACAGTACAGGAAAAATTGCTTTCCTTCTCTAAGAAACCATGTGTGCATTTAAATGCATCCCTATTCTAACTTTTTGTGTGTTGCCCTATTGATTTCATCGTTTCCCATTCATCATTTTTCTCAAATTCTTCTTATGAAAGTTACTAAATGCATCTAATCATCAGCTGCTACTATTAGTTCTCATCCTATTTTTAGATTACTTGAATTTATCTTCCTTTGCTTTGTATGTTGATGCACTGCTGCCTTCTCTGATTTTTGAATAATTATGATACTTTTGATTCTTAACAGTCTGCATTACTGTTGGTATTAAATGGTTAAATGAATGAAATTGTGATGTGGAAAATACAATAATAAAAAATGCTATAACAACTTTATTTCTGTTTTCACCTTATATGTCAATAGGAAAATTACTATACTCTTATTTAAAACAAAAAAAAAAGGAAAATTCAAACACTCCATTTCCACACCACAGAAAAGAATGTGAAGCAAAACCTAATTCAAGGGTAACAGCAAAAAAACAAACACGGTAAACAGAGAGTACAGCAAAATGCTTCAGGGGAAAGGAAAAGAAGCAGAAGTTATTGATAGGTGTTAAGTAATTAGCAGTTGACATTTTCTAGATGAGGTAATGAAGGTAATGAAAATATCTTAGAGATGCTATTAATAAGAGAAAGTCTCTACTATCTAATGTTTAGCATATATAAAATATGTCTGAAAATTTTCTGTTTTTCCAAAAATAGACTATATCAGAACAAAGATACCAAAAAGTATCAGTAGAATTTTGTCAAGAACTCAGAAGAAATTCTCTTTATTACATCTTCCTAAAAGTCTTCACTATTATATTTATGAGTACACTATTTATTAACACAAGAATCCCTCTTTATTACAATTTGTGGTTTTCTATTTGTGTATGTGTGGGCATCCCTGGTGGCTCATTGGTAAAGAATCCACCTATCAATGCAGGAGATGCAGATTCAGTCCCTGGGAGAAAGAAAGGTCCCCTAGAGAAGGAAATGGCACCCTACTCCAGTATTCTTGCCTGGAAAATCCCATGGATGGAGTTGCCTGTTGGGCTACAGTGCATGGGGTCTCAAAGAGTCAGACTCAACTCAGAGACTTTCACATACATACATATGCTATGCTATGCTATGCTAAGTCACTTCAGTCATGTCCGACTCTGTGTGACCCCATAGACGGCAGCCTACCAGGCTCCCCTGTCCTTGGGATTCTCCAGGCAAGAACACACAAATGTACATGCTAAGCCAAACTAAATTTAATACCATATATATGTAGAAAGAAACAGGGCCAAAGAATAAATATTGAATGGAATTTCCTCCTGCATGTACACAGACTTTTTGCTATGAAGAAATAGATTTGTTCTTTGCTGAGCTTCTGCAGGTTCAAGTATCCTTAATGCTGACATATACTCAAACCTATGAATATAATTTCTGTGGACATGTGAACTCAGTGTAGTATATCAGAAATATCACACAGGAAAAACCCCTGGCAAATCCTGAATGACCATAGCTTTTGTCCATAACTCTTCCTCGTCAGTCAGGTAAGTATCAGGGGAAGATATCTAATATTACTGCATATATAGGTAATCCATTACCCAAAAAATGAGATCTCATTGAATATCTGATAATTGAGCTGTGAATGTGTCAAAGCTTTTAATGAGTCATCAAAGTTTAATATCACTCAGAGTTTGTTATGAGGGAAAAATTTATCAGTTTGAGAAAGTTAATAATAGCCTTTATGTTAATCAAAACTGTTATTTCTTGTGTAATATTAAGACATTTAATGAACTATAAAAGTATTGGTTCATGGACATTTACTAGAATAAGAAGATTTTTAAAAATAAGAAGTAAATGGTATAAGTTACACAGTGTTGAATATATGTGAATATTTTCTGAGTTTTCTGTTGTCTACATCAGTTTGTATGTGCATGCCACTTAAATGTTTGTTTTGTATGTATCCTAGAACTCTACACGGGGAAGGCAATGGCACCCCACCCCAGTACTTTTGCCTGGAAAATCCCATGGACGGAGGAGCCTGGTAGGCTCCAGTCCGTGGGGTCGCTAAGAGTCGGACACGACTGGGCGACTTCACTTTGACTTTTCACTTTCATACATTGGAGAAGGAAATGGCAACCCACTCCAGTGTTCTTGCCTGGAGAATCCCAGGGACAGGGGAGCCTGGTGAGCTTCCGTCTATGGGGTCGCACAGAGTCGGACACGACTGAAGCGACTTAGCAGCAGCATACATATATATGGTATTAAATTTAGTTTGGCTTAGCATGTACATTTGTTTTTTTCTTTATACAATGTGTAGTCAGTGATTCTAATGAAAAGTCTTTCTTGTCTACATAAATACTAAAGAATTTTTATCATTTAAATGAATGATAACTAACAGCATTGAATGGTCATCTCTAAGTAAGGCAGCTGCCCTCTTGAATGGTGAGCCAAAGAGGTTTATTTGATTTAGTTTCTTTTTTTTTTTTTTTATTGTACATTACCATTTAATATCCAACTACCCTTAGACTCCTCCACATATTTCTCTTTTGAAAGATCTCCCCAAGCCCAGAATTTCACATCTACTATGCAAATGGCTTCCAAATATCTAGCTGAATCCTATCTAATGAGATTTAGATTCATACTTCCAGTTCAGCAAATCAACATAATCAATTGTTTTTTTCCACTAATACTTCAAACTCAATAAACACAAACATCATCTTTCCAAGATGATCTGTCACTTTGCTATTCTAAATTTATCTTGGTAGAAAGTGATTCTCAGTTATCTGAGAATAATCATCAAGACCTAACACTAGAGGTATGTTTTTCCTGTAGAATTCTCTGCTACCTGTAGTTAGAAAAAAACAAAAAGCTCTTCCTTGTCTGATAGAAATGTACCTGACATTTGCCCATGACGTTTAAATTCTTTGTCTAAGAATTAGAGCTGGATGAGGATATAATTGTTGATTCAATTAATGTCTTCACAGTTTTCCATATTTTAATCCTATCACAATGCTTTCATCTTGCAAGATCTGAGTGCTGATTTTTAAAATACACTTTACGCATGCTCACGCCACTTCTTTACTTTTAATCATTTCATATGTTCTTTCTTAGAACTTTTCTAACTATCTACTCTATGTAAAATAACTTTATATTAGCATAATTTTTCATGCTAAACTAAGCATTATCAGTTCACTTCTACTGTAACTTTACATATGACAAAAAGCTATGTGGTTTTGCTTCCCAAGACTTTCACATGATGGCCAAGATTATCTTGATTTATTAGCAATTTATGTCTTTAGAGAATAGAATCCAGTGTCTTTAAACTTTCATTCTAAATCAGATGAATATGTATATATACATATACATCATATGTAAATGCTTCAGGTGTAAAATGGAGATAATAGCTTGGTAGGGCTATTGGGAAAGGAAATAAGTAAAAGTAAAGCATTTTGGAACAATGGCTGGCACATAATTGCATGCTAATCTCAGCTCTGATTATTATTAATATGTATGAATTTCTCAGGGTCTTTTACAGTGAAAGACAATAGCTGTTGAATTGAAGTTTCATATCTGTGATAAATCATTCTCCTAAATTATAAAATAGAAACTCTCAAAAGCTTAACTTTATGGAGATTTAGACATGAACTAATTTGACTGTTTAGCATGTGTTAGATTTAGATGGCAGACTAAGAAATATTCAGCGACTTACCCAAGACGACATATTTGGTTTGACTTGCAAAATTGGTACTAGAATATGAATCTTATGAGCCAATACTGTCTAACTCATCATGTTAGTTGCAGTTTTCGTTTGTTGTCAGTTTATTTTATGGAATTGTGTCAAAGAAATTTTGCAGATAATAATGAGCATTAACTTGTGGTTCCCTTTGTCATATTTTAATCATAAAATTATCTTGAGATTGTGATTATTTCTTATAGTACCCATTTCCTTACACTCTCACACTTCCAGGCATTATGATCACATATTTTCTATTCATTCCTTTGTTACGCATATCTGTAGCTGGAGTTAGGGGAAGCTCACTGACTAAAACCTCCCACTCTGGCCAGTAACCATAGTAACCATTTAAATGAGTTATTTTACAACAGGAGGTCCTGGTAAGAAACATGGAACTATTAAGCCATCATCAACTGGAAGAATTCAAGAAAGGTCGGAAGGAGACAGCACGTGTCCTTCCACTTCCCAGAATCCTTCTTGCTGGCATCCATCTTGGCTGAGCAATGTGTGTGCCACCCGGAAAGACCCTGAGTCATAATTATTGGCCAAAGACAAACTGAAACTAATCCCATCATCATGAAACTGAGTCTGGGTGCCATGTGGCAGAGCTGTTCTCCTGGGTTCCCTTACCCTCCACCCAGGTGCCCTTTCCCAATAAAATCTCTTACTTGGTCAGCTCTTGTGTCTCCTTGAACAATTCATTTCCAAATTTTAGACAAGAGCCTATTCTCAGGCCCTGGAAGGTGTCCATCTTCCTGTAAGAGAACTGTCAAGAACAAGGTTTGGTAACTAGTGATCCACCAAAATTGTAAATGGCAACCCACTCCAGTATTCTTGCATGGAAATCCCATAGATGGTGGAACCTGATAGGCTACAGTCCATGGGGTCGCAGAGAGTCAGACACCACTGAGCAACTTCACTTCACTTCACTTTCCTATTGTGGAATCTGGCTGGGAGCTGGGTGTCCAGCCAGGGACATTTCCCAGCAATACCACTTCACTTGGTCTTCAGCTGTGGCTGTGTAACTAGTTTCACAAGACATTTGAGTAGCAGTAATGGTGGCACTTCTGGTGTTAACATTCTTTCTTCATTCTTTCTCCTGTCTCCAGTTACAGGGCTCCGATATCCTAGGAGATAGCAAAACCTTAACAAAAAGAAGCTGTCGGCCTAAATCAACTGTAAGGGAGAGGAAATTTTTCCCTACTCTTGGAGGACTTTTTGGCTAATCTGATAATTAAATTGACATAAGACAAATTAACAGGAGAAAAAGCTAATTATGTACATAAATTCAATTATGTGCATTCAAGGGCCCCACAAGTAAAATAAGACCCAAGGACATATTACACAATTGAGGCTTACAGGACAACTAAGAGAAGAAGAATCAGATAAGAGTCTGAGACTTCAAAGGGGAAGAAGGTAATTCATATGGAAATAGAAAAGCAAACAAATGTTTGTTTACCAAACATTTGCTGTAACAAGCAGAGACAATGGGACAGGGAGAACTTTGGTCTCCTTGCCCTCCTGAGTTTCCCTCTCCACTCCTAGTCCATAGTCTTTGTAGATATTTCTGGTGCTCTTCTCTTTATCCAAATTCATTTAGCCAGTTATGTAGGAGGTAAAAAGAAAGACTCCTTAAGTGTTTTATTTCTTAAAAATATTCAGCCTAAAATAATCTTCATGCCAAAGAGATACATTTTGGGGTGGCAAATGTTGCTTTCCTATACAGTCCATTGAAGAGAGCTGCCTCAGAGACCATATCAGACTGTTATGGAAGTGAAAAATATATGCCTATTGTCTAACACCACTTCGATTTGAAGCATCTCCCTGGTGTTTCTACAAAGAATTCGATATTTGAAGTTAATAAAATTAGCCACTTTTAATGTTTTTAATGTTTTATTGTAGATTTCTACTAATTCAGAGAGCCAGCTCACAGATTTCATATCATTAATATATGTACCTTTATCTCTATGTACCATATTTAGAGACTTAGAGACTTTCTAATAACATTCAAATTACCAGGATTTACTTTTATTTCCACAACCATCACTCTAACCCACTATCTTCAGAAGAAGTCTAAATATTACCAAGTGGATTGAGACGTGTAGAGTCAGGGCGGGGGAAGTGGGGTATGTTAGAGTGAGAAATAAATAAAAAAGCATAAGACTATTTTCTCAACATGAATACAACAGTGGAAAAATGTAAACAAGTAATCTGTGAGTACTGTTACTTGGAGGTAACGTAGATAACGTTTTTTTGTCAGTAATACATATCAATTGCTCTTTTATATTTACTAAAGCATTTTCTGAGACTTGGTTTTGCACTCCTTTTGCTTTTTTTTTTCCCTTTTGTTTTCATTTCACGCAGCTGTAGCTTCCCTGTGACACAGTTAAGCCCCATCCTGCCCACCTTCTTTAAAATGTCCTTTCTGTGACTTACTGGAAATAGGCCCCAGTTGTTTTTTAATTGCCATGCATGGGAAATGTTTTTCAACAGCACAGCTGGCTCCAGGATAAGCCTCTGGTGTTGGAGCAACTACTTTCTAATTGTGTCTCTACCTTTTTGGATTAAATTGTGAAGAACCCAGCTGAGAGCAAACTCTTCACATGGATAACCAGCCCTACTATGTCAGCTCCTAGTTGCTCTAGTGTGATAATCAGGAAAAAGAAGTGTTTTTGTTTGTTTGTTTGTTTTGATAATTGCACTTCAGTAGTATTAAGAACAAAAGGACTCAGTAGAAAGGAAATGGGAATTTATGTAGTCTTTTATTTCAAGCTCATGGGAAAAATCAGAAACACAGACTCTGTTTACTTAATACATTCTTATATTCTTCTGTATTTGCTCTATTAATTATTCTTGGCTACATAGCTAACTCTCACTCTATTATCCTGATGTCCACTTTATATGAATTCCTGCCCCTGGGTTTACTGTATCCTAATAATGATTATTCCTTTGCTATTTGGTCTATATGTTAGCTTGCAGCATCAGAAAAAAATTGTATACAACGCATCTATTACTAGCTAGACAGAAATAATATTCTAATTCTAATTAAAGTGAAAGTGTTAGTCACTCAGTCATGTCTGACTCTTTGTGAGTTCATGGACTGCAAGGAGATCCAACCAGTCCATTCTGAAGGAGATCAGCCCTGGGATTTCTTTGGAGGGAATGATGCTAAAGCTGAAACTCATGCTTTAGCCATGATTTCTTTGGAGGGAATGATGCTAAAGCTGAAACTCATGCTTTAGCTATGATTTCTTTGGAGGGAATGATGCTAAAGCTGAAATTCATGCTTTAGCCATGAGTTCTTTGGCCACCTCATGTGAAGAGTTGTCTCACTGAAAAAGACTCTGATGCTGGGAGGAATTGGGGGCAGGAGGAGAAGGGGATGACAGAGGATGAGATGGCTGGATGGCATCACTGACTCGATGGACGTGAGTCTCAGTGATCTCTGGGAGTTGGTGATGGACAGGGAGGCCTGGTGTGCTGCGATTCATGGGATCTCAAAGAGTCAGACACGACTGAGTGACTGAACTGAACTGAAGAATATAAGAACTGATTCAGAAAATCATAGTCCAAGTCACACTTTCTTAAATATTCATTTTACAGTAATGCATACATCTAAAAGTATACATTTTATAATGCTTAAATTATATTTTAGCATGTTCTTAAATTTTTTACCTTGTAAATATGCATGACAACGTATTTGTCTAATTATGCTCTTAGATAAAAGCATATGGGCTCATTAATTTTATTTTTTCTTCTTAAATGTAACAATAAACACAGTGTTGTATTCAAAAGTGAATTTTAAAAAGAGAATAGCAGCAAATTAAAAACATCAAATAAATTAATATTTTGAAGAAATATAATTATGTGTACATAATTATTTTAAAAATATTATCACTTGAAGACTGCACTTTCAGAAAACTGTTTTCAATTGCCTACCTATGCACAGACTGTACATATATAGTTTAATTTTTTTCAACCTAAGCTACTGCTTGATGACATATTTTGCAACTTTCTACATAATATATCATGAACCATTTTTGACATGCAGTTACAAAATTATCTACCAAGAAAAATCGGAGTTATATGAGTAAGAAATATTTTATCTAATTAAATTGAATTTGACATATTTAGCAGTATAAAAGAGTATTAAAATATTACTGATGATGATAGTCCCCATTTTCAGTTTAATTACTATGCCATAGCCCAATCTTTATTATAAATACATATAATAACTCAGGTGAACCATAATATATGCTCTTAGATAAATTCAGCTATTCTATTTTTTATCACAGTATAAACAAGCATTTAAATCAATAGAAATATCTATCTTCAGTTAACTCATTGGTTCATTAATAAATTATATATGTCATATAAGATTAACAAAGATATATACCATATAAAAGAAAATTTCTACCGGTTAAGAAAAAAATAAAAGATAATAAAATTAAAAAGCCAAATAATCACAAAATATGATTGTGCCCAGGAAATGTGAACTGTTATATTAAGAGATTATTTTTTCACTGGAATGTGATTCCTTTGCAATATTGTGTGTGTCTCTGGTGTATGAGATGGCTGGATGGCATCATTGACTCGATGGACATGAGTCTGAATGAACTCCAGGAGTTGATGATGGACAGGGAGGCCTAGCGTGCTGCAGTTCATGGGGTCGCAAAGAGTGATTTGTGACCAAATCACTGTAGACAGTGATTGCAGCCATGAAATTAAAAGACGCTTACTCCTTGGAAGGAAAGTTATGACCAACCTAGATAGCATATTGAAAAGCAGAGACATTACTTTGCCAACAAAGGTCCGTCTAATCAAGGCTATGGTTTTTCCAGTAGTCATGTATGGATGTGAGAGGTGGACTGTGAAGAAGGCTGAGTGCGGAAGAATTGATGCTTTTGAACTGTGGTGATGGAGAAGACCCTTGAGAGTCCCTTGGACTGCAAGGAGATCCAACCAGTCCATCCTAAAGGAGATCAGTCCTGGGTGTTCATTGGAAGGACTGATGTTGAAGTTGAAACTCCAATACTTTGGCCACCTCATGCGAAGAGTTGACTCATTGGAGAAGACTCTGATGCTGGGAGGGATTGGGGGAAGGAGGAGAAGGGGATGACAGAGGATGAGATGGCTGGTGGCATCACCGACTTGAGGGACATGAATTTGGGTAAACTTTGGGAGTTGGTGATGGACAGAGAGGCCTGGTGTGCTGCAATTCATGGGGTCACAAAGAGTCAGACACGAATGAGTGATGGAACTGAACTAATGATCCTGGTCTCCACAGTGAAGAAATTCTTTATAATTAGTGGAGATGGACTTAGTATCTCTAGTTCCTGTCATGGTGTCATCTCATTGTTCATGATACACATTTGATGCATTTTAATGCCTTCTAAGATCTGTTTATCTTTCTTCTAGTTCTTCTGAAACAATATTATTAAGACTCATTTCAAGGATGAAATGTGGAGAAGGCAATGGCACCCCACTCCAGTACTCTTGCCTGGAAAATCCCATGGATGGAGGAGCATGCTGGGCTGCAGTCTATGGGATCACTAAGAGTCAGACATGACTGAGCAACTTCACTTTCACTTTTCATTTTCACACATTGGAGAAGGAAATGGCAACCCACTCCAGTACTCTTACCTAGAAAATCCCATGGACAGAGGAGCCTAGTGACTGCAGTCCATGGGGTGGCTAAGAGTCGGACACGACTGAGCGACTTCACTTTTACTTTTCACTTTCATGCATTGGAGAAGGCAATGGCAACCCATTCCAGTGTTCTTGCCTGGAGAATCCCAGGGATGGGGAAGCCTGGTGGGCTGCTGTCTCTGGGGTCGCACAGAGTCGGACACGACTGAAGAGACTTGGCAGCAAGGATGAAATCTGGGTGCTCACTTTATTAATGTGCTTTGGAACAGGCGTTTCTAGGGACACTACTGCTTGCTGGCCACTTGGTGTGCCAGCCAGTTGTGGTGTGACTTATGCTGAAAACTTTGTGATGGAAGCTGGCAGTTGAGGAGGTTAATAGGAAAAATGGAAAATGTATATCAAATGTTAAGTGAAGTGCATGTAGAAAATAGAGGCAGAACTGAACTGCTTTAGAGAGGTTAAAAAATAGTATGAATCCTTTTACTCTAATGGTTTTAGTCGTTTTATGATCCAAACCTGTTTATATTTTGTTGGCAAAAGTTTTCATAATTTTGCAAAGTTCTTTTAACCAACAACAGGTTAAAAATAACATCAAGGGATGCTAGGTAAAAAACAAGTGATAAAAAATTCATCAAATAAGTTGCCCTATTTGATTACTTAGATTTGTTCTCTTCACTTGCTTGCACTATAAATATTGAGTTTCAGTCATCTAAAATTGAAAGCACTGTTCTTTTTTAAGGTTGTTGTTATTTAATAACTCAATCATGTCTGAGTCTTTGTGGCCCTGTGTACTATAGCATGCCAGGCTCCTCTGTCCTCCACTATCTCCCAGTGAAAGTGAAAGCCACTCAGTTGTGTCTAATTCTTTGCAACCCCATGAAATTCTCTAGGCCAGAATCCTGGAGTGGGTAGTCTCTCTGTTCTCCAGGGGATCTTCCCAACCCAGGAATTGAACCCAGGTCTCCCTCATTGCAGGTGTATTCTTTACCAGCTGAGCCACAAAGGGAGCATAGTCTCCTGGAGTGTGCTCAAATTTATGTCTATTGAGTCAGTAATGCTATATAACCATTTCATCCCTTGCTGCCCCCATCTCCTTTTGCCTTCATACTTTCACAGCATCAGGGTCTTTTCCAATGAGTGGACTCCAATCCAACATTTCACATGATGTACTCTACATGGAAGTTAAGTAATCTGGATAATAATATACGGCCTTTTCATATCCCTTTCCCAATTTTGAACCATTCAATTGTTCCATTCCAGTTCTAACTCTTATTTCTTGACCTGCATACAGGTTTCTCAGGAGACAGATAAGGTGGTCTGGTATTCCCCTATATTCGAGAATTTTCCACAGTGTGTTATGATCCACACAGTCAAAGGTTTAGTGTGGTCAAGGAAGCAGAAGTAAATGTTTTTCTGGAATTCCTTTGTTTTCTCCACGATCCATTGACTGTTGGCTATTTGATTCTCTGGTTCCTCTGCCTTTTCTAAACACACCTTGTGCATCTGGAAGTTCTGAGTTCGGGTAGTGCTAAAGCCTAATTTGAAGGGTTTTGAGCATAACCTTGCTAGCATGTCAAATGTGTGCAGTTATATAGTAGTTTGAAATTCTTTGGTCTTGCCCTTCTTTGGGATTGAAATGAAAACTGGTCTTTTCCAGTCTTAATCTCTTCTGCTTCTGTTCAGAGATCAGATCAGATCAGTCGCTCAGTTGTGTCCGACTCTTTGCGACCCCATGAACTGCAGCACGCCAGGCCTCCCTGTCCATCACCAGCTCTCGGAGGTCACTCAGACTCACATCCATCGAGTCAGTGATGCCATCCAGCCATCTCATCCTCTGTTGTCCCCTTCTCCTCCTGCCCTCAATCCCTCCCAGCATCAGAGTCTTCTCCAATGAGTCAACTCTTCCCATGAGGTGGCCAAAATACTGGAGTTTCAGCTTTAGCATCATTCCTTTCAAAGAAATCCCAGGGCTGATCTCCTTCAGAATGGACTGGTTGGATCTCCCTGCAGTCCAAGGGACTCTCAAGAGTCTTCTCCAACACCACAGTTCAAAAGCATCAATTCTTCGGCGCTCAGCCTTCTTCACAGTCCAGCTCTCACATCCATACATGACCACAGGAAAGACCATAGCCTTGACTAGGTGAACCTTTGTCGGCAAAGTAATGTCTCTGCTTTTGAATATGCTATCTAGGTTGGTCATAACTTTCCTTCCAAGGAGTAAACGTCTTTTAATTTCATGGCTGCAGTCATCATCTACAGTGATTTTGGAGCCCAGAAAAATAAAGTCTGACACTGTTTCCACTGTTTTCCCATCTATTTCCCATGTAGTGATGGGATCAGATGCCATAATCTTCGTTTTCTGAATGTTGAGCTTTAAGCCAACCTTTTCACTCTCCACTTTCACTCTCATCAAGAGGCTTTTGAGTTCCTCTTCACTTTCTGCCATAAGGGTGGTGTCATCTGCATATCTGAGGTTACTGATATTTCTCCCAGCAATCTTGATTCCAACTTGTGTTTCTTCCAGTCCAGCATTTCTCATGATGTACTCTGCATATAAGTTAAATAAACATGGTGACAATATACAGCCTTGACGTACTCCTTTTCCTATTTGGAACCAGTCTGTTACTCCATGACCAGTTCTAACTGTTGCTTCCTGACCTGCATACAGATATCTCAAGAGGCAGATCAGGTGGTCTGGTATTCCCATCTCTTTCAGAATTTTCCACAGTTTATTGTGATCTACACAGCTTCTGTTAGGTCCTTACCATTTCTCTCCTTTATAGGGCCCATCCTTGCTACCAGGTGATATTAATTTCCTCATGATGCAAAGAAATGTTGAGTGAGCTAAAGTCACGTAGATTCTAAGTGACAATAATAAGAATTATACACTCAACTCTATGTCTATTTTTACTTGTTTTCTTTATTTTAAATTAAAGGGTAATTACTCAATATTGTGATGTTTTTTTCCATATATCAAGATGAATCAGCCATAGGTATACATATGTCCCCTCCCTCTTGAACCTCTCTCCCATCTCCCTCCCCATACACCCCTCTAGGTTGTCACATAGCACCGACTTTTGGTTCTCTGTGTCATATGTCAAACTTGCACTGGCTATCTATTTTATATGTGGTCATCTACATCTTATTTTTGAGCCTAACACACATAACATTTTTTACACCATTTCTCTAGACTGGGTAGAGGGGTACATTTTCCTGTCTTCAGACAAAGTAAAAACAAGGGAAGTAGAGCCTGCCTAAAATGTAAGTAGTACTCAATCTAACCCTGTCTTGAAGTATTTTAACTCTGTGACTCTTTCCACTGCTGGTGATTTTCCTATGCCAAAATCTCCACAACTCCCTGAATGTGCCAGTATATTGCATGATCTCGTGATTTTGCTTGTGCTATATCCAATTATTAATACACTTTGTCTTCACAACTTTGCCTTGAAAGCTCATACAAGTCCTTTAAGACCAAGTTGAAAAGCCAAATCAATCACAATTTCCCAGGCCGAATTTACAGCACCCAGACCTTAACACCCTGCTTTAATGTACCCTTTAACAGAAAACAATATGTAGGCAAGAGAAAATATTATTTGTGAAAAATTAAGCCTACAGTACAGAACAATTAATCTCAAATCAAAGAGCCAGAAATTAGAGGGCCTCACACATAGACCTTTTTTTTTCAAAAATGCTGAGAATTTTGAATGGTATGATGGTTAGCAACCAGTCTCACTCTGGAGCTAACCTAACTTGGTCAGAACCCCAGCCCTGTGGTTTGTGTTCATGGATAAACTACATAATTTCAGTGTGCTTTAGCATCTTTTTCTCTGAAAAAAGAAAGACAATATAATAATACTGCCTTAAAGTTAATGTGATAAAGAAATAGGTTGATTTATTAAGAAAAGTGAAAATAGTATCTAGCACACACTGAGTACTGTATGATGACATTGAAGATGAGGAAAAATAAGTAAATATCTGTAAGATTATAATGAAAATCTTGGGGAAAATAAAAGTATGCCTAGAGATATGCAGATGACACCACCCTTATGGCAGAAAGTGAAGGGGAACTCAAAAGCCTCTTGATGAAAGTGAAAGTGGAGGGTGAAAAGGTTGGCTTAAAGCTCAACATTCAGAAAACGAAGATCATGGCGACTGATCCCATCACTTCATGGGAAAGAGATGGGGAAACAGTGGAAACAGTGTCAGACTTTATTTTTCTGGGCTCCAAAATCACTGCAGATGGTGACTGCAGCCACGAAATTAAAAGACGTTTACTCCTTGGAAGGAAAGTTATGACCAACCTAGATAGCATATTCAAAAGCAGAGACATTACTTTGCCGACAAAGATTCTCCTAGTCAAGGCTATGGTCTTTCCTGTGGTCATGTATGGATTTGAGAGCTGGACTGTGAAGAAGGCTGAGCGCCGAAGAATTGATGCTTTTGAACTGTGGTGTTGGAGAAGACTCTTGAGAGTCCCTTGGACTGCAGGGAGATCCAACCAGTCCATTCTGAAGGAGATCAGCCCTGGGATTTCTTTGGAAGGAATGATGCTAAAGCTGAAACTCCAGTACTTTGGCCACCTCATGCGAAGAGTTGACTCATTGGAGAAGACTCTGATGCTGGGAGAGACTGAGGGCAGGAGGAGAAGGGGACGACAGAGGATGAGATGGCTGGATGGCATCCCTGACTTGATGGATGTGAGTCTCAGTGAGCTCCGGGAGTTGGTGATGGACAAGTAGGCCTGGCTTGCTGTGATTCATGGATTCCCAAATAGTCAGACACGACTGAGCGACTGATCTGATCTGATGATGTTAAAAAGTGTTCTAGTTTCATTCTTTTATAAGTGGTTGACCAGTTTTCCCAGCACCACTTGTTAAAGAGATTATCTTTTCTCCATTGTATATTCTTGCCTCCTTCGTCAGAGATAAGATGTCCATAGGTGCATGGATTTATCTCTGGGCTTTCTATTTTGTCCCATTGATCTATATTTCTGTCTTTGTGCTGTAAAACATTTTAATAAAATAATTAATCATAAAATAACTAATTGAGAAACAAATTTTATAATATCAATAAATACCAAATACATTCAGTGTCATTCAGCATTTTTAAAAATAGAATGTTTATAGCAAAACTACATTAAAAATTCAAAAAGAAAAAATGTACAGAAAAGCCTTACTCTCACCCCTCTTCCCCCAGATGATATTTTATTAGGCTTCTGTTTATCTTTCTAGTGTGACATTATACAGATACAAGCAAATGTGGATATTCCCTTTCTCCTTCTTTTGTAAAATTCATTATACATTTTTATAAAACACATAGTTATATGTGCATACATATATTGTTTTTCACCTTGCATTTTTCACTTACTATATCTTGGGCATATTTCCATTTCAGTAAGGAAATTTTCCTTAATTTTTGTTATAGCTGTATACTATTCCACTGTGTGGATATACAGTCTGTTAAACCAGTTTTCTATTGATGGACTTTTGTGTTGTTTTCAATTTTTTACTATTGGAAACAATGACAAACACTTACAAAGGATATGTATAACTGTGGGATGTGAATGTGAGCTCATTTGCTCAGTTGTGTCTGAGTCTTTGTGAACTAATGAACTGTAGCCTGCCAGGTTTCTCTGTCCATGGAATTTTCCAGGCAAGAATACTGGAATGGATCATCATTTCCTTTTCCATAAAACAGCTTTTTATATTACTATTAGCCCTGAGTTTCCCCAGCTTGAGTGTGTATCTAGATCATCTACAAGATCTCATTAAAACCTGATCACCAGACTTCTTCCAGTCACGAGTTTCTAATTCAGTAGTTCAGGAAGGATTCCAGTTTGTGTATTTCTAACAAAGTCCTGGTAGGGGCTGCTGCTCTGGAACCCATGCTTTCAGAACTTTTCACCCAATCTCTATATTCACAGCATTGTCTCCCATATTATTAAGGACTCAGCATCATGAAGATGGAGTTATATTCTCTGTATTACTAGAGCACTGAACAGTATGTGGAATATTGTGTAAGATTCGTAATTGAACATAAGTGTACATAATATCTCTAGACTTTTCTCGGCTCATATTCAAACAAAAGAATCAGTTTAAATTACCTTTGAGGTTCTTTCCAAGAGATTGAAATGAGAATGTGAGAACAATGGATAATATTTTAAATTTTATTGAATATGACTTTAATTGGGATAGCAACATCTAGTCATTAATCCAAAAATAATGAAAGGATAAATGCATCCTTTGTACCTGACACTATCTTGGGGACAGGAGCATGGCTCTCAGATGTCTTCAAGGCTTTGCTTTCATTGACTAGAAAGATTAATATTGTAATAGCATGAGAGAGAATTAGAATCCCCAGGTAGAGAGGTCATTTTTATTGCTACTGCAAAAACACAGATGTAAAATCATACATGTTTCATTGCAGGTTGTCAATGCAAAAATGGAAAAGAAGGAGTAAATATAAAGGAAGAATAAATCTTCTATTATAAAGAAGATTAAAAAAAAAAAACCCTCAATATCTCTTTAATTTGGGAGAATAGAATGCTAGACACTTTTCTTGTTTCTACCATAAAAGTATATTTCTTGAAAAGGATAGAAAGTTATGTCAGCACAATGTAAATATAAATATGTCAATTAGATATAAATATAATCTGTAAATTAGGTAAGAATACAGTCTTTTTCATTTCTGGAAATTGAAAAAAAATGCTTATATTAATCACCAGGATTGTGACTTTAGTAAGATGATTCTTATATAGGTGGTTTATGCTTTTCGATACTCAGGCATTGAAGAATAAACTAAGTCTTAAAGATGTCATGTTTGCTCACACTACGTTTTTATGATTCAACTTTTCATTTTGGTTTGTTTTGCTGTCTTTCCTTAAGGGCTAACCATTGCTTTACCCAGCAGGGAGAAGAGAGCTCACCCACCAGGTTCCCTCCAACTTGCACTGATGAGCTCTTGGGGCTGTTTACATTAGCCATGCAAATTTGAAAAACCCCAACTGCCTCCTGGTGTTTAAATCTCACAACCCAATTTGTTTCTGAGACTGGTGCACTTAGCAGCTGTGCCACAGTGCTTTGCCCATCCCTAAGACAAAAGCTAAGAAATAAAAAATAAAAGACTAGGCAAAATACCCCAATGTCTTAGACAGATCACTGCATCGAAGGAGGTAATTAACGACCCTAAACAGTCACAGCCAACCTATTTTCAGTTATAATCAAGATGAAAACGAATGTGTCAGGTATTTTCCGGAACCGGACCATATGTATAATAGTCACTCACAAACACACTTTGAAAAGTTAGTAATGACAAAATGCATGTGCCTAAGCAATTTCCTCCCTCCCCATCAACAATAGCTTTTTCTTACGGTTTATTTTAAAACATCTGTTTCTGGCAGTTTTAAGAAGATACGAGTTTGGATTTTTAAAAATACCGCTGCTGTCAAAACAACAGGAAAAAGAAAAAGTACCTATTTATGTATTTTGGCTGAAAATGTCCCTCAGTTGAGCCGTTTCTGAGGAAAAGTGCCTTTAACACAAATCTCAGAGACTGTGGGGGTGTAAATAAAAACTCAAAAAATGAACATCTCTGAGCTTTAAATCTGGAAGTGAGTTGGAACTGACACTGCTATTAGAAGGAAATAACCTTGGAGTCTAGTGTTCCATTCTGCATTTAGCACTGTATATTTGTGTATATAGAAAAAATACCCTGAAAGACCCTTTGCAATTTAGCCTTAATCTGCTTCTCCCTTCTTCAAATAAATAAATAACATCAATAGACTTCACAATGTTTTGAAAAACATAGATACCTTTGCATTGCTATATGCCCATAGATCATTATTCATGATGATGATTCTGCCTTGACGGTGTCCTCATTCTTTACCTTTTAGTCTTACTTTTATTTATTTTAAAATTTATTATTTTTAATTTGTATTGAAGTATAATTGATTTACAATGCCATGTTAATTTCAGGTATACAGCAAAGTTAGTAGTACAGATACATATATCCACTTATTTTCTCATATCTATTGCTAAGTCACTTCAGTCGTGTTTGACTCTGTGTGACCCCATAGACGGCAGCCCACCAGGCTTCCCCGTCCCTGGGATTCTCCAGGCAAGAACACTGGAGTGGGTTGCCATTTCCTTCTCCAATGCATAAAAGTAAAAAGTGAAAATGAAGTCGCTCAGTGAAGTCGCTCAGTCATGTCCGACCCTCAGTGACCCCATGGACTGCAGCTTTCAAGGCTCCTCAATCCATGGAATTTTCCAGGCAAGATTATTGGAGTGGGGTGCCATTGCCTTCTCATATAGGTTATTGCAAAGTATGGAGTAGAGTTCTCTGTGCTATACTGTAGGTCCTTATTATCTATTTTATGCATCAGTTCAGTTCAGTTCAGTCGCTCAGTCCTGTCCAACTCTTTGCAACCTCACCATCTATGGGGTCTCACAGAGTCGGACACGACTGAAGCGACTTAGCAGCAGTAGCAGCAGGCCTCCCTGTCCATCACCAACTCCCGGAGTTTACTCAAACTCATGTCCATCAAGTCGGTGATGCCATCCAGCCATCTCATCCTCTGTCGTCCCCTTCTCCTGCTGCCCTCAATCCCTCCCAGCATCAGGATCTTTTCCAATGAGTCAACTCTTTGCATCAGGTGGCCAAAGTATTGGAGTTTCAGCTTTATTTTTTATTTTATTTATTTATTTTATTAAATTTTATTTTGCTTAACTTTACAATATTGTATTGCTTTTGCCATACATCAAAATAAATCCGCCACAAGTATATATGTGTTCCCCATCCTGAACCCTCCTCCCTCCTCCCTCCCCATACCATCCCTCTGGGTCCTCCCAGTGCACCAGCCCCAGGCATCCATTATCAGGCATCGTACCTGGACTGGCGACTCATTTCAGATATGATATTATACATCAGATCAGATCAGTCGCTCAGTCGTGTCCGACTCTTTGCGACCCCATGAACCATATTTTGATGCTATTCTCCCAAAACATCCCACCCTCTCCCGTTCCCAGAGTCCAAAAGTCTATTCTATACATCAGTGTCTCTTTTGCTGTCTCGTAAACAGGGTTATTGTTACCATCTTTCTAAATTCCATATATATGCGTTAGTATATTGTATTTGTGTTTTTCTTTCTGGCTTACTTCACTCTGTATAATAGGCTCCAGTTCCATGGAGTTTCAGCTTTAGCATCAATCTTTCCAGTGAACACCCAGGGCTGATCTCCTTTAGGATGGACTGGTTGGATCTCCTTGTAGTCCAAGGGACTCTCAAGAGTCTTCTCCAACACCACAGTTCAAAAGCATCAATTTTTTGGCACTAAGCTTTCTTCACAGTCCAACTCTCACATCCATACATGACCACTAGAAAAACCATAGCCTTGACTAGACGGACCTTTGTTGGCAAACTAATATCTCTGCTTTTGAATATACTATCTAGATTGGTCATAACTTTTCTTCCAAGGAGTAAGCATCTTTTAATTTCGTAGCTGCAATCACCATCTGCAGTGACTTTGGAGCTCCCCAAAATAAAGTCTGACACTGTTTCCACTGTTTCCCCATCTATTTCCTATGAAGTGATGGCACCAGGTACCATGATCTTCGTTTTCTGAATGTTGAGCTTTAAGCCAACTTTTTCACTCTCTACTTTCACTTTCATCAAAAGGCTTTTTAGTTCCTCTTCACTTTCTGCCATAAGGGTGGTATCATCCGCATATCTGAGGTTATTGATATTTCTCCCGGCAGTCTTGATTCCAGCTTGTGCTTATTCCAGCCCAGCGCTTCTCATGATGTACTCTGCATATAAGTTAAATAAGTATAGTAGTGTCTATATGTTAATTGCAGTCTCCCAATTTATCCTCTCCCCTCTCTCCCTCTTGATAATCATAAACTGATTTACAATGTTGTGTTAATCACTGTTATACAACAAAGTGATTCAGTTATACATATACCTGTATTTACATTCTTTTTTCAAATATACTTTCTGTTATGGTTTACCTTTTTTTTTTTTTTTTTTTTTTTTAGCTGTGCTCTGTCTTCATTGTTGGGCTTTTTTCTAGTTGCAATGAGTGGGGGCTACTCTTTGTTGCAGTGTGTGAACTTCTCATTGCAATGACTTCTCTTGTTGCAGAGCACAGCTCTAAAACATGCAGGCTTTGTAGTTGTGACACATGGACTCGTTACTTGTGGTTGCCAGGCTCTGGAGCACAGGTTCAGTAGTTATGGCATATGGGCTTAATTGCTCCGGGGTATGTGGGATCTTGCCAGACCAAGGATGGAGTCCATGTTTCCTGTGTTGGTAGGTGGATTCTTTACCACTAAGCTCCCAGGGAAGTACTAACATGGGATATTGAATATGGTTCTCTATAGGAGTTTGATGTTTAGCCTTTCTATATATAAAAAGCTGCTGCTGTTACTAAGTTGCTTCAGTCGTGTCCGACTCTGTGCAACCCCATAAATGGAAGCCCACCAGGCTCTCCCATCCCTGGGCTTCTCCAGGCAAGAACACTGGAGTGGGTTGCCATTTCCTTCTCCAATGCATGAAAATGAAAAGTGAAAAGGAAGTCTCTCAGTCGTGTCCGACTCTTAGCGACCCCATGGACTGCAGCCTACCAGGCTCCTCCGTCCATGGGATTTTCCAGGCAAGAGTACTGGAGTGGGGTGCCATTGCCTTCTCTGATATAAAAAGCTTATATCTGCTAACCCCAGTCTCTGACTCCATATCTTCCCCAACACTCTTGGCAATCACCAGTCTGTTTGCTATGCCCATGATTCTGTTTCTGTTTCATGCTGCTGCTGCTGCTAAGTCACTTCAGTCATGTCTGACTCTGTTCGACCCCATAGATGGCAGCCCACCAGGCTCCCCCGTCCCTGGGATTCTCCAGGCAAGAACACTGGAGTGGGTTCCCATTTCTGTTTCATAGATAGGTTCATTTATGTCATATTTTAGATTCCACTTATAAGTGAGATCATATGATGTTTGTCTTTTATCTTTCATACTTCACTTAGTCTTACAATCTCTAGTTGTAACCATGTTTCTGCAAATGACATTGTTTTGTGCCTTTTGTGACTGAGTAGTATTCCACCGGATGTATGTGCCACATCTTCTTTATCCATTCTTCTGTTGATGGTCATTTATCTTATTTTTATGTGTTGGCTATTGTGAATAGTGCTGTTATGAATATATGGGTACATGTATCTTTTTGAATTATATTTTTTCCCCCAGATATATGCCCAGGAGTGGGATTGTTGGATCATATAATAATTCCATTTTTAGTTTTGTGAGGAACCTCCATACTGTTTTCCACAGTGGCTGCACCAACGTACATTGCCACCAACAATATAGAAGTGGCATTCACATCCTCTCTGGCATTTGTTATTTGTAGACTTCTTAATTATGGTCATTCTAACCAGTGTGAGGTGGTACTCATTGTCGTTTTAGAAAATCTTATAATTTACATTTGTTCTCTAATTTCATCAGCTCTCTAAGCCTTCCTCTATCCTAACATACAATATCAATGTCTACCTATTAGCTGTTTTAGCAATAGCACTATCAAATGTACATTATTATTATATATATGATAATGCATTGCCCTCTGAACTAGAAACTCCATAAAACTCTCTGGTTTAAAGTGACTCATTTATCCTCAGGTAATTGACAGTTGAAGTGAGTTATTCCAGAGCCTTATTTTACTGAGTTGTCTCTTTGACTTTTCTTACCATCAAGAATTAGTTAACATACTCATTTGTCTATTTCAGGTTATAGACCTGCACTTCTAATTTCCTTAGGTAATTTTTAAATAAGTTTTTGAAGATGTGACCAGATGCAAATCTTTTCTGAAGCTCTTGATGGAATAAGTTGCTTTTATAAGTCTGGATGTCAATACTTCACCACTTATTCCCTCTGTAAATTTTCTATTTTAGCAAATGACCAATGTTTTCCTGATTTTAGGTACAGTGCCTTGTATAAGATTGCCTTTAAAAAGTGAAGTATGCCCTCAATGGCCTAATTAATTATGTACTTTGCAGCAAGGCTCTGCTTTCAATTGTCTACTACATCAGAGCACTTCAATACTAACTGAAAATTTAATCAAGCAGGAGCAATGTAGTTTAAGCAAGGTAATGTTTTAGATAAGAGTAAATAGAACTTAAAAAGAAGATAAACACACCATTCTAATTAAAAAAAATAATGTGTCTCTATATTGTTAGAAGGAAATTAAAAAAAAAAAACACTCTTGTGAGTTAATGTAGCCTATCTTCACTTTAAAAATGGGAAAAATTAAAAAGATAAGGCTTAAGAAAGTATTTTAACTTGAGACTCTCCTCTATACTTGAACATTATCTTGTTATGAAATGCTGTGAAGACAAGCTTCTAGAGTACACATCAGCCTCAAATGTGTCAGTGCTTTTTAGAGAGAGATTACAGGTGAAACCCTAGGAGAAAAATTGCAGAAGGAGCCACAATTTGCTTTCCCCACTTGATGAGTTATTTATGTGTCTCTCTCTCTTTTTTTTTTTTTTTTTTGTTTGAAAGTATTGTTGATTCTGTGCTTTCATTCACATCTGATAAAAACTCAAGGAAACCTAGTTTTATATTAGAATAGGATTATTTTTCTTAGCCACAATAGAGGATTATGAGCTCATGAACTTTTGCATCACTGTAAATATTAAGACTAGAAATTTACCTGATGAGTCCCTAAGGTGAAAGAATGTACATGTCAGTCTGTGTACCTCTATTCCCTCCTCTCAGAAGAGAATGAGCTCATAAAGTTAATGATATGTAAACTGTTTCAGCAAAGATTATGAAAACAATGTGTTTTACATGTTATTTGTTTGTGTTTACATCTGTTTGCATTCTTTCTATAGCTCATTAATAGAGTCTTCTCAAAATTTATTTCATTACATAGCTAGCATTTGTGTTACAATTTTAGAAATAAAAGCCCATTGCTTCTTATGGGATTAACTGTCATAAATGAAGCACTGTCCCTGAAAAACCAGAAGATGTGTAGTTAGTTAATCCATCTGTAAGGTTTCATGATATCCTACATGTAGTGCCCATAGAGAAAGCTGTTGGGATTATTCCTCAGCTGCTCTAGAAAACTAACCTCCAACTCTGGAAACAGTTACATTCAATGAAATTCTAGGTTCCCATTAAGCAGTTGGAGACGATTCATGAGCCAAGAATTCCTCTCCCTTGAGAAAATCCTATTTCATATCAAAGGTGACAGTGGTTCATCTAATCATTTATTTGGATAAGTGGAGACAAAACAGACATCTCAGACAAAAGACTGGAATTCAATCTAAACCACTTTACTTACTGGCTTTGGGCAACTAAGTTCTCTGTGTCTCAATTGATAACAGGATTAATATCTTTTAAAAAATAGTTTGTTATAAAAACTACTTGTCAAAAATCCCAAAATAAGATAGGTGTGTAATGCTTAGCTTTCTGCCCTTTTCTTAGATGATACTAGAAAGCAGTATTAACTTTCATCTGGAAGTCTAGATGCTCCAGTTTCACAGGCCTAATTTAATCACTCACTAAAAATTGGGGAGCTACAGAGTTCAGGCTAATATTTTTCTGTTGGCTTGAAAACCATGCTTTTCAAACATTATTCTCAAAATCAGTCTATTTGCAAAAAGGATACTTTGTCTTTCTAGGTCTCTGATTCCAATATTAGAGTATTCCCAGACTCCCAAAATACACAATGCTTTGTAAGTTTTGAAAGTGCTCTCTAATCTGGGGGACATAGCCTTGGCTAGTAAAAAGTCTTCATGTCCAGTCGCTTTTGGTTTTCCAGGGCCATGAGGTTGCTTTCCTATCCATATGCATCAGAACATTGTTTTATCACAATGGTGACTGAGACACCAAATAAACTGACCATATCTCACACATCCTAATTTTCCTTTTGTCCTTGTTTCCCAAAATTATGAGATGACAATAGAATTTTCCACTATTTTTATTTATGAAACCTCTGAAGCGCTGCCTTCCTCCTACCTTTCTCCCTCACCAATGTAGGACTTTTCTAGCCTGCAGAGACATCATATGGTTTGGCCTTACCATTTCTCTGGCAGGTTCCTTCCATGGCTTTTTAGGTTGTGTATCTTCTGATTGCCAAGCATAATCACAATAGTAACAACTTATTATCTATATAAAGAGAGGACTCTTTGAAGAAGACAGAACAGAACATTTCCTATTTCCCTTGTCAACTTATTCTTCATACATTATTGATAGGATGTCCTCAAGTAGAAATTTCAATCTAGAAAACGTGGCAGTTGAAATTTCAATTTCCAAAGACATTCCTTGCATAGTCTTCGCATAATGTGTGAGATGCTTCCATCCTTAGGGCTCCACATGTAAGTTTCCATGTAAAAGCTCCTACTGTGTCTGACTAATTTATATCAGAGTCCACATCCCATCTCTTGTAATCTTGTTCTGTCAGATTCTCCACCCTCCTTTCAGGAGAGGCCAACATTTGAACCTCTCCTCTCTCATTTGAAGAGGTTTCATTTTGTATGACCTACATCTTGGAACTGTTAATTGTGGCTTTATTGCTATAAATATTGATGCCAATAAGGGAAATAAATCAGACAGGAAATATTACATGATGTCACTTACACGTGGAATCCAAAAAACATGAACTCACAGACACAGTGAGTAGATTGGTGGTTGCCAGGGTTTGGAAGTTGGAGAAATGAAGAAATTGTGGATTAATCTCCAGGAGTTGGTGATGGACAGGGATGCGTGGCGTGCTGCAATTCATGGGGTCACAAAGAGTCGGACACGACTGAGCAACTGATCTGATCTGATATATAAACTTTCATTATAAGATGAATAAATTCCAGAAACCTAATGTTAACAATACAGTACTATATACTTAATAATTGCTTAGAGGGTAGATGATAAATATTCTACATACACACACAAACAATAATTACAATCTGAGGTGATAAAAATGTTAACCAGCATTTTTGTGGTAATCATTTCATAATATATACATATATCAAATCATTACTTTGTACACCTTAAATTTACACAAAGGTAATTTGTAAATTACATCAAAATGAAGCCAAGAAACAAAACAATAAAAATAAAGACACCTGTAAAAAAGATATTGATAACAGCCTCTGCTTTAAGATTTAGACTTAAAAGACCTCTCAGCCCTGGAGAAAAATTGAATCATGGTACTCTGTTTCCTGTAGATTTCAACCAATGAGAAGTTTGACCTTAACTATGCATATTTTTTTAAAAAATAAGTTTATGTGTAAATCAAGGTTAATTCCAGAAAATAGGCCCAATTTGAAAACAGCCTAAGTATCCATCAACATAAGAATAGACAAACTAACCATGATACAACACATAAAAGGGACTAGTATTCAGCAATAAGAAAATAACACTATCTGAAACACACAAAAAAAGATAATATCATAATGAGCAAAAGAGGTCAGCCACCAAAGGTTATACATATAATATTTCTATGTATCAAATCAGTCGTTCAGTCGTGTCCGACTCTTTGTGACCCCATGAATTGCAGCACGCCAGGCCTCCCTGTCCATCACCAACTCCCAGAGGTCACTGAGACTCACATCCATCGAGTCAGTGATGCCATCCAGCCATCTCATCCTCTGTCGTCCCCTTCTCATCTTACCCTCAATCCCTCCCAGCATCAGAGTCTTCTCCAATGAGTCAACTCTTCGTATGAGGTGGCCAAAGTACTGGAGTTTCAGCTTTAGCATCATTCCTTCCAAAGAAATCCCAGGGCTGATCTCCTTCAGAATGGACTGGTTGGATCTCCTTGCAGTCCAAGGGACTCTCAAGAGTCTTCTCCAACACCACAGTTCAAAAGCATCAATTCTTCGGTGCTCAGGCTTCTACACAGTCCAACTCTCACATCCATACATGACCACAGGAAAGACCATAGCCTTGACTAGCTGGACCTTAGTTGGCAAAGTAATGTCTCTGCTTTTGAATATGCTATCTAGGTTGGTCATAACTTTCCTTCCAAGGAGCAAGCGTCTTTTAATTTCATGGCTGCAGTCACCATCTGCAGTGATTTTGGAGCCCAGAAAAATAAATTCTGGCACTGTTTCCACTGTTTCCCCATCTATTTCCCATGAAGTGATGGGATCAGATGCCATGATCTTCGTTTTCTGAATGTTGAGCTTTAAGCCAACTTTTTCACTCTTCACTTTCACTTTCATCAAGAGGCTTTTGAGTTCCTCTTCACTTTCTGCCATAAGGGTGGTGTCATCTGCATATCTGAGGTTATTGATAGTTCTCCTGGCAATCTTGATTCTGGCTTGTGTTTCTTTCAGTCCAGTGTTTCTCATGATGTACTCTGCATATAAGTTAAATAAACAGAGCGACAATAATCAGCCTTGATGTACTCCTTTTTCTATTTGGAAACAGTCTGTTGTTCCATGTCCAGTTCTAACTGTTGCTTCCTGACCTGCATACAAATTTCTCAAGAGGCAGATCAGGTGGTCTGGTATTCCCATCTCTTTCAGAATTTCCCACAGTTTATCGTGATCCACACAGTCAAAGGCTTTGGCATAGTCAATAAAGCAGAAATAGATGTTTTTCTGGAACTCTCTTGCTTTTTCCATGATCCAGCGGATGTTGGCAATTTGATCTCTGGTTCCTCTGCCTTTTCTAAAACCAGCTTGAACATCTGGAAGTTCACGGTTCACATATTGCTGAAGCCTGCCTTGGAAAATTTTGAGCATTATTTTACTAGCGTGTGAGATGAGTGCAATTGTGCGGTAGTTTCAGCATTCTTTGGCATTGCCTTTCTTTGGGATTGGAATGAAAACTGAACTTTTCCAGTCCTGTGGCCACTGCTATTTTCCAAATTTGCTGGCATATTGAGTGCAGCACTTTCACAGCATCATCTTTCAGGATTTGGAATAGCTCAACTGGAATTCTATCACCTCCACTAGCTCTGTTCATATTGATGCCTTCTAAGGCCCACTTGACTTCACATTCCAGGATGTCTGGCTCTGTGTCAGTGATCACACCATCGTGATTATCTGTGTCGTGAAGATCTTTTTTGTACAATTCTTCTGTGTATTCTTGCCACCTCTTCTTAATATCTTCTGCTTCTGTTAGCTCCATACCATTTCTGTCCTTTATTGAGCCCATCTTCGCATGAAATATTCCTTTGGTATCTCTGATTTTCTTGAAGAGATCCCTAGTCTTTCCCATTCTGTTGTTTTCCTCTATTTCTTTGCATTGATAGCTGAAGAAGGAAGTTCTAAAACTGGCAAAACTATTATTCTTAGAAGTCAGAATGTTGGTTGCCTGCGGCAGGAGGATGTGGTTGATTGCAGTGGGCAGGAAGAACTATCAAGGGATATAGGAATATCCAATGTCTTCATCCGGGCAGTAATTATAGTATATATATATATATATATATATATATATATATATATATATATATATAGCATATATATAAGTATAGTATGTATATTATATATAGTAATTATCTATGTGTGTCAGGAGGCAACAGTTAGAACTGGACATGGAACAACAGACTGGTTCCAAATAGAAAAAGGAGTACGTCAAGGCTGTATACTGTCACCCTGCTTATTTAACTTATATGCAGAATACATCATGAGAAACGCTGGGCTGGAAGAACCACAAGCTGGAATCAAGATTGCCGAGAGAAATATCAATAACCTCAGATATGCAGATGACACCACCCTTATGGTAGAAAGTGAAGAGGAACTAAAAGCCTCTTGATGAAAGTGAAAGTGAAGAGTGAAAAAGTTGGCTTAAAGCTCAACGTTCAGGAAATGAAGATCATGGCATCTGATCCTATCACTTTATGGGAAATAGCTGGGGAAATAGTGCAAACAGTGTCAGACTTTATTTTGTAGGGCTCCAAAATCATAGTAGATGGTGACTGCAGCCATGAAATTAAAAGACGCTTACTCCTTGGAAAGAAAGTTATGACCAACCTAGATAGCATATTCAAAAGCAGAGACATTACTTTGCCAATGAAGGTCCAGCTAGTCAAGGCTCTGGTTTTTCCTGTGGTCATGTATGGATGTGAGAATTGGACTGTGAAAAAGGCTGAACACCAAAGAATTAATGCTTTTAAACTGTGGTGTTGGAGAAGACTCTTGAGAGTCCCTTGGACTGCAAGGAGATCCAACCAGTCCATTCTGAAGGAGATCAGTCCTGGGTATTCTTTGGAAGAAATGATGAGAAAGCTGAAACTCCAGTACTTTGTCCACCTCATGAGAAGAGTTGACTCATTTGAAAAGACTCTGATGCTGGGAGGGATTGGGGGCAGGAGAAAAAAGGGGACGATGGAGGATGAGATGGCTGGCTGGCATCTCCAACTCGGACGTGAGTCTGAGTGAACTCCAGGAGTTGGTGATGGACAGGGAGGCCTGGAGTGCTGCGGTTCACGGGGTCGCAAAGAGTCGGACACGACTGAGCAACTGAACTGAACTGATCCATGTGTTAAATTATTTTCAATAATTATCCATAGCTAAATATCTGTATTTTCCAGTAGCATATTGATGTGGCTCATTGTCTTCAGTTCAGTTGTTCAGTCGAGTCTGACTCTTTGTAACCCCAGGGACTACAGCATGCCAGGCTTCCTTGTCATACCCCAACTCCCAAAGGTTGATAAAACTCATGTTCATTATCGGTGATACCAACTGACCATCTCATCCTCTGTCCCCTTCTCCTCCCACTTTCAATCTTTCCCAGCATCAGGCTCTTTTCCAATGGGTCAGTTTTTCTCATCGGGTGGCCAAAGTACTGGAATTTCACCTTCAGCGTCAGTCCTTCCAATGAGTATTTAGGACTGATTTCCTTTAGGATGGACTGGTTGGATCTCCTGCAGTTCAAGGGACTCTCAAGAGTCTTCTCTGACACCACAGTTCAAAAGCATCAATTCTTCAGTGATCCGCTTTCTTTATGGTCCAACTCTCACATCGATATGTTACTACTGGAAAAACCATAGCTTTAATTACATGGACCTTTGTCAGCAATATCTCTGCTTTTTAATATGCTAAGTCAGTCAAATCCTTTCTTCCAAGGAGCAAGCATCATTTAATTCATGACAGCAGTCACCATTTACAGTGATTTTGGAGTCCAATTATGTAAAGTCTGACAGTGTTTCCATTGTTTCCCCATGTATTTGCCATGAAGTGATGGGACCAGATACCATGATCCTTGTTCTTTGAATGTTGAGTTTAAGCCAACTTTTTCATTTTCCTCTTTCACTTTCATCAAGAGGCTCTTTAGTTCTTCTTCACTTTCTGCCATAAGGGTAGTGGCATCTGCATATCTAAGGTTATTGATTTTTCTCCCGGCAATCTTGATTCCAGCTTGTGCTTTATCCAGCCTAGCATTTCTCATGAGGCACTCTGCATATAAGTTAAAAAAGGAAGGTGACAATATATAACCTTGGTGTATTTTTTTTTCCCAATTTGGAACCAGTCTGTTGTTCCATGTCCAGTATTAACTGTTGCTTCTTGACCTGCATACAGATCTTAGGGGCAAGTAAGGGAGTCTGGTGGTCCCATCTCCTGAAGAGTTTTCCACAGTTTTTTTGTGATCCACAGTCAAAGGCTTTGGCATAACCAATAAAGCAGAAGTAGATGTTTTTCTGGAGTTTTCTTGCTTTTTGTATGATCCAATGGATGGTGGCATTTTGATCTCTGGTTTCTCTGCCTTTTCTAAATCCAGCTTGAACATCTGGAAGTTCATGATTCACATACTATTGAAGCCTGGATTGGAGAATATTGAGCGTTACTTTGCTAGCATGTGAGATGAGTGCAATTGTACTGTAGTTTGAACATTTTTTGCCATTACCTTTCTTTGGGGTTGGAATGAAAATTGACCTTTTCCAGTCCTGTGGCCACTGCTGAGTTTTCCAAATTTGCTGGCATATTGAGTGCAGCACTTTCACAGCATCATCTTTTAGAATTTGAAATATCTCAACTGGAATTCCATCACCTCTACTAGCTTTGATGTTGGTGATGCTTCTTAAGGCCCACTTGACTTTGCATTCCAGGATGTCTGGCTCTAGGTTAGTGATCAACCATCGTGGTTATGTGGGTCATGAAAATCTTCTTTGTAGAGTTCTTCTGTGTATTCCTACAACCTATTCTCAATATCATCTGCTACTGTTATGTCCATACTGTTTCATTCTTTATTGTGCCCATCTTTGCATGAAATGTTCCCCTGGTGTCTCTAATTTTCCTGAAGAGATCTCTAGTCTTTTCCATTCTATTGTTTTCCTCTATTCTTTGCATTGATCACTGAAGAATGCTTTCTTATCTCTCCTTGCTATTCTTTGGAACTCTGCATTCAAATGGGTATATCTTCCTTTTTTTCCTTTGCCTTTAGCTTCTCTTCTTTTCACAGCTATTTGTAAGGCCTCCTCACACAACCATTTTGCCTTGTTGCATTTCTTTTTCTTGGAGATGTTCTTGATCACTTCTGCCTGTACAAGGTCACAAACCTCCATCCATAGTTTTTCAGGCACTCTATCAGATCTAATCCTTTAAATCTATTTGTCACTTTGAATGTATAATCATAAGGAATTTAATTTAGTTCATATCTGAATGGTCTAGCAGTTTTCCCTACTTTCTTCAAGTTAAGACTGAATTTGTCAGTAAGAAGTTTGCAATCTGAGCCACAGTCAGCTTCCAGTCTTCTTTTTGCTGACTGTATAAAGCTTCTCCATCTTTGGCTACAAAGACTATAATCAATGTGGTTTTGGTATTGACCATCTGGAGATGTCCATGTGTAGAGTCTTCTCTTATGTTGTTGGAAGAGGGTGTTTGCCATGACCAGTGTGTTCTCTTGGCAAAAGTCTATTAGCTTTTGCCCTACTTCATTTTGTACTCTAAGGCCAAATTTGCCTGTTACTCCAGGTATCTCTTGATTTTCTACACTTCAGTCCAGTCCTCTATAATGAAAAGCACATCTTTTTTGCACAATACGTCTAGAACGTCTTGTAGGTTTTCATAAATCCATTTAACTTCAGCTTCTTCAGCATTACTGGTTGGGGCATAGACTAGGATTACTGTGATATTAAATGATTTGCCTTGGAAATGAACAGAGATCATTCTGTCATTTTTGAGACTGCACCCGAGTATTGCATTTCTGACTCTTTTGTTGACTTTGAGGGATACTTCCTTTCTTCCAAGGGATTCTTCCCACAGTATAGATATAATGGCGATATGAGTCAAATTCACCCATTCCCATCCATTTTAGTTCACTGGTTTGTAAAATGTCAGTGTTCAGTCTTGCCATCTCCTGTTTGACCACTTCCAATTTGCCTTGATTCATGGACCCAACATTCCAGGTTCCTACGCAATACTGTTCTTTATAGCATCGGACTTTATTCCCATCACCAGTCACATCCACAACTGGGCATTGTTTTTGCTTTGGTTCCGTGTCTTCATTCTCTCTGGAGTTATTTCTCCACTGATCTCCATTAGCATATTGGGCACCTACTGACCTGGGGAGTTCTTCTTTCAGTGTCCTATCTTTTTGCCTTTTCATGCTGTTCATGGGGTTCTTAAGGCAAGAATACTGAAGTGGTTTGCCATTCCCTTCTCAAGTGGACCATGTTTTGTCAGAACTCATCACCATGACCTGTTGTCTTGGGTGTCCCTACACGGCATCACTTGGCTTATTGTTTTAGATGTAAATATAGTAAATTCTAAAATGTAGCATTCAAAAGCTGGGAATAAACATCTTAAAGTACCCATGTAATTTATTCATTACCTCTATTTTGCTTCTTATGATTCTTTTATGTCTGTTTCAATCTTAATCAGGTTAGCCAAAATTATTATCAAAACACGTTTCCTGGTGTTTTGATTATATTTACACACTGATGAAATTTGGAGTTCATTGATATATTGAAAGATGAAACTCAAAAGCTGAGTAGACTTTTTTAAAATTTCAATTTCTTTGGTTAGTAAAGATGCAGTTTTAGTACTGAATCATTAATATCAACAAGTATGAATTTTATAAAATAAACTAGGGAGGAAATTTAACATAATTCCCAGTGCTAGAAGGGGCAGAAGACCTATTTGGAAAACAAATAAAATTCAAACATCTTCTGCATTTTGATAAGAGACTGCTGTTATGTGCTGGAGGTTAAGTAACATTACTTTCTCTTAGGCTGCCTATGGATAATCTTCTCTCAATTGGACTATATATAATACCTATATTGCTGAAGCCTGGCTTGGAGAATTTTGAGCATTACTTTACTAGCGTGTGAGAACTGTATGAAAAGAATGGTATTAGCAATGAAGAGGGGCTGAAAAGCCTCTTGATGAAAGTGAAAGTGGAGAGTGAAAAGGTTGGCTTAAAGCTCAACATTCAGAAAACGAAGATCATGGCATCTGGTCCCATCACTTCATGGGAAATACATGGAGAAACAGTGGAAACAGTGTCAGACTTTATTTGTTTGGGCTCCAAAATCACTGCAGATGGTGACTGCAGCCATGAAATTAAAAGACGCTTACTCCTTGGAAGGAAAGTTATGACCAACCTAGATAGCATATTCAAAAGCAGAGACATTACTTTGCCAACAAAGGTTCGCCTAGTCAAGGCTATGGTTTTTCCTGTGGTCATGTATGGATGTGAGAGCTGAACTGTGAAGAAGGCTGAGCGCCGAAGAATTGATGCTTTAGAACTGTGGTGTTGGACAAGACTCTTGAGAGTCCCTTGGACTGCAAGGAGATCCAACCAGTCCATTCTGAAGGAGATCAGCCCTGGGATTTCTTTGGAGGGAATGATGCTAAAGCTGAAACTCCAGTATTTTGGCCACCTCATGCGAAGAGTTGACTCATTGGAGAAGACTCTGATGCTGGGAGGGATTGGGGGCAGGAGGAGAAGGGGACGACAGAGGATGAGATGGCTGGATGGCATCACTGACTCGATGGATGTGAGTCTGAGTGACCTCCGAGAGCTGGTGATAGACAGGGAGGCCTGGCGTGCTGCAGTTCATGGGGTCGCAAAGAGTCGGACATGATTGAGCGACTGATCTGATCTGATCTGATCTGATTCGATTCATATCATTAATATACTTATTGAAATCCAACACTTTGGGATGCTCAGAAGTAATCAATAAAGATTGTATTTGTTTTCTTACCTTATAAATAGACTCATCACATTTTTAAAAATTAGCATCCTCTGTAATAATAATAAATCTACCAGTGTGTGTTTGTGTCTGCATGAAACTTCAGAAAGGAATGTTTAAAACACTTCCAAATAAATACTCACAAGCATTTTAAATAATTATGATTTAACATAATTTTTTGAACGAAAAATGTTTTGAAGGGAAACCATGCTCATGGAAAAATTCAAAAAGATGAAAAGAAGTACCTAAAATAGCATTAATATAGTTGCAATCACCAAGCTGTTTTAAGGAACTATAGTCCTCTAAACATTCTAGATTATTTTTATTCATCTTCTGTCTCCTGGAACTTAGAGCTTTCATGTAATTATTGTTTGTCATTATTATTGCATCTCTTAAAACATTTAAAATGTAATTTTTACAATTTATGTTTATATTTCATCTAAAAGAATATAACTGTCAATTTCAAGAAACATTCCATTATATCCATTGCTTTAAGATCCACTCTAGAATCTGGATATGGTAAATGACTAATAATATGCTAATAAATGATAGCCATTTAATAATAAATTCTTTCTTCCAAAAAATCTAGTCAAAGAGAGTATAAGACCTATCTAATATAATAAAATATTCAGAGATACATAAGTTCCTATTCTTATTATTGAAAGTGAAAAAAATATGATCAAAATAGATTGCAAACATGAAGACTGCTTTTGCCTTAAAGTTGAATATTTGAACATCATTCAAAAACTAAAACCTTTATAGAGAAAAATTTGAGATACCTTCCTTACCCAACTTTATACCCAAGCAAGTCTCTCCAAAATCCATTATCTCTTATTTACGTTCACAATTTTTAAAGATTCTTTTAATATGGGCCATTTTTAAAAATCATTAATGAATTTGTTACAATAGTCCATCTGTTTTATGTTTTGTCTCATTTTTTTGGCTGCAAGGATGTTGGATCTTAGCTCCCCAACCAGGTATCAAACCAACACCCTCTGTACTGGAAAAAGCCAGACCACCAGAAAGTCCTAACTGGATCACCAGAAAAGTCTTAACTTTTGCATTTCAGAATAGTATATTTATACTGCCTTTTCTCTTTTCATGACTTTGGGCATTAACTTACAAGTACAGAATATATCTCATCATCATACCTTCTTGTTTCCAATATTATACTCTTATTTTTAATTAAATCATCACTCTGTGACTATCGTGTTAGGACTGTAAATGTTCTTTACTTCTGAAGCATGCAGTTGTCTCCTTTAAAGAAAAATGGGTTTTTAATATTCTGGTCTTCCTTGACTCAACTTTTGCTTTATTTTTGATTGCTTAATATTGCATATTAAATGCATAAGAGAACAATCATTGTCTTTACGTTGCTATAGCCAGAGAGAGATCCCCATCTTCAGTTTCACAGTAATAATTTCTATATAACCATATTCTTAAATAGGTGTCTCCACCATATCTTCTAAGTTTTCCAAATAAGAGTATTATTCCACTTGGCCATGCTGCTTGAAATTAATTTTTATTGTTTGTGTCAATTAAGAGGGCTTTTGATTGAAAGGAACAAAATCTCATTGCAAATGGTTGAAACCATATTAAAATATACCAGTTCTCATAAGGTGCTGTTTTAGTCTCTAAGTCACATCTGAGTCTTGCGACCCGATGGACTATAGCCCATCAGGCTGCTATGTCCATGGAATTCTTCAAGCAAGAATACTGAAGAAGGTTGCCATACCTTCTCTAGGGGATCGTCCTGACCCAGAACCCATCCTGTGTCTCCTGCATTACCAATAGATCCTTTACTGACTTAGTTACAAGGGAAGTCCTATCCTTATAAGAGAATATTGCAAACCTGGGACACAGTAGGTTGGGCTGCTGTGGTGGTAGAGTAGTTTATCATGTTATCAAAGATGATTGGCATTCACAGATGTCTCTGTCAAGTTTCAGTAATATTTCTCAATTTTCTTGGAGAAGGAAATGGCAACTCACTCCAGTACTCTTGCCTGGAAAATCCCATGGACAGAGGAGCCTGGTAGGCTACAGTCCATGGGGTCACAAAGAGCCGGACATGACTGAGCAACTTCACTTTACTTTTTTTTTTTTAATTTTGATTTTCTTTTTTTGAATGTGTTTTAATTTAATTTTATTTAACTTTACAATATTGTATTGGTTTTGCCATGTATCAAAATGAATCTGCCACAGGTATACATGTGTACCCCAACCTGAACCCTCCTCCCTTCTCCCTCCCCATACCATCCCGCTGGGTCGTCCCAGTGCACCAGCCCCAAGCATCCAGTATCGTGCATCGAACCTGGACTGGCGACTCGTTTCATATATGATGTTATACATATTTCAATGCCATTCTCCCAAATCATCCCACTCTCTCCCACTACCAGAGTCCAAAAGACTGTTCTATACATCAGTGTCTCTTTTGCTGTCTCATTTAAAAGACGCTTACTCCTTGGAAGGAAAGTAATGACCAAACTAGATCACATATTCAAAAGCAGAGACATTACTTTGCCAACAAAGGTTCGCCTAGTCAAGACTATGGTTTTTCCTTTGGTCATGTATGGATGTGAGAGTTGGACTGTGAAGAAGGCTGAGCGCTGAAGAATTGATGCTTCTGAACTGTGGTGTTGGAGAAGACTCTTGAGAGTCCCTTGGACTGCAAGGAGATCCAACCAGTCCATTCTGAAGGAGAGCAGCCCTGGGATTTCTTTGGAAGGAATGATGCTAAAGCTGAAACTGCAGTACTTTGGGCACCTCATGTGAAGAGTTGACTCATGGAGAAGACTCTGATGCTGGGAGGGATTGAGGGCAAGAGGAGAAGGGGACGACAGAGGATGAGATGGCTGGGTGGCATCACTGACTTGATGGATGTGAGTCTGAGTGACCTCTGGGAGTTGGTGATGGACAGGGAGGCCTGGCATGCTGCGATTCATGGGGTCCCAAAAAGTCCGACATGACTGAGTGACTGATCTGATCTCATACAGGGTTATTGTTACCATCTTTCTAAATTCCATATATATGCATTAGTATACTGTATTGGTATTTTTCTTTCTGGCTTACTTCACTCTGTATAATAGGCTCCAGTTTCATCCACCTCATTAGAACTGATTCAAATGTATTCTTTTTAATGGCTGAGTAATACTCCATTGTGTATATGTACCACAGCTTTCTTTATCCATTCATCTGATGATGGACATCTAGGTTGCTTCCATGTCCTGGCTATTATAAACAGTGTTGCGATGAACATTGGGGTACACGTGTCTCTTTCAATTCTGGTTTCCTCAGTGTGTATGCCCAGCAGTGGGATTGCTGGATCATAAGGCAGTTCTATTCCCAGTTTTTTAAGGAATCTCCACACTGTTCTCCATAGTGGCTACACTAGTTTGCATTCCCACCAACAGTGTAAGAGGGTTCCCTTTTCTTCACACCCTCTCCAGCATTTATTGCTTGTAGACTTTTGGATCACAGCCATTCTGACTGGCGTGAAATGGTACCTCATAGTGATTTTGATTTGCATTTCTCTGATAATAAGTCATGTTGAGCATCTTTTCATGTGTTTGTTAGCCATCTGTATGTCTTCTTTGGAGAAATGTCTATTTAGTTCTTTGGCCCATTTTTTGATTGGGTCATTTATTTTTCTGGAATTGAGCTGTAGGAGTTGCTTGTATATTTTTGAGATTAGTTGTTTGTCAGTTGCTTCATTTGCTATTATTTTCTCCCATTCTGAAGGCTGTCTTTTCACCTTGCTTATAGTTTCCTTTGTTGTGCATAAGCTTTTAAGTTTAATTAGGTTCCATCTGTTTATTTTTGATTTCATTTCCAATATTCTGGGAGGTGGGTCATAGAGGATGCTGCTGTGATATTCACTTTACTTTTACTCCATTTTCTAGACTATTCAGACATGAGTTGACAAGGAAATAGGTGGTGAAATATTTTCTGGTTATAAATACTATTAATATGGTAAACTCAAAATTGTCTCCTCATTCAGGTCAAAGCTTTTCTAGTTTGGATTACTTTATTTTTATTTTCTATTACAATAAGAACGCTTCAAATTTCCTAAGTATTTCACCAGAAATATTTTAACTAATCTGAATCATGAGGTTGTTAAAATATTTTCTGAGAAGAAAACACCCTTTGGTTGCAACTGGAACAACTAAACAGACCCTGCAATCCATGAGAAGAACTCTTGTTACTTTTCCCATGGAGGAAAAACATTAGAACTAAAATAAATATTTATTAAAATAGGATACAGCAAAACTCACAGTATAAGGAACTGGCTAGTCATTTCTCCATGCTTGATACCTCCAGTTCATCCTTCCCTTACCTGCCAGATTTTCTAAGCACATTGATCCTATAATGACACTGCTTAACAAAATCTGTATAACTACTATTGGCTTAACACTGCTAGTAATATTATTTCAAGATGCTAATAGCTTCTTTCAAATTTAATTTCTACATCCTTAGCAAGTCAAGAGAACTTCCTAAGTTCCATTTATATTATAATGATGTTTTGCTCCATATGATAATTATTTGGATCTTTTTTTTCTTTCCAATTGAGTGGCAAACTTCTTGAGACTGTGCACCACATCTTATAAATCTTTTTATTCCCTATAAAATCCAGTACCATACCTTTCATATGTGAAATACTTAATGTTTATGAAATAAATGCATTTTAAGAGTGAATGAAGAGAGCAATATCTAATACACTTTAGGGGAAACCATTAACTTTTAAAATATAAAGGTCATATTTTCCCCACACTGGTTACTTTTTTAAATTTATCAATGCTTACTGATACCATGCAGGTAGTGTAATTTTTGAAAAATGGACAATAGTGAGCTGCACATGGGAGTTAATTCAAGTGTTTCAGACATCAAGCTATATTAAACATAAGGTCATTTTGTTAACTTATTTTAATTGGGTGAAATAACTGTACATCTGACAACATCTTTTGATGCTGGAACCATTTTGATGCTGGAACCATCAGTGATAGACAGCTTTTCAGTTTTTACCCATACAGTCTCATCCTGTGCAATGTCTCTTGTGGCTTATAAACTTTTAGAATCATATACTAAAACTCCAGAGTCAGATACAAACATCTTAAGTTTACTCTGTTGATGTTGTTGATCAGTCACTAAATGGTGTCCAACTCTTTGCAACCGCATGGACTGCAGCATGCCAGGCTCCCCTGTTCTCCACTGTCTCCCTGTATTTGCTCAAATTCATGTCCACTGAGTTGGTGATGCTAACAAACTTATTTTTTGCCACCCCCATCTCCTTTTGCCTTCAGTCTTTCCCAACATCAGTATCTTTTTCAATGAATCAGCTTTTCAAATCAGGTGGCCAAATGATTGGAGCTTCAGCTTCAGCATCAGTCCTTCCAGTGAATATTCAGGGTTGGTTTCCCTTAGGATTGACTGGTTGGATTTCCTTGCAGCCCAAGGAACTCTCGAGTCCTCCAACACCACAGTTCAAAAGCATTATTTGTCAGGGCTCCACCTTCTGTATGGTCCAACTCTCACTTCCATACAGGACTACTCGAGGAAACATAGCTTTGTTTACTCTTAGGCTGTATTAATTTTTGTTGATGTTTATTTTGTGAGGTATATGAACCTTTGTTTTAATCAATATGACCTTCTATGTCTTTATGATTTAAAACCTGAACTGATTCACCTAACTAAGCTTAGAAGTATACATTCTGTCTCTTCTCCCCCTCTCCTCTGCCTTCTCCCTCCCTCTCTCTCCCTCTAATTCCCTCTCATTATTCCTCTCCTATCTTCTCATTCCCAGAACTTCAAAAAGGTAACACTTGATTAAATTTGTATTAAAATTGATTAGATTAAAATTGTAAAACTGATCTAAATAAAATTAAACTGATTCTCCAAGAATACAAATAACCACCATAAAGATTCTGAGACTCTAGGCAAAATAATGATGGCTCAAAGCCATGGGGGAGAGATAGTCATCAGCATGAGGCATACTTTTTTTAAGATTACAGGCTACTCATAAGCATCCATGCACAGCTAATTTCCAGCATATAAAGTCTTCCAAAAAGGAATATGTATATTACATAAAACAAAACACCTAGGAAAAACTTTTAAAGGCTAACAATATAATTTTTTCCTGTGTGTGGCATAAGATGGAAGGATAGAAGGACATGTGCCCATCTTCTCCTGTGAGAGCTCCAAAACAACAACTCTCTACTGAACAACCATCAACGGGAGAATATTTGATCCCACCATAAAAAGATACCCTACGTCTGAAGGCAAAGGAAAAGCCTCAGCAAGACTGTAGGAGGGGTGAAATCGTGTTTAGAATCAAACCCCTTATCCACCAGAGACGCTCAGAGGCCTCAAACCTTGTGAGCACCAGGACCCAGAGACCCCACAGAGACTGAGCCAGAACTGTGTTTGAGTATTTCCTGCAAGGTAGTGGCCTGACACAGGGACAGGGGCTCTGGGTGCAGCAGACCTGGGTGGGGCATAAGTGGTCTTAGAGGAGATTATCATTAACCCCACCATAGAGCAACCAGAACTTACACAGGACTGGGGAAACAGACTCTTGGAGGACACAAATAGAACCTTGTGAGCACTAGGACCCAGGAGAAAGGAGTAGTGATCCCACAAGAGACTGAACCCAACTTGCCCGTGAGTGTCCAGGAGTCTCTGATGGAGGCTTGGGTCGACAGTGCCCTGCTGCAGTATCGGGAAAAAGTGTGGGGACAGTGCATGCATGGGACATTTTGAAGGAGGTCGCCATTATCTTCATTACCTCCACCATAGTTTGGCCTCAGATCAAACAAAAAGGAGAGAATACAGCACCACCCAGCAACATAAAGTTGGATTAAAGATTTATTGAGCATAGCCCTGCCCATCAAAACAAGACCCAGTTTCCCCCTCAAGACCCAGTTTCCCCTTCTCTCCCATCAGGAAGCTTCCATAAGGCTCTTATCCTTATCCATCAGAGGGCAGACAGAATGAAAACTACAAACACAGAAAACTAACCAAAATGATCACATGGGCCACAACCTCGTCTAACTCAATGAAATGTTGAACCATGCTGTGTAGGGCCACCCAAGAAGGATGGGTGATAGTGGAGAGTTCTGACAAAATGTGGTCCACTGGAGAAGGGAATGGCAAACCACTTCAGTATTCTTGCCTTGAAAACCCCATGAACAGCATGAAAGGACACTGAAAGATAAACTCCCCAGGTCAGTAGGTGCCCAGTATGCTACTGGAGAACAGTGGAGAAATAACTCCAGAAGAATGAAGAGACAGAACCAAAGCAAAAAATAACACTCAGTTGTGGATGTGACTGGTGATGGAAGTAAAGTCTGATGCTGTAAAGGACAGTATAGCATAGAAACCTGGGATGTTATGTCCGTGAATCAAGGTAAATTGAAAGTGGCCAAACAGGAGATGGCAAATGGACTGGAATGGGTGAATTTAACTCAGATGACCATTATATCTACTACTGTGGGCAAGAATCCTTTAGAAGAAATGGAGTAACCCTCAAAATAAACAAGAGTCCAAAATGCAGTACTTGGAAGCCATCTCAAAAACAGTAGAATGATCTCTGTTTTTCCAAGGCAAACCATTCAATATTATAGTAATCCAAGTCTATGTCCCAATCAGTAATGCTGAAGAAGCTGAAGTTGAATGGCTCTTTGAAGACCTATAAGACCTTCTAGACCGAACACCCAAAAAAGATGTCATTTTCATTATAGGGGACTGGAATGAAAAAGTCAAGAGATACCTGGAGTAACAGGCAAATTTGGCCTTGGAGTATGGAATGAAGCAGGGAAAAGGCTAACAGTGTTTTGCCAAGAGAGTGCACTGGTCATAGCAAACACCCTCTTCCAACAAAAGAGAAGACTCTACACATGGATATCACCAGATGGTCAACACTGAAATCAGATTGATTATATTCTTTGCAGCCAAAAATGGAGAAGCTCTATACAGTCAGAACAAACAAGACCAGGAAATAACTGTGGCTCAGATCATGAACTCCTTATTGCCAAATTCAGACTTAACTTGAAGAAAGTAGGTAAAAACACTTCACCATTCAGATATGAACTAAATCAAATCTCTTGTGATTATACAGTGGATATGACAAATAGATTCAAAGGATTAGATCTGATAGACAGAGAGCCTGAAAAACTATGGATGTAGGTTCGTGACACTGTACAAGAGGCAGTGTTCAAGACCATCCCCAAGAAAAAGAAATGCAAAAAGGCAAAATAGTTGTCCTAGGAGGCTTTACAAATAGCTGTGAAAAGCAAAGGAAAAAAGAAAGATATGCCCATTTGAATGTAGAGTTCCAAGAATAGCAAGGAGAGATAAGAAAGCCTTTCTCAGTGAACAATGCAAATAAAGAGAGAAAAACAATAAAATGGGAAAGATTAGAGATGTCTTCATGAAAATTAGAGATACCAAGAGAACATTTCATGTAAAGATGGACACAATAAAAAAATGATATGGACCTAACAGAAGCAGAAGATATTAAGAAGAACTGACAAGAATATACAGAACTATGCAAAAAGAATTTTCATGATCCAGATAATCACGATGGTGTGATCACTCACCTAGAGCCAGACATCCTGGAATGCAAAGTCAAGTGCAGCAAAGTCAAGTGAAGCCTAGTCAAGTTAGGAAGCATCACTACGAACAAAGCCAGTGGAAATGATGGAATTCCAGTTTGAATTCCAATTCAAATCCTAAAAGATGACGCTGTGAAAGTGCTGCACTCATATGCCCGCAAATTTGGAAAACTCAACAGTGGCCACAGGATTGGAAAAGGTCAGTTTTCATTTCAATTCCAAAGAAAGGCAATAGCAAAGAATGTCCAAACTATAGCATAATTGCAGTCATCTCACTCACTTGCAAAATAATGCTCAAAATACTCCAAGCCAGGCTTCAATAGTACTTGAACTGTGAACTTCCAGATGTTCAAGCTGGATTTACAAAAGGCAGAGAAACCAGAAAACTGGCAAAAGAAAATTGTGAAAATTCATTTTTTTCACAAATCTGGAAATTAACCAAAATCTTACAAAAATTTGGAGTCCTTTTTCTTTTTTAAGAAAAAAAAATGACTGAAACTTGGTAAAAACAGTGAGCTTATGACATGTTTACTTGTCTTTTTTCCACCCTTCTGTCTCCAGCTCTACAGTGGTCTTTAAAACCAACAGCCTGCGATCATAACAAAGTTAGAAAGTTGGCAGACATTGGAGAAGGCAAAATGCTTTAAGAACTCCTTTAAGCCCCAGTCCCACAAATTTATCACTATTTTCCTATTGGTTCCAAGAAGTCACAACTTGTTAGGCTGCATATATGTGGCCTGACACAGAAGTTCCCCAGTGTGAACAGTCTTTGCTCCTAGAGGAGAAAATACCTCAGTTGGAATCAATTTCCTGCAGATACCAAGGAGCAACTGTATTACACTAATTGATTAAAGACCCCTACCGTGGCATCCCAGTTGAACCAATCTGTGCAATTAACACTTCATGCTTTCCCCTCACCAAAAACTTGCTCTTTCCACATGAGTCTCAATTTTTTCCAAGTTTTAAGCAATTATTTTAAAAAAAAAAGTGTGAATAGCTGACAAACTTAACCTCGGGTTGTTAATCTTTGAGAGGAGGAATTTATTTGCATATTTGGAAGAACTGTTACCAAGTTAATCTTGGATTGTGGAATATTTTGTGAGACTTTCTGGTTTATAGATGGCCACAAAGCACAACTCAGTCCAACATTAGCCACTGTTTCTTATATTGGGAAGATTAATTTTCATTTTTATCCTTTTGGGCAGTTAAAATATTAAACTGAGTTTCCTCAGTAACTCTCCTGTGGCTGGCATGGTGATTGTTGCTGGGGTAAACATAGGAATATGACATGGTAGACAAAAATTCAAGCTTTATGAAAGAATGCTAGAGGTGAGGTCTCAGCCTGTCCTATAAATAGTTGTGAAATTGAGCTACTTAAGTTTAACATTTTCATGTGAATTAAGGTGGTAATATTAAGGTTATGAAATTAAGTAAGAAAATTCACATAGAAGTCTAAACACGTAAACCAGTACTAGACACACAATACACACTATATAAAGCTGATCTATGATGATGATAAGGAGAAATATTTCTTATTTCCTTTAATCAAAGACTTAGTACCCTCGTAAATAATGACAGCATAAATTTTCAATTTTTTTTCTAAACTAGAAAGACTTTTCAATATTAAAAGGAGAATCTTCACTTTTGAATCTTGCCTTCAATTTCACTAATGTAATTTTTTTCAACTTGAGGCTTTTGATCATCTCTTGTGAGATTTCCTGCAAAAATTAGTACGTATGGTAACTTTAGAAATGTATAAACATTTATTAAAGTTTATTCCAGGCAGATGTCACCTACTAGCACAAGTATATAAAATCTAGCATTCCACATAATGAAAATATCATTAAGATTCATGTCCCATCAAAAGAGTCAAGGTGTCTTTCCAGTCATATTATTCAGAAGTGTTTTCTATCAAACTGTATCTTTCAGTCACACCAAACATTTTATTCATGACAAAGAATTGTTAACAGTATTACAAAACGTAAGGACAGCTCTCAATGTAAATGTAGTCACTGATTATTATGAATATCATAAACTCCATATTCAGAAGACATAGGCTTTTTGGAACTGTAAGTTCTATATTTAACCTATTTGCATTTGTATATGTATAATAACTACTATGGAAATACTCAGGACCTATATTGCCAATGAAATACGAAAGGATGTCCTTATTATTTTAAACTACACAGTACTCTGTAGCCAAAATGAAGGGATTAGCACCAGTGTTCAAAGACCAACGACAAAAGCGGCCCTTTCATCTCTTTTTGAATTCCCAGATGTCAGAGCAAAGCAACAGAAGGACTTTTAGGGGCAGAGAATTGTATAACCTTGGATGTGCAGTGTGTTTCTTAGGTGATTATAAAGGAAGGCAATGATTTGCTGAGTTTCGAAGGAACACAAAATATAGCCAAGGCACGCATTTTGTTTCTCAATGGATCTGTCATCCAAAGTCTATTTGGATGCATTAACAATAGATAATAACAGAAAGTAGAATACATTTTTGAACCAAATAAGAGACTAAAATTATCATGCGGAACAATTCTACATTTTCAATATATTATATTACTCAGTTCAGTTCATTTAAGTCACTCAGTCCTTTCAGACTCTTTGCGACCCCATGAATCGCCACACGCCAGGCCTCCCTGTCCATCACCAGCTCCCAGAGCTCACTCAAACTCATGTCCATCAAGTTGGTGATGCCATTCAACCATCTCATCCTCTGTTGTCCCCTTCTCTCATCTTCAATCTTTATCAGCATCAGGATCTTTTCAAATGAGTCAGTTCTTCCCATCAGGTGGCCCAAGTATTGAAGTTTCAGCTTCAGCATCAGTCCTTCCAATGAACATTCAGGACTGATGTCCTTTAGGATGGACTGGTTGGACCTCCTTGCAGTCCAAGGGACCCTCAAGAGTCTCTTCCAACACCACAGTTCAAAAGCATCAATTCGTCAGCACTCCCCTTTCTTAATAGAACAACTCTTACATCCATACATGACTACTAGAAAAACCATAGCTTTGACTAGAAGGACCTTTGTGGGCAAAGTAATGTCTCTGCTTTTTAGTACGCTGTCTAGGTTGGTCATAGCTATTCTCCCAAGGAGCAAATGTCTTTTAATTTCATGGCTACAGTCACCATCTGCAGTGATTTTGGAGCCCAAGAAAATAGTCTTTCAATGTTTCCATTGTATCTCCATTTATTTGCTAGGAAGTGATGGGATCAGATGCCATGATCTTAGTTTTATGAATGTTGAGTTTTAAGCCAACTTTTCCACTCTCCTCTTTCACTTTCATCAAGAGGCTCTTTAGTTCTTCACTTTCTGCCATAAAGGTACTGTTATCTGCATATCTGAGGTTATTGATATTTCTCCTGGCAATCTTGATTTCAGCTTGTGTTTCATCCAGCCCAGAATTTTGCATAATGTTAACTGCATATAAGTTAAATAAGGAGGGTGACAATATACAGCTTTGATGTACCCCTTTCCCAATTTGGAACCAGTCTATTGTTTCATGTCCAATTCTAACTGTTGTTTTTTGACCTGCATACGCATTTCACAGGAGGCAGGTCAGGTAGTCTGGTATTCCCATCAGTTTAAGAATTTTCCACAGTTTGTTGTGATCCACACAGTCAAAGGCTTTGCCATAGTCAATAAAGCAGAAGTAGATATTTTTCTGGAATTCTTGCTTTTTTGATATTCCAAAGGATGTTAGAATGTTGGCAGTTTTCTTATTATCTTTATAGAGAAGATATTTTTTTAGAAGTCTTTACTCTGCCATTTTCACTGTCTCCTTTATTTTTTAAATGTTTAGTTGAATTAATATTGCTTTCTTAAGAAATTTATTGCTAACTCTTAGGTCTAAAAGAAGTTCTGAAAGCATATTGTTTAAAAGTGCACAGTAATTTTTATGTTCTTGACATTTGTAATTAACTGTGAGGTTAGGGCTTAATATCTATACCCTTCATGGTAATAAGCTAAAGGAAGATATTGCTTTTCTTGCTCATTGATGTATAATCAGTACAAGTACAGTGTCATCCATATAATAGGACTGTAGTATTTTTTAATTAAGAAGTGAATGGGTGAATACATGATTTTGAGCTTCACTAAAAAGTGTCAATCTATAAGTATGCTCTATCTGAATGACTAGGACACACCATGAGTGAAAACAACTTGAAATCAATTCAACTTTATATGAAAAGTCACTAACCCCAGAATTGTAGTGGGAATACAATGATAAAGGCTTTTCTGACTTATGCCAAATATCCATCAATGTTCATTTTTTGTTCTAATCCATATAATCATCATGTTAGAACTCAGGCTGATAAAAGAGCTTTTATTTTCAACCTTTCTACCTTCTGTGAAGGAGAGAAAGACATTGCTAACCACATCTGACTCTTAAAGTTACTCTTACAAATGTCACATGTCATTTCTGCTCACATTTAATTGACAAAGTAAGTCATAAAAGCAATTTTAATCCAAGTGGATGGGAATGAATAACCCTTCAATAAGGAAGGATACAAAGTCACATGGGCAAGCTGGTTTTCAGTGGGAAAGTGTGAAAATAGTCTTCTGCAGAGAGAAACAACAAATATGTGTGAACAATAATATAACCTATCAGAATAATGTTGCTCCCCGGTCTGATGTTAATTTTACTAAACCACACTAGACTTAATCTTGCTATGTTTCCAAGCAGAAAAGAAAATTAAACTTCATTGGATTTTCTGTATGGTGGTAGCGTGTTAAAAACTGGCCTACATAATGAAAGTTGCATTACTAGAAATGTCGGATAGCCATGCTTTAAAGTGCATATATACAGTGACTCTACTGTATATGAAAACAATTTATGACAGAGATTTCTTCACAGTTCATTAAATAGCTTTTCAAAACTGGTTTGAAACTTTCCAAAGCATGTTTAAGATTTGTAGAAATGACACCTTGGATATAAAAGTAAAATAAAGCATTACTTTGACTCCTGACATATCTGCAATGGAAACACATCAATCACCCACAGCCTGAAGTATTAGATGATGTTTAGTACTGAGAAAGACTCCTTAGAAATATTGTCTGACAGGTATATCATGGTCTTTCTTTTTTAAAAAAAATTTTCTTTCCAAAATTAGCAGTTCAGAGAGACCTTAATCAACAACACTTAAAAAACATCTGCCTTATATTCTTTGGAGTGCATGTTTTCTTGAAGTCTGATAGAAAAAAACCACAACACGACATACTTAGACAGTACTTTGAATGTTTCATCTATAAATGACAAAATTTTCTATTAGCATTCTCTAAACCTTATTTTTCATGTTCTTGGTGAAAGGAAACAGATCAATCAAAAATTTCTCTTGGGTCTTGCATTCTACTAGGTGATTTGAAGGATACAGTTGAAATATATTGAATAATTCCTACCTTAAAGTACCATACAGGTAGGATGTTAAGCTAAGCCAAAATTGAGCATTTAAGAATAAATAAATTCTAAAATGTATAGCACAAAATTCTGGATGGAGATAATAGTTTCAATTCAAATCTCAAAATATTTAACTCTAAGCTTGAAGGGATTAGTTTAAACTAATATATATAGTATATGTAATAATGTGTACATTATTATATTTTAGTCTAATCTCTTCTTCCCATATATTACATATATTATTTATAAATATATATACAATTGTGCATATTATGTATATAAATATATATATAAAAACACATAAGAATGGAAAAACTTTAATGTATAGTTTATGACACTTCTAGAAGCTTCTGTTTCAGCCTCAGAAAAATTTCAGTAAGCAAAAGGAGTAGGCATTTAACTTCACACTTGGAAGACTAAGCCAAGGGGAGAGAATAACTTGAATAAAATAGTACATAAATAGATTAAAGGATTAAAATCATATAACTACCTCAACACAGAAAAAGTAATTGATACATGTCCACATCTATTAATAAGAATTCTTAATTAGAAATAGGAAATTCCCTTAACTCAATAAAGAGAACCCTTAAAAGTCTATTGTGAATATCAAGGTTAATTATGAAACATTGTAAACATGACCTTTCAAAATGGGCACCCACTATAGCCAATGATATTCAATGTCATATGTAGGTATTAGCTAGCTAAGCCATTTTAAAAATAATAAAATTTTAAAAAGAAAAAAAATGATAAATTGATTGAGAAGGAAAAACATTGTCATTTTTCCAAGTGAAATTATTGCCTACTTTATAAAAATCAAAACTCCTCTGATAATTTATTAAAGTGAACAAGACAATTTTTCAGAGAAAAGAAATTCAAAATATAAAATCCAGTTAAATTTTGGCATACAGCTGTTAAATCATAATTTTCAAAAAAAATACATGACATAAAAATATAACACCTAACAGTAATTATAAGAAAAAAATATATAGAACATGTGTGTGGAATAAGTTATGAATATATGATGGTTAAAGATTGGAATTCAATGCTGTAAAGATTCAGTCTCTCTGAGTTAATCTATATTGTTGATGAAATCTCAAATATAATACAAAAACTGGCAGTGTGTGTAAAACTCTACTGTAGTCTCTAAAATTTCTGTTAGTGTTGGATATTCAGAGAACAGCAAAGATACTATTGGATAAGAAAAAGATTTGTGAACATATGGAGAGTTCTCTTAAAGTGTTATGTAGAAATAGACCTATAAATAGAATAGATGGCCTAGTAAATAGACCCACTTTTAAATGCACATTTATAGAAGACATTAACAGATTGCAGATCAATGCCTGAAAGAGTAATACTGAAATAAATGATACTGGGGTAATTAATTTATCCATGTCAAAAGAGAAAAAGAAAAAAAGAAGAGAAAGAAAAAACAGATCTTGAATTCATACCATAAACCAAAGCAGTTCTATGTGGATAAATGGCCTAAATGTAGCAGATAAATCTATAAAATTTTAGAGACAATTTGGAAAACACATTTATAATTTAGCTCTGGCTTTTGTAAGATATCAAATCCAAAAAAGTGAAATTTACAAATTCTACAACATTTAAAATGAAGTACATCCATTTATAAAATAGTTAAAAGTGAATAAATATGTAAAGTTTTTAGAAGACTGGAGGAAAATACATTTATAAACTTGGAGTAGGAAAAGATGTCTTAAATAACAGAGAGAAAAGGAAAGGATTGATATATCAATTATGCCATACTTTTTTTAAAAATTTTATTTTATTTTTTAACTTTACAATATTGTATTGGTTTTGCCATATATCAAAATGAATCCACCACAGGTATACATGTGTTCCCCATCCTGAACCCTCCTCCCACCTCCCTCCCCCTACCATCCCTTTGGGTGGTCCCAGTGCACCAGCCCCAAGCATCCAGTATCGTGCATTGAACATGGACTGGCGACTCATTTAATATATAATATTATACATGTTTCAATGCCATTCTCCCAAATCTTCCCACCTTCACCCTCTCCCACAGAGTCCAAAAGACTGTTCTATACATCAGTGTCTCTTTTGCTGTCTCATATACAGGGTTATTGTTACCATCTTTCTAAATTCCATATATATGCATTAGTATACTGTATTGGTGTTTTTCTTTCTGGCTTACCTTCACTCTGTATAGTAGGCTCCAGTTTCATCCACCTTATTAGAACAGACTCAAATACATTCTTTTTAATGGCTGAGTAATACTCCATTGTGTATATGTACCACTGCTTTCTTTATCCATTCATCTGATGATGGACATCTAGGTTGCTTCCATGTCCTGGCTATTATAAACAGTGCTGCGATGAACATTGGGGTACACGTGTCTCTTTCAATTCTGGTTTCCTCAGTGTATATGCCCAGCAGTGGGATTGCTGGATCATAAGGCAGTTCTATTCCCAGTTTTTTGAGGAATCTCCACATTGTTCTCCATAGTGGCTACACTAGTTTGCATTCCCACCAACAGTGTAAGAGGGTCCCTTTTTCTTCACACCCTCTCCAGCATTTATTGCTTGTAGACTTTTGGATCACAGCCATTCTGACTGGCGTGAAATGGTACCTCATAGTGATTTTGATTTGCATTTCTCTGATAATGAGTGATGTTGAGCATCTTTTCATGTGTTTGTTAGCCATCTGTATGTCTTCTTTGGAGAAATGTCTATTTAGTTCTTTGGCCCATTTTTTGATTGGGTCATTTATTTTTCTGTAATTGAGCTGTAGGAGTTGCTTGTATATTTTTGAGATTAGTTGTTTGTCAGTTGCTTCATTTGCTATTATTTTCTCCCATTCTGAAGGCTGTCTTTTCACCTTGCTTATAGTTTCCTTTGTTGTGCATAAGCTTTTAAGTTTAATTATGTCCCATTTGGTTATTTTTTATTTTATTTCCAATATTCTAGGAGGTGGGTCCCATGGACAGAGGAGCCTAGTGTGCTCCAGTCCATGGGGTTGCTGAGAGTTGGACAAGACTGAGCGACTTCACTTTCACTTTTCACTTTCATGCACTGAAGAAGGAAATGGCAACCCACTCAGTGTTCTTGCCTGGAGAATCCCAGGGACAGGGGAGCCTGATGAGCTTCCATCTATGGGGTCGCACAGAGTTGGACACAACTGAAGCGACTTAGCAGCAGCAGCAGCAGCAGGAGGTGGGTCATAGGGGATCCTGCTGTGATGTATGTCAGAGAGGGTTTTGCCTATGTTCTCCTCTAGGAGTTTTATAGTTTGTTGTCTTACGTTTAGATCTTTAATCCATTTTGGCACCCCACTCCAGTACTCTTGCCTGGAGAATCCCATGGATGGAGGAGCCTGGTAGGCTATAGTCCATGGGGTCGCTAAAAGTCAGACAGGACTGAGCGACTTCCCTTTCACTTTTCACTTTCATGCATTGGAGAAGGAAATGGCAACCCACTCCAGTATTCTTGCCTGGAGAATCCCAGGGACAGGGGAGCCTCTTGGGCTGCTGTCTATGGGGTCTCACAGAGTTCGACATAACTAACGTGATTTAGCAGCAGCGGCAGCAGCAGCAGCCATACTTAAGAACTAATGCTCCTCTAAAACAAAATTTAAAAATTAAGAAACAACCTGAAAGAAGATATTTGTGAAAGCATTTCTAAAAAGAAATCAATATATAAACAATGCCTAAAATCTATTTTAAATAAAAACTTAGAAAGATGCATTTAAAAGAGAACATGATACAGCCAATAAACAAAGTCTACTTTCTTGACAAATTGTTCATCTGAACCAAAGCAACCAAGAAGTTTTTAAGTAAAAAAGGATAAATGCCAGGATCCAGCCCCGGTGGATCCAGGGAATTCGAAGTGGGGACGGCATCAGAACAATTGCTTAATTAAACGTTAATTAAGGATATAAAGAGAAATAGAATAAGGATAGCTCAGTGAGAAAATTTAGTGGAGAAAAGAGGCTGAATAACTTGGTTTACGTGGAAAGCTAATAAAATTCCAAAGAGAAAGAATGATATGGGGAGACCAAGTTTCCGTGAACAAAGCCCGCAATTTTTTTTCCAAAGTAGATTTTGTACCTTAAGTTATGCATAGAGGATAATGGGGGAATGGGTAGAGTCAGCAGTAAGCCAGGCTTTCTTCCTGCAAACTTATCATATGTAAAAGTTTAGGTGATTTACATCATCTTCTGGCCCAGAGGCCTGTTAACATTTTAAGACCCTTTCTTCAGAAAACCTATTTTTCTCTAAAGGTGATTAGTCAGGCGCCACCCTCCAAAAGCATTAGATAAAGTTGCATTCCTATAGGGCAAAGGTGTGGTGGGCTATAACAAGAAAAAGAATTAACTCAAGGGTCCAAGGTTTCAAACATTAAAGCTACTACTTACATTCCTATACACCAATTATATTAATCAATACACTGCCAGGGACACAGTAGGTAAGGGATATGGAAGTGAAGTGAAGTGAAGTTGCTCAGTCGTGTCCAACTCTTTGCAACCCATGGACTGTAGCCTACCAGGCTCCTCTGTCCATGGGATTTTCCAGGCAATAGTCCTGGAGTGGATTGCCATTTCCTTCTCCAGGGGATCTTCCCAACCCAGGGATCGAACCCCGGTCTCCCGCATTGTAGATAGACGTTTTACCATCTGAGCCACCAGGGAAGTAGGGATATGGAAACTTAGCAGCAAACATTGGCCCAACAAGTGAAAAACCCTTCACCAATACAATTTCTAATCAGTCTTTTAACTGCTCAAAGGAATCTGTATTAGGACAGTTTAGAACATCTCATGCCTCTCACGGTTGTGAACTAACACACTCTTGTCACGCCCAGGAATTTTATTAACTGGTGCTGTAATTTAACTCTTTTTTCAGAGAGAGGTGGTGAGGGACAGCCCCCCATAAAGTCAGAGGTGTAGGTGAGAGTACAAAGCAGAAAGTAGGCAGGCTCTGGTTTTGGGGGTAGATGCTCGAGAATTTCCATGCGGACTCCTGAGGCTATATACCGCCTTTGCGTATGCCGAGCCTCCTTCCTCATGACGTTTGCCACAGGCTGAGTTCCTCACGCTGGCTCCCAGCAGATAAATAAACATACAGGAGAAGTGTTAGTCTCTCCAAGAAGTAAAATGAGAGAAATTTTTCTGTTTTTAATTTTATTGATTCTACTACAATCTTTATTATTTCTTCTGGTAACTTTGGAAATAATTTGCTTTTACTTTTCTGGTTTCCTTACATGGAAACTTAGATGATTGATTTTAGGATTTACTTCTTTCTTATTGTTGTTGTTATTCAGTCTCTCAGTCATGTCTGACTCTTTGAGACCCCATGGACTGCAGTATGCCAAACCCCCTGTCCTTCACTATCTCCGGGAGTTTGCTAAAACTCATGTCCCTTGAGTTGATAATGCCATCCAACCATCTCATCCTCTATTGGTCCCTTCTCCTGCCCTCAATCTTTTCCAGCATCAGGGTCTTTTCAGTGAGTCAGCTTTTCATATCAGGTGGCCAGTAATGGAGCTTCAGCTTCAGCATCAGTCCTTCCAATGAATATTCAGGGTTGATTTCCTTGAGGACTGACCAGTTTGATCTCCTTGCAGCTCAAAGGACTCTCAAAAGTCTTCTCCAGCACCAGAGTTTGAAAGCATGGATTCTTTTCTATTATATGTGTTCAATGCTGTAAATGTCCTTGTAAGCAATGAATTTACTGTGTTACACAAATTTTGATAAACGGTTTTAATTTTTATTTCATTAAAAATATTTTTAAAATTTTATTTAAATTTCTTCTTTCACTCCTGTGTTATTTAGAAATGTGTTGTTTACTCAGCATGAATTTGGGGATTTTCCAGTTATATTCCGGTTGTTGGTTTCTAGTTTAATTTCACTGTGGTCTAAGAGCAGACATTATATAATTTCTAAAGTTTAAATTTTTTCTGTGGTATATTTTGTGGCCCAGAGTGTTCCTGTATTGGTAAAGGCCTCTTGTGGGCTTGGAAAGAATATGTATTTTGGCATTGTTGGATGAAATAGTTTCAGATCAGATCAGATGAGATCAATGGCTCAGTCGTGTCCGACTCTTTGCGACCCCATGAACCGCAGCACGCCAGGCCTCCCTGTCCATCACCAGCTCCCGGAGGTCACCCAGACTCACACCCATCAAGTCAGTGATGCCATCCAGCCATCTCATCCTCTGTCGTCCCCTTCTCCTCCTGCCCTCAATCCCTCCCAGCATCAGAGTCTTCTCCAATGAGTCAACTCTTCGCATGAGGTGGCCAAAATACTGGAGTTTCAGCTTTAGCATCATTCCTTCCAAAGAAATCCCAGGGTTGATCTCCTTCAGAATGGACTGGTTGGATCTTCTTGCAGTCCAAGGGACTCTCAAGAGTCTTCTCCAACACCACAGTTCAAAAGCATCAATTCTTTGGCGCTCAGCCTTCTTCACAGTCCAACTCTCACATCCATACATGACCACAGGAAATACCATAGCCTTGATTAGGCGAACCTTTGTTGGCAAAGTAATGTCTCTGCTTTTGAATATGCTATCTAGGTTGGTCATAACTTTCCTTCCAAGGAGTAAGCGTCTTTTAATTTCATGGCTGCAGTCACCATCTACAGTGATTTTGGAGCCCAGAAAAATAAAGTCTGACACTGTTTCCACTGTTTCCCCATCTATTTCCCATGCAGTGATGGGACCAGATGCCATGATCTTCGTTTTCTGAATGTTGAGCTTTAAGCCAACCTTTTCACTCTCCACTTTCACTTTCATCAAGAGGCTTTTTAGCCCCTCTTCACTTTCTGCCATAAGAGTGATGTCATCTGCATATCTGAGGTTATTGATATTTCTCCCAGCAATCTTGATTCCAACTTGTGTTTCTTCCAGTCCAGCATTTCTCATGATGTACTCTGCATATAAGTTAAATAAACATGGTGACAATATGCAGCCTTGATGAACTCCTTTTCCTATTTGGAACCAGTCTGTTGTTCCATTACCAGTTCTAACTGTTGCTTCCTGACCTGCATACAGATTTCTCAAGAGGCAGATCAGGTGGTCTGGTATTCCCATCTCTTTCAGAATTTTCCATAGTTTATTGTGATCTACACAGTCAAAGGCTTTGGCATAGTCAATAAAGCAGAAATAGATGTTTTTCTGGAACTCTCTTGCTTTTTCCATGATCCAGCGGATGTTGGCAATTTGATCTCTGGTTCCTCTGCCTTTTCTAAAACCAGCTTGAATGGACTGGAATGGGTGAATTTAACTCAGATGAAATAGTTTATGGATGTCAATTACATCCAGTTGAGTGATGATGTTGTTAAGTATGTTCTTACTGATTTTCTGTCTCCTGAATTTGTCTTTTTCTCAAAGAGGAGTGTTAATTCTTTAACTATGATAGTGAATAGAATAGTGAAGTCGGTCAGTCGTGTCTGACTCTTTGCGACCACGTGGACTGTTGCCTACCAGGCTCCTCTGTCCATGGGATTTTCCAGGCAATAGTCCTGGGGTGGATTGCTATTTCCTTCTCCAGGAGATCTTCCCAACCCAGGGATCAAACCCGGGTTTCCCGCATTGTAGACAGACGCTTTACCATCTGAGCCACCAGGGAAGTCCTTAACTATTATAGTGAATTAATATTTTTCTCCTTGTAATCTATCAGTTATCACCTTATATAGTTTGATACTCTGTTATGAGGCATACAAGATCATTATGTCTTCCAGGATAACTGACTCCTTCATCACTATATAACAACTTTCATTATACCTAATAACTTTCTTTGTTTTGAAATCTACTTTACCTGAAATTGGGCTTCCCTGTTAGCTCAGTTGGTAAAGAATCTACCTGCAATGCAAGAAACCCTGGTTCGTTTCCTGGGTTGGGAAGATCTGCTGGAGAAGGCTAGGCTAACCACTCCAGTATTTTTAGGCTTCCCTGGTGGCTCAGCTGGTAAAGAATCTGCCTGCAGTGTGGGAGACCTGCTTTCCACCCCTGGGTTGGGACAATCCCCTGGAGAAGGGAACTGGCTACCCACCCCAGTATTCTGGCCTGGAAAATTCCATGGAATATTCCATGACGTTGCAAAGAGTTGGATACCACTAAGACACTTTCACTTTCACTTTGCCTGAAATTAATATAGCCACTTCTGATTTCTTTTAATTAGTATTACCATGGTATAATTTCCCCCATCCATTTATTTGTAATCTATATGTATATTTGTATTTAAAGTGGATTTCTTGTAGACAATATATAGTTGCATCATGCATTTTGATAAACTTGTTGATATAGTTATGGTAAGAGTATGATTCATTCTTTTAAAAAATTACTTGAAATACATGAAAAATTTTTCCTATTCATGGATAAGAAGACTAAATGTTATCAAGATATCTGTTCTTCCTAAATGAACTTATGGATTTAGTGCAATCTCAATCAAAATCTCAAATGTTATTTTGTATTTTTGACAAATTGATTCTAAAGTTTATATGGAGAGGCAGAAGACGCAGAATAGACAATATTGAAGAATAGCAAAACTGGAGGATTGATACTATACAATATTAGGTATAAAGTGGTTTGTATAGTAGGATAAAGCTGCAATTGTCAAAACAATGTGATATAAGCATATGAAAAGATGCTCCACATTAGGTCATTAGAGAGTTTTGATTTTTGTTTTTTTTTTTAGTACCACTACTCACCTATTAAATGGCCAGAATCCGTAACACTGACAACACCAAATGTTAGCAAATATGTGAAGCTACCTGAACTCTTATTCACCGTAGTAGAAATGAAAATCGATATAGCCAATTTGGGGTATAGTTTGACAAATTTTTATAATGCTAAACATATTCCTACCATATGATTCAGCATTTGTACTGCTTGCTATTTACCCCAAAGAGGTAAAAACTTATGCCCTCAAAAAACTTGCAAAAATAAGTTTATAGCGGATTTATTGATAATTGCTAAAGCATGAAAACAACCAAAATGTCCTTCAGTAGGTGAATAGTCAAATATTCTGTAGTGCATCCAGACCAGGCATTATTGTTCAGTACTAAAAGGAAATATGCTTTCAAGCCATGAAAAGACATGGAGTAACCTAAACTGCATATTATTAAGTGACATAGCCAATCTGAAAAAACTATATACATATCATTCCAACTATAAGACATTCTGGAAAAGGCAAACCATGGAAACAAAGAAAAGATCAGTTGCTGCCCAGGGCAGGGTTAGGGGTTAGAAGGAACAATTAGGCAAATCACAGAAGATTTTTAGGGCAATGACAGTGATATCTACCCTAATAATGCATACATGTCATTATAAATTTGTTCAAACTCTTTTACTACACCAAGTGACTAGGTACTTTGGGTGATTAAGAATATGTCAGTGTAAAAAATATATATATACATGTCAGTGTAGATTTCATCAATTGTAACATGTATAGTAATGGGATGTTGATAAAGGGAGAGGCCATATATATGGGAGGGGAGGGGTATATGGATAATCTCTGTACTTCCACTTTGATTTTTCCATAAACCTAAAGCTACTCTAAAAAATAATTTTTTAAAGAGAAATTGACTAAATCAACTCATTTAATTTTTAAATGTTAAATAAGGAATATTGATATATAGATCTTTAATATGTCATGTTTATATATTTGACTAACATATTATATATTACTATGTAGTACATGTTGTATATAAATTAGTTAATTTGACTAACATAACCACCTTATTACATGTAAATTCTGTCATGCTACAAAAAAATATGGAAAGCATTATGAGTTATGTCATAATGAGAGAAATCAATCTTACCATAACCAATTTTATTATCCTTGTTTTACTAGTGCTAGCCCATTTGATTAAACAAAATTAAACTATCAGTTTAAATAATAGGCTAGAAAGAAAAATTCAAGACAATTTGATTACATGCCAACAAAATACATGAGAATCATTTGAAAGATCTCATATAAATAAATGATTTAATGTTATAAAATTAATACACAAATGGAATCATTTTTTCTTTTTTATAAATAAAATTAGCTGCAAATACATGACCAAAAAATTGTTTATAATAGGTAACAAAGTACATACAAAATTTGTAAGAATTGTGTATCATCTATATGTATATCTGTATCTGTCTATATTTATTCTACAGAAATATGAGAGGGAGAAAGACAAGGAGAGAGAAGAAAAGTAACAAAATCTATACAAGATATTATCAAAATATTAAGATAAGTGAAAAAACAAAGTGTTTCTTTTAACAAAGTTAAAAATTATCTTAACCTAATCTATAAAGTTAATTGAAGTCCAATTAAAATAGCAGAACAGAGTAGGTGGGGGTTACTTAATGAAATGAAGCTCCACTTTGGTAAAATAATCATGATAGAGAAATCAGGAAAAGTATTTTCAAAAGTATAATAAGGTAAGAGTCTTAACACACATTAGAGATGGAAGCTAAAAAGATAAGCTTGATTTGTTACTATCATCAAAACATACAGATCAATGGTACAGACAGGAGTGCAGATATACCTCCAAACTATGCATGAGGTTTAGTCTACAAAAAAGGTGACATTTCCACTCAGTGAGGAAATAACAGTGGGAGAGGTTATGTGAGTATGTGTCTGTGTGTATCTGTGTGTATGTCTGTGTAAGCTGTATTTACCTTTTATTACAAACATAAATTCCATCTTGTAAATTATGCTTGTTAGAATACTTTTTTGCTAGGAAACCTTTTTCCAAAGAAAGAAGAGTCCCTTCCTTTGGTTCAGCTCCTGATTAAGCTAGGCCTAATTTTAGAGTGAAGTGATACTTAAAACATACCAAAACAAATATAGGTCAATAGGATTTTTCAACAAAGACACTTTTATTTAATCAGTATAATATTTGGCATAGTAAATACTATTCTGCTGTTTTCACACTCTTGGAAAGTTTGGATTTTTTTTTTTTTTTTTTAATAAAATTTCTGAACAGTTGTCCACACCCATGCTTGTAACTGTAAAAGTTTATCCCCTTTTGGCAGTCTGATTATGAAACAGTAATGACATCTAAAGGTACTATTTTTCTTTATAAGTATGATTCAAAAAGTTTGCTTTTCTAATCTCTACAAGAGTAAGTTTGTATATTTCTGAAGAAAGAGAAAGATATAATTCTGCTGAATATTACATGTTTTTATTGCATCATACATAAATATCTCTTAGAATTTAAATATCAAGGCTTAGCATACCAAGCTTTAAGGGAAAACTTATAGTTTAGTAATTTCATTTTGCTTTAGATTTTATTTAAGTAAAATGAATTACAATCAGGGAAATTAATCTGAGCCTCAGGACAGGACTCTGCAATGTTCTCCTGGCTCAATTTGTTTGAGCAAATTTCTAAGCAGGATATCCATCACACCCTAGGAGTCATAAGTGAAATATAAATAAATCTCACTGTATAAAAATTTTAAATGCTACAGAAAAATAATTCATCAGAATACAACCAATTGAGAAGGCATGCCAGTAAAAATAGTTATTTTTAAATCTATTACAGAGCTGATTAAATTTAAGAAATGCACTATAAACAACTCATCTGGAAAATAGACAATAGATAAAATTGTTGAAAGACAAAGGCTTAAGGAAGTTAGAAACAGCAAGAGGTTTTGAATGTCAGGTTTTAAGAATGAAAATTTTATTAGTTTGGGATGCTATAACAGACTACCATAGACTGAATAGCTTAAGACAACACACATTTATTTCATTCAATTTTGGAGGCTGAAAGTCTCAGACCAGAGTGTCAGGGTAGCTGGGTTCTTGGTGAAGGCCCTACTGCTGGCTTACAGTTGGACTCCTGTCTTCTCGCTGGTGCCCACATGTGGCTGAAAGAGTGTTAGTTGATTCTCTTGCCTTTGCTTATCAGGGCACTAGTCCTGTGAAGGTTCCACTCTCATGACCTAATTACCTCACAAAGTCCCCATCTTCAAATACCACCATGTTAGCATTAGAGTTTCAACAGACACAATTTGGTAAGACTCAAACACTCAGTACACGATAGGCCTTCATAAAGCATGTTTACTTACTCTGTTATTGCCCGACTCTGTTAAGACTGTTAATTTGACAAACCAAGAGTGGTTGAGTATGTATGTCTCCATCGGTTTAATTGCTGAATTCAAGTTAATTGTGATGTGTAAACAAGCCTGGAAACAACAAAAGTGACTGTCAACAAAGAACTGATGAAATAAGCCATGGTATATTCATTTGATGAAAAGTTATTACAAAGGTTTGCAGAAAGATTAGCAAGGTATTTAAACAAAAAAAAAAATCAAAAGCAAGATACAAAACAATATATATTATTATGTATATTATATATTATAACCCACTATATAATGTATTATCATATATTTATGTATATATCAAATTGGTAGGTAGATTGTTAAATATATACTCAATCTATGGCTAAGTAGATATATAGATAGATAAGAGAGCAATGAAAAAATATTCTCTTTGTGGGAGAAAGTACACAACTATTTAAAATAAATGATATCTCTAGAAAAATATTGGGACAGGACAGGGACATAAATCAGGAAGAAGAGACTTTCACTATTCACTTTGCCTTCTTATATTAAAAGAAATTAACCATACAGCAAATCATATGAACTACTTATTGAACATTTTGTTTAAAAAAATATACAGAGAGAAAAGTACAAAACCTGTAAGGGTACAACATGATGACCCTAATGACCATGAGCATACACAATTAACCAGCAGCAAGATTAAGAAATATTATCAGCATCACCCCGGAAATAGCCTTCATGCACTCCACAAGTCTATTTTCGGTTTTAACATGACTGATATTTGGTTTTAATATGACTGATAACATTTCATGCTAAGTTAGAACTATATAACCACTATTTTTGTTTTTTAAAAGAATATAAATTTAGCTTATAAGGACTTGAATTCTTTTATATAATAACTCTTAATTGTAATTAATTGGTATTTTGTTAATTCAAGGGACACAAATAGCAAAAATTCTCTAGAAGCCAGAAAAGAAAAAATGAAAATTCTTGGTTTTTGACTTTTTTTTGTTTTGTTTTATGATTAGGATATTTTCCTCCAGAAAAAGAAATGATAGCCCATCTCTGCTCCACCTCAGCTAAGATGTCTTGGATGACTGGACTTGTCTACACATCTAGGGACTTCGTTCTTTTCATGATGTATGCTGGGGCTAGAAAGTCCAAGATGACTTCTTCACTCACGTGTCAGGTGCCAGGGCTGGTGTGATGGATCAGCGTGTATGATGAACAGCTGGCATTGCTCTCCCTGTGGCCCCTCTGAGTAGCTAGAATGAGCTTTCACATATTTCTTTTTATATTCCACGTATAAGGGATGCCATAATTGTTCCATTATGCATACATTTTTATTTATCACATGCTATTACTTTTTTGATTTTTTTTTTTTTTTTTAGTGAATTCCTTAGCACAATGGTTTTCAAAGTGTGGCTTCTAGACTATCAACAATACTATGTCAGTATTTTTTTTTTTTTTTTTTTTTAGTGAATGCCTTAGCACAACGGTTTTCAAAGTGTGGCTTCTAGACTATCAACAATACTATGTCAGTATCAACAAGGAACTGGTTGAAAAGGCAAAATGACAGGCTGCCCTGTACCACTGAATCAGAAATTTTTTGGGTGGAACCCAGTTACCTGTCTTCCAGTTGTTGTTAACAACTTAACATGTCCTCCAGTTGTTGTTCAGTTGCTAATCCATGTCCGACTCTGCGACCCCATGGATGACAGCATGCCAGGCTTCCCTGTCCTTCACCATCTTCCGGAATTTGCTCAAACTCACGTCCATTGAGTCAGTGATTCCATCCAACCATCTCATCTTCTGTCATCCCTTTCTCCTCCTGTCTAATATTTTCCAGCATCAGGGACTTTTCCAATGAGTTGGCTCTTCACATCAGGTGGCCAAAGTATTGGAGCTTTAGCATTAGTCCTTTCAAAGAATATTCATTGTTGATTTCCTTCAGGATTGATCTTATTGCTGTCCCAGGGACTCTCAAGAGACTTCTCCCGCACCACAGTTTGAAAGCATGAATTCTTTGGTGCTCAGCCTTCTTTATGGTCCAACTCTTGCATCCATATATCACTATGGATTGTTGATATTTCTCCCAGCAGTCTTAATTCCATCTTGTAATTCATCTAAACCAGGATTTCACATGATGTACTCTACTTAGACGTTAAATAAGCAGGGTGAAAATATACAGCTTTGATGTACTCCTTTCCCAGTTTTGAAACAGTCTGTTGTTCCATGTCCAGTTCTAACTGTTGAATCTTGGCCTACATACAGGTTTCTCAGGAGGCAGGTCAGGTAGTCTGGTAGTCCCAACTGTTTAAGAATTTTCCACAGTTTATTGTGATCCACACAGTCAAAGGCTTTGGCATAGCATTTAAGTTCTCCAGATGAGCCATATAAATGCTCAAGTTTGACAACTGTTTCCTTTGGAAAAGTGAGACTTGATTGCTATACATTATTTTTCACTATTAGAGTCTCCTCCAATAACTGCCATATATAACTGCTTTGCTAAAATGTATAAAAATTAATTTCTAACATTTACACTTTGCAGTTTCAAGCATACTATTATCCTGTGGCTGATTTAATTAACATTTTTCAAATTAGTCTGTCCTTAACTAATTTGGGAGAGAATGCCAGGTGACTAATTTCCATTTATTCAGTGTCTCTTTCAATTGTTTTTTTGCTACTTGCTATATAACCCTGTTCATGTTATTTTCCTATTTCATTTACACTGAGGCTTCCTAATAAATGGTAGCCTATATGCATTGTTTTGTCCTACTCCTATTCTCTCCTTAACACCATCAAAACCCAGCTCTGAATCTACTATAACACTTAATTTTTAAAATTTTGCAATGTCTTAGTTAAATGATAAACCAATATACCAATATGCTTTTGTTCCAGATTTCATCAGACTCTGTGTGGCATTTGAGATTTCCCCATATTCTATAAAGGAGTACATTTCCTAGACTTTCCCTTATATTTTGGACCACTCCTTCCCAGTGTCTCAGATTTGTTCTCTTTCTAGCTTGACGTATGAAATGGTAGTATTTCTCCACACTAGATTTGTCTTTTGGGCCCCTTCTCTTCTTATTTTACACTGACACCATTGAGCAACTTCACATAACCTATAGCCTAAATATTTATCCAATGATGATTCTGGAATCTATGTTTCTAAAACTGACCTCACCCATGAGATTCAGATCCACATATCCAAAACCTACTGAACGTTTGCTTAAGAAATATCCATAGACTTTTCTCTGTCAGTGAGTCTAAAAAATACCTGTGTATTATTTCTGAAGTTAAAAGTACCACATACTTACCGTAGAAATATCTATATTACAAAAATAATGCAAAATTGAAAACTGGAATCACTTATAATACTACCACTCAGAAACAACCAGTTAGCATGAATACACTCACACTCACACACACACACACACACACACACACCCCCTACTCCTTGCTTTGAAAGTATAATGTTACATTTTTCTACCAGAAATGTGACTGTTTAGAACCCCAGAGTATTTTTATTACTCTCATGAAAAACACTGTAACAACTTATGCATAAATTTCAAGCCAAGTAAATTTAGACCAATTTTACAGAAGGCTCTACTTCTTTGACTGTTATATGCACCTGGTTGCATTTAAATTACAAAGGGGAATGTGAAGAAGGATAGAGATCTTTCAGGTTCAAAGCAGACACAACATTACCCTTGAGTTACTGGGTATGGTTTTCCATAAATATATTTTCCTCCTGAGAACCAATATACTCATTCTAGAAAAATAACAGAGAGCTGCACTGTGACATTTAGTGAAAATTCAGTTTTGAAATGGACATGTGGCTTCAAACTGTTATCTCACTTCCATGCATCTTAGATCAAGACTGTTGAAAAACTGTATATTTGAAAGTCCAAATGTTGGTATAAAGTGTTTGGGTTTAATGTTATTCTGAGGGATATGTGTGACTGTATGTACGTGTGTATATCTCTCTGTATTTATATTTTAAAAAGAAAGAAAGAAAACTGCAAATATATTTGTTAACTATGAAGTAGATATTTTTATTATTTCTCAATTTTTGATTGATTCAAAAATTAGGTCCACATCATCTCAGATATAATAGATGGCTTTTTAAAGTTAAAAAAAAAAGTCAAGATGTAATTACGTAACTTGAGACATGAAGGAAAACATTAAAGAATCAGTTAAATGAAATATGGATCAAGAAGGGGAGGCGTTCTGAGATCATTGTTTTAACAAGCTTTGTGGAAGTAGGTGCTTCTTTAAAGTATGCACATGAAAAGTTGGATTTAAAAATTAAAATCATCCTATAAATGGAGGGAAAAAAATCAAAACAGGGAGCATTTTGTATTAGACAATCTCTGTGTCTCATAACTAATTCAGTACCAAAAGTTGTTCATCGCTTGCTTCTGGAAGACCAAGCAAAATGCAGCACAGAAAATTAAATAAGTCCGGTCACTGTCCTAAAGCAGTTTTTCCTCTCTGGAGAAGATGAGACAATATGTAAGACAAGTATAGTGATAGATGGGATGTAATAATTAACAAAAGAGTGAGAACAGCTCCTCTGTCACCCAACTCCATGTTGCTTGAAGAGGCAGCTACCTTTGAGTGACATTTGGGTGAATAGCACTCTTGGATGTCACTATTGTACAAAGTAAGTTGTTAGCATTCATGAAACTAGAGCTGACTACCCAGCTTCATAACAGAATCAGTCCCAATGAGGTTGCATATTCCTGCTTTCTTGTGCCTCAGTATATCCACCATAACCTGAGTTCTCACCTCACGACTACTCTCTGCTCCTCTGACCCAGCTGCCAATCCCTTCCTCCTAAACTATGGTTCTTTGTCTTTGAAACTTAGCATGAGTGATAAGTAAACTTTCTTGCATCCTGAGACTCTTCTCAGAAATTTGGAGTTATCTCTTTGCTCTTAAAAAAACGAGTATGCGCTTGATTCCCCACTCCATTTAGGCCATCTAAACCCCATACTCTTTATTTTACTGTATGCCACATTTCCATAGGAAATGAACAACTGGCATCTTTTACCAACCATCAAAGAATTAAGTCCCTCTTATTTTACAGAGCTAAAAACATAGTTCCATTTCCTTGAGACTTATACCATTCAGATGAACCACTTACTCATCTTCCTTGTTTTCATGATATACCAGTCTCTTGCTGACTCCTCCAATTATGTGGTCAAAACTTAGCTCTCAACTCAAAATTTTACTTTCCCATAGTTGCTATTATAATTCTTAGCAACATCAATAGCCGCATAGTTATTTCAGAGAGCATACTTAATCTTTCAGTTTCTTCACTAATAAAAATTTCCCTCAGTTGTTCTCACCTAGTTTCTCTAATAATAGTACTTAGAACAATTACAATCATGAAAAACTTGACCTCATCTTCAAAATTTTAATGCAAAAAAACAGCCTTTAAAAGAGCAATCTCTTTTAGTTTGCTTTTTCAAGTACTCTCAGTTCAACTTTTCTACCATGTCTGCCACATTCTGTCCCCATATCTGTTAGTTTTACCATTTGCTCTTAATCCATCTATTATCATTTCTTCTACCACTTTACTTTCTTTAGCATCTTAGAGTCTAATCTATGATTCCTCAATGAATTACACAGTGTGGTCTTCAATCCATCCCCTGCCCTCTCATCATAATATTTGCTTTCCAAAATCCCAACTCTGAATGGACTTGAAGGGAACAAAAATATATCACTCCAAAATATGCCACTTTGAACTATTTTGAACTGAAGACTCTTAAGAAACATCAGATGCAACAAAGAAACTCTGAACCTCCTTTTTCTTCCTAAAAGCAGAAAAACTAGTCCCATGTGAAAATCACCCTCCATGTAGCAATAAAAAGAAAGGCATTTTTATCTGGGAATTGGGGGCCAAGAGATCTATACAAAAACCTTGGTAAACTAACTCTTAACTTCCTACTTACTTCTTCACAAACTACTATGCCTATTCCAAACCACTTTTCCATGCCAATTCCTTACAAACTTATCATATTTTTTTCAAAATGATATAAAAGCTTCCTGCTATGATCACATCTTCAGGTCGTCATTTTCCTGTGAAGAACTTCATGTACATAACGAGTAAAATATACATGCTCTTCTCCTGTTAATCTGTTTTATGTTAGTTTAATTCTTAGGCTCAGCTGGAGATTTTAAGAGGTTAGAGGAGAATTTTTCCTCCACTACAAACTCCTAAACGAGCCTTCTCTGGACCTCTGACCAAGCAGCTGAGTCACACATCCAAGCCAACACATTTGTTTTACTTAACATTTCGTATCTTAAGATTCAAACAGGCTGCAGCACTGTCTGATCATTCTACTATATATAAAGTAGCCAACTCACTTTCTAATTCTTGAGAAGATTATATAATATCTTCTTCTTTCTCCTACCCGCCTTCTGCCATCTCAGCTCATGAGCTTGCTTCACACATTATCAAGAAAAGAGAAATTATTGGACGCTAAATCTTTTCTCTCACCTACAAAAAATGACCCAAGCAAGGCCACAGTGACCTCCAAGTTGCTAAATTCAGTGTTCTCCTTTTCTACCTACGTCTTACATGAATCCAACATCCAATACTCTTGACCTCTTGTTCCTGAAAACATTTCTTGTCTCTAGAATTTGGTACCAGCAGACTCTCATTTTTATTCTTCTCTGACCTTTTCCCTCTCTTTTTACAGACGCTTTACATTGAAATTCCTAGGGCTGTGTCCCATATCTCTACAGACGTTTTATTTTCTTCATACCACATAGTTTGTCCTTGTGTACACTTTACCCATTTAATGTACACCCCGGTAATGCCATACGCTATTGTTGCATGTCCTTAAGGTGGTTCTTATCTTTTCATACATCTTTTATCACTCTGTCTCTACTTTCATTACATTGCACAGGACATTACACATAGAATATATATTTGTTAAATGAATGAATAAACAGTACTACTGTGAACTTATTAAAACAGTAATATTTCTATTCCCATGGATGAAAGCATAGAGTAATGTCAATGATTTATCTTCTCTGTATTTTCACAGTTGTTTTTTTTAAAAGAAGCAATAGGCTTTTAGCAGGCTTCCTTTGTGACTCAAACAGTAAAGAATCTCGCTACAATGCAGGATACCCAGGGTCAATCCCTGGGTCAGAAAGATGCCCTGGAGAAGGAAATGGCAACCCACCCCAGTATTCCTCCCTGGAGAATTCCATGGACAGAGGAATCTGTAAGGCTACAGTCCATGGAGTCGCAAAGAGTCAGACATGACTGAGCAACTAACACACACACACAGGCTGTCAGCCACTCCTTTCTCTTACTGAAAATAATCATTTCCTCTTGTTACACTCTTGTTCTTATTTGAGAGCCATAACTGGCAGCCTTTTCTTTTCTTCTTGAGATAGTGTGCCAATGCTAAAGCTAAAGAGATCTTTCAGCTAGAAGCGTGAGGCTCTGCTCCAAGGGACAACCTGTTTTCACTTTGGTGCCTGCAGGGCATCTGACATCATTCATTTTGATCAGGCTACTTTCTACCTTATTAGTGATTCTACATGCTTCATGGTGCAGGTTAATTTCCTCTTACAGATCTGCATAAATTGCCAACATTATCCTATATCTCAGCTACATATTCCTTCAGGGAATTGATCAGCATACCTTCTCCCACTTGAATACTATATTTAAATTCTCTATGTATCTGTATTGAAATGTGCATGAAAAAAAGTTGTGTGTAGAGCATGTCTGATTATAGACATTATCTGAAGCATAGTTAAATAGTATCATTTCATGTATCAACAATTGAAATACTGGCCTAATTTACCAACTATTTTGGAACAATATATTGATAGCTTTCTATTTAAGTAAATCTCCCTTTTTTATATCTTTGCTGTCATTGTTAAGTATACTATTAGACACAGATAAATGTGGATTAATTTAATTAAATCTCTGTATATTATAGAGGTTTAAGGTTTTAGGAGTCGTGCCCTATGTTAATATAAAAATGAAGGTACCTTCTGTTTGGAAAGGCATGCAGCCTGGCATCTCTCTCTCTAAAATATAAAGAAAACACAAAGATGGATGAACCAAAGTGAACTGATTCCCTCCCACTAAGAAATTTCCAGATTCATAGTTTAAACCAATTTAACCTATAGGTATAATCACTTTAAATGTGTTTTGTTTGTTTCCATTACTCATCTTCCTTTTGTTAGGTAGGAAGTTAGGCGTGAGGAACAAGGAGAGGCCTAGTGGAAAAGGATGAAAGCTGATCTCTAAACCCAACCTGAGACATGGCCCAATACAGCCCAGGAGAGCTCACAGATGTGCTGCAAAATAACCACAGAGACTTTTCCAACTCAGGCACAAGGGCTCTAGGCACACAGTAGATACCATAGGACCTGTTCCAACTTAGGCACACATGCCCTTATACAGAGCTGTGTCCTCAAGTGACCATAGTCAGCTAGGAGCCCATGAAATGTTAATAAATATTCTTTACATATATACATCTGTTTATAACAGACTAAATTACAGGAAAGACATGTGCAATAGAGCCTATTGTTATGTAACTTGCAACCATCAATCAAAATTTTCAGCCCATGCCCATCTAGATGAATATTCAAAAGCCTTGTTTTAAAAACTCCAGTATCTCATCATTCCCAGACCATTGTCTTTCCTGGCTTGGCCCACCTCTCCCTTTAGGTGTTTTTTGTTTTTCTGTTCTTTCCTTAATAAACTTGCTTTTGCCATGGCTAAGACCTCAGATTCTTCTTTGTGTCCTTATCAAGAACAGAGACCCACAAGGGAGAGTCCTCTTCCTCACTCTCTTCTCTAAATCCCCTAACAACTTGAGCTAGTTTGTGCTAATAGTTAGGTCAAGGAACTTTTTCCTAGGTCTAGGATGTTGACAATGAACCTGGTTCAGTTCTTGTAGCAACTAGAAACCACTGTAAGACATTTTAAGAATTTTTTAATATGAAGGATGACTTGTTCCTGAGTCTATTGGTAGGGCTGGAGGAAATAATCAAAGAATAGGATTCTCAAAAGGACTCTTATGACAGATTCCACTTTCCAAGGGAGCTATGCCCTTTGCCTGTTACAAGGAGTAGGAAGTTGCCATTGACTTGACTACACTCCCAGGCTTATCCCCTGTCTACTCTGGGAAGCTGGGATCAGACAGCCACCACAAGCACAAGTGTATCTTGACATACACAAGCTGGTCACAGACACAGACACTGATTCTGACCCACTGACAAAATCATCCTTTAACACCACAACCTAGACATGGTCCATTGGAAAAATGCTTCAGATGAAAGCAGCTCCATCCTGGTTTTCCAGAAAAAAAGAACTAACTGAACAAGAAGATTGCCTCTGTTCCATTTCTGCCTTGCAAGGCTCAAATGAAAACCTATATTTTAATTTCATGCTTACAGAGTAGAAAGTGGGAGCAGATGCTACATTGCATTGACCACATCCACCTTAATATCATTGTGAAGAAAACCAATATGAAAAGAGGATGAGTGTGAGAAATCCACTAAACAAGCTGATCACAATTAAATATCCCTCTTTACCAGTATTATGATTTTGAAATAATTAATATGTCCTGTGAAGTATAGAATTAGTTCTCTATTGCTTTAGACTCTGCCTCTTGAGAAACATATATGCAGGTCAGGAAGCAACAGTTAGAACTAGACATGGAACGATAGACTGATTCCAAATAGGAAAAGCAGTAAGTCAAGGCTATATATTGTCACCCTGCGTATTTAACTTATACAGAGTACATCATGAGAAACGCTGGGCTGAAAGAAGCACAAGCTGGAATCATGATTGCTGGGAGAAATAGCAATACCTCAGATATGCAGATGACACCACCTTTATGGCAGAAAGTGAAGAGGAACTAAAAAGCCTCTTGATGGAAGTCAGAGGAGAGTGAAAAAATTGGCTTAAAGCTCAACATTCAGAAAACAAAGATCATGGCATCTGGTCCCATCACTTCATGGGAAATAGATGGGGAAACAGTGTCAGACTTTATTTTTCTGGGCTCCAAAATCACTACAGATGGTGATTGCAGCCATGAAATTAAAAGACACTTACTCCTTGGAAGGAAAGTTATGACCAAACTAGATAGCATATTCAAAAACAGAGACATTACTTTGCCAACAAAGGTCCGTCTAGTCAAAGCTATGGTTTTTCCAGTAGTCGTGAATGGATGTTAGTGTTGGACTATGAAGAGCGCTGAGCACCAAAGAATTGATGCTTTTTAACTGTGGTGTTGGAGAAGATTTTTGATAGTCCTTTGGACTACAAGGAGATCCAACAAGTCCATCCTAAAGGAAATCAGTCCTGAATATTCATTGGAAGGGCTGATGCTGAAGCTGAAACTCTAATACTTTGGCCACCTGATGCAAAGAGCTGACTCACTGGAAAAGACCCTGATGCTGGGGTCAATTGAAGGTGGGAGGAGAAGAGGAAGACAGAGGACTAGATGGTTGGATGGCATCACCAACTGAATGGGCAAGAGTTTGTGTATGCTTCAGGAGTTTTGTGATAGACAGGAAAGCCTGGCGTGCTGCAGTCCATGGGGTCGCAAAGTGTCGGACACAATTGAGTAGCTGAGCTGAACTGAAAATATTGTTTATATGTCTCACTTTTCTTCTCTTTCACTTCTCTTCATTATTTCCCTTCTTTTTCTTTTTTCCCCCATGTATTATTAATCTGTGAAACAATTGCATTTTTGTGGCAGTAAAAACTATTGCTGCTAATGCTACCATCATACCTAGTGTACATCCTAATTCTGTATGTTTCAGGAAGTCAACATATGTTTCTATTTTCTAAGTTCTAATACCGCATTGTAACACTGTGCAGTACTGGACTCTTCTATGACTTTCAGTAAAACTCACTGATTGAATAAATGAGCACATATACATCAAGAAACAATGATCTCTACTGTGAAACTTTCTCACTGTATTAATTTTCTTTTGCTGCCTCAGCAATTCTCCCACAAATTGAAAAGTTTAAAACAACACAAACCTATTATCATAGGACCAGAGGCCAGAAGTTCAGCACAAATCACAGGTTGTTAGTAGGGCTGTACTTATTACTAGAGGTTTAGGAAAAGAATCCACTTTCAGATTCATTCAACTTGTTGGAGGAATCCATTTCCTTGCAGATGTAGAACTTAAGTCCGTATAACTGTCAGTTTGCAGATGTTTTAAGCTCTTGGAGGCCCCCACTTTTTTCTTGATTCCCCATTTTTTCTTGGATTCCTTCATCTCAGAGCTAGCAACAGAACTTTGAATCCTTTTTCTCTACATTTTCTCTCTTCTTCATACAAATGAAGAAAGTTATTGTTTTTAATGACTCGTGATTCTTATAAACCAACCGCATAATCCATGCATAATCCATGGTACTCTTATTTTAAGGTCAATTACCTTGATAATATCTGTAAAGTCCCTTTTGCCATGTAATGTAACATATTCACGAATTCCAGAGATTAGAGTGTACACGTCTATGAGGTGCTAATGCTATGCCAGTCAAACAATGCTCATGTTTTCTTTATTATTTATTTGATTATATAAGTGACCAATGTCAAAATAAATAGCTCAAAATTTGTATGTTTTAAAATATTTGAGCAAAGGCAAAAAGATCCTTGAAATCTTGGGAAGAGTTTTTTTGTTCTTCAAATATTTTATCTGCTGATTGTTGATGTTGCTCAGTTGCCCAGTCATGTCTGACTCTTTGTAGCCTAATGGACAGCAGCATGACGGGCCTCCCTGTCCTTCACCATCTCCTGGAGTTTGCCCAAGTAAACCTTTAAGTTATTTTGACAAATTATGATCTCTGCACAATAACTGAATGTGTGGCCACGATCATAAATTATAGTTCTTTCAGATCTTTGTTTTAGTTTCAAGTTTTGTATGTGTTAGTAAACATATTATTCAAAAGAAGAAATAAGACTGGATAAGACAGTTAGCAATGAAGATGATACAAAATCTTCCTACAACAAAAAGATTGACTAAATGGATTCTAGGAGATATTTCCCTTCAGTTCTAGATTCTCAGCTTCTCTGGGGGTTGTTGTTGTTAAGTCACTAAGTCATAGCCAACTCTTTGTTTCCTCCATGGACGGAAGCCCTCCAGGCTCTTCTGTCCATGGGATTTCACAGGCAAGAATACTGGAGTGAGTTGCCATTTTTTTCTCCAGGGGATCGTCTCAACCTGGATTGGCAGGCAGTTTCTTTACCATCCAAGCCACCAAGGAAGCCTCACTGGGGGTTGTGGGAAGACTAAGCATATTTGGGGGCTGCAAAAAGTCAGACAAGATGAGTACACACACACACACACAAGCATATTTAAGATACAATATTGGTTACTTCAAATTTTAGTTGCTTAACAGTTTTACTGACATGTGACAATTTAAAAAAATTGTTTCCTTATAAGATAAGTTAATTTATTTGATGCCTATATCCACACAGATCATATAACTTCACCACAAAAATGGTTAAAATAATTAAAGTTAATAACACACTCAAGGGTAAACATTTGTCAGTCATTATATGTCACACTTCTGTATGAATTATTATCTATTTACTCATAAACATCTGAGGTAGAATTACCTTGAATTACAGCTCCCAAACTCTAAAAATTCTAATGATTTTTGTTGTTTAATCAACCTAAGCAGTGATAAGGCAGTCAAATAATACAACAAAATACCAAGAGCTTTATAGAACATTACTGTCACATAAAAGTTAGACATCTCTTCCAAACCTAAAACCTTTATATTTATGACAGTTGCATAATCCCATTTTATTTTACAAAAATATATCTCTTGCACCAGTTCAATTTTACTTGTTTTATATTGCACAAATGAACAGTCTTTAGATCAGATCAGATCAGTCACTCAGTCGTGTCCGACTATTTGAGATCCCATGAATCGCAGCACACCAGGCCTCCCTGTCCATCACCAACTCCCAGAGTTCACTCAGACTCATATCCATCTAGTCAGTGATACCAGCCAGCCATCTCATCCTCTGTCGTCCCCTTCTCCACTTGCTCCCAATCCCTCTCAGCATCAGAGTCTTCTCCAATGAGTCAACTCTTCTCATGAGGTGGCCAAAGTACTGGAGTTTCAACTTTAGCATCATTTCTTCCAAAGAAATTCCAGGGCTGATCTCCTTCAGAATGGACTTGTTGGATCTCCTTGCAGTCCAAGGGACTCTCAAGAGTCTTCTCCAACACTACACCTCAAAAGCATCAATTCTTTGGTGCTCAGCCGTCTTCACAGTCCAGCTCTCACATCCATACATGACCACAGGAAAAATCATAGCCCTGACTAGATGAACCTTTGTTGACAAAGTAATGTCTCTGCTTTTGAATATGCTATCTAGGTTGGTCATAACTTTCCTTCCAAGGAGCAAGTGTCTTTTAATTTCATGGCTGCAGTCACCATCTGCAGTGATTTTGGAGCCCAGAAAAATAAAGTCTGACACTGTTTCCACTGTTTCCCCATCTATTTCCCATGAAGTGATGGGACCGGATGCCATGATCTTCATTTTCTGAATGTTGAGCTTGAAACCAACTTCTTCACTCTCCACTTTCACTTTCATCAAGAGGCTTTTTAGTTCTAAGGGTGGTGTCATCTGCATATCTGAGATTATTGATATTTCTCCCAGCAATCTTGATTCCAAGTTGTGTTTCTTCCAGTCCAGCGTTTCTCATGATGTACTCTGCATATAAGTTAAATAAACAGGGTGACAATATACAGCCTTGACGTACTTCTTTTCCTATTTGGAACCAGTCTGTTGTTCCATGTCCAGTTCTAACTATTGCTTCCTGACCTGCATACAGATTTCTCAAGAGGCAGATCAGGTGGTCTGGTATTCCCATCTCTTTCAGAATTGTCCACAGTTTATTGTGATCTACACAGTCAAAGGCTTTGGCATAGTCAATAAAGCAGAAATAGATGTTTTTCTGGAACTCTCTTGCTTTTTCCATGATCCAGCAGATGTTGGCAATTTGATCTCTTGTTCCTCTGCCTTTTCTAAAACCAGCTTCAACATCAGCAAGCTCATTCAATAGTCCTGAACAGTCTTCCTTGCTTATTTCAGTTTATCCGGAGCAATTTTTCTTTGACACACTTTAAGACAAAATGTAACCTTGAACATCAGAAACTGAGGAGGGAAATCTCTCTTTTCAGTTAAAACATATTCTAATAGCATTAAAATTAGTTATAATAAATCAGTGTGTCTCCCAAAGTTTAAGCACATTAGTATATGCCTTCCTATTTACTGAAAGCTGCACCAAAAAAGGAAGCTTTGAGGTCCAGAAGGAAAGAATTTACTAACAGTGTAGAGAGGATAGTGACTAGATCTACAACTAGATAGAGAATTCATCAAACTTCACGAAGAATATGAATGGAAGAGGAACTTGGGAAACTCCAAACCTGAGATTCCTAGAGTGTACATGGAGTAGATGGAAAGTATATTCTTCCTAGAGTATATGGCAATCAGTGTGCCCAGCAGAACATCAGTGGGGCTCTAGACTCCTCTCAGAAGTGTCTGCAGAGGATTGAGTTGAGAAGCAGAGTTGAATTGTGAGAGCTCATCAGTTCAGTTGCTTAGTCATGTCTGACTCTATGACCCAATGGACTTCAGGGCTTCCCTGTCTGTCACCAACTTCCAGAGCTTGCTCAAACTCATGTCTATCAAGTTGGTGATGCTATCCAGCCATCTCATCCTCTGTCGTCCCCTTCTCCTCCTGCCCTCAATCTTTCCCAGGATCAGGGTCTTTTCAAATGAGTCAGTTATTTGTATCAGGTGGCCAAAATATCAGAGCTTCAGATGCACTGTCAGTCCTTCCAGTGAATATTCAGGACTGATTTCCTTTAGGAGGGACTGGTTGTATCGCCATACAGTCCAAGAGACTCTCAAGAGTCTCCTCCAACATCACAGTTCAAAAGCATCAATTCTTCAGCGTGCAGCTTTCATTATGGTCCAACTCTAACATCCATACGTGACTACTGGAAAAAACCATAGCTTTGACTAGACAGACCTTTGTTGGCAAAGTAATGTCTCTGTTTTTGAATATGCTATCTAGGTTGGTCATAGCTTTTCTTCCAAGGAGCAAGTGTCTTTTAATTTCATGGCTGCAGTCACCATCTGCAGTGATTTTGGAGCCCCCCAAAATAAAGTCTATCACTGTTTCCATTATTTCCCCATCTATTTGCCATGAAATGATGGGACCAGATGCCATGATCTTAGTTTTCTGAATGTTGAGCTTTAAGCCAACTTTTTCACTCTCTTCTTTCACTTTCATCAAGAGGCTCTTTAATTCTTCTTCATTTTCTGCCATTAGGGTGGTGTCATCTGCATATCTGAGGTTATTCTTATTTCTCCTGGCAATCTTGATTTCAGCTTGTCCTTCATCCAGCCCTGCATTTCTCATGATGTACTCTGCATATATGTTCATGGAAAGATGCAAACCAAATCAACTGCATCTTTCACCTCTCCCATCCTTCCCTCATCCCCAGGCAGAATAGAGCCAATACTTAGCACATAGTGGGCAAATCTGAGATTTCTTTTCTCTGTTTGGTTTGGTTTATTCACTAAGTCATGTCTGACTCTTGTGGACACCATGGACTGTGGCCTGCCAGGCTCTTCTGTCCACAGATTTCTCCAGGCAAGAACACTGGAGTTGGTTGCCATTTACTTTTCCAAGGGCTCTTTTCAACCCAGGAATCAAACCCAGGTCTCCTGCATTGCAGGTAGATTCTTTACTGACTAAGCTATGAGGGAAGTCCATCTTTTCTCTAACTAAAAGAAAAAGTAACCAACTCACCCATCAAGCAAAGAACAGCATCCAGGAGGCCTAGAACCACCCTGGGGTTCCTGGGAAACACTCTTCCCATTCAGATTTTTAGAAATTCCACAACTCATATGGGAAAACTACTTTGTTTCAAAAACTTCTGCTCAGAACACCTACTAGGAGAAACTTAGATGGAAAAGAGTTCTTTCCATATAATAGTAAAGAAGAAAAAAAAATCTAAAAGTTAACTAGCCCAAATGGCAACCCACACCAGTATTCTTGCCTGGAAAATTCCATGGACAGAGGAGCCTGGCAGGCTATAGTCCATGGAGCTGTAGAGTCAGACACAACCAAGCACACACACACACACACACACACACACACACAAGTTTAAAAAAAAGAGTATGATAAGTAAAAATTACCAGATATACAAAGAAACTAATAGCATAAAAATTAAAATCACATGTAAATAATTAGTTCAAAAAAATCTAGACAACATTTATGGTACAAATATGAAGCAAAACAATTGATAGAATGCAGGAGAAAATAATCCATTATTTATAGTTTCTTGTTTAGTCCTTCTTCACAGAAATTTTGTTTATTTACTGATAGTAAACTTTTTTTAATGGCTTTTCATTTATTGAGTGATTTGTTTTTTTTTTTTTTTTTTTTTAGAGTACTGCATAAACATGGTGGTTCACAATTCCTAAGTGCCTAGAGTTGAATTCATATTTGCCTCCACCAAGATCTTTAGTGTGGGGGAATAAACAAAGACCACCCAAAGGAGAACAAGAAAAGGCTATCCAGACGTGCAGGGGATTTGGCTATCATTACTTGCAACTGTAAGAGACTCAGAGACAGTCAGCAGAGTAGAAAGGCTTTGTAGCAAAAAAAAAAAAAAAAGCAAAACAGAAAAAGCTTCAGGTATGCCCCAACTGGACATTATTTGCAGAGGGAAGCTGGAGATTGGTTAGCTGGTTGTGGAATATCTCATATGATTGGTTTGGGAAACATATTTGGCTTTTTCTAGTTGGTTCCAAGTTAAAGAGGGAAGAACAAAATTAGGAAGCCCTTTAATTTTTGACCAAATTGTGACAGTATGGAGATGACTGATATGGGAGCTATGGTTAGGCTTCCTGAACTGGTTGCTATCAAGGTTGCTGGTGAATGTTTACTTTTACATTAGGTCTGGTGATTGTCCTTTTGCATACTCAGTCTCTCAAGAGTTTTTTTTTTTTTAATTGGAGTATAACTGCTTTACAATGTTGGGTCAGTTTCTGCTGGAAAGACAGCCCTCAGAATGGGAGAAAATATTTGCCAACGAAACAACTGACAAAGGATTACTCTCCAAAACATACAAGCAGCTCATGCAACTCAGTATCAGAAAAACAAACAACCCAATCAAAAACAATGGGCAGAAGCCCTAAATAAACATTTCTCCAAAGAAAATATACAGATGGTCAACAAATACATGAAAAGATGCTCAACATCATTGATTGTTAGAGAAATGCAAATCTCAAGGGTTTTAGAATCCCACAGGCATGAGTCCTGCAGCTTTGACAGCACTCCCTGCCCATTCTACCCTGATTACACACACACACACACACACACACACACACACACACACACACACACACAGCATCAAAGCTCCAGTGCATGGAATGGATGGTTTGTTGTGATATTGCTGTTGGCTAAACATTACATTTGTGCTCAGCACTCTGACTTTGCAGATGCTCCTCCCACTCTTCTTCCTTCTTCTCTTTCATTCCCTTTGATATCTATGAGTGTTCATTTTTTTTTTTAATTTTTTAAAGCTCAACTATATAGTTAAAATTCTTGTTATACTATTACGCTATATCGTTATATTTCAGACTGCCTTTCTATAAGCTTGGAATAGAGAGACTTAGCTCATCCTACCATTTTAACCAGGAATTTATTACATGTATGAAAATAAAAATTAAAAGATGAGAACATTTAGGATAAAAGGAATTTTTAAAAGAGACATAGTCAAACACTGTTGACTTTTTTAAAAATGGAAGTTTTTAAAAAAATTTTCCAGATATTAATAGCATGTTTCTGAAGAGCAATATTAAGCTACAAATTCAAAATGTCAATTATAGAAGTAGAAGCTATAGAACTAGTCCTGTGGGGAAAATACAGTAAAGAATTTTCTGTTAGAAACACTACATACTCAGTTTTCTGTAATTATTCACCATCACAGGGACCTTTTTGCTCTAATGTGCTCAGCTTTTAACAGGGAGCTTTTTGCTCTAATGTGCTCAGCTTTTAGGTGTTGTCTTCTATGTAATTATGTATTTCTCTTTCCATGCAATACCTCACACTACTTCCTTTTTTTCACACAACACTCACACACAAAATGCACTCTTTTGTTCTACTTTTTCCTTTTTCAAAACTTAAAATGTAAGGGCAAATGTAAATTAAAAAGACTTAGCCCTCCCTGTAGAATATAAGGGAAAAGATTCTCCCCTTCTAACACTTATTCTTTAAGATCCTTGTCATTTTAAATGCTTTCTCTGCTTGAAATGTGTGTAAACATTTTAGCAGCTAAATAAGCCTCTTGCTAGGATCCAGAAACATCTTTTTCAGGAATACAGGAACCATCTCTTTCAAATGTAATTATCAAAGACAGAGCACTACCTCCCAGATTCTAGGGGACACTAGGAACTACTTAGGCTGCCCCGCAAGTTGTAAAAGTACCTCCCCTCATGATGGTATGAGAAGTTTATTTTTCTTTTGTATAAAATCAACTAACAAAAACAAATGGCTATCCCAAGTACCAGGTAAATCTAGAAAGAATGTGTGTAACAGTGCTGACAGTCTTCTTACTTGAAAATTAGTTATTATTTGAGAACATGCATGTAATGGGTGATATCTGCTTGCCTGTGTAAATGGGTGAGATTTCCTTCTATTTTCCAGACTCTTAGTGGATTACCTGTGATGTGTATCACATTCTGGCTTAATGCTTAGTCGATAATAAAACTGTTTTCCTTCTCTTCCTCTTTGGAGATGTTTTCTGGGTTGGCAGGAGAATTTATTTCCCTAATAAAGTCCTCCAGATTTGTTTAAGGTTCTGCATCCTGGGCAAAAAAAAAAAAAAAAAAGGTTCTGAATTCCTGTTACATAAAATTCAGAAGATATTGTAACTCATAAAAATGGAAGAATCCTTCTTTGTGGGCTTTTTTGTGTAGATTGAGAAACGATTAGTCCAGAAGAAAGACTTGAGAAGATCTCTTCTGCCATGTAGGTGTGAAATGGAGGCCTGAGAAGTTATAGCCTTTCAACCTATGTCTATCCTGAGTGGTTTGGTTAATAGATACACGAAGAACCAAAACAATCATAACCTTCCTCTCAATTTCAGTTGGCACTATTGGGAATGATGCCAAGTTTGTGTACTTCAAAATCTGTGAAGCTGTCAAGGACCATTTGCCACTAGAGAAACTGTGAGAGTAAGGTTGTGTGCATATGCCCTCAGTTGCTCAGTCATGTCTGACTCTTTGCAACTCCGTGGATGTAGCCCACCAAGCTCCTCTGTCCATAGGAATTCCCAGGCAATAATACTGAAGGGGGTTTCCATTTCCTTCTCTAGTGGATCTTTCTGACCCAGGGATTTAACCCATGTTTCCTGCATTGTATGCAGATTCTTTACTGCTGAGCCACCATGGAAGTCCTAAGAATAAGGTGAAACAGAAACAAACTGCAGAGAAAACAAAAGTAGCAAGAGAGAGAGTACTGATACCATCCTTGGGATATTTCTATCTAACTTTTGAGATTTAAGCTATACTAATTTTTCCTAATATCATTGTCAAAAGAAAAAGTTGAAGTAATTCACTGACTATGCCAGCCAGAACAGTTTCATGTGAAGGAAGTAAATCTTAAAAAATTAAAGGTTCTATCATTGGAGAAGACACTGATACTGGGAGGGATTGAGGGCAAGAGGAGAAGGGGACGACAGAGGATGAGGTGGCTGGATGGCATCTCTGACTCGATGGATGTGAGTCTGAGTGACCTCCGGGAGTTGGTGATGGACAGGGAGGCCTGGCGTGCTGCGATTCATGGGGTCGCAAAGAGTCAGACACGACTGAGCGACTGATCTGATCTGATCTGATTTGTACATTTCCTTTTGCAAGTATTTATTGAATGCCTATCATATGACACACAGTCTTCTGGTACAAAGGAGTCATTAGTGAATATATCAGAGAAAATCTTTAGATTCAGCACCTTATATTCCAATGAGAGTGTTAGTCAATAAATTAGATTTTAAGCAAAATGCATAGAGTGCGTGTGTGTGTGTGTGTGCTCAGCCATGTCTGACTGTTTGTGACCCCATGGACTGTAGGCTGCCAGGTTCCTCTGTATCAAGCAAGAAATACTGAACTGGGTTGCCATTTCCTCCTCCAAGGGATTTTCCTCACCCAGGGACTGAACATGCGTCTCTTGCATCTCCTGCATTAGCAAGTGGATTCTTTACCACTGAGCCTCCTGAGAAGCACAGAGAAAGTGCAAAGGAGGAAAAATATTCCAGAAAATTAGGAAGGAGGAGTGGAAACTAAGTTAAGGAAGTCAGGCAGACTTTTTTAAAGAAGGTAACTTTTAGTTTGAAGACCTGAAGGAAACAAGAGAGCTTGCCAAGAGCTATGACTGGGGGGATAGCATCTCAGGCAGCAGCAACAGACATGGTGCTCTGAAGTGTGCCTGGCTTGTTCAAGGAGCATTGACTAGATCAATACAGTTGCACTGAATGAGGGAGGAAGGGAGTAGAAAGAGATGAGGTGGAAGCATAATCTGAATGAGACTTCGTGCTCATCATAAGAACTTTGACTTTTACTTTGAAAGAAACGGGAAACCATTTGATGCATGTATCAGAGAGTGACATCAGATTTATATACTAAAATATATTGTTGGGATTTTTCACTATATACTTTTCTAGTAGCAATATATCTGGCAATAATGATTAATATATTTTTCCCATACTTCTCCTGCACCATGGTCTTTTTTTCATTCTGGCATTTTGGAAGTGAGTTCCATAGACTCAGAGATTGGGTGGCACCTTAGAAAGGAACATTTATACAAAAGGAAGGATGTGAAGTAGTGGGAGCAGTTTCCTTTAGCCTTATTGATAATGCTTTATCTTTTTACATGGGAGAACTATTGTAAACTAAATTTCATGGCTAAAATTAATTTTAAGTGTTATTAAAAATGCATTGGTAATCAATAGAAACTGTGGGAATTCTTTATTTGGTTTTTGCTTTTCTATCTTACCTTTGTGACTTCCAAAGAGCATGAAGTCAAATCACAGAACAATGAAATAATTAGAAAGATAAGATTGACCCAGAGATCTGCCAGTCCCCTTACTCAAAGAAAGAAAGACGTGTTATATTATTTTGAAGAAATACTGTAATGTAAAGCCAAAAAATTGATTTTAATTTGTTTTTTTTCAAATTTCTAAACCTTTTAAGGATTACTTCCATTGTAATTTTATAGTAGCAGAGTGATTTATAAATGTATATGTGTTAGTAATGAAAATCTCCAATATGCTGTGTAAGTAGAGTTACCAAGGGACATCTTACCTGGTGCCCGGATCCATCAAATCCACTCTTTACTGATAAAGCTTTGTCTTTGAGTTCTGAGTCAATCTCCCCTAATTAACCAGGGGATATTTAGCTGCAAGTCAGAAAGTCACCTTTAAGGATTTGAATCATGTGACCTTCCTTCTCTTTCTAAATAAATGGCCTATAATTTTAAAACCCTGTTATCTCCACTTTATAATCTAAACATACAGCACGGTGTTTATTTTGTTTAAATTTATGAATCCGATTAGGAAATAGTTAGTCTTTTAGATTTGCTCTCCATTCTCAAAAAGTGTCATCTAGAGATTGCATTTGATTGTTGCCAGACTGTTATAGAACAAATTAGCCAATTATTAATTCCTACAATTTCTATTTGCATCCTCCCAAAGCTCTTCATTGTGAGGGAACTATCAAGGGGAAGGGGGAAAGAAGCACCCTCACAGTTTTTTGCTGATTATCAGTAGTGAAAATTGACTATGTTAAAAGAGTGTGAACTGATACAGGGTAAAATCTCATTGTTAGAATATAATATCCTATCTTCCCCAAAGTGTTTCTTCTTTATATTATTGAATGAAAATAGATAAGATGCATCAGTCATCATCCCGCTCGTCGGTCTGTCCCTGCGCCCACCACACCCCCCTCCCCCCCCCCCCCCCCCCCCGGACCCCGCACAACAACAGGAAGAGATCCATCCCCCCCTCTCCCTCTCCCCCCTCCCTCCCCCCCCCCCCCCTTCCTCCCCCCCATCCTTTTTTTTTTTCTTCTCTCATCCTTCCGTAGGGGTGGGCAGAGAAGGGAGAGAGAGTGAAACATCCCTTCAAAAAAAACCAGGGGGGGACCCCCTCCAAAAGGAAAGGGTGGAACTCCCTTCCAGCCAAAGGACTCTCAAAGAGTCTTCTCCAACACCACAGTTCAAAAGCATCAATTCTTCAGCGCTCAGCCTTCTTCACAGTCCAGCTCTCACATCCATACGTGACCACAGGAAAGACCATAGCCTTGACTAGGCGAACCTTTGTTGGTAAAGTAATGTCTCTGCTTTTGAATATGCTATCTAGGTTGGTCATAACTTTCCTTCCAAGGAGTAAGCATCTTTTAATTTCATGGCTGCAGTCACCATCTGCAGTGATTTTGGAGCCCAGAAAAACAAAGTCTGACACTGTTTCCACTGTTTCCCCATCTATTTCCCATGTAGTGATGGGACCAGATGCCATGATCTTCGTTTTCTGAATGTTGAGCTTTAAGCCAACCTTTTCCTCTCCACTTTCAGCATTAGCGCCCCCTTCCCTTCCTCCCCTCGGGGGGGGGGGGTTCGGAAGGGATTGGGTTTTTCCCCTGGAAATTAATTCCAGTTTCTTTTTTTTCGTCCCGCCTTCTTATGAGGTATTCTCCTAAAAAAAAAAAAAAGAAAAAAAAGACAAATACTCCTCCTTTTTTTTGGGACCCGGCTGTTTCTTCCCCAACCGAATAATGTGTGTTTCTCTCTCCCACATAGATTTTTCAAGAAGGAGAAGAGGGGGGTTATACTTCCCCTCTCTTTCAGATTTTTCTATATTTTTTTGTGATCTACACAGACAAAGGCTTTGGTATAGTCAATAAAGAAAAAAAAAATGTTTTTCTGGAACTCTTTTTTTCCATGATCCAGTGGATGTTGGCAATTTGATCTCTGGTTCCTCTGCCTCCCCCTTTTGAAAACCAGCTTGAACATCAGGAAATTCACGGTTCCCATATTGCTGAAGCCTGGCTTGGAGAATTTTGAGCATTACTTTACTAGTGTGTGAGATGAGTGCAATTGTGCGGTAGTTTGAGCATTCTTTGGCATTGCCTTTCTTTGGGATTGGGATGAAAACTGACCTTTTCCAATCTTGTGGCCACTGCTGAGTTTTCCAGATTTGCTGGCATATTGAGTGCAGCACTTTCACAGCATCATCTTTCAGGATTTGGAATAGCTCCACTGGAATTCCATCACCTCCACTAGCTTTCTTCCTAGTGATGCTTTCTAAGGCCCACTTGACTTCACATTCCAGGATGTCTGGCTCTAGGTCAGTGATCACACCACCGTGATTATCTGGGTCATGAAGATCTTTTTTGTACAGTTCTTCTGTGTATTCTTGCCATTTCTTCTTAATATCTTCTGCTTCTGTTAGGTCCATACTATTTCTGTCCTTTATCAAGCCCATCTTTGCATGAAATGTTCCTTTGGTATCTCTGATTTTCTTGAAGTGATCCCTAGTCTTTCCCATTCTGTTGTTTTCCTCTATTTCTTTGCATTGATCGCTGAAGAAGGCTTTCTTATCTCTTCTTGCTATTCTTTGGAACTCTGCATTCAGATGTTTATATCTTTCTTTTTCTCCTTTGCTTTTCGCTTCTCTTCATAGTCTCAAGTAATAACTTCCTTATAATATGAATATATTATATATCCAGATTCATATTATTATACTCATTTGGATATAAAATGCACATAATAAATTTAAAATAACAAATACGTTATATAATTTAATTCATATAGACATTATTTTCTTGTCCCATCTGTTCCAGTGAAAGATCTGAGTAAAAAGCTTTCCTTAACCTACTTCATCAAGAACTCTATGGGTTAGCAACACTATGGTCTCAAGAATTCTATTCAGTTTCAAGTGGGTCTGATTGTATTAAACCAGAGGTTGAGCAACTTTTTTCTGTGAAGAGCCTATTACTAAATATTATAGACTTTGCTAGTCAATTGGAAAAATGAAGAATAGTATATAAGCATTTATATGACAATAGAGAAAACACATTTGCACACATTTTATATTGCCATAATTAAAAACTTTATTTATTAACACTGAAATTTGAATTTCCTGTACATTTTATGGGTCCAAAATATTTTCTTCTTTTGATTTCTTGGGAGCTTTTCAAGTTGTACAGATAATTGGCAGCCCCTATAAAATACAAAATTATGCTGTGGGTCAGATTTGACTGGGGCTGGAGTTACCTGACTGCCAAGTTAAAGGAACCTTAAACATTTCCCTTTTTCTTGCTGGTTACTGAGTGCTTTGAGAATCCAGGCTTAAACCAATCAGAGCTGCTTTCGATTTCATTCAAATATATAGACATATTTGTTCACGTCCCATTTTAGTCACAGTAATTTCTCTTCTTTTTTTACTATATGGTTGTTTTGTTCATTTTACACTACAACAACCAAAATATTAATTCTCATTGTGTGCACATGTATTAACTCTGAATTTTCTATTAATAGATATACAACACACTATAATAGCACAATATGTACATCTTCTCCTTGTTCCTTTCACATTAGGTCTACATATAATTCTTCCTCCTTCTATCTCTGTCTCCAAGAGTCCCCTTACCTTGTTTCTCATGCTATACATCGATCCTTACAACTAGTTGGAAAAAGAAAATCCCTCCCTTTAAAGTCGGGTTTGTCATTATGTAAGATGAATTACAGCATACAATTATATGACCAGAGAACACTGAGTAGATGATGACGTGGCATAACTTTATATTGAACTTATAGAAACCACTGCCATAACTTTCTCTATGTGCTCCTGAAAAAGAAAAAAATTGCCAACACTGCAGTTCTCCCATTAGGCCCTCAGGCAACTAACTATGTTAGCAACTGCTTGCCAGCACACCAGCTATAAGGAAACAGATGGGGAAAAGAGAATTAAGAGTTTGATGCAGAGGCATACTAGGTGAGTTAGGGGGATCTAATTACAGAAAGAAATAAGGTAACAATTATTTATACATTAATTTGCTAAAGATTGTCTCATAAAATTATTGCTTTGGAAGAAGAACCATTTTTATCAGTAAGTATTAGATAGGCAAAGTTGCTTTTCTTAGTGTCTCTAAATGAAAAAAAAAAAAAAAAACAACTGATTGTTTATAATACTTTCTGAGCACTTTAAATTGTTACCTTTGTTTCAGCATCGGAGGCTGATGTTAAGCATAGAAACTCAGATTATTAGTTAGTCCTCATTAGAAACCTCAAAAGGGACACATTGTTAGAAGAAAGCTGGGAAAACATGAACCATCAGAGCAAGCTCATTCAGAGATGAACCTGAGAGCCCTGCTGCTGCTGCTAAATCGCTTCCGTCATGTCCGACTCTGTGCGGCCCCATAGACAGCAGCCCTAGAATAAGCTAATTTAGGTTGAAAATCTGGCTCAGACTTTAACTTACTGTGTGACCACAGACACGTTCATTACCTTTCATATGACTTAATTTATACATCTCTGAAGGAATGGAAAAGACTCTGATACTGAGAGGGATTGGGGGCAGGAGGAGGAGGGGACGACGGAGGATGAGATGGCTGGATGGCATCACCGACTCGATGGACGTGAGTTTGAGTGAACTCTGGGAAGTGGTGATGGACAGGGAGGCCTGGTGTGCTGCTTTTCATGCGGTCGAAGAGTTGGACACGACTGAGCGACTGAACTGAACTGAACTGAAGGAATGGACTTGTTTAGAGATAATTTTTTGTGTATACAAATTTCCGTACACCACATAGTGTTTGTTCAGTAAATGTTCATTTTATTCTTAGAGATGTTCTAGGGACTGAGTGCTCACAGTTTCTGAATTTTAGAAAGAGCAAATCAATGTCAAGAAAAATAGCCATGACAAAGAAGTCCCTTTTCTTTCACAATCATGGTTGGATTTAGAAGGCAGATTTTATTCTGTTTCTTTATTTTTAGCTACACCATTTTATTTACTTTATTTCATGTATTATAGATTTATTTTTTAACTGAGATATCTTGCCATTTGCATGGATGGATCTTGAGGGTGTTTTGCTAAGTGAAGTAAGTCAGATGGAGAAAGATAAAAACCATATGATTTTACTCATGTGTGAAATATAAAAAGCAAGCAAACAAAATAAGTGAACAAAACAAACCAAGCAAAAACAAATGTATGGACAGAGAGAACAGAATAGTGGGGTTTTTTTTATAGGTATAAATACAATACTGTACACATGATACTTATATAACATTATAAACCAATATTAGCAGACAGGTTTAAGCAATCAAACAGGATCCTCTAAAAAACATTCCCTCTTAAGAATATGGGAGTTTTATAAGATAATTACAAATAAAGTCACATATTTTTATATAAATTGAGACTAACTCTGATTTTAATTGGGGAAAAAATGCCTAACACAAGTAGTAAACTTGATAAGGAAAATGTTTATAAACTAGTTTCTGTATATTTTTTTACATTTGAAAGCAATGTCATTGGTATTTGATTGAAAAGTGGCCTAAGTGAGGAAAAACTGTCCACTAATTATGGTAATCAAATGACCGTCATAAATTTTAATCATCAAATTACTTTTAGTTCCACATTTGAAAATTAATTTATAATCAATCAAATTGTTATATGCAAAATATTTGCATTCACTTAGCAAAAGCTTCTCCATAACACCCCATAATACAACGATTATTCTTATATATATGGCAGATTCTCTTGAAAATTTCCTGTCATTGCTTTTTGTGTTTCTCACTTGTCATGACTACTATCATGAGACATTTACACTACTGTAAAGTATTCCTCCAGGAGGAATCATTCCTCAACTATCACATTCATAATTAAAGCCTTATTATGCTCATAGAACACCATTTGCTATACATCTCCTACAGAAAGGCCTGTTTTTAACTGTCAAGAGTGTTGGCAATTTAAGGAAAAGATAGTTTGATATTTAGGAGAAAATTTTTAAATAGACGACTTTGACCAAGGGATATAGGAATCAGTGTGATGTGTTGCATACTTCATCATGATATTTGCAATATATTTGGAAAATACATACAGAAATAGCTAAGTGCAACGTCTTCTTTATATTTCAAACCCCGTTTAATATTTTAAAAACATGTAAAATGTAGAAATGGATAAGATTTTAACATGTGTATGGTTTTGTTTGCTTCTATAAAAACAATTTTTGACAATTTAATATTACAAAATCCAAAATAGTCACTGTAGCTTACTCAGCATTAAGTAAAAGAGTGTGCAATAAGGCAAAGCCAGTGTAAGGAAATCTTGATGTTTGTGGCTCCTACTCTGTGCACCTGCAAATGTTAACTCTGTTCCTAAGGAGACTTTAATGCTGTTGCAGCATGTTCTACTGATGGGTTCATAGAATGACTTTGGCAGTTAGGTGTGCTATTTCAGATTTTGATGGTCTGTGCCAAAATGTGTTAATTTTTGGAAGATCAGATCAGTCGCTCAGTCGTGTCCGACTCTTTGCGACCCCATGAACTGCAGCACGCCAGGCCTCCCTGTCCATCACCAGCTCCCGGAGGTCACTCAGACTCGCATCCATCGAGTCAGTGATGCCATCCAGCCATCTCATCCTCTGTCGTCCCCTTCTCCTCCTGCCCTCAATCCCTCCCAGCATCAGAGTCTTCTCCAATGAGTCAACTCTTCGCATGAGGTGGCTAAAATACTGGAGTTTCAGCTTTAGCATCATTCCTTCTAAAGAAATTCCAGGATTGATCTCCCTCAGAATGGACTGGTTGGATCTCCTTGTAGTCCAAGGGACTCTCAAGAGTCTTCTCCAACACCACAGTTCAAAAGCATCAATTCTTCAGCGCTCAGCCTTCTTCACAGTCCAGCTCTCACATCCATACATGACCAGAGGAAAGACCATAGCCTTGACTAGGCGAACCTTTGTTGGCAAAGTAATGTCTCTGCTTTTGAATATGCTATCTAGGTTGGTCATAACTTTCCTTCCAAGGAGCAAGCGTCTTTTAATTTCATGGCTGCAGTCACCATCTGCAGTGATTTTGGAGCCCAGAAAAACAAAGTCTGACACTGTTTCCACTGTTTCCTCATCTATTTCCCATGCAGTGATGGGACCAGATGCCATGATCTTCGTTTTCTGAATGTTGAGCTTTAAGCCAACCTTTTCACTCTCCACTTTCACTTTCATCAAGAGGCTTTTTAGCCCCTCTTCACTTTCTGCCATAAGAGTCATGTCATCTGCATATCTGAGGTTATTGGTATTTCTCCTGGCAATCTTGATTCCAACTTGTGTTTCTTCCAGTCCAGCATTTCTCATGATGTACTCTGCATATAAGTTAAATAAACATGGTGACAATATGCAGCCTTGACGTACTCCTTTTCCTATTTGGAACCAGTCTGTTGTTCCATGACCAGTTCTAACTGTTGCTTCCTGACCTGCATACAGATTTCTTAAGAGGCAGATCAGGTGGTCTGGTATTCCCATCTCTTTCAGAATTTTCCATAGTTTATTGTGATCCACACAGTCAAAGGCTTTGGCATAGTCAATAAAGCAGAAATAGATGTTTTTCTGGAACTCTCTTGCTTTTTCCATGATCCAGCGGATGTTGGCAATTTGATCTCTGGTTCCTCTGCCTTTTCTAAAACCAGCTTGAACAAAGTCCGATGCTGTAAAGTCCGATGCTGTAAAGAGCAATATTGCATAGGAACCTGGAATGTCAGGTCCATGAATCAAGGCAAATTGGAAGTGGTCAGACAAGAGATGGCAAGAGTGAATGTTGACATTCTAGGAATTAGCGAACTAAAATGGACTGGAATGGGTGAATTTAACTCGGATGACCATTATATCTACTACTGTGGGCAGGAATCCCTCAGAAGAAATGGAGTGGCCATCATGGTCAACAAAAGAGTCCGAAATGCAGTACTTGGTTGCAATCTCAAAAATGACAGAATGATTTCTGTTCGTTTCCAAGGCAAACCATTCAATGTCACAGTAATCCAAATCTATGCCCCAACCAGTAACGCTGAAGAAGCTGAAGTTGAAAGGTTCTATGAAGACCTACAAGACCTTTTAGAACTAACACCCAAAAAAGATGTCCTTTTCATTATAGGGGACTGGAATGCAAAAGTAGGAAGTCAAGAAACACCTGGAGTAACAGGCAAATTTGGCCTTGGAATACGGAATGAAGCAGGGCAAAGACTAATAGAGTTTTGCCAAGAAAATGTACTGGTCATAGCAAATACCCTCTTCCAACAACACAAGAGAAGACTCTATACATGGACATCACCAGATGGTCAACACCGAAATCAGATCGATTATATTCTTTGCAGCCAAAGATGGAGAAGCTCTATACAATCAGCAAAAACAAGACCAGGAGCTGACTGTGGCTCGGACCATGAACTCCTTATTGCCAAATTCAGACTGAAATTGAAGAAAGTGGGAAAACTACTAGACCATTCAGGTATGACCTAAATCAAATCCCTTATGATTATACAGTGGAAGTGAGAAATAGATTTAAGGGCCTAGATCTGATAGATAGAGTGCCTGATGAACTATGGAATGAGGTTCGTGACATTGTACAGGAGACAGGGATCAAGACAATCCCCATGGAAAAGAAATGCAAAAAAGCAAAATGGTTGTCTGGAGAGGCCTTACAAATAGCTGTGAAAAGAAGAGAAGCGAAAAGCAAAGGAGAAAAGGAAAGATATAAACATCTAAATGCAGAGTTCCAAAGAATAGCAAGAAGAGATAAGAAAGCCTTCTTCAGTGATCAATGCAAAGAAATAGAGGAAAACAACAGAATGGGAAAGACCAGGGATCTCTTCAAGACAATCAGAGATACCAAAGGAACATTTCATGCAAAGATGGGCACGATAAAGGACAGAGATGGTGTGGACCTAACAGAAGCAGAAGATATTAAGAAGAGGTGGCAAGAATACACAGAAGAACTGTATAAAAAAGAGCTTCAAGACCTATGATGATGTGATCACTGACCTAGAGCCAGACATCTTGGAATGTGAAGTCAAATGGGCCTTAGAAAGCATCACTACGAACAAAGCTAGTGGAGGTGATGAAATTCCAGTGGAGCTATTCCAAGTCCTGAATGATGATGCTGTGAAAGTGCTACACTCAATATGCCAGCAAATTTGGAAAACTCAGCAGTGGCCACAAGATTGGAAAAGGTCAGTTTTCATCCCAATCCTAAAGAAAGGCAATGCCAAGGAGTGCTCAAACTACCGCACAATTGCACTCATCTCACACGCTAGTAAAGTAATGCTCAAAATTCTCCAAGCCAGGCTTCAGCAATTTTTGGAAAGGTGCCATTAAAAAATAAATGTTGTAACATGTCTACTTGCAGCACCTATTTCAAAAAAAGTAGAAAGTCTATATGTTAAAATGTTATTCATGCTTGATGTTGATCTTTGGAAAGACAAAATAAATAATTTATGCTTTAATTATTTGGGAAAAAATTAACAATGACAGGGCTTTTCGTAATATTGATACATATGAGTTGAAAGTTATTTTTAAAATAAATACCGAGATTATGAAGCAGAAACCCAATTTATAACAAAATTATTTTTATTTAGAAATAAATTTATCTTTTCATTCTTGCATATTTATAGTTAAAAAATATTTGAAATTATCCTGCTATGCTGAGGTCACATTTGGCACTGATTTTGCATTGTAATATAAAACGTTCTAGGTCACTAGAGCAGGAATAGCCACTTTAAAAGAATTTTTTTAAAAATAGAAAGGACAGGGGTAATAGAGGTATGTGTTTTGGCAGAAAATAGTGACATTAATAGAACTGGGCTACATGCTTATAAATATAGCATCCACTAAGAAAAGATTAGTGTTAGCTCAAAGTAGTTAGAAACATTAGAAATACTGGGATGGACAATTGTATGAAAAAGTCAGAAATCCTTTTAGAGAAGATTCAGAGTAACTAAAAGTTTATATAACTTGGGATAAATTGCTAAATATAGTAAGAAGAAAATGAAAAAGAAGATTATCCTTAGTTAAAAGTGTCTACATTTTTCTCTGGTAATTTTGTTTCATATCAGGTGTGGAAAATTTACCTATTTAAATTTGGTGTCAGCTGATTCTTATGACCTATGTGACCTTGAGGAAGTTGATTAACCTTGCTGCCCTCAGCTTCCTGTGAGGAAAGTCAAAAGAAATTACATGAGTTTATATGAAACTGGAAAATCCCACGGACGGAGGAGCCTGGTAGGCTGCAGTCCATGGGGTCGCTAAGGGTTGGACATGACTGAGCGACTTCACTTTCTCTTTTCACTTTCATGCATTGGAGAAGGAAATGACACCCCACTCCAGTGTTCTTGCCTGGAGAATCCCAGGGACGGGGAAGCCTGGGGGGCTGCCGTCTCTGGGGTCACACAGAGTCGGACGTGACTGAAGTGACTTAGCATAGCATAGCATAGCATATGAAACTGGTGCTGGAACCCATATACTCAATGAATTTAAACCACCATTATTTTTACTGGATAATGGACTAATTTATTTATTTAAATATCTGCCTGATTGGGAACTATTATATATGCCATGTACAGGATTTGTTGTTATATAATATAGATTTGGATGAGTAGCCACAAAAAAAGAAGAAAAACACAATAAAAGTTTTAAAGTTTCTATTCAAAATAACCATTATTAATATGTTACCATTTTATTCTAGAGATTTAAGTATTTAATTATGTTTGTGCTTAATTTGGGCCTTCTCTGCTGGCTCACTGGTAAAGCATCTGCCTACCAATGCATGGGTTCAATCCTTGGATCAGAAAGATTCCCTGGAGGAGAAAATGGCAACCCTACTCCAGTATTCTTGCTTTGGAAATCCTATGGACAGAAGAGCCTGACAGGCTATCGTTGATGGGATCTCAAAGAGTTATATAGAACTTAGTGACTTAACAACAACAACAAATGCTTACTTTGAGATTTAATACTCTTTGCTCATTTTAATAAATTATTAATTTATTTTATAATACAATCCTTCTTTGAAAATATATCTATTTGATATGTGTCTTGAGCTTTCTGTACATATTATTCCATAATCCTGTCAATGTAGTGGTGGTGGTTTAGTCACTAAGTCCAGTCTGATTCTTTGCAACCCCATGGATTGTAGCCTGCCAGGCTCCTCTGTCTATAGGATTTTCCAGGCAAGAATACAGAAGTGGGTTGCCATTTCCTTCTCCAGGGTTTCTTCTTGACCCAGGAATTGAACCCAGGTCTCCTGTGCTGCAGACAGATTCTTTACCAGCTGAGCTACCAGAGACAACTATTTTTTTTTCCCCCCCCCCCCCCCCCCCTCCCAATCCAATCCCTCTCCGGCCTCTCCCTCCTTCCCCCTCTTGGCTCCGTTCCTCCCCTCCCCCTGCTGTCCCTTTTTCCGCTCTCCTCTGTGCTCTGGTCCCTCCGCGCGGGGCCTCCAATAAGTTAGAATCCCGGGGAATAGACACATTCCTCTATTTTTTGTATTTATTAGAATTGATATTGGAATATAAATTGCTTGTAGTCCGACATTGGGTCTACATTATATTTTTTGTACCTCAAATGATGTGACATAATTTTGAAATATAAATATTTATAATTAACTGACAACCTTTTATTGGATATAAAGACTGCTGACGTGAAATTAAAATACGCTTGGTCTTTGGAAGGAAAGCTGTGATAAACCTAAACAGTGTATTAAAGAGCAGAGACATTGCTTTGCCAACAAAGGTTCATGTAGTTAAACTACAGTTTTTCCAGTAGTCTTGTACAGGTGTGAAAGTTGGAACACAAAATCACTGCAGATGGTGACTTCAGCCATGAAATTAAAAGACGCTTACTCCTTGGAAGAAAAGTTATGACCAACCTAGATAGCATATTCAAAAGCAGAGACATTACTTTGCCAACAAAGGTCCATCTAGTCAAGGCTATGGTTTTTCCTGTGGTCATGTATGGATGTGAGAGTTGGACTGTGAAGAAGGCTGAGTGCGGAAGAATTGATGCTTTTGAACTGTGGTGTTGGAGAAGACTCTTGAGAGTCCCTTGGACTGTAAGGAGATCCAACCCAGTCCATTCTGAAGGAGATCAGCCCTGGGATTTCTTTGGAAGGAATGATGCTAAAGCTGAAACTCCAGTACTTTGGCCACCTCATGCAAAGAGTTGACTCATTGGAAAAGACCCTGATGCTGGGAGGGATTGGGAGCAGGAGGAGAAGGGGACGACAGAGGATGAGATGGCTGGATGGCATCACTGACTGGATGAACGTGAGTCTGGGTGAACTCCAGGAATTGGTGATGGACAGGGAGGCCTGGTGTGCTGCAATTCATGGGGTCACAAAGAGTTAGACATGACTGAGCGACTGAACTGAACTGAACTGAAGCACCAAATAATTGATGCTTTTAAATTGTGGTACTGGAGTCTCTTGGACTGCAAGGAGATCAAACCAGTCCATCTTAAAGGGAATAAACCTTGAACATTCTTCGGAAGGACTGATACTGAAGCTCCAATACTTTGGCCACCTGATGCACAGAGCTATCTCGTTGGAAAAAGACCCTGATGCTGGGAAAGATTAAAGGCAAAAGTAAAAAGGGATGGTAGAGGAATAGATGGAGAAGGAAATGGCAACCCACTCCAGTGTTCTTGCCTGGAGAATCCCAGGGATGGGAGCCTAGTGGGCTGCTGTCTATTGGGGTCACACAGAGTCGGACACGACTGAAGCGACAGCAGCAAAGGAAGAGATGGTTATATAGTATCATTGACTCAGTGAACATGAATTTGAGCAAACTCCAGGAAACAGTGGAGGACAGAGGAGCCTGGCATGATGCATTCCATTAGGTCGCAGAGTTGGACACGACTTAACGATTGAACAACAAAAATACACACATGTGTATTGATCAAATCAAGGTTAATGTGAAAGAAACATCTCACCTCTCAGTGCCATTTTTTTTTTTTCTTTAATTGCAATTAGACAAACTTTCCCCTCTACCACTGGGAATCATGTAATTGCCTGGGGTGTTTTTTAGAGATGATACACATAGAAAATCAGGAACTAGGTATCCACAGCTTGGTCCAAATATGTTAAATACTGGAGATGAGATGCCAGCAGAAAGGATTAATGACATCTTTACTTCAAACCTCTGGAAGGATATTCCCAAAGAAAATGAGAGTTCATTCTGAGCCAAGAAAGAGTGCAGTAGGATGGTATTTTTCTTCTGAATAGTATTTTCTTCTGATAAAACTTATAGATATTTATACTTTCCCTTTATAGAGAGCTATGAATCATGATAACTGACAGCCCTGGGCTCACCAACAGAGGTCTCCTATGAAATGTCTTTTAGATACAACATAGAAAAATCTGGGGCCACAGATCACTGAATCATAGGGCTTATTTTTGAAGACTAATACTGATACAAAGATAAAGCTTCTGGGAATGGAAACTGTCTTCAACAGATAAAATATAATTATGAGGAGCTCTTTTTACAGGAAGAGCAGGGAAGGGCAGTGAGATCTTTAGTCCATCATACCATGAACTGTACAGAGCTCTAGAGAGAAAAAGGCAATCGCATTCCACATGTTACTCAGAAAGGACAAGATCATTGATATCTCTCATTGAAATAAAAAAAAATACAATAGCAGGGAAGGCAAGTAAATAAATGGTCTAACAGCTGAGGGTAAAAGTCAGAAGCAGCTATCTAGCCCTTCAATCAACACTTATTTTCTGATTTCTGTAAAGGAGATGACGCAGGAAAATAGGTCTTATGTAAGAATTCAAGAAGAGAAATCAGTTGAAGAGAAAGATGGAAGCCTAACAACCTGAATACATGGGTGGCATATCACAATCAACAACCAAGGGTTGTATAAATAGGTACTCATCTTATCAGGAATAATCATTCTTTTACTCCTCTGTGTTACAGAGTTAATATTTTAATGAATCTTTGTATGATTTTATTTCCTAATCCTACTATAATCAGGATTTGAAATTTGTTGTTAATCCCTTAAAATTTAATTATGGTCCTTTCTAGTAAAGTTATACTAGATGTGTCTTTAAAAAGACAAAGAAAACTCCTTAATAACTGAATTGGCTGATTGGTTTGCCTGTATGTTTGGCTTAGCAAGATGCTTTTAGGGTGAAGTTTCTTTCATTTATATTCTACAGGTTTATTATAGAAATAATCCACACCTTTTGATGTATCTTCAATTTTAACTAAACTTCTCATATCTCCAGGTAGCCTTCTGAGGAACTCTGCTGCATTTCTCATTACTATAAAAATATGAGTTATCATTAGAATATATATAGTTTAATTTTTATCATGTGGTTGGCCTTTATCATCCTCCCCTACCTTCTAATGATTTCACCATTTTTTTTTCTCTATATTTTCCTTTTTGTATCTCCTCCTTTTACAATAGCTCACCAAGAAGGAACTGGTGGGAGAATACACGTGTTCCCCATCCCCCCCTCCCCCCCCCCCACACCATCTCCAGATCCATTGATCAGCAATCTATTTGGGCATGGACTAGAATACGCATTATCCATTCTGCCTTTTTCTATATCAAATAAGTGAACAACCTGGAGTCCATCCACAGATAATGATACAAGCTTGGTACATATACAAAATGGAGTATTACTCAGCCATTAAAAATTGATGCTTTTGAATCTGTTAAGGAGGTGTTGGAATGAAGACCTCTTGAGTGAAGTACCTAGAAACAGACACAAGGACAGTATCCAACGCAGATCTATGAATCTAGAAAGGGAAGATCAACCCTGGGATTTCTCTGGAAGGAATGATGCTAAAGCTGAAACTCCAGTATTTTGGCCACCTCATGCGAGGGAGAGGGTTGACTCATTGGGAGAAGACTCTGAAATTGCTGGGAGGGATTGAGGGCAGGAGGAGAAGGGGATAACAGAGGATGAGATGGCTGGATGGCATCACTGACTTGGTGAATGTGAGTCTGAGAGACCTCCAAGAGCTGGTGATGGAATCAGTTGGGCCTGGCTAGAATACTGCAGTTCATGGGGTTTCAAAGAGTCAAATACTACTGGAGCGACTGATTTGATCTGATCTGATGAACTCAAAGTTAGCCATCATCATTCTTTCTCTCTAGTTTAAAGCACTTATTTAAATAGCTTTTTTCAATGATATTTCCAATTTAACTGTTAGAATCTTAGGTGGGAACTGTTTTTGCCAATATTCTCCCTTTCCCTTCTCTGACTATATATTTCAAACGGTCATACAAAGCAATTTAATAAATATGTATTTCTTCTTTCCCCATTTTCACTGAATAATCATTATTCTGCTAGATGGTTAACAGCTCAGGAGATAAAATTTCAGATTAAAAAAAATAGCAAATGGATGTACTTGGTCTAATTAAGACATTTCTCCAAAATAAGTGTTTATTGAAATAGCTGATTAGAAGAAAGCAACACCACATGTCTGTGAGGATTACTTTATTCTCAGTTTTCTGGAATACTTGAACTCAACCAAGTTTGATTTAAATCATAACAAATCCAAAATATGTGGACATAACATGTCACAACAGCTCATGTTAACTCAGTGATTTCTAGACAGTAAATTATTTATAAGTCATTTGAATGAACTTCTTAATATATGAGAATGCATAGTAGACCTGTAGCCCCTAATAAAAGTGTAACAACTCTTCTAGATTTATATTCTTGGAGACTGATTGAGAATTTTTCTAAGTTTAATCAGTGAATTTAATCAATTGGTAGTCAGACTGTTTGATTATCATGTCTCCAATGTATTCACATATATCTACCTCTAAAAGAAGATTGAAAAATGTTTTTTCAAGTGAGTGATGTTGGTATGCCCTTCCTTTTGTAATTCAGTTCCTTAAGTAGATGAGAAATTTTATACTTAGGTAGATGTATGCATTCTCTGTTTTATTAGGCAATATTTTCAAAGGTCAGCTATGTTTAGAAACTGTTACATGTATTTAAGTCTATTCAAATAACATGTTTTTTAAATGATCCCTTCGCTTTTCTAAAAGAATTCACAGTCTAATATGGTACTCTTCAAACTTGATGTTGACTTTCTGGAATGCCTTTAAACTACTGATACCTGTGTTCCACTATAGATGCCCAGGTATCTGATAAAATTATCATGAATATGGCCTAAGTGTCAAGCTTTTTAAAGTCTGCAGATGATTCTAATATGAAAGTAGGTTTGAGAACCACAGACAGTGAAAATATATGATCAATGTAGAGCTCTAATGGAGGTAAATAAAACTGAAGAATATGATAGTATTCTTCAGGAAGGTCAGGAGGCAACAGAACTGGACATGGAACAGACTGGTTCCAAATAGGAAAAGGAGTATGTCAAGGCTGTATATTGTCACCCTGCTTATTTAACTTCTATACAGAGTACATCATGAGAAATGCTGGGCTGGAAGAAGCACAAGCTGGAATCAAGATTGCCAGGAGAAATATCAATAACCTCAGATAAGCAGATGACACCACCCTTATGGCAGAAAGTGAAGAGGAACTAAAAAGCCTCTTGATGGAAGTCAGAGGAGAGTGCAAATATTGGCTTAAAGCTCAACATTCAGAAAACAAAGATCATGGCATCTGGTCCCATCACTTCATGGGAAATAGATGGGGAAACAGTGGAAACAGTGTCAGACTTTATTCTTCTGGGCTCCAAAATCACTGCAGATGGTGACTGCAGCCATGAAATTAAAAGACACTTACTCCTTGGAAGGAAAGTTATGACCAACCTAGATAGCATATTCAAAAGCAGAGACATTACTTTGCCAACAAAGGTCCATCTAGTCAAGGCTATGGTTTTTTCCTGTGGTCGTGTATGGATGTGAGAGCTGGACTATGAAGAAAGCTGAGCACTGAAGAATTGATGCTTTTGAACTGTGTTGTTGGAGAAGGCTCTTGAGAGTCCCTTGGACTGCAAGGAGATCCAACCAGTCCATTCTGAAGGAGATCAGCCCTGGGATTTCTTTGGAGGGAATGATGCTAAAGCTGAAACTTCAGCACTTTGGCCACCTCATGCGAAGAGTTGACTCATTGGAAAAGACTCTGATGCTGGGAGGGTTTGGGGGCAGGAGGAGAAGGGGATGATAGAGGATGAGATGGCTGGATGGCATCACTGACTCCATGGACGTGAGTCTGAGTGAACTCCGGGAGTTGGTGGTGGACAGGGAGGCCTGTTGTGCTGTAATTCATGGGGTCACAAAGAGTAGGACACGACTGAGCAACTGAACTGAACTAAACTGAACTGAAAAGGACTTAACAAAAGAGGTTGAATCCTGAGAGAAGAGTAGTTGCCACTAGTTATCTTGCAGAAAAAGACTGAAATAATATACTGAGAGGAGATAGTAGGTGCATTAAGGAGTGTGCTGTGCTGAGTATATTTGAATAGACTAGGTGTGTTTGAACAGAGGGAATAGATGAAGCTGGAAAATTAGCTTGAAACCAGATAATGGAGTCATATTAGAGTTTCCTATAAATAAAAAGACTGCGTATTTATATTTTTGTTTTTATAGCTTGTCATATAAAATTAGGTCAACATCTTTATATATGTTCTTTTAATAAAAGTAAATATGACAGCTCATAGAATGGAGGAGAGAATTGTACAAGAACATTTAGCTGACCTGAAGTGAGGTGGTAATGTCCTGAATAGGGCCAGTGAGAGAAAAGTTTCAGAAAATAGACCATTTATTGATTTAAAGCAAACATTCATTGAAGACCATGTTTGCTGAGTAATATACTTGGGGCTATGTGCTATGTGCTAAGTGGCTTCAGTCATGTCCAACTCTGTGTGACCCTATGGACTGTAGCCTGCCAGGCTCCTCTGTCCATGGGATTCTCCAGGCAAGAATACTGGAGTGGGTTACCACGCCTTCCTGCAAGTGATCTTCTTGACCCAAGGATCGAACCCACCTCTCCTACCTTAGCAGGTGGGTTCTTTACCACTAGCACCACCTGGGAAGCCTGGAGGTATCAGTTAGTCAGTTCAGTCGCTCAGTTGCATCCAACTCTTTGTGACTTCATGGACTGGGACATGCCAGGCTTCCCAGTCCTGGGAAGACAGGACAGACATCATCAGCTCCCGGAGTTTGCTCAAACTCATGTCCATTGAGTTGGTGATGCCATCCAACCACCTCATCCTTTCTCATCCCCTTCTTCTCCTGTCTTTAATCTTTCCCAGCATCAGGGTCTTTTCTAATAAGTCAGTTCTTTGCATCAAGGGGCCAAGTTTGGAACTTAAGCATCAGCATCAGTCCTTCCAATGAATATTCAGGACTTTTAGGATTGACTGGTTGGAACTCCTTTCAAGAGACTTCTCCAACACACCAGTGTAAAAGCAGCAATTCTTTGGTGCTTAGCTTTCTTTATGGTCCAACTCTCACATCCATACATGACTACTGGAAAAACCATAACTTTGACTAGACAGGGCTTTGTTGGCAAAGTAATGTCTCTGCTTTTTAATATGCTAAGTTGGTCATAGTTTTTCTTCCAAGGAGCAAGTGTATTTTAATTTCATGGCTTCAATCACCATCTGCAGTTACTTTGGAGCCCAAGAAAATAAAATTTGTCTGTCACTGTTTCCATTGTTTCCCATCTATTTGCCATAAAGTGATGGGAACAGTTGCCATGATCTTAGTTTTCTGAAAGTTGAACTTTAAGCCAGCTTTTTCACTGTCTTCTTTCACTTTCATCAAGAGATTCTTTAGTTCCTCTTCTCTTTCTGCCATAAGGGTGGTGTCCTTTGTATATCTGAGGTTATTGATGTTTCTCCCAGCAATCTTGATTCCAGTTTGTGCTTCATTCAGCCCAGCATTTTGCATGATGTACTCTGCAAATGAGTTAAATAAGCAGGGTGACATTATACAGCCTTGACATACTCATTTCTCAAATTAGAATTAGTCCGTTGTTCCATGTCTGGTTGTAACTGTTGCTTCTTGATCTGCATACAGATTTCTCAGGAGGCAGGTAAGGTGGTCTGGTATTTCCATCTCTTGAATTTTCCACAGTCTATTGTGATCCACACACTCAAAGGCTTTGGTGTAGTAAATAAACCAGAAGTAGATGTTTTTCTGAATCTCTCTTGCTTTTTCAATGATCCAACAGATGTTGCCAATTTGCTCTGGTTTCTCTGCCTTTTGATCTGTGACAAAAACACAGTATCCCCTAGTAATATACATGCTGTGTAATGTGAGAGATCACTTCCTTCAGCACTGTGTGAAGGATTCTATGTGAGTTCCTAACAGGTGGATAACTTCTTAAAGCTCCTTAAAAACAATCAGAGCTACTGCTTAAAAGGCAGCAACAATATAATAGCCAGTATTTATTCATTGCTTGCTTATTTTCTAACCTATTACATGTTGCAGTGATCATTTTGGTGGTTCTCTGCTTCATTCCCTGTCCCTTCTGTCTTTGCTCTGTATTGCATGGGGAATGCCCCTGAAAAGTTACATTTCCCAGACTCTCTTGACAATTGGTTTCTAGTAAATTCAGACAAGGGAGGCTGTGGAGGGAGATAAGAGAGCAGGAAAGCAAACAAAGTCAGTGCCTTTCTCCTTTTTCTCTTGGGATACAGCAGCATCACTGAGGGCAAGGCCAGCATCATGATTCCAAGTTCCTGCCTGGATGCTCCTCCTCTGTGTTCCCAACTCTACAAGGGTGGTTTCAGCTCCTGAGAAACCATACCCATCCTTTTCCCTTCAGTCATAGGAGGCATATTATCTTCTGTATATTAATCTCTGGGTTATTTTTATCATCCTGTTTATCCCTGAGCTTTCAAAACACTTTTGTAATCAGTTGTTCAGTCACTCAATCGTGTCTGACTCTTCGCGACCCCATGGACTGCAGCATGTCAGGCTTCCCTGTCCAGAGCCTGGTAAAATCTCCCAGAGCCTGCTAAAATTCATGTCCATTGAGTCAGTGATGCCATCCAACCACCTCATCCTCTGTTGCCCACTTCTTCTCCTGCCTTCAATCTTTTCCAGCATCAGGGTTTTTTACAGTGGGCTTTTCCAGGCTCTTCACATCAGGTGGCCAAAGTATTGGAGCTTCAGCTTCAGCATCAGTCCTTCCAATGAATATTCACCTGCCTCATCTTAAATTTTGCTGTTGTTCTACTTGAGTTAGTTACTGTTTTCTTTTTAGAACTTCAACTGATACACACATATTTAATGATTTGAGTCTCACATAAATTTAAGAAGTAGGCACTATTTTATCCCCACTAATACATGAAGTAAGTAAAGTTTAGAGTAGCTAAGTCACTAACCCAAGGTCACACTACTAGTAACAAGACAAATAACAGAACTCAGGTTTTCTGGCTACAAGTTCTGTGCTCTTCACCAGCATTCTAATGCCTTCTAAACTTTTTTTACTGTGATCCACAAAAATAAATAGATTTTATATCACACAGCAAGACCACTGCACATATTCACACATATAAACTTTTGAAACAAAAGTTTCACTAAAGAATATGTATGTATGTATCTGGTGATGGATAGGGAGGCCTGGTGTGCTTCAGTTCATGGGGTCACAGAGAGTCAGACAAGACTGAGCGACTGATCTGATCTGATATCATTGTAAGTAATACTTGATGCTGTAACAACTAAATTCTATACACAGTAATGGTTTATTTTTCACTTTCATTATTCTGCCCCAAGTAGTCAGTTAGGGACCTTGAAGTTGAACATCTTGTAAGACCTCCATGTCCTTCACTGGATCCTTCCAATCAATCCAGGATTAAAGACAGTGGGAAATACATATGTTCTTGAAATTTAGCTTGCAGAGAATGAATATTTCCTCTGATATTCCAAGTCCAGAAGTAGTTACTATCCCACATAAATGGCTATTTTATGTGCCCAACATAAAAATAAAATGGATTTTGGAGGCTCATATATTGTCTCTGGCAGAATGAGCTATGTTGATATGTATGTTAAAAGAGTGTTGTAAGTTTTTCCAGTTGTCCATTAAGAAATGGAGTATTTTCCCCCTGTTTTTGCTCTGGCCTTGGGATTTGCTTTGGCTAATAGAATGTGCAATGAAGTAAATGCTTTGCTGAACAGTCTTTGAGAGGCTAAGAGGGTGTTCCGTTTATTCTTCTGGAGGGAGAGGCCACATTGAGAATCCTTGGAGACTGAAACACAACAAGGAGGTAGGGAATATGCAGAATCTAGGCTGCAATCAACAATTGGTTGAATACAATGAGTTGGTAACTCCAACTGACATTACAGAGAACAGAACTATCTGTTCAAGCCTCAGAATGGTTAAGTAATAAATTCTTGCTTTTTAAGCCATAAAATTTGAGATGATTTGTTTTATAGCAATGGAAAATTGAAGCATCACCAGATACAAACTTCACTATTTATCACACACATAGAACACACTCATACTGCCTGAGACAGAAGATAGCCCCATCTGATCACTGTCTTCAGCTAAAATTCCATAATCTCCAGATAATATAGAGTACCCTTCTCCTTGTATATATGTGAAAATCCTTTGTAGTTCAGACCCCACATTTACTCTGAGTTTAGTAATTGTGTGTTCAGTGCTTTTTTTTTTTTTTTTTCCTATTCTAAACCATCAGAGTCTATTAAATTGTATTTCATTAAAACTGCAGGTCACTGCTGCTGCTGCTGCTGCATCACTTTAGTCATGTCCAACTCTGTGCGACCCCATAGACAGCAGCCCACCAGGCTTCCCCATCCCTGGGATTCTCCTGGCAAGAACACTGGAGTGGGTTGCCATTTCCTTCTCCAATGCATGAAAGTGAAAAGTGAAAGTGAAGTTGCTCAGTTGTGTCCGACTCTAGTGACCCCATGGACTGCAGCCCACCAGGCTCCTCCATCCATGGGATTTTCTAGGCAAAAGTACTGGAGTGGGGTGCCATTGCTTTCTCTGACTGCAAGTCATATGACCCAGTAAATTGATTTCATGACCTACTAATATTAGATCATAAAGAACAACTTTAAAAAACACTGCATAACACTACACTGCCTCTCATAAACGTGATTAGTAAATTTTGCATGGGTCTTGGAAAGACAAATGAATAGAAAGGTTCCAGAAGGACTTTCAGTAGCGGAAGGACTTGAACAGACTTTCCTTTTGGAGTAATCACTCTAGTAGCACCATGGAGAACTGATTGGGAAGAAACAGGACTGGTAGATGCTTTATTAGGAAAGAGGAAACAGAGATATTTTGGTGGTAATTTTCATGAGGTTAAGCAAAAGACATATAAGTGGGTAAATTTATAATTTTGAGGTTCTTTCATAGATGTGTGACATTAACGAGAGAGAGGAAGACAAATATTTATGTTTGCTCTTACAACATAGAAAGAAGAGTCCCTAAGAATGCAGTGTGGTCTGTTTAGATAATCTGTTTTTATGAAAGAACATGGATGTTTATAAAATTTTTTGAAGTACCTTTATTGGCAATGGAGGCCTATGAAGATAACTGAAAAAGGAATGATGATGATAAATATGAAATGAAATAAGTAGAGCTGATAGTGTCAACTATATTTTACAGTTGTAAGTGAAGAGCCAAAAACTGTGTGTCCATGTGTAAGTAAAATCTGTATATGCCTACATGGTAGTCTTTTGGTAAGAAAATTAAACTTATTAAAACCTTCAAGTAGCTTTCTTTTTATTTTCTGAGCTAATTTTTCAGGAGATAAATATGAATAAAACACATTACTTGGGTTCTGGAGGATTTGAATAGATCTAGTGTAGTCTCCTTTACTTCCACCAAATACTCTGCTATTCAATAAGAATTAGTTTTCCTAAGGATGACTTAGGGCCAAAAAACTCATAGTCAGAAAAGAACTATGAGATATACTATTCACATTATATTTTAAAAATTATGCAAATTATATATTTTTAAAAGATTTTTAACAGGTATGCTTTTCCTTAAACCTTTTGAATCAAATAATTATGCCTCTGAAATTTCATTTAATCAAGATTTTATGGTAGCACCATGAGAAGAACAGGATTTTATGAAGGGAAATGGCCTGGGCAATAATATTTTTTAATAGAATGCATCATTTAAGGTAATATAAAAATGATGTGATTAGTCCATTCAAACTCTGCACACCAAGCTGAGTTCCACCAGTATGTTCTGCAGAACACAATCAACATTTCCACACCCCCTTTTTTATTGCTATCATGATGATTTATGTGCTGGAACTGCTGGGCTTAGCTTGCTATTTTTGCTTTTCAAAAAAGAGGTATGCTATGAATCATTTAAAATACTAGGAAATGTATTTCATAATAAATGGCTGTCTTAAGCTTTTTTTCTGTAAATTAAAGAGCAAAGATATTTGTGCTAAGTTTCTGAAGATGTTGAGGTGAATGACATTTCAAGTGAGTTGGTGGAAATCAGGAGTGGACCACATGTTTTTGTAGCAATCATTCTTAAATCTGATTTATTTGTTTAGACTTGTTTTTGTCATCAAGCTCTCCACATTTACATTAATGCTATATAACAGTTTTTTTTTAATATAATTATTTTTGTGATTTAATTGAATATTTACTCCTCTAAAACACCAAATTCAATGCATATGTAATTTACTTATTTAATTTTGAATGATTTTATTGTTCTTCTTTTGCAAATTTCATGACAAATGTGATCTGGGGTACTTGCTGCTCCTGAACACAATCTGATAACTATGATCTAAAGTTCAGTAACAATTTTTTCTACATTTATGAAAAAATATCTCTCTAAATAATTGTTAAAGAAAAATCTATTGTGATTTATAATGAAATTCAGCTAAGGGCCTATTTCTTACCTTGAATACTATTTGATGTACAGAGAGAGACTGTAGAGAGTTCCTACTTGCCATTGTTATGTATCAGAAAACTGTGTGGAGAAGTATGAGTAATTTGAAGATGGAGTGTACAATCCAAAAGTCTCATCTTTTACAAGAAGAACTGGATATGGGAGACTAGAACCATGAAAACTCAAGACTTAAGAGATGTTAATATTAATTTGGGTTGGAAGTAAGAAAGATTCAAAATGACATAAGATAGGAGAACTTGTTCTAATTCCAGGTAAAAATTTATTCTGAAGATGACAGAGAGCTTAAGAAGAATTTTATACTCATTGAGCTCTGATTCCATTATTGATACTGTTGTAAGTGCTTTTGAAGTATTAAATGATTTAAAAGTCACAAACATTACCTGAGATAAGTGTTATTATAATGCCTATTTTATAGTCACTAGATAGAGGATCTGAAAAGTCATGTAGCAGTTCCTATATATGGCAGAAGGAAAGTAGCAGGACCAGGATAAAAATGCTGGTATTTTGGCCTACACAAAAATATCTCTTACTGGTCAAATTCAAATGGTTGCATTAGGTATATAATAAGTCCCATGTCTATACAAATGATATTGAAGGCATAGCCTGATACTGCCTTTAATAATTTATGATCTATTCTATTTTGAAAGCAAATGACTAGCAAATTTTTAAAAAGCCTTCATATGTGTGAGTGTTGGTGTGTGTATGTGTGGATGAGTGAGTATCTCAGGAGGAAAAATAAAACTAGTTAGATTATACAATACACAGACAAAATACAAGAAAGAAACCAAGCAATGGTCTTCAAGTTAGGTTGTAGCTTGAAGTAATATTATTCTTAGGTATGGAAGGAATCATTGTCCAGAACCTCAATTCTAAATATATTTATTTAAAGTCATTTGTGTTGCAGTAAGGCTGATGTTGACAAGAAGGCAACGGCACCCCACTCCAGTACTCTTGCCTGGAAAATCCCATGGACATAGGAACCTGGTAGGCTGCAGTCCATGGGGTCGCTACGAGTCGGACACAACTGAGTGACTTCCCTTTCACTTTTCACTTTCATGCATTGGAGAAGGAAATTGCAACCCACTCCAGTGTTCTTGCCTAGAGAATCCCAGGGATGAGGGAGCCTGGTGGGCTGCCATCTATGGGGTCACACGGAGTTGGACACGACTGAAGTGACAGCAGCAGCAGCAAGCCTGATGTTGAAGACTCATGTTGATTCTTTTTTCCTACCTTCCCCTTAAAATTCAGTTACCCAGTTGGCATGCTGTAAAAATTCCAAACATTAAGCAAAAGGGTAGTTTGGATTATTAATATCATTTAAGAAAGTAAATCACACTAATAACTGGGTAATAAATCCTTTTGAGAACTAATATGTTTCTAATTTTGTATTCAAAATCATTGAAGGGAAAACAAATGATGAGAGCTGATTAATTTTTTAAATGTTGCTTACTCTGTGATTTTTGTCCTTAAAATGGAAGAAAGTCCAAGAATTTAATGATATAAATGAAATAAGACATTACCCTTTTTATGTATTTCTTTATATGCATAAATTGTATTTTAAGATTTTTATTGAAAATTAGAAATAAATTGCATTTTAATAATCTCATAAAACTAAAAATGCTATATTTTATAATGTAGTAGTACTATGGATGCATAAAACAACTGTTTAAAGAAAATCCCAATTATCATGTTTAAGTTAGTGTTTTAATAAAATCTTTATTATATGTATTCATCAAATATTCATCAAAATCTATAATGTGTTAAGTGGTTTTGACCAGTTGTGTATAGACACAGATTAATATTGAGGTCTTGGAGTCTAAAATAATTAAAAAATAATCTCAATTTATAAACAGACTACAGATACAAATATTTTTACCTCAGCTAAGGCAGATGTCTCATAAGAAAACCCTTATCATCCTCAAGATCAGATGCCCCTCTTCTGATCATCTCCAGGCTGATAACCAGAGGGTAGTGAGAAAAATCTTAGGGAAGTACAGTTCCCACTCTGTGAGAAGTTAATATACATGAAAGAGAAGGTACAAGATCTGCCTAATGATGACTCTCAAGAACCAAGAGAACATTTTTATGAAGCTCAGTGGAGTCACATTCTATTGTTTGGAGTTGGCTGTGAAAGAAGTTGTGATGGATCTGCCATAAGGGTAGTGTCATCTGCATATCTGAGATTATTGATATTTTTCCCAACAATCTTGATTCCAGCTTGTGCTTCTTCCAGCCCAGCGTTTCTCATGCATATAAGTTAAATAACTCTGCATATAAGATAAATAAGGTGGGTCACAACATACAACTTTGATGTATTCCTTTTCCTATTTGGAACCAGTCTGTTGGTCCATATCCAGTTCTAACTGTTGCTTCCTGGCCTGCATATAGGTTTCTCAAGAGGCAGGTCAGGTGGTGTGGTATTCCCATCTCTTTCAGAATTTTCCACAGTTTATTGTGATCCACACAGTCAAAGGCTTTGGCATAGTGAATAAAGCAGAAATAGATGATTTTCTGGAACTCTCTTGCTTTTTCCATGATCCAGCGGATGTTGGCAATTTGATCTCTGGTTCCTCTGCCTTTTCTAAAACCAGCTTGAACATCTGGAAGTTCAGGGTTCATGTATTGCTGAAGCCTGCCTTGGAGAATTTTGAGCATTACTTTACTAGTATGTGAGATGAGTGCAACTGTGCGGTAGTTTGAGTATTCTTTTGCATTGCCTTTCTTTGGGATTAGAATGAAAATTGATCTTTTCCAGTCCTGTGGCCACTGCTGAGTTTTCCAAATTTGTTGGCAAATTGGGTGTAGCACTTTCACAGCATCATCTTCCAGGATTTGAAATAGCTCAACTGGAATTCCATCACCTTCACTAGGTTTGTTCATAGTGATGCTTTCTAAGACCGACTTGACTTCACAGTCCAGGATGTCTGGCTCTAGGTCAGTGATCACACCATCGTGATTATCTGGGTTGTGAAGCTCTTTTGTACAGTTCTTCTGTGTATTCTTGCCACATCTTAATATCTTCTGCTTCTGTTAGGTCCATACCATTTCTGTCCTTTATCGAGCCCATCTTTGCATGAAATCTTCCCTTGGTATCTCTAATTTTCTTGAAGAGATCTCTAGTCTTTCCCATTCTGTTGTTTTCATCTATTTTTTGCTTTGATTGCTGAGGAAGGCCTTCTTATCTCTTCTTGCTATTCTTTGGAACTCTGCATTTAGATGCTTATATCTTTCCTTATCTCCTTTGCTTTTCGCTTCTCTTCTTTTCACAGCTATTTGTAAGGCCTCCTCAGATAGCCATTTTGCTTTTTTGCATTTCTTGCATTTGTTGTAGATTAAGTGATCATAATTGTGTAGGTTTAGTTCTGGGCTATTTATCATGTCTTACTAATCTATATGTCTGCTTTTGTGCCCATACCCTTCTGATTTTATTACTGTAGCTTTGTAGTATTGTCTGAAATCTGGGAGGATTATGTCTCCAGCTCTATTTTTTTTCATTATTTTGGCAATTCTGGGTCTTTTGTGGTTCCATATATAATTTAAAACTATTTATTCTGGTTTTGTTGAAAATATCATGGGTGTTCTGATAGGGATAACATTAAATCTGTAGATTGCTTTGGGTACTATGACCTTTTTAAATATTAATTCTTCGAATCTAAAAGCATGAATATCTTTCTGTTTATCTGAATCATCTTCAGTTTCCTTTATTGATATTTTAAAGTCTCAGCATTTCAATCTTTCACCTTCCTGATTAAATTCATGCCTAGATACAGTTTATTGAAATTTTCTTTTTTTTTACTTTATGATATTTCATTGTTAGTGTCAAGAAACATAACAGATTTCTGTACATTAATCTTGCATTGTCTGCTTTTATTTTTGAATTTGAACATAATCCAGGAAAGGGGAAGGGTGTGGCCATGATTAGATAATTGCTGAAGTGGTTTGATGGATCCATGAGGAATCATTATGCTTTTCTTTCTTATTTTGTGTATGTTTGAAAAATGCTATGTAAAACACTAAAAAGAAGTGTGCTAAAATTTAAACACACACATACTTTAAAGTGCCAGAATAGAACCCATCAGTCATATAGGCCACAATCCAAGACCTGTTCATTATTTTTTACTAAGTACATAAATATATGATATAGAAATAATGATTTTAAAGTGCTTGTATCAAATAATTCAATGTTTGTATAAATTTTCAGTATTTTAATACATATCAATGACATTTCAATATGTTTCATTATCTTTATTTTTAAAAATCCCTGGTGGCTCAGATGGCAAAGAATCTGCCTACAATGGAGGAGACCTGGGTTCAATCCTGGGTAGGGAAGAGCCTCTGGAGAAGGGAATTTCTAACCACTCCAGTGTTCTTGTTTGGGGAAATCTATGGGCAATGGAGTCTGGTGGGCTACAGTTCATGGGGTTGGAAAGAGTTGCACGTGACTAAACAACTAACAATTGCACTTTCACTACTTTAGAAAAATTAAATGCTAAACAATAATGGCAATATAAGGAGGATACTTTGATGTTTATATCACTGACTAAACCCTTGATTTAACTTTTTTGTCTTGAGAGAAACTATTTGTCCTTAATAGTTATATCAGTTCAGTTCAGTCTCTCAGTCATGTCCGACTCTTTGTGACCCCATGGACTGTAGCATGCCAATCTTCCCTGTCCATCATCAACTCGCAGAGCTTGTTCAAACCCATGTCCATAGGATCAGTGCTGCCATCCAGCCATCTCATCCTCTGTGGTCCACTTCTCCTCCTGCCCTCAATCTTTCCCAGCATCAGGGTCTTTTCCAAGGAGTCAGTTCTTCACATCAGGTAGCCAAAGGATTGGAGCTTTAGCTTCAGCATCAGTCCTTCCAGTGAATATTCAGGACTGATTTCCTTTAGGATGGACTGGTTGGATCTCCTTGCACTCCAAGGGACTCTCAAGAGTCTTCCCCAACACACAGTTCAAAATCATCAATTCTTTGGCACTCAGCTTTCTTTATGGTCCAACTCTCACATCCATTCATGACTACTGGAAAAACCATAGCTTTGACTAGATGAATCTTTGTTGGCAAAGTAATATCTCTGCTTTTAATATGTTGTCTAGGTTAGTCATAGCTTTTCTTCCAAGGAGCAAATGTCTTTTAATTTCATGGCTACAGTCACCTTTTGCAGTGATCTTTGAGTTCCCCAAAATAAAGTATCTCACTGGTTCCATTGTTTCCCCATCATTTAATACATAATATTACATGCTGCTGCTGCTAAGTCGCTTCAGTCGTGTCCAACTCTGTGCGACCCCATAGACAGCAGCCCACCAGGCCCCACTGTCCCTGGTATTCTCCAAGCAAGAACACTGGAGTGGGTTGCCATTTCCTTCTCCAATGCATGAAAGTGAAAAGTGAAAGTGAAGTCACTCAGTCGTGTCTGACACTTATTGACCCCATGGACTGCAGCTTACCAGGCTCTTCTGTCCATGGGATTTTCCAGGCAAGAGTACTGGAGTGGGTTGCCATTGCCTTCTCCTAATATTACATAATATCATATAATATATAATAGTTATATACATTGGGAAAAAAGGATTTTATAAACTTTATTAATAGTGGAATGATTTCCTCAAACAAATCTTATATGGAAGTTCAAAAAATGTAAAGGAGAAATAAGGGTCATGAATATGGTTGAAATAACACAGAGAATCAAGACTTGCTACCACAACTAATCCCCTGCCACCAGGGCAAATATGATGATGAGACACAGTAAAATAAATTTATACTCCCTATTCTTTCTAGGTATGAGTCAAAAGAGATTTTCATCTCTGTATTTTATGGTGATATATTGAAGTTTATGATAGACAGCTCATTATTATAAATATTCCATATTGTGCATAGAAATAAATATGCCATATATTTAAGAAGATAAACTGTGAAACAGTTTGATTTCTAATCATTATCAATGTGCCTCTTTATTTACTCAAGCCTTTAAGACTACTATATGAAGTAGTCTTCATATAGTCTCAAACTTTTCTTCAATTTACTCCCTGACATATAAACCTTTTTATGACAGTCATTATTGTATTACTTACTTTCAAGATATTGCAAAGTATTTTGCATGCATTATGTTATTGAATTACCAAAATATCCCTATGTACCATATTATCTCCTGTTTACTAATAATTTACCTGAAGCAGAGAGAGGCAAAGTAAGTCACCCAAATATAAACTGTTATCACATGATAGAGTCTGATTTAATCCAACTTCAAACACATGCTCTTAATGGCTATACTGTATTTAACTTCTCTACATATCTGTTTCCTCAACTTTAAAAAGCACGCAATTAAAAAGAATAAATGAGATATACTTAGTGTAAGTTGTTACTTATGATTCCTATATTTAATTGTTTTATATTTATAGCAAGTTTTTCACTCAGATTAGTAACAGTGGTGATATGTTCATCAACCTGTTGACTATGGTGTGTTCAGTTTTAGAAGATATTGCCAAATGCTTCTTTAAAGTGTTCTAAGCGTTACATCCTCAGCTACAATATGATGTTTACTTGCGTCTCCACCTTTTCACCAGCTCTTGATTTACTCTGTTTTTATTTTTGGCCTTTAAATTCCGTGGTTTTAATGCAGACATTTGCCTGATAAGTAATGACATTAGGTACCTTACCTTTTTTGTTTTGCTTATTGGCCATTTGGACATCCTCTTTTTGTGAAAAACCTGTTTACCTTTTTTTTTTTTTTTTTCCATTTTCATAAAATTGAGTTGTCTGCCTATTTCTTATTGATCTATAGGAATTCTTTATATTCTGAATGTAAGATTCTTGCCATACACACACACGCATGAGTATGTGGGAGCAAAATCCACACATTTCCCGCACTCCTACCAAATTTTGATGTGAAATGAATAATAAGAAAACATTTATGGTGCTAATTTTTGTTGTTTATTCGGTTTTGACAGCAGTAAGCCTGAAAGTGATGAATATGCTTTGGACAGATAGTATTTGGGGACACTGTCCATGTCATCAATTCCATAGTGCTCTCTGCAGGAGACTTGAAAGACACGGGTTAGATTCTTGAGTCTGGAAGACCCCCTGGAGTAAGAAATAGCAACCAACTGCAGTATTCTTTCCTGGAGAATCCCATGATAGAGGAGCCTGGCAGGCTGTGGTCCATGGGGTCACAAAGGGTTGGGCATGACTAAAGGGACATAGCACACACTTATTCATCTGTATTTCTTAATATATTAATATCCTTATTAGTTGTTGCTGCGTCCATATATATCACTTGTCTTATTTTTAGTGTCTGTGACATAATGGCTACTGTACAAATATTGATCTATGTAGTTAATTAAGTTTCCTGAAATGTGTGATATATAAGGAACAAACACACTTACCCTCCTATTATTAGGACTTTTTTTTCCTTTCATTATATATTTTATACTTCAATTTTATGGACATTTAGGAAATAATAGGTAGATATTATTGGCATATCATTTTGCCTAGAAAGCTTTCTGATCTTGACTTTCTTGTGTCTTTTATATCTTTTTCTACATGCATTCTATATTTAAAAATGCTAAATCATTTCTAGCTCCTATTGCCAACAAGAAATCTCAGTTTATTAGCACTACAAAATATATTCTCATAATCTGATCCCCTTTTAATCGCTCCTTAGACTAATAAGGAAAAATATTATCATTTGCTTCCCATCCTGAGTTCTTTTCCACCATCTTACTTAGGCTTATCTTATTTCCTTGAGGTGAATACTCTTCCCTGGACTTTACTCAGTTGGCAAACCACTAATTATAATTTAGTTTCCTAAATGTCTTTTCTGTTTTAAACATTTGTAACCTTTCCATAAAAGGAAGCAAAACTTTCCTCTGCTTTCAGAGGATTTCATGTATGCTTTATTATGAAGCGTTGTTTTCAATAAATAGTTATTAAATACATCAGTCATTTAATTAATAGCTTATAATTATACCTAAAATAGGTTAATTTCTTCTGACTACTTCTTGAAATGAGGCATTGTACGTTTAAATATTTTTAAAAAAATAATTTTTCATACAGGAAAATGTATCCTTATGACACTATTTCTTTACTCATTGTTTATAGGGATAGTGTCATGGAATAGTAAAATTAAGAAAACATGTATAAGTTATTGTCTACAACCTCTATTCTGAAATATATATATATCTTATATATTTTTTTAAATATTTTCATAAAGATGGCCTATGTCTCCATGCTGGCTTATCAGTGTGGTATCTTTAACACTGGGATTTTTTTGTTATTCATGAATTCAAATACTGGCAGATGTGCTTTTCTATCATTAGTGTATATATATATATATATATTCTTTTTTACTTTTGTATGAATTGACACCCACTTTGGGCTTTCCTGGTGGCTCATATAGTAAAGAATCTGCGTGCAATGCAGGAGACCTGGGTTTGATCCCTTGGTTGGAAAGATCCCCTGGAGGAGGGCACGTCAACCCACTCCAGTATTCTGGCTTGCAGAATCCTCATGGATAGAGGAGCCTGGTGGCTACAATCCATGGGTATCAAAGAGTCAGACATGACTGAGAGACTAAGCTCATGAGTTGATACAGTTTCATTCCCTTCCCAATCTCAGAAAAAATATGCACATATACATATGCTAAGTGAAAAATTAAAAATTAAAAGAAATGTATTAATGAAAGTGGTTCTCTCCAATTTCCAATTTTGTATTTTGTTTTAGCTCACTGAAGTGCTTCCAGCAGAGTGATTTTACTTTTATATAGCAAATCCAGGTTTCACTTATCCCAAATAACTCCACAACTTTTATCTCTTCCACTTATTTCTTGAACAACATGTTTCTACATTACTCCTTAAAAGATTAGAAACCATAGGTGGTTATAAATTAGAAATAGCACCTCCTATCCAATTTTTATTGGTTTAATAGTTTATATTGATGGCTATTTCTTCATAAAACTAGAGGGGAAAAAAAAAAAAAAAACTATTTCATGAGCAAAATGACACCATTATAAATTAGAGTCTCGAAAACTGCACTGCTTTCTTCAAACTCAATGTTCTTTTAAAGCAATGATAGCTCCCTAAGGAATGTCCATGTTTATGAGCCCCTGACAGTGTTTTTGAAGGGGAAATACCTCTTTCTGTGGTGAAAATGCTATCAACATGTACCTGAGGCAGATCTCAGCATGTACTAAATAGTTTCTTCACTGACTCTTATTCCATCTGGTTGAAGGACATGTAGCAGTTCCATGAGATTCATGTGGCTGTACTTATTATTGATGTTGTGTTGTCAGTGACTCTGAAATTGCCCACAACTCATATTCATATTTTCCTCTTTGCTGATGCCTATTGCATGTCATTTAAGTATACATTCCTTGAACCAGTAGATATTTTCTTCAAATATTAAAAATTTGTTTAGGTGACAAACCAAAAGCACTTAGGTTATTGCTTATTTTACCTTTGCGTAAACTGAAATTTAAATTTCCTCTTGAATTTCTAGTGCTGTGTGAATTTGATATTTAGTTACTTGAATATTGGGATTAAAGAATCTATCTGTCAGTGCAGAAGATATGAGAGATATGGGTTTGGTTCCCAGGCCAGGAAGAGTCCTGGAGGAGGAAATGCCACCCTACTCCAGTATTCTTGCTGGGAAATCCCATGGACAGATGAGCCTGATGGACTACAGTTGATGGAATCACAAAGAGTTGGACACATCTGAACATCTGAGCACACAATATTTTTATTTGTATTAAAATGATCATTGAAATTATTTCTTTGTGTATGTTTTTCAGTTATGAGAAAAATATGGATAATATTAACTTTAAAAAAAATTAAAATTTTAAGCCAAGATGCTCTTATCAACCTTACCTATTTGGTAATCAGAAGAAGCCAAAATACAATATAGCACAACACAATCAGTACAATAAAACTCAGTCCTATGTAATACTGGGTTACTATAAGGCTAGTGACAGAATAATGGACCCATGATAATAATTACAACAACAACAATAATAGTAAGTTAACTTTTAAATAAAAATTTGAACTTTAAATCTTTTAAATATGACTTGCCACAGTCCTCAGCCCTCCCTACTGTATCTTTTTTTTTTTTTTTAATTTTTTCATTTTGTTTAACTTTAAAATATTGTATTGGTTTTGCCATACATCAAAATGAATCCACCACAGGAATACATGTGCTCCCCACCCCAAACCCTCCTCCCTCCCTGTACCATCCCTCCGGGTCATCCTCGTGCACCAGTCCCAAGGATCCAGTATCGTGTATTGAACCTGGACTGGCGACTCATTTCATATATGATATTATACATATTTCAATGCCATTCTCCTGTATCTTGAGAAGCCCATTTTATTCATTTCATTGCTTGCCTGACCTCTACTGGGTTATGCTCTTCAGCGTAGCCCTGATAGTGAAGGAGGAAACAGACAGAACAGGCTCCATCTTGAAAGCAAGACTCCATCTTTGGCTAGACTGTGGACTTTGAGCTATATGCCCAGTATCTATGGAAATGACATGCTGCTGCTGCTAAGTCGCTTCAGTCGTGTCCGACTCTGTGGGACCCCATAGACAGCAGCCCGCCAAGCTCCTCTGTCCAGGGGATTCTCTAGGCAAGAACACTGGAGTGGACTGCCATTTCCTTCTCCAATGGAAATGACATATCAACTGGAAAACCAACCCCCCTTGGGTGGAAGAGTCCCAGGGCTCATACCTAGACTCTCCATCGCCTAAAAGAATACCCTAATTGTCTGTGTAAATGGCACCCCACTCCAGTACTCTTGCCTGGCAAATCCCATGGATGGAGGAGCCTGGTAGGCCGCAGTCCATGGGCTCACTAGGAGTCGGACACAACTGAGTGACTTCACTTTCACTTTTCACTTTCATGCTTAGAGAAGGAAATGGCAACCCACTCCAGTGTTCTTGCCTGGAGAATCCCAGGGACGGGGGAGCCTGGTGGGCTGCCGTCGACGGGGTCGCAGAGTTGGACACGACTGAAACAACTTAGCCGTAGCAGCAACCAAATAGAATCATAAATTCTATTACGCTGATTGGGGTATGACCACAGGCCTATTGATCATTGTCCACTGTTAACTACCTAGGCTTAAGGCATATGAATCATGAGTTGACTTTGATTATATCTTTCTTTTCCTTTGTTCAGACCAGTTTCAGAGAATTTGTGGAGGTGGTTTTAAGCACACATGCTCAGGCTATATAAGGTTTTCACAAAAACTGATCAGGGTCCTTGACTAAGAGGAAACTCTGCCTTGGGCCCATCGGTGTAATAAACTGCCCTCCACTATCTGCATTGTCCTTCGGAGTGAATTTGTTTACTGGAATGCGTGACTACAACAAAAGTAATATACGTAAACCTGCTGCTGCTGCTGCTAAGTCACTTCAGTTGTGTCCGACTCTGTGTGACCCCATAGACGGCAGCCACCAGGCTCCCCCGTCCCTGGGACTCTCCAGGCAAGAACACTGGAGTGGGTTGCCATTTCCTTCTCCAATGCAGGAATGTGAAAAGTGAAAGTGAAGTCACTCAGTCGTGTCCGACTCTCAGCAACCCCATGGACTGCAGCCCACCAGGCTCCTCCATTCATGGGATTCTCCAGGCAAGAGTACTGGAGTGGGGTGCCATTGCCTTCTCCTAGTTTTATAATTAAACATAAGAAAATATGGGATAGTATCAGAAGCTAAGAAACTGTTCAAAACCATACATTTTGCAAGTGAAGACCTAAGATTAGAATTTGGAAGTCATTTCTAACTTCTCTTCATTATTGTCCAATTTTAGTAACATTTTAGATGCTTATTTTGATAAATTTTGCTGGCTTTAAAATATAAACTGAAAAATGTGTTTTTATCATATAGTTTCCACTAAAAGTACAAGAAAAAATCTTTTGAATGAAAACTAAATGGAAAAAGTCTGATCTTTTAAAATTTCACTTCCCTAGAATATTTTATTCATGAAAAGTATGCTTTTGTGCTACAAGACAAGCCCACTCAAAGCATTTTTAAATTTAGATTTCCTTATTCAGCACACCCTTTTGATATGCAATAATTTTCTTTATAGTGCAATGAATGTTAATAATTACATACATAACAATTTGACCAGATGTTTACATTAGATGCAAGGTAATATAAAATAGCAAAAAAGTGATAATAACACATTCATTCAAAAATAACTCAGAATAAACCACATTCGTTATTTTACGAAGTTAACAAGAGGATGATTGTTTATCTCTCCTTAGCAGACTCTTAGAGGATATTATTAAGTTTTGCTGTCTAAATGATTAAGTTTACACATAGAGAAATTCTGAAAAAAGCAAGGCAAAAGTACTAAATACACACAACATGTATATGTGTATCTCTGCATGTAAATTTTTATACTACATTCTTTTCCTTCAAAACTACTGCTAGTATATGACAAAAAATAATAAAAAGTTGAAAACAAATGACAAGAGAAGTCAAAAGGACATAAAACAGTGGAATATATAAGTGCAACATCTCCACTTTTATAATTGCCTATTTGGCTAAGCAGAGTGCTTGCATAAAAACTTTATAATTTTTTTTTCCAAACCAGTACAATTTCCTTTTTTGTATAATCAGCCAGTATTTATTGATGTGATCCATGTGCCAGGTTTTATGCTTGATGTCGAAGAGACAGAGCTGAATAAAATATGACACTCTCCCTCAGAGAGCCTACAATAAAATGAGAGGCAGGTGTGAACAAATTATTGTAAATAAAATATGGTGAGTAGAGGTATAAACCAAGCACTATGAAAACACTGGGAGAGGATGTTCACAGAAATATTCAGCAAGGAATAGTTGATTTCTGAATTTCAGTAGGAGTTTTACCATGTGGGTCAGGGATGAGATCAATTTCCAGAGAGATGAATGTCTTGGTCTGGGTGCGAGTTGAAAAAGAACTTCCAGACAGGAGACAGAATGAGAGGGAAATAAAGTTTATTAGAATGGGAGACGCTGTTACAACAGAGGGCCAGCTCAAGAGAGAACCAACATTGAACAGGGGTCTTTAGTCCACCTTTACACCCAGGGTACAAGCAGTGGGATAGGGGTCTTGTGGGCCATTTGCTGATTGGATGAGGCATGTATACCTCCATCCACATATATTGGGTGGAGAGAGGAGTAAGGCAAATACCTTCTCCCTGTGGGGTAGGAGGGGAGACAGGTTATACTGTTCAAGAGGACTTGAAATCCATTAATAGTTACAACATGGGGTAGGGAAGGATGATAAGGGTCTGGTTTTCCATTCTTGAATTCCATGACCCTCCTTGGTTTTATCTGCTCTTTATCCTTGGGTCACCACATTCCTCCTCTTCTTTATTTTTAGGGCAAATTCTTTGGCCCCTTTTGATACCTTGCTCATGTCTAACTGTCTATCTATTTCCATTCTCAAGCATTTGGTAACCCAGCTGCTGCTGCTGTGCGTGCTTAGTCATGTCTGACTTTTGCAAACCCATAGACTGTCAGCCCCATAGACTGTCTGCCAGGCTCTTTGATCTATGGGATTCTCCAGAGAAGGATACTGGAGCAGGTTTCCATTTCCTTCTCAAGGGGATCTTCCTGACCCAGGAATCGAACCCTCCTGCATTGCAGGAAAACTTTTTACTGACTGAGGTATGAGGGAAGCCCTTGGGAATCCAGTCTCAGGGGAAAAGGGGCGATGACCACTCTGATTTCTTCAGGCTGTACAAGGGTGTCATGAGGCTCTGGGTTCTTTTTGCCTCCTCTCTATCAGGATGCATTTACAGAGGGAGGTGAGAGTTCATGGAATGATAAGGTGACTTGTTTCAGCATTGTCTAGGTACTGGTCAGGGAATATTCTTGTCAAACTATCACTTGGAGATTTGTTGTATTCTGAAGGAGATGAGCCCTAGGATTTCTTTGGAAGGAATGATGTGAAAGCTGAAACTCCAGTACTTTGGCCACCTCATGCGAAGAGTTGACTCATTGGCAAAGACTCTGATGCTAGGAGGGATTGGGGGCAGGAGGAAGAGGGGATGACAGAGGCTGAGATGGCTGGATGGCATCACTGACTCGATGGACATGAGTCTGAGTGAACTCTGGGAGATGGTGATGGGCAGGGAGGCCTGGAGTGCTGCAATTCATGGGGCTGCAGAGTTGGACACGACTGAGCGACTGAACTGAAATGAGACCTTAATTAACACAGCTAGAAACTTAGTTTAACAATTAACAAAACAATATTCAGTGAAATATGATTTTTTCATTATGAGGGCATTAACCCTGTAGCCAGGGAAGGCTTTAACCCATCAAATAAAAATGAGGTTTGTCAGGGAGCTGGGAAAAGCCAACTGGCTGTCTTGGATTTCCCATAGCCCTGACTCTTTGATTTTCAGCTATTGTTCACCCATTTTTAATTCCCTAATTTAGGAGTTGACTGTTGCCATGTTATAAGGACATCAGGATAGCAAAAGTCTAATGGTGAGGGCTTTTTTTTTTTTTTTTTGATAGAAGCAGAATGAGCTTTTACATGTACCATAATCTATTTATGCTTTATTGACTATGCCAAAGCTTTTGACTGTGTGTATCACAATAAACTGTGGAAAATTCTGAAAGAGATGGGAATATCAGACCACCTGACCTGCCTCTTGAGAAATTTGTATGCAGGTCAGGAAGCAACAGTTAGAACTGGACATGGAACAACAGACTGATTTCAAATAGGAAAAAGAGTTCGTCAAGGCTGTATATTGTCACCCTGCTTATTTAACTTATATGCAGAGTAAATCATGAGAAACACTGGGCTGGAAGAAGTACAAGCTGGAATCAAGACTGCTGGGAGAAATATCAATAACCCCAGATATGCAGATGACACCACCCTTATGGCAGAAAGTGAAGAGGAACTAAAAAGCCTCTTGATGAAGGTGAAAGAAGAGAGTGAAAAAGTTGGCTTAAAACTCACCATTCAGAAAACGAAGATCATGGCATCCGGTCCCATGACTTCATGGGAAATAGATGGGGAAACAGTGTCAGATTTTATTTTTAGGGCTCAAAAATCACTGCAGATGGTGACTGCAGCCATGAAATTAAAAGACACTTACTCCTTGGAAGGAAAGTTATGACCAACCTAGATAGCATATTCAAAAGCAGAGACATTACTTTGCCAACAAAGGTCTGTCTAGTCAAGGCTATGGTTTTTCCAGTGGTCATGTATGGATGGGAGAGTTGGACTGTGAAGAAAGCTGAGTGCCGAAGAACTAAAGCTTTTGAACTGTGGTGTTGGAGAAGACTCTTGAGAGTCCCTTGGACTGCAAGGAGATCCAACCAGGCTGATTCTGAATGAGATCAGCCCTGGGATTTCTTTGGAAGGAATGATGCTGAAGCTGAAGCTCCAGTACTTTGGCCACCTCATGCGAAGAGTTGAGTCATTGGAAAAGACTCTGATGCTGGGAGGGATTGGGGGCAGGAGGAGAAGGGGATGACAGAGGCTGAGATGGCTGGATGGCATCACTGACTCAATGGACGTGAGTCTCAGTGAACTCCGGGGGTTGGTGATGCCAGGGAGGCCTGGAGTGCTGCAATTCATGGGGTCGCAAAGAGTCGGACATGACTGAGTGACTGAACTGAACTGAACTGAATCTTAAATAATGTTTATTTACTTTACCAAAGTAACAAACGATTTTAAAAACAAATATAAATAACTTAAAGGCAATGAAATGCATAATCTGTTATTGAAAACTTCATTCTAAGAAAACTGTTCTCTTAACGTAGAGAGTAGACTAAATTCCAGTCTGTTACTAGTTTACCAGATAACAAACAAACAAAATTTGTTTATCAGTTAATCTTAGAAAAGTCTTCTCCATAAATCTTGAAGAACTAGCAGTATTTTCCTAAAGACATGAGAGTGAAACCATAGAAGGCTTGTTTAAAATATAACTACATTGCCGTTGACAAAGTAGCCTGGTCATTGCTGTGATTTGTAACACTTTAAGATGATAACTAGAATTGTAACTGATGACATTTTACCAGGACATATCAGTTTTTCATGAATTTCACATAATTTCTAGGATATCTATATAAGTAACATGAACCATACAATTTAACCTGAGAAGATTCATCACTCCTCCAACAATACTTCCCATATAATTTAACATGTCAAATGATCTCAGGTAGTTTAATAGCTCTTTGGGATGTCTGAGGGGCCCTCAAGCATCCCAAAGCCACCTCGAAGTTAAGTTATTTAGGAAGTTTTGTTGATAAATATCAAAAGGGTTTATAACAGTCAGTCAGATAGAATCATATAGATCACTGTGAAACAATACATTCACTTAGCCAAAGTAATAAAGAAGATTTCAAAGGTAAACACAGAACAGATCACTTCAGAGGCAAAGAAACTTAAAATCCATTATCAAAGGCAGTTCAACATTTCAAGAAAACTTGAATTCATGAACAAAACTCTTCCTTTGGGGTCCACTTTCCATAAAACCTTATCACTTTCTGTACCCGTTTATTCTCCCATCCTGAAACAGCCACTTGTAAGTCAGAGCTACTTTTTCCCTTCATAAAATGTAATTCCATTCCTCATACCTTCTTTACTGAAAACACACATCCTACTTTCTGTAAGCAACCAAAAACTGACCTTTATATAAGCATTCTATAGATTAGTGAACAAAAATACCAGTGATAATTTCTAAAAAAAATTCTAGAGAACATCACAGGATGGCATCAAACATTATTCATTAATAGCCCAGAATCTTTATTGTCTTTGTAAGAGGAAGTTCAGATCAGATCAGATCAGTCGCTCAGTCGTGTCCGACTCTTTGCGACCCCATGAACCGCAGCACGCCAGGCCTCCCTGTCCATCACCAGCTCCCGGAGGTCACTCAGACTCGCATCCATCAAGTCAGTGATGCCATCCAGCCATCTCAGCCTCTGTCGTCCCCTTCTCCTCCTGCCCTCAATCCCTCCCAGCATCAGAGTCTTCTCCAATGAGTCAACTCTTCGCATGAGGTGGCCAAAATACTGGAGTTTCAGCTTTAGCATCATTCCTTCTAAAGAAATTCCAGGATTGATCTCCTTCAGAATGGACTGGTTGGATCTTCTCGCAGTCCAAGGGACTCTCAAGAGTGTTCTCCAACACCACAGTTCAAAAGCATCAATTCTTCGGCGCTCAGCCTTCTTCACAGTCCAGCTCTCACATCCATACATGACCACAGGAAAGACCATAGCCTTGACTAGGCGAACCTTTGTTGGCAAAGTGATGTCTCTACTTTTGAATATGCTATCTAGGTTGGTCATAACTTTCCTTCCAAGGAGCAAGCGTCTTTTAATTTCATGGCTGCAGTCACCATCTGCAGTGATTTTGGAGCCCAGAAAAACAAAGTCTGACACTGTTTCCACTGTTTCCCCATCTATTTCCCATGCAGTGATGGGACCAGATGCCATGATCTTCGTTTTCTGAATGTTGAGCTTTAAGCCAACCTTTTCACTCTCCACTTTCACTTTCATCAAGAGGCTTTTTAGTCCCTCTTCACTTTCTGCCATAAGAGTCGTGTCATCTGCATATCTGAGGTTATTGATATTTCTCCCGGCAATCTTGATTCCAACTTGTGTTTCTTCCAGTCCAGCATTTCTCATGATGTACTCTGCATATAAGTTAAATAAACATGGTGACAATATGCAGCCTTGACGTACTCCTTTTCCTATTTGGAACCAGTCTGTTGTTCCATGACCAGTTCTAACTGTTGCTTCCTGACCTGCATACAGATTTCTTAAGAGGCAGATCAGGTGGTCTGGTATTCCCATCTCTTTCAGAATTTTCCATAGTTTATTGTGATCCACACAGTCAAAGGCTTTGGCATAGTCAATAAAGCAGAAATAGATGTTTTTCTGGAACTCTCTTGCTTTTTCCATGATCCAGAGGATGTTGGCAATTTGATCTCTGGTTCCTCTGCCTTTTCGAAAACCAGCTTGAACGTCAGGAAGTTCACGGTTCACATATTGCTGAAGCCTGGCTTGGAGAATTTTGAGCATTCCTTTACTAGCGTGTGAGATGAGTGCAATTGTTCGGTAGTTTGAGCACTCCTTGGCATTGCCTTTCTTTGGGATTGGGATGAAAACTGACCTTTTCCAATCTTGTGGCCACTGCTGAGTTTTCCAAATTTGCTGGCATATTGAGTGTAGTACTTTCACAGCATCATCATTCAGGACTTGGAATAGCTCCACTGGAATTCCATCACCTCCACTAGCTTTGAGAACCCCATGAACAGTATGAAAAGACAAAATGATAGGATACTGAAAGAGAAACTCCCCAGGTCAGTAGGGGCCCAATATGCTACTGGAAATCAGTGGAGAAATAACTCCAGAAAGAATGAAAGGATGGAACCAAAACAAAAAGAATACCCAGCTGTGGATGTGTCTGGTGATAGAAGCAAAGTCCAATGCTGTAAAGAGCAGTATTGCATAGGAACCTGGAATGTCAGGTCCATGAATCAAGGCAAATTGGAAGTGGTCAAACAAGAGATGGCAAGAGTGAATGTTGACATTTTAGGAATTAGCGAACTAAAATGGACTGGAATGGGTGAATTTAACTCGGATGACCATTATATCTACTACTGTGGGCAGGAATCCCTCAGAAGAAATGGAGTGGCCATCATGGTCAACAAAAGAGTCCGAAATGCAGTACTTGGATGCAATCTGAAAAGAGGAAGTTAGTATTCAGTAATGAATGTTTCAGAATCTTATTTGGAAATGACCTAGCTATTCCATAAACGTCTGTCACTTAGTTTGGCACAACCCTAGAAATTCAGGTTATCAGAATCTAGAGACCATTTTAGACTGACATTTTTAATCTTAATAGAGTTTATCTAAAAGCTCATATCTCATTTACATTTTTTGGAAATTTCTTCACTCCAGGTACCTTCCTTCCTGACAAATTTGTAACATATATAGCAAATATAACAATATTTTACTTACAATAAACCTAGGCAAAATGAAAATATGCTTAATGTTAATGATATTAGACATGTTTATATTGGATTAGCAAACAAACATTAATACTAGGTATTTAATATTGAATATTTCCCAATTCATGTTAATCTGAAATTCATTTAGGTTAATTTCTCTTCTATTTAGAATTGTCTGATTTGTAAGTGCTTTTCCAGTGGTCATATATAGATGTGAGAGTTGGACTGTGAAGAAAGCTGAGCGCCGAAGAATTGATGCTTTTGAACTGTGGTGTTGGAGAAGACTCTTCAGAGTCCCTTGGACGGCAAGCAGATCCAACTAGTCCATTCTAAAGGAGATCAGTCCTGGGTGTTTATCGGAAGGACTGATGCTAAAGCTGAAACTCCAATACTTTGGCCACCTCATGCAAAGAGTTGACTCATTGGAAAAGACTCTGATGCTGGGAGAGATTGGGGGCAGGAGGTGAAGGGGACGACAGAGGATGAGATGGCTGGATGGCAACATGGACTCGATGGACAGGAGTTTGGGTGAACTCCAGGAGTTGGTGTTCGACAGGGAGGCCTGGCATGCTGAAATTCATGGGGTTGGAAAGAGTTGGACATGACTGAGCGACTGAACTGAACTTTTCTTTAGGCCAATTAAATTAGAACTCATTTACAACATCAGCCATATTATCAAAAAAAGCCAAATGACACACACTGAGACATACATAAATCCAAACAGAAAGAAAAATGTCTCATAGTTTTCTGCCTGTGATTTAAAATGTCTCTTTGACTCCCCCCTCCTTTATTTATTTATTTATTTATTATTTTTATTATTTTTTTTTTTTTTTTTTGGTTGCCTGAAGTTCTAATTTCCCCAAGGCTGAGATCTCAGGAAAAGTGGGCCATTTATTTCAAGGACATGGAAAAGGTTCACTTCAAGCTTTTCCCTAAGCAGGCCTTTTAACAAGCTGCTGCTGCTAAGTCACTTCAGTCATGTCAGACTCTGTGCAACCCCAAAGACCTCAGCCCACCAGGCTCCCTCGTCCCTGGGATTCTCCAGGCAAGAACACTGGAGTGGGTTGCCATTGCATTCTCCAATGCATGAAAGTGAAAAGTGAAAGTGAAGTTGCTCAGTCATGTCTGACTCTTAGCGACCCCATGGACTGCAGCCTACCAGGCTCTGCTGTCCATGGGATTTTCCAGGCAAGAGTACTAGTTGTTTTAAATTGTACATGCAAAAAGAGCTGGTTTTGCAGTTTCCAAGAAAAAAAAATTATTTTAGCCAGTTTTCTACAGAGTCTAAAGAATATCATCGCTATCCTGTGTCAAAAAGTCATCTTTCCTTTCTGTAGTCCTAGTTTTATACCTAAATTATAGACCAAATAGTGCTCAAATTGATTGTGATATCAGAGGCAGATCAGCTGATAAAAATCTTTGATTGTCCGTCTGGAGGGAAGTGAGGTCTTTGTCCCATCAGAAGAATTAGAAGGGTTAAGGAAATTTGCAGAAGTGGGGGAAGCTTGGCCTTTCTCACCCTGAGAAACAGGAGTAGTTGGAGGGAATTCTTTAGGATGTTCAGGAGTAGGGGAAACTTTGTTCGCTTCCCACGTGAGAGCTAAGCATAGAGGAGAGTTTTTGATCCTTCAGGCTTTTGAATATAAGAGAAATACCTGGACCAAAGGGAACCTCAGAATCCTTTCCTAGAGATTGTATGGATATGAAAGGTCGAGCAGGGGTTGTCTAGGAAATCTGATGGAGAGAGACAGATGGGGACAGGAGATAGAGTGGCAACAGAAAGACACATGCGGCCTGAGTCTCTCAAATCCAGATTCTGACTGAGGGCCATGAAGGACTGAACATAAAGAAAATCTGAGTCCTTTCCCTGCTTCTGGCAAAAGCTAGTGTGCCATTCAGAGGCCATTTTTGGGTCCCCCTGTTTGTGTTGGGGCCAGGCCTTTGGCAGGGTCACAATTCTCCAGTTTCTGAGAATGTAGCCAAGGGATGAGTCTCAAAGAGGCTCCCAAGATGTACCATAACCCATCCTTAGCCTGTATACCATAGAATGGGGATACTAGAGTCACCGACTGGCAAAAGGGCATCCCTTTTTGTCTCAGTGACATCTCCACGCAACTAATGGCACTAAAACGGCCCACCATTCCAACAGTCGCGTCTGACAGTGAGAGGTGACCTCTGAGAACCTTGTAGCTAAGGCACCATGTGACCTGGTCAGAGAAAGAAAGAAATTCCCAGGAGCAACTGGGTGATTCACCATTTGGTGATTCCCTGAAACATGGAAACATCTTGGGATGGCTCAGAGGCAACGCCTGGGATCCTAGAAATCAATCCAGACAGAAAGAGAAAGAAGTGAAAGTGACAGGGACGGAGGCTGAGGTGCGGGGGACTGACCCGGGATGGGTTAAGTCCTGGGAGCTGCCTCGCTGTGTAATCTCGGCTTGAGGCCTTCTTCAGCTCTCTGTCCCGCCTTCCTCAAGAATGTTTTTTACAATCTTAAGACTCCAGCGAGTCTGGCTTGAGGCTACACCTCAAGGAGCAGAAACCTTTTGTATTGTTAATGTAAAACCAGAGATAAGCAAGAGTCTTGTATGTCGAATGTCACGTCCTACATGGTATAAATATGAGCATTAATAAAGACTGGGATCGGTCCTTAGTTGTCCGATCCTCTCAACCCCATCTTGCTTTCACTCTTTTCTTCTAAGCTCCTCGGCACCAGGGTTCCTAGGGGTTTCGCCTGATAAGCGCTGGCCGCGGCACTGAGGAATCCACCTTACAATCCTATTGGGGAAGATATGGCCAGTGGACAGTAGTCTCTGTTTTGCTTCAACCACTATGTGCCTGACATGATGCATGGAAGTTGTCTTGCTGGGTGTGGATGCCCTTGTGGCCTAATCCATTCCATGCCCCCTTGTCCTTACACAGGAGTCTTCATGGGGCAGGTGCCCTAATGGCTTTTAAGTGCCTGACCTGTGCCCACACAATATTGGTTGGCCTAGTCCTCAGTTGGAAAGAAGACAAAGGAGATACCCTCACCCATTTAGGCACCAGCTACTGGGGTGCAGTGAGCAGTGGGACCTTTGGAACACACCAGAAGGTAACCCTGGCCAGAGTTCCTCAGTTGCTTCCATAACACTTGCCTGTTTGCAGAGCGTCCCTATGAAAATGGAGAAGCAAGGAGGTGGGAAAGAGACCCCAAGTCCCCGTATGGGCCACCAAAAATGTCATGGTCCCGGTATAGGTTGAAAAAGAATTTCCAGACATGAGATAGCATGAGAGGGAAATAAAGTTTATTAGAATAGGAGATGCTGTTACAACAGAGGGCCAGCTCAAGGGAGAACCGACATTGAACAGGGGTCCTTAGTCCACTTTTATACCCAGGGTACAAGCAGTGGGATAGGGGTCTTGCGGGTCATTTGCTGATTGGATGAGGCATGTATACTGGATGAGGGGAGACAGGTTATACTGTTTAGGAGGACTTGAAATCCATTAATAATTACAACATGGGGTAGGGAAGGACAATAAGGGTCTGGTTTTTCCATTCCTGCATTCCAAGACCGTCCTTGATTTTATCTGCTCTTTCATCTTTTGATCACCACAATGAAGCAACCCAGACTGAGGATAATATGAAAGAAAAGGTAAAGACTGAAGAAATTCCATTAAGGAAAGCACTCTGTGCTTGGAGAAAGAGGAGGGAGGAGTCAGAAAGATAAACCTACACCAGGGGCAGAATCAGATTGGGAAATGCTGTGAGCCTGAGCTTTATCTTTAGGTGATAAAAGGCCAATAGAGGTTTTTAAAAATGGAAGCAACAGTATCAGATTTGCTTAACTGGAAAGATATCTCTGGAAGTGGTAGTGAATTTCCCGCTTTTCTGCCTTCATGCAAAAGTTGCTTCTTAGCTTAAACTTAATATCCTTTGACAGACATAATTGGCTCAATTGCACCCTTTTGGAAGGGGCAGAAGGAAGATAGAAGAGAGTTGTGAAGTGTGATGCGTGGAGATAATGATGTAGCCCCGCCCTTTTTTAGACCTCTGCTAGCTTCCACAGCATTCTTTCAGGCTACAGGCACTGAATCCCAGTATTTCCCTTCAGTCTTAAATAATTCTATGATCCTGGTTAGTTGCAATATCCTCATGGATGACTCAGATAGTAAAATAGCCTGGCAACTCTTCATATAAAGTCTTGGAGACCTTCATCCATACCCTTCTTCAGGGACTACTTTGATGGTAATAGACCTTGACAGCTCAGGGATGGAAATCTCAAGAACCTTCTCAGTGACCAACACTTGATATGACATTTGCTTCTCCTCCTCAAGGAATAATCTCACTATCCCCATTGATTATTGTCACTTTGATATTTCTCAAGAGCCTTGCCCTCAAGAGGATGGGATAGTTATATAAATGACAATTGAAAGGTAATAAGAAAATTCCCATAATGGAAATGATATAAAACTCAGCAGAGGCATTGATGAAAGAAGAACTAAATCTTCCCTTAAAATCAGGGAATGCTCCATTAAAAAGATTTTGAATTAAAATTTTATGGGTGAGCTGATGTTTGCCAGCTTCACAATTAGAGGAAGAGGGTTCTAATAGAAGAAACGCTATGTAGAAATCAAAATAGTGTTATAGTGAATGTCTTTTTCAAGGAACCACAGATATCACATATTATTAGTGAATATAGTTTGAAAATGGCCTCTGTGGCTAGATACGTGCTTACTACACCAAGAACTTCAATTGAAGTTCTTCAATGCTACACAAAGAAGATAAAATATTAATCCTGTAGGCTGTTTGAATCCATAGAATAATTTAGAGTATGAAATTATTTTTATCATTATTGCATATGACAAAACTTACTTTTGGTTCCTAATCAACTCCTTAGACTTTTGCATTAAAGTCTCTAAAGTGTCAAGAAAATGTAAACTCTCTTGGAAATTTGTTCCATATGCTTATGTCAAAAATCTGAATCTCCAATCTTAAACTCTACACAGAATTCCAAACTTATTTATTAACATCCCATTACCTTCAGATGCAGCATTGAGACATCTCCCTGTGACTTCCAACAATTTCTTGACTTCCTTGACATTTCACTTTAAAGGTGACAAACTACTTACTAGATTACACTCAATTTAAGCTCTTAGATATCATATTTAGCTATCATAATTAGACACTCTATTTATCACTCATAAATAATCACAAGTAAATTCTATTGTTATCTTTTATGTACTTCTCTATTTCAACTTTTTCTCTGTAACCAAAATTAAATTGCTGATTTTAGTCTTGTGTTCTATCTTCACTGATCCTGCTTTAAATGTCTCTTATTACTACTAGTAGGCCCTTAATGAATCTTTTAAGATGTATAATAAGCAAAAAACATTAATAGAAATTTAATTAGTATTACCAGCTACTTTAAACTCAAAGCCTAACTTGTTTCCTGGTATCAGATTAGATCAAATCAGTAGCTCAGTCGTGTCCGACTCTTTGCGAACACATGAACCACAGCACTCCAGGCCTCCCTGTCCATCACCAACTCCCGGAGTTCACTCAGACTCACATCATCAAGTCAGTGATGCCATCCAGCCATCTCATCCTCTGTCATCCCCTTCTCCTCCTGCCCCCAATCCCTCCTAGCATCAGAGTCTTTTCCAATGAGTACACTCTTCGCATGAGGTAGCAAAAGTACTGGAGTTTCAGCTTTAGCATCATTCCTTCCAAAGATATCCCAGGGCTGATCTCCTTCAGAATGGACTGGTTGCATCTCCTTGCAGTCCAAGGGAATCTTAAGCGTCTTCCCCAACACCACAGTTCAAAAGCATTAATTCTTCAGCACTCAGCCTTCTTCACAGTCCAACTCTAACGTCCATACATGACCACAGGAAAAACCATAGCCTTGACTAGACGAACCTTTGTTAGCAAAGTAATGTCTCTGTTTTTGAATATGCCATCTAGGTTGGTCATAACTTTCCTTCCAAGGAGTAAGCGTCTTTTAATTTCATGGCTGCAGTCACCATTTGTAGTGATTTTGGAGCCCAGAAAAATAAAGTCTGACACTGTTTCCACTGTTTCCCCATCTATTTCCCATAAAGTGACGAGACCGGATGACATGATCTTCATTTTCTGAATGTTATTTAAGATTCAGTTCAGTTCTATTCAGTAGCTCAGTTGTGTCCGACTCTTTGCGACCCCATGAATCGCAGCACGCCAGGCCTCCCTGTCCATCACCAACTCCCGGAGTTCACTCAGACTCACGTCCATGTGGTCAGTGATGCCATCTCATTCTCTGTCGTCCCCTTCTCCTCCTGCCCCCAATCTCTCCCAGCATCAGAGTCTTTTCCAATGAGTCAACTCTTGGCATGAGGTGGCCAAAGTACTGGAGTTTCTGCTTTAGCATCATTCCTTCCAAAGAAATCCCAGGGCTGATCTCCTTCACAATGGACTGGTTGGATCTCCTTGCAGTTCAAAGAACTCTCAAGAGTCTTCTCCAACACCACAGTTCAAAAGCATCAATTCTTCAGCGCTCAGTCTTCTTTACAGTCCAACTCTCACATACATACATGACCACTGGAAAAACCATAGCCTTGACTAGCCAGACCTTTGTTGGCAAAGTAATGCCTCTGCTTTTGAATATGCTATCTAGGTTGGACATAACTTTCCTTCCAAGGAGTAAGCGTCTTTTAATTTCATGGCTGCAGTCACCATCTGCAGTGATTTAGTGGATTCTAAGTCACTTCAGTCATGTCTGACTTTTTGCTACCCCATAGACAGCAGCCCACCAGGCTCTCCCGTCCCTTGGATTCTCCAGGCAATAACACTGGAGTGGGTTGCCATTTCCTTCTCCAATGCATGAAAGTGAAAAATGAAAGTGAAGTCTCTCAGTTGTATTCGACCCTCAGGGACCCCATGGACTGCAGCCTTCCAGGCTCCTCCATGCATGGGATTTTCCAGGCAAGCGTACTGGAGTGGGTGCCATTGCCTTCTCCGAAGTAGTGGATTCAGTTCAGTCAGTTCAGTCACTCAGTCATATCCAACTCTTTGTGACTCCATGAATTGCAGCACCCCAGGCCTCCCTATCACCAACTCCTGAAGTTCACTCAGACTCATGTTCATCAAGTCAGTGATGCCATCCAATCATCTCATCCTCTGTCATCCCCTTCTCCTCCTGCCCCCAATCCCTCCCAGCATCAGAGTCTTCTCCAATGAGTCAACTCTTTGCATGAGGTGGCTAAAGTACTGGAGTTTCAGCTTTAGCATCATTCCTTCCAAAGAAATTCCAGGGCTGATCTTCAGAATGGACTGATTGGATCTCCTTGCAGTCCAAGGGACTCTCAAGAGTCTTCTCCAACACCACAGTTCAAAAGCATCAATTCTTCGCCGCTCAGCCTTCCTCACAGTCCAACTCTCACATCCATACATCAGATCAGATCAGATCAGATCAGTCGCTCAGTCATGTCCGACTCTTCGCGACCCCATGAACCACAGCACGCCAGGCCTCCCTGTCCATCACCAGCTCCCAGAGGTCACTCAGACTCACATCCATCGAGTCATTGATGCCATCCAGCCATCTCATCCTCTGTCGTCCCCTTCTCCTCCTGCCCTCAATCCCTCCCAGCATCAGAGTCTTCTCCAATGAGTCAACTCTTTGCATGAGGTGGCCAAAATACTGGAGTTTCAGCTTGAGCATCATTCCTTCCAAAGAAATTCCAGGATTGATCTCCTTCACAATGGACTGGTTGGATCTTCTTGCAGTCCAAGTGACTCTCAAGAGTCTTCTCCAACACCACAGTTCAAAAGCATCAATTCTTCGGCTCTCAGCCTTCTTCACAGTAGCCTTGATTTGACGGACCTTTGTTGGCAAATTAATGTCTCTGCTTTTGAATATGCTATCTGGGTTGGTCATAACTTTCCTTCCAAGGAGTAAGCGTCTTTTAATTTCATGGCTGCAGTCACCATTTGCAGTAATTTTGGAGCCCAGAAAAATAAAGTCTGACACTGTTTCCACTGTCTCTCCATCTATTTCCCATCAAAACCAAAAACAATGTTTTGAATTTCAGATTAAAATACATATTTATTTCTTATGGCCAAATGATAACAATATTAATGATGACTGTACACACACACACACACACACACACACACACACACTCCCAGGTGGTACTAGTGGTAAAGAATCTTCCTGTAATGCAGGAGACCTGGGTTCCATTCCCAAGTTAGGAAGACCATCTGGAGAAAGGAATGACTACCCACTCCAGTATTCTTGCCTGGAGAATCCCATGGACAGAGGAGCCTGGTGGGCTACAGTCCATGGGGTTGCAAAGAATCAGACACAACTCAGTAACTAATTTCATACATTTTATATATATATATGAAAGCCCCAAACAGATGTCATGTCATTTAATCCTTACAACTCTGTGAAGAATTGCCCTCATTTAATAGAGAGAAAAGGAATTGAATATCAGTTAAATGTCTTGTATAAGTTCAAGGTGTTAGCAGAAAGAAGGATCCCAGGTTCAAACTGATGTCTGTCTAACTTCAGAGCTCTGTCTGAGAGATGACAGGAAAAGAGGAAAACACAGATTTCTAAAAATTTGCAGTTATCTGTGGGTATCATTGCAGATAATTTTTCATGTTATCTATCCTATTTTTCAAATTAACAAAGCAAGTGATATAGGAAGAGAAAGAATGGACTAACTCATCCTACAAAAGGCTAGAAATGTTGGGTACTGCAGGTCTTGCCATGTCTATAGCAATGGTATATTCTACTCCATTCTATTGTATCACAAAAGCAGCCACAAAAAGTGCATAAACGAATGAGTGTGGTTGTTTTCAAAGAAACTTCATTTTTGAATACTGACATTTGCTTTTCAGATGAGTTTCATGTGTCATGAATTATTTTTTTCTTTGTTTTTCAATGATTCAAAAATGTAAAAATCATTGTCAGGTTGCAGGCTGTACAAAAACAGGTGGTGGGTTGGAATCAGGACATGGTCTGCCTATGCCTAAAATAAAGGATAGCTTAACTATACAATCTGATTTATAAAATACAGAACTAAATCTTATAGTTTTCAAAACCTATTTTGGATTTTCATCTGTTAAAACTGAAAGGACTGAAAATGTCTTTGTGGTTTAGTTCTCAACCTATGTAGGAGAGCAATGAACAGAATGTTTTAGAAAACAGTGGCTCCTGAAATCTGAATGTGCTATGCTCCCTACATTTCTCTTGAATGTGGTTTCCCTTTCTGCTCCTCACATCCTCTACCTACCTATCCTGTCAGTCATAACTCATGCAAACCTCCCACATCCTTGTCTTCTCTTATTGTTGTACCCATGAGGAACTTTACTATCTTTAAAATCACATTGAAAATAATGTCCTATGGACACATTTAGCATTTTAATATTTTATATTTATTTCATGGTTTAGTAACTTAATAATAGAGATAATATATTATTCTTTCCCCAATAACTGTCATAATCCTTTCTAAAATTTGTGTTACTATAAACAACAAAATGTGGAATCTCATATCTTAGACTCAGTAATCAGGCATTGTTGTTATGGTTGTTCAGTCTCCCAGTTGTGTCTGACTCTTTGTGACCTATGGACTGCAGCTTGCCAGGCCTCCCTGTCCCTCACCGTCTCCCAGAGCTTGTCCTAGTTCATCTTCATTGCATTGATGATGCCATCCAGCCATCTCATCCTCTGATGCCCTCTTCTCCTTTTGCCTTCAATCTTTCCCAGTATTAGGGACTTTTGCACTGAAAAGTAATCAGGCATCTTAGGAGTTAAAAAGCCCCTGCCTCTCTTGGCCACATACAGCTCTGTTGTCCAATTTCTAAAATTCAAAGTCAGGTGACTTGCATGTTAGCACATGGCTAGTAACTGAATGAGGATTACTTCTTATTTTGACAGTAGTACGTCAATAAACTAACTGATCAGAAAATTCGTGCTTGGTTTTATGGACTTAAGTAAATAGCTAATTCCAAAATTTCAGGGGTGCAATATAACAAAAAATTTTTTTTTTTCCTTTCATTCACACAACAGTCCAATGAGATCATGTGTCTCTCTGGACAGTTTTCTACTATGACTCAACAATCTTGGCATTTTCAATATACCTCCATCATCCTCTAGAAGTCTCTTCTGAGTCTTTCATTGCATCTGACAGATCAAGTGGAGAAAGAGAAAAAGAACTTTCATTGAGAGCTTCTGATGGTCAAACACAGGCATGTCATTCATCACTGCTACTCATGTTGCTTTATCTTGAACCTAAATAACTACATGGCTGATGAGAAATGCGATTGACCAAGAAAGAGAAAACAGGATTGAGAAAGTATTAACAATGTCAGCTGCTAAGGTTATGAGGCTTCCCTAATTGAAAGCTGACTGATGCCAGTAGTAAAATTCTGTAAAAAATTTGAAATGTTAATTGTCAGAAAGCAACACAATACTGTAAAACAATTATCCTTCAATTAAAAATAAATTTAAAAAACAAAGTAAAATAAGGATCTAAAAATGTAAAATATTAATATATTGAAATTTCTTTAACACTAACAAAAAAGGCGTGTTTGGTTCAGTTCCGTCAACAGTCATGTCCAGCTCTTTGCAACCCCATGAACTGCAGCACACCAGGCCTCCCTGTCCATCACCAACTCCTAAAGTCCAAACCCATGTCCATTGAGTCAGTGATGCCATCCAACCATCTCATCTCTGTCATTCCCTTCTCTTCCTGCCCTCAATCTTTCCCAGCATCAGGGTCTTTTCAAATGAGTCAGCTCTTCACATGAGGTGGCCAAAGTATTGGAGTTTCAGCTTCAGCATCAGTCCTTCCAATGAATATTCAGGACTGATTTCCTTTAAGATGGACTGGTTGGATGTCCTTGCAGTCCAAGGGACTCTCAAGAGCCTTCTCCAACACCACAATTCAAAAGCATCAATTCTTTTGCGCTCAGCTTTCTTTATAGTCCAACTCTCACATCCATACATGACCACTGGAAAAACCATAACCTTGACTAGATGAATCTTTGTTGACAAAGTAATGTCTCTGCTTTTCAATATGTTGTCTAGGTTGGTCACAACTTTCCTTCCAAGGAATAAGCACCTTTTAATTTCATGGCTGCAATCACAATCTGCAGTGATTTTGGAATCCAGAAAAATAAAGTCAGCCACTATTTCCACTGTTTCCCCATCTATTTCCCATGAAGTGATGGGACCAGATGCCATGGTCTTAGTTTTCTGAATGTTGAGTTTTAAGCCAACTTTTTCACTCTCCTCTTTCACTTTCATCAAGAGGCTTTTTAGTTCTTTTTCACTTTCTGCCATAAGGGTGGTACATGTACCCTATATTAAATCTTAAAAATTCATTAGTTTTTACTTTAAAAAGGAAAAAAACCAAGAATTTGTTGTTTTTTTTTTAGTCTTCAAGTCATGTCCAACACTTTGTGACTCCATGGACTGTAGCCTACCAAACTTCTCTATCCATGGAATTTTCCAGGCAAAAAAATTGGAATGGGTTGCCATTTTCTACTCCAGGATATCTTCCCCACCCAGAGACCAAAACTTCAAACCTGCAATTCCTGTATTGTCAGGAGGTTTCTTTACCTCTTAGCCATGGGGAAAGCCAAGAATTTATTATTAATAGCTAGCAATAATTGAAACTTTTGCAAGCATCTATAATGTTATTTTTTTGCATTTAGAATACAGTATGTTTTAAGGCCCAATCAGTACTGATAGATCTTTGCTTCACTGGCTTTCAGCTCTGACAAAGTGTGAGATTCTAAGTTTTATCATCCTTAATGACTGTAATTAACATATTAGGATTCCTTGAAAACAAGATCTGAAGCTCTTTCTTTCCTTTTGTGGGTAAGTGTCAGGAAGCCTTTGAAAGATAACTTTTATCTTTGATTCTTCTCAGCAAATGAGTCCTGACTTTATTGTCTGTTTCTTAGTCCTTCTCATTAACACACAACAAAATAAAATAGTTACTGGTGTTTTTAAGAAGTACAAAAAAAAAATAAAAAGATAATTTAAAGAATAAGAGGTACAAGAGCCTTGATTGAGTTGTAGGGCCTTTTTTTTAATTTTAAAAGAATACATTTTCAAAAGTTTGTGTCTGGTATTGTTAATAACATTTAACTAACTTTAAGCATAATTATATTTGCTTTTAGATTCACTTGAATAAAATGCTGCTGGCTTTATGAATATTCATGCATAAGGTATAGAATCGACAATGGTGTTCGGAGTTGTAATGAAAGGCTTCTCTTGAATGTCTGTTGATACTAAATGTTGATTTTACTTTTGAGAAATTCTTTTCCTACAGGACAATTTTTTAATCCTATAAACTGCTCTTTGCTGCCCTTGGAAAGGACAAATACAAATTCCTTTGAGAATACCTTGTAAGAGCAAAGTGAACCCTATCATCTCTCTGACCTCAATTCTTCAATGACTTTCTGTTGCAGCTGAAGGCTGGTCACCTTTCTATTGTGTTTCATTCAGAGAACAGGACTCCTTGAAACCTTTTAGAATGATGGAATTTGGACATCTGACTATGAGTAAAAGTTTTTGATGATCTTTATTATATCATAGCACAATCATTCAATTAACCTCCTTATATTTTTTGTGGTATACTGAAGTACTCTTGAAATGTGTTGTGCCTTCTTACTAAAATGTGTATTCATGTACCTCTTAAACTAGATTGTAAAAGATGAACATTTGGGTAGAAAAAATACTAAAAATTTGGAACACATAGTCAATAATTAAGGTAGAATTTAATTTCTCTCCAGTTTATCTTTATTTGTCAAAACTGGATCTGATATACCACATAAAATATCTTAATTCATCTGAATTCTTTCAAGATTTTCTATTTGTGTTTGGCTTTCTCCTGGTTTTTGATATGCCCAATAATTTTTTGATGAAAGCCTGGCATGATATCTCAGTAACAGAAACTGAGGTAAAAGGCCTAAGGTATAAGTTTTTATGTTAATCTAACTAGAAGTTGAGCTTTTTCAGCTATAATCTACTGGTTTTTCCAGTAGTCATGTGAGTTGGACTATAAAGAAAGCTGAACACTGAAGAACTGATGCTTTTGAACTGTGGTGTTGGAGAAGACTCTTGAGAGTCCCTTGGACAATTTGTCAACATTATCACTTAAGGGTTTCTATGAACTCCAGAAATTTCTGCTTTCAGTAAGCAGATCTCAATTGTTAATGCTTACATTCACTGGCTTCTCCAGATTTTAGGGTGATGATTAGTCCTGCAATCTTAATGTCTCTCTTGGATCTAAGAAGAGACATTGATTCTGAGTTTGTTCAGATGTTTTCTTACTGTAAGGTTGGAAATGACAACTCCTAAACTCTTGTTGGAAATAAAACAGGAAGTCTCCTATTCTTTATTTGAATGATACTTTTTGATATATTTTTTCATTATAATAAACAAGTTTATTTTCATGTACTATCTTTATATTTGCATAATTTTACTTCTATACTCTATACAGATAAAATTTATTTAAATTAATTATTACATGTTCTAAGATTATGGGAGTAAATTTCATCAATAATAAACAAACAAGTTTTAGGAACAAATAATTGTTACTAATTATACTGGTACCATCTAGTCAAAGCTATAGTTTTTCCAGTTGTCATCTATGGATGTGAGAGTTGGACTATAAAGAAAGCTGAGCACCAAAGAATTGATGCTTTTGAGCTGTGGTGTTGGAGAAGACTCTTGAGAGTCCCTTGGACAAGCAAGGAGATCCAGCAGTCCATCCTAAAGGAAATCAGTGCTGAATATTCATTGGAAGGACCAATGCTGAAGCTGAAACTCCAGTACTTTGACCCTGATGCAAACAACTGACTCATTTGAAAAAATCCTGACTAGGAAAGAATGAAGGCAGAAGGAGAAGGGGGTGACAGAGGATAAGATAGTTGGATGACATCACTGACTCAATGGATATGAGTTTAAGTAAACTCCAGAAATTGGTAATGGGCAGGGAGGCCTGGCGTGCCACAGTCCATGGGCTTGCAAAGAGTTGGACATGACTGAGCAACTGAACTGAACTGATACTGGTAGCAGATGCTTTAAACTAGATTAAAAGAGATACTTAAAGCCCAGTGTTTGAAGTTTGGCTGCCCATAAAGAGTATCTAGAAATATAAAAGATTTGAGTAGCATTGGGATAAGTCTGTGAATACTGAGCTCTTTAGAAGAAATTGACATGAAATGAAGTAGTTTCATATGAGCCTCAAAAAGCTTATCTTCAGTGGCAGAGTCAGCTAATAGAAAACCTATAAATATATTAAACTGTCATTATATTCTAGATTTAGTAGTAGACAGTAGGTATCAAGAAGTATTATCTGCAATATATAAAATAGAATCATAATATGGGTAACATTCCTTGGCATAAATCTAAGAAGGCAAAGAACTTCTGTTTCTCATTTTTAAATGTTAAGCTGGATAATTCATAAAAAAGATTCATTTGTGCTAAATAAGAAAAGGAGTAGGTCAAGGTTGTATATTGTCACCCTGCTTATTTAACTTATATGCAGAGTATATCATGAGAAATGCTGGGCTTGAAGAAACATAAGCTGGAATCAAGATTACTGGGAGAAATATCAATAACCTCATGGCATCGCTGACTCAATGGACATGAGTTTTGATAGGGTCCGGGAGTTGGTGATGGAGAGGGAGGCCCAGCATGCTGCAGTCCATGGGGTCACAAAGAGTCAGACACGACTGAGCAACTGAAGTGAACTGAACTGATAGAAAGAAATCCTGCTATTTATAGCAACATATATGAAACTTTGGGTATATTGTGCTAAGTGAAGTGTGTCAGGGAAAGAGAAACAAATACTATATGATCTCAATTATATGTGGAACAAAAAAAAAAACACAAAAAAAACAAATACAGAAACAGAACACACAGCAGATTGGCAATTACAAGGGATAGGTGATGTGAGTGAGGGAAATGGTAGAAAGTACTCAAGGGATATACATTTCCAGTGACAGATGAGTAAGTTAGTGACAGATAAGTAAGTTCTGGGGTTGTGACATATGGCATAACAATCCTGTGCTGTACATTTGAAAGTTGCTAAGAAAATAGATCTTAAAATTTCTCATCGTACGGACACACACAAAACTGTGTGAGACGTTGGACATATCAAGTAACTTTATTTTTGTAATCATTTTGCAATATATACCTGTGTAAAATCATACAATAATTTTATACAATATGTCAGTTACATCTCCTCAAATTTGAATTTTTTTTAAACAGGTGGCTTAGTTAGTGGTATTTATATTACAGAAAGGAAGAGGAAATGGATAAGATATTAAAGAAGTATTCTAGGTGAAAATTAGAGAGCAGGTTGAGCACATATGCTTTTTGACCTTTAGTGTGACATAAAAACAAGAGACACTTTATCACTTAACAAATAAGAAGCTTACAGGTGTCGTTTTCTGCAGCAGTCTTTCAAGAGAAAAGCATTTTAAGTCCTATTTGCAGATAGTAATCAACTTGAACTGGTAGACTTAGATAACACAGAATTAGTGAGGCCAAACTTTGAGTTCAAAATTATTTGAGAATAGTCACAGACAATTAGAGCTGAGCAATCATGTTGGACAAGACTACTGATCAACCTAGAGTAGGATATAATATTAGTGAATAAAGAGAGGGGTAATTTAGTTGAGGGAATTTATGGAATAAGGAATCAAATGAATGTCTAGGTATTAAATATAATATACAAACAGCAAGAAAGATGATTCTATCAATCAGACAAAATGAATGGCTTACCAAAGAAATATTTAACACTTAATTCTAAATATTTGTCTAGAACCTTTCACACATATAATACATCTAACATGATTTCCAAAATCGAATAGACTTTTAATTCTTCTATGTCACTGGAACAGAAAACAGAGCTGAAAAACATTCACAAATTTGTAGTAAAATAATTTGTGACCATGTCAATGAAGAAGTTGAAGTTGAACGGTTCTATGAAGACCTACAAGACCTTTTAGAATTAACACCCCAAAAAGATGTCCTTTTCATCATAGGAGACTGGAATGCAAAAGTAGGAAGTCAAGAAACACCTGGAGTAACAGGAAAATTTGGCCTTGGAATACAGAATGAAGCAGGGCAAAGACTAATAGAGTTTTGCCAAGAAAATGCACTGGTCATAGCAAACACCCTCTTCCAACAACACAAGAGAAGTTTCTATACATGGACATCACCAGATGGTCAACACCGAAATCAGATTGATTATATTCTTTGCAGCCAAAGATGGAGAAGCTCTATACAATCAGCAAAAACAAGACCAGGAGCTGACTGTGGCTCAGACCATGAACTCCTTATTGCCATCAGATCAGATCAGATCAGATCAGTCGCTCAGTCGTGTCCGACTCTTCGCCACCCCATGAACCGCAGCACGCCAGGCCTCCCTGTCCATTACCAACTCCCGGAGGTCACTCAGACTCACATCCATCGAGTCAGTGATGCTTATTGCCATATTCAGACTTAAATTGAAGAAAATAGGGAAAACCACTAGACCATTCAGGTGTGACCTAAATCAAATCCCTGATGATTATACAGTGGAAGTGAGAAATAGATTTAAGGGCCTAGATCTGATAGATAGAGTGCCTGATGAACTATGGAATGAGGTTTGTGACATTGTACAGGAGACAGGGATCAAGACCAACCCATGGAAAAGAAATGCAAAAAAGCAAAATGGCTGTCTGGGGAGGCCTTATAAATAGCTGTGAAAAGAAGAGAAGCGAAGAGCAAAGGAGAAAAGGAAAGATATAAACATCTGAATGCAGAGTTCCAAAGAATAGCAAGGAGAGATAAGAAAGCCTTCTTCAGCCGACACTGCAAAGAAATAAAGGAAAACAACAGAATAGGAAAGACTAGAGATCTCTTCAAGAAAATCAGATATACCAAAGGAACATTTCATGCAAAGACGGGCTCGATAAAGGACAGAAATGGTATGGACCTAACAGAAGCAGAAGATATTAAGAAGAGATGGCAATAATATACAGAAGAACTGTACAAAAAAGATTTTCACGACCCAGATAATCACGATAGTGTGATCACTGACCTACAGCCAGACATCCTGGAATGTGAAGTCAAGTGGGCCTTAGAAAGCATCACTACAAACAAAGCTAGTGGAGGTGATAGAATTCCAGTTGAGCTATTCCAAATCCTGAAAGATAATGCTGTGAAAGTGCTGCACTCAATATGCCAGCAAATTTGCGAAACTCAGCACTGGCCACAGGACTGGAAAAGGTAAGTTTTCATTCCAATCCCAAAGAAAGACAATGCCAAAGAATGCTCAAACTACCACACAATTGCACTCATCTCACACGCTAGTAAAGTAATGCTCAAAATTCTCCAAGCTAGGCCTCAGCAATACGTGGACTGTGAATTTCCTGATGTTCAAGCTGGTTTTAGAAAAGGCAGAGGAACCAGAGATCAAATTGCCAACATCTGCTGGATCATGGAAAAAGCAAGAGAGTTCCAGAAAAACATCTATTTCTGCTTTATTGATTATGCCAAAGCCTTTGACTGTGTCAGATCAGATCAGATCAGTCGCTCAGTCGTGTCCGACTCTGCGACCCCATGAATCGCAGCACGCCAGGCCTCCCTGTCCATCACCAGCTCCCAGAGGTCACTCAGACTCACATCCATCAAGTCAGTGATGCCATCCAGCCATCTCATCCTCTGTCGTCCCCTTCTCCTCCTGCCCTCAATCCGTCCCAGCATCAGAGTCTTCTCCAATGAGTCAAATCTTCGCATGAGGTGGCCAAAGTACTGGAGTTTCAGCTTTAGCATCATTCCTTCCAAAGAAATTCCAGGGCTGATCTCATTCAGAATGGACTGGTTGGATCTCTTTGCAGTCCAAGGGACTCTCAACAGTCTTCTCCAACACCACAGTTCAAAAGCATCAATTCTTCAGCGCTCAGCCTTCTTCACAGTCCAGCTCTCACATCCATACATGACCACAGGAAAGACCATAGCCTTGACTAGGCGAAACTTTGTTGGCAAAGTAATGTCTCTGCTTTTGAATATGCTATCTAGGTTGGTCATAACTTTCCTTCCAAGGAGTAAGCATCTTTTAATTTCATGGCTGCAGTCACCATCTGCAGTGATTTTGGAGCCCCAAAAAATAAAGTCTGACACTGTTTCCACTGTTTCCCCATCTATTTCCCATGAAGTGATGGGACCAGATGCCATGATCTTCGTTTTCTGAATGTTGAGCTTTAAGCCAACCTTTTCACTCTCCACTTTCACTTTCATCAAGAGGCTTTTGAGTTCCTCTTCACTTTCTGCCATAAGGGTGATGTCATCTGCATATCTCAGGCTATTGATATTTCTCCCGGCAATCTTGATTCCAACCTGTGTTTCTTCCAGTCCAGTGTTTCTCATGATGTACTCTGCATATAAGTTAAATAAACAGGGTGACAATATACAGCCTTGACGTACTCCTTTTCTTATTTGGAACCAGTCTGTTGTTCCATGACCAGTTCTAACTGTTGCATCCTGACCTGCCTACAGATTTCTCAAGAGGCACATCAGGTGGTCTGGTATTCCCCTCTCTTTCAGAATTTTCCACAGTTTATTATGATCTACACAGTCAAAGGCTTTGGCATTGTCAATAAAGCAGAAATAGATGTTTTTCTGGAACTCTCTTGCTTTTTCCATGATCCAGCGGATGTTGGCAATTTGATCTCTGGTTCCTCTGCCTTTTCTAAAACCAGCTTGAACATCAGGAAGTTCACAGTTCACATATTGCTGAAGCCTGCCTTGGAGAATTTTGAGCGTTACTTTACTAGCATAGATCACAATAAACTATGGAACATTCTGAAAGAGATGGGAATACCAGACCACCTGATCTGCCTCTTGAGAAATCTGTATGCAGGTCAGGAAGCAACAGTTAGAACTGGACATGGAACAACAGACTGGTTCCAAATAGGAAAAGGAGTTCGTCAAGGCTGTATATTGTCACCCTGTTTATTTCACTTATATGCAGAGTACATCATGAGAAACGCTGGACTGGAAAAAACACAAGTTGGATCAAGATTGCTGGGAGAAATATCAATAACCTCAGATATGCAGATGACACCACCCTTATGACAGCAATTGAAGAGGAACTAAAAAGCCTCTTGATGAAAGTGAAAGTGGAGAGTGAAAAAGTTGGCTTAAAGCTCAACATTCAGAAAATGAAGATCATGGCATCCGGTCCCGTCACTTCATGGGAAATAGATGGGGAAACAGTGGAAACAGTGTCACACTTTATTTTCTGGGCTCCAAAATCACTGCAGATGTTGATTGCAGCCATGAAATTAAAAGACGCTTACTCCTTGGAAGGAAGGTTATGACCAACCTAGGTAGCATATTCAAAAGCAGAAACATTACTTTGCCAACAAAGGTTCATCTAGTCAAGGCTATGATTTTTCCTGTGGTCATGTATGGATGTGAGAGTTGGACTGTGAAGAAGGCTGAGCACCAAAGAATTGATGCTTTTGAACTGTGGTGTTGAAGAAGACTCTTGAGAGTCCCTTGGACTGCAAGGAGATCCAACCAGTCCATTCTGAATGAGATCAGCCCTGGAATTTCTTTGGAAGGAACGATGCTAAAGCTGAAACTCCAGTACTTTGGCCACCTCATGCGAGGATTTGACTCATTGGAAAAGACTCCAATGCTGGGAACGATTGGGGGCAAGAGGAGAAGGGGACAACAGAGGATGAGATGGCTGGATAGCATCAGTGACTCGATGGACATGAGTCTGAGTGAACTCCGGGAGTTGGTGATGGGCAGGGAGGCCTTGTGTCCTGCGATTCATGGGATTGCAAAGAGTCAGACACGACTGAGCAACTGATCTGATCTGATCTGATGTCAATATTGCAGTACAATGGACAAAGGATATGTTTTTGATCAACGAGACTTTCTCAACTGGCTATCTATTTAAAGGTATGAATTTTGATCTCTCCTTCCATAGACAAAAATCAAGTTCAGGTGGATTGTACATTTACATATGAAAAGTAAAATAATAAAGTTTCCAGAAGGTAGCAGTTAAGAATATCTAAAATTATTGACTAACAAGATATTTTTACAGTGATGCAAAGTTAGTAATTGAAGGAAAAATAATATTACTGCATTAATGGTAAGACCATCTTTTCATTAAAAATTACCTGTACAAAAGTTAAAAAGCAACTCATGTTGTGGGAGAAGACATTTCTAATGCATAAATCCAATGAAGATTTAATAATATTTAAAGAATTCTAAATATATTTGTAGAAACCTCTTCTAAATAAATAAGGAAAATATCACCGTACATTAAAAAAAAAAAAAAAATGAGGGAAAGACTCAAACAAGTCCTTCACAACACAATATATCTAAATGGCCAATAAACATGAGAAAGCATGCTCAACTTCATTAGTGACCTGGGAAAAGAAAAACCTAAAATTAAAACCTAAAACTGACACCCACCTCATTCTCAGTAGAATACATAAGAAACACTAAAATGTCCTGTAACAGTGGATATGGGGAGCAAACCAAACTCATATATTCTTTTTGGGGAGTAAATTGGTATAAGCACTTTGGCAAACAGTTTTGCTGATCTTCTAAAGCTAAATATACTAAACCCTTGAGCCAGCTGTTTTTCTCCATAGTATCAACCAAGTAGATCAGATCAGATCAGTCGCTCAGTCGTGTCCGACTCTTTGCGACCCCATGAACCGCAGCACGCCAGGCCTCCCTATCCATCACCAGCTCCCGGAGGTCACTCAGACTCGCATCCATCGAGTCAGTGATGCCATCCAGCCATCTCATCCTCTGTCGTCCCCTTCTCCTCCTGCCCTCAATCCCTCCCAGCATCAGAGTCTTCTCCAATGAGTCAACTCTTCGCATGAGGTGGCCAAAATACTGGAGTTTCAGCTTTAGCATCATTCCTTCTAAAGAAATTCCAGGATTGATCTCCTTCAGAATGGACTGGTTGGATCTTCTTGCAGTCCAAGGGACTCTCAAGAGTCTTCTCCAACACCACAGTTCAAAAGCATCAATTCTTCGGCGCTCAGCCTTCTTCACAGTCCAGCTCTCACATCCATACATGACCACAGGAAAGACCATAGCCTTGACTAGGTGAACCTTTGTTGGTAAAGTAATGTCTCTGCTTTTGAATATGCTATCAAGGTTGGTCATAACTTTCCTTCCAAGGAGTAAGCGTCTTTTAATTTCATGGCTGCAGTCACCATCTGCAGTGATTTTGGAGCCCAGAAAAACAAAGTCTGACACTGTTTCCACTGTTTCCCCATCTATTTCCCATGCAGTGATGGGACCAGATGCCATGATCTTCGTTTTCTGAATGTTGAGCTTTAAGCCAACCTTTTCACTCTCCACTTTCACTTTCATCAAGAGGCTTTTTAGCCCCTCTTCACTTTCTGCCATAAGGGTGGTGTCATCTGCATATCTGAGGTTATTGATATTTCTCCCGGCAATCTTGATTCCAACTTGTGTTTCTTCCAGTCCAGCATTTCTCATGATGTACTCTGCATATAAGTTAAATAAACATGGTGACAATATACAGCCTTGACGTACTCCTTTTCCTATTTGGAACCAGTCTGTTGTTCCATGACCAGTTCTAACTGTTGCTTCCTGACCTGCATACAGATTTCTTAAGAGGCAGATCAGGTGGTCTGGTATTCCCATCTCTTTCAGAATTTTCCATAGTTTATTGTGATCCACACAGTCAAAGGCTTTGGCATAGTCAATAAAGCAGAAATAGATGTTTTTCTGGAACTCTCTTGCTTTTTCCATGATCCAGCGGATGTTGGCAATTTGATCTCTGGTTCCTCTGCCTTTTCTAAAACCAGCTTGAACGTCAGGAAGTTCACGGTTCACATATTGCTGAAGCCTGGCTTGGAGAATTTTGAGCATTACTTTACTAGCATGTGAGATGAGTGCAATTGTTCGGTATCTATCCCAAAGTACTCCAAATATAGATACGACCTTAAAGAACTATTAACAATAGCCAACTATTGGAAACAACATAAATATCCCTCTATATTGGAATGCATAACTACGCTACAACGTATTCATTCAATGAATGAATAAACCATACAACAATGAGTGAAGAAACTGCAATTACATCCAATAACATGAGTGAGCTTTACAAATAAAATGTCAAGCAAACTAAAACAGTCACAGGAGACTATACTGTATAATTTTATGTATTAAAGTAACAGTGAGAGAAAGAGAGAACAAAACATACATAGAATTGACACCTTACATAAACAATTAAGTTAGTGGTTATCCTTCGTAGATGGTAGTCTTTCATAGAGAATCCTAGGGACAAGGGAGCCTGGTAGGCTGATGTCTATAAGTTCGCAGAGTCGAACACCACTGAAGCGACTTAGCAGCAGCAGCAGTCTTGGAAGGAGGCAGAAAGCTTCTGGTTGTGGTCTGTATTCTATTTTTTTACCTGGTTTCTGTTTACATGGATATGTTTACAAGAGCAAATTCATTAAGCTTTATTGTTTTAATTTGTGCAATTATTCTATATGTACATTTCACATGGATAAATTTTAAAAAATATCCTTATTGGGCATGTCCACAGACATAAATCCCCAGGTTTGCTGATAGAAACTCTTGTTTTACAAGTTCTGTAATCCATGATTTCTTTTTTTCTTTTTCTTTAAAATTTAAATTTCTTAAAGACAAATTTTGCTTGTTACTTTAGTTAAAATAAATGAGTTTGAGGTCATATCTGTCCAAGATTAATCATATGAAATGGAGGCACTTCAGAGAACAGATAATTTAAGATATATTTGAAGGGTAATGAGTAGACTGGTATGATTAACTCATGCATTCCAGAAAGAAATGATGCAAGTGATGAAGTAATAAAAATGGAAACATAATTTGGTTTCAAGTGATGAAAGTGGAAAGGTAATTTAGATTCCAGTAATTGAGATCTTTGAATGTTATGCTAAAGTATTTGACTGTATTTTGTATATAATGAGGCACACAGAAGGTTTTTGAAAAGGAAAATGACAGAATGTTACCTGTTTTTGTGAAGATAATTCAGGTGACAGTGTGAAAAACAGATTAAAAAGATTAGAATTCAGTGGCCTGGAGATTAATTGGATAGATACTGCAACAGATAAAGCAGATGATGAATACCTGAACCAAGATATTAACAGAGGCAACTTTAGAAGAGAAAGGCAGAGAATTTTTTTAAATGTACTAATAAGAAAATTAACAGAATTTAACAGCTGATTGAATATTGGAAACAGGAACAAAATGCTTGAACTAAAGGTAACTTTAGTACCTCTGCTGCTGCTGCTGCTGCTAAGTCACTTCAGTCATGTCCAACTCTGTGTGACCCCATAGACAGCAGTCCACCAGGCTTTCCCATCCCTGGGATTCTCCAGGCAAGAACACTGGAGTGGGTTGCCATTTCTTTCTCCACTGCATGAAAGTGAAAAGTGAAAGTGAAGTCGCTCAGTCGTGTCAGACTCTTAGCGACCCCATAGGCTGCAGCCTACCAGACTCCTCCGTCCGTGGGATTTTCCAAGCAAGAGTACTGGAGTGGGATGCCATTGACTTCTCCGTTAGTATTTCTAGTCTGTGAAAAAAAATTTCTTTAGCAGAAATAATAAATAGAAAAGGAACAGCATTAAAGAGGAACTAATGAATTCATCCTAGAATACTAGAGTCTAGTGTAGTCAAGTTTGGTATAATGCCAGTATTAACTGGCAATGAAAAGTTGGGGTTTAGAAGGCAGGTTTGGATGCAAACATGTATTTAGTAGTTTTGGCACAAAGGTCATCTTTGAAGCCATAGAAATAATTTCCCAAAAACTACCTGTCAGGTTGACTCTTTATTGTCTCTTATTGTTTTGATATAACTTTGTTTCAGCTAAATTTATGTGTATATTTCTGAATTCTATGTATGAAAGCAATATTCCATATTTATTTGTATATTCTTTCACATTGCTCTACATGGTACTGGGCCTAGAGTGGTCATTGGCTACTAACTTTGGTGATTTGATGTTTTGAATATCCGATAGCCTCATGCTGCTATATTCATTAAGAATTTTATAACTTTCAAATACTTATAGTATAGAATATATCACTCAGCATCTCAAATGTATATGTAACAGAGCAACCTACATTATGTAATTTGTTTTTATAATAGCAAATGTTTCAAAAACATCTTTAAACAAATTAGTTAGATCTTATAGTCACTTCAAATTTGATTATCAGTTATTTTTTGCTACTAGAGATACCAGTTAATTTTTGCCTTCATTATTCCCTACATAGATTATTACATTAGCCTCAAATTCTGGATCCCTTTCTTCAGTCTGATTCTACAATTGCTATTTCACTTTGTAGCCAATAATCTTTCTGTCTATAATTTATACCTTGCTTCAGGGTAGCTGTTAAGAATTATCTCCAGTCATTCTTGTAATCATTCCACATCAGTGAGCTTTCTGTAGAATCCTACCATTAGGATTTACTGAATCAATAGCAAAATAAAAAAACATAACTTCAGTTGAGGGAAAATGGCTGTATTAGTCTGACTTCTCTAGAGAAATAGAACTAATAAAAGATAGATACATAGATATATACAAATATAGATGCATAGATGTATAGATAGATTTTATATATATACACATATATGTGTGTGTATAGATACACGAAGTGATCTACTATGAGAAACTGGCTCACGCAATTATGGAGGCTGACAAGTCCCATGATTGTCATCTGAAGCTGGGTACCCAGGAAAGTCAGTGGTATAATTTAAACTGAGTCCAAAATCTTGATAAATAGGAGTCAACAGGACAGCAGATCAATGTCCCAGCTCAAGCAAAGAGGTTAAAAAAAAAGGGTCAGATTCTTCCTTTCTCTACCTTTTTGTTCTGTTGAGGAGCCCTACCACAGATTGCATGGTGCTGGCTACATTGTAGAAGGTAAACAACTTTATGGAGTCCAGTCATGAAAATGCTAATTTCATCCAGAAACACCCTTTCAGACATACTCAGAAATCATGTTTAGTCAAATATCTGCACACCCCGGGATCCAGTCAAGTTGACAGTAAAATTAACCACCACAGAGGCTGTGTTTCAGGAGCTCATTATTAGGATGTTGTTTTATTATATGGAAATCCTCTTTTTAAATGATGGTCAGATAATGTACTAATCCTTTTCCCAAAATAAAGACCTAGTCTTTAAAATTAAATATTTAATGTGACCTTAATTTTACCATTTTAGTGGAAATCTTTCCAAAATAGATTTTCTGTGTTTTCGCCTTTTAAATACCATGTACTGAATATAATTTTAACTTTCACTGAATGACTCAGGAACTTCATTATCAATCTCTGTTGACTCTAACTTAAAAATTTTCTGTATCTACCTTTTCATATCACCCTTACCAATGCCACTCTGGACCACATAAATGCTGTACCTGTGATTTATTCTGCTCTGAATGATAATTTAATACATTTGCTAACTTGTGCCCCTCACAACTATACACACAAGCACACACACGCACACACACAAACAGAAAGACTTCTAATTTGTTGCTTCTAAAGTGCCACAAACTCAAATAGCAGCTAAAAAAAAATCACATCAAAATAATGTCTAAAATTAGCATGCATAGGTTCTAAATGGCATCCTGAAGGGCTTTCTTTAAGGAAGTGATATAACTTTTCTGCACATGATTGAATGGCATAAGGTTTTGCTTTCATGCTTTTAGCTGTTCTAAATATTTGACATTATAGGAAAAATCTCAACATAAGTGAGGTATTATTTTCTATGGCATAGAAGTCACACTGATTCAAACAGTCAGTTTAAAAGGGCAGGAAGAAAAAGAGACTCATGTGTCAGTGATTTAATTTTCTAGTTAAATTGCTTCCATTTTCATTTTTTAAGCAATAAACTTGTTGAGCCACTAAAGAATAAATCTGAAATGCAATCTGAAGCATTTAGCAGGTTCTCAACAATTAAAACAGTGGAACTGAGAAAATAACAGAGGAAGCACAATGGAAGACATACATATAACACTGACGTATCAGAGTCGATCTTATTGAGAAGGTGAAAACTGAATTTTAAGACTAGGGAAATGACTTTTCATGATGAACATATTTATCTCATTCCCACATAACAGTATTAAATATCAAAACTAGGTTAGTCATCTCTTCACTGGAACTCTAATGAAATGTTAATGATGCAAATGAGTTCCACCATTCGTTGCATGGTTTACTGTAAGCAACATTTTATTATTCTAACATAATAATAATGGTGATCCACTATATTTACATAGCTCCAACATCCAAAAGAAAATCTCTAAATATGTGATACAAGCATTTAGAAACTCCTTCAAAGCTATAGAAATAAAGACATATAATGCGGTGCCATTGCCTTCTCCAGTAACTGAACATACTATTGATCAGACATACTATTGATCAAACTGAACATACTATTGATCAAACAGAGATTAATAGTACTGCTTGGGTGATTAACTTAATTAGTCTAATTTAGTGCAACTCATTTAGATTGCTGTATAAAATGGAAACCAAGATGACAGCTAGTGAATTAAGCCAAACAAACATTTCATTATATTGGATTCTGAGACAGAGGAATAGTTTTAGAGTATGAGACTAACTAGTTGGACGTTTTCATGTATAACACTTAGCACTAAATGATGCAGAGACAATTATACCCCGTGAAAAAGTTGTCTCTACAATAACCATATGGTATCAATCCATTGAGCAATTATAGTGACCTCATTTATGTATCACTCATTCTTGAGACCCAGTGGGATTCCCTGGTGGCTCAGACAGTAAAGCATCTGCCCACAATGCAGGAGACCAGGGTTAGATCCCTGGGTTGGGAAGATCCCCTGGAAAAGGAAATGGCAACCCACTCTAGTACTCTTGCCTAGAAAATTCCATGGATGGAGGAGCCTGATGGGCTACAGTCCATGGGGTTGCAAAGAGTTGGACATGACTGAGTGACTTCACTTTCACTTTCACTCTTGGGAGGGACTTCCCAAGTGGCTCAGCAGATAAAGAATCCACCTGCAATGCAGGAGACACGAGTTTAATTCTTGGGTCAGGAAGATCCCCTGGAGGAGGGCATGGTAACCCACTCTAGTTTTCTTGCCTGGAGAATCTCATGGACAGAGGAGGAGCCTGGTGGGCTATAGCCCATAGGGTTACTAAGAGTCAAATACTACTGAAGCAACTTAGCATGCATGAAAGCACTTGAGAGTAATTTATGGTAAGATGAAGTGAAATTTATCTGAGTTCATCTGAAGAGACTGAATAACTGAAAGTCTGAGAAAATAACATTTTTTCAGAGTATATCCATACTGGGGCATAATTCATCACTGAAGATAGGCCCTCCTCCTTAGAGCTTTAGTCATAAGTCATATCTAAGATATCAAAATTAAATGATATTCCTTGCTGGTATTTTCATGTTAAAGCTTGACTATTAAGAAACAAATAAAACAAAGGTTTTCTTTTTTTTATGTATAGAGATGATGATGCAATTCCCAAAATAGTGATGACAATTCCAATTTTTTCTACCTATAAATCAGTATGATATTAAAACAATGGAAGCCCTATGGAATCCTCATCAATATAATACTGGATTAAGAAAGTGTGCCGAGTTCTCTATATCTCCTAGAAGATCTTTAAGAACATGATTTTGCAGGATAAAGAAAATGCTGTCAGATTCTTGTAAGGTTGGTTGCTGCTGCTGCTAAGTCGCTTCAGTCGTGTCCAACTCTGTGCGACCCCATAGACGGAAGCCCACCAGGCTCCCTCGTTCCTGGGACTCTCCAGGCAAGAACACTGGAGTGAGTTGCCATTTCCTTCTCCATTTCCTTCCTTTTCCTTGTAAGGTTAGGTGACATTAAACACCTCATATAAATATCTATGTTTGGTCTGGCTAGATGGGGATTTCTTCTATTCTGAATATTCTTAAAAAATCAAAACTCAAATCATAATTGATTTCTGTATCTTCCTTCTTATCATAATCAGCATTTATTTCATGTATACATCAGATCCTGTTTTACATACTTAGTATGTATTAACTCCATGAATCTTTTAAATTTAATAACATTATAAAATAAATACAATTGTTATCCTCATTCATGATAAACATCAGAAATTAAGTACCATGTTCAATGCTGCACATTTGATAAATGGTGGAGTGGAATTTTCAGTACAAGCAGCTGTTTAATTGCTTGGTCTTTATCAAGACCAAGATTTAGTATATCTCATAAATGAGGAAGAATAAACTTAGAAACTTCCAAATTTATAAAATATTTTAACAAAAATATTAACATGGCCAGTATTCAATTTAGTGGCTATTTTTTAAAATACACATCATAAATATAACAAAGTAAGTTGTTTCTAAAATAATGCCACTGTTTTACATTCTATTTTGTGTACTTCCTCTTTTTAAAGTAATTATCTGAATTCCACTTCAGTGATATTTTTCCATGTTGTCTCTCTTTTTCATTCTTCATTTAGCTTAAGCAATAACATCATTTGTTGCTGTCTTTTCTAAAGTTTCCTACCCAAAAATATTTTACTAGATCACACACACACAAATTGGGGCCTTTTATTTCATTATTTCACTCTATGTTTATTTAAGTCTGGCAACACATAAAAAAAAAATCAAAGACTATTTTTAGAGTAGTCTTAGGGTCAAAGGAAAATTGAAAAGAAAGTACAAAGATTGCTCATTAATTCCCTACTCCCCCCCCCCCCCGCAACACACACACACACAGGGCTCACCCATTATTTAACATCCCGCATCAGAAGGTACATTTACTATCATTCTGGTACATTTACTGTCAATGGATGGGTTGAAACTCCAATACTTTGGCCACATGATGCTTAGAGCTGACTCATTTGAAAAGACCCTGATTCTGGGAAAGATTGAGGGCAGGAGGAGAAGGGGATGACAGAGGATAAGATGGTTGGATGGCATCACTGACTCAATGGACATGGGTTTGGGTGGACTCCAGGAGTTGGTGATAAACAGGGAGGCCTGGCGTGCTGCAGTTCATGGAGTCACAAAAAGTCGAACACAACTGAGCGACTGAACTGACATGAACTGAACTGATGATGCAAACCTAAAACATCATAATCACCCAAAGTCCATGGTTTACTTAGGATTATTGTATATTTTATGGATTTGGATAAATGCATAATGACATGCATCCATCATTATGCAGTAATGGTGGTCAGTCACTTCAGTCATGTTCAACTCTATGCGACCCCATGGATCATAGCCTGCCAGACTCCTCTGTCCATTGGATTTTCCCAGCAGGAATACTGGAGTGGGTTGCCATGCCCTCCTCCAGGGGATCTTCCCAACCCAGGGATCGAACCCACATCTCCTGCATTGTAGGTGGATTCTTTACAGCTGAGCCACTGAGGAAACACTTCCATCATTGTAGTATCATACAAAATATTTTCACTTTCCCAGCACCCTTTGTACTTCATCTTTTCATCCAATCCCCTCCAATGTCAAATAAACTCTGATCCTTTTACTGTCTCCATAATTTGACCTTTTCTAGAACATCATATAGTTGGAATTATACAATATTAAACTTTTCAAATTACCTTCATTCACTTGGTAATATGCAGTTAAGTTTTCTCCATGTTCTCTCATGGCTTGGTAGCTCATTTCTTATTAAGAAGGGATAATTCCTTCGTTTGGATGTATTGTAGTTTATTCACTGAAGGACCACTTGATTGCTAACAGGTTTTGGCAATAATAAACAAAGTTGCTTTAAACAACAGTGTACAGATATTTGTAGAGACATAAGTTTCAGACTGGTTTGGGAAAATACCAAGAAGCATTATTGCTGGATCCTATTGTAAGAGAACAGGATCCAGCAATATATATATTGCTGGAGATATAGATATAGATATAATCATATTTATATGGTTTGGTTTTATAGGAAACCATCAAACTCTCTTCCAAAGTGACTGTATAATTTTGCATGTTTTGATATACAGAAAAGTATGCAGATGACACCACTCTTATGGCAGAAAGTGAAGAGGGGATAAAAAGCCTCTTGATGAGAGTGAAAGTGGAGAGTGAAAAGGTTGGCTTAAAGCTCAACATTCAGAAAACGAAGATCATGGCATCTGGTCCCATCACTACATGGGAAATAGATGGAGAAACAGTGGAAACAGTGTCAGAATTTATTTTTCTGGGCTCCAAAATCACTGCAGATGATGACTGCAGCCATGAAATTAAAAGATGCTTACTCCTTGGAAGGAAAGTTATGACCAACCTAGATAGTATATTCAAAAGCAGAGACATTACTTTACCAACAAAGGTTCGCCTAGTCAAGGCTATGGTCTTTCCTGTGGTCATGAATGAATGTGAGAGCTGGACTGTGAAGAAGGCTGAGTGCCGAAGAATTGATGCTTTTGAACAGTGGTGTTGGAGAAAACTCTTGAGAGTCCCTTGGACTGCAAGAAGATCCAACCAGTCCATTCTGAAGGAGATCAATCCTGGAATTTCTTTGGAAGGAATGATGCTAAAGCTGAAACTCCAGTATTTTGCCCACCTTATGCGAAGAGTTGACTCATTGGAGAAGACTCTGATGCTGGGAGGGATTGAGGGCAGGAGGAGAAGGGGACGACAGAGGCTGAGATGGCTGGACGGCATCACTGACTTGATGGATGTGAGTCTGAGTGACCTCCGGGAGCTGGTGATGGACAGGGAGGCCTGGCGTGCTGCGGTTCATGGGGTCACAAAGAGTCGGACACAACTGAGCGACTGATCTGATCTGATCTGATCTGATACAATTGAGTATTTGACATTAGCATTTTTATAAATGATCTTGATGTGATAAATCATTTTAACACTTCTCTTGTTCAATTTTATTTCTTTTTACTTGCATTCAATAAAAATAATAATGCCCATGTCTTTTAATTTGTTACCACACAGGGCATTAAAGTATTACAGTGTTGAGAAATTGTTTGATTTTGACTTAAAAGGAAGCTTCTTTTTTTAAAAAAATTGATTCTTGTGTCATCATAAATGATGCTGCACCATTATTTAGTCAATCAAAAAATGTGTAGCTAAATCAGTTCATGATCCAAATAAATATTGAAACAAAATTTGTAACAAATGTTTTTAATAATTTGTTACATGCATATATATGGACTTGAACCAAAAGAAATTTAAAATTTGACTATTATTTTACTAGAAGGCAACAGTCACATTAAAAAAAAAAAATACCTGTTAACCATGAATTAATTCAGTTATAGAGATAGTATTTTTATGGTCTTTCATTGAATCAACAAATACCTATTGTATAAAATTTACTCCATGTCTGTGCTTGATATTGGGCTGGCATTACGGGGAGCAACAAACATTGAGAACAACAGGATATTTTTCCTCATGAAATTTATCATGCAGATTGTGCTCTTTGTAATTCCTTTCACCTCTGAACCAATTCAAATTGATGATGAAGGAGGCCAAAAAAAAAAAAAAAAACTCCGTAGATACTCTAATGATAACACACAAAATATTTAGACTTTTATTTCAAATCTGACAGAAAAAAGTGATTTTGCATTAGATAGATATAAATTCCACAAATCAGAAGATATAGAGGATATGGGAAATCTGTTTGTACAATAATTCAATGTCTTACTTTAGTTTTATTTGCCTTAAAGTACTAGCATGTGATTTTTGTGGTATTACTATCTACAGACCTGAACTATAATTTCTAGTTATCTTCATACCCCCAATTCTTATTTCTGTAGTGCTTTTTCTACTAATATAATTAAGCATTAATACAATATGTTTTTAAAGAAAACATTTTTCTTACACTTAGAAGATGTTGGGTCCAAAGTAATCAACATCCGTTAAATGATTGTTGATGTTGTGGTTGTTCAGTTGCTAAGTCTTGTCTGACTCTTTGCAACTCCACAGACAACAGCACGCCAGGCACCTCTGCACCCAGAGTTTGCTCAAACTCATGTCCATTGAGTCAGTGATGCCATCTGGCCATTTCATCCTCTGCTGCCCCTTCTTTCACCATCAGTCTTTCCAAGCATCAGGGTTTTTTCCAATGAATCAGGTCTTTGCATCAGGTGGCTAAATTATTGGAGCTTCAGCTTCAATTATCAGTCTTAATGAATAATTCCAGGTTGATTTCCTTTAGGATTGACTGGTTTGATCTTGCTCTCCAAGGGACTCTCAAGACTCTTCTCTAGCACCACAACTTGACAGCATTAATTCTTCTGCACTCAGCCTTCTTTATGGTCCTATTGTCTCATACGTACATGACTACTGGAAAAATTATAGCTTTGACTATACAGACCTTTGTCGGCAAAATGATGTCTCTAATTTTTAATATGCTGCCTAGGTTTCTCATAGTTTTTCTTCCAAGGAGCAAGTGTCTTTTAATTTCATGGTGGCAGTCGCTGTTCACAGTGATTTTGGAGTCCAAGGAAATAAAATCTGTCACTGTTTCCACTTTTTCTCTTTCTATTTGCCATGAGGTCATAGGACTGGATACCTTGATATCAGTTTTTGAATGCTGAGTTTCAAGCCAACTTTTTCACTCTCCTCTTTAATCCTTACCAAAGGCTCTTTAGTTCCTCTTCGCTTTCTGCCATTAGGGTAGCATCTGCATATCTAAGGTTGTTGACATTTCTCCTGGCAATCTTGATTCCAACTTGTGATTTATCCAGCCCAGCATTTCATATGATGTACTGTGCATATAAGTTAATTAAGCATAGTCACAATATATAGCTTTGACATACTCCTTTCCCAATTTTGAACCAGTCTATTGTTCCATGTCCAGTTCTAACTATTGCTTCTTGACCGGCATACAGGTTTCTCAGGAGACAGGTGAGGTAGTCTGGTATTCCCATTTCTTTAAGGATTTTCCACAGTTTGTTGTAATCCACACAGTCAAAAGTTTTAACATAGTCAATGAAACAGAAGCAAATGTTTTTCTGGAATTTCCTTGGTTTCTTCATGATCCAATGTATGTTAGCAATTTGATATGTGGTTCCTCAGACTTTTATAAACCCAACTTGTACATCTGAAAGTTCTCAACATACTGTTGAAGCCTAGCTTGAAGGATTTTGAGCATAACCTTGCTTTCATGTGAAATGAGTGCAACTCTACAGTAGTTTGAACATTCTTTAGCATAGCCCTTCTTTGGTATTGGATTGAAAACTGACCTTTTCCAGTTAAATATGTCATATATTTAAGGATATAGCCTGGAGAAGCCAAGTGTGGATTTTATAACTTGGTAAACTTAACTTTAAACCAGTTGTCCATTAATAACAACTCTATAAATAAGACCAGTATATAAAGTTGGCTTAAAGCTCAACATTCAGAAAATGAAGATCATGGCATCTGGTCCCATAATTTCATGGGAAATAGATGGGGAAACAGTGGAAACAGTTTCAGACTTTATTTGGGGGGGCTCCAAAATCACTGCAGATGGTGACTGCAGCCATGAAATTAAAAGACGCTTCCTCCTTGGAAGGAAAGTTAAGACCAACCTAGATAGCATATTCAAAAGCAGAGACATTACTGTGCCAACAAAAGTTTGTCTAGTCAAGGCTATGGTTTTTCCTGTGGTCATGTATGGATGTGAGAGTTGGACTGTGAAGAAGGCTGAGCATCAAAGAATTGATGCTTTTGAACTGTGGTGTTGGAGAAGACTCTTGAGAGTCCCTTGGACCGCAAGGAGATCCAACCAGTCCATTCTAAAGGAGATCAGCCCTGGGATTTCTTTGGAAGGAATGATGCTAAAGCTGAAACTCCAGTACTTTGGCCACCTCATACAAAGAGTTGACTCATTGGAAAAGACTCTGATGCTGGGAGAGACTAGGGGCAGGAGGAGAAGGGGACGACAGAGGATGAGATGGCTGGATGGCATCACTCACTCTATGGACGTGAGTCTAAATGACCTCCAGGAGTTGGTGATGGACAGGGAGGGATGGCGTGCTGCAATTCGTGGGGTCGCAAAGAGCTGGACATGACTGAGTGACTGAACTCAACTGAAACGAACTGATCAGATAATAGTTATCAGACAGATGTATAGAAGTGCTAGTGTACATAGCACTAGAAGTGCCATGTATACATTATACTCCCCAAATTTGTACTTAAATACACCCATACAAACACAGAATTCATCACTTTGCAATTCATTTGAGTTTGGAAAACAGTTAAATGGTTGAACAGAAAGAGTTTTGACTAAAATGACTCGTCTTTGAGACAAGAGAGGCCCAACTTTTGTACTTGATAGACTTTTCTCAATACAGACATATACTGAAGAATCAAAAGGCATAAGCAGTTGCACATGGTTTGATATTGATATAATAATGAAGTAATATCCTGTTACATTTTTATGATTATAATGAAGTAATTTAATAGAGAGGTAAAGGACATTTGGAGAAACTAATCTGATGTGATTATTACTATGGCTCTTTATAGAGTTCTATTTCTCAATCATCTAGATGTAAAGTATCTATTTACTGATACAGATTAATGAGGACTCTGGTAAAGTGCCTATCTGTGGCTTTATAATTCTAATGGAAATTTACTGTGTAAGTAATAGCACATAGTTCTTTTCAAATAGTATGCAAGTTTTGGCTTATATGACAACCACAAATCTGTCCATGAGCTTTGTTATTTGGTGATAAAAATTCTGCACCAAATGTACAATATGGAAATGTTTTTACTGTAATATTTTTGAAAAGAAGCAGTAGTATTTAGGTTTAATTATTGAACTCATTAAACTAAGGACATAATGGCATTGCAAGATCATAATGCTCAGGAATTCTTGTTAGAATAACATATAGTAGGGACTAATATGCCATTTGCAGCAAAGTTAACATTGTAGAAAGGAAGACAGTATCACAGAACTGTGTGTGTGTTCATCAGAGATTGAGAGAGAGAGAGATTAAAAAAATAAGAAAACTTATAATCTAAGGTTTGTGTTTAAAATATAGTATTTTTGAGTCATTTTAAGATTAAAAGAAAATATAGACACATACACACAGGTACATATATGTGTATATATAAATATGTTTCAGGATTCTTTATGATACATAATAATCTTCCTTTAATTCAGTGATTAAATAGAAATTATTCAATGATTAAAATTTAGGTACGTAAAGCTTATCTTCTCCGTGAGAAGGGAGTCATTACAATTGTACTTAACAATATCAAAAATACAAATACATGCTTTAAAGTCATTAACTTACTCATAACTATATAATTACTGCCTACTCTGTGTTAGATACCCTCTAAGTTCTGAGGATACTGTTTTCAGTGAAAAATGTGATCTATGCCCTCATAGAAGTTTGTAGAAGGGAAAATTATTTATAATAGTTACAAAAAGTGACTATTTTGTAGTTTAAAAAGTGAGGGTGCTTTGAAAGAAAAATGATGGGACAAAATGAGAAAATATAATAATTAGACATAATATTATAATGGAAATAGAGCAGTGGTCAGAGAAGGTCTCTTGGAGGAAGTAATACTTCAGTTAGAATTTTTTTCTCCAGGTAAAAGGAACAGCATTTTTAATGTCTGGAGGGGACTTTAAGTTGATAAAGAGTCCTCCTGCAGTCAAGGAGACCCCAGTTCCATTCCTGGGTAGGGAAGATCTGCTGGAGAAGGGATAGGCTACCCGCTCTAGTATTCTTGGGCTTCCCCTGTGGCTCAGCTGGTAAAGAATCCGCCTGTAATGCAGGAGACGTGAGTTCAATCCCTTGGTTGGGAAGATCCCCTGGAGAAGGGAGTAGCTACCCACTCCAGTATTCTGGCCTGGAGAATTCCATGGACTGTATAGTCCAAAGGGTGGCAAAGAGTCGGGCATGACTGAACAACTTTCACTTCACTTCAAATCTTGAGACGACTTAATTTAGGGAATGGGGTGAGGGTCGGGGGTGGGGTAATGAAATTAATGTGACTACTCCAGAGTCCTCACAAGAATGATGAGGTTACACAGGTAAACAGTCCAGATTTTTAGGTTCTTTCAATAGGAAATCATGGGAAAGATTTTATGGTTTAGTCAACATGCAAAGAGGAACTCAGAGAGTTCTGAGTAGGGAGTGATATGTTTTCATTAGCATATGAAATAGATCACCTCAACTGCTGGGTGAAGAATAGATGGCTGATTTTAGAACTTTCCAATGACTCAACAAGTTCAAAAGTGAAAGAAGTAAATATTTTTCCATGACTACTGAAAATGATTAATGCATTTGTCACAGCTACTTTCCTTCCATACAAAAACCCCTTTGAAGTGAAATCTTAAAATTATAACACAATATTCAGGAGGATGGATGAAGTAGAATCATTAGACAAGAGGTGAGAACAAAATTCTGAATGCTGGGAGCAAATAAAAAGTGAAAGTGACAAAATGGGGCTACAATAACTGGAATTTATAGTGTAATGTAAGTAGGAGAAACAGCAAAGACTTGTCATAGGATGACCCAAGGAAAGTAGAAATTTGGAACTCCTGCTGCTGCTGCTGCTGCTGCTAAGTCGCTTCAGTCATGTCCGACTCTGTGCGACCCCATAGACAGCAGCCCACCAGGCTCCGCCGTCTCTGGGATTCTCCAGGCAAGAATACTGGAGTGGGTTGCCATTTCCTTCTCCAATGCATGAAAGTGAAAAGAGAAAGTGAAGTCACTCAGTCATGTCTGACCCTCAGCGACCCCATGGAGTGCGGCCTTGCAAGCTCCTCCATCCATGGGATTTTCCAGGCAAGAGTACTGGAGTGGGGTGCCATTGCCTTCTCCTACATAAATTTAAAGCCTGATATATGGTTCCAAACAAGAGGACCCATTACATGACTATATGAACCATAAAATTCTATCACCTCTTTTCTTACACCATTTTATAAAATTCTGGAAGCTAGGTACTCAAGCAAAGAAATTAGTAATTTTTCTCTGAAGCAATTAAATGTTAAGTATAAATTCTTATTTTTGTTTTATTCATCTTGTAACAAATCTCATCATTGACAAAATCCCACAAGTATGTAAAGTTTGAAACCAACTTTTTCTTATCTCATTTTTAAATATGAAAGGATATTCAAGGATCAATAGAGCAATCAAAAATTGAGATTTGAAAAATGGACTCTAAATCAGGGTTTCTCAAGCATGGCACTATTGACGTTTTGGACTTGATGCATTGTGTGAGACAATAGCACTTTGTCTTAATCGTGATAATCGAAAGTGACTTCAAGCATTGCCAGTGTTCTATGGGGACTGAATCATCTCCAGTTGAGAACCATTGCTCCATAGGAAATAGACTGAGGAAAAGAAGAAAATTTTAGAATAATTATATTTCAGTTAAATACTGCATTCATAATATAAGAAAGATGTAAAATACCAAGTAGGAAATAATAACTGCTGAAAATTATAAGTATTATTTCTAAAATTAAATTAAAAATATCTGATGGCTTATAAAAGTTAAGATTTATCACAGAAATAGAACAAAAGGATAAAATAAGGGAAAATCAATAAATGAGATCTGATGTGCAACTAAATATGAGCTCTGTACAAGAGAGCAAAGAAAATAAAAACTAATAGACAAGTGTCTTGGCTGCATAAGTTTGGCAAGTACTCAAAGAAGTGAATGACAAAAGATACAGAGTTGGTTCTAAACTCTTTCCCAAAGGGTTTGCATAGAAATTTATGAAACTTACATTTGAGTGATGATGGCTTTTCCTGTAGTCATGTATGGATGTGAGTTGGACCATAAAGAAAGCTGAGCACTAAAGAATTGATGCTCACTTGTATTTTATAAATTGATGCTCAAAGGGAAGTGGAAAAGTCAAATATGTAGATAGAAATAAATTTGAATATATTAGGATTGATGGTGAATAAAAACAGTAGTTTGCCAGTTAAGATGTAAAAGTTGGCTGCTGTGTCTTATTTCCTAAAGCCATAATTAATATATAAGAAAAGAAAAAGGTGACAATAAAAGATATAACAAATATAAACCGATCAAATATCCACAAAGAAAATTATTATTTTAATATAAAAATAGATTGATAACTGATAAAATAAACATAAATATATGAACAAAAATAATCTAATTTTGATAAGATTTGAAAAAAATCCATCATCATATTTCTAAGGCATTATAATGCTACATCAATATTTGTATATTCAAATAGACAAAATTATAGATACACCTCTACAACAGTATGCAACATCCAAAATTTAGAGAAAACACATTCTTCTTAAAATACACAGATAATATCCATTACAATCATGTACTAGACTTTGAAATAAGTTTAGCAACTTTAAAATATGATTGTGAGACTGATCAAATGCTTGAAGCATAATGCAATTTAAGTTACAAATCACTATCAAAATACAAACTGTGAGTGAAAAATTTTAAATGCATTTCTAACTATCTCCAAATGACCTTCCATATAACATAAAAATGGAAGGCAATGAAAACACAATTATATTAATAAAATGAACAAGAATATATTAAAGAATGGATTTAATATTAATATTAGACAAGAATAAGAAGATGAAAATAGTGAAATGACTAACTTAAGTCTAAAGCAGAGCACTAAGTAAATCTCAAAGAAGGTAGCAACTAGTTAACGTGAGAGAATTTAATCAATCAGAGAAAGTAGATGCAATAGAGAAGATTAAAGTTGGCAATAAAGAAAAAAATACTGTTTGAAAACAGTAATAAAAGACATGTTTTTCTTGAGGATTAATCAGAAAAAAAGAAACATAGATACACACTAAAATGAAGAATAAGCACTCACATAACCATTGGTTTGGTTTAGTCACTCAGTTGTGTCTGACTGTTCTGCAACCAGGACTGGAGCTTGCCAGGCTCCTCTGTCAGTGGAGTTTTCTAGGCCAGAATACTGGAGTGGGTTGTCATTTCCTTCCATTACACATATTTTGTAAAGTGTAATATTCTTGAATCTGTTTCAACAGCTTTTACATTTATATGTTTTTCATATGAACAAAAACAGAACAAACTCAGGTCAAGTACATGTGATTTCATTATCCATCTCTTAAAATTCAGAATGTGGAAAGTCACATACCATCCAAAGTTCTTCCATGGAATTCATGCAATATCTCTGATTTTACCCATCTGTATGTATCAAAGTATAAAAGCAAGCTATTGTGTAAGAGTTATTGTCCTTACAAATCTGAAATCTTTTTCTTTTTTTTCTGTATCTTACACTTGTATTGTGATATACTTGTGTAAGTTTAATTGTAAAGCATGCTGAATCAATGCTTGCAATATGATTAGCACTGTAGTGTTAGTTAACACCTATAACATATCATATGATTTAACCTATCTTTTTTGTGGTAAGAACATTCAAGATGTGATCTCTTAGCAACTTTAAAATATATAATACAGTATTATTAACTTTATCACTATTCATCTTCTAACTACAAGTAGAATTTACTCATCTTCTAACTATAATTTGCACTCTTTGACCAGTACCTCCCCAGTTCCCCTGCCCAAGAGCCTCTGCTAACAGCCACTCTACTCTCTGTTTCTATGAGATTCTCTTTTGGATTCTACATATACATGAGAGCATAAGGTATTTGTTTTTCTCTGTCTAACTTATCTCAGTTAACTTAATGTCTTCAAGGTCTTAAAATGTTTTTCTTCGAGAATTCTATTGCTAATGATAACCCACAGATACCTGTATAGATCTTTCTACAATGATAAGGCTGACATAAATATAAAGTGGCTCTGAAAGCAGTACATTTTTCACATAAAGAAGAAATGCAATGTAAAAATGTATGCAAATATCAGTGATTATTCATCTGAAAGACCAAAAAAGTCAAGCCCTTTGAGGAAAAGTTTATAGATAACAATGTATATCACATTTCATTGGAAGGTCCAGAGAAGGGGGTACTCCCAATAGATTTCTGTTGAGTCCCTCAACCCTTCTTCCAGGCTTTGATAAGATACATGCTTCTGCTACCAAATGGGTATTTTTTCACTTGACAAGGGGATATGTTCTTGGACTTAAGTAATTATATAAATTATAGACCCGTTACTATTGTTTTGCTTTTAAAATAAATGTAGGTTCTCATTTAATTGTACATGACACATCATTTTATTAGGTTGCACAAAATAAGCATATTCTTTTAATCCTTACAATCAAAACTTGGTATAAAGTAAAAATTTCCCTTATCAGCACGTTTGTATTACTTGTAATTACTACTAATTTTCTGTTGGCTTTGCTTGACGTTTTTGATGCCTTGCCTTGAAGAATGAATCAATGAAGGAATAAAAAATAGTAGAAGTATAATGTTTCCAGTAGGATTTCATATGTACATGCATAGATATGAATACTGCTAGACAAATATTCAAAACTCTGCTCAGTGCAGTTAAGAGCTGCATACACTGTGGTGTCCTGGTGAGGGCAGCAAAACATTCAGCCTCATATTAAAATAAGGTACTGTTCTATGCAAACTATGAGTTGGTGCAAAATCCAGAGTGTAGCTCCTCAGTCCCAAAGAAGGAACTCAGAGACAAAGATAGTATTCTTTTCATTAAATCATTCACTTTATCATCACTTTTTCTTAAATCACAGTAGCTATATTATTAAATGAATGTATGCCATTCATTTATTCTTTACCAGTACACATATATCACAGTTACAGACCTTCAGGGATCTTAGGAATCACCTAGTAAAACCTCAAAAGATGTAAATATATCTGTAATTGAGAACAAGAAGAAATGCACACTCTTTGCTTAGTAGTTATGAGTAAATTGCAATTGTTCATATGCAACCTGCATTTTTTTCTATTTTTTTGTATGCTAATGACCTGTTTAGAGTATCAGATACCTTAAAATATATTTCAAAGTGTATTTAAATAGATAAATGTAATAGCTTGTGCTGGTAACTAATTTCAATGTAGGGTCAGAAGAGGGTCTACAAAATGATTTAAATCTTTAAAAAAGTTTAAAATACTAAAGCTAAATAGAAATGTATCTTTGATAACTAAGGAGGAAAGTGGAAACAGTAACAGATTTTGTTTTCTTGGGCTCCAAAATCACTGCAGATAGTGACTGCAGCCATGAAATTAAAAGACACCTGCTCCTTGGAAGGAAAGCTATGACAAGCTTAGACAGTATATTAAAAAGCAGAGACATCACTCTGCCAACAAAGGTCCATATAGTCAAAGCTATGGTTTTTCCAGTAGTCATGTATGGATGTGTGAGTTGGACCATAAAGAAGGCTGAGCACTGAAGAACTGATGCTTTTGAATTGTGGTGATGGAAAAGACTTGAGTGTCCCTTGAACTGCAAGGAGATCAAACCAGTCAATCCCAAAGGAAATCAACCCTGAATATTTGTTAGGACTAATGCTGAAGCTGAAGCTCCAATACAGTGGCCACCTGATGGGAAGAGCCAACTCTGGAAAACACTATAATGCTGGGCAAGATTAAGGGCAGGAGAAATGGGCAACAGAGGTTGAGATGTTTGGATGGTTAGATGGCATCACTGACTCAATGGACATGAGTTTGAGCAAACTCTGGAAGACAGTGAAGGACAGGAGGTCCTGCCATGCTGCAGCCCATGGGATTGCAATGAGTTAGATATGACTTAGCACCTAAACAACAACAACCACAACAATAAACATTTTAGTACCTTAATCCATAGTGAAAGAGTCAATTCCTAGGCAGACTGATAAAATGTCCAGGGTCCCCGAGGAGGAGAAAGGGGTCAGGAGTTCTCGAGGAGGAGACAGGGGTCTGGAGTTCTCGAGGAGGAGACAGGGGTCTGGAATTCTCAAGCAGGAGAAAAGGACAAACCCCCTTTTCCCCCTCTACATTCCTTAGTCTTAGTCACATAAAACGTTTTTTCCTAAAGTCCAGAACTGATGATTACACAACAAACAACTCAGTTTACACTCTGTACTAAGTATTATATAACAACAGTGTACCTGCTTGAGGACAGTTTCTCCTTCCTGAAAACCTTCTGACTAATCCTGATATTTTAGAATGTGTGTTATAGGGGTGGGTCTGATAGGATCTTTCTATTGTTAAGTTCTAATCATGCTATCCTAAAATGTAAATTGTGGGAGTGTGTCTGGTAAAATTTTCACAAACTTGAGACATTCTTTTGATTTATTGTAATAACTAATTATAAAGTATATAACTCCCTTGCTAAAGACTAGCAAGGGGGGCACTCTCCATCCCCCTTCTGATGTCTATGTCAGAAGCTTCTTTCTCTGTCCTTTTTCTTACTTTAATAAAACTCTGCTACAAAAAAGCTCTTGAGTGATCAAACCTGGTCCCTGGTCTGGAAGCTACATCTTCTTCTTTGGAGATCACGAATCCGACATTGTTCACTATAAGTTATCAATAGCACTTATTGAACAGATATTATGTTGTTTAACAAATATTTACTTAACACTCATGGACTGTATGAAAGAAGAAAAAAAAAAAAACTATAAATAGCATTTAGAAGTACAGAAAATAGAGTAGTATTTGATTGACCTGAAGATTGTTTAGAGATTTACCCTGTGCATGTGTGGATATTTTTAGTTATACATTTTAAATGAAAAGCAAATTAGCAGGATGGAAACAACAGTAGTGAATAAAAGGATGTGGGAAGGGGAGAAAGGCACAGAGAAAACTGAGTTCTAATGTGCTTTATGGGACAAAGCACACTTTTCTGTCAAAAGTAGAAATGCTCTATAAACCTGAACTGGAATCAACATTTTTAGTCTTTTTAGTGAGGTACTATCACCCTGTTTATTTAACTTATATGCAGAGTACATCATGAAAAACGCTGGACTGGAAGAAACACAAGTTGGAATCAAGATTGCCGGGAGAAATATCAATAACCTCAGATATGCAGATGACACCACCCTTATGGCAGAAAGTGAAGAGGAACTAAAAAGCCTCTTGATGAAAGTGAAAGTGGAGAGTGAAAAGGTTGGCTTAAAGCTCAACATTCAGAAAACGAAGATCATGGCATCTGGTCCCATCAATTCATGGGAAATAGATGGGGAAACAGTGGAAACAGTGTCAGACTTTATTTTTCTGGGCTCCAAAATCACTGCAGATGGTGACTGCAGCCATGAAATTAAAAGACGCTGACTCCTTGGAAGGAAAGTTATGACCAACCTAGATAGCATATTCAAAAGCAGAGACATTACTTTGCCAACAAAGGTTCATGTAGTCAAGGCTATGGTTTTTCCTGAGGTCATGTATGGATGTGAGAGCTGGACTGTGAAGAAGACTGAGCGCCAAAGAATGGATGCTTCTGAACTGTGGTGTTAGAGAAGACTCTTGAGAGTCCCTTGGACTACAAGGGGATCCAACCAGTCCATTCTGAAGGAGATCAGCCCTGGGATTTCTTTGGAAGGAATGATGCTGAAGCTGAAGCTCCAGTATTTTGGCCACCTCATGCAAAGAGTTGACTCATTGGAGAAGACTCTGATGCTGGGAGAGATTAGGGGCAGGAGGAGAAGGGGACGACAGAGGATGAGATGGCTGGATGGCATCACTGACTCGATGGACGTGAGTCTGGGTGAACCCCAGGAGTTGGTGATGGACAGGGAGGCCTGGCGTGCTGCGATTCATGGGGTCGCAAAGAGTCGGACACGACTGAGCAACTGATCTGATCTGATCCTTCCAAATGCATCAATGGTAAAAATTATTCTGTGGAAAACACCCATCTAACTGGAAATACTCCATTTTATCCTAATTAGCTTAGAACAGGCATGTCTTTCCTGGTATTTTCTACTTTTTGTTTTAAAAATTTATTTCCGTGTATGCTTAATTGATACTATGATTTTGAACTTAAATACATAGCTCTCAATGTATTGAGAAGCTCAGAATGAAGCTCAGAAATTACAAATTGGTTCTATATTATGAGTCACTAAAGAAAAAAATGAATTAGCAGCGTTATTATCTCTTCTTTGACATAGAATTACAAATTGGGTTTATGTTTATAATAAGAAATTAAATAATTAATATTTACTGTGAACCTACCAGGAAGAAGTGTAAAACGTAGGTTGATTTCAAAATATGCATAGCCTAGGTGAGAAACCAGGCATTAATGTTATATATTAAAAGGAAATGTGAGGTGACATAATTCTGATTAAGGAAATTTGTAATTTGTAGCCAAATGAGTAGCAAAGATAGAGTTCTGTGGAATGAATTTTAAGCTATAACTGTCAGTTATTTATATATCTGAAAATTTGTTTGAGCATCTACTGTTTATTCCTGTTTTCATAGGGAACACCTGGGGAAGATATGTAGTAGTTAGGAGGTTTGATTAGTGTGAAATCAGAGTTAAAGGACTTAAGTGGGCATACTTTCCAGGCTCATTCTTTGCCTTAACATTCTAGGATGGCCTTTATCAGTATATTGCTTTTGATTCTCCTTTTATTCTGCTCTGTTTGTAATGCTTTACTCTTAGTTTCCTGTTGGCGTCAGTTGTCTATGCAATGGTTAATCTTTAGGGTGAAGCAGCATGTGTATAAAATAATATGTACTTATGTGAAACTATAACTTTCAAGGAACTGTTAGTAAAGTGGTCTTGCTGTTGCCATTCATGTCTAAATTGTGATATTATTTTGAGCACAGGGATTTGAGGTTTATATGTATCCCACAATATATATGCAGATATGCATCGATTGTTGTTTAGCCTCTGTGTCGTGCCCTACTCTTTTATGACCCCATGGACTGTAGCCAGGCTCCTCTGTCCATGGGATTTCCCAGGCATGAACACTGGAGTGGATTGATATTTCCTTTTCAAGGGATCTTCAAAAGCCAGGGATCGAACCCTGGATCTGCTGCAATGCAGGCAGATTCTTTACCACTGATCCACTTGAGAACCCCTGCAGATATGTACACACACAACACATGCATATATATATGTGTATAATATGTATATATATACATAAATTCAAATAGTTTACAGTTTATAGTGGGAGATAGGACATGCCTTATGATGTAAGCTAGAATGTGAGCACCCCACTCCAGTACTCTTGCCTGGAGAATCCCATGGCCGGAGGAGCCTGGTAGGCTGCAGTCCATGGGATCGCTAGGAGTCGGACACAACTGAGAGACTTCACTTTCATTTTTCACTTCCATGCAATGGAGAAGGAAATGGCAACCCACTCCAGTGTTCTTGCCTGGAGAATCCCAGGGATGGCTGAGCCTGGTGGGCTGCCATCTCTGGGGTCTCACAGAGTCGGACACGACTAAAGTGACTTAGCAGCAGCAGCAGCAGCAGAATGTGAGAGAAGAATGGAACTATGCAATGTGAATTCTAGTTAGTGTGCACTTACATTTGTTGGAGAGTATTCATTAAAAATTACTCACGGGAAATCCCATGAACTGCAAGGAGATCAAACCAGTCAATCCTAAAGGAAATCAATTCTGAATATTCATTGGAAGGACTGATGCTGAAGCTGAAGCTCCAATACCTTGGCCGCCTGATGTGAAGAGCCAACTCTTGGAAAAGTTGGGAAAGATGCTGGGAAAGAGTGAGGGCAGGAGGAGAAGGAGAAAGCAGAGGATGAGATGGTTGGATGGCATCACCAACTCAATGGACTGAGTTTGAGCAAGCTCTCAACTTGGTGATGGGAGTTGGTAATGGACAGGGAACCCTGGCATGCTGCAGTCCTTGGGGTCACAAAGAGTTGGAAACAACTAAGCAACTGAATGACAAAACATTAAAAAAGGAATATCTGCTTTACAAGTTTTGCTATCAGTTTAATACTTGGCTTTTACACACCTCTAACATGTCTTATTCTCCATCTTTATTAAAGTATAATCAATATATACAGTTTAATGAGTTTGGACATATGAGTACACTCATGCTATCATCACTGCAAATAAAACAGGGTCATAAACATACCCATCACCTCCAAAAGTTTCCTTGTGTCCCTTTACTTTTTTTATTATTTTATTTCAGTGATGTAAGAACAATTAACATAAGATCTATCTCCTTAAATTTTGAAGTGCATAATACCTTACTCTTAATTCTAGGCACTATGTTTTCATCATCATCTCCAGAATTAATTCTTTATGATACAAAAAAAAAAAAAAAAAACCTCCATTTAAAGAATCTGATAAAAACTTCTAGGTGTGTCTCTGGGTTTTGACCAGAAATTTCACATAGTTATTCATTTAAAAATATTTTGTAAACAGTGAAAAGAAAGTAAAATAATGGTCACCAAGATAACTAAGACACAGTAATTTAGTTTTCAGAGGCCCTTTGCCTCTACCATCTTTTTTAACTCTCAGAGAATAGACTTGAAATAGGCAGGATATAAATTATTGCATAGCTGCTGTTTGATATAAATTGTGCATCTTTTATATTTTGAGCTGTAAAATGTAATGATTAACTTTATATTTGAGCATTAATTAGTATCCTATGGGATTTAAACACACTTTGACCTCTTTTGATTGCTTTTGCCATATTTTCTACAATGTTTTAGCATCTTTTAACTTTAATTTTCATAGTGTATTATATTTTACAGCTCAATAGTTGGCTAGTATTGAAAACTTTTCTGTCCACAGCCTCTTTTATATTTATTAACATATGCAGATATTTTTATATATTTCTTAACTCTATAAGAAGAAAAGAAATAAGAGTGGTCCATACTTGGCTAATAGTAGAAAGCTTTCTTTTCTCTTTTTTCTTGCTCACTCTCATTTATTAAAACCTATATATAAGTCAACACATACAAAAAGTAACAATAGACCACATCAAAATATCATTTCACATAAGTAATGAGAAGTGTCTCTTCTAAAGTATTATTCTAGAAGTCATTGCCATGTATCTTTTTCACCTAGCTTTTGAAATAATTCAAAGTTATCATCATTCACTGTGCAAACAGTTATGAGCATTTTTTAAGCTTCTTAACCTTTTACAGAAAGCAAACTAACATACCATAATGTTACTTGGAAAGAGTTTATGAAGCATATGGTGTCCATTTATCTTTACAGAAAATCAAGGATTCAAACATGGATTAAGCCATACAAACAAAGAGTTTGTATGTAGATTATTCAGTCTTGGCACCTTATCAAATTATTTGAATGCAGTGTTGCTGTTTCACCAAAAGATTATAATAGGAACTGCTTTTAAAACTCATTCCTCTATTTGCTCTAAGAAGTTATTGTGTAGTTCAAAATATTGACTTTTCTCAATGTCTTATATATGAAAATCTACATTGAAAATATTAACTTCTATTCAATAATTCTTAAAGATATTGTTTTTCATAAGGAAACCATAGTTACCTCCCCATATTATAAGGTAACCCTCAATATATAATAGTACTTACTATAATACTGCTTACCTCCAGAATTCTGCCACCCACTCATAGGTGTTTAAAAATATCCGGTACCCAGTGGACCTATTTATAAAGTAGATGTTTGGCTCATAAGATATATTTGATTAACAGGACAGGGCATAAGATGTGGTGATTAATAATACAAAAGTACATTTTTAAAATTATGCTCCTCTTACTAGCAGAGTGTGGAAAGAGAAAATATCACAGCAATTCCATAAGTTTGATATCACATTAGTAATTTCACAAAAGTAAAATACACCTCACCTATAAGCATGCCTTCATAAATTAGCAAACATGTTATTACCCGTTTGTTTCAATTACCATAATGCTCAGAAGCAAGTGTGTCACCAAATTAAAATGACTCTGAAGACCTTACAGTCCTGATGGGTCCTGATAATCATTTCCAATTTGAATTCTCCCTAAAAATGTGTCTGTATCTAAAATTTGTTGTTTTATTGTGTATATTTCCTATATAAACTACCTCAAGTCCTTTGTAAAACCAAACATGCTATTAATTAATTGCTTAATTCTGTGCAGCTGCATTGTGCCAGGCCCTCTGCCAGATGCTGGAAATACAAAGAAAAACATGACACAGTCCCTTTTTTCAAGAAGTTGAAAATGTAGCCAAAGTAGCTCCCATTTTCATGGCACTTTGGAATATAGCAAGTTCTTCCACATTATAATATTTGATATACACACATGGGAAATTTAAAAAGTGCATTAGAAGTATGTTTACTCTTCCTGGGCTGTGGACTGCAACAATTATTTTGTTCAATAATAGATCCACTGGGAAGAGGTGGCAATGTGTGAAAACTCAAATCTGAATAGATGTCTTATCCTGGGAGAATAACTAAAATTTGGGGGAAGCTGTCTTTGGTTCTGTGTCGTGTCATTGGATTTTGATCTTCATGAAACAAAATGCTTTCATTGTGACCAGAATCTGAAAATCTCACATTTATTTAGATATTGCCAATTGTGTATATTTCTGCATGGCCTCAGTAAAGGCAGTGACCTGACCTCAAATAGATTAGAATGCCAAAAATCTACAGGTAAATATCAAAGGTAAAACTTAATACCATATTAACAAAAGCCTCTAATTTGTTTATATTTATGTGCTTGACAATTTGCTTAAAGCAAAATAATTAACTAACCATTGGCTAAATAGTAGTGATATAGTCATATTATAATTATTCATCTTTATTTTACTAGGCAAGATAAGCAACAAGCTAAACCACTACCACGATGATTCTTGGCTTTGTGTTTTATTTGGTTATAATTTGAAAATGGATTTTTATGTAAGGTTATTTACTCTCTCATTGTTTCTCTCCCATTCTCTTCACCCCATTAGTGATGGGAGGAGTCCAGCTCTAAGGTAATGGGGTTGGCCAAACACACAACTCCTGACACAGGGCAATTGAGATTGAAAGCAGGACAAGCACAGTGCAGCAAGCCACTTGCAGAGGCATGTGTGCTGATACTGGTTGTAATAACCTCAGATGGAAGAAAAAAAAGAAATATCCTCTTAATGGAGATTGAGGGAGCGTTTCAACATGTCTTTTGACTGATGTGTTTGCAGATGTTTAAGTACATTGAGCAGAACTATAATTTATGGAAACATAATTTTGCATCTGGTTGATTTACCTTAGAAACATCCCATTGAAATATGACATTAGATTTTGATTTTTCAAGACCACCTCAAAGACAAACTGGTTTATGTTATCTCCTAATGCTGTTGACATTTCAGCAAGTCTTCCTTCAGTAATATCATGAATTATAAATATGTTACTAAATTAGTGGTAAACTCTGTGGGAATGGACCACACATTTTCAATGTAGGGTGATATCACCCACAAAAAGAAAAAAAAATTGGCTTGGAGTGGCATAATATTTGATATTAAACCTCCAAGGGGCCACCGTATATACATGATATACACATGAGATTTTATGGTTGGAAGATTGTGGGTGGGGGGAGATATCTATATATAAGGCTCTTGACATGGGAAGTGATAAGTAGAAAATTAATAAGTTTGAGAAACAATGGTATAAACCAGTTGTATATTGTTTGAAGACATGAAATTGGTTGACCAAGAAGTAATTGATCAAGCAAAAGTAAAAACTTGGCTAAACCAGTAAAATTTCAAATGAAATAGTAGTAATGCTGCAGTAAATAATCACCTTCTAGAGAGTTTCTTATTGGAGTAGGAAATGGCAACCCATTCCAGTATTCTCGCCTGGGAAATTCCATGGACAGAGGAACCTGCTGGGCTATGGTCCATGGGGTTCCAAAGAGTCAGACATGACTGAGCATGCATGCACAAACACACATACACTGAGTTTTCTATAGGAGTTCTTATAAGAGAACTTAATAACAATTACAAAATTATAATTACAAAATTTCAGATATGCTGTTATCACTAATTTTTAGATTAGTTTAAAAGAAGTAGATAAAAAATTAAAAGAGCAAAAGTACTGGGTTTTAATGTTTCATGGTTTAATTAATGTATTTACTTCTAATTTCAGAAGTGATAGAACATTTGAGAATAATTAAGAAATATTTTCAAATTAAAATTAGGAAAAAATTGTGGAACAGTATGTTAAAATAGTACATCTTCTCAAACATAGTACTAAAAGTGAGATGCATTAAAGTGTCAGGAAATTTGTATTGTGTTTCTACTTAATTTTTAAATCAAAGTAACAATATTTATAATTTGTGGCAGGCAAATGTTTTTCAGTGACAAGTATTTTCATTAAGGTTGTATACTAACAAAAAATCCAGAGAAGTGAATTGCATAAGCTTTACAAATAGCTGACCAATTCAACTAAATTCAGCTAGGTTCAAGTACTACAAAGTCAATTACAATTATATGTTAAAGTGGTCTTAAAAATAGAGGCCTTTTAGAAAGTTACTATAAAATAAACTTTTGCCAAATTTTTCCCCCTTAGTTAAAACTGAATATACAAAAAACTTTATTTAAGAAAAACAGCAAGTTACTGCATGAGTTTAGAATGCAAATCTAGTGCCCGTTTAACACAACTGTTTTGAAAATAGCTATTAAATTAGTGAATTTTGTTTATTAGATGTTATTCAAAAGTTTTAATTATATTTGAAATATTCCATGCATATATCCCATATATTTTCTAGACCAGTCAATGGATTTTTTCTGGGTGACAATTTCAAGCTGTGTCATAATAGAATAAGGAGGAATACATAAAAAATAAAAGGTTAGGCAGATAATATTATAAGGACATAGACAAAAAATATAAATTGTTCATTATCATGTATGTAGAATCTTGTATTCTCAAAAATAAGTTTCTAATTTAATTGAAAAATGAAGATAAAGAAGAATTTATCACTTATCAACAAATCATATTATGAGAGACAATTAAGTTGAGAAGGAAAAATGTATTTCAGGAAACATATACAGACATCTATATGCATATATACCTATTTATATGTGTGTATACATATGTACAGGTTTACTTGTATATATACCCCTCTTTATATGTGTGTGTGTGTGTATACATATTGTGACTCATCTGGTAAAGAATCCGCCTGCCATGCGGGAGACCTGGGTTTGATCCCTTAATTGGGAAGATCCCCTGGAGAAGGGAAAGGCTACCCACTCCAGTATTCTGGCCCAGAGAATTCCATGGACTATACAGTCCATGAAGTCGCAGAGTGGAACACGACTGAGCGACTTTTACACTTTCACATTAACTTATGTAAATGAACTAGGAGACATGAGATCACATCCTAGACTTCATGGTAGCTATTAGAAGAAGAAAGGCTTTTGATAAAAAGAAAAATTCCAGGAAAAAGATATGTCACACTGATTTAGATATGAACTTCAGCTTGAAATAATTGGGAGCTGAGATAAGTATTGCACTTTTACTCTAAGTGCACATAGCATTCTATGCTATGCTATGCTAAGTCACTTCAGTCGTGTCCGACTCTGTGTGACCCCATAGACGGCAGCCCACCAGGCTTCCCCGTCCCTGGGATTCTCCAGGCAAGAACACTGGAGTGGGTTGCCATTTCCTTCTCCAATGCATGACAGTGAAAAGAGAAAGTGAAGTCGCTCAGTCATGTTCGACTCCCAGCGACCCCATGGACTGCAGCCCACCAGGCTCCTCCGTCCGTGGGATTTTCCAGGCAAGAGTACTGGAGTGGGGTGCCATTGCCTTCTCCCATAGCATAATATATGTTCAAAGAAATAAATGGCCTCTTTGTTAGATTGACCATGTAATTTATTGTATGGATCAACTTTTGAAAGTGAAGTTGTATGCTGTGTGTATTCAGGATGGGGAACACATGTATACCTGTGACAGATTCATTTTGATACACGGCAAAACCAAAACAATATTGTAAAGTTAAATAAAATAAAAATAAAATTAAAAAAAAAAAAAAAAAAAACCCAGCATAAACCAGGACCTTTCTGGGAAAAACCATAAAGTTATGTTCACTTTACTCACATTTCAGATCAGTCTGATTTCCTGATTGTTGACAAAGAGAAGGGCATTTAGAAGGAGGAAACTGAGTAGCCCCCAAATTCTCTGGAAAGGCCAGAGAATCACACTGGGTGCATGGATAGAAGCGTAAGTGGCTCCCCTGTCAGAACTGGTGCAAGTCTTGCCACAGCACATCTTGTGCTGAGGATGGTGTTGCCAATGTTCTGACCAGTGGTACAAACTTCCACATCAACCTCACCCTCAGCCGGGGATATCCTGAGAAGATGTTCCTTGTCCGGGTGGTACTGCACGTGCCTCCTTCTGCCAGTACTACTACTGCTGGTGGAAATCTTTCCATTTCTCTTCCCACATGTTGCTAGGTCTAATGTCAAAATCCAGGCATGTGAGTCTAACTGGCCAGGCCAAGTCTTAACAGTCTGCTGGACAGAGCCACCATGAGATCTGGGAAAATAGAGAGCTAATGTTTTTAACATGTATAATAGTATATATAGCTTATTTCCCAACAAGAGTTAAAAGAAACTGACTAGTGTTATGAAATAAGAGTCCCACACAAACACAGTGTATGGAAATCTATGATTTTTCTGAGTTTGATGCCAAAGTCCTTGATATTTTCAAAGCTCCAGGTAACTGCTCGTGTGAGATGATGCTTTTTCATCTAATAATTACCATAAATGTAAGAGTTGCCAATTCCAACTGATTAGAAAATGACATATTTTCTGCCTTAACAAGTACTGTTTAATCTTTTACCTTGGGAAATTCAAAGTGCCTGATAGGATTTCCATTTTTCGTGATATTGAAATAAAAATTATATGCTAGTACATAGTGCTTGTGGAAAAATCTAAAAGAGATGGTGTTGACCTTTTATATCAGCCGATTAGACATTAGCCATCTATATGTGGTGATTTAACGGCCATCACAAAAACCAATCCACCTCTGTTAAATATATCACTCTACCTGGCCTGCAATAGTGCATGTGATAAGCAGATTTATTCCTCCTGATCAAAACATTGCATATTCAAGAAATAAGAATGAAAATGCAAATGGTGGCATTGGCCATCTTTTTATATTCTGGTATCTTACACAGGGTAAATATTATATGACATATAATGCCTTCAGTGTATGAATGTTTGTGTGCAGCTTCTGTGTGCATGCAAAGATAAATAATTAATATCAACATCTACCTTTTTTGAAAACTATTGAAACAGAATACTGGTATAGTACATTTTTAAATCATTGTATTATTTTGAAATCTCATGAACATTCTCACAAAAGAGTCAAATTTTGGCCTAAAATAAGACCCACAGGAGACATTGTAGTGTACATGATAAAGATAATAATGTAACTAGTGAATAGAGATTTTTAAGTCATATTTTTATCAAAGAAAAAAAGAAGGAAAACAGTTAAGCCTCTTTAAAAATTTGTCACAGTTCCTGAAAGACTGGGGTTTGCAAGTGGCACTAGTGTTAAAGAATACACCTGCCGATGCAAGAGACACAAAAGTAGGCTAAATCCCAGACTGGGGAAGATCCCTTGGAAAATGAAATGGCTACCCTTTCCAGTATTCTTACCTGGAAAATCCCACTTATAGAGGAGCCTGATGGGCTATAGTCTGTGGTGCCACAAAGAGTTGGACATGACTGAGCACACCCAAAACACTAATAGAGTAAGAAGTAACATTTTTGGTTTTATGCATTTTAAAAGTCCAACCAATAAGCTGAAGAGGTAAACTCTCTGGGTCTTTGCTAAGTCGCTTTAGCCATGTCCGACTCTGTGTGACTCCATAGACGGCAGCCCACCAGGCTCCCCTATCCCTGGGATTCTCCAGGCAAGAACACTGGAGTGGGTTGCCATTTCCTTCTCCAATGCATGAAAGTGAAAAGTCAAAGTGAGGTTGTTCAGTCGTGCCTGACTCTTAGCGACCCCATGGACTGCAGCCTACCAGGCTCCTCTGCCCACAGGATTTTCCAGGCAAGAGTACTGGAGTGGGGTGCCATTGCCTTCAGACTTTCTTATTTTCAGGTCTTTTAGATTCACAACAGTCAATGTCACAATCTACTTTCTCTGGCAAAAGTTCCAATTCAGCCTTATCATTCATTAGCATCATTACACATTTGTTGGTTGTCAACCAGGTGCATGGTACTGTACTAACTCTTAAGGGATACACAAAATGTAAGTTAGAAACTCATTTTCTGGAGAAAAAAGGAATTTTATAAATATATGCATGAGAAAATATATCTAGTGCACATAATGCATAGAAAATATGAAACCTAAAAGTCTACCTAAATAATTCATAGATTGTATCTCTTTTCCAAGTTCTTTGTGAATTAATCCTGACTCTGAGCTTTCTAACTCCTATGGTCTGCTCCACTCAATTTATTGCTGTTGGATTATGCATTGTTGTTCAGTTGCTAAGTTGTGTTCAATTCTTTTTAAACCACATAATATGCCCAGTACTCTGCTAAGTGACAGATATAAAAAGATGAAAAGATTTGACTTCTGCCTTCAAGAATGTTACACTCTGCTGAGAAATCAGTGCCTCAAAACAAATAATTTTTAAAAAAACACAATTTAGTAACTATTCTATTGGTGGTATTAAGGTGAAAGGGAATGAGATACATAAGTGACTTGGTATGCAAAGGACTCACAGGACTGATGTTAAGTAAAAATTATATCTTAAAAGTTGAACAGGAATGAAGAAGGCAATTGATGTACTCTATAAACAATTAGAAATGAAAATGAATTTGTTCAAGTAATAAGGTCAGCATTGGCTTCATTTTAAAAATCCTGACCTAGTGGGAAATATTTTAAATGATAATAAATATAGTGCCAGGGGTTTAGGGAAATGGCAAATTTCATCTACTGCTCATGGTGTATAAACTGGCAAAAATTGTGTGTAGGCAATTTGTCAATTTGCATCACCTTTTTCCTAGACTTTGACCTGGCAATCCAACTGCTAGGGATCTGAAATGAGAAGATAAATGATGGATGTTTACAATGACTTATGTACAAGGTTGTTCTTTGCAACGTCATTTGTGAGAGCAAAATCTTTAGAAAGAACTAAATATCCAACAATGTAGAATTATTTCAATGAATTATGTTACATTGTGCAAGCAAATACAGCCCCTAATGTAATATAGTAATGGATGTTTATTAACACTGAACATTTTCAGAAATAAATGTTAAGTGCAAAAAGTATATTACAAAATATATAGCTGTATGTTCACCATATTAATTTCTGAATGCTGCAACTCTGTGATTTTAATTTTGCTGTGTTGTTGCTCTCAACATTTTTCCAAAATCTAAACAAGTAATATATATTTCTTTATCATAAAAAATTGTATACATATGCTGTAGGAAACAAAAACAGAGCTATTTTTTGTAAGTGATTATCTGCAAGGTCTTGTAGGATATTTTTTAAAGAATAGAATATGTTCTTAACAGTATGTACTTAAGTACCAATTAAAATAATAAACAATTGTACAACTATATGTCCTTAGTTCACGATAGTATAGTGTAGCATAGTGCATACATATGAGTAACAAAATCTTTAGTTGCCTAATTCATGTTATAATAAAATGAAAAAAGAAAGATTTTCTTACTTACAAACTTATATTTTTGATCAATATTCTCCCCAATAGGTCTAAAAGAGTGACTTGTATGAGACTTTGTGGGAAATCAGTTTCAACTCCAAGATGGCTGAAATTAAGACATAGACAATATAAATTTAAAATGATATGATAATGAGAAAATAATACTTCAGGACATAATGTAAAAATGGGAAAAGTACCTTGATATGTCTTACTAAGTTTACTGTTTATTTGATGATACAGTACGTACATTTTGAAAATCAACTTACTATAAGAGAAATATTTTTAAAATATTGTATTGTTTCACCTTTCAGAAGTCATGTAATGTAATAATTATCTTGGCGCTCCAATCCTAGAATATTATTTATGTGTAAAAAGAAGATATACAGAACTGGGAAATCTTACATTCTAAACATATTAGTTTGTAGGTATAATTGATTTATTTCCTTGTCTCTTAGTTTTTACAGTTGTTCCCAGAAGCAAGAATTCCAAAAACTCCTTTATCTTATGAACCTTAGGAAAGCATAGTATAGATTAAACTCAGAACTAGTGAGTTCTGTTTACAGTGGCTCTTACATTTATTCTTGGCCTCAAGCCCTAGTGAATATGCAAATACATAAATAAAATATCTTAAATCCAAATATGAAAAGTGTAAGGAGTAATGAGACACTAGACCTTTACTGAAATTATTTTTTAGAGAATTGGATTGAGAAAAAAAGTGCTTCAAGAGACCAAAAATCTGCAAGCTTCAACGATTTAATTCAGTAATAAGGAAACTGACTCAGGGAGAGCTGAACTAAGGTAACAACATTGAATATTTAGAATAGATAAAGATTTAGGATTGAGAGTAAAAATTTGACTCATGAGGGTGTACGTAGCTTTGTTATCTTTGCCAGTGTCAACAGATGTCATTTAATCTCGGTATATAACTCAATATACCTCCGTTTCAGCTTCTACACTTATAAAATAGGAGAATGATATCACTATACATGAATAAATTATCGGTATTTCCCTCTGGAATAAAGAGTAGTGTGGATAGGAAAGATTAAAGATGAACTTCTTATCTATAACTTTGTATTTCTTAAAAATATTACTTTTATAATTAAAAATCAAATGGAATACTTTAAAAATTATTGTAAAGATTATATACTGAGGAATAAAAGGATATAAAATTAATGTTTGCTATAAATTCTACTTTTTCATCTTAAATATGCAGTGCACATATGGAAGTGTCTGGAAATTTGATGTCATTTGTGAAAAAAAGAGATCATTAACGGATAGCCCCTTTCCGTTAATGACTTTGTGATGTTTACATCATACTTGTGTCACTTTAGAGATGAACCTATTTGAGGAAGAATAAGAAAAAGAAAAGAACACTTAATGATGCAATTGAAGTAATTTTGTCCACAGCATAAAAATGAAACTATAGTCCTGAGCAAATATTATCAATTCTCATCATCATCTGGAGTGTCCTTTATCTCTGGCTCCTGAGATCATCTGTTATAAGAGGCAAAGCAATTGAAGTAGTTCACTTGAACTCAAATAGATATCGTAGAACCCTTTTATGAAGAGTTCGTGCCTAAGAAATGTTCCCCTAAGGCATTAGAAATGTTTAGATCACATACACATTCCCTATTTTTTTTTTTTTTTTTTTTTTACTATGCACCAAGAAATGTACTGTTGTTATACTTGAAGAATTATCTTTCCGGAGAGGTGGGTGTACTTTTCTTGATTGCTTTATTTCTCTGAAATATATTTATTATAAAAATAATTATGAAGACTTTTACCAACTCATTAACAAGGGTCCATTTTCCATTGATCTATATGTGTGTGACTGTTCTCTGCTTACAAATTTGGTAGTGGATATGTTCACAGAGGTGATAGTTGGCTCAGTGGTAAAGAATCCGCATGCCAATGCAGGAGACGAGGGTTCCATCCCTGGGTGGGGAAGATCCCCTGGCAGAAGAAATGGCTATCCACTCCAGTATTACTGCCTGGAAAAATCCTATGGGCAGAAGAGCCTGGTGGGTTACAGTCCACTGGGTGACAAAGAGTCAGACACAACTGAGCATGCACATACTGGGCTGTCCCACACAGGCAGAGGTTTAAAAAAAAAACTATTTGAGGATGGTAGAATTGGACAAAAATTGTGTAACATACTGAAACAGGAAAATCCTATCCATAAATTTTCCAATGTGATTGGTGCTTTGAGAGGCAAGAAACAATCAGGAGAGGAAGGAAGCAATCAGGAGAGAAAGATACAGTTTAATGGTTTGGGGAGGGGGTGGATTCTGAATATCAATTGCTTATTATCCCAACACTGTTTATTTAAATGCATCCTTTCAGCTTCTTCGCATAAAGTATTTATTCAACAAGTTGAATAAATAAGTAACCAATTAAGCATAAAGTGTGATTTTCAGATGATTATCAACAATATTTTTCTTCCTAAACAGCCAGCATTTTCCTGTCTCCTTCAGAGTCTTGCCACAGATACCGCAGGACTCTGCCCTCCTCTCTCAGGGTGGTTTCAGGGGTCTTTCAGATCTGAGTCCTCTTACAAAGAAACCAATATCCTCCACCTCATCTATAATTCTCAACTGCATAGCATTATTTTTGAGAAAAGATGTCAAATTGATTAAGCTCTTTTCCCTGTTCCTGCAAGTGGTAGTAGGTTAAGTTCAATAAGAACAGGATTGTTTTTAGAAGCATAATAGGTGTCTGCAAAAAGGTCTTTCAGTCTCTCCCTCTTTCTCTCTCTTCTCTCTCAAACACACACACACACACACACACACACACACACACACACACACACACACTATACAGAGCTGAACCTTCATCCATGACTCCCCACTGAATTTCACCAGAAGATAACAATACATTTGATTATATGAAAATATTATATATAGATATGATAACTGTCACTCCCCAATTATCACCTTCTGGTCCTGGTGTAAGAAATCTCTACATTTCCTTGAATTTTCCCAACCCCATTCCTCCCCACCAAACTTTCACTCTTTAACGTTTTCCAAATATGTGATCCTTGAATATTTGATCTTTTATGCAGCTTATTAGAGACTTGTAACAGCTGTCCAACTTGTGTAAGACCTAATTAAAAGGGAAACTAACATGAACATAGTATCCCTGCTTAGACTAAAGAAAGAACCAAACAACATTTTTTTTAATTCCTGTAAATTCCAAACACTAAAACGATGCACACAATTTTTAGAAGTGTTGATGAGAAAGGTGTTGACTCTGGTAAGTCAGCAAAACAGCCTTCAGAGAGAAGCCACATTTTCATATTCTCCCCCTCCCAGATGTTAGTAGAACTTGGTTTTTATAAGCTCTATCTAAGTTTGAAGAACCTATGGATTCCTACTAGGAAAAACCTGAGTACATTGCCCTGGCAGCACATTGACCCAGAAAGGGAACTGGCCAGTACCTGAATAATGTTTGCACAGAGCTTTGGAGACTGGAGATGTCTATCTTCCTCTAGCAAAATGCAACTGGTTATTTACTTGTATGCATTTTAAATTCCTCCAAATGGATGCAGAAACTTTGTGTGTTTGAGAGATTGAGGGAGTGTGTGTCTGTGTGTGTGTGTGTGTGTGTGTGTTTGTGGTGTGCATGCATCAGTCTGCCAGTGGGTTTTTAAGAGCACTCACGAATCATACTGGGATTTTTCCCTGCCCCCTCCCTTCTTTTCTGGTTCTCAGTGAATGCTTTTGGGTCTGGAATCAAAGATGCAAGCCTACATAGTGTTTTCACCCTGCAGACTTAAGTAACATTCAGGAAATATCAGAAAAGCCTTTCAAAGACCAAATTGACTAAAATTCTATAACAAGTTTTAAAAAGTATGTGCCTAAATTACATATCTCACAGCAAAAAAAAAAGCATACCCAATTTTATAATGTAAAATATATATGATATGAATGTATGTTCCAAATAGCCACTTTCAATATGCTAAAAGAAAAAAAAAGCTAGGGAGGGGGTCTCAAAGACATCAAATAGCATAAAACATTGTACTGCAGAGACGGAAGAAATGCATTTAAAGCACCGATGAAAATGGCGTGCGGTATTAATTACCTCAAATTGCTGTTCGCTTGACACCCTGACACTAATTTTATTCAAGCCATCGGGAAATAAATGTTTTAAAAGCACTCTTTCCAAACGCCGGAGTTAGTGGGGGCTGTGAGTTCATTAAGGAAAGGAAAGGGTAAAGTTTTCAGCACCCAAAAAGAATTAAATAATGCTTTTAAAATCAGCATCTTAGGCTTGTGAATCGCCAGCCTTTAATGCCCACATTTTTAAGGCTTGCCCTGTACGTGGATTGATTTTTTTTTTTTTTTTCCTTCAGCATTCCCTCACCAGATGGATTTTTGCTACTGCAGATCAGCAGAGGGTGTCAGATCTTTGAGTGCACCAGGCTGGAACGAGCAGAGCTTCTTAGCAACTCTCTTCTCCCCCCTCCCCATTCTCGCGTTCTCTCCCTCCCTCAGACAGCTCCCCCACAACCACCCGCCCTCCGCCCCCTCCACGTAATTCCGAAAGAGCAGAAGAAAGAGAAGGAGAACAAGAAAAGAAGAGCTAGTAACCGAGAGAGAGCCGGAGTCCAGGGGAAAAAAAAAAAAAAAAAGGCTGAAGAGGACCGAAGAGGAGGAAAGGGAAAGGATGGACAGCCACAAAACGCAGCGATTGCGGAAATTTTCCAGCGCCATTGGTTCGGCAGTGTGAGTCCTTCGGTCCGGCGTGATTTCAGCACCGGGGGGACTGGACAGCACCTCGGGGGGACTCCTGGGCAACCCGCAGCCACGGCAAGAACTCCATCAAGCAGCCTCAACAACAGAAGCCACTGAAAACCCTGCTTTGTATCAGAGAGGCAAGGTCAGTCCGACGCACAGCCATGCACAGGCAGTGCGCCTGTACTACGCTGCAAACCCTCTGCTTGTTTCTGTAACATGCACTTGCTTCTAATTACCAGCATTGTTCCCTTTCTGATTAGTGAGGAACTAGGCGAGATTCTGTAAGGGTGTATTTTTAATTTATATGTACATATTTAACTTCTTTTTCGTTATCTTTAAAGGGTTGAGAGGGAGTGAGTGGGGTTATTGGTTCTACTTTTTTTTTTTTCCTTTTTGCTTGCCTTGCACTACTGTGCCTGGATAGTTTGTAGATATAATTATTGACTGGCGCCTGGGTTGTTGCAGTGCGGGGGGGTTAGGGAGGAAAGAATCCACCCCCACCCCCCAAACCCTTTTCTTCTCCTTCTCTGGGTTCGGACATTGGAGCACTAAATGAACTTGAATTGTGTCTGTGGCGAGCAGGATGGTCGCTGTTACTTTGTGATGAGATCGGGGATGAATTGCTCGCTTTAAAAATGCTGCTTTGGATTCTGTTGCTGGAGACGTCTCTTTGTTTTGCCGCTGGAAACGTTACAGGGGACGTTTGCAAAGAGAAGATCTGCTCCTGCAATGAGATAGAAGGGGACCTACACGTAGACTGTGAAAAAAAGGGCTTCACAAGTCTGCAGCGTTTCACCGCCCCGACTTCCCAGTTTTACCATCTATTTCTGCATGGCAATTCCCTCACTCGACTTTTCCCTAATGAGTTCGCTAACTTTTATAATGCGGTTAGTTTGCACATGGAAAACAATGGCTTGCATGAAATCGTTCCTGGGGCTTTTCTGGGACTGCAGCTGGTGAAAAGGCTGCACATCAACAACAACAAGATCAAGTCTTTTCGAAAGCAGACTTTTCTGGGGCTGGACGATCTGGAATACCTCCAGGCTGATTTTAATTTATTACGGGATATAGACCCGGGGGCCTTCCAGGACTTGAACAAGCTGGAGGTACTCATTTTAAATGACAATCTCATCAGCACCCTACCTGCCAACGTGTTCCAGTATGTGCCCATCACCCACCTGGACCTCAGGGGAAACAGGCTGAAAACACTGCCCTACGAAGAGGTCTTGGAGCAAATCCCTGGCATTGCTGAGATCCTGCTAGAGGATAACCCATGGGACTGCACCTGTGATCTGCTCTCCCTGAAAGAATGGCTGGAAAACATTCCCAAAAATGCCCTGATCGGCCGAGTGGTCTGTGAAGCCCCCACCAGACTGCAGGGCAAAGACCTCAATGAAACCACTGAACAGGACTTGTGTCCTTTGAAACACAGAGTGGATTCTAGTCTCCCGGCTCCCCCTGCCCAAGAAGAGACCTTTCCCCCTGGCCCCCTGCCAACTCCCTTCAAGACAAATGGGCAAGAAGATCATGCTACCCCAGGGTCGGCTCCAAACGGAGGTACAAAGATCCCAGGCAACTGGCAGATCAAAATCAGACCCACGGCAGCGATAGGGACCGGCAGCGCCAGAAACAAACCCCCAGCGGACGGCTTGCCCTGCCCTGGGGGCTGCAGCTGCGACCACATCCCGGGGTCGGGTTTAAAGATGAACTGCAACAACCGGAACGTGAGCAGCTTGGCTGATTTGAAGCCCAGGCTCTCCAACGTACAGGAGCTCTTCCTGCGAGATAACAAGATCCACAGCATCCGAAAATCGCACTTTGTGGATTACAAGAACCTCATTCTGTTGGATCTGGGCAACAACAACATCGCCACCGTAGAGAACAACACTTTTAAGAACCTTTTAGACCTCAGGTGGCTGTATATGGACAGCAACTACCTGGACACGCTGTCCCGGGAGAAATTCGCTGGGCTGCAAAACCTCGAGTACCTGAATGTGGAGTACAACGCGATCCAGCTCATCCTTCCCGGCACCTTCAACGCCATGCCCAAACTAAGGATTCTCATTCTCAACAACAACTTGCTGAGGTCCCTACCCGTGGACGTGTTTGCTGGGGTCTCGCTGTCTAAACTCAGCCTGCACAACAATTACTTCATGTACCTTCCAGTGGCCGGGGTGCTGGACCAGTTAACCTCCATCATCCAGATAGACCTGCACGGAAACCCCTGGGAGTGCTCCTGTACCATTGTGCCTTTCAAGCAATGGGCAGAACGCCTGGGTTCCGAAGTGCTGATGAGCGACCTCAAGTGTGAGACGCCGGTGAACTTCTTTAGGAAGGATTTCATGCTCCTCTCCAATGACGAGATCTGCCCCCAGCTGTACGCGAGAATCTCGCCCACGTTAACTTCGCACAGTAAAAACAGCACTGGGTTGGCGGAGACCGGGACGCACTCCAACTCCTACTTAGACACCAGCAGGGTGTCCATCTCCGTGTTGGTCCCAGGACTGCTGCTGGTGTTTGTCACCTCCGCCTTCACTGTGGTGGGCATGCTCGTGTTTATCCTGAGGAATCGAAAGCGGTCCAAGAGAAGGGACGCCAACTCCTCGGCGTCCGAGATTAATTCCCTACAGACAGTCTGTGACTCTTCCTACTGGCACAATGGGCCTTACAACGCAGATGGGGCCCACAGAGTGTACGACTGTGGCTCCCATTCGCTCTCAGACTAAGACACCCAGCCTGGGTAAAGCAGAGGCGAGAGGAGGAGGGGAAGGATGGAGATGCCCCTCCACGGCCCCACTCTGCCAGCATCTCCGGGGGTGGGGTAGGTCGGAGGAGCCCACACCCAAGTCCAGCGCGTCTCGAGGCTTGATGGACAAAAGTAAATAAATAACTATGGACTCGCTCGACGCAGAGGGTCTGACCCCTTCAGTTCCCTTCGGGAAACAAAGAGCAGACTGTGGTGAGCGGCAGAGCGCTGCCAAATCGCTCTTTGCTGCAGCCCCTTTTGACAAAGCCCAGCAGGAGCCCTGCTCAGAGCTGAGACGGTGCCCCTCCCCGCGGGGGAGGGGGCTGGAGGGGATGGCTGCCGCGGTCCTATACATATATACATATACCTACATCTATATAGAGAGATAGATTATCTATTTTTCCCCCTGTGGATTAGCCCCGTGAGGAGGTGGGGGCGCGATGGCTCCCTGTTGGCTACGGAGGGATGGGCGGTTGCACGAAGGCATGAATGTATTGTAAATAAGTAACTTTGACTTCTGACAAAAAGTGCTGCATGGCTCGCATGGAATCCACGCGCTCCAGGGACGCTGCCCTCCCAGCGACTGGGGACCCCGTCAAGTTCACAGCACCCACACTCTTACCTGATAAGTCCCATCATATCAAACTTTCTATAAACAAAAATACAGCATAATCAGAAAGTGCCATTTCGCCATTATTTGTGATCGGTAGGCAGTTCAGAGCGTTACGTTTACTGTGAACAACAACAACAAATGTAAAGGTTTATTTAGGATATTTGCATGGCTAGTCATCAGTCCATTTTATGAGTTAAAAATGTATTTTGTTGAGCAAAGTTTTTATGGGTTGTTTTGGGTTTTCTTTTATTTTGATGGTGATTTTTCTTTTGGAGGGGGAATATTTTTCTATACATATCCAATAATGCCTTCCATCTGAATGTAAAATAAGTACCCATGATTTCTATTATAGTATCAGTGTAATTATTAAAAAAAAAAAAAAAAGATTTTGAGGCAGTTAAGCATGACCAATTAATGTCACTCTAGTGCTTAGGCTGCGATCTTATGGTAGCAATTCTGTGCTGGTGTAAATCTTACTTATAAAGTAGGAAAAAAGAACCGAGGAAGCACGTGGAACTTACTAATTCTATTCGAGGATTTTATAATGGCATATTTTTTCAGTATTAAAGTGAAAATGTTTTCAACTCTGGGTCCTTACATTTTTCCAGCTTCGTATTTACAACATGGTAAATTGGATTTGCGGTGGAAGGGATGAGGGAGGGGGATGGTTGGGGGGTGGATCCCTTTAAGAGCTACATTAAGGCTCTCTCTTTAATCCTCTCAGCTTTTTGCCCTTTAGTAGTTCTCCTCCTCCTCCAACCCCTCCGGGACTTTTCCAGCTTTCCCCTGTGTTTAAGCAAGGTCTTTCCCCGACAAGCCCCCTCCCCCTCCCTCCCCCCACCCCCCATCCTTATGCGGCAGTGAATCCCTTTATTAATACTGGAAATCCCTGGCTGCTGCTGCTGCTGCTGCTGCTGCACACACTGCAGATATGTTAAGGATGTTAGTAGAGATTTGATTTAATTGACTGTCTAGATCGGTCTCATTAAACAGTGGAGGTTTCATTGGTCAGCACTCTTTGATGAAAGACAGCCCTAATGACTGGCATTTGAGATGCTGCTGGCATTTTGAATTCAACATCTGCTGAAAACGGTAAAACTAATTAGTGCCCACCCACCCTGCCCGCCCCAGCAACTGCATATTGAAATTTGTTAAAGCACTCATCTTTATGGAAATCAATCATTATCCTAAAGAAGTGTTTCTCTGCTATCATTCGGATTTCTGGTTGTGGCCCAGTAATTAACAAGAAAAGCATTGAACTGTTTGAATTTTATGAGCCAATGTAACTCTAGCCTCAATCATATTCCTCTGGGATTTCTAAGCAGTCTATTTTATCAGCAGTTAGGTGACAAAACAGCAAATAAAACCACAGTGTTGATGGGGTCTGCATTCCACCACATATCCACCTTTGAGAAGTGTGTTAAAAGACTGCAGACCACAGATTAAACACACACACACACACACACACAATTGTAGGATTGTAAATCAGCCAATGAAAGCCCCCAGAGCAGTTGTAAGATTTGCCTTCTAGAACTCATATTCTAAAGAGAAGAAATTTCCCAGAACAGTGATGTTCTAGAGTATGTATTATTTATTTTAACACTTTTTAAATAAAATCTTTATTATAAACCATGACTATTCCTAAGGCCATTCATCATTTTCTCTCTTGATTCTTTTGTTTGTGGAATGCACTTCATAGTAGTGTGATTGTAACCTACTATTCTTTGACAAATATTATGGGTTGTTATTTATTTAATCATTTTTCATGTCAAGACCTTAATTCTTTTATGGAAAGACAACTGGGTTCCTGGTAGGCAATCAACAGATTTACTTGATGAAAAAGTTGGGAGAGAGAATGAGTTATATATTCAAGGATTCTATGACCTTAAAAAGGAAAAGAAAAGATGGCAAGTGTTCTATGTTTTTAGTGGAAAGTGACCCTTGAAAGACACCTAGTGAAGCATGATGGTAATTTTTAAACTGATACATTAGTTTAAGTCAGGAAAATAGACTTCTGGTAGAAGGTATGCGTTGGGACCTGAGCTTTCCTTCATATTAATTAAAACAAAATTAAAATATAGAAGGAAAAATTTAAAAAGTATTTTTTAAATATTAGCTTCAGTGGGTTTTGAGTGGTCATTGTATACCGGACATGCACTAAGTGGCTTACAGAATTGTTTAATGTACCCCTCACAAGCACAGAATAATAAGATGTTGGTATTTTCATTACACCAATGAGAAAACTGAGGTTTAAGGAGAGTAGGCAATAACTCAAATCTCATAAATAGTGGGGCTGTATTTAAACCCAGTTATCCTCATACACCAAAAACTTATTCTGTGTATGGAGTAGTCATATGCATTTACTTGTTAACTTCTTAAAGAATGCTATCCTTTTTATAAATATAGTATAAAAATTAAGGACCCTGGGTGTATCTTCTTAATTCAGTGTGAATTGTTGGCCCTTTATATTTTTAGTATGTCTTGCAACAGAAAGCATTGTCCTACATTTGAAGGAGATAACTTTAGTGTGTTCTCCAAGACTGTGTAAGAAGACTTAACATATAAGAAAAAAAAGATGAATGTGCTTTATGAATTCATGAATTATATAAATTCAAGTCAAATGTAAGTTATCAATATATTGATACTAAAATATTGCTGCTGCTGCTAAGTCGCCTCAGTCGTGTCTGACTCTGTGCGACCCCATAGATGGCAGCCTACCAGGCTCCCCTGTCCCTGGGATTCTCCAGGCAAGAACACTGGAGTGGGTTGCCATTTCCTTCTCCAATGCATGAAAGTGAAAAGTGAAAGTGAAGGCCCTCAGTCATGCCCAACTATTTTCGACCCCATAGATTTCAGCTCACCAGGTTCCCCCTTCCATGGGATTTTCCAGGCAGTGGGGAATGGGGTGCCATTGCCTTCTCCAGGGCCATCAAATATTATAATACATAATATGTTAAAAATCTATGTAGAAAAGATATTCATGATTTTATAGAAAAGAACTTTTATTATTTATTTAGACCATGTTTTATTTAGTTTGATAAAGTATCTCTGTCACAATTATATAAACTAAAATATAGTAAATATCCTTTTTAGTTTGCAGGGTATATAATACCATATAATTTTCATTTAGAAGTACTTAGCTTCTTGTCTTCATTTTAACATAAAATGCTCATATAACTATAGTTACCATGTGCTTTAGTTAAGATATCTTGTTTCCAGTTAAATCATCCCATAATTCATCAAAGTAAAAGAGACTTTTAGTTGGGCCAGATGGAAAAGGAGGAAAGAAGATATCTTGTTCAGTTCCACTGCTTTAAAGAAAGTAGTACCTTCTGTGGCTGCTGGTATAACTAAGAATATCCTAGAATTTAAGTTGTTGCCATAGAAATTTATTGTTTAACCTTTCTTACATGTTTACCGAGTAGGAAGTTAGAATAGCTGATCTAATATTCTATAACAGGATTCTTTTTCTTATCTTTGTTTATATTAAATGTAATTAAAATTGTCAGGAATTTTAATACATGTCAAAAGTATATTGGTAATTTCAAGGACAGTTTGTTATTTTGGCTTTTTCCAGGGTTGCAGATAGATATAATTGGCATGTACAGAGAGATGGATGTATCTGCAAGTTTGAAAAGGGAAGTGTGTGTTTTTAATGTGTTGGTAGAATGTTACATAGAATGATTTCTAATGTAACTCTTCTGATAGCTAAATTTTAAATATTAGGTTTGTTTTTATTTGTATGCTTATTTGACAAAAAAATGGAAATATAAAATGTGCAAAAATTCAGTTTTAGCACATGTTCACTTTTGGTTCATTTTCTTTATTATTTCAATCTATTCTAAATGCAACATATTATTTAAATTTTAAAAGATGAGCTGTGTATTATATCAACAGGTATAGTAAATGCATACTCAGAATTACTAAGATATATGAGTTGTTTAAATTTGGCCCAGAACCATAAAAAAAGAAGGCTACATTAAATAAATTTAAATCAATCTCCTGGCATTGTCTTACAGCTCTAAAATCACCAAAAATATGATTATAAAAAGTGATATATAAGACATGCAGGACTTTCTTGGTGTTGAGAGTGTTTCAAAGAAATGCCACTAAATGATTTCCTGAAAGCACATGTCACAAACAGAGCCATCCTGAAACCTGAATCAATTTTGACTCTGTTCTGACCTATCAAAATTCGATTGAGTTTCAGAAAGAATTAAATAGTTAAGATAATAACAGATGAAGTGTTTAAGAATTGTAGCTTTATAATGAAATGGATCATTGAAGGAATCATCTTCATTTTTAAAGCCCAGGATCACCATTTGTCCTCAATTGATTGGCAATGTCCAGTTTATTAGTTTAGACTTCAAATATCTAAATAATCACTATTCTCATTCCATTCGTTTGCTAAATATAAACTATATTAATACTTCAAAATAATTATTTTTTCTATTTAAAAGCTTACAGAGTAATTATCTAATAATTGAAAGAATTTTGAATGAGTTAGAACCTAAATATTAAATTGGCAACAATAATTGGGCACTTGTATGAAAAATATTGTAGAAGCTCTCTTAAGGCAGTTCTAACCTCAAGGAGTTCACAACCTACAAAGATGAGATACATACATCATTCTAATTGTATAATAGTACATCATCAATAATTTTTAAATGATGTGATGTCACTAGAAAATTTTGTTTTTACCTTTTAAGTAATATAGGATTTTGGCCATTTGGATGATTACAGTTGTCACATAAGTTTTGGAGAAGGCAGTGGCAACCCACTCCAGTACTCTTGCCTGGAAAATCCCATGGACGGAGGAGCCTGGTAGGCTGCAGTCCATGGGGTCACAAAGAGTCAGACACGACTGAGCGACTTCACTTTCACTTTTCACTTTCATGCATTGGAGGAGGAAATGGCAACCCACTCCAGTGTTCTTGCCTGGAGAATCCCAGGGAGGGGGGTAACCCTAGTGGGCTGCCATCTATGGGGTCACACAGAGTCGGACACCACTGAAGCAACTTAGCAGCAGCAGCAGCGTAAGTTTTACCTCTTGTTCAAAGAGTTGAAAATCTTAAAACAGTATTTTAAAATGAAAGAGATACTTGCATTACTTTGCTAGGTTTATTCTTTTGTAAAATGGGAATAATGTCTGCTATTTTGTAAGGTCACTAAGACTTTTCTAACTAATTCCTGTAAGAAGAAACCATCAAACAAGTTTTTATTTCAGCAAATGAATGACAGATGATTTTCAGTGTTAGTTACTTGAGAAATCAAATATAAATTTAGAAATTTGAGTAAAATATTTTATAGTATCATAAGAGTTACAGAACAGCTGTTTGTGGGTATTTGATTTGTGTCATTTACAGTATACATAATATAGATAACAAAAGCTTTAATATATTACATATACTTGAAAATTTTTATGGTAAAGCTAATGTTCCCCTAGCCATTTCTTATTTAATAAAACCCAACTTTCAGTTATCTAGTAATGTGTTCCAGGTGGATAAGTCCAAGGTTTAACAAGCAGAAAGCAATAGGCAAGTTGTGCATTTACTAACTTCTATGCATTATTCTCTTTGCCTCGAGCTCCATTTCTTTTCTTGACAGAAGAATACAGGAAGGAAGCATGTTCAGCTTCAGCATATCAATAGAAAAAATCAATATATAGTGAAAAATGAGAAGTGCCTGAAATGTAGATGGTCAATCAACAGTGCAGAGAAACAAGTTTCTCTGCTTCCTAGGAGAGGGGGATGAGTGGAAACGGTGACTGTTACCATAACAATAATGACTGTTACCAGATTCTGTGATATTTATTGTAAAATTTTCTTTTTTAAATCAATATCTTTTTAATATTTCCAAACTGCATATGATACAAAAATTTATGCTCATTATTATGATAGTAATCTGATTTGAATAGTATGTGTAAATATGTAGAACTTTTGGCCACTTCTCCATAAGGTTGCAAGAGTTGGACACAGCTTAGTGACTAAACCAACCAACATAAAATAATAAGATTACAACATAGCAAGTGATTTTGAAATAATGACATTGCCTATACATTATTGTAAAATTCATGTGCTTAGTCCAAGCATTTTTATTTATTAAAATAATCATTTTATATGCTTTAAGTAATTCTATATGACTAAATTACTACTGTATCTAAAATATTTTGTCGTATGATGTGTGCAATGATATCAAATAATAATTATTTGCTAATATCTATTTGCTAATTTAGATGGTTTCTGCAGCTAATCTGATAAAGTGGAAAATCCAGTTAACTTTGCTAATTGGATACATTTAACACCAGTTTGGATGGCTATATGTTTGAGTATGGCTTTGTCATCACTGAGTTGGAAATTTATGTTATGAACTTTACAAGGTTCCTCAATAATGGATCTAAATTGGCTTAACTCATTATCAGATGAATCTAAAGGGAATGAAATTACTAAAGCAAAGAGTTTAATTTTGTTAATCCCTCTGCTTCCTGAATAACTAAATGTGCTCTGATGTCTCAATACACGCTTTAATGAGGGAACTTAGCTTTATTATTATTATTAGTGGTAGTGGGAATCAGAAAACATTACATTTTAAATTTTTCAGCCAAACTTTGGACAGGATTTGGTTTTTTTCATCATAATGGTCAGCATTCCAACAATCAGGTTTCATGTTACAGATGGTATTTGGTATAATTAGACATTAAGAAATGGCAAGTAGAGTATTCTAGGAGAGTATTACACCCTTATGGTATAATATTTTCAGGAATAAGACGAAGTCAAGAAACTAACAGCTGGAAACAGTAATAATCCCAGAAAAAATGAATTACATGGAACATCATGTTACTATTATAACTTTAAATTTATAATACCAAATTAAGAAGAAAGTCAAATCAGAGCCCTTTTTAAAAGTATTTGCATAAGCATGACATCACTTATAGCCAGCCCAAAACTATTCATGCCACAAGCTTTGTATAATATAGTACCTTTTTTTCAACATCCCCACATAGCTAGCTAACTTGGTGTCTATTAAATTTCTGTCCCTGAAAACCCAATTTATATACTTGATTAGTAATCAAATTCATAATTGGAAACAGAATGAGTTTCTTTTATAAGTGCATGGTTTTTAATTCATAATACCTTAAACTAGTATGACATATTTTAAGAAGAGATACTTCAGTCCAAGATATTGAGAAAAATTTTGTCTATAGCCTTTATAGTAATGCATTTGTAGATACTGGTACAATTGCTGAAAAGTAATAGCTCAGTTTGTTTTTTTTTTCTAATTTTGATCATTCACTTGTATACTTTATCTGGGAATCACAACTATCAACTTAATAAGCCAGACTCTCTTAACTCTATAGGACAGGACAGTACCACGTTTGTTCAGATGCCTTAACCAGGAAATAGTAATGTGGTGCTTTTGAATTTCTCAGTTATTTCTGTTCTCAATTCTTTTTTTTTAAATTTGTTTATTTATTTGTTTATTGGAGGGTAATTACTTTACAATATTGTATTGGTTTTGCCATACATTGACAATAGCTCAGTTTTGAAAGTACAGCTGCTAGTGGTAGCTGTATGTATCATGTAGCGCCACACTTTTCAAGGAGGCAAAACTGCATTAGTGTCAGGGAGATACATCTTAATTATGCCTAATTTAGAAAATTGAAACATAAAAGAAGAAAAACAACTGAAGATGATGGACATTTTACCTTGGTATTTATTGATCTCCTATGCATGCCAGGCACTTAACTACACCGAACAGACTAGAATTCTGCTTATCTGAATTTACATTCTATAGGGGATTACAGAAAACCAAAGATAATGGCAAACCATTGACTAATGAAGAGCTGTGAATTGAATACAATGAGGGAGAGACTGACTTCTTTTTTTAAGGGAGGTCATGGAAGTTCTCTCTGAGGACAGGATGCATGAACTAAGGTGGAAAATATTAACAGAGGATCATTTGAAGGCTGGATAAAGAGAGATCTGGGCAAATAAATCAAGTACAAAATATCCTGATTTATCAGAGTTCATGAGATATTTGAGGCCCAGAAAGAAGGCCAGATTGACTGCCATCTGAACATAGGCAGATATGAAGTTGGAGAGACAGAAAGCAGAGAATGCCTTATAAACCACAGCAAGGAGTTTAAATTTTATTTCAAGTATAACATAGAGAGATTTAACCAGACAAGTAATATGATCCAAGTAGTTTATATAGCCATTTTGGCTTGTTTTGTTGTTCATTGTTGTTATTCAGTTGCTAAATTGTGCGTGACTTGTTGCCACCCCATTGCCTGCAGCACTCCAGGCTTGCCTGTCCTTCACTATCTCCCAGAGTTTGCTCAAATTCATGTCTATTGAGTTGGTGTTGCCATCCAACCATCTCATCCTCTGACTTGCTTAGTGAGAATAAATTACCAGAGGGAAAGTAGAAGTCAAGAAGCTGCTGTTGCAGAGCTTGGGAAAGCCATGATGGTGTCTTGGACAGTTGTGGTAGTGGTGGAAAGAAGTGGTGAGTTGTGTGGTATAGTTTCATCTCTAGCAGAACATTGTATCAGAGCAGATGTGAGAGTGCCAAGGAAAATAATATGAGAGTTAAAGCATATGTGTGTGTATGTTTTATCAACTTTTGGTAACTTTTATTGAGAAGGGAAGGCTAGAGGAAGCAGCTGTAGGTTTGAGTTTGAATTTGAACATGGTAAGAGTGAGATTCCTGTTTACAGATTCTGAGTAGACTGCTGGACATAGGAATATGGAGGACAGGGAGAGTTTAAGGAGAAGAAAAAGTCTTGGAATTCATCATTCATCTTTTATCGGTGGCTCCATTTTATAGAATTAAAAACTAAACCTATGGTTGTATTTAACCACTCTACCTTCACAGCAGACTTACTGAAAATTGAATGTAAACTTGGTTCTAGACATAACTAATGTAGAAAAGTTACAAAACATGTATGATATCTCTCATGTCTGTACATTTCTCCTCAAACCAGAAGACCCTATATAAAACCTAGCAAAATATTCATTTATGAAAATCAGTTGAAAATGGGAAAAAAAATGGCTCAGACAAGGCTAAACAGCCTATAGTAAAAAGGGATAGTGTAAATTTTAAATTGCAATACTTAAGCTGCTGCTTTAATAAGCATATTTCTGAGTGAGAAGGAAGCAAGCAATTTTATCCATTACCAGAGAGAAAAGACTAGACATTTTTTTTTTTCCCCAAAAGGACAAATTTCTGGCAAAGGAAGATTAACTTTAATAATCAATCATAAAACAAGACAGGATCAGGCTCTTCTTATGTGGTAGTTAGTCAAATGTTGGACTCTGTTTTGAAGACTTTATTTTACTTTGGCTTTCAACTCTGTGGTTTGGTCTGGTTAGCTATTCAAAACCCTATGTCCCATTTGGTATTTAGTCCAGCTTTTGAGTACATAACACAGCAAAAAATATTTAATGTTTTCCTCATAGAACAGCTTCAGCACACCATCACTAACTGTCTCTAATCCCTGACAATTTAAGTGTAATTGAACTTAATCTTCTGAGTAAAGTGTGATTACTTTTCATTTTATTTTAGTCCTGCTGAACTTCAAATATTCATTTTAGAGCTTGTACAAGGATACTTTTCCCTCAAGGCTCTAAGTGCTTGCTTCTTTCTGTTTGGTTGGGATACCATGACATAAATAGCTTATTTTTAAAAAGAAAGTTAAAAGCGGGTTGAGAGCTCTGTTTGGTTTCTCACAAGACAGCCTCACAGTGCTACAGAGTTTGAAGTCTTGGGATCTTATGGGGCCGGTGGCAAGGAGCTTAGTCAGAAAGCCTTGATTCTAGATTATGTTCTCCTCTAACTAGCTTTGTGATACTAGGCAAATCTCTTAAGTTCCGTAAGTTCCAATTTTCATACCTAAAATGAGGCTGTGGACTACAATCAAGGGGTCAAAAAATTTTTTTTCTGTAATGGACAGATTTAATAAGCGTTTTAAGCTCTATGGGCTAAGATGCAAAATCTAGGTTATTTAGGAGATACCAAGTCCATATGTAAATTAATTAGATGTGTATCAAACAAGAGAGAAAACAAATTTCCAAAAATTTATGTTGAAAGAGTTAAAAACTTTATTCACTGAGGTTTAAATCTTATATAATTTTTACATGTCACAAAATATTGTCCTTTGGTTTTTTCCAACCATTTAAAAATTCAACAACAATTCTTAGCTCACAGGCGGCATAAAAACAGGCAGCAGAACTGATCTGGCCTGTGGGAGGTGGTTTGCCATTCCCAGGACTAGATTAAATTGCTCTAATAAAGCTCAAATAGAAGTTTTATTACAGATTCATTGAAATATACAAAAATATTTTACATTATACATATTATATAAAATTTTCCAAATTATATGGATATGTATCTAAGTTTTTTTTCATTCAATATATGGATATTTTATATTATGCCAGGGGATTTTATCATAATATAATTTTAAATGTGTACAAATAAGGCCAGGGGTAAAATAACGATTGAAGAGGTCTAACAATAAATTAGTCATGTTTGATAAGAATTATTGGAGTAATTTATAGCCTCATGTCTAGAATCAGACTGTATCAATTCTAATCCTAGCTCTGGCTAGCTGCGTGAACTTGACCAAGTTATTAACCTTATAGCTCCTTAATTCTCTCATTTGTAAAATGCAAACAACAATAATAGCATCTACTTCATAGTAATGTTATTAGTATTAAATGTATCAGAGTACTTAAAATGCCTATATGAGTTTACTACATTATGAACTTTCAGGAGGCTTTTAGCCATTAAGAGTGATTCTCTATTGCATAAATATTTTTACATAATCCTTAAAATATTTATATCTGGTAGGTCATTTTTTAAAATTGCTACTTTCCAAATAAAGAATCTGAAGATTAAAAAGCACTTTACCTAGGAGTACCTTGCTCAGAAGCAGAGCCAAAACGCAAAGCCAGATCAGAGGGACTTTAAAACTGATGCATTTTAGCTGCACAACTGGGTACTTGATGGGAGATTATCAGTATTTATCTTCCCCAACTTTTGTGACATATTTTGACATCAATTTTGTTGTTTTTCCAGGGATTACAGATATATAATGTTATCTTGATATAATGTTATCTTGTTATGTTTCCCCATTCCATTTTTATGTTGAAGTAAGCACATGCTTTTTTTAAAAATTTTAACACAATTAAATTTACCCCCATCTCCTAGCTTGTTCTACTATTGTACAGTAACTGATACTCTAAAATTTAATTTCTGTTCCCTTTGTGCTTCCACTTCATAAACTTCATTTAAATCTCTACATTGTGGCCAATTTTAATTAAGCCACAGAAAGAAAAGAAAAGAAAAACCCTCAAGCTAAATAGTACTAAAGTGACATGGTGGCTTAACACAAGATGTGTGTTTTGTTTTGTTTTGGCAAAAGGTGGGGTATTTAAAAAATCTAAGAGCAGCATTCCAGTCCCCTATTTGGCCTTGGAACACGGAATGAAGCAGGGCAAAGACTAACAGAGTTTTGCCAAGAAAATGCACTGGTCATAACAAATACCCTCTTCCAACAACACAAGAGAAGACTTTATACATGGACATCACCAGATGGTCAACACCGAAATCAGATCGATTATATTCTTTGCAGCCAAAGATGGAGAAGCTCTATCCAATCAGCAAAAACAAGACCAGGAGCTGACTGTGGCTCAGACCATGAACTCCTTATTGCCAAATTCAGACTGAAATTGAAGAAAGTAGGGAAAACTACTAGACCATTCAGGTATGACCTAAATCAAATCCCTTATGATTATACAGTGGAAGTGAGAAATAGATTTAAGGGCCTAGATCTGATAGATAGAGTGCCTGATGAACTATGGAATGAGGTTCATGACATTGTACAGGAGACAGGGATCAAGACCATCCCCATGGAAAAGAAATGCAAAAAAGCAAAATGGCTGTCTGGGGAGGCTTTGCAAATAGCTGCAAAAAGAAGAGAAGCGAAAAGCAAAGGAGAAAAGGAAAGATATAAACATCTGAATGCAGAGTTCCAAAGAATAGCAAGAAGAGATAAGAAAGCCTTCTTCAGCGATCAATGCAAAGAAATAGAGGAAAACAACAGAATGGGAAAGACTAAGGATCTCTTCAAGAAAATCAGAGATACCAAGGGAATATTTCATGCAAAGATGGGCTCGATAAAGGACAGAAATGGTGTGGACCTAACGGAAGCAGAAGATATTAAGAAGAGGTGGCAAGAATACACAGAAGAACTGTACAAAAAAGAGCTTCACGACCCAGATAATCATGATGGTGTGATCACTGACCTAGAGCCAGACATCCTGGAATGTGAAGTCAAGTGGGCCTTAGAAAGCATCACTAGGAACAAAGCTAGTGGAGGTGATGGAATTCCAGTGGAGCTGTTCCAAATCCTGAAAGATGATGCTGTGAAAGTGCTGCACTCAATATGCCAGCAAATTTGGAAAACTCAGCAGTGGCCACAAGATTGGAAAAGGTCAGTTTTCATCCCAATCCCAAAGAAAGGCAATGCCAAAGAGTGCTCAAACTACCGCACAATTGCACTCATCTCACACGCTAGTAAAGTAATGCTCAAAATTCTCCAAGCCAGGCTTCAGCAATATATGAACCGTGAACTTCCTGATGTTCAAGCTGGATTTAGAAAAGGCAGAGGAACCAGAGATCAAATTGCCAACATCCGCTGGATCATGGAAAAAGCAAGAGAGTTCCAGAAAAACATCTATTTCTGCTTTATTGACTATGCCAAAGCCTTTGACTGTGTGGATCACAATAAACTGTGGAAAATTCTGAGAGAGATGGGAATACCAGACCACCTGATCTGCCTCTTGAGAAATCTATATGCAGGTCAGGAAGCAACAGTTAGAACTGGTCATGGAACAACAGACTGGTTCCAAATAGGAAAAGGAGTACGTCAAGGCTGTATATTGTCACCATGTTTATTTAACTTATATGCAGAGTACATCATGAGAAATGCTGGACTGGAGGAAACACAAGCTGGAATCAAGATTGCTGGGAGAAATATCAATAACCTCAGATATGCAGATGATACCACCCTTATGGCAGAAAGTGAAGAGGAACTAAAAAGCCTCTTGATGAAAGTGAAAGTGGAGAGTGAAAAGGTTGGCTTAAAGCTCAACATTCAGAAAACGAAAATCATGGCATCTGGTCCCATCACTACATGGGAAATAGATGGGGAAACAGTGGAAACAGTGTCAGACTTTATTTTTCTAGGCTCCAAAATCACTGCAGATGGTGACTGCAGCCATGAAATTAAAAGATGCTTACTCCTTGGAAGGAAGGTTATGGCCAACCTAGATAGCATATTCAAAAGCAGAGACATCACTTTGCCAACAAAGGTTCGCCTAGTCAAGGCTATGGTCTTTCCTGTGGTCATGTATGGATGTGAGAGCTGGACTGTGAAGAAGGCTGAACGCCGAAGAATTGATGCTTTTGAACTGTGGTGTTGGAGAAGACTCTTGAGAGTCCCTTGGACTACAAGGAGATCCAACCGGTCCATTCTGAAGGAGATAAGCCCTGGGATTTCTTTGGAAGGAATGATGCTAAAGCTGAAACTCCAGTATTTTGGCCACCTCATGCGAAGAGATGACTCATTGGAGAAGACTCTGATGCTGGGAGGGATTGAGGGCAGGAGGAGAAGGGGACGACAGAGGATGAGATGGCTGGATGGCATCACTGACTCGATGAATGTGAGTCTGAGTGACCTCCGAGAGCTGGTGATGGATAGGGAGGCCTGGCGTGCTGCAGTTCATGGGGTCGCAAAGAGTCGGACACGACTGAGCGACTGATCTGATCTGATCTGATCTGAAGAGCAGCATGATAACAAATAAATGCATTTTTAATGCTAGCATTTCAATAGTGATATTTGGCAGGAAGACTTAGTTCATCACCTTTATGTATAAATATGATATGCTATGGAGACAACCTACTTTTTTATTAATAAAGAAATCTGAGAGATTGCTTCTCTATCATTTAAGGAAATAAGAATGGAGCATTTTGCCTTTTTGCTGCTTCCAAGGTGTTCAATAGAACTGGGAAGGGAATTCAAATTAGTGCTATTATAAAAAAAATTCTCCACCACAAACAGCTATTACATTTGATTTTGAAGATTCTGTCTTAGTTTGTATAGCAAAGATCACAGTTCCTTTTGTTTGTCATCATACCTATCTATGAACACATCTATAATATAGTATTATTGCTGTTGTGAGGTTGCTCATAATCTACACTGTCATTTGGGAAGGCAATTCATTTTTCCTTCCAGTGCCAAAAGTGAAGCCAGCTAAGATGTCAGAATACATTTGCTTAGGAAAGGAAACATGCTTTCCTCCCAGGGACTACTTCCAGTATAATTTGTGGTAACTCTCCTATTTTTAGAACCATGTGCAATATTCCCACCATCTAATAATAATAAAAAATTACAGCCCCCAAAAATGATTTCTTGATTTTTAAAATTTGGAGAAATGCCACATTAAATAACGTAAGTCCTAGTCCTTACTACAGGACTTCACTGATTTCAAGAAAGGTTCTGAGTCCCCGTGAGAAATATGTGATATGCAATATTTCCCACACTTATTGACTTCAGAAGCCACTACCCTCTTGTCAGTCACAACACCCCTTGTTTGTTTTTCCAAAACACTTATTTAAGACTTGGAGGACAGAAGAGATAATTACTTGACATAACTTAATTTGGGAGGGGGAAAAACAGAACAAAATAAGCTCAAGTCTTATAGAAAGCCAAACTCATAGTGTAGTGATGTAAAATAATAGGCTTAGAGCCAATTCTTTCTGAAAGAAAGTAGCAATTCAGAGAACTAATAATAATAAAAGAAAAAGAGAAACCATTGCATTTATTTCCTATGGCTTTCAGGCATCTCTGAGTCTAATTGTGTGCCATTTACCATGAAGAGCTTGGCCTTTCTTCAATTATGCCATCTGTTGAAACACAGGATAGATCACTACTTTATGACCTAGTGGTTCAAAATAGCTTGTGTCTCAATAAATATAGAACACTCAAAGGAACAAAATTTCTCTGTTACTATGGCTCTGAACGATGCATCTATTTAGCCCCAGTTTCATGGAAATAAGATTAATTGTTCACGGTAGAATTTATTTTAAAACAGTGTATCCTTCAAAAGTTACCCCAATCCCACTTGTCTTTAGTGAGTTGTCATTTTCATATATGAAATACCCAAGCCTAACAAATAAAATTAATAATAGATTGATGGTCTTTGCTGATTAGTATGCAGTTCCTTAAAATTGTAATTGGGTGACTTTCTAACTGAAATTTATAAGCAAGTGTATTTCCTCTAATTTGGTGTGTTAAAATACTGATTGATTTTCCATCTGAATTTATCAGTTAGGACCATACTTAATGAAACAAAAGGTCAATTTATTTTAATTTGAGCTCCTTTTTTAATTCAGTAGACAAATTCCACTTGACGAAAAAGTCACCTCCCACCTTCTTTTAAAATAATCAATACCTATGTTCACTGTCGGAGAAGGCAATGGCACCCCACTCCAGTACTCTTGCCTGGAAAATCCCATGGACTGAGCAGCCTGGTGGGCTGCAGTCCAGGGGGTTGCTAAGAGGCAGACACGACTGAGCGACTTCACTTTCACTTTTCACTTCCATGCATTGGAGAAGGAAATGGCAACCCACTCCAGTGTTCTTGCCTGGAGAATCCCAGGGACAGTGGAGCCTGGTGGGCTGCCTTCTCTGGGGTGGCACAGAGTCGGACAAGACTGAAGTGACTTAGCAACATGTTCACTGTGATAAACAGATATTATTGAACATTTGAAAATCTTCACTCTTTAGATTTTAGACATTGTAAGTTCTTCCTGAGTAAGGCTCATGTGTTCTGTAGGTTTTATCCTCCTTGGTTATTTGAAGAATGATATATAATAGTAATATGATGTTACTTGACTGAATGAATACTTATAAAAACACACAGCTTTATACTTTAAATACAGTTGCAAAATGGCAAGACAAAATTATTATTTTCACCATTTTTTCAGGACTCATACTCTTTCCAAATCAATGTTATAAAAATAGCAAAGCATGATACTAGTAAATAAATATTTCCATTCCTAAGTCTATTATAAAAGTGATTATCTTTCAAAGAGGGTATAGGGATTTATCTTTCTGATAAACTAATCATAATATATTCAATTTATGAAGTTAGATATGTATTTATATGAAGTTAGATTTACCTAAAAAGCAAATAAGTCTTAGTGCTATAACTCAGAAAAGAAATATGACAAAAAAATTTTTTTAGAAAAACCTACTGGAGTCTTTCAGGAAAAATTTTTCCTGCCTTGTGCATGTGCACATATACACATATACCACCCCTCACCGCCCCCCCCCCCCACACACACACACACAAACACACACACACTCTGGGTCACTGATTCATAAAGGATGGAATGGGAGAGCATAACACTGAAAATCAGTATAGACTGAAAAACACGGAAATACTATAATATTTTTTTCTAATTTACAATTCTAGTAGAATAACTAGAATGAAAATGATGTATTTGCCTAGTTTATTGAATAAGTAAAGCAGAGCTTTGTTATAGATTTACTAAAGTCACTTGTTACTTTTAGAATTAATCTAAATGTTTTGCTCTTGTGAAATTTGCCAAATGGGTAACACACAGTCCTGAAATAAGAATCAATATTTAATAAGACTTGAGTTTCCTAGGTGGTTTTGAAATTTAATCATTCTTTAAAAATATTTATAAAGGGTTGTTAGTTTCTATTAAGTTCAAGTATATCTTGTCCCATATTGCTTTAAGCCAAAGAGAATGTTATATGACATTGATTTTTTTCTTCATAATATTTTATAATTCTTATAATCTTTTTGTCTTATAAAAGCAATAGTCATTCATTAAGCAACAATTACTTTTTAAGAAGTTACAAGTTTTATTGTTAAAAAAAGCCTTCATTTCATTCATTTTTTTAGGAAATTTTAAGGACATTTACTGTCTTGGTAATTAACCAGCTTGGTAACTTTGAAATTCACTTTCTAATTTTGGGGTTAAAAAAAAAACTTTATACCTCTAAAGATTAGGAAAGAAACACCTATATTATAAACTTTAATAATACTATACTGAAATTTTAAGTTCCTATGGATTCTACGAGGGATCCTGCTGTATTTGTTTTTATTAGGGGTTTTTACAACATTTGATGGATTCACTGCAGCAACTAAAATTAATTTGTGGTGTATTTTTTATAATCACTGTACAGAAGTTTTTGGACAGAAAAAAGTAAATTCTGTGATTCTTAAGTTTTCTTAAAAATTCAGGCAGATGCATGATATGCATATATACTATTTTTTTTGCTAAATTATTTAATTCATGTTTAGAAACATCAAAAATGTATTGCTTTACTGAAAGAGAGCTCCCACCTGATCCATTAATGTTTGGGGAAAAATGAAAAAGAATTCAAGTTTAAGGGAGAAATATACCATACTAGTTGCTCCTGACTGCTCTGCACAAGAGGTGAAGAAATAATCCAAAGTGTGCTGTAGGGAAAAAAGGAGTTGAGTAACCAAGTATTTGCCCTCCATTGTCTTTATGTTGTAAACACAGCTTGCATCTTTCCATTCCTTTGATGAAATGTAGTTAACACCATTTGAGATAAAATTAAATGTCATTTTGACTCTGGCTGTGTATCATGAGGGCTGCTGCAGAGATAATTTCTCATTTTCCATATGTATGTAATGGGGGCATAGCAAAAATGGCAGGAAAACCTAGTCATCTGGGCCTTTTGAATTAAGGAATTCTTGAGACTCTTATCCTACTGATTATGAAGAAAGAAATGAACCTGTGTTTTTTAGATGCAAAAAGACATTTTGTAAACTGGGCTGTTTGATTCTATGCAACTGTGGATGATTATCAATCACATTATTTCAGCAGCCTAGTATTATAGCTTAACTACTTTACCATTAGAGTTTTTCTGCATTAAAAAAAGTGCAACTCATGGACAAAGGTTATTTGTTCTTTGGATTTAATGTAGGTAGTAAAATGTATGTTTGAGCTGTGCTTCACTTATATTTAGGATAATTTTGTTTTGGATTATAGTTTTGAGTAATGAATTTTCTTGAAGAATATATCATTTTTGCTTTTGCATTTATCTATTATTTGTAATTAACCTGAGCCTTAGAAGATTTTTTTCCAAATATGAGTCTACATATTGCACTAATTTTGTAATTAATTACAATTCTTCTTTTAAGTCAATGCTAAAATTAAACTCTATCAATTTGTGTGGACAGGTAAACAGGTTCAATATGTCTATCCTTCATCTCATCTTGAAAACCAGCCCATAAAATGAAAAAAAATATTGTTTAAGGAGACATAGTGCCAAATTGAAGATACTTATTATGGCACTCTAAAAATGTGCCCAGGGTTAAAATTTATCACCCTGAGACATTAGTCAGGAAACCTGCACAGTTAATGGGAACCCTCAGTTTGACTAATTGTTGGCATTAAGAAGGAAATTTCAAGGTCTATTAAGAAAGAAAATGACAACCCAAGTGCATATGTGGTTTTGGGCATATAGTGGAGTCTGGCAAGGACATGAAGAAAAAGTGATGAATACAAATTATAGGAAAAGTTACAAAGAGGCTCTATGAAAGTCAAGTGCTGTAAGAGGAACAGGAAATAGCCAGTGAATATCCTGATAGCAGCTTGATCTAGATTTTTTCTCTGAATGGCATTTTATATGATAATTGTGGGTGTTTGTCACTTAACTCAAGTTGGTCATCAAGGAACAAATATGACAGGTAGATTTTTAAAAGTTAGCTGTATATCAAGAACAGAAAAACTGAGCATCTTCCACTTGAGCAGAAAATATTTTTAATAAAATTGTTTAATTGTTTTATTTCATTAAGGGTATTTCTGTACCTTAAAGGTATTATAAGTACTTATTTAGATGTAATTTTAAAATATAATATTCACAAACATTTGGGTTAAAAACCAAAACAAACATTTTTCTATGTGATTTTAGTAAATTAGATTAATGAGAAGAATGTCTAGAGTGAAGTATCTGAAATTAGGAATGTAAAAATAGCCATTCCCCTTTTATAGTTAATTAAAATTTTTGTCAATTCAGAACATGTTTCATTACTAAGTTGAAAACTTACTAGTTTTACATTTGGTATCCCAAAACAAAACATACATGCTATTTTTTAATATAGCGTGTATGGTCAGCCAATAGAATTATTGAGTGACCAATATGTATTAGGGTGCTGTACTGACAGTCACGGATATTAAGAGATGTTTAGTTCCAATTATTGGAGAAGGCAATGGCAACCCACTCCAGTACTCTTGCCTGGAAAATCCCACGGGCGGAGGAGCCTGGTAGGCTGCCATCTATGGGGTCGCGAAGAGTCCGACACGACTGAAGCGACTTAGCAGTAGCAGCAGCAGCAGAAGTTCCAAATATAAGTAAATACATACTGCTAAGTTGCTTCAGTCGTGTCGGACTCTGTGCGACCCCATAGACGGCAGCCCACCAGGCTCCTCCGTCCATGGGATTCTCCAGGTGCAGTACTGGAGTGGGTTGCCATTACCTTTGGGTAAATAAGCACATTTGTTCTACCACTGTAGATAGACCTTTGTGTTCAAGAAGAAACACAGATAAAACACTAAACACTCGCATTTTTGTTTAGTATAAAGGATGCTAACTAGCTTCTGTACTGATAGCTTGCCAGATTGAGCCAAGGTCCAGAACTGCCGCCTTACAGTTTTATCTACCTTATCTGTGTTTTATTAAATTGGCCTCATGACCTGCAAGAATCTCTGCTTTTCCTGAGTGCAGACACAAGACACTTGTGTTAACAAGCATTTATTGAGTGAAAGGCAGCCTGCTAGGTGTCGGGTACAATATGATAAATAAGACAGCCCACACTCTCAAGGAGCTCATGTTTTAAAGACATTTCCTGTCAAAATGTGGGTGAAAACCACCAGATGTGCCTCTTTCAAGTTCAGATTCTTAGGCACTGTCTTAAACTTACTGATTCATAATCTTTCTGGTAACCCTTGGTTCAAAAATAACACCCTACATATTTTAAGTCTTTTTATTTAAAATATTGTTGAGTAGTAGATTCTTTAGCAGAAATTTATTTTGAAAACAATGTAATAATAGATATACTTAGGAAATTGCAAGAGGGAAGAGGAACCTGCAACCAACCTAAAGGGGTGGAAAGATCTCTTGTAAGAAGGAACATTTCAGGTTGACCATCACAGAAGGCACCCAGAGTATGTGTGCTGTTTGGAATAGGGAGAATTATTGGATCTTTCTAGGAAACAACTAATTCATAAACCAAGGTAGTAAAGTTAGAAAGAGACTGGTGTCAATAGGGAAATGCAAGGAGTTTGTTTAGGAGGAGAATGAAGTATGCACACACAAAAAGGGTTATCAAAATAATTAGCCACCAAGTCATCAGAAACTTTCAATGTTAGTTTAGTAAAATTTGATTTTATCCTGTCTTAGTTTTCATGTTGTTGTTTGGTCCCTTAAGTCGTGTCTGATTCTTTGTGACCCCATGGACTGCAGCCCGCCAGGCTGCTTTGTCCTCTACTACCACCTGGAGTTTGCTCAAATTCATGTCCATCGAATCGGTGATGCTATCTAACCATCTCATCCTCTGCCACCCTTTGCCTTCAATCTTTCCCAACATCAGAGTGTTTGCCAATCAGTTGCCTCTTCTCGTTAGATGACCAAAGTTTTGGAGCTTCAGCAACAATCATTCCAATGAATATTCAGGGTTGATTTCCTTTGGAATTGACATTTCAAGGCAAATAACATGAATTATTAAAAAATCCAGTCTAGAGAGGGAGATACTGAAAAAAATTTTAAATGAAGCCTGTTCTGTTCTAGTCAGTTGTTGCCATGGGGAAGCATGGCAGAGAACTGCCAGATTGTCCAGTCTTTCAAAAATAGCCAGAAATCTGGTGTATTCATTAGAATTAGGTTCAGCTGCTAATAACAGGATATCCTAAAATAAGAATGGAATTATTTATTGCTCACAGATAGGTCTGAGAAAATGCAGTTCTAGATTGGAATGTCAGCTCTGTTCTACCAAAACTATAGGGAACCAGATTCCATCTTAGTCACTCCCCCACCATTCTTGGGCTGTGACCCTTGTTTTTCTGGTTCTGCATGTCCAGGCAGCAGAATAAATGGCCAATTTAATGGGAAGAGAACAAACTCATTTAGAAAGTTACTGGAAACTGCCATAGGATTCTACTCCATGTCTACATGCAAGGAAATGGATATGGGATGGATTTTTTTTTTTTTTAATTCTGAGTTACCATGATAACTTCTTATTATTATGGAGAAAATCTATTTATCACTGTGTTTGATCAATATTAATAGTACTGGAAAACAAAAATATCTGAATTGTGCATGACCTCCCAGTTTATTGATGGGAATCTGTGGTTTATGGGATTCTTTGGATATTATCAAGTAGCATAATGAGCTCTTCAATATGTAGAGAAGAGATATATTCATAAGCTACTTTCATGATCAAATTTTCTGGACTTGATGACTAGATTGTTGGGTAAAAAATCTAGGGGGAATTCAAGAATTACTCCCAGGGTTTTGGCTTGATTTATTTGACTAAGATACCACTAATTTGGATAAAAAGTACCAAAAAATCATTGATTTTTGGGAAAAGATGAGTCCATTTTTGCACATGCTAACTAAGAACTCTACATTGCCATACTGCATGCATTTTGATATTAAGACCAAAGGTAGGGGAGGAGTTTGAGTAATAGATTTAGGACTTACAGCATATGGTAAATGAAAATGTCATTATAGAAGAAGTTATCAGGATAACATGGAAACAAATACAGATTGCAAAGGGCTGTCATAATAGTACTGAATACTGGCAAAAAAAAAAAAAATGTTATTCAAAAGCTCATCAAAGAGATGTAAGGTCAGGATCATCATGAATGTAAATAGGTGAGAAGTGAAGAAACTTTGAATGTTTGAACATAGTTTGAATATAGTTCAGCAGATGTGCTATAGGTAGTGTCCACATAATTTTTTAATTAACAGGATGCTAAGTTCAGTGAAAGGGAGATTTCTTGGGGAGGAAAATAAATGCCAGTGTGTTGATGAATGAATCTGGAGGTGTCAAGGTGGAGTCAAGTAATTATTATTAAATATTAAAATTTTGTTAAAATCCAGTTAAAAGATATTGGAAGCAGCCAGGGGTTAAAACAAGATCAAGGGAAAATTATTTGTTTAGAATAGGATGCATATGAGCATACTGATTGGATTAGAAAAAGAGACAATATAGAGACTTTTCAAGGTGTCTATGTTGGATGATATCTAAATTGGATGATATGACTAATTGACCAGTGTTTGAGGACGAAGGTGTTTAAGGCATCAGGTCATAGATTCTTTATTAAAGGATGAGAAAATATGGCAATGTGGCTTCACATAAGCTTAATTTTGAGGATAAGAAATTATGAAAGACTATTCCTCACCAATGCAGTGTTATTGATTAGGTGAACAAAAGTGGAAAGTGCATATGGAAAGAATTCACAGATCAGAGGCTCCAGCTGGGTTTTGTAATATTGCCATTTAGCAGAGGGATGCCTGTGTGTGAGTGTATGTGTGTGTTTCCATCCATGCTTAGGTAATTGAATAAAAAGACACACATGCTACTGACCCAAATATGCATTTGCTGGACATATTCTGTGGAAGCATAATGATGCAAATACTTTAAATGAACTCCATAGAAAATCATTCAATGGGGAAACAACTAAGTCCAAATTATATAGAAAAAGACGAATAGTTCTAATAGACAGGAGCAATTTGAAAGGATGAGGACAATGACAGTCTCTGAAAATTTGAAGAGCGGATTTGGCAGAAATAAGTTTGGGGAAGAAATGAAGTCTATGGTCAAAATGAAGGATGCTAAGACTAAGATTTCTGAGTTGGAATACACCCTGGTAACAGAAGTGATTGGCTGAATTGAAACAAAGGCCAAAGTCTTAGGTATTATATTCTTCAAGAATTTCAAAAGCTATTAGTTGTTGTCGGGGGCATATCATTACTTTATAGAAACATTATGCATATTACAAAGATCATGTTCAGATTTTTGACACACAGGTCTAGGAGTTAAAATGAATCTTCTGTTTTTGTCAATTATTTGATTTCTAACTATCAAAGGATCATCTAACTTTCCTCTGTTTTAAATACTATAATGGTAAAATGGAAATAATGAAGATAATTTACCTTCTATAGTAAGTAGTGAAAAAATTGTTTGTTTTAACAGGAATCAGCTGTGGCATTTCATAGAGACCATTGTAACCAGAAAGATAAATTGTCTCATTGCAGTTTACTGAATAAACTGCCTTCTGCAGTCACTCTCTTCCATGGCTAGTGTGCAGACACCCAAGGAGTAGTTGTAGATGTTCCCATTGATTTCACTTAGAGGTCTCAGTGATCTTTCTAAAGTTCCTTACGCACTGGAGAACATTTAATTACAAATAGGACATCACCATAGTCCCTCACGAAGAAGGCAATGAGGCAATGGCACCCCACTCCAGTACTCTTGCCTGGAAAACCCCATGGACGGAGGGGCCTGGTGGGCTGCAGTCCATATGATCGTGGAAGAGTCGGACATGACTGAGTGACTTCACTTTCACTTTTCACTTTCATGCCTTGGAGAAGGAAATGGCAACCCACTCTAATGTTCTTGCCTGGAGAATCCCAGGGACGAGGGAGCCTGGTGGACTGCCTCTATGGGGTCGCACAGAGTCGGACACAACTGAAGCGACTTAGCAGCAGCAGCATAGTCCCTCAACCACAGTTGAAAATTCCACTGAACAAAGTGGGAAACACAAGATTTCTTTATTTTTAAGGAAGAAGTTCTTCGAACAGTAAAAGAAAATAAGTAAACTGCCAGTGTTTCTCAAAATAGTTCTCAAGAGACTTAGTGTGTAGTGTGTTGCTTGTACATGTAAACACCTGTGTTCACTTCAAGACAAAGACAAATTTTTTACACTTCCAAGAGAAATGAATATCATAAAAGCAGAATTCATTACCATATGTAAAATAGATGACCAATGCAAGTTCCAAGCATGAAGCAGGGCACCCAGAGCTAGTGCTCTGGGACAACCCAGAGGCATAGGGTGGGGAGGGATGTGGGAGGAAGTTTCAGGATGGGAAGGACCTGTGGCAATTCATGTTGATGTATAAGAGTCGGACACGACTGAGCGACTTCACTTTGACTTTTCACTTTCATGCATTGGAGAAGGAAATGGCAACCCACTCCAGTGTTCTTGCCTGGAGAATCCCAGGGATGGGGAGCCTGGTGAGCTTCCGTCTATGGGGTCGCACAGAGTCGGACACGACTGAAGCGACTTAGCAGCAGCAGTATGGCCAAATCCATCACAGTATTGTAAAATAATTACCATTAAAATTAAAATGGTGTAATTGAAACATTAAAAATTAATTATTTTTTAAATAATTTAAATATTTAAAAAAATAAATTATTTTTTAAATAATTTAAATATTTTTAAAAAATAAATTATTTTTTAAAAAAGCAGAATTCAGGAATCTCCCTAAATGAAATCGTGAATGGAAGTAAAGTTCTTATCATTAAAGGAGTAATACAAATTTCTCATTTAATAACCAGCAGTAGGGATTTATTTCTGTCATGAGTTAGTTTTGATGAAGGTCTAAAAGACTAAAGATAGGATTCATGTTAGGGATTTTGGGTCATGAGCTGAGTCAAAAAGAAAAACAAACAACACCACTAAGAAGGCCATGATTAGAAGATATTTTGGAGCCAATCATACACAGGAATAATAGTCATAATTTTATAGCCAAATGTTTTGTCAGCATCTCAATGAGCAGACTAGGTACAGCTATACCTTTTACTGACTTTTAGATTTTTCTAAGAAAATATTTTGAACTATAAAAAATATAACAAGAAAAGTTTGTTTTCAGGTTTCTTCTCAATAACAATTATTTGTCTAAAGTAAATTAGGTTTTTCTTTGAGTTGCTCAGCATTTTGTTCTATGGGTTGTGCTTTGTGGGCCAAAATTTATACTGAGTGGAAATTTGCCTAATAATCATTCTATTGTTTTGAAGGATTCCATTATAATCATAGATTTGGAAGATACCTTAGATCAGTTTAAGCCATTTTCCGCATCTTTAAATTTTTAAAAGAGAGACTTTGTAAACCAGCCAAAACATTTGATTCATTCGTGTCTCCCAGTTTGAAATTCTTATTCAAACCTCCTTCTCTGAAATATAGTTGAGAAAGTAATAGGTGTAGAAGAAAAAATGAGGGAGAATGTTTACTCTTTGTTTTCCAAGTTGTTGTGTACATTAAGGCTATTCATTGGTTTAACTAAAAATATTTTAGTTATGAATATTTTATTTTAGAATAAAACATTTTAAAATATTTTAGAATATGAATTTCATGTGTGGCTAATAAGGTTGTAATAGGACATTTTGATAGAAGAAAATAGAAGACTTTAGTTACGTTTAGTTGGTGTTGAAACTGGAAGGTGTAGGGAGGCATAATTACTCCTCTCATTGGCAGGTGGGAAAAAGGGGAGGTGTCTGGATCTGGGTGACTAGGGTTGCCCTGGCAGATGGTCATGATTTACACTGCTTTTATTTCCATGGTTTACAGACAGTATTCTCACCCTCTGTTTCATATTCTGCTAAACACAGGAGTCAGTGTTTATAGTTTATAACTAGAGAAAATGCATTGTGGCTGGTAAAAAGGTGAGGGTAAAGAAAATCCCAATCTTCCTGAAGTGACAAAAATGTGCTTCTGAAATATTACAATTCCTATTTGATTTTTGTGATGATTGTTTAATTGACATACTTCAAGTGCGTCAATTATGTTAAGGTATTTTTTGGCAGCAGGGAAAACATTAATAATAAGATGCAAGAATTATAAATATTGATCAGTATCTGTAGGATTTACTAGTACAGACTTGGACATATGATTGTCCAACTCTTTATGACCCCGTGGATGTAGACCGCCAGGCCCCTCTGTCCTTGGGATTTCCCAGGCAAGAACACTGGAGTGGGTTGTCATTTCCTCCTCCAGGGGATCTTTCCAACCCAAGGATCAAACCAGCATCTCCTGCATTGGCAGGCGGATTTTTTACCACTTAGCCACCAGAGAAGAGAGACTTGGACTTAGCTCATATTAAAATCTTTTATGGAGATTTGTGAGTTGGACCTAAACTACAACTATTTATAAACTTTATTGATTCTTTGCAAAAATGTACCCTGTGTACTAAACAATGTGAATTTACAATCTTGAAACAGTGTCTAAGTTAAGTGGTTCTATTCATTTATTTATTTAATAGAAACTTCTAAGAATGAGAAGTAACATCATGACAATTTTAACATTGTGACAACTACATGACAATTTTATTTTCTGTATCATTGATAGCATATAATTTTTATCATCAAGTAAACTTGATAGATTGAATCTAGCAACAAATGTTTTATATAATTTATAAGTATATTTTTCTCAGGTAAACCTATTAACTTTTTTTTAATCTGTAATGGGGCTGGAGTTTTTTTCTTATTGGAGAATGTAGAGATGGTGGTATTGTGACTTCTGTTTAAGTGATATTAAATGGAATGTTTTTGGTGTTTCATTCATTCATCAAATATTACTGACAGTCTAAGATGTGACTAGTATGGAATACGTTTGTGTGTACATTATAAATGGAATTATCTGCTTGGAAATATAAGCTAATCAGCATAATCTCTGATTCAAAGCTAACAGAATAGAAAAAGATGAACAACGTCTTTGACAGTGGATAAGAAAAGGCTCCAAGAGTCATTCCATACCTGGGGTAACAGTTAAGCAGTAATCAGTTTCCAGTTGTCTTCAAGAATTACTTTGGGTCCAACATGCTACATTTTCCTTTATTTGATGGAGAATAATGTATTTCCAGCTCCCTTGATGTTTCCTGGGAAATATACCTTTTAGAACAATGCAAATATTTATATATTTCAGGGATAAGTATGTTATTTGCAAAAATAGCAGACATATGAATATCTTGAGATGTTTGTGAGTCCAGATTTTACTCTGAAGATAGCAAGGTAGCTTTCCCTATAAGCCTTCCCAAATAAAATGAGACCAAAGTCACATATTTGTTCCAAGTTAGCAATCTATTTTTTGGACAGGAAGGTATAGCACTGTTGCTTAAGAAAGCTCTTCTGAATAAATGTTAACAAAGTTTCCTTCTTTAAACACCAATGTGTGTCTCTTCCTGTTTCTCCACAGTCTTTCACACAACAGGGAAATTGCTTCACACAATCAGCAGTAATTAGCTTTACCCATGGTTTTTCTCATCGTAGGTTATTTTCCAGTGTTCTAGAATAAAGTTGTATTTGTCCTTTGTAAGTGATCTCATTAAATTTATTAGTGCTCCTATAATAACAAAATGGAGAAGGCAATGGCACCCCATTCCAGTACTCTTGCCTTGAAAATCCCATGGACGGAGGAGCCTGGTGGGCCGCAGTCCATGGGGTCGCTAGGAGTCAGACACGACTGAGTGACTTCACTTTCCCTTTTCACTTTCTCCAATGCACTTTCACTGCATTGGAGAAGGAAATGGCAACCCACTCCACTGTTCTTGCCTGGAGAATCCCAGACGGGGGAGCCTGTTGGGCTGGTGTCTATGGGGTTGCACAGTCGGACACGACTGACGTGACTTAGCAGTAGCAGTAACAAAATACAATCAAATAAGTTTTCAGGCGGGTGCTGTGACTAATTTTAAGGATAGTGACATTTTTGACACCTCTCAATGACACATATCATGTGATGACAAAATGTTTTGGCTAGTAAATGCGAATATAATACAACTTTCAAGTTATTTTTGCTTTTATAATACATATTTCTATTTCCCCTAAATCTGTCAATCAGAAAATTTGGACACTTCATTTTAATTTATTTGTTAATAAGGTTAAATTAGCACATGCTTTCTTTCTGCTGCTGCTAAGTCACTTCAATCGTGTCCGACTCTGTGTGACCCCATAGACAGCAGCCCACCAGGCTCCCCAGTCCCTGGAATTCTCCAGGCAAGAACACTGGAGTGGGTTGCCATTTCCTTCTCCAATGCGTGAAAGTGAAAAGTAAAGTGAAGTCACTCAGTCATGTCCGACTCTTAGCCACCCCATGGACTGCAGCCTACCAGACTTCTCCGTCCATTGGATTTTCCAGGCAAGAGTACATGCTTTCTTAGGAGTTAACTAATCACAAAGTTACATTTAAAACTAGAATGACATATGTAGTAACAGTTTGTCATAGTCAAAAAAACTGAATGCCTGGGTAAGATTACTGCAGACTGGGAAGTTATGCAGTAACAGAGTTCATATTTGGTAAAATAGCCTGACCTACTTTCACTTTTCTTAGAATATGTTAGGTAGAGAGAAAGAAGCATTCTGCCATCCAGAGAATTTACCACTAATGTTGGAAAACTTTATACACATCCCTGTCTGGGAAAAAAAAAATACATTCCTGATTCTGTGCTTTATGAAATTTTGTCTCTTTATCTCAGACATACATGAACAAATGTTTTAAATGCCAAATACAGTGTTAGTCATTTTCTAAATAGATTAACATGTGAACAAATGATTGTATGCCAAAGGGAATTGTGAGATTGCTAAAGAAAAACTAGAAACCAAAATGGTTATTCTAAATATCAATATGCCTTATAAAATACTATCACAGACATGTGCATATATATCATAATAGGTGGTTCTGTTCGCAGAGGCATCTCCCAATTGTCAGAGTCTAACTCTCATTTGCTATACCCAACTAGAAAATATATACTGTATCCAACAACCTCTTATAATGACAACTGTGTTAGTAGTTGAAACTGATTTAAAACATACAAGTTCAGACAATACAGATTTCTGTAATGATAATACATATTTCAATGTAAGGTTTACATGTAGAACATTGTTAATGCTATTTTTAAAGCATTCGTACATATTTTACTTTATTTTTGAGAAATAAGAAAAAACATATAAATACATATTCTGGAAATATTACTGTTGTAGATAACTGATTTTTTTTGTTGTTGAGCATTGACTGCTACATATTTCTATATATTTATTTTAATTTTAAAAAATATCTAAGCAATTCTTCTTGTGGCCTAGTTACCAAAATGTTTTAAAAGAGAGAAGAGGTTAATTTTATTAATGTGTATTGGTGTTTGCGAGGATATATTTAGATTTGTTTTAAGTTTAGATTGTTGCTGCTGCTGCTGCTAAGTCGCTTCAGTCTTGTCTGATTCTATGCGACTCCATAGACGACAGCCCACCAGACTCCCCCAGTCCTGGGATTCTCCAGGCAAGAACAGCAGAGTGGGTTGCCATTTCCTTCTCCAGTGCATGAAAGTGAAAAGCAAAAGGTTGAATGAGGTCAAATTATTTTTGTGTGATTTTAGAAAGAAACTATATATAAAATGAATTTAGATTTTATGATTTTGTGAACTGATTAGCATTTCATAATATTACAACTCTAAGTATTTAATTTTAATTGCCTTACATTAAAAATAAAACATATTTAGAGAAATAAATATATTTATAGTTTCAAATATAGGGACAAATAAGGAATGAATTTTCATACTTCAGTAAGATATTAATATTTGTTTCAGTACCACTGGTAAGGAGGAACATATACATACATCAGGTAAAATGTACTCAAAATTCAATTGTATGGAATTCAGGATCTATGTAATTTACTATGGACAGTAGAGGTATTCAACTGAACATCCAGTTAGGTAAATTAGTCTTGAATATGCATCAGGACAAACTCCAGCTTGTAAAGTCTTAGATCACTGTTGCTGCTGCTGCTGCTAAGTCACTTCAGTCGTGTCCGACTCTGTGCCACCCCACAGACGGCAGCCCACCAGGCCCCATGGTCCCTGGGATTCTCCAGGCAAGAATACTGGAGTGGGTTGCTATTTCCTCCTCCAATGCATGAAAGTGAAAAGTGAAAGTGAAGTCACCCAGTCGTGTCCGACTCTTAGCGACCCCATGGACTGCAGCCCACCAGGTCACTGTTAGATCAGATCAGTCGCTCAGTCGTGTTTGACTCTTTGCGACCCCATGAACAGCAGCACGCCAGGCCTCCCTGTCCATCACCAGCTCCCGGAGGTCACTCAGACTCGCATCCATCAAGTCAGTGATGCCATCCAGCCATCTCATCCTCTGTCGTCCCCTTCTCCTCCTGCCCTCAATCCCTCCCAGCATCAGAGTCTTCTCCAATGAGTCAACTCTTCACATGAGGTGGCCAAAATACTGGAGTTTCAGCTTTAGCATCGTTCCTTCCAAAGAAATTCCAGGGCTGATCTCCTTCAGAATGGACTGGTTGGATCTCCTTGCAGTCCAAGGCACTCTCAACAGTCTTCTCCAACACCACAGTTCAAAAGCATCAATTCTTTGGCGTTCAGCCTTCTTCACAGTCCAGCTCTCATATCCATACATGACTACAGGAAAGACCATAGCCTTGACTAGGCGAACCTTTGTTGGCAAAGTAATGTCTCTGCTTTTGAATATGCGATCTAGGTTGGTCATAACTTTCCTTCCAAGGAGTAAGCGTCTTTTAATTTCATGGCTGCAGTCACCATCCGCAGTGATTTTGGAGCCCAGAAAAATAAAGTCTGACACTGTTTCCACTGTTTCTCCATCTATTTCCCATGTAGTGATGGGACCAGATGCCATGATCTTCGTTTTCTGAATGTTGAGCTTTAAGCCAGCCTTTTCACTCTCCACTTTCACTCTCATCAAGAGGCTGTTTAGCCCCTCTTCAATTTCTGCCATGAGTGGTGTCATCTGCATATCTGAGGTTATTGATAATTCTCCCAGCAATCTTGATTCCAACTTCTGTTTCTTCCAGTCCAGCATTTCTCATGATGTACTCTACATATAAGTTAAATAAACATGGTGACAATATGCAGCCTTGACGTACTCCTTTTCCTATTTGGAACCAGTCTATTGTTCCATGTCCAGTTCTAACTGTTGCTTCCTGACCTGCATACAGATTTCTCAAGAGGCAGATCAGGTGGTCTGGTATTCCCATCTCTCTCAGAATTTTCCACAGTTTATTGTGATCTACACAGTCAAAGGCTTTGGCATAGTCAAGAAAGCAGAAATAGATGTTTTTCTGGAACTCTCTTTCTTTTTCCATGATCCAGCGGATGTTGGCAACAGGTCACTGTTAAGGTACCCCTAAATCCTACCTTCTTACTGACTTAAATTTTCCCATTATTTTTACTTAACTATCACTATTTCAGTCTTTACCTTCTTCTTCCAAATTATCACAAATTTTCAGAAATGTGAAAGAAAACAACTTTTCCTTCTAGAACAGTTTGTTATCTGGTCATGATGAATAAAGAATGAAGTGGCATTTATTGGAGGGATGGTTATACAAGGTCTAGGCTTTCCCAATATAAGAGTTGATCTTATTTTTTTTTAAATTTTTATTGGAGTACAGTTGATTTACAGCATTGTGTTAGTTTCTGCTGTGCAGCAAAGTAAATCAATTATGTGTATACATACACCCAACTCTTTTTTAGATTCTTTTCCTCTATAGGCCATTACAGAGTATTAAGTGGATGTCCTGTGCTAAGCAGTAGGTCCTTATTAGTTTACTATTTGTATATAGCATTGTGTATATGTAAATCCCAATCTCCCAATTTATTGCTCCCCTCCAAAAGTTGATCTTTAAAGACTGTTTTGAAGCAGATAATATCATTTAGAGAATGGACTGATTGCAGAGCATAGAAATATAATTATTAGAGTAACACTGAAAGGAAATAGAGTAAGAGGGGGTCATGAGGCAGGCTTCCCTGGCAGTAGATGGCATCCCTAGTCACAGTGCTTGTGCATATACCTGGGATCTAAGCAAACCAGAAAGGGAGTGAAGGATTAAAATGCATCATATGCTTTGATTGGATTTTAAGATGTGATCATCTTACTGTTTTTATTAGAAGAGTACATGATGAAATCAAAATCTGTGAAAATGTGTTTTTCACTAATAAAAAAAAATGCATATTTCCAGGTAAGAAGATTAGATTCATAGGCGTGCCCTAGAAGTGGCAGTTCAGTATTTTACCACTGTAGTTCAAGATATGTTTTTGACCTTCTATTTATTATATCAATAGCCAAGGTACATCCTTTGTTAGTGTTTGGACCAAGTGAGTCTCAATTTAATATGTACTCTACTTTTGAATCACTAATTCATTAAATAAAAAGTTTTCTTTTGAGATCAGCAACACATGCCCATGTTCCTGGTTTGTCCCGGACTGAGGAATTTCCAGGGATGTGGAACAAACTGGAATGAATTTTTCTCTAAAGCACATACAATACACATACTTTAAAAACCACTGATATTAGAATTGATTTTGGAACATGAATGGCTTCTTTACATTTGCTTGACATTGTGAAGAATACAAATATTCAAGAAGAATACTATTTTTTCGTTTAATTTACTAAAATGTTAATGAATACTTTTTTCTTTAATCTTCGAGGTGACCTCTCTACTCAGACCTGTCTACTCATCTGAATATCCACCCCTACCTCTCACTTAGGTTAAGTACCTTTATTCTAAAATAACCACTTTAATTCCCATCTCTGTCTTAAAGGGACCTAGTAGTACGGTGGCCATGTTTTCCTACACCAAAGCCAAAACACATGGTTTAACTCAAGTTGGTACACTTCTGCATTATATTTGAGATCTGAAATGTCTCAAATAAACCTGGATATATGGCTGTGCAACTAAAAAAAAGTGCAGTCTTAAGATTTGAAGTTATCAAACAAAAATTCGAGTAAAATTAATTGATTTCATAAAGAATATATGCAGTCCACTGTCTTGGTTAATAAATGTTCTGTGCATATTTTGTCTAACACCCAGGGTAAATATGATGTGACAACATTACTTAAAGTATTTCCTGAGTTTCCTGTATTCATTCAGTTAATAGAGTTTCATCACCCTTATCACATGCTTCCCATAAATAGACTAGTTTAATCTGTATAGTAATTCAACACACATCCTCTTACAGATAGACTTTTTCTTTTTTAATAAATCTCAGTCATAGGGTTTAGTAAAAAATGGCAATAAATACACTAGTTCATAAGTTTATTGAAGCTATAGCTTTCTAAGGTTCTACACTTGTGATATAAAGGAGTGATTTGTTAGTAACAAGCTTTTACATTTATAGACCATATTTTCTTAGTCACTTCTTGGAACTGAATAATTCTAACTTAATTGTCCTCTTTAAATCAGATTTACTATAGTTATTTCCTTTGCAGCATTTCAAGAATAACCATATTATTCTCCAAGGAAGTATCTAATGGAGTATTTTAGCTTAGATCTTTCCTTGAGGCCCCACTTGAAGAGATCATCTGAGAAAATATTAGTCTCTTTTCAAATGTCTTTATCATAGCATTTTGTCCCACACTAAGGGAAGGATGGAGCACAAAGGTTGAAGGGAGTCATACCAAATTGTTAAGATTTCATTTTTATATAGCCAACTTTACATCAAGTAATTGATGTACATTCAATTTGTAGATATGAAATAAAGATTTTCTTTTCTTATCCTGATTAATTTTCACCAGTGACAGAGTAACTGGCTACTAAGAAATATATGGAATGAGGCTTACTATCTCTTAAAGTCTCCTAATGTTGTGTTCTAGAAACCATTATTTAGAAAGAGAAGTGATGGTGGTGGTGGTTTAGTCACTATGTCCTATCTGACTCTTTCAGCCCCATGGAGTGTAGCCTGCCAGGCTTTTCTGTCCATGGAATATTCCACTATAATAGTGGAGTAAGTTGCCTTTTCCTTCCCTACCCAGAGATCAAAACTGCATCAGCAGGCCAGTTCTTTACAAATAGCACCTCTCCCCCCATATCTCACTTCTCACTACTGGAATGATAACTGGGCTTTAGAGGTAATAGGATAAAAGCTCTATGTTTTTTTCTTTGTTTTTTTTTCCTCCACTAAAGTTTTATTTTGAAGATTTATTATTTTAATTGTTCCATATGTAGTCTAGATTTTAATTGAGCAGATACAACCTAAATACTGAAAATTATCATCAGATTAGAAGATATTATCTACATTTTTCTGCTGCTTCTCATTATAACCTAATTCTTAATTTTTCAAAATATGAGAGACTGTAACTGTTGTGCTATATGTTACTAAAACATATCCCTACATCCTGGTTACTTAATTTTGAATTATCAACACACATTCTTTTTTTTTTTTTTAATTTATTTTTAACTGGAAGGTAATTGCTTTACAATGTTGCATTGGTTTCTACTGTACTACAGTGTGAATCAACCATAAGTATATACATAGTCCCTCCCTCTTGACCTTCCCTCCCAGCCCAGCCCATCCCACCCTCACACCAGCCGTCTAGGTTATCACAGAGCTGAGTTCCCTGTGTTATACAGCACATACTCTTAAATTTAATGCTATTATAAATTCGTTGACCACGTATAGATCTAGACTATGATTTGGTTTTGATCAATGGATAGTTTTTGGTGAATATTTTAGTCAATTGTTTTTTTTTTCTTTTTTAAATCCAAGTTAAATGTATAATAGCCCGACTAGTTCTCTACATTTTTAATATGGCAATTTGCTTGCTCAAGAGAAAATTATCATTATTCATAATAATTCTGTTACTGTATTTTTATGTATATCTTAACCTGGTTATTGCTGCTTAAGAACTTAAATGTAAAATGTATGAAATATCTGAGACTGAGGAGATAATTGATTCTGTAATTTCCCCATATTCCTTTAAAATAGTGCAATTCCTTCTCTTTCTCTCTTGACCTATATCCTTACTACTATACCACTTCATTTCTCTGTTCCCCTTGGAAACAGAACAACTTAAGGGTTTTATTACTTTCTGTCTTCAATTCTTCTTCCTTTATTTTCCCTTCAAACCTCTCCATCAGGCTTTTGTCCTTACCACTGTTCTGAAACTGTTCATTCCAAGCTTCCTGATGACCATTACACTGTAAATTCTATTTGCCATTTTTCAGTCCTAAAATACTTGAACCATTGATAGCATTTGAAGCAGACTATCATTTCTTTTCTTCAAATGCTTTTTTTCACTTATCTTCCAAGTGAAAGATATCTTCACTAGTACCTTCTAGTTTACTTCCTCCCTCACTGACTACTTTCTATCAATCCCTTTGTTCACTTTTCCTCATCTGCCCAACCTCTTCACCTTTGAGCATCCTCAGGGCTTTCTTCTTGCTTCTCTTTTCTGCCATTCTCTTTCCCCACTGCTTTGGTATTCTCATCTGGTCTCGTGAAATTAAATGCCATCTGTGCAGTGATGACTGCTAAATTTATATCACCAGCCTGGCCCTCTTCCCTGAACACTAGGCTCATACATTTATCTGCAGAGTTGCATTTCCATTTGGATGCTTAGTAGGCAGTCCACTGCAACATGTACACAACTGATCTCATGGTACTTCTTTAAAGTTGTAAAATTTTCTTTCTTTTTTATTGATGTATAATTGACATATAACATTGAATTGTGTTAAGTTTTAGGTGTATACCATAATGATTTGATATATGTATATACTGAGAAATAATTATCACAAAGTTTACTTAATTTAACATCTATCACCCGGAGAAGGCAATGGCACCCCACTCCAGTACTCTTGCCTGGAAAATCCCATGAACGGAGGAGCCTGGTGGGCTGCAGTCCATGGGGTCGCTAGGAGTCAGACACGATTGAGCGACTTCACTTTCACGCATTGGAGCAGGAAATGGCACCCCACTCCAGTGTTCTTGCCTGGAGAATCCCAGGGACGGGGGAGCCTGGTGGGCTGCCGTCTCCGTGGTCACACAGAGTCAGACACGACTGAAGCGACTTAGCAGCAGCAACATCTGTCACCATGCAGAGTTACTATTTTTTTTTTTTCTTTGCAATGAAAACTTTAAGATCTATTCTCTTTGCTACATTTGGATATCCTATACAGTGCTAACTATGGCTATCATGTCGTGTATTACTTCCCCAGGACTTATTGATCTTATAAATGAATTTTGTACCTTTAGATCACCTTCACTTACTTTGCCCACCCTCCTCACCCTCTGCCTCTGGAAAATTCCAATCTGTTCTCTGTACCTATGATTTTTGCTTTTGTTTCTTTTTAGATTCCAAATATAGGCAGTATTATGCAATTTTTATCTTTCTCTGTCTGATTATTTCACTTGACATAATATGCCAAGTTCCATCCATGCTATCACAAATGGCAGGATTTCCTTCCTCTTTTATGGCTGAATAATTAATATAAATAATTATATTTTCTTTGTGGTTTCTTCTTCTTCTTCTTCTTTTTTTTTTTTTGGTATTTCACCTAGTTATAACCCAAGTTTTATAAGGGCTTTTTGCTTTTTTTTTTTTACTTTGTTTGTTAATGTGTTTTCTCTAGTGCTAGGTGGGAACTAGGCACTTAAAAATTATTGAATGTATTTATTTTTTATTGCCTTATAATTTCACTGTCTTTAAAGATTTAAAATTTTCTCTGAGACTTAACTTGTGTGTTTAAAAATATGCATATATCCAGTTCACTTAAAAAATGTATATGTTTTTAATAAATTTTTATGTGCCAAGCCTTTTGTCTGTCATGTTGGTTAAAGAAAATAAAATGCAGGATCCTTGTTCTAGGAGCTCACTTCTGATTGGAATTTAGTGATATTAATAAACAATCAAATTCACTGTAATGGAAATTGTAGAGCAGGGAGAAGCCATGCCTAAGATAGCATGAGAGTTAGAATGGACATGAAAGATTTGTGTACCTATTTAAGTTCCTTAACGTCCCTCTATCCTAGGTCCTCCCTCTAAAATAAAGATTAAACTTTCCTGTGTTATTATACAGGAAACAAATCTGGAAATGAATATGGATTGGCTAGCTCTGGTTTGACATAAGGTAGTTGCTGTTGTTGTTTAGTTGCTTAGTCATGTCTCTTTGTGACCCCATAGACTGTAGCCTGCCAGGCTCCTCTGTCTGTGGAATTTCCCAGGCAGAGTTCTGGAGTGCCTTCTCCAGGCAATCTTTCTGACCCAGGGATTGAAGTCAGGTCTCCTGCATTGCAGGCAAATTCTTTACCACTAAACCATGGGGGAAGCCCCCTTGGCATAAGGTAGACACACACTTAAAATTAATCTACTCTCTCTGCTTTATTGGTTTTACCTTACAATGATGTATATAACTTCCCAGCATCCATGTATCAAAAGATAAAATAATAGTTGCATGTAAGTATGAAATTTCAAGGTTGGGCAATACTATCAGATCAGATCAGATCAGTCGCTCAGTCGTGTCCGACTCTTTGCGACCCCATGAACCGCAGCACGCCAGGCCTCCCTGTCCATCACCAGCTCCCGGAGGTCACTCAGACTCATACCCATCGAGTCAGTGATGCCATCCAGCCATCTCATCCTCTGTCGTCCCCTTCTCCTCCTGCCCTCAATCCCTCCCAGCATCAGAGTCTTCTCCAATGAGTCAACTCTTCGCATGAGGTGGCCAAAATACTGGAGTTTCAGCTTTAGCATCATTCCTTCTAAAGAAATTCCAGGATTGATCTCCTTCAGAATGGACTGGTTGGATCTTCTTGCAGTCCAAGGGACTCTCAAGAGTCTTCTCCAACACCACAGTTCAAAAGCATCAATTCTTCAGCGCTCAGCCTTCTTCACAGTCCAGCTCTCACATCCATACATGACCACAGGAAAGACCATAGCCTTGACTAGGCGAACCTTTGTTGGTAAAGTAATGTCTCTGCTTTTGAATATGCTATCTAGGTTGGTCATAACTTTCCTTCCAAGGAGTAAGCGTCTTTTAATTTCATGGCTGCAGTCACCATCTGCAGTGATTTTGGAGCCCAGAAAACAGTCTGACACTGTTTCCACTGTCTCCCCATCTATTTCCCATGTAGTGATGGGACCAGGTGCCATGATCTTCGTTTTCTGAATGTTGAGCTTTAAGCCAACCTTTTCACTCTCCACTTTCACTTTCATCAAGAGGCTTTTTAGCCCCTCTTCACTTTCTGCCATAAGAGTGGTGTCATCTGCATATCTGAGGTTATTGATATTTCTCCCAGCAAACTTGATTCCAACTTGTGTTTCTTCCAGTCCAGCATTTCTCATGATGTACTCTGCATATAAGTTAAATAAACATGGTGACAATATGCAGCCTTGATGTACTCCTTTTCCTATTTGGAACCAGTCTGTTGTTCCATGACCAGTTCTAACTGTTGCTTATAGATAAGCTAAAATCTGGTATGGAAAAAGAGTCATTAAAACCTTTTGAATTAATTAAAATTACATTCTTCCTAGTAGTCTTTAGAATAGATCAGAAATGAGGAAAGAAGGGGTATCAGTTAGGTCAAGCTAATACTTCACAAGAATGCTCATACTAATTTTAAGAGGTTAAAAAAAACAAGCAAAAAAAAAAAACACAAAGACAAAAAACCCATGAACATTTGGAAAAGATATTGTGGGTATAGAGAGAAAATTATTACATATATTAATGAGCTAAAGAAAAAACCATAAATGACCCAGGGGTCTTCATCTTGAGCAGAGACACCAACAAAGACAATATTAAAAACATTAGCACACTTTGGAGTGAATGAGAGACAGGATTAATACGATTGTAGATATAATGAATTTGAAATACACAGTAGACTGTTCTTTAATTCAGGCAGAGAAAAAAAGTTATAGGCCACACGTAGATCTTAGGAGGAGCACTGGAAAATAAAATATGAGAGTTAATATAATAAGTAAGAATTTGCAAGAATAAACATATTTATAGAATTATCAAGGTCATAGGCAGAGGACAACCGACATAGTAATTTGGCAGAGAAAAAAATTAAAAATCAAGAGATTTTTTTTCCAAACAGGATTTTCTCAGAGGTGTGAGGGAATTAGGGAAGGGAGGTAGGAAGGAAAAGGAAAGGTGAAATTAAAAATATTATGCCTAAGAAGGGACCCACATAGAAAAGGAAAATTTTATCCTGGATTCTTTGACTACTTCGTTGATGAAAAATTGTGTTCAGGGAACGGGAGACCAGGGCCAGGAAAAGATTGGGAGCTTGAAAAAGGAGGTAAGATTGTGAATTGCTACTAGAGAAGTGATTGACAAGTGTATTGACAATTTGGGACAGGCCTCGTGAAGCTCCAAATAAGTTATTTACCACACATGTATAGTGGTGTCAATCAGCTGAGATTGACTGTTTGGAAGCACAAAGACATTTGATTGGTAGGGTTTCCAGAACAGAGGATCCACAAAGAGTGAATTACATGTCAGTCAGGGTAGTGAGGTTATTGGGGAAATGCAAGCTTAGGTATCTGAAGAAGTGGAGAAGAATATGAGGACTAAAAGAGACCACTGAATGTACTGAGTGCACATTCAGACCACTGGATGTACTGAAATCACAACTCTTCCTCAGCAAACAAGTGGCCATGGAAATGTCTGTTCTAACACCTTCCCAGACTTCTGTCTTGGAAGCACTTTACCTTAGAGGAAGGGAGGTATCATTTTAATTCAGAGGGAACCAGGAGGAACTGATATCATTCTTATTAATAATTCAGAATTACTTGAGGGTAAGATATATCAAATGGTGGTTACCTATCAAACAACACAGCAGTGTAAAAGTTTGCCTAAAAGTAACCAAAGATAGAGAATTTAAAAATTAGAGGCAACTGAACCATTGGAAATGACCAATTTTAATTTATCATTAACTCTTACATTAACTTTTAATTAACCATGGCTTATAATATCCCATTGGTACATTTTAAAGCAACTAAAATAGTTTACATTGTTATTTATTTCTTATTAATACTAGAATGTTCTATTTTATTACACATTTAAGTTTACCTTTCTCAATTAATGCTCACATCATTATTTTGATCTTGATTCTATTTCCTACTTTAAAAACTCCACTGTATCAATAAACACAAACGGAAAACATGAAAATAGAAAGGAATAAAAAATTCTTAAGTGTTTAACTAAGAGTACTTACTTTCTATATTTCCTAAAAATCTTTGTATAGCTAGTTTGCATTTAAAAAATGTGGTTGTAATCATACTATATGACATTTAGAAGGCTAAATATATTTTTATTTACCTATTTTCATCTGTATATTATTTATAATTATACAATTTTCAAAACTGCATTTTTTATTACTACATAATAATAAATCTAGTGGATATATTGGCTGCTTTTTTCACTTTCATTGCTAATTTGGGGACTGTCAATTCTTTTTTAAAATTTATTTCTTTTTAATTGAAAGATAATTGCTTTAAAATGCTGTGTTGGTTTCTGCCATTCATCAACATGAATCAGCCATAGGTATACATATGGGTACTTAATTCTTATAGAAGCTGAAGAGTTACCAGAAGAGATATTTTAGCAGCATGCTACTCCAGTTGCTTCAGGCCCTGACTTTACTTAGTATCCCAGGATAACACACTTCTATTCTGTCATCATCCCAAACTGCTTGCTGACAACAATGCAAATATGTGCAGTGGAAAAATATGAATATGCAAATACATAATTTATGTGATTCTTGCCATTATTATTAATATAGGCAGATTGTTTTTATTGCATTTCTGGTTGCTTATGACTATCAGTGCATATCATCTTGTAATTCAGAGTTTCAGTTATTTTCAATGAGTACTTTGACCTAGAGTCTAAGAAGTAGAATTCATTGGCCAGAAGGATTTAAAATTTTAAATTGATATATGACCTATTCAGCATGACACAAACCTGAATTTTGGACTCTTAGGGGACAAACGAGTTAACTTTTCTCAAGTGACTCTTTTATTTTCTAGACAAAATTGAACAAACAAAACGGATATTCATTAAAAAAATAATTAGTATAATTGCTTTACAATGTTGTAATTAGTTTCCACTGTACAGCAAAATAAATCAGCTATGTGTTTACATCTATCCCCTCTTTATTGGATTTCCTTTCCATTTAGGTCACCACAGAGCACTGAGTAGAGTTCCCTGTGCTGAACATTAGGTTCTCACTAGTTGTCTATTTTACACATAATATCAACAGTATATCAATCAATATACTGTATATCAATACAGTATATATATATATATATATATATACAATACATATCAGTATATGTATATCAATCCCAGCTTCCCAATTCATCCCTTCACCCTCTTGTTATCCATACATTTGTTCTATATGTCTGTGTCTCTCTGCTTTGTAAATAAGATCGTCTATACAAATTTTTTTCAGATTCCACATATATGTGTACTATATGGTATTTGCTTTTCTCTTTCTGACTTACCTCACTCAGTATGACAGTCTCTAGGTCTATTCACGTCTCCACAAATGACCCAATTTTGTTCCTTTTTATGGCAAAGGAGTGTTCCATTTTATATATGTACCACGTATTCTTTATCCATTTCTCTGTTGATGGACATTTAGGTTGTTTCTATGTCCTGGCTGTTGTAAATAGTGCTGCAATGAACACTGGAGTGCACGAGTCTTTTAGAACTATGACTTTCTCTGGGTATAAACCTAGCAGTGGGATTGTTGGGTCATGTGGTCATTTTCTAAGGAATCGCCATACTCTTATCTGTAGTGACTGTATCAATTTACATTCCCACCATGAGTGCAAGAGGGTTTTGTATTATCTACACTTCCTCCAGCATGTCTTGTTTGTAGGTTTTTGTGATGATGGCCTTTCTGATTGGCAAGAGGTGATGTCTTATTTTAGTTTTTATTTGCATTTCTCTAATAATTAATAATGCTGAGCATCTTTTCATGTGTTTGTTGGTCATCTATATAACTTCTTTGCAGAAATATCCTCTTAGGTCTTCTCTGCATTTTCTGGTGAGATTTTTTTTTTTTTTTTTATACTGAGCAAGAGTACTGCAGTGGGTTGCCATTTCCTTCTCCAGGGTATCTTCCCAACCCAGGGATTGAACCCAGGTCTCCCACACTGCTGGCAGACGCTTTACCATCTGAGCCACCAGGGAACTCCTGATATTGAGCTACATGAGCTATTTGTATATTTCTGAGAGTAAACCTTTGTAAGTTGCTTCATTATAAGTATTTTCTCCCATTCTTATACTTAGGAAATGTATTTTATTCAGATTTGTCTCCAGTGAAATACATCAAGTAGAACTGGTAGTAAGAGGAGCTAAAAGCATTAAGATCATTAACAATTCAACAAACAAGGAGGATAAATAATAACTTCCTTGCTTGCATGTCACAAGTTAAGCATGCTTCCCAAGCAGAGTCCATATGGCCATGAATTCTTCAGCAGGTTTCATTGATGTCAGTCAATAAGCATTTCTTGAAGACGTGTTCAGGATGTGATACATTGCAAGAAACCCATGCATTTTATCCTCATCAGTTCATTTCAGTTCAGTCACTTGGTCACGTCTGACTCTTTGCAACCCCATGGACTGCAGCACGCCAGGCCTCCCTGTCCGTCACCAACTCCTGGAGTTTACTCAAACTCATGTCCATTGAGTTGGTGATGCCATCCAACCATCTCATCATCTGTCATCCCCTTCTCCTCCCACCTTCAATCTATCCTAGCATCAGGGTCTTTTCAAATGAGTTAGTTCTTAGCATCAGATGGCCAAAATATTGGAGTTTCAGCTTCAGCATCAGTCCTTCCAATGAATATTCAGGACTGATTTCCTTTAAGATGGACTGGTTGGATCTCCTTGCAGTCCAAGAGACTCTCAAGAGTCTTCTCCAATACTACAGTTCAAAAGCATCAATTTCTCAGCACTTAGCCTTCTTTATGGTCCAACTCTCACATCTATACATGACTACTGGGAAAACCAGAGTCTTGCCTAGATGGACCTTTGTTGGCAAAGTAATGTCTCTGCTTTCTAATATCCTGACTGCTGCTGCTAAGTCACTTCAGTCGTATCCAATTCTGTGTGAGTCCATAGATGGCAGCCCACCAGGCTCCTTTGTCCCTTGGATTCTCCAGGCAAGAATACTGGAGTGGGTTGCTATTTCCTTCTCCAATGCATGAAAGTGAAAAGTGAAAGTGAAGTCACTCAGTCAGGTCAGACTCTTTGAGACCCCATGGACTGTAGCTTACCAGGCTCCTCTGTCTATGAGATTTTCTAGGCAAGAGTACTGGAGTGGGTTGCCATTTCCTTTTCCAAATATGCTGTCTAGGTGGGTCATAACTTTTCTTCCAAGGCATAAGTCTCCTTTAATTTCATGGCTGCAGTCATCATCTACAGTGATTTTGAAGCCCCCCAAAATAAAGTCTCTCACTATTTCCTCTGTTTCCCCATCTATTTGCATGAAATGATTGAGCTTTAAATGAACTTTTTCACTCTCCTCTTTTACTTTCATCAAGAGGCTGTTTAGTTCTTCTTCACTTTCTTCCATAAGGGTGGTATCATTTGCATATCTGAGGTTATTGGTATATCTCCTGGCAATTTTAATTCTAGCTTATGCTTCTTCCAGCCCAGTGTTTCTCATGATGTACTCTGCATATAAGTTAAACAAGCAGGGTGACAATATACAGCCTTGATGTACTCCTTTCCCTATTTGGAACCAGTCTGTTGTTCCATGTCCAGTTCTAACTGTTGCTTTCTGACCTGCATACAAATTTCTCAAGAGGCAGGTCAGGTGGTCTGGTATACCCATCTCTTTCAGAATTTTCCAGTTTATTGTGATCCACACAGTCAAAGGCTTTGGCATAGTCAATAATGCAGAAATAGATGTTTTTCTGGAGCTCTCTTGCTTTTTCGATGATCCATAAATAATTTAATAAGAAATGCAAAATCATAACTATTGGGTTGGCCAGAAAGTACATTTGAGTTTTTCCATAACATCTTATGAACTCTATTTTAAAACCCAAATGAACTTTCTGGCCTACGCAGATGCTTCACATTCATTTTCCACTCTATAAGGTAGAAGAAAGAGGGAAAAAGGATCAGTGGATGAGACTATATTACTTTAAAAATTAGCTCAATTATAACAGACAGCTTTGCAACAGAGCTGCTTATGGCTTTGGTGAGCCCTCAGCACTTGCCTTTGCAGTCCCCCCTTCTTCATTAAAAAATATTAAAACATATATGTTATGTTTGTGTTGGTATAAAGACGAATTCTAAATATATATATATATTGAAATATTTTCTTCTACTTAAAAATTAAAATTATCTTCTGAATTCAAAAGCAATTAAAACAGTTTGTGGGCTGTTAAACTTAGTGTGGGCCCTTGGCCCTGTGCCTAGTAGTTCCGTTTTCTCTGGTTTAGAATGTGCTAGAAACCAATTCAGCTTCTTGCCTCTGTATTTGAAACCATGTAATCCTTCTGGATGTTAAGGTTGTGAGGTCTGCTGAAGCTGTTAATCTTGACTGTGTGTGCCTGATCTACCAGGGTGATTCTAGGTTTTTTGTTGTTGTATTTTTTGTTCTTTACTTATATATTTATTTATTTATTTTTCTGAAAGTGAAGTGATGTAGATGACAAAAAAATAGGGTGTGGAAGTCACCTGGAGATACAGAGTAGACATAGTTTAAAGATGTGTATATAAAATTAAACTTGGTAATGCTTATTCTTTTCTGCCTTCTTTGTGAGTCACATTTTTAACTGTGTTGTCAAAAGGTGTCATACATAGGTATGGGAATCATTTTGCAAGCCCACAAAATATGCTTCATGGACCACCTGAATCTGTTAAACCTGGGACTTACAATGTAGTTATTATACCTGGTATTTATAATATAAATTCCTACCATCAAAGCAGAATTTCTCAGAGGGGAGGCAAGATTCACATTTAACATTATCTCCAGGTGATTTGTATGGACTTAGTATGTGAGACCCAGATGTCTATTTGTAAAATCTCACTAAAGTCTGAGATTTTATGATTTTAGAATATGTGAAAAAAAAAAAAAAAAAAAAGCCTACGCAGAGGCAATCTGTTAAGGACGCAGTGATCCAGACTATATTCTTTGACATTGTTTTACCAACTGGGCACAAAGGGGAAGTGACTTCTTTTGTCCCTCTTCTATTTTTGCAATTGGTTAGGAGAATTTCTCCTCAGTCACTATGTAGCCTAATCGGCTGCTGTTTGAGAAGTTTCCTGAGCATGTTAAAGTGTGCACAGGGATGCTTTTTAGTAGATGCCTGTGGAGTTGATGGCTCGCATGCTGCCTTGATCCAGGGCCTGTGGGATTCATTCTATGTTTTTGATGTGCACTAAATGGCACCTGACTCCTTGTACGAGTTCAGGAGTTTTTCCTGCTGTTTAATTCATCCTCAGGGAGTGACTTTGGAATAGGGAAGACTAGAGTTAATGCTTCTGGTATAGTTACTTTACTTGTGAAATAGATGTATTTTTTTCAAAAATACTATTTCCCACATGAGAACAGATATTGAGAAGACCTGACTGATAGAATATTATTCTTTACAAAGCAAGTCCATTTTTTCTGTCTCTGGAGATAGACTTGTTCTATATTTATTAGTATAATACATGCCTGTAGAAAATTTGAAAACATATAGATGATAAAAATGATATTAGAAACCTCAACAATCCTACCACTTAGATCTACCCATTGTTGACACTCCAATACTCTTTTTTCTGAAGGTTCTTGATGCTTTTTCAGAGTTGAGACACACTGTACTTACTATTCTGATCCTTTTAAAGTAACATTATTTGAAAGTATTTTTATCAGTTACATAATACCCTCTCCTATGGATTCATAGTATAATTGCACATTACTGTTACAGAGAATTCAGGCTCTTTCTAACTCTGCTTCATTGTGGATACATATTTAACTGTATTTCTTATTATTTGCTGAAGAAAATAAAGTCACTGAAATATGCTTGCTGAAAATAACAGTATTTTTCCAAATACTGATACATTTTGGGAAATCATTTTTCATAAATAGTCTTTGCTTTTTATTGCAAAACTAGAAAACATGAATCTTGAGAGAAAACACTTATAATGTATCTCGATATTTTGAGATATTTGATGCAAAGACTGAAAAAAATTATATGGTAGCAGAATTTATGGCAACTACTAAATTGATATATTGAAAAGCAAGAGAAATTATGATATCAAAAATACTCACTATATTTTTAATATCGTGCTATGACTTTGAAAAGTCCTATAATATAAAGAATCATTAGATGACTATTAAGGAGATTAAAAGACGCTTGCTCCTTGGAAGGAAAGTTATGACCAACCTAGATAGCATATTTAAAAGCAGAGACATTACTTTACCAACAAAGGTTCGCCTAGTCAAGGCTATGGTCTTTCCTGTGGTCATGTATGGATGTGAGAGCTGGACTGTGAAGAAGGCTGAGCGCTGAAGAATTGATGCTTTTGAACTGTGGTGTTGGAGAAGACTCTTGAGAGTCCCTTGGACTGCAAGAAGATCCAACCAGTCCATTCTGAAGGAGATCAATCCTGGGATTTCTTTGGAAGGAATGATGCTAAAGCTGAAAATCCAGTATTTTGGCCACCTCATGCGAAGAGTTGACTCATTGGAGAAGACTCTGATGCTGGGAGGGATTGAGGGCAGGAGGAGAAGGGGACGACAGAGGATGAGATGGCTGGATGGCATCACTGACTCGATGGATGCGAGTCTGGGTGACCTCCGGGAGCTGGTGATGGACAGGGAGGCCTGGCGTGCTGCAGTTCATGGGGTCGCAAAGAGTCGGACACGACTAAGCGACTGATCTGATCTGATCTGATCTGAAGGAGAAGGCAATGGCACTCCACTCCAGTACTCTTGCCTGGAAAATCCCATGGACTGAGGAGCCTGGTGGGCTGCAGTCCATGGGGTCGCACAGAGTCGGACACGACTGAAGCGATTTAGCAGCAGCAGCAGCAAGGAGCTAGTGGTAAATATAAATACTGGATGTAGGAGAACTTTACAGAAATAGGAAAGACTTAAACATATAAAGAGGTTCCAATTAAGAGATAGATCTGAAAAGAAAGGGGCTCTGTAAATCTCAAGCCAATAGAAAGATATTTGAATTTCTCACATATTTCTAAGTTAGATTCACATATTACTAAGGTAGATACCTGGTTTCTTGGTACAGAGAAATAAAGAATCTAGAATAACTATGATTTACATATTGTATAATCATGAAAAGATTCAAAGATAATACTGACAAAAAAATGAAAAGAGTCTACCCCCAAACTCACCTACAAAAGGCAAAAAAAGAGTTGTTTTATTCATGAATTCTAAAACAGATGAAAGAAACAGAAACTTTTAGGAAGGGAAAGGGTCCCTAAAAAGTGGTCAATAGCTGGAAGTTAGCCATGACTCAGGCTAAGGTTTGGTTTCTGAGAGGCTAGATAAAGGGAATAGATATACTTTAATATTGCCAGGAAAGAGATAATTTTGCAGCTCTGCTTTGAATTAAGTGCCAGTCCTTATTTTAGCAGGAGAATGGCTTGTTAACTGTACCACCAGGAAAGTGAAAGTGAAGTGGATCAGTCGTGTCCGACTCTTTGCAACCTGGTGGACTGTAGCCCACCAGGCTCTTCTGTCCATGGGATTCTCCAGACAAGAATATTGGAGTGGGTTACCATTTCCTTCTCCAGGGGGTCTTCCTGACCCAGGGATTGAACCCAGGTCTTCCACATTGCAGGCAGATACTTTAACCTCTGAGCCACCTGGGAAGTCCCGTACCACCATGGTCCTAGGTAAACCCTTTAGCTTAGGAAACTGGACAATTTCAGCACAGGCACCTAGGATCCTTCCTAGTTGAGACCAGCTCACAAATCAACATCTGGATCATCACCAACTAGGCTGGACTGTCCAGAATGCTTTCTTACTCAGAACCACATACCTCAGCACATTGTATCCTAGACCCAGTCCTTAGCTTAGTCACCATCGACATTGCCTTTTCGCAAAAAAACACAAGACAATCATTTTATTTCTAAGAAATAGAATATGGACTTTTCAGATCTCATTTCTCTGGGGGGATGGGTGGAAAGTCTAGAATTCCTTAAATCTCAAGTGGAAGGAGCTTAGTCAGCATTGTGAAAGTGAAGTTGAAAGTTTACATTTATTTTAAGATTCGATTAGGTAGACATTTGATTTCATAATTGTGCTCTCAATCAGGTTCAGAATCCAATTCATGTCTTTTTTTGCTGGGGGGGTGGAATATTAGTGTGCAATAATTCATGTGGTTATAAAACAATCTCAAGATAGATATTCAAGGTAGACATTCAATCAGGTTTTTTAAACAGTTCATCATCGGTTCCTAAAACCAATATTCAACACTCACTGACAAAGTGGTGTCTTGAACAAAGGAGCCTGGGAAGCAACTATTTCATCTGCATAGAAATGATACTTACTGCAATGGCTCTATCCTGGGCAGGGCCGGGCTTGGAGATGAATAGGGACATAAGGGCATCAAAGCTACAGAAGCATTCAAAGACTGCAAAATAAACAAAATAACTGCTGTAAGGAGAAACTGAAGCAGAATGTTAAGTGATTCAGCAGAGTTTTATGATGCCTGAAAATTCCTAGGGCAGACTCTGGAATCTGATGGAGAATGAAGATGGGGTATTTTTCTGTAATTTGAAAGGTTACAGCAACAGATTCCACAAGAATAGTTGCTGTTGGAATCCTGAGAAGCCTCTGGCATGCTGCTTCTGGTTTTTAAAAAAATTCATTACATGATATCAAATATACCTCCTTCAACTCAAATAATAGTTTACCAAGTACTCACCAAACCCAGGCATAAGACACAGTCTTTGCTCAGATACATCACATAGGGTGAAATAACAAACTAGAAACAAGTACTTCAAATTACAAAGAGAACAAATTGAGTTGCAATGTTACTTTCCTGACCATAAAATGTACTAACCCATAGAATCATCACCTAAAAGAAGTGAGTAAGATATATCTACCAGGCTTCCACGTGGCTCACATGGTAAAGAAAATGCCTGCAATGCAGGAGACCCTGGTTCAATTCTTGGGTCAGTAAGATCCCCTGGATTGGCAAATGGCAACCCACTCCAATATTCTTGCCTGGGAAATCCCATGCACAGAGGAACCTGGTGTGCACAGTCCATGGGGTTGCACAATCAGACACACCAGAGCACACAAGCACAAGGAGCATTACTACAATCACTTAAAATTTGTTGAACAAGACATGAAGGACATTTGGGAGGAAATAAGCAAGACTATGAAAGTTTTCCATCTTCTGTTTCAACTCTGTATATGTTAGTCATTCAGTTGTGTCCAACTCTATGTGACCCCATGGACTGTAGCCTGCCAGGCTTCTCTGTTCATGGCGCCCTCCAGGCAAGAACACTGGAGTGGGTTGCCATTCCCTTCTCCAGGGGATCTTCCCAACCCAGGGATCGAACCAAGGTCTTGTGCATTGCAGGCAGACTCTTTACCATCTGAGCCACCAGGGAAGCTTCTCTATGGTATCTTAATTTCATAGTCCATCTTGCTCTTTTTATATGCTTTTTCCACCTCCAATAGAAATATAGATATATGGAAGTACTTTTTTGACAATTATATATTATTACATTTTGCCTAGTTTTTGAGATAGGATGTATGATGTTAGACTAGAAACCAATATATTTTATTTTTCCTCCTTTATTTTCAGAAGTATACACACACTCACCACACTAATACATCTGATTTTTCTAATCGTCTATTCCTTAAAAATCAGTCATCATCAATAGGCTCATTAGCAAAAAGAGACTGCTAGGGGAATTTTTCTTACACACTGGAAGGAGTAAATCATCCTCTGCCCATACACGTATTTGCTATTCTGATAGTTTTAAACTGGATTTTATATAGTTGCCACAGGCTAGAATCTCATACTGAATAGTTCAGAGTTCCGATTCCTGTAGAGTTGCACGTTAGGATAATCAGACTAGTGTAGTTTGAGAAATCACATGGGGCTTGAGATATTTTAAGAATTTTGGCATATAAGATCACTTGGCAATGGTCCACATCAACCAACATATAAGAGATTTGAAAAAACAAATGAGTAACAGTTTGTAATCCTTTAAATGAGATATTCCTGGTAGGCAATCCTCAAGTGAATGGAACTTTTTTCCAGTAAGTCAATGAAGACTAAACTATTTTTAAGGTCCCACAGATGAAAAAAATATACGTTGGAGAAATAAATGATTGAAAACCTCTTCTATTTTTAATTTTGAGTCTTCAAAAAAGTTTATTAAAACCTGTATCTAAGTAACTGTCAAGAATTAATGCTTTACATATTATTTTATACAAAGTGCCATGAAAATTTCTTAACCTTATGAGCTATTATCTCTATTCTATAGATGAGAAGCTGAGCCTTAGTAACACTGTGTATATTAGTCCCTCAGTGGTGTCAGACTCTTTGCGACCCCGTGGGGGATTGTTGCCCACCAGGCTCTTCTGTCCATGGAATTCTCTAGGCAAGAATACTGGAGTGGTTAGCCATGCCCTTCTCTAGGTGTTCTTCCCAACCCAAGAACTGAACTCAGGCCTCCTGCACTGCAGGCGGATTCTTTACAGTGTGAGCTACCAGGGAAGCTCCTGATATTAATATTAGTAATAGTGAAAGTGAAATTCACTCAGTCATGTCGGACTCTTTTTAACCCAATGGACTATATAGTCCATGGAATTCTCAAGACCAGAATACCCGAGTGGGTAGCCTTTCCCTTCTCCAGGGTATCTTCCTGACCCAGGAATCCAACCGGGTTCTCCTGAGTTGCAGGTGGATTCTTTACCAATTGAGCTACCAGATAAGCCCAATATACTTCATTATTAAATGGGAGAGCTAGGATGAGACTCCACACTTGCAGTGTCTTGTCCTTTTGAATACTGTAAATATCATTTTGATCTGATTAGATGCACTTTGATTAGTTCACATTGTAGGGGAGCAAAACTAGGCTCTCTAAAATGTCTCTTTAGTATGTAGATTATTTTGAGTGGAAAATAATCAACACACAAAAGGCTCTGGAAAAAACTTTGATCTGTCCTCACCCCACCAATTGCTTAAAGAATTTAAAAAGAAGGGCCTGTTGGAGGAAGGAAGTTCTCACCAGAGATACCTGCAGTGAATATGAGCTTCTGTCATGGGGGAAAGTCTTACACATCAGAGTCCACTCTGTTCAGTTGTCTCTTCAAGGACCCAGCAAACATTTGCTTATCAAATATTTGTTTTTCCATCTCCATGTCAATTGCTTTCCTCCCCTCTGAAGTCCCAAATTCCTGTTCCCAACATCCTCTTTTGGTTCCCACTGAAGATGGTATTTAAAGTAAAGACTGGCCATTTTCATGAGTTACTCAATTCTCCTGGGTGTCTTCCATGTATACATGTAATTAAGTCTGATTTTCTCCTGTTAATTGGTCTCATGCCAATTTAATTCTCATGCTAGCCAGAAGAACCTAAAAGGGTAGAAGAAATTTTCTTCCTCCCCAACAATGTGTATGGAAAATCGGAGGACTCTCCAGTACATTTTGAACTTGTACCTATTTTTTAAATACATACAATTTGGGCCCATTCCTACTGTTCTATTCCAAATATCTACTTTACTCTCATACATATCTTAATTTTAGAAATGGTGAAACAGCTTGAGCTGTCCTCTCTTGGAAATATGTTTACCTCACTACCATCTCAGCAAATTGTTTGTAATTTAACCCTGCTTTCACATGCTCATGTTTCAAATAGCCCTATTATTAGAAGGAGAATTTATTTAGTCAAAGGGGAGCCCATACACAAATGAGAAGATGTGTTCTGAAATATTTTTACAGAGATTTATTTTTACGGTACAGTAACAAGAATCTCACCATTTTTTGAATCCAAAATAAGACTTAGGGCTTGAAAATCTTGACATACAATTAAATACAATACCTGAGATTCAGAAAGCTGTTGGAAATCCAAGATATCAGGCATAGAATAAACGTAGTCATTCCATCAGTGTGGTCTTTGCTGATCTAGAATATGCTGCTTTTTTGTTTGGGGGGAGGAATAAATATTCAGCTTTCTCTTTTTCTTTATAGCATATCCTCATATGTTCATTTAGAAAACATGATGCATATTAATTCGTATAATAAACAAGAATTGTGTATAGAATATGTTATGTTCAACACAGCAAGTGTACCTAGTACATAATAGATATTCATTTATAATTATTCAATATGTGAATGATCATACAAATAAAATAATGAATTAATGGTTAACTATCCTAAGATACAAATTTTATTTCCTTTGCCTATTTGCCTATTTGAACAAGTGACTTCTAGAACATCATCTAAAAATATGTCCCAAATAACAGTGCCCTTGCAAGGATCAAATGACATGGAGAATGCAGAAATCTTTGTAAAATCTTATATACATTTTAGGCTATGTTGAAAATGCACAAAAACCTCTCTGAGATTATTTCACATCCACAATTTTAGGTCAAATGCCAACATTATTAGTGATTTTCAGAATATCTTCTTTGAAGGGAATATATGAATATAAATTTTGTAATTTAGAAATTTCTATATTGTAGTATGTTTATTTGCATTTTTTCCTTTTAAACATTCAAAATGGCTTTTCCTTGGAACTATTTACTCCATATTTCCATAGTATAAAGTATGTTACTTTTAGAAATTCAAATTGATCCATTAGTTAAATTGTAAATCCATTTGTTTAATCTATTGGCTCTTTCCTCACAGATTTCAACCAAGTAATAGCAATGATTATTTCTATGATTTGGATAAGGAACACAAAGTTTGAATGTGGTATATATTGTCCTAGATCAGGAATATCTGTTAGTACTATGACCTATTTTAATTTTTATAATTATTGTACATATATATTTCTTGTATGACCTGTATAATAAGAGGCATTTTATTTTAGGAAATAAAATGAAATTATAATTATAGAAATTATAATATAAAGAAATTATATCATAATTATAGAAGAAATTATGCTACAAGAACATTAGAAAATGCAGGATATTTCACATTGTGCTATTAGTAGATTCCAGATAAATTGAGTTTAAAATACTAGAAAAAAGTAGATTTCACTTTCCTACTTGAACATAGAGAATGATATGCAATATACAATGTATGCAAAATGGATATTGAACCAAATACCTGTTTTATAGAAAATGCATTGCAAGCTTTTTTCAAAGGCTATTTTCTTCTGTAATACTGCCAAGGCCAATGTGATCTTAGTTTGGCTGAAGTATCCCAGTCATCACATTAGGAAAAATGCACAGTTGGATACTTTTTTTCAAATTTTAAGAGCTTACCAGAAGTTATATGCTGCACTTCTGCCATTCCATATAAGACAGCTCAAGTTTGCTAAAAGAAAAAGAAGTTTCATTTATTTTTTAATGTAGAAAATTTGTTTTATGGTGGCAATAAAAGGGACAAGAAACAAAATTACACTAAATCTTACAAATTTGACAAATTAGTAAGATTTTAAAAAAATTATTGCCCTATTATTTATTTGTAATGCTGTTAGTTTCAAGTGTATAGCAAAGTTATTCAGTTATATTATACATATATTCATTCTTTTTTAGGTTCTCTTCTCATATAGGTTATAACAAAATATTGAGTAGAGTGCCCTGTGTTATACAGTAGAGCCTTGTTGATTATATAGCTTATATATGTAGTGTGTGTATATTCATCCCAAATTCCTGATTTATCCCTTCCCCCTCCATGTTTCCCCTTTGGTTTGATTTCAATATCTCTAAGTCTGTTCCCGTTTTGTGAATAAGTTCATTTGTATCATTTTTGAAAATTAGATTCCACATCTGAGTGCTACTATATGCTATTTTTAAGTCTGAAAAAATTTTGTCTATTCTTATTATAAATAGCTTACTTTGAAAATAATTAATAATGCTCAAGAAATGATGTAACCTAATAAATAGATGACATTTTATTTGATGAAGTTATTTTGAACTTCTCTACCACTTCCTCTAAGAGTTCATGGTGGAATTTATTGAAAATTAAATGGCATAAAATTAATTCATTTTGACTCCTATGGAAGGTAAGAAGTCAAACAGGATAAATGAATATTTGCAGATGATTTTTCTTTAAACATTATAACTTATTTTTATTAAATTTTGTCCCTGTAATATACAAAAAGAAAAGTGAATATTGGTGGGATTTTCCAAGCAAGAATACTGGAATAGCGTGTTATTTCCTCTCCAGCAATCTTCCCAACCCAGGAATTGAACCTGCAGCTTCTGCTGCATCTCCTGCATTGGCAGGCATATGGTTTACTGCTGAGTCACTAGGGAAGTCTATATTGAAGTTCATAAAATGCAAATAGTTCTATCACTCAATTATATACCCATTTTTAACCCACTTGTCTCCTTCTTAACATTTTTGGAGATTGGTATTATAGATAATTATTCCCAGTATATATATAGAAGTCTTCCAAAAATATACCTTAAACAGCAATCTGTCACTAAGTACTGTTCCTCTTTTCCTCTGTCTCTTCCTCTTCCTCCTTTTTTTATTGCTTTTGGGATTGAGCTGACCCTACAGTCAGGTCAGGGGCACATTCTCATACAATTGAAAGATTCTTTTTTTTGAGCTATATTATTTGTGAAGCTTTATTCTAGGAATTCACTCATAGTGAAAAGAATCTTCAAACTCTCTGTCTTCAGGAAATTAACTTTCAAGCAAATAATAAAAACATAATAATAAATGTAGTTTAACACAACATGATTTCATACTGATATATGGACTGGAAGAAACACAAGTTGGAATCAAGATTGCTGGGAGAAATATCAATAACCTCAGATATACAGATGACACCACCCTTATGGCAGAAAGTGAAGAGGAACTCAAAAGCCTCTTGATGAAAGTGAAAGTGGAGAGTGAAAAGGTTGGCTTAAAGCTCAACATTCAGAAAACGAAGATCATGGCATCTGGTCCCATCACTACATGGGAAATAGATGGAGAAACAGTGGAAACAGTGTCAGACTTTATTTTTCTGGGCTCCAAAATCACTGCAGATGGTGACTGCAGCCATGAAATTAAAAGATGCTTACTCCTTGGACGGAAAGTTATGACCAACCTAGATAGCATATTCAAAAGCAGAGACATCACTTTGCCAACAAAGGTTCGCCTAGTCAAGGCTATGGTCTTTCCTGTGGTCATGTATGGATGTGAGAGCTGGACTGTGAAGAAGGCTGAGTGCCAAAGAATTGATGCTTTTGAACTGTGGTGTTGGAGAAGACTCTTGAGAGTCCCTTGGACTGCAGAGAGATCCAACCAGTCCATTCTGAAGGAGATCAGCCCTGGAATTTCTTTGGAGGGAATGATGCTAAAGCTGAAACTCCGGTATTTTGGCCACCTCATGCGAAGAGTTGACTCATTGGAGAAGACTCTGATGCTGGGAGGGATTGAGGGCAGGAGGAGAAGGCGACGACAGAGGATGAGGTGGCTGGATGGCATTACTGACTCGATGGATGTGAGTCTGAGTGACCCCCGGGAGTTGGTGATGGATAGGGAGGCCTGGCGTGCTGCAGTTCATGGGGTCGCAAAGAGTCGGACACTACTGAGTGACTGATTTGATCTGATCTGCTCTGATGAAGATATTAAAATGAAATAAGATGGTGGAATGTAATACAGGTGAGGTGGAAGTTTATTCAAGAATGGTGCTATTTCACTGGAAGGCTCATAGATGTTTCTTGGTGAAAGTGACCTTTAGGCAGAGATCTGAAGGGTGAAGAAAAGGAGATGTCTTGGCTGACTGTGTGTGAAGAGGATTTTAGGCAAGATTCTAAGAAAGGAGAGCGCAAAACCAAAAAGCCCAATGTGGTTCATCTGGAAGGTATGTGTGCAAAGAGAAGAGGTGGGAAAAAGGCAGGAGCCTATAGGTTGTGGTGAGCAGTTGTACAAGATGAGTAAGAGAGATTTTCTCATATAAAATGACATTGGCACACACTAAATTCTTCATGAGTACGTCAAAAGATGTCATAAAATCCCTATGGAGATGGGCAACTGATATCTGCAGATTCATTTTTATTATTAATCACATGAGAAATAAGAGGAAGATGTGACCTCTTCCTTCTGGTGAATGTTTAACTCAGTTACTCATGATCAAGTTTACTGTCCCTAAGTTAACACGTAAAAACTATTTGACTGTGTCTAAGTGTGACCTTGGAAGGAAGGTTATGACCAACCTAGATAGCATATTCAAAAGCAGAGACATCACTTTGCCAACAAAGGTTCGCCTAGTCAAGGCTATGGTCTTTCCTGTGGTCATGTATGGATGTGAGAGCTGGACTGTGAAGAAGGCTGAACGCCGAAGAATTGATGCTTTTGAACTGTGGTGTTGGAGAAGACTCTTGAGAGTCGCTTGGACTGCAAGGAGATCCAACTGGTCCATTCTGAAGGAGATCAGACCTGGGATTTCTTTGGAGGGAATGATGCTCAAGCTGAAACTCCAGTATTTTGGCCACCTCATGTGAAGAGTTGACTCATTGGAGAAGACTCTGATGCTGGGAGGGATTGAGGGCAGGAGGAGAAGGGGACGACAGAGGATGAGATGGCTGGATGGCATCACTGACTCGATGAATGTGAGTCTGAGTGACCTCCGAGAGCTGGTGATGGATAGGGAGGCCTGGCGTGCTGCGGTTCATGGGGTCGCAAAGAGTCAGACACGACTGAGCAACTGATCTGATCTGATCTGATCTGAAGTGTGAACAACCATGGACTAGCACTGACCACCTTCACCCTGACTATTCATAAGGCTGGACCATATTTGTCCCTGGCCTTCTCCCTCTCTCATCCCTCATCATAACTGTTTGATTTACATTCTCCTCCTACTCTACTTCCAACTCACTTTGCTGATGACTGTCTTCAAAGAGTTGAAGAAAATACAAATCGTCAGAGTTCCTTCAGCTCACTTTTCTCTCTGCCTTCAGAATAAATTCAGTATTTATGTTCTTTCCTCTGAACTTAATAGCAAGAAATTTCCTTCCCTATCCTTTCTTTCCAGAACAATCTCTTCACCTGATTCTGACTCCCATCCTACATGCCTTATCTGAGAGTTTGCTTTTTAGTTTATTTTTCTTATATTTCATTAGTCTCCAACCCTTCCTTTCTTCTTTTCCCTCTTGCATCTACCTCCCTTCCACTTTCATTTTTTCCATTTACCTTTCTTCTTTGAAAATGTTAAACTTATTTAAATATCTAAGTGTGAAACAAAATAAATAGTTGAAAATATTTCTAATGTATTAATTCCCCTTCCCTCTAGACCTACCATCCTATTTGCTGTTTCCTTTTTACTGTGCAAATCTTTGATTTGAGAGTTGACTTTATCTGGCTTTATTCCCACAAACCTGATTGATATTTCATCATAAAATATGAAGGTTCTTCATTCATCTCCTCTCTTAAACAAGTTCACTAAATTTACCTCTTTTCCACATTCATATAGAAAACTTTACTACATTTTGCTAAACCCAATGATCTCTTTTGATTCTCATTCTTTTGACTTATACTTTATGATATTGTTGACCATCTCTTGAAAAAATATTTTTTCAGCAGCATTAGTGAAAGAAAATCAATATAGAAAGAAGTGCACATATTTAATGTTTACAATTTGATATGTGTAGACACAGGCAAACACCTGTGAAACCATCGGCGCAACCAAAGTGATAGACATATATAGCACCTCACACGTTTCCTGTGTTCCTTCCTTTGTTTCGTCATAAGAATATTTAACATAAGGCCTACTCTCAAATTTTGAAATGTACACATCATGCAGTTAATTATAGGAACAATATTGTACAACAGAGGTATAGAACTTATTCATCAAATTTAACTGAAACTTTATATCCATCAGTTGGAAGAAGAGTATACACTGGAGAACATAAAGGTTTCAGCTGTGAGCAAATGAGGAGGAAGTATCCTTTGTTTTGAGAAAACCTCTCCTTTCTTCCTGCTTTTTTTAGTCTCTTGATAGTTTCTCCTCCTTAGCTCACAGCTTAAACATTTATGTGTTTCAGGGTCTACTCTTCTACTTCTCTTTTTACTTTGTACATGGGCTGCATGGTGATTACAGAACATGGCTCAAACTGATTCAATGTCTGTCTTCCCTTCACTTCCTTCTTAAATTCCTATTGTGATGATGATAAGACTCATACAAACCCCTCAGGTAGGAACCTCAGCATTTTAAATCTCTTTCTTCAATACCCACACCCAATCAGGAACTACATCCTCCAGATTAAGTGCTTCTCAAACTATCTGTGGTGAAATAAACGTGTTTTAATGACTCTATATCATTCTATCCTTTCCATGTATCCCCTAATTCCAGTCTATTTAATAGTTGCTTAACTGATGGTACTGCTTCTTGATTTTCCCTAAACTTTGTTTTTATTCATTCTGAAGTTCTTTTAAAAATTTCTTTCATTCTTATAACAAAATAAAACAATGTCAACCACATCTACCATTTCCTGCCAAGTCCTTACACAACTCTTTACAAATTCACTTCAGACCGTAGCTCAAACTACACAGAATTCACTGATCCACAAATATGTCACTTTATTTTCATAAGCTGTTCCCATGTCCTGGAATGTCCTTCAACATCTTAACCATCTGCCAAAATCCTAGTTAGCTTCAAGGCCTGGATCACACATCATCTCACTCATCATCTTTTCTGACAAGTATTTTGTAAACAGTCCAGGCCTACTTAACTTTCATGAATAATGAAAAAAACATGAGCTCTGGAGTGACTCAATTTGGATTCAGCCATTGATAGTCAAGAGTCATATTTTCAGTCATATTTCATATTTAAAGTTCTCTGAGCTTCAACTTCTTATCCTCAAGCATCAAAATAATATCAATACTATTGAGTATTGCTGTTTAAATAAAAGATGTAGAGATTATAAATCAATCTGTGTAGTCCTTGGCACACAGAATGTAGATATTAGTAAAAAATTTTGGGCCTCATTTATAATATTTTTCAATATTTTTATTATTTAATTATAATTGCATCATTATATATCTACCTTTATCTATTTTAATACTATGTTCTTTCATCTCTTTATTCAGTATAGTACTACTGCTGCTGCTGCTAAGTCACTTCAGTCATGTCTGACTCTGTGTGACCCCATAGACGGCAGCCCACCAGGCTTCCCCGTCCCTGGGATTCTCCAGGCAAGAACACTGGAGTGGGTTGCCATTTCCTTCCCCAAAGCATAAAAGTGAAAGTGAAGTCGCCCAGTCATGTCTGACTCTTAGTGACCCCATGGACTGCAGCCCACCAGGCTCCTCGGTCCATGGGATTTTCCAGGCAGGAGTACTGGAGTGGGGTGCCATTGCCTTCTCCTAGGATGGAAACAAAACAGATATCCTATATATATTTGATGAGTATGAATTAATAGCTTGCAAGAGACAGCAGTGGAAGGAAGCCATTTTCCTTCATAAACACCTACTTTCCTTTTGCTTTTTAATTAGAATCTAATTTTTGTTGGTTTTCTACATGTATTATTTAGACATTTGTACAGATGTTTTAATGAAAAACAGTCTTAACACTGTCTATCAGATCAGATCAGTCGCTCAGTCGTGTCCGACTCTTTGCGACCCCGTGAATCGCAGCACACCAGGCCTCCCTGTCCATCACCAACTCCCGGAGGTCACTCAGACTAACATCCATTGAGTCAGTGATGCCATCCAGCCATCTCATCCTCTGTCATCCCCTTCTCCTCTTGCCCTCAATCCCTCCCAGCATCAGAGTCTTCTCCAATGAGTCAACTCTTCACATGAAGTGGCCAAAGTACTGGAGTTTCAGCTTTAGCATCATTCCTTCCAAAGAAATCCCAGGGCTGATCTCCTTCAGAATGGACTGGTTGGATCTCCTTGCAGTCCAAGGGACTCTCAAGAGTCTTCTCCAACACCACAGTTCAAAAGCATCAATTCTTCGGCCCTCAGCTTTCTTTATAGTTCAACTCTCACATCCATACATGACCACAGGAAAAACCAACACTGTCTATAATGACTGTCTATTATATGGCTTAACTTTCATCATAAGAACAAAACAAGAAAATAAGCTAGTTTAATTGAAAGATATTTTAGATGTGCATCTCAGCAGGGCAAATCATATTATCAGTCAATTGCAATTTTTACTCCAAATCCTAAGAAGAAAGTTTCAGTGTCCCCAAAGTCTGTCAATCTAGACCCTGTAAGAGGGCCACATCCCCACAGGAGGATAGCACCCAATTCAGGAAAAGATTTACAGTCATGTATTTCTGAATTTTTAGGGGCTTTTTAAATAATGTTTGAAAGTGAAAGTGAAGTCACTCAGTCGTGTCTGGCTCTTTGCGACCCCATGGACTGTAGCCTATCCAGCTCCTCCATCCATGGGATTTTCCAGGCAAGAGTGCTGGAGTGGACTGCCATTTTCTTCTCCAGGGGATCTTCTTGACCCAGGAATCGAACCAGATCTCCTGCATTGCAGGCAGACTCTTTACTGTCCGAGCCACCAGGGAAGCCGTAAATTATTTAGTATAAATTTCTAATCAGATAAATACACATGTGTGTGCATGCGTGCGTGCATTCTCTATAGGTAAAAATAAAAACTCCTATTTGGTTCATTCTATTTTACTCTTAGAGAAAAGTTTTGCTCTAGAAATTTTTGATTTGTGGCAGCAGATACTGCAGTACATAGAGGTCAAGAGAAAGAAGAAAGAGAATCAGTGAGATGTGGCAGAATCATGTTTTGCATTTATATTACTCATAAAGAAATGTTATAGACTATGGTAATATATTTAATAGGGAGGATCCTGAATTAATGTTCTGTTTTCTAAGGGAAAATATTAAGAGGTTATTTTCTTCAAAGCACAGACAGAGTAGATAGTGTTAAATTACCAATTTGAAATTGAATTTACATAAATAAGAGGATATAGAAAAATAATTTTAAAACACACATTCATAATTTTGAGTCTGTTTAAAAAGTCAAGACAAGAGATAATTAATTCATGAAAAAGTTTATCTGTGTGCTTTAGGCAGCTTTTAAAGCAAAGATAAACTTTTGCATTTCAGTTTCAAACTATATTCTAAGGCACATGATAAGCCATTGGGCAGACTTATCTTGTTTGTTAGAATGACTATTGAGGAAAGGAATAAAATTATATCCATCTGAAAAGATAAGCTTACTATTGAAATGGAGTATTTACCTTTCCATCTGAATTCTGTTAGATGGTTCATTAGAAATTTTTTCAAAGAAAAAAATGCCCATTTTAATAAACATTTAGACATTTTGTTTTAATCTCATTTCTAAAAGTTCTGACACCAAACATATATGAAATCTAGAAAGTAAATAACTTGATTGTGAACACAAGCAAAATCTATATTATAAACTGGGTTTTAAAATTCTATGTAGTACCTATTGGCTGATGGAAGAATTCATGTTGATCATACAGTTGGTGACCATTTGTATTTCATTGTTTTGTGTCAAAGATGTATAGGGGTGTGTGTGTTCCTGTGTGTGTGAGAGAGGGAGAGAGAGAACAGAATACTTCCTAATCTGTCCAATAAAAAGGTGAATCAGTTACAAGGTGTGAGAATATTATTTACTTTCTTCCTTGGAAAACATCTGAAACTGACAGGAGTATGCGATACCAATTTAATGATAAGTGTCTCTGAGATCAGAAGGGGAGGCAAAGAGACTATTACAAGAATCAGAGAATACAGTTAATAGGTTCCTTTTTGCCTTCATTCCATGAATGCAGCAAACAATGGACAGCAAAATGTATTTAAGATTAATGAGGAAACTATTCTGTCAATTTGAAAATTATCAGAGTAATGCTGTCAAAACGGTAGAGTTTCAGTTATCTGAACGTAACAATTTCTGATTCCAAAGATCCTGCACCTTCAGTTCCCAGGTTCTATCTTTCACACCTAGTCGGCTTGTTGCCAGGAGAAAATACGCAGCTGTTAACTGACATTTATTTTAAGATGTTCCCTTGTCTGCTTGTACTCTGGTGCAGTCCTGTGACTCAAACTTGAGGAAGATGGAAAGATCAAATTACGCAGCTAGCTTTTTTCTGCCTGAAGTTTTGATCTCCTAACAGAACATTTCAAATTAAAAAGATCATTTGTATAACTAGGAATGGTGAGAATTAAAAACAGTAGTTCCCCAGGCATAACTCTATCATTACATATGCTGTACTATTTTGAAATTTGCTAATTATTTGTCTGTCTCCCTCACTAAACCAAGAGCTCCTTAAAAGACTGCATTTTGTTCACCTTTTATCCCAGATTATTTAATAATGTCTTGCACATAGGAAGGTACTTAATGTATGTTTTCTTAAATAAAATGAAAAGATCACAAAAACAAAGACATTATATGCTGATATATTATGGGGAAAATGCTGATTTCAATTTTAAAACTTCTACATTTAATTTATAAAATCTTTACACTTTACACAAACTCTAGCTAGAAATTAAAATGTGTCATAAACTTGAGGTTTAAAACACTTTAAAAATAAGTGTTTTCAGTTATGATTGTAGTGTGTATTGTATTCTATTCCATTATTTTATATAAATAAAATATTTTAAAATAATTACCTTCAGCTGGAAAACTGATTCCTTAAATTATGTCACCTAAGTTTATGTGTGAGTGTATATATGTGTACATGTGTGTACCTATATGTGTATATGTATAGTAGTGTGTCAGTGTATTTAAGATATATATCTAAAATATATTCTACACTATAGAGTATACATTATAGGTATATATGTAAATTTAAGATTACAGATTTTCCTTTACTTGCAACCAGGTTACATCCTGACAAATTCATTGTAACTTGAAAATATTAGGTCAAAAATACACTTAATGCACCTACCCTACTGAATATCACAGCTTAGCCTAGCCTACATTAAATGTTCTCAGAACAATTACCTTAGCCTACAGTTGGGCAAACTTATCTAATATAAAGCCTATTTTATAATATAATGTTGACTATCTTATGTAACTTATTGACTACTGAACTGAAAGTGAAAAACAGAATGATTGAGTGAAGAAAGGCTGTAGGTCTATGGGTTGTTCGTCTTTGTGATCACATGGCTGACTGGGCGCTAAGGCTCCTTGCCTCATCCCAAAATCACAAGAGAGAATGTATGGAACCACATATGGCCAGTCTGGGAACAGACCAAAACTCAAAATTTGAAAAATGATTTCTATTGAATGTTTCTTACTTTCATAGCATCCTAAAGTCAAAAAGTTATTAAGTTGAACCATTGTAATCAGGGGACTTTCTGTATAGATATATACCTCTATATAGATTTAAGATTATAGATATTTATATCAAATCCATCTACACAAAAAGATACACAAATATTCAACATGCAATTGTTAATTATATATCTTTATTATAGAAATATAGTAATGCCATATTTGGGAACTAAAATGTCAGAGTTACAGCTGATAATTCATATAGGATTATTCCTTTAAAAAATCCAAACAGCTTATGTAAATTTTAGTCCCAGTAGCTAAGTTACAAAGAACAGAAAATTGTGTATATTTGCATCTGTGTGCACACATGGAAGTAAGACTTTTCTTTTAGAATCCAGAAACACAGGCCACTTATGGAACCATTATTTTCTTTTAATTTGACCAGATCTTTTCTGAAGAGGATGGATAAAAGGAGTAGGACTATTTCCTAACCAATAGTTTCCATTAACAAAGCCTGTGTGTGTGCACATGTGCACTTGAAGAAGAATTGAGTGTTAGATAGTATTTCTATTTTAAAACTATATTTTAGTGTTTTATTTAGTGGGGAAAGGCCTTTACGATATAAAGAATTTAAAAATTCAATTTTATTGGAAAATGTAATTTCTGAATTCTGATTTTTCCCTTGAACATGGAATATTATTTATTCAGAACATGTTTATTGATCACTTAACAAATGACAACCTATTTCTAATTCATCTAATGTAAAACAATGTCAATTTTACTTCCTCTGCTCTGAATCCCTTGTATTTACGTTGCTCAGAAAACAAAGCATTGCTTCATTTGGTGTAGACTAATTGTTAAGAAGACTGCAGTTATTTTACAGCATTACATGTTGTGTTTTATGGTATATAATGGGAGTTTTTAAGGGTAATTTACTATTTGCCTCTATTGCAGCAACAAATAGTCACAAAACATTTTGCAGCATGCTGGCACCTGCACAAGGCTGTGATTTATGAATATGCTAATGAGGTTGCATCCAGAACTGGCAAAAATTCAGGACTCACACACAATTACAGTTCTGGCAGCCCTCAGTGCTATGATACCAAGCCTGACAAGAAATATTTAGGTTAATTAATATAAGGTGTGGCTTCTTACATTTAGAATGTTAAACATGTTTAATATTAGAACTATTTGGGAATCAAGATGTTTTACTTATTGCAATGGTTTTCTCACTGTTATTGTTGGAATATTTAACATAGGTTTTAAGAATTATTTTGTACTACTTAATTCTGTTAAGTACCTGAAAGATTACTTTCTCTACCAAGCTTGTTGTGTAAATAATGCCTGCCATGATTTTATTCCTTGTTACAAAGCAACGTTGGATGCCAGAAGTGGTCCCTAATATTTTCAGCAGGGAGTCCTATTGTTTTACCTAATGTGTGGTACGATCACTTTCTGAAGCTGCAAGAAGCTCAGCTTACAAAGCAGTGCTTTCCTTCAATAATATAGCAAAGGCCTAGATTTTCCATTTCTGCTGAACAAAAGACTTCTTGTAAATCTCCTAAGTGTTTATTAGTGTTTGAAGCTTCTTCCAAATGTAAAAGCACATAAATATTCAGAAGTTTACCACAATGTTACCTCTCTTTAATGACTGAATTAAGATAGTTCCACAAAAGCAAAGCTGAGATAAAAAACAGGCCTGCCTGGAGCCAAATCATATTAAACCCAGAGCCCTCTACTCCATCATGTGTGGAGTTCCAGAGCATGTTTAGTAATTCTTTGGCTTTATGGTTGTTTTGTCTCATTTATCACAAATTTGCATGTATTTATTCTTAACTTTAATGTTTCTCTAGGTATCTCTGAAAAATCACTGTTTACATAGAGAAAAAAGCAAAGAGTCCAACCTTACAGCTGTCCCAGATGAATTTCATTCTTTCATTCTAACACACAGAGTCATCATTCTTAAGACTGGTCGTCGTTCAGTTTTCTTTTTCTACTTGAATGTGACTGAGAATACCACAAAACATCATTAGAAATAGTGGCTTCTCAACTGTTACTTTCTTGGGAGTCGAGATGGAAGGATTGGTGTTTTCAAAATCTGAATCAAAGTGTAATTTGTAAAGGCACTTCAGACAACTCTGTCTCCTTTCTTACTCCTGTCTTCATCCTTATTAATTGAGTGTCTGATACAGTATATGATACAAAAAAAAAAAAAGAACTCATATATTGTGGAGAAGATAGATCTTCATTCTGTTTCTGTGACAACCTGGGGGCATAATTAGAGAGAAAGTTAAGGGCATATTTTTGGCTGTGTATGAAACTTAAGAGCTGTATTTAATGGAACACAAGTTTCTGACTTATTATCAAACTAGTTCAGTTCAGTCGCGTAGTTGTGTCCGATTCTTTGCAATCCCATGGACTGCAGCACTCCAGGCCTTCCTGTCCATCACCAGCTGCCAGAGTTTATTCACACTCATGTCCATTGAGTCAGTGATTCCATCCAACCATCTCATCCTCTGTTGTCCCCTTCTCCTCCTGCCATCAATCATTCTCAGCATCAAGGTCTTTTCAAATGAGCTAGTTCTTCACATCAGGTGGCCAAAGTATAGGAGTTTCAGCTTCAGCATCAGTCCTTCCAATGAATATTCAGGACTGATTTCCCTTAGGATAGATTCATTGGATCTCCTTGTAGACCAAGGGACTCTCAAGAGTCTTCTCCAACACCACAGTTCAAAAGTATCATTTTTCAGCATTCAGCTTTCTTTATAGTACAACTCTCACATCCATACATACTATACACACATCCATATATATCATACATACATGCTACTGGAAAAACCATAGCCTTGACTAGGTGGACTTTTGCTGGCAAAGTAATGTCTCTGCTTTTTAATATGCTATCTAGGTTGGTCATAACTTTTCTTCCAAGGACTAAGCATCTTTTAATTTCATGGTTGCAGTAACCCATCTGCAGTGATTTTGGAGCCCCCCCCAAAATAAAGTCTGTCACTGTTTCCACTGTTTCCCCATCTATTTGCCATGAAGTGATGGGACCAGATGCTATAATCTTCATTTGCTGAATGTTGAGTTTTAAGCCAACATTTTCACTCTCCTCTTTCATCAAGAGGCTCTTTAGTTCTTCTTCACTTTCTTCCATAAGGGTGGTGTCATCTGTATATCTGAGGTTATTGGTGTTTCTCCTGGCAAACTTGATTTCAGCTTGTGCTTCATCCATCCCAGCATTTCTCATGAAGTACTCTGCATATAAATTAAACATGAAGGATGACAATATACAGCCTTGCCGTACTGCTTTCCGTATTTGGAACCAGTCTGTTGGTCCGTGTCCAGTTCTAACTGTTGTTTCCTGACCTGCACACAGATTTCCCAAAGACAGATCAGGTGGTCTGGTATTCCCATCTCTTTCAGAATTTTCCACAGTTTGTTGTGATTCACACAGACAAAGGCTTTGGCATAGTCAATAAAGCAGAAATAGATGTTTTTCTGGAATTCTCTTAGTTTGTTGATGACTCAATGGATGTTGGCAATTTGATCTCTGCTTCCTCTGCCTTTTGTGAAACCATCTTGAACACCTGGAAGTTCACGGTTCATGTATTGCTGAAGCCTGGCTTGGAGAATTTTGAGCATTACTTTACTAGGGTGTGAGATGAGTGTAACTGTGTGGTAGTTTAAAGCATTCTTTGGCATTGTCTTTCTTTGGGGTTGCAGTGAAAACTGACCTTTTCCAGTCCTGTGGCCACTGCTGAGTTTTCCAAATTTGCTGACATATTGAGTGCAACACTTTCATAGCATCATCTTTTAGAATTTGAAATAGCTCAACTGGCATTCCATCACCTCCACTAGCTTTGTTCATAGTGATGCTTCCTAAAGCCCACTTAACTTCACATTCCAGGATGTCTGGCTCTAGGTGAGTGATCACACCATCATGACTATCTTCATCATGAAGATCTCTTTTGTATAGTTTTATGTATATTCTTGCCACCTCTTCTTAATATCTTCTGCTTCTGTTAGGTCCATACCATTTCTGTCCTTTATTGAGCCCATCTTTGCATGAAATGTTCTCTTTGTATATCTAATTTTCTTCAAGAGATCTCTAGTTTTTCCCATTCTATTGTTTTTCTCTATTTCTTTGCACTGATCACTGAAGAAGGCTTTCTTATCTCTCTTTTCTATTCTTTGGAATTCTGCATTCAAATGCGTATATCTTTCCTTTTCTTCTTTGCTTTTCACTGCTCATCTTTTCACAGCTATTTGTAATGCCTCCTCAGATAGCCATTTTGGTTTTTTTTTTGCATTCCTTTTTCTTGGGGATGGTCTTGATCCCTTTTTCCTATATAATGTCATGCACCTCCATCCATAGTTCATCAGGCACTTTGTCTATCAGATCTAGTCCCTTCAATCTATTTGTCACTTCCACTCTATAATTGTAAGGGATTTGATTTAGGTCATACCTGAATGGGCTAGTGGTTTTCTCTACTTTCTTCAATTTAAGTCTGAATTTGGCAATAAGGAGTTCATGATCACACAATCAACTCCCGGTCTGGTTTTTGCTGACTGTATAGAGCTTCTCCATTTTTGGCTGCAAAGAATATAATCAATCTGATTTTGGTGTTGACCATCTGGTGATGTCCATGTGTAGAGTCTTCTCTTGTGTTGTTGGAAGGGGGTGTTTGCCATGACCAGTGTGTTCTCTTGTCAAAACTCTATTAGCCTTTGCCCAGTTTCATTCTGAACTCCAAGGCCAAGTTTGCCTGTTACCCCAGGTGTTTCTTGACTTCCTACTTTTGCATTCCAGTCCCCTGTAATGAAAAGGACATCTTTTTGTGGCGTTGGTTCTAGAATGTCTTTTAGGTCTTCATACAACCGTTCAACTTCAGCTTCTTCTGCATTACTAGTTGGAGCACAGACTTGGATTACCACGATATTGAATGGTTTGCCTTGGAAATGAACAGAGATCATTCTGTCATTTTTGAGATTGCATCCAAGTTCTGCATTTAGTACTCTTTTGTTGACTATGATGGCTTCTCCATCTTCTAAGGGATTCTTGCCCATCAGTAGAGATATAATCGTCATTTGAGTTAAATTCACCCATTCCAGTCCATTTTAGTTCACTGATTCCTAAAATGTCAATGTTCATTCTTGTCATCTCCTGCTTGACCACTTCCAATTTGCCTTGATTCATGTACCTAACAGTTCACGTTCTTATGCAATATTGCTCTTTATAGAATCAGACCTTGCTTCTATCACCAGCTACATCCACAACTGGGTGTCATTTTTGCTTTGGCTCCATCTCTTCATTCTTTTTGGAGTTATTTCTCCACTGATCTCCAGTAGCATATTGGGCAACTACTGACTTGGGGAGTTCATGTCTCAGTGTCCTATCTTTTTGCCTTTTATAGCATAAAGATTTAACAAGCTTCTCCTATTTTCTGAAAGACCTCTTAATAGAATATTTATTACCTGAATGAACTGATGAACATTCCAAGATCTAAGGTCTGTCTTGAACCTTGTAATCTAAGATATTTTCTGTTGGCTACTAATATGACAATGGCCTATCTGTACTGGTTATTTTCTCAGAAAAGCTTCCCTTTTTAAAGTGACTCACAGATATGTCCTCAGTAATAATTCAGGAATTCCATGTGGTAATACATTCCAAGAGTAAATGGTACTGGAAATGACATTGAAAAAAAGCAGTTGCTTGATAACCTTTATGAGTTGAATTGTGTTCTGCAAAAGATATATTGAAGTCTATGCTGTTTATATGACTTTATTTGGAAATTGGGTCATTGCAGATACAATTTAAGATGAGGTCATACAGGAGTAGAGTGGCCTTTAATCCAATATGATGGTTGTCTTTATAAAAAGAAGTGAGAGATACCCACAAGAAGAACATCAATGTAATGATAGATTCAGAGATTGTAGTGATGCAACTTTAAGATGAGGAATAAGGATTGACTGTCACCACCAGAAGCTAGTGAGAGGCAAAGAAAGATTCTACCCTGTCTCAGAAGGACGAAGCCTGCTAACACCTTGATTTCAGTTTCTAGCCTCTACATTGCATGAGAATAATTTTTCAAAAAATATTTTTTAATTGCAAGCTAATTTATCTTGATGTATTGTAAAAGCAATGCAATATTGTAAATTAAGCAAAATTTAAAAAAATTAATTAAAAATGGATTTGTAGAAACTTTGTATAGCAAAGAAATTAATATTTTGTGATATGACTCATAATTTTTTTTACAAATATATTGTTTTACTTTTAACTTTGTATATAGTGCTTTTGAATGTAAAGAAAAAAAATAATTTGTTTAATTTTCCAACCTTTATATTGCCCACCTACTTTATCACACCAGTCTTGTATGCCTCAAAATTATATAAAATTTGTTTTATGTTTAAAAAAAATAGAATCAAAATAAATCCTACTTTCAAAGTACTAATAACTGTAACAATAAAAAATAAATAATAAAAGTTAATTTTTAAAAATTTATTTATTTTTAATTGAAGGAAATTTGGTTTACAGTATCGTATTTGTTTCTACCAAACATCAATATGATCAGCCAAAAGTTAATTCATATGGTAAAGTTACATATGTTAAGGAAAATTAAAATACAATGAAAATGTTGGAATAAAAAAAATAATACAGGAAAAAAAAAACTTTAAATTTTCTATTAGAGCATATCTGATTAACAATGTTTGTTATGATAGTTTTAGATGAATAATGAGGGGGCTCAGCCATACATATACATGTATCCATTCTCCTCCCAAACTCCCCTCTCATCCAGTTCCCACCTAACATTGAGCAGACTACCATTTGCTATACAGTAAATTATTATTGATTATCCGTTTAAAATACAGCAGTGTATACCTGTCCGTCCCAAACTCCATAACTATCCCTTCTTACTGGCAACCATAAATTAGTTCTCTAAGTCTGTGAGTCTCTTTCTGAATTTTTTTAAACCATCAGTTTATGACATTTTGTCATAGCAGCCCTAGAAAACTAATACTTAATAAAGCTGAGGTCCAGCCAGTGTTCGTCAGCATGAGCACAGCTGTTATCTGTAGCTGGTTTTATTCAGATTAAGTGTAGCACTCATTGGCTGGTGTCGAATCTATACTGCTTATTCATTATTTTGAAAATCCCTTCATATTATGAGTAGGCAATCAGAATAATAAAATTGGTTGAGAAATTTAATAATGCATGAATGTGAAAGCCCAGAGTTAAGGATTCTTCTTCCTAGATAGTTGAAGGGTAAATGCCAAGTTTTGTCACTAATGCTTTAATTTTGAATGTTTAAAATTTATATTTTTCTTCTGACTAATGATTTACTTATCTATTAAGGCATTTAATAGATTTCCTACTATCATATAAGTTTTGCACCAGCCTACTTTGTAAAGATCCTAAGTTTCATGTCATGAGGTCACTCTTATTTCTCTCACTCCCTTATGGGCATCTCATCCTCAGCAAAAGTAACATGAAAGCTGCAAGTAATCAATCATTGATATTAACTATGAACATTGAACAAGTAGCAATCTGGAATTTTCTTCAGACAACTGAGAAGGATTATTAACATCAGGTAAATTACTACTAATTCTAAACCATTTAATTCAATCAGTAATTGCTGATATTTTACAGGATACTAGGGATTAGACATGGCACATATTCCCTGCCAAACATGCAGAAGGTTCTATACAGTCAGCAAAAACAAGACTGGGAACTGACCGTGGCCCAGATATGCTGCTGCTGCTGCTAAGTCGCTTCAGTCATGTCCGACTCTGTGCGACCCCATCAGGCTCTGCCATCCCTGGGAATCTCCAGGCAAGAACACTGGAGTGGGTTGTCATTTCTTTCTCCAATGCATGCATGCATGCTAAGTCACTTCAGTTGTGTCTGACTCTGTGCGGCCCTATAGACAGCAGCCTACCAGGCTCCTCCTTCCACAGGATTCTCTAGGCAAGAATACTGGGATGGGTTGCCATTTCCTTCTCCAGTGGCTCAGATCATGAACTCCTTATTGCCAAATTCAGACTTAAATTGAGGAAACTAGGGAAAACCACTAGACCATTCAGGTATGATCTAAATCAAATCCCTTACAATTATACAGTGGAAGTGACAAATAGATTCAAGGGACTAGATTTGATAGAGTGTCTCAAGAACTATGGACAGAGTTCTTGACATTGTATAGGAAGCAGTGATCAAGACCATCCCCAAGAAAAAGAAATGCAAAAAGGGCAAATGATTGTCTGAGGAGGCCTTACAAATAGCTGAGAAAATAAGAAAGGAGAAAAGGAAAGATTTATCCATCTGAAAGCAGAGTTCCAAAGAATAGCAAAGCAAGATAAGAAAGCCTTCCTAAGTGATCAATGCAAAGAAATGGAGGAAAACAATAGAATGGGAAAGATGAGAGATCTCTGCAAAGATATTAGAGATACAAAGGGAATGTTTCATGCAAAGATGGGCACAATTAAAGATAGAAATGGTATGGAACTAACAGAAGCAGAAGATATTAAGAAGAGGTGACAAGAATACACAGAACTACACAAAAAAGATCTTAATGACCCAGATAACCATGATGGTGTGATCACTCACCTAGAGCCAGACATCCTGGAGTGAGAAGTCAAGTGGGCCTTAGAAAATGTCATTACAAACAAAGCTAGTGGAGGTGATGGAATTCCGGCTGAGCTAATTTGAATTCTAAAAGGTGATGCTGTGAAAGTGCTGCACTCAATATTCCAGCAAATTTGGAAAACTGAGCAGTGGCCACTGGACTGGAAAAGGTCAGTTTTCATTCTAAACCCAAAGAAAGGCAGTGACAAAGAATGTTCAAACTACCGCACATTAATTGCACTCATCTCACGTGCTAGCAAAGTAATGCTCAAAATTCTCCAAGCTAGGATTCAATGGTACATGAACTGAGAACTTACAGATGTTCAAGCTGGATTTAGAAAAGGCAGAGGAACCAGAAATCAAATTGCCAACATCCATTGGATCATAGAAAAAGCAAGAGAGTTCCAGAAAAAAATATCTACTTCTGCTTTATGAACTATGTCAAGACCTTTGACTGTGTGGATCACAACAAATTGTAGAAAATTCTTCAAAAGATGGAAATACCAGACCACCTCCGTGGCCTCCTGAGAAATCTGTATGCAGGTCAAGAAGCAAGAGTTAGAACCAGACATGGAACAATGGACCTGTTCCAAATTGGGAAAGGATTACATCAAGGCTATATATTGTCTTCCTGTTTATTTAATGTATATACAGAGTACATCATGTGAAGTGCTGGGCTGGTTGAAGCACAAGATGGAATCAAGTTTGCCAGGAGAAATATCAATAACCTCAGAAACACAGATGACACCACCCATATGACAGAAAGCAAAGAGGAGCTGAAGTGCCTCTTGGTGGAAGTGAAACAGGAGAGTGAAAAGGCTGGCTTAAAACTCAACATTCAAAAAATGAGAATCATGGCATCTGGCCCCATCCCTTTATGGCAAATAGATGTGGAAACAGTGGAAACCATGACAGACTTTATTTTCTTGGGCTCCAAAATCAATGCAGATGGTAACTGCAACCATGAAATTAAAAGACAGTTGCTCCTTGCCGGGGGGTGGGGTGGAACTATGACCAGTTAGACAACATATTAAAAAGCAGACATTACTTTGCCTACAAAGGTCTGTATAGTCAAGCTATGGTTTTTCCATTAGTCATGAATGGATGTGAGAGTTGGAACCTGAAGAATGTTGAGTGGAAGAATTGGTGCTTTGAACTGTCGCTTTGGAAAAGACTCTTGAGAGACCCTTGGACTGCAAGCAGATCAAACCAGCCAATCCTAAATGAAATCAACCCTGAATATTCATTGGAAGGACTGATGCTGTAGCTGAAGCTCCAATACTTTAGCCACCTGATGTGAAAAACTTACTCACTGGAAAAGACCCTGATGCTGGGAAAGATTGAAGGCAAGAGGAGAAGGGGACCACAGAGGATGAAATGGTTGGATGGCATCACTGACTCAATTGACAAGAGTTTGAGCAAGCTCTGGGTGTTGGTGGTGGACAGGGAAGTCTGGCATGCTGCAGTCCATGGGGTCCCGAAGAGTCAGACACAAGTGAGCAACTGAACTGCCCTGAACTGATATTCCCTGTCTCTTAAGAATATTGATGTGGGAAGATAACGTGGTGACAGGATTTTGGAAGTGCCGTGCATAAAGTGATTATATGACCCAGTGGGAGAGAGCAAAAGCCTCCTGGTGAATGTAATATCTGAACTAGGCCTTAGAGGATAAATGAAAGTAAGGCAGTCAAAAATGTAGATAAGGTATTGTAAGATATTGTAGGATAATGTGTTTCTTCTGCCCCAAATTAATGTAAAGTAGTAATAGCAAGAGAGATAAGGTTGCTAGTACTATAGAGGACAAGATCATGGCAAGATCATAGAGAGTTCATAGGCATTGGTGAAGATTAGCTTTATCTTTTTGGGTCTGGAAGACATTAAATCATTTCAGTAGAGACCATCATGTTTTCACTTCTATTTTAAATAAAATACTTGACTGGTGATATGGGAAAACAGATTTGAAGACAATAAAACTTGTAGGCATTAGAAACAGTGACAAAATTGTCATGGTGACAGAGAAAAGACAATATTAAGTCTCTGAATTAGGACAACAGTATATGAAAGAAAAAGAATGATACTTAAAAAGTGAGTTTTCCTTCTAAAAACAAAGACTTAATGTGTGTAATGTTTTTATGTGTTTTTTGTATACATATATTAAGTACATATAATCATATATCTGAATACATATTTGCTTTCTCAATATGTAAAAGTATATAGTCACTCTAATAAGGTTGAATGTTATAAAAATGCTAAGCAGCTTAAATACCCATTCATGGGATGAATTTACTATGTGAATTTTTAAAGCAATGAGTTGGAAATATACAAAAACATGTCACATAAAGATTTGCATTTTAGTCATATGAAAAATGAAATTTTCTGGGCATTATAAATTTTATTTGAGTTCCATAAAGTAATATTTGTATATTTATACATGTTTGGGAAATGAAAATGAGGATATACTATAAACTTGATGTTTAGCTTTTGAGAGATTGGATTATAGATGTATTTCTCTTTTTATATTATTTATTTCTATATTGTGTGTTTTTTATAAATGGCTTGCTTTGATATTATCTTTTAGATAACATAGGTTGTATAGAACAGACATTTAAAGGACAAAACTTTGTAGGACTTGTGAATAATTGATTTAGGAAATGAGAGACAAGGGAGTGTCAAGATTGGTCCTCTCTTTCTTCATCTTTTAAAAAACTGAGTTATTAAGATGGTTTTTAGTGCCATCAGTTGATGCGGAATCACAAAGAAGAGTGTGATTGTTAGTATGATTTCTAGAGGAGGGGGGAGATAGTATTTTTTACATTATGTATTTAATGTATTTCAAGCATATGCAGGGGAAAAGTTCTGACCTTTCAAAGGAATTTGGAATGGAGATAAAGACGAGGGCTCAGTAACTTATAGTACAGTAGTAGTCAAAGATTATAATTTGCAAGTAAATTATAATATAGACAGTTAAGCCAGTTCAGAAGTCAATGAGTTCATTCAATGAGAAGACATATTAATAAGAGAAACCAGACCCCAAGGAAAGGCTTTCTAGTTTAAATGATAGAAGTTTGAGCCAAAGTGGACATAAAGACCATCTCAAGAAACAACTCTCTTGTTATTTCCAACATGAATCTGAAGATCCAGAGAGAATGACTCATCAAAAGTCAGTCAGTTGATCAAAGGCAGAACCAGGACAAGCCAGCAGTGCAAATCTGTGGATTCTCAGTTCTTTGACTCTTTTCCCCTGTGCTTCCAGATAAGCTTAACTTCCATTTTTATTGCATTTTACTGTTCTCTAAATTCTTAAATACACAAGACCTATTTTGAACTTCACAACAACTGTTAAGTAGGAAGGGCAGATGGTTACTTCAACTTTATAGCTAATACAAGTTTCAATAACTTTGACCAAATTTGAGTGTTTGGCAACTGACAGAGCCAGAATTTGAACTGAGGTTTTCTACAGACACTCCTGGCACTCTTTTTGCATCATCAATCACATAAAAACGATCTTCAATTTACTCATGTATCTCTTGGGTCACATCTGCCATCCGAGGATTTGAAAGAATAAAGAACTGGAGTTTTCATTGTAGGTGTGTTTTTGTTCAAGTTTATGTTATACATAGTCCCTTTCCTTTGACTTGAAATATGTGAATAAACTTAAATTTTAGTTATAAAGATGTAAATAAAAAAACATTTATTTAGTTCATAAACAAAATAATATATGAAAATTGTAGTTTGTAGGAGTCTACATTGTTTATCACAATTAGAAATTATACAGCTGAACACATGATAAAGGAACATGATCTCATGAGTGTAGATTTAATTCTTTAATTTACCTTTTTAATTTTTATCTTCCCCCTTTTCATAGATTGACCCTTGAGAAGCTGGGCAAACATCTTACCTGTGCTTAAAATCCTGCAAAAAGCTGTCTGTTTGTTAAGAAGTTGGGTTTAGTCACTAATAGGTTAATAATCAATTATAATTTTCAAGGGATTTTTTTCTTCAAAAGTCAATTATTTGGCTCTCCACTTCTCTTCTTCATTAAACTTTCCAACTGCTGTAAGGTGGCACAATGGTGTCTTTGTTAGCCTGCTAAGAGGAGCTATTTGTCAGTTGTTTTGCTTCAAGGACTGCCTCCTTTGTTGATGTTCTTCCACAAATTCAAAAAGTAGTTCAACAAAGCATAAAACCAGAAAAAAAAAATGAAATTTTCATTCATAGAGTGTTTTTGAGAGGAAAAAATTTCCAGGCTGCATTATATAAAAGCTTAGTTTTCTCTGTTGATAAGTGAAGGTTAATTCTTTTTGGTTTTTCATTGGCAACAGAAAAATAAAAGACACTTAGACATAGAAACATTGTTAAAATGGAGATGAGTAGCCAGCCTAGGATTGGTGAGTAGGCAGCACTGGACATGAGACAAAATATTATATGAGATTTGCTATTACAAAAATAAAAAGGGACACAGAATTTCCATTGTGATCTCTGATGATATCAGGTGAGAAATGGGTTGCAATGTAATATAATTTTAAAAATTAAAGGAATTGTAGATGCCATCTAAACTGGTCTGTTCCTTTCATAGGTGAGAAAATTGCAGCCCAGAGAAATGAAGTGATTGCCAGATTCTAGAACTAGTGCCAATAGAAAACAGAGAACCAATATAGTATGCTTTGTGGCAGGCAGCTTGGCAAATCCAGGGGCAGTGTTATTGTGTTCCCTATAGATTTTCATTGAGAAGGGAGCCATCTCTCTCATATAATAATATATTAAGAACATTGTGAGGAAAAAACTGGTGAGTTTATAGATTTTTAACCCATTTTCATCTTTAGATGACTGAAATAGATAGGTAAATTTATCTTCCATGTATGTATTTCCTTCAGTCTCTTACTGTTTTACATATCTCTAAGCAACAGTTAGAACTGGACATGGAAAAACACACTGGTTCCAAATAGCCTTGAGTACGTCAAGGCTGTATATTATCGCCCTGCTTATTTAACTTATATGCAGAGTACATCATGAGAAACACTGGGCTAGAAGAAGCACAAGCTGGAATCAAGATTGCTGGGAGAAATATCACTAACCTCAGATATGCAGATGATACCACCCTTATGGCAGAAAGTGAAGAGGAACTAAAGGGCCTCTTGATGAAAGTGAAAGTGGAGAGTGAAAAAGTTGGCTTAAAACTCAACATTCAGAAAACAAACATCATGGCATCTGGTCCCATCAGTTCATGGGAAATAGATGGGGAAACAGTGGAAACAGTGTCAGACTTTACTTTGCTGGGCTTCAAAATCACTGCAGATGGTGACTGGAGCCATGAAATTAAAAGACGCTTACTCCTTGGAAGGAAAGTTATGACCAACCTAGATAGCATATTCAAAAGCAGAGACACTACTTTGCCAACAAAGGTCCGGCTAGTCAAGGCTATGGTTTTTCCTGTGGTCATGTATGGATGTGAGAATTGGACTGTGAAGAAGGCTGAATGCCAAAGAATTGATGCTTTTGAACTGTGGTGTTGGAGAAGACTCTTGAGAGTCCCTTGGACTGCAAGGAGATCCAACCAGTCCATTCTGAAGGAGATCAGCCCTGGGATTACTTTGGACGGAATGATGTTGAAGCGGAAATTCCAGTACTTTGGCCACCTCATGCGAAGAGTTGACTCATTGGAAAAGACTGTGATGCTGGGAGGGATTGGGGGCAGGAGGAAAAGGGGACGACAGAGGATGAGATGGCTGGATGGCATCACTGACTCGATGAATGTGAGTCTGAGTGAACTCCAGGAGTTGGTGATGGACAGGGAGGCCTGGCATGCTGCGATTCATAGAGTCGCAAAGAGTCGGACACGACTGAGCGACTGAACTGACCTGAATGAACTATTACTTACTATAACATGCAATTTATACAATATTATTTATTTAGACTACATATTATTGTTTCTTTTGCCCTTTTCCTCCTATACGGCTCTGAATGAATATATAAACTAAGAATATACATAAATTAGTAATATAAACTAATAACTGTAATAACTGAATAATAATAATGTTGTAAAATAGATTTTAAAAAGTTATCTCCAAGTGTGTGCTTAGTCACTTCAATCGTGTCCAATTTTTTGTGATCCTATTGACTGTAGCCTGCCAGGCTCCTTTGTTCACGGGTTTCTCCAGGCAAAAGTACTGAAGTGGGTTTCCATGCCTCTCCCAGGGGATCTTTCTGATCCTGGGATCAAAACCGACTCTCCTATATCTCCTGCACTGCAGGCAGATTCTTTACTCCTTAGGAATTAGTAAGTGACATTTCTTGAACAAAATTCAACCTGCTATCTGTCTTTTTAAAAAAGCTTCATTGAAACACAGCAATGTTTGTGGAATTGGATGTGATAAAATAGTGCCAGATGCATACAATTGTTCAACTACCAAAAACAAGTGAAGTTTCAAAAGGAAATAAAGAGGTTGGCCTTTAGGAAGTCCAGAGCATTTTCCATTGAATGAAAAAATATTCTTTTTGTAGCTCCATCTTTTATAATTTAATTTTATTTTTGAATTGGTTTCTTAGATGAATCAGAAGAGACAAAATGACTTACATGATCCAACATGTTGCGAGATGCTAGGGAAAACACTCCCAGAATAAGGAGGCACGTTTCCTAACAAAATAAAACAGTTTATTGAAAACATAATTAACCTTGAATCACTATATTCTTTGCGAATATGACAAACAGTTTGTGCCTTATGAAAACATTCTTTTCTTTTTATATTCAGTGCTGAAATTTTTTGCTTCCCTCAGGATACTCTGCAATAATGAATAGTAAGTAGATGTTTTTGTTTTTTTTCCCTTATGTTTTCCATACTGGTGTCAGTGTTCACTGTGAGAAGGGCCCACCATGTGGGATAGTAACAAATATCATACAGGAATTACAAACTCTGATGTCTATATATGAAATGTCAGTGGTAATCAACAGTTATTTTGTCTCAAACAGACTTTCACAATGCATTTTCAAAGAATTAAATACATAAAAGGATTGTCATGTGCACTAAATATTTGTTTGGTATTTGCCTAATCAGACTCAATTCAGAACATCATAGAATATTCAAGTGGTAGAATTTTATGCTTTTTTAAAAAACCATTGTTTATAGATGATGAATCAGAGAGCCAGTTTGGAAATGACATGTGGGATCCTGAAAATTAAAGGAGATAAACTGGGAGATGGAGATAGATTTAGCCTTCTTATACATGTGGAGTAACAGAATATACAAATATTGGACAATGATTGTTGAACCAGATTTTCTGGAATACCAAGATATCAGGAATTATTTTTCCTTTTTTAAACTTTTTATTATGTATTGAGGTATAGCCAGTTAACAAGCAATGTTGTGACAATTTCAGGTGAACGGTGAAGGTACCCAGCCATATATACACATGTATTCAGGGATGTTTATATGGGAGCAATGGCACATGTTCATCTCTACCACCTTAAAAAGAACACATCCTTAAAAAAGACTGTTTAATATTAGATTCTATATAATATTTCATTTGAAAAATCAAAACTTTACCATCCAAAAATGTGTGAATGCTACTGCTATAGATTATTGAATAAGATCACTGAATGAAGAACACAGTAACGCTGTCAGAATTTACTGTACATTGACCTCCTTATGTTTTAGCCTAAACAGATCTTTACAGTTATACTGAACCTTCTGAAAGTGGATTAGCCAAAGTCTCAGTGACCCTGTCTGCTAATCAACAATGTAATATGTGAGGAAGTATATTCATACTCCCAGAGTTAAATGCAAAAAATAAGAATGAGACTTATATTAAAAGGATAAAAGTAGACTTGAAGATCTTTGACATATTTCCAAGAATTATAAACCAGGTCAAATAGTTCAGCCTTTTCATTTTATAGATAAAGATATTAAAATTTAAGACTTCAAAATTGCTGGCAGAATGAGTAATAGAACATGGCCCATAACCACCTTCATATTTAGTAGAAAACAAATTAGGACTCAAAAAAATCTAGTTTGATGTTTAATAACTTCCTAACTTCAGCTACTTACCGTCTCTGAGTGTCAATTCAATCATCACTAGCATGGCTAATCCCCAAGTATAGCACAGGGTTTTGGAAGAATGGCGTATAGAATGTTCTATGTATGATATCCCAGGTAAATATGAGCTATTATTATTAGGATAAATTTAAATTATTTGCCATTGCCAATACTTGACATTTTACCTATGAATCCAGCAGTTTCATATGGTTTGACTTAATAATATTGTTTATAGTATTATACCACAAATGAATTCTATTGTAAAATTTTACTTTTATCTTAGCTGCAGAGGGTCCAGTTAATTGTATGCCTCTTTTCAGGATTCATTATTATTCTTAATCTTATCTAAGCCATTATCTTTTGAAATTAATTTTTATTAGAATAGAGTTGCTTTACAATGTTGTATTGGTTTCTACTATACAGCAAAGTGAATCAGATATATATATACATATGTCCCCTCTTTTTTGGATTTCCTTCCCATTTAGGTCACCACAGAGAAGAGTTCCCTTAGGTATACAGTATCTTCTCATTTGTTATATATTTTATACATATTATCAATAGTGTAAATATGTTAATTCCAAACTCTCTATTCCTTCCACCCTGTCATACCATTATCTTTACCTTCATTTGTAGTTGCTGCTGCTGCTAAGTCGCTTCAGTCGTGTCTGACTCTGTGCGACCCCATAGACGGCAGCCCACCAGGCTCCCCCGTCCCTGGGATTCTCCAGGCAAGAACACTGGAGTGGGTTGCCATTTACTTCTCCGATGCATGAAAGTGAAAAGTGAAAGTGAGGTCGCTCAGCTGTGTCCGACTCTTAGCGACCCCATGGACTGCAGCCCACCAGGCCCCTCCGTCCATGGGATTTTCTAGGCAAGAGTACTGGGGTGGGGTGCCATTGCCTTCTCTGTCATTTGTAGTATATACATATAATCATTTCATAACATCCCATTCCTTACTGTCATTTGCCTCTTCCATCAAAAGCAACTATATTAATATATTTCCTTTAATTTGCATATGACTTTAACATTTTTAAATGCCATAATTGTAATTCTCTGCAAAATATTAAATTTAACTCATTAGTAAACAATATACTTTGGATTAGCTTTTATTTCCAGAGTTAAAATGAGATTTTGCTTCTCTAAAGCATTAAGTAGATATGACAAGAGTATAGAATTCATCATAGGAGTCAAAAAGGACCTAACAATCACAGAAATGTAGTACAGTTTACATCCTTACAAACATTGCTTCAGTTATGCTTGGCCTTCATACAGGCTGCATTTTTCAACATTTTCCTTTTTCTTGTTTTCTGGTTTAAGCACTCAGACAAGCATACCTGAATGTGTGAGCATTCACACGCATTCATGAACACACACACACAAATCACAGAGGGAGAAAAAAAAAAGAAATGAAGAAAGGCTGAGACAAGGAGAAGAAAAACTGACCTACTTTTTTTCCAGGCCTTACTGAAATATCTAGGTGACAGACTGAGCTGGCTAGTAACTAGAATCTTCCAGTCCTGCAATTAATCAATGTCAGGTCAACGGGTTCATTTTGAAAAATCTTGGAAAACACTTAAAGTTTACTAAAATTGAAATATATACACACAAATATCCTAAATGCATATATAAAAATAATTCAAAATTTACCCATTTCAGTTTTAGTTCCCAACTGAAAGCAATTTAGAATAAATATATGATTTTAAAAATGAAACACAAAGTATTATTAAATGCCATTGTTACTGAGTTTAACTAGAGTCTAGTGGAAACAACTTTCTGACCTGATTTTAAATCCCAAATCAGTCATTTACTTGTTTAATAACCTTTGGATACATCACTTTTAATTTGTGTGCATGTAGGCATAGTTGCTCAGTCATGCCCACTCTTTGCAACCCCATGGACTGCAGCACACCAGGCTTCCCTGTCCTTCACTATCTCTCAGAGTGTGCTCAAACTCATGTATATTGATTCAATGATGCCATCCAATGATCTCATCCTCTGTCTCCCCCTTCTCCTCCTTCCCTCAATCTTTCCCAGCATCAGTGTCTTTTCCAGTGAGTCATTTCTTCCCATCAGGTGGCTAAAGTATTGGAGCTTCAGCTTAAGTAAGCATCAGTCCTTCCAATGAATATTCAGGGTTGATTTCCCTTAGGATTGATGTGTATGATAATAATGTGTATGTTAATGATTCTCAAATTACACTTCCAGTATAGAATTCTGCAGGAAATCATTGGACAGTGTTTAACAGGTTTCCACTGGCTATTTTCTAGATATCCCCAAATTATGCATAAAATTGAGCTCTTAACTTTCTCCTCCTTACTAACACTATTTTCAAGTTTTTCATATCCGTTAGTAGATATTCCTTCCTTTACAGTTGCACAGCTTAAAAACTTTGGGATTATTCTTTACTATACTCTTTTTCTTACATCCCACATTTAATCTCTCAGACAATATTGGTGACTCTACTTTCAAAGTATATCTAAAACAATCAGTTTTCTCTTCCACTAAGGATATCATACTTTCGCACTTGTTGCTTTTATTATTCCTTTCAATGAGGTCTACCCTGACTACCTTATTAAAAATTGGCTCAGATCAATTCTTACCAATCTCCTCTTCCTACTGTACTTATCTATTTTCATAGATATATTCAGAATATAATATAGTATATATGTGATTCATTGATTTCTTTATGCCATTTAGTGATGCTATTTCTTAATTGTATTTTAGTGCCATTATTTTACTACCAGATTATAAACTGTATGAAGACATGGATTAGTTTGCTTTATTTATTCCCAGAATTCTGATGCATATTTGTAGATATTTATGAATATTTGCTGAATAAATAAACAAAAGATCCATAAACAAAATATCTGAAATATTTCTTAAAATAATTGTTTGGTGAAAATAACTTTAAAACAATGTCCCACTTGCATCCTAAATAAGCCCCATCATTTAAGTATTCTCTCTGGGCTTCCCCAGTGGCTCAGACAGTAAGGAATCTGCCTGCAGTACGGAAGAGCGAGGTTTATCCCTGTGTCAGGAAGATCCCCTAAAGAAGGGAATGGCAACCCACTTGAATATTCTTGCCTGGAAAACACCATGGATAGTAGCAGGAGCCTGGCAGGCTACTGTCCATGGTGTCCCAAAGAATTGGATATTACTGAGGGACTAATCATTTCACTTTCATTTAGTGTTTCCAAGAAAATAAGACTGGCCTTTGTTTTTATTTTGTGTTTTCATGGTCAGGTGTTATTTAAATTTTATTTAATTGTCAAATGTGTCATTTTTTATTTTCCAAATGATGGTAAAATATAAAATTCCCAAGGTGAAGCTAAACTGAAATATAATAAACATCTTCAGTTTTAAAATCATTGAATCTTAAATACTGAAGATATAATGCCTATCTGTTTGAGTTAATGATATAGACTATGCTTGAAGTTAGTGAAGTCAGCAATCTATTTGCCCCAGAATCTTTTGGGGGAAATATGTTTTAATCATATTAGAAACTTAGGAGACACTCAGATAGAAGTTAGATTAACATTTTTCAAATTATCATTTTTTTGTTTCTTTTTTTGGTTAAGCTAAACCATCCTATAATTCAACTTTCAAAAGGCTAAAAAATATAAAGTAAGAATGCCTTTCCCTCCTAACAGATACCCAATTCATTTTCCAGGGGGCAAGGATGTAATAGGTTCCAGTTTATCCCTTGTATAGTTAACTAGAAGTTTAAGCAATATGTATACATATTCTTCTCCCTGACCCCTTCCTAAACACAAATAGCTGCACACTATATACATTGTTCTACATCTTGCTTTCTCACTTGGCCATATATTATGGATATTTTCCCACAATAATATATAAAAAAGGATTCTCATGAGATCATATTATACTTTGTACATAAGTGTGTGTATAAATTTAGACACAGGTACATACACTGTAATTTATTTGATGCATCATTTAGGGAAATTCACATTATTTTCAAATTTCTAGTCATAAGAAAATACTACAGTAAATAATCATATATTTCTTACATGAGGAGGTATATTTATATAGTAAAAGTTCTATAAGTAAAATGGCTGGGTTCAAGAGAATGACATTTATCATTTTAACAACAATTTCCAAAAGCTGCCCATAGAATACTTTTCATATTCATATTGCAACAACATTGTATGACAGTGCTGGTTTAATCATACTCTTGTTACAAAGGCTTTAATAATGATGATAATGATGATGGGTACATTAAAAGAAAATTATCTATATGAGTAGAATTGTTTACCTGACAAATCTAGAAATATAAATTGAAGAGGAGTCAAGGAAATTATTTTTCTCAGATAAAGGTAAATTCTTAAAATCAGAAGTATGTATCTCGTTAGCCTTGACATCAGTGTAATGCCAAAAACACGATAGAAGCCTGGTGATTGTTATTACCATGAGCTGAAACAAATGTAAAACTGAAGAACATGATTAAACTTCAGGAGACATAGCAGTACACTCCTAATTTCATATGAAAACAATGAATTTGAAACCTGATTATGACATCACATAGATGTTGAGAGGGTAGCAAAATGGCAGAGTTACTGATACCCATTGACAGCTTAATTACAGCCCCCAGTGTAATCTGAGAGAGGCTCTTAACAGCACACACTAAGAAGAGAAGGGAATCACTGTTGACTCATGTCCCTGCAGGATCTGAAAAATTGTCAGAGCAGGCCATAAGTAATTACCAGAAGACTGTCCTCCAAACCAAATGGATTGTACAAATGTAACTGGGAACAAAAAAGTATCAATAGTCTATGGGTTAACTTAACAAGTTTTGAAAGGTTATCAGCTCCTTAAATCAGACAGCCTTTGAGATGGTATATGTCCATGGAGTCGCTAAGAGTCGGACATGACTGAAAGACTTCACTTTCACTTTTCACTTTGCATTGGAGGAGGAAATGGCAACCCACTCCAGTGTTCTTGCCTGGAGAATCCCAGGGACGGCAGGGCCTGGTGGGCTGCCATCTGTGGTGTCGCACAGAGTTGGACACGACTGAAGCAATTTAGCAGCAGCAGCATACCTTGGTAACGGGCTTCCCTGGTGGCTCAAATGGTAAAGAGTCTGTGCACAGTGCAGGATACCTGGATTTGATTACTGGGTCAGGAAGATCCCCTGGAGAAGGAAATGGCAACCCACTCCAATATTCTCACCTGGAAAATCCCATGGACAAAAGAGCCTGTTGGGCTACAGTCTATGGGGTCCCAAAGAGTTGGACATAACTGAATGACTAACACTTTCACTTTTTTCATACCTTGGTAATAGAGCAAGTTACATTTATATCACCTTCCGCTTTTCTCTGGATTTGGAAGTTTGACTGTTAGTTATGGTTTCTTGGTTTAATATTAGCTTCATAGTTGTTGTTCACTCAGTCATGTCTGACTCTGTGACCTCATGGACTGCAGCACACCAGGCTTCCCTGTCCTTCACTGTCTCTCAGAGTTTGCACATACTCATGTCCATTGAGTTGATGATGCCATCCAACCATTCAACCATCTCATCATCAGTCACCCCCTTCTCCCACCCTCAATTTTGCCCAGTATCGTGATCTTTTCCAATGAATAGGCTCTTCCCAGCAGGTGGCCAAAGTATTGGAGCTTCAACATCAGTCCTTCCAATGAATATTTAGGGTTGATTTCCTTTAGGATTGATTAGATCTACTTGCTGTCCAAGTGACTCTCAAAAGTCTTCTCCAGTCTTCATAGGGATATTCTATGAATTTAAGTTCCCAAGACATTTTCAATAGAAAGGATAATTTTAATTGCTACATTTAACTAAATATGAGGCCACTGTTCTTTTGCTTAAATGTGGGTTTAACTAAGGGGAAAACTCCATTGTAATGAGAGATAATATGACCTCTGTGTAGACACATAAGAAACTGTAAAACATCTGGCATAAGAAAGACAATATAATTGCAAAATATTGCAACACAGGTATTTCAATTTAGCAAGTGTATGAGTAATATCCATTTTGATATAACATTAACTTTTTGGTGATTTCAATTTCCTTGATATGATTAAGACAGATTTTAATTCAGGGTCTAAATAATAAGAAACCTAAAATTAAATACAAAAAGTAGTTTAAAATGTATAAATACATATGGTGATGCAATTTACTTTAAAATTTTATTCTTCAGTGTAGTAAACTTAACATTAATTATTTTTATCATTAGTTATAGTATTAGTGTATGCAAAGTTGAAAAATTATCTTTGTTTTAAATTTAATAACTTCATTAAGTTAACTGCAGTTGTCTAAAGAATCTCCTGTATATGGAATAGTAGATTTCTCCTTTCTGTGCTGTCCTAGTCCTCAGTTTGCATAAGGATCTGATTGTTCTTAGAAAGATCCTTTGGAAATGATGGTAAGAGCCATTATGAAATTTCAGTGAAGATGACTAAATGAATATTACTAGTTCTATTTGCTGAAAGTAAAAGAAATTGAACTTGAAAGGGGTTATATCCATGTCTAAGAAATGATGGAGAGTAAGATTTAGCAGAGAGCACTCATGGAACCTTTAATAACTGCTAGACACTGGCATTGTTAAGACATTTGATACATTTAATCCCTGTAAGCATATTACAGGGTAGGTACTACTATTTATTATCAGTGTTTTATTGATGAGAAAGCTAAGTCACAGAAATATTTTCTTATTGGAAAGAAACGTTTTCAACTAGAGTTATGAACAGCCAATATCTTTGTAAAATTTTCTCTTCCATTCCATGTTTTTTAACCTGATGTACACATATTACGATGCCCCAGGAGAGAGAACTCCATGACGTAATCTATAAGAATTTAAGCTTCTGTTTAGCCTGGGAAGCAGTGAAAAATAGGGATAAATAGGCAAAATAATAACTGAACAGCAGTGAGACAGTGCAGTCAATGAGATTAAACCAGATTTAGTTAATCTGTAAAGTAAATTGTTTAATATAGAGAATCATCCATTACTTTTTAAAACTCTAGGTGCAGAGGAGATTACATATATCACAAACTCTGAAAGTTAGATGAATGTAATTATATTTTATACTAATGATTTATACTAGTCACATAGGAAATTCAAACTACTAACATAGGAAATTGTAGTTCTCACAGGTTTAGGTGGCTTTTGAAAGGAAAAGGTAATGAAATTTGATTTTAGTTGAAAAGGTTCACGTGTATCTCATTAAAAAGATTCTAGAAATTGAGAAAGTGATGGGAAGTATTTAGATATCAAAAACTATGAGAAAATATGCAATAATAAGTAAAGTCAAAATCTAATGTAAAAATGAATTTTTTAATCAATCTTTTCACATGGCTCACTTAACAATGTATACAATATAGCAAGTCTTCATTAGACATTAAACAAATACCTAGTGGTTTATATACTGTGGCTTCTCAAACTCTAAAATGAGTAGACTTCTAGATAGCAGCTGTATTTGAACTACGATTGTACTCTTTGGAAAAATTAAATAAGTAAAATTTCTGTTTATCTCAAGCATTTTTTACTGGTATAACTAGACTTGTTTTTAGCAGAAAACCATCTTCTATTAAAATCTTAAGACAGTGATGAATCAATTGAGATTACTTAGCCTGGGTAGAAAATAGCAAGATATATTTAAGTATTCAAGCAACTGTGAAAAATGTGTTATGTCCATGCTTCTTACTGATAATTAAAATTTTAACCGGGCACTAGGAAAATGATATTTGGCTTGAAACATACATAAAAGTTTTTGTACTTGGCAGATGAAGAAAAACATTTATTCATCACCACATGCTTAACTGTAGAAATCACTATAAAGATAAATTCAATGAATTTACAAAGGCATATGTATAATTCCATCAGGGAAGATGTATGCTGCTGCTGCTGCTAAGGCGCTTCAGTCGTGTCCGACTCTGTGCAACCCCAGAGACGGCAGCCCACCAGGCTCCGACGTCCCTGGGATTCTCCAGGCAAGAACACTGGAGTGGGTTGCCATTTCCTTCTCCAATGCATGAAAGTGAAAAGTGAAAGTGAAGTCGCTCAGTCACGCCTGACTCTTAGCGACCCCCTGGACTGCAGCCCACCAGGCTCCTCCGTCCGTGGGATTTTCCAGGCAAGAGTACTGGAGTGGGGTGCCATTGCCTTCTCCGGGAAGATGTATATTCTTCTGAAATATAATTCCCTAGCATTCCTATACTTCTGTTATTTTCTGGAAAAATAATTCCTAATGTGATCTCTTCATTGTTTCTATGAATATGTATTCTATGAATATATTCATTGTTTCTATGAATATATTGTTTCTATAAATATATAGATACATACATACACATAGGTGTATGTTTTATATATATATATATACACATAAACTTTTAGATATTACTAATATTTTATATTTGATGCTTTTAAACATAGTTAATATTCAGTAGTTATAAGAAAGCAAGAAAATATCAGTGCTCACTTAGCTCTTGATTTCCATAAATATTTTATAATCAGTTTTAAATAATAATGTGCTAGAAAATACTTTTTGCATAATTAGTTTAGTTCTAGTTATATTTACGTGTAATAACAAAAAAAATGTATATAACTTTTATCTTTTGGAAAATGGCTTATTTTTCTAATAGTCGTACATGTCAAGATGTTGAAATGACAAATTCTTTATCTTCTTGAACCTCAAATATGATGTAGCTTGTTACATTAGCACCAAGAAAGCAGGCCGTAAATTACCACAGTGTGTTCAAGCATGTCTGCAGGTCTGACATTGCCTTCCTCCTAGAACATCCATCATTGCCAAAATGTCCTGAGAACTGAAAGCACAGACTATAAAGAAATTAAATCCCAAAATAGAGGTAGGCAATTTTTACTCTTAATATCAGATACAAAGTATTAATGTATCTGTTCAGTTTCTACCTCATCTATGAACTCAGTAATCATCAGACTTTTATGTTTTAAACAATAAAGAGTTTACATATGTTTACTTAGTAGCAGTTAAAAATAGTGTAAGAATGGAGTAGAGTAAAATTAATAGAAAAAAAAAAAACTGAAACATGAACAAAAGATATTACCTCACACATTTTAGGAAATATAAACTTTAATAAAAAAACCTCAAAGAGTTTATTAAAAATCATCTTTAAGACTAATAAACATATTATTTTTAAAGAACATGTTTGGAATGAGGAACAGTCAAGGCACTTTTCATTTCAGAACTTATACTGTATAACATAGAACAGCAAATGCTGTTTAAGTTGCAGAGGCAAAGGAACAAATTGAAAGGCACAAATTATAATGTCTTTTTCTGGTCTAAGATTTTTAAGTTCCCTAAGGAGATAAATGGGAAATAGGGACTCAACTATTTAAATATCATGCCCATTCAGAATATTAATTAAGTATGGAAAGAATATTCCATCACATACTCCTTGATTTCAGTCAGCATCAATGCAAGGTCTACTGCTGAGGATGTAAAAAGTCCACCCAGGAATGGTGGGAAGATATCTGAAGCTTCCAAATTGGCAAGTGTTAAAGAATACACTTGCCAATGAAGGAGACACAAGAGATGCAAGCTCAATCCCTACGTTGGGAAGATCCCCTGGAGTAGGAAATGCCCACTCACTCCAGTATTCTTGCCTGAAAAATTCCATGGACATAGGAGTCTGGTGAGCTATGGTCCATGGGGTCTCAAAGTATTGGACTCTACTGAGCAACTGAGCAGTAAAAAGGACAAGACATCAAGAATATTGGTGACATGATAGAGGCACCATGGAGAACAGTATGCTGCTGCTGCTAAGTCACTTCAGTCGTGTCCGACTCTGTGCGACCCCACAGATGGCAGCCCACCAGGCTCCACTGTTTCTGGGATTCTCCAGGTAAGAACACTGGAAGTGGGTTGCCATTTCCTTCTCCAGTGCATGAAAGTGAAAAGTGAAAGTGAAGTCGCTCAGTCGTGTTCAACTCTCAGCGACCCCATGGACTGAAGCCCACCAGGCTCCTCTGTCCATGGGATTTTCCAGGCAAGAGTATGGGAGTGGGGTGCCATTGCCTTCTCCAGGTATGGAGGTTCTTAAAAAGTAAAAATAGAGCTAGCATGTGATCCAGCAAGTCCATTCCAGGGCATATATCAAGAGAAAAGCATAATTCAAAAAGATACATGCACCCCAGTTTTCACTGCAGTACTATTTACAATAGCCAGAACATGGAAATAACTTAAATGTCTATCAACGGAGGAATGGATAAAGAAGGTGTGGTACATATATACAATGGAATGTTATTCAGCCATATAAAAAAATGACATAATTGCATTTTCAGTGGCATCGATAGACCTAGGGACTGTCATACTGAATGAAGTCAAAGACAAATATCATATGATCTCGCTTATATGTGGAAACTTAAAAAAATGCATACAAATGAACTTATCTACAAAATAGAAATACAGTTACAGATGTAGAAAAACGAAGTTACAGTTACCAGGGGTATGGGGATGAGGGATAAATTGAGAAATTGGGATTGATATATACACCCTGCTGCTGCTACTGCTGCTAAGTCGCTTCAGTCGTGTCTGACTCTGTGCGACCCCATAGACGGCAGCCCACCAGGCTCCCCCGTCCCTGGGATTCTCCAGGCAAGAACAGTGGAGTGGGTTGCTATTTCCTTCTCTAATGCATGAAAGTGAAAGTGAAAGTGAAGTCGTTCAGTCGTGTCCAACTCCTAGCGACCCCATGGACTGCAGCCCACCAAGCCCCTTCATCCATGGGATTTTCCAGGCAAGAGTACTGGAGTGGGTTGCCATTGCCTTCTCTGATATACACCTTACTATATATAAAATAGATAACTGAAAAGAAATAACAGTATACCACACAGAACTCTATTTATTGCTTTGTAATGACCTATATGGGACAAGAATCAAAAAAGAGTGGATATATGTATAACTAAGTCATTTTGCTGTAGCCCTGAAACAAACACATTATAAATCAACTATGCACCAATAAGATTTTTAAGAAATAAAGATAATTTTAATTTTAAAAATAAGTAAAATTTTAGCAATTTTAAATAAAATACAAACAAGGAAAATTTCAGATCCTAGAATTTTTTTTTCCCCTGAGGACTGAAAAAATTGAATGGAAACTGTGTCATATTTTAATATTCAGTTTATTACTTTTCTTACCATAACATCTAAGATGCTATTATTTGGGTGGATCACAGGTGCTTACTTCTTTAGCTGGTTCAAGTTGTTTTACAATTAAAACTTTGTCCATGTTACTTCGTCTATAGTTAAGACAGAAACAACATCAAAATATTTCTTCACCTTAGGATAGCTATATTAAGTAATAGTAAACAACGTATTTTGTGTTTTCCTGGTGGCTCAGACAGTAAAGAATCCACCTGCCAATGCAGGAGAATCAGGTTTGATCCCTGTGTCAGGGAAGTCCCCTGAAGAAAGAAACGGCAACCCACTCCAGTATTCTTGCTTGGAAAGTCCCATGAATAGAGGAGCCTGGTGGGCTACAGTTCATGGCATCACAAAAGCGTGGGACACCATGACTTAGCGACTAAACCACAACAAGCAATGTATTTATGTTCATATTTTGGAACATGTGACAAACACATGCTAAGGTGAATGAGAAGATAAATCAGTTGTTGTGAATCTTCGGCTGTGGTAGAGTAATGCCCCTCCAACGACTGTGCAATGACCACATCCCCAAAACCTCTGAATATTACCTTGTATAAAAAGAGCTTGACTGATATAGGGCATGGCCCTTAAGAGAGTGCAGGCAGTCTGAAACACCCAGCTGGGGCCAATCTAATCACATGAGTGCTTAAAAGCAGGGAAGCATCTCCAGCTGGAGGAAGAAGAGGAGGACGGTAGTGAGAAACAGCAGAAGCAAAAGGGAGAGTCTAAGAGTCTGAGAAGGAGTCTACCTATCATTTAGTGGAAGGAACAGTGGTCTAAAAGGTATTGGAGGCACCTGGAAATTATGAGAATAAACACGGGCAACTTCTCAGGACTAAAGACTGCTCACCAACTGAAAACCAGCAAGGACTTCAGTCTCAGGAACTGAACACCTTCACAAGCAGGAGTTTTGGAAACACATTCATTCCTTCCCAGAGCCTCATGAAAGGGACAGAACTTGAGTGTCACCAATTCTGGCCTTCTGAGAGCCTAAGCAGAAGAGCAGCTGAGCCCACCTGGATTTCTGACTTGCCTGACCTACAAAGGTTAGTCTGTAAATGTGTGTTGTTTTAAGCTAATATATTGTGGCAATTTGCTAAAGCAATAGAACAGTAATACAGCAGTGTAGAAAAGTATTTTGATTTGAGAATCAGTGCTAAATGGCTAAAGAGTATGAAATATCCTCAAGGACATTATTAAGAGTGTGTATAAGTTCTATTATAATCGATATGAAGGATGAAATAAATTCATGTCCCCACACATGCTATTAAAACAATTTTTAATATAAGCATGGATACAGTATATTTCAATATTCTTCCAAATGTGAAGTTAGGGAAGATAAGCATGTCTAGGCCCAGTTTGTCATGCTACCATTGAAAAAGGCTGATGTGGAAAACCTGGAAAGCAGGGTCAGGTCTTTTCAGAAAACCTCCACTCCAAGATTCATACCTAAATCTCTTCTCAGTCAGGGCTGTTAGCAGTTAAGCTGCTCAACTGACCTGACTTCTGCAAACATTTTCTCAACTCATTTCAGCTAGAGATTTAAGCAACCATAAGAAGAAAAACTTAAAGGGCAGCTTTGTAATGGATATTTGACTCCAGCTATGATTACAAAGCCGTGCACTTTTACAGGTCCAATTTGGACAGTTCAAATTCTTTGGGGAAAATGGCAGTGACAACAGAAAACACAAATAATCATTGAAATTGCTGGTCTTACTTCATGCAAACCATCTGGCCATTCACCCTTCATTGTTTGTGTGCCTAGGCATATTTTGTCTGCCCAAATGGTGGATAAGTCCTATTTCAAAAGTCTGATGGCATTTCCATGTAGATTTTTAACGAGTGTGTTGGTAGAAATGTAGCAGATACTGATGACAGATTTTTATAATATCATTTTGTAAGATACAGTACACAAGATAAAATTGGCAGATTGGGAAGTGGCCAAATGCCAAGGGCAAATAACCAAAGTAAAACATGGTTCAATTTAGATTTAAATCTGTTATTATTGTGGGCAAGAATGGAGACTTTTTTACTACTCATCAATCATCCAAACAGTCAGTCAATTATTAGATAAGTTTTTATGGAGTGCCTAAAGTATAGTAGAAAGTAATTTATAGTACCCTGCCATCTGTATGTATGATTTAAAAGAAATAACTTTGTTAGATTACATCTGAGTTTATTTTTTTTAATATATTAAAGAAGCAATTTTTCAAATAGGAAAAAATATATTATTTCAAAGTCCTCTTTTAAATTTACTCATTTAAATTCCCAAGTGAGACTCAATAAACTGTTACCATTTCTGGATATATAATAGCAGAAATCTTTCTGCATCTGCCTCATCGCTTATCACAACTGTCTTGCTTTTCTGTGTTTCAGAATACTGCTAAGAGCACACAACCTTGCCATTGCAATTTCAGACTGATTTTCTTTTCATGTTCCCTATCTAGTTGCCTACATTCCAAGGTCATCTCTTGGGTTTCCCTGTAGGCACTGATGAAAAAGTAAATTGAAAAAAAATACATAGAAGAATCTAAATTTCTTCTGTGACAATGCCAACAAATAACTTATGTAATATTTTGAATTGGTGATTTAAAATATGAAGACGTCCTATCCTGAAAATAATGGAAGATAAAGACAGTTCACCAAAGAAAATAATAAAAGATTTAAAATGAAAAATATTTTTTAAAACTTAGAACTACAGATAATTCTTAGTAGATATAATGATGAAATAAGATAGCAAATTTTAGAGAATGCTAAGTTTTACTGATGATCATAATTATGTAGCTATATTAATACTCATAGCTATAGCATGTCTATAATCTGAAAAAGGTAATATATTTCCTATTTGTTCATACAGAGTAATACTTTGGTCTTGAATAGAATCTTGCTCTTTGGATTTGTAATTGAAATAATAATAACAATAATGTTTTTTCCCTAACTCAGAAGGTCATTTTTGAAAAAAATAGTTTTTGTCTTAGTTCCAATATTGAGGACAAAGGCAAAAACAGGCCAGGAAAAACAAAATATGTCAGTCTTATATGATTTATTATGATATGAAATTGGAATATTTGCTAATTTTACAATGTTTTTATCTAAAGGTATCAAGGTTCTAAATCTTGGATTTTAAAAAATCCATTAAATATAGTATACAATGAAAAAAATAGGAAATGTTGGTAGGAAATAAGTTTATCACTAGATATTAAATCATTTAAACATAAGTGGTTATATGCTTTATATTTACTAAAATCATTACATTTTAAATAGAGTCATTAATAAGACAAAAATATAAATATTCTGAGTGGTTAAATTTAATTCAAAAGGCTTCATGATAATGCTTAAGTAACATGTAAAATATTAAATTTCAATGGTGTTTTAAGCTTATCTCATATTTTTCAATAGGATTCTGCTTATGTAGAAGTGATACCTTAGAAAAAAATCTAAATACCATAAAAACAGTTTTTACTAAAAGTCATAAGCAACAGAACATAGAAAATTTGTATGACAGATGCTTCTATGGTTCATACGTACATAACCTCTGTGATACTTATTTTTATCTGTGAAGTGTTCTAGGCTATAATGCCCAGTTTTCTAATCAAACACTAATCTAGCTGCTGTTGTGGTGTTAGATGTGGTTTACAGCTGTGCAATCCGTTAACATTAGGAACGAGGGATAACTTTGAACAATATGGGTTGACCTCATTCAGTCATTTGAAACACCTTAACAGTGAAATCTGAGGCATCACCAAGAGGAAAAAGAAATTCTGCCTCAAGTCTGCTGCATCCATTCCTGCCAAAGTTTCCAGCCTGGTGGACTCCTCTATAAAATTTAGGCCTGCTGGCCCCCAGAATAAAGTAAGGTAATTCCTTATAATAAATGTCTTTACGTATGGATAAATGATAGCTTCAGTTCAGTTCAGTCCCTCAGTCATGTCTGACTCTTTGCTGCCCCATGGACTGTAGCATACCAGGCTTCCCTGTCCATCACCAGCTCCCAGAGCTTGCTCAAACTCATGTATTTCAAGTCAGTGAAGCTATCCAACCATCTTGTTCTCTGTCATCCTCTTTTCCTCCCGCCTTCAATCTTTCCCAGCATCAGGGTCTTTTCAAATGAGTCAGCTCTTTGCATCAGGTGGCCAAAGTATTGGAGTTTCAGCTTCAATATCAGTCCTTCCAATGAACACTCAGTACTGATATTCTTTAGGATGGACTGGTTGGATCTCCTTGCAGTCCAAGTGACTTCCAAGAGTCTTCTCCAACACCACAGTTCAAAAGCATCAGTTCTTTGCCACTCAAATTTCTTTGTGGTCCATCTCTCACATACATACATAACTGCTGGAAAAACCATTAAAAAAAAAAAAAGAAAACTATATGGAAAAACCATAGCTTTCACTAGACGGACCTTTGTCAGGTAAGTAACGTCTCTGCTTTTAAATATGCTGTCTAGATTTGTCATAGTTTTTCTTCCAAGGAGTAAGTGTCTTTTAATTTCATGGCTGCATTCACTGTCTGCAGTGATTTTGGAGTCCAAGAAAATAAAGTCTCTCACTCTTTCCATTGTTTACTCATCTATTTGCCATGAAATGATGGGCTCAGATGCCATGATCTTAGTTTTTTGAATATGAGTTTTAAGATGATAGTTTGATGATTGATAAATGATAGATAGAGTCTACTGCTTCTGTTTTTCTGGAAAAACCTGATTGATCTGGAACCACATGAAAATGTAAAAAATCAAAGACATTTAATAATTACTGCAATAAATTTGTTTTTGTCACATAGAAAGACAATTTACAAAAACTCTTGTAAGTTTTTGTAAAGTTATACCTGTATCTCATTGCTTGAATACCACCAGACTCTGATAAAACACATCTAATCTTAGGACATTCTCATTAAACACTAGCATTCATGAAAAGAAATTAAGCAGGAAGAGCATTACATATAGACTGACGTTCAAGATCCTTTTCTTCCTAGTACCAATATTTCCCTGGGTTTTTCTGACTACTTTCATCAGTTAGCTTTTTTGTTTCATGTATTTCTGAGTGGGTCTTGTTTGTGATTAATACCTAGCCTATAAATGTATCCGGGCCTGTGTTTAATCTGTGGTTATTTTGGTAAAACGTCTTCATTGTAGTAGTGATAATGAAATGTCCTATACTAACAGAAAGAGAAATCTATGATATGTAATATCCATGATTAAATATTATCACTTTACTGTTATTTGAAATGATGAAATGCAAAGTTTTTGTTTTTTGTTTTTGGTTTTCTTTTGTTTTTACTCTTTCAATACTGTATTTTCAAATCACCAAACTATTTCTCTAATTCTTCCTTCTCTCTGACCTATTTTAAAATCAGGTCAATGAAAGATGAGAAAACTGCACTCTTCATGTCAGAGATTCGAAATGAATTAGTTAACATAAAGAATTGAGTCAGTTGATATATGAAGCTATACTAATAATACGTTCCTTTTAATGCTTTGTGACTCATATGAGTCTATATACCACAGAATCAGGAATCCACATGAACAGCAGCTAAGGTAGGATTGTCTGGGTCAAGAAAACATGAGTGTTTCAAAGATGCTTTGGGAAAAAAGAAGGAATTGGCTCAAAATATATGTAGCACTGTTCTTAGTCACTCAGTCATGTCTGACTCCACTGGACTCCTTTGTCCATGGGCATTCTTCAGGAAAGAATACTGGACTGGGTTGCCATGCCCTTCTCCAGGGAAATCTTCCTAACCGAGGGATTGAACCTGAGGTCTCTCTCATTGCAGGTGGAATCTTTACTGTCTGAGCTACCAGGGAAGTCCAAGAATGCTAGAGTGGGTAACTATCCCTTCTCCAGGATGTCTTTTTGACTCAGGAATAGAACCGGGGTCCCCTGCTTTGTAGGAGGATTCATTACCAGTTGAGCTACCAGGAAAGCCCATATGTACTACGAGTTAACATTACAATGTATGTAGTATACTTTGTTCTTTTCTATAAATGCCTAAACCTATTTTCAAGTCACAGTATAGAATTAAACTCCAGGAAATAATTTGGCAAAGGATAATTTAGTTAGTTGAGAAATCCAAGTGAGTAGTCAATATGTCAGGCATGAGGCCATAAAATCGGTTGTTGGTAGCTGACATACATTTCAATATTTTGTATATGTAGCAGATTATAGAGGCAATCTGTAAGAGATTGCCAAATGAGAATGCAGTAATATTTAAATAATAAAAGCATAAGTAATCAATCCATTGATTAGAATATTTTTTCTTTCTAGAAGTAAAAATTACAGATAACACCTATGTATATTTAAACATTTAATGTATATTTAAAATTTTTTAGGGATAACTTCTATATACTGGCAGACATCTTGTACATGCTCTGCTATGCTATGCTAAGTCACTTCAGTCGTGTCCGACTCTGTGTGACCCCATAGACGGTAGCTCACCAGGCTTCCCCATCCCTGGGATTCTCCAGGCAAGAACACTGGAGTGGGCTGCCATTTCCTTCTCCAATGCATGAAAGTGAAAAGAGAAAGTGAAGTCGCTCAGTCGTGTCCGACTCTTAGCGACCCCATGGACTGCAGCCCACCAGGCTCCTCCGTCCATGGATTTTCCAGGCAAGAGTACTGGAGTGGGGTGCCATTGCCTTCTCCGATCTTGTACATATTTACTATCAATTTTTCTGTGCAATAAGAAACAACTTTCATAAGTACCTAATATTAACAAATACAACTTAAATATGTCATTTATATATAAATAAGAAATCAATAGATTTTAGATAGTTTAAAATATAAAGATTAAAATGTATCATTTTCCAATGTCTTGCATTAAAAAGAAAATTAAATTTGCTATTCCTTTAACATTGTTTGACATTAATATTTATTCATTATGATCTTAATATGCATGTAGAAATAAAATAGTGAATAATGAATATTGATTGACAATTCAGTACTGAGTAAAAATGTAAGGCATTTTATTTTTTGAAAGATATTTTTGTAATTTTATTCTTCTATCTACCAAGCCACTCAAATATATATACTTAAGTATTAAAAATAATTCAGATTAATGAAGTACAAAGTGAACCCATCCTCTATGACAATGTTTCTGAAACATGGGGAAAATATGGACATTACTTAAAATTATATGTTTTATAACTAAAAATTTAGATCTGACTGGAAGTGCTTAAATTTAACATTTATGGAAAAGCTGTAATATGCTTTACACACCATTTGTTTGAGAGCAAATATTCATAATGGTGATTAAAATAATTTCATATTTCTAATCTCAAAATTGTTCAATTTTACATATGCTTATTCCTCATTTATATTAGTGCCCTAAACATTTAGATAAGGACCTATAATTATGAATATCTCCATTAGTTTGTGGTCAGATTAATTTTTTTCAATTTGTGTTCAAAGAGTAACTGACTGTTTAATATACTAGAGGCACGGTTTTAGTAACTGTGGGTACTAGAAGTAAGAGAGAAGGAAAGCTGGAGCATGGGTCAGAGAAGCCACGGGTCGGCTCATGCATCCTGGGACCTAACTATAACCCTCCCTTTCTCTTGTACTCACAATGCTGAAGTGAGCGTATTAAGGTTGTTAGGATAGTTTGGGATCTCAAGCAGTTTATAAACTATAACTGCTTGACATAAACTATATAAACTATAAACAGTTTATGGTTAAATGTCATCAACCTCCTGACTGGGACAGAGCACCATGTGATAATATGGCCAAGATGGGCTGTATTCTAGTACCCAAGACCACCACCCTCCCTCCACATGTTATTTCCTTCACTACTTGGCACCCAGGTCCACAGAAAATCCTTGTCAGGTTCCTACAAAACGACAGGTTTGTAGGTTAGGTAAGAGAAAAATTGAGTGAGCTCTCCTCTAATGGCCTTTTCATGTTCCTGGGAAGAAAAGTGGCAAAAGTTGAAGGAAAACAATGCCCAAATAAATGGACAGGAAATGGGAGAAGTTATTACAGGGCAGGACTGGGATCCTGAATGTGAATAGAAACACAGAGACAATAACTCACCAGTCCTCATTACTGGTGAACTTCACTTACTGCAGCCTGTACCAGTATCACTAAGAACGATTATGTCAGTGCAGAGTGGTGGTTTTGCTGGATAAATAAAAAGTAAAAGGCCAAACAAATTGGCAGTACTGGTTAACAGATGATGTAAGTGTTCTTCCATGCATTGAAAAGAGGAGCAAAAGAGAAGAGAAATACAAAAAATGAGGTAGAAGAGGGATGAAAGAACAAAGTCAAAATGAGATAAAATAAGAAACATGTTAAAGATACATAGAGTTCTGGTGTTAGAAGTTTGCGATCAAATGGTATAAAAGTCCAATTGATTATTTTAGAGATAAAAAGAGTTCCAAAGAAAGTTGAGCTCCACTGATGTCCATCCAAGTACTTGAGATCAACCTGAGGGTGAATTTCCTGTGGCTTAAACCTGTGGATTATTTTCATTTGTGTTCCCCCAATGCCGTCCAGCTGTCATCCACACTGCATACCTCACACAGTCTCATCTGTGCATAAAATAGCACAGAGAGCAAAGCAATTCATGACCCTGGTACTGCTGGAGTCTGCTAAGACCTTACCTAGATCATATATAAAGCAAATTCGGTATAAAGATAACTCCAGTGCCTTCCTATGTTAAGTATCCCAAATATTTTTTGCCTAATAGGGGAAGCCTTATATTCTTGAAACTATAAATGGTGGAAGTACAGTGAGTTGAAATTCACAGAAGAGGGAAATTTCCTCTGTGTTGTCCATGCTATGCTTTTTTGATATTGCCCATCCAGCTAGTAAAGCCTCTAAGGATTTCTAGTTTCAGAATAATACAGTTCAAGGTTGGCAAGTAAACAGCATGCATGCTGCCTAACTGATAATTGCATTTTCCCACTTGTGCAGAGAATTAACTGAAGAATTCTTCTTGACACACTGTCTAAAGCAGTCACTATCAATTCTTCAGCATTTGTACTTAGGAAGCAAGCTATTTGACATTTCTAGCCTTTCCTTAGAAAACCCCAGATTCCACACGATTGTCTTTGGTTCTGGTACCATAGGCATATATTCAAAGGCAAGTTACTTCTTCAGGGACAGAGGAGATTTGGTTTGATGACATTCACAAGCACACTGGGCTTCCTGAAATCCAATCCATCCAAGACAGGTTCCCACGGAGACTTCTAACCCCAGAGGTGAACCCAGACATTCTTCTTTCCCAAAAAGGCTTCACTGGCCTGTGTGATTCTGGATTTCATGTTGTTAAAAGTGCACTGATTCTGTTATCATGGCTATGTCTCTACCTAACTCCGCCGCCCATATTTGATATGAGGCAAATATGTTTCTCATACCTTGGTAGACTATTTGTCTTAAGAAATATAAAAAGCTAAAAACTGTTAGTCCCTCAGTTGTGTCTGATTCTTTGTGACCCCATGGACTGTAGCCCACCAGGCTCCTCTGTCTCTGGAGTTCTCCATTCAAGAATACTGAAGTAGGTAGCCATTCCCTTCTCCAGGGTCTTCCACATTGCGGGCAGATTCTTTACCATCTCATCCAGAAGGAAACATTCTACAAACAGATATAAAAATTCTATACCACATACATTTTTCTTCTATTCTCAAAAGAAGTACAACTAATCAGTGTTATCCTTGTGTTTTCATTCTAACATGTAAAACTGAGAAGTTTATAATACACAAAGAAGAAAATCAGCTCTGTATTGTACTCAAATCCCCAAGTTTCTCAAGGACATTTAAAACTGAATATAATTATATTAATTTTAGCAATATTGGAAGTAGATTTCCAGAGGGCAGGGGTCTTATTTTATGATAGTAAATATATTTCATAATCTCCCCATATAAATATGAGGATATATATTATATATGGGTCTGTCTGGGCTCTCTTAATGCATCAAAATATTTAGCTGTACTTAACACTTAATTCAGAGAAGGCAATGGCACCCCACTCCAGTACTCTTGCCTGGAAAATCCCACGGACGGAGGAGCCTGGTAGGCTGCAGTCCATGGGGTCGCTAAGAGTCGGACATGACTGAGGGACTTCACTTTCTCTTTTCACTTTCATGCATTGGAGAAGGAAATGGCAACCCACTCCAGTGTTCTTGCCTGGAGAATCCCAGGGACGGGGAAGCCTGGTGGGCTGCCGTCTATGGGGTCACACAAACTCAGACACGACTGAAGTGACTTAGCATAGCATAGCAACACTTGATTGTTCTAATTGTTTATCTTAAGAATTACTGTTCTATTAAGAATCTAATACTTTAAAAATCATTTGGTTTTCAGAGAGAATATGTCCTCTTTGTTTTGTGTCTGAAACACATCTCCCATTCTTTCATATTCAATATTCCTGCATTTTTAGGATTTATTTTTGAGAGACAATATTATTTAGGCATATTCTAGTGATTTAATGCTCTTTTACTTAATATCTTGCCTATTATGTTGGTTATATGCCCTTTTTGGTTTATTTGCATTCACAATTAAAACAAACAAGAAAATCCCCCAAATGATCTCTGTTCCCATAACCTCAAGCTACATCATAGAATGTGAAATTTTAGTTTGGCAAGTAAAACAGATAACAACATTTATGTGTCATATTGCCACTCCAGGCTGAGTGTTGTGACTGGCTCATAGTTGTTTGGTTAATGTCTGTCTACAAAAATCCCTTAAAACAAAAACCTCACGGCAGGTGTCACACTCATTTTAGGGAACTTACGTGTTCTACTCCATGTTCAACTTAGATGTCACACTGATTCAGCAAGTGTGACAGCTCATGAAACGCCAAATATATAACAGTTATCTAACATACTGAAGCAGTACTATTTTATTCAACAAATTTTACATATGATGATGAGTTATATAAAAGCTGTGTTAATTTTCACTTTACAAAGAGAACACCCACATTTTCTTTAACAAGCATTTAAAAAAATTATCTAGAATCTACAAAGTGATTTTGCCAGAAACATTGCTTCTATTAAAATACATGTTGTGTGTAATTACTTGTTTGACCACTAGTTTGATGTCACAGTATTTGATGCTGTAATTTCTGAGATCTTGGGATTATTTGACTTGGTCAAGCTTCACTCTCCTAATAAAAAAAAAAAAAAACAGATTAACATTTTTAGGAAAATAATGTCTTCTTTGTGGTTTGGATTGTGGGAAACAAACTGGGGAAACTACATTGTAAACTGTTATTAGGCACTGTGAAAATTTATTATGACATATGTATGCCACATTCAACTCTCAATTTCCTACAAGACTGTCAGATTTTTTATTTTATTCTCTCATATGTTTTCATTGCCATGTCATCTAAGTAATTGCATGGGTGGCAGAAGTCAGTAACAAATTTCAACAGTTTATTTCCAGTGAGATTTCTAATGAGTTCCCCACCCCCCTCCACCTGAGACCTATTTAAAAGGCAAAGTAACAAGCACTTGAATCTGTTACTTTTAATCAAATGTGTTATAAAAGCTGAAAAATTCAATGTAACATTTTATCTTTTCAGCTTTTTATCAGGTAGTGAATTAGACACTGGGAAGTATGTTCCTCTTTATATATGAAAAGAGTATAAAAGAAGAAATTAGGAATTTTAAAACACATAGAAATTCTTGTAAATTTATTTAATATCTTATCTTTCTTAGTACCTTTTGATCAGAATTAAACAAAAATATATTCCATTTTCATTCCCCCATCCATTGCCATTAAGTTTCTAAGAAATAAACATGAATGTTTTCACGTCTATCTCTGCATATTTGCCAACTGTAGAATTCTCTTTCCATTTCCCCTTTATGACAACCCTTAATCCTCAACCTTCCACCCGCAAAGGGCACATTCTGGAAGGTGTACTGAGCGTTTTGCCCAAATACAAAGAGTAGCTTAGATTGAGGGCAACAAAAACTTGGGTAATTTTCCAGTCAGCTTTCCCTCTGGCCAACATGCAAAGCAAAACCTGTATCTGATCAAGCTGGGAGCCTCATTATAATGTTCTTATAGGATTTCATTTCTTCCCAAACAATTGAATATTACCTTATCATGGCTTGGAAACAGATCATTTATTCTATTTCTTATGACAAAAATTATAATAAATATATCTACCAAAAAATGCACTATTTATTTTTATTTATATGGAAACTTTTCCCAATAAGAATGTCCTATCATCATTTTCTCAAAAAATTAAATTCCATTTTTACTGTATCCATTGAAACACCATGCTATTAAAAGTGCATAATATTATAATGCTAATTTAAAAATTGCAGTCATTTGCCTCTTTCCATGGTAGAATTGACCATTGCAGGGCTATTACTTGTTTTGTATTTTATTCATTTACATTTTCATCACCCAGGGTGTATTCTGTTATTTCCTGATTCTTTAATTGTAAACATAATCTATTGATTCTTATTTTGAAAAATTATTTAGTCAATACACAATCCCTCTCAACCCCAACCCCAAACACCTTCTTATTCCATCCTCTGTGCACAGTATATAACTTTTTTTGTAAATAGTGTTTAAGTATTATATCTTTGTAAGGTTTGTTAGTGTGATATGGTTAGATTATCTCTTTTACATAACATGTGATTGAGACTTTGGAATTTAAATTTTGACCTTTTTTATTTGAATGAATCCATATAAGCACAAAAGAATTAAAAATTATATTTCACCATAGAAAATGGAATCAGGTAATGTCAGATTCATTTCAGTCTGAATATGGAAGTGTTTCTCCTGAAATCCTTCCTTTTGGTGCATTCTGATTCATTCTCCTCTTATCACTTGGTTTTATCCTTGAGACTTCCCTTTCTCATTATCTTGGAAATATTCCTTACCTTCCTTGCTGGATTGTTCCAATTCTGGTATTATACCTTTTTTTTTTTTTTTTTTGCTTCCTGCCTTGTGTTTATCAGGTCACATCCACAAGCAGTTTCTGAAAATGATCTGGGGAAGGATTTTTTTGAGAACTTGCATGCTTGAGAACTGGAGCCTATTATACAGAGTGAAGTAAGCCAGAAAGAAAAACACAAATACAGTATACTAACGTATATATATGGAATTTAGAAAGATGGTAACAATCACCCTGCTTATGAGACAGCAAAAGAGACACTGATGTATAGAACAGACTTTTGGACTCTGGGACTGGGAGAGGGTGGGACGATTGGGGAGAATAGCATTGAAATATGTATAATATCATATCTGAAACGAGTCAGTCCAGGTACGATGCCCTATAACAGATGCCTGGGACTGGAGCACTGGGATGACCTGGAGGGATGGTGTGGGAAGGGGGAGGGAGGAGGGTTCAGGATGGGGAACACGTGTATTCTGGTGGCGGATCCATCTCGATGTACAGTAAAAGTAATACAATATTGTAAAGTTAAGAAAAATAAAAAATAAATAATAATAAAATTTTAAAAATAAATAAATAAATAAATTAGAACAAAGAAAAAAAAAAAAGAAAGAGCAAAACTGCATGCTCCCTGACCTCAAACTATACTACAAAGCTATAGTAATCAAAGTACAGTACTGGAACAAAATCAGATACACAGATAAATGGAACAGAATAGACAGGCAGAAATAAACTCATTCCCATATAGTCAATTAATCCACAATAGAAGAGGCAAAAATATACAGTGGGGAAAAGACAGTCTCTTCAATGAATGGCATTGTAAAAACTGGACAGTAACTTGTAAAAGAGTTAATGTGGACTATTTTCTAATACCATATACAAAAATACCCTCAGATAGATTTAAAGCTTTACTTAAATGTTAGATCCAAAACTGTAAAACTTCTAGAAGAAAACATAGGCAGCAAATTCTTTGAAATCAGCTTTAACAATATGTTTTTAGATCTGTCTCCTAAGGCAAGGGCAATGAACACAAAAAATGAACAAATGGAATCACATGGTTAACAAAAATTATTGAAACAATTCAAATAAAACTTTAAGTTTTAATTTAACCAATGTGATGAATTTTTCAATTTTTCATTTTTTTTTTAATACAGAGAACACTATTCTAATCAGTCTTTGAAACTGAGCACTTTTCTCCTCAATTTTGCATATTTCCTTCTAAACCTGTGTTTGAAGGGCTGTTAGAGTAAAATGAAAGTTTAACAATTTCCTTTTACATTTATTTATTCTCATCCTTGCATCAAGACTTTAAATGAGATGTTTCTGGCCTAGAGTTGAAGCAGTTTTTTCTGTAAGATTTTAAGCAGAATTAAAGTGGAGCCTATAAGTACCTTCTTCTGTTTTCATCTCCAGAAGTTAGCATGTGCTGTTCTGTGCTTAGTTGCTCAGTCCTGTCAGACTCTTTGTAACCCCATGGACTATTGCCCATCAGGTTCCTCTTGCCTAGGTTTTTTCAGCCAAGAATACTGAGGTGGGTTTCCATGCCTTCCTCCAGGGAATCTTCCCAACCCAGGGATCAAACCCGGGTCTCCTGTATCACAGATGGATACTTTACCATCTGAACCACCAGGGAAACCAAAGAACACTGGAGTAGGTGGCCTATCTCTTCTTCAGGGGATTGTCCCAATTCAGAAATTGAACCTGGGTCTCCTGCATTGCAGGAGGATTCTTTACCAACTGAGCTACCAGGGAAGCCCCAGAAGTTAGCATAGTACCTGGCATAAAGAAAATACTTTGCAAGTGTTAAGTAAATTACATGTATGAATTATGAATTATCTATGAGTTGTCAAATAAAATTTAATTGAATAATATAAGTGAATTTTATAAATGTACATATATGCAAATCCAAGTAACCTAATTCACCAAAAATGACAGCGTAAATTTTTACAGAAGGCACCAGTGCTGGAGGATAATTTTAATACTGAAATACTCTTTATGACCACATTAGTAATTTGAAGGATGGAGATACAATTTTTTATTATTTTTCTTCCATTAAGATCATTGTAATCACATTGTGTGAATCTGCTTTAAGCTGATTTTACATCTGTCTCTTTTCTGCCAAACTAAGATTTTTTGCAAACATGAAGCCTGTTACAGGGTGGTTTGGGGATATTGAGAACTTGTGTGGTAAATAAAAATTTAAGTCTTTCTGTGAACTAAAATAATAAATAATTAGTCAAATATTTTGGAGGCCTATTTTGGTACAATAAGTTTAAATAATAATTATCAGGCTTTAGTAGATACATGAATCACCCTGACTAATGTCTTTAGATTTCAGAGATTAATTTGTAAAAAGTTGGAGGATAGGACCTTATGGATTTTGAATTTATACTTTATAATTCTAATAAAGTGTGATTTCTCAATTTAATGGAAATATAATTATCCAATTATTACTGAGAGACACTGAAGATGGAAGAATACTGAATAAACAGCTTGATGATTAGAAGTCATTAAACGTGTTAAAAGGTAACTGAGGTACATTATAATTTTTCAGGAGTTCAGTCAATCAATTTGATTGATTGGAATTGTGCAGCTCCAAACCAAAATGGTTAGGAGTGCTCCACGGTCAGGAGTCAGAAAAAAGGTTTTTGTAAAGAAGTTATGGAAGCAAAGCAAAGACATTATCTGATGTCTATAAGTTAAGCAATTGTCTTATTTGGGAAACTCTTGACTTCGGGATGGAGAAGGCAATGGCACCCCACTCCAGTACTCTTCCCTGGAAAATCCCATGGACGGAGGCTGCAGTCCATGGGGTCGCTAAGAGTTGGACACGACTGAGCGACTTCACTTTCACTTTTCACTTTCATGCATTGGAGAAGGAAATGGCAACCCACTCTAGTGTTCTTGCCTGGAGAATCCCAGGAACGGGGGAGCCTGGTGGGCTGCCATCTATGGGGTCGCACAGAGTTGGACACGACTGAAGCGATTTAACAGCAGCAGCAGCAGACTTCAGGAAAGTCTAGGTGACTGTTTGTGATTGGTTGTACTTAAGTTTCATTTCCTTATATTCAAATGAATTGACTCTGGCTTAGGTTTTTGTTTACTTATAATAGCTAGCAAGGCATAAGTCCCACCTCTATCTAGCCCCCTTGTGTAAATACTTTAACAGGTGATTTTCTTTTCTGCACCAAAGGGAGAAGGTAAAAACAGGTTAAACTGATACTACTTTTAATTAAGTTAATAATTCACCTTTAGAGAATTGTACAGTAGTGCCATTGTTGACTAGATTTTTAAAAATATTTACAACAGTGACCAATTAGAATATTAAGAAAAATAATAATAAATGAAAATAAAAAAGTCATCTAATATTATGCATGATACAAACATTCTCTACTTTGATATCTCAAGAATTACTATTATGAAAATAATAAAGAATTAACTGAGAGGTTAATTTATAAATATTTTTAATATGACTGCTTTTAATATTACTATCACTTAGTTTATCATTGATATATTGATATCAGTATATCAATGTTATTATTATTTATTATTATCAGAATAAAGCTCATTCAGTACTTTATGTCAGACAAACATAATGAAAATTCAAAGAACTAAACATTTGGTTAAATGTGTGAATATCAACATCATCAGATAATGTTCCAGCTAAAAGTTACAGCATTGAAGGATAATTCACTCAGTCATTAAAAAAAGTATTTTTGTTCAAATCATATAAAATCATTATTACCCTTAATTACAAACAAAAATTTTGTCATGTAATGAATTCCTGATGTTTAATGAAAGAAATGATATTAAAATAAACTAGATTAACATGTGTGTGCAATTATTCATAAATATTATAGTATATATTATGTCAAACTAATAGTGAATCAAGAGCTTATAAGCAAGATTAGATTTATAGTCAATGAATTTGTAAGATTGTTCTGTGCTTACTTGTCATCAATTCCTTCATGCACTTTGAAAATTTGTCCATTTGTAGGTAAAGTATTTATTTAGCATAAAAACAGACAAAACAGCTTCATTAACATAAAAAAAAATTTGCTTAACTTTTTTTTTTTTTTAATCAATGAACCTGTTTGTTTTATTTAAGGTCATCACTCTAGTGATACAGTTGATAGTTTTTTAAAAGGATGTCTTTGTCTCACTACAGTCTTCATTTCAATTTCATGCCCTGATTGTGTTTACTACAGGGTAAAGTCAAAATAAGCAATGATTACCTGACTCTGGCATTACTAGCTTTCTTTCAAAATCTGATAACACTCCAGGTAGTTTTAAAACATTGCTAACCTGTTCTACATATCTGTACCAAGTTAGTTGCCTGGATATGAATCAAATATTATATTAATCTAGGTACATATTTTTTGTTAGAAAGTCCAGTCTATGTAGCTTGGGAGAAAATTTCAAGAGCTGGATGAATGTTTAAAGGGTAGTATAAGAGAATGTGTGTGAACTAAAAAGCTAGAAGATGTGTGCAGTTGGCTTTAATATATGTATTACATGGATTAAGGAAGGAGACAGGTTTAAAACATTGCCTCATCTGATAATCCAGGTTCTGCCAAAGCAGGATGACAGGTAGATTATTGCTCAAAGCAAAGAGTACAGGTTAATTCAGGAAGGGAAAGGAAAATCATAACGACAGTTAGAGACATGACAGTGTTCAGCCAAAGGTCCATCTTGATGTATGGTAAGGGCAATGCAATATTGTAAAGTTAAGCAAAATTAAAAAAATAAAATAAAAATTAAAAAAAAAATAAAACTCAACATTCAAAAACTAAAAAACTAAAAAAATAAAAAAAATGCTTTTGAAGTTGATCTATTTAGGGAATAGGAACACAATATACCTTAAAGAAAGACAGCAATAACTAACCAACATTGTGTTGTTCAGTAATTAAGTCGTTAAGTTTGGTCCAACTCCTGTAACCCCATGGACTGCAGCATGCCAGGTTCCTCTGTCCTCTATTATCTCCCAGAGTTTGCTCAAATTCATGTCCACTGAGTTTGTGATGCTCTCCAACAATCTCATCCTCTGTCTCACCCTTCTCTTGCCCTCAATCTTTTCCAATATCAACGTCTTTTCCAATGAGTTAGGTCTTTGCATCAGGTGGCCAAAGTATTGGAGCTTCAGGTTTAGCAACAGTACTTAAAATGAATATTCAGGCTTGATTTCCTTTAGAATTGACTTGTTTGATCACCTTGCAGTCCAAGGGACTCTCAAGAGTCTGCTGCTGCTGCTAAGTCGCTTCAGTCGTGTCCGACTCTGTGCAACCCCATAGGTGGCAGCCCATCAGGCTCACCCATCCCTGGGATTCTCCAGGCAAGAACACTGGAGTGGGTTGCCATTTCCTTCTCTAATGCATGAAAGTGAAAAGTGAAAGTGAAGTCGCTCAGTCGTGTCCGACTCTTAGCGACCCCGTGGACTGCAGCCCACCAGGCTCCTCCGTCCATGGGATCTTCCAGGCAAAAGTACTGGAATGGGGTGCCATTGCCTTCTCTGCTCAAGAGTCTACAGTATCACAATTCAAAGTCATCAAATTTTTGGCGTTCAGCCTTCTTTGAGGTCAATCTCTCACATCCACACAGGATTACTGGAAAAGGCATAGCTTTGATTACACAGATCTTTGTCAGCAAAGTGATGTCTCTACTTTTTAATACACTGTATATGTTTGTCATAGGCTTCTTTTCAAGGAGCAAGCAGTTTTTTAAATTTCATGGCTGCAGTCACTGTCCACAGTGTTTTTGGAGCCAAAGAAAATGAAATCTGTCACTGTTACCACCTTTTCCCCTTGTACTTGCCATGAGGTGATGGAACTGGATGCCATGATATTTGTTTTTTTGAATGTTGTTTTAAGCCAGCTTTTTCACTCTTCTCTTTCACCTTCATCACGAGGCTCTTTAGTTCCTCTTCATTTTCTCCCCTTGGAGTGGTATTATCTGCATATCTGAGGTTGCTGATATTTCTCCTGGCAATCTTGATTCCAGCTTATGATTCATCCAGCTCAGTATTTTGCATGATGTAATCTACATATAAGTTAAATAAGCAGTGTAGTAATATACAGACAGCCTTGATGTACTCCTTTCCTAATTTTGAACCAGTCCATTGTTTCATATCAATTCTAACTGTTGCTTCCGAGAAACACATACAGGTTTCTCAGGAGATAGGTAGAGTGGTCTGGTACTCTCATCTCATGAAGTATTTTCCTTATTTTGTTGTGATCCTCACAATCAAAGACTTTAACATAGTCCATGAAGAAGTAGATGTCTCTCTGGAACACCCTTGCTTTCTCTATGATCCAACAAGTGTTTGAAATTTAATTTCTGGTTCTTCTGCCTCTTTAAATTCCAGATTTTTCAACTGGAAGTTCTTAGTTCATGTACTGTTGAAGACTAGACTAAAGGATTTTTAAAAATTTTATTTATTTTAATTGGAGGCTAATTACTTTGCAATATTGTAGTGGTTTTTGCCATACATGGACATGAATCCACCATGGGTGTACACGTGTTCCCCATTTTGAACCCCCTCCCATTTCCCTCCCCATCCCATCCCTCTGGGTCATCCCAGTGCACCAGCCCTGAGCACCCTGTCTCATGCATCAAACCTGGACTGGCGATCTATTTCACGTATAGTAATATACATGCTTCAATGCTATTCTCTCAAATCATCCCACCCTTGCCTTCTCCCACAGAGTCCAAAAGTCTGTTCATTATATCTGTGTCTCTTTTGCTGTCTCACATATAGGGTCATCATTACCATCTTTCTAAATCCCATATATATGCGTTAATATACTGTATTGGTGTTTTTTTTTTTTTTCTGCCTTATTTCACTCTGTATAATAGGCTCCAGTTTCATCCACCTCAATAAAACTGATTCAAATGTGCTATTTATAATAGCTGAGTAATATACCATTATGTATATGTACCAAAGCTTTCTTATCCATTCATCTGCCAATGGACATCTAGGTTGCTTCCATGTCCTAGCTATTGTAAACAGTGCTGCAATGAATTGGGGTACACGTTTCTCTTCCAGTTCTGGTTTCCTTGTTGTGTATGCCCAGCAGTGAAATTGCTGGGCTGTATGGCAGTTCTATTTCCAGTTTTTTAAGGAATCTCCACACTGTTCTCCATCAGAGAAGGCAATGGCACCCCACTCCAGTCCCATGGATGGAGGAGCCTGGTAGGCTGCAGTCCATGGGGTCGCTAAGAGTCAGACATGACTGAGCGACTTCACTTTGACTTTTCACTTGCATGCATTGGAGAAGGAAATGGCAACCCACTCCAGTGTTCTTGCCTGGAGAATCCCAGGGATGGAGGAGCCTGGTGGGCTGCCGTATATGGGGTCGCACAGGGTCGGACACGACTGAAGCGACTTAGCAGCAGCAGCACCAGCCACACTGTTGTCCATAGTGGCTATACTAGTTTGCATTCCCACCAACAGTGTAAGAGGGTTCCCTTTTCTCTGCACCCTCTCCAGCATTTATTGTCTGAGACGTTTTGATGGCAGCCATTCTGACTGGCATGAGATGGTACTTCATTGTGGTTTTGATTTGCATTTCTCTGATAATGAGCAATGTTGAGCATCTTTTCATGTGTTTGTTAGCCATCTGTATGTCTTCTTTGGAGAAAAGTCTGTTTAGTTCTTTTGCCCACTTTTTTATTGGGTCGTTTATTTTCCTGAAATTGAGCTGCATGAGCTGCTTGTATATTTTTCAGATTCATTCTTTGTCAGTTGCTTTGTTTGTTATTTTCTCCCATTCTGAAGGCTGTCTTTTCACCTTGCTTATAGTGTCACTCGTTGTGCAAAACCTTTTAAGTTTAATTAGGTCCCCTTTGTTTCCTTTTGTTTTTATTTCCATTACTCTGAGAGGTGGGTCATAGAGGATCCTGCTGTTATTTATGTCAGAGTGTTTTGCCTATGTTTTCCTCTAGGGGTTTTATAGTTTCTGGTCTTACATTTAGACTGCCTTTCTAGGTGCCTGGTATCCTCCCTAATCTGAAGGATTTTGAGCATCACTTTGCTAGTTTATGAAATGAGTGCAACTAAGCAGTTGTTTCAGAGAAGGCAATGGCACCCCACTCCAGTACACTTGCCTGGAAAATCCCACGGACAGAGGAGCCTGGTAGGCTGCAGTCCGTGGGGTCGCTAAGAGTCGGACACGACTGAGCGACTTCACTTTCTCTTTTCACTTTCATGCATTGGAGAAGTAAATGGCAACACTCCTGTGTTCTTGCCTGGAGAATCCCAGGGACGGTGGAGCCTGGTGGGCTGCCGTCTATGGGGTCACACAGAGTCGGACATGACTGAAGTGACTTAGCATAGCATAGCATAAGCAGTTGTTTGAGCATTCTTTGGCATTGCCCTTCTTTGGGATTGGAATGAAAACTGATCTTTTCCAGTCCTGTGGCCATTGCTGAGTTTTCCACATTTACTACATATTGAGTGTCACAGTTTAACAGCATCATCTTTTAGGATTTTAAATAACTCATATGGAATTCCTTCACTTCCACTAGCTTTGCTTGTAGTAATGCTTCCTAAGGCCCACGTGACTTTGCATTCCAGGATGTCTGCTTCTTGGTGAGTGATCACACCACCATGGTTATCTGGGTCATTAAGACCTTTTTTTGTATAGTTCTTCTGTGTATTCTTGTCACCTCTTCTTAATCTCTTCTTCTCTTAGGTCCTTATCATTTCTGTCCTTTATTGTGCCCATCCTCTTGCATGAAATGCTCCCTTGACATTTCCTATTTTTTTAAGAGGTTTCTAGTCTTTTGCATTCTATTTCCCCCCTCTATTTTTGGCATTGTTCATTGAAGAAGGCTTTCTTATATCTCCTTGATATTCTCTGGAACTCTTGTCCGAATTCTTCACTATGATACATCCATCTTGGGTGACCCTGTCCTGCATGGCATGGCTCATAGCTTCACTGAGTTATGCAAACCCCTTCATCACAACAGGGCTGTGATCCATGAAGGGGAACTAATAGACTAATGTTCTGTTTTTCAAATAAATATGTTTAATTTGTTACTTAATAAATTAGCTAAACTGGGTATAGAGTACCTGCAAAGATACTATTCAGTTCAATCTTTAACTTTTTCAAATATATGATAAAAGGAATTTTAGATTTTATTTTCAACTATAAACATATCAGTATTACATAGCTGATGGTGGTTTAAATAAGTTGATAATTCCTAATAGTTATATGTATCAATATTAGGAATATTTGTATTATATACTTCAAAATTAGCTAGTACCAAATTTAATTCATTCCACATTTGAAATTTGAAGATGTATTTCATTTATTGTTTACTTTGATTTATCTAACATTATTTTGGATACTTTCAATATTTTGATTTTGGTCTATTTTTTGAGCAAGTTTAGCACAACTAAAACTAAGCTGGCAAGAGGAAAGATCTTGGGGGTGTAAGTTGTCGGGGTGATGGGTATAAGGTTTGGTGGGTGGTATGTGAATGTCATGTGGGCATACTGCATAATTGAGTCTAAAATATACTATAGTGGCAGACATGTTAGTCATTTTTACTTTTTAAAGTGAGAAGTAGGTTTAAATGCCACCAGAAGAATTTCAAGTTTTAGGCAGCTGAACAGACTCCTAGTTCCTTGTTTGCACATAGGATTATATGTATATATTACTAATGGGTTTTCTAACTCTGGATATTATCCTCAGATTAAGTACTATATCTAGCCTAATTTGGAGGATTTTCTAGCACTGTATAATATAGTTCTTTGTTTGCAATAGGAAACTGACTGCAATGTAAAACCATACCAAATTCTGCAAAGCTACTGCCGTTTGTTAGCATAAAGTAGACAGATATAGCTAAACAGCATTTTTGTGAACCATTTGTAATGCGCTGCTTAAGAGTCAAAGTAGGAGCCTTTGATTTCCAGCATATTTAGAGGTGATATTCAACAGTAGTAATATGTGAGTGGAATTTTAAAAGAGCATACGTACAGTTAAATCCCACATTGTAACCCACTGATCTAAAGAATATCATTTCTATATATTTCTGAAGATTCTCAGCAGCCTTAGAAAACACAAATTCTTATTAGGGATTAATAGGTAGCAAATGCTATCAGAAGTCTGAGTTATTCCCTTCCCAGAATCAACAGGAATGGGTTTAAGCCTTAGTAGATTTCTAGCACCTACTAATTATCCCATTATTATTATACTCACAGAATATTTTAACATTGGTTACCTTGATATGATCTTCTGCCAAATTAATATCTTGTGAGGCCACTAGTCCTAAATAAAGAAAACAAGCTTTCTTTCCTACATCAAACAACCAAGAGAACACAACTCCCCCATGTCACATATGTGATAGCATTATTACCTGTATCCCAGTAGGCTGAAGTGAGTTTTAAAATGAGGCGATAAGGAGAATATTACATACCATAATTTATGAGATTATTTAAAACCCTAAAAATAAATTGACTCAATCATATTAAAGAAAAGTTATTCTATGGAAACCTACTGATCCCACATCATATCCTAAAATTAAAAGTTTTTATTACAACATATATCACTATTTCTCAAAGTTGTGTAATAACATAGGGAGGTAGAGTGTCACAGAAGAAAGACTGGAAGCCCTGGATTGAGACAGACTTTCACAAACCAAACAGATAATAGAGTACAGCCACACTGTGTGCTATATAAGTATACATTTATTATACATATATATATATATAAATACATTATTATTATACATATATGCATTTTGTTTAAATACATTTTATTTAATAAACAGATCAGATCAGATCAGATCAGTCGCTCAGTCATGTCCAACTCTTTGCGACCCCATGAACCGCAGCACGCCAGGCCTCCCTGTCCATCACCAGCTCCCGGAGGTCACTCAGACTCGCATCCATCGAGTCAGTGATGCCATCCAGCCATCTCATCCTCTGTCGTCCCCTTCTCCTCCTGCCCTCAATTCCTCCCAGCATCAGAGTCTTCTCCAATGAGTCAACTCTTCGCATGAGGTGGCCAAAATACTGGAGTTTCAGCTTGAGCATCATTCCTTCTAAAGAAATTCCAGGATTGATGTCCTTCAGAATGGACTGGTTGGATCTTCTTGCAGTCCAAGGGACTCTCAAGAGTCTTCTCCAACACCACAGTTCAAAAGCATCAATTCTTCGGCGCTCAGCCTTCTTCACAGTCCAGCTCTCACATCCATACATGACCACAGGAAAGACCATAGCCTTGACTAGGCGAACCTTTGTTGACAAAGTAATGTCTCTGCTTTTGAATATGCTATCTAGGTTGGTCATAACTTTCCTTCCAAGGAGTAAGCGTCTTTTAATTTCATGGCTACAGTGACCATCTGCAGTGATTCTGGAGCCCAGAAAAATAAAGTCTGACACTGTTTCCACTGTTTCCCCATCTATTTCCCATGCAGTGATGGGACCAGATGCCATGATCTTCCTTTTCTGAATGTTGAGCTTTAAGCCAACCTTTTCACTCTCCACTTTCACTTTCATCAAGAGGCTTTTTAGCCCCTCTTCACTTTCTGCCATAAGAGTGGTGTCATCTGCATATCTGAGGTTATTGATATTTCTCCCAGCAATCTTGATTCCAACTTGTGTTTCTTCCAGTCCAGCATTTCTCATGATGTACTCTGCATATAAGTTAAATAAACACGGTGACAATATGCAGCCTTGATGTACTCCTTTTCCTATTTGGAACCAGTCTGTTGTTCCATGACCAGTTCTAACTGTTGCTTCCTGACCTGCATACAGATTTCTTAAGAGGCAGATCAGGTGATCTGGTATTCCCATCTCTTTCAGAATTTTCCATAGTTTATTGTGATCCACACAGTCAAAGGCTTTGGCATAGTCAATAAAGCAGAAATAGATGTTTTTCTGGAACTCTCTTGCTTTTTCCATGATCCAGCGGATGTTGGCAATTTGATCTCTGGTTCCTCTGCCTTTTCTAAAACCAGCTTGAACATCAGGAAGTTCAAAAAAAAAAAAAAAAGAGCTTCAAGACCTAGATAATCATGATGATGCGATCACTGACCTAGAGCCAGACATCTTGGAATGTGAAGTCAAATGGGCCTTAGAAAGCATCACTACGAACAAAGCTAGTGGAGGTGATGGAATCCCAGTGGAGCTATTCCAAGTCCTGAATGATGATGCTATGAAAGTGCTGCACTCAATATGCCAGCAAATTTGGAAAACTCAGCAGTGGCCACAAGATTGGAAAAGGTCAGTTTTCATCCCAATCCCAAAGAAAGGCAATGCCAAGGAGTGCTCAAACTACCGAACAATTGCACTCATCTCACACGCTAGTAAAGTAATGCTCAAAATTCTCCAAGCCAGGCATAAACAATACAATATATTATTTGTATTGTGTATTACAATAATACAATTGTAAATACATTGTATTATTTGTGACCAAGTGGACTATAGCCTCCCCGGCTCCTGTGTCCTTGAGATTTCCCAGGCAAGAATACTGGAGTGGGTTGCCGTTTCCTTCTCCAGGGAATCTTCCTGACCCAGGGATCGAATCCAGGTTTCCTGCATTGCAGGCAGATTCTTTACCATCTGAAACATCAGGGAAGCATGTATTATTATACATACATATATAATATACAATTACATTATATATTATATAACATAGGTATTGTTATATGTCTATATAAAGTACAGCCACAATCTATGTATAATATGTACATATATTCACATATAAATATATGTATATGTGTTGTGTATAATGTATCATAATTTATATATTATGTATATATGATATATGTATGTAGTTCATCATAATACTATTACATTGCCGTAGCAATGTCATATAGTTCATACTTTATGTATATTAACAATCTAATAAAATAGTAGTGAAACTTAATGATTCTGAAGATGGTAGGGGGAGGGAGGTGGGAGGAGGGTTCAGGATGGGGAACATATGTATACCTGTGGTGGATTCATTTTGATATATGGCAAAACCAATACAATATTGGTAAATTAACTTTTCAATATTGTAAAGTTAAAAAATAAAATAAGATTAAATTAAAAAAAACAAGATTGATGCAATATTAAGAACATATTTTAGGGACAAACAATAACTTGAAACATACTGAATTTGTGTGCCTCTACTATAAATTAGTCAGTAACTATAGTTAATTTTATGTACTCAGTCATTCAGTTGTGTACAACTCTTTGCAGCCCCATGAACTATAGCCTGCCAGGCTCCTCTATCCATGGAATTTTCCAGGCAAGAATACTGGAGTGGGTTGCCATTTCCTACTCCCAGGGACCTTCCCAACCCAAGGATCAAAACTGCATCTCTTACACCTCCTGCATGACAGGAAGATTCTTTACCACTGCAGCACCTAGGAAGCTCATTATATTTAATAGATAGTTATAAATATAGAGCATAAATGTAAAACAAATGTGAGAACACTATGAGTTTAAAGGGATCAGCATAAATGATGCATTTAAAGCCATCAGCATGAAAGATATACTGCAGAGGCTGGATAAGAAGGTAACAAGAGTATTGAGAGCATAAAGTTGAGATCACTAATACTTGTGTAATCAATTCAGTCGTGTCTGACTTTGTGCGACCCCAGAGATGACAGCACACCAGGCTCCCCGGTCCCTGGGATTCTCCAGGCAAGAACACTGGAGTGGGTTGCCATCAGATCAGATCAGATCAGTCGCTCAGTCATGTCCGACTCTTTGCGACCCCATGAACCGCAGCACACCAGGCCTCCCTGTCCATCACCAGCTCCCGGATGTCACTCAGACTCACACCCATCAAGTCAGTGATCCCATCCAGCCATCTCATCCTCTGTCGTCCCCTTCTCCTCCTGCCCTCAATCCCTCCCAGCATCAGAGTCTTCTCCAATGAGTCAACTCTTCGCATGAGGTGGCCAAAATACTGGAGTTTCAGCTTTAGCATCATTCCTTCCAAAGAAATTCCAGGATTGATCTCCTTCAGAATGGACTGGTTGGATCTCCTTGCAGTCCAAGGGACTCTCAAGAGTCTTCTCCAACACCACAGTTCAAAAGCATCAATTCTTCGGCGCTCAGCCTTCTTCTCAGTCCAGCTCTCACATCCATACATGACCACAGGAAAGACCATAGCCTTGACTAGGCGAACCTTTGTTGGCAAAGTAATGTCTCTGCTTTTGAATATGCTATCTAGGTTGGTCATAACTTTCCTTCCAAGGAGTAAGCGCCTTTTAATTTCATGGCTGCAATCACCATCTGCAGTGATTTTGGAGCCCAGAAAAAGAAAGTCTGACACTGTTTCCACTGTTTCTCCATCTATTTCCCATGTAGTGATGGGACCAGATGCCATGATCTTCGTTTTCTGAATGTTGAGCTTTAAGCCAACCTTTTCACTCTCCACTTTCACTTTCATCAAGAGGCTTTTTAGCCCCTCTTCACTTTCTGCCATAAGAGTGGTGTCATCTGCAGATCTGAGGTTATTGATATTTCTCCCAGCAATCTTGATTCTAACTTGTGTTTCTTCCAGTCCAGCATTTCTCATGATATACTCTGCATATAAGTTAAATAAACATGGTGACAATATTCAGCCTTGACGTACTCCTTTTCCTATTTGGAACCAGTCTGTTGTTCCATGACCAGTTCTAACTGTTGCTTCCTGACCTGCATACAGATTTCTCAAGTTGAATAATGGATACAACTAGTTGAATATGTCTTGAAAGACATATCTATAAAGGAGATATGTTAGATGTTTGATAGAGTTTCAAGAGGTGGAGGGAGACTTTCTGAAATGAGATGAAAAATAAAGCCTAAAGCAAAAGTACCCATGAAGGAAGATAATTGTAAGATAAAAAAGAAAGTGGATATGATCTAGGGTGTTAGAATTCCTGGAAAGTAGGAGGAGATGGTACCCACTGCAGAGAGGGAGAGAGAAGAATTGGCTTTGGATTGGAATGAGACATCTTTTCTGCAACACTAAAATATAAGAAATGATTATTTTACATCTATACACACACATTAGAGAATAAGAAGCCAAGATAAATATGCCCTAATTCCTTATTTTTGATTTGAAAGTCAGAAGTGGGTTTTGTTTGCTGCTCAAGAAGAGAATTAGATGTGTATAAGGTGGCTTATTTCTAATGGTAAATATTTGGCATATTAAATAGAGCAGAGGGAGGAAAGAGAAGAGGACAAAGAACATAATCTGAAAGAATGATGCAATTGAAGATATGGTGGAGGTGAGGGAAAAAAGTGGCCACAGAGGAAGAAAGGAATCAAAGCAATAGAGTTTTCATGAAGATAAATGATGAGTAGAATTAAATGTCTTTCAATTATTTATATAAGAATATTTAATATTTGTTTTAGCAAAACAGCAGTTTCAGAACTATTAGAAAGGTTTTTTGTTTTATTTCATGGGGTGTAGTTACTTGATAATGTTGCGTCAGTTTCTGCAGTGCAATGAAGTGAATCAGCTATATGTATACATATATCCTGTTTTCCCTGGTACCTCAGCTGGTAAAGAATCTACCTGCAATGCAGGAGGTCCTGGTTTGATTCCTGAGTCAGGTAGATCCCCTGAAGAAGGAATAGGCTGCGCACTCCAGTATTCTTGGGCTTCCTTGGTGGTTCAGAAGATAAAGAATCCATCTGTAATGTGGGAGACCTAGGTTCAATCCTGGGTTGGGAAGATCCCCTGGAGGAGGGCAAGGCAACCCACTCCAATATTCTCCAGTTCTTGCCTGGAGAATTTTATGGACTGAGGAGCCTGATGGGCCACAGTCCATGCAGTCACAGAGTTGTACAGGACTTAATGACTAAGCACAGCACAGTATACTTATATATATTCCTTCCCTTTTGAGCCTCCCTCCCATCCCACCCTCCAGCCCACACTTCTAGGTCACCACAGAGCACCAAGCTGAGTTCCCTGTGCTATAGAACAGGTTCCCACGAGCTATTTTAGACAAAGGAGATTTTGCAGAGAAGCAAGATTTAAGAGGGTTTTGTCATTGATGGGACATGGCAACGATTGATTCAGTTAAATTCAAGGTGTTTGTGCAGGAAAAAAAAATAGGGTTATCTCGGGAGTACATGAGATCCAGGGATGGTAGGTTAATGAAAAGGAAAAGGAGAGTAAATGTAAGCAGTCATTGAAAAGATCCAAGAAAAAGGGGGGACCGGAGACAGGACCAAGGAAAGGTTAATCAGCCAAGAACTAAACCTGAAGGAGGAGAAAGCTGTAAGATTATGACTGCTGTAAAAGGTAACTTCCTTTGAAAAATAAAAAAAAGACAATGATTTGAATATTGGTGGCAGAAAGTTGAGTATTTGTTTGTTCTATGAATTTGAAGGAAAGATCTCCTGTTGAGAATGAGGACAAAGGCAGATAATGTTTGAAATAATTTGGAGAATGAGAACTCAGCAATAACTTAGGGTTGTTCAGACTGTAGAGATCTCAGATGATATGAGAAAACAAAGCTTATATATCAGCACTGGTCTGCATAGCTGGATATTTTCCTCTCGCAATAAATGTGAAGTCACTCATTTGTTCTAATTCAGGTTTTGAGTTTGCTGGGGGAGGAGAGAGGGATATGATTAAAGGACAGTACACAGACAGCCTCTAGCTTAATGACAAGTCAGTGGTTAAGATAATGGAAAATTAGGCCTAGACTGACTGTGGAAGAAGGGGGCCAATAGTAGGGAGAATACCAAGATCAAAGGAATAGAATTCTGATGAGTTCAAAGATTTGGTGAAGTAGAAGCTCCCAGTAGATGCTGTAGCTTATATGATTAATGACAAAAACAGAAAGACTGTGCAAAGATCTTTTTTTTTTTTCCTAAATAAGAGAAAAAAATGCTGAATTAACACAGCATAGATAAACCTCAAAGAACTGAGTTTTGTATAAAAGAGCATCAAGGAAATAATGTGGAAGTTTCAGGGAGCAAGGAATACCTGGGGTGTGGGTGTAAGAGTTTCTTTTACTTCACAGGGCTACACAAGAGACAGGGCCTTTAGGGGAATAATCCATTTTATTAATCCATCTCAAGAATACATGGAAAATCCCATGGACAGAAGAGCCTGGCAAGCTACAGTCCATGGGTTTGCAGAGTCAGATGCAACTGAGCAACTAAGCATGGCATGTCAGGGAATGTGAAAAGATTCTGGTGAAGGGGTGCTGTGGAATTTGTATTATGGAAGGGGAATTAAGAAGTATGTGATGGAGAAATCACTAGAGACAATATATAACCAGTGAAATTTTCAACTTGAGTATGCATGGTATGTGAATAGTTTTAGTGGCATGACTGATAAAGTTTTAGTCATGCAAATCAAGAAAATGATTTATTTTACATTTTCTTTAGCTAAACTTCAAGCATGAGTGCCTATTACTTCTTTTCTTTCAAAATCACTTTATTAACTTATAATTTGAACACCATATAATTCACCAAGTGTAAGTGTCCTAGTCAGTGATGTTTGGCAAATACACAGAGTTGTGCAACCATCAACACAATCCACTTTTGATCATTTTCATTGGCCTAAAACTTCCCTTGTGCATGGGCACGTTTGCTCAGTTGTGTCTGACTCTTTGAGACCTCGTGGACTGTAGCCCACCAGGCTTCTCTGTCCAAGCGATTTCCCAGGCAAGAATACTGGAGTGGGTTGTATTTCCAGGGAATCTTCCTGACCTGGGATCAAACCTGCATCTCTTGCCTCTTCTACATTGATAGGTAGGAGCCTATTTTTTAACACAGAGCCACCTGGGAAGCCCCCTCCCTTGTACACATTTGTTGTCTATCCCTGTTCTTATACCTAGTATCAAAAACCTCCTGGTTTACTTTCTGTCTTAACAATTTGCATTTCTGTAACTTCCTCATAAATGACATCTGGCCTATTTTGTGTCTTGCCTTTTAATCAGATAAGTGATTTGCAAATATTTTCTCCCAGTGTTTAAATTCTATTTATTTTTTGTTGTTGTTATTGTTGATAATTTAAAACACGATGCCTGTTGAAGAGCAAAGGTTTTTAGTTTTGATGAAGTTCAGCTTATCATTTTTTAATGGATTATGATTTTGTTTTCATACCTAACAACTCTCTTTGACCAATTCGAAGTCAAACTAATTTTCTCCTATTTATTTTTTTCTAAAATTTTTATATGTTTAGAACTTACATTAAAGCAGCTGACTCACTTTGAGTTTTTATTGTTATTGTTATGATGTGATATGTCTAAATATATTTCTTTGAAATGGGTACCCCCAGTTTTCCCAGCACAATTAGTTGAAAAGACTATCACCTGTCCAGTATATTGTCCTGGCATCTTTGTTGAACTACAACCATAAATATAATGGCTCCTTTTTAAACTGGCAATTCATTTAGATTGATCTCTGCATCTATTCTTATGTCAATATCACCATTATCTTATTTAATGAGATTTATAGTAAAGCTGCTCTTGTAGTTCAAATATATTTTATTAATATACTAGGTTATTTGCATTTCCATGTAAATTTTAGGATTTGCTTGCCAATTTTACAAAAGAAAAAATGCTTCATTATAGGGATTGCATCAAATCAGATTAATTTGGAGAGAAAACCAATTCAGTATTGCAAAGCAGCATAAAGAACTATCTCTCTATTTCTTTTAAATTTCCTTTCAGCAATGTTTTTAGTTTTTAGTAGACAAATTTTGATTTCTTTCTTAAATTTTTCCATAGTACTTTATTCTCCTTGATGCTAGTATAAACAGTTATTTTCTTAATTTTTGAATTGTTAGTTCTCAGTAGGTATATAAATTAATTTATTGATCTTGTATCCTGCTACTTTGTTATAGTTCTTAATTCTAGTAGCCTTTTGTGTAGGCTCCTTAGAAATTTCAGCATACAGAATTATGTTATCTGCATGCAAAGGCAGTATTACTTCTTTTCAGATCTGAATGCCTTTTATTCATTTTTATTGTTTTAATTCTCTGGCTAGAACCATCAATACAATATTTGAATAGGAGATCAACTATTTTTGCCTTGTTCCTGTGCTTCGGTGAAAACTATTTTCACCATTAAGTAAGATATTAGCCATAAGTTTCTCATAGATGCTGTCATTAGACGAGTACATTCTTCTTTTCTCATAGTTTGTTGTAAATTGTTATCATTAATATGTGTTGGGGCTTGCCAAATGCCTTCCCCCCAACTGTGATATGATGTTTTTTCTATTCTTTTATTCTATTAATATGGTGTATTATTGATACTTTGACTGATTTTCAGATGCGGTGGTGGTGGCCCTTTTGTCACTAAGTCGTGTCCGTCTCTTGCCACCCCATGGACTGAAGCGTGCCAGGCTCCTCTGTCCATGTTGAACAAACCTTACATTTCCAGAAAAATTCCAATTCATCCTAATATACCTTCTTTGAAATATGTTGTGGGATTAATTTGCTGATGTTTTATCGGTAATCTTTATTTATGTACATGTTCTTTCTATAATTTGGGGCTTCCCTGGTGTCTCAGACAGTAAAGACTCTGCCTGCAATGTAGGAGACCTGGGTTCGATCCCTGGATTGGGAAGATTCCCTGGAGAAGGGAATGGCAACCCACTCCAGTATTCTTGCCTGGAAAATTCAGAGGAGCCTGACAGGCCACAGTCCATGTACTTGCAAAAGAGTTGGACACGACTGGGTGACTAATACACACATACCCACACTTTCTATAATTTTACTTTCACACACTTTCTATAATTTTACTTTCTTGTTCTACTTACACCTAGTTTTAATATCTGGGTAAGATAGCCTTAGGAAAAGTTGGAAAATGCTTCCACTTTTTTTGTTTTTTAAGAGTTTAAGATCATCATTATGTACATTTTAACTATCTAATAAAACTCCCTAGTGAATTTGTAAGAGCATGAAATTTTCTGCATGAGATATTTTTATTAAATTCTTAATTCAATTTCTTTACCAGTAATGGGTCAATTCAGATTTTCTGTTTTCTTCCTGAGTCAGTTTTTATAATTGCTGTCTTTTGCATTAATTTGTCAATTTAATTACATTTTCTAATTTATTGGCATGAAATTGTTCATAATATTCTCCTACAGTACTTTTCATTTTTGTTGATTTATTACTAATGGATTTCTAAATTTTCTGATTTTGCCTTCTCTTTTATTTTGATTAGTCAAAAAATTGTCAATTTTTATGTTTTTTTCAAAATCATATTTTTATCAGTTTTATTTATTGATTTTCTGAATTCTCAGATATTAATTATTTCATTTCTTCTGCTTTGTTTTTCTTTTTTGGCTATTTTCAGAATATTGAATTTATTTTTTTGAATAAAGATTTTTATTCTTTTTTCTTTTAAATTGGGGCTAATTTTATATGTTTTGATTTTGTTTCCATTCAGTGCAAAATATTTTCTAATTTTCCTGTTGTTATTCTTTCAGCTGTAGGTTTTAAACTGTGCTGCATTTCCAAATATTTGAAGATTTCCCAACTGTGTTTATTTTGGTTGTTACCAATTTAATCTTAGTATATTTAAAGAACATGCTTTCAATTACTTCAATCCTTTTGAGTTTGAGTCTTGTTTCATGATGTAGTAGTTGCCACATCCTGAAAAATATTTCATGTGCACTGGGGAAAGATAGGAATTATATTTTTGCTGTGTGCTGTATTCTACAGATGACAGTTAGGCTGGTTAATAGTTCAAGTCTTCTGTATTCATGCTGACTTTTTTAATACCATTGTTTTAGTAATTACTGAGAATTTGGCATTGATATCTTTGATCTAAGTGTACTTCTTGTAGACAACATGCATTGAATGTTGCAATTTCATCTTGCATTTTGGTTGGATGATCACAATAAACTATGGAAAATCCTGAAAGAGATGGGAATACCAGACCACCTGATTTGCCTCTTGAGAAATCTGTATGCAGGTCAGGAAGCAACAGTTAGAACTGGTCATGGAACAACAGACTGGTTCCAAATAGGAAAAGGAGTACGTCAAGGCTGCATATTGTCACCATGTTTATTTAACTTATATGCAGAGTACATCGTGAGAAATGCTGGACTGGAAGAAACACAAGTTGGAATCAAGATTGCTGGGAGAAATATCAATAACCTCAGATCTGCAGATGACACCACTCTTATGGCAGAAAGTGAAGAGGGGCTAAAAAGCCTCTTGATGAAAGTGAAAGTGGAGAGTGAAAAGGCTGGCTTAAAGCTCAACATTCAGAAAACGAAGATCATGGCATCTGGTCCCATCACTGCATGGGAAATAGATGGGGAAACAGTGGAAACAGTGTCAGACTTTGTTTTTCTGGGCTCCAAAATCACTGCAGATGGTGACTGCAGCCATGAAATTAAAAGACGCTTGCTCCTTGGAAGGAAAGTTATGACCAACCTAGACAGCATATTCAAAAGCAGAGACATTACTTGACCAACAAAGGTCTCCTCGTCAAGGGGATGGTGTTTTTTCTTGGGTCGGGTGGGGGGGGGGGGGGGGGCGGGAAAGAAGGCTGAGCGCCGAAGAATTGATGCTTTTGAACTGTGGTGTTGGAGAAGACTCTTGAGAGTCCCCTGGACTGCAAGAAGATCCAACCAGTCCATTCTGAAGGAGATCAATCCTGGAATTTCTTTAGAAGAAATGATGCTCAAGCTGAAACTCCAGTATTTTGGCCACCTCATGCGAAGAGTTGACTCATTGGAGAAGACTCTGATGCTGGGAGGGATTGAGGGCAGGAGGAGAAGGGGACGACAGAGGATGAGATGGCTGGATGGCATCACTGACTCAATGGATGCGAGTCTGAGTGACCTCCGGGAGCTGGTGATGGACAGGGAGGCCTGGTGTGCTGCGGTTCATAGGGTCGCGAAGAGTCGGACACGACTGAGCGACTGATCTGATCTGATCTGATGCTTGAATTCTGTCAGCTCATTTATTTTTAAATATTTTCTTATGTATTTCTTTCTCTGTTGCTTCTTCCTCCTAAATTTTGTGTAATGCTATGCTACGTCACTTCAGTCGTGTCTGACTCTGTGTGACTCCATTGACGACAGCCCACCAGGCTCCTGCGTCCCTGGGATTCTCCAGGCAAGAAGACTGGAGTGGGTTGCCATTTCCTTCTGCAATGCATGAAAGTGAAAAGTGAAAGTGAAGTCGCTCAGTCGTGTCCGACTCTTAGAGACCCCATGGACTGCAGCCTACCAGGCTCCTCTGTCCATGGGATTCTCCAGGCAAGAGTACTGGAGTGGGTTGCCATTGCCTTCTCTGAATTTTGTGTAAACTACTGTCTAAGTGTCCATTTTAATTCCCCAGTGATTTTTTAACTGTATATTTCAATTTTTTTCTTGGTTGCTCTAAGAATTGCAACACAGATTTTCTTTTATCATAGTCTATTGAATACTTCCAATACATTTCAAGAATTATAGAAACTTTGAGATTTACCCTAATTTCAAAAACGGATTGCCTTTGTGCCAGTACCATACTGTCTTGATGACTGTAGCTTTATAGTAGAGCCTGAAGTCAGGCAGGTTGTTTCCTCCAGTTCCGTTCTTCTTTCTCAAGATAGTTTTGGCTATTCGAGGTTATTTGTATTTCCATACAAATTGAGAAATTATTTGTTCTAGCTCTGTGAAGAATACCGTTGGTAGCTTGATGGGGATTGCATTGAATCTATAAATTGCTTTGGGTAGTATACTCATTTTCACTATATTGATTCTACCAATCCACGAACATGGTATATTTCTCCATCTATTAGTGTCCTCTTTGATTTCTTTCACCAGTGTTTTATAGTTTTCTATATATAAGTCTTTAGATTCTTTAGGAAGATATATTCCTAAGTATTTTATTGTTTTCATTGCAATGGTGAATGGAATTGTTTCCTTAATTTCTCTTTCTATTTTCTCGTTATTGGTGTTCAGGAATGCAAGGGATTTCTGTGTGTTAATTTTATATCCTGCAACTTTACTATATTCATTGATTAGTTCTAGTAATTTTCTGGTGGAATCTTCCAGAGATAAATCCACGCACATATGGTCACCTTATCTTTGACAAAGGAGGCAAGAATATACAATGGATTAAAGACAATCTTTTTAACAAGTGGTGCTGGGAAAAGTGGTTGAACACTTGTAAAAGAATGAAACTAGAACACTTTCTAACACCATACACAAAAATAAACTCAAAATGGATTAAAGAGCTAAATGTAAGACCAGAAACCATAAAACTCCTAGAGGAAAACATAGGCAAAACACTCTCTGACTTACATCACAGCAGGATCCTCTATGACCCACCTCCCAGAATATCAGAAATAAAATCAAAAATGAATAAATGGGACCTAATCAAACTTAAAAGCTTCTGCACAACAAAGGAAACTATAGGCAAGCTGAAAAGACAGCCTACAGAATGGGAGAAAATAATAGCAAATGAAGCAACAGACAAACAACTAATCTCAAAAATATACAAGCAACTTCTACAGCTCAATTCCAGAAAAATAAACGACCCAATCAAAAAATGGGCCAAAGAACTAAATAGACATTTCTCCAAAGAAGATATACAGATGGCTAACAAACACATGAAAAGATGCTCAACATCACTCATTATCAGAGAAATGCAAATCAAAACCACTATGAGGTACCATTACACGCCAGTCAGAATGGCTGGGATCCAAAAGACCACAAGCAATAAATGCTGGAGAGGGTGCGGAGAGAAGGGAACCCTCTTACACTGTTGGTGGGAATGCAAACTAGTACAGCCACTATGGAAAACAGTATGGAGATTCCTCAAAAAACTGGGAATAGAACTGCCTTACGATCCAGCAATCCCACTGCTGGGCATCCACACTGAGAAATCCAGATTTGAAAGAGACACGTGTACCCCAATGTTCATAGCAGCACTGTTTACAATAGCCAGGACGTGGAAGCAACCTAGATGTCCATCCACAGATGAATGAATAAGCAAGATGTGGTACATATACACAATGGAGTTTACTCAGCCATTAAAAAGAATACATTTGAATCAGTTCTAAGGAGGTGGATGGAACTGGAGCCTATTATACAGAGTGAAGCAAGCCAGAAACAAAAACACAAATACAGTATACTGACATATATATATGGAATTTAGAAAGATGGTAAAAATAACCCTATTTACGAGACAGCAAAAGAGACACTGATGTATAGAACAGACTTTTGGACTCTGGGACCGGGAGAGGGTGGGATGATTGGGGAGAACAGCATTGAAATATGTATAATATCATATCTGAAATGAGTTAGTCCAGGTATGATGCCCTATAACAGATGCCTGGGATTAGAGCACTGGGATGACCTGGAGGGAGGGTGTGGGAAGGGGGGAGGGAGGAGGGTTCAGGATGGGGAACACGTGTATACTGGTGGCGGAGCCATCCCGATGTATAGTAAAAGCAATACAATATTGTAAAGTTAAGCAAAAATAATAATAATAAAAAAAAAAACAGATTGCCTACAACATTCTCATGAACACTGACAGAAAGCGGATACTGATACTGACTCATGGGGAGCAAGCAAAGAACTTTATTATCCATACAGTATTGGAAGTCAAAGGACTATCGTGTTTACGCCCTGGGTCTAATTCCTACAAGGGGAAACTGCAAAGGGTCAGGTGGCACGTGCCCACAAAATGAGTTTCATGACAGAAGGTGACCCTGAGGTTAGTTTACCTGAATCTCATACAAGGATGGCAAGCTTGCCTATGTTTTGCTCCAGTGAGAAGACAGTATCTCTGTCCTGTATGGCTGCTCACTATACAAATATTCTTGAAAGGACAGTCTAGCAAAAGGCAAAAATGTCTCTGCTGACAAGGTGTATGCTGCTGCTGCTAAGTCGCTTCAGTCGTGTCCGACTCTGCGCGACCCCATAGACGGAAGCTCACCAGGCTCCCTTGTCCCTGGGATTCTCCAGGCAAGAATACTGGAGTGGGTTGCCATTTCCTTCTCCAATGCATGAAAGTGAAAAGTCAAAGTGAAGTCGCTCAGTTGTGTCCGACTCTTAGCGACCCCATGGACTAAAGCCTACCAGGCTCCTCCGTCCATGGGATTTTCCAGGCAAAAGTACTGGGGTGGGGTGCCATTGCCTTCCCCGGACAAGGTGTATAGAAATGAGAGAAACCCATGAGGAATTATATCCCAGCAATTAATGCATGTTTAATTCTGGTTAGATACAGTTGCAGACCGTGGTGTTGCAAAGAGTTGGGATATGACTAGGTGACAGAGCAACAACCACAGCAACTTTTCTGTAGTATAATTCCATCCATCGCTCTCTTTTTTGCTATAATTTCATATATAGTAAGTATTCATATTATATATTATATATGAAAAGCACAGTAGTATAATTATTGCTATATAGAAGCATGCATCTTTTAAAAAAATTGAGAAGGGAAAAGAGGTACATTTTAAAAACAATTTACATTTACCCACATAATTATCAATTCCAGTGATCTTGCTTTCTTCATATTTGTGTTAACATCTAGTATCATTTTCTTTCAACTTGACAATTTCCTTTACCATATCTTGAATGACACGTATACTAACAATGATTTATCACAGTTTTTGTTTATTCAGGAATGCTTTTATTTCTCTATTTTTAAAGAATAGTACTTATATATCATTAAATATATACATATATATTTCAGCATTTCAAACATACCATCCTATAAACTTATAGCTTCTGGTGGTTTTCATGAGAACTAAGATGTTAATCTTTTTGTCTTGTATGTGGTGAATTGTTTTTCTGTTACTCCTTTCAAGAATTTTCTTTTGTTTTGGCTTTCAACAGTTTGTCTATTTTATATCTGTGTGTGGAATCTCTTTGCTTTTAAACTTCTTTGGTGTCATTTTTTAAAATCAAATTTGGGGAGTTGTGTGCCATTATCTTTCATTTCTTTTCCTGCCCTTTGTCTCTTTGCACAGCTCCAGGGCTTCCTAATACATCTATGTCAGTGTGCCTGATGTTGTCCTAAAGGTCTCTGAGGTTCTGTTTATCCTTTTTTTCCCCTTTCCTTTCTTCAGATTATGTATTTCTGTTGATCCATATTCATGTTCACTGATTTGGTTTTCTTCGGCTATCTCAATCCTTCTATTCAGGCCATCTAGAAAATGTCTTATTTTAGATTTAAAATTTTCACATTAGATTTTCCATTTGGTATATTTGTAGAATTTCTATTTCTTACTGATATCACCTTTTTAGGGAGGCATTTTCATATCTTATTTAATTATTTAAGCATTGTTTCCTTTGATTCTTTGAACATGGATACAGTGGTCATTTTGAAATCATTGTCTGCAAAATCTAATACGTAGGTCCAGTGGAGACAGTTTCTATCATCTAATAGTTTTACTGAGCAAAATTCACTCTCTTATTTATTTACATGATTCAATTTTTTTTAAATTTGGTTTTGTAGATTGTACCTTTCTCACAACACAGGGTGTTGTAGCATTTCTGGGTTCTGACTTTCTTAACTGAGCAACATTGTTATCATTGCTTATCTTTGTTTTGCTTTGATTTGCTTTATGCTATAACTTTCCTGGACTTAATCTGTGGACTCCTCTCCTCTGCTGTGTGTGATCATTCAGTGATGCTTCACTCACTTTTATTCTGTCTGTTTTTTGCTTGTTGGTTTTGCCCTTGATTCCTAGTGATGCTACCTGTGACTGCACAGCTTGCCAGATAGCCAATGATTGGTGAAAGTTTGTTCAAACCTAAAACCAGTAAAGATTCCCACTCTGCAGTGATGATTGTACCAGATTGGAGGGTATTTCCAAAGTCCAGGGAGTTTGCACATGTTTCTACCAGAGTCCCTTCAGACACCATGTGCGTGCTCAGAGCATTTCATTCAGCCATAGTTGCTTGGAGGTCTTGGACCATTTTGGGTCTCCTCTCCAAGTACACATAGCTCCCCAGCAGAAATATGGGAGAGCCCTTGGCTCTTATTTCTAGGATCACCTTGCTAAAAGTTTTGGTTGCCCAGTGGACTAACTACAATTCCAATTGTTATCTTAAGACAACAGAGCCGCAAGCTTTCCATATGTGATTCCAGTTGTGTTTGCTCCTGTTTGTACTATTATCATTGAGGTTGAACTTTCCACATTGAAACAAAGTCAGCTTCTTCTTCCATGGAAGCTTCTTGTTTTCACAGCCAATGCTGCCCTGGAAGAACCACCATGCTGACTGAGATGGCAGGAGTGGGTATGGGAGTAGCCCCGGCAAAAATGCTCTATAGTTGAGGAAGCTGAGATTAGTAATATTGTTTTTGTGTTAGTTGCTCAGTCATATCCAACTCTTTGCAACCCTACAGACAGTAGCCCACCAGGCTCCTCTGTCCATAATATACTCCAGGCAAGAATATTGGAGTGGGTTTCCATGCCCTCCTCCAGGGGATCTTCCTGACCCAGGGTTGGAATGCTCATGAATTAGCAGGAGGGCTCTTTATCACTAGCACCACCTGAGAAGTCCCTACTTCCCTTAGTAGTCTCCATCTTTCTACTTATTGCTAGTTCATAATTATCAGTATATTCTTTATTAAGGGCATGGTCTCCAGGCTAAATACCCCTAGGCTCTGAGAATATGTTTGATGTTGTAGAATATCAAAGCATAAAACCTAATCTTGAATGTAGTGACCTGCTTGAATTGTACTTATCAAAGTTCTTCACAGTGTAACCATTTTTTTTCTTGTATAATACATCCAGCATTACTATCTCTGAATTCCTGGCTATTTGCCTCTGAAGCACAAGCTATCTGAGGCTAGGGTAGTATATTATTTTTTCTAGGCATGTTTGGAAATAGCATAGAATCTGTGGCTCACAGGATAGAAATTATGTTCTCAGAGTTCTGGAAGCTGGAAGTCCAAAATCAAGGTATTGGCAGGGTTGGCTTCTCCTGTGGCCTCTCTCCAGGTCTTACAGAATGCCACCTTCTTGATGTGTCTTCACCTGTCTTCTCTGTCTGTGGATGCATCCTTGTGTCTGTGTGTCCTAATCTCCCCTTTCTTCAAGGACCCCAGTCAGACTGGATTAAGACCAGCCTGAAAGGCTTTTTTGTAGCTTAATCACCTCTTTAAAAGTCTTATCTCTAAATTTGGTTGCATTCCCAGGTACTGGGGTTTGGAACTTCAACATTTGAATTTTAGGGGGAGAAATTCAGCCCATGACAGTTACTGATGCTCTGAAAGAACACAGAAAATAAAGCTGAAATGAGGGCTGTTTTAATCTATCTTGACAGCTACTTAAATTTGATTTGCTCTTTACCTACAAAATAAAAAACCTACCATCATAGGAATTGAAATTAGAAAACATGCATAAAAATTGTGCTACACAATCTTAGAATATAATTCTCCATGGATTCCTTATGTTTCTGTGTGGTCTCTTCACTTCTGAGCAAAGGGCATGTATGAATAGCAACTGGAATTGGAAGTTGCAAAGAGTATATCCCTCTAGAAAGATTTAGAATCATCCTAGGATATTGAAGATGACATCTTCTACTTCCTCTTACTTGAAGCATTTGCTTACATTATGGGTAATAACCTTAAAGATAGCATCCTACTCTCCCATGGAGGAAATTCGCTTCATCCCTGGGTAGTGAGTAATCTCAGTCTCTCTAGAAGGGAGGATGGGAAGGTCAATGTCACAAACAGTTCTGATAAAGGTCAGAATCTTCTAAAACTCAGAGTTCTTCTCCTGTAGCGGCAGGTCCTCACAATATCTCCCTGCAGGAAATGGGACAGGGTGAACCAGTGTATGGAATTGCTATGGCTACTCTTTTTTTTCTATGAATAATAAACTGTCTCTGACACAGAGGCCCCTGTTCTTCTGTCAGAATATGGATATAAAACTCTATACCAGAGTAACGGGCTGCTTGCAAGTAGGGTAAAATTTCAGACCCTTCACAATATCTTACTCAACATAGTTAACCACCAACATAACTATCAGTTCTTACATTTACTTTGTCAAGCATTTTTGTGACCTTAAGCTAGATAGCATATGATCAATAGGGAAACAATTTCTTGGGATCTCTCAGATTTTCTCCGGAGTACAATTTAATTCCTACATATTTATCATATAATTTAAGGCAGAAATGCATTAAAAGCAAATATTTGACTATAATAAATAAGGAGCAATTACTATTGTTGTCTTTCAGTCGTTAAGTCATATTCAACTCTTTCTGACCCCATGGTCTATAGCCTGCCATGCTCCCTGTCCTCCACTATCTCCCGATATTGCTCAAATTTATGTCCATCAAGTCGGTTATGCTATCTATCTCATTCTCTACTGCCCCCCTTCTTCTTTTGCCTTCAGTCTTTCCCAGCATCAGGGTCTTTTCCAATGTATCAGCTCTTCACATCAAATGGCCAAAATATTGGAGCTTCAGCATCAGTCTTTCCTTAATGAATATTCAGGGTTGATTTTTTTTTTTAAGACCAACCTGAAACGATTGACTATTTGGTCTCCTTGCAGTCCATGGGATTTTCAAGGGTCTTCTCCAGCACTGCAATTTGAAAGCATCAATTTTTTGGTGCCCAGTCTTCTTTATGGTCCAACTCTCACATCCATACGTGACTGCTGGAAAAACCATAGGTTTGACAATATGGATCTTTATTGGCAAAATGATGTCGCTAGCTTTTTAATACTCTATCTAGATTTGTCATAGCTTTTCTTCCAAGAAGCAAACATCTTAATTTCATGGCTGAAATACCTAGACTATGTTAATACTTGGAATCTTGTTCTAACTGTGAAAACTCAAAATATCCAACAGTGGTAATAATCCTTTTACATAGTTGATAGAAGTGCCTTTTGTTAAATCTCTTCAATAGCATGCCATAAGTTAGCTCCAATTAGTAGATTTATTTTCTTAAAAGATAGTGATTGGGACATAAAAAAAAATTTCCCTTGTTTACCTCTCTCCCATTACTAAAATATGCCTTGATTCATTGTCTGAAAAATATAACCTCAGTAGAGTCTGTAACAAAAACCAAGGTGAAGTATCTATAGCAGATACAGGCTATGTAATAACTATAGCTAAAATACCTATCTGTTAACTATTGAGCACAACAGAGCAGGCAATGAAGGAAGAGACCACAGGTCAAATATCTCTAAACAAATGTGCAGGATAATAACTATATGAGAGAGTACACTTCAGTTTTTGAGTTTTAATGGATCTTCAGCTAATGCTAAAATTCATCTCTGATCGCATTTTATCTTTTTAATTCTATTCTCTCAGTATAATACACTAACCAGCATCAACCCCTCTCCCACACTTTTCAACATGTGATTTTAAAAAGAATCCAAAATAAATTTGGATTTAATCTACTTTTTTTGTTTCACTCTAGCCATGAAGATATATCCAGTTTAACAACCTCCACCAAGTGATTCTTAGGCACTCCCATTTTGAATCCTACTTGGTAACCTTGCTCTTTATATATCTGAAAATTTCTCCTTAATTTAAAATTCAGACCTAAAGTTTCAAACGTGATGTTAATTGATTTCCTTTAGGGCCTGCTGGACTGTACTAATAGTGCAACACTGAAATTTGCAACAGCTCTTCATGTATATTGTCCATCTAATCATAACACTAGTCCTATAGAAAGGTTAATTTTTACTTTACATATTAAAATTTTAAATAGTTAATAACGTAACTCATATCTTGTTTGTAACTAATAAAACTTGAACTTGAGAATACCAGAAGTAGACCAGTAACCCAAAGTAACAGTGTTAGTCGCTCAGTTGTGTCCTAGTCTTTGCGACCTCAAGTACTGTAGCATGCCAGGCTTCATTGTCTATGGAATTCTCCAGGCAAGAACATTGGGATGGGTTTCCCTGCCCTTCTCCAGGGTATTTCCCAACCCAGGGATCAAACCTGGGTCTCTTGCATTGCAGCCAGATTCTTTACTATCTAAGCCATCAGGGAAGCCCTAATATACCAAATTGTTCTTGTTTAGTCACTCATCATGTCCAGCTCTTTGCGACCCCAAACACTGCAGCATGCCAGCTTTTCCTGTCCTTTATCATCTCCTGGAGTCTGCTCAAACTCATGTCCATTGAGTCGGTGATGCCATTCAGATATCTTGTCTTCTGTCATCCCCTTCTCCTCCTGCCTTCAATATTTCCTAGCATCAGGGTCTTTTCCAATGAGTTGGCTCTAGGTATCAGGTGCCCAAAATATTGGAGCTTCAGTTTCAGCATCAGTCCTTCCATTGAATAATCAGGGTTGATTTCCTTTAGGATTCACTGTTTTGACCTCCTTGCAGTCCAAGGGACTCTCAAGAGTCTTCTTCAACTCTACAATTTGAAAGCGCTCAGCCTTCTTTATGGTCCAACTCTCATATCTGTACGTGACTACTGAAAAAACCATAGCTTTGACTATAAACAAAATAGCCACATATTAATTCTACCTAGAGCTAGATATTTCTGTCTATAAATTTGACTACACCGATCACCACCAGGCTGCCTCCATAATGTCTATTTTGAATATTTTGCCTTTCTTTCCCACAGATTGTTTTGCTTAGAAAATTTACTCATTGTTGCCATTATGCAAACAAACCACTCCCATTATTGAATTTTCCTTTTGATTCCACCTGAATTTTAGCATCCTCATCATAACACTAATTTTAAAACATTATCATAACTCCCATCCCTCCTACCAAAAGTTTCTGATAAATTTGTTTTGTGATTTTGTTCTTAATGTGGCTATGAGGTTGAATTCTTGTCATGTATGTTATGCAACAGGATACTCAGTTGCACTTTCATTGTTACCTCATATTGGTACTGGAATCCACAACTGGGGACTGATAAGCAAAATGTAACAGGTGTGGATATGAGAGTTGGAGCATAAGAAGGCTGAGTGCCAAAGAATTGATGCTTTCAAATTGTGGTGCTGGAGAAGACTCTTGAGAGTCCCTTGGACTGCAAGGAGATCAAATCAGTCAATACTAAAGGAAATCAACCCTGAATATTCATTAGGAATGATGTTGAAGCTGAAGCTCCGATATTTTGGCTACCTGATGCAAAGAGCTGACTCATTGGAAAAGATTGTGATGCTGGGAAAGATAGAAGGCAGGAGGAGAAGGGGACGACAGAGTACGATATGGTTGGGTGGCATCACTGACACAATGAACATGAGGTTCAGCAAGCTCTGGGAGATGGTGAAGGACAGGGAAGACTGGTGTGATGCCATTCACAGGGTCACAAAGAGTCAGACACAACTGAGCACCTGAACAACAACAACAAAACAAGCAGCTGGAGGTCTGACACCGCCCTCAGCACTTAAAGGGTTAGAACTGGTCCTGATGCTCCTATTCGATTCCAATTTCTGAACCCTCATTTTTAAAAAAAACTTTAGTTTTTTATTGGAGTATAGCCAATTAACAAAGTTGTGACAGTTTCAGAAGGACAGCGAAGGGACATATACATGACTCCATTCTCCCAGAAACTCCTTTCCCATTCAGGCTTCCACATAACATTGAGCAGAATTCCCTGTGCTATACAGTAGAACTTGATTGGTTATCCACTTTAAATGAAGCAATGTGTACACGTCTATCCCAAGCTCCCCGACCTTCCCTTCCCCTCATTTTTCCTCACATAAGTCTGCTAATCTGTTTCTGTTTTGTAAATAAGTTCATTTGTATGATTTATTTTTAGATTCTGCATGTAAAAGATGTCATAGGATATTTCTCCTCCTCTCCAATTTACTTCACTCAGCATGACAATCTCTAGGTGCATCCATGTTGCTGTAAATGCCATTATTTCATTCTTTTTAATGACAAGGCAATTCAGTTCAGTTCAGTCACTCAGTCATGTCTGACTCTTTGCGACTCCATGGACTGCAGCACACCAGGCTTTCCTGTCCATCACCAACTCACCAAGCTTACTCAAACTCATGTCCATCAAGGTGGTGATGCCATCCAACCATCTTATCCTTGTCCCTTTCTCTTCCCACTTTCAATCTTTCCCATCATCAGGGTCTTTTCAAATGAGCCAGTTCTTTGCATCAGGTGGCCAAAGTATTGGAGTTTCAGCTTCAGCATCAGTCGTTCCATTGAATATTCAAGACTGATTTCCTTTAGGATTGACCGGTTTGATTTCCTTGCAGTCCCAAGAGACTTCTCCAACACCACAGTCCAAAACTATCAAATTTCTGGCATTCAACTTTATTTATAGTCCAACTCTCACATCTATACATGACTACTAAGGAAACCATAGATTTGACTAGATGGACCTTTGTTGGCAAAGTAATGTCTCTGCTTTTTTTTATTTTTTTCAATTACATTTTATTTTGCTTAACTTTACAATATTGTATTGCTTTTGCCATACATCGAGATGGATCTTACACAAGTATATATGTGTTCCCCATCCTGAACCCTCCTCCCTCCTCCCTCCCCATACCATCCCCCCGGGTCGTTCCAGTGCACCAGCCCCAGACATCTGCTATCAGGCATCGTACCTGGACTGGAAACTCGTTTCAGATATCAGATCAGATCAGATCAGATCAGTCGCTCAGTCGTGTCCGACTCTTTGCGACCCCATGAACTGCAGCACGCCAGGCCTCCCTATCCATCACCAGCTCTCGGAGGTCACCCAGACTCACATTCATCGAGTCAGTGATCCCATCCAGCCATCTCATCCTCTGTCGTCCCCTTCTCCTCCTGCCCTCAATCCCTCCAGGCATCAGAATCTTCTCCAATGAGTCAACTCTTCGCATGAGGTGGCCAAAATACTGGAGTTTCAGCTTTAGCATCATTCCTTCCAAAGAAATCCCAGGTCTGATCTCCTTCAGAATGGACCGGTTGGATCTCCTTGCAGTCCAAGGGACTCTCAAGAGTCTTCTCCAACACCACACTTCAAAAGCATCAATTCTTCGGCGCTCAGCCTTCTTCACAGTCCACCTTTCACATCTATACATGACCACAGGAAAGACCATAGCCTTGACTAGGCGAACCTTTGTTGGCAAAGTGATGTCTCTGCTTTTGAATATGCTATCTAGGTTGGCCATAACCTTCCTTCCAAGGAGTAAGCGTCTTTTAATTTCATGGCTGCAGTCACCATCTGCAGTGATTTTGGAGCCCAGAAAAATAAAGTCTGACACTGTTTCCACTGTTTCTCCATCTATTTCCCATGTAGTGATGGGACCAGATGCCATGATCTTCGTTTTCTGAATGTTGAGCTTTAAGCCAACCTTTTCACTCTCCACTTTCACTTTCATCAAGAGGCTTTTTAGTTCCTCTTCACTTTCTGCCATCAGGGTGGTATCATCTGCATATCTGAGGTTATTGATATTTCTCCCAGCAATCTTGATTCCAGCTTGTGTTTCCTCCAGTCCAGCATTTCTCACGATGTACTCTGCATATAAGTTAAATAAACATGGTGACAATATGCAGCCTTGATGTACTCCTTTTCCTATTTGGAACCAGTCTGTTGTTCCATGACCAGTTCTAACTGTTGCTTCCTGACCTGCATAAAGATTTCTTAAGAGGCAGATCAGGTGGTCTGGTATTCCCATCTCTTTCGGAATTTTCCACAGTTTATTGTGATCTACACAGTCAAAGGCTTTGGCATAGTCAATAAAGCAGAAATAGATGTTTTTCTGGAACTCTCTTGCTTTTTCCATGATCCAGCGGATGTTGGCAATTTGATCTCTGGTTCCTCTGCCTTTTCTAAATCCAGCTTGAACATCAGGAAGTTCACAGTTCACATATTGCTGAAGCCTGTCTTGGAGAATTTTGAGCATTACTTTACTAGCGTGTGAGATGAGTGCAATTGTGCGGTAGTTTGAGCACTCTTTGGCATTGCCTTTCTTTGGGATTGGGATGAAAACTGACCTTTTCCAATCCTGTGGCCACTGCTGAGTTTTCCAAATTTGCTGGCATATTGAGTGCAGCACTTTCACAGCATCATCTTTCAGGACTTGGAATAGCTCCACTGGAATTCCGTCACCTCCACTAGCTTTGTTCCTAGTGATGCTTTCTAAGGCCCACTTGACTTCACATTCCAGGATGTCTGGCTCTAGGTCAGTGATCACACCATCATGATTATCTGGGTCGTGAAGCTCTCTTTTGTACAGTTCTGCTGTGTATTCTTGCCACCTCTTCTTAATATCTTCTGCTTCTGTTAGGTCCACACCATTTCTGTCCTTTATCGAGCCCATCTTTGCATGAAATGTTCCTTTGGTATCTCTGATTTTCTTGAATAGATCCTTAGTCTTTCCCATTCTGTTGTTTTCCTCTATTTCTTTGCATTAATCGCTGAAGAAGGCTTTCTTATCTCTTCTTGCTATTCTTTGGAACTCTGCATTCAGATGTTTATATCTTTCCTTTTCTCCTTTGCTTTTCGCTTCTCTTCTTTTTTGCAGCTATTTGCAAGGCCTCCCCAGACAGCCATTTTGCTTTTTTGCATTTCTTTTCCATGGGGATGGTCTTGATCCCTGTCTCCTGTACAATGTCACGAACCTCATTCCATAGTTCATCAGGCGCTCTATCAGATCTAGGCCCTTAAATCTATTTCTTACTTCCACTGTATAATCATAAGGGATTTGATTTAGGTCATACCTGAATGGTCTAGTAGTTTTCCCTACTTTCTTCAATTTCAGTCTGAATTTGGCAATAAGGAGTTCATGGTCTGAGCCACAGTCAGCTCCTGGTCTTGTTTTTGCTGACTGGATAGAGCTTCTCCATCTTTGGCTGCAAAGAATATAATCGATCTGATTTCGGTGTTGACCATCTGGTGATGTCCATGTATAGAGTCTTCTCTTGTGTTGTTGGAAGAGGGTATTTGCTATGACCAGTGCATTTTCTTGGCAAAACTCTGTTAGTCTTTGCCCTGCTTCATTCCGTGTTCCAAGGCCAAATTTGCCTGTTACTCCAGGTGTTTCTTGACTTCCTTCTTTTGCATTCCAGTCCCCTATAATGAAAAGGACATCTTTTTTGGGTGTTAGTTCTAAAAGGTCTTGTAGGTCTTCATAGAACTGTTCAACTTCAGTTTCTTCAGTGTTACTGGTTGGGGCATAGACTTGGATTACTGTGACATTGAATGGTTTGCCTTGGAAACGAACAGAGATCATTCTGTCGTTTTTGAGATTGCATCCAAGTACTGCATTTCGGACTCTTTTGTTGACCATGATGGCCACACCGTTTCTTCTGAGGGATTCCTGCCCACAGTAGTAGATATAATGGTCCTCTGAGTTAAATTCACCCATTCCAGTCCATTTTAGTTCGCTAATTCCTAGAGTGTCAACATTTACTCTTGCCATCTCTTGTTTGACCACTTCCAATTTGCCTTGATTCATGGACCTGACATTCCAGGTTCCTATGCAATATTGTTCTTTACAGCATCGGACTTTACTTCTATCACCAGACACATCTACAGCTGGGTATTCTTTCTGCTTTGGTTCCATCCCTTCATTCTTTCTGGAGTTATTTCTCCACTGATCTCCAGTAGCATATTGGGCCCTTACTGACCTGGGGAGTTTCTCTTTCAGTATCCTATCATTTTGTCTTTTCATACTGTTCATGGGGTTCTCAAGGCAAGAATACTGAAGTGGTTTGCCATTCCCTTCTCCAGCGGACCACACCCTGTCAGATCTCTTCACCATGACCCGCCCATCCTGGGTTGCCCCACGGGCATGGTTTAATTTCAATGAGTTAGACAAGGCTGTGGTCCTGGTGTGATTAGATTGACTAGTTTTCTGTGAGTATGGTTTCAGTGTATTTGCCCTCTGATGCCCTCTTGCAAGACCTATCGTCTTACTTGGGTTTCTCTTACCTTGGGTGTGGGGTATCTCTTCCCGGCTGCTCCAGCAAAGCACAGCCATCGCACCTTACCTTGTATATGAGACTATACATATTTCAATGCTATTCTCCCAAATCATCCCACCCTCTCCCGTTCCCAGAGACCCAAAGTCTGTTCTATACATCAGTGTCTGTTTTGCTGTCCCGTAAACAGGGTCATTGTTACCATCTTTCTAAACTCCATATATATGCATTAGGATACTGTATTTGTGTTTTTCTTTCTGGCTTATTTCACTCTGTATAATAGGCTTAACATGCTGTCTAGGTTGGTCATAGCTTTTCTTCCAAGTAACAAACATCTTTTAATTTCATTGCTGCAGTTATCATCTGCAGTGATTTTGGAACCCCCAAAATAAAGTCTCTTACTGTTTCCATTGTTTCCCCATCTATTTTCCATGAAGTGATGGGACTGGATGCCATGATCTTAGTTTTCTGAATGTTGAGTTTTAAGCCAAATTTTTCACTGTACTCTTTCACTTTCATCCAGAGGCCAGGCTTTCATCAAGACTTTTCATCAAGTATTTTCATCAAGACTTTCATCAAGTTGGCAGGCAATATTCCACTGTATATGTGTACCACATCTTCTTTATTCTTCTGTCAATGGACACTTAGATTGCTTCTTGGTTATTATAAACAGTGCTGCCATGGACATTGGGATGCACGTATTCTTTCAGATCATGTTTTTCTCTGGATATATGCCCAGGAGTGGGATTGCTGGACCATATGGTAGTTCTATTTTTACCTTTTTAAGGAACCTCCATACTGTTCTCCAGAGTGCCTGTACCATTTTACAGTCCCACCAACAGTGAAGGAGGTGAACCCTCCATTTTAACCAAATGAGGATGTTTCCAACAAAATTACTCAAGAGATTTAAGGGTTGCCCTCGTTCCTCTACTGAAAGTCTGCTTTTCCATCCAACTATCATAGCTACATGTGCTCATTTAAGCAGGGGTGGGAAGAGAACTGAAGCGATAGTCCTCGGCAAGAAGAAGAGGCAAGGTTGAACAGCAAGCAGAACCTGAGAGTGCATGTGGACACAGTTCCATTTTAGCACAGAAGAATCAGATGTGAAGCATGTGGCAGGAGCCTAGCTGGGAAAGCTGGCTGGCTGCCAAGTGAACAAAAGCTTGGGATGATAGCAGAAGAAGGTTGGAATGGAGCAAGCCAGAGGAATCACCATCTTTGGGAATCTCCTGTCAGTAGGTTTACCCATGTTGCAATGAGATAGTAGTCTTCAGAATTTTGTGACACCAATGCTTGCCTAGATAATGGAGAATTAAAACTGCAGCCAATGAGACACATATTGCTACCCTAATCCAGTGAAGGATAGAGGGACCCAAAAGAAAGAACAAGAGCAGTGATAAGGCAGACCATACCATTTCGGCCTCTAGCATGTGGGTTTCTGGGGCAAGAGTCAAGCATTTCTAGGCAGAAAATTATAGAAGATATGCCTTGAATTACACAGGAGATGAGAGATTAAGCTTGATGACACCTATCTGACTTTTTCAAATCTGACAAGGACCATAAAGTTATAGAATCTGCCCATGATTGTATCAAAGAATAAATAGATCTCTAAATCTTTGTATCTCATTTGCTTTGCACTCTATTTAGCAAACAAGTAAAAATTAAAATGTAATCATTTTCTTAAAAATAATGGCAATTTGGCCTTACAATTTTACCCATTATGAAGTTAGTATCTCCTTATTTATTTATTAGTCCAGCAGTTCACACCAGCAGCATTGGTATCACTTACAAGAGCTTGTTAGAAATTTTCAAGTTTGACTCCTGAGTCACTAAAGCAGAGACTTAGAGGTAGAGCCCAAAGGTATGTGTTTTAATAAGCCTTCCAGATACGTATATTGCCTAGTGAAGTTTAAGAATCACTACATAGTTTTTTTTTCTTCTTCTATTTTGTTTGTCTTTCGGGGGAAGGCAATGGCACCCCACCCCAGTACTTTTGCCTGGAAAATCCCATGGACGGAGGAGCCTGGTAGGCTACAGTCCATGGGGTCACTAAGAGTCAGGCACGACTGAGTGACTTCACTTACACTTCTCACTTTAATGCATTGGAGAAGGAAATGGCAACCCACTCCAGTGTTCTTGCCTGGAGAATCCCAGGGATGGGGGGGCCTGGTGGGCTTCCGTCTATGGGGTCCCACAGAGTCGGACATGACTGAAGCAACTTAGCAGCAGCTTGTCTTTAGTTAAGGAGTTATACTAATACTATTAAAGATTTAATTTTAATAATTTAATGACATTTTGCAGTTTTGTATATCAGTTCATCATTTCCCTAATATTTGTTTAAACTTAAAAAATATATGGATCTTTAATTACACTATTATACCAATATACATCACAACACAATGCTATTCAGTAAATAGTTCATAACTTCTGCATATTTTTCCAATGAAAGTATTTCACATATTGATAATTATGTTGTTACTGATTGATATGTTATTAATGATCTATTAAAATTTCTTTAGAGTGTTATGTCTATGCCCTTTAAAATATAAGCATTTCTGTAATTTTAGTATTGTGCTTAATTCAAAGTGATAAAATGAAATAATTAACACATTCCCCAATTTTATCTGGCTCAGTAACTTAACAGTTCATAATTGACCCAGATTTAGCTGATAAAAATTTTCTATTGCTTTCAAAATTTTATCATAACAAGCTTAAATTTACCTTCTTAAAAATGTTTTATGTCTGATTTAATATCTTTCCTGGCCTTGATTTGTACTGATTTTTTTTTTTTTTTTACTTTTTTTTTTAACTGTCCAGGAATATCATCATTTTAAGTGAAAAGTTGCTAAACTCACATTCACTTCAAAATCAGCTTACTTACATAATGGGAAGACAATGAATAAATTTTTTTCTTCCTTTAAACCACAACCATCACATTTGTTCTAAAAGTACAGATACACACACACACACACACACACTCTCTCTCTTCTAATTTAACCATTGCCTCTCTTGCTGTGGAGCTAAATTAAGATTGCGTAAGACTTTTCTTGGTATCTGTTTCTGAGTAAAACAGACAAACTTTAATTTTGTTAATTCTGATTTTAAAAAACACTTCTCAGATTTTACCACTCATGAAATGTAAAGCATTGGCACATTATAGTTTGAAAAGATATTACAGAGAAAAGAGGCTAATGACTAGCAAGCATTGTATTAACACAAACATTTCATTTCTACCCAAAAAATGTCCAGTGCCAAAGATATCTTTTGATTTCATGCTAGTGTCTACACTATCTCCACATGCCCTTAAGTGTAATGGAATTTGACTTAACACTGCTAGAGTGGATTAGTAACAAAAATAACAACATCGCTGTGTTTTTAGATGCTTGAAGGACATAAGGAATCTTCATAACTGCTAAAAATACAGTATAGTATCCCAGACAAAGGGATTCTAAGAACATGTGAGGTCTAAACGTTGTGGATTTGTGCCAGCTGAGCAGAGCAACAAGCAGTTCATTTGAGCAGCCTGCACAAACACTCCTTTCATAGAGGAACACTCTGTTACTATCCCATCCCCTCCTGTCTCCCTGAAAAATCCCATACATGACATTTGCATTGACTTCATCAGCTTCAAATTGCACCATCATGAATACTAGCATGCATTTTGTATTCTTTCCATCAATAGCCTGGACAGGAGGCTAATTAGCGTACCTCCGATGCTTTAAACACAGGATTGCCATAAAGGGCAATTCTGTCTCACAAAACCTCAACTTCAAAACTGTCAATTTAGAGAAGGGATATTTTTTTTTTCCCTAACACAAACTGAACCTAAATGGCTACCTATATGTAAAAGTTTTATTTCTATGGTAAAATGTGAAATGATATTTTGAAAACCTTTCCAGCTCCAACTAGTGAGTGCTGTGTAGACTTTAGATTGTTGTAAATGAAGTCATTTGTTGAATACTATAAAGTAATATGACACAGTTAGAATAATAGTGGTGGGAATGAAATTCAAACCTTTATTTCCAGTATTTGCTCTCATAGCTGGTCATGCTTTAGGCACCTTTCACTGGATTCAGACCTGCCATAGGTGTTAGAAACTGATAGACCTCTGATAGGTACTAATTATTTCTTAAGTATGAGAGTGAATAACCATGTATAATATTCCAACAGAGTAAGAATTTGAAAGTTTTTATATAAATTTTCAATATTGATAGTTTAAAAAGATATAAGATCGAAATAACTGACCTGACTATAGACACATTGCATATGTATGTATATAAGTGCATATGTGTATATATATTTTGCATACTTATACAGATATATATACAAACATAAGCACAAGATTTTTTCTTTTTTTTTCCTTTTCAATTGCAAGTTTTTTTTTTAAAAAAAATATTACTTCTTGAGTTTTTCCCATAAAATAATGAACTAGAATATCTCTCACAAGAGTTATATACATCCTTCATCTTGATAAAATAAATACATCATTTTGTAGAAATTAGTTAAGGGGAATGAAGACAAACATCTCATATGTCATCCGATTGTGTTTAAGATTCTTCATTCGTACTCACATAATAGTTATGACCGAGAGAAATCTCTCCTTTCCCTTTTGTGGGAATGATAATCAAGTGATTACTGCCATCTGTATGTGAGCCAGACTGTGTTATAACAAGGTCAAAATTTCTGTGTGGTAAAGCTTTCAAAGCACATTTATAATTGAGAACCACTCTTAACAATAGTTTTTGAGGAGTTACTTTGTGCCCATGATAATGAGGTTTGACCTGTAATGCGTTTTCTGTGTTTGTATATATTGTGAAATGATCATCACAATAAGTCTAATTAACATCTATCACCATCAGATCAGATCAGATCAGATTAGTCGCTCAGTCGTGTCCGACTCTTTGCGACCCCATGAACCGCAGCACGCCAGGCCTCCCTGTCCATCACCAGCACCCGGAGGTCACTCAGACTCGCATCCATCGAGTCAGTGATGCCATCCAGCCATCTCATCCTCTGTCGTCCCCTTCTCCTCCTGCCCTCAATTCCTCCCAGCATCAGAGTCTTCTCCAATGAGTCAACTCTTCGCATGAGGTGGCCAAAATACTGGAGTTTCAGCTTTAGCATCATTCCTTCTAAAGAAATTCCAGGATTGATCTCCTTCAGAATGGACTGGTTGGATCTTCTTGCAGTCCAAGGGACTCTCAAGAGTCTTCTCCAACACCACAGTTCAAAAGCATCAATTCTTCGGCGCTCAGCCTTCTTCACAGTCCAACTCTCACATCCATACATGACCACAGGAAAGACCATAGCCTTGACTAGGCGAACCTTTGTTGGTAAAGTAATGTCTCTGCTTTTGAATATGCTATCTAGGTTGGTCATAACTTTCCTTCCAAGGAGCAAGCGTCTTTTAATTTCATGGCTGCAGTCACCATCTGCAGTGATTTTGGAGCCCAGAAAAACAAAGTCTGACACTGTTTCCACTGTTTCCCCATCTATTTCCCATGCAGTGATGGGACCAGATGCCATGATCTTCGTTTTCTGAATGTTGAGCTTTAAGCCAACCTTTTCACTCTCCACTTTCACTTTCATCAAGAGGCTTTTTAGCCCCTCCTCACTTTCTGCCATAAGAGTGGTGTCATCTGCATATCTGAGGTTATTGCTATTTCTCCCGGCAATCTTGATTCCAACTTGTGTTTCTTCCAGTCCAGCATTTCTCATGATGTACTCTGCATATAAGTTAAATAAACATATAAGTTAAATAAACATATAAGTTAAATAAATCTATCACCATACTTAGTTACTATTCTTTTTTCTTGTGATGAGATCTTTTAAGGTCTACACTCATAGCATCTTTTAAAAATACAATTCAGCATTATTAACTATAGTCAGCATGCTGTAGATTATATCTTTAGGACTTATTTACATTATAACTGGAAGTCTGTGTGTTTTGATCCTGGTCATCCATTTGGCCCATCCCCAACCCCTGAAACCACCAATCTGTTCTCTGTATATATGAATTTGGTTCTTGTTTTGTTTGCTAGATTCCACGTACAAATGAGGTCATGTGGTATTCATCGTTTTCTGTTTGACTTATTTCACTTAGCATAATGCTTTTGAGGTCCATCTATGTTTTGACAATATGGCAAGGCTTCCTCCCTTTCTTTGGATGAATAATGTTTCATTGTATGAGTGTATATATATATACACACACTCAGTTGAATCTTCAACATGGATTTGAATTGTGCAAGTCCACGTATATGTGGATTTTTTCTCAGTAGTAAAAACTACATAATCCTCAATCAATTGGATTCACAGATGTGGAACCACCACCCATTTATATGGAGGAAGCTCAAATATCAAGGGCCTGCTGTAAAGTATACTTGGGTTTTCCACTGATGGACGGGTTGCTGCCTCTAACTTCCACAATGTTCAAGAGTCAGCTGTATATGTTTTCCATGTTTTCTTTATCCATTCATCCTTCAGTGGAATTAGGTTGTTTCACTGTCCTAGATACTTTTAATAATCCTACAGTGAACATGGGGGTGCATATGTCTGTTTGAATTAGTGTTTTCATTTCCTTCAGATAAATGCCCAGATGTGGGATTACTGGATCATATGGGAGTTCTATTTTTAATTTTTCCAACAACCTCCCACTGTTTCCCATAGTAGCCATATGAATTTTACCTTCCCAGCACAGTGTAAAAGTGTAATGCCTTTTATACACTAAAGGAACTACAATTATATATATATATATATATATATATATATATATATATATATATATATATCAGATCAGATCAGTCGCTCAGTCATGTCTGACTCTCCGTGACCCCATGAACCGCAGCATGCCAGGCCTCCCTGTCCATCACCAGCTCCCAGAGGTCACTCAGACTAGCATCCATCGAGTCAGTGATGCCATCCAGCCATCTCAATCTCCATGCTTTAGAATGGATCCTCATGATTAAAAAAAAAAATCATATGTTTTCCTTTTCAGAAACCACTAAGAATGTGTCTTTTAAAAGCTTATCTACTTATTTACTCTGGTCATTATATGTTGAAACAACATATCATGCTTATATCAACACCAGAGTAACAAGGAGCTTATCACCAATAATTTTTTTATTATGACTCCCAAAAACTGACTTAAAATTGCAAAACATTAGGGGACTTCATTCAAATGAATATTTTCTGAAGTGATATTATCAAACTATCATGAGTAAATTAATGAGTATATTAATTTAGAAATCATTAGCTCATATCTCATTTTAGCTAATACTGCTAAACAAATCAGAGTATCTGTAAGAACTTTAATTATTTAGTTAAATAGGATCTGAAACTAAACTTCTCTTCTGCATGCATTGGAAATAGACTGCAGATGATTACATTTCCATAGACTTCACAACATGAGCTGCTTTGAGTTTGAAATAAGAATGTTAAGGTTGCCAAGTATTATAAATGCTGTTATTTTGGATTATATAGAGTTATGAAAATCCAAATGTTTTACAAAGTTAAAAAGTATTCTTTTTTTGCTCACTTATAACTCAAAAATCACTAAAGTCATTCTGCCTAAACATGCCAAGAAACCCAGCTTCTTGCCATATGCCTGCATAATCTTATCAAATCTCTGGTATTCACGTGCACATTCTTACACACACACACACACATACAAACAAGGGATGCCAAAGACTAAAAATATATGTTTTACAGAAGCTTGAATTGAGACCATGACCTCATTTGAACACAGAATGTGGCCTATTTCTAGTGCTACTTTTAAGTCAGCATTAACAAAATTACATATGTGTGTTTTACTTAGAACTTCCTGGTACCCACTGTCATTTCACCCCAGTGATTGAAATAATCTCATAGATGCATAACTTTATTTCTAAATTTTATTTACTGTATACAACTTGCTTAATCAGTTAATAATGTTATAAAATAAAAGCATGCAGGGAGCACCAGATAAGCATTAGCTATAATAACATTTAGTATAATAATAATTAGTATTTAATAGCAATAACTATAATTAAAACACATGTTTAAATAGATTATTAGATACGGGCTTTAAGTTAGTGTCTAAAGCTCATAAAATTAACTCTATTAATAAATTGCTCATTAAATCTTTTTTACTTTGTGAAATTTAGCAGTTCAAACAATCTGTTCTGAGGCTCTGATTGTCCAAAGTGCAAAATTTCCTATTTGGAATTACCCATTGCCTACCCATGTGATCGTCAGCCTCCACTTCTAGGTCTTTACAGATGATGATAACAAGGATTATATTCTCCCTTGAGACATGGACTGAGAAGGGAATTTCAAATTTGGATACTCTGAAATGTTTAAAGAACACATAGTTCATGCCAAAGAGTAATTAAAGACTGCTCCTATATGTCTATGTGTTGGGGAAAAAAAAGGAGTGAGTGGAAAAGTGCCTCAAATATCTCTATACTTTGTTCCAGGGTAACATTTTTTGGGATATAGGAGGTTCTTTCCAAGCTGATCTCAGTCACCCCTCTATTCTAGGATTTTCCCAATATTCTGATCTGAACAAAGCGCCATTTCAAGATGTGTGTCCTTTCATATTATAGTTTGTACCTTTCTATTTTTCCAACTTCATCTCTTTGCTATGTATATTCATACTGTCTTGCAGTTAATTACTTATGTCTTTATCTCATCCAGGAGAGAGTTACTTTACTCTCCTTTTATTTTTAGCCTGGGTGAAAAGGCTGTTTATTTAGTATATGAATAAATGAGAAAATGTTTTCTGAGGAACTGTATATAAACTATCCAATGGGGTTGACAGTGGCATTAACTACTACCATAATAAATTTAGACCACGTCAATGGCTCACAGGTGTGGATACCTGTGTAATTACCAAGAAGTTTTGAAAGAAATACTTATGGAAAGACCCACTAAATACATATCAAAATATCTAGATATAGAGGGGACAGAATATAGAGAGGACTGAGCATTAATAAGTTTTTAAAATCCCCTGCTGCTAAGTCGCTTCAGTCGTGTCTGACTCTGTGAGACCCCATAGATGGCAGCCCACCAGGCTCCCCCGTCCCTGGGATTCTCCAGGCAAGAACACTGGAGTGGGTTGCCATTTCCTTCTCCAATGCATGCAAGTGAAAAGTGAAAGTGAAGTTGCTCAGTCATGTCCGACTCCTAGCGACCCCATGGACTGCAGTCCACCAGACCCCTCCATCCATGGGATTTTCCAGGCAAGAGTACTGGAGTGGGTTGCCATTGCCTTCTCTGTAAAATCCCCTAGGTTATTCTAGTAGATTGAGAACCACAGCCATGGATGACCTTCTATCTACCTATAAGGTTTGATATCACACGTACTCACAAATTAGGCCATGGTATCAATAAGCCTGGGTGTTGAAGTTAGTAATGTGGTTAATATGGATCTATTTCCTAGGCACTTTTACATTTCACAATATTGTTATAAAGTTTTCATGGAGTTCAGACCTATATTTTATTACCTATTTTTCACAACCAGATTTAGATATGGATTTGTGATTTTAACTGTTTCATTTTAATTCCTTCTACAAAATGTTTTGCAGATATTTATCTAAACTTCAACAAGTCACTTTGTGTTTCTCCTCTGATACAGTAGATATCTTTTAATGGATTGATCTGATTCTAGTCAATTTCTTTACTTGATTCAAAATTAACTTCCCTATGATTTTCTCTGGTCTTTCAAATATTAAATAAATCTTCATATCAGTAAATCCATCAAGTAGTTGAAAATAGTTATTTTATTTACTTTTCCAAACCATGTTTCCACATTCCTCTTATAATATGTTATTTGGCATTTGTATTACTCTGTAACAATTTTAAGTGTTTAAAATTAACAATTTTAATTAAAATGTATCACTATACAGCTATTTACTATTGTAAATACATAATGAACTAACAAACTGAAATAATACACATTTGACATGAACATTTTACCTTGATGAACCAAAGTTATCCCTGCCTCCCTGTCTATTTATATGCTTATTGTTGGGTTTTAAATTTCAATATAGATGTTCCATTTATCATAAATTTTTGGTATTTATTTTTGAAATCTAGTAGTGGTAATGTAGGAAAATGGGGAGATTTCTTGTGAAAGCTTGGGGCAGAGATATTTTTCAGTCATTTGGGCACTAATTTTGATTCCTCTCTCCAGAAGAATGTATGACCTTGCTTATTCAGAGGTTTGTTCACAACCTGTGTACACTTCCTTAAAAACAGCATATTGGATTGATAATTTAAGATTTTCCAAAATGTCATTTTAAAGTCCCATGCATAAAAATTCAGAATCATGACACTAATTGATATTTTGGAGTCTAATCAGAATCTATTTTGTTCAGATAGAGTGCTACAGGCAGCAGCCTTCCCCAGTGAAGGACTCTGGCTACATCTATTGATATCTTGGCACCATGGAAAACTCATTTCCATTATGATTTTATAGCCTTGGATAATTAAATTGGGAATGCAAATCTGTGTAGAGTGTGAGGGCTTATTGGTGCACACATACATGCACATGTATAATTGTATGCTTGTAGTTTTTAAAATTTTGTTTGGATCAGTATTTTGTTCCTTCTTAATCAGCTTATCTGGAAGTGAATACTCATCAAGTGTTAATTATTCCTCCTTGCTTTGGATCTATGTCATTCAGTTCAGTTCAGTTCAGTTTAGTCGCTCAGTTGTGTCCGACTCTTTGAGACCCCATGGATCACAGCACACCAGGCCTCCATGTCCATCAACAACTCCGGGAGTTCACTCAGACTCACATTCATCGAGTCAGTGATGCCATCCAGCCATCTCATCCTCTGTCGTCCCCTTCTGCTCCTGTCCCCAATCCCTCCCAGCATCAGGGTCTTTTTCAATGAGTCAACTCTTTGCATGAGCTGGCCAAAGTATTGGAGTTTCAGCTTTAGCATAAGTTCTTTCAATGAACACCCAGGACTGCTCTCCTTTAGGATGGACTGGTTGGATCTCCTTGCAGTCCAAGGGACTCGCAAGAGTCTTCTCCAGTATCACAGTTACAAAGCATCAATTCTTCAGCACTCAGCTTTCTTCACAGTCCAACTCTCACATCCATACATGACCACTGGAAAAACCATAGCCTTGACTAGATGGACCTTTGTTGGCAAAGTAATGTCTCTGCTTTTGAATATGCTATCTAGGTTGGTCATAACTTTTCTTCCAAGGAGTAAGCATCTTTTAATTTCATGGCTGCAATCACCATCTGGAGTGACATTAGCAACCAAAATAACTTTATCAAAGACATTAGTAAAAATTCTGAAGGTAATACGGCCAAAGGTAGGACTTTGCAGCAAACCAATGAAGACAGCTCCCAATATGTACTACCCCCAATTTGAAGCAGTCTATTACTCAACATTCTTGTGCCATAATTTTTCAGTTATTCAGTTCAGTTCAGTCTCTCAGTCATGTCTGACTCTTTGCAACCCCGTGGACTTCAGCATGCCAGGCTTCCCTGTCTATCACCAACTCCCTGTACTTGCACAAACTCATGTCCATTGAGTCAGTGATGCCATCTGACCGTCTCATCCTGTTGTCCCCTTCTCCTGCCTTCAATCTTTCCCAGCAGCAGGGTCTTTTCCAATGAGTCAGTTCTTTGCATCAGGTAGCCAAAGTATTGGAGCTTCAGCTTCGGCAACAGTCGTCCCAATGAATATCCAAGACTGATTTCCTTTAGGATTGACTGGTTTGATTTTGCAATCCAAGGGACTCTCAAGAGCCTCTTCCAACACCACAGCTCAAAAGCATCAATTCTTCGGTGCTCATTTTTCTTTTTTTTAAATTTTATTTATTTTTTTATTTTGCTTAACTTTACAATATTGTATTGCTTTTACTATACATCAAGATGGATCTGCCGCCAGTATACACGTGTTCCCCATCCTGAGCCCTCCTCCCTCTCCCCTCCCCACACCATCCCTCCAGGTTGTCCCAGTGCTCCAGCCCCAGGCATTTGTTATCGGGCATCATACCTGGACTGACGACTCGTTTCAGATATGATATTATACATATTACAATGCTATTCTCCCCAATCATCCCACCCTCTCCCGGTCCCAGAGTCCAAAAGTCTGTTCTATACATCAGTGTCTCTTTTGCTGTCTCGTAAATAGGGTTATTTTTACCATCTTTCTAAATTCCATATATATGCGTTAGTATACTGTATTTGTGTTTTTGTTTCTGGCTTACTTCACTCTGTATAATAGGCTCCAGTTCCATCCACCTCCTTAGAACTGATTCAAATGTATTCTTTTTAATGGCTGAGTAATACTCCATTGTGTATATGTACCACAGCTTGCTTATCCATTCATCTGTGGATGGACATCTAGGTTGCTTCCACGTTCTGGCTATTGTAAACAGTGCTGCTATGAACATTGGGGTACACGTGTCTCTTTCTTTATAGTCCAACTCTCAAATCCACACATGTCTACTGTAAAAACCATAGCTTTGATTAGACAGACCTTTGTCGGCAAAGTAATGTCTCTGCTTTTCAATATACCGTCTAGATTTGTCACAGCTTTTCTTCCAAGGAGCAAACAGTTGTAAAAGTTATAAAACAAAGTAATTATGTTATAATACACACAAATCCCTCCATTTCACTATAAAATATAACAAACTTTTTCAAGTGACTTGGTAGACTGAAAATATAAAATGACTGAATATCCTGCTGATACAGTAAAAGTTATATAGGTTCATCAATTAAAAATACAGTAAGATATGTTGATATAAATGTGGCTATTTGATCAGAAACTATCACCCTAAACTCCTAAATCTCCATGCAGTCTTTCTTATTTCAGTGAGCGTCTTAACGAAGTATGAAGTAATCATACATGGAAATGATCAAACTTAATTCCTAAGTTGGAGAAGGCAATGGCACCCCACTCCAGTACTCTTGCCTGGAAAATCCCATGGACGGAAGAGCCTGGTGGGCTGCAGTCTGTGGGGTTGCTCAGAGTTGGACACGACTGAGCGACTTCAGTTTCACTTTTCACTTTCATGCATTGGAGAAGGAAATGGCAACCCACTCCAGTGCTCTTGCCTGGAGAATCCCAGGGACAGGGGAGCCTGGGGGGCTGTCATCTCTGGGGTCGCACAAAGTCAGACACGACTGAAGTGACTTAGCAGCAGCAGCAGCAGATACTAAGTTGGAGAAGGCAATGGCACCCCACTCCAGTACTCTTGCCTGGCAAATCCCATGGATAGAGCGGCCTGGTAGGCTGCAGTCCATGGGGTCGTGAAGAGTCGGACATGATTGAGCGACTTCACTTTCACTTTTCACTTTCATGCATTGGAGAAGGAAATGGCAACCCACCCCAGTGTTCTTGCCTGGAGAATCCCAGGGACAGGGGAGCCTGGTGGGCTGCCGTCTATGGAGTTGCACAGAGTTGGACACGACTGAAGTGTCTTAGCAGTAGCAATTCCTAAGTGGCTGTTTCTACAAACCTCAGTAGAGTCCTCTAGTGGGTTAAGAAGGTCTAAGTGGTCTACATTTTCTCAGTGTAAAGTCTACTACTTGAACCTGAACAGTGCATCTCTACTACCAAGCAAGAGTGGAATGATACCTTCTAGAGGTACCAGCCATTAAAAAGAAATAATAATCTCTGAAGAGAAAATGCCCCAAAAGCTCCAAAGGACCAGATGAGGGTGCCATGACTTTATTAAATTAACATTTGTTAAGAGGAGCACATAATGCCAAATAGTGAACATGGTTTAACAGACCACACAAGAATTGAGACAGAAGTTTATTACTCGCAAGTCCTGGAGGAAGTACACAGCATGCCTCAGGAGGCCACATGGGGAGAAAAAAGACAGTGCAGACACGGAAGTGGCAGGATTTCTGCTGTCAAAACAATTATGATATTGCCCTTCCACTGTGTGAGGACACAGCTGGAGGGCACCAACTATGAACCGGAAAAGGGCCTTCAGATGATGTGATGATGCCTATGCCTTGATCTTAGACTTCTTGCCTGCAGATCGGTGAAAAATTTCTACTGTTTATAAACTAATTTCTACTGTTTATAAGCTAATTTTATAAGCTAATTTCTACAGTTTATAAGCTAATTTATAAATTTCTACTGTTTATAAGCTAATTTTATAAGCTAATTTCTACAGTTTATAAGCTAGTTTATAAATTTTTACTGTTTATAAGCTAATTTTTATTTTTATTATTATTATTATTTTTTTTTTACTTTACAATATTGTATTGGTTTTGTCATACATCAACATGCATCCGACACGGGTGTACATGTGTTCCCCATCTTGAACCTCCCTCCCACCTCCCTCCCCATACCATCCTTCTGGGTCATCCCTGTGCACCAGCCCTAAGCTTCCTGTATCCTGCATCAAACCTAAGCTTTCCCGCTAATTTTTAAAATGATATCACCACTGACCTCATATGACAGTTTATTCCTCACTCATATTTTATGTCTTCTTTTGTATCTCTGTCTGCGTCTTATTATTTTACCACTCAGGCTGAAAAGCACCCTATATCTGGGGTATGCTGATTTTGTGACAGAGATTAGAACAGGCAGTGTCAAAACCATGCAGTGGCTCTGAAAACTGGTTGAATGTGATATATCTCTCCTTACTACATCCATTGGTCAGAGAAAAGCCTATGGCTTTGATGTCAATGAGAGAAAGCATCCCATTAGGATATATTGGGATATTCATCCCATAGAGATCAGTAAATAGATGCCTCATAGATGAAAGCAGTGGATCTTTAGGAAAACTAGAGCAACCAATAATACCTAGAACATAATATGGTTTTATTTTTTTGGGTTTCTGCTGGTTCGGTGTTCCCTCCCCCCTTTTTTTTTTTCCTCCCAAAAAAAACCTCAAAAACGATCGAAAACTAAGCAACAATAATACCTAGAGTATAATATGTTTTATGTCTTTAAGGAATCTAAGGGTTGATGAATGGATAAATACATGATTTAATGATTAATTTTACAGTATTAACCACATATGCCATTGAACATCTAGCTACAGTACTCAACATTTTAACTGTTAAAAATGATAGATCATTAAAAGCTTTGAATAAAAAGTACTATTTCAATAAAAGATAGCTAGAAACCTCTAGTGAGACAATGAAACAAAATGTGGCCAGTAGATCATCCCTTTAGAATATCCAGAGAGACTGTTAAAGATCCAAAAAAGAATACATATTTAAATACTTGAGCTAGATCCTCGAATCAAATGGCACAAAAGGGCCTAAGATGATTGCAGTTTGTTTTTTGATGGACATCTTTCATGATTCTAAAGTACTGTAAAATTTGAGAAGCTTGTCACAGATGTATGTGTGAAGAACAAAAAACTATTATGTAAAGTTTAGAGAATTTGTGGAGAGATAATTTCTGGAGGAAAAAAATAAGAATCATCAGATATATTTTGTGCCATGAATGTTAAATTACAAATCAGTGGAAATGGATTTATCTTTTCAAGAGTACAGACATTGCCCTCCTTGTTCTAGAAGCTAAAACTTTTCTGTCTATATAAAGAAGCAAAACATCTATGTTGAGATAGGTAGTTTTTGTTCTATTAATTTAAAATCATCTCACATACTTTATACAGCATTTTCACAAACACAAATCTACCCATTCGTGCTTTTTGGAGAGGGATGAGGGGTGGGGAAGTGCAAAATACAAGTTTATAGGCTAAGAAAAAAAAAAATCATAAAAAATAAAGATGTTGATAGGACAGGATTTTCTATTACTTTCTTAGAAAAGTAGAAATATTTGGGACATATAACACAGTCAAAAATGTTGTTGAGTCATTCAGGCATATCCAACTCTTTGTGACCCCATAGACTGCCTACCACCCACCACGCTTCCTTGTCCTTCACTATCTTCTGGAGTTTGCTCAAACTCATGTCCATTGAGTCAGTGATGCCATCCAGCCATCTCATCCTCTGCCGTCCCCTTCTCCTCCTGCCCTCAATCTTTCCCAGCATCAGTACCTTTTCATTGGATTTTTGCATCAGATGGCCAAAGTATTGGAGCTTCAACATCAGTCCCTCCAATGAGTATGCAGAGTTGGTTTTCTTTCGGATTGACTGGTTGGATCTCCTTGCTGTCCAAGGGGCTCTCAAGAATCTTCTCCAGCTTATATTCTAGTTTAGTCTTACATAACTATTATCTTCACATAAAAGCTCAAATTATTTTAGATTTTTCTCTCACCTGATTCTATATATATATATATACATATACAAATTTTTATTAAATATCAGATCAGATCAGATCAGATCAGTCGCTCAGTCGTGTCCGACTCTTTGCGACCCCATGAACCGCAGCACGCCAGGCCTTCCTGTCCATCACCAGCTCCCGGAGGTCACCCAGACTCACACCCATCAAGTCAGTGATGCCATCCAGCCATCTCATCTTCTGTCGTCCCCTTCTCCTCCTGCCCCCAATCCCTCCCAGCATCAGAGTCTTCTCCAATGAGTCAACTCTTCGCATGAGGTGGCCAAAATACTGGAGTTTCAGCTTTAGCATCATTCCTTCCAAAGAAATCCCAGGATTGATCTCCTTCAGAATGGACTGGTTGGATCTCCTTGCAGTCCAAGGGACTCTCAAGAGTCTTCTCCAACACCACAGTTCAAAAGCATCAATTCTTCGGCGCTCAGCCTTCTTATATTAATACACAATATATTGTAACCACTACAAATATAATTGTTCACTTTTAGTGAATAGTTCATTGCTTTTTAGTATCTTGCTTTTATTTCTAGTGATACTTATAGGACTCCTATGATTTTTATGATTACTACTGATGTGAGGTCTACCATGTGATTTGGTATTATGGATGTTCAATACTTTCTCACTTTCTTATTTAAGCAATCTCCTTATAACACATTGATTAAGAAGGCACTGGCATCAGATAATTTGTATTTGAATTATAGTTCTCCATACTATACACAAGGAACCTCAGTTTACTCATCTATACTGTATGTACACTTCTACTTATACTATGAGAGTGAATAAAGTAATACATGTAAAGGTACAGCATAGGTAGAGTATGTGTGTGTGCATGTACATGCTCAGTCATGTCTGACTCTTTGCGACTCTATGAACGATAGCCCATCAGGTTCCTCTTCCATGGAATTCTCCAGACATGAATACTGGAGTGGGTATAAGATGTGAACCTAAGTCCTTGTGTTTTTGCAATGTTTATTTTTGGGCTGATAAAATGAGCCCTGTGCATTAAGAATATTTATCAATTTCTCCTAACACATTGTCTACATAATATAGTTTTGGTAATGAGAAAGCTGACAACACTCTTATTTTCTTCCTTTGCAGGCAATATATCTTACTTCTAAAAGCTTTTCATAGTTTCTCTTTTTCCTTTGAGTTCAAAGATTTTACCATGATATGCATCTTGTGGGACATTTTTCATTCTTACTACTTGGAACTTGGCAGGCCATTTAAATATATGGAATTTTGTGTTTCTAAGCTCTGGTAAATTTTCTTTTAATATTCCAGATTTATTCTAATAGACTCCTGTCCCAATCTAAGTGTGGTTGTGAAATTATACATTCTTCCCTCCCCTGACACCCCTTCTCCCACCGCCAGTGCTAGCTCTAGCAAATTTGGCAGGAAAGTGGAAAGTGAAGTGAAAGTAAAAGTAAAAGTCACTCAGTCGTGTCCAACTCACTGTGACCCCATGAACTATACAGTCCATGGAATTCTCCAGGCCAGAATACTGGAGTGGGTAGCCTTTCCCTTCTGCAGGGTATCTTCCCAATCCAGGGATCAAACCCAGGTCTCCCGCATTGCAGGTGGATTCTTTACCAGCTGAGCCACAGTGGAAGCCAGGGCAGGAAAGGGGACAGGCACATAAATCCTAGTTTAGTCTCTTTTTTTTTTTTTCTTCCATATATTTGTGTGTGTTATTTTTTTTAGTATTTATTTTTTGGATAATAGTTGAGTAAACATCTAACTTATTTGAATAGTTCATTTTTCTATGTCATAATAATAACTTCCTTAATTATGTAAAATAAAACTTCTGTATATTAAATAATATCTTAAAATACATGGGGCTATTTTAGAGCCATTATACTATAAGTCTTAATCTTTTTGAATCTAATCAGCACCATATTGTTTGAATTACTATAGCTGAATTTAATACCAAATGTTTAATAAAATAAACCCTTTTGTATTAAAATATTTTTCAACTTCTCCTAAATATTTTATTCTTTCTGACCCACTTTGTCAAAAAAAAAAATTAATACTTTTTGACCAACTTGTCAAAATAATACTCAAAATTTATATAAGCTTGATCTCACTTGAATACAAATGTGTCAGAAATCTTAAAACTTCTCTTATGATGGCACAAGCCATGTGGTAGAATTGATACAAAGAATATTTTTGAGCAGATATTTTTAGCAGTTTTAGATTTATAGAAGAATTGAGCAGAAAGTAGAGATTTACCATATACCATCTTACCTTCCCTTCAGTTCCCACTATTACTAACATCTTACATTAATGTGGTACATTATTGCTACATTATTACCACTAAGATCTATATTTTTAAATCAGGATTTACTGTTTACATTATATATTCTGTTAGTTTTGACAATGTATAATAACATTTGTCCACAGAAGAGTTTTACTGCTCCAAACTCCACTGGGCTCCAACTACTTATCTTTCCCTTTCCTTCCCAACTCTTGGTGACCACTCATCTCTTTACTGTTTTCATAGTTTTGCCTTTTCCAGAATGTCATACAGTTGGAATCCTATAGTACACAGACTTCGTATTTGGAAGCTTTCTCTTAGAAATATGCTTTTAATAAGACTCCTCAATATTTTTCTGTGTCCTGATAGCTATTTTTTCCAAATGCTAAGTAACACTCCACTGTATGGATGTACCACAGTTTATTCACCCATTACAAGACATCTTAGTTGCTTTCAGGTTTTGACAATGTGAATAAAGCTGTTATAAACATCCATATGCAGGTTTTTATGTGGACATATTTCAACTCATTTGGATAAATGCCAAGGAATACAATTGTGGGATCATATGGAAAGACTATGTTTAGACTTGGAAGAATCTGTCAAAATTGTATTCCAAGTAGCTGTACCATTTTATACTCACCAGCAATGAATAAGATTTTCTGTTGTCTCATGTCCTTTCCAGTGTTTGGTATTGTTGGTGTGTGAATTTTAGACTTTCCAATAGATACATAGTTACATCTCATTGTTGTGTTAATTTGGTACTCATAATGACATATGATGTTGAACATATTTTCATGTGCTTATTTCCCATCTACATACCTTCTTTGAGGAGTTTTCTGTTCAGATCTTTTGCCCATTTATACTGGCTCATTTATTTTCTTATCATTTAGTTTTAAGGTTTCTTTGTATATTCTAGACATTCATCTTTTATCCAATAGGTGTTTTAAAAATATTCTTCCAATACATGGCTTATCAACTCACCCTCTTGTTAAAGTATTTTACAAATTAGAAATTCTTAGTTTTAATGAAGATCAATTTATCATTTTTTTCATGGATTGTTCCTTTGTTGTTATTGTGTCCAAGAAGTCATTGCCAAACTCAAGATCACCTTAACTTTCTCTTATATTATCCTCTAGCAGTTTTACAGTATTTTGTTTTATGTTTAGGCATATAATCATTTTGAGTTAATTTTGTGAAAAGTAAAATATCTGTTTTTAGATTAATCTTTTTTGGCCATGTTGATATCTAATTGCTCTATTACCATTTATTGAAAGTACTATTTTTGCTATTGAATTGCCTTTGCTCCTTTGTCAGAAAGGGCTTCCATTGTAGCTCAGCTTGTAAAGAATCTGCCTGCAATGTGGGGGACCTAGGTTTGACCCCTGAGTTGGGAAGATCTCTGGGAGAAGGGAATGACTACCTACTCCAGTATTCTGGCCTGGAGGATTACTTGGACTGTATATCCATTGGATCCCAAAGAGTCAGACATGACTGAGTGACTTTCACTTTCACTCCTTTGTCAAAGATCAGTTGACTGTATTTATGAAAAAGATAATACTTTGAGAATTGAAATGCTTGAAACTGAGATAATTTGTCAGGTTATATACAAAAATTATGTTCTAGGAGGCAATATAATTAAAACACTGGCTTCTTCTGGGCAGAAATTATTTGCATCACTACTAGATAAAAATATCCATAATTTAGCATGTGACTACAGAGTCTGGGTCAGAATCAATCACAGACAGTATGTCAAAGCATATCCTATACAGATCTGAGCTCAAATGTTACATCTTCAGGGAGCTCTTTCCCAACTATGCTGCCTACCTTTGGTTTTCTCCAAAAGGACATTTTATCAGATGTCCTTCTTAATATTCCTGGTCCTTATAACTTCTATGGACAAATAATAAGTGTAAAAGAAACAAGATCTCCCATTTGTCCAGCCCCCTTACATTTATGTTGGTCTATGATTTGCTACAAGAATCAAGGTATTAATTCCAGGTATGAGCATAGGAAACTTGTTGTGAGCCTTTCCACTTGCATTATATAGCTTGATGCAAAATGTTAAGAAGATCTTGTTTGGAGATAGAGGAGAGATGTTGAGATCTGAGCAACCTAGATGACTGATTTCACACATGAAGTGAATCAGTCCAACAGTACTGTCTAGACAGATGCCTGAAACTATAGCAGCCACAGGGATAACAAGAATACAATTTTGTGTGTAAGAAATTTTGGAGTCATTTGTTAGCCCAATAAAACATAGGCTATCCTGACCAGACCAATATACCATGTACAAATTAATACTGTATGTACATACTTGAGATGAATAAGCAAAGCAAAATGAAGAAAATACGTATTTAGTCCAATGAGAATATTCCTAAATGCAGCAAAATAATTTCATTACAAAACACAAGTGCATTTTTTAGTCATATCACCCTTCCAGGAAATTACAGGAGATTTCAGTCTAATTGTGTACATGTGCTTCATATGGCTATGTGACCCATGAACTTAGTAGCTACTAAGTTATGATTTACTAAGGTTAGTTTAATCAGTTATAACTGATTAAAGTAAGATCCAAATTGAATCTAGTAATAAGAGGTTCTGGCTGAGGTACTTTAAAATTTCCAGGCATAAGAACCTAGAAAGCAGTTATGAGGATAAGGAGCAAACATTATAGGCATATCCAAGAACCAGTAAGATCAACTGTCACTTTCTACTTACATGGTTAATCTTCTCAAGCTCAACTTTTGGTCTGTATTCTTATCTTTTGACTGTTTAATCTCGGCCTCCATGTGTGTCCTCTGATTTGTGACATACTTCAGGACACTGGGAATTTATAAACTCTCTTTTTTCTATGTCTCATCAGTTGGCTTTCTAATAGGTTCTGCCAATAGGAAGCAGTGTTGGGAGATCAGAAAGTGGAATGAAAAGAGAAGCTTTCTGATTGTGGTAGAGCTAGAGTTACTGGAATAGAATTACTAATTAGAATTACTAATTAGAATTCACTTAGAATTACTTGGAGTAGGGGTAGCAGTGAGGTGCTATTGGACTTCAGCTTTTTTTAGACGTTTCAATATTGATCACCCATTGGTGTGCCCAGGACTACCAGATGCAGCCTGGTAGGCTCCTGCTCAGAGGTATTAGCAACTTAGGTTTCTTATCTGATATATTATCTGTGATATATTATCTCCTCTTCACTTTCATTCCTTCAGTTTCTGTCACCTTTACTTTGATCACTCAGTCCTCTGTCACCTGAGTAACCACTCAGCCTGTTTGAACAACATAGATTGATTTCTATTTCCCTGATGTCTTTGACATATTACAAGAAGGCAACGATGAGGGAATTAGTAATTTGTCTAAAACTCATTTTGTCATACAAATGAGTGAATGTGATATAATGCAGAGCAAATAAGACATTGTGTATTTTCTGGGCACAGATTCCTTTAGTAGTTTGAGCTCTCTTGAACCAAAACAAAAATTGAAGTAAATAATCACACAACCATTTAGGTAACCTGAAATAGCTGCCTAAAATTTCATGCCCTAAAATTCATGCACTTTACTCTGTTGGATACATCTTGGCATTTTATTTTATACATGATTCTAACAAGCCCTTTTTATCTCTTTGTTCAGCCCACTGTAAACTACCATGGAATAACAATTTTATATGGGGGTGTTAGAATTACTCTTAAAAGCACAGTGACCAAATGAAGGTAAATCATTGACAGATTAACAATAGAGAAAAAAGAAATACTCAAAAAGAGAAACATGAGAACTCTTAAAGTATAATCATACAGAATAAAAGGTACAGAGACATATTTATTTAAAGTTTTAAAAATGTCTCCAAATGTGTAAAATTATCAGTTTTTCTGATATTTTCATTAATACATTAAACTTTATTTCAGCTTTTATATTTAAAACATCAATATACAGCTGTGTATGAAAAACTGTATAACAGATATTATTTGTTTTAATTAAGTTGGAAAAGTACAGAAGCATCTCTGATATCTAAATGGAAATACTCTAAATGGAAATTTCATTTAGGTATAAGAAGTTTCTGTACTTTTCCTACTTAATTAAAATAAGTAATATCTGTTATATATATGTGTGTATATGTGTGTGTGTGTATATGTATATGTGTATATATATATATATATATGTTTATATAGGTTATATCCATAGACAGTTTTTACACTGATTGCCCAGTACACTTTTTAATGGTGCCTCTTTTGCACTTAAAATGGTTCTGGTGTATGTCAGAAATTTCATGGCTATCCTATCCATTGGTAATATCTTTGTCATGATGTTGTTGTGAAATATGTATTTTGTTAATATCTAGTGCTGTGCTTAGTTGCGCTGTCATGTCTGACTCTTTGTGATCCCATGAACTGTAGCCTGCCAGGATTCTCTGTCCATGGGGACTCTCCAGGCAAGAATACTGGAGTGGGTTGCCATGCCTTCCTCCAGGGGATTTTCCCAACCCAGGGATCAAACCCAGGTTTCCCACACTGCAGATGGATTCTTTACTGTCTGAGCCACCAGGGAAGCCTGTTAATATCCATTAGTTAACATAATCTCTGACACACAGTGGTAGTGGTGGAAATTGTTGGTTGTCCTCAATATGTTGTATTTCTATTTTTCAAGAATTATACATGTCAATTCAGAAGGCAAGTGTGGCTGTGTGGATAAGTTCAGGTCAAGTGGAACATGAACAGGAATGTCATCGGGAGAGCTGGCAAATACATTGTACCTTTATTTCCAACCCCTCCTCCTTGTCACTCTTTGCGATGTGCATTCTTCATTTTGGAACGTGGGGTTTGGGGTTAGAGACAAAGCTTTTCAAAACATGGCTGAGATCTGAACAGGAAAGACCTTGGTTCCCTGGAGAGTTCATAGAGCAGAGTCAGTAATCACTTACCTCTGGATGTTTATACAATAGAAAAATAAACATGTATCCTCTTTAAGACACTTTTATTTGCAGCCAAATACAGTCTTTCCTGAGATAGTAGATATTTAATAAATGTCCAAAGGGTGCATCAATTGTTGACTGATGATCATGCTAACATTTGATCAAACCTAGAGACCATGTTTTATTTAAAACATTTTCAGCAATGAAGTGCAAAAATTACAACTCAAATTGCTCTGAACAATATTAATATATATTTAGTCAGATAACAGAAAAGCTACAGCTGGCACAGAATTCAGGTCTGATGATTTAATGCCACAACAGTATCACGATTTTCACATATTCTTTCTGTGGTCTTCTTCAGCCATCCTTTGGCAGTCATGGTGGGTTTAGAATGATTGCTAGAAGCAACAGCAATTTTTATTCAGCAGGAAAGGGATGATTGTTGCCTAGATTTTAAAAGTGAAGAACTTTTCTGAGAAGTCAGTAGTAAACTATCATTAGCTTGAATTGTACTTACTCTTGTCACCATTAGAATCCTATGTGCTGATTGACTCGGCCCAGGGTTTTTAAAACAGTAAAATGGCAAAGAGGATGAGATACTCTAGAGTTTTAGAAATTTACTATTTGTTTCTAAAAATGACAGTGTTCAGAAAATTATAGCAGATTTTTATTTAAAAGTTTAAAAAGTGATACATTTAGCTTTAAGCCTGTGTTTGCATGCATGCTCAGCTGCTTAGTCATGTCTGATCATTTGTGATCCTATGGACTCTGGTCCACCAGGCTCCTTTGTCCATGGAATTCTCCTGGCAAGAATACTGGAGTGGGCTGCCATTTCCTCCTTGATGTTGTTCAGTCTCTAAGTCATGCCTGACTCTTTGTAACCCCATGGACTGCAGCAAACCAGGCTCCCTTGTCTTTTACTATCTCCCAGTTAACTCAGATTGAGTTGGTGATGCTATCTAAGCATCTCATCCACTGTTGCCCCCTTCTTCTCCTGCCCTCAATCTTTCCCAGCATCAAAGTCTATTCCAGTGAGTCAGCAGCTCTTCCCATCAGATGGCCAAAGCACTGGAGCTTTAACTTCAGCATCCAGTGAATATTCAGGGTTGATTTCCTCTAGAATTAACTGGTTTGATTTTCTAAATATTCCTAGGGTTACAATGATCACAAATAGAGAGGTTTTATATTATTTGATCTGCAAAGTTAAACCTGGCAGGTCTGTCTTATTTTTGCCCTTTTATTTCTTTCTTTTGAGTATTTGGCAGGACTAATCATGTTGATTGATATGTGGTAAAAAGAGACTGCTGTGAAACTACTTCTGAGAAATAAGTTGCTGATGAAAATGGTGCAATTTAAGATTTTTAAATAAAGATGGAATAACTTTAATATTAGGAGATGCATAGATTTCAGGGGAACTGGAATAAAGCATATTTTTGGACTCATATGGGCTAATAATTAAGCTAAATTGTAAATGCCAGTAACATTTGCTGTCAAAAGAGACAATAAGACAAAAATGTCTAGAAAAGTTTTTTTTTTTTTTATTTATAATTTGTTACATTGGAAATCAATCTGAGAAAATTATGTAAAGTGGTTATCAGTGGCTACAAGGTGAACTGTACATTTTTCTTTGTACATATACTTTCAGTCTTTTCAATTTTCCAGGTAAATATAATATAGAGAGAATAGATAATAAGGCGCATTCCTCAATCTCAAACTTTCTATTACTTTAAAAATTATTTTAACTTATTATAGAAAAAATACAGTGAAAAGTGTCACTAAAATACAAGAGGTTTAGAGTAAGGTGATAAAGAAGGTTATGAATGAAAGGATAGAGCCAAAACAAAAAGAATACCCAGCTGTGGATGTGTCTGGTGATAGAAGCAAAGTCCGATGCTGTAAAGAGCAATATTGCATAGGAACCTGGAATGTCAGGTCCATGAATCAAGGCAAATTGGAAGTGGTCAAACAAGAGATGGCAAGAGTGAATGTCGACATTCTAGGAATTAGCGAACTAAAATGGACTGGAATGGGTGAATTTAACGCAGATGACCATTATATCTACTACTGTGGGCAGGAATCCCTCAGAAGAAATGGAATGGCCATCATGGTCAACAAAAGAGTCCGAAATGCAGTACTTGGATGCAATCTCAAAAATGACAGAATGATCTCTGTTCGTTTCCAAGGCAAACCATTCAATGTCACAGTAATCCAAATCTATGCCCCAACCAGTAATGCCGAAGAAGCTGAAGTTGAAAGGTTCTATGAAGACCTACAAGACCTTTTAGAACTAACACCCAAAAAAGATGTCCTTTTCATTATAGGGGACTGGAATGCAAAAGTAGGAAGTCAAGAAATACCTGGAGTAACAGGCAAATTTGGCCTTGGAATACGGAATGAAGCAGGGCAAAGACTAATAGAGTTTTGCCAAGAAAATGCACTGGTCATAGCAAATACCCTCTTCCAACAACACAAGAGAAGACTCTATACATGGACATCACCAGATGGTCAACACCGAAATCAGATCGATTATATTCTTTGCAGCCAAAGATGGAGAAGCTCTATACAATCAGCAAAAACAAGACCAGGAGCTGCCTGTGGCTCGGACCATGAACTCCTTATTGCCAAATTCAGACTGAAATTGAAGAAAGTAGGGAAAACTACTAGACCATTCAGGTATGACCTAAATCAAATCCATTATGATTATACAGTGGAAGTGAGAAATAGATTTAAGGGCCTAGATCTGATAGATAGAGCGCCTGATGAACTATGGAATGAGGTTCGTGACATTGTATAGGAGACAGGGATCAAGACCATCCCCATGGAAAAGAAATGCAAAAAAGCAAAATGGCTGTCTGGGGAGGCCTTACAAATAGCTGTGAAAAGAAGAGAAGCGAAAAGCAAAGGAGAAAAGGAAAGATATAAACATCTAAATGCAGAGTTCCAAAGAATAGCAAGAAGAGATAAGAAAGCCTTCTTCAGTGATCAATGCAAAGAAATAGAGGAAAACAACAGAATGGGAAAGACTAGGGATCTCTTCAAGAAAATCAGAGATACCAAGGGAACATTTCATGCAAAGATGGGCACGATAAAGGACAGAGATGGTATGGACCTAACGGAAGCAGAAGATATTAAGAAGAGGTGGCAAGAATACACAGAAGAACTGTACAAAAAAGAGCTTCAAGACCTAGACAATCATGATGATGTGATCACTGACCTAGAGCCAGACATCTTGGAATGTGAAGTCAAATGGGCCTTAGAAAGCATCACTACGAACAAAGCTAGTGGAGGTGATGGAATTCCAGTGGAGCTATTCCAAGTCCTGAAAGATGATGCTGTGAAAGTGCTGCACTCAATATGCCAGCAAATTTGGAAAACTCAGCAGTAGCCACAAGATTGGAAAAGGTCAGTTTTCATCCCAATCCCAAAGACAGGCAATGCCAAAGAGTGCTCAAACTACCACACAATTGCACTCATCTCACACGCTAGTAAAGTAATGCTCAAAATTCTCCAAGCCAGGCTTCAGCAATATGTGAACCGTGAACTTCCTGATGTTCAAGCTGGTTTTATAAAAGGCAGAGGAACCAGAGATCAAATTGCCAACATCCGCTGGATCATGGAAAAAGCAAGAGAGTTCCAGAAAAACATCTATTTCTGCTTTATTGACTATGCCAAAGCCTTTGACTGTGTGGATCACAATAAACTATGGAAAATTCTGAAAGAGATGGGAGTACCAGACCACCTGATCTGCCTCTTAAGAAATCTTTATGCAGGTCAGGAAGCAACAGTTAGAACTGGTCATGGAACAACAGACTGGTTCCAAATAGGAAAAGGAGTATGTCAAGGCTGCATATTGTCACCATGTTTATTTAACTTATATGCAGAGTACATCATGAGAAATGCTGGACTGGAAGAAACACAAGTTGGAATCAAGATTGCCGGGAGAAATATCAATAACCTCAGATATGCAGATGACACCACTCTTATGGCAGAAAGTGAAGAGGGGTTAAAAAGCCTCTTGATGAAGGTGAAAGTGGAAAGTGAAAAGGTTGGCTTAAAGCTCAACATTCAGAAAACGAAGATCATGGCATCTGGTCCCATCACTGCATGGGAAATAGATGGGGAAACAGTGGAAACAGTGTCAGACTTTGTTTTTCTAGGCTCCAAAATCACTGCAGATGGTGACTGCAGCCATGAAATTAAAAGACGCTTACTCCTTGGAAGGAAAGTTATGACCAACCTAGATAGCATATTCAAAAGCAGAGACATTACTTTACCAACAAAGGTTCGCCTAGTCAAGGCTATGGTCTTTCCTGTGGTCATGTATGGATGTGAAAGCTGGACTGTGAAGAAGGCTGAGCGCCGAAGAATTGATGCTTTTGAACTGTGGTGTTGGAGAATACTCTTGAGAGTCCCTTGGAGTGCAAGAAGATCCAACCTGTCCATTCTGAAGGAGATCAATCCTGGAATTTCTTTAGAAGGAATGATGCTAAAGCTGAAACTCCAGTATTTTGGCCACCTCATGCGAAGAGCTGACTCATTGGAGAAGACTCTGATGCTGGGAGGGATTGAGGGCAGGAGGAGAAGGGGACGACAGAGGATGAGATGGCTGGGTGGCATCACTGACTCGATGGATGCGAGTCTGGGTGACCTCCGGGAGCTGGTGATGGACAGGGAGGCCTGGCGTGCTGCAGTTCATGGGGTCGCAAAGAGTCGGACACGACTGAGCGACTGATCTGATCTCTGATAAAGAAGGTTCTGCTAGAATTAGAGAGTTCACTGTCCTGGCAGGGAATACCCTCTGAAGTTCACAGGGAACACTCACCAAATTCCATGAGGAGAGGAGTTTATCTCTGGATTACTAGTAGCTAGCAGTGTGCCTGGAGCAAAATAGAGGTAATACACATATTGATTACATGAATGGATAAAATGTTACAAAATCTTGTCTTCTTTAAAGGAGGGAATCAGTAAGCAATGTCAAGTGTGTTCAGGAAGACTAGTTTGATCCAAGTCATCCTTAACAGTAAGACTGTACCCAGTCGTACCATGAATGAGGAAAAGAAACATGAAGCACAGAAATTGATTTTTTATTTTCTCTACTAAAAAGAAAAACAGAAACATGTATTTTTGAGCATATTGAATCTATATTATATAATTATATCTCCATATGAATGAATAAGTAAGGAAGTATGTGCCTTCTCTACTAAAATGTCTAACAACAGGGACCCTTCAAATAAGACAAATACCCTCAGCTACAATACCAGCATACCACTGTCAAATGTAACATTGGAATAAGAGCACACATTGGCCTTTCCTGATTAAAACTTTCTAATTCTTCCATTATGTTTTCTGTCCCATTTAAATCTGTAATCAGCTATGGCTCTTACATACATCAAATAAGCAGCACCAGGCTTAAAACAACAGTGGAAATAAACTAAAACAGGCCAAAAAAATTAGCTTTGCAGAAAATTTGAAAAATTAATAGTATGGCTAAGTATTGGTTAAACAGGGAAAACAAAAAAAGGAAAAAAGTAGCATTTGGGAGAAATGTACTCCCTTCAGTAACTTTTCTTGGATTTCAGAATTCTCCCCCAAAATTATTTTTGCTTTTGTAATTCTAAATTATGAGAATCCCAGTGAGGAAACAAATATTTATCACATCTTTAGACACAAAACACAAAAAAGAAGTGAATACAAAAGGAAGATCGTTCAAAGGGACAAACAAGCCTGATTTAAGGCAAAGCCTCTGATGCCTTGCCCTTGAACTACCCAAACACCTGCACAAGTTTTTATTGACATTTAAAGGCACACAAACAATGTTTGCTCCTCTCACATCACTTACATTCTATTTAGAAACTACTTTTTTTTTTTTTTTTTTTTACAAATGAATTGATCTGCAGAGGGTGATAATCAGTAACAAATATATTTAATCATCATACCTGTGTGTAAAGACTGCAAGCAGAGATGAATAGCAGTGAGTAGTTGACCAGAGGAATGATAGCTATGAAGGAAATCAAAATACTTTACTACATGACACAACCCAATATTCCTATTCAAAGTTTGCCAGTAAAACCATGGAATTCAGAATGTAAACCACACTAAAAGAAAGAGGCCAATAGATCTGGCTGTTCAGGGTATTATTTGAACTTCTGGAGGAATGTTGAGTCACCATTACTTAAAATTTTACCTAGAGAGCAAAAAATGGTAGACTTTATTAGAGATAAATGTCAATAGATCATAAAGGCACACTAGAAGTATCTCTTGGAATAACTCAATATTCCCAGGATCTGTATTATATGAAAGAGAATAGAAAATATAGTGAAGAACAGCAAAGTAGATAAAAGTGATAATTAAGAATACTCATTTTGGAGTTATTTGGTTGTTCTTCATATGTGATTACTACAGTTCTATGCTTATTTGAGGGACATTAAGAAAATAACTATGAAATATGTACATGTTATATACAGTGCCTATATGAAAATGTTAGTTACTGAGTTGTGTCCAACTCTTTGCGATCCCAGGGACTGTAGCCCACCAGATTCCTCTGTCCAGGGGATTCTCCATACAAGAACACTGGAGTGGTAGTCATTACCTTCTCCAGGGGATATTCCCAACTCAGGGATTGAACCCAGGTCTCCTACATTATATATATATATATATATATATATATATATATATATATATATATATATACACACAATGTAAAAGTATTTATAAGGATGTATTGCACTCATCTCACATGCTAGTAAAGCAATGCTCAAAATTCTCCAAGCCAGGCTTCAGGAATATGTGAAACATGAAATTCCAGATGTTCTAGCTGGATTTAAAAAAGGCAGAGAGGAACCAGAGATCAAGTTGCCAACATCTGTTGGATCATCGAAAAAGCAAGAGAGTTCCAGAAAAATATCTACTTCTGCTTTATTGACTATGCCAAAGCCTTTGACTATGTGGACCACAACAAAACTCTGGAAAATTCTTAGATGGGAATGCCAGATCACCTGACCTGCCTCTTGAGAAATCTGTATGCAGATCAGGAAGCAACAATTAGAACTGGACATGGAACAACAGAATGGTTTCAAATAGGGAAAGGACTCCATCAAGGCTGTATATTGCCACCCTGCTTATTTAACTTATATGCAGAGTACATCATGAGAAATGCTGGTCTGGAAGAAACACAAGTTGGAATCAAGATTGCCAGGAGGAATATCAATAACCTCAGATATGCAGATGATACCATCCTATGGCAGAAAGTGAAGAAGAACTAAAGAGCTTCCTGATGAAAGTGAAAGAGGAGAGTGAAAAAGTTGGCTTAAAGCTAAACATTCAGAAAACTAAGAACATGGCATCCAGTCCCATCACATCATGGCAAATATATGGGGAAACAATGGAAAGAGTGACAGACTTTATTTTGGTGGGCCTCCAATATCACTGCAGATGGTGACTACAGCCATGAAATTAAAAGATGCTTGTTCCTTGGAAGAAAAGTTATGACCAACATAAATAGCATATTAAAAAGCAGGGACATTACTTTGCCAACAAAGGTCCATCTAGTGAAAGCTATGATTTTTCCAGTAGTTATGTATGGATGTGAGAGTTGGACTGTGAAGAAAGCTGAGCACCGAAGAATTGATGCTTTTGAACTGTGGTGTTGGAGAAGACTCTTGAGAGTTCCTTGGACTGCAAGGAGTTTCAACCAGTCCATCCTAAAGGAAAATAGTCCTGAATATTCATTGAAAGGACTGATACTGAAACTCCAATATTCTGGCCACCTGATTCGAAGAACTGACTCATTGGAAAGGGCCCTGATGCTGGAAAAGACTGAAGGCGGGAGGAGAAGGGGACAACAGAGGATGAGATGGTTGGATGGCATCACCGACTCAATGGACATGAGTTTGAGTAAACTCTGAGAGTTGGTGATGGATAGGGAGGCCTGGCATGCTGCAGTCCATGGAGTCACAAAGAGACATGACTGAGTGACTGAACTGACCTGATAAGCATGTATGTATACATAAGGAATGAAGAATGATGAATGTCATTAACATAACCTGTTAACTTTGAGTCCCATAAACTTTGTAAAATACTTAGAAATATATGAAGAAACTATATGATCTGATCTGATATGAAGAAACTAGTCTTAGGCTGATTTTGTCATTCATTAAGTTCAAATATGATTTAATTTTTCAATTTGTATTATGGTATAGTTCATCTACAATGTTTTGTTTCAGATGTACAGAAATGTGTATCAATTATACATATATCCACACTTTTTAGATTCTTTTCCCACTTAGGTCACTACAGAGTATTGAAGAGTCTCCTGTGGTAGAATACATTCTTATCGGTTCTATTTTATATACAGTATGTGTCAATTCCAGTCTTACAATTTATCCCTCCACACCCCTTCACCCCCTCCACAAATCATAAGTTTATCTTCTACAATTGTAACCCATTTTTGTTTAGTTCAGTTCAGTTCAGTCGCTCAGGCGTGTCTGACTCTTTGCAACCCCATGAATCGCAGCACACCAGGCCTCCCTGTCCATCACCAACTCCCGGAGTTCACCCAGATTCACGTCCATCGAGTCAGTGATGCCATCCAGCCATATCATCCTCTCTTGTCCCCTTCTCCTCCTGCCCACAATCCCTCCCAGCATCAGAGTCTTTTTCAATGAGTCAACTCTTTGCATGAGGTGGCCAAAGTACTGGAGTTTCAGTTTTAGCATCATTCCTTCCAAAGAAATCCCAGGGCTGATCTCCTTCAGAATGGACTGGTTGGATCTCCTTGCAGTCCAAGGCACTCTCAACAGTCTTCTCCAACACCACAATTCAAAAGCATCAATTCTTCGGCGTTCAGCCTTCTTCACAGTCCAGCTTTCACATCCATACATGACCACAGGAAAAACCATAGCCTTGACTAGACAAAACTTTGTTGGCAAAGTAATGTCTCTGCTTTTGAATATGCTACCTAGGTGGGTCATAACTTTCCTTCCAAGGAGTAAGTGTCTTTTAATTTCATGGCTGCAGTCACCATCTGCAGTGATTTTGGAGCCCCCCAAAATAAAGTCTGACACTGTTCCCACTGTTTCTCCATCTATTTCCCATGTAGTGATGGGACCAGATGCCATGATCTTCGTTTTCTGAATGTTGAGCTTTAAGCCAAACTTTTCACTCAACACTTTCACTTTCATCAAGAGGCTTTTGAGTTCCTCTTCACTTTCTGCCATAAGAGTGGTGTCATCTGCAGATCTGAGGTTATTGATATTTCTCCTGGCAATCTTGATTCCAGCTTGTGCTTCTTCCAGCCCAGTGTTTCTCATGATGTACTCTGCATAGAAGTTAAATAAGCAGGGTGACAATATACAGCCTTGACGTACTCCTTTTCCTATTTGGAACCAGTCTGTTGTTCCATGTCCAGTCCTAACTGTTGCTTTCTGACCTGCATACAGATTTCTCAAGAGGCAGGTCAGGTGGTCTGGTATTCCCATCTCTTTCAGAATTTTCCACAGTTTATTGTAATCCACACAGTCAAAGGCTTTGACATAGTCAATAAAGCAGAAATAGATGTTTTTCTGGAACTCACTTGCTTTTTCCATGATCCAGCAGATGTTGGCAATTTGATCTCTGGTTCCTCTGCCTTTTCTAAAACCAGCTTGAACATGTGGAAATTCACGGTTCTTGTATTGCTGAAGCCTGGCTTGGAGAATTTTGAGCATTACTTGACTAGTATGTGAGATGAATGTAATTGTGTAGTTTTGAGCATTCTTTGGCATTACCTTTCTTTGGGATTGGAATGAAAACTGACCTTTTCCAGTCCTGTGGCCACTGCTGAGTTTTCCAAATTTGCTGGCATATTGAGTGTTGCACTTTCACAGCATCATCTTTCAGGATTTGGAATAGCTCAACTGGAAATCTATCACCTCCACTAGCTTTGTTTGTAGTGATGCTTTCTAGGGCCCACTTGACTTCACATTCCAGGATGTCTGGCTCTAGGTCAGTGATCACACCATCGTGATTATCTGGGTCATGAAGATCTTTTGTTTAGTAGATAAGTTCATTTGATTTTTAAAATTATTTTGCTATGGTAAAAGTTCATGTATTTCATATTTACTTTCCTAAATATTTATATTATAAAATCATTTAACTTTTATATGCTGATTTATTTTCATTTGTAAGCCGTATATCTTGAAAGAGATTTTGACAATAGATAATAATATAGGAGCTAGAATCTTCAAACTAATAACAAATCATTTATGGGAAATGTGGGCAAAGTACTAAAGTTTGAGAAAAACTAAAGTATCCCTATGTACATACATATTTTATTTGCCTAAATGTATAAATATGATTGCATCATCTTTATAAAAATATACACACTAATATATACATCAAATTGTGCTGTATGTATTTTATAATATTCAATGACTCAAATACCGTAAAGTTCTTTCTGTCAACTAAATTTAGTCTGAAAATATCATGTCGGGCAGAGGTCCCCAATCCCCAGGCCATGGACCAGTACTGATCCGTGGTCTCTTAGGAACTAGGCCATACAACAGGAGGTAAACGGTGGGAGTAAGCAAGTCTTCTTCATCTACCCCACCATCACTCTCCATCACTCACATTACCTCCTGAACCATCCCCTCCACCCCTGCCAGAACCATTAGTGAAGAAGACTCTTCCATGAAACTGGTCCCTGGTTACAAAAGGATTGGGGACCACTAGTCTAGAGTTGTCTTTTCACCTCTGTTTAAAACAACTGTTACCTCTTAAATGTAAGCTTTGTTTCCAGTGTAACTGCGAGTGAATAAATTAATCATGTGCTCTAACATAAAAAGACAGAGGACAATAGTCCCCAAGGGAGAAGTGAATGCAGATGAACTGACGGATTTAATACTGCAGTGCAATATTATGATTTTCACTCAAGCAGATGGGAAATAGGGGGGATGTACAATCTCAAAATCATCAGTTTAGTTGACTTCCCTGTTCCCAGACTAAAAAATCCATCACCAATCTGAATATCAGGAAATAATTCCACAGCCCCAAAGTCTTTAATGTTTCAAACTCATCTGTGCTATGTACTGCATACCAAATGAAACCTTTTAATTATTTAGTACCTATATAAATTTGTGTGTATGTGAACTTATATCTTGCAAACACCTGCTTCTACCATGCATTATGTAGACACAGTCCCAAATGAGAAGGAAAGTGTATAAGATTCTTTATAGATTTTCCAATGTGAACTTCATCCTCCTATTCTGATGTTGCAACTGTGTCTAAAAATTAGAATATAAAATGCTGCTGCTGCTACTAAGTCTCTTCAGTCGTGTCCGACTCTGTGCAACCCCATAGATGGCAACCTACCAGGCTCCTCTGTCCCTGGGATTCTCCAGGCAAGAATAGTGGAGTGGGCTGCCATTTCCTTTTCCAATGCATAAAAGTGAAAACTGAAAGTGAAGTCATTCAGTCATGTCCGACTCTTGGCAACCCCTTGGACTATAGCCTACCAGGCTCTTCTGTCCATGGGATTCTCCAGACAAGAATATTGGAGTGGGTTGCCATTTCCTTCTCCAAGAATATAAAACATACATAATAAATTTTATACTTTTTATTATCTAAAGCAAATAGGTCACAGAACAATTTTGATGAGGCAGTTACATTTTATTATTTTGACAGTTTGCAGAGAGATAACCATGGAATGGAAGCTCTTTTTTTCATTTATGTACAGAGTATCAGGAATGTTTTTGATTGGCTTGGCATATAAAAGGATTTTGTAACTTATTAGTGATGTCCGAGAACCATCTGGAATATTTAACATCTACAACATTGGGTTTCCAGTGTTACAGGTAATCCAGTCAGAGCCAATGGGATGTACTATGTCATCGATTCTTCCCCTATCACTGCCGGGTGTTGACTTAGGAAGTTGTAAATTAACATTTCAAAATTACTGAGTATCCTATGAAATATGCTCCCCAAAACCTAGACATCTGAGTCCAATTCCCATAGAAGGCAGTGAGGAAATAACCATAGCACACTACTTTTTTTATATATAGATATTTATTATATATAATTTACCAAGGAAAAAAGGACTGGACTTAGTCATGTAAATAAATCCTTTTTTTTTTTTTTTTTTTTTTTTTTTACTGATGGGCTAGAAATCAATCACCAGGACCTTGAGGATTTGGACAACAGAGACTATATTACTTGACTATTGGCAAAGTAATTTAGCATCTCATTTTTCCCAGAAGGGTACCTCTCAAATTCCTGGTAGGAAGTTCTTATAGTTGAACCTTCTGTTGAATTGAAATGCTTTGTGGGAACTCTTTGTTTGATTTACAGTGCTGTGAAATGTAAAGAGATGGACTGTGGGGCACCAAACAGGCATTGGTGTAAAACTCATTTCCAGTAAGCATTAGACGAGTGAGCTTGGAATAGGGCCTCAAACCCGTAGAGGTTTTTGTTACTTCTCTATGGCTCACAGTGATAAATGGTTCCAGATTTAGAGAAGATAGCCTAACAAGCAAAAGTTGTGCACTTAACATAAAGTACATACACTGTAAGTCATTAAATTTAATCATAGATGACAGTGTCTACAGAATAACCCAGATGTTTACCGTTGTGGTAGCGGTTTAGTTGATAAGTCGTGTCTGACTCTTTGCAACTCTAAGAACTGTAGCCTGTTAGGCTCCTCTGTCCATGGGATTTTCCAGGCAAGAATAGTGGAGTGGGTTGCCATTTCCTTCTCCAGGGGATCTTACCCACAGGGATAGAACCTGGGTCTCCTGCATTGCAGGTAGAATCCTTAAGAACTGAGCTACCAGGGAAGCCCAGTTTGCCATGCATTCTGACCTTAAATCTGGCAATCCTTCTTTATTAATTAATAGTAATAGCAATTAACATCATTAATGATTTGATGATGTAGCCTAAATGTAATATTTTCTCAACAAATAGTATTGAACAAAGAACAACAATGACAAAATCCTGTTTCAAAATACCTTATATAGAAATGTTTAACATTTATTGAGCATTATAAGATATATACCTTGTATATGTGTTATTTTAAAAGCAATTATTGTCTTCTTTATTAAGATAGTCGCTGAGGCTTTAGAATTTTAAGTAACTTGCCTAGGTTTATATGGCTAGAATTAAGGCTTGGGTTTCTTTGGCTTCAAAGCCCTATAAATTAATGCCATACAACATGGCAGTTCTTAGCTGTACAGGTGGCATTTAGTTAGAATGTCCCATGTATCCCTTTAATATCTTATTTGTATGATTCAGATCAAAAGAGGTTTCCAAATACAATGGAAATAATTCCAAAATATATAGTATAAACTGACTTCAAGAAAGTCATTTTCAATTCTATCAAAATTATGATTTGTATAACAAAACATTCACAAGTAGAAAAAATAGCCAATTGAAAACAACTGCCCATCAAGACTGGTCCTAGCCTTACAAAGAGTAAAAAAAGAGCAACATCGTATTAATATGTGGGCTGAGAAGAGAGAAAAAAGTAGAAGCAAATGGAAAAATTACAAAGGTGTTCCTCCTAGCTCAAGTATAAAGTTCCAAGATGCATTTACAGATTACTTTATATTACTAATATGTAATGTAAAAAGGAAACACACAGACAATTCTTCCTTTCTCACATAGTAGGTAGTCATTAGGCTACATGCATCACATTATTGTCATAGTTTCCAGATTTTCTTAGACCTAACACTCCCATCTTTGTCTCTTCATTTCCCTCTTCCCCCAAGGCTAATTAACTTTCTTCTCAAGCTTTGATATTTCTTGTTTTTATCCCTATCCTACAAAACCTCCCCATTTCTTTCTTCCCTAACACACTCCCCACTCCCATCCCCTCCCCATACTCTCATCCCTGCTTTTCTTCTTTCTGCTCTGAGTTGAGCCACATTCTATATATGCTTTTGAACACACTCCTCTCTTTGAATGAAAATGCTCCACCATAACAACCAAATTTCCATATTTAACAAAGTCACTTTTAGGGCTTAGCTGCCATGCATCTTGATCTCGAAAGACTTACTATGTCTTCTTATCTAGGTTATATCTACAGTTCTTTATCTTTCCACATGCATAACATTTATTGCATTCAAAATTATTTGTTCATCATCTTTCCAAGGTAGAGCAATATGTTTGTTATTCACCCCCAACTTCCCAGGAACTAGCACAACGTGTGGTATACAATAGATACCCAGTTCTATTGAACTTTTCTGTCATTACAATGCTGTATATGTTGATGTGGGCACTGAAACCAATATAAAAAAATCAAACAGTATATGCAAGATAATGGAATAGAACAATGAGTAATGTATGATCTATGCTTCAGTTTACTTTATAACCGGGCTCACACATTTCTATTCCTATACAGTTGAAACAAATTGGATTTTTTCCTTTATTTATTTTTAATTAAAGGATAATTACAATATTGTGTTGGTTTCTGCCATACATCAACATGGATCAGCCCTGGATATACATATATCCCCTCACAGAGTGAAGTCAGAAAGTGAAAAACATATACATATTAATGCATATATGTGGAATCTAGAAAGATGGTGCTGACGAACCTATTTGCAGGGCAGCAATGGGGACACAGATATAGAGAACAAATTGAATTTATTTTTGATGGGTGTGGTGTGGTAGTAATTGAAGCAGCAGGTTCTATCATTTGCTCTCATACACAGACCTAAATGAAGATGAGAGAAGTCAAAGACCTTTGAATAACCTTTTCCATTGTTGAAGGGAAGTTCAGATGCAAATAGTTAACAGAGAGAAAGTTATAAGGTTGTTCACATGCAGATTTTAAGATAAATATTTGCTATGACAAATGGCAAGATGATGAGTTTCTGCTAAAAAAACAAAATGATTCCTCTTTATTACAGGCTCTCTATTAAACTAGTACATATAATTAAGGCAGGAGAAGTTTTTGTCTTTAAATCCTCTTTGAGTTTGCTTGATTATATTTTGCATTTTAGCAATCTGCAATCTATTCAGAATCTTTTTAGAGACCTTGGACTTGATTGTTTTAATTATAACTCAGAACGGGTACAAGCTCAGTTTCCTTTTCTGTCATGGGGATGGGATTGGTAAATCTAAGGGCACCCACAAACACATGCACAGGATAAACTTCATGAATAGTTACTCCTGTCAAAGACTGCATTTTTCTCCCATCTTTTCCTTAATATACATAGGTTAGAATACAGGATCCAAAGTCAAAGGTTTGGGTTCTGTTTATTACTAGCCAGGAGATTTTAAACAAGTAATTTTACAATAAGCCTCCACATCCTTACTTGTCCATAAAAAGTGTATATGGAATTTCTGTATCACCTTATTGGTGAACTTGAGGATAAAACTAAAACAGTCATTGTAGAAAAACTTAATAGGAAAACATTGCATAAGTGTAAAATAATGTAGTTTCTCTTTTTTTCTATACTTGCCTACTCATAGCAGTCTTGTTTACCTTCATAAATTGAGGAGTATCCTATAAGGAAGAGTATGTGCTAAGGACCTCTTCCTAGTTAGTTATGTTTATATCTAGGTAATTTTCCTAGGCAAAATTTTTGCAATGAACTTAATTTCCTAGTCACTCTTCTTTACTTCTGCAGTAAATTTAAATCCAGTATACACATCAACTACACTGAGTCACTCCTTTACATTCTAGTCTACACGTGTAGTTCTTCTCAAACTTCGCCATGGATCAGACTTAGCTCCAGAGCTTGCTGTCACACAAACTACTGGGTACCACCTCCAGGGTTTCTGATGGAATAAGTGGACCCCCATATTTTTGGTTTGTTTTTTTTTTTGTTTTAATATTTCCTACAAGTTCCTAAGTGACAAGTATGCTGCTACTCCATTGCTCACACATTGAAAATCACTGTCCTAGCACAGCTTCTTAGGTTTTAATATTCATAACAACCTCTCGGCTTTAACCTTAGACAGTTTTTTCATTGCTCTGAGGTATGTCTTAACTTCTTTATTTTAAAAAATGAAATCAGAGTTGAGATTCACTGATTTAAGATTAGTGTTTCTCAAATGCTCTTGCCAAAACCAAACTCGATTCAAAAAGATTTGAAAGGCAAGAGGATGAAGATTACATGTGTTCATCTGTGGCCTCTGTGCTCTGTCATCTAAGCAAATAGCCAACCCAGACAATTTCATCATTCAATAGAAAAAAATATATATTGCATAACTAATACGTGCTGCTTCTCTGGACTACCCCAACTTTTCTGTGAGCTATTGCAAACAGAAGTCTTGGAGTATAGGGACCAAAGAGGTATTGAGTTTTCTCCTTCCTGCACTTTATTCAAGCATGAGATTTTACTTATTAAAAATATTTCCCATGTGGTGAGTGATGCAGAAAGAGCAGCTAAGTATACCAAGATTTCAGACCAAAGCTGCCCAACTGGCAACTGCCTGACTCATACCAAAGAAGAGATGGGAAACAATTAGGATTGATCTCAAGTCTATTAGGAAGTCAAGAGAAACCCAATTGAAGGGCACCATTAGCCAGTTAAGCACAGGAAGTAACTTTCTCAGGCTCTACTTCTTTATGATAGGGATAAAATTCAGGAATCTATTACCTACCAAAAAATATAACTACAAGTGGCTTGGAGGCAACTGCATTAAGATACACAGAACCCTTTAATCCTTACTTTTTTCCAGCTTGAGACTTTGGAATGTCTTTACTTTTCTTCCACACACTTATCCTGCAAACAAAGCTTTGATTATAGGCCTTTGTTATGGAATAATGAATACATTATTCTGACATCAGCTATTACAGACCATCAGCATCTGAGAGCTAATTGATATGTGATGAATGCTTCTTGATTTTTAAATACTATGCATTTAAAATATTTATTTAATAACAAGACTATTTCAGGGTACATAGTACTAAAAAAGTATGTTGACAGAATTACAAGATCTAAGATCATTTTAGCTTATGATACTGTTATTGTACTATTATAAACCTTTTGAAAAATAACATGATAATCACCATAATGGTATATTTTGCTTTTTAATTGAAGTGTAGCTTATTTGCAATGTTCTGTTAACTTCTGATGTACAGCAGATTTTCAGTTTTATATGTATACAATAAATTTATATATATTCTATATTTTTTATATTCTTTTCCATTATGGTTTATCTCAGAATATTGAATATAGTTCTCTGTGCTATACAGTAGGACCTTGTTTTCCATCCATTCTATATGTAATAGTTTGCATCTACTAACCCCAAACTATTATTCCAACCCTTCTCACAGCCCTGCTCCCTCTTGGAAACCACAAGTCTGTTTTTTGTGAGGCTATTTCTGTTTTATACATAAGTTTACTCGTGTCATATTTTAGATTCCACATATAAGTGATATCATATTTTTCTTTTTCTTTGATTTGCTTCACTTAGTATGATAATTGAATTTATGGCTGAATAGTATCCCATTGCGGAGAAGGCAATGGCACCCCACTCCAGTACTCTTGCCTGGAGAGTCCCATGGACAGAGGAGCCTGGAAGGCTGCAGTTCATGGGGTCGCTGAGGGTCAGACACGACTGAGCGACTTCACTTTCACTGTTCACTTTCATGTATTGGAGAAGAAAATGGCAACCCACTCCAGTGTTCTTGCCTGGAGAATCCCAGGGACGGGAGAGCCTGGTGGGCTGCCGTCCATTGGGTCGCACAGAGTCGGACACGACTGAGGCGACTTAGCAGCAGCAGCAACAGCAGCAGTATCCCATTGTGTATAAATATACACACCACATCTTCTTTATCCATTTATCTGTCAATGGATATTTAAGTTGTTTCCATATCTTGGCTACTGTGAATAGTGATGCTATGAACACTGGGATGCAAGTATCTTTTTGAATTATAGTTTTGTCCAGATACGTGTCCAGATATGAGTGTGATTTCTAGCTCATATGGTAACTCTAGTTTTCTGAGGAACTTCCATACTCTTTTCCATAGTGGCTACACCAACTTATATTCCCACCAACAGTGTAGGAGAGAGTTCCTTTTCTCCATATCCTTTCCAGCATGTTATTTGTATACTTTTAATGATAGTCATTCTGATTGGTGTGAGGTGGCACTTCATTGCAATTCTGATTTGCATTTCTATAGTAATTAGTGATGTTGAACATCTTTTCATGTGCCTATTGACCATCTGTATGTTTTATTTGGAAATAATACCATTTAGATCTTCTGCCCATTTTTTGATTGGGTTGTTTGCTTTTTGTTGTTTAGTTGTATGAGCTATTTATATATTTTGGAAATTAAGCCCTGTGAGTTGCATTGTTTGTAAATATATTCTGCCACTTTGTGGGTTGTCTTTTCATTTTGTTTATGGTTTCCTTTGCTGTGCAAAAGGTTGTAATCTTGATTAGATATCATTTATTTTTGCTCTTATATCTATTGCTTTGGGACACTGGCCTAAGAAAACATTAATATGTTTTTGTCAGAGAATGGTTTGTCTATGATATCTTCTGGGAGTTTTATGGTCATGCCTTATGTTTAAGTCTTTAAGACATTTTGAATTTTTTTTTTTATACACATGGTGTAAGGATATGTTCTAACTTCATTGATTTACATGTGCCTGTCCAACTTTGCCAGCATCACTTGCTGAAGAACATAATTGTATATTTTAGATGCATATCATATATTCTTCAGTCATACAAATTCCCTTATTATAAATAGAGTACTAAAAAATATATATTTTTCCTGTTAGATTATTTTACACAGAATAAAATCTAGTTTTAGAATCTAGAGGTAAATGGAAATGAACATTTTTATGACATGGTTTTAGGTTATAACTCATGTTAATTTCAGAAAATTTAAAGATACAAAGAAGCATAGGGTAGGAAAAAAAAAATGTTAATGCAGTAACTTAACAGTTTAGTGTATTTTTGTTTTATTATGCAATGCTAATAAATATGTTTAATATCCCTTTATCTTAAAATTTTGAACAAAATTTCTTAATACTTCATAAATATCATTTTAATAATAGTAATTGGAGGAAGCACTTATGTTTCTATTATGTCTAATATATCCCATGTGGCAAAATCCATGTTTTATTTTGATCAAGTGTTTACAATATAAGAAGACAATGTATTTTTATATCTTTTAGAAAGAAGTTCAAAAATTCATTATACCTCATTTTGGGTAAGATGTTTTAAAATGAGCACTCTGATTCCAATAATTTTATTAAGTTTAACATGCACAAATGCATGGCATTGATTTCTTACACCTGTATAACTACCACATTCTTTAGGAAACAAAACATCACCAAGTCTCTAAAAGTACCTTCATGTTGCATTCCAGGCATCAGCCATTAGCATAACTTCTAGCACCATATATTATTTTCACTTTTTTTGAGTGCATGCATGTTCAGTCATGTCTAACTCTTTGTGATCTCATGGACTGTAGCCTACCATGCTTCTCTGTCCATGAAATTTTCCAGCCAAGAATACTGAGTGGGTTATCATTTCCTCCTCCAGGGGATCTTCCTGACCCAGGATCACACCTGTGTCTCTTGCACTGGCAGGCAGATTCTTTACCACTTGTACCACCTAGGAAGCCCCTCATTTTTTGGGGGAGCTTTATCTAAATGGAATCATATAACATGTTTTTATATGATAACATTTTTTGTGTGAAATTTATATATCATTTTATAGAAAGCAGTAGTTGGTTCATTTTCAGTGGTGTTTGCTACACATGAATATCTATATCAAAGTTTTAGTTTTGAATATTTTCTGCCAATAACTAATGGCTCATAAGAAGTGCATGCATAAACTATGTAACTAACTTTTCAAACAACTAGGAACCGAGTAAAGCTTTAATTGAGCTTCGCAGGTGACCTAGTGGTAAAGAATCCTCTTGCCGATGCGGGTTTGATCCATGGGTCGGGATGATCCCTTGGAGCAGGAAATGGAAACCTGCTCCAAAATTCTTGCCTGGGAAATTCCATGGACAGAGAAGCCTGGCGGTCTACAGTCCATGGGGTGGAAAGTCAGACATAACTGAGTCCTGTCCCCACCCACAGAGCTTTAACTAACTGAAATGAATAGCGAGTGAAAAACCAACTGATTTTGTATTATGCTCATATAGCCTACACAAACCATTAGATTTTTCAATGAGCATCCAAAATCTTTAAGAATGACCATATTTTATATTACAATACGCTGTCTAGGTTGGTCATAGTGTTTCTTCCAAGCAGTAAATGACTTTTAATTTCAAGGCTGCAGTCACCATCTTCAGTGATTTTGGAGCCCCTCAAAATAAAATCTCTCATTGTTTCCTTTCTTACCTCATCTGTTTGTCATGAAGTGGTGGGACCAGATGCTATGATCTTCGTTTTTTGAATGCTGAGTTTTAAGCCAAATTTTTCACTTTCCTGTTTCACTTTCATCAAGTTCTTCTTCGCTTTCTGCCATAAGGGTGGTGTCACCTGTGTATCTGATGTTATTGATATATCTCCTGACAATCTTGATTCTAGCTTGTGCTTCATCCAGCCCGGCATTTCTCATGAGGCATTCTGCATATAAGTTAAATAAGCAGAGTGACAGTTTACAGCCTTGACATACTCATTTCTGAATTTGGAACCAGTGTCTTGTTCCATGTCTGGTTCTAACTGTTGCTTCTTGACCTGCATACAGATTTCTCAGGTGGCAGGTCAGGTGGTCTGGTATTCCCATCTCTTTAAGAATTTTCCACAGTTTGTTGTGATCCACACAAAGGCTTTGGTGTAGTCAGTAAAGCAGAAGTAGGTGTTTTCCTGGAACTCTCTAGCTTTTTCAATGATCCAACAGATGTTGGCAGTTTGAACTCTGGTTCTTCTGCCTTTTCTAAATCCAGCTGGAACATACAGAAGTTTATGATTCATGTACTGTTGAAGCCTGGCTTGGAGAATTTTGAGCTTTACTTTGCTAGTGTTACACATTATAAAATGTGTGCAACTTCAAAAAGTAGTATTCTTGATGTATAAAAATCAGTATTCTTGACATCATATTACCTAGAAAATTCATATCACACTCTCTCTGAGATATTATTAACAACTGAACCAGCTCTAAATGATGTGGAATTTTTTTGAGATTGGACTATAAAGGTTGTGAGCATATGAGGAATATTATATCCATTTATGAAGATCACGTTCATAGTGTATTAAATGAGAATTTCTAAGATAAAGTAAGCTGGAAAAGAAATGACCAAACATGAAAGAAAGCAAAAATAATGCTAATAACAAAATAAAATAACCTCTTCATTTTAGGTAGTCATGGTTTGAGAATAATAAACAAGTTTATTCGAGTAGAAGATTAAAAAAAAAGAATATTTTAATTGGAACTATGGGGCTGGTGCACTGGGATGACCCAGAAGGATGGTATGGGGAGAGATAAGGGAGGAGAGTTCAGGATGGGGAACACATGTATACCTGTGGCAGATTCATTTTGATATATGGCAAAACCAATACAATATTATAAAGTTAAATAAAATTAAATTAAAAAAATATGTCCATTTGGCTTCAAGACGGAAATTAAAAGACTGTATAAATATTATCTAACAAAAAATTAATATAACTGAATTGGAATTACAAGAATGATGCTAAAGCTGAAACTCCAGTATTTTGGCCACCTCATGCGAAGAGTTGACTCTTGGAGAAGACTCTGATGCCGGGAGGGATTGAGGGCAGGGGAGAGGGGACAACAGAGGATGGTGGCTGAGGCATCAGTGACTCGGGGTCTGGACCTCCGGGAGCTGGTGATGGACGGGAGGCCTGGCGTGCGCAGTCTGGGGTCGCAAGGTCGGACCGACTGGCGACTGATCTGATCTGATCTGATATATTGGCTTCCCTGATGGCTCAGTGGTAAACAACCCACCTGCTAATGCAGGAGTTGTGGGTTCCATCCCTAAGTCAGGAAGATCCCCTTTAGAAGAAAATGGAAACCCACTCCAGTATTCCTGATTGGGAAATCCCATGGACAGAGGAATCTGGTGGGCTATAATCCATAACCTAGTATGTAGTAAAAGAATTGGACATGACTTAGTTACTAAACTTAAATAAATAATGCCTATCTATCTATCTATCTATCTATCTATCTATATATATATATATATTCTGTATTTTTACAAAATTTTGTTTGAGAGAATTATACTAATGTAATTTGACTATGGTCTACCAAAAAATGTTAAGGAACTTCAGGACTTATTTCACATTAAGAAGTGCTCTTTGAGGTCAGTCATTAAAGGTATTGATGTCTTGGCCCATCTCAGTATGGATGACTGCTTTACCATCAGTGATAACTCTTTCACATGTAGTTCCTTTCTAGCTGACTAAGAAAACAAAGGATGAGAAACAAGGGGTTGGATATAGAAAAGGAAATAAACTGGGAAGTGCTTTTCCACTCTCCATTTCAGTTGCTTTCTTGTGCAAAAGTTTCCCCCTGTAGATGTAAGCTTGAAGATACAGGAGACAATAATCAATTACAGAACAATAAAAATTGTGAGAATATTTCTTGACTACCTTTGATGTATATTAGTTGGGCTTATTATTTACACTCGCTATAAGTATAGGCATTGCTGTTCTAATTTTCCATTTCCTTCAAAAAAAAGATACAAATCTTGACAAGCTGCTTTGAGTTAAACTGGGAGAGAAATAGTTTGTAATAACATGTTCTCTAGGTTTAGCTCCACTCCATGAAGTTCATTAAAATTTTGGACCTCTTTTTCTACTTCTCTTACTCTCTCAATTTTTTTTTGTACCTTTCTGTATTATGATGGTGTAAAAAGACTAATTTATTTGACTTAAAATTAGGCAATCAATTTAGATATAGACTAAGTATCATTCAATTCAGCTCTTTCGTGTCCGACTCTTTGCAACCCCATGAATCACAGAAAGCCAGGCCTCCCTGTCCATCACCAACTCCCGGAGTTCACCCAGACTCACGTCCATCGAGTTAGCGATGCCATCCAGCCATCTTAAGCCAAATTTTTCACTCTCCACTTTCACGTTCATCAAGAGGCTTTTGAGTTCCTCTTCACTTTCTGCCATAAGGGTGGTGTCATCTGCATATCTGAGGCTATCGATATTTCTCCAGGCAATCTTGATTCCAGCTTGTGCTTCTTCCAGCCCAGTGTTTCTCATTATGTACCCTGCATATAAGTTAAATAAGCAGGGTGACAGTATACAGCCTTGATGTACTCCTTTTCCTATTTGGAACCAGTCTGTTGTTCCATGTCCAGTTCTAACTGTTGCTTCCTGACCTGCATACAGATTTCTCAAGAGGCAGGTCAGGTGGTCTGGTATTCCCATCTCTTTCAGGATTTTCCCCAGTTTATTGTGATCCACACAGTTAAAGGCTTTGACATAGTCAATAAAGCAGAAATAGATGTTTTTCTGGAACTCTCTTGCTTTTTCCATGATCCAGCAGATGTTGGCAATTTGATCTCTGGTTCCTCTGCCTTTTCTAAAACTAGCTTGAACAACAGGAAGTTCACCGTTCACTTTTGGCTGAAGCTTGGCTTGGAGAATTTTGAGCATTACTTTACTACCGTGTGAGATGAGTGCAATTGTGTGGTACTTTGAGCATTCTTTGGCCTTGACTTTCTTCGGGATTGGAATGAAAACTGACTTTTTCCAGTCCTGTGGCCACTGCTGAGTTTTCCAAATTTGCTGGCATATTGAGTGCAGCACTTTCACAGCATCATCTTTCAGAATTTGAAATAGCTCAACTGGAATTCCATCACCTCCACTAGCTTTGTTTGTAGTGATGCTTTGTAAGGCCCACTTGACTTCACACTCCAGGATGTCTGGCTCTAGGTGAGTGATCACACCATCATGATTATCTGGGTCGTGAAAATCTTTTTTTTACAATTCTTCTGTGTATTCTTGTCACCTCTTCTTAATATCTTCTGCTTCTGTTAGGTCCATACCATTTCTGTCCTTTACCGAGCCCATCTTTGCATGAAATGTTCCCTTGGTATCTCTAACTTTCTTGAAGAGGTCTCTAGTCTTTCCCATTCTGTTGTTTTCCTCTATTTCTTTCCATGATTGCTGAGGAAGGCTTTCTTATCTCTTCTTGCTATGCTTTGGAACTCTGCATTTGGATGCTTATATCTTTCTTTTTCTCCTTTGCTTTTTGCTTCTTTTCTTTTCACAGCTATTTGTAAGGCCTCCCCATACAGCCATTTTGCTTTTTTGCATTTCTTTTCCATGGGAATGGTCTTGATCCCTGTCTCCTGTACAATGTCATGAACCTCAGTCCATATTTCATCAGGCACTCTATCAGATCTAGTACCTTAAATCTATTTCTCACTTCCACTGTATAATCATAAGGGATTTGATTTAGGTCATACCTGAATGGTCTAGTGGCTTTCCCTACTTTCTTCAATTTAAATCTGAATTTGGCAATAAGGAGTTCATGATCTGAGCCACAGTCAGCTCATGGTCTTGTTTTTGTGGACTGTATACAGCTTCTTCATCTTCGTCTGCAAGGAATATAATCAATCTGATTTTGGTGTTGACCATCTGATGATATCCATAGAGTCTTCTCTTGTTGGAAGAGGGTGTTTGCATTTTCTTGGCAAAACTCTATTAGTCTTTGCCCTGCTTTATTCCATATTTCAAGGCCAAACTTTCCTATTACTCCAGATGTTTCTTGACTTCCTACTTTTGCATTCTAGTCCCCTATAATGAAAAGGACATCTTTTTTGGGTGTTAGTTCTAAACTTGTAGGTGCTTGTAGGTCTTCATAGCACCCTTCAACTTCAGCTTCTTCAGCATTACTGGTTGGGGCATAGACTTGGATTACTGTGATATTGAATGGTTTGCCTTGGAAACAAACAGAGATCATTCTGTCATTTTGAGATTGCATCCAGGTACTGCATTTTGAACTCTTTTGTTGACCATGATGGCTACTCCATTTCTTCTGAGGGATTCCTGTCCACAGTAGTATATATAATGGTCATCTGAGTTAAATTCACCCATTCCAGTCCATTTTAGTTTGCTGATGAGTATAATTAACATCCAATAAATACATTCTCTGCTCTTCATTTTATCCATAAAATAAACCCTAGCACAATCTAGAGTAAGTCACTGTCTCCATTATTATATCAAATCATAGCAATAAACTAGCTGTGAAGGGAAAGTGTTAGTGGCTCAGTCATGTCTGACTCTTTGTGACCCCATGGAGGGTAGCCCACCAGGCTTCTCTGTCTGTGGTATTTCCCAGTCAAGAATACTGGAGTGGGCTGCCAGTTCCTTCTCCAGGGGATCTTCCTGACCCAGTGATCAAATCCAGGTCTCCTGCATTGTGGGCAGACTCTACCATTTGTGCTACCAGGAAAATCCAATTAGCTGTGAGATAAATGGCAAATACCATTTCATTTCCAGAGATGCTTTTTCAATGATTTTTTAAAAATTTTATTTTATTTAACTTTACAATATTGTATTGGTTTTGATTTTTTGTGGGTGCAACTTAAGGACATATAGTTTCTTAAATATTTATAAGATAGCTTAGGTTGGGATTATTTAAATTCTGATCATAAAGGCTTATTTTCTGTTGTAATGCAAAATCTGATATATGTATCTTTATCTTTGTATCAACATCTTATTAGCATTCTTTAACCTGGAATGGCTTCTGTATAACAAATACATTAAAAGTAACGTCTTTCTAATGGTAGTGTACACAGAAAATGAAAAAATTCTGAGTATCAGAGTGCATTTTAATACTTGATTAAAGAAACATACCATGATAGAATATATCCTTAATGTCCTAAGAAACATAATGGAAGAATGTTAAAACCAAGCATTAAACCTGTTAATAATTACACAGATTACAAGGAAGATGTAGTGTGATGTTTTTAAACCCTAGGGGGAATGTCTTATTTATAAAACATTAAGCACTGAATTTCACCATTTTCAAGCTATATTGAGAGGATATACATCAGTATCTAGAATCTATATGTATAACAAGTCTGTGGTTCCAAAACAGGAGTGTATTTGCAATGTAATACATTTCCTTCTGGAAAAGATGCAGTCTTACCTTTAAATTTGATGAATACATTTCACATAAAACTACCATCATTCTCATTAATGGATGGCTTGTTAAACAGCAATATTGTCCCTTTCACAAGAAATAATGGTAACATGGCTTATAACACTACTTCAACTGAGGTAAATGGCTTTAAGGTTACCCTGCTGTGTAAATATGTTCCACCCATGGTTTTCCATGCTGCTTTGTGTCACCGTGCTAGAGGAAGGTCTTGTGTATCCAAACATCTTTGTTGGTAATAGGTGACTCAAACGTAATAATTTAACAACTGGGTGATTTAAAATATGTCACTTAGTAAGTGATTTAAGAATAGCTCTGCAGCCTTGTTTGAAAATCAAATTTTATGAAATTTGCTTTAGAAACATTTGCCCCATTTGGATGTAGAGAAAACATTTTTTTTTTGTAGTTTTTATCTTATTTTTTCATAGGTATGTGTTATCAGTTTTATGGTATGGTGGAATTTATTGAAACATATTTTAATTTCATTACATGTTAATGTGCAATGACATTAAATGTTATACAGTTAAACTGTGATTTTAGGAAAGTTTAACTGCTTTATTGTTCAGGCTTTTGGGTTTTTTTTTAATGATGATGAGTTGTATGTATGGTAAAATGATTACTTGTTATTGTAAATAAGCAGAACTTTTGAAGCTGAGATAGAATGTTGTATTAGTTTCTGGTATACAACAAAGTGACTCAGTTTTATATATATGCACATACATATATATGTCTATACATATATACACTGTGCTATATAATAGGACCTTACTGTTTATCTACTCTATATACAGTAGTATATCTGCTAATATTGAACTATTAATTTATCCCTCTCCCTACCTTTCCCCTTGGGCAACCATAAGTTTGTTTTCTATATCTGTGGGTCTGTTTCTGTTTTGTAAGTTCAGCTGTAGCATTTTTTAGATACCACATATAGGTGATATTATGTGATATGTCTTTTTCTGACTTCACTTAATATGATAATTTCTAGGTCCATACATGTTGTTGCATAAGGCATTGTTTCATTTATTTTTAGTGTTCCATTGCATATGTATACACCAAATCTTCTTTATCCATTCATTTCGTGGATGGACATTTAGGTTGCTTCCATTTCTTGGCTGGTATAAACATTGCTGGTATAAACACTGGGGTGCATGTATTTTTGGGGAGTTTTCTTCAGATATATGCCTAGGAATGGGTTTGCTAGATCATATGGTAAGCTCTAGTTTTAGTTTTTTTTTTTTTTTAAGGAACCTCCATACTATTTTCCACAGTGACTATAACAATTTACATTCCCACTAACAGTACAGAAGAGTTGCCCTTTCTCCAAACCATCTCCAGGATTTATTATTTGTAGACTTTTTAATTATGGCCCCTCCTGTGGTCATGTATGGATGTGAGAGCTGGACTGTGAAGAAGGCTGAGCGACGAAGAATTGATGCTTTTGAACTGTGGTGTTGGAGAAGACTCTTGAGAGTCCCTTGGACTGCAAGGAGATCCAACCAGTCCATTCTGAAGGAGATCAATCCTGGAATTTCTTTAGAAGGAATGATGCTAAAGCTGAAACTCCAGTATTTTGGCCACCTCATGCGAAGAGTTGACTCATTGGAGAAGACTCTGATGCTGGGAGGGATTGAGGGCAGGAGGAGAAGGGGACGACAGAGGATGAGATGGCTGGATGGCATCACTGACTCGATGAATGTGAGTCTGAGTGACCTCCGGGAGCTGGTGATGGACAGGGAGGCCTGGCATGCTGCGGTTCATGGGGTCGCAAAGAGTCGGACACGACTGAGTGACTGATCTGATCTGATCTGATTCTGCTGATGTGAGGTGCTACTTGTTTGTAGTTTTAATTTGTATTTCTCCAATGATTAGTGATACTGAGAATCTTTTCATGTATCTCTTGGACATCTGTATGTCTTCTTTGGACAATTGTCTACTTAGATCTTCTGCCTATTTTTTGATTGGGCTGTTTTTGTTGTTGAGTTGTATGAGATGTTTGTATATTTTGGAAATTATGCCCTTGTTGGTCACATCACAGGTTGTCTTTTAAGTTTGTTTGTTTTGTTTTGTTTTTGGTTTCCTCTACTATCTAAAAGATCATAATTTGATTAGGTCCCATTGTTTATTTTTGCTTTTATTTCTATTGCCTTGGGAAATCTAAGAAGAGAGTGGTGCAATTTATGTCAGAGAATGTTTTGCCTCTTTTCTCTTCTAAGAGTCTTATGGTGTCATTGAAGTCTTTAAGCCATTTTGACTTTATTTTTGTGTATGGTGTGAGGGTTTCTTTAATACATACTCAGTAAATGGATGAACTAAATCCATGTTCATATTTTCAGAGTAAAAAGTCTTATTCTTTCTGTTACTCTCCTTTGATATTTCTCCCTTTATCTATTTCACTATGAGTTTTAAAATGTTAACTATATGATACTGAATCCTATTTCCACATTAAATTGTTAAAGAGATAGTTAAGCAAATAAAAATAATTGCAAATCAAAATGTAAAACATTTCTTTTTATATGCAATTCAACTTGTGTACTATCCAGGTACAAAAAATAAGATGCTTTGTTTGAATTTGTTTCTTCTAGGAAATATATAAAGCAGGAATTTGTATAAGTAACACACATTTTTGGCCAGAGTTCTACACTGCCAAAAATGTACTGTTCTTTTAGATGCTTTGAATATGTGTAGGAAAGAAATAAATTTTTAATATGCTAGAAACAATTGCTTTTCAATAAGCATATTTAACTAGAGCACATCTTACTTGCTATATTAGCATATAAAGTGAATAGTTTTATTTTCAAAACAGTTTCAATGTGCCATTTTTATAAGAAACAAAGCTTCTTATATTACCTATCTCTAAAAGTGACAGAGAAAGATAAGAAATTAAATTCTTTTAATCACAGAATTTTCTCCTTTAGGGTAAATATTAAAACCTTGAAGTATATATCTATACTAGAAACTAAAACTTGAATAATATAAATACTAACATTTGACACGGGTCCATTTTGCTCTTATTTTTTAATATCTCTTGACTATTCTATACATCTGTCTTATAAAGGCAGATTCTTCAGTACTTCTAGACACTTTCCTGTACTTCTAGAGTTTAGGGACTCCTGGATTTCAAATATCATGGTCAGTATAAAAAGAAATATGTTTGAAAACTCTGGAACTTCTTGCCTTTCCTATTTTCTGACATAAAGTTGACACCTGAACCACGTGGGTATGAACTGGGCTGGTCCACTTATATACCCAGATATTTTTTCATTAGTATACATGGTCTGTGTATACATGCAGAGGAATCCCATATACTGAAGACCAACTATTAATATAAATTATATATGGGTTACCCTCCATGTTGCTCAAGGATTAGATGTAATTTACTTTACATTCACTTAAGGTGTATTTCACCCTGAAGGAGGGCATAGGAATCCACTCCTGTACTCTTGCCTAGAGAATCCCCACACACAGAGGAGCCTGGCAGGCTTCAGTTCATGGGATCACAAAGAGTTGGACATTACTAAGTGAGTAAGCACAGGGGGTATTTCAAGTGCTGAAAATAATTATCTTCAAAATATGTGGGCTTATTAGAAACAATGGCACCCCACTCCAGTACTCTTGCCTGGAAAATCCCATGGGTGGAGGAGCCTGGTAGGCTGCAGTCCATGGGGTCTCTACGAATCGGACACAACTGAGCAACTTCACTTTCATGCACTGGAGAAGGAAATGGCAACCCACTCCAGTGTTCTTGCCTGGAGAATCCCAAGGGTGGGGGAGCCTGGTGGGCTGCCATCTATGGGGTCGCAGAGTCGGACATGACTGAAGCGACTTAGCAACAGTAGCAGCAGCAGCATTTAGTCAAATATATGCATGTGTTTGTGTGTGTGTGTGTGTGTGTGTGTATATATATATATTATATATTTTTTTTTTTTTATTGTAATATATATATATATACTATATATTTAATGCTATTGGTAGAGAATTCACCTGTCAATGAAGGAGATGTAAGAGATGCAGGTTCAATCCCTGGGTCAGAAAACTGCCCTGGAGGAGGGCACACATACATACATATATTTTTTTTTTCATCCAGATTTTTGGTTTCTAACATCTTCAGAAATGTGTGTTTAGCCATTTTTTGAAAAAAAAAAAAAAAGTAGTTTACATATTGCAATGCTCAGAGTTTCAAAGTATACAATTTATACAATTCTTCTGTGTTTACTAAAGTTTTGTAACCTCCATCACTATTGCTAGAAAAAATGTCATTACCCCCCAAAGAAACCTGTACTCATTGGCAGCCCCTCCCTACTGTCTCCCTGGCAACCATTAATCCATTTATTTTTATGGATTTGCCTATTCTGGTCATTCTATATATGTGGAATTATATAATATGTGGCCTTTTATTTATTTGGCTTGTTTCACTTAATTTTGTTTTCAAGGCTCATCCTTGACCCATTTAATATGGTAAGATTCACTGTTTCGAGTAATCCTTTGAACCATTTTACCTTATGGAAAGTCTGGTTTATTGCAGCTTGCCAATTTCCCACTCCCTTCCCCGCCCCACAAAAGTAGAAAGACAGATGTAAGCCATGTCCCTTCAAAATGAAGTGAGTTGAAGTTCTCATCCTTCACTTCCTCCCTTCTCGTGATTCACTGCTGTTTTGTGTGATCTTTGAAATAAAGGTGATGCCTGGTCCTTGTCTGTCACAGTTACCTGGCCCTGCAGTCATTACAGGTTGCATAAAAACTGTGTAAGATGCTTTTATCATGCTCTGGAAGGCTGGCAGTGCAGGTAAAACCTTTTTCTGTCAGATAATTCATTGTTCTCACCTTAGAACACAATTTAAAAGGACCCAAGAGAAATGGAAAATGATCTTAATGCAGATCTAACACTTTCAAGTTGAAGAAAAATGGTGAGCTACTTTTACCTCCTTTAGAAATTTAATAGACAAATCAATTTCCAAATTTTATAAATGGTGAGATGCATCAAAGATAAATCAAATAGCCAGATAAGTACAAAGTAGGTACTTGAAAAGATGAAGTTACAGGTATAATATTTTAGCATGCACAGGCCTTTTTAGGGTTCTTAATGTGTGTTAAATGTTTTAAAATCATGCCAACCAATAACCAGTGACAGTCAAGAATGAATACTCAGAAAAGAACATAGGCTGAAATATAACTTATGCAGTTGTGTAGGTGACCTAGTTCATATTCATCTTTTTAAAATGTAAAACTAATGGCTGAGAAGATAAAATGATGAAGACCTTGAAATGTAAAATCTTAAAGGTTCAAGTTATTGTTAATAGTGTAAAGAACTGTGCTCTTCACTTTAATTCTTTTCAGGATTAAATAGAAATGCAACAGAGGAAGATCTTACTTTGACAATTGATTAACTTAAATGTGGGGGCACTGATTCTAAATTTAATTTGTCATATGAAAGTGATATTATTATACTTGCTGCATAATTAGCTGAGATTCAAAAATAGAAGGAAATGTTGGGCACAGTCAACAGACGTCCCACCTGTTAGAATAAGAATCTTAAAATTATAGATGAAAACTGACTTAAATGCACATAAAACCAGTATTCAGCAATGAGTCAGGCATTTCTACATTAAAACCTTGACTTTTCATGTCCTAACTAGGTAATTTTTAATTAAGTTAATGATCTTGCTGAGTCTCAGATTTCTCATCTATAAAATAATATTGATAATAGCACTGATTGGAAAAAAATGTTCTAAGGAGCTGGTACATTGTTGATATGTGATTGGCTCTTAGCAAATTGTAATTATTATTATAATACCATTCTTTTAAGTTCCATCATCATCTGAATTTTTCCCACCTGATGCCTTTTTAATCCAATTAAATTAGCCTATTAATTGAATCTTTTTTCCTATTCTAGCTTTCAAAGTTAAGCCTAGGAGAGGACAGATTAGTTAAAACCAGACACACTGCAAATGCACTGGATTCTTACTTTACCAATAGAAACCTTTAAAGAGTATGTTTTTCCCATAGAAAGCAAACTTACAAATACCAAAGGGGAAAGGGAGTGGGGAGGAAGGGATAAATAAAGGGTATGGGATTAACAGATACAAATGATCAAATACAAAATAAGCAACAAGGTTTTACTGTATAACGCAGAGAACAATATTCAATATCTTATAACAATATATATGTAAAATAATTGAAAAATAATATGTATATGTATGTATATATATATATATATATATAAACTATAAAACTGAAGCAGTTTGATGTATATCTGAAACATAATATTGTAAATCAAATATACACAATGAAAGCTTAAAAAATATGTCTTCTAAAGCTTTTAGGTTAACTAAGGATAAAAGTAATTTTTAGGAAATTAGGACTCACCATTTTTGTTACTCCTTTACAATTATTCTCAGTAATTTTCAAGGCCAACATAATCATGTAAACACATTTTACTCATTGCTTTTAAGTTCATATCTTTATGACATAAAGCCTGTAGGCATATAGAGAAAGAGGTCAATAAACTATATAAAGGCATAAAAATAAATGACTAATAGAGCCAAAAAAAACCCAGTACTTAATTATGTATTCATGCATTCATATCCTGAAATGACTTGTTTTAGGAATTGGTAAATAACTCAAGGAAGTCATAAACTTATCATCCATGAGTTTATAAATTAGTTTTGACTAAGCAGCTCCTACTTCTTTTATTTTTACCTTGAAAGGGTTTGTCCATTTGATATCTTCATGGTATCCATGTCAGATACCATACGGAAGCAAAGAAAATTTAGTTTATATTGTTATTTGATGAAATTTTAAGATTAAGTGCAGATGACATTGGAGATTTTCTATGAATTGCTCTTATACTCACATATCATTGTGCAAACATAAGAAGTGCAATTCTACTGGTCTGAATCAAATATAGAAGGAATAATTTCCTAATTTTGAAATATTTGTACATACCCACAACACATATCATAAATAACTCCATATTTTCTGTTAGGGTTGTTGTTCAGTAGCTCAGGCATGTCTGGCACTTTGTGATCCCATGGACTGCAGCATGCCAGGATTCCTTGTCCATACTAGCTTCTGGAGATTGCTCAAACTGGTGTTCACTGAGTTGAGGATGCCATCCAAACATTTCATCCTCTGTTGACTCTTTCTCCTCCTGCCCTCAATCCTTCCCAGCATCAGGGTCTTTTCCAGCGTGTTGGATCTTTGCAACAGCTGGCCATTACTCCTTAAAAGAGTAATGGCCTAAAAAATTTACCACTGAATAAATATTAGGATAAGAATGTTTCTAACCATAACACTGTGAATCATATCATATAATATTACCCATAAGAATTTACAAATATTATAATGGGGAAATGTCACAATCTTATTTAAGAGCCTTAACAATGAGGTAGTATTCAGATCAGATCAGATCAGTCACTCAGTCCTGTCCGACACTTGGTGACCCCATGAATTTCAGCATGCCAGGCCTCCCTGTCCATCACCAACTCCCGGAGTTAACTGAGACTCAACGTCCATCGAGCCAGTGATGCCATCCAGCCATCTCATCCTCTGTCGTCCCCTTCTCCTCTTGCCCTCAATCCCTCCAAGCATCAGAGTCTTCTCCAATGAGTCAATTCTTCCCATGAGGTGGCCAAAGTATCGGAGTTTCAGCTTTAGCATCCTTCATTCCAAAGAAATCCCAGGGCTGATCTCCTTCAGAATGGACTGGTTGGATCTCCTTGCAGTCCAAGGGACTCTCAAGAGTCTTCTCCAACACCACAGTTCAAAAGCATCAATTCTTTGGCACTCAGCCTTCTTCACAGTCCAACTCTCACATCCATACATGACCACAGGAAAAACCATAGCCTTGACTAGCTGGACCTTTGTTGGCAAAGTGATGTCTCTGCTTTTGAATATGCTATCTAGGTGGGTCATAACTTTCCTTCCAAGGAGTAAGGGTCTTTTAATTTCATGGCTGCAGTCACCATCTGCAGTGATTTTGGAGCCCAGAAAAAGAAAGTCTGACACTGTTTCCACTGTTTCCCCATCTATTTCCCATGAAGTGATGGGACCAGATGCCATGATCTTCATTTTCTGAATGTTGAGCTTTAAGCCAACCTTTTCACTCTCCACTTTCACTTTCATCAAGAGGCTTTTTAGTTCCTCTTCACTTTCTGCCATAAGGGTGGTGTCATCTGCAGATCTGAGGTTATTGATATTTCTCCCGGCAATCTTGATTCCAGCTTGTGCTTCTTCCAGCCCAGTGTTTCTCATTATGTACTCTGTATAGAAGTTAAATGAGCAGGATGACAATATACAGCCTTGACGTACTCCTTTTCCTATTTGGAACCAGTCTGTTGCTCCATGTCCAGTTCTAACTGTTGCTTCCTGACCTGCATATAGGTTTCTCAAGAGGCAGGTCAGATGGTCTGGTATTCCCATCTCTTTCAGAGTTTTCCACAATTTATTGTGATCCACACAGTCAAAGGCTTTGACATAGTCAATAAAGCAGAAATAGATGTTTTTCTGGAACTCTCTTGCTTTTTCCATGATCCAGTGGATGTTGGCAATTTGATCTCTTGTTCCTCTGCCTTTTCTAAAGCCAGCTTGAACATCTGGAAGTTCACGGTTCACATATTGCTGAAGTCTGACTTGGACAATTTTGAGCATTACTTTACTAGCTTGTGAGATGAGTGCAATTGTGTGGTAGTTTGAGCATTCTTTGGCATTGCCTTTCTTTGGGATTGAAAGGAAAACTGACCTTTCCAGTCCTGTGGCCACTGCTGAGTTTTCCAAAGTTTCTGACATATTGAGTGTAGCACTTTCACAGCATCATCTTTCAGAATTTGAAATAGCTCAACTGGAATTCCATCACCTCCACTAGCTTTGTTCCTAGTGATGCTAAGGCCCACTTGACTTCATATTCCAGGATGTCTGGCTCTAGGTGAGTGATCACACCATTTTGATTATCTGGGTCATGAAGATCTTTTTTGTACAGTTCTTCTGTGTATTCTTGCCAACTCTTCTTACTATCTTCTGCTTCTGTTAGGCCCATACCATTTCTGTTTTATCGAGCCCATCTTTGCAAGAAAATTGAAGAAAGTAGGGAAAACCACTAGACCATTCAGGTATGACCTAAATCCCTTATGATTATACAGTGGAAGTGAGAAATAGATTTAAAGGACTAGATCTGATAGAGTGCCTGATGAACTATGGACTGAGGTTCATGACATTGTATAGGAGACAGGGATCAAGACTATCCCCATGGAAAAGAAATGCAAAAAAGCACAATGGCTGTCTGAGGAGGCCTTACAAATAGCTGTGAAAAGAAGAGAAGCGAAAAGCAAAGGAGAAAAGGAAAGATATAAGCATCTGAATGCAGAGTTCCAAAGAATAGCAAGAAGAGATAAGAAAGCCTTCCTCAGCAATCAGTGCAAAGAAATAGAGGAAAACAACAGAATGGGAAAGACTAGAGATCTCTTCAAGAAAATTAGAAAACCACATATTTTTATACAATTTCTAAACTGATTTTGATTGCTACAAATTAGCATTTTGAGTTGTAATGCCCTCTCAACCAGTTAAGACTACATCTCATAGTTAACTCTCTTTCCTTTAACCCTTACCTTAGATAAGTCACTAAATTATTTTGTTCTATCTCCTTATTCCATTATCTCCACACTACTCTATTGCCCATTTAAGATTTTATAAACCCCTTGCCTAGCAGTGGTGTAATTGCTCAAAATCCAGCCTTTTTATTATATATTCTGCATACTGTGTTTAGTTGTTATCCTTATACTCCGTTTAAAACATTATTCTTTCCCATAATTGTTTAGTAAGCCTTAAAAACCAAGGTCCTTAAATTTACATACAGTCCCTTCTGGATTAAGTCACTATGTCTTTCTTTCTTATTTTTATACACATAAATGTCTTATACTTCAACCAGATACCAATCTGCCATTCTCTGACAAGATGTGCATATAGCACTTTCTAAAACTGTGTCTTTTCTAAAACTCTTCCCGCCTTCTCTACCTACTTGAAACCTATTATCTTCTAAGTTTGAATTCACATCTTTCTGTCACTTCTTCTAGTCCCTAATCAAAATGAATGTTTCCATCTCATATAATCAACTTGATTTGTACATGCAGCACAGTAATAATTTATTGCATTTTCTATTAAATTAAGTACTAGCTTCTATATTTGATTCAAAGCATCTTGAATACAAGGATTACATTTGTCTTCTTTCAACTTCCATGTTTCCATGTATGATCAGAAACATTATCCTTACATAATTTGAATGTCAAGCAAATCAAGCAAATTCGGCATATGTATTCTAATTACAATTACTTTTTTATTGCTATTTTATACAAATTTAATGACAGCTCTCAAATACATGATTTATTGCATTTTGGAGTCTTTGTAGTAGAATAGATTCCTAAATTTTGATAATTATTAGGATAATATCTGCTGATTCTCAAAACTCTGCTGCATACTAACATTGATTACATTTTAAATCTTGGTCAAGAACATTACCAATTAGGACTATAAAAAATTGAAAATATTTAAATTCTCTTTAGTAAAGAATTTTTCCTTTAAACTCTTAAGCTTTAAAAGTTATAAAAATATTCATTTGTGTCTTCAGAAACAACACCAAAACATTTATGTCACTGTTTCTATATTAAAATATATATGCTTGTATATGATATATATATATTTATAAAACAAAAATGCAACTTTGTGATATCTCTATGAATGATTTAACTTGATTGCAGTGACAAAGCAATAGAATCTATACCATCAGTAGAAAATATTTTCTCACACGTGTGTATATGTAAAAAGTATTCAATGCACGGGTTTCTATCAGATCAGATCAGATCAGATCAGTCGCTCAGTCATGTCCGACTCTTTGCGACCCCATGAACCGCAGCACGCCAGGCCTCCCTGTCCATCACCAGCTCCCGAAGGTCACTCAGACTCGCATCCATCGAGTCAGTGATGCCATCCAGCCATCTCATCCTCTGTCGTCCCCTTCTCCTCCTGCCCTCAATCCCTCCCAGCATCAGAGTCTTCTCCAATGAGTCAACTCTTCGCATGAGGTGGCCAAAATACTGGAGTTTCAGCTTTAGCATCATTCCTTCTAAAGAAATTCCAGGATTGATCTCCTTCAGAATGGACTGGTTGGATCTTCTTGCAGTCCAAGGGACTCTCAAGAGTCTTCTCCAACACCACAGTTCAAAAGCATCAATTCTTCGGCACTCAGCCTTCTTCACAGTCCCCCTCTCACATCCATACATGACCACAGGAAAGACCATAGCCTTGACTAGGCGAACCTTTGTTGGTAAAGTGATGTCTCTGCTTTTGAATATGCTATCTAGGTTGGTCATAACTTTCCTTCCAAGGAGTAAGCGTCTTTTAATTTCATGGCTGCAGTCACCATCTGCAGTGATTTTGGAGCCCAGAAAAACAAAGTCTGACACTGTTTCCACTGTTTCCCCATCTATTTCCCATGCAGTGATGGGACCAGATGCCATGATCTTCGTTTTCTGAATGTTGAGCTTTAAGCCAACCTTTTCACTCTCCACTTTCACTTTCATCAAGAGGCTTTTTAGCCCCTCTTCACTTTCTGCCATAAGAGTGGTGTCATCTGCAGATCTGAGGTTATTGATATTTCTCCCGGCAATCTTGATTCCAACTTGTGTTTCTTCCAGTCCAGCATTTCTCAAGATGTACTCTGCATATAAGTTAAATAAACATGGTGACAATATACAGCCTTGACGTACTCCTTTTCCTATTTGGAACCAGTCTGTTGTTCCATGACCAGTTCTAACTGTTGCTTCCTGACCTGCATACAGATTTCTTAAGAGGCAGATCAGGTGGTCTGGTATTCCCATCTCTTTCAGAATTTTCCATAGTTTATTGTGATCCACACAGTCAAAGGCTTTGGCATAGTCAATAAAGCAGAAATAGATGTTTTTCTGGAACTCTCTTGCTTTTTCCATGATCCAGCGGATGTTGGCAATTTGATCTCTGGTTCCTCTGCCTTTTCTAAAACCAGCTTGAACATCAGGAAGTTCACGGTTCATATATTGCTGAAGCCTGGCTTGGAGAATTTTGAGCATCACTTTACTAGCGTGTGAGATGAGTGCAACTGTTCGGTAGTTTGAGCACTCCTTGGCATTGCCTTTCTCGGGTTTCTATAAATACATTCAAAAATAACAGAAAACTCCAATATCATAAATATCTACTACTTTCATCTTTATAATGGTTTATAGGAAGATATAAAATTGGATTAAGTCATAAACTTTTTATATAATTAATCTCAACTTCATTAGTAATATTTCTGAAATGGGAATATTTTAAAAGGTGGAGCTAAATTAGACACCACTGAAAGAAGAGAAAAGAATAAAATAGCTTTTTGCTGAGAATCCAAGTCACTTAATTTTTATGACTTCTCAAAATCCTAAAGACTGGGAAAATCAACTGGACAACTTAAAAATTCAACTTATCTATTCTTAAAAATACTTGGATTTAATTTTCTCAGTAGTGATACAAACACAACTACCTAACAACCACCCCAAAAAATCAAGGCATCATAAAAAACACTAGATAGGCTGTTCTTAGAATTAAAACAGTAAATGGTATGTAATTCAACAAACTAGTTCGCTGTGAAAATTATTTTATATTTATGATAATTTACTTTTATAACATAGAATTCAGTTCAGTAAAATTTCATTAATTTTAATGCTAAGTTTTTAGAATTTGTTGTGGTTGCAATGACACTTACCTAATTACATAAAGAATGTTAGGAGAAAATATGTTACTGCATATGGTACATTTACAAATCATTAATGATTTTAAAAGCTGTATAAATTATCATCTATAACGTGCTGGGGCAGTTTTATTAGGTCATCATTATTCATCTTTTAACAGATGTCATTTGTTGAGTACCTGTAATAGGCCATATCACATTATTTGTAATCTTCACAACACTTGCTAAGTAGGTTTAATCAAGGAAGAGTAGCATGAGGTTCTGAAAAGCTCCCCCAGACAGCTAATTACATGGCTGAAATAGGATACTTACCGAGACTAGCTGATTCCAAAGCAGAATGAATAACAAAAGTTTTAAAAAAGAGTCATTCATATTCTAGGTCAGTGGTTTCCAAAGCTGGCTGTTTCAGATTCAGAAAGGACACCTAAAGAGTTATGCTTCCTGGACCCTCCACCAACATACTGGGTCAAATTTTCAATGACTCAATATTATGGATTTTTAAAATATCTTTCAAGTGACTCTGAGGATCAGTAAGCTATGAAAATCAGTGTAAAGATGGCAGCCAAGTACAGGACAAAGAGCAATGGATCAGAATAGCTTAGGTTTTATTTCTATTCTGCTATTTAAAAATTTGGGGCAAGTCATAAAGCATTTTAGTGATCTGTTTCCTAGCATACATAGCTCTTGCTATGGATGGCAGAATGCTGCTAATACTACCAAAACACTAGAAAAATACCCCCAAACCACAAATCTCTGAATCACAGCAAAACTCATTTACCTCTTGAATTAGTGCCTCGAAAACAAATAAGATACATCTAGAATGAGGAGCAGCTGGTAAGACTTAGTGGTTATATCTATGTCATCATTTGCCAACAATAATCCTCATTATGCTCCCTGACATAGGCTACAGGACCAGGTTGCTTTTTCCTCTAAATGTCAGACATATATTTTAGTGACGTTTTCTCCTAGGATTCAGGCAGCAATCCCTGCAGGCTGTCAGAAGGTGAGCTAAATGACACATGCTCTTTGGTGCTCCAATTTTCCTTCTCCTGAACTTGATGATTTTTACTAGCTCATACTAAATATTATACCTACATTTCTATGTCAAGTGAGTTCTTCCCCAGAAGTTGACTTGGTATCTTTTTAAACTAGATCCCCAAAACAACTTAACTAGTCTTGAAAGTGTGTCTAAGAATGATATAATACCATGGTGATCACACTATAGAGTAAGTTACAAAATATATATGTCTATATGTATATACTTATACTAAAGCTTACATTGCATATTGTGATATATATCAATATATGTGTATGTATACACACTCTGACTTCCCTGTTGGCTAAGAGGGATACACACTCTTCATCTATTTCACATTTATCCATTTATTTTCCATAAAAATATGAAGTATTTACAAATTACCATTATATGGATGAAATCATAAGACACACAACTTAGGTAATTTGCTCAAGAAAAAAGTGCTGACATCTAAGAGAGATACGAATACAGGCTTATTTGTTTCAGACCTAACTCTACAGCAGTGATATTCATATTGTTTGTCTCTCTGTGCCTCTTGTCTCCTCCCTTATTAAACTGATTAGTCACATATAGGCAATCACTTAAATACAAATAAAGCTAAATCCACAAGAGAAAATACAGTATTATGTAAATTGTTTAAATATATTGGCCTAAGGCTTTCTTTTCATGTTAGAAGTTTCTTTAAAAAGGTCACATTGAGTGATAGTTTAGTCATTCTATTAATCAATTAGTCATGTATGTATAGTATACCCACTCAGTGTTTGGCACTATATTTTTGGGGTTGCTGGTTGAAACAGGAAAATAGTACAGAAAAGTAAGACCTTCTTGGTGATCTGAAAGAGCTTTGTGTCTAACTAGATGGGCATAGTTTACACAGATTAAAGTTAGAGGGCAAGAAAGTATTACTTTGTGATATACTATGCATTAATACTAAAGCTAGGGAAATTAATTTTAATCCAGAGACATCAATGATCAGATCAGATCAGTCGCTCAGTCGTGTCCAACTCTTTGCGACCCCATGAACTGCAGCACGCCAGGCCTCCCTGTCCATTACCAACTCCCGGAGGTCACTCAGACTCACATCCATCGAGTCAGTGATGCCATCCAGCCATCTCATCCTCTGTCGTCCCCTTCTCCTCCTGCCCCCAATCCCTCCCAGCATCAGAGTCTTCTCCAATGAGTCAACTCTTCGCATGAGGTGCCCAAAATACTGGAGTTTCAGCTTTAGCATCATTCCTTCCAAAGAAATCCCAGGGTTGATCTCCTTCAGAATGGACTGGTTGGATCTCCTTGTAGTCCAAGGGACTCTCAAGAGTCTTCTCCAACACCACAGTTCAAAAGCATCAATTCTTCGGCACTCAGCCTTCTTCACAGTCCAGCTCTCACATCCATACATGACCACAGGAAGACCATAGCCTTGACTAGGCAAACCTTTGTTGGCAAAGTGATGTCTCTGCTTTTGAATATGCTATCTAGGTTGGTCATAACTTTCCTTCCAAGGAGTAAGCGCCCTTTAATTTCATGGCTGCAGTCACCATCTGCAGTGATTTTGGAGCCCAAAAAAAAAAGTCTGACACTGTTTCCACTGTTTCTCCATCTATTTCCCATGAAGTGATGGGACCAGATGCCATGATCTTCGTTTTCTGAATGTTGAGCTTTAAGCCAACCTTTTCACTCTCCACTTTCACTTTCATCAAGAGGCTTTTTAGTTCCTCTTCACTTAGATATGACTTAAGCTCAATATTTGAGGTGGTTGGGACTTTAAGTGAAAGAGGAGAATGAAAAAGCTGGCTTAAAATTCAACATTCAAAAAACTAAGATCATGGAAACCTGTCCCATCACTTCATGGCAAATATATGGGGAAACAATGGAAACAGTGACAGACTTTGTCTTCTTGGGCTCCAAAATCACTGCAGATGGTGACTGCAGCCATGAAAGTAAGACACTTGCTTTTGGAAGAAAAGCTATGACAAACCTAGACAGTGTATTAAAAAGCAGACATTATTTTGCCAACAAAGGTCCATATAATGAAAGCTATGGTTTTTCCATTAGTCATGCATGGATGTAAGAGTTGGACCAAAAAGAAAACTGAGCGCCAAAGTATTGATGCTATTGAACTGTGGTGTTGGAGAAGACTCTTGAGAGTCTCTTGGACTGCAAGGATACCCAACCATACCTCCTAAAGGAAATCTGTTCTGAATATTCATTGGAAGGACTGATGCTGAAGCTCCAATACTTTGGCCACCTGATGCCAAGAGCTGACTCATTAGAAAAGACTCTGATGCTGGGAAAGACTGAAGGCAGGAGGAAAAGGGGATGACAGGATAAAATGGTTGGACAGCATCACCAACTTGATGCACATGAGTTTGAGCCAGCTCTGGGAGCTGGTGAAGGACAGGGAAGCCTGGTGTACTGCAGTCCATGGAATCGCAAAGAGCTGTACATGACTGAGTGACTGAACTGACTGGGACTTTAAAATCAGAGATAATAGTATCTAGACATGTAATACAGATAGTAAAAAAAGAAAAAAGTAAATTATAAATGGTTGGATGGAACCACTAATTCAATGGACATGAACTTGGCAAACTCTTGGGCAAACTCCAGGAGATGGAGAGGACCAGGGAGGCCTGACATGCTGTAGTCCATGGGGTCGCAAGGAGTAGGACATGACTTGGTGACTAAACAACAAGAACACGTGGCAATAGATAGATGGAATGGATCTGGCGATAATTTCTAGGCAATTTTTAGTAATATGGAGTGAATCTCACCCCATGCATATATTTATTTATTCAGAAATATTGTTGAATGATAACATTTCTGCAGGGTCCTGAGCAGGGATGTTTTTTGCCACTGCTGAAAGATTTGTCTTTCAAGATAGAAATTATACATTATTTTAACTTTTCAACTGTAATAATACCTGTAAGTGGACACAGTAACCTGGATGGAAAGGAGAATCTCATGCATAAACAAATTTAATCCATGTCTACATAATTACAAAGAAATAGCTTAGGAGAAAGTAAAATGGTATATAGAGATAAAAATGTATTCTTTTCCATTCTCTTTATACAAGATTGTAAAAGTTTTTGATGACAAGACTACTTACATAAATTTCTCCTGTAAGATGCAGATAACTATTCTCAACCATCTTACAGTGAGTCCAGAGGCCTACATAATTTCAGCCGCAATTTTAAAGTGGTGAAAAAAGAAGCACATTTCTTGTTTCAATTCTTTTAATTACACACAGATTATGCATTTAGACTAATTGGAATTTTCACTCATTATCTAAACATGTGACATTATAGAGACACAGTCCTAATATTTGTTGGACCAAACCTAGCCCGCTTTACATACACTGTAGAGAAAAAAAAGATCAGTGTAACGAAGATGCACTCTAATAGAATAATTAAGAATTTAACTGCTCAACAGTAGATAACTTCAAGTGATAAATATGGCATTTGTATAATCTTCAAGCTTAAGATCTAACTTTGTTAGTAATACATATTGTCAAAATTAATATTTGTTATCATTTAGACTTCAGATTTCCAAATCACGTAGTAATTACAAAATATTTCTATGAAAATGTACAAAGACATTTCAAATTGAGAAAGTGTACACAAAGTAGCTGGAATAGATTAATCTGAACATGAAGGAAATTTATATAAAGCATAACAAGGCAATGTTCCCCATATAATAGAAAAGCTTATTTAAAGTTAGTTAAACTATAAAAGAACTTCCTATAGACTAAATCCTATAATAAGCTTAGATCTAGAGAACAATGAAAGCACATTATGAAAGATATATACAAATGTATTCATTTCACTCAGATGATTCCCACAACAAATATTTATTGCCCATACTTTGTTGCAACCATTGAGCTAGGTCTTGAGATAAAACAAACAAATACAACCCAAAATAGGAAAAAAATAAAATTATATTCTTAAGGAGCTAACAGCATCCTGTGAAAAACAGTTACATGACCATTATGAAATGATGTAGAAGTATAGTAATAGAAGTGTACACAAGGTTTGATAAACATCCTAAAAACAGATACCTTACTTCAACATTTTCAGCAGTTGGTGTGGGTATTGGAGTGGGATGGGGTTGGTGTATGATAGCTGAGAAAGCGCCCTGGAGAAGTTATTATTAAACTGAGTACAAAGGAGTCAGTCAATCATACTGGACAATACTTATGTGATGTAAGAAAGACATTCTAGACAAAGATGGTGTCATGAGCACTGATACAAAGATAAGTGTATGTGTGTTTAGGAAATATAATCATTTTGGTGTTTCTAACACGAATTTGAATTACAGAATAGAGACAAGGAATAAAAGGCTATATCAAAGAAAAATTTATATCAAAATAAATGTAAACATTAGTCAAACAGTTATGTTTATTCCAACTGGTCTGACCAACTGGGTGTACTATAGTTAAATTTGGACAATAACAACCTGAATTAGATCCCACAGGTCAAAAAAAAAAGCCTCAAAAGACTGCTATCACTTCAGAGGTCAAGTCTTGAGGGCTATCCTGGGGCTACACCTCTTCTGAAGAACTGGCTACAATCTCCTAAGATTCAATTAATTGCTATAATGATTCACAGAGGGAACACAGAGCTTCTATGCCCTCTCATCAAAAATCAGGAAGGGTTACCCTCCTGGCCCATCAATATTGTTTATCAGGAAGTTCTATTGGCTCAGGTATACAGAGATTTATTTGGGATTTCATCATGTAGGCATGATTGATTAAATCAATTACCAACTTTTTTAACTCAAACTCTAACCACACTCCCTACCCTGGAATTTGTGCAAGCTCAAAGTTCCAACCTACTAATCATGTGGTTGCTCTTTTTGGTAACCAACTTCCATCCTGAAGCTATAAGGGCCTACCACAAGTGACATTGTAAAGAGGTTTCTAAATTTATCAAAGATCAGTCGCTCAGTCATGTCCAACTCTTTGCGACCCCATGAATCGCAGCACGCCAGGCCTCCCTGTCCATCACCAATTCCTGGAGGTCACGGAGACTCACATCCATCGAGTCAGTGATGCCATCCAGCCATCTCATCCTCTGTCGTTCCCTTCTCCTCTTGCCCTCAATCCCTCCCAGCATCAGAGTCTTCTCCAATGAGTCAACTCTTCGCATGAGGTGGCCAAAGTACTGGAGTTTCAGCTTTAGCATCATTCCCTCCAAAGAAATCCCAGAGCTGATCTCCTTCAGAATGGACTGATTGGATCTCCTTGCAGTCCAAGGGACTCTCAAGAGTCTTCTCCAACACTACAGTTGATCACCACAGTTGATCAAACTTATGTCCATTGAGGCAGTGATGCTATCCAGCCATCTCATCCTCTATTGCCCCCTTCTCCTCTTGCCCTGTCTTTCTTTTACTTCACAACCTTCCTTCTACGTCACACTATTTTGAAGCAAATCCTAGGTATCATACCATTTAATTTGTATTTAAGTATTTTGAGAAGTTGCTAATTTTAATATGGCTTTACTCTTAGTCACAAACATCATTAAAGACTATAGAACCAAAAATACTAAGATTTAAATAAAACTACACAGTAGGAAACAAGCTTATATGGGCTTTTAAGTATATATAAAAATTTAACATGCCACTTTCAAGTTTATGCAAAAGTGAAGAGTGGGCAGGGGCTGTGTTCTTTATACAACAGTTTAAAAATTTAGTTATTATCACCATACGACAATTAACTTTAGGGTCAATGAGATTACTGTATCTTTTTGCATCTTGTACTTATAAAAACATGAGATATTTAATGTCATTTCCAGTATAAAACTATAAACTATATATAGAGATACTATATATAAACTATATCAAAGTAGTAGATGGGCTTGTGAAAAACCTGCAAAAATAGTATTTCAGGTAACTATCTATCGATTTAAAAGGAAAAAGAGTTTGCAGTTTAGAAATGATAAACTCACACTACCTCAAAGTACAAAGGTCTTGAAAATGTATATCCTTTCAAGCAACAATTGTTAGTAAACACTTGATTTAAAGGATTATAAATGAATTATTAAATTTTATTTAGAATAAAATTAGGAAAATAGAATTGTCAATTAATTATGAAAACAAATTTTATCAAATTTTAGTTACCTTAAACTTGATAAATTTCAACCTACCAAGTACTATGTATTTTGTCTCTAAAACTACCAAGACATTTTTAAAAAATTTCTGGATCAATGATTTTCTTACAAAATGAAGTAAAGTAAAAGTTGCTCAGTTGTGTCCAACCCTTTACAACCCTATGGCCTATACAGTCCATGGAATTTTCCAGGCCAGAATACTGGAGTGGGTATCTTTTCCCTTCTCCAAGGGATCATCCAAGCCCAGGGATCGAACCCAGGTCTCCCACAGTGCAGGCAGATTCTTTACCAGCTGAGCCACAAGGGAAGCCCCAAAACACTGGAGTGGGTAGCCTATCCCTTCTCCAGGGGATTTCCCAACCCAGGAATTGAACCGGGGTCTCCTGCATTACAGGCAGATTCTTTACCAACTGAGCTATTGTTACATAATATAGTAAATTAAACATCATAACTTCAGTTAGAAAGTGTTCACTTTAAAATAAAATGCTTTTCTAAAAAAGATTTTCTTACTATATATGATGTTAAAATGACTAAACACTCTGGAATATTCCTAGAGAGATTCTTTACAGATTTAAAACAGATTCCCTAAAAAAAAAAAAAAAAAAGGCAGTTTGAGAAAGCCTGCTCAATTTTGCATGCATTAGTATCAGAAATGAATTAGAGATGGGTCATTAATAATGGTATATAACAAATTACTGTAAAGATTTCTTTATGCAATTTTAGGAGTGGTTAAACAGTTAATCGACAGCTGTAGCTTCTGTGTCTGTTGCTGGGTTAGAAATAAAGAAGGCAAGTGATACATAAGGATATATGGACATAGTGTGACAGTGAGCAAGGGCAAACCAGAGCTTGTGAGAATGACCTGGAACCTATGTGGATGAGTTAAAAGCCACATTGACCTTTCAGCATCTCCAATTATTCAACCCCAGTGATACAGATGGTTTGCAGAAGAGGCCAATGTTATCTGGCAAGGGTTTGAACACATATCTAGCCCAAAGGAGCTAAAGGAGGAGTTACCCAAAAAAAAAAAAAAAAAAAATGTAGAGGATATGGAAGCCCAGTTACTGCTTCAAGACAAGGTGAGCGAGTGAGTCAGCAGATTCAAGACTCCATATACGAGCTCTAATTTGCTTTATTTTACATGGAACTCCTAAGCCTCTAGCTAGCTATTCCTTCTATATTGTACGCATAATTTTCTTTTATGGCCAAACTTAGTCAAAAGATTCTGAGAAACATTGTACCAGCTTACCTAATTTGACAGAGTATAAGGTTATCAAGGTTCATCTCTTGATAATTTGGAATCCATATTCATCCCTATTAACCAAAGGTAAGTTCTAAATTCATGCTTCTTCCTAATGGGATTCAACTACCCCTGTACAACTGAAAACATACTAACCATCTTCCAAAGAAAATTTATGAAGTCCTTACAAAGTCTTTGGTACTCATTTCTGTTCGGGACGAATCACACTTTCTCTTTTCTGTAACCTAAACATTGAGATATAAGGTTAGCTACTATTATCATATTTTATATTTGTTGATAACAGAATGGGAGATGGGAAGGAAAATACTTAAAGCATAAACAGATATATCCATTGTTGAAATAAAGAAACAGTCATAACTGTTCAGTCGCTCAGTCGTGTCCAACTCTTTGTGACCTCATGAACCCCAGCACGCCAGGACTCCCTGTCCATTACCAACTCCTGGAGTTTACCCAAATTCATGTCCATTGAGTCGGTGATGCCACCTAACTCATCTCATTCTCTGTCTTCCCCTTCTCCTCCTGTCGTCCCCTTCAATCTTTCCCAGCATTAGGGTCTTTTCAAATGAGTCAGCTCTTTGTATCAGGTGGCCAAAATATTGGAGTTTCCACTTCAACATCAGTCCTTCCAATGAACACCCATAACTATTACAGACCTCAATTCATACTGGATGATATTTAAGTGCTATAAGAAAGATATTAGTTGTGGGTCACTACTGGCAATTTTACTCTCTTTTCCCACTGCCACTTGGTATTCTCTTTGCCCTGAACAATTGCTTCAGCTGGTTGTAGTTTCTTGCCTGGTTGAATGAGAGAAACCTTAATTCCTAAAGTATTTGGGTCCTTAGACATCCTGACTATATCAGGTTGATGTGATTTTCTATGGACATTAATCATAGAACCTTAGAGTGTCCATAGGAACCCCAAAAAGCCATTCTCCTCCTTAAACCTTTACCAGTAGCATTACAAGTTCTGGCTTTGGACCAATCTCATGGTAGACTCAGTTTGCAGTTAATTTGAAATTATTGCTGGGTCTCCTGGTGAAACCTGGGTTTTATTTAATGATACTGAATTTGTGATAAGAATGCATGTTTTCATGTAAAAGCAACATTTGTTGAAAGTTCTTTACTTTTCCTTTCTTTTTGTTATGCTTCTCTGGTTCGTATCCCAGTATTATAGAATGAATTAAAAAGTTTTTCATTAACCCTTTCCTCCAACCTACCTTGACAGTTTTAAGATAATCTGCAAATTCCTTTTCAATTTATCTCTTAAAATATCTCTTTTGATTTTCTGCTACAGTACTTGACTTATAGCTAATTAATTCAGTTCTTCTTATAGTGACTATTTCATTTTTTCATATTATTCTGTGGTTACTCTGGGCAAAGTCTTCATTTTGCATGTGAATTCTTTCAGTCTTTAGATTCTGAATCTTCACTACTACATTTCAGCATTAATCTAATTGTCGTGGTTTATTTTTTAAAGACCAAAATTTTGTCTTGGTATAGAAATATAGTTCTCTACTACTATGTGCAAAATTCAGTTATCCCCACTTTAAGTATTTCATTCTATTTCCTTTGTGCTTTTTAAACTTGCATTCATTTTTTTTTTTTGGAATTGTATAAAAATGTTCAGAAAAGCCATATGCATCTCACGCAAGAATAACAAAATAGTATGTTTGCTTTTTCTAAAATATAAGTAAGGAAACATCACTAATAAAGGTAGCATGCTAGTTTTATTCCTATGCTTCCCATTTGCTAGGGTCTTCCTGGGCTCAGTCCCTAGATTGGGACAATCCGCTGGAGAAGGGAAAGGTTACCCACTCCAGTATTCTGACCTAGAGAATTCTACGGACTACATAGTCCATAGTGTCAAAAAGAGTTGGACACGACTGGGCGACTGACACTTTACCTCAACTTTTGTGTTTATATTCTCCCCAAATTTGTATGTTGAAATCCCATGCCCAATGTGGTGGTATCAGGAGGTGGGGCCTTGGGAGGTGATTAAGTTTGGAGGGTGGAGCCCTTGTGAATGAGATTCAAGACCTTGAAAAGAGATCCTAAAGAGCCCCTCCGTATCTCATACCAAGACCTGAAGGAGTCCTTCACTCAGCCATGATCTCAGACTTCCAGCCTCTAAGACTGCAAGAAATTTCTGTTGTTTATAAGCCACTAGTCTGCCCAAATGAATTAAGACACCATTTATAAAGTGAAATATGAAATAACTGAATTGTACTTAAAGTTGGCACATTAATATCTTTTATCATTCATTACATTAATTTATTCAATGAACATTTTTCAGTGTCTAATATGGACCTGAGAGTGATTTAGACCTTTACATAATAGATCCAGCAGCATATAAAACAGCTTTTGCTATCTTGGCACTTACATGTATATTGCTCCTCATTTTCTTGATCTGTTCAAGAGTCAAATAACCTTATATTCCACTATACTTCAGACACTCAATCACAGCTCTATTTACAAGGTCTTTTCACGATCAATAACAACCACTGCCTCCTTAAATTAATCTAAGTTTCAAGTATGCCACCATCTAATTGACACCTTCTGTTTCTGGCTCACTAAATGTGTCACTCCCATTACAACGACTTCCCTAACCTACCATGTATGTCTGTGCATACACTCAGTCATGTCTGACTCTTTGTGACCCCATGGACACAGTGTAGCTCGCCAGGCTGCTCTGTCCATGGAATTTTCCAGACAAGAGTACTGAAGTGGGTTGTCATTTCCTTCTCCAGGGGATCTTCCTGACCCAGGGATCAAACCCTCATCTCTTGTGGCTCCTGCATTTGGAGGCAGGTTCTTTAGCAGCTGAGTCATGGAGTAATCTATAATCAATTTAATACTTTCATCTTTTTTTCTGTCTCAAAACACCCTTAAGTTCCACCCCCCAGCCTAAATAAATGCCATATTCAATCATTGTAATCATTCTTTTGAAAACATCCCCGTTTCCTTTAAGTCCCTTATTTTTTCACGTTCAATTGGCTAAACTACAACCCTGGCCAGAACAAATATCAACATGCTGAATATGACTGAAGGATAACTCATTTTTTTGCATCTTCCAATTTAAAATCATGATCAAAGATTTCACATGAACCCTTACTGTTATTCCACAATCATGTTCTATTTATCTAATCCATCTATTTTTCCAGGCTAAAGTATAATATTTAAATGTTTTTCTGACTTCATAGATTCAACTGTTCTTATTATTTACACTCAACTCACTGCCCTGTCTTTATATTTTACTGACAGTATAGAAGAATAGAGAAGAGAAATTCTGCAAGTTCCCATAATTGTTTGTTTTGATTTAGTCACTAAGTCATGCCCAGCTCTCCTGCAACCCATGGACTACAAGCCCGCCAGTCTCCTCTGTCCATGAGATTTTCCAGGAAAGAATATTGAAGTGGGTTGCCATTTCCTTCTCCAGAGGATCTTCCCAACCTAGGGATCAAACCTGTGCCTCATGCATTGGCAGGCAGATTCTTTACCACAGAGCTACATGGGAAGCCCTCCCATAACTGTTTCATCCCCAAATGTGTGCATGCATTATACCTTATGTTCTCTCATATCACCATTAATAAAAAATGCCAGACACCTTTCTAAATAGATTCACCACTTTCATGTATGCATTCAATTCTATATACTTAGTGATATTTCATGTCATGGTATAGCATTTCTCCCTTTGTTTCCAGTATCATTTTTTTTTTTTTCTTCCTTGCTTGCTTGCTTTTGGATCTCTACTTACCATATAAAACCATGTTCTCAGGAGTTTCATGTTCTAAGTATATTGCCATATCCTGAAGAATTACAAATTTACATCTGCTGTCAGAGTCTCTTTTCCAAATTTATCTTGCTCCTCTAAAGGCCTATTTGATATTTTCACTTGATTTACTTTAGAAATATTTATTATACATTCATCAAAAACTGAGCTCTTGATATGTTCTCCCACCATAAAAAAAAAATCCTTTCCTTTTTTTTTTTTTTTTTTTTAATACCATACTAAGTTACAAATTCCTTCTTCCAAGTTGGTAAAGACAACCCTCTTAAGAGTTCTCTCCTTGGCCTTTTCTTCTCTCACAGTCCACATCTCTTTTTGAATGTAAAGAAAACAAGATCACTACAATTAACCAAATACAAACATTCCTCGATACTTCTGCTGTTACTACTCTGGTCTGAGGCATAGAAATAAGTCAAAAGAAATACAGCTGTAACTTCCCCACTATTCTCTCTGCTCCTGCCCTTTACTCTATTACAGACGATTCTTTTTAGAATAATGGACAGAACATATCAGTTCAGTTCAGTCACTCAGTCCTTTCTTGACTCTTTGCGACCCCATGGACTGCAGCACGCCAGGCCTCCCTGTCCATCACCAACTCCTAGAGTTTACTCAAACTCATGTCCATTGAATCAGTGATACCATCCCACCATCTCATCATCTATCATCCCTTTCTCCTCCCGGCTTCAGTCTTTCCCAGCATCAAGGTCTTTTCTAAGGAGTCAGCTCTTCATATCAGGTGGCCAAAGTATTGGAGTTTCAGTTTCAACATCAGTCCATCCAATGAATATTCAGGACTGATTTCCTTTCGATGGACTGGTTGGATCTCCCTAGAGTCCAAGGGACTCTCAAGAGTCTTCTCCAACACCACAGTCCAAAAGCATCAATTCTTTGGCGCTCAGTTTTCTTTATAGTCCAACTCTCACATCCATACATGACTACTGGAAAAACCATAGCCTTGACTAGATGGACCTTTGTTGGCAAAGTAACATCTTTGCTTTTTAATATGCTGTCTAGGTTGGTCATAACTTTTCTCCCAAGGAGTAAGCATCTTTGAATTTCATGGCTACAATCACCATCTGCAGTGACTTTGGAGCCCCCCAAAATAAAGTCTGCCACTGTTTACACTGTTTCTCCACAGATCACATCACCTCAGCTCAACACCCTACACTGCTTTCTCATCTTGCTTAGCATAGAAGCTGAGGCCTTTAAAAAGTTGACAAAGTTCTACATGACTTATAATCCTGTAGGTATAGTCTGGATGTTTATGCTCTGGTGCACTGGAACCCCTATCATTGGTTCTGTGCCACTTCTACTCTCTGATTCTAATAGGATGGAACTGCCCCTCTCCTCTGAGGACTGCCCTGAACAACTTCACTGGCTTTGCCCTCACAGAGCTGGGAGGAGGGGAGGAGAAGGGAAGAAGAAGGGGAGGAGAAAGGGATGACAGAGGATGAGATGGTTGGATGGCATCACCGACTCAATGGACATGAGTTTGAGTAAGGTCTGGGAGTTGGTGATGGACAGGGAGGCCTGGCGTGCTGCAGTCCATGGGTTAGCAAAGAGTTGGACACCACTGAGTGACTAAACTGAACTGAACTGAAGTAGCCTATGGTTGGAGCATTAAAATTGGGATCAGACCTGAGGGTAATGTGTACTCTAGAACTTGCCCTGCTGGATCAGACTTAGTCTAGAAATCATAGTCTTGTACATCCAGACTATACCTACAGGGTTATAAGTTATGTAGAACTTTGTCAACCTTGTAAAGGCCTCAGTGTCTATGCTAAGCAAGATGAGAAGCCAGTGTAGGGTGTTGAGCTGAGGTGATGTGATCTGTGGAGAAAGAGTAGAAACAGTGGCAGACTTTATTTTTTTCCCTTTTTTAAAAAATTATCTTTTATATCAAGTTTATTTTTAATTGTATTTAATTTTAGTTACTGTATTATATATAATATTTACAATTAAATACAATATTTAATTATATTAGAATTGTGTTGGGTTCTGTCAAACAATCAACATGAATCAGCCATAGGTATACCTATGTCCCCTCCTTTTGAAACTCCTTCCCACCTACTTCCCCATCCCACCCCTCTAGGTTGTTAGAGAGTCCAGATTTGAGTTCCTTGAGTCATATAGCAAATTCTCACTGGCTATCGATTTTACCATTCTTTCATCAGGTTCTTCTGGGAGCATTCCCATAATAATATGTGGGTATATCTGGTCTCAGGGTTTGACCCAAGCCCAAGACAATCCTCTTAGGAATATTTCAGTTACCTCTTTGGGCACAGCTCTTACCACTCCCCCCTCATTTTCTCAGTTCCAAAGTCTTTACCGTTATGCTTTTCTTCCATCAGAGTAGACATGTTCCCCCCTTAGGCCCTTTGCCTGGAATCCATACCCTCCAGACACCAGTATGTCTCAGTTTTCCACACGTAATATATCTTTTCCCAAATTATTCCTTCCCATAGAGTCCCCATCATGAAATGCAATGATACTTCCCACCCTCAACATACACAGTCTCCATCTCTTTGCATCTCTGTTCTCTCTGTAGCAGTTATGAACCTATAAAATACATTTTAGGGATAATACTTTGCTTATTTACAGTCTCCTATCACTGAAATCAAGAATTTTCTCTGAATCTTTAAATCTTGTAACAGTCTCTGGTCCACTAATATGGCAAGATAACTCATTCCTGGATGAGTTGACTAAATTTGCATTCAAAAACAATATGTTAATATTGTGTGTTGGACTTACACAGAAAATATATCACCCTCTGTATATCATTGTGAAGCATCTTTTTGTCACTCACATTTTGTATGAGATAAATCCATGATGACATATACACATAAGATTCATTCATTTTTAATTGTGTAATGACATATTGTCAAAGTGGTTTTAAAATGTGTTGGAGAAAAACATATTTCTAATCCATGTTTAAACAGATCCTAAAATTTCTGAAATTTTTAATTCACAGAACAGAAAGTCTGCATTATAAATCAATGGTCTAGCAGTAAAAATAATATATAATCCAATAAGAGAAAATATCTCAATCATTAAGCATTTCCTTTTTTTTTTTTTTAACTTTTAGGCTTCAACTTGTAAATAAATTCTAAAATTATTTTCTATGACTGACGTACATAGAAAATTCATTTTCTATGAATGTATACCCTATAAATTACACACAGAAAGAGTTTTACAGTTTAAACAGATTAAATCACAGAACACTTGCCACATAAACAGGTGGATGACAAAAAATATCATAATGTAGTAATTCATTCTTTATTAGTAAAATCTAGGAAAAGTAATCTTATTTCAATAAACCAGCATTCTACATTAGTCTGTAATTCTGAAAGAGTTAATAAAATATTCTGAGATGAAGAAATGCAAATGAAATTAACAAAATCTCTACTGAAATCAATGTCTCTGTAAGCAATGTTAAAAATATATTTATGAAAAGTAATTCATAAATGGATTCTTCTTGAAAGCTCAGAGTTAAATAAAGATACTATATTTTGAAATATTTTATAAGAAACCCATTTCAAAAGTTCCTTGTGACCATGGGTTTAACATGCACACACATAAAATATACTGAAATACACTGCTTTTTAAATACTTGCCTAACTTTAGAACAAAGTTCTGTGTGTGAAGGCAGTGTTAATATTAACGGCCAACTTGAATTTCCAACATGGAAACGTAATTAGTATCAATGATGAAAGTGAAAGTGGAGAGTGAAAAGGTTGGCTTAAAGCTCAACATTCAGAAAACGAAGATCATGGCATCTGGTCCCATCACTTCATGGGAAATAGATGGAGAAACAGTGGAAACAGTGTCAGACTTTATTTTTCTGGGCTCCAAAATCACTACAGATGGTGACTGCAACCATGAAATTAAGAGACGCTTACTCCTTGGAAGGAAAGTTATGACCAACCTAGATGGCATATTCAAAAGCAGAGACATTACTTTGCCAACAAAGGTTCACCTAGTCAAGGCTATGGTGTTTCCTGTGGTCATGTATGGATGTGAGAGCTGGACTGTGAAGAAGGCTGAGCGCCAAAGAATTGATGCTTTTGAACTGTTGGAGAAGACTCTTGAGAGTCCCTTGGACTGCAAGGAGATCCAACCAGTCCATTCTGAAGGAGATCAACCCTGGGATTTCTTTGGAAGGAATGATGCTCCTTCCAAAGAATGAATGAAACTCCAGTATTTTGGCCACCTCATGCGAAGAGTTGACTCATTGGAGAAGACCCTGATGCTGGGAGGGATTGGGGGCAGGAGGAGAAGGGGATGACAGAGGATGAGATGGCTGGATGGCATCACCGACTCGATGGATGTGAGTCTGAGTGACCTCTGGAAGTTGGTGATGGACAGGGAGGCCTGTCGTGCTGCAGTTCATGGGGTCGCAAAGAGTCGGACACGACTGAGCGACTGATCTGATCTGATCTCATAGAAAAAAGATCTTCCTTTTGCCAGAGTCCAGCTCCAGAAGCCAGGGAGTCAGCCTGAAGGGATGAGAGGTGTTGGCAGATGATGATGTAGCCTCTGACTTGTAGTACGGAACTACATGTTTATTTCAAGCTTCAGGTTCTCTTTTATACTTTGACAAAGGCATTAGATCAGAGGTTTGTCATTTTCAGTTTCCACCACCCAGATATATTGTCTCCAGAAATCATTGTTGCCCTAAAAACAGAGTTCCTGCTTCAGTGATTCTCTCAGAATTGGCTTTACTATCTATTATCTAGTTTCTTTTATGTGTCCTATACTTAACTTGTGATTACATTGTAACTCATGCTACATTCCTCAGTTTATTTATCTTTCTAAATCCTGTTGGCCCTAAAATCTTAAGATCAGTTTCAGTTCAGTCGTTCAGTCGTGTCCGACTCTGCGACCCAATGAATCACAGCATGCCAGGCCTCCCTGTCCATCACCAACTTCCAGAGTTCACTCAGACTCATGTCCATCGAGTCAGTGATACCATCCAGCCATCTCATCCTCTGTCAACCCCTTCTCATCCAGCCAGCATCAGAGTCTTTTCCAATGAGTCAACTCTTCACATGAGGTGGCCAAAATATTGGAGTTTCAGCTTCAGCATCATTTCCTCCAAAGAAATCCCAGGGCTGATCTCCTTCAGAATGGACTGGTTGGATCTCCTTGCAGTCCAAGGGACTCTCAAGAGTCTTCTCCAACACCACAGTTCAAAAGCATCAATTCTTCAGCACTCAGTCTTCTTCAAAGTCCAACTCTCACATCCATACATGACCACAGGAAAAAACATAGGCTTGACTAGATGGACTTTTGTAGGCAAAGTAATGTCTCTGCTTTTGAATATGCTATCTAGGTTGGTCATAACTTTCCTTCCAAGGAGTAAGCGTCTTTTAATTTAATGGCTGCAGTCACCATCTGCAGTGATTTTGGAGCCCAGAAAAATAAAGTCTGACACTGTTTCCACTGTTTACCCATCTATATCCCATGAAGTGATGGGACCAGATGCCATGATCTTAGTTTTCTGAATGTTGAGCTTTAAGCCAACTTTTTCACTCTCCACTTCCACTTTCATCAAGAAGCTTTTTAGTTCCTCTTCACTTTCTGCCATAAGGGTGGTGTCATCTGCATATCTGAGGCTATTGATATTTCTCCTGGAAATCTTGATTCCAGCTTGTGCTTCTTCCAGCCCAGCATTTCTCATGATGTACTCTGCATATAAATTAAATAAGCAGGGTGACAATATACAGCCTTGATGTACTCCTTTTCCTATTTGGAACCAGTCTGTTGTTCCATGTCCAGTTCTAACTGTTGCTTCCTGACCTGTATACAAATTTCTCAAGAGGCAGGTCAGGTGGTGTGGTATTCCCATCTCTTTCAAAATGTTCCACAGTTTATTGTGATCCACCCAGTCAAAGGCTTTGGCATAGTCAATAAAGCAGAAATAGATGTTTTTCTGGAATTCTCTTGCTTTTTCCATGATCCAGCGGATGTTGGCAATTAGATCTCTGGTTCCTCTGCCTTTTCTAAAACTAGCTTGAACATCAGGAAGTTCACGGTTCACATATTGCTAAAGCCTGGCTTGGAGAATTTTGAGCATTACTTTACTAGCATGTGAAATGAGTGCAATTGTGCGATAGTTTGAGCATTCTTTAGCATTGCCTTTCTTTGAGATTGGAATGAAAACTGACCTTTTCCAGTCCTGTGGCCATTGCTGAGTTTTCCAAATTTGCTGGCATATTGAGTGCAGCACTTTCACAGCATCATCTTTCAGGATCTGAAATAGATCCACTGGAATTCCATCACTTCCACTAGCTTTGTTCGTAGGGATGCTTTCTAAGGCTCACTTGACCTCACATTCCAGGATGTCTGGCTCTAGGTGAGTGATCATACCATCGTGATTATCTGGGTCGTGAAGGTTTTTTTTATACTGTTTTTCTGTGTATTCTTGCCACCTCTTCTTAATATCTTCTGCTTCTGTTAGGTCCATTCCATTTCTGTCCTTTATCGAGCCCATCTTTGCATGAAATGTTCCCTTGGTATCTCTAATTTTCTTGAACAGATCTCTAGTCTTTCCCATTCTGTTGTTTTCCTCTATTTCTTTGCATTGATCATTGAGGAAGGTTTTCTTATCTTTTCTTGCTATTCTTTGGAACTCTGCATTCAGATGCTTATATCTTTCCTTGGCTCCTTTGCTTTTCTCTTCTTTTCACAGCTATTTGTAAGGCCTCCCCATACAGCCATTTTGCTTTTTTGCATTTCTTTTCCATGGGGATGGTCTTGATCCCTGTTTCCTGTACAATGTCACAAACCTCCGTCCAAAGTTCATCAGGCACTCTATGTATCAGATCTAGGCCCTTAAATCTATTTCTCACCCACTGTATAATCATAAGGGATTTGATTTAGGTCATACCTGAATGGTCTACTGGTTTTCCCTCCTTTCTTCAATTTAAGCCTGAATTTGGTAATCAGGAGTTCATGATCTGAGCCACAGTTAGCTCCTAGTCTTGTTTTGGCTTACTGTATAGAGCTTCTCCATCTTTGGCTGCAAAAAATATAATCAATCTGATTTCGGTGTTGACGATCTGGTGATGTCCATGTGTAGAGTCTTCTCTTGTGTTGTTGGAAGAGGGTGTTTGCTATGACCAGTGCATTTTCTTGGCAAAACTCTATTTGTCTTTGCACTGCTTCATTTCGTATTCCAAGGCCAAATTTGCCTGTTACTCCAGGTGTTTATTGACTTCCTACTTTTGCATTCCAGTCCCCTACAATGAAAAGGACATCTTTTTCGGGAGTTATTTCTAAAAGGTCTAGTAGGTCTTCATAGAACCGTTCAACTTCAGCTTCTTCTGCATTACTGGTTGGGGCATAGACTTGGATTACTGTGATATTGAATGGTTTGCCTTGGAAACAAACAGAGATCATTCTGTTGTTTTTGAGATTGCATCCAAGTACTGCATTTTGGACTCTCTTGTTGACCATGATGGCTACTCCATTTCTTCTGAGGGATTCCTGCCTACAGTAGTAGATATAATGGTCATCTGAGTTAAATTCACCCATTCCAGTCCATTTTAATTTGCTGATTCCTAGAATGTCGACATTCACTCTTGCCATCTCTTGTTTGACCACTTCCAATTTGCCTTGATTCATGGACCTGACATTCCAGGTTCCTATGCAATATTGCTCTTTACAGCATCGGACCTTGCTTCTATCACCAGTCATATTCACAGCTGGGTATTCTTTTTGCTTTGGCTCCATCCCTTCATTCTTTCTGAAGTTATTTCTCCACTGATCTCCAGTAGCATATTAGGTACCTATTGACCTGGGGAGTTCCTCTTTCAGTATCCTACCATTTTGCCTTTTCATACTATTCATGGAGTTCTCAAGGCAAGAAAACTGAAGTGGTTTGCCATTCTCTTCTCCAGTGGACCATATTCTGTCAGATCTCTCCACCGTGACCCGCCCGTCTTGGGTTGCCCCACGGGCATGGCTTAGTTTCATTGAGTTAGACAAGGCTGTGGTCCTAGTGTGATTAGATTGACTAGTTTTCTGTGAGTATATTTTCAGTGTGTCTGCCCTTTGATGCCCTCTTGCAACACCTACTGTCTTATTTGGGTTTCTCTTACCTTGGGCGTGGGGTATCTCTTCACGGCTGCTCCAGCAAAGTGCAGCCATTGCTCCTTACCTTGGACGAAGGGTATCTCCTCACCGCCGCCCTTCCTGACCTTCAATGTGGGATAGCTTCTCTAGGCCCTCCTGCACCTGCGCAGCCACGGCTCCTTGGACGTGGGGGTTGGTCCTCCTGGCCACCACCTTTGGCCTCGGGCGTTGGGGCGTGGGGTGATAATGATCTTAAGATCACTATCTCCTAAAAAGGCTTCTAACTATTCTCAGCAAACTTCTTTTACCATAAATATTTCCCTCACAAACAGATCTCAGAAAACAATCCTTCCCGTGGCCTCAAGCTGTGGCCCACATGCTCATCCTGGGACATTCTTTGTAAAGATCCTTGAACAAATGTCAATGGTTACATTATAGATTATTTTCTGGGCACAACTGCAGAAGGCTTTGTGCTTTCTCATGCTTCTCTCAAGCACCTTACCATTCTTTCTAGCCAACTCACCCAAAGAAAGGAAAGAAGAAGTCAGGATCACAAGGCCTAACTCCTTCATCCCAGGGCTATGCCTGCGAGATGAGGAGAGGGGTTAGGGCTATGCCTCCATTTTGTCAGTAATGCCTAACGTGGCTCCCAACATCCTTTTTTTTCACATCACACTGAAATAAAATGTTTTCTCATTGCCCATAGTTATTCTTTTCAATCAAAAGGCCAGTTTTATCAGTGTATTTGAGTAGGAAAAAACTCTGCTATGCAAATTAAGAGACCTAGATTCTGAACCTTTTCTTCCCAATATTTAAAATAGGGAACTAAAATCTGAAGGTTTATTCAGATACAAGTAGAGTTCTTATATTTAAAAATATATATATGTTTTTGAATTATATAGCAAATAAAACAGTTGTACATGATGTTCATTATACCATGTTGAGTATGTTAAATCATAGTGTGAAGAAGCATTATGTTATCTTCTAGAGAAACATCACCCTCATTATTAAGGACATAATTTCAGGATGGCATCTAAGAATGAAGTTGTTACCCATTAAACTCAAAGTGTTTTTCAATAACAACCTATCTTTGTTCCTAACACAAATATGTGAAACAAGGCAGACATCATTTCTATCTTGCAAATGAAGGAATTCACAAGTTATCAATAATCCCAAAGTGTGATTGCCTGAATGTGGCCACACATTAACTGCCATTATAAGGTGAGTATATGAAGTGGGGTGCTGGATCTGCCTGTGCCAGCTCATGAGAATAGTTTTTTTCATCTCTTTCCAATTCTGTGTTCAGTGATGGAATTTGGTGGCTCTAATTCTGCTCAATATTGCCAGGAGAAATATCAATAACCTCAGTTGACACCATCCTAAAGGCAGAAAATGAAGAGCCTCTTGATGAAGGTGAAAGAAGAGAGTGAAAAATCTGGCTTAAAATTCAACATTCAAAACCTAATATCATGACATCAGGACCCATCAGATCAGATCAGATCAGATCAGTCGCTCAGTCATGTCCGACTCTTTGCGACCCCATGAACTGCAGCACGACAGGCCTCCCTGTCCATCACCAACTCCCGGAGGTCACTCAGACTCATATTCATCGAGTCAGTGATGCCATCCAGCCGTCTCATCCTCTGTCATCCCCTTCTCCTACTGCCCCCAATCCCTCGCAGCATCAGAGTCTTCTCCAATGAGTCAACTCTTCGCATGAGGTGGCCAAAATACTGGAGTTTCAGCTTTAGCATCATTCCTTCCAAAGAAATCCCAGGGTTGATCTCCTTCAGAATGGACTGGTTGGATCTCCTTGCAGTCCAAGGGACTCTCAAGAGTCTTCTCCAACACCACAGTTCAAAAGCATCAATTCTTTGGCGCTCAGCCTTCTTCACAGTCCAGCTTTCACATCCATACATGACCACAGGAAAGACCATAGCCTTGACTAGACGAACCTTTGTTGGCAAAGTAATGTCTCTGCTTTTGAATATGCTATCTAGGTTGGTCATAACTTTCCTTCCAAGGAGTAAGCGTCTTTTAATTTCATGGCTGCAGTCATCATCTGCAGTGATTTTGAAGCCCAGAAAAATACAGTCTGACACTGTTTCCACTGTTTCTCCATCTATTTCCCATGTAGTGATGGGACCAGATGCCATGATCTTCCTTTTCTGAATGTTGAGCTTTAAGCCAACCTTTTCACTCTCCACTTTCACTTTCATCAAGAGGCTTTTGAGTTCCTCTTCACTTTCTGCCATAAGGGTGGTGTCATCCACATATCTGAGGTTATTGATATTTCTCCTGGCAATCTTGATTCCAACTTGTGTTTCTTCCAGTCCAGCATTTCTCATGATGTACTCTGCATATAAGTTAAATAAACATGGTGACAATATACAGCCTTGATGTACTCCTTTTCCTATTTGGAACCAGTCTGTTGTTCCATGACCAGTTCTAACTGTTGCTTCCTGACCTCCATACAGATTTCTCAAGAGGCAGATCAGGTGGTCTGGTATTCCCATCTCTTTCAGAATTTTCCACAGTTTATTGTGATCTACACAGTCAAAGGCTTTGGCATAGTCAATAAAGCAGAAATAGATGTTTTTCTGGAACTCTCTTGCTTTTTCCATGATCCAGCGGATGTTGGCAATTTGATCTCTGGTTCCTCTGCCTTTTCTAAAACCAGCTTGAACATCAGGAAGTTCACGGTTCACATATTGCTGAAGCCTGGCTTGGAGAATTTTGAGCATTACTTTACTAGCGTGTGAGATGAGTGCAATTGTGCAGTAGTTTGAGCACTCTTTGGCATTGCCTTTCTTTGGGATTGGGATGAAAACTGACCTTTTCCAATCTTGTGGCCACTGCTGAGTTTTCCAAATTTGCTGGCATATTGAGTGCAGCACTTTCACAGCACCATCTTTCAGGATTTGGAATAGCTCCACTGGAATTCCATCACCTCCACTAGCTTTGTTTGTAGTGATGCTTTCTAAGGCCCACTTGACTTCACATTCCAGGATGTCTGGCTCTAGGTGAGTGATCACACCATCATGATTATCTGGGTCATGAAGCTCTTTCTTGTAAGTTCTTATGTGTATTATTGCCACCTGTTCTTAATATCTTCTGCTTCTGTTAGGTCCATTCCATTTCTGTCCTTTATCGAGCCCATTTTTGCATGAAATGTTCCTTTGGTATCTCTGATTTTCTTGAAGAGATCCCTAGTCTTTCCCATTCTGTTGTTTTCCTCTATTTCTTTGCATTGATCACTGAAGAAGGCTTTCTTATCTCTTCTTACTATTCTTTGGAACTCTGCATTTAGATGTTTATATCTTTCCTTTTCTCCTTTGCTTTTCGCTTCTCTTCTTTTCACAGCTATTTGCAAGGCCTCCCCAGACAGCCATTTTGCTCTTTTGCATTTCTTTTCCATGGGGATGGTCTTGATCCCTGTGTCCTGTACAATGTCAGGAACCTCATTCCATAGTTCATCAGGCACTCTATCTATCAGATCTAGGCCCTTAAATCTATTTCTCACTTCCACTGTATAATCATAAGGGATTTGATTTAGGTCATACCTGAATGGTCTAGTGGTTTTCCCTACTTTCTTCAATTTCAGTCTGAATTTGGCAACCGCCTTGCCTTTCCTGCTACCGGTGCACTAGGAGAGCCTGGCCTTTCCTGCTACCGGCGCACTAGGAGCGCCTGGCCTTTCCCGCGACCAGCGCACTAGGAGTGCCTCGCCTTTCCCGTGACCGGCGCACTAGGAGCGCCCTGCTGGCTGCGCGGCGCACTAGGACCCATCACTTCATAGCAAATAGATGGGAAACAATGGAAACAGTGACAGATTTTATTTTCTTGGGCTACAAAATCACTGGAGGTGGTGATTTCAGTCATGAAATTGAAAGACATTTGCTCCTTGGAAGAAAAGCCATGACAAACTTAGCATATTAAAAGCAGAGAAATCACTTTGCCAACAAAGGTCTGTATAGTCAAAGCTATGGTCTTTTCAGTAGTCATGTATGGATGTGAGAGTTTGACCATAAAGAAGACTGAGCACAGAAGAATTGATGCTTTTGAATCATGGTACTGGAGAAGATTCTTGAGAATCCCTTGGACAACAAGGTGATCAAACCAGTTAATCCTGAAGGGAATCGACCTTGAACATTCATTTGAAGGACTGATGCTGAAACTCCAATTCTTTGGCCCCCGGACGTGAAGAACTGACCTACTGGAAAAGACCCTGATGCTGGGAAAGATCAAGGGCAAGAGGAGAAGGGGATGACAAAGGATGAGATGGCTGGATGGCATCACTGATTCAAATGGACATGACTTTGAGCAAACTCTGGGAAATATTGAAGGACATGAAAGTCTGGTGTGCTCCATGGACACAGAATCAGACACAACTGAGCAGCTGAACAACAAGAAATTCTGCTTGAGTGAGAATATTTACACCAGAGAAATTAGCTGCTGCTGCTCAAGTCGCTTCAGTCGTGTCCGACTCTGTGCGACCCCACAGACGGAAGCTCACCAGGCTCCCCTGTCCCTGGGATTCTCCAGGCAAGAACACTGGAGTGGGTTGCCATTTCCTTCTCCAATGCATGAAAGCGAAAAGTGAAAGTGAAGCCGCTCAGTTGTGTCCGACTCTTAGCAATCCCATGGACTGGAGCCTACCAGGCCCTTCCGTCCATGGGATTTTCCAGGCAAAAGTACTGGGGTGGGGTGCCATTGCCTTCCCCGTGAGAAATTAGTGAACACTATAAATCAGGACTTATTTTGAGAGGCAGTTTACTGGCATACCATTGGGTGTCCCCTCTCTCTGAGTCAAGGTTGTCTCTGAGACTGCTTTTACTGATAGATTTTGGCATAAGTGATGCTATGCCTGTTCCCTGCACTAGTTCTTCAGAGACTGGCCTTCACTTTCATCCTTTTTGAATACCTGGTCTTGGAAAATGCCCAGGCAGCTAATGCAGAGGCCCATGTGAACACAAGCTGAGGCCACCACTTGATAGCTTGCATTAACTTACCAGTCACTTCAGTTGGATCCTCAGATGTAGCCCATTTATCCTAGCTAACAATTCATAGAACAGACATGAGGCACTCCCACAAGTCCAGCTCAAATTGTAGATTTGTGAGCAAGTCAAGTTTTTTTTTTTTTAATTTAAGCCACCATATTTTGTGGTAGCTTATAATAAAACAATTAACTGCAATCGAAAGATCCAACTTGAAAGTAGCCAAATATCATGCTACTCCCTACATTAGTTTCCCCATAATGGTAGTGTAAAATACAAGAAACATATCATACCCTGAAGCATATAGAGGAAAACAACTCAAAACTAGTGATGTAACTATTGTTCCCAATAGTATTTGACAGATTCTTTCAAAGTCAGTATTATGAAATCATTATTGGCATTCTTAGTTGATGTTTTAAGAACATTAATGATAGGCTTCCTTTTCTGACTGTAATTTTATGAAATAATCATCATATTTGGAAGTCAAGTCATTGAGTTTAACACTGATATATGTTTGTTATATGCTGACCACTAGAAATACCATGAATAATAATATTGGAAGCACTGGCAGGAAACTGTATGGATAACTCTAAGTAAATTACAGAAGCATAAAAAGTTAACTGTAAGGCAATGTAGGATATCTTCCTTACTAGTATATCTAAAAACATAATTTCTTTAGGGATTGTTTAAGCAAAAGAATCAGTAGACAATCATATTATGAATAACTTAGAATGTAGGAGTCTGACACTTTCAAGATTAAATTATTTAATAATTTGGTATTAGTCAAAAAAAAAAAAGGACAAATCAGTGTTAAATCTGCTTTCTAACATGACTGTTTCAAGTCTTGAGTATCTATCACCAGGAATACTGTTTTTCTGAGTGATTTTGCTAGTATCTTCCTTTTTAGACATATTATTCCAGAAATATATCTGTAAAGTAAACAAAGATGAACCTGTTTGCAGGGCAGGAATAGAAACACAGACATAGATAACAGACACGTGGACAGGGTAGGGGGAAAAGGAGAGGTTGGGGCAAATTGGGAGATTGGGATTGACATATATACACCACAGTGTGTAAAACAGATAGCTAGTGGGAAGCTGCTGTTTAGCACAGGGAGCTCAGCTTGGTGATGTGTGATGACCTAGAGAGAGGGATGGGCAGTGGGAGGGAGGCTCCGGAGGAAGGAGATATATGCATACATATGGCTGATTCACATTTTTGTACAGCAGCACTGTAAACTAACACAACACTGTAAAGCATTTCAGTTCAGTTCAGTTGCTCAGTTTTGTCTGACTCTTTGAGACCCCATGGACTGCAACACGCCAGGCCTCCTTGTCTGTCACCAACTCCGGAGTTCACTCAAACTCACATCCATCGAGTTGGTGATGCCATCCAGCCATCTCATCCTCTGTTGTCCCCTTTTCCTCCTGCCCCCAATCCTTCCCAGCATCAGAGTCTTTTCCAATGAATCAACTCTTCGCATGAGCAATTAGACTCCAATTAAAAAAAAATTAAGCTTGAAAAACATATACAGAACATTTTTCTTCTCTAAAGAGTAAATCCCTATATTCTATGCAAACATTCTCTGTTCAAATATCAAAACTTGATTCTACTTGATGAATTAGATTAACACACTCTTTCCTAGTATTTCCCACACATCCTCAAGTCTTTGAACATGTTGATTTCTTTTTGAAAGCCCATTCCTTCTATCTATACATACTAAAGTTCAAGTCAAATAGTAAGACTGAGTTTAAAAAGCATGTATGAAATATTCCCATCTACACACATCCAAAAGGAATGGCTCATGCTCCTATATTTACATTTCTCTCTTATAGCACACTTATATATTTGTATCTTTTATTTGTATAAAAACATATTTGTAATAACCCTACAGTGTTCAATTTTACTTTCTTTCATCATTAGTACTCTCGAAGTTTTACTCTTGTATACACCTACACAGACACAATCACTTTCCATCCCTTTTAAAATCCTTGCCAACTGTTTTAAGGAGAGGCCTTTCCCTTATAAGATTAGACTTTGGTTCTCCTTCCCACAGTCTAAAACTTGGGCTGTGCTGGTCAAGCAGGTTTGACTGTGCAGATAACATCAATGGTTAAGGGAGAAGAGAAACAAGAGACAAGAGCTTTGAACCCTAGATGACCTGCCTACCCTGGACCACCAGTGTGTGTCACTGTTATGACTGAGAAACACACAAATGATTCTGCGTAACCTAGACTCTCTGTCCTAACTAAACCACTAACATGCTAGTCTCTAAAACTTTGTGTAGAAATTGTCTATTGGCTGCTTATTTCTCTCTCCTGTACCTCACATAGGGCTTGCAGACATTAGGTGTTCAAAATACCTTTATTAACTTGCATTGCCCTGAAATATAATTCTCTTTGGGAAAAAAAAAAAAATCTATGTAAATATTTTTTCATTAAATTGATTTTACCAGCACTAACATCTTAAAACCATCTATTAAAATAGATCATTATTTGTCATAGTAAAAACATTAAGATGTACATTGTTAATAATAAAAGTGAGTATATTTCAGAATTAGAGTATATATGTGGAAAAGAAATGTTGTCTAAGAGGATATAAAGAGCAGAGAAGCAGAGAAGAAAGACTTCATGTATCTGCTTTATTTATTGTAGTGCTATTTGCATAAAGGAACCTCTAAAAAATGATTCACAAAGCAAATGGTATTTCAATAGTAAATATCACAAAGACCAAAGGAAATTTAACTCTAATTCAGAATTATTCAATAAAGGTCAGTGAGAAGTAGATGGGGAAAAACAGAACATCAGATGATAGGAATTTTCAATAATGTCCTCATCAGAAAGGTCAATCAAAGTTATTTTCCTACTACTTTTGAGAAAGATAAAACTTTTCAATTAAAAATTGCTGGGTAGTATTAAAGAGAGAAGACTTTACTGTCAGCATTTTTTCTTTTCTTTTTTAATTTTTTTGCTGAAAGTGTTAGTCTCTCAGTCTTGTCTACTCTTTGCAACCTTATGGACAGTAACCCTCCAGGCTCCTCTGTCCATGGAATTATCCAGGCAAGAAAACAGGAGTGGGTAGCCATCTCCTTCTAGAGGGGATCTTCCAGACCTAGGGATCAAACCTTGGTATCCTACATTGCAGGCAGATTCTTTACTGTCTGAGCCACCAGGGAAGCTTCCACTTTTTTTTTTTTTTCCTGAAAAACTACAGATCATTTAATCTTAATTCATCACTGCATACAAGGACCAAAAAATCCAAAAAATAACAACAATTAAAAAAGGGCTAAGATTTTGTTATAAGCCCTCTGAGCCCTCTGATACAGACAATCTCTCTCTCCTCACATGGCTTCTGTCACCTTCTAAAAAGAAAGGTAGACAGTCTACTGAAGGCTGCTGCTGTGCAGTTTTATTATTCAACATAACTCTGAGTCACAGAGCTCTCAAGGTTTCTATAAAAGCTAGGGGGAAAATAGGCAATTCAAACAAAATGTTCCATATAAATTCAGGTGGACCATGGACATCATTGACCTTTGTGAAAAACCCCTGAATCAACCCCTTTTTCATTACCATGGAATGAAAGGTTTTTTTTTTTTTTTCCTTTACTTTTGGTTCTCTTATACCATGGCTTAAATGCACAGAGTTGATGACTCCAGTGTGCTGGTTTTAAGGATTCCATAGTGCATCTGATTTCTGTTATATTTAGGTAACTCACCTAATAATATGTGATAAGAGTCACAACTGTCCAGGGGAAAAAAAAAAAAAAAAAACCCTTGCTTAATAGAGTGCTTACAGGCTGATGTGGTCTAGAATTCAGATGGTTTGAACATTTCTAAGCGGCCAAGTGAAATTCTCTTGCTCAGAGATAGAAAAGTCAGAACACTAGGGACTATTATGAGGAAAATATCTCAGAGGTGGACAGAATTACAATAGTATATAGTAATCAAATTAAGTTCAGAAATAGAATTGATTTCCTCATTTGTGTATAACCTAACATGAAGCTTTAAATGGGGCAGGAAATAAACAAAAGACATTTTAGTGGATATTAGCATCCTTAAGATGAGCAGACAGAGAAATCACTTCTTTGGCATATATCAATAGCTGTGGTATCATTTGAAAATCAGAAATCTCCACAGTAAATTTCCAGCAGGACCAGATTAGGGAAGAAGGAATTGGTAGACAGTGGACATTAACAATGCTTTGTCAGTTCATTAGAGAGAACCAGTCCCTTCTAAAGGAGATCAGTCCTGGGTGTTCTTTGGAAGGAATGATGCTGAAGCTGAAACTCCAATATTTTGGCCACCTTGTGCGAAGAGTTGACTCATTGGAAAATACTCTAATGCTGGGAGGGATTGGAGGCAGGAGGAGAAGGGGACGACAGAGGACGAGGTGGCTGGATGGCATCACCAACTCGATGGACATGAGTTTGGGTGAACTTCGGGAGTTGGTGATGGACAGGGAGGCCTGGTGTGGTGCAATTCGTGGGGTTGCAAAGAGTCAGACATGACTGAGAGACTGAACTGAACTGAACTGAATGATATCTTCTAAATATCACATAAATGTATGTGGGGGGAAAAAGCATGAGGTGATGGTTATAAAGAATCATAAAGATAAAATGTGAGATATTTTGCCATTAAAACTGCTAATGCAATCTTGTTATACTTGAGAAATCGGCATTCATATGCACTGCTGAAATGAATACAAGCTTTTATAATCTTATAAAAATTGACTATTTTTTATAAAAACCTTGGAAATATTCTTGCAGTAAATTCAGTAAATTTATTCTAAGGGGATATTCACAGAACAAAGATATGATATTTACAAAGGTATTTATGAAAGTTTTAATAATGTAAACATTTTATAAAGAATAGTCTATATAAGAAGATTTGTTAATAAGAATGGCATATTTATATATGGGTACACCATGAAGAAAGCTGAGCGCTGAAGAATTGATGCTTTTGAACTGTGGTGTTGGAGAAGACTCTTGAGAGTCCCTTGGACTGCAAGGAGATCCAACCAGTCCATTCTGAAGGAGATCAATCCTGGGATTTCTTTGGAAGGAATGATGCTAAAGCTGAAACTCCAATACTTTGGCCACCTCATGCGAAGAGTTGACTCATTGGAAAAGACTCTGATGCTGAGAGGGATTGGGGGCAAGAGGAGAAGGGATTGACAGAGGATGAGATGGCTGGATGGCATCACTGACTCCATGGACGTGAGTCTGAGTGAACTCCGGGAGTTGGTGATGGACAGGGAGGCCTGGTGTGCTGCGATTCATGGGGTCGCAAAGAGTCAGACACGACTAAGCGACTGATCTGATCTGATCTGATCTGAGGGAGGCCTGGCATGCTGTGATTCATGGGGTCGCACAGAGTCGGACACAACTGAGTGACTGAACTGAACTGATACACAAACATTGTGAATTATATTTGATTTTGAATGGTATTTACAGATGTGGGAAATATACAGTATTAAACAGAAAAAGTACATTTCATGGAGCAGGGCTAGTGGTAATGATCTTACTCTCCAAGAAGAAAAGGATCAAGGTTATTCCTTACTTTGAGAAGGTTAATGTTGGGTACTTAAGATTGATTTTTGAGCCCAGAGAGGACATTTGGTGGGTTAGGATAACAAGGTTCTATTGAAGCAAGAGATCATCTTAATGGAATGGATCAGAACCTGGGCCTTCACTGTCATGGAAAATACCTTTTTCTTGCAAAAGCAAGTCTTGGGCCAGAATTACTAAACAAGACACCTTAGCACTGTGGACACACATTTGCAAAAAGAGAGAGAGAGAGAGTGTGTGTGTGTGTATTTTAGTATCTATTCAAATACTGTTTCATTGGGAACAAAGAATTATGGTGATATCAAATGTCATGGTTTAGAAAATCACTGGGAAGAGTGAAATCCTTTTGATCCCAAGAAACCAAAATTGAAACTCTAGCAGCAGTGGGCATTGGTCATATCAACACCCAAGGGAAAACATCAAAGAGAAACTGCCTGTTTGCAATAGCAATGTTGTGTGGTGGTAAAAACAACAACGGAAGCAGAGCATGAAGCCTGATGGCTGGATTGTCATATCTTCAAGTTTTATCAACTGGACCTAATACAACCACTGACTCTTTGGACTCAGTAAGTACCAGGGTTTTGCTTATGCATTTGTTTTTTAACTTGTCAATTGAGTAGACACCATACAAGAAGAATATTCTCTATAAAAGTCAAAATGGTAGATGAGAAATATAATACTGTGACTTTATATTTTTAGATAGGCTATAAAAAAGTCCCTGAACACTTACATGAAGTAACATATTCATAGTTAGCTTATGGTGTTTTATGCTGACTCTCTGGAGAATGAAAGTAATGCATAAGACCAAAAACAGGAGAACCACTTATTTCTACAATAGTTGTATCTAAATCTAAAGAGGAAAGTCTTAAACTTCAACACCTAAAATATAAGTGATATTTAAGGAAATTTAAAAATACATTATTCACTGTGTTTAACTGAAAGATGATTTTAAAAATCAGCCACTTTCTTAGGACTGGAAAATAGGTGGGTATTAGTAGTGCAAACTTAGAAAATACACAATTGTTTAAGCGTACACACAACTGATTCAGTTTTGGAGTCTGTTCAATTCAATATATCTGTAGGATATCTAGGTGGAAAGGCGAAGATAAACTAACTCATGATTATAAACACAAATCTCAACCTCAAGTGTTGTCCTTAAGTCTGATCTTAAAATAATAAATTTAAGAATCAACATATACAATGTCATTGATGCCATAAAAAAAAGTGAATTTGGGAAGTAAGAAGACCAGTAGGCCTAGAGAATTCTGTAAAACACAAATATATAGAATGTGAGAAAAGAGAAATATGCTCATAAAAAGAAAGTGAAAATTAGAATGAGGAAACATAGAAATGAATGGAATAGTGATTCAATAATGCCAAATGAAGTAATATTCATTAGATTTGGGAACTGGGAAATCCTTGGTGACCTCCATCATAATAGAGCTCTTAACTGAGTGCTGTGAACAGAAGCCAGACTGCAGTGGGTTGAATAGTGAATAGGAGGTGCATAAGTGGACAAAAAGAGTCAAGGCTTTTCCTTTGAAAATCTCAGAGAAGAAATGGAAGACAGCAGCTTTGAAGTAGCTGAAAGAAAGAAAGGTCTGTGCTAGCATATCAAAGTCATTTTTATCTTCTGTCTAAAGATCCACCTTAAAGTATTTTTAATAGTCTGGATGTTAGTGAAAGTTGAAACATGGTAAGGATTAGCCTTTGTGTTTGAAAAATCAAGGTCTTTGATAAGACTCTTTTAATCCTGTGAATCTTATGTATGGTTATAAATCTAGTTATAGTAAAAATATATTCAATTAAATCAGAAATATAGCATCTTAAAAGATTTTGGAAGATGTGCAGGAATCAACTGGTTTTCTCAATATCCTTATAATTAGTTTGCTATCAAGTTTCTTAATATCCAGGAATGATATTAACAATATTTGACCCCAGGGTAGCAAATCAGCATTGACTATCAGAAATGAGCACTAACTAGGAAGACATGGGAAGTGTCCAAGTCTGAATGGACAACAGCATAAAACAACCTGCTCAGTCAACAATGTATCAAGAAGGAAATTCAGTAAGTTGGGGGGAGGAGGGGTGGTGGTATCCTCCACATAGAATTTATAAACAATGATGAAATAGAATTAAAGTGGGTATACCCTGTGCCAACAATTCTAAATAATATCTATAATTAAATACTCTTTCCTTCCCTGATGGACTGCCTGAAATCACACATTTACCCATTGTCCAGATATGTATCCCCTAATTCCCTAATTATCAGCTGTTAATCAATAAATGAAAGACATTTTTAAGTATCCATTATGTTTTTGGCGTTGCTCTAGCTGCATGCACACATACACATATATACTAAAATGACATTAATCATTACATTGATCCACTTTGGGTGTTCTGATAATTAAGAGAAAAGGGGTGAAATAATTCCTATATTGTACTCTGTGTCTGGTCAACACCCTGGAAACCTTATGTATTTCAACTATCCAAACTTTATTCTATATCAATGAAGTAAATATTGTAATAATGCCTATTTTATGCATGGAATAAATTAAATTAAGAAGGTTAAGTGGCTTGTCCATAGACATGCAACCCCTAACTGGTAGAATTAAGACTTGACTCCAAAGTCTGTTTTATTTCTCCTTTAGTAGTTATTAAAACATTTCATGCCAAAGATTTCCTAATTGCAGAGATGTTCACCCTGCCAACTTGATGCATAAGTGTTATATCAACTACCTACCCTCTTTAGAACAGATATGAAAAGAAATAGATTACATGCAGTAATATCACATTAAGTAAATCATGCTCATGGAACAAATTTCCATGAATGGATCTGATGCTCCAGGGAGCACTGGTAGCTGGTGTTTCAAATTCTGCACAGAAGCTAAAGAACTGAGGCAATGAAACAAGGGCTTCCTTTTATCAGAAGGCTCCTCTCCATCCAATGCTTAGGCTCTTTTAACAGTGTCATGTATGGATGTGAGAGCTGGACTGTGAAGAAGGCTGAGTGCCGAAGAATTGATGCTTTTGAACTGTGGTGTTGGAGAAGACTCTTGAGAGTCCCTTGGACTGTAAGGAGATGCAACCAGTCCATTCTGAAGGAGATCAGCCCTGGGATTTCTTTGGAAGGAATGATGCTAAAGCTGAAACTCCAGTATTTTGGCCACCTCATGCGAAGAGTTGACTCATTGGAGAAGACTCTGATGCTGGGACGGATTTGGGAGCAGGAGGAGAAGGGGACGACAGAGAATGAGAAGGCTGGATGGCATCACTGACTCAATGGATGTGAGTCTGAGTGATCTCCGGGAGTTGGTGATGGACAGGGAGGCCTGGCGTGCTGCAGTTCATGGGGTCGCAAAGAGTCGGACACGACTGAGCTACTGATCTGATCTGATCTGATCTGATGGCTGCTCTACATAAGAAAAAAAGGATGATTTTTCAATACCTAAAACCATGAAGGAAAAGGTATGTATAGTGCTAGGAGAAATACCAAATGCATTACATTTGCCATGCAATTCATTCTAAATAACAGTGCACTTCAAAAATGACATCCAAAATTATATTCCCTAAAGCTACAGTGCCTGCAAAAGTCTTTATAATGTACAACATCAGAGTACAACATTTTAAACCAATTATTTCATTAACTGCATTGCTATTATATGTAGGACAGATTTTCTTTTCTAAGTGAACAGAGATGCAGATCAGTTTTGGTAATAATAGAGGCAGAGCATGAATAAGAGCTTTATGTACCGGTAGTTCTGAAAGTGTTAGCAAACTAAAAGGCAAATTAGAAGCTGAAGGTGATGTCAGATTACAGTGTGAATTAAGGAGAAGGAATCTGGACGCTTTTATCATCACCATATTACCTGTCAAGGCCAAAATGGGAAGCTAACATTCAGTTTATTTTTACATAAACTGTAAAACATTAAATAATATTCTGACCTTTCCAGTTTTACGGTATGGAGATTACAGAGTTTGGCTGTAAGGTATAATTTTCATGGTCTTGATATTTATAGCAAAATAGTTTTTAAAGTGCACAGAGCACACAAAATAAGTTCACAAGCAATGTTTAAATTTTACTTTAAAGCCTAAGTACTTCATATAGAATACTGCTAAGTCGCTTCAGTCGTGTCCGACTCTGTGCGACCCCATAGACAGCAGCCCACCAGGCCCTGCCGTATTTTCCCCTTAATAGTACCATTCTTTCTAAGCCATGGTAGTTTCTTCTTACAGTATATCTATACTCAGTTTTGGCATGTGAAGGAAAGTAGATATACATTAACTCATTGTTTGACAAATTCAGCAGCTATTGTATAAGGTAGAATCCTGATTAAGGCAATGACCAACTTTGCCCAGGAATAGAGTCAATATTATTACTAAACAATAAAAAGTATTAGCAAAGTTTGGGAAACATTATTTTTATGAAATCCTGATAAATGACTTATCATATAAAGGTGAAATGAATAAAAGAATCACTAAAAAATAACCAGTCTACTGAATAACAAGAAGAAAACAAAGTTGCAAGTAGAGATTGGTTTCCTAGTTTTGATAACAAAGGTACTATTCTTCTTCACTCTCTCAAAACTCAACTGATAAAAATCCTAACTAAAGAACAATTGCTTTCTCTATGGGAATTAACAAAAACCCTTCTACAAATGAAAATTTCCTCTATTACATTTGAACACAATTCAATGGTATCACAAGGGAAGGAACAGATAACACATTTCATCTACCTGCATAGAGATGAGCCATTCCCTTCTCCAAGGGATCTTCCCAGGGATTGAACCTAGGTCTCCTGCATTGCAGGCAGATTCGTTACTGTCAGAACCACCAAGGAGGTCCCAGAAATGATGGGCAAATAATTTAACAGTATTTCTTTGCCTATTCACCTGGAAATGATAATCATGTTTAAAGCATTCTAATAAGAATTAAAAGTAACATGTACAATTCACAACATAAATTGTAATATATGTTCTTCAAATGGTAACTTATTTTCCTATTCATATTCTTTATAACAGCCACATTTGACTCTTTTTTAGCTAGTTCCATGAACTAGGCGGTAAGCAGTATTTTTTTTTAATTTTATATTTTAATTGTAGAATAATTACAATATTGTGATGACTTTTGACATACATCAACACGCATCAGCCATAGGTATACATATATCTCCTCCTTCTTGTACCCCCTCCCCCACTTCCATCTCCCTTCCACCCCTCTAGGCTGTCACAGAGCACTGGCTTATTTCTCTGAATAAACTTCTCAATTCTTTCCACAAACATCCAACTTTAAACAAAGATGTTGGAAAAAATATTCTTCCATTCTTTTATAATAAGTCTTCTGGTTTGTTAAAATATGGTTCACAGTGCATGTTTTAGGATCTAACTTCTTGAGAAGAAATCTTTTAGAAAATATTTTTAGAACTTTTATTTTTCTTTAAGGAGTGACTTTTGTTTCTAACTGGGTTAAACTCTGAGCAAAATCACAAAAGAAAACAGTGACAACAAGCCCAAATCATACTTTTCCCCCCAATCTCTTTTCCAAAATTGTCAAGTAAGTAATAGTATTTTGAAAAAAAAAAAATATGTACACAACATATATTTTGTGTCACTGTCCTTACTCTACCATTTTATAACTAAAGTCAACTGTGACACCTTGCAGTCCCAAGTGAAAAAAACTGAATCTATCAAACTTTCTCATAATGGAGTTATTTTATTTTATTTTTTCCAAATAAATTGTCTTTATTTTATTATTATTTTTACTTTACAATATTGTATTGATTTTGCCATACATCAACATGCATCTGCCATGGGTGTACTCGTGTTCCCCATCCTGAACCCCCTCCCACCTCCCTCCCCATACCATCCCTCTGGGTCATCCCAGTGCACCAGCCCCAAGCTTTCTGTATCCTGCATCGAACCTGGACTGGTGATTCGTTTCTTATACGATATTATACATGTTTTAATGCCATTCTCCCAAATCATCCCCCCTCCCTCTCCCACAGAGTCCAAAAAACTGTTCTATACATCTGTGTCTCTTTTGCTGTCTTGCATACAGGGTTGCCGTTACCATCTTTCTAAATTCCATATATATGTGTTAGTATACTGTATTGGTGTTTTTCTTTCTGGCTTACTTCACTCTGTATAATAGGCTCCAGTTTCATCCACCTCATTAGAACTGATTCAAATGTATTCTTTTTAATGGCTGAGTAATACTCCATTGTGTATATGTACCACTGCTTTCTTATCCATTCATCTGCTGATGGACATCTAGGTTGCCTCCATGTTCTGGCTATTATAAACAGTGCTGTGATGAACATTGGGGTACACGTCTCTTTCAATTCTGGTTTTCTCAGTGTGTATACCCAGCAGTGGGATTGCTGGATCATAAGGCAGTTCTATTCCCAGTTTTTTAAGGAATCTCCACACTGTTCTCCATAGTGGCTATACTAGTTTGCATTCCCACCAACAGTGTAAGAGGGTTCCCTTTTCTCCACACCCTCTCCAGCATTTATTGCTTGTAGACTTTTGGATCGCAGCCATTCTGACTGGCATGAAATGGTACCTCATTGTGGTTTTGATTTTCATATTTCTGATAATGAGTGATGTTGAGCATCTTTTCATGTGTTTGTTAGCCATCTGTACGTCTTCTTTGGAGAAATGTCTATTTAGTTCTTTGGCCCATTTTTTGATTGGGTCATTTATTTTTTCTGGAATTGAGCTGCAGGAGTTGCTTGTATATTTTTGAGATTAGTTGTTTGTCTGTTGCTTCATTTGCTATTATTTTCTCCCATTCTGAAGACTGTCTTTTCACCTTGCTTATAGTTTCCTTTGTTGTGCAGAAGCTTTTAATTTTAATTAGATCCCATTTGTTTATTTTTGCTTTTATTTTCAATATTCTGGGAGGTGGGTCATAGAGGATCCTGCTGTGATGTATGTCGGAGAGTGTTTTGCCTATGTTCTCCTCTAGGAGTTTTATAGTTTCTGGTCTTACATTTAGATCTTTAATCCATTTTGAGTTTATTTTTGTGTATGGTGTTAGAAAGTGTTCTAGTTTCATTCTTTTACAAGTAGTTGACCAGTTTTCCCAGCATTACTTGTTAAAAAGATTGTCTTTTCTCCATTGTATATCCTTGCCCCTTTGTCAAAGGTAAGGTGTCCATAGGTGCGTGGGTTTATCTCTGGGCTTTCTCTTTTGTTCCATTGATCTATATTTCTGTCTTTGTGCCAGTACCATACTCAAGGTTTTATATACTCTCAAATACATATTTGTTTTTATACCCTATGATATAACAGTGCAAATCAATCTCATTAGGAAAATGTACAAAGAATAAAATATTACAGACTATATTCTTTATAAACACCTAAATGTATAACCCTTATTCTGTTTGGATTAATATATCTGTTTACTCTCAGAGTAGTTAATTAAAGGGCCTACCACAAACACCTTTCCATTTTCTAATGATTGAAATTATTTGTAGTGAACACTAGGGAAAAAGTCTATTTGAACGTCTCCTAAGTCTAGCAGCTCCAACTTCTGTGGCAGAGAGGCTGTGTCTTATGAGCCACAGCATCAATTTTTATACATCCTCAAGCCATTTCTTAGGATTAGCCCAAGAACTATTCTCAGATGACCCTCCTGAACTTCCAGATCATGACATTAAGAAAAAGTGACAGCCTGAGGGTTGTATCTGCAGTTTCCTTCCTCCAGATAATGTAGACTATGAAGTCTGCTGCAGGGAAGGGATGCCTAACTTCCATTTCTGACTGCCTAAAATTATTTTTTTTTTCCCTGAGAAATGATTCTAATAAGTCATCCACAGTCAAACCTACTTAAGAAGACCCCACAGCAGGTGAAATATATAAAAAAGATTATTCTCCTCAAAATATAAATATGCTGTCTTAAAAGTAGTATTTTTAGATAGGAAGCTATAAAGAAACAGAAGCAGGAAGAGAAAAACACAAACAAACAAATTGGGCCTCAGTGCCAAAAGTAAATATATCTTTTATGAAAATCCACCTGAATATAAGAGCTGTTCCACTTCATTATTTCCTCTGCTTTCTGACAAATGAATCTCTGTTTATCAGTACCCCCCAGTCATCGCTGCCACAAATATATTTTTTTAAAAAGAAGAGTAAAATAATATTTTAAAAAACAGAGTTTCTGTACCAGTTTTAGAAGATGTGAGTCAATCAGTTTTATTTGCATGTAGTTGCATTCGGCAGACAGTATCTTACTTGCTTAGCTGGAAATATGTACAAGTTTCACCTGAAGTAGAAGCACACAGACTTCTTGTCAGAATTAGGACAAGATAGTTTACATTTCCTAACCAGGTTAAAATAAATTCATATATATTTGCAAACATTGCTTCAGACTTATTATAACAGTATTACATTGTCAGTGAGGCTGATAAAATAGCATAGCAATTGCTACACTACTCATAATAGTTTATACTTATGTTCAGGAATAAAAATTATAATAGAGAAAAATGTTTAATTTACCAGAATATATGTCCATTTGAATTGCAATTTCACAATAAAAATACTACTTAAAATTATTTTTAGCCCAGTATTTGGTAATAGGTAGATTTTAAATACCAGGGGCTTTCCCTGGTAGCTCAGCTGGTAAAGAATCTACCTGCACTGTAGGAGACCTGGGTTCAATTCCTGGGTCAGGAAGATCTCCTGGAGAAGGGATAGGCTACCCACTCCAGTATTCTTGGGTTTCGCTGGTGACTCAGATGGTAAAGAATCTGTGTGCAATGAGGGAAACCTGTGTTTGGTCATTGGGTTGGGAAGATCCTCTGGAGGAGGGCATGGCAAACCCACTTTAGTATTCTTGCTTGGAGATACCCCATGGACAGAGGAGCCTGGAGGGCTACAGTCTGTGGGGTCACAAAGAGTTGAACATAGCTGAGCAACTAAGCATACACAGGTTTTATATATAGAAGCTTGGATAAAGTCTTTAAGAATTTCTGATTTAGGTATTTCAACTGTAGAGCACAGATTCATTCATTTCTGTTGAATAAGCATTTCTTGAAAGCTCAGGCCTGCTGCTCCATACTAAGAATACAAAATTGGAAGTAGAAATTCTGGACTTTAAGAAATGAACTATCTAACAGAAAATAAAGCAAATAAAAGAGATCATTATAATACTGTATAATAAGTCCTATAATAAATGTATGCAAAGCATATGCTCAGAAACCACAAAGGTAGGCATTGAGTCATGAAGAGGCTGCAAAGAGATTGCTACCAGTGTTACGTCACAGAGATGTTTGATAACGTAGACATATTTTACCACTTTTAAAAGGTCATATATAATATTGTATAATATAAATATGGTAGATTATAGGAAAATGTGTTAAGGCAGGGAGTATATTTTGTTGTTGGAACAAGGCAAATTCACTCCTATACTACATTAAGAGTTAATATATTTTTCTCTCTGCTGGCTGCTGTGGAATCTCACATGAACAGGCAGATATTCTGTGTAAACCTGAAAATTTATCACCAATCTCAGCTTGGCCTTCAGTAACCCTTTAATATCTATCTTCATCTGTGCAGGCTTCTCTACCAAATACACCATAAACTGGATGGCATATAAATTATAAGCAATTATTTCTCAAAGTGCTAGAAGTTAGGAAGCTCAGGATTATAGCACCCACATGTTGAGAGTCTGGTGAGGGCCTGCTTGCACATTGATGGCTATCTTTTCACTTTAATCTCACATGGCAGAAGAGACAGGGTTTCTCTCTGGGGTCTCTTTCATAAGAACGCTTACTCCATTCATGAGAATTCTGCCTTCATGACCTAGTCACCTCCCAAGGATTCCACCTCCTAACACTATCATACTGTGCAATAGGTTTCAACACATGAATGGGGAGGAAGGGAGGTTGGGGGAGAGGCACGGTGAGGTATGCAGGACATAAACACTCAGTCCATTATAGTACATTATCACAGTTTTCTCATTAGCTTTCTTGAATAACATCTACAACATTTTCAAATTTCATCCATTCTTAATACTTGACATTTTATCATATTTCACTAAAATAAATAAAATACATAAAGCAAAGAAACTTCCAATTATCTTTGCAGCACCTACTAACTTTAATTTACACACACTTCTATCAATATTGTGTCCTTCTTCCTAACCAGGGAATCTTTCATTTTTTCCCTGAGTCCCAATCTCTTTTCCTTATTCCCTTTACTTCCAGTTTCTCTGGTCTATTGATTGTTACCATTTTTGTATGTCAGTATCTGTTCTTATGAATTTTATTCTTATATTCATTTATATTTAATTTAATCTTATATTCATTTATATTATAGTCATTCTTATATTAATTTATATTTAATCTAGTGACTTCTATTGAAACTTTAAAATCCTCCCAGAATTGAGATTTTACTAACAACTGTTTGCTTTCCTCCCCCTCATGGCTATATGCAATATGTCCTGACTATAATCCTTATTTCTATCTCCTCATCTTTCATTAACTGCCAATTCACTCAGTCCAGCATCTCCCTCCTCTCCCTAATGACAGAGAACTCTGAGTTAGTTTAGTAAGAATTGCGATTCAATGAAAACATTTGTTCTTCACAATATTTGATAAGTATCCAAGATTGTGATGAACTCAGCTGAATAAATATTTGTTAGTCTTTTCTAATAAAAGAAGTTTTATATTAAAAAATATTTTTATAGAAAGTAATGGCATACCATTCTTCTTTGGTGGCTCAGACGGTTGAAGAGTCTGCCTGCAATACAAGAGACCCAGGGTTCCATATCTGGGTCAGGAAGATCCCCTGAAGAAGGAAATGGCAACCCACTCCAGTATTCCTGCCTGGAAAGAACAAAGGAAGGTCCCAAGGCCCTCACTCATGGATTGGAGCCCACTCCAGTTTTGAAGCCGGAAGGAAACGACAGATTAATAAAGTGACCTCAGGCTTTGTAGGGAGGGTGGGGGCAGTGAGACTGTAGAACTGAAAGAGGGTTCTAAGTGAGTAGGTTCTGTTGTGGAGAAACCTCTGCATTCCATCATCACATGCTATTTTGAGGCTGAAGTCTGAGGGGTTTTCTCCAGTGCGGTGTTGTCATATCAAGTTATGTATAACTTCAATCTTAGCATTGGGTTTAGCCAAAAAGTTTCTTCAGGTTTTTCCATAACATTTTATGGAGAAACCTGAACAAATTTTTTGGTCATCCAGATACTTAATTTTTGTGTTGCTTCCATTCTCAGATTTCCCTGGGCCTTCCACGTGGAACTATGCATTCTGGAATACGTTTCTTGTGATGTTCAGTGGGATTGTTGGGGGAATGTGTAATTTCCTCGGTCTGTCTCATTGCAACAAAAATTCCTCCTTTCAGAAGGAAGTGGATAAAAGTTCCTGGGTCGCACCTAATTTCAAACTCCTTTCTTCATGTATGCCTTTAAAAAATTATTTCTACACCTCTGACACTTCTCCCCATTCTCCTTCCTGGATTTGTAATATTAACCATAATTTCAGGTTTCTCAGTTTAGACTCGAATTCCTTTGCTTTCACATTAGTCAATCACTGAGTCTAATGAATTCTGTCTCAAAAATATTTCTTCAGTACATATTTCTCTACCTCAGGGCCAGCACCTGATGAAAGCCACTAAGGATTCCTTGGACTCCTGCAATATCTTTCCAGTGCATCTGTCCACACTCTTGCTTACTTCCAAATGACTCCCCACAAAACTTCCAGAAAGCCTTTGAACACATGAATCTGCTCTCATTTTCCTGCATAAGCTATTTCCGTGGATTTCCTTGTCAAATATCCTTAATTCCACTCTGGAACAAAAGATCGTATAAGAACACCACATTCTCCCTTATTCTTTGGCCTTCGTTACAGTCTCTTCATTACAGATTATGAGTTTCTCATACTTCCTAAGTTACCAGGGAATCATTTCCTCACCATTTTTTTTTTTTCTTTTTTAATGTCCTTGCCACACAAGTTTCTTTCACCTTGGATAATTTCTATATATCTTTTAATAAATGAACTTAACTATCAGATATTTGTGGATACCTTCTCTGAACCCAAATTATGTTTCCATGGTGTCTGCATGTGTATAGATTTGTTTATGTGGGTGTGTGTGTGTTCTTCCTGTATCCTACTTTTCAATGGTGTTTATCTACTATAAGTATATGTATAATTAATTTTTAATGCCATTCTTACACTTTTATCAAACACTTTTATACTATTTTTTATCTTTATACTGTTTTTTATCAAACAATAGTTTATATTGGCAAGGGAGTGTGTCTCCCTTAATTTCATTTTGTGCCATCAAGAGCCTGCATCATAGCAGGCTTCTCCCTTTTTCTCTTTTCCTTTCCTTTCTTCCAGTCACTTTTCTTTCCTCCTTAACAGTATCATTTGGACCTAAAGAAATACACGTTACTAACTGAGAGTTAAGGTACATAAGGAATCTGGAATTTGAGAATAAATATCAAAAATCCAAACAGTAACAATTGACACGTGACCAAAAGATGAAATATGTGATTAAATTGAAAGAGAAGTAAAAGCAAAGAGAGAGATCTACTAATCAAAAAAGTATCACCAATCTTTTTAGAAATTAACATTCTGAAAAATCCACGTGGGTTAAAACTTTCATTTTCATTTATTGCTGCCAACTAAAAATTATCCCTCTCTGTCTGCCTCTATAAGGATGAAGTCACTAGCCACTGCAGTTGTTGATTTTCTACAACCCCTGAAAGGAGTTCAGGGTGCAGATCAGGAATGAGACACTGTGAACTCTAGGAAAAAACTGGCAGAACAGGCCTTAAGGTAATTAGATATTTTCAGAAGATTTTATGAGCTCAATTTCTTGTATTTTCCCTTATTAAAATCATAATCATTAGTATTATTAAATTATTAACAAATCATACTATTAACAAACCATTAACATGAGCATTAAAAATCAACAGAGACGTCTGTTCCTCATGACTAGCAGCAAACTTTTACCAAAATATGTGCTGAATTGCATGTATTTTCCCTTCATCAAAATCACATATATACAAAATCACACATATATACTCCCCCAACCCTTGAGAGCAGTTCCTCAGAGGTATTTATGAGGCTGTCTCCCAGGCTATAGTACTCATTTGGCCTCCAATATAAAAATATAAAACTTAACTCAGAACTCTCATGTTGTACTTTTTTTTAAAGTCTACATTGCTGAAAAAGATACATTTTGAAGTATTACTTACTCTTCCAATACTAAAACACAATAAGATCAGATCAGATCAGATCAGTCGCTTAGTCGTGTCTGACTCTTTGCAACCCCATGAATCTCAGCACGCCAGGCCTCCCTGTCCATCACCAACTCCCAGAGGTCACTCAGACTCACATCCATCGAGTCTGTGATGCCATCCAGCCATCTCATCCTCTGTCGTCCCCTTCTCCTCTTGCCCTCAATCCCTCGCAGCATCAGAGTCTTCTCCAATGAGTCAACTCTTCACATGAGGTGCCCAAAGTACTGGAGTTTCAGCTTTAGCATCATTCCTTCCAAAGAAATCCCAGGGCTGATCTCCTTCGGAATGGACCGGTTGGATCTCCTTGCAGTCCAAGGGACTCTCAAGAGTCTTCTCCAACACCACAGTTCAAAAGCATCAATTCTTCGATGCTCAGCCTCCTTCACAGTCCAGCTCTCACATCCATACATGACCACTGGAAAAACCATAGCCTTGACTAGACGGACCTTTGTTGGCAAAGTAATGTCTCTGCTTTTGAATATGCTATCTAAGTTGGTCATAACTTTCCTTCCAAGGAGAAAGTGTCTTTTAATTTCATGGCTACAGTCACCATCTGTAGTGAGTTGCTTTAAAGTCATCATTGTCCTTTATGCTCTTTCCCACATGTGTATGGCTTTTTAACTAATTAAAACTGTGGTAGAGGTTTGTTTTGTTTTCTGACTTTTTTGTGTGACCTTAGCATAAACATCGAAATGGCAACCCACTCCAGTATTCTTGCCTGGAGAATCCCAGGGACGGGGGAGCCTGGTGAGCTTCTGTCTATGGGGTCGCACAGAGTCGGACACGACTGAAGCGACTTAGCAACAGCAGCAGCAGCATAAACATCGGAGAAGGCAATGACACCCCACTCCAGTACTCTTGCCTAGAAAATCCCATGGATGGAGGAGCCTGGTGGGCTGCAGTCCATGGGGTCGCTAAGAGTCAGACACGACTGAGCGACTTCACTTTCACTTTTCACTTTTATGCATTGGAGAAGGAAATGGCAACCCACTCCAGTGTTCTTGCCTGGAGAATCCCGGGGACGGGGGAGCCTGGTGGGCTGCCGTCCATGGAGTTGCACAGAATTGGACACGACTGAAATGACTTAACAGCAGCAGCAGCAACATAAACATTTTGCTATCTAGTGTTAATAATAACTATTTTAGTAAGGACATACTATTCCCCTGAATTAATGTTCTACAGTTTACTAACTGTTCCCGGATTCCTAGCTATTTTTCTTTCAAATTTTCCCTATTAAAAATAAGTCTACAGTAATAGCTGGCTTAATGGGTATATATTTTTCAAAGTCTTTAACATTCCCCTAGGTTCATCTTCCAAGAGAGATATTAATGAATCTTAGGGTATGAACATTATCATGGATCTAAATATAAACTTCAAATGCTTTATGTGAATCTTTCTAAAGCCATTGTTTAAACTTGGAATAAACATAGAATATAGATGGCACAAAAGTGTGTCAAACTTGATGACACATATACAAGTAGAGAAAACAGGAATTCAAGTCAAATTGAGTACTTGGCCTAGAAACCTAGGCTCTGTAAATTAACGAACTTCCTTCCTTTATCTTCCTTCCTCCCTTCCCCCATCCTTCACTCCCTCTTTATTTCTTTTTTCATCTGCTATTATTGTTGACAGTCTGCAAAGGCATCCTAATCTATTTGGAATTAGCTTTCCAAAAGGCAAAATGGCTGTTTGAGAAGATAACATTCAAAACTATCCCTGTGCATCAGATAGTCTATTGTGAGACAGACTGAATTATGCATTGAGTTGCCAGAGACTGAATAATACTATTTCAAAAACTTTTTTTTCCCCTCCAATACTTTTAAAAATAGGCACTGATAAGTAGAAAGAATTTAAGATTTCCTCTGTCTTATTTCACCCTTTGTTTCCCTCTAGTCTTCTTTCTTACTACATTCTCTTTTTCCCCTCAGTTTTGTGTGTGTGTGTGTTTGTGTGTGTTAGTCTCTCAATTGTGCCCAACTCTTTGTGACCTCATGGACTATAGCCCACCAGGCTCCTATGTCCATGGAATTCTCTAGGCAAGAATATTGGAGTGGGTTTGTTATTTCCTTCTCCAGAGGATCTTCCCCACCCAGGGATTGAACTCAGGTCTCTTGCATTGCAGGTGTGTTCTTAACCATCTGAGCCACCAGGGAAGCCCTTTTCCTCAGTTATAGTCCTTCAGATACACACTTAAAACAAAGTATAATATATACTAATTGTGCTGTTGATGTTTAGTTATAAGAAAGAGCCTCATCAGTATAGCAAAGTGACTTTGCATTTCAGAACACATTAACTTTCAGCAGAAATCTTCCTGCCAAAGACCTTGTTTTGCTAGTGCTTTAATTTTCTTTAAGCCTAATTTTCTTTCTGTTTGTTATGTAATGGAGCTTCTGAAAACACTGACAATCTCTGCTCATTTTGCCTTGAGCTAGCATGGGATTTTTTTTTTTTTTTTTAACGAAGTGCAATTGCTGAGAAAAGTTAATGGATATTCAGCAGCAATTTTGCAATAGCAAAAGTAAAGAAAAAAAGAATGTATGAAGAGTGAAAACCTTAGGATATAAAGGGTGAATGGTTTAAACATGTACTGGAATGTCCAGACTCAGAAACACTGATGATAAAAATTTAAAAGAACATATAGTCCCAGTTTTAATGTATATATATTAAAGATCACAATTCTTTAGAATATGTCCCCAGATGTCTATAGAAACAATTACATTTTAAATGATCAGTTGGAAAACTAAACATTCTGTTTATGAGCATCAGTGAAAGGGTAAACCAAAAAATAATTTTAAATTTTGAGCATTATCCCCACTCTGTTAAACAACTTTTGAACAATTTAGAATCTTGTTAAGAAAAAAAAAGATAAATATATATATGTAAATTTAGTGAAATGATCAGATCCTATGCAGAATTTTCTACACAGAAAAAAGCAGCATAAATATTGATCCCAGGCTTAGCAAAGATGTCATAATGCATATGTGTATATATAACATAACCTACAGATCTTCACTGGGTTTATCTTTCCAGCCTCCCTTCATGCTTCCCACACACCTCCTCCCTCCACTTGAATTTATTCACCTTAAATTGTTCCCTGCTCCTTTCTATGCCTTGTTCCCATTGTAATGTCTCTTTCTATTTATATTCTAAGAGTATAAACTTTATTTCTCAAAGATATATCTCAAAATTAAAGACAATTCAGAGACAATTTCAAATATGGTTACATGCAAAAACCCTAGATAAATATTTATAAATTGAATCCTTTTAATGTTACATGCTCTTTATATTGAAGCAAAATTTGAACTAAGGTAAAAGTCATGTGGCCTTATTTATTTCCTTCATAACATTATAAATGTTGCTCATTTGATTTATGGAACTATTTAATTCTACTATAGAAAAATATAAGATGTCTTTTACATGAAATGTAACTCTGTCCATGTTTTGGCCAGAGTACAACCAATGAGACAGAGCAATAAGAAATATATTTTAAGAGATTTGTTTCAAGGAATTTTATTACATGCGTGGGGAACAGCAGGGAAAACCCCAAAAGCCAGAGGCCACAGCAAGGGCAAGATGGCCCTCAGGTATAATTGAAGCTGCTTTCTACGGCCAGTTTCTTCTTCTTCTAGAGTTCTGCTCTTGTCTTTTCAATACATTGAACAAGGTTCACCCAGATTAACTGGGATAATGTCACTTAAAGACAATGGACTGTGGAATTTAATCACATCTAAAAAATGTCTTCACTACAATACCTAAATTAATGTTTGATTAACTGAGGGGGCAACAGCCTAACAAGTTAAAACTTTAAACAGTCACAGTCAACCCCCTCCTCCCCACCCCATTAACTCGGGCATGCATACACATCTCTTTAAAACCAATTCTTAAATAAAGGCAATAACTAAGAATAACTAAGTCATGCTTCCACAAAACATGATACAACTATCCTGCCTAAGTCCACAAACAGGCTAATTCTCTCTCTAGAAGAGGATACAAAGTCTTGAGGTGATGCTTTAAATTAAATACTGAGCTATAAGTTAATTATTAGTGCCTCTTAGATGACAAGGGAATAAAATATGGAAGAAAGTATTGAATGTGTATAATACACATATATGTATGTATATACAACATAACACACACACACACAGGCTCCTCTGGTGGCTCAGTGGTAAAGAATCTACCTGCAATGTAGGAGACACAGGTTTGATTGCTGGGTCAGGAAGATTCCCTGCAGAAGGAAATGGCAATCCACTCCAGTACTCTTGCCTGGAAAATTGCATGGACAGAGGAGCCTGATGGGCTACAGTCCATGGGGTCACAAAAGAGTTGGACATGACTTTGTAACTAAACAATACATATATATAAACCCCCACACACACGATCTTATAACAAAATGAGTAATACACATACCTGCTGCTGCTGCTACTGCTAAGTCACTTCAATCGTGTCTGATTCTGTGCGACCCCATAGACGGCAACCTACCAGGCTCCCCTGTCCCTGGGATTCTCCAGGCAAGAACATTGGAGTGGGTTGCCATTTCCTTCTCCAATGCATGAAAGTGAAAAGTGAAAGTGAAGTTGCTCAGTCGTGTCCGACTCTTAGCAACCCCATGGACTGCAGCCCACCAGGCTCCTCCGTCCATGGGGTTTTCCAGGCAAGAGTACTAGAGTGGGGTGCCACATACCTGCTACAATCCTCATTTCTGCAAATGGTCACATGGTTACAGATATATTTAAAACTACTTTCTTCCCTACCAGTTCCAAATACCTTTTAAAGAAGCACTTCAGCAGGTCACAGTTATGTGCCTGTGGAATTACTCAATTTCATTCCTCTAGGGACTGGGCCATTAGCAGTCTTGTCTGAAATGAATGGACATGAGTTTGAGTAAACTCCAGGAGCTGGTGATGGACAGGGAGGCCTGGCATGCTGATGTAAATGGACATGATTGAGTGACTGAACTGAACTGAATGATTATACTTTTCCATTGACTTTAATTGTAGGACATGATTATACTAAGAGGCATCCTGGGGAATATTCTGTATTCCAGACACACCCTTCCTCATTCCCATTGTGTAGCGAGGACCCAATTACCCTGTGGTAATCAGTATCAGCAACCTGGACAGTGTAGCAACTGTCATCTTTGCCTAGTAATTCAGAGGCATGCAGAGCCTAATGTGAAGGACTAGGAAGTAGGAAGCCTGGCATGCTGCCATACATGGGGTTGCAGAGAGTTGGACATAGCTTAGCAACTCAACAACAACAACAGAGCCTAATGTATCCAGGTGGCATTCTAAGCTTCCAGGCAATGAAATTATTGTTGCATCTCACTGTGGATACATTGTTCCCTTTGGATCTAGGGTCTCTAAGCCAGCAAGACCTAAGGTCATGGAGATAGGACATAAAAACTTTTATTAGTAGATCAATCGGTTTAACAGTGAATGGGACTACTCCCATTTCTGATCCTTGATTCCTGGATCAATGAATGCTAGTTGTGGAAGAATCTGCCCCATAGAATAGATGCCTATTTAGACTATATACAGCTTCCCAGAGCAGACTGCCTAGGTCCTATAAGGTATTGCCATCTATGTGGCACTATAACTGAGCCTTAAGAAACTCTTTAACTGTTCATTTCAGGATGATGCAAAATGGTAAGGTCAGTGAATTCCATGAGCATGGGTCCACTGACATTTTACTTGTTGTCAAGTGAATTCCTCACTCATAAGCAGTGCTATATGTAGTATCTTGATAGAGGACTAGGCATTCTCTAGGTCCATGGTAGTAGCTTTGGCAGAGGCATGGATTTTTCTTTCCTGTACTCAATATCCAGAAAGTGATTAGTCACCCAGTCATATCTGACTCTTTGCAGCCCCATGGACTGTTAGCCTGCCAGGCTCCTGTCCATGGGGATTCTCTAGGCAAGAATACTGGAGAGGGTTGCCATTCCCTTCTCCAGGGGATCGTCCCAACCCAGGGATCAAACCCAGGTCTCCCATATTGCAGCAGACTCTGAGTTACCAGGGAATCCCTATTCTGGCAGGAAGTGTCTATTCTAGCAAGACTAAAATTCTGCTTTTTCTGTGATGGAAGCTGTCCAACATAGCTGGCTGATCAACTTGAGGATCCAGTTTTATTTTGGGGGACCCAGTTTTATTCTCTACATCTGACAGAGTGGACAATCAGCAGAAGCTGTAGTCAGGTTGGCCTTATGGGTGAATGTCTATATTGCTAAGATTACATATATCCATTCCTTGCTACCATGGTCAATCTGGTCATGAACTCACCAGGCAATGACAGAAGTGGCTAGAGAAAGAAATTGACTTGTATTCAAAGAATGGGTACTTTTTATCCACTTGCTTTTCAAATCTTCAACTGAGGTCACCATGTCATGAGTAGTCATATAGCATAGAAATATCTTCCCACTCACCATGAATAATGGTATATCCACATGCCTCTTCCTCAGATTTCCTTGTCACAAGCTTTATTAGTCATATTCCTACCAAACTCTGACCACCCAGCCAAATCATTAACCAGAGCCAATGAGTGGCTATAGACTGGTGTGTCTGATCATTTCTCCTTCTGGCAGAATGAACAACCAAATACAATGCCCATCATTCTGCCATCAGGAAGGACCTCTCCTCATATTGTCCTTTGGGATGTCCCAGAATTGGGCTACAGTACTACAACTGCCCACCTTCAGGTGGTGCCTGGATATCTTACAGAATCATCCAAAAGAGAATTGTTTTTCTTCTTCAGTCAGCTCTTCATAGAGACGTGTCTATAAGATCATTAGTATGGGTTTCAAAATTGAAGGCAATGTAGTAGTGGGGACCAAGGGCATCTGGGCCACTTTTTCATGCAACTAACCTGTGCCTTTAGACTCTGTTCAAGCCTAATTTTGTATATACTACTTCCAGTGGGTAATGGACTACTTGTTCAGTTCAGTCTCTCAGTCATGTCTGATTCATTGCAACTCCATGGAATGCATGTTTGACATGCTCAAATTTATAGCTTCAAGGGTCAGACAATATCAATTCATGATTGCTACACCCATGCAAAATCTCCATATATGCCACTATGATCTCTTTGTTCATGAGCCCATTGGGCATGGAGAAGAGTGGAGAAAGGCTGACTGGCACCCACAGAATGAGTAATCCTATACATTTGGTTAGTACAATCTGCTGCAGAAGTCACTATTTTGTGAGCATTCACAGGGGTACCTCATGTTGCCTGGGTAACTTGGTGAGTCATGGATACACATCCAGTGTGTCTAAAAAAAACCCCATTAGTAAACCAAAAGCTGTTTCTCAAATTGAGAGTAGTTATGTGTAGAGGATATCAGGGTTTTGTTCCAAACACCTAATGCATGTGCTGTGTTTAACCTAAAGAAGCCTGCCAAAGGCATCAAACTTCCAGCATTATTGAATTTTTTGGATCATATGGTCCAAGAGTTATAGCAGTTTGCATGGCAGGCCACACCTGTTGCAAAGACTTCTCTTATTCTTGTGCCTCACTCAAAATAGTTTTTTAGTCATTTGGTAATGAGTCACAGTAGCATAAAAAATTAGAAATATATTATCTCCATATTTCATGGAGGCCCATTATCTATTGTCCATCTTTTGTTGTAGGAGAGCCAGATCTGCTACTTATTGTTCACCTGGGGATAATCATCCCCTAAAGGGTAGGGATATTTTAATATGCCCCACACCAATTGTTGTTGTTCATTTACTCAGTCGTGTCCAACTCTTTGAGACCCCATGGACTGCAGCATGCCAATGGACCCCTAGAAATTTAATTAATATAACAGGTCCCTGAGGTTTTTTTTTTTAATATATTTGCCGCTGACACATAGATGTCTAATATATCAGGTATAATTGCTACTTCTTGCTCACCAGGTCCAATTGGCATAATATCTGTGTAATGAACCAGTATGATATCTCATGAAAGAAAAAGACAATCAAGGTACCCATTGAGTAAATTATAATTCAGGGCTGGGAATTGATATATCTCTTAGGTAGAACAGTAAGGATAATAGTATTGCTGGCCTTGCCAGCTGAAGGCAGTATTTAATGACAAATATTCAGCAAAGGACATCTGCCATCAATGGTTATGAAGCAGTTTTAGGGGATATGCTGGTTTGCTCCAGCAATGAAATCACATGGAAAAAACCAGCTACAGTTGGAATCTACCACTTAATTAAGCTTATGATCATCTACACTTGTTCTCCAAGATCTACTTTCTGCACAGGCCAAACAGGCGAGCTGAAATGCCATGGTGGAAATCACTACAGTGCATCGTTTAAATCCTTGATGATGGCACTCCTTGAAATTCCTCCAGGGATGCATATGGCTTTGGTTTACTTTTGTCTTAGGTAAAGGCCATTCTAGAGGTTTCCACTTGGTCTTTCCCATCATGAAGAAACCTCACTCCATAATTTGAGGAACCAATATGGAATTTCTGCCAGTTGCTTAATAGGTCTATTACAATTAAGCCTTCTGGAACTGGGGAAATCACAAAATATGTTTATTAGAAAAACTAAACTATAAGATTTATCTGAGAAAAAATTACACTTATCACCTCACCTCCATAGGTTCTTACTCTAAATGATGGACACATGCTGTTTTGTGTCTCCAGGAATTAATTTCAGTTCGAATATAGTGTCTAGTAATCTCTCAAAAGTAATATTTCTCTTTCCTTGTAACATGACCGTAAGACCTTTGGGAACAACAGAGAGAAAGGTGAACAGGACTGTTTGGGGCAGTATAGCAGGATCCTTCCTCAAGTAGAGTTTTGTGTCTATAAATTGGCTCAAGTCTGGGAGTTGATTGAGAGACCATGACAGACTGTTTCAGTGTTTAAGTTGGACATCTAGCACTTGACCTAGAACTCTTCTCCTTCAGTTAATTCACTCAGTCGTGTCCAACTCTTTGCGATCCCCAAATTGTTGCATGTCAGGCCTCCCTGTCCATCACCAACACTCAGAGTTTACTCAAACTCACGTCCATCAACTTGGTGATGCCATCCAGCCATCTCATCCTCTGTTGTCCCCTTCTCCTACTGTCCCCAATCCTTCCCAGCATCACAGTCTTTTCCAATGAGTTAACTCTGAGCATGAAGTGGCCAAAGTATTGGAGTTTCAGCTTTAGCATCAGTCCTTCCAAAGAACACCCAGGACTGATCTACTTTTGAATGGACTGGTTGGATCTCCTTGCAGTGCAAGGGACTCTCAAGAGTCTTCTCCAACACCACAGTTCAAAAGCATCAATTCTTAGGTGCTCAGCTTTCTTCACAGTCCAACTCTCACATCCATACATGACCACTGGAAAACCATAGTTTTGACTAGATGGACCTTTGTTGGCAAAGTAGTGTCTCTGCTTTTCAATATGCTATCTAGGTTGATCATAACTTTCCTTCAAGGAGTAAGCGTCTTTTAATTTCATGGCTGCAGTCACCATCTGCAGTGATTTTGGAGCCCAAAAAAATAAAGTCTGATGCTGTTTCCCCATCTATTTCCCTTGAAGTGACAGGACCAGATGCCATGACCTTAGTTTACTGAATGTTGAGCTTTAAGCCAACTTTTTCCTCTCCTCTCACTTTCATCAACAGGCTTTTTAGTTCCTCTTCACTTTCTGCCATAAGGGTAATGTGGTGTCATCTGCATATATGAGGTTATTGATATTTCTCCCGGCAATCTTGATTCTAGCTTGTGCTTCTTCCAGCCCAGCATTTCTCATGATGTACTCTGCATAGAAGTTAAAAAACCAGGGTGACAGTATACAGCCTTGACATACTCCTTTTCCTATCTGGAACCAGTCTGTTGTTCCATGTTCAGTTCTAACTGTTGCTTCCTGACCTACATACAGATTTCTCAAGAGGCAGGTCAGGTGGTCTGGTATTCCCATCTCTTTCAGAATTTTCCACAGTTCATTGTGATCCACACAGTCAAAGGCTTTGGCATAGTCAATAAAGCAGAAACATGTTTTTCTGGAACTCTCTTGTTTTTTTCATGATACAGCAAATGTTGGCAATTTGATCTCTGGCTCCTCTGCCTTTTCTAAATCCAGCTTGAACATCAGGAAGTTCACGGTTCACATATTGCTGAAGCCTGGCTTGGAGAATTTTGAGCATTACTTTACTAGCGTGTGAGATGAGTGCATTTGTGTGGTAGTTTGAGCATTCTTTGGCATTGCCTTTCTTTGGGATTGGAATGAAAACTGACCTTTTCCAATCCAGTGGCCACTGCTGAGTTTTCCAAATTTGCTGGCATATTGAGTGTAGCACTTTCACAGCATCGTCTTTCAGGATTTGGAATAGCTCAACTGGAATTCCATTACCTCCACTAGCTTTGTTCATAGTGATGCTTTCTAAGGCCCACTTGACTTCACATTCTAGGATGTCTGGCTCTAGGTCAGTGATCACACCATCGTGATTATCTGGGTCATGAAGCTCTTTTTTTGTATAGTTCTTCTGTGTATTCTTGCCACCTCTTCTTAATATCTTCTGCTTCTGTTAGGTCCATACCATTTCTGTCCTTTATCGAGCCCATCTTTGCATGAAACATTCCTTTGGTATCTCTGATTTTCTTGAAGAGATCTCTAGTCTTTCCCATTCTATTGTTTTCCTTTATTTCTTTGCATTGATTGCTGAGGAAGGCTTTCTTATCTCTCCTTGCTATTCTTTAGAACTCTGCATTCAGATGCTTATATCTTTCCTTTTCTCCCTCGCTTTTCACTTCTCATCTTTTCACAACTATTTGTAAGGCCTCCCCAGACAGCCATTTTGCTTTTTTGCATTTCTTTTCCATGGGGATGGTCTTGATCCCTGTCTCCTGTACAATGTCATGAACCTCATTCCATAGTTCATCAGACACTCTATCAGATCTAGTCTCTTAAATATATTTCTCACTTCCACTGCATAATCATAAAGGATTTGATTTAGGTCATACCTGAATGGTCTAGTGGTTTTCCCTACTTACTTCTTTTTAAGTCTGAATTTGGCAATAAAGAGTTCATGATCTGAGCCACAGTCACCTCCTGGTCTTGTTTTGCTGACTGTATAGAGCCTTCTCCATCCTTGGCTGCAAAGAATATAATCACTCTGATTTTGGTGTTGACCATCTGGTGATATCCATGTATAGAGTCTTCTCTTGTCTTGTTGGAAGAGGGTGTTTGCTATGACCAGTGCATTTTCTTGGCAAAACTCTATTAGTCTTTGCCCTGCTTTATCCCATATTCCAAGGCCAAATTTGCCTGTTACTAGGTGTTTCTTGACTTCCTACTTTTCCATTTCAGTCACCTATAATGTAAAGGACATCTTTTTTAGTTCTAAAAAAGATTAGTTCTAAAAGGTCTTGTAGTTCTTTATAGAACCATTCAAGTTCAGCTTCTTCTGTGTTACTGGTTGGGCCATAGACTTGGATTACTGTGATATTGAATGGTTTACCTTGGAAACGAACAGAGATCATTCTGTCATTTTTGAGATTGCATCCAAGTACTGCATTTTGGACTCTTGTTGACCATGGTGGCTAATCCATTTCTTCTAAGGGATTCCTGCCCACAGTAGTAGATATAATAGTCATCTGAGTTAAATTCACCCATCCCAGTCCATTTGAGTTCTCTGATTCCTAGAATGTCGACATTCACTCTTGCCATCTCTTGTTTGACCACTTTCAATTTGCCTTGATTCATGGACCTGACATTCCAGGTTCCTATGCAATATTGCTCTTTACAGCATTGGACCTTGCTTCTATCATCAGTCACATCCACAACTGGTTATTGTTTTTGCTTTGGCTCTATCCCTTCATTCTTTCTGGAGTTATTTCTCCACTGACCTCCGTTAGCATATTGGGCACCTACTGACCTGGGGAGTTCCTCTTTCAGTATCCTATCATTTTGACTTTCATACTGTTCATGGGGTTCTCAAGGCAAGAATACTAAAGTAGTTTGCCATTCCCTTCTCCAGTGGACCACCTTCTGGACTTCAATGCACTTGACCTAGAACTCTTCTCCTTACACAGATCAAATAATAATTTAGTAGCCTTCTCTTTTATTTTTTGTTTAAGGTCACCATATTTGGCTAAAATCACCATACCTCTCTGTGAGTCAGATCATTCTACCTGCTTTGACTCTACTGTCTATTAAGTTAAACACATCTACCTTACCTTTTCTGTTTAGATACCATCATATATCCCACGTCATTCTGTGATCATAGTATCCCCATTGCATTTAGGAAACCCAGTTAGATGGCAGCAGTTCTCACTGTAAGTTATGATAAGCTTAGAACAGCAGCCATGAGCTTTTCAACAATTTTGAAGCTTTCCTTGCATTTTTTTTTTTTTTTCAGTTTTAGTGGAAAATGTCTCCTCTGGACCATTCAGGGTATAGGAGCAGTTCTAACATGATAATTTAACTCTAACATCCCAAGATCCCTAAGCCTTCAGCCACTTCCCTTTATAATTTGGACTGATAGGGCAGTTCTAGTGTACGATACCATAGGATTTCAGCCTCCAAATTAGCCAAAAATAAACAAATGGAACCTAATTAAACTTAAAATATTTTGCACAGCAAAGAAAACAAGACAAAAAGGTGGCTCAAAGTGTAAAGCCTCTGCCTGCAATGCAGGAAACCTGGGTTCAATCTCTGGGTCAGGAAGATCCCCTGGAGAAGGAAATGGCAACCCAATCCAGTATTCTTGCCTGGAAAATCCCATGGATGGAGAAGCCTGGTAGGCTACAGTCCATGGGATTGCAAAGAGTTGGACACAAGTGAACAACTTCACTTCTTCAGAGTAGGAGATTTTGCAAATGAAGCAACTGACAAAGGATTAATCTCCAAATACACAAGCAGCTTATGCAGCTCAGTATAAAAACAAACAAACAACCCAATCAAAAACAAAAAAGAAAAATGGGTGGAAGACCTAAATAGACATTTCTTCAAAGAAGATATACAGATGACCAAGAGGCTCATTAAAAGGTGCTGACATCACTAATCATTTGAGAAATGCAAATCAAAACTACAATGAGGTATCACCTTACACTTGTCAGAATGGCCATCAACAAAAAATTAACAAACGATAAATGCTGGAGAGGGTGTGGAGAAAAAGAAATTCTCTTGTACTGTTGGTGAGAATATGAACTGATACAGCCACTGTGGATTTCAGTATGGAGATTCCTTATAAAACCAAAAATAGAGCTACCATGCTGCTGCTGCTAAGTCGCTTCAGTCGTGTCCGACTCTGTGCGACCCCATATGACCTAGCAATCCCACTACTGGACCTACACCCTGAGAAAATCATAATTTCAAGAAGACACATGTGCCCCAATGTTCACTGCAGCACTATTTACAATAGCCAGGACACAGAAACAATCTAGATGTTCAGTGACAGATGAATGGATAATGATGTGGTTCATATAGACAATAGAATATCACTCAGTCATAAAAGAAACATAATTATGTCATTTGTAGTGATGTGGATGAACCTAGAGTCTGTCATAGGGAGAGAAGTCAGAAAGAGAAAAATGAATGTTGTATATTAATGCATATACATGGAATCTAGAAAAAAAATGGTAAAGGAAACTATTTGTAGGGAAGGAATAGAGAAGCAGACATAGAGAACAGATATGTGGACACAGTGTAGGAAGAAGAGGATGGGGCAAATTGGGAGAGTAACATTGACATATATACACAGTGCCATGGGTAAAATAGACAGCTATGCATACCTATGGTTGATTCATGTTGATGTTTGACAGAAAACAAGAATATTTTGTAAAGCAATTACCCTTCAATTAAAAAATAAATATATTTAAAAGATGACACAAGTGGGAAGCTGCTGCATAGCACAAGGAGCCCACCTTGGTACACTGTGATGGCCTGGGGAGGGTGGGAGGGAGGTCTAAGAGGGAGAGGACACATCTATACATACAAATGTAGAACATTCACTTTGTTGTACAACAGAAACTAGCACAACACTGTAAAGCAATTATAACCCAATAAAAAATAAAACAAATAACAAACTAGCTAAGAGGTGGAGCCCTTTCTAATCCATCAGGCTGAAGTACTGTATCCAGAACATCAGCATAGTGAGCCCGTGTCAAAAAATTTAACCTGATCCAACTTTATGTTCCTTCCACCATTATCTTAAATTCTTAGGATACATTCCCACACATATTTTCCATATTTATGTCAATATGTGCTTAGTTGCTCAGTAGTGTCTGACTCTTTGTGATCCCATGGACTGTAGCCCACCACACACCTCTGTGCATGGAGATTCTCCAGGCAAGAATACTAGAGTGGTTAGCCATTTCCTTCTTCATTCTGTCAATATACATTTGAAAAAGATACAATTTGTTTTGTGTTGTGCACAACTTTAAGGGTTATAGTTTGTAACTCCCTCTTTGGGGCCCACTAAAACTTGAGTCTGGTTATAGGTCTAGAAGCAAATAGAGGTTGTGGGTGTAGGTCTCAAGGAAGACTCCTTAGTGGTTTGCAAGTCACCTACCTCAGGTCCACTCAGCTTAGCTAGCATAATCTCCATTAAAGTCAACGGATTACAAACTTTAATCACATCTACGAAATATTAATAGCTTCACAGAAGACCTGAATCAGTGTTGAAATGAATAGCTGGGAATGATAGTCTAGTCAAGTTGACATGCATAACTCTGGTATCTCCATCCCCTCCTTCTGCATGTATTCATCAGAGGCAGGCACCTCACCTAGTTACAGCCATTCACAGTCCTTCCCCAAGAACTCCGTAAACATAATCATGAAACTCTTTCTTTCCAATCACTGAAGATACGATGTACAGTTTGTGTGCTGTAATTACCTGTTTGGGGACCAGCAAAGCCTAAAATTACAAAACAATCACCGAGAATGAGAGGGGAAAATAAAGAAGGAACAGATAAATGAATCAGAGAGCACTGACTCTGCTGGAGCAGTTTCTGGTTGTTCCTAAGGATCAAGCACATTCATATCCTTGGATTCCTTGACAGATCCTGCAATCCTGGCAATACATTTCTCTTTTGCTTAATATTACTTAAACTGTGTTTCTGTCACTTGAAGTAAAGAATATTCTAATTTCATGAGGTTTTTCAAACAAACTATTTGGGGGGGAAAAGTACTATGGAAAAGTGTAATGTAATGAATAAATAAAAAGCAAAGCAAAACATTTTGACCAAAAGAAAAAGAAAAAAATAGACAATGAAGTGTGATTCAAAGTCTACCCTCTGAATTCAGATATAACTACTTTAAACCACATCAGCAGTGTATGTGTACTTCAATTTATTAACTGAAACATTTAATTGGGTACCTCTGATGCATCAAGCACCATCCTTGACATGTTAGGAGTACTCAATCCTACTCACACGGAGCTTAAAGGCTGACAAATACTTCATATTTATGATTCTCAGAATCCTACATGGAGACTAAGACTGATGTTAAGTGCCTTACATAATTACAGTCAGTAATTATGCCATCTTCATAGACATAGTAAGAACATGAACTAAGATATTGCAAACCAAGTCCTTAGCAACATTACCTATCCATAAGTGAGTATTTATTAAATGTTAACAAGTAAATGACCTCATTTCTAATATCAAGGAGTTAGTTGAAGTTATCTTTAAAGTCATTTTCAGCTTAGACAATCATCATGTTGGGGACTAGGTGCTGCCAACACTATCTTTCATTCTCCTTTTCCTTCTTAATCAAAGATTTCTCATTTTATTCAGTGTGGCAATATGTCTATTAAAAAGATGACATTTTTCAAGATCCTTTTGCAGGTTGGTACAGTATAACTGTAAACTTAATTCTGGTCAAAGAGTCTATGCAAAGTGTTGAGTGGTTCTGTTGAGAAAGTTCCTTAATAAAATGTGGAACAGGAATTCTGTACCTTTTTTGCCTTTCCTCCCTTCCTCTCCTTTCCTTTCTGGAAATTCTATGTTGCAGATGAAGCTGCGGCAGCCATCTTGTAAACTTTCAGGTGGAAATGACTCATTATGGATGATGGAGCAAAAGACAGAAGGAACCTCGGACTGAATTGATTGCACACAGCTACCAAGTCAACTATCAACTGCTTACGTTTGCAGTTCTTTCATGTGAAAGAATAAACCATATAGTGTCTAATCTTTGTACCATGGTGTCTATTATAGAGCAAAATGTAATTTATAACTGACAAAGTAATTTTTAGGGAATAACAAGTGAAAGCCAGCATAAATAAAGATCAAAAGTCAGAAGGGAATAAGGACCAACTTCAGCTAAGGAAATGGCAACCCACTCCAGTACTATTGCCTGGAAAATCCCATGGATGGAGAAGCCTGGTAGGCTATAGTCCATTGGGTCACAAAGAGTCGGACGCGACTGAATGACTCCACTTTCACTTTCAGTTACAAATGGGCTTCCCTAGAGGCTCAGGCAGTAAAGAATCCACCTGCAATGCAGGAGATCCAGGTTTAATCCCTGGGTTGGGAAAGATCTTCTGGAGTAGGGAATGGAAACCCACTCTAGTAGTCTTGCCTGAAGAATTCCATGGACAGAGGAGTCTGGCAGGCAGGCAACAGTCCATGCAATCACAAAGAGTCAGACAGGACTGAGGGACTAACTTTTCAGATAAAAATAGTTATTGGCATGTCCATTCTCCTCAGTGATTTCCTCTATGAAAGTCTAGCTCCAACTTGAAAAAGGAATTTGAGTTAACATGGGACAGACACTAAAATATTATCATATACACTTTAAGGGACAAATATAAAATGCTTACTAAAAACTGTTAGAAGTCAAGACTAAAGAACACACGTCAATCAAGAGATAAAGAGCTACTCGCATCTAAAGGTTAAAGCATTTAAACCCTAAGATCTGGAAATACCCTGCCGGTACTGGTAAACTTCCTTGGCATTTATCTTGTCATTTAAAATCTTCACAGCATGTAATGTATTGGCTTTATTCTTCTTGCTCTATAGGAGATTAGAAGATGGTAAAAGGACTAGAGAGAGAGAAGGGAAAAGAGAGGCAGCAGGGAGATGGTGGCATACAACAAGAAGACTCATGGGGCACAAGTGCATACATTTTTTTTAAGGGGTAAGTATGGACTTCCCAGGTGGCTCAGTGGTTAAAGAAACTGCCTGCAATGCAGGAACCACAGAACACCAGGGGTTCAATTCCTGGGTCAGGAAGATCCCCTGGAGGAGGGCATGGCAATCTATGCCAGTATTCTTGGCTGGAGAATCTCATGGAGAGAGGAACCTGCTGGGGTACAGTCCATAGGATTGCAGACAGTTGGACACAACTGAGCATGCATGCATGCACATGTATGTATTTATAAACATATATATGTCGATATTCTATGTTTTAAAAAATAGAGACAGAACCAGCTTCACTTTAAGCAGATAATGTGTATCCTTTCCTTTGAGAACTATTTCTGATGTTTAAATGGGAGAATGAGTCCCCCTACCCCTCCTGTTACTTCATCTCTTCCTCTCCCCCTTTCTCCTCCCTCCTTTCTTTCCCCACCAACCCATCCCATGCTTCCTGTGGTGGGTTAGCATACCTTTGAAAATTCTGCAGTTTCCTGGCATTAAATGCCCTTTTACAAAAACTGACATCTGGAAAAGAAATGAACCCATAAAATGCTATCAGCGGAACTTACCTAAGTAAAATTTTAAAGCCAAATAAACCCTTCTCTGATTTTGAAAGTCAAGATTAAAAAATTAAATAAAATTAAGTAATATAAGGCTAATTATATACATGAAAGGACCAACATTGCATATTACAAAAACCTAACTGGACTTTTAAAGGAGTGATTGCCTTTTGATATTCTTTTCCATCTGCTCTTCATTTTTTGTTTGTTTCAACTTTGGCACTGCTACTGTGCTTCTGAGATATACCAGAATATCTCAGAAGCACAGTATATGAATCAATATATAAAGGAACTTTCTCCCTCCTTTATACATTGGCTCATCAGCCCATCTCCTCCATGAATTTTCCCCTGAAGACCCAACAATAAGATGTCTTTCCCTTTTCTAAAAGCTAATCATAGTTAGTGCCTGACACCTCAGACTCCTCAGAGACAATTAGTATCTAATGGTTAAGAAGACAAGTCAGACTGTCTGGGTTTATATTTCAGTATGGGGATCTTAGTCAAATTATATAAACTCTAAGATTCAATTGTTTGGTTTTTCTTCCTTTTGCACAGTAAACATAATAACATTACTATCCCCTTATATCTGTAGCAAGGATTAAAAGAGGAAATACATAAAATATGCATAGCACAGTGCCCAGCACATAGCAAATTCAGTAAAAGTCAATTCTTATTTAGATCATGTTAATATTCATGTGTTTAATCTCTTTAACTTAGACTTCAAACTCCTAGAAGATAGGGGCATGTCTTCTCTCAATATATATCATCTTTACAACTTATCATATTGCCTGACATACAGAGAACACTCAATTTATAATTGTGGAATTATCCATAGTCAACATTATCTTTTGAAATACATAATGATAATGACACTAGCATGTTATTATTTTTTAAAAATGTTTAGTGAGCATCTAGGTGGTACCGGTCATTATTCTAAGAACAGGAAATATATTAGCATATAATACAGGAAGGGAAAAAGCCCCTTCAGTTATACAGATTATCAAAACCAAAATGTCCTTATCTTTGGATTCAGATTTATCATGCTTGCTTCAATGACACTTCTCTACAAAATTATAGCTTGAAATCTTCTGCAGTATCACAATAAGATAACCTATCTTGTTAGAATTGCAAATAGGCTGTAGACTAAAGTACACCTAACTTTCCTGAGAATAAAGTCCTCAGATATCAGTGTCTCTTTAATGTCAGTATATGTCACGGTTGTTGCTTTGTTCACATAGCAGGCAGTAATAGAATGACAGTAGAGAAGGTTCCCCGGGAGCAATAGGGGAGCTGTTTATCTAGGGCCAAGAGAGTCAACTCAGTCACATGAGCATGGAGGGGTATGTACTATTCACCACATTATAGCCAGAAGGATACCTTTAAAACACTCCATGTTTGACCACTTCCCTGCTCAAAACTTCTAATGACTTTCCATTACAGTCCCAGTGAAATCCAAATTTTTACCATGACCCTTTGCTATTTCTTCATTTTCATTCCCTACCAAGTCTTCTCTTTTTCCACTTAAAATATAAATCCCATCAGGGAAAGTATTACTTCATTGATCGCTTCATCCTCAATTCTCAAAACAATGCCTGGTTGAATATTGCAGAAGTTGTTAATTTTATCTGTTAAATAATGAATTAATGATGATCAAAAATACCCCTATTTTAGTTCTTTTCTGTAAATGAGGGTGATTCCTCAGGGCGACCTACACACATGGCATTGGTTGACATTAATTAGCTTCATAGTTTCAGGAACACAATACACAGTGAATTTAATAGCAGTGGACTTCAAAGAGAGGTACATTCACCAGGATGAGGTACAAGGAGCCCTTACAAAGATTACATGACCTCTAAAGTGCGGACACTCTGTCTTCCATTTAAAATTGCATCCAGGGCAAACAGAGTTTTCTGGAGCTCAGACTCAGCTGCCAATGTATCAGGAGGGGGAGTCTGGCAGACAAATTCTATGAATGCATTACAGCTGGCTTTGGGCAGGATTTGGGTTTCCCTGGTGGCTCAATGGTAAAGAATCTGCCTGCATTGCGGGAGACCTGGGTTCAATCCCTGGTTCAGGAAGATCCCCTGGAAAAAGGAATGGCACCCACTCTGGTATTCTTGCCTGGAGAATTCCATGGACAGAGAAGCCTGGCAGGCTACAGTCCATGGGGATGCAAAGAGTTGGACACGACTGAGCAACTAACACAGCCTAAATCTGGTAATACTTGAGGCTATAAGGCTATTCAGTGTATATTTTATTCAATCAGAGAAAGGTAGATTCTACTGCACTTTGCAAAAAAGAAGTGTAACACATAGGAAGATCTGTGTTTTCATGCATCTATTCACAGTGATAGGTGGTTTATAGGCTAGATTCTGAAATAGAAATACCTAGTTTAAATAACAATGGCCCCACTGTGTTGCTCTGTGACTTTACAGGACTCAATCATTAAAATGGGAGTAGTATGTAACTCTTTGTTTTGTTGTTGCTGTTGCTTTGTTCATTTTAAGAAAACTAAAAATTACCTAACCATTGTGCTCCACACAAGACCTGGCACGTAAAAACCTCTCAATAGATGTTAGCTAGTAATATTTCCCTATATGCTCTTACTTATTCTTTGGAAGAGTCTAGGCTATTTGCATTCATGACTTTTACTAGTCTACATAACTTTAGAGTTATTTTTCCTATTGTCTTTTTCATTTTTAATAGCAATTACCTCCTTTAAAAAGTGCGTGCTAAGTTGCTTCAGTCATGTCCAACTCTGCAACCCTACAGACTGTAGCCCACCAGACTCCTCTGTCCATGAGATTTTTCAGGCAAGAATACCAGAGTGGGTTGCCATTTCCTTCTCCAGGGGATCTTCCCAGCCCAGGAATTAATCTCTTACATCTCCTGCATTAGTAGGTGGGTTCTTTACCATTAGTGCTATCTGGGAAGTCCCTTAAAAAGAGAGGCAGCTATTTTTTTTTTTTAATATTTGCCTTAGCAAGAAAATTGCTAAATTAATTTTCGAATCTAGAATTATGGAATTATTGGTTGAAAATCATTTTATGGTTAAGTTACTGACCATCACCAAATTAAGTTAATGTCTAAAATTCAAAAAAGCATTGACACATATTTTCCACCTGAAATACTAGGGAACGTATTTACAGAGAAATCAAATTTGACTTGTCATGTCTATCTTAAATGAGAGGAAAGCACAGGCACATAAATATTGGAGAGTGAGATTTATGCAATGCAGTAGGTTCTCAACTGTTTTCCCTGAATCATAATCTAACATCCTATATTCCTCTTCACCTAAACTAGCTAAAGTATTCACTTGTAATAGAATCTGCTTTATTTCAGCAACAATGATTAACCTGCCTGTTTGGACAGCTGCTGCAGTAAATTCAGGAGACTGACAGGGATGAAGACGCTAACACATCTGCAGATGAAACTTCAGTCAGTTAATCAAGGTTTATTAACTGTCATGTGCAATAAACCAGTTGGGATGTTGTTCAAAAAAAATACAGACAATAAAAAAATGGTTTCCTCTTATTAAATGATTATATTGGGGAAATATATCATAGCAATAGGGGTTTTACATATCTTGGAATATAGTAAAATACGTTTTTAAGAATATCAAGAATTCAATTCTCAAAAAATTAAGAACATAAAAATATTAAAAATAATTCAATTAACATTCTATAACTTGTTCTCCCTCAATAAATTAGGAATGTATGTTTGATCAGATATTAGATATAATATATTGATTAAATATTATATGTTTTGTTGTTGTTTAGTCGTAAGTCATATCTGACTGTTTTGCAATTCCATGGACTGTAGCCCTCCATGTTCCTCTGTCCATGGGTTTTCCCAGGCAAGAATGCCAGAATGGGTTGCCTTTTACTTCTCCAGGGAATATTATATATTAGAAATATTGATATATACATATATAGTTACTTACGTTAAATATGATATACACCTATTCATATTTTATATGCAACATTTATTGTATATCCTTATAATATTATGCACAATATATAATAATAATACCATATTCATATATAGAAATATTGAGGAGTAAGTATCCTGAAGGAAATGATGAACTAGCATTTGAAGAGGCAATGAATATAAATTATTAGGGATATATTTTCCCAAAGGTCATCACATAAAAATTATTTTTGTCTCTTTTTAAATTAATTCTTACTGGACCAACAGTTATAGTTACATTACAAGTTACAATGTTGTGTTAATCTCTGCTGTATAGCTAAGTGAATCAGCTATATGTATGTATATGTATGCATGTATGTATATGTGTGTATAAATATTTCCTCTTTTTTTGGATTTTCTTCCCATTATGGGTCACCAAAGAGCATTGAATAGAGTTTCCTGTGCTCTACAGTAGGTTCTCAGTATCTATACATTGGAGAAGGAAATGGAAACCCACTCCAGTACCCTTGCCTGGAAAATTTCATGGACTGAGGAGCCTGATAGGATACAGTCCATGGGGTCACAAAGAGTTGGACTTGACTTGCCAATCCCGATCTCCCAGTTCATCCCACTTTTCTTGTCCCCTTGGTATCCATAAATTTGTTCTCTATGTCTATGTGTCTATTTCTGCTTTGCAAATAAGTTCATCTGTTTCATTTTTCTAGATTTGACATATAAGTGATATTTATCTGTTTTTCTGACTTACTTCACTCTATATAACAGTCTCTTGGTCCATCCACTTCTCTGCAAATGGCACAATTTTGTTTCTTTTTATGGTTGAGACATATCTGGATAGTAACAGCTTATTTTGAAGGTAAAGAGAAAGTAAAGTCCAGTACTGTAAAGAACAATATTGTATAGGAACCTGGAATGTTAGGTCCATGAATCAAGGTAAATTGGAAGCGGTCAAACAGGAGGTGGCAAGAGTGAACATCGACATTTTAGGCATCAGTGAACTAAAATGGCCCAGAATGGGCAAATTTAATTCAGATGACCACCATTATCTATTAATGTGGGCAAGAATCCATTAGAAGAAACTGAGTAGCCCTCATAGTCAACAAGAGTCTGAAATGCAGTACTTGGGTGTAATCTCAAAAACAACAGAATGATTTTGGTTCATTTCCAAGGCAAACCATTTGGTACCAGAGTAATTCAAGCCTATCCCCCAACCACTGATGCCAAAGAAGCTTAAGTTGACTGGTTCTATGAAGACTTACAAGACCTTCTATCAGATCAGATCAGATCAGTCACTCAGTCGTGTCCGACTCTTTGAGACCCCATGAACCGCAGCACGCCAGGCCTCCCTGTCCATCACCAGCCCCTGGAGATCACCCAGACTCATACCCGTCGAGTCAGTGATGCCATCCAGCCATCTCATCCTCTGTCGTCCCCTTCTCCTCCTGCCCTCAATCCCTCCCAGCATCAGAGTCTTCCCCAATGAGTCAACTCTTCACATGAGGTGGCCAAAATACTGGAGTTTCAGCTTTAGCATCATTCCTTCCAAAGAAATTCCAGGATTGATCTCCCTCAGAATGGACTGGTTGGATCTTCTTGCAGTCCAAGGGACTCTCAAGAGTCTTCTCCAACACCACAGTTCAAAAGCATCAATTCTTCGGCGCTCAGCCCTCTTCACAGTCCAGCTCTCACATCCATACATGACCACAGGAAAGACCATAGCCTTGACTAGGCGAACCTTTGTTGGTAAAGTAATGTCTCTGCTTTTGAATATGCTATCTAGGTTGGTCATAACTTTCCTTCCAAGGAGTAAGCGTCTTTTAATTTCATGACTGCAGTCACCATCTGCAGTGATTTTGGGGCCCAGAAAAACAAAGTCTGACACTGTTTCCACTGTTTCCCCATCTATTTCTATAACTAATATCAAAAAAAGATGTCCTTTTCATCATAGGAGATTGGAATGCAAAGTAGGAAATCAAGAGATACCTGGAGTTACAGGCAAATCTGACCCTGAAGTACAAAATGAAGCAGGGCAAAGGCTAAAAGTTTTGTCAAGAGAACACACTACTCGTAACAAACATCCTTTTCCAACAAACAGACGACTTTATACATGGACATCACCAGATGTTCAATACCAAAATCAGATTAATTATATTTTTTGCAGCCAAAGATGGAGAAGCTCTATACAGTCAGTGAAAACAAGACTGGAAGCTGATTGTGGCTCAGATCATGAACTCCTTATTGCCAAATTCAGACTGAAATTGAAGACAGTAAGGAAAACCACTAGACCATTCAGGTATGACCTAAATCAAATCCCTTATTATTACAGAGTGGAAGTGGCAAATAGATTCAAGGGATTAGACTGAGTAGATAGAATGCCTGAAGAACTATTGACAGAGGTTCATAATATTGTACAGGAGGCAGTGACCAAAACAATCCCAAAGAAAATGAATTACCAGAAGGTAAAGTAGTTGTCTGAGGAAGCTTTACAAGTAACTGAGGAAGAAGAGAAGCAAAAGGTAGGGGAGAAAGGGAATGATATATCCAATTGAATGCAGAGTTCCACAGAATAGCAAGGAGAGATAAGAAAAACTTTTTAAGTGAACAATGCAATGAGGTAGAGGAAAAAAAAAAGAATAGGAAAGACTAGAGATCTCTTCAAGGAAATTAAGAGATACCAAGGGAATGCTGCTGCTGCTAAGTCACTTCAGTCGTGTCTGACTCTTTGCGACCCCATGCATCACAGCATGCCAGGCCTCCCTGTCCATCAGCAACTCCTGGAGTTCACCCAGACTCACGTCCATCGAGTCAGTGATGCCATCCAGCCATCTCATCCTCTGTCGTCCCCTTCTGCTCCTGCCCCCAATCCCTCCCAGCATCAGAGTCTTTTCCAATGAGTCAACTCTTTGCATGAGGTGGCTAAAGTACTGCAGTTTCAGCTTCAGCATCATTCCTTCCAAAGAAATCCCAGGGCTGGTCTCCTTCAGAATGGACTGGTTGGATCTCCTTGCAGTCCAAGGGACTCTTAAGAGTCTTCTCCAACACCACAGTTCAAAAGCATCAATTCTTCGGCGCTCAGCCTTCTTCACAGTCCAATTCTCACATCCACACATGACCACTGGAAAAACCATAGCCTTGACTAGATGGACCTTTGTTGGCAAAGTAATGTCTCTGCTTTTGAATATGCTATCTAGGTTGGTCATAACTTTCCTTCCAAGGAGTAAGCGTCTTTTAATTTCATGGCTGAAGTCACCATCTGTAGTTATTTTGCAGCCCCAAAAAATAAAGTCTGACACTGTTTCCACTGTTTCCCCATCTATTTCCCATGAAGTGATGGGACCAGATGCCATGATTTTCGTCTTCTGAATGTTGAGCTTTAAGCCAACTTTTTCACTCTCCACTTTCATTTTCATCAAGAGGCCTTTTAGTTCCTCTTCACTTTCTGCCATAAGGGTGGTGTCGTCTGCATATCTGAGGTTATTGATATTTCTCCTGGCAATCTTGATTCCAGCTTGTGCTTCTTCCAGTCCAGCATTTCTCATGATGTACTCTGTATAGAAGTTAAATAAGCAAGGTGACAATATACAGCCTTGACGAACTCCTTTTCCTATTTGGAACCAGTCTGTTGTTCCATGTCCAGTTCTAACTGTTGTTTCCTGACCTGCATACAGATTTCTCAAGAGGCAGATCAGGTGGTCTGGTATTCCCAGCTCTTTCAGAATTGTCCACAGTTTATTGTGATCCACACTGTCAAAGGCTTTGGCATAGTCAATAAAGCAGAAATAAGATGTTTTTCTGGAACTCTCTTGCTTTTTCGATGATCCAGCGGATGTTGGCAATTTGATCTCTGGTTCCTCTGTCTTTTCTAAAACCAGCTTGAATATCAGGAAGTTCATGGTTCACATATTGCTGAAGCCTGGCTTGGAGAATTTTGAGCATTACTTTACTAGCATATGAGATGCGTGCAATTGTGTGGTAGTTTGAGCATTCTTTGGCATTGCCTTTCTTTGGGATTGGAATGAAATCTGACCTTTTCCAGTCCTGTGGCTACTTCTGAGTTTTCCAAATTTGCTGCCTTATTGAGTAGAGCACTTTCACAGCATCATCTTTCAGGATTTGAACTAGCTCAACTGGAATTCCATCACGTCCACTAGCTTTGTTTGTAGTGATGCTTTCTAAGGCCCACTTGACTTCACATTCCAGGATGTCTGGCTCTAGGTCATTGATCACACCATCGTGCTTATCTGGGTCGTGAAGATCTTTTTTGTACAGTTCTTCTGTGTATTCTTGCCACCTCTATCAGATCAGATCAGTTGCTCAGTTGTGTCTGACTCTTTGCGATCCCATGAATCGCAGCATGCCAGGCCTCCCTGTCCATCACCAACTCCCGGAGTTCATCCAGACTCACATCCATCGAGTCAGTGATGCCATCCAGCCATCTCATCCTCTGTCGTCCCCTTCTCCTCCTGCCCCCAATTCCTCCCAGCATCAGAGTCTTCTCCAATGAGTCAACTCTTCACATGAGGTGGCCAAAATACTGGAGTTTCAGCTTTAGCATCATTCCTTCCAAAGAAATCCCAGGGCTGATCTCCTTCAGAATGGACTGGTTGGATCTCCTTGCAGTCCAAGGGACTCTCAAGAGTCTTCTCCAACACCACAGTTCAAAAGCATCAATTCTTCAGCACTCCGCCTTCTTCACAGTCCAGTTCTCACATCCATACATGACCACAGGAAAAACCATAGCCTTGACTAGACGAATACAATAGGACAGAAATTATAAGGACCTAACAAAGGTAGAAGAGGTTAAGAAGAACTGGAAAAAATACACAGAACTATACAAAAAAGGTGTTAATGACCAGGATACCCATGGTGGTATGTGTGCTCACTCACCTAGAGCCAGACATCCTGGCATGTAAAGTCAAATGGGCCTTAGGAAGCATTACAACAAACAAAGCCAGTGGAGGTGATGGAATTCCAGCTGAACTATTTCAAATCCTAAAAGATGCTGCTGCAAAAGTGCTCTACTCAACATGCCAACAAATTTGGAAAAGTCAGCAGTGGCCATAGGACTGGAAAAAGTCAACTTTCATTCCAATCCCGAAGAAGGGCAAAGCCAAAGAATGCACAAACTACCTCACAATTGTGCTTGTTTCACATGCTGTCAAGGTAATGTTCAAAATTCTTCATCTTAGGCTTCAACAATATGTGTACCAAGAACTTCCAGATGTACAAGCTGGATTTAGAAAATTCAGAGGAACCAACAACAAAATTGCTGAAATTTTGAGGGGTCATTGAAAAAGCGAGGGGATTCTTTTAAAAATCTATTTCAGCTTGAATGACTATGCTGAAGCTTTTGACTTGTGGATCACAACAAACTGTGGAAAACTCTTGAGATGAGAATACCAGACCACCTTACCTATCTCCTAAGAAACCTGTATATGGGTCAAGAAGCAACAGTTAGAACCTTACATGGAGAAAATGACTGGTTCAAAATTGGAAAAGAAGTATGTCAAGGCTGTATATTGTCACCCTGTTTGTTTAACTTATTAAGCCCAGAAAAATGCTGGGCTGGATGAATCACAAGCAAGAATCAAGATTTCTAGGAAAAATATCAATAACCTCAGATACGCAGATAATACTACTCTAATGGCATAAAGTGAAGAGGAACTAAAGAGTGTCTTGATGAGTGTGAAAGAGGAGAGTGTAAAAGATCGTTTAAATTCAACATTCAAAAAACTTAGATGATGGCATCTAGTCCTGTCACTTCATGGCAAATAGAAGGGGGAAAAGTGGAAACAGTGACAGATTTCATTTTGGGGGACTCCAAAATCACTGTTGATGGTGACTGTAGTCATGAAATTAAAAGCAGCTTACTCCTTGGTAAGAAAGCTATAACAAAACTACACAATACATTAAAAGGCAAAGACATCATTTTATTGACAAAGTTCTATATAGTCAAAGCTATGGTTTTTCATTAGTCATGTACAGATGTGAGAGTTGGACCATAAAGAAGGCTAAATGCCAAAGAATTGATGCTTTTGAACTGTGGTCTTAGAGAAGTCCTTTGAAGTCCCTTAGACAGCAAGAAGATCAAACCAGTCAATCCTAAAGGAAATCAACCCTGAATATCCATTGGAAGGATTGAGGCTGAAGCTGAAACTCGAATACTTTGGTTACCTGATATGAAGTGCTGATTCACTGGAAAAGACTGATGATGGGAAAGATTGAAGGCAAAAGAACAGGTTGGCAGAGGATGAGATGGTTAGATAGCCTCACTGACTCAATGAACATGAATTTGAGCAAACTCTCAGAGATACTGAATACCAGAGATACTGACGTGCTGCAGTCCATGGGGTTGCAAATAGTAGGATGTGACTTAATGACTGAACAGCCATAGAGGAGTAAAGAAGTGAAACCAGAGAAGACAAAGTGAACACTGTCAATTGGCTCTTTGACCTTTCTTTGATTGGGGAATTTAGGAGCCCAATCTATGACACCTGATTCCAAACTATCCCCCCTGAATGTCAAGGAAGTGGGACATTCTACTTCCATCCTCTCTGACTGTCACAGCACTTTCATTGATTCAGAGCTGTTCCTAGGTGTTTTCAAGTTCTTAGCATTCCCAATGTGCCATAATGGTGGCAAAGTAGACTCAAGAGTGTCAAAGCAGTCTCTCGCAACATGAAAAACCCTCAGCAATAAGATGCTCATTATGGGAGTTGGAAGTTAGACCTGCAGATTCTGAAGATTCAGGGTGAGAGGATAAGGATCTGCTACACTGCATGGATCCACATGTGCCAGTACATCCTGGCATTGATCCCTCCAGAGTGGTAACTTCTCACAGTTCTTCATTAAGAGAGAGAGAGAAAAAAAGGAAGTAGACAAGAAGGTAAGGGAGGAGAGGATTGATGCAGGTGGCAATCATATTATGGCTAGTTGAAATCTTGTTGTATCTCCTGGTGGAAGTATCCACCTTGGGAATAGGGGACTGTAGCCTGGTAAACCTAACAGTGCTGATGGGAATTACAAATTGACCAGTTGGGTCACTAGGGGACAGGGTGGTAGGGGGCCACTGCTAGATCCATGCTTTGTGACCTGGACAATTGTTATACATACATGGACCTACATGGGATACAGCACCATGAAATGATGAACTTGAAATGCATCAGTTCAAACTTCAGGGTGCCTGTGTATGTGTTCAGTTGCTCAGTTCTGTCCTACTGTTTGTGACCCCATGGACTGTAGCCTGCCTGGCTCCTCTAACCATGGGATATTCCAAGCAAGAATACTGGAATAGGTTGCAATTTCCTACTCCAGGGGATCTTCCCAATTCAGGGATTGAAGCTCCATCTCCTGAAATGCCTGCATTGGCAGGCAGATTCTTTACCCCTGAGCCACCTGGAAAGCCCTAAACTGCAAGGTGTCTTCCCTTAACTGGCACATTCTATGATGCTGAGAACTACTAGAATATGACCATGTTAATTTGCCAACTGTCCACCTCCCTGTCAGTGAAGGTTCTTTTTCTATTTTTTTTTTTCCTGTGTATGAAGGACAATGTTATATAAGATCATAAGAGGATGATAAATAAGGCACTCTATAAACTCTTGGATGTTGTTGCTATACTTAAGGACTCTAGTCAAGAAAGGCAAAACCAAACCCAGAAACTGTTAATGTACGTCAAAATGAATTCTCAATTCCAGGAAGGAATGGATTTAATGCAGTTAACTTGTCACCAAGGATTTGAAAGTCAAACAGAAGAAAAAGCTAGAGAAGTCTCACTGAAATCTTTTTCTACTGAGGTGTCCAAAATAACCATCCCTGATCACAATGGCTAGAACGTTATTGATCCATTTTTCAGGTACTTGGATAGCTGAACACAAAGGCTGGATGACCTCTCCTGGATAGTTTTTAGGGTCTCCTCAGTGAGCAATCCTCGCTGACATGAGATGACATATCTCTGTGCTCAGTTCTATAGGACCATCCACATGTTTCCCAGCCAGGCTATGCAATCTCTAATTTCTAGTAGTCTTCCTGGCCTCTGACCAGTATGCCAAGATGATAAGAACTCCTTAGGAGTTCCCTCCAAAGTTGATGTCTGGGTGCACTGCTCATAGTTCTATCTACTGGGAAGTTTACTCCTCATCACAGATTTAGAGGGCTACCTCTATGTGATACTCTGAGCATTCATGTACCATGTTTTTTTCCTGTACCTTAGGATTGAACAATGCCATTCATGAACCAGGAATTTTTTTTCCTACTTTTCCATCATCTGGTCATACATAAAATATTATAGAGCCATCAGATCAGATCAGATCAGTCGCTCAATCATGTCCGACTTTTTGCGACCCCATGAACCGCAGCATGCCAGGCCTCCCTGTCCATCACCAACTCCCGGAGGTCACTCAGACTCACATCCATCGAGTCAGTGATGCCATCCAGCCATCTCATCCTCTGTCGTCCCCTTCTCCTCCTGCCCCCAATCCCTCCCAGCATCAGAGTCTTCCCCAATGAGTCAACTCTTCACATGAGGTGGCCAAAATACTGGAGTTTCAACTTTAGCATCATTCCTTCCAAAGAAATCCCAGGGCTGATCTCCTTCAGAATGGACCGGTTGGATCTCCTTGCAGTCCAAGGGACTCTCAAGAGTCTTCTCCAACACCACAGTTCAGAAGCATCAATTCTTCGGCGCTCAGCCTTCTTCACAGTCCAGTTCTCACATCCATACATGACCACAGGAAAGACCATAGCCCTGACTAGGAGAACCTTTGTTGGCAAAGTAATGTCTCTGCTTTTCAATATGCTATGTAGGTTGGTCATAACTTTCCTTCCAAGGAGTAAGCGTCTTTTAATTTCATGGCTGCAGTCACCATCTGCAGTGATTTTGGAGCCCAGAAAAACAAAGTCTGACACTGTTTCCACTGTTTCTCCATCTATCTCCTATGTAGCGATGGGACCAGATGCCATGATCTTCCTTTTCTGAATGTTGAACTTTAAGCCAACCTTTTCACTCTCCACTTTCATTTTCGTCAAGAGGCTTTTTAGTTCCTCTTCACTTTCTGCCATAAGGGTGGTGTCATCTGCATATCTGAGGTTATTGATATTTCTCCCAGCAATCTTGATTCCAACTTGTGTTTCTTCCAGTCCAGCATTTCTCATGATGTACTCTGCATATAAGTTAAATAAACATGGTGACAATATACAGCCTTGATGTACTCCTTTTCCTATTTGGAACCAGTCTGTTGTTCCATGACCAGTTCTAACTGTTGCTTCCTGACCTGCATACAGATTTCTCAAGAGGCAGATCAGGTGGTCTGGTATTCCCATCTCTTTCAGAATTTTCCATAGTTTATTGTGATCTACACAGTCAAAGGCTTTGGCATAGTCAATAAAGCAGAAATAGATGTTTTTCTGGAACTCTCTTGCTTTTTCCATGATCCAGCGGATGCTGGCAATTTGATCTCTGCCATAGTATGATCTAAAAAGTAGATGCAACCAAGGCTAGTGACGTAGGTACATGAGTCACCTAATCTAACTTGTGTCCACTGGACTGTCTCAGGACCAAATATGTATGCACTATTTCACTTGTGTAATGAGTTGATACTCTGTCAGTCAAGCCTTATGACTTGACAGGTCTTTCATATTCAGCTAAAGATGGGAGACTTCAAATGCAGAGTTATTTTTTTGTCTCATACTTGAGCTTTCAGTCTCTACTAGAGTCCAGTAGTATTTCAGGATCTTTTTTTTTTTTTTTTTTTTTTACATGAGGAATCGTTTTTGTTGCTGCAGGCATGGTCTTCTTTCAGGAACATGAAAAAATTTATATTAACTATAGTTCAGTTTTTTGAGGAGTGTAGGATTTCAAAACCTGCAAAAAGACATTCCTGTCTACCACGATCACCAATAGCAACTTGAGATGTCCTGGGTCATAAGGTCTAATTGATAAGGCTACAGATATTATAATCTGGATCTGCTGCAAAACCCTTGTCCTCTTGTACTCATATAGAGCATACAACTTTTCAAGACACTAATACATAGTTTAAAGCTATCTTCTCAAGTGTGGTATATGCAGTCCTCAGAATTCAAAGAAATTTGCAAGTGCTAGACCTTTTTGCAACAGATGCAAGCTTGTTCTTTGTTTTCGAAATAAAAACTTGTTATTTTGAAAATTGTGATATGATGGAGACCTTAACAGTAAATCGTATAAATCTACCAAGATGGCATTAATCTTTACCATCTGCCTGGATGTAATATCGCTTCTAATTTGTTACCATGACCTAGGTAGAGGAATATAATACTAGGACCTTCACTTGGATCTTCTGTTTTGTTCTTATTTAACACATCTTGGGAAAATGAGAAGATTCTTACAACTCTAAGTCTATCCATCCCAATTACAGACTAAGGTACCAGAGAACTGAACTTAGCGTTGATGATCCAATGGTCTCTTTGAGAGATTAACTTGAACCAGAGAGTCACATATTTCCTAGGCTCCATAAACTCCTACAGTACAGAGGGAAATGATAGTGTTTTAAAAAGAGTACAAGGGGATTCATTTAAAATTATTAGTGCAGAGATTTATACTTGCAACTTGGTTTGTTTCTGACTTGTGGCCATGAGACTATAGTATACTATATAAAATATCTATCAATGCTTCAAAGCTGCTTCTGCAATCTCGTAGACGGCAGCCCACCAGGCTCCCCCATCCCTGGGATTCTCCAGGCAAGAACACTGGAGTGGGTTGCCATTTCCTTCTCCAATGCATGAAAGCGAAAAGTGAAAGTGAAGTTGCTCAGTTGAATATGACCCTCAGTGACCCCATGGACTGCAACCTATCAGGCTCCTCCATCCATGGGATTTTCCAGGCAAGAGTACTGGAGTGGGGTGCCATTGCCTTCTCTGAATTTTCTGTGCACATACACACAAACTACAATCATTATTCTAGATAATTGGCTGGGACTCATTTATAATCATCAATAACAATTACATTGTAGGAACTGGAATAGTAGTATATTTACTAGTGGTATACATAAAAGTGGGGATTTCCAGGTGGCTCAGTGGTAAAAAATCAGCCTGCCAGTGCAGGATATACAGGAGAAATGGGTTCAATATCTAGGTCAGAAAGATTCCTTGGAGGAGGAAATGGCAACCCACTCCAGTATTCTTACCAGGAATAAACTCATGTATAGAGGAGCCTGGTGGGCTACACTCCATAGGGCCGCAAAGAGAAGGTCACAACTGAGCACACGCACATGTATGTAATAGTGTAATATATTCAGGTTAATACACACATGAAAGTGAAAGTCGCTCAGTTGTGTCCCACTCTTTACAACCCTATGGACTATAGCATGCCAGACTCCTCTGTTTATGGAATTCTCCAAGCCAGAATACTGGAGTGAGTAGCCATTCCCTTCTCCAGGAGATCTTCCCAACCCAGGGATTTAACCCAGGTCTCCTGCATTGCAGGCAGATTCTTTACCATCTGAGCCACCAGGGAAGCCCACAGTAGAAGTTATATTTTGAATGGTTACAGAACTAAAAATCACACATTTTAATATAGTCATCAAAATCTGTTTATCTGTAAATGAGAACAGTATCTAAAATATTACAATCCCTCAACTGGGACTCCTCCTTGATTTTACACAGAGATCAGAATTTATATTCCTTAAAGAATACTGTTATGGAGCTACCAACTATACATAGTACTAGCTCTCATAGAATCAGAATAAAAGGAAAAATGCAATGTGAAAGGAAATGTCTCCTATTAACACTAAAAAACTGGTGCATGCCTGGATAACTAGGCCTTACAGGAAAATAACATAGCCAGAGAATTCACACACACACACAAATGGAAAGTAACTTCCCTGTCTGCAAATGTGTAAGCCACTCCTTCTACATAAGAAAACAAAAACTGAAAAAATCCACCCAGTTAAGTCATAAGAGTAATAATAGCAACAACAAAAACCACCTAGCAGCTAAAGAAGTAATTTAGAGATTTACCAGTATTACTGAGTTATGAGCTTCTGGCATCTGTAAGCTACCTCACTTTAGAAAATTAATTTCATGCTTGCCTACTCCTGTAAAACTCCTGACTGATGGGTCTCATCAAGGTTTGGAATGGTCAAGGGAATATCAGAACTGTGATTGAAGAAAGCCGAGAAAAAAGCGGTCAACATCCCAGCGGTCAGTGATCTCTCTATTTTTTCAAAATAAACTGTATTTGCTAAATTGGGGACATTAAAGTAGGGATGTTAGGTGTAAACTGTGGTTTATTAAGAAATAAAAACAGAGAACTTTTATTTTTATCAGGGAAACAGGCCTTCATTTTAGGCAATATACCCTTCAGATATTATTTAGAGAAATATTTATTAAAATATGAAACATAACATAAAGAATGGTTTAAAGTTTACTTACTTTAAGTTTAGATTTCAAGTCTATAACACTTCTTAGGATTTTCTGGACCAGTATTATCTATCATAATTCTATATAGTATATTCTGTTATTCTTCAAACATATTTTAAAAATGCCATAAAGAGCATTACCTTTCTTTCTTTTACTGCAAAATCTCTACATAATAAAAGGAAATAAATAAGGAACTGTAGAGACAACAAGCAAGATGATGTTAGAGAAATGAACATGCTGCCAAGTCTGTATAAATTTGGGTGGGGAATATTGGTCGTATATACCTGGTAGATACTTAGAAGCCTACATAGTTCAGATTGATACTATAGGATCTTTGTTGAGCTTACAAAAGAAAATAAGTGAGGTTTCCATGTGAGTGGAGAATTGATAATGGCCCAGATTTACACAAGGGCAGCATTTGGCTGAGTTTGTGTCTGTCAGATCCACTGTAGAACACTCATCTAAGAAGGATGAGTGTGAACCTGCACCACTCAGACTGACCATCAACCGAAGACATGTCTGGCTGAAGAAATGTAGCCAACAGATGGTCTCCAAGTTCAGTTGCTTCTGGGTTAGCTCAGCCACAGAAAGCTGCTTTGCCTGAGGCCTTGCCCTTGAGTGCAGGGCAGTAGGAGAGAAAGGCAGCTTCCATCCCGTGACTGAGCAAAGTGGGCTACAAAGGCCTGGACACTGCAGACCAACTTGACACAACTCCGTTGGGCAGGTCTCACTGCCAGACTTCCTAGAGGCTGGCTAAGGCTTGATCGAACTCCTCCATTATTCAGTTCCTTCCTCTGCTATGCTCAAACTCCCTCCCGTTTCCTTTCCTTCACAGGTGCTGCTCATTAATAAAGATTTTATACCCAAATCCATCTCTGTGTCTGCTTCTAGAATGCGTGTCTAATTATAAAGGGTTCCCTGGAACCACATTGGGCTGTGACTGAACGTTTCTCTCTGGTTTCTAGCCCTTCTCTGATGGTCCATGAAAATAAATGGTTTTGAGAAATTAGGAGGGAAAAGTGCACAGTATTACAAACACTAAAAGAGTAAAAAAAGCCAACTCTGGAAAGATGTACTTTTATATACAGTAGTCACATTCAGGCTATGCCTCATCCAGTTTCTCTTTCCCAATTTCCACATCTGCTCTCATTCAGCTCTTCTGCCTCAAGAACTTCTGTGGGTGTTTTGGGATTAAAATGTTGTTTGCTAGATACATTTCTACATCTTCTCCTGGCCACTGAAATTTCAGAGCGACTCATGTAACATCACAATTAAATGATTCCACTTGAAGTAAGTCCCTGTACCTTTCTATCACTCCTCCTTGCTGGTATCTTTTCAGTACCTTGTTATTTCACACGCAGGAAGAGTTATAAATTCAGTTTGGGTAAATTCACCAGAGTTGAATTTTATAACTGCTCACATGGCAGTTTCTGAGATTTTTCTTAAGTGTGCATCCTCACCTGGATTTCACACAGTTTATCATTTTCTGGGAACTGCTCTGGAGAAAGCATTGAACAACTCTTATTTTTTGCCTAAAGCAAGCAGAGGACTCTTCCCATGTTTATAACAGCTGACTCCACAAGATGCACCCATGTAGAGGGTGCTAACACCTCCACCCATGTTTTGTCACTATTGAATTCTCTCTCTCTGCGTTCTCCAAGCAGTTCTGGCCATTCGGGCCAGTGTTCTGAACTTCCATGAATTGGTATCTAAGAGTTACCCTTACATGTACATCTCCTGCTAGGCACTCTGCTAAGTCCTCTATCTATATAGTATCATTTTAAAATTAATTATATACCATACACATAATAAAATCTATCCCTCAGTCCCTCAGTTGGCTGGCCCAGTATCTTTCAAGTCATTGTCCGTTTTTACCAATGTATGCTAATTTTTCAAGAGCAATTTAATGTTTTAACCCAAAAAGATTTTATTATCCATGCCCATTCTTCCAGGTGAGGAAACCAAATTTCTGAGAGGTTAAATGTTAATATTTTTCCCAATGTCACATAGCCAGGAGGTGAAAAAAAAAATCAGTATTTGAGTCAGGTCTTTCTGACTCCAAAAAGCATTCTCATAACCACTTTGTCTGTCTACCCAAAGGCATTTGAGTGAATAGAATCTCCAGGTTCCTTGTGACAGCAGCTAGGTTCAACGCTAAGTCATATGGTCCTTTGTTCACATTTTTAAAACGATGTCTCTTCCTTAAGAATGTCATACTTCAGAATATTGTCAGAATGTATTAATCCTGTTCCATCAAAACACATTCTTATCATCTCTTAAAAACTGTCCCCCAAAACATCCACATCACTGAGGTCTATGTTATGAATAGCTTCCTCTAGCATGGGGTCACAAAGAGTCAGACACGACTGAGCGACTTCACTTTCACTTTTAACTCTCATGCACTGGAGAAGGAGATGGCCCCACTCCAGTGTTCTTGCCTGGAGAATCCCAGGGACAGGGGAGCCTGGTGGGCTGCCATCTATGGGGTCGAACAGTGTCGGACACGACTGAAGCGACTTAGCAGCAGCAGCAGCAGCATTACATGGTGCACAACTGGCCCAACTGTACGTAGCAGCCCTAATACTGCACATAAGCTTTTAATTTCAAGCTGCAGCAAACGGTAAGTTTGATAGTTTCCCAAAGGGTCATGGTGAACACATTTCAGCAAAAGGGTGAAAAATAAGTTCAACACAGTTGCTATTCCTTATAAAAGGAGAAGAGTGGAAGCCCATTCCTTGCACCAAAAGGCATATAGAACATATGGCTAGCAGCAGAGAAAATTCAGAGGTGCTCAGGAAGCTTCAGGACTATGTGAAGAAGGAATCTGGTAGTATTAATGAATAGCTAGAGGCAGGGATTTTACAGTACATACTAGAGGGAAGCTTATCCTAAGAGAGTAATTCCTGAAGATATAACATTCAAAGTGAATTTTAATTAATTGTAGAAATCTATAATTTTAATAAAAGGATAATAAAAATATTTATATAAGGAAGGGGCAACTCAGATCCCATTATTGTTGTACAATAATACAACCAACGAAAGGGAAGCAAAGCAAGAAAAGAAATGTAAATGGACCAAAACAAGAGAAGAAAGAAAAGTAAAAGGCATCCCTTAGCTAAAATGCTTTTAATAAATGTTGGTAAGATATAATTGAATGTTCATGTCAAGTTCCACCAAAACTTACATAAATATATGTTTAGCCCTCAATTTCCTGTTAACGGTCTGTGCAGGTCTATAAAACTAATATTTATGCTTCACAAAATCTGGAGTTAAATAAATCTGAGTTATTATTATAGGAGAGAAGTATAATAAGCTGAATGGACTCCACCTGACTACTATGGCTGCCTTGACCCTGGAACCCAAAGTGGGCAGTTCAGGTAAGGTGAGCATTATTCCATGATGAATTATCCTTTATTACAGAACACACTCAACTTATTGCACATCATTCAAAAATACAAGTCATCATTCCTGTTCTGAAATAGAAGGACTCATCTTAGAGCAGGTGGTAGTTAGCAAAAACTCATGAGCATCCAGCAACTTACAACTAGGCTGCTGTGAAAACGCATGAAAAGGAAATGCATAAAACATCAAAAAAGTAGGGCTATGAAACCAGAATGGAAACCACCACTGATGGCTCATCTTTAAAAGGCGAAAGCCCTTGTTCAGTACTGGACTGTCATTTCCTGACTGTGTATATGTTGTTTTAAATAATTTCTCTGATGACAATGAATTTCATGTTTATTATAGAAAACAGAGATAAATATCAATAAGGAAACTATATTTTCCTTATATTCTACAACCAGGAACCATAATGCAGCCCACTTGGTCTAATAGTTCATAGTATTGTTTTAGTTGAATTTGATTCCACTGTAATATTAGAAAGAATGTAATGTCCCTATTATCATGAAAACCTCCCATCAACACTTCACTTTTCAATATATTCAGTTAATGCCCAATCCTAGGGATTTACACATTAAAGTTCTAAGTACAATGTGGAATTCACTATTCATGCCCCTCTCTTACCCTAGGTTCTTATTGCCAGATACTATATATTCTTTGAATTTTTAAAAGAAATATAACTTTGGAGTATATAAATGTCCACGTACATACTCAGATGTGTCATAATTGATTAGGTATGTTTTTATACATGGTGCAGAGGAGAGAGGTGAATGATCTGATATCCACATTCTAGAAGATTATTCCAGGGAAAGACAAACTTCTTATGGGAATGTAAATTATTGCAAAAGTTCTGAATGACAGTTTGATTATAAGTAGGGAGAAGCCCTTTTGGATAAACTACTTTGAAAAATGATATAGGTACATGTTAAAATTAAAATAATATAAATTAATTAGCCTCCCTCGCAGCCCAGACTTCCCATTACAACGACACCCTTCCCAGAAATATTTAAGTTGGCTGGTTTTTACATATGGATTTAGAAAAATTCGATGTACTATAATATATTACAATTATTATGTGGCCTTATACAAATGTGACCATAACACAGCACAGCACTCTTCAGCACCTTGATTACTTTTACTAAAAAATGCATCCTGGAAGCTATTTCATGGTAAAACATTCTGCACTCAATTCCAACATGTGTGTGTTGGGCATAGTGGGGAGGGTGGTTCCACAGCTACCAAACAATATATCAATACCAGCTGGGTGTCCTACAATTCAACTCAACTCTTTACACCCTCCACCCAAAGATGCCATCACATCTCACAGATTAAGGACTCAACCCTACAAGAATTCTATTGTTCTAGCCTCATATTTCTCTTATGAAACGCCAGAAGACTGAAAAAATAGTACTTTTCTATATTTTCTCTGAGAAATAATTATAACCATGAATTATACATCAATAAGTAATCTTTTATGTGTAAAAAAGCATAAATATATTTACATATCCTGAAGAAATATCTTAGAAATATCTTCAAAAATATCTTAAAAACCCATAAAACAAAATTAAGAGCTCAAGAATTGGGAAATTTGTCATAGGTAAGTAATACATAATACGTGTGATTTCCTACTCTTTAGGTACATATAACCTCAGTGTTCATAAAAGTATTATTATTTCCTTGATAAACTAAGTAAATAATATCAATGTTAACAACATATTTGGAGTTATGATTCTGGAAGCATAAGGCACTAGGACATTGTTCTAAAATATGATATTAGACATTGTGGTAGGCAATATAGTCACCCACCACCTCCCTCTCCCACTCCCAAAATGTTTATGTCCTAAGTACTAGAACCTGTGCTTAGGTTATGTGGAAAAGAGAATTGAGTGTGCAGATGGAAATAAGGTGGCTAATATGCTGGCCCTAAAATAGGAAGGTTATTCTGAATTACTGATGTTTACACAAATGTTCTGAAAAGTACAAGAGGGAGGCAGAGACATAGATCAGGGTGATGTAATGTGGGAAGGGCTTAACCCACTGCTGCTGGATTTGAAAATGAAGCATAGCCATGAGGCAGGGATCACAGGCAGCCTCTGCAAGATGGAAAAGGCAAGGAAAAAATATCTGGAACATCCAGGAAAAAAATAAAGTGTAGCCTTGCCAATAGCTTCATTTTATCCCCATAGCACCAGTGTTGAATTTCTGACTCTCAGAACTAGAAGATAATAAGAGTTGTATTGTTTTAAGCCACAAAGTATACGGCAATTTGTTAAAACAGCAATAGAGAACTAAAATAGGCATCAATTAAAGTCACTTAAGATTTTTACTCATGTGGAAAATATTTGTTTATATTAAGCTAAAATTGCAGAATTCAAGTTCATATAATTACATACAGCCTTAAAAAATGATACTTTCAAACTGACTTCAATAAACTCTTGCTGTCTAAAAATATCAAGATTTCATAGCAGTTAAGAGCGTGGTATTTACATTAGACTTTTATTTGAATCCTATCTCTATTATTTATTAGCACTGTGTGACCACTGGAAACTATCAACATACTGATCCTTGGCTTAACCATCTGTGAAATGGGGACAATTTTTCTACCCCATATGATTTTTGTGGGTTTTCAGTAAGATAGTACAATACATGACATATTATACACACTTGGCAAAAGTTAAAAGGGGCTTCCCTGGTGGATCCAACAGTAAAGAATCTGCCTGCAATGCAGGCAGTCCCTAAGTGGGGAAGATTCAGGTCCAGTACATGATATATTATACACATTTGGCAAATGTTAGCTGGTGGTAAGAACACTATTCTTACCCATTATATTGCCTATTCCTAAGTCAAGAAAATGGTTATATAAAACATTCTCTCTACTTTAGTGTTGTAATTTTCAGAGTATATTTAAGTGAAGATTTGGTAACTCAAATGCATGTCTAACTGATATAATGTCAAAGAGATAGATGACCAGAGAAAAATGAAAAATCTCAGACAGAATGAAGAATAGATGTTAGGTAAATATCACCATCATGCAGGGGATATAGTGCTCTGGCTTCCTAGGATCCATTTACTTAAGTTTAATCAATTTATCACGACTTCTTCTTTCTTAATTGGAGGATAATTGCTTTACAATATTGTACTGGTTTCTGCTGTACAGCACAAATCAGCTACATGAATACATCTGTCCTCTCCCTCTTACCACCTCCTATTCCATCCCTTGAAGTTGTCACAGAGCACTGAGCTGAGCTCCCTATGTTAACTTTGACAACTTCTATCCTCTGATTCTGTAACTCTATCATTCCATGCTTCTTCCAATGTCTTTAATGCAAAGAAAAAATTTAAAGGAAAAGCAATAGACTTATAATTTGGGTAAATGAGGATAAAGCAGCCCAGAATAATCACCCACAAGCTAATAACTGCCCATATGTATTGCAATGTCAAAAACATAGGCTAAGGGAATTGAATGGAACATTATATATCACCCAGTCTGTCTTCTTATTTTATGTATAAAGATAAGTCCCCATAGTATAAATAACTAGCTGAAGGTTACAGTGCTTCAGATACTAAGAATAAATAAATCCTAGCTATGCCTAGTAAGACACACTTTATGTTTCAATGTTTATTTATCATTTTATGAAAAAAAAACTCCATCCTTATGTTTGTCTTCCCACTGTTGAGCCTTTAACTGAAAGCTAAAATCACTCAAAATTCTCCTTCGAGTAGAAATGCTCACTGTTATTTTGCCTGTAAGGAAGAATCTTAACTCCCAGGGCAGCAGGAGTTATGTTGCTGAGGTCCATGGAAAGGGCATTGGGGCAGCAGCAAGTGAAAAGACTCAGCAATATATACAAATCCTGTATAGCAAAGGTCTCCCAGGTGTTTCTCTCACATTGCAATCCCCTCCAGCCCACATCTCCTTAAGAACAGGTGTGACCTCAGGAACAGAGAATCAGCAGGGATAAGTGAAAGGTTATACAGAGTTGAAAAACAGCAGAAAATTTGAAAAATAAGCAAATTTAATAGACAGCATCTGTTTTCAATATAGGTTTCTACTATTTAAACTTAACCTTCTATCTTCAGCTCTGAAAGGAAAAATGACTAAGACAAAGAAATCTTTGACATAAATAAGCAGAGATTATGAAAAATAGTAATTCCAAAGGTCATAGATATTATGATAAATGAGTTAGTTTAAAATTTATATATGTTATTTCTTAAAATGGTAAAGTCATGGGGGTATAATATATCAGTCTGTCACATAGACCAGTTTCACTTATTCTAATCATTTTGTTCTCAGTTTTGGGGGTATTCTCATTAGGAATTATCATGAAAAGTTCATAAAGTATTCTTGACAGTGAATAATGAGCAAATTGTCAGGTTTAGCCCATGCTGACATTTCTGTTCTGTTTGATGGTTATTGACCTCATTAGATGCATTTATAAAACAGGCTTAAAATTGAAGAAGGCTTGGAGACTTGACAGCAAACTATTGTATTACCTGCTATTATTCCAGCCTTAACAAAGTTGATTTTGATGCAGTAATCTTCCCTAAGATATTAAGAAAAAAACATGAATTGGTGAAATGTTAATCACAGACTCTAATTTTAACTACCTGTACCAAAGCATTGGCAAGTTTATTAACTTTAAGCAGATCATGTGCAGTACATACAGGAAAAAATACTATAGTTGCTTATTATGTGGTGTTAGAAATAAATGCAAGGGATGAAAGCCTATTTTTACTAGCTGGTCCTAAATGTACTCAAATGCTTTTTTCTTCATTTTTCATAAAGTAGGCAGATATTTTCTTTGATATTAAAATCAGATAACTGGAGGTATCTGGAAACAGAATCAATAAGTTTAAAGTGAACTTCTCTGACATACCTACATCAATGAGTTTCACATGTCAAGGTCAGCCTTCTTGGTTGTTTTGACGATAATTAAGATAAACTCTATCAAGGTACATTTATGAATGTATTTTCTGGAAAAGCAATCTACCCCTTATATTTTCCAAAGGGAAATCTCTGGTGGTTGGGTTCTGAGAGTTCCTCATCTCTTGAATTATGTAGCTTCATAGTATATTTGCTAACTTATCAATGTATAACTTTGGACAAAATAAATGGGAACAAAGTAAAAAACTGGAGAAGTAGAAATTAAAACATAAAGCAAAATTGGTAGTGTTAAAGAGACCCTGGTTTGGTTCCTGAGTCAGGAAGATCCCCTGGAGAAGGGATAGGGTATCCACTTCAGTATTGTTGGGCTTCCCTGGTGGCTCAGATGGCAAGTAATCCACCTGCAATGAAGAAGACCTAGGTTTGATACCTGGGTTGGGAAGATCCCCTGGAAGAGGGCATGGCAACCCACTCTAGTATTCTTGCCTGGAGAATCCTCATGGACAGAGAAGCCTGGCGGGCTACAGTCCATGGGGTCACACTGAGCGTCTAAGCACAGCACAGTACTGAGCATCTAAGCATAGCACAGTACAAAGGACTGTAGTAAAAATATTAATTATGGAAACAAAAAGGATACTCTTCTAATAAAAATAGACCAGCAATATAAATCTTCTGACATTTCTTCTCATCAATGGAGTAAGAAACGTAGGTAGGACACACACAGAAGTACATATGATGCAGATATAGGCAAGCACATAAACAAGTGTACAAATTAGAGAGACTGTGTCCACAAAGTAAACAATGTTGAATAATTTCAGGTTTTTATTTATTTGCAAGGAATAAGCCAAATTCTAAGATTAATGATTAACTTTCTTCACTATTCAGTGAACATTAGTTACAAAATAAAGAAAATCTCATGCCTTATGTTTAAATATCAAGAAGGAATCATATAGCTGTTATGCATCAAATCGTGTCCCCTAAAATTTTTTATGATACAGTTCTAGTCTTCAGTACCTCAGAAGGTGAACTTATTTGAAAAGAGGATTGTTGCATATCTAAGTTGAGTCATATTGGAGAAGCCTTAGTCTGGGACGACCTATATCCTTACAAAAACAGGAAATGTGAAGAAACAGATATATACAGAAGGAGAACGCCACATGAACATTAAGTCAGGGATTGAGCTGACGTATTCACAAGCCAAGTAATGCCAACTATATCCAACAAACTACCAGAAGCTAAGTGAGTAGCATGGAACAGATTTTCTTTTACTTCCCTCAGAAGGAATCAACCGTGACAACACCTTCTCTTGGACTCATAGCCTCTGGAATTGTGAAAAAATACATGCATGCTTTTTAAACTACCGAATTTACAGTAGCTTTTAAAGCAGCCTTGCTGCTAAGTCACTTCAGTCATGTCCGACTCTGTGTGACCCCATAGACGGCAGCCCACCAGGCTCCCCCGTCCCTGGGATTCTCCAGGCAAGAATACTGGAGTGGGTTGCCATTTCCTTCTCCAATGCATGAAAGTGAAAAGTGAAAGTGAAGTCGCTCAGTTGTATCCGACTCTTAGCAGCCCCATGGACTGGAGCCTACCAGGCTCCTCTGTCCATGGGATTCTCCAGGCAAGAATACTGGAGTGGGTTGCCATTTCCTTCTCCAATGCATGAAAGTGAAAAGTGAAAGTGAAGTCGCTCAGTCTATCCCGACTCTTGGCGGCCCCATGGACTGCAGCCTACCAGGCTCCTCTCTCCATGGGATTTTCCAGGCAAGAGTACTGGAGTGGGGTGCCACTGCCTTCTCTGAAAGCAGCCTTAGCAAACAATTAATATAGGCTTTCCTGGTGGCTCAGATGGTAAAGAATCTGCCTGCAATGCAGGAGACCTGGGTTTGATTCCTAGGTTGGGAACCAGGGGATCTTGTTCTGACCACTCAAGTATTCTGGCCTGGAGAATTCCATGGACAGAGGAGCCTGGAGGGCTATAGTGCATGGGACCACAAAGAGTCAGACATGGTTGAGAAACTAACACTTTCACTTCAGCAAACAAATATAGTATATCTACATCTCTACTCCCTTACATTAGCATGAATGTCTGACAAGGTGGCGTGTTTACAAATATACATGAAGATAATTGTGGCCAGCTGGGGACTACCATGCACTTAGTGATAATAATTAGATGTACACAGTTCATCTTGAGCAGAAATAGGTAAGAGAAAGAAAGCCATAGATATATGTTGAAGGATAATATTCTTCCCTTGTGAAAGACTTAGAACACCATGACAACAAACAGAACACACTACTTTTGGGGGCCACAGAACTCATGTCCAATTATATATGCATTATTTAACCATCATTTACTAAAAGGTATGTAATTAAACACTGAGTTATGATAGCCAACAGTTCAATGGAAAGTGGCAGCATCAGCCGAGCTTTTGTGAAGTAATAAAAGTTGTCAAGAGAATTCAGACAGTGTTATACCAAGTCTATTATTTATATTCTCTATCAAATAAGTGTGTTATTTTTGTATGTAATTTTCATTCTTCCAGATAAAAATACCTGACCCTATTCTCTACTATATATAAATCATTTTGAGTTCTAGGTTACTTGAAAGTTGGGAAGTCAATTAACATAGGTCAGCAGCACTGAAACAGTGCTGGGGGAAAGAAAGAAGGGAGAGAGGAATAGCTCAGGCTTATATTTAAATGCTGAATATAGGTGAAGGTTTTCCAGGGTGAAATCTAAGAGAAGCAAACAGTTAAAACCAAACATTGCAATATAAGAATAATCATGACTAGCTGACATCATTCATTCATTCAATACATATTTGTTCAGTATGTATCGGGCATTAACCTGACACTATGGGATATAAAGATACAAAACAAAGCATTATGTACTTAGTGGAAAAGGCAGAAAACACGTTAGGAGTCAAATGCACATGGTGACTTCATGTAGCTACACACACCTTAAAGAAAATCAAAGGGTTATAGCCGTTTTAGTTGAGGTCACAAGGAAGATCCTTTTGAAGAGATTTTTAAACTGAGGTGTAAAGAAAGGTAAGGGGTGATCCAAAGACAGGGGATAGCACTCCTGACGAGAAGGAAAGAACAAAAACACTTCATTCTACATAAGAGGAGTCTGTTTTGCTGGGATTGCTGTATTTAGAACTGAACCACTTTTCCTGAATTAAGAGAATGTATACACAAGTATGAAAATAAAATATTCTCTTATAACATAAAAAATATAATTTGTAAATGTTGGACTGTAGATCATACACTTTTAATTAGCTCCCCTCTTTGTCCTAGAACACCTGGCATATTCTATATCATGTAGGTTCACATGGATATGTGTTTTAATTATAATTAATGAAAATTTACCTTGGATTTAATGAATATAGCTCAATACGGCTTATATAACATACCCTTAAGATGTTATGCAGATCATTCTTTCTAGAGTTATAGCTTACAAATAAATTGTGCTTGTGATTTACCATACACTAGGGTTTCGCAGGTGGCTCAGTGGTAAAGATTCTACTTGCAACGTAGGAGCCACAGGAGATGCAGGTTTGATCCCTGGGTCAGAAAGATCCCCTGGAGAAGAAAATGGCAACTGACTCCACTATAATTGCCTGGAAAACCCCATGGACAGAGGAGCCTTGCGAGCTATAGTCCATGGGGTCACAAAGTGTTGGACATGACTGAAGCACCTTGAGCACACATTTACACTGTAGATATATTATTTCTATGCTGCATAGGAGGAAATGAAGCAGAAGGAGGTTATGAAAATTATCCAAGAATATAGAGCTGGTAAATGAGGAAGGCACAGCTTAAACCCAGGAGTTCTGACTTCAGAGTCCATGTATGTAATACTCCTTTTTGCTGCACTGTCTGAACTTTTTGTTTACTTTATTTCATATTTAACCAAATACATAAAAGCTTATAAAGAAGATTTGCCTTACATACTATGTTGTATTTTAAGAATATTCCTCAATAGCAAGAACAAAAATAAAATGTGAACAGTCATCTGTTTTCAATCAGCTCATGTTCCCATCTCCCAATCCAAATGGAGTATTTTTTTTTTTTTTTTTTTTTGCCAAATGGAGTTAATTCTTTTAATGTCATTTCATAAATATTATTTTTTTAAATATTTATTTTAATTGAAGGATAATATTTTACAATATTGTGATGGCTTTTGTCATACACCTATATGAATTGGCCATAGGTTACATGTGTCCCCCTCATCCTGAAACCCCCTCCCACTTGCCTCCCCACCTCATCCCTCCAGGCTCTCACAGACCACTGGCCTCGAGTGCCCTGCTTCATGCATCGAACTTGCACTGGTCCTCCATTCGACATAGGGTAATAAATGTGTTTCAATGCTATCCTCTCAAACCATCCCACCCTTTCCTTTTCCCACTGAGTCCAAAAGTCTGTTCTTTATGTCTTGTCTCCTTTGCTGTATGTAGGATCGCAGGTACCACCCTTCTAGATTCCATATATATAGGAGTAATTCTTACATTGCACAAGCTTAAATGAGGGCAAATTTTCTCAGACAAGCAGACTATAAATATGTTTCACATGCAAAGAAGACATGAATTGGCTTATGATCCTTTGGAGAAAATATTGAAGGAATATTGAAGGAAAACCATTCTAAGCAGGCAATGTAAGGTTTAGAAAGGGGATTTTATAAGACAGTGCTAGAGATGAACATGGCAATAGCATCTGGGTATGTTTTCATCATTCACATCACTTCCCTGTATTACGCAGCATAAATCTTTTTTTTTAAATTTTATTTTGCTTAACTTTACAATATTGTATTGCTTTTGCCATACATCAAGATGGATCTAATTTACTTTTCAAGCCAAAATTCCTATATGTATTCTATAATCCTTCCCTTATGACATTGATTACATAGAAAAGACACATGAGGGTATAGTAACTTCATGAATTCCTTAGACACTTATAAAACTTTTAAACTGAGCAAGACTTGAAGAAAGATATTGAGAAGGATACTATGTTTTAAAAAGCTTAGATGATTATTGAAAAGCCATACAGAATAGAAGACAGAAATGAACTCTGCATTGTAGACTTTGCTTTAAGTAGAGTATGCCAAATAAAGCTTAACATTATTGCAAACATAGATGTCCTTTACAATGTTTTTTCACTGAACATTAGAATATCATATTTCACAGTAATTTCTGTGATCCCCTTATTGATGGAAGAAGTTGTTACTTTAAATACATCCAAAATAAAACTTCTGAGTAGAAAGCTTATCCACACTCTACATCTACCTATGTGCACATACATACACACACACAAACACACACATTTGCCTCTATACACACTACATAAATATCTTACACCTCCATGATAACATTTGTTTTTTTCACTATTTTTCTTTATGAAACTATGAATACATGAAGTCTAAATACCCCAAGGCTATGGCTCATTCTTTTTTGAAATTTCATTAACTACTTGTATTTTCTATATCTAACTACAATTTTTAAATTATCATTCTGCCTATATCTATAAATAAAATTTGAAGACTTATCTACTTTTAGTTTACAGGAAAGAAAATAGAACTTTATTGAATTTTACTGTTGGCACTAGAAAAAGTCAACAATGTGAACTGATTGCACCTTTGAGAAGCTAAGGATTTATTGGTGTTATTATAAGATTCTCTAAATTTAAATGGCTTTATCATTGGTGATAAGTTTATATGTTACAGGGTCTGAGTTATGTCTACTCAGAACTATATTGCTTAGTTTGTTCAAAATATAATAATACATAGCCAAATTACTGCAGCATAAATAGGAGCATAAATTTAAACTCCTAAATTAAATGTAAACCATGAATTTTAAGATTCTGATTATAATTTGACCACATTTACTAGGAGTGAATCCTGGAGTAGGAAATGGCAACCCACTGCAGTATTCTTGCCTGGAAAATCCCATGAACGGAGGAGCCTGGCAGGCTACAGTCCATGGAGTCGCAAAGAGTAGGATACAACTGATTAGGAGTTGTATCATTAGGAGTTGTACTCCTTCACTTCATTAGGAGTGAATAGAAATACTTAAAATATTACATTAAAATAAACATTTATGTCCACATACAATAGATAGTAAAAAATATTTAATCTTATAAAAGCCTAAAGCTCTTTTATTTAAGCAATTTCTACTTCAAGCTATTTTTTGATGTGTCAACCTAAGCTTAAGAGGGTTTTTTCCTCACGTGAATGACTTTGCATTGGCACATGCTCTTTGAATAGAGATTTATGCTAGGCTCATTCTAAAAGCTGGAGAAGGAAATGGCAAGCCACTCCAGTGTTCTTGCCTGGAGAACCCCAGGGACGGGGGAGCTTGGTGGGGTGCCGTCTATGGGGGTCACATAGAGTCGGACACGACTGAAGTGACTTAGCAGCAGCAGCAGCATTCTAACAGCATTCTGCTACTTACGGAGAAAAGCAACCATTATAATACATTTAATTGCATTAATGCTGAGAAGGAAAAAAAAGTCACTGAAAGAAGTCACGTTTGAAATTTATTTTTTAAAGCCATTCCCTCATTTTATAAGCTTTCTGTTTGCAGACTTATAAACATGGATGCAGATGTCTCAGATTCCGGTTTTCTTTGCGCTACTAACTCATACAGCTGTCCTAGGTATGGGATACAGTCTTTGAAATACAAAATATAGTTAATTACACATGGATCTATCTCAGTGGCTCAAGGAGTAAAGAACCTGCCTGCAATGCAGGAGACACAGTGGGCATGGGTTGGGTCAGGAAGATCCTCTCCTTGGAGGAAGAAACAGTAACCCACCCCAGTATTTTTGTCCCCAAAAATCTCATGGACCAAGGAACCTGGCTAGCTATAGTCTGTGGGAGTCTCAAACAGTCAGACACAACTGGGTGACTAAGAACTCAAGCACTATGACAAAAAAGCAATATTTGATAAACACTTTAACACATGAGTAGATCAGAATTTTGGAATATTACCAAGGTAAAGGTATTATTTTTCCTTTAGCTATGGGTCAGCTGATTAGGAAAACAAAGCTGAATATGATAAACATTTACAGAAATGTTTCTCTAAAGTCTCTGTATTGGGAACACTTGCATAAATACAGCATTCTCTTTTGGAAAATGTAACTTTTGGGTCAATTACTATGATATTCTTCAAATTCTCTGTGGATTCCAACATATATCTGTATACAGACTCTCTCTAGAGCACACAGCACAACTGTGTTACTGCAGTTCATCATCTGCAGCATAATTGGCATTGCCTTATAGAGCAAAGACAGCCGGGAAAACTTGTTTGTTGCTCAGGCAATGACAAAAGAAATAATGCGAGAAGACCTCACTTTTTCATTAGTATAGGTCAGACACACATCCCATAAATAACAAAGAGAATGAAACAAGGCTAGGCTAGATTCCTGTATTACAGGAAGAAGGAAAAAATTTAACATTTGATTCATACAGTTGTTGTTGTTACTATCATCATTCAGATCAGATCAGATCAGATCGTTCAGTCATGTCCGACTCTTTGAGACCCCATGAATGGCAGCGTGCCAGGCCTCCCTGTCTATCACTAACTCCTGGAGGTCACTCAGACTCACATCCATCAAGTCAGTGATGCCATCCAGCCATCTCATCCTCTGTCGTCCCCTTCTCCTCCTGCCCTCAATCCCTCCCAGCATCAGAGTTTTCTCCAGTGAGTCAACTCTTCGCATGAGGTGGCCAAAGTACTGGAGTTTCAGCTTTAGCATCATTCCTTCCAAAGAAATCCCAGGGCTGGTCTCCTTCAGAATGGGCTGGTTGGATCTCCTTGCAGTCCAAGGGACTCTCAAGAGTCTTCTCCAACACCACAGTTCAAAAGTATCAATTCTTTGGTGCTCAGCCTTCTTCACAGTCCAGTTCTCACATCCATACATGACCACAGGAAAAACCATAGCCTTGACTAGATGAAATTTTGTTGGCAAAGTAATGTCTCTGCTTTTGAATATGCTATCTAGGTTGGTCATAACTTTCCTTCCAAGGAGCAAGCCTCTTTTAATTGCATGGCTGCAGTCACCATCTGTAGTGATTTTGGAGCCCAGAAAAATAAAATCTGACACTGTTTCCACTGTTTCCCCATCTATTTCCCATGAAGTGATGGGACCAGATGCCATCATCTTCGTCTTCTGAATGCTGAGCTTTAAGCCAACTTTTTCACTCTCCACTTTCACTTTCATCAAGAGGCTTTTGAGTTCCTCTTCATTTTCTGCCATAAGGGTGGTGTCATCTGCTTATCTGAGGTTATTGATATTTCTCCCAGCAATCTTGATTCCAACTTGTGTTTCTTCAAGTCCAGCATTTCCCATGATGTACTCTGCATATAAGTTAAATAACTGCTGCTGCTGCTGCTGCTAAGTCGCTTCAGTTGTGTCCGACTCTGTGCGACCCCATAGAGGGCAGCCCACCAGGCTCCGCTGTCCCTGGGATTCTCCAGGCAAGAACATTGGAGTGGGTTGCCATTTCCTTCTCCAATGCATGAAAGTGAAAAGTGAAAGTGAAGTCGCTCAGTCGTGTCTGACTCTTTGCAACCCCTTGGACTGCAGCCTACCAGGCTCCTCCGCCTATGGGATTTTCCAGGCAAGAGTATTGGAGTGGGGTGCCATTGCCTTAAGTTAAATAAACAGGGTGACAATATACAGCCTTGACGAACTCCTTTTCCTATTTGGAACCAGTCTGTTGTTCCATGTCCAGTTCTAACTGTTGCTTTCTGACCTGCATACAGATTTCTCAAGAGGCAGATCAGGTGGTCTGGTATTCCCATCTCTTTCAGAATTTTCCAGTTTATTGTGATCCACACAGTCAAAGGCTTTGGCATAGTCAATAAAGCAGAAATAGATGTTTTTCTGGAACTCTCTTGCTTTTTCCATGATCCAGTAGATATTGGCAATTTGATCTCTGGCTCCTCTGCCTTTTCTAAAACCAGCTTGAACATCAGGAATTTCATTATCATCATGACTATTATTTTTTAGACTCTGACTTAAATGGTTCTCCAAGAGTGAGACTTCAGTTGCAAAAGCAACATAAGGGAATATTAGGAAAGGGAATATTGAAGATAATCTAACACCATGATTAATTGATCTAACTGAAAAAATAAAAAAGAGGAAGACTGCTTTTCTAATATATTGTCATCACTTAAGTCTCTTCTTTTACCATTTCTATTGACTATTTACCTTCCCAAAGTGTGCAAAGCCAGAAATGCAAAAGAAAAACAACAGTCTCATCCTAAATGGAAGCTGTTTCTCTATTTACACAAAGAACCACACATATCCCACTTTGTGCTTTATAGTCACCAGGCAGGAAAAGTGTAGATGGCTATTATCTCCAATATAGTCATGGTATCAGTCAGACACACTACGATGAACATAAAATTGAAATGAGGTAACAATAGTGAATCCTCTGCTGGTGTGTAGGTGTATAGCTAGTGATCACACAAACCCAAAAGAAAACAGAATTCATTTTCTAGACTTCTAATCTTCTTTTTCCTAAAGTTTCTGCTCTCTTTATATTCTCATCACCCAAAGTCATTGTTAGTTACAAATTCACATTAAAGACTGAATTATTGTTGGGGGAGTTTGTAATTCCCTCAGTTCTGTCTCACCGCAGCAAAAATCTGAAGCAAAGGATGGACCAATGTTCCAGTTCAGTTTTATCTGGAAAGCAAATGAAAATATATCTTTGAGGCATGAGGATGGGCCAACCAAAAGCAGCAAAGAGAAAAGAAGCCCCTGATTCAATATCGGCTACTCTTTTATGTTTTTTTTTCTCTCCCCTCGAGCCTGTCCTTTGTAAATTGGGCTAGCCAGGAGACCTGTTTCTTTCACCTGAGGTTCTCACTCTGGTCCTCCGACCTTCCTTTGTTCTATTTTCATGGGCTTTCCCCTTCTTTGTCTTTTAGCCACCACCATTCAGGACTCCTTTTTCCTCTTCTCACTACCTAATATTATCAATTGAAGATTTTTAAAGTAAAAATTATAAAAATAACAAATATTCAAGAAATTGGTAAATTTGCTCCAGGGACACTATTTTTATACTGGTAATACAGGGTTAGGTGCAAAAATGAGCGGAGGGTAATAAGGAAACTATGCCATCTAACCTAGTAAATCTCTACATTTTAATGCCTTAACAAAATAGAAGTTATTTCTTCCTCTTATCAAAGTCCAATGTGGCTATTTCTGGTCAAGAGGAAGTTGAGAAGTGAGACACTGCTACAAAAAATTTGGGGAAAAAATTCAGCTGAAAGAAGCATTAGGAATCAACATCCAATTCATGAAGGAGAGAGATACTGGATCATCTGTGTGTTAGGTGTTTCAAGCAAAACCTGAAGGTTGCACAGATCAGATCAGATCAGATCAGTCGATCAGTCATGTCCGACTCTTTGCGATCCCATGAACTGCAGCACGCCAGGCCTCCCTGTCCATCACCAACTCCCGGAGGTCACTCAGACTCACATCCATCGAGTCAGTGATGCCATCCAGCCATCTCATCCTCTGTCGTCCCCTTCTCCTCCTGCCCTCAATCCCTCCCAGCATCAGAGTCTTCTCCAATGAGTCAACTCTTCGCATGAGGTGGCCAAAATACTGGAGTTTCAGCTTTAGCATCATTCCTTCCAAAGAAATCCCATGGCTGATCTCCTTCAGAATGGACTGGTTGGATCTCCTTGCAGTTCAAGGGACTCTCAAGAGTCTTCTCCAACACCACAGTTCAAAAGCATCAATTCTTTGGCGCTCGGCCTTCTTCACAGTCCAGCTCTCACATCCATACATCACCACAGGAAAGACCATAGCCTTGCCAGGCGAACCTTTGTTGGCAAAATGATGTCTCTGCTTTTGAATATGCTATCTAGGTTGGTCATAACTTTCCTTCCAAGGAGTAAGCGTCTTTTAATTTCATGGCTGCAGTCACCATCTGCAGTGATTTTGGAGCCCAGAAAAAGAAAGTCTGACACTGTTTTCACTGTTTCTCCATCTATTTCCCATGCAGTGATGGGACCAGATGCCATGATCTTCGTTTTCTGAATGTTGAGCTTTAAGCCAACCTTTTCACTCTCCACTTTCACTTTCATCAAGAGGCTTTTGAGTTCCTCTTCACTTTCTGCCATAAGGGTGGTGTCATCTGCATATCTGAGGTTATTGATATTTCTCCCAGCAATCTTGATTCCAGCTTGTGTTTCTTCCAGTCCAGCATTTCTCATGATGTACTCTGCATATAAGTTAAATAAACAGGGTGACAATATACAGCCTTGACGTACTCCTTTTCCTATTTGGAACCAGTCTGTTGTTCCATGACCAGTTGCATAGAATACTACCAAAATTTCATTGTCTGTAAACCCACAATAGGAACTCCCCTAACTGCAAGGGATTCTGGGAGATGTAATCTAGCTATGTTCTCAAGAAAAAGAGAAGATGGATTTTAGGAGGAATAAGTAGTCATATCTTCCACAGTCTGTTCTCTTCATCAATAAGGATTCATTTTCAGCCTTATTCAAATTCACACACTATATTCTCCCCCTAGCTCAAAGGAGAAAACCAAATGTTCATATGAGGGATTGCTTGTATCTCAAAGTTCACTACCTCTGTTGGAACATATTACTCAGGTTTAATAAGATTATGTCCTCCTCAGGAAATGGGTTCTTCCTTCTCTTGCAAAGTTATAAAGCCATAGGGTTGTTTCAGAATTAAAAGATAATTAAATGGGGCTTAAAAATAAAACAAAATCAGTAATATTCTTCTTAAAAAACTTAGTAGACTTCTAATTCTTTTGCTACTAGTCAGTAAACACACAAAAACTCTTTCCCAGTCATCATTTTTAAGTCTGGATGTTTTTTCTTGTCATCATGCCTCTGAAATAATTAGGTGAGAAGGAGGTCCCCTACCAAAATTTTGTTAGGAAGATCAAAACTCTTTCTTTAACAACAACAAAAAAAAACTTGGTGAATCCTTGTCATGCAAATCCTTTTTCTAGTATTATCTCTTACTATTTATGATATAGAAGCCTTTGCCTTTCTCAGACAGATGTGGCACCAAATTTCTCGCTGCTATTTCTTTCTATCTCTACTCTGAGATTAGTCAATTCTTCCCTTTTCTTTTTCTTTAACCCCTTCCTCAGACATCAAATAAAAGTTAGCAAACGTGTAACCTCTCCACTTTTTCCAACCCCTTCTTTAAGACATGGTCTGCCTTCTGAGTTACTGCAGATAGTAATCATTTTCTTGAATATTTGGCCACTGCATAATACAGGTCTTCAATTGTTCAACCAGTAGTTGCTAACTATCTAATCATCTGCACCATGACTCTAATGCCAAGGGCAGCAGTTAACTTCTACTACCTATTTATGAATTAACTATCTTAAAGCTATCTGAAATTAAATACCAACAGTTTAAAGGCATAATAGACTAAAAGCTATCTCATAGATACATAAAATTTCAATGCTTGTGTAACTGGTATAGATGCCCTAATTTTTCTTCATGCAATGAGTAATTTACTCCAGAATTTTCTATCTTGTAGCTCTGCATCCTTTAGGTTAGGAGTTTATTCATTCAAATTATACAGATAGCAGAAAAAGGAAAAGAGCACAAAGAAGCCACAGATAATTCTTGAAAACCATGGGCACAACACTTATCACTTCTGGTTGTAATTTCTTTGCAAAAAAAGCTTGTTATAAGACCACATATGAGGTCAGCGGGTAATGTGCTAAATAATAAAGTGCTTGACTGGGTCTTTGCTATAGAAAAGGATATGATTGTAGGGAACAAATACTGTCTCCATTTGCTATGACCTGAATTCTGCCTCAAAACTCATATATTGGCTCTTAACTCCCAGTGCCTCATAAGGTGACTGCAGTTGGAGACAGAGCCTTTAAAGAGACAGCTGAGGTAAGTCCTGAATCCAGTTCGACAGGTGTCCTTTTAAAAAGGGGAGACTTGGACACAGACATAGACACACATGGAAGATGAAGTGAAGACACAGAGAGAAAACAGCCATCTGCATCTAGCCAAGGAGAGCGGCCTAGAACAGATTCTTCCCCTAGAGTCTCAGAAAGAACCAACTCCACTGAAACCTTGATCTCAGACATGTGGCCTGTAGAACTGTGAGAAAATAAATTTATTGTTTGCCACCCAGTCTGTAGTAGTCAATACTTTGCTATGACAACTCTAGCCAGCTAATACACCATTGAATACAGAATCAAAATAAGTATACATGTCAATTACAATGAAAGCAAGTCACATTCCTATTATAAAGGAAAAAAGGAAATTTTGGAAATATCTCAAATAAGCATATTTCAAAATAGATATTATGATACATAAGTTCTCTTAAGATAAGTATATCTATATAATGCTACATATATGTGTGTGTGTGTGTGTGTATATATATATATATTATTCCCATATTCCAATTTTATAAAGATTCAATTTTGAATAGTAAAGCATGATATATTAAAACCATATCCTGGCCAGAAATATTACATGAACTCCTCAAATAACCATCACCTGAATGAAAGCTCTAATCATATGTAGTAGCCTGAAGAAGCCTACATCATGAAGACGACAATATCCCAGTCCCTCTGACAGTTTCTCTCTCTCTGCATAGGTTAGCCTCTGCTTGTCTGAAAATCCTGTATTGATCCCACATAAGCTGTTGTTTTGCAATGAGATGGCAATTCTCAAGATTTCTACCAGTCATGATCTCGCTAGGAAACAAAGAATTCTCTTTAAAAATGTTGAATACAGGGAACAAATTGCTGCTTTAAATAGTGAAAAATCTGAAAACTGAAAAAAATCTGAAACTATAAATGGATTCTAAGTTCATACAGAATTAAAAAACAGCAAGAGGCTTATGATCTTTGTCTTTTCACAAGAGGAAACAGGGGAAATGGTATTTCTGCATTAGTAATTCATGATTAATAGAAAACAGCAAAACCCCTGTCTTCTTGGTGATTGTGGAAATTGAAGACATACCTCCGCCGTACTGCTGAAAACTGTTGCCGAGAGAACTTACCTGATGTAGAAAAGGCACATGCTGGTACTTCGGCTTCCACTATCTGACTGGTACTTCCCAGTAAGAATCTGATAGATACTGGAGTCTGGAATATAAAATAAAGCAATAGTTACTCCCTTTATTCTTCCAAGCTCCTGCCAAGATACAAAGCAGGCTGGGGAGAGAGGAGGAAAGTCTGAAAATAGAATATCCCTTCTCTTTTATTCATTGATATCCATTTTCACATCTTACCCATATGTGACAACATGGTTTCACCTGATGTGAGCTAGCTATCTGTCCTATAAAACATGCTCTCCTCTCTCTTCCTTCCGTCCCTTTTTCTCTCTCTTTCAGTGAGAGCCACAAAGCTCCATTAGTCCTTGCAACAAACCCAAGTTCAAGATCTCCATGTAACAGGCAATCCTTCCTATGAGGTCTAGATGTGGCTTCTCTTCCTTTTATAATCTCTGGATTTATAAATTCATCATTTACAAGTTAATCACTTCCAACACTCCTCACCCAAATTAATGTAGTAAAAAGGTGAAAATACCCGCAAATTGGTGTGTGTATGTTTATACACATATACTCTACAGTCTTTATTTTTCTATCCATTCATGAAACCATCTTCAATAGTAGTTATTCTTGGTAATAGATATCAATCACCCAAGCTAGCAAAGAGAGCCCCTTCTCTATAATATTTTTGACTGACACATAAGTGCCCCAGATAGATTTTCTATCCATTTCAACTTCCACTTTATTAGGACCATTGTGGGAAAGACAGGAAACCAACAAATCTCAAACAGCACAGTCCACATTTGACTAGATTACTAGATACAAACAGAGAGGCAGAGCCGGGGGACCATTGCTATTTCTGTCTCTTGGTCCCTTGACTTACATATTCTGCTTTTCATATAACAGCATCATATACTGATCACTGGTTCATGCACATATTACACCTTGAAATCATGGGGTGTTTTCTGCCTTACAGCACCATAACTGAGGGTTTTGTTGGCCATTCCACCATTATTTCAGGCCATTGGCTTCTCAAAAGAAGAATGGTTATCTCCAGGAAAAGACATAGCTTTCTATAAGCATGCATTCTGTGATTCTCCTTTGGGGCTGTTCAAAGACCCCATATAGCATTCTTATCAGTAACACTTTGAGCAATGCTGTGTTTGCAGTCCCACTACTGTGGAGCATTTTTAATGCAAGGCCTCAGGAAAACTTGTTGGTTTGCTAACAATTTACTAAGATTCATAATATAAGTTATACAATAAACGGGTTAGAGCAGCATACTGGAATATAGTAAATGTGGCTTCAAAAATATATACCCCCTCCAAAAAAAAGAAAACTCATTAAGAATTGAAACTCTTTCCAAGTGGTAAGAGGCGCAAGGTAAAGCATCTCAGCTTCTATTTAGAAAGAATATTCAATGTTCTTCACCATTAAAATCCTAACACCTTCACAGCAGTAACTTTCATAGATGTTTGTCATGATTTTTCTCTGCATTTCAGTGCTAGCACATGTATCTTTCTTAGGCTTCTATGATACCTGATACCTCCTGCTCACCAGATTCTACTATGTGAGTGTCATGATGTCATTAATATAGTAGGCTAGTGTGATTTAATATGGGACATCTAAATAAGGCCCTTGAAGACTATGTAAGACATAGCAGCAAGACTGAACTAGTATTGGGGAACTAGAATTAAGTTGGACATCTGTTCCCTGCCACAGCTTGTGATATTTTTTTTTTTTTTGTCTATCATGAAAAGAACAACTTTGCCAGAGCCAATAGTTACCAGATGCCAGAGATTATGTTGATTTACTTCAAAAAAAATGTGAGATAATGAACTCAACTGTGGTTAGTCACTTGAGTGTGCTTAGTCATGTCTGACTGTGACCCCATGGACTATAACACACCAGGCTCCTCTGTCCATGGGTTTTTTTCAGGCAAGAGCACTGGAGTGGGTTGCCATTTCCTCTTTCAGGAGATCTTAATCCAGGGATCAGACCCAACCTAGGGATCAAACCTGGGTCTCCTGGATTCTTTACCACTGGGCCACCTGGGAAGCCCTGATTACAGTCCGTACCTGACTGCAAGATCCATTTGGTTTTATATCAAACAGATTATAGAAAAGGATGTATTATAAGAATCAGTTCTTTACCTCTCAAGTCTTTGGGGGCATTTGAAAATGACAGTACCAGGGGTTCCAAATTGATTCTTTCTGCAAACATCTCCAAAATATGTTAGTGTATCCACTTCCTAGTACCCAGATGTCTGATAAATGTGCAGTTCTCTTTGGGGCAGGTTAGGTAAATCATGCAAGAATTGTACTTTTTTTCACCCTGCTAAGACCAGCGGTTCTCAAACTGTAGAATGAATCAGGATCACCTGAGAGTTTTTAAAAGAACAGATTTCTACCCGAGTTTCTGTGAAATGCCTTCAAAGAATCTGCATTCTTCGCAAGTCCCTAGGTGATCCTGATGTTGCTGAACAAGGGACTACACTTTTATAACTACCTATCAACAAATCCTACCTTGGTTTTAGTCAGTGGAGTTCTGGGTATATGAATGACTTTAAATCCAAAAACTGAGGGAAAGTTCCTGGCTTTCAATATGAAGTTTCCAAGAAGAGAATATATTAAATGTGTTCTTCATTATCATGACTTTAGCTTTTTTAATTACAGATAAAATAAACTTCAACACAGTTCAGCCCAGTTACTCAGTCATGTCCGACTTTTTGCAACCCCATGGACCGCAGCATGCCAGGCCTCCCTGTCCATCACCAACTCCCAGAGGTCACTCAGACTCACATCCATCGAGTCAGTGATGCCATCCAGCCATCTCATCCTCTGTCATCCCCTTCTCCTCTTGCCCCCAATCCCTCCCAGCATCAGAGTCTTCTCCAATGAGTCAACTCTTCGCATGAGGTGGCCAAAGTACTGGAGTTTCAGCTTTAGCATCATTCCTTCCAAAGAAATCCCAGGGCTGATCTCTTTCAGAATGGACTGGTTGGATCTCCTTGCAGTCCAAGGGACTCTCAGGAGTCTTCTCCAATACCACAGTTCAAAAGCATCAATTCTTCGGTGCTCAGCTTTCTTTATAGTCTAAATGTCACATCCATACATGACTACTGGAAAAACCATAGCCTTGATGAGATGCACCTTTGTTGGCAAAGTAGTATTTTTTTCTTTTTAATATGCTGTCTAGATTGGTCATAACTTTCCTTCCAAGGAGTAAGCATCTTTTTACTTCAGTGTACTATTTTATTCCTGAGGACCCATTGTTCAGTTGGCCACATCCACAATTCCTGTAATTCAAAGCATAATGCTGATGACTTCATGGATAGTGTTCCAAACTGATATATTTATGAAAGAGAGGCTTTGATTCTGAGCCAATTGTTTTGGTATGTCCATAACTGTTAGTCGCTCAGTCATGTCTGACTCTTTGTGACCCCATGGACTGTAGCCCACCAGGCTCCTCTGTCCATGGAATTCTACAGGCAAGAAGGCAAGAATACTGGAGTGGGTTGCCATTTCTTTCTCCAGAGGATCTTCCCAACCCAGGAATCAAACCCAGGTCTCCTGCATTCCAGGCAGATTCTTAACTGTCTGAGCCACCAGTGATTCTGTATGTCCATAAAAACAGCACTAAATAAAATACGCTTCTACAGCAAACATACATTCCTTCACAATGTTAACAAAGCAAAGAAAGTTCACTCTCTCCATTTTTTCTTACTACAGAGGTATCAGTTTAGCACTTAAATTCATCAAAATGCTCTAGGATTTAAATTTGAATTAAGCATTGAGATTAAAACATACACTGTCTTTTAAAAAGACCCCCATATATATTAAGGTTCTCCATAGTGTGATTATATTATTAAATTGGTGTTGATTATTATGGAATATACTAAGTTTTTCAAGTTGATATTGTTTTAATTTTCAAAAATTATGAATTATTAATTTTATAAAAGTTAAATATTTTGTAAAAACTATTTCATGGATTTATGAGGGCTAATTTAAACTTATAAATCAAATTTTAAGTAAAGTATTATAAATAAAAATATATTTCTTAAAATGAACAGGTGAATATATATTAATTGGTGATAAACTGTGCTGAGACATGATATTTGCTTTTACAGGATAATCCTATGTAAATACATTTGAAATTTATAAAGAGCTTTTTAATATCTGGAGTAGTAAGCATTTTCAGAATTTTTCAGAAGAAACTGCATTTTATCATGTTTTTACAATGCTGTTAAGAAACTAGTTATTCTATAGAAAGTTTTATGTAAATATTCACTGTCAGGACAGGGAATTTTTGTAATTCTCTTTGTGGTTCAAGGTGATGTAAGTTCAGAATGAACTGCTAAATAAACTTAAAAAGAAACCTTAAAAATCTACTAGGAAATATTGTCTTCTTGTACCTATCTTCAAGATAAACCTTCAAACACTGAAAAGGCATAACACCCTAGGGGCTATTTGACAGATAAAGTAGAACAGCTGCCAAGTGGGGGGATTATCACTTCAAAATAAGGTCTTGGAAAAACAAAGCTTTCAAATGCACAAGTCTATTCTTCTTAGAAGACCCCAATCATGAAAGGTTCACACAATAAAAAATAAAGATAAAACTGAAGGTTACAAATACAAATCTAGTGAAATTCATTTTGGTAAATAAGTGGAATGAAGCACATTAGCTTTCTAAATTTCATTTGCTGTTCTGCAATCATTCCTGCATCAGATGGCACTAAACCTAGGTAACCTAATGTTTCCAAAAAGCCAGCTACTCGTTACAGGCAGCACTCCAAAACACAAAACACATAATAGCCTAAAGCTCAAAATGTTAAAAGTTGGCTTTCCAATTACCTCCATTTCCTCCAACACTTAAATCAATTTTTGAAGACAATTGGAGTGTCTGGAACTAGTATATATATATGATTTTTTTTTCTTATTTCTAGTGGTTTATATAATCACTTGTTTCTTTTTACTGTTGCTACAATTTGGATAGCAGTATTGATCTGGTTTTCATTCGGTTTATAGAAGATTCATGAAACTCTGTTGGAGATTCTAACTTTACTGCCTGCACCATTTCTTCTGTTATAACATTTCCGGTTGTTATAATAAACATTTAGGAACTAACCCATTCTATCTTTATTCTTCTACTGAAGGCCTTAAAAAATGCTCACATTACCATATTAGTGAATTAAACAAGGGAACATATGGGCTATTTGGTTTCTTACCTGGATTTTCTTATCTCCAGTTGGGAATTCTATCTGGAGTTGAAGCTATTGATGCCTGGCATCTGCCTGTAGCCACATTTATAGGTATGGAGAAGGTGGCTCCCCGAGATAGGCTGACAGACAGCAGTAAGCATTCAGACGAACAAAGAAACTCCATGATGATGTTTGAATCCATGATTCCAGTCATTCCTCAGGCCCAAGAAAACATCTGAGGTTTCCCCTGTGGTAGTTTGAGTTTTATTTTACCTCCCACCAAAATGACACCCAGAAAGATACAACAGTTGTTTTTATTTTGTATTAGATTCCTATTTCTGCCATTACAAAGCAACACAAAAGAAGCGGCTTAACACAAATCAATTCTCTTACAGTTCTAAGTCAAAAGTTAGCAATTTGGTCTCTAGGAGCTAAAAAAAAAAGTATTGGCAACCCTGCATTCCTTTCTGAAGGCTTTAAGGGAGATTTGTTTTCTTGCTTTTCCAATCTCTAGAGGCTGCTCACATTCCTCTATCGGATGGTGCCTTATTTCATCCTCAAAACCACTGTTGGCTGGTTGAGTCTCACACTGCATCACTCTCTTGCCTTCTTTTCCCATACCTAAGGACCCTTGTGATTATGTGGTGTGGCCCAGATAACCCAGGATAATCTCTTCATCTCAGGCTTACCACTTCATCATTAATTCCCCTTTACATGTACTACAGGTTCCAAAGATTAGGACACTAAACTCTTTTGCAGATCATTATCCTGCTTACCACAAGCAGGTAACCTCAAAATAATAGTGAGAAAGTAATATTAAAAAAGTGATAAGATTAGTTTTCCTCACTATTAATACTCTATGAAAATCATAAAAAATTATAATTCTGATAAATAATTATGTAAATTCACATTAACTACTAATTTTATAAAATAAAAAGCTTAGGTACTTTTTTCCACCCTGTATCCCTATGCATTTTTGCAAGTGATATTTTCTTTCCTTATATAATATTGAAAGTAGCATAAACTGTTGATTTAAAATGTCAGGCATGGAAGAAATGCTAGAGATTTTCTTGTCATTCATGCAATGCTTGATTCCCTTCTAAGACATCCCTTCATACTACTATATGTATAGGGATATTTCCAGTGACAGAGAACTCAGTGAGTTTAGTGGATAGCCAAACCTGCAGGCAACTAAGAATGCCCTCATGGCTCAGCTTCTGTGGCTTTTCATGGTTTGCGATCTTGGCTAATAAAGGAGAAAGGAACTTCTGCACCTTCTATTGTATTCAATTTCCCTCAGATCCATGGAGCCAGTAGAAAACATGGGCTAAGAGGCTGTGGGATCAAGGCTCTAGTTCTGTAAATCTTTGCTGTGGTTCCAGAGGAGATTGCAGAGCAGTTCAGAGGTGGGCGTCCTCTTCCTGGAGTACAAGCAGCTTGAATTATTAACACTATGTCTCACAGTGAAGTGTAGTCTCTCTCTTACCCTATTGTACTATGTGAAACATACTGTACTAATGTGGATTTAAAGAAAATAAAAAGGTCAAGATTGTATTTCTTCTAGTGATTAATTTTGCTTCAGGGTTAGAAGTTACAGATAATAAAGAAAATACCTGCTTTCCTTCAGAGTGATAATTGTAGTCAACATGTAAGATCTAAAGAGTTATCACAGAATCTTTCTTTTTTTATTATTTTATTTTGCTTAACTTTACAATATTGTATTGCTTTTGCCATACATCTAGATGGATCCACCACAAGTATACATGTATTCCCCATCCTGAACCCTCCTCCCTCCTCCCTCCCCATACCATCCCTCTGGGTCGTCCCAGTGCACCAGCCCCAGGCATCCGTTATCAGGCATCATACCTGTACTGGCAACTTATTTCAGATATGATATTATACATATTTCAATGTTATTCTCCCAAATCATCCCACCCTCTCCCGTTCCTAGAGTCCAAAAGTCTGTTCTATACATCAGTGTCTCTTTTGCTGTCTCGTAAACAGGGTTATTGTTACCATATTTCTAAATTCCGTATATATGCGTTAGTATACTGTATTTGTGTTTTTCTTTCTGGCTTACTTCACTCTGTATAATAGGCTCCAGTTCCATCCACCTCATTAGAACTGATTCAAACGTATTCTTTTTAATGGCTGAGTAATACTCCATTGTGTATATGTATCACAGCTTTCTTATCCATTCATCTGCGGATGGACATCTAGGTTGCTTCCAAGTCCTGGCTATTGTAAACAGTGCTGCTATGAACATTGGGGTACACATGTCTCTTTCAATTCTGGTTTTATTATTTCACTACATAATCTTTCATTACATTATTTCCTGGTGGTTCAGCTGGTAAAGAATATGCCTGCAATGCAGATTTCTGGTTCAATCCCTGGGTTGGAAAGATCCCAAGAAGAAGAGAATGGCAACCCACTCCAGTATTCTTGACTTGAGAATTCCAGGGACAGAGGAGCCTGGTGGGCTACTGTCTATGGGGTTACAGAGTCGAACACGACTGAGAAACTTTCACTTTTGTTTTTATCATGTCAGTAGGAAGGACATAAAGAGGTCTTGTTATGTTTAAAATTATATATTCCATCATTTATCTTATAAATCCAACAGTGGCTAGATTCTAGAATATTCATTAATGTATTTCTATCTCATCAGGAATCCTGAAGTCTATAAAAACATATGCAATGAAATAGGAACAACTGCTTTTAATATGCTACAATATAAAAAATATCATCACCACCATTTTAGACAATATATTTACTGCGGCTTTACCATAGCCTTCCTCAGCGATCAATGCAAAGAAATAGAGGAAAACAACAGAATGGGAAAGACTAGAGAGCTCTTGAAGAAAATTAGAGACACCAAAGGAATATTTCATGCAAAGATGGGCTTGATAAAGGACAGAAATGGCATGGACTTAACAGAAGCAGAAGATATTAAGAAGAGGTGGCAAGAATACACAGAAGAACTGTACAAAAAATATCTTTATGACCCAGATAATCACGATGGTGTGATCACTCACCTACAGCCAGACATCCTGGAATGTGAAGTCAAGTGGGCCTTAGCATCACTATGAACAAAGCTAGTGGAAGTGATGGAATCTCAGTTGACCTATTTCAAATCCTGGAAGATGGTGCTGTGAAAGTGCTGCACTCAATATGCCAGCAAATTTGGAAAACTCACCAGTGGCCACAGGACCGGAAAAGGTCAGTTTTCCTTCCAATCCCAATGAAAGGCAATGCCAAAGAATACTCAAACTACCGCACAATTGCACTCATCTCACACGCTAGTAAAGTAATGCTCAAAATTCTCCAAGCCAGGCTTCAGCAATACGTGAACCATGAACTTCCAGATGTTCAAGCTGGTTTTAGAAAAGGCAGAGGAACCAGAGATCAAATTGCCAACATCTGCTGGATCATGGAAAAAGCAAGAGAGTTTCAGAAAAACATCTATTTCTGCTTTACTGACTATGCCAAAGCCTTTGACTGTGTGGATCACAATAAACTGTAGGAAATTCTGAAAGAGATGGGAATACCAGACCACTTGACCTGCCTCTTGAGAAACCTATATGTGGGTCAGAAAGCAACAGTTAGAACTGGACATGGAACAACAGACTGGTTCCAAATAGGAAAAGGAGTACATCAAGGCTGTATATTGTCACCCTGCTTATTTAACTTATATGCAGAGTACATCATGAGAAACACTGGGCTGGAAGAAGCACAAGCTGGAATCAAGATTGTCAGGAGAAATATCAATAACCTCAGATATGCAGATGACACCACGCTTATGGCAGAAAGTGAAGAGGAACTAAAAAGCCTCTTGATGAAAGTGAAAGAAGAGAGTGAAAAAGTTGGCTTAAACTCATTCAGAAAACAAATATCATGGCATCTGGTCCCATCACTTCATGGGAAATAGATGGGGAAAGAGTGTCAGACTTTATTTTTCTGGGCTCCAAAATCACTGCAGATGGTGACTGCAGCCATGAAATTAAAACACGCTTACTCTTTGGAAGGATAGCATATTAAAAAGGAGAGGCATTACTTTGCCAACTAAGGGCCATTTAGTCAAGGCTATGGTTTTTCCAGTGGTCATGTATCAATGTGAGAGTTGGACTGAGAAGAAAGCTGAGAATTGATGCTTTTGAACTGTGGTGTTGGAGAAGACTCTTGAAAGTCCCTTGGACTGCAAGGAGATCCAACCAGTTCATCCTAAAGGAGATCAGTTCTGGGTGTTCATTGGAAGGATTGATGCTGAAGTTGAACCTCCAGTACTTTTGGCCACCTCATGTGAAGAGTTGACTCATTGAAGAAGACTCTGATGCTGGGAGGGATTGGGGGCAGGAGGAGAAGGGGACAACAGAGGATGAGATGGCTGGATGGCATCATTGACTTGATGGACGTGAGTCTGAGTGAACTCCTGGAGTTGGTGATGGACAGGGAGGCCTGGCGTGCTGTGATTCATGGGGGTCACAAAGAGTTGGACACAATGAGCAACTGAACTGAGCACACACCACACTAACACTTATGCCATTTTCTTAGTTAGAAGAATATTGTTAAAATGTTTACACTACCCAAAATAGTCCAAAGGTTTAATGCAATCCCTATACCCATGATATTTTTTAATAGAATAATCCTAAAATGTATATGGAGTTACAAAGGATCCCAAATTGCCAAAGCAATTCTGAGAAAAACGAACAAAACTGCAAGTATCCTGACTTCTACAAAGCTACAGTAATCAAAACAATATGGTTTTGTCACAAAAACAGACACATAGATCAGTGAAATAGAGCCCAGAAATAAACCTATGCACTTATGGTCAATTAGTCTATGTAAAAGGAGGTAAGAATATACATGGAGAAAACTCAATCTCTTCAATAAGTGATGCTGAGAGAACTGGACAACTGCATGTAAAAGAATGCAATTAGAACATTTTCTCACATATTACACAAAAATAAACATAAAAGCATTAAAAACTTAAGTGTAAGACCTGAAATTATAAAACTCCTAGGGGAAGATATAGATCACTCTAACATAAATCATATCAATATTTGTTTTGGATTGTCTCCTATGGCAAAAGCAATATTAACAAGTGTAATCTCAAACTTAAAAGCTTTAGCATAACAAAGGAAATCAAAGACAACATGAAAAAAACATGTAATGAATGGGAGAAAATATATGCAAATGATATGACCAATAAGGTTGATTTTTAAATGAGTTCACCTTTATTACATATTACTTTGTAAAAAAAAAAATAACAGTTTTTCTTAGTTACTATAACAGTCTTGCACCTAAATACTAAATGTTTCCAACTACTAAGCTAGTAAGATACAAAACACAACTGAGTCTAAAATTATAAATGACATTACTCTGGGGTATTAGTTTAAAAAAACAAAAAAAAAACAGGAAACTTTAAAAATATCTAGCAAGGAGAGAAAAGTGGCTATTTACACTGCACCAATCTAAAAAGTAGTTTTCTTTTTTTCTCCCCAGTAATAGTACATGGAATTACTAATAATGGTACATGGAATATACAATAATAGTACATGGAATAGTAAATGGAACCTGTACACAGCTTTCAGGAAATGAAACTAAAAATGGAAAGGTCAAAGGAGGTCATGCCACCAGGAAAACCATATCAAAATGAGGATGGTAAAACAGGGCAAAAGGGACGTGTTGCACAAACTTGCTCCTTTATGTGTCCCACCCAAGATCTATCAACAGCTCATATTAACTCAATATCAAAACCCCCAAAATGACCAATTAAATATGGACAGAAGAATTGAACATTTTCCCAAAGATATACAGATGGCCAATAGGCACATGAAAAAATACTCAACATCACTAATCAAAGAAATGCGTAACAAAACAGAGATATCACCTCACACATCAAAATGGCCATCATCAAAAAGTCTACAAATAATAAAAGTTGGTAGGATTTTGAGAAAGTGAATGTGTTAGTCGATCAATCATGTCTGACTCTTTGTGACCCCTGGGGACGGTAGCCCTCCAGGCTCCCCTTCTCAGGGAATTCTCCAGGAGAGAATACTGGAGTAGGTCATCATTCTCTTCTCCTGGGGATCATCCTGATCCAGCGATCAAACCTGGGTCTCCAGCATTTGCAGGTGTATTCTTCACTATCTGAGCCACCAGGGAAAGGGAACCTTGGTATACTGCTGTGGGATTGTAAATTGGTGCAGCCACTATGGAAAACAGTGTGGAGGTTACTCAAAAAATAGAACTAGCATATAATCCATCAGTTCCACTCCTGGGTATATATCTGAAGAGATATGCACACAGTGCAGCACTAATTACAATATCCAATTATGGAAGCAACCCAAATGCCCATCAATAGATGAATGGATAAGATGTGATGTGTGTGTGTGTGTGTGTGTGTGTGTGTATGCATATTTATATATGAAATGGGAAATCACTCAGCCATTTAAAAAAAAAGGTGAAGTTTTGCTACTTGCAACAACATGGATAGACCTAGAGGATGTTATGCTTAGTGAAATAAGCAGAAAACCAAATATTCTGTTATCACTTGTATGTGAAATCAGTAAAAGAAAACAATGGAATGCATATAACAAAACTAACTCACAAAGAACATTTTAGTTGTTACCAGTTGGGAGAGAGGAAGGGGGAACAAGATAGAGGTGGAGGATTAAGAAACAATAACCGCTATATATAAAATAGATAGGCAACAAGAGTATATTGTACAGCACAGGGAATAATATATAGTTATTATTTTCTAACAACTTTACAAGGATTATAATGTATAAAATTATACATTATAATGTATAATGTATAAAAATGTGCTCAGTTGCTCACTTGTGCCAGACTTCTTGCAACCTGTGAACTGTAGCATGCCAGGCTCCTCTGTCCATAGGATTTTCTAGGCAAGAATACTGGAATGCATTACCATTTCCTCAAGTGGGCCTTAGAAAGCATCACTATGAACAAAGCTAGTGGAGGTGATGGAACACCAGTTGAGCTATTTCAAATCCTAAAAGATGATGCTGTGAAAGTGCTGCACTCAATATGCGAGCAAATTTGAAAAACTCAGCAGAGGCCACAGGACTGGAAAAGATCAGTTTTCATTCCAATCCCAAAGAAAGAAAATGCCAAAGAATGCTCAAACTACTGCACAATTACACTCATCTCACACGCTAGTAATGCTCAAAATTCTTCAAGCCAGGCTTCAGCAATACGTGAACCGTGAACTTCCAGATGCTCATGCTGGTTTTAGAAAAGGCAGAGGAACAAGAGATCAAATTGCCAACATCTGCTGGGTCATGGCAAAAGGAAGAAAGTTCCAGAAAAACATCTATTTCTGCTTATTGACTATGCCAAAGCCTTTGACTATGTGGATCACAATAAACTGTAGGAAATTCTGAAAGAGATGGGAATATCAGACCACCTGACCTGCCTCTTGAGAAATTTGTATACAGGTCAAGAAGCAACAGTTAGAACTGGACATGGAACAACAGACTGGTTCAAAATAGGAAAAGGAGTACATCAAGGCTGTATATTGTCACCCTGCTTATTTAACTTCTATGCAGAGTACATCATGAGAAATGCTGGGCTGGAAGAAGCACAAGCTGGAAACAAGATTGCCAGGAGAAATATCAATAACCTCAGATTTGCAGGTGACACCACCCTCATGGCAGAAAGTGAAGAACTAAAAAGCCTCTTGATGAAAGTGAAAGAGGAGAGTGAAAAAGTTGGCTTAAAGCTCAACATTCAGAAAACAAATATCATGGCATCTGGTCCCATCACTTCATGGCAAATAGATGGGGAAACAGTAGAAACAGTGTCAGACTTTATTTTGGGGGGCTCCAAAATCACTGCAGATGGTGATTGCAGTCATGAAATTAAAAGACCCTTACCCCTTGGAAGGAAAGCTATGATCAACCTAGATAGCATATTCAAAAGCAGAGACATTACTTTGCCAACAAAGGTTCGCCTAGTCAAGGCTATGGTTTTTCCAGTGGTCATGTATGGATGTGAGAGCTGGACTGTGAAGAAGGCTCAGCGCTGAAGAATTGATGCTTTTGAACTGTGGTGTTGGAAAAGACTCTTGAGAGTCCCTTGGACTGCAAGGAGATCTAACCAGTCCATTCTAAAGATCAGCCCTGGGATTTCTTTGGAAGGACTGATGCTAAAGCTGAAACTCCAATACTTTGGCTATGTCATGTGAAGAGTTGACTCATTGGAAAAGACTCTGATGCTTGGAGGGTTTGGAGGCAGGAGGAAAAGGGGACGACAGAGAATGAGATGGCTGGATGGCATCACCAACTCGATGGACATGAGTTTGAGTGACCTCCAGGTGGTGGTGATGGACAGGAAGGCCTGTGGTGCTGTAATTCATGGGGTCGCAAAGAGTCAGACACAACTAAGGGACTGAACAGAACTGAACTTCCAGGGGATCTTCCTGACCCAGGGATCAAACCTACGTCTTACTGCACTGGCAGAAGCATTCTGTATCACTGAGCCACATGCTGCTGCTAAGGTGCTTCAGTTGCGTCCGATTCTACCCCATAGACGGCAGCCCCCAGGCCGCACTGTCCTTGGGATTCTCCCAGCAAGAACACTAGAGTGAGTTGCCATTGCCTTTTCTGACTGAGCCACCTAGGAAGCCCCAGAGTATAAAAATATTGAATTATTATATTGTGCACCTGAAACTAATACTGTAAATCAACAATACTTCAATATTTTAAAAACTAAATAGAAACAAACTGAACCACTTTAAGATGAGAGTCTCAAACTTGGCACTATTGATATTTGAAGCCAGATAATTCTCTGCTGAAGAAGGCAAAGAAGAGGGCAGCAGAGGAGATGGCATCACTGACTCAATTGACATGAGTTTGAGCATCCTCTGGGAGATGGTGAAGGAGAGAGAAGCCTGGCGTGCTGCAGTCCATGGAGTTGCAAAGAGTCAGACAGGACTTAGCAACTGAACAACAAACTCTCTGCCTGGGCCATAGGGAGGCTGTCTCTAGGTATTGCAAAATGTCACCTGGGGAGCAAGATCAATGCCTGATTTAAGACTAGTGTCTGTAAAATAGTTTGCTCTAAAAAGAAAAATTAGTCATATTCTGATGCAGGTAAAAATATTTTATAAGCATTATAACTCCCTGTATTGTAAGTACACAAAAGTTTAACCTTATTGTTAAACAGGTTAACAACCTTATTGTATGTTTTATTTCTGGTTATGTATTTTTTCTTTTACTGAACTAAGCAATATGACCAAATCATAGCTTGTTTCATCACTTTTAAAAATACCAAAGTATTAATTATTTGTCAGTTCTGATACCCAAACAGCTATCCTTCTTCATACATATGTGGGCGGACTCAGTCACTCAGCTCTGTCCGACCCTTTGCAACCCCATGGACTGTAGCCTGCTAAGCTCTTCTGCCCATGGGATTCTCCAGCCAAGAGTACTGGAGTGGGTTGCCATTTCCTCCTCCAGGGGATCTTCATGACCTAGGACTCAAACCTGAGTCTCTTACCTCTCCTGCCTTAGCAGGTAAATTCTTTATCACTGAGCCACTTGGGAAACCCCCTTCTTAATATATAATTCTGGAGAAATATGCATTTTTTAATGATTTTTTTTCACTTAAAATACACAATATTTACTGCATATTTATTGTGGGTTAGGAAGTATGCTAAGCAGTTTACGTGTTGTTATATTTAAGCTTCTCCATATTCCTGTTTGTTAGATCATATTTTCTCTAGTAGGGAATGCAGCTAAACCCCTGAAATGAATTATCTCTGAGATGGTCTCCCAGCTTCTCGATGCCAGAACCACTTAAGAGTTGGCTACACTTCTGCTTTGGGTTTTAGTGATTGTACGCATGTGTTCCTCCCCAAGTCCGAGCTCTGAGAGCACGGTATGATGGATCTTGTTAATCAGCTCTCACCACCTCCAGCGTCTTGCATACAGGCCCCACTGAACTCAGCTAATTTCCTCCAGCTAGGAACTGCTTTGCCTTTTGGTCTCCAGACCCTGAAATAATATTTTTCACCTCAGCCTCCTCACGTTTCCACACCAGTGTTAAGAGGCAGAGCTCACTGGATTTTGACAGCACAGCTTGGTTAAGCTGTAATTTTAATTTTGCGGTACTCCCTACTGGTGGCCTTTCAAATCTTCCTTGTTCCAATGCTAGCTGTTTTTAACAAACTCACCTTGGTCTGCTGCTCATTTTAATCACCACATATGGAAAACTCCAGGATTCTTATTTTTCTTTTAAATCTAGTCATGTTGAAGATGATACAAGTAACTTGTGCTAAAACCATCACTTGGAGGTGTTGGAAACCCTTGGGGGAAATGTCTGTGAGGTGATGCTGCGGCTAAAGTAAAAATAAATAGGAGCAGTATCCTGTAGCTTCAAACTTCTGAACAAGATTAAGTAAAAATTATCTTGCTAGAAGGGAAAATGTAAATCAATGTATCAAAGACAATAAAATTGCCTGGGCAAAAGTGACTTGAACCGTGAAAATACCAGTGGCCCCTCATGATACCTTCAGAGACGGGCAGAAGCAGGACGGATTCTCAGCCTGGCAACACCCTCAAGGATCACGGCTCTCTGCATATTTCTTCTTTGTGCCTTCACTGTCTTGGCCACGTCCTCTTCTAAAATTTTAAGATTGTGACAGCACTTTCAAATATCACCAGCTCCAAGCATCAGAAAACTCCTAAGACAACAACCAAGAGAGGGGAAAAGAAACCCTACAGATTCCAGCTTTCTATTCTGAACGAAAACTTCAGAAACCTAGATTATGCCCCGCCCACCCTTATATCCTACTGGTCAGAAATTGGTAAAGTGCATACGGTAAACCAATCACTGGTAAAAGGGAATGGGATTACCATAACTGATTACATAATTGTAATCAGGAGTCACTGACTGATCCTAATTTCCCAGGGAACATGATCCCCACAAAACAAATCAGAGTTCCTGTTGGCAAAGCCAAGAAAGGGGAAAAGGCTGTTGTTAATACTGTTTGCCAGACTTAGCAAATGTAATTAATTTAAACCTAACGTGTTTAGATATTAAATATGCAAGTACTCTGTGGAACTGGCTACTAATTCCAGTCAGGAAGGGGATCCTCTCCCTGTTCCAAATTGGACTGAATCATAACATAGAGGAATGGAACATAGGCATTAGCATTTTTATTAATCATATTTATTTTTAAATTGGTGGAAAGTTGCTTTTACAATGGTGTGTTTGCTTCTGCCATACAACAACATGAATCAGTCATAATTTTATGTTTATATATATATATCCCTTCCCTCCCTCTTCCCTTCCCTCCCTCATCCTACCCACCTAGGTCCTGATAGAATGCCAGGCTGGGCTCCCTGTGTTATTTTTTTTAGCATTTGCTTCCCAGATAACACTGTGGGGCATCCAGGTCTAGAACTCTGCTCCACAGTAAAGGTGCTTTGAGTTATTTTGGATTTGAAAATCCCAGTAAATGTGATAAGAACAGGCATTTTTATGTGGCCTTCAGATATAACTGCTTCTAGCCTTAAGATACCAGAGACTTAAAAGTTTCTCCTCCTTCATTCTTTCCCCTTTTCTTCATGTCCCATCAGCATCCTAGCGCACCACTAACCTCCACGATAATTCCCTCTGCTCCCCTGATCCTTCCGCTCTTCTCACTATCTGACCGTCACTTTGAACTCCAAGGACTAGTTTCCTGACAATTTCCTTTACATCTTGATAGGAAGCAAAGTCATTATCCAAACCAGTACCCTTACTGCCCTATGCACAGTGTTAAAAAAAAATCCATCACAAATTGCCGATAGGAATGGTTTGGCTTCTCCTTTGAGCTATTTCCATAATAATTAATATTGGGAGAACAAATAGAATGGATTTGAAATGATCTTTTTATGAGGTTTTTTAATGACCTTTTTATGAGAATTTTTGAAATGTCTACATTGTTTATATAAGCATTTTATTTAAAGTAAGGCTTCAAATATATTATTTATTTGATTCCAAAATGTGCATGTCCTACGGTTTTAAAAAATACTCTGAAGACATTAAAAACAAATATTCCTCATCCTCTGAATAATAACTATCTAAGCCAGGGAGGCAGCCTCCCATCCTTACCATGATCAAGTCTTTTGGGAGCTGGATTTAAATCTCAGCTGTTTACCATCTGCTTAACCAAGGGCAAGTTAATTAACCTGTCAAAAAATTTTTTTGAAAGGTGTGAAATGGGTACATCACCTCTTTCTCAACATTGTTATGAATATTAAATAAGAATTTATATAGGATCACTATAAATATTACTTAATTATTTTCATATTTAGAGACAAAGAGGTGGTAGTTTATATAAAACTATAAATATGCTATTCTTTGATACAGAAACATCTGTTTTAAGAAAAATAATAATACAAGCATGTCTCTTCAAATATGTTAAGTATAACATCATTAATTTTAATTTAGCAAACAATAAAATGACTTTAAAGTTTTATATCATCTTGTGTGATATTTGCTATCAAAAACTTGAATTTATAAAGAGACAACTATCAAGATTATTTCTTTCCAGGAATCAAGTTCTTGAGGTATTTGAATCATGTGTACATTGGTGTCTAGTTTTCATTTATTAATCTAAATAATGAAATCAACACAGGAAATAACTCAAGTATGGTAATCAATATAATCCCATGTACTCATATTTACTAAATAAAAACATGGTTTACAATTTAATCCCACTCCCATCTTTATTAAAGTAAGGGTATATCCATATTTTGCTGTTGCTGTTGCTAAGTTGCTTCAGTCGTGTCCGACTCTGTGCGACCCCATAGACAGAAGCTCACCAGGCTCCCCTGTCCCTGGGATTCTCCAGGCAAGAATTTGAACTTATGCAAATTACTAATTAATTGTGGTTAGTTAATATGAGATAACAGTTCTTTAATAAGTAAATTCAAGATAAAATGTAGAATAAAGAAACACAGAGTAAGGAAGTGTGATAAATTTTGGAATAGATTCAGTCACCACTCACTGGTTATCCTAATTTCAGTTTATCCAATTTTGTCCTAAGAATAGTTTTTTTCTCTTCTCTTCAATAAAACTGGACAATGCAGTCTTCTATGTCCAACTCTTTGAGACCCTGTGGACTGTAGCCTACCAGGCTCCTCTCTCCAGGGGATTCTCCAGGCAAGAATACTGGAGTGGGTTGCCATTTCCTTCTCCAGGGGCTCTTCCCAACCCAGGGATTGAACTCGAGTCTCCTGCATTGCAGGCAGACGCTTTAACCTCTGAGCCACCAGGGAGCCCTATATTTTTTAACATACAGATTCTTAAATATTACTATTGTAAGAATTTTTCTCCTTCCTTTAGAAAAAGTATAATTTTTATGATTTTATTTCTGTAACCTTTTGCAACCTCATACATTTTTATTACAATATAAGCATATATAGAAGCTGTAATTTGGAATTGAAGAGAGTGCCAGTCTAGCTCTGTGTGAAGGAGGGAGGCAGATGAGGCTTGGATTAAAAGGACTGATGGATGTAGTTCTGCGGAGATGGGATTTTCAGCCCCACTCCTCCCTCTGTTTCCTCACAGCAACAGCAGCATAGGAATCTCTCAGCTTTGGGCTCACAGCAAGTGTGTGATATATTTTCCATTTTTGCTTTGAAAAGAGGAGGAGAAGGTGCAAGTTGTCCTCCTCCGACTCTAAGAAAATCTATTCTTAAGAGTCTCCTGGTGGCAGGAGCACTTGGGCATCCTCTCTGTCTGTGATGATTAAAACCACTCTTCTTAGTTTCTCCGACTTGGGGATGGAGTAAAGTTCCCTAGTCTTCTGGTTATGGTTCTGGGAAGACCTCAGAATCCTTTGACTGACAAACAAGTCAAGTATCTACATGTGCAGCCTTTCCAAATTGATGGAGAGAAATCTTTCCAAACTTTGAGACAGAAGCCATGGCTTACCATCTGCCAATATTTTCTATCAAAGCTAATCCTTTCATCTTAATTGTAATAACATAGAAGTTTGAAAACACCATATATTGCCATATCTAAAACTCATTGACACACATTGCCATTTATTTATCCCCAATTTCTGGGTTACTACAGGTCATTATAAATATATTCTTTGAATTAGGAGTTGATAAATGGAATCTGGCTTCCAAGAAGTACCACGGTTACTTATAACATGATATACTGCAGCTTATTTTCTGAAAAGCCCTGGCTATACTTCAAAGTTAAGTCAATGGTGTCTCATAAGAAGTTTTGGGCAAAGAGGTTATATTCTACCCAGGATTTAATCTAATGTAAGTGGTTTTCAGTAGAATAGTATTAAACTTGACTCGCCATGATGGCCCATTTAAACCATTAAATCCACGGAGAATTTTGGTTCCTTCTTATCAGATGTGAAATTCTCTAATAAGCCACTTTCTATGAAACTGCTGTCAAACCAAAGAGCAGCCTTGAAGAACTAAGAGACTCTTTCTACTGACTCTCCTAACAATGGCATATTTCAACCCTTCATAGGTCCCCTCTGTCTACCTACTACCCCTGTCCTGTTTGTTCTGGATATTGTCCACCCCATGAACTTCAATGGATACCTAATACCCTGTAGATAATTTACAATAAGTCTTAGAAGAGGGGTTTTGGTAGAGGGGGTACAGATCAAAATTACTAAAGCAAGATATTAGTGTCACTTCAAAATCATGGAAATTACTATTGTTGCAGCCTCCCACTTGATTTTTCCCCTAAACTTTTAAACCACATCTTCTATTTTATGCCCAGTTCTATGACACTATTTGAAAGAAAATGTTAGGCGCTCAATTTGTCAGATTCTTTGTGACCCCACTGATTATAGCCTGCTAGGCTCCTCTGTCCATGGAATTCTCCAGGCAAGAATACTGGACTGGATTGCCATGCCCTCCTCCAGGGCATCTTGCCAACTGAGGGACTGAATCCAGGTCTCCATCATTTCAAGTGAATTCTTTACCATCTGAGCCACCAGGAAAGCCCTAGTTTCACTGTAGATTGTTACATTTACTGCAGTATATTTATGCAAGGTTTTCACTTGAGAGCCTGGCAAGTCTTTCTTCTTAGACCTAAATGACTGCAGGAGACTCATTTCTGCTTTTCAGAGATGTTAGAATTAATCAGCTAACATTTTGTCTCATTTAAATTCAAAACTTACACATGCTGCGAGGGAGAAGCTGGCCCCACAGGTCAAGGTTCCTCATTCCAGTCCTGTGCACATGCTAAAATCTCTGGTGGATTCTTGTGTCCTGGAGCAAGTTAAAGTCCAAGGTCTAAGCCTCTAGCTTAAGGGATCGTGGGTGGACAAGTAGTGAGTGGCTATAGATCCTCACTGTCAATTTGACCTTCCCTCTCTGATTTTCAATTCATGTCTTTTATTTTCAGATCCTTGTCTTTGGCAATTCTTGTCCTTGTGCTTGGTTGATGGTTTCTTAAATCCCTTGAGATGTGGAATATTACACAATACTTCAGAGAAGCTTTTCAATTCAGCTTCTAACCTCCTCTGCAGCCACTTAAGAAAATACCTTGTAGGGCAAACCACCATGTGTTTGAAGACTGTCAAATCTTCACTCCTGTCCTGAACAACCAATGCACGATTTTCTGGGAACTCTTTCTGCCAGGAGGGAGTTCTGCCTCTGCCAAACTTCAGTTCCAGCCTACAAACATAATCAGAAATCTGGGGAAAAGTGTCTGCAATCCTCAGCTTACATGTGAGAAGCATTCTCTCTCTGGAATTTTAGTCAAGCTAATCCTCTCTGCATGTACAGTTACCTGATGCATGCATTAAGTTATTTAGTGTTTTATCTAGCTTTTTCACCTGTCTTTAGCAGAAATGTCATAACCTACTACTTCTACTCAGGGCTTCCCCGGTGGCTCAGAGGTTAAAGCATCTGCCTGCAATGCAGGAGACCCGGGTTTGATTCTTGGGTTGGGAAGATCCCCTGGAGAAGGAAATAGCAACCTACTCCAGTATTCTTGCCTGGAGAATCCCATGGAGAGAGGAGCCTGATAGGCTACAGTCCATGGGGTCACAAAGAGTTAGACACGACTGAGGGACTTCATTTTCACTCAGGAGCGAAAATCTTACCAATGAGTTAAACACAACAACTCAGTGGAATTTCATGGTCTGTACAGTATTTGACATCATCTAGGAATCTGCTTTATTCCAATGATGCCTCTATTTCTTCAAATCCCCCCTCCTTTTTTTATCCTTATTCTACTTATTGAAGTCTAGCAGTCTGTGTCACTTCAGAATATGGCTACAGAACATGCTGTAGATGAGAATATGGTTCAGAACATGCTTCCCCAAAATGTGTCACTTTGGTATATTGATTATTTTGAGTTGTAGAGACATAGGGATGGGGCTTCTCAGATGGCACTAGTGGTAAGAACTCAACTGCCAATGCAAGAGATACAAGAGACACAGGTTTGATCCCTAGGTTGGGAATATCCCCTGGAGGAGGGCAAGGCAACCCACTCCAATATTCGTGCCTGAAGAGTCCCATGAACAGAGGAACCTGGTGGGCTACACAAAGAGTCAGATACGACTGAAGTGATTTACCACGCTTGCGGACATGTGGACACCTGGATACAGCATATGCAGGGAGAGGCTTTCTCTGAACTGCCCTTATCTGTCTGCCTAGAGACAGATCTTCTAAAAAGAACTCAACTGCCATAAATCCTCTTCTGGGGAATTTCATCAACCAGGGAAGACTGACTCATCTCATGAGAAAGGAGACCAAAAGTGGACATCACACTCAGTTAGATTTTGTCATAAATTATCTCTATTCTTCTAAGGGCCTATTTATCTTTCTTAAGAAAGAAAAATATTCTCCTCTAAGAGGCCTACATCCTTCCTTCTCTGCCCTCTTAAGATGGTATTTAAATCTAAATCCTAAGGCACCTTATTTTCCCATTTGTACCTCCCATGTACACACGATGTATACATGCTAATAAACCTCTCTTGGATTTTCCCTTATTAATCTGTCTTTTATTACAGGGTCTTAGCTAAGAATTCAGAAGGGTAGAAGGGAACTTATTTTTTCTCATCTACAGTATTCAGTAGAAGTATCTATTCCTCACCCCCCTCTATTCCTTTCTTTACATTCTTTATTATTAAAGATCTAGTTTCTTGCCATGACTTCAGTGTCCTTTTTGATGTTTATGACACTAAATCTACATTTTCTTGAATAACTCAATTCTAAACTCAACCCGTCTTTCATCTTAAATTTAATCCATTCCCTGAATCCTCTGCTTCAGTGAAAACAGCCCCCAGAATAGTTCCTTGTCATACCCCTACTTATTTCTAGCCTTCAGTTTTTCAAGGTCCCACTCAAAGCTATTAAGTTTTTGATTCACTTTATGAATAGTTATTAATGAAAAATCTAAATGTGTTAAATAGTACTTTTTTCCCAAATGATCACAAATAGAACTGGAATGGAGTATATTTCCTTTATAACAGGTATAGATTATAGCAGCTATTTCTTTTTCATTTTAGAGTCTATATCTCTATATGACCCAGGCCACAGGATCCCTAGGAAATTTCTTCTTTTTCAAATGGTATATAATTCTTGCTCCTCTCACACATGATTTATCAAGAAATTCAAACCACCTACACTTTTCTAAATATATATTACTGTATACATGCTGGAAAACATAAATGTTCAGCAGAAAGGGGAAGGTGTTAATAATTTTGCAACAAATCTAGTGAATTAGAGAGTAGGGAAGCTTACATAATAATAAAACACTGTGAAACTGTAGTGATGGTCTTGTCATGCAAAAACTTCTAGAGGTCCCTATTCTCCAAAAGTACAGGCATTTTTTAACAACACCAAAGACTCAAGCCTAGCGGTAGCCGTTCATTTGATTTGGGGCAGCAAATGAAACATAAGTCATTAATACTATACTCATTAACCAACTATATTCTACAAGATGCCTTAGTCTTTTTCACGGACAAAACTGAAAAATTACATGAATATGTGACCAGAATAATCTCATATTCATCTTTGAAAGCTTTATAGAAGTACCATTTCTCATAATATCTCCAGGGATGTAACATTTACATTTGATTTACTATTTGTGTAGGAAGTTGATGCTCTGGAACTTTCCATTTGGAACATTCAATTAACATAGTCCTCATGCCATAGGGTGAAAGCTCACATGGTATTTGGTCACTTGAAATTCCAAAGAAATACCAAGAGCTGAGCAGTAATCACAGTGTTTTTTAAAATTCTATTGCTCCCAACATGAGGTGAAGTCTGTTAGAATAACTTTTATTTTCTGGTGACCATAAACTCTCACTCAAATTGGCAGTTCAAAGTGGCAATTTAGAGATCATAGGAACTATTGTTAGCTCAGAGTCAGTACTGAATAGTCTTTGAAAACTTTGGTTACTTTTTTTCTCCATTGTTCAGTTATACACTGAAAAATGTACAACTGAAATATTAAATGGCAAATTAAATATTGCCATTATGATTCCTTAGGTAAAAGAAGGTTCGAAAATGTGTCATGATAAAAAGTCGGTCACTTGAGTCATTCAGCCTGGATCTGAATTCAAATCAGAATTCATCACTCTTTTGCAATATCATACACCAAATAAAGAACCCTCTTTAAGCTTCAGTTACTTTGTTGATATAATGAATATGTGACCAGCACCTGACCAACACATTTTTTTCAATTAATTGGAAGAATCTATTTAAATACTTAACACATGGGACTGAGTAAATACTCCATGTTAGCAACAATAATAATTGTCACTAAAAATAATGTAAAAGTGTGATAGTCACACTGAGTATTAGTTAAAAGTATCCCCTTCTGGATTCTATTAACATTAGCCACTTCCACCAAAGGGCTAATCCTTATTATTTGCTAAACTTTTTGTCTTCACATCTTCTGTTATAAATAATCAAGCAGTTTAATTTTCTACTTTTGAAATAGTTTTTATGGAGGAGGACAACTGAGCTGCAATTCTTTTAACCACATGTTTCTCTATTGTGAATGAAAGTATATATTTAGTGTTCAGTTCTGGGTCAAGGATCTAGCTACTTCATTCTCATCTAAATTTAGCTTTTTCAATCCAAGTGTCTCAGACCCCCACATCCAAAGTGTAATTTTGTCTTTCATTAGAGACATTGTTAACAGGCATTGTTAATGATTTCATTTGTTACCAACCAACACTGTATTTATCTTGGGTTTTGCTCTACCTCTAAATTGTAGTGGGCTAATTTTAGGACTGTACTGAAGGGTAGAACTGTGTTATTTCTAAATTTACTCTTCCAGAGAATTTCCATGAATAATAGAACCACTAGTCCTTCTCCATTATCTGATTATAGCCTCTATGACAATTCAGTGTTCTTAGGAAAGTCTTTATATTTTAAAATCTGTGACATAAAGTTTTCAAAAAGTGATATAAATACACACCATTCCAAGTTACTAACTGAAATCTACCTGAAATGACCTGGATAGTCTAATTTTGTCAAATTCTTAGTTTTTTAAAGACAGTATTATCTATACAGTTTTATCTTTTCTGGAGACTATTCTTATATTTAATTCATACAGAGACATTTCTACTCTAAATATACTTTCAAATGATCTTACGAATGTCACAGAGATACAGGGACAGTCAAAGTCATGTATCTTTCTGTCCACAAGGAACAACTCTCCTCACTTCATTTTCTCTTCTCCCATTCCCTTGGTCAAGATCTCATACTTCTGAACCTATGATCACAGAATTTTCAGCTGTTAATATATCTGACAGAAAAGCTAAAATGTGAAAGAATCAGGAAATTCTAATGCAAGTCACAGAGACCACTCAGAATATCAACATGAGTCAGTACAAAAATCCTAAGAGCCTTCAGTTCAGTTCAGTTCAGTTCAGTTTCTCAGTCATGTCCGACTCTTTGCGACCCCATCAAGCACAGCACGCCAGGCCTCCCTGTCCATCACCAACTCCTGGAGTTCACCCAGACTCACGTCCATCGAGTCAGTGATGCCATCCAGCCATCTCATCCTCTGTCATCCCCTTCTCCTCCTGCCCCCAACCCCTCCCAGCATCAGAGCCTTAATTTAGGCAATTATTCATATTTTTGTTTTTGTTTAGTGGCTAAGTCATGTCCAACTCTTGCAAGTGCATGTACTAAAGTCCACCCACTTCCCCTGTCCACGAGATTTCTCAGACAAAAATACTAGAGTGAGTTGCCTTTCCCTACTCCAGGGGATCTTCCTGACTCAGGGATTGAACTGGCATTCCTGCATTGGCAGGATGATTCTTTACCACTGAGCCACCAGGGAAGCCCATTATTCATTATTGAGTTCTAAGAAAAGAAAAGAAAGAAAGAAAGTGAAGTTGCTCAATCGCGTCTGACTCTTTGCGACCCCATGGACTGTAGCCTACAAGGCTCCTCCGTCCATGGGATTTTCCAGGCAAGAATACTGGAGTGGGTTGCCATTTCCTTCTCCAGTATCTAACAAAATAATACTTAAAATAATATTCCCAATAATTGCTCAGAAAATAGTGCTGTGCCAAACATGCACAGGTGTTTTATATGTGGCAGCACTGACGCTGCAAACTGATGGATGAAAGAACAGACTACCTTACATCATACACAAACACACACGTGCACACAAATATAGACACAAATGCATACACCCCGCAACACCAATTATTTACAATTAAAAAGCAAAACTTTAAACTTTTGGCACATGATATAGAATAATGTACTTATATTGAAGTAGCTTAGAATTTCTTGAAAGAGACACAAAATAGACAAACATAAGGACTATTATGTATACAACTACATTAAAACTGATCTTCCCTAGTGGCTCAGGCAGTAAAACATCAGCCTACAATGTGGGTAGACCCGGGTTCAATCCCTAGGTCAGGAAGATCCCCTGGAAAAGGAAATGGCAACCCACTTCAGTATTCTTGCCTGTAAAAATCCCATGGATGGAGGAGCCTGGCAGGCTACAGTCCATGGGGTCACAAAGAGTCAGACATGACTGAGGGACTTCACCTTCACTTAACATTAAAACGGAATATTTTTATACATCAAAAGTCAGCCTGTAATATCAATAGAAGATACTTTTGATATAGAGAACTTCTAAAGATAAGCTAAAATATATAAACTTTCCTACATATTTAAAAGTAAATATCCAGGATAAAATAGGCAATGAATACAAGAAAGAAATGAATTATTGAAGAAATGTATACTGTGAAAACTTACTAGAAATGCAAATTAAAACCACAACATACTTTTTTTTTTTTTTTTCAGCTGTGCCACACAGCTTGTGGGATGTTAGTTCCTGAATCAGGGACTGAACCCAGGCCTTGGGCAGTGAGAGCTGGGAGTCCTAACCACTAACCACTGGATCCTTGGGGAATTTCCAGAACATACTTTTAACTTCATCTTCTGCAAATAGTCATGAGGCCTAAGTTTTAAATTTTAGTTCCTTTGTTCTGAAATCTAATATATGTTCACCTTCAGATAAAATCAGTCACTCACTCGTGTCTGACTCTTTGTGACCCCATGAATTGCAGCACGCCAGGCCTCCCTGTCCATCACCAGCTCCCGGAGGTCACCCAGACTCACAGTCATCGAGTCAGTGATGCCATCCAGCCATCTCATCCTCTGTCATCCCCTTCTCCTCTTGCCCCCAATCCCACCCAGCATCAGAGTCTTCTCCAATGAGTCAACTCTTCACATGAGGTGGCCAAAATACTGGAGTTTCAGCTTTAGCATCATTCCTTCCAAAGAAGTCCCACGGCTGATCTCCTTCAGAATGGACTGGTTGGATCTCCTTGCAGTCCAAGGCACTCTCAAGAGTCTTCTCCAACACCACAGTTCAAAAGCATCAATTCTTTGGCGCTCAGCCTTCTTCAAAGTACAACTCTCACATCCATACATGACCACTGGAAAAGCCGTAGCCTTGACTAGACGAACCTTTGTTGGCAAAGTAATGTCTCTGATTTTGAATATGCTATCTGGGTTGGTCATAACTTTCCTTCCAAGGAGTAAGCGTCTTATAATTTCATGGCTGCAGTCACCATCTGTAGTGATTTTGGAGCCCAGAAAAATAAAATCTTACACTGTTTCCACTGTTTCCCCATTTATTTCCCATGAAGTGATGGGACCTGATGACATGATCTTTGTTTTCTGAATGTCACCTTCAGATCAGATCAGATCAGTCGCTCAGTTGTGTCCAACTCTTTGCGACCCCATGAACTGCACCACGCCAGGCCTCCCTATCCATCATCAGCTCTCGGAGGTCACTCAGACTCACATTCATCGAGTCAGTGATGCCATCCAACCATCTCATCCTCTGTTGTCCCCTTCTCCTCCTGCCCTCAATCCCTCCCAGCATCAGAGTCTTCTCCAATGAGTCAACTCTTTGCATGAGGTGGCCAAAATACTGGAGTTTCGGCTTTAGCATCATTCCTTCAAAAGAAATCCCAGGGCTGATCTTCAGAATGCACTGGTTGGATCTCCTTGCAGTCCAAGGGACTCTCAAGAGTCTTCTCCAACACCACAGTTCAAAAGCATCAATTCTTTGGCACTCAGCCTTCTTCACAGTCCGGCTCTCACATCCATACATGACCACAGGAAAGACCATAGCCTTGACTAGGCGAACCTTTGTTGGCAAAGTGATGTCTCTGCTTTTGAATATGCTATCTAGGTTGGTCATAACTTTCCTTCCAAGGAGTAAGCGTCTTTTAATTTCATGGCTGCAGTCACCATCTGCAGTGATTTTGGAGCCCAGAAAAATAAAGTCTGACACTGTTTCCACTGTTTCTCCATCTATTTCCCATGTAGTGATGGGACCAGATGCCATGATCTTCGTTTTCTGAATGTTGAGCTTTAAGCCAACCTTTTCACTCAACACTTTCACCTTCATCAAGAGGCTTTTGAGTTCCTCTTCACTTTCTGCCATAAGGGTGGTATCATCTGCATATCTGAGGTTATTGATATTTCTCCCAGCAATCTTGATTCCAGCTTGTGTTTCCTCCAGTCCAGCATTTCTCATGATGTACTCTGCATATAAGTTAAATAAACATGGTGACAATATACAGCCTTAACGTACTCCTTTTCCTATTTGGAACCAGTCTGTTGTTCCATGACCAGTTCTAACTGTTGCTTCCTGACCTGCATACAGATTTCTCAAGAGACAGATCAGGTGGTCTGGTACTCCCCTCTCTCTCAGAATTTTCCATAGTTTATTGTGATCTACATAGTCAAAGGCTTTGGCATAGTCAATAAAGCAGAAATAGATGTTTTGCTGGAACTCTCTTGCTTTTTCAATGATCCAGCGGATGTTGGCAATTTAATCTCTGGTTCCTCTGCCTTTTCTAAATCCAGCTTGAACATCAGGAAGTTCACGGTTCACATATTGCTGCAGCCTGGCTTGGAGAATTTTGAGCATTACTTTACTAGCATGTGAGATGAGTGCAATTGTGCGGTAGTTTGAGCACTCTTTGGCATTGCCTTTCTTTGGGATTGGAATGAAAACTGACCTTTTCCAATCTTGTGGCCACTGCTGAGTTTTCCAAATTTGCTGGCATATTGAGTGTAGCACTTTCACAGCATCATCTTTCAGGATTTGGAATAGCTCCACTGGAATTCCATCACCTCCACTAGCTTTGTTCCTAGTGATGCTTTCTAAGGCCCACTTGACTTCACATTCCAGGATGTCTGGCTCTATGTCAGTGATCACAACATCATGATTATCTGGGTCGTGAAGCTCTTTTTTGTACAGTTCTTCTGTGTATTCTTGCCACCTCTTCTTAATATCTTCTGCTTCCGTTAGGTCCTTAGGACATGATACTTGGACACTAATACCATTTCTGTCCTTTATCGAGCCCATCTTTGCATGAAATGTTCCTTTGGTATCTCTGATTTTCTTCAATAGATCCTTAGTCTTTCTCATTCTGTTGTTTTCCTCTATTTTTTTGCATTGATCGCTGAAGAAGGCTTTCTTATCTCTTCTTGCTATTCTTTGGAACTCTGCATTCAGATGTTTATATCTTTCCTTTTCTCCTTTGCTTTTCACTTCTCTTCTTTTCACAGCTATTTGCAAGGCCTCCCCAGACAGCCATTTTGCTTTTTTGCATTTCTTTTCCATGGGGATGGTCTTGATCCCTGTCTCCTGTACAATGTCACGAACCTCATTCCATAGTTCATCAGGCACTCTATCAGATCTAGGCCCTTAAATCTATTTCTCACTTCCACTGTATAATCATAAGGGATTTGATTTTAAGGTCATACCTGAATGGTCTAGTGGTTTTTCCCTCAGAGCAGATAAACTACGGGGGGGGGAAAGAGGGGGGGGGGTTGGCTTAAATTTCAGTCTGAATCTGGCACTGCATGGGAAATAGATGGGGAACAGTGGCAGGTCCTGGTGGTGACTGCAGCTGGCGCTCCGGGGTGAGGCGGGGCGGGTCTGCGGGGGCTGGGGGGGGGTCCCGTGGTGTCTCTGGGTTTGGTGGGATGCTGCTGCTCAGTGGCATTCGCGGAGTGATCAGGAGGACTCTGAGCTGGGGGGAGGGGCAGGGGGAGGGGAGACAGGGAGAGATGGCTGGAGGCAGACTGATGGATGCGAGTCTGGGCGACCTCCGGGAGCTGGTGATGGACAGGGAGGCCTGGCGTGCTGCGGCATGGGTCGCAAAGCCCTACCCGCGAGAGGCACACTGAGAGCCCCTCGCCGGCTGTGCGGCGCACTGAGAGCACGCCGGAGAGGAGTTAACCCACGACCGAGGTCAGGAAGGGAGGAGGTGAGGAGATACCTCTCCCCCAAGGTCAGGAAGGGCGGCAGTGAGGAGAGACCCCTCATCCAAGATAAGGTGCAATGGCTGTGCTTTGCTGGAGCAGCCGGGAAGAGATACCCCACGCCCAAGGTAAGAGAAACCCAAGTAAGACCATAGGTCTTGCAAGAGGGCATCAGAGGGCAAATACACTGAAACCATACTCACATAAAACTAGTCAATCTAATCACACCAGGACCACAGCCTTGTCTAACTCAATGAAATTAAACCATGCCCGTGGGGCAACCCAGGATGAGCGGGTCATGGTGGAGAGATCTGACAGGGTGTGGTCCGCTGGAGAAGGGAATGGCAAACCACTTCAGTATTCTTGCCTTGAGAACCCCATGAACAGTATGAAAAAGCAAAATGATAGGATACTGAAAGAGAAACTCCCCAGGTCAGTAGGGGCCCAATATGCTACTGGAGATCAGTGGAAAAATAACTCCAGAAAGAATGAAGGGATGGAACCAAAGCAGAAAGAATACCCAGCTGTAGATGTGTGTGGTGATAGAAGTAAAGTCCGATGCTGTAAAGAACAATATTGCATAGGAACCTGGAATGTCAGGTCCATGAATGAAGGCAAACTGGAAGTGGTCAAACAAGAGATGGCAAGAGTGAATGTTGACATTTTAGGAATTAGAGAACTAAAATGGACTGGAATGGGTGAATTTAACTCAGAGGACCATTATATCTACTACTGTGGGCAGGAATCCCTCAGAAGAAACGGAGTGGCCATCATGGTCAACAAAAGACTCCGAAATGCAGTACTTGGATGCAATCTCAAAAACGACAGAATGATCTCTGTTCGTTTCCAAGGCAAACCATTCAATGTCACAGTAATCCAAGTCTATGCCCCAACCAGTAATGCTGAAGAAGCTGAAGTTGAATGCTTCTATGAAGACCTAGAAGACCTTTTAGAACTAACACCCAAAAAAGATGTCCTTTTCATTATAGGGGACTGGAATGCAAAAGTAGGAAGTCAAGAAACACCTGGAGTAATAGGCAAATTTGGCCTTGGAATATGGAATGAAGCAGGGCAAAGACTAACAGAATTTTGCCAAGAAAATGCACTGGTCATAGCAAATACCTTCTTCCAACAACACAAGAGAATGTCACCTTACTATCTACCAAAACCATTATGGATGAAGTATTAGTTTTTTATTTGGTGTAAACATACTGGTAACCTTCATTCTTGAAGAATAAGTCTCAATTAATTTGATTGTTATCAGAAAAAAAATACTTGGTAGGATTGCAGGTTTATGAAATTTTTCAAGATTGCTATCTAATCCATAAATGCACTCTGTCTTTGTGAATCATCAACATATACTTGAAAATACTGTGTATTTTATAGTGGTTGTGTCTACTGTACTATAAAAATTAATTATTTAGATCAAATTAGTAGAAGCTTCTCTGGTGGCTCAGATGGTGAAGAATCTGCCTGCAATGCAGATGGCTTGGTTTTGAACCCTGAATCAGGAAGATCCCCTGGAGAAGGGAATGGCAACCCACTCCAGTATTTTTGTCTGGAGAGTTCCAAGGACAGTGAAGCCTGGCCAGCTACAGTCCATGGGGTTGCAAAAAGTTAGACACAGCTGAGTGACTAACACACAGAACAACATTCAAATATATGCTCTTGTTTTGTTTATTTGGCATGCAAAATTTAAATATATACTATTATGTTTATATTTTAAAAATGGGATCCAGCCATGTTTTGCAGTTTATTATGAATGTTTTAATTTATATGCTTGTTCCATTTAAGTGGCTCAGATAGCCTATAAATGAGAAAGAACAAATTTGTGGAAGCACTTTTGTCCTCTGGATTCACTCACATTCTATTACTTTACATGCTGGGGGCAGGGCTCAGCTGAGTTATTTATTCTTGCTTGATTTGTTCCATGACTTACTAAGTTAATGATGCTAAAGTTTCCAGCTATGATTGTGATTTTTATCTATTTTTCAATTTTAAGTGATTTTTTAAAAAATGTTTTTATTCATTTATTTAATTTGTCTGCACAAAGTCTAGGTTGCAGTATGAGGGATCTTTTTTAGTTGCAGCATTCAGTCTCTCAGTTGTGGTATGTGGGATCTAGTTCCTCGACCAGGGATTGAACTGGTGCCCACTGTACTGGGGGCATGGAGTCTTAGGCATTTGACTACTAGGGAAGTCAGTATTTCTCAATTTATATTTGTCAGTTTTTGTCTTACAATTTTTACAGCTCTGGTATTATGTGTATACATTTTAGAACTGTTAGATTCTGGGTACACTGAGTTGTTTTCATTAGAAGATGTCCCCTTTTGTCTCTTGATACTATAGTTTATAGCCACACCACGTTTCTTCTGCTGACTCTGCATGATATATGTTCTCCCTGTATTCTTACCTTTCTCCTATATTTTTGCCTCTGAGACAGAAGAAAACTGGATCTTGCTTTTTTATCCCAGTTTGACAACTTTTACCTTTTTGTGGAGAGGTTAGTACATTTAAATTTAATGTGCTCAGTTGGTCATTCATGTCCGAATCTTCGGCCCCATGAATCGTAGCCCAACAGGCTCCTCTGCCCACAGAATTTTCCAGGCAAGAATACTAGAGTGGGTTGCCATTTCCTGCTCCAGGGGATCTTCTGGACCCAGGGATCTAACCCGCATTTCCTTTGTCTTCTGTATTGGCAAGGAAGATTCTTTACCACTGTGCCACCTGGAAAGCTTACATTTAATATAATTTCCATAAATGGCTTTTTTTTTTCTTTAGCTCTATGTCTTTTCTTAAAATTTTATTTTACTTAACTTTATAGTATTGTATTGGCTTTGCCATACATCAAAGTGTATCCACCACAGGTATACATGTGTTCCCCATCCTGAACCCTCCTCCCTCCTCCCTCCTCATACCATCCCTCTGGGTCGTCCCAGTGCACCAGCCCCAGGCATCTGGTATCAGGCATCGAACCGGGACTGGCGACTCGTTTCAAACATGATATTATATATATTTCAATGCCATTCTCCCGAATCAGCTCTATGTCTTTTAAGATCCATCTTTCTTCTTTCTAATTATTATTCTAATTAAGAATTACTGAACTATCTTTAGCATTTTATTTAGATTTTTCTATTTTTCTCTTTCAGCCTTTGTCCAGAGACATTCTAACCTTGAACCATAAAACTATGCAAATCTCCATTCAGACTGTGCCCAGCTGCCACTGGTCATCTACCTGATCAACAAATTTCAGCTGCTTCGGCAGCCCACAGTACCAATCTTTTCAGATTACACTTCACCTTCCTCATCCAAAAGGCTGGGATGTTTGTGTGGCTTACACTCTTTTTTCTTTTCTCAAGGACCAAAGATTTTTGCTGTTCTTTACACAGTGCTTGAAAACAACTGAACCATATATTTTGTCCAGTTTCACAGAGGTGAAAGGCAGCGGGGTGAGTTAAATACCAGTTGTTATGTTCTGGCTAGAAGGAAAAAGATCCAGGAAATTTTTAAACAGATACTAATTAACAGCAGAAGAGGTTCTGACCTTAACATAACACCCAAAACTTCATTATACTTATTCCTGGGGCCTGCTATTCTTCTTTACAGCATCTTTTTTTTTTTTTTTTTTTTTTATAACACAGACACTCCTATTCAATGGAGTATGCTACACTGTAACAAAGAATTGGCCAAATAACTTGTGTTACAATCAGAATTTTCTGTAGACTTCATTTTTATTTCCAGGTCACAGTCAAGGGTGACAGTTCTTAAGTAACCCAGTCAAGGGATCAGACCAGGATGTCCAGATATAGGAAATGTTGTTACTAAAATCAAAAGTCTGCTGCTGCTGCTGCTGCTAAGTCGCTTCAGTCGTGTCTGACTCTGTGTGACCCCATAGACGGCAGCCCACGAGTTTCCCCCGTCCCTGGGATTCTCCAGGCAAGGACACTGGAGTGGGTTGCCATTTCCTTCTCCAATGCATGAAAGTGAAAAGTGAAAGTGAAGTCGCTCAGTCGTGTCCGACTCTTAGCAACCCCATGAACTGCAGCCCACCAGGCTCCTTCGTCTGTGGTATTTTCCAGGCAAGAGTACTGGAGTGGGGTGCCATTGCCTTCTCCACAAAGGAGGTCTACAAAACACTTTTTGTACAGGATAGGAGGTGCAAATGAAGAATTTTTTATCTCATTTTATGTTTAGTATATTTTCGTTTAACATATTATCAATATTATTAATATTAGGATTAATTGTTCCATTACACTATTTGTTTTTTATTTGTTGCATCTGTCTTTTGTTCCTTTTATTCTTCTGTCCAGCTTGCTATTAGATCAATTATATTTCATATTATACTTTATCTTTATACTTTATACATGTTTTTGTTTTATTAATATTTTAGTGCTTTGTCAGGGGATTAAAACATGCATGCTGTACTCCTCCAATCAACAATGAATATTCTCCCACTTCAAATATGAGGGAGGCTATAAATCCCTCATACTTCATTACAATTTGGCCTCTACTTCTTCTGTGACCCTACTTTTCCCATTGATAGCAAGGGATCTATTTTCATTTCAGCATCCTTAACATTATCCCTGAGCTACAGAGAATTAGCAGTATATATTGCATTCTCCTCACCAATTAATTAGTTGAAAAATTGGTGAGAAGTTCTTTTAATAATAATTTAGGAGATGGCTAATTAGGTCCTATATAATACATGCATTCTAATATTCTCATCTCTCTCAGCTACCATGTGTTGTATGTCAGGGAGAAGCTTATTAACTATAGGCGATCATTGACTCTAAGTTCAATTTGTCTTTATCAGATTATTAAAACTCTTCCCCCTGGACTTCAAAGTACTAAAATTCTAATCCTAGTAGCCACTTCCATATTAATACAGTAATCCTATTGAGCCTTGTATAGTTCCTCCTTTATATAATATACATATATATATATATATATATATATATATATATATATAACATAGACTGTGAGAGATTGCCATTCTTTGCATGTATACTTACCACCTCCATGAGCTTTCTTTATAATTCCCAGGGGACTGTGTTGGATGTCATGGGCTCAGTATTCATGTCTCCCCAAAATTATTTACATATTAAAATACTAACTACAAATGCAGTGGTACTAGGAAGTGGAATCTTTGGGTGATGCCTAAGGCATGAGGGCAGAGCCTTCATAAATCTCATGAACAGGATTCATGCCTTTATATAATAGAATAAACCCCAGAGAGTCCTCTTGCTTCTTATACTATATGAAGACACAGTGAAACAAAGGAAGAGGCCCCAAGAAGAGGGCCCTCAGCAGACTCAACCAGGCTGGCACTCTGATCTTCCAGCCTCTAGAACTCTGAGAAATAAATTTCTCTTGCTTATAAGACACACAGCCTTAGGTGTAGAGTTAGGTTATTTATTTGGCTTTTTTCTTGTTTCTTAAGGTATGCCTGAATTGCTATGAACTTTCCCCTTAGGACTGCTTTTACAGTGTCCCACAGGTTTTGGGTTGTTGTGTTTTCATTTTCATTCGTTTCTATGCAGAATTTTATTTCTTTTTTGATTTCTTCTGTGATTTGTTGGTTATTCAGGAGTGTGTTGTTCAGCCTCCATATGTTGGAATTTTTAATAGTTTTTCTCCTGTTATTGAGATTTACTCTTACTGCATTGTGGTCAAAAAAAATGGTTGGAATGATTTCAATTTTTCTGAACTTACCAAGGCTAGATTTATGGCCCAGGATGTGGTCTATCCTGGAGAAGGTTCCGTGTGCACTTGAGAAAAAGGTGAAATTCATTGTTTTGGGATGAAATGTCCTATAGATATCAATTAGTTCTAATTTGTCTATTGTATCATTTAAAGCTTGTGTTTCCTTGTTAATTTTCTGTTTAGTTGATCTATCCATTGGCGTAAGTGGGGTATTAAAGTCTCCCACTATTATTGTGTTATTGTTTATTTCTCCTTTCATACTTGTTAGTATTTGTCTTACATATTGCGGTGCTCCTAAGTTGGGTGCATATATATTTATAATTGTTATATCTTCTTCTTGGATTGATCCTTTGATCATTATGTAGTGACCTTCTTTGTCTCTTTTCACAGCTTTTGTTTTAAAGTCTATTTTATCTGATATGAGTATTGCTACTCCTGCTTTCTTTTGGTCCCTATTTGCATGGAAAATCTTTTTCCAGCCCTTCACTTTCAGTCTGTATGTGTCCCCTGTTTTGAGGTGGGTCTCTTGTAGACAACATATGTATGGGTCTTGTTTTTGTATCCATTCAGCCAGCATTATCCTCAATGGTGAAAAACTGAAAGCATTTCCTCTAAAGTCAGGAACAAGACAAGGATGCCCACTTTCACCATTATTATTCAACATTGTTCTGGAAGTTCTGGCCACAGCAATCAGAGCAGAAAAAGAAATAAAAGGAATCCAAATTGGAAAAGAAGAAGTAAAACTCTCACTGTTTGCAGATGACATGATCCTCTACGTAGAAAACCCTAAAGATTCCACCAGAAAATTACTAGAACTAATCAATGAATACAGTAAAGTTGCAGGATATAAAATTAACACACAGAAATCCCTTGCATTCCTGTACACTAATAACGAGAAAATAGAAAGAGAAATTAAGGAAACAATTCCATTCACCATTGCAATGAAAACAATAAAATACTTAGGAATATATCTTCCTAAAGAATCTAAAGACCTATATTTAGAAAACTATAAAACACTGCTGAAAGAAATTAAAGAGGACACTAATAGATGGAGGAATATTCCTTGTTCGTGGATTGGTAGAATCAATATAGTGAAAATGAGTATACTACCCAAAGCAATTTATAGATTCAATGCAATCCCCATCAAGCTACCAACAGTATTCTTCACAGAGCTAGAACAAATAATTTCTCAATTTGTATGGAAATACAAAAAACCTCGAATAGCCAAAGCTATCTTGAGAAAGAAGAACGGAACTGGAGGAATCAACCTGCCTGACTTCAGGCTCTACTATAAAGCTACAGTCATCAAGACAGTATGGTACTGGCACAAAGACAGAAACATAGATCAATGGAACAAAATAGAAAGTCCAGAGATAAATCCACGCACATATGGTCACCTAATCTTTGACAAAGGCGGCAAGAATATACAATGGAGTAAGACAATCTTTTTAACAAGTGGTGCTGGGAAAACTGGTTAAACACTTGTAAAAGAATGAAACTAGAACACTGTCTAACACCATACACAAAAATAAATTCAAAATGGATTAAAGAGCTAAGTATAAGACCAGAAACCATAAAACTCCTAGAGGATAACATAGGCAAAACACTCTCTGACTTACATCACAGCAGGATCCTCTATGACCCACCTCCCAGAATATCGGAAATAAAATCAAAAATGAACAAATGGGACCTAATCAAACTTAAAAAGCTTTTGCACAACAAAGGAAACTATAGGCAAGCTGAAAAGACAGCCCTCAGAATGGGAGAAAATAATAGCAAATGAAGCAACAGACAAACAACTAATCTCAAAAACATACAAGCAACTTCTACAGCTCAATTCCAGGAAAATAAACGACCCAATCAAAAAATGGGCCAAAGAACTTAATAGACATTTCTCCAAAGAAGACATACAGATGGCTAACAAACACATGAAAAGATGCTCAACATCGCTCATTATCAGAGAAATGCAAATCAAAACCACTATGAGATACCATTACACGCCAGTCAGAATGGCTGCGATCCAAAAATCCACAAGCAATAAATGCTGGAGAGGGTGCGGAGAGAAGGGTACCCTCTTACACTGTTGGTGGGAATGCAAACTGGTACAGCCATTATGGAGAACAGTATGGAGATTTCTCAAAAAACTGGGAATAGAACTGCCTTATGACCCAGCAATCCCACTGCTGGGCATACACACTGAGAAAACCAGAATTGAAAGAGGCACGTGTACCCCAATGTTCATAGCAGCACTGTTTACAATAGCCAGGACGTGGAAGCAACCTAGATGCCCATCCACAGATGAATGGATAAGCAAGCTGTGGTACATATACACGATGGAGTATTACTCAGCCATTAAAAAGAATACATTTGAATCAGTTCTATTGAGGTGGATGGAACTGGAGCCTATTATACAGAGTGAAGTAAGCCAGAAAGAAAAACACAAATACAGTATACTAACGCATATATATGGAATTTAGAAAGATGGTAACAATCACCCTGCTTATGAGACAGCAAAAGAGACACTGATGTATAGAATAGACTTTTGGACTCTGGGACTGGGAGAGGGTGGGACGATTGGGGAGAATAGCATTGAAATATGTATAATATCATATCTGAAACGAGTCAGTCCAGGTACGATGCCCGATAACAGATGCCTGGGACTGGAGCACTGGGATGACCTGGAGGGATGGTGTGGGAGGGGGGAGGGAGGAGGGTTCAGGATGGGGAGCACGGGTATTCTGGTGGCGGATCCATCTCGATGTATAGTAAAAGTAATACAATATTGTAAAAAAAAATAAAATAAAATAAAAGTCTATCCATTTAAAAAAAAAAAAAAAATAAAGACAGATATACAAAAAAAAAAAAAAGACACACAGCCTATGGTTCTTTGTTACAGTCCCTAATGGACTAAGATGGGCTTCCCAGGTGGCACCATGGTAAAGAATCTGCCTGCCAATGCGGGAGATGCTGATTCGATCCCTGAGTCAGGAAGATCCCCTGGAGTAGGAAATGACAACCCATGCCAGTATTTTTGCCTGGAAAACACCATAGACAAAGGAGCCTGATGGGCTACAATCCATGGGGAAACAAAGAGTCAGACATGACTGAGTACACACACACATACAATGGACTAACATATCAAGGATCCAATTCAATTCATGGACACAGAGGAAATGTGTTGGTTCGATGTATCCTGAAGAGAATCAGCATCACCAATGTGCTGGGTTTAATACTTACAAGACTTCAAGCAGACAAATATAGTTTCCCTCAGATCAATTTGAAGGAGCTTCCTCCTTTAGTTGGGGCTTCTCAAGTGGCCCTAGTGGTAAAGAACTCTCCTGCCAATGCAGGAGACATAAGAGATTGAATTCCATCCCTGGGTCAAGAAGATCCCCTGGAGTAGCAAAGGCAACCAAGAGAAACTCCATGGACAGAGGAGCCTGGTGGGCTACAGTCCATAGGGTCACAAAGAGCTGGACACCACTGAAGTGACTTAGCACACATGCATTTCCTTTAGCTGTAGAATTTCAGATAGATCTGTGGTCACAATTTCTCTGTCAGTGTGTACTCCAATCTCTCGATCCCATACCTCAGTGTCCCACTTCTCCACCACATACCTCCTTACCAGGGAAAACCAGGGGAGGGTGAGAATTCAGTTTGTGCTGAGTCTGTGGGACCTTCAGAATAATTCCACACATTCATTTTCTAGCTGCAAGAGGAGGAAACAGACCATGAAGAATCATCTGCCTAATGTCTTCATGTTCAGACACAGAAATGGAGCCTACTGCATATGCTCTTCGTGAGAACCCAATCACATACAACACTTAGAGGAAAAGGAATCTAGTTGGACAACTGTACATGAAATTATCACTCTTACTCTGAAAGAAGGGAATAAGTATCACTCTGCAACACATGGGCATGGTAAATTTATAAAAATTATGGACACAATACATTTCAAAATTGGGAAGAAGCAAGGATGCCCTCCACGTGTTCCAAAGAAGCATGGCTTGGCAAAAACTTTAATTTGGAGCCTCCAAAACTGCAAAAAAATTTTCTTCCTGTTGTTTTGAGTCACCCAGTTTATGGCACTGTTATGATAGACCTAGAAAACTAATTCAGAAGGTATATAGAAAAAATAAAAAGAAACGTGTAACTGAATTAAGAATAAAAGACTACTTTCTCCAATATACAAAGAGCTTTTCCACATCAAAAAGAAAGTAGATGTTCAAAAGTGGTACATAAATAATGATCCAAAGAGGAAATACAAATATCTCTCAATTATGTAAATTAATATGATCTGTTTCACTCACAGTAGAAAAGCACAAAAAAGAATTTACTACCATTGTTTCTTACTTTCTAAATTATTACTCAACATATTATAATCCAAATTGAGTACTTGCCAATTTATCATTATGATTTTGTTTATAAAAGCAAAATATTAGAAATTATCTTAATGTCTATCAATAAAAAAAGTTTAGAGTCACTATAAATCCATAAAATGGCATAGTATAGGGCTGTAAAACAAAATAAGAAATCTCCATAAGTGTTCAATGGAAAATGATGTCTTGGAGGTGTACTTAAGTGAAATAAGCAAGACAAGAATACTAGGTATAACTTGCTATAATTTGTATTAAAATGAGAAGAGATTAATTTGCGTATTTCTGAATATGCATTTGTTTTATTATATAAACATAACATTTCTCCAGAAGATGAGATCATTAATAATATTGTTAGCTTATAATGAGGAAACCTGGATAGTTGAGAGACCAGAATTGAAAAAGAATTGCTTTGTCAATTAGTACATTTTGAATTTTGAATAGTAATAGCAAATTATCCACTCAAACTTCAGAGAAAATTAAGATTTGATAAATTCAACATAAATTTTTTAAGCATGACATCACGTAGAGTTTAATCAATTTTATTTATATAACAAATACTTACAATTAATATAATGAATACTTAACATATCCCTTTGCTCTGTGCCAGTTACTGTTCTATGCATTTTTGCTTCATGTGGGTCTGGTGGTTGGCAGACTACCAGGGTCACTCAGTGTAGAGGTGGGCATTTATACAAAGTAATTGATGCTGAGAAATTGAAAATAAGAAACATTTATGACTAGATGTTAATAAGTACCAGGTTTACTGTTTTACCCTTAAAGAATTACTACAGTGTTTAAAGTCAATTTTTTATATAAAGAGCTCACAATCTAATTTGTTACTGAAGAGAACATTTATAACCTTAAGTAGTAAAGATTGCTCTATTCTGACTCCTTTATTTGGCCTAGCTTGTGAAATTGTGGCTTTTGGTTCATCAACTGAGAGTAACTTATTAACATTCAAATTTTGAAGGTTTTGCGAGTTTTGTGGATTATATGCAATGATATGTATAAGACAACTGAAGCTAATTCTTTTCTAAATTAATTAATTAATTAAATTTTGGCTGTGTCCCCGGCTTAGTTGTGGCATGGGGGCTTAGCTGCCCCATAGCATGTGAGATCTTTAGTTCCCCAATCAGGGATCAAACTCAAATCCCCTGCTTTGAAAGGCAGATTCTTAACCACCAGACCACCAAGAAGTTTCCAATCTGAGAATTCTTGATGAGATTCTTGTGCATGTGTACATTTTGTGAAGCATTGATAGCTATATTCTCAACTGCTGTTTGAGGATAGTCATATATATAAAATGGGGAAGGCAATGGCACCCCACTCCAGTGCTCTTTTGCCTGAAAATCCCATGGATGGAGGAACCTGGCAGGCGTCAGTCCATAGGGTCACTAAGAGTCGGACACAACTGAGAGACTTCACTCTTGCTTTTCACTTTCATGCATTGGAGAAGGAAATGGCAACCCACTTCAGTGTTCTTGACTGGAGAATCCCAGGGATGGGGGATCCTGGTGGGCTGCCATCTATGGGGTCACACAGAGTCGGACACAACTGAAGCTACTTAGCAGCAGCAGCAGCATATATATAAAGCCTTAGAAGTTAGAGACAGTGTTTCTCCTGGGATGTTTCCAAACTAGGGTTATAAAGATAACATATCCCTTCAGACCAAAGATTGGGGAGAGTTACAGTTACTCCCTTTTAAGATAGGGGTTTACTATGCACAGGGTTCCTCACCTGTGACACAAACCCCACTGTGCATGCAGCAACTACTTGGGTTCCCCTCAGCATCTCCTATCATGGGAATTGGGGGACAAGAAAAAACAGATGAAAACATGAAATTCATATTGTCTTTCATGTTGTTGCCTTTGAGCCAAGAGTCACCAGTATTCTACTGACATCTGTGACACTCTGGCAAGATAAATTGTGAGTCTGCATTAAAGTAAAAATCTCATACCCTCTACAATTCTTGCTGCTGCTGCTGCTGCATCGCTTCAGTCGTGTCCTACTCTGTGTGACCCCATAGACAGCAGCCCACCAGGCTCCCCCGTCCCTGGGATTCTCCAGGCAAGAGTACTGGAGTGGGGTGCCATTGCCTTCTCCGACAATTCTTGCTGCTGCTGCTGCTAAGTCGCTTCAGTCGTGTCCGACTCTGTGCGACCCCATAGACGGCAGCCCACCAGGCTCCCCCGTCCCTGGCCTGGGATTCGCCAGGCAAGAACACTGGAGTGGATCACCATTTCCTTCTCCAATGCATGAAAGTGAAAAGTGAAAGTGAAGTCGCTCAGTCATGTCCCACTCCAGCGACCCCACAGACTGCTGCCTACCAGGCCCCTTCGTCCATGGGATTTTCCAGGCAAATGTACTGGAGTGGGGTACCATTGTCTTCTCCGACAATTCTTGCTAGCTGCTTTCAAAGAACTGCTTTTTTTTCTGACAAGAGTACAAAATACAAAATAGATACATCTAGATACATGGACTCCTATTATGATGATTGATTAAACATTTTGTTTCTTTTGCTAACAAAGAATCTAGGCAAATATTAAAACTTTGTGTAAAGTCATAAAAATGCTGGATATGCACACATATAAATGCAAATGCTTACTTCAAAAAATTCCTATAAATAACATCTTTAAAAGAAATGATTGATGACCAGTGTGTGTGCAAAGCCATATACATGCATACATATACACCACACATACACACACACATGCTATGCTATGCTAAGTCACTTCAGTCGTGTCCGACTCTGTGTGACCCCATAGATGGCACCCTACCAGGCTCCCCTGTCCCTGGGATTCTCCAGGCAAGAACATTGGAGTGGTTGCCATTTCCTTCTCCAATGCATGAAAGTGAAAAGGGAAAGAGAAGTCGCTCAGTCATATATGTGGAAAATAAGCAATTTGAGAGAATATGTATTTTTTAAATTTTTGTAGGTTTTAAGAAAAAGTATTGCTTCATAATGGAATTTAGTTTTATGTTAAGGAAATGACAAATGTTTCATTGCCAAGATTTCAATGTAAAGAACTAACCTAAGAATACAATTAAAAAAAAGAAAACACGATAAGTGAGTGTTAGCACAAGTATATCTGCAATAACACAAAACTATATGACATCTCTTTATATCTCATAATGAAAATACCACACATATTTTAATATGATTCTGTCAACTGTCGACTAATGTTAGTATTGGATTATGGGTGATTTTCCCTCAATTTTAAAATATTTTCATTATTCTCTTATATTGTTTAATAGAAGCAAAAAACATAAAAATTAACTACCACCTCCTGATAGCCTAGAACACCATGAATACATATTTTTTATAACTTACAAAGCAATTAAAAATAATCATTTTGCTAATTAATTTGCTTGTTATATAAGTAGGCAAAGAGAGAACTGATTGCTCCTTGTATCTTCCTAGAAGTATTCAAGAGTAATAGATTTAAATAGGATGAAACAACTATGAACTTCTGTGAAAAAATAGTAGGTTTACTAATGGAGATTATATGTTTCTGTCTCTAATTTTCTCAAATACAATCTGAGTAAGTTTGTGCTATCAAAAATAGTGATACCCTACATTGCAAATTATTTTTCACCTCTTCAGATTGGATGAGAGAAAATCATATATGTCTGCCTACATGTAGAATGTATAATCAAAAGAGAATAGACTGAAGTCACTTGCTTAAATCAACAAAGACAGCATGTGCATATTTTTATTTCATGTTATTAGAAATTAAAATTTATTTTATTGAGGCTAGACAATTTAGACTAAGAAAAATAAGAATACAGGTAGAAAAGACTGCCATTAATTTTTCCAAACTTTATTAAGGTATAATTGAAAATTAAAAACTGCATACTTTTAAGGTATACAATGCAATGATTTGATATACCTATGTATTTTGAATCAAGATTGTTGGGAGAAATATCAATAACCTCAGATATGCAGATGACATGACTCTTATGGCAGAAAGTGAAGAGGGGCTAAAAAGCCTCTTGATGAAAGTGAAAGTGGAGGGTGAAAAGGTTGGCTTAAAGCTCAACATTCAGAAAACGAAGATCATGGCATCTGGTCCCATCACTACATGGGAAATAGATGGGGAAACAGCGGAAACAGTGTCAGACTTTGTTTTTCTGGGCTCCAAAATCACTGCAGATGGTGACTGCAGTCATGAAATTAAAAGACGCTTACTCCTTGGAAGGAAAGTTATGACCAACCTAGATAGCATATTCAAAAGCAGAGACATTACTTTACCAACAAAGGTTCGCCTAGTCAAGGCTATGGTCTTTCCTGTGGTCATGTATGGATGTGAGAGCTGGACTGTGAAGAAGGCTGAGCGCCAAAGAATTGATGCTTTTGAACTGTGGTGTTGGAGAAGATTCTTGGGAGTCCCTTGGACTGCAAGAAGATCCAACCAGTCCATTCTGAAGGAGATCAATCCTGGAATTTCTTTGGAAGGAATGATGCTAAAGCTGAAACTCCAGTATTTTGGCCACCTCATGCGAAGAGTTGACTCATTGGAGAAGACTCTGATGCTGGGAGGGATTGAGGGCAGGAGGAGAAGGGGACGACAGAGGATGAGATGGCTGGATGGCATCACTGACTTGATGGGTGTGAGTCTGGGTGACCTCCGGAAGCTGGTGATGGACAGGGAGGCCTGGCATGCTGCGGTTCATGGGGTCGCGAAGAGTCGGACACGACTGAGCGACTGATCTGATCTGATCTGATGTATTTTGAAATGATTACCATGGTCAAGGTAATACATCTATAACCTCATATAACTCCTAATTTTTTTACTATTTTTCATGTGTACATGGTGAGAACACATGAGATATACACCTTTAACAAATTTCAAACACAAAATAGCATTATTATTACTATTTTTATTTTATATTGGATATATATTTTTAATATACATTTTTAAAAAGTATATTAGAATATAATCAATTATTAATGTTGTGATAGTTTCAGGAAGACAGCAAAGGGACTCAGCCATATATATGCATGTATCCATCCTTCTCTAAACTCCCTCCCATCCAGGCTGCCACATAACATTAAGCAGAGTTCTCTATGCTATACAGTAGGTCATTGTTGGTTATTATTTTAATTATAGCAGTGTGTAAATATCCACCCCAAACTCCCTAACTATCCCTTCCCCCATTTTTCCCCACTCCCCACCCCAGCCTCCACCACAACAATAAGCTCATTTTCTAAGTCTATGAGTCTGTTTCTGTTTGTAAATAGGTTCATTTGTATCATTTCTGAAAACAGTATTATTAATGATAGTAATCATCTTGTACTTTAGATTCCAAAAAGTTATTCATCTTATAATTGACATTTGAATTTGAAAGCAAGTTTTCCCTCTATGCTATAAGTAGCAAACTCCAATTTATCATAAACAATTCCTTTGTTTTAGAAATTTATCAGTATGGGCTCTTCAGTTAACCAAATATAAGTTAATATACTCCCATCAACTATGAATTTATCATTAATATAAACTTAAAAGTTCATTTTGAGGAATGAAAATTATAAATTAGACAAGTTACAAAGACATTCACTGAGAAATCCTGCTGCTGCTGCTGCTAAATCACTTCAGTCGTGTCCGATTCTATGCAACCCCATAGACGGCAGCCCACCAGGTTCCTCTGTCCCTGGGATTCTCCAGGCAAATCCTGGAACACTGCAATTTTCTAAATGCAAAAATTATATTCTTAGAATATATATTTGAAAATGTATCTTTTATAATGTAATAAGTATGAATTTATTTTCTCAAAATATCTTTCATTTGTTTCTAACTACAGCAAACCTAGCATTGTACAAACCTTCACCAATAACTCAAAATCACTGCATTCAAAACTGATGAAAGTGAAAGTGTCACTCACTCAGTTGTGTCTGATTCTTTGCTACCCCATGGACTGTAGCCTGCCAGGTTCCTCTAGCCTGTCAGGTTCCTCTGTCCATAGAATTCTCCATGCAAGAATACTGGAGTGGGTAGTCATTACTTTCTCCAGGAAATCTTCCTGACCCAGGGATCAAATCTGAGTCTCCTGCATTACAGGTGAATTCTTTACTGTCTGAGCCACCAGGGGAGCCCTCACAACTGATAACTAACCACAAAAACATCACACCCTCCATGTAGAAGAAAGAGAAAAGTACCTTCTCTTTGGTTAAATGGTTAACATGTGAAATGTGGAGAACACTTTTTGCTAGCATGAAACCCTTTATCCCTTTTCTGAATAAGGGCATTTCAAGTCATGGGATAATTATAGCAAACTGGTCTTTATAGACAGATTCATTATAAGCTGATCTGAGACTTCTAAACTAAAATTTAAGTGTGTGTGTGTGTGCATGTGTGTGTGTGTGTACATTTTGAATTAGCTTGCTTGGTTCTGTCAAGTCTCTATTTCTTCATCCTGCTTTAGAGCTTTGGATCTATTCTTTATTTCCAGATAATTATTTTTACAATTTGTAAATAACAAAAAGTTTATGAATGTATTTGGTTAGCAAATTACATTCAGTTGCCTAGAATATAGCGAATAGTCAGCTTATTTAAAAAATAATCCAGTTTAAGAATGAAGAAATCAGTGATGACATACATTTCCTGAGTACAGGGGTATATACCTTTAAAACAAATCTCTTTTGAGATATTCAGTTTAATAAAACCTCTGCTGACTGCTTACACTGTAGGTGAGGACAGCACTTTCTGTATGACATCTCATTTTAGACGCATCTGCTGTGGGAATCCCACCTGCTAAGCTGCCCTCTAGAATCCTTGACCCTTTACTGAACTCCAATGAGTCATTACTGTCAAATGCCTCTTGCTATTTAGAACAAAGCATTCAAAGAACACTAGTATGGATCAAGAGAACTCAAAATAAAATTATATTGGAAGTAAGCTGAAACAATGCAAAACAGCAATTTGATTTTAATAGAAAATGTTGTTAGAGAAATTATACTAATTCTGTAATTACAGAGTAATGTCATCAATATATTGTTTTGTGCTTTAAAAGTAAAATCTCAATTATAACATTCACAAAAGCAAAGTGAGCCATTCTAATGGCATTAGGAAGATAAAAACAGTCATTTTAGTTTGACCTTCTGTTAACTAAACATTCCCAGACCTGAGAGTCCTGATCAGCAAATGTCCTTGCTCAGTGATTTAGCACTCTTAAGAGCTGTGTGACTAGACTATTGCTCATTATAAAACTCCCTAATTTGTTCCAAATTATCACAATTAAGGAAGGAGCTTTAAAGCATCCATCATTACACAAAAGCTGCATTTGGTTTCATAGTATTCTGCTTTGGCACTTTAAAATTAGATAGTTTTAGGGTACTTCATTTCCTCTGAAAAACTAAACTATGGTAATGGGTCAACAATTGCAAAACTATATTTAAGATATTATTCTACTGTTGATTTATCAGTTCAGTTAAGTTCAGTCTCTCAGTCATGTCCAATTCTTTGTGACCCCATGAATCACAGCACACCAAGCCTCCCTGTCCATCACCAACTCCCGGAGTTCACTGAGACTCACATCCATCAAGTCAGTGATGCCATTCAGCCATCTCATCCTCTGTCGTCCCCTTCTCCTCCTGACCCCAATCCCTCCCAGCATCAGAGTCTTTTCCAATAAGTCAACTCTTCACATGAGGTGGCCAAAGTACTGGAGTTTCAGCTTTAGCATCATTCCCTCCAAAGAAATCCCAGGGCTGATCTCCTTCAGAATGGACTGGTTAGATCTCCTTGCAGTCCAAGGGACTCTCAAGAGTCTTCTCCAACACCACAGTTCAAAAGCATCAATTCTTTGGCGCTCAGCTTTCTTCACAGTCCAACTCTCAAATCTATACATGACCGCAGGAAAAGTCATAGTCTTGACTAGATGAACCTTTGTTGGCAAAGTAATGTCTCTACTTTTGAATATGCTGTCTAGGTTGGTCATAACTTTCCTTCCAAGGAGTAAGCATCTTTTAATTTCATGGCTGCAGTCACCATCTGCAGTGATTTTGGAGCCCAAAAAAATAAATTCTGACACTGTTTCCACTGTTTCCCCATCTATTTACCATCAAGTGATGGGACAGGATGCCATGATTTTCATTTTCTGAATGCTGAGCTTTAAGCCAACTTTTTCACTCTCCACTTTCACTTTCATCAAGAGGCTTTTTAGGGCATTCACTTTCAGGGCATTGTAATTTTGTCACAAAATTCAATCAGGATTAAAATTAATATTTTCAGTTTTTCATATAACATTAAAGCAATTTAAAATAACATACTTTATTGCATTTCTAAGTGGAAATAGCTGATTACATAATAGAAAGTGTTCTGTTTTAAACTGAACATAAAATAGTAAATTATATTTGTAAGCAAAATTAATATTTAAAACATAGATTTAGAGATAAGTCGGGGAAGGCAATGGCACCCCACCCCAGTACTCTTGCCTGGAGAATCCCATGGACGGAGGAGCCTGGTAGGCTCCAGTCCATGGGGTCGCTAAGAGTCAGACATGACTGAGCGACTTCACTTTCACTTTTCATTTTAATGCATTGGAGAAGGAAATGGCAACCCAATCCAGTATTCTTGCCTGGAGAATCCCAGGGACAGAGGAGCCTGTCTGGGCTGCCGTCTATGGGATCGCACAGAGTCGGACACGACTGAAGCGACTTAGCAGCAGCAGTAGCAGCAGAGATAACTAAAAAAGGGAATTTCATAAATAACTTTTAAACGTTAATTATTTTTTATCAGACAATATTTGATCTGTATCTTCAGTTATGGGAATTTGTATTAAGAAAATAAAGCAGTGCACAAAGAATCTTCAATATTATATACAAAACTGTTCAAAAAAGCATTATATATAACATGTAAAAACGTAGAAAATCTAAATATCTAAAGCCAGAAAACTAAGTATCTAAATATTTAAGTGAAGTTAAATAAACTGTTACAGAAAGCTACTGATATAATAGAAAAACAATAATAATCCTAATTTTGAAGAATATTTTATAAAATGAGAATACACTTAATATACATTTATATGTAACTTTTATTAAAAGTTAGTGACCAATATTCTCTTAATTTAAAATATTGGATATTAAATTTCAAATATTTTTTAAATGAAATAAATATTAAAAATCAAAACTACAGTACGGTATCACATCACACCAGTCAAAATGTCCATCATTAAAAAGTCTAAAACTAACAAATGCTAGAGAGGGTGTGAAGAGATCCCTCTTACACTGTTGGTAGAAATGTAACTTGGTACAGAGAACTGGACAACAGTATGGAGGCTCCTCAGAAAACTAAAAATAGAATTACCAAATGATCCAGTAATCCCATTCCTGGGCATATATTCAGACAAAACTCCAATTCAAAAAGATAAATGAACCCATATATTCATAGCAACACTATTCACTATAGCCAAGACCTGGAAACAACCTCAATGTTCATTAACAGATGAATAGATAAAGAATATGTGGTGCATATATACATTGGGCTATTAACCACAAGAAAAAACAAAAACAAAACAAGGCCATTTGCAACAACATGAATGCAACTAGAGACTATCAGACTCAGTGAAGTTAGTCAGAAAGAGAAAAGTATCATATCATTCATATATGGAAACTAATATATGACACAAATGAAACTGTCTATTAAGCAGAAACAGACTCACAGACATAGAGAACAGACTTGTGGTTGCCAAGGTGGGGGTTGGGGAGGGATGGACTGGGAATCTGGAGTTAGTAGATGCAAATTACTACATACAGAAGGGATAAAGAGCAAGTTTCTACTATATAGCACAGGTAACTATATTCAACAGTCTGAGATAAACCATCAGATCAGATCAGATCAGCCTATCGGTCCCTCCCCCCGCCGCAGCCGCCAGGCCTCCCTCCCCCCTCCCGGTCACTCACTCGCTCTCTCTGCTCCCTCTCCTCTCTCCCCTTCTCCTCCTCCCTCTCCCTCCCCTCATCTCTCCATGTCACTCTTCCAGGTCACTCCGATCTCTTCTAGTTTCCTTCGGATCTCTCAACTTCAGTCTAAATCCATCACTCGGCCTCCTCTTCCTCCAGAGATCAGGCCGTTGGTAGTGATGTTCTGCTTTTTTCATCTAGGTTGGTCTTCCGAGTCGTCTTATGGCTGCGTCACCATCTCAGTGATTTTGGCAGAAAAGAAAGTCTACATTTCCACTTTTCCCCATCTTTTCCCTTAGTGTGGGACAATCTGTCTTTTTTTCTTGTTGGCTTGCCAACCTTTTTCTCCCTTTCCTTCGGCTTTACCCCTCTTCACTTTCTCCTGAGTGGGTATCTCATTCTGAGGTTTTGATATTTCTCCCATCTTGTTCCATTATTTTCTTCCAGTCACTTTCTCTTTCTCTCATAGTATGTAATTCAGCCTTGACGTGTTCCTGACCAGTTCTAACTGTTCTTCCTCCTGCATAAGATTTCTCGAGGGATCAGGTGGTCTGGTATTCCCATCTCTTTCAGATTTTCCACATTTATTGTGATCCACACATCAGGCTTTGGCATAGTCAATAAAGCAGAAATAGATGTTTTTCTGAACTCCTTGCTTTTCCATGTCCCGGATGTTGGCAATTTGATCTCTGTTCCTCTGCCTTTTCTAAACCAGCTTGAACATCAGGAAGTTCACGGTTCACAGATAAACCATAATGGAAAATAATATAAAAAAGAATACATATATATATAACTGAGTTATTTTGCTATACAGCAGAAATTAATAAAGCATTGTAAATCAATGATACTTAAATTTTAAAAAAATTATAAACAATAGCTCCTTAGCATTGTGTGATTAATGGGTTTATTCTGTTTTTAATCTACTTATGTTTGCTTCTATCTCCAAATCACTATTAATGTTCATTAATTTAATAATTTAAATATTTTAAAATATTCAAAATAGTTTACATTTTACTTTTTCTAGCTATATTGTTGGCAAATATAAAAACAAGAATGCTGTGTTTAGGTATGAAAAGTATCAATCTATGATTGTTTATACTCATAAAAAGTTAGGCATTTTACATTTTAATGCCTTACTTTTATATGTTTATGCCACATTTACATTCATATATTTTCCACTTCATGGATCACAGCCTTGTCATGGTGAAGGGCCTTGCATAATTCAATAAAGCTATGAGTCATACCGTGCGGAGCCATCCAAGTTGGACGAGTCATAGTGAAGAGTTCTGGCAAAACGTGGTACACTGGAGGAGGGAATGCCATACCACTCCAGTATTCTTGCCAGGAGAACCTTATGAATAGTATGAAAAGGCAAAAAGATAGCATACTAGAAAATGAGCCCCTCCCCGCAGCTTGGAAGGTGTCCAATATGCTACTGGGGAAGAGCGAAGGGCAATTACTAAGCTCCAGAGTGAAGTGCCTAGGCCAAAGCAGAAATGACATTCACTTGTGGATGTGTCTGGTGGTGGAAGTAAAGTCCAATGCTGTAAAGAAAATACCGTACAGGAACCTAGAATGTTAGGTCCATGAATCAAGGTAAATTCGATGTGCTCAAGCAGGAGATGGCAAGCGTGAACTTCCAAATCTTAGGGATTAGTGAACTAAAATGTATGGGAATGGGCAAATTTAATTCAGATGACCATTATATCTACTACTGTGGAAAAGAGTTCCTGAGTAGAAATGGAGTGGCCTTCATCGTCAACAGGAGTCCAAAATGCATTACTTGGATGCAATATCAAAAACGGCAGAATGATCTTGGTTCATTTCGAGGGAAAACAATTCAACAACAAGGTAATTCAAGCCTATGCCTCAACCAGTAATGCCAGAGACAATGAAGTTGAATGGTTCTATGAAGGCCTACAAGATTTTCTAGAACTAACACCAAAAACAGATGTCCGTTTCATTACAGGAGACTGGAATGCAAAGATAGGAAATCAAGATATTTCTGGGCCAGGAATCAAACCCACATCTCCTGCATTGCACACAGATTCTTTATGGATTAAGGCACCAGGGAAGGCTACTTAATGTATGATACTGGGCAAATTAAGTAAACCTCAGTTTAATTATCTGTAAAATGGGAACAATTAAAGAATCTACTATATAATTTTGTGTGTGTGTTTCTGTTTGAGAGAGAGAGAACAGATTGGTTTATTAGTAGTGTTTATATAGAGAAATGTAATCAATAAAACGTATGCATATATCCATAGGAAGAGATTTATTTTAGATAATTAACTATTTAATTATGGGGGCTTGTTAAGTATAAAGTCTAATGGGATGGTGGAGGGGAGTGGGAGAGACCAGTAGGCTGGAGACTCAGGAAAGAGTCCAAAGGTAATTTACCTAGAGACTCAGACAGAGTCAATATTGGAGCTGAAGTTGTTTTTCATTTCTTTAATATTTTTAATTGGAGGATAATTGCTTTACTATGTTGTGTTGATTTCTGCTATTAAGTATACATATATCCCCTCCCTTTTGAGCCTCCCTCCTCCCTCCCATTCCAGCCCTATAGGTCCCCACAGAGTGTCAGGCTGGGCTCCCTGTGTGATATAGCAACTTCTTCAGATCAGATCAGATCAGTCGCTCAGTCGTGTCCGACCCTTTGTGACCCCGTGAACTGCAGCACGCCAGGCCTCCCTGTCCATCACCAACTCCCAGAGGTCACTCCGACTCACATCCATTGAGTCAGTGATGCCATCCAGCCATCTCATCCTCTGTCGTCCCCTTCTCCTCCTGCTCCCAATCCCTCCCAACATCAGAGTCTTCTCCAATGAGTCAACTCTTCGCATGAGGTGGCCAAAATACTGGAGTTTCAGCTTTAGCATCATTCCTTCCAAAGAAATCCCAGGGCTGATCTCCTTCAGAATGGACTGGTTGGATCTCCTTGCAGTCCAAGGGACTCTCAAGAGTCTTCTCCAACACCACAGTTCAAAAGCATCAATTCTTCGGCGCTCAGCCTTCTTCACAGTCCAGCTCTCACATCCATACATGACCACAGGAAAGACTATAGCCTTGACTAGGCAAACCTTTGTTGGCAAAGTAATGTCTCTGCTTTTGAATATGCTATGTAGGTTGGTCATAACTTTCCTTCCAAGGAGTAAGTGTCTTTTAATTTCATGGCTGCAGTCACCATCTTACCAGCTATATATTTTATATATGATAGTGTATATATGTCAATACTACTTTCTCAATTCATCTTACACTCTCCTTCCCCCTCTGTGTCCACAAGTCCATTCCCTACGTCTGCATCTCCATTCCTTCCATGCAAATAGGTTCATCAGTACTATTTTTCTAGATTACATATATATGTGTAAATGTACAATGTCCATCAGTGGATGAATGGGTACCAAGGATGTGGTACATATATACAATGGATATTACTTAGCCACAAAAATGAATAAATTTCAGCTGTAGTCAACACAGAATGAATTCACAAAGAGAAAACTAAATATTGTATCACATCACTTCATGGCAAACAGACGGAGAAACAGTGGAAACAGTGACAGACTTTATTTTAATGGGCACCAAAATCACTGCAGATGGTGACTGCAGCCACGAAATTAAAAGACACTTGCTCCTTGGAAGAAGTGTCATGATCAACCTAGACAGTATATTAAAAACAAATACATTACTTTGCCAACAAAGGTCTGTCTAATCAAGGCTATGGTTTTTCCAGTAGTCATGGTATGGATGTGAGAGTTGGACTATAAAGAAGGCTGAGTACCAAAGAATTGATGCTTTTGAACTGTGGCATTGGAAAAAGCTCTTGAGAGTCCCTTGGACAGCAAGGAGATCCAACCTGTCCATCCTAAGAAAATAAGTCCTGAATATTCATCAGAAGGACTAATGCTGAAGCTAAAACTCCAATACTTTGGCCACCTGATGTGAAGAACTGACTTATCTGAAAAGACCCTGATGCTGGGTAAGATTGAAGGCGGGAGAAGGGGATGACAGAGAATGAGATGGTTGGATGGCATCACCGACTCAATGGACATGAATTTGGGTAAATTCCAGGATTTGGTGATGGACAGGGAGGCCTGGTGTGCTGCAGTCCATGGCATCGCAAACGGCTGGATACCACTGAGTGACTGAACTGAACAGAACTCATGTAGTTGAAACCTGAAGAGAGGACTCCAGGATTTTCTCTCTTGCTCAGAGAAGGACGGGAATTTGTTCATGATATTCAGGATTTTAAACAGATAGAAGAGGCTTATCCACATACGTAGAGCAATCTGCTTTACTCAAAGCCCAACAATTTATCTGTTCAGTTAGTTCAGTTCAGTCAGTCATGTCCAACTTTTGTGACTCCATGGACTGCAGCAGGTCAGGCCTCCTGTTCATTACCAACTCCAGGAGTTCACTCAAATTCCTGTCCATTGAGTTGGTAATCCCATTCAACAATCTCATCCTCTGTTGTCCCCTTCTCCTCCCACCTTCAATCTTTCCCAGCATCAGGGTCTTTTCAAATGAGTGAGTTCTTCACATCAGGTGGTCAAAGTATTGGGGTTTCAACTTCAGCATCCGTCCTTCCAAAGAATATTTGGGACTGATTTCCTTTAGGATGGACTGGTTGAATCTCTTTGCTATCCAAGGGACTCTCAAGAGTCTTCTCCAGCAACACAGTTTAAAAGCATCAATTCTTCAGCGCTCAGCTTTCTGCATGATCCAAATCTCACTTCCATACATGACTCCTGGAAAAATCCTAGCTTAGACTAGATGGACTTTTGTTGGCAAAGTAATGTCTCTGCTTTTTAATAAGCTTTCTAGGTTGGTGACAGCTTTTCTTCCAAGGAGCAAGCATCTTTTAATTTCATGGCTGCAGTCACCATCTGCAGTGATTTTGGAGCCCCCAAAATGAAGTCTGTCACTGTTTCCACTGTTTCCCTGTCTATTTGCCATGAAGTGATGGGACCAGAACCCATGATCTTAGTTTTCTGAATTCTGGTCTTTAAGCCAACTTTTTCACTCTCCTCTTTCACTTTTATCAAGAGGCTCTTTAGTCTTTCTTCGCTTTCTGTCATAAGGGTGGTATCATCTGCATATCTAAGGTTACTGATATTTCTCTGGGCAATCTTGATTCCAGTTTGTGCTTCATCCAGCCTAGCATTTTGCATGATGTATTCTGTATAAAAGTTAAACAAGCAAGGTAACAATATACAGCCTTGATGTACTCCATTCCCAATTTAGAACCAGTCCATTGTTCCATGTCTTGTTCTAACTGTTGCTTCTTGACCTGCATACAGATTTCTAAGGAGGTAGGTCAGGTGGTCTGGTATTCCCATCTCTTTGAGAATTTTCCAGTTTGTTGTGATCCACACAGTCGAAGGTTTTGGCATAGTCAATAAAGCTGAAGTAGATGTTTTTCTGGAACTCTCTTGCTTTTTCCATGATCCATCAGATGTTGGCAATATGATCTCTGGATCTTATGCCTTTTCTAAATCCAGCTCGAACATTTGGAAGTTCACGTTTCACATCCTGTTGAAGCCTGGCTTGGAGAATTTTGAGCATTATTTTGCTAGTGTGTGAGTAGTTTGAGCATTCTTTGGCATTTCCTTTCTTTGGGCTTGGAATGAAAACTGACTTTTCCAGTCCTGTGGCCACTGCTGAGTTTTCCAAATTTGCTGGCATATTGAGTGCAGCACTTTCACAGCATAATCTTTTAGGATTTGAAATGCTCAACTGGAATTTCATCACTTCCATTAGCTTTGTTCATAGTGATGCTTCCTAAGGCCCACTTGACTTCACATTTCAGGATGTCTGGCTCTAGGTGAGTGATCACACCATTGTGATTATCTGGGTCGTGAAGATCTTTTTTGTATTTCTTCTGTGTATTCTTGCCACCTTTTCTTAATATCTTCTGCTTCTGTTAGCTCCAAACTATTTCTGTCCTTTATTATGCCCAACTTTGCATGATACATTCCCTTGGATCTCTAGTTTTCTTGAAGACATCTCTCGTCTTTTTCATTCTATTATTTTCCTCTATTTCTTTGCATTGATCGCTGAGGAAGGCTTTCTTATCTCTCCTTATTACTCTTGGAACTCTGCATTCAAATGTGTATATCTTTCCTTTTCTCCTTTGCCTTTTGCTTCTCTTCTTTTCACAGCTTCTCTTCTTTTCACAGCTTCTCTTCTTTTCACAGCTGTTTGTAAGCCCTCCTCAGGGAACCATTTTGCCTTTTTGCATTTGTTTTTCTTGGGGATGGTCTTTATCAATGCCTCCTGTACAATGTCACAAATCTCCATCCATAGTTCTTCAGGCACTCTGTCTATCAGATAATCCCTTAAACCTATTTTCACTTCCACTGTATAGTCATAAGGGATTTGATTTAGATCATACCTGAATGGTCTAGTGGCTTTTCCTATTTTATTCAATTTAAGTCTGAATTTGGCTATAAGGAGTTCAATATCTGAGCCAAAGAGAGCTCCAGTCTTATTTTTGCTGACTGTATAGAGCTTCTCCATCTTTGGCTGCAAAGAATACAATCAATTTGATTTTGGTATTAAACATCTTGTGATGTCCATGTGTAGAATCTTCTCTTGTGTTGTTGGAAGAGGGTGTTTGCTATAACCAGTGTGTTCTCTTGGCAAAACTCTGTTAGCCTTTGCCCTGCTTAATTTCATCCAAAAATGTCATTACAGAAATATCCAGAATAATATTTCATCACACACCTGGGCATTGTGGTTTAGCCAAGTTGACTCCTAAAACTAACCATCACAGTTTATGTGTATCATGATACCTAGTACATAACTGTAGATATTATTAACTTGTCATATTAACTTGATAATTAGCTTTGTAGTTGGTCCTGCTTCAGTAACAATAGCAAACTACATAGAACTATTTAACAAGCACAAGAGCTAAAGAGACAGAAGAATATGTAATCTCAAGGAAAGAAAAAGAAGAACAAAAAAGGAAGTAATAAAAAATTATGGAAAAATTATAATATAGTCCTTTTAACTTTTGTCTAAATTTTGTTAAGTTTAAAACTCAGTAGTGTTAAAAATCTCTCCTTGGACTTGTTTCACACTCTAAATATGTTTCATAAAAAATGTTTTCTTATTCAATGTCAAAAAATAATGTATAATAAGAGTTAATGTACCAAACAATGGTAGTAGAACATGAATTACATTTAGTTTATCCTGCAAAGATTTGTGTTATAATTGGAGAAGAAAATCGCAACCCGCTCCAGTATTCTTGCCTGGAAAATCGTATGGACAGATGAGTGTGGCAGGCTACAGTCCATGGGGTCATGAAGAGTCCGACACAACTGAACTACTTCACTTGTTAAAATTATAAGAGCTCTGCCTGAGACTTACAGATCAGCAGCTATGCGTGTGTGCATGCTCAGTAGCTTCAGTTGTGTCTGACTCTTTGCGATCCCATGAACTGTAGTCTGCCAGGCGCTTCAGTCCATGGGATTTTGGCTGCAAGAATACTGCAGTGGGTTGCCATGCCCTCTTCCAGGGGGTCTTAGTGACTCAAGGATCAAACCCGTGTCTCCTGTATTGCAGGTGGATTCTTTCCCACTGAGCCACCAGGCAAGCCCTTTCAGCAGCTGTGCCTGCTCATCAATTCAGTGTTTTCCAGAATGCTAAACAAAAAAGATCTTTTGAAGAGATGCCACCTTCCCCATAATACATTTGAGCTTTTAATGTGCTACCTACACTTTTAGTTATTCGAGGCTGAGATCCTCTTGTTCAGGATATTGTAAAATGCACCTACAATGTTTATTTCTGAAATATTTACATGTGAAAACATATGTCCTTTAGACAGGTGGCTCAAATTATGCTGCAAAACTGTCTTCCTGCAATTTCTCTTCATCATCACTGTGAGAAGAAAATATTTTTAGGATTGGAAGTTTTTATGCTCTGTACATATCCTTGTTTACCAATGCATGTCCTCTACTAGACTTCTAAGGAGTGGTTTACAAGAGGTAAATTTTCTAAGTATATATATGTGAAACTTTTATTCCTTTCTTACACTTCTTTCATAGCTTCCTGTGCTGTTGAGAATTCCAATGCAATTCACATTTTTTCTTCCATTGCCCTTTGTGTTTGTTTTCCCTCCTCCACCCCTGCTGAAATAGTAATACTTATAGGATTTTCTCATTATGTCAAATGTTCTGATATTCTTGATGAAATTTCTTGGGATAGATTTTTTTTTTCTGCATTGTTCTGAGTTTATGATAGGAGTTATCAATCTGTAAAACCATGACTTTCTGACTTGGAAACTTTTCTTGTATTATCATAATAATCATTTTTATCTTTTTTTCCCCTCTTTGTCATGTTTTCCATAAATTCTACTGTTACAATGCAGATAGATGTCTTGCTTCTTAAACTGAGCCTAGCAGACGTGTTTTGTTCATACTCCTCGTATTTTATTTGAATATCTTGGAAATTTTCTGATTTAGTCTATAGTCCTGCTACCATTAATAAACATCCTTGAGTTTCAGTCATGAATTTTCATGGGGTTTGGGGCAAAAGAAAAAATGAAGATACGCATAGCATATGCCTAAATATAAAATATTATGTCATGCTAACATACCATGAATATGAATTCTCTGGTAGTCTTGTTAAGACTTGGAGCTCTCACAGCCTGGGTTCAATTACTGGTCAGGGAAATAAGATCTCACAAGATATGTGGCATGGCCAAGAATAATAACAATAATAACATATCATGAAAAATGTATTCTATCCTCCTACCTATGCAGGTCAGGAAGCAACAGTTAGAGCTGGTCATGGAACACCGGACTGGTTCCAAATAGGAAAAGGAGTACGTCAAGGCTGCATATTGTCACCATGTTTATTTAACTTATATGCAGAGTACATCATGAGAAATGCTGGACTGGAAGAAACACAAGTTGGAATCAAGATTGCCGGGAGAAATATCAATAACCTCAGATATGCAGATGACACCACTCTTATGGCAGAAAGTGAAGAGGGGCTAAAAAGCCTCTTGATGAAAGTGAAACTGGAGAGTGAAAAGGTTGGCTTAAAGCTCAACATTCAGAAAACGAAGATCATGGCATCTGGTCCCATCACTACATGGGAAATAGATGGAGAAACAGTGGAAACAGTGTCAGAATTTATTTTTCTGGGCTCCAAAATCACTGCAGATGGTGACTGCAGCCATGAAATTAAAAGACGCTTACTCCTTGGAAGGAAAGTTATGACCAACCTAGATAGCATATTCAAAAGCAGAGACATTACTTTATCAACAGAGGTTCGCCTAGTCAAGGCTATGGTCTTTCCTGTGGTCATGTATGGATGTGAGAGTTGGACTGTGAAGAAGGCTGAGCGCCAAAGAATTGATGCTTTTGAACTGTGGTGTTGGAGAAGACTCTTGAGAGTCCCTTGGACTGCAAGAAGATCCAACCAGTCCATTCTGAAGGAGATCAATCCTGGAATTTCTTTAGAAGGAATGATGCTAAAGCTGAAACTCCAGTATTTTGGCCACCTCATGCGAAGAGTTGACTCATTGGAGAAGACTCTGATGCTGGGAGGGATTGAGGGCAGGAGGAGAAGGGGACGACAGAGGATGAGATGGCTGGATGGCATCACTGACTTGATGGGTGTGAGTCTGAGTGACCTCCAGGAGCTGGTGATGGACAGGGAGGCCTAGCGTGCTGCGGTTCATGGGGTCACAAAGAGTTGGACACGACTGAGCGACTGATCTGATCTGATCTGACCTTAATAAAAAATACCTTCATAAAACCCTTATGGCCAGTTTAAAATTTTAAATTCTCAAGCACCTTAGAGGTCCATGCCAAGAAACAATGGTGAAGAGGGATAACCCTTTTTCTCTCCACAATTTGGCCCTTCCTCTTCACATAACCTACCTCAACACATGTACAGAAACATCTCTACCACCACATCCAAGTTCAAATTATGTTACTTAAAAACACCTGCCTTTGGCAAGACTTGGACCTGGAAAAATATATATCAGTAGGATGCTCCTTATTCAGGTGAAATCTAAGGTCTGGAAAGGAGTCCCATAGCCATTTGTGCAGGGAATTTCAGGGATGTTTGAAGTAGAGTCTTGGCATATGGGTAGCACAACTTTGCTCATTGAAAAGCTTCATCTGGTGGGGAGATTTATGGACCATTAAATTGGAGATACCAAGGGAACATTTCATGCAAAGAAGGGCTCAGTAATGGAAAGAAATGGTATGGACCTAACAGAAGCAGAAGATATTAAGAAGAAGTAGCAAGAATACACAGAAGAACTGTACAAAAAAGATCTTCACGACCCAGATAATCACGATGGTGTGATTACTCACACTCACCTAGAGCCAGACATCTGCAATGTGAAGTCAAATGGGCCTTAGGAAGCATCGTTATGAACAAAGCTAGTGGAGGTGATGGAATTCCAGTTGAGCCATTTTAAATCCTAAAAGATGATGCTGTGAAAGTGCTGCCCTCAATAGGTCAGCAAATAAGGAAAACTCAGCAGTGGCCACAGGACTTGAAAAGGTCAGTTTTCATTCCAAGCCCAAAGAAAGGCAATGCCGAAGAATGCTCAAACTACTGCACAATTACACTCATTTCACACGCTAGTAAAGTAATGCTCAAAATTCTCCAAGCCAGGCTTCAGTAATATGTGAACCGTGAACTTCCTGATGTTCAAGCTGGTTTCAGAAAAGGCAGAGAAACCAGAGATCAAATTGCCAATATCCACTGGATCATCGAAAAAGCGAGAGAGTTCCAGAAAACATCTATTTCTGCTTTATTGACTATGTCAAAGCCTTTGATTTTGTGGATCACAATAAACTGTGGAAAATTCTGAAAGAGATGGGAATATCAGACCACCTGATCTGCCTCTTGAGAAATCTGTATGCAGGTCAGGAAGCAAAAGTTAGAACTGGTCATGGAAAAAAAAGCAGACTGATTCCATATAGGAAAAGGAGTATGTCAAGGCTGTATATTGTCACCATGTTTATTTAACTTCTATGCAGAGTACATCATGAGAAGTGCTGGGCTGGAAGAAGCACAAGCTGGAATCAAGATTGCCGGGAGAAATATCAATAACCTCAGATATGCAGATGACACCACCCTTATGGCAGAAAGTGAAGAAGAACTAAAGAGTCTCTTGATGAAAGTGAAAGAGGAGAGTGAAAAAGTTGGCTTAAAGCTCAACATTCAGAAAACGAAGGTCATGGCATCCGGTCTCATCACTTCATGGGAAATAGATGGGGAAACCGTGTCAGACTTTATTTTTCTGGGCTCCAAAGTCACTGCAGATGGTGATGGCAGCCATGAAATGAAAAGACACTTACTCCTTGGATGGAAAGTTATGACCAATCTAGATAGCATATTCAAAAGCAGAGACATTACTTTGTCAACAAAGGTCTGTCTAGTCAAGGCTATGGTTTTTCCAGTAGTCATGTATGGATATGAGAGTTGGACTATAAAGAAAGCTGAGCACCAAAGAATTGATGCTTTTTCACTGTGGTGTTGGAGAAGACTCTTGAGAGCCCCTTGGACTGCTAGGAGATGCAACCAGTCTATCCTAAAGGAGATCAATTCTGGGTGTTCCCCTGGAAGGACCGATGTTGAAGCTGAAACTCCAATACTTTGGCCACCTTATGTGAAGAACTAACTCATTTGAAAAGACCCTGATGCTGGGAAAGATTGAGGGCAGGAGAAGAGGATGACAGAGAATGAGATGGTTGAATGGCATCATTGACTCTGTGGACATGAGTTTGGGTAAACTCCAGGAGTTGGTGATGGACAGGGAGGCCTGGCATGCTGCGGTTCATGGCGTCACAAAGAGCTGGACACGACTGAGCGACTGAACTGAACTGAAAGCCAAAACAACTCCAGAGCAGGAAATGCAGGTTTAATCCATTGGTTGGTAGGATTCCCTGGGGTAGGCAATGCCACTTAGTCCAGTAGTCCTGCCTGCAGAATCCTATGGACAGATGAGCCTGGTGGGCTGCAGTCCATGTGTCTCTAAGAGTCAGCCATGACTGAGTGACTGAGACATGCACACAAAGCCAGAATGGGGTCTTCTAAAATATGGGGTCAGGGAAGACCTACTTCTTGTCTGATTCTAAAATGTGCTACGATTTGATCTAAAATCTAATTTTAGTTTTTCTAATTTCTAAAAGTTCTTCACTCTCTGATTATTTTTTGACTAAAATATATTCGATCACTTCAATATCCCTGAAAGCATATTGAGAAAAATAAAACTTTTGTTCTACTACTTTATTAGGAAATGCAACCCTATGGAGCAAGAATTTAAAAAAAAAATGCGATAGCATGGAAAAAGTGCTAATGCAATATTGCTGCTGCTGCTAAGTCGCTTCAGTCGTATCCGACTCTGTGCGACCCCATAGACAGCAGCCCATCAGGCTCAGCCATCCCTGGGATTCTCCAGGCAAGAACACTGGAGTGGGTTGCCATTTCCTTCTCCAATGCATGAAAGTGAAAAGTGAAAGTGAAGTCGCTCAGTCGTGTCTGACTCTTAGCGACCCCATGGACTGCAGCCTACCAGGCTCCTCCGTCCATGGGATTTTCCAGGCAAGAGTACTGGAGTGGGGTGCCATTGCCTTATCCGAATGCAATATTAGAAGGAATCAAATTCAATTGACTGTTAAACTCAGAGGACTCTCTTTTGAAGAGTTTGGTGAATATTTAAGATGCAGGAGGATCAGTCCACTAGGCATAAAGCGGATGATATCCTTCTTTCTTATCTCTCATTTGTTGCTCTGCAAACAACCCCTTTAAGAGACTTCTATTAGAAATGGCTAGCCATTACACTATTCTTGCCTGGAGAATCCCATGGACTGGAATTTGGCATGCTGCAGTCCATGGGGTCGCAAAGAGTCGGACATGACTGAGCGACTAATATACACACATTAAGAGAAAACACAAGGTACACACACACAAAAAGAATTATTGATATGTTCACAAAATCCCTGTGTACATTAATACTTACAGCAGAATTTTTTTTTTTTATATAATAGCCCCAAATTGGAAAACACCTAGATGTTCTTCAATAAATGGGTGCTTAAACAAACAAACAAACAAAACTGTGGTTAATCCATACCATGGAATACTCCTAACAAAAGGAATGGAACATTGTTACACACAACAACTTTGATGAATCTGCAGAGAACTACACTGAATGAAAAAAAGCAATCTCAAAAGTTTAATAGCGTATGATTCTTGTGGCACTCTTGAAATAACAAAATTATAAAAGTAGTGAACAGATCAGTGGGTGTCAGGGGTTCAGTCAGGTGTGAGGGGGGAGAGAAGTGGGTGCATCTATAAAAAGGTGATATGAAGGTTCCTTGATGTAAAGAAAAGTAAGTTTGGGTATTGTGATTTAATAGTTTGCAAAAGTATTACTATGAAAGAAAATGAGTAAAGGATGCACAGGGTCTCTTTGTATTACTTCTTATAACTGCTTGTGAATGTACAATTGTCTCAATATAAAGAGTCAGTTTTAATAAAATTGTGTGTTAATACCTTCCCTTCTACTATCTATACTCTTCCTTTTAGTAGAGTTTCAGAAAAAAAGAAGATAGCATATGCTCAATTTACCATGATTAGCCAAAAACTCAGTATATTTATTTTTTCAAAGTCCTGTTTTATTTTTTTTTAGAAACTGTGCTGCACAAAGAGATACTTAGAAAAATGTAAATTTATTTTATTTTTTGGAAATTTTATTATAATTGAATCTGCAGTAAACATGAAAAAAATCCAAGTGATGTTGCTATACACAAATTTTCAGTGGAGCCTGCCAAATTTGGCCAGCTGACTGAATAGTTTATAAATCTAACTTTTGTGTGGTTTAGTCTAGCCTTTAGTCAAAACTGTATCAATCCCAACCTACTTCACACCCAAAGATAACATTATTTTTTGCTTGATTTTAAATAATTATTCCTGTATTTAAAATACCCTAGGTTTCACTGGAAATTAGCAGTGTTAAACACATCCAATTCCTTTTATTCCTAATAATTTGGCAATACAAACACATTTTTCAGAAAAAAATTGGAGAAATTGTTAAAAATGTATTTTCTCTACATCACTGGATGGCTAGAAAATTCTCTTTATTATGTAAAATGTTAGAGAAATGTTTAAAATGAAAATGAATTTATTCTAAAGCTAATAGATATTAGCAAAAAGTATCCTGAACTCATGTATTAAAATTTTGTTCATTCTTTACTTTTTATTTAGGTTTTGAGATTATATATGTAATATTTTTTCAGTAATAAATACATTCTCAAATCCTCTTTTATTTAATTCCAAATTGAAACATTTAAAAGAAATAAAGTGCTCCAGTAACTTTAAATCACTCCCTATAACACATGGCAATTTGAAAGTACTGATGCATTTTATAAGGGTTTCTCTTTCAAAGTGTTCAATGTTTAGGGATTATAAAGTGTTATTTAACTTTATTGCAATACTTTAGATTTATTAGTATCATTTTAAAACAAGGAGGATTGTAATGTCTTATAAATCTATCAACTAAAACAGTATAAAATATACTTAATTGCTATAAAAGCCATAAGGAGGCATATACTGAATGACAGAGGAACAAGAAATGAAGAATAAGAACCATAAACAGTTTTGAGGTTGAGCTTTTTTGAACTATAAATTAGGAACCTTAGGAATAATAAACAAATGATAGTTGCTTAAAAATCCTATATAATTAATTTAAAATATAAAATATTAACAAATAGCATTTGATATTAAAAAAAAAAAATCTTTAGGTCAGTTATAAGATGTACAGAGTTGAATGCCAGTTGAAGAATAGATGTCAAAATGAACAAAACACAGTATGGCAGGCACTTCAATAAAGGCCCTAAAAGATTTCCACCTCCTGGTGTTCATGATATTGGATAATACTGTTTTTGAGTGCGAACTAGGCCTACAGAGTCTCTTTTTAATACTACACTATGACAAAAGTGATATTATTTCTGAGATGTAGATTAAAAAATTCAATGGCTTCCTTCTAACCTGCCCTTTTGTTGCATTATTCCATTGAAGATGCATGTTGTAAACTGCCTTACAGCTATGCCAAGGGAGCAAGGGTCTGATTCACTGCCCAACATAAGAACTGAATCCAGCCAACAACTGTTAGGGACTTAAAAGCAGATCATTCTCACTAATGCCTCTATCAGAGACAATGGCCCCTGCTACCATCTTGACTTCAATTTCACTTGAGACTTTGAGCCACTTAAACTAAGCAGGATTTGTGATCAATACATGCTCTGAGATAATATTTGTTATTTTAAGCCATTAAATGGGCAATAGAGAACTAATATACACAGGTATACCAATAACACAAAGGAAATAAATAGCACTGTATATATTTACATGAAAATATTAAAAAAATTGAATCACTGGACCAAAATGATAAAGACTATCAGATATGAGTGAAATAAATAACAACAAAAACAAGATTAATGTTATTGAAATTGAAAGCTGGTACTTTAAAATATATTAATATCAAAACAATCTCTAACAAAAATTGTCAGAGGAAAAAAAGAGGTGTTTAAAATAAAAATGCAGAATAAAGGAGGGGAAATAATCAATATAAACTAAAACATGATAAAGGAATATTATAAATATCAATACCTACATAAATTTGAAGAGTGAGACGATGTATTAATTCTCAAAAAACACAAAATGCTAAATTGGTATACAAAAGTGAAAAACTTGAGTAGTTTCATAAACTCTAGAGAGATTGAAATAAAGTTCAAAAATATTCATGTCTAGGCAATATTATCTATGCATTTTACCAGATTTGATATTTTGAAAGTTCGTATTTTCTGTAATTACACAAGAAGTTCTGAAACAGAAAAAGAGTAAAATCTGATTAATTTTATGAGGATAAAATAAATATATCCCACAGTTTGATAAGCAAACTATAATATTATGTATGCTATTTCACAAAAAATTAATCATTGATTAATAATCAATTTCACCACCTTATTAAATATCATAAAATTCATAACTCACTATATTCAATACTTCATATTTGTTATAGTAATACATTATAGACTGTATTAATCATTGATATATTGATAATATTCTTTCCAAAAATATTATTGAAAATCAATGTGAAAATTGTAAGGATTTTTTAAAAATGAGTTTTATAGGAAGAATATTTTCATGTTAGCTAAATCATCATTTTAAAGGTGCATATTAGGAACAGACATATTGAAATAGACATTAGAAAAGTTTTCAAATGGAAAAAAAATTTATAAATTAAAGCAATGTGAATATGCTTGCCTTTGGGAATACCTGCCTAGAGAAATGAGAGTTATTTTTTGTTATATTAAATCAGGTATAGATATATTCATGTGTATATTTTAACCTTATAAAGGTAAAATATCACAAATTAGAAATAAATTCTAAATTTTCTTTAAGTTTGCTAATTGATTACATTGTATGTCAAGCATTGAAATAAGCCTCGATTGGATCCCAAGTTTTGCTTTAGTCCCACTTATACAAACCTTTCAGATATATTGCCATGAATAAAGAGAGTGAAATTCTTCTCATATCCTGAGATAACCAGGGTTTATGGGTTTTTTTTTTGCATGGATGCTAGTGTCGTAACACATGTATATTTTGTTTTTATATGGTTATACAAATAAATTCATCAACTGCATATGTTTCTCTGATATTTAATTTTCCCACTGTTGCCATTCTGATATCATAATGATTATTTATATAAGTATAATCTTAAAAAATATATGAAATTCACATCATGTAAATAAATGGAATATTTATTGGTTACCTCCATTCATTGTGAAGATTTTAAATCGCTGTCTACCTTTTGAAAATTGAGATTCATCTTTAAAATAAGGGTATACAGTGATAAAGTAACTTTTGGGGAGTACATAAATAAACAATATTTTAAACTTAACCAATATCAAAAATTAAGAAGTTCTATGTGGAGGGCATGACTTTACACATTGAAAAGTCAGTAATTGAAAAAAAAATCAGACAAAGAAAAAAATACTCCTACCTTCATTCTAATGAAAGGAGATATACGTAAAAAATAAATCTATAAATAAGATATATATTTAACACACAAGTTATTAGATGAGGAAAAAAGGAACTGAGTACTGTTAGGATAGGACCTTCAATTTTAAATAGTCAAAGAAGACTTCATTGAGAAGGCGGTATTTAAAATGAAGACCTGAATTTTGCGAGATACTGAGTAACCTGTAAATTTTGGGGAAAAGTATTCCAGAAAGAGAGAATGAAAACACCAGCGTTTTGAGGGAAAAGAATGCATGATGTGTTAGAGATACTACAACAAAAAAATTAAGGTCTATGCAAAGATACAAAACAAGATACGGCTAGTGAGGGAGGAATTGCTGTGAAGTGAAATTAGACGTCTGCAGAAGGAGCAGGCTGTGGTAAAATGATCAGGGATTCAGTTTGAAGTATATTATGTTTGTGATGCTTAGTAGATACCCACATAGAGGAGCAGAGTAGGAGGTTGAATAGAGAAGTCTGTTTTCTTGGAGAGCTCAGGCTTACCAGTGAAACTTTAAGTGTTTGAAATACCAACTGTGTTACTTTGTTGGCACCAAGCCAGCTCTGAGATAAAATATTAAATTTCAGAAGGTATGGGCATAAAATAGAGAAGTAAAAGTATTGAGACTATGATAGAAAACCATGAGAGTGTTGTGCCCTGAAGCAAATGAAGAAAGTATATCCGGAGGAAGCAGTGATCAACACAACAAATGCTGTTTTAAGGACTTTTTGTAACCCCATGGGCTGTAGCCACCAGGCTTCTCTGTACATGGAATTTTCAAGGCAAGAATACTGGAGTGGGTAGATATTCCCTTTCCAGGGGACCTTCCCAACTCAGGGATTGAACCCCGGTCTCCTGCATTGCTAGCAAGATTCTTTACCATTTGAGTCACCAGGGAAGTTCTGGAAGTGGCACATACCACAAATATTACAAAATCCAGAGAAAAATAATACAGTGTTTTTATTAAATTAACTACCTGACATAAATCTGTATTTTTTCCCCCATACATATTTGGTTGCATATCCCTTGTTATCATCTTTATATGACAAGGATTTTGTAGAATTATTTCTGAAAAGAAGTAAAAACATTAGTCTTTTCTCTAATCAGTTGCTATTTATTTTCATTATCAATTAGAAAAGTTCTTTCATGAATTTTGATAATAAAATTCATAGGTTCCTGTGGCGATATAATGAGTTTGGGTATTAAAGTTTATACCAGTCTTATTTCTATCATTTTATATTTTTTCCTTGTTATTAGTCACATGCTAATTTGTATAGGATCAATTATTCTGAGACAAAAAATGCAAACAAAAAGAATAATCACTATAATGTATTGAGTAACAATGTTCAAACAACTTATTTCTATATACTACACATTGAGTTATTGATACATATTTGAAGTTTTATCCACAGAATTTTTATTTCTTTAAGCACTATAAGAGTAGAACCACCATAATTCTCAAGATTTGATATGTTAAATATTCTCAGATTCAATCCAATATGTGGAGATTCATTAAAATTTTACCTCACACACCATTGTATTTATTGCTTATAAATATTATGGCCCTGCAAACATACAATTTCTGATAAATTCTATTTTTCATAATTCACAAAGGAAAGAGTACAGTTTTATATATATTATATATATATATATATACACACACACTTAGGTTTCTGACAGATGAGAGCATTCATTTTGACTATGTAGTTATGAGAACTAAAACATTGCTTATGATTCTACATCTGATGAATGGATACACTTTCGAGTGTAGCATCTGTCACTGTATATTTCAAGATTTGTATCTCCTTTACTGCCTACAAACTTTCAGATTCCAGATGCATAGACTGTACTTACCTGCACCTCTATGTCACAATTGCAGATAAATCTGTGCTCTAAGTGTCAGTGTTCCTAGAAGGTATTTCTATTGCACTTTGGCCAGAATAACCAAACACACACAGAAATGATTATAAACAATGTGATTATGTCCCTAATAAGCCAAAGTAACTTACCCTTGACTGGAGTCCCAAAATGTCCAGGACCCACTGTTCTCTAGCTCAAGGAAAAGAGTGAAGAAGAATAAGGAAGGGGAAGAGGGACTGGTCTTAACTATTTGAGGTAAAATACTTTACTTTTCTAAATTTTATTGACACATATTTAAATTAGGACCTCCAAATTAGAAAGATAGAAATGGCACATAAAAGTGAGAGGCCCCAGACCTTAAGCATAATAAGGTTCACAGGAAATCCACCTTGGCTTAGAGCTGGATTACAATGTCGATAAAACAATATGGCAGAATGGTGAGAGGCAAAGCTAACCAGTAATGCAATTAAGAAACAGTGAGAGGAAAATTTTAACAGCTTTATCCTTCAGTTCTAACGCTGTTTCCACTCACGGTCTGCCAAATGAAATCTAGTGTGACCTCTCTTAAATCTTTCATGAAACCAGTACCCACCCCCCAGAAGCAAAGATGATTATGGATTCATTTGTGACAAGGAGTTTTTTGATGGGGGTTGAGGGGGTAGGTTTGCAACTGACTTCACAATGTTACAGGGTTTGCTGCTAAGTCACTTCAGTCATGTCTGACTCTGTGCGACCCCATAGACGGCAGCCCACCAGGCTCCCCTGTCTCTGGGATTCTCCAGGCAAGAACACTGGAGTGGGTTGTCATTTCCTTCTCCAATGCATGAAAGTGAAAAGTGAAAGTGAAGTCACTCAGTCGTGTCCAACTCTTCACAACCCCACAGATTGCAGCCCACCAGGCTCCTCTGCTCATGGGGTTTTCCAGGCAAGAGTACTGGAGTGCGGTTACATTGCCTTCTCTGTTACAGGGTATACATACATAAATTTTCTGTAAAATGGTCACTACAAAAGAGTTATTTTGAATTTGAGGTTATTTCATATTTTTGCCATACACCTAGAAACTGCTCAAAAAGTATCTCCTGAATATATAAATGGATGTGGAAAATGTTATCATCCACAAAGCAAAACAGAGGATGAATACCTGCCACATAACTCAGGTGAAAAATAATAATTTAAAAAAAAAGGAAACTGAGGCAACTTTTCTTTTTTATAGTAGTATCTGAGTAATTATTTTCCCCCATTACCTTACCATGTCCCTGTCATATAATTGTCTGCTAAGTAAAATATTCCAATGTTTAAATTATTCCAATTATTCTCCATATGGGAACAGTCACTTTTTATTCATTTGTACTGGAAAGAGAACCATGTTATGTATGAAGTATAGTATGAATTTTCTTTGGTTAATACAACTTATATTTTCTCACATTTGATCAAAATATACCCTGTGATGTTGAATTGTAATACATGTTAATCTGTATTATATATACACACACAACACATATAGTTATCTTGTACTGTGCAACATTAAAACATCAATATTCTGAAATTGCAATAGAAGTCCTTATCTCTAAGACACAATTCTGGATTTATAATCAAATGTTTATATATATATTAATGTTCTTCCACTGTAAATAATAAATGTTATCAACACAGAAATACAATTTTAAAATCAGAGATTAATGGACCAAGACACTGTATAAAAACAGCAAATTACATTAACTCTGACATGTTTTTCAGAAGTTCTACTGAAATATCTAGAAAATGTATTAGCAATGCAATATGGTTAGCTTTCTGCCATAGCTGTTTTTTATAATAGGTTTATCTTGCTTTTCACCTGCAAGGTTATTTTAAAGAATAGATACTCTGTGACTGTGTGTAACTTACTTGAAGAGATAACTTAAAAAGAGTAACCAAAATAGGTAACCAGGAAAGATGATCATTACAAGCAAATAATAAAAATGCCAAATTATAAATTTCCTCTTCCTCTTGCTTCTTCACCATTTCTCCTGATCTTTATTTTCATCTCAAAGAGATAAAATTCCTTGAATAAAAGGAGTCTTACATTTCCTTTTATCTCTAGTAATTGCCTTAGTACATAAGAAAGTACAGATGCTCTAATGATGTTTATCTCATCTGCTGTTGATTAATCTTGGACCAGTTGATAAATATAAACTTAACAAGTTAAAAAAATTAAAAGTTAGAATGCCCTGGGCTTCAGGTAAATGTCTCAGGTTATTAACCTCCAAAAAATTATGTCCTATACTTCGCCTAAGCCATCAAACATATGGTTGTATGTCACAATCTTTTCCTAATAACTAATTCAACATCAAATCCCAATATCAAGTATTATATGCCATTATATTAATTTCTTTAAGTATTTTTATTGGTAAAATTATCCACCCCACCAAGTTCTCCAAACTTGTGAGGCTGACACCTTTTGTAATCTTTATAACTCACAACCCTGCCTTTTTCATCACTTCCTAGTACAACTGAGTCCGTGATTCAGCAATAGAATTAATTGATTGTATGTATCATCAACTCTCTTGCCTACTTTCTCCCCAGATCAGATCAGTCGCTCAGTCGTGTCCCACTCTTTGCGACCCCATGAATCGCAGCACGCCAGGCCTCCCTGTCCATCACCAACTCCCGGAGGTCACTGAGAGTCACATCCATCAAATCAGTGATGCCATTCAGCCATCTCATCCTCTGACGTCCCCTTCTCCTCCTGCCCCCAATCCCTCCCAGCATCAGAATCTTCTCCAATGAGTCAACTCTTTGCATGAGGTGGCCAAAATATAGGAGTCTCAGCTTTAGCATCATTCCTTCCAAAGAAATCCCAGGGCTGATCTCCTTCAGAATGGACTGGTTGGATGTCCTTGCAGTCCAAGGGACTCTCAAGAGTCTTCTCCAACACCACAGTTCAAAAGCATCAATTCTTCAGCACTCAGCCTTCTTCACAGTCCAGCTCTCACATCCATACATGACCACAGGAAAAACCATAGCCTTGACTAGGCGAACCTTTGTTGGCAAAGTAATGTCTCTGCTTTTGAATATGCTATCTAGGTTGGTCATAACTTTCCTTCCAAGGAGTAAGCAACCAAAATCCTATGTAAACTATAAATTCAACTATGCCTACTTTATTTCTATACCAGAGAGTTTTCTCAAAGCTTAAGGAACTCACACAGCAATGCTGATCTGATTCAGCTTTTAGTCGCTCTGTCGTGTCCGACTCTTTGCTGCCCCATGGATTGCAGCACACCAGGCCTCCCTGTCCATCACCAACTCCCATAGCATTCTCAAACTTATGTTCATCGAGTCGGTGATGCCATCCAACTAACTGGATTCGCTCTAAATTTTTAATCGCAAATCTTAAATGGGAAGCATCTCTGCTGCCCAACTTACTACACTTCTCTTGAGAATTAATTATCCCATCTGCAAGTATGTCTTTAACACTCTCTTTTTGTCTGTCAGTCTTTCTCTACCTTCATCCTTTCCTGATTATCTTAGTTCACTGCTGCTGCTGCTGTTAAGTCACTTCAGTCTTGTCTGACTCTGTGCAATCCCATAGATGGCAGCCTACCAGGCTCCACCTTCCCTGGGATTCTCCAGGCAAGAACACTGGAGTGGGTTGCCATTTCCTTCTCCAATGCATGAAAGTGAAAAGTGAAAGTGAAGTTGCTCAGTCGTGTCCGACTTTTCCCGACCCCATGGACTGTAGCCCACCAGGCTCCTCTGTCCATGGGATTTTCCAGGCAAGAGTACTGGAGTGGGGTGATATAATCAACCAGAAAAAGGATTTTAATTTCCTTCTAAAATTGTCTCCACCAACCACCACACACTCTGCCTTTCTTCTTGGTTCAACAGTTTCTGTATAAGGCAATCTCTTCTATGGCATAATCGATTTCCACTCAAATACACTGTCCTGAAAAGTATTCCCATCCTCTACTGTGGCATTACTGTTCATCTCCATTGGAGCATGTTAACCAAAATAAAAAGCTGTGGCAAAAGCTCTTCCTTATTAAAAATAATCTACTGTCAATTTCTTCAATTATTGCATAGGACAACACTCAGAAATGTCAAATTATAGTATAGGGCTAAAATTATAGTATAGGGCTATACTACTGGCCCTACTTAATCTATTATTTCTTCAGTCTACTTCAAAAAGTCTTGTGTACCCATGTCTGCACTGAAAATACTTCCATCTATTTTACTGATATCTATATTGTCATGCCAAATGGTCTTTACCTTTTTCTTTATTGATTTTTGAGCAATTTTTGATTCAATTGATCTCACCATTCCTCCTGAAGCACTTTCTGGAAAAATCGCCATTTCCCAATACTTATTCTTTCTATTAAGCTGACTGTTTTGAGGCTTTTTTGATGGATGCATTTTCTTTTTCCTTCTCCAAGTTGCTGAGTCCTATAGAGCTCAGACTTTCAAACTCTTCTCTTCCTTTCACTCTGTCTATGTCATTAACTAGGTAAACCAGACCATGGCCGTGGACTGAAATTCCACTTATAATCTGAACACTCTCTTCTTTAAAATATTCAACCCAAACTTTTTTCAGAAATGCCAAAAGTCTGAGACTAAATGTCCAAATGTTTTCCTTACACTTTTACATGTTAGGTTAGCAGACATCTCAGGCATAACACATTCAAAACTGAACTCTTGAATTTTTGCCCTTAAAACCTTTCCACTCTCAGTGTTATCATCTCAGTGATCATCATTCAGTGATTCCCGTTCCCACACATACCTGTGCCTTCTATGTTACTTACGAGGGAAAAAACCTTGGCCTTAACTTAGACTACTTATTTTTTTTTGGCTTACCCTCCATATCCAAACTATAAATAAATGATATATCCCGATTTTGAAACATTTCTCACAACTGTTGTGACTACTGTTCTGATCCAAGCCATCCCTCAAACTTATGTGGAAGAATCCTATAAATCGTACAAAATTGATTTGTTCTCATGCCCCTTCTCCTATTCAGCAATTTCTGCTCGAAGCATTATCAGTTTATATCAACATTCAAACAAAGCACCTCAGGAGGCTTTCTCAAAGAAACTGTAAAACCTTTGTTGTGATCTACATCACCTGTTATTATATCTCTGATCTTTATTTTCATTTTATAATGTTATATTATAGCCTTACAAATTTTTGAACTTTCTAAGCATGTTCTTGGCTCAGTTATACAGTTATATTTTCCCTGGAAAGATCCTTCCCTTTTATTTAAATAATTGTATCCATTCTTCAGGCCTCCTAGGTGACAGAGTGGTAAAGAATCTGCCTGCCAGTGAAGGAGATGCAGGAGACATGAGTTTGATCCCTGCATCAGGAAGATCCCCAGGAGTAGGAAATGATAATCCACTCGAGTATTCTTGCCTAGGAAATTTCATGGACAGAAGAGTTTGGAGGACTATGAGTCCATGGGGTTACAAAGAGTCAGACACGACTGAGAGACTAATCAACCATAAAAATCCTTTATCCAAATAATACCACAAAGAAACCTTCCAAGTTGTTCTGTCTAAAATATCTCCCCTTAACATTTAAATTCTCTTAAATTACCTTACCTTGTCTTCTTCATAGGTCTTATAACTGTTTGGCCTTGTATTTCATATGTATTTATTTGTTTAGTGTTTATTTCCAGCGTCCTGAAATAGACTGTAAAGTCCACCAAGGAATACACTCCATCTCCAATACACTTAAAGTAGGCACAAGGTCCAAGCTCAATAAATACCCTTGTTAAATTAATAGGAAACTGCCTCAACCTATAAAGAAAAAAATTAATTTATCATGAATTTTTGACATCTACGAGAAGTTGCATTGTGGTTTGTATTAGGGTTTGGTCAAAGAAGTAGAATTACTATGAGATATACTGAATTAAGGAATTTATTTTTGAGATTAGAACTCTGCAGTTATCAGTTGTTCTTTTTTATTCATCCTCAGGACCTCTGCATAGTCTGTGTGGGCTAATTCAGACTTTCTCACAGCATAGTGGCTTTAATGATGTATGACCTCATATTTTTCCACCTTAGGTTTCCAAAGCAAGTAAATCAGGCAGAAGGTGAATTATGTTTTGTGACAGAGCCTCAAAAACATTTACCCTCACTTCTGTTCTGTTGATTACAAGTGAGTCATTGGCCAGTCTAGATACACATGGAAGGGACTTAGGCTCCGTGTTATAGGGTGGTAACTTGGGTCTATGTATAATTGTTACATTCACTTATTGAAAATACGACCTTCTATATTTCATCCTCTAACTACAACAATTCACATCCTCCCCATATGCAATACACAGTAATTTCTCCCTGCCAAGTCTCTTCAAGTTTCATCCTATTAAAGAATCAGCTTGAAGTCCAGAGTCATCTTCTAAATCAGGTCCAAGTGATCATGAGCTCATCTGGTACAATTCTTTCTATATTGGTCTTATTTAGAAGATCTAAAGAGACAAATTACTTCTCCAGCTCCACCACATACACACACACACACACACACACACACACACTCTCTCTCTCTCTCTCTCTCTCTCAATGTATGACAGGATGACAGGACAAGTTGACCACCATAGATATACTCATTTAAATAAGTAGAAAGGAAAAAGCACCCAGCAATATCCATAGCACTTACGAAATTCAGCAGATCACAAGTTGCCAATTTCGGAATTAGGACCTAGTCCTATTTGGTAATTTCTATATACATTGGCTCTACCATCTATACTATTGATTACAACTTGTACGTGATCCTTTCTTTTTTCATAAGAAAACTGACTTTGCCACTGAGTGGACTTATTACCATGCTCCCTGCCAATAAAAGTTTGTGGACCTGAAGGCCCCTTTAATCTTGTACATCTTCTGTCACTATAATTCTAGCTGTAGGTAACTTCCACTAAGGAAAAAAAAATCTTAAAAATGTGTGGACTTTTTTATGCATTGTAGTGGAGTACATTCAATTTGAAAAAAAGGAAGAACCAGCAATCTCTTTGAGACAAATCTTTCCCTATTTTAGGCTCTGGGAGAGGCTGGTATAGAACACTGCTTTTAAGTTTCTCCTAATCTCTATTATTTAAGTGAAAGGACCTTGAAGGCATGCCTTTAAGATCCAAAGAAGAACTTTGGTCTATTTGAAAATGTGAGTCATTGGTATAAATCTTTCTGAAATCTTAAGAAAGGATTCTATAATCCTACTCTGATTTTTAATTTTATACTAAAGTTCTTACTTTTGAACTATAGCTAGCTGGAAACATTATTCTAAGCCCTTTGCATTTCCCATAATGTCACTGCAACACAGAATAACTCATTTTTTAATACAGGTCTTGGGCTTCCCTAGTGGCTCAGATGGTAAAGAATCCACCTGCAATGAAGGATACCTGGGTTTGATCCCTGAGTTGAGAAGATCCCCTGGAGAAGGGAAGGGCTACACACTCCAGTATTCTTGCCTCCAGGGACAGAGGAGCCTGGAGGCCTACAGTCCAAAAGTTCACAAGGAGTCAGCCATGACTGAACTACTAAGCACATCAAGCAGGCGTGTGGTACATCTCTTTCCTCATTCACTTTGCTGTAAACTTTCTCTAAGAGGTACCCTCAACATTTTGCTGAGAAGTGTCTTGTACAAGTTCATCAGGTTATTAAGTATATTTTCTATTTTCCCTGCTACCACAGGTGATAGTTTAGTTGTATTTTCTGGCACCGTAATATGTGTCTCTTCTGCTGCTGTTGCTGCTGCTAAGTCGCTTCAGTCGTGTCCGACTCTGTGCGACCCCTGAGACGGCAGCCCACCAGGCTCCCCGTCCCTGGGATTCTCCAGGCAAGAACACTAGAGTGGGTTGCCATTTCCTTCTCCAATGCATGAAAGTGAAAAGTGAAAGTGAAGTTGCTCAGTCGTGTCCGACCTTCATTGACCCCATGGACTGCAGCCTTCCAGGCTCCTCCGTCCATGAGATTTTCCAGGCAAGGGTACTGGAGTGGGGTGCCATTTCCTTCTTCATGGGTCTCTTCTACCAGCCTTCAAAAACAAGATCCTCACTCTTCTTTAATACGTTACTGACAATATTTCTAGGTCATTTAAACTTCAGTATTTATTGTGATTAGGGCCACACCTGTTTCAATTAACCATCCCCTCAAAGTTTTTTCAGCTCTGTCTTAATTCTCAGTTCAAAAGCCAATGTCATGTTCTTTTGTAAAAATACCCTTTCCTGTGATTAATTTTAGTTTTAAGTATGAGAACTAATTCCTACCAATGACCTGGAGATCTGCCAGTTGTGTACACATTGAAAAAGGTTTCTTTTTTTCTTTCTTTTTTTTTTTTTTATTAAGGCAAAATAGGAGCATCAAATTTATTTTCCTGCTGAATCTTTTAATGAAAAAAATGCAATAACTGTAACTGATACAGCCTTACTACATTTTGAAGGAAATTTGGCTTGAGTAAGCTGATGGACATTATAGGGGAGCTAAATTTCCTCTACACCCATCACAGATCTCTGATTTCATGTATAAAAGGTAGGAATGTCTAAGTGAGCACTGCTGCTGCTGCTGCTAAGTCACTTCAGTCGTGTCCGACTCTGTGTGACCCCATAGACGTCAGCCCACCGGGCTCTACTGCCCCTGGGATTCTCCAGGCAAGAACACTGGAGTGGGCTGCCATTTCCTTCTCCAGTGCATGAAAGTGAAAAAGTGAAAGTGAAGTCACTCAGTCGTGTCCGACTCTTATCGACCCCACGGACTGCAGCCTACCAGGCTCCTCCATCCATGGGATTTTCCAGGCAAGAGTACTGGAGTGGGGTGCCATTGCCTTCTCTGAAGTGAGCACTAGAACACCACAAATCTCCAGATTTCCTCAAAATCTTAAGACTGAAAGAACTGTTTCTTTCATCTTCTTAACTCCTCTTTACCTCAAACACTGTTCAAGCCTTCAGCTTCCAACAACTGGCAAACAGGCATCTCATCTCAGAGGGACCAGTTACTTGTCTTGGAGTTTCTCTGACACCAAAGAGCTGGTCACCTAGAGAAAACACTTGGGACTTGAGCTTGCATAAACTGAGACCTGTAGAGATTAGCAGCCCATGAGGAGATTCCCTGGTAGTTCAATGGCTAAGATTCCATACTACCAATGCCACACCTAAGACCTGGCACAGTCGTATAAATTAAAAAATAAAGTTAAAAAATTTAAAAAAGCTTAAGTATCCAGAGACAGAAAACCTGACATTAAAAAAAAAAAAAAAAAAGACCCTTTAGGCAATTCCTGATCTATGTCAGAGGGAGTCAGGAGATAAAGGGTTCATTCAAAAATACTCTGCTCTTCTGAACTTATAGGTGGACTATCCCGATTTCATCCTACATGGCTTCTTGAAAATTCACAGATGCACTGAGCCCCAGCTGCCCATATTGATGGACCAGCTTGATAACACACTTTTGTATTGACCATTTTCTTTCTGATATTTCCTAGTTCCCCATTCCTGGCCTCTGGACTTTCCAAAATAAACAATTTGTATGAGGACTTCAGCTCAGGCTTTGAGTTCCTAGGCAATGCCAGCAATAGACTCAGACCAAACATTACAGACATGTTTATAGTTTAATGAATCTACTAATTAGAGGAATTTATTCCCTATTCAAAGAAAATAATAACTCCGATTTATAAATACAGAAATGCCTGTGTCTCTTTTTAACCATGGTTCATCCACTTGGTGTTTGATTTGTCAAATAAAATTAAGTTGCTTCTCTGGGGCCCTACTTAATTACTACAGCACCTAGATAAACTCTCTGTTTGCTCAGAAAGCCAAGTTTTAAGAGCTGCTCCTAATAAAGATGTTCTTTGCCTCATCAATTTGTATTGTACACTGTTGCTGCAGATTAAATTGATCAAAATGCTAGTCTTTTCTTTAATATGAAGGCCAGTTTTATATTTTAAGACAAAACTAAAAAATTGAAAATGCTTCAAAGAAGAGACACAGCAATACTTAAAGGAATGGAAAATGGAACATAGAGTAAAGGCACTATTTTTGTATCTCCAAGACAACAAGCACTGGTTAAGGTTTCACAGCAATGAGGATATCATTTACATCTAAAATTAATGTAATTTGCTTTTATAAAAGTTTGGTTACAAGTTGGGAGATTTTAGTAGCTTTTATTGGGAAATAGACTACAATCATCTTTTATGGTTAATAATGAAAACCATTTGCCATCCAATTTTGATTTTTAATATTAAACTAACAATCAAATCAAAAGTTTTGATAAAATGATTAGCCTGAAAAAAGTGCATTTCTTCAGAAAAATTAATCTAAAGAACACTTAAATTGGTGATGTCAAGATAATATGTGTTGTTAAAGTCAAATCTTCAATGTTTGCAATTTCAGAAGTGTTGTCAATATTTTTATGCTTTCTTATTAGATATCCAAAGCCACATAGTATTATGAATTTTTAATAACATGTAATGAAAGACAAATCATAAATCTAATAATAGAACATTAATTTAATTTCATCGGAGAAGGCAATGGCACCCCACCCCAGTACTTTTGCCTGGAAAATCCCATGGACGGAGGATCCTGGTAGGCTCCAGTCCATGGGGTCGCTAAGAGTCGGACACAACTGAGTGACTTCACTTTCACTTTTCACTTTCATGCATTGGGGAAGGAAATGGCAACCCACTCCAGTGTCCTTGCCTGGAGAATCTCAGAGACGGGGAACCTGTTGGGCTTCCGTCTATGGGGTTGCACAGAGTTGGACACGACTGAAGCGACTTAGCAGCAGCAATTTAATTTCATGATAACTTCAAATTTCTTATGAAACATTCTATTTGACTCTTTCACAAGTGAAAATGAATTATTTTCAAAATTTAAAAAATCTATTGAAATAGAAATACTTGCCAGGTAAAAGATTTCACATAATCATCAAAATAAGAGAAATATTAAAAAGTGAAGATCATTAAGGCTCAAACCATGAAGCATAAGAATAAAGATATTGTTGTCATCTGTAGAAAGGTATTTTTTATCACATATGTCAAATTAATGTGAGTTCCAAAAAAGCTAGAGCAAATTGAAGAATACCCTGAGCTACCAAATACGACAAAAGCTTTACAGTTCTCCAGGCCCAAGATGACATTACTATTTACATAATGTAGGGCTGAGTCAATAATAAGGACCATTTTGATTTCTCAGAGAATGTGAAGAAAAATAAGGGAACTAAAGGTAAACAGGAAAGTAGAAAAGAACCGCATCCATAAAATAGATTGTGCATTGATCATGGGAGTTTCAATTACTGGAAAAATGTCTTGCACAATAGCCCTGGAGTCGATAAAGTAAAATGCATAGTCTTAGGAGGAATGCTGGATGATTCTCACACAACATTTATTATGGAACCTCAACAGAACAGTAAAAACAAGAACTCCTGGACAGAATCTTACTGAACAAACTCAGACACCATGGAATTTCGAGAGTTCGGTGATCACTAGACTTCAAAATATTTTCAATTTCCATTGAAGTAGATGATGTCTGTTGTTTTTAATAAACTATGTAAACTACCATAGTTTTGATGCTTGTGTTCTCTTACCCAGAAGTCTTCAATTTTCTTGTTTGTTAAAACAAAAGTCATTCTCATCCATCAGCAATGTTAAAATCATGGCCCACACCTTTGAACAATTATTTATCTAACTTAATCACCCCCCCCCCCCAATTATCCTAAGCTTGGACTGAAGCCCACCAGGCTCCTGTGTCCATGAGATTTCCAGGCAAGGATACTGGAGTGGGTTGTTATTTCCTTCTCCACCCTAAGCTTATATATGGTTATCTCAATTGATACTTCTTTTTGAAACCATCCATGTCTAATCTCTGTATTTTCTGCTTTAGCGTGTATTTATAAGTTTAACAATGTTTTTAAAGAGAAATTACTAGTTAGTGAAATTTGAAACAAAACAGCATCCATTTTATTTATTGGAAATCCAAAACTAAGTATCTAATGTTCATTGTGCATTGTGCAGTCACGACTGACTCTTTGTGACCCTATGGACTGTAGTCACCAGGATCCTCTGTCCATGGGATTCTCCAGGCAAGAATACTGGAGTGGGTTGCCATGCCACACTTCAGGGGATCTTCCCAACCCAGGGATCAAACCGACATCTCTTATGTTTCCTGCATTGGCAGGAGGGTTCTTTCCCAATAGCGCCACCTGTTCTAATGTGCATTAGTGATATTTTAAAACAATTAGAGCTTTTGCGTAGACACAATTTACCAGCCTTTTCAGGTAAGAACTATTTGTTTGAACATCAACCCTCATATAGCTATACAAGTATACATTTCACTTCGTTCTTAGCAAATAAATTGTTAACATTTCAATTTCCATAAACTTGACTTACAACATCTAATGCCACATCTGGGACATCTCAACATCACAAGCAAATATCAACAAAGATACTACTACTACCACTAATGATAATAATACAAGAAGAAGAAAGAGGAGGAGAAAAGTTTCAGTGTAAATTTTAAGTATTAGGCTCCTTTTGTATAATTATATATATACATACATGAACATTTTATGATTCTTTGTACAATAAACTGAAATCAAATTAACTGCACAACTGATAAATTCAATGAAAATTACATTTCCTCTTTAACTGAATTACCTAGTCATATTAGTATAAATGACTGATCAGCAACAGAAGAGAATAAATGGATTATGCCTTTTGCTGTTGTTCAGTTGCTAAGTCATGTCCAACTCTTTGCTGCGCATGGACTGCAGCATGCCTAACACTGGTATTAAAATCTACAGATTAGATTATCCTTGAACACTGATTATATAACTCATATAAGATTTATATTTTGAATGCTGAGATATATACATGAACATGCTCTTTTTTGAACACTAATTTTTAATAGAAAAATATTGTAGAATACTCATTTTGACTTTATAGTGATATTTTTGCATATCATAAACACTAGCAAAAATAATTGCAGTGAAGATTCAATACAAAAATAATTTGAGGAAGGTCAAACATTGAGTGAATTTTTTTAAAGGTAAATAGAAAAACAAGTCTATCCTGGGCATTTTTGACTAAAGATCAGAGAACATTTTTATAAATGGCATTTTTCTATAAAGAAACACATCACACATTTACCAATAAGAAGGCACTTGACTAGCATATGTTGCCAATAATTAAGCTCTTAAATCTGACAGGGCATCTGTTTTAGGTTCATTCAAGGAGATAACAACTGAGGGACTGCTTGGACTAAAATCTGTTATCTTGCTAATGATGAACCTCTCTGAGGGAGCAAGAGACAAATGCACTCACATTCACTATATACTCTATTTTCTCTTTATCATTTACTTTTATTGTTTTCTCTTGCTCTTTGTACTTTTCCTCATTTTCAGTAATTATTATTCTATAATATCCTTTGTTTGACTAACATATTATGTAAATAAAATTCATTTAACATTGAGTATGATGGCTTCTAATTCTCTTGGAAATCAGTCTGAGAATTGACCTTTCATATCTTTCATGGAAGAAGAATTGAGAGACATACAGGAGCATGTAGAATTGCAAATCAAACAGATATATATAAAGAAGGATCAAGAGTACATCATGCACTATAAATGAAGATGGCAGAGGCAGATAGGTAAGAATTATGGATAATGTATTAGACCTATGTAATTTATAATCTTGTTTCCACCACCTGATGGGTAACTATGGTGATGTTACATAACCTTTTAAAACTTCAATTATTTTATTTAAAGATATATATACTATTAGATTATGGGACTATATAGAGTTTTATGAGAATTCAATGACAGCATATGCAACAATTGCAATATTTTTAATTGAGTGCCTATACATGTCAGATGCTCTGTTGATAAATGTTTAACAAAATTTGCTTCAAATGTTGTCTCATTAGGCATCTACTGCTGCTGCTGCTAAATCGCTTCAGTCATGTCTGACTCTGTGCGACCCCTGAGACGGCAGCCCACCAGGCACCCCCCGTCCCTGGGATTCTCCAGGCAAGAACACTGGAGTGGGTTGCCATTTCCTTCTCCAATGCATGAAAGTGAAAAGTGAAAGTGAAGTCGTTCAGTCATGTCCAACTCTTAGCGACCCCATGGACTGCAGCCTACCAGGCTCCTCCGCCCATGGGATTTTCCAGGCAAGAGTACTGGAGTGGGGTGCCATTGCCTTCTCCCATTAGACATCTGAATGACAGTAAATCAAAGGACACAAATTTTAAAACGGTTGGAGTGAGAATATCTATCTGCCAATATTAGGCTAGAGAGACAGCACTTAACTCATCAAAAGGTAGAAGAAATAGACAAACCAATAGAACAATCAAAGAACTGTGAGAATTTTGACACAAGATTTTGTGTATCATTGTCTAAGACTTCTTAATATTGCTATTGATAATAGTGAGGATGATGGGTATGAAGAAAAGAATGCTAAAGATGATGATAATGATAATAGTGATAATAAAATGAAGTGCTCATTATTGCCCTGAATTACAATATAGATCTCAAAACTCTAAGTAAAACATAAATGAATTAATTACATAGTATATTAACATAAAATACCAGGATTTAAGAGATTTTCTTTGTATCTTAAGAAATATTATCAATAGAACTACTAAAAAATTAAGAGTTTGGCTTTGAATTTCTTCCCACTAGCACCACTGAGCTTCCCAGGTCACACTAGTGGTGAAGAACCCACCTACCAATGCAAGAGACATAGAGAGGTGAGTTTGATCCCTCAGTTGGGAAGTTCCCCTGGAGGAGGACATGACAACCCACTACAGTATTCTCTCGTATGGACAGAGGGCCCTGGCAGGCTACAGTCCATAGAGTCTCACAGAGTTGGACATGACTGAGCAACTTAGCTTTGAACTTCTGGTATTTAAAAAGGAGAAAATAATTGATGATGGTTATGAGTGAAAGCTATGGGAAGACGATGTGTGTATGTGAGTGTGTGTGTGTGTGTGTGTGTGTGTGTGTGTGCATGCACATATGTGCCATGAGAATAAACAGAGTTCTGTATTAGATACTCATCATACAGAAAAATGATGAAAACTTTAAGTAACAGGAATTCACTTCACTTGCCTTGATTACAAATCACCCATAATTATAGCTGATCGCCACTGAATAAAGTTCAGGTTGTATATTCTCTTCAAATATTGTACAAAGGAGAAAGTATTATTTTTCAGATGAGTCATGTCATCAGCCTAGAGTTATTAGTTTCATTTTTCAGGGTATTACTCTACCATAAAAATTGCTAAATTTATGTTCACATTACGTTGTTGTCTTATAGCTGAAATAAATGTTAACCATTCTCCATGGAGTTACTTAATCAAACTCCATTAGAGTCACTATCAATTTTTCAACTGTGATTTCTTCTCTACACTATGCCCTTCACTATGTACTTAAGGAAATGAACTTTACATTTTCTATGCTCCTAAAGAAATTTGAACATATATATTTTAATAACACACCATAATTTTATCATTATGTATTAGCACACACACTCAGCTAAATTGTTATCATTTTGGTCAATGCCATGTAGCCAGCTTATGCTGTGCTGTGTTTAGTCTCTCAGTCATGTTCTATTCTTTGCAATGCCATGGACTGTAGCCTGCCACGCACCTCTGTCCATGGGGATTCTCCAGGCAAAAACACTAGAGTGGGTTGCCATGCCCTCCTCCAGGGGATCTTCCCAAATCAGGGATTGAACCCAGGTCTCTCACATTACAGGCAGATTCTTTACTGTCTGAAGCACCAGGAAAGCCCAAGAATACTGGAATAGGTAGCCTTTCCCTTCTCCAGGGTATCTTCCCTACCCAGGAATCCAACTGGGGTCTCTTGCATTGCAGGCACATTCTTTACCAGCTGAGCTAGCAGGGAAGCCCAGCCAGCTTACAGTTCATGTTTACTGAACAACTGAATGTACATTTAAGGATTGACTTCAAATATCTAATAATTTGGTCATATAAATTCTTTGATTAAAATATGTCAATTTTGGAGAAAAATATTGAATTAAGGTGTGAGAAGTTTCAGTTGTATGAACAATATTACAGTCATTTATAAAGATTATTTTAACTTACATTCTACAAGAATACTAGGACTCATAAATATTGTTAAAATACAGACATTCATATGTGATAATTTTTATAAAACTGGATAACTACCTTATTTAATATGAATTTGATAAGGAATTGTGATTTTTATTTGTATCTACTCAAATTTAGACATAATTTTGGTCATGAAAAAACTGTATTTTGAGGTACCTTATATTAAACTTATGGCAAAAATTAATGCTTCCAGGTTTAATACAATAGTTCACTGCTGCTGCTGCTGCTGCTGCTAAGTCACTTCAGTCATGTCTGACTCTGTGTGACCCCATAGATGGCAGCCCACCAGGCTCCCCTGTCCCTGTGATTCTCCAGGCAAGAACACTATCTACCTCTAAATATTGTATAAAAGATAACCAATTATACAGAATGTAATGTTTAACTTTTGAATTTAATGGCAGCAGAGCTGGTTTACTCTTTACTAATTTGATTTTTATTATTAAAATCAGACCCCTAAATGCTATATTAAAGCTGTTTTTTGGTTCAAGAATTTTCATTATCTATGATTACCTCTAATTAAAGTTTCCTTGAACTCAATATCATTTTGAAAGATTTTGTAATAACAGTCTACATTAAATCCAAATATCTGGCAAAGTTTTAAAAATGCTTGTTTTTGGATGACCTTATTATGGTGAGAATTTCTTTTCTATCTTTTAAAAGTTGATAACTCTAGAATTACTCTTGCTCAGACTGTTCACAATATACCATATGTATCATTTTCCAGCCACAGCTGATCAAATTCTTTATCTTTTCCCAGACATTCAAAAAGGTGTAAAAGCTTCATGATTGATGATAAGTCTTAATTACCCAAGATGTGAGTTTTTACATTATTGGCTGGTGGAGTGAACTGACGGACAGATGCAGTAATGCCAGGTGAGGCAGAGAGGAGCAGACATTCTAACAGAATAATGTGGACAGGAGCAAAACACCTGTGCTGACGGCTCGGAATTCACAATCTCCAGACTCATCTCTCCACACATTATAATTAATTGAAACTTATGTGGACAGGGTTTCTAGATAATATTTTTGAAAGAGAAAGTTTCCATTTTTCAAAAGGTTAAATTTTGCTTTGATGGAAGAGTGCTCTCTGTTGATCAATACTTAATAAGAAATCTAGCAAAAAAAAAAAAAAAAAAAAAACCTGGCCAAGTCAGTTATTTCTTCATAACATTATTAAAAAGTACTCATATCACTGGGTTCAGAACAACATATGTGTCTTGTCTGTTTGAACAGATATAAAATTACTGAGAGCAACTGCTTATAAATAATAATAAATATGGACTAACTAATATTTGATACAGTCATCCATGCTTCACATGCATTTTCATATTGCTGCTGCTGCTAAGTCACTTCAGTCGTGTCCGACTCTGACCCCATAGACGTCAGCCCACCAGGCTCTCCTGCCCCTGGGATTCTCCAGGCAAGAACACTGGAGTGGGTTGCCATTTCCTTCTCCAATGCATGAAAGTGAAAAAGTGAAAGTGAAGTCACTCAGTCGTGTCCAACTCTTTACGACCCCATGGACTGCAGCCCACCAGGCTCCTCCATCCATGGGATTTAGGCTATAAAAAACAATTAAAATCTTGCCATATGGCTTACTTTTAAAAAAGGAGGGGATAAATAAAAAGAAGGTAAGGAAAGGTTTGGTGGTTCAGATGGTTAAAGAATCTTCTTGCAGTGCAAGAGACCCGGGTTCAATCCCTGTGTTGGGAAGGTCCACTGGAGGAGGGAATGGCTATCCACTCCAGTACTCTTGCCTGGAGAATTCCATGGACAGAGGAATCTGGAGGACTACTGTCCATGGGGTCAAAAAGAGTTGTAAACTACTGAGCGACCAGCAGATGCAGGCTAATGAAATAAAAAGTATACCAGTTATTGTATTAATACATTAATGATATTTTAAAGCTCATGCTAAAAAAAAATACAAGACTTACTGATCTTTAAAAAGACCAGTACAAAGTAGTAAAAAATCTGGTTATTTAACTCAATCCACTACTCAACTGCTTAAACAAATATTTGTTGATGTGTTTTCCAGAAATACAGATAGACATTTTTAGACATACATAAACTGTTTTCCACCAACAGATCCTAACTCGAATAAATGCTAAAAGACGTGACTGAATTGAGTACAAAGTGGTGATCGGAGCAAGGTTCTGATTTGATTTAATAAAGAAAATTAAAAGAAAACATCGTTTCTGGATAAATATATATCTATATAAAAAGTGACCATATGTATTAATTTTCTAGGGCTGCCATGACAAACTCTACAAACTCAGAGACTTAAAATAACAGGAAAGTATTCTTTCATAATTTTAGTGCCCAGAAGCCCAGAACAAAAGGTCTGCAGGGTTATGGTTACTCTCAAGACTCTGAGGAAGCATCCTTCTTTGCCTCTTCCTAGCTTCTGGTGGTTGCCAGCATCCTCAGGTAACAGCTGCATCATCAACTTCAGCCTCAATCTTCATGAAGGTTCTGTCTCTGTGTGTGACTGTGTTTCTGTCTTATAATAAAGACAACTGTCATATTGAATTCAGTATTGTTGTTCAGCCTCAGTCATGTCCGACTCTTTGTGACCCCATGGACTGCAGCACACCAGGCTTCCCTGTCTTTCATTATCTCCTGGAGTTAGCTCAACTTCAAGTCCATTGAGTCAGTGATGCCGTTCAACCATCTCATCCCCTATCACCCCTTCTCCTTTTGCCTTGATCTTTCCCAGCATCAAGGACTTTTCCAATGAGTTGGCTCTTCACATCAGGTGTCCAAAGTATTGGAGCTTCAACACCAGACTTTCCAGTGAATATTCAGGGTTCATTTCCTTTAGGATTGACTGGTTTGATTTCCTTGTTGTACAAGGGACTCTTAAGAGTCTTCTCCAGCATGAATTCAGTAGGACCTCATCTTAATTAACTACATCTCCAAAGATCCTGTTTGCAAGGAGGCTGAGCTCACAGGTAACTAATAATTATTATTTCATTTTAATTTTTTCAGATAATATTTTCCAGATAAAGGCTCAATGCCCACAAAACATGACATTATTTTGGTAAATTTACTATCTTACAATCTCTAAAATCTGATTTGTCAGCAAGGAGGACTATTCCTTAACATTAACTAATCTTAACCCAAGAGTCCTGGTGTAATTGATGTGATACTTATAGGTACTGTTAGGACATTATGCTCTGGGTGCTACATTATGTACATAGACGGCAAATGGTAATTACAAAAGGCTGTTTTATCAACATAAAATAATAGCAGGGACTACTTAGACAACAAAACTCTTCCTTTCTGTCTCTCTCCCTATCTCTTTTTTTCTCTCAGAAAATCATAGATTCTTGAAGGATGTTAGTAGTCTTCTCTAAACACTAATTTCTGGCAACATTGAATTTTCACATAGAATTTTGATATTTAATAAATAATGTTTACATAAATTGAAGACCTATATATCTTTGTCAAAGTCATTTTTTTTTAGATTGTCAATAAAAATTTTATTTATTTACTTATTTATTTTAAAATTTTACAATATTGTATTGGTTTTGCCATATATCAACATGGATCCGCCACAGGTATACATGTGTTCCCCATCCTGAACCCTCCTCCTTCCTTTCTCCCTGTACCATCCCTCTGGGTCGTCCCAGTGCACCAGCCCCAAGCATCCAGTATCGTGCATTGAATCTGCAGTGTTTCAGATTGTTTCATATATGATATTGCTGCTGCTGCTAAGTCACTTCAGTCGTGTCCGACTCTGTGCGACCCCATAGACGGCAGCTCACCAGGCTCCCCCGTCCCTGGGGTTCTCCAGGCAAGAACACTGGAGTGGGTTGCCATTTCCTTCTCCAATGCATGAAAGTGAAAAGTGAAAGTGAAGTCTCTCAGTCGTGTCCGACTCTTAGCGACCCCATGGACTGCAGCCTACCAGGATCCTCTGTCCATGGGATTTTCCAGGCAAAAGTACTGGGGTGGGGTGCCATTGCCTTCCCCAAAGACACAAATAGGTAACTCTAATTTCCAAGGAAGAGAGATATCCTGCTGCTGTTGCTGCTAAGTCGCTTCAGTCATGTCCGACTCTGTGCGACCCCATAGACGGCAGCCCACCAGGCCCTGCCGTCCCCGGGATTCTCCAGGCAAGAACACTGGAGTGGGTTGCCATTTCCTTCTCCAATGCATGAAAGTGAAAAGTGAAAGTGAAGTCGCTTAGTCGTGTCCGACTCTTAGTGACCCCATGGACTGCAGCCTACCAGGCTCCTCCGTCCATGGGATTTTCCAGGCAAATATATGATATTATACATATTTAAATGCCATTCTCCCAAATAATCCCACCCTCTCCCTCTCCCACAGAGTCCAAAAGACTGTAATATACATCAATGTCTCTTTTGCTGTCTCGTATACAGGGTTATTGTTACTGTCTTTCTAAGTTCCATATATATGTGTTAGTATACTGTATTGGTGGAGAAGGCAATGGCACCCCAGTTCCAGTACTCTTGCCTGGAAAATTCCACGGATGGAGGAGCCTGGTAGGCTGCAGTCCATGGAGTCGCTAAGAGTCAGACATGACTGAGCGACTTCACTTTCTCTTTTCACTTTCATGCATTAGAGAAGGAAATGGCAACCCACTCAAGTGTTCTTGCCCGGAGAATCCCAGGGACAGGGAAGCCTGGTGGGCTGCCATCTATGGGGTCACACAGAGTCGGACATGACTGAAGTGACTTAGCATACTGTATTGGTGTTTTTCTTTCTGGCTTACTTCACTCTGTATAATAGACTCCAGTTTCATCCACCTCATTAGAACTGATTCAAATGTATTCTTTTTAACGGCTGAGTAATACTCCATTGCAGAGAAGGCAATGGCACCCCACTCCAGTACTCTTGCCTGGAAAATCCCATGGATGGAAGAGCCTGGTAGGCTGCAGTCTATGGGGTCGCTTAGAGTTGGACATGACTGAGCGACTTCACTTCCAGTTTTCACTTTCATGCATTGGAGAAGGAAATGGCAACCCACTGCAGTGTTCTTGCCTGGAGAATCCCAGGGATGGGGGAGCCTGGTGGGCAGCCATCTCAGGGGTCGCACAGCAACTTAGCAGCAGCAGTAGCAGCAATACTCCATTGTGTATATGTACCACAGCTTTCTTATCCATTCATCTGCTGATGGTCAAAGTCATTTAAAAGTAGATTATGGACAAAAAGAAGAAAAAAAAGATGGTGAAATATAGAGCACAAGCCTATAAGTGTCATAAGCCAAAACAGGATTTCAATAAAGCCTAGTGTACTTCTTGAAATAAAATTCAAAAATTTAGATTGCAATCTTCTATCATCATGGTCTCTTACAAATTTCTAGGGGGATTCATTGGAACTATTTGAAATGCCTATCATTTCCTATGAGATGCAGCAGTTTATGTTTTCCATCTTCTACATACATATATGGATACATATATACCATTTGTATATGTATATATTTAGCCATATAGATCATATACACATTTACTTGCACACATACACATATTTCATTAAGATTTTTTCATAGAGAAATACCATGTTTTTAGCAAACTCAGAAATGGAAACATTAATACTATAAATTTGGTGCAAAAGTAATTGCGGTTTTTGCATTATTTTACTTCTCTGTTTGATAGAGGAATGTTTTCTTAAATAAATGTGGTTATGCTATACAAAGGCTAATAGAGTTTTGCCAAGAGAATTCACTGATCATAGGAAACGCTGTCTTCCAACAACACAAGAGAAAACATGGACATCATCAGATGGCCAACACCAAAATCAGATTAGTTATATTCTTTGCAGCCAAAGATAGAGAAGCTCTATACAGTCAGCAAAAACAAGACTGGGAGCTGACTGTGGTTCAGATCATGAACTCTTTATTGACAATTTCAGATTTAAACTGAAGAAAGTGGAGAAAACCACTAGACCATTCAGGTATGACCTAAATCAAATCTTTTACAATTATACAGTGGAAGGGACAAATAGATTCAAGGGATAAGATCTGACAGACAGAGGTCTGAACAACTGTGGATGGAAGTTCATGACATCATACAGTATGCAATGATCAAGACAGTCCCCAAGAAAAAGAAATACAAAATGGCAAAATGGTTGTCTGAGGAGCCCTTACACATAACTGAGAAATGAAGAGAAGCAAAAGGCAAAGGAGAAAAGGAAAGATATACCCATTTGAATGCAGAGTTCCAAAGAATAGCAAGGAGAGATAAGAAAGTCTTCCTCAGTAACCAATGCAAAGAAATTGAAGAAAACAATAGAATGGGAAAGACAGAGATCTCTTCAAGAAAATTAGAGATACCAAGGGAACATATCATGCAAAGATGTGCATAATAAAGGACAGAGATTGTTTGGCGCTAACAGAAGCAGAAGATATTAAGAAGAAGTGGCAAGAATACACAGAAGAAATATACAAAAAAGATCTTCATGACCCAGATAATCACGATGGTGTGATCCCTCACCTAGAGTAAGACATCCTGGAATGTGAAGTCAAGTGGGCCTTAGGAAACATCACTACAAACAAAACTAGTGGAGGTGATGAAATTCCAGTTGAGCATTTCAAATCCTAAAAGACGATGCTGTGAAAGTGCTGCACTCAATATGCCAACACATTTAGAAAACTCAGCAGTGGCTGCAGGACTGGAAAAGGTCAGTTTTCATTCCAATCCCAAAGAAAGGCAATGCCAAAGAATGCTCAAACAATGACACAATTGCACTCATCTCACATGCTAGCAAAGTAATGCTCAAAATTCTCCAAGTCAGGCTTCAGCAATATGTAAACTGTGAACTTCCAGATGTTCAAGCCAGATTTAAAAAAGGCAGAAGAAACAGATATTTAATTGCCAACATCCACTGGATCATCAAAAAAGCAAGAGAGTTCCAGAAAAACATCTACTTCTGCTTTATCAACTATGCCAAAGCCTTTGACTGTGTGGATCACATCAAGCTGTGAAAATTCTTAGAGATGGGAATATCAGACCACCTGATCTTCCTCCTGAGAAATCTGTGTGCAGGTCAAGAAGCAACAGTTAGAAACAGACATGGAACAACAGACTTGTTACAAATCCTGAAAGAGTACATCAAGGCTGCATATTGTCACCCAGCTTGTTTAACTTATATGCAGAGTTGCTGCTGCTGCTGCTAAGTCACTTCAGTCGTCCGACTCTGTGCGACCCCATAGAGGGCAGCCCACTAGGCTCCCCTCTAGAATCCCTGGGATTCTCCAGGCAAGAACACTGGAGTGGGTTGCCATTTCCTTCTCCAATGCATGAAAGTGAAAAGTGAAAGTGAAGTCGCTCAGTGGTGTTTGACCCTCAGCAACCCCATGGACCACAGCCTTCTAGGCTCCTCTGTCCATGGGATTTTCCAGGCAAGAGTATTGGAGTGGGGTGCCATTGCCTTCTCCATATATGCAGAGTACATCATGCAAATTGCTAGGCTGGATGAAGCACAAGCTGGAATCAAGATTGACTGGAGAAATGTCAATAACCTCAGATATGCAAATGACACCACCCTTAGGGCAGAAAGCCAGGAATAACTAAAGAGCCTCTTGATGAAAGTGAAAGAGGAGAGTGAAAAAAGTTGGCTTAAAACTTAACATTCAGAAAACTAAGATCATGGCATCTGGTCCCATCAGCTCATGGGAAATAGATGGGGAAACAGTGACAGACTTTAATTTTTGGGGGGGTTCCAAGATCACTGCAGTTGGTGACTGCAGCCATGAAATTAAAAGATGCTTGCTCCCTGGAAGAAAAGTTATAACCAACCCAGATAGCATATTCAAAAGCAGAGACATCACTTTACCAACAAAGGTTCGTCTAGTCAAAGCTGTGGTTTTTCCAGTAGTCATGTATGGATGTGAGAGTTGGACTATAAAGAAAGCTGAGTGCCAAAGAATTGATGCTTTTGAACTGTGGTATTGGAGAAGACTCTTGAGAGTCCCTTGGACTGCAAGGAGATCCAACCAGTCCACCCTAAAGGAATACAGTCCTGAATAATCATCAGGACTGATGCTGAAGCTGAAACTCCAATACTTTGGCCACCTGATGTGAAGAACTGACTCATTGGAAAAGACCCTGAGGCCGGGAAAGATTGAACACGGGTGACAGAAGATGAGATGGTTGGATGGCATCACCGACTCAACGGACATGAATCTGAGGTAACTCTGGGAGTTGATGATGGACAGGGAGGCCTGGCATGTTGCAGTCCATGGGGTTGCAAGGAGTCAGACACAGCTGAGCAACTGAACTGAATTGAACTGATGCTATACATCATTTTTTTGTACATTGTTCACTCATGTTAATATATCAGGGCATATAATGTCCCTCTGTGTCTCTCTCTCAGCCCTAAGTAAAAGGTGAGTTAGCTATTAATCATATTAGACCTGTTTAGACATTGGCTACTGAGGTTTCAAGATATTGAGTAATTTATAAAAAACAAAGTAGAAAAAGAAAACTATACCTCATGTGCTATGGAGATGGGAATCAAATTCATGGATTTCTGGCTCAAAATATTATCAGTGTTCTTAATCCAGTTACTAGGGTTTCTATGGTTACTAGTAATTCACTTTAATGACAATTTCACTTGTATTCTCATTTAATTAGGAATTTTCTGAATTGAATCACTTTTAGAAATGTATTTTATTCTATAGCACATCAGTGATATTATAGGTTTGATACAGTTGTAGTAAATGTTATTGGAAAATAATTACTAATTTATGCTTTTGGAGAAATTATCACCAGAATGGCTCCTGCTGTGAACTATAAAATCTGACAAATACATGAACCAACTGTATTTATGCATTACAGAACAAACAATGCAAGAAGGTAAATCTTGGAAAAAGGAAATTTATGAGGAACCCAGTCCCCCATTTCCCAGGCTTCTGTCTGAAGGGGTTCTCCTATCCACCACACAGGTAGGCAGAATCAACACAGAACATGAAGCTCTTAGTGGACTGACCAAGTAAGTGTCAAAGTTCATTGCTACTCTAGTTGGATTTGTGGGCCCAAGCCCTGAAGAAAACATAGCTGAGCAGAGCATGTGACAGCCAGTTCTAGTAGAGGTTCCCTGTGGTTCCTCGGATGAAGGCTAAGCTGCATGTGCAAAAGTCAGTCTGTGAGACTCAGGAGTGTCTGACTGCTACATGGCTGGGACTTGAATGGACATCATTGTTTAGGGGTAGGGATTCAGGGCATTGGAATTTTAGTAGAATCAGAAGAGGGAGACCTCAGTGAGTTCTTTAATCATTTATTTGAGAAACCATACAGGCTGTAATTTAGGGGTTAGTAACAAAACATAAATGGAGAATCATGTTGGAGAACTGAGGCCAAAAATAAAATTTATTGTTCCTTAAAAAAATCTTCCTATAAATAAATGAAACATGTATGAAAGCTCAAAAGCTGCCAGTTACTTATTTGACATTAGAATAAAATTCACCACCTTTTAATTGAAAACAACACTGTTCAGACTGCCTAGAATCTTATAACATATCATGTCTGGCACACAAGTAAAAACTGTCAGGTATGGTACTTTTGTGATCTACAGTGGAAACAGTGTCAGACTTTATTTTTCTGGGCTCCAAAATCACTGCAGATGGTGACTGCAGCCATGAAATTAAAAGACGCTTACTCCTTGGAAGGAAAGTTATGACCAACCTAGATAGCATATTCAAAAGCAGAGACATCACTTTGCCAACAAAGGTTCGCCTAGTCAAGGCTATGGTCTTTCCTGTGGTCATGTATGGATGTGAGAGCTGGACTGTAAAGAAGACTGAGCGCCGAAGAATTGATGCTTTTGAACTGGAGTGTTGGAGAAGACTCTTGAGAGTCCCTTGGACTGCAAGGAGATCCAACCAGTCCATTCTGAAGGAGATCAGCCCTGGGATTTCTTTGGAAGGAATGATGCTAAAGCTGAAACTCCAGTATTTTGGCCACCTCATGCGAAGAGTTGACTCATTGGAGAAGACTCTGATGCTGGGAGGGATTGGGGGCAGGAGGAGAAGGGGACGACAGAGGATGAGATGGCTGGATGGCATCACTGACTCGATGGATGTGAGTCTGGGTGACCTCTGGGAGCTGGTGATGGATAGGGAGGTCTGGCGTGCTGCAGTTCATGGGGTCACGAAGAGTCAGACACGACTGAGCAACTGATCTGATCTGATCTGATCTGATGGTACTTTTGAACTACTTAAAAATTATAAAAGCACCAGAGATTATACAAATTTTGGAATTTGTACAAAAGGACAAAAATGCAAATAAATTAGCAATCAATAAAATCACAAATTATTTAATACCCATATTCAATAGCCAACTGATCAAAGTAGAAATCACAAAGGACATTAAAATATGTTTTGATTGTCATTATAATGACAACAGACCATGTCAAAATTTGAGAGTTGCAGTTAAAGAGTTCTTAGATGAAATTTAATAGTAGTAAAAATTTGTTGGAAATAAAGATGAAGAAGAAAAACAAGGAGAAAGAGAAGGAAGAGTAGAAAGAAGAGTGAAAATAAAAAGGGCATACATACTGAGGAAAAAAGAATCAAAAGAGACATGTGTACCCCAATGTTCATCGCAGCACTGTTTATAATAGCCAGGACATGGAAGCAACCTAGAAGTCCATCAGCAGATGAATGGATAAGAAAGCTGTGGTACATATACACAATGGAGTATTACTCAGCCATTAAAAAGAATACATTTGAATCAGTTCTAATGAGGTGGATGAAACTGGAGCCTATTATACCGAGTGAAGTAAGCCAGAAAGAAAAACACCAATATGGTACACTAATGCATATATATGGAATTTAGAAAGATAGTAACAATAACCCTGTATACGAGGCAGCAAAAGAGACACTGATGTATAGAACAGTCTTTTGGACTCTGGAAGAGGGAGAGAGTGGGATGATTTGGGAGAATGGCATTGAAATATGTATAATATCATATATGAAATGAGTTGCCAGTCCATGTTCTATGCACGATACTAGATGCTTGGACCTGGTGCACTGGGACGACCCAGAGGGATGGTATGGGGAGGGAGGAGGGAGGAGGGTTCAGGATAGGGAACACATGTATACCTGTGGCAGTTTCATTTTGATATGTGGCAAAACCAACACAATATTGTAAAGTTAAAATACATTTTTTAAAAAAAGGAGATGAAGAGGAAGAAGAGAAGAAAAGGAGAAGGGAGTAAATGTTAATGACTTTATTTCACCTAAAAAAACTAAAAAGGGAGAGAAACTTATACCCAAGACATGTAGAATGAACAGAAACATAAAAACAAGGGCACACACACAAACCGAAAACCAACATTTAATAGAAAAGATCAAAATATAAGACAAATTTAGTTGTTAAATTTACTTTTAGACGATTAAGCAAAAATATAGAAAATATAACTTACCAATATCACAAATAAAGGAAGAGGCAATTCTTTGATTTTCTAGACCTTAAAGATATACCAGTTCAGTTCAAATCAGTTGCTCAGTCGTGTCCAACTCATTGTTACCCCATGCACCACAACACGACAGGCCTCCTAAGATAACAAGGTACTGATATAATCAACTTGTGCCAATATATTTGATAAATTAAGCGAAATACACAAGTTCCTTGAAAAAATAACCTATGCTAATATAAGAAAAAAACAGAAGAAGTATGCTTCATTATATTTTACAAATAAAAATTTAAGTGAATAGAAAGCCATTTCCAGAAAGTAAAGCTCTGAGTCCATGTGGTTTCACTGATAATGAGTAATATCACAAAACTTAAGAAAGCAATTGTATAAATGACAATATGATTATATGGCTTTGTATTTTTTTCAGTTAATGTGGTGAATTACATTGTTGTTATTGTCTTAATGTTACAACAGCATTGTCTTTCTGGGATAAACTCAGATTATGGATTATGAAACTATTGCACCCATGCTAAGTTGCTCCAGTTGTGTCCAACTCTGTGACCCTACATATAGCAGCCTGCCAGTCTCCTCTGTCCATGGGATTCTCCAGGCAAGGACACTCGAGCAGGTTGCCATTTCCTCCTCCAGGGGATCTTCCCGACCCAGGGATTGAACCTGGGTCTCCTGTGACCTTTTGCATTGGCAGCAGGCTCTTTACCACTAGTGTCACCTGGGAAACCCTATGAAAGTATTGATTTAAAACAAATAGACTGCCAAATATTTCTTAACCAATAACAAGTTTATTTGGAATCAGAGAATTGCAATATGAGGTCTGCAATCATGGCCAGCCACATGCAAGTCCCAGCTGGGCAAAGGAAGGAAAATATTTTGTTGAGGGGGAAAGGAAGTTGGGAAGGCTGTAGCAAACAAAGTTTCCAGGGCTTTTTATTGGCTGAGTCCTTGCCAGTGAAAAACAAGTCTTTCTTCTTCCTGTTGGATTTGATTATCTTTACAGGGCATGAGAGTTCCCCCTTCTGGTCTCCCTTTTCTCTTTAACTGAGTGGATGCCCTACTCAGTGATTCAGTCATGTCTGACTCCTTGTGACCCTCTGGACCTTAGCCCACTGTCCATGGGATTTTTCAGGCAAGAATCCTGGAGTAGTAGGTTGTCACTTCCTCCTCCAGGGGATCTTCCTGATTCAGGGATCGAACCCACATAGCCTGTGTCCCTGCATTGCACGCAGATTTTTTACTGATGAGCCATTTAACTGAGCACCACTTTATTTAATCTGTTAATGTTTTTTTTTTTTTTTTACAAAGTATTATCCTTCTTTATTAACCACTACATCCAATTTTCTAGTATTAAGTATTTCTGTATGTATGTTTTCCCAGTATACTGGTCTGTCATTTCTTTCTTACAAGTTCTTTATCATTTTACTAATAGAGTTGATACTAGCCTGAAATGAGACTGCAAAGGGCAGCCATAAAGTACCTGTTTCCATTATAAACAGTTTGAATGATGGATAAGTTCAATACATTGAGGTAAAAATCTGTCTCAAATGAGGTGAAAATAGTGTTTAGACTCCTGGTTTTGCTAAAAATATATTTAGTGTTTTTTTAATAACAAAATCTTAATGGAGCGTGTATGTATATGTTTGTGTGTGTGTGTGTATTTTTTCCCAAGAAAATTGATGTTATTCTTTTCTAATAAAATAATAATATTACAGAGAGAAATTAAATTGTAGATTTGTGTATTTGTCTGGTTATTATGCTGGTTGCATAATTGACATTAGTGATAACTATAAAATATGCTGGTATTAGCCAGCTTTTATAAACAAACTGGCATCTCAGAGACACATTTACAGTCATTTACTTAATATTCATATTAAGCTTATCAAAAGCAAAAGTTTAAATTGAAATAAGATTTGACATTGAAGAGAAGATCATTCCTGTATATTATAGCTTTGGAGTGATTATCATGTTTCAATGGTAGATACATTTTTAATAACTTATTCTGAAAATATTTGCTATAAAAATCATACAATTATCTACCAGATTTAATAGATGGAGATTCTTTTCCAGTTTCCATATCTGTCCTCTTTGTGTGGTAGCAAATTTTTTTTTTATAAATTTCAAGTGAGGTGTTATGTGAATGTCTTATATGAGGTATTACATGAATGTAATTTTGCAATTTTACAAGTTAAAATATACGAATCCATTCTTCACAGCTGATGCTAGTCACTGAAGGAAAATCAGTCTGTAGCAACTGCTAAAATCAAAGATAGATATATATCATTTTAATTATTTCAAATACATATTTTATTATGTATAGATCCAGAATGAACAAGTATTGAGTATAAATTTAATGAGTTTTATGAGTAAGAAGGTTTTAAACAATGAGTTTTTACAACTATGCTTGTAATTAGAGAGTAACATTAAAACTCGGCAACTCTTGGGATGTGGTTAAAATGTAGTAGCTGAACGTTCTTCAGATATAAGACCTTTAATTCTGATAAATAATTAGCTATTATGTGCAAGTCTTGTTTTAGAGTGGCCTATGAAAGACCAACATACATATAAACACACACATCTACCTATCTTTATGGATATATATATAAATTATATATATACACACACAGAGATATATATGTATGCATATAGAGAGTATACAGATATGTGTGTGTGTGTGTGTGTGTGTGTGTGTGTGTGTGTGACTGCTATTCTATCACAACCTAAGACTTGCTGAATTCTGGTTTTTACACAGATAGGCAGATACAAAAATTACGTGGGTTTGCAGAGTTCCTTGGTGGCTCAGGGGTAAAGAAGCTGCCTGCCAGTGCAGGAGACATGGATTCGATCCCTGGTTCTTGAAGATCCCACGTGCCAAGGAGCAATTAAGCCTGTGCACCACAACTACTGAGCCTGTGATCTAGAGCCTGGAACCAGAACTACTGAGCCAATGAGCCATACTACTGAAGGCCACACACCCTAGAGCCCCAGCTCCACAACAGGAGAAGCTCCACAGTGGGAAGCCCACACACCTCAACTGGAGAGTAGCCTCTGCTACCCACACTAGAGAGAAAGCAGCGAAGACCCAGCACAGCCAAAATAAATGAATAAATTTAAAATTTAAAAAATACATTTGTTTGAATGTGTTTATGTTTATGTATTCATGTATGTATTTCCTAGGTCATCTACTAAGCTAGAAGCAGTGAAACTGCAGTCGCAACAGTCACAACTAACACCTATATCTTGGTTTCTAAATGCCATTTTCCAATGAAAAGAAATAGAGCTCTTTGGACAGTTGGTTGACTCCAGTGCTGCTGCTGCTGCTGCTGCTAAGTCGCTTCAGTCGTGTCCGACTCTGTGCGACCCAATAGACGGCAGCCCACCAGGCTTCCCCTTCCCTGGGATTCTCCAGGCAAGAACAATGGAGTAGGTTGCCATTTCCCTCTCCATTGTGTGAAAGTGAAAAGTGAAAGTGAAGTCGCTCAGTCGCAACCGACTGGTAGCGACCCCATGGAATGCAGTCCACCAGGCTCCTCCATCCATGAGATTTTCCAGGCAAGAGTACTGGAGTCGGGTGACATTGCCTTCTCCGGATTCTAGTGCTAGAGAAAGCAAAGAAGGAACAACCTGAACAGCAAAAGAAATATTTAGCATATATTGAGGTTATGAGCATGGTCAAGAGGAGCCACCCTACGTCCAAGGTCAGGGGCAGAAAGGTGGGAAGACCCCATGCCCGAAAGGCGGCAGCCAAGAGGAGTTACCCCACGTCTGAGGTCAGGGGCAGCAGCCGAGAGTACCAGACTGTGATAGCGCAGGAATGGCGAAGAGGAGTTACCCCAGGTCCCAGGTCAGGGGGCGGCGGCTGAGAGGAGATACCCAGCATCCGTAGTCAGGGGCAGCGGCCCGGAGGAGTTACCCCACGACCCAGGTCGGCGGGTGGGGGGAAGGAGCTACCCCACGCCCCTAAGCCCGAGACCAGGTGCGGTGGGTGGGAGGAGCTACCACATGCCCCCACGCCCGAGGCCAAGGGTGGTAGCTGAGAGGACCAATCCCAGGAAAAGGAGCCATGGCTGCGTGGGTGAAGGAGGGCCTAGAGGAGCTATCCCACATTGAAGGTCAGGAAGGACAGCAATGAGGAGATACCCTTCGTCCAAGGTAAGGAACAATGGCTGCGCTTTGCTGGAGCAGCCGTGAAGAGATAACCCACCCCAAAGGTAAGAGAAACCCAAGTAAGACAGTAGGTGTTGCAAGAGGGCATCAGAGGGCAAACACACTGAAACCATACTCACAGAAAACTAGTCAATCTAATCACACAATGTTAGTTCATTTCTAACTTAATGAAACTAAGCCATGCCTGTGGGGCAACCCAAGACAGGCAGGTCATGGTGGAGAGATATGACAGGATGTGGTCCACTGGAGAAAGGAATGGCAAACCACTTCAGTATTCTTGCCTTGAGAACCCCATGAAGAGTATGAAAAGGCAAAATAATAGGATACTGAAAGACAAACTTCCCAGGTCAATAGGTACCCAATATGCTACTGGAGATAAGTGGAGAAATAACTCCAGAAACAATGAAGGGATGGAGCCAAAACAAAAAGAATACCCAGCTGTGGATGCGACTGGTGATAGAAGTAAGGTCCGATGCTGTAAAGAGCAATATTGCATAGGAACCTGGAATGTCAGGTCCATGAATCAAGGCAAATTAGAAGTGGTCAAACAAGAGATGGCCAGAGTGAATGTCGACATTCTAGGAATCAGCGAACTCAAATGGACTGGAATGGGTGAATTTAAATCAGATGACCATTATATCTACTACTGTGGAAAGGAATCCCTTATAAGAAATGGAGTGGCCATCATGGTCAACAAAAGAGTCCGAAATGCAATACTTGGATGCAATCTCAAAAACGACAGAATGATCTCTGTTCATTTCCAAGGCAAACCAATGAATATCACAGTAATCCAAGTCTATGCCCCAACCAGTAATGCTGAAGAAGTTGAAGTTGAATGGCTCTGTGAAGACCTACAAGACCTTTTAAAACTAACACCCAAAAAAGACATCCTTTTCATTATAGGGGACTGGAATGCACAAGTAGGAAGTCAAGAAACACTTGGAGTAACAGGCAAATTTGGCCTTGGAATATGGAATGAAGTAGGGCAAAGACTAATAGAGTTTTGCCAAGAAAATGCACTGGTCAAACAAACAACCTCTTCCAATAACACAAGAGACGACTCTATACATGGACATCATCAGATGGGTCAACACCGAAATCAGATTGATTTTATTCTTTGCAGCCAAAGATGGAGAAGCTCTATATAGTCAGCAAAAACAAGACCAGGAGCTGACTGTGGCTCAGACCATGAACTCCTTATTGCCAAATTCAGACTGAAATTGAAGAAAGTAGGGAAAACCACTAGACCATTCAGGTATGACCTAAATCAAATCCCTTATGATTATACAGTGGAAGTGAGAAATAGATTTAAGGGCCTAGATCTGATAGATAGAGTGCCTGATGAACTATGGACTGAGGTTCGTGACATTGTACAAGAGACAGGGATCAAGTCCATCCCCATGGAAAAGAAATGCAAAAAAGCAAAATGGCTGTCTGGGGAGGCCTTACAAATAGCTGTGAAAAGAAGAGAAGCAAAAGGCAAAGGAGAAAAGGAAAGATAAAAGCATCTGAATGCAGAGTTCCAAAGAATAGCAAGAGATAAGAAAGCCTTCTTCAGCGATCAATGCAAAGAAATAGAGGAAAACAACAGAATGGGAAAGACTAGGGATCTCTTCAAGAAAATCAGAGATACCAAAGGAATATCTCATGCAAAGATGGGCTCAATAAAGGACAGAAATGGTATGGACCTAACAGAAGCAGAAGATATTAAGAAGAGGAGGCAAGAATACACAGAAGAACTGTACAAAAAAGATCTTCATGACCCAGATAATCACGATAGTGTGATCACTCACCTAGAGCCAGACATCCTGGAATGTGAAGTCAAGTGGGCCTTAGAAAGCATCACTACGAACAAAGCTAGTGGAGGTGATGGAATTCCAGTGGAGCTATTCCAAATCCTGAAAGATGATGCTGTGAAAGTGCTGCACTCAATATGCCAGCAAATTTGGAAAACTCAGCAGTGGCCACAGGACTGGAAAAGGTCAGTTTTCATCCCAATCCCAAAGAAAGTCAATGCCAAAAAATGCTCAAACTACCACACAATTGCACTCATCTCACACGCTAGTAAAGTAATGCTCAAAATTCTCCAAGCCAGGCTTCAGCAATATGTGAACTGTGAATTCCCGATGTTCAAGCGGGTTTTAGAAAAGGCAGAGAATCCAGAGATCAAATTGCCAACATCTGCTGGATCATGGAAAAAAGCAAGAGAGTTCCAGAAAAACATTTATTTCTGCTTTAGGGAATATGCCAAAGCCTTTGACTGTGTGGATCACAATAAACTGTGGAAAATTCTGAAAGAGATGGGAATACCAGACCACCTGATTTGCCTCTTGAGAAATTTGTATGCAGGTCAGGAAGCAACTGGAGAAGGCAATGGCACCCCACTCCAGCACTTTTGCCTGGAAAATCCCATGGACGGCAGAGCCTGGTAAGCTGCAGTCCATGGAGTCACTAATAGTCAGACACGACTGAGCGACTTCCCTTTCACTTTTCATTTTCATGCATTGGAGAAGGAAATGGCAACCCACTCCAGTGTTCTTGCCTGGAGAATCCCAGGGACGGGGGAGCCTGGTGGGCTGCCGTCTATGTGGTCACACAGAGTCGGACACGACTGAAGCGACTCGGCAGGAAGCAACAGTTAGAACTGGACATGGAACAACAGACTGGTTCCAAATAGGAAAAGGAGTTCGTCAAGGCTGTATATTGTCACCCTGTTTATTTAACTTATATGCAGAGTACATCATTAGAAACGTTTGACTGGAGGAAACACAAGTTGGAATCAAGATTGCTGGGAGAAATATCAATAACCTCAGATATGCAGATGACACCACCCTTATGGCAGAAAGTGAAGAGGAACTAAAAAGCCTCTTGATGAATGTGAAAGTGGAGAGTGAAAAAGTTGGCTTAAAGCTCAACATTCAGAAAACGAAGATCATGGCCTCTGGTACCATCACTTCATGGGAAATAGATGGAGAAACAGTGGAAACAGTGTCAGACTTTATTTTTCTGGGCTCCAAAACCACTGCAGATGGTGACTGCAGCCATGAAATTAAAAGACACTTACTCTTTGGAAGGAAAGTTATGACCAACATAGATAGCATATTCAATAGCAGAGACGTTACTTTGCCAACAAAGGTTCGTCTAGTCAAGGCTATGGTCTTTCCTGTGGTCATGTATGGATGTGAGAATTGGACTGTGAAGAGGGCTGAGCGCTGAAGAATTGATGCTTTTGAACTGTAGTGTTGGAGAGTCCCTTGGACTGCAAGGAGATCCAACCAGTCCATTCTGAAAGAGATCAGCCCTGGGATTTCTTTGGAAGGACTGATGCTAAAGCTGAAACTCCAGTATTTTGGCCACCTCATGCGAAGCACTGACTCATTGGAGAAGACTCTGATGCTGGGAGGGATTGGGGGAAGGAGGAGAAGGGGACGACAGAGGATGAGATGGCTGGATGGCATCACTGACTCGATGGACATGAGTATCAGTGAACTCTGGGAGTGGTGATGGACAGGGAGTACTGGAGTGCTGCAATTCATGGGGTCACAAAGAGTCAGACACGACTGAGTAGCTGATCTGATCTGATCTGTGGTTATGAGCCACTAAAGCAAATATTCATGGACCCTTACTTATATAAAGAAATTACAAATGAATAGAGCTCTGTAGAAGTGCATGGTATCCACTACAGTATTCTTGGTTGGAGAATCACAATGGACAGAGAATCTGGCGGGCTACAGTCCGTGAGGTCACACAGAGTCAAATGTGGCTGAAATAACTTAGCATGCATGCATGCAGAGCTCAGAGAAAACTTTTTCTCACAGAAAGACTTCAATTAATAAATGTAGAATGAGTGAGGAAAATCAAAAGCTGCTGTTTGAAATGTCACATCAGTAATAATTGCTTTTGGTAAAATCCACTTTCTACAAAATAACTGACCAATAATTTCCAAATAATCAATGGTGTGAAAGATAAACAAACAATAGACTGAGGAACTGTCACAGACTGGAGGAGTCTAAAGAAATAGGGCAACTCATTAGGGAATCTTGGTGAAGGATTTATGGTACCCTCTAGCATTTTTGCAATATGCTTCCTTAAATTTGTAATTGGCTGATAATTGCTTTACAATGATGTCTTGTTTTCTGCTGTACAACAGCAGGAATCAGTCATTTATATATATGTGTGTGTGTGTATCCCCTCACTTTTGAGTGTCCCATATATTATCTCAACCTGAAAACTGAAATGTGAAATGGGAATAAATGTAAGAATTGTGTGCTAATAGTCTTAAAACAAATGTTTTAGTTTTTAAACAAATATTTTAAAAACTATTTTCAGTAATAGGAAAATATTGTAATAATTAATTTTTATTTTTCATAATTAAAACAACTATTTCTTAAGAGTAGATTAGGAAGAGAAAAATGATAAATTATTCTTCAATCAGAAGAAATTGTTTACCTAAACAGAGTCATATCATTTTTAAAGAAATTAAAGTCTTTAGTAGCTGTGTTTTGTCTGTCCCTCTTATCATGTGCTTTTCTATAAGGTACTCTGCACCCTTGTTATAGGAATGGGCACTTGGTCACGGCAGAATCAAAATAGCTACCTTTATCCTAGCAACAATTAGACCAAAAAGAATCTTTCAGTGAAATAACTGTTTCCTCTCAATTTGGCACTCTAAGCATGTGAATCCTAATGACCTTGTAGAGTTGGTGAGTTTCCTGGCATAAGCATTTGTATAGTGAGGCAAACAGAAACAGTCTGCAACTCAGGATGCAAATTAATGCTAGATACCAACACTACCTCTATTCATTACTCTTTATGGAGAGAGGATAGGGTGGAGAGAGTCCCTGGTATTATAAGCCTATAGTAATTGTTCCTTTCTTTCTTTCTTTCCTTTTTTTTTTTTTTTAACTAGCTACCCTAAATATTGAGTAATATGTCTGTCCTTTGCTCTTATGCCCTAATATCATGCCTATATTTTAAGTTTAATTTAGTGTAATAAAAAAACATATTTACAACAATCTCATTTTTTGTCTGCTTTCCCAGAATAACAATGCCCCTTTCACTTTCAAAAATACCTTAGCTGGATGCACAAATTAAACAATGATGATTCTCATCGACTACATGAAATACAAAATTATCTATAGAATTTTGGAATCTTAAAATGGCAAGGGCATTTGTAAAAGTTATCATAGAACATATTTTGAAACTTGTGATTCTGGAGCTGTATAGAGCTTTGGACAGTGATGGCTTTCCAGATACTTAAAGTTGTTCCAAATCACTCCACCACGTTAACTTTCCAAGATCATTTTGGGTATGCCAAGTTGTTATGTTCTGATTTAATTTCTAAATGTACAGGAGGAAGCCATATTTCCTAGCTATGATATGGTTTCAAATAGCCTATGAGTAGCCAGATTTTCAGGCTGTGATACCATTTCCAAATGCTTTTAGGCATGCCAAAATTTTATATTCTGATCTAATTCCCAAATAGTTAAGAATATGCCAGATTGTTGGACTTTGAAGTCATTGTTTGAACAGTTCATTTCTTGGGAGAGAAAAATCTCATATGAACAGACTACTTTAAATTTAAAGTACTTTAAAGTTTATAGTCGGTATAATTTATACACATTGTCCTTCTTCCCCTAAGGAACTCTTCATTATGTCCTTGTGTTTATAATAATACTAACAACCTTTTATTTTTCAGTTAATTCTAAAGTTAACAGGTTTATTAATATGAAGTCATATTTGCTTCTGTTAACTATTAAGAAAATTTTAAATTTCCAAATTCTAAAATTAATCTGTCATTTTCTTACCTCCTGCTAAAATTAGCTCTACCTTATTTTAAATTAAAATCCATAACGATACAATGTTATCAAATCCCCACTTCAGATTTTTACTTACTTCACATCTCTCCATTTCTGGCACATTCAATAATTTGGGAAACTTAGATTATGTTGTCAAATTAACCATAGAGCCAACTCCTGGGTTATGTCCCCACTATGATTGTTATAGAACCGAATCCCTTCTATTCTTTAGTCTTTCACAATGGATTCTTAAAAACATGAATATAGGATGATACATCTGGAAAATCTGTGATTATAACCATTTTAACAGACAGCTTCTCCTTTCATATGGAATTCCTTGGTTCCAAATTTGCTCGCTAATAAGGAATAATGATGATGATGTTTGCTAACATTGAATGCCTGCTTCATACTTTGTGTATATTGTATTTATCAGAAAAACAAGAAATATCTGAAAAATAGAGCTATTAAGTTTTTAAAAAATCCATTAAGACCATTAACAGAAATATAAATTATATAATTTTTATAACTTTTCTCTCCATTTTTAAGTAAAATTTACTTTCTAGAGCTATTTAAGGTTCACATCAACATTGAGCAGAAGGCATAGGGGTTTCCTATATCCCCCATGTCCCCACATGTGTGTGTATAACCTCCTCCATTATCGACACCTCTACTGAATTAGTATATTTGTTATAACTGATGAACCTACATCAACACATTACCATCACTCAAAGTATAGTTTATCTTAAGTTTCACTCTTGGTGTTGTACATTCTATAGGTTTCGACAAATGTACAATGATAGGTTTTGTCCACGATGGTACACGGTACTTTCACTGTCTTAAAATGCTCTGTGCTCTGCCTCTTCATCACTGCCTCTCTCCTAACCCATGGCAACCACTGATCTTTTAAAAATTCTCCATAGTTTTTCTTTTTCCAAAATGTTATATAGCTGAATTCATATGTTACATAGCCTTTTCAGATTGGCTTCTTTCACTTAGCAATATGCATTTAAGTTTCCTCCACGTCTTTTCCCTGATGGGAATTCCCTGGTGGCTCAGAGGATAAAGCATCTACCCTGCCATGTGGGAGACCAGGGCTCAATCCCTGGGTTGGGAAGATCCTCTGGAGAAGGAAATGGCAACCCACTTCAGTATTCTTGCCTGGAGAATCCCATGGACAGAGGAGCCTGGCCGGCTACAGTCCACGGGGTGGCAAAGAATCCAACACGACTGAGCGAGTTCACTTCTCTTCCGTATCTTTTCATGGCTTAATATTACATTTCTATAAGTCATAGGACTCCTTAACCATAACAATTAGGGGCAAATAAGAAAAAGATAACCAATTGTAAAAAACCCTGAGAAATAATATAAGAAATATTATTAGCTTGGTGCAAAAGTAATTGTGGTTTTAGACCATGGATTTTAAATCGTTATAACTAGGCTCAAACATACTCTTATTAGTCAAAATAGACACCATTACCAACAACACATTTTTTGCCAATGAGTTTGTTTATTCCTGTAGCATAAAAATTTGTGCTTCGAGGAACTCCTGGAAAGTGTTTTCTGCCTCCTGTTGGCTGTGGAAGCATTTTCCCTGCAAAACATTGTCAAGATGCTTGAAGACGTGGTAGTGGGTTGGCAAGAAATCAGGTGAATATGTTGGATAAGGCAAAAATTTGTAGCCCAATTCATTCAACTTTTGAAGCGTTGGTTGTGCGACATGTGCTCAGACATTGTCATGCAGAATTAGTCTCTTTCTGTTAACAAATTCCAGTGGCAGGCATTGCAGTTTTCAGTGCATCTCATTGATTTGCTGAGCACACTTCTCAGATGTAATGGTTTCACTGGGATTCAGAAAGCTGCAGCAAATCAGACTGGCTCAGATCACTAAATAGTGGCCATTACCTTTTTTTTTTTTTTGGTGCAAGTTTGGCTTTCAGTTCAGTTCAGTCATTCAGTCGCATCCAACTCTTTGCGACCCCATTGACTGTAGCACGCCAGGCTTCCCTGCCCATTATCAACTCCCAAAGCTTACTCAAACTCATGTCCATCGAGTTGATGATGCCATCCAACCATCTCATCCTCTGCCGTCCCCTTCTCCTCTTGCCTTCAATCTTTTCTAGCATCAGGGTCATTTCAAATGAGTCGTTTATCGCATCAGGTGGCCAAAGTATTGGAGTTTCAGCATCAGTCCTTCTGATGAATATTCAGGACTGATTTCCTTTAGGATGGACTGGTTGGATCTCCTTGCAGTCCAAGGGACTCTCAAGAGTCTTCTCCAACACCACAGTTCAAAAGCATCAATTCTTCAGTGCTCGGCTTTCTTTATAGTTCAACTCTCACATCCATACATAATTACTGGAAAAACCATAGCCTATACTAGATGGACCTTTGTTGGCAAAGTAATATCTCTGCTTTTTAATATGTTGTCTAGGTTGGTCATAGCTTTTCTTTCAAGGAGCAAGCATCTTTTAATTTCATGGCAGCAGTCAACATCTGCAGTGATTTGGGGGCCCCCAAAAAATAAAGTCAGCCACTGTTTCAATTGTTTCCCCATTGATTTGCCATGAAGTGATGGGACTGGATGCCATGATGTTAGTTCTGAAATTGAGTTTTAAACCAACTCTTTCACTTTCAACAAGAGGCTCGTTAGTTCTTCTTCACTTTCTGCCATAAAGATGGTGTCATCTGCATATCTCAGGTTATTTATATTTCTCTTGGAAATCTTGATTCCAGCATGTGCTTAGCATTTTGCATGATGTACTCTGCATATAAGTTAAATAAGCAGGGTGACAATATACAGCCTTGATGTACTCCTTTTCCTATTTGGAATCAGTCTGCCGTTCCATATCCAGTTCTAATTGTTGCTTCCTGACCTGCATACAGATTTCTCAAGATGCAGGGCAGGTAGTCTGGTATTCCCATCTCTTAAGGAATTTCCCACAGTTTGTTGTGATCCACACATTCAAAGACTCTGGCATAGTCAATAAAGTGGTAAAGTTTGGCTTTGGGAAGTTGTTTGAGGCTTTATCTTGGCCCAACCACTGAGCTAGTAGTCACTGGTTGTCATATAAAATCCACTTTTTGTTGCATGTCACAATCCAATTGAGCAATGGTTCTTTGTTGTTGTGTAGAATAAGAGAAGATGACACTTTAAACTGATGATTTTTTTGATTTTTCAAGCAACTCATGAGGCATGCACTTGCCGAGATTTTCTACTTTTCCAATTTGCTTCAAATGCCAAATGACATAAAATGATTGATGTTAAGTTTTTGGCAACTTCTTGTTTGGCTTATATTCTTGGTTTCTAATTGGGTTATTGCATATAATTTTTTTTTTTTTGTCTCTCTCATATGAAAAACGGAAAAGGTAATGGCACCCCACTCCAGTACTCTTGTCTGGAAAATACCATGGGTGGAGGAGCCTGGTACACTGCAGTCCATGGGGTTGCAAACAGTCAGACACCACTGAGCAATTTCATTTTCACTTTTCACTTTCATACATTGGAGAAGGAAATGGCAACCCACTCTAGTGTTCTTGCCTGGAGAATCCTAGGGATGGGGAAACCTGGTGGGCTGCCGTCTATGGGGTCGCACAGAGTCGGACACTACTGAAGTGACTTAGCAGCAGTAGCAGCATATGAAAAAATAATTATCTATAAGTAAATTTATATATTTGGCTTCCAATATCTTTATTTTAAATAATTTGAAGAATGATCCCTTTTTATCTTGTGTTGTACATTTTGGGGGACTTTCTTTATACTCTTCCATAAAATATTATTTTTATAATTTATTATACAATATGAAACTTTCCCCAGTGAAATGTTATCACCTTTACCACCTTTCCAGGAGTTGGTGATAGACAGAGAGGCCTGGCATGCTGCAGTTCATGGGGTTGCAGAGTCAGACATGACTGAGCAACTGAACTGAACTGAACTGAAACAACATCTTTAAGATTATCCTTGACATTTCTGTCCACTGGATGATTCTCTTCTTTAATTTATATTCTTATAATTTCTCCCCTTATATTGGGTATTTAAGTGTTTAAGATTGGTTTTTCATCCCTTTGTTATCTTCATGCCTTTTGAGAGATTGTTAACATTTCATTTTTAGAGAATACACTCTCTCACTTTCTACTGAACATTAAAATCATCATATTCCTTGGTTACAGTCAAAGTGACTTAGTGGACACCTGACTTAAGAGGAGTCAATTAGATTTATTTTTTCTAATCATTTGAAAAATTGGTTTATATACATCAAATAGTTTGCTGGGGGCATTAAAATTTCAAGGTGATATAATCTAGGTGAGTGAGGGCTGTGAATAAATCAAACTTGGCTTGTGAGGCCCAATAATCAGTACTCCTTGGTCAACAGGAGGGTAAAAGAAGGAAGTTGGCACTGGAAAAGGAGAAGTAGCAAGAGGCCTTGAGTTTAAACTTCCTATTTCCTGGCTATTGTGGGGGTGGGGGGAGTGCTGAAATTTTTTCCTGTCACTGAAATCTGTGAAATAATCTTTATCCTCAGAATATGTAGATGCTATAGATAAAATTAACTAATCCTAGTAAAAAACAAGTAAGTACAACCGAATTAGACAATTTAGATAACTGAACAGAACTAATTAGATATAGTAAGTATATTATCAAGTGCCTAATTCGCACTAGAAGTTGTATCAATGGGGACAGAAGAAATGGGAAGACATTGGGGTATGTTTTTGAAGAAATCTCAGTTATCTCTGATGTGTTAATTTTGGGAGTTGAGCACGTAAGAGGAATTAAGAGGTTTTACTACTTTTTAATTTGAAAAACTGAATGACTGGTGGTGCCATTTCCAGCAATATATTAGACAAAAAAAAAAAAAATTGCAGTGATGAATGACTATTTTTAAAATGTATTTAGTTTTACATGCTTGTTAGAGCTCCATTATCTCTGGCAAGAAGACTGCAAATGCATGAGCCCAGAAAACTTAGTACTAGAAATACTAATGTAGGAGAAATCACACAGAACTGTACAACTTTAGTAATGCATATATTTTAAAGAAAGTACACATGGAAGAGAAGCAGAAGCCCATGATTCAGCCATGTAGTGAGCAATGATGGATACTGACAGAGGGTGGTCATTTAGATAAGAGAAAAAAGATTTCAGAAAATTGAGGTGTCATCACACCCAAACCACTAAAGTATTTTAAGAAAGAAATCATGCTTACCTGAAACAAATTCCTAAGATAAAAATATCTAAAAAATGAGGACATAGCAGTCAGTGATTTGTTTGGCAACAGGAAGATGGTTGGTGACCTCTATCTTGACATTTAAGTGGAACCGATAGGATTATATTCCAGACTGAAATGAGTTATAGAGAAAACTTTTTCTTTGAAGGAAATCAAATGGCTAGATAACTGGAATAAGGTAAACCACTGAAGTCTTCTTTTTTAACTTGGAAGATAGACTATGGCTGCCGATGGCTGATGTTAATGATCAATAGGGACAGAAAAATTCTACTTAATGCTGCCAGGGATAATGGATAACTACATAAGCAAAGTCCATGAGAATGAGAAGAATTTGATATTCAAAGCATAATTAATGGCAGGAGAGATACCAATTTCATTGTAATTGCGATATATAGAGAATGCGAGTTCAGACATAAAGGTTGATAGATGATTGATTATAACTAAATATTTTCAATAATAAGTAGTCAAGAAAAAGTACAAAAATCCAAAGTTCCTGAGTCCAAATCCCATTTGCTTTACTTGTTTCTTTCAGTTACTCAGCCAATATTCAGAGGATTTACTATTTGGTTTTAACTACTGCTTTAGCTACTAAGGAAATAGCCAAACAGGACAGAGAAAGTTTTAACCTGCATGTAATTTATATGATATTATCATGCAACAGAGAGATAACAAGAAATAACAATGGGCATGTAGTTATGGATAGGGTAGGGAAAACCACTAGACCATTCAGGTAAAACCTAAATCAAATCCCTTATGATTATACAGTGGAAGTGAGAAATAGATTAAAGGGACTAGATCTGATAGATAGAGTGCCTGATGAACTATGGATGGAGGTTTGTGACATTGTACAGGAGACAGGGATCAAAACCATCCACAAGAAAAAGAAATGCGAAAAAGCAAAATTGCTGTCTGGGGAGGCCTTACAAATAGCTGTGAAAAGAAGAGAAGCGAAAAGCAAAGGAGAAAAGCAAAGATATAAGCATCTGAAAGCAGAATTCCAAAGAATAGCAAGAAGAGATAAGAAAGCCTTCCTCAGTGATCAATGCAAAGAAATAGAGGAAAACAACAGAATGGGAAAGACTAGAGATCTCTTCAAGAAAATTAGAGATACCAAGGGAACATTTCATGCAAAGATGGGCTCAATAAAGGACAGAAATGGTATGGACCTAACAGAAGCAGAAGATATTAAGAAGAGGTGGCAAAAATATACAGAAGAACTGTACAAAAAGATCTTCATGACCAAGCTAATCATGATTATGTGATCACTCACCTAGAGCAAGACATCTTGGAATGTGAAGTCAAGTGGGCCTTAGAAAGCAACGCTACGAACAAAGCTAGTGGAGGTAATGGAATTCCAGTTGAGCTATTCCAAATCCTGAAAGATGATGCTGTGAAAGTGCCACACTCAATATGCTAGCAAATTTGGAAAACTCAGCAGTGGCCACAGGACTGGAAAAGGTCAGTTTTCATTCCAATCCCAAAGAAAGGCAATGCCAAAGAATGCTCAAACTACCACACAATTACACTCATCTCACATGCTAGTAAAGTAATGCTCAAAATTCTCCAAGCCAGGCTTCAGCAATACATGAATCATGGACTTCCCAATGTTCAAGCTAGTTTTAGAAAAGGCAGAGGAACCAGAGACCAAATTTCCAACATCCACTGGATCATGGAAAAAAGCAAGAGAGTTCCAGAAAAACATCTATTTCTGCTTTATTGACTATGCCAAGGCCTTTGACTGTATGGATCACAATTAACTGTGGAAAATTCTAAAGAGATGGGAATACCAGACCACCTGACCTGCCTCTTGAGAAATTTGTATGCAGGTAAGGAAGCAACAGTTAGAACTAGACATGGAACAACAGAATGGTTCCAAATAGGAAAAGGAGTAAGTCAAGGCTGCATATTGTCACCCTGCTTATTTAACTTATATGCAGAATACATCATGAGAAACGCTGGACTGGAAGAGGCACAAGCTGGAATCAAGATTGCCAGGAGAAATATCAATAACCTCAGATATGCAGATGACACCGGTCTTATGGCAGAAAATGAAGAGGAACTAAAAAGCCTCTTGATGAAGGTGAAAGAGGAGAATGAAAAAGTTGTTTTAAAACTCAACATTCAGAAAACGAAAATCATGGCATCTGGTTCCTTCACTTCATGGGAAATAGATGGGGAAACAGTGGAAACAGTGTCAGACTTTATTTTTCTGGGCTCCAAAGTCACTGCAGATGGTGACTGCAGCCATGAAATTAAAAGATGCTTACTCCTTAAAAGGAAAGTTATGACCAACCTAGATAGCATATTCAAAAGCAGAGACATTACTTTACCAACAAAGGTTCGTCTAGTCAAGGCTATGGTCTTTCCTGTGGTCATGTATGGATGTGAGAGCTGGACTGTGAAGAAGGCTGAGCGCCGAAGAATTGATGCTTTTGAACTGTGGTGTTGGAGAAGACTCTTGAGAGTCCCTTGGACTGCAAGGAGATCCAACCAGTCCATTCTGAAGGAGATCAGTCCTGGGTGTTCTTTGGAAGGAATGATGCTAAAGCTGAAACTCCAGTACTTTGGCCACCTCATGCGAAGAGTTGACTCATTGGGGAGGACTCTGATGCTGGGAGGGATTGGGGGCAGGAGGAGAAGTGGACGACAGAGAATGAGATGACTGGATGGCATCACTGACTCGATGGATGTGAGTCTGGGTGAACTCAGGGTATTGGTGATGGACAGGGAGGCCTGGCGTGCTGCGATTCATGGGGTCGTAAAGAGTCAGACATGACTGAGTGACTGAACTGAACTGAACAGAAAAAGCTAAGAACCTCATATATGAGCCAATATTTCAATGAAGTGAGGGAACCAATGATGAGGAAGAGCATTTTCGGCAGAGGAAACAATAAATAAAATGGCCTTGACTTGACGAAATGTCATGCTTGAGAAACAACAAGCAAATGTTTAATAATAATAATAATAAATACTGTTATTGTAATATTGAAGACTGGTAAAGTTTAATTCCATAACATATGCAAAGCCCTCCACAAATATCCAAGATATAGTAAAAATTCAATAAATGACAAATGCTACATTATTATTTTATGTAGCCATATAGATATTCTACTTAGATGAAAAAACTACAGCGTATATAGTAGTATAGGTTTTTTCTATATTGTGAATATTTAGAGTCTTTATTACAAAAATGTTAATATTACTCAAAACACTCTTGAAATCTGCTTTTGGAATTTCATTCAATGTTAAGGAATACATGTGTATATGTTATACAAATCTTTTCTCTCTATGTTCGATTTTCTTTAAGAATATTTTACTTACCTCCTTCCCAAAATGAGAAACCCTATCATCTTTTCTTCTGTTCTTCAAACATACTTCCATTTTAGAGTGTACTACATTTCATATTTATTTATTTTTCCATAAGTCTGGAAGGCATTTTGTGGCACTTATTCCTTCAACAAATAGTTACTAAGCATCTAATATATCCTAGGCTTTGTTTTATGTGAAAGGGACAGTAATGAATAAGGCAGAGAAATTCCCTGATCATATCAGTTCTTATTTTAGTTTTCAAGGAGATTCATAAATAAACTAAATAAACTAATCAAAATGATCAGGTAGTGATATGCTCTACTTCTTTAGTATTTATGCTGTGCAAATGCTGTTCTTATTGTCAAAAATAAGTACTAATAAAATAATTTTCATGGAGGAAATAAAATAGAATAATATGGTTAATAATGACCCAGAAGGACTAGTTATAGGTAACATTACCTAATTATACTTGAACTGTTAGCCACAGATCACATGTAGTTCCATGGAAGCATTAAATCAAATTTGGAGAAGTCCTGGAGGAAAGAAGGAAGGGAAGGAGGGAGAGTAGAAGGAACAATGAGAAATAGGAAGAGTCGGGGGAAGAAATAGATAATGGATATAATGTTAAAGAAATTTACACATCCTGCATTGTAAATAAAAGAAAGTCTAAGAAACCTGTTTTGATCATGTGCTGTCAGATAAGAGTGGTTAGTTGGTCCTTAAGGAGGAGTGAGTAAGTGAAAGTCGCTCAGTCATGTCCAACTCTTCATGACCCCATGGACTATGCAGTCCATGGAATTTTCTAGACCAGAATACTGGAGTAGGTAGCCCTTCCCTTCTCCAGGGAATCTTCCCAACCCAGGGATTGAACCCAGGTCTCCCACATTGCAGGCTGATTCTTTACCAGCTGAGCCACAAGGAAAGCCTGAGATTTATAAAATTATTTCCTTTTATTTCCAAGGAAGGTGAGTTATAATATGTATATTACGGATAGGAGAGTCTTATTGTCAATTGCAAATCTATGTATGTGGGTTTGAAGGCCGTTAATCGTTATTTAAAATGTCTGCTAGAATATCGTATGTATGGTATAGTTGTATTTGGTTGTTAAGTGTCTAGTTATGCCCTATTTGAAAAACTGCAGATTAAAGCTATCAGACCATAAGAATTCAGAACCAATTCAAGAGTGTACATGAATAATAGTCCCTCAAACTTCTTCCCTGTTTTATGTGGGTAATTTGATCGCTATTGTCAGGGAAGAACTGATAGGAGCTCAATTTTTGGTTTATGAAGTAATTTGAAAAGCTTCTTTCTCTGAAACAAATTTGGACTCAACGTTTGATTGAATTCAATTGCTTGAGGGTATGATATTTGCTGAAATAAAATCTCTAGATTCTGCCAGGTATTAATATATACTATGTGTCTTCTTTTAAGTCTGTCTGGGATTTTCAAAGTATAATGACTTCTAGGGAATGGCCTGTGTTAAACAACAAATTCCCCAACAATTTCAGATTCTCCAAATTCAGTAGGACATTAAGCATTTTCAAAACTTCCCATCACCTTTCCCTTTTCAAACTATTATCACTTTCATCTAGCTTACTATCCAACCACCTGATTATCAGAAGACCCAAACTCCCATTTCATGTAGATACTAGAATTTATCAGACAGGATCTAGTTGAACTCAGTTTTCTTCTACTGTCAAACATACAAACATCCTGTGTTTTTCTTCCAGGTACTGTTTCTCCTACTCTGTCTTGCTTAGTACCTCTGTGCTGAGGAGGCTGCATCTTTATTTGTGAACTATATCAGGTTATCTCGTCCCGTGTAATCAACTACTCCCACATTTAAGGCTTAGGACAACCATTTATTTCAGTCATGATTTTGCAGGTCACCAATATTGGTCTCAGTTGGGAAATTGTTCATAGCCAAGCTCCATTCCTCAGACATCTGCTGTCAGCTGGAGTTTGGTGGCTGGGTTGGCTGGTTTACGGTGCCTTGTCTGGGAAGGCTGGGATAGATGAGCTCTCTCTCTCCTGTGTGTTCTCCAGTGGGTTTGTCCAGGCTTGTTCACATGGCATCAGAGTTTCACAAGCAGACAGATCACAAGCTTAATGAACAAACAATGGTCAAGTCTGCTTTGCCTCGTGTTTGCTACTATCACTTTGGCCAAGCAAGTTTTATTGCTACCTCTATTCAAGGAGTAAGAAAGAGGCCATCTATTAATAGGGGGCTACAAAGTCACATTTTCTTTCATGAGTATAAAAGTGAAAGTGTTAGACACTCAGACGTGTCTGAATCTTTGTGACCCCATGGACTGTAGCCCACCAGGCTTCTTGGTCAATGGGATTTTCCAGGCAAGAATACTGGAGTAGGTAGTCATTTTCTTCTCCAGGGGATCTTCCTGAACCAGGGATTGAATCCAGATCTCCTGTATTGCATGCAGATTCTTTACTGCCTGGTCCACCAGAGAACATCCTAATTTACTGTTTATTGAGCATTAAATTCAGTCTTGTTCATTTATACTTTCATCATATTAAATAGTATTTTCAGCTCAGTTTTCCACCCTACTTATATATTTATTTCTGTGCAATCTTTTTTGTTGTTGTTGTTGTTTAATCAATTCAACATAATTAAGATTTATCCAATTTTCACACAATCTTTTATTATTTCTAAAATTAAGTTTGGGGAATTTCCTTAGGGAGCCATTTCCTAAGAGAGACAAAGAATACAGGTACCTCAGGCTAAGACAGTAAAGAATTTGCCTGCAATGCAGGAGACTTGGGTTTGATCCCTGGGCCAGGAAGATCTCCTGGAGAAGGAAATAGCTACCCGCTCCAGTATTCTTGCCTGGAGAATTCCACGGATGGAGGCACTTGGCAGGTAACAGTCCGTGGGGTCACAGAGTCAGACATGATTGAGTGACTAACACTTCATGAGGTGATACTACCTTGAATACCTCTCTCTGTGTCTTCAGCTCTTTCTATTCAGTCTACTAGAGCATGGCCATTTCTGCCAGGAACAATTGACAGTGGAGCCTCACTGATAGATAGCTCAGAATAATCATTGGTCATATGATATATGAAATATTAAATTTAGCATAGGAAATATGCTTTTGGGTGCTGATAAATAAAGTGACAGTGTGGGTTGCATTACATTTTAAGACATTAAAATCAATATTATTCCTAAAGTAGAAAGAAAATCATTTACAAGTTCTTAAATATGCTATTGAGATGCAAGCTGCGTCATTCGGAAACTACATTATAGAAGGGCTGAAAGACTGTGTATTTACCTGGAAGCCCCTACAAGTTCAATCTCACTTTGCCTCAGAACTGTGTTCTAAAAGAAGAATAGAGGAGAGGTCTATTGAACCACTTGGTGTATTTGGAGATCTTAGACACTGCAGTGGGACATGCAAGTCACTAAGTTATATCATCCTGTATGTGTGGGAAACCCCCAAAAAACAGTGTGTAAGTGAAAAGTGCCAAATCAATGTATTTTACCATACATTATAATCAGGCATCAAAACAATAACAGTTTCCTTTAAAAAATAGAGTTAATTTGTCATAAATGACTTGATTTTACAAATATATTCACAGAAATTATGGTTACTTTTTGCTTTTGTAGGCTTTAAGATAATGAAGAAAGATAAAGTTATTAAAGTCACTATTTAAGGTTACCTCAGAGACACATTTTCAACCCAGGTCTCTGAAATTTTAATGACAACAATTTATTTAGTATTAGTACCCCCTAGGAAGATTGGTTTGTAAGAACCAAAACAGAAAAAAAGCCCAATGTATTACATTTACAGAGAACTACTTTATAGTTATTATACTTGTCTCAAGGTTAATTCCTAGAGAATGTATTTCTAGTAGTCATCTATAATTCTGTCCTTTTATTTCCATGATCTGCACTAGCTCCTAACAGCTTTGGCATCGTATTATTACTTGATTGAAAGGTAATAATCAAGGCAAATGTATAATGTTTTCATGTTCTTCCATTTTTGATTTTAAAAGTACAGATAAAGGCATAAAAAATTCTCAAATTATTTTCAAGTATCAATCTTATATAATCAGTACCATAAAATTCTAAGAAAAAGAGTTACCGATGGGGGAGCCTGGTGGGCTGCCATCTCTGGGGTCACACAGAGTCGGACACGACTGAAGTGACTTAGCTTAGCATAGCATAGCATAGCTCTATAGTAAATGTATGGCTTTCCCAGTTAAGTTTGCATTTTCACAAAATGACATTGCTCTTTAATAATTATTAGACTTTTTGTTGTTTAGTATATTTCAGAGTTTAATTCTTTAAACATCTAACACATGTACCAGTACATTATTACATGTAGCAGCAAGCATCATATAACCAGCACTTTGTATTTTATTCAGCCTAAAGAAGGTAACATTAAGAGAAGTAATGACACTAGAGTGACAGATAGAAATGCCTTAGTAAAAAACTTCAGTTACACACCTTGCAATGTGTATCTAAAATAATGGACATTTATTGGGGGAAATAAACATCTGTAGCAAAAACATGACTCCTTAATGCACTAAACTTTATTAGTGTGATAGAAAAATCATTTCTGAAAGCAGCAAAATAGATTTGAATATATCTTCTCGTCTGAGCCAGATTTTTACAGAGGCCAGGGGAAATACTGGTATTCCCTTACATGTCCCTTTATATGGGAGCATTATGGTGGGCAGAATCCAAAGATGCTCCCCAAGATTCCCCTGATGTGCATGCATTGAGCAATCTCCTCCCTTTGACTGCAAATGGGCCTCAACCGATTGGGTGCCTGCTCCTCTGATAAAATCATGTTATATGATCCAAGTGATGGGAGAGTCAAATTAGAGAAAGGACTATATTATATAGAACCCTTGTTAGTCTTGAAGAAGCAAGCTTCTGTGTTGTGCTGCTAAGTCGCTTCAGTCGTGTCCGACTTTGTGCGACCCCACAGACAGAAGCCCACCAGGCTCCTCCGTCCCTGGGATTCTCCAGGCAAGAACACTGGAGTGGGTTGCCATTTCCTTCTCCAATGCACGAAAGTGAAAAGTGAAAGGGAAGTCGCTCAGTCGTGTCCGACTCTTAGCGACCCCATGGACTACACACTACTAGGCTCCTCCATCCATGGGATTTTCCAGGCAAGAGTACTGGAGTGGGGTGCCATAAATGGCCAAGTCAATGACAGAGAAGGGCTAGTGTCCTCTACAGGCTGAGAACAGCTCCCAGCTGACATGCAGCAAGAAGGCAGGGGCCTTTTAAAAATATTTATTTTTATTTTATTTATTTGGCTGTGCAGTGTCCTAGCTGCAGCATGTGGGATCTAGTTCCCTGACTAGGGATCAAATCTGGTCCCCTTGCATTGGGAGCACAGCATCTTAACTACTGGATCACCAGGGAAGTCCTGAAAGCAGAGGCCTTAATCTCACATCAAGGAACTGAAATCTTCCAACAAGTAAGCTGGGAAGAGGACTCTGAGCCTCAGAGGAGATTTCAGCCTGGGTGGAATGTATTGCAGCCTAATTGCACCCTGATCCCTTGAGAACCCGTACAGCATGCACACAGCGATGATCTAAGGACACTGTAAGATAAGGAATTTATATTTTTAAGATGCTGGATGTGTGACAAAATGTTATGTGACAGAAGAAAACAAAAATAAACACATTCCTTTTCACACAGTCTATGGAAATAAAGTGCATACAACACAATATTACCATAACATAGATATCTATTTCCTTAACAAATAAGTGTTGAGACTTGTATTTTCATCTGAATTCATTTTCATAATATTTTCATTCATTTTACTGTATTAAAGCACTCATTCATTCAGTCTTTTGTTCAAAAATAACTACTGAGCACCTCACTGTATTTAAAATTTGGGACAAATCTTTATAAAGGATGCTTTATATTACTCATTCCCCTGCATTCAAAAAGCTTGCCCTACAATTAAGCAGACATTTGGCAAAGCAATCTGGGCTTAAATGCAAATCTCAATAAATGTTGCCATTAGTAAAGGAAAAAATGGATATTTATGGATTTATGGATATCTACCAATATTGGCAGATATTAAATAGAACTATTTCCACTACCTCATAGTTTGTTTCTTCTTTGAAGCTGCTTTCTAGCTACTAGTTATAGGTGGTCTTCTTCTGTGCCTCTGAAACTTTAAAGTGCCTAAGAATCACCTAGGGATCTTGTTAAACTGTGGGTTCTGCTTCAGTATGTCAGGTATGGACCCAGGATTCTATGTTTCTAACAAGCTTCTAGGTGATACTGATGCCACTGGTCTGAAGATCACATTCTAAGTGGCAGGAGTGTACATAAGCTCTGCAGGTTTCTGCTAAGATCAAGGAGGTCACCTTGTTGTAACTTAGAGTGAGCACACTTTGATGTGGCTTTAAATCAGTGGCCCCATCTTCACAAAGTCTAGAGCCAAATAAATCTTTTCTTCTGGAGTATATGTATTTAGCTATAAATAAACCTTTGAGATATTCATTTGCTTTATTGTCCTTTCTTCAAATCAGATTACATAATTCTATACATTTTCAGTATGAGACATAGAGCCTTTAAAGAGACCATCATGTTCTTGGGTAGGAAACAAAACATTGCCAAGTTATTTGTATATTTTCCATTTTTATATACTTATTGCATCTCTAATCAAAATTAAAATTGATATTATTTTGAATCATAGATAATGTATTTTGAAAATATTCAGAAGAAATAAAAGGCAAGAGTAACTCATCCACAAACAAAGGGAAAGAAAAGATAATTCAGTATGATAGTCCACTGGGGCTATGGCACCCCACTCCAGTACTCTTGCCTGGAAAATCCCATGGACAGAAGAGCCTGGTAGGCTGCAGTCCATGGGGTAGCTTAGAGTTGGACATGACTGAGCGACTTGACTTTCACTTTTCACTTTCATGCATTGGAGAAGGAAATGGCAACCCACTCCAGTGTTATTGCCTGGAGAATCCCAGGGATGGAGGAGCCTGGTGGGCTGTCGTCTTTGGGGTCGCACAGAGTCGGACATGACTGAAGTTACTTAGCAGCAGCATGAATTGAAAACTTTAATCTATTTTCTATTTTCTCAGTTTATACATCCATCATTAATAAAACATAATAAAGCTTAAAGCTTCTAGTAATATTTATAGTATGACAAGCAAAGTAGATTTTCTTTATTAGTACCATTCATCATTGAGGAATAGGTAGATTAAATAACTAAATGTAATAAAATCATACAAAAAACAAATAAAATTTGGAAGCATATTTACTTGATTTTAGAATTTTTAAAAAAGGTAATGTTAAAGAAACAAAAAATTTGCAAAAACAAGTGAATTAATTTTGGAATCTCCTTTTGAGAAATTTTATTACTAAAATATAGTAATACAACTGACTTTTGTATATTTATCTTATAATCTATGAACTTGTTAAACACATTAGATTAGTTATAGTATATTTTTAATAGGTTGCTTACAAGATCATGTGACAGGAAAAAAAAACAGACCAAAAAAAAAAAAAATACTTTTTAATTCTTTCCTCCCTATTTGGCTGGATTTTATTTTTTCTGTTACTAGTCTGATAATACTGGCTAGAACTTCAAGGATGATGCTGAATAGAAATGGTGAGAACCAACAGGCTTGTTTTTTCTAATCTTAAGAGCAAAGGTCTTTCAAAATTAATGATTGCCAGTATCTCTAAACTTTTGTAAATACCCTTTATTAAATTGAAGAGGTTACCTTTAATTTTTAGTAGGCTCAGTGGTTGTATCATCAATGTATCCTTACTTAAACTTCTTTTTTTTAATGTGTCTGTTGTGATGATCAGGTGTTTTTTTGTCTTTAATTTTATTAATATAATATTAGAAGAAAAATGGCACTAGATGAAAACTAGATCTAGAATGGAATGATTCCCACTTAAAAATGATAACATGTAGGTAAATATAATTATATTTCCCTTTAGCCATCTATTTAAATATTTAAAACAATAATATACATACACTTGAAGTGAAATGATAGTCACTGAGGCATGTCCTACTCTTGTGACCCCATGGACTGTAGCCTGCCAGGCTCCTCTGTTCATGGAATTCTCCTGGCAAGAATATTGGAGCAGGTAGCTGCTCCCTTCTCTGGGGGATCTTCCCAACCCAGAGATGGAACCCGAGGCGTCCTTCATTGCAGGCAGATTCTTTAACGTCTGAGTCACCAGGGAATCCCATACACACAATTGCATACTATATATTACAGTGTCAATAAATTATGTAGTCAACTAAGTATGATAACTAAAGGACAAAAGAAAGAATTGTGTCTATAACAATATACAATATGGCTATGCAGATGTTTTAATGCCACTTGGAGGTAGATTTTAATAATTAATGATGGATATATAATGCCTAGATCAGTCACTAAGATATAAAAAAGGCAAAAACTACAATACAAGAAAGTAAATGCAATGGTATTCTAAAACAAGTACTAACGCAAAGAACAAGTATTGGTGAGATGGTGGAAAAAAGAGAACCCTGGTGCACTGTTGGTAGAATGATAAAGTGATGCAGTCACTGTGGAAAACAGAGGGGAGTTTCCTCAAAAACCTGAAAACTGAATGGCCATCTGATCCACAAATTTCACTGTTGACTTTTATAACCAAAGAAAACAAAACACTAATTCCAAAAGAAATGCACCAAGGTTCACTTCAGCATTATTTACAAGAGTCAAGATATCGAAACAAACTTGGTGCCCATCAATGATGAATAGAGAAAGGAAATGTGATCACTATACACAATGGAATCTTACCCAGCCATTAAAATGATGAAATCTTGCTATTTGTAAAAACATGGAAGGATCTAGACAGTAAGCAGATAAAGACAATACTGTATGATCTCAACTATATGTGGAAAAACAAAACAAACAAAATAAAATGAAAAGAAATTCATAGAGACAGAGAACAAATTGGTTGTTACTGGAGGAGTGGATAGTGAGAGGTGGGAAGCAAAATAAGTGAAGAGGATTAAGAGGTACAGATCGCCAGTTATAAAAAGAGTAAGCCACAGTGTTATAGTATACAGCATAAAGAATATCATGGCAATATCATGGCAAATGATATTGTAATAAATTTGTATGAGGACACATGGTTACTAGACTTATACTGGTGATCACTTCACAATGTATGCAATGTCAAATTACCTGTATGTAGGGCACCTGAAATTAACATAATATAGTATGTCAACTATATTTCAATAAAAATTTATAAATAAAATCCTTGGGTCAATCAAAATGAGTCAGGTGAAGGAGAATAAAGTAATAAAGATTGGAGACAAGTACACAGCTAAGAGTAATATCATACACTTCAGCACTACCATATCAATAGTCTTCTCACATAAACATAGACTGGACTAAGCATTCCAAAACAAGATTTCAGTCTAAATAAAAAGCTATGTATTATTTACAAGAGGCACTATTTAAAAGTAACAAACAGATTAAAGTAGATGAATAGAAACAGCTGTACCAAGCAAAGAGTATGCACAAAACAGCAGATAAGACAATATTATTAACCAGTAAAGATTCTAACACAAGTAGCATTATCAGAAATAAAAGCAAATATTACATAATGATAAGAAAATCAGTTCACGAAGAACAGATAACTATCTTAAGTACTGATGTGCTTAATTATAGAGCGTCAACATAAATGGACATACAGAAAAACAACCCTACATCTATTAAAGTATTTTAATCTTTATATCTCCATCCCTTTATCTACCTAAAAATTGAATAAAATATTCTCACAAAGAGTACTCCAGGTCATGATGGATTCACTGGTAAATTCTGTCAACTATTTAAAGACAATCTAAAGGAGGGAATTTTTACCAACTCATTTTCAGAGGCCAGTATTACCTGAAGTCAGATGGATGCAATACAAATATATTTCTGCTTACTTATTTATCTATCCCCTGGTGGCTCAGACAGTAAAGAATCTGCTTGCCATACGGGAGACCTAGGTTCGATCCCTGGGTTGGGAGGATCTCCTGAGGGAGGGCATGGCAACCCACTCCAGTATTCCTGCCTGGACAATCCCCATGGACAAGAGGAGCCTGCAGGCTATAGTCCATGGAGTTGCAAAGAGTTGGACGTGACTTTGCAACTAAGTACACATTTATGTATCAATTAACAATCAATGTATATTCTGTCAACAAAGATACAAACATCCAAATCACAAAATATTTGATGATCTAATCCAGTATCACATAAAAAGACTAGTGCATCTCAAAGATTATTTCAGGAGTGCGAAGTTATTTTAGTATTCGACTGTCATTCAATTTACTAGATTGTAAGAATAAACATCAAATTCATGTGGTTATCTCAATAGATGCAAAAAAGGATCTGACTTCCTAAAAATGCCCAACTCAATACACATTAAGATTAGCAATTAGTCATTTTAATTCAGTGAAGAATACCAAAAAGAAAGAAAACAGATATAGATAGTTTTTCAATTACTAAAACAGACCAGGAATTTTAACAGTCAATAGAACAGGAATAAAAAAATCAAGTGGAAGATGAGCAGAGGCACGCATAAACAATGTCACTGAAGCAGAAGTCTCAAGTACTTCTGACAGAAGTACAACCAGGAGCAGCCTTTATGGGAAACATTTTGGCAGTACTTAATTATGCATGTGCCCCACAATCTAGCAACCCCACTTCTGGCATTCAGTTCAGTTCTCTTGGCATTGGGGCTTATCTTTTTAGAAATTCCTAACTCATGATTTATTTATGTAATTAATGAATTTATGATTGATTGCAATAGATTTGAACAAAACTAAGATGGCAGAAAGTGAAGAGGAACTAAAAAGCCTCTTGATGAAAGAGAAAGTGGAGAGTGAAAAAGTTGGCTTAAAGCTCAACATTCAGAAAATGAAGATCATGGTATCCCGTCTCATCACTTCATGGGAAATAGATGGGGAAACAGTGGAAACAGTGTCAGACTTTATTTTTCTGGGCTCCAAAATCACTGCAGATGGTGACTGCAGCCATGAAATTAAAAGACACTCCTTGGAAGGAAAGTTATGACCAACCTAGATAGCATATTCAAAAGCAGAGACATTACTTTGCCAAGAAACGTTCATCTAGTCAAGGCTATGGTTTTTCCAGTGGTCATGTATGGATGTGAGAGTTGGACTGTGAAGAAAGCTTGGTACCAAAGAATTGATACTTTTGAACTGTGGTGTTGGAGAAGACTCTTGAGAGTCCCTTGGACTGCAAGGAGATCCAACCAGTCCATTCTGATGGAGATCAGCCCTGGGATTTCTTTGGAAGGAATGATGCTAAAGCCACCTTATGCGAAGAGTTGACTCATTGGAAAAGACTCTGATGCTGGGAGGGATTGGGGGCAGGAGGAGAAGAGGACGACAGAGGATGGGATGGCTGGATGGCATCACTGACTCGATGGACGTGAGTCTGAGTGAACTCTGAGGTTGATGTACAGGGAGGCCTGGCATGCTGTGATTCATGGGGTCGCAAAGAGTCAGACACGACTGAAGTGACTGAACTGAACTGAACTGAACTGAAGATGGCAATCAAAGAAGTAATTGGTATGTAAAATATAGTAGATGCAAACTTTGGAATAATTTTTGCATACTTAGTAGCAACAAAAATTTATGTTTGGCAATATTGTTAGTAATTAAAAGTATTGTGTTGAATAAATGAAAAAGCTACACCAGGTTGAATGGAATATATACACACACAAAAAAATCCCAAGAAATATAAGCCGATATGCACATTTAAGGATTTGCATTTAATAGGCTGTTGCAGGGGTTACAAAGAGGAGAGCAGTAAGAATGAGATCAGGGTAAAGAGCAATAAAAATAAAACAAACACAACACCCATTCAGAAAGGAGCTTTGGTTTTCAGAATAACTGTTAGGAACTGACTGGCTGACAGAACTATGCACCAGATTTGCTTGGTAATAAAATTTCTAGATAAAATTTCTAACCTTACATTTCTAAGAACATGTAAACTGCAGGATACTGAAATCAAATCCCTTTTCCATGGAATCTCCATGTATATATCAGTGCTTAATTTTATAGCTTAAATATCTCAGGTGGCTTGTGACACACAACAGTCTGACATAAAGGCTGAATTAGAGAGCCAGTGACAAATTCTATATGCAATTTAAGTACTTATAAAATTAAGCACTAAATATAAGCAATAAGTGATCTATATTCAATTATAATAATAAAAGTATTTTATCTATAGTAATATGTTGCTATTATCAATAAAATTAAAAGTAAGTAGTTATATCTAATATTTTCTTTTTAATAACCCTGAAAGATTATCTAGTATATGCCCTGGATGTAGTGCCTCCTTTTTGAATAGTATCACTAAAGGATGCTTATGAAATGGTAGAGTAAACACATTGAGTCCTACAGGTATTAAAAATTGTTTTACATTTTTACAGTGCTAATTGACAGAAGGATTCACATTTTTCTTTATTAAGTGTCAGATTGTGTTTAATGTTTACAGAAAAGAAATTTAAAAACTATATATTTGATTTTTAAATTATTTTCCATTCATCATTTATTAGATTAAATATATATATATATACACACACATGCATATGAATTGATAAATGTAGGTAAATAGATAAACTATTTTCAATGAAAAGCAGCATAAAAAAGAACACAATGATTGGGAAAAATAAAATGTATGTCTAAACTCTCAAAATTGCTAGCTTGTGACATTTCCTATATTGATGAACTACAATTTTGTCATGAATAAATTTAATCATGAATAATAATTATGCCATTTTTCTCCCTCAGATAAAGAGAGGGAACGATCAGATTTCTGTGGCCATTATTTGAGCAGCTGGATTCAGAAATGTGTGAGGCAAGGATGAGTCCATGAACTTTTCAATAATATGAGGCAATAAAATTATTTTCCTCATCTGGTTGTGATTTACAACTGAGATTCTAGAGTAGAACATAAAAATCTTTCTTCATACTCAAAAATATAAGCAACAAATAAAATACTTTCACAAAATACACTGATGAACTATATTGACTGAACTCTTGGCCTACTTTCCACAGGATGATTTCCTAATATTGCGGAAAAAAATTTTACTCCTCGACTCCCTACTTCACTCACTTCCAAGTTATACAAGAAAAAAACAATACTCTTCAAGAGACAAATACTGTTTAAGGTACAAAAATGTCAGTAATTTATAAAGGTAAATATTTATTCTTTATTCACTCCAGCTATTTACACAGAAATAATAAAGCTGCCTTTGGAAGGGCAGTGTTGCAGGAAGGTGGACCCCTTCCTGGGCCAGAAACTGGGCTCTTGTCTAACACTCAAATTAATTGTCCGAGGAGACATATGTGATGACAAGAGATCCTGACAAGGAATATGGAACTAATAAGCTACCACCAACCAGAAGAGTTCGGGAAAGGTCAAAAGGAGACACCGTGAGTCCGTCAACTTCCCAGGATCCCTCTCACTAGCATCAGTCTTGGCTGAGTGATGCCTGCTCCACAAGGAAAGACTCTGAATTAGAATGATTGGCCAAAGACCACCCGGAAACTAATCCCATCACCATAAAACCGAGACTGCGAGCCACACGACAGAGCAGTTCTCCTGGATTCCCTTACCCTACTGCTCTCCACCCGGGTGCCCTTTCCCAATAAAATCTCTTGTTTTGTCAGCACATGTGTCTCCTCAGACAATTCATTACCGAGTGTTAGAAAAGAGCACAGTTTGGGGAATATGCCTTTAATGGTTTATAACTCACAAAGATATATACAAAATCATATTCACTTTCTCAAAGTAACTATCTGTGGAAAATACTGAATCTCTTATATTGCAAATTGGAATTTGCTTCTCCTTGTCCTTCCTCTCCTTCCTTCCCTCTATCATTCTCTCTCTGCTATTGCTTTCAGATGAATTCCCTCAGATGTTCTTTTTACAAAACTGGACTGCATTTTAGGTAGTGACCCATATTTTTGACTTTTCAGATATTTAGATTTCCAGACTAATTAAAACTTCATGTTCAAATATAGCCTAAAACTTCTTCTTTAATTCCAAGTCTGGCTGAATCACAACCTGCTAGCCTGACCACTTATGAAGTGAAAGAGGATAATGTCTTTTTTGTTCCTTAATTCCCACACATTTGGCATCTTTCCTTTTGGCTTCCCAGGATCCCTGAGGTTGATAATGGTGAATAAGACAAAATGAGAGAAAAGGGGGCAATGGTCTTTTCACTAGATGCTCTCTGTAGTTATCCTTTGGTTGCTGAGTAACCTTTGCCATTTCTAGGCTCCAAATGCCAATTCTTTCATGGGCTGCATTTCTAGGTTTTGGGGTACTCTCCCTCCCACTCAAGCTTTTGTCATAGCATCATTTCCTAATGAGTACTAGCAAATTCAAGCTGAGCTTGTGTGATAACTGCTCCACTCCTTCCTCTGATGGCACACTACCAGTCATTTTCTGCTCCAGGTCTCTTGGTAAGGTTCTTTCAAGACACTGCAGTCCAAAATGAAGCAATAGACAGTCTTGCCCTGTACACAGAGAAATGCAGTTTGAAACTGCTTCCTGCTCTCATCCAGCTAAGTCACTGCCAGCTGTTCCAGCCTGCCTAGAGTCTTTGCACATCTCTTAAGTGAAAAGCAGTCTCTTCTCTGTTCCCCAAATGGCAGGAGGACACAGGACATGTTTCTTTATAATGTTCTGCTGCTTCATTTACACCAGGGTAGAGGGGGACTTTGAGTGTTTGAACTAGAGAAAGTATCATGCAGATCTACGTTCTTGCAACAATTCTCTGTCTTTCTAAATGGGCTCACTTGTGCTTTCTTCATTTGATTCTGGGGAAATGGGAATGCATCACATCCATCACAAAGAGGGACAGAGAAATGCTGCTGAACTCTTATGAATCATCATCAAAGAATATCTTTGATTAATGTCTAGCTTTCTCTTATAAAGTCTAGACAGAAAGATGGAATTGTCATGTGTCTCAATTAGAAGTATATTCTTCTACAAGAAATCAATTTCCTGACCATGTGAGACTTCAAAGAAAGATGTTTGAGTTTATTTTCTCATCTTGCAGGAAGTCTGAGAAGTGTAGGAAAGGTCCTAATGAGCTCTCTATAAATCTCTTCCAAAGGGCTTTAGTTACTGTGGAGCTAAAATACCCCATTCAACAATGGGAAAATGTCATGGCCTGGAGTCTTGCAAAGAAACCATTTCCAAGTTACTTTGTTCAGTATATGTTTGTTTGAGAATATGATAAGAAATTAAAGGTCATATAATGATACAATCTATGGAACATCTAGGTATATTAGAGAGAAATTTTTCAGTTGATTTCTTTACAATATGAATGTATAAATATATACATTGTAAAAATTAAAAGAATACATTAAAATTTTTAAAATGATCTAATCAGTTGATTCATCCTTTTTTCCTCCCTTCACTGTGAGAAGCAATAAAAGAAATTGTTCACGTCATAAAAATTGAAAAATAGGACACCTTTTCAAAGAGAGGGAATAAAAATAAAAATGTCAGAGGACATCAAGTTGATCATCAATGCAATTGAATCATTTCTTATATTTGGGTCACATTGCAACGCATGTAGTTAGTTGACAGGTGTATTTCTGGGCTTCCAAATGTACATATGTTTATAAACATAAAGCTGCATCACCATGTGGCACCCATAACACTTCCCTATGAAATCTGCAATTGCTTTTTCTTTGCAAAATCTTTTACTTGCTTTTTCCAGTGGCAAAATTAAAGGTAACATGTTATAATAAAAATGGTATGAAAAGTACACAAACCAGAGGCTACTTTATATTTTATATGATTGTTTTGCCTGAATTATTACTGCTACTTGTCCTAAAGTTTCATTAGTTATCCAATAAAATGTTTTGAAATTCAATTTTTGATCTCTTTCATTAAAAATACCATGTTTAGGGAAGAAAAAGTAGAGTGGAGAGTGAAATTCTAATAGGCATACTCTAACAGAGCTTGGCATCCAAGGTGTTTATTGGGAGGACCTAAGTGATCTTCCTTTGGAGAAGGAAATGGCAACCCACTCCAGTATTCTTGCCTGGAGAATCCCATGGACAGAGGAGCCTGGTGGCCTATAGTCCATGGGGTCACAAAGAGTTGGACACGTCTGAGCGACTACACTTCACTTCACACTTCAAGTGATCAGCAGGCTTCCCTAGTGGCTCAGTCAGTAAAGAATCCACCTGCAATGCAGGAGACCTGTCTGAGTTCAGATATGAGTTCAATCCCTGGGTCAGGAAGATCCCCTGGAGAAGGAAATGGCAACCCACTCCAGTATTGTTGCCTGGGAAATCCCATGGTCAGAGGAGCCTGGTGGGCTACAGTCCATGTTGTCCAAAGAATCCAAACATGACTTAATGACTAAACCAGCACCACGTGTGATCAGCAACATGGAAGGAACAGAAAGAAGGAGAAACGGGCAGAGGGAGACACTGAGATGCAAAATGGGTACAGTAACAGCCTCTTCTAACCTCACAGGGAAACTCTAGAACAAGAACAGCCTTTCAGATTTATCCTGCCTATGGCCGACATCATCCCAGGCTCAAACAGGAAGAGGCATGTTCTCAGGCAAAGAAGGAACACTCCAAATGAGGCTGTTCCAGGAATCGAAGAGGTCAAGGCTGTCTGCTAACCGCATTCCCAGCAATTGTGCCAAGAAAGCTTTCTCTGACAGATGCATCTGAGTAGAGCGTCTCAGTCTAAGTAGTACGTTTATTACCTGCTTAAGCTGGGCAGCACATTCTTTCCTCCTGCTTCCCTTATTTTTATTTATTTATTTTTTATTACACTGAAGTTTGTTTAGTAAAGTGATTTAATTTGCAGGGCTCAGTTAAGGGAAACCAATAAAGAGCGGTGAAACACTTGGGCAACATCAACAGTTAGTTGGAAGACTTACTGATCTGAAGTGAAGGGACCCACAGACTGAATCAGAGGATGGCAAGCGGTCTTGGGTGAAGAACAGGAGATCTACCTCCTGGCAGGCAGCTTGTCACAGAGAGAACTGTGGTAGAAGATACACTGAACTCTCTTTGCTCTAGTGCAGATCTTCCAGAGGATCCAACTGACTGAACACAACAAAGAACAGGAGGACAAAGGAGTCCATTCATGTTGTCTTAAAATTGGCTTCCTGAAGTTCAGAGCTGCATGGGAAATGGTCAGAGCTGCATGGGAAATGGTGGAGTATGACCTGGAGAGGAAGATGGAGAACATTCAATGCACATTTCTCGTCTGTGAAATCCAAGATTTTTAATCTACAACACGATAGTCCCTGTGTCCATAACAAGCTTGGAACATTGACTAATGGACTAAGCAGTCAGTAGATACATGGTTGTGGATGGTGCTAAGTTGCTTCAGTGGTGTCAGACTCTTTGCTGTCCTATAGACTGTATCGCACCAGGCTCCTCTGTACATAGGTATTCTCCAGGCAAGAATACTGGACAGGGTTGCTATGCCTTCCTCCAGGGCACCTTCTTAATCCAGGGATTGAACCCACCTCTCTTAATGTCTCCTGCATTGGCAGACAAGTTCTTTACCACTAGTGCCACCGGGGAAGCCCAAACACATGGTTAATTAATCTTTAATCATTGTTAGCATTTTTTTTTCTTTGTTCTTTTTTTTTTAAGATATTTTATGAAATTTAGAAACGTCAACATATTTTCTCAAGTATCCTGAAACTGTTCAGAGCACTGTGGGAAAAAATACTTTCAAAGGCCCTTCTGGCAGAAAAAGAAAAACCCTGCTTTTAAATACCCCCATATTATCTAACTCCACCCATCTGTTTTTCAACTCAATATCCTTCAAAATGAAGAATGTAAAAGCAGACAGTTTCTCATACCTGTGGAAATAAACTTTGTCAAGTAATAAAAGGAATAGATAAGAATAAATGCAATGATGCCAACTTTGTTCAAATGAAACAGTCAGGCTAAAATTAAAGATAAAATTACAGACTGCATTGCCATTGACAATGGATTCAAATCCAAATAATTATTTTAAATACATAAGAAAAAACCCAGGAATATAATAGGTGGGTGATTAATCCCTTACCACTATCACTTTTGCTTATCATTTCTTGACCACCTCTTATGAGCCACACTCTGTAATAAAATTTAGTTTAGTTCTCAGAAATATGTTTTACTCAAAATACCATTATTATGTCCTTTATAGCAGGTAAGATACTAAAGCAATGAAGGGTTAAATAAATTGCTGATATTTTTATATTTACATAGAATTGGGATTTGAAACCAGGTCTTGCTGGACAAATACAATTCACATAAACAAGATATAATAGATAGAGTTAACCAACAAGGAGAAACAACAAAACAAGTTCCTTCTCACAAATTGCTGCATAAACTCAAAATATATTACTGTCTGAATGCATTAAATGCCTATTACATTGCCAACACTTTCTTTTTTGGAAGAACCTCTAATGTAGATAAGGTGGCATTGAAAAGTATAATCACATAATCTGTGCTATAACACTTTCAGAGGAAGTCAAGCCAGAAGGACACACCAGAAACTTTGCTCATACCTTTGCTTCTGTGAAAACTCTCCTGGTGTGTTTGGCTGAGGAAATAACAAAGGGGCAAGAGAATAACTCATCGTCTGAGTACTTCTCTTGACCTCCTGGATTCCCACATAGCTCAAATGGTAAAGAATCTGCTTTCAATGTGAGAGACCCAGGTTTGATCCTTGGGTTGGGAAGATCCCCTGAAGAAGGGCATTGCAACCCATTTAGTATTCTTGCCTGGAGAATTCCATGGACAGAGGAGCCTGGTAGACTACCGTTTATGGGGTTGCAAAGAGTTGGACACGACTGAGCGACTATCTCTCTCTCACACACACACACACACACACACACACACACACACACATTTGATCAAACACTGACGTTTCTTAATGTGCTGAAATTCACTGTTATACCATAGTTTTAAGAGTCTGACTTTAAATTTTATCTTTAATATTTAACTCAGTGTAAATTATTTAAAACAGAAAAAATATTTGTATCTTTTAGTTCTTTGAGGACTGGCCTTTCTAAAACAATGCTATACCACCAAGAGAGAGAACATGGGAAGCACATATCTAACTGCCCAGTTGGAAAGGCCTAAGGCATTCCTGAAGTTTACCAGTGGTCATGGACTTTGCCAACCTTCATCTTTCCTATGAAATATATTTATTGCATTCTCTTCAGTGTTTTATCTTAGTTTGATAATTTGATCATAATGTCTAATCCATATACCTAGTATGAGTTTCTTTATAAAATATTTCTGAGAGGAATTACTTTTTTTTTTCATATGACTCTTGGAAAGCTTGTGTGTATGTATGTGTGTGTGTGTATGTGTATATATATATATATATATATATATATATATATTTTATTACTGGGAACATTCATCCACTCTACTTTCATTATTAAATTTCTATGGTATAGAAGAGAGAGAAAAGTTTGACATCTGCCTTCATAAAGTTTGCATTCTAACCATAGAGACAGTTATTGATAATCGTCACACAAATGAAGTAAAATCTTAACTGCAAGATTGTTGCAAGAATGGCTACCTAGGTGGAATCCTCTGAGATCACACGTGTACATGTGTTAGTCGCTCAGTTGTGTCCAATTCTTTGCAACTCCATGGACTGTATCCCACCAGACTGCTCTGTCCAAGGGATTCTCTAGGCAAGAATACTGGAGTGGGAAACCATTTCCTTACCAGGGAATTTTCTGGACCCAGGGACTGAACTCTGGTCTCCTGCGTTGGAGGCAGATTCTTTACCATCTGAGACACAAGGAATTAATTAACCTAATCAATGAGGTTAATGAAACCTTTGTTTTTTGTTTTTTTTTTAAATGGTGTCTTGGTTGAAATAATTGTTTATTCCCTGAACCAAATTTCACACTGCTCTAATCATATGCTCAGAGTGGGAAGATCAGTTTGCTAATGCTGAAAACTCTGGTTCCCTGGATTTCAGTTCAGTTCAGTCACTCAGTCCTGTCCGACTCTTTGCAACCCCATGAATCACAGAAAGCCAGGCCTCACTGTCCATCACCAACTCCCGGAGTATACTCAAACTCACATCCATTGTGTTGGTGATGCCATCCAGCCATCTCATCCTCTGTTGTCCCCTTCTCCTCCTACCCCCAATCCCTCCCAGCATCAGAGTCTTTTCCAATGAGTCCTTATATGAGGTGCCCAAAGTTATTGGAGTTTCAACTTTAGCATTAGTCCTTCCAATGAACATTCAGGACTGATCTCCTTTAGGATGGACTGGTTGGATCTCCTTGCAGTCCAAGGGGCCCTCAGGAGTCCTCTCCAACACCACAGTTCAAAAGCATCAATTCTTCGGCGCTCAGCTTTCTTCACAGTCCAATTCTCACATCCATACATGACCACTGGAAAAACCATAGCCTTGAATAGATGGACCTTTGTTGGCAAAGTAATGTCTCTGCTTTTGAATATGCTATCTAGGTTGGTGATAACTTAACTCCTTCCAAGGAGTAAGCATCTTTTAATTTCATGGCTCCAGTCACCATCTGCAGTGATTTTGGAGCCCCCAAAATAAAGTCTGACACTGTTTTCACTGTTTCCCCATCTATTTCCCATTAAGTGATGGGACCAGAGGCCATGAGCTTAGTTTTCTGAATGTTGAGCTTTAAGCCAACTTTTTCACTCTCCTCTTTCACTTTCATCAAGAGGCCCTTTAGTTCGTCTTCACTTTCTGCCATAAGGGTGGTGTCATCTGCATATCTGAGGTTATTGATATTTCTCCTGGCAATCTTGATTCCAGCTTGTGCTTCCTCCATCCCAGTGTTTCTCATGATGTACTCTGCATAGAAGTTAAATAAGCAGGGTGACAATGTACAGCCTTGATGTATGCCTTTTCCTATTTGAAACCAGTCTGTTGTTCCATGTTCAGTTCTAGCTGTTGCTTCCTGACCTGCATATAGGTTTCTCAAGAGGCAGGTTGGGTGGTCTGGTATTCCCATCTCTCAGAATTTTCCAAAGTTTATTGTGATCTACACAGTCAAAGGCTTTGGCATAGTCAATAAAACAGAAATAGATGTTTTTCTGGAACTCTCTTGCTTTTTCGATGATCCAGCTGATGTTGGCATTTTGATCTCTGGTTCCTCTGCCTTTTCGAAAACCAGCTTGAACATCAGGAAGTTCACAGGATTTACCATTCAGCTAATGGTAACCCCAGATCCATTCTTTCTGGGATTTTGTTACTTTTTAGAGGCTCCTACTGGGAGACAGACAAGGATCTACACTTCTAGTTATATTCTAAATCCTGTGTTCTTCCCTATCTTCACCAAAATGTCCATGTATTGAGGGAAGGAGATGTTTTTGAACTGTGGTGTTGGAGAAGACTTTTGAGAGTCCCTTGGACTGCAAGGAGATCCAACCAGTCCATTCTGAAGGAGATCAGCCCTGGGATTTCTTTGGAAGGAATGATGCTAAAGCTGAAACTCCAGTACTTTGGCCACCTCATGCGACGATTTGACTCATTGAAAAAGACTCTGATGTTGGGAGGGATTGGGGGCAGGAGGAGAAGGGTATGACAGAGGATGAGATGGCTGGATGGCATCACTGATTCAGTGGACAGGGGTCTGAGTGAACTCCGGGTGTTTGTGATGGACAGGGAGGCCTGGCGTGCTGCGATTCATGGTGTTGCAAAGAGTCAGACACTGAGCGACTGAACTGAACTGAATTGAATACAAATTCCTATGATTCTTTAGCTGCAGGACCTAAAATCTCTACCTTATTAAGAAAAATGTACTTTTTTCCTTTTAAATTTTAGGATTTATTCAACAAAACTATTTAATTATTTACTATGCTTAAACCGCTCTTTTCCTTTGGGATGGAATCAGGAGTTGATTGAGAGACTGAAATAAATTTCACTTTTAATATCCTTACTTCTATCCTTCTATGTATCTGAAGTAGAATAAAACATACATGGATATTTCATTAAGTTATTTTGCCACAAGTTCATCAATATTAATTCTAAAAATATATCTCAGTGCCTTCAGTTCAGTTCAGTCACTCACTCATGTCTAACTCTTTGCGACCCCATGGACTGAAGCACTCCAGTCTTCCCCACCACCACCTACTCCAGGAGCTAGCTCAATCTCGTGTTCATTGATTTGGTGATGACATTCAACCATCTCATCCTCTGTTGTCCCCTTCTTCTCCTGCCTTCAATCTTTCCCAGCATCAAGGTCTTTTCCAATGAGTCAGTTCTTTGAATCAGGTGGCCAAAGTATTGGAGCTTCAGCTTTAGCATCAGTCCTTCCAATGAATGTTCAGGACTGATTTCCTTTAAGATGGACTGATTGGATCTCCTTGCAATCCAAGGGACTCTCAAAAGTCTTCTCTAACACCACAGTTCAAAAGCATCACTTCTTCAGTACTCAGCTTTGTTCATGGTCCAAACCTCACATCCATACATGACTACTGGAAAACCCATAGCTTTGACTAGATGAACCTCTGTTGGCAAAGTAATGTCTCTGCTTTTTAATATGCTGTCTAGGTTGGTCATAGCTTTTCTTCCAAAGAGAAAGCATCTTTTAATTTCAAGGCTGCAGTCACAATCCGCAGTGATTTTGGAGCCCAAGAAAATAAAGTCTGTCACTGTTTCCATTGTTTCCCCATCGACTTGCCATGAAGTGATGGGACCAGATGCCATGAGCTTAGTTTTTTGAAAGTTGAGTTTTAAGCTAACTTTTTCACTCTCCTCTTTCACATTCATCAAGAGGCCCTTTTGTTCTTCTTTGCTTTCTGCCCTAAGAGTGGTGTCATCTTCGTATCTGAGGTTATTGAATTTCTCACCATCTTGATTCCAGCTTGTTCTTCATCCAGCCCAGCATTTCACATGATGTACTCTGCATATAAGTTAAATAAGCAGGGTGACAAGGTACAGCCCCATATTACTACTTTCCCAATATGGAACCAGTCCATTGTTCTATGCCTGGTTCTAACTGTTGCTGCTTGAACTGCATACAGATTTCTTAGGAGATGGGTGAGGTGGTCTGGTATTCTCATCTCTTGAAGAATTTTCCACAGTACCTAGAATATGTTAAAAACTACCGAAAAATCATGGCTATAGCAACGAGTGAAGCAGAAGAATCTTTGTCTTCTTAGAGCTTATATTTCAGTGAGAAAGATAACTTTATCCTTTTAGAAGCCAACTAAAAGCAGAAACAGCTTCCCCACACTAGTTTTCAGAAATAATAAGTAGCATGATCGCTAAATATTTTTCAAGGACATCTTATAAAAGCCAATGACTTGTCTGCAACATTATTAGAACTTGGCTTTTGTTTATGAAGTTATTTACAGTTTAACTTATTTGACTTCCCCCTCTGTTAGTCTTCCTTTTGTTATCAAAACTATTAATTGCTTGACTCTTCTATTTAGTTGGGTCCAAATTGCTTTCTCTTTTAAATGTTTGACTTTGTTTTTTAATTGGCTTCTTGATTCTCATCAGCTTTCAGAAGGATTGGTTTTAGTTACTTTTATGTTCTTGGAGGACTACAGGAAGCTTGCTCTAAAAAAAACACTTTTGAATTCAATTTCTCAAATTTAAATTACTTCTCTTCCAGTTTAAACTTTAATTTTCTTTCTCCTTCACATGTCTTTGTTTTCATATTAATTAAAATGCCTTCATCATTTTTCTTCTCTACTTTTTGCTGTTATTGATAAGTTCTATTATTTACCATTTTCCCTAGAAAGATGCAAATTAATGAAAATCTTCTCATTCATTACCTATGCCATCTTTGTCCTTATGTAAGCAAAACAATGGATCCTTTATAAAGCATACTCAAGACAATGTGGCAAAGGTCATTCACTCAGTCTAAATCCTATTTGGATTGGCATGGGTAACAAATATCAATTTGACTTTTTTGTTGAAATAGAACTCTGGTTTGAACTGACTGAACATTACCTAGAGCTAATGATATATGAAACTACTGGTAAGAAACTAGATGAATCCATTCAAATCAAGCACCAATATAAGTAAAGACCAGGTGGTGCTACTGGTAAAAAAAAAAAAAAAAAAAATCTACCTGCCAAACAGGAGATGCAAGAGAGGTGGGTTCAATCCCTAGGCTGGGAAGATAGGCCCCTTGGAGTAGGAAATGGCAAACTGCTCCAATATTCTTGCCTGGAAAATTCCATGGGCAGACTGGAAGGCTACAGTCCCTAGGACTGCAGAGTCAGACACGATTCAGCAACTAAGCACATGTGCACACACACACACACACACAAACACACACACAAAGTGTTTATGATAAATTAGTAAACATTTTTGTGTATTAAGATCAGTACTTTGTAAGCCACAAAATTTTTTCTCTGTTTCCATCATGGTAACATTTATCTTACTGACTTATGATAGTTAATTTGCTTTTCTGTATCTCCTATTAGACATGAGCTCTCTAAATACAAAGACTACATTTTCATTATTTCTTTCCTTTTAAACCCCAACATGTTGCATTTTACCTAGCACATTGTAGGCTTATAGAAATTATATCAAAGAGAGAGTCAAAGTCTCTTCAGAGAACATATCTGGGGTGGTTGCTGGGTTATATGAGTTTTTCATGGTAGTAGCATTGTCACCTTCCTCTAAACCTCTACCAAAGTGTGGGAAACCCGAGCACTTCTGGTCACTTGTGATGTTTCTGCCCTAGAGAACAAAGCTGGGAAGCTCCCCATAGAAGTCTGCACAAAAGTTTGCATTTCTCTTGCAAACTCCTGAGAGAGAAATCTCTCAAAGGCAGAAGAAAATAGGAAAAACAAAAAACCATTTGCAATAAAACAGCACTACATTAAAAAAAAAAAAAAACACACATTTAGCCTAATTTAAAATATATGTAAATTGGCATGTTATGGGATGAAAAATGTAAAATCCATAATCTAGAAGGACACAGAAGGACACACAGGTATTTATTTTAGAAACACATTTTCACAACTCTAAAGAGGCTGTCTTGCCACAATTGAACACCTCAGGTGCCAAGGCAAGGCTTTATAGTTTGTTCTTGCTTTCACCTGGAGAGGCATGAACTGCAGGAGAGGAGAAAGATTTTTGCAAAACAGTATTAGAATAACAAAATGAATGTAGATGGGAAGGGCTTCCTTTCTAATCCCAACATGAAGAATTCACAATGGCTTTGTGCCTTGCTTTTGTTACAGAAACACCTGTCTCAGTAGTATCAATTTCAAAGGAATCAACTCTTCACGTTTCCCTGGTTAAGAGAGGAATGGGGACTTCATACAAAATATTCAAAATCACATCAAATGTGAGAGGATATACATTTTCTTGTGGCTCAGCAACTTTTGCACTCAATTCTTTAGGCAGCCAGTCTACCTGCAGGAATCCTGCTTCATCCTCTTCCATGCAGTAAGGAATATTTGCTCTACTAGGCCCAGGCTTGTGATGATGGCTCGGTTGTATCTGTGGTTGGGATGAAAACTTGGGGAATGGTGGAAGGGAGGAGGTAAACTTGTGCAATTCTTAGCAAGCTGATAGAAAACCCATTGTTGACATATTCTCAAACGGTATCCTACTGATATGTGTTTATCAGAAATGCCTGCTTTTTTGTGTCCTTCATGTTTAAGGACTCTGTGGGAAAGCTATTCACAAGTTCTCCAAATCCCTAATAATGAGGACAAGAAAAATGTGATGTTCAGCATTTCATATTAACCTGTAGTTATTCTCAAAGTTCTTGAAACCATACAAAGTGCCAAATAAGTATGGTGACTCTTACACCTATGTTTCTAATACAACAGTAATTGTGGGCATCAGGAAAAAGTCTGAAGGGTCAGACAAAAGATGAAATGTGATCATGAGTAATGATTTGAGAAGGACACTAAAACATCAAAAATACAGTCATTCTAAAGACATTAAATTGACTTTTTCTCAGTCATACTTCTATTTTTGAAATGATAGTTAAATACTTTTTATGACTTTAACCAACATTTAGATAGTTAGAACCATTAATGACCAAAAACACAATTCTATTTTAAAATATTATGATAAAAACAAAGTGAGAGTAAATTTAGACACATATAACACTGAACTACTTGTTACTATATTTATTATGGTTTATATAACATATAAAAACAGACTAGTTTGTTGGCAAAAATAGATTAATGAACTTCTCTGCATCAATGTATCATATCTTGCATTTCTCTTAACAGTTAATGTGACGTTGTAAATGAACTTCTTTTAAAACAGCTTTGCCTGAGACTTCCCTGGTGGCTCAGTGATAAAGAATCTGCCTGCCTAATGCAGGAGACATGCATTTGATCCATGATACAGGAAGATGCCACATGCCATGGAGGAACTAAGATCTTACAGCGCAGCCACTGAGTCCACGATCTAGAGCCCTGGCTATGGCTGCAACTACTGGAGCCTGTATACACCAGAGCCAGTGCTTCACAACAAGAGAAGCCATTGCAAGGAGAAGCCTGCACACCACAACTAGAGAGTAGCCCCCACCTGCTGGACCTAGAGAAAGCTCATGCAGACCCAACACAGCCAAAAATAAATAAATAAAATTTAAAAAAAAACTTTGCCAACTTGTGTAGCAAAATAACTTTTAAAATGTTTTTGTTATATCTGCTACATAAACAACAATATATATTAATGGCAAACAATTATTAAAATATAGAAAAACAATAGACATGAAGATATACATATGTTTATGACATACAATACTATCTTCTAGTTGGTAAAAATAGTGGTGAATTCAAAAATTGCTTTTAATTTATGTCAATCTAATTTATCTCACTTTTTACAATTTAAAATTTTCTTTTTTTAATATATAATTCCTGTATCTTTTATTAAAATCAAATATGGGTGTATGGCAAAACCAATACAATATTGTAAAGTAAAAAAAAAAAACTGAGATAAATAAAATTGTGGCAGATCCATTTTGATATATGGCAAAAGCAATACAATATTGTAAAGTTAAATAAAATTAAATTAAATTAAAATTTTCTTAAATTCCATTTTTTTCCAATAGAAATGAGAAAATATTATCCTAATTAATGGGCAATTCTTTAAGAAACTAAGGGACTTCTTTGGTGGTCCAGTGGTTGAGAATCCACCTGTCACTGTAGGGGACATGAATTCGATCCCTGGTCTGGGAACTAAGATCCCATGTGCCACAGGGCAACTAAACCTTTGTGTCAAAACTACTGAAGCACGTTTGCTCTAGAGCCGGTGCTCCATAACGAGAGAAGCCATTGCAATGAGAAGGCCAAGCACCACAACCAGAGAGCAGCCTCAGGCTCTCTGCAACTAGAGAAAGCCCATGAGCAGTTACAAAGACCAAGCACAGGCAAAAACAAATGAATAAAAATAAATTGAAGTAATCTCTATATGTTAATGATGAAAGCATATTTAGTATTTCCCCTTTGACTAGCTTTCCCAGATGCTTTGACAAAGCATCATCAGAATCAAGTTTCCTGTGTTGCATTTTGTTCTCTGATGTTGACCCAAGAGATTGAATTTCTGACCTCCTCATTCTAAGTCTTCTCTTCACATCTAGAGAACACATTTCCTCAGTGTAAATAGATTTGACATGAAAACAGAATCAGCATTAGTCTGTTTGATGAAGTCCAGATCTATTTACTTACATATTCATATAGAAATATTATGAGAACTCTCTAATGCAGAACTAATAAAAAGAGTAATCATAATATTAATTATCCTAGAGCACTAACATAGCTATCAGAAAAACTGTATTTCAACAAGAGTCCTTGTCTTCGGTTTGTCATTTGTAAAATAAGAAATTATAGATCTCTCTGTCTCCTAGCTCGTCTCCCTCTCATTCCCCCTCTCACTCTCCTCCACCTTCCTTCCCTCCCTCTCTCTCTGCTGTCCACATGTTTAGAGAAAACCCTTCTCACATTAACAGGTGAGAATGCCCAAGGAGAATACCATAAACTCACTCCACACTCTTTGGCTGCTAGGAAAAGGGATGTCTCATAGGCTCTGTTAAGCACACATATGCATAAGAGACTTTAGTGTGAAAAGAAAAATATGAAGATGGATCACTATACAATTTAGAAATTCATTTTGTAGCAAAATATTTGGGACAATCAACTCATGTTTATGTATTTATGACTAGTCTTAATATATTTCCCGAATACTCAAATTTTGGTACCTTCTAAGAGACAACCTGAAGAGCTTGGAGTAAAAGATTTGCATGAATAAAAAGTCCATAGTGACATTTTTCAAGAGTCAAAGTAAGTACATTTGGAAAGAAAGGCAGAGCCATATAAATAGTTCAGTTCAGTTCAGTTGCTCAGTCATGTCTGACTCTTTGCGATCCCATGAATCACAGCACGCCAGGCCTCCCTGTCCACCACCAACTCCCGGAGGTCACTCAGACCCACGTCCATCGAGTCAGTGATGCCATCCAGCCATCTCATCCTCTATCGTCCCCTTCTCGTCCTGCCCCCAATCCCTCCCAACATCAGAGTCTTTTCCAATGAGTCAACTCTTCGCATGAGGTGGCGAGAGTACTGGAGTTTCAGCTTTAGCATCATTCCTTCCAAAGAAATACCTCTCTCTATTACAACTTGTTATGTAAAAAATAAAACATGTTAAGTAGAGGGATGCTGAAATCTTACTAATTCTTTATTCATTCAGTTTAATAGTGCTTAATATTACAAAACTCTGTGGAAATTTATTTGTCTTTCATTGGCAGTACATTGGTTATGTCACAGGCATTCAACAGATCATCCTTGTTTTCGCCTGTGCCCAAACGTGCTGACACAGGAATTTAACTAAGAGTTCACTGCCAGTTTTTTGACCAGTCAGCTTGCTAAGCTGCATATGTCTGAATTGTACTGCTTGGATAGTTCTGAATGTTCAAGCTGTAAACCCTTAAGGCAAGGATTATATCCATGGCAAACTGCATGATACATTATGCTTTATAAGCACATAGCATCAGAATGTCCTAAAATGGAAACCAACTTAGACTCTGCACTTAACACACAAAGAAACAAATATATATCCATGCATTCTGTATATTCCTCTGTGGCCCTCTTTTTTCCTTTATTTTTTTATAGAAAAAAAAAGCTATTTAAATTTATACTTCAATGTCTGATATAAATTCTGATCAGACACCATGAAGATCTGTTATAAGTTAGCATAAATTAGCCTTTATTTTTAGGTTGCCTGAGAATCTATTGGGGCATTGTGTCCAAAAAAAAAAAAAAATATATATATACAAGTAAGCAAAAAAAGCTGGGTAATTATTGGCTAATTGTTTTATCTTATCACACTATGTTTGAGTCCAGAGTTCCTTGAAGATAAACAATTATGACACATTTCCAAGTCTAGAAAATATTACAAAACTACTTTACATGCAAATCTGAAGGAAATACAGTTCAGTCTTAATGCAGTATGTGCTATGTCAAGGGCATTATGTTTCAGTATAGCTTTACAATGAGTATACTGCAAAAGTAAATCATATGTATTTATTACATATGATTATTACATTCTTGACAATGACTTTTAAAAATACTCTCATTGTAGAACCTACTGCTATTTTTTTCAGTGAACTGAACTGCCAGGGTATAGACGGAGAGGGCTAGGAGGATCTTATTATTTATAAGAGAGATCAGATCAGATCAGTCGCTCAGTCGTGTCCGACTCTTTGTGACCTCATGAATCGCAGCACGCCAGGCCTCCCTGTCCATCACCAACTCCCGGAGGTCACTCAGACTCACATCCATCGAGTCAGTGATGCCATCCAGCCATCTTATCCTCTGTCGTCCCCTTTTCCTCCTGCCCCCAATCCCTTCCAGCATCAGAGTCTTTTCCAATGAGTCAAATCTTCACATGAGGTGACCAAAGTACTGGAGTTTCAGCTTTAGCATCAGTCCTTCCAAAGAAATCCCAGGGCTGATCTCCTTCAGAATGGACTGGTTGGATCTCCTTGCAGTCCAAGGGACTCTCAAGAGTCTTCTCCAACACCACACTTCAAAAGAATCAATTCTTCAGTGCTCAGCCTTCTTCACAGTCCAACTCTCATATCCATACATGACCACAGGAAAAACCGTAGCCTTGACCAGATGAAACTTTGTTGGCAAAGTAATGTCTCTGCTTTTCAATATGCTCTCTAAGTTGGTCATAACTTTCCTTCCAAGGAGTAAGTGTCTTTTAATTTCATGGCTGCAGTCACCATCTGCAGTGATTTTGGAGCTCGGAAAAATAAAGTCTGACTCTGTTTCCACTGTTTCCCCATCTATTTTCCATGAAGTGATGGAACTGGATGCCATGATCTTCGTTTTCTGAATGTTTAGCTTTAAATCAACTTTTTCACTCTCCACTTTCACTTTCATCAAGAGGCTTAGTTTCTCCTCACTTTCTGCCATAAGAATGGTGTCATCTGCATACCTGAAGTTATTGATATTTCTCTAGGCAATCTTGATTCCAACTTGTGTTTCTTCCAGTCCAGCATTTCTCATGATGTACTCTGCATAGAAGTTAAATAAGCAGGGTGACAATATACAGCCTTGACGAACTCCTGTTCCAATTTGGAACCAGTCTGTTGTTCCATGTTCAGTTCTAACTGTTGCTTCCTGACCTGCTACAGATTTCTCAAGAGGCAGATCAGGTGGTCTGGTATTCCCATTTCTTTCAGAATTTTCCACTGTTTATTGTGATCCACACAGTCAAAGGCTTTGGCATAGTCAATAAAGCACAAATAGATGCTTTTCTGGAACTCTCTTGCTTTTTCCATGATCCAGAGGATGTTGGCACTTTGATCTCTGATTCCTGTGCCTTTTCTAAAACCAGCTTGAACATCAGGAAGTTCATGGTTTACATATTGCTTATAAGGAAACCTAAAAGCCCTCTTATCATTGTGTTGGTTGCTTCATTCCACCTATGTGTTTTCAAGGTTGTTTCCCTCATTGAAGCTGACCCTCTGTTAACAAAAAGGTGCAACACTGCAACTACCACGGACAGAAGTTTGCTTTTTTTTCTCTGAGCTTTGTTCATTCAGGTAAGATTTTTTCATACTTTTTGAATAGTTAGCATCTTGTAATGTCTAATCTTTGACTGCTCATGTTCTGGATGCTTAGGTGAATCAGAGAGTAAAGTGAGGCAAGAGACTATCTTACTTTCTCTTAAATCTTCCCATTTTAGTTCTCAATTGGAAATTTTCAAATTTTGGGGACTCTGCTGCTGCTGTTGCTGCTAAGTCACTTCAGTCGTGTCCGACTCTGTGCGACCCCATTGATGGCAGCCCACAAGGCTCCCCCCGTCTCTGGGATTCTCCAAGCAAGAACACTAGAGTGGGTTGCCATTTCCTTCTCCAGTGCATGAAAGGGAAAGTGAAGTCGCTCAGTCGTGTCTGACTCAGCGACCCTATGGAGTGCAGCCTACCAGGCTCTTCTGTCCATGGGATTTTCCAGGCAAGAGTATTGGAGTGGGGTGCCATTTCCGAATTCTAAAAATATACTGAGTTAATAGTTGGTATTAAACCCTAAGTCTTAGCAACTTGATTATATCTATCCCCTTTAACAGACTTGTGTAATGATTTTTCTGGAAAAGAAAACCTCTTTACATCTGTTGTCTCAGGGCATGAGAAAAGCAGTCCTAAGAAGTATCTTCAAGAACTGACAATATATGAGACCCATCATTCATCTCCTGTAACAGTGCTGGTCTATGCAAGATAGCACCAGTCACTGTTAGACAACAAAGAAATGAAAGCATCTATCCCTAGAATTTAGCCTCCATCCCTTATGAAACCAACTCATGTGCCAACATTAGCTGACCAGGTTTTGTAAATGCATTAATACTTAGGAAAATGAATGCATGAAGTGAATCAAAGATCTTTACTTCATCTGTCTGTGAGAGAAATCCCAGTCTACCCAGGTATCTATTTTCTTTCCTTGAACAAATATAATTATCTCAATCTATGGTTCTGTGTTCTTTTCAAATTATTCACATGTGTGGCATGGTTGACCATGTCTGACTTTTTCAACACCAAGGACTGGAGCCCACTAGGTTCCTCTGTCCATGGGATTTTCAAGGCAAGACTCCTGGAATGGGTTGCCATATCTTTTTTCAGGGTATCTTCCCGACCCATATCTCTTGTGTCTCCTGCATTGGTAGGTGGATGATTTACCACTGTGCCACCTGGGAAGCCCTTTCAAATTATAAACATAATTAAATATAATATATCCTTTTTATGCCTTTTAAAATAACAGTTTTAGAGTTATTTCAAGAATAATAAAATGTTAAAAAATTAAATGCATGACACTGATACTATAGTTTAAAATTTAGTTTCAGAAACAAGAAAGGGAAATAGTATTAACTTCTTCTAATCTTTTCAGAAAAATCTCAGAATTTCATTTCTATCGCATTTCTTAAAACCCACAGTTTTTACCTTAATGTGGATTGATATTTCATTCTATGTATCTAGAGAGTTAGTTACTCATTATCTTCTGCCAGCACACAAAATATCTTCAAACCCACATGTGGTTCTTTCTCCCCTCCTGCCTTAGCACTGGGAATGATTTTGAGCCTATATCCAGCCCAGAACACTCTTGTCATTTCAGAGCCAGAGTCAGAGACTGTGCCAGTTGAGTCTCAATCACCAGATTTAACCAGTTGATAAGATAAAATTGAGAAAGATTTAAAAAAATCAGATTGAGTGAAGCATGTATAATAGATAGCATTAAAATGTTTGAAATTGTAAAACATTTTGCATTATCTTTTTCCATTCCAATGTCTAGTACCCTTGGCACTGTATAGATATTACCTTGAAGTAAAGTTGCTCAGTCATGTCCAACTCTTTGCGACTCCATGGACTGTACCTACCAGGCTTCTCTCCATAAGATTTTCCAGGCAAGAGTACTGGAGTGGGTTGCCATTTCCTTCTCTAGGGGATCTTCCTGACCCAGGGATCGAACTCAAGTCTCCGGCATGGCAGGCAGACACTTTATCCTCTGAGCCACCAGGGAAGGCCATGATATTACCTTAAATCATGGCAAAAAAAAATCACAAAAAACAAAAGGTACCTCTTACTTTGTGGACATTTTAACTTAGTTTGGCCTTTATTTTTATAAAATGACATTTTTCTTTACTTGAAAATATATTAGTATAAATAAACACTATAATCAGAACACTAATCATGTGTTTGAAGACTTACAGAATTCATAAAAATGAGCTATGAACCAGCTTATAAAACAAATTAACTATATGCTCAAAGTAATATATAGTAATAAAGAAAAATTTTAAAGGATATATAAGGATGATCATGTTTTTATAGAGTCAAACAGACAATTATCCTAAAAACACCATAAAATTTATGGATGGGAGAGATGAGTAATTGCTTCATCACTGACAAGTTTCAAATTGCTTCAATGATTGGGACACAAAATAAGGAAAGAGAGCTGGAACTCAGGAGGAATCTGATTTAGATATAAACATGATAGCCGAACACTTTAGAAGTCTCAGCAAATTGGAGCAATGCAAATGTTGAACCAAAGGCTCCCATTACCAAATTCTAATGAAATTTACATGTTGCCTTTGGGCAGTTTCACTACTTTGTTTGAAATGTCTGATTTTTTAAAAAAAATGTATCAGATATTGTTGTAGTCATACACTATTTGTATCTCTTTTCCTTCTACATTTAAGGATACACAACTCTGTTTGGTACAATGTTTTCAGTAAAAGTGGGCCCCTCCCTTAAATCTCTTATATATCCCTAATGAAGTTCATTTTCTAAACTAAGTGAAGAGTGTTTACTTCATTATACTGCTGACTGAAAAAGATGTATAACTTGAGAGTTGCAAGTTAAGTTTTATTTGGGGCAAATGAGGAGTGCAGTCTGGGAGGCAGAATCCCAGATAGCTCTGAGAGACTGCTCCAAAAAGGCAGTGGGAGGAAGGTCAATATATAACATTTTGGAGAAGGGTGAGTTCCATGCCTTAAGCACTCATTTTACAAAAGGTTTTGTGCTAGTCATGAGGATTTGATGTCACAATGAAAGGATTTAGTGTTTTCCTAGATATGAGGAGATGCAAGGAGTGAGATCATAAAATCTGTTCCTAAAAACATCCAACTTTGCATGAAATGTTCCCTTGGTATCTCTAATTTTTTTGAAGAGATCTCTAGTCTTTCTCATTCTAATGTTTTCCTCTATTTCTTTCCATTTTTCACTTAGAAAGGCTTTCTTATCTCTCATTTCTATTCTTTGGAGCTCTGCACTTAGATGTGTATATCTTTTATGCAAAGATGGACACAATAAAAGGACAGAAATGGTATGGACCTAACAGAGGCAGAAGATATTAAGAAGAGATGACAAAAATACACAGAAGGACTATACAAAAAAGATCCAACTGACCCAGATAACCACGATAGTGTGATCACTCACCTATAGCCATACATCCTGGAGTGTGAAGTCAAGTGGGCCTTAGGAAGCATCACTTTGAACAAGGCTACTGGAAATGATGGAATTCCAGGCGAGCTACTTCAAACCCTAAAAGATGATGCTGTTAAAGCACTGCACTCAGTATGCCAGCAAATATGGCAAACGCAGGAGTGGCCACAGGACTGTAAAAGGTCAATTTTCATTCCAATCCCAAAGAGGGACAATGCCAAAGAATGTTCAAACTACCACACAATTGCCCTCATTTCACATGCTAGCAAACTGATGCTCAAAATTCTCCAAGCCAGGCTTCAGCAGTAATGTGAACTGAGAATTCCCAGATGTTCAAGCTGGATTTCAAAAGGCAGAGGACCAGAGATCAAATTGCCTACATCCACTGGATCACAGAAAAAGTAAGAGAATTCCAGAAAAACCTCTACTTCTGCTTCATTGACTACACTAAAGCCTTTGACTGTGTGGATCACAAAAAACTGTGGAAAATTCTTAAAGAGATGGGAATACCATACCACCTTATCTGCCTCCTGAGAAATCTACGCAGGTATGCAGGTCAAGAAGCAACAGTTAGAACCAAATGGAACAGACTGGTTCCAATTTGTGAAAGGAGTAAGTAAAAGCTATATGTTGTCACCTTGCTTATTTAACTAATATGCAGTGTACATTATGAGAAACACTGGGCTGGATAAAGCACAAGCTGGAATAAAAATTTCCTGGAGAAATATCAATAACCTCAGATATGCAGATGACACCACTCTTATAGCAGAAAGTGAAGAGGAACTAAAGATCCTCTTGATTAAAGTGAAAGAAGAGAGTGAAAAAACTGGCTTAAAACTCAACACTCAAAAACCAAAGATCATAGCAACCAGTCTCATCACTTCATGAAAAATAGAAGAGGAAACAATGGAAACAGTGACAGATTTTATTTTCTTGGGTTCCAAAATCATTGTAGATGGTGACTGCAGCCATGAAATTAAAAGACGCTTACTCCTTGGAAGAAAAGCTATGACCAACCTAGACAGCATATTAAAAAGCAGAGTCAGTACTTTGCCGACAAATGTCCATCTAGTCAAAGCTATGGTTTTTCCAGTGGTCATGTATGGATGTGAGAGTTGGACCATAAAGAAGGCTGAGTGCCAAAGAATTGATGCTTTTGAACTGTAGTGTTGGAGAAGACTCTTGAGAGTCCTCTGGACTGCAAGGAGATCCAACCAGTCCATCCTAAAGGAAATCAGTCCTGAATATTCATGAGAAGGACTGATGCTGAAGCTGAAGCGCCAATTCTTTGGCCAGCTGATATGAAGAGCTGACTCATTTGAAAAGACCCTGATGCCAGGGAAGATTGAAGACAGAGGATGAGATGATTGTATGGCATCACTGACTCAATGTACTTGAGTTTGAGCAAGCTCTGGGAAATGCTGAAGGACAGGAAATCCTGGCATGCTGCAGTCTATGGGGTTGCAAAAAGTCAGACATGCCTGAGTTACTGAACAACAGAAAAAACATCCAACTCTCTAAAGACCCGTCCCGCCAGATCCCCTGGAGTACAGATTGCTCCCTCTACTCCCTCGGAGGGTGTTGAAGGTCACCAGCTGCAACAGCACAGGGTTCAATCTCTGCAGAGGCAGATGGCATATGCCCTTGCTGTTTAGTCGTTGGCAATGAAACTGGTAAGTTCAAATTTGTAGTTGACAATCCTTAGCCAATGATTGCTGTAAAGAAGGACATCTATCCCAATTCTAGAGTACTAAGAAGACATTTTATTTGAAGAATATTATACCCCAAAAAGAGATAGACACAAAATCCCACTCTTTCTTGCTGCCTTGAATTCAGTGGTGCTATGGTTTTGTTATCATGACCTCTTTTGCCCCTGAAGCAACAAGAGACAAAGAGCCAATAGGCAAGAATAGAAGAGCAAGAAGGAAATAAACACCACAGATCTTTGAGGTTTTCAAAGCATCAAAGGTATACGCAGGGTAGGTGGTATCTCCCCTGGAACTGCATATCTCAAAACATACTATTTAAGTGAAACAATTATACAACTTTAGTGATTAATTTTAATTCAAGTGGTTTATTACCTGCAAAGATCCTAACCAACACAAAGATATTTAAATTTGCCTCAAAAAAAGAAAGACTAAATAGGGATTATTTTTAATAGTAGAGTTATAATGAGCAACAAAGAAAATTTTGTTGTACTATATTAGGTAGATAAGGTATATATATAATATATAGGAAGAAAAAAGCTGAGTTCAGAATAGTCTTATTCATGGACATGAAAGAATGATTAAATTTTTTAAAAAAGCTTTAAAAGAAGAGTAAGAAGATAAAGCCATCATTGCTAACATATATGTCATTATATATTTTAGTGCTGGAAAGAAACTTTCTTCATCAAATTTAAATGTAGAATTTATTCAATTAATTGTCTTTTGTCATTTTTATTTTTATGGTTCTTGTCACAATAATTTTTTTTCAATTTTTTTCAACAGGCTTCTAATTCATGAATTTAAAAATATTTCAATAATGTAACACTAATTTTGATGGTGTATCTTCAAAAATACAAAGGTAACACAGTAACTAATTCAAGAATTAACCAAATGCTTTTTTCAAACTTAAGATATAATTGATACATAACATTATATTAGTTTCAGGTATATTGATTTCAACATAATGAATCTATAATTGTATAAATTGTGAAAAGATCAGCAAATATTTCCAGTTAACTTCCACCATCACACATAGTTACACATTTTATTTTCATGTGATGAAAATTTCTAAGATCTACTCTCATAGCAATTTTCAAACATACAGTGCAATGTTATTATTTGCTTATTATCCCTCTCCTTTCAAGGTAATGTAAGTTCTCAAAGGACAGGCATTTGAATGACACTTGCCTTTCCACCAGTTTCTAAACAATGCCTGGTGTATATTAGATGAAAACTAATTGTTGAATGAAAAAGTGAATTTGACCCTTTCAGAATTGTAGTACATTAATTATATACCTTTTTATCTAGAGACTTCTAATCTGACAGATAATGATAAAATACATTTGCATAGTATAGTATATAATAATTAATCTTGTCAAAATGTTTATAAAAAATAGATCAACAGATCAATTTGATGTCTATACTACTTTTCACAAGGCTTAGTGATTACATGGCATTTTAAAGTACTCCTAGGAAGGGGCACAATATATTTAAAGTGATGAAAGGGAAATACCTACAACTAAGAATACTCTACCCACCTAGGCTCTTTTTCAGACTCATTGCAGCATTATTTACAATAGGTGAGACATGGACGCAACTTAAATGTCCATCAATCATGGAATGGATAAAGATGTGGTATATATATGCAGTGGAATATGACAGCCATAGAAAAGAACAAAATGATGCCATTTGCAGCAAAAACGATGCAAGTAGAGATTATCATACTCAGTGAAGTCAGAGAAAAACAAATATCATCAATCACTTGTGGAATCTAATTTTTTTTTAATGGTACAAACTAACTTATTCACAAAACAGAAACAGACATACAGATATCAAAAACAATTTAGGTTACCAAAGGTGAAATATGTGGGAGGGAGGGATAAATCGGGAGCTTGGGATGAACGTATACACACTAGCACATATAAGATAGATAACCAACAACAGCTTACTATATAGCACAGGGAATTCTGCTCAATACTCTGTGGTAACTCATATGAAAAAATAACCTTAAAAAATGAATATATAAGTATAACTGAATCACTGTGCTGTACAACTGAAACTAACACAACTCTGTAAATCAACTATACTCCAAAAAAATCAAAATTAAAAAAAATATATAAAGCACTCCCAGAAGATATTATGAGAGAAGGCAGTGGCACCCCACTCCAGTACTTTTGCCTGGAAAATCCCATGGACGGAGGACCCTGGTAGGCTGCAGTCCATGGGGTCGCTAAGAGTCGGACAGGACTGAGCGACTTCACGAGAGGGGATTTCGGAGAAGGCAATGGCAACCCACTCCAGTACTCTTGACTGGAAAATCCCATGGATGGAGGAGCCTGGTAGGCTGCAGTTCATGGGGTACTCCACACGACTGAGTACCCCATGGACTGAGCGACTTCACTTTCACTTTTCACCTTCATGCACTGGAGAAGGAAATGACAACCCACTCCAGTGTTCTTGCGTGGAGAATCCCAGGGACAGCGGAGCCTGGTGGGCTGCCATCTATGGGGTCGCACAGAGTCGGATACAACTGAAGCGACTTAGCAGCAGCAGCAGCAGCAGCAGGAGGTATTATCACAGGAAACAATATGAACATATCTTTCCTAAAAGTGTAAATTCCACGTGGCTTCTTCATTTCAAAAGCAATCAAAATGAAACAGGAACAAGTACTTTATAATTCTGTGCCAAAGATAATGTTTCACTTACACATTAAGCACTGGAATCATTATTACTTCATATGAAAGCATTTAGCTATTTGTACTTATTCAGTTTATTGCATTACATCTTCCCAAATTTAAAAAGTATGAGATTTGTATTTGTGTACTTTGTGAAAAGAAGTCTCAATGGGAAAATGAGAAATTGAACTTTAATTCTATAGTTCAATGATCATACTTGAATGGAAACTTTCATGATAAAGTTTCATAAAACACAATTTCGAGCATAAAATTAAGAAAAGAGTGGGTTACTTGTATTAAAGGCAATTTCTTCTTATCTATGTTTTTGTTAAAAATAAAATGTTAAACTAAGATAACCACCAAAATCATGATTATGAAAGTTGCTATGGATATTATGTTTAATTTCTTAAAAGCAAGAGGATTTTGAACTGTCTCATGCTAACCCAACAGTTTTGTGAACTTAAGTTTATTTGAACAACTGCTTGCTCACCTGTAAAATATGTTTGGTAAAATATCAGTTTTATGGAGTGTATTACCAGGTGGCGCAGACGGTAAAGAATCTGCCTGCAATACAGGGGACATGGGTTTGATCCCTGTGTTGGGAAGATCCTCTGGAGAAGGTAATAGTTACCCACTCCAGTATTCTTGTCTGGAGAATTCCTTAGACAAAGGAGCCTGGTGGGATACAGCCAATGAGGTCACAAAGAATTGGACACAACTGAGAGGTTAACACATTCACTTTCATGTGAGTATCAAGTAAGATAAATGTTATACATTTAAACTGAGAGCTGAAAGATAAAAGGAAGTATGCAAGTGAAACATAAGGGGAAAAAATAAAGAAGCAGATATATTTTAGTTAAAGAACATAGCCAATAGGAAAAAGCGGAGGTGAAAAGAGCAATCATATATTTGAAAAGCAAAACAAAATGATCAGCGCATTAAAAATACAAAGTTGTGCTCTTATTTTTGTTCCATGTTCCGAGGTTGGGCTTCCTTGGTGCTTTGATGGTAAAGAATCTGCCTGCAATTCCCAGGAGAGACCCAGGTTCAATTTCTGTTACCTTTGGTCACCTTCAGTCCCTAACTATTTAATGAAAAATTTGTAAGTTTTTAATTGCATGTATTCAGAGTAGTTTGATGTAGTCTCCTGCTGTCTTGTGTCTTGTTTTGTTCCCCCCTCCACCCCACCCCACCCGCAGCACTATGAATCATCCATTTGTCCAGCAGACATCACTTACTGGTCAGTTACTGGTTGACTCAGTTGTCAGGTCACCTCTCAGGATATGGCAGTGCTTATGTTCAAGTAACACTGTTTTATTTGATAATGTCCCCAAAGCACAGGAATTGTGATGCTGGTGATTCAGAAAGGCCAAAGCAAAGTTAGGAACTGTTTCCTTTAAGTGAAAAGGTAAATATTTTGCCTCTTAGGAAAAACAGCAAATATATGCTGAAGTTGTTAAGACTTAGGATAAGAACAATTTTCTATTCCTGAAATGGTGGAACAGGAAAAAAGGAAGTTTGCGCTAATTTTGTTGTTATACCTCAAACTGTGAAAGTTATAGCCACAGTGTGCGAAAAGTGCTAGTTAAGATGGAAAGGGGATTCCAGGTCCACCTTGAAGATGCTGTGGGCTTGGTTTCAGACTACTACAAAAGAGTAAATATCATAGTAAAGCAAGTCAAACGAATTTTTTGGTTTCCCAGCGCACATAAAAATCATATTTATTCTATACTATAGTCTACTAAGTGAAAAATTGCATTATGTCTAAAATGACAATGTACATGACTTAATTAAAAATTACTTTTTTTTGTTAAAAAATTCTAGGCATTATCTGAGCCTTCAGCAAGTCATAGCAGTGACATCAAATATCACAGATCACCATAACAAATAATACTGAAAAGTTCGAAATATTACAAAAACTATCATCTGTGACACAAATACAAGAAGTGAACAAAAGTTGTTGGGAAAATGGCATCAGCAGACTTACTTGATGTAGGGTTACCACAAACTTTCAGCTTGTAAAAAAAAAAAAAAAAAAGCAATGTCTGCGGAGTGCAGTAAAACAAGGTATACCTATAAATGTGTACAATAAGATATTCTGAGAAAGAGAGAAGACATGGATATAACTTTTATTAGAGTATATTGTTATAATTGTTTTATTTTACTATTAGTTGTTGTTGTCAATCTCTTACTGTTTTAAGTTTATAAATTTAGTTTCATCATAGGTATGTATGTATAAGAAAAAAATATAGAATTGATAGGGTTCAGTATTATCTGAGGTTTCAGGCATCCACTGGTGGGTGGAATTTACCCCCTGGGACAAGTGGGTACTAGTGCAAAGTGCAGTGTTAGGAAAGCAAGTGGAAATATCAGCAGAACCTAGTTTATGAAGGAACTTGATTCTCATCCTAAATGAGCTTTGTCTTACTGCAGAGAAAAAGCCAAAGTCTTTATTTTTCCTTTAAAAAAAAAAAAGCTATTCCCACAAGTGTCCTTTTCAAAATTTCAAATGACTATATGTACTCTAGTCTAGAAAATACTAACCTAGGTTGAGGGAGAGAAGAGTTGGATTGCAATTGAGATATTAGGGAGCAATCATAGTTGGCAGCGAAGACTGATCTTATATCCACTAACAACAGTACACACATACATACACACACACACGGAAGCTTTGCAAGTCTATGAATATGAATACTGACTAGGAAAAAGAGAGCTAAGGCACTCATACACATAGATACCATGCTTTTAACTGGGGTTTGTAAGGTAAGGCTGAGAATTAGGTTTACAAAATAAGCAGTTTAAAATTGGATCATTCTTTTATACTACTGAAAAATAAAAACTTCTATATTAATAATACAACCCAAACTTTTCATATATATGTAAAAAATTACATGCTACATATGCATATAAAAAGTTTTACATTAATATCCTGGAATAAGATTTTGATTTATATGTTTCTGCTTAGTTGCTTCAGTCATGTCTGATTCTGTGACCCCCATGGAAGGGGGCCCACGAGGTTCCTCTGTCCATGGGATTCTCCAGGCAAGATTACTGGAGTGGATTGCCATGCCCTCCTCCAGAGGAATTATATGCTACTGTCATGATTTTTTAATTAATTAATTTATTTTTTTAATCTAATTTGCCTCCTTTACTTGAGCAATTAATAGCCAAATTGAATTTATTTATTTATTTATTTTTCTAAAGGAGATTTTTATTTATTTTTTAAATTTTATTTTGCTTAACTTTACAATATTGTATTGCTTTTGCCACACATCAAGATGAATCCGCCACAAGTATACATGTGCTCCCCATCCTAGGCATTAAGTTGGGTACAATCCCTGTAAGGGATATTATTGAATTAAAAATGATTTTTCATGCAAAAATGGTTAGTTCATCTCATGATTCAATCATGAGTCACTCTAAATGAGCAAAAACATTTTACTTTGATATTGAGCAGAATTACAATATATGTGCTTCCTTTTTTCAATAAACAGAAAATTAAAGAAATATGTAACCATGAGTCATGAATTAATAAAATTAGTGATTTTCCTACTGACAGACAATCAGTGAAACCAGAAGTTTCCTTTACCGAAAGCATGTTGTTGTTTAGTCAATAAATCGTGTCTGACTCTGCAACCCCATAAACTGCAGATGCCAGGCTTCCCTGTTCATCATGTACCGAAGGTTGCTTCAACTAATGTCCACTGAATCAGTGATGCCATCCAGCCATCTGATCTTCTGCCACCCGCTTCTTCTCCTGCCTTTAATCTTTCCCAGCATCAGGGTCTTTTCCAATGAGTTGTCTCTTAGCATCAGGTGGCCCAAGTATTGGAGCTTCAGCATCAGTCCTTTCAATGAATATTCAAGGTTGATTTCCTTTGGGATTGACTGGTTTGGTCTCCTTACTGTCCAAGGGACTCTCAAGGGTCTTCTCCAGCACCATAATTCAAACGCATCAGTTCTTCAGTGCTCAGCCTTCTATATGGTCCAGCTCTTATATCTGAACATGATTACTGGAAAAACCATCACTTTGACTATACAGATATTTATTTGTAGCAGTGAAAAATAAAATGACTTCTGGTATAGTTGGGTGCCACCATCTTGATTTATACTGGATGCTGCTGCTGCTGCTGCTAAGTCGCTGCAGTCATGCCCGACTCTGTGTGACGCCATAGACGGAAGCCCACCAGGCTCCCCTGTCCCTGGGATTATCCAGGCAAGAATACTGGAGTGGGTTGCCATTTCCTTCTCCAATGCGTGAAAGTGAAAAGTGAAAGTGAAGTCGCTCTGTTGTGTCCGACTCTTAGCGACCCCATGGACTGGAGCACACCAGGATCCTCCGTCCATGGGATTCTCCAGGCAAAAGTACTGGGGTGGGGTGCCATTGCCTTCCCTGTTATACTGGATATCAGTAGCTATACATATTGTTGTCTTGAAACAAAATGCAAAGTGTCAAAATAGTAATAATAATTATACTGTCTCATACAATTTTTTTTTGCAGTTCTGATTTCATGCAGCTACTAAAAGAATCTCAGAGAATCACTGTAAAATATATCTTGGGAATCTGTGTTAGGTAACTGAATTCTCTTAATGCAATTCCTAAGGGCAAAAATTCATTTTTACTTATTTTCAAAGTTCTCCTTGTTTTTTTGCTAAAAAGATACATATAAACTCTTATCAGTCTCTTAGTCAAAAGTTTTTACCAAGAATCGTAAACATTTTATTTCCTCTTTTAAACTTAAGAAATTTCCTGGGCAGCTTCTTGACAGTCTTAGACACCTTGAGGGACAATGGCACATCTTCCCCCAAAGTTGGCTTCCTGAGAAGACTTGTTCAGATAGCACACTGGTGTCAGGGATGTCTTCCTTTGTCCTTCCTGTTCTTTTATTTTGATTTTATTTTTTTCTTGCCTAGAAAATCACTCAGAGTCACTAAATGGTGGTGGTATATTCTGTAGAAGGATTTTAATGAGAATTAAATATGCACCTTTCCTGGCACAAAAAGCAAACTCTAAATTTAGATTTCAAGAACCATTTGGTACAGAGATATTAATTTGGTCTACTTGTGACATAGGGATAAGAGCAGAAAGCTTTGTAAGCCATTTATTACTATAGTAAACTGTAGTTGGCTGTAGGGGTTTAAGCTCAGGCCATAGGAACATAGACAGCAAGAAGAATTCTCAAACAATATCCATATAGGATGGTATAGTACTTGATATTTATATTTTTATTTTCTTTTTACAAAAAATTACATATTATATTTCTCACTTCTTTGAAACTAGGAAAAATAATAATAGCTAGAACTGCATATTCCCTTTATTTCTCTGTTTACATGGTAGAACTTCTAACTCTCTCTAGATCATACTCTTTCCCCAGGACTGCCAATATTACTTGTTGGTGGAGTGGTGGGCGTAGTTGGGGGAGTGAAGTTGTCTTTTATTTAGAGATATTTTGAAACTATTTTTTCAAAGACCATATTTCTTGTCTCTATGGTCACCGAAGTCTCAGTTCCATTATTTCTGCAGCCAGCCAGTGACTTGACAGATTTCCTTAAAAATTTTAATCCCGTAAGAAAATAAAGGAAAAATATGTGTTGTGTCTCTTTAAGTCCACTCCACAGATGCAACCTTGGAAGTTACTTCAGCCTCAAGAGGCAAAAGCAAAGATGGCCTTCTTCCATACTGATCCTTCAGTAAACCAGCAGGCAAGCCAAAATCCTCCCTTCCCACACCAGGCTTTGGAGGATAAGGTTCTTGCTGCCTAACTCTTACCAGGAATCCACACCACGAATTCAGCCCTCCGTTACTACAGCTGCCTGTCAAAGGGTTGGAAGAAGGGAGATGATCAGATCAGATCAGATCGGTTGCTCAGTCGTGTCCGACTCTTTGCGACCCCATGAATCGCAGCACGCCAGGCCTCCCTGTCCATCACCAACTCCCGGAGGTCACTCAGACTCACATCCATCGAGTCAGTGATGCCATCCAGCCATCTCATCCTCTGTCGTCCCCTTCTCCTCCTGCCCCCAATCCCTCCCAGTATCAGAGTCTTCTCCAATGAGTCAACTCTTCGCATGAGGTGGCCAAAATACTGGAGTTTCAGCTTTAGCATCTCAGACTCACATCCATCGAGTCAGTGATGCCATCCAGCCATCTCATCCTCTGTCGTCCCCTTCTCCTCCTGCCCCCAATCCCTCCCAGTATCAGAGTCTTCTCCAATGAGTCAACTCTTCGCATGAGGTGGCCAAAATACTGGAGTTTCAGCTTTAGCATCATTCCTTCCAAAGAAATCCCAGGGCTGATCTACTTCAGAATAGACTGGTTGGATCTTCTTGCAGTCCAAGGGGACTCTCAAGAGTCTTCTCCAACACCACAATTCAAAAGCATCAATTCTTCGGCACTCAGCCTTCTTCACAGTCCAGCTTTCACATCCATACATGACCACTGGAAAAACCATAGCCTTGACTAGGCAAACCTTTGTTGGCAAAGTAATGTCTCTGCTTTTGAATATGGAAAAGGCCAAAATCCCCCAAAATTTACCACCTTTTCCTGATAATGCTGTCAGTATTCAATTATACTTCAGAGTTCTGTAATGTTTGCTTCTCATGGCTCGTGACAGCTCACATTTTTTTCATTGCTGGAGTTGATTCCTGGAACTTTCTACTTGGCAATCTTCCATGAGGGAACTCTCATAAAGCAAGCATATATTTCACTGACATACCTAACCTATTTTATCAGTTCATTTTAGTTTCCTTTATTAGTGCTTTCTACAGGTAAAGAATCTGTCTTCAATGCATTAAAAGTCCCTGGGTCGAGAAGATCCCTCAGAGGAGGGCATGGCAACCCACTCCAGTAGTCTTGCCTGGAGAATCCCATGGACAGATAAGCCTGGTGGGCTATAATCCATACAGTTACAAAGAATCGGACATGACTGAAGTGATTGAGCACTCATAGGTAAGTCAAGGAGTATCTGTTTTTTATTCACAGCATTTAGTTCTATTATTTTACTCATTACATATTTAAAATTTTCACTACTGAAAAAAATTCATACTTTTATTCTTATCTTTTACTTCGTGATTTTTTTCATAAATTCTACATGATTCTTCCAGCTTTATTGGGATATAATTGACATATAACATTATGTGACTTTAAGGTATATATAATGACTTGATACATTTAATATTTCAAAATGAACACCCACATAGGGTTTGTTAACATTTCCATTAACTCACATAATTACAAATTTGTGTGTGGTGAAATATTTAAAACCTGCTCTCAGAAACTCTCAAGTATATAATAGTGTGTTGTTAATCCTAGTCACTGCCATGGATTTGGTCCCCAGAGCTTACTCATCTTATAATTGGAAACTTGTACTCTTTGACCAACATCTCCCCATTTCCCAAATCTCCAGCCCCTGAAAACCACCATTGGACTCCTTGTTTCTCTGTGTTCAGCTTTTTGAGATTCCTCATATAAGTAATCTAATACAGTAATTGTCTTTCTCTGTCTGGCTTACTTTATTTAACATAATGCTTTCAAGTTCTATCCATGTTGTCATAAATGGTAATAGGTCCTTCTTTCCATGCTGAGTAGTATCCCATTGTCAAATAACCCACCTGTTCTTATGCATTAATTACTCAAAGAACACTTAGGTTGTATCCATATCTTGGCTATAATGATGCTGCCAAGAATATGAGTGTAGATATCTCTTCATGATCTTGATTTCATTTCCTTTGGATTTAAAACCACAAGTGGGACTGATTTCATTGAATTATCTTTATGTATTGTCTTGTAGTTCAATGAGTTATCTTAAATCAGCAATTTTGAATTCTTTATTAAGTAAATTGTAGCACTTCATGTCTTTGAGGTAGGATACTGGAACATTTTGCTGGTGTCATGTTTGCTTGATTTTGCATGTTCTTGAAGTTTAGGGTTTCTGTTTTGGCATTTGAAATAGCAGCCACCTCCTGCGGTCTCTACTGTCTGACTTCAGGAGAGAAATATCTTCCATTTGTCTGCTAAGGATTCTAATGCTTTCTCAGATCTTCTATGGATAGTCCTGCTCCACACTTATGCTTTCTCTTGTTGTAAAATTCTTACGTGTATATCTTCTCACCATCCTACAATTCAGCCAGTTGGGTGCCAACAGCCTCTACTTTGTTTTGCCAAGAGCAGTAATAAATGTTCAAGTTTGTGATCTCTCTCTGGTCTAAAGATTCAAGCTGGCTTTCTGCACGTGTCTACTAGCCATTTGCCAAGTTTTGCTCTTAGCACCATTGTGAGTGCACACAGGGAGCTAGCTGGCCATGGGACATGAGAGACTGTAGCAGAGGCACACAGAGTGCTGGGGGCTCCCATCGGGCAGTTAGGGATCTACAGGTGAGCTACCCCAGAAGCTCACATGTGGGCCTCCTGATAGTCCTCGGTGCAGATAAACAGCATCCACATGCCATTGTCACCTTCCTTTGCACGTTTTGCCCACTGCTCTCCCTGCTGCTAACTACCCCGTAATCATGCGCTCCTGACTCAGAACTCTGGATAGGGTGAAAGAAAGGAGTGGCACAGGTGCCTGCCACTGTGCCCTGCCTAGCTAGAGAAGTTGTTGGTCACTCACTCACATACTCTCACTTTCCTCCATAGAAAAAAATAACAGGCCAAAAAGAGCTCTTTTGAGCTGTTTTGCTTTGGGAGTTACAAGACATAGGCAAATTTAAGCTCTTCTTACCCACTCCAATAAGTCTAATTTCATATATATGTATATATATTTTTGCTCCAAATTTGTGCTAGAATTGTCCACTGGACTCCTGGACTATCACAAAAGCACTCTCATCTTGGGTGATGGCATTAAGTCAGTGGTTTCCAGGGCCTCCTGGACTGTAGCTGAGAGGGGCTGGAACCAGTTCATGGGTCACTTCAGGGTCCAAAGCCAGAAGCACTTCAGGGCCCAGAGCCAAGGTCCAAAGCTTCCCCATGCATTATTTGATGCATGGAGGGGCAAAACTCCTCTGGCTCCCATGGCATATGGTGCTGGATCCATACAACTCCCTCAAAGGGACTTTCTTAAAATATTTTTTTAAAATTTTATTTATTTTTGGTTGCACGGTGTCTTTGTTGCTGCATGTGGGCTTTCTCTAGTTGTGGTGAGTGGGAGCTACTCTCTAGATGCAGTGCATGGGTTTCTCATTGAGGTGATTTCTCTTATTGCATAGCATGGGCCCTAGGTGTATGGGCTTCAGTAGTTGTGGTGCATGGTCTTTGTTGCCCTGAGGTATGCGGGATCTTCCCTGACCAGGGATTGAACCCATGTCTCCTGAACTGGCTAATCTATGATCAACCCATGTCTTAATCATGTCTTGCTGCTGCTAAGTCGCTTCAGTCGTGTCCGACTCTGTGCAACCCCATAGACGGCAGCCCACCAGGCTCCACCGTCCCTGGGATTCTCCAGGCAAGAATACTGGAGTGGGTTGCCATTTCCTTCTCCAATGCATGAAAGTGAAAAGTGAAAGCGAAGTCGCTCAGTCGTGTCCGACTCTCAGCGACCCCATGGACTGGAGCCCACCAGGATCCTCCGTCCATGGGATTCTCCAGGCAAAAGTACTGGGGTGGGGTGCCATTGCCTTCCCCTAATCATGTCTTAACCACTGGTTAATCCATGTCTTAACCACTAGACCACCAGGGAAGTTCTCAAAGGCACGTTTGACTGTGAATGGATGCTAAATTGATGTCAGGGGAGAGATATGGGCAAGGGATGCTTTATTCACCCATTGTCCTGACATCACTCCCTAATCTTATTTTTTCATGAATTTTTTGGGGCCAGTTTTATTAGTAGCAAGCAAGAAAAAAAAAAAACAGAATTCTGCATCTTAATTCTCAGAAAATTTTGAATAAAATAATTATCTATTTGTAGTGATTATAATCTATGACTGTATTACCAATTATCTTTGTCCTTGACTTGCAAGCTTGCTGTAAGAACTAATGAATTAGTAATTTAAAGGAATAATTTAAATTTTTAATATTTTAGCACTAATTATTATTTTGCACTTGTATGGAACAAATTCATGGAAAAAGAATCAGACAAAACTACTTCATTTATAAGGACTTTTCCAAAAATATATGATTAAGAAAAATAAACATTATTTCTTGTAACTGTCTTCAAGAAAAAATTATAATCCAGTGAAATGTTGAATCACACAAAATGATGAATTATCGCTTTTGTCACAAAAGCTGGAATTACATGATAAAAGACTACATAGCAAAGTTGGACAGTTAAGTGCACAAAGAAATAAGGCTGCAAAAATCAATTGTGTTATAGATTGCAGTCATCAGCTATATACTCCTTTCTTCAACTATTTTAAAGTTAGTAGCACATTCATTGCAAATTGCATCAGATTTGACCTTGCTTTTGAAGCTGACAGCATTAGCACTTGAATTTCTAGTGGAAAAGGAAATTTAAAAGAATAGAAATGTTCCCTCTATGGGAGTTTTTATAGCTCTCTAGAAATATGCTCCTATAATTTTAAAAGCAAACAAGTTAATATTTTTTCCTATTAGTTTTATTTTCCAGATTTATTCCTTTTTCATTAAAGTCAACAAAACATACATTTTGATGTAATCTTATAAACATAAAAATTGCTAATTTTGCAAAGATTTCTGGCTAGTAATATGATGTAATTGGAGAAGGAAACGGCAACTCACTCCAGTATTCTTGCCTGGAGAATCCTATGGACAGAAGAACCTGGAGGACCATAGTAGATAGGATCACATAGAGTCAGACATGACTGAGTGACTAACACACACAATCTGTGTAAAACAGACCTGTGTAAAACAGTTGGGTAGAGATCCTTAGGTTTTAGCAATGGGCATCTGAAAATAGTTAATTCAGCATACATAAACTAAGATTTATTTCAAGTTGAATAATAAAATGAATAACAAAACACTATATTTGTCCTAATTTCACCTCAAATACAAAACAGAAGCATAGATGTTAATGCTGTAACCCAAGGAATACATACATGTTATACTGGCTTTTTTTTTTTTTTTTTCATTATATTTGTAAAGTAGCCTGGCCCATCCAAATAGAGATGTTGAGAATGTTAAAATATAATATAGACTTCAAGAGTCTCTTGTTCTAATACATTGAAGAATTAAACTTTATGTAAATGTCATGCCCACTTTGTTAATGAAATAAGCTTGCCATATTGTCATACTCTATTTTGTAAAAGATTTACTACCACACTTCTCTGAAACCATTTGAGTCAACCATAAGAACTGTGTTCTTGGTTTAGAAAAGCAAAGAACAGCTATTGTCAAAACCCAGGGAATTGAAATATAACTACTATTTATATTAGAGGAAAAACTGCTATCACTAATTAATGGATAAAAACAAATTTAAGAAAAATACCTAAATATTACCTGAAGAATAGTTATTCAACTTCATGTCTTCAATGGCCTTAAAATAATTTCAAAATTGTATTGGGAATGAAATATGAATATTGATAAAATGAGATGCAACACTTATGTATAGCATTATACTCTCTGTATCTAAAAACACGAAGAAAGGAAAACATTTTTGAATAAATACAAGATTAAGACAGCACATTATTTTAAAGGTAATCACATGAATAATGAATATTATTGACTCATTTATGTTCCTCTTTCTAGATTAATTGCATTCACACAAAAATGACTGTAATTGTATTTTATCAAAAACATTACTACAAAGTTAGAACATTAAAATTGCACTCTAGTATTCACAAATAAGCATTCACTAGTTCTGTTCTATATGCTACACTGTGAAAGTTTTTATGAAGCAGAAGAGAAACATAGTTCCTAATCACTAATCAAAAAAATTATTGCTGAGTCACAATGTAGACTCAGCAATTAGAAATGAATGAACAGTCTTAGGGTAAATAAATATAATGTATGTTACCATCATAAAGTTTGACTTTGGTATATACACACTAAAAAATGTAATATATTTTATCCTCCATCAGTTCAGTTCAGTTCAGTTGCTCAGTGGTGTCCAACTCTTTGCAACCCCATGGGCCACAGCACGCCAGGCCTCCCTGTCCATAACCAACTCCTGGAGTTTACTCAAACTCATGTCCATTGGGTTGGTGATGCCATCCAACCATCTCATCCTCTGTCATCCCCTTCTCCCCCCACCTTCAGTCTTTCCCAGCATCAGGGTCTTTGCCAAGTTCTTAGTATCAGGTAGCCAAAGTATTGGAGTTTCAGCTTCAGAGTCAGTCCTTCCAATGAATATTCAGGACTGATTTCCTTTAGAATTGACTGGTTGGACCTCCTTGCTGTCCAAGGGATTCTCAAGAGTCTTCTCCAATACGACAGTTCGAAAGCATCAATTATTTGGAACTCAACTTTCCTTATAATCCAACTCTCACATATTTATTTTCCATAAATAACTGTAATTTACTAATTTATAGAAGGAAAAATAAAACTGAAGGTACTAGAACTTCTAGTTCTGGGTGACATATTACAAGGCACTGTTGCTTCAATCTCACTAAAAACAAAAAGCTTGATTAGCTACAAAATTACATTTGAAAAAAAAATCCACCAAAAGATGAGAATGCAAAGAAACATAAAAGTAAATTCTAGCAAGACACAAGCCCATCATCTGGAAAAGATTCATCTCTGGTAGTGTAGAAATAAAAAGACAAAACTGTATGAATGACCATAAAGAGAAACTAGAAAAAAGTTTAGTGAACCCTTCATGGCAATATGAGACCCACAGGTCTTCAACAAGTATATGGGGTGGTAAGCAGAAAGCTGAGATCAGAAAGGAGATTTGACAAGAGAGTTCCCTGAAGCGTTTAGTGCCTTGTTTAACCCAGTCTGAAATAGCGTAATATGAGATGGCTGAGAGTTGGAACATCCCAGAAATTCACTGAGTACACTACAGCTCCATTCTGAAGTCTAGAGGGGACCACAAGAAAGCAAGATCTTACAGAGTGAATATAACTGGGGTTTGGATTTGAGGGCAAATAAAATTTCCTGGTGCTAAAAACAGCTGAAAGATAGGCTATAAACAGAAAGAATACTCAAATGTTTCAGAAGGATGTGTATTGACTATAAAAATCTACAGTGCTGTGGATTTCTCTGCAGGGGGAGTCTTGATTCTACACTCAAAACATTTGAAGCCAATGATGCACTGAAAATAGTTAAAGAGACAACAAACTCCACAATTTAAGTTAAATCTTTAACTTTATTAAAGATTATATTGACTCAATTCCTCACACAATTTGCTTGAGAGAAGAAAAACTGCTTATTTTAGAAAACATTTGCAAACAAAGCAACTGACAAGAGCTTAATTTCCAAAATATAGAAACAGCTTATACAACTCAATAACAACAACAACAACAAAAACCCAATTGAAAAATGGGATGAAGACCTAAATAGACATTTTTTCAAACAAGATATGCAGATGGCCAATAGGCACAAGAAAAGATGCTTAACATTGCTAATTATTAGAGAAATGCCAGTCAAAACTACAATGATGTAGCATCTCATACCAGTCAGAATGACGATAATTAAAATCCCTATAAATAATAAATCCAGGAGAGGGTATGAAGAAAGGACACTGCCAACACTATTGGTAGGAATGTAAGTTCATGTAGCCACTGGGGAAAGCAGTATAGAGGTTTCTCAAAAAAAGCATAAACAGAATGACCATATGATTCAGAAAGCTCACTCTGGGGCATGTGTTCAGACAAAACTATAATTCAAAAAGGTACATGTACCCATACATTTATCATGATTCAAAATTGCCAAGACATGGAAACAGCCTAAATATCCACCAGCGATGAATGGATAAAAAAGACATGGTACGTATACACAATGGATCACTATTCAGCTATAAAAAATCAAAATAATACCATTTTCAGTAACACGAATGCAACTAGAGATTACCATGCTAAATGAAGTCATAAAGGGAAAGACAAATACCACTGGTATCACTCATATGTGGAATCTAATATGTGACAGAAATGAACCTGTCTGTGAAACAGAAACAGAATCATAGACACAGAGAACAGACTAGTAGTTGCCTAGGAGGAGAGATGCAGTGGGAGTAGGGCCTAGCAGATGTAAGCTTTTCTATATAGGATGGATAAACCACAAGGCCCTACTGTATAGCACAGAGGACTATATTCAATGTCCTGTGATAAACCATAATGGAGAAGAATGTTAAAAAAGTGTAGAGATATAGATATAGATGTGCATATATATTTAGCTGTTCACTACTCAGTCACAGTCAACTCTTTATGACCCCAGGGACAGCAGCATGCCAGGCTTTCCTGACCTTCACCAACTCTAGGAGCTTGTTCAAACTCATGTCCATTGAGTTGGTGATGCCATCCAATCATCTCGTCCTCTGTCATCCCCTTCTCCCCCGTCTTTAATCTTTCCCAGTATCAGAGTCTTTTCCAATGAGTCAGCTCTTTGCATCAGGTAGTCAAAACACTGGAGCTTCAGCTTCAGCATCAGTACTTCCTATGAATATTCAGGACTCATTTTCTTTAGGATTGATTCTTGATCTCCTTCAAGTCCAAGTGACTCTCAAGAGTCTTCTCCAATACCACAGTTTAAAAGCATCAATTCCTCAGCACTCAGCTTTCTCTAACTCTCACATCCATACATGACTACTGGAAAAAACAGAGCTTTGAGTACATGGACCTTTGTCAGCAAAGTGAAGTCTCTGCTTTTTAGTATGCTGCCTAGTTTTGTCATAGCTTTTCTTCTAATGAGCAAGCATCTTTTAATTTCATAGCTGCAGTCACCATCTGCAGTAATTTTGGAGCCCAAGAAAATAAAATCTGCCAGTATTTCCATTTTTTTTCCTCTGTCTATTTGCCATGAAGTGATGGGACCGATGCCATGATCTTAGTTTTATGAATGCTGAGTTTTAAACCAGTTTTTTCACTCTCCTCTTTCACCTTCAATAAGAGGCTGTTTAGTTCCTCTTCGCTTTCTGCCACAAGGGTGGTGTCATCTGCATATCTGAGGTTATTGATATTTCTCCCAGAAATCTTGATTCCAGCTTGTGATTCCTCCAGCCCAGCATTTCACATGATGTACTCTGTGTATAAGTTAAATAAACAGGGTAACAATATACAGCCTTGACATACTCCTTTCCCAATTTGGAACCAGTCCATTGTTTCATGTCTGGTTCTAAATATTGCTTCTTGACCTACATACAGGTTTCTCAGAAGGTAGATAAGGTAGTCTGGAACTGCTATCTCTTTCAGAATTTTCCACAGTTTGTTGTGATCCACACAGTCAAAGGCTTTAGTGTAGTAAATGAAGCAGAGATAGATGGTTTTCTGAATTCTCTTGCTTTTTCTATGATCAAATGGATGTTGGCAATTTGATCTCTGGTTCCTCTGCCTTTTCTAAATCCAGCTATACATCTGGAAGTTCTCAGTTCACATACTGTTGAAGCCTAGCTTGAAGAATTTTGAGCATTACTTTGCTAGCATATGAAATGAGTGCAATTGTGTGGTAGTCTGGTAAATCTTGTCTGCTTCTAAGCATTGAAAGAACACTTCATTTCTGATACTATTCTCTTCTAGCATTTGCTTTTTCCATGTCTCAGTTTTCTGTTGAAATTTGTTTGTTCACATGTATTGTCCATTTTTTGCACTTTCATGTTTATAATAATTTTAATTCTGGCTAAAATTCCAACAGCTAAGTATACTTGGTATTTCTTCCACTAACTATTTGTTCTCTTCTATACATATACATACTGTTCATGGGGTTCTCAAGGCAAGAATACTGAAGTGGTTTGCCATTCTCTCCTCCAGCGGACCACACCCTGTCAGATCTCTCCACCATGACCCGCCCATCCTGGGTTGCCCTGGGCATGGCTTAATTTCATTGAATTAGACAAGGCTGTGGTCCTGGTGTGATTAGATTGACTAGTTTTCTGTGAGTATGGTTTCAGTGTATTTGCCCTCTGATGCCCTCTTGCAAGACCTACCATCTTACTTGGGTTTCTCTTACCTTGGGCGTGGGGTATCTCTTCCTGGCTGCTCCAGCAAAGCACAGCCATCGCACCTAACCTTGGATGAGGGGTCTCTCCTCACCGCCGCCCTTCCTGACCTTGGGGGAGGGGTATCTCCTCACGGCCGACCTTCCTGACCTCGGTCGTGGGGTAGCTCCTCTCAGCTGTGCTTAGTGCGCCAGTCCTCACTGCCGTCCTTCCTCGGACATTGGGTAGCTCCTCTCGGGCGTGCTCTGGGGCTCTCAGTGCGCAGCACAGCCGGCGAGGGGCTCTCAGTGCGCTGTGCAGCCGGCGAGGGGCTCTCAGTGCGCCGTGAAGTCAAGTGGGCCTTACAAAGCATCATTACGAACAAAGCTAGTGGAGGTGATGGAATTCCAGTGGAGCTATTCCAAATCCTGAAAGATGATGCTGTGAAAGTGCTGCACTCAATATGCCAGCAAATTTGGAAAACTCAGCAGTGGCCACAAGATTGGAAAAGGTCAGTTTTCATCCCAGTCCCAAAGAAAGGCAATGCCAAAGAGTGCTCAAACTACCACACAATTGCACTCATCTCACACGCTAGTAAAGTAATGCTCAAAATTCTCCAAGCCAGGCTTCAGCAATATGTGAACCGTGAACTTCCTGATGTTCAAGCTGGATTTAGAAAAGGCAGAGGAACCAGAGATCAAATTGCCAACATCCGCTGGATCATGGAAAAAGCAAGAGAGTTCCAGAAAAACATCTATTTCTGCTTTATTGAATATGCCAAAGCCGTTGACTGTATAGATCACAATAAACTGGAAAATTCTGAGAGAGATGGGAATACCAGACCACCTGATCTGCCTCTTGAGAAATCTGTATGCAGGTCAGGAAGCAACAGTTAAAACTGGTCATGGAACAACAGAGTGGTTCCAAATAGGTAAAGGAGTACATCAAGGCTGTATGTTGTCACCATGTTTATTTAACTTATATGCAGAGTACATCATGAGAAATGCTGGACTGGAAGAAACACAAGTTGGAATCAAGATTGCTGGGAGAAATATCAATAACCTCAGATATGCAGATGACACCACCCTTATGGCAGAAAGTGAAGAGGAACTCAAAAGCCTCTTGATGAAAGTGAAAGTGGAGAGTGAAAAGGTTGGCTTAAAGCTCAACATTCAGAAAACGAAGATCATGGCATCTGGTCCCATCACTACATGGGAAATAGATGGAGAAACAGTGGAAACAGTGTCAGACTTTATTTTTCTGGGCTCCAAAATCACTGCAGATGGTGACTGCAGCCATGAAATTAAAAGACGCTTACTCCTTGGAAGGAAAGTTATGACCAACCTAGATAGCATATTCAAAAGCAGAGACATCACTTTGCCAACGAAGGTTCGCCTAGTCAAGGCTATGGTGTTTCCTGTGGTCATGTATGGATGTGAGAGCTGGACTGTGAAGAAGGCTGAGCACCGAAGAATTGATACTTTTGAACTGTGGTGTTGGAGAAGACTCTTGAGAGTCCCTTGGACTGCAAGGCGATCCAACCAGTCCATTCTGAAGGAGATCAGCCCTGGGATTTCTCTTGAAGGAATGATGCTAAAGCTGAAACTCCAGTATTTTGGCCACCTAATGCGAAGAGCTGACTCATTGGAGACGACTCTGATGCTGGGAGGGATTGAGGGCAGGAGGAGAAGGAGACAACAGAGGATAAGATGGCTGGATGGCATCACTGACTCGATGAATGTGAGTCTGAGTGACCTCTGAGAGCTGGTGATGGATAGGGAGGCCTGGCGTGCTGCAGTTCATGGGGTCGCAAAGAGTCAGACATGACTGAGCGACTGATCTGATCTGATCTGATATATATACATATATACATATGCACACATACACATATATATACATATATATATATCTGAAAAACCTGTACAGCAATAATAAATATAACATTGTAAATCACTACACTTCAATTCAATACTACTGATGCTGGGAGGGATTGAGGGCAGGAGGAGAAGGGGACGACAGAGGATGAGATGGCTGGATGGCATCACTGACTCGATGGATGCGAGTCTGAGTGACCTTTGGGAGCTGGTGATGGACAGGGAGGCCTGGCGTGCTGTGGTTCATGGGGTCGCAAAGAGTCGGACACGACTGAGCGACTGATCTGATCTGATCTGATACTTCAATTAAAAAAAAAAAAAACCCTTCTCCCTTTGCAAGGGTAAATATTTTTGACTCTCCAGTGTGCTATTATATAAAATGTCCACTACATATTAAAAATATAAGACTTATATCACAGAAGTCATTAGAAACTATGCATAAGAGAGGAGACCAAATTGTCAATAGAAGAAATCCAAAGAACACTTAGGTGCTGAAATTTTAGCCAGAGAATTAAATAAAATTATTTTTAACATGAAAGCGCAAAAAATGGTTAATACATGTGAACAAATGATGAATTTCAACAGAAAGTCGAGACATGGAAAAAGCAAATAGTAGAAAAGAACAGTATCAGAAATGAAGAGTTCTTGCAATGTGCTTAGGAACAGACAAGATTCTCCAGGGTAAATAATCAGTAATCTTGAAAGCATGTTGATAAAATTCCAAATGCAATTGGTATGGAAGGGGAAAAATAGAATTTCCAATATTTGTCACTTCCTGATCTAACAAAAACAACAAAAAGATTTTTGCTTTTTTTAAAATGGTTCTCCTAGAAGAGACAAACCTTTAAAAAGTTTATTTTCATGTAACTACATTTAAAAAACTGAGATCAGAGAGCATTTTTTTTTTCTTAAACGCGAAAAACATCATTAGTCACATATACTTAGCTCACTCTCTTACAATAAATAATTCTGCTTTTCTTTTCACCATGGATAGGTAATTAATGTTTATTCCATTTATGCCCTTATTAACAAATGTGATATAAGATAGCTAATACCACTAATTATTAGTTTAGAAAAATATATCTCCATTACTTTGAAGAAATAACTCATATATCCCAGTATGATACATCCCATTTCTCCTGTTTAGAATAATTTTAAAGATAAGAAATTATTTTATACTGATACTTGTAACTATAGTTTATTTGCTTAATACAATCACTTCTTATTTTATATTCAAAGCAGATTATAATAATGATTGGTAGAAAAGAACTAAGCAAGTAACAGTTGACTCAATGTATGTTACTCAAGACATAACTAACAATGTTATCTATTTCCTTTCAACTGTATCATGTTTCAAAATCAGAGAAAAAGTAATACAATGTAATTCTTCTGCCAAGTTACTCTAAGACAAGAGGTGTCCCATGATTTATCTAGAGATATCTGTGAAGGTGACAGATTAGTAAAATATTATTCAAAGAAATTTCGCCCACACTTATCTTACAGTGTACAAAATTCTACAGAGTTTAATGCCAGCTATACATTCAAATCAACAGGAAAGGGGACTTACAGAAAAAGATTAATATTTTAATGAAATGTTAACACCCTCATTATAAATAGAACGGAGAAGGCAATGGCATCCCACTCCAGTGTTCTTGCCTGGAGAATCCCAGGGACGGGGGAGCTTGGTAGGCTACCATCTATGGGGTCACACAGAGTCGGACACGACTGAAGTGACTTAGCATAGCATAGCATAAATAGAATCCTTATATAGGCCCTTAAAAACTGACCCTTTCCAGGACTTATATTTTCCTAGTTTTTGCAACAGTTTATTGTAAATGACTTGTGGTATATTAAATGTAAGGTTTTTTAATGTGTAAAAATAATATCATAAGTTTAGTTCAGTTCACTCAGTCATGTTCGACTCTTTGCGACCCCATGAACTGTAGCTACCAGGCCTCCCTGTCCATCACAAACTCCCGGAGTCCACCCAAACTCATGTTCATTGAGTTGGTGATGCCATCCAATCATCTCATCCTCTGTTGTCCACTTCCTCTGCCCTCAATCTTTCCCAGCATCAAGGTCTCTTCAAATGTGTCAGCTCTTCACATCAGGCGGCCAAAGTATTGGAGTTTCAGCTTCAGCATCAGTCCTTCTAATGAACACCCAGGACTGATCTCCTTTAGGATGGACTGATTGGATCTTCTTGCAGTCCAAGGGACTCTCAAGAGTCTTCTCCAACACCACAGTTCAAAAGCATCAATTCTTTGATGCTCAGCTTTCTTCACAGTCCAACTCTCACATCCATACATGACCACTGGAAAAACCATAGCCTTGACTAGATGGACCTTTGTTGGCAAAGTAATGTCTCTGCTTTTTAATATGCTGTCTAGGTTGGTCATAACTTTCCTTCCATGGTGTAAGCATCTTTTAATTTCATGGCTGCAATCACCATCTGCAGTGATTTTGGAGCCCCCAAAAATAAAGTCAGCCACTGTTTCCACTGTTACCCCATCTATTTCCCATGAAGTGATGGGACCAGATGCCATAATCTTAGTTTTCTGAATGTTGAGCTTTAAGCCAGCTTTTTCACTCTCCTCTTTCACTTTCAGCAAGAGGCCCTTTAGTTCTTCACTTTCTGCCATAAAGGTACTGTCATCTGTGTATCTGAGATATTGATATTTCTCCCGGCAATCTTGATTCCAGCTTGTGCTTCTTGCAGCCCAGCATTTCTCATGATGTACCCTGCATATAAGTTAAATAAGCAGGGTGACAATATACAACCTTGATGTACTCCTTTTCCTATTTGGAACCAGTCTGTTGTTCCATGTCCACTTCTAACTGTTGCTTCCTGACATGCATATAGGTTTCTCAAGAGGCAGGTCAGGTGGTCTGGTATTGCTCTCTTTCAGAATTTTTCAGTTTCTTGTGATCCACACAGTCAAAGGCTTTGGCATAGTCAATAAAGCAGAAATAGATGTTTTTCTGGAACTCTCCTGTTTTTTTGATGATCCAGCAGATGTTGGCAACTTGATCTCTGGTTCCTCTGCCTCTGATCATAAGTGCTATCATTAAATTAGTGATTTCTATATGTCAGACACTAGTCAACTAGTTTGTGTCCAACTCTTTGCGATCTCATGAAAAACAGCCTGCCAAGTTCCTCTGTCTATGAAGTTCTCCAGGCAAGAATACTGGAGTGGATAGCCATTCCCTTCTCCACGGGATCCTCATTATCCAGGTATCGATTCCTAGGTCTCTGGATACTCTGGTGCAGGCAGATTCTTTACCGTCTGAGCCACCAGGGAAGCCCTTGATATGTAAGACACTAGTCAGCTGTTTTAAAAATTTTAAATACTTTAATTCAATAAATGTGTTCCAGATTAATGATAATAGCATAATTTTATAAGTTAAAAATGGAGTTCAATGAATTTAAGTACTTTGTTCATCATTATCACATTACCGAGTGTCAGAATCAGAATTTGAATCTTATTATATGTGATTTTAAAGCCTTTTAGGGGGAAAAAAAAACAAAACCCTTGATTTAAAATTGACTATTATAGAAGAGGTACTGGAAATATGGCAGAGTAAGAAGCACCAGGAACCTGTCTCCGTCTGGAAACAATAATTGGACTGGAAGGATCTGTCTGGTGTTACTATTTTGGTACTCTAAAGTCTACTGAAGGCTTGCATGTTCTAGAAGAAGGCTGGATGGGTCAATTGTGACTAATTTCTGTCAATGTGAGCTCTTAGCTCTGCACCAGCTACCTGTCTCCCATGTCTTATCCCTGTGGCAGGTAGCTATGCATGTGTTACTGATGCAAAAATTATCCCGACCTTGAAATACCAGGGGTCTGTGCTCTGTCACTGCATACTGCTTCTGACTTGAGGAGTGCAGATGAAGTGGCACCTTTCCTCCATTGTTGCAAGCCCCATCCTCACCAGCTCAAGTCATTTCCAGGCAATTTAAAGGCCAGCATATTTCCCTTCCAACACCGTCACTGTTTTTTGTTTTTTTTTTTTAATTAAATTTTATTTTGCTTAACTTTACAATATTGTATTGCTTTTGTTACTGTTTTCATTAATTAATTTTTACTGCAGTATAGTTGCTTTACAATGCTGCATTAATGTGTACTGCATATCAAAGTGAATCTGCCGTACATATACATATATCCCTTTATTTTAGATTTCCCTCCCATATATATTAGGACAGCGCATGGCAAATAGATGGAGAAACAATAGAAAGTGAGAGACTTTATTTTCTTGGGCTCCAAAATTACTGCAGATGGTGACTGCAGCCATGAAATTAAAAGATCCTTGGTCCTTGGAAGAAAACATATGACTAACCTATACAGACATATTAAAAAGCAGAAACATTACTATGCCAACAAAGGTCCGTCTAGTAAAAGCTATAGTTTTCCAGCAGTCATGTATGCATGTGAGAGCTGGACCATAAAGAAGACTGAACACCAAAGAAATCATGCTTTTGAGTTGTGGTGTTGGAGAAGACTCTTGAGAGTCCCTTGGACTGCAAGGAGATCCAACCATTCAGTTCTAAAGGAAATCAGTCCTGAATATTCATTGGAAGGACTGATGCTGAAGTTGACACTCCAATACTTTGTGGAAGAACTTGATGTAAAGAACCGACTCATTAGAAAAGACCCTGATGCTAGGAAAGATTGAGGGCAGAAGGAGAAAGGGATGAAAGACGATGAGCTGGTTGGATGGCATCATTGACTTGATGGGTATGAGTCTGAGCAAGGCCAGGAGTTGGTGATGGACAGGGAAGCCTGTTGTGCTTCAGTCCATGAGGTTACAAAGAGTCACACATGACTGAGTGACTGAACTGAACAGAGTGCTTAAGTAGAACTCCACATGTATATAGTAGGTACCGATTAGTTGTCTTATATTTTTCCCCTTTCTGGAGCCAGACTTTAAAGACTAGAGAATTCAAAAGCAACTAACTGCATGTATGAGTGAAATTAGAAAGCCGTCACACATGACCAGGGAAAGGCTGGTACAGGCTTTGGAATTAACAATTAAACCAATAAATTTTACCAAACTGATCAAAGCTAACAGAGACATATCACACATTACCAATATCATAATTTATACAGATTAAATCACTACAGATTTTATAGATATTAAGATAATAAAAAAGGAATGTTATGGACAATTTTATAAGGGCAAACAGTAATTTAGAGGACATAAATTCCTTAAACACAAGATTTAGAAAACTTTCTTCAAAAAATATAAAATAATAGCCTTATATCCATTAAAGAAATTAAATTTATAGTTTAAAACTTTTGCAGGAAGAAAACTCCAGACCCAGATGGCTTCATTAATAAATGCTACTTAGTTCAGTTCAGTCGCTCAGTCATGTCCCACTCTTCGTGACCCCATGAACCACAGAGAGCCAGGCCTCCCTGTTCATAACCAACTCCTGGAATCCAACCAAACTCATGTCCATTGAGTCGGTGATGCCATCCAACCATCTCATCCTCTGTTGTCCACTTCTTCTGCCCTCAATCTTTCCCAGCATCAGGGTCTTTTCAAATGAGTCAGCATTTCGCAACAGGTGGCCAAAGTATTGGAGTTTCAGCTTCAACATCAGTCCTTCCAATGAACACCCAGGCCTGATCTCCTTTAGGATGGACTGGTTGGATCTCCTTGCAGTCCAAGGGACTCTCAAGAGTCTTCTCCAACACCACAGTTCAAAAGCATCAATTCTTTGGCGCTCAGCTTTCTTTCTAGTCCAACTCTCACATCCATACATGACTACAGGAAAAACCATGGCCTTTATTAGATGGACCTTTGTTGGCAAAGTAATGTCCCTGCTTTTTAATATGCTGTCTAGGTTCATCATAACTTTCCTTCCAAGGAGTAAGCGTCTTTTAATTACATGGCTGCAATCACCATCTGCAGTGATTTTGGGGCCCAAAACAATAAAGTCAGCCATTGTTTCCACTCTTTCCCCATCTATTTGCCATGGAGTGATGGGACCAGATGCCATAATCTTAGTTTTCTGAATGTTGAGCTTTAAGCCAACTTTTTAACTCCCCTCTTTCATTTTCATAATGCTACTAAATGCTACTAAACATTAAGATGAACTCTTATCTTACCATGAACAAAATTTAAGTCATAATATATCACAGACCAAATGGAAAACATAACATTCTAAAATGGCTAGATGAAAACAAGTGAAAACCATTCTGAACTTAGATTAGGCAAAGATTCCTAGATATGATACTGCTGCTGCTGCTGCTGCTAAGTCACTTCAGTCATGTCCGACTCTGAGCGACCCCATAGAAGATAGCCCACCAGGCTCCCCCGTTCCTGGGATTCTCTAGGCAAGAACACTGGAGTGGGTTACCATTTCCCTCTCCAATGCATGAAAGTGAAAAAAGAATACAGATAAACTGCATTTCATCAAAATTTACAACTTCTGTTCTTTAAAATACACTGCACCAAGAATGAAAGGACAAGGAAAATTGGAAGAAATTACTTTTAAATCATCTGTCTGATAGGGATGGAAAACCAGAATTAAAAAAACAGAAAACAAAAGTGAAAAACTCACATAGCTCAATAGTTAGGGAAAAGAAAGAACTCAATTAACAAATGGGCAGAATACCTGAACAGATATTGCACCTAGATAGCTATTATGCTGTCTAATAAGCAAATCCTCAATATCAAGAGTTATAAAGAATATACAAATTTAAAAAATCAGCAAGATATTCCATACCTCTTAGAATGACTAAGACAGAACAATAAAAAAAATGGTTAGTATCAGTAGCCGAAATCATCATAAACTGGCAGTCTGAATATAAAAATTGGAGCAACGAGTTTGGGAAAACATTACTTTAAGTCAAACATACACCTGTTATTCAAACATACACCTACTTCCAGAATAAATAAAAAAAATTATACAAATCATGTACTCTTACTCAAATGTTTTATGTTTTAATAAAAAGTGGGACACAATAAACATGTATCACTTTGTAAATACAAACACTGTATATCCTTTGAACACTATTCAGCAAAAAAGGAAAAATGGAATGAAGAAATGATGTAGCATAGGAACATAGGTGAATCTACACAGTTTTGCAGAGTGAAAGAAGCATATATACTGTACCATTCCATTTATATAAAATTAGGAAATAAGAGCTATCTACAGTATCAGAGAGCAGATTAGCAGTTGACTGGAGATAGAAAGTGTGCACAGAGAGATGGGAAGATGCAAATATAAAACAACCAAAGGCAACACTGGGATTGATTGTTGCGATGTTTTCATAGATGGCTGCATATGCTAGATTCTGTCAAACTGTATACTTTCAACAAGTGCAACTTCTTGTATATCAATTATACCTCAATAAATCTGTAAGAATTTTCAAAATAACTTACATGAATGGCGTAACTGGCATACAGTTCTCCATCAAAGTACCCACTCCACACTCAATTAAAGATGTCCATGCTCTTCTACAAAAATCTGTTTCCAATACAATGACATAGTTGTGTAATAAAATGAGACACACTTTTGGAATAAATAAATACAAATTCTAGTCCTATTCTGAGACTGGTTAGTTGATGATCATGAATCATTAACCTTCATGGTTCTCAGAATCCAGTATTAAAATTGGAGGGTAGAACTAATAGTGCTTTTATGCACATAAACACTGTCAATATAAAGAGGTCTTCTATGTTCTGGTGTGAATTTTAGTATTTACTACTATGGCATAAAACTTTTCATTTTCAGTGTCTCTTGATAGTCAATCTAGACACATGTTTAAATGATAATTAGTCTATGGAAGCATATTCACTTGTAGCTATGCTATGCTATGCTAAGTCACTTCAGTCGTGTCTGACTCTGTGCGACCCCATAGACCGCAGCTCACCAGGCTTCCCCGTCCCTGGGATTCTCCAGGCAAGAACATTGGAGTGGGTTGCCATTTCCTTCTCCAATGCATGAAAGTGAAAAGAGAAAGTGAAGTCACTCAGTCATGTCTGACTCTTAGCGACCCCATGGACTGCAGCCTACCAGGCTCCTCCGTCCATTGGATTTTCCAGGCAAGAGTACTGGAGTGGGGTGCCATTACCTTCTCCGTCACTTGTAGCTAGGAAACTTAAACATATGAGCTTATATATCATAATTATATGCACACTCACATGTACATGTTGTTGCTGTTTAGTCGCCAAGTCATGTCCAACTGTTTTGTGACCCCATGGACTATAGCCCATCAGGCTCCTCTTTCCATGTGATTTCTCAGGCAAGAATACTGGAGTGGGTTGCCCTTTGCTTCTCTAGGCGATCTTCCTGACCCAGGGATTGAACTCATGTCTCCTGCGTGTCTCCTGAATTGCAGGTGGATTTTTATTTTTACTACTGAGGCACCGGGGAAACCCATGTGTGTGTGTGTGTGTGTGTGTGTATATATATATACACACATACATATATATATATATGTGTGTATGTATTATGTGTCATGTGTATATATAACATATAATAATATAATTTTATATAATACAAATGATACACATTGAATATTATAATTATCCTATCATTTTCTTTAACTGCAACACTGATATCATCCACAAATGATTTTTTAATTATCATGAAAATTCTTAAAAATATCAACAATTGATTTACTTTTCAGTTTTCCTTGTGCTCAGCAGCTATGCATAGAATATTAGCCAGGAAGTTAAATTCTGCACATTGAACAAAATCAGGTTGTTTCCTCAATTACTTCACTTCTGCACAAGAGAGAGAAAGGGACAAACTGAAGCACTGACAGCTTTTGTTTTCAAAGGAAAACCGAGAGTACTTGCAAGTTAATTTCGTGAGAATCATTTAAAAAATTCAAACTGGTGTTCTGTTATGAAAAGGGGATTTTTTCAATTGAGTTTATTTTATTTTTTTATTATTAAACTTTTTTTCTTTTCTACTGGAGTATAGCCAATTAATAATGTTGTGATAGTTGCCGGTGGAGACAGCAAAGGGAATCAGTCATACTATACATGTATCCCTTCTCCCCAAAGTCCTCTCCCATCCAGGCTGCCACATAACAGTGAACAGAGTTCCCTGTGCTCTACAGTAGGTCCTTGTTGGTCATCCATTTTATTTAATATCTTTTTAGCTACATTCTTTTCTTTAATCCATTCTATTTATTTTTGACTGTGCTGGGTCTTTGTTGCTGCTAGGACTTCCCTAGCTGCAGTGAGTGGGGACTACTCTCTGGTTGTGGTCCGTGGCCTTTGCATTGAGATGGCTTCTCTTGTTGCAGAGAACGGGCTCTAGGCTGTGTGGGCTTCTGTAGTTGTGGCTCTTGGGCTCTAGAACACAGGCTCAAGAGTTGTGGCACACAGGCTTAGCTGCTCCGAGGCATGTGGGATTGATCTGTCCAGATCAGGAATCAAACCCATGTCTCCTACATTGGAAGGTGGAAACTTTTACCACTAGGAAAATCACCAGGGAAACCCCTGTTTAGCGACTTACAATATAAGAGTATGCACCTTTCCATCCCAAACTACCTAACTATCCTAACATTTCCCCATCCCCTGCCCTGCTGCTGCTGCTGCTAAGTCGCTTCAGTCGTGTCTGACCCTGTGCGACCCCACAGACGGCAGCCCACCAGTCTCCCCCATCCCTGGGACTCTCCAGGCAAGAACAATGGAGTGGGTTGCCATTTCCTTCTCTAGTGCATGAAAGTGAAAAGTGAAAGTGAAGTTGCTCAGTCGTCTCCAACTCTTAGCCCTGGCAACCATAAATTAATTCTCTAAGTCTATGAATCTCTGATTTGTAACTAAGTTATTTGTATCATGTTTAGATGTGGTCAAAACTTTTGGTTTATCTTACTATTCACAGTGTGGACGTGGACACAATTGTGTCTGACTCTTTGCCACCCCATGAACTATAGCCAGCCAGGCTCCTCCTCCATGGAGTTCTGCAGGCAAGAATACTAGAGTGAATAGCCATTCCTTTCTCCAGAGAATCTTTCCAACTCAGGGATAGAACCTGGGTTTCCTGGATTGCAGGCAGATTCTGTACCATCTGAAACACCAGGGAAGACACAGTGTAACATATTCAAATGACATGACTTCAATTTTGGACTATGCTCAGAAATGTGTATTCATTCCATAATGTGTAACACACCATCTTGATTGGCCATTTAGATGGAAAAACAACAAAAACTTTGTCATGGGTGATTTATAAAGATTACAGTATTTAAATCTGTATCTCCTTAATGTTTATTTTCAACTCAATTTTATGTATTACACAGATATTTGAAATTGCAGAAATCTGTTTTGAATGTGAAATATTATAGCCAAATGTAGAATGAATTTTATTTATAATGAGAAATATATTTCTCTATATTATTCAGTTTATCTTACTATTTGATCATGTTAAACTCATTTTCTTACTTTGATACTTTGACTTAATAAAGTGGATGGTACAAGAAATAGAACATACATAAAATATACTCTTGTTTCTGGATAAAATGTAGCTAAATTAAGTGAGGGAATATTAAAAAAAACAAAAACAAACCCAGCCCAGTGTTCCATGACAACCTAGATGGGTGGGATTGGGGAGATTCAAGAAGGAGGGGATGTATGTATACTTATGGCTGATATACACTGTTGTAGGGCAGAAATCAACACAACATTGAAAAGCAATTATCATCCTCCAATTAAAATAAATTTTTTAAAAACCTGCTACAATTCTAAGAACATGGACAACTAAACTTTACATCTTAAAATATTAAAAAGTTTAATTTAATAAAATACAGATTAGATATATTAATATCTTATATATATATTATAAATTATCAAAGAGATCAAACTTCTTAGGCCTCCTGTGGTTTCTAAATTAATTATCCAGCATGCATTGTCTTTTTCCAGTATGTGATAGTTGATCATTTGTGTCCAACTCTTTGCAACCCCATGGATTGGAGGCCACCAGGCTCCCCTGTCCATGGGATTTCCCAAGCAAGAATACTGGAGCAGGTTGCCATTTCCTTCTCCAGAAGATCTTCCCGACTCAAGAACTGAACCTGGGTTTCCCATATTGCAAGCAGATTCTTTACCATCTTAGCCAACAGGGAAGCCCTTTGCATTATAGGGTGTCATAATAGAAGAAAACAACTAAACTTTTATATGAAATAAAATGAATTACAATTTTATTGTATTTTAAAAATTACATATATTTAAAAATTATAGTCCATTAAATTTGAATAAAGCAACATTCTCTAATGAAGGGTTTAAACTAAACTTTGAAATCATTCTATTCTAAGTACATTCTTGAATCTTTAAACAAGCTAATTTGGAAAAAGAAAAAAAGAGAGAAAAAGCATAATATAATTTCACAACTCAATCTTGCAAAGTTAGTCAAAATAATTAGGCAAATCTTGAATACATATTCCACCTGTGGAAGTTATATTAATATTTTTCCATAAGTTAGAAATCTAAATTATATTCAGTTCCTCATAATATATGCATATATATTATATTTTTACCCAAATCACATGCATTCTTTTTTATTTTGACTGTTATATGAAAGACCAACCAACCATCTTTTATAGTTTTATTATATGTCACTTTTAAATGATAGTTTTAAGTAAAACTATGGAAACAGTGTCAGATTTTATCTGCTTGGGCTGCAAAATTGCTGCAGACAGTGACTGCACCCATGGGATTAAGACGCTTCCTCCTTGGAAGAGAAGTTATGGCAAACCTAGACAGCATATTAAAAAGCGGAAACATTACATTGCTGACAAAGGTCTGTCTAGTCAAAGCTATGGGTTTTCCAGTAGTCATGTATGGATGTGAGAGTTGGACTATAAAGAATACTGAACACCAAAAAATTCATGCTTTTGAGCTGTGGTGGTAGAAAAGACTCTTGAGAGTCCCTTGGACTGCAAGGAGATAAAACCAGTCCATCCTAAAAGAAATCAGTATTGAATATTCATTAGAAGGGCTGATGCTGAAGCTCCAAAGCTTTAGCCACCTGATGTGAAGAATGAACTCATTAGAAAAGAACCTGATGCTGGGAAAGATTGAAGGCAGGAAGAGAAGGGGACGACAGAGGATGAAATGGTTGAATGGCATCACTGACTCAGTGGCCATGAGTTTGAGCAAGCTCCAGGAGATAGTGAAGGACAGGGAAGCCTGGCATGCTGCAGTTCATAGGGTCACAAAGAGCCAAACATGACTGAGTGACTGAAAAACAACAATCTATAGAGATAAAATTGTGTCACTATAGTCTCTAATTCTAATGTGTTCTTTATTCATATGCATGAAAAATATTTTCTTTTGAAAAAAATTATCACCAAAATTTCAGAAGATTTCTGTTTTCATTAGTATGAATATTACTCAAGAATTTTCTAATATACAGGGAAAATTTGTTACAACAGACATATCTAAACTGTTATTGAAATCTCATGTGCATATATTGATGTCAAGTAGTGAAATGCAAGCAACTCTTGGCCAAACTTCAGTCATAGTCATAATTAAGACTCAACTCATAAATGCTTGGCTGTCAGGAATTTTTTCCCCAATGCCAACTTAATGAAAATTCAGCTAAAGCTTCTCCCTAGAACTCCATGAATTTGAACTCGTATCTAATTATTCAGTCACAACCTGCAACTTTTGAAGACACTCTTCAGATCATATCTTATTCCCATTATGATGTGATCAGCTATTTGTGTGTAGGACTGTTTATGATATGCCTTCCCAAAGTTTCACCCAGTTCTAATTGCAAGATTGGTGCTCAATAAATATTGGATACATTAAAACTAACAGGTAGTATCTAATGAATCTAGGGATGGACGTTCATGACATTGTACAGAAGACAGGAATCAAGATGATCCCCAAGAAAAAGAAATGCAAAAAAAGCAAAATGGCTATCTGAGGAGGCCATACAAAAAGCTGTGAAAAGAAGAGAAGTGAAAAGCAAAGGAGAAAAGGAAAGATATATCCATTTGAATGCAGAGTTCCAAAGAAAAGCAAGGAGAGATAAGAAAGCCTTCCTGAACAATCAATGCAAAGACATAGAGAAAAACAACAGAATGGGAAAGACTACAGATCTCTTCAAGAAAATTAGAGATACCAAGGGAACATTTCATGCAAAGCTGGGCTCAATAAAGGACAGAAATGGTATGGACCTAACAGAAGCAGAAGATATTAAGAAGAGGAGATAGCAATAATACACAGAAGAACTGTACAAAAAAGATCTTCATGACCCAGATAATCATGATGATGTGATCACTCACCTAGAGCCAGACATCCTAGAATGTGACATCAAGTGGCCTTAAAAGCATCACTATGAACAAAGCTAGTGGAGGTGATGGAATTCCAGTTGAGCTATTTCAAATCCTGAAAGATGATGCTATGAAAGTGTTGCACTCAATATGCCAACAAATGTGGAAAACTCAGCAGCGGCCACAGGACTGGAAAAGGTCAGTTTTCATTGCAATCCCAAAGAAAGGCAATACCAAAGAGTGTTCCAATTGCACTCATTTCACATGCTAGTGAAGTAATTCTCAAAATTCTCCAAGCCAGGCTTCAGTAATATGTGAACCGTGAACTTGCAGATGTTTAAGCTGGTTTTAGAAAAGGCCAAGGAAGCAGAGATCAAATTGCCAACATCCAGTGTATCATCAAAAAAGCAAGAGAGTTCCAGAAAAACATCTATTTCTGCTTTATTGACTATGCCAAAGCCTTTGACTGTGTGGATCACAAGAAATTGTGGACAATTCTGAAAGAGATGGCAATACCAGACCACCTGACCTGCCTCTTGAGAAACCTATATGCAGGTCAGGAAGCAACAGTTAGAACTGGGCATGGAACAACAGACTGGTTCCAAATAGGAAAAGGAGTACATCAAGGCTGTATATTTTCACCCTGCTTATTTAACTTATATGCAGAGTACATCATGAGAAATGCTGGACTGGAAGAAGCACAAGCTGGAATCAAGCTTGCTGGGAGAAATATCAATAACCTCGGATATGCAGATGACACCACCCTTATGGCAGAAAGTGAAGAGGAACTAAAGGGCCTCTTGCTGAAAGTGAAAGAGGAGAGTGAAAAAGTTGGCTTAAAGCTCAACATTCAGAAAACTAAGATCATGGCATCTGGTCCCATCACTTCATGGGAAATAGATGGAGAAACAGAGGAAACAGTGGCTCACTTTATTTTCTGGGGCTCCAAAATCACTGCAGATGTTGATTGCAGCCACGAAATTAAAAGACGCTTACTCCTTGGAAGGAAAGTTATGACCAACCTAGACAGCATATTAAAAAGCAGAGACATTACTTGGCCAACAAAGGTCTGTCTAGTCAAGGCTATGGTTTTTCCAATGGTGTTGTATGGATGTGAGAGTTGGACTATAAAGAAAGCTGAGTGCTAAAGAATTGATGCTTTTGAACTGTGGTGTTGGAGAAGACTCTTGAGAGTCCCTTGGACTGCAAGGAGATCCAACCAGTCCATCCTAAAAGAGATCAGTCCTGGGTGTTCATTAGAAGGACTGATGCTGAAGCTGAAACTCCAATACTTTGGCCGCCTGATGTGAAGCTGACTTATTTGAAAAGACCCTGATGCTGGGAAAGATTGAGGGCGGGACAAAAAGGGGACGACAGAGGATGAGATGGTTGGATGGCATCGCGGACTCAATGGACATGGGTTTGGGTAGACTTCGGCAGTTGGAGATGGACAGAGAGGCCTGGCATGCTGCAGTTCATGGGGTCACAAAGAGTTGGACACAACTGAGTGACTGAACTGAAGTGACTGAATCTAATAATTAAAATTTACCAGGTGGCTCAGTGTTAAGCATTTACCTGCCAATGCAGGAGACAAGTAGATGTGGATTTGATCCTTGTGTTGGGAAGATCCCCTGGAGGAGAAAATGGCAACCCATCCCAGGATCCTGCCTGGGAAAAAACCCACCAGGACAGAGGAGCCTTGTGGGTTTACAGTCCATGGAATCGCAGTCATACATGACTGAGTGACTGAATATACACACAGTTTTCCTAAGGATTACAGCAGCAATCCAAAGCAATTCTATAAGCTTGAAAACAATAAATTAAAAATCTGTGAAACTAAAGTTGTATGATACTTTTCCAGTACATTTTGAACTGTTGATCACAGTAGTTCTTGACTAAGCAAATATTCTATTAAACATTTCCACATTTAAGTACATAATTAAGAATAAGTAACTTGTTTTTTTTGTATCTTCCTTTCATAAAGCTTCTAAGTATTATTTCTGTGCCGTATATTTTTATCTTTTCTTTACCTTGATGGACAGTTACATAAGATTGGGGTTTATATTTTTCACTGGGCAACAGTTACAAGTGCTCAGTGTTGTAACAGTGCAAGTGTTGACCTGTTAGATAGTTGCACATTGGAAAAGGCATGAAAAAGTTATGTCCAAGTGCAATAAATGTATATATATATAAAATGTGAAGTAACAGTACGTATGCATGCAGGCTAAGTCACTTCAGTGGTGTGCAACTCTATGTGACCCTATGGACTGTAGCCAGTCAGGCTCCTCTGTCCGAGGGGATTCCAGGCAAGAATACTGAAATGGGTAGCCGTGCCTCCTCCAGGTGATCTTCCCAACCCAGGGATTGAACTCATGTCTCTTATGTCTCCTGAACTGGAAGGCAGGTTTTTACCACTAGCGCACCGGGAAAGCCTCAATAGTCCATATAGTTCAAGATAAAAAAAGATTAAATTTCTGTAGCTGTTTGATTATAGAGACTAAAGAACACACAAGGAAAGAAATGATATTATCTTAATTTGGAAAATAAAATTTAAACTCTTGTTTTCCTTTGTGTTTTGAAAACACTTAGACCATCTTTAAACTTAGCATACATTAATCTCTTTAAAAGTTTCTGATTGCATAAAATATGCTAGGCCCCCTGAAGATTTCAAGTTAAACATGAGGAGACATCAACTTTACCCTGCAGAAATTCAGCTGTGCAGATTTTTTCAAATTTAAATCACCTGCCATGTTGATGTTCTTATTGGATTTCACAAGTTCTACAGTAAATTACATAATAAAAAGTGCTTCACAGAGTTGTGCAGAGTCTTATAACTTCTAAATATTTGGGATAGAAATAATGTGCAAACTATTTTCCCACTTCTGCCTCTTATCTCTATAAAATTCTGGCTTTAACAATCATTTCTCATTTTGAAATTTGCACTATATTTTTTATATCACAAACTTTAGATCATATTCAAATTTGATTTGATAGTATTTAGCTATTATCAAGTGCCACATATATAAACAGCATCATTTAAAATCATAAAAAAGCAGAACATTAATCTGAACAATCTTCTCTGTAGTACTACGTTTCATAGGTTTCTTGATTAAAAATATGAAAATAAAGCTATTTGGTAGCCACATAACAATAGGATTTTCAACTGAGGTGCAGTCTGGTTTTTAAAACTTTGGATTTTAAATTATTTTTAAGCTGTTATAAGTGGTATTTGATACTGTGAAAGACTGAAGGCAAAAGGAGAAGAAGGCAGCAGAGGATGAGATGGTTAGATAGAATCACTGACTCAATGGATATGAATCTAAGAAAACTCTGTATACTGAAGGACAGGGGAGCCTAGCCTGCTGCAATCCATGGGGTTGAAAAGAGTTGGATATAACATATAGCAACTGAACACAACAATAAGTGTTATTGCTTTGTAGACTCAGTCTAGTTCAAAGTTATAATTTATTGTTATTTTACAATACATTTAACATGATTCTTGTGCAAAATTTAGACCTAAAGTTTCATGGAGAAATCACACAAAATATTTTTATTGGTGCCTTTAAGTAACACTGCGGTTGTCCAGACACTATTAACGTGTGTCCAATATTAATACCAATGTAATAAGACCTCACATCCTGGTTGTCACTTCTCCAGTTCACAAGTACAAACAACTCAGAAGGAGATCACAGAGGCCACAGGCAAGTTTTTAAAGTTCCAGAAAAAGAAATAAACAAAGTGATACACATGTATACGTATTTGATTTCAGTCATACGTATGATATAGCTGCTCTAATATTAGAATTTTCATAGCATAGTTATTTGTTTTCTTTGAACACAGTATACTTTTACCTTTACATTAGAAGTTGAGTAAGACAGCAGGTGTTAATGAAATATAAAAAGGAAGGAGAGAGCACTGTGTGCTTTTCATGGCCATATCCAAAAGATCAGAGAAATGTTATCTCCACTACTGTTAAAAAGTAAAATAGTTTGAATCTATAGTCTTGCAAAGTTAAAAAAATAAGGAAAAAAAAATCCTCTGTGTACCTCATTAGCACCAGTGAACATCATGGCACAACCATAACTCATTAACGTTTGTTGATATGACCTTGAGTCATCATGAGAAAGCATATCATATTTAATGTATTCTATTGAGGAAGGGAAAACTGTCTCTAATTTCAACAAGATGACACTTCAATATTTTACTTGGCATTTTTTCAAACTTTTCACACATAAAGAGAAAAAAAAAATCAGTCATCTATAAAAATTACTTTTGCAGAACATTTCATTTTGTCATAATCTCAGGTAAGGAGCATATTTAAAATTTTTCATCTCACACAGAAAATACATTTCCTCATTCTTGCAGTGAGAGACAGCCACCCTCTGCATGTTTTTTGAATTGTATACTTGGTTAAGTTTTAATATCTACACTGAACAGTCAATACACCCATATAATCAACTTACTGCAGTTTTTAGTGGCAGTGGCTGAGGACTCTGCATAGTGGGCACATCATGTTCAGCTTTCAAGAAAATATTACAAGGCATGCCACAAGGCAAACATGATTTGAACAGCAAGCATCAGAACAGATGTAGAAGGGATGCTGGAATTGTAACACTGGTAGTTCAAAACCTCTGTGAATTAACATGCTAAAGGTTCTAATGGAAAAGTAGACAGCATGCAAGAACAGATGGGCAATGTAACCATAAAGATGAAAATACTAAGGGGTAAAAAAAAAAAAAAAAAAAAACACTAAAGGAAATAAAAAAGATTAAAAAAATAAAAACAAAAACAAAAAAACTCCCACCATTTTTCAGAAATGAAGAATATAATTGATGCATTCACTAGTAGACTGGACACAGCTGATAAGAAAATCTCTGAGTTAGAGGTATAGCAACAGAATCATTGAAAATTGACAGCAAAAAGAATTGAGACTGAAAACAAAACAAACTCAAGGACTGTTGCTGCTGCTACTGCTGCTAAGTCACTTCAGTTGTGTCCGACTCCGCGTGACCCCATAGACGTCAGCCCACCAGGCTCTCCTACCCCTGGGATTCTCCAGGCAAGAAAACTGGAGTGGGTTGCCATTTCCTTCTCCAGTGCATGAAAGAGAAAAAGTGAAAGTTAAGTCGCTCAGTCGTGTCCGACTCTTAGCGACCCCATGGACTGCAGCCCGCCAGGCTCCTCCATCCATGGGATTTCCCAGGCAAGAGTACTGGAGTGGGGTGCCATTGCCTTCTCCGTCAAGGACTGTGGGACAACCACAAAAGGAGTAACGTAGGTGCAAAGGCAAAGAGAATTGGCAGAAAAGAGCCATGGCTAAGAGTGAAACCAAAAGAATATTGAGTTATGAGATTTAAAAAACAAGACATTATGAAGTACTTAAGTGAGACTGTCAGTATTGACAAGAAATCAAATAGAATAAGCCTGAGAGATGTGTATTAGAGATAATGATGGAGAACATAACAATGTCCTGAAGATGTTTGATTTTGGAGCAGTGAGCAGAAAGGTCAGATGACAGTAGTTGAAGACTGGATGGAATACAGGAAGTAGTGGCATTAAGCATAGCCTTCTATGTTATCCAGGATACCACTGACTTTCCATCAGCAGTTTTTCCAATTGAAAGGATTTACTTCATACTATCAAAATACACTGAAGGGTTTTTAAATCAGTGCAAAAGCAAAACTCAAGAATTCTTGCTACTGAGGCAAATAAATATCAAATTACTTTTTTTCCTTTAATACATATTAGACTTTATATTTAGTATTTGAGTTTGTAAAACCAACACTACCTAAAAATTTCTGGATCCTATTATTACTTTGTTCCTGTTTGAAAATCAGCTAATTTAATTTCTTAGATTTCTGATGCCTTATTTGAATTATCTTACTAAATGCAGCTTTCAGAAACCACCAAATGATACCACTATTCTTGGTTAGGAGTCCATTAGGGCATGATATGCATTCTGAGTTATTTTAGTCAACAGTTTTTAACAATATTGCAATGCTGCCTATCATGGATCACTGTGAATCCATTCTTTGAATACAACTTCTTGAAGCCTGCATGCTTATTTAACTCAATGCCATGCCATTTGTCATGACACCATCCTATTCCCAGGAATACATTTCTGTACCAAGTCCTCTAGAGTAGCGGACAGACCTAAATATTTCAGTGACTTTAAAAACTATATCTATTCCATATTCATGCTAATAATGACTTAATTATTGACAGAAGGATGACTAAAAAAAGAGATTAAAGAGCGTTGGAAGGGAGTGAGATATGAAGGAAATCTCACCAATATGAAAACTCTTTATTTGACCATTTTTATTTAAGATGAGAATTGTGTTTGTTTAAAATGGGATATATGTGAATATGTTTCATTGTTGATAAGAAGGAAATTGGTAACAAGAAGAAAGTATTAATGGAAATATATCACAAGAATTTGAGAATGGTGGACTCCACAAAGTCTAATAGAACAACCCCTTCAACTATAGGTCAAGAAGGGAAAAAAGATACATGTTGATGCAGAAAGTTTGTAAAACATTCTGGAAAAAAAAATTAGGAAATTATATCAGTTTTTGTTTTCCTATGACTAGTAAGCAAGATAATCTCCTTATAGTGAGGAAAAGGAATAGCTTTTGGATGACAATTTTAAGGGTAGAAAATCTGAAATTACAGGACAGGTGAAAATAACTAGGCCAACAAAGGAGGCTGGCCAGTAACTTTAAAGAACTTTGTTATTAGAAACTGTGAAATAACAGGGATAAAATATAAGTAGCTTTGCGATTGATTTCCTTCTGCATCTCTAAACAACTAAGCTTAGACACAAAGTCGTGGAAAAATTGAATGTTGTTGTTGTTGTTCTGTTGCTAAGTCATGTCTGACTCTTTGTGACCCCATGAACTGCAGCACACGAGGCTTCCCTGTCCTTCACTATCTCCAGGAGTTTGTTCAAACTCATGTCCATTGTGTCAGTGATGATATTCAACAATCTCATCCTCTATCATCCCCTTCTCCTCTTGCCCTCAATCTTTCCCAGCATCAGGATTCCAATGAGTCGGTTTTTTGCATCAGGTGGCCAATGTATTGGACTTTCAGCTTCAGCATCCCTTCTTCTGATGGGTATAGAGAGTTGATTTCCTTTAGGATTGACTAGTTTGATCTCCCTGCTCTCCAAGGGACTCTCAAGAGTCTTCTCTAACACCACAGTTCAAAAGCATCAATTATTCAGCACTCAGCCTTCTTTATGGTCAAACTCTTACATCCATATGTGACTACTGGCAAAACCATAGCTTTGACTATATGGATCTTTGTAAGCAAAGTAATGTCACTGCTTTTTAATATACTGCCTAGGTTTGCCATAGCTTTTCTTCCAGGGAGAAAGTGTCTTAATTTCACGCTGCAGTCACCATCCACAATGATTTTGGAGCCCCAAAAATAAAATCTGTCACCGTTTCCACATTCCCATCTATTTGCCAATCAATAAATAGCCAGACATCCTGGAATGTGAAGTCAAGGGGGCCTTAGAAAGCATCACTAGGAACAAAGCTAGTGGAGGTGATGGAATTCCAGTGGAGCTATTCCAAATCCTGAAAGATGATGCTGTGAAAGTGCTGCACTCAATATGCCAGCAAATTTGGAAAACTCAGCAGTGGCCACAAGATGGAAAAATGTCAGTTTTCATCCCAGTCCCAAAGAAAGGCAATGCCAAAGAGTGCTCAAACTACTGCACAATTGCACTCATCTCACATGCTAGTAAAGTAATGCTCAAAATTCTCCAAGCCAGGCTTCAGCAATATGTGAACCGTGAACTCCCTGGTTTTAGCTGGTGAACTAAAGCTGATTTTAGAAAAGGCAGAGGAACCAGAGATCAAATTGCCAACATCCACTGGATCATGGAAAATGCAAGAGAGTTCCAGAAAAACATCTATTTCTGCTTTATTGACTATGCCAAAGCCTTTGACTGTGTAGATCACAATAAACTATGGAAAATTCTGAAAGAGATGGGAATATCAGACCACCTGATCTGCCTCTTGAGAAATCTGTATGCAGGTCAGGAAGCAACAGTTAGAACTGGACATGGAACAACAGACTGGTTCCAAATAGGAAAAGGAGTGCGTCAAGGCTGTATATTGTCACCATGTTTATTTAACTTATATGCAGAGTACATCATGAGAAATGCTGGACTGGAAGAAACACAAGTTGGAATCAAGATTGCTGGGAGAAATATCAATAACCTCAGATATGCAGATGATACCACCCTTATGGCAGAAAGTGAAGAGGAACTCAAAAGCCTCTTGATGAAAGTGAAAGTGGAGAGTGAAAAGGTTGGCTTAAAGCTCAACATTCAGAAAACGAAGATCATGGCATCTGGTCCCATCACTACATGGGAAATAGATGGAGAAACAGTGGAAACAGTGTCAGACTTTATTTTTCTGGGCTCCAAAATCACTGCAGATGGTGACTGCAGCCATGAAATTAAAAGACGCTTACTCCTTGGAAGGAAAGTTATGTCCAACCTAGATAGCATATTAAAAAGCAGAGACATCACTTTGCCAACAAAGGTTTGCCTAGTCAAGGCTATGGTCTTTCCTGTGGTCATGTATGGATGTGAGAGCTGGACTGTGAAGAAGGCTGAGCGCCGAAGAATTGATGCTTTCGAACTGTGGTGTTAGAGAAGACTCTCGAGAGTCCCTTGGACTGCAAGGAGATCCAGCCAGTCCATTCTGAAGGAGATCAGCCCTGGGATTTCTTTGGAAAGAATGATGCTAAAGCTGAAACTGCAGTACTTTGGCCACCTCATGTGAAGGGTTGACTCATTGGAGAAGACTCTGATGCTGGGAGGGATTGGGGGCAGGAGGAGAAGGGGACGACAGAGGATTAGATGGCTGGATGGCATCACTGACTTGATGGATGTGAGTCTGAGTGACCTCTGGGAGTTGGTGATGGACAGGGAGGCCTGGCATGCTGCAGTTCATGGGGTCGCAAAGAGTCGGACACAACTGAGCGACTGATCTGATCTGATCTCTGAAATATCTCATACCCCCCCCCCAAATATGTAATGTTACAAACCATGGAATATAGTCATGAGAAACAAAAGAAAAAAATGAAATTAGACAATGTAGAAATTACTTGAGTGATGTTAAAACAAAGGATATTCTAAGTTGTAACATCAAGAATTATATAGATTTACCAAATATGCTAAAAGGATGTATGATGAAAATCAGAGAATCAAGTATTTGAGTTTTTGTTTCACCACATATTTGAATTTATGATTTCTAAGTTGGGGCTTGATTAAAAGAAAACATTCCACTGTATTTGCTAATTTAAATTACAATAGCTGTAAAATACAGATTGGCACTATGTTGGGAAAGAGTAATTAAAACCATGTGATAAATTAGCAGGACTTCAACAACATAGTTGTAATCTAACAACCCACCGTACCTTCCTCTCTTATTCTTTTATGATATGAATTATATACATCTCTGTTAAAGCAACCTTGATAGATTTTACTGTTAAATACTATTTTATAGAGGCAGAATGTTTCTTCTTACCAAATGTAATTTACATACTGCATTAAATTTTCTTGACTTATAAATGAAGTTTAATTCTTCTTACACGAACTATGTGAAAATAGCTCGGTCGTGTCCAACTCTTTGCGACCCCATGGATTCATGGAATTCTCCATGGGATTCTGGAATTCAGGCCAGAATACTGGAGTGGGTAGCCTTTCCCTTCTCCAGGGGATCATCCCAACCCAGGTATCGAACCCAGATCTCTTGTGTTGCAGGCGGATTCTTTACCAGCTAAGCTACAAGGGAAGCCCTACATGAACTAAATGTAAGAAATAAATGTTGAAAAATATATTTTAAGAATTGAAAATAAAATCACATTTCTTTGGTAATATTTTCTTTTAAAGAAGAATACAGGGATTTAATATTTCCGCCAAAACTCTGATGCTGAGTTGATGACTCAGAAAATACATTGGTTAGATCTTTGTATCATAGATCATTTTTGCTTAGAATATTTTAATAAAGAAAAAGCACTGCAGTATTAATATTGAAAAACATACATACATGGAAGTAGTAGGTGAGATATTTAAACCTATGGATTTTTGGGACAGGAAGTAACAGCCAGTGAAAAGGGCCTATGGTGGGGTTGCACCTGGCATATTCAAGGAACAGAGGAGAGTCTGGTTTGTCACTAGAATCGAGTACATAAGAGAGAGGATGGTAGATGGGGAGGTCAGATGGCACACCTTACAATTTAAGAGCATAATTTTCCTTCTTCCATTTACTACATTTGCATGAATGCATGCATGCTCAGTTGTTCAGTTGTGTTGGACCCTTTGATACCCCATGGACTGTAGCCCACCAGGGTCCCCTGTCCATGAAATTTTTCAGGCAAGAATATTGGAGTGGGTGAGTATTTCCTCCTCCAGGGGATCTTCTCGATCCAGGGGTGGAATTTGAGGTTTTGGCATAGCAGGCATATTCTTTACCATCTGAGCCACAGAGAAGCCCCAAAAGAGGCTAAAAATAGTCTAGCGTACTCTTTATCTGAATGGTCATTTACCAAGATAAAATGTTTTTACATTGAAACCACTGAACATCAGAGATCAAAGTCAAATAGTCTGTACCACATTGTATTTTTAATATGGTGTGTGTGTGTGTGTGTGTGTGTGTGAGAGAGAGAGAGAGAGATAGAGGCTTGATTTAATACTTTTAAAGAGTTTCTTTGGTTGAAATAACAGAAGTGGGGTATAATTACAAACTAATCTCTTAACATCTGTCTGTAGGACTCACTACATCAGTGATCATATAGGTTGCAAATAGCACAGTAAGGTAACTAATTTATTATATTATATAAAATAAAACCTTCATGTGAAACTGAACTACAAATTTTGGAAACAATTTTGCACTATTATATGTGACACAAAAATCATGCTAGAAAATTGTCTGACACAAAATGAATGAACTATTTATAAGTAGCTGTATGTCCATTTTCACTTTAAAAACAATGATGAGTTTATTTTATTTACTATTTACTTTTCATGAGGCAGGCTTTACTTCATTATGAGGAATAGCATGTAGCTAATGTTTTAGAAGAATGTCAATGGGACAAACTAAAGTGACTCATCAAGAATATGTAATAAAATCTCCAAATGCAAATTATGTTATGTATAAAATTAACTGGCAAAAAGAGTGAAAAGCAACAGATGGCCAACAAAAAAAGATGGAATTGAAACAGGTCTGATATTGACTAAGTGGAGAATCTTAATCTAAGCTTGCATATAAGGTGCACAAATAATGTCTGACAAATGGAGGATTTTCTTAAAATTTGTGAGATATATAAAGAAAACTTTTTTATATGCCAAAAAAAGAAATGGTGACTAATTATAATGTACATGTCAAATTATGTGGAGATAATGCCCCCTAAATTAAGAACTTTCAAATGAGAAGATCTGGAATAAAAAGCAAAGAATATGTCAGACGTTGCACTGAAGTTGATTTTTCAATCTAACATAAATCCCTAATGAGTTTGAGCATAGGACAATGAAATTTTCTCATTTCACCAGACTTGGATGATGTATACTCTTTAAATATTTAAAATAATTACATTTTAAAGTTCTGAGACAATAATAATAGGATGAATGTGTATTAATTTCTTACTGCTGCATAAGAAACCACTCCCGAAACTGGTAGCTCTAAAAAGAACCATTTACTATTTTTATTAATAATAAGCCTAGAAGCCCAATAAGTTCAGCTGATGGTTGCAGTATTCTCTAGACTCAGCTGTGCTCACCCAGGCATTAGGGTTAAGAATAGCATGGGCTGGCTAATCTACAATGGTATCATCCATATGTAGAAGTTGGCCAGCTGGTCTTGTTCTCATGGCATGGTGTATATCCTAGAGAATGGTGTAACATGCAAGGTCTTTGTGGCTTAGACTTACAAGACTCATTGATACTCTATCACTTCCAATGCATCATACTGGTAAAAGCAATCATAAAGACAGCCCAGATTCATTTCCAGAGGGAAACAGATACCACTTCAAAGAACTATAAGTCATATTGAATGGGGCATGGGATACTTGGAGGGGGACAATTTCCGAAACCAGTTTATCATTTTCCACCTCAAAGTCCCCAAAACTCATGCTTCTCATGCATTCCAATTATGGGGAGTTTACCTAAGGAGGTTTTAAAGATGTATCTAATCATGGGGCTTCCCTGGTGGCTCAGATGGTACAGATTCTGCCTGCCAATGCAGGAGATGTGGGTTTAATCCCTGGTCTGGGAAGATCTCCTGGAGCAAGAAATGGCAACCCACACAAGTGTTCTTGCCTGAAGAATCCCATGAACAGAGGAACCTGGCAGACTACAGTCCATGGAATTGCATAGAGTCAGACATGACTTAGTGATTGAACAACAACCACAATCCTGACATCAGGTTCAAAATCCAGAATTTTATAATCTACATCATTACAGATGTAATTGTTCAGATACTTCATTTCTTGACCCAAGGACCTATGTTTACAAAGATAACTGATCTGTCACCTAACATTTCCAAGATACAACAATGAGAAAGAAGCAGGATAACTACAGTAGAAACATATAGGAAACCTTCACATTTGATAAATGAGTTTTGTTGGTGAAGAGCCCAAGCCTTCAGCAGAGCTCAAACACATGGGAAATTATTCAGACTGTAAAAAGGTCCCGTGGTTCCTAAAGATTTTATGAATAGAAATCAACCGGAGAAAGCTATTTATCTTTTCGTGTAGGCAATTTTTTCAAAAGTAACAAATGAGAAAAATGAACAAAAAATTTCCCAGAGGATCTGCCAACAATACTAAATCAACATTCATTCTTCTTCACTGATATGCTTCTATTCAAAACTTGAAATGATGGAACTAGTGATGGAACTTTGCTTCTAAGTATATGGTGTTCCAGATACCCCAGGATAGAGTGTAAAATGTTGATCAAAATAGAATCGTTTGTCTCAATGTCATAACATTTTATCTATAACATTTTTTGGTTAGGGAATGTAAAGCCATGTTTTAAAAATGCTGAACTCATATAAATTTTATATGCCAATGTTAAGGTGAATATTAAACATTTTTACGTGTAATTCAGAAACCGGTTAATCTAATTATAGATTTCTGTAGATAATAACTTTCTACTTATTTTAATACCAAAGTCTTCAATTAGTCTTGGTACCCAAGAATTAGAGAATTGTGAACATGGAAAAGGTTATCTAAGAGGTTATTTGTGGGGGAAAAAGTAAAAGGAATATCCAAGAGGTAGCAATCATGAATCCTTAAATCAATGGACTTGGGGAAACACATTGAGGAAGCAAAAACTAAGTCTGTTCATGCAATATTTCTTTTCCATGGGATAGATTAACCTGGAAATACATGCCCAGATGTAGTTCAGAATTCCTGTGGATCCACAGTGACTGCATTGTGCCTCTTAATCTCCCTTATGATAAATGAATATTTATGTTGGATTGTAGTTAATGCCTTTTGATAAAAGTCAAACTCACATTGAGCAAGGCTAAGAACTCTGAGAGTTGCCAACCTCCCAAACTGGATTAAACCTGTGAAACATAATGATTACAATGTAGCTCTAATTATATGAAATGTTTAGGTGTAAAGATTCATAGGTACAATTTTCTAATTAGAGAAATGATTTTTTTCAGAATATCTTGCACTGAAAAACTAGAAAGAAGCAAAAACAAAACAAATAAAATATAGTAGGTATAAGTTTCTGGAAAACATTAGGAACAAAAGGAGTTGTGTGGCAAGTGGCTAGAAAAGAGAAAATTCAAGGGTGTGAGCCTTTTATTCTGTCCTGAGTTTATGTCAAGGGATTTGCAAACTGGAAAGTGGTAGCTGAGAGGCTAAAAAACACCAATTTGGATAAGCTCTTGTGGCCAAGGAGAAACCCTTCACTTCAGTGGATCCAAATAGAGGGTAGGGTGGGGGACGTCGAGGGAGATGGTGTGCAGGGAAAGCAGGCTGGCTTTGCAATTGGGAGAAGGGGACGACAGAGGATGAGATGGCTGGATGGCATCACTGACTCGATGGATGTGAGTCTGAGTGACCTCCGGGAGTTGGTGATGGACAGGGAGGCCTGGTGTGCTGCAGTTCATGGGGTCGCAAGGAGTCGGACACGACTGAGCGACTGATCTGATCTGATGTCTGAGGAATAAACGTGATTTGACAATTTAATAGCCAGTGCAAAGCCTAAAACCTAGATTAATCATTTCCATCCTGATTGGTGGAAGGTGTACTGCCCCTCCTTAGTGGTTTAGTAGAGGCAAAATAAATTATCTCTATAGAAAATATGAAATAATCTAGGAGAATTTACAGAAGTGCAAAAAATTGAAAATCCAATTGATGGGACTATCAATCAGTGAGACAGTCACCTTCACCACTGAATAAAGGGTGCTGAAGGAAGGATGATGAAGGAAGCAAGGTATGACTGGTGAACTATGAAAAAATGAAGACATTGCACACAGTTTACATGCTACCAGAAGCAGACCAGCCATTAGTTTATGGAAACGCATTGCTTTATTCTTTGGCTAAAGGAAATGTTAGAAATTTGCCAGCAAGACAGAGATAATGCTGGCCACCATGGCATTAAATACTTACATCCCAACACTATTTTGTTCATTCTTAATCTGATAAACTTTTTTCTTATTGGTAAACATATGGTAAGTATCTAGGATTAGCATTAGCAAAGCAAGAGTGAAGTGTATAGCTTCAAGACACAAGCTACTTGAAGATTTAGGCTTCTGAAATGTAACAATTGCAATGATTTTAAAATATACTCATGAAATCCTAAATCACAAATATATGCCTTGTACTCTCACAACTTAAAATTTTGACAAATCACATATTTATAGACTATATACATATATATTAGAAAATGTCTTGGAGGTTATACAATCATTCCATTCTATTTTGGTGGCTCAGTTGGTAAAGAATCTGCCTGCAATGCAGGAGATGAGGGTTTGATCCCTGAATTGGGAAGATCCCCTGGAGAAGGAAATGGCAACCCACTCCAGTATTCTTGCCTGAAAAATCCCACAGACAAAGTACCCTGGTGGGCTATAGTCCATGGGTTTGCAGGAGTTGGACATGACTTAGAAACTAAACTATCACCAGGAGTTTAATAATATATTAAATACATAACTGACAGTAACCCACTCCAGTAAATGATTTATTAATACTCTCATTAGAATGGCAGATTAAATGTAGGTGAAGGTAACATATAGCAATTAATTCTGAAAGAAGATTGAATAAATCAATATTGATAGAACAGAAGAATAAAAAAGATGACCATTTGGAGATAGGATTGAAAAGGACAGAGAAAGCTGTTTACAAGGAGTCTAGTATGTTAGGCTAAAGAGTAACTGTGTTTGAATAATTCCTACGTATCTTTTCTATTTCAATTGAGATGTTACTGTTTTCAGTAAATAATAAACTGATCACACCTGGTCCTCAGACATGACTTCTAAAACTTGAATTTCTATCAGCTATTTCAAAACTAAGATAACTCAGGATTTAATTTGCTTTTTTTTTTCAAACCACCTACCCTGTTTATCATTCTTCAAACTTGTAAGCCATTGTTTTTGTATTCTCTCTGTTTAGTCCCAGATTCCATTTGATTACTTAAAGTCATTGCTATCATCTTCATTTATTCTCTAGATTCTATATATCCCAGGTCCAGTCTAACCCTCCTCTTCTGTCTGAAATATAACCACTTCTCTCCATTTCTGTTTTGTTCCCCAAAACTTAATTCCAAGCCATGATTTCTCACACGGGTTATCATAATACATCCCCTTCTGCTCTCCCTGAGTTTGCTTTCAGCTTGTCTGCTCACCTAGTGTGATCTATTTTAAGAACACTTCTGAATGTGTGAGTCCCATGATGACACCGTCAGTGAATTTACGCGGCACTTAAAATTCTTATCATGTTGTAAAATAACTATTTATGATCAGGCTTCTGATCATATTTCCAATCTTCTTATTAAGTATATATTTTCTTGAGTGTGTTTTCCATCTATATATATTCTTCCTACATCAACTCATATGACATCATGCTCACCAGACAATTTAGAATTTAGGTTAAAAACCTAATCTGTATATTATATATGTTTTTTCCATATCTCTGTCCATCTTCTCTTTCCCTGTCTCTGACTCCATACATATACATATTTTTTCTCTCTCTTTCTCTCTCTACATATTCTATCATATGTATGTGTGTGTATATGTATACATACAGTCTCTTACATGTATTGCATTGTTTTTGAGATATATGTTGATTATACTCTGATATCTTTCTGTTTTCATTAATTATGTTAGGCACTCATCGAGACCCTTTGACCTAAAAACAGGTGCCAAATGTGATCTTTAAAAATCACATTTAAAAAATATTTCAACTATTTCTAATGGTTTATTGGGAACAAAGATAGCTAATATACAAAGAAATAAGAATAAGCATAGCAGATATTTTCCAAACAACACTAGACTGCAGAAAACACCAGGGATTATGAGGAAATGTTAATTTAATAGAATTTAATAGCAGGACATTTTATCAATTAAAATTAAGAGTACTATAAAATACATTAACAGAGACATAAAGAACCAGATATTTTTCTCTATTCACACTTTCTCATAAACTTTATTAAGAGAGAAAACAAAAATAAAAAATTTTCAAAAATTCATGGTAAACTCTTCCTATCAATAAAAACCAACTCAAGACAATGAATTAATTATATATGTAGCCTAATAATAAAAAAAAAAAAATCATAGGTTGACAGTTTTTCAGCAGACATAGGAACACATGTATTCAAATTTCACAGTTAAGTTAACCCTCCTGCACTGTTGGTGAAAATGTAAATTGGTATAGCCCGCTATGAAAAACAGTATGGAAGTTGCTTAAAAAACTAAAATATGACCTTGTAATCCCTCTTCTGGGCATATATCCAGATAAGGAAGATGTGGTACCTATATACAACAAAATATTACCCAGCAATAAAAAATAATGAAATAATACCATTTGTTGCAACATAGGTGATCCTACAGATTATCATACTGAGTGAGGTAACTCAGAGAAATAGTGTATAATATCCTCTTTATGTGGGACTCTAAAAAGAAATAATACAAACAAACTTACTTAAAAAACAGACTTACAGACTTAAATAAAAATTTATGGTTACCATGAGGGAAAGGTAGGGGGAAGGGATAGTTAGGGAGTTTGAGGTCAACATGTACATACTACTACAATATTTTAAATGGATAACCAAAAAGGACCTACTGTATAGCACAGGGAACTCTGCTGAATGCTATGTGGAATCCTGGATGGGAGGGATATTTGGGGGAGAATGGATACATGTATATGTTTCCTCGAGTCACTCTGCTGTGTACCTGAAACAATCAAACTGTCAACCAGCTACACTCCCATATAATACATCGTATATATAGGCATATATAATATATAGAAAAATAAACTTGTGATAATCATTTCACAATGTATCACATATATCAAATCATATACTGTACACATGAATCCAGTACAATATTACATATGTCAATTATATCTCAATAAAATATATATTAAAAAATAGCTATCAATAAAATGTTGCTAGAGTTGACTGTATCTCCCTGAAACTGATAGAGATGATCTTTTCCTGGAACTACATAGATTTGAGTTCAACTAATTGGATATGTACAAAATGTACAAATTCAGAGATATAGGAAGTAGTTTGGGAGTTGCCAGGGTCATGGAAAGTGTGAATTGGGTAAATATTAATAGGTAGCATCTCTTTTTAGGGTGATGAAATATTTTGGAATTAGTAGTGACAGTTGTACAACTTTATGAAAATACTAAAAATTGCAACTAAATGTATGCATACATTTAGTAAATGTATCCATACATGACCACAGGAAAAAACATAGCCTTGACTAGACAGGCCTGTGTTTGGCAAAGTAATGTCTCTGCTTTTGAATATGCTATCCTCCTGATATCCAAGCTGGTTTTAGAAAAGGCAAAGGAACCAGAGATCAAATTGCCAACATCTGCTGGATCATGGAAAAAGCAAGATAATTCCAGAAAAACATCTATTTCTGCTTTCTTAACTATGCCAAAGCCTTTGACTGTGTGGATCACAATAAACTATGGAAAATTCTGAAAGAGATGGCAATATCAGACCACCTGATCTGCCTCTTGAGAAATCTGTATGCAGGTCAGGAAGCAATAGTTAGAAATGGACATGGAACAGCAGACTGGTTCCAAATAGGAAAAGGAGTTCGTCAAGGCTGTATATTGTCACCCTGTTTATTTAACTTATATGCAGAGTACATCATAAGAAACGCTGGACTGGAAGAAACACAAGTTGGAATCAAGATTGCCGGGAGAAATATCAATAACCTCAGATATGCAGATGACACCATCCTTATGGCAGAAAGTGAAGAGGAACTAAAAAGCCTCTTGATGAAAGTGAAAGTGGAGAGTGAAAAAGTTGGCTTAAAGCTCAACATTCAGAGAACGAAGATCATGGCATCCAGTCCCATCACTTCATGGGAAATAGATGGGGAAACAGTGGAAACAGTGTCAGACTTTGTTTTTCTGGGTTCCAAAATCACTACAGATGGTGACTGCAGCCATGAAATTAAAAGATGCTTACTCCTTAGAAAGAAAGTTATGACCAACTTATATAGCATATTAAAAAGCAGAGACGTTACTTTGCCTACAAAGGTTCATCTAGTCAAAGCTATGGCTTTTCCTGTGGTCATGTATGGATGTGAGAGCTGGACTGTGAAGAAGGCTGAGCGCTGAAGAATTGATGCTTTTGAACTGTGGTGTTGGAGAAGACTCTTAACAGTCCCTTGGACTGCAAGGAGATCCAACCAGTCCATTCTGAAGGAGATCAGCCCTGGAATTTCTTTGGAAGGAATGATGCTAAAGCTGAAACTCTAGTACTTTGGCCACCTCATGTGAAGAGTTGACTCATTGGAGAACACTCTGATGCTGGGAGGGATTGAGGGCAAGAGGAGAAGTGGACGACAGAGGATGAGATGGCTGGATGGCATCACTGACTCGATGGATGTGAGTCTCAGTGAAATCCGGGAGTTGGTGATGAACAGGGAGGCCTGGTGTGCTGAGATTCATAGGGTCGCAAAGAGTCGGACACAGCTGTGCAACTGATCTGATCTGATCTAGGTTGGACATAACTTTCCTTCCAAGGAGTAAGCGTCTTTTAATTTCATGGCTGCAGTCACCATCTGCAGTGATTTTGGAGCTCCCCAAAAATAAAGTCTGACACTGTTTCCACTGTTTCTCCATCTATTTCCCATGAAGTGATGGGACCGGATGCCATGACCTTCATTCTCTGAATATTGAGCTTTAAGCCAACTTTTTCACTCTCCACTTTCATTTTCATCAAAAGGCTTTTTAGTTCCTCTTCACTTTCTGCCATAAGGGTGGTGTCATCTGCATATCTGAGGTTATTGATATTTTTCCCAGAAAGCTTGATTCCAGCTTGTGTTTCTTCCAGTCCAGCATTTCTCATGATGTACTCTGCATATAAGTTAAATAAGCAGGGTGACAATATACAGCCTTGACGTACTCCTTTTCCTATTTGGAACCAGTCTGCTGTTCCATGTCCACTTCTAACTGTTGCTTCCTGACCTGCATACAGATTTCTCAAGAGGCAGATCAGATGGTCTGGTATTGCCATCTCTTTCAGAATTTCCCACAGTTTCTTGTGATCCACACAGTCAAAGGCTGTGGCATAGTCAAGAAAGCAGAAATAGATGTTTTTCTGGAATTCTCTTGCTTTTTCCATGATCCAGCAGATGTTGGCAATTTGATCTCTGGTTCCTCTGCCTTTTTTAAAACCAGCTTGAACATCAGGAAGTTCACAGTTCACATATTGCTGAAGTCTGACTTGGAGGATTTTGAGCATTACTTGACTAGCATGTGAGATGAGTTCAATTGTGCTGTAGTTTGAGCATTCTTTGGCATTGCCTTTCTTTAGCATTGCCTTTCTTTGGGATAGGGATGAAAACTGACCTTTTCTAGTCCTGTGGTCATTGCTGAATTTTCCAAATTTGTTGGCAAATTGAGTGCAGCACTTTCACAGCATCATCTTTCAGGATTTGAAATAGTTGAACTGGAATTCCATCACCTCCACTAGCTTTGTTCATAGTCATTCTTTCTAAGGCCCACTTGACTTCACATTCCAGGATGTCTGGCTCTAGGTCAGTGGTCACACCATCGTAATTATCTGGGTTGTGAAGATCTTTTTTTTGTAGAGTTCTTCTGTGTATTATTGCCACCTCATCTTGATATCTTCTGCTTCTGTTGGGTCCATGCCATTTCTGTCCTTTATCAAGCCCATCTTTGCATGAAATGTTCCCTTGGCATCTCTAATTTTCTTGAAGAGATCTCTAGTCTTTCCCATTTTGTTGTTTTCCTCTATTTCTTTGCATTGATCACTGAGGAAGGCTTCTTATCTCTTCTTGCTCTTCCTTGGAACTCCATTCAGATGCTTATATCTTTCCTTTTCTCCTTTGCTTTTCACTTCTCTTCCTTTCACAGTTATTTGTAAGGCTTCCTTAGGCAACCATTTTGGTTTTTTTTGCATTTCTTTTCCATGAGGATGGTCTTGATCCCTGTCTCCTGTTCAATGTCACGAACCTCATTCCATAGTTCATCCGGCACTCTATCAGATCTAGGACTTTAAATCTATTTCTCACTTCCACTGTATAATCATAAGGGATTTGATTTAGGTCATACCTGAATGGTCTGGTGGTTTTCCCTACTTTGTTCAATTTAAGTCTGAATTTGGTAATAAGGAGTTCATGATCTGAGCCACAGTCAGCTCCCCCCTGAGTCACTGACTGTCCATTTGAAATCATTGTATTTGCCAAACTCATTGTATAATTTGGCAGATTTGATTCTAATAAAAGTGAAATCCTATAACTCTAAATTTTCACTAATATTCACACTTTTAGCACTTGACCTATGATTTGATATTCAGTCAAAAATTGCAGGCACAAATCTGTGGTTGAGACATGTATAAACAGTATTACACCTCTCTCCATTATTACTATTTCAAATGGAAGGAACGAAATTTCAAAATATTTCCCATATATGTCATAAAAATGATGAGCAGAAAAAAATTTTCTTTTTAACTGCTTTTAAGAAAGGGAAATAATATATATACACAAAGCCTTAAAAATCATTTTTGAAGTTATTTTGTCAACTTGAAATCTAATTTTCTAAATTTTCAGAGACTTTGTGACAAACTGTCAAATATATTTGTTCTTGACCTAAATTCTATAGCAAAAATAGCATATACTTAGTAAAAATTGTAACAAAGTATAATTTTTATTCATGCAATTTTCCAAGTCTGATTTAATAAGAGTTTAAAATGTAATCTAAGAATCTTAAAAATTAAATTCAATGAGAGAAAGCAATATAAAATAAATTATTTTATAGGTTCTCAATATTCTTTTAAACAAGGTATATTTTTTTCTTCATTGACCCATATTCTGAAAGATTTTCAGGAATATGCATAATTTAAATGTATTGCTTGTTATGTTTTATTTTTCAGCGCACAAAAGAAATACAAGTACTAACGCTTATCAATACTCTTTTACAGTTAGCTATTTCTGAGGCATTTTCCTTCTTAAAAATAATGAGCAGTGTTAACATTTTCTCCCATTTTTCATCTCTCAAGTGAATTCCTCTACATATCTTCTCACATAATCTGAATATATTAATCTATCACCATTTAGAGTTACCAGACAATGAAAGATTCTCAAACCAAGGGTCAAAGTAACCATCAGATCCTGACAAAGCTTAGGAATTCTTGGTCAATTCCAAGAATGAGGTTTCACAGTAGTAATCATCATTGGAAGTTTTAATGGACATTCTTTTTATATTAATAGATAATATTTCTTTTAAATAATATTAATAGAATGTTTAAAATGTGTGTATAAATTATTTTTTTCAAAATGTAAGCAAAAGACATGTACAACTGAAAAATTCAAGACATAGATGAAATAAATTTGAAAAAACCTCATGAAAAAATATATTCATGCTCATGGATTGGAAGAATCAATACTGTTTTCCATACTACCCAAAGAAATATACAAATCCAATATAATTCCTATCAGAATTTCAATGGCATTTTTCACATAAATAAAACAATTCTAAAAATTGTATGGAACCACAAAAAGCCCATATAGTCAGTCAAAGTTGAGAAATAGAATATAGCTGGGGGCATCACACTTACTGATCTTAAACTGGATATTAAAGATATAGGAATCAAAAAAACATGATAATGGTATAAATACAGACATACAGACATAGAGATAATGTGAAATGCCAGGTTGGATGAAGCACAAGCTGGAATAAGATTGCTGGGAGAAATATCAATAACCTCAGATATGCAGATGACTCCACTCTTATGGCAGAAAATGAGGAAGAACTAAGGAGACTCTTGATGAAAGGGAAAGAGGAGTGAAAAAGTTGGCTTAAAACTCAACATTCAGAAAACTAAGATCACGGTATCTGGTCCCATCACTTCATGGCAAATAGATGGAGAAACAATAGAAACAGTGAGAGACTTTATTTTGGGGGGCTCCAAAATCACTGCAGATGGTGACTGCAGCCATTAAATTAAAAGATGATTGCTTCTTGGAAGAAAAACTATGACCAACCTAGACAGTATATTAAAAAGCAGAGACATTACTTTGCTAACAAAAGTCCATCTAATCAAAGCTATGGTTTTTCATATAGTCATGTTCAGATGTGAGAGTTGAACTGTAAAGAAAGCTGAGCACCAAAGAATTGACACTTTTGAACTGTGGTGTTTGGAGAAAACTCTTGAGAGTACTTTGCACAGCAATGAGAGCCAACCAGTCCATCCTAAAGGAAATCAGTCCCGAATATTCATTGGAAAGACTGATACTGAAGCTGAAACTCCAATGCTTTGGACACCTGATGCGAAGATTGACTCATTTGAAAAGATCCTGATGCTGGGAAAGACTGAAGGTGGGAGAAGAAGGGGATGACAGAAGAGGAGATTGTTGGATTGCATCACCGACTAGGTGGACATGAGTTTGAGTAAGCTCCAGGAGTTAGTGATAGACAGGGAGGCTTGGCATGCTGCAATCCATGAAGGTCACAAAGAGTTGGACACAACTGAGCAATTGAACTGAACTGAAGAGATCAGTGGACAAAACAGAACCGAAAAGAAACTCCAGAAATAAACCCATACATATATGGTTTATTAACTTACAACAAAGAAACCAACAATATGCTTTGGGGAAAGAGCAGTGTCTTCTACAAGTTGTGTTGGGAAGACTGGACAGAGAAAAAATTAAAATGGGCCACTATTTATACAAAAATTAACTCAAAATGGATTAAAGATTAGAACATGAGACTTGAAACTATAAAACTCCTAGAAGAAAACAGATAATTAGCTCCTTGACTACAGTCTTGGTGAATTTTTTTTTTTTTTTTTGATTTGACACTAAAAGCAAGGTGAAAAACCCCACGAGTAAACAAGTTGGATTACATCAAACTAAAAAGTTTCTGCACAGCAAAAGAAACCATAAGCAACATGAAAAAGCTTATGAAACAGGAGAAAATATTGGCAAATCATGTATTCAATAAGGCATTAATATTCAAAATACATTAAGAACTCAATTTAATAGCACAAAACCAAACAATCCAATTAAACAATGGGCAGAGGATGAATAGATATTTTCCCAAAGAAGATATACAGATGGCCAATGGGTACTTGAAAACATGTTAAACATCACTAAAACAGAGGGAAATTCAAATTAAAAGTATAATGTTATCCCCTCATAGCTGTTAGAATGGCTATTCTCAATAAGGGAAGAAATAACAAGTGTTGGTAAAGCTGTGGAGATAAGTGAACACTTTTTCATTGTTGATGGGAATGTTAATTGGAGCAGCCATGATGCAAAACAGTATGGAGGTTCCTCAAAAAAGTAAACAATAGAATTAATATATGATCTAGCAATTATAATTCAGGCTATTTATCTGAAGGAAACAGAAATCACTAACTTAAAAAGATATTTGCACTCTCACACGTTTACTGTCACATTATTCACAGTAGCCAAAACATGGAAGCAACCTAAGTGTTCATTAGTGGAAAAATGGACAAAGAAAATATGTTGTATATATGTATAATGTAATATTATTGAACCTTGAAAATAGAAAGAAATGTTGTCATTTGTGAGAACTTGGATAAATCTTAAGGGCATTATGCTAGATAGCAACACTAGGAATGGCTTTTGTCAATCAAAAATACACTAACAAACTTACTCTTTTTGGTCTATATTCAAAACTTCAAGAAAAAACTCCCCTTCATGATTCTGCTATAGCTTTTCAATATCAATAGAGGTTTCTTCAGGAAAGGGACATCTCAGGGAATAGCACTGACATTTTTATCAAGCTTACCAGTTGAGAAAGTATAGCACATGCATCTGTTAGGGAGTTAAAATAGGAAAAAGGAGTCCATAATGGTGGTGGTTAAAAGACAAAGATAGGAAAAAGCCTGCGAAAAGAGAACAAAGGAAGGTCCAAGGACCGGAGTGAGAACCTCAGATAAACAGCCCTCCTGGCCATCCCAATTTACACAGGGCAGGCTCAGGGGGAAGAGAAAAAACGTACAAAAAGAGGAGCCAAAATTGAGCCGGGGCCTCTCTTCTCTTTGCATCTTTTGGGTAGGCCAGTCCTCACGCCTGGAAGATGTATTTTCCTTTGCTTGCCAAATAAAACTGAGCTGTAACACTGTTCCATCCCTTGCTTTACCTTTTTGCTGTTGTGAGACAGAACTGGGAAATCTATGAACTCCCCGGACACATGTTACTTATGTCTATCAATGGTGAAGGCAGATAGACTAAATATTATCACTATGCTGCTAATGGGGAAATTGACAAGATGACACACTATTTAGGTCATTTAATTTCTTAGGAAAACTCTATGTAATATTAAGGATTGTGATTACTTTTTTAAAAAAAGGTCCTTATCTTCTAAGGAGATCATTGTTAATACCATCAACACAAGTTTAAATGCTTCTCAGGGGGTACTGGATAACTCAAAAAGGCTTCTTAGGTAATCAATTAAATAATAAATTGATCTATGCCAAAGTGAGAAAGATGAAAACTGAGAAATAAGGAAGGCTTCCAGCAAAAGCAGTAACTTAGGCAGAAGTCTTGAAGTGTGAATTTATAGAATATATTCTATGAATGAAGAAATCAGCATAATGGTCAAAAAAAAAAAAAAAGGTTATAGAGCTGAAGAGACTCAACTGTAAAAAATATGCTGAAAGCCTTTCTTCAAATGTGTGGAATATAATTTGATTTTTTGAACAGTGGCTTTCCGAGATCAGATTTATAATTTAGGAAGATCATTATGGCATGTAAGGTGTACATTGATTGCAATAACAAAAATCTAGAGATTAGAAAAGAAATTTGAGAAATACAATAAAACATTTAAGAACCTGAGAAAAGACACTGGCACTGTGGATTTGAGATGACTAATGATACTAAAAGGAATTATACAGTCAGAAAGATAGAATTTCTTGTATGATTGGCAAAAGGGGATAAAAGGTAGGGCATTGTAATTACAGTGGAATTCAGGGAGAAAAATTGATATGTAATTGATGGGGAAAGGATTTGGGGAGATTATGAGGATTTAAGGTTTTATTTGTGCTAAACAAAGGGCCATGGAGATCTTGATGACAAAAGAAACACAATTTGCATTATGATTAAAATCAGTTTGGCTGGCCTGTGTTTACAATAGACCATGGAAGATAAAAATGGAAGCAGGGGGATATACTACCTATTGTGGTAATTCAAGTGAGAAAATAGTGGCTAAGACCAGGGTGGTCAAAGTGAAGAGAGTAAAAGGTGGTTGGATTCAAGATATATTTTAAACATAGAGGCATTTTTTCATGAAAGACTAGGCATAGAGTTTGATTTAAAGAGGAGATTAAACATTTCACCAAAGACCTTCATCTGAACAACTTGAAAGGCAGATTTACTAACAGTGTAATAGGAAAATCTGAAAGCAGAGCAGAGCATTACAGATTGGGGCATGCCAGATTTAAATTGTTCATTAAGTATTTGAGTGGATATCTCCAGTAGGCATTTATGTATATAAAGTAAGTTGAGAATTTTTGGAAAGAAATGTAAATAACCATTATAGACAGATCTAAAATTATGCAACGGGGGAATTCCCTTGAGGTCCAGTGATTAAGACTCCACACTTTCACTGCAAGGGGCATGGGATCAACTCCTAGTTGAGGAACTAAGAACCCATGAGCCATGCAGTGCAGTCAAAATACATAAAAAAATAAAACTATGAGATGGGATAAGATCATCAAGACAGTCAAAATACATAGAAAAGAGAACCCTGGGGAGAAATTTGGAACACTGGTTGAATAGTCGAAACAGTCAAAGAGATTTAAAAGGAGCAGCTAATGAGATAGAAGAAAAACTAAGAAAATATAGTATTTTGGAAGTCAAGTAAAAGAAGTAGGTCAAAAGGAGAGTTGAACTGTCAAGGGAGATGAACAATAATCACTGATCACTGAATTTAGTAATGAAGAAGTCATTGCTCACATTGATGACAGCAAGGTGGTGTGATAGTCAGGGACAAAGGCATCTAATAGAGCTTGGTGTGACTGGAAACTGGAGAACAGCTTGTAGGAAACCAAGACAAAACAAAAGAATTGCAATAAAGAGTAGTAAAGAACTGGGCTATTCTTTGTGGGGTTACTTGGCAACTAGAGCAGGTTTTTTGTCTATTTTCCAGTTGTTTGCTGTCTCCTCTAAAGAACGAGAAGGGCTTCCCTGGTGGCTCAGATGGTAAAGAATCTGCCTACAATGCAGGACACCAAGGTTCAATCCCTGGGTCAGGAAGGTCCCCTGGAAAAGGGAATGACAACACACTCCAGTATTCGTGCCTGGAGAATCCCATGGACAGAGGAGCCTGGTGGGGTACAACACATGGGGTCGCAAAGAGTCAGACATGACTAAGCGACTTAGCATGCACTAACGGAGAGGCTTTACAAAATCGCTGCTAGGATTTTGTAAGCAAGAGTTAGGTGATGTATAGAACAGTCTTTTGGACTCGGTGGGAGAGGGAGAGGGTGGGATGATTTGGGAGAATGGCATTGAAACATGTATAATATCATATAAGAAATGAATTGCCAGTCCAGGTTCGATGCAGGATACAGGATGCTTGGGTCTGGTGCACTGGGACGACCCAGAGGGATGGTACAGGGAGGGAGGAGGGAGGAGGGTTCAGGATGGGGAACACATGTATACCTGTGGTGGCTTCATGTTGATATATGGCAAAACCAATACAATATTGTAAAGTTAAAAAATAAAATAAACTAAAAAAAAAAAAAAAAAAAAAGAGTTAGGGGAGATCTCCACTAGCTTCAACAAATCTAAAAGCACAGGGGTTGCAGGAATCAGAGGACACATCTGTTAATGATCTGATCTTGCAAAGCACTGAGATGCCCAATGAGCAGGTAGACTACAAAGTTGCCAGCAAACAAGGCTTTATTTAGCCTTCTATCCTCAAACCACACCTACCCCAATGGCTCAAGAGCAACAATGGTTTCCTTTTCAATTCCCTCTTCCAAATCATGTAAGTAGCTTTTGTTATCAGATTCTAAACAAAAATTCTACCCGAAAATATTCCATAAAATGTATATTCAAGATTTATAAACTTTGTGATATAAAAGAGACTATCTAAAGAAGAAAACTGTACAGCCACCAATTCCCTTGACTAATAACCCACATATGGAAACCTAACACCTTTTGTACTAAGTTGAAATTTGCATTTTTAGAAATTTTATCATAAAGATGAGAAAAATTCCAAGCTTACTACATGGGAAAGCAACAAATACAATTTAATTAAGAAAAAATTCAAACTATTAGAAAAGTAAAATACGGTATGATATTTTTTCATTATTATAAATATATTTCAGCTTAAACTGTTAAATATACCATAAGGTTTGAATTGAATATTGTGGTGTCTTATGAAACTGTGGATCTTAGTTATTTCCATCTCATCTCTTGTATCTATTTCTTAATTCTAGGATTATGTCATCTATAGTTTACAGGAATAATATTTCAATTAAACTTAGCTTAGCTAATTTTTATTTTGGTCAAGTTGTTTAAATTGTCAGAAAAGATATTATAAATGTCAACACAGAAAAATACAGGCTTGTAGGCATATAATGGAAATGTATTTCTGTTTAGATGTAAGCACAGTATGTGTCATTTTCCAGCTGAATATCTCAATACAGGAAAGTATAAAACATTTTTATTTGAGATATAAGGTATACTATTTATCATTTTCCATGTTTTTCCCCCTGTGCATTTTGTGATATTTACTTTTGTCCTACTCTCTTTAGCCTTTTTTTCTTTTTACTGAGTTTGATCATTTTCCATCTTCTCCATAATTTATTCTTTTCTTTCATCTCATATCATCTATTAATATTAAAAAGTCAACAAGATTAGAGTTTTTGTTCCAAATATTTTTAAAGTCTGACTCTTCTATTTTATTTCCCCATAATGTTACATGGTTAAAGCAGAGATTTATCTTAAGTAAAAATAGGATTTGCTAGCTGAAAATTTTTCTGAGTTACTTATATTACCTGGTATTAGTTAATTAATTTGTATTAGACTTCTGTAACTTAACATTAAATACTTCAGAGTAATATATAGTCCAGAGTAATCATTGAAATGAAACAAATATAGAGTTAAAGTTAATCAAGGGAAATGGAATATAAATAATTCATAATGTTTAGTTGCTCTATCATCTTGAAGAAATTACAAGTATGTAGGTAAGTAAATAAGTAACTATTAAAGAAATTATCACCAGTATACCTATACTACAGATACACTCTAAAGTAAATTTTTGAGGCTGAAATGAAATTACATTAGTAATTTCTGTGATATATATTACTGTGATATATATAAACAAATGAGCAGAGGCTGCTGTGCACATGTTCACTTCAGTTCAGTTCAGTCGCTGTGTCTTGTCCAACTCTTTACGACCTCATGGACTGTAGGACACCAGGCCTCCCTGTCCATCACCAACTCCCAGAGTTTACTCAAACTCATGCCCGTTGAGTCCCTGATGCCATCCAACCATCTCATCCTCTGTCGTCCCCTTCTCCTACTGCCATCAAACTTTCCCACCATCAGGATCTTTTCCAATGAGTCAGTTCTTCGAATCAGGTGACCGAAGCATTGGAGTTTCAGCTTCAGCATCAGTCCCTCCAATGAATATTCAGGACTGATTTCCTTTAGGATGGATTGGTTGGATCTCCTTGCTGTCCAAAAGACTCTCAAGAGTCTTCTCCAACACCACAGTTCAAAAGCATCAGTTCTTTAGTGCTCAGCTTTTTTCACAGTCCAACTCTCACATCCATACATGACCACTGGAAAGACCATAGCCTTGACTAGATGGACCTTTGTTGGCAAAGTAATGTCTCTGCTTTTTAATATGCTGTCTAGGTTGGTTATAACTTTTCTTCCAAGGAGCAAACGTCTTTCAATTTCATGGCAGCAAGTCACCATCTGCAGTGATTTTGGAACCCCAAAAAATAAAGTTTCTGACTGTTTCTATTGTTTCTCCATCTATTTGCCATGAAGTGATGGGACCAGACACCATGATCTTAGTTTTCTGAATGTTGAGGTTTAAGCCAACTTTTTGACTCTCCTCTTTCACTTTCATTAAGCGGTTCTTTAGTTCTTCTTCCCTTTCTGCCATAAGGGTGGTGTCATCTGCATATCTGAGGTTATTGATATTTCTCCCAGCAATCTAGATTCCAGCTTGTGCTTCATCCAGTCCATCATATCTCATGATGTACTCTATATATAAATTAAATAAGCTGGGTGACAATATACATGTATTCATGTAGATAAATATAAAGGACTATGTATAATTTTGTTATATTTATTTATTTTTAAAATTAAGGCTTATGGGCTTACAATGATGAAAAAATATATATATGCTATGTAACACTTCAGAGAGGAAAAAGTAAATACATGATTGTGAATTTTTAATATATAGCCTAATATAATTTAATACTAATTCTAATAAATTGTGATGTCAACAATAAATATGTTAATATCCAAAGAAACTACTAAAACATATTATAAAAGATGTGGCTAGAAACCTAATTAATAAAAATTGAATATTAACAATACTCATTAGCATACATTCATACATGTAGACAGTAGAGGAGAAACTGAGAAACCAAAGGAAGACAGGATAAGAAAACAAATAAGAAAGAAACACACAAGACAGCAGACCCTAAAATAACCATATCAACAAACATTAATTAAATGTGTTAAACTCCCTAATAAAGACAGAAATTGCTAGACTGCCTAAGAAAAAGAATATGCAACTATACACTGCCTATAAGAAATGAACTTACAATATATTGACACAGACAGGTAAAAATAATTAGCTATAAAATGTATATCATGCTCGGGAAAACATAGGCATGAGAGTCTGGCTGAAATGCTAAAAGCCCTAAAACAAAACAAACTAAAACAAACATTAATGCAAAGATAATACTCACTATTGATAAATGGTTAACATATTAGGAAGTTATAACAATTATAAATGTATTTGTATTTAATGTCAGAGATTTAAAGTATATAGAGTGAACACTGACAGTAAAATCATAATGAATGACATTAACTTCCCCCTCTTAGTAACTGATATAGTAACTTGACATAATTTCAGTATGGACACAGACTGAATGATACAATCAATCACAGATCGTAATTAACATTTATGGAACACCAAACTCTCAAACTACAGACTTTACAAATTGACATTCTCTTCAAGTACACATTGCACTAGCACTAGGACGGAATATATGTCAGTCATGAAGTAAGTCTCAGTATATTAAAGAATATACCAGAGAGAAAGAGATCTAAACATAAAATAATAGTAATTTAGATATCAGCAAAATAAAATAAATCTGAAATCAGAAATACATTCTGATTTCTAAATAAATTATGTGTCAAAGAAAAACACCAAAAAGATTTTGAACAATGATAATAAAAACAGCACATATCAAATTATTTAGGTCTATTAAAGCAATACTTGGATAAAATTTCAATGTTCATATTAGATATTTATGTTCTTTTAAATTTAAAGAAAAGTTTAAAAATCAGTGATCTATGTCCCTAGAAAAGGTTGGCTTAAAGCTCAACATTCAGATGGCCCCCCGATGGGGAAACAGTGGAAACAGTGGACTTTTTTTTCTCTCCTCACTCGGGGCTGGCTGGCGCCGGGGTTGAAACTAGATGTCAAGCAGGACGGGCCGTCAGGCTTGGTCTTTCCTGTGGTCTTGGTGTGGGCTGGACTGTGGAGGCTGGCGCCGAAGTTGATGCTTGCTGTGGTGTTGGAGAAGACTCTGAGGTCCCTTGGACGAGTAATCCTTCGGGTCTCCTGGATTTCTGGGTGTGCTGCTAAACTCAGTGCCACCTCTGCGAGAGTTGCTCTTGGGGCTCTGTGCTGGGGGGATTGGGGCAGGAGGAGAAGGGGACGACAGAGGATGAGATGGCTGGATGGCATCACTGACTCGATGGATGCGGTCTGGTGACCTCCGGGAGCTGGTGATGGACAGGGAGGCCTGGCGGCTGCGGTTCATGGGGTCGCAAGGTCGGACACGACTGGCGACTGATCTGATCTGATGTCCCTAGAACATGAAGAATAACATGAAGAATAAATCAATCACAATGTAGACAGTAGAAATAAAATAAAATGCAGACATTAATCAAATAAGACAAATATGCTGCTTAAAAAGGTGAAGAGATGGATAAAAATGTAGCTTTGTTATTTAAAATAAAACAGAGAATATAATCACTAAAAATTTCAAGAATGAAAGAGAAGATCGAACTACACATTTGATAAGAAATGAATAACAAGATTGAACACAGAACAAAATAAAAGCCTCCATCTGCAATGACTTTAAAAAGAAGTTCACAATAAATTTAATGAAAAATGTGCAGAACTTGAACTCCAAAACCTGCAAAATATTGCCAAGGAAATTTAAAGAAGACCTTAATAAATGGAGAAATACTGGTTGAGGAATTTGCATTACCTAATTTCAATACTTATACAATAAAGCAATGTTAAGTGGGGGTATTGACAAAAAAGTAGACATTAAAATCAATAGAACACACTAATGCATGTAGACTGTTGGTTCGAAATCTGGGAAGCTTCCCAGGTAAAATATGAAGCTGATCCTTATGCACGAGGGGCGGTGAGAAATCAAAGAAAAAGGCAGATTACTCCAGATTAGAGGGTGGTAGTTTTAATAAGCAAAGGAACTGGCATACAAGTTTGTCTTGGGAGGCCAGAAAATGCGTCAATCACTTCACCTCACCTATCTCCCTGATGAGTAAGGGTTTATACAAAAGCTTTAATTGGGTTTACTCCTGCATACCAATTGATAGTCTCAACAACACACTCAGAGAAGGAAATGGCAACCCAATCCAATACCCTTTCCTGGAGAATCCCAAAGGATAGAAGAGCCTGGTGGGTTATACAGTCCATGGGGTCACAAAAGAGGGGTCACACACGACATAGCGACAGAACAACAACACACTGCTCTCTCAAGCCTGCTTCCTGGAAAAGGGCTCCCACTGTGGGGAAAAGTGGGCATAATGCACATTCCAAGGACAGGTTAGGTGGTGATGTGCTTCTAATTGCCCGGGTCTAACTTCTGTGTCCATGGACATGATAAGGCTTTCAGGTTTTATTATAAAAGCAGGGTACACTTTGAAGGGTTAAGGAGGGAAGTGAAAAGATCAGATTTGCATTTTTAGTTCAATGGCTATTGTGTGGAGAACAGATTGTAGAGGGAGCAAGAGTAGATACTGGAAGATCATTAAAGAGGCTGTTGCATAAGTCCAGGGAGGGTTGATGATGTTTTGGACTGGGGTGGTGGCAGTTGAGAAGGAGAGAACTGTATGGATTGAAAGGACACTGGTGAGGCAAAATTGCCGGAACTTAGTGATATCGTCCTGGAGAAGGAAATGGGGACCCACTCCAGTACTCTTGCCTGGAAAATCCCATGGACGGAGAAGCCTGGTAGGCTACAGTCCATGGGGTTGCAAAGAGTCGGACATGACTGAGCGACTTCACTCACTCAACTTCTGTGTCAACTGTTTGCCACATCCTCTCCATGACCTTTCCCAATATAGACCCACATTTATATGGTCAGCTGATTTTTAATACAGGTGCCAAGATAAACAAATGAAGAAAAATAATACTCTTTTTAGTAAATGATGCTGAAACAACTGAATATTCATATATATTTTTATACTTCATATAATACACAATTATATGGAACTCAAAATGGAACATAACTTACATGCAAGAGCTGAAACCACAAAACTTCTAGAAGTTGTCAAAAGTTTGGTCATTTTTTGTGATAGGCTAGAATAGTCTCTAGATTCAAGAATTAAAACCTCTCATCCTTTGCTTAATCTGGGAAGTGTTAACTGACTAGGGTTTCTTTTTAAGTTTCTTTGTATCTGCTGACCTTTACTAGTTTTAAAGGAAAGTACGATTTTTCAAAATTAATCCAATGATTTCTTATTATAATGCAGGGAATAAAAATATTTTATATTCTTCTATACACAAAGATGATCTTCCCAAATCCATTTGAATTTATAGATTTGAATTTATTAATGTATTTATTAACACATGCATGGTGTGTGCTAAGTCACTTTAGTTGTGTCTGACTCTTTGCGACCCCATGAACCTCAGCCCACCATGTTCCTCTATCCATGGGATTCTACAAGCAAGAATACTCGAGTGGGTTGCCATGCTCTCCTCCAAGGGATCTTCCTGACCCAGGGATTGAACCTATATCTCCTGTATCAGCAGGATGGTTCTTTCCCACTAGCGCCACCTGGGAAGCCCGAATTTATAAATACTTTTCTTTAAATTATTAAGGGAGCAATATTAGCAAGTGGTCAAAAGAAAATTTAACAAGTGTTGAACTGAGTTTCTCCCAAACATATTGAAATGATAGAGCTACAATAAATTTTATGTTTCAGTGTGTTTATAATGAGAATATTAAAAAAAAACAAGAACATTTCTTGCTTCATAACAAATTAGAGATAACGTGAAAAAGCTATAATTTAAGTTTTTCTTTTGTTTATTCTATTCCCTACAGCTTGTTTGAAAGTGGCAGTGATGCTAAAAAAAAAAAAAAAGAAAGAAAGAAAGAAAGAAAATAAAGTTCCCTTCAGAATATCAGAACAATTATTCCCTTGACTGTGCTTGCAATAGCATTCATGGATTTCCTTAAAAACAAAAGCAAGCAAGTAACAACTATGAAAACTATGGAAAATAACATCTTTTAAAATTTTTGATTCAAAACAGCAGCTCTGTTAGCGTGCATAGCTCAGTCACAAGATACTTTGTGATTATAATAGCAGTGAGAGAAGCTTTAAAATGTGAACAGTACTCTGTCCTTTGCCCCAAGAGAATCTCCTCCCTGTAAAGTGAAAATGGGTTGTGGGAATTGGGTTTTGTTGCCAGAATTTCAGGCACTCTCTGAGATGCCTCTTCTTTAGGAACAGTACAATTAATTTCTACCTACAGAGAGAGGCCTTTCACTTTCTGCAGCAGGAAATCTAAATTCTCACCCATATTCTTCCCAGTATAAAATGCGTAAAGCTGGGCCACCTACTTAATCATGTGTGTTGGTTGCCCTAAACCATAAAAATGCAAAGGGATACCTGTCTTACTAGACTCAGAGGGCTGTTTCAAGGAGAAGTATACTTGATATGTGCATTTTAACACTTTAAAGTACAAAATATTAGTGAGGAATTTAAGTGTTACAGATGTCTTTTAACACTCCCTACCTCATATTTTTGCTTCAAATGTTTATCAGATGAGTTATAAGGGCCTGCAGACAAGATCTCAAACAAAGCTAACATATGTCCACAAGTGACAAGATAAAATCATTCCACTTGTAGAAAATTTAGACAAAGACATAGACGTATATTTTGTTCCTAAGTCATCATGATGTATAGCAGGGACCCATGAGGCTCCAGGTACAAAGCTCTTCTGTGTCCCTCATTCCTATGATTATAGAAAACAGCCTTCATTCAGTCTTCATGATCTTCCCTAAATTTCAATGGAGAGATTCAATCAGTTGTTAATTAGGAAAGGGAGCGGATAAGAGATGCTGCTGCTGCTGCTGCTAAGTCGCTTCAGTCGTGTCCAACTCTGTGCGACCCCATAGACGGAAGCTCACCAGGCTCCCCTGCCCTGGGATTCTCCAGGCAAGAACACTGGAGTGGGTTGCCATTTCCTTCTCCAATGCATGAAAGTGAAAAGTGAAAGTGAAGTCGCTCAGTCATCTCCGACTCTTAGCGACCCCACGGACTGGAGCCTACCAGGCTCCTCCGTCCATGGGATTTTCCAGGCAAAAGTACTGGGGTGGGGTGCCATTGCCTTCCCCGGATAAGAGATGAGGGGGAAATAACTAATCAAAAGAAGCCTTGGGATAGGGTCCTGGTTCCCCATTAGAGACACATGCAACAATATTTTTGCACTGTTTTGCAGATATTGAAATCCCCTCTGCTGCTGCTGCTGCTAAGTCGCTTCAGTCGTGTCCAACTCTGTGCGACCCCATAGACGGAAGCCCACCAGGCTCCCCTTCCCTGGGATTCTCCAGGCAAGAACACTGGAGTGGGTTGCCATTTCCTTCTCCAATGCATGAAAGTGAAAAGTGAAAGTGAAATCGATCAGTTGTGTCCAACCCTCAGGGACCCCGTGGACTGCAGCCTACCAGGCTCCTCCATCCATGGGATTTTCCAGGCAAGAGTACTGGAGTGGGTTGCCCTTGCCTTCTCCAAAATCCCCTCTCATGAAGTCGCTCAGTCATGTCCGACTCTTTGCAACCCAATGGACTGTAGCCTACCATGCTCCTCTGTCCGTGGGATTCTCCAGGCAAGAATACTGGAGTGGGTTGCCATTTCCTTCTCTAAAATCCCCTCTGCTGCTGCTGCTGCTAAGTCACATCAGTCATGTCTGACTCTGTGTGACCCCATAGACAGCAGCCCACCAGGCTCCCCCATCCCTGGGATTCTCCAGGCAGGAACACTGGAGTGGGTCACCATTTCCTTCTCCAGTGCATGAAAGTGAAAACCAAAAGTGAAGTCGCTCAGTCGTGTCCGACTCTTAGCGACCCCATGGACTGCAGCCCACCAGCTCCTCCATCCATGGGATTTTCCAAGCAAGAGTACTGGAGTGGGGTGCCATTGCCTTCTCCGAAATCCCCTCTAGGTGGGAGAAATTAACAATTAACAAGGGTATGTGTATGTCGTCCACCTGAGAGTTAATGATGCTGACTCCTACTTACCTCACCACCAATCAATCAGAAGACCCTCCACAGGCTGACCACGCCCTCTCTGAACCATTACTATAAAGCTTTCTAGTACCCTCTCCAAGTTAGGGAGCACCGTTTTTGTGAGGCAAAAGCTCACTCTGCCCCCCACCTTTCCTGGCAAAGTAATAAGCTATCCTTTTCTATGTCACCCAAAATTTGTCTCTGAAATTCCATTTGGCACTGGTGTACAGAGAAGCTGAGCTTTTGTCATTGTTCAATCATGTCCTTCCAAACTTAGAAATCAGTAGTATTCCTCAATTACATCAGAATAGGGAATCTGTTCTCATCACAAGAAAATGACACATATTATTTCTATTTCTTTAATTTTGTACCTATATGAAATGATGGTTGTTTACTAAACCTATTGTGGTCATCATTTCATAATGTATTTAAGTCAAATCATAATAGTGTACACTTTAACCTTATAGAAAACTGTGTCAATTTTATCCCAACTCAACTGGGAATGGGGAAGAATAGAAAATCTTTAAATTTATTTAAAAAATTCAAAAAAGGATTCCCTGTCTTTCAACATTCTCTTTTAATGCATGGCACTATAATATGATCCTATTACTAAAACTGGAATCAATAGCTATTCATGTATATAATTTCATCTGAAAGACATGTCTTCCCATGTTCAAAATCTGTACTACTTCTGGGAAGTTTCCGCTAACTACTGAGAAATGAAATGTTTCCTGCCATATCAATAAACAAGAATGTCACAATCAGCAATTCAATGTGAGTTGGTGAGCCCTACGGGCACTTAGGAAGGAGAAGAGTACCAGCCATCAGAAGAAGAATACTGTGGCCACTCCCTATGATGAGCCCCAAGGGGTTCAGGTTGTGTAAAACTCAGGATACTGGCCCAGGATAGTTGAGATATATAGGAAAGGAATGATTTCAGTGAGCCCAGACTTTTGCATCGTCCACACACAGAAAAGCACTAAATTCCTTAACTCGGGATATCTGGTTTTCTTTGGTTAGCAATAATCTTTTTATGTTTAGGCTACCTGCCCTTGGTTACAAAACTTCTATATAATCTGACTTCTCACCACGCCTCCTCAGAGCAGTTCTGTCCTGGTTACTTGAGGTGTTATTTCCCAATCTTGACATCCTAAAAATTCTAACCAAACATAACTCTCAACTTTAAGATTGTGACTATTTTTTAAGTCAACACTAGCTCACCCTATTTTAGGTTTCTGTCATGAACTTTTTATGGTACTTAAATCTCTTGTTTTCTTATTTTGCTATGTAAATGCCTTTCATATACACAAATAAAACAAACACACATACTGAAACGCACCCAGAGTGCTTTTGTGAATGTGTAGTGAAGGAGCAGGCGATATTTTTATTCTAATAATAAGTGCTTTCTAAAGCTATCAAACTGCTATTGTGTACCAAAATTCTGGATGCATTTTAAAATCCTAATTCTCAGGATTATAGGTAATGGCACTTCATTCTTTGACTATAGAAATCAAAACTTGGAAAGCTGATGTGACTTGCAGATTGGCAAAGGTATTTCAACATCAGAACCAGGATTCCAGATCAGATCAGATCAGTCGCTCAGTCGTGTCCGACTCTTTGCGACCCCATGAATCGCAGCACGCCAGGCCTCCCTGTCCATCACCAACTCCCAGAATTCACTGAGACTCACATACCCATTGTCTGTTAGCAGACAATGTAACAATAGCATCTGGGGGACTAAAGATAGGAAAACTGAAGAACTAGAGTCCAAATCCATAATGTATATAGACACAAAGCACAAGTTATAAAGCTCTCTGGGAATAAATCAATACACACAAAAAATTAAATTCTGCCTATGAAGGAATGACCATTTCTGTCCCTAATTTCCTCAAGTTCAAATAGAAAGGTAACTGCAGTTAAAGAAGTGGGGTGGATCTAAGGGGCAAAAAGCTTGTAAAGCTCTGTCTGCCTGGCTTACTTCACTTAGTATGACAATCTCCAGGCCCATCCATGTTGCTGCAAAAGGCATTATTTCATTCTTTTTTATTGGTCGAGTTAACAGTCCATCATATAAATACACCACATCTCCTTTATCCATTCATCTATGGACAGATATTATGGTTGCTTCCAACTCTTGGCTACTGTAAATAGTGCTGCAGTGAACATGGGGTGCATTATCCTTTCCAACTATGGTTTTCTCCAGATAGATGCCTGGGAATGGGACTCCCAGATAATATCATTGTTGTTGTTCAGTCGCCCAGTCGACTGAATAGACTCATGGACTGCAGCATGCCAGGCCTCCCTGTCCCTTACCATCTCCCAGAGTTTGCCCAAGTTCATGTTCATTGCATTGGTGATGCCATCCAGCCATCTCATGCTCTGATGCCCTCTTCTCCTTCTGCTCTCAATCTTTCCCAGCATCAGGGGCTTTTTCAATGAGATCCATTTAATTCCAAAACACATTTCTTATAAACTTCATTGCTGTCTGGCCCATTTTCTTAACTTAATTTTTTATCATCAGTGCCCTCAATGGTTTCTGCATAATTTTGATTCTTGGTAGGCTATACTTAGTAGTACTTACAATGGAATCTCAGTAAATACTTGCAGAGTGATGCCTGTCTACATATTGTTTTCTTTTTTGCAAGGATCCTGAAGACAATTAAAAAGAAATTCAACAAATATCCAAATTGCAGATTATCAGGGATATGCGGACACTTACACTACCCTTTTTCTATGACGAGTTCACATAGAATACTAAATCTGAGAGTAAATACTATAAAAAAATAACTGGACAAGCTTGTCTAGATATAGAACATATTTTAGAGACAATCCCTGACTGATTTGGTACCATCTGATTTCAAACTTTGAAGTGTTTGGCTAGTACAGGACAAAATTTAGGATTATAGGAAAATGCATATCCATTGACACTTTCCAGCAGGCTTCCCGGCATGAGATGAGTTGGATGATTAAAATCATCTTTCCACTAACAACACAGATGGGAATTACAGCCGATGGAAAGTGTAGAGACTGCCAAAAAGAGAAGGCCAATAGGCTATATCCAAGAAAACCCAGAGTATGGCATTACCATGGTGAATTTACAAATTCGACATGGGCAGACATTTTTGTGCTTTTCTCACGAATCTATTCCATGCTCCTTAAATAGCACCTGGAATAACTGCATTACTGAATTTACTGGATTCAGAATTAACCCCTGAAATCAGTTCTATCTTTGAGAGAAAAAAAAATCACATTAACCAAGTTCAATTTTATTTGATTTTTAAATAAACAAACAAAAAAATAATTGTAAGTGACCCAGGGTCCAGAAAATATGTCTGCAGATACAGTGAAGTCTGTCCCTCTAGATGGCCCTACACTGGATCCCAATATTTTTGTAAAGGTGACTTTATGTGTACAGTAATCAGAATCATGGGCAGATATGTTATATCAATTAATTATTTAATGGTTTTGAGCTAAAATGGCATAATATACTCAATTTCACAAAATACATGGACTAAATTATTGAATGAAATATTGAGCATCCATAAACTACAGTGTTCTTTCTCTCTAGGCAATGTTTTAAAATATATTCCCTTTCATGATTCTGCTTCTGTATAAATCCACATCAGACCAACATTCTTTTGTAATTGAATCAATGTCATTTTTAGAAAAGTTAATAATTTTGTCAGCTCAAGTCTTGCATGGTGGTAAAGTATATTTAATTGAATTTGTTAAGCAGTTAAATGTTTTTCATTATTTAATACAACCCCCTTATTGTTCCAGTATACAAACTATTATTATGATTGTTATTTTATTTTCCAAATAATATTATTGAAAAGAATGAAAAACTTCAAACAGGATACAGTGATCACATATCAGAAATTAATTGATAAATGGTTATTGAATGTATGGGGTACATATTAAAATTTAAGAGAAATGGAAAAAAATATATTAAAATATGCAGCAAATATGCATAACTATTATGATGAAATAAAACTCAAAGAAAATAGTTTTTAAAATAGTATTTAATTTTTCTAATGAAATGCAGCATAGTATTTACTAAACTTCACTATGTTGAAAGTGAAAAAGTGAAAGTATTAGTTGCTCACTCATGTCTGACTCTGCAACCACATGGACTGTAGCCTGCTAACCTCCTCTGTCCATTGGATTCTCCAGGCAAGAACACTGGAGTGGATTGCCATTTCCATCTCCAGGAGATCTTCCGAACCCAAGGATCTCTGGGTCTCCTGCATTACAGGCAGATTCTTTATGTCTGATCCACCAAGGAAACCTGTAACTTCACTATAATGGAGAAGAATCCTCCAATCACAGTAGTTTGAAATGAGTATTTAATTATCACATGCACAATATGTAGCTGTGGCTTGGCCACAGCTTTGCTCCGGGCAATTCCTGGCCTTCAGGGCTAAGATTGTTTCAGGCTGGAGCGCTGCTCTATTTTGGGTATGACTGACATGTCTCTTTATTTCAGAACATAGGAAAAGGAACAATATCTGTGTAGTACATGAATATTCTGTAGGCAAATAGAAGAGTAAGAGTTGGTATAAGCATATAATATCCACATCTTGTGTGGCCATTGCATAACTATGTTTTCTCACATTGGCCAAAACTAGTCACATGGTCAATGTGAAGTCCTTGGAATAGTGAATTACCCTACCTCCTGGAAGGCACTGTAAGTTGTCTGTCACAGAAAGGGTGTGTCCTCTCAGGCCTCTTACAGGGAAGAGAGTTTGAGTCAATAATATACTACCATGGATACATGATGATACACACATTAGAACATTTTAAACTTAAAATATAGCAGGTGACTGAATTTATATCCATGATAAGATTTATGGAGGTTTATTAGTAATGTGTTTCTTTGTTAGTGATTTTCTGTTATTGTTCCCAGTTTTGTATAAATGTAAATTGTATGCAGTTATTTTGGATAAATAATTTTATCCAAATATCCAATTGAATATTTGAATAAAATATATCCATAAAAATATCCATTTTATCCAAAAGCTTAGAAAAATAATTTTGTTTTATTTATGGCTAATATTTTGTTAAAAACCAAGTATCTTTCATTGGAAAGGAGTCAAAACTGTAGGATTGAGTCAGACATTTTCTACATATTGGGAGGAGTGAAGAATGGCCCTGATTTTTTACCTTTCTGGTCTAATGTGAATACTCAGTTGAGAGTATCCTCATTGCTATGCTGTATAATTCTTAAGTTATGTGACTATTATTAACTTAGAAATACATCTGTGTACTGAAATACAAAAGCAACTTTCAGAAATCAAAAAATCTATCTGGTTTAACATCTATTTTTGTTTTAGGGAGTAAGATATCAATGTCTAACTATAATCACAAATAGATTTATATGTAAAGAAAAGAAAAAAAAACTGGATGCTTAGATAAGGATTTTTCATTTTCATTCATAAATAATCACCATGTGGGTCAAAGCTCTTCTTGCCTCACGAAGTTTATCTTCAAGAATTTCACTTCTTAGACCAAAAATAGTCACTCCATTTTGTACTATGGTTTAACCCAACAGACCTCTTTTTGTTGTCTATTCACTCAATCATGTCCCACACTTTGTAATTTCATGGACTGCAGCATGCCAGTCTTCCCTATCCTTCACCATCTTCCTTAATTTGCTCAATCTCATGTCCATTGATCCAGTAATGCCCTTCAACAATCTCAGACCTCTATTGATGGAAATCTGAATATTGTCACATCCACTGCTATTCACTGTATTGCCACAGGGAAGAGCCATGTGCCCTCATTTTGTACAATGCATTTGGTAAGGAATTTTAGAGTTGGAGTTTCTAGGTCAGGTGGTAAATGTGCAAGATTTGACAAACTGTCCCTCTATTGTGTGTTTTGCATCCTTATTAGCAGTGAATGAAAGAAATTATTGCTTCAAGTTCCTCTCAGGATATGCTATGATTAGATTTTTATGTTTATAAATAAAAAATAATGTCCCAATTTTTTAAAATTTTCTGATTAGAAGAAATACTGAATATCTGTTCATAAAGTTAAGAATTACTTTCATGCCATTTTCTCTTAAGTTTTCGTGTATATCTTTGGTCTCTTTTACTTATTTATTTTAATTGGAGGCTAATTGCTTTACAATATTAAAGTGGTTTTTGCCATATGTTGACATGAATTAGCCATGGGTGCACATGTGTTCCCCATCCTGACTTCCTCAACCACCTCCCTCCCCATTATCTTTAGTCTCTTTTTAACAAGCCTCCCTGGTTGCTCAGTAAAGAATCTGCCTACAATGCAGGAGACTCAGGAGACATGTGTCTGATCCCTGGGTCAGGAAGATCCCCTGGATGAGGAATGGCAATTCACTCCAGTATTCTTGCCTGGGGAATCCCACGGATGGAGGAGCCTGGTGGGCTACAGTCCATGTGGTTGAAGAGTCGGACACAACTGAGCATGTGCTCACACACATACACACACACACACATGCACACACACAGACACTTTTAACAGGGTTGTTGGACTTTTTGTACTCCATTGTTTAGAAACCCTTTACATATCAATACCTTTTGTAATATATTTTTTGGACACGCCTAGTCAAGGCTATGGTCTTTCCTGTGGTCATGTATGGATGTGAGAGCTGGACTGTGAAGAAGGCTGAGCGCCGAAGAATTGATGCTTTTGAACTGTGATGTTGGAGAAGACTCTTGAGAGTCCCTTGGACTGCAAGGAGATCCAACCGGTCCATTCTGAAGGAGATCAGCCCTGGGATTTCTTTGGAAGGAATGATGCTAAAGCTGAAACTCCAGTATTTTGGCCACCTCATGCGACGAGTTGACTCATTGGAGAAGACTCTGATGCTGGGAGGGATTGGGGGCAGGAGGAGAAGGGGACAACAGAGGATGAGATGGCTGGATGGCATCACTGACTCGATGGATGTGAGTCTGAATGACCTCATGGAGTTGGTGATGGACAGGGAGGCCTGGCGTGCTGCGGTTCATGGGGTTGCAAAGAGTCGGACATGACTGAGTGACTGATCTGATCTGATCTGATCTGATTTTGGACACATTTTGTTATAGGATCTGAATCTGTGCTGGACCTGAGATACAGTTTGCAGGACTGAAATTTGGTTTAGTCCTTTTATGTAGATGCAGTTCTGAATTCAGCTAATAACATTTTGCCACTGGAACTATGATAAATGATTAACCATTAATATATCTTGTTGGTGCCTTTGTCATCATGTGCCTCCTCCGAACTCATGTGAATTTCTAGGTCTTCCAGCTTCCCTCTTTCCTGTCAGTGACTCTCGTCTTCCACGTCCTCCCCAGAGCACACTCAGGCCAGTGCTGCTCCTTTCTTTCTGAGAATAGTGGCAGCATCTCTGAAGTTCACAGCCATTCCCTTTCTTTTTCTTTTACTTATTTATTTTTGTAACAAAAGACACCTTTATACCTCTGATCAATTAGGAAATTCCAACAGTATTGGCTCTCTGTCAGAAATAGGCTAAACACCAAATATATACTTACTATATATGATAATAAACCTATCAGAAATGCTAAATCCACAATCTGAATTCCTAGTAGGAACCTTGTTAAAATATTCCCATTGACGAATCTGGCAGAAATAAGTTTATATACCTCCAACTGGTTATGAATATACAGTTTTCACTTAAGAGGAAACATTTTGTTCATTCTTATAAGAGAATGAATAAAATAATTTTCCCTACCCTTGAACAGGAGAGAAAAGCCATTATGTTTCCAAGGACTGGGCCCTCCTTGCCTGGAAGGAGAGTGTGACAAATTGAAGATTACATGCTCTACAGATGGCTGCATTAATATGTTCACTCAATCTCACACATATACTTTTCTTATAAGATGACTGACATGTCTCTCAATGGGGTTTATGTTCTCTTCTTAGAAGCTGGGCTTTGACTAACAGATATCTCAGAAGCTATACTATATGATTTCCAATGCTAAGTCTCAAAAAGGAGGGAGTTACTGCCTCTCACTTTTATCCTGAATGAATATTGGATTGTGTAATGAATATGGACGGGGCGCTGAGGAATAAGTGATATTAACAGCTACCAACTCCAGCATTTTTGAGATGCCATCTCATACTATAGGCAGTGTGTGGGCTCAGCAGATTTAGATTTTAATCCTATTCATGTTATGGGTACAGAAACTCTGAAATCTGTAGACTGAATAGTCAATGGTGAAGAGAGAAGGTTTGCTTCTCTCTCTCTTTTTTTTTTTTTTTTAGTTTGAACAATTAATACATTTCAGATATAATATTATACATATTTCAATGTTATTCTCCCCAATCATCCCACCCTCTCCCGGTCCCAGAGTCCAAAAGTCTGATCTATACATCAGTGTCTCTTTTGCTGTCTCGTAAATAGGGTTATTTTTACCATCTTTTTAAATTCCATTTAAACTAAACAGAGAAAGTTTTCAGCTCTCCAACGCCCCAAGAGTGGAAGTAGAGAAAGAAAGCTCAGGTCACAGAAACCTTGCCCTTCTCTGTGACTAAAACACTCTTTACAGGCGAGATAAGCATCATGAGATAGAAGTGGGCAACATTTGACCCTTTAGTTCAGTGTTGGAAAATACCTGTTGTCTTTCAACTTAAAAGTATATGTTGGAGAGCTTTTGATTAATAGCATAATCTCTGATTTTATTTCTGTTGCTTCCTGATATCTCATTTTGAGATTCATCAATAGACAAGACATGGACAGTGAGGATCCTTCTGGTCTGAACTGATGGCTATTAGGCACCAGTGTTTTCTACCACAGGAGCACAGCAACTAAACTTCCTTCTTATAGTCCTCACATACTGAATTTCAGATGGTTCTGTGAAGACGCTCCTCTCCCATACTGTAAGTCCTAGGGGGCATCCTGAGCACCTCACTGGTGAATTGCCATTTCCCACTCCAGGGGATCTTCCTAACCCAGGGATCAAACCCTATGTTTTCTGTGTCTCCTGCATTGCAGGCAGATTCCAAGCCGAGCCCAATGAGCAGTTGACATTCCAGATTCACGCCTCTTTTGACCTTCATGGCTTCTCAAGAATGCCATGTGACTTACAGTTTTGTATTAATAAACAGGGAAAGACTTCTTTTTCATCCTGTACTGACATCTGGAATTCTGTTATGCTCATGTTTCAGAGCATCACAAGCACAATAAGTCAAAGTGCAAGAAAACACGGGCGCCATGTGTTTTCCAGAAAACAAATGTACCAGCAGGAGGGGCCATCCTCTCACCTTGAACCTGTGCCATTGTTTCTTGTGTTTTGCTTTTGCTTCAGGTATTTCTGCACATGTTTTGGCTAATTAATTTGTTCTTTTATGGCTCCTGAATTGTAAGTCACAGCTGGAAAGACCTTGCTACTCTGAGGTTACAAAGGTATTCATCTGTGTTTTCTTCTAAAATACAGAAAATAGAATTTTAACATAAAATTTTGGATCCAGTTATAGTTTGTGTCAATGTATTCTTGATATACTTCTTTCTTTATTTATGATATACTCAAGTCTTTTCCGCTTCATATCTTTCTAGGGTTTTGACAGCTCCAATTTCACAGTCTAGTCTTTTATGCCATCTTTTTTCTGTGTTCCTGTATTTCTGCATGTTTTGTTCTTATCCTTTCTTTAAAACAGAAAATACTTTATTACATGTATTTTTCATTCATGTTTGAACATTAGATCAAAATTTTTATCAACTATGTGACATGATTGTTACCATTTTCAGCTTTCTTACTGTATTGCTGTTTAAAAGTGGAATTTGTTATTGTGTTGTTATTTGTGTTAGTTACTGCAGCCAGTGAATTTTAAGTCAATGAATTTTCATGAACTATTACTGGTGCAGTTCTGGGCAGCAGCCATAGGACTGATCTGGAGTGCTTTCCCAAGCTTTCATAGTTAACTATTTTCTTTTTGTTTCTGCAAAGGGTTTATAATTATAGCACTTTGGCTCTCAAAGACCTACTAAAAGAAATCTTGCACTAATAGTTCTGATATTCCTACATCTCAAAGCATTGGTGTTTCAGTATATGCCCTCATTTAAGGAAGTTCTATCTGCTGGAATTAGTCATATCTGCTACCTCTGGGAAATAAACCTTCATCCCAGTTTCTAAATCTTCTGTTTATATAGAAATTCTTCCCTATTCAATATTCATTCTAATTCTAATGACCATCTTCTGGTAGGTCCCTCTCTTTCTGGAAGTTGATATAGTAAAATCTTGCAATTATATGTCCTAATAATGAAAATTATATTATGATGGGATATTAGTATCTACTCACTATGCATGTTTATTCTAAATTAGATGTAACTGACATATGATATTCTATTAGATGGGCAAGAAGATAGAATGGTGGACATACTGAGAATCCATAGGGCCATGGGAGTCTTTCCCATCTCAAAGTGGGACATGGAGGATGTGTAGCCATAATCACATTATTCTCCTTCCTCAGTTTTTCCATATATTGAGTATACACAATAGGCATCAACTAACTGGAAATATAGGCTTCCCACATGGCTCAGTGGTAAAGAATCCATCTGCTAAAGCAGGAGACAAAGGAGGTACAAGTTCAATTCCTGAGCCAAGATGATCCCCTGGAGATGGAAATGGCAACCCACTCCGACATTCTTGTCTGGGAAATCCCATGGACAGAGGAGCCTGGTAGGCTACAGTCCATGGAGTTGCAAAGAGTAGAACATGACTTAGTGACTGAGCACATCTGCAACTGGAAATATTCCTGGAATAACCAGTACTCTGGACATTTTCCCATTGATATTTAAACCAAGGTAGAAAATTGTCAGCGCATGATGCTAAAACCAGCTGCACCAGGTTGGATTTGAACTGTCTAGCTTGCCTGGAAAATCCTGTGGACTGAGGAGCCAGGTAGGCTGTAGTCCATGGGGTCGCTGAGAGTCAGACATGACTGAGCGACTTACCTTTCACTTTTCACTTTCACCCATTGGAGAAGGAAATGGCAACCCACTCCAGTGTTCTTGCCTGGAGAATTCCAGGGACTGGGGAACCTAGTGGGCTGCTGTCTCTGGGGTCACACAGAGTCGGACACGACTGAAGTGACTTAGCAGCAGCAGCAACAGCAGCAGCTCAGACACTGGAGAGCCCAAACAGCTACTGTGTAGTCTCAATTCAGTTATCTAATTAATCTCACAGTAATGGAACTCAACATTGTATGTGATTTAATATTGTGCATACCACGAGTTTGGACTTAGAATGTCTAGTCCTCTTTTATAGATTCCTGCTCACTTTGTGCACATTCTCATATAGGCGTCTCATGGGTTGTTCAAGACCTCTGCTTTGGGCAACATTGGAATACATTTGCTGCCTATAGATTGTTCTTTCTGATTCTAGTTTTCTTGAAAATGTAAGTTGTATATTTGTTATTATTACTGTGGTTATTGTTCTCCTTAACACTTGCTATGAATAGCTGAATGTACCCACTAGAACTAGAATTCTGTTGAGGGATTTAGAAAGATATTTTTAAATTCCTGAATATAACTTCTTACCTCTGAAATTAAGAAGTTCAAGCTTCATAAAATACAATTTAAGATTCACTAGTAGACTCTCATAAGATTCAATCATAGAACCAATTTCACCTAAATAATTTTTATTCATTTTACATTCTTTCTTTCTTGAGAATAATAATTTTTAATCTATTTCTCTTACAAAGTTCACCACTAGAACAGATATTAAAAATTATATATACCCTAGTTTCAAGGAAGTATAAAGGAGACTATGTCATCTTTGACCTTGTGAATAACAAAGCTGAACACATATAAGCCACTTAACTCAAAATATTCAATGTCGTTTCGCTTATGCTCTATAAAGAAACTTATGAAGGTATCTAGTATAGACATGTGAAATTTGACAATGTTCAAAATAACAGTATTTAGTCTTTGAAGAAAAGTGTAATTATTTTATAAAGTGTTACATTGATCCAAAGCACTTTTTCAATGATGAATATGCTTGGATTGCAGAATAAGACAAGATCAAATATTTTTTGTTCTGCTTTGATTCATGCTTTTTTCTTCTCAAATTAAACCTAATTTTAGCTGGCAGGATCCCAGCTATTAGTGTCTTATCTACTGTGACCATTTCCATCGTGATATGCAGAGGTCATTTGTATGATATTTGACTCTATTGATTTTAAAGTCATAAAACTCAATACCACATGGACACAATAAAAATGGAATTTGGGACTCCTGATGTGTGGCAGAGGGCAGTTTAAAAAAAAAAGAAGAAATGTGCCATCCTAGGAAATAAATTTTGATAGAGAAATAGCATTTTGAATACATATTGTTAGGGAGAGAAGAAAGGAACTGATTAAGACTAAAATGTAACAAAGTGAAAAGAAAGTAAAATTGAAAAATAAAATGGATTATAACATTAATATTGGTATAAAAAATTAACAAAAGTAAGGAAAAAATGTGTCTTTGACAGCTTCAAAGGAAATCTGGGGGGAAAAAATAACATGAATTGTGAATTTTCATAGAAGTCATATGTCATGTCTTTTAAGTACTCAGCAACTTTTGCACATCTTCCTTGAGAATTTTCTTCTCTCATGTTTCTGGATACTCAGGGTAGAAACCAGAAAACATACCTGCCCAGTATGCCTATCTTTTTGTTTTGTCAACTCAGGAACGCTATCAGTCCTTAGTTATCCAAACACTAATCTAGGTGTCTCTGTGAAGATATTTTGCAGAGGTCATTCAATTCCATAATCAATTGACTTTAAGTAAGGGGGATTATCCTAGATAATCTGTGTGGCCTGATTCAATCAGTTGTAAGGTTTAAAAGCAGATCTAAGGCTTACTGGAACAAGAAGACATTCTATCTGTGGACAGCAGCTTCAGCCTGTGCCCTGGAGTCTACCTGTTCTTCAAATTTTGAACTTGTCTAGCCAATCACCCTAAGATGCTAATGATCTCTGCAGGAACCTCCTAAATAGAAACATATATACATTTATGCATACACACATACACACATACTTACAAAGCACTACGTAACAAATGAAACATACTAGAGAGACAGAAAATCCTTGAGTATGGTGTCAGCAGAACACTGTCAGCTGGTATTAAAGGAAGCTGAAAGAAGATACAATGAAAGGTTGTTGGACCCCAGCCTTCAAATTCTGTCATGTCATAACTAAGTTGATAAATATATCTTAATATGCTTATTTTGTATTTATAGTTTCTGCATTAATTGCATAATTGTAAGTCTTTTCCAATTTTTCCTCCCCCCCCCCCCCCCCCCCCCCCCCCCCCCCCCCCTCCCATTGTACTCCTCCCTCAATCCCTCCCCCCTCTCCCCCCCCCTGTTCTCCTCTGTGCTCTCGTCTCCCCCCCCCGGTTTTGATATTAAACCAAAAAAAAAAAAAATTAATTTCCAATTTTTCCCATTTAACTTTTTTTATATTAACTCTTATATATTTTAAAAAAAAAAAAAGAATTCAGACGAATAAAACTCCTCAACTGCAAGTACATGCTAGCATTGATCAAAAAGGAAGAATGATTCAGAGAATATACCTAAGAATCAAAGAGGATTATTTCCAGGCCTTTAAATAAAATTCACCCAATGGGATTTGAAATTGATCCAGACTGGTGATTCCATTGGCCTTTATTTTCTTGCACTTTGAACAGGAACATCTATAACTGTTGTCCTATGCCTATCCCACCATGTCATTTTGCTACCAGGTAACATTCCTTGTGTTCACAGGTAAACAGATGGAAAGAAATTGTCTTCACTATGGTTTATACCCAGAAACTCATCTTCCCCCAACTAAGATGACATAGGTGATGAGATTTAGACTGATGACATTTTGAATGTTAAGCAGATTCTGTGGATTCTGAGACTTTAATGGATATTGGCATGAGATGAATGTATTTCTTATGTGGGAAGAGAATGAATCTTTGGTGACCAGAGGTGGACTGCAGAAAGCAGAGCAAAGGTTTCCCAAAGACCTTAATATACTAATCTCCAGAAACTATAATATGCTAGATTAGATGACAAAAGGTAATTAGGGTTGCAGATGGGATTGAAGTTGCTGATCATTTGATCTCAAAGTAGAGACATTAGCCAGAATTATCCAGGTGGATCTGGTATAATCAAGAAAGGTCTTTTGAAATGGAAGAGAGACTGGAAAAAGGACTGGAGAGATGCAAGTGTAAGAAGGACTTAAGCCCAACCTGCTGGTTTTGAAGATGGAGAAAGATGGGCCCAAATCAAGAAATTAGGGTGGTCTCTGGAAGCCAATGGCAACCCACTCCAGTACTCTTGCCTAGAAAATCCCATGGACTGAGGAGCCTGGTTCAGGCTACTGTCCATGGGGTTGCAAAGAGTTGGACACAACTGAACGGCTTCACTTTCTTTGTTTCACTGGAAGCCAGAAAAGGTAAAAAAATGGATTCTCTCTTAGAGCATATAAAAGGAATGGAACTCTACAAACATCTCAATTTTAGCCAAATATGACCCATTTTGGACACCTTTACCTTCTGAACTTTAATCTAATAAATTTATACTAATTTAAGCCACTAAACCTGTGATCATTTTTTAATAGCTGCCATAAGAAATTAGTACCTACAGCCTAGCCTTGCAGTGGGGAGTCAGGTACATGATGTAGGTTCCAGCATGTAGACTAGCTTCCTCAACACTGTGATTTGAAGGTGACAGGATGAACGGGTGGTACTCAGAATTCATTTTCTGGCAAGGTTAGAAGAGGAGGCTTTGTCCTACAGAAACATAAGTGGTAAAAGCCATGGTGCTGAGTTCAGTCCCAGGTCCGTAAGGCCAATCGTCTATTTCCATTTGCAGGCCAATGTGATATTCATGGAAGAGTCTTCTGGTGAAGTTTGGGCTTTAAGTCTGGCTGTAGAGCCTCTTTTAAGGGCCCCCCATGCCTAACTTGCTATCTCCTCTAGAGATTTCCTGACTTAATATCCTTTAAAAATCATTTTTTGAACTAGCTAGTGTACTTTTATTCCAATTAAGATTTCTGACATACACAATTTATCAAGGCAGAAGCTTCATTGAATTTTTGAGAAAGAAACCATATTTTAGGATTAATGTGAAAATAAATGTGAAAGAGCTGGAGAAACAGGGTAGAGATCACTTTGTTTAATAATCTGTGCCCTTCTGTATTAACTCCTGAGATGAGGAGAGTGCCAAATCAGTGTTGCAGTGAATGAACTAGGACCTTTATTTCCTCTCTGGGCAAATGAAATGCTAATTAGCTTGGTGTTTTAAATTCAAGCAGCTTATTCTTTCATTCACATGTGGGAATTCAAGCAAGTATAGTCTCATGTCAGAAAATTCTCTATAGTTTATAAAAGAGGAAACACGACAATGTTTCTTTTTAAGGAGGTAGACAGTGGACATCTTTTTGCCTACAAAACTATATAATATGTTTCTCATTAGTTTATTCTTATTAATTCTTCTATTTCTGTGACTGACACTCATTGGAAATGCATCATTTCCTTGGTCATGATGATACAGTTGTAAGATGTGGTCTTTGCCTTGCTAGACGTCTACATTTAAAGAAAAAAAGCAGGTATAATGAAAAAAAGAAAGCAATAAATGATACTGTAAAGCACTCAAAGGTCATATAAGAAAGTATGGTTAAACCTGCCTCAGAGATAAGAAGAGTGTTTAAAGCAAAGACAACATTAGGTATTAACCTTACTTGATAGAAAATGCAAGAGGAGGAAATCAGAACAGGGTATATCCCTAACGAAGCATGTGGAAAGCCAAAAAGATCATAGTGAGGTATAATATATTCATGAATGGTGAGCACAAAAAAATGAATGAAGTAAGGGAAATGCATCTATGCATTTGCATATGAGGATGCATATGTATATGCCTGTGTATGTGCGTGTTGTGTATGTATTGGGGGTTAAGTTTATAGGAAATAATCAAAAGAGGTCAGTAGTTAGGATAAAATTGTGAAAGAACTTGCATCTCATGAAATGGCATTTGGACTTAAAAACATTTAATCATATAAGCAAAAAGACTAGAGTGGTGTCTATTGGCAATGTGAAGAATATACTAAAGAGGAGACAGAAAGAAGGTATGGTAAATAACTAGATAACAATACATTGCATGCATGTGTGCTTAGTCGTGTCAGTCATGTCTGTCTCTTTGCAACCCCATGGACTGTGGCTCAATAGGCTCCTCTGTCCATGGGATTTTCCAGGCAAGAATACTGGAGTGGGTTGCCTTGCCCTCCTCCAGGAAATCTTTCAACCCAGGGATCAAACATGCATCTTTTACATCTTCTATATTGGCAGGCAGATTCTTTACCATTAGTGTCCCCTGGGAAGTCCAAATATAGACTACTGCAAGCCGAAGATATTGAAATGAAACTTCATTTCCATAGACAGTATGAGAAAGTAAGAACTTGCATTGAGCAAAGAAAGGGTAGGACACATGTGCTACTGATTCCATGTTGGAAGACTGAGAAGATGTTTTGGAGTATTTTGAAACAGACATTTTGTTTTTCTTGATAAGTATCCAGAATTCAGAGATACTGGAATCTATATACTTTCCCTATTAACTAGAGAAGGGAGAATGGGAATTTAAAAAAAGGCAAATAATGGAGATGCTAAGTTTCATCCCTTTGATGGGTCACCAGGTGGAGATAATCAAGGGGTTAAAAACACAAGTGGGGAGATTGATGTTGGGAAGACATATATTTTGCAATCAGTAATATATGCACAAAATTGGAAGCTGTGGAATCAGATTCATCAAGTCAAAGGCAAATATAGTGTGGAATCAAAAAAACAAGATATGAAATAAGTAAACAAAAAGATGAAAGGATAATGATAACAAAATGTACAATGTCATCTGAGTAAAAAAATGAGGCTATGTCATCTACTTAATGAGTTTTGCTCATATTCATAAGCGTTAAGCAAAATTCTATACATTAAATCTGTACTTTAAACACTTTAGCAGGAATGCTTTATGATGAGAGATTCTTAGTACCTAGGTACTACACTAATTGCAGAGAATTCACAGTCTAACCATATGCAACTATCTCTTCAAAGTTTTGAGTTGAAATTCAGGTACATAATAAGTTATAGATCATAATAATTTTTTAAAAAACCTCCTAATATATTGCTGCATAGATTTATAGAAATAGATGTATTTGATGCTCCCTCTTTTCCTAATAAACTTAATATATAACTATTTCAAAGGAAAATTGGATTATTTCTATAATCAAACTGAAGTACTTGCTTAACCGTAATATTGTAAAGGATAAGCACATATTGTAAATTTTAAAAATAATTTTTACAACAGATAAATTTTTGGGAATTAGTCCTTAAAAATATGTTTGCATCATGGGGTACAAATCACATTTTGCTAATCTTTATTTCAATTAAGTTCAGTTCAGTCGTTCAACTGTGTCCGACTCTTTGTGACCCCATGAACCACAGCATGCCGGGCCTCCTTGTCCATCACCAACTCCCGGAGTCCACCCAAAACCATGTCCATTGAGTCAGTGGTGCCATCCAACCATCTCATCCTCTGTCATCCCCTTCTCCTCCTGCCCCCAATCTTTCCCAGCTTCAGGGTCTTTTCAAATGAGACAGCTATTCACATCAGGTGGCCAAAATATGAGTTTCAGCTTCAACAACAGTCCTTCCAATGAACACCTAAGACTGATCTCCTTTAGGATGGACTGGTTGGATCTCCTTGCAGTCCAAGGGACTCTCAAGAGTCTTCTCCAACACCACAGTTCAAAAGCATCAGTTCTTCAGCACGCAGCTTTCTTCATAGTTCAACACTCACCTCCGTACATGATCACTGGAAAAACCATAGCCTTGACGAGATGGACCACTGTTGGCAAAGTAATGTCTCTGCTTTTAAATATGCTGTCTAGGTTGGTCACAGCTTTCCTTCCAAGGAGTAAGTGTCTTTTAATTTCATGGCTGCATTCACCATCTGCAGTGATTTTGGAGCCCAGAAAAATAAAGTCAGCCACTGTTTCTCCATCTATTTCCCATGAAGTGATGGGACAAGAGGCCATGACTTAGTTTTCTGAATGTTGAGCTTTAAGCCAACTTTTTTACTCTCCACTTTCATTTTCATCAAGAAGCTCTTTAGTTCTTCTTCACTTTCTGCCATAAGAGTGATGTCATCTGCATATCTGAGCTTATTGATATTTTTCCTGGAAATCTTGATTCCAGCCTGTGCTTCTTCCATCCCAGCGTTTCTCATGATGTACTCTACATGTAAGTTAAATCAGCAGGGTGACAATATACAGCCTTGACGTACTTCTTTTCTTATTTGGAACCAGTCTGCCATTCCATGTCCAGTTCTAACTATTGTTTCCTGACCTGCATACAGATTTCTCAAGAGGCAGGTCAGGTGGTCTGGTATTCCCATCTTGTTCAGAATTTTCCACAGTTTACTGTTATCCACACAGTCAAAGGCTTTGGCATAGGCAATAAAGCAGAAATGTTTTTCTGGAACTCTCTTGCTTTTTCAATGATCCAGAGGATGTTGGCAATTTGATCTCTGGTTCCTCTGCCTTTTCTAAAACCAGCTTGAACATCTGGAAGTTCCACAGTTCACATATTGCTGAAGCCTGACTTGGAGAATTTTAAGCATTACTTTACTAGTGTGTGGCCACTGCTGAGTTTTCCACATTTGCTGGCATATGGAGTGTGGCACTTTCATAGCATCATCTTTCAGGATTTGAAATAGTTCAACTGGAATTCCATCACCTGCACTAGCTTTGTTAGTAGTGATGCTTCCTAAGGCCCACTTGACTTCACAAGCCAGGATGTCTGGCTCTAGGTGAGTGATCACACCATCGTGATCATCTGGGTCATGAAGATCTTTTTTGTACAGTTTTTCTAAGTATTCTTGCCCCCATTCTTAATATCTTCTGCTTCTGTTAGGTCCATGCTATTTCTGTCCTTTATTGAGCCCATCTTTGCACGAGGGCTCCCTTCTTTTCATAGCTATATGTAAGGCCTCCTCAGTCAGCCATTTTGCTTTTTTGCATTTTTTTTTTTTCTTGGGGATGGTTTTGATTTCTTTGGTCTTCTTTCTTGGGGATGGTCTTTCTTTCTTGGTCTTCTTTCTTGGGGATGGTCTTTCTTGGGGACAGGATATACAGGTCCTGTCTCCTGTATAATGTCAGGAACCTCCATCTATAGTTCATCAGGCACTCTGTCTATCAGATCTAGTCCCTTAAATCTATTTCTCACTTCCATTCTGTATAGTCATAAGGGATTTGATTTAGGTCATACCTGAATGATCTACTGGAGTACTTTTTAAACTTCTATAGATTTTATAATTTAATTAATATTTGTTCAAATTTACAGAAGTTGTGGTTGAAAATTGAATTATTGAAAATCTTTTATATTTAATTTTTTTTTTTTTTTTTTTTTATAATTGAGTAGAAGACTGACTTGGTCTTGGTTGTGCATTCTGAATAATCAGTCAGATAGAAAATGTTAATATACATGAAAAACATTTTTTTCTGGAAGAAGGCAAGTAGATGAACAAAAGATGTCAACAACTGAAAAGCAATGTTTACTTTGTAATTAGATATATAAAGAACAGGAAAATGGGCTCATTCAGCAATACACCAGTTCCTCATTTATTTTCTGAATTTACATAGTTGAAAGGAAAACAAAATATCAAAATAAAAGTTTCATGTCTTAATCTTACTACTTCCTAGAAAGTGAGGAACCCCCATCTTTCCATTTTCCCCCAATTTTGAATACTATACTTGCTGTGATAAACACTTTAAAGATTTCTTCCCTCTTTAGTGAATAAAAGTAATAAATTGGTACTTCATTCACTCTTATTACTAGAAAAAAGTTAGAGTTTTATGAAAATCCAATGCCTTTTCAATTGATATACTTTACAAATTTAAGAACTATGAAAGGCCCATCAGCTCTAAAGAACATCGATGTAATTGGAGGTTTTGGTAGTCTCATAATTGCATTTCTATAAATGCTTAAATGCATTTTTGTTTGAAAATGAGAGGTACATATCATAAAATGAGAAGATACACATAATACATGACCCTTTTGAGTGGAAATCTGAGACACCAATGAATTTTTATCACTGAAGAAATTGTTGTCTTTTCTTGAGACTCTCCTTTCTTAAGCAGTCTGAATTTTGCTATCAGTAAAATCTCAAAGCTGATTTCATGAAAAAACATTGAGAACTTCTTAGCACCTTCCATTTCTCATACCTTTCTTGCTGTATTTGCCTAACATAAAAATCTATTTCATGCTTACATACAATTTTTATCAAGTCCTAAATTTTAAAAATAAGTCAAAACCTTTTAATCCATTAGAGATTATCAATAATAAATAAATGATATTCTGCTTTTTTATAGCTTAAATATCTTTATATGTTTCTGTTGTCCAAGTATTCTATTTTTCTATCACACACAAAAAATCGTGAAATGTTACGTAACAGACATTTAACAAATACCACATTCGAGGTCAGAGGCGGCAGCCAAGAGGAGTTACCACACTCCTGAGGTCAGGGGTGGTGGCCAAGAGGAGCAACCCCACCTCCAAAGAGCAGCAGCTATGCAGGCGCAAGAGGTCCGAAAGGAGCTACTCCATGTTCAAGGTCAGGAAGGGTGGCCGTGAGGAGATATCCCTCGTCCAAGGTAAGGAGCAGTGGCTGCTCTATGCTGGAGCAGCCGTGAAGAGATACCCCACTTCCAAGGTAAGAGAAACCCAAGTAAGATGGTAGGTATTGTGAGAGAGCATCAGGGGGCAGACACACTGAAACCATAATAAAATAAAACTAGCCAATTTGATCAGGTGGACCACAGCCTTGTCTAACTTGACGAAATTAAGCCCTGCCTTGTGGGACCACCCAAGACAGGAGGGTCAGACCTCCCCACCATGATCCTCCTGTCTTGGGTGTCCTTTTCATTATAGGGGACAAGAATGCAAAAGTAGGAAGTCAAGAAACACTTGGAGTAACAGGCAAATTTGGCCTTGGAGTATGGAATGAAGCAAGGCAAAGGCTAATAAATTTTTGCCAAGAGAACACACTGGTCATAGCAAACACCCTCTTCCAACAACACAAGAGAAGAGTCTACATATGGACATCACCAGATGGTCAACACCAAAATCAGATTGATTATATTCTTTGCAGCCAAAGAAGGAGAAGCTCTATGCAGTCAGCAAAAGCAAAACTGGGCACTGACTGTGGTTCAGATCATGAACTCCTTATTGCCACATTTAGACTTAAATTGAAGAAAGTAGGGAAAACCACTAGACCATTCAGGTATGACCTAAATCAAATCCCTTATGATTATACAGTGGATGTGAGAAATAGATTTAAGGGACTAGATCTGATAGATAGAGTGCCTGATGAACTATGGACTGAGGTTTGTGACATTGTACAGGAGACAGGGATCAAGACCATTCCCAAGAAAAAGAAATGAAAAAAGCAAAATTGCTGTCTGAGGAGGCCATACAAATAGCTATGAAAAGAAGAGAAGTGAAAAGCAAAGGAGAAAAGAAAAGATATAAGCATCTGAATGCAGAGTTCCAAAGAATAGCAAGGAGAGATAAGAAAACCTTCCTCCGCAATCACTGCAAAGAAATAGAGGAAAACAACAGAATTGGAAAGACTAGAGATCTCTTCAAGAAAATCAGAAATACCAAGGGAACTCCTCACGCAAAGATGGGCTCAATAAAGGACAGAAATGACATGGACCTAACAGAAGTAGAAGATATTAAGAAGAGGTGGCAAGAATACAGAGAAGAACTGTACAAAAAAGATCTTCATGGCCCAGATAATCACGATGGTGTGAACACTCATCTAGAGCCAGATATCCTGGCATGTGAAGTCAAGTGGGCCTTAGGAGGCATCATTACTAACAAAGCTAGTGGAGGTGATGGAATTCCAGTTGAGCTCTTTCAAATCCTGAAAGATGATGCTGTGAAAGTGCTGCACTCAATATGCCAACAAATGTGGAAAACTCAGCAGTGGCCACAGGACTGGAAAAGGTCAGTTTTCATTCCAATCCCAAATAAAGGCAATGCCAAAGAATGCTCAAACTACTGCACAATTGCGCTTATCTCACATGCTTGTAAAGTAATGCTTAAAATTATCCAAGCCAGGCTTCAGCAATACATGAACTGTGAACTTCCAGATGTTCAAGCTGGTTTTAGAAAAGGCAGAGGAACCAGAGATCAAATTGCCAGAATCCGCTGGATCATGGAAAAAGCAAGAGAGTTCCAGAAAAACATCTATTTCTACTATTGCCTGCGCCAAAGCCTTTGACTATGTGGATCACAATAAACTGTGGAAAATTCTGAACAAGAGAGGAATACCAGACCACCTGACCTGCCTCTTGAGAAACCTGTATGCAGGTCAGTAGGCAATAGTTAGAACTGGACATGGAACAAAAGACTGGTTCCAAATAGGAAAAGGAGTACGTCAAGGCTGTATATTGTCACCGTCTTTATTTAACTTATATGCAGGGTACATCATGAGAAACACTGGGCTGGAAGAAGCACAAGCAGAATCAAGATTGCCAAGAGAAATATCAATAACCTCAGATATGCAGATAACACCAGCCATACAGCAAAAAGTGAAGAGGAACTGAAGATCCTCTTGATGAAAGTGAAAGAGGAGAGTGAATAAGTTGGCTTAAAGCTCAACATTCAGAAAACTAAGTCATGGTCTTTTGCCCCATCACTTCATGGGAAATAGATGGGGAAACAGTGGAAAGAATGGCAGACTTTATTTTTCTGGGCTCCAAAATGGCTGCAGATGGTGATTGTAGCCATGAAATTAAAAGACACTTACTCCTTGGAAGGAAAGTTATGACCAACCTAGACAGCATATTCTAAAGCAGAGACGTTACTTTGCCATTAAAGGTCCATCTAGTCAAGGCTATGGTTTTTCCAGTGGTCATGTATGGATGTGAGAGTTGGAATGTGAAGAAAGCTGAGCGCCGAATAATTGATGCTTTTGAACTGTGGTGTTGGAGAAGACTCTTGAGAGTCCCTCGGACTGCAAGGAGATCCAACCCGTCCATTGTAAAGGAGATCAGTCCTGGGTGTTCATTGGAATGACTGATGCTATAGCTGAAACTCCAATATTTTGGCCATCTCATGCAAAGATTTGACTCATTGGAAAAGACTGTGATGCTGGAAGGGAATGAGGATAGAAGGAGAAGGGGATGACAGAGGATGAGATGGCTGGATGGCATCACTGACTCAATGGACATGTGTTTGGGTAAAGTCCGGGAGTTCGTGATTGACAGGGAGTCCTGGTGTGTTGCGATTCATGGGGTCACAAAGAGTCAGACACATCTGAGTGATTGAACTGAACTGAACTAATATTTTAAAAGAGGAGTTCATAAAAACAGAGTTGCCATGTAATCCCAGGAGGAGAAGGGGACAACAGAGGATGAGATGGCTGGATGGCATCACTGACTCAATGGACGTGAGTCTGAGTGAACTCCAGGTGTTGGTGATGGACAGGGAGGCCTGGCATGCTGTGATTCATGGGGCCACAAAGAGTCATACACGACTGAGCAATTGATCTGATCTGATCTGATCTGATCCCACAATCCCACTCCTGGACATACATCTGGACAAAACTATAATTTGATAAGATACATACATCCTTATATTTATATCACTATCTATGATAGCCAAGGCATGGAAACAACCTAAATATCTATCGACAGATGAAAGGATAGAGAAGATATGTAAATGTGTGTGTACATATCAACAGATGAACATATGGAAAAGATATATGTATGTGTGTGTATGTACATATATATAGAGAGAGATGAATGGATATAGAAGATATATATATATATGTGTGTGTGTGTATATATACATAAAATGCAATACTACTCAATCATAAATAACAATAAAATAGTGTCATTTGCAGCAAAATGGATAGATTTAGAGGTTACTGTACTAAACTAAGTAAGTCAGAAAGAGAAAGACAAATACCATATGATATTACTGATGTGGAATCTAAAATATCCAAAACATGACACAAATTAACTTATCTGTGAAATAAAACCACAGTCATGGACATAGAGAACACAATTCTTGTTGCCAAGTGGGAGGGAAGGTGGCAGGTTGAATCAGGAGTTTGAGGCCAGAAGATGCAAAGTATTACATATAGAAAGGATAAACAGCAAGCTCTTATTGTATAGCACAGGGAACTATATTTAATTTCCTATATTAAAACATAATTGAAAAGAATAGGAAAGAGAATATATATATAAGTATATAAATATATATAAGTATGTAAATATATTTATATTTATAAATATATTAAAACAGACATATTATAAATATATATTTGTATTATATCATAAATATTTTATATTTATAAATATATATATTTATATTTATATATATACATATATAAAGCTGAATCACTTTGCTGTACATCAGAAACAAAAAGTGAATAAACAGGAAAAACATATCATTTCTTTCAGGCATTTTTGCTGAGACTGTGTCCAGGGGCTGTATCTAAATATGGCCATACTGTGTGCATGCTCAGTCATGTCTGACATGTTGTGAGCCTATCGACTCTAGCCCGTCAGGCTTCTCTGTCCATGTAACTTTCCAGACAAGAATGCTGGGGTGCATTGCCATTTCCTATTCCAGGGTATCTTTCAGTCTCAGGGATCAAACTCAGTTCCCCTTAAGCTCCTGTGTTGGCAGGCATATTCTTACCAAAAAGCCACCTGGAAAGCTCAACTAAATATGGCCATAAGATTGGAATAAAACAAATTAAATTCAGAATTATACACAGACTTTTGTTCAAGCCACCTCTGAGCAACTGAACACTCTTAACATAAAATTTCTCCCACCTTATGATCAATTTTATGAATTAAAATTTAAAGAGACAGCTTAAACTTTATTTTTCTTAGACACTATATTCAAATTAGTAATGAGGTAAATTCCTGAGCTACCTATAGACAGAATATTATGAAATGTAATGAGGACAATTAAGTTCTACAGTTTTTAACATGTATGTCATTGATGAATTGCATCAAGCACATAAAATCAGGTTGCCTTATGGTGTTATAGAAAATAGAGTATATCTTTCAAAAATGGATGGTGGCTATATATTCTAAAGTATTCATTTGAGCCCAGGGTATCGACCTTGATATGTTGTTTTTCAGGACTCATCTGAGGCTGATATCTGTGGCTACAGTTTTTGAAATATTTAGTAATTGGCTGTTTTTATTGTGTGTTTGTGTGTGAATGTGTATGTGTGCTTGTCGGTATTTTTATGTATGTATCTATGCCTTTTAAAATCCTGTCCCATGAAATGATTATTCCTTATTTTCTTTATATAAATGTCAGGTTTTTTCAATAAACATCTCTGCTGCTGCTGCTGCTGCTGCTGCTAAGTCACTTCAGTCGTGTCCGACTCCGTGCGATCCCATAGACGGCAGCCCACCAGGCTCCCCCTGTCCCTGGGATTCTCCAGGCAAGAACCTGGAGTGGGTTGCCATTTCCTTCTCCAATGCATGAAAGTGAAAAGTGAGAGTGAAGTCGCTCAGTCATGTCTGACTCTTAGCGACCCCATGGACTGCAGCCTTCCAGGCTCCTCCATCCGTGGGATTTTCCAGGCAAGAGTACTGGAGTGGGGTGCCATTGCCTTCTCCGATAAACATCTCTAGAGAATTTATATCTATAGTCAAGGATGCTCCTATCTTAGGGAAACCACACATTACTAATTTTATTGGTTCATACAATCAATGTGGTTCAAGAAGAATATTATCAGTGATATGTAATCAACATAAGTATAAAGAATGCAACGGAAATGTTTACAATAGCTTATCTGAGAAAGCATAATGACCAGAGAAGACAACCAAAGCACTTGTTTAATGAAAAGGATGTAACCTGTTACTTTTTAAGTTGACTGAATTCACTTGCCATCTAGTTTATATATGCACTGAATTTCTTGTATTTCAGAATAATCAGGCAATCTGTATACAAAAGAAGCAGAGTTGATTGTAATCTTCCAAATTTCAAAACATTATAAAGAATTAAGAAATCACTAGTGGAAATGTTATTAGAAATTAGCATTGGTGTCATGATCTTAGGAACTCATCCAGAGTAATTTTTTAATAGTTAAATCATGGAGAAGACTCTTGAGAGTCCATTGGACTGTAACGAGATCAAACTAGCCAATCCTAAAGGAAATCAACCCTGAATATTCATTAGAAGGACTGAGGCTGAAGCTGAACTGTTAATACTTTAGCCACCTAATGCGAAGAACTGACTCATTGGAAAAGACCCCTAGTCTGGGAAAGATTGAAGGCAGGAAGGGAAAGGGATGACAGAGGATGAGATGGTTGGATATCTCTGCTTTTGAATATGCTATCTAGGTTGGTCATAACTTTCCTTCCAATGAGTGTCTTTTAATTTCATGGCTACAGTCACCATCTGTAGTGATTTTGGAGCCCAGAAAAATAAAGTGTTATAACTATATCTAAAGGTATATAACTATATCTAACTATATATATCTATATAAATGTAATAACCAATTTATATAATTACAAAGGTAACAAAGATGGCAGACTAGAAGGAAGTGTAGTCATTTTCTACTGCAAGAACTCCACAATTGCAATTCATGGCTCAACAACCATCAATAGGAGAATGTTAGATCCCACCAAATAAAGAAGCCCCATATCCAAGGGCAAAGGATAAATCCCAACAAGATGGTAGGAGGGGTGAAATCACGTTTAGAATCAAACCCCATACCTGCCAGAGATGCTCGGAGGGCTTAAAAAATCTGTAGAATAGACTTTTGGACTCTGGGACTGGGAGAGGGTGGGACGATTGGGGAGAATAGCATTGAAATATGTATAATATCATATCTGAACGAGTCAGTCCAGGTACGTGCCCGATAACAGATGCCTGGGACTGGAGCACTGGGATGACCTGGAGGGATGGTGTGGGAGGGGGGGGGAGGAGGGTTCAGGATGGGGAGCACGGGTATTCTGGTGGCGGATCCATCTCGATGTATAGTAAAAGTAATACAATATTGTAAAATAAATAAATAAATAAATAAATAAATAAATAAAGCATTAAAAAAAAAAAAAAAAAAAAAAAATCTGTACACCAGGACCCAGAGACTCCACAGAGACTGAGTCAGACCTGCCTTTGAGTGTTTGACTGCCTCCTGCAGAGGCACAAGCCAGCAGTAATCTGCCACACAGACAGGGGCTCTGGCTGCAGCAGACCTGAAAGACAGTGTGTGAGCCCCACCATTGAGCCACCAATCAGATGACCCAATAACTGGAGAACAATTATACCAAAGAAGTTCTCACACTGGTACAAAAGTTCTAGGACTCATCAAGATTTCCAAACTTGGGGATCCAGAAAAGGGACTGAGAACCCCCAGGGATTTGACTTTAGAGGCCAGTGGGATTTACAGAACTTCCACAGGACTGGGGAAACAGACTCTTAGGGGCACAGACCAAACCTTGTGCACACCAGGACCCAGAAGAAAGAAGCAGTGACCCCATAAGACTTAGCTAGACTTGACTGTGAGTGTCCAGGAGTCTCCTGCAGAGGTATGGGTCCACAGTGGCCTGCTGCAGGGTCAGGGATACTGAATACAACAGTGCTGGCCTCAGGCCTTTTGAGGCAGTCACCATTACTGCCGTTACTCCTACCAGTTTGGTTTCAGGCCAAAAAACAAGGAAGCAACACAGATCAGATCAGTTGCTCAGTAGTGTACAACTCTTTGTGACCCCATGAATTGCAGCACGCCAGGCCTCCCTGTCCATCACCAACTCCCGGAGTTCACTCAGACTCACATCCATCAAGTCAGTGATGCCATCCAGCCATCTCATCCTCTGTCGTCCCCTTCTCCTCCTGCCCTCAATCCCTCCCAGCATCAGAGTCTTCTCCAATGAGTCAACTCTTCGCATGAGGTGGCCAAAGTACTGCAGTTTCAGCTTTAGCATCATTCCTTCCAAAGTAATCCCAAGGCTGATCTCCTTCAGAATGGACTGGTTGGATCTCCTTGCAGTCCAAGGGACTCTCAAGAGTCTTCTCCAACACCACAGTTCAAAAGCATCAATTGGTCGGCGCTCAGCCTTCTTCACAGTCCAGCTCTCACATCCATACATGACCACAGGAAAAACCATAGCCTTGATTAGACGAACCTTTGTTGGCAAAGTAATGCTTCTGCTTTTGAATATGCTATCTAGGTTGGTCATAACTTTCCTTCCAAGGAGCAAGCGTCTTTTAACTTCATGGCTGCAGTCACCATCTGCAGTGATTTTGGAGCCCAGAAAAATAAAGTCTGACACTGTTTCCACTGTTTCCCCATCTATTTCCCATGAAGTGATAGGACCAGAGGCTATGATCTTCGTTTTCTTAATGTTGAGCTTTAAACCAACTTTTTCACTCTCCACTTTCACTTTCATCAAGAGGCTTTTTAGTTCCTCTTCACTTTCTGCCATAAGGGTGGTGTCATCTGCATATCTGAGGTTATTGATACTTCTCCCAGCAATCTTGATTCCAATTTGTGTTTCTTCCAGTCCAGTGTTTCTCATGATGTACTCTGCATATAAGTTAAATAAACAGGGTGACAATATACAGCCTTGACATACTCCTTTTCCTATTTGGAACCAGTCTGTTGTTCCATGTCCAGTTCTAACTGTTGCTTCCTGACCTGCATACAGATTTCTCAAGAGGCAAGTCAGGTGGTCTGGTATTTCCATCTCTTTCAGAATTTTCCACAGTTTATTGTGATCCACACAGTCAAAGGCTTTGGCATAGTCAATAAAGCAGAAATAGATGTTTTTCTGGAACTCTCTTGCTTTTTCCAAGATCCAGCCGATGTTGGCAATTTGATCTTTGGTTCCTCTGCCTTTTCTAAAACCAGCTTGAACATCAGGAAGTTCACGGTTCACATATTGCTGAAGCCTGGCTTGGAGAATTTTGAGCTTTACTTTACTAGCGTGTGAGATGAGTGTAATTGTGTGGTAGTTTGAGCATTCTTTGGCATTGCCTTTCTTTGGGATAGGAATGAAAACTGACCTTTTCCAGTCCTGTGGCCACTTCTGAGTTTTCCAAATTTGTTGGCATATTGAGGGCAGCACTTTCACAGCATCATCTTTGAGGATTTGGAATAGCTCAATTGAAATTCCTTCACCACCTCCAGCTTTGTTCGTAGTGATGCTTTCTAAGGCCCACTTGACTTCACATTCCAGGATGTCTGGCTCTAGGTCAGTGACTGCACCATCGTGATTATCTGGGTCATAAAGATTTTTTTGTACAGTTCTTCTGTGTATTCTTGCCACCTCTTCTTAATATCTTCTGTTTCTCTTAGGCCCATACCATTTCTGTCCTTTATCGAGCCCGCGTTTGCATGAAATGTTCCTTTGGTATCTTTGATTTTCTTGAAGAGATCCCTAGTCTTTCCCATTCTGTTGTTTTCCTCTATTTCTTTGCATTGATTGCTGAAGAAGGCTTTCTTATCTCTTCTTGCTATTCTTTGGAACTCTGCATTTGTAGAACACAGCCCCACCCATCAACAGAAAATTGGATTAAAGATTTACTGATCATGACCCCACCCATCAGGTCCAGACTCAGATTCCCCCACACCCAGTCCCTCACATCAGGATGTTTCCACAAGCCTCTAATTTTTATTTATCAGAGGGCAGACAGAATGAAAACCACAATCACAGACAACTAACCTAACTGATCACATGGGCCACAGCCTTGTCTATCTCAATGAAATTATGAGCCATGCAGTGTAGGGTTACCCAACATGGACGGTCATGGCAGAGAGTTCTGGCTAAACATGGTCCACTGGAGAAGGGAATGGCAAACCACTTCAGTATTCTTGTCTTAAAGAACCCCATGAACATTATGAAAAGACAAAAAGATAGGACACTAAGAGATGAAATCCCCAGGTCGGTAGGTGCCCATATGCTACTGAAGAAATAACTCCAGAAAGAATGAAGAGACAGAACCAAAACAAAAACAACACCCAGTTTTGGATGTGACTGGTGATGGAAGCAAAGTCTGATGCTGTAAAGAACAATATTGCATAGAAAACTGGAATGTTAGGTCAATGAATCAAGGCAAATTGGAAGTGATCAAATAGAAGATGGCAAGAGTGAATATTAACACTTTAGTAATCCGAGAACTAAAATGGACCAGAATGTGTAGATGAGCATTATATCTACTACTGTGGTCAAGAATCGCTTAGAAGAAATGGAATAGCCCTCAAAGTCAACAAAAGAGTCTGAAATGCAGTAACTGGGGGCAATCTCAAAAACAACAGAATGATCTCTGTTTATTTTCAAGGTAAACCATTCAATATTATAGTTATCCAAGTCTATGCTACAATCACTAATGCTGAAGAAGTGAAGTTGAATGTTTCTATGAAGACCTACAAGCCTTTCTAGAACTGACACCCAAAAAAGATGGCCTTTTCATTACTGCGGACTAGAATGCAAAAGTAGGAAGTCAATAGATACATGGAATAACAGGTGCATTTGGCCTTGGAGTACAAAAGGAAGGAGGGCAAAGGCTAACAGAGTTCTTCCAAGAGAATGCACTGATCATAACAAACACCCTCTTCCAACAGCCAAGACTCTACACATGGACATCACCAGATGGTCAATATCAAAATCAGATTGACTATATTCTTTGTAGCCAAAGATAGAGAAGGTCTATACAGTCAGCAAAAACAAGACCAGGACCTGACTGTGACTCAGATCACTTTTTATTGCAAAATTCAGACTTAAATTGAAGAAAGTAGGGAAAACTACTAGACCATTCAGGTATGACATAAATCACATACAGTAGAAGTGATAAATAGATTCAAGGGATTAGATCTGATAGACAGAGTGCCTGAACAGCTATGGACAGAGAGAGGTTCATGACATTGTATAGGAAGTGGGGATCAAAACAATACCCAAGAAAAAGAAATGCAAAAAGGCAAACTGGTTGCCTGAGGAGACCTTACAAATAGCTGAGAAATGAAGAGAAGGGAAAGGCAAAAGGGTTAAGAAAAGATATACCCAACTGAATATAGAGTTCCAAAGATTAGCAAGGAGAGATAAGAAAACCTTCCTCAGTGATCAATGCAAAGACATAGAGAAAAACAATAGAATGGGAAAAACTAGATATCTCTTCAAAAAATTAGAGATACAACTCCTCATGCAAAGATCGGCACAATTAAGGACAGAAATGTTACAGACCTTACAGAAGCAGAAGATATTAAGAAGAGGTGGCAAGAATACACAGAAGAACTATTCAATAAAGATCTTAATGACGTAGATAATGGTGTGTAATGATCATGATGGTGTGATCATTCACCTACAACCAGATATCCTGGAGTGTGAAGTCAAGTGGGCCTTAGGAAGCATCATCACGAACAAAGCTAGTGGAGGTGATGGAATTCCAGCTGAGCTATTTCAAATCCTGAAAGATGATGCTGTGAAAGTGTTGCACTCAATATGCCAATAAATTTGGAAAACTCAGCAGTGGCCACAGGACTGGAAAAGGTCAGTTTTCATTCCAATCCCGAAGAAAAGTAATGCCAAAAAATGCTCAAACTACCACACAGTTGCACTCATCTTACATGCTAGCAAAGTAATGCTCAAAATTCTCCAAGCTAGTCTTCAACAATACGTGAACCAAGAACTTCCAGATGTTCAAGACAGATTTAGAAAAGGCAGCGGAATGAGAGATCAAAATGCCAACATCTGTTGGATTATAGAAAAAGCAAGAGAATTCCATAAAAACATCTATTTTGGCTTCGTTGACTATGCCAAAGCCTTTGACTGTGTGGATCACAGCAAACTGAAAAATTCTAAAAGAGACGGGAATACCAGTCCACCTGATCTGCCTCCTGAGAAATCTGTATGCAAGTCAAAGAACAACAGTTAGAACCAGACATGGAACAATGGACTTGTCCTCCATGGAAAGGAGGACATCAAAGCTGTATATTGTCACCTGCTTATTTAACTTATATGCAGAGTACATCATGTGAAATGCTGGGCTGGATGAAGCACAAGCTGGAATCAAGATTGCCAGGAGAAATATCAATAACTTCAAATAAGCAGATAGCACCACTCTTATGGCAGAAAGTCAGAGAAAGAACTAAAAAGCCTCTTGACGAAAGTGAAAGAGGAGGGTGAAAAAGCTGTCTTAAAGCTCAACATTCAAAAAATGAAGATCATGGCATTTGGCCCCACCACTTCATGGCAAATAGAAGAGGAAACAATGGAAACAGTGACAAACTATTTTCTTGGGCTCCAAAATCACTGCAGATGGTAACTGCAGCCATGAAATTAAAAGTTGCTTGCTCCTTGGAAGAAAAACTGTGACCAGACTAGACAGCACATTAAAAAGCAGAAACATTACTTTGCTGACAAAGGTCCGTCTGGTCAAAGCTATAGTTTATTCCAGTAATCATGTATGGATGTCTGAGTTAGACTATAAAGAAAGCTGAGTGCCAAAGAATTGATGCCTTTAAACTGTGGTGTTATAAAGTCCCTTTGACTACAAGGAGATCAAACCAGTCAATGTTTTTCCATCTGATGCTAAGAACTGACTCATTAGAATAGACCCTGATGCTGGGAAAGATTAAAGGCAGGAGGAGAAAGGATTGACAGAGGATGAGATGGCTGGATGTCATCACTAACTCGATGGACATGAGTTTGAGCAAGCTCTGGAATTGGTGATAGACAAGAGAAGCCTCATGTGCTGCAGTCCATGGGGTCTCAATGAGTGGAACACGATTGAGCAACTAACTGAACTGAACTGAATTTTATAATGGACCTGAGCATCCACAGATTTAGCTATGTGTTCCTGGAACCCATCCCCAGAGGATACTGTGGAGTGATTGCAATTCATTACTACTTACAGAAAAATGATGCAGGGTAGAACCTATAATACCTATACCTATGCATATAGCCCACTCAATGTAAGCAAATATGCAAATATTTCAGTAGTTTTTGACTACCAATACATTAGTATTTTATATTCTTTTTATAACCTTGTTCTATTTAAAAATAACAAATATAAATGGTAAAATAACAGTGAGATATAAAGGTTCAGTTAGAAAATTGAGATCTAGTCTGTTGAAATATTAGAAAATAAGTATTAGTGGAATTAAAAACAAAGACTTCACAAATCCAATTATATTAATTTCAGTTCTTTTCTTTTCTTTCTAAATGGGGCATAACCCAGTTCTGACTAGAGATGTCTTTGGTGGCATTATATGCTTTACAAGGGCAGTATTATTAAGAACTTAATTTCAGTTGGGAAATAATTCACAGACCTGTTAAGAAAATATAATTATATCTAAACATTTACAGATAAGTATATGAATATTTGTTTCAGAATCCATGTACTATTAGTCTTCATTTTATTATTAAAAATGAGAGAAGATTTCCGTTATATTACCAAATCCATAATTGGTATGCAGGAAAAGGCACTCAGAGGACATTTGCCACAAGGTCAGTTGAGTCAAAGAGAAGCATATTATGGAAAAGTTAAATGTATTAAAGGATTGACATGTCTTAGTAATGAGGAATGATTTTATTAATCTCTCTATTACAGTGAGCACAAAGTTCAATCACAAATTCTGCATGAGTTGTTTTGGGATTTTGTAGAAAATATGATCTTTTTCCTCCCCTTCACTTTATTTATGACTTTAATTTTCAAAGTAATCTGGGAGGAAAAATAAAAAGAATAATATCTTTGCATCTATTTGTTAATAGGAGAATGGTTAATGAATGATTATTCTTATCTCCTTTGGACTCAAGATGTCAAAGTACTAAGATATAAATTCCATTATTCTTCAAACATAAGGCAAAGGCCTGCTTTTATGAAGTCTCTAAAGGAAGTTATGTGGTTACTAGAGGCCCACTGATTCAGTGTGCCATGATAAAGATGTTCAAATCAAGGACAAATACAAGTATAAAATATATTATGGGGAAAAGGCTTACTGTTAATTACAATTAACAGTTATTTTGGATTCAGACAAATATAAGAAAAATTTGGGTTGGGGATATTCATTGCAACAAATATAAACATGTAATTTAATTATCATCTTAACACATTCTTGATGATGAGAACTGGAGTAGAAGTTATAGACCCTATGCTGCTGCTACTGCTAAGTCGCTTCAGTCGTGTCCGACTCTGTGCAACCCCACAGACGGAAGCTCACCAGGCTCCTCTGTCCCTGGGATTCTCCAGGCAAGAACACTGGAGTGGGTTGCCATTTCCTTCTCCAATGCATGGAAGTGAAAAGTGAAAGTGAAGTCACTCAGTCATGTCCGACTCTTAGCGACCCCACGGACTGGAGCCTACCAGGATCTTCCGTCCATGGGATTTTCCAGGCAAAAGTACTGGGGTGGGGTGCCATTGCCTTCCCTGATAGGTTTAGGTGAAACAAATGCCCATGGCATGAAGTAGGGGCTGGAGTGTGGTATTAATGTTCAGCCTACCTAATAAGATAGAATAATTCCTAAATTATCATTGTTATTCACTGGGGCTCATTTCTATGAAATCAAAGAGACGACATAAGTATAACTTCAAATAACATTTTAAATATGCATAATATAAAAGCATTTCCATACATTGAAATCCCTTCCTAGGTATTATAAACAATTTTAATGGTCTTTTTTTTTTTTAATCAAAACATATATTTGGTAGATCTAGCTGGTTATTTTGGTCAACTCTACGCTATTACATTTGACAATATTGAGTATACCTATAACGAATACAATTTTCTTACTGTTGTGCTAGAGTGACTCCATAAACTAACCACAATACAAAATCCAATTTTCCCTTTTCTTTTTCCTTCTCCTTCAATGAACCCAATGTTCTGAACAAATTTATTTTATTTATGGTTCACTACTATATTCTTCTTTTCTGCCTTGCTCAACTTATTTTCTTAATAATTATATGCTTATTTGCGACGTTACTTGTATTCTTAATGACTTTTATGTAGTTTTCTAAAGCATGATCATATGCCCTCTCTGACCTTCTTTAACTTTTCCTGGTGAGTATATTTTCTCCTGCACTAAGATACGTAGGAAAGAAAAGGTCAAAGATACAATAAGGATGTCATTAGTTCAGCCCAACTGGTTTAATGACAAGAAGCCTCAAAACATAACATTTAATTCATTGAATTCACTGAAGTCTAGGATTTGACCTCAGAGGTTCAGAAACACAATCTTGCAGTATTTCAGTGTTAATTAGATTCAAGCATATCATCTCATATTAACAAAGCACAAAAAATGGATATAAAAATCAGTGTTATAGTTTAATTTACTGTGTTCAACACAGGTGTAAAGTAGTCGGAATATTAGTGTGGATTTATATATATATACTCTTTCCCCATAGGCCATGGCAAGTGAAGGCGAATGAACTGAATGATTCTTCAGTTCAGTCACTCAGTTATGTCCGACTCTTTGCAAACCCATGGACTGAAGCACACCAGACTTCCCTGTCTATCAGCAACTACTGGAGCTTACTCAAACTCATGTCTATCAAGTTGGTAATGACATCCAACCATCTCATCTTCTGTTGTCTCCTTCTCCTCCCGCCTTTATTTAATCTTTCCTAGCATCAGGGTCTTTTCAAATGAGTTAGTTCTTCACATTAGGTGGCCAAAGTATTGGAATTTCAGCTTCAACATCAGTCCTTCCAATGAATATTTAGGACTGATTTCCTTTAGGATTGATTGGTTGGATCTCCTTACAGTCCAAGGGACTCTCAAGAGTCTTCTCCAATACCACAGTTCAAAAACATCAATTATTCGGTGCTCAGCTTTCTTTATAGTCCAAATTTCACACGTATACATTACTACTGGAAAAACCATAGCTTTGACTAGATAGACCATTGTTGGCAAAGAAATGTCTCTGCTTTATAATATGCTGTCTAGGTTAGTCATAGCCATTCTTCCAAAGAGCAAGCATCTTTTAATTTCATAGCTGCAGTCACCATTTGCAGTAATTTTGGAGCCCCCCAAAATAAGGTCTCCCATTGTTTCCATTATTTCCCCATGTATTTGCCAAGAGGTGATGGGACCAGATGCCATGATCTTAGTTTTCTGAATGTTAAGTTTTAGGCCAACTTTTCACTGTCCTCTTTCATTTTCATCAAGAGGATAGTCCTCTTGGCTTTCTACCATAAGGGTGGTGCCATCTGCATATTCGAGGTTACTGATATTTCTCCCAGCAATCTTGATTCCAGCTTGTAGTTCATCCAGCCCAGCATTTCCAATGATGCACTGGAAATATAAGTTAAGTAAGCAGGGTGACAATATACAGCCTTGATGTACTCCTTTCCTGATTTGGAACCAGTCTGTTGTTCCATGTCTAGTTCTAACTGTTGCTTCTTGACCTGCATACAGATTTCTCAGGAAGCAGGTTAGGTGGTCTGGTATTCCCATCTCTTGAAGAATGTTTAGTCAGCATGTAATCAAAGTAAAATAAGTTGTATTATTTGAATGATCCAGTAGAAGTTTCTTGAAATGAAAAGATGATACATTTATTATAACAAGAAAAATGTGTTTCAAGTGAATTGAAAATCCAATAGCCACAGTACTTGGACCAGCCTGTGTCTGTTCCTCTTTGTAGCTTTCCTTATTTGTTTTCCTGAATTGTAATATACCTTTCTAATGAATAAATTATTTCATTCAGTTCAGTTCAGCTCAGTTGCTCAGTCGTGTCCAACTCTTTGAGACCCCATGGACTGCTGCATGCCAGGCCTCCCTGTCCATCGCCAACTCCCAGAGTTTACCCAAACTCATCATAAGAAATTTTAAAAGTTAACTATGGCATACACATACAATGTACTATCATACAGCCATGAAAAATGATTCCATAAATTTACATAGTAATATATCCATAATATACTCCCAAACTGTGGTGCAGCCTTTGAGGAGGGATCTGTGGAATGGGAAGTACAATTCATCAAAAGTTAAAACATGTTAGACATATATGCTATATGACCTTGCAGTTCTACTGTGGGGTATTATTCTTATACTAATACTTGCAAATATGTTTAAAGATTATGCATAAGACTATTATTGCAGCATTACTTGTAACAGTGAGAAACCATTCAGTGGAATCCTCTGTCATCATTAAGAAGAATGAAATTGGTCTATAAATAACCTAATGTGGAAGGGTATTGAAGCCCAATAATTTTAAAAAGCAGATTACAGAATGGTACATAAAGTATGATCTCATTTGTTTTAAAACCTTATTTTGTGTTCATCACTAAGTCGCTTCCAACTCTTTGGAAGACCACATGGACTGTAGCTCACCAGGCTCCTCTGTCCGTGGGATTTCCCAGGCAAGAATACTGGAGTAGGTTGCCATTTCCTTCTCCAATTATGTCATTAGAAGGTTTAAAGCAGTTTTCCTCAAACTTCCTCTACAAATCATATGAATTAGAATAACTGAGTAGATCTCTGAGCTCTTTCCCATATTTGCTCAATCAGAATCTTTGACTGTGGGCCTTGGAAATTGCTGTTTAAACAAACAACCCAAATATTCTCATTCTTACTTAAAATTAGAAAACATGAGGCTTACAAAATTACCACTTAGTTTTGAATATCTTTATGTATATATCTTATATCCCTCCAAATCATAATAAGCTCTATGTACATATAAATCATAATAAACTCTATGTACATATACATGCTTAGTCATTCAGTTGTGTCTGACTCTTTGCAACCCCACGGACTATAGCCTTCCAGGACCTTCTGTCCATGCACCTTCTCAGGCAAGAATACTGGAGTGGGTTGTCCTTTTCTTCCTCCAGTGGATCTTCCTGACACAGGTATCTGACCCATGTCTCCTATGTCTCCTGTATTGCAGGCAGATTCTTTACCTCCTGAGCCATCGAGGAAGACCTCCATATATATAAGAAATATTATCTTATGTTTTCTCATTTCTAACTACCAAAAATGGATATTGTACTTATGATTTGTTTAATAAGTATCCACTGACCTGAAATAAACTGAACCTTCTATTTAGTAAGTGGTAATTATAACCTGCCCATTACGAATCATAGCCTTGTCATGGCAAAGGGCTTGCATAACTCAATGAAGCTATGAGCCATGCTGTGTAGGGCCACACAAGATAGATGGGGCCTGGTGAAGAGTTCTGATAAAATGTAGTCCACTGGAGGAGGGAGTGGCAACTCACTCCAGTATTTGTGTCTGGAGAACCCCATGTACAGTATGAAAAGGCAAAAAGATATGATACTTGAAGACAAGCCTCACCCCCACTGCCAGGTCAGAATGTGTCTAATATGTTACTGGGGAAGAGAAGAGAACAATTACTAATAGCTTCAAAGAGAATGAAGTGGAGGGCCCAAAGCAGAAATGGCCCTCTGTTGTGGATGTGTCTTGTGGTGAAAGTAAAGTCCAATGCTGTAAAGAACAATAATAACCTGGAATATTAGGTCTAAGAATCAAGATAAATTGGACATAATCAAGCAGGAGATGGCAGATGGCAATAGCTTAGGAATGAAGGAACAAAAATGAACGAGAATGTACAAATTTAATGCAGATGACCATTATATCTAATACTGTGGGCAAGAATCCCTTAGAAGAAATGGAGTAACCCTCACAGTCAACAAAGAATCTGAAATGCAATCTTGTGTGCAGTTTCAAAATAATAGGATGATCTCGGTCCATTTCCAAGGCAAACCATTCATGTCACAGTGATCCAAGTCTATGCCCAACCACTGATGCTGAAGAAGCCAAAGTTGACTGGTTCTATGAAGACCTACAAGACTTTCTAGAACTGACACCAAAAAAGATGCCCTTTTCATCATAGGAAATTGCAATGCAAAAATAGGAAGTAACTGCCTTATGATCCAGCAATCCCACTGCTGGGCATACACACTGAGAAAACCAGAATTGAAAGAGACACATGTACCCCAATGTTCATAGCAGCACTGTTTACAATAGCCAGGACTTGGAAGCAACCTAGATGTCCATCCACAGATGAATGGATAAGAAAGCAGTGGTACATATACACAATGGAGTATTACTCAGCCATTAAAAAGAATGCATTTGAATCAGTTCTAATCAGGTGGATGGAACTGGAGCCTATTATACAGAGTGAAGTAAGCCAGAAAGAAAAACACAAATACAGTATACTAATGCATATATATGGAATTTAGAAAGATGGTAACAATAACCCTGTTTACAAGACAGCAAAAGAGACACTGATGTATAGAACAGACTTTTGGACTCTGGGAACAGGAGAGGGTAGGATGATTTGGGAGAATAGCATTGAAATATGTATAATATCATATCTGAAATGAGTCGCCAGTCCAGGTACGATGCCTGATACCGGATGCCTGGGACTGGTGTACTGGGACAACCCAGGGGGATGGCATGGGGAGGGAGGAGGGAGGAGGGTTCAGCATGGGGAACACATGTATACTTGTGGTGGATCCATCTTGATGTATGGCAAAAGCAATACAATGTTGTAAAGTTAAGCAAAATAAAATTTAATTAAAAAAAAATAAAAAACCCTTGAGAAACAAAACAAAAAAAAAGAGATACCTGGAGTAAAAGGCAAGTTTGGCCTTGGAGTACAAAATGAAGTAGGACAAAGTCTAACAGAGTTTTGTAAACAAAACACACAGCCAAAACAAACACCCTTTTCCAACAACCCAAGAGAGGACTGTATAGATGGACATCACAGATGGTCAATATCCAGATCAGATTAATTACACTCTTTGTAGCCACAGATGGAGAAGCTCTATACGGTCAGCAAGAACAAGACCTGCAGTTTACTGTGGTTGGGACAATGAGGCCTTTAACACAAAATTCTGGAGAAGGAAATGGCAGCCCACTCCAATGTTCTTGCCTGGAGAATCCCATGGACAGAGGAGCCTGGTGGGCTATAGTACATGGGGTTGCAAAGTGTCAGACACGACTGAGTGACTAAACCACCACAAATGCAAAATTTAGGCTTAAATTGAAGAAAGCAGGGAAAACCACTAGGCCATTCAGGTATGACCTAAGTCAAATCCCTTACTATTACACAGTGGAGGTAATGAAGAGGTCTAAGGGATTGGATCTGGTAGACACAGTGCCTGAAGAACTATGGACAGAGGTTCATAACACTGGACGAGAAGGAGTAAACAAACCATTCCAAAGGGAAAAAATGCAAGAAAGCAAAGCACTTACAAATAGCTGATAAATACAGAAGTGAAAGAAAGAGAGAGATATCAAACTGAATGCAAGGTTCCAGAGAATAGCAAAGAGAGATAAGTCCTTTTTTAAATTAACAATGCAAAGAAATAGAGGAAAACAATAGAATGGGAAAAACTAGAGATCTCTTCAAGAAAGTTGGAGAGATCAAGTGAGCATTTTATGCAAGGATGGACATGATAAAGCATAGAAACAGTAGGACCTAACAGAAGTAGAGGTGACAAGAATACACAGAAGAATTACACAAGAAAAGCTTTTAATGATCAAAAAAACAAAATGGTGTGGTCATTCACCTGGAGCTGGACATCCTGGAGTGTGAAGTCAAGTGGGTCTTATGAAGCATTACTAAGAAAAAGCTAGTGGAAGTGAAGGAATTCTAGCCGAATTATTTCAAATCCTAAAAATTGTGTTGTTAAAGTGTTGCACTCAATATATTACCAAATTTGGAAAACACAGGTGCTGACTTCAAAAGGTCAGCTATCATTTCAATTTCAAAGAATGGCAATACAAAAGAATGTTCAAACTGCAATTGGGCTCATTTCACATGCTAGCAAGGTTATACTCAAAATCTTTCAAGCTAGGCTTCAGCAGTATGTGAACTGAGAACTTCCAGATATAAAAGCTGGGTTTCAAAGAAGCAGAGAAGTCAGAGATCAAATCGCCAACATTCATTGGGTCATAGTGAAAGCAAGATAGTTCCAGAAAAACATCTACTTATGCTTCATTAACTATGCTAAAGCCTTTGGCTTTGTGGATCACAACAAACAAACTGTGGAAAATTCTTAAATGGATGGGAATACCAGTCCACATTACCTATATCCTGAGAAATCTGTATGCAGATCAAGTAGCAACAGTTATAACTGGACATGGAAGAACTGACTTGTTTAAAATTGTTAAAGGAATATGACAAGGCTGTATGTTGTCACTCTGCTTATTTAACATATTCATGTGAACTTATATACCATGTGAAATGCCATGTTGAATGAATCATAAGCTGGAATTAGGATTGCCCAGAGAAACATCAACAACCTCAGATATGTAGGTGATGCCACTCTAATGGCAGAAAATGAAGAGAACTAAGGGCTTTCCAGGTGGTGCTAATGGTAAAGAACTCACCTGCCAATGTAGGAGACCTAAGAAATATGGGTTCGATGTCTGGATCAGGGAGATCCCCTGGAGGAGGGCATGCAACCCACTCCAGTATTCTTGACTAGAGAGTCCCATGGACAGAGGAACCTGGCAGGCTGCAGTTACACCGGGTTGTAAAGAGTCATACAGAACTGAGTTGACTTAGAAGGCATGCATGAAGAGAAGTAAAGAGCCTCTTGATGAGGGTGAGAATAGGAGAGTGATAAAATTGGCTTGAAACTCAACACTAAAAAAAACTAAGATCACATAACATGGTCCCATGACAGCATGGCAGAAAGTGGAAGCGGGAACATATTTTATTTTCCTGGGCTCCAAAGTCATTGTGGATAGTGACTACAACCATGAAATGTAAAGATACTTGCTCCTTGGAAGAAAAGCTATGACAAACTTAGGCAACATATTAAAAGCCAGAGATATCACTTTGCCAACAAAGGTCTGTATAATCAAAGCTTGGTTTCTCTGATAGTCATGTACAGATATGAAAGTAGGACCATAAAGAAAGCTGAGTGGTGAAGAACAGATGCTTTCCAATTGTGGTGTTGGAGAAGACTCTTGAGAGTCCCCTGGACTGCAAGATCAATCAAGTTAATCCTAAAGGAAATAAACCCTGACTATTATTGGAAGAACCGATACTGAGCTGAGCTGAAGTTCCAATAATTTGGCCACCTGATGTGAAGATCTGACTCATTGGAAAGGATCCTGATGCTGGGAAAGACTGAAGGCAAAAGGATAAGGGAGAGACAGAGGAAGAGATGGTTAGTAGCATCACTAACTGTATGAATATGAGTTGCAGTAAACTCTGGTAGATAGCGGAGGATAGAGGAGCCTGGCTGCTACAGTCCACGTCATCACAAAGAGTTGGACAGGACTTAGTGACTGAACATTAACAAGAAATTGTAGTATATATCCAGTAATTCCCAAATTTCCTTTTCTTATATCTAAATATGCATCAGAAGATATTCAGTTAAATTTAATTTAAACCATCCTGATAATAAATTAATCATAAAAAAAAAACACACACAAAAATCAACTCCACTATAGCTAAAATGGGCTTCCCTGGTGACTCATCTGGTAAAGAATCTGCCTGCAATGCAAGAGACTGGATTCAATCCCTGTGTTGGGAAGATCCCCTGGAGAAGGGAAAGGCTACCCACTCCAGTTATCTGGCCTGGAGAATTCCATGGACTGTATAGTCCATGGGATCGCAAAGAGTCAGATATGACTGAGAAACTTTTGCTTTCACTTTGCTTTCACTTTCGTAGCTAGAATAACAGCAAAACATCCCATATTCTTTAAGTACATCATTATTTTGGGGGACATATTTTCTAGTAGTTTCCTGAATAACATTCAGGAGAAATCAATGTTTAAAACTTTGAAAACTGAAAATTACTTTCTCCTCATATTTGACTGTGTCTAAAGTTCAAAGGTGGAAATGATTTTTTCTCAGATTTTGAAGGTATTGATCTATAGTCTTCTAAATTCCATTACTGTTATTTAAGACTATGATGTCATTGTTTCTGTTTCCAGTTTGTCCCTTTAAAAATATTTTTGTCTTTCATACTGAGTGCTTTTCCTAAATATCTGGTCTATTTTGGCTCTTAGTTTATATTCATTTTTGAGGAAAGAAACTTTAAGTATGTGGATCTGTCAACAGATAGGTTTTGCTCTAGTTTCATTTTGGAGCAACTCCTTTTGCACTGAAATGACACCCCCTGAAGAAAAGTCATAGTCTCAACTACATGAAATCAATGTCCATAATAAAATTTCCTTTGATTGCTTAATGTTCCTCATGATTTCAGGCTTTGGGAACTTAGTTTATGACTAAATCAAGAAATTTAAGCAGGGAAGAAAATGAGATGGAGAATGGCTTTTGGTTGGCAACATATTCTTACATCAGACCCAGAATGTTTAATTTTGCATGTCTCTTTTTGTGGAAAAAAAAAATTCCTTTTAGCAAATTCAATTTGAAATTAATATTTTATTACTAAGTCTCCAATGCATACTTACATGATAAACCACCTTAATTAAAGCAAGATTACCATTTTGTTATACAGTCTTTATATTCCTAATGTATTTTTATCAATAGTTAGGCATGTGTCCAATTATATTATATAATTGGCATTGTTCCTTTATTTATTAAATCTTTCTCTCACTAGATTCAAGATCCAGAGGGAAAGAGACTTGGTCAGATTCTTTTACTGCTATACCCTCAACTCTTACAGTAAAGCTTGCACAAAGGTGTTGTTGTGTTGCTTAGTTTCCAAGTCGTGTTCAACTCTTTGTGACTCCATGAACTGCAGCATGACAGGTTTCCCTGTACTTCACTATCTCCCATAGTTTGCTCAAATTTATGTCCATTGGGTCAATGATGTCATCAAACCATCTCTGTCGTCCCCTTCTCCTCCTACCCTCAATCTTTTCCAGACTCAGGGTCTTTCCCAGTGAGTCAGCACTTTGCATCAGGTGGCCAAAATACTGGAGCTTCAGGTTCAGCATCGGTCCTTCCAATGAATATTCAGGGTTGATTTCTTCTACGATTGACTGGTTTGATCTCCTTGCGGTCCAAGGGACTCTCAAGAGTCTTATCCAGCACCACAGTTCAAAAGGATCAATTCTTTGGTGCTTAGCCTTCTTTATGATCCAGCTCTCACATCTGTGCATGACTAGTGGAAAAAATGTAGTTTTGACTATATAGACTTTGGTTGGCAAAGTGATGCTTTTGAACAGAGATGAATATTCAGTAAAAATTTGGTGAGTTCTTTCAACAGGTAATTGTGTGATTTATCATGAGATGGAAAAATAAAACTGCAAAACCAGAAGAAGATAAGTCATCATGAGCTATGTGTCTTGCAATCTGCCCATCACAGTCACTATTTCTCTAGATTAAGCATGTACTTTCTAGTTCCCTACAGTCCCCAAATAGTCCTAATGTCTTGGAACTGACCTTTTTACACATTTACAGTACATGACAGACCCTAGGTCTTCATAGTTTTTCTTATTTTCGGCATAGATATACACAATGGTACAGTTTTTGACCCTGGATTATGTCTGTAAATAAAAGACAGGTATATTTACTTTTCAATTAATCCAATTTGCATTCAATGTTTGAACTATTTGAGTATGTGTTACGTGTGCATTGACACTTGAGTTATGTCCAAATCTTTGCTTAAAGTAAATAACAAAACATTTTCTGTGCATTCTTTTTATCTTGATGTTTATGTTGGTTTTCTAAAGAAAATATTCATCAGATCAGATCAGTCGCTCAGCTGTGTCCGATTCTTTGCAACTCCATGAATTGCAGCAGGCCAGGCCTCCCTGTCCATCACCAACTCCCGGAGGTCACCCAGACTCACATCCATCAAGTCAGTGATGCCATCCAGCCATCTCATCCTCTGTCGTCCTCTTCTCCTCCTGCCCTCAATCCCTCCCAGCATCAGAGTCTTCTCCAATGAGTCAACTCTTCACATCAGGTGGCCAAAGTATTGGAGTTTCAGCTTTAGCATTATTCCTTCCAAAGAAATCCCAGGGCTGATCTCCTTCAGAATGGACTGGTTGGATCTCCTTGCAGTCCAAGGGACTCTGAAAAGTCTTCTCCAACACCACAGTTCAAAAGCATCAATTCTTCAGCGCTCAGCCTTCTTCACAGTTCAACTTTCACATCCATACATGACCACTGGAAAAACCATAGCCTTGACTAGACGAACATTTGTTGACAAAGTAATGTCTCTGCTTTTGAATATGCTATCTAGGTTGGTCATAACTTTCCTTCCAAGGAGTAAGCGTCTTTTAATTTCATGGCTGCAGTCACCATCTGCAGTGATTTTGGAGCCCCCAAAATAAAGTCTGACACTGTTTCCACTGCTTCCCCATCTATTTCCCATGAAGTGATGGGACCGGATGCCATGATCTTTGTTTTCTGAATGTTGAGCTTTAAGCCAACCTTTTCACTCTCCACTTTCACCTTCATCAAGAGGCTTTTTAGTTTCTCTTCACCTTCTGCCATAAGGGTGGTGTCATCTGCATATCTGAGGTTATTGATATTTCTCCCGGGAATTTTGATTCCAGCTTGTGTTTCTTCCATTCTTTTTATCTTGATGTTTATATTGGTTTCCTTAAAGAAATTATTCATAGAGGCCTAAGTATGTTTATATAATATGTATTAGAAAAAGATGTGATTAATATGTATGTAGATAAAATAGGTTTGACCTATTTTTTCTAACAGGTATTTTCTATTTAACAAGTTTTTCTATAAATTACATTTTTTTACCTTTTCTCTCAAATTGTATATGATTGTGGATATAACTATATGATAAGATGGAAAGTTCCTTTGAAGTTTATTGTACTTAGGTAATACAACATTATCTGAATAGTACAGTAACAACAAAATTATTTGCTTTAACAATAAAAATAATCCTTTAACACAGTAATCTTAAAAGTTAAAAATGATTCCTTCTAAATAGTGATAAAAAGTCTGAAATAAATACTTTCTGAGCATACAATTATACAATTAAATATTGTGTTAAAGAATATGCAAATCTGTCCAATATTGTGTTCAAAGGTCACCACTGAAAGTGTTGGCAGTGAGTTAACTGAGAAATAAATTAAACATTTTGGCACTCTCTATAATAATGCCACCTGAAGCTCTGAATTTCTGAAGAGAGATACATTAAGAACTTGATTACCTTTTAATTGTAACCGTATGCTTTTAAATTTTAATAATGCAATCTCCTTAAATGCAGCATTCAAGTATACCTTAGGATGATGTTAAAGTTCCTTTTGCCCTTCACTTAATCTAACTTAGATAATACTTTCCTGAAAAGGGTTAATCTAAATTTAATTAAATTTATTTAATTAAGCTTCAACAGATTTTAATAACTGAATATCTAATGGAAGTCAGAGCTGCAGAGAACCAAATCATTTTTGCAACATGTAGTTCTTAATTGGAAATGATATCATGTTCATAAGATGAACTGTGGTTTGAAAGATGACATCAAATGTTGCATGAAACCTTTTTATTAGATCAGATTTCAAAGGCACTTGTTATTTCTAAAGATCATACTAAGTGGTTCCTGAAAAAATAAAGTAACTGCTTTCATTGGGATTTATTTTAATTTTTTGTTTTAGAAAAATAGTTAAGGGAGACAGGTGAATAAAAAGCCAAATAACTAAAACTGTTTGAAAAGAGATATAGATATAAGCATAATGCATCTAAGTTGATACATATTGTTGAGATATGTTACTGAGATTTTTAAATCAAAATATGTTTGAATGTTTTAGTAAGGGTAGGAACTGCCAATTCAGATCAGCTTTTCAACAAAATCTTTAAGCTCAGTTTCTAAATGTATGTATAAATAAAACCAATACAATATTGTAAAGTTAAATAAAATAAAATTAAAAAAAAACATCGTAAAACCAAAATTGACTTGGTTCATCATATTTTTATATGTAAGATAAAGCCAAATAACTGATATGTCAATGACTAGAAAATGATCTTAGTGTACTGGATCTTTAAATCACACTAGCTCTATTACAGTTGGTATTCAGTGAGATTGACTCATGAGAATTTAACAACTATCTAGTTACTTTCACGCAAGTGTTCAGTACACAGAGTTGTAAGAGCTTTAAAAAAAATAGAGGGCACTTTGAAATTCTTGATATACCTTTATTTAACACAGTGGAAACATTTATAATAAGAAATTAACTGTCCTTCCTTGAGAACAAACATAATTTAAAAAGTGTCTCAACTTAAAAAATCTATCATGATAATTCACCTGATCATCTGATCAATAAAGAATTTCTATTAAAATATGTTCATTACATATTTGAGTTATTTCTGTAGAAGATGAATTCTACTTTTCTGAAATATATAAGCTGCATAGTTATTTTGAATATTCCATATGAACTTAAATATACTATGTGAGTTTATTGTAAACATGGACTATTTTGTGTTTAAATGCCACTATTATCTTTCATAATACTTTTTAAAAAGTGAAACCCATGGCGGATACATGTTGATGTATGGCAAAACCAATATAATATTATAAAGTAAATAATAATAATAAACATAAAAATATGAATTAATTTATTTTAATTAATTAATTAATGTTTCCCCATCTGTTTGCCATGAAGTGATTGCTGGGAGAAATATCAATAACCTCAGATATGCAGATGACACCACCCTTATGGTAGAAAGTGAAGAGGAACTAAAAAGCCTCTTGATGAAAGTGAAAGTGGAGAGTGAAAAGGTTGGCTTAAAGCTCAACATTCAGAAAACTAAGATCATGGCATCCGGTCCCATCACTACATGGGAAATAGATGGAGAAGTGTCAGACTTTATTTTTCTGGGCTCCAAAATCACTGCAGATGGTGACTGCAGCCATGAAATTAAAAGACGCTTACTCCTTGGAAGGAAAGTTATGACCAACCTAGATAGCATATTCAAAAGCAGAGACATCACTTCGCCAATAAAGTTTCGCCTAGTCAAGGCTATGGTTTTTCCTGTGGTCATGTATGGATGTGAGAGCTGGACTGTGAAGAAGGCTGAGCGCTGAAGAATTGATGCTTTTGAACTGTGGTGTTGGAGAAGACTCTTGAGAGTCCCTTGGACTGCAAGGAGATCCAACCAGTCCATTCTGAAGGAGATCAGCCCTGGGATTTCTTTGGAAGGAATGATGCTAAAGCTGAAACTCCAGAATTTTGGCCACCTCACGCGAAGAGTTGACTCATTGGAGAAGACTCTGATGCTGGGAGGGATTGGGGGCAGGAGGAGAAGGGGAACAGAGGATGAGATGGCTGGATGGCATCACTGACTCAATGGATGTGAGTCTGGGTGACCTCCGGAAGTTGGTGATGGACAGGGGGACCTGGCGCACTGCAGTTCATGGGGTCGAAAAGAGTCGGACACGACTGAACGACTGATCCAATCTGATCTGATCTGATGGGACCAGATGTCAAGATCTTCGTTTTCTGAATGTTGAGCTTTAAGCCAACATTTTCACTCTCCACTTTCACTTTCACCAAAAGGCTTTTTAGTTCCTCTTCACTTTCTGCCATAAGGGTGGTGTCATCTGCATATCTGAGGTTATTGATATTTCTCCCAGCAATCTTGATTCCAATTTGTGTTTCTTCCAGTCCAGCATTTCTCGTGATGTGCTCTGCATATAAGTTAAATAAGCAGGGTGACAATATACAGCCTTGACGTACTCCTTTTCTTATTTGGAACCAGTCTGTTGTTCCATGTTCAGTTCTAGCTGTTGCTTCCTGACCTGCATACAGATTTCTCAAGAGGCAGATCAGGTGGTTTGCTATTTCCATCTCTTTCAGAATTTTCCACAGTTTATTGTGATCCACACAGTCAAAGGCTTTGGCATAGTCAATAAAGCAGAAATAGATGTTCTTCTGGAACTCTCTTGCTTTTTCCATGATCCAGCGGATGTTGGCAATTTGATCTCTGGTTCCTCTGCCTTTTCTAAATCCATCTTGAACATCAGCAAGTTCATGGTTCACATATTGCTGAAGCTTGGCTTGGAGAATTTTGAGCATTACTTTACTAGCATGTGAGATGAGTGCAATTGTGCAGTAGTTTGAGCATTCTTTGGCATTGGCTTTCTTTATCATTGCCTTTCTTTGGGATAGGAATGAAAACTGACCTTTTCCAGTCCTGTGGCCACTGCTGAGTTTTCCAAATTTGCTGGCATATTGAGTGCAGCACTTTCACAGCACCATCTTTCAGGATTTGGAATAGCTCAACTGGAATTCCATTACCTCCACTAGCTTTGTTCGTAGTGATGCTTTCTAAGGCCCACTTGACTTCACATTCCAGGATGTCTGGCTCTAGGTCAGGGATCACACCATCGTGATTATCTGAGTCATGAAGCTCTTTTTTGTACAGTTCTTCTGTGTATTCTTGCCACCTCTTCTTAATATCTTCTGCTTCTGTTAGGTCCATACCATTTCTGTCCTTTATTGAGCCCATCTTTGCATGAAATGTTCCTTTGGTATCTCTGATTTTCTTGAAGAGGTCCCTAGTCTTTCCCATTCTGTTGTTTTCCTCTTTTAGTTTGCATTGATCACCGAGGAAGGCTTTCTTATCTCTTCTTGCTATTTTTTGGAACTCTGAACTCAGATGTTTCAATACCAGTCATTTAAAAGGAAAACTGTAAATGTTGATATTGATAGTCAACATGTCAAATAATTCAATTCGTGTTTTAAGAAAGTAAATTTAGACTACATCCAGGGAAAATAAAATAACATTCTTTGATTTATAATTTTAAATAGCAAAATATTGGAATTAAGCTGAATACTCCAAGTTTTTAGTACTCGCCTATCTGAACAGAATAGAAACATGTAAAATAATACACAATACTTTAGTACTATTACTGGGTCTTCACAGTGCATATTCATTTATAGTGCATATTTATTACCGTGCATAACTCTTCTAAGTTTGAAATTTACAAAGAACACTGCATGCTTGAAGTGGGACATATTGATATTTTTGAGAAGCATATTATCACTTGAATGCCAGTGATCATTTTAAAACATCAAGGGTTAGAGTGCTTAATTGAATTTTTTTAGCTCAATGAGACTTTATTCATTATTGAATGTAATCTTCTTAATTTATGCATTAAAAAGACATTCTGAAAGGTTAATAAAAAAAGAACTAGGTCATCAAGATTGAGGATAAAATGCAAGTACTGGAATCTGAGGTCACTGGAACTTTCTTTCATTCTTTGCTTTTCTTTTTTAAAGAGATGTGGTGTCAATCAATTAAAACTTAGTAACTGATAAAAAAGCCAAAATACTATATTTTAAATATTCTATTCAGGTCAAAAGTAGTATAAAAAAAACTTTCATTGAGAAATATGTTAAAACTTCAATCTAATATTGAAGAACTTCAATACTGGAGTTAAATAAATTGTTGTAAGTATAATTTAATGAGTTCTTTTTCTGATCTATGAATTATTTTAATGTGTTGAAGTTCTTTTTACCATATACTGAACAAGTGTTTACTGAAGATACTGAAGGCTATTTTTTTTTTTTTTTCCTATGCAGGCTGACATATAAATGCTTTCCAGATGAATAGGACTTCCAATCTATGTTTCAGTTCCTCTAAGAAGTATTGTAAAGATCCTCACAGCAGAGGATAAACTAGCAAGCTCCAAGAAATGCAAACTAAAAGGACAAAAATATGCAGTACCGTCAAAGTAAGGAAAGTCATAAAAACAACAAAAGATAATTTTAATACAAATTTTACAAAACATATATTCACTCAGCCCTTAATTCAATGTGCATTTGAGAAAACACCATGAACAATAAATAAAGGCTAGATACATAGATGAATGAGTTAAAAGGCCAACTCCCAGTCTGCAGTGTATCTATAAATAAAAAGGAGATGCAATTAAATATAGATAATGCATAACTATGATACCCTATAAAATAACATATAGATGTAGGTAATAGCAGCCCACTCCAATACTCTTGTTTGGAAAATCCCATGGACAGAGGAGCCTGGTAGGCTACTGTCCATGGGGTCACAAAGATTCAGACACAACTGAGCGACTTCACTTTTTTTTTTTTTCTCTATAAACCAACTTGTTGAGATCAGTTGCTCAGTCATGTCCGACTCTTGGCAGCCCCATGAATCGCAACACGCCAGGCCTCCCTGTCCACCACCAACTCCCGGAGTTCACTCAGACTCACGTCCATCGAGTCAGTGATGCCATCCAGCCATCTCATCCTCTGTCATCCCCTTCTCCTCTTGCCCCCAGTCCCTCCCAGCATCAGAGTCTTTTCCAAAGGGTCAACTCTTTGCATGAGGTGGCCAAAGTACTGGAGTTTCAGCTTTAGCATCATTCCTTCCAAAGAAATCCTAAGGCTGATCTCCTTCAGAATGGACTGGTTGGATCTCCTTGCAGTCCAAGGGACTCTCAAGAGTCTTCTCCAACACCACAGTTCAAAAGCATCAATTCTTTAGTGCTCAGCCTTCTTCACAGTCCTACTCTCACATCCATACATGACCACAGGAAAAACCATAGCCTTGACTAGACGGACCTTTGTTGGCAAAGTCGTGTCTCTGCTTTTGAATATGCTATCTAGGTTGGTCATAACTTTCCTTCCAAGGAGTAAGCGTCTTTTAATTTCATGGCTGCAGTCACTATCTGTAGTGATTTTGGAGCCCAGAAAAACAAAGTCTGACACTGTTTCCACTGTTTCCCCATCTATTTCCCATGAAGTGATGGGACCGGATGCCATGATCTTAGTTTTCTGAATATTGAGCTTTAAACCACTCTCCACTTGCACTTTCATCAAGAGGCTTTTGAGTTCCTCTCCTCTTTCAGCCAAAAGGGTGGTGTCATCTGCATATCTGAGGTTGTTGATATTTCTCAGATATAATAGAAATATTATTGATATTTCTCCTGGCAATCTTGATTCAGGATTGTGCTTCTTCCAGTCCAACGTTTCTCATGATGTACTCTGCATATAAGTTAAATAAACATGGTGACAATATACAGCCTTGACGTACTCCTTTTCCTATTTGGAACCAGTCTGTTGTTCCATGTCCAGTTCTAACTGTTGCTTCCTGACCTGCATACAGATTTCTCAAGAGGCAGGTCAGGTGTCTGGTATTACCATCTCTTTCAGAATTTTCCACAGTTTATTGTGATCCACAAACTGCATTTAAACCCTTAAACTAAGCCAAAGCTCACACATGTGAAATAATTTCACAACAGTCATGCTTTTCTAATAAATTACAGTTAAGAAATAGAAATACCTTTGGTTACCAACTCACTGCTACAATATCGTTATTGGAAAATATAGGTAATAATATTCCACTGTCCATTCATGAAATTCAACATGCTTTTATAATCATTATCTTTTTAACAGTAGTTTCTTCTCAACACATGGATGAAGCAAATCAGTCAAAACCAAGATTTTGACTTGCATTTAAATGGTCTATTTATCATATGATTCAGACTATGCCAGTGAATTTCAATTATGATTGATCATCTGATTAAATAGAAGTTAATTTGTTATAAAGTATTACAATATTCTACTCTAAATAATACATTACTATTAGAATTATAATTTCATAGTAATATTCTTAGAATGTTGTGTTCAGGTTTATGACGTTATGTGGAAATCTATCATTAAGTAATATACTAGAATAAATTAAATCAATTCAAATATATATTCATTTAACCATTTATAAAATATTTAACTTTATAAACATAATCTCTGTTGCTTCTGGCAAGGGGTACTCTATATTTTAAAAAAGGTATTACATGTCCCTGAATTTGCTTAAATACAGAACTTTAAAATTACAGAAGTGAATGCAGTTTGTTACTATACAGATTAATCATTAAAACAGCTGAGAATATAAACATTTTAGTTTTTTTATAATCTCTAATGATTGAAAACATAAAGAGTGTGAGAAAGAAAATATATTCATTATTTAGTTTAAAAACTCTTTCTATTTTTTTTCAGTGTGACCCTTTCTATGTATTAAAAATATTTTATATTTCATGTTGTGATATAGTCTTTTTCCTCATATATAATCTTTCAGTTCAGAGAGACCTGGACAAAAATGTAGGTGGATGCGCCAAACTGGCAGAAACACGGTAGGCAGTCAATCATTCAACCATCTGTGCCCAACACAATCCTGACTGAGTTTCTGTACCTTGAACCAAAGGGGACCAGTTTATAGATTATAATTAACAGTGGGAAGAGAAGTTCACGTTCCCACGTTGCTCCCTATCTGGGCTATTGGCCATCAACCTAAAGCACCAGCTTCCTCTTCAGCTTATTCTAAATTCAGAGCTTCCAGCTTTTTTTTCAACTTATATTAATATGGTTTAGCTTATGAAAATAAGGTCACTGTACTTTTCTTTGTATTGTTCAACTATAACCTCTAACCTAGTGGTACCTGGTAATATTTTCATTTAAGAGGGAAATCCATAGATTTTTTTCAGCCAGCAGCAAGCACTTAATGCACTAAAGGTGTTCTGGAGATGTGGCTTCATACATCCTAGAACAGGTACTGGCTGGAAAGCAATCAGGTCCCCCCTGCCATCTGTGCATATTACAATCCTCCTATGGATTTACTCCTCAGTATTTTTTTTTTTTCAGCATGTGGTTCATCAAATTTTTATATTGATTAGGATATTTGCTGATATTTTCAAATACAAACCTGCTTATATTTTTGCATTTAGCTTATTTGAAAAGTGATTCATCAAAATTTCAAAAAATATACACATATATATTCATATATATATATTCTATTGAACCTAACATAGTAGAAGGTGAAAGACTCATAGACCAAATAAACTATTTTCTATATGCATATGTATTTATTAGGTTGTGAATTTCATCATTTTTTTTTAATGAGAGCTACATTTCATGCAAAGATAGGCTTGATAAAGGACAGAAATGATATGGACCTAACAGAAGCAGAAGATATTAAGAAGAGGTGGCAGGAATACACAGAAGAACTGTACAAAAAAAGATCTTCATGACCCAGATAATCACGATGGTGTGAACACTCACCTAGAGCTGGATATCCTGGCATGTGAAGTCAAGTGGGCCTTAGGAGGCATCATTACTAACAAAGCTAGTGGAGGTGATGGAATTCCAGTTGAGCTATTTCAAATCTTGAAAGATGATGCTATGAAAGTGCTGCACTCAATATGCCAGCAAATGTGGAAAACTCAGCAGTGGCCACAGGACTGGAAAAGGTCAGTTTTCATTCCAATCCCAAACAAAGGCAATGCCAAAGAATGCTCAAACTACTGCGCAATTGCACTCATCTCACACACTAGTAAAGTCATGCTCAAAATTCTCCAAGCCAGGCTTCAGCAATATGTGAACCGTGAACTTCCTGATGTTCAAGATGGTTTTAGAAAAGGCAGAGGAACCAGAGATCAAATTGCCAACATCTGTTGGATCATGGAAAAAGCAAGAGAGTTCCAGAAGAACATCTATTTCTGCTTTATTGACTATGCCAAAGCCTTTGACTGTGTGGATCACAATAAACTGGAAAATTCTGAAAGAGATGGGAATATAAGACTACCTGACCTGCCTCTTGAGAAATCTGTATGCAGGTCAGGAAGCAACAGTTAGAACTGAACATGGAACAACAGACTGGTTCCAAATAGGAAAAGGAGTATATCAAGGCTGTATACTGTCACCCTGCTTATTTAACTTATATGCAGAGTACATCATGAGAAACGCTGGACTGGAAGAAACACAAGTTGGAATCAAGATTGCTGGGAGAAATATCAACAACCTCAGATATGCAGATGACACCACCCTTATGGCAGAAAGTGAAGAGGAACTAAAAAGCCTCTTGATGAATGTGAAAGTGGAGAGTGAAAAAGTTGGCTTAAAGCTCAACATTCAGAAAACGAAGATCATGACATCCGGTCCCATCACTTCATGGGAAATAGATGGGGAAACAGTGGAAAGTGTCAGACTTCATTTTTGGGGGCTCCAAAATCACTGCAGATGGTGACTGCAGCCATGAAATTAAAAGACGCTTACTCTTTGGAAGGAAAGTTATGACCAACCTAGATAGCATATTCAAAAGCAGAGACATGACTTTGCCAACAAAGGTCCGTCTAGTCAAGCCTGTGGTTTTTCCAGTGGTCATGTATGTATGTGAGAGTTGGACTATGAAGAAGGCTGAGCACCGAAGAATTGATGCTTTTGAACTGTGGTGTTGGAGAAGACTGAGAGTCTCTTGGACTGCAAGGAGATCCAACCAGTCCATTCTGAAGGAGATCAGCCCTGGGATTTCTTGGGAGGGAAGATGCTGAAGCTGAAACTCCAGTATTTTGGCCACCTCATGCGAAGAGTTGACTCATTGGAGAAGACTCTGATGCTGGGAGGGATTGGGTGCAGGAGGAGAAGGGGGCGACAGAGGATGAGATGGCTGGATGGCATCACTGACTCGATGGACGTGAGTCTGAGTGAACTCTGGGAGTTGGTGATGGACTGGGAGGCCTGGCGTGCTGTGATTCATGGGGTCGCAAAGAGTCAGACATGACTGAGCGACTGAACTGAACTGAACTGATATAACCTAGTGACATTGAGTTTAAATGATCTAATATCAGGAAAGAAGAGATTACTTATATTATAGAATTAATCTTTTTTTATTATTTTTTTTTATTTTGCTTAACTTTACAATATTGTATTGCTTTTACCATACATGGAGATGGATCCACCACCAGTATACACCTGCTCCCCATCTTGAACCCTCCTCCCTCCCCACTCCCCATACCATCCCTCCGGATAGTCCCAGTGCGCCAGCCCCAGGCATCTTTTATCGGGCATCATACCTGGACTGGCGTCTCGTTTCAGACATGATATTATACATATTTCAATGCTATTCTCCCAAATCATCCCACGCTCTCCCGGTCCCAGAGTCCAAAGTCTGTTCTATACATCAGTGTTTCTTTTGCTGTTCACCATTGCAATGAAAAGAATAAAATACTTAGGAATATATCTTCCTAAAGAAACTAAAGACCTATATATAGAAAACTATAAAACACTGGTGAAAGAAATCAAAGAGGACAATAATAGATGGAGAAATATACCATGTCCATGGATTGGTAGAATCAATATTGTGAAAAAGAATTAATCTTTTTTATAGTCACTGTTTTAAGAGATATAATGTAATAATCAAATAATGAGCATTTTATTTTGTATTTCTGTATCAGATCCAATATTATTACAGCTCATTATTCATAAAATTCAGTATTTATTAAGGTCATAGAAAGTTATACCTAAATAAAAATACACCATATCTAAATTATGAAAACATAAATATTGGAAACAGTCTGCCTGGGCTTGGAGTCAGGTCACCTATTTACTAGTTCTGTTCCTTGGTCAAGTCTCAACTCTGTGCCTAGACTTCCTTTTCTATAAAAATGGGAATTATAACATTATGTTCCCAAGCAACTGTTATAAGAATTAAAGTAATGATATAGGAAGCCATCAAAAAGGTATTTATTAGTACACACCAGTAAATGAATGTTAGTCATTGTTTCTCACAAATCTGTGCAGGGAAATGTCACCATGGTATTGATGTCAAAGAGTAGTATGAGACTTGGTGACATATGTAAAATTAAACATCCCACAGAGGAGCAATGATGGGTATGATGGTGAAAGAGGGAAGAAAAACTCAAGTAGGCTGGAAAGGTACCTTTCACAGATGTTGCAGAGCATGGTTTTATCTCAAAAGTGAGTTAACATTAGTTATCCTCTAAAATTTCTGCTGACACCAAGATGCAATAAAACAATACAAAACAAAAAACAAGTAACTTGCTTTTTGTAGGCCTATTTTTAACTAACTGCCTTTTATACCTTGCTTTGGCTCATTTGTCACAGACAAAGCTACTTCAGTGCTTTGGTCTATGAAGACCAAATACATATTTGATTCAATCATATATTTCTAGATATCCAGGTTCTTTCTTTTACTAATTTTAAATGTTATAGCATGACAATAGTAATTATAATGACTATCATGTTGAGAAATAATTCCTAATATATTATTTTGCATTCAAATAACTAGATATTTCCTTACCAGTACTTATAACTTTTAGTAACTTCATAGATATTTATTGTTTCTTTTAATATTTGCTGAAATCAAATCTCTTTGACAGTTGCTGAATGTGTAAATTTCCTGATTTACATTTACCATGCAAAATAAAATTTAAATTATTATTTTCATGTAGATATTCAACCCACAGTATTATGCACTTTTACTTGAGACAGCACTCAGGTTGTTTCTTCGTTATGTCTCTCCAATGATTGCAGGGAAATGAACTTGAAGTTGTGCCAGTATCTTACTGGTATAATTTTTTAAAGTTAACTTATTTGAGTAATAGGCACATGGCCATGAAACTAAACCTAATTAAAGCTCTGTCAGTTACAACAAGTCCTTGTTTGATCTATAAAGTCAGATAACACCAGATTTGCAAACCTGTACAATGTCAGGCAGGTGTTAAATCCTGACTTAATGTTGACCCACACTGAGAAAGCAGTTATTCATTGTCTCTAAGTGCTTATTTATATTTTAATTATGTGAAAATGTCTATGTAATTTAGAAAATATATTTTTCTATTATATAGTTTTAAAAAATGAAGGTGGTTATTCTTGATAACTTATAAATTGAAGCTAGAAATTAGAGAGTTAGTTACAGATATTCTCGGAGAAGGCAATGGCACCCCCCTCCAGTAATCTTGCCGGGAAAATCCACGGACAGAGTAGCCTGGTGGGCTGCAGTCCATGGAGTCGCTAAGAGTCAGACAAGACTGAGAGACTTCACTTTCACTTTTCTCTTTCATGCATTGGAGAAGGAAATGGCAACCCACTCCAGTATTCTTGCCTGGAGAATCCCAGGGATGGGGTCGCACAGAGTCGGACACGACTGAAGCAACTTAGCATAGCATAGCATACAGATATTTTACTTAAAAGTTAAGAGGAAGTGAAAAAATAGAGAGATATACATTCATAGGGGAAGATAGCCAGGCCTATTTTATTTCTTAAGTTTAAAAGTATAAAAATCTCTACTTGTTTTCTGTTTAATTTTTTAAGAATATATAAAATATTCAAAAATTTCTTTGAATATTTACTTCAAAACTAACATAACTAATTGACCTTTAGTTTTTAAATGTTTAACATTATATATATTAAAGTTACCTGATTGCCAGATTACTGGAATAAAGTAGAACTGATGTCAATTTTAAGAGACAAACTGCATCACTTTTTCTAGCATTTTAAGACATATTAACCTGTCAATTTAAGAATCATTAAGTAAAATTTATTCTCAACATTTTTCAAATGCTTTGTTTTTATACAGTGAATTTTTATAAACGTATATGTAATTTTTCCTGGGTATCTTAATACATTACTTTCAATATGATTATTTTTGACTGAATTTAGCAATATTTATATATATATATATATATATATATGTACTGTGAATATAAACATACAGAAATTATTCTGGATATATTAAATGAAATATTTTTCTTATTGTTTTGTTCTAGATTTGAGGTCTCACAGAAATATAAAGAACTGATTTCCCTGGTGGCCCAGTGGCTAAGACTCCATGATTCCACACGGGGCCTGGGTTCAATCCCTGGTCAGGAAACTAGAAACAATGTCCTGCAATTAAGACCCAACACAGCCAAATAAATAAATAAAGACTTTTTTAAAAAGAATATTATAAAGACACAGATTTCCTCAAGAAACTCCTCCATAACAATAGGATGCTTGTGAATCCACAGTACCTACCTGAATACTTACAACAACTGAGGTACTGAATGTACAGAGGTTGTATGAATGAATTCAACATAGTCTTTAATATTTCTTTGAAATAGGTTAGGACTAGACTGTGTCCCCTCAAATCCAAATGTTGAAGCTTAATTCCAAATATAATAGTATTTGAAGATGAAACTGTTGGGAGATGGTTAAGACATGAGGGTGGAGTGCTTGGGGATGAAATTCCATCATCACCTTCTCCTCCCACTTTCAATCTTTTCCAGCATCAGGGGCTTTTCCAATGAGTCCCTTCTTCACATCAGGTGGTCAAAGTACTGGAGCTTCAGCATCAGTCCAGTGAATATTCAGGACTGGTTTCCTTTAGGATGGACCGGTTGGATCTCCTTGCAGTCCAAGAGACTCTCAAGAGTCTTCCCCAACACTACAGTTCAAAAGCATCAATTCTTCAGTGCTCAGCCTTCTTTATAGTCCAACTCTCACATCCATATATGACTGCTGGAAAAACCATAGCTTTGACTAGATGGACTTATGTTGGCAAAACAACATCTCTGCTTTTAATATGCTGTCTAGGTTGGCCATAACTTTTCTTCCAAGGAGCAAGCGTCTTTTAATTTTATGGCTGCAGTCACCATCTGAAGTGATTTTGGAGGCCAAAAAATAAAGTCTGTCACTGTATCCATTGTTTCCCCATCTATTTGCCATGAAGTAATGGGACCAGATGCCATGATCTTAGTTTTCTGAATGTTGAGCTTTAAGCCAACTTTTTCCTCTCTTCTTTCACTTTCAACAAGAGGCTCTTTAGTCCTTCTTCATTTTCTGCCATAAGGATGGTGTCATCTGCATATATGAGGTCATTGATATTTCTCCCAGCAATCTTGTTTCCGGCTTGTGCTTCATCCAGCCTAGCATTCTCATGATGTACTCTGCATATAAGTTAATTAATCAGGGTGACAATATACAGCCTTGAAGTACTCCTTTCCTAATTTGGAACCAATCTGTTGTTCCATGTCTGGTTCTAAATGTTGCTTCTTGACCTGCATACAGATTTCTCAGGAGGCAGGTCAGGTGGTAAGGCATTCCCATCTCTTTAATTATCTACAGTTTGTTGTGATCCACACAGTCAAAGGCTTTTGCTTTATTTCTGTCAATAAAGCAGAAGTAGATGTTTGAACTCTCTTGCTTTTTTGATGATCCAATGGTAAGTCGTTTCAGTCATGTCCTACTCTGTGTGACCCCATAGACGGCAGCCCACCAGGCTCTGCCATCCCTGGGATCCTCCAGGCAAGAATACTGGAGTGGGTTGTCATTTCCTTCTCCAATGCATGAAAGAAAAAATGAAAGTGAAGTCACTCAGTCGTGTCCGAATTTTAGCGACCCCATGGACAGCAGCCTACCAGGCTCCTCTGTCCATGGATTTTCCAGGCAAGAGTACTGGAGTGGGGTGCCATTGTCTTCTCTGATGATTCAGTGGATGTTGGCAATTTGATCTCTGGTTCCTCTCTCTTTTCTAAATGCAGCTTGAACATCTGGAAGTACACAGTTCACGTACTGTTGAAGCCTAGCTTGGAGAATTTAATAGTGTTGTAATATTTAATAACACATATTTATATTTTGGAATCCCATTGTCAGATTAGAGAATAAATAATTTGGGCAAAGGCAGAGATGCTGTTATAGTCATCTGTAACAGTCAGTATATGTATACTCTCTATCAGATCAGATCAGATCAGTCGCTTAGTCGTGTCCGACTCTTTGCGACCCCATGAACCGCAGCACGCCAGGCCTCCCTGTCCATCACCAGCTCCCGGAGATCACCCAGACTCATACCCATCCAGTCAGTGATGCCATCCAGCCATTTCATCCTCTGTCGACCCCTTCTCCTCCTGCCTTCAATCCCTCGCAGCATCAGAGTCTTCTCCAATGAGTCAACTCTTCGCATGAGGTGGCCAAAATACTGGAGTTTCAGCTTTAGCATCATTCCTTCCAAAGAAATTCCAGGATTGATCTCCTTCAGAATGGACTGGTTGGATCTTCTTGAAGTCCAAGGGACTCTCAAGAGTCTTCTCCAACACCACACTTCAAAAGCATCAGTTCTTCTGCGCTCAGCCTTCTTCACAGTCCAGCTCTCACATCCATACATGACCACAGGAAAGACCATAGCCTTGACTAGGCGAACCTTTGTTGGCAAAGTGATGTCTCTGCTTTTGAATATGCTATCTAGGTTGGTCATAACTTTCCTTCCAAGGAAAAAGTGTCTTTTAATTTCATGACTGCAGTCACCATCTGCAGTGATCTTGGAGCCCAGAAAAACAAAGTCTGACACTGTTTCCACTGTTTCCCCATCTATCTCCCATGTAGTGATGAGACCAGATGCCATGATCTTCGTTTTCTGAATGTTGAGCTTTAAGCCAACCTTTTCACTCTCCACTTTCACTTTCATCAAGAGGCTTTTTAGCCCCTCTTCAATTTCTGCCATAAGAGTTGTGTCATCTGCATATCTGAGGTTATTGATATTTCTCCCAGCAATCTTTATTCCAACTTGTGTTTCTTCCAGTCCAGCATTTCTCATGATGTATTCTGCATATAAGTTAAATAAACAGGGTGACAATATGCAGCCTTGATGTACTCCTTTTCCTATTTGGAACCAGTGTGTTGTTCCATGACCAGTTCTAACTGTTGCTTCCTGACCTGCATACAGATTTCTCAAGAGGCAGATCAGGTGGTCTGGTATTCCCATCTCTTTCAGAATTTTCCACAGTTGATTGTGATCTACACAGTCAAAGGCTTTGTCATAGTCAATAAAGCAGAAATAGATGTTCTTCTGGAACTCTCTTGCTTTTTCCATGATCCAGTGGATGTTGGCAATTTGATCTCTGGTTCCTCTGCCTTTTCTAAAACCAGCTTGAACATCAGGATGTTCACGGTTCACATATTGCTGAAGCCTGGCTTGGAGAATTTTGAGCATTACTTTACTAGCGTGTGAGATGAGTGCAATTGTTCGGTAGTTTGAGTATTCTTTGGCATTGCCTTTCTTTAGGATTGGGATGAAAACTGACCTTTTCCAATCTTGTGGCCACTGCTGAGTTTTCCAAATTTGCTGGCATATTGAGTGCAGCACTTTCACAGCATCATCATTCAGGACCTGGAATAGCTCCACTGGAATTCCATCACCTCCACTAGCTTTGTTAGTAGTGATGCTTTCTAAGGCCCATTTGACTTCACATTCCAAGATGTCTGGCTCTAGGTCAGTGATCACATCATCATGATTATCTGGGTCTTGAAACTCTTTTTTGTACAGTTCTACTGTGTATTCCTGCCACCTCTTCTTAATATCTTCTGCTTCTGTTAGGTCCACACCATCTCTGTCCTTTATTGTGCCCATCTTTGCCAAGAAAATGCTCTGGTCATAGCAAATACCCTCTTCCAACAACACAAGAGAAGACTCTATACATGGACATCACCAGATGGTCAACACCGAAATCAGATCGATTATATTCTTTGCAGCCAAAGATGGAGAAGCTCTATACAATCAGCAAAAACAAGACCAGGAGCTGACTGTGGCTCAGACCATGAACTCCTTATTGCCAAATTCAGACTGAAATTGAAGAAAGTAGGGAAAACTACTAGACCATTCAGGTATGACCTAAATCAAATTCCTTATGATTATACAGTGGAAGTGAGAAATAGATTTAAGGGCCTAGATCTGATAGATAGAGTGCCTGATGAACTATGGAATGAGGTTCGTGACATTGTACAGGAGACAGGGATCAAGACCATCCCCATGGAAAAGAAATGCAAAAAAGCAAAATGGCTGTCTGGGGAGGCCTTACAAATAGCTGTGAAAAGAAGAGAAGCGAAAAGCAAAGGAGAAAAGGAAAGATATAAACATCTAAATGCAGAGTTCCAAAGAATAGCAAGAAGAGATAAGAAAGCCTTCTTCAGTGATCAATGCAAGGAAATAGAGGAAAACAACAGAATGGGAAAGACTAGGGATCTCTTCAAGAAAATCAGAGATACTCTCTATAGATACAGTGAAAGTGTTAGTTGCCCAGCCATGTCCAATTCTGAGACCCCATAGACCACAGCCCACCGGGTTCCTCTGTCCATGGAATTCCCCAGGCAAGAATACTGGAATGGGTAGCCATTCCCTTCTTCAGGGGATCTTCCTGACCCAGGGATTGAACCTGGGTCTCCTGCATTGCAGGCAAATTCTTTACTGTCTAAGCCAGTAGAGAAGTACAGAAATAGTCTCTAGGGTGATAAAAATGATAAATTAGGATTTGATGAGCATCATAATTGACCCATGTGAGTTAATAATACAGGTTACAAACAATTAGTGTAGTTATACATTTGGATTTTCATCAACTTTTGATCCTAGTGATCTCTGAGGCTTCAGAATGAATCGCAAGCAAAATTTTTAACTTTAAAATTATGAGTACTTAAAAAATTAAAAATATAAGTTGTTTAGCTAAAAGGTTGCTTTCCTAATTTTACTTACAATCAATTTTAAGAATAAAGTGATACAAATAAGTAATTATCTGCAAATCATTTTAAGATGAGGAATAAGAAATATATATTTATTTTTTCTATGCTAAGTAAGCATTCATTATTTTTAGTCTTTTAAAAAATAAGTTTAAGATAAGTTTTCATGTAACTGAGTAATCAAATATCAAATTAATATTAAGATTCATTATCAGAAATCTTTCTGACATAAAGAGTACATAATTGTTAAGAAAGCAAAGTTTAATTTTAATTATTTTTGAAATGTGTGTTTTCATGATTACTGGTTCAATAGTGTACTTTTGTTTTTTGCGGGGCATAACTTTTGTCTGCTTTGTCCATATAAGTGGCTACGTTTCTTTTATTATTTTCTTTCTTTCTTTTTTTTTTTTTTTAACTGTGCTTAGGCATATTATCTCAATTTAAAAATAATTAACATTTTAACTAGTGATTTTATATAGTTATTTAATGTGAAGATATAAGTATGTCTAACAGTCTAGAATACATAATCATGTGCTGGTAGGCCATTTAATTCTTTTTTGGTGAAGTATATAGTCAAGCTTTTAGCCAATTTTTAATCAGGCATTTGTTTTATTACTGATTTGAAAGTGTTTTTATTAATTTAGGATAAGAGTCTTGAAACAGATATATATTGCAAATGTTTCTCCCTTTCTTTTAATTGCCTTTGCAATTTCAAATAACAACTTAAAAGTTGTGAGTGGCATTGGGACAAGACAATGAGGGTAAATCCTAAATTGCTAAATACTACTGGTTAAAATGGGGATTTTGAAGACATTGGCAGTGACAGTTGAAAAGGAATGCTACTGAAAAATGGAGGAAGCGATTATATTATGGAGTGACAGAGAGTTTAGCAATACTATTGCTTTCATTTTTGATAGCAGGGAAAGGAATATATGTGCTTAATGAACTGATTTATCTACCTAAGGAGAACTGTAAGTTAAGTGTTGAAGTGTCATGTGATTTCTTCTTATTGCTTACAGTAAAATCTGGGAAGAGGTAGATAAATTGAGGAAACAACTTTAAAAAGAGAACTTGGACTTTGTGGGTTTGAAATATTTCAGATTTTCCAATAGGCAAAAGATGCTAACATTAACAGATTGCTTCTTAGTAAAGTTCAAAGCTAGGGCACTCTCAGGAGAAAGAGGTTTAAATATAAGCCATGAGTGTTTCCATACAACTTTTTGTTCATTTCTCAGAAACATCAAAGACTTTACTTCTGTGTAACATGCAATTTAAAGAGGCATTTAAAAAGATTAAGAGTGTGCCTCAAAGATCCTCTTAATCAAATAACAGAGCCTCTAATATGCTTAATGGTTTGTCCTTCAGCCATTTCAGGAGCAGCCCAAGGTAAAGAAGGGCCGATCTCAGATATTGGTGGGTCTCTTTCTTTCCTTTTATGAAGTCAACTTCAGTAATATTCACTGGTAGACTATAAGGTTTCTGAAAGACTTGTACCACTAAATAGATTACTTACAGTGAAAGAGATCAAGGCAGTACAAAATTTTATAAGGACATTGTGTTCTGGAATTTACTGGTAGAAAGAAGCCTGATAAAATTACCTAGCTTCAGACAGACACTATATTTCATAACAAAGAAAATGATTATTACAAAGGTAGAAGAGCCCAGAATGTAGAGTACAGGACCATGCAGAAGACAGGAATATGTCATTTTATTGGACTTCTCTGGAGGCTCAGTGGTAAGGAATATGCCTGCAAGGCAGGAGACTCAGGAAAAACCCTAGCCTGGAAGATCCCCTGGAGAAGGGCAGGGAAACCAACTCCAGTATTCTTGCCTGGAGAAGCTTGTGGACAGAGAAGCCTGGCAAGCTATAGTCTAAGAATCTCAAAGAGTTGAAAATGATGAAGCGACTGGGCATGCACGCACACTTGTTTTATTAAGCATAATTGCACTTCACTGACATTGTGTTTTGAAGGTTTGTGGCAACTTTGCATCCAGTATATAGGCACAATTTTCCCAATAACATTTGCTCACTTCAAGGCTCTATGTTACATTTTAGTAATTTTCACAGTATTTCAAAATTTTTCATTGTTTTTATTTATGTTACAGTGATCTCTGATCAGTAATCTTTGATGTTACTATTATGAATCACTGAAGACTCAATGAATTTGCTCAGATTCATGTCCACTGATTCAGTGATGTTATTGAACCCTCAAATCTTCTGTCACCCTCTTGTCCTTCTGCCTTCAATCATTCCCAGCATCAGAGCCTTTTCAATGAGTTGGCTCTTCACAGCAGGTGGCCAAAGTCCTAGAGCATCAGCTTCAGCATCAGTCATTCTAATGAATATTCGGGGTTGATTTCCTTTAGGATTGATTGGTTTGATCTCCTTGCTGTCCAAGGGACTCTCAAGAATCTTCAACACCACAGTTCTAAAGCATCAATCGGTTCTTCCGAGTTCATCCTTCTTTGTGGTCCAACTCTCACATCCATACGTGACCACTGGCAAAAACCATATCTTTGATTATATGGACTTTTGTCAGCAAACTGATGTTTCTGTATTTTAATATGCTGTCTAGGGTTGTCATAAGTTTCCTTCCAAGGAGCAAGTGTCTTTTATTTCCATGGCTGCAGTCACCGTCTGCATGATTTTGGCGCCTAAGAAAATTAAATCTTTCTCTATTTCGAATTTTTCCACTTCCATTTGCCATAAAGTGATGGGACCAGACACCATGATCTTAAGGTTTTTTTTTTTCATGTTGACTTTCAAGCCAACTTGTTTAATCTCTTCTTTCACCCTCATCAAGAGGCTTATTAGTCCTTTCTCAAAGTGGAACCAGTCCATTGTTCCCTGTCTGGTTCTAACTGTTGTGTCTCGACTCACGTAGAGTCTTTTCTAGAGACAGGCAAGGTGGTCTGGTACTGGCATCTATTTAAGACTTTTCCAGTTGGTTTTGACACACACAGTCAAAGGCTTTAGCATAGTCAATGAATAAGATGGGAGATGTTTTTCTGGAATTCCCTTGCCTTCCCTGTGATCCAATGAATGTTGGCAATTTGATCTCTGGTTCCTCTGCCTCTTTCAAACCCAGCTTGCACATCTGGAAGTTCTCAGTTCATGTATTGTTAAAGACTAGCTTGAAGAATTCTGAGTAAAACCTTAGTAGCATGTGAAATGAACACAACCATACGGTAGTTTGCATTCTTTCGCATTGTACTTTGAGATTGGAATGAAAACTGACCTTTTCCAGTCCCGTGGCCAGGCCTGAGCTTTCCAAATTTGCTAGCATATTGAATGCAGCACTTTAACAACATCATCTTTCAGAATTTGAAATAGTTGAGCTGGAATTCTATCACTTCCATTAGTTTTGTTTTTAGTAATTCTTCCTAAAGGACTTTCCTGGTGGCTCAGATGGTAAGGCTTCTGCCAACAATGTGGGAGATATGGGTTCAATCCTTGGGTCGGGAAGATCGTCTGGAGAAGGAAATGGCAAAACACTCCAGGACTCTTGACTGGAAAATTCCATGGATGGAGGAGCCTGGTAGGCTGCAGTCCATGCGGTCTCAAAGAGTCAGACACAACTGAGCAACTTCACTTTTACTTTTACTTTTTAATGCTTCCTAAGGCCTACTTTAATGCTGGACTGGAGGAAATACAAGTTGGAATCAAGATTGCTGGGAGAAATATCAGTAACCTCAGATATGCAGATGACACCACTCTTATGGCATAAAGTGAAGAGGGGCTAAAAAGCCTCTTGATGAGAGTGAAAGTGGAGAGTGAAAAGGTTGGCTTAAAGCTCAACATTCAGAAAACGAAGATCATGGCATCTGGTCCCATCACTTCATGGCAAATAGATGGGGAAACAGTGCAAACAGTGTCAGACTTTATTTTTCTGGGCTCCAAAATCACTGCAGATGGTGACTGCAGCCATGAAATTAAAAGACGCTTACTCCTTGGAAGGAAAGTTATGACCAACCTAGATAGCATATTCAAAAGCAGAGACATTACTTTACCAACAAAGGTTCGCCTAGTCAAGGCCATGGTCTTTCCTGTGGTCATGTATGGATGTGAGAGCTGGACTGTGAAGAAGGCTGAGCGCTGAAGAATTGATGCTTTTGAACTGTGGTGTTGGAGAAGACTCTTGAGAGTCCCTTGGACTGCAAGGAGATCCAATCGGTCCATTCTGAAGGAGATCAGCCCTGGGATTTCTTTGGAAGGAATGATGCTAAAGCTGAAACTCCAGTATTTTGGCCACCTCATGCGAAGAGTTGACTCATTGGAGAAGACTCTGATGCTGGGAGGGATTGAGGGCAGGAGGAGAAGGGGACGACAGAGGATGAGATGGCTGGATGGCATCACTGACTTGATGGGTGTGTGTCTGAGTGACCTCCGGGAGCTGGTGATGGACAGGGAGGCCTGGCGTGCTGTGGTTCATGGGGTCACAAAGAGTTGGACACGACTGAGCAACTGATCTAATCTGAAGGCCTACTTGACTTCACACTCCAGGATGTCCAGCACTAGGTGACTGATCATGCCATTGTGGTTATCCAGGTCATCAAGACCTTTTTTGTATAGTTCTTCTGTGTATTCTTGCCACCTTTCCTTAATCTCTTTTGCTTCTGTTAGGTCCTTACCATTTCTGTCCTTTATTGTGCCCATCCTTGCATGAAATGTTCCCTTGATCTCTCCAGTTTTCTGGAAGAGATTTCTAGTCTTTCCCATTCTATTTTTTTCCTCTGTTCCTCACTGTTCACTGAAGAAAGTCTTTTTATATTTCCTTGCTATTCTCTGGAACTTTACATTCACTTGGGTATATCTTTCCCTTTTACTCTTGCCTTTTGCTTCTCTTCTCTCCTCAGCAATTAGTAATGCCACCTCAGATAATCACTTTACCTTCTTGCATTTCTTTTTCTTGGAGATGGTTTTGGTCACCATCTCCAGCACAATGTTAGGAACCTCTGTCCATAGTTCTTCAGGCACTCTGTCTACCAGATCTAATTCCTTGAATCTATTTCTTTTCACCATATAATCATAAAGCATTTGATTTAGGTCTTACCTGAACTGCCGTGTGTTTCGCCCTACTTTCTTCAAAGGAAGGATCAATTTTGCAATAAGGAACTCATGATTTGAGCCATAGTCAGCTCTCAGTCTTTTTTCTGCTGACTGTATAGAGCTTCTCCATCTTTGGCTGCAAAGAACACAATTAATCTGATTTTTGTATTGACAATCTGGTCATGTCCATGTGTAGAGTTGTCTCTTGGGTTGTTGGAAAAAGATTTTGCTATGATCATTGTGTTCTCTTTTACAAAACTCTGTTAGCCTTTGCCCTGCTTCATTTATTACTCAAAGGCCAAACTTGCCTATTACTCCAGGTATGTCTCGATTTCCTACTTTTGCATTCCAACCCCCATGATGAAAAGGACAGCTTTTTCTGACGTTAAATTCTAGAAAGGGTTGTAGGTCTTCATAGAACCTGTCTATTTTAGTTTCAGCATTAGTGGTTGGGGCATAGATTTAGATTACTGTAATGCTGAATGGTTTGTCTTGAGAGTAACTGACATCATTTTGTCATTTTTGAGGTTGCACCCAAGTTAGGTTTCTTTTTATTCTAAGGTCTTTGTGCAATTTTTTTAATTTTATCTTCTGTATGCTCAGTTGTTCAGTCGTGTCCAACTCTTTGCGATCCCATGGACTGCAGCCCTCCACGTTCCTCTGTCCATGGAGTCTTTCAGGCAAGAATACTGGAGTGGGTTGCCATTTCCTACTCCAGGGAATCTTCCCAACCCAGGGACTGAATTTGTGTCTCTCACATCTCCTGCATTGCAGGCAGACTCTTTACCATTGCACCAATATATTATGAAGTGGAGTCTGAATTCTCTTATTTTCCCCCATTGAGTGGAATTAACACAAAGTCACGGGGTTGAGTCAAGGTGGACGCAATTTACCATTTGGGCAACACCATATGAAGCAGTCAGTATATCCAAATATACCTGAGAACAAATGTGTCTTTTTGGCAGAAGACAGAATCATAAATAGCAGCTCAGTTGTTTTTATTTTTCTATTTCTCCTGAGCTGTATGCTCATCAGCCAGCAATGTGCAGAGTTCATAAATAGTAATAATCTTCCCCTTCTTGGGTAGTCTTCTTCTGGGATACTCCCCTCATTTCCAGGATCTGCTGCCACCTCATGCCTGGTCCATCTTAGGCTAGAAAAACAGAACATTTCCTACTAATGTTTTGGTCATGCCACCCTTGCTGTGTCGCAGCTTGCATTTATGTCAATATTTCAAGCACAGAAAATTTACTCCATGTTCGTCCATTCTCCCAAATATTAGCTTCCTTTAAAAATCTTTCTTTGTTTACTTCCTGAGATTTAAAGTAGTTAGATAACTGCTTCAGAATCTGGTCAAGAGTTTACAGTTATTATCTGTGGAGCTGAGACAGCCTACTCAGCTCTAAGAAAAAAACATTCATTGCCTGATAGAATTTACTGATTTTCCTCCTTAAAGAAAATATTCGCTTTCAAAGACATCTTCTTCCACTGACTCATCTTTTTTTTTTTTTTTCTTTTCCTTTTGGCTGTGCAACATGCTGGATCTTATTTCCCTGATCAGGGATCAAACCCATGCCCTCTGCAACGGAAGTGAATAATCTTAACCACTGGACTATCAGGTAAATCCCTTCTACTCACTTAATATTTACACAAATACCACACATTTTAAATTATGAAAAACACAAAGAAACTTGAATATCTAGTAAGACAAGTTCTCTTTTATTCCCCTTTATTTCTCCTTAAATGTTGTGAGAAATACTTTATTTGCATTTCCCAATAATCATTCTGACCTAGTTCTCAGTAATAGATTCCTGACCAATTATACAGATTAGATATTATATAATCTGGAGACCCAGATTCGATTCCTGGTTCAGGGAGATGCCCTGGAGAAGGAAATAGCAACCCAATCCAGTATTCTTGCAGAGAGAACCCCATGGACAGAGGAGCTTGGCAGCTACAGTCTACAGGATTGCCAAGAGCTGGACATGACTTAGCAACTAAACCACCGCCATATATATATACCATTTATATATATCTACATCAATATATGTACATATACATATATCTTTCAATGTCAGACATACATCACAGTAGTACAAAAATTGCACAGAACTTGTGGGAATCAAATAAACATGCTGACTCATATTTTCCTCCCTCATGTTCTTGGAATGCAGATTTGATACCTGAAGTAAACCAGTGTGATTAGACTGTGAGGAGTCAAGTGAGGAGGATAGCTGTGACACAAGCTTTCCAGGTAGCTCAGTGGTAAAGAATCTGCCGGCTAAACAGTATATGTGAGTTCGATGCCTGGGTCAGGAAGATCCTCGGAAGAAGGAAAAGGCAACCCATTCCAGTATTCTTGCCTGGGAAATCCCATAGACAAAGGACCCCGGTGGGCTACAGTCCATATGGTCACAAAAAGCCAAACACAACTTAGCAACTAAATGAAAACAGCAAAATCTGTGACATAAGATGATGGAGGAGATTAATAGATGGACCCTAGATCTCTAATCATCATGGAGCTGACATGGTGAATGCTTATTTTGTTCAAAAATATAGAGAGGAATAAGTTTTTATTTTACCTATATATTTTTGTTATATGTATATCAGACATATTTTAACTAAGTATATTTAAAATATTGCCATTTTATATATACTTCTGAGGTATTTATTAGAAATACTTCATTTCATTAAAATGATACTTTTTTATACAAACTAAAGCAACAATTTTATAAAAATTAATTAATTTAAAATATTCATAATAAACCTATATGAGTCTCCACTTACTTTAACCTGTTCTCCTGTTTTCAGAAATGTCTTATTTTTCCTATATTTCTTCAGTATATTTCTTATGACATTTATTCCTATGAGTTGTATATGTGCCACTAACAGTGGAAACAGTGGCTGACTGTTTTGGTGGGGGGGGGGCTTCAAAATCACTGCTGATGGTGACTGCTGCCAGGAAATTAAAAGATGCTTACTCCTTGAAAGGAAAGTTATGACCAATCTAGATAGCATATTCAAAAGCAGAGACATTATTTTGTCAACAAAGGTCCATCTTGTCAAGTCTATAGTTTTTCCAGTAGTCACGTATGGATGTGAGAGTTGGACTATAAAGAAAGCTGAGCATGGAAGAATTGATGCTTTTGAACTGTGGTGTTGGAAAAGACTCTTGAGAGTCCCTTGGACTGCAAGGAGATCCAACCAGTCCATTCTAAAGGAGATCAGCCCTGGGTGTTCTTTGGAAGGACTGATGTTGAAGCTTAAACTCCAATACTTGGCCACCTGATGTGAAGAGCTGACTCACTGGAAAAGACCCTGATGCTGGGAAAGATTGAGGGCAGTAGGAGAAGGGGATGACAGAGGATGAGATGGTTGGATGGCATCACCGACTCAATGGACATGAGTTTGGGTAAACTCCAGGAGTTGGTGATGAACAGGGAGGCCTGGGTGGCAAAGAGTCAGACACGACTGAGAGATTGAACTGAACTATGTGAGCCACAGGTCATTTGGGGGTATTTTTTCCTATATTTTAATATGAATACAATTTTATCTCATATTATCCTCATCAACTCTTCTGACTATATCCTTCTAACCCTCTTTTAAGTTTTCTGATCTAAAGATGTGTATGTTTTATTTATTTATTTTTTGGGGGGCATATATCTATCACACCTGTACTTGTGCACAGGAGACAAAAAAATCATACTAAACCTTCCCCTTTTCAAAGAAGACTAGTGAGTGCTCCTCACTGTAAATTCTTTGTGGAATACAGTAGAAAATAAACCAAAGTTATAGCACACTAATTTATGTACATCTTCCATAAAACTGTGAAAGAACTAAAATATGAATCATGAATATTCCCTTTTGTATTCATGCCACCTAATATATATCTATGTAATTAGCCCATCTCCTATATTCATACCACATGCACTTACTCATGTTTAGATATCGATCTTTCAAGAACAGAAATAATTTTACTTAGGTGTAAAACTTGATCATTGTTTCCTTAGTTGGTGGTTCAGATGGTAAAGAATCTGCCTGCAAGCATGGGACCCAGGTTCAATCCATGGGTTGGTAAGATTACCTGGAGACAAGAATGGCAATCCAATCCAATATTTTTAAGTGGAGAGTTCCATGGACAGAGGAGCCTGGTGAACTACCGTCCATGGGGTCACCAAGAGTCATACATGAATGAGCAACTAACACTTACTACTTATTTTCATGGAGTTTGTAGTTCCTTTTGATGGCCCCTTCTTGTCATCTTCCCCATCTCGGCGCTCAGTTTTCCTCCGCTCTCCATCCTCATCAAGAACCATAGCCCGATATTAGTTAAATAAAGGCTTATTCCCCCTAATCTCACTGGCATTATTGCTTTAACACTAATGTGTAAATAGTGGGGAAATGTAACAAAAATCATAATAAAGTTAGCTATGCATCAAATTCCATGTTCCTTATTTGGTTTGGTTATGATGCAAGTGGTATTGTCCGAGTTTTACAAAAGACATTGAGATCTTGCATGATTTAAGCTTCTTTTGTCCCCTCACATCATTTGATAAGTTTCCCTTATATTTTCAGTCCTGGAATTGAAATTGTACCAGTTTCTCCTCTAATCAGGGAAATTCTTACTTAGTAAATCAAATAGCATTTGTGAATATGCTACAATGGGCATACCAGCAAACAAAAGCCAGAACGACACCTTCCATTCTTGGCTCACTGGAATAAAGCTTAACTTTATATTGTATAATAGTAGAAACCTTCCTAGTGTGGGAGAGAAAAACACAGTATACATCTTGAGTTTTTTTTTTTTTTTTTTTTCCATGAAACAGAAATAGTACAGTCAATAATTGAGTAGATTACAAATAACTTTTAGAAGAGGAAAATGGCTAGGAACTACTGTTCTTATACATTTGGCAACAGAGAGAATGGGGGAAACATATAAAAGATATACTGAAGAAATAAAATATACTCTTGTAGAACTGTTGTACTGGATTGTATCACAATAAAAAAGTATTGACCTAATCTAGATAATGTTACCATTTAAAATACACACTGCATGTAAAACAAATCTCTTTTATTTCATGAAGTAATCATGCATGGGAAATAGATGGGGAAACAGTGGAAACAGTGTCAGACTTTGTTTTTCTGGGCTCCAAAATCACTGCAGATGGTGACTGCAGCCATGAAATTAAAAGACGCTTGCTCCTTGGAAGGAAAGTTATGACCAACCTAGATAGCATATTCAAAAGCAGAGACATTACTTTACCAACAAAGGTTCGCCTAGTCAAGGCTATGGTCTTTCCTGTGGTCATGTATGGATGTGAGAGCTGGACTGTGAAGAAGGCTGAGCACCGAAGAATTGATGCTTTTGAACTGTGGTGTTGGAGAAGACTCTTGAGAGTCCCTTGGACTGCAAGAAGATCCAACCAGTCCATTCTGAAGGAGATCAATCCTGGAATTTCTTTGGAAGGAATGATGCTAAAGCTGAAACTCTAGTATTTTGGCCACCTCATGCGAAGAGTTGACTCATTGGAGAAGACTCTGATGCTGGGAGGGATTGTTGGCAGGAGGAGAAGGGGACGACAGAGGATGAGATGGCTGGATGGCATCACTGACTCGATGGATGTGAGTCTGAGTGACCTCCGGGAGCTGGTGATGGACAGGGAGGCCTGGCGTGCTGGAGTTCATGGGGTCGCTAAGAGTCGGACACGACTGAGCGACTGATCTGATCTGATCTGAATCCTTGACTTAAACTTTCACTTAAATTAGTATACTTGTTTTGCATATATATATATATACATGTTTTATAGGATTCTACACAGCCTAAACATTTTATTTTATATTTTTATAGGAACTGTAAATATGAGGAAATTACAGCAGAGCTTTTACATTAGCTCATGTAACAATGGGTCACAGCCTTATTATGAGCCATGCCATGCAGGGTCACCCAAGATGGATAGGTCAAAGTGGAGAGTTCTGACAAAACATAATCCACTGGAGGAGGAATGACAAACCACCCCCATATACTTGCCGTGAGGACCCCATGAGCTGTATAAAAAGGCAAAGAAGTATGACACTGAAAGATGAGCCCCCAAGCTGGGACGTGTCCAATATATATGCTACTGGGGAAGTACAGAGGACAATTGCTAATAGCTCCAGAAAGAACGAAACAGCTGGGCCAATGAGGAAATGACTCTCAGTTGTGGATGTGTCGTGTTTAAAGTAAAATCTGATGCTGTAAAGAACAGTGATGCACAGGAACCTGGAATGTTAGGTCCATGAATCAAGGTAAATTGGATGCGGTCAAGCAGGAGATGGCAAGATTGACTATCAGCATCTTAGGTATCAGTGAACTAAAATGGATGGCAATGGATAAATTTAACTCAGATGATATTTACTGTGTCTTAAAGATGAGCTAATTTCATCCATTTTCATAGCCAAAGTCTTTCATCTTATAATGTCTTAATCTTAAAATAATGTATATACAATGTTTTTTACAAATTATATTACTGAATGACTCTGAAGAAGTAAGAGAAGACTAAAGAAGATGTAAGAAAGAAAAACAGATTTGAGACCATATATTTATGATTTTCAATTTTGGCTGATGCACTTTCATTAAAATGAATGGTTTTCTGTTTTTAATAGAGTTGATCTCAAAAAAAATATTTACTTACATACTTTGCTTAATATATTCTGAATAATTGACCAGATGAAGGAGTTGAAAGACTTTGCAAGGTTTGCACCAGGACTTCCCTGGTGGCTCAGATGGTAAAGCCTCTGCCTACAATGTGGGAGACCCAGGTTCATCCCCTGGGTCAGGAAGATCTCCTAGAGAAGGAAATGGCAACCCACTCCAGTATCCTTGCCTGGAAAATCCCATGGATGGAGGAGCCTGGTAGGCTACAGTTCGTGGGGTCACAAAGAGTCAGACATGACTGAACAACTTCACTTTCTTTTCACACTAAACTTTATAGCAGAGAAAACATTTTCATTAATGCATTTGTATGCACTCTTGACACTTGCAAACATCTCAAAATGAGACTTCAAATACCACTTGAAATTTGCACACTGCTATAAGTGGTGTAATATAATGCCTAAAGGACTGGCCTGTTAGCTGATGAAATAGGTCAAGCCATTAATCATATTTACTTAAATTTCTTTTCATTTGAGAAAAAAATATTCCAATAATTTTGTTCTAGATAAGGTGGAGTAATATGTCCCCAAATTATTTTATCTGATTGATTATATTTAAATATTTTAACTGAATTTCATAGATCATTATTATCATAAAAATAAAATTAAAATAACTTAAATTATTGCAAAAATGTTGACAGAAAATGCTAAAAAGCCATCAATGATTATTAGAATTCAAATTCATCCCTCTTTAAATGATTTTCCAAGATAGTTTTGTAAAAATAACAAAAGTATGCACTTACTGTGCTGAATTTTATCACAATGCCTCAGCTAAAAATACTTAAAAGTGTTTTATTATATTTTTTGCATGTAATTTTGTATAAAGAGAATACTCAGTGCTATAAAAATGGCTTTCATTTTTATTATTCAAACTATATCAAAGAGGTAAGAATATAAGAATATAATAAATAAAACATAATGAGTGTGCACACAGGTTCTAAAATTGAAGGCAGTGATATGATATTTTCATATGGTCGGTTTTGATTTCAACACTGATTCTGGATCAGAGAACCAATTGAAAAACTGAGATAAATGGATCCTCAAAGATTGGTTGAAAAAGTATGAGAGAAATGAATTCACAACTTTTGATTGAAGCTATCAAGAATACTAAGTATACATTTATAGTTGGAGCCATTTTTTAGAAGCAGGACATAAAAATGAACATTTTCACTACAGTGACAAAGATATTTGCCATATTTGTCTCATAAAATATACTCTATATTTTTCTCTTTTTACTTCTTATTTATTTGTTCATTATTTAGATACCATTTTTAATGCCTAGTCTGTTTTGGAACACACCAAGTATCTGTTCTATTAAGTCAAGTCATATACATTTGTTACATGATTCTACAAACACATTACATGTTTCTCTGCATTGCTAAGAACTGGGTGGTTTGCTAGTGACCTCTTTTAGGCAATGTATTAAAAAATGCTAATGAAGAAGTTTGTCCCATTGGGAAGCTAGTGGGACCTTGTGAAACCCTCAGAAGTCTGACTCAAGAAATCTGCTGCTAGATTTTCTTTTGATAGGTATTTCTACAGCAAATTTTAAAATGGACAGAAATAGCATAGCTACTTTTGCCATGTGGAATTATTTTATTTATTATTTTCCATTAAGAATTGCAAAATAAGAATTATAAAAACTTCCAAGATGAATTTAAGGATTCCAAGCTTTCAGATGAAAAAAAATTTTTTATTTGTTACTAACAATTTAAATTATAGCTGGGACTTTAAAATTTGAATTACCAGTGACATGTTTTTAGAATCAAAAAGGGGATACATATTTTCAGCATCCCCTTGACAGTAAAATGTGAACTGAATTTTTCCATGAGTGCCATTCTGGATAGTTCTTAAAATCAATTTGAGTTTCCCATTAATGTGGTCCCACACCTAGAGTAGTATTGCATGAAGGTTTCAGAGACAAGGTTCTCCCATGAGCATTGTTTTACTTTGTTCACAGTACTTTGGCTGAGGAGGGCAGGACAGATGTTTTACACTTATCATGTCAAAACAGAATTGAAGGAGGACTGTCCTCAAATGTGAATTTATAGGAATGTTCTATCAAAAATCTTTCATGACCCTGAGTCAAATGAATCAGCAAACACAGGTTTTCAATTATTACCATGGAATACTTTCCTTGGAAGAATCAAGTTCTATGCTGGTTTGAGTGTATAAATCAATTCTGACAGTACTGCAGTATTATGTTTCTGAACACTTTCAAGTTCTTATTGCAGAGTTGTCAAGGAAAATTGCTCCAATATTTTATTTTTTTCATAAAGTAGCTTGATGATAAAAGGGTTTTTATTTTTAGATTTATATGCCAGGGGAAATTCCATTGGCAATATTTAACTCTAATGTATGATTAATTTATCAAGATCTACCTCCTTTTCTTTAAAAAATTTAATTAGTAGATAACAATTGCCCACTAACCTTGATCTCCGCAGCTTTTCTCTGTGTGCTAGGAGTCCTGCTCAGAATAATAAGCATAGGAAAACTGGCTCTGTTTCTTGGATGTTGGTCACACAGAGCTGCACAATCATCCCAAGAAGATTTGCTATCTTCCTAGAATCACACTGAATTAAAAAGGAAGTATTAACTCAACTCAACAGTTTTGTCTCCATAGTGTACCCTGCTTTTCAAATAATAAGTACAAAGTAACAAAAACAACAAAAATGCTTTTAAATATGATTTAATGTCTTCTATAAAATACAAATGAGAAAAGAGCTATACATCTTCTATATCTAAAATTCCTGTGTGCTTTTTGATAATTTTTGCTATAAATCTCAAAGAAAAAAGTCTATATATTTGGTGTTTTCATTTTCTATATGCAATTTCTCTCAGAGCAAACAGAATTCTCTTAAACACAGAACATTTTGCAAACATATATGGTTTGCCTTCACATCTACAAAGAGAAGGTTTAAATTGCTGCATAATATTATAATCATTTTCAATTGAGCACAGTATGCTGGGTGTTACTGAAATTTCCTCTCTATCCCTTGTTGATAGAACACATGAATGATATGACTATGAGATCTCACTTCAGGCAATGGGACTTTTATGGTGCATGTTCTCTATATGAAATTATATTAGCTGTAGGTTGTTAATTTTTTTCTCAACACATGAAATGTCTAGCAACAAACCCTCTTCGTAGTGCTATGTATCAAGAAGACATCAAAATATAATCATATAAGTTAAAGAGTGTAAAATATTAGTATCTTAAAAGAACAATGAATTTATTTGGGAAATGAAGTTAGTTATTAACCTAGGAATGTGGCCAAACTTAGTAAAGCAACTGATTCAATTAATTAAAAAAATAGTGATATCATTACTTAAGATACTAGGATATTGGTGTCTTATTTATTTTTTATTTTTGGTATGGTTATTTCTACCTAAGTACAGATTTTATAATAGGTAAAAAAAATATAATTAATTCCAATGGCTTTAAAAGCAGTTGTTGCTAAGTCGCTTCAGTTGTGTCCGACCCCATAGAGGGCAGCCCACCAGGCTCCCCCGTCCCTGGGATTCTCCAGGCAAGAACACTGGAGTGGGTTGCCATTTCCTTCTCCAATGCTCGAAAGTGAAAAGTGAAAGTGAAGTCGCTCAGTCCTGTCCAATTCTTAGCGACCCCATGGACTGCAGCCTACCAGGCCCCTCCGTGCATGGGATTCTCCAGGTGAGAGTACTGGAGTGGGGTGCCATCACCTTCTCCGTTAAGAGCAGTTAAGAGACCATTATTTTCAGGGTTGTGTCCTTTATGTAAAAACAAACAAACAACAAACAAAAAAAAACCTTATTAATACTTTGACTCATTGTATATCCTATTAAATGGATCTAGTCTTTCTACCTCAGTTTAGCTAATAGGTGAAATACCACTGAAGGCACATACACTTGTCATGCTCTGTGAATATCAGTTGTGGATAAAATCATAAACTGCAAACCAGTTTAGCATTCTTGGGAATCCCATGAACAGTATGAAAAGGTAAAAAGATATGAAACTGAAAGATGAACCTCCCAGATCAGTAACTGACCAATATGTTACTGCAGAAAGGCAGAGAAATAGCTCTAGAAGGAATGAAAAGGTTGAGCCAAAGCGGAAATGACACCCAGTTGTGAATGTATCTGGTAGTGAAAGTAAAGTCTGATGTTATAAAGAATAATACTGCATGGGAACTTGGAATGTTAGGACCATGAATCAAGGTAAATTGGAAGTGGTCAAACAGGAGATAGCAAGAGTGAACACTGACATTTTAAGAATCATTGAACTAAAATGTACTGGAAGGGGAAACTTTAATTCAGATGACCATTATATCTATTACTGTGGGCAAGAATCCCTTAGAAGAAATGCAGTAGGCCAAATAGTCAACAGAAAATTCCAAAATGCAGTACTTGTGTGTGGTCTCAAAAATGACAATGATTTTGGTTCATCTCCAAAGTAAGCCATTCAATACCACCATAATCCAAGTCCATGCTCCAATCATTAATGCTGAAGAAAATGAATTTGAACAGTTATATGAAGTATTCTTGACTGGAAAATCCCATGGATGGAGGAACCTGGTAGGCTACAGTCCATGGGGTTGCAAAGAGTTGGGCATGGTTGAACGACTTCATTTTCTTTCATGAAGACCTAAAGACCTTTTAGAAATAACATCAAAAAAAAAAATAATGTCCTTTGTATCATAGCGGACTGGAATGCAAAAGTAGAAAGTCAAGAGATACCTAGAGAAATAGCAAAGTTTGGACTTGTAGTACAAAATAAATTGAGGCAAAGACTGACAGAGTTTTAACAAGAGAGTGCATTGGTCATAGCAAACACCCTCTTCCAACAACACAAGAGATGACTTTGTAAAAGGACATCACCAGATGGTCAATACTGACATCAAATTGATTATATTCTTTGCAGCCAAAGATGGAGAAGCTCTATAAAGTCAATGAAAACAAGGCCAGGAGCTGACTGTGGCTCAGATCATGAACTCTTTATTGCAAAATTCAAACTTAAATTGAAGTAAGTAGGGAAAACCACTAGGCAATTCAGGTACAATCTAAATCAAATCGCTTATGATTATATAGTGGAAGTGACAAATAGATTCAAGGGATTAGATCTGATTGAGTATCTGAAGAACGATGAATGGAGGCTCGTAACATTGTACAGGAGGTGGTGATCAAAGCCATTTCCAAGAAAAAGAAATGCAACAAGGCAAAATGTTTGTCTGAGGAAGCCTAACAAATAGCTGAGCAAAGAAGAAAAACAACAAGCAAAGAAGAAAAAGAAAGATAAACCCATCTGAATGTGCAGTTCCAAAGAATAGTAAGGAGAGATAAGAAAGCCTTCTTAAGTGAACAATGCAAAGAAATAGAGGGAAAAAATAGAATGGGAAAGACTAGAGATCTCTTCAAGAAAATTAGGGATAACAAGACAACATTTCATGCCAAGATTGGCACAGTAAAGTACAAAATTTGCCTAACAGAAGCAGAAGATATTAAGAAAAGGGGATAAGAATATACAGAACTGTCCAAAAAAGCTCTTAATGACCTGGATAACCAGGATGGTGTGGTCACTCACCTACAGCCAACATCCTGGAGTGTGAAGTCAAGGGGGCCTTTGGAAGCATTACTAAGAACAAAGCTAGTGGAAGTGATGGAAATTCCTGCTGAGCTATTTCAAATCCTAAAAGATGATGCTGTAAAAGTGCTACACTCAATGTACCAGCAAATTTGAAACTCAGGCTAGCACAGGACTTGAAAATGTCAATTTTCATTCCAGACTCAAAGAAGGGCAATGCCAAAAAAAGTTCAAACGACATTGCACTCATTTCACATGTTTGCAAGGTAATGCTCAAAATCCTTCAATCTATGCTTCAACAGTACATGAACATAGAATGTCCAGTTGTACAAGCTGGATTTAGAAAAGGCAAAGGAACCAGAGATCAAATTACCAACATCTGCTGAATCCTTGAAAAGCAAAGAAATTCCAGGAAAAAAAAAAAAAAAAAAACACTTATTTCTACTTCAGTAACTATGGTAAAGCCTTTGACTGTGTGGATCACAACAAACTGTGGGAAATTCTTAAAAAGATGGAAATACCAGACCACCTTACCTGCCTCCTAAGAAACTTGTATGCATGTCAAGAAGCAGGAGTTACAATCAGACATGGAACAATGGACTGGTTCCAAATTGGGAAAGGAGCACATCAGGGCTGTATATTGTCACCCTGCTTGTTTAGCTTGTATGTAGAGTACATCATGTGAATGTGGGGCTGGATGAAGCTCAAGCTGGAGGCAAAATGAGCAGGAGAAATATCAGTAACCTCAGATATGCAGATGACATCACCCTAAAGGCAGAAAGTGAAGAGGAACCAAAGAACCTCTTGATGAAAGTGAAAGAGAGTGAAAAAGCTGGCTTAAAATTCAACATTCAAAAAACTAAGAGCATCCCATTCAGTGCCATCACTTCACGGCAAATACTAGGGGAAAATTGGAATTACTGACAGATTTTTTTTCTTGGGCTCCAAAATCACTGTGGATGGTGACTGCAGCCATGAAATTAAAAGATGCTTGCTCTGTGGGAAAAAATATGACAAACCTAGACAGTGTATTAAAAAGCAGATACATCACTTATTCAACCAAGGTCCATATGGTTAAAACTATGATTCTTCCAACAGTCATGTATGGATGTGAGAGTTGGACCATAAAAAAGGCTGAGTACCACAGAATTGAAGCTTTTTAATTACGTTGCTGGAGAAGACCCTTGAGATTCCCTTTCACAGCAAGGAGATCAAACCAGTAAATCCAAAAAGAAATCGACCCTTAATAATCACTGGAAGTAATGATGCTGAAGCTGAAGCTCCAATACTTTAGCTACATGATTTTACGAGCGGACTCACTGGAAAAGATCCTGATGCTGGGAAAGATTGAGGCCAGGAGGAGACGGGGGAGATGGGATGAGATGCTTGGATGGCACCATGGACTCAATGGACATGAATCTGAGCAAATCCCAGGAGATAGTGAAGGATAGGGAAGCCTGGCATACTACAGTCCATGGGTTGTAAAGAGTAAGACACAACTGAGTAATTGAACAACAACAACTCTGTATTAATTTGTTTTTTTCTAACAATTACCATTAAACATCACATAACATTTATTTACCACTCTTGACTTTAATTGTTTCAGGCTTACTGATTAAGGTATACATGTAAAATTCCTTAACAAAATCATTTATTTGTATTTTCCACAGAGAATTAACTATTAATGTTGGGGAAGTAAAACTACTGGCCAATTGAGAATCACTTTTAATATTAACACAGAAAGAGACATCGCTTAGTGAATATCTAAATATGTAAGAACATGATGTGCAGGTAGCATAAATTTTAACAGATTTTATCTAAAAGGTTTTACTTATGTTAGATGGCAAGAAGATAATACTAGACCTTGGTCAGCACTATTCTAGAAAGTCAGGCAAGTGAGGACTCCATGGACTGTGACTGTGGGTCTCTTGACTTCTCCCTTATGGTCATAACATCTTTAAATGTTATGTATTTACTTCACTTTTAAGACAGAGAGAGGGGTCTCAGCAAGAGTGGAAGGACCCTGTGTGACATTCTGTATGCTTTTCAGAAAGTAAAAGATTTCTCAAGAGCTCCTAATAGATATCTGCTTTATATATTATTGGCAAAACCTGGATTAAAGTCTGATTCCTTTTGTAAGGTCTGAACTTTCTGAGACCAAAGGAACTCTTCAGAATACCTCAATAAAATCTCAGTCCTAATTGCATCAAAGAGAGAGAACAATCACTCTAGAGCTGGACATAAGGAGTGACCATCTCTATTTTATTATGTGTGTGTGTGTGTCATTAACCATGTTAGGAATTTTGAAGTTTTATTAAATTTTGAGCTAATTCTTTTAACTTAGATGGTTAATGCATAAAATTACAGTATCTACTGTTTGCATCTTGATATCATAGGTTATAAATTATACTCAGTGAGATAAAAAGGGTAGGAATCCAGAGAAATGGCAAGAATATCCTAAATTTTAGGAATGAGGTGTCAACATAGATATAGGTGGATTATAGAAGCAATAACATTTTCAGTCTATGGCACAGTAGAATATATTTTACTAGATGGTCACATTAGGGAATCGCCTATTTTTCATTATTGTTGTATGCTTTGAAGGAATTTTTGTTACTATCATTATTTTAATGCAATGAACAATTGGTTTTACAAGAAAATTTTGTTTGGCATCAAAAATGCCATGTGATGCTCTATGCTGCTGCATTCCAAACAGAGATAACTCTAATAAAGCATTCATATTTTCACATTGGAATGAGAAAATGAAAAAAAAAATGAACTCCCTGTAAATAAATTGTCATATTGCCCTTTCCCTTCTAATTCTACAAACTTAGATGAAGTCAACAATTAGTAGATGCTGTACAGATGCTTCAGAGATTCCTGTAATTACAACAATATAATTCCCCAAATGATATTTTTTCATAAACTCTAATGATAATTTCAGGTCTGTGAATGAGAAAAAGTAGTGAAAAAGATATGCAATGCTCATTTATAAAATGTTTAATTTTAAAGTCAAATTCAAATGTGAAATGGAATACAATTACTACTTAGATCACACTAATGAACTGGATTTATTGACTTTTTTTATGCCGTTTCCTTTTATACCAGCAATATAGTAACTACATTTTACTTACATTTTACTTTTAGTGTGATAATTAAGACAATGTAAGCATTTAGCACAAGCTGGAATCAAGATTGCAAGGAGAATATAAATAACCTCAGATATGCAGATGATACCACCCTTATGGCAGAAAGTGAAGAAGAACTAAAGAGCCTCTTGATGAAAGTGAAAGAGGACAGTGAAAAAGTTGGTTTAAAGCTCAACATTCAGAAAAGTAAGATCATGGCATCCTCTCCCATCACTTCATGGCAAATAGATGGGGAAACAGTGGAAACATTGAGAGACTATTGTTTGGGCTCCAAAATCACTGCAGAAGGTAATTGCAGCCATAAAATTAAAAGATGCTTACTCCTTGGAAGGAAAGTTATGACTAACCTAGATAGCATATTAAAGAGCAGAGACATTACTTTGTCAACAAAGGTCTGTCTAGTCGAGGCTATGGTTTTTCCAGCATTCATGTATGGATGTGAGAGTTGGACTATAAAGAAAGCTGAGAGCTGAAGACTTGATGCTTTTGAACTGTGGTGTTGGAGAAGACTCTTGAGAGTTCCCTGGACCTCAAGGAGATCCAACCAGTCCATCCTAAAGGAGAATAGGCCTGCGTGTTCATTGGAAAGACTGATGTTTAAGCTGAAACTACAATACTTTGGCCACCTTATGTGAAGAGCTGACTCATTTGAAAAGACCCTAGTGCTGGGAAAGATTGGGGGCAGGGGGAGAAGGGGATGAAATTGTTGGATGGCATCACTGACTCAATGGACATGGGTTTGGGTGGACTCCAGGAGCTGGTGACAGAGAGGAAGGCCTGGCGTTCATGGGGTCGCAAAGAGTCCAACATGACTGAGCGACCGAACTGAACTGAGGCACTTAGCACATGGTAATCACTAAGATATGTCTATCTCCTTTACCATAATTTTGCAATCTTAAGATAAAGTGGTTAAGTTGTAGCATCTTTCTAGAAGTTAAGGGGTATCACTTCTAAGTTTGCCCTCTGTTCACATTACTTTATTTTTTATAGTTCCATCCTTGAAACTCATCTTTTTCAGTGCCATGTATATTATGAGGTGAAATCTTTTCCCCAAATATATGCATCAACGTCTATCCAAATGACGGGATAGATGATTTGGAAAGCTACATGAATATGAACATTGTATTTCAATTACATAGAATTTGAAGAGATTCTAGCCCTCTCTTTCCTATGAGATATATTTTTTAATCTGTACCTTTTATCTTAAATGCAAGCAAGCATTTTCTGGAGCAAATATCAGAGTTTATGTTACTTAGAACAATAATACATTGGTTCCTTTTGATCCTAGTTATTCCCCCATTTGGTGATACAAAGACACCAGACATCATCCTATACGGGGTTTCCCTAGTGGTTCAGATGATAAAGAATCTGCCTGCAATGCAGAAGACTTGTGTTCACTCCCTGGGATGGGAAGATCCCCTGGAGAAGGGAATGGCTTCTCACTCCAGTATTCTTGCCTGGAGAATTCACTGATAGATGAATGTCCATGGTGGGCTACAGTTCATAGAGACGCAGAGAGTTATGCTACATGTACTGGTGTCTATAATAAAGAAAAGGAGTTTACATATGCATTGTTCCCTCCCTCCTGAAAAAGCGAGACCTAACTCCTTGACATTATCACATTCTCCTGGGGTACAAAACAGAAAAACCCTGGGTTCCAGTTCATTGGAATATAAATAAATGTCTCCATCAATAGAATTTACTGGTCAGGGTTTTATCCACTTTAAAATACAAGCAAATAGCTACTACCTAAGATGAGGCATCTATTTCTGCTTTATTGACTATGCCAAAGCCTTTAAATGTGTGGATCACAATAAACTGTGAAAAATTCTGAAAGAGATGGGAATACTAGACCACCTGAGCTGCCTCTTGAGAAACCTATATGCAGGCCATGAAGCAACAGTTGGAACTGGACATGGAACAACAGACTGGTTCCAAATAGGAAAAGGAGTACGTCAAGGCTGTATATTGTCACGCTGCTTATTCAACTTATATGCAGAGTACATCATGAGAAACCCTGGACTGGAGGAAGCACAGTCTGGAATCAAGATTGCCGGGAGAAATATCAATAACCTCAGATATGCAGATGACACCACTCTTATGGCAGAAAGTGAAGAGGAACTAAAAAGCCTCTTGATGAAAGTGAAAGAGGAGAGTGAAAAAGTTGGCTTAAAGCTCAACATTCAGAAAACGAAGACCATGGCATCTGGTCCCATTACTTCATGGGAAATAGATGGGGAAACAGTGGAAACAGTGGTAAACTATTTTGGGGGCTCCAAAATTACAGCAGATGGTGATGGAAGCCATGAAATTAAAAGATGCTTACTCCTTGGAAGGAAAGTTATGACCAATCTAGATATCATATTCAAAAGTAGAGACATTACTTTGCCAACAAAGGTCCATCTATTCAAGGCTATGGTTTTTCCTGTGGTCATGTATGAATGTGAGAGTTGGACTGTGAAGAAAGCTGAGCACCAAAGAATTGATGCTTTTGAACTGTGGTTTTGGAGAAGACACTTGAGAGTCTCTTGGACTGCAAGGTGGTCCAACCAGTCCATCCTAAAGGAGATCAGTCTTGGGTGTTCACTGGCCAGACTGATGCTAAAGCGGAAACTCCAGTACTTTGGCCACCTCATGCAGAGTTGACTCACTGGAAAAGACCCTGATGCTGGGAGAGATTGGGGGCAGGAGGAGAAGGGGATGACAGAGGATGAGATGCCTGGACGGCATCACTGACTTGATGGACATGAGTCTGAGTGAACTCCGGGAGTTGGTGATGGACAGGGAGTCCTGGCATGCTGGATTCATGGGGTCGCAAAGAGTCAGACACGACTGAGCGACTGAACTGAACTGAACTGAAGGTGAGGCAAAACTCTCATGAGGTCTCTCAAAATCTAATCACCTGGTAACATTTTAGACTTGTCCTTTGATAAGCCACATCTTATCTCAGAAAGGTCTGGCCTTGCAGAAATATAAAACTCTTTATGTCCCCAACTCTACTTTTTACAAACTGGACCAGCCTGTCACTCTTTTGCCACTGCCAAGAAAAGGCACTGACACACTAATAAGGGAGTAAATATGGAATTAACAAAGTTTGAGAAACTAATTAGCTAAAAAGAGGGAATGAGTAGTTGACTTAAGACCAATTACTACAGGTATGTAATTTGCATTAATGAAGAGATAGAAACTAAGGAAGTACTACCACATGAGTAATAAAATGGAGAAAAATGTGAGAAAACCCAAGACAATTTACACTTAGGATTTTATGGGATTTAATGGGATTTGTCATTAATACAGGAGAAACAAAAACATCTTTTGAAATAAGGAATGGACAAAGTTATAAGAAAGTAAATGTCAATAGCTTAAATATTATAGAAAATTCAAATAAATTAATAGCAATGCATTTACTCAGTTGATCAAGGCAGTTCTTAGAGATCTTTAGCAGAGAAATTGTTTTGAATTCTTGGACAGATAGAATATTGGTATAATTCGAGGACTGAATGTTGCATTGAAGTTGGCAAGAACATTTAGGAGAATGCCTCTGAATGAAAAGTAAAGGGTATCTTTGTAGCTAAAGGATGAAATGGTGTGTGTCTTTGTGTAAAGAGAATGCATTTTTGTTTGTTAAAAACTGATGAAGCTTAATTGATTTATAGGTAGAAGGAAGGGAAATAGCTAATAATTAAAAATCAGATTAGTATGAAACTTGAGATAAATGTCTAGATATATTGCTTAAGTAAAAAATGGACAACTTTTTATTTTATACTTTAGGGAAAATTAAAGAATCTTATGTCCCATAATATATTCTGAGCTTTGCAGTACATAAGGTGATGCTAATATAACCCTTGATGAATTTAGTAATGGATATATTTCTTCAGTTATTAAGAAAGTGAACAGAGGCAATATCCTACTGCCTGCCTATGTAACTGTGACCAATTTACCAAAGTATTTATCTTTTGGATATAGGCAGCTGTTGATTTTTGTTTTGTTGAGCTTTCAGCAAGGTAGACCACCTTAGTGAGCACTTGAATACCATATGGTTTCATAATGTTGACAAGAACAACTGCTTCACTGTTATAATTGCTGTACATCTCAGGAATCATAATATTATATAAAGGGAATGAATTAGGTTTTTTATACTGATTGACTGCTTAGAGTGCTATATTTAAAAGAAAATAGTTTCTTTTGTTCACAATTCCACTCATACACAACCAACAGAATATAATACTGTCTCATGGTGCCTGCTTTATGCTGGTTACAGAATATGAAATTTTAAAGAATTGTACTCTGAGTACAATAAAAGTAAGAATTCTTTTATTTTAATTTTATGGAGAAATACTATTATGTTAAAATGAAGTACAGTTTTATTTCTTGTACAATATATTCTGTAAATATCAATAATTCATTTCTTTTATTTGTGAAACTTTGTTCATTACTTAATCCATATTAATTAACATAATCATATCCAATTGAATATGCAGAATATTTTTAAAATAATATCTAGAACTGTGGCTTTAATATATTATGTCAGAATGTGCCATGACTTTAAAAAATGAAGTCAATAATAAAGTTTGGGGAAAATAAGAATGCAAAAATAAAACAGGATATTTTATTTTAAATTTAAACAAGATAGCACCTAATAACAAAGAATTAAAAACTTGATATACAGATATCTGATTAATAATATTCTATCAGAGGCTAACAATAAAATGAATTATAGAAAAGTATATTGCACATACAAATGTAAGAGCCATTATTACATTCTATACCTTCTATCTTAATCAAACTTGAAAAATATATAAAGATAAGCAAATTATTTTAATGAAAATGAGTTCTGGAGCCATTTGATAATAGAGGTTGCTTAGCAAGTATAGCCCCATAGAATGATATGGAAAGGAGCTAAGTGTTGGCACAAACTTTCATACAGAGAAATATGAGTTCACCATCAAATAGAAACACATTTTAGAAATTCTGATCTTTAAGGGAAAATAAATTTTTGTGTAAATAATTATATTATAAAGTAGAGAACTAATATATCCCTTCACACTGTAAAAATCTGCCAGGATATGAGATTCCCAAACATATTTAACTGAATGTGCTTACTATCAATGTCATCAGCCTATCCTGAAGAAGCATCCCTTCTCCTCTAGGGACAGAAGAGAAAAACTTCAATTATTCCTTCCCTACACATTTCATTTTGTATTTTTTTTTTCATGTTCTATGAGCCTGTAATACTCATCTTCATAGTCATATTAAAAATTAATAAAATATGATTATTTATGAATTTTTCTGTTTTCTGTGTTAATTCTTTATTTCAGTATCTCAGGGAAATGGTCATACTTGTATCACTCACTTTAGAAAATATAGTAATGTATACCCGTGAGTTTTCTATACAGAAACACACATTATCTCATTTCTGGATTCAAATAACATATTCTTAAGCTCAAATAGAGAAGAAACTTAGGTATCAACAATTTCATTAAACTTCCTATTCTGTGAATAAAGCCCTTTAGGGAAAATATTTATCAAGATATGTCTACATTCATGCAAGCACTTTCTTTTATTTTACTTTTATTTGTCTTACTCATTTTGTTTACTTTTTAAAGTAGAAGAAGATGGTGGCTACTAAAATAGTGTCAAAATGCTACAAAAGTCCAGCAATTAAAGCATTATGATTTGAACAAAAACCAAAGCCCAGGAAATTATTTGGTTTCATGTTATTTCATATCATCTTATGTAGGAAAGGAAGCATGAAAAGAACAGCTGTTTGCATCCAGAGTTTCTAGAAGAAATGTTTATGTTCATGGTAGATTAATAGATGGACAGATGTGGGATTCTTCTCTTTAAGGCACATTATGTTTCAAAATATTTTGGAAGACATCTATCTGGAGACACAATGATGGGATAGACATCAGCAAGTTCAAAACCTAACAAATTAAAATTTTAGTTTTAAAGGGACTAGAAGAGAGAATGAGACTGAAAACAGCAGGGTGATATGAAATGACTGGTGGTTAACAAAGTAAAATAAAAACAGAATACAAATACATTCATCTTGTGATTCTAATTTTAATGTACCACTAGCTAGCATATTGGAGAAGGCAATGGGACCCCACTCCAGTACTCTTGCCTGGAAAATCCCATGGACGGAGGAGCCTGGTGGGCTACAGTCCATGGGGTCGTGAAGAATAGGACACAACTGAGTGACTTCACTTTTACTTTTCACTTTCATGCACTGGAGAAGGAAATGGCAACCCACTCAAGTGTTCTTGCCTGGAGAATCCCAGGGACGGCAGAGCCTGGTGGGTTGCTGTCTGTGGGGTTGCACAGAGTCCGACACAACTGAAGCGACTTAGCAGCAGCAGCTAGCATATTTATATGGTGATTCTAAATACTAAAATTCATCAAGTTTTTGCATACTTTGATTTATTATGATTTCACTGATAAGAAAGATAACAATATTTATGATATTTATTTATGATATTTATTTATGATATTATGATATTTATTTATGATATTTTTGGCTAAACGTCTGGATTATTATAAATGGTAATGCATCTGAAACTTTTAAATTATATTAATAATTTTCTGCATTGACTTTAGTTTTTCTTATAATCCAATGACGGGACTTTCAATGTAAAAAGTCAGTGCAGGCAACAAGCTGTATTAGCCTACAGAGTATAAGGCATTTTATACTATGTGTTCTAGAGGAAAAAATATGGATATCTTAGAGATAGAATAATATTAGTAAGAATTATTTAAAAGTATTATAAAATAGAAAATAATTGATAGGATTTTCAGACTATCACAAAAAGCCACAAGCACATCTTAAATTAGATATGTATGCTGCTGCTTCAAGACCTAGACAATCATGATGATGTGATCACTGACCTAGAGCCAGACATCTTGGAATGTGAAGTCAAATGGGCCTTAGAAGCATCACTCGACTAGTGGAGGTGATGGAATCAGTGGACATTCCAAGTCCTGGATGATGCTGTGAAAGTGCTGCACTCAATATTCAGCAATTGGAAAACTCAGCAGTGGCCACAGGACTGGAAAGGTCATTCATCCCTCCCAAGCAATGCCAGGGTGCTCAAACACAATTCCGTGGTCTTCCACGCTTCGCAGTGAACTTCCTGATGTTCAGCTGGTTTTAGAAGGCAGAGGAACAGGATCAAATCAACTCGCTGGATCATGGAAAAAGCAAGGGTCAAACATCTATTTCTGCTTTTTGACTGCCCTTTACTGTGTGGATCAAAAACTATGGAGGGAATACAACACCTGATCTCTCAACTTATGCATCAGGCAACAGTTAAACTGGTCATGGAAAAAGACTGGTTCCATAAAGGAGTAGGCTGCATATTGTCACCATGTTTATTAACTATATGGATCTGAGAATGCTGGACTGGAAGAAACACAAGTTGGAATCAGATTGCCGGGAGAAATATAAAACCTCAGATATGCAGATGACACACTCTTATGGCAGAAAGTGAAGAGGGGCTAAAAGCCTCTTGATGAAAGTGAAAGTGGAGAGTGAAAGGGTTGGCAAAGCTCAACATTCAGAAAAGAAGATCATGGCATCTTCCCATCACTTGGAAGATGGGGAAACAGTGGAAACAGTGTCGATTTTTTCTGGCTCAAAACTGTGGTGACTGCAGCCATGAAAAAAGACGCTTACTCCTTGGAGGGTGACAACCTAGATAGCAATTCAAAAGCAGAGAATTATAAGCGCCTAGTCAGCTATGGTCTTTCCTGTGGTCTGGGTGTGAGAGCTGGACTGTGAGGAGGCTGAAGCTGAAGATTGATGCTTTGAACTGTGGTGTTGGAGAAGACTCTTGAGAGTCCCTTGGACTGCAAGAAGATCAACAGTCCATTCTGAAGGAGATATCCTGGATTTCTTTGGAGGAATGATGCAAGTAAATCAATTGGCCACCTCATGCGAAGAGTTGACTCATTGGAGAAGACTCTGATGCTGGGAGGGATTGAGGGCAGGAGGAGAAGGGGACGACAGAGGATGAGATGGCTGGATGGCATCACTACTCGATGGATGCGGTCTGAGTGACCTCCGGGAGCTGGTGATGGACAGGGAGGCCTGGCGTGCTGCGGTTCATGGGGTCGCAAAGAGTCGGACACGACTGAGCGACTGATCTGACCTGATGCTGCTGCTGCTGCTGCTAAGTCGCTTCAGTCGTGTCCGACTCTGTGCGACCCCATAGACGGCAGCCCACCAGGCTCCACTGTCCCTGGGATTCTCCAGGCAAGAACACTGGAGTGGGTGTATACTCAGTCATAAAAAAGAACATAATACTGCCATTTGTAGTGACATGAATGGGCCTAGTGATTGTCATACTGAATGAAGTAAGTCAGTAAAAGACAAATATCATATAACTTTGCTTACATGTGGAATCTAAAGAAATGGTACAAATGAATCTATTTACAAAACAGAAGTTGAGTCACAGATGTATAAAAGAAACTTGTGGTTATTTGGAGGAAAGAGGGGAATAAATTTTGTGATGGAGACTGACATATACTCCCTGCTTTCCTGGTAGCTCAGACAGTAAAGAATCTGCCCACAATGCAGGAGACCTGGGTTGGGAAGATCCCCTGGAGAAGGAAATGGCAACCCACTCTAGTATTCTTGACTGGAGAATTCCATGGGCAGAGGAACCTGGCAGGTTACAGTCCATGGGGTCACAAAGAATTGGACATGTGTGAGTGACTAACACACACACACAGCTAATAAGAACCTACTGAATAGCACAGGGAAGTCTTTTCAATACACTGTAATGATCTATATGGGAATAGAATCTAAAAAAGAGTGTATATGTGTGTATGTGTAATTGACCCTGCTGTACAGCTGAAACTAACACAACATTGTAAATCAACTATACTCCATAAAAATTAATTTTAAAAAGAAATGTATAATAATAAAGTGAAAGTCACTCAGTTGTGTCCAACTCTTTGCAACCATGGAATTCTCCAGGTCAGAATACTAGAGTGGGTAGCCATTTCTTTCTTCAGGGGATTTTTCAAACCCTGGGATCAAACCCAGGTCTTCCACATTGCACAAGGATTCTTTATCAGTTGAGCCACCAGGAAAGCCCAAGAATACTAGAGTGGGTAAACTATCCCTTCTTCCCAACTCAGGAACAGAAGTGGGCTCCTGCACTGCAGGCACATTCTTTGCCAGCTGAGCTACTAGGGAAGCCCATGTATAATGATACCCACTCTCTAAATTATCCTTTTGATTTTTTTATAATATGATTATATAAGGAAATAAAAAACATAGCTATTTAAGCTCCAACACCCATTTGCCATGCACATACACAAACATACATAAATACATATGTGCAAGTACACACAAATGCTTACACACACTTGTACAAAACTGAGTGAAACTCATTTACTGCAAAACCATGATACTCCACACCAAATGAAAGATTTTCAGCTCCATAGGAGAATAAAATATAAGCAGAATTCCCTATAGGCTTTATTAGCCGAATTCATGTCTGGGTTTATTCCTTTGCTTTTTTCTCTCTTCATGGAGCTGCTTAGATGAGGTGTTTCATTTACATAATCAAAGATTCCTATGGCTCAGTTCTACACTCAGAACAGCTCTGTGGGGATGTGACAGGAGTACAGTGCATATGAACAGAGAAGTAAATAACAGAAAAACAAGTCCAAACATTTCTAAACTCTGCCTTTAACGCTAGTTGGAAGAGCACATCGCACATACGCACATTCACACAGCCAGCACTCTTTCCCTTTCATGCCATGAGCAGCTTTTGCTGTAATTTCCTAGTTAGCATGTATGACCTAATGGAGGAATCTGGTTCTGAAGTCACTGGTTTCATATCCTGGCCCCATCATCTGCTAACTGTGTGATCATAAAGAATTTAAATTCTCAAGTATTAAACATTTTTCATTTGACCCTCAAAGAAATTCAGGTTTGGTATTACCTGTCTCTATTTTACATTTGAGAAAATTAAATGTCAAATTAGTAATACAAACTGGCTGTGGCTCCACATCAAACAAGTGACACATCTAGTGGTGAGACTTCCTTTATCCATATTCCTTTGTTCATTTAACACCAACAAAAACACTAAGTTTTTTCATAAAATCGATTTTGTATGTATAACATTTTGTATGTATAACATTTTTTTCCACATATAGTGAAGGCTTGGCACTTTACAAAGCTTCATTAAGTTTTAGTGTGAGAAAATTTTGATAAATCATGATCACTAATCTTTAGCAACTCTATAGCCTGCATTCTGTTTATTAGCTGACAGAGGAAAGTGTCTGCTTATGAATGACGGTGTGCCTCCATGTAAAAATACTGTTTTAGTTAATAGTGATCCTGTGCATGAGCGTGTCCTTACAGTAGGCTAAGTAAGATATAGCAAAGAACCAAATTACTTCTCTTTACTCTTTTCTCTGCCCACAGAAAGAACGATGTTGGGTATGGCTACCTGAACTACATGGAACATAAGAACAGGAAAAAGGGAAAGGTGGAAAAAAACACAAGGGTGAGATAGGATTAAGTGGAACCATCCACCAGGTACCAAACCCTGTCTGTTCTTCTACCTGTGAGTATCAACATCGTAAGGCTCAATTGGGTCACATGGCTGGTAGGTACCTACTTTGGTTAAGAAAGTGCAATGGGATAATGTAAACTTTGGTTTTGCTTTTATTGAAAGATTAGAGAACATCACAGTATTAAAGAAAATATATTCGATTTGGTTGGAGTATCCATTTGAAGACTCTGAACAAGAGGAACACTAACCTTCAGCATTTCACTTTACTGGCATGAAGAGGCACTTGCATAGAAAGATGCTGTCATGTTGTTGATGTTGTGCCAGGGAATTTGAGATTGATCTCCACACATTCCGTCTATATCTTAACCAGTGGCAACACTCTTTAAAAACCCAGAATGTGTCTATTCTATTGTGAGTCCTAAGCTTTATTCTATTAACATTCAATTAAATCAATTAATTAGAAATTCTTAAAATTATTGTCACAAATAAAACACTGTGAAACTAAATCTATTATGGATCCATGCATTATTCTTAGCACAAAAAATATAACTTTGTTTTTGTATATCTCTAACATCTAAATTTTTTTTGTTGTTGCATTTCTTTTCGATGGGGATGGTCTTGATCCCTGTCTCCTGTACAATGTCACAAATCTCTGTCCATAGTTCATTAGGCACTCTATCTATCAGATCTAGTCCCTTAAATCTATTTCTCACTTCCACTTTATGAACAAAGCTAGTGGAGGTGATGGAATTCCAGTTGAGCTCTTTCAAATCCTGAAAGATGATGCTGTGGAAGTGCTACACTCAATATGACAGGAAATGTGGAAAACTCAGCAGTGGCCACAGGACTGGAAAAGGTCAGTTTTCATTCCAATCCCAAAGAAAGGCAATGCCAAAGAATGCTCAAACTACTGCACAACTGCACTCATCTCATATGCTAGTAAAGTAATGCTCAAAATTCTCCAAGCCAAGCTACAGCATTACGTGAACCATGAAATTCCTGATGTTCAAGCTGGTTTTAGAAAAGGCAGAGGAACCAGAGATCAAATTGCCAACATCCGCTTATCATGGAAAAAGCAAGAGTTCCAGAAAAACATCTTTATGCTTTATTGACTATGCCAAAGCCTTTGAATGTGTGTATCATAACAAACTGTGGAAAAGTCTGAAAGAGATGGGTATAGCAGACTACATGACTTGCCTTTTGAGAAATCTATATACAGGTCAGGAAGCAACAGTTAGAACTGGACATGGAACAACAGACTGGTTCCAAATAGGAAAAGGAGTATGTCAAGGCTGTATATTGTCACCCTGCTTATTTAACTTATAATGCAGAGTACATCATGAGAAACGCTGGGCTGGAAGAAGCCCAAGCTGGAGTCAAGATTGCTGGGAGAAATATCAATAACCTCAGATATGCAGATGACACAACCCTTACGGCAGAAAGTGAAGAGGAACTAAAAAGCCTCTTGATGAAAGTGAAAGTGGAGAGTGAAAAGGTTGGCTTAAAGCTCAACATTGAGAAAATGAAGATCATGGCATCTGGTCCCATCACTTCATGGGAAATAGATGGAGAAACAGTGGAAACAATGGCAGACTATTTTGGGGGGCTCCAAAATTAAGGCAGATGGTAATTGCAGTCATGAAATTAAAAGATGCTTACTCCTTGGAAGGAAAGTTATGACCAACCTAGACAGTATATTCAAAAGCAGAGACATTACTTTGCCAACAAAGGTTCGCCTAGTCAAGAGTATGGTTTTTCCTGTGGTCATGTATGGATGTGAGAGTTCAACTGTGAAGAAGGCTGAGAGCCACAGAATTTATGCTTTTGAACTGTGGTGTTGGAGAAGACTCTTGAGAGTCCCTTGGACTGCAAGGAGATCCAACCAGTCCATTCTGAAGGAGATCAGTCCTGGGATTTCTTTGGAAGGACTGATGCTAAAGCTGAAACTCCAATACTTTGGCCAGTTCATGAGAAGTGTTGACTCATTGGAAAAGACTCTGATGCTGGGAGGGATTGGGGGCAGGAGGAGAAGATGATGACAGAGGATGAGATGGCTGGATGGCATCATTGACTCAATGGACATGAGTTTGAGTGAACTCCAGGAGTTGGTGATGGACAGGGAGGCCTGGCTTGCTGCAGTTCATGGGTTCGCAAAGAGTTGGACATGACTGAGTGACTGAACTGAACATCTAAATATTTAATGTATACTCAGGAGGCTAGTTTATCTTTAAGCCATCTGGGTCTCAAATGTGATCCAAGGTACTTTTTTTTTTTATAAGGCTCTTTCAAATTTTCAAAATAATTTTCTAATAAGGCATTTTGTCAAGATGTAATCTGAAAAAGTTGATGTTTGGGTAAACCTTATTTCTAAAACAACCCAGAGTGAAATTAATCCACCCTTGATATTAAAAATAGATTATTAAATGTAAGCTTAAGAATGCAATTAGAAACTTGAGGAAATATACCAAAAATAGAGTTCCTCCATTTATCTTGTGGTGAACTGCCTATTTAACACAGAGATTAATATTTACAGGCTCCCAGCTGGGCTTGCCTTGATAGGGTACTTCTGAAGATTAAAAAATAATGTTTCAGTTGTAATATCTTATTTTTTGTGGTTTCTTCATCTATACATAAAGTAATCATACCATTTTTCTTGATGAGGTAGGGTTCTCTTGATTGAATAAAATATTATATGAGAAACTAAAATGCACTGAATGCACATCAGGTGTATAATTTAGTCTAATATCATTTCCACCCTTGCATTTGTTTGAGCATTCAGAAGTAAGAGAAAAAAGTTATTTGGTGTTCATATTTCTTCCTCTCTATTTCTCCAATGTTTATAACATCCAACAAACTAATCTAATAATAATTTCCTCCTTGTTTTATGACATTTGTGGGATGACATTGGCTAAGTCAGTTGAAGGAACTTTTTAGAGATCTGGGTAGTCTTCATTTTTGGAAAAGTTTATGCTCACCTTGTTTGCAAGGTGTTACAATTATAGAGAGAAATATCTTCTCATTTCAGATAGTTATTTGCATGCAGCACTCAAATTATGAATTGTTGCTTGTTACCATTTAGTCACCAAGTTTTGTCCGACTCTTGGGACCCCATAGACTCTAGTCGACCAGGTTCTTCTCTCCATGGGATTTCTCAGGCAAGAATACTGGAGTAGGTTGCCATTTCCTTCTCCAGGGAATCTTCCTAAACCAAGAATTGAACCCACGTCTCCTGCATTGCAGACAGATTCTTTACTTCTGAGCCACCATGGAAGTCACTCAAATTACACATACCTAATTGAAACTTTATCAGTGAATCTGGGAATTTCCTTCTTACAACTGCCAAGGTGGTTGACTTTAATCATTCACAATGACTGCAGATAAAAAAGAGGCTGGGAAGAAATGAGGAAACTTGTCACTAGAATTGCAATAGGGTTTTTAGTTCAACTTACAAAGAATAATCCCATTGGAGCCTATTCAGTTATGCACAGAAGATTCACTTTTATTTTTATAATTTATCATCAATGTCACAGTTCACTAAGAGAAGCTGATTCAATATATTTGATAAAGGAATTATTATAGAAATTAAACCTTATAAAATTGGGAGTATATGTGGGAATAAAGTTTCAAAATTAGAGATACCAAGGGAACATTTCCTGCAAAGATGGGCTTGATAAAGGATAGATATGGTATGGATCTAACAGAAGCAGCAGATATTAAGGAGAGGGGGCAAGAATATACAGAAGAACTATACAAAAAAGATCTTCAAGACCCAGATAATCATGATGGTGTGATCACTCACCTAGAGCCAGACATCCTGGAATGTGAAATCAAGTGGGCCTTAGAAAGTATCACTAGGAACAAAGCTGGTGGAGGTAATGGAATTCCAGTTAAGCTATTTCAAATCCTGAAAGATGATGCTGTGAAAGTGCTGCACTCAATATGCCAGCAAATTTGGAAAACTCAGCAGTGGCCACAGGACTGGAAAAGGTCAGTTTTCATTCCTATCCCAAAGAAAGGCAATGCCAAAGAATGCTCAAACTACCACACAATTGCACTCATCTCACATGCTAGTAAAGTAATGCTCAAAATTCTCCAAGCCAAGCTTCAGCAGTATGTGAACAGTGAACTTCCTGATGTTCAAGCTGGTTTTAGAAAAGGCAGAGGAACCAGAGATTAAATTGCCAACATCCGCCGGATCATGGAAAGAGCAAGAGAGTTCCAGAAAAACATCTATTTCTGCTTTATTGACTATGCCAAAGCCTTTGACTGTGTGGAACACAGCAAACTGTGGAAAATTCTGAAAGAGATGGGCATACCAGACCACCTGACTTGTCTCTTGAGAAACCTATATGCAGGTCAGGAAGCAACAGTTAGAACTGGACATGAAACAACAGACTGGTTCCAAATAGGAAAAGGAGTACATCAAGGCTGTATATTGTCACCCTGCTTATTTAACTTCTATGCAGAGTACATCATGAGAAACGCTGGGCTGGTAGGAGCACAAGCTGGAATCAAGATTGCCGGGAGAAATATCAATAACCTCAGATATGCAGATGACACCACCCTTATGGCAGAAGTGAGGAGGAACTAAAAAGCCTCTTGATGAAAGTGAAAGAGGAGAGTGAAAAAGTTGGCTTAAAGTTCAACATTCAGAAAATGAAGATCATGACATCTGGTCCCATCACTTCATGGGAAATAGATGGAGAAACAGTGGAAACAATGGCAGACTTTATTTTGGGGGGCTCCAAAATTATAGCAGATGGTGATTGCAGCCATGAAATTAAAAGACGCTTACTCCTTGAAAGGAAAGTTATGACCAACCTAGGTAGCATATTCAAAAGCAGAGACATTACTTTGCCAACAAAGGTCCATCTAGTCAAGGGTATGGTTTTTCCTGTGGTCATGTATGGATGTGAGAGCTGGACTGTGAAGAAAGCTGAGCACCGCAGAATTGATGCTTTTGAACTGCGGTGTTGGAGAAGACCCTTGAGAGTCCCTTGGACTGCAAGGAGATCCAACCAGTCCATTCTAAAGGAGATTAGTCCTGTGTGTTCTTTCGAAGGACTGATGCTAAAGTTGAAAATCCAATACTTTGGCCAGTTCATGCGAAAAGTTGACTTATTGGAAAAGACCCTGATGCTGGGAGGAATTGGGGGCAGGAGGAGAAGGGGACAACAGAGGATGAGATGGCTGGATGGCATCAGCAACTCGATGGACATGAGTTTGAGTGAACTCCAAGAGTTGGTGATGGACAGGGAGGCCCGGTGTGCTGCAATTCATAGGGTCACAAAGAGTCTGACAGGATCTAGCGACTGAACTGAACTGAGGGAATTTCGACCTGAAGTTTTCTTGAAGCATGGGAACAGAGGAGCAGGAACCAAGCACATCAAATTTTAACTTTTACCTGGCCCTTTACCTTTTTTATTTTGTTTTCTAATAGTATCTACTCAGGCAAGTAAGTGTTTTTTAGTAATACTATAACATCAATGCCCTCATAGCCATTATATTTTATCATATTCAGCTGAATTTTTAATTAAAGGCACTATATCCATCTAAAATTATGTTACATATATAATATATGGTGTTGTTGAACTCCACACTAATTAAGCTCTTTATAGGAGAGGATCCATTACATTTATTACTCTGCTATATATCTGATGCCTAGGGCTGTACCTCTAACTATTAGTACATAATCACTGAATATCAAGTGAATAGAAACAATATATATATATGTATATATGCTTCCCCCCACCAGGAACTCAGATTCCAAGATTGTACATATACAATTTTTTTCTAATAAAATCAAGCTCATAAATTACATCTGGTTTTCAAGGAACCGAAGGACAGATCTGTTTCAATAATATATTTTTTCTTTCATTTTAGTGACTGTATTTCTGAGTTTTGGTGATATGGAAAACTGGTTATCTTAAAAATAATTTCTGTATACCAAAAGCAAAACTTAACAGGATAATAGAATATCTTTTAAAACTCTGTATATGTGCACGGGTTAGAGCACAATAAAAGACAGGAAAACCTTTCATTCCAAAGTGAAGTAGATGCTGAAAAGCAGACTTGGGCAAAAACTGAAATTTATCAAATGAGATGATTCAGAGGACTGATCTGTATTTGTATTGACTGATTTGTATTTTCAGGAAGAGAGAAAAGGTTTTAGTTTTATCAAAGTTTGGGAGAGGAGCTAAGAAAGCCATAGCAGAATGAGGTATTTGAAATATTGCACTTTACATAATAAAATGGATAGTAAAAATTTTCTGACTGAAAAAGTCACTTTTTTTTTTCTTAAAACAGCTTTTGTAGGTAAATTTGACCTACAGTAAACTGCACATTTTATTATATAAAAATTATAGCACAATACATTGAGAAGAAAATAACAAGGAAAAATATAGTTCCTCATCACTAAAATTAGTAATTTGTCTTTGACACTTACAATTAACAAGATTTTTTAAATCATACAATTTAACATACAATATCCTGTACTCTGACATTGCCCCTTCCCAATGACATCCCTGATTAACAGGTTATTATGAAAAATATGATAATTTGTAGAAAAATTTGATGATAAACCTAATCCACTGTGTTCTAAGGTGAAAATATTAAACTTACAATTACCCATATACAAAACCATATTATGGAAAATAAACAGTGTTTAAAATGTACAAAGTACATCCAATATTCACCTTACTGACCCATAAAAGTGCTTCACATTATCAATGTATTGTATAGACCACATTATCTAACCATAATTCAATTAAGTTCAAAGTCAACAATAAATTTATAAAGAGAAAACATTTAGCACGTTTAAAAAGGCATTTTTCTGCTATTCTAAGAACCTGAAGTGAACGTGAAAGTGTTAGTTGCTGAGTTGTGTCCAACTCTTTGTGACCCCATGGACTATAGTCTCCCAGGCTCCTCTGTCCGTGGAATTGTCCAGGCAAGAATACTGGAGTGGATAGCCATTCCCTTCTCCAGGGGATATTCCCAACCCAGGGATGAAACCTGGGTCTCCTCCATTGCAGGCAGAGTCTTTACTATCTGAACCATCAGAGAAGCCCTAACTCTGACTAAAATATCATTTATGTGCAAAATTAAATTATAATTTTAAGCAAATGTAAAAAAAAATAAAACTTTTATATATTTAAAGGATACAGTTATGAAAATATTTTAAAGTAAAACCAAGTTTACTCATGATTATTACTTAAAGAATATCTGATACAGTGATAAATTCCGGTGTTGGAGTGACACAAACATATTAATTAATGGAGAAGCACTTCTTCACTATCTCATCTTGTATATTTTGATACTATAGATCCAGTTGATTAACTAAGTCTTAAGTAAAACTTGGTTATTTACTATTTAGTTTGAGAAAACTATTGATTCTCCCTGTGTAATAAACACTATGCCACGCACTGATGAACTAAGATGAAAAAAAGCTATGCCTTTCAAGAAGCATACTGCCTTACTACAGCATGGGTGAGCTAATATAATAACAACAAATTTTAGTAACAACTCTGATGGATGGAAACCAATGCACTGTGGTTTTGTATTGAATGGGTGCCAAATAAGTATGCTGTAAATTGTTTGTTAGCATCATTTAAATGAATCTTGGTAGGAAAGAGAATATGAGTAACACTTACATACATAAAATGTGTTCTAAATAATATTCTCTCTCTCTGCCTCTCTCTCTCTTTTTTTTTTTTTTAACCTACATATATTACTAAGCAGAAAGAGGAAACTAAAGCCCCAGAACAGAGATTTCTTTCATTGTTCCTTCTCTCACCATTCTTTTGTTTGTTTGTTTGTTGTGTTTTTGTTTCTTTTTGCTATGATTCCTCTTAAAGTCCTTTTGAAGGGTACGTAGATATCTATTCTACCCAAAACAGAATGAAATGATTTGTGTCACTTCTGTAAGTTGGACTGGAGAATATAGGTTAAATGAATGAGGCTTCAGTTTTTTGTGTTTTTTTTGCTTTTGTTTCTGAGGAAGAAGTGACTGTAGGACATCAAGGTAACTGCTTTGGACTCATTGTACCTACTGATTAAAGGTTTCACCAATTTAATATTGTTAACTGTTCACAGCACACTAAGGGTTTTTTTTTATAATGTTTTTCTAAAATTTTTTTAACACTAAAATATTTTTAGGTCAGAAAGCATAATGGATATTATTTCTTTAATTATAGAGAGCACTGTTTCTTAGACCCAGGAAATACGTTGGATATCAAAAACATCTTCAGTACAAAGTTCAACATTTCTGTCTGCTCCTTCCTGTACATTTTAAAAGTTGATTTCTGCGTTCTAAGAATAAAATAAAATATGTCAAGACAACAATTTTACTGACAAGGAACCTGAAATAAAAATCATGTTACTTCACTGACTGAGCTAATACTTGTAAGACTCACTCATATCTATACAACAAAATATGTGTTATATATATTTTTGCTTTCTAATTATATTTGTAACTTGAAAGGTAAGCTGTACAACCAAAAAGAAAAAAAAAAGAAAAAGCTGGCCTAAAGTTCAGCATTCAGAAAACAAAGATCATGGCATCTGGTCCCATCACTTCATGGGAAATACATGGAGAAACAGTGGAAACAGTGACAGACTTTATTTCCTTGGGCTCCAAAATCAATGCAGATGGTGGTTTCAGCTATGAAATTAAACAACACTTGCTCCTTGAAAGAAAAGTTATGACCAACTAGACAGCATATTAAAAAGCATAGACATAACTTTGCCAACAAAGGTCCATCTAGTCAAGGCTATGGTTTTTCCAGTGGTTATGTATGGATGTGAGAGACACACTGATGTATAGAACAGACTTCTGGACTCTGGGACCAGTAGAGGGTGGGATGATTTGGGAGAATAGCATTAAAATATGTATAATATCATATCTGAAACGAGACACCAGTCCAGGTATGATGCCCTATAACGGATGCCTGGGGCTGGTGCACTGGGACGACCCAGAGGGATGGTATGGGAAGGGAGGAGGGAGGAGGGTTCAGGATGGGGAGCACGTGTATACTGGTGGCCAATCCATCTTGATGAATGGCAAAAGCAATAAAATATTGTAAAGTTAAGCAAAATAAAATTTAATTAAAAAAACTGGTAATGAAAAAAAAAAAAGAAAACTGAGCACCAAAGAATTGATACTTTTGAACAGTGGTGTTGGAGAAGACTCTTTAGAGTCCCTTGGACTGCAAGGAGATACAACCAGTCAATCCTAAGGGAAATCAGTCCCGAATATTCACTGGAAGGACTGATGCTGAAGCTGAAGCTCCAATATTTTGGCCACCTGATGTGAAGAAATGACACATTGAAGAGGTCCGTGATGCTGGAAAAGACTGAAGGCAAGAGGAGAAGAGGGCAACAAAGGAGGAGATGGTTGGATGGCATTACTGACTCAATGGACATGAGTTTGAGCGAGCTACTAGAGTTGGTGATGGCCAGGGAAGCCTGGTGTGCTGCAGTCCATGTGGTCCCAAAGACTCAGACACAACTGAGCAAGTGACCTGACTGAAGTTGTACAGCCAAATATTAATATGAATATTTGTGATCACTTTTTCCTTAACATTTTCAGGAAAAACAAATAATTTTAAATATATCTGTTAAAGCTGAAAAGAATACTTCATAAGGAACATTATTTATAAACATATATATACATACACACACACACACACACATATATATGTATATCATGTCAGAAATAATGAACTTTAGCAGAATCTTTGGATAAGGCAATGGCACCCCACTCTAGCACTCTTGCCTAGAAAATCCCATGGATGGAGGAGCCTGGTAGGCTGCAGTCCATGGGGTCGCTAAGTGTCAGACATGACTGAGCAACTTCACTTTCATGCACTGGAGAAGGAAATGACAACCCACTCCAGTATTCTTGCCTGGAGAATCCCAGGGACAGGGGAGCCTTGTGGGCTGCCGTCTATGGGGTCGCACAGAGTCAAACATGACTGAAGCGATGCAGCAGCAGCAGCAGCAAATCTTATTGCAAGGATATCATAAATTAATAGAGAAATTCAGCCTAGCCTAGTTTTAATTTTAAGTTACTATTCAACAAATATATTGTATAACTGAGATGTTTCCTTAAAGTCTTATTTAAAGGGCACAAAATCAAGCATGGATCTCTGAAAGAATCCAAATCTTCATTTAGTTTCATTAGCAGCTTCCAACTCCATTACATTAATTCATAATTATGGTGATAGGTTTATTGCCTAAATTCAGCTTCATTTTATCCTACAATGACAAGGATTTAGAGATATAGTATTGTGGTACCAGCAAGGGAGAAAATATAGCATAATGATCTACATAAAATACGCGACCTATGCTTCTGATTTATATTTATCTAAGATAAGTATAAAATACATCTGGTGAGAGGCATTCAGATCAGATCAGATCAGTTGCTCAGTCATGTCTGACTCTTTGCGACCCCATGGATCACAGCACGCCAGGCTTCCCTGTCCATCACCAACCCCCAGAGGTCACTCAGACTCACATCCATCGAGTCAGTGATGCCATCCAGCCATCTCATCCTTTGTCATCCCCTTCTCCTCCTGCCCTCAATCCCTCCCAGCATCAACGTCTTTTCCAATGAGTCAACTCTTCGCATGAGGTGGCCAAAGTACTGGAGTTTCAGCTTTAGCATCATTCCTTCCAAAGAAATCCCAGGGCTGATCTCTTTCAGAATGGACTGGTTGGATCTCCTTGCAATCCAAGGGACTCTCAAGAGTCTTCTCCAACACCACAGTTCAAAAGCATCAATTATTCAGCACTCAGCCTTCTTCACAGTCCAGCTCTCACATCCATACATGACCACAGGAAAGACCATAGCCTTGACTAGGCGAACCTTTGTTGGCAAAGTAATGTCTCTGCTTTTGAATACGCTATCTAGGTTGGTCATAACTTTCCTTCCAAGGAATAAGCATCTTTTAATTTCATGGCTGCAGTCACCATCTGCAGTGATTTTGGAGCCCAGAAAAATAAAGTCTGACACTGTTTCCACTGTTTCCCCATCTATTTCCCATGTAGTGATGGGACCGGAGGCCATGATCTTCGTTTTCTGAATGTTGAGCTTTAAGCCAACTTTTTCACTTTCCAATTTCACTTTCATCAAGAGGCTTTTTAGTTCCTCTTCACTTTCTGCCATAAGGGTGGTGTCATCTGCATATCTGAGGTTATTGATATTTCTCCCAGCAATCTTGATTCCAGCTTGTGCTTCTTCCAGCCCAGCGTTTCTCATGATGTACTCTGCATATAAGTTAAATAAACAGGATGACCATATACAGCCTTGACGTACTCCTTTTCCTATTTGGAACCAGTCTGTTGTTCCATGTCCAGTTCTAACTGTTGTTTCCTGACCTGCATACAAATTTCTCAAGAGGCAGATCAGGTGGTCTGGTATTCCCATCTCTTTCAGAATTTTCCACAGTTTATTGTGATCTACACAGTAAGATAAGTATAAAATACATCTGGTGAGAGGCATTGGGGGATCTATAAATTGGGACACTGGGGAAACAAGTAGAGATTGGCCAGTTAAGGGCAGACCAGAAGACTCATGAGATAACAAAGGGTAAAACAAGAAAGAAACAGACAATGAATGAGCCAAGGAAGCAAGGACTTCATGACTAATATTCTAGAGAGAAATATGGTGCATAGAAATGAAATATCCATTGCTTTCCTCTTTTATTGGGGGCAGGAGGAGAAGTTGACTCATCTGGAAAAGACTCTGAAGTTGGGAGGGATTGGGGGCAGGAGGAGAAGGGGACAACAGAGGATAAGATGGCTGGATGGCATCATTGACTGGATGGATATGAGTCTGATTTAATCCAGGAGTTGGTGATGGACAAGGAGGTCTGGTGTGCTGCAATTCATGGGGTTGCAAAGAGTTGGACACGACTGAGCGACTGAACTGAACTGAACTGAACTGATTTCTGCATCCATAATCTTTTCGGAAAGGGTGGGTGGGAAACCTATAAGAAAATGTAGTGCAGTTTTTTAAAATCTTGCATCATTGGAGAGAAAGAATTGGAACAGAGGAGCCTCTAAAAAAGAAGGGCAGTGGTAAGTACAATAAACTGTCTTTCGGGGCTCTTAGAAGATCACATGGCATCAGTGGAGGTCGATCAGAAAAACACTGGTCTTTAAAAAAATTGAAATACATGGATCTCTGATTAAAGAAGGATATCTAATTCATATTATACATGCTTGTTTGAGCATAAAGTCAGTCTTACCTCAGAAGAGGTATCATTTAGAGCTCCTACAGTTTTTAATTGGAAATAGCTGATATTCCATGAAAATTTTTTAGGGATCAGTCATTACCAATTACACAATGTAACCAGAAGCATATCAGACCCAGATCTGGGTTATCGTATATGGACTTTAAAATAGCTATGGCAAACATTTTTAAGAAAATGGGAGAGAATTTCACCAGAGATCAGGGAGTCATCAATAAAAATAATAAATAAATGGAAAATCTTAAAAAACATAGAAATTTAAAATATTAATTGAAATACATTAACAAAATAATTTACAGAGCTAAGAGAATATTAGCTGAAAAATAAATAGATCAGTACACTAAAGCAAAAAAGGATAAAAGAAAGAAAAAGCCTTTCAGATCAGATCAGATCAGATCAGTCGCTCAGTCGTGTCCGACTAAATTATAAAACATAGAGCAGAGGTCTAATATCCATTCACTGGAGTCCCAGAAGAAGAGATAAAGAGAAAGGGACAGAAAGTATTTGAAGAAATAGCTGAACATTTTTCAAAACTCATATCTTATCAGAAATGCAAAAAAATCACCCACCACACATAAGATAAATACAAAGAATATCTCACTTAGACATTATAATTATAAATAGTGAAATCCAAAACTGGGATGAAATGCTGAAAAGACTAAGTAAAAAGATTTATTATCTACAAAGAAGTAATAATAAGACTAGCATTTAACTCTTTAACAGTAACTGTGGAATCAACATATAGTGAATAATGCCTATTAAAGTGACTGAAACATATAACTGTCCACTTAGAATATTATATATGTTGAATACATTGAAAATTTACTAAATATAGGATGAAGAGCATCAAAATGGTAATTAAACAGACAACTAAAAAATCTCACAAGATAATATTACGAACTGTGCATGCGTGCAAGGTCACTTCAGTCATGTCTGACTCTTTGCGACCATGTTATGAGCTACTTTATATCAGTTAAATTTGAAAATCTAAAACAAGTGAGAAAATAATAATAATATGTAACTTAACAAAAATGTCACCAAAGAAACAAAAATGTGATTTACTTCTACAGTACAGAATTTAAGTTCTGACCATACCGGCTCAGTTTTCTCAGATTTTTACCTAAAAATTTGCATTACAGGGATATGCACAATTTTCTTTCTAGGACATCTAGTTAAAAAGGAAAATCTGTGTAGACATATAAATTAAATTAAAATTGAAATGCAAAATCAAATATAAATTCTAAAAGAGTGCACTTTGAAATAATTTAAGGAAAAATGATTCATTTTTTCCTCATTCAATGACAATATATTTTAATGAATTCAACAGTGAAATTAATAGATAAACCATGAATCCTCATGCTTACCCATAAACTTGCTCCCAAGTGAAATATAAAATAACTCAGTTATGATATAAAACTAAGCAACTTGTATATTTTGAGTTGTTAAAATGCAAGCAATCCCCAAACTCAAAAAGATCTAGGTTTCTCTTTCTCTCTCTCCTCTCTCTCTTTCTCACACATACACATACACACACTTAACTGCAGTATACATATTATAAGTATATAGCTGGTAAATTACCTCTAAATATTCTTCATCCACTGTTGTAAAATGAGTAGTCTGTTGTTATAATTTTGAAAAAATGTTTATATAATACATAAAAATAATTATATATGATCAAATGTACAATTTCAATTTTAAATGGCTTCAAAACTTTTTTTTTTCCTACTCATTTTCAAAGGTGGGTATGGCTTTTTCCAAAGAATAAGAGATTAGAACCAAATGAATTAAGATAAAGGCCTACTTCTCCGTTTGTCTGTTATATCATCCGTAGCAAGTCATTTGGGGGAGTTCCCTGGCTGTGAAATGGTAAGGATGCTGAACTTCCAGTGCCTGGGCCCCAGGGTTCCATCTCTGGTCAGGGAACTAAGACCCCAAAAGATGGAGCACTGGGCCAAACAAATCAAGACAGCAACAACAAAATCCCAAATAAATCATTTTGCTCCTTGAACTTTAACTTTCTCAATTAAAAATAAGAACAATAAAATTTTAATGCCTACTTCAAAGGGTTATTGTCAAATTTGATTACTAATACTCAGGATGCTAAGCTGATTTCCTGGTCTATATCACAGTTGGATCATTAGAAAAGGCTGAGCACTGAAGAAGCAGTTTGATGCTTTCAAACGGTGGTGTTGGAGAAGACTATTGAGAGTCCCTTGGACTGCAAGGAGATCACACCAGGCAATCTTAAAGGAAATCAACCCTGAATATTCATTGGAAAGACTGATGATGAAGCTGAAACTCCAATAGTCTTGCCACCTGATGTAAAGAGCCAACTCATTGGAAAAGACACTAATTCTGGGAAAGATTGAAGATAAAATAAGAGGGTGACAGAGGAGGAGATGGTTAGATAACATCACCAACTCAGTGGACATGAACTTGAGCAAACTCTGGGAGATAGTAGAGGACAGTGAAGCTTGGCAAGCTGCAGTCCATTGGGTCACAAAGAGTCAGACATGACTTAGAGGCTGAACAACAGCATCAGTATGCTGCTGCTAAGTCACTTCAGTCGTGTCCGACTCCGCGTGACCCCATAGACGTCAGCCCACCAGGCTCTCCTGCCCCTGGGATTCTCCAGGCAAGAAAACTGGAGTGGGTTGCCAGAGTGGGGTGCCATTGCCTTCTCCGACATCACAGTATAATAGCAACTAAAACACTTTAAGCTGTTGCTTTAATAACATCTTCCTTTTCATGTAGGATTACTTACATTATTGTCTATGTTAATTCTCTCCTTTGTTATGAAATCCTTTCTGGTTACTCAAAATCATGTCAATTTTTGTTTTCTTTTCTGTTTGTTTGTTTGTTTCTCCCTAGTGCCTACTCAGAAAATGTGTTTGGCACTCAATTGCATGTTCCTCAATACAATGATCAGGCACAGTATTTATTTTACCTATTAATAGAATTTTGACTATATCTTATATTCATTGTAAACTCTTGGCAATATGAAAGGCATGCTAGGCACTCACTGACAATAAATGCAGGCAAAATTAACAGAAGGAGTAAATGTTTAATAGTAGATAGCTGTACTAGTTTGCATTCCCACCAACAGTGTAAGAGGGTTCCCTTCTCTCCGCACCCTCTCCAGCATTTATTGCTTGTGGACTTTTGGATAGCAGCCATTCTGATTGGCGTGAAATGGTACCTCATAGTGGTTTTGATTTGCATTTCTCTGATAGTGAGTGATGTTGAGCATCTTTTCATGTGTTTGTTAGCCATCTGTATGTCTTCTTTGGAGAAATGTCTATTTAGCTCTTTGGCCCATTTTTTGATTGGGTCATTTATTTTTCTGGAATTGAGCTGTAGAAGTTGCTTGTATATTTTTGAGATTAGTTGTTTGTCAGTTGCTTCATTTGCTATTATTTTCTCCCATTCTGAAGGCTGTCTTTTCACCTTGCTTATAGTTTCCTTTGTTGTGCAGAAGCTTTTAAGTTTGATTAGGTCCCATTTGTTCATTTTTGATTTTATTTCCGATATTCTGGGAGGTGGGTCATGGAGGATCCTGCTGTGATGTATGTCAGAGAGTGTTTTGACTATGTTTTCCTACTGGCGGCAGATCCATCTTGATGTATTGTAAAAGCAATACAATATTGTAAAGTTAAGCAAAATAAAAAAAAAAAAAAAAAAAAATAGTAGATAGCTTACACAAAATAAATTCTGACACTAATTTACACTTAAAGTTATTTCATGCACTTTGTACTAAGTTTTTCTGTGTACTAACATACTAACAATGTTATACCAGGAAACACTTTTCTAAAGCTTGTGTGGGGTTAATTCTCTATGACTCTCTCACATTTTTTGCCTGTCTTGTGAGCAGAGTCACTGACTGCCTCTTTCTACACTGTTTTTCAATGATATTCTTATAATAAAGCGTTTGAAGATCAAAAGTACAGTGTCTCCCCAGGGAGGTATGTTTACTGCTTGTTATTAAAATTAAAAAAAAAAAAAAAAAAAAATCAGGTCTTCTAAGTTTAGGTTTCCTCTCTCATACAATCCTCCACATGCATTATTGTCATCCAGTTCTGTTCTTATTACCCTGGACTAGAGAAATAACTTGCCCTTCATTTCTATCCCCAAAGTATCTTGTGGTCTGCCAGCATTCACAAAATTTTAACAGACTACCTTTTTAATCTTATAAGTAGGGTGAAATATCCCAATTTTCACAGTCCTTGATACAGTCTATATTCAAAAAATCATTTTTTGATGAGGAAAAACAAGTCAGAGAATTTTAAAATGGGATTAAACTTTTAGAGATCAGTTTTTCAACTCCCTCACATCCTAAGTGAAATATTTGAATTTTAGAAATTAACTGGCTTTCTCAGGTTCACTGTGTGTTAATTGGAGGGCAGAAACTGAACTTTAGGTTTCATAATTCATATCAATATTTTCTCCCCAAATTACAGAATATTTAATACACATTTGATTAAAGCAAACCTGAAATGTAGCTTTTTTCTATCCACTTTTCCAAAATGAATTTATGAATCCTGTATTAACTTTGATTAACTGATCCTGTGCAAAAAACACTCCTCAGTGTTTTAAAACAATGCTTTGTTTTGCTTAAGACTTATGAGTATAGTGGAACAGTTGTGGATTTTCTAGGCTTTCCTGAGCTTGGGACTGGTTGTGTTGGCACAGCCTCATAAGCTTCAGCAAAGTTCCATTGGACTAGTTTTAACCTCAGTTTGCTTACCCAGGTTAGCCTTTATATAGCTTCCCATTTCTATTTCATAATCCAGGCTGAAAGGCATTTTACCACTTGGAACAGGCTGCTATAGAAAAGGGCTGAGCAAGAGTACCTCAAACTAGCTGTTAAATACACTCATAGCTTCTGTTTGAATAACGGCAAAGGTCATATATCTTTTCAAATCCCATTGTTCAACACAGTTCACACAGCCAAGATCAAAGTTCAGAAGCCAACAATGAAATAAGAAAGCACAGAAAGGGTAAGGAGGAAATAAATAACTGCAACAATAAGAAAAGATGCCATATATATACCTAAGATTGCAACTATGATTTTCTAATGCTTACTTCCCAAAATACACACACACATCTCTCTCTGTTAGTCGCTCAGCTGTGTTTGACTCATTGCGACCCCATGGACTGTAGCCTACCAGGATCCTCTGTCCATGGGATTTTCCAGGCAAGAATAATGGAGTGGGTTGCCATTTCCTCCTCTGGGGGATCTTCTCGACCCAGGGAATGAACCCGCGTCTCCTGACTCTCATGCATTGGCAGGCGGATTCTTTACCTGAGCCTCCTGGGAAGCCATGTATATATGTATCAAAATTCAGATTTTTTTTTTCTGTCCCTCTCCCTTTTCACTTTCTGTATACGTGTATCAGTCCCCTCATATCTGCTAATCACTGTTGTCTTCTATACACATCTAGATTCATGTGTTTCTTCACAAGGGTTCCATTTTCTCCTAATTTTTTTATTCTGTGTCCTAATTCTAAAACTCAGAATGATTCTATTATTCTCTGAACCTCATTCCTAAAAGCAACTTTGCCAGGTGCTTTTAATCTTCAGTTTATTGAGGCATTACTGAAGAATACATCCTTTTTAAATGTAAATTGAGGTATTCTTCAGTCATTGAGAGCAGTGGGTAGCCTGAAAGCATTGGAAATTCATTTGACTGAGTCGCAAGCATGTATCTCTCTTGTTGCTGCATGTTTTGTGAATAGAAGCAGGACATTTGTTCCACACTATTTTCAGAAAGGTAGTTACATAACATACAGTGTTGGAAGATAAGACTGTCTACTCTGACAAGCTGGTTTGTATGTTGTCTAGTATAATAAAGATAAATACCCTCTGGGCAAAGTTCAGACTGATTAGCCACTTAGTATAAGAAACATTTTTCCAAAACACAAGATTCCTCTCCTTTACTTTCATCTACTGAAAGTGCCTTTTCATACTGTTCATGGGGTTCTCAAGGCAAGGATATTGAAGTGGTTCGTCATTCCCTCAAGGCAAGGATATTGAAGTGGTTTGTCATTCCCTGGGAATACCAGACAAAGTTACCTGTCTCTTGAGAAATCTGTATGCAGCTCAAAAAGCAAGAGCTAGAACCTTATATAGAACAATGGACTGGTTCAAAATTGGGAAAGGAGTATGTCAAGACTATATACTGTCACCCTGCTTATCTAACTTATATGCAGAATACACATGAAATGGTGAGCTGGATGAAGTACAAGCTGGAATCAAGACTGCTGGAGAAATACCATTAACCTCAGATATGCAAATGACACCACCCTTATGGCACAAAGCCAAGAGGAACTAAAGAGCCTCTTGATGAAAATGAAAGAGAGTGAAAAGCTGGCTTAAAACTCAACATTCAAACAATGAAGATCATGGCATCTGGTCCTAACACTTCATGGAAAATAGTTTAGGAAAAAGTGGAAACAGTGTCAGATTTCATTTTCTTGGGCTCCAAAATCAATGATGATGACTGCAGTCACGAAATTAAAAGTCGCTTACTCCTTGGAAGAAGAACTATGACAAACCTAGACGGGAGCTGATTTTATGAGCCCAGATTTGCAGCTCTCCATACCTAGAAAAATACTAAAAGCTTTCATGATGATGACTGTTTCTTGTAACTAGTAAAGCTTCACAAGACTAGTAGAAACCTTTTGGAAAAAATATGTGCTTTATTATGTGTATTCTCCCTTCACCAAAATCACATATAGAGTGACCTACCACCTGCCTCCTTGGAGCAGTTTCTCAGAGCTATCTGAGGTGCTATCTCCCGGGCTGCAATCCTCATTTGCCCCAAATAAAACTTCACTCACAACTCTTACACTGTGCATTTTTTTTTTTTTTTCAGTTGGCTATATAATTCAGTTGAACATGAAAAATTCACAAAGGAAGACAATATACTAGATCATAAAAAATTTTTTCAGGAAATTTTAAAGGGCATCCTGACTCGAGGATGCGAGTCGAACTTTGAGGACAGGGGGCCTGGGGTATACATAAACACATATATACTTAACTGAAATATTAAGTTTAAAATGTACAATAATAAGATAGCTGCGGCTGCTGATGCTAAATCGCTTCAGTCGTGTCCGACTCTGTGTGACCCCATAGATGGCAGCCCACTAGGCTCCTCTGTCCCTGGGATACTCTAGGCAAGAATACTGGAGTGGCTTGCCATTTCCTTCTCCAATGAATGAAAGTGAAAAGTGAAAGTGACTCTTAGTCATGTCAGACTTTTAGGGACCCCATGGACTGGAGCCTACCAGGCTCCTCCATCCTGGGATTTTCCAGGCAAGGGTACTGGGGTGGGGGTGCCAATGGGCTAGAAAAACCAAAATATTTGAAAATTAAGTAAAACTTTTCTAAGGAATTCATGGGTGAATGAATAATCATATATAGATTATTTCTTAATGAATCATAGTAAAAAAACACCATTTCAGAATTTATGTTGCTGATCAGATCAGATCAGATCAGTCACTCAGTCATGTGCGACTCTTTGTGATCCCATGAACTGCAGCACGCCAGGCCTCCCTGTCCATCACCAACTCCCGGAGGTCACTCAGACTCACGTCCATTGAGTCAGTGATGCCATCCAGCCATTTCATCCTCGGTCGTCCCCTTCTCTTCTTGCCCCCAATCCCTCCCAGCATCAGAGTCTTTTCCAATGAGTCAATTCTTCGCATGAGATGGCCAAAGTACTGGAGTTTCAGCTTTAGCATCATTCCTTCGAAAGAACACCCAGACTGATCTCCTTCAGAATGGACTGGTTGGATCTCCTTGCAGTCCAAGAGACTCTCAAGAGTCTTCTCCAACACCACAGTTCAAAAGCATTAATTCTTCGGCGGTCAGCCTTCTTCACAGTCCAGCTCTCACATCCATACATGACCACAGGAAAAACCATAGCCTTGAGTAGACAGACCTTTGTTGGCAAAGTAATGTCTTTGCTTTTGAATATTCTATCTAGGTTGGTCATAACTTTCCTTCCAAGGAGTAAGCATCTTTTAATTTCATGGCTGCAGTCACCATCTGCAGTGATTTTGTAGCCCCCAGTAATAAAGTCTGACACTGTTTCCCCATCTATTTTCCACGAAGTGGTGGGACCAAATGCCATGATCTTCGTTTTCTGAATGTTGAGCTTTAAGCCAACCTTTTCACTCTCCACTTTCACTTTCATCTGGAGGCTTTTTAGTTCCTCTTCACTTTCTGCCATAAGGATGGTGTCATCTGCATATCTGAGGTTATTGATATTTCTCCCAGCAATCTTGATTCCAATTTGTGTTTCTTCCAGTCCAGCGTTTCTCATGATGCACTCTGCATAGAAGTTAAATAAACAGGGTGACAATATACAGCCTTGACGTACTCCTTTTCCTATTTGGAACCAGTCTGTTGTTCCATGTCCAGTTCTAACTGTTGTTTCCTGACCTGCATACAAATTTCTCAAGAGGCAGATGAGATGGTCTGGTATTCACATCTCTTTCAGAATTTTCCACAGTTTACTGTGATCCACACAGTCAAAGGCTTTGTCATAGTCAATAAAGCAGAAATAGATGTTTTTCTGGAACTGTCTTGCTTTTTCCATGATCCAGCGGATGTTGGCAATTTGATCTCTGGTTCCTCTGCCTTTTATAAAACCAGCTTGAGCATCTGGAATTTCATGGTTTACATTCTTGCTGAAGCCTGGCTTGGAGAATTTTAAGCATTACTTTACTAGTGTGTGAGATGAGTGCAATTGTGTGGTAGTTTGAGCATTTTTTGGTATTGCCTTTGTTTGGGATTAGAATGAAAACTGACCTTTTCCAGTCCTGTGGCCACTGCTGAGTTTTCCAAATTTGCTGGCATATTGAGTGCAGCACTTTCACAGCATCATCTTTCAGGAATTGGAATAGCTCAACTGGAATTCTGTCACATCCACTAGCTTTATTCATAGTGATACTTTCTAAGGCCCACTTGACTTCACTTTCCAGGATGTCTGGCTCTCGGTCAGTGATCACACCATCGTGATTATCTGGGTCGTGAAGCTCTTTTTTATACAGTTCTTCTGTGTATTCTTGCCATCTCTTCTTAATATCCTCTGCTTCTGTTAGCCGCGTCCGAGGTCAGAGGCGGCAGCCGGGAAGAGATACCCCATGCACCTAAGCCCGAGGCCAGAGGCGGTGCACAGGAGGAGCTACCCCACACCCAAGGCCAGGGGTTGCAGCCAGTAGGAGTAACCCCACGTCCAAGGAGCCACGGCTGCGTGGGGGCAGGAGGGCCTAGAGGAGCTATCCCTCATGAAGGTCAGGAAGGGCGGCAGTGAGGAGATACCCCTCGTCCATGGTAAGGAGCAATGGCTGTACTTTCTTGGAGCAGCCGTGAAGAGATACCCCACGCCCAAGGTAAGAGAAACCCAAGTAAGGAGGTAGGTGTTGCAAGAGGGCATCAGAGGGCAAACACACTGAAACCATACTCACAGAAAACTAGTCAATCTAATCACACTAGGACGACAGTCTTGTCTAACTCAATGAAGTTAAGCCATGCCCATGGGGCAAACCAAGATGGGCAGGTCATAGTGGAGAGATCTGACAGAATGTGGTCCACTGGAGAAGGGAATGGCAAAACACTTCAGAATTCTTGCCTTGAGAACCCCATGAACAGTATGGAAAGGCAAAATGATAGGATACTGAAAGAGAAACTCCCCAGGTCAGTAAGGGCCCAATATGCTACTGGAGACCAGTGGAGAAATAACTCCAGAAAGATTGAAGGGATGGAGCCAAAGCAAAAAGAATACCCAGCTGTGGATGCTACTGGTGATAGAAGCAAGGTCCGATGCTGTAAAGAGCAATACTGCATAGGAACCTGGAATGTCAGGTCCATGAATCAGGGCAAATTGGAAGTGGTCAAACAAGAGATGGCAAGAGTGAATGTTGACATTCCAGGAATCAGAGAACTGAAATGGCCTGGAATGGGTGAATTTAACTCAGATGACCATTATATCTACTACTGCGAGCAGGAATCCCTCAGAAGAAATGGAGTAGCCATCATGGTCAACAAGAGTCCATAATACAGTACTTGGATGCAATCTCAAAAACTACAGAATGATCTCTGTTCATTTCCAAGGCAAACCGTTCAATATCACAGTAATCCAAGTCTATGCCCCAACCACTAACGCTGAAGAAGCTGAAGTTGAACGGTTCTATGAAGACCTACAAGACCTTTTAGAACTAACACCCAAAAAAGATATCCTTTTCATTATAGGGGACTGGAATGCAAAAGTAGAAAGTCAAGAAACACCTGGAGTAACAGGCAAATTTGATCTTGGAATACAGATGAAGCAGGGCAAAGACTGATAGAGTTTTGCTAAGAAAATGCACTGGTCATAACAAACACCCTCTTCCAACAACACAAGAGAAGACTCTATACATGGACATCACCAGATGGTCAACACTGAAATCAGATCGATTATATTCTTTGTAGCCAAAGATGGAGAAGCTCTATACAGTCAGCAAAAACAAGACCAGGAGCTGACTGTGGCTCAGACCATGAACTCCTTATTGCCAAATTCAGACTTAAATTGAAGAAAGTAGGGAAAACCACTAGACCATTCAGGAATGACCTAAATCAAATCCCTTATGATTATATAGCAGAAGTGAGAAATAGATTGAAGGGCCTAGATCTGATAGAGTACCTGATGAACTATGGAATGAGGTTCACGCCATTGTACAGGAGACAGGGATCAAGACTATCCCTATGAAAAAGAAATGCAAAAAAGCAAAATGGCTGTCTGGGGAGGCCTTACAAATAGCTGTGAAAAGGAGAGAAGCAAAAATAAAAGGAGAAAAGGAAAGATATAAGCATCTGAATGCATAGTTCCAAAGAATAGCAAGAAGAGATAAGAAAGCCTTCTTCAGCGATCAATGCAAAGAAAAGAGGAAAACAATAGACTGGGAAAAACTAGAGATCTCTTCAAGAGAATCAGAGATACCAAAGGAACATTTCATGTTGCTTATAAAACATTCCAAATAGGAAAATATATAACTGAAGAAGCTTATATAATATAGGAAAAACAGTGTATAATACATTATTTAATCTTCACCTTTAAAAAGTATAATAAGAAGAGTAAATGAGACTAAAAGTAAGCAACAGAAAGGAAACAACAAAATAAGGGCAGAAAACTGACAATCTTTAGGGAACTCAAATATGGAAAGAGATGTTCTTTTAAAAAATAAAATGAAAAAGAACATAAATAAACAATGTCAGAAAGGAAAGAAGGATCACTATTACATATCTTTTAGGAATTAAATTTGACTAAGTAAAACATAAATACATTTATGCTAATTAATTTGAAATGGCTAAACTTCTGGAAAATTACAATGCTGCAAAGTTAAAAATAATAATGAATAAAAAAAATGAATAGTCCTCATTTATTCAATAAAATTCTTATTTTTAAATTTTACCACAAGCTAAACTATAGGCTCAGGTATCTTCTCTTTAATTAGTGAATGCAGTCAAATATTTAATGAAGAATATTAAATTAGATTAGATCCAATATTTTCAAAAGTTGATTGCCAAGGAACAAAATTATTTTAAAAAATTAAAGTGCTAACACTTTTATAAGAACAATGGGCAAAAGTAAAGATAAATGTATCCCCCAGCCCCGAAAAATCTAAACAGGGAACAGAAACCATTAATGCTTCAATTCAGTCACAGTATTGAAAATATATGTCTGATGCATTTAAGAACCAAGATAAACCAAAGACTAAGGAAAAAAATAAAACATTTTTATAATGTGATACTGAAGAATAAATAACTTAAATTGCTGCATTCCAACCAAAGCCTAATTTTAAAAATAACCTTTACTTTATAGTCTCATGCCAAAAATGTTGTGTTCCATTCCTTTGAAAATACAATTTAGCCTTAATCTCTGGAACATAGCAATTAGGTGTAAGATAAAGTGTTTGGCAAATCAAATGTTCTATTCCATAACAAAAGTTAATTTGAGCTTATAGATTCCGGGCTTTATTGCATAGAAAACAGTTACTTAAGCTGTTTATACTTTGATTTCTTCACTCATCTATTTTTCTGGGTATTTGGTGATTAAATTTAAATAAGATAAATGCAAATCACTTAAGATAAGTAGTAGCTTATCAAAATGTATACTTTAAGTAGCTTCATTTAAGCTTTTTAAAATGAAAATGTTTATTCTATACAAATTCTAAATCAGATTCCAATGATATTTGTTTTCTAATTGAATTTAGTTTTCCAACTTGTATTATATTTTTGCATTAACAATAGCATTTTATTGTTTCTTTGCATGTCATCCTACTAAAGCATTTTCTACATTTATGCATATTTTCAGCCTTTTTCTGACTCAAACAAATGCCATTCTTTCCATGTAACTGTGGTGTTGGAGAAGACTCTTGAGAGTCCCTTGGACTGCAAGGAGATCCAACTAGTCCATTCTCAAGGAGATCTGCCCTGGGATTTCTTTGGAGGGAATGATGCTAAAGCTGAAATTCCAGTATTTTGGCCAACTCATGTGAAGAGTTGACTCATTGGAGAAGACTCTGATGCTGGGAGGGATTGGGGGCAAGAAGAAAAGGGGACGACAGAGGATGAGATGGCTGAATGGCATCACTGACTTGATGGATGTGAGTCTGGGTGACCTCCGGGAGTTGGTGATGGACAGGGAGGCCTGGCGTGCTGCAGTTCATGGGGTGGCAAAGAGTCGGACACGACTGAGGGACTGATCTGATCTGATCTGACCTGTTAATAGCATAATTTCACCCACAAATTTCCTTTTATTATACTACATTTAACATTATCTAAAATGAATATATTTAAATGCACTTGTACAAAACAAGATGTTCTTCAGTTCCACATTCATGGAATAAATGTTTTCATCTGTATTTCTAAAGATTTCTGTGATGTTAAGTCTTTTTATACTCACAAGTCCCTCCAAGTCTTTTAGCATGCTAAGGTAAATTGTGACTTACTAAGGAAAGGGATATAGAATTTAATACTTTCAAAAATCCTTTAAGTTTTAAACATATTGTAGTGGAACTCTCATTACCCTATGATGGAACATTAGCATTCTTTATATTGGAAATAGAAACTGCAATTTTTCAGCTTTCTGTTCATGTTACCATGCCAATTTTATTATTTGTATGTTAATAATTTTGTCATAAAACCATTTCTGCTTCATTAATAGTTATTCTCCAATAAATTTTCTCTTACCAAATTTCCAAAGTTCTCATTGTTCATGGCAAACCCTTCAGAATCTCTTCATCGCTTGTATCCTGAAAACATACCCACTAAGATATTTCTACTTTTATCATCCACCACCCCTTCTTTTGAATGCTGACTATGAGCCTCTTGGGAGGAGCCCCTTTTGGTCTGTGTAGAACTCTCTTCTTTGTAGAGATGGAATTAGTCTGGAGAATTGCATCTCTTTTGGGTCAACAGGAAGAAACATTAAAATTGATGCAACAGACAGCTCATAGCCGGTGCTAACAAAGATGGTGGCCCTGTAAGCACTTCTCAAAGAATATGTAGCCAGATGGAAAGAAGTCAGTAAAACTCTACCTGTCTCTCCATAATCATAAACAAAACTATACAGCATACCCCTGAAATATAAGGAATAGCAGGCAGTAGATATGGTCAGAGTGATATTTTGCATGCTTTTTTTTTTCCCATCTCAAATATTAAATGTCACTGATTTTGAAAAATACATTCTAAGAGTTTCTTTTAAATGAAATATCCATAATACTACAGATATTTTGGTATTATACCAAAACACATGTTGCAAAACACCTGCTTTTTTAATCTTTTGTCTATAAGCTGTTCATAGTTGAATATATTGTCTCTGGTTTGGCTGTTAATGTTTAAAGCCAACAGAGCTTATGTATCCTGCACAGTGCTGAAGAGTGGTGGGTTCTTGATGACTCATGGGCCTGGATGAGATTTGTTCAGCATGGTGCCTTAATAAAATGAATTCTTTCTCCTTCATCCTCTTATCTACTGCCAGGGCTCCTTGTAGTGAAAATACATAAGAAACCAGAAAACATTGAAAATCTATTGACTTAGTCCTTCTTAGAACACTTGACCAGAAAACAGTGTGGAATACGTGCTGCTGCTGCTACTGCTAAGTCACTTCAGTCGTGTCCGACTCTGTGTGACCCCATAGACGGCAGCCCACCAGGCTCCGCCATCCCTGGGATTCTCCAGGCAAGAACACTGGAGTGAGTTGCCATTTCCTTCTCCAATGCATGAAAGTGAAAAGTGAAAGTGAAGTCACTCAGTCATGTCTGACTCTTAGCGACCCCATGGACTGTAGCCCACCAGGCTCCTCTGTCCATGGGATTTTCCAGGCAAGAGTACTGGAGTGGGGTGCCAGTGCAGCATGGATATAGCAGAACCATAGGAAGATATTCAGGAAGGTACAGTTTACCATATAAATTTTCAGGATTCACTCTTGGATTCTATTCATTTCTCATATTAAAATATTTTATCTCTAACTCAGAGGAGGTACCAAGTTCCAATCACTACCATCTTAACAGCTAAAGGTCCTACCTGAACATTAAACATTAGCTACACCTAATGGTTTCTTTATAAGACTATGGAATAAAACGGGGATACAAATAATAAGTGAGTAACATATAACATAGTCTTCACATTGTGCCTATCCTTGATGCTGGTCTAATTACTAATCATTTATGATAAATAATTTTCTACTACATGTTCAAATTTCCCCTTAATATCTTCTAACACTTTGACTGTAACACCTATTTTGTGTGATCATTTGATTGATATTATGATACAAACAACATCAAATTCTTGTGGGCTTAACTTTATTGGATTTCTTAAGTTTTCCTTTGATAATATCATTGGGCAAGAGAGTAGTAAGAAGCACGCCCATTTAATTTTCTTTGGTTAGAAACATTGTGCTCCATGTTAAAGTGCAAAAAATTTCACAATCTTCCACTTTTCCTGATATCCACACATTTTTGCATCGTGATATTACAGCTCCGTCCGTCAATAAAATTATTCTTTTCATTATCCCTTGAAAATGGGCTAGCCTTTGGAATTGTTTAGGCAATACATAGAATATAATAATATTTTATGAAGTTTGAGTTCAGGCCTCAAAATATCTTGCACGGGCTCTGTCCTCTTCCCAGGAATTTTGCTGAGTTGCCAGTTGAACAAGCCTTCAATAACCTGCTAAAGGATGACAGACTATGTGGAGAAATAAGATACCCAGCCAAAAGTCAGTCAACCCCATACAAGCAAAGCTTACTTGCTGAGAAGTCAACATCAAAGCTGATTTCCAAAGGGGCATGAGTGAGTCCAGCTGAGACCAGAAGAATCACCCACCTGAGACCAAATTGCTTCATCTGAATCCTAAGTTTAAAAATTGGATTTTTTTAAGCTCTAAATTGTTGTATTAGTATCTTTAAAAGTGTTAGTCCCTTAGTTATGTCTGACTCTTTGTGACCTCATGGACTTAGTCTGCCAGGCTCTCCTATCCATTTAAATTATTATAAATATGCATTTATAATTCTATATTTATAATTAAGAGGGCTTCCCTTGTGGCTCAGCTGGTAAAGAATCCACCTGCAATGTGGGAGACCTGAGTTTGATCCCTGAGTTGGGAAGATACCCTGGAGAAGGGAAAGGCTACCCACTCCAGTATTCTGGCTTAGAGAATTCCATGGACTGTATAGTCCATGCAGTCGCAAAGAGTCAGACATGACTGAATGACTTTCACTTTCACTTATAATTAAAATATTTATAGGTATTATACTAATATATTATAGTCAATCCCTCTATATTATCTCATTTTCTCCTATTTTATTAGCATCGATACAAACTTTCCCAGTGGAAAAGGAAATGGGAACCCAATCCAGTATTCTTGCCCAGAGAATTCCATAGACAGAGAAGTCTGGGCAGGGGGGGCTACAGTCCATGGGGTTGCAAAGAGTCAGACATGACTGAGCAACTAACACACAAACTTTCTCAGATAGGAAAAATCTATCACTTTGGTGAAAAGGGTGACCTTAGTCTCTGTCTGCTGACTCACTATTATAAGTTAGCACCAAATGGTGACAACCATTACTGAATCGCCTTGCAGGAGTATTTCAGACTCATGTAACATATTATTTGGGTACTATATTATTTCAGACTTGGGTACTATAAACTTCCAACACCAAAGGTCATGGAGTAGAAAACAAGGTTTCTTCCTTGAGTTATCTGGTGTAATAATTGACTGATTCCCAATCCATGCATCTTTGCTTCTGAGTAAACAGCACAATATACTGACCATTGATTTAAGGTATCTGCTCAATAATGTACCACACTCCAATTTTTCCAACCATATACCTCAAGATAGCACCATAACTAAAATGTCTTCAGGTTATCAGTCAATCAATCATTCTATTAAGCAAGCAAGCTTTTTATGAGTAAGGGAGCACTGGGTAAGACAAGTGAATCCCATGCCATGAGCCCACTACCACACTTCTTTGGTCAGACATGATGTGTGGGAAATACTACACTGATGAATAAGGAATAGTGTAGTTTCATGTGTTTTGGGTCTAAGAAGAACCTCTTGGAACAGTGAAGGCAAATTCATACTCAAAATATGCTTCAACACTTATGAGAACAGAGCCCCTCTTTGCATGGTATTAGGAGTCCGATGTCGGAAAAAGCGATGACACCCCACTCCAGTACTCTTGCCTGGAAAATCCCAAGGACAGAGAGCCTGGTAGGCTGCAGTCCATGGGGTCGCGAAGAGTTGGACATGACTGAGTGACTTCACTTTCACTTTTCACTTTCATGCATTGGAGAAGGAAATGTCAACCCACTCCAGTGTTCTTGCCTGGAGAATCCCAGGGATGGGTGAGCCTGATCGGCTGCCATCTATGAGGTCACACAGAGTTGGACACGACTGAAGCGACACAGCAGCAGCAGCAGTAGGAATCCAGTGTAATTGATTTGCAAACTGGTAGTTAGCAGGGGCCCCACTGAGATGGTGCCATATCAAGAAAATCCTTGCCAATCTAGTTTGGGCATCAAAGAGGTTTTTTAGCCAGATCAGCTTTGGGAAGAAAAGCCCATGTTTTGAATCATGCATAGCCCTAGCTCTGAGCAGTTAGAAAAGCAATGAAGTAGTAGTAGCAGATATCATAGAATTCTGGTCAAATAACTCATGCTAATTTGGTTCAAATGGGCCTTCCAAAATTTCTCAGGCCTGGTCTCCTGCACATCACTAACAGGGTGCTGACACACGCATCAAATTATGTATTTTATTGGATGGGACACTGTTAAGGTTATTATAGATTATGTCAGTTTCTTATTCACTTGGTATACATGATACTCTGGTTTGCCAGCCTCTACTAGAGTCAATTAACAAGTCACAGAAGCTCTTGCAGTCGGACACGACTGAACGACTTCACTTTCACTTTTCACTTTCATGCACTGGAGAAGGAAATGGCAACCCACTCCAGTATTCTTGCCTGGAGGATCCCAGGGATGGCGGAACCTGGTGGGCTGCCACCTATGGGGTCGCACAGAGTCGGACACAACTGAAGTGACTTAGCAGCAGCAGCAGGAGTTCTTGCGATAGAAGAATATGACCTTACTCCAAAACTCTAGGTGTCTATCTTGTATTTTAACTAAGTTTTGCTGGAGGTTCTATACAACATATTTCCCTTTCCCCAACAGTTACAATAATTATCTGGGCCTATAAATTGCAGGAAAACTCACAGGTAACTGCTAAAGTGGCACTACCTGATCCACGATCAATTGCAGCTGGCAGTCTTAGAAATTATTCAGTAAATGTGTTAGGTCTTGTAACTCCAGTATTCCTTTCTCCTTGAGAAATGATACAAGGAGCAACTAGAATTTTCACACACCACTAGAATGCCCGAACCATCAGTTTTATACTCACAGGTAGTTTCCTAGGCAAAGACATACTACAGCTATGAGTGTTACTACTGCATGTTATTACTGATAATCTACTGACATTTACCTTAACCAGTGGTCTCTGAGTTAGCCAAATGTGTAAATTAAAAGAACATGTAGTAGAAATCAGCACCCATGCATCTCCAAAGACTTCAGGTGGCATGTTGACCTCTATAACTCCCCCACAAGTGTGATGCTGTCTTTGCTTTACTATCTTAGCCAAAGGAAAGAGAAATACAAATACAGTGACATCCATTTGGACATTTTAACATGATGTCTCTCACTCCATAGGCTTCCCAGGTGGGGATAGTTGTAAAGAACCCACCTGCCAGTGTAGGAGATGAAAGAGATCTGGGTTCGATCTCTGGGTAGGGAAGATTACCCTGGAGGAGGGCATGGCAATCCACTCCAATATTCTTGCCTGGAGAACCTCATGGACAGAGGAGCTTGACAGGCTGTGGTCCATAGGGTCACAAAGCCTTGGACATGATTGAAGTGACTCAGCATGCGCACACATCCTTACTCCATAGTTTTGGGAACCAAAGTGGAAATTCTTTCACGTAGCTAATGTATGTTTCAACTATTCATTTCAGAATTGAAGAAATAATTCTAGATATAAGTTATAGTCCCAGTGAAACGATTTGGACTCAGACCAAGAAACCATTTATCTGATGACTGCCACAAATCTTTATACTGAACGAAAAAAACATATTAAAAAAAATTTTTTTAGCACCTCTTGGGTGACAAAGTTCAGCTTACATTAAGAGCCTATATCTAACAATTCCTAAATGGTTATCAGAATAACCATTTATTAGAATAACCATTTCTGTGGACAAGTTAGTTTTCTGCTCAGCAGACCTTGGCAGATCTTGAACTGTTCTCATTGCCTATGTCAAGCAGTAGTTTGAGAAGCTGAACTTCCACTGAATTTCTAGGAACCCTGAGACTATTTAGGGTTCCTAGAAATTAAATAGAAATCCCTGAGCTTAAAACACTTAATTAACTTTATGTGGATGTAGTTTAATTGTGCTAATTGCACTCATGCTGTCCCTGATGGATAACTATTGTCAATTGGCCACTCCATCACTAGATCCTGTTCTGCTCATGACATCAGGATGCCAGTGTCTAGTATATTATCACACTCAGTCAACTCTGATATATAAAGAGCTTTTCAAGAATGTTGCTCATAATGTTTGGTAATGGAAGGTCCTGCTGGGAGGCATTTTTAGGGGCACTGAGCAGCGTGCACTTAATATTTCCATGACAGCAATCCTTTGTTCCCATATTCCTAACTCTCCAGGCTCTGTATACTTTAATGTCACAAGGAAATTCCAGCATTTCATATTATTAATTAATGTCATTATTTAGTCTGCCTTTGAATGGTCCATTTAGTAGACTACTATTTCATCCAACTAATTAAATCAATACTTGAGAACTCAAATGTCGAGTTCTTCCTTTTCAATGTATTTGACGAAATCAAGTTTGTATTATGTCTGTCTTGGTCTACTGCACTACAAAGACTTCCACACATGCTCCCAGTCTTACACCAATACAAATTGCAAATATCTCATACATCTTTCAATGTTACGGCCATTTTGTCCTGGAACAGGGCTTAAATACTTCCTTATCCAGGACTTTTGGGGTTTGACTTTCATTAGGGACTTGAAGACATGAAGTATACCATCTAAGGATAACTGGCCTCCATTTGTTAGGATAATGCTCTGCAGGTAGCCATTAAAATGTCTGTATGCAGAGATCAGATTCCTGGGTAGGGGGACAAAGGAAATTCAGAAAAATCTGGAGCTTTTGACTCATTCTCCTCTTCCCCAAATCCTAATGCATTTTCTTAGGGTCTTATCTCTTCCCCATATGTGTAAAGTAGGGATTTTAGTATAAACTGCTTAAAGGAATAGTATGCTTAATTGGCGCTATAGTCCTGCAAGGTTAACAGATTTGTTTCTCAGCTTCAGGTTCTTGTCCTGTTATTACAGGAGCTGAGGGACCCCTGCAAAGCTTCTGGAAATATCTCTGGTCTAAACATATTCTTTTTGTTTGACTGTGCCACCTGTGAGATCTTATTGTAGTTCCTCGACTAGGGATCGAAACTGTGCCCCATGAAGTAGAAGTGCAAAGTCTTAACGACTGGACCACTGGAGAAGTCTCATCAATGTATATTCTTAATTATATATACATAACTCTTAAATTAACTTTCTCTGTGTTTGCACATGTGTAAAAAATCAAGTGACTTTGTTATAATCATTTTAGTTGCCATAGAAACTAAATATCACAACAACTTGTTCTTTATTATGTATCCTTCTAACTATAATTCATCTCAAGTTACCACCAGTGATAATTTAATAATTTTGAAACTTCTTATCATATGAATTAATCCTGTTTGCTTCAGTAATGTGGCTTGAATACATGTTTGCCTTCAATATGTAAACAAACCAACATGACTTCATGTTTTCCGTGTTATTTTTAATATGAATTATTACATCAGTCACAATCACAGCTAGGTAAATGCAATACAATCAAACAAGGATCATTACAAAGGGTTAATTTACAAAGGTGAGGGTGGATTGAGGTTAATCATGAAGATCAATGCACAAACTCAAAGCATGAACTCTACTAGTAGTAGCAGAGTTATTACTGCCTGCAAGTTTGAAGAATCAAAGTGAAGGTGAGGTTACTAGAATTCAGGATGAGAGGCAAATGGAGTAAGCTACCTTGAGATGAACAATGACCTCTGCCCAAGGGAGCCAACAAATTCTAGTCAAACTCACAAGGGGAATTAGGGAAATAAATATTTGGGCTTAACTGGAAGACAGAGGGCACAGGAGCCAACTGATATAACTAATTATGGCGGTCACCTTCTGAGGAAGAGAACAAGAAGAAAAAAGGTAGAGAAGGAATCAAGGAGGGAAAATGAAAGGTATTCTGCAAGACTTTGTAATATTTTTATTCAAAATAAGTATAGCCAGACCTGTCTACAAAATGACTGAGATCACAGGAAAGATTTTGAAGGTCACAGTCAGTTTTTTTTACAGGCCTTATATGGGTATCAATACATACACACACATATACAATACACACACACACACACACATCATACACACACACAAACACACACTCACACAAAGTTGTAAAAGAGAGATTTTCAGCACTCCTTGACTAGGATCAGAACCCGGAATTCTGTGTTCTTTACAACATTGTTTGCTGTATCCAAGAGGCAGACCTTATTTCAACATTAAAGGTATGATCACATTGTTTCTCTAAACCTATTTCCACAGATCATTAATTAGTATCGTTGGTAAATCTTTCTCAGGAGCAGATGATCTAACAAAGATAGATTTTCCTTGAGAGTAGTGACAGAATTGTTGAGAATGCAGGAAATGTGTAAGTCACTTGCCTTCCATTTCTAGGGCTTCTACATCACCCTCCTATGAAGTATGATTCTCCTTTTACCCATATTCAAGACTCAACCCTATTAGGCCATTTTCCCCACTGTTTTGTTATGACTTACAAGCACTTGAAATGCTAGTAATCATTTAAACACTTGGACTTAGTAAGTCTTTAGGCTTAGTATTCTATATCCTGAATCACATCTCTAAACAGATGGAACTTTATCCATGCAAAATACTTAAGTGTTAGACATGAGTTATTCATTTTAGCTTATTTTTAACTCAAGTTAAAAATAACTGGTTCTGCTCTCAAGGTAGGAACAAATCATGTAGTTGTCAATTCTGATAATGGCTTATTAATTAACTCCAAGCATTTGCTGAATATGGACATGATGTCAGACACTGTTCTTGTCAATAATGATACAATAATGACTAAATACAAATTCCTGCCCTCATGGAGTGTCCTTTCATGAATATCTGTATTTGTTAACCTGCAAGAAAACATAGTATCAAAAGAGATACACACACTGTGTACAGATACTGACTGTGTCAGTCATGGACAAAGGCCATACAAAGACCTCACATGAAGAAAGCTTACAAACAAGTAAGTGGGCCTGGGCATTATGAGTCATACAGAAGAGGTGTCAATGGCATAACTGAGCTTCTGTGCAAAGAATACAACAAATTATAGAACAATATAAAAATAGTAAATGAGTGAAAATTATAGTAAAATATTTTAAAAATACACTGTATGTCCATACTCAAAAGAAGTTAAGAGTTTGGTATATTTGTTTTATTTTATTTACTATCTATATACATTTCTATATATCTGCTGCTGCTGCTGCTAAGTCGCTTCAGTCGTGTCCGACTCTGTGCGACCCCATAGACGGAAGCTCACCAGGCTCCCCCATCCCTGGGATTCTCCAGGCAAGAATACTGGAGTGGGTTGCCATTTCCTTCTCCAATGAAAGTGAAGTCGCTCAGTCGTGTCCGACTCTTAGCGACCCCATGGACTGGAGCCTACCAGGATCCTCTGTCCATGGGATTTTCCAGGCAAAAGTACTGGGGTGGGGTGACACATCTACATATATATATAAGTGTATATATATATATATATATATCAGATCAGATCAGTCACTCAGTCATGTCTGACTCTTTGCGACCCCATGAATCGCAGCATGCCAGGCCTATGTAAGTAGACAAAGTGATAGATTTATGATAGATAGGTATCCAGCTATCAATATGTGCAATACAAATAGATATATTATTTTCCCAAAGTTTTTATCTATTATAAACTCTTCTGATGGATAATTTTTGTATCACATTTATTTCCAGACTCAATTAGCTCCTTAGACTAAATGCCTAAAATTAAAAATATGTGGTCAGTGGTACATGTTCATAATTGCCTACCATAGGCAGATTTTGAATTACTTAACAATTTATTTGGAAGGAACTGGCACCTTTGTGTGGGCTTCCCTGGTAGCTAACTGGTAAAGAATCCACCTGCAATGCAGGAGATCCTGGTTAGATTCCTAGGTCAGGAAGACTCCCTGTCGAAGGGACAGGCTACCCACCCCAGCATTCCTGGCTTGCCTGGTGGATTAGATGGTCAAGAATCCACCTGCAATGAAGGAGACCTGGGTTTGATCAGTGGGTTGGGAACAGCCCCTGGAAGAGGGCATGGCAACCCATTCCAGTATTCTTGTCTGGAGAATTCCCATGGACAGAGGAGCCTGGCAGGGTTACAGTCCATAGGGTTGCAAAAAGCTGGACATGACTAAGCAACTAAGCACAGCAAAACATCGCAGGACACCTTATACTTCGGAGTTTTTTTTTTTACAATCAAGAGTAGTTCACATTTCAATTTGCTGATTTCTCATGTCTCATGGGCTTCACAGCTGGCTCAGTGGTAAAGAATCTACCTGCCGATACAGGAGATGCAGGAGACACACGTTTAATCCCTGAGTCAGGAAGATACCCTGGAAGAGGAAATGGCAACCCCCTCCAGTATTCTTGCCTGCAAAATCCCACGGACAGAATAGATTGGCGAGCTACAGTCCAAAGGTCTCAAAGAGTCAGGCACAACTGAACACACACACACATACACATGTAAGTCTCATAGGATATATCTGAGTTTTTATATGTAATTTTTATAATGCTCTCTTTTAATAAATACTTTAACGATTATACTACTATTCTGAATATTTATTCTAACAAATTTCATTAAACAATATAGTAGGATGAGTGCCTCATTGTTTGAGGTATCCACTTATCAATTAATGTGAATTTATTGAATTGATTTATCTGACTTTAATCATTCATCTAGGGAGAGGTTTATATTGATACACATAAAAATGTTTACCATTACTTAAGTATACAGATTCATTTCAACAATTACAAAATAGATGTTAAAATATGAATAAAGAGTATAGAAACTGCTATATCAGAACTTCCTTTTCTGATCTTCACTTCCAAAACCAAATAGAAAGAACTACCTTCTATTGCTCAGTGGTAGAACTTTTTCACAGAACCTTGATTGTTACTTGGTATGTAACATACCAAGTATATACTTGGTATATACTGAAAAAGATGCTCCAATACCCATTGGAGGGTTTTACAATTATAAATATAATACAGAGTTGTATTCAGAAGATTTGAATCTTATGTGTGCCTGTGTGTGTAGATATGTGTGCATGTGTAAATGATAATTACCCAAAAGTTTTCAGTTGAAGCTATAGCCCTCAACATCATCTAATTTTATGAGCTTGGGTGAATGATAATGCTTCTCAACCTTAACAATAATGAAGCATTCCATACCACAGTGAGAATAAAAAAAGAGGATAATGAAAAAGAAAAGTGTTTATAAAATGCAAATTAATCTGCAATCACTTGTTATAATTATTATCATATCTATTGTTTTAAATACCTCAAAAGTTGTAGCCAAAAAATCATTCCATACTGGCAAGGGATACATTTTATAGGAACAGGGGACTTTTGAAAAGGTAATGAGATAAGACTCCTCTGCAGGAAGTTTCCAGCAGTGCTAGAAGTTTCCATCTGTCTAATACTCAGAAGAGTCACACATCCTGGCAGAGAACAGCAAAATGAATGAGTTTCCTAATGAGCACTAATTAACCTGTTTGGGTGGAAAATTTGGTTTAATTTGGCAGATCTACCACATGCTGACTGAATTTTAACAGTAATTGACTTTCTAATTTAATTGATAATAGTTTGAATCTCTTAAGTTTAAAATTTGGTCATATGTATACAGATTCAATAACTAGCTTCAACTCTAAAAATATTCAGGGAAAAGATGTGCTTTAGTTATTGGTAACATACATTATTACAACATTTTGTATTTTTCAACTTATAAGAAATATCAAACATTGAACTAAAATAATTCCAGGAGAATGACAGTTGCCTGTAAATCCATTCTTACAAAGACAAACTGTATTAGTGATTTAATACATGTTTCAGATGTCTTATAAAGAAGACAAGCACCCTTGGTACAAAATGGATCATTCACTCAGCTTTGTTTTCATAGTTATTAAACTAAATGAATTCGATTCATTTGATCTGTAGTATTCTTCATGCTGAGTTTTGCTGAATGTATATTTGTGTCAGTTCAATATGTTTCTTTGTCCTCTACATTTCCTAAAAATTGGCATCTGCATCTAGAGACCAGACTTGTGTTAGGTATTATTTATTTGGCAACGTGCAAATTTTGACCATAGGTGACATATGGTAGGAGTGCAAGACGCAAATACTAACTGATTGTCTTTGTGATGTTATGAGCCATTGATGCTTAATATATATATTGAAGCTTGACGTGCTACAGTCCATGGGGTCACAATGATTCGGACATGACCGAGTGACTGAATAACAATATTAATTTATGATAAAGAATCTTCCTGCAATGAGGGAGACCCAGATTCAATCAATGGGATGGGAAGATCCCCTGGAGAAGGGAATGGCAACCCACTCCAGTATAATTTATATTGGCTTAATCTACCTACTCTGGTGGTTTTCTATTTCTATAATTGCATTTTTGTTTTTTAGTTGTTATGCTCCTATAGATACTTTCTTTCATTTACTATATCATTGCTCAATCCACTGCGACTATTATCATCAAGAAGATCAAACTGTCACCTCCTGTGAAGTCTCAGAAGCCTCACCGCAAACTGTGAGGCTAGAGGCTAATGGAAGCCTCTTATTGCTAGCCTCTTACTGCTCTCTGTCCCTTCAATATGTCCCTAGATGTCTGTGAAACATTCCTTGAGATATGATCTGAGATGTTGCAGCATCCTCTTGTGCATTTCTTCCCTATACTTAGAAGCAACAATTTTTTAAGACTTGTGATGTCATTTAGTGAAAAATGGCATTTGAAAACTATAATCTGAGTGTTTAGATGCTCACTGCAACTTGATGGGTAATTGTTCCTGGCCTTTTCCAGACAACTCTCATGACATTATTAATAATTCCAATTCAAAATGAAGACAACATGACTTTCACTGAAACTTATTCTTAGTGCATCTGTGTCTCCTGTCTTTCGCACCATCATTCCTGATTATGAAGTATACAGGGAATGATAAAATTAGATCATTTAATTATTGCTTACTACTTTCTTCCTTTTTAATGATCATTCAGTCACGGATTCTGTGTCAGTCTAATATCTTTTGATTGTCTGAATAGTATTCTCTAGTTAATTCCTCAAGAAAGGCACATGTGAACAATTAAAGTTTTTGCTCTTTGATCTGAAAGATATCTAGTTTTGCTAATCTTTGCTTTACCCCTCTGTACCAGCAGTTAAAGAAATATTATGGATAGATTTAATGATAATCTAATGTTTATTTTATAAGCAATGCATTCACTTTCTAGATGGCCAGAGGACTTTTTATAAACTGGTGGCACTAGTGGTAAAGAATCTGCTTGCCAGTGCAGGAGATGTAAGATGTGGGCTCACCCCTGGTCAGGAAGATTCCCCTGGAGAAGGGTATGGCAACCCACTCCAGTATTCTTGCCTGGAGAATCCCATGGACAGAGATGCTTGGAGGGCTACAGTTCACAGAGTCACAGAGTTGGACACAACTGAGGCGACTTAGTATGCTTCCACTGAAATATTAACTTTAGTGAACCAATACTCTCGAGCATGTGGTGTGCTATTTCAGTTAGCATTATTTAGTAGAATTATTGCAAACATTTTAGTGAGTTTCTTTGAGTTATAATTTTAGAATCTTTTTTCTTCCCCTTTATTTTCTCCTCCAGGTAATCTTGCCATCTGTATGCTACTTATTAACTAGAAGGTAGCTGTTTACTATCTTTAATATTTTCTGCTTTATCTCAAATGATTTTTAAACCAATGATTTCTCTCTTTTTAAAGGAAATATTTGTTTTATCTTTCAAATTATGGAACCATTACTGAGAATTATTTTATATACATTTTATGTGCAGTGTGATGTAAACATCAAAACTATTTTTGAGGGTCAAATGAAATACTATACAGTAGCGAAGCAAAAAGGAATGCTTTACAACATGGATAAACCTTGATGTGAATTTGAATAAACAATGCCAAAGGCAAAATGCTATATAATTGTACTTATATAAAGTACAGAAACAAAACATATTAATGCTATTTAAAACTAAGATAATGGCTATTCTTGAAAGTTAGTTACCAAAGGTGCAATAAGGGGGCCCTCTGGACCCCTTTAGACTTCTTTCTGGTCTCAATGCTGCTTACATGGTTCTGTAAAAAGTCAGAAAGTGGATGAAGTTTCAGTGTATAATTTTTGTGCATAAACATTACACTGTGGCTATTCCATTTAACACAATAACACTGTATAATATGGAATATACCACTGTGTATCTAATAACTTTTATGGTAATTCCTGGTACTAGTATATGTACAATGGCTTTCATTTGATTAGCATTAGTTAGTTTTATGTAGTTTTTTTAACCTTCATCTTTTTTTTTTCTAGGTTAGCCAAAAGTACCCAGTTCAACAAATATTGTTGTTTTAATAAATACATAAAGAATACAGGCTGCCTGTATATATGCATATATGTGTGTATATATATATATGTGTGTGTGTGTATTTATATATATATCTCACATCTTCTTTATCATTAACCTGTTGATGGGCACTTGGGCTGCTTCTATGTGTTGGCTACTGTAAATAGTTTTCCCATGAACACTGGTGTGAATGTATCTTTTGAAATATGTATTTTCAGTTCCTTCAGATAAATACTCAGAAGTGGAACTGCTAGATAATATGGGAGCTTTATTTTTAGTACTCTAAAGAAATTCCTCACTTTTCTACAGAGCCTGCACCAATTTATAATACCAGCAATAGTCACAGGGCCCTTTTCTCCATATCCTTGCCAATATTTTCTATTGGTAGACTTTTTGATGATAGTCATTTTGACAGGTGTGCAGTTACATCTCAGTGAGGCTTTGATCTGTATCTCTCTGATGATTAGCGATATTGAGCATTTTTTCATGTGACTGCTGGTCATCTGTATACCTTCTTTGGAAAAACAACTATTCATGTCAACTGTTAGTTTTCTAAGTGGGTTTTATTTTTTGATATGAGTTGAATGAGCTGTTTATATATTAATATCTTGTATATTAGCCCCTTATTGGACATATTCTTTGCAAATATTTTCTCCCATTCAGTAGGTTGTCTTTTCATTGGGTTGATAATTTGCTGTTCAAAAGCTTTTATGTTTAATAAGATCCTCCTTTTTAAATTTTGCTTTTATGTCTTTTGCCTTAAGAGGTGATTCCAAAAATATTTGGTTATAATTTATGTCAAAGAGTATTCTGCCTGTGTTCTCTTCTAGGAGTTCTATGGTTTCAGGCTATATTTACTTATTTAATGTATTTTGAGCTTATTTTTGTATATGGTATTAGAGAATGCTCTAATTTCATTCTAAGTAGCTCTCCAATTTTCCTAGCACCACTTACTGAAGGGACTGTCTTTTCTCCATCATATAATCTCGCCTACTTTGTCATAGACTAATTGACCATAAGTGTATGGGTTGATTTCTGGGCTTTCTATCCTATTCCATTGATCTGTGTGTCTGTTTTTATGCCATTACCATACTCTTATTACTGTAGTTTGTAGTATACTTAAGGTAGGACCTATTACCTAATTTGTGGTTCCTAGTGCAAAAAATAAGAATGTGGATCTCTGTATTAAAAGACAGTTAAGAATTTGAAGATAGTGAAAAGAGGGCATTAAATCAACTCTAGGGTCTTTCCAAGCAACAGATAACATACATGAAGAAACATGGTGGACACTATGTAGGTCTTCCAGTTGTTCAAGGTTTTTCCTCTTTCACTTGTAATTCATGATAAATATGTTTCTGCAAGTATTTCTGTCTTATAAAACAATATTTATTCAAAAAATATTAAAATTATACTGGTAAGACCTAGTAAGTATTAAAGTCCTATCTGGTTTAAATATAAAATTTATTTTTTATGTGATTAAAATAAATGTAATTATTTTATGTGATTAAAATAATCATATTTGAATCTTATTCTTTGTATATGACAGATTTTGATATTTTATTTTGTAGGTAAAGGATTATTCTACTATTTAAGAACTATTATGGCATCTAATAGCATAAATATTATAGAGTAATATACTCCATATCTCATAATCACACTTTAATCATCCAAAACCCTAATGGATTATTTAGCATAAAGCACCAAAGTTTCAGTAGCATAACAAAACAGAATGCTATTTATTGCAAAGATAAATTGCTAAATTGAATTGTTAAATTGAATGTAGCTGTTTTCTTAACAGGTTAAGAGACTGTGGTCAATGGAAACTCTGGGGGCCTAAACTGCCAGAGGAGCTATCATCTCAAATAAGTGTCTTACACAATTTTCTTGGAAGTCTATCAAGCAAAACAGAAAGTTAAGTTCAGTCTCTCCGTGGTGTCTGACTATTTGTGACTCCATGGACTGTAGCACACGAGGCTTCCCTGTCCACCACCTACTCCTGGAACTTTCTCAAACTCATGTCCATCAAGTTGGTGATGCCATCCAACCATCTCACCTGTTTTCCCCTTCTCTTGCCTTCAATCTATCCCAGCATCAGTCTTTTCCAATGAGTCAGTTCTTCGCATCAGGTGGCCCTTGGCATCAGTCCTTCCAATGAATATTCAGGACTGATTTCCTTTAAGATTGACTGGTTTGATCTCCTTGTTGTCCAAAGGACTCTCAAGAGTCTTCTCCAACACCACAGTTCAAAAGCATCAATTGTTCTGCACTCAGCTTTCTTCATGGTCCAACTCTCACATTCATACATGACCACTGGGAAAATGATAGCTTTGACTATGTGAACATTTGTTGGTAAAGTAATGTCTCTGCATTTTAATATGCTGTCTAAGTTTGTCATAGCTTCTCTTCCAAGGAGAAAGTGTCTTTTAATTTCATGGCTGCAGTCACCATCTTCAGTTATTTTGGAAAGAACATGGAAAATTGACTATAAAAATATTTCTTTGATTAGCTTGTGATATTTATTATTCCTATTATATTCCTTTAGCTCTATTTCAGTCATGTAGCACCTAAGACAGTCTGAGAAAAGTAATCCAAATATACATACAGGAATAAAAGGATATAAATTGAATGAACAGTCAATCTATAATTTTCAAGAACTGCTTGTACAAGTTACCACAAATGGAGTGACTTACAAAACAGATAATTATTTTCTCCCAGTTCTGCAAGCTGGAAGTCTGAAACAAAGGTGTTGACAGGACTATGCTCATTGCAAATGCTCTAGAGAAATTCCTTTTTTGTCTCTTCTAATTTCTGACAGATGCTGGTAATTCTTGGCACTCCTTGGTTTGAAGCAGTATAAATGTAATCTCTGCTTCTGTTTCACATGGCCTTCTTATCATTGAGATTCTTTGCACTTTGTCTCCAGATTTCTCTTTCTTAGAAGGATATTAGTTATTGGAAACAGGGCCCACTGTCATCCAGTATGATATTATCTTAACATGATTCAATCTCCTAAGTCCCTATTTCCAAATAAGGTCATAATCACAGATGCCAGTGTTTAGGAATACAACTTCTTATCTTTGGCAGGGGTTGGGGGGGGGACACAATTCAACCCACAACAGTCAAATGATCTTGTCACATTCAATTGTGACTTTAACCTTGAGATCCTTCTCACGAATAATCATAAACACTCTTTTATTCAAAATAGATACTATTCAGTATAATATATTCATATTATTTGAATAATAGCATAAAAATGTTCTTAGTTGTGGGTTTCTCTATATACTGGAATTCCAATTTAATCTTTCTTTAAAGACCATATTGTCACATCTCACAATCTAATGATTGCTAGAGAGAATGTGATAAGTTCTTTTCCTTGCCCATTAATGTCCTGCCAAGAGAATATGAATATTTTCAAAAGCTTAAAATTAAAATAGAAATCAAAAAAGCAGTATATTTTTTACTTATAAAATAATGATATTGCCAAATCACATTCTGAAGTCTGGCACCACACTTCCGAGTTGAATTTTTTGAGTTTGAATAAGGAAATTAGTGTTAAAATTTCTGATGGCTACAAGAGTTAGGCTGAGAAACTGCATTACTGAAAATAATTCCTTTGGCAGCTGCTCACTAGATAATGATTTTTCCTTGTCTGGGAATGAAACCTGAATACAATGATACCATACTTCTAGTGTATAGCTTTTATTGTCCTAGGTTAACAGCATTATCCTTTTGCTATTGCTTCCAAACAAAATGCATCCAGTATTTGTCTTGCTAGTCAAAAAGCAATTAGTGGATGATGAATAGAGCAGTAATCATTCATGGGGGTATATAGGAAAACTTTGCAAGTGACCCACAGACATAGTAAGATTTAAATAAATCAACTTCTCCCCCCCCCCCCAAATGTTAAAGGCCAGGTGTCTGTCCAGGATTATATACATACTCAAGACAGACCTAGGATCTCTAAACTTTCACCTTTGGCTAAACTTAAATCTGTGTGAAAGGAGGCCTTGAAGGATAAGGAAGAGGATAAACTCTCTCTCACACACACACCAAGCTCCTCTGTAGATGTCAGTGATGTATAGATAGATAGATTGTTTTTTTTTTTTTTTCTTGGTGTCCAAGCATTTAAGGAAACTTCTCTCTAATCTTTAAATGGCTACTAGACAAATGGAAGTAAGGTTTCTTTAGTCACATGCAAGAAAAGATATAAATTTCATAAAATTAGTTCAGAACAATCATTAAACAAATAAATTCAACAGGAAGAAGGAGAATTTTATTTTTGAAAGTTATCCCACTTGAACATTAAAAATGATCAGTTTTCAAAGAAAAAAAAAGACATGAAATAAAAATAAGAAAGTATGGCTAAGCAGCAGAAAAAAAAGTCAAAAGAAACCAACTGTCCCCCTGAGGAATCACAGATGTTGGACTTAAACTTTGTAAAATATTTAAGTCAGCTATTTTAAATATGTTCAAGGCGCTAATGGAAACCTTGTCTTACCAAATGAATTATGAATTATGAATAATAAGTTATGTCTCACCAATAGAAAATATCAATAGAGATAAATTATAAAAAGGAACCGAACAGAAAATCTGGAGTTGAAAAATACAAAAACTAAAATTTGAGGGAAATAAATGTAAGTAGAGGAACTCAACAGACCTGAGCAGATTAGGGCAGAAGAACTGGTAAACTTGGATAGGTCAATAGGGATTATTCAGTCTGAGGAAAACAAAAATAACTGAGAAATATGAAAAAACTAATGGATTTAGGGAATATCACCAAGCATTCCAATGTATGAAGAAAGAATATGTGAAGCAATAATAGCTGAAAACTCCTCAATTTGTTGAAAAATATAAATATACATATCCAAGAGGCTCAAAGAATTGTAGGGAAGAAAAACTCAGGGATCCTGACATTTAAATTATAGAAAGACAAAGAGAGGATCTGGAAAACAGCAAGAGTTAAGTGACTCATCATACATATAAACGGGTACCACACTAAGATGAAAGTAAATAAGTCACAGAAATGTATGTTAAAACACAAAGAATATAACCAAAATACTGTAATAACTTTATATGGGAACAGGTGGTTATAAGACTTATCCTGGTAATTATTCCATAATGTATTTAAGTGTTGAATCACTTATATTGTATACCTTAAAATAATATAACATTGTAGCTCACACACACACACATATATACTCACTCATACATATATAAAAGATTAACAGCTAATTTCTGATCAGAAGCCATGAAGACCAATATGTAGTAAAGTAGAATACCATATTGATGTGAAAAACAGCAAAACTACCAACCAGTAACTATATGTCTGGCAAATTATTTTTAAAAATTGAGATGATCTCCTCCCCTTTGAGTGTGAGTTGAATCTGAGAATATAAAATATTATTCCTTTGATCAGGTTGCACTATATTTCACAGTTGATCAGAGTACAACTATCCTAAGCATGTGAACTCTTTAAAAGCTCAGACTCTTCTCTAGGTGGTTGCAGAAGGGACATCAGAGAGATTCAAAATATGAGTGAGATCTGATACAAATCAAAACTTATAACAAGATATATAGTGAAAACTTTTCAGCTATTGTTACCCTCAACTGCACTACTGTAAGGTACTCCTCTCCAGAGCTGCTGCTGCTGCTAAGTCTCTTCAGTCATGTCCGACTCTGTGCGACCCCATAGAAGGCAGCCTACCACGCTCTCCCATCCCTGGGTTTCTCCAGGCAAGAACACTGGAGTGGGTTGCCATTTCCTTCTCCAATGCATGAAAGTGAAAAATGAAAGTGAAGCCACTCAGTCGTGTCCAACTCTTCCACAACCCCATGGACTGCAGCCCACCAGGCTCCTCCGTCCAAGGGATTTTCCAGGCAAGAGTACTGGAGTGGGGTGCCATTGCCTTCTCCGCTCCAGAGCTAACCACTGGCATTAATTTGATATTCTTCTAGAGTTATTTTAAAACATATATTTGTGCAAAATATTGTTTATAACTATCAATATTCATTTTATCCTTCTTAAAAAATAGTAGAATTTTTAGTTGGACACAAGGCTACAAGCTATGTATGGCTAGGTGGGATATAAACAGAAGGACTATGTTGGTGTTTTGGGAACTCGCTCTGATATATGTCTTTGGCTTCTGTTTCTCTATCCTGCTGCCTGCACAGTGGATAGTGGCTTGGACCAAGGTCAAAGCCATCAACTTAACATCATGGATAGAGATCTAGAAGTAAACACTGGGGCATGTAATAGAGCGGAGCCTTCATACCAGTCCTGACGTGCCTGCCTCTTGGCATCGACAGGGAAAGATAAACCTTTTTTAAAAAAACAAAGAAGAAATAAAGATTTCCTCAATTCTATGATGGGTGATAGAGGTAAGGAAGTTGAAGGAGAAGAGTCTGAGGCTAGCATAGGTTGGTTCATGAAGTTAAAGGAAAAAAAAGCTATCTTCACTATATAAAAATGCAAAGTGAAGCAACACATACTAACGTAGAAGCCACACCACATTATCCAGAAAATCTAGCTAAGAAAATTAAGGAAAGTGGCTATACTAAACAACAGATTTTCAATGAAGACAAAATACTTATACTGGAAAGCAACCATCTAAGACTTTCATAGCTAGAGAGTAGAAGTCAATGTCTGACTTCAAAGCTTCAAAGGACAGGTTGACTCTCTTGTTAGGGGCTAATGCAACCAGTGACTAAGTTGAAGCCAATGTTTTTTTACCATTATGAAACTTCTGGAACCCTTAAGAATTATGCTAAACCTACTCTGGCTGTGTTCTGTAAATGGAACAACAAACTCTGGAGGACAGCACCTCTGTTTACAATATGGATTCCTAATATTTTAATCCCACTGTTGAGACCTTCTGCCCAGAAATTTCCTTTAAAATTAATATTGCTTGTTGGCAATACGCCTAGCCACTCAAGAGTTCTGATAGAGATGTACAATGAGATTGATGTTGTTTTCATACCTGCTAACACACCATCCATTCTTCAGTTAATGGATCAAAGAGTAATTTTGATTGTCAAGTCTTATGATTTAAGAAATACATTTTGTAAGGCTATAGCTGCCACAGACAGTGGTTTCTCTGATGGATCTGGGCAAAGTAAATTGAAAACCTTATATTCCCTTCCCTGCGTGCCTGCTCATGGTCACTGACACCAATAATCTAAGTCCTGGGGAACCGAGTTGGAAATCTTGATGCCAGTATAGATTCTTCACTGTTCTCAATCACTTACATATTTACTCTTTGCTTTTAGATTATGTGTGTAAATACCTCTTACCTAGTTGACATTACTGCTTTTCTCAGATACTGAAGTATTCCAAAAGGATCCCTATATGTCTTCTTGCCTTCACTCTTACTCGTTTCTCAAACTATCCTGTAGTCAGAGTAAATAAAAACACAAGTTTAATATGAATGTCTGTCTCCCTTTAGATTAAAAGCATTCAGTAGCCCTAAATCGCTCAGATCAGGTTTTAAATCAAATTCCCAGGTCAAGAAATAAAACAAAGGTAGTATCACAGCAGCTTGTAGTCTTTAGTTTCCTTAACCCAAAGTGTCAACTCTCTCCCACATGTTAAGAAATATCCTGATGCTTTAAATAGTTTTAACACATGTTCACATCCTTAAATAATACAACTGATTGTTACTTGTTGAATATTATATAAATAAAATCTCAATGCATGTGTCACTTTGCAAATGTCCTTCTCACAGAATTACATGCTTATAAGAGTCATGTGTTTTTGCATATAGCTATTGATCATTTATTTTATTATATAATTTTTATTGGGGCTTCCCAGGTGGCACTCCTGGTAAAGAACCCACTTGCCAAAGCAGGAGACGTGGGTTTGATACCTGGATCAGGAAGATCTCCTGGAGAAAGGCATGGAAACTCACTCCAGTATTCTTGCCTAGATACTCACATGGACAGAAGAGCCTGGCGGATTACAGTCCATGAGATCACAAAGAGTCAAACACAACTGAAGTGATGCAGCATGCACAAAGACATAAAAAAATCATTTTCCCCTTCATGGATCACAGTCTTGTGGTGGTGAAGGGGCTTGCATAACTTAATGAAGTTATGAGCATGTCATGCAGGGTCACCTAAGACAGGTCATAATGGAGAGTTCTGACAAAACATGGTCCACTAGAGGAGGAAATGGCATCTCACTCTAGTATTTTTGCCTAAAGAACCCCATAAACAGTATGAAAAGGCAAAAAAATATGGTATAAGAAGATGAGCCCCCCAGCTTGGAGGGTGTCCAATATGCTACTGTGGAAAAGCAGAGGGCAATTACTAATAGCTCCAGAGAGAAGAAAGCATGTGGGGCAATGTGGACATGATGCTTAGTTGTGGATGTGTCTGGTGGTAAAAGTAAAGTCTCTTGCTATAAAAAACAATATTGTATAGGAACCTGGAATGTTAGGTCCATGAATCAATCAAGGTAAATTGGAGGTGGTCAAACAGGAGACAGCATGAGTGAACATCAACATCTTAGGAATCACTGAACTAAAATGGATGAGAATGGGCAAATTTAATTAAGATTACCACTATATATACTATTGTGGGCAAGAATCCCTTAGAAGAAATGGAGCCACTCATGGACAACAAAAGAGTCTGAAATGCAGTGAAAGTGAAAGTGAAGCCGCTCAGTCGTGTCCGACTCTTAGCGACCCCATGGACTGGAGCCTACCAGGCTCCTCCGTCCATGGGATTTTCCAGGCAAAAGTACTGGGGTGGGGTGCCATTGCCTTCCCCGCAAATATCTGTTGAGTGAAACTGAATTATAAGTTGTGTGTGAAATTAACACAGAAAAGCACCTTACACACTGAGAACTACCAATGATTAAAAGACATTAAGAAATAAGGAGATAAAGCAATTATCCTCCAATTAAAACTTTTTTTAAAAAAGGAGAAACAAAATTAGTTTCTATACTACAGAATTTAAAAAAAATCAACAGTGTTAGCCATTTTATAAATAAATTCAATATGAAGTCATTCATTCATTCCCTATTATATTCACTTCCAGCATAACTTTTGAAAATACATCCATGCATAGCAATATGGCTTCAAACTTACCTACTAGATGAAGTGCAAAGTACAAGAAAAGATCGTCTTCCGTCTTAGTTTATGGGCCTTAAGTATCACCAAGGGTAATTTTCATTGCCTATGGTTCAGAAAAAAATACTCAAAGGCTCTGAATGTATAAGCCAGAGCAAAGATTTCTTCCTATCAAACTAAGGAAGAGCATAAGGAAGCTAAAAAAGTACTAGACTTTTATTTAGAATTGATTGTCAAAGCAGTGGTCCCTTTTGATCAGAGTGATTCAGAGAAATCATGTAGTTCCTACTAAAATAGCTGCACACTTCTGAAAGCCAGGACTACTTTTGTTTCTTTGACTGGTTTAACACAAGTAAATGGGGAAATATTAACAGCAACCATTAATAATCTCTGGTTGAGGGACTTTAGGCACAATTTGGCAGAGGGCCTCAACTTCTTTATTGCGATCTATCAGTGACTCAGTCACAGCCTACTATGGACTTCATCTGGATTACTGACTACCATATCTTGCATTTTCCACAAACAAATTTTTCTTATATGATAAATTCTAAACTCTGCATCCAGCTATTGCTTTGCAGTTCTGAGGTTAAATCACCTAGTATCCTTCACAGAAGAGGCAATCCTTAAAAATATTGCCATTTGCCTAGGATTCCATAATGAAACATATTTTCCTTCCACAACCATTCACATAATTTATTTTTAGAGTTGTTTAACTTAAACACTTCTAAAAATATACTTTGAAATACTAAATTTGACTTATTGAAAGATACCAAATCCAGTCTTTTAAGTTCTTTACCTTTACAACAATTACTTGGGTGCAATCCCGAGAAAGAATGAGTTCATTCATTTCCAAGGCAAACCTTTCAATATCATAGTAATTCAAGTGTAAGTAGTGACGGATTTTATTGCCTTGGGCTCCAAAGTCACTGTGAATGGTGACTGCAGCTACAAAACTAAAAGACATTTGCTTCTTGGAAGGAAAGCTATGACAAGCTTAGACAGCATATTAAAAAGCAGAGACATTACTTTGCCGACAAAGGTACATCTAGTCAAAGCTATGGCTTTTCCAGTTGTCATGTATGGATGTGAGAGTTGGAATATAAAGAAAGCTGAGCACTGAAGAACTGATGCTTTTGAACTGTGGTGCTGGAGAAGACTCTTGAGAGTCCCTTGGACTGCAAGGAGATGAAACCAGTCCACCCTAAAGGAAATCAACCCTGAATAGTTGATGCTGAATCTGAGGCTCCAATATTTTTGCCACCCAATGCAAAAAACTAACTCATTGGAAAAGACTCTGATGCTTGGAAAGATTGAAGGTGGGAGGAAAAAGGAAAAACAGAGGATAAAAGATGGTTGGATGGCATCACCAGCCCAATGGACATGAGTTTGAGCAAACTCCTAGAGATAGTGAAAGACAGGGAAGCCTGGCGTGCTGCAGTTCATGGGGTCACAAAGAGTTGGACATGACTTAGCGACTGAACAACTGAACACAACTGAAACCACTGGGTCAACAAAAATAATTTTACATTGGATTATGAATGCATGTGTCCATGCTAAACCGCTTCAGTTGTGTCTGACTCTTTGTGACCCTATGTACTGCCTGTCCATGGGATTCTCCAGGCATGAATACTGGAATGGGTTGCCACGCCCTCCTCCAGAGGGATCTTCCTGACCCAGGGATCATATTCACATCCTCTGTGGCTCCTGCATTGCAGGCAGATTCTTTAATGCTGAGCCACCAGGGAAGCCCACATTGGATTATAACCCACAGTAACAACAACAACAACAACAACAACAACAACAATACCATGAATACAAAGATATAAAGAAATGACTTAACAGTGGGTTAGCACAGAGAGCTAACAACTGCTGTGTAGCACAGAGAGCTCAGCTTGATCTTCTGTTGTGACTTAGAAGGGTGGGGTTGGGTTGGGGCTGCAACCATGATAACTTACTTCCAATGAGTACCATATGGAAAGGGAAATGAAAGAGTGACTTTACAGTGGAGATTCCTGACAACCTCCACCTCAATCAAGTGATCAAGTTTAATATGCACAGTTTTCATGTCAATATTATATGATAATGTCATGCTGACATGTTGTATTATATAATGAGAATGATACTTTTTCTCTGTAAGCTTCCTGTCTTCCATAAAGATAACCACAGCATACAATTAGGAGGTGTGAAACCACAGTCAACTGACATTTACAGCACTCATCAAAACTGTTAAAAGTCATCAGAAACTTGAAAGTCTAAGAAACTATTATAGCAAGAGGAGTCTAAGAAGATATTACAACTAAATTATGTATTTATTATGAGTATGTTTGTGTGTGTGTGTGAATATATAGATCTATAATCATGGTAATAGTGGTGTTCCAACAGTAACCTTTTCTTTTATTTGCAATTGGTGACTGTGTATGAATACTCATTGGAAGGACAGATGCTGAAGCTCCAATACTTTGACCATGTGATGCAAATAGCCAATTCATTGGAAAAGACCCTGATGCTGGGAAAGACTGAAGATAGGAGGAGAAGAGAATGACAGAGGACAAGATGGTTGGATGGTATCACCAATTCAATGGACATGAACTTGGACAAACTCTGGGGGATGATGAGGGACAGGTAAGCCTGGCATGCTGTAGTTCATGGGGTCACAAAGAGTAGGACATGACTTGGTGACTGAACAACAACAGCGATAGATGTGTACTTAGTTAATAAAACAGCATTACAGAAATTTTAAAGAATAAATTCCTCACAATATATAAATCTCCTGCATTTATCTGAATTCACACATCACCTCCATTTCTCTAGTCCGTAAGGAATTATCTGGCAATTTTAAACAACTTTGCCTTCATAGCATGAAAGGCTGAATTATACATGTGCTTTCTATTTAAATTCTCCCTTAGAAAATCTAAAGATGCTTGAAATAGTCCATTTATGTCTATCATATCATTATTAAAGGGAAAATTTAATAACAGGTTTAATAAAATTTGCCTGCCTCGTTTTTTCATACTCTTTTTTTTGTAGGAAAGCATAGAGATGGGAAGGAAGGAGGAAAAGGGGGAGGGAGGTGGTGAAGAAGGAGGAAAAAATCATAATTTTCCTACTCAAAGTCTTCTAAATATTGGCATTCCCTCTTTGTATTCTGTATTATTATGAAGATATTTCAATGAATTATTTATGTTTATTATAAAGAAAATGAGTTATTGTAATTTAGGTGACTTATATGGAAGCATCTGAAAGATGCTTTTTCCATAGAGTTAATTGGTGGCATCTTATATATAAGTATAATAAAGCTTACTTTCAAAGATAACATTAAAATGTTAAACATTCAACCTAGATAAAGCAAATAAATCACAAACTCTTAATACCGCCATAGTATAGTGTTCTCAAGATAATTTATAGAGGATCGAAGGGTATTTTCTCAATCTCTTGCTTTCTTCATACTTGAGTTCTTCACTTTTATATCACTAATTTTAAGAATTATAAAGTCTCTTGACTTTAAATGTACCTATACACCCATGATTAGACAGAAGTAAAATGCTAAGAACTTTTTTCCCTTGTCTGATCAAGACCAGTAATAACGGTCAAAAATTAGTTTACATCACTCTAATTTTTGTATGATTAATTGCATCTAAGTCATTGAATATTTTTATGTTCCTTAGTCATCCTTAAAATAGAAATTTGATAATAGAAATAACTGACCTCCATTTTGTATCTTAATTACAAGTTCAGTATAAACTTTTTAAAATGTATGCTAGAGGTGGAAGGAGTGAGAGTTTGTATGGATTTCAAAAACAGAAATAATTAAGTCATTTTGTTGAATGGAAATATCTGTCCATGTCACAAATATTCTACAAGGTCACATAGTTACTGTCCTTGCTCACATCAGAGCACAAATTTTCAGATTGCCAGTCTAATGTTCTATGGTTATCCTAAACTACCATTGTATTATCTGCATTAGTATACCTACATTAGATTTTGTAGTATCATATCTTCCGATCATATATTTGTTGTAGAAGAAAAAATGTGGGTAATGTGTCTGTGCAGCCAAATGCCTAGTTACTTATGTGTTTCTGTAGGAAATGACAAAGTGAGGTTTAGCATTTGAAAGGAGAATAAATATCTAAAATTAAATCTTATATCTTATATTACATTGCTGATATTGTGACATATATTAAAATATAATAAAACATGATTTTATAATTGGCATATGGAAATTCTTATTATAACAAAATTGCAAGATGATATCCATGCTTTTAATGGGATATATTTCTAAATCTCTCATCCTGCATGTGTTCAAAATCTAGCTACTTTATTTTGATGTGCCCTTCCCTGTCATCTTTCTGTGATGTTTCATTCATCTCTCTTATTAGCATCTATGCTCTCTTTCACACATGCTGCCTTTCTTATCTTCTGACATGCATTTTATTGTACATGTCTACATACACTAAAAGCCATTCTTATATACATGAAAAAGAGATCAACTCCAATAATTATCTCTATCCAAAAAAAGCGTATTTCCATATTTAGACACTAAATCAGTTTCACAAAACAACATTTATACAGAATGGCTTTTATTTCCCCAAAGTGAAACTTCAAGCTAGAATATTTCACCAAAGTGAACCTTTAAGCTAGAATATTTGACCAAAGTGAACCTGCATACTAGAATAAATACCTTAATATTTTTTTTTTCTTTTCTTTTCTTTTTTTTTTTTTTTTTTTTTTTTTTTCATTTTTTTTTTTTTTTTTTTACAATATTGTATTAGTTTTACTATTTGTTTAATGTTTTAAGAGAGAGAAAGTGGATAAGATTTAAATGTCTGGGTAATATCAATAAACAGGAGTAAAATGAGTATTTTTAATGATTCTTTATGTATATTCTTTAAGCGTATTTTAAACACAAAATCCTTATAAAGAAAGGATAACTCCTCCAATTTTTTTTTCAGTCATAGAATGTGTGGTACTTCAATGAAAAATGCAAGTGAAACTAATACTTTTTCTCTCTCAGAACTATGGTTATTTCTTTCTTTGATTTTCTTTATAAGAATATTACACAGAACCATTGAATTGGAAATATTGCTCAACAACCACTGAGAAAAAAATAAGATATAATTGCAAATGAAACTCAATATATACTCAAAAGTAAGTCTAAAATAATGCATTTTTATAATAATTTTTCAAATGCTTTTTAACTACTGAGTAATCAGATGTTTTCTAGAGAAACAGACAAAATTAAAGGCATAGAGGTTCAAAAATATCCCAGTTCAAAAAAAAAAAAAAAAGCTGTACAGAGGTCTAAGATCTCATATTATGTCATACAATAATCTTCTGTTATACCAAAATTGATTATCATATCTTTCAAATAAATAATAGATATTCATCGAGTTTCCTCACTGAGGCTAGCACCATGAGAAGTTTACGTGACTTCTGAAGTTATATTCTAATAACATTGTATATCCTAGAATCTTACTAGTAAATTAAATAGTATCTTACTAGTAAATTCAACATGGAACAATGGATGTGCTTAGTCACTTTAATTGTGTCTGACTCTTAGTACCCTATGGACCATAGCCTACCAGGTTCCTCTGTCCACTAGATTCTCCAGGCAAGAATACTGGAGTGGGTTGCCATGCCCCCTTCCAGGGGATCTTCCTGACCCAGGGATTGAACCCATCTCTATTGCAGCTCCTGCACTGTTACTGCTGAGCCACTGGGGAAGCAGTCTAATTAGTTTAAAGATTATTAGTAAGATTCCTACTGGCAATAATAAATTTGCAATACTTGTAAGAAATATTTCCAAAAGCAAATTCATATTACCAAGCACAGTTGGAAATCTGATTCTTGTCAGTTGTGTGGTTCAAAGAATGGTGTTGATTTGTCACACTAGAGATTTAGCACTTCAAGATCATACATACTTGATGGACATGAAGCCTAAAGCCATGTCACTTGCATGTTGATTTCTTGGCCTGAAACTTTTTGATTTAACCTACGAATTAATAAAGTCTGACCACAGTCGATAAAGATTTGAGATCAGTAATTAAAGTTTGAAAAAGACTGTGTTTAAAAACAAATTATAATAGAAAAATATTCCATTCTTTTTCACAGGCTGCTATGTTACAGGTAAAAATCCATTTTCTAGATAGTAACAGTTTAAAATATATTTTAATAATAAAATGAATGTCTTGACTCTTTTGCAATTGTATGTTCATGATGTTTTATACTCATCATTTTAAAAATGAGAAAATAAATCCTAATTTCAAGTAAAATGATATATTTCCTATCATATAGATAGCATCTATTTAGGTTTATCTTTTGCCAAAAATGGTCATAGCTATGTTTCTTTTCACAATAAAAATAAATATTTATTTTTATATAAAAATATTTAAATTGTATTATTTAAAGTATTATATATTTCAAAATATATTCATATAAGAAACTGGAAGAATTAGAATTTTATAATTACAATACTTATAAAATATCAAATACACAAGTGGAGTTCAAAACTACTACTTCCACTATATTTCTGATTTAGAGACATAAGTGATCAATTATTTGGGAATATATAATCATAGGAAGATTAATAGATAATGTTATCTATTAAATTGTTACAATCAGTGCTTGTTTTTAATAAATCCCATATTGAAACAGTTTCAACAGTGTTAACACCAGGCATAGGAAATTCCATTCTATCTACACATGTCACTGTAGCTTTGGTGTCATTTAATACTGTCTTTTTCCTTCTATTACTTTCAGTCTAAACCAGTTATATTATTTTTCTCAGTTGAACATATATTGATCAGTTGCTAAAGTCAATTGACAAGTCAGCTTAATAGTATCAGTCTAACAACTAGTTAGTGGCTACTTTCTAGTCATAAAAAATAATACAAGTTGGTTTTTGTTGACACAGTGTTTTTCCAGAGACTAAGTTAGAACACATAAATGCTCTAAACTGAAATACTTAAATGTGTAGACTGAAAAATCTAAATAAAAGCTTCAAGGTTAATTTCATTTCTCATTACATAAATATTCAGATTTAAGTAGGGTTTGTGACCACAATAATTCCCCTATTAGCCACTCCAGGAATATATTAAGAATCAAGTCAAAAGCAGCCAATGTTATTTCTGAAAACTAGTGTAACTTCAGGAGGATGTATCATACTTTTTTTTTAAAGGAGAGTGTGCAACACAAACCAGAATAGATCTAAACCAACTTTGTCTTTTGTCCTTTGCCTTTCATATATCAAGAATGGAAAAATACTGCAGGCTTTGCTGTGTTCTCAATACCATCCAGTGTGTTCATACACCAAGTACTGCTATATTCAGCGGTAAAAGGAAAGGCCCATTTCTTAGACATTCCTTCAAGTTTTCCAAAACCAGGATGTAGACACACTTTTCTAAAGCCTGGTTTTCTTATCTATCAATACATTGTGAAAATACTCCCAAGCATCCTTTTAATAATAATGACTAGTAATAGATCAGTCTGCTTAATGACTACATAATAGTTGGAGGAAAAGAAGTGGCATACTTTAACATAGCTTTCCCCATATTAATTATGTTTTTTGACTTTATGAAAAAAATTTCAATATTGTCCTATATATGTATCCTAATTTTAAAACATGCTATGTATTACATCCCCTAGAATGAGACTGATGAACTGTATTTTTAATTTTAATATATTTTTCACATTGCTTTCTAAAACAGCTACTAACTCTACATGGTTCACCCAGCAATGTATAATAACATTTTCCCCCTCACTCCTTCCAAAAATATATATTATATAGAGTATATTATGATATGTGACTTTTGTTAATATCAAGTAATATGTCATGGTTGCTCTAATTCTTATCCCTATAGTTAATAAGTTAAGCTATGGTTCCAAGTTTGTGTTGACAATTTTATTTTGATTTACATTAAAAGTTCTCTTAACATATCTTGTCAAATTCTCTATTAGATTTAGCTCTTTCCTTCTTGTCACTATTTAAGTGCTCTTTATAGTATAAATACCCAAACTTTGTCATCTTTATTGCAATAAAATTTAAGCATTTGTCCCTTGACTTCTTATGTATACACAAAATTTTAAAATATACCTTTTATTTATTTATCATCCTATTCAGGGCTTCCCAGGTGGCCCTGGGAAAGTGGTAAAGAATGCACCTGTCAATGTAGGAAATGCAAGAGACTTAGGTTTGATCCCTGTGTCAAGAAGATCTCCTGGAAGAGGAAACGGCAACCCACTCCAGTATTTTTGCCTGAAAAGTCCCAAGAACAAAGGATGGGCCACAGTACACGGGGTCACAAAGAGCTGGATAGGGCTGAGCATGCACGCACCCATGGCGTGGTAATATTCTGATTAATCAATGTGATGACTCACTCATTCTCCCATTTGTCTTACATATTTTGAAAATAATAGAGAATGCATCTCCTTTTCCAAGGTCATTTCATACCAAGGTGTAAAACTTGTCACATACCCTGAAAGGTTGACTATTTGTTCACTCTAGGAATGTATCTAAAGATCAAACAGATGTTGACTCTAATTGAACATGTCATTAGATATCATTAGGCCATTATTTACATCAGAGATAAGAAAAATAAGTTTTTAAATGTGCTGCTTATTACTGTTTTATCCCTCAATCACAAAAATGTCTTATCCATCTGATGTTACTCTGTCTTCAACCTAAGAAAAGGCTCTAGTCTCTCACATTGCACATGAAATTATGGTTTCTTTAATCCACCTGCTTCTGCATTTTCAAAAGTTCAGTTGAATGATCTCACATGATACAGTTGTATTCAAGAGATCAATTAATACAAAAATGTTTAAAGTATGTTTAATTTTTCACAGTCTCTGTAAACATAAATTTTATAAAATCTATATAATCATCATTTCTCACAGAAATGACAGTGTTACTAGCATTTGGCTAATTCTTTTCTGTATTTGCATAAGGAAATTCAATTTTTGGCATAAAACACTAGAATTATTATTTGGCTAAATATACCTAAAAGTAGCTGCTGCTGCTGCCAAGTCGCTTCAGTCGTGTCCGACTCTGTGCGACCCCACAGACAGTAGCCCCACCAGGCTCCCCCCGCCCGTTCGATTCTCCAGGCAAGAACACTGGAGTGGGTTGCCATTTCCTTCTCCAATGCATGAAAGTCAGAAGTGAAAGTGAAGTCACTCAGTCGTGTCCGACTCTTAGCGACCCCATGGACTGCAGCCCACCCGGCTCCTCCATGCATAGGATTTTCCAGGCAAGAGTACTGGAGTGGGGTGCCATTGCCTTCTCCAACCTAAAAGTAGAGTTGTGTTTTAATAAAGAAATACAGGAAAGTGTTGAAACGTATGTTATCAACACATACCACCAAGAATGTGATGTCATATATAAGATAGAAATATGCATGAAAAATTTACCTAGAGTGACTGGAGTGGGGTGCCATTGCCTTCTCCAACCTAAAAGTAGAGTTGTGTTTTAATAAAGAAATATAGGAAAGTGTTGAAACGTATGTTATCAACACATACCACCAAGAATGTGATGTCATATATAAGATAGAAATATGCATGAAAAATTTACCTAGAGTGACCCAATATAAACAGTGTTAATATATATATTAATCACAATAAATCTGGAAATTGTAAAATCCAGGAAAATAATAAATTACATAATATAAAATGTTATTACATGACAACTGGAAAAACCATAGCCTTTACTAGACAGACCTTTGTTGGCAAAGTAATGTCTCTGTTTTTGAATATGCTATCTAGGTTGGATATAACTTTCCTTCCAAGGAGTAAGCATCTTTTAATTTCATGGCTGCAATCACCATCTGCAGTGATTCTGAAGCCCAAAAAAATAAAGTCTGACACTGTTTACACTGTTTTCCCATCTATTTCCCATGAAGTGATGGGACCAGATGCCATGATCTTCATTCTCTGAATGTTGAGTTTTAAGCCAACTTTTTCACTCTCCAGTTTCACTTTCATCAAGAGGCATTTTAGTTCCTCTTCACTTTCTGCCATAAGGGTGGTGTCATCTGCACATCTGAGGTTATTGATATTTTTCCTGGCAATCTTGATTCCAGCTTGTGTTTCTTCCAGCCCAGCATTTCTGATGATGTACTCTGCATATAAGTTAAATAAGCAGGGTGAGAGTATACAGCCTTGATGTACTCCTTTTACTATTTGGAACCAGTCTGTTGTTCCACATCCAGTTCTACTGTTGCTTCCTGACCTGCATATATGTTTCTCAAGAGGCAGGTCAGGTGGTCTGGTATTCCCATCTATTGAAGAATTTTCCATAGTTTATTGTGATCGCTTTGGCATAGTCAATAAAGCAGAAATAGATGTTTTTCTGGAACTCTCTTGCTTTTTCCATGATCCAGCGGATGTTGGCAATTTGATCTCTGGTTCCTCTGCCTTTTCTAAAACCAGCTTGAACATCAGGAAGTTCATGGTTCACGTATTGCTGAAGCCTGGCTTGGAGAATTTTGGGCATTACTTTACTAGCCTGTGAGATGAGTGCAATTGTGTGGTAGTTTGAGGATTCTTTGGCATTGCCTTTCTTTGGGATTGGAATGAAAACTGACCTTTTCCAGTCCTGTGGCCACTGCTGAGTTTTCCAAATTTGCTGGCATATACTGAGTGGAGCACTTTCACAGCATTATCTTTCAGGATTTGAAAGAGTTCAACCAGAATTCCATCACCTCCACTAGCTTTGTTCATAGTGATGCTTTCTAAGGCCCACTTGACTTCACATTCCAGGATGTCTAGTTATGATTTGCCATATTCAAGATAAAAATAATATTGTGGATAGGAAGTAAAAATGACTTAGTTTTTCAATGAATATGCACAAAATACATACAAATATTCTATATGCATCCATCTAATGTATATATCTAAGATACACATGAAATATACTACAGCTTTTATGTATTAGATATAATTATAAATTCTCATAGGTACATATCTAATACACATCATAATAACTAATATTAGTTATTATATATGATATATATCATTTAAATATTTGCTTAACTGTTGTACTTTAAGAAATATTTTAATTAATTATAAATATATTTATATTATATAAATTATATTAAATTAAATATAAATAATATATTAATTTAAATATAAATGATGTTCTATTTATTTATATAACATTTAAATAATTTTTTAAGATTTAAATGATTCATTCATTGAGCATCATTAATGTGCTAATATTAATAAAACACAGTCTTCCAAGAATTACTTTCATGCATGAGCATATGTGACATTTTTCTAATAAAGAATAAAAATTTTCTTTTAAACTAACAGATTAGCTATAACAATTCATATGAATAAATGGACATTATTGAATTATAATGGCTTCTTATTAAAAATAGTTTTTGTTGAAAATATAAAATAACTGAAATATATTCATATACTTCAAGATCTAAAATTTAAAATAAGTTCTTATTTGAGGACATTTGAAATAATGAATGATAATTGTCTTATACAGTTCAGGACATATTAATTTTTAAAAAGAATGTACAATGTAAATACTGTATTAAATAATCTTAACTACTTAAGAGCTATAAAACAGAAATTTAATTCCCTTTTAATTATTTTAGCAGAGATTTTCGTATTATATGCAGAGTACATCATGAGAAACGCTGGGCTGGAAGAAGCACAAGCTGGAATCAAGATTGCCGGGAGAAATATGAATAACCTCAGATATGCAAGTGACACCACCCTCATGGCAGAAAGTGAAGAGGAACTAAAAAGCCTCTTGATGAAAGTGAAAGTGGAGAGTGAAAAGGTTGGCTTAAAGCTCAACATTCAGAAAACGAAGATTATGGCATCTGCTCCCATCACTACATGGGAAATAGATGGGGAAACAGTGGAAACAGTGTCAGACTTTATTTTTTTGGGCTCCAAAATCTCTGCAGATGGTGACTGCAGCCATGAAATTAAAAGACGCTTACTCCTTGGAAGGAAAGTTATGACCAACCTAGATAGCATGTTCAAAAGCAGAGACATTACTTTGCCAACAAAGGTTTGCCTAGTCAAGGCTATGGTCTTTCCTGTGGTCATGTATGGATGTGAGAGCTGGACTGTGAAGAAGGCTGAGCGCCGAAGAATTGATGCTTTTGAACTGTGGTGTTGGAGAAGACTCTTGAGAGTCCCTTGGACTGCAAGGAGATCCAACCAGTCCATTCTGAAGGAGATCAGCCCTGGGATTTCTTTGGAAGGAATGATGCTAAAGCTGAAACTCCAGTATTTTGGCCACCTCATGTGAAGAGTTGACTCATTGGAGAAGACTCTGATGCTGGGAGGGATTGGGGGCAGGAGGAGAAGGGGATGACAGAGGATGAGATGGCTGGATGGCATCACTGACTCGATGAATGTGAGTCTGGGTGACCTCTGAGAGCTGGTGATGGATAGGGAGGCCTGGCGTGCTGCAGTTCATGGGGTCGCAATGAGTCGGACACGACTGAGCAACTGATCTGATCTGATCTATTTAAATGTGTTAATGGCTGATTCATTTGTACAAGCAAAACACAAAAATGGTATTACACTTATAGGCTTTATTACATACATTTAGGTTTTATGGTACTATTATTTTGCTAATATTGGTCCAGGATATATGTAGGTAAGGTATCCAAAGTATAAATCCTCTTATGCACCTACCAACTTTAAGATAAATTCTATTAGTAGAAAATATGTTTCATTTATGAAACCCTCAAACCCTCTACAAGTGGCATTCACATATACCCACATCTTGAAATGATTGCAGGAATTAAAAACAGAGAACTTAAATACAGAGCACTATAAATTTGTGTAAGAGCAAAACTAGGTGCTTCTACAAGATTAGGGTGATGATGTGAGTAAGAATACAAAATGACTTTTTGGTGAAGCTAATAAATTGGCTCTGATTGCTCATCCACTTTATCTGGAAGATTACAGAGCAACTAGGCTATTTCTGAGGTCCTCCTGGGAACACCCTTCATGGATTCTTTTTTCATATGCTATGACACATTTTACTCCACTCCTTTGTTACATGAATCAATTCTCAAACTATTTCTAAATAGTAATGATTACTAGTTAATAAAACAGAAATGCAATTCTTGTCATTTCTTAAAACTATGTTTTGTCTTCTTAAACTATAACTTAGGACAACTGACTATGAATGATTCCATTTGATAAAAGTTCATCTTTCAATGTCATAATTGGGGGCACACTATTAAGTAACATATTTTTAGAGAAGCAATACTTAGAAGATGATAAAAAACAAAATTCTCAAGATGTAAAACTGAAGGAAATCTTGGCAACATCCCTTCTATTATTCATATAAAAAATGAAGAAATCAAGAAGCTGGACCTCCTTAGAGTCTTACAGCCAGATTGACGACTTTGACATAGTACTGTACATATTATTTATTCTTATACAGCCTATATTCTAAAATTTAAATTTAACATTACAAATTACAAACTTTATATTATAAATAATGAAGATTTTTATTATGACTGTATTTTGGGAAAAAAAAAAAAAATTAGCCAAAATACTAAGATCACTTAAAAGAGGAACTGCTTTAAATTTTTGTCAGGAAGGTGGGTATGACTTTTTTCATTGTTTTTGATGATAAAATAATGTAGTTCCTCAAGAAGGTAAATTTACAAAGCTCTTTAATAATATTTCGGAGAAGGCAATGGCACCCCACTCCAGTACTCTTGCCTGGAAAATCCCATGGATGGAGGAGCCTGGAGGGCTGCAGTCCATGGGGTCGCTGAGGGTTGGACACGACTGAGCAACTTCACTTCCACTTTTCACTTTCATGCATTGGAGAAGGAAATGGCAACCCACTCCAGTGTTCTTGCCTGGAGAATACCAGGGACGGGGGAGCCTGGTAGGCTGCCGTCTATGGGGTCACACAGAGTCGGACACGACTGAACTGACTTAGCCTAGCCTTAATAATATTTATGAATGACGCACTAATTTAAGAAAGATAAGAAGTTTTGAGATTGTGAAACATTATTTGAGGTAAAGTTCTTTTATAATTAGAATTATAAGAGTCAAAGGTAGTCCATATTTGTGCCAATTGTTTCCTTTACATCTGTCGAGTCTTGAAGTTCAGTGTCTCCAGAAATTGTATGAGAATTACATTAGATGATACATTTCTATTGTGGTAGAAATTAAGTGCCTTTTTGGCTCCTCTAGAGAAATTACTAAAAAGACTAAGGAATCATAATATAGAATATTTCATTATACTTTTGAGGATTTATTCCCAGGCTTAGAATCATCTTGCATTTATTTGGATTTTTACGATATGAGAAGAAGACATCAAGAAGGAGATCTTATGGTATTGTTCACATACATCAACACATAAAGCTAAGAGAATAAGTGAAAAAGTGAAAATGAAAGCGGAAGTTGATCAGTCGCGTCTACTCTCTGCAACCCTATGGACTGTAGGCAATCAGACTACTCTGTCCATGGAAAAAAATAAGTGATTCAAAACAAATACAAGCACAAAATGTATTTGAAGACATCATAAATGGAATACAAATATTGATATTTTTGAGAAAGCTGAATAGGATAAAATCAATAAATTTTCCCATGTATCCATGGACTTCTTTTGAATAAGTACATCACTAATAGTTGACATAGCCATAATGATGTTATCAACAGAATGCACTTTCTGTGCAATGCCTCAATATTTGTTATATTGATTCAGGATATTAATAATCAATATCCATTACTGGGGGGGAGCTGGGGAGAGGGTGAGATACATGAAGAGAGTAACATGGAAACTTACATTACCATATATAAAATATATTGCCAATGGGAATTTGCTGTATGACTCAGAAAACTCAAACAGGGACTCTATATCAACCTACAGGGGTGGGATGGGGGAGAGAGATGGGAGGGAAGTTGAAGAAAGGGCATGGCACCCCACTCCAGTACTCTTGCCTGGAAAATCCCATGGATGGAGGAGCCTGGTAGGCTGCAGTCCATGGGGTCGCACAGAGTCGGACACGACTGAAGCGACTTAGTAGTAGTAGTAGTAAGGCTGATTCATGTTGATATATGACAGAAGACAACACAATTCTGTAAAGCAATTATCCTTCATTTAAAAAAAATAAAGGAATTTTTAAAAATCAATGTACATTTGTATCCTGTGAGTATCCTAGACAATATATAATCCCCTCAAATATATTAATATAATATTTTATCATCAGTGATGCAAGAAAAAAATCAAAATTGTAAGACTAAAATCACTCATGGGCTTATTTTTAAGGTAATATGATTTATTCAGAGACAACTCAACAACTTTCAGTGAAGTAGGGTTTTCCACTTCAGATTTAAATTCAAATTTAATGGACATTAAATGCACAGTTTAAGAGTAAATGAAACTGTTATACTTAAACATGAACCTGGTGATTTTGAGAATATCCTAAACATCATTATAGTATCCTTGGTAAAATTTCTGCAAAGTAGAATGCAAACACAATAGCTACTTAGTTAACTGAACCTAATTATTGTGTCATTGTTTCTCTGAAGAAAGGCTGTGAAGTGAATGAGGTGGCAGCGAGGGAAACACAGCAAATGAAGCCACAAAGTCCCAAGTTATAATCAGGTCTCCAGCGCCATTAAAGGAAGGAATTTCCTGGCTCATGTACTTACTAATTATGGTTTCTAGAGTGATAACATCCTTTTTGTAGAGAAGGAAATGTCAGGATATTATAACTTGATAGAAGCAGTTGCCTGGAATTTAATATGGGTGAGGAATTGGTCTAAGCACTTCTAACGTCTGTAACAGCTCTGTAGGTAGGTACTGTAGTAATCACCACTGTACAGGTGAATATAGTGAACCACTAAGCAATTAAGTGATCTGCCCAAGGTAACACAGATGTCAAAGTCAGGATTTGAATTCACTGTGACTAGTTCCAAGTCCAAGACCTTAGAACACTATGAATATCATCTCTATTTAGATAGAAGGTAATGTCATTATTTAATCACTGAAACAGCAAATTAAAGTAGAGATCTCAAATTTTCTGGCTATCTCAAAGATAAACAAAAGAATAATTCTTTTCACAGAATAAACATAAAAATAATGGCTAATAAGAATACTGTAATGGCCATACCTCTCTCCTCCCACCCCTACCCTCTCCTTCTCTTCTAGTTGAACTGAGTCCTAGCTAGAATAGTCAGAGACTTCATTCCTTCAATAGAGGATTCATGTATTTTAACCTTAAAATCTCTCTTTTATTTTATAAAGCAATTGTTACCTATTTAGAACAAAGAATAAATTTTAATTATTTTTTTAAATGAAAAGAAAATCTGCTTGAGTCACCTAGTCACCTAGAAAGACTTGATAGTTTCTTGCTTTTGAGTCACATTTCTATATTTATTCTGGTAGTGTGTTTCCATAAATACTAAAAGAGCACTGCTCTATGGAAACATTTTTTTTTTTTGTCAATTCCCCAAGGTGGACAATTGTCTAATGGCAATTTTGATATCCGTGGCTTTATTCCACTAGGTTCATAACAAAATTATGATTGTACAGAGCTTTGCACAAGTACAGTGGTTTTCTCATCCTGCTATACTTCCTGAGGTTTAATATACCAAAACTAGGATGCTGAAAAGGGATATTTCATAACCTGAGCAAGGGTGGAGGCAATCTCTGAAAGTTAAAGTGTTGGTCACTCAGTCATGTCTGACTCTTTATGACTCCATGTCTGTAGCCCACTAGGCTCCTCTGTCCATGGAATTCTCCAACCAAGAAAATTGCAGTGGGTAGCCATGCTCTTCTCCAAGGGATCTATGTGACCCAGGATCAAACTCAGGTCTCCAATAATGCAGGCAGATTTTGTACCATCTGAGCTATTAGGAAAGACCCCCAGTGAGCCTGAGAACTAGGAAAAAAACCTAATGTGTTCAATCCTGATACCTTAAAACTATAATGAAATTGAAGGACTTGAAGATGGAATCAAATGAATAATAAATCAGTTGATGATTTAGAAGATACTCACTCAATAGAGAGGAAAAACAAAGTATTAAATCAGAACTGGAAGGGACCAAAAAAGGGACATTTGCTTTTCTGAAGAGCCCTTGGGAAAGAAGCACCCGTGGTAAAGGCATCGCACTGAGGATTAAAGATTGTCTGGCTTTTGAGGACCTGGGGTGATGCCCTGAAGAGGATAAACAGGGTGCCGTAACTAGTACTTCTTTAAACCTCATTTTCTTGTGGAACCTGCAAAATTTTCAAGATGCAGTAAAATCCTTCTTTGAAATCCTGAATTCAAAGACAACATGTATCTAAATGTGTGTGTGTTTTGAGCATCCTACACACAGTAGGATCACTGGTGAATAGTGTGCTACCCTTCCATTCCACTTGGTATTAAGTTGTATTGGTTTGTAGTACTGCTAGTACAAAGAAGCTGGGATTTTAGCCAATGGAGTATTAATGGCACAAATAATCATCTAATTCTTGGTATCCAAATATATTTCCAATAATGACTCATGATCATTCAATATAAAAGAGAATTGTCAATGTAGTAAAAATATTCTGTTCTAAAAATTAGTGGCTTTTATGAAGAAAAGCCTGAAACATAGAGTTCAGGAGTAGGATGTCAACTAAAGGTGCTGCTGCTGCCAAGTCACTTCAGTCGTGTCTGACTCTGTGCGACCCCATAGACGGCAGCCCACTAGGCTCCCCCGTCCCTGGGACTCTTCAGGCAAGAACACTGGAGTGGGTTGCCATTTCCTTCAATGCGTGAAAGTGAAAAGTGAAAGTGAAGTTGCTCAGTCATGTCCAACTCGTAGCGACCCCATGGACTGCAGCCTACCAGGCTCCTCTGTCCATGGGATTCTCCAGGGAGGAGTACTGGAGTGGAGTGCCATTGCCTTCTCCTAAAGGTAGTAGGAATCATTTTGAGGGTATTGGTATGTCTGAAGAAAACTGTATACTTCTGTCTCACCCAACCTCTGCCACAATCCCATACAGTGACATGGACTTGGTTTTTCCCCATAATTGTCATAATCTGTTAAGGCTAACAGTTCAGTTCAGTTCAGTCGCCCAGTTATGTCCAACTCTTTGCGACCCCATGAATCACAGCACGCCAGGCCTCCCTGTCCATCACCAACTCCCGGAGTTCACTCAGACTCACATCCATTGAGTGAGTGATGCCATCCAGCCATCTCATCCTCTGTCGTCCCCTTCTCCTGCCCCCAATCCCTCCCAGCATCAGGGTCTTTTCCAATGAGTCAACTCTTCGCATGAGGTGGCCAAAGTACTGGAGTTTCAATTTTAGCATCATTCCTTCCAAAGAAATCTCAGGGCTGATCTCCTTCAATCCAAGGGACTATTGGTGACCATATATCCCTCAGCATGGACATTATAGTTTGAAGGACATGACCCAGATATTCTCATTGTGTTGTCAATTCTTACTACTGCCCAGGTTGTATTTTCCAAATACTCAAGTCTTTGTATCATAGGGAGGGTTTACTTCCACTATGAACTAATTCTGATTCTATGTGATTCTGGAAAAAAAGGAACAAATGTATATAAAAATATAGATCATCATTTTCAAACATAAAATTTTTTTAAAAAGAGAAATCAGTAGTGAGCTTGGAAGGCATATAATGCCCTCTTGTTAGTTCTCCATCCTTCCATCAATATCATCTGCCTTTTCTAATTTATAAACATATAAAAAACAGGTAATTTACTCAGCCTGGCTCCATATTTAGTGATATATCTGAGATAGAGAGAATACAGCTGAAGTAACTAAAATAAGCAGACCTCTACAAAATTTGACCTGTTAGAACAGCTTATGTATTCCCTCTAATTTATTTTTCTATTCATGGTGCTGGTAAGTCAAAAAAGAGGGTTTAAAAAATTCTTTTTATTTTATTTGGAAGAGACGTCAGCCACCACTTTTGTACTCTTTTTCTAGATAATGGCATGATCTCTGTTACAGTCATGGATGAGGGCTATGCAGCCATAGCTAACTGGAGGGTAAGGAGCAGGAACACATTTGCTCATTCTTGGTAATTGACTAGTTCCTTTTTCTCTGACATTAGTGAGCTTGTCTTTGATAAATATTTATTCTTAATGCAGTGGGAAGCCCTGAAAATTCTTCTTTTTAGAGAGAAATAATTAAGGCCTGCAAGATATCTCTACCACACTGGAATTTGTTTTAAGAGCAAGTGACTAAATAAACAAGAACTGCTTTAGGGGACCAAAAAAAAAAAAAAAAAAAACAACCTACAACACTTTCGGCAGACAGTGGTGGCTATTTTAGCTTCAGTGAAACAAAGGCATTTATAGTAAGAAAAGGATCACATTTCAGTGTTACGTTTCACAGAGAATACTAAATGTGTAGGAACAGAAATTCCTTCCCTTCAGTTATGAGGTCCTTATGGACTAATGAAAGAGTTCTCCTTCTCTGGACTTTTGAGCAATAGAAGACTCAGGTCAAAAAATAGTTCCTCTGAAATGTACCTACAGAATCATGAAAATTTAATGGCACTATTAATACTGAACAATATTTAACAAAAACTCTCTTCTTTCTTCTTTTTTGCCCTTCTTTGACTTTAGCAGAAAATTAAATCAGCTGTTGAATACAAAGTCTTGTGCTGCCTCCCGCATAGTACAGTAACAGTGTCCAGTAAATTAAAATCTAAGAAAATATTCTCTTTGAAAAATGTTGTGGACATAGGTCATTGTTTCTCATTATGTTGCAGAAGGCACAGATTTTGGAAAGGTGAATACCTTCACTTGGGTTTTCCAGAGTTTAAAAAAAAAAAAAAAAAAACACCTTACAACAGCACAACTAACTTCTTCAGAGAAAATTCCTTTAAATTGAGTTTACATGTGTAGGTTATTGGATACATTCACCTGACACGGGCTAGTAATTATACACTGATATTCAAGTTAACACTGAAAAAATATTGGCCATAAAATATTTGGGAACTGATTAATCAATCATCCAAAATCAGTATTTATTTATCACAGACAGTAATAAAATAAGGGTTCCCATTGTAATTTCTAGAGCAGTGACTAGAATAGAAATCATAAAAATAATGATATCAATAAAAGAGACATAGCTAAAAAACCAATAGAAGACATAGAAAGTGATCCTAAAATTACTCAGTTAATCCAAATGAAGGTAGGAAAGAAGGAAAAAAAGAGATGAGCCATACAAAAGTAAATAGGAAGATAATACCCTAAAAATGAGCCATATTAAAATCATATTAAATGTAATTGAGGTAAAGTATTAAAGACTAATATTACCTTGATTAATTTTAATAAGACAAAGTCCTAAACATATGTTCCCAACAAATGAATGCAAATATAAAAGCAAAGATGACTTAAAAGTGAAATGATAAGAAAAGATATGCCATGCAAATAATATCATAAGAAAGCTGTTAAAGGCTTTTGAACAGCAAAGAAAGAAAGTGAAGTTGCTCAGTTGTGTCTAACTCATTGTGGCCTGATGGACTGTAGCCTACCAGGCTCCTCTGTCCATGGGATTTTCCAGGCAAGAGTACTGGAGTTGATTGCCATTTCCTTCCCCAGGGGATCTTCCTGACCCAGGGATTGAACCCAGGTCTCCTCATTGTAGGCAGATGCTTTACTGTCTGAGCCATCAGGGAAGTCCTTTTTACAGCAAAGGAAACAATAAATAAGATTAAAAGACAACCTTCAGAATGGGAGATAATAATTGCAAATGAAACAACTGACAAAGGATTAATCTCCAAAATGTACAAGCAGCACGTGCAGCTCAATACTAGAAAACCAAACAACCCAATCAAAAAGTGTGTGGACCTAAAGAGACATTTCTCCGGAGAAGACACACAGACAGCCAATAAATCCATGAAAAGATGCTCAGTATCATTCATTATTAGAAGAGAAATGCGAATCAAAACCACAATGAGGTATCACCTCTCACCAGTCAGAATGCCCATCGTTAAAAAAATCTACAAACAATAAATGCTGGAGGTGGTGTGGAAGAAAGGGAACCCTCTTGCACTGTTAGTGGGAATGCAAATTGATACACCACTATGGAGAACAGTCTGGAGATTCCCTAAAAAACAAGGACTAGAACTAACATATTATGCAAGAATCCCACTACTGGGCATATACAATGAGAAAACCATAATTAAAAGAGATTTATATACCCTAAGGTTTGTTACAGCACTTTTTACAATAGCTAGGACATGGAAGCAACCTAGATGTCCACTGACAGGTGAAAGGATACAGAAATAGTGGTAAATATACACAATAGAATATTACTCAGCTATAAAAAAGAACACATTTGAGTCGGTCCTAATGAGGTGAATGAACCCAGAGCATATTACACAGAGTGAAGTCAGAAAGAGAAAGACAAATATTGTATATTAATGCATGCATTTGGAATCTAGAAAGATGGTACTGATGAACCTATTTGCAGGGCAGCATTGGGGGTGCAGACATAGAGAACAGACTTTGGACACAGGGGATGGAGAAAGTGGGGCAAATGAAGAGAATAGGACAGAAACATACACATTATCAAATGTAAAATAGAGAGCAAGTGGGAATTTGCTGTGTGACACAGGGAGCTCAACCCAGGACTCTGTGACAACCTAGAGGGGTTGGACAGGGAAGGGGATAGGAGGGAGCTTCAGAAAGGAAGGGACACATGTATACCTGTGGCTGTTTCTTGCTGCTGTATGCAGAACCCAACACAATATTGCAAAGCATTATCCTCCAATTAAAAAATACAAAAAAGGAAAGCTGGGAAGTTCTATTAATATTAAAAAAGAATAATTAAATGTAACATAACTTATGATATAAAGTGGAATGTACATCATAACAAAAAGATTAACTCATCAATAAGATAAAACAATCCTTAGAATATATGCATCTAACAACAGAACTTCAAATATACTTAAAGCTAACTTTGAGACCTAAAAGTATAAAAACACAAATCTAGAATTATAGTTGGTAACTTGAACAGTCTTAGTAAATTGACAAAGTACACAGATTCACACACATACACAAATGTGCTTGTGTGTGTGTGTGTATAAGATACATACATATGTGTGTGTGTAAAGTTAAGAATAAAACAGATTTGAACAACATCCTTAAATAATGTGACCTAATTTACACTATAACACTATTCCTACTGCAAAATGTACATTTTTTTTCAAGTGTACTTTGAACATAAAATAATACATTGGCCACATCATAAAACAGATATCAATACATTATAAACTACTTAAATCAGTCATAGTCTATTCTGTGACTATTCTAAGTCTTTTCTGAATTAGAAAACTGTATCTGAGACTAAATAAAAACAGCTAGGCTTGAAGGTGACTTGTGTCCAATATATCCAATATTTTTACGCTCATTCTTCCTGTTTGTATATATGCCTATAACCAGGGGAGCAAATAGATAGATAGGCTCACTTTTGCTCTCGGGTCTAATACACATGTTCAAAGGAAATCACCAAAGTACCTGCTGTCAAATGGGACACAGTTGATTTTCTAAGTGCAAATAAATTTTATTTTTCATCTAGTGATTAACCTGTATGTACACAGCCTCTACAGAGAAGGCAATGGCACCCCACTCCAGTACTCTTACTTGGAAAATCCCATGGACAGAGGAGCCTGTTAGGCTGCAATCCATGGGGTCACTAAGAGTCGGACACGACTGAGCAACTTTACTTTCACTTTCCATTTTCACACATTGGAGAAGGAAATGGCAACCCACTCCAGTGTTCTTGCCTGGAGAATCCCAGGGACGGGGGAGCCTGGTGGGCTGCTGCCTATGGGGTCGCACGGAGTCGGACACGACTGAAGTGACTTAGCATAGCATACACATCCTCTAAGATAGAACACTTGTAATTCTGGCACAGGTGGAGTGGGATTTAGGTATGAAAATCATTCAGAATTAACTGCAAGATCTTTGCTATCAAATCAAGGATATTAAAAAGATTTGTAGAATAAACATATATTGTGTTGGTTATAAAAAAGAAAATTAAAGGATGATGCTGTTAATTCTTGTAATATAAATATCATCCCTACAATTTAATTTTCCTATTTTCCAGGTCCATAAACAAATTCTAAATTGTTCTGTGGTAATTTTAGAAATTACATAATTGGATCATTATAATTTCTTCATCAGGGTACGATTTCATTATTCAATGAAATTCCCTAAGTGTTATGATAATGAAAATCTTTAAGAACTTCTAAAGTTAAGGAAAATATTTTGCTATGAATACCAGTAAAACATCCATTGGGTTTTTTATACTGACTAGCAGAAAAAATATAGCACATTATATTGGAAATCTTCAAAATTTCTGGACATACTAATTTAGTTGTTAACAGATTTCAAAACTTAGACTACATTTTAAAGAGCATAAAGAGAATATCAATGATTTAAGGAACATTAAAAACTCAACAAGCAAAAAAAAAAAAAAGACTGGTGGCTCAGATAGTAAAGAATTCACCTGCAATGCAGGACACCCCAGTTTGATTTCTATTCCTGGGTTGGGAAGATCCCCTGGAGGAGGGCATGGCGATCCACTCCAATATTCTTGGCATGGAGAATCCTCATGGACAGAGGAGCCTGGAAGGTACAGTCCATGGGGTTGGAAATAGACATGGCCAGTGACTGAGCACACAGCACATTATATTTACCTTGATTGTAATATTCTTTATTTTGCCTCCACATTTAATGTGAAAGTTATATTACAGTCTATTCTAAGATAAAAATAAAATACTTTATACTTAAGAAATGTAACATTTATTTTCACTATTCTTCATTATATGGGTTGTTATAGAATGGTGTGTGTTTTGATGTTAGCTTACAAGCTAGATGAAGATACATGGTATAATAAAAAGCTGTAGAAATTGAAATCTTTCATGAAATCATTATTTTTGGAAGATTTCATAATTATATTCTTATGGATTCCAAATGAAAGGAGAAAAATTGTGCGTTGTTCATACATTTTTGAATCTTCTTTTTGTGTTGAAATTAGCTATGATCATCCTTATGTGGTTATGGTGAAATAGTCACATTAGTACAGTCAGCCATAGGGTTTTCCAGAAAACACATTTGCCATTTCACCATTATAGTTTAGGAAAGCCCCAGTTAATCCTACAGTTTCTATAATGGTGGTCTCCAATTCAACCTTAGCTTGAATTAAATGAATGTTTCCTTTAAATTCACAAGGAATGTTGTGCTTACGATTATAGAGATACGGAAAATTACTTCCATGGACCAGAATAGCAGTGCCCAAGAATGCCAGTATAATTGGGCATTCCCAACTGGATGACATTCAATCACATGCAATAAATCACAAAATATGAAACAAAATATGTGAAAAGCAAATATGTGTTTTTGCTGGTTCCCAAAGCTAATGGGAACCAGAACTCTGTATCTAGTTTGACTGAATTTGTTTTTTTCAACTTTAAATTTGTATTATTCTATTTGGATATGTTCTCATATACCACTAATGACTAGATAAAATTAAGCATTTAAAAAACATAGTGAAAGTGAAAGTGACGTCGCTCAGTCATGTCCAACTCTTTGTGACCCCATGGACTGTAGCCTACCAGGCTCTTGCATCTGTGGAATTTTCCAGGCAAGAGTGGTGGAGTGGATTGCCATTTCCTTCTCCAGGGGATCTTCCTGACCCAGGGATTGAACCTGGGTCTCCCACAGTGCAGGCTGATGCTTATATTTGGTTACCAAAAAAGAGAGGGAAGAGGAAGGGACACATTAGGGATATGATATTATCAGCAACAATGATACATAGCACAGGGGCTAGCTAAGAGTCATTGGCTCATAATAACTTTTAATGAAGTATAATCTATAAAAATGTCGATTTACCATTCAGCAAACCAGAAACTAATATAATATTTTATATGAACTGCACTTAAATTAAAAAAAAAATACACATATCTGTTGTTAAAGCATGCATTTGCTTTTCACATGTTTTGTTTCAAGAGATAACTTTCAGATCAAAGAAAGGTACAATTCAGGAATAGAATATGATATAAAATCCCTGTTGCTAAAAGTAAACTACTTGTAAAAGAGTAATATAAGCAGCAGCGAGAGTAAAGGGGTACCATGCTTACCTAGTAGAAATAGAAAGATTTAAAGGAATGCTTTTTGGAAAATCTGTTGCAGATTAATAAGACGGAAACAGACAGGCTGTGGGTAGAAGGGAAGGGAGAGAGATGAGAGAGAGAGGGAGGGAGAGATAGAATATAAGACAATGAGTGAGACTGTGAAGGGAGAAAATAGGCAGAAGCATGGAGTAGTTCAAACTATTTTAACTGTACAATTGTGGGTTTTGTCAAGATTCTAGTTTATTTGATAGAATTAAACTACCTGATAGAATTAGAAATTGGTCTAAGACTCCTATGGGCTTCCCAGGTCACTCAGTGGAAACTAATATGCCTGCTTGCAGGAGACTCAGGAGACACAGGTTTGATCCGTGGGTCGGGAAGATCTCCTGGAGGGCACGACTACCCATTCGAGTATTCTTCCCTGAGGAGTCTGGCAGGCCAGTCCATAGGGTCACAAAGTTAGACGTGACTGAACGACTGAGCGGGCATGCTCTAAGGCTCCTATATTTCACTCCTCATTGTCTTGGTAATAGAAAACCAACTTGGTGATAATGAGACTATAATGAGAAAAGAAAATCATGAAAATAAAAATGTCATCTAAACAATTTCTAGGTATGACCTAGTTAGTTGCACTTTTGGCAACTGGAGATGGAATGAATAAAAGTTTGGGTGAGGTTTTCCACATAAAAACATGTCATTTTATAGAGGAAGAATATAACTTATGAGTTAAGTGGAACCTATAAGCCAAGGGAGATTTTTGAGTCTTGTTCTCTTGTTTCTCCTGCATGGGAGGGCTTTAGTCAGTGTAATGTTTCCTAATCCATCATATATTTCTGTGACCAGATTTTCTCATTTAGGCTTCTCACATATCACTCTTTATAAGTGAAAGCTCAGGTATTAGAAACGCAAAATTGGAAAAGCACAGATACTCCAGTGGGTTCAGAGTAAACTAGGTAGCCTTTGAGTAAAAGTTCTAATATTTACTTTGAAGGACTGGGCCTTCTCATAGAGGAGGATTAGACAGGAGTTAACAATGCATCTGTTATCTGCAATATGGGAGACCTGGGTTCAATTCCTGAGTCAGAAAGATTGCCTGGAGAAGTAAATGGCAACCCAGTCCAGTATTCTCACCTGGAGAATCCCATGGACAGAGGAGCCTGGAGAGCTACAGTTCATGGGATCACAAGAGTCAGACATGACTTAGCGCTATCTTATCTTCTTGACAGTGCATAAAGAGCAATGGTCCTGGGTCTATGGACTTAGAAAACCATCCTATGCTGATGGGGTTAAAGAGGGACTCTGTCACAGACCAACATGCATACTTGCGTGTGTTTTCATTAGAGATTTTAGACCTAGATCCATGTAATCTTAGTTCACTGAAACGATGGTTTGCTGCTGCTAACTCGCTTCAGTCATGTCCGACTCTGTGCGACCCCATAGACAGCAGCCCACCAGGCTCCTCTGTCCCTGGGATTCTCCAGGCAAGAACACTGGAGTGGGTTGCCATTTCCTTCTTCAATGCATGAAAGTGAAAAGTGAAAGTGAAGTCGCTCAGTCGTGTCAGACTCTCAGCGACCTCATGGACTGGAGCCTACCAGGCTCCTCTGTCCGTGGGATTTTCCAGGCAAGAGTATTGGGGTGGGGTGCCATTGGGAATAGAAGAGACATTTTTTTTTTTCCCCTCAAGGAAATACAGAGAAGAGGTACCCAGTTAGTGGAGGACAAAAGCTTTGCATCAGTGGAGAAAAACAACCCTTAAAGTATGGGTATTATGGAAAAACAAACAAACAAACCTAAGTTTCTTTATCTGAGACAACCATCGTGAAGTCCAGGAAGATTAAAACAGAAAATATATCAGTAGGACAGGTATGACATCTGTAAAATATGGCTATGACATATCCAGGGGTTGAGAGATAGGATAAAGCCACTTTTTAAAACTGTCATACTGTAACATCTAGAATACGTGCACAAAACTAGGAGGTTTTTAACAAGTACTTGTATTTGAAATGATGGGAAAACCACCCCCCCCAAAAACTTACATACCTTCCTATTCCTCTATAAATGTATAGTCTACTAAATTATGTACTGGATATCTTTATTGGTTGTGCATTTAATTTGAATATTTTCTTCATTACAATACAATTACAAATCACCTGAACTGACCACTTTCTGCTGATTTTATTCTTTAACTTTTTTTTTTTTTTTTTTTTTTACTATTAACTCATAGACAGAGGAGCGTAGTAGGCTATAGTCCATGGGGTCGCAAAGAATCAGACACGACTGAGCCACTTCACTTCACTTCAAGCACTATGCCTTTTTCCTCCTTCTAAACTATAGTCTGACTGACAGCTTCCTGTTAATATTTGTCTCAAGGTATAATAAGAACAATAAGAAACTATATTACAAGAGACTTGTAAATTTTGATGTTTCATATCTTCAAAAATCTTTTTTTATTTATGTATGACTTAAACCTTATAAAGTATACATATGGAAAATAATACAGTTCAAATAATTGTTACAATATTAAAATGCATATGTACCTACTTCTGCTTACCCTTTATGTGTTGATGTGTCCATTTTCTTTCATTGCTGCTGCTGCTGCTGCTAAGTCACTTCAGACATGTCCGATTCTGTGCGACCCCATAGACAGCAGCCCACAAGGCTCCCCCGTCCCTGGGATTCTCCAGGCAAGAACACTGGAGTGGGTTGCCATTTCCTTCTCCAATGCATGAAAGTGAAAAGTGAAAGGGGAGTCACTCAAGTCGAATACTACTATTTTATTTTGAATATTTTATAAATGTAGTAATCTCACTAAGTTCTCTTTTGTGTTTGACTTTTATTCAGACAAAATTATTTTGCAACATTCATCTATGACATTATTTTATATTTCAGAATCATGTTTAATTGTAGGAATAAGCCTTAGTTACTGTTTTAATCCTCTCTACTTCTGATAGTGTTAGAGTTAAATACAAAATGGAGGTAGATCTGAGAATTCCCTGACAAACCATTTTAGTCACATAAGCAAAACTAAGCCTAGGTTATTTCTTAAATGTAAGCAAAACCAAACTTAGCTTTTTTAATGTAAATGTCTCTGATTAATCATGAAAGAAACTTATCTTCTTAAAAGTGGTATAATGTAATTACTTTAACCAATACCCTTATCTGAAAACCTTCACTGTGATAACCAATCATTGTAAAGATGAAATAATTTTCTCATTTTAATTTTATAAGCTATGCTGCTGTAAGGCCATGTCTTTGAGCTTCATATCAGAATTGGGTGTGAAAGCTCCCAGTTCACAAAATGTTCTTAAATGCACAATAAATTCTCACTAAATACAATTTTATTGATCGAGTGGTTTTAATTTTGCTATTTAGGGATTTGAATGTTTCTACTTTGAAACTACAAATATTGCTTTGAACATTCTTGAACATGTCTTTAGGTGCACATATTTATGTACTTCTCTTAGTGAATTTTTTGTTTTTGAGCCATAGGTTAAACAGATGTTGGTTTTCAACAGTTATTGTCTTTTGGGTTTCTAAAGAGCTCATAAAATTTAAACCCCTAGTACCATTACTACTGATCTATTTATTTAACATTTTCCAACACACATTACGTTGAGTTTTATTTTGTCTAAACTTTAGCCATTCTAGTGTTATTTTTTTTATAATAAAATTTGAAGCTTGGGGGGAAAAATGATTTCTGAAAAAAAAAGGAGTCCCTGCATTCTAGAATGGAAATTGAGGTTTGTCTTCAAGGCAAATTTTTCTTGTTGTTGGGGGCATGCAATATGTGGGGGTGCTGGTCATTATTGCAGTTCTTGTGGAAGTTCTAAATGTGGAAAAATTTTAAATAATTCAGTGCTTCAGAATGAGTTGTTTAATAAATGCTCCATTCTGAAATGTGGTTTTAAAAAGAAAATGACAGCAATGTACCCTGCAAAACGGAACCCGTTAACTTGCAAAAAATCTGTGTTTACTAGGGACATTTTTATTTATTTTCTTAGTAGTTATTCTAGGACTTACACATACTTATTAACTTGTCAACGGAGAAGGCAATGGCACCCCACTCCAGTACTCTTGCCTGGAAAATTCCACGGATGGAGGAGCCTGGTAGGCTGCAGTCCATGGGGTCTGGAAGTTGGACATGACTGAGCGACTTCACTTTCACTTTTCTGCATTGGAGAAGGAAATGGCAACCCATTCCAGTGTTCTTGCCTGGAGAATCCCAGGGACGGGGGAGCCTGGTGGGCTGCCGTCTATGGGGTCACACAGAGTCTGACACAACTGAAGTGACTTAGCATAGCATAGCATAGCATAACTTATCAAAATCTACTTCAGGTTTATGTTGACATATGTCCATTCCATAGAAATACTATAGTAATTTTTAGTTCAAGAAAGTAATACTAAAAAATCGAAACTAAAATAGTTCTTTGTATTTATGTTTATATTTTACACCATAAAGGATGTCTAAAAGCATTGAACTGATGACTCTAAAAGACTGTGCATTTTACCTACAGATAATAAGTAATTATTCAAAATCTGAGTAACAGTTCTAAAGGATAGCTTATTTCTAACAATGATGATATTGACTAAGCAGCAAGAGGAAGAGCAGATAATGGGAAAATCAGTGCATATTAAAGTTAAGTGTTCACATTAGCAGTACAGAAAAGATAACTGTCACATAAAAGAACAAAAATTGAGAATAAATTCAAATACAAGAGTTTCTTCAAATTAGAGGGAATGCTGGGGTTACACTCTGCCTGTCAACAGTTTTATCTTAACACCTGTTTCGTGGTAACCATATGAAAGATTCGGATTCCTGCAATTTTATACAAAACTCTTTTACTGTCTGCATAGTTATTTTTTTAAAGAACATACATTCAGATCAGATTAGTCGCTCAGTCGTGTCCGACTCTTTGCGACCCCATGAACCGCAGCACGCCAGGCCTCCCTATCCATCACCAGCTCTCGGAGGTCACCCAGACTCACATTCATCGAGTCAGTGATGCCATCCAGCCATCTCATCCTCTGTCGTCCCCTTCTCCTCCTGCCCTCAATCCCTCCCAGCATCAGAGTCTTCTCCAATGAGTCAACTCTTCGCATGAGGTGGCCAAAATACTGGAGTTTCAGCTTTAGCATCATTCCTTCCAAAGAAATCCCAGGGCTGATCTCCTTCAGAATGGACTGGTTGGGTCTACTTGCAGTTCAAGGGACTCTCAAGAGTCTTCTCCAACACCACAGTTCAAAAGCATCAATTCTTCAGTGCTCAGCCTTCTTCACAGTCCAGCTCTCACATCCATACATGACCACAGGAAAGACCATAGCCTTGACTAGGCGAACCTTTGTTGGCAAAGTAATGTCTCTGCTTTTGAATATGCTATCTAGGTTGGCCATAACCTTCCTTCCAAGGAGTAAGCGTCTTTTAATTTCATGGCTGCAGTCACCATCTGCAGTGATTTTGGAGCCCAGAAAAATAAAGTCTGACACTGTTTCCACTGTTTCTCCATCTATTTCCCATGTAGTGATGGGACCAGATGCCATGATCTTGTTTTCTGAATGTTGAGCTTTAAGCCAACCTTTTCACTCTCCACTTTCACTTTCATCAAGAGGCTTTTTAGTTCCTCTTCACTTTCTGCCATAAGGGTGGTATCATCTGCATATCTGAGGTTATTGATATTTCTCCCTGCAATCTTGATTCCAGCTTGTGTTTCTTCCAGTCCAGCGTTTCTCATGATGTACTCTGCATATAAGTTAAATAAACATGGTGACAATATGCAGCCTTGACATACTCCTTTTCCTATTTGGAACCAGTCTGTTGTTCCATGACCAGTTCTAACTGTTGCTTCCTGACCTGCATATAGATTTCTCAAGAGGCAGATCAGGTGGTCTGGTATTCCCATCTCTCTCAGAATTTTCCACAGTTTATTGTGATCCACACAGTCAAAGGCTTTGGCATAGTCAATAAAGCAGAAATAGATGTTTTTCTGGAACTCTCTTGCTTTTTCCATGATCCAGCGGATGTTGGCAATTTGATCTCTGGTTCCTCTGCCTTTTCTAAAACCAGCTTGAACATCAGGAAGTTCACGGTTCACATATTGCTGAAGCCTGGCTTGGAGAATTTTGAGCATTACTTTACTAGCGTGTGAGATGAGTGCAATTGTGCGGTAGTTTGAGCACTCTTTGGCATTGCCTTTCTTTGGGATTGGGATGAAAACTGACCTTTTCCAATCTTGTGGCCACTGCTGAGTTTTCCAAATTTGCTGGCATATTGAGTGCAGCATTTTCACAGCATCATCTTTCAGGATTTGGAACAGCTCCACTGGAATTCCGTCACCTCCACTAGCTTTGTTCCTAGTGATGCTTTCTAAGGCCCACTTGACTTCACATTCCAGGATGTCTGGCTCTAGGTCAGTGATCACACCATCATGATTATCTGGGTCGTGAAGCTCTTTTTTGTACAGTTCTTCTGTGTATTCTTGCCACCTCTTCTTAATATCTTCTGCTTCCGTTAGGTCCACACCATTTCTGTCCTTTATCGAGCCCATCTTTGCATGAAATGTTCCTTTGGTATCTCTGATTTTCTTGAAGAGATCCCTAGTCTTTCCCATTCTGTTGTTTTCCTCTATTTCTTTGCATTGATCACTGAAGAAGGCTTTCTTATCTCTTCTTGCTATTCTTTGGAACTCTGCATTCAGATGTTTATATCTTTCCTTTTCTCCTTTGCTTTTTGCTTCTCTTCTTTTTGCAGCTATTTGCAAGGCCTCCCCAGACAGCCATTTTGCTTTTTTGCATTTCTTTTCCATGGGGATGGTCTTGATCCCTGTCTCCTGTACGATGTCACGAACCTCATTCCATAGTTCATCAGGCACTCTATCTATCAGATCTAGGCCCTTAAATCTATTTCTCACTTCCACTGTATAATCATAAGGGATTTGATTTAGGTCATACCTGAATGGAATAGTAGTTTTCCCTACTTTCTTCAATTTCAGTCTGAATTTGGCAATAAGGAGTTCATGGTCTGAGCCACAGTCAGCTCCTGGTCTTGTTTTTGCTGATTGGATAGAGCTTCTCCATCTTTGGCTGCAAAGAATATAATCGATCTGATTTCGCTGTTGACCATCTGGTGATGTCCATGTATAAAGTCTTCTCTTGTGTTGTTGGAAGAGGGTATTTGTTATGACCAGTGTATTTTCTTGGCAAAACTCTGTCTTTGCCCTGCTTCATTCCGTGTTCCAAGGCCAAATTTGCCTGTTACTCCAGGTGTTTCTTGACTTCCTACTTTTGCATTCCAGTCCCCTATAATGAAAAGGACATCTTTTTTGGGTGTTAGTTCTAAAAGGTCTTCTAGGTCTTCATAGAACCGTTCAACTTCAGTTTCTTCAGCGTTACTGGTTGGGGCATAGACTTGGATTACTGTGACATTGAATGGTTTGCCTTGGAAACGAACAGAGATCATTCTGTCGTTTTTGAGATTGCATCCAAGTACTGCATTTCGGACTCTTTTGTTGACCATGATGGCCCCTCCATTTCTTCTGAGGGATTCCTGCCCACAGTAGTAGATATAATGGTCCTCTGAGTTAAATTCACCCATTCCAGTCCATTTTTGTTCGCTAATTCCTAGAATGTCAACATTTACTCTTGCCATCTCTTGTTTGACCACTTCCAATTTGCCTTGATTCATGGACCTAACATTCCAGGTTCCTATGCAATATTGTTCTTTACAGCATCGGACTTTGCTTCTATCACCAGACACATCTACAGCTGGGTGTTCTTTCTGCTTTGGTTCCATCCCTTCATTCTTTCTGGAGTTATTTCTCCACTGATCTCCAGTAGCATATTGGGCCCTTACTGACCTGGAGAGTTTCTCTTTCAGTATCCTATCATTTTGCCTTTTCATACTGTTCATGGGGTTCTCAAGGCAAGAATACTGAAGTGGTTTGCCATTCCCTTCTCCAGCGGACAACACCCTGTCAGATCTCTCCACCATGACCCGCCCATCCTGGGTTGCCCCACGGGCATGGCTTAATTTCATTGAGTTAGACAAGGCTGTGGTCCTGGTGTGATTAGATTGACTAGTTTTCTGTGAGTATGGTTTCAGTGTATTTGCCCTCTGATGCCCTCTTGCAAGACCTACTGTCTTACTTGGGTTTCTCTTACCTTGGGCGTGGGGTATCTCTTCCCGGCTGCTCCAGCAAAGCACAGCCATCGCACCTTACCTTGGATGAGGGGTCTCTCCTCACCGCCGCCCTTCCTAACCTCGGTCGTGGGGTAGCTCCTCTCGGCCGTGCTTAGTGCGCCAGTCCTCACAGCCGTCCGTCCTCGGTCGATGGGTAGCTCCTCTCAGGCGTGCTCTCATTGCGCCGTGCGGCCGGCGAGGGGCTCTCAGTGCGCCGCGCGGCCGGCGAGGGGCTCTCAGTGCGGCGCTCGCGGGTAGGCCGGGAGCTCTCAATGTGGCGCTCGCGGGTAGGCCGGGAGCTCTCAGAACATACATTATTCACTTATTATATTGTGACCAACAAAAATTTTAAAAAGAGCCACCTCAGTTGTTTGTATAACTGCTGAGCTTTCAGCAATTGACTTAATTTGGGGGAAAACACATTGGCTGTTTGACACAAATCTTGATTAGTTTTAAAGGAGATTTTTGTTTATCTTTTGCTTAAGTGCGTCCCACATAAATCTCTATAAACATTCTTTGTTCAGTAAATAAAACAGCAAAAGTTAATAGTTATTATATTAAATTTTTAAATTCTTATTAATAAAATAAAGATATCCATTACAAATACTGTAATTCGTTGAAGGGAGGAAATATAACAGAAAAAAAATGTGTGTGTGGGGGAGTCCATTGAGGTTATCTGACTACAGTGATCAGATCAGATCAGATCAGATCAGTCGCTCAGTCGTGTCCGACTCTTTGCGACCCCATGAACCGCAGCACGCCAGGCCTCCCTGTCCATCACAAGCTCCCGGAGGTCACCCAGACTCACATCCATCAAGTCAGTGATGCCATCCAGCCATCTCATCCTCTGTCGTCCCCTTCTCCTCCTGCCCTCAATCCCTCCCAGCATCAGAGTCTTCTCCAATGAGTCAACTCTTGGCATGAGGTGGCCAAAATACTGGAGTTTCAGCTTTAGCATCATTCCTTCCAAAGAAATTCCAGGATTGATCTCCTTCAGAATGGACTGGTTGGATCTTCTTGCAGTCCAAGGGACTCTCAAGAGTCTTCTCCAACACCACAGTTCAAAAGCATCAATTCTTCGGCGCTCAGCCTTCTTCACAGTCCAGCTCTCACATCCATACATGACCACAGGAAAGACCATAGCCTTGACTAGGCGAACCTTTGTTGGCAAAGTAATGTCTCTGCTTTTGAATATGCTATCTAGGTTGGTCATAACTTTCCTTCCAAGGAGCAAGCGTCTTTTAATTACTGAATTAAATATAGTCTCTTAATATTTACCTCAATTGTTGAAGTTAGCCTGTCTGTGTGTCATTTGTTTGCTGTTTATCCACTTTAATTTTTTTTCTTCTTTTTCTTCTTTTCGATCTGTTGAAAATACTTTGAGTTTCTCACAATTCAATTTTAATATATCTATTATAGTTAGAACTGGACATGGAAGAACAGACTGGTCCCAAATAGGAAAAGGAATATGTCAAGTCTGTATATTGTTACCCTCCTTATTTGACTTTTATGCAGAGTACATCACGAGAAACGCTGGACTGGGGGAAACACAAGCTGAATCAAAATTGCTGGGAAAAATATCAATAACCTCAGATATGCAGATGACACCACCCTTATGGCTGGAAGTGAAGAAGAACTAAAGAGCCTCTTGACGAAAGTGAAAGAGGAGAGTGAAAAAGTTGGCTTAAAGCTCAATATGTTGTACATATACACAATGGAGTAATTACTCAGCCATTAAAAAGAATACATTTGAATCAGTTGTAATGAGGTGGATGGAACTGGAGCCTATTATACAGAGTGAAGTAAGCCAGAAAGAAAAACACAAATACAGTATACTAACGCATATATATGGAATTTAGAAATACGGTAACAATAACCCTGTATACGAGACAGCAAAAGAGACACTGATGTATAGAACAGTCTTATGGACTCTGGGAGAGGGAGAGGGTGGGATGATTTGGGAGAATAGCATTGAAATATGTATAATATCATTTCTGAAACGAGTCACCAGTCCAGGTATGATGCGTGATAACGGATGCCTGGGGCTGGCGCACTGGGACGACCCAGAGGGATGGTATGAGGAGGGAGGAGGGAGGAGGGTTCAGGATGGGGAACACATGTATACTTGTGGCGGATTCATTTTGATGAATGGCAAAAACAATACAATATTATAAAGTTAAGCAAAAAAAAAAAAAAAAAAAAGCTCAATATTCAGAAAAAAAAGATCATGGTGTCTGGTCCCATCACTTCATGGCAAATAGATGGGGAAACAGTGGAAACAGTGGCTGATTTTATTTTGGGGGCTCCAAAATTACTGCAGATAGTGATTGCAGCCATAAAATTAAAAGACGCGTACTCCTTGGAAGGAAAGTTATGACCAACCTAGATAGCATATTCAAAAATAGAGACATTAGTTTGTCAACAAAGGTCCATTTAGTCAAAGCTATGGTTTTCCATTGGTCATGTATGGAGGTGAGAGTTGGACTGTGAGGAAAGCTGAGTGCTGAAGAATTGATGCTTTTGAACTGTGGTGTTGGAGAAGACTCTTGAGAGTCCTTTGGACTGCAAGGAGATCCAACCAGTCCATTCCAAAGGATATCAGTCCTGGGTGTTCATTGGGAGGACTGATGTTGAAGCTGAAACTCCACTACTTTGGCCACCTGATGCAAACAGCTGACTCGTTTGAAAAGACCCTGATGCTGGGAAAGATTGAGGGCAGGTGGAGAAGGGGACAACAGAGGATGTATGTTTGAATGGCATCACCGATTCAATGGACATGGGTTTGGGTGGACTCTAGGAGTTGGTGATGGACAGGGATGCCTGGCATGCTGTGGTTCATATGGTTGCAAAGAGTCAGACATGACTGAGCAACTGAACTGGACTGTATTTAGCTATATATCCTTACATATTTTTGTGGTATTCTAGATATGATATATATCTCTAAATTTTCATGATCTACTGAGAGGTAATCTTGTAGCATTTCACACAAAATATAGAAAAATTTCAAACATATACATCTATTTCCACCTACCCTCATATTCCTTTTATGGTATAGATATCATGCTTATTAAATCTACAAAGGTTATAAACCCACAGGACAGTGTTATAATTTTAGGTTTTAGTGGCTATGTAGATTTTAATAAAATAAGAGAAAACTTTGTCTTGCATGTGTACCTGGCTACTTACCTTTGCAATAAGGTAAATACCTTTACTAGTTATCTTTCTTTATTGATTTAAAAAGTAGAATTCTGAGATGAATTTCTTTTTCTTTCTTCACTTTTCTGCATTGTCTTCTAGACTGCATGGTTTTCAATTAGTAAATGCAGTCACTGGACTATTATTCCTCTGAGATAATATTTTTTTTTTCTCCTTGCTTTTTAAGATTTTCTCTTTATCACATTTTCAAAAGACTGTCTATGACATGCCTAACTTTAATTATCATTAAGTTTGTCCTCTCTAGGGGTTAATTAACTTCTGAAATCTATAAAATTATATATTTCACCAAGTTTGGGACAATTAGACATTATTACAAACCTCTTTGCCTAATTCATAAAAGAAATACATGCCATAATCCACTGAACTTTTTGACACCATATCCGAAACTAGGATCAACTTTCATTTTATTTATATTTCTTGAAATTTTTATATTATGCTTGTTTTCCCCCACCACTCTTAGTTTTTCTCTTTATAACTTCCTTATCTATCTTTAGATGTTTGAAAATTACCTGCTATATTGGAAGCCTCATACATTCATTGAATAGTTTAATATCTATTACTTTTACTCCCTTAATTTTCATTTTAAAATAATTTAACCTGATTGAGCTTATCAAATATTTCATCTTTTAAAATAATTTCAGCTAGTATCTGATCTCTTTTTAATTTGGAGGAGGGTAATTTCAGGCTTCCTATGTGATGCAGTGTTTAATAATCTGCCTGCTAATGCAGGAGACACAAGAGACGCAGGTTAGATCCCTGCTTCAGGGAGATACTCTGGAGTAAGAAATGGCAATCCACTCCAGTATTCTTGCCTGGAGAATTCTATGAATGGAGGAGCCTAACAGGCTACAGACCATGGAGTCACAGAGTCAAACATGACTGAGCAGCTGACATGCATGGAGACTTGAGGCTTGAGCACAAGAATCCTGGAATATTGTTCTATTACCAACTAATTACTACCAACCAAACAGAAGAAAGTTACACACCCTGTAGCCCTCATCCCAATTTTGCCTATAAAACTTCCCTTGGAAAACCAGTGGTGAATTTGGATTTTTGAGCATAAGCCATCCATTCTCTCTGCTTGGTCTTGCAATAAACTTTTCTTTGCTCCAAACTCAGTATTTTGAGAAACCCTGTGTGGTCACAACTTTTCAAACATGTTCAAGTGTCTCATGTTTAATATTTAGTTTCATTCCTATTTAAGTATCTTTCTTATCATAAATATAATTACTATATCTTCATATATTATTGGCCACACGTTCTATTTTATTTTTATTTCACATATAAAGCTAAAGGCAAGTTTAGTGGTCTTGTGTTTGTGGTGAAGCAAAAGGTCAATTTGTTCATAGTTTCATATGGATATCCAACCCTTTATTAAAAGAATGACGGACTCTCTTCTGCAAGGCTAGCTTGTTTTAAATAATGTAGCTATATGAACTTGGTTCCGTTTCAGGACTCTATTCCATTTCATTGACCTGTTTATCCTTGTGTCAATACTAATTTTCTGAACTACTTTAACTTTAATAGATGTCTAAAAACCCAGCAGAATACATTCAATGACTGTGTACCTTTTCCAGATTGCCTTGATTATACTGTCTCTCATATTTTCATTTATTTTTTAGAACCAACTTGTATACTTTCCAAAAACACCTGCAGGGGTTTTGACTGGGGTTGCATCATATTTATATATAAATGTGGTGGTTCAGTTGCTCAGTCGTGTTTGATTCTTGTAACCACAGACTGTACCCTGCTAGGCTCCTCTGTCCATGGGGTTTCCCAAGGAAGAATACTGGAGTTAGTTGCCATTTCCTTCTCCAGGGGATCTTCCTGACCAAGAGATCAAACCCATGTCTCTTGTGTTGCAGGTGGTCTCCTGCATTGTAGGAGGATTCTTTACCAACTGAGTCACCCAGGAAGCCCATTTGTATATAAATATGGAAGAGAATATCAACTTTATAATATTGATGCTACAAGTCAACAAAGAGGGTTGCTCACATTTAGTTTGGTATTCTCTGTTTACTCCCAAAACTTTTATATTTTATTGTGGGGAAATATCACTCTGCTTCTGTTTGATTTGGTTTTAATCAAGTGGTGATTATCATGTTACTCAAATGCCGTATTTTTAACTTCACTTTTGAATTATTTATCATTGCTTTGTGAAATAAAAACTGAATTTGCACAGTGGCCTTGCCTCCAGTAGACTAACTAAATTCGCTTAAATTCTAACAGTTAAATTACGATCTTTTTGCCATTTCATACTGTTCATGGGGTTCTCAAGGCAAAAATACTGAAGTGGTTTTCCATTCCCTTCTCCAGTGGACCACACTTTGTCAGAACTCTCCACCATGACCCATCCATCTTGGGTGGCCCTACATGGCCTGGCTCATAGTTTCATTGAGTTAGACAAGACAGTGGTCCATGTGATCAGATTGGTTAGTTTTCTGTGATTGTGGTTTTCAGTCAGTCTGCCCTCTGATGGAGAAGGATAAGAGACCTGTGGAAGCTTCCTGATGGGAGAGACTGACTGAGGAGGAAACTGGGTCTTGCTCAGTAAATCTTTAAACAAATTTTCTGTTGACGGGTGGGGCTGAGTTCCCTCCCTGTCATTTGACCTAAGGCTAAACTATGGTGGAGGTAATGAAGATAATGGCCACTTCCTTCAAAAGGTTCTATGTACTCACTGCTACACTCAGTGCCCCCAACCTTGCGTCAGGCCACCGCCAACCAAGTATCCAAGTGGGGTTGGACACTCGTGGGCAAGTCTTAAAACTCAACATTCAGAAAACTAAAATCATGGCATCTGGTCCCATCACTTCATGGGAAATAGATGAGGAAACTGTGGAAACAGTGACAGACTTTATTTTGGGGGGCTCCAAAATCACTGCAGATGGTAACTGCAGCCATGAAATTAAAAGACACTTCCTCCTTGGAAGGAAAGCTATGACAAAACTAGATAGCATATTCAAAAGCAGAGACATTACTTTGCCAACAAAGGTCCGTCTAGTCAAAGCTATGGTTTTTCCAGTAGTGGTGAATGGATGTTAGTGTTGGACTATGAAGAAAGCTGAGCACCAAAGAATTGATTCTTTTTAACTGTGGTGTTGGAGAAGATTTTTGATAGTCCTTTGGACTACAAGGAGATCCAACAAGTCCATCCTAAAGGAAATCAGTCCTGAATATTCATTGGAAGGACCAATGCTGAAGCTGAAACTAGAATACTTTGGCCACCTGGCGTGAAGAACTGACTCATTTGAAAAGACCTTGATGCTTGGGAAAGATTGAAGGTGGGAGGAGAAGGGAATGACAGAGGATGAGATGGTTGGATGGCATCACCGACTCACTGGACATGAGTCTGAGCAAGCTCAGGGGAGTTGGTGATGGACAGGGAGGCCTGGTGTGCTGCAGTTCATGGGGTCGCAAAGATTCAGACAGGACTGAGCAACTGAACTGAACTGAACTGAAGTACAATCTTACTAAATTTACTCCTTATAATTAACAAGTAACAATCACTAGTCACTATTTCTCCTACTGCCCCAATGGTCTAATGTATTTTTTTAAATCCATGTACCATCATTCTAGTTAAAACCACCTACATTCATCTCATCTGCTGCAATAGCCTACCCACACATACCCTACACATTCTCTCCTATTGCCTCTAGTTTTTCTGCAACATTGTAACCATGCTAATTGTTTCAAATTTCAAATCTGAATATTTCATTCCCATTTAAGCATTTTAATGGCATCTCTAATTTTTTTCATCTTAGCATATTTTCTTTCTGTATTTTTACCCACACAGCCTCTCAGCCTACTACATGGAGTATGATGTCTTTGCCTTTCATGTTATGTGAGTAATACTGCAGTAATATTATATATAAATATATATACACAGACATCAGATCAGATCAGATCAGATCAGTCGCTCAGTCATGTCCGACTCTTTGCGACCCCATGAACCGCAACACACCAGGCCTCCCTGTCCATCACCAACTCCCGGAGGTCACTCAGACTCACATCCATTGAGTCAGTGATGCCATCCAGCCATCTCATCCTCTGTCATCCCCTTCTCTTCCTGCCCCCAATCCCTCCCAGCATCAGAGTCTTCTCCAATGAGTCAACTCTTCCCATGAGGTGGCCAAAATACTGGAGTCTCAGCTTGAGCATCATTCCTTCCAAAGAAATCCCAGGGCTGATCTCCTTCAGAATGGACTGGTTGGATCTCCTTGCAGTCCAAGGGACTCTTAAGAGTCTTCTCCAACACCACACTTCAAAAGCATCAATTCTTCGGCGCTCAGCCTTCTTCACAGTCCAGCTCTCACATCCATACATGACCATAGGAAAGACCATAGCCTTGACTAGGCGAACCTTTGTTGGCAAAGTGATGTCTCTGCTTTTGAATATGCTATCTAGGTTGGTCATAACTTTCCTTCCAAGGAGTAAGCGTCTTTTAATTTCATGGCTACAGTCACCATCTGCAGTGATTTTGGAGCCCAGAAAAATAAAGTCTGACACTGTTTCCACTGTTTCTCCATCTATTTCCCATGTAGTGACGGGACCATATGCCATGATCTTTGTTTTCTGAATGTTGAGCTTTAAGCCAACTTTTTCACTCTCCACTTTCACTTTCATCAAGAGGCTTTTTAGTTCCTCTTCACTTTCTGCCATAAGGGTGGTATCATCTGCATATCTGAGGTTATTGATATTTCTCCCAGCAATCTTGATTCCAGCTTGTGTTTCTTCCAGTCCAGCATTTCTCACACACACATATATATAAGATTCCAAGTTACATCTGAATTTGAGTTAAACACAAAATTTGATGCCAGAAGTTCAGCTTCTCTGTCCACTTGTGCCAAATTGAATCTTGGAGACAGAAGTTTTGGTGAAGTAGAAAACAATAGCTTTATTGCTTTGCCAGGCAAACAGGGCTAATGCCCTGAAAGCCATGTGTCCAAACTTGGAGAAGATAGTGAGAAGTTTTACAGTAATGGTTCAAAGACAGTGTGATCAGCTTCTGGATAGTGTTCTGATGGGTTGGTGGTAAGTAGGAGTTAGCATCATCAACCTTAAGGTTCCAACTGGTCTGGGGTCTATGTACTTGAGGGCAGCATACCACTAATTGCTAACTTCTCCCACCTGGAGGAATTTTCAGTATTAGAAAAACAGCTCAAAGAAAGGCAATGCCAAAGAACGTTCCAACTACCACACAATTGCCCTCATCTCACATGCTAAGAAAATAATGCTTAAAATTCTCTAAGTGAGGCTTCAACAATATGTGAAACAAGAAATGCCAGATGTTCGAGTTGGATTTAGAAAATCAGAGGAACCAGAGATCAAATTGCCAAAATCTGTTAGATCATCGAACAAACAAGAGAGTTCCAGAAAAACATCTACTTCTGTTCTATTGACTATGCCAAAGTCTTTGACTGTGTAGATCAAAACAAATTGTGGAATATTCTTCAAGAGATGGGAATACCAGACCACCTTACCTGCCTCCTGAGAAATTTGTATGTAGGTCAAGAAGCAACAGTTATAAATGGACATGGAACAATAGACTGGTTCCAAATTGGGAAAGGAGTGTATCAAGTCTGTATACTGTCACCCTGCTTATTTAACTTACATGCAGAGTACATCACGCGAAATGCTGTGCTGGATGAAGCACAAGTTGGAATCAAGATTGCCAGGAAAAATATTAATAACCTCATACATGTAGATGACACCAGCCTTATGGCAGAAAACAATGAGGAACTGAAGAGCCTCTGGATGAACATGAAAGACGGGAGTGAAAAAGCTGGCTTAAAACTCAACATTCAGAAAACAAAGATCATGGCATCTGGCCCCATCACTTCATGGCAAATAGATGGAGAAACAATGGAAACAGTGAGAGACTTTATTTTGGGGGCTCCAAAATCACTGCAGATGGTGACTGCAGCTATGAAATTAAAAGATGATTGCTCCTTAAAAGAAAAGCTTTGACCAACCTAGATAGCATATTAGAAAGCAGAGACATTACTTTGCCAACAAAGGTCCATCTAGTCAAGGCTATGTTTTTTCCAGTAGTCATGTACGGATGTGAGACTTGGACTATATAGAAAGCTGAGCACTGAAGAATTGATGTTTTTGAACTGTGGTGTTGGAGAAGACTCTTGAGAGTCTCCTGGACTGTACAGAGATCAAACTAGTAAACTATAAAGGAAATCAGTCCTGAATGTTCATCGGAATGACTGATGCTGAAGCTGAAACTCCAATACTTTGGCCACCTGATGTGGAGAACTGACTTATTTGAAAAGACCCTGATGCTGGAAAAGATTGAAGGCAAGAGGCAAAGGGGACAAGAGAGGATGAGATGGTTGGATGCCATTACTGACTTGACGGAAATGAGTTTGAGCAAGCTCCAGAAGTTGGTGATGGACAGGGAAGCCTGGTGTGCTGACGTCCACGTGGTCACAAATAATCAGACACAACTGAGAGACTGAACTGAACTGTTCCCTTGATGGGGAACCAGGACCTTGCTCTAAGTCTACACTATTGTCTTTCTTGACTGTTTTCCCCTTGTTTGCATCCCCTCCCTTCCCCAAGTAGCAACTGCTTAAATCATCCTATCTTCCCACTGGAACTCAGGAAAGGTCATGGAGGTTAAATGAAGTCTATTTCTTGTTATCAAAGGAATGGAGGACACAGAAAGGCTTTGTACTTGGGAGCCCTATATATGGCCCTGCTCGGTATCAATATTTTTCATTTATCATTTTCATGAGCCATGCTTGTATTTTTAAAGAAAGTATTTGCTGTTTGTCTAAAATTCAAATGAAACCGGACATCTTTTCCCCTACTAAATATGGCAATTCTACATATAAGTACTGTAATCTTATGAACCTCAGTAACAAATCATCCACTTTGTAAACAATTATTAGTTCAGGAATAATATCTGTGCCATAAAATGATTTTGATCACCCTGGAGAGTTTCCTGAGTAGAAGTAATAAGTTTTTATCTGTGATTTCTATCTGGTAGATGATTTTAGCTTTGACTTACTTGAGGTCATTATTGTCTTGTGGAAGAAAAGAATTGTATTTCCATCTCTCTGGTCAATCTCAGAAAAGAATTGACCAGAGAGATGCAAACAGGGAGAGAACAAGACAGAGAGATATTACTGATGGCTTCTCTTAGTTGCTGAATCCAGTAGCAGAAATAAAGACCAACCAAATGAGAACAGGCAAAGTCAGTTTTTAGACTGGGGAGAGCAAGGAAGTCAATCACTAACACCTGCATTTTGGGAGAGAATCAATGGTAGGCAGAAGAGTGGGAGAACTTTTAGGAGAAAAAGGGGAAGCTTCAGGTTTGTCCTGATAGTAGGACGTAGGAAGGGGAAGGTAGGACTGAGTTAACTAGCAGTAATGTATCCCCTGTGATTGGTTAGAGGTGCACACTTGGCTTTTCTCCTGTTGGTCCTAAATTGGAAACAGGGCCAAAATATAGGGAAGCTGCCGGTGAGTCAATAAGTCCTGGCTGTTTGGGGCTGATTTTTATAGGAGTTACTGTTTTGGCTTCCTGGACTGTCGGTGGAGATTGCAATCTGGCTTCCCTTGAAAATCTGATATGTAGCAGCTGGCTTCCTGGGCTGGTTACTATAGATAATGGGCTGGTCTCCTGGGTAGGTTGCTGCAGGTTATGGCCAGAGTTTTATTTTTACACATGGTCTGACTATTGTCCATCTGTATATTCAGTCTTTCACAGTCACATATGAATCATATATTTTCAGCAATGTGAATCAGTGAATCCCTCTTTATGCCTAATCTAGTTTGAGGTATGGATAAATCAGCTGCCTCAAAAAAATTCTGACAAACATGAAAACTTTAGATGTTTTCTGCCCATTTCTTAAAATAAAAAGATACATTATTAACCTGGCTTACAATACTCTAAACAATTGCCTCTGTCTCCCTAGTCTATTGCAGCATCAATCTATCAGTAATTTACAGGCATTAAACTTACACTATATTGGCTCTCTTTCAATTCCTGCAATGGAAAGAGTATTTTTTTCCTCAGAGATTTTGTCCTTACATTTTTTTCTTCCTTGTTCTACATGCATCGTCATTCCTGTCCCAATCTGCCACTATTATTTTAAAGTTAATACTTAGGCATGGAGCTCTCAAAACAATTCTTCTTCAGGGAATGTTTCACTTACATTCAGATCCCTATTATACACTGTTTCATAAGCTTGAATTTGTTTATTAAATATCACATCACAGCACACATGTTATCAACATATAAACTATTAATCATATTGTTAAATATCTATCCATCTTGTTAGGGGTAAGGAGCCTCAACTTTTGGTTAACTGCTCACCCTTCCAGGTCCCCCACAGATGTTGATAAATATATGGTCACTGAATTAATAAATGAATAGAAGTATTTTCCATATATTAAAAAAATGGATAAAATTATGCCACAACATGTTTATTTAACGAATCATAGCAAGTATAATTATAATTGAATATAAATTAAGTCAGACTAATTGTGTAAAACAAATTTTTTCTAACAACATTAAAATTATGAAAGATTTTATTAGAAATGTGAAAGAATACTTAACACAGAATTGGAGCATTTTCTGACTTTGGTCTCTCTATAATGAATACAGATCATCACTATATAAATCATCCACAGCTATGTTATTTGTACACCCATGTAACAAAGTTACATATTCCATTTTTCATATGTATATATTCAAACATCTCCAGATTATCAACTATGCTGAAATAACTTTCTAAACCCAAGATGGAGTTGATGCTGTCCAGGATACCACATTTTAGCAAACTGAAAATTTTGACTTTTAAGTCCCTGGAAATGCTCACTTTGGTCAGAAACATACTATATCCATTCACTAAAGCTCCAAACATCAAGCCAGTTCTGGGCTTCTCACTTCAAATGATGCTGACTATGTGGCCCCAGCTAATCAGATATTTTTATTTTTTACTTTCTTGTTTTCTATTCTTTACCCTACAAAAGCATCCTACTCTCTGCCCATTTTGAAATTCTCTGAAAGGAAACTACTTCATAAGGTGTTAACTATGTCTTATTTCTCTCATCATTTTTAAGTTGTTGAGAATGAGGTGAGGAATGGGATTGAAAGCTGTGTGCTCACAGTCTGTGAGACAAGGAGACAGAGCCACATGCCCTCTGAGTTCATTCTCCCTCTCCTTGTTACTGAGGGATCCAGGCAAGTCACTCTCGGGTTTGAGCATCACTCTCTTGCATCCAGCTCTCCAATTCCAACTCACTTTGTTTAAATATACATTATATATATCATCCCCAGAAAGGAAAGCTTCTGGTATAGTTTTATTGGTGATCCACAATAGGTGGTAGTTGCAAGGACACTCATAAAGCCTCAAGGTCAATCCACAACATAAGCCGCTTGGGGACTTAGGAAATAAACTAAGATGAGAAATTCTGACTGTTTTGGTTATCAAAATCTAAGTAGGCACACATCACACTATTTAAAAGCCATTAGAGCATCCATCACTTAAATCATTTCTTGAAAGGAATCATAGATCTTTTGCTCTGATGCAGATCTTGGAAGGCATGCACAATCTCGGTGGGTATGCAAAAAAATTATTAGAGCAATTCCCACCTCACTCTAAGATGCCCTTGCTAGATAAGCTGGTCACAGAAGGGGTTAGACTGACACTAGGTCACCTGCCAACCTCAAGAAAATTTCCATGAAATGAGATACATGGTAAAATACCACAAAATCCCCTATCCAGCAGCACATTGCTCTTTGTAATAAATTAGCTCCAAAAGACCCAAGTTTTAGCCCAAAAGAAGGGGTCTTTAAATATCAAAAACTGAGCATTTATGCCTTGTGGTCCCAGAAGCTGAAGTAACTACAAAAATGGCAAATATTAGTGAGACAACTTAGAATTACAATAGCCATTATGGAGAACATTCCAATTAGACACAATCATTCATTGAAAAGGCGCACCTGAAAGCAAGTGCTCCCAAATCAATCAAACGGAATGGAAGATATATTTTAACCGGCACGCAGGAGCTTCCCAAAGGTTTCAAGATTCCAAAACAGTTTCATTAAATGATTCAGTACAAAAGGCTAATAAAAAATGAAAGACACAAGAGGTACCTAAAACAAAACAGTGTAAGACTGATGTGACTCTTGGCACTCTCCTCCATCCTTTTCTACCTGAATACTCACCCAGGAATCCTATATGACAGGGGTCCCCGACCTCTGGGATCTATTGCCTGGTGTAATAATAACAACATAAAGTGCATAATAAATGTAATGCACTTGAATCATCCCCAAACTATCCCCTCTCCACCTCCCTGGTCCGTGGAAAAACTGTCTTCCAGAAAACCAATCCCAGGTGATAAAAAGGTTGGGGACCACTGTTCTATAGGAGCAGTGAAGAAACCACACTGAAGAAGCCACAAATCCATAAAGTCCACCAAGTCAGTGGTCTTACAAGTGCAATAGCTCCAAAGCCAGTAACCTAGAGCAACACCTTGAGCCTCCCCACTGAACGTTCCTAGGAGTCCATCATCAAAACACTGACCCAGAAATTCATGTTTCATTTGCAACCAACCAAAACATGGGGAGGGGGGGAAATTATCATCCTAAACAGTTTTGTCAAATCCTTCCACACCAGTTTGATCACCCCATGTCTACCCTCAAAGGATGAACCCCGTTTGGGTCCCTCTCAGGGTTGGGAAACTCAAAAGGGATTCTTTGAAAAAACGTTTCCAATTGTCCTCTTAAACATACAGGGGAAAACTAAAATTCAATGGAAAATCATACCAAGTTCTAGTTGATACCAGAGCTAACTACTTGACTTTAAATCCCCTTGCCCAGGAGCCTGCAGATGGGCTTTTGGGGAAAATAAGCAGAAACCAGCACAGAATGAGAACTCTTACCTGGATCAGCTCTCCATACCTCTGTATTGCCTAGTTGAGAAGGGAAGGTATAATTTTATACTGTCCTTATCTTTCCAATTCCAGACTCTGGTGAACATGGCTTTGAGGTGCCCATGGGTTGTTGATCCCCCTTCTCCCAGGGGCAGCTACTTCCTTCTTGTGTGTCTCAATTGGTGTCTTAAAAACTTGGCTTGACTCTCCGCCTCTCTGAGCATGCAGATGCTCTGTTCCTGAATGTACATGCAGACAGCGCCACCGTCAGGTTGGAGGCCTCAAACCACAGCCAAACAGAAATGCGGATTGCGTTCTATTTACGGTTAGGGTTCTCCTGACTGCCAGCTCTCAGGGGAACTGTCTGTGTATCCTGCTTTGGGATATTTTTGGAAGTAACTCTGGAGCTTGAGGGGGTGGTGTCTTTTGCAGTCTCTTGAGTCCAAGTGGTTGTTCAGGACAGTCAGGAATATTCTTTTCAGTATCCTGGCTGAAACTTCATGAGACATTTGAATAGATTTTTTTAAGTAACTCTATGGTCAGAAGTTGATCATATTGAAAGCTGATATTTAGAGCCTAAAAGGAACTATTTTTAGGCTTTCTCCTCTAAGCTAAAATGAAGCTATGCATCTAGAGGGAAAGGAACCATTCCAAAGGCAAACAATTCTCAATCTAGAACCTGGGGATTGTTTGATGTTTAACTTAGTTGAATATATTCTCCCTGATATAAAGAAGTAAGCTAAATATAATGAAACTGAGGGTGGTAATCAGTTAGTCATTACTAAATAATAGATCATAACATGCCTTCACAGATCAAGCTCAATTTAATTGTTTTTACAAAAACTTACACATCTTCCTTGTACCACATAGCCATGCAATAAGATATGTGGCTGAGTGTTTTTAATTCCACCCACCACCCCCAGGAATTTGGAGCCAGCTGTATCCAGTTCTAACTCAAGCTGGTTAAGACTAATTGGAAACATGATTCTCCAACTGAGCATGTGCAAATGTCTGATCCATGATCTTTTGAAGTCAGAGGGCAGAAACTCCACCCTCAGAGCGTGGTAACTCACAATTTCTGAACAATTGCCCCATGAAGAAGCATGCAGGTTAGCTGCCCCTGGATGTAATGATGATTGCCTTACCTTTTACTCTTCTTCAGTCACCTTTCTTCATGATCCCCACACCTTACTTGTACCTTACATACACCTTTCACTCCTAACTTCAGGGAAATTTGTTCTCTGTCTTCCCCCTTGGTTGCCTCATGAATAAAATTTCCCTCTGCTGCAAAGCCAAGTGTCTTGGTGTTTAGCTTGCTCCATGTTGTCAGGCAAATGAATCTGGTTCCACAATAACAGTATAGTTGAATGCTTGGTCACCCCTTGATATCATTCAAGATGCAACCCTATTTTTTGAGGAATTAAAAATGCTTCCCTACAAATTGAGGATCAACTTGTACAACTTCCAACTGAAAACTGGCATTTGTTATCTGCCTCTTTGAGGATATAAATCATAAGCTGCTGTGATCTCTGACCACCAACATACCCTGAAGGGAGTTTGGAGTAGAAATCAGGAATTTGGCACTATGCTCTCAGAAAACTGGCTGACTAGGCCTTCAGATAAATAGATATTTTTAGGAGAAGATTATATGAGACTGATTCTTGCATCTCCTCATATCTAAAAAAGTACTAAATCATAAATGGTGACATCTGTTCCTCATGACTAGTAATAACATTCATGAGGCTAGCAGCTATGGGAACGCCTTCCAGAGCTTCTGTCTAACACTCAGAAAGTAATTGTCCGAGGAGACACATATGCTGATAAAGCAAGACTTTATTGGGAAGGGGCCTGGGTGGAGAGCAGCAAGGTAAGGGAACAGAGGACTGCTTTACCATGCAGCTCTCAGTGTTGGGTTTTACAGTAATGGGGTTAGTTTCCAGGTTATCTCTGGCCAATCACTCTAACTCAGGGGCTTGGCTTTCCTGCTTGCTCCTGAATTGCAGCCAAGATAGATTTGGGGGTGTGCTTGACTGCATGTTCCCCATCCCCATGTCACCAAAAATCACATATATACTGACTTTCCCTTCTATTTCTTTGGAGTACTTTCTCAGAGCTATCTGAAACAATGTCTCCTGAGCTTCATTCCTCATTCTGTCTCAAAAAACACAACACACAACTCACACTTTGTACACTTTTTGTTTTCAGTTGACACAACTTATCTTTCCAACTGAGTCTTAACAAGAATAGAAGAAAAAGAATAAAACCAAACTATACTTTTTCCCAATCCCCAAACCTCACCTATTTATTTACCTCAAAGGCTTGTGGGTATTGTAAACATTCTGGCCTTAGGAAAGGAAAGTACTTATTGGCAGAATTTGCTTTCTTTCTCTGTGCCTTTGAGATGTATTCGTTCTACCCAGTCTTCTTTAAAAACTCTAGTGTCTACAGGCATGCTAAGTTTGCTTCTGGCTTGTCAAACTCTTTGTGACCCAATGGACTGTAGCCCACCAAGCTCCTCTGTCCATGAGGATTCTCAGGCAAGAGCACTGGAGTGGGTTGCCATGACCTCCTCCAGGGGATCTTCCTGACCCATGGATTGAACCTGGATTTCCTATGGTTCCTGCACTGCTGGTTGTATTCTTTGCTACTGAGGAAACCCCCAAACCCTGGTAATTTTATCAAAAGAAGGGGAAGCCAGTGGGAGGAAGGCCAATTGGAAATGAGATAAACAAACAAACAAAAAATCTTGAAAGTCTACTCCACAGATATTAGTAAAATGTTTAAGACATCTGAATAGTTAACCTTATTCTGATTGCAAAAGCACAATTTGAATCCAACTATTCTTTCATATATTATTGTAAAAAACAAAAGATCTCTGTATCAGTTGTAAGGTGGTATATCTCTGCATACATGCAGGGATGTATAATGTTTTTCTGCCAACAAATAGTGTTGCTTATAGAAACTATATTTAATTGGCTTAAATAAAACTCCATACATGCGTGCTCAATTGTGTCTGACTCTTTGCGACCCTGTGGACTTTTTCCTGCTAGGCTCCTCTTGTCCATGGAATTTTCTACACTGGAAACTATACTGGAGTGGGTTGCATTTCCCACTCTAAGGGATATTCCCAACCCAGGGTTTGAATCCACAACTCTTGTGTCTCCTGCATTGGCAGGCAGATTCCTTACCACTGGTGCCACTGGGGAAGCAACAAAAGAAAATTAAGTGATATAAATTATGTTCTCAGAAATACAGAGACTAACCCACGTGTTTTTCAAGTACACGTGATCTAGGATAATTCTCAGTACATAAAGTTGTTTGTTGGTTTATTCAATGGTTTATTTAAAACAGGGATATATTTAGCATGATTAGCACTAAAAATAATGGAGACATACAATTTTAACTCTACCTAGATTTATGAAAAGTCAAATAAGCTGAAGTTATTTATTATAGAATGTTAGTAAGAAAAACAATTTAAGATGATGGCTAGCTATTTAATATCACAAATCATCATGAAGGATCTAAACAAAACTGTCAACAATTAAGCTAAATTCATATAACTGGAAGTTTATAAATGAATTTTCAACAGTAATTATGCTTTCTGTTAGGCCTACTTAAAATAGTTTCCAAATTCATTTTGTTAAGTAAAATTTTAGGGTTACTTTGAGACAAACTAAATGATGGATATTCATTGAATATCTAGATAATTTCCAAAATATGACATGCTGCTAAGTCTCCTCAGTCGTGTCCAATTCTGTGTGACCCCGTAGACAGCAGCCCACCAGGCTTTCCCATCCCTGGGATTCTCCAGGCAAGAACACTGGAGTGGGTTGCCATTTCCTTCTCCAATGCATGAAAGTGAAAAGTGAAAGTGAAGTCTCTCAGTCGTGTCTGACTCTTAGTGACCCCATGAACTGCAGCCCACCAGGCTCCTCTGTCCATGGGATTTTCCAGGCAAGAATACTGGAGTGGGGTGCCATTGCCTTCTCTGATGACATACTAGAACATTAATTACTGAACAAAAGTTTATCCACTTTTGGATTCTATTTAAAGAGATACTAAACCTATTTGGGTTTATTAGTTTACGTATTTTTAAGATTCAGTAATTAAAAGGATTTTTCTATAACATTGTGGAAGAATAATGGACAGGGAAAGAAAGAAAAGGAAAGGACAAAAAGCTACAGTTTTTTAAAAAACAGATTACTTTTACGAATAATTTACATGGAGCTAGAGAGTATATTCAAATATTCATGTGAAGGAAGATAATGTGGATTGTGCCTTTGTAATTTCTTGTCTGTTATTTAGTTCTTTGGTATTAGATTTGTGCTGTTTTATGAAATAAGGAATAAACATAATGGTTTTCACTAATATAAACTTGGGGAAACTGGTGCTAAAGTAAGAAAGATATATACAAGTTTAGTATTTTATGCTGCTAAGTCACTTCAGTCGTGTCCGACTCCGCGTGACCCCATAGACGTCAGCCCAGCAGGCTCTCCTGCCCCTGGGATTCTCCAGGCAAGAAAACTGGAGTGGGTTGCCATTTCCTTCTCCAATGCATGAAAGCGATACAACAGGGAAAATCTATTTATTTGAACTGGAACTTACAGTACCCTGACTATTAAGAAGTGATATCTTGTTAGGAGACAAAGTATCGCTTATTGTATTTCCTAGTTGCTATCCTTCCCATAGTTAAAGCAGTTCAAAAGCTAATTGAAACAGAGACCAAATTAATAGCAACAATTGTAATTTATAAGAAGCCATAGACTTCTCTTGACAAATTCCTTTTGATGACTAAAAAAAAAAAAAAAAGTGCTTGACATTTTGCCACACAAAAGTTAATTGCTCTCCAGTTCCAATTAGAATGACACATAATTTGAATTGAGTTGCTTAATGTGTTGTTCTAAAGAAGGAAAAGAAAAAAAGACATATAACCTGAGGTGACCATGATTTAGTAGTTCATTGCCACAATTCACACAGAGAGCAATAAAACTAGAAATTTCCTGCTCAATGATGACTATATATGCCATTCAGGGTAAATTATTAATTTCTTTTGATGCCAAAGTTCAAGAAGCACCATGTGTTCTAATGTTGACTAATATTAGCTTTGGGGGAACTTTCCTAATTAAAGGCTCATGACAGTGAGCCACAACATTTAGCAGCAGTAACAGTGAAACATCTGAGAAGAGGAAAAACATTCACAGTAAAAGAAAATATAAAAACAATTTCATTATATTTCAGACAGATATTTTTAAAGTGACTCTTACCTTAGCTAATTACAGCATGTATTGAAAGACAGTAACACAAAATTAATGAGCAAGGGCTGTAGGAGAGTAGAAAATAGGGGATCAAAGAAGCTGAAATAAGCAGCACAAAAACAGTGGGGCTCAAACTAGACGTTAAAAGGCAAAAATTCATAAAGACTTTGCAAATAAAAATGACAAATAAATGAGAGAAAATCATAGCAGATTATTTTCAACAATAATACAAATTTGAATTCATTGACTGTGGTGCTGCTGCTGCTAAGTCGCTTCAGTCGTGTCCGACTCTGTGCGACCCCATAGACAGAAGCTCATCAGGCTCCCCCATCCCTGGGATTCTCCAGGCAAGAATACTGGAGTGGGTTGCCATTTCCTTCTCCAGTTCATGACAGTGAAAAGTGAAAGTGAAGTCGCTCAGTCGTGTCGGACTCTTAGCGACCCCATGGACTGGAGCCTACCAGGATCCTCTGTCCATGGGATTTTCCAGGCAAAAGTACTGGGGTGGGGTGCCATTGCCTTCCCAAGGACAAAAGAGCAGATAAAACCAAGGAGGGTCTTGGAAAGCAGGAATGGAAAAACCAGACGACCAGACCCTTATAGTCCTTCTCTCCCCCATGTTGTAATGATTAACGGATTTCAGGTCCTCCTCAGCAGTATAATCTGTCTCCCCTCCTACCCCATAGGGAGAAGGTATTTGCCTTACTCTTCCGCCTACCCAGTATACATACCTCATTCAATCAGCAAATGACCTGCAAGACCCCTATCCCATTCCTTGTACCCTGGGTATAAAAGTGAATTAAGGACCCCTGTTCAACGTTGGTTCTCCCTTGAACTGGCCCATTGTTCTAACGGCATTTCCCATTCTAATAAACTTCATTTCCCTCTCATTCTGTCTTATGTCTGGAAATTCTTTTCCATCCCGGGCATGGGCCATGACATTGACTATGCTAAAGCCTTTGACTGTGTGGATCACAACAAACGGGAAAATTCTTAGAGACAGCAATATCAGATCATCTTAACTGACTCCTGAGACACTGGTATGCAGGTCAAGATGCAACAGTTAAGAACAGGACATGGAACCAGTCTGTGGATAGCGGATAGTGGATCCACTGGTTCCAAAATGAGAAAAGAGTCCATCAAGGCTGTATATTGTCACCCTGCTTATTTAACTTATATGCACAGTACATCATGCAAAACGCCAGGCTGGATGAAGGACCAGCTGGAATCAAGACTGCCAGGAAAAAATAACCTCAGATATGCAGATGACACCATCCTTATGGCAGAAAGTGAGGAGGAAATAAAGAGCATCTTCATGAAGGTGAAAGAGGAGAGTTAAAAAGCTGGCTTAAAACTCAACATTCAAAAAATTAAGATCATGGCATTTGGTCCCATCACTTCAAGGCAAATACATGGGGAAATAATGGAAACAGTGAGAGGCTTTATTTTCTTGGGCTCCAAAATCACTGCAGATGGTGACGGCAGCCATGAAATTAAAAGACACTTGCTCCTTGAAAGAAAAGCTATGACCAAGCTAGACAGCATACTCAAAGGCAAAGACATTATTTTGCCAACAAAGATCTGACTAGTTAAATTTATGGTGTTTCCAGTAGTCATGTATGGATGTGAGAATTGTCCATAAAGAAGGCTGAGCACTGAAGAATTGATGCTTTTGAACAGTGGTGTTGGAGAGGACTCTTGAGAGTCCCTTGGACTTCAAGGAGATCAAATCAGTCAATCCTAAAGAAAATCAACCCTGAATATTGATGGGTGCTGAAGCCAATGCTCCAATACTTTGGCCACCTGATGCAAAGAGCAGATTCATTGGAAAAAACACTGATGCTAGGAAAGATAGAAGGCAGGAGGAGAAGACAACAGAGGATGAGATGGTTGGATGGCATCACCAACTCAATGGACATGAGTTTGAGCAAGCTCCAGGAGACAGTGAATGACAGGGAAGCCTAGCATGTTGCAATCCATGGGGCCACAAAAAGTCAGATACAACTGAACAACAACAAATAAAAAATTGAGCAACAATTATAAAAAATTACATAAAGAAAATGGTAATACTTTATAACTGACTTTTTATCTTCACAAAATAAGAAAATGATAACATTTATTAAAGTTTGGTCTGTTGAAATTGTATTCCTAGATTTATTTTCAGTTCCTCTCTGCACATAATTCAGAAGCAATATAAAATAAGGCATCTGGAAGAATAAAAAGATGAAGAGATATTCAGAGAAAAGGGACCACAGACACAGCCCCTAGTTTGACAAGTGCCAAAGATCAGGCAGTCCTAGGAACCTGCAAGGACACACGTCTAGCTATGTGGGACAGAGGGCAACACTGGAAGAAAGAAGCCCCCATATCCCTAGCTTGCTCCTCCATGGACAATGGTAGGACTCTTTTCATCCAGCGTTTGGCAAAGAGTATTGATGTTGGATCCACAAAGGCTAGGGAGAGTGCGTCAAAAAGAGCTTTCCCTGGTAATGACACAGTCACCTTTCTATCTGAGAGCAAGTGTGAGAGAGGCTGGGAAGAGTCCCGTTGGGTAAAGTTATTGTCCAGGGCAAGCACAGAGCCCAGCTGGGTTAGCTGAGGTGGGAGTAGCTCCACCATCAACAGATCAGATCAGATCAGTCTCTCAGTCGTGTGGGACTCTTTGCGACCCCGTGAATCGCAGCACGCCAGGCCTCCCTGTCCATCACCAGAAACCAGAGGCAAAACTGGGTAAAGGGCAGAGTGAGCAGCCGAGTGGAAGGCAAGTGGACACATTTCTTCAGTGCGAGGATTCAGACAACTGGCTGCTCAGACTTTCTCATGCCCTCCCTCCTGTAGCCCATCAACATGTGTGCCATGCAAACCTAAGGGGCAACACTAAATAAAAGTGGTGTCATCCGTAGCTCCACCAGTCCAGGAATACAGTGAATCTGTCACTGCTGTCTGTGCTGTGCAACTGTTTGTAAAAGTAAATTTTAATTCTATTGTTAATTAGTTCAATTTGGTTTTCAAACTATAGTTCAATTAATTTTATCTGACAGATAATGTAATTGATCTGAGAAAAGGATATCTATTCTATATATATATGTGTGTGTGTGTGTGTGTGTTTATATATATATTCAATTCGGTTCAGTCGCTCAGTCACATCTGACCCTTTGCAATCCTATGGACTGCAGCACACCAGGCTTCCCTGTCCATCACCAACTCCCCATGTCCTTTGAGTCAGTGATGCCATCCAACCATCTCATCCTCTCTTGTTCCCTTCTCCTCCTGCCTTCCATCTTTCCCAGCATAAGGGTATTTTGCAGTGAATCAGTTCTTCACATCAGGTAGCCAAAGTACTGGAGTTTCAGCTTCAGTGTAAATCCTTCCAATGAATATTCAGGACTGATTTCCTTTAGGGTTGACTGGTTTGATCTCTTTGCAGTCCAAGGGACTCTTAAGCGTCTTCTCCAACACCACAATTCAAAAGCATCATGGATGGAAAGTAGAATATTGCATCTGAAGAAACATGTGTTTAAACATCAAAACATCTCATGCTTCAGTTCAGTTCAGTCACTCCGTCGTTTCCGACTCTTTGTGACCCCATGGATCGCAGCACGCCAGGCCTTCCTGTCCATCCCAGTCTACTCAAACTCATGTCCATCGAGTCTGTGATGCCATCCAGCCATCTCATTCTCTGTCGTCCCCTTCTCCTCCTGCCCCAATCCGTCCCAGCATCAAGGTCTTTTCATTTTTTATTATTATTATTTTTTTATTTAAATTTTATTTTGCTTAACTTTACAATATTGTATTGCTTTTGCCATACATCGAGATGGATCCACCACAAGTATACACGTGCTCCCCATCCTGAACCCTCCTCCATCCTCCCTCCTCATACCATCCCTCTGGGTCGTCCCAGTGCACCAGCCCCAGGCATCCGTTATCAGGCATCGTACATGGACTGGCGACTCGTTTCAGATATGATATTATACATAATTCAATGCTATTCTCCCAAATCATCCCGCCCTCTCCAGTTCCCAGAGTCCAAAAGTCTGTTCTATACATCAGTGTCTCTTTTTTCTGTCTCGTAAACAGGGTTATTGTTACCATCTTTCTAAATTCCATATATATGCATTAGTATACTGTATTTGTGTTTTTCTTTCTGGCTTACTTCACTCTGTATAATAGGCTCCAGTTCCATCCACCTCATTAGAACTGATTCAAATGTATTCTTTTTAATGGCTGAGTAATATTCCATTGTGTATATGTATCACAGCTTTCTTATCCATTCATCTGTGGATGGACATCTAGGTTGCTTCCAAGTCCTGGCTATTGTAAACAGTGCTGCTATGAACCTTGGGGTACACATGTCTCTTTCAATTCTGGTTTTCTCAGTGTGTATGCTCAGCAGTGGGATTGCTGGATCATAAGGCAGTTCTATTCCCAGTTTTTTGAGGAATCTCCATACTGTTCTCCAAAGTGGCTGTACTAGTTTGCATTTCCACCAACAGTGGAAGAGGGTTCCCTTTTCTCCACCCGAATAGCCAAAGCTATCTTGAGAAAGAAGAATGGAACTGGAGGAATCAACCTGCCTGACTTCAGGCTCTACTACAAAGCCACAGTCATCAAGACAGTATGGTACTGGCACAAAGACAGAAATATAGATCAATGGAACAAAATAGAAAGCCCAGAGATAAATCTATGCACATATGGACACCTTATCTTTGACAAAGGAGGCAAGAATATACAATGGATTAAAGACAATCTCTTCAACAAGTGGTGCTGGGAAAACTGGTCGAACACTTGTAAAAGAATGAAACTAGAACACTTTCTAACACCATACACAAAAATAAACTCAAAATGGATTAAATAGCTAAATGTAAGACCAGAAACAATGAAACTCCTAGAGGAAAACATAGGCAAAACACTCTCTGACATACATCACAGCAGGATCCTCTATGACCCACCTCCCAGAATATTGGAAATAAAATAAAAAATAAACAAATGGGACCTAATCAAACTTAAAAGCATCAGGGTCTTTTCAAATGAGTCAGCTCTTCACATGAGGTTGCCAAAATATTGGTTTCAGTTTTAGCATCAGTCCTTCCAATGAACACCCAGGACTGATCTCCTTTAGGATGGACTGGTTGGATCTCCTTGCAGTCCAAGGGATTCTCAAGAGTCTTCTCCAACACCACAGTTCAAAAGCATCAGTTCTTCAGTGCTCAGCTTTCTTCACAGTCCAACTCTCACATCCAAACATGACCACTGGAAAAACCATAGCCTTGACTAGACAGAGCTTTGTTGGCAAAGTAATGTCTCTGCTTTTTAATATGCTGTCTAGGTTGGTCATAATTTTCCTTCCAAGGAGTAAGCGACTTTTAATTTCATGGCTGCAGTCACCATCTGCAGTGATTTTTGAACCCAAAGAACTAAAGTCTGACACTGTTTCCATTGTTTCCCCATCTATTTCCCGTGAAGTGATGGGACCAGATGCCATGATCTTAGTTTTCTGAATGTTGAGCTATAAACCAATTCTTTCACTCTCCTCTTTCGCTTTCATCAAGAGGCTTTTGAGTTCCTCTTCACTTTCTGCCATAAGGGTGGTGTCATCTGCATATCTGAGGTTATTGATATTTCTTCTGTCAATCTTGATTCCAGCTTCTGCTTCTTTCAGCCCAGCATTTCTCATGTTGTACTCTGCATACAAGTTAAATAAGCAGAGTGACAATATACAGCCTTGAAATACTCCTTTTCCTATTTGGAACCAGTCTGTTGTTCCATGTCCAGTTCTAACTGGTGCTTCCTGACCTGCATATAGGTTTCTCAAGAGACAGGTCAGGTGTTCTGGTATTCCCATCTCTTTCAGAATTTTCCACAGTTTGTTGTGATCCACACAGTCAAAGGCTTTGGCATAGTCAATAAAGCAGAAATAGATGTTTTTCTGGAACTCTTTTGCTTTTTCCATGATCCAGCAGATGTTGGCAATTTGATCTCTGGTTCCTCTGCCTTTTCTAAAACCAGCTTGAACATCTGGAAGTTCATGGTTCACATATTGCTGAAGCCTGGCTTGGAGAATTTTGAGCATTACTTTACTAGCGTGTCAGATGAGTGCAATTATGAGGTAGTTTGAACATTCTTTGGCATTGCCTTTCTTTGACATTGGAATGAAAACTGACCTTTTCCAGTCCTGTGGCCCCTGCTGAGTTTTCCAAATTTGCTGGCATATTGAGTGCAGCACTTTCAGAGCATCATCTTTCAGGATTTGGAATAGCTCCACTGGAATTCCATCACCTCCACTAGCTTTGTTCGTAGTGATGCTTTTTAAGGCCCACTTGACTTCACATTCCAGGATGTCTGGCTCTGGGTCAGTGATCACACCATCGTGATTATCTGGATCATGAAGATCTTTTTTATACAGTTCTTCTGTGTATTCTTGCCACCTCTTCTTAATATCTTCTGCTTTTGTTAGGTTCATACAATTTCTGTCCTTTATTGAGCCCATCTTTAAATGAAATGTTCCCTTGGTATCTCTAATTTTCTTGAAGAGATCTCTAGTCTTTCCCATTCTGTTGTTTTCCTGTATTTTTTCTGCATTGATCACTGAGGAAGGTTTTCTTATTTCTCCTGGCTATTGTTTGGAAATCTGCATTCAAATGGGAATATCTTTCCCTTTTTCCTTTGCTTTTCGCTTCTCTTCAAGTTCAAATTATTTCCTGTTCTTTTTGGAGTAACTGTCCAGGAGAAAATGACTAAATTAATCACCTTAATAGGAAAACTCAAATTTAATTAATTAATTTTTTGTAAAAATTTGGAAATATTTTTGTACATTTGCACTATTTTTGGAAGTGAACTTATACAAAGAAAGTGAACACTCTATAATTTTGATAAACTTGTAAGTTAAATAATTTCTGAGAAATGGCATAAAAAGTACATCTTCTAAATCACTGTTGGTAATTTTTGATTTGAGTAAATCGCACTGTGGACTTGCAAATCACATTTTAGAGAACACAGCACAGAAATCACCAAACCCAAACTTTTTTCTGTCACATATTTTTCCTCTGTAAGGTGTTTTCAAAGGGAAAACATAGGCTCAGTTAAATTTAATCATATTCAAGTCAATTCAAATGCATTATATTCTTCAAATAAGGTTGTTATTCTTCTAAGACATTTAGGACAGGAATTACTAATTAGTTAATATACTCTCTACTCACAATATAAGGTAATATTTTAATCTTGACCAAAATATAAATCATTCTTAAATACTCAACATAAGGCAAAGTAAAAAAAAAGAAAAAACATAAAAATAAAAACTTTACTGCCTGTTGTATAAATATTCTTCAAGTGCTTGATTCATTCCACTGTGGTATCATTTCCAAAAGAACATAACACTTTTAAGGACATAATTTATTTTAATTGTGTGCTGTCACATGATAAATATTCAAGCAAAACATCCTGCATTTGTCTTGTTTATATTTCTCTTTTAACTCTTACAATTTTAACAAAATGTGTAAGTTATAGCAAATGTGTACAGACACACCTCTTAAAATATGTCAACCTTTAATTATTTTATTGATTTTCAAGTAATAGTCAAATTCTGAATTAACCAAGAATGATGACACAGATGTATAAAAGAGAAAACCATATACCAATATATAGTATATGCATTTTGAGGTTAAAGACATACTCAACATCAACCTTGTTCAATGCTTTTCTTCAAAGCCATCCTTAAACAACATGTACTGAAGGAATACATAAGAAGAAGTCCTTTTCGCTTCTGGATGTCAGGAACATTATGCAGGAGCATTTTGCATTACGCATAATCATGTTAGTGTAAAGACTAACACTGGCATAGAAAAAGTCACTATTTGAAATGTAAGTATAAATAGACAAACAGATGGATAATCTGTCCCAAGAAGTTACTAAATTACTATCCTTGGATTAAAGAAGTAATTTTCAAGCTGCACTGTTACTATATCTAATTAATGAGAGGAAAAAAAAAAAGGAGGTCAAAGAAAAGAAAGGGAAAATATCGGAATACATCTTAGAAAGAAGTTAGCTTGTGAGTGAGTGTGTGTGTGTGTGAGAAAGAAGGAGAGAGAAAATGAAACTATTTTTTTGTATATTTTTGCTTTTTGTTTTCTAATGGGAGTGCTGGTGAAAACATTTTGAGATTTAAAGGTTTAAAGTGGTTTCAAAAGAACAATTACAGAAAATTCTCAGGGATTAGTGTTCAGGGTTTTTGTGTGCTTATGCAACATTCTTCTCTATGCTATGCTAAGTCACTTCAGTTGTGTCCGACTCTGTGTGACCCCATAGATGGCAGCCCACCAGGCTCCCCCGTCCCTGGGATTCTCCAGGCAAGAACACTGGAGTGGGTTGCCATTTCCTTCTCCAATGCATGAAAGTGAAAAGCGAAACTTAAGTCACTCAGTCATGTCTGACTCTAAGCTACCCCATGGACTGCAGCCTACCAGGCTCCTTCGTCCATGGGATTTTCCAGGCAAGAGTACTGGAGTAGGGTGCCATTGCCTTCTCGTTGTCTTACTTAAAAGAATGTAGATAAATATGTGCCCAGATTGGTGAGGAGGCTGATAAATTTCATGACCTCTCAAAGACCATTCACCATGGTATTTCTGTGATTCTACTTCTATCTTTACCTTAGAAAAGCAACTTACAATCAGAGAATTATATCCTTAAAATTAAGTCCACCTGGCAGAGAATTAGGAAAATTTGGCCTTTTATTTTCAGTAAGAAAAGGCTAGAAAACATGTTAACATTAAAAGGAAAAATTTTACTCATATTTGAGAGTGTGTTTGGATCCCAATAGTCCCATTTCAGCCAAATGTTACCACAGTAAAACTACCCTGGAAAGACATTTGCAGTGAAGAGCAGAGAGCTTTACTAGTCGAAATGATTTAACCCTTCTACAGATTCATAGGCTTGGGTTTTGTCTTTTCTTTAGAACATGTAATAATTTGATGAACATTCTTCAGTCCCCTGAAATGTGGGCTTTGACAATAAGGGATATATGGCTCTATTATGATTTCCTCCACCCAAGAAAATCTATAAATATATTCTTCTATTGTCTAGTTAAAAATGATTTATATTCTGAGAATCTTTATCAATATTTTAGTCTACTTCTTAGGAAACCACTAAGATTTTATAGCTCTTAAATATCATTATATTTTATAGTTTAAAACATTTTTTGATTTAAAAACAAAAACAAAATAATCCTGCACAAACCTGCTCAAATATTTAAGCAGATGACATGAGTGATGCAAATTCTTCAGGTCAGTTCAGTTCAGTTCAGTCGCTCAGTCGTGTCCGACTCTGCTGCTACTGCTAAGTCACTTCAGTCGTGTCTGATTCTGTGCAACCCCCTAGACGGCAGCCCACCAGGCTCCCCCGTCCCTGGGATTCTCCAGGCAAGAGCACTGGAGTGGGTTGCCATTTCCTTCTCCAAGGCATGAAAGTGAAAAGTGAAAGTGAAGTCGCTCAGTCGTGTCCGACTCTAGCGACCCCATGGACTGCAGGCTACCAGGCTCCTCCGCCCATGGGATTTTCCAGGCCAGAGTGCTGGAGTGGGGTGCCATTGCCTTCTCCACGTGTCCGACTCTGCGACCCCATGAATCGCAGCACGTCAGGCCTCCCTGTCCATCATTAACTCCCAGAGTTCCCCCAAACTCATGTCCATCGAGTCGGTGATGCCATCCAGCCATCTCATCCTCTGTGATTCCCTTTTCCTCCTGCCCTCAATCCCTCCTAGCATCTTTTCCAATGAGTCAACTCTTCGCATAAGGTGGCCAAAGTATTAGGCCCAATTAAATAATTAAATACTAACAAATAAGAGAAATACAGAGGGAAGTAGAATAAAAGTATATACAAAGCTAAATAAATATTTGCTAAAATTAAATCCTAGACTGTTATGGTTGAATCAATAGCATCCATAAAAACAATCAGATCTCTTTGAAACCAATCAAACAGTGCTTAATATGTTTGGAAGAAACCAGGAAGAATGACTATTCTGCAAATTGTGTTTTTGTGAGAGATCTTTCTCCACTAAAGGCTAGCTCTAAATATTAGTGGAAACTTTAGAACTGCTTTACAGTGTAAAACATTTTCACATTCTGGTCTATATAAAATCAAGGTATAAATATATTATTTGTTACTTATATTATAGTTAAGTGATATGCCTTAACATGTCTATAGCAAATTTACTGATGGAAAGTAACTTGAATGAAAATCAAATACACTCCTGAAATTATTTCTATTGTAGATGTCCCTATTCCTTGCCATTTAATCCTTTATAGATTCAAGACATTACAGAATATTTCATGGAATATTAGTGGTATTCCCTTTAAAACATTCCCAAGGCATGTTATTATTACTATAATGGATTTGACACAATTAGAAAATTGTCCGTTTCCTGTTTACTTTCATTTGCCAAATACATTTAAAATATTTAGGAACATCTACATGAGAACTGAATTACAAGCATTCATCAAGGAAACTGAAGAGTGAAATTTGTTATCATAAGGCTTATCCCAAGATTACAATTTTTGATAAAAGTTACCACCGTAGATGCAATTCTGGGAGTTCAGAAATATATGATTGATCTTTATGTGCAGTGTGGGAAATATTAAAAAATATGACAGAAAACCTAGAGAGATAAATGAAAAGATTTTTATTTCCTTAAAAGTTACAGAAAGTTTCTCTTTTTCAGTCTGTGAAGAAACTTAAACTCTACTTTATTTTCTAAATTTTTTTTGCCTCCCAACATGTGGCTTCACATTATGCTTGTTAGAGTAGTAAGATGTCTTAGATAAACATTTTCAGGGGTGTGAGAGGAGAGTCTTTAATTAAGAAGCAGATACAAACACCCTGCCTGTCAATATTTGACGTGCACTGTACAGAAGAGCTCATAATTAGGTCCCCAGAGAGCAAGAACAACTATGTCATTCTTTTCCAGGAACACTATACTTACCAAATTTTCTGTCCATTTTCAATATTTTTATTACTCTGCACTGTGGAGCATTGAACTTTTAACATTTTCACATCTGTTTAAACCTTCGCTTTTTGGCGTTTTCTTCTTCGTTCCAAGTATTCCCCTGTGAAAAAATTTATAATCCTTTCCAATTAGTAAATTAACAACTCTTACCTAGTTTCCTAGATTAAAGAGAAAGCTGATGAACATCAGCATAAAGTACTCACACATTGCCTTGACAATTCTTGGCCACATTTAATATGGTTTAAAAATAGAGATCTTTGTTAAGGTAAGGTGAACATGTGCCCACAACTAAGCAATTCTCTTTTAAATTAGTTTATATTAGGAATTAAAGGAGAAGGCAATGGCAATCCACTCCAGTACTCTTGCCTGGAAAATCCCATGGACAGGGGAGCCTGGTAGGCTGCAGTCCATGGGGTTGTGAAGAGTCAGTCAGACATGACTGAACGACTTCACTTTCACTTTTCACTTTCATGCATTGGAGAAGGAAATGGCAACCCACTCCAGTGTTCTTGCCTGGAGAATCCCAGGGACGGGGAGCCTGGTGGGCTGCCATCTATGGGGTTGCACAGAGTCAAACATGACTGAAGCGACTTAGCAGCAGCAGCAGTAGCAGTATCAGCAGGAATTAAAAAAGCTGAGGCATACAGGATGAAATTATTAGTTAATGGATGTATTCTGAATAGAGTGAGATTTTCAAATTGTAAGGTAAGGGTGTCTCTGGCAATATAATGGTTGAAAATGTTATCACTTCAGGGAATAGTACTATAAATCTGGGGTCCCTAACCTCTGGGATGTGGACTGGCGGTACCTCCTGTGAGATCAGTGGTAGCATAAGATTAGAAATACAGTGCACAATAAATGTAATGCACTTGAATCAGCCCAAAACCATCTCCTCCCCCTGGCTCATGGAAAAATTGTCTTCCGCCAAACCTGTCCCTAGTAATAAAAGGTTGAGGACTGCTGCTATAAATGCTGATGACAAAGGTCTGAAACTTCTTCAACCATTACTCTACTAACACAGCAGTTACTACTTCAGCAAAGCATTCAAAGTACGTGTCTTGCCCAGTTCCACCTTTGCTTATATCATATGCTTGTGGATATTGAGTGGGATAACTCTTCTTAACAGATTTCTGTGCAGAGAATAAAAAATCAAAAGCCATCAAGGGTCTGTCATACATACATGAAGAATAAGCCACTTACTTTGTGCTCATCTCCTATATCCATAACATTTTTCATTATTCTCCAAACGTTTAGTGTGTTTATCATGAAAACCATTTTTGTAAGACAAAAAAAAAAAAAAACTGATCCAGAAAATTTCTACTTAAGTATATGGTAGAAATCTGCTTCCCATTGTGAACTTATTCCAAATCGGAAAAGAATGTCAAGGCTGTATATTGTGACCCTGCTTATTTAACTTCTATGCAGAGCATGTCATGCAAAATGCTGGGCAGGATGAAGCACAAGCTGGAATCAAGATTGTGGGGAGAAATATCAATAACCTTAGATACGCAGCTGACACCACCCTTATGGCAGGAAGTGAAGAACTAAAGAGCCTCTTGATGAAAATGAGAGAGGAGAGTAAAAAAGTTGGCTTAAAACTCAACATTAAAAAACTAAGATCATGGCATCCAGACCCATCACTTCATGGCAAATAGATGGGGAAACAATGGAAACAGTGACAGATTTTTTTTTCTTGGACTCCAAAATCAATGCAGATGGTGACTGCAGCCATGAAATTAAAAGACGCTTAATCCTTGGAAGAAAATCTGTGACCAACCAGACAGCATGTTCATAAGTAGAGACATTATTTTGCCAACAAAGGTCCATCTAATCAAAGCTTTGGTTTTTCCAGTAGTCATGTATGGATGTGAGAGCTGGACTATAAAGAAAGCTGAGTGCTGAAGAATTGATGCTTTTGAACTGTGGTGTTGGAGAAGACTCTTGAGAGTCCCTTAGTCTGCAAGGAGATCCAACTGGTACCTCCTAAAGGAGATCAGTCCTGGGTGTTCATTGGAAGGACTGATGCTGAAACTCCAATACTTGGGCCACTTGATGTGAAGAACTGACTCATTGGAAAAGACCCTAATGCTGGGAAAGATTGAAGACAGGAGCAGAAGGGCATGACAGAGGATAAGATGGTTGGATAACATCACTGACTCCATGGACATGAGTGTGAGCAAGCTCCGGGAGTTGGTGATGGACAGGGAAGCCTGATGTGCTGCAGTCCATGGGGTCACAAGAGTCGGACATGACTGAGTGACTGAACTTGTTAGTTAAAAAATCAAACATGTCTTCTACTGTTCTAACCTTTTGAACTCTGTACAATATTCCTTCCAGAAATAAACCTATTCTTGTTAATAAATTTTCCTCTTTCCTTTTTTTTTTTTTCCCTTTCCTTATCTCACAGTTATTTGGCTAATGAACACCTCAGACCCTTCCTGCCTGTTTTTTTCTTCCAAACTAATTATTTGAGTTCTGGGTATGGTTCGGTTGCATGACCATTTGATTACTAAATCTATGTCAACATCTAACTTTCCTACATGATTGCCTTTCTCCTCAGTGCATATCACTTCCTAACTTTCATAATCAGTCTTAGAATATACCATAAATTTTCCCTCCATAAGGAAGATTTACCTTTTATTATTTGAGACCATTGACTGGAATTAATGCAGTTGGGAAGATATAAATAATCCATTCTTCCAATATTTCCTCCATATGTATGAACTTGATGCAAGTTCAACTTTTCCTCCCATATCTCTTTCCAAAGGAATTGCTCAGTACTCTCATCTTGATAGACTTTGATTACTGCTGGCCATTTAATATAAGAACAGGATTTAAAAGAGTACTTCACTGCAGTCAAACACACTTAGTTGTCATAAAATTAAATAATGGCTTCACATAAGCCACACTGATAAAATGGCAGTACTTCCTCCCTTTGGTATTTTTACTTCTATTTCTTCTACAACCATATTGTGACTTGGTCACCAAAAGCACATTTTTCTCCGCACTACTCTATAATAAGTAGTGTTTTCAACAAACTGAGCATTTACTGCAATTTGCCAACTGGTAATCTGTTTGCTTTCTCATACAGTGGCTATTGGAACTTTTAGTAGGACATGCACCCATATGTCAGACAGTATACGAAAGCTAATGGCCTTTAATTATGTTTTTCCTCCTTGGATTTCTATCTGTGTGAGTAGAAATTTCAAGCCTAGACCCCTGTACAAATGAGATACTGTTTTTGTCTTGGGATACATAAAGGATATTCAGCTTTTGTTCATTTTGTGTGTATTTACTGAGAGCTAACAGCAAATACAAAAAAGATTCTCATGACCCAGATTACCATGATGGTGTGATCACTCATTAGAGCCAGACATCCTGGAATGCAAAGTCAAGTGGGCCTTAAGAAGCATCACTATGAACAAAGCTAGTGGAGATGATACAATTCCAGTTGAGCTATGCCAAATCCTAAAAGATAATGCTACAAAAGTGCTGCACTCAATATGCCAACAAATTTGGAAAACTCAGCAGTGGCCATAGGACTGGAAAAGGTTAGTTTTCATTCCATTCCCAAAGAAGTTCAAACTACCGCACAACTGCACTCATCTCACACACTAGCAAAGTAATGCTCAAAATCCTCCATGCCAAGCTTCAACAGTATGTGAACCATGAACTTCCAGATGTCCAAGATGGATTTAGAAAAGGCAGAGTAACCAGATATCAAATTGCCAACATCCGTTGGATCAACAAAAAAAACAAGAGAGTTCCAGAAAAACATCTACTTCAGCTTTATAGACTATACCAAAGCTTTGACTGTGTGAATCACAATAAACTGTGGAAAATTTTGAAAGAGATGGGAATACCAGACTACCTTACCTGCATCCTGAAAAATCAGTATGCAGGTCAGGAAGCAACAGTTAGAACTGGACATGGAACAACAGACTAGTTCCTAATTGTGAAAGGAGTAAGTCAAGGCTCTATATTGTTACCCTGCTTATTTAACTTATATGCAGAGTACATCATGCAAAATGCCAGGCTGGATGAAGCACATGCTGGAATCAAGATTGCCAGGAGAAATATCAATAACCTCAGATATGCAGATGACACCATATTTATGGCAGAAAGTGGAGAAGAACTAAAGAGCCTCTTGATGAAAGTGAAAGAGGAGAGTGAAAAAGTTGGCTTAAAACTCAAAATTCAGAAAACTAAAATCATGGCATTTGGTCCTGTCACTTCATGGCAAGTAGATGGGGAAACAATGGAAATAGTGACAGACTTTATTTTCTTGAACTCCAAAATCACTGCAGATGGTGACTGCAGCCATGAAATTAAAAGATTCTTGCTCCTTGGAAGAAAAGCTGTGACCAACCAGACAGCATGTTCAAAATTAGAGACATTATTTTGCCAACAAAGGCCGATCTAGTCAAAGCTTTGGTTTTTCCAGTAGTCATGTATGGATGTAAGAGCTGGACTATAAAGAAAACTGAATGCTGAAGAATTGATGCTTTTGAACTGTGGTGTTGCAGAAGACTCTTTAGAGTCCTTTGGACCGTAGGAGATCCAGCCAGTCAATCTTAAAGGAAATCAGTCCTGAATATTCATTGGAAGCACTGATGCTGAAGCTGATGCTCCAGTACTTTGGCCACCTGATGTGAAGAATTGACTCATTGGAAAAGACCCTAATGCTGGGAAAGATTGAAGGCAGGAGGAGAAGGGGACAAGAGAGGATGAGATGGCTGGATGGCATCAAGTACTCTATGGACATAAGTTTGAGCAAGCTCCAGGAGTTGTTGATGGACAGGGAAGCCTGATGTTCTGCAGTCCATGGGTTTAGAAAGAGTTGAAAATGACTGAGTGACTGAACTGATGAGTTATATATATCTCATCAGAACAGATCAGTTGCTCAGTCGTGTCCGACTCTTTGCGACCCCATGAACTGCAGCATGCCAGGCCTCCCTGTCCATCAACAACTCCTGGAGGTCACTCAGACTCACATCCATCGAGTCAGTGATGCCATCCAGCCATCTCATCCTCTGTCATCCCCTTCTCCTCCTGCCCCCAATCCTTCCCAGCATCAGAGTCTTCTCCAATGAGTCAACTCTTCGCATGAGGTGGCCAAAATACTGGAGTCTCAGCTTGAGCATCATTCCTTCCAAAGAAATCCCAGGGCTGATCTCCTTCAGAATGGACCGGTTGGATCTCCTTGCAGTCCAAGGGACTCTCAAGAGTCTTCTCCAACACCACAGTTCAAAAGCATCAATTCTTTGGCGCTCAGCCTTCTTCACAGTCCAGCTCTCACATCCATACATGCCCACAGGAAAGACCATAGCCTTGACTAGGTGAAGCTTTGTTGGCAAAGTGATGTCTCTGCTTTTGAATATGCTATCTAGGTTGGTCATAACTTTCCTTCCAAGGAGTAAGCGTCTTTTAATTTCATGGCTGCAGTCACCATCTGTAGTGATTTTGGAGCCCAGAACAATAAAGTCTGACACTGTTTCCACTGTTTCTCCATCTATTTCCTATGTAGTGAAGGGACCAGATGCCATGATCTTCGCTTTCTGAATGTTGAGTTTTAAGCCAACCTTTTCACTCTCCACTTTCACTTTCATCAAGGGGCTTTTTAGTTCCTCTTCACATTCTGCCATAAGGGTGGTGTCATCTACATATCTGAGGTTATTGATATTTCTCCCGGCAATCTTGATTCCAGCTTGTGTTTCTTCCAGTCCAGCATTTCTCATGATGGACTCTGCATATAAGTTAAATAAACAAGGTGACAATATACAGCCTTGACGTACTCCTTTTCCTATTTGGAACCAGTCTGTTGTTCCATGACCAGTTCTAACTGTTGCTTCCTGACCTGCATACACATTTCTCAAGAGGCAGATCAGGTGGTCTGGTATTCCCATCTCTTTCAGAATTTCCCACAGTTTATTGTGATCTACACAGTCAAAGGCTTTGGCATAGTCAATACAGCAGAAATAGATGTTTTTCTGGAACTCTCTTGCTTTTTTGATGATCCAGTGTATGTTGGCAATTTGATCTCTGGTTCCTCTGCCTTTTCTAAAACCAGCTTGAACATCAGGAAGTTCATGGTTCACATATTGCTGAAGACTGGCTTGGAGAATTTTGAGCATTACTTTACTAGCATGTGAGATAGTGTAATTGTGCAGTAGTTTGAGCACTCTTTGGCATTGCCTTTCTTTGGGATTGGGATGAAAACTGAGCTTTTCCAATCTTGTGGCCACTGCTGAGTTTTCCAAATTTGCTGGCATATTGAGTGCAGCACTTTCACAGCATCATCTTTCAGGATTTGGAGTAGCTCCACTGGAATTCCATCACCTCCACTAGCTTTGTTCGTAGTGATGCTTTCTAAGGCCCACTTGACTTCACATTCCAGGATGTCTGGCTCTAGGTCAGTGATCACAGATCAGATCAGTCGCTCAGTCGTGTCCGACTCTTTGCGACCCCATGAACCGCAGCACGCCAGGCCTCCCTGTCCATCACCAGCTCCTGGAGGTCACCCAGACTCACACCCATTAAGTCAATGATGCCATCCAGCCATCTCATCACCATCATGATTATCTGGGTCGTGAAGCTCTATTTTGTACAGTTCTTCTGTGTATTCTTGCCACCTCTTCTTAATATCTTCTGCTTCTGTTAGGTCCATACCATTTCTGTCCTTTATCGAGCCCATTTTTGCATGAAATATTCCTTTGCTATCTCTGATTTTCTTGAATAGATCCTTAGTCTTTCCCATTCCGTTGTTTTCCTCTATTTCTTTGCATTGATCGCTGAAGAAGGCTATCTTATCTCTTCTTGCTATTCTTTGGAACTCTGCATTCAGTTGTTTATATCTTTCCTTTTCTCCTTTGCTTTTCACTTCTCTTCTTTTCACAGCTATTTGCAAGGCCTCCCCAGACAGCCATTTTGCTTTTTTGCATTTCTTTTCCATGGGGATGGTCTTGATCCCTGTCTCCTGTACAATGTCACGAACCTCATTCCATAGTTCACCAGGCACTCTATCTATCAGATCTAGGCCCTTAAATCTATTTCTCACTTCCACTGTATAATCATAAGGGATTTGATTTAGGTCATACCTGAATGGTCTAGTGGTTTTCCCTACTTTCTTCAATTTCATATATATATATATATATAACACACACACAAAGTGAAAATATTAGTCTCTCTGTTGTGTCTAACTCTCTGTGACCTCATGGACTATACAGGGGAATTCTCCAGGCAGGAATAGTGGAGTGGGTAGCCATTCCCTTCTCCAGGATATCATCCCTACCCAGGGTTGGAACCCAGGTGTCCTGCATTGCAGGTAGATTCTTTACTGTTTGAGCCACCACCACATATATCATATATGTTATTATTTTTACTTTAAATAAAAGTTTCTTTTGAAAACATTAATGGTTGCATAACTATATCAGAGATATTATAAACTGTGAATAGTCATAGTTGCCTTGCAAATATAACTAAAATTGTATTTCACTGCTTATATATATATATATATATATATATATATATATATATATACAGGCATGAAAGAAGATCTGGATTATATATTACAATTAAATTTTGTTTTAATCTCAACCTTTAAAGTATAATTATTTTATACAGAACTATTTTGGAATTGGTTATTTATTCATTAATGCATTACTATATAGTTACATTTTAAACATTAGTTTAAATTTCATAAAATCTTATGTGAAACCCTGCTATTATTTAAATGCAAAAATAAAGTGATTCTTGTAAAGAACGCAGCCTGGTAGAAAGAAATGCAGATGGCTTTGTTTGAAAAATCACTATTATTAAAGAAACGTACCAAATTGACAGTAAAATGTGTTGATAGAGTCATAACCAGTCAGCTAACATCACTGAGCAAACAGGAAAATGACGATAGTTATGCTGAGGACTGAGAAGACGTATTTATTAAATTTTTTGGCATAAGTGTCAATGAGTGAGAGTACTGTATGTTTGTGAACGTCCATGTATACAATAAAAACATGTATTTTTTACCACAGTTGAAAAAAGAAACATTTATGACTCATCCAATCATGAATACTTTAACTTGTTCTTACTTCTTGTATATGGGCTAATTGTAAAAACTGAAATTTCTATCCCATATTTTTCAACTTAAATGCTCAAATTATAACAGTAACTCCAGGTGCATTGAGGATTAAATGTTTTATGAGAATTATATTTCAGGAACCATGAAAGTCCCAAATACATGATAACTTTAAAAATCAATTGTAGTATATCACTTATCCCCCTACTATATTTGATATTTGTCAGTATTTGGAGTGAAGGATATTTGGAAAGAAAACTTAGAGTACTTTTTCTATATACAAACATGATGAGAATTTATACTTGGGCAAAGATATAAAACACCCTTGGGCAACAAAATTTGAGCATGAGAAATTCTTTTGCTTCTACCCAATTTAGAATTATCAAGACCCACACTCTGTCTCACTATCCTATACAGCAATAACAATAGCAAAATTTGAACAAAATAGATGAAATAACTCTTTTCACACTGATAAAATGTCATTTAGTTACTGATATCAATGAGGGGGTAATCAAAGTATTTTCTACAATCACTCTTGTTGGACGACCTCTCTAAATTACAGTTTGCAGATGGAGAATTGAGCAGAGCTGGGATTTTCTTAATAGATACAGAAGTCAAAATTCAAGGAAATTAAGGTGTTAACCATATCATTACAACTATTACTTTATATAACTTTTTGTTACTAAACCCACTCAAATTAGAAAAGAAAATTTGTTTTACATACTTTCTTATTTCTTTCGTTCTTTTTCTTAATTACTTCCCATATGGCTGAGTCACCATCTGTTGCCATTCCCTTACTCCAACAGCTTTGTTCAAATCCACCTTCTTTCTGCTTTTTTATTGTTTGACAACAATGGTAGGCAAGCATCGATATGTTACAAACCCAACAATATAATTATTTACACATTGTTTTATACAGTTGCTTTTTAAATAATTATGGTAAGAAATACAACATTTACACTGTCTTAAAATTTCATAATTGCCTACATTAGTGTTTTTTTTTTTCTTTTCCCTTCTTATGGTATTGATTTCAAATATTAGATCATTTTATTTATCCTAAGAACGTTGCTTAGTATTTTTTCTGAGTCAGATCAGCTGGCAACAAATTCTAAAGATGTCTTTATATTTTATTCATTTTTGAAATATTTAAATATTCTGGATATAAGACTTTTAGTTGACTATTTTTGACCCTTTGTACATATCAACTCAGCTATCCTCCATTCTTTACAATGAAAAGTCAGTTATTTGGTTCTTATATGTGATCAGTCATATTTTTACTTGATGTGTTCAAGATTTTCTCTTTATTCTCTTTCAACATTTTATTTCTGTGGTGCATCTCAATATGGATCTCTTTGCCTTCCTTGAGGATCATTGACCTGGATGTTAATATTTTACATCATATTTACAGTTTTCAACCACTACATCTTTGAAATTTTTAAGTTCCTTTTGCTTTCTTCTCCCCCCTGGAACTTGGATTATACTTATGTTACTATTCTCAATGAAGTCTCACATTTTTTAAGACTCTGTTCATTTTACATTTTTTTTTCTTTTTGTTCTTAGGTTCATAATTTCTACAGATCTGTTTTCAAGTTTGCTGATTCTTCTGCTAGCTCAGTTCTACTGAGCTACATTTTCCTTTTTTCATTTCTTTTGGTATTTTACATTCCAGAGGTTTATGTCATAATGAATATAGTTTATTTGATTATGTATCATCTTACTTTTTTACTTCTTTAAATATGGATCATTTTAGTTTGTTAACTTATTTATTCGAGGTATTTCTTTTTCTGCTGTTTGACATGAGGACTCTGTCAGAGAATGGCCTTTACTATTGCCTCCTTTTTTTCTTGTGTATGGCTCACACTTTCTACTTTGCTGTATTTGTCATAAAATTATTGACAATTGGCCTTTCTAGACACTACTTTGTAACAACTTTGGCCTATTACTGTTGTTGCCTGAGTGTGTGGTGCTTTTGTTTTACTTTCTTGGCTGGATTACTCCAGTGAATCCTCTAGAATGTCCAGCCTTGTTGTCCTTCCTTAGACAGTACAACCTTGTGCATGCACACTATTATCCTGGGACGACTGTGGTTTTAGTACGGTTCATATCTCTTTGCATGAATAAACAAACTTTATATCTTTTTTTTTTTTTTCTGACCCCAGGGAAAGGGTTCTCTTAGGTATCTCCTTCTGTGCTTGTTTTTCTCAAGTTTCTTGAAGGTCTGTGGTTGAGCTTGTAGCTCTCATGGCTACAAAGCCTCCTTTTGGTTGTTTATGAAAAAAAAAAAAAATTCATTGTTTTCAACTCTCTGAATTTCTCAATGTGCTGGGTGCTGTCCTTAGTTGCTCAGTTGTGTCCAACTCTTTGCGACCTAATGGACTGTAGTCTGCCAGGCTCCTCTGTCCGTGGAGATTCTCCAGGCAAGAATACTAGAATGGGTTGCCATGCCCTCCTCCAGGGGATCTTCCTAATCCAGGGACTGAATCCAGTGCTCCCACATTGCAGTCAGATTCTGTATCATCTGAGCCACTAGGGAAGCCCATGAATATTGGAATAGGTAGCCTATCCTTTCTCCAGGGAATCTTCCTGACCCAAGAATCTAACTGAGGTCTCCAGCATTGCAGATCATTTAGGGAGTCAGAATTTCTCAATAATCTATTCTAAATAAACTCAATTTTCTTATAAGTTAAGAACTCATGTTTCTTGTGCATGCATCTCTTCCCGGACAGAACTCATTCCAAAAGGAGAATGAGAACAGTTGGCTCATTTCTGTTATTAATGTTTCTGCTTTATAAGAGGAAGACTGGATAGTAACAGTAGCCTCTGATTTTCTTGACTTTTCCATACTGGCATGAGGCCTTCAGCTTACAACTGAGATGATGATAGGGCAATTGTCACTGCTTTTTTATTGGCCTATAATGTCTGGAGTAGAGCTTTCACTTGAAAAGTGGGGACTGGTTGGAGGAAGTGAGATGTGGAACTCTTGACTATTCTTGCCTGGAACAGAGATTCTGAAATTCAATGCGAGATGAAGATTAGAAACATTAGTGCCTTTCTCTCTCAGGGAAATCAGGTAGCCCAAGAATAAACACCTGAATAGTGAATGAGGCCTTTATTCTTGCCTGCATTGACCCAGGCAAGAGACTTGTCATGTTGAGCTGTAAAGGAAAGGAACAAATCTTGGCTCAAAGACACTGTCTGAGGTCACCCATATTTAGTGCATTTTTCCTGAATAAACATTTCTTCATTTGCTGTTTGACTATAGGACAATTTTCAGAAACTCTAATTTGTTTGTGGGCTTCCCAGATAGCTCAGTTAGTATAGAATCTGCCTACAATGCAGGAGACCCTGATTCAATTCCTGGGTCGGGGAGATCCCCTCCCCTGCAGAAGGAATAGGTTACCCACTCCAGTACTCTGGACTGGAGAATGCCATGGACAGAAAGGTATTGCATTCACATATTGTAACTTTTCTTCTGGAGAGAGGTTCCATGAAGCTTCTTGTGTCAACATTCTAGAAGTATTCTGCAAGATAAAATATTTTTAAGATGTAAATACTATCCACTCCAAAGCAATTGTGGAGATTAACAAACAGATTCTAAAATTTATGTGTTAAATCTTAATAGAATCAACTAGAAAAAGTTTTAGAAAGCAAAGGAAAAATTACATTACTGAATTTTAATATTTATGATGAAGTTCCATGACTCGAGACCAGGATATAAATCAATGGGAGTAGATAAAGGATCCAGAAACAGACTCATAATATATGGTCAATTGATAATTCACAGACAAGTCAGTATAAGAGTTTTTAATAAAATGACTAAGTCAAATTAATATTCATATGGGAAATGAGTATCAGTTGTCTCATATAATACACAAACATTAATTTAAAATTATTCATAGCTATAAATGTAAAAGCTAAAATTATGTACTTTCTAAAATACTACATAGGAGAGATATTTAGGTATCTTAATATAAGCAAACATCCATGACATGTCACACACACACAATGCACATGTGTGCACACAAACACACGCAGAAGATAATATAAGTATGCATTAGGTATCTGGTTTATGGGCTCCTTATAATTGATTTTTAAGGATTCTTTATATGAAACAAGCATCTTTTCCAGATATGTATTATCAATATTTTCTCACACTCTGTGTGGTAAATTATTCAAAATATTACATGGGCTTTCTCAAAATTAGAATCGTCTTCAAAAAGTGCTCTTAAAAGTACTTGTATCCAGAATATATTGAAAATCCTTAAACTGATGACAAAAGAAAATACCAAAATAGGTACTCTGCATCTTAAATGTATTTGTTTATAATTGATAACTCCAGATTGGGAAATGTAAAGTCAAATATCCATCAATCAATAAACATATTTTCCTATATTTATAATATGATGTACTACTAAGCAATTAAAAAAACAAATGATAGAAACATTAAGTAATATGGTTGAATCTCAACATAATGCTAAATCAAAGAATCCTGATATAAAGTAGCACATGCTGATTTATTTCATTTATATGAAGTTTTAGAATAATTGAAATTATTCTACAGTGACAAAGAACAGATACATGGTTGCCTGGGGCTGAAGATGTGAGAAATTGCAAAAACAACATTTTGTGGTGATGAAAATGTCTTCATTCTTCTGATGGCTAAATGATGTTTATCAAATGCATTTGTCAAAACACATGGGACTATACAATTAAAATGAGTGCATTTTATGTTATGTAAATTATATTTCAATGATGATAACTTACAAAGTCAAATAAACACAAAAACAAAAATTAAAAAATGTTGCTTATAGAATCAGTCAGTGAGAAAATAGCAGTTATTGAATAACCAACCATGTCAACATCTGATCACGATGATTAGAAATCATAGTGGGAGAGACTTAAGGGACTGGATATGCAAATAGAAATGGAAATATGAAGAATATTTAGAAACACAATAAAAAAATTAAATACTTAATTGTATCAAGAATCATGTCACTGATTTGTAAACAGATTCTAGATTTTTCTTCTGCCTTCCTTCAAGTATATAACCTCAAAATGACTATCACAATGAACTCTGTAATAACATCTTTAAAAATGCTAAAAACTGAAATAACTCATACTAGAAAACTTTCAAAAGATAAAGTTATTCACATTTTGTATAATTCAAAATCTTAAATATACATCAATTCTAGTAAGCAAGCTGACTTAATTTATTATTTTGTTATATATATCAAGATATACCAAACTGTTATGATGAAACAGTCCCTGTAAACTATGATTATAGTTCAAACAATATTGTTCCAGTAATTTCATTTATAAATTCAAAGAATTCAGTTTATTGTTTTTAGTTTGGATGATTCCTAGAATGTGAAGGCCCAAGGAGGCATTTTTCACTGTGCTTTGAAAATTTAAATGGTTTAAGAATGAAAAGCTATTGTGCACAGAAGGGACTAAGAAAAAAAATATATTATACCAATCAAGTGAGATAAATTTTGAAATTGAATCACAATTGTGCTTCTTTATAATAATTGTGTTTGTTCTATTTTGAAACTCATTATTTTAAAGCTTCTGGATAAAGCTTTAAAGCTTTATCCAACCAAATGTTCCATTTTTAAAAATATGATAAAATGTATAATTATTTCTTTATTTTTAAAAAATAATAAAAAAATAAGGTACATTGGCTCTTGCATTCAAAATAACAAATGTTTCCTTAAAAAGTTTATTTTAAAGATGCTTATTCCTTAGGAATAATTAGTTTGCCTTAAAAGGAAACACTAACTTCAATAGGATTCTTTCAGCAATCTTTATAGTTATCTTACCAATACTGAATGCATAATTATCTTTCTGGCCCTGTGGCATGCATACAACAGCATTAATAACTTCTTTCTGACTAGCAGTATTATTCATGATCTTTAGCAATTAGTTGTGTTTAAAATGAAGACAGTTGTTAAAGTGGAATCTTTTATCATATACCTACATTATTAAATTTGCTTCAAATGGCAATAAAACTGTGAGTGGTTTCAAAAGTTAAAAAGCACATTAAAGAAGACAAATAAAAAAGCATTTGTTGAGAACTTTCTCTTTAGCTAGGCATTTTGCTGAGTATATTACTATGAATTACTTCTAATCCTCCTAACAATACTTGAAGTCATTATTTTTTTGCTTTTTAGAGAGGACAATACTGAAGTGTTAAAAACAACTTCTATAATTCTCTTGGAAAAGAAAGAAAAAATAGATTTAAAATTTTGAACTGTGTATTTGATAAATAAGAAATTAATGTGTCTACTTAATAAGTGAAGAGAAAATTAATCATTTTTGTCAAGTGTCTGAGAAGTCAGGATTTGAGGAAAATAATAAAATGAACAGTGAAGACAGCAAATATGACCAAGAAAATTAAGTGTGACACACTGGAAGAGAGAACTGGATAATAAATGATGGCAAAAGCAAATAGCCTTGCAGAATAAAATACTGTATTTCATGTTGAAAGTATATGATAGAAATAAAAAATAGTGAAATTATTTATGTTTAAATTATTAAGAATTATATAAGAAAGTAGAATTTCAAATATGGAGATTCATATCAAGATTCAGTATTGGATTTAATATTAGTGTATTTTGGAGATCAGCTTGAAAAAAACTCTTAGTTTGACTGCCATGTCCATACTTACAGTGTTCCTAATACAATTGACAGATATTGAAAAACAGTTCATATTACAATCAGTAAAATGAAATATGCTCTTTCAAGTTCCGGTAACATTACATGTAAACTAACATTAAAATGTGAGATTTGATAAAGACTACTCAAAGGTAAGGGCCAAATGTATGTTTTATTTATATAAATTTTCATCTATAAAATGTTATATAATTTATTTGTATAAATATTAAATTTATCATTTCTTATGGCATGGCACAACACTGATAGCACTAATTTTTCCCCTTTTTTTAAATGATTTCTTGTTTACCCATGAAAGGTAATTAGTATTGAAGCCAATACCCCATCACTGAATTAAATATTGGAGACAGAGCTTTGGTTAAAGTAGAAAAGAATAGCTTTCCAGGCACAGGGAGCTGCAGCAGGCTCATGGTCTCAAAACTGTGTGTCGAGACCTGGAGCATGTAGTGAGGAGTGAGTTTTATAGCAATGGTTCAAAGAGGGTATGATTAGCTCATGGCCATTCTTCTGGTTGGTTAGTACTGAGGTAGGTGGGAGTAAGTATCATCAACCTTCTGGTTCCAACTGGATATTGGGGTCTAGTGCTTATGAACAGTATACCGTTAACTTCTCCCATTTGATGAGGGTTTCAGTATTTCTAAAACAGCTCAAAGATATTGTTATGTATATCTCATGAGGGGAAACCAGGACTACCCCAAGAGGGCACTGTGTTATTGTTTTTTAGACTGTTCTCCATTGTCTACCCATTCCACTCCCTTCTGTATTTAACCATGTCCTGTTGGAACTCAGGGAAGTTCATGGAGTTTGTAATCAATAACTGGGGGACACAAGAGGACTTTTGTGACCAGGAACCCCACAAGTTTCTACTCACTAGCAGTATCAGATGTTGAATGATGTTTTAACTTGTCAAGCTCTCTCTTATCAAAATATTAATCTTGGGATGCCCCTCATCTGTATTTGTGCTGCAGTCCATAGAATTCTAGATGCAAAGATGATTATTTTCATGATTTTTTCCAACTTTTTCCTTTTGGCCAATAGTTATGTTTAATAGCTTTTTGAGGAAAGCTAAAAGAGCATTAGGAGATGACAAGAGTGAACAATGACATTTTAGGAATCAGTGAACAGAACTGGACTGGAATGGGTGAATTAACTCAGATGACCATTATATCTACTAATGTGGGCAAGATTCCCTTAGAAGAAATAGAGTAGCCATCATAGTCAAAAAAAGAGTCTGAAATGCAGTACTTGGATGCAATCTCAAAAATGACAGAATGATCTCTGTTCATTTCCAAGGCAAACCATTCAATATCATGATAATAATCTGAGTCTATGCCTGGACCAGTCATGCTTAGGAAGCTGAAATTGAATGGTTCTATGAAGACCTACAAGAACTTTTAGGACTAACACCCCAAAAAAGATGTCCTTTTCAGTATAGGGGACTGGAATGCAAAAGTATGAAGTCCAAAAACACCTGGAGTAACAGGCAAATTTGGCCTTGGAGTATGGAATGAAGCAGGGCAAAGGCTGAGAGAGTTGTTATAACTGGTCATAGCAAACACCCATTTCCAACAACACAAGAGAAGACTTTACACAGGAATCCACCAGGTGATCAATATTGAAATTAGATTGATTATATTATTTATAGCAAAGAGAGATACGAGAGATAAGAAAGCCTTCCTCGGTGATCAATGAAAAGAAATAGAGGGAAACAACAGAATGGGAAAGACTAAAGATAACTTCAAAGAAATTAGAGATACCAAGGGAACATTTCATGCAAAGATGGTCTCGATAAAAGACAGAAATGGTATGGACTTAACAAAAGCAGAAGATATTAAGAAGAGGTGGCAAGAATACACAGAAGAACTATACAAAAAAAAAAGATCTTCATGACCCAGATAATCATGATGGTGTGATCACTCACCTTGAGCCAGACATCCTGGAATGTGAAGTCAAGTGGGCCTTAGGAAGTATCACTATGAACAAAGCTAGTGGAGGTGATGGAATTCCAGTTAAGCTATTTCAAATCCTAAAAGATGATGCTGTGAAACTGTTGCTCTCAATTTGCCAACACATTTGGAAAACTCAGCAGTGGCCGCAGCACTGGAAAAGGTCAATTTTCATTCTAATCCCAAAGAAAGGCAATGTCAAAGAATGTTCAAATTACTACCACAATTGCACTCATCTCACATGCTAGTAAAGTAATGCTCAAAATTCTCCAAGCGAGGCTTCAACAGTACATGAACCCTGAACTTCCAGATGCTCAAGCTGAAGTTAGAAAAGGCAGAGGAGCCAGAGATCAAATTGCCAACATCCGTTGGATCATCAAAACAGCAAGAGAGTTCCAGAAAAACATCTATTTTTACTTTATTGACTATGCCAAAGTCTTTTTTCAATCACAACAAACTATGGAAAATTCTTATAAAGAGTTGGGAATACCAGACCACCTTACCTGCCTCTTGAGAACTCTGAATGCAGGTCAGGAAGCAACAGTTAGAACTGGACATGGAACAACAACTGTTTGCAAATCGGAAAAGGAGTATCTCAGCTGTATATTGTCACCCTGCTTACTTAATTTATATGCAGAGTACATCATGTTAACCTCTGGGCTGGATGAAGAACAAGCTGGAATCATGATTGCCAGGAGAAATATCAGTAACCTCAGATATGCAGATAACACCATCCTTATGGAAGAATGCAAATAAAACTAAAAGTCTCTTGATGAAGGTGAAGGAAGAGAATGAAAAAGTTGGCTTAACTCAACATTCAGAAGACTAAGATCATAGCATCCGGCCCCATCACTTCATGGCAAATAGACAGGGAAACAATGGAAGCAGTGAGAGACTTTATTTTGGGGGGCTCAGAAATCACCGTAGATGTTGACTGCAGCCGTTACATTAAAAGACACTTGCTCCTTGGAAGGAAAGCTATGTTCAATCTAGAGAGCATATTAAAAAACAGAACATTACTTTGCCAACAAAGATTGGTGTAGTCAAAGCAATGGTTTTTCAGTAGTCATGTGTGGGTGTGAGAGTTAGACTATAAAAAAAGCTTCAGTTCAGTTCAGTCACTCAGTCGTGTCCGACTCTTTGTGACCCCATGAATCGCAGCACACCAAGCTTCCCTGTCTATCACCAACTCCTGGAGTTCACTCAGACTCACATCCATCGAGTCAGTGATGCCATCCAGCCATCTCATCCTCTGTCATCCCCTTCTCCTCTTGCCCCCAATCCCTCCCAGCATCAGAGTCTTTTCCAATGAGTCAACTCTTCGCATGAGGTGCCCAAAGTACTGGAGTTTCAGCTTCAGCATCATTCCCTCCAAAGAAATCCCAGGGCTGATCTTCAGAATGGACTGGTTGGATCTCCTTGCAGTCCAAGGGACTCTGAAGCATCTTCTCCAACATCACAGTTCAAAAGCATCAATTCTTCAGTGCTCAGGCTTCTTTACAGTCCAACTCTCACATCCATATGTGACCACTGGAAAAACCATGGCCTTGACTAGATGGACCTTTATTGGCAAAGTAATGTCTCTGATTTGAACATGCTATCTAGGTTGGTCATAACTTTCCTTCCAAGGAGTAAGCGTCTTTTAATTTCATGGCTGCAGTCACCATCTGCAGTGATTTTGGAGCCCGAAAAATAAAGTCTGACACTGTTTCCCCATGTATTTGCCATGAAGTGATGGGACTGGATGCCATGATCTTCGTTTTCTGACTGCTGAGCTTTAGGCCAACTTTTCACTATGCACTTTCACTTTCATCCAGTTCCTCTTCACTTTCTGCCATAAGGGTCGTGTCATCTGCATATCTGAAGTTATTTATATTTCTCCCAGCAATCTTGATTCCAGCTTGTGTTTCTTCCAGTCCAGTGTTTCTCATGATGTACTCTGCATATAAGTTAAATAAACAGGGTGACAATATACAGCCTCGACGAACTCCTTTTCCTATTTGGCACTAGTTTGTTGTTCCATGTCCAGTTCTAACTGTTGCTTCCTGACTGCATACAGATTTCTTAAGAGGCAGGTCAGGTGGTCTGGTATTCCCATCTCTTTCAGAATTTTCCACATTTTATTGTGATTCACATAGTCAAAGGCTTTGGCATAGTCAATAAAGCAAAAATAGATGTTTTTCTGGAACCCTCTTGCTTTTTCCATTATCCAGCAGATGTTGGCAATTTGATCTCTGGTTCCTCTGCCTTTTCTAAGACCAGCTTGTACATCAGGAAGTTCACAGTTCACGTATTGCTGAAGCCTGGCTTGGAGAATTTTGAGCATTACTTTACTAGCAATAAGCTTAGTGCCAAAGAATTGATGCATTTGAACTGTAGTCTTGGAGAAGACTTTTGAGTGTCCCTTGGACTGCAAGGAGAGTCATTCAGTCTATCCTCAAAGAAATCAGTTCTGAATATTCATTGAAAGGACTGATGCTGAAGCTCTAATACTTTGGCCACCTGATGGAAAGAACTGACTCATTTGAAAAGTACTGATGCTGGGAAAGATTGAAGGTGGGAAAAGAAGGGGAAGACAGAGGATGAGATGGTTGGATGGTCTCACAGACTCGATGGACATGAGTTTGAGTAAGCTCCGGGAGTTGGTGATGGACAGGGAAGCCTGGTATTCTGCAGTCCATGGGATCACAAAGAGTCAGACAAGACTGAGTGACTAAACTGAACTGAAAGTGACATTAAATTCATTCCAGAAAACACTTAGTAATTACAAAGAGTAAGACACACTAGGCTTAAAGAAAAATTAAAAGGTGAACAAGTAAATATGTTACAGTAAAATACAAATTTTTTAATGAGTTGATTAATACAGAGATGAGTTAAAGGGAATGCTTAGAGAAAACATACTGATATATTAGCTTCTGAAGAATTGTTAGGATGTGTATCTACTCAGTCACTCTGTCATGTGCAACTCTTTAGACTGCACCCCTCCAGGCTCCCATGTCCATGGGACTTTTGGGGCAAGAATAGTGAAGGAAGTTGCCCTTTCCTCCTCCAGGGATCTTCCGGGCCTAGAAATTGAAACTGTGTCTCCTTTGTCTCCTGCATTGCAGGCAAATTCCTTAAAGCTGAGCCATAGGGTAATTCCCTAGTGAGAAGGATATTCCTGCAAGATGCACAATCCTCACACCTGAGCTCCTAACCTAACCATTCCTAGACATCATTAAAACCACCCTTCCCTAGTAGCAAACTTTGTCAGTTCTTACCTAGACATGTAAAATAACACATTATATTATCCACTTTTGCCATTAGTCTTCTCGTCTGGAAGACATTCTCTGGATTCCCAAGAGAATTGTCTTTCTTTACATCTATATTAGAACACATATATCCACACTATCTAATATGCAGTTTTTCAGGGAAGTCTTTCCTGGGTGAATTTCCCCTAAAATAGTTTCCATTGCATTATGAGTTTCTCTGTACAAATTTGTTTACATCCATACTGGACTATAACCTCAGTAACAACAAAAGGTATTTTTAGGTTTAACCAAAAACAGAATGGGAAAGACTAGAGATCTCTTCAATAAAATTAGAGCTACCAAGGGGATATTTCATGCAAAGATGGGCTCAATAAAGGACAGAAATAGTATGGACCTAACAGAAGCAGAAGATATTAAGAAGAGGTGGCAAGAACACAGAAGAACTGTACAAAAAGATCTTCACGACCCAGATAATCACAATGGTGTGATCACTGACCTGACCTAGAGCGAGACATCCTGGAATGTGAAGTCAAGTGGGCCTTAGAAAGCATCTCTATGAACAAAGCTAGTGGACGTGATGGAATTCCAGTTGAGCTATTTCAAATCCTGAAAGACAATGATGTGAAAGTGCTGCACTCAATATGCCAGCACATTTGGAAAACTCAGCAGTGGCCACAGGACTGGAAAAGGTCAGTTTTCATTTCAATCCCAAACAAAGGCAATGCCAAAGAATGCTCAAACTACTGCACAATTGCACTCATCTCACATGCTAGTAAAGTAATGCTCAAAATTCTCCAAGCCAGGCTTCAGCAATATGTGAACTGTGAACTTCCTGATGTTCAAGCTGGTTTTAGAAAAGGCAGAGGAACCAGAGATCAAATTGCCAACATCGGCTGGATCATGGAAAAAGCAAGAGAGTTCCAGAAAAACATCTATTTCTGCTTTATTGACTATGCCATAGCCTTTGACTGTGTGGATCACAATAAACTGTGGAAAATTCTGAAAGAGATGGAAATACCAGACCACCTGACCTGTCTCTTGAGAAATCTGTATGCAGGTCAGGAAGCAACAGTTAGAACTGGACATGGAACAACAAACTAGTGCCAAATAGGAAAAGGAGTAAGTCAAGGCTGTATATTGTCACTCTGTTTATTTAACTTACATGCAGAGTACATCATGAGAAATGCTGGGCGGTAAGAAACACAAGCTGGAATCAAGATTGCTGGGAGAAATATCAATAACCTCAGATAGGCAGATGACACCACCCTTATGGCAGAAAGTGAAGAGGAACTAAAAAGCCTCTTGATGAAAGTTAAAAGGAGAGTAAAAAAGTTGGCTTAAAGCTCAACATTCAGAAAGCAAAGATCATGGCATCCCGTCCCATCACCCCATGGGAAATAGATGGAGAAACAGTGGAAACAGTGTCAGACTTTATTTTTCTGGGCTCCAAAATCACTGCAGATGGTGACTGCAGCCATGAAATTAAAAGGTACTTACTTCTTGGAAGGAAAGACATGACCAACCTAGATAGCATGTTCAAATCAGAGACATTACTTTGCCAACAAAGGTCCATATAGTCAAGGCCATGGTTTTTCCAGTGGTTATGTATGGATGTGAGAGCTGGACTGTGAAGAAGCCTGAGTGCCGAAGAACTGATGCTCTTGAACTGTGGCTTTGAGAAGACTCTTGAGAGTCCCTTGAACTGCAAGGAGATCCAACCAGTCCATTCTGAAGGAGATCAGTCCTGGGATTTCTTTGGAGAGAATGATGCTCAAGCTGAAACTCCAGTACTTTGGCCACCTCATGTGAAGAGTTGACTCACTGGAAAAGACTCTGATGCTGAAAGGGATTGGGGGCAGGAGGAGAAGGGGACGACAGAGGATGAGATGGCTGGATAGCATCACTGACTCGATGGACATGAGTCTGAGTGAACTCCAGGAGTTGGTGATGGACAGGAAGCCCAGGCCGGTTGCGATTCATGGGGTCACAAAGAGTCGGACACGACTGAGCGACACTGAACTGAACTGAACTGATTTGCAACAAGTTGGCCTGAACATGGCTTCAATTCTCCTTGAGTTTACTGGCAAGAGACAGAATAATTAGACCAGAGTTTTATACCCAGTTAAGTTCAGTTCAGTAGCTCAGTCATGTCCAATTCTTTCTGACCCCATAGACTGCAGCATGCCAGGCTTCCCTGTCCATCACCAACTCCCGGAGCTTACTCAAATCATGTCCATCGAGTCAGTGATGCCATACAACCGTCTCATCCTCTGTCTTCTCTTTCTCTTCCTGACTTCAATCTTTCCCAGCATCAGGGTCTTTTCCAGTGAGTCAGTTCTTCACATCAGGTGGGCAAGTACTGGAGCTTCAGCTTCAGGATCAGTCCTTCCAATGAATATTCAGGACTGATTTCCTTTAGGATGGACTGGTTGTATCTCCTTGCAGTCCAAGGGACTCTCAAGAGTCTTCTCCAGCACCACAGTTTAAACTCATCAATTCTTTGGTGTTCAGCTTTCTTTATAGTCCAACTCGCACATCCATATATGATTACTGGAAAAACCATAGCTTTGACTAAACAGACATTTATTGGCAAAATAATGTCTCTACTTTTTAATATGTTGTCTAGTTTGGTCGTAGCTTTTCTCCCAAGGAGCAAGGGTCTTTTAATTTCATGGCTGCAGTCACCATCTGCAGTGATTTGGAGCCCCCCAAAATAAAGTCTTTTACTATTTTCATTGTTTCCCCATCTATTTGCCATGCTGCAACTGCTGCTAAGTTGCTTCAGTCGTGTCTGACACTGTGTGACCCCATAGATGGCAGCCCACCAGGCTCCCCCATCCCTGGGATTCTCCAGGCAAGAACATTGGAGTGGGTTGCCATTTCCTTCTCTATTTGCCATATAGCACTAGAATAAATACTAGCAGGGGTATGTGTTTCCCGTTCCCTATTACCTCTTAAGGAGTACAAAAAAATCTAGCAGAAGTCTCTATCAGATTCCTGGAGAGGTACTCTGACTTTTGGACTAGGTAACTTGCAAGATGCATGACTAGGGGATCATTATCAAAGGTAAGAGTTTAAAGGAAACAAGAAGATGTGTAGATGGTGATGGTCCCATCACTTCCTTCATGGATGGGCAGAGTTATCATTTCTCTTCACATGTCTGGAGGGTAATAGTCCAAATCTTGTCATTTCTGGCATGATGTGTCATGTCAGTGGCAGGACAGAAGATCAGCATTCATGGTTGCAGAAGGCCTAGCCTCTATTGTAATGTAATCCCAGAAAAAAAGTCTAAATTTGTGATTATATCTTTTATGACATGGTGGGTGTATGAGTTGATTCTTTACCTCAAACCTCTACTAGGTTTCATTACTTAAGTAGTCAAGTCTAGCTGGTTTCCATGGAGCTTTGCATAAAGGCTGACATCCAAATTGTCAATCTTGAAAAATAAATCCCTTCCCTCACAATACTGGTTTAATTTTTTTCTGTAAGTACCAACTATTGGCAGCTTTTCACATGGGCAAATTTGTTTATTTTATAATCTGTATAGTCTATAGGATAAAGCTAATAGCATTTTCACTTTTACTTTTACTATGGCATAAATGGTTTCAATATTTCTTTACTGTATATGTGTATAATTTTAACTGTAATATTTAAAAATGTATCAATTCATTTGCATACTATTTGATGTTTAGCTTTTCTAATTTTTCATAGCATAGAAAACATTATAATGAAATATACCCAGAGATTTATTGAATCAATCCTCTAAGGAAAACATACTATAGTCACAAAGTTAGGAAAAGAATAAGCAATGATTTAGACAAATCTAAGCTTAAATTTTGGCTCAGTTCTTAATTATCTGCATGACCCTGGGAAATTCTCCCTACTTGAAAAGTCATATTAATACAAATTCAAAACTTGATGAACTCTCTCCGTGGTAGGTAGTGAATGTAAAATATCTAATCCCATTTTAGCCCAAACTGAAAATAATAGTCATATATATTATAATATCAAATATTATAGAGCAAATTCTTAGTGTGAGAAATTGTATTCAAATTTGGAAATAGGCATTTATTAATATATTTATAAATTGCTTTACAAAGAAGTTATAAATTTTTCTAAGATATTTATTATCATGGTTATTCAAATTCTTTTCTTCCTTTCTTTGCATTAGATGCAAACAGAAAAGGGATTTTTAAAGTAAAGGAGGGCAGCAAGCAGAGATAAACAGAATCTCTGGAGGGAAAATTGAACAGGCATGAGGGAATGACCAGTAACATCTGACAGAAAAAGGGTCTCACTGTGGACAGATGAATCTCTGGAGAACCTGATAAAGGGATCACATTCCACTTTTTTGGGTATTTGCTCAAGCCTGGAGGCAAGAGGAATTCAGTCCAAGAGTATTTAAATTGTCATGTGGAGAAAGTAGGTTTGCAATAAAGGAAAATAAAGACAAGACAAAGAAAATTTTAGAGGCAAAATATGAAAATTGGTACTATTTATGGTTCTTATTTATGTTAGCCAATTTAAAATTAGTTTAATTCATTTTGAATTTTTATTTTTACTTTTTTGATTTGAAGGAATAATATTAAACATTTTGTAACACATTGTGTTTTCTATTCATGGAACTCTAACTATAATCAATATGTTGGTATGCTCACTGACCTTGTTTTAAACAGATGGATAAATGGATTAAGAATAATTTCACTATCTTAAGGTCCAGAAATTAGTTAACTACAGTCCATGTGTATTTTAGTCTCTCAGTCATGTCCAACTCTTTGGGACCTTGTGGACTATAGCCCACCAGGCTCCTCTGTCCATAGAATTTTCCAGGCAAGAATACTGGAGTGGGTTGCCACTTCCTTTTCCAGGGGAACTTCATGACCCAGGGATTGAACCCAAGTCTCCTGCATTGCAGGTGGATGCTTTACTGCTTGAGCTACCAGGGAAGCCCTAACTAAAGTCTATAGAAATGTCTATAAGAGATTGCTTAAACTTTCTAGGACAGCAAAGTTACTGAATCATCCCTTGAGCAGTTTCAAATTTTAATCAGATGTGCAGACTAAATATTTAATTGGATTTCTTTTCTGATTACCCAGCTATTTGTACTTAAAATTTCCTATTTATCTCTCCCTAATCAAAAAACTAATATTAATGTGAAAATGCTAATCTGTCTTTTTTTTTTATTTTATTATTATTTTTTAAATTTTTCTTATCTTTACAATATTGTATTACTTTTACTATACATCGAGATGGATCCGCCACCAGAATACACGTGTTCCCCATCCTGAACCCTCCTCCCTCCCCCCTTCCCACACCCTCCCTCCAGGTCTTCCCAGTGCTCCAGTCCCAGGCATCTGTTATAGGGCATCGTACCTGGACTGACTCATTTCAGATATGATATTATATATATTTCAATGCTATTCTCCCCAATCGTCCCACCCTCTCCCAGTCCCAGAGTCCAAAAGTCTGTTCTATACATCAGTGTCTCTTTTGCTGTCTCATAAGCAGGGTGATTGTTACCATCTTTCTAAGTTCCATATATATGCGTTAGTATACTGTATTTGTGTTCTTCTTTCTGGCTTACTTCACTCTGTATAATAGGCTCCAGTTCCATCCACCTCATTAGAACTGATTCAAATGTATTCTTTTTAATGGCTGAGTAATACTCCATCGTGTATATGTACCACAGCTTGCTTATCCATTCATCTGTGGATGGACATCTAGGTTGCTTCCAAGTCCTGGCTATTGTAAACAGTGCTGCTATGAACATTGGGGTACATGTGCCTCTTTCAATTCTGGTTTTCTCAGTGTGTATGCCCAGCAGTGGGATTGCTGGGTCATAAGGCAGTTCTATTCCCAGTTTTTTGAGGAATCTCCATACTGTTCTCCATAGTGGCTGTACTAGTTTGCATTCCCACCAACAGTGTAAGAGGGTTCCCTTCTCTCCGCACCCTCTCCAGCATTTATTGCTTGTGGATTTTTGGATCGCAGCCATTCTGACTGGTGTGTAATGGTATCTCATAGTGGTTTTGATTTGCATTTCTCTGATAATGAGTGATGTTGAGCATCTTTTCATGTGTTTGTTAGCCATTTGTATGTCTTCTTTGGAGAAATGTCTATTAAGTTCTTTGGCCCATTTTTTGATTGGGTCATTTATTTTTCTGGAATTGAGCTGTAGAAGTTGCTTGTATATTTTTGAGATTAGTTGTTTGTCTGTTGCTTCATTTGCTATTATTTTCTCCCATTCTGTAGGCTGTCTTTTCAGCTTGCCTATAGTTTCCTTTGTTGTGCAGAAGCTTTTTAAGTTTGATTAGGTCCCATTTGTTCATTTCTGATTTTATTTCCGATATTCTGGGAGGTGGGTCATAGAGGATCCTGCTGTGATGTAAGTCAGAGAGTGTTTTGCCTATGTTTTCCTCTAGGAGTTTTATGTTTTCTGGTCTTATATTTAGCTTTTTAATCCATTTTGAGTTTATTTTTGTGTATGGTGTTAGACAGTGTTCTAGTTTCATTCTTTTACAAGTGTTCAACCAGTTTTCCCAGCACCACTTGTTAAAAAGATTGTCTTTAATCCATTGTATATTCTTGCCGCCTTTGTCAAAGATTAGGTGACCATATGTGCGTGGATTTATCTCTGGACTTTCTATTTTGTTCCATTGATCTATGTTTCTGTCTTTGTGCCAGTACCATACTGTCTTGATGACTGTAGCTTTATAGTAGAGCCTGAAGTCAGGCAGGTTGATTCCTCCAGTTCCGTTCTTCTTTCTCAAGATAGCTTTGGCTATTCGAGGTTTTTTGTATTTCCATACAAATTGAGAAATTATTTGTTCTAGCTCTGTGAAGAATACCGTTGGTAGCTTGATGGGGATTGCATTGAATCTATAAATTGCTTTGGGTAGTATACTCATTTTCACTATATTGATTCTACCAATCCACGAACATGGTATATTTCTCCATCTATTAGTGTCCTCTTTAATTCCTTTCAGCAGTGTTTTATAGTTTTCTAAATATAGGTCTTTAGATTCTTTAGGAAGATATATTCCTAAGTATTTTATTGTTTTCATTGCAATGGTGAATGGAATTGTTTCCTTAATTTCTCTTTCTATTTTCTCGTTATTAGTGTACAGGAATGCAAGGGATTTCTGTGTGTTAATTTTATATCCTGCAACTTTACTGTATTCATTGATTAGTTCTAGTAATTTTCTGGTGGAATCTTTAGGGTTTTCTACGTAGAGGATCATGTCATCTGCAAACAGTGAGAGTTTTACTTCTTCTTTTCCAATTTGGATTCCTTACACCTTTACTGAGGTACGTTTTGCACTTAGGCTAATGATTTGACAAAGAAGATCAATCCTGGAAATTGCTAATTTATTCAAAACACCCTGTCTGTAGCAACAGTAGTGCCTATATTCCTGAGGAAAGGAACCACAGTCCTCTTGGAACATCTTCTTCTACTACTACTACTACTACTAAGTCACTTCAGTCGTGTCTGACTCTGTGCGACCCCATAGATGGAACATCTAAGCACATATAAAAAGTGTAGCAGTTAAAAACTCCAGTCCAGGTCATGTCAATTTTCATAGCAGTAACACACTATCAATGATCAGATCTTTCCCTTTACTGTTGCTAGATTGTTTGAAATGGTAAATACTTTACAATTCTGTCACATCCATGTATTCTAATACTTCAATCATATTCCAAAATATAAGGGCTTCCCTGGTATCTCAGTTGGTAAACAAGCCAACCTGCAATGCAGGAGACCCTTGTTAGATTCCTGAATCAGAAAGATGCCCTGGAGAAAGGATAGGCTACCCACTCTAGAATTCTTGGGTTTCCCTGGTGGCACAGTCAGTGAAGAATCTACCTGCAATGAGGAAGACCTGTGTTCTGTCCCTGGGTTGGGAAGATCTCCTGGAGGAAGGCATGGCGATCTATTCCAGTATTCTCCTTTGGAGTATCCCATGGACAGAGGAGCCTGGCAGGCTACAGTCCATGGAGGTCACAAACAGTCAGACACAACTAAGCACAGCAGATAGTTTTATTCTAGATAATCCAGCTCATTTTCAGAATAATGTACTCATTATTCCTGTGATTCTTCTCTTCTAGGAAGCTTTGGGAAGAGATCATTACACTAAATCCATGTAGATTTAAAAAAAAAAACTTTTTGGCTGTGTCCTACAGGTGGGATCTTAGATCTCTGACCAGAAATTGAACCCATATTCCCTGCATTGGGAGGTCATCATTGGACCACCAGAGAAGTCCCCAATTAGACACTTAAAGATTAATTTAAGCTCAAGATTGAGTTCTTTATTCAGAGAAAAATATATTTATTATATACATCTACATAGTCTCTTCATATATGATGTAATATAATGTATATGTATTCAGAGTTAATATAAAAGAAGTGTAAGTATTTGAAGTTTTACAATACAGAATTCAATAGCTAACTACATGTGTTTAATTTTAAAGTACTAAACATGGAGAAAGGTTCCTAAGCACTACCTGTAAAGAGACACTGATGTATAGACCAGACTTTTGGACTCTGGGACCGGGAGAGGGTGGGATGATTGGGGAGAATAACATTGAAATATGTATAATATTATATCTGAAATGTATTAATTGTTCAAACTAAATACTGTCATGTTACAATTTGTTCGTATTAGATGTTTGTAATGTTTCTGATAATCAATAAAAGAGATTCTTGATAAAAAAATAATAAATAAAAACCATTCTCTTATGCTCAAAAAAAAAAAAAAAAAGAATGAAATGATTCACATTTTCAGTTGTTGAAGGAACAAAGACAGGTGAAATGAAGATCCTGATAACAGAACTCATGGCCTCTTTATCCTAGAAATCTCTAAAATGACATTCTTTCAACATAATTAATACCATATAATGGCTGCTCTAGTATTTGTCTATACTATATATATACGTGCATGCTCAGTCACTCAGTTGTGTCTGACTCTTTGTGACCCTATGGACAATATGTAGCACACCAGGCTCCTCTGTCTATGAAATTTTACAGATAGGAATATAGAAGTGGGTTGTCATTCCCTACTCCAGGGAATCTTCCTGACCCATAGATCAAACCTGCATCTCTTGCATTAGCAGGCAGATTCTTTACTATTGTACCACCTGGGAAGCCACAGTTCAGTTCAGTCGCTCAGTCGTGTCTGACTCTTTGCAACTCCATGGACTGCAGCATGCCAGGCCTCCCTGTCCATCACCAACTCCTAGAGTTTTCTCAAACTCATGTCCATCGAGTTGGTGATGCCATCAACCATCTCATCTGCTGCCATCCCCTTCTCATTCTGTCTTCAATCTTGTCTTTTCCATTGAGTCAGTTGTTCACATCAGGTGGCCAAAGTATTGGAGCTTCAGCTTCAGGATCAGTCCTTCCAATGAATATTCAGGACTGATTTCCTTTAGGATGGACTGGTTGGATCTCTTTGCAGTCCAAGGGACTCTCAATAGTCTTCTCCAACACCACAGTTCAAAAGCATCGATTCTTCGGTGCTCAGCTTTCTTTATAGTCCAACTATCACATCCATATATGACTACTAGAAAAAACAGCTTTGACTAGATGCACCTTTGTTGGCAAAGTAATGTCTCTGCTTTTTAATACACTGTCTATGTTGGTCATAACTTTTCTTCCAAGGAGCAAGGGTCTTTTAATTTCATAGCTGCAGTCACCATCTGTAGTGATTTTGGAGCTCCCCCAAAATAAATTCTGCCACTGTTTCCACTCTCTCCCCATCTATTTGCCATGAAGTGATGGGACCAGATGCCATAATCTTAGTTTTATGAATGTTGAATTTTCAGCCAACTTTTTCACCCTCATCTTTTACTTTCATCAAGAGGCTCTTTAGTTCTTCTTCCACTGTATATAGACTATATTCAATAAATTGTAGTTACATTCTTTTTCAAACTTGTTGGTAAGAAGAATTACTCCCATTTTCCAAATATTTTATTAAAGGTTAATCTGTCTACATATGAGGATGAAAGTTTTAGATATTTCTGTTTTTAGTACATACTGGAAGAGTTCAACCTCCTTAAGTTATAATATAAGGTATTTATAAGGTTATTCATTTCTTTTCTTTTTTTAAGATTATCCACTAACTATAAAAGTCCATTTTTAATCAGATTAGAGTTTTCATTTTTCTATTTTAACAAAGAAAAAGTAAGCTTTCGACATTTTGTAGACTGTTCTTGAAGTGAATTACAATTTAATCATACAGTTTGGCCATTACCACCACAGGAAATAACAACAATAAAACTTTATTAGAAATTAAAGCTGTATCACAGTAACTTGTAGCCTTTTCAAAATACATAGTAATTCTTATTCATACTACAAATACCTAGACATAGAGAAATACTGAAATCTAAAATGATAGACCTTATTACTTTGTAAACTTGAGTGAGAAGAAAAGGTGAGTAAAACAAGAATTTTCTCATAAAACTGTTTCAACTGAGCTTCAGATCAGATCAGATCAGATCAGTCGCTCAGTCGTGTCCGACTCTTTGCGACCCCATGAACCTCAGCACGCCAGGCCTCCCTGTCCATCACCAGCTCCCGGAGGTCACTCAGACTCGCATCCATCGAGTCAGTGATGCCATCCAGCCATCTCATCCTCTGTCGTCCCCTTCTCCTCCTGCCCTCAATCCCTCCCAGCATCAGAGTCTTCTCCAATGAGTCAACTCTTCGCATGAGGTGGCCAAAATACTGGAGTTTCAGCTTTAGCATCATTCCTTCTAAAGAAATTCCAGGGCTGATCTCCTTCAGAATGGACTGGTTGGATCTTCTTGCAGTCCAAGGGACTCTCAAGAGTCTTCTCCAACACCACAGTTCAAAAGCATCAATTCTTCGGCGCTCAGCCTTCTTCACAGTCCAGCTCTCACATCCATACATGACCACAGGAAAGACCATAGCCTTGACTAGGCGAACCTTTGTTGGTAAAGTAATGTCTCTGCTTTTGAATATGCTATCTAGGTTGGTCATAACTTTCCTTCCAAGGAGCAAGCATCTTTTAATTTCATGGCTGCAGTCACCATCTGCAGTGATTTTGGAGCCCAGAAAAACAAAGTCTGACACTGTTTCCACTGTTTCCCCATCTATTTCCCATGCAGTGATGGGACCAGATGCCATGATCTTCGTTTTCTGAATGTTGAGCTTTAAGCCAACCTTTTCACTCTCCACTTTCACTTTCATCAAGAGGCTTTTTAGCCCCTCTTCACTTTCTGCCATAAGAGTGGTGTCATCTGCATATCTGAGGTTATGGATATTTCTCCCGCAATCTTGATTCCAACTTGTGTTTCTTCCAGTCCAGCATTTCTCATGATGTACTCTGCATATAAGTTAAGTAAACATGGTGACAATATGCAGCCTTGATGTACTCCTTTTCCTATTTGTAACCAGTCTGTTGTTCCATGACCAGTTCTAACTGTTGCTTCCTGACCTGCATACAGATTTCTTAAGAGGCAGATCAGGTGGTCTGGTATTCCCATCTCTTTCAGAATTTTCCATAGTTTATTGTGATCCACACAGTCAAAGGCTTTGGCATAGTCAATAAAGCAGAAATAGATGTTTTTCTTGATATTGCATAAGAATATTGCATAATCTAAATATGACTAATCAAATAATGAGGACAGTTTTTTTTGTGGAGCCTAGGACTTCAATAGGAGAAGGCTATGGCACCCCACTCCAGTACTCTTGCCTGGGAAATCCCATGGATAGAGGAGCCTGGTGGGCTACAGTCCATGGGGTCAAGAAGAGTCGGACACAACTGAGCAACTTCACTTTCACTTTTCACTTTCATGCACTGGAGAAGGAAATGGCAACCCACTCCATATTCTTGCCTGGAGAATCCCAGGAATGGGCGCCTGATGGGCTGCCGTCTATGGGGTTGCACAGAGTCCGACACGACTGAAGTGACTTAGCAGCAGCAGCAGCAGGACTTCAATACTGACTACTCTATATCCATAACATTTATAGAACAGTAGCTTAATTAGCTGTATATTAACTTAATCTGGAATTTTTGAAAATACAGTACTGATTTAGGTTTCTTTACATTAACTTAGAGAACTGATGTATCAACTTAAAAGGAAAGTAGGAGTAGCACTAAAACAACTCCAACTCAACACTTTAATATCACACATTTTGAAAAAGTGTCAATTTTCTTTCATGATTTTTCACTTATCTTTTAAAATATATTGTCAAAATTTGCATTCTGAGGTTTGTGGAACCAAAACAGTAAATAAAACAGAAGTACTTCTTTTTAAACTGAGCATGTTCCTTGCTCTTGATATCCTACTCCGGGAATAAGACCTGATGACCACTCAGTTTCCTCTTACTACTTATCTCTTAACAATATTGGTCTAATTGTGTCTATTATTACACAGATGCATTAACCACCCTTAAAAATATCACTTTTATATGAAAATCAGGATAGTTCCATAGAAGGATGTGGTGGTCTTCAAGGTGAATCTCTTTTTCTCTAGAAACTATAAGAGGAATACATGAATATGTAACTATCAACATCAACAATTAGATTTTTAACAATTATTGAAAACTTAATTACATGCAGAACAAAGCTCAAATCACTTACATATATTAGCTCAAGCATGAGGTCCTCTGAGGTAGGCACTGTTATTATTGTGATGGTATAATTAAGATAATTGAGCCACAGAGACAATAAATTATGCCTATGTTCACATAACTAAGAGGTGAGAAGCCAAAATGCTAATTCAAGTATGTGTCAGAGATCAGATTAGTAAGAATAAAACATTTTAAACGTTTGTCTTTATTAAAACTTTTGCTCGTTTTTATTTTTATTTAATACATATTTGTACATATCCCTTAGTTCTAAAAGACTTATGAGAGAAAAGACACCTCTCAGCTCTGTGTGTCCTCATTTGCACTTCCTTCTCAGAGACAAGAACATTCAATTGCTTACGGCAATTTCTCTGAAACTTGTCAATATCTGTCTTTGGAATTTTATAGTGTGAAAATAATCAAAGTGTTAGTAGCATTAAATCTATTTCACTGTCTAGATTTTTGGTTTGTGGTTCAGTTGCTCAGATATGTCTGACTCTTTGCAACCCCATGGACTGCAGCACACTAGGTTTTCCTGTCCTTCACCATCTCCCTGAGTTTGCTCAAGCTCATGTGCATTGAGTCACTGATGCCATCCAACCGTCTCTTCATCTGTCATCACCTTCTCCTCCTGCCTTCAATCATTCCCAGCATCAAGGTCTCTTCCAATAAGCCTGCTCTTCACAGCAGGTGGCCAAAGTATTGTAAATTCAGCTTCAGCACCAGTCCTTCCAAAGAATATTCAGGGTCATTTTCTTTAGGATCAACTGGTTGGATCTCCTTGCAGTCCAAGGGACTCTCAAGAGTCTTCTCCAACACCACAGTTCAAAAGCATCAATTCTTCGGCGCTCAGCCTTCTTCACAGTCCAGCTCTCACATCCATACATGACCACAGGAAAGACCATAGCCTTGACTAGGCGAACCTTTGTTGGCAAAGTGATGTCTCTGCTTTTGAATATGCTATCTAGGTTGGTCATAACTTTCCTTCCAAGGAGTGAGCATCTTTTAATTTCATGGCTGCAGTCACCATCTGCAGTGATTTTGGAGTCCAGAAAAATAAAGTCTGACACTGTTTCCACTGTTTCTCCATCTATTTCCCATGTAGTGATGGGACCAGATGCCATGATCTTCGTTTTCTGAATGTTGACCTTTAAGCCAACCTTTTCACTCTCCACGAGACAGCAAAAGAGACACTGATGTATAGAACAGTCTTTTGGGACTCTGGAAGAGGGAGAGGGTGGGATGATTTGGGAGAATGGCATTGAGATATGTATAATATTATATTTGAAACGAGTCGCCAGTCCAGGTTCGACGCCTGATACCGGATGCCAGGGGCTGGTGCACTGGGACGACCCAGAGGGATGGTATGGGAGGGAGGAGGGAGGAGGATTCAGGATGTGGAACACATGTATACCTGTGGCGGATTCATTTTGATGTATGGCAAAACCAATACAATATTGTAAAGTTAAATAAAATAAAATAAAAAGAAAAGAAAGTCTATCATTGTATCCATTCTTCCCTCATCTATTTGCTATGAAATGATGGTACTGTATGCCATGATCTTCATTTTTTTTTAATGTTGAATTTTAAGGCAGCTTTTTCACTCTCCTTTTTCACCTTCATGAAGAGACTCTTTAGTTCCTCTTCGATTTCTGCCATAAGATGTCATCTGTATATCTGAGGTTATTCATATTTCTCTTGGTAGTCGTGATTCCAGCTTGTGTATGACCATAAAATACTAAGTATATTAACTTTTAGACATGGAAATTCTGCTCTCACTATATGCTTCAGTCATTGATCAAGTAAAAAAATGCATTCTGTACACAGAATATTTTATCCCATTTCAAGAAATTAAAATGTCTCTTTTCTGTTTTTCTGTTTGTAAAGGTCTATGCATCCATATCTCTTTGCTGAAGCAGCTGAAATGTATTTCATGAACCTGTAAGTAAACTATTTTCACGAGTGTGTGTTAGAATATAGTGGTTTTTTTATTTTTTAATTTTGGACACCAAATATAATTTCCATGATGTAGTAAACAAAGCTATTCACAAATAGAAGCAATTGCACAATTTTCATGACTGTTTCAGCACCACTTATAAAGAGGATGTGCTATGTGCTTAGTTGCTCAGCCACGTCAGATCCTTTGTGACCCCATGGACTATAGCCCCTCAGGCTCTTCTGTCCATGGGGATTTTCCAGGCAAAGTGGGTTGCCATGCCTTCCTCCAGGGGATCTTCCCAACCCAGGGATCGAATGCAGGTCTCCTGCATTGCAGAAGTCTTTACTGTCTGAGCCACCAGGGAAGCCCTATAAAGAGGATATATTGCCTATACTCATTTATTGTCTGAAGAACAAACAGGGCTTCTGAGGTTACTCTGTGTGGTGTCAGTCACACCTGCTAGGTCTATAGATAAGGTTACATTGCTTGTAGAAGAGCTAGCTGACTCTGCTGTGTGATTTAAAAGTGAAAGTGAAGTCGCTCAGTCGTGTCTGACTCTTTGCGACCCCGTGGATTGTAGCCCACCAAGCTCCTCTGTCCATGGGATTCTCCAGGCAAGAATACTGCAGTGGGTTGCCATTTTCTTCTCCAGGGGATCTTCCCAACCCAGGGAATAAACCCAGGTCTCCTGCATTGCGGGTAGATGCTTTAACCTCTGAGCCACCAGTGAAGCCCTCATTTAAACAACTCCTTTATTGAGATGGGTTTCCCTTGTGACTCAGCTGGTAAAGAATGAGATGAACTCATTTGTATTCATTAATATCATATATGATTGCATGTGCATGGTAAGATGCTTCAGTCATGTCTGACTTTGTGTGACCCTATGGATTCTAGCCCACCAGGTTTCTAAGTCCATGTGGATTCTCTAGGCAAGAATACTGGGGTGGGTTGTGATTCTCTCCTCCAGGGAAACTTCCCAATTTAGGGATCAAATCCTCTTATCTCCTGCATAGGCAGGCATGTTCTTTAACGCTAGCACCACCTGGGATAATGTTTGTACTGGGGTGTATTTTATCACAGATGGTCACTGACTTAAAGATGTTTTGACTTTAAGTTTTCTGAGTTTATGATACTGTAAAAGCAATACACATTCAATAGAAATTGTGCTTCATATTTTGAGTTTTAATCTTTCCCAGGTTAGTGATATACAATTGGGCAGTGACAGCCACCACAGTTTCCAGGCTTGAATTGTGAGGCTAAACAACTGACACACTTACAACCATTCTTAACCCTCTCATCACTTTTTTTTTTTTTTGACTTTCAGTACAATATTCAATAAATTACATGAGATACACAACACTTTATTAAAAAAGTAATATTTTGCCTAACTCTAGGTTGATGTAAATGTTCTCATCTCCTTTAGGGTAAGCTAGCCTAAACTGTGATGCTCTGTAATTATGTGTATTAAATGGATTTTCCATGTATGATATTGTTAACTTGTGGTGGGTTCATCTAGATGAGCCCCATAATAAGTCAAGGAAAATTTGCATGTTATGTTGTTTTTGTCTCCTTTATTGTTTTTTTCTTTCAATTCTTTTCTCTGTGAATTTTTTTCTTTTGTTTTGCAGAATGGCTTTTATTTTCTCCACTACTTAGTAATGTTATAAAGTTGTATGGTACTTTTAATATTACGTTTATTTAAGCAAAATATATAATTATCAAAATGGCAACCCACTCCAGTGTTCTTGCCTGGAGAAACCCAGGGATGGGGGAGCCTGGTGGGCTGCTGTCTATGGGGTCACACAGAGTGGGACACGACTGAAGCGATGCAGCAGCAGAAGCAGCAGAGGACACTTACATTGTCCTCTATCACTTGTTTTGTCAATACTATTTTTCTTGCTTTCATTTTCACTGCTGTACATGGTAATATATACTGCTGCTTTGTCAGCTTTTTAAAAAAAAATTATTATTTTTAAAATTATTTTATTTTTTTTACTTTATAATATTGTATTGGTTTTGCCATACATCAACATGCATTCGCTTTATTAATATTTTTTCACATGTAATTATTGCAAAGTGGACCACTACAAAATTTATAGTTCCTCAGTTATTTTCTCTTCACCCATTTTTTGTCATTTTTAGGGTTGAAATATTCACATCTGTTTATTCACTTTAATTCCCACATTATGTCAAAAATATATCTATATATATATAGTTTTCAAAATCAGTATTCTGAGGAAGAGAATATAGTATCCTAGTTTTTACTTAGTTGCCTGATCTATATCTGCAGTAGTATCTTCAAGGAAAGTTCATGGCACAATATTCTTAAGAGTTTTTAGAGTCATACAAATATAAATTGAAAGGATGTTCTTTTAGTATATTTAAGATATAATTTCATTCTTTAACAGTTTTTATTATAAGTAGCTTAGAAAATTATTCTACGTTATTTGATCCACATATAGAAATATACTCCCATGACCTTTGATATGTGACTATACTTCTATCCAACTAGGCAGGATATATTTTTCCATCTACTTAGTACTGGGTATGTTTTGGCCAATCGATGTTAGATTGTAAGACTAAAAGTGAAACTTTAACTGTGCTTGTACGATTTGGGTCGATCTCTTGTGACCTACATTAGGAAGAGCATGCTCCAGGTAGCTGCTGTCATTTCTGACACTGATCTAGAATGAAGACACAGAGTCAGTCTTACCTGACTGGAAGTGTGAAGTTCAGACTTGTCCAGCTGGTAAGCCACGCTAAGATCAGCTGAACCATAGCAAACCTATGAGGCCCATGAAATAGAAAAATATAGAATCATTTCATCCACCTCACTAAGGTGGATGAAACTGGAGCCTATTATACAGAATGAAGTAAGCCAGAAAGAAAAACAACAATACAGTATACTAACGCATATATATGGAATTTAGAAAGATGGTAACGACAATCCTGTATGTGAGATAGCAAAAGAGACACATGTATAGAATAGTCTTTTGGACTCTGTGGGAGAGGAAGAGGGGGGATGATTTGGGAGAATGGCATTAAAACATGTATAATATCATATAAGAAATGAATCGCCAGTCCAGGTTCGATGCAGGATACAGGATGCTTGGGGCTGGTGCACTGGGATGACCCAGAGGGATGATATGGGGAGGGAGATGGGAGGGGGGTTCAGGATTGGGAGCATGTGTATACCCGTGGCGGATTCATGTTGATGTATGGCAAAACCAATACAGTACTGTAAAGTAAAAAAAAAAAAAAAAAAAGAATAATAATAAAAAATTAAAAAAAAAGAAATATATAAAATTGTTGCAATAAGCCATTGACATTTTGAAATGCTTACTTACCAGAATTGCAGGAATGACTAACATTGTTTCTGTTAAGTGGCTCGGACCATGAACTCCTTATTGCCAAATTCAGACTTAAATTGAAGAAAGTAGGGAAAACCACTAGACCATTCAGGTATGACCTAAATCAAATCCCTTATGATTATACAGTGGAAGTGAGAAATAGATTTAAGGGCCTAGATCTGAAAGATAGAGTGCCTGATGAACTATGGAATGAGGTTCGTGACACTGTACAGGAGACAGGGGTCAAGACCATCCCCATGGAAAAGAAATGCAAAAAAGCCAAATGGCTGTCTGGGGAGGCCTTGCAAATAGCTGCAAAAAGAAGAGAAGCGAAAAGCAAAGGAGAAAAGGAAAGATATAAACATCTGAATGCAGAGTTCCAAAGAATAGCAAGAAGACATAAGAAAGCCTTCTTCAGCGATCAATGCAAAGAAATAGAGGAAAACAACAGAATGGGAAAGACTAAGGATCTATTCAAGAAAATCAGAGATATCAAAGGAACATTTAATGAAAAAATGGGCTCGATAAAGGACAGAAATGGTATGGACCTAACAGAAGCAGAAGATATTAAGAAGAGTGGCAAGAATACACAGAAGAACTGTACAAAAAAGAGCTTCACGACACAGATAATCATGGTGGTGTGATCACTGACCTAGAGCCAGACATCCTGGAATGTGAAGTCAAGTGGGCCTTAGAAAGCATCACTAGGAACAAAGCTAGTGAAGGTGATGGAATTCCAGTGGAGCTCTTCCAAATCCTGAAAGATGATGCTGTGAAAGTGCTGCACTCAATATGCCAGCAAATTTGGAAAACTCAGCAGTGGCCACAAGATTGGAAAAGGTCAGTTTTCATCCCAATCCCAAAGAAAGGCAATACCAAAGAGTGCTCAAACTACCACACAATTGCACTCATCTCACACGCTCGTAAAGTAATGCTCAAAATTCTCCAAGCCAGGCTTCAGCAATATGTGAACCGTGAACTTCTTGATGTTCAAGCTGGATTTAGAAAAGGCAGAGGAACCAGAGATCAAATTGCCAACATCCGCTGGATCGTGGAAAAAGCGAGAGAGTTCCAGAAAAACATCTATTTCTGCTTTATTGACTATGCCAAAGCCTTTGACTGTGTAGATCACAATCAACTGTGGAAAATTCTGAGAGAGATGGGAATACCAGACCACCTGATCTGCCTATTGAGAAACCTGTATTCAGGTCAGGAAGCAACAGTTAGAACTGGTCATGGAACAACAGACTGGTTCCAACTAGGAAAAGGAGTACGTCAAGGCTGCATATTGTCACCATGTTTATTTAACTTATATGCAGAGTACATCATGAGAAACGCTGGACTGGAAGAAACACAAGCTGGAATCAAGATTGCAGGGAGAAATATCAATAACCTCAGATATGCAGATGATACCACCCTTATGGCAGAAAGTGAAGAGGAACTAAAAAGCCTCTTGATGAAAGTTAAAAAGGAGAGTAAAAAAGTTGGCTTAAAGCTCAACATTCAGAAAACGAAGATCATGGCATCTGGTCCCATCACTACATGGGAAATAGATGGGGAAACAGTGGAAACAGTGTCAGACTTTATTTTTCTGGGCTCCAAAATCACTGCAGATGGTGACTGCGGCCATGAAATTAAAAGACGTTTACTCCTTGGAAGGAAAGTTATGACCAACCTAGATAGCATATTCAAAAGCAGAGACATCACTTTGCCTACAAAGGTTCGCCTAGTCAAGGCTATGGTCTTTCCTGTGGTCATGTATGGATGTGAGAGCTGGTCTGTGAAGAAGGCTGAGCGCCGAAGAATTGATGCTTTTGAACTGTGGTGTTGGAGAAGACTCTTGAGAGTCCCTTGGACTGCAAGGAGATCCAACCGGTCCATTCTGAAGGAGATCAGCCCTGGGATTTCTTTGGAAGGAATGATGCTCAAGCTGAAACTCCAGTATTTTGGCCACCTCATGCGAAGAGTTGATTCATTGGAGAAGACTCTGATGCTGGGAGGGATTGGGGGCAGGAGGAGAAGGGGACGACAGAGGATGAGATGGCTGGATGGCATCACTGACTCGATGAATGTAAGTCTGAATGACCTCCGAGAGCTGGTGATGGACAGGGAGGCCTGGCGTGCTGCACTTCATGGGGTCACAAAGAGTCAGACACGACTGAGCGACTGATCTGATCTGATCTGATCTCTTTACATATTCCTTCATTGAACTTTTCTCCTTTTATATCTTCTGACTCCTATAAGACTTTTTCATTGTCTTTATTGCACCACATTCCTGTTCGGCTTCCCTGATAGCTCGGTTAGTAAAGAATCCACCTGCAATATAGGAGACCTGGTTTGATTCCTGGGTCAGGATCCCCGGGAGAAGGGATGAGCTACTCACTCCAGTGTTCTTGGGCTTCCCTTGTGGCTCAGCTGGTAAAGAATCAGTGTGCAACATGGGAGACCTGGGTTTGATCCCTGGATTGGGAAGACCCCCTGGACAAGGGAAAGTCTACCCACTCCAGTATTCTGGCATGGAGAATTCCATGGACTGTATGGGATCCCAAAGAGTTGGACAGGAATGAGCAACTGACTTTCATTTTCATTTTCCTGTTGTGTTTCTAAGAGTTATTTTCTTTATATTTATTCTTACTGACAGACTTTTTTGAGTCTTCATTTTCTGTTAATCCATTCATATAATTTTTAACTTCGATTTGAAAATATCCATTTTAATGTTTAAATAATCTCCCATTCTCTAACATTGTTTTCAAATCTTTGAATCATGGTTGTCTAATGTTCACATCTGATCACCCTTTGTGTTTTTCACTTTCATGCTACTTCTGATCAATGATTTCTCTTTTGTATTTACTTGTTTATCTCTGAGTGCAATACATTTAGTATGAAAATCAGTAGAGATAATTTTGGAGAAGGCAATGGCACCCCACTCCAGTACTCTTGCCTGGAAAATCCATGGACGGAGGAACCTGGTAGGCTACAGTCCATGGGGTCACTCAGAGTCGGACAGGACTGAACGACTTCACTTTCACTTTTCACTTTCATGCATTGGAGAAGGAAATGGCAACCCACTCCAGTACTCTTGCCTGGAGAATCCTGGGGATGGCGGAGCCTGGTGGGCTGCCGTCTATGGGGTCGCACAGAGTTGGACACGACTGAAGCGACTTAGCAACAGCAGCAGCAGCAGAGATAATTTTAATACTTTGCTAGTATGCTCTCTGTTGTTGCTGTTGTCTGCTTCCTTCTTTTGGTTCTTCTAGTTCTCCTGATATTCCTCTACGTCCTCTTACTTCTTGTCCTCATTTTTCTTATTTTTCTTCTTCTTCAGCATCTTTTTCATCTGTGTCTTCTGAAAGTTCCTATCTGACTCCCCAACACCTCCCTTTTCTTTACAACTAGATTCAGTTCAGTTCAGTCGTTCAGTCGTGTCTGACTCTTTGCGACCCCATGAATCGCAGCACAACCTCCCTGTCCATCACCAACTAGATTACTCCTTAGCAAACTAGCTCCCCGATGACTGAAGTGAAATTTCTCTCTAATCATATTTAACAATTTCCTCTTCTCCACTTAGTGTTTCAAAAGATCACTCTTCTTTTCTATATCTTCACGCCTCTCAAGGTCTTTCCATAGTTGTATTATTCCTTGCTCTTTTTGATACAGTCTTGGAGAATTTTTTTTTCCCTTCAACTTCCATTTAAATCAGTTTTTTCACATTGATTCTTCTTTCTCACCAATTCTTCTCTGTATCTATGTAGTTTTATTCTTTGACCTTCCTTCATAGAGAACACTACATCATTAACTTATTTGAATAAGTAGTAATCTATTTCAACAAAATTCAAATATTTTTTGGAAATATTTTAAAAATGTTCTTGTATGTCTTAGTGTGACTCTTTTCTATATTTCTTTACAGTATTATTGTAGCTGTACATCCTAATTTATTTTATTTTGTTATTAATTAGTGAATGAAATAGATTTTTCCAGAGCATCTCTTTGAAGGCAGTTTGAGATAATTATAAAGAGAAGGAGCCAGATCAAACATTCAGTGTCGATAACTGAAAGGTATATTTTTTTCTCCAAAATTACAGCCTTAACCAGATTGCTTTCTCTGAGTGCCTTATCTGTGACATTTTTGTAGAAACTTGTACCCTCAGTTCTGAGCAAAGTATGTCCTAGGGAAGTTCTGACAGAGTTCAAACTCATTTCACTTTTTAACTTGTTTCAAAAACAGCACGGTTTTCTTTAATCATTTCATGACAAGCCTTTACCTTCATAAGTATATTTTCTAGTCCTTTTTAAAACCCCTTACCCTTAAACCCTTTTAACACTCTATCAAATTTTCTCTGCTTCTTTCTCTTTAGATTCTACATATCTTGGCTCATTCTAACAACCTCCACTAAAACTAGAGTTTTTGATTCTGTCTTCCAGTTCTACTGCAAATGAAATGTGAACTTTTTTTCTTTTCTTTTGTCATTCTCCTTGTTGCTTTTGTGAATGTAAAAGATGGTGACTGAGAGGTTGTATTCAAGTCAGAAATTCTGTTAATAAATCATTTCTACAATTTTTAGTATTCATTTTTAAAGTTAAATCAGTAATTCAAAGTACATAACAAGACATTTAAATTAAACTAGGTTTTGAATCAGAGGCAACGTGACTTGACAGATTGTTTATAATTTATATATTTGTGCTCTGAAAATACTGAATTTTTGTAATTTGATTCATCAGTTGTATGTAAGAGACACACTTAGATTTTCTTACTTCAGTGATCTTTATTTTGTGGCTTTTCAGGGGAATAATGAAATGAAGAAACTTGTCTCTCCAGTGCAAATTTAAGGTATCCTGAATAGATTTCTCTTTAAAACACCTCATCAATAATCTGTCATATTTGTGAATTTGTTTACTGATGGTTCTGCCTTTCTCCTCCATGATTCAACTACTAATGTCTTCTTTAAACTTCATTTTACCATGCAACGTTCGATTGCTAAAGACCCTCTCTACAACCTCTCACTATCATCCATACCTCTTCATGTCTCCCAGCTTCATCCACATTTAGATGCCTGGATTCTTGCTCTGTACCATCACTAAAATTCTCCCAAAGCTGCTTATTAGTTATTTCATTCAAATGACATCACTAACCATTGAGTGGCAATATAGGCATTTTGACCTTGATTTACATAGAAGTGAAAAGGAAAACGTAATCAAAACTCTAAAATGTAGTAGTCTGAAACTGAACTCTGGCATTATGAACTTTAGCTCATGATCTTTAAACTTTTATGCTTTATGCTCTTGCACCATCTATATTATAATGTAAGTTTCATGCAGTTTTAAATTAAAGAATATTTTGTAGAAATGTACATTATTTTCATGCTTAAACTATAAGGATGTAAGATCAAATAGAATAAGTCAGCATTTGAAAAAGTGTAATATTTTTCATTTTCTTTAATTTTTTAAGGAATTTCCAATTCATTCAGCTGCCAGGAGTACTTCAACCTGACAAATAAAAGAACACCACAGCAAAAACTTAAGGAAAAAAAAAAAAAATCACCTGCTTTCAAAGATTAGAGAGAATGATGATTCATACTTGGAGTAAGTTTGTTTTGCTCTGACTTACCACAAATTGGGTGACAAGCAGTTCAAAGAAACTGCTATATAAGAAAAAGAAAGAAAAAAACTATATAAGTAATAGAATGTACAAAGTTTATGGTTGTCTTCTCTATGCAAAAGGAGCTATTGGAATTTAGAAAATCTGTTTCCCCCTGTTTCAGTTATCTGAGTTATCTGTTATGTTGCTGTATAACAATCCACCCCAAAATTTAGAGGGCTAAACCAGAACCATTTATTATTTATGAATAACTTGGTAGGTTAATTGGGCCCAGTAGGTCAATTCTTCTGCTACATGTGATGTCTAATGAGTCTGCAGGCATCCAGAGACTCAGCTCTGTTGGAAATGTTCAAGATGACTTCTGCACACAGCTGACAGGTGATGCTAGTCATTGGCTTGGGAATGATCTAGGGCACTTGACCAGAGGCCCTTGTTCTCCCAATGTAGTCTGAGCTTCTCTGAGGCTGGACAGAGGATTTCAAACTTTGAAAAATGGAAGCTGAAGATTTCTTAAAGCCTAACTTCAGGGTTTAAGTCGTCTCTCTTTTGCCAAATTCTGTTCTTGAGACAAATCTCAGGTCCACCCAGATTCAAGGGGAGTGAAAATATACTCTACCTTTTGATGGGACAAATGGTAAATTATTTGTTTCTAACTTTTATTCTCAAACATCTCTTTTTGAAACCTAACTCCAAAGACTAGTATTTCACTACGGACCATTCCCAAATCTTGTCTGATAGTCAACACTGAACAATAAATTTCTTATTCTAATATTTTTGAGATGTTCTTATTGTTTAATTCAGTGTGTTTCCATCAAGATTTAGGAGTAGTAATACATGTCTTATTAATTTTCAAACATATTATCCAATCACAAATAATTTAAATAAAATTACTATTACACTTTTGAAACCAGGAAGCTGACACTGTTAAAATTAAATTAGACGATATATTGTTATTCTGGAACTCCCTAAAACAGGTAATTTCCCATCAGCATTAAAGCTTATTTGTGATGAAATTCCACTGATAATCAGGCATAATTGTTTAGGATGTTCCTGCTAATTTCACACTCAATAGGAAACTGTGTAAGCAAGAAGAGCCAACATGTTTCCCATCTGTCTTTGGAAACATTCAGGGAAAGTATTTCATAAAATCCTAATCATCATCAGGACAGAAGTGGAAAAGAAATGTAATTATTGTATTTAAAATCATAACAGAATATTTGCTACTACTAATGTTGAATTATAAGATTTATATTAAACAAATGAAAATTAATTTTATGAAATACAGGTGATTATTAATATAGGTATACTTGGAGAAGGAAATGACAACTCACTCTAGTATTCTTTCCTGGGAAATCTCATGGACAGAGGAGCCTGGTGGGCTATAGTCCATGGGGTTGCAAGGGAGTTGACATGATTTAGTGACTAAAACAAAAAACAACAGTAGGTATACTAAGACATAAGTCTATTGAATATGTGTAATTATCATGACTGTGCTATTAATATGGAGGTCTTTTTCGCTGAAATTACTCTCAGAACTATTTACTATATCACTGTTATGCCTATATTACTTCAGATTTACATGAGCAATAACAGTTTTGAAAAATTCCTAAAAAAAAAAAAATCTCCCTTCTCTAAAATTGTCAAATTAATTTCCTAGGCAACTATTTATACTATAATTTCAAGTACTTTATGAGAATGGAGCTGTACAGAGTGTAACCTTTTAAAATGAACATTTTTCACTGAGTATAATTCTCCTAGAATTATCCATGTTGGTGTACATTACAATAATTCGTTACCTCCTCATTGCTGAGTAGTGCTCCATGGTATGGTTTACCACAACTTGTTTAGTCATTCACTTGTTGAAAGACAATAGAACAGATAATAGTTTTTAGTTTAATGAATAAAAGTGTTATGAATATTCATGAGTTGGTATTTGTATTTGTATTTTTCTGAGATAAATAGCCAAGAATGAAAAGGTTGTGTCATGTGGTAGTCACATGTTCATGTTCTTAACAAATAGCTAAATTGTTCTCTGCAACAGTATTTAAATTCTTTTTGAAAAAATTGGACATGGCAGCTGATATTTTTATATGACAACAATTATATTTATATATAAATGTAATGAGGATTCTTCAATGTCTCTGAACTTACTAAACTGTTTTGCCATTACATCATTGTATTGTATAAAAGATCTTGCTAAGAAATCTTAAATAATTATACCATATAATATACTTTCAGTACACTTGGCAAAATGATTTCTTGAAGCTCAATAACCTTTATGATTATTTTCCTTAATTTTAATGACTTCAATTAAAACAAAGCCAAAAAGTCCCTGCAGTAATCAGGTTGACCTTGAGCAGTGAATAGAATGTATGTCAAATAACATATTAAAGCCTTAATTACAATGATTGGTACAAGAAAATAAATAACGGTGCATTCAATTTTTACAGGAATTTTAAAGGTTCTGAAAGGCACATCAAGAAGAATCTAAACTACAAATTTAAGTACAAAAATATTATAGGCATTAAATAAAATGCATTCAAGTAATTTGACTTAATCTGAAATAATCAATTTGTGTTCTTTGGGTAGATTTCTTATTTCTATCATATTTTCGATTTTTATTATATGTTTTTCTGGTCTGTGATAATAATCAATGTAGACAAATTTATTTGAATTTTAAATGGGGAATAATGACTAAATGAGTGTTAGATGAATATTATAATGATATACTGTGACACTATTGTGAAAGTTTTTATAGAAAAACAGTACTTGTAAGGAATATAAACATTTATCTAGGCATGTTTTAATGCTTCAGATCAGATCAGATCAGTCGCTCAGTCGTGTCCGACTCTTTGCGATCCCATGAATCGCAGCATGCCAGGCCTCCCTGTCCATCACTAGAGGTCACTGAGACTCAAGTCCATTGAGTCGGTGATGCCATCCAGCCATCTCATCCTCTGTCGTCCCCTTCTCATCTTGCCCCCAATCCCTCCCAGCATCACAGTCTTCTCCAATGAGTCAACTCTTCACATGAGGTGGCCAAAGTACTGGAGTTTCAGCCTTAGCATCATTCCTTCCAAAGAAATCCCAGGGCTGATCTTCTTTAGAATGGACTGGTTGGATCTCCTTGCAGTCCAAGGGACTCTCAAGAATCTTCTCCAACACCACAGTTTGAAAGCATCAATTCTTCGGCACTCAGCCTTCTTCACAGTCCAGCTTTCACATCCATACATGACCACAGGAAAACCATAGCCTTGACTAGAGGAACTTTTGTTGGCAAAGTAATGATTCTGCTTTTGAATATGCTATCTAGGTTGGTCATGTCTTTGCTTCCAAGGAGTAAGAGTCTTTTAATTTCATGGCTGCAGTCACCATCTGCAGTGATTTTGGAGCCCAGAAAAATAAAGTCTGCCACTGTTTCCATTGTTTCCACATCTATTTCCCATGAAGTGATGGGACCGGATGCCATGATCTTCGTGAGCTTTAAGCCAACCTTTTCACTCTCCACTTTCACTTTCATCAAGAGGCTTTTGAGTTCCTCTTCACTTTCTGCCATAAGGGTGGTGTCATCTGCATATCTGAGGTTATTGATATTTCTCCCAGCAATCTTGATTCCAGCTTGTGTTTCTTCCAGTCAAGCGTTTCTCATGATATACTCTGCATATAAGTTAAATAAACAGAGTGACAATATACAGCCTTGACGTACTCCTTTTCCTATTTGGAACCAGTCTGTTGTTCCATGACCAGTTCTAACTGTTGCTTCCTGACCTGAATGCAGGTTTCTCAAGAGGCAGATCAGGTGGTCTGGTATTCCCATCTCTTTCAGAATTTTCCACAGTTTATTGTGATCCACACAGTCAAGGGCTTTGGCATAGTCAATAAAGCAGAAATAGATGTTTTTCTGGAACTCTCTTGCTTTTTCCAAGATCCAGCCGATGTTGGCAATTTGATCTCTGGTTCCTCTGCCTTTTCTAAAACCAGCTTGAACATCAGGAAGTTCACGGTTCACATATTGCTGAAGCCTGGCTTGGAGAATTTTGAGCATTACTTTACTAGCGTGTGAGATGAGTGCAATTGTGAGGTAGTTTGAACATTCTTTGGCATTGCCTTTCTTTGGGATTGGAATGAAAACTGACCTTTTCCAGTCCTGTGGCCACTGCTGAGTTTTCCAAATTTGCTGGCATACTGAGTGCTTAGTTTTAGAATATAATTTCAAGAAACCCAAATATAATGCGTACATTGTGAGATTGGCCTGAATTCTGTTAACATACACTATTACATGTACAAGCACATGCTTATACACACACATAAACACATATATAAATAGCTTCTTTTTGATTTCTCTCATAAAGAAGTCTGATGTTCCTGCTGAAAAAGCAGACATCATTAAAGCATAACAGGAGACAGCACAGGATTTTGCCTTATTTCCCCACACTCCAATTTCCACAGAGTAGCATAGAGAGTACCAGAGGTTTTCCTACACATGTATTGGGTCTGGGCATGGAAGAGAGATGAGAGGGAGAGAAGAGAGCCCCAGAGTAAGAGATTCCAATCTTACATAGGGTCTGCTTGCATATCTGTCCCTCTGTCCCTCTCCCTTCTGGAAACATATAGAGAGGAACCTTATCTTTGTTTCTATAATATAAACAAGCTCTCTTTGGGAAGGGTTGGGAGACATTTCTAGTTTTACATAATCTTGAAGGGCAAGTCAATAGTTCTGGGGGTAAGCAGAAAGAGTCCTCTCTTTACTACAGCTTGTCATTTTCATTTCTCGAGAATGTGCGGGACATCGAGGAACACAGAGAAGCCCAAGGAGCACTTTCTTCCCAATTATTCACTTGCTGCTCTGACATGGACTGGCCCCTGGCAACTCATCCTGAGTATATGCCACTCTGTTGACTACTCTGATTAATATAATCCACACTGTCTGGTACCACATCTGTTCAGGCTGCCTTATAAACACTTATTTAATGACTCATGCGGGCTTCAATTTTCCCTTTAAACATGTCTCTAACAGTATTCCATTTCTATTGGCTTAAGTTTTGTGCAAAACTGTGAAGAGTCTTAAACTTGACCCTATTTATAAGCTAACAAGTTAGCCTGCCAGTTTTATAACAGACACTGAGAAAAACACTACATCTCTGGATCAAAGGACAAAACATTTATTACTCAAAGAAAAACAAAGAAAACAAATACGAACAAAAGCAGCCAAAGCAGCGTCTTGAGTTGGTTCACCATGCCCCAGTTTTCCCACGGGGCACCGGATAGCCAGACTGTCACATACACTCAGTTTGGACCACGGAAGAGGAAATTAAAAACTGTGAGACAAATATTGGTTGCTAATACATCTGCCTATCCTATGCTCCACAGAAGGCAATGGCACCCCACTTCAGTACTCTTGCCTGAAAAATCCCATGGAGGGAAGAGCCTGGTAGGCTGCAGTCCATGGGATTACGAAGAGTCAGAGATGACTGAGCAAATTCACTTTGACTTTTCACTTTCATGCATTGGAGAAGGAAATGGCAACCCACTTCAATGTTCTTGCCTGGAGAATCCCAGGAATGGGGGAGCCTGGTGGCCTGCCATCTATGGGGTTGCACAGAGTTAGACATGACTGAAGCGACTAAGCAGCAGCAGCGGCATCCTATCCTCTGGAGAAGAACACACAAAGACTTTCCCAGTGAAGACACAGATTTGATCCCTGGGTCAGGAAGATCCCCTGGGGGAGGAAATGGCAACCCACTCCTGTATTCCCGCCTAGAAAATCCCAGGGGCAGAGGAACCAGTCGGACTACAGTCCAGTGGGTCGCAAAGAGTCAGACATGATTGAGCACATGGTACAATAAAACAACGATTGAGCACGTGGTACAATAAAACAATACAAATGTAAACAAGTCTTCTAAGTGTTTACAGTCCTGAAGATGTAAAGAGAGAGAGATATTCTCTTTCTTTATGATAACTTACCAGTTTTCTTTATTCAAAATATATGGACCATGCAGGGATACTGAAGAATCCAAGGAAAAGTTTCTCCATGGGTAATGAAATGGCACAGTAGAAAATCAGAGGAATATACATCTATGATAAAATTCCATGTCTAATTACATGAAGGATTAAAGTCCACATGGAACCCTTATAGAATAGAAAAGTCAATATGTTAGATAACATGTTTAAACTATTTATAAAGCAAGAAATGGAGTAGTCATCACAGTCAACAGGAGTCCAAAATGCAGTATTGAATGAAGTCTCAAAAATGACAGAATGAAATCTGTTCATTTCCAAGGCAAACCATTCAATATTATGGTAATTCGAGTCTATGCCCAAACCAGTAATGCTGAAGAAGCTGAAGTTGAACAGTTCTATGAAGACCTACAAGACCTTCTAGAACTAACACCCAAAAACAAAATGCAAAGTAGGAAATCAAGAAACACCTGGAGTAACAGGCAAATTTGGCCTTGGAGTACAGAATGAAGCAGAGCAAATGCTAATAGAGTTCTGCCAAGAGAATGCACTGGTCATAGCAAACACCCTCTTCCAACAACACAAGAGAAGACTCTACATATGGACATCACAAGATGGTCAATACCAAATCAGATCAATTATATTATTTGCAGCCAAAGATGGAGAAGCTCTATACAGTCAGCAAAAACAAGACTGGGAGATGACTGTGGCTGAGATCATTGAACTCCTTATTGCCAAATTCAGACTTAAATTGAAGAAAGTGGGGAAAACCACTGGACGATTCAGGTATGATCTAAATCAAATCCCTAATGATTATAAGGTGTAACTGAGAATTAGATTTAAAGGACTAGATCTGATAGACAGAGAGCCTGATGAACTATAGATGGAGGTTCATGATATTGGACAGGAGGCAGTTATCAAGACCATCCCCAAGAAAAAGAAATGCAAAAAAACAAAATGACTGTATGAGGAGACCTTACAAATACTTATGAAAAGAAGAGAAGCAAAAAACAAAGGAGAAAAGGAAAGATATACCCATTTGAATGAGGAGTTCCAAAAAATAGCAAGGAGAGAAAAGAAAGCCTTCCTCAGTGATCAAGGCAAAGAAATAGAGGAAAACTATAGAATGGAAAAAACTAGATCTCTTCAAGAAAATTAGAGATACCTAGGGAACATTTCATGGAAAGATGGGTACAATAAAGGACAGAAATGATATGGACCTAACAGAAGCAGAAGATATTAAGAAGAGGTGGCACGAATACACAGAACTGTATAAAAAAGATCTTCATGACCTAGACAATCATGATGGTGTGATCATTCACCTAGAGCCAGATATCTTGGAATGTGAAGTCACGTGGGCCTTAGGAAGCAGCGATATGAAAAAAGCCAGAAACAAAAACACAAATACAGTATACTAACGCATATATATGGAATTTAGAAAGATGGTAAAAATAACCCTATTTACGAGACAGCAAAAGAGACACTGATGTATAGAACAGACTTTTGGACTCTGGGACCAGGAGAGGGTGGGATGATTGGGGAGAATAGCATTGAAATATGTATAATATTATATCTGAAAGGTATTAATTGTTCAAACTAAAAAAAAAAAAAAAAAGAAACCTCTAGACAAGTCAAATATGTTCCCAGCAAAAAAAAAAAAAAAAAAAAAGCTAGTGGAGGTGATGAATTTCCAGTTAAGCTATTCCAAATCCTGAAAGATGATGCTGTGATAGTGCTGCACTCAATTTTCTAGCAAATTTGGAAAAGTTAGCAGTGGCCACAGGACTGGAAAAGCTCAATTTTCATTCCAGTCCCAAAGAAAGGCAATGCCAAAGAATGCTCAAACTGCCACATAATTGCACTCATCTCACACACTAGTAAAGTAATGCTCAAAATTCTCCAAGCCAGGCTTCAGCAATATGTGAACCATGAACTTCCAGATGTTCAAGTTGGTTTTAGAAAAGGCAGAGGAACCAGAGATCAAATGGCCAACATCTGCTGGATCATAGCAAAAGCAAGAGAGTTCCAGAAAAACATCTATTTCTGCTTTATTGACTATGCCAAAGCCTTTGACTGTGTGGATCACAATAAACTGTGGAAAATTCTGAAAGAGATGGGAATACCAGACCACCTGACCTGCCTCTTGAGAAATCTGTATGCAGATCAGGAAGCAACAATTAGAACCAGACATGGAACAATAGACTGGTTCCAATCAGGAAAGGAGTATGTCAAGGCTGTATATTGTCACCCTGCTTATTCAACTTATATGCAGAGTACATCAAGAGAAACCCTGGGCTGGATGAAGCACAAGCAGGAATCAAGATTGCTGTGGAAAATATCAATAACCTCAGATATGTAGATGTCACCACCCTTATGGCAGAAAGCAAAGAAGAACTAAAAAGCCTATTGATAAAAGTGAAAGAGGTGAATGAAAAAGTTAACTTAAAGCTCAACATTCATAATCCAAAGATCATGTCTTCTTTGGCCCGTCGGTTCATGGCAAATAGATGGGGAAAAAGTGGTAGACTTTATTTTGGGGGCCTCCAAAATACTGCAGATGGTGATTGCAGCCATGAAATTAAAAGACACTTAGCCCTTGGTAGAAAAGTTATGACCAACCTAGATCAGATCAGTCACTCAGTCGTGTCTGACTCTTTGCAACCCCATGAATTGCAGCACGCCAGGCCTCCCTGTCCATCACCAACTCCCGGAGGTCACTCAGACTCACATCCATCGAAGTCAGTGATGCCATCCAGCCATCTCATCCTTTGTCATCCCCTTCTCCTCCTGCCCCCAATCCCTCCCAGCATCAGAGTCTTCTCCAGTGAGTTAACTCTTCACCTGAGGTGGCCAAAATACTGGAGTTTCAGCTTTAGCATCATTCCTTCCAAAGAAATCCCAGGGCTGATCTCCTTCAGAATGGACTGGTTGGATCTCCTTGCAGTCCAAGGGACTCTCAAGCGTCTTCTCCAACACCACAGTTCAAAAGCATCAATTCTTCACCAACCTAGACAGCATATTAAAAAGCAGAGACAGTACTTTGCCAAAAAAGGTCCATCTAGTCAAGGCTATGGTTTTTCCAGGGGTCATGTATGGATGTGAGAGTTCAACTGTGAAGAAAGCTGAGTGCCGAAGAATTGATGCTTTTGAACTGTGGTATTGGAGAAGACTCTTGAGAGTCCCTTGGACTGCAAGGAGATCCAACAAGTCCATCCTAAAGGAGATCAGCCCTGGGTGTTCATTGGAAGGACTGATGCTGAATCTGAAACTCCAGTATTTTGGCCACCTCATGCGAAGAGTTGACTCATTGAAAAATACCCTGTTGCTGGCAGGGATTGGGGGCAGGAGGAGAAGGGGACGACAGAGTATGAGATGGCTGGATGGCATCACCGACTCGATGGACATGGGTTTGTGTGAACTCTGGGAGTTGGTGATGGACAGAGAGGCTTGACATGCTGCAGTCCATGGGGTCACAAAGAGTCAGACATGACTGAGTGACTGAATTGAACTGTTCAGAGGATATATGAAATATGAAAAGTAAACAAAATTGTTAACATTACTACATTACTAGTCATCAAGATAACCGAAAAAAGAAAAACAAACTGAGTTATTATAAGACACAAAGTGGCAAAGTTTTTGATAAGCCTGTGAAGAAAATCTTATACATTTCAAGTGGGAGTGTAAAATGGTAGAGTCACTGTGGAAAACATTTTGGGTGCTTCTTCCAAAATTAAAGATACTTTACCCAAGAAATATAAAAACAAGTACATGTAAAACTTATATATAACTGTTCACACATCTTTATTCATATTAGAAAACACTGAGAAAGAATTATTGTAACCACTAATGAAGAAAGTAAACTTTGGTATGATAAGCCCAGGATAGGCTTGAATGTCAGATTAAAGACACTTAAGTAAAAATATCTTGAAAGCACAAACTGAAAAATAAGTCTATACCTGTTGAACATTTATCATGAATAACATCATATTATCAGTCATAAAGCAACCCTCAACATGTTTAATAAAATCATTCACAATGTGTTATTTGTTTATGTCTGAGACTATCAGATCTGGAAAGCTACTCTGGAAGAGGCAACCAAACCAAAATTTCTTAATTGATATTTAATGAGGCAAAAATAGAAATAAGCATTCCAAGTAGAAAAATGACATTAAAGTTAATGAAAGAAAATTTTTTTTTGGTACAACTTTTTGAGGGAAGTTATGGGACTTCCCTGGTGGCTCAAGGTTAAAGCATCTGCCTGCAATGTGGGAGACCCAGGTTCGACCCCTGGGTTGGGAAGATCCCCTGGAGAAGGAAATGGCAACCCACTCCAGTACTCTTGCCTGGAGAATCCCATGGAGGGAGGAGCCTGGTAGGCTATAGTCCATGGGGTTGCAAAGAGTCAGACATGACTGAGTGACTTCACTCACTCATGGTTACAGGTGAGCCTGGAAATACAGACATGCCATGCTCTTTCCTAGAAATTATGGGAGATTATTCACAATATCTCCATAAATTTCAAGGTAATTCTAAAATGGGATAGATCATAGTATGATAGTTTTCTTAAATTTTGAAGCAGTCACTAAAGAGAATAAAAAGGAAAAGTGAAGAGACATACATAAAAATAAAATGGACAGTGGTGATGGATCAAAAGAAGTAAGAGAACACTAGATTTTGCTGTTATGAAATATTTTAAATATAAAGAAAGATTTAAAAAGTGACAATAGGAACACCAACACACCCACAATATAAATTTACTTGCTGATGTCTTGTCACATTTGTTTAAAGTATTTACATATTATGAACACAGAGATATATTTTCATGTATGCATACATATATAAACATATACATATATATATATATATATATATATATATATATATTCCTTGGAGAAGGCAATGGCACCCCACTCCAGTACTCTTGCCTGGAAAATCCCATGGATGGAGGAGCCTGGTTGGCTGCAGTCCATGGGGTTGCTAAGAGTCGGACACGACTGAGAGACTTCACTTTCACTTCTCACTTTCATGCATTGGAGAAGGAAATGGCAACCCACTCCAGTGTTCTTGCCTGGACAAACCCAGGGACGGGGGAGCCTGGTGGGCTACCGTCTATGGGATCTCCCAGAGTAGGACACAACTGAAGTGACTTAGCAGCAGCAGCAGGAGCAGGACTTTTTAAAAAGTATGATACATAGTAAATATGAAAATAAAAGAAAAATAGGATTTCATGGAGATATCATTATATTGGCTGGCTAACAACAGCTAAATGCTAATGCAAAGATAATATATTTATGTTCTGACAAAAATAAAAATTACAACATATTTTAAGTTTGTTCCCAAATTCTGAGAAACATGAATGTTAAATTTGGGATTTTGAAGGTACGCATTAAAAACAATTTTATAAAAATATCTTAATATTTATGCAGTATTTAATTACAGATTGTTTAGTCCTACTACATGCCCAGCTCTGACAGCAAAACAGATATTTATGTGATTTATTTAATTACCAAAAAATTATTTGTAGTAATGATTAAACCTTCTGCATGACTTGTAGGATAATTCATAACAAGGGGAAAGAGAGAGAAGTGAATATTTAAAAGAAAACTTATTGGTCATTTTTAGTATGTGAATAGTAACTGATTTATCAAAAAGTAGTATTAGAGGCACAGTAAAATTGTGTATGACTATTACACACAGGGCAGTTGCCATTTACAATATGGTTAAAGGATAAAATCATTCAGCAAACGTATTCTATTTAGATAATGTCAATTTGCGTGGATTGTATGCTGAAGTTCAGCACAGAGAACCCACCTCACTGAAACAGATAAATGGAACAGAAGAAGAGAGGCGAGGGCTCTGCCAACATCATCATCATCATCAATCCCTGAAAAATTTTAGTACTCTGAAAGTGTGGGCTGCTCAAATTATAAACCACGCACAATATAGCATCCCTGGACTTGTTTTATGCAAGTAACTTAAATTTACAGTCAGAGAAAAAAAAAAAAAAAAGCCAAAGCCAAACAAGCTAATATTGTTGTTGTGGCTTTAGTAGAATGGATTTCTTCCTTATTGCTTTGGAGGATCAATTGGATGATATATAAAATAACAGATAACTTAAAAACAGAGGATGCAAAAGTGAAAGAGCTGTAGTATACTAGGAAATAATGGGACTGATATGTTGAAATATTTAACAAAATTGAAATACTTAACAAAATTGTAATATTTAACAAAAAACACTCTATGTCTTAATTTCAGTAACCAATTTAAAGAAAAGTTTCTTGCAAACTCATCCAATAAATTGTTTTTTCCAAGTACACTTGAATGTGTAGACTGGAAAGTAAAAGAGGAAGGAGAGTAGCTTAAAGGTAGTAAAAGAAGAGTAACTTTAAGTAACTTGCAGAATAACTTAAAGAGTAACTCTGTGACAAAATGGATCCATAAATATGATCATAAATATTTTTGTTCTTCCATAAAATTGAATGATGTTTTTGTTTATAAAATCATATAAAATCATTTAAAACCATATAAAATCTTTTAAAATAGAAATGCATTATCAAAAGATAAAGTATTCCTTTTGAATAATAAAGTATTGGTTTTGCATAATAAAGTAGGTGAAAGTTATTTTCATAATGGAGAATATTGAAAGATATATTAATAATACTAAAGCTATTTTTCATTCAGAATGTGCAGCATTTTCTTCGAAGGTTGAAAATGTCATACAATTTTTAAATTATATTTATTTGATGCTGAATTCCACACAAAAAGGTATAAAATATTCTCCAGAACCTAGGAGTGCTTTTTTTTTTGACATCTGTATTACTTCTACAAGTAAAGCTGGTTGATGTGTATTTAAATACAATCACCTATGGTACAAATGGTAAAGAATTTGCCCGCAGTACAGGAGACCCAGGTTCAATCCCTGGTCAGGAAGCTCCCCTGGAGAAGGGAATGGCCACTCACTCCATTATTCTTGCCTGGGGAATTCCATGAACAGAGAAGCCTGAAAGGGTCCTTGGGGTCACAAAGAATCGGATATGACTAGTACCTTTACTTTCCTTTAATGTCAAGTACTCAATAGCCTTTTTTGTTATCATTTCAGGAAGCCACCAGTCCACCTTGTAGCAATAAATGAATATATTATTTTGAATGATTACCATTTTAAAAATTATTTCTTTTTGAGATGTATTAAATCTTTAAAAGATAGTATAGTGTTACCATTACCTCAGTGTAGACAGATGTGAGTGATAACTTTGCTAATAGGGTCTATCTGTGCCCTAGAGTATCATAAGGAAGTGAATAAAAAGCTTTTTCAAAACATTGTCATAAATAAGAAAAATGGGATTATGGTGAAAACATAATTTTTCATGGTATTGAACAGCTTTACTTTCCTGAGACACTCTTCATATTTGTCGTCTGGAAATTATTTTTTACTAATCTTTAAGACTCAACTTGTATGTTGCTGCTGCTGCTGCTAAGTCACTTCATTTGTGTCCGACTCTGTGTGACCCCATAGACGGCAGCCCACCAGGCTTCCCCGTCGCTGGGATTCTCCAGGCAGGAACACTGGAGTGGGTTGCCATTTCCTCCTCCAATGTATGAAAGTGAAAAGTGAAAGTGAAGTCCCTCAGTTGTGTCTGACTCTAGCGACCCCATGGACTGCAGCCTACCAGGCTCCTCCGTCCATGGGATTTTCTAGGCAAAAGTACTGGAGTGGGGTGCCAGTGCCTTCTCCGAACTCGTATGTTACACACATTGTAAAATTTTCCTGATTTCACCAGGTAACTCTTTCCATTCTTCCTTTGTCATCCAATTCAAGACCTGTCCGTGAGTTCACCTTCATATCTTCATATCCCTTCATGTATCATTTCCCTTCGTATCTCAAGGGAAACATTTAGTGAATGAAAGCAGCCATGTGTTAGTGAAAGAGATGAATTAGATTATATCTGTTTTCTTTAAAAATATTTGATCATATAAGAAATCTTTAATAAAGAATAAAATTTACAAGGCAATTTTGTTAACATATGAGCAGGAGAAAATGCCTGAATTTGAGGAAAACACAAATACCTAATAAAAACAACATATATTATATAAGATAAATGAAACCAAATGATCTAAACTGCAAAAATACCAGGTTAAACACACAGAACACAGTAATAAATTGATCATTCTGTCAAATATCTTTCCCTCATTCCTAGACTGAGTACCTAGCCACAGGCTTTATAAAAATTTTTCATATTTTCATCCTGACACATAAGACAAATTATCATAAAGTTTTTTACTAGATAACTGCATTCAAAGGCTCATCTTTAAAAGAGAGCACCTTTCTAAATTATGGTTATATATACTTTTATTTGCAGCATGAATCTTTATATATTTTACACCCACAATTAATGCTGAATGAATTAAAGAATAAATTAGTGCAGGGTTGTGTATTATTGCTGAGCAATAATGCTCTTGTAGAGCCATTTTCCTGTAGGTTTTATATGAGTCTTCCCACTGGGAGAAGATGAGAGCCTAATAAATTAACCTTTTTAAATCCACTTGTACAAACTTGGTGTTTTAAATCAATTTTAAACTCTGTGTCAAAATTGCCCAGATTGTTTAATGTTCATCCTATTTAATAGACTACATGAATTTTTTGTCTAGTTACACAGAACCTACATTTTTTTCTTCTTCTTCTGGAGGGAGAGAATAAGAATAGCATTTTTGGCCTACTGAAAAATTTGATTCTTTATAGAATCCTTTTGCTAGTTTTAATGTAAATATTACAAATTTAATAATTATATTTCCTTCCTTGTTTTAGCAAGCAGATAGTTAATATACTGCTGCTGCTGCTGCTAAATCGCTTCAGTCGTGTCCGACTCTGTGAGACCCCATAGACGGAAGCCCACCAGGCTCCCCCGTCCCTGGGATTCTCCAGGCAAGAACACTGGAGTGGGTTGCCATTTCCTTCTCCAATGCATGAAAGTGAAAAGTGAAAGTGAAGTTGCTCAGTCGCGTCGAACTCTAGTGACCCCATGGACTGCAGCCTACAAGACTCATCCATCCATGGGATTTTCCAGGCAAGAGTACTGGAGTGGGGTGCCATATACTAACACTCTATCAAATCTAAACATTACGAATAAATGCAGGACACAGATTTTCATGCTGATATCTTTTTTCCTTGACCATATAGTGTTTAAGCAGGCCAGAATACTGGTGTGGGTACCCTATCCCTCTTCAGCAGACGTATCCAACCCAGGAATTGAACTGGGGTCTCCTGCATTGCAAACAGATTCTTTACCAGTTAAGCTACCTGGGAACACCATAATATGCTATTTTTTTTTAATTTATTTAAAAAAAATTTTGGGGTGTGTTTTCTATTAGATTGTCTTATGTGATGGTCAGAATGGGAAGAATCTAGCTTGACATGATATTCTGTCCAAGACATCTGCTAAGATGTACAGTGACCCTGGTCCTGGGAAAGACTGGGGCAAGAGGAGAAGGGGACGACAGAGAATGAGATGGTTGGATGGCATCACCAGCTTGATGGACACGAGTTTGAGAAGGCTCCAGGAGTTGGTGATGGACAGGAAAGCCTGGTGTGCTGCAGTCCACTGGGTTGTAAAGAGTCAGACGACTGAACAGCAACAACAGCATAAAGTATGTTCTTTTGTGCAGCAATCCTCTATATTGGCATACCTTGAAATACTTCCTGTTTGGTCCTTCATCTATTTTTATGATCCAATCTTTTTCTTTTGTCACAAATTTGACACATCTCCAGGGTTGCAGTTCAGTGTTTAATAAGTCAGGAAACCACCTGCCTTGCCAGTTAATCACTTAGCTGAGTAGGAGAACCCTGGATGATTTTGGCAATGATAAATCTACTGAGTCATCCAATACAGACATCTGTATTCTGGTACCTGAATTAAGACTGATTTTTGGCTGCTCTGAAAGTTTTGCCAGCATGATGAATGATTTGTTGTTTCATCCTTCTATGACTATTTTCCCTGGCAAAGGCAGCTTTATATCCTATAATATTGGAAGAATGGTTAGAAAAGGATCTCAAAGTACAAGTGAAGAAATTAAATGAATTATAGTGTATATGGGGTTTATTTGTTGATGCTTCATTGATCCCATTATCAGATATAGTTTTCATTTTTTTTTTCTTCCTCTCACCCAAGACACAAATTACAGGTTTAACCACTGAATGACACATTTTCTGTCCCATTGCCCTAGTAGGAGAGCCTGTTAACAAGGTAAAATGGCCTAGGGCCAGGTGTATCAGACATGGCTGAGTGATTTTCTTAAGCATAATAGAGAAAAAAAGTGAAGTGAATATTTTTTGCTGAAACTTTCTGTAACTTGGGTAACAAGCTGTGTTCCTTTGATTAGCTGTGCATCTTGGATGGATTCAGATAGTGTACCCGAATCTAGCTCGTCATTAGGTGTAGCCTGTGTAAAGCATTGGTTAGTTTCCTTACATTTTTGCGCCAAGACTTCAGCAGCACAAATTTCAGACTCTTACATCTTTGTTAAGGTCTACTATTCATACAGTAGATGGCATTTCTATTTTTTTCCCACTTGTTGGCAACTGAGGAGTAGTTACAAGACCTGATTTCTAACTGGTGAAGGAGGAGCTTATGGTCATCTTGAGAGGTGGTGAAAACTTCCTTGAGAACTACAACTTGAGATGTATAAAACTTCATTGGATTCACCTGATTAGGAGGCTGAGATGAGTGAGGAGGAGGTGACAGAATATTAGATGCTCAATGGCAGCATTGACTCAATGGACATGAGTTTGAGGAAACTTCAGGAGATAGTGAAGAACAGGGAAGCCTGGCATGCTTGGGTCGCACAGAGTCTGACACAACTTAGTGACTTAATAATAACAATGGGGAGTCTACATTCCTTTCCTATTGAACAGAGAAATGGCCATGTAACTTGCTTTATTCAACTAAATGTGTCAATCTGGTGTTGCCAAGTTATTTTCTCTTCATCACAGAAAAGTGCTCTAAAAATAATCTCATCAGTTTTACTGTGTATAGTATGATGCTTTCATGATGATAATGATATAATAACAGTAAAAAATAGTATTATTAAAATTTCTAAATATCACATTCAGTTGTGCTACGTGTCTCTAATGGATTTTCTCATCTAAAGATGCATTAAAGTAGATGATCAATAACTGAAATTATCATTCTTTTATGAAAAAAAAAAAAAAAAACTGGGTCAAGATGTCGTATAGATTCTAAAAGACAGTGTAGCAATTAGGACCAAAGTAGTTTGATTTCAGGTCAATATTTCATGATTTAACTACCACTTCACCTTGGTAACCCACACCAGTATTTCTGCCTGAAGAACTCTATGGACAGAGGAGGCTGGTGGGCTACAGTTTATAGGGTTGCAAGAGTCAGACATGACTGAGCAATTAATACTTTCTCTTTTTATGTAAGTATGTATACCCACACAAACACACAACATACACACACACATGCATACAATCCAACTTTACTCTTTTAAATATAAAAATGTTCCCTTAGTCTGGATTCCCTTGAAACTATGTATTGAACCCAAATTTTATATGCTAACAATTTCTTGGGGTGCTACAAAAACAGAAAATAAGAGTGAGAAACAGGTAATGAAAAAAAAAAAAAAAAAAAAACAGTGACAGCCGGTTTTCCATACCCATGAAAATAGTGTGAACACTTGTTAGGACTCTCCAAGCCCATTATCAGGGCAAGTGGTGGTGGTCTGTATCACTTGTAGGACTTTGCATAGAAAATCACATGACACAACTTCTACCACATTCTTTACATTTAAAAAGTTACAAATGGCAAACCAAACCAAAGAGCAGAATAGATTCCACCTTTTCATGGGAAAGTGTCAGAGCCTACATACTATACACAACAGGAGACACTCTTACATTGATTTTCAAAAACTGAATTTGCCATAGCTCCCTCTCTGGTCATATAAAGTTCACATTCTGCCTACATGCATAATACACTCTTCCCAAATTCATTAAAGGTTTATCCTGTGACATTATAAGGCCTAGCATAGAGGTTTAAGGACCTTGCAGTTTAAGTCAGATCCACAACTGAATGTTTTCTCAGCACAGCACTGTGGTTTCCAGCACAGCTCTTTGAGTAGCCTTCTTCTCTCTCTGATCCGTGATTTAAAAACTGTGATTTTTACACATGAATGCTCATACACACAAACAAACACAGCCATATACTGATGGAATAGATAAAAGATAACTGCTCTACATACTCCCCCCAAAAAAGGGGAGGACACAACAATGACTCATCTGTTGTTGTTCAGTTGGTAAGTTGTGTGCAACTCTTCACGACTCCATAGGCTGCAGCATGCCAGGCTACATTGTCCTTCACTATCTCCTGGACTTTGCTCAAATTCATGTCCACTGAGTTAGTGATACCACCCATCCATCTCATTCTCTGCCATACTCTTTTTCTTTTGCCTTCAATCTTTCTTTTCTACTGAGCCGGCTCTTTACATCATGTGGCCAAAATGTTTGAGCTTCAGCATCAGTCCTTCCAGTGAACATTCATGATTGATTTCCTTTTAGATTGACTTGTTTGATCTCCTTGAACTTCAAGGGTCTTCTCTAGCACCATAATTTGAAAGCATCAATTCTGCAGTGCTCAGCCTTCTTTATAGCCCAACTCTCACATCTGTACAGGAATACTGGAAAAAGCATAGCTTTTACTAGGGACCTTTGCTGGCAAAGTGATGTCTCTGTTTTTGAATATATTGTCGGGGTTTGTCTTAGCTTTCCTTCCAAGGAGCAAGTTTCTTTTAATTTCATGGCTGCAGTCAATGTCTGCAGTGATTTGGGAGCCCTGAAATCCAGTCAGACACATTTTGCCTTTTATTTAATTACAATATAGCCACACTGGGAATATATTGGGGAAAGATGTTCCATAGTTTTGGGCTCAATCTTCTGGACTTTTCATTCATCCTCTGAATAACCTTTTCCTTTATATAAAACATATTTGTTGTTTTTACGTGCTAAGTTGCTTTAGTCATGTCCAACTCCTTGCAAACCTATGGATTGTAGCCTGCCAAACTCCTCTGTCTATGGGATTCTCCAGACAAAAGTACTGGAGTGGGTTGCCATGATCTCCTCCAGGGGACATTCCTGACCCCAGGATCAAACTTGTGTCTCTTGAGTCTCCTGCATTGTGGGCAGATTCTTTATCTGCTGAGCCACCTGGGAAGCACATGTTTGTTCTTTATAGTTAGGTAAATTTCTTTAGTCTTTTCATGACTACAGTGCATCCTATCTGAACAATTTCTGGATACTTTATATTTACTTACATTTATGCACTGGGATAGTTGCCCTTGAAACTGTGCCAACATATTTTGAGGAAATTCAGGAGACATTTAAGCAGCCATCTCTGCAGAATTTCCCCCAACTTGCATATTCATAAGTAAAACAAGTGTAAGTTCTTCAAGCCATTGAATTCAGGGGTGTTTGTTTATGCAACAATAGATAAGTGGGATAATCTCTAACTTAACATATTTTTAAGATCTTTTCAGTACCATCAAATAAACGACTATTGACAAAATCATAAGACAAATTTGTTATTTCAATAAATATAATTTTTTTAGGCAATTAATCAAGGAAACCTAAAAAGCTACATTTTTACCAAATGTTTTCCTGTGTGGGAATTGGAATAATCTTTTATCAGTTTTTTAGGAAATTATCCATAATTCATTTAATCAGCAATGTGGTACCAAATAATAAGATTTTAATCGTTTCTTGATTGTAACACATTGAGCACAATGTTGGGACTTTAGTATTTTAAACATAATATTGTGTTTTATAGATGATATGTTTCTAAATTTTGAACAAATTTTCTCAAATGGGTAATTTAGCTAGCTTATTATTTTTTATTTTTCAGACTTGCAATTATGTATATTGTAACTCTATAGAGTTGTTATTTCTTATCATTCATACCAGATAAATTTAGTTCCCAATAAAAAGAGGACATTAAAGTAAAATAATTCCCTGCTGCTGCTGCTAAGTTGCTTCAGTCGTGTCGGTCTCTGTGAGACCCCATAGATGGCAGTCCACAACGCTCCCCCATCCCTGGGATTCTCTAGGCAAGAATACTGGAGTGGATTGCCATTTCCTTCTCCAGTGCATGAAAGTGAAAAATCAAAGTGAAGTCGCTCAGTCATGTCTGACTCTTAGCGACCCCATGGACTGCAGCCTACCAGGCTCCTCCATCCTTGGGATTTTCCAGACAACTACTGAATAATATTTTTAAAAAATCAAATTTTTAGCATACTGTATTAACTGTGGTTTAAATAACATTTAATTTTACTTAAAATATTATACAAAATAAAATTTTATTTCTAGTTCTCAATTTAATCCAAAAATAAATAAAAAAAAAAGAACAGGATCATGATCATAAATTATGTTAAAGATATTTTAAAAAGTTTAGTATTGCTTTTGAGATAGGATCACTCATGACCTCATTTAACAGATAAGACACAGGTGTAGATGTATCAAGCAACAAGGATGAGTTCTTACATCTAGGAAGAGACAGAGCCAAATTTCAAACCCAGTTACCTTGATTAGAGGGTATATGACCTTAAACACATTATTTGCTCAGAGTTTCTTATTATTGATTTTAATTGATGTTTCAAGATAATCCTATGAGATAGTTATAGAAGGTATGAAAATACCAGTATATTCTGGAGTGGAAATTAAGACTTACTGTAGTTAGGCTTTCCCAACCTGTAATGGTTGATCTTTCAGGATTTGGAATAGCTCAACTGGAATTCCATCACCTTCACTAGCTTTCTTCATAGTGATGCTTTGTAAGGCCCACATGACTTCACATTCCAAGATGTCTAGCTCTAGGTCAGTGATCACACCATCATGATTATCGGGGTCATGAAGATCTTTTTTGTACAGTTCTTTTGTGTATACTTGACATCTCTTCTTAATATCTTCAGCTTCTGTTAGGTCCATACCATTTCTGTTCTTTATCAAGCCCATATTTGCATGAAATGTTCCTTTGATATCTCTGATTTTCTTGAAGAAATATCTAGTCTTTCCCATTCTGTTGTTTTCCTCTATTTCTTTGTATTGATCTCTGAAGAAGGCTTTCTTATCTCTTCTTGCTATTCTTTGGATAACCAGCAAATTTGGAAAACTCAGCAGTGGCAACCGGACTGGAAAAGGTCAGTTTTCATTCCAATTACAAAAGAAAAGCAATGCCAAAGAATGCTCATACTATCACACAATTGCACTCATCTCACACGCTAGTAAAGTAATGCTCAAAATTCTCCAAGCCAGGATTCAGCAATATGTGAACTGTGAACTTCCTGATGTTCAAGCTGGTTTTAGAAAAGGCAGAGGAACCAGAGATCAAATTGCCAATCCACTGGATCATGGAAAAAACAAGAGAGTTCCAGAAAAACATCTATTTCTGCTTTATTGACTATGCCAAAGCCTTTGACTGTGTGGATCACAATAAACTGGAAAATTCTGAAAGGTATGGGAATACCAGACCACCTGATCTGCCTCTTGAGAAATTTGTATGCAGATCAGGAAGCAATAGTTAGAAATGGACATGGAACAAAAGACTGGCTCGAAATAGGAAAAGGAGTACGTCAAGGCTGCATATTGTCACCATGTTTATTTAACTTATATGCAGAGTACATCATGAGAAATGCTGGACTGGAAGAAACACAAGCTGGAATCAAGATTGCTGGGGTAAATATCAATAACCTCAGATATGCGGATGACACCACCCTTATGGCAGAAAGTGAAGAGGAACTAAAAAGCCTCTTGATGAAAGTGAAAGTGGAGAGTGAAAAAGTTGGCTTAAAGCTCAACATTCAGAAAACGAAGATCATGGCATCCGATCCCATCACTTCATGAGAAATAGATGGGGAAACAGTGGCTGACTTTATTTTGGGGGGCTTCAAAATCACTGCAGATAGTGACTGCAGCCATGAAATTAAAAGATGCTTACTCCTTAGAAGGAAGATCAGATCAGATCAGATCAGTCGCTCAGTCGTGTCCGACTCTTTGTGACCCCATGAACCACAGCACGCCAGGCCTCCCTGTCCCCGAGGTCACTCAGACTCACATCCATCAAGTCAGTGATGCCATCCAGCCATCTCATCCTCTGTCGTCCCCTTCTCCTCCTGCCCCCAATCCCTCCCAGCATCAGAGTCTTCTCCAATGAGTCAACTCTTCGCATGAGGTGGCCAAAATACTGGAGTTTCAGCTTTAGAATCATTCCTTCCAAAGAAATCCCAGGGCTGATCTCCTTCAGAATGGACTGGTTGGATCTCCTTGCAGTCCAAGGGACTCTCAAGCGTCTTCTCCAACACCACAGTTCAAAAGCATCAATTCTTTGGAGCTCAGCCTTCTTCACAGTCCAGCTCTCACATCCATACATGACCACAGGAAAGACCATAGCCTTGACTAGGCGAACCTTTGTTGGCAAAGTAATGTCTCTGCCTTAGAAGGAAAGTTATGACCAAACTAGATGGCATATTCAAAAGCAGAGTCATTACTTTGCCAACAAAGTTTCATCTAGTCAAGACTATGGTTTTTCCTGTGGTCATGTATGGATGTGAGTGTTGGACTGTGAAGAAGGTTGAGCATGAAAGAATTGATACTTTTGAACTGTGGTGTTGGAGAAGCCTCTTGAGAGTCCCTTGGACTGCAAGGAGATCCAACCAGTCCATTCTGAAGGAGATCAGCCCTGGGATTTCTTTGGAAGGAATGATGCTAAAGCTGAAAGTCCAGTTCTTTGGCCACCTCATGCAAAGAGTTGACTCATTGGAAAAGACTCTGGTGCTGGGAGGGATTGGGGGCAAGAGGAGAAGGGGATGACAGAGGATGAGATGGCTGGATAGCATCACTGACTCGATGGACGAGAATCTGGTTGAACTTCGGAGTTGGTGATGGATAGGGAGGCCTGGATTGCTGCGATTCATGGGATCACAAAGGTAGGACACAACTGAGCAACTGATATGAATGGTTAATCTTTCCTTTCAAATATTCCTGGCTTAGACATTGTTTTAAAACGTTCTCTGATCTGAAATCATTTTCATTCTAATTTTTTCTTGTTTAAATCTGTGTCTTTTTTTTTTTAGCCTTATTTTTCTTCATCCTACAAATTGAACTTAAGTAAACTAAACTCAAGGGCATTACCATCAACAGTGCACATGGGTTCCATTCAGTAGGCTGTTTTTAATTTTTCTTCTTTGTTTTTGTTGTTCCCTTTCATTGCAGAAAGTTTCTGTTTGACATACCCTCAGGTATCTATTTTTACCTTATGTTGTCTGTGATTTGGTGTCATATCCAGGAAATCACTGCCAAGTCTAGGATCTAGAAACTATTTCCCTAGGTTTTCTAAGCATTTTATTATTTCAGGCTTTACTTTTTTGTCTTTTATCTATTTTGAGTTGATTTTTATGATTGTTATAACTGTCCAATTTCATTCTTTTATACAAGATACCCAGTTTCCTCAATGCCATCGATCAAAGAGGCTGCATTTTCACATTTTGAATTCCTGGCACACTTGTCAAGGATCAGTGGAGTCTATCAGTACATTTTTAAGTTTATTTCTGTGCTCTCTACTTTGTCCCATTGGTCCATATGTTTATTCTTATGCCAGAACCGTACTGTTTTGATCACTGGAGTTTTATGATATATTTTAAATCAGAATCATGTCTCCCCAAGAGTGTCTTTATCCTAATGCCTGAAATCAGTGATTGCGTTACCTGTCAAAAGGACTTTGCAGATGTAACTGATTTAAGAATCTTAAGATTGGAAAATGTTGTAGATATACCTAATGGACTCCATGTAGTTATACAAGACATTAAAAATGTGAGCAGGATGAGCAGATTCAGAAAAGAGTGACATGATGATTAAAGGAGAAAGAAATATGTGAGTGAATGTTAAGGTTTGGGATTTTTACACTACTGGCTTTGAAGATGAAAAAAGAGGAGACAAAGAATATCGATAACCTCTAGAAGATGAAAAAAAGCAAAGCATAAATTCTCTAGAACCTCCAGAAGGAATGTAGCCCTACCAACATCTTGATTTTAGAAATCTTACTTCCAAAAGTATAAGATAATAGATTTGTGTGGTGTAATTCAAAGGAGAAAACTAAAGATATACCCATTTGAAGGCAGGGTTTCAAAGAATAGCAAGGAGATAAGAAAGTCTTGCTTCCTCAGTGATCAGTGCAAAGAAATAGAGGAAAATAATAGAATGGGAAAGACTAGATATCTCTTCAAGAAAATTAGAGATGCCCGGGGAATGACAAAATAGGTATGGACCTAAGCAAAAGATATTAAGAAGAGTTGGCACAAATACACAAAAGAACTCACAGAAAGATCTTTATGACCAAGATAATCACGATGGTGTGATCACTCACCTAGAGCCAGACATCCTGGAATGTGAAGTCAAGTGGGCCTTTGGAAGCATCACTATGAACAAAGCTAGTGGAGGTGAAGCAATTCCAGTTGAGCTATTTCAAATCCTAAAAGATGATGCTGTGAAAGAACTGCACTCATTATGCCAGCAAATTTGGAAAACTCAGCTGTGGCCACAAGATTGGAAAAGGTCAGTTTTCATTCCAATCCCAAAGAAAGGCAATGCCGAAGAATGCTCAAACTACCACACAGTTGCCCTCATCTCACATGCTAGTAACTAATTCTTAAAATTCTCCAAGCCAGGCTTAAACAATATGTGAAACATGCAATTCCAGATGTTCAAGTTGGATTTAGAAAAGGCAGAGGAACCAGAGATCAAATTGCCAACATCCACTGGATCGTGGAAAAAGCAAGAGAGTTCCAGAAAAACATCTATTTCTACTTTATTGACCATGCCAAAGCCTTTGATTGTGTGGATTACAATAATCTGTGGAAAATTCTGAACGTGATGGGAATACCAGACCACTTGACCTGACTCGAGAAATCTTTATGCAGGTCAGGAAGCAACAGTTAGAATTGGACATGGAACAATAGACTGGCTCCAAATGGGAAAAGGAGTACGTCAAGACTGTATATTGTCACCCTGCTTATTTAAATTATATGCAGAGTACATCAAGAAATTTTAAGAGAAACGCTGGGCTGGAAGAAGCACAAGCTGAAATCAGGATTGCTGGGAGAAATATCAGTAACCTCAGAAATGCAGATGACACCCCCCTTATGGCAGAAAGTAAAAAGGAACTAAAAAGCCTCTTGATGAAATTGAAAGAGAAGAATGAAAAAGTTGGCTTAAAACTCAATATTCAGAAAACTAAGATCATGGCATCTAATCCCATCAGTTCAGTTCATTCCCGTTCAGTTCATTTGCTCAGTCATGTCTGACTCTGCGACCCCATGAACTGCAGCACACCTGGCCTCCCTGTGCATCACCAACTCCCGGAATTCATCCAAACTCATGTCCATCCAACCAGTCCATTCTGGAGGAAATCAGTCCTAGGCGTTCTTTGGAAGGAATGATGCTAAAGCTGAAACTCCAGTACTTTGGCCACCTCATGCGAAGAGTTGACTCATTGGAAAAGACTCTGATGCTAGGAGGAATTGGGGGCAGGAGGAGAAGGGGACGACAGAGGATGAGATGGCTGGATGGCATCAGTGACTCAATGGATGTGAGTCTGAGTGAACTCTGGGAGTTGGTGATGGACAGGGAGGCCTGGCGTGCTGTTATTCATGGGGTCACAAAGAGTCAGACATGACTGAGTGACTGAAGTGAACTGAACTGAACTGAATGTCCATCGAGTCGGTGATGCCATCCAGCAACCTCATCCACTGTCATCCCCTTCTTCTCCAACACCACAGTTCAAAAGTATCAATTCTTTCACGCTCAGCTTTCTTCACAGTCCAACTTTCACATCCATACGTGACCACTGGAAAAACCATTGTCTTGACTAGACGGACCTTTGTTGGCAAAGCAATGTCTCTGCTTTTGAATATGCTATCTAGGTTAGTCATAATTTTCCTTCCAAGGAGTAAGCATCTTTTAATTTCATGCCAGCAGTCACCATCTGTAGTGATTTTGGAGCCCCTCAAAATAAAATCTGACACTATTTCCCCTGTTTCCTCATCTATTCCCCCTGAAGTGATGGGACCAGTTGCCATGATCTTAGTTTTCTGAATGTTGAGCTTTAAGCCAACTTTTTCACTCTACACTTTCACTTTCATCAAGAGGCTTTTTAGTTCCTCTTCACTTTCTGCCATAAAGGTGATGTCATCTGCATATGTGAGGTTATTGAAATTTCTCCCAGCAATCTTAATTGCAGATTGTGCTTCTTCCAGCGTTTCTCATGATGTACTCTGCAGATTAGTTAATAAGCACGGTGACAATATACAGCCTTGATATACTCCTTTTCCTATTTTGAACCAGACTTTTGTTTCTTGTCCAGTTCTAACTGTTGCTTCCTATCCGCATACAAATTTCTCAAGATGCAGGTCAGGTGGTCTGATATTACCATCTCTTTCAGAATTTTCCACAGTTTCTTGTGATCCACACATTCAAGGGCTTTGGCATAGTCAATAATGCAGAAATCACTTCAGGGCAAATAGATGGGGAAACTGGAAACAGTGGCAGACTTCATTTTTGGCGGCTCCTAAATCACTGCAGTTGTTGGAAGAGGGTATTTGCTATGACCAGTGCATTTTCTTGGCAAAACTCTGTTAGTCTTTGCCCTGCTTCATTCCGTGTTCCAAGGCCAAATTTGCCTGTTACTCCAGGTGTTTCTTGACTTCCTACTTTTGCATTCCAGTCCCCTATAATGAAAAGGACATCTTTTTTGGGTGTTAGTTCTAAAAGGTCTTGTAGGTCTTCATAGAACCGTTCAACTTCAGTTTCTTCAGCGTTACTGGTTGGGGCATAGACTTGGATTACTGTGACATTGAATGGTTTGCCTTGGAAACGAACAGAGATCATTCTGTCGTTTTTGAGATTGCATCCAAGTACTGCATTTCGGACTCTTTTGTTGACCATGATGGCCACACCATTTCTTCTGAGGGATTCCTGCCCACAGTAGTAGATATAATGGTCCTCTGAGGCTTTATTGACTATGCCAAAGCCTTTGACTGTGTAGACCACAATAAACTGTGGACAATTCTGAGAGAGATGGGAATACCAGACCACCTGATCTGCCTCTTGAGAAATCTGTATGCAGGTCAGGAAGCAACAGTTAGAACTGGTCATGGAACAACAGACTGGTTCCAAATAGGAAAAGGAGTACGTCAAGGCTGTATATTGTCACCATGTTTATTTAACTTATATGCAGAGTACATCATGAGAAATGCTGGACTGGAGGAAACACAAGCTGGAATCAAGATTGCTGGGAGAAATATCAATAACCTCAGATATGCAGATGATACCACCCTTATGGCAGAAAGTGAAGAGGAACTAAAAAGCCTCTTGATGAAAGTGAAAGTGGAGAGTGAAAAGGTTGGCTTAAAGCTCAACATTCAGAAAACGAAGATCATGGCATCTGGTCCCATCACTACATGGGAAATAGATGGAGAAACAGTGGAAACAGTGTCAGACTTTATTTTTCTGGGCTCCAAAAGCACTGCAGATGGTGACTGCAGCCATGAAATTAAAAGACGCTTACTCCTTGGAAGGAAGGTTATGGCCAACCTAGATAGCATATTCAAAAGCAGAGACATCACTTTGCCAACAAAGGTTCGCCTAGTCAAGGCTATGGTCTTTCCTGTGGTCATGTATGGATGTGAGAGCTGGACTGTGAAGAAGGCTGAGCTCCAAAGAATTGATGCTTTTGAACTGTGGTGTTGGAGAAGACTCTTGAGAGTCCCTTGGACTGCAAGGAGATCCAACCAATCCATTCTGAAGGAGATCAGCCCTGGGATTTCTTTGGAAGGAATGATGCTCAAGCTGAAACTCCAGTATTTTGGCTACCTCATGCGAAGAGTTGACTCATTGGAGAAGACTCTGATGCTGGGAGGGATTGAGGGCAGGAGGAGAAGGGGACGACAGAGGATGAGATGGCTGGATTGCATCACTGACTCGATGAATGTGAGTCTGGGTGACCTCCGAGAGCTGGTTATGGATAGGGAGGCCTGGCGTGCTGCAGTTCATGGGGTCGCAAAGAGTCGGACACGACTGAGCGACTGATCTGATCTGATCTGATCTGAAATCACTGCAGATGGTGATTGCAGCCATGAAATTAAAGACACTTACTCCTTGGAAGGAAAGTTATGACAAACCTAGACAGCATATTAAAAAGCAGAGACATTACTTTGACAACAAAAGTCAGTCTAGTCAAAGGTATGATTTTCCAGTAGTCACGTATGGATGTGATAGTTGGACTATAAAGAAATCTGAGTAGCAATGAATTGATGCTTTTGAACTGTGGTGTTGGAGAATACTTTTGAGAATGCCTTGGACTGCAAGGAGATTCAACCATTCCATCCTACAGGACATTAGTTCTGGGTGTTCATTGGTGGGACTGATTTGAAGCTGAAGCTCCAATACTTTGGCCACCGGATGCAAACAAGTGACTCATTGGAAAAGACCCTGATGCTGGGAAAGATTAAAGATGGTAGAAGAAGGGGAAGACAGAAGATGAGATGGTTGGATGGCATCACCGACTCAGTGGACATGGTTTTGGGCAAACTCTGGGAGCTGCTGATGATAGGGAGGCCTAACGTGCTGCAGTCAATGGGTCACAAAGAGTCACACACAACTGAGTGACTCAACTGAACTGAACTGAATCCCTTAAGTTTATGTAATTTATTACACTAGTAATAAGAACGTAATGCAATCATTATTTTTAACAAACTGACCCCAACTAGATCCTGATATTTATGGTCCACCGACCTTACTAAAAATCAGGAGAAAGGAAAAAAAAAAGTCTCTTAGGAAAGAAAATAAATTATACAAACCTGGGCTTATTAGAAGCAATTGTGAACATGCTAAACACTTAGTTTCCAAAGTAGCATAAACACATGTAGAATATTTTGAATTTAACACTTGAGGTAATTGTGGAGTCTAGAATTTACAAACAAAAGTTAGTATTATTAAATCAAGAAGTAAGTTTTTTTAGTAAGATCAGTCTAATAATCAAACAGGTGAGACCAGAGCTTAAAATAACAGAGGATAGTTTGCTTTTACCAAGATTCAAGAAGGGTTGAGGCTTGCAGAAAAGGAATTTGAGGGAATATTTTTAAATTTTCTTTAATCTCCTTGACAACTGATTGGCTGAATGAGATGTAATAAAGGAAAAATAAAAATAACTTTTAGATTTGTGTCTGCTTTTGTTCTTTAATGAGAGCTCTGACAGAGAAAGGATATAGAGATGAGAAATCTAGATTTTTAAATACATTTTGTATTTTGGTGATAAAGGAGTATGTTAATCAGACTTTGTAAATGACAAAGTTGAAGTGCCTCCTGGTATAAACATCTTGGTGTCCAAATGAAAACTGGAATTATTGAAAAAGAAAATTCTGGTGTTAAAGATGTTTAAACTTTGGCAAAAGACTAATTGCCTTTTACTAAGTTTAAAAATACATTTTATTTCTTTTACCTTTATAGTTTTGGATAAACAGATGGTTCGCAGCCATCTGTCAATCCAAAAAATAATGCTTGGAAAAGATTATTTGGGGCATAATTAGTTGGAAATGTGTATACTGTGTAGGCCCATTTCCAAAATTTCAAATTACTTAAATAATTTAATAAATTAAATAGTAGAAGCCAAAACTATAATGATGGATTGAAACAGAAATACTACCATCTTTATCACACACTAATTAATTCAACAACTTAATTAAGAGACCTTAGAAGGTGGCTAACCATTTATTAATGACCCAACCAAGGATAAAAAATAATATATCTTTGTCCAAAGCATTTGACATTTATTATCACTTTACCTTAGCTGACAAATATGATGTTGAATTTTGTCAAATATATTTCAGAATCAATCCTATACATCTACCCATACATTAATCTAATCTTTATTAGCATGACACATATAGACATTGAGAATTATAGGAAACTCCTTATAATCTACATATTTTAATAGGTCTGAGTGAAGGAACTGCATACAGATAATTGTGGATAACAGCAAGCAGCTGCATTAATTCAAGATAATGTTTATGATTTGCTCTACATAATCAATTTCTATGCTTGTCAACAGAGCAAATTACAGGCCTGAGGCCAATTCATGGTTATGCATTACTCTCCAAACTGTTATTAATGCAAAATTCCAGAGTGCACACACTAAAGATTTTGTTATTAATAGAAGAGAATAAAACAAAAGATTTTTATTGTTGTTTATGTGATTGTGAATTAACTGGATAAACTTATAAATTTACATTGATAGGATTCATTACAAACTCACAGTAGTCATGGTTGTGCTATCTTACCCAAGCATGAACTACATGAGTCAGGGGTCACAATAATTTACTCTTCCTATTCCTAGTGCCTTGTTCTTATTTGAACAGATGTATGTGCTTTCTCAGTCTATCCGTTGTGTCCAACTCTGCAATCTCATGGACTATAGCCTGCCATGTGCCTCTGTCCATGAGATTTTCAAGGCAAGAATATAGGAGTGGGTTGTCATTTCCTTCTCCAAGGGATCTTCCTTACCCAGAGATGAAATCCATGTCTTTTGCAACTCCTGTACTGACAGGCTGATTCTTTACCACTGTAGTACCTGGGAAGCCCTTCTCATAGGGAGAAAGTGCTTAATAAATGCATGCTTAATGTATGATTTAATCTTAATTAATGATTGGAAATATACAACTCTTTTTTAATTTTCTAGTGCATTTTATTATCTTAAAAACTGATCCAAATGTGCTTTACTCTCCCTTTCTCTATAAGTGATCTCTTTATTTCCCTCTTCTTCAGAAGACTACTTCCTATATTACTGGAAATAAGAGCTTACTATATTAAGTACTGATCTTTAAATCCCTGGTCTCTACCTCAGAAACACTTCAGCGTAAGACAACTAAATATCTCTTATAGTTTGTAGGTAACAGCTTAGTCTGATCCAATCTCCACGTGAAATTCCTAGCATTTTTCCCATCATTCACACCTTTAAAGACATCCTCTTATCCCTCCTATTTAGTAGTTCAAAATGTGCTACACCAATTTTCTACCAAATTCTCTTTTACTTGTGATGATACAGTGTACTAACTTTTATTCTATTTCTCAAAACACCAAGTTTAGGGTCACTGCATGTGCAGATTCTCCCCCCCACCCCGTTTTTTTTTTTGATGTGACCAAAAACTTTATTATGTTTTTTTTATTTTATTTTGCTTAACTTTACAATATTGTATTGCTTTTGCCATACATCAAAATAAATCTGCCACAAGTATACATGTGTTCCCCATTCTGAACCCTCCTCCCTCCTCCCTCCCCATACCATCCCTCTGGGTCATCCCAGTTCATCAGCCCCAGGCATCCGGTATCAGGCATTGAACCTGGACTGGTGACTCGTTTCAAATATGATATTATGCATAGTTCAATGCTATTCTCCCAAATCATCCCACCCGCTCCCTCTCCCAGAGTCCAAAAGACTGTTCTATACATCAGTGTCTCTTTTGCTGTCTCGTATACAGGGTTATTGTTACCATCTTTCTAAATTCCATATATATGCGTTAGTATACCATTCAGGTATGACCTAAATCAAATCCCTTATGATTATAGAGTGGAAGTGAGAAATAGATTTAAGGGCCTAGATCTGATAGATAGAGTGCCTGATGAACTATGGAATGAGGTTCGTGACATTGTACAGGAGACAGGGGTCAAGAACATCCCCATGGAAAAGAAATGCAAAAAAAGCAAAATGGCTGTTTGGGGAGGCATTGCAAATAGCTATGAAAAGAAGAGAAGCGAAAAGCAAAGGAGAAAAAGAAAGATATAAACATCTAAATGCAGACTTTCAAAGAATAGCAAGAAGAGATAAGAAAGCCTTCTTCAGTGATCAGTGCAAAGAAATAGAGGAGGAAAAAAACAGAATGGGAAAGACTAGGGATCTATTCAAGAAAATCAGAGATACCAAAGGAACATTTCATGCAAAAATGGGCTCGATAAAGGACAGAAATGGTATGGACCTAACACAAGTAGAGGGTATTAAGAACAGGTGGCAAGAATACACAGAAGAACTGTACAAAAAAGAGCTACACGACTCAGATAATCAGGATGGTGTGATCACTGACCTAGAGCCAGACATCCTGGAATGTGAAGTCAAGTGGGCCTTAGAAAGCATCACTACAAACAAAGCTAGTGGAGGTGATGGAATTCCAGTGGAGCTCTTCCAAATCCTGAAAGATGATGCTGTGAAAGTGCTGCACTCAATATGCCAGCAAATTTGGAAAACTCAGCAGTGGCCACAAGATTGGAAAAGGTCAGTTTTCATCCCAATCCCAAAGAAAGGCAATGCCAAAGAGTGCTCAAACTACTGCACAATTGCACTCATCTCACACGCTAGTAAAATAATGCTCAAAATTCTCCAAGCCAGGCTTCAGCAATATGTGAACCATGAACTTCCTGATGTTCAAGTTGGTTTTAGAAAAGGCAGAGGAACCAGAGATCAAATTGCCAACATCCGCTGGATCATGGAAAAAGCAAGAGAGTTCCAGAAAAACATCTATTTCTGCTTTATTGACTATGCCCAAGCCTTTGACTGTGTAGATCACAATCAACTGTGGAAAATTCTGAAAGAGATGGAAATACCAGACCACCTGATCTGCCTCTTGAGAAATCTGTATGCAAGTCAGGAAGCAACAGTTAGAACTGGTCATGGAACAACAGACTGGTTCCAAATAGGAAAAGGAGTACGTCAAGACTGTATATTTAACTTGTTTATAACTTGTGTATAACAGTTATATTTAACTGTATATTTAACTTTTCACCATGTTTATTTAACTTATATGCAGAGTACATCATGAGAAATGCTGGAATGGAAGAAACACAAGTTGGAATCAAGATTGCTGGGAGAAATATCAATAACCTCAGATATGCTGATGACACCGCCCTTATGGCAGAAAGTGAAGAGGAACTCAAGAGTCTCTTGATGAAAGTGAAAGTGGAGAGTGAAAAGGTTGGCTTAAAGCTCAACATTCAGAAAACGAAGATCATGGCATCTGGTCCCATCACTACATGGGAAATAGATGGAGAAACAGTGGAACAGTGTCAGAATTTATTTTTCTGGGCTCCAAAATCACTACAGATGGTGACTGCAGCCATGAAATTAAAAGACGCTTACTCCTTGGAAGGAAAGTTATGACCAACCTAGATAGCATATTCAAAAGCAGAGACATCACTTTGCCAACAAAGTTTGCCTAGTCAAGGCTCTGGTCTTTCCTGTGGTCATGTATGGATGTGAGAGCTGGACTGTGAAGAAGGCTGAGCGCCGAAGAATTGATGCTTTTGAACTGTACTGTTGGATAAGACTCTTGAGAGTCTCTTGGACTGCAAGGAGATCCAAGCAGTCCATTCTGAAGGAGATCAGCCCTGGGATTTCTTTGGAAGGAATGATGCTAAAGCTGAAACTCCAGTATTTTGGCCACCTCATGCGAAGAGTTGACTCATTCGAGAAGACTCTGATGCTGGGAGTGTTTGGGGGCAGGAGGAGAAGGGACGACAGAGGGTGAGATGGCTGGATGGCATCACTGACTTGATGGATGTGAGTCTGAGGGACCTCCGGGAGTTGCTGATGGACAGGGAGTCCTGGCGTGCTCATGAGTCACAGAGTCGGACAAGACTGAGCAACTGATCTGATCTGATCTGATACTGTATTTGTGTTTTTCTTTCTGGCTTACTTCACTCTGTATAATAGGCCCCAGTTCCATCCACCTCATTAGAACTGATTTAAATGTATTCTTTTTAATGGCTGAGTAATACTCCATTGTGTATATGTACCACTGCTTTCTTATCCATTCATCTGCATATGGACATCTAGGTTGCTTCCAAGTCCTGGCTATTATAAACAGTGCTGCTATGAACATTGGGATACACGTGTCTCTTTCAATTCTGGTTTTCTCAGTGTGTATGCCCAGCAGTGGGATTGCTGGTTCATAAGGCAGTTCTATTCCCAGTTTTTTGAGGAATCTCCATACTGTTCTCCATAGTGGCTGTACTAGTTTGCATTCCCACCAACAGTGTAAGAGGGTTCCCTTCTCTCCGCACCCTCTCCAGCATTTATTGCTTGTGGATTTTTGGATCGCAGCCATTCTGACTGGCGTGTAATGGTATCTCATAGTGGTTTTGATTTGCATTTCTCTGATAATGAGCGATGTTGAGCATCTTTTCATGTGTTTGTTAGCCATCTGTATGTCTTCTTTGGAGAAATATGTATAATATCATATCTGAAACGAGTCAGTCCAGGTACGATGCCCGATAACAGATGCCTGGGACTGGAGCACTGGGATGACCTGGAGGGATGGTGTGGGAGGGGGGAGGGAGGAGGGTTCAGGATGGGAAGCACGTGTATTCTGGTGGCGGATCCATCTCGATGTATAGTAAAAGTAATACAATATTGTAAAATTAAGAAAAATTAAAAAAAAAATCATAATAATAAAAATATAAACATAATAGGAACTTTTTTGATTTTGATAAATCGCAAAAGGTGCTTGTGTCCAGTTTATTTATTTATGTATTTCCTTGAGTCCTTTGTTAGCTACTAGAGAACAGTTATTAGATGTGCATTCATTCACAAATATTTATACAGAATACAATGCATTCAAAAAACTCTAAGGCAGGTTTCAGTAATAATTTCATACAAAACTCTTCCCATCACAGAGTGTCTGGACTGGTTCAGAGATATACAGCAAGCACTTGAATCAGTTATAACTATCAGATACAATGTCATGACTGTAGTATGTACGTATATGAAGTTTTTGGTTTGAATATATGCGTCCTAACTAAAAAATATTTAGAATGTAGGCATTTTCATGTACATACCTGTATATTCTTCCTTACCTCAGTGTTTATCCTTTTTTCCTCTTCTGTTCACTTTTTCCATATACATTATCAATAGTATAGGACACTAGAAAATTATCCACTAAAGCAAAATTGTATAATAAAATGAGCCCCTCCCATTCAGTACTCATATTTATTAAAATTGTTGAAATCAGAGTATTTGAAGTTTCTTTTTTCTGAGTTAGGCTTTAAACTATTCTTTCTTATGCATGAGTTTTATTCATGACAATTCAGAAGAGAACATTTTTGCCAAACTACACTATAGGATTTAGGTAAATGTATATGTATAAAGTTTAGCAAATGGATGATACCTAAAAGTATCCAGAGTAAATACTTTCTCTAAAATGGAGATTTATTGATTTTTGTACAACACTTATATTTCAATTGGCCCACTACTCTCCTGCCAAGTCATCTGCAATGTAACCTCATGGAGAGTTAAAAGGTAGGGAAAATGGCACATGAGGTGCATGCTAAAAGAAGCTGTTTGTCCTTTGGCAGTCACTTTGTAACATGCATGCCAAGCACAGATGGTAAAGATGTTCCTGGCTTCTACCACTATCTTGACAGTCCAAATGCAGTCAGAGATCACCAGAAAAGGGTAAATGCCACATCTCCCAGATGAAACAGCAAAACGTCTAGTCTTTTTTGAATGCTTTCTTCAGAACATCAGGTTCATGTCCATTTGATTTTTGCTAACTTGCTAACAGAATTGAAAAGAACCATATGAGTAGGATGAAAAGAAGGTGGGAGATTTCTCTCCAAACCCTTAGCAGCAATTATGTTATAAAAATCACCATGGTTATCTTTGCACATTTATATAGCTAAAGAAATGATTTATCTTGAATGTACATTTTATTCATTTCTCTGTCCAGTCTTCAGCAAGACAGATTGAAAAATGAGCTTCATAAATTAAAGTGCTTTCATTATACTATGGAAGCTTTCAGTTCAGTTCAGTTGCTCAGTTGTGTCTGACTCTTTGCTACCCCATGAATTGCAGCACGCCAGGCCTCCCTGTCCATCACCAACTCCCAGAGTTCACTCAAACTCACGTTCATGTTCATTTCCAAGGCAAACCATTCAGTATCACAGTAATCCAAGTCTATGCCCCAACCAGTGACGCTGAATAAGCTGAAGTCAAACGGTTCTATGAAGACCTACAAGACCTTTTAGAACTAACACCCAAAAAAGATATCCTTTTCATTATAGGGGACTGGAATGTAAAAGTAAGAAGTCAAGAAACACCTGGAGTAAAAGGCAGATTTGGCCTTGGAATATGGAATGGAGTAGGGCAAAGACTAATAGAGTTTTGCCAAGAGAATGCACTGGTCATAGCAAACACCCTCTTCCAACACACAAGAGAAGACTCTACACATGGACATCACCAGATAGTCAACACCAAAATCAGACTGATTATATTCTTTGCAGCCAAAGATGGAAAAGCTCTACACAGTCAGCAAAAACAAGACCGGGAGCTGACTGTGGCTCAAATCATGAACTCCTTATTGCCAAATTCAGACTGAAATTGAAGTAGGGAAAACCACTAAACTATTCAGATATGACCTAAATCAAATCCCTTATGATTATACAGTGGAAGTAAGAAATAGATTTAGGGAACTAGATCTGATAGTGTGCCTGATGAACTATGGATAGAAGTTTGTGATTTGTACAGGAGAAAAGGGATCAAGACCATCCCCATGGAAAAGAAATGCAAAAAAGGAAAATGGCTGTCTGGTGAGTCCTTAGAAATAGCTGTGAAAAGAAGAGAAGCAAAAAAGCAAAGGAGAAAAGGAAAGATATAAGCATCTGAATGCAGAGTTCCAAAGAATAGCAAGGAGAGATAAGAAAGCCTTCCTCAGTGATCAATGCAAAGAAATAGAGGAAAGGAAGCTTAGCTCCTTAAAGTGATGAATTATATTCAAATGAAAAGATCTTTAATTGAAGTACTCATGCCACATCAAAAAGAAAACAAACAAACAAACAAAAAAATGTAACCTCTAACTTCCTTATTGCAGGAATTTGTAAGAAGATAGAATTGGTTATTTTTCTTTAGTTTTCAAAAGAATAGACCAAAATTTAATCTAAAGTGATTTAATGGGGTAGACATACTGTAGCTCAAGAAGTTCTAGGGAAGAAGAATTAAATTAATTATAGCTCCTAAACCATAATTATTTTTAATCAAATAAGACAAAGCATAGCAAACAGGATGTGGAGTCTCAATATATTATAGCTTATTTATATGTTGGAAATTTTTTTTCCTCAAAATCTATACTTGGGTCTCAGTGAAACTTTATTGAATTGGTTCTTGATATAGAAGTTTTAATATCCACATATTTTATTCAAATACAAGTTTTTCACCTGAATAGGTGATAACATACTCTCTCTAATTTTCCAACTGAGGAAATTTGATGTAATTTTTGACTCAGTAGTTTTCATTATTTTATGTATTTAAGTTGAGTGGTTAACACATTTGAATCTACTGTCTGTTCACTCCTTTGTATATACTTGTAAGTTTTTCATATAAACATGCATTTTATATGTACACTAAAATTCTTTCTGTAAAAATATCTTTCTATATAAGCTCATGAACAAATTGTGAACATGGATAATTACTCTCAGAATCAATTAATTTTATAGCCCAGTGACACCACCTAATTGAATATATGAGTCTAAAGATTCTTCCATGGTAGCGAGTTTGTGGCGACAACACCTTTGTCTTATCTAATTTGAGAGTCCAAACTATTCTTTAATGTGGGAATCTTCTGGGATAGAGCATCTTTAGACTAATTAACATTTGTATTTTTATTTCATGGACCAAATTCAATGAAACTTTTCATAAAGCACCCAAGAAATAAGATCTGAAACAGTGCTGTATGTGTTCTCAACCCTACATCACAGATTTTTTTTGATAATTCACATGAACTCAATAATTATCTCAGATTAATGATAATGAGTGCTGTTTATGGCAATTGCATAGGGGTACTTACTGAATCAATAAATCAATTACAATAATGTTGACTCTTACTGAATCAATCATAAGTTCTTCTCTTGAACCAGTTATTAAAGGTCACATTGCTAATATGTGAACATCAAAATCCAACGCTGCTGAAATCTTTAATAAATGTCTTTGCCCCTGAGGGGGTGTTTCTTTAATTCAGTCTATGGAATGGAGGGGCAAATTAATTCCTGAAAGATTTAGACTCTGAAAACATAGAGTTTAGGTAAATAATGAAAAGGAGGCAAAGATCTTGACAATATCAATTTCCTTCAACATAGGTTTTCTTATAGCACTGAGAAAGAGTGATTACTGAAGAACACTATCTAAATTCTGAGAAGTAATATTCTCATAGCTTCTTTTCAGATGAACTATGAGACTTCTGACAATTTTTTCAACGTGTATCACTCTAGTCTCTTGTTAATATCTGGCACTAGGATGAATAATAATTCCCAAGATGTTTGGGGGAAATGAGTTTATTATTAAGAAGTGTGGAATAAAATGCAGAAGATAATAATATCAACAATAATTTATACTTCAAGTTATTTTTTATCCGTATTTATCACTAACATGGCCAATAATATAACCTAAGATCTATACTGAGTTAAAAGATAAACTGCAAACGTCAATATAAATCATTATAATATGCAACATATATTACAATATAATGTAATATATTTACAGTACAAACTACTAGATATCCTTTTAAATAACTGATGAAAATACATGCAGTTATATGTACAGATTATTAGGGATATTTTAGAAATGAAGCAATTTACTAAATTATGATATCACTCATTTAAAAATGATGTTCTCTTTTCCTTTTGGGAGATTAACTAAAAACAGGCAAACATAGATACAGACACAAACACACACACACACACATATATATATATTTAAGTATGGGTACATATATATATACAGGAAAGAGAGAAGTACACACACACACATACATACACACTGCAATTTTATATACATAAAAGAGATAAGGATAAGCAGTTAAAAGCAGATTAAAAATTATAATGTTCTGATATTCTAAAAAGCAAAATGTATTTGTTAATTATTAATGTATGGATATAATAGTTAACTAAATTTTTAACTAAAATTGTAAACAGAATGAAAAAAAAATCAGCGGTGTCAATGTATTTGGGGGCATGTTTAAGAGAAGGAGATGAAAGAGTCATTTAAAATATTAAAAGCAAGCTTAAACTTTGTTTGAAATGTTTTTCCTTCTATATATTAAAATTACATTTCCACTAACTTTTGCATCAGTGCAGTTATATTAGAGTAGCATTCTTAATTGAGATTTCTGTTAAATCTCAGAAACAGAGGGCTAATTCACTAAAGATATAAATGGTATTGAGAACATATCATAAAATTATCTGATAAATATTAGTATTCAAAACTAAACTGGATCTTACCACAGAGAGGTGAGCAAAATAGAAGAGATATTAAAGTTATAGTCAGCATATCTGAAAAACAGTACTTAAGACCAAGTAGCTATTTCTAAGGTTAACAAAACAAACAAAACAAAAACTTGAGTTTTTTCTATGATTCTGATGATCCTCTCTCCCTTAGTTCAGTTCAGGCCCTCAGTTATGTCTGACTCTGCAACCCCATGAACTGCAGCACACTAGGCCTCCCTATCCAACACCAATTCCAGAGCTTGCTCAACTCATGTGCATGGAGTCTGTGATGCCATCCAACCATCTCATTCTCTGCAGTCCTTTTCTCCTCCTCTCTTCAATCTTTCCCAGCATCAGGGTCTTTTCATATGAGTCAGTTCTTCACTTCAGGTGGCCAAAGTATTAGAGTTTAAGCTTCAGCATCAGTCCTTCCAATGACTAGTCAGGGCTGATTTCCTTTAGGATTTACTGGTTTGTTCTCCTTGCAGTCCAAGGAACTCTCGAGTCTTTTCCAACACCACACTTCAAAAGCATCAATTTCTCAGCGCTCAGCTTTCTTTATAGTCCAATTCTTACATCCATACATGAATACTGGAAAAACCATAGCTTTGACTAAACAGACCTTTATTGGCAAAGTAATGTCTCTTGCTTTTTAATATGCTGTCTAGGTTGGTTATAGCTTTTCTTCCAAGGAGCAAGTGTCTTTTCATCTCATGGCTGCAGTCACCATCTGCAGTGCTTTTGGAGCCCCCCAAAATAAAGTCTGTCATTGTTTCCATTGTTTCCTCATCTATTTGCCATGAAGTGATGGGACAGGATGCCATGATCTTAGTTTTCTGAATGATGAGTTTTGAGCCAACTTTTTTACTCTCTTCTTTCACTTTCATCAAGAGGCTCTTTAGTTCCTCTTCACTTTCTGCCATAAGGGTGGTGTCATCTGCATATCTGAGGTTATTTATATTTCTTTTGGAAATCTTTATTCCAGCCATCTCCCTCACATACAATTAATGTGGTCCTTGGGTCACTCTCCTAAACATTTCTCAAAAAACTGCAGTTATTTATTCTTTCTTTCAATACACTTGTTTCAGACATTATAGTTTCCCTTAACCATTTTAGCAGACTCCAATCTTTCCTTTCTCCTGTTGATTTTCCACACTGTCATTAAAGCGATATTCTTAACAGCTATTTTGATTATGTCATGTTGCTCAATGCCCCTTACAGTTTAATATTTCACTCCAGAATAAAATATAAATTCTTTAATACTGCCCACTGTAGAAAGAAATGGAAACCCACTCCAGTATTTTTGTTGGAGAATTCCATGGACAGAGGAACCTGGCAGGCTACAGTCCATGGGGTCACAAAGAGTCAGACACAACAGAATGATTAACACACACACACAATACTGCCCACAAGACCACTCTGAAACACAAATATTTAATGGTGATCTCTATATAGTTGTAAAAGGTAAACATTGGCTGTTCTGAGTGTTTACTTTACTTCTTTACTTCTTATTCAGTTCCATAAATTGTGTGACTTCTCTCCGTTTGTGAATGCTGTTCCTCACCTGGATAAGTCATACTCATCATTTCAAACCTACCTAGAAAGTCACTTTGAAGATTTCTTGGTGAGTTTATGAAATTGTGTCCCTATGTCACCATATTTCTCTTATTGTGTATAGGACCATGAACTCCTTATTGCCAAATTCAGACTGAAATTGAAGAGAGTAGAGAAAACTACTGGACCATTCAGGTATGACCTAAATCAAATCCCTTATGATTATACAGTGGAAGTGAGAAATAGATTTAAGGGCCTAGATCTGATAGATAGAGTGCCTGATGAACTATGGAATGAGGTTCGTGACATTGTACAGGAGACAGGGATCAAGACCATCCCCATGGAAAAGAAATGCAAAAAAGCAAAATGGCTGTCTGGGGAGGCCTTACAAATAGCTGTGAAAAGAAGAGAAGCAAAAAGCAAAGGAGAAAAGGAAAGATATAAACATCTAAATGCGGAGTTCCAAAGAATAGCAAGAAGAGATAAGAAAGCCTTCTTCAGTGATCAATGCAAAGAAATAGAGGAAAACAACAGAATGGGAAAGACTAGGGATCTCTTCAAGAAAATCAGAGATACCAAAGGAACATTTCATGCAAAGATGGGCACAATAAAGGACAGAGATGGTGTGGATCTAACAGAAGCAGAAGATATTAAGAAGAGGTGGCAAGAATACACAGAAGAACTGTACAAAAAAGAGCTTCAAGACCCAGATAATCATGATGGTGTGATCACTGACCTAGAGCCAGACATCTTGGAATGTGAAGTCAAATGGGCCTTAGAAAGCATCACTAGGAACAAAGCTGGTGGAGGTGATGGAATTCCAGTGGAGCTATTCCAAATCCTGAATGATGATGCTGTGAAAGTGCTACACTCAATATGCCAGCAAATTTGGAAAACTCAGCAGTGGCCACAAGATTGGAAAAGGTCAGTTTTCATCCCAATCCCAAAGAAAGGCAATGCCAAGGAGTGCTCAAACTACCGAACAATTGCACTCATCTCACACGCTAGTAAAGTAATGCTCAAAATTCTCCAAGCCAGGCTTCAGCAATATGTGAACCGTGAACTTCCTGATGTTCAAGCTGGTTTTAGAAAAGGCAGAGGAACCAGAGATCAAATTGCCAACATCCGCTGGATCATGGAAAAAGCAAGAGAGTTCCAGAAAAACATCTATTTCTGCTTTATTGACTATGCCAAAGCCTTTGACTGTGTGGATCACAATAAACTATGGAAAATTCTGAAAGAGATGGGAATACCAGACCACCTGATCTGCCTCTTAAGAAATCTGTATGCAGGTCAGGAAGCAACAGTTAGAACTGGTCATGGAACAACAGACTGGTTCCAAATAGGAAAAGGAGTACGTCAAGGCTGCATATTGTCACCATGTTTATTTAACTTATATGCAGAGTACATCATGAGAAATGCTGGACTGGAAGAAACAAAAGTTGGAATCAAGATTGCTGGGAGAAATATCAATAACCTCAGATATGCAGATGACACCACCCTTATGGCAGAAAGTGAAGAGGGGCTAAAAAGCCTCTTGATGAAAGTGAAAGTGGAGAGTGAAAAGGTTGGCTTAAAGCTCAACATTCAGAAAACGAAGATCATGGCATCTGGTCCCATCACTGCATGGGAAATAGATGGGGAAACAGTGGAAACAGTGTCAGACTTTGTATTTCTGGGCTCCAAAATCACTGCAGATGGTGACTGCAGCCATGAAATTAAAAGACGCTTGCTCCTTGGAAGGAAAGTTATGACCAACCTAGGTAGCATATTCAAAAGCAGAGACATTACTTTACCAACAAAGGTTCGCCTAGTCAAGGCTATGGTCTTTCCTGTGGTCATGTATGGATGTGAGAGCTGGACTGTGAAGAAGGCTGAGCGCCGAAGAATTGATGCTTTTGAACTGTGGTGTTGGAGAAGACTCTTGAGAGTCCCTTGGACTGCAAGAAGGTCCAACCAGTCCATTCTGAAGGAGATCAATCCTGGAATTTCTTTAGAAGGAATGATGCTAAAGCTGAAACTCCAGTATTTTGGCCACCTCATGCGAAGAGTTGACTCATTGGAGAAGACTCTTATGCTGGGAGGGATTGAGGGCAGGAGGAGAAGGGGACGACAGAGGATGAGATGGCTGGATGGCATCACTGACTCGATGGATGCGAGTCTGAGTGACCTCCGGGAGCTGGTGATGGACAGGGAGGCCTGGCGTGCTGCGGTTCATGGGGTCACAAAGAGTCGGACACGACTGAGCGACTGATCTGATCTGATATATATATATATATATATTAATTTATATTTATAAATTTTAAAATGTATTAATTTTAAATTTATATATTTATAAATTTTAAAATGTATTAATTTTAAATTTATATATTTATAAATTTTAAAATGTATTAACTTTAAATTTATATATTTATAAATTTTAAAATGTATTAATTTTAAATTTATATATTTATAAATTTTAAAATGTATTAATTTTAAATTTATATATTTATAATTTTAAAATTTATATATTTTCCATTGATGTATTTATAAATATATATTTAATATATGATATTAATATATTGCATTAAACAATATAACTAATATATTTAGGTTATATTAATATGATTAATATAGTATTAAAATTATGTTAATATAATTATATAATAATTACATATTAAATATAATATATAAATATATGTTCAATATATAATTTATATTATAGGTATATGTAAATTTATAAACATATAAATATTTATAAATTTACATATATATATATATATAAATCTCCTTTTTATTCTTTAAGGGCAACACTTATTTTCATCATGCTCACAATTATACTTTAGTCATCTGAATGGCTACGTGCCTAAACCAAATCACTCTTGACCAACAAACTTATATTACATATTTTGTGTATTATTTCTAACAGCTTTCAAACTACATGCTCATTCTTGCCTATTAAGTAAGTATTAATAGAATTTATTGTCAAACAAAATGATTGACTGTTTTTAATAGTGAGTGCCAACTGGAGAAGCTCTATACAATAAGCAAAAACAAGACCAGGAGCTGACTGTGGCTCAGACCATGAACTCCTTATTGCCAAATTCAGACTTAAATGGAAGAAAGTACGGAAAACCACTAGACCATTCAAGTATGACCTAAATCAAATCCCTTATGATTATACAGTGAAAGTGAGAAATAGATTTAAGGGCCTAGATCTGATAGACAGAGTGCCTGATGAACTATGGAATGAGGTTCGTGACATTGTACAGGAGACAGGGATCAAGACCATCCCCATGGAAAAGAAATGCAAAAAAGCAAAATGGCTGTCTGGGGAGGCCTTACAAATAGCTGTGAAAAGAAGAGAAGCAAAAAGCAAAGGAGAAAAGGAAAGATATAAACAACTGAATGCAGAGTTCCAAAGAATAGCAAGAAGAGATAAGAAAGCCTTCTTCAGTGATCAATGCAAAAAATAGAGGAAAACAAAAGAATGGGAAAGACTAGGGATCTCTTCAAGAAAATCAGAGATACCAAAGGAATATTTCATGCAAAGATGGGCTCGAAAAAGGACAGAAATGGTATGGACCTAACAGAAGCAGAAGATATTAAGAAGAGGTGGCAAGAATACACAGAAGAACTGTACAAAGAAGAGCTTCCCAACCCAGATAATCATGATGGTGTGATCACTGACCTAGAGCCAGACATTCTGGAATGTGAAGTCAAATTGGCCTTAGAAAGCATCACTACGAACAAAGCTAGTGGAGGTGATGGAATTCCAGTGGAGCTCTTCCAAATCCTGAAAGATGATGCTGTGAAAGTGCTGCACTCAATATGCCAGCAAATTTGGAAAACTCAGCAGTGGCCACAAGATTGGAAAAGGTCAGTTTTCATCCCAATCCCAAAGAAAGGCAATGCCAAAGAGTGCTCAAACTACCGCACAATTGCACTCATCTCACACGCTAGTAAAGTAATGTTCAAAATTCTTCAAGCCAGGCTTCAGCAATATGTGAACCATGAACTTCCTGATGTTCAAGCTGGATTTAGAAAAGGCAGAGGAACCAGAGATCAAATTGCCAACATCCGCTGGATCATGGAAAAAGCAAGAGAGTTCCAGAAAAACATCTATTTCTGCTTTATTGACTATGCCCAAGCCTTTGACTGTGTAGATCACAATAAACTGTGGAAAATTCTGAAAGAGATGGGAATACCAGACCACCTGATCTGCCTCTTGAGAAATCTGTATGCAAGTCAGGAAGCAACAGTTAGAACTGGTCATGGAACAACAGACTGGTTCCAAATAGGAAAAGGAGTACATCAAGGCTGTATATTGTCACCCTGTTTATTTAACTTATATGCAGAGTACATCATGAGAAACACTGGACTGGAAGAAACACAAGTTGGAATCAAGATTGCTGGGAGAAACATCAATAACCTCAGACATGCAGATGACACCACCTTATGGCAGAAAGTGAAAAGGAACTAAAAAGCCTCTTGATGAAAGTGAAAGAGGAGAGTGAAAAAGTTGGCTTAAAGCTCAACATTCAGAAAACAAAGATCATGACATCCGGTCCCATCACTACATGGGAAATAGATGGGGAAACAGTGGAAACAGCGTCCGACTTTATTTTTCTGGGCTCCAAAATCACTGCAGATGGTGACTTCAGCCATGAAATTAAAGGACGCTTACTCCTTGGAAGGAAACTTATGACCAACCTAGATAGCATATTCAAAATCAGAGACATTACTTTGCCAACAAAGGTCCGTCTAGTCAAGGCTATGGTCTTTCCTGTGGTCATGTATGGATGTGAGAGCTGGACTGTGAAGAAGGCTGAGAGCCGAAGAATTGATGCTTTTGAACTGTAATGTTGGAGAAGACTCTTGAGAGTCCCTTGGACTGCAAGGAGATCCAACCAGTCCATTCTGAAGGAGATCAACCCTGGGATTTCTTTGGAAGGAATGATGCTAAATCTGAAACTCCAGTATTTTGGCCACCTCATGCGAAGAGTTGACTCATTGGAGAAGACTCTGATGCTGGGAGAGATGAGGGCAGCAGGAGAAGGGGACAACAGAGGATGAGATGGTTGGATGGCATCACTGACTCGATGAATGTGAGTCTCAGTGAACTCCGGGAATTGGTGATGGTAGGGAGACCTGGAGTGCTGCGCTTCATGGGGTTGCAAAGAGTTGGACATGACTGAGCTACTGATCTGATCTGATCTGATTATCCAAATTAGGTTATTCTTTGGGTGAAAAAGATGTAATCAAAACAAAAGGAGGTGTACAGATACAGATGATAAACAATGCAGAAAAGGTTTGTGTTTTTTTTTTTTTTTTAACAAGGTGAAGATAGAAGTAGCATTTGCTATTTTAATAAATATATCCCATGCATATTTCACCATAGTCCATGCAAAGTAGTATGGCTTTATCAAACTTTACTTTTAACATACAGATGGCTAACAAACACATGAAAAGATGCTAAACATAACTCATTATGAGAGAAATGTAAATCAAAGCCACAATGAGGTACCATTTCACGCCAGTCAGAATGGCTGTTATCAAAAAGTCTACAAACATTAAATGCTGGAGAGGGTGCGGAGAGAAGGGAACCCTCTTACTCTGTTGGTGGGAATGCAAGCTAGTACAGCCACTATGGAGAACAGTGTGGAGATTCCTTAAAAAAACTAGAAATAGAACTGCCATATGATCCAGCAATCCCACTGCTGGGTATACACACTTAGTAAACCAGAATTGAAGGAGACACGTGTACCCCAATGTTCATCACAGCACTGTTTACAATATCGAGGACATGGTAGCAACCTAGATGCCCATCTGCAGGTGAATGGATAAGAAAGCTGTGGTACATAAACACAATGGAATGTTACTCAGCTATTTAAAGGTACACATTTGAATCAGTTCTAATGAGGTGGATGAAACTGGAGCTTATTATACAGATTGAAGTAAGTCAGAAAGAAAAACACCAATATAAAATATTAATGCATATATATGGAATTTAGAAAGATGGTAACAATGACCCTATATGCGAGACAGCAAAAGAGACACAGATGTAAAAAACAGACTTTTGAACTCTGTGGGAGAAGGCGAGGGTGGGATGATTTGGGAGAATAGCATTGAAACATGTATATTATCATATGTGAAATAGATCGCCAGTCCAGGTTCTACGCACAAGACAGGGTGCTCAGGGCTCGTGCACTGGGATGACCCTGAGGGATGGGATGTGGAGGGAGGTAGAAGGAGGGGTTCAGGATGGGGAACACATGTACACCCATGATTGATTCATGTCAATGTATGGCAAAAACTACTACAATATTGAAAAGTAACTAGCCTCCAATTAAAATAAATAAATTAATTTAAAAATCTTTACTTTTAGATAAAGAATATCTATTTGACATGACTATTTCAAGATGAATAGGTTAATTAGAAGTAACATTTCTCCTAATAAGCTTTTTGTAATGTTTAACTATTATTTAAAACATTGTGCAAATAATATAGAAAACGAAGCAAGTCATTTTGTGTACTGCTGCTAAAATGTTGGCTTTTAGTCCAGATAGTCCTTTTACCATTCAAGGGATACAACTAGAAGTGGAATTTGAGTGAATGGTGGAAAATTCTTTGGAAGAATTTTCAGCCACCCTGCCATGACCTTCATATATACAACTTTTTCCACCTCACAATCGTGTATATGTCCCTAAGAACTTGACTGCTTAGAAAATATATTGCCTAATATACTATATTCATTTTATACTGCCACAATAACAAATTTCCCCACACACTACATCAGAAGTAACACAAATCTTTTATCTTTAAAGTTCTGGAGGCCAGAAGTCTCACGCAGATCCCAAAAGGCTAAAATCAAGGGATTGACAGAGCTGTGTTATTTCCTGGAGGCTCTAGAAGAAACACAAATTCCAAGCTCATTCTTGTGTTGGCAAAATTCAGTTACAGGCAGTATAGGACTGAGGCTTCTGTTTCTTTGCTGGTTGTTAGTTGGAGACCACCCTCATCCCCATAGACATTTCTGCACTCCTTCTACAAAGCACCTGTTTCAAAATTACCAACAAGGTATCAAGTTCTTCTCATGTTGCCATATCTCTGATCCCTTTTCCATCATTATATATCTCTGGATTAGAATAAGGAGAAGATTTTCTACTTTTAAGTACTCATGTGATTAGATTGGACTCCTCCCTCTGGAAAATGCATGATAGTCTCTTCATCTCAAAGCCCAAGGACTTGGTTACACCTGAAGGGTCTTTGGCCACGTAATGTAACATATTCACAGGTTCTATGGGCATCTTTTGGTGGCTACGGGGGTAAAAAGAGGATGCATTTTTCTGCCTACCATATCCTCTTTTGAATCAACTAAAGGTTTTGTCAATTTCTTTTCTATTACTGTCAAAAATAATAGAAAATGTTTATCTATTATAGGTATCTAACTTTCCAAACACTTTCAGTTCCCTTTACCTCACCTAATGTTGGAAATGGAAAAGGCAATGGCACCCCACTCCAGTACTCTTGCCTGGAAAATCCCATGAACCGAGGAGCCTGGTGGGCTGCAGTCCATGGTGTGACTGAGAGTCGGACACGACTGAGCAACTTCATTTTCACTTTTCACTTTCATGCATTGGAGGAGGAAATGGCAACCCACTCCAGTGTTCTTGCCTGGAGAATCCTAGGGACAGGGGAGCCTGGTGGGCTGCCGTCTATGGGGTCGCACAAAGTCGGACACGACTGAAGTGACTTAGTAGTAGTAATAGTAATGTTGGAAAATGCAATGAAAGGGCTTGGAATTTGGTTTAAAATTTGGACTTACATAAGCCATCCAAATGAAATTAGGCTGTCTTCATATCGCCATGTGTATGGCTGATTTTATATATACTACTTTCTATCTTGGATTAGTTATTACTTTTAATAAAATATGTAAGAACAGAAAATATTAATTGAAAATTATTTTAAGAATATTCTTGTACATTTCAGAATCTCCCACAAATCTAGAAAGAATATAATGTGAAGACTATATAATCAGTAACATTTGCAGTCTCAGGAAACTGTAAACTGATTAACACCACTGATGTAGCATCAGAGAGCCTGAGTTCAAAGAACAGTTGTAGTTCCAAATTCTGTAACTTTGGGAAAGTTATTGAATTCCTTTAAGCTTTATATCTAATGTGGATAATAATAATAACATCTAATTGACAGTGTTTCCATGAGGATTAATTAAGACAGTGCATATAAAAATTCATGGTAAAAAATTCAATATGTGTTAGTTTTGAATGGCAAAATGCATTAGCCAAGTTTTCTGTTTGTCTTTCTGAATTTATGAATAAACAATTTTATAAATTAATATACATCTTAAGACTCTGACATTAAAATTAATACATTTTATTAGCATCTCTTTTCAGTTGTGGCTCTAGTTATAAAAAGAAATTTTCAAATGCCCATTGAAAACTGTCTGTTAAAATTCCATGGGAGAGAAAAAAAAGCTGTTAAAATAGTGGAACTGTTAACCTCATGGCTATTAATTTTTAGAATAATTATTTTAAGTTTAATTTCTGAAGCAAATTACATATATTTATATCAGTTCCAAGAACTTTCACTTCTTTAGAAAATCTTTCTATTAAGGTATGACAAATATAGAGAAGGATGTATAAATATTATGTGAAAAGTTCAGTGAATTGTTAAAAGTTAATACAACTCTCTAGCCATCACAAAAATTAAGCATTAATTCCAAGACTATAGAATCCTACTTTCTCCAACTTAACTAATGTTTAATTGTACTTCCATGGATTCATTTGCAACCTTTTGAACATTATGGGAATAGAATAATCTAGTGTTCTATTTTTTCACTTCTATCATGTTTTGTCAATGCTATTCTGTCATATGTGGCAGTATTCTACTTATGTCCAGTGTTATTTAAAATTATATTTTAGAAATATAACATAATGAATTTATCCAAAATGCCTTTGAAATATATTTGACTATATAGTTTCAAGTTATATAGGACCGAAAATATGGCTAATGCATATCGACATGACTTTTAATATATTTATATACATATTATTGTGGAGTATATACCTATGAGTGGCAGATCTTGTGATCAGTTATGTAATTAAAAGCAGTTATACGCACCCCTCCCCAGTACTTTTGCCTGGAAAATCCCATGGACGGAGGAGCCTGGTAGGTTCCAGTCCATGGGGTTGCTAAGAGTCGGATACGACTGAGCGACTTCATTTTCACTTTTCACTTTCATGCATTGGAGAAGGAAATGGCAACCCACTCCAGTGTTCTTGCCTGGAGAATCCCAGGGACGGGGGAGCCTGGTGAGCTTCCGTCTATGGGGTCGCACAGAATCGGACACGACTGAAGCGACTTAGCAGCAGCAGCAGCATACAAATTTTTATTCCAATCATTAGAGTTTGTGCATTCTAATTATTTCATATACTTGCAGTTATATTTTAGCCATTTTGTTTTATACAGTGAATTTTTAATGTGATTTTGTTTTCACTTCGTCAATAACACATTGAGTGATTTTCATATATTTATATTTCATTTTCCCTTTTGTAATGTCTCTGTTACATCTTAGGTTCTCTTTCTTTCTGTCATGCATTTATATGTATTCTTTATATATTCTAGATATAAAATCCTTGTCAAGGATAATACATGCAAACTTCATTTATTCTCTAGAGTTTGCACTTTCATATTATCTGCTTTGCGATGGACTGATTCTTAGGTGATTCCCAATGGTTATGCTACTTTCTGGTGTACATGGCTCAGTATGACTGCCCATTCGTATATGGGAATGTGACTTGCTTTTCACCAAGAAATATATCCAAGGGGAAGGGATATTACCCTGGGATTAGCTTGCATTACATGGCAGTAGAGTTGAGATGTTACTTCCATGATTATGTAACATTTTACATGAGACACTATTTTAGCAGTGTAGATAAATCATTCCTACTGGCTTAATGAAGAGAGTAGGCATGCTAAAGAAGTTAATGTAGCAAGAAACTGCAGAAGCCCTTTAGGACTAGAGAAAAGCCTTTATGAGACAGTCAGCAAAGAGTAAGAATCTCAGTTATGCAGCTACAAAGAAAGGGATTTTGATAACAACCAGAATTAGCTTGGACACAAATTCTTCAAACAGTTGTAGTCCAACTACAATCAGTGTGTGTGTGTTTCTGTGTGTTTGTGTATACATATGGAAATTAATAAAATGATACTAAAACCTACAGAAGCATGAACAGTAAAGAAATAAGACTATTTTCAAGAACAGAGTTAACTGTGTATTAATTTATCAGATCAGATCAGATCAGATCAGTCGCTCAGTCGTGTCCGACTCTTTGCGACTCCATGAACCACAGCACGCCAGGCCTCCCTGTCCATCACCAGCTCCCGGAGGTCACCCAGACTCACACCCATCAAGTCAGTAATGCCATCCAGCCATCTCATCCTCTGTCGTCTCCTTCTCCTCCTGCCCTCAATCCCTCCCAGCATCAGAGTCTTCTCCAATGAGTCAACTCTTCGCATGAGGTGGCCAAAATACTGGAGTTTCAGCTTTAGCATCATTCCTTCTAAAGAAATTCCAGGATTGATCTCCTTCAGAATGGACTGGTTCTTGCAGTCCAAGGGACTCTCAAGAGTCTTCTCCAACACCACAGTTCAAAAGTATTAATTTATAATTAATATAAAGCTACTGCAATTAGTCAGGGTGTTACAGGCACAAAGATAGATAATTAAAACTGTAGAATATATTCAAGATGCTAAAGAGACCCAGATATAAATGGATTTTCATACACTGCAAAGGTGGCCCTGCAAAGTAGTGCAAAAGGTTCAGTCTTTTAAAATCTTGGCTTTAAATTAAATAGTTTCATGAAAAACAGTAAACCATGAAAGCTACCATATACCATACACCAAGCCCACTCTAAATAGACTGCAAAAGGTAAAATAACTCATATTCTAGAAAATAGCATAGACAAAACATCTCTAGGATCTTGGAACATCCAGCAATTTCTCAAATGGGACACAGCATATGAACAACAACAACCAAAAATAGAGACATACTGATCTAAATTAAAAATAAGAGCTACTATTTATTAAAATATATCATTATATTAGTTTTCCTTTTTTATGTAACAAACTACCATGGATCTAGTGACTTATAATAATGAATATTTATTATTTGTATGAGTCGGAAGTCCAGGCATGTTTTCACTAAGTCTCCTCAGGATGTCGGTCAAAAGTCTGATTTATTCTCAGAATTCTGTTTTTAACATTTTAGGTAGTGAAAGAAAGATAATTCTTCTCTTATATCCTGATTGTCCTTATGAGTATTAATTTTTCTCTTATGTCTCAATCTCCCTGCTCTAATGTATCTTCAAAGTGTTCTAAGGCTCACCAAAGGGGGAAAAACAGGAAAAGTTTTATCAACTTCCAGTGATTGATGTCAATAAGTCAATTTAAAGAGTAAAGATATGCATTTTACATATCTTTACATACATACATACTCTGCTGCTGCTGCTAAGTCCCTTCAGTCGTGTCCGACTCTGTGCGACCCCATAGACGGAAGCCCACCAGGCTCCCCTGTCCCTGGGATTCTCCAGGCAAGAACACTGGAGTGGGTTGCCATTTCCTTCCCCAATGCATGAAAGTGAAAAGTAAAAGTGAAGTCGCTCAGTCGTGTCCGACTCTTAGCGACCCCATGGACTGGAGCCTACCAGGATCCTCCGTCCATGGGATTTTCCAGGCAAAAGTACTGGGGTGGGGTGCCATTGCCTTCCCCGATACATACTCTACATAAAGTAAATTAAACATGTTGCAAGATAGACATGTTCAGTATTTTCTCTGTTGATCTTTCTAGCATTCTTATGCCTGGCAGCAAAACTTTTTTTTGAAGTCAGACTGATGCAACAATTAATTTGGTGCTCATCCACATACAATCCATATTATGATCCTACAGCTAACATTCTGTTAGCTGTAGGATCTGTGTAAACCCTTCCTTTGAATCTGAGTGGGTTCTAAAACTGCTCTCATCAATAAAATATGAAAGAAATTATTCTTTTGCAGAGATTCAGGTCCAGGACATAAGAGAGTGGTTACTTATTCATTTTATGTGTTAAAAACAGCCTCCATTCTTTGACAAAGTTTATGAATTTCAGTGACAAGGTCCTTGAATTTTTCAGCTGAGCTCTGAGCTGATAGTCAATTCCTCTAGCCACAAGTGTGAGAGCCATCTCCAAATTCAATTCTCCAGCCTTAGTCAAACTCCCAAGCTGATGCCAAGCAGAATTAAGTGTCAAGTGAAGTCATTCTTAAGTTTCTTACTATAAACTGATAAACAAAATAAAATTGTTGCTTTGAGCCACAGAGTTCTTATACAGTTTTCAATACAGCAATAAATAACTAAAAAAAAGTCAATGATCTATAATTTTTTTAAATAGATAGAGGACATTTATTCTTGCAAAGGAAAGTATTGTTGAAAAGGAAAAAAAAAAATAAGCCAGAGAATTATATTCTGGGCTGAAGATCAGCTTTGGTATTCTCAAAACCACCTGAAATTATTTCTAGTACATGCTATAAAATATTGATGATATGTATTAACAATTGATAAAAGTAATGATGATTATAAATATATAATAATGCAACCTTTGTAATAGTTGAAGTAATACTTCTAGAATATTTAAGCCTAGGTTGTAAGAAACACTACAAATAATCTTTTTTATTCTTAGAAATCCATTAAAAATAAAAATGAATAAATAATAAATGAAAGCAGTAAACCATTACTTTTGCAGTCTAAGATAATTTTTAACAGAATGGCAGAATAATAAACCTAATCTTTGGGGAAATGTGGGCTTCTTTGGTGGCTCAGATGGTAAAGAATCCACCTGCAGTGCAGGAGACCTGGGTTCAATCCATGGGTTGGGAAGATCCCCTGGAGAATGGAAGAGCTACCCGCTTTAGTATTCTAGCCTGGAGAATTCCAAGGACAGAGGAGCCTAGCTGGCTACAGTCCATGGGGTGGCAAAGAGTTGGACACGACTGAGTGACTTTCACTACACACTTTGGGGAAATGTAGGAGGTTAGTTCTGGCAAACTCTTCTATTTTCTTACAAGAAAATCTTTTAAAAAACAGTTTTTGAGAAAAAAGAAATGCACTATCTTAATAAGATATACATGTAAGATCAGTTAGTACTTAGTTACATGGTTCTCTTAATTTTGAGAATAATAACAGGTGCTGCTGCTGCTAAGTTACTTCAGTCGTGTCCGACTCTGCGTGACCCCATAGATAGCAGCCCATCAGGCTCCCCCGTCCCTGGGATTCTCCAGGTTCTAGGAGAAGCCTATCCTTTCCCTTTGCTGTGAAGAGAACTTTCATTTCTTTATCCTTAATGGAAAATTTCCCTCTATCTGACTCTGAAGGAATAACACCCAGATTCTTCATTATTTCTCAAATATTTTTTTTTTCTAGCAAATCCATGCTTCAAAAGTATTTTTATTCTTCCATAGTTGCATTTCATTAATTTTCATATATTTGTACATCTTCTCATGTATGTCTCTTTTTAAAGATTAATTAGCTAATTAACTTTGGGTTGTGCTGAACCTTTGCTGCTGCCCACTGACTTCTAATTGTGGAGTGTGGGGGCTGCTCTCTAGTTGTGGTGTGCTCACTGTCTTATCACAAGACCAGGTTCAATAGATACGGAAATACTAACACTGCACTGTATCCCATGCTCAGTCCTCAAGTTGTGACTCTAATAAAACCCAATGTTAATTTGCATGTAGTTTCTGCCTTGGTACTCATTTGGGTTTCATAAAGAGTCTCTTGATGAGGGTGAAAGAGGAAAGTGAAAAAGCTGGCTTAAAATTCAAGACAAAAAACGAAGATCATGTCATCTGGTGCCATCACTTCATGGCAAATAAAAGGGGAAAAAGTGGAAGCAGTGACAGTTTTTATTTTATTGAGCTTCAAAATTACTGTGAGCAATGACTGCAGCCAAGAAAATAAAAGACACTTGCTCCCTGGAAGGAAAGCTAAGACAAACCTAAACAGTCTAGATAGATGAAATTGGGAGGGAGGAGGGAGGAAAGTTCAAGAAAGAGGGAATATATGTATATGTATGGCTGATTCATGTTGATGTATGGTAAAAACCATAACAATATTGTAATTATCATCCAATTAAATATAAAATAAAATTTAAAAGCAGACATATCACTTTGCTAACAAAGATCCACATAGTTAAAGCTACGGTTTTTCCAGAAGCCATGCATGGATGTGATAGTTGGACCATAAAGAAGCTTGAGCACTGAAGAACTGATACTTGGAAACTGGGCTGGAGAATACTCTTGAGAGTTCCTTGGAGTGCAAAGAGATTAAACCAGTCAATCCTAAAGGAAATCAACCCTGAATACCGATTAGAAGAACTGGTGCTGAAGCTGATGGTCCAATACTCTGGCTAACTGATGTGAAGAGCCAACTCAATGGAAAAGAGCCTGATGTTGGGAAAAACTGAAGGCAAAAGAAGAGAGAAGCAGAGGATGAGACGGTTAGACAGCATCACTGAATCAATGGATATCAGTTCAGTCACTCAGTCGTGTCTGACTCTCTGTGACCCCATGGACTGCAGCACGCTAGGCTTCCCTGTTTATCACTGACTCCCAGAGCTTACTCAAACTCATGTCCATCGAGCAGTGATGCCATCCAACCATCTCATCCTATGTTGTCCCTCTCTCCTCCTGCCTTCAATCTTTCCCAGCATCAGGGTCTTTTCAAATGTGTCAGTTCTTTGTATCAGGTGGCCAAAGTACTGGAGTTTCAGCTTCAGAATCAGTCCTTCCAATGAATGTTCAGGACTGATTTTCCTTAGGATTGACTGGTTTGATATCCTTGGGGAGCAAGGGACTCTCAAGAGTCTTTTCCCACACCACAGTTTAAAAGCATCAGTTCGTTGGTGCTCCGATTTCTTTATAGTCCAACTCTCATATCCATACATGACTTGGAAAAAACACAGCTTTGACTAGACAGACATTTGTTGGCAAAGCAATGTCTCTGCTTTTTAATATGCTGTCTAGGTTGGTTATAGCTTTCTTTCAACTAGCAAACTACTTGCTAGTTTGTGGGATGAGTGCAATTGTGTAGTAGTGTTTGAGCATTCTTTGGCATTGCCTTTCTTTGGGATTGAATGAAAACTGACCTTTTCTAGACCTGTGGCCACTGCTGAGTTTTCCAAATTTGCTAGCATACTGAGTGTAGCACTTTCACAGCATCATCTTCCAGGATTTGAAATAGCTCAACTGGAATTCCATCCCCTCCACTAGCTTTGTTCATAGTGATGCTTTCTAAGGCCCACTTGACTTCCCAATCCAGGATGTCTGGGTCTAGGTGAGTGATCCCACGATCATGGTTATCTGGGTCATTAGATCTATTTTGTATAGTACTTCTGTGTATTCTTGTCACCTCTTCTTAATATATTCTACTTCTGTAAGGTCCATAATGTTTCTGTCCTTTATTGTGCCTTTCTTTGCATGAAATGTTCCCTTGGTATCTCTAATTTTCTAGAAGAGATCTCTAGTCTTTTCCATTCTATTATTTTTCTCTATTTCTTTGCACTGATCACTGAAAAAGGCTTTCTTATCTCTCCTTGCTATTCTTTGGAACTCTGCATTCAAATGGATGTATCTTTCCTTTTCTCCTTTGCCTTTCACTTCTCTTCTTTTCTCAGCTATTTGTAAGGCCTCCTCAGACAACCATTTTCCCTTTTTGCATTTCTTTTTCTTTGGGTTGGTCTTGATCACTGCCTCCTGTACAATGTCACGAACCTCCGTCCATAGTTCTTCAGGCACTCTATCAGATTTAATCCTTTGAATCTATTTCTCACTTCTACTGTATAATCATAAGGCATTTGATTTAGGTCATACCTGAATGTTCTAGTGGTTTTCCCTTCTTTCTTCCATTTAAGTCTGCATTTGGCAATAATGAGTTCATGATCTGAGCCATAGTCATACCTGGCCTTGTTTTTGCCGACTGTATAGAGCTTCTCTATCTTTGGCTGGAAAGAATACATCAAGTTGATTTTCAATGCTGACCATCATGTGATGTCCATGTTTAGAGCCTTCTCTTGTGTTGTAGGAAGAAGGTGTTTGCTATGACCAGTGTGTTCTCTTGGCAAAACTCTGTTAGCCTGTGACCTTCTTCCTTTTATACTCCAAGGCCATATTTTGCATGTTACTCCAGGTATCTCTTGCCTTCCTACTTTTACATTTCAGTCCACTATAATGAAAAAGGACACCATTTTTGGGTGTTAGTTCTAGAAGCTTTTGTAGGTCTTCATAGAACCATTCAACTTCAGCTTCTTCAGCATTACTGGTCAGGGCATAGACTTGGATTCATGTGATATTGAATGGTTTGCCTGGAAAACGAACAGAGGTCATTCTGTTGTTTTTGCGATTTCATCCTAATACTGCATTTCAGACTCTTTTGGTGACTTTGATTGCTCTGCCATTTCTTCTAAGAACATGAATCTGAAAAGTTTCTCATAGACAGTGAAGGACAAGTGACCTGGTATGCAGTTTATGGGGTTGCAAAGAGTCGGACACACTTTAGCAATTGAACAACAAAACACCAACAAAAATATACAGATTATTTTGTTTTGGAAGTTATTTGTGCCAAACCTACAAAACATATAGAAAAGATAACTTACTTTATAAAACAAATCCCAAAATTTCCTTGAATAGTTTCAAAGACAGTACCACTTCCTTGTAATGATAACAAACAAATATTTTATATTTTTTCCCCAGTGGTCTGAGGTTTTATTTTTATTTTTTTTAACATATTAACAACAAAAATTTATTTTTTACAGTTCTGGAGTTCTGGAGAGTCCAAAGCCAAAGGAAAACTCTCTTCCTGCTTCATGGTTGGCCCCTTCTAGCTATTGTCATTTTAGAAAATTTTTATTGCATAAAACAAGAAATTTTAAAATATTTTTTCAATGTAGAGAACAAACTGGACATTATAGTAGTGGACAAACATGCACCGCAGTTATACAGCAGCAAAGTGGTTTTTGTTGGGGATTCTGAATACAATCTAAAAGAATGGAATGTCATTTGTAATCTCAAGAAAAATTTTTACTTCATATTGAATATGTTGCTATTGACAAAAAGTTGATGTATGGCAAAACCAATACAATATTGTAAAGTAGTTAGCCTCTAATTAAAATAAATAAATTTAAATTAAAAAAGAAGATAAATCAGTGGATATATAAAAAAGAATAGCACAAGATGATTATTTTAAGTGCACGCAGTAGTAGCAAAATATTTATGCTCAAATTGATGCCTGTACAAAAATTAACTGTAATAGAATAAGTACTTATACTCTCTAATGGACTCAAAGTGAATGGCAGTCATTTTTCTCACCAAATATTTTCTGCTGAACTACGAATTTTTTCATCTGAATTCAGATGAACATAAAACATATATAAACTTGATATTCCTGAAGATTATCAAATCCCAAATGTGATCTGAAACGGCATTTTTAATAGTGACTTTAACTTACATGTCAGACTCAGATCTCTGATTTGGAAATCCCTTTGGCTAAACCTGAAGGTAGTTACTGACATAAGAAATGAGATATTTGAAAAGTACATTACAATTCTACTGGCATGTATTCTCTTTAAAACCTCCTATATCCATAGTTTACGAGAAACGTCCCATTGCCTCATGAATATTTTAGACATGAGTAATACTTTCTGCTTAACTCTGTTTATTTTGGGATATAGGGCATGCAATTTTTGAAAACCAAATCTGGTGATATTTGAATTGAATGTAATTAAATTGTTTCTGGTTAGGCTTTAAATAAAAATAAAAGTGCTAGTTAAAGAAATGATCTTAAAATATTTTCAGATATATACATATCATACTTAGTGTGGAAAATTTAGCTACTATAAAATCCAATAGAGTATTTTTGACTTTCATATCACTTTCAGTATTAAATCAAAGGTAGAATCCACTGAACAAAATACTCCATAATTTAAACATTTCAAGAACCAAATTTATTATCACACTAACCAGGAATGTATGTGAGATGCTGCATCCAAAACTAAGTAATTTGCCTTTCATTGCTTCTTACTACACTGAGTAAATGGATGCTCAATAAATTCTTTTCCCATGAATCAATACACCAAATTAAATTAACTTTCATTCATGATTCAAGAATTGAATGGATTGTTGCTTTGAGGATATGACCAGTGATAATTATTATGGGTTTAAGAAAAAAAAGCATTAGATTCCAGGGGTAAATAAAAACATTTTAATATCAAATAATATGATTACACATTTTTCAAACTGTGCCTTGGTGCGTTTGTTCTTACTCGTGTCCTACTCTCTATCATCCCATGGACTGTGGCCCAGTAGTCTCCACTGTCCATGGAATTTTCCAGTCAGGAATACTAAAGTGGGCTGCCTATTCCTTCTCTAGAGAATCTTCCTGACCTAGTGACTGAACACACCTCTACTATATCACCTGCACTGGCAGGCAAATTCTTTATCACTGTGCCACCTGGGAAACTCCCCCCCACACTTTTTTTCCCCTAAATTTCAATTACTTCCTAAGGCCCCCATTTGTTTTCCACTAGATCAGTCAATCAATGAAATGTTGTAAATCACTAAGTGATTAATATACTGAACACATAACACATATTGGTAGGCAATTTTGTAGAAATTAATTGGCAATGTAATTATTTACTTTGTGTTTAACCTTAGATATAGCTTTGAACCAGAAGCTGCTATTTATGTAGAAAATGGAATATGAACCATGATGCACAGAACAAAGATCACAGCTATAAAGAAAACAATCACAAAAGAAATGACAATGAGCCATTCTTTGATCAAAGAATATGAATTTGCCAGCCCTCTCACCCTTGTTAAGTTAGGAAGTATGTGCAGGGAAGATGGGAGGGATAACATGAACAATGATACAGAGAAATTAAAAACATTATCTGCTCAGTGTTATGAATGTATCCTGATATGGCAGGAAATAAGCACATGCTTGATGAAATGTCAGAAGCTAATTACATATTTTAAGTGCCTATTATGAATTAAGCTATTATGGTTTTTCACATGATAAATCATTTAATTTAATCCTTATAAAACTTTATTCTGAAATAGGTAGACATAAAATCTTACACAAAGTAGAACAAAGAAAATCAAAGACTTTGATGACCTGATAACTTCTCAAGTATTATGTTCATCTGAAAAGAACACTTATTATTCCTACAATTCAATGCTGTCTCCAAGGAGATGGGCCTTCAAATCATAGGCTTGAGTACAAAATATCTTGATTGCCAGAATAAGGAATTTTTCTTTTATTGTAAGAAGGGAAAAAATAAAAAGGACAAAATTATGATAGTTCTAAAGGAGTATGTCAAGGCTGTATATTGTCACCCTGCTTATTTAACTTCTATGCAGAATACATCATGAGAAATGCTGGGCTGGAAGAAACACAAACTGAAATCAAGATTGCCAGGAGATGACCTCAGATATGCATATGACACCACCCTTATGGCAGAAAGTAAAGAGAAACTAAAAAGCTCCTTGATGAAAGTGAAAGAGGAGAGTGAAAAAGTTGGCCTAAAGCTCAACATTCAGAAAACTAAGATCATGGCATCTGGTTCCATCACTTCATGGGAAATAGATGGGGAAACAGTGGAAACCGTGTCAGACTTTATTTTGGGGGGCTCCAAAATCACTGCAGATGGTGACTGCAGCCATGAAATTAAAAGATGCTTACACCTTGGAAGGAAGTTATGACCAACCTAGATAGCATATTAAAAAGCAGAAATATTACTTTGCCAACAAAGGTCCATCCAGTCAAGGCTATGGTTTTTTCCAGTGGTCATGTATGGATGTGAGAGTTGAACTGTGAAAAAGCTGAGCACTGAAGAATTGATGCTTTTGAACTGTGGTGTTGGAGAAGACTCTTGAGAGTCCCTTGGACTACAAGGAGATCCAAACAGTCCATTCTAAAGGAGATCAGTCCTGGGTGTTCATTGGAAGGAATGATGCTAAAGCTGAAACTCCAGTACTTTGGCCACCTCATGTGAAGAGTTGACTTATTGGAAAAGACCCTGATACTGGGAGGGATTGGGGGCAGAAGGAGAAGGGGACGACAGAGGATGAGATGGCTAGATAGCATGAGTTTGGACATGAGTCTGAGTGAACTCTGGGAGTTGCTGATGGACAGGGAGGCCTGGCGTGCTTTGATTCATGGAGCCGCAAAGAGTTGGACATGACTGAGTGAACTGAACTGAACTAATGAACAAACTGCATTTTACAAGAGATGTCTAGAAAACAAGTTGAGAGTTGAATTCAAAGTGAAAAAGTAGACATGTATTGAAAGAAATGAGATGAGAGACAATAAACCTTGAATAATGGCAAAGGCAGTAATATTGGCAAGAAAGCTGTAGTTATAAATAATCAAGAGGGAAAAATACTTTTCCACTTGTTTTTTGAAGACATAAAGAATAAAACTAAAATAAAAATCAGATGTGTAGAGTATTCAACAAATAGTTAAAGAAAACAAGATTATTTGTTTTTCAAGAAAATAAGAAACTATTGAGATTATTTCTTAAAATTTTGAGAAATTTCACATAAGTTGAATGATTCAGGAGGCACTTGGGCATTACCTGTGGGTTTTTAAATTGACCTAGCTAGAAATATATTTCTATGCCTTGGAATTTATTTTATGGTTGAATCTGTATTAATTCAAACACATGTAGAGTGAGAAGGAAAATAAACCAAAGAAGAAAGAGATGGCAAGGCCATTTAAGGGCCATGAAAGCAAGTTAAAATGAAAATATCAAGGGTTTGCTAGTAATGTGAACCTACCAGAACTCTCATATACTGCCAGCAGACATGTAAAATTGCTACTATCACCTTGAGAAATTGTTTAGATATGGATATTATCACTGAATATATGTGTTCTTTATAACCCAGTAATTCCTGTACTTAGCAGACAATCTAGAGAAGAGCAGTTAAATATTTAACAAAAGTGTGTACAAGAATGCTCACAGCAATTCTAATAAAATAACAAAAAATTGGAAAATATTTAATACTTATCAACATTAAAAGGATAAGTAAATGGAGATACAGTCACGCAAATAACTATATAGCAGTGAGAATGAATGGCTTAATCTAAAAACATAATATAGATCATCCTCCCAGACATAATGTTGAGTGAGAGAAGTCATACACAAATGATTAATGATTTTATTTACATAAAATATAATAACAAGTTAATAGTATTTTGTGATGTTACAAGTTAGTAATAATACTCTCGAGGGAGTGTTTAGTGACTAAGATGGAGCAGGAAGTATACAATGTGTTGCTGGTAGAGATTTGTTTATTGATAGGGTTGCTGGTTACACTAGCGTGTTCAGTTTGTGTTAATTTAGCAAATTGATTAAATGTGTAATTTACAGCATGCTTTGTTAGATATCAGCACAAAGGTTTAATTGATGAAATAGAGAAATGTCATGTCCAGTCACACATAAAACTTTGAGTCCAGTTATCTTTGATCAGTTCTATGATTATTAATCACAATTCTGTGATTAATCACAGAATTGTGATTAATATTCAGAGAACTATGAAGCTATCTAAAGAAAACAAAAAGAAAGGATTATACACTGAAGTAGAAGATGGCACCATTACCTTTAGATAAATTTGTATCTGTATTTTGGATGTCAATATTTGACACAATTTTGTTCAAATATAAGAGAAAAGTTGTCATGTACTCTATGGTGCTATGTATCTGAGACATGGTATGTACTAAGTGTAAACTTGAATTAGATTTCAGTCAAAGAAGTTTATATCATCACATAACCCTTTACAAGGCTAAGCACATATAAATTAAAAATTACAATACTTTCTTGAGGGTGATATATAATAAAATGCTTTTTTGCTTTATTCAGTCTATTAATTAAAAAATATCCTTCAGAGTGTCAAAAATTATTTTTGGTATAAAAATGTTAGTAAGATAATATGTTAGGCCCCAGTAAGTTCAGTTCAGTCACTCAGTCATGTCCAGCTCTTTCTGATCCCATGAATCCCAGCATGCCAGGCCTCCCTGTCCATCACCAACTCTAGGAGTTCACTCAGACTCAGGTCCATTGAGTCAGTGATGCCATCCAGCCATCTCATCCTCTGTCGTCCCCTTCTCCTCCTGCCCTCAATCTTTCCCAGCATCAGGGTCTTTTATTAGGCCTCAGTCATATTTATTTAACTAAAATCATATATCTATGTAATTGATAATAACTGTGTTATTGATTTATTGTGTTGATATTTATATTTAATAAAATAGAAAATGACAACAAGCAAAAGTATTTTGTCATACAAAAGGATGTTGCACAATCTAGATAGAGCAGCATTTAGTCTTGGTGTATACTTTTGAAAACCCCTACTTTTGACTAGCTCAACAGTTCATCAGAAAGTTTTTTCCAAACATGTGCGGCTGTAAACTATCTGAAGAAATTAGTATACAGATCAAAAGGAAAAAAATATAGAACTAAGCAGAAGTAATTTGTAATCTATAATCTGTAAACATGAGTTCTTTCCTGTACCTCACGTTTCTAAGTGCAAACAACAGAGATAGGATAACATGGATGTCTTAATTTTAACGAACCATAAAAATTATTGATGATGCATCCACCTCTCCCCACAACCAAATATCCAAAGCCAAGAGGTGTCCTCCACTTAACTCTTAGAAGAATTGTAAATGAGATCTTTTTCTTCATTAAAAAGTTTTTTATTCTTAAACTGGCATGGCTCTATCTTATTGATATCCTGATTTCTGATAGGTTAACTTAAGACATTTTATCAGTTTCCATTTTTGCTATTTTTTTCAAATTTACATCAAAAAGGAGAAAAATGAAGAAAATAATCAAGTGATGTTTTATAATTCAGTATCGTGTGCCTTCAAGTCAGTATCTGCATCTCCTATATTTTCAGATTTGATTTTTACATAGAATTGTTCAAAATTAAATTAAAAAAATATTGATGTATAGTTGATTTACAATGTTGTTTTAGTTTCAGGGGTACAGCAAAGTTTTATATATATGAATACATATGTATATTCTATTTTTCAGATTCTTTTCCCATATGTGCTGGTGTTCAGTCACTAAATCATGTTCAACTCTTTGCAACCCCATGGACTGCAGCCCACCAGACTCCCTGTCCATGGGATTTTCCAAGCAAGAATACTGGAGTGGGTTGCCATTCCCTCCTCCAGGGAACTTTCCGACTCAGGGATCAAACCCAAATCTCCTGTGTCTTCTGCCTTGGCAGGCAGATTCTTTACCACTGCTCTACCATATAAGTTACTATAAAAATACTTAGTATATTTCTCTGTGTCATACAGTAGGTCCTTGTTGGTTATCTATTTTAAATATAGTAGTGTGTATATGTTTAGCCCAAACTTCTACTAATTTATCCCACCCTACCTTTCCCTTTTATAAACTTCGTTTGTTTTCTATATCTTGGGACTGTTTCTGTTTTATTTATAAGTTCATTTACACTATTTTTTAGATTCCACATAAAGGTATATTATATGATATTTGTATTTATCTGGCTTATTTTACTTAGTATGATGCTCTCTAAGGGGTCCCTACGTGTTGCTGCAAATGGCTACATTTCATTCTTATATAAAATCAGATATAATAATTCATTTAATAAGAGAACTATATTCTAAAACTATTGATTGTGAATGAGCTCAGGAAGAATTAAAAATTCTAAGCATATCATGTCTTAGATACTGTTAATCTTGTAAAACTAGGCAAAAGAGAGAGGGCAATAAAGTTGTCTCCAATTTAAAAAATGTAAACTATGAAACAGCTCCATTTTACCAACATGGTGTTTCCACACTACATATTCACTTTGTAAGGAAGAGCATTCTTCCAAATATAAGTCTTGAAGGTCAAGGAACAACTCTATGAGAATGTCTTTCTATTTATATTAGTTTGTATGCATGAAGGTAAAAAATATTTCCTAAATGTGGACTTAATTTTTTAACTTGATTTAGTTTTAGCAACTATCAGGAATCAAGATTCAATCTGAACTGGCTCATATAGGATGTTTGAAGGCAGCCTGCTATAGACGGCCAATAATTTTCAGAGTTACAAAAAAAAAAAGAAAAAACTAAAAAAGAACCAGAGGCATGAAATTTATGTAACCCAAGTTATCCAATAGTTTCTAAAGAAATTATATATACATACATCTATATGTAAATATATATCTTTTTCTATCTCTATACTACACAAAATATATTTAATGCAATACTTTAATAATTTATATTACTTATAACTTAAAAATGATTACTTATAATTTATAAATAAATTTATAAATTCAAATATGTACATTATATTCTTACAAATTTAAGTAAAATTGTAAATAGTTATAATAAAACTATATATTACAAATTATTTATAAAATAATTTTGAAAAACAAGAATTTTCTTTTTCTTTTTCATGAGGCAGTTTGGTGATTTTATTTTTCTAGAAATTTTTTCTACCTATGTGATCTTCCAAATTTATCAGATATACTATTTATCATAATATATACTTATTTTTTGTTGCCTGAAGCATCTATAGACCTGTTTCGTTTTTATTAATCACAAGTGTTATATGTTTCTTGTCTATGTATTTTCAATCTTGCTACATAATTTCCTTATGCCTTCAGCTCACTGATTTTTCAACTCATACTTTCAACTGATACTTTCTTACATTATTCAAATTTCTCAATCCAGTGAATATTTCTACCCATTTTCTCTATCAAATTTCTCTATCCAGTCAGTTTTTCATTTTAGTGTGTCTGTTGTTCAGCTTCCACTCATTAAAATCATGTTGTTCTTTAAAGGATTGATCTTGTTTTACAGTAATTGTCTGCTAATCTAACATGCTGTTCATTTTTGGACGTATCTTTTCCCCTAATATTTCATCTGTTTTTTGTTTGAATGTCTAGTTATCTTTTAAACTGGAAATTCAACTATTTGCAACTTATAGGATTAAATAACCATATTTATTTTTCTTAATTTCAAGATTATTATTACTTTATGTGAAAGACAATTTGCTTACAAGCAAAACTTGAATCTTTTGCTGCTTCTTAAGTTTTGAATCACAATGGTGTGATCACTCACCTAGATCCAGACATCCTGGAATGGCAAGTCAAGTGGGCCTTAGGAAGCATCACTATGAACAAATAGTGATGAAAAGGTGATGGAACTACAGCTGAGCTATTTCAAATCCTAAAAGATGATGCTGTGAAAATGTTGCACTTAATATGCCAGTAAATTTGGAAAACTCAGCAGTGGCCACAGGACTGGAAAAGGTCAGGTTTCAATCCAATCTCAAAGAAAAACAATGCCAAATAATGCTCAAACTACCACACAATTGCACTCATCTCACATTCTAGCAAAGTAATGCACAAAATTCTCCAAGCCAGGCTTCAATACATGACCCATGAACTTCCAGATATTCAAGCTGGTTTTAGAAAAGGCAGAGGAACCAGAGATCAAATGGCCAACATCTGTTGGATCATTGAAAAAGCACGAGAGCTCCAGAAAAAACATCTGTTTCTGCTTTATTGACTATGCTATAGCCTTTGACGGTGTGGATCACCACAAACTGGAAAATTCTTCAAGAGATGGGAATACCAGACCACCAGACCTGCCTCTTGAGAAATCTGTATACAGGTGAGAAAGCAACAGTTAGAACTGGACATGGAACAACAGACTAGTTCCAAATAGAAGAAGTACATCAAGGCTGTATATTGTACTTAACTTATATTCAGAGTACATCATGAGAAATGCTGGGCTGAATGAAGCACAAGCTGGAATCAAGTTTGCCGGGAGAAATATCAATATCCTTGGATATACAGATGATACCACCCTTATGGCAGAAAGTGAATAAGAACTAATGAGCCTCTTGATGAAAGTGAAAGAGGAGAGGAGAGAAAAAGTTGGCTTAAAGCTCAACATTCAGAAAACTAAGATCATGGCATCCAGTCCCATCACTTCATGGCAAATAGTTGGGGAAACAATGGAAACAGTGGCAGACTTTATATTTTAGTCTTCAAAATCACTGCAGATGGTGACTGCAGCCATGGAATTTAAAAGACACTTACTCCTTGGAAGAAAATTTATGAACAACCTAGAGAGCATATAAAAAGCAGCGACATTACTTTGCCAACAAAGGTCCCTCTAGTCATAGCTATGTTTTCAACTAGGGAATCAACAAAACTGATTTGAGTATGGGAAAATTCCAGGAGGGCAAAAGTAACATTCATAAGTATTTTCCCCCTTCCTAACCTTATTATATATTTTATGTAAAAATTGACTTGGAGGTTTTCCACTGTTTCCCCCACCCCACCCCTTCCCTGGCCAGATTGTTAATGAGTTCAATCATCTGCCTTGCCAACAAAGATGTCTGCTCTATAGGGTAAAATGAGGATCACAGGCTAATCACACAATCCATATTCCACTATAAAATATTCATATTAGAAATACTGACTTTGATCCTAAGGTGGTTCTTCTTATACTTCTTTAACTTCTCTATAAGTCACATCCTTATAATTATTTCTAAATACAGTAATATTTAGTTGAATCCACTATCAACATGAACTGAACAAATGTTATGTTTGATATCACATGAAGCATTGCTTTTGGTGAAAAAAAAAAGTTGTAAAAGACTTTTTGTCTATAGATAAAAGGAACTGGTCAGAGTACTTACTTCAGTTCTTTTAGAAGAAAAAAGTATCATTGGATTTTAAGTCTGTCATTATTCAAATGAATTGAACCATTATAAACACCCTTATGAGTGCTGGGGGATTCCCTGGTGGCTCAGATGGTAAAAAATCTGCCTGCAATGCAGGAGACCCGGGTTTGATCCCTGGGTCAGGAATATTCCCTTGAAAAGGGCATGGCAACCCACTCCAGTATTCTTGCCTGGAGAATTCCATCGACAGAGGAACCTGGTGGGCTACATAGTCCATGGGGTCACAAAGACTTGAACATGACTGAGTAACTAACAATTTTACTTTCTTTATAAGTGGTAAAAGAAGTCACAGAAAAGAAGATCCTTATTATATACTTATGTGAGAAAGTTAGCATTTCCTTAGAAGCATATTTTTGTCATGATCCATTACTTACAATATTGTTAGGAATGTTAAAAAGATTTGCCATGGTAAATCCACATGGTTAGAATTATGGTATGTGGAATCAGCATATTCCAGAAACTATGTTAGAAAAATAAATCTTTTTTAGATTTACAACACCATATTAACAAGACATAAAACAAGGAGATAAGTCACACTAAAATACAAATTATTTAAATATCCAACTCCAGAAAATAAAGTTAATTTATTAAGTTCTACACAAAATTAATTGGGAAATGTAAATGTGCTCTGATAAAATAACTAAATTTTGTTTTCCAAAAATAAAAATGCCTATACAAAAAATAAATGTATCTAACTTAATAAGTGCATTATAAAATCATTCCCTATGTAGGAATATTCAAATCAATTATTTTATACGTCGATGAAATGCTGGGAAATAAATTCATAATTGGTTATCACAAAATATGACTGCTTTATTAAATAGAAAATTCTTTATTTTAACCTTATATATTATGCAATCATGCAAGTTTCAACCTCTGCCTAATTGTATCCTGAAAAATACCTTGAAATCCAGTAAATCTCAGTTTCTTTATTTAGATAATCCGACATAGTTATCTGGTGAAATATTCAAGCCAAATTCTAACCAAGAAATAGTCAGAACTTTGCAACAAATTTTATTTATTCTACCAGTGGGATGAAGACTGAGGGCAGATGGATTGATGCTTTCAAACTGTGGTGCTGGAGAACACTCTTGAGAGTCCCTTGGACAGCAAGGAGATCAAACCAGTCAATTCTAAAGGAAATCAACCCTGAATATTCACTGGAAGGACTGATGCTGAAGCTGAAGCTCCAATACTTTGATTCGAAGAGCTAACTCATTGGAAAAGACCCTGATGCTGGGAAAGATTGAGGGCAAGAGGAGAAGGGGGCTACAGAGGATGAGATGGCTGGATGGCATCACCAACTCTATGGACATGAGTTTGAGCAATCTCAGGGAGATAGTGAAGTATAGGGAAGCCTGGCGTGCTGCAGTTCATAGGGTTGCAAAGAATCAAACACTACTTTGTGAATGAACAACAAAAACAACCAGTGGGATATGTCTGTCATCTATAGGGGTGATGGTTAGAATACTAACACTTACTCCATATTACTGCAAAGGATTTTTTTTTTTTTTTTGAGAAAGTAGTGTTTACTCAAATTCAGTTCAGGGTACAGGGGTGAGGATCTGTAATAAACTGCACATGTTCTTAATTCATCATCCTGAAGGTGGCTTTGCTGTGCTTAGTTGCTCAGTCATGTCCGATTCTTTGTGAGTCCATGAACTGTAGCCCACCAGGCTCCTCTGTCAGTGGGGATTCTCCAGGCAAGAATACTGGAGTGGGTTACTATACCCTCCTCCAGGGGACCCTCCCACCCCAGCGATTGAATCTATGTCTCCCACATTTCAGGCAGATTCTTTACTGCCTGAATTAACAGGGAAGCCCTAAAAGTTTCTGGTGCTGCTGCTGCTGCTAAGTCACTTCAGTCATGTCCGACTCTGTGCGATCCCATAGATGGTAGCCCACCAGGCTCCCCCATCCCTGGGATTCTCCAGGCAAGAACACTGGAGTGGATTGTCATTTCCTTCTCCAATGCATGAAAGAGAGAAGTGAAAGTGAAGTAGCTCAGTCGTGTCTGACTCTCAGCGACCCCATGGACTGCAGCCCACCAGACGCCTCCATCCATGGGATTTTCTAGGCAAGAGTACTGGAGTGGGGTGCCATTGCCTTCTCCGTAAAGATTTCTAGAGAACTTAAATTATAAGTGAAACCAACTTTGTGCAGAGACAATGTGGATAAAAAGACAAAAAGACACATTTTATAAATGAATGGGAAATTTCTCAAATATTATTATAAATATATATTATTTTTATTATCTTGTGTTCTATTTATTTCCCCTATTAAAATACACACCATCCTGAGAGTGAAGATTTGAAGAGAACTTCTTAGGGGTGCTTTCCATCACATTGAGAAGAAGGCATATGTTAATAAGAGATACAACATAAACTCTGCCTATTATGATGAGGTCTGAATAAACAAATAAGGCATTAGATACCCATCAAAGAGGTCTACGGAGCATTTCTAAGGAAGTCATGGACTCACAATGGAAACTACAGAAAAGCATTAAGTAAATTAACCAAGTGTGGTGAAACTGCAGTGGAAACACTGTCCAAGGTTTAGAGCTGCTTCTAGTGGTTTAGATTATCTCCAAGGATACTGGATATTTGACAAGGGAATAAAATTCTTCTAACCCCACTAATAAATGTAAGAGTTATTTATATAGGTAGATTTTGGGTTCCTAAAGAGAAAGGAAAGCATGAGTTCCAACCCCTGAAAATCTGTAGTTACATAATGAATGAAGTGTAGGCTGCGCTAGCCACAACTAGAGAAATCCTGCACAAAGCCAAAAAGACCTGGTACAACCAATAGTAAAGTAAATAAATAAATCAAATTATTAAAGAAAACTTTTTAAAAAGTTTATTTTAAAAAAATCTATTGATGGACTAGAAAAATTTCCAACATCATGTAAATAAATATTTGTTGATTACCTCCCCTTGCTAAATCTTTTTACATGGTACTCTCCTCAGTAAATGGCACTTAAATGCACATTGTGTCAAAAAAATTTTGTTGTGATTTTTGACTTTGGTCTTTATTCTTCTTTTATACTCATTTAGGTACATAAAGATATCTTCTGGGTTATATCTTCTTAATGTATCCAAAATGATCTCACCTGGACTATGCTAACAGTATCCAAAATGATTGTCATCATTCTCTATCACAGTATGTTTTCCACATATTATTGGCAGTATTAGACTTATATTTCTGTGGCCATAAATCAAAACACATGATTACCATGCAAATTTTTAATCACATCAAAACAAAATCCAAGTTCTTGCTCTCATTAAAAATAACAACACTAAGACTATAAATCTATATATGTTAACTTGACCGAGGCTACTTCACTAAGTCATTTCCAACTGTACTTTTTACTCTCAACTTACTACTTTAGGAGATTTTATATCTTTGCTTCTCTTTATTAATAAAAAATCAATTACCATAGTAGTAAATTTGTTTTTGCTGTTCTCTATGACAAAAATAAGCTGCTCCCTAACTTGTTTTCAACTTAATTCAATGTCTGCTCAAATGCAACTGCCTCCCTGGATTACTCTTATAAAAATAGGCACATCATCTACCATTATTTATATTTTTATTCTGTCATATTAGTGTTTGAAATTATATTTTTATGGTTAGTTTATTGACTATCTCTGCCAACTAGAATGTTAGCTTCACTTAAAATTCCTATATTTCAAAATACTGTTCTTGGTACCTAGAAAAATTTTTTAAATGAATGAATAAGTGAATGCAGAGTTGAGGGTATTCTCTGGAGGGTTTATGATCAGTTTTATTTATCAAAAAGCTTACAGCTATTTAGGGAACTAGGAGATATTGGCATATTAATGCCTTAATAGAAAGCTTGAGTTGAAATAAATGACAATTGTAAGGATTAAAATTTAGAAATAAAAAAGTTCACTTTTAAATGTGTTGCTCTCTTCATATTTTTTCTCTCAGTTGGCAATTTTCAAACAACTATAATGGCTAATATATACAAGTAGGTTTTTGTTTTTTACAAAGAGCTCTTTTAATACAGTCTGAAAGAGTGGAGTGACCCCAAATCTACCCATGTCATCAGTTTACCAAAACTGTATTTCTGGTATTAGCAAATTCTGATTTGCTCTTGGTCCTGTATACAGACAGAAAAAAAAAAAAAAAAAAAAAAAAGCTGTGTGCCTTGTAATGGGATAATGCATAATATTTTGTGCTTTGTAAAACTGGGATATATGGTAAAAGGAAGTTTTATTAAAAGTATTATGAAATACATAAGCCAGGAGTTTAGACTTCCAGAAAGCTGAAAAAAAAATAAGAAAAAAAATATAATTAGAAATATCCAGAGGAAAAAGATATATTACAGGAAACTTATATAATCAGTGCATTTTTTTGTAATTAAGATACTTTTCTCATAATTTCTTTCATAGAAATTCATTTTGAATGATGCCCATGATGCACTGTTTGTTGAAAGAGGCAGGCAACAGAATAGCATGTACAGTTTGATTTTAACCTTGTTACATTAAACATGGCACACTGTCCTTGTCAACCTATCAGTTACTCTGTTTAAATTGATTTATTTCATTAGTTTGCAACTGTGTCTTAGAAACATGTGCTGACAACTTTTCATTCAATTTATCAGTTCCTTCTTCCAAAAGATCAATTACTTTATTGTATTTTCTATACTATTACCTGGGGTTGAAATAAGTCTCATCTATTTTAAAGTCTGAGCTTATTAACCTTTCTTAAGCCAAGAGACAATTTACAAGACATTCAGAAAACGGGCTTCCTGGTGGCTCAGAGGTTAAAGTGTCTGCCTGTGTCTGCCTGCAATGTGGGAGACTTGGGTTTGATTCTTGGGTTGGGAAGATCCCCTGGAGAAGGAAATGGCAACCCACTCCAATATTCTTGCCTGGAGAATCCCACGGACAGAGGAGCCTGGTGGGCTGAAGTACATAGGGTCGCAAAGAGTCAGACATGACTGAGCGACTTAATATAATGTATGTATGTATTTGTTTAAATGTCTTTAGTAAGCCTTTTATATCTTATCAATTCTCTCATTATACATATTTTTAGCATGTGTTACTATTTTATCTGAATCATAGAAAATTAAATAGGTTTTAACATACCTAACTGGAGTGGGGTGCCATGGAGAAGGCAATGGCACCCTACTCCAGTAATCTTGCCTGGAAAATCCCATGGGCGGAGGAGCCTGGTAGACTGTAGTCCATGGGGTCGCAAAGAGTCAGACACTACTGAACGACTTCACTTTTCACTTTTCATGCATTGGAGAAGGAAATGGTAACCCACTCCAGTGTTCTTACCTGAAGAATCCCAGGGACGGAGGAGCCTGGTGGGCTGCGGTCTATGGGGTCACACAGAGTTAGACACAACTGACCCGACTTAGCAGCAGCAGCAGCATAAATATAAAAGTTTTGTTAAAGAAAGATGGGATAGCTCTATAAACAGAGTCTGGACTACAAATTATTCCATAAGGTTCAACAAGCTCTAATATAAAATGTTATTTACAGAAAATCTTATTAACAGAAAATGCTGAGAAGTTATTCTGATGACAAGGATGTTCTCTTCCTTCTCTCTTTGCAAGATTCCTATTTATATTTTTTGTGGGCTTCCCTGGTGGCTTACTGATAAAGATTCACCTGCCAATGCAGGAGATCCAGGTTCAATCCCTGTGTCAGGAAAACCTCTGGAGAAGGAAATGGCATCCCACTCCAGTATTCTTGCCTGGGAAATACCATGGACAGAGGAGCCTGGTAGGCTCTAGTTCATGGGATCTCAAACAGTAGGACACCACTTAGCACCTGAGTACGCATGCATGCACAATAAGAATAACACAAGTAGAAGATATATCTCATTAACTGAAAAAAAATTATATAAGAGTAAATAAAACAAGACATATATAAAATCTAATGGAATAAAACTTTACTAAAGGACAAAATTAAAGCTTTATATAAAATGAGATAGTTTGGTTTTGGAAAGGAAATCCATAGCCAACAGAATGTCATTGCATTTGTTATACGACAGTTTTATGCACTTTTTTGGATACTAGTTTTAATTATAATCAAGTATAAAATACTTATTTTCTTTGATCAAGCATTTCTACTTCTAAGGATTTGTGGTACATATGGTTTTAATGTGAAAAAGTATTTATGTGAAAATAACTTCTCCAAATCTTATTATAATAGTAAAAATTTGAAGACATCTTAAATAGTCAAGAAGGGAAGACTAGTTATGAAAATATGTACAAACCACTGCCTCCATTAATAAATAATATGATTAGATAATCTTGATTATTTATGCATATATAAATACAAATATATACATTTATACAAACACACTCTTATGATCTCAGCTATGAAAATATATGAAAAGGGCATTATATGCTAGTGATATCTGGAATAAACCTCATCAAAATGTTAAACATGATTATTTCTGAAGGTTGAATTTCACAGAATGATTGCATTCTTTCATATATTTTTCTGTATGGTTTAAATACTGAATACTACACATATATCATTCTAAAAATATCATCTTAATTAAAGGTGAAATTTATTATTATTATTATTTTTTGCAGGGGAAAATGGACAAAGGAAAGAATCAATGAGGGTGGGAGGGAAATGGGAACAAAGAAGGGGAGTGATGGTGGGGAGGAGTATATGTAATTTCTTAACTAATGGCTTTCTGTTTTTAATCACAAAGAACACAAAAAAAATCATGTTGAATTCATCCTATATTAGGAGGTTTGATCTGGAAATGAATAATTCAGGAAACTAAAAGTCCAGTTTGGGTGTCCTCATCTTAGGCACATCTTGGTATTTTGTATTGGCAGGTCTATCTTTACCACAATATATTATTTAGGACAGGATCACCTTTGTCACTTCTTCCTCCCTACTCCCCAAAGTGGTACCAGACCCATAAAATAGTCAATAAACCTTTACAGAGTGAACAAATAAGTCTTTTTTTTTCTTTAACTCTCCTGGTTGAACTGAATTTTTTGAGGCTCATAAGTGAATATGTTTTCCTCTTTACTTTGTCTATTACAGCCTGACTGTATGAGTGGGGTATTAAAGTCTCCCACTATTATTGTGTTGTTGTATATTTCTTCTATCATACTAATTAATGTTTGTCTTAGATATATCAATGCTCCAATGTTGGGTGCATATATATTTATAATTGTTATAACTTCTTTTTGGATTGTTCCTTAAGTTGTTATGTATAACCTTGATTGTCTCCTTTTCAGGATCTTTAAAGTCAATTTTATCTGATATGAGTATTGCTACTCCTGTTTTCTTTTGGTCCATATTTGCATATAAAATCTTTTCCCAGCCCTTCATTTTCAGTCAGTATATATCCCCTATTTTAAGGTGGTTCTCTTGTAGACAACATGTATAGGGGTCTAGTTTTTGTATCCATTTGACCCATTTTAGTCTGTTGGTTGTCTCTTGTAGACAAGGTATATAGGGGTCTTGTTTTTGTATTGATTCAGCCAGTCTTTGTCTGTTGATTAGAGCATTCAGCCCATTAACGTTTAAAGCAATTATTGATAAACAGGATTTACTTTATTGTTTTGGGTTCAAATTTATACACCCTTTTAGTGATTCCTATCTAGAGAATGTCCTTGAGTTTTTGTTGGAGAAATGGTTTAGTGCTGCTAAATTTTCTCAACTTTTGCTTATCTATGAAGCTTTTGATTTCTCCTTCATATTTGAATGAGATCCTTGCTGGATACAATCATCTAGGCTGTAAGTTATTTTCTTTCATCATTTTAATTATGTCTTGCCATTCCCTCCTGGCTTGGAGAGTTTCTATTGAAAGTTCAGCTGTTATCCTTATGGGAATTCCCTTGTAAGTTATTTGATGTTTTTCCCTTGCTGCTTTTAATATTTGTTCTTTATATTTAATCTTTGTTAATTTGATTAATATGTGCCTTGGGGTGTTTCGCCTTGGGTTTATCCTGTTAGGGACTCTCTGGATTTCTTGAACTTGAGTGGTTATTTCCTTCTCCAATTTAGCGAAGTTTTCAACTATTATCTCCTCAAGTATTTCCTCATGGTCTTTCTTTTTATCTTCTTCTGGAACTCCTATGATTCGAATGTTGTAGCATTTAATGTTATCCTGGAGGTCTCTGAGATTGTCCTCATTTCTTTTGATTCGTTTTTCTTTTTTCTCCTTTGATTCATTTATTTCTAGGATTCTATCTTCTAATTCACTAATCCTATCTTCTGCCTCTGTTATTCTACTATTTGTTGCCTCCAGGATGTTTTGGATCTCATTTATTGCATTATTCATTATGTGTTGACTCTTTTTTATTTCTTCTAGGTCCTTGTTAAACCTTTCTTGGCATCTTCTCAATCCTTGTCTCTGGACTCTTTAACTGTGATTCCATTTTAATTTTGAGATTTTGGATTAATTTCACTACCATTATTCAGAATTCTTTATCAGGTAGATTCCCTATCTCTTCCTCTTTGGTTTGGTTTGGTTGGCATCTATCCTGTTCCTTTAGCTGCTGGGTATTCTTTTGTCTCTTCATTTTGTTAAAATTGCCAAGTTTAGAGTGTCCTTACTATATTCTGGTAGTTTGTTGAATTCTCTTTCTTGAGGTGGTTTACTGGTCTTTTCTATATCTGATCTCTGCCCTGTTACAGAGGGGGCGGAGATGAACACCCAAATCTAAGTCGGCCAGGATCAGACACTCAGATAATCCTCAGAAGCACAGACTCAGTTGAGTTTGCGTTTTATGTCCTTTCCAGATCGGAGTAGCACAGGTGATGAAGTGTTTAGCGAGCACAGCTGCTGCGACTTATTGCCTCCCCGCCACTCAGTTTTCTGGGTATACAACAGGCGCACTTTCTCAGGCAGATGTTGACCATCCAGAGCCCCAAGAAGCGTGAGTCAGCACAGAAACCTATTTACAGTTCTGTAGACAGTGTCTCTCTAGGGCTGTGATTGCCCGCCTCCGGCTCTGGCTGCCTGTCACTGGAGTGGGATGGCCTGCAGCTGGCCATCTCTGTACAGTCCTTTGTTCGTATGTAGTCCTGGTGGTGTCTTAAGTTTGGGCTGGCTTTTGATGTAGTAGCTAACTGACAGTCTGGTTATTTCGCTCAGATAGTGCTCGAGATAGCCAGGCCAAATCCTTTCTCAATGCACTGCAGGCCGCACCGCTCCTCCTAGCCCAACCTCTGTTTGCTAATAGCAAATGCTGGTGTCCACGCCGCTTCTCCACAAAAGGAGTTACCGCAGGGCTTGTAGTCTCCTTTTGAAGACAATGAATTGTCTTTCTAAGTGCCCAATGTCCTCTGCCGGCATTCAGAAGTTGTTTTGTAGAATTTATTCAGCATTCAAATGTTCTTTTAATGGATTTGTGGAGGAGAAAGTATTCTCCCCGTTCTACTCGTCCACCATCTTAACTCTTCCCTCGGCCATCTTAGCTCCTCCCAAGGTAAAATTTAAAATAGAGCTAAGAAAGTACTTTTTAAATATAATTATTATTTTTCAGTACAGAAATAATTATCAGAACAATACAGTGCCATATGGTTTTAACACTAATAGTTAAAATAAATGGTGCAATGATTTTGAAGTCATTTATTAACTTTAAAAGTTTTTCTCTCCTGAAATAATACTATATTAGAAGCTATTTAGTGATTCATTGCTATTTTATAGAATGTACACTTCTTTAAAAGATAAACATAAATCATATAGCTGTATGGGGAACTGCCTCCAAACACAGGAATAATATAAAAACTATTGTGAAAATTTGACTATGCCAAAGCCTTTGACTGTGTAGATCACAATAAACTGTGGAAAATTCTGAAAGAGATGGGAGTACCAGACCACCTGATCTGCCTCTTGAGAAATCTGTATGCAGGTCAGGAAGCAACAGTTAGAACTGGTCATGGAACAAGAGACTGGTTCCAAATAGGAAAAGGAGTACGTCAAGGCTGTATATTGTCACCATGTTTATTTAACTTATATGCAGAGTACATCATGAGAAATGCTGGACTGGAGGAAACACAAGCTGGAATCAAGATTGCTGGGAGAAATATAAATAACCTCAGATATGCAGATGATACCACCCTTATGGCAGAAAGTGAAGAGGAACTAAAAAGCCTCTTGATGAGAGTGAAAGTGGAGAGTGAAAAGGTTGGCTTAAAGCTCAACATTCAGAAAACGAAGATCATGGCATCTGGTCCCATCACTACATGGGAAATAGATGGAGAAACAGTGGAAACAGTGTCAGACTTTATTTTTTGGGCTCCAAAATCACTGCAGATGGTGACTGCAGCCATGAAATTAAAAGACGCTTACTCCTTGGAAGGAAGGTTATGGCCAACTTAGATAGCATATTCAAAAGCAGAGACATCACTTTGCCAACAAAGGTTCGCCTAGTCAAGGCTATGGTCTTTCCTGTGGTCATGTATGGATGTGAGAGTTGGACTGTGAAGAAGGCTGAGCGCCGAAGAATTGATGCTTTTGAACTGTGGTGTTGGAGAAGACTCTTGAGAGTCCCTTGGACTGCAAGGAGATCCAATCGGTCCATTCTGAATGAGATCAGCCCTGGGATTTCTTTGGAAGGAATGATGCTAAAGCTGAAACTTCAGTATTTTGGCCACCTCTTGCGAAGAGTTGACTCATTGGAGAAGACTCTGATGCTGGGAGGGATTGAGGGCAGGAGGAGAAGGGGACGACAGAGGATGAGATGGCTGGATGGCATCACTGACTCGATGAATGTGAGTCTGGGTGACCTCCGAGAGCTGGTGATGGATAGGGAGGCCTGGCGTGCTGCAGTTCATGGGGTCGCAAAGAGTCGGACACGACTGAGCGACTGATCTGATCTGATTGTGAAAATGCCTGAAAGAGTTGGACGTTAAGACTTTTTAAAATAGAGGTATAGTTGATTGACAATATCGTTAGTTTCTAGGATACAGCAAAGTCATTAGTTATTTGTGTATAAAATCATTTTCATATACTTCTGTTTTGTTTTGTTACGGAATGTTGAATATACTTCCCTACGCTACACAGTAGGACCTTGTTGTTTCACCTACTTTGTATGGTTTGTATCTGCTCATCCCAAACTCTTTAAATCTCTCTCCCACTCCTTTCCCCTTTTGATAATCACAAGTTTGTTTTCTATGTCTGTGGCTCTATTTCTGCTTTGTAAGTTCACTTGTATCCTATTTTACTTTCCACATGTAAGTGATACCATATGACATTTGCCTATATAAATGTATTTTCTTTTAACAAAATGTCTTGATTTGGAAATGAGCATTATTAGACATATTTAGTTTTTGAAAAAACAGAAATACCTGTTTAATATGATGCTATGTAGTAAGATGGTATAATATTTTTATGTGATTTATGTGCATGTTCTTTCTTATAACTATAAACGAAGTTGGTAAATTTTTTTAAATGAAGGACTAATCACACTAAGAGCACATCACCTACTGCGAGCGGCACACTAAGAGTGCCTCGCTAGTTGCGCAGCAAGCGTGGCCAAGAGGAGATACCCCACTACCAAGGAAGGACGGCGGTGAGGACCGGTGCACTAAGCACAGCCGAGAGGAGCTACCCCACGACCGAGGTCAGGAAGGGCGGCGGTGAGAAGATACCACTCCTCCAAGGTCAGGAAGGGCGGCAGTGAGGAGAGACCCCTCGTCCAAGGTAAGGTGCGATGACTGCGCTTTGCTGGAGCAGCCGGGAAGAGATACCCCACGCCCAAGGTAAGAGAAATACAAGTAAGACGGTAAGTCTTGCAAGAGGGCATCAGAAGGCAAATACACTGAATCCATACTCACAGAAAACTAGTCAATCTAATCACACCAGGATCACAGCCTTGTCTAACTCAATGAAATTAAGCCATGCCCGTGGACCAACCCAGTATGGGAAGGTCATGGTGGAGAGATCGGACAGGGTGTGGTTTGCTGGAGAAGGGAATGGCAAACCACTTCAGTATTCTTGCCTTGAGAACCCCATGAACAGTATGAAAAGGCAAAATAATAGGATACTGAAAGAGAAACTCCCCAGGTCAGTAGGAGCCCAATATGCTACTGGAGATCAGTGGAGAAATAACTGCAAAAAGAATGAAGGGATGGAGTCAAAGCAAAAAGAATACCTAGCTGTGGATGTGTCTGATGATAGAAGCAAAGTCTGATGCTGTAAAGAGCAATATTGCATCAGATCAGATCAGTCGCTCAGTCATGTCCGACTCTTTGCGACCCCATGAACTGCAGCACGCCAGGCCTCCCTGTCCATCACCAACTCCCGGAGGTCACTCAGACTCACATCCATCAAGTCACTGATGCAATCCAGCCATCTCATCCTCTGTTGTCCCCTTCTCCTCCTGCCCCCAATCCCTCCCAGCATCAGAGTCTTCTCCAATGACTCAACACTTCGCATGAGGTGGCCAAAATACTGGAATTTCAGCTTTAGCATAATTCCTTCCAAAGAAATCCCAGGGCTGATCTCCTTCAGAATGCACTGGTTGGATCTCCTTGCAGTCCAAGGGACTCTCAAGAGTCTTCTCCACCACAGTTCGAAGGCATCGATTCTTCGGCACTCAGCCTTCTTCACAGTCCAGCTCTCACATCCATACATGACCACAGGAAAGACCATAGCCTTGACTAGGCAAACCGTGGTTGGCAAAGTAATGTCTCTGCTTTTGAATATGCTATCTAGGTTGGTCATAACTTTCCTTCTAAAGAGTAAGCGTCTTTTAATTTCATGGCTGCAGTCACCATCTGCAGTGATTTTGGAGCCCAGAAAAATAAAATCTGACACTGTTTCCAATGTTTCTCCATCTATTTCCCATGTAGTGATGGGACCAGATGCCATGATCTTCGTTTTCTGAATGTTGAGCTTTAAGCCACCCTTTTTACTCTCCACTTTCACTTTCATCAAGAGGCTTTTTAGTTCCTCTTCACTTTCTGCCATAAGGGTGGTGTCATCCCCATATCTGAGGTTATTCATATTTCTTCCAGCAATCTTGATTCAACTTTGTGTTTCTTCCAGTCCATTGCATAGGAACCTGGAATGTCAGGTCCATGAATCAAGGCAAATTGAAAGCGGTCAAACAAGAGATGGCAAGAGTGAATGTCGACATTCTAGGAATTAGCAAACTAAAATGGACTGGAATTGGTGAATTTAACTCAGAGGACCATTATATCTACTACTGCGGGCAGGAATCCCTCAGAAGAAATGAGTGGCCATCATGGTCAACAGAAGAGTCCAAAATGCAGTACTTGGATGCAATCTCAAAAACGACATAATGATCTCTGTTCGTTTCCAAAGCAAACTATTCAATGTCACAGTAATCCAAGTCTATGCCCCAATCAGTAACGCTGAAGAAGCTGAAGTTGAACAGTTCTATGAAGACCTACAAGACCTTTTAGAACTAACACCCAAAAAAGATGTCGTTTTCATTATATGGGACTGGAATGCAAAAGTAAGAAGTCAAGAAACACCTGGAGTAACAAGCAAATTTGGCCTTGGAATACGGAATGAAGCAGGGCAAACACTAACAGAGTTTTGCCAAGAAAATGCACTGATCATAGCAAATACCCTCTTCCAACAACACAAGAGAAGACTCTATATATGGACATCACCATATGGTCAACACCGAAATCAGATCGATTATATTCTTTACAGCCAAAGATGGAGAAGCTCTATACAATCAGCAAAAACAAGACCAGGAGCTGACTGTGGCTCAGACCATGAACTCCTTATTGCCAAATTCAGACTGAAATTGAAGAAAGTAGGGAAAACCACTAGACCATTCAGATATGACCTAAATCAAATCCCTTATGATTATACAGTGGAAGTGAGAAATAGATTTAAGGGCTTAGATCTGATAGATAGAGTTCCTGATGAACTATGGAATGAGGTTCGTGACATTGTACAGGAGACAGGAATCAAGACCATCCCCACAGAAAAGAAATGCAAAAAAGCAAAATGGCTGTCTGGGGAGGCCTTACAAATAGCTGTGAAAAGAAAAGAAGTGAAAAGCAAAGGAGAAAAAGAAAGATATAAACATCTGAATGCAGAGTTCCAAAGAATAGCAAGAAGAGATAAGAAAGCCTTCTTCAGCGATCAATGCAAAGAAATAGAGGAAAACAACAGAATGGGAAAGACTAGGGATCTCTTTTAGAAAATCAGAGATACCAAAGGAACATTTCATGCAAAGATGGGCTCGATAAAGGACAGAAATGGTATGGGCCTAACAGAAGCAGAAGATATTAAGAAGAGGTGGCAAGAATACACAGAAGAACTGTACAAAAAAGAGCTTCACGACCCAGATAATCATGATGGTGTGATCACTGACCTAGAGCCAGACATCCTGGAATTTGAAGTCAAGTGGGCCTTAGAAAGCATAACTACGAACAAAGCTAGTGGAGGTGATGGAATTCCAGTGGAGCTATTCCAAATCCTGAAAGATGATGCTGTGAAAGTGCTTCACTCAATATGCCAGCAAATTTGGAAAACTCAGCAGTGGCCACAAGATTGGAAAAGGTCAGTTTTCATCCCAATCCCAAAGAAAGGCAATGCCAAAGAGTGCTCAAACTACCGCACAATTGCACTCATCTAACATCCTAGTAAAGTAATGCTCAAAATTCTCCAAGCCAGGCTTCAGCAATATGTGAACTGTGAACTTCCTGATGTTCAAGCTGGTTTTAGAAAAGGCAGAGGAACCGGAGATCAAATTGCCAACATCCGCTGGATCATCGAAAAAGCAAGAGAGTTCCAGAAAAACATTTATTTCTGCTTTATTGACTATGCCAAAGCCTTTGACTGTGTAGATCACAATAAACAGTGGAAAATTCTGAAAGAGATGGGAATACCAGACCACCTGATCTGCCTTTTGAGAAATCTGTATGGAGGTCAGGAAGCAACAGTTAGACTGGTCATGGAACAACAGACTGGTTGCAAATAGGAAAAGGAGTACGTCAAGGCTGTATATTGTCACCATGTTTATTTAAATTATATGCAGAGTACATCATGAGAAATGCTGGAATGGAAGAAACACAAGTTGGAATCAAGATTGCTGCGAGAAATATCAATAACCTCAGATATGAAGATGACACCACCCTTATGGCAGAAAGTGAAGAGGAACTAAAAAGCCTCTTGATGAAAGTGAAAGTGGAGAGTGAAAAGGTTGGCTTAAAGCTCAACATTCAGAAAATGAAGATCATGGCATCTGGTCCCATCACTACATGGGAAATAGATGAAGAAACAGTGGAAACAGTGTCAGACTTTCTTTTTCTGGGCTCCAAAAGCACTGCAGATGGTGACTGCAGCCATGAAATTAAAAGATGCTTACTCCTTGGAGGGAAAGTTATGACCAACCTAGATAGCATATTCAAAAGCAGAGACATCACTTTGCCAACAAAGGTTCGCCTAGTCAAGGCTATGGTCTTTCCTGTGGTCATGTATGGATGTGAGAGCTGGACTGTGAAGAAGGCTGAGCGCCGAAGAATTGATGCTTTTGAACTGTGGTGTTGGAGAAGACTCCTGAGAGTCCCTTGGACTGCAAGGAGATCCAACCAGTGCATTCTGAAGGAGATCAGCCCTGGGATTTCTTTGGAAGGAATGATGCTAAAGCTGAAATTCCAGTATTTTGGCCACCTCATGGGAAGAGTTGACTCATTGGAGAAGACTCTGATGCTGGGAGGGATTGGGGGCAGGAGGAGAAGGGGACGACAGAGGATGAGATGGCTGGATGGCATCACTGACTCGATGGATAAGAGTCTGGGTGACCTTCGAGAGTTGGTGATGGACAGGGAGGCCTGGCGTGCTGCAGTTTTTAGGGTCGCAAAGATTCGGACACGACTGAGCTACTGATCTGATCTGAATCACATTGATAAAAGAAACAGAAGACTTCAGTTACTCCTCTGATTTTCATGTTTATTTGTTTGTTTCCTCCGGCCCCCAATCCCTCCCAGCATCAGAGTCTTTTCCAATGAGTCAACTCTTCGCATGAGGTGGCCAAAGTACTGGAGTTTCAGCTTCAGCTTCATTCCTTCCAAAGAACACCCAGGACTGATCTCCTTTAGAATGCACTGGTTGGATCTTCTTGCAGTCCAAGGGACTAGTTCTAATTAAATGTTTCCTATTCCTTTTCCTTCTCATTAATATATAAAAGTGTAATATGTTAATTCATCAAATATTCGATTCACACATTCAGTGAACGTGTACTTTGTACCATTCATATGCCCAAAATTCTTAGTTAAGTGAAAGTCTGGCAGTCATGTCCGAATCTTTGTGACACCATGGATCATACAGTCCATGGAATTCTCCAGGCCAGAATACTGGAGTAGGTTTTCATGCCCTCCTCCAAGTGATCTTCCCAACCTGGGGACTGATCTCAGGCCTCCTGCATTGCAGGCAGATTCTCTGAGGTCTGATCCACCAGGGAATTCCAAGAATGAATACTGGAGTGGGTGAAAGTGAAAGTCGTTAACTTGTGTCAGACTCTTTGTGACTCCATAGACTGTATAGTGCATGGAATTCTTCTGGCCTGAATACTGGAGTGGATAGCCTTTCCCTTCTCCAGGGGATCTTCCCATCCCAGGAATCGAACTCAGGTCTCTTGCACTTCAGGAGGATTCTTTACAAGCTGAGCCACAAGGAAGCCCAAGAATACTGGAGTGGGTAGCCTTTCCCTTCTTCAGGGGATCTTCCTGACCCAGGAATCAAACCAGGGTCTCCTGTATTGCAGGCAGATTTCTTTACCAACTGAGCTATCAGAGAAGCCTACTTGAGTGGGTAGCCTATCCTTTCTCCATGGGATATTCCGGACCCAGGAATCAAACCAGGGTCTCCTGCTTGCAGGTAGATTTTTTACCAGATGAGCTACCAGGGAAGCCCTAATAAAATCTAATAGATAAACTAATACCATGAGTGCAAAGTATTATTATAGTGAAAAGCTCATTTTAGGGAATTACAAAACTATTTTGCCATGATGCATGCTGAGTCACTTCAGTCATATCCAACTCTTTGTGACCCAGACCCTATGGACTGTAGCCCACCAGGCTTGTCTGTCCATGGGATTCTCCAGGCAAGAGTAATGGAGTGGGTTGCTATGTCCTCCTCCAGGGGATCAGATATTAAACCCATTTGTCTTATGACTCCTGCATTGGCAGGAAGGTTCTTTACCACTAGCACCACTTGGGAAGCCCTCTAGCCATGGTAGGAAATATAAATCTTCCTACAGAAAATATCTAAATATTGGTACAATCATTTAAATTTTCAGCATTTTCACTGAATCACAGTAAGTATACGGTGCAGCTGTTATACAGACTGAGGTAGAATATTTGTGACTTGGGTTCCTCTGGTAACTCAGCTGGTAAATAATCCACTTTCAATGCAGAAGACTCCGTTTCAATTCCTGGGTCAGGAGGATCCCCTGGAGAAGGGATATGTTACCCACTCCAGTACTGGACTTTCCTTAGCAACTAATCAACTTAATAGGTAGTTGCTTCTTCACACAATGAAGAATCCAGCTGCAATGTGGGAGACCTGGGTTCAATCCCTGGGTTGGGAAAATTCTCTGAAGAAGAAGATGGCAACCCATTCCAATATCTTTGCCTGGAAAATCCCCATGAACAGAGGAGCCTGGCGGGCTACAGTCCATTGGGGTCACAAAGAGTAGGACACAACTAAGCAGAGCACAGCACAATTTTGACTTTGGTGTTTTGGAAGGTAACTTATTTTGAGTTACAAACAGAAGCTTAGTGAAAAGTTTTATTTCTTTAAAGTTGTAGCTCTTTAAACCTGTGACAGAGATTTGAAAACCGCCCTCTGGTGACGTCTGAGGACTTCCTCTGCACCATCTGTGCTTTTGAAATGTCAGCACTATAAGTATCTGATACTGAGAACAAGCTGCAAGGAGCTCACAGAAATAGGACTACTAACTTTTATCAGATTCAGCCCACTACTTGCCATAGATGGCAACAGAAACAATCTGATGTCCTTTACTTGATGAAAATGGTCTTCACCAGAAACTGCTAAAAATGTATGAATTCCTAGGAATTTACTGGCACAATATTTTAAGATCTTGGATAAAAATTAAATTCTATGTGATAAATTAAAATATTATTAGTACTTTTTTTGGCTGAGACACTATAAAGAACTTAATAAATCTGGATATATACAATGCCCATTGACCTTTGAAATGACTGTTATTGATCAAATAAAAGATGGTAATTTGCCTATACTTGAATCAAATAATATTTACAAATGGCTTAGTCAACAAAATGACATAATTAGGTTCTGTATATTACTTAATAGCTAGTTGATAAGAAAAAACTCCACAAATGTGCAATCAATCATCTCATCTCAAAATTAATTATAACTGCAATAAAATTGAAAAAATACATTTGTGTCTACCACCTTGTTGGATTTTTTAAAAATGACAGTTATTCACAGAAATATCTATAAATGGATTCTAAAACCTATCTTACAAATATCTTGAACTGAATTAATATAAGATAAAGTATGAAGATCTGTGCGGTGGTATTTTATAATGAACTATGCAGGAGCAATTAACTTTTCAGTGTAAAATGTTATGGATTTTTAAAACTATACTATTTTTTTTTCCAGAGTGAAAAATCTTTTCATAGAATATGCACAATGTTTTTCATTACGAGCATTATTATATCAAAAAGGAGAAGTTACATTTTTGTTTTTGTGTTCAGTTAACATGATTTCATTTATCAACTGGAAGAGTAGCTGTATAACATAACAATGGGTGCATAATCAAACCATTAGATACAACACGTTAAGAGTAAAAATAACAGCAGCACTTTCTGAAATAATATATTGTGTGTTATTTTTCCTTTTTTTCCCTTTCAAAACTGTCTCTTTCACAAATAATATGCTTTTTTGGTACATCACTCAATTTAAGAGTTTGTTGGTTTATTTTCAAACAGCTTTTTCTATCTATACAGCTTTGGGATATGAATTTAAGTTGTATAGTTCATATGAGTTGAATCATAAGGAAGGCTGAGTGTAAAATAATTGATACTTTCAAACCCTGATGCTGGAGAAGACTCTTAAGAGTCTCTTGGACAGCAAGGAGATTAAACCAGTCAATCCTAAAGGAAATCAGTCCAGATTGGAAAGATTGATGCTGAAGCTGAAGCTCCAGTACTCTAATCACTTGATATGAAGAGACAACTCATTGGAAAAGATCCTGATGCTGGGAAAGATTGAAGGCAAAAGGAAAGGGGGACAGCAGATGATATGGTGAGCTTTCATCACTGACTCAATGGACATGAATCTGAGTAAACTCTAAGAGATAATGGAGGCCAGAGGAGCCTGGTGTGCTGCAGTCCATGGAGTTACAGAGTCGGAGACGACTCAGCAACTAAGCAACAACAACAAATGCATACAAATTCCCAGCTGATAAGAAGGCTCTTTACTTGTTTCTACTCATGTGGACAATAATTATATATTTTAAAATTAGGAAAAATAGTTAAAATATATAAGTAAAAATCTTTGCACTATGAAAACAAATCTAAAGCAAGGAAGAAGGGAAATCCAATATTGACAATACAAAAATGTAACATACTTATATTAACAAAATTTATTTTAGTTAAATGATCAACTTTTGATGTAGCCAACAATTATTTCTCTAATTATATAGAAATGAAATTTCAATAAAATTGAGAAAGAAGTATGTCAAGGCTGTATATTGTCACCCTGCTTATTTAACTTATATGCAGAGTATATCATGTGAAATGCTGGGCTGGATGAATCACAAACTGGAATCAAGCTGCCAGGAGAAATATCAACAACTTCAGACATATAGATGATACCATCCTAATGTCAGAGAGTGAAGAACTAATGAAAGTGAAAGAGGAGAGTGAAAAAGCTGGATTAAACTCAACATTCAAAAAACTAAAATCATGGCGTCTGGTCCCATCACTCCATGGCAAACAGATGGGGAAAAAAAATGGAAATAGCAGATTTTATTTTCTTGGGCTCCAAAACCACTGCAGACAGTGACTATAGCCACTAAATTTAAAGACACTTGTGCCTTGGAAGGAAAGCTATGACAAACCTAGACAGCATAAAAAAAAAAAAAAAAAAGCAGAGATATCACTTTGCCAGGAAAGGTCCATATAGTCAAAGCTACAGTTTTTTCACATAGTCACATATGGATGTGAGAGTGGGACCATGAAGAAGGATGAACATTAAAGAATTGATGCTTTTGAACTGTGATGCTGGAGAAGATTGAGTCTGTTGGACAACAAGGAGATCAAACCAGTCAATCCTAAAGGAAATCAGCCCCGAATATTCACTGAAAGGACCGACGCTGAAACCGAACTTCCAAAACTTTGGCCACCTAATGTGAAGAGCAGACTCACTGGAAAAGACTCTGACACTGGGAAAGATCGAGGGCAGGAAAAGGGCCAACAGAGGATGAGATGGTTGGATGATATTTCTGACTTAATGGACATGAGTCAGATAGTAAACTCTGGAAGATAGGAAAGGAGCAAAGCCTGGCATGCTGCAGTTCACGGTGTCACAGAACTGGATACAACTTAGTGACTGAATGATCAACAACATTATTTCCTAGAGGACATGACACTGATTTATTGCAGGTAACTGCTATAAACACAGTTATAAAATGTGCAGTAATTGTGACTTTAATCCATATTCTCTATTTGTCAACATATTAACAGTTTGAATTTTTATATTCCTAATATTTTGATGCAGAGTTTGACTCCGGTGTATTGTTAGATTCAATCATAGAATCGCATAAAATCAAGTAGGTACAGAATTACTTACTGAGGTCAGAATGATCATAATTCAAAATTTGAAAGAAATTTAGTTTTATATTGACTATTTCCTGTTTTATTTTTAATGCAGGAAGAGATATTTCTTATAATACCTTCAAATAATGGTATCAAATTTTTTTTCAAAGGTATGCTCTGAATATATATTTCCTATAACTCTCATATTGAAGTAATACAAGCCATCACTTTTCAGATACAGACTCATTTCTTCCTCCTCCTAATTAGGTGACACCAAGCTAATTAAAATTTTTGTATTATAGTTTTTGGCTCTTTTTTTTTTTTTTTTTTTTTTGCAGACTGTCATACAACAATGCAAAGAGAAACACATCAACTTTTACCACTGTACAATAGTACCTCAATGAAAAAGACAAGTATATAGTATGACAATGATGACAACGGTATACAATAAAAATGTAACTGACATTTATAAATAAATGTAAAGACAATGAATTTTAATTATAAAAATATTTCCAAGTAGGCATGGAAAAACTTTTGCATAAATACCAGATTTTAAGTAAAAGGGATTTCACTTTTCTCAGCTGAAGCTCTAAGTCAAGTATCAGATGTCGTGGTTGCTTAGTCGCTAAGTTATGTCCAGCTCCTGTGACCCCATGGACTACAGCACACCAGGCTCCTCTGTCTTCCTCTATCTCCCAGTTTGCTCAAATTCATGTCCATTGAGTCAGTGATGCTAGCTAGCTATCTCATCTTGTGCCATCCCCTTCTCCTTTTGCCCTCAATCTTTCCCAGAATTAGGGTCTTTTCCAATAGATTGGCTCTTCTCATCAGGTGGCTGGAGTATTGGAGCTTAAACTTGAGCATCAGTTCTTCCAATGAATAGTCAGTGTTGATTTCCTGGTTTGATCTCCTTGCGGTCAAGTGACTCTCAGGAGTCTTCTTCAGTAATGCAATTTGAAAGCATCAATTCTTCAGCTCTCAGCCTTCTTTATGGTGCAAATCTCACATCTGTACATGACCATCTATTATCCACCAGATAATTCAAGGCAAAAACATACTGGCAACTCATTAACAATAATATGAATGAAATGAAATACATTAATGAAATGAAATAATAAATCTGGTACTGTCAAAGATACCATATTCAAAAGGATGAAGAAACCTCTTTTAGAAGAATAATTATAAATTGTTTATAAAACAAAATAAAATAAAAAACAAATTGCACAAAGACAAGGCCACCTTATGCAGAGAGGAGCTTGGAGGCTGGAAATTCAATAAAGATTCCATCATCATTCTGGCCTAAGAAATCAGTTGATAGAGTAAGGGTCAACCCTTTAGGCAAAAATCTGAGAAAGGAATCCTAGAAATAGGGAACTCTAATTTTTCTGTTTAAATTTTTCCAGTTCACTAGCTGAACCCTAAACCTCATATTATATCATTCATACTGACAAACTAAATCTCAAATAATTGAACTGCCATTCACCACAAATGAGCAAGAGTTTGCAATTTTTACCTTACTAATATAAGTTCCTCCTCAACACAGTTACTACCACCCTCTGAGAGAACACAATAAAAATCCATAGTCTACAGTATATAATATCACAATGTCCAGGATACAATGTGAAATGACCCATGCAGAACCAGCGGAAACATAATCAAGAGACATAATCCACATGTTGAAAACATTAGTCAAGAACCTGAATGCAGCTATATATATATATACATATATATACACACACACATAAAATGAAGTAAAAGAAATACCCTTAGAAGAAATGAAAAGAAATATTAGCAGAGAAAAAAGAAACTATTTTTAAAGAGAGAGAAATATGTGAGTGCATGTGTGCACTCAGTCATGTCTGACTCCTTGCAACCCCAGGGACTGTGTAGTCTGTTAGGCTCTTCTATCCATGGAATTTTACAGGTAAGAATACTGGAGTGGGTTGCCATTTTCTTCTCCAGGGGACCTCCTAAAAAGACACTATTTTTAAAGAGACGTTAACATAGAATTCATAATTGTAAAATACGATGTCTATAATAAAACCTTCACCAAGAGCTGCTGGTTTCAGCTGCAACACCAAATGGATTTGGAAGTCATTACTCCTGTCCTCATAAAAAGAAGTTGGACAAACTGAAGGTCGACAGTGTTTCTTTGACCTATGAGAGAAACAAAGCCATGGGACAAATTGCCATGCTGAAAATTGAAAAGAAGGAGCATCCAGAGTGTTACAGCAGGCACAATCTGTTTACCTGGAATAGAAGTCCCTGGTGCCACGAATTAGCATGAACACTGAAATGTTTGACAAATTTCTGATAGTGATAAATTCCTGGAGACTAAGCATGAACTGGCATAAACGTGAACACGTCCTGAGGGTTGCTTTTGTTGAGGGTCTCATTCTTCTATGGGTGTTCTTTCTAAGAATTTTACTACATTCATAATATGAAGATATGTGAAATACTTGCTCATGTATCTGGCAGAGAAAAAGGAGTAACCGTTGTAAAACATGCCCAGATCCTTCTCCATAACTAAGAACTACTTTTTTTGCAAGAATGGAATTCTGGAACAACACATTTGGTGTGCATTAGTCAGTGTTCACCAAAGAAACAAAAGCAATAGAAGAATGCATACTGTCTTCTGTATCCCAAAAGTGCAAAACACTGTTGGATCTAATTTTGATTTTATGAGGCTGAAAAGAAAACTGTTTTCCTATGCATGCCAGTTGAACTGAATCTTGTGAACAGGCTCAAGAAACTTTCTTTCATAAATACAACCTTAAATGTTGTGAGAATTTATCATCCACTCTCCTGGAAGAAATGTGGTAATATCTTAGTCAGGAACTTTGAAACTGAGGATTTTGTTTTGAAACAAAACAACCACCAAAGCTTTGAACATTAGAGAGTAAAATCACTTGTTTTAAATCCTTCCCACCTGTTATAAACAACCAAGAATTTGAGGAGTTAAAATCATGCTGTGGAATACCTCCCTTAGCACTTCTTTATGTGCGACTCTGTCTGATAGAATCACTTCATATTTATGGCATGTGGAAGCACAATTATTTAATAAATCGGTTGCTAATATCCATTTAAACATGGAAGCCACAAAAAAGTACACTGATTTGCCCAAAGGATTCCAAACACAAGGTCATTTTAACTTATTTCCTCTTTGTGAACTTTACTCAAATTTCATCAATAGACTGTGAGAGGATCCTTCTTTTGTGGGTCTGTAGGATGATAACTTGAGTACCTGTATCAACACAGTAAAAACAATCTGGACCTCTCATGTCCCTGAGGTTTCCCAGGTCAGTAGAAGAGATGCATATGACTTTTACTCTTCTCTGGGGATAGGAAGAATTTAGTGCTACCCCTAAGAAAGCAGCTTCTTTGTGGCTTAGCTGGTAAAGAATTTGCCTGCAATGTGGAAGACCTGGGTTTGATACCTGGGTTGGGAAGATGCCCTGGAGAAGGAATAGGATACCTACTCCAGTATTCTGGCCTGGAGAAGTCCATGGACTGTATAGTCCATGGGGTTGAAAAGAGTTGGACATGACTGAGTGATTTTCATTCACTCAAGAAAGCAACTGACTTGAGAATTAGGGTGGGTGAAAGCAAAGAGTGACTTCATGTCTGTCAACAATATTTTGCATTAAATTTAAGTTTTGAGCAGCTCTTACTCATAAATAAGCAAACACACTTATATTAATAATATTTTAACCCACTCAAACTCTGTATCATTGCTGACACTATTTCAGTTTTGTGGGTTCTTTGGTTCATTCAGCAGCCGCATCATCTTGTGTGATGGGGAAGCACACTGTCTGTGACAGCAGAGCTTGCTGCCCTGTGGTCATCATAACATCTCTTGTCTGGCTTTTGAAAAACTGATGTGTCCTTGGAAAAGCTCATTCAGTTTTGCCTCTCAAAGTAAATCTTTATACTCTAGTTCAACTCTAGTTCATTAACCCATGTAGGAGATACTCTACCTAATCACACAACATCTGGACGACAGCATTTATGACAAGTGATTACAATGATGTTTGTGATGATGGCTGACCCAGGCAGAGGCCCTGAGCTTGCTAGTGTAGGAGATCAAGGAAGGCTTCCCAAAGGCAGCATCATTTCAGGAGACCTGAAAGGTAAGCTGAAGGATGGAATCGTCCAGCTGAATACAGGGCCACAAACTCAAACACACACAAGGGGAAACCATGATGAGCAAGCTAATGACTGAGGCAGGCTAGGGCTAAGAAGGATTTCTTTTCTTTCAATTCCTCTAAAAGAGAAAAATGATGTCGTCTACCAACACATGACTGGTGATGTTCAATGTGGCTTAACTCTAGGAAGTCTCACTTCCCTTGAATCTGGAATGTAGAATCTTTGCCCTTTCACTTTCAGAAAGTGATGTCTTGGGGATCAATTCCTCTTTGATGACAAAACTGTCAAGAACTGTAAAGGATCAGAGATTTACTGCACTTGTTACACTTTTAAGGTAACAAGCCTGCCGTAGATCTGTGGAGGCTGGTCGAAGACATAGGTGCTCTTGGGTCAGAGATAAAATACTTTATTACTCACAGCATGTCAAGCACCATAGCTGAGTACATTTGAATCAGTTCTCCTCCCTCTTAAGTCCCAGCAGGGCTATTCAGCTATTCTTATGGCTGTTTGCATATGCAGCAAATTGAGATCAAGGAGAGGAATCCTGAGTTAAGAAACATAAATGTTTTATAATGAGCAGTAAGCATGATTTACCACTGTTCTGGATGCAGACACTCTCTCTGTCTTCCAAAGCTTTTCTCTATGCAACCAACCTTGAAAGGATAGTCCTGCAAAATTATAATTACTTGCACTGTTCACAAGACATACAGAAATTGGGAATTGTTTTTTTTTGCTGATGATAAATATCTGTGTAAAATAAACATTTATAATTATAAAAAATACTTTCTCTAATTTCTTTAAAATATAAGTGTGCAAGCAAACATTATAATATTATCCTAATTTTGCAACAAACATTATAGTATTGTCTTGTATTTTGCATATGACTATCACATCAGAGAAAAATTTGGAGGTCATTAAACAGGCCTGTATGATTACAAACTGTCTAATTTTAAGTTAATTCTAAGTAGACTAAGCATATTGTAATACCTGGGACAAATATTAATACAAAAACACAAATAACTAAAGCAATAAATCCAACAGGTAAATAAAAGATATCTAAAAATATTTAAATAATATGAATGAGGACAGGAAAAGAAGAATAGTAGAATCCACAACAGATGGGAGAAAAACAGAAAACAGATTACAAATTGGCAGATACAAATGTATGCAAATTGAACTATATTAAGTTTAATAGACTAAATATTGTAATCCAGAGATAAACAGAACTGAAGAGTGGAAGCGGGGTTGCCAGTGGTAGGACAAAGGGAGGAATGGGGAACTGAGTTAATCAATGAGCATAAAATTTCAGTTAAGCAAAATGAATCAACTTATAGAGAAGGTGGAAGAGACCATTATAAGTTTTCCATTTACCTTCTCATTGTATTATTTACTGTCTGGACTTAAGAAACAAATGGAGAATAATTTTGAAAGTGGACAGTGTATGTGTCTATTACATTGTGCACAGCTGAAAAAAAATCCACATAGAACCAATTCTTCTAGTATTGAAAACAATTAATCCCTAAAGTAAAGTCACTTAATCTGTTCAAGAGAAAATGAGTAAAATCCCAACATATATCTTTGCTGTTTTGTACATACAAACATGATGTTTTATACACACAACATATGTTTTTTTGCATGTACATCACTTATGTACACAAGTACATGAAAATTAGCATACATTCATTATAAAAATATTCAGAAAACTAGAATAGAAAGAAACTTATTTTCTTATTGGGCTTCCCTGATAGCTCATTTTTCACTTTCATGCATTGGAGAAGGAAATGGCAACCCACTCCAGTGTTCTTGCCTGGAGAATTCCAGGGGTGGGGGAGCCTGGTGGGCTGCTATCTCTGGGATCGCACAGAGTCGGACACGACTGAAGTGACTTAGCAGCAGATAGCTCAGTTGGTAAAGAATCCACCTGCAATGCAGGAGACCCCGGTTTGATTCCTGGGTCAGGAAGATCCCCTGGAGAAGAGAAAGGCTACCCACTCCAGTATTCTTGGGCTTCCCTTGTGGCTCAGCTGGTAAAGAATCTGCCTGCAATGTCCGGGGTCTGGGTTCGATCCCTGGGTTGGGAAGATCACCTGGAGAAGGGAAAGGATACACACTACATTATTCTGGCCTAGAGAATTTTCTTATTACATGGCAAGTATGAAAAATCTTTGGCATTGCCTTTCTTTGGGATTGGGATGAAAACTGACCTTTTCCAATCTTGTGGCCACTGCTGAGTTTTCCAAATTTGCTGGCATATTGAGTGCAGCACTTTCACAGCATTGTCTTTCAGGATGTGGAATAGCTCCACTGGAATTCCATCACCTCCATTAGCTTTGTTCATAGTGATGCTTTCTAAGGCCCACTTGACTTCACATTCCAGGATGTCTGGCTCTAGGTCAGTTATCACACCATCATGATTATCTGGGTCGTGAAGCTCTTTTTTGTATAGTTCTTCTGTGTATTCTTGCCACCTCTTCTTAATATCTTCTGCTTCCGTTAGGTCCATACCATTTCTGTCCTATATCGAGCCCATTTTTGCATGAAATGTTCCTTTAGTATCTCTGATTTTCTTGAAGAGATCCCTAGTCTTTCCCATTCTGTTGTTTTCCTCTATTTCTTTGCATTGATCGCTGAAGAAGGCTTTCTTATCTCTTCTTGCTATTCTTTGGAACTCTGCATTCATATGTTTATATCTATCCTTTTCTCCTTTGCTTTTCGCTTATCTTCTTTTTGCAGCTATTTGCAAGGCCTCCCCAGACAGCCATTTTGCTTTTTTGCATTTCTTATCGAAAAATCAAGAGAATTCCAGAAAAACATCTATTTATGCTTTATTGACTGCCAAAGCCTTTTACTGTTTAGATCACAATAAACTGTGGAAAATTTTGAGAGAGATGGGAATATCGGAACACCTGATCTGCCTCTTGTGAAATCTGTATGCAGGTCAGGAAGCAACAGTTAGAACTGGTCATGGAACAACAGACAGGTTCCAAATAGGAAAAGGAGTACGTCAAGGCTGTATATTGTCACCATGTTTATTTAACGTATATGCAGTGTACATCATGAGAAATGCTGGACTGGAAGAAACACAAGCTGGAATCAAGATTGCCGGGAGAAATATCAATAACCTCAGATATGCAGATGACACCACCCTGATGGCAGAAAGTGAAGAGGAACTAAAAAGCCTCTTGATGAAAGTGAAAGTGGAGAGTGAAAAGGTTGGCTTAAAGCTCAACATTCAGAAAACGAAGATCATGGCATCTGGTCCCATCACTACATGGGAAATAGATGGAGAAACAGTGGAAACAGTGTCAGACTTTATTTTTCTGGGCTCCAAAATCACTGCAGATGGTGACTGCAGCCATGAAATTAAAAGACGCTTACTCCTTGGAAGGAAGGTTATGACCAACCTAGATAGCATATTCAGAAGCAGAGACATCACTTTGCCTACAAAGGTTCACCTAGTCAAGGCTTTCCTGTGGTCATGTATGGATGTGAGAGCTGGACTGTGAAGAAGGCTGAGCACCGAAGAATTGATGCCTTTGAACTGTGGTGTTGGAGAAGACTCTTGAGAGTCCCTTGGACTGCAAGGAGATCCAACCAGTCCATTCTAAAGGAGATCAGCCCTGAGATTTCTTTGGAAGGAATGATGCTAAAGCTGAAACTCCAGTATTTTGGCCACCTTATGTGAAGAGTTGACTCATTGGGAGGACTCATGCTGGGAGGGATTGAGGGCAGGAGGAGAAGGGGACGACAGAGGATGAGATGGCTGGATGGCATCACTGACTCGATGGATGTGAGTCTGAGTGACCTCCAAGAGCTGGTGATGGACAGGGAGGCCTGGCGTGCTGCAGTTCATGGGGTCGCAAAGAGTCAGACACGACTGAGCAACTGATCTGATCTGATCTGATCTGATGAAAAATCTACTTACCTGAATGCAGCCCTTAGAGTCATGTTGATGTTTGACAGAAGCCAACACAATTCTGTAAATTAATTATTCCGCAAATAAAAAATCAATTACTTAAAAAATCTACTTACCTAATACTTAATACTGAAATGTTGAATGCTTTCATCTAGACATTAGAAATAGACCAATACTTCTTAATCTTACCAATTCTAGTCAATGCTTTTCTAGCAGTTGTGGCCATTGGATTATGGCAAAATAAGAAATAAATAAAATTACAAGAAGCACACTATCTCCAGATAGAGGTTAAATGATTGTTATCAGAAAACTAAAAGAAATCTGCAAAATAAATACTAGAACTAATTTAAAAAATAGCAAGATTTTAGAATACAAGAAAATACACAAAAGTCAACAGATGTTTTATAAAGCAAGAATAATAGGAAAATACAATTTAAAAATCAATTTACAATAGAATCAATAGAATTAAACAATATAATTTTTTATGCACACATTTAAAAAAGGCTGAAAAGTACATTAAAAAATCTGAACAATGAAAGTCACAATACTGAGACAAAAACATCTAAATAAATAAACAGACCATATTCTTGAGTTGGAAGACTCAAAATTGTGAAGATATCAACTCTCAAAAAACTGAATTATAGCTTAAATATAATTCAAAAAATACCAGTGACATTTTGGAGAAATTCCCAAGATATAGATAATATTTAAATGGAAATATAAATGAAGTTGAATAGCTGAAGCATTTTTTAAAAGAACTAAGAATAAACTATCTCACTCTACAATTAGTTTAACTACTTTAATATACACAATGGGATATTGGAATAATTATGCACATTATTGATCAACAGAATTGAATAGCTATTCCAGAAACAGAACCATAATGTATAGTCAAATGATTTTCTATATATGTTTTAAGGCGATTCATAAATGAAAGGAAACTTTTTTCAATAATCAATACTGGAAACAAAGCTAAATATTTATAGGGCAAAACTTCATTAATTCTTCTCAAACACTATACACAAAATGAACTAAAAACAGGAATTATCTATCATTAATTAAGTCACTCTCATTGTGAAAAGAGGAAGATAAAGAGAGGCATAAAATGAACAGTCTCTGTTCCACAATTATTATTACTGTTATGGTTTAGTTAGGGTAGAAGATCCTGTGCTGTGTAATAAATAAGATATTTTGCTTTCAATGATTTAATAAAATGAATGTATTTTCTCACCCACATTATGTTGGCTGTCTTCCTCATTTGAGTTAACAGCTGTCAGGAGCTTGTGGCTTTCAGTCACCTATGTCTGGGGTGGGAAGACATGAGGTGCCTGAAGGGACAGGAAGGAAACATTCTTACATATCTCTGCCCACCTGCCATTGGCAGAGACTCAGTCATGTGGCAAACCTAATTTTAGGGAGGATGCTAAATAAGGATGAACATAGAATTTCTGTTAATAACTTTTGGCTCCTCCTTCATTTTCATTATCACATTTATGAATAACCCTGTAAAGTTAATGTGAACCGTGAACTTCCTGATGTTCAAGCTGGTTTTAGAAAAGGCAGAGGAACCAGAGATCAAATAGCCAACATCCTCTGGATCATGGAAAAAGTAAGAGAGTTCCAGAAAAACATCTATTTCTGCTTTATTGACTATGCCAAAGCCTTTGTCTGTGGGATCACAATAAACTGTGGAAAATTCTAAAAGAGATGGGAATACCAGACCATCTGACCTGCCTCTTGAGAAATCTATATGCAGGTCAGAAAGCAACAGTTAGAACTAGACATGGAACCACAGACTGGTTCCAAATAGGAAAAGGAGTATGTCAAGGCTGTATATTGTCACTCTGCTTATTTAACTTATACGCAGGGTACATCATGAGAAATGATGGGCTGGAAGAAACACAAGTTGGAATCAAGATTGCTGGGAGAAATATCAATAACCTCAGATATGCAGATGACACCACCCTTATGGCAGAAAGTGAAGAGGAACTAAAAAGCCTCTTGATGAAAGTGAAAGTGGAGAGTGAAAAAGTTTGCTTAAAGCTCAACATTCAGCAAATGAAGATCATGGCATCTGGTCCCATCACTTCATGGGAAATAGATGGGGAAACAGTGGAAACAGTGTCAGACTTTATTTTTCTGGGCTCCAAAATCACTGCAGATGGTGACTGCAGCCATGAAATTAAAAGACGCTTACTCCTTGGAAGGAAAGTTATGACCAACCCAGAGAGCATATTCAAAAGCAGAGACATTACTCTGCCAATGAAGGTTCATCTAGTCAAGGCTATGGTCTTTCCTGTGGTCATGTATGGATGTGAGAGCTGGACTGTGAAGAAGGCTGAGCGCCGAAGAATTGATGCTTTTGAACTGTGGTGTTGGAGAAGACTCTTGAGAGTCCCTTGGACTGCAAGGAGATCCAACCAGTGCATTCTGAAGGAGATCAGCCCTGGGATTTCTTTGGAAGGAATGATGCTAAAGCTGAAACTCCAGTACTTTGGCCACCTCATGCAAAGAGTTGACTCATTGGTAAAGACTCTGATGCCGGGATGGATTGGGGGCAGGAGGAAAAGGGGACGACAGACGATGAGATGGCTGCATGGCACCACTGACTCAATGGACATGAGTCTGGGTGACCTTCGAGAGTTGGTGATGGACAGCAAGGCCTGGCGTGCTGGGATTCATGGGGTCACAAAGAGTCGGACATGACTGAGCGACTGAACTGAACTGAGGTATGTAAAGGTCTACTCTCTTTTGTAAATATTTATCAGGTACAGTGACAGAGAAAATAATATTTGCTTTCTGAATCTGTTTTGAAGACAATATAGCATATTATAAAGAACATACTTTTATGAATAGTAGCTAAATAGTAGCATTATTATTGCTGTTATTTAAAAATGATTTAAAGATATGCATTCTGTTACTGCTGCTGCTAAGTCACTTCAGTTGTGTCCAACTCTGTGTGACCCCATAGATGGCAGCTCACCAGGCTCCCCCGTCCCTGGGATTCTCTAGGCAAGAACACTGGAGTGGGTTGCCATTTCCTTCTCCAATGCATGAAAGTGAAAAGTGAAAGTGAAGTAGTTCAGTTGTGTCCAACTCTTAGCGACCCCATGGACTGCAGCTTACCAAGCTCCTCCGTTCACGGGATTTTCTAGGCAAGAGTAATGGAGTGGGGTGCCATTGCCTTCTCCAAACATAGGCATAGCTACTGTTTAAATATAAATATTGCACCTGACAAAGTACTGCAAAATTCAATGACTATCATGCGTATAATATATAACCAACATGCTTTTACTCTTTTGTTTAAGATGTCTCAATATTGTCCACAACTGCAAATATCTAGATTCCACACTACAAAGTTGTGATATTTTTACCATATAATAGTTCATCTTTATGAAAAAAAGTAGAATCTGGAAAACTTAATATGAAAAGTAAAGTTTCAGCATTTTGTTTTTGAAAGTTTCTCATAATAAAACAAATATTCTTTTCTGAATTTTCACTCATAAGGAGTGAAAACAATTCACTTTTAAAAGTAGTAAAATTATTTGTGAGAATGGCATTGAAACATGTATAATATCATATATGAAATGAATCACCAGTCCAGGTTTGACGCATGATACAGGATCCTTTGGGCTGGTGCACTGGGAAGACCCAGGGGGATGGTACAGGGAGGGAGGTGGGAGGGGGGTTCAGGATGGGGAACCTGAATATGATTTATATTCTATTTATTTAATATAAATAAATATATTTATATTAAAAATTTAAAAAGTAGTAAAAACCACCACATTAGACATGAAAATTAAAAGATTCTTAAAGAAAAAAATCACTGTAAATAATTTAATGATATTTTTGTTGTTTAACAAGCAATGAATTAAATAACATTAAACTGCAATATATTATAATTATTATTATTATTTGCCATATCGTGTGTTATGCAGGATGTTAGTTCTCTGACCAAGGATTCCACCTGTGCTCCCTGCATTGGGAGCACAAAGTCTTAACCAGAGGAACTCCAGGGAAGCCCCATGTGATATGTGAATTTATATTGAACATTTAGCATTATTGTATGCTTATACTGTACATATTAACAAACACAACCATATGTGTATTAATATATACAGGTTTATAAAGGTTGTTTATAACCTCTGTGTACTACAGATATGTATTTCTGTAAATCATATATACATATATATATTTTATTATATGTGATTAAATTTCAAAAGTATCATTAAGGAAAGGAGAAAAATCAAAGTTTTGATATTCAAAATATTTTCTTGTTGGGGGTAATTTAGCTTTAAAAAATATCCCTAAATTCAGATATGCAAAGACATGAAAAATATTTATGATATGGGATTTTCTAAAGATGTACCCAGGAGGGTAAAGGAACCTAAAGTTATTAATTTTTGAACAAGGTTGGTTTATGAAAGTGTTTTATAATATTTAAAGATAATTTTGATGGTGGGAGATCAGACTATTACACTCACATAGACGAAAAGGATCTCTCTGTTACTTGCTACTCTGAACAATGAAGGGTGCCAGGTCTTGCACCCAGGGGAGAGGGTAACAGCAAGCTGCAACTGTACAGAACAGCTCATGTAGTTGGTGGAGTTAACTAGATTTTATGGGCTTCCTATGGATTGGCTACTTTAGATAATTTTATGGGCTCCAAGATACAGGGCTCAGCCCTAATTCTGGCCCAGGGGGAACAAAACTGGTGCACAGTGGCCCCCTGTATGGAAACCCGGTATGTGGATAGGTTGGGATGTGATCTTAATCAGTGAGCTGCCCAAGATGCTGACTAGCCTCCAGCCAGGGCCTCAAAACTGAGTTAGGACAGCATTACAAAAAAACAAACAAATAAATAAACAAACAAACAAAAAAAACACACAAAAAAACAAAATACAGTGTCTCACAGAGTGAGTATCACATTTATTTAATCATGAGGAAGCTCAGTTATGATTTCACTTTTTTGGTTAAATGTAATCATGATCACTCTAAAATCAGTGGGATTTGTCCATTTTTAAAAATATCCATTTATTTACTTATTTGGCTGCACTGGATCTTAATTGCAGCATATGGGATCTTTTAAAAAAGTTGACATGAGGGAATCTTTAGGTGTGGCATGTAAACTCCTACTTGTGGCCTGTGGGATGTGTGATATGGGCATGTGGGATCCAGTTTCCTGAGCAGGGATTGAACCCGAGCCCCCTGCACTAGGAGTACCGAGTCCTTGTCACTGGAATACCAGGGAAGTACAAGGATTTGGCAATTCTATTGTTCCTATTTTTTTCATGAAAAAGGTCACCAAATGCTAGTTATACATTCTTCACTATATTCTTGCTAGTTGTTTACATATCTGTGTTCCAAAAGCAGAAATGATAAGAATTCATCTCATGGGTATTTTCATGAATTGCTGTCATAGTCTACCACATCCTGTGTACACCATCTACTTCCCAAATTTAATCTCTCCCTCTCCCATGTTTTAGCATCTGCCTTGTTACATATTTTCTAATTGATTGAAAAATACCATGAAATATATGTTAGGTCCAACCACTTCAACTTTTTCCTTTAATTAAAAATTTTATCAGGATTATTCATCTTTGCTTGAATATATTTTTCCACAGCTTAACAAACTAAATGGTTTATGATTATTCTTACTGATATATAGACTGAGTTATGTGCTTTAGTGACAAATAAAGCTCATGCATCTTAAACAAAAAAAAAAAAAAAAAGCTGTAACTCTCCAAGAAGAAGTTTGTCTCCAATCTGTTTCAGACCACAGGTTCCAGGTCACAGGGCTTCTCCACTCCAGGAAAAAGCAAAATCACTGTGTCTAGTTTCCTGTTAAAACTTTCTAAAATGTAACTACATATACAAACACATATATTATTTTTAACCTATACTTCCTATATAGATCAAAATACATCTCGCTTTTTTATGCATTATATAGTACCACATTATGATATTTTCACTGTGAGAATGTAGATAAATTTTCTAAAAATGTCTACCTATGTAGAATTTTTCATCTCAGATATTGAAGAGAATGTAGATAGTTTCTAATCTTTTAAATATATTTATTTGCTTTTTTTGTTTATACTGACTAGTGTTTTATATATATATAATATAAATATATATATATATATATATATATATATATATATATATAGAGAGAGAGAGAGAGAGAGAGAGAGAGAGAGAGAGAGAGAGAGAGCAATGACATCCCACTCCAGTACTCTTGCCTGGAAAATCCCATGGATGGAGGAGCCTGGTAGGCTGCAGCCCATGGGGTTGCTAAGAGTCGACTTCACTTTCACTTTTCACTTTCATGCATTGGAGAAGGAAATGGCAATTCACTCCAGTGTTCTTGCCTGGAGAATCCCAGGGACGAGAGCCTGGTGGGCTTCTGTCTATGGGGTCTCACAGAGTTGGACACAACTGAAGCGACGTAGCAGCATATATATATATATAGAGAGAGAGAGAGAGAGAGAGAGGGGAGAGAGAGAGAAACAGAGACAAAATTTCTTTGTAGTTCTCTGGGTCATCCAACCCTGCCAATATATTGACTTTATTTTTCTTCTAGTCCAAATGCCAAATGACATTCAGTTTCAGATTTAAAACTACCATATGACGTAGCAATCCCATTACTGGGCATATACCCTGGGAATTTCAGAACTGAAAAAGACACATGTACTCTGATGCTCACAGCAGCGCTATTTACAATAGCTAGGACATGGAAGCAACATAGATGTCCTTCGACAGATGAATGGGTAAAGAAACTGTGGCACATATATATACAATGGAATATTACTCAGCCATAAAATGGAATGCCTTTGAGTCAGTTCTAGTGAGGTGTATGAACACAGAGTCTATTATACAGAGTGAAGTAACTCAAAAAGAGATAAAAACAAAACATATATTAACACATACATATGGAATCTAGAAAGATGGTACTGATAAATCTGTTTGCAAGGCAGCAATGGAGACGCAGACATAGAAAATGGACTTGTGGTTGCTGGGGGGAAAGACGGTGGGAAAAATTGAGACAGTAGCACAGAAACCTATATATATTACCATATGTAAAATAGATAGCCAGTTCGAATTTTCTGTATGATACAGCGAGCTCATACCAGTGCTGTGTGATAGGTGGGATGAGGTGAGAGGTAGAGGGGTGGGAGGTGGAAGGGAGGTTCAAGAGGAAGGGGACATATTATACTTATGGCTGATTCATATTGATGTATGGCAGAAACCAATAGAATATTGTAAAGCAATTATTCTCCAATTAAAAATAAATAACCTTAAAAAATCAATGTACCTCTTCCCTGTGTTCAATGTAAACAGCACTCTTGTTGGAAATCAGTACCTCTAATATAGCAAAGTTTAAGGACTGAAAATATAAATTCTGTAAGTGGAAAGAGATAATATCTCTCCATCACTTGGGTCTTAGACCATATATGGTGCATTCTTCCTAGGACCATAATACCTTACATTATTGATTCTATGTGTGTGTGTGTGTGTATTTGTATTAACCTATTACATATATATGTATTAGCATGTATATATATGTGTGTGTGTGTGTATATATATATATATATATATATATCAGCACATATACTATGACACTAAATGTCAGTGTCTGTTAAATGTCAGTATCTACTGCTGTAGTATAAGTCCTTCACAACAGTAATAGCTAGAGCAGCATTGAAAATTGGAATCATATGCTTTTGGACAAATGTACAGCCTCTAACAATGTCACCATAATCATTGTATTCATGAACTTACTGCAGCAGCCCAGAGTGGTCAAACAAAGATACTAGTTGATATACATAGAAGAAATATAATTCCATTTGACTATTTAGTGTCTCCTCTGCACATAAGTTTTTTTGGTGAAACTTAACATGAAAAAGTTGGCTTAAACTCAACATTCAGAAAACTAAGATCATGGAATCTGGTCCCATCACTTCATGGGAAATAGATGGGGAAACAGTGGAAACAGTGTCAGACATTATTTTTGGGGGGCTCCAAAATCACTGCAGATGGTGATTGCAACCATGAAATTAAAAGATACTTACTCCTTGGAAGGAAAGTTATGACCAAACTAGACAGCATATTCAAAAGAAGAGACATTACTTTGCCAACAAAGGTCCATCTAGTCAAGGTTATGGTTTTTCCGATGGTCATGTATGGATGTGAGAGTTGAACTGTGAAGAAGTCTGAGTGCCGAAGAATTGATTCTTTTGAACTGTGGTGTTGGAGAAGACTCTTGAGAGTCCCTTGGGTTGCAAGGAGATCCAACCAGTCCATCCTATAAGGGATCAGTCCTGGGTGTTCATTGCAAGGACTGATGCTAAAGCTAAAACTCCAATACTTTGGCCACCTCATGCGAAGAATTGACTCATTGGAAAAGACCCTGATGCTGGGAAAGATTGGGGGCAGAAGAAGGGGACAATGGAGGATGAGATGGCTGGATGGCATCACCAACTCGATGGACATGACTTTGGGTGAAGTCCAGGAGTTGGTGATGGACATGGAGGCCTGGCGTGCTGCGATTCATGGGGGTCACAAAGAGTCAGACGTGACAGAGCAACTAAACTGAATGACTGAACATGAAGTCTAAAGATCTAAGGTCTGGACCCTTTGTGTATACCCCAAAATATTCATCTACATGTATTATCTCCAAGCACTGGAATGTGGAATTATGACTTAGTTTCTTTTAGTTCAAGGACCAACCAACTCAACAATCTCCTCTGTCTTAGAATCACAATATATATAATAAAGCTTTGGTCACTTGTCTGTTCAAACAAAATAAACATCTAAGTTCACTTTTCATATTGGAAAGATTTCCATTCACTATTCTCCTTCACGGTTCACGTATTGCTGAAGCCTGGATTGAAGAATTTTGAGCATTACTTTACTAGCATGTGAGATGAGTGCAATTGTGCAGTAGTTTGAGCATTCTTTGGCATTGCCTTTCTTTGGGATAGGAATGAAAACTGACCTTTTCCAGTCCTGTGGCCACTGCTGAGTTTTCCAAATGTGCTTGCATATTGAGTGCAGCACTTTCACAGCACCATCTTTCAGGATTTGGAGTAGCTCAACTTAATTCCATCACCTCCACTAGCTTTGTTCCTAGTGATGCTTTGTAAGGCCCACTTGACTTCACATTCCAGGATGTCTGGCTCTAGGTCAGTGATTACACCATCGTGATTATCTGGGTCATGAAGGCCTTTTTTGTACAGTTCTTCTGTGTATTCTTGCCACCTCTTCTTAATATCTTCTGCTTCTGTTAGGTCCATACCATTTATGTCGTTTATCGTGCCCATCTTTGCATGAAATGTTCCTTTGGTATCTCTGATTTTCTTGAAGGGATCCCTAGTCTTTTCCATTCTGTTGTTTTCCTCTATTTCTTTGCATTGATTGCTGAAGAAGGCTTTCTTATCTCTTCTTGCTATTCTTTGGAACTCTGCATTCAGATGTTTATATCTTTCCTAGTGTCAAAGAATTAATGCTTTTGAAATGTGGTGTTGGAGAAGATTCTTGAAAGTCCCTTGGACTGCAAGGAGATCCAACCAGTCCATTCTGAAGGAGATCAGCCCTGGGTGTTCTTTGGAAGGAATGATGCTAAAGCTGAAACTCCAGTACTTTGGCCACCTCATGCGAAAAGTTGACTCATTGGAGAAGACTCTGATGCTGGGAGGAATTGGGGGCAAGAGGAGAAGGGGACGACAGTGGATGAGATGGCTGGATGGCATCACTGACTCGATGGATGTGAGTCTGAGTGACCTCCGGGAGTTGGTGATGGACAGGGAGGCCTGGCGTGCTGTGATTCATGGGGTTTCAAAGAGTCAGACACGACTGAGCGACTGATCTGATCTCATTCTCCTTCAAGGAATCCTTAAACGGGATTGCAGCTAATACCAAGTATTTTGCTAACACAGTTGTGTAGCAGGACTTTGTTTAGGTCTCCTGTTTTTCTGACACTTCATTGTAGAAAATCCAGCATGAGTACATGTACTTACAAGATGAGAAGAATGAATTCAACAGAAGTAGGGGACAGACAGGTATTTTGGTTTAGATCCATATAATTGATGTCCTCTGGATTTGTGTTGGCTTGATCTTGAATATTACAATTCAGTTTGTGCTGGATTGCTGCACAGCCCACATGACTATTCGATTTATTGCTTCTCTATCATGATGGATGATGAGGTAGTTCTAGTCACAAAGTCCTCTCATGCTATAGTCAACAGGCTTTCAGTTCCTTCCAGGGTGAACAGAATGCCAAAAGATGGTTTCAAACTATCAGTACTTCTCTGCTGTGGATGCATGCCCTTCTACGCTATGATAATAATCCTATTGGAACCTGTCAGCCACTTTATTTAGCATGCTAGTGTTGTATTGCCATTTCCTTATCTGTATCTATTGGCTTCAGTAGATGGTTGCTTTAACCATAGTCTGGAGATTCTAAAGAGTTCTCTTGTTTTAGACCCACCCCAAATTTGCAGACTTTAGTCATCCAATTTTTCTGAAAAGTATATTTCATCATCTCAAAAAGGTCTCAGAAAACTGATCTTTTTTTCTTAGTGGTATGGGCTACAACATGCTCAAATGTTAAGAGGATATCCTGTTCTGGCTCATATGATTAAGATACTTAAAAGTTCATAAATGTGATAGGTCTCTCAGTCTTTGTGCTTTACTATCAAGCATACTTCTGTTTTACTTTTTAATATAGAACACGTGCAACTCCCTGTTCACCAGATCCAATTAGCATTATGATTATTGAATTTTTTAGGTGTACTTTTTTGTAAATGACAAGATGATCAAGTTTATGGTTATTACTTTATTACAGCAATCACATTATTGCAGAAATCAGGATGGCTTATAAAACCATAAGATAGTAAATGTGGACAGCTCTCCTTATCACATAAAAGTCAATTGTTTCTGGTCATACTTATTGTTGGAAACTGAAAACCAAACCAAACCAAGAAACACCTAATTTGACAGATAATGGACAGAAATTCCAAATGCCAGAGGCTCTGTTGAGTGCTGACAATCAAGATATTTCGAACTCCACAAATACCATGATTGACTTCTACCCCTATGGATCAAATAGGTAACTGAGTTAGTGAATAACAGGATCTACTGCCTGTCTTTTTTTCCCCAAATCCCTTAAAAATTTTATTTAAAATATTTTTATTGAAATATAGTTGATTTCCAATGCTACATCAGCTTCAGGTGTACAGAAAAATGATCCATATAGATAGATAGATAGATAGATAGATATAGTCACTTATACATGCATACACAGATGGCCAAAAGGCACATGAAAAGATGTTCACTATCACTATTAGATAAATGCAACTAAAACTACAATGAGCTACCAATTCCTGCCTTTTTAAATTTTGAAGATGGCATCAATCTTTGCAATTTCTACTTTTGATTCACTCTCTTGGCTGGGGCCTGGAACTTCAGAGATTTTCATTTGGCTCTTCCTACTATGACTCTTATTAATCTCCCAACCAGGTAAATCATGTGAGGGATTTCTTAGATGTTAAGAGTATGTATCCTAGTTACACACTGGAAGACTGGGAACATAATATTAAGTTGGATCTCTGAATGTACTACAGGTAAACCTACTATACACATGATTCTTCTGTCTTCAGCTATTGAATCAAATATGTTCTCTCTGGCACAACTAAATACTCTTAATGAGTGCATTCTAAATCTGCACTACATAAGATAAATCTCCTAAGCAGCAATATAATCTGCACTGTTTTGCCTGATATAGATCATTGTGCAAAATGTCTTGTTTCCCCTTCCTGACGCCTCTACTTTTCTCACTCAGGCCACTAGTTTAGCATAATCTATTTTATAATGTCAACCACTTGGCTATATAAAGACCTAACAGAAGTTTGCTTTTTCCAACTTTACTTTAATTTAGTACCTTGTAATATTTGTACTTAATAACAGCTTAATAACAATAATCTGTGGTCATTATAGATCACTAAGAAAACATTAAAAATAATAATTATTTTCTCTCACAGAGATAGTTTAATAATTTAGCATGCTATGCTATGCTAAGTTACTTTAGTCGTGTCCGACTCTGTGTGACCCCATAGACGGCAGCCCACCAGGCTCCCCCGTCCCTGGGATTCTGCAGGCAAGAAAACTGGAGTGGGTTGCCATTTCCTTCTCCAATGCATGAAAGTGAAAGTGAAAATGAAGTCGCTCAGTTGTGTCTGACTCCCAGCGACCCCATGGACTACAGCCTACCAGGCTCCTCCGTCCATGGAATTTTCCAGGCAAGAGTACTGGAGTGGGGTGCCATTGCCTTCTCCGAATAATTTAGCATATTTCCTTCTAAATCTTTTTCAATGACTACGTTTAATGTGTTTCTATGTATGTACATATGCATGTGTGTGTGTGTGTGTGTGTGTGTGTGTATGGCCTCTTCCATCACAAATCAGTATCTATAAATAAAAATAAATTTTTATTTTAGGAGAGTTTAGATTTACAGAAAAGTTGCAAAGATAGTAGAGTTCCCGTATTCCCCACACCTAGTTCCCACTATTAAGATCATATATATTACTATGGCAATTTATTAGAACTATGGAACCAATATTGAACCAATATTAATACAGTATTGTTAACTGGCCTATGATTATTAAAATTTCCTAATTTTTTACTCACTGTATGGTTTAGTGCTCCAATATCCCATCTAGGAATACTATTTACACTAAATCAGCAAATCTCTATAGACTATTCATCTCAGAACTTCCTTGTTTTTAATGAACTTGTTTCTTTTCAAAAGTACTAGGCAGGTAAGTTTTGTCAACTGTTCCCAAATGTGAGTTTGCTGACAAACATAAATGGGCAATATCTAAAAATAATTTCTATTTTATTTTAGCTATTGTAATTATAACTGATTCATACTTTTTTTTTTACTTGAATTCTACCATGATATTTTTTCTTCATGAAGTTCATCTCATTTCCATTATGCTGTTGGTTTTTTCCTGTGAACTGTCTGTATTTATTCTTTATCATTTTAAAATTTTCTTTTTAAAAATAAACTTAGAACTTTAGAATAATTTAAGGTTTATTAAACACTTTCAAAAATAATACAGAGATATTTGTTATTCGCTAATCACTTCCTCATGCTGCTGACATCTACGTAACAGGTACATTAATCAAAAGTAAGGAATGAATATTAGAATATTCCTATTTCCTAACTCCATTCTTCATTCAGATTCTACTGAGTTTTCCATTAACATTCTGCTTTGCATCAAAGATCCACACTCGACCACCACATTATATTTAGCCATCGTATCTTCTTAGCCTTCTCTGGTCTCTTACAGTTTCTTAGTTTCTCTTTCTTTCTTTTACTTAATTTTATTTCCCAACTTCTTTGCATCCAATAAATAATTGTGTAGGTTCCTTATACAAGGTGTTTTACCTGAAATTCTCTATGAGGAGGTATGACATGATGAAATCATTTTTATATATTTAATTAATTTCAAATTACACTTTTCTGTCTCTGTTTCAGCAGTTTCAACTATATAAATTATGCATCAGATCAGATCAGTCGCTCAGTCGTGTCCGACTCTTTGCGACACCATGAACCACAGCACGCCAGGCCTCCCTGTCCATCACCAGCTCCCAGAGGTCACCCAGACTCACACCCATCAAGTCAGTGATGCCATCCAGCCATCTCATCCTCTGTCGTCCCCTTCTCCTCCTGCCCTCAATCCCTCCCAGCATCAGAGTCTTCTCCAATGAGTCAGCTCTTCGCATGAGGTGGCCAAAATACTGGAGTTTCAGCTTTAGCATCATTCCTTCTAAAGAAATTCCAGGATTGATCTCCTTCAGAATGGACTGGTTGGATCTTCTTGCAGTCCAAGGGACTCTCAAGAGTCTTCTCCAACACCACAGTTCAAAAGCATCAATTCTTCGGCACTCAGCCTTCTTCACAGTCCAGCTCTCACATCCATACATGACCACAGGAAAGACCATAGCCTTGACTAGGTGAACCTTTGTTGGTAAAGTAATGTCTCTGCTTTTGAATATGCTATCTAGGTTGGTCATAACTTTCCTTCAAAGGAGTAAGCGTCTTTTAATTTCATGGCTGCAGTCACCATCTGCAGTCATTTTGGAGCCCAGAAAAACAAAGTCTGACACTGTTTCCCCATCTATTTCCCATGCAGTGATTATGCATAGTAGTTTTTATTTTTCTTTGATCACTGTTTCTGTACATGCTATGCTGAATCTCCCTGTCCAATACCCTAATAGTACCTTGATCAGATTTTGTATCTTGCCAGCCATTTTGTGTTTTTCAAGCTCAGTCCAGTTCAATTCCCATCTTCACTTGAAGCTCATATCCTTCTTTCATTTCTCTGTGAAGACCTGACCTGGAATCTTGAATGTTGGGAACCACAGCGCTTTCAAGTTATGTCCTTTTCACTCCTTCTCTAAAACTGAGATGTCTCAATGCAAAGAGCAAAATAGTATGTAGGTCTTCACTAATCTAATCATTAATGTATATATTAATACATTATATAATAATGTATTAATTGTATAATGATTATTATATAATCATTAATTATATAATGCTTATTAATGTATATATAATACATTAATAATCATTAATGTGTATCATTAATAGCATGTAGGTCTCTACTAATCTACCATTTAGTAGTGTTCTTTCTTTAGTATGTTATTGATTCTCAGAGTTACACTGACTGATCATCAAGGCATTTGGTATAGTTGATGCTCAAATACTGGTTTCTTTACGGGGAAACTTTTAGACAGTTCACTGGAGTTACACTGTCTAATTTCCTGCATTTTCTGTTTGTCCTTTTACGCCCTTACTCATCTCCTTGATCTGAGGCTCCAACCCAAACGCACTTGTTCTTTTGATCCCTTCAAACAGCAGGCAGTTCTTTTGAGTGAATCTGGGTAGGATAACTCAAGTTCAACAAATAGAGATGGTATTTTCTTAGACATACAAAACATGGGGCTATGAGCTGCTTATTTCCTGTTTAAGTCCTGCCATTTCTCCCTATATTTATGTAGGTGGTGGTGGTGGTGGAGGGTGTTTATGATGTTAGTGGAGGCACAGATAAATTGTTACCTAAGAAGATGTCCAACTGGGGAATGAAAGGGTGTTGCTCCTGTCCTCCTCATTGTACCTTTCCTTCTTTTGTTCCCTGTTCTTCTCTTTCTGATGTTAGACTCGCACCACCAGAAGAAACACAATCCTGAGATAAACATTAGGCTTTTCTAAGCTGGGTTGAATATCATGCTGAACAACAACACTGTTCTCTTTGTAAAGAAAGATATCATGGACATGGAACAAAGAGCTGTGTCTATCACAGATGTGAATCTGATATATATACATGTTTTACCTTGCAGTCCATGATTAAGGGAAATTCAAGGTCACACAATATGTTAAATGCAGCTAGAGGAAGCCTGTAATGCTTGGTGAGATACCCTATGGTTAACACACTTAGAATTTACATAGTAAAACACAGCAAAAAAAAAAAAAAAAAAGATCAGAATCAGAAAAACAAATGTTTTGGTCTAAGCATTATGAATAATTATATGCTTCTTCTTAAGTCTATTTAAATTTTTCTTCCTTAATTTTCACATATGCCTGTTCACTAGAAGAACATAAGTTAAATTCCATTGCTTATTTGAAACTTCAATGAACTAACGTTAATGGTAATAATCACTGGTGTCAATAGAATTTACTGAACATTTAAATTTGACCAATTCAGTTCAATTCAGTAGCTCAGTCGTGTCCGACTCTTTGCAACCCCATGAGTCGCAGCACGCCAGGCCTCCCTGTCCATCACCAACTCCCGGAGGTCACCCAGACTCACGTCCATCGAGTCAGTGATGCCATCCAGCCATCTCATCCTCTGGCGTCCCCTTCTCCTCTGGCCCTCAATCCCTCCCAGCATCAGAATTTTTTCCAGTGAGTCAATCTTCTCATGAAGTGGCCAAAGTACTGGAGTCTCAGCTTTAGCCTCATTCCTTCCAAAGAAATCCCAGGGCTGATCTCCTTCAGAATGGACTGGTTGGATCTCCTTGCAGTCCAAGGGACTCTCAAGAGTCTTCTCCAACACCACAGTTCAAAAGAATCAATTCTTCGGCACTCAGACTTCTTCACAGTTCAACTCTCACATCCATACATGACCATAGGAAAAACCATAGCCTTGACTAGACGGACCTTTGTTGGCAAAGTAATGTCTCTGCTTCTGAATATGTGATCTAGGTTGGTCATAACTTTCCTTCCAAGGAGTAAGCATCTTTTAATTTCATGGCTGCAGTCATCATCTGCAGTGATTTTGGAGCCCAAAAAATAAAGCCTGACCCTGTCCATCACCAGCTCCCACAGTTTACTCAAACTCATGTCCATCGAGTTGGTGATGCCATCCAACCACCTCATCTTATTGTCCCCTTCCCCTCCTGCCTTCAATCTTTCCCAGAATCAGTCTTTTCTACTGAGTCAGTTCTTTGTATCAGGTGGCCAAAGTATTGGAGTTTGAGCTTCAGCATCAGTCCTTCCAATGAATATTCAGGACTGATTTCCTTTAGGATAGACTGGTTGGATCTCCCAATTAAAACAAGTAAATACTATGTAAATAAATAACATACATACATAGTGTACATGTATGTACACATTATGAACATTTAGTCATATGCTCACCTGTTTCCGAATAATAGCCATTTTTTTTTTTTTTTTTTTACTTTTCCACTTGCTGCAATATTTTAAAAAGCATTGGTTTCTTTTAAATATTGGTACTGTATGAAATTTAAACTATACTGGCATTGTTACAACTCACATTATAAGATAAACACTTTAGACTTTTTGGCTGGAAGAAATAAACCAAGCAAACAGGTCCAAGAGAAGAAAACATATATTTAAAATAGAATTTTTAATTGAATTAGTTCATGGCTCCAAATAAACTATTTCATTTGAAATATGATTGCAATTACCCTAGCACTCAGTTCCCAATATATCAGCAGACAGTCAAGTGAGAGGATAAGAACCATGACACTGAAAGTATTTAATTATTTTCATTTAATGGTATATCTATAATGGGACTCTGTGGAATCTATCTCTGTTATCTCTGCCAATTTCATTTTGGTTCAAAATAAATACACCAAGAGTGAGAGCATTTGATTTAATTTGCCAGAGGTAGTATAGTGAGTCCAGCAGCTAAAATTATGGAGATACTCTTTGACATATGTGTTATGAGGACAAGTTGGCTGTGACATCTATTACACCACTTCAAATGATCTGACTGGCTGAGTGTCTCTTCTGCAGTCACAACTCTGCTTCTTTCATAAAATGAAATACTTAATTTGACTTGATCACTTCAGCTAAAAGAGGACCTATTTTCTCAGAATCTCCAAACTAAAGTATCCTTTCTGTCCTCAGAGACTTCTTTATTGTGACTTTTAGAACATTCCACAAGTCAAATTTGAAATGGAATTATCAGAGAAGGCCATTTACTAGCATATAATTGACACCTCTCATTTCATTTACGTCTTCCTTGTGTAGTCAGGTGCTAAACAAGCCTACAGATTTCAATCATAATAATAATAATATCTTTTTTAAATGCCTCAATTAGTATTTATATCCTTAAATGACTATTTTGTGCTTTTCCACATTAGCATAATTATAGATACATCCATTAGCCATCGAAGAACATGTGAGGAAATGTGTCACTGTCTGGATTGAATGTTAAATTTGGTAAAATTATTGTTGCCATAAAACTGCTAGAATTAAGCTCCATGATGTTCAAAGGGCACTCACTGCCTGTGTGCTTAGAGTTCCCTATTGATGCTAGTCCCATCTCAACCCAAGACATTCTTAACCTCAGTGTTTCTGATATTATTAACAGAATCATATGAGCAGAGTTTTTTCAAAGTTCTTTGGTACAAACTCTTGACACAAAGCAGAGATAATTAGACTCTCAGGAATAATGGGCATAAAGTCTTTGCCTACTTCTAATCATTGGAAATGACTGAGCGACTGATCTGATCTGAATCATTGGAAATTTCTCACCACTTGCAAGAAAAATGTTTCTCCTTTTATCCCCACATGCCACTTTAATTCCTCCTTTTATACTCTATGTGAACAAGCAGACTAGACATTCATTTTCTCACAAAATTCCTCAAATATTTGAGTGCATCCAAATTCAGTATTTTAAAAAATTGTCTACAAAATCATAGAAATATTTATCTCTAAGAGTTCCTCCTCTGTGGCTTCAAAATAGCACAGTGGATACAAATTACAATTCGACTTTCAAATGTAGGAGCTTATTTATCCAGAGATATGAAAATGTTTCCTCTCTTCAAAACACATAAAGCCTAATTAAAAAAAAATGCAAACGAGACAATCTCAAGGTCTGTATTTGTGAGAATTATTTAATTATAGGTTTAGTTTCAGAGGTTACTATAAAAACACACATAAATATACATTTATTCTTTCTTAATTACATATTCAGCTTAAAAATATGAAATACTTCTATTCTAGATAGTTTTATTTTATCAACAACCTATCAAGACAAATTAAATTTGCATACTTATTTATACATAAAATGTTAATTTGTCTTTAATTTTATCAAATGACTAAAGTAAATAGGTCTTACATATTCAAAAAGATATTGTCACTGGTCTCAGGTGATGACTAAATTTTACTAACTGTAAGCTATTTTATCACCAATGAAATTTCGTATAAGAAATTTATTAAACAAAATAAAATTCAGAATTAATTTCTCTGTAACATATATAGTTAGATAAAAAAGAATAATGACTGAAGAACTTCTAATAGAAAGTTGCAATAAAGAATAATATCTTAATTATAGCTATAGAAAAATATAAAATGATTTTACTTTTCAATTTTAAATGTGGATACTCTGAAATGTTACTGAATAATATAAATTTTGTGGTTAACAAGTGACTAGTACTTCTGCCAGTACTACCAGAAAGAGAAATTAACAATCCCACCTATAATTACATTCTAAAATAATAAAATACCTAAGAATAAACATAAGGAGGTAAAAGACATAAACTCAGAAAATTATAATACATTAAAAAACAATGAAAATAACACAAACAGATAGGAAGGAACACCATGCTTAAGAATTGATAGCGTTAAAATACCCACACTAACCAAGATAGTCTACAGATTCACTGCAATCCCTATCAAAATACCAAAAGCATTTCTCATAAAATTTCAACAAAATGTTCTAAATTTTAAATGGAAACACAAGAGACCCTGATTAAGAAAAACTACTCTGACACAGAAGAACAAAACTGAAGATATCACACTACCTGATTTCAAACTATCCTACAAGGATACAGGAATCAAAACAGTATGGAACTGGCACAAAACCAGACACATTTATTAATGGAACAGAAGAGAGAGTCCAAAAATGAATTCACACTTATATGGGTAATTAACCTATGATAGAAAAGATGAAAGAATATAAAATGGGGAAAAGACAGCCTTTCAAATAAACAGTGTTAGGAAAACTGGACAGCTACATGTGAAATAGCAAAAAGAACTACTTTCTCACACTATACACATAAATAAATGCAAAATGGATTAAGGATTTAATGTACGAACTGAAATCATACAACTTCTAGAAGAAAACAGGTATGTTTTAGCCATATGTCGCCTCATACAAGAAAAACAAAACTATAAAAAAAGTGACTATACATATTTCCCAGCCTACCCGTGAGCGGCGCACTGAGAGCCCCTCACCAGCTGCGCAGCGCACTGAGAGGAGCTACCCAATGACCGAGGAAGGACAGCGGTGAGGACTGGTGCACTAAGCACGGCCGAGAGGAGCTACCCCACGACCGAGGTCAGGAAGGGCGGTGGTGAGGAGATACCCCTCCCCCAAGGTCAGGAAGGGCGGCGGTGAGGAGAAACCCCTTGTCCAAGGTAAGGTGCGATGGCTGTGCTTTGCTGGAGCAGCCGGAAAGAGATACCCCATGCCCAAGGTAAGAGAAACCCAAGTAAGACGGTAGGTCTTGCAAGAGGGCATCAGAGGGCAGACACACTGAAACCATACTCAGAGAAAACTAGTCAATCTAATCACACCAGGACAACAGCCTTGTCTAACTCAATGAAATTAAGCCATGCCCGTGGGGCAACCCAGGATGGGCGGGTCATGGTGGAGAGATCTGACAGGGTGTGGTCCCCTGGAGAAGGGAATGGCAAACCACTTCAGTATTCTTGCCTTGAGAACCCCATGAACAGTATGAAAAGGCCAAATGATAGGATGCTGAAAGAGAAACTCCTCAGGTCAGTAAGGGCCCAATATGCTACTGGAGATCAGTGGAGAATTAACTCCAGAAAGAATGAAGGGATAGAGCCAAAGCAAAAAGAATACCCAGCTGTGGATGTGTCTGGTGATAGAAGCAAAGTCCGATGCTGTAAAGAACAATATTGCATAGGAACCTGGAAGGTCAGGTCCATGAATCAAGGCAAATCGGAAGTGGTCAAACAAGAGATAGCAAGAGTGAATGTTGACATTCTAGGAATTAGCGAACTAAAATGGACTGGAATGGGTGAATTTAACTCAGAGGACCATTATATCTACTACTGTGGGCAGGAATCCCTCAGAAGAAATGGAGTGGCCATCATGGTCAACAAAAGGGTCCGAAATGCAGTACTTGGATGCAATCTCAAAAACGACAGAATGATCTCTGTTCGTTTCCAAGGCAAACCATTCAATGTCACAGTGATCCAAATCTATGCCCCAACCAGTAACGCCGAAGAAGCTGAAGTTGAACGGTTCTATGAAGACCTACAAGACCTTTTAGAACTAACACCCAAAAAAGATGTCCTTTTCATTATAGGGGACTGGAATGCAAAAGTAGGAAGTCAAGAAACACCTGGAGTAACAGGCAAATTTGGCCTTGGAACACGGAATGAAGCAGGGCAAAGACTAATAGAGTTTTGCCAAGAAAATGCACTGATCATAGCAAATACCCTGTTCCAACAACACAAGAGAAAACTCTATACATGGACATCACCAGATGGTCAACACCGAAATCAGATCGATTATATTCTTTGCAGCCAAAGGTGGAGAAGCTCTATACAATCAGCAAAAACAAGACCAGGACCTGACTGTGGCTCGGACCATGAACTCCTTACTGCCAAATTCAGACTTAAATTGAAAAAAGTAGGGAAAACCACTAGACCATTCAGGTATGATCTAAATCAAATCCCTTATGATTATACAGTGGAAGTGAGAAATAGATTTAAGGGCCTAGATCTGATAGATAGAGTGCCTGATGAACTATGGAATGAGGTTGGTGACATTGTACAGGAGACAGGGATCAAGACCATCCCCATGGAAAAGAAATGCAAAAAAGCCAAATGGCTGTCTGGGGAGGCCTTGCAAATAGCTGTGAAAAGAAGAGAAGTGAAAAGCAAAGGAGAAAGGAAAGATATAAACATCTAAATGCAGAGTTCCAAAGAATAGCAAGAAGAGATAAGAAAGCCTTCTTCAGCGGTCAATGCAAAGAAATAGAGGAAAACAACAGAATGGGAAAGACTAAGGATCTATTCAAGAAAATCAGAGATACCAAAGGAACATTTCATGCAAAGATGATCTCCATAAAGGACGGAAATGGTATGGACCTAACAGAAGCAGAAGATATTAAGAAGAGGTGGCAAGAATACACAGAAGAATTGTACAAAAAAGAGCTTCACAACTCAGATAATCATGATGGTGTGATCACTGACCTAGAGCCAGACATCCTGGAATGTGAAGTCAAGTGGGCCTTAGAAAGCATCACTAGGAACAAAGCTAGTGGAGGTGATGGAATTCCAGTGGAGCTGTTCCAAATCCTGAAAGATGATGCTGTGAAAGTGCTGCACTCAATATGCCAGCAAATTTGGAAAACTCAGCAGTGGCCACAAGATTGGAAAAGGTCAGTTTTCATCCTAATCCCAAAGAAAGGCAATGCCAAAGAATTCTCAAACTACCACACAATTGCACTCATCTCACACGCTAGTAAAGTAATGCTCAAAATTCTCCAAGCCAGGCTTCAGCAATATGTGAACCGTGAACTTCCTGATGTTCAAGCTGGATTTAGAAAAGGCAGAGGAACCGGAGATCAAATTGCCAACATCCGCTGGATCATGGAAAAAGCAAGAGACTTCCAGAAAAACATCTATTTATGCTTTATTGACTATGCCAAAGCCTTTGACTGTGTAGATCACAAGAAACTGTGGAAAATTCTGAGAGAGATGGGAATACCAGACCACCTGATCTGCCTCTTAAGAAATCTGTATGCAGGTCAGGAAGCAACAGTTAGAACTGGTCATAGAACAACAGACTGGTTCCAAATAGGAAAAGGAGTACGTCAAGGCTGTATATTGTCACCGTGTTTATTTAAATTATATGCAGAGTACATCATGAGAAATGCTGGACTGGAGGAAACACAAGCTGGAATCAAGATTGCCGGGAGAAATATCAATAACCTCAGATATGCAGACGATACCACCCTTATGGCAGAAAGTGAAGAGGAATTAAAAAGCCTGTTGATGAAAGTGAAAGTAGAGAGTGAAAAAGTTGGCTTAAAGCTCAACATTCAGAAAATGAAGATCATGGCATCTGGTCCCATCACTAAATGGGAAATAGATGGAGAAACAGTGGAAACAGTGTCAGACTTTATTTTTCTGGGCTCCAAAATCACTGCAGATGGTGACTGCAGCCATGAAATTAAAAGACGCTTACTCCTTGAAAGGAAAGTTATGACCAACCTTGATAGCATATTCAAAAGCAGAGACATCACTTTGCCAACAAAGGTTCGTCTAGTCAAGGCTATTGTCTTTCCTGTGGTCATGTATGGATGTGAGAGCTGGACTATGAAGAAGGCTGAGCGCCGAAGAATTGATGCTTTTGAACTGTGGTGTTGGAGAAGACTCTTGAGAGTCCCTTGGACTGCAAGGAGATCCAACCGGTCCATTCTGAAGGAGATCAGCCCTGGGATTTCTTTGGAAGGAATGATGCTAAAGCTGAATCTCCAGTATTTTGGCCACCTCATGCGAAGAGTTGACTCATTGGAGAAGACTCTGATGCTGGGAAGGATTGAGGGCAGGAGGAGAAGGGGATGACAGAGGATGAGATGGCTGGATGGCATCACTGACTCGATGAATGTGATTCTGAGTGACCTCCGAGAGCTGGTGATGGATAGGGAGGCCTGGTGTGCTGCAGTTCATGGCGTCGCAAAGAGTCGGATACGACTGAGCGACTGATCTGATCTGATCTGATACATATTTCAATTGAAATATGTATAATATCATATCTGAAATGAGTCGCCAGTCCAGGTACGATGTCTGATAACGGATGCCTGGGGCTGGTGCCCTGGGACGACCCAGAGAGATGGTATGGGGAGGGAGGAGGGTTCAGGATGGGGAACACATGTATACTTTTGGCGGATCCATCTTGATGTATGGCAAAAGCATTACAATGTTGTAAATTTAAGCAAAATAAAATTTAATTTAAAAAAAGTGATTATATCAAAGTAAAAAGTTTTTACACAGAGAAGGAAACCAGTGACAAAACAAGGCCACTTACTAAATGGGAGGAGATATTTGCAATCAATCCATAATATAATGGGTTGAAATTCAAAATGCACAAAGAACTGATATGGCTGAACATTAAAATAAAAATTAAAACCTGGGAGAAAACCCAAAGAGACATTCTTTTTCTTTTTTTTGTTTTCCAAGGAAGACATACAGATGGTCAAAAAGACATGAAAATTGCCCAAAATCACTAATTTCAGAGAAATGCAAATCAATAACATAATGAGCTATCACTTACACCTATCAGAGTGATTATTATCAAAAAGACAACAAACAAAAAGTATCAGAAATGATATAGAAAAAAGAAACCCTTGTGTATTGATGGTAAGAATGTCAGCTGTTGCAGCCACTATAGCAACAGTATGGACAGCTCTCAAAAAATTAAGAAAATAATTAGCAATTCCACTCAGGGTATTTTTCCAAAGAAAACAAAAACAATAATTTGAAAAGATATATGTGCCCCTATCTTCATTGCAGCATTATTCACAATAGCCAAGACATGGAAGCAAAGTGCCCATCAACAGGTAAATAGTTAGAAAGATGGAAACTGTTGAGAAGATAGTTAGAAAGATGTGGTCTCACACATCTTTATATATGTATATATAAATATATATATATATATATCTCACACGTATCACACATCTTATGTGTGTGATATATCACACATACTATATATATATCACACACATAAGACGTGTGATACGTGTGATATATATATATATTTGATATATATATACATGTGATATATATATATATATATATATACATATATCACACACACATATATATAGGCTTCCCTGGTGGATCAGGAAAGAATCTGCCTGCAGTGCAGAAGACCTGAGTTCCATCTGTGGGTTGGGAAGATTTCTGGAGAAGGGAACAGCTTACCTACTCCGGTGTTCTGGCCTGGAGAATCCCCACAGACAGAGGAGCCTGGCAGGCTTCAGTTCACTTCATATATATATATATATATTTGCTGTGCTGTGCATGGACAAATAGAGAAAGACAAATATTATATGATTATTATATTATATGATTATATTATATTATATAATATTATATGATTATCATATTATTATATGATTTTACTTACATGTGGAATCTAAAATGCAACACAAAAGAACAAACATAGTAAAACAGAAACAAAGTCACATATACAGAGAAGAAACAGTTCACTACCAGATGGGAGGAAATAGAGGAAGGAGAGGAATAAGTGAGAGAAATAGAGGTACAAATTTCTAGTTGCAAAATAAGAGTCCTGGGAGTATGTATATTGTGGGAATATAGTTAATGACTATGCAGTATCTTTGTATGCTGATATGTCAGTTTTACTTCAAATACAGACAAGTAAACTCATAGAAAATTAATCAGATTTGTGGTTTTCAGAATTAAGAGTTGGATGGAGGGGAAATTCAATGAAGGCAATCAAAAAGTACAAGTAATAGGATAAATAAGAAGTAGTGATGTAATGTACACAATAATAAATATAATAACACTGATGTATGTGATATATGAACATTGTTAAAGGAGTAAATCCTAGGAGTTCTCAACAGAAGACAAACCTTTTTCTATTTCTTTAATTTTGCATCTCTATGAGATGACAGATATTCACTAAACTTACTGTGTTAATCATTTCATAATGTATGTCAGTAAAAATAGTATGTTGTATACCTCTAACTTATAGAGTGGCACGTGCCAATTACATCTCAATAAAGCTAGAATGTCTTTATTTCAGTATGGAGTTTCCTTAAAAAACTAAAAATAGAGTTACCATGTTATCCAGCCATCCCACTCCTAGGCATGCATTCAGAAAAGATGAAAACTCTTAATTTGAAAAGATACATGTATCACAATGTTCATGGGAGTACTATTTTTAATTTGTTTTACACAAATATAGTTGATTTATAATCATATTCAAAAGCAGAGACATTACTTTACCAACAAAGGTTCGCCTAGTCAAGGCTATGGTCTTTCCTGTGGTCATGTATGGATGTGAGAGCTGGACTGTGAAGAAGGCTGAGCGCCGAAGAATTGATGCTTTTGAACTGTGGTGTTGGAGAAGACTCTTGAGAGTCCCTTGGACTGCAAGAAGATCCAACCAGTCCATTCTGAAGGAGATCAATCCTGGAATTTCTTTGGAAGGAATGATGCTAAAGCTGAAACTCCAGTATTTTGGCCACCTCATGCGAAGAGTTGACTCATTGGAGAAGACTCTGATGCTGGGAGGGATTGAGGGCAGGAGGAGAAGGGGACGACAGAGGATGAGATGGCTGGATGGCATCACTGACTTGATGGGTGTGAGTCTGGGTGACCTCCGGGAGCTGGTGATGGACAGGGAGGCCTGGCGTGCTGTGGTTCATGGGGTCGCGAAGAGTCGGACACGACTGAGCGACTGATTTGATCTGATTGATCTCTTTCATACAGCAAATTCAGTTATATAGACACATACATACACACACACATATATATATACACACATACATATAATGTTTCATAGTCTTTTTTATTATGGTTTATTATAGAAATTGAATATTGTTCCCTTTACTATACAGTAGGGCCTTATTTTTTTCCCATTCTATATATAACACTTTTCATATGCTAATCCTAAAATTCTAATACATCCTTCCCCAATCTCTTCCCCTTGTTAATCACAAGTCTGCTCTCTATGTCATAGCAGAGCACTACTTATAATAGCCAAGACATAGAAACACTCCAAGTACCCATCAACAGATGACTGGTCTAAGAGGATGTGGTGAAACAATACTCAGCCGTAAGAAAGAATGAAATATTGACATTTAGAGTAACATGGATAGAACTAGAGAATATCATATTAAGTGAAGTCAGAGATAGACAAATACTGTATATTATTTCATATGCAGAATCTTAAAAAAATAAATGAATCTACAAACAAAACAGAAACAGATTCTCAGATAAATAGAAAACAAACCTATGGTTACCAAAGGGAGAGGGAAGTGGGGAGGGACAAATTAGGAAAATGAGGTTAACAGATACAAACTACTATACATAAAGTAAATCAGCACTAAGGATTTACTGTATAACAGGGAGAACTATATTCAGTATCTTATAATAACTTATAATAGAAAATAATCTGAATATATATAAGCTAAACTGAACCACTTTGCTGTATACCTGAAAATAACACAATATTTTAAATCAACAATATTTAAATTTAAAAGGGCAAATACTCTAATTTTATCAAGCAGTTAAACTTGTGAAAATGTACAGACTTCAGCTTGTGAATAATCAAATTTATTGTGTTCCCTGTAATATATGTCAGTTTGGAAAATATGCCGTGTTGCCTTAATAGCTTTTTGATTCAGCCCATTGAAAAGAAAGGAATTGCAAAGGCAAGATATATATACACGTGTGTGTTTGTGTGTAAACATATGTATACATGCAGAAAATATGAATATACTTGTGTGTGCTTATGTGTGCATGTTGGTATAGTCACAGATACAGAAGTCTAGTTGATATCTGAGTAACTTCATGGATAGGCGATCTGACCCTCCCAGCAGTCAAAAATGTGGGTATAACTTGACAGCTGGCCCTCTGTATCTGTGGTTCATCATCTGCAAATTCAAATAAACATGGATCATATAGTACTGGAGCATGTATTCAATAAAAAATAAATCCACCTATAAGTGGTTCTGTTTAGGTCAAACTTGAATTGTTCAAGGGTAAATTGTAATTATATATATGAGTATGTTCACTAAAGTTTCCTAGTCTAAATAATATGTATATGAATAAATAATATTCATCATATGAAATAAATTTCTTTCAAGTTTCTTTCTTTCAAGCTTTATAAGTTTTATTGGCAAAAATAACAATGCTTGGATATTTCATTTTATGATAAAATTTGCAAATCTACCTTTTCAGACAATGTTTTAACACATGTAATATTACACTAGTAATTACACTACTGTAGATGAAGAGTAACTAATCAAATATGTTTAAATATATCCAAAGACATGTTTCTCCAGGACATAATTATTAAATTTGTGATCTTCAAATATTGGTAGTTACTTTATTTCTGTAATATACTTATTAGAGAAAATAAATTTAAAAACCCATTAGCTCATGGTTCATTTTCTTTGGAGACTTTAGTTATATTTTAACCATTCAGTCAGTTCAGTTCAGTTCAGTTCAGTCGCTCAGATATTTCCAACTCTGTAACCCCATGGACTACAGCACGACAGGCCTCCCTGTCCATCACCAACTCCCAGGGTTTACTCAAACTCATGTGCATTGAGTCGGTGATGTCATCCAACCATCTTATCTTCTGCAGTCCCCTTCTTCTCCTGCCTTAAATCTTTCCCAGCAGCAGGGTTTTTTCAAATGAGTTGCTTCTTCGCATCAGATGGACAAAGTATTGGAGTTTCAGCTTCGACATCAGTCCTTCCAATGAACACTCAAGACTGAATTGCTTTAGGATGGACTGGTTGGATCTCCTTGTAGTCCAAGGGACTCTCAAGAGTCTTCTCTAACACCATAGTTCAAAAGCATCAATTCTTCAGCACTCAGATTTCTTTATAGTCTAACTCATATCCATACATGACCACTGGAAAAACCATAGCCTTGACTAGATGCACTTTTGTTGGCTAAGTAATGTCTCTGCTTTTTAATATGCTGTCTAGATGGGTCTTGCTTAACTTTACAATATTGTATTGCTTTTGCCATACATCAAGATGGATCCGCCACAAGTATACATGTGTTCCCCATCCTGAACCCTCCTCCCTCCTCCCTCCCCATACCATCCCCCTGGGTTGTCCCAGTGCACCAGTCCCAGGCATCCGTTATCAGGTGTCGTACCTGGACTGACTCGTTTCAGATATGATATTATACATATTTCAATGTTATTCTCCCAAATCATCCCACCCTCTCCCGTTCCCAGAGTCCAAAAGTCTGTTCTATACATCAGTGTCTCTTTTGCTGTCTCGTAAACAGGGTTATTGTTACCATCTTTCTAAATTCCACATATATGCGTTAGTATACTGTATTTGTATTTTTCTTTCTGGCTTACTTCACTCTGTATAATAGGCTCCAGTTCCATCCACCTGATTAGAACTGATTCAAATGCATTCTTTTTAATGGCTGAGTAATACTCCATTGTGTATATGTACCACTGCTTTCTTATCCATTCATCTGCGGATGGACATCTAGGTTGCTTCCAAGTCCTGGCTACTGTAAACAGTGCTGCTATGAACATTGGGGTACACGTGTCTCTTTCAATTCTGGTTTTCTCAGTGTGTATGCTCAGCAGTGGGATTGCTGGTTCATAAGGCAGTTCTATTCCCAGTTTTTTGAGGAATCTCCAGACTGTTCTCCATAGTGGCTGTACTAGTTTGCATTCCCACCAACAGTGTAAGAGGGTTCCCTTTGCTCCACACCCTCTCCAGCATCTATTGCTTGTGGACTTTTGGATCACAGCCATTCTGACTGGTGTGAAATGGTACCTCATCGTGGTTTTGATTTGCATTTCTCTGATAATGAGTGATGTTGAGCATCTTTTCATGTGTTTGTTAGCCCTCTGTATGTCTTCTTTGGAGAAATGTCTACCTAGTTCTTTGGCCCATTTTTTGATTGGGTCATTTATTTTTCTGGAATTGAGCTGTAGGAGTTGCTTGTATATTTGTGAGATTAGTTGTTTGTCTGTTGCTTCATTTATTATTATTTTCTCCCATTCTGAAGCCTGTCTTTTCACCTTACTTATAGTTTCCTTTGTTGTACAGAAGCTTTTAAGATTAATTAGATCCCATTTGTTTATTTTTGATTTTATTTCCAATATTCTGGGAGGTGGGTCATGGAGGATCCTGCTGTGATGAATGTCAGAGAGTGTTTTGCCCATGTTTTCCTCTAGGAGTTTTATGGTTTCTGGTCTTACATTTAGCTCTTTAATCCATTTTGAGTTTATTTTTGTGTATGGTGTTAGAAAGTGTTCTAGTTACATTCTTTTACAAGTGGTTGACCAGTTTTCCCAGCACCACTTGTTAAAGAGATTGTCTTTAATCTATTGTATATTCTTGCCTCCTTTGTCAAAGATAAGGTGTCCATATGAGCGTGGATTTATCTCTGGGCTTCCTATTTTGTTCCATTGATCTATATTTCTGTCCTTGTGCCAGTACCATACTGTCTTGATGACTGTGGCTTTGTAGTAGAGCCTGAAGTCAGGTAGGTTGATTCCTCCAGTTTCATTTTAATTTCATGGCTACAGCCACCATCTGCAGTGATTTTGGAGTCCAAAAAAATAAAGTCATCCACTGTTTCCACTGTTTCCCCATCTACTTGCCATGAAGTGATGGGACCGTATCCCATGATCTTAGTTTTCTGATTGTTGAGCTTTAAGCCAACTTTTTCACTCTCCTCTTTCACTTTCACTCTTTAGTTCTTCTTTGCTTTCTGCCATAAGGGTGGTGTCACCTGCATATCTGAGGTTATTGATATTTCTCCCAGCACACTTCATTCTGGCTTGTGCTTCATCTGGCCCAGTGTTTCTCATGATGTACCCTGCATATAAGTTAAATAAGCAGGGTGACAATATACACTTTTGACATACCACTTTCTCTACTTGAATCTAGTATGTTGTTTTATGTCCAGCTCTAAATGTTGCTTTCACAGCTATTTGTAAGGCTTCCTCAGACAACCATTTTGCTTTTTTGCATTTATTTTTCCTGGGGATGTTCTTGATCCCTGTCTCCTGTATAACATTACAAACTCCTGTCCAAGATCATCAGGCACTCTGTCTATCAGATCTAGTCCCTTGAATATATTTCTCACTTCCACTGTATAATTGTAACTGATTTGATTTAGGTCATACCTGAATGTTCTAGTGGTTTTCCTTACTTTCTTCAATTTCAGTCTGAATTTGGCAATAAGGAGTTCATGATGTGAGCCACAGTCAGCTCCCAGTCTTGTTTTTGCTGACTGTATAGAGCTTCTCCATCTTTGGCTGCAAAGAATGTAATCAATTTTATTTCTGTATTGACCATCTGGTGATGTCCATGTGTAAAGTCTTTTCTTGTGTTGTCGGAAGAGAGTATTTACTATGACTGGTGTGTTCTCTTGGCAAAACTTTATTAGCTTTTGCCCTGCTTCATTCTGTACTCCAAGGCCAAATTTGCCTGTTACTCCAGGTGTTTCTTGACTTCCTACTTTTGCATTCCAGTCTCCTATAATGAAAAGGACAATTTTGGGGAGTGTTAGTTCTAGAAGGTCTTGTAGATCTTCATAGAACTGTTCAACTTCAGGTCTTTCAGCATTACAGGTTGGGGCACAGACTTGGAATTACCATGATATTAAAAAGGTTTGCCTTGGAAATGAGCAGAGATCATTCTGTGGTTTTTGAGACTGCATCCAAGTACTGCATTTCAGACTCTTTTGTTGACTATGATGACTACTCCATTTCTTCTAAGGGATTCTTGCCCACAGTAGTAGATATAATGGTCATCTGAGTTATATTCACCCATTCCAGTCCATTTTTGCTCCCTGATGCCTAAAATGCCGATGTTCACTCTTGCCATCTCTTGTTTGATCACTTCTAATTTGCCTTGATTCATGGACCTAACATTTCAGGTTCCTATGCAATATTACTCTTTGCAGCATCAGACTTTGCTTCTATCACCAGTCACATCCACAACTGGGTGTTGTTTTTGCTTTGGCTCTGTCTATTCATTTTTCCTGGAGTTATTTCTCCACTGATCTCCAGTAGCATATTGGGTACCTATCGACCTGCAGAGTACATCTTTCAGTGTCCATCATTTTGTCTTTTCATATGGTTCATGGGGTTCTCAAGGCAAGAACACTGAAGTGGTTTGCCATTCCCTTCTCCAGTGGACCACATTTTGTTGGAACTCTCCACCATGACCCGTCTGTCTTGGGTGGCCCTACACAGCATGGCTCATAGTTTCATTGAGTTAGACAAGGCTGTGGTCCATGTGATCAAATTGGTTAGTTTTCTGTGATTGTGGTTTTCAGTCTGTATGCTCTCTGATGGAGAAGGATAACAGGCTTATGGAAGCTTCCTGATTGGAGAGAATGACTGAGGGGGAAACTGCCTCTTGAGAAAACTGTATGCAGTTCAGGAAGCAACAGTTAGAACTGGACATGGAACAACAGACCTGTACCAAATAGGGAAAGGAGTATACCAAGGCTGTATATCGTCACCCTGCTTATTTTACCCATTAAAGTATTTTAAAGGCATATGGCTTTATTCTTTTTTTTTTTTTTTTTTCTTTTTCATTTTATCAGTTCAGTTGCTCAGTTATGTCTGACTCTGTGACCCCATGGACTGCAGCACGCCAGGCCTCCCTGTCTATCACCAACTCCCAGATTTACTCAAACTCATGCCCATTGAGTCCATAATGCCATCCAACCTTCTCATCCTCTGAAATTCCCTTCCCTCCTGCCTTCAATCTTTCTGAACATCAGAGTCTTTTCAAATAAGTCAGCACTTTCCATCAGGTGGCTAAAGTACTGGAGTTTCAGCTTCAACATCAGTCCTTCCAATGACTATTCAGAATTGATTTCCTTTAGGAAAGACTGGTTGGATCTCCTTGCAGTTCAAGCAGCTCCCAAGAGTCTTTTCCAACACTACAGTTCAAAAGCTTCAATACTTCCATGCTTAGCTTTCTTTATATTCCAACTCTCACATCCACACATGACTACTGGAAAAACCATAGTCTTGACTAGATGGACCTTTGTTGGCAAAGTAATGTCTCTGGTTTTGAATATGCTGTCTAGGTTGGGCATAACTTTCCTTCCAAGAAGTAAGTGTCTTCTAATTTCATGGCTGCAATCACCATCTGCAGAGATTTTGGAGCACAAAAAAAAAAAGTCTGCCACTGTTTCCTTTGTTTCTCCATTTGCTATGAAATGATGGGACCAGATGATATGATCTTCGTTTTCTGAACGTTGAGCGTTAAACCAACTTTTTCACTCTCCTGTTTCACTTTCACCAAGAGGCTCTTTAGTTCTTCTTCACTTTCTGCCATAAGGGGGGTGTCATCTGCATTTCTGAGGTTATTGATATTTCTCCTATCAATCTTGATTCCAGTGCAGCCCAGCATTTCTCATGATGTACTCTGCACATAAGTTAAATAAGCACAGTGACAATGAGCATGGTGACAATTTCATTTTATGGGTATCAATAAAACAGCTATTTTTTGCTACCATAATAAGAATATAATTTTTCCAAAATTTTATCATAAGCTTGGATTATAAAAAGAAGATAAGTCTTAGTAGAAATATACTGCAATAATACATGTAAGTATAGAAAAAATATGTCCAACTATGTCCAAATACAAAAATCATATGCCCAATCCTAAACATACCAATATTAATTTTTGAATATGAAGAAACAACTCCTAATTTGAAAAATGAAAGTCACACTTTATTTATTATTTTTTATCAAGAATCTCTTTTATTGATTATCAGAAACATTACAAACATCTAATATGAACAAACTTTAAAATAAACATGAAATTATTGAATAATAGGGTACATAACAATTTATGCTGCAAGTCAGTTTTCAAGCACTAAATTTCAAATTTCACAATGTGGCATATAGTATTTGACTTATTTTAAGAACAGGAAATTTAGATACAGTATGTTATTTATCTTACCCAATAATACATAGTTAGCAAATGATGGAGTCAAGATTTGCACTTGAGTTCTTTTCTGATGAAGTGTACCCAAACTTTTTCCACGATGAAGAGTGTTGTGAAGGTCTTTTGAGAAGCCAATAATTTAATAATACTACTGAGTCTCCTCAAGGCCATCAAAGGATATAAACAAGCATCCAGGTAGGGTGCGAAAGGACTATTACTTTTTATCTTTGAATTATTTTTTTCAACTCACAATTGTTTATTTTTAGTGCAGTATAATTGACGTACATTATATTAGTTTCACATGAATAACATAATGATCTAACTTTCAGATACATTATGGGATGACCACCACAATAAATCCAGCTACCATCTGTCACAGTTTAATATGATTGCAGTATACTGACTATATGGGCTTCCCTGGTTGCTCAGACAGTAAAGAATCTATCAGCAGTGCAGAAGACGCAGGTTTGATCCTGAGTCAGGAAGATCTCCTGGAGAAGGGAATGGCTACCTACTCCAGTCTTCTTGTCTGGAGAATTCTGTGGATGCAGGAGCCTGGTGAGCTACAGTCCATGGAATTGCAAAGAACTGGACACAACTGAGCGACTAACATTGACTGACTAAATTTCCTATTTTACATATTACAGCACCATGACTTATTTTATAATTGCAAATTTGTGCTATTTAATCCTCTACACTTATAAAACATCCATCATCCTCCCACCTGCTCTCTGACAATCACCAATTTGTGCTGCTTCTGCTGCTGCTAAGTCGATTCAGTCGTGTCCGACTCTTCGAAACCCTGTGGACTCCAGCCTACCAGGCTCCTCCATCCATGGGATTTTCCAGACAAGAGTATTGGAGTTGGGTGCCATTGCCTTCTCCACCAATTTGTGCTACACATCTATAAATAAGTTTCTATTTTTGTTGTTCACTGGCTTTGTTTTTTAGATTCCACATGTTAGTGAAATCACATTGTACTTGTCTCTGACTTATTTCATTTTGCGTACCATCTAGGTCCATCTATGTTACTGCAACATGTTCACTATCCATTTACTCATCTCCACTATCCATATATCTATTGAAGTCACTTGGCTTGCCTCCATGCCTGGGCTATTGTAAATAATATTAACATGAAAATAGGGGTGCATATATCTTCCTGATGTTCAAGCAGGTTTTAGAAAAGGCAGAGGAACCAGAGATCAAATTGCCAACATCTGCTGGATCACGGAAAAAGCAAGAGTTCCAGAAAACCATCTATTTCTGCTTTATTGACTATGCCAAAGCCTTTGACTCTGTAGATCACAATAAACTGTGGAAAATTCTGAAAGAGATGGTAATACCAGACCACCTGATCTGCCTCTTGAGAAATTTGTATGCCGGTCAGGAAGCAACAGTTAGTACTGGACATGGAACAACAGACTGGTTCCAAATAGGAAAAGGAGTACATCAAGGCTGTATACTGTCACCCTGTTTATTTAACTTCTATGCAGAGTACATCATGAGAAACGCTGAACTGGAAGAAACACAAGCTGAAATCAAGATTGCTGGGAGAAATATCAATAACCTCAGATATGCAGATGACACCACCCTTATGGCAGAAAGTGAAGAGGAACTCAAAAGCCTCTTGATGAAAGTGAAAGTGGAGAGTGAAAAAGTTGGCTTAAAGCTCAACATTCAGAAAATGAAGATCATGGCATCTGGTCCCATCACTTCATGGGAAATAGATGGGTAAACAGTGTCCGACTTTATTTTTCTGGGCTCCCAAATGACTACAGATGGTGACTGCAGCCATGAAATTAAAAAACGCTTACTCCTTGGAACGAAAGTTATGACCAACCTAGATAGCATATTCAAAAGCAGAGATATTACTTTGCCAACAAACGTTCATCTAGTCAAGGCTATGGTTTTTCCTGTGGTCATGTATGGATGTGAGAGTTGAACTGTGAAGAAAGCTGAGTGCCAAAGAATTGATGCTTTTGAAGTGTGGTGTTGGAGAAGACTCTTGAGAGTCCCTTGGACTGCAAGGAGATCCAACCAGTCCATTCTGAAGGAGATCAGCCCTGGGATTTCTTTGGAAGGATGATGCTAAAGCTGAAACTCCAGTACTTTGGCCACCTCATGGGAGGAGTTGACTCATTGGAAAAGACTCTGATGCTGGGAGGGATTGGGGGCAGGAGGAGAAGGGGACGACAGAAGATGAGATGGCTGGATAGCATTACTTACTCAATGGACCTGAGTCTGAGTGAACTCCCGGAGTTGGTGATGGACAGGGAGGCCTGGTATGCTTTGTTTTTTGGGGTTACAAAGAGTCGGACATGACTGAGCAACTGATCTGTTCTGATATCTTTACAAATCAGTGTTTTTGTCTTCTTTAAATAAATATCCAGGAGTAAACTAGTGGATTATATGGAAGTTTTATTTTGAAAATTTCAGGAACCTATGTATTATTTTCGATAGTGGTTACAGCGATTTACATTCACACCAGGAGTGCACAAGTGTTCCTTTCTATCTGCATCCTTGCCAACACTTGATATTTGTTGTCTTTTTGATAATAGCCATTCAACAACTTTTAGGTGATAACTCATTATTTTACTGACTTGCAATTTCCCTAATGGTCAGTGATGCCCAGCATTTTTCATGTGCCTGTTGGCCATCTGTGCATCTTTGGAAAAATGTCTATTCAGGTTCTCTGCCCATTTTTAATCAGATTGTTTTGATTTTCCTTTTTTCTTTTTTTTTTTAATAATATTGAGTTGTATGAGTTCTTTATATAATCTGAGTATTAACCCTTTATTACATGTAAGATTTACAAATATCTTCTCCCACTCAGCAGATTGCTGTTTTGTTTTATTGTTGTTTTTCTTCGATATGCAAAAGCTTTTTAGTCTGATGTAGTCTTACTTGCTTGGCAGTGGTTTAGTTGCTAAGTCATGTCCAACTCTTGCAACCTCATGGACTATAGACTGTCAGGCTCCTTTGTCCATGGGATTCTCCAGACAAGAATACTGGAATGGGTTGCCATTTACTTCTCCAGGAGTTCTTCCTGACCCAGGAATCAAACCCTGGTCTCCTTCATTGCAGACAGATACTGAGCTATAAGACCTTGCATGAGGTGATGTACCAAAAACAAAAACAAATTACCAAGACTCATGTCCAAATGCTGAATGCCAGTTTTGTTCTAGGAGTTTTATAGATAATGGTCTTACATTCAAGACTTTAACTCATTTTGAGCTTATTTTTGTGTGTATAATTTAGGATAGTAGTCCAGTTATTTTACAGGCAGCTATCAGTTTTCCTAGGGAGGCTTTACAAACAGCTGAGGAAAGAAGAGAAAAGAAAAGTAGCAGAGAAAGGGAAAGATACACACACCTGAATGCAGAGTTCCAGAGAATAGCAAGGAGAGATAAGAAAGCCTTAAGTGAACAATGCAAAGAAATAGGGGGAAAATAGAATGGGAGAGAGCAGAGACCTCAATAAAGATGGAGCTATCAAGGGAAAGTTTCATGTAAGCTTAGGCATGATAAAGGACAGAAACAGTAAGTATCTAACAGAAGCAGAAGAGATTAAGAAGAGGTGGCAAGAATAAATAGGAGAACTATGCAAAAAGTCTTAATGATCAGGATAAACATGATGGGGTGGTCACTTACCTAGAGCCAGACATCCTGGAGTATGAGGTCAAGTGGGCCTCAGGAAGTATTACTAAAAACACAGCTAGTCGGGGTGGTGGAATTCCAGGTGAGCTATCTTAAAAGATGATGCTGTTAAAGAGCTGCACTCGATACATCTGCAAATTTGGAAATCTCAGTGACCACAGAAATGGAAAAGGTCAGTTTTCATTCCGATCCCAAAGAAAAGCGATACCAAAGAATGTTCAAACTATCATACAATTGTGTTCATTTTGCACGTTAGTAAGGTTATGCTCAAAATCCTTCAAGCTAGACTACAGAAGCACATAAACTGAGAATATCCAGATGTAAAACTTGGATTTCAAGGAGGCAGAGGAATCAAATTGCCAACATTTGTTGGATCATGGAGAAAGCAAGGAAATGTCAGAAAAATATCTGCTTCATTCAATATTCTAGAACCTTTGTGTGTATCACAAACTTTGGAAAGTTCATAAAGAGATGGAAGTACCAGACTACCAAACCTATCTCCTGAGAATTCTGTATGCGGGTCAAGAAGCAACAGATAGAATTGGACATGGTACAAGAGATTTGTTCAAAATTGGGAAGGGGGTACAATAAGGCTGCATATTGTCATCCTCCTTTTAATTTCTATTCAGAGTACATCATGTGAAATGCCAGACTGGATGAATTGCAAGCTGGAATCAAGATTGCCAGGAGAAACATTAACAATCTTAGATATGCATATGATACCACTATAATGGTAGAAAGAGAAGAGGAACTAAAAAGTCTTCTGATGAGGGTGAAAGAAGAGAGTGGAAAAGCTGGCTTGAAACTCTCAACACTCAAAAAACTATGATCAGGGCATCTGGTTCCATCACTTCATGGCAAAGAGGAGAAAACGTGGAAGCACTGACAGATTTTATTTTCTTGGGCTTCAAAATCACTATGGATAGTGACTGCAGCTGTGAAATTAAAAGATGCTTGCTCCTTGGAAGAAAAGATACGACAATCCTAGACAGCATATTCAAATGCAGAAACCACTTTGGTGACAAATGTCCATTTAGCCCAAGCTATAGTTTTTCCAGGAGTCATGTATAGATATGAGAGTTGGACCATAATTAAAGCTGAGTGTCGAAGAACTGATGCTTTCCAATTGTGGTGCTGAAGTACACTCATGAGAATCCCTTGGTCTGCAAGAATACTAAGCCAGTCAATCCTAAAGGAAATCAACTCTGAATATTAATTGGAAGAACTGAAGTTGAAGCTGAAACTCCCAATACTTTGGCCACCTGATGTGAAGAGTTGACTCCTAGGAAAAGACCATGATGCTGGGAAAGATTGAAGGGAAAAAGAGAATGGGGCAACAGAGGATAAGATGGTTAGATAGCATCACCGACTCAATAGACATGAATTTGAGCAAACTCTGGGAGATAGTGCAGGACAGGGAAGCCTGGTGTACTACAGTCCATGGGGTCATAAAGAGTTGAACAGGACTGAACAACTGAATAACAAAATTTCCAATAAAGATTAATTTAGAAAACACTAGGTTGAAAAGTTCATTCAATAACATTTTTAAGCTTATCATTGTCACCAAGGACAAAATTTTATGGCAACAGTTAAACTAGAGTTGCTAGTCCTATATTGACTGTTGCTTAAAAATACATGCAATCAAATAGAATGTGGATTTCTTCTTAACACATTAAGGAAAAAAAAATATTAGAAATCATATTCCTTTTATACATTATAAAATATCAGGAAATATTTTATATATAAGGAAATTACCTTCATTTTACATGTTACAAAAACACTCATAAGTTATGTAAACAATTTTGTTAAATTACTATGGAAATATGCAAGTATTATGAAAAAATACAGAAATTATATTTATTTCTTTAAGAATGTGGTGGTGGTGGTGGTTTAGTTGCTAAGTCGTGTCCTACTTTTGTGATCCTGTGAACTGTGGCCTGTCAGGCTCCTCTGTCCATGGGATTCTCCAGGCAAGAATACTGGAGTGGGTTGCCATTTCCTTCTCCAGGGTATCTTCTCAACCTAGGAATTGAACCTGGGTCTCCTCCATTGCAGGCAGATGATTTACCAACTGAGCCATAAGTGAAGCCCCTTTAAGCATGTACTATACTACAAATTGCAGAAGGAAATGGCAACCCACTCCAGTACTCTTGCCTGGAAAATCCCATGGACAGAAGAGCCTGGTAGGCTATAGTTCATGGGGTCGCTAAGAGTTGGACAGGACTGAGTGACTTCACTTTCACTTTTCACTTTCATGCATTGGAGAAGGAAATGGCAACCCACTCCAGTATTCTTACCTAGAGAATCCCAGGGACAGAGGATCCTGGGGGCTGCCGTCTATGGGGTCGCACAAAGTCAGACATAAATGACATGACTTAGCAGCAGCATACTACAAATACACTTCCTCTGCAGGTCAAATTAGCTTTCTTGTTTAATCTCTCCTAAAGTTAAAAAAAAGTTATATATCTTATTAATACAAGAATATTATTCTTTGGGGGATGACTAAATCCACAATTTTGGAAGAGAGTTTTAACTTATATAATTAATTTTAGTATGCAAACACATACATAGGCACATTATTTACATAGCACATTACTTACAATGGCATTAGGTAATATGTGATAAGCTTACAGTATTAATTTCTAATCACTTCCTTCCTAATAAAGAACTGATAATCTACTATAATATAAGATTATTTATTGGAAATTCATTTTTTTACTTTTGCCTACTTTACTTAAATTTTTAACCTAGAGAAGAGTAAGATAAATTATAAAAGGTATATGGAGACAGATATATTATCTGGGATGTACCCTGAACAGAGATAAGATATTCACGGTCTAATATGAAAAACTATGTTGTGGTGAGGACAACTGTGTTAATTATGATGTTCCTATGAGAGGATTTTTTGAATTTCCACCACTATTCATATTCAATGAATACATAATTCATACAATGAATATGTGTTCATATTCAATGAACACATAAGAGCACTGCCCTGTAAGTAAAGGGGTAGGCATCATCTATATTTTTCATTATGTGTGATTGTGTTGGAATTAGATTGAATCCTTTTCTGATCTGTTGATATTTGAGGGCTGAGAAGGAAAAAAGCAAAGAGATAGAAAGAGAATCAGATGTGAATTTGAGTCCCATTTTCCACCTACATAGTCTTAAGCATAAAGAGGAATAATAAAAGATGTTATATTAGGCAAGATGTTATAAGGGCCAAAAAGGGGGAATAATAACTGATCTGGCTTAAACCTCAACATTCAGAAATGTTATTCAGAATAATAATTGAGTTGGCTTAAAACTCAACATTCATGTGTTTGTTAGGCATCTGTATGTCTTCTTTGGAGAAATGTCTATTTAGTTCTTTGGCCCATTTTTCGATTGGGTCATTTATTTTTCTGGAATTTAGCTGTAGGAGTTGCTTGTATATTTTTGAGATTAGTTGTTTGTCTGTTGCTTAATTTGCTATTATTTTCTCCCATTCTGAAGGTTGTCTTTTCACCTTGCTTATAGTTTCCTAAGTAAATTTAAATAAAATAAAATTAAAGTAAAAATAAAACAACTCAACATTCAGAAAACTAAGATCATGGCATCCCGTCCCATCACCTCATGGCAAATAGATGGGGAAACAGTGGAAACAGTGAAAGACTTTGTTCTCTTGGGCTCCAAAATCACTGCAGATGGTGACTGCAGCCATGAAATTAAAAGACACTTGTTCCTTGGAAGAAAAGGTATGATCAACCTAGACAGCATATTAAAAAGAAGAGACATTACTTTGCCAACAAAGGTCCCCCTAGTCAAAACTATAATTTTTCCAGTAGTCATGTACAAATGTGAGAATTGGACTACCTGGAAAGTTGAGTGCTGAAGAATTGATACTTTTGAACTGTGTTGTTGGAGAAGACCCTTGAGAGTCCCTTGGGCTGCAAGGAGATCCAACCAGTCAATTGTAAAGGAAATCAGTCCTAAATATTCAATGGAAAGACTGATGTTGAAGCAGAAACTCCAATACTTTAGCCACCTGATGCAAAGAACTGACTCACTGAAAAAGACCCTGATGCTGGGAAAGATTGAAGGCAGGAGGAGGAGGGGACAACAGAGGATGAGATGGCTGGATGGCATCACCGACTCAATGGACATGAGTTTGAGCAAGTTCTGGGAGTTGGTGATGGACAGGGAAGCCTGGCATGCTGCAGTCCATGGGGTCACAAAGAGTTGGACACGACTGAGAGACTGAACTGACTGATTGAATACAAGGGCCAAGAAAGGGGGAATAATAACTGATCTGGCTCTTTAAGTTAGAATGAGGGAAGTGGAAGTCTAGAAGCTTTACATATGATAATATGGTACACAAATATCACCATAGAACCTTGGCAGTCTGCTTAGAATAAGGAGTCATGAGTCTTTCAGAACCTGAGTTTGTAATTAAGAACTAATGCACCAGCATCATGGCCCATATTGACATAACTGATAAAAATGCTGAGAAAGAAAAAAAAAACAAAAACTAGTGGGCATATTGTAGTGAGTCAGATGGAAAATTTTGTGGGACTCAAGGTTTGTTTTCACTAAGAATGGGGGAGAACTTGAGCTATGTATGTCAAAGAAAATCTCAGGCTTTGCCTGTTGTCTGGATATGATTATTATTAATATCAACTCTTTACTGTAAAGGATTTCATCTTGAACTGTAAGTCAGATGGTCACTACAGATGGTTGATATTCTCCAAAGGCTTTGTCACTGAAATTATAGAATTAGAAAGAGGAAAGGTATGTTAAGAATCTACACAAATTTTTTCTAATAGACACCAAATATTATTTAAAAGAACTATAAAAATAATGTATCATACATTTTTGAACTTTTTTTTTTTTTTTAATAATTTTATTTTTAGTTAAATTTACTTATTTAGAGGGTAATTACTTTACAATATTGTATTGGTTTTGAACTTTCAACAACAGAGTTATTTTATCCCTCATCCACACATACATGTTAAGTCAGACCAGATTAACTATAGACTAGCTGTGATGCTGTCTGTATGATTTAATAAATTTTGTAGTTCCACTGAACTGCACAACTTATAAGATTTAAAGATAATGTAATAAAATTCTACTTTTAGAGGTTTTGAACTATATATATAGGGAGTTGAAAAGCATTACTCACAAAGCATCAATAGTTCCAAAGATATCTGAAAGATATTTCATATCCATTATGAAATATGGTATAAATATTAGCTCCATTTATTTTTACTTTATAATACATAGTGTCCATCATACTCTGTTTAACATTTCTGGAGCTAATATGTGTTTTGTTTGGCTATTAGTACAAAGAAGTTATATTGCTAAATATAGGTATTTACAAATAGAGCTGGTATTTCAACTTAAAGATGGGGAAAATTAATTTTTGTACTTGCTTAATTTGTATGTATATTCTTATTTAAATCTAAAGAAAAACTGGCACAAACTTAAATTACAGAGGAAACTAAAATACATTAAAAATGTTCCATGATAATTTACAAAAAAAAAGCTTTTTGTTTAAATACAGAAGATAAAATTATCTGAATGTATGATAACCTGAAATAGTCTGCAAAGTTGTGCTAAAATATACTATTGGAATTATCAAATATATACTAATGCTTCTAAAGTATAATATTCTTTGTGTCATTTTTACCAGACAAAATATGAGATGACAGGGAAGTCCTTTCACTTTTGTGTTTAATTTTTTAAACATTTTTATAAGCAAACAATAGTCACAGAAGCCATTTGTTAGCTTAAGATAAATGTTACAGAGACCTTGATAAAATGTCAATGTTAGCAGAAGAAAGCCAACATATGATACAGTTAAAGTGTTTGTATGTGGGTGTGCATGTATATATGTATATATTCTCTTAACTAAAAAATATTCCATTTATAATTTTAATTCAACACACAGAAGTTTAAAAAAATACAACTTTGCTGTAACCAATCCTGTTTTGTAGATTAGTTTATTAATATGACACATTTGCAAGCCCATTTTAAAGAATATTTATTTATTTGGCTACATTGGTTTTTAGTTTCAGCACACAGGATCTTTTATTTTCTCCATGTAGGATCTTTTAGTTGTGGTATGTGAGATCTAGTTCCCTGATCAGGGATCAACTCCAGGCCCTCTGCACTAGGAGCACAGAGTCTTAGCCACTGGACCAGCAGGGAAGTCCCAAATCCATTATTAAAAGCAGATAACCAAATGGAGAAGGCAATGGCACCCCACTCCAGTACTCTTGCCTGGAGAATCCCATGGATGGAGAAGCCTGGTGAGCTGCAGTCCACGGGGCCGCTAAGAGTCGGACACGACTGAGTGACTTCACTTTCACTTTTCACTTTCATGCACTGGAGAAGATAATGGCAACCCACTCCAGTGTTCTTGCCTGGAGAATCCCAGGGAACGGGAGCCTGGTGGGCTACAGTCTCTGGGGTTGCACAGAATTGGACAAGACTGAAGTGACTTAGCAGCAGCAACAACCAATAGAAAATTAGATCGCATGTATAAACACGTGTACAAAAAAGTAATATCTAAATAACCAATAAGCACTGAAAAGTTGGGTAATATCATTAGCCATTATCAACATACAAACTATACCAAACATTCATCACATACCAAATAATGGATTAAAGATATCTGAGACATCAAATGAAGTTCTGGTGAGTGTGATAAATCATAAAAAAATTACGTTGAAACAAAACAAAACAAAAGCTAAATAATGAAAAGACAGTAAACTTAAACTCAAGTTTTCACAAGTATTTCAATTCACTAACTGAAGTCATTAACTGTACAATATTTAAACACATTTTTATTACAGATAGAAAAAAAGTGAAAGTGTAAGTTACTCAGTCATGTCCAACTCTATGTGACCCCACGGACTGTAGCCCACAAGGCTTCTCTGTCCATGCAATTCTCCAGGCAAGAATTCTGGAGTGGGTTGCCATTTCCTACTCCAGGGGATCTTCCGAACCTAGGGATTGAATCTAGGTCTCCCGCACTGCATGCAGACTCTACCAACTGAGTCACCAGAGAAGCTACAAACAGAAAATGAAATTAGATTATAATGGAAGACTATGTTTTCAACAAAGGCCAGTATAGTCAAAGCTATGTTCTTTCCACTAGTCATGTACAGATATGAAAGATGGACCACAAAGAAGGCTGAGCACCCCAGAATTTATGCTTTCAAATTGCGGTGCTGGAGAGGACTCTTGAGAGGTACTTGGACAGCAAGAAGATCAAATCAATCAATCCTAAAGGAAATCAACTCTGAATATTCACTGGAAGGATTGATGCTGAAGCTAATACTTCAGCCAGCTGATGCAAAGAGCTGACTCGCTGGAAAAGACCCTGATGCTGGAAAAGATTGAGGGCTGGAAGAGAAGAGGGAAACAGAGGGTTAGATGGTTGGATGGCATCACCAATTCAATGGACATGAATTTGATCAAACTCTGGGAGATAGTGAAGGACACACAGAAGCATAGTGTGCTGCAGTTCATGAGCTCACAGAGTTGGACAAGACTTAGTAACTGAACAACAATGTTTTTCAAGCTAACACATAAAGGCTTTAAATAATTTTTTATATGTATAGAACACATCAAAGTGTTTTAAAATCAGGGTCTTCCTCCTTGAAGGTATTCAGTATATATGGACTAGTTCATCTCTGAATAAAGTATGTTGAAGGGGTCTTTGAAATCTATTTCAGTAAAAGTAATTTCATCATTTATATTGTTTGCTGGTAAATCCCATTATTTTATTTCTCAGGTTAACACTTGAAATACCCAAAATATTATCAGAAATAACCTTAAGGAGCAAGTAACATGAACTTCATCTGTATAAAGTGTTAAAGAAAGATCTGAAACAAAAATACTTCACTGCACTTAAGAGTGTATCAACAGATGGAAAAACTGACCTTGTACTTCTGATGAATACGAGAGACTCCTTTTAGAAATATTATTAGTAAAATTTAGCTTACTAGATATCTGGTAAAATCATATTTTGCTAAAAAGCCAAGTGATTAAGTAATTATTTGACTTTGGTTTTCAGCATTCTAAAATTCTAAATAAATTTACAGAGGAAACTGCCAAAAATCTTGAATTCGGGAAAAGGTGGTAATATATTTTAGGCAAAGAGATCTACTTGGTTAGAATACAGAGGTAGGGTGAGAATGAAAGTGAAAGTGTAAGTTGCTCAATCATATCTGACTCTTTGTGATCCCATGGTGTATAGATCACCAGGTTTCCTGTCCATGGAATTCTCCAGACAAGAATATTGGAATGGGTAGCCATTTCCTTCTCCAGGGGATCTTCCCCACCCAGGGATGGAGTCCAGTTCTCCTGCATTGCAGGCTGATTCTTTACTATCTGAGCCACCAGGGAAGCCACGAGGGGAAGAACAGATGTCCAAAACTGACATTCTCCTAACTTAGCCCTGGATTTTCTTCAAAGGAAAAATGCAGCTAAGTTCTGACTTTAATGCCCAAACCCTTAATTTATAAGTTAAGAAAATCTATATTGTATAAAGTAGAGACATTTATGTTTTGTTTCATTCTTTTTTTATACAATCAGTTATATGGAAATTCTACTCAGTTGTTTTCCATGCTGTATTTAATTACATTGTTACTTTTGGGAAAACAGTCTAACTAGATGTTATCTTTTGGATACATCAGATAAGTTTCTGGGTACTATAGGCTTTAAGAACCTGGGCCTGAACCTAGACTCCCGGGTTATAAATCTGTTCTGACTTTTATTAAATGAGACACCTTGGGTTAAATATTGAACCTCTCTGCTTAGAGATTTCATCCATAAATGGAGTTATAGGAAAATTATTAAATAAGCCAATCCATGAAAATACTAAGTGGAAGATAGCATGCAAATTACCAATAAATGGTAGGTGTGACCCTCTGTCCACAGAATTTTCCAGGCAAGAATACTGGAGTGCATTGCTATTCCCTTGTCCAGGGGATCTTCCTAACCCAGGGATCTAACCCATGACTCTGCATTGAAAGTAAATTCTTTAGCATCTGAGCTACCATGGTAGCCCATCATCATTTCTGTATTTGTACATTCTTCCATCTTCCTTTTAAGTGTTGCTGGTTACCTGTCTAATTTATGTTTTACAGTCTTTCACTATTCCAGGCGTGCTATTTATTTCTCATAAAATGAGAATAATCCTCAAAAAATGTCCTGCATTACTGCAGCAGTCTCCCAAATATTTGCCCTGTGTCTGATCAACCAGTCTACTATTAATATTATTAACTACTGTTCTGAGGAGCATGTTATAAAAACACTGCAGTTGCTCTATCTTGAATTATTAATTTTTTTTTTTTTTACCCTCAGAGTATAAAGCAAGGGATTCTAAGATATTCATGGGATTTTGAGGCAATGGGATTACTGAAAGTATCCACAAAGGCAAATCAACATCAAATATTATCTGTGTGAGCTTCTCCAGTGGTCCAGGGGTTAAGAATCTGATCTATAATGCTGGGGACATGTTTGATCCCTGGATCAGGTCGGTCCTACATGCCTCAGAGCACCTAAGCCTGTATACCACAACTACTGAGTCCGCACTCTGGAGCCCATAAGCCACAACTACTGAAGGCTGAATGCCACAGACCAATACTCTGCAATAAGAGAAAGTGCTGCAACAAGAAGACCATGCACCATAGCCAGAGAGTAGCCCCTGCTCTCCAAAACTAGAGAAAGCCTACACACAGCAAGGAAGATCCAGCACAGCCTTAAATAAATAAGCACTGTCAGTGTGATGGAACAGATAATGGCTGGAATATAGGAACTAATTTTCAAATATACAAACCTATTTTATCATTAGTAATATACTCACTATAACATGCCATTTAATATATAGCAATTTAATAATATATAAATGTTAAAATACAATTAAAATCATGTGAGGCTCCATAATATATTAATACTTCACTATTAGAAACAAAAAGGGTAATAACTATGTATGAAAAGACCTTATTTTAGAAATAAGCTAAACATGAACTGAATATCTCTTCCCTCATTAAACCACAACAGAGTCCACTATTTATATGAAATCTCACTTACAAGGCAGTTATGGACACAAAGTTGATCAATACTGGTGAAGATTTCTACAGAGTCCATAGCATCAAGTACATAATAAAATGTTACTTCTTTCATTCTTTCCTTATGCTTCCCAAGTGTAATTTTATCAGGGTATAGACTTGAGTTTTTCATTTCTACATTCATAGCATATATAGTTCACTACATACTTTATAACATATAGTAGCTCTCCAAACAGTATTTGTTAAAGAGACTGATGTAAAATTGGGATGGCAGAGAGTTTAAAAAATTCATATAGAAAGAAAATATGTAGCCAATAATCATGTTACTAAAATGCATATTTATGGATTTTAATTTTTATTCATTGAATAAAGATAAATACTTGTTCTCTTTGCTTTATGCAAGTATAACTATTTTTTCACCTCATTTGCATAACCACTTATAAATCTACAGCTGCTTATGAAGTTCCAGCTGGCAAGAAATGCAATTTTCCATGGCGTTTGTTATAGATTTTGGAAACAGATGCAAATCTCACCTAAACACTCACACTATTTAAAACTCCAGATTGACTCAGAGCATTAACACTACTACTTCACACTCTTAGCAGGAATCTACCTTTATGGTTAGCCCAAGTCTGAGACAAATGAAACTGTCTGCCTGAGAAAGTCAAGAATATATAGTCAACACTCTTTGCCTGAGATGCTAACAATTTGTTTAATGCAAATCGTGAATCCAAAGCAACCCTGAGTCATGAGACAAGCATCCAGTAAACCCTCCAAAAGAGCCAATCATTCCAGGTAAACCCTGTATGGGCTAAAAACTGAAGCTTTTTGTACGAGTTTGTAGCTTATCATCATTACAATAAAAGATAACTAAGAACAAACATAATGTAATATCAGAGTGGTTATTGTTCAGGATTCCTGACTGCAAACAATGTAATCCTTATTGTCACTTGAGTAAAAACAGAAAATTTTAATGGATATGTGCCAATTTATAGAATTTCCAGTGAGGCACAATGCTCCGCACACTGCCATGATTTCTTGACCTAAGCATGACTGCTACTATCAGAGGCTCTTATGGCAATCAAGAATTGGGATCAGAAATTCTACTACTGCCACATTTGAGGAGCAGGACACTCCAAAATGCTGATTTCCTTTTAGGTGTTGACTGCGTCTATATCTAACCCTTGCTTGGCTATATTTTATTGGAATAACTTGGGTTAAATAACTGTCCTCTACTTGAAAGGGATCCTGCGGATGCAGGCTTTCAAATTCTGTTTGAGGAGGTAGGATTCATAGTGTGGGCAATTTATCAAGATATATAGAAAGAATGCAACACATATTGGGTAGCAGTAAGTAATAGTCTGAGTAGATAATATGAAAACAATTTCTAGGAATACACCGTCTTTTACCAAAATGATGAATGTTTCTTTAGAACACTTTAATCATACATGTAGCTATTAAGTGATCGATTATTTACCAATTGTGACACTGTAATGAGTGTTGGTGGCACAGAGCTACATAGATACCACTCAACTGTTGTCAATTAGCACAGAGAGTGATATATGGCTGTAGATTCACAGAAACAAGGCAAGTCTGTAAGGACAATACACAGATGGAAAATCAGAGGAGGCATTTGTATGTTTTATGGGAATGCAGAATTATCTTCAAAAATGAAGCTCTGGGGACAGATCATGTGACAAAGAAAAAGTAAACATCCCAAAGGTGGACAAAGGAACAAAAAGTATATTTTACTCAGGAGAAACATGCAGTTGAAGTTAGAAGGCATCACATTATATTGAGAATTTTCTTTGTTCTAAAGTATATCTTATCAGATATTAATACAACAACCTTGCTTTCTTTTTATTCACATTCACATAAATAACCATTATTTTCTTTCAACTTATCTATGCTACTGAATTTGAATAGGAATTCTTGTAAGAAACCTACAGTTGAGTCATGATTTTTTTGTTCCATTTTGACAATTTGTGTCTTTAGATTGGCTCCAAACAACAAATACAGATATTTACAGAATCATGATAGAAACAGACACTGGCATCCTTTACTTAAAAATTCTAGTTTCTAATACAGCAACATAGTAAGTATTTGTAATTTTGCTTCCTTGCTTTTGAATGGCAGGAAATGACACAAAACAAGAGTAAATTATTCATCAATCAGATCATTGTCAAGTGCTTACCAGGTGCCAGACTGCGATATATATTGAAGTATAGAGATAAATAGTCAAAAGCTGTACTTGTTGTCAGAAAGCTTACAATCTAATCAATGGACTACAGTACCAGAGCAAGTTCTGTAGCAGGATTCATTCAGTTCAGTTCAGTTGCTCAGTCTGACTCTGTTCAATCGTGTCCGACTCTGCGACCCCATGAATCACAGCACACCAGGCCTCCGTGTCCATTACCAACTCCCGGGGTCCACCCAAACTCATATCCCTCGAGTTGGTGACGCCATCCAGCCATCACATCCTCTGTCATCCCCTTGTCCTGCCCCCAATATTTCCCAGCATCAGGGTCTTTTCCAATGAGTCAGTTCTTCACATGAGGTGATCAAAGTATTGGAGTTTCAGCATCAGCATCAGTCCTTCCAATGAACACCCAGGACTGGTCTCCTTTAGGATGGACTGGTTGGATCTCCTTGCAGTCCAAGGGTCTCTCAAGAGTCTTCTCCAACACCACTGTTTAAGAGCATCAATTTTTTGGCGCTCAGCTTTCTTCACAGTCCAACTCTCACATCCATACATGACCACTGGAAAAACCATAGCCTTGACTAGACAGACTTTTGTTGGCAAAGTAATATCTCTGCTTTTTAATATGCTATCTAGGTTGGTCATTGGAGAAGGTAATGGCACTCCACTCCAGTACTCTTGCCTGGAAAATCCCAGGGATGGGGGAGCCTGGCGGGCTTCCGTCTATGGGCTTGCACAGAGTCGGACATGACTGAAGTGACTTAGAAGCAGCGGGTTGGTCATAACTTTTCTTCCAAGGAGAAAGAGTCTTTTAATTTCAGGGCTGTGATCATCATCTGCAGTGAGTTTGGAGCCCAAAAAATAAAGTCTGACACTGTTTCCACTGTTTCCCCATCTATTTCCCATGAAGTGATGAGACCAGATGCCATGATCTTAGTTTTCTGAATGATGAGCTTTAAGCCAACTTTCTCACTCTCCTCTTTCACTTTCATCAAGAGGCTTTTTAGTTCCTCTTCACTTTCTGCCCTAAGGGTGGTGTCATCTGCATATCTGAGGTTATTGATATTTCTCCCAGCAATCTTGATTCCAGCTTGTGCTTCTTCCTGCCCAGCATTTCTCATGATGTACTCTCATATAAGTTAAATAAGCCGGGTGACAATATACAGGCTTGACGTACTCCTTTTCCTATTTAGAACCAGTCTGTTGTTCCATGTCCTGTTCTAACTGTTGCTTCCTGACCTGCATATAGGTTTCTCAAGGGGCAGGTCAGGTGGTCTGGTATTCCCATGTCTTTCAGAATTTTCCACAGTTTATTGTGATCCACATACAACATGACTCATTAAACTGTTTTAAATACACATGTCTATTATCAAAATTGGTCCCATTGGTAAAACAAAGATTTGGGATGGGGTTATCAGTGGTCTTAACTGAAGAGTGAAGTGAAGTTAGAAATTAGGGAGATACTGTATAACTATTCCAGTATACATTTTCTTTTTCTCTCATCTTTTGTTTGTCAAACAGTCAAGGGTCAAGATATTTTTCTACTTCTTAAATATTCTGATAAAATTCCAGTTAAAACATTCCCCTGATTTAAATCACATGTTTTATATTAAATAACTAAAATTTCAAAATCAAACCCTTATTAAAATATCAAATGTTTCAGTTTTATGTTTAAGAAATATATACACAATTCAACCTACTAGTAAAAAGGTGTGTCTAATTTAATGTTTGTATATAATGTTTGTATTCTGAAATTGTCACAGGATTAATTCTGATTTATTAAAACACTTAAAAGTAATTTAAATATTTTCCCTAGTACTTTAGTGCTTAGGAAGATTTGAATAAAGAATTAATTATGCTAAATAATAGGAAATAAAATTTTATGATTTGTTTCTTCTGCTTCATTCATTTGTAAGAAGCTCAAGGTATTTTGGTAGTACTTTACTCTGTCTTCCTTCTAACTGTCTGTTTTAATTCCCTGTCCTTGGGGCTACAGGTATAGTCAAAAGTTTGTGCTGAAGATAAAATGCATTTTTATTTATTTAGAGTAAAAAAAAACATCTCCCTGAAGTCAGGACCTTTGCTCTGATTCTGGATATATCCTTAGAACTGGAAGAGTACATTGCACAGAGCAGGCAACTGATCAATATTCTATGAAATAAATAGTTTAGACCTCCACATCTAAACCTTGTGCTACAGTTATTAGACAAGTTTTTATTAATAATTATATGGTATTTCAGCATGGATAGCTAAACTATAGGTTAATTTCCCAAAGTAAAACAACTTACTTTCTTTGCATTTATTGCGAATGGAAGTGATAGGATTTCCAACAAAGCTTACCTAACCTCTAACACTGAGTACTAGTTTTGGTGCACTTATTGAAGACAAGACAGGGATAATGAACATCCAACTGAGACCCACTTAATACTTTTGCTGATCACCCTCAAATATATGTATTTCTGTAGAACACTCTTTGAAAAATAATGCAACTAGTCATCTTTATTCATTCAGTTCAGTTTAGTTGCTCAGCAGTGTCTTAGTCTTTGAGACTCCATGGACCTCAGCACACCAGGCCTCCCAGTCCATCACCAACTCCTGGGGCTTACTCAAGCTCATGTCCATTGAGTCTGTGATGCCATCCAACCATCTCATCCTCTGTCAAACCCTTCTCCTCCCACCTTCAAGCTTTCCCAGCATCAGGGTCTTTTGAAATGGTTCAGTTTTTCACATCAGGATGGCCAAAGTATTAGAGTTTCAGCTTCAACATCAATCCTTCCAATGAATACTCAGGACTGATTTCCTTTAGGATGGAATGGTTGGGTCTCCTTGCAATCCAAGGGACTCTCAAGAGTATTCTACAACACCATAGTTCAAAAGCATCAATTCTTTGGTGCTCAGCTTTCTTTATATTTCAATTCTCACATCCATACATGACTCCAGGAAAAACCTAAGCTTTGACTAGACGAACATTTATGGCAAAGTAATGTATCTGCTTTTTAATATGCTATCTAGGTTGTTCATAACTTTTCTTCCAAGAAGCAAGCGTCTTTTAATTTCATGGCTGCAGTCACCATCTTCAGTGATTTTGGAGCCCCAAAAAATAAAGTCTGACACTGTTTCTATTGTTTCCCCATTTATTTGCCATGAAGTAAGGGGGCTGGATGCCTTGATCTTCATTTTCTGAATGTTGAGCTTTAAGCCAACTTTTTCAATCTCTTCTTTCACTTTAATCAAGAGGCTCTTTAGTTCTTCTTCACTTTCTGCCATAAGGGTTGTGTCATCTGCATATCTGAGGTTATTGATATTTCTCCTGGCAATCTTGATTCGAGCTTGTGTTTCTTCCAGTCCAGCATTTCTCATTATGTACTCTGTATATAAGTTAAATAAGCAGGTTACAATATACAGCCTTGACATACTCCTTTCCTGATTTGGAACCAGTCTATTGTTCCATGTACAGTTCTAACTGCTGCTTCTTGACCTGCATACAGATTTCTCAGGAGGCAGGTCAGGTAATCTAGTATTCCATATCTTGAAGAATTTTTCACACTTTGTTGTGATGCACACAGTCAAAGGCTTTGGTGTAGTCAATAGAGGAGAAGTAGATGTTTTTCTAGAACTCTCTTGCTTTTTCAATGATCTAACAAATGTTGACAATGTGATCTCTGGTTCCTCTGTCTTTTCTAAATCCATCTTGAATATTTGGTAATTCATGGTTCATGTACTGTTGAAGCTTGGCTTGAAGAATTTTGAGCATTACTTTGCTAGCGTGTGAGATGAGTGCAACTGTACAATAGTTTGAGCATTCTTTGGCATTGCCTTTCTTTGAGATTGGAATGAAAACACATTTTCCAGTCCTGTGGCCACTGCTGAGTTTTCCAAATTTGCTGGCATATTGAGTGCAGCACTTTCACAGCATTATCTTTTAGGATTTGAAATAGCTCAACTGGAATTCCATCACCTTGACTAGCTTTGTTCACAATGACGCTTCCTACACGCTCACTTGGCTTTGCATTCCAGGATGTCTGGCTCTGGGTGAATGATCACACCATTGTGCTTAGCTGGGTCATGCAGATCTTTTTTGTATAGTTCTTCTGTGTATTCTTGCCATCTTTTTCTGGTATCTTTTGCTTCTGTTAGGTGCATAGCATTTCTGTGCTTTATTGAGCCCATCTTTGCATGAAATGTTCCCTTCGTATCTCTAATGTTTTCTGAGAGATTATTTATTAAGTTCTACATATTTATATATAACATGCTTCATCTGAAATAAATCATTAGCATTTATATGTTCTTTTTCATCCTTGAGCATACTTCTATAATCTTGGAAAACATAAAAAAAAAAAAAAAAAAAAAAAAAACACGGAATAAAAGAGTTGTAGTATAAAGCAGCTATTCTTACAATGGTACTTGTTTCTCTAATATACTGGCTATTTGTTTACTGGTTATAGTCTAGTTTTGAACAACATGTAAATTTTAGTAAAAAAAAAAAAAAAACAACATGATTTATTGGAAGTCATTTTTTGTTAAAAGATATTTTGAGTATATTAAAGATGAAACCACTTTCTGAACAAAAAATCCAAAATACTAAAGAAGGAGAATATGCTCCCTAGCTGAGCTAATAGCAATGAGGAACAGTTCTTGATTTAGTCATGGCACTGGTTGAATGACGGTTTGATGGCTCTGGGGATCATCAGCCTTGACAGAGCCTCTGAGATCTGTCAATCAGGGATAAGTGGACAGTGTTAAGATCTAAGGGCTATGAGAATAAAGTAATAAAGTAGAGAGCCTTGTCTCAGGAGAAGAACAAAGGTTTCTGAAACACACATATCAGTATAAGCAGCAGCAGTAGATGAGTATAGCCACTGTCACCGAATGAGGGCTGAATAACCAAGTAGGTTTTTAAATGCTCCCAACTTGTAGGAAGTCCATTTACCCTGACAGGAAAAAGTGTTTAAAATTGAGCAGAATGAATTCCTAGGGAGGGAGATGTTTTTTATCTCTATATTTAAAAGTTTGGGGGCTTCTGCATCAAGTTTCTAAACATTTATTATTTTCCATTTTGCTACTTTACATGACTGAAAACAGTGGCTTCAAATGCAATTAAATTACAAAAGAAAATAAAGTTATCTTTATAGCTCAAAGCTAAAGGAGTTAAGCTTTGAAACCTGGTCAGTTTTGAAATGAATATTTCCCAAATGCTCCATTACATCTAACTACTCGAATTCACTCTTTATTTGAAAAAAATGTTCTCTGTTTAAACTTTTATTAAAGCTTCTAGATACATTAGAAATTTGAGTGGTTATCAAGTTACATCAAGTAGAATTGGCCACAGACACAAAAGAGTTTAAAACTTTACACAAGTTGATGGCATCATCTCTTGATAAAATTCTTCCACAGAAAAGTGTCACAAGAATGTGCTCTTCAAAAAATAAAATGTATGGAGAAAAGATTAATTGGTTTTTATTTACTTTATAAACTCTGGATATAGATGGAGAACTTAAATCTTAGTAATGAAACCAATTACATTTGATCAACTGTTTTAAAAACTTTAATAAACATATTTTTGAAATATTCTAAACATAGAAGTCTTTGAAATAAATTTGAAGTATCAATATTAATACAATAAATCTATAAACTTTATTAAGTACAGCACTTAATAGGCCATTAAAAAAGTAATGAACATATTAGTATTTTAGCAATTTTATTTAAAATTTATTTAGTCCATATAAAAGTAAAACTAGCACTGAAATGTCATTGTTTTCTATTAATCATTTTCATTAATCTAATTTTTCTGTAATGTTGACATGATCCTTCATCGGAGAACTGACAGTTGTTAGCCCGGCATCCTAACATTCTAAGAAGCCTTGAGTGTTAGTCACTCTGTAGTGTCTGACTCTTTGCAGCCCCATGGACTATAGCCCACCAGGCTTCTCTGTCCATGCAATTCCCAGGCAAGAACTCTGGAGTGGGTTGCCATTTCCTTCACCAGGGGACCTTCCTGAACCAGGGCTTGAACCTGGGTCTCCCTCATTGCAGGCAGATTCATTACTGTCTGAGCCACCAGGGTAGCCCTTTCCCTTAGGACGATGGATTTTGTAGTGAATACAAATAAAAATCAATAATGCATGCTCTTTATGCTTTCCAAACAAAGAAGCATACCTAATACTTAAAACTGACTATCAATTACAAAAATAAAAGCTATGCACAGTTTACCAGTTGAAATTATTTTAAAAATTTAATTTCTTTTCCAGTTACCAGAGATTGTTCACTCTGCTCAAGTACGTACCACATTACTCACTGTACTGATTGCTGTATTTCAGTCTGTTATTCCTTCTGCTTTAATCTTGGTACTCCATCACTGTTTCCAAAAGAAAAACAGGGCTTCTCTGGTGGCTCAGACAGTACAGAGTCTGCCTGCAATGCGGGAGACCCAGGTTTAGTCCCTGGGTCAGGAAGATCCCCTGGAGAAGGAAATGGCAACCGACTCCTATGCTCTTGCCTGGGAAATTCCATGGCTGGAGAAGCCTGGAGGGCTACAGTCCATGGGGCTGCAAAAAGTTAGACATAACTGAGCAACTGACACATACAATTCCTGCCATTTTAATCTTGGCACTCAATCATTATGGATGATTACAGGTATCTGTTTTTCTTCCATCTTCTCTTCTTTTATTCTATTCCTAGTGGCATTATAAAACCTCATGTTAATCAACTATACTCAAACAGGTGCAGTGTTTTAATTCAGTTCTGATCCTACCTACACTGGGAGTGATCAACAAAGCTGGGGGGAAAAAAAAAAAAAAAAAAAAAAAATTATTTTAACTGTTCTCACTTTAATGATCACAAGCTTCAAATGGATTCATCATGGAATGAGATGATCATGAAACTGCTCCCCAGTCCATGCACTTTTGCTGTCCTAAAGCATCCTATACCTTCTCTTCAAACTTCTCTCTCACCTTATAATATTAATCTCTGTCTCACTGAGAAAAATAAATCAAGAGAAATTTCAAAATCTGAAACTACCAACTCCCATCTCCCAAGATCCTCAATAATCATTTTTATTAAACTGCAACATCCTCATTCACGATACACTTCATAGTCTTACTTTGCCTTTTTTAAAAACAGTTCATCACTTTGTTATAAAGAATAATTTACTTATATTGTTTATAGTTTGCCCCCATCGGCTCTATCTCTGAGTGCCTAGAATAGTGCCTAGCTCACACTGCCCATCAGTATTTGTTGAAGTGCTCATCTATATAATAACTTCTTTATCTGCACCTTAAGACCTCACTTATGTTCTAATTCTGAAATCCTGTTATTAATCATCCACTGCTGAAAATGTAAACTTAATTAAATACTCATTAATTTATTATTTATATATTATTCATTGAAAGAATTATTTATGATTGTCAATAGCTAGTTACAAGTAATTACTACTTAATAATTAATTGGTAGTGATGGTCTTTATTCATCATTTATTCAATTATTCATAAATAATTTAACAATAGAGCCAAGACTATTTCTAATACGATTTCATTAATCCAAGCCTTACATATACTTCCTACCTATGTTCAAGATGCATTATCTAGGAGTTTCTCTTTCAGGTTACTTAAAGATGAGTTAGACCCATTTCAGTTGCCTCATTTTGCAATGTTTTCTGACACTTGTGAAATCGTGGTTTTTAACATTTTATGAGCCACCTACTACAATTGCCTATTCTGTATTTTTAGTTACACAATTTTTTTAACAGTTTCTAACTGAGATTTTTTTTTAAAAAACATCTAAAACCAAGACTCTTCTAGGTTATTGTGAGTTTTTCCTAGTTTTATAGTTACTCGGTTAGTTCCTAATACAATAGATTTACTCCCCTTACACTTATCAAGGCCATCAAAAGCATGAAAATCGCAACTCTCTTAGTACATTCATTTTATTGGTTTATGTAGTGCTTAATGAAATAACATAATTAAAGCTATAAAATAAACTGACATTAAAAAGTTTAAAAACCAAGAGAACTGACTTACTTTTCTATTACTGTTATTTCAAATTACAGTTTTAGCAGGTCAACACAAATGGATTATCTTACAGTTCTAGATATCAAAAGTCCAAAAAAGTCTTGCTGCTGCTAAGTCACTTCAGTCATGTCCAACTCTGTGCGACCCCATAGACGGCAACCCACCAGGCTCCCCCGTCCCTAGGATTCTCTAGGCAAAAACAATGAAGTGGGTTGCCAGTTCCTTCTCCAATGCATGAAAGTGAAAACTGAAAGTGAAGTCGCTCAGTCGTGGCCTACTCTTAGTGACCCCATGGACTGCAGCCTTCCAGGCTCCTCCATCCATGGGATTTTCCGGGCAAGAGTACTGGAGTGGGGTGCCATTGCCTTCTCCAGATCAGATCAGATCAGTCGCTCAGTCGTGTCCGACTCTTTGCGACCCCATGAACTGCAGCACGCCAGGCCTCCCTATCCATCACCAGCTCTCAGAGGTCACTCAAACTCACATTCATCGAGTCAGTGATGCCATCCAGCCATCTCATCCTCTGTCGTCCCCTTCTCCTCCTGCCCTCAATCCCTCCCAGCATCAGAGTCTTCTCCAATGAGTCAACTCTTCGCATGAGGTGGCCAAAATACTGGAGTTTCAGCTTTAGCATCATTCCTTCCAAAGAAATCCCAGGGCTGATCTCCTTCAGAATGGACTGGTTGGATCTCCTTGCAGTCCAAGGGACTCTCAAGAGTCTTCTCCAACACCACACTTCAAAAGCATCAATTCTTTGGTGCTCAGCCTTCTTCACAGTCCAGCTCTCACATCCATACATGACCACAGGAAAGACCATAGCCTTGATTAGGCGAACCTTTGTTGGCAAAGTGATGTCTCTGCTTTTGAATATGCTATCTAGGTTGGTCATAACTTTCCTTCCAAGGAGTAAGCATCTTTTAATTTCATGGCTGCAGTCACCATCTGCAGTGATTTTGGAGCCCAGAAAAATAAAGTCTGACATTGTTTCCACTGTTTCTCCATCTATTTCCCATGTAGTGATGGGACCAGATGCCATGATCTTCGTTTTCTGAATGTTGAGCTTTAAGCCAACCTTTTCACTCTCCACTTTCACTTTCATCAAGAGGCTTTTTAGTTCCTCTTCACTTTCTGCCATAAGGGTGGCAATTTAACATCATATTTAACATCATACACACAACAATTTAACATCATACACACACACACACACACACACACACAGTTGCTTAGATATAAGAAACCTTTGTAAATTATTTTCCTCACCTGTATTACAGGGCTCATATACTACTAACCTTAAGGGTTGTAGGGAGGATTAAAATAAAACTACATGCAAATCCCTTAAGTCAGTGTTTGTCTATAAGAATTATTAGTATATTTTAACATCAGTTTCATTATTTTAATTATAACTCAAACAATTTACACAGGTCATGAGAGGAATAATATGTCTAATGACATAGCATAGGACCCAGTATCCATTAAGTTTTTAATAAATACAAGGCTCTTGACTATTTCATTCCTTTGACACCTATTTATTGAGGGCTTACAATGTGCCAGAGTTTTTTGAGATTCATGGGATGAATTAGCATGCCTGTGAGATAAGAGTGCCTGCAGGAGATGTATAGTTAATAATTAATACCAGAAATAAGTCAATTACACAGCACTGCAGAAAGTTAACATGCAATTCAAATATGTTAATATGTACAGCTTAGCATAGGTTAAGGAAGATATGGAGTTTCAGGAGGGGAGAAAAGGGGCTGGTGGTAAATTTTAAATAATCTAGGTTGTGATCTTCTTTGCATGAACTTTCCACATATATTTTAATAATGCCAGGGAAAGTATAATTCTAGAAGACTGAAGTACCCCAATAAATAATCAACTGAGTGTATCAAATTATATTAATTTTCACTTTTTTCCCCCTTTATTATAAAGTGTTCAATGCTTGTATATATTTCCTCTTAGAGGATGCTTTATATTTCCAAGTCATTTCCAAAGTTGTTCAATATCTTAATTTCTCAGTCACATGGCATCACAGACACTATTCTATTCACACTTTTCATCAGGGTAGTTAAATTTCTTCAGCAGAATAAAATGTGCTGTATGTCTATCTTTTGAAATAAAAGCCTTTTAAAAAGTAAATATTCTTTAAAACATAATAAAATTATGCTGATGATGAATCCTTAAAACCTCTGCAATAACAGAAAGGGTCACCATCCATCTTATTTTTGTCTCTAAATCCCTACTTACTCAATCAAAAATAGGCAGACAATGGAGTCAACACCTTATATTATGACATGGAAAAGTGAGGAATAAAATGATTTATAATTGATTTTTTCCCCAAACTCACAAGAAATCCTGACTATTCCCTGGTCAAGATAAGTGTTGAGACCCTCATTACACTAAAATTAAAATATTTATTGCTAAGAATGAATTAATCATCTAATTCAGCTGTAGTTTACAAATATATTAACTAGGACAGATTGTGGAAGTTACTTAGTGAATAGTGCATTCATATTAGTTCAGATCAGTCGCTCAGTCGTGTCCAACGCTTTAGGACCCCATGAATTGCAGCACACAAGGCCTCCCTGTCCATCACCAACTCCAGAGGTTTACCTAAACTCATGTCCATAGAGTTGGTGATGCCATCCAGCCATCTGGTCCTCTGTCATCCCCTTCTCCTCCTGCCCCCTATCCATCTCAGCATCAGGGTCTTTTCCAGGGAGTTAACATTTCTCATGAGTTGGCCAAAGTATTGGAGTTTCAGCATGAGCATCAGTCCTTCCAATGAACACCCAGGATTGATCTCCTTTAGGATGGACTGGTTGGATCTTCTTGTAGTCCAAGGGACTCTCAGGAGTCTTCTCCAACACCACAGTTCAAAAGCATCAATTCTTCAGTGCTCAGCTGTCTTCACAATCCAACTCTCACATCCATACATGACAACTGGAAAAACCATAGCCTTGACTAGATGGACTTTTGCTGGTAAAGTAATATCTCTGCTTTTTAATACGCTATTTAGGTTGGTCATAACTTTCTTTTCAAGGAGTAAGTGTCTTTTAATTTCATGGTGGCAATCACCATCTGCAGTGATTTTGGAACCCAGATAAATAAAGTCTGACACTGTTTCCACTGGTTCCCCATCTATTTGCCATGAAATGACGGGACTAGATGCCATAATCTTGATTTTCTGAATGTTGAGCTTTAAGCCAACTTTTTCACTCTCCTCTTTCACTTTCATCAAGGGGCTTTTTACTTCACTTTCTTCCATAAGGGTGGTGTCATCTGCATATCTGACGTTATTGATATTTCTCCCAGCAATCTTGATTCCAGCTTGTGCTTCTTCCAGCCCAGCGTTTCTCATGATGTACTCTGCATATAAGTTAAATAAACAGGGTGACAATATACAGCCTTGACGTACTCCTTTTCCTATTTGGAACCAGTCTATTGTTCCATGTCCAGTTCTGTTGTTCCCTAACTTGCACATAGGTTTCTCAAGAGGCAGGTCAGGTTGCTAGGGTCCAGCCCCGGTGGATCCAGGGATTTCGAAGGGGAGACGGCATAGGCGACGATCAAGAAACAATTGCTTATTAAAATATTAATGAAAGATATAAAGAATAATAGCAATGAGGATAGCTCAGTGAGGAGGAAATGCAGTGAAGAAAAGCAGATGAAATGATAGCTCAGTGAGAAGGAAATTCAGTGAGAACATTTTGTGGAGAGAGGAGGCTGAATAATTCAGCCAGAAGGTAAGAGAAAGAACGACATGGGGAGACCAAACTTCGGTGAACAAGGCCCCGTACTTTACTTTTCAAAGTAGTTTTTATCTCTTAAGTTATGCATAGAGGATAATGGGGGAAGGGGTGGAGTCATGCAGGGACAGCAGTCCCTGAGCCAGGCTTTCAAACCTATCACATGCAAAAGTTTAGGTGAGTTACATCATCTTCTGGCCCAGAGGCCTATTAACATTTTAAGGAACTTATTTTCTCTAAAGGTGATTATTTTAAAGTCAGGCGCCACCCTCCAAAAGCATGGCGTTGCATATCTATAGGGCAAAGTTGTGGTGGGTTGTATTCAAGGGTCCCAGGTTACAAACATTAAGGCTACTACTTACATTTCAATACACTGCCAAGGACACAGTAGGTAAGGGATATGGAGACTTAGCAGCAAACATTGGCCCAACAAGTGAAAAACCCTTCACCAATACAATTTCTAATCAATCTTTTAACTGCTCAAAGGAATCTGTTTAAAAAGTTTAGAACATCTCATGCCTCTCACAGTTGGGAGGCTCTAAACAATCACATGTGGCCGGAAAAACCTTTTCAGGCAGGCTAGAGGATTTCCTAAAAGGAGTTTGTAGGCTGAAACACTGTCACACCCAGGAATTATTAACTGGAGCTGTAAATTAGCTCTTTTTTCAGAGAAAGGTAGTGTGGGACAGCCCCCTGTAAAGTCAGAGGTGAGAACACAAAGCAGAAAGTAGGCAGACTCTGGCCTTTTTGGGGTAGATGCTCGAGAACCTCCAAGGAGCTCCTGAGACTCAAATCTTGCCCTTGCGTTTTGAGCCTCCTTCCTCATGACCAATGTCACGGGCGGAGCGCTAATCCAGAAAACCGGCTCCCAACATCTCCCCCTTTTTATTTCTTAAAACAGTCAGATGTAGCTCAGTCGTGAGCTTCTGAATGTTCTGCGGAAGAATCCCGACAATACAAGGAAGGTTGATTATCAGAAGCAAAATTAAGGCACCAGCAGAGACATATCCAAGGATATTAGACAGAATATTTTTTCCAGAAATAAAGTTAGACAAAGTGTGAAAAAGGTCATTAGCTGATCCAGTGGTGGTAAAGTCCAGTCGAGAGTGTTCCAGGGTATGTATTTGTTTATGAAGTTTCCTTAAATCCAGGCCAATATCAGAGCTGTTCCAAACACCTGATATATGATTTTTGATGGAACCAGTCTATTGTTCCATGTCCAGTTCTGTGGTTCCCTAACTTGCACATAGGTTTCTCAAGAGGCAGGTCAGGTGGTCTGGTATTCCCATCTCTTTCAGAATTTTCCACAGTTTATTGTGATCCACATAGTCAAAAGCTTTGGCATAGTCAATAAAGCAGAAACAGATGTTTTTCTGGAACTCTCTCTTTTTTGATGATCCAGCGGATGTTGGCAATTTGATGTCTGGTTCCTCTGCCTTTTCTAAAACCAGCTTGAACATGTCAAAGTTCACGGTTCACATATTGCTGAAGCCTGGCTTGGAGAATTTTGAGTAATACTTTGATAGCGTGTGAGATGAGTGCAATTGTGCGGTAGTTTGAGCATTCTTTGGCATTGCCTTTCTTGGTGATTGGAATGAAAAGTGACATTTTCCAGTCCTGTTGCCACTGCTGAGTTTTCCAAATGTGTTGGCATTTGAGTGCAACACTTTCACAGCATCATCTTTCAGGACTTGAAATAGTTCAACTGGAATTTCATCACCTCCACTAGCTTTGTTCATAGTGATGCTTTCTAAGGCCCACTTGACTTCCCATTCCAGAATGTCTGGCTCTAGGTGAGTGATCACACCATCATGATTATCTTGGTCGTGAAGATCTTTTTGTACAGTTCTTCTGTGTATTCTTGCCACCTCTCCTTAATATCTTCTGCTTCTGTTAGGTCCCTACCATTTCTCTCCTTTATTGAGCCCATCTTTGCATGAAATGTTCCCTTGGTATCTCTGATTCTCTTGAAGAGATCTCTGATCTTTCCCATTCTGATGTTTTCCTCTATTTCTTTGCATTGATCGCTGAGGAAGGCTTTCTTAACTCTCCTTGCTATTCTTTGGAACTCTGCATTCAGATGCTTATGTCTTTTCTTTTCTCGTTTGCTTTTCACTTCTCTTCTTTTCACAGCTATTTGTAAGGCCTCCCCAGACAGCCATTTTGCTTTTTTGCCTTTCTTTTCCATGGGGATGGTCTTGACCCCTGTCTCCTGTACAGTGTCACAAACTTCCATCCATAGTTCATCAGGCACTCTATCAGATCTAATCCCTTAAATTTATTTCTCACTTACACTGTATGATCATAAGGGATTTGATTTAGGTCATACCTGAATGGTCTAGTGGTTTTCCCTACTTTCTTCAAGTTAAGTCTGAATTTGGCAATAAGGAGCTCATGATCTGAGCCACAGTCAGCTCCCGGTCTTGTTTTTGCTGACTTTATAGAGTTTCTCCATCTTTAGCTCCAAAGAATGTAATCAATCTGATTTCGGTGTTGACCATCTGGTGATGTCCCTGTGTAGTCTTCTCTTGTGTTGTTGGAAGAGGGTGTTTGCTATGACCAGTGCGTTCTCTTGACAAAACTCTATTAGTCTTTGCCCTGCTTCATTCCATATTCCAAGGCCAAATTTGCTGGTTACTCCAGGTGTTTCTTAACTTCCTACTTCTGCATTCCAGTTTCTTATAATGAAAAGGACATCTTTTTTGGGTGTTAGTTCTAAAAGGTCTTGTAGGTCTTCATAGAATAGTTCAGCTTCTTCAGCATTACTGGTTGGGGCACAGTCTTGGATTACCATGATATTGAATGGTTTGCCTTGGTAATGAACAGAGATCTTTCTGTCATTTTGGGGATTGCTTTCAAGTACTGCATTTTGGACTCTTTTGTTGACTATGATGGCTACTCCATTTCTTCTCAGGGATTCCTGCCCACAGTAGTAAATATAATGGTCATCTGAGTTAAATTCACCCATTCCAGTCCATTTTTTCACTGACCCCTAGAATGTCGACGTACACTCTTGCCATCTCCTGTTTGACCACTTCTCATTTGCCTTGATTCATGGACCTAACATTCCAGGTTCCTATGCAATATTGTTCTTTACAGCATCAGACCTTGCTTCTATCACCAGTCACATCCACAACTTGGTATTGTTTTTGCTTTGGTTCCATCCCTTCATTCTTTCTGGAGTAATTTTTCCACTGATCTCCAGTAATATATTGGGCACTTACCGACCTGGGGAGTTCCTCTTTCAGTAATCTATCATTTTGCCTTAGTTTCAAAAACAAAACTAAAATTATATTTAATTGTCCTGACCTCTATTTTTGTACCTTTCTCATTACAATATAGAGAACGGAAGTGCAAAATTAAAAGAAGATGAATTTTTTATCTGATTTTTTTAGCTTTTGTACACTTAACTAAAAGGTTTCAAACTGTGTCATTAAAAGGAAATATGAGGCTTTTTGTCCAAAATATTTAGGATTCCATTCTGATGTAATTCTTGATAAATGAATAGCACATTTTAGACACTTTGACCATGATTGTTCAACAGTAAATGCTTTTTTCTTTTAATAAGAATAACTGTTCAAACACTGCAGAGTACTAACAAATTTGAATGAAAATATATGCTGTGTTTGTTCTTCACTGTTATGGTATACTATTCTTACTTAATCAACACAATAAAAGAGCTTGAGGTTTAAACGGTCAGAAAATGAGTTAATTTTACAGTTTAGTTCAAACAGGAGAACAGTTATTCTTTGTATTGTATTAATATTAGGTACAATGTAACAATACAAACATTCATCAAAACCTGGAGATAATTATTCAGTATCATCCTAACACATTTCAACGTAAAAAATTATGACTTTGTGTTTGAAAACTTTAAAATTATAAAAAGGTTGAAACTTTATGAGAGAGAAAAATTCTCTTACTCATAATCATTCAAAAATTCACTTTAGAAAAATAAAATAATTTATTTGTGCTTACCTGAGCCTAAATTGTAATAATCAGATCAGATTAATCGCTCAGTGTGTCCGACTCTTTGTGACCCCATGAATCGCAGCACACAAGGCCTCCATGTACATCACCAACTCCTGGAAGTCACTGAGACTCACATTCATCAAGTCAGTGATGCCATCCAGCCATCTCATCCTCTGGCATCCCCTTCTCCTCTTGCCCATTATCCCTCCCAGCATCAGAGTCTTCTCCAATGAGTCAACTCTTCGCATGAGGTGGCCAAAGTACTGGAGTTTCAGCTTTAGCATCATTCCTTCCAAAGAAATCCCAGGACTGATCTCCTTCAGAATGGACTGGTTGGATCTCTTTGCAGTCCAAGGGACTCTCAAGAGTCTTCTCCAGCACCACAGTTCAAAAGCATCAATACTTTGGGGCTCAGCCTTCTTCACAGTCCAGCTCTCACATCCATACTTGACCACAAGAAAAACCATAACCTTGACTAGGTGAACCTTTGTTGGCAAAGTAATGTCTCTGCTTTTGAATATGCTATCTAGGTTGGTCATAACTTTCCTTCCAAGGAGTAACCATATTTTAGTTTTATGGCTGCAGTCACCATCTGCAGTGATTTAGGAGCCCAGAAAAATAAAGTCTGACACTGTTTCCACTGTTCCCCCATCTATTTCCCATATAGTGATGGGACCAGATGCCATGATTTTCATTTTCTGAATGTTGAGCTTTAAGCCAACTTTTTCACTCTTCACTTTCACTTTCATCAAGAGGCTTTTTAGTTCCTTTTCACTTTCTGCCATAAGGGTGGTGTCATCTGCATATCTGAGGTTATTGATATTTCTCCCAGCAATCTTGATTCCAACTTGTGTTTCTTCCAGTCCAGCATTTCTCATGATGTACTCTGCATATAAGTTAAATAAACAGGGTGACAATATACAGCCTTGACATACTCATTTTCCTATTTGGAACCAGTCTGTTGTTCCATGTTTAGTTCTAACTGTTGCTTCCTGACCTGTATACAAATTTCTCAAGAGGCAGATCAGGTGGTCTGGTATTCCCATCTCTTTCAGAATTTTCCACAGTTTATTTTGATCCACACAGTCAAAGGCTTTGGCATAGTCAATAAAGCAGAAATAGATGTTTTTCTGGAACTCTCTTGCTGTTTCCATGATCCAGTGGATGTTGGCAATTTGATCTCTGGTTCCTCTGCCTTTTCTAAAACCAGCTGGAACATCAGGAATTTCAGAGTTCATGTATTGCTGAAGCCTGGCTTGGAGAATTTTGAGCATTATTTTACTAGCGTGTGAGATGAGTGAAATTGTGCGGTAGTTTGAGCATTCTTTGGCATTGCCTTTCTTTTGGATTGGAATGAAAACTGACCTTTTCCAGTCCTCTGGCCAATGCTGTGTTTTCCAAATTTGCTGGCATATTGAGTGCAGCACTTTCACAGCATCATCTTTCAGTATTTAATAATAATAATAAAATATATAAAGGGGAAAACACTGCTTTAACAGAAGTCATGTTTATGCATACGGATATAAAACAGGCTACAATAAGTGTTATTTTCAGTACTTGGAGAAAATAAACAGAAAATAAAGTCACATATATAGGTGAAAGCCAAACCTCCTGGGTTAAAGAGAATTCTCAAAGGATTTAACAGCATACAGATTCCAACTTGTAATATATTTCAAGCTTTTTCTTAGTTATATTTTTTTGTGGTGTATATCTTGCAGTTTTATTTTATTTTAAAGAATTGCCTAATGAACTGTTTCATCATTTCCTTCACCTCTGCCTCTTTATTTCTTATCATTTGGCACTATTATGCATTTCAGCTTGCCTTTTTTATTGTAATTTTTGTTTGCTAAAACACAAAACATCTATCTTTGAGTTTAGGGCATATGTAATATATAAAAACCTAAAACAGCTATGGACATCTAATTGGTGTCAGGTGGGAAGTAATCATGGATGGATGTTAGAGTTGAACCATGAAGAAAGCTGGGCACCAAAGAACTGATGCTTTTGAAAAGTGTAGAGAAGACCCTTGAGAGTCGCTTGGACTGAAAGGAGATCAAACCAGTCCATCCTAAACGAAACCTGTCCTGAATATTCATTGGAAGCACTGATGCTGAAACTAAAGCTAAAACAATTTGGCCACTTGATGCCAAAAATAAACTTATTGGAAAAGACCCTGATGCTGGGAAAGACTGAAGGTAGGAGGAGAAGGGGACAACAGAGGATGAGATGGGTGGATGGCATCACCGACTCAGTGGACTTGAGTTTGAGCAGGACCCAGGAGATGGTGATGGACAGGGAAGCCTGGTGTGCTAAAGTCCATGAGGTCACAGAGTCTGATAGGACCCAGCTTCTGAACTAAACTGGCAAGTTAGGCATAAGCAAGGAGGAGTGGCCTAGTCAAAAAGGATACAAACTAATCTTTAAACCCCACCCCATACATACACTAGTGCAGCCCAGGAGAGTGCATAGTTATACTAAAAATTAACCATAGAGACTATTTTAACTCCCTGTAAGGGCCCTAGGCACACAGTGAAAACAAACTAACCACAGGGGCTTTTCCAACTCCAGTACTTGTGCCCTTGAGCCCCTGATGCACAGCTGTGTCCTCAAGTGACCATAGGCAGTTAGGAGTGCAATAAAGATTCATAAATATTCTGTACATACTTACACAAGATTATAAAAGACTGAAATAAGGGAATGACATGCAACAGAGCCTGCTGTCATGTAACTTGCAACTGTCAATCAAAACTATCCATCCACACCCAGCTAGATGAATATATGATAACCCTGTCTTGATATACCTATTTGAATGCAGAGTCCCAAAGAAGAGCAAGGAGAGATATAAAAGCCTTCCTCAGTGATCAGTGCAAAGAAATAGAGGGAAAAAAAAAATAGAATGGAAAGACTAGGGATCTCTTCAAGAAAATTAGAGATACCAAGGGAACATTTCTTGCAAAGATGGGCTCGATAAAGGACAGAAATGGTATGGACCTAACAGATGCAGAAGATATTAGGAAGAACTGGCAAGAATACACAGGAGAACTATACAAAAAGGATCTTAATAACGCTGATAACCATGATGGTGTGATCACTCACCTAGAGTTAGACATCCTGGAATGCAAAGTCAAGTGGGCCTTAGGAAGCATCACTATGAACAAAGCTAGTGGAGATGAATATATTTCAAATCCTAAAAGATGGTGCAGTGAAAGTGCTGCACTCAATATGCCAGCAAATTTGGAAAACTCAGCAGTGGCAACAGGACTGGAAAAGGTCAGTTTTCATTCCAATCCCAAAGAAAGACAATGCCAAAGAATGCTCAAACTGCCGCACAATTGCACTCAACTTGCACGCTAACAAAGTAATGCTCAAAATTCTCCAAGCCAGGCTTCAACAGTACATGAACCATGAACTTACATATATTCAAGCTTGTTTTAGAAAGGGCAGAGGAACCAGAGATCAACTTGCAAATATCTGCTGGATCATAAAAAAAGCAAGAGAGTTCCAGAAAAACATCTATTTCTGCTTTATTGACTATGCCAAAGCCTTTGAATGTGGATCAAAACTGTGGAAAATTCTTAAATAGATGGGAATTACCAGACCACCTGACATGAGAAATCTGTATGGAGATCAAGAAGAAACATTTAGAACTGGACATGGAACAACAGACTGGTTCCAAATAAGAAAAGTAGTATGTCAAGGCTGTACACTGTCATTGTGATTATTTAATTTATATGCAGAGTACATCATGAGAAACGCTGGACTGGATGAAGCAAAAGCTGGAATCAAGATTGCCAGGAGAAATATCAATAACTTCAGATATGCAGATGACACCATCCTTAAGGCAGGAAGTAAACAACTAAAGAACCTCTTGATGAAAGTGAAAGTGGAGAGTGAAAAGTTGGCCTAAAACTCACCATTCAGAAAACTAAGATCATGTCATCTGGTCCCATCACTTCATCGCAAATAGATGCGGAAACAGTGCAAACAGTGGCTGACTTTATTTTTCTGGGCTCCAAAATCACTACAGATGGTGATTGCAGCCATGAAATTTAAAGACGCCTACTCCTTGGACAAAAAGTTATGACCAACCTAGATAGCATAATCAAAAGCAGAGACATTACTTTGCCAACAAACGTCCATCTAGTCAAGGCTATGGTTTTTCCAGTGGTCATATATGGATGTGAGAGTTGGACTGTGAAGAAAGCTGAGTGCCGAAGTATTGATGCTTTTGAACTGTGGTGTTGGAGAAGACTCTTGAGAGTCCCTTCGACTGCAAGGAGATCCAACCAGTCCAGTCTGAAGGAGATCAGCCCTGGGATTTCTTTGGAAGAAATAATGCTAAAGCTGAAACTCCAGTACTTTGGCCACTTCATGAGAAGATTGACTCACTGGAAAAAATTCTGATGCTGGGAGGGATTGAGGGCCAGAGGAGAAGGGGACGCCAGAGGATGAGATGGCTGGATGGCATCATTTACTCCATGGATGTGAGTTTGAGTGAACTCCGGGAGTTGGTGATGGACAGGGAGGCCTGGCGTGCTGTGATTCATGGGGTCGCAGAGTTGCACACGACTGAGTGTCTGAACTGAACTGAACTGACCTGAAGACTTTAGATTCTTCTTTTTATCCTTATCAAGAACCAACACCCACAAGGTAGGATCCTCTTTGACCCTGTCCCTACCTGTAACACTTGGGACATATTTATTTTGTATAAAAACTTGGAGTAAACGTTTCTCAAAATGTTGCTGAAAGGGAAGTTGTGATCGCTTTCACTCATGCAATGTTTGAGATGAAGCCTTTTTCTAATATATCAGTTATTGTCTAAATTATTCTTGTTATTGGTTTTTAGTAACCCTGAAGAAAATAATTGATTCATCAATATAAGTAGATACAAATAATAGCATTTTATACTTTTTTCTGTATCTTTTACAATATTTACTATTATATCTTAAAAACAAAATAAATTGCAATGTTTTATATTTCCTGCTTGGCAATAGTCAGTCTCTGATAAAGATTTCATTTATTGAGATAAATTTTAAATTCATGGGAAAACTGAAAGAAGTGTACAGAAAACTTCTATACACCCTCTGTCCCCACATATCCATAACCCCTTCACCATTAACAACATCTACCCAATCAACATCAGAGCAATGCGCTTATAAACAACTACATTGTAATCTATACCGAAACAACATCATCATCCAAAGTTTACGTTATGAGTCACTCTCAGTGCTATACATTTTATAGGTTTGGTCAAATGTATAATGGTATGTAGCCACAATTATAGTAATATGAAGTATTTTCACTACCTTAAAAAGCATGTGTGCTCCCTTTATCCATTCTTCCCTCCTGCCAAACTCATGGCAATTGTTTTCTTTTCTTTTTTTTTTTTTCTTTAACTTCTCCATAGTTTTGCCTATTCCAGAATGTCGTATATTAATAGTTGGAATCATACAGTATGTCACCTTTTACAGATTGTTATCTTTCACTTAATATGCATTGATGTTTCCTCCATGTCTTTTCATTGCTTGGTAGCCCATTTTTGCAAAAGACATGGCTATAAAGGACCATTACCCAAGACATAAAAGAACACTTAAAACTTAATAAGAAAACAAAGAGCCTAATTTAAAAATGGGCAAATGACTTTGGACACTTCATTGAAGAAGATATACAGAGGACAAATAAACACATGAAAAGATGCTCCAGTATCTATGCCACCAGGGAAATGGAAATTAAAACAACAGTGAGATATCACTATACACCTATCAGAACACCCAGAATCCAGAACACTGAGCACACCAAATGCTGATGAAGATATTGAGCAATAGGAACTTTCATTCATTGGCAGTGGGAATACAAAATGCTACAGATATTTTAGAAGACATTTTGTCAGTTTTTCACAAAACATAACACACTGTTACCATAAGACAACAACTGTGCCCCTTGGTATTTACCCAAATAAACTGAAATATTATGTGCACATAAAAACTTGCACACAAATGTTTCAGGCAGCTTTACTCATAATTTCCAAAACATGAAATAACCAAGATGTCTTTTAAAGGGTGAATGGATAAATAAACTGTGGTATATACATCTCACAATGGAATACTATTCAGCACTAAAAATAAATGTGCTATTTTGCCTTTTATTTTATTTTTTAGTAAATTCATTTACACACTTGAAAACAAAGGAACAGAAATTTCATTTCTAAGTTAAATCCATATAAATACATGGGCATACGTATCCATTAGTAAATTTAATCTGAAGGTGTAAAAAATAATTTCTTACTCTTTAAATACCTATTATTTAGCAAATTAATCATTTTTTCACACACACAAAAATTCCTTAAAATATTTTTGTTGAAGTTTGCCACTGGGAAAAAAAAAAGTTACTATAAAGTGTGGTGTCCAAAGGATGAAAGAACAAAAAAAAAAAAAAAAAAAAAGAAAAAAAGAAACCAAGGAAGGCCTTGGAATGCAGAAACGGACGGAAAAACCAGACCCTTATCATCCTTCCCTCCCCCATTTTGTAACTATAAGGAATTTCAGGTCCTCCTGAGCAGTATAACCTGTCTCCCCTTCTACGCCATAGGGAGAAGGTATTTGCCTTTACTCTTTCTCCACTCAGTATATGTGCCTCATCCAGTCAGCAAATGACCTGCAAGACCCCTATCCACTCCTTACACTCTGGGTATAAAAATGGACTAAGGATCCCTGTTCAACATAGGCTCTCCCTGGCCTGCTGTTCTAATAGCATCTCCCACCCTAATAAACTTTATTAACCTCTCATTCTGCCTGATGTCTGGAAATTCTTTTCCAACCCATGCATGGACCATGACATAAAGCACAATTTTAAATATTGATGTACTTTTGCCTGTGACATAAGTTACTTTTAAGCTGAACTTTATAGATGTTGAGTGAAACATTTTCCATGTCATTCGGGTTATTTGCCTTTCAAGAAGGTTAAAAAATGTGACATATTGAATTGTCAAATGGAGCTCCATTTATAAAAATATCAGGAAAAGGTAAGCTATCACAATATATTTGGGAAAGTATATATTGGGGCTTTTACAAAGATCTGAAAATAAAAACAAATATGACTCCCTGACATACCCGGAATGATTTTTTTGGATTCAGACTACTTGTGTCAACATGAATCAGTTTGCTCCATACACTCTTCGCTCAGGAAGATAAAACTGTGTGTCTATACGAACTTTTATTATTATTATTATTATTTTTGCTTCAAAAATTTCTTGCAGAGAAATTTATCTGAAACAATACTCTGCTCAGTTGGGCAAAGCACTAGCTTCTCACAAAATATCAAGACTTGCTTCAAGACCATTGCCACAGGTCATGACTACATCTAATTCCAAACTGGAAGATCTAAACTGGGTTATTTAAGCCTGGATCCCCAAATCCTATAAAATACTTCCAATTTCCCCTTTTTAAGACACTGCTGTCTCAGTCAAGGTAATGTTATCCCTCACTCCCTCACTCCAGTGAGTTTAGAGAAAATCACCTCCATGTTTATTAAATGCTTCTATCACATCTCTCTCTTTTTTTTATTCTACTTCAATAAAATGTCCTGTTGCTGCCTTACACCACCCACCCCATCTGCCTCTGTCTCCCTCTTCATCAGTTGCTGCTTGCTGCTGCTAAATCGCTTCAGTTGTGTCCGACTCTGTGAGCCCTTATAAATGGCAGCCCACCAGGCTCCTCTGTCCACAGGATTCTCTAGGCAAGAATACTGGAGTGGGTTGCTGTTTCCTTCTTCATTCCATCAGCTAATCCCCATCTATTTACCCCTGTCTCTCAGTTGGCAGAGGAGAAGCCTAACTTCCTCCACTCCTTCCCCAACTCTAGTAAGTCCCTCCCTCACCTAGCCCTGCCCCTGTTACCAGAGTCAATTTGAGCACTATTGAATCCACCTACTTCCAAATAGGAATGGGAGTACGTCAAGGCTGTATATTGTCACCCTGCTTCTTTAATGTATATGCAGAGTACATCATGAGAAACGCTGGGCTGGAAGAAACACAAGCTGAAATCAAGATTGCCAGGAGAAATATCAATAACCTCAGATATGCAGATGACACCATCTTTATGGCAGAAAGTGAAAAGGAACTAAAAAGCCTCTTGATGAAAGTAAAAGTGGAGAGTGAAAATGTTGGCTTAAAGCTCAACATTCAGAAAACGAAGATCATGGCATCTGGTCCCATCACTTCATGGGAAATAGATGGGGAAACAGTGTCAGACTTTATTTTGAGGGGCTCCAAAATCACTGCAGATGGTGACTGCAGCCATGAAATTAAAAGACGCTTACTCCTGGGAAGGAAAGTTATGACCAACCTAGATAGTATATTTAAAAGCAGAGACATTACTTTGCCAACAAAGGTCCATTAAGTCAAGGCTATGGTTTTTCCTGTGGTCATGTATGGATGTGAGAGTTGGACTGCGAAGAAAGCTGAGTACCAAAGAATTGATGCTTTTGAACTGTGGTGCTGGAGAAGACTCTTGAGAGTCCCTTGGACTGCAAGGAGATCCAACCAGTCCATTCTGAAGGAGATCAGCCCTGGGTGTTCTTTGGAGGGAATGATGCTGAAGCTGATGCTCCAATACTTTGGCCATCTCAAGCGAAGAGTTGACTCATTGGAAAAGACTCTGATGCTGGGAGGGATTGGGGGCAAGAGGAAAAGGGGACGCCAGAGGATGAGATGGCTGGATGGCATCATTGACTCCATGGCTGTGAGTCTGAGTGAACTCCGGGAGTTGGTGATGGACAGGGAGGCCTGGTGTGCTGCGATTCATGGGGTTGCAAAGAGTTGGACATGACTGAGCGACTGAACTGAATCCACCTGCAATGTAAGAGACACTGGTTCAATTCCTGGGTCAGGAAGATCTGCTGGAGAAGTGATAGGCTACCCACTGTGGTATTCTTAGGTTTCCCTGGTGACTTAGCTGGTAAACAATTTGCCTGCAATGAGAGACCTGAGTTCAATCCCTGGGATGGGAAGATCCCTTGGATAAGGGAACGGCTACCCACTCCAGTATTCTGGCCTGTAGAATTCCATGGATTGCATAGTCCATGGGGTCACAAATAATCAGCCACAACTGAGCAATTTTCACTTCACATCACATTTTTTTTTAACTCCAAGAGTAAGAGAGATTGCTTTAGGCTAGTAAAATTCAAAGCACTATTGCAGTTGACACGAAGACTCAGTGTGGCTTAAATGTGCACATTTTGAATGCGGGAAACCATAACTTGTTCAGAAATCTGAATGAGCAAATCCTCGCAAAATTGCCCTTGCTAGACAGAAGGTGTGGCCATGTCTTCCTCTCTATTTGTACCTTACCATATATCATGCATATGGAGCCTGAAGACTGGCTTCATTTAAGAAATGGTACTCAGATCAGATCAGATCAGTCGCTCAGTCGTGTTTGACTCTTTGCGACCCCATGAACTGCAGCACTCCAGACTTCCCTGTCCATCACCAACTCCCGGAGGTCACTCAGACTCACATCCATCGAGTCACTGATGCCATCCAGCCATCTCATCCTCTGGCGTCCCCTTCTCCTCCTGCCCCCAATCCCTCCCAGCATCAGAGTCTTCTCCAATGAGTCAACTCTTCGCATGAGGTGGCCAAAGTACTGGAGTTTCAGCTTTAACATCATTCCTTCCAAAGAAATCCCAGGGCTGATCTCCTTCAGAATGGACTGGTTGGATCTCCTTGCAGTCCAAGGGACTCTCAAGAGTCTTCTCCAACATCACAGTGCAAAAGCATCAATTCTTCAGCGCTCAGCCTTCTTCACAGTCCAGCTCTCACATCCATACATGACCACAGGAAAGACCATAGCCTTGACTAGGCGAACCTTTGTTGGCAAAGTGATGTCTCTGCTTTTGAATATGCTATCTAGATTGGTCATAACTTTCCTTCCCAGGAGTAAGCGTCTTTTAATTTCATGGCTGCAGTCACCATCTGCAGTGATTTTACTAGAGTTACTCTTTTCTGACTGGGTCAATTTCTCTGTTACTAGTTGATGTGCTAACTTGTTAGTTTCTCACAAGTGTTTCCATATCAATTGAAGAGCAAGCTGGAAGTCTTGAAAAGAATGTGGAAGTGAGCAATATACACATTCAGCCAGATTTAAGAAGCTCCCTTCACTTAAGCCTGGGTCAAGGCTAGCTTTTGTCTTTGAGAATTAGAGAAAGGTGCCAGGTCTGGGATGATAAATTAGAAACTGCCCCTCCCCTGGGTATTATTGATCAGCTGTAACAAAATGGTAAACACAAGGCATTTTTGTTGTAAAAAAATGGCCCTTTTGTCCATGCAGAGGAGGGCATGAGACTTGATGAATGGAGCTGCATTTTAACTCATCTCTCAGGAGGGCATCTGTCTCAGTCAGTCAATCAGTTCAGTTGCTCAGTCGTGTTCTACTCATTGCAACCCCTTAGACAGGCTTCCTTGTCCATCACCAACTCCCGAAGCTTGCTCAAACTCATCATACAGAAATCAACAATATGAGAAAACCCTGAATCTAGTTTGCTATATTTAAACCAAAACCACATCTATTGATGTACAGCCCCACATTGATACTTATCCACTTGAACTTTTGTTTCATAGAGAACCTGCAACCCAGATTGCATTTTATTTTCCCATTAAATATACTAATGGTCTCATTAATTAGTCTCACAGTCTATGGCATTTTTTTTCTCTCTTATCAGTTCAGAATTACTCCCTTCAGAATATGGTAAAAGATTGACATAAAATTCGAGTTATGATCCAGTTTTTCTTATAAGAAATCAATACTAAAACTGTATAAGAGTCTTGTTTTGGTAATTTTTCTTTGTTTTTAATTTTTTTTAATTGAAGATGTGAGGTGGATTAAAGATATATCTAAATGAATTTTGTTGCAATTGAGAAAAAAAAAGTATCCATTAGATATGTCCTTTATATTTTACCATATGAATGAGGTCTCACAATTAATCCCTGGAGGAGAGAATCTCGGTCATGTCCTCAGTCCTCACAGTGAATCTTAAGTCCCACAACTCAACCCCAGTCTTCATGCTTTAGATTCTTCCCAAAGTATTCCAGCATCATCTGTTTTCATATTTTATCACCTTTGCTCTTTTCATTTTCCAAAAGGAATCTCAAGGGTAATGAGTAAATACACGAATTTAAATTCTGCAGAGTCAAATGATCACTACCCACTTTTTCAATGACTGTAGGAAGGACATATAATTTGTAAAACATAAACTGAGAAAAGAATTTAAACCATTCATATTTATTACTAATAAGCCAAAAGAGGTTAGGTCTGCATTACCTCTATATGGCTGATTGTTTTGCAGAGGTTATTTTTTGGTTCCACTATGGAATATGAACAGCAATGCAATGCAGCTAATTCTGCTTGAGTGAATTCATTTAGCCATGTGATAAAATATTAACCCCATCTTAAAACAGCTTATTTTATACTTGTCATTGTCCTTTCTCTTCTGTATTAAATTCAACCTGCCTTAGTGTGTGTTAAATCAATATGGAAACATTAAAAATAATTACTTCGTGTTAATTTCACTTACTAAATATTTGCCACATGTTGAGTACTATTTAATCATGTTTCTCCTATGTGAGACTTTTGAAAAATTCAAAATTATCCACCACCTGTAGAAAAGTCAAAGGGCACATTTTGAGTGTTAAGTTCTTTGCTGAATTAGGCTAATTTTACAACTTTATTTCCCTCATTTACTAACCAAAGAAATTTAATATTTTGCCATAATATGTATTTTTATAGGTCACTTTGAATCCAGTTAAAATAAAATCATGTAAAGTAAACTGTTGGTCAGTCTCTCAGTTGTGTCCAACTCTGTGATGCCATGGACTGCAACATGCCAGGCTTCCCTGTCCTTCACTATTTCTCCAAGTTTGCTCAAACTCATATTCATTGAGTTGGTGATGCCATCCAACCATCTCATCCTCTGTTATCCCCTTCTCCTCCTACCCTCAATCTTTTCCAAAGTATCAGGTGGCCGAAATATTGGAGCTTCAGCTTCATCATCACTCCTTCCAGTGAATATTCAGGGTTAATTTCCTTTGATTTTCTTTTATTCACAGAAACATTTGTAAAGAAACTCCTAAATCACAGAACCTTGAAATGAATTGAGGCAGAAACAACATTTGCAGCAGAAAAATAACTATTACTATAAAGCCTTAATTAGCTAGAACCTATAATTAACTGGCATTCATTAAAGATTATTTGAATTCACACAAATGATGTATACATAAGTAGCCATGTGCATTTAGTTTAGGAGAATGTTTCTGCAAGACTATTTACAATAAAAAGAAACATTCACATAGATATAAGAAATTGTAATGGTATTTATACATAATCGAGCACATGCTAAATGTACATAAGGAGCCAAGTAGTTAAATCATTTTGTTACAATGGAATGACATTCATGTTATATAAAACACCATATTCATTGTCTGCCAAAATATTTTTCCTTTGTTCTTTTTTCAGTTTGCCTGTTTGTAATTCTGTGACAAAATTATAGGACAGCTATAATGGCATGGCAACCAAAAGCTTAAAGGCTTTCTCAGGAAAAGAAGAGATACTATTTTGCAATAAAAAATGCTTACTCTATGTGTGATTTATCAAGTAAGACTGATATGACATTTTTGTCTTACAGTGACAAATATCTCTAAGTTCTCTAAAAAGATTCAAAATATGTCAAATATTTATTAAATATTTAGTAACATATTAAGTAAGTTCTGACAATTTTTCAACAGAAATTTAATGACAGTTTACTCAACACTTCTAGAAACATCAACTTTAATTGAAACTGGGACAACTGCAGAGTCCATTAATTTCATAACTGGGGGTTATTTATATGGATTTTGGAGTCACATAAAATTAAGCAAATTAGCCTTTGCAAGACTCTCTTTCTTCATCTATTATCTGATGATTTGTATACCATCCTTAAATGGCTTTCACAAATACTGGCACCTTGTGCTTTTCAAGGACACTATCTATATCAAAAGCTTGAGACATTATGAGATACTGGATGATTATTTTATGTTTTACATCTAGGTAAGTTGTAGATTCACCTGTAGTGGGTTGAACAGATTTCTTTGTAATTCTTTAGTGGTTGTGTATCTACTCTAAACTACTTATATGATCATGTGCAGGCCCCAGCATCATCTATTCACTGATTTGAATTACATGTTCTTGACTCAGTGGATTGTGGTTGGAAGTTACCCCATGGAAGGAGAACACAGAATTTGACTGTGATATGTCTGATCTCCTGCATACTTTATGTTCTTAATCATACCCCATGCTACCCAACTGAGACGATCAGTATTCTGTTAATTTATCTACACTTCAGTTCATAGATATTTGGTCAAAAGTGTCTGGATATTGTTTTAAAGACATTTATTTAGGTGAAACTAACACTTGAATGATTAGACTTTGAGTAAAGTAGATTAACCTTCATAATGTGAGTGAGCCTCTTCCAAAGGTTGAAAACATTAAAAAAAAAAAAAAAGACATACATCACAGCAGGATCCTCTATGACCCACCTCCCAGAATATTGGAAATAAAATTAAAAATAAACAAATGGGACCTAATTAAACTTAAAAGCTTCTGCACAACAAAGGAAACTATAAGCAAGGTGAAAAGACAGATTTCAGAATGGGAGAAAATAATAGCAAATGAAGCAAGAAACAAACAACTAATCTCAAAAATATACAAGCAACTCCTACAGCTCAATTCCAGAAAAATAAATGACCCGATCAAAAAATGGGCCAAAGAACTAAATAGACATTTCTCCAAAGAAGACATACAGATGGCTAACAAACACATGAAAAGATGCTCACCATCACTCATTATCAGAGAAATGCAAATCAAAACCACTATGAGGAGGGAGGAGGGTTCAGGATGGAGAACACATGGATACCTGTGGCAGATCCATTTTGATATATGTCAAAAACAATACAATATTGTAAAGTTAATTAAAATAAAATTAAATTTAAAAAAAAAAAATGAAAAAAAAGACTGCCCTTCTCCAAGAAGGAAACCTGCCAGAAGCCTGTATTTAGACTTAAACTGCAAGACATTGGGTAGTTTCATTAACAGGGTAGCAATGACCATTAAAATGGCTTCTATTGAGATTCACAGCACCACCTGGGAAGCCCTGTGAGATTCCTAGTGGGTCTTTGGGTCAAAAATCTATCTAAATAAGACACATCAGACACACACACACACACACACAATAACATATTCAAAGAACAATATAATGAAATACATGCTGAAAGTGTTGCATCTGAAACACTAGTTAAGTAACATTATTCTGGAAGGCTCTTTACTTTCTTCAGTGTAGTCTGATTAGACCTACAATTAGTTGCTACTAGGTAGGGGTCTCCGAGAAGGCAATGGCATCCCACTCCAGTATTCTTGCCTGGAAAATCCCATTGACAGAGGAGCCTGGTGGGCTGCAGCCCATGGGGTCGCTAAGAGTCGGACATGACTGAGTGACTTCACTTTCACTTTTCACTTTCATGCACTGGAGAAGGAAATAGCAACCCACTCCAGTGTTCTTGCCTGGAGAATCCCAGGGAAGGGGGAGCCTTATGGGCTACCATCTATGGGGTCGCACAGAGTCGGACACGACTGAAGTGACTTAGCAGCAGCAGCAGGTAGGGGTCTGGTTTTGGAATTTCAATCAGTGAGACAGAGATCTTCTCTAGCCACAAACAAGTAAGACACTTTCTACTTTGTTCCTTGGGTAAGAAATAATATCCTTTTGAGTGGTGTTAGAATTAAAATCGAAAGCACAACAAAATCCAAGCAAAGAATTGAAAAGAGAAGATTTCTAAACTTGCAATGTTGTTATTCAGTCGTTAAATAGTGCCTGACTCTTTGAGATCCCATGGACAGCAGTACATGCTTCTCTGTCCTTCACTGAGTCAGTGATACCAGGCAACCATCTCATTCTCTGTCACCCCCTTCTCCTGTTGCCCTCTACCTGTCCCAATCATCAGAGTCTTTTTCAATGAGTCAATTCTTCACATCAAGTAGCCAAAATATCACAGCTTAAACTTCAGCATCAGTCCTTCCAATAAATATTAAGGGTTGATTTCTTTTAGCATTGACTGTTTTGATCTCTTTGCTATCAAAGGGACCCTCTAGAGTCTTCTCCAGCACAATTCAAAAGCATCAATACCTTGGTATTCAAAATTCTTTACAGTCCAACTTTCATATATGTACATGACTACCAGACATCTAGAATAAAAGTTTAGATAATAAATATTTTACAATTGTATAAGCTAGTAAAATTCAATTGGAACTTTTATATGGATTCATGACTTTATGTGTGCTAAGTCACTTCAGTCCTGTCTGAATCTTTGAGACCCTATGGATTATAGTCCTCTAAGCTCTTCTGTCTATGAGATTCTCCAGGCAAGAATACTGGAGTGGGTTTCCATGCTCTCCTCCTCCTCCCCCTTTCCAACCCAGGGGTCAAACTCATGTTTCTTATGTCTGTTGCATTGGGAAGCAGGTTCTTTATCAGCAGTGCCACCAGTGAAGCCCTAATGACTTTATGCTGCTGCTGCTGCTCCTGCTGCTAAGTCGCTTCAGTCATGTCTGACTCTGTGCGATCCCAGAGACCGCAGCCCACCAGGCTCCCCCGTCCCTGGGATTCTCCAGGCAAGAACACTGGAGTGGACTTCCATTTCCTTCTCCAATGCATGAAAGTGAAAAGTGAAACTGAAGTCGCTCAGTCGTGTCTGACTCTTAGCGACCCCATGGACTACAGCCCACGAGGCTCCTCCGTCCATGGGATTTTCCAGGCAAGAATACTGGAGTGGGGTGCCATTGTAAATCTACTTAAATACATGTATCTATGGAATAATTTGACAATAACAAGAAATGGTGACAAAGAGAATGAACAGGAATAATACAAACTCACAGTAGAGGTAGAAAAGATATTTTGTAAAATTTACTGTATGAAAGAGGCAAAAACAAAAGAATGCAGATAGATGCAATAGAAGACAAGAAAAGAGATTCTAGCTAGAGAAGATATAAGTTACAGATGGGAAACATGTGTATACCTGTGGCAGACTCATTTTGATATATGGCAAAACCAATACAACATTGTAAAATTAAAAAATAAAATAAATAAATTAAAAAATAAATAAAGTTACAGATGGAATTAAGGTTCTTAATTGTTGTTCAGTTGCTAAGGTATGTCCCACTCTTTGGGACCCCATGGACAGCAGCACACCAAGCTTCCCTATACTTCGCTACCTCCGGGATTTGGCTCTAACTCATTCCATTGAGTTGGTAAGGCCATCCAAATATCTTATATTCTATTATTCCCTTCTACTCCTGACCTCAATATTTCCCAGCATCAGGGTCTTTTTCTCATGATTTGGCCTTTTGCATCAGGTGGTCAAAGTACTGGAGCTTCAGCTACAGCATCAGTCCTTCCAATGAATTTTCAGGATTGATTTCCCTAAGGTCTTACTGGTTGCATCTACTTTCAGGCCAAGAAATATCAAGTCTTCTCCAGCACCACAGTTAGATAGCATGAGTTCTTCAGCACACAGCCTTCTTTATGGTCCAACTTTTACATCTATACATGACTACTGGGAAAACCACAACTTTAACTATACAAACATTTGTTGGCAAGTGATATCTCTACTTTTTAATATGCTGTCTAGGTTTATCATACCTTTTCATCCAAGGAATAAGCATCTTTTAATTTAGTGACTGTAGTCATTGTCCGCAGTGGTTTTGGAGCCCAATAAAATAAAATCTGTCACTGTTTCCACTTTTTTCCTTCTATTTGTAATGAAGTGATGGGACCAGATGCCATAATCTTTCAAAATATTTCATGTTTTGAATGTTGAGTTTTAAGCCAGCTGTTTCACTCTTTTACCTTCACCAAGAGGCTCTTAGTTCCTCTTCACTTTCTGCCATAAAGATGGTGTCATCTGCATATTTGAGGTTATTTTTATTTATCCCTGCAATCTTGATTTCAGATTGTGCTTCATACAGCCCAAAATTTCACGATGTACTTTGTAAAAAAGTTGAAAAAGCAGGGTAACAATATACAGTCCTTTCCCAATTTTGAACCAGTCTATTTTTCCATGTCCAGTTTTGACTATTGCTTCTTGGCCCACATAAAGGTTTCTGAAGAGACAAGTAAGGTATTCCCATCTCTCTAAGACTTTCAACAGTTTGCTGTGATCCACACAGTCAAAGGCTTTAACACAGTAAATGAAGCCGAAGTAGATGTTTTTCTGGAATCCTTGCTTCTTCTATGATCTGATGAATGTTGGCAATTTGATATCTGTCTCCTCCGCCTTTTCTAAACCGAGCTCATATATCTGAAAGTTCTCAGTTCACATACTGCTGAAGCCTAGCTTGAAGAATTCTGAGTGTTACTTTACTAGCATATGCAATGAGCACAATTAAACAGTAGTTTGAACATTCTTTGCCATTGTACTTCTTTGTGATTGGAATGAAAACTGACTTTTTTCAGTCCAGCCACTGCTGAGTTTTCCAAATCTGCTGATGTATTGATTGCAGCATTGCAATAGCATCATTTTTTAGGATTTGAAAAGGCTCAGCTGGAACTCCTTCACCTCCACTAGCTTTGTTCATTGTAATCCTTCCTAAGGCCCACTTCACTTCACACTCCAGAATGTCTGGCTCTAGGTGAGTGATCACAGCATCGTGGTTATCTGGGTCCTGAAGACCTTTTTTGTATAGTTCTCTGTTGGGAGCCGGTTTTTGGATTAGCGCTCCACCCGTGACAAAGGTCATGAGGAAGGAGGCTTGGCAATAGCAAGGGCGCAAGATCAAGCCTCAGGAGCCCCTTGGAGGTTCTCGAGCATCTACCCCCATAGCCAGAGTCTGCCTACTTTCTGCTTTGTGTTCTCACCTCTGACTTTACGGGGGGCTGTCCCCCACTACCTCTCTCTGAAAAAAGAGTTAACTTAAAGCTTCAGTTAATAAAAATTCCTGGGCGTGACAGGAAGGTTCTCTAGCCCACCTGACAGGCTTGTCCGGCCACACGTGCTTCTAAAAAGAAGTTAGAAAACTATTAGTGGGCTGATTAGAAATTGTATTGGTGAAGGGTTTTTCATTTGTTGAGCCAATGTTTGCTGCTAAGCCTCCACATTGCCTACCCTTACACACATTAATGAATATTTAGAAGAAATAAGTATTAACCTTTGATATTAATCACGTTAGACCTTAGGCTAAGTAAGTTCTTTCTTTAACTAAAACCCACTACACCCTCACCCTATAGGAATGTAAACTTATCTGGTGGAGTCTGTTTTAAGAATAATCACCCCTGGAGAAATAAATGTCCTGGATTGACCGCTGTCACAAGGAGAGGGTCATAAATTGTCAACAGGCCCCCTGGCCAGAAAATGATGTAACACCCCTAAGACCTCTGCATACATTTGTAAGAAGCACTTGACTTTAATAAAAGTCAGGGCTGCTGACCCCACGTGACTTTTGTATAACATCTCAGTGTATAAAAGTAGACCATGGAAAATAAAGAATTGGGATCAGTTCCTGGAAAGACTGGTCTCCCCATGTCGCTCTCCCTCTCTCAAATTCTGGCTGAGTCTCTATCTGGAGCGCGGAACCCATCATGCTTAATAATTATGCCTGGGCTTCTAAGGTCGGACTGGGGAGGCCTCAGTGTCTCCTCTCCTTTGGGAGAACGGAAAGACGCCTGCAGCCTACGTAAGTGGTGCAAACTTCTTGTCTTGAAGTTTTATTGGTCCCCCGCGTAAACCAAGCTACTGCTACTACTGCTAAGTCGCTTCAGTCGTGTCCGACTCTGTGCGACCCCATAGAAGGAAGCCCACCAGGCTCCCCCGTCCCTGGGATTCTCCAGGCAAGAACAGTGGAGTGGGTTGCCATTTCCTTCCCCAATGCATGAAAGTGAAAAATGAAAATGAAGTCGCTCAGTCGTGTCCGACTCTTAGCGACCCCATGGACTGGAGCCTACCAGGATCCTCCGTCCATGGGATTTTCCAGGCAAAAGTACTGGGGTAGGGTGCCATCGCCTTCCCCGGAACCAAGCTACTCAGCCTCTTTTCTCCACTGAATTTTCCTACTGAGCTATCCTCGTTCTATTATTCTTTATATCTCTAATTATAACTATTGTATCCTGATCCTCACCGACGCCGTCTACACCTTGAACTCCCTGGATCAGCTGGGGCTGGTCCCCAGCAGTTCTCTGTGTATTCTTGCCACCTTTTCTTAATCTCTTCTGCTTCTGTTAGGTCCTTACTGTTTCTGCCCTTTACTGTTCTCAACTTTGCATGAAATTTTCCCTTGGTATGTTTATTTACTTGAAGAGATCTCTGGTCTTTTCCCATTCTGTTGTTTTCCTCTATTTCTTTTCACTGTCAGAGAAGGCAATAACAACCCACTCCAGTACTCTTGCCTGGAAAATCCCATGGATGGAAGAGCCTGGTAGGCTGCAGTCCAAGGGGTCGTTGGGAGTCGGACATGACTAAGCAACTTCACTTTCACTTTTCACTTTCATGCATTGGAGAAGGAAATGACAACCCAGTCCAGTGTTCTTGCCTAGAGAATCCCAGGGATGGGGGAGCCTGGTGGGCTGCCATCTATAGGGTCGCACAGAGTCGAACACAACTGACACAGCATAGCAGCAGCTTTTCACTGCTCATTGAGGAAGACTTTCTTATCTCACCTTGCTATTATCTAGAACTCTGTATTCAGTTAGTTATGTCTTTCTCTTTCTCCTTCACCCTTTGCTTCTCTTCTTTTCTCAGCTATTTCTAAGGGCTCCTCAGACAACCACTTTACCTTCTTGCATTTCTTTTTCTTTAGCACGGTTTTGGTCACTGCCTCCTGTACAATATTATGAACCTCCATCCATAGTTCTTCAGGTACTCTGTTTACCAGATCTAATGCCTTGAATCTATTTATCATCTCCACTGTATAATCATAAAAGATTTGATATAGGTCATTACTGAATGGTCTAGTGGTTCTCCCTACTTTCTTCAAATGAAGCCTTAAGCCTTTAATTCTGCAATAAGGAGTTCATGATCTGAGCCACAGTCAGCTCCAATTCTTGTTTTGCTGACTGTAGAGTGCTGCTCCATCTTCAGCTGCAAATAATATAATCAATTTTATTTCAGTATAGATCATGTGGTAATGCCTATGTATAGAGTCATCTCCTGTGTTGCTGGAAGGGTGTTTGCTATGACCAGTGTATTCTCTTCGAAAAACTGTTAGTTTATATCTGTTACAAGCCCTAAGTCAATAAATGAGGTACTATTTGAGTTGAATTGAGTTCAGTTCAGTTGCTCAGTCGTACTCTTTGTGACCCCATGAATCACAGCACGCCAGGCCTCCCTGTCCATCACCATCTCCCAGAGTTCACTCAAACTCACGTCCATCGAGTCAGTGATGCCATCTAGCCATTTCATCCTCTTTTGTCCCCTTCTCCTCCTGGCCCCAATCCCTCCCAGCATCAGTCTTTTCCAATGAGTCAACTATTTGCATGAGGTGGCCAAAGTACTGGAGTTTCAGCTTTAGCATCATTCCTTCCAAAGAAATCCCAGGACTGATCTCCTTCAGAATGGACTGGTTGGATCTCCTTGCAGTCCAAGGGAGTCTCAAGAGTCTTCTCCAACACCACAGTTCAAAAGCACCAATTCTTTGGTGCTCAGCTTTCTTCACGGTCCAACTCTCACATCCATACATGACCACTGGAAAATCCATAGCCTTGACTAGATGGACCTTTGTTGGCAAAGTAATGTCTCTCCTTTTGAATATGCTATCTAGGTTGGTCATAACTTTCTTTCCAAGGAGTAAGCGTCTTTTAATTTCATTAAAATAAAAATTCTAGTGCATAGCAAGCTCAAATCAAGACAAGTATAAATGCATTAGTTAATATTTAAAATTTAGTAATGTACTTGTATAAAATAACTGAGATTTATGATTAGGTTGGCCTGAGCAAAAACTTATAAGGCTATTTCAAAAGGTTAAAAACCACTTATAAATGCTCTCTTCTCCCTTTCAAAGTCAAATTAAGGGGTTACTTTCTTTTTAATCATTTTATAAAGTTTTTGTATATTTCATTTCAGGCCTTAAAACAAATGGGAGTCCCACTAACTGAAACATTTTTCTTCCTCCAGCTGATTAATTAGATCCCTCCCTTCTTTAATATGCACTGGAAATTTATGTCATTGAGGAGTCACTAAGTTTATTCCTCAGAGTACTTTAAGGTCCACTCAGCAGTACTCTAAAACTCAATTTAAATATATATTTAGAATGCTTTCTTTATAACTTAGTTGGAGGGAATTTTAGCTCAGTTAATGAATTAAAACTCCGTTATGGCACAGACATGTTTGTTCTGCCTCCCTTTAGTTTGCAGACTTCAGTGCACAAACTATTTGCTTAATGCTCACTTTAAAATGTTTAGGAGTTGATCTGCTAATGGATTTTAGAAATTAACAATGGCTTTCTTGTAATATTTTTAAACTGCTATCAAGATACAAATGACAAATAATATTTTAAGATATTTAAAATGCCCTGAAATTTTGTTTGTTGGGAGTTTATTGATTGCTGATTTAATTTCCCTACTTTCTGTTTATGACTCAATGTTGGCAGGTTATATGTTTCTACTCATTTATATATTTCTTCTAGGTTGTCCAGTTGATATATAGTTGTGTTCCTCCTCATATCTTATGTTCCTTCATATTTGTGTGTGGTTGTGTAGTTGTGCATGCATGCCTGTTTAGTCACTCAGTCGTGTTCGACTCTTTGCAACCATTTGGACTGTAGCCCATCAGGCTTCTCTGTCCATGGAATTTTCCAGGCAAAAATAATGGAGTGGATGGCCATTTCCTGCTCCAGAGGACTTTGCTGTCTCAGGGATAGAACTCCTGTCTCCTGTGTCTTCTGCTGCAAGTGGATTCTTTATCCACTGATCCATCAGGGAACCCCGGTGGCTGTTGTATGCCTCTCTCTCTCTCTTTTTTTCATTTATAAATTTATTTCAATCTTTTCTCTTACTTTCTTGATAAATCTAGCTAAAAGTTTGTCTTTTTTTTTTTTTTTTTACAAATTGTGGTATCATTAATACATTATGTTTTCTGAAATAAAGATTGTAAATTATTACCATTTGGAATGACCTGAATGAGAGGCTTTAGGTTTTATCTTTTAAATGTTGTCTCATATCAAATGCTTCCAAGGGCTAATGAACACATAGGGGCCATCAACATTAAAACATTCTGATCTCACAAGTAAACACAGATGCAGGTCCCACGAGTTACTCAATAAGAATACATAGCAACAATGATGAAAGTTTGGGCTGTGTTTCTCATTTTTCAGGAAACTATGATTTTATATCTCTGCAATTCAGTTCACCTTTGTGTGTGATAGGAGAATTGAATATTTAGGCAAATGATTATCATACCTCCAAAAATTCTAATACCAGTATCAATATCATCCATGCCATTTAATATTTAGATTAATTTCATGTAATTGATTTTTGGTACGTGATCAGGTTAATCAATTTGCCTTTTATAATCCTGTTGAGATTATCTCACTTGTGGCACAGAAATTGTTGTATTATTCACTTTGTTTTACCAGAACTGTCTTTCTGTTTGTCATCCATCTTGAGAGCTAGCTAGCTAAAACTGACAAACTTCCTGTTTACTACTGGAATATATATATATGTGTGTGTGTGTGCTGGTTCCAAATAGGAAAAGCAGTACGTCAAGGCTGTATATTGTCACCCAGCTTATTTAACTTATATGCAGAGTACATCATGAGAAACGCTGGGCTGGAAGAAACACAAGCTGGAATCAAGATTGCCAGGAGAAATATTAATAACCTCAGATATGCAGATGACGCCACCTTTATGGCAGAAAGTGAAGAGGAACTAAAAAGTCTCTTGATGAAAGTGAAAGTGGAGAGTAAAAAAGTTGGCTTAAAGCTCAACATTCAGAAAACTAAGATCATGACATCTGGTCCCATCATTTCATGGGAAATAGATGGGGAAACAGTGGAAACGGTGTCAGACTTTATTTTTCTGGGATCTCAATCACTGCAGATGGTGACTGCAGCCATGAAATAAAAAGACATTTGCTCCTTGGAAGGAAAGTTATGACAACCTAGATAGCATTCAAAAGCAGAGACATTGCTTTGCCAACAAAGGTCCATCTCATCAAGGCTATGGTATTTCCTGTGGTCATGTATGGATGTGAGAGCTGGACTATGAAGAAGGCTGAGCACTGAAGAATTGATGCTTTTGAACTGTGGTGTTGGAGAAGACTCTTGAGAGTCCCTTGGACTGCAAGGAGATCCAACCAGTCCATTCTGAAGGAGATCAGCCCTGGGTGTTCTTTGGAGGGAATGATGTTGAAGCTGAAGCTCCAGTACTTTGGCCACCTCATGCAAAGAGTTGACTCATTAGAGAAGACTCTGATGCTGGGAGGGATTGAGGGCAGGAGGAGAAGGGGACGACAGAGGATGAGATGGCTGGATGGCATCACTGACTTGATGGACATGAGTTTGAGTGACCTCTGGGAGTTGGTGATGGACAGGGAGGCCTGGCGTGCTGTGATTCATGGGGTCACAAAGTCGGACACGACTGAGTGACTGAACTGAACTGATATATATATATATATAATTTTCCCTACAATGCTTTAATAAACTCTTCATTGGGTCTCTTCAGTGATATATATTCTTGAAGTTTATGCTAACTTCCTTCCACCCTTGGGATTCACCATCCCACACAAGACAATGCTTGACTCATTGGTACAGTTTAATATAAGTGTTCAAACCCTTATATTATTTGCTGAGTTCGAAGAAAAACATTAGTTTTGCCAGGGAGCACCATCACTTAGGGTAGATCTTTTCTTAATTGTTATTTTGTCAGAGTCTTTGGGGACCAATATTCATCCTGTCCTTCCATGAGTCTCTCAGTAGGCATCCTGATGTCTCTCTGCCTTGAGTTAAACAATGGCTGTGCTCAGTTGCTAAGTTGTTTTTGTGACCCCATGGATTGTAGCCCAGCAGGCTTCTCTGTCCATGGGATTTCCCAGGCAAGTATACCAGAATGGGTTGTCATTTCCTTCTCCAAGGGATCTTTCTAGTCCCAGGAATCAAGCCAGCTGCTCCTGCCTTGGCTCCTGCATTATAGGCAGGCACTTTATTGCTGAGTCACCACGGAAGGACATTGGGCTTAAATGGAAATAATTAAATTGACAAAAATAAAGCATTCTCATATTTTAATCATGTCTAAAAGCCACTTTTTACACGAAGAGCAGAATATTTGCTATAAGATAATTTACCAGTCAGATAAGCCAGGTTTTCACATATATACCATGATTGAGTAAAAAACTCTTTAACTGCTAATTGAATACTTGGTTTCAAATTACATACAAGAGAGAAACAATAATATTTATTCTCTTCACAAAGAACCCAAAGAATCAATTTATTTGTCACTCTGTTTATATTTTAATTCTCATCATCTATTATATTCCCATTTAAGTATATGTTAAGCAAAATACGTGTACCAAAAAAAACTGTTACTTTCATATGTTCTGTCATTCCCCAAATACAACAGTTTTTGAGATCTGAGAAATACAGTCCATTTTGATTTTTGATTTAAATATTTTAACAACTATTATCCAGAAATAACCAAACATATTAATTATTGACAGATTATCAATTACTTTGGCTTCTGTTTTTCCTAATAGAATTTTTATAGCATGAAAATATTTGTATTTTTACATAAGTTCTTTCCAATTTTCCACTTTGCTTTAATTATTCTTTGAAGATAAGAGCTTTCACAGGGTACCTGACTTAACATAAAGCACATCAAGGGAAAATGGAACCACAAAGGCAGCAGTGGTTACATCACAGAAACACTAAAGTTTAATTACATAGACAGTTTGAAGGTATAATGCAGTTGAGATTATTACACAGAGAAACTGAGTTAAAGATCAATAATCAAAAACCTGAACTGTGTCATTATGGTTCAGTGTTCATTTGTTTGATCTCCCTCCAAAACATACTCCGTATCTCCATATCCCCTTTTATTCACCATCTTAAATTCTAGCATTATTATATGTCCACCACATTCCCCTACCATAAAGGCTATTTTTCTTATAATCTTCATTTAATTACTTGTTTATTCATAATTTCCACTCTTAGTTTTCTATCGTTTCCTCTACTTCATGAGTATGTCACCCTACCTGTATTCACACATGTATATGCTTAGCATTTAGAAAATAAAATTTATGTATGAAAAATAATAGAGCTTTAATTCCTTTAGCCATACTCACGTTGAAAAGTAAAGTATCAAGAAAATAACCTATACTTCTAAAAACAAGCATATATTGAACAAAGGAAAAATTATGCTCAGAGCCTTTTGGGCTTTAGCCATAGAAAAATTAAAACATGTATAATTTCCAAAGAATGCTGCAGAAGTGTAAAGGAGATAATCGAGGTCTATTAAGTCATTAGTACTAAGTCCCATGTGGATGTGTGCTTAAGTGTTATGTATAGAGAAAGATTATCTGAATACACAGCTTTTAGTTTATGTGTGTGTATAAGCTAAAGGAGATCAGTCCTGGGTGTTCTTTGGAAGGAATGTTGCTAAAGCTGAAACTCCAGTACTTTGTCCACCTCATGCGAAGAGCTGACTCATTGGAAAAGACTCTGATGTTGTGAGGGATTGGGGGCAGGAGGAGAAGGGGACGACAGAGGATGAGATGGCTGGATGGCATCACCGACTCGATGATAGGTGAGTTTGAGTGAACTCTGGTAGTTGGTGATGGACAGGGAGGCCTGGCGTGCTGCGATTCATGGGATTGCAAAGAGTCAGACATGACTGAGTGACTGAACTGAACTGACCTGACCTGATAATGTATTTAGAGTTTACTGTCAGAGTATGTAATTATATTTGTGAAGTGCAGATCAGAAATTCCAACATTCAGTCCTTCATAAAATATTTTATAAAATTAACATATGCATATAATTAATCTACAATAATTGAATCTAAATATAAAACTCTTTTAGGTTACCATAAATTTTTATATGTTTTGAAAACTAATACAAGATGCAACTGGTTATATTACAATATGCTCTTCATATGTTAAATTTATATGGCAATTTTCATATAATTTAGTGCATCTCTTTTTTTTTTCTTAAGGTTCTATACTGAAATACTGTAATCAGTTAGTATATATTAGGTTGGTACTAAAGTAATTGGGTTATCTGCATTTTGCAAAAGTAATTGGAATTTCTGCATTTTGAAATTTGCCTTTTGATACTGGAATACATTCTAAATAAATATAGTTATGTTATGCATCATTTTAATGCACATTTCTTGCTTTATGTTTCTTTTATAATGACATTATTTCCTGTTTATATTTATTTTAGACTAGGGAAATGATGTTAGACAAAAAGCAAGTTTGAACAATTTTCTTTTTGAGTTCAAAATTTTGTTTTTCAAGCACAGACAATTTGCATTATCAATAATGCATTTGACCCAGGAACTACTAATGAACTTAAGAGTGAAGTGGTAGTTCAAGAAGTTTTGAAAAGGAGACAAGAGCTTTGAAGATGAGGAGTGCAGTGGCTGGCCATCAGAAGTTGACAATGACAACCGAGTGCAATCATCAAAGCTGATCCTCTTACAAGTACTTGAGAAGTTGCCAAAGAACTCAGTGTCAACCGTAATATGGTCATTTGGCATTTGAAGCAAATTGGAAAGAAGAAAAAGCTCGGTAAATAGGTGCCTCATGAACCGATTCAAAGGAAAAAAAAAGTTGCTGTTTGGATGTGTTTTCTTCTTTATTCTTCACAAGTAACCATTTCTTGATTGGATTGTGACTTGGGAGGAAAAATGGATTGTATAGGACAAGCAGGGACAATCAGCTCTTAGTGACTGGACTGAGAAGCTCCAGGGCACTTCTCAAAGCAAAACTGGCACCAAAAAGTATCATGGTCACTGTCTGGTGGTCTGTTGCTGGTCTGCTGACTACTGCTTTTACTAAAACCATTACATCTGAGAAGTATGGTCATCAAATCAATGAGATGTACTGAAAACTGCAATGCCTGCAGCCAGCACTGGTAAAGGGAAAAAGCCCAACTCTTTTCTGTAACGATATCCCATTGCACATAGTATAAACAAGGCTTCAAAAGTTGAACAAATTGAGCTACAAAGTTTTGCCTCATCTGCCACATTCACTTGATCTCTCACTAAATTACTACCACTTCTTCAAGCATTTTGAAAACTTTATGCAGGAAAAATCCTCCCACAACTGGCAGACTGCAGAAAAATGCTTTCCAAGAGTTTGTCAAATCCCAAAACATGGGTTTTTATGCTCCAAAAATAAGGAAACTTATTTCTCATTGGCTAAAAATGTGTTGATTGTAATGGTTCCTATTTTGATTAATAAAGATGTGTTTGAGCCTAATTATAATGATTTAAAATTTATAGTCCGAAACTATAATTACATTTATACCAACCTAATTATTTATGGAAATACTTCCTCCCCCTGAAGTACTTCCTTTTGTAGCTTGCAAATGTTTTATTAACAAATGTTGCTTTGGACTTTAGTCTTCAGGAAGGCTGAATATTTGGATCCAGGCCAATATTATATGAGGGCTTCCTAGGTAGCACTAGTGGTAAAGAACCTCCCTAACAATGCAAGAGACATGAGACTCGGATTTGATCCCTGGGTTAGGAAGATCCCCTGGAGGAGGACATAGCAACCCATTCAGTATCCTTGCTTGGATAATCCCATGGACAGAGGAGCCTGGAGGGCTATAGTCTGAGGGTCACAAAGAGTCAGACACAACTGAAACAATTTAGCACACACTCACACAGATTATATGAATAAAACACAAGACAATAATGTATAATTAGAGGAAAGAGAAGAAATGAAGAGAAAAAAAATAAAAGGAAGGAGAAAGAAAAGATTATGGCTTTGGACTCTGAAGAAAAACGAGGAAAATTTAAGACAAGAGTAGGAAAAAAGATTGGAATGGACAGCTGGAAAAATACCAAGATAAAATAAAAGACTAAGCATAGAAAGGGAATGAGGTTGGAAAGAGAAGGTGGTTTTGGTGCCAGAAGGAGAGCAGATACTGAGCTCTGAGCCAGATTGGGCTGTGACAGTGGTGGTGTCCCTTAACAGGATTGACTTATGGCTGGAAGAGAGAACAGGATGTGCCTGGCCAGGAGCAGAGATATTGGAACAAAACTGTAGCATATGAAGTGAGAGGAATATGTTCAGAGCTGTTGGAGGTTGTGGTTATTTAATCATAACTTTGTTCCTTCTGGTGCCAGAAGTCTGATGGAACTCCCTCCTACAGAGGTCAAACAAATGATTTTCTCAACTCACTTAGTCAATTACCCATCCTGTGCATAGAAGGTCAGGATGCTGACTAAACACAATTTAAGACAAATGAGATGCATTAACTGTGCACTTGCTCCCAAGGTTCCTACGAGCTAACCATTTTAGGGATTTAGATACTACTTTGCCAAAATCAGACCAACTGAATGATTAGTATGTTTAAGTACTTGTTTAGATTCCTATAATATATCCTTGCTAAGGATGTTATATAAACTATTGAGAATTACATAAAGTACCAAATGACCACACTTTAAAGAGCTAGAATAGTTCATTACTAACATACCTTAACAGAAACAGTTATTTTTAGTCAGAAAATACAAAATTTAATGCTGGGACTGTTGATTTAACTATTTGAATTGATAATTTAATGTCTTAGAGCCTTAGAGTTCTAACATTATTTAAATAGCAATGTAAATTCCAGGGTTCCCAGGTGGCTCAGCCATAAAGAATCCACCCACAATGCAGGAGACATAGAACATGTGGGTTTGATCCCTGATTCAGGAGGATCCCTTGGAGGAGGGAATGGCAACCCACTTCAGTATTCCTGCCTGGAGAATCCCATGGACAGAGGAGCCTGGGTGGCTACAGTCCATAGGGTCACAAAGAGTCGGACACGACTGAAGCAACTTAGCACATACACACAAACATTACATTTAATACCCCTTTCTATTTAACAATACACTGAGATGAACTGTACGCTGTATCATATCTCATTTTCCCTTTTCTCTCCCAAATATCATGCAAAAATCTTAATAAAATGCACCAAGCCTTATACCTCTTTTAATTCTCCACTGAGAACAGTACCTTATCAGTGTACAGAAAGCAAGACTTTCACCTCTATCCTCTTAGAGCTTTCCTCTGGACCTGATAATTAAACAGACATAAGACAGGTTAACAGAAGAAAAGCATACAGATATATATGTTTTATGTGACATGGAAACCCTGATAAGGGATGAACACCCAAATAAGTGATGAAGTCTGTTAGACTGAAAAAAAAGGCAATCTTGGAAATGTAAGTGAATTCTGTGGTAAAGCTAAAAGAAAGTAACAATTATTTTAACAAGATCTTTTCACACAGAATTCTTTGACCTCATCTTCTTATTCATGATGATAAGGATACTATTTTTCTTCTGCTACAGGTGTGACCAAACTTGGGTCTGTTTGCCTGTGCATAGTAGGGCCAATCTACTGTCACCAAGTTGTGTGAAGGAAAGTGTAGCTGTTGTTGCAGGGCACCAAGCAAGAAGTACAGGAAGCTGGAGCTCAAAAGCCCAACTCCCCAACGGCTTTCAGTGAAAAGTTTTTAAAGACAAGGTAAGGGAGAAGGACAACAGAGGATGAGATGGTTGGATGGCATCACTGACTTGATGGACATGAGTTTGAGCAGGCTCCAGGAGTTGGTGATGGACAGGGAAGCCTGGCGTGCTGTAGCCCATGTTGTGATGTCTACATCACAAAGATGTAGACATGACTGAGTACTGAATTGAACTGAGGGAGAAAGCTGCTGCTGCTCCTAAGTCACTTCAGGCGTGTCCCACTCTGTGCAACCCCATGGACAGCAGCCCACCAAGCTCCTCTGTCCACAGGATTCTCTAGGCAAGAATGCTGGAGTGGGTTGCCATTTCCTTCTCCAGAGGGAGAAAGACTGAGGAGTATATGATCAGCTCATGGATATTCTTCTGATTGGTTGGTAGTGAGGTAATAAGGAGTCGACCTTCTGTTTCCACAAGTCTGGGGCCTATGTACTTGTGGGCAGCATATAGCTAACTTCTTCCATCTGGCAGCAATTTTAATTTCTGCAAAACAGCTCAAAAGACATGGCTCAAAATATTATCTATAGCTGTTGAGGAGGAACTAAAGGTCCTTGACTTTGGTTTATGGCTAAACTATTATTTTGTCTTGCTTGATTGTTTTCCTTTCCTCCTATTCACTTCTCTCACTTCTCTGATTAGATTTATCCTTTGGAACTCAGGGAAGACCTAGGATGCTAAAGTTTTTCTATAGACAAGATGCAGGTGGAGGACATGCTATGGAGGGGTGGGGGTTCTGTCCCTGGAAGGCCCTACAGGGTCCTGCTCAACTACATGAAAAGGACGGCTTTCACATAGGCAATTCATCTCCTGTTCTTAAGGGAAAAAAAAAAAAAAGGAACAGTTTTTTTTTTTTTTCTTCTTGTATTTTCTGTTTTCCACGTGCATTTAACTCAAAAGGGTCAACATGCCAGAGCAACATATTTGGGGGTGGTATATTCTGCCAGCCTTCATTGCTAAAATAAGTCCAATATAAATCAAACAGCTGTTTAATTTGAGAAGTATATATCAGAGGACTGCAGTACCACAAATTCCTTTTGCATTTTTGGAGTCCTCTGTTGAAAGAAGAAAACACAAAGTTAACATTAGTCATTTGTATTAGTCAAAGTTTTATCTGTGATTTTAGTGCAAGGGTCCTTTGCCAAGAGTAGATTTTAGCAACTCTTCACCTTAATCTAGATATGGTCAAAAATATACTACAGGGATTGATAGGAAGGAAAAATTCTATGAAAACATATCAAATCTACTTATACTATTATTGACAAATGTATCAGTCTAGGAAACTCACATCTTTTTGTTTCTTACTGCCTTTTCCTTGAACCTCAGGGAATATTTACAAAACTAGTGCAAGAACAAGTAGATAAAATAGGGAGAAAATGGCAGATGAATAAAATCAGATGAACGTCATGGAGCAGCATGAGTTTAGCAAGTTTAGCATTGAGCTGGCCTAGGTTACATGGCCTCTATATGTCCCAGTGAGAGCGCTAATTCTTAGTAAGTTAATAAGGATTCCAGGGCCCTCAAGGAGGAGAAAGCGATCCAGGACCCTTGAGGAGGAGAAAGGGGTCTGTGGTTCTTGAGGAGGAGAAAAGGACAAACATTTTTTTTTCTACTTTCCTTTGTCTTGATTACATGATTATATAACAACAATGTATATATATTGATTCTATAACAACAATGTATTCTGCTTGAGGACATGCTTCTCCTTCTTAACAAGAACCTTCTGACTAATCTTGTTGTGGGAGTGGGTCTAGTAAGACTTTTCTATTGTTAGTTCTAGTCTTGTTAATTTAAGATGTTATGTTGTGGGAGTGGGTCTGGTAAAAGTATATAAGGCCTTGCTAAGACCTGCATTCTCTGTCCCCCTTCTGATGTCTATGTCAGTTTTCTCTGTCCTTTTTCACTGTAATAAAACTTCTGCCACACAAAATCTCTGAGTGATCAAGCCTGGTCCCTCATCCCGAAGTTAAATTTCCTTTGGAGATCAAGAATTTGGCATCATTCACCATAAGGTATCACCAGGCCTCTCACTAGACAGGGTACTATTTCTAAAAAAGAGAGGCGAGGCTGGAGTTGGGGAGAAGGAGATGATTAACTATAATGCACACATTTACCAGTAAGTAGAAGAGAGAATAACAAGATATGTTAACTCAATTTTTAAGACAATGTAAGAAATTAATAAACAGAAACCTCAAATTAGTAGAGCTGGGATATCAGAAGGAGGAGCGCTTACACACTGCAAAGACGGCAGAGTCCACCAGCAGAAGAGATTCCTCTTCTTCCCTGTCAAGGACTCAGCCAATAAAAAGCCATAGACTGTTTCTGATTCATTCCCTCCAACTTCCTTTTCCCTTCTATGAGAGTATTTTTCTTTTGCCATGTGGTGGATTGCACATGGCTCGCCATGGCTGTAGATCCCAAACTGCAATTCTATGCTGATCCTGAATAAATCCATTTTGCTGGAAAAATACCTGGTGGTCTATTTGTCTTTGATCAGTATTTTGGTGGCTCATAGGGGGACCATGATTCTCAATGGCTCCAGGGTTGGTGAGCCAACAGGTGAGGTGCCCATAACTGAGCCCATTGTGTATGTGTGTATGTGTGTTAGTGTGTGTGTGTTAGTCACTCAGTTGTGTCCAACTCTTTGCAACCCCATGGACCGTAGCCCATCAGGCTCCTTTGTCCATGGGATTCTCCAGGCAAGAATACTTGAGTGGCTTGCCATTTCCTTCTCCAAAAAGGCTGATGAAAGTGTGTAAAATCAAGATGATAACCGTACTTGGCAGCACAGTTGCAATAAAGCATCACTGAGATCATTGAGCGATGATCTCAGTGATCATTGCTGAACCCACTGTACTCACTGCTTATCTCACAAAACCCTGGAGTTTGAAAGAATATCTTTTTCTTGGATCTGAGCGAGTTTACATGCTCTTTATGTTTGAAGGGCTCCAGGTTTACTCAGGATCTTTTTAAAAGTTTCATCTTTCTGGTTAAGGCCTTGTTTTGTATATGAATACTGTTTTGGAACTTTGGTCTGATTGGAGATCAGATTGTTTCACTGAAGCTGGCTAGTCTTCAACCCATTCCTTCTGGAACAGGGGGTTGTTTCTCTGAAACAACGCCAATTTTTTTCAGCCTGTGGCCAATTTCTTTGGAAGGGCTGTCTTCTGGAAACTGTCAAAAAAAAAAAAAAAAAAAAAAAAAGCATTTGGCCTGGCTCCTCCGGGACCAAGCTGTCTTCTTAAGACTGGCTCAGATGGTTGTAAGCTGTTCAAATTAAGCCATTTGTGCATTAAACTATTTAAATTATTTGAAAATTGTTCTTTACTCTAGAGGAAAGCCCTTTAGGAAGTGGCATCTCAGTATCTAAGTGTCTTGAGGGAGCCTCACTCCCTCTGCATCCAGGGAAGCTGGCCAATTTTATGTTTAAAGACATGGTCCTTCCTCAGGTACATTTCAAAACGAATGGACCAATCTGAACAAAGGCAAATAAATATCAGCCATCATGGGGGACTTCTGAAATACCCAAATTTAATTTACTTAAAACTGTACTGGACCACAAGAGTTCAACAATTTTCAGAACTGAGTAAAATGTTTATTTTGATTAATATTTTGAAGCCTCCTAGCCTTATCAGTGGTCTAAATTGCCTATGCAAAATACTGCTTTAAAAATTAACAGGCAAACAAAGGACTAAAGAGAGATGAGATGGCTCCTAAAGCCTCAGGCTCTTCTTCCTTGGCTTCTTTGTCTTATACTCTATCACGTGTACAATTCTGTTTCTCTCAGCATCCCTTGGCCACACTCAGCCTCTAGCACATCTTCCTCCTTCCCTCTACACTGCCTACACCTTCACCACATCCACAAATTTCCCGTACAAATTCTCTTGCCACACTTTCGTTTTCTCTGAAACTCTCGCCATTCCCTTTTCCTCTGGGAGTGCCAGACTCACTCTGACTTGTCGGAACCCATCCCTTAAAATTAAGACTTTTAAGGATCCAGAGCCTTAATTTTATTTATTTATTTTTAAATACTTTTTGGCCTAAAGCTGAACTGTGAGCCATAGTCAAAGATTTTCCTAAAGTAACCAAAAATCTGCATAGATTTGCTGAGGATTATAATATAGTCACCCAAACGTATCAACCTGGTTTCCCTGACTTATAATAGCTAATCCAAATGCTTGGGGAAGGCCAGGGCCAGCACTGGATGAAAACTGCTAATTGGTAAAGTCCTGAAAGGTCTTTAGAATTACAACTGGGAGACAAGTTTACTAACTTATTATATAATCACATTCAGGCAATAGCTAGGCAATTTCACTCAGCAGTTCTTAAGGCTGTTCCAAAGTTTGTTGATTAGAATGGAACTCAAGTGTGCACACAAAAATCTGATGAAGTTATTTATAATTTTTACAATCAACTTCAGAATGCTTGTAAAGGAAATTCTAGTCTTCCTTCAGATGTTGATTCCACTTGAGTAGATTTAACTGTATATTATTAATGGGGCTGAACTGGGACCTTTTCCTTCTAGTAAAAAGGGCCAGAATAGAATGGGAAACTAGTCTGCATTTAGGTAATCAGGCAAAGCAGTTCTCTTGCACTCTAGATGAGTCACCTGTGATTACAGAAGGACCATCAAACTTTTTAATCTTTAATTTTTTTTCTAATTTTTTTGAAATGCATAAAGTGCCATTTTTTTATTATTACTATTATTTTTGGCTGCACTGGGTCTTCATTGCTGCATGCAGGTTTTCTCTAGTTGCAGCAAGTGGAGGCCACTCTCTACTTGCCGTTCATGTGCTTTTCATTGTAGTAGCTTCTCTTATGGAGCACAGGCTCTAGGCACACAGGCTTCAGTGGTTGTGGCACAGGGTCTCAGGAGTTGTGGTTTGCAGGCTCTAGAATGTGGGCTTAGTAGATGTGATGTATGGGCTCTGCAGATGTGATGCACAGGCTTAGTTGCTGCTTCATGGCATGTGGAATCTTTGTGGATCAGGGGTCTAATCTGTGTACTCTGCACTGTTAGGCAGATTCATATCCACTGCACAGAAGTCTCAAACTTCTTAATCTTAAGCCCTAGCAAATGAAGATTTTGAGACAAAACCAAATCTCAGCTCATTTCTTCTAGTATTGCAAAGAACTGAAACATTAGAAAGGATATTTTAACACTTTTTAGCGCTTTAGGCAACTTCAGCTCTCTAGCTGGACTTTCCACAGTCCTCCCTAATGATGGAGTTATAGGAAACTATAAGGAATTACCAATCCTTCTTCTTGGACAACTAGGGAAATTTTTCTCCATACTGGGGAGGAATCTCTTCTAGTCCTAAATGACACTGGAGCCACACTCAGTGCTCAACTCTGCTACTATGACACAGCTCCTGCTCTGGAGTACTAAAACAGTTCCAGTAGTGGGAATCTCTAATGATCCTCAAGAGATTCCTTTCCTCCAATCTATTCCCTCTTGTTTAGGTCCTCCCATTGAGATACGTACTCACTGTTTTTCCTTAGTTCCTCTCAGTTCAGTTCAGTTCAGTCGCTCAGTCGTGTCCGACTCTTTGCGACCCCATGAACTACAGCACACCAGGCCTCCCTGTCCATCACCAGCACACGGAGGTCACTCAGACTCACGTCCATCGAGTCAGTGATGCCATCCAGCCATCTCATCCTCTGTCGTCCCCTTCTCCTCCTGCCCCCAATCCCTCCCAGCATCAGAGTCTTCTCCAATGAGTCAATTCTTCACATGAGGTGGCCAAAATACTGGAGTTTCAGCTTGAGCATCATTCCTTCCAAAGAAATCCCATGGCTGATCTCCTTCAGAATGGACTGGTTGGGTCTCCTTGCAGTCCAACGGACTTTCAAGAGTCTTCTACAACACCACAGTTCAAAAGCATCAATTCTTTGGCGCTAAGACTTCTTCACAGTCCAATTCTCACATCCATACATGACCACAGGAAAAACCATAGCCCTGACTAGGGGAAACTTTGTTGGCAAAGTAATGTCTCTGCTTTTGAATATGCTGTCTAAGTTGGTCATAACTTTCCTTCCAAGGAGTAAGCGTCTTTTAATTTCATGGCTGCAGTCACCATCTGCAGTGATTTTGGAGTCCAGAAAAATAAAGTCTGACACTGTTTCCACTGTTTATCCATCTATTTCCCATGGAGTAATGGGACCAGATGCCATGATCTTCGTTTTCTGAATGTTGAGCTTTAAGCCAACTTTTCACTCTCCTCCTTCACTTTCATCAATAGGCTTTTTAGTTCCTCTGCACTTTCTGCCATAAGGGTTGTGTCATCTGCATATCTGAGGTTATTGATATTTCTCCCCGCAATCTTGATTCCAGCTTGTGTTTCTTCCATTCCAGCATTTCTCATGATGTGCTCTACATATAAGTTAAATAAGCAGGGTGACAATATATAGTCTTTAAAGGCAGAGGAACCAGAGATCAAGTTGCCAACATCCACTGGATTATCGAAAAAGCAAGAGAGTTCCAGAAAAACATCTATTTCTGCTTTATTGACTATGCCAAAGCCTTTGACTGTGTAGATCACAATAAACTCTGGAAAATTCTGAGAGAGATGGGAATTCCAGACCACCTGATCTGCCTCTTGAGAAATCTGTATGCAGGTCAGGAAGCAACAGTTAGAACTGGTCATGGAACAACAGACTGGTTCCAAATAGGAAAAGGAGTACGTCAAGGCTGTATATTGTCACCATGTTTGTTTAACTTATATGCAGAGTACATCATGAGAAATGCTGGACTGGAGGAAACACAAGCTGGAATCAAGATTGCAGGGAGAAATATCAATAACCTCAGATATGCAGATGATACCACCCTTATGGCAGAAAGTGAAGAGGAACTCAAAAGCCTCTTGATGAAAGTGAAAGTGGAGAGTGAAAAGGTTGGCTTAAAGCTCAACATTCAGAAAACGAAGATCATGGCATCTGGTCCCATCACTACATGAGAAATAGATGGAGAAACAGTGGAAACAGTGTCAGACTTCATTTTTCTGGGCTCCAAAATCACTGCAGATGGTGACTGCAGCCATGAAATTAAAAGACGCTTACTCCTTGGAAGGAAGGTTATGACCAACCTAGATAGCATATTCAAAAGCAGAGACATCACTTTGCCATCAAAGTTTCGCCTAGTCAAGGCTATGGTCTTTCCTGTGGTCATGTATAGATGTGAGAGCTGGACTGTGAACAAGTCTAAGCACCGAAGAATAGATGCTTTTGAACTCTGGTGTTGGAGAAGACTCTTGAGAGTCCCTTGGACTGCAAGGAGATCCAACCGGTCCATTCTGAAGGAGATCAGCCCTGGGATTTCTTTGGAAGGAATGATGCTCAAGCTGAAACTCCAGTATTTTGGCCACCTCATGCGAAGAGTTGACTTATTGGAGAAGACTCTGATGCTGGGAGGGATTGAGGGCAGGAGGAGAAGGGGACGACAGAGGATGAGATGGCTGGATGGCATCACTGACTCGATGAATGTGAGTCTGAGTGACCTCCGAGAGCTGGTGATGGATAGGGAGGCCTGGTGTGCTGCGGTTCATGGGGTCGCAAAGAGTCGGACACGACTGAGCTACTGATCTGATCTGATGTAATCCTTTTCCTATTTAGAATCAGTCTGTTATTCCATGTCCAGTTCTAACTGTTGCTTCCTGACCTGCATACAGATTTCTCAAGAGGCAGGTCAAGTGGTCTGGTATTCCCATCTCTTTCAGAATTTCCCATAGTTTATTGTGATCCACACAGTCAGAGGCTTTGGCATAGTCAATAAAGCAGAAATAGATGTTTTTCTGGAACTCTTTGCTTTTTCCATGTTCTAGCAAATATTGGCAATTTGATCTCTGATTTCTCTGCCTTTTCTAAAACCAGCTTGAACATCAGGAAGTTCACGGTTCACATATTGCTGAAGCCTGGCTTGGAGAATTTTGAACATTACTAGAGTGTGAGGTGAGTGCAATTGTGCGGTCGTTTGAGCATTCTTTGGCATTGCCTTTCTTTGGTATTGGAATGAAAACTGAACTTTCCTAGTACTGCGGCCACTCTTGAGTTTTCCAAATTGTCTGCCCCTATACATTTATTAGGCTGAGACTTCTTAGAGAATTATCATGTTGGATTTCATTCTCCTCAGAGAAGGAACTAATTCTCAGCATTTAAAGCAGTCATCAAAGTAACTAACCAGCAGGAGAATCAAATGACTCTTTGACATTTTTCATTTGTTCCATATCTGATGGTACTAGAACAGATTCTGGCAACACTGATCATTTTTCCCTCTTGAATCAGCTATCACTTTTGTTATTGACAAAATTTCCAACTGATATTGGCAAAATTCACAGCCAACTCCCAGCAAAATTTAAATAGGCCCCTCCAAACTTCTCCAAATTAACCAATATCTTGTAAGTCAAGAAGCCCTAAAAGTCATAGAGCCTGTAAAAGAAGCCTCCAGGTCTCATGATCCCCTATACTAGCCCTGTAACACCTCTATTATATCAGTGAGAAAACCTAAGGGCCAAGGGCGGAGGTTTGCCCAGTACTTCAGTACTTCCGTTTATCACACTTCAGTGTGATAAACAACATCACTGTGTCTGGATACCTTGTTGCTCCTAACCCTCATGGGTTACTAACATCCATTCCTGCTGAGAGCAAGTTCAACAGGAATGACCTTAAGGTCCTTACAGTTTCTACTTTGCTGCAATATGTGGATGATTTACTTCTTTGCTCTCTTTCTCAAGCTTCCTCACAGGAAGATAGCGTCCTGTTGATAAAGCTTTTAGTCTTAAAGGGATATAAGGACACCAAGAGAACTATATAATCTTTCCAAACTCAGATTCAATATTTAGGGCATCAGATATCAGAACAAGGGCTACACCTACATCCAGACAGATTTCATGGTGTCCTAAAACCCCAAAACTAAGTGACAGCTGTGAGATTTTCTCAGGTCTGTCGGTTACTGCTGAAACTGGATTCCAAATTTCTCTCTTATGGGCAAACCTCTATATGCTTTACTCAACAATAATAACCCCATCTCAATTTTATAGGAAAAAACAAGATGACAGAGACTTGAAGGCCTTAAAGGAGAGTCAGATTAATTCACTTGCCCTCTGGCATCGCAATGGTCGATTCCCTGTTTTCCTGTTTGTAAGTGAAAAGGAAAGATTGCCTTTGGGGTACTCATCCAAAAACACAAGTAGTATCAATCCATAGGGTATTATAGGCAGCAACTGGACTGTATGGCATGAGGGTACACCCCTTACCTTAGAGACATTAAATCATTTCCTTGTCAACTACAAATTGGCGCTTAACAAGAGCATTGCCAAAAACAGAGCAACAGTGACATTTGCTGTCTGTCTCTATGGAGACTGAACCCTATGCTGCTATAGCTGTTAACCTTCAATAACCCTTAAGAGAGTTCAAGGTGGAGTGAGGCACTCTGTGCTCCAAGGAATCTGGTTGGACTGGTCTTTAGATAGTTGGATATTTTTAGGAAGAGATTTTACGATCTCAATCCTTACATCTCCTCATATCTAGAGAAGCACTAAATCCCTTCATGGTGACATCAGATCCTCATGACTAACAAAAAAACTTTTGAAAAATGAATGACACTTCTTATTTAAAGTGACAATGGTAAATAGTGTCCTCAGGATGCTATTATACCTACTTTTGGTGTTTTTAAGAAAGTATCTCTATGTAATACTACTTCATCACAATAGGTTGAAATATACTCTTATATGAGCTTACATTTTAGCCAATAACAAAATTGCCTATATTCATACTGATAGTCGATATGCTTTTAGAGTAGCTTATGATTTTGGAATATTGTGGAAGCAATAGGTCTTTCTTAATTCCAGGTGAAATACAATTAAAAATGGCCCCGATGTTCAGGATTTATTGGATGCAATACTTTTAACAACTGCTTTAGCTATGATTAAGATTCAAGGGCATTCTAAATTTGATTCTACAAGAACTAGGGGTAATCGCCTTCTTAATATTTCTGCAAGGAATGCTACTTTTAAAGGGATTGCTACTTTTAAAGGGATCGACAGTAGCAAAACCTCTGTCATGGTCCAAAGGGCTATTTCCCCAAATAATAATTTAGAAGCACTGGCTAAAGAAGCCCAGCGATTTGCCTCAGAAAAGGAAAACCAAGATTGGGAATTCAACAACTATTGGTATGATAGAGAAAGCTCTGGTTTGGACCAAATAACAACCCAGTCTTACCAGAGACTAAAATTCCCACTCTTAACCACTTGTACATGCATCAAATAATTAGTCGACTGACAAAATGGTAGCCTTCATAAAGCAATATTGGTAGGGAAACATTATCAAGGCTGCAAATATTGCCTACGTCGTTTGTCCACTTGTCTGAAGTACAACCAGGGAAAACAGCTTCCAGTCATTTAAAATGCTTAATGGACCACTGAAGTTCTGGTAAATGTATTTACACAACTTCCTTTGTCTAATGGATACAAATATGTTTTAGTTACAGTCTGTGTTTTCACCTTGGACTGAAGCCTTCCCTTGTAGATAGACTACTGCTTCTTCTGCGGCTAAGGTCCTATTGGTAAAGATTATTCCTAATTGGGGAATTCCTCTCAAAGTCCACAGTGATCAAGGAACCCCAGTTCACTGGCCAGGATGCTTCGGCCAATCTGCACTGTTTGACCAGTTTTACAACACTTTCACTGTGCCAGCCATTCTAAATCCTCTGCTTTAGCCTAATGCAATAATGACATTATTAAGACTCATTTGAAATACTTTGTAGAAGCCCTCCAAATACCTTGGTCAAAATTATTGCTGTTGGCTCTTCTAAATCTTAAATCTACACTTTTTTAAACTCATAAACACTCATTCTTTGAGACAGAGGATACTCAATGTACTTGGCACTGGGTTTTTTTGACTCATACTAACAAAATGAGAGATACTGCAGTATTGCAAAGACCTAATTGTTTATAAAACAAATAACCATGTTTTGGTAGAGAAATATTTTCAGAATGTATCCTCAGTAAATGAAGGTCTTAAGCTTCATACCTTACAATCTTGAGATTTTATCTATTGGGAAAAAAAAAAAAAAAAACCCTCAAGAAGAACTTCTTTCAACCCTGTTGAAAAAGCCCCTATCAAGTACAGCATATAGAACCTTGTGCCACTCAGCTCTAAGAAACAAAATCTTGAATTCTCATCACACAACTAAAGAAAGCACAAGCCCTGCCTAGACCATCTGGTAACCGAAAAATAAATATTTCTCAAATGGAAACTAGTGACATCAGAGGAGACAGCTTTCCTAAGACTAGCTGGATGATTCTCACCTAATCGTTGATAACAACATAACCATTCAGATGATTTCCAATGTCTATGATCTTGAGCATTAGTTAGAAAGTGCCTGAAAGTTTTCTTCCCTGCCCCTTCTTGTCACCTGAACATGATCTTAACAGGTTTTCAATCTGTGGTCCTTCCCTTTTGAAGGAGAGAAAAGAGCTGAAACGAGAACACCTGACACCTAATTGGCAAGGTTTCCCACAGAGAACTTGATCAAAAGAAGAAAATGTAAAACATTAATAAACAGAAACTTCAATTCGACTTGGGAGACCAGAACAGGGAACCCTCAATGAACTCAAAAGTCCAACAGGGAAAAAAAAGACTCTTCTTTCCTGGCTGACACACAGCCAGTGAAAAGCCATGGGCTCCAGGTGGCGCTAGTGGTAAAGAATCCACCCACCATTGCAGGAGACCTAAGAGGAGGTGGTTCAATCCTTGAGCGGGAAAGATCCTCTGGAGGAAATGTCAACCTACTACAGTACTTCAGTATTCTTGCTGGAAGAAATCCATGGACAGAGGAGTCTGGCCGGCTACAATCCAAGGGGTCACAAAGAGTCAGATAGCTTGAGCATCAGAATACACACTGTTTACTAGAACTTACAGCTTTCTCTGCCTCCCAAGAAAACTGTTCTCCTCTCTTGCCACAGGGGGCCTTGCACATGGGGCATCATGGTTATTGGCCCCAAACTACCATTCTATGCTGATCCTGAATAAACTCATCTTCAGTGGAAAAATATCTGGCAGTCTATTTGTTTCAGGTCACAAATAGTAATAGTTACCTGCAAATTAAGATTGTTCAATGCCCAATTAATTAGAAGACAACTTCTACTCCAAGACCAAAATCAGATATGAAAATAGAATTTGGGGTGAGAATATTCTGCTTCATAGGAGAAGGTCAAAGTATTGATAACTCTGCTTAAAATCCTGTAAACGTTCAGATACTTTCTCTTAGCTGTGTGCACTGAACCTTCAGAGTTTTTCCAATCTGAACTCATTATCTACAGTGCTCTGAAATGCACATTCAAAATACCTTATTTCATGGTTAGTAGTTTTTTATTTTCTTCCTTCCGTAAGAACACATTTTCAATGATTCTCTACAACAAAAATATGTACTACTGTCTTTAGAAAATAGATTCATCAGTAATTTGAACTGACTCTAGTCCTAAATATTACACATTAAACAGGCACATCTGCTTCCTTATTAAGGCCCACACATCAAGGTTAGAAAATATCATCTCTCTCCTGGGAGCATTCCAGTGGCTACATGGTGATAACTGACACAAGAACGTTTTGAACACAAGTGAACACATGTAGGAAATCCACTTCAGGAAGCAGTAAACAGAGTGCAAATCACAGACTCTGGTGATCTCTGTATCCTCCATCATTTTACTTTCCTAAACCTGATTCTATTTTATATTCTTAATCCCATGCTCCCTTTTAAACTATAAATTAATAGATCATCAATAGTGTAACAGCATTTCAGGTATTTTTTTTTTTTAATTCTTTGTTTTTAAATGCAATCTTAGCCACTCAGAGGCAACTTGTCAGATACAAATATAGATTATATGTTATAATCACATTATATGCTTTTATTTATTGGTTATAATTTGTTATTTAGGTCATACTAATAGATAGATAGATAGGACTCCACAAGACTGTAAGCACATCACACAATATATTGAGCAAATCAGGAGTAAAGAGTGAGTGGTCAGGTCTGGAAGAGAGCAAGATCAAAAAAAGTGCATACTCAGCTGTTGTTACTCTTTAATTACTATTTCCTTAAAAAACTACTCAAATAGTGTTCTATTTATGTTTAATATCAAACAGCATCAAGCAAATAGTCACTGGTTCGGCTTCAATCTGCCTGCCAGTAAGGCATCTGTGATGATTATCGTGCATTCATTTACCATGGTAAATATTAAATAAGTCCCTATTATGTTTCAAGCATTGTTGTAAATTCTGGTGTTCAGCAGTGAGCAATGCAGAATATAGTATACATTAAACCAGTAAACATACAATACATATTATTTCATATACTGATGTGTTATGTAGAAAATAATCATAGTGAAGAAAACAGAGTAAATGGGATGGGATGAGATTGTTCTGGAAGAGGATTTAAAGAAATGTGTCAAGAATAGAGATAATTGAACACAGACCAGCAGGATGAGATGTGACCCTTATAAGGACACAGGGAGGGAATGCCAAGAAGAAAGCAATCAGCAAGCTTAGAGATACTGAGGCAGAAAGAGATCAGAATAGTTGGGGGAAAGAAAGAAAGAGAATGTGGCTGAACTGTAGGTAACAAGGAGGAGAACGGTACCCGTCGATATTGTAGAAGTAGACAGCTTATAGACCACCAAAAATAAATAAGTTGATAAATAAATAAAGGAACAAACTGAGGACTTTGGCTTTTACTGTAGCTATGATTTAAAGCTCTGAGAGATTTTTTAAATGGAAGATACATGATTTGAATTGCCCTAGGGGAAGGGGCAGGAACAAACACACTGCTTGACTGGCAATAGTGTCTGCAGGCTGACCAGCTAGGATGTAACATTAATAACACAGATGAAGGATTATGATTCCTGGAAATGAGTGTTTGTTGTGGATAACAAGAAGTGTCTGGCCTCTAGATGTCCTGTGGTCATAGATAATTAGTACACAGATATGGGAGACAATGAGGAAAAGGAGAGCCTTGGATTACCCTGAAATTGTGTCCTCAGAGAGTAGGTAATTGGTGATTGTATGGATAGTAACTCATCTGGATGCCAAGCATGTATCTGGGCAAATCCATTTGCCTTTGTCCTCGGTCACAAGCCATTATCAACATTTCTATTCTCCGCACTGAGCCAAGGGAGCCAACCCAGGAGGGAAGCTGACCTTTGAGGACAGCCTCCTTTGGTCACTTGCCAGCAGGATTCTCACTGGGTTCGGTCAACTGGAGTAGGATTTAAATGATCTCTCACATGCTACTGATTTATAAACATGTGTTTTTCTAGGGCAAGAAGTTATTCTTCATTTTGTGCCTCTATATGCAACTTTTCTAGCCAATAAATATCTAAACTCAAAATTTTCTGTAGGACACAGGAAGAATAAAAGAAAAGCAAGGACTCTGTGGGAGAGGGAGAGGGTGGGATGATTTGGGAGAATAGCATTGAAATATGTATAGTATCATATATGAAACGAGTCACCAGTCTAGGTTAGATGCACGATACTGGATGCTTGGGGCTGGTGCACTGGGATGACCCAGAGGGATGGTATGGGGAGGGAGGAGGGAGGAGGGTTCAGGATGGGGAACACATGTATACCTGTGGAGGATTCATTTCGATATATGGCAAAACCAATACAATATTGTAAAGTTAAAAAATAAAATTAAAAAAAAAAGAAAGAAAGAAAAGCAGGCCCTGGTAAGGGCCGCAAGAGAAATGTATAATTATTGATAAGCTGGATGCTATAAGGCATGAGACTCTTGGAACAAGTCCAGAGGGAACAGTTCATAATCTTGAAAACAAGATCTGATCCTGTTTCTCAACTGGAGTCTCAGAGTCACATGTTTTATGAATCTGGTGGAAAATCTATAGATAAGAATATTAGTCTTAGTTACTGATTTGTTATTGATTACTGTTTCCTAATAACTCAGTGGTTAATGATCATTTTGTTCTTTGGCCCTGAAGGCCACATGAGTTATAGTTTAACTCCCTGCATAGTCTTTCATTCACGGCTGAAAGTATAATAAAGCTAGCTTGGATTCAGTTTCGGCACCTTCACCTTGGTGGTGTTGGTTCCCTGATCCTCGCTTTTCTTTGAATTCTTGTGTCTCGTTTCTCATTCTCTCGCCTTATCGCGCTTTCAGAAACCCTGCTTGTCGAGCTAGTCTAGACATTTTCCAAACTGAACATTCTCTGGAAACATGCTTATCTTCTGTTTCTTTCTTAATTGACACAATTCTGTTGATTCCCAAACCACAAACCTATGAATGCCTCTGATTTTCTAATGGCTAGCATATACTGTGGAGAAGGCAATGGCACCCCACTCCAGTACTTTTGCCTAGAAAATCCCATGAACAGAGAAGTCTGGTAGGCTGCAGTCCATGGGGTCGCTAAGAGTTGGACACGACTGAGCAACTTCACTTTCACGTTTCACTTTCACGCATTGGAGAAGGAAATGGCAACCCACTCCAGTGATCTTGCTTGGAGAATCCCAGGGATGGTGGAGCCTGGTGGGCTGCCGTCTATGGGGTCGCACAGAGTCGGACACGACTGAAGTGACTTAGCAGTAGCAGCATATACTGATTATTAAAGTCATATGAACCAAATCTGAAAATATTATTTACTAAAATTTTCTTTAATTTTTTTGCATTTGCTGTTTTTTAAAGACATGTCATCTCTTTCTTTGGACTATTCCTCTATCCTGTGCTTAAATTTGTTCTCCAACTTACTAACTGAATGATGCTACTAACTTAAATCTTTTGATGTGTGTCATCTATAAAATTTTAAACACCTTCTCAATAGTTTAGGATAAAGTCTGTCTTTTATCTCCACACACAATTTTTTTTTTTTTTTTGGTTTTGCTAACTAGCATATCATGTGCAACCGTCATCATACAAATACTCACATCCTTAGTGTATGCGTGCACACACACGTACACACACACACTCCACATCTAGATCCAGTGAAACTAGATATATTCAATTATAGGCACACACTAGCTATATTCAACTATAGGCATATCTAAATCTTGCTTTGATAACCCACTCTCTCTTGCATAGCACACCTTTTGAATCCACTTCTACAACTATATATGTAATACACTCAAGACTTGTTTCATATGAAATGATCTTTGTCCCAGTTAGAAATAGTTCATGTACTCTTGATGTTCACAAAAGAACCCACATCTCTATATTTATACTTCCAGCACTATCTTAAAAACACTAGTTTTATTTCTATCTGTTCTAATTAAGCAGAAAATAATGATATATTCCTAATACTTTGATTGTTAAAGCTTACGCTCATTATCTCAGCCAATCAGATGTTCCATTCTGAAACTGAGAAATTTAAGGGAATAAAGAACGGATAGTTAAATTATTCAAGGGTTTTGTTGTTACAAGCTCCCCAGAAACAGCAGTACTGACACTGTAACAGCACTGAAGCGTAGAGCATTAGTCTCAGCACCTGGGTGTAGTGATAACCTCACATGCAATGCATTTCATCCTCACTCCTCAAACCAAAAGTTTTTCAGTCATTTCAATATTGGCTATTTTATGCACCTTCAAATATTTCATTGTTGTTCAGTGCTAAGTTGTGTCCAGCTCTCTGCCACCCCACTGACTGCCAACACGCTAGCTTTCTCTTTTTCCACTATCTCCTGAAGTTTTCTCAAATTCATGCCCAATGAGTCAGTGATGCTATCTAACCATCTCATTCTCTGTTTCCCTCTTCTCCTTTTGCCTTCAATCTTTCCCAGCACCAGGGTCTTTTCCAATTAGTCAGCTCTTTGCATCAGATGGTCAAAGTATTGGAGCTTCAGGTTCAGCATCTGTTCTTTCAGTGAATATTCAGGGTTGATACCCTTTAAGACTGACTAGTTTGATATCCTTGCAGTCCAAAGGACTCTAGAGAGTCTTCTCCAGCACCACAATTAGAAAGTATCAATTCTTCGGTGCTCAGCCTTCCTTATGGTCCAACTCTCACATCTGTACATGACTACTGGAAAAAACATAGCTCTGACTATTACAGACTTTTGTTGGCAAAAGGATATCTCTGCTTTTTAATATGCCATCTAGGTTTATCTTTAGAGCAACTAAAGAGCCTCTTGGTTAGGGTGAAGGAGGTGAGTGAAAGAGCTGGCTTAAGATTAAATATCAAAAAAAAAAAAAAAAAAAACTAAGGTCATGGCACCCAGCCCCATTACAGCATAGCAAATAGAAGGAGAAAAGGTGGGAGTAGTGACAGATTTTCTCTTCTTGGGCTCCAAAAACATCACTGCACACTGTGACTGTAGCCATGATATCAGAAGATGACTGCTTCCTGGCAAATAAGTGATGACAAACCTAGGCAGTGTATTGAAAAGCAAAGACATCACACTGCTGACAAAGGTCCATATAGTCAAGGCTATGGTCTTCCCAGTGGTAATGTATGGTTGTGAGAACTAGACCATAAAGAAGACAGAACCCGAAAGAATTGATGCCTTCAAACTGTGGTGCTGGAGAAGACTCCTTAAAGTCCTTTGAACAGCAAGATCAAAGCAGTCAATCTTAAGGGAGATCCACCCTCAATTTTCACTGGAAGTATTGATGCTGAAGCTGAAGCTCCTGTATTTTGGTTGTTTAATGCGAACAGATGACTCACTGGAAAAGCCCCTGATGCTGGGAAAGATTGAGGGCAGGAGAAGAGGGCGTCAGAGGATTAGAAGGCTGGACGGTATCACCAATGCAATGAAAAAAAACTTAGGCAAACTCTGGGAGGTGGTGAGAGACAGGGAGGCTTGGCGTGCTGCAGTCCATGGGGTCATAAAGAGTCAGACGTGACTGGGTGACCGAACAACAACAACTAGGTTTGTCATAGCTTTTTTTCCCAATGAGCAAGTGTTTTTTAATTTCATGGCTGAAGTCATTGTCTGCAGTGATTTTGGAGCCCAAGAAAATAGTCTGTCACTGTTTCCACCTTTTGTCCTATCTGAGGTTGTTGACATTTCTACCAGCAATCTTGACTTCAACTTGTGGTTCATTCAGCCTGGCATTCTGCATGATATACTCTGTATATAGGTTAAATAAGCAGGATGACAATATATAGCCCTGACATACTCCTTGAAAAATTTGGAACCAGTCAGCAGTTCCATGTCCAGTTCTAATTGCTGCTTCTTGATCTGCATACATTTTTCTCAGACGAGGGGTAAGGTGGTCTAGTAGTCTCTTAAAGAATTTTCTGATAATCTCTTTAAGAATTTTCCAGTTTTTTTTTTTTTTTTTGCAGGGGAAAATGGACAAAGGAAAGGATCAATGAGGGTGGGAGGGAAATGGGAAGAAAGAAGGGGAGTGATGGTGGGGAGGAGTATATGTAATTTCTTAACCAATGGCTTTCTGTTTTTAATCACAAAGAACACTTTAAAAAAATCATGTTGAATTCATCCTATATTAGGAGGTTTGTTCTCGAAATGAAAAGTTCAGGAAACAAAAAGTCCAGTTTGGGTGTCCTCATCTTAGGCACATCTTGGTATTTTGTATTGGTAGGTCTATCTTTACCACAATATATTATTTAGGACAGGATCACATTTGTCACCTCTTCCTCCCTACTACCCAAAGTGGTACCAAACCCATAAAACAGTCAATAAACCTTTACAGAGTGAACAAATAAGTCTTTTTTTTTTTTTTTAAACTCTCCTGAGTAAACTGAATTTTTTGAGGCTCGTAAGTGAATATGTTTTGCTCTTTACTTTGTCTATTACAGCCAGATTATATGAGTGGGGTATTAAAGTCTCCCACTATTATTGTATTGCTGCATATTTCTTCTATCATATTAATTGATGTTTGTCTTAGATATATCAATGTTCCAATGTTGGGTGCATATATATTTACAATTGTTATAACTTCTTTTTGGATTGTTCCTTTAAGTCGTTATGTGTAACCTTCATTGTCTCCTTTTCAGGATCTTTAAAGTCCATTTTATCTGATATAAGTACTGCTACTCCTGTTTTCTTATGGTCCATATTTGCATAGAAAATCTTTTTCCAGCTCTTCATTTTCAGTCAGTATATATCCCGTATTTTAAGGTGGTTCTCTTGTAGACAACATATATAGGGGTCTAGTTTTTGTATCCATTTGACCCATTTTAGTCTTTTGGTTGTCTCTTGTGGACAAGGTATGTAGGGGTCTTGTTTTTGTATCGATTCGGCCAGTCTTTGTCTGTTGATTAGGGCATTCAGCCCATAAACGTTTAAAGCAATTATTGATAAATAAGATTTACTTTATTGTTTTAGGTTCGAATTTATACACCCTTTTAGTGATTCCTATCTAGAGAATGTCCTTTAGTTTTTGTTGGAGAAATGGTTTAGTGGTGCAAAATTCTCTCAACTTTTGCTTATCTGTGAAGCTTTTGATTTCTCCTTCATATTTGAATGAGATCCTTGCTGGATACAATAATCTAGGCTGTAAGTTATTTTCTTTCATCACTTTAATTAAGTCTTGCCATTCCCTCTTGTCTTGGAGAGTTTCTATTGAAAGATCAGCTGTTATCCTTCTGGGAATTCCCTTGTGAGTTATTTGATGTTTTTCCCTAGCTGCTTTTAATATTTGTTCTTTATATTTAATCTTTGTTAATTTGATTAATATGTGTCTTGGGGTGTTTCGCCTTGGGTTTATCCTGTTAGGGACTCTCTGGATTTCTTGAACTTGAGTGATAATTTCCTTCTCCATTTTAGGGAAGTTTTCAACTATTATCTCCTCAAGTATTTCCTCATGATCTTTCTTTTTATCTTCTTCTTCTGGAACTCCTATGATTCGAATGTTGTAGCGTTTGATGTTATCCTGGAGGTTTCTGAAATTGTCCTCATTTCTTTTGATACGTTTTTTTTTTTCTCCTCTGATTCATTTATTTCTAGGATTCTATCTTCTAATTCACTAATCCTATCTTCTGCCTCTGTTATTCTACTATTTGTTGCCTCCAGGGTGTTTTGGATCTCATTTATTGCATTATTCATTATGTGTTGACTCTTTTTTATTTCTTCTAGGTCCTTGTTAAACCTTTCTTGCATCTTCTCAGTCCTTGTCTCCAGACTCTTTAACTGTGATTCCATTTTGATTTCGAGATTTTGGATTAATTTCGCTATCATTATTCGGAATTCTTTATCAGGTAGATTCCCTATCTCTTCCTCTTTGGTTTGGTTTGGTGGGCATCTATCCTGTTCCTTTAGCTGCTGGGTATTCTTTTGTCTCTTCATCTTGTTAAAATTGCCAAGTTTAGAGTGTCCTTACTATATTCTGGTAGTTTGTTGAATTCTCTTCATTGAGGTGGTTTACTGGTCTTTTCAATATGTGATCTCTGCCCTGTTACAGAGAGGGCAGAGATGAACACCCAAATCTAAACCGGCCAGGTTCAGACACTCGGATAATCCTCAGAAGTACAGACTTGGTTGAGTCTGCGTTTTATGCCCTTCCCAGATCCGAGTAGCGCAGGTGATGAAATGTTCAGCGAGCACAGCTGCTGCGATTTATCGCCTCTCCGCTGCTCAGTTTTCTGGGTATGGAAACAGCGCACTTTCTCAGGCAGATGTTGACCATCCAGAGCCCCAGGAAGCGTGAGTCAGCACAGAAACCTACTCACAGTTCCGTTAGACAGTGTCTCTCTAGGGCTGTAATTGCCCGCCTCCGGCCCTGGCTGCCTGTCACCGGAGTGGGACAGCCTGCAGCTAGCCAACTCTGTGCGGCCCTTTGTTCCATAGGTAGTCCTGGTGGTGTCTTAAGTTAGGGCTGGCTTTTGATGTAGTAGATAACCGACAGGCTGGTTATTTCGCTCAGATAGCGCCCGAGATAGCCAGGCCAAATCCTTTCTCAAAGCAATGCAGGCCTCGCCGCTCCTCCTAGCCCAGCCCCCGCTTGCCAGTAGCAAATGCTGGTGTCCACGCCACTTCTCTGCAAAAGGAGTTACCGCAGGGCTCGTTTTCTCGTTTTGAAGACAATGAGTTGTCTTTCTAAGTGCCTGATGTCCTCTGCTGGCATTCAGATGTTGTTTTATAGAATTTATTCAGCATTAAAATGTTCTTTTAATGGTTTTGTGGAGGAGAAAGTATTCTCCCCGTCTTACTCGTCCGCCATCTTAGCTCCTCCCTGCCTTTTTTTTTTTTTTTTTCTAATCGATACTGTCAAAGGGTTTAGTGTAGTCAATGAAGCAATATATATATATATTTTACAATTATCATGCTTTTTCTATGATCCAAGGGATATTGGCAATTTGGTCTCTGGTTCCTCTGCCTTTTCTAAATCCAGCTTGTAAATCTGCAAGTTCTCAATTCACATATATTGTTGAAGCTTAGCTTGAAGAATTTAGAGCATTACCTTGATAGCATGTGAAATGAGTGCAATTGTATGGTAGTTTGAAGATTCTTTGTCATTGCCTTTCTTTGGGACTGGAGTGATAATTGGCCTTTTCCAGTCCTGTGGCCATAGCTGAGTTTTCCAAATTTGCTAACCTATTGAGTGCAGCACTTTAATGGCATCAACTTTTAGGATTTTAAATAGCTCAGCTAGAATTCTATCAACTCCATGAACTCTATTTGCAGTAATGCTTCCTAAGGCACATTTGACTTCACAATCCAGTATATCAGGGTTTAGGTGAGTGACCACACCATCATGGTTATCTGAGTCATTAAGACCTTTCTTTTAGAGTTCTTCTGTGTAATATTCTTGCCACCTCTTCTTAGTATATTCTACTTCTGTTAGATCCTTGCCGTTTCTCTCCTTTATGGTGCTGATCCTTGTGTGACACATTTCCTTGATATCTCCAATTTTCTTGAAGAGACCTGTAGTCTTTCTTATTGTATTGTTTTCCTCTATTTCTTTGCAATGTTAATTGAAGAAGTCCTTCTTATCTCACCATGCTATTCTCTGGAACTCTGCATTCAGTTGGGTATACCTTTTCCTTTCACCTTTGTCTCTGGTTTCTCTTCATTCCTCAGCTACTTTTAGTGTCCTCAGACAATAGCTTTGTCTTTTGCATGTCTTCTTCTTTGGGATGGTTTTTGTCATTATCTCCTGTACAGTGTTATAAAACTTCAAGCATAGTTTTTTAGGCACTCTATTTACTAGATCTAATCCCTTGAAACTATTTGTCACCACTATTGTATAATCCTAAGAGATTTGATTTAGGTCATACCTGAATGGCCAGGTGGTTTCCCTATGTTCTTCAGTTGAAGCAATGAAGAGCTCATGATCTAAGCCACATTTAGCTCTGGGTCTTGTTATTGCTGACCATACAGAGCTTCTCCATCTTTGGCTGCAAAGAATACAATCAATCTGACTTTGGTATTCACCACTTAATGATATCTATGTGTATAGAAATACTCACAGAAAACTAGTCAATCTAATCACACCAGGACCACAGCGTTGTCTAACTCAATGAAATCAAGCCATGCCCGTGGGGCAACCCAGGATGGGCGGGTCATGGTGGAGAGATCTGACAGGGTGTGGTCCGCTGGAGAAGGGAATGGCAAACCACTTCAGTATTCTTGCCTTGAGAACCCCATGAACAGTATGAAAAAGCAAAATGATAGGATACTGAAAGAGAAACTCCCCAGGTCAGTAGGGGCCCAATATGCTACTGGAGATCAGTGGAGAAATAACTTCAGAAAGAATGAAGGGATGGAACCAAAGCAGAAAGAATACCTAGCTGTAGATGTGTCTGGTGATAGAAGCAAAGTCCGATGCTGTAACGAGCAATATTGCATAGGAACCTGGAATGTCAGGTCCATGAATCAAGGCAAATTGGAAGTGGTCAAACAAGAGATGGCAAGAGTGAATGTTGACATTCTAGAAATCAGCGAACTAAAATGGACTGGAATGGGTGAATTTAACTCAGAGGACCATTATATTTACTACTGTGGGCAGGAATCCCTCAGAAGAAATGGAGTGGCCATCATGGTCAACAAAAGAGTCTGAAATGCAGTACTTGGATGCAATCTCAAAAACGATAGAATGATCTCTGTTCGTTTCCAAGGCAAACTATTCAATGTCACAGTAATCCAAGTCTATGCCCCAACCAGTAACAAGAAGAAGCTGAAGTTGAACGGTTCTATGAAGACCTACAAGACCTTTTAGAACTAACACCCAAAAAAAGATGTCCTTTTCATTATAGGGGACTGGAATGCAAAAGTAGGAAGTCAAGAAACACCTGGAGTAACATGCAAATTTTGCCTTGGAATACGGAATGAAGCAGGGCAAAGACTAACAGAGTTTTGCCAAGAAAATGCACTGGTCATACTAAATACCCTCTTCCAACAACACAAGAGAAGACTCTATACATGGACATCACCAGATGGTCAACACCGAAATCAGATCAATTATATTCTTTGCAGCCAAAGATGGAGAAGTTCTATACAATCAGCAAAAACAAGGCCAGGAGCTGACTGTGGCTCGGACCATGAACTCCTTATTGCCAAATTCAGACTGAAATTGAAGAAAGTAGGGAAAACCACTAGACCATTCAGGTATGATCTAAATCAAATCCCTTATGATTATACAGTGGAAGTGAGAAATAGATTTAAGGGCCTAGATCTGATAGATAGAGTGCCTGATGAACTATGGAATGAGGTTCATGACATTGTACACGAGACAGGGATCAAGACCATCCCCATGGAAAAGAAATGCAAAAAAGCAAAATGGCTGTCTGGGGAGGCCTTGCAAATAGCTGTGAAAAGAAGAGAAGTGAAAAGCAAAGGAGAAAAGGAAAGATATAAACATCTGAATGCAGAGTTCCAAAGAATAGCAAGAAGAGATAAGAAAGCCTTCTTCAGTGATGAATGCAAAGAAATAGAGGAAAACAACAGAATGGGAAAGACTAAGGATCTATACAAGAAAATCAGAGACACCAAAGGAACATTTCATGCAAAAATGGGCTCGATAAAGGACAGAAATGGTATGGACCTAACAGAAGGAGAAGATATTAAGAAGAGGTGGCAAGAATACACAGAAGAACTGAACAAAAAAGAGCTTCACAACCCAGATAATCATGATGGTGTGATCACTGACCTAGAGCCAGACATCCTAGAATGTGAAGTCGAGTGGGACTTAGAAAGCATCACTATGTACAAAGCTAGTGCAGGTGATGGAATTACAGTGGAGCTATTCCAAATCCTGAAAGATGATGCTGTGAAAGTGCTGCACTCAATGTGCCAGCAAATTTTAAAAACTCAGCAGTGGCCACAAGATTGGAAAAGGTCAGTTTTCATCCCAATCCCAAAGAAAGGCAATGCCAAAGAGTGTTCAAACTACCGCACAATTGCACTCATCTCACATGCTAGTAATGTAATGCTCAAAATTCTCCAAGGCAGGCTTCAGCAATATGTGAACCGTGAACTTTCTGATGTTCAAACTGGATTTAGAAAAGGCAGAGGAACCATAGATCAAATTGCCAACATCCGCTGGATCATCGAAAAAGCGAGAGTTCCAGAAAAACATCTATTTCTGCTTTATTGACTATGCCAAAGCCTTTGACTGTGTAGATCACAATAAACTGTGGAAAATTCTGAGAGAGATGGGAATACCAGACCACCTGATCTGCCTCTTGAGAAATGTGTATGCAGGTCAGGAAGCAACAGTTAGAACTGTTCATGGAACAACAGACTGGTTCCAAATAGGAAAAGGAGTACGTCAAGGCTGTATATTGTCACCATGTTTATTTAACTTATATGCAGAGTCCATCATGAGAAATGCTGGACTGGAAGAAACACAAGCTGGAATCAAGATTGCCGGGAGAAATATCAATAACCTCAGATATGCAGATGACACCACTCTTATGGCAAAAAGTAAAGAGGAACTAAAAAGCCTCTTGATGAAGGTGAAAGTGGAGAGTGAAAAGGTTGGCTTCAAGCTCAACATTCAGAAAACGAAGATCATGGCATCTGGTCCCATCACTACATGGGAAATAGATGGAGAAACAGTGGAAACAGTGTCAGACTTTCTTTTTCTGGGCTCCAAAATCACTGCGGATGGTGACTGCATCCATGAAATTAAAAGACACTTACTCCTTGGAAGGAAAGTTATGACCAACCTAGATAGCATATTCAAAAGCAGAGACATCACTTTGCCAACAAAGGTTCGCCTAGTCAAGGCTATGGTCTTTCCTGTGGTCATGTATGGATGTGAGAGCTGGACTGTGAAGAAGGCTGAGTGCCAAAGAATTGATGCTTTTGAACTGTGGTGTTGGAGAAGACTCTTGAGATTCCCTTGGACTGCAAGGAGATCCAACCGGTCCATTCTGAAGGAGATCAGCCCTGGGATTTCTTTGGAAGGAATGATGCTAAAGCTGAAACTCCAGTATTTTTGCCATTTCTTGCGAGGAGTTGACTCATTGGAGAAGACTCTGATGCTGGGAGGGATTGGGGGCCGGAGTAGAAGGGGACGACAGAGGATGAGATGGCTGGATGGCATCACTGACTCGATGGATGTGAGTCTGGGTGATCTCAGGGAGCTGGTCATGGATAGGGAGGCCTGGCGTGCTGCAGTTCATGGGGTTGCAAAGAGTCGGACATGACTGAGTGACTGATTTGATCTGATGTGTATAGATGTCTCTCATATTGTTGGAAAAGGGTGTTTGTTTGACCAGTGTGTTCTCTTGACAAAATTCTGTTAACCTTTGCCTTGCTTCATTTTGTACGACAAGGCCAAATTTGTCTGTTACTCCAGGTATCTTTTGACTTTCTCCTTTTGCATTCCAATCTCCTATGATGAAAAGGACATCTTTTTTTTTTTTTGGTGTTAGTTCTAGAAGGTCTTATAGGTCTTTATAGAGCCATTCAAATTCAGTTTCTTTGGCATCAGAGGTCGGGGCTCTGGATTAGACTTGGATTACTGTGATGATGAATGGTTTGCCTTGAAACAAACTTAAATCATTCTGTCATTTTTGAGAGTGTACCCAAGTACTGCATTTCAGACTGTTTTGTTGACTATGAGGGATACTTTTTCTTGTAAGGAATCTTACCCACAGTAGTATATATATAATGGCCATCTGAATTAAATTGTTCCATTTCCATTTTAGTTCACTGATGCCTAAGATGTTGATGTTCAATCTTGTCATCTCCTGATTGTTCACATCCAACTTCCCTTGATACTTTCACCTAACATTCTAGGTTCCTATGCAGTACTGTTCTTTACAGCATTGGATTTTACTTTCCCCATTAGACACATCCACAACTGAGCATTGTTTTGCTTGGGCCCAGAAACTTCATTCTTTTCTTGAGCTATTTGTAATCACCCTCCACTCTTCCCCAGTAGCATACTGGAAACCTTTTTACCTGGGAGGGGGGCGGGCTCATTTTCTGAGGTGTCATATCTTTTTTTTTTTCCTTTTTCTAGTGCTTACGTCAAGGCTGAATATTGTCTCCATGTTTAATTAACTTATATGCAGAATACTGGCATCACTGACTCGATGGATGTGAGTCTGGGTGACCTCAGGGAGTTGGTGATGGACAGGGAGGCCTGGCGTGCTGCGGTTCATGGGGTCGCAAAGAGTCTGACACGACTGAGTGACTGATCTGATCTGATCTGATCTGATGGGGTTCTGATCAGATGGCATCACTGACTCGATGGATGTGAGTCTGGGTGACCTTCGGGAGTTGGTGATGGACAGGGAGGCCTGGCGTGCTGCGGTTCATGGGGTCGCAAAGAGTCTGACACGACTGAGTGACTGATTTGATGGCATCACTGACTCAATGGATGTGAGTCTGAGTGACCTCCGGGAGTTGGTGATGGACAGGGAGGCCTGGCATGCTGCGGTTCATGGGGTCGCAAAGAGTCTGACACGACTGAGCGACTGATCTGATCTGATCTGATCTGATGGGGTTCTTTCAGCAAGAATACTGCAGTGGCTTGCTAATTCTTCTTTCATGGGCTATGTTTTGTTAGAACTCTTCTAGAACCACCAAGACATGATGGCCATGCATGGCATGGCTCATAGCTTCATTGAGTTATGCAAGCCCCTTCACCATGACAAGGCTGTAATTCATGAAGTGAAGCGAAGTTGTGTCAAACTCTTTGCGACCCCATGGACTATAGCCTACCAGTCTCCTCTGTCCCTGGGATTTTCCAGGCGAGAGTACTGGAGTGGGCTGCCATTTCCTTCTCCAGAGGATCTTCCCGACCCAGGGATCAAACCCAGGTCTCCTGCATTGTAGGCAGGAGCTTTACCATCTGAGCCACCAGGAAGTCCCAGAGTAATTCATGAAGGAGCTTCAAATACTTACAGCTTCTTTATATACATTCATGTATATTTCTAGTTAATTCAGATAAAGTTCACTAGGAAAAAATGAAACCTAGACTGAACTGCCTTTATACTCTCAGTATCAAATAATATGCTTACATCACTGAAGCTTAATTTATATTTGCAGAGTATATAAATGAATGAATATATTTTCTCCTTAAAGATGAATAATGTAATAAACATTAATATTCATTGAGTGCCTATTTTGGGTATAGCTTTTGGAAATGCTTTGTAGAAATGAACTTATTTACTCCTAACCTCCTACCTGTGAGGTAGACCCCTGTTTTACTGTGTAGGATACTGAGGCATTAAAAATGAGTTATAAGTATCAAAGTCAAATCTTCAAATCTAGTAAACAGTGAAGCTGGGCTTTGTACTTGGACATCTATCCCACAGCCATTACACTGCCTCTTAAAGCAGGATAAGAGACATGTTTTCTTTTTGTATTTGTTTACTGAGATGTTATTTTAAGCAAAAATAAATGACTACTCTCTGAAATTTTTAACATATTACATTTCTGTACTGGTTTTTGAACAAAATAAATGTGAAAAATAATAGAAGTTTATCCAAATTCAAGAGAAGTGAAAAAAATTTTATTGATCAACTTCTCAACTGTTTGTTTTGCTTACTAATCATCATGGTCCATATGAATCCACTGATACTAATAAGAAAATCTAAGAGAAGAAAATATACCTTCAATTTAAAAGTCTAGACTCCATCAATTCCAGTTAAATGAGCATCATATTTTGTAAATTTGAATGTGTTATACTAGAAATGTATAAATATTGAAACCTATCTTACTTTATTATATATAAATATATACATATGATATGCACATATGTATGTGTGTATATATATGTACATATATCATTGTAAATGGATATATATTTTACTTCCACATAAATTAGATTTGTAAATCCTGTGTCTTTATATAGGCAAAGTCTAAGCCAAAATAAGAATTAGCTTGGCTTAGTAAATGCAAAATACCGATGAATAACTCTCTTTTGAATTTCTTCCTAAATGCTCTTATATTAAGCCTTAGAACTACAGGAACAGAGAGTTCCACAGCCTTGGAACCATGACAAAGACATCTTCCCCTGAATTTTACATCACTTATATCACTTAACTATAAAATGTCAGAAATGAAAATGACACCACCAGAAGTTATCTCAGATCTTAACTTTTCACCACAATTATGGCCTTAAGAGCAAAGCACAAAAAAATTCAAAGAGCACAAAACTAGAAGTAAAAAGAAACTGCGAAATTTCCAAAACACTTGCTTTCAATTTTACCTATTAAAGAAAGCATTATTTTTTAAAAGTCAATATTCTACAATCAGAACTTTTTTCTTGACCTATAAAAAATGTGAGGATACAATGTTCATAGTTCTGAGAAATAAAGCCCTGGTACTTATTCCATTGTTCAGTATACCCTAATATGAGTATAAATTCAAATATTTTATTCACATGTTTGCATCCACTCAGATCAGATCAGATCAGATCAGTTGCTCAGTCGTGTCCGACTCTTTGCAATCCCATGAACCGCAGCATGCCAGGCCTCCCTGTCCGCTACCAACTCCCAGAGGTCACTCAGACTCACATCCATAGAGTCAGTGATGCCATCCAGCCATCTCATCCTCTGTCGTCCCCTCTACTCCTGCCCCGAATCCCTCCCAGCATCAGAGTCTTCTCCAATGAGTCAACTCTTCGCATGAGGTGGCCAAAATACTGGAGTTTCAGCTTTAGCATCATTCCTTCCAAAGAAATCCCAGGGTTGATCTCCTTCAGAATGGACCGGTTGGATCTTCTTGCAGTCCAAGGGATGCTCAAGAGTCTTCTCCAACATCACAATTCAAAAGCATCAATTCTTCGGCGCTCAGCCTTCTTCGCAGTCCAGCTCTCACATCCATACATGACCACAGGAAAGACCATAGCCTTGACTAGACGAACCTTTGTTGGCAAAGTGATGTCTCTGCTTTTGAATATGCTATCTAGGTTGGTCATAACTTTTCTTCCAAGGAGTAAGCGTCTTTTAATTTCATGGCTGCAGTCACCATCTGCAGTGATTTTGGAGCCCAGAAAAATAAAGTCTGACACTGTTTCCACTGTTTCCCCATCTATCTCCCATGTAGTGATGGGACCAGATGCCATGATCTTCGTTTTCGGAATGTTGAGCTTTAAGCCAACCTTTTCACTCTCCACTTTCACTTTCATCAAGAGGCTTTTTAGTTCCTCTTCACTTTCTGCCATAAGGGTGGTGTCATCCGCATATCTGAGGTTATTGATATTTCTCCCAGCAATCTTGATTCCAACTTGTGTTTCTTCCAGTCCAGCATTTCTCATGATGTACTCTGCATATAAGTTAAACAAACATGGTGACAATCTACAGCCTTGACGTACTCCTTTTCCTATTTGGAACCAGTCTGTTGTTCCATGACCAGTTCTAACTGTTGCTTCCTAACCTGCATACACATTTCTCAATAGGCAGATCAGGTGGTCTGGTATTCCCATCTCTTTCAGAATTTTCCACAGTTGATTGTGATCTACACAGTCAAAGGCTTTGGCATAGTCAATAAAGCAGAAATAGATGTTTTTCTGGAACTCTCTTGCTTTTTCCATGATCCAGCGGATGTTGGCAATTTGATCTCTGGTTCCTCTGCCTTTTCTAAAACCAGCCTGAACATCAGGAAGTTCACGGTTCACATATTGCTGAAGCCTGGCTTGGAGAATTTTGAGCATGACTTTATTAATTCACCACAAAAAATTTTTGAGGCAATAGTGTATCTTGAAATCTGTGGCCTGCAAAAACTGCAAATATTTTGAAAATATTATGAATAGGTGTGTGTGTGTGTGTGTGTGTGTGTGTGTGTGTATGTGTGGTGTGTGTGTGTATTACATAAGACATATAGTGTCAATGATCTACACTGAAGTTATTGGCAATCATTGACCTAAATCATTTCCTAAATTCATTCCTATATTTATTCATGAGCATTAAACACTAGTGATTTTGAAATATTTCAAATAATTTTGAAAAATTATTTACATGTGAAAGAGAAGGAATTCTATTGGTTCAAAGAGAGAAGCAGGACTCAACTTGATCAGATCAGATCAGATCAGATCAGTCGCTCAGTCGTGTCCGACTCTTTGCGACCCCATGAACCGCAGCACGCCAGGCCTCCCTGTCCATCACCAGCTCCTGGAGGTCACTCAGACTCACACCCATCAAGTCAGTGATGCCATCCAGCCATCTTATCCTCTGTCGTCCCCTTCTCCTCCTGCCCTCAATCCCTCCCAGCATCAGAGTCTTCTCCAATGAGTCAACTCTTCGCATGAGGTGGCCAAAATACTGGATAGGTTTCATGTTAGTTTTCTTTTCTAAATCTACTGGGAGGAACTGAAATCTGAGAAGGGAAGGTTTACTGCATGGGGAAAATTCAGAGTAAGACAGTAATTAAATTAAGTCTGAAATAATCTAACCTAATTTCTTTATCATACTAGTAGTCACATAGAATGCATTTTCTTCAGCATCTCTAAACACAAACATTACCAGAAGGTGAAAACTGAAATTAGACTGATTATGTACTTTGCAGCCAAAGATGGAGAAGCTCTATACAGTCAGCAAAAACAAGACTAGGAGCTGACTGTGGCTCAGATCATGAACTCCTTATTCCAAAACTCAGACTTAAATTGAATACAGTAGGGAAAACAACTAGGTCATTCAGGTATGACCTAAATAAACCCCTTACATTTATGCTGTAGAAGTGACAAATAGGTTCAAGGGATTAGATCTGACAAACAGAGTGCCTGAAGAACTAAGGATGGAGCTTCGTAACACTGTATAGAAAGTGGTGATCCAAAGCTTCTCCAGGAAAAGAAATGCAAAAAGGCAAAATGGTTGTCTGAGGAGGCATTATAAATAGCTGAGAAAAGAATAGAAGCAAAAAGTAAAGAAGAAAAGGAAAGATACACCCTCTGAGTGTAGAGTCCAAAGAACAGCAGGGAGATATGACAGCCTTCCTAAGTGAACAATGTGAAGAAACAGAGGAAGACAATAGAATGGGAAAGACTAGAGATCTCTTCAAGTAAAATCAGAGATACCAAGGGAATATTTCATGGAAAGATGCTCACAATAATGGACAGAAATGGTATGGACCTAACAGAAGCAGAAGATATTAAGAAGAGGTGGCAAGAATGTACAGAAGAACTATACAAAAAAGATCTTCATGACCCAGATAACCACTATGGTTTGATCATTCACCTAGTGCCAGACATCATGGAGTAGAAAGTCAAATGGGACTTAGGAGGAATCACTACAAACAAAGCTCATAGAGGTGATGGAATTCCAGCTCAGTTCAAGTCGCTCAGTCGTGTCCAACTCTTTGAGACCCCGTGTACTGTAGCATGCTAAATTTCCTGGTCCATCACCAACTCTTGGGGCTTACTCAAACTCATCTCCAGAATCAATGATGCCATCCAACCATCTCATGTTCTGCTGTCCTCTTCTTCTCCTGCCTTCAACCTTTCCCAGCATCAGGGTCTTTTCCAATGAGTCAGTTCTTCACATTAGGTGGCCAAAGTATTGGAGTTTCAGCTTCAACATCAGTCCTTCCAATGAATATTCAGGACTGATTTCCTTTAGGATGGACTGGTTGGATCTTCTTGCAGTTCAAGGGACACTCAAGAGACTTTTCAAACACCACAGTTCAAAAGCATCAATTCGGTGCTCAACTTTCTTTACAGTCTACGTCTCACAACCACATATGACTACTGGAAAAACCAAAGCATTGACTAGATGGACATTTGTGGGCAAAATAATGTTTCTGCTTTTCAATATGCTGCCTAGGTTGGTCATAGCTTTCCTTCCAAGGATTAAGTACCTTTTAATTTCAAGGCTGCAGTCACCATCTGCAGAGATTTTGGAGCCCCCCAAAATAAATGTCTGTCACTGTTTCCATTGTTTCCCATCTATTTGCCATGAAGTGAAGGGACCAGATGCCATGATCTTAGTTTTTTGAATGTTGAGTTTTAAGCCAACTTTTTTTCACTCTTCTCTTTCACTTTCATCAAGAGGCTCTTTAGTTCTTGCTTTCTGCCATTAGGATGATGTCATCTGCATATCAGAAGGTATTGATATTTCTCCTGGCAATCCTGATTCCAGGTTGTGCTTCATACAGCTCAGCATTTCACATGATGTAATCTGCATATAAGTTAAATAAGCAGGGTGATAATATATGGACTTGACATACTCTTCCGATTTGGAACCAGTCTATTGTTCCATGTCCAGTTCTAACTGTTGCTTTTAGGCCTGCATACAGATTTCTCAGGAGGCAGGTCAGGTGGTCTGATATTCCTATTTTTAAGAATTTTTCACAGTTTGTTGTGATCCACACAGTCAAAGGCTTTGGCATAGTCAATAAAGCAGATGTTTTTTTCTGGAACTATCTTGCTTTTTCGATGATCCAGCAGATGTTGGCAAGTTGATCTCTGGTTCCTCTGCTTTTTCTAAATCCAGCTTGAACATCTGGAAGTTCATGGTTCATGTACTGTTGAACCCTGGCTTGGAGAATTTTGAGCATTATTTTGCTAGTGTGTGAGATGAGTGCAATTGTGTGGTAGTTTGAGCATTCTTTGGCATTGCCTTTCTTTGGGATGGAATGAAAACTGACCTTTTCCAGTCCTGTGGCCACTGCTAAGTTTCCCAAATTTGTTGGAATATTGAGTGCAGCACTTTCACTGCATCATCTTTTAGGATTTGAAATAGCTCAACTGGGATTCCATCACCTCCATTAGCTTTGTTGCTAGTGATGCTTCCTAAGGCCCACTTAACTTTGCATTCCAGGATGTCTGGTTCTAGGTGATTGATCACACCATTATGGTTATCTGGTTTATGAAGATATTTTTTTATATAGTTTATGTGTGTTCTTGTTACCTCTTCTTAATATCTTCTATTTCTGTTAGGTCCATATTTCTGTCCTTTATTGTACCCATTTTTGCATGAAAAATTACTAAAAAATGCTGCTGTGAAAGTGCTTCATCCAGCCCGGCATTTTGCCTGATGTACTCTGCATATTAGTTAAATAGACAAGGTAACAATATAGAGACTTGACATGCTCCTTTCCCAATTTGGAACCAGTCCATGTCCAGTTCTGTTGTTTTTTGACCTGCATACAACTTAGACAGCATAATAAAAAGCAGAAACATTACTTTGCTGACAAAGGTCTATAAACTCAAAGCTATGTTTGTTTGTTTTTTTTTTTCCCCCAGTAGTCATATATGGATGTTGAGAATTGGACCAGAAAGAAGGCTAAGTACCAAAGAATTGATGCTTTTGTACTGTGGTGTTGGAGAAGACTCTTGAGAGTCCCTTAGATGGCAGGGTATTCAAACCAGTCAATCCTAAAGGAAATCAATCCTGAATATTCATTGCAAGGACTGATGCTGAATTTGAAGGTACAATACTTTGGCTACCTGATGGAAAGAGTGGACTTACTGGAAAAGACCCTGATGCTGGGCAAAACTGAGAAGAGGGCGACTGAGGACGAGATGGTTTGATGGCACCACTGATTGAATGGGTATGAGTTTGAGCAAGCTCTGGGTGATGGTGAAGGACAGGAAAGCATGATGTGCTGCAGTCCATGGGGTTGCAAAGATTCGGACACGACTGAGAGACTGAATAACAATTCTCCTAATTCTCTAGATTCTTGTTCTGCTTTATTCTTTTGCTTTCAATGCCTGGTTTTTAGCTTTTACTCAGATTTCATTTCCTTGCTCTAGACCCTGCATCTGTTTTCTGGAAGCCAGAGTTTCCATTACTTTGATTTGTAGGGAAGAAAAAAAATGAAGCATTAGAGAATTATCCAAGAGGCATGAGTGCATCATCCTCGTAACAAATCTCTCCAAATCTATAGATACTGATGTCATCTTCAGACTTCATAGATTTCTGGCAGAAATATTCAAAGAAATGCAAACTTAGATTCCCCCAAAATTAATTTTAAAATATAGAGACATCAGCTTGTATAGGTGTCTTGAACAGGCACCTATAGCATCAAATAGAATAATGGAGAAAAAAGTCCAAATATAAACTTTGATAGAATCAGTTTTTAAAGCATCAAGAGACATTTCTGAAGACTTACAGAAATGAAAAGCAATTAGTAAATATTAAGAAATGTCCTTCAGAGCAACACTGGATACATGAAACCAATGAATTAATATTATATTTTAAAGGTAAAAAAATTTATTATTTTTATTTATTTTTTTTATTTTTTAGAATGTGTTCATTCACTTTATTTGTTCCTTGAACCTATTTATAAATATTTTCTGCATCATACTAGGTCACTTTTATTTTTTATTATTTTTTTCAATTATATTTTATTTTGCTTAACTTTACAACCTTGTATTGCTTTTGCCATATGGAAAAATCACAATAAAATGAACACAACCTTAGCCACAAAAATCCTCATATTATTAAATAATGAATGTCACTTATCTATATTACCTATTTAGAACAAATTGCAAGTTGAAAATTAGTGGATATATTAAAAATATCTTTTTTTTTTTTAGCTTTCAATGCAGCAAAATTTATTGTCTATTTTATACATCAAAATGGATTTCCTCTGAAAGAAAAGTTACCCTCATGCTTTCTGGAACATGGTATATAAGGGAAACATACTAACTCCCTCAATGATAGTGACTTCTCTGTTCTATTTTATAAATTACTGGCAAAGCAATAGGAAGATTTCCTGTTGTGCAAAAATATCTTATTTCTAAAAACAGTTTAAAACAGTTGTAAATCCACACATAAAAGAAAAAAATGCTTAGAAGAGATTATAGATAACTAAATTGTTTTTGCTGTTGAGTTAGGCAATGGCACTCCACTCCAGTACTCTTGCCTGGAAATTCCCATGGATGGAGGTGCTGGTTAGGCTGTAGTCCATGGGGTCGCTAAGAGTCAGACATGACTGAGCAACTTCCCTTTCACTTTTTACTTTCATGCACTGGAGAAGGAAATGGCAACCCACTCCAGTGTTCTTGCCTGGAGAATCCCAGGGACAGGGGAGCCTGGTGGGCTTCCGTCTATGGGGTTGCACAGAGTTGGACACGACTGAAGCAACTTAGCAGCAGCAGCAGCAACTAAGTCATATATGACACTTTTTGTGACCCTATGGACTGTAGCCTTGCTACAATCCTCTCTCCCTGGGATTTTACAGGCAAGAATACTAGAATGGGTTGCCATTCCCTTCTCCAGGAGATCTTCTCGACCAAGAGATTGAACCCATGTCTTCTGAGTCTCCTACATTGGCAGGCAGATTCTTTACCACTGAGTCACCAGTGAAGTCGCTAGAACTAAACTACTTTAATAAAACATATAGGAAACAGTTGGAGGGAAATTTTTAACTTGAAAGTCATATTTTCAGAAGTAAGTTTGAAAACTATGATCTCAGTCTTTAACTACAAAAGATCCAATTTGAAAATATTAATAGGGTACACTTTTCAAAAGCATGGAATAATAATAATAATAAAGGTAAATCAATTAAAGAAATAGGAAATTGGGGAAATCATAAAAAATGGTTCATCAAATATATATTATTTTTGAAAAGATTTTTATTATTCAATAGAAATTCTCATATTGTTTGATCAAAACAAAATTTCTCATATTCCATAACTGAATATGGTATAATTTTACTCAGTGCTGTGTATTTTGGAATTTGCTTAGCTAAGAAAATTAATGTGGTGGCTTAGTTGCTTAGTCCTGTCTGACTTTTTGTGATGCCATGGATTTTAACCTGCCAGACTCCTCTGTCCATGGTATTTTCCAGGCAAGAATACTGGAGTGGGTTGCCATTTCCATCTACAGGGGAACTTCTCCATCCAGGGATCAAACCCAGGTCTCCTGCATAGCAGGCAGATTCTTTACTGACTGAGCCATCAAGGAAGCCTAATTTCTCACCTTAAGAGAAAGAAACACTGATGTGTCAGTAGAAGCTTCACCACAAAATTAATAGTAATCTAAATAACACTGACCCTTGTCTTATTTTAGTAATTTAGCTATTACAATAAACATACTCTCTCTCTCTCCCTATTTCTCCTACCCAGATTAGGAAAACTTTGTTAAATCCTTAAAATTCAAACATAAAGCAAAAACACAGACAAATGAGACTTGGTAAGCACTCTACTTGAAATTAGGTTCTCTGCTGCTGCTGCTGCTAAGTCGCTTCAGTCGTGTCCGACTCTGTACGACCCCATAGATGGAAGCTCACCAGGCTCCCCCGTCCCTGGGATTCTCCAGGCAAGAACACTGGAGTGGGTTGCCATTTCCTTCTCCAATGCATGAAAGTGAAAAGTCAAAGTGAAGTCGCTCAGTCGTGTCCGATTCTCAGCAACCCCATGGACTGGAGCCCACCAGGATCCTCCGTCCATGGGATTCTCCAGGCAAAAGTACTGGGGTGGGGTGCCATTGCCTTCCCCGTAGGTTCTCTAGTAGGTTCAAATCTAAATAATAATTTTCCTTGCTATTTTTCATTTTATAAATCAAGTAACTTCAGTATCAAATTCAGTATGTAGATTTTTTATATACCTTAAATTGTTTTGTATGAATATTCTCCTAATTTCTCATCTTAAGAGACACAAACACTGATGTGTTAGCAGAATCTTCACCACATAAATTAGTAAATACTAGAATAACATTTTTGTCTCAAACTAGTTCATCCACAAATCAGAAGACTGTCCATATTATTTTGTTCTTAAATCCAAGGCAAGCTATTTGCTCTACTGCTGAGGAATAATACAGAGGAGAAAAATACAACTTAACTTGAAAATAAATTTCCAGGAAAACAAGAAAATAAATATTAATTTAAAATAAGTGACGTATATGTTTGCCAACAAAGGTCCCTCTAGTCAAGGCTATGGTTTTTCCTGTGGTCATGTATGGATGTGAGAGTTGGACTGTGAAGAAGGCTGAGCACCAAAGAATTGATGCTTTTGAACTGTGGTGTTGGAGAAGACTCTTGAGAGTCCCTTGGACTGCAAGGAGATCCAACCAGTCCATTCTAAAGGAGATCAGCCCTGGGATTTCTTTGGAAGGAATGATGCTAAAGCTGAAACTCCAGTACTTTGGCCACCTCATGCGAAGAGCTTACTCGTTGGAAAAGACTCTGATGCTGGGAGGGATTGGGGGCAGGAGGAAAAGGGGACAACAGAATATAAGATGGCTGGATGGCATCACTCACTCCATGGACATGAGTCTGGCTGAACTCCGGGAGGTGGTGATGGACAGGGAGGCCTGGCGTGCTGCGATTCATGGGGTCACAAAGAGTCGGACATGACTGAGCGACTGAAATGAACTGGACTGAATGTATATGTCAAAGATGAATTTGTTATTCTGTAATATGAGGATGTTTAGATGTTTTGATGGTTTTCATAACACTTTCATTTTCATATGGACATTTTAATCATTACTTTTCATATCTGACTGCAAGATTTCTAGGAAAAATATATATCTGAGTGCATATTATATATTGAATATATAAAACATATATGGATTCAAATAAATTTATTGAAACAGATAAATACTGTAGACCTGATACATATGTGAATATCTATCTATCTATCTATATCTATATATATATATAGACATATGTATAATGATTCCAGGATAAACCTAACAATAAATACAATATAGAATAAAGATACTGTACTAGTATTTACTATTTACTGTATCACTAGGACTACATTGATCACTTCAAGCAAAATCTGATTCACTTGTCATTCTTGACAAAAATCTGTCTCAGAAACAATGTTTTCTGATCACAGCCCCACTTCCACCAACATTAAGATATATATATATATATATTTTTTTTTTCCAACACAGTCACAGAAGAGTCCCCAACTTTTGATATATAATGAAGATAAGATTTCTGAGTTTAAAGCAGAACATTTCTTAGTTTAATGTAACCAATTTTTTGAAATAACCAGCCGATTAATGCTTTTTATTTTTTTTTTATTTTTATTTTTTTAAATTTTATTTTTATTTTATTTAACTTTACAATATTGTATTGGTTTTGCCATGTATCAAAATGAATCTGCCACAGGTATACACGTGTTCCCCATCCTGAACCCTCCTCCCTCCTCCCTCCCCATACCATCCCTCTGGGTCTTCTCAGTGCACCAGCCCCAAGCATCCGGTATCAGGCATCGAACCTGGACTGGAGACTCATTTCATATATGATATTATACTTATTTCAATGCCATTCTCCCAAATCATCCCACCCTCTCCCTCTCCCAGAGTCCAAAAGACTGTCCTATACATCAGTGTCTCTTTTGCTGTCTCGTATACAGGGTTATTGTTACCATCTTTCTAAATTTGATTAATGCTTTTTAAATTCTTCATTTGCTTTAACTTGATGTCAAGCTGCAATTATTCAGGTTCCCTCAACTTTGCCATCAGGGCTCACGTGGGATCATATGACTCATAGAGGGATAGTGCAAGGTAGCTTAACATTTTATAGATTAGAACAATTTCTCACTGTTTACCTCAAATATGATTCCAAGGTTTTCTTTCCTAGACCTCCAGTTGGCCTAGAAAATAAAATTCTTTTTGTGCGTGTGTGTATGTGATAGACATCAAGTCTTCCATTGAGAAATGCTCTACATTTAAAATCTACACTTCAGTTTACTGAGCCTATGTTTTCCTTCCTCTACTTGTTAAGAACAATCTTAACTCCAGCAAGAAGGCTTTAGAATGACTTTTTTTTCCTTTTTATCTATAGTTTTCTAAAATGGCAATATGATTACCACATACTTCCACAAGTCAGTGCAATCTAGAAACCAGGATAGAACTCAGAGAATAAAAATCTGGGTCTTAAACTTGGTTGCACAACAATGCAGGTATGATGAATGTATGATGTCTAGGTCTCATTTTCTCCATTTGTTAAAAAAAGCTAATAAAATCCTAATAGATATTTTGTTGAGTACTACATAATATCTAATACTACTTAAAAGAACATTTATTAAATTATTATACATAAATTCATTCACTGATATTAGTATTCGCTAAGGTATGTAGTCACACAGAGTCGGACACGGCTGAAGCGGCTTAGCAGCAGCAGCAGCAGCAGCATTCTGGGCTTTCCAGGTAGGGCAGTGGTAAAGAAGTTTAACACCAACTCAGTGGTGTACTGTGACTCTATAATATGCATAGTGGTGTTGGAGAAGACTCTTAAGAATCCCTTGGACTGCAAGGAGATCCAACCAGTCCATTCTAAAGGAGATCAGCCCTGGGTGTTCTTTGGAAGGAATGATGCTAAAGCTGAAACTCCAGTACTTTGGTCACCTCATGCAAGAGTTGACTCATTGGAAAAGACTCTGATGCTGGGAGGGATTGGGGGCAGAGGTAAAAGGGGATGGCAGAGGATGAGATGGCTGGATGGCATCACTGACTTGATGGACGTGAGTCTGAGTGAACTCCAGGAAATGGTGATGGACAGGGAGGCCTGGTGTACTGCAATTCATGGGGTTGCAAAGAGTCAGGCCCGACTGAGCAACTGAACTGAACTGAATGCCAATAAACACAATTTGTACATGTGTGCCTATTAAGATATTAAGTTCAAATTTGTTTGGGAATATTCTGCTATACCAAGATCAATTTAGTTGTAAAAAGTAGAAAAAATAATTCACTTGTTTAGCACAGTATAATTTAAAATATAATCACCATAGCTTTTAAAAAGATAATAAGGCTATTTTTAAATTATTTGAGGGTACACAGATAAACACAAATCTCAAAAATCACCAAGTTTCATAGAATGAATTAAAATGTATTTTCTCATTCCACTTAACACAGTTATGACATTAAATTTTCAAAGTTCTGGATATGAGTCATTACCTACTAATAGTCACCTGGAATTTTTATTATTATTATTTTTGCTATGGCATGGTGCCATGTGTCTGATGGTGTCAATGTTTATTTAAGATCAGCATTTTCTAGAGGTTTCTGCTGTGTTTGTTTTTTATTTCCTTACTGCTGTAACACAACTGTCTATAACTTATTTATATTGCCTTCTTCAAACAACTATTGATTTAACTTTTCATTGTGTACATAATATCATAGTTTTTTTTTTAAGTTTTTAGATTTTATTTATAACTTTTAGTAGAAAATCATGCATGTTATCAACTAATTTGAAGATACATTAAATTGAAGAATCCTGGATCTTGTTTTTCTATATAATTTACTTTTTACTGGGTTTTTATAGTGTACTTCAGTGCATATCTATGATAATAAAGTCAAAATTACAAAAATGTATTTCATTAAACATTTTAATACTATGCAATAAATTATGAATAATAACTACCACTTCTGATGTACTTAGTAAAATATTTTTTATAGCATACTAATATCGACATTGGACATATTAAATATTGGTATTTAAGATAACTTACAGTATACTATACATTCTGGGAAAAACAAAACAAAACAGTTTGCTACTTCTGTTTTTGCTGGCTCTTTTTGAACTTTCCACTGTGACATAGAAATACTTTTAGAATATAGAAATAGATCCAATAAAGTCTCCAGAAGAACTGCCACAAGATTATGTTAAGTATCAGAAACACTCCTGGAATGTGAAGTCAAGTGGGCCTTAGAAAGCATCACTACGAACAAAGCTAGTGGAGGTGATGGAATTCCAGTTGAGCTATTCCAAATCCTGAAAAGACGATGCTGTGAAAGTGCTGCACTCAATATGTCAGCAAATTTGGAAAACTCAGCAGTGGCCACAGGACTGGAAAAGGTCAGTTTTCATTCCAATCCCAAAGAAAGACAATGCCAAAGAATGCTCAAACTACCGCACAATTGCACTCATGTCACAAGCTAGTAAAGTAATGCTCAAAATTCTCCAAGCCAGGCTTTAGCAATATGTGAACTGTGAACTTCCAGATGTTCAAGCTGGTTTTAGAAAAGGCAGAGGAACCAGAGATCAAATTGCCAACATCCACTGGATCATGGAAAAAGCAAGAGAGTTCCAGAAAAACATCTATTTCTGTTTTCTTGACTATGCTAAAGCCTTTGACTGTGTGGATAACTATAAACTGTGGAAAATTCTGAAAGAGATGGGAATTCCAAACCACCTGATCTGCCTCTTGAGAAATTTGTATGCAGGTCAGGAAGCAACAGTTAGAACTGGTCATGGAACAACAGACTGGTTACAAATAGGAAAATGAGTATGTCAAGGCTGTATATTGTCCCCTGTTTATTTAACTTCTATGCAGAGTACATCATGAGAAACGCTGGACTGGAAGAAACACAAGTTGGGATCAAGATTGCTGGGAGAAATATCAATAACCTCAGATATGCAGATGACACCACCCTTATGGCAGAAAGTGAAGAGGAACTAAAAAGCCTCTTGATGAAAGTGAAAGTGGAGAGTGAAAAGGTTGGCTTAAAGCTCAACATTCAGAAAACGAAGATCATGGCATCTGGTCCCATCACTGCACGGGAAATAGAAGGGGAAACAGTGGAAATAGTGTCAGACTTTATTTTGGGGGCTCCAAAATCACTGCAGATGGTGACTGCAGCCATGAAATTAAAAGACGCTTACTCCTTGGAAGGAAAGTTATGACCAACCTAGATCACATATTCAAAAGCAGAGACATTACTTTGCCAACAAAGGTTTGCCTAGTTAAGGCTATGGTTTTTCCTGTGGTCATGTATGGATGTGAGAACTGGACTGTGAAGAGGCTGAGCGCTGAAGAATTGATGCTTTTGAACTGTGGTGTTGGAGAAGACTCTTGAGAATCCCTTGGACTGCAAGGAGACCCAACCAGTCCATTCTGAAGGAGATCAGCCCTGGGATTTCTTTGGAAGGAATGATGCTAAAGCTGGAACTCCAGTACTTTGGCCACCTCATGCGAAGAGTTGACTCATTGGAGAATACTCTGATGCTGGGAGGGATTGAGGGCAAGAGGAGAAGGGGACAACAGAGGATGAGATGGCTGGATGGCATCACTGACTCGATGGATGTGAGTCTGGGTGACCTCCGTGAATTGGTGATGGACAGGGAGGCCTGGCGTGCTGCGATTCATGGGGTCGCAAAGAGTCGGACACGACTGAGCGACTGATCTGATCTGATCAGAAACACTCAAAGCATATGTGGTGGAACTATACTCACATACAGGTTTTCAAAGATTAAAAGATGATTTTCAATATATATATATATATATCTTTCAGTTATTTCACTGCATCTCCCCAAACATAACCCCAGCTGAAAGGGGTAGGGGTGTTGGGATTTTGTGTTACCAAAGAAAACAGATATAAAAATTTCATTAAGTCAGTATGTGTTTTACAGGTAACTGGAAGTCAATTTTGTAATAGTTTATATCATCTTCCCTCTGAATTAAATAATAGTATTGAGATCTATTTTTCATATGCTCTTCTGCCAAGATTGACAAAAACCTGACAAATGTCTTGGCAAAATATTATCTATTTTTTATTATAAAAGTTATCACTGATTAACACTGTGATGATAAGTGTTTAAAAATTGCCTTTAAGGATCTGTACTGATGAAAGTGAATTCACTGTGAACACGATAAAATATGTTGTATTAATTTTTCTTTCATGATCCCTTTGCTCAGCAGATATTTTTTACATACATTTAAGTGTGCAGTGATACTACAGGCATTGTACAATTATTTGCTTATATGTAAACATTTTTTAAAATTTTATTTTATTTTTTAACTTTACAATATTGTATTGGTTTTGCCATATATCAAAATGACTCCACCACAGGTATACATGTGTTCCCTATCCTGAATCCTCCTTCCTCCTCCCTTCCCATACCATCCCTCTGGGTCGTCCCAGTGCACCAGCCCCAGGCAAACATCTTAAGAATAACAACATGATTATTCTTTAAGACTGCATCCACATTTTCAATATTCTGAAAGAAAAATGATCAGTTTAAATTTTTTCATCTTAAATATGTATCAGATCAGATCAGATCAGTCGCTCAGTCCTGTCCGACTCTTTGCGACCCCATGAACCCCAGCACGCCAGGCCTCCCTGTCCATCACCAGCTCCCGGAGGTCACTCAGACTCGCATCCATCGAGTCAGTGATGCCATCCAGCCATCTCATCCTCTGTCGTCCCCTTCTCCTCCTGCCCTCAATCCCTCCCAGCATCAGAGTTTTCTCCAATGAGTCAACTCTTCGCATGAGGTGGCCAAAATACTGGAGTTTCAGCTTCAGTATCACAACCACCAGTATTACAGACCTCACCTGCATATGAAACTATTCTATTACCATTATAAGAAAAATTTTATTTACACGTTTTTAAAAATTTATTTTATTGTTTTTCCACACTTCTGGGCATGTGGAATCTTAGCTTCCCAACCAGGGATTGAACCTGTACCCACTGCATTGAAAACACAGAGTCTTAACCACTGGAATGTCAAGGAGGTCCCACAAATTTTTGAATATATAAATTTAAACCTCTTGGAGTAATACTGAATGCATAGTAAACACTTTATAAAAGAAGATAAAATACAACCACATATGTCTACATAAAATGATACTCTATTCTGGTCCTTTCTCCTACAAATTTCAATATTAATCTCAGATAATCCTAACGCTATTACCAAGAATTAGTATAGAAATGATCATCTTAATTTTTCTTTCCAGTATAGCAAGTCTTAAATTTGAACCTCAATGAATTTGAAATAACTAGATATATGTAATAAAACCTTCTGTAACCTTTAGCTTCCTATTAATTTCCCCAAAATTGAATTTAACAGTTTTTCAGTAGTATAAACACCAAATATTCTTACATGAACTTTCTATCAGCTTAGACAGCAGAAGGTGAAAAGCCACACTTTATCATCAAATTCCATGCTTCATCAAGCCAAATAGCTTATTTAGATTTGAAATATAGCTTAATGATCATATCTGCCATGATTTATTTTTCAGCATGGCCCTTGACTCTGTCCATCTTCATCTTCTCTGAATTTTATAGACAGTAAAACAATATCACCAATTTTTTATACAACATATATTGCCTGAAATAATTTTTAAAAACATGTATGTTTTTTGTCATCAATTGGGAATTTCTTCTAATGGAGATGATCTATAATTTATATTGTCATAATCATAACATTGAGTTAGGCACCAAATCCATGTTTAATAAATAGCTGAATTATTTTTTTAGAAAAGTAAATAAATTGATTTGACAAAGAACATTTTTAACATTCATGTTGGGGTTATAGCAAAAAATAAAACAATCTATTAATTTGAGATAGAATATTTACAGTTTTCGACTGAATTGTGCCCCCTCCCCCTAAATTAATATGTTGAAGTCCTAATGTCTAATACCTCAAATGTGACTGTACTTGGAGACAAGACCTTTAGAGGCAATTAAAGTGATAGTCACTCAAACATGTCCAACTCTTTGCAACACTATGGACTATACAGTCCATGGAATTCTCTAGGTGTGAATACTGAAGTGGGAAGTGGGCAGCCTTTCCCTTCTCCAGGGGATCTTCCCAACGCAAGGACTGAACCCTGGTCTCCTGCATTGCAGGCAAATTCTTTACCAGCTGAGACATAAGGGAAGCCCCCAAATACTGGAGTAGGTAGCCTAACCCTTCTCCAGAGGATCTTCCTGACCCAGGATTCAAACTGGGGTCTCCTGCATTGCAGGCAGATTCTTTACCAACTGAGCTATCAGGGAAGCCCCAAAGAGGCGATTAGATTAAACAAAATCTTTAGGATGGGGCCCTAATAGGACCAGTGTTCTCATAAGTGGAAGAGACAACAGGGGCACATACTCACAGAGAAAAGGCTGCGTATGAACACAGCAAGAAGACTGCCATCTGCAAACCAAGAAAAGAGGCCTCAGGAGAAACTAAAATCTGCCAACAATTTAATCTTAGATTTTAAGCTTCTAGAACTGTGAGAAAATAAATTTCTGTTGTTTAAGTCATCCAGTCTGTGGTATTTCATTACGGGATCAGCAGCAAACAAATACAACTGTCAAAACACAATATCGTCCATGCAATTTAGCTTCTGTTAACATGAATAATTGGAGAAGGAAATGGCAACCCACTCCAGTCTTCTTGTCTAGAGAGTCCTGTGGACAGAGGAGCCTGGTAAGCTGCTGTCTATGGGGTTGCACAGAGTCAGACATGACTGAAGTGACTTAGCATGCATGCATGCATTGGAGAAGGAAGTGGCAACCCACTCCAATATTCTTGGCTGGAGAATCCCAGGGACAGAGGAGCCTGGTGGGCTGCTGTCTGTGGGGTTGCAGGGTCGGACACAACTAAAGTGACTTAGCAGCAGTAACATGAATAATTATTATTTTTAAATGAAAAAATATAACAAAATTTTTGTTATTCAATTACTGTCATTCATGTCATTTTAAAATGGCTGACAAAGTTTTTCTATTTTCATATTAGAACTACTACACTGCTTTCATCATTAATGCAAAATCGCTTATTACTCAATATTACATTGATCTGGAGAAATTAATATATTTATTTTATGAAACTGCTAAATGGAGAAGTAAAAAACTCATTTAAATTTAGGTTTTAAGAAATAAAGTAAAATAACTTTTAAATTAAAACTTAAGTATGTACCATTTTCAATTTGAGAGGATAATATCTCAAAATATTAGCAGAAAAACACATTAGCAATGTTAACTATAATTTTTAAACCCAAATCTCAATGGTCTTTCACAGATCTACATATATACATATTTTAATAAAATCCATAACCCCTTAAGTGATCAAATACCTTTTTTCTTTCTTCAGATCAGATCAGATCAGATCAGTCGCTCAGTCGTGTCCGACTCTTTGCGACCCCATGAACCGCAGCACGCCAGGCCTCCCTGTCCATCACCAGCTCCCGGAGGTCACTCAGACTCGCATCCATCGAGTCAGTGATGCCATCCAGCCATCTCATCCTCTGTCGTCCCCTTCTCCTCCTGCCCTCAATCCCTCCCAGCATCAGAGTCTTCTCCAATGAGTCAACTCTTCGCATGAGGTGGCCAAAATACTGGAGTTTCAGCTTTAGCATCATTCCTTCCAAAGAAATTCCAGGATTGATCTCCTTCAGAATGGACTGGTTGGATCTTCTTGCAGTCCAAGGGACTCTCAAGAGTCTTCTCCAACACCACAGTTCAAAAGCATCAATTCTTCGGCGCTCAGCCTTCTTCACAGTCCAGCTCTCACATCCATACATGACCACAGGAAAGACCATAGCCTTGACTAGGCGAACCTTTGTTGGTAAAGTAATGTCTCTGCTTTTGAATATGCTATCTAGGTTGGTCATAACTTTCCTTCCAAGGAGTAAGCGTCTTTTAATTTCATGGCTGCAGTCACCATCTGCAGTGATCTTGGAGCCCAGAAAAACAAAGTCTGACACTGTTTCCACTGTTTCCCCATCTATTTCCCATGCAGTGATGGGACCAGATGCCATGATCTTCGTTTTCTGAATGTTGAGCTTTAAGCCAACCTTTTCACTCTCCACTTTCACTTTCATCAAGAGGCTTTTTAGCCCCTCTTCACTTTCTGCCATAAGGGTGGTGTCATCTGCATATCTGAGGTTATTGATATTTCTCCCGGCAATCTTGATTCCAACTTGTGTTTCTTCCAGTCCAGCATTTCTCATGATGTACTCTGCATAGAAGTTAAATAAACATGGTGACAATATACAGCCTTGACGTACTCCTTTTCCTATTTGGAACCAGTCTGTTGTTCCAACTAAATAGCTAAGTTGCCAATTACTCACAGGCCATAAAATGTCTATTAAAATTTCATACTGTAAGTTTCAGTTCTATCTTCTAAGTATCTGAAAATTTTGATGGACTCTTAAAATATGTATTTGTTATATGCAAGGTTTCTTTTTTTCTACTTCAAATGTTCACATTTAAAGAACATGATTGCTAGGAATCTGCCTTTGATTGGAGAGGTTCGATTCTTGGTCGGAAAAGAAAATCCCACATACTGCAACTAAGACCCCATGCAACCAAATCAATTTATATTTTTAAAAAGAAATAGTGCTAATAAAACATTGTCATCTGCAATCTGGTGAATAGGATACTTTGGATACTGGACTGAGTCATCAGAGTTGATATCCAGGTCAACCACTTACTAGCTTTGTCGTTTGGGACAAACTGCTGCTGCTGCTAAGTTGCTTCAGTCGTGTCTGACTCTGTGTGACCCCATAGTCAGCCTCCCACCAGGCTCCCCGGTCCTGGGATTCTCCAGGCAAGAACACTGGAGTGGGCTGCCATTTCCTTCTCCAATACTTGAAAGTGAAAAGTGAAAGTGAAGTCGCTCAGTTGTGTCCAACTCTTAGCGACCCCATGGACTGCAGCCTACCAGGCTCCTCCATCCATAAGATTTTCCAGGCAAGAGTACTGGAGTGGGGTGCCATCGCCTTCTTCTTGGGACAAACTACAAACTGCTACAAACTGCTTAACATATTTGAGATCATTTACTCATCTGTAACGGGGAAGGCAATGGTACCCTTCCTCAGTACTTTTGCCTGGAGAATCCCATAGATGGAGGATCCTGGTAGGCTCCAGTCCATGGGGTCTCTAAGAGTCGGACACGACTGAGCGACTTCACTTTCACTTTTCATTTTCATGCATTGGAGAAGGAAATGGCAAGCCACTCCAGTGTTCTTGCCTGGAGAATCCCAGGGACGGGGGAGCCTGGTTCTGTCTATGGGGTCGCACAGAATCGGACACGACTTAAGCGACTTAGCAGCAGCACTCATCTGTAAATTACCATTATTCATCTGTAAACTATCCCACAAAGGATACTTAATGGCATTAGATATACTAGACAGGGGTTGGTAAACTCTATTATTCAAAGAGATGTTAGTTCAGAGTGATTAAAATATTTTGAATTATTTAAAATAAAAGTGGCCATAATAAGCATATTATGATTCTTTTGATTTGATACCAATTTTTGCATCACTTTTATTATATTGCTGCTATATGTTCCAGGAAAAGAAATCCTTTCTTTGCCTAATACAACCCAAATTAAAACAGTTTAGCTATTCAGAACAGTTACCATTTAAAAATGGTATCAGCAGGTGATCTATTGCTAGTCCTAATAATAGCTGGTTTTTATTTAGGATGGTAGCATAGACTCTTCATGAGGCTCCTTCTACAAAAAGTGAGCTCCTTGTTCTATTAAAGTTGCAAAGGAAAAGACATATACATGCACACATACACCCTTGGTTCCAATTGCTAGGTGACCAACTGACTGACTTACAAAGAAAGGTAGAAAGCCAGTTCCACAATCATTATTGAAGGAGTAGAAGTGTGAAAGCAGAGTAAATTGAACAAGATCATTTTTTATGGCATTTTTTTAAAAATTTCTGAGAGATTCACCCCCACCCCAGTTTTTTTGAGATATAAACTGGCTTATTTCAAGGTATAGGATACAATGATTTGATATATGTATATATTCTGTAATGATCATCACAGTAAGTCCAGTTAACACTGATTGCCTCACGTAATTACACTTTTTTTCCTTGTGATGAGAACTGTTAAGATCTGCTCTCTGAAGAACTTTCAAATATACAAAACAGTATTGTTAACTATAGTTACCATGTTGAACGTCACACTCTCAGAATTTATCTTTTAACTGGAAATTTGTACCTCTTGATCACCATTATCTGTTTCTCGTATCCTCCCACCTCTGGCACCCACCAATCTGTTCTATGTTTCTGAGTTCCTTTTTTTTTTTTTTTTTTTTTAGATTCCCCATATAAATGAGACCATACAGTATTTGTCTTTGTCTGACCAATTTCACTCTGAGTATAATGCCCTCACAGTTCATTCATGTTGTCACAAATGGTGGGATCTCCTTTTTTATATTGGAATAACAGTCCAGTGTGTGTGTGTGTGTGTTTGTGTGGGTGGGTTGGTGGGTGGGTGTGTGCCCCTAATAAACTAGAGTTGGGAGATCTTAATGAGAAACATTTGAGAAAGTCACACAAGTGTTGTAAGTGATTAAAAATAACTGAGATTCAATTCAGAAAGATTCATCTCATATATCCTTGCACTAAGACATTTTCCACACTTAAATCTCTGTTCTCCTTTTGTTCTCTATCTGTAGAGAAAAAAAAGCAGACTCATGAAGCGAGGAGAGGAATACATAAAGTTAGAAAACCCAGTAAGCTAAATAGTAAAAAGACCAGTTAGCACTAGTGGTAAAGAATCTACCTACCAAGCAGGAGACCCCAGAAAAGGGAGTTTGATTCTTGAATTGGGATGACACCCTAGAGAAGGAAATGATAACCTACTCCAGTATTCCTGCCTGGGAAATCCTATGGACAGAGGAGCCAGGAGGGCTACAGTCCATGGGGCAGCAGAGTTGGACAGGACTTAAAAGACTAAACGACAAGAGAAACCAGAGTGAAATCCTCTATCCAAGTTTCTTACCCCGATCTTCAGAGTAGGCATAAGTTTTAGCCTTGAAGAAAAAAGCTTTTGATTGGTTCTGATGATGAAAACTGGAGTGGTTTTGTAACTGCTTAAATGAGCATGTGATTGGAGCTTTAATGCCTGGAAGTCCTCCTTAAGAACAAAGCAGAAAAAGACTATGGCACTCCATCTAGTGGCAGGGAGAGAAACTGGCTCAGAGAGTAACTTTAGAACAAAATTACATTCTTTATCAATTTAAAATCCCTTAAAAAAAATGTGTTATACTAGGCCATGCTGCTATGGGTTTTCTTTATCTCTTACATGTTTTATTTTGCTTTTTTTTTTTTTTTTTTTTGTATTCTGGTTCCTGCAGAGAATAAGGATGCTGAAATCAAGAGAAATAAGGATATCACTTATACGGGAAAGCTGAAAAAAGAAAAAAAAAAAAAGATACTAATGAACTTATTTACAAAACAGATGGAGAGTTTGAAAATAAACTTATGGTCACTAGAAGGCAAAGTGGTGGGGGTAAACCAGGAGTATGGGATTAACATATACATACCACAAAAATAAAATAGAAAATCAACAAGGACCTAATATATATATCACAGGGAACTCTACTTAATACTCTGTAACAATTAATATAGGAAAATAATCTGAAAAAGAAAGAATATATGTACATGTATAACAATCACTTTGCTATATACAGCTGAAACTAACACAAAATAACAACACTGTGAATCAATTACTCAAAGATAAAATTTAAATTAAATTAAAAAGAGAAATAAGTAAGAAAAGTAAGTTAGCACGTAGTGCATTTTGCCTGTTCTGGCTGTAACCTCAAAAAGGAAACTTTCAAAATGGAGAAGTCTATCATTTATATGATCTAAAAAGACCCAGGTTATTATTCAGAGAAACCACTGCCAGTGGATCTAAGAAATAAGGTAGACAAATACATCTTGAGATTTCCTTCTCAGGTATCCTTAATGCTAAAGAACTGCCCCCTAATGCAGGAGACGCCAGAGATGCAGGTTCGATCCCTTGGTTGGGAAGATTCCCTGGTGTAGGAAATGGCAACCCACTCCAGTATTCTTGCCTGAGAAATTCCATGGACAGAGGAGCCTGAGAGGCTATAGTCCATGGGGTCACAAAGAGTTGGACAAGACTGAGCATGCACACACATTTACTGGAATAAATATTTCTGTGAATTGCAACACAATTAAACACATTAATTTTAGTAGTACACTCCAATGAATTTAAACACAAATATAAACTCAGTAAAAAAAAAAAAAAAAAAGCCTTCAATACAGAAAATGCAGGAGACATGGGTTTGATTCCTGGGTCGGGAACATCCCCTGGAGGAAGGCATGGCAACTCACTCCAGTATTCTTGTCTGGAAAATCACATGGACAGAGAAGCCTAGTCTGGTGGATTATGGTCCATGGGGACACAAAGAGTCAGAAAAACTGAAGCAACTGAGCATGCACACACCCAAGTAACTATCACTATAATCAAGATACAGGATTTAAACATCTATTACTGTTGGTGGTTCTCTCTCCATTCATGGGAAAATTGGCTTTGTGTCCCTGTAAATGAGAGTTGCCTCTTTAAGTGTTCTATATAATGAAAAGATAGAATAAATACCCTTTTGTATTTGGCTTTTGTCACTTACCAAAATGGTTTTGAGAATTATTCTTGTTATTTCATCGGTCATTAGATCATTCTTTGTATTGGCATTATTATATGCTGCTGTTCAGTAGCTCAGTCATGTCTGACTCTTTGCGACCCCATGGACTGCAGCATGCCAGGCTTAAATGTCCTTCACCATCTCACAGTTTGCTTAAACTCATGTCCATTGAGTTTGGTGATGCTACCCACCTATCTTTGGAGAAGGCAATGGCAGCCCACTTCAGTACTCTTGCCTGGAAAATCCCATGGACAGAGGAGCCTGGTAGGCTGCAGTCCCTGGGGTTGCTAAGAGTTGGACACGACTAGGTGACTTCACTTTGACTTTTCACTTTCATGCATTGGAGAAGGAAATGGCAACCCCCTCCAGTGTTCTTGCCTGGAGAATCCCAGGGATGGGGGAGCCTAGTGAGCTACCATCTATGGGGTCTCACAGAGTCGGACACGACTGAAGTGACTTAGCATAGCATAGCATAGCATACACCCATCTCATCCTCTGTCGCCCCCTTCTCCTCCTGCCTTCAACCCTTGCTAGCATCAAAGTCTTTTCCAAAGAGCAGCTCATTGCATCAGGTGGCCAAAGTATTGGAGTTTCAGCTACAGCAGCAGTCCTTCTAAAGAATATCGAGGGTTGATTTCCTTTAGGATTGATTGGTTTGATCTCTGTGCAGTCCAAGGGACTCTCAAGAGTATTCTCCAGAGCCACAATGCAAAAGCATCTATTCTTTGGTGCTCACCCTTCTTTTTGGTCCACTTTCACATCTATACATGACTATTGGAGAAACTATAACATTGACTATACAGACCTTTGTTGGCAAAGTGATGTCTCTGCTTTTTAAAAACACTGTCTAGGTTTGTCATGGCTTTTGTTCCAAGGAACAAGTGTCTTTTAATTTCATGGCTGCAGTCAACATTCACAATAATTTTGGAGCCCAAGAAAATAAGTTTGTAACTGTTTCCATTTTTTCCCTATTTGCCATGAAGTATGGATAGATCAAAAGCTGATCTTTCACCCATTTATAGACTTTTTTGTTGCCTATAATTTTCAGCTATTACAAGAAAAATAGCAAAATAAAATGTCAGTACAGATATTTATAAGAATATATATTTTCATTTATCTTAGGTAAATATTTAAGTCTCCAGTGATCTTGGCTCATTGTAAGTGAAAGTCATTCAGTTGTGTCTGACTCTTTTTGACCCCATGGACTATATAGTCCATGGAATATTCCAGGCCTGAATACTGGAGTGGATAGCCTTTCCCTTCTCTAGGGTATCTTTCCAACCCAGGGATTGAACCCAGGTTCCCTGCATTGCAGGCGGATTCTTCACCAACCGAGCTATCAGGGAAGCCCCAGGCTCATGGTAAGTACATGTTTAACTGTATAAGGAACTGCCAGAGTATTTTTCAAAGTGGTCATACTGTTTCAGATTTCCATCAGCAATGTAGGAGTTTGAGTTAATTTATATGCTTACCAACACTTGGTTTTCTGCCTGTTTAAATTTCAGCTATTCTTGCACTGGGTAATGGTATCTGTGATTTTAATTTGCATTTCCCTAATGACTAATTATGGTAGGCAGTATCCCAGTGCCTACTTGCCATTAGCATATGTTCTTTGGTGCACAAATTCTTTGCCCAGTTTTAATTCGGCAGTTTGTCTTCTTATTATAGAGTAATCAGAGTTTCTTATATACTTCAGATCCAAGTGATTTATCAGGTATCAGTACTGCAAATATTTTCTTCCAATCTGTGCTTTGCTTTTCTTTTCTAATGGCATTCATGCAAATCAGAATTTTTTTTAGTTTATTTGAAGCAAAATTTACCTTTTTTTTTCCCAATTGGTCATGTATTTTGCCTATCTGGGGACCACAAATATTTTCTTCTATCATTCAGTCTAGAAATATCATAGATTTAGCTTTTTCAGTTTCTATAAATCATTGAAATATAATTTTCCCTTATATTGTAGGTAGCAACTTTTTTCTCCCCTTCTCTAGTGGAGATAGTAAGTTGCTTCATCAACATGACTGAAAATATTAGCTATTCTTTCCACTGAATTACTATGACAATAGCTGAATATCACTGATAGGTCCATTTGTGGACCCTAATTTATCCTATTGATCTATATGTATATTCTCAAATAATGTAACAGCGTCCTAACTACTCTAGTTTTACTATAAATTTTAGTCACATAGTGTACATCTTCTGCCGAGGTCCAGCCCTGGCTGATCTAGGGTCTTCGGAGGGGGGACGGCGTCGGTGACTCATTTACATTTCAGTTAGAGACATTAAGAGTAATTAAAGGATAGCTCAGTATCAGATCAGATCAGATCAGATCAGTCGCTCAGTCGTGTCCGACTCTTTGCGACCCCATGAACCGCAGCACGCCAGGCCTCCCTGTCCATCACCAGCTCCCGGAGGTCACCCAGACACACACCCATCAAGTCAGTGATGCCATCCAGCCATCTCATCCTCTGTCGTCCCCTTCTCCTCCTGCCCTCAATCCCTCCCAGCATCAGAGTCTTCTCCAATGAGTCAACTCTTCGCATGAGGTGGCCAAAATACTGGAGTTTCAGCTTTAGCATCATTCCTTCTAAAGAATTCCAGGATTGATCTCCTTCAGAATGGACTGGTTGGATCTCCTTGCAGTCCAAGGGACTCTCAAGAGTCTTCTCCAACACCACAGTTCAAAAGCATCAATTCTTTGGCGCTCAGCCTTCTTCACAGTCCAGCTCTCACATCCATACATGACCACAGGAAAGACCATAGCCTTGACTAGGCGAACCTTTGTTGGTAAAGTAATGTCTCTGCTTTTGAATATGCTATCTAGGTTGGTCATAACTTTCCTTCCCAGGAGTAAGCGTCTTTTAATTTCATGGCTGCAGTCACCATCTGCAGTGATTTTGGAGCCCAGAAAAATAAAGTCTGACACTCAGTATAGCTCAGAATATTTAGAGGACGAAAGAGGCTGAGTAGCTTGGTTTATGCGGAAAATCAATATAACCTGTGACACCAGGTTAGCTCTGACCACGGAGGCCGCAGGTACCCTCTCGAATAGTGGAAAGTGCCCCACCTTAGGCACTTTCTCGAGAGGGTCTTAGAAGCCCAGGCAAATAAGTGGTCACAGAGGATATCCACGCTCCAGATGGAGACTCAGCTGGAAATGGAAATTGAGAGAGAAAATGACAGATGAGAGTTTCAGCCAGAATGTAAAGAAAAGAATGACACAGGGAGACCAAGCTTTGGCGAGCAAGGCCCATAGCTTTATTTTCAACAGGGGCTTTTATACCCTAAGTTACACATAGAGGATAATAGGGGACGCAAAGTCAGCAGTCTTTGATCCTTATCAAAAACCAGGGTTTCTTTCCTGCAAATTTATCGCGTACAAATAGTTCAGGTGATTTACATCATCTTCTGGCCAGAAGGCCTATTAACATTTTATTACTCTTGACAGGTTTGTCAACTGCAAGACTTGTTTTCTCTAAGAGTAATTATTTTAAGGTTTGGCGCCATCTTCATCCGAAGTGTTAGATAAACTTGCATTCCTACAGTGGGGGGAGGCGCAATGGGTTTACAACAAAGAAAAGAATTTATTACCTTAAGGGTCTAAAGTTACTAGCACCAAGGCCACTACTTACTTTTTCTACAAACCAACTACATTAATACACATTCAAGGATACAAAACAGGGGATGTGAAAACTTGGCAAAAAGCATTGGCTCATTAATGAACTAGTTTTTATTCTGACAGTTTTTAACTCTCTGAGAGGCTCTAAGCTATTTGAATATCTTAAGCTTCCCTTGCCTCTCACAGCTGAGAGACTGTAAACAATCATATGTATAGCTATAGGTGTCCGGGTAAACTTGTCAGGCCAGTTAGAGAGCTATCTGAGGGTTTTGAATTTAAACACTCCTAATGCCCAGGAACTTTATTAATTGGAACTGTAAGTTTATTCTTTATTAGAGAGAGCGAGATGGTGGTGGGGGACAGCCCCCAGTAAAGTCAGAGGTGAGAGCACAAAGCAGTAAAGTAGGCAGACTCTGGTTTTTGGGGGGTAGATGCTCGAGAATATCTGGGAGGACTCCTGAGGCTTGATCTAGCCATTGCGTTTGCCAAGCCTCCTTCTTCATGACCTTTGTCACGAGTAGAGTGCCTTTCCGCGGCGGCTGCCAACAATCTTCCAACTGTATTCATTTCCCAAATTGTTTTAGCTATTCCAAGTCCTTTGCAACTGCATATATATTTTAGAATCAGCTTGTATATTTCTATAAAAGTCGGATGGGGTTTTAACTAGAACTATATTGAATTCATTCAGTAAATTGGTGTGAATTATCATCTTAACAGAATCAAATTGGCCAACGGCATGAATAACTAGAATCTTTCCAAATATTAATTAAAGAATTTTAATCTCTTAAATGTTATTAAGTCCTGTTTTATAGTTACCAGTGCAGAACTCACATATGCATTTTGTTAAAACTTATCCCTAAGTATTTCATGCGGTGAGGTAATAATTTGAATGGCATTTTTAAATTTTGACTCCATTTCTCAGTTGTTTCCAATCATTATTTTCTAGTATATAGAAATACAAATAATAAATTACTTTTCTAATCCCACTTATTATTTTTTATTAGTTTTGTATATTACTCAGGATTTTCTTCATATACAATAATGCTGTATGCAAGTAAAGAGATGTTTACCTCTTACTGTTTTGTTCAGTGCATGTATTTCTTCTTTGATTGCCCTGTTACTCTAGGGAAAAATCCCTAATACCATGTTGAATAAAACTGGTGACAGTGCCTACTTGCATAGATATAAGGTGTTTTGTTTTTTTTTTTTCATTTGCCTTCCTTCCCTCCTCCTTTTCTTTCTCACAGTCTCCTTTCTTTTTCTCGTTAATCTTCCCTTTGTTAATTCCTTCCTCCTTTCTCTCTCTAATCCTCTCTTTTTTTTTTTTTTCTTATCATTTCTCCTTTTTTAAAAATTTTGTTATATTCACTGTTGGATTAAGGAAACTTCCCTTATTGATTACTGTGTGAGCATTTTCACCACAAATAAGATAAATTTATTTAATGCATATTTGGTAACCTGTTCATTAGTGAATAATATTGATAAGAGTTATCAATGCCGAAGAATGATCCATTATTGGAACAATCTCACAAGATCACGTTTTAAAATATGCCTCACTAAAATTATCTTTTAAATAAGCAATTTCATGTGGATTCTTTTTTCTAATGTGTGTGTATGTATACACATATACATATACATTTTAATTTTGCATCTAGATTCATGTGGTATAATGTGGTCTACACTTTTGTTTTTCCATAATGCTCTTTGCTGGTTTTGTGGTCAGGATGATGCAGACTTTATAAAATAAGTGACAATGCCTTCTTTCATCTTTTATTTCTAAAAAAGTTTGTGTACAATTGATATTACTTTCCCCTAAATTTTTGAAATGGCTTAAAAGAGAAGCCATTGGAGTCAGGAGTTTTCTTGTTGGGAAGGGTTGTAAATATAAATTTATTTTCTTTAGTGCATATAGTCTACTGAATATGTTATTTTTTAAGTCAGTTTTCAGATCAGATCAGTCATGTCCGACTCTTGGTGACCCCATGAATCGCAGCATGCCAGGCCTCCCTGTCCATCAACAACTCCCAGAGTTCACTCAGATTCACATCCATCGAGTCAGTGATGCCATCCAGCTATCACATCCTCTGTCGTCCCCTTCTAATCTTGCCCCCAATCCCTCCCAGCATCAGAGTCCTTTCCAATGAGACAACTCTTCTCATGAGGTGGCCAAAGTACTGGAGTTTCAGCTTTAGCATCATTCCTTCCAAAGAAATCCCAGGGCTGATCTCCTTCAGAATGGTCTGGTATGATCTCCTTGCAGTCCAAGTGACTCTCAAGAGTCCTCTCCAACACCACAGTTCAAAAGCATCAATTCTTCGGTGCTCAGCCTTCTTCACAGTCCAGCTCTCACATCCATACATGACCAAAGGAAAACCATAGCCTTGACTAGGCAAACCTTTGTTGGAAAAGTAATGTCTCTGCTTTTGAATATGCTATCTAGGTTGGTCATAAATTTCCTTCCAAGGAGTAAGCGTCTTTTAATCTCATGGCTGCAGTCACCATCTGCAGTGATTTTGGAACCCAGAAAAATAAAGTCTGACACTGTTTCCACTGTTTCCCTATATATTTCCCATGAAGTGATGGGACCGGATGCCATGATCTTCGTTTTCTGAATGTTGAGCTTTAAGCCAACTTTTTCACTCTCCTCTTTCACTTTCATCAAGATGCTTTTTAGCCCCTCTTCACTTTCTTCCATAAGGGTGGTGTCATCTGCAGTATATACTACTGTGGGCACGGATCCCTCAGAAGAAGTGGAGTAGCCATCATGGTGAACAAAAGAGTCTGAAATGCACTACTTGGATGCAATCTCAAAAATGACAGAATGATCTCTGTTCGATTCCTAGGCAAACCATTCAATGTCACAGTAATCCAAATCTATGCCCCAACCAGGAATGCTGAAGAAGCTGAAGTTGAACGGTTCTATGAAGACCTACAAGACCTTTTAGAACTAACACCCAAAAAAGATGTCCTTTTCATTATAGGGGACTGGAATGCAAAAGTAGGAAGTCAAGAAACACCTGGAGTAACAGACAAATTTGGCCTTGCAATACAGAAGGAAGCAGGGTAAAGACAAACAGAGTTTTGCCAAGAAAATGCACTAGTCATAACAAACACCCTCTTCCAACAACACAAGAGAAGACTCTATACATGGGCATTACCAGATGGTCAACACCGAAATCAGATTGATTATATTCTTTGCAGCCAAAGATTGAGAAGCTCTATACAGTCAGCAAAAACAAGACCAGGAGCTGACTGTGGACCAGACCATGAACTCCTTATTGCCAAATTCAGACATAAATTGAAGAAAGTAGGGAAAACCAATAGACCATTCAGGTATGATCTAGATCAAATCCCTTATGATTATACAGTGGAAGTGAGAAATAGATTTAAGGGCCTAGATCTGATAGATAGAGTGCCTGATGAACTATGGAATGAGGTTCGTGACATTGTACAGGAGACAGGAACCAAGACCATCCCCATGGAAAAGAAATGCAAAAAAGTAAAATGGCTGTCTGGAGAGGCCTTAGAAATAGTTGTGAAAAGAAGTGAAGTGAAAAGCAAAGGAGAAAATGAAAGACATAAACATCTGAATCCAGAGTTCCAAAGAATAGCAAGAAGAGATAAGAAAGACTTCCTCAGCGATCAATGCAAAGAAATAGAGGGAAAACAACAGAATGGGAAAGACTAGGGATCTCTTCAAGAAAATCAGAGATACCAAAGGAACGTTTCATGCAAAGATGGGCTCGATAAAGGACAGAGATGGTGTGGACCTAACAGAAGCAGAAGATATTAAGAAGAGGTAGCAAGAATACACAGAAGAACTGAACAAAAAAGAGCTTCACGACCCAGATAATCATGATGGTGTGATCACTGACCTAGAGCCAGACATCCTGGAATGTGAAGTCAAGTGGGCCTTTGAAAGCATCACTATGAACAAAGCTAGTGGAGGTGATGGAATTCCAGTTGAGCTATTCCAAATCCTGAAAGATGATGCTGTGAAAGTGCTGCAATCAATATGCTAGCAAATTTGGAAAACTCAGCAGTGGCCACAGGACTGGAAAAGGTCAGTTTTCATTCCACTCTCAAGGAAAGGCAATGCCAAAGAATGCTCAAACTGCTGCACAATTGCACTCATCTCACACGCTAGTAGAGTAATGCTCAAAATTCTCCAAGCCAGGCTTTAGCAATATGTGAACCATGAACTTCCTGATGTTCAAGCTGGTTTTAGAAAAGGCAGAGGAACCAGAGATCAAATTGCCAAAATCCACTGGATCATGGAAAAAGCAAGAGAATTCCAGAAAAACATCTATTTCTGCTTTCTTGACTATGCCAAAGCCTTTGACTGTGTGGATCACAACAAACTGTGGAAAATTCTGAAAGAGATGGGAATACCAGACCACCTGATCTGCCTCTTGAGAAATGTGTATGCAGGTTTGGAAGTAACAGTTAGAACTGGACATGGAACAACAGACTGGTTCCAAATAGGAAAAGGAGTATGTCAAGGCTGTATATTGTCACCCTTTTTATTTAACTTCTATGCAGAGTATATCATGAGAAACACTGGACTAGAAGAAACACAAGTTGGAATCAAGATTGCTGGGAGAAATATCAAATAACCTCAGATATGCAGATGACATCACCCTTATATCAGAAAGTGAAGAGGAACTGAAGAGCCTCTTGATGAAAGTGAAAGTGGAGAGTGAAAAAGTTGGCTTAAAGCTCAACATTCAGAAAGTCAGTTTTAGTTATGTGCACTTTTCAAAGAAACTATATTTAATCTTTAAGTTTAATGTACAGCATGAAATTGTTCATATTTTCTCATGTTCCTAAAATATCTATAGAGTCTATACTAATGTTCCCATCTTCATTCATGACATTGGAATATTTCATGTTCTCTCCTTTATTGCATAATCAATCTAGGTATATGTTCATCAATTTCATATTTTTTCAAAAAATTAGTTTTTTGATTCATTTACTTAATATTTTGTTTATTTCTGTTTTATTGCTGGCTATTTTTATCTTATTATATCCTTCTCCTCCATATTTTGCATTTTATATCTACTTATTTATTTAGCATCTTTGTATAGAAACTTAGATCACACATTTTAGACCAGACTATTTTCTGATATAAGCCTTTAAAACCATACATTTTAGTCCAAGCATTGTTTTAATATATTTTCCAAATTTTGGTAAGATATGTTTTTAATTTTTTAAATTTACCATTTTAAAATTATCTTTTTAAATGTGAGGCATATTTGACAGTGTACTTTCAAAATCCAATTCTATTGTGGTTAAAGATTATGATTTATAGGATTTAATTCCTCAAATTTATTCAGACATATCTGCATGTTCCCAACTAACTTGAGCTTCCCAGGTAGCACTAATTGTAAAAAACCCGCCTACCAATGCAGGAGACATAAAAGATGTGGATTCAATTCTTGTGTCAGAAAGATCCCTTGGAGGAGGACACAGCAATCCACAAGAGTATCCTTGCCTGGAGAAGCCAGGAGGAGCTTAGTGGGCTACAGTCCATACGATCACAAAGAGTTGGACACAACTGAAGCAACTTAGCATGCGTGTGTGCAAACAACTTGAGAAAACTGTTTTTCTACTATTTTGGAGTGGTTCTATTATCTTAGTTACCTTACCATGTATATATATATATTTTTTTACTTTTAAAGGCATTTTTCTTATACTAATGATTACTGAGAGGTTCATGCTACCAATACAATATTGTAAAGTAAAAATAATAATAATAATAATAAAATAAAAGCCATTTCTATGTTATATTCTGTCAGCTTTTGCTTCATATTATTTTGACACTGTATTAACAGATGCATATACATTTATGACTTTTTAAATCTTCCTGAAGAACTGACTCTTTTATAATTATGAAACAGGCCTTTATTTTTGGCAATATTTCTTTTCCTAAAGTTTATTTTTATTTTTGTGAATATGCAAATAGGGAACTTATCTGTAAAGTGATTGCATAATGTTATTTTTCCATCCTCTTCCTTTAAACTGCATATATCTATATACCTAAGATGTATTTCTTTTTATTTTATTTTTAAAATTTATTTATATTAATTAGAGGCTAATTACTTTACAATATTGTATTGGTTTTGCCATACATCAACATGAATCCACCATGGGTGTACACCAATCCTGAATGTCCCTCCCACCTCTGTCCCCGTACCATCCCTCTGGGTCATCCCAGCGCACCAGCCCCAAGCATTCTGTATCCTGAATTGAACCTGGACTGGTGATTCATTTCTTATATGATATTATACATGTTTCAATGCCATTCTCCCAAAACACACCCCCTTTCCCTCTCCCACAGAGTCCAAAAGATTGTTCTATACATCTGTGTCTCTTTTGTTGTCTTGCATACAGAGTTATCATTACCATCTTTCTAAATTCCACATATATGCATTAGTATACTGTATTGGTGTTTTTCTTTCTGGCTTACTTCACTTTGTATAATCAGCTCCAGTTTCAACCACCTCATTAGAACTGATTCAAATGTATTCTTTTTAATGGCTGAGTAACACTCCATTGTGTATATGTACCACAGCTTTCTTATCCATTAATCTGATGATGGACATCTAGGTTGCTTCCATGTCCTGGCTATTATAAACAGTGCTGCAATGAACCTTGGGGTACACGTGTCTCTTTCAACTCTGGTTCCCTTGGTGTGTATGCCCAGCAGTGGGATTTCTGGGTCGCATGGCAGTTCTATTTCCAGTTTTTTAAGGAATCTCCACACTGCTCTCCATAGTGGCTGTACTAGTTTGCATCCCCTCCAACAGTGTAAGAGGTTTCCCTTTTCTCCACATAAGATGTATTTCTTGTATGCCACATATAATTGACAGTATATGCCTTTTTACTGGAGGATGATTGCTTTACACTATTGTGTTGGTTTCTGCCATACATCAGCCTAAATCAGCCACAGGTATACATATGTTCCCTCCCTCCTGAATCCCTCTCCCATCTCCTCTAGGTTTCCACAGAGCACTGGGTTGAGCTCCTTGTGTCACACAGTCAATTCCCACTTGCTCTCTATCTTAAATATGGAAATATATATGTTTTCATACTATTCTCTCAGTCTGTCCCACCCTCTCCTTCCCCTACTATGTCCACAATTCTGTTCTCTACATCGGTGTCTGAATGGCTGCTCTGCATATAGAATCATCAGTACCATCATCCTGGATTCCATATGCATATGTTAATATACAGTATTTGTCTTTCTCTGACTTGCTTCATCTTGTATAATAGGTTCTAGGTTCATCCACCCTTATTAGAACTGATTTGAATGCATTCTTTTTATAGCTGAGTAATATTCCTTTTAATTTCTGCTTTGGGGCAATGTGCTTTTAATTGAATTATCTATGGAATCAAGATTGCTGGGAGAAATCTCAATAACCTCAGATATGCAGATGACACCACCCTTATGGCAGAAAGTGAAGAGGAACTAAAAAGCCTCTTGATGAAAGTGTAAGTGGAGAGTGAAAAGGTTGGCTTAAAGCTCAACATTCAGAAAACGAAGATCATGGCATCCGGCCTCATTACTACATGGGAAATAGATGGGGAAACAGTGTCAGACTTTATTTTTCTGGGATCCAAAATCACTGCAGATGGTGACTGCAGCCATGAAATTAAAAGACGCTTACTCCTGGGAAGGAAAGTTATGACCAACCTAGATAGCATATTCAAAAGCAGAGATATTACTTTGCCAACAAAGGTTCGCCTAGTCAAGGCTATGGTTTTTCCTGTGGTCATGTATGGATGTGAGAGCTGGACTGTGAAGAAGGCCGAGCGCCGACGAATTGATGCTTTTGAACTGTGGTGTTGGAGAAGACTCTTGAGAGTTCCTTGGACTGCAAGGAGATCCAACCAGTCCATTCTGAAGGAGATCAGCCCTGGGATTTCTTTGGAAGGAATGATGCTAAAGCTGAAACTCCAGTATTTTGGCCACCTCATGCGAAGAGTTGACTCATTGGAGAAGACTCTGATGCTGGGAGGGATTGGGGGCAGGAGGAGAAGGGGACGACAGAGGATGAGATGGCTGGATGGCATCACTGACTCGATGGATGTGAGTCTAAGTGACCTCCGGGAGTTGGTGATGGACAGGGAGGCCTGGCGTGCTGCAGTTTATGGGGTCACAAAGAGTCGGACGTGACTGAGTGACTGATCTGATCTGATCTGATCTGATCTGATGGATTAAGGTTTAATCACACCATCCTATTTTCTATTTGTCAAGTTGTTCTTTGTATTTTTTTTTCTCTTTTTATTGGGTTAAATGTGTTTACTGACTAAACTTGCTTGTGCGCATGTATGTGTGTCTGTGTCTGTGTGTGTGTAGGTGTGCATGTTGGTGTGACTCCTCAGGATCTATGCTGCTGCTGCTGCTAAGTCGCTTCAGTCGTGTCCATCTCTGTGTAACCCTATAGACGGCAGCCCACCAGGCTCCCCCATCCCTGGGATTCTCCAGGCAAGAACACTGGAGTGGGTTGCCATTTCCTTCTCCAATGCATGAAAGTGAAAAGTGAAAGTTTCGCTCAGTCGTTTCCGACTCTTAAGGACCCCATTGACTGCAGCCTACCCGGCTCCTCTGTCCATGGGATTTTCCAGGCAAGAGTACTGGAGTGGGTTGCCATTGCCTTCTCTGGCTCAGGATCTATATGTATCTTTAATTTAACAGTCTGTCTTTGAATGATATTATACCCTCTAACACTGAATATGAAACTCATATCAGCATACAAGCACTTCTCTTCTTTCAACATCTGTGATATTTCAACATAGAGAAATGCTATACAGGGTTTTAACATATTGATTACATTTTCTCAGTGACTGAAAACCATAGTTTCATCATCTTCTGCATTGTTTGTTTTTTGGTGAAGTTGTTGTTAGTAAAAGTTGGAACATTTTTTTCGCAGTTCCAACGTAAATATGTATATCTTTGTTACAAACTGATAAATGCAGAAATCAATCTATATCAACTAAAAAAGTCAAATGCATTAAGTAATTTTACTAAATAAGTCATATATATATATATATATATATATATATATATATATATATATATATTGTGTGTGTACATATTAATGGGCTTCCCAGGTGGCACTGTTGGTAAAGAATCCGCCTGCAATGCAGGAGACACAGAAGACGTGGGTTTGATCCCTGGGTTGGGAAAATCCCCTGGAGGAGGGCATAGCACCCTACTCCAGCATTCTTGCCTGGAGAATCCCAGAGACTGAGGAGCATTGCAGGCTACAGTCTAAAAGATCTCAAAGAGTTGGGCATGACTGAGGGACTAAGGATTATACATATCTATCTATCTATATCTATCTATCTATCTATCTATACATACATATATAGCATTACTTTCCCTTTGAATTTTTAAATGTACATTATAATAGAAATATATTTAAGCTCTCTTCTCCAAGTCCTTACCATTACCACTAAATGGTAAATTAATTAACAAATAAATTTGAATAATGTCAATGAACTATTTTTAAATCTCTTCATTAACTGATTCCATCAGTGGCACCTAGATAAAAATGATTTTCTTACCTTCAATGTTTTTGATGCACTCTGCTGGTGGACAATGGTTTGTTCATAATATGCTTTAAATTTGCATATAATAGGCATTTCTGAGGATACAGATTTATTTTAGATGCTCTTACTGTAAGATGGTTGAAAATGTTCTCTGAAATGTTTTCATTAGATAGTGCTAAATTATTAAACATGTATTTAAACAAAAAGAGTAAAACAATAGAAGTGATACATGAACACTGATACTAATTTTTTAAAAGTAAAATTACTTATGAAATATAAAATATATTGTTTTTTGAATAATGCAAACTGTTAGACAGGAAGTTAGCTGAAAGCAACGAGAGGTAGGCACTTCAGCTAAACGTGGAGTAGCCACCTAATCCCACCAAGCAATTTACAAGCCCCACCCCTAACTCCCCCTATCAGTACTCCAATATAGTCAGGGGACACAGAAGAAAATCCCCATTGGCAGACGGGCAGGACTTTCCCTACTCTAGCACAAGCACACACTTCTCCTAAAGTTAACCTTTGGGGGTCACTGGACTCATTAACTGCTCATATATATTTCATGAACACATATATCTACTTACAACAGACGAATTATGGGAAGGATATGCACAGTAGAGCATCTATCTGGTCATATAGCCTGCAGCTCCCAATCAACTACCTCCTGGATTATGCAAAGGATCTTGCCATAAAAACTCTGTACCCATGCCCTTCACGGCTCTTCCCTCCCTTGGCATGGCCCACCTCTCTCCTGAGGTATTTTCTGTGTGTGTGTTCACTCAGTCCTGTCTAACTCTTTGCAGCTTGTTCTTTCTTTTCTCATCATTAATAAACTTTCTTGCAATGGGTAAGACCTTGGACTCTTCTCTGAGTCCTTACTTGGAGGAGGGGTCTCCAAGACTTTTCTTTGCTAACAAAATGAATGGTTCTATACAAAACATATATCAATTAAGATCTTAAAAACCTTGGTCATTTAGTATAATTATAGGGTGATGGTGTTAAAAAAAGTTATAATAAATTGAACAAATAGATAAATGAGTAGCTGGTATCACTGTGAGAACTCTAAATAATAGATCTATATGAAAAAGAGATAGTGTAAAAATGGCGTAATTAATTTTTTGAATCCTTGACAATGAATACTTAGAAAAGTTGAATTAGGAAAGAAAATTAACCAGGTAATGTTTTCATGAAACTTGGTAACTTGATAAACTAACATTTATACTGTATAACTCTTGAACTCTCTAGTGAAAAAAATTAAAACATTACTTTTAAAATATATCCTCTGATTAATTAGTCAAACACATAGTTTCAGAAAATTTCATTTAAATTTCAAATATGAAGTTGGAACATTTACAGTGTTAATTTTTTACTAATATGAAATTAAACACCTTACTTTATATATTTTATACTATTTCTTACATGTAAATAAGAGAAAAATACCAAGAAGAAATTAAATACTGTAAAATCATGAAGTTGATTTTGTTTAGTTCTACCTCATCTTCTTAAAGAAATCTATTTTCTTCTAACTTGATTTTGACATTGATCGAAAGAAGTTATTTAATGCAATATTAAGAAGCAATAATAAAGCATGCTTTTGTGTAACTGTCTATGCATACCACAATACCATCCAAAAATGTCAATGCATTTTTTTCTCATTCATCTTTTTTGGAGCATTGACCATTTATTTTATGAAATTGGGTACTTATTTCTAACTATATAGTGAAAAGAAATGACAATTGAAATTAATATTTAATTGATATCTACTTGTAAAATAATCTCCTTGGTAACAGACATGTAATAGTTATGAATTTTGTATTTCTAAATGAACAACTGGCTTTATTGTGAGGAAGTGATTTAAACTTCATTGTAAAATTTCATGTCTTCTGGTTCAAAACTATATCGGTGCCTTAAGGATAGTGGGTATTCAATGTATAGTTAATGTTGTTAATTATTTAATTAATCCTCTGTGATAGTATGTTAGGTCAAAGTCAAAATTACATTCCAGAATTAAATTAAAAGACACAGTTTCATGTTTGGAAATGATAAGACACTTAGATTGATTGTATTTTCATAGGGTGAAAAAGAAGCCATTTGGATTAAAAATATTTAGACCCTATGAAAACAACCTTTCCTCTAACAGGTGAAAAAGGTTACATTTCCAGCACAATGTAATAATATTTTAAAATAATGCGACTCTTTGTTGAGAATATAGGAATTTTAAATTAGATCTCAGATTTTGAAACCAGACTTTCTGAGATCAAATTTTAGTTACTAGCTACTGGTTTTGTGATCACAGGTGTGTAATTTAACTTCACTGTACTTCAGATTCCTCATTTGTAAAACAGAAGTAAACTAACATACAAGATTGCTGTAAAGATTAAATTCATTAATGATAAACCACTGTGATAATGCTTGAAATATGTTAAGTGTTGACTTGTTTTTATTTTTTGTTTGGTTAACAATATGCATACAGTATTTTCAAATGATATGTTGAGCAAAATAATCATTTTTGTAGATTAACCAATGCCTTACTCATAGTTGAACAATACTGTATTAGACTTATATGAAAAGTGTTTAAATATATATTTGACATTCAATTTGATAACATTCATGAAGATGTGAAAAAATATATTAAAAAGTCTTTATATAAAATGATAAAATATGATCCTCAAAATTATAGTACAAAATTTTGAATTTCAGATATACAACGTTAAATCTGAAATTTTAAGGCAAAACAAAAAGCAGGAAGGAAGGAAAGAAAGATGAAAGAGAAAGAAAAAAGTAAAGGAATCAAGAAAGAAAACTAAATGATAACTCACAATAATCCAGAAAGAAAAAGGTTCATCTATCTAAAGTTTCGGTTTTAAGTTATCCCTATAATGATATTTTCCCTACAATAGTCTTTCCAACATAATATACTGTTTGAAACTTAAATTTTAAAAGTAAAAGATTCGTACAGAGATGAAATATTAAAGTCTGTATTATCTGATACTAGTATAGCCTTTCTTGCTTTCTTATGGCTTCTGTTTGCAATGATATATTTTTATTTAGTTAGTTAGTTTACTTTCAATCTAATTGTATATCTGGATTTAAAGTGTGTTTCCCATCAGATCAGATCAGATCAGATCAGTCGCTCAGTCGTGTCCGACTCTTTGCGACCCCATGAACTGCAGCACGCCAGGCCTCCCTATCCATCACCAGCTCTCGGAGGTCACCCAGACTCACATCCATCGAGTCAGTGATGCCATCCAGCCATCTCATTCTCTGTCGTCCCCTTCTCCTCCTGCCCCCAATCCCTCCCAGCATCAGAGTCTTCTCCAATGAGTCAACTCTTCGCATGAGGTGGCCAAAATACTGGAGTTTCAGCTTTAGCATCATTCCTTCCAAAGAAATCCCAGGGCTGATCTCCTTCAGAATGGACTGGTTGGATCTCCTTGCAGTCCAAGGGACTCTCAAGAGTCTTCTCCAACACCACACTTCAAAAGCATCAATTCTTCGGTGCTCAGCCTTCTTCATAGTCCAGCTCTCACATCCATACATGACCACAGGAAAGACCATAGCCTTGACTAGGCGAAACTTTGTTGGCAAAGTGATGTCTCTGCTTTTGAATATGCTATCTAGGTTGGTCATAACTTTCCTTCCAAGGAGTAAGCGTCTTTTAATTTCATGGCTGCAGTCACCATCTGCAGTGATTTTGGAGTCCAGAAAAATAAAGTCTGACACTGTTTCCACTGTTTCTCCATCTATTTCCCATGTAGTGATGGGACCAGATGCCATGATCTTCGTTTTCTGAATGTTGAGCTTGAAGCCAACCTTTTCACTCTCCACTTTCACTTTCATCAAGAGGCTTTTGAGTTCCTCTTCACTTTCTGCCATAAGGGTGGTATCATCTGCATATCTGAGGTTATTGATATTTCTCCCAGCAATCTTGATTCCAGCTTGTGTTTCCTCCAGTCCAGCATTTCTCATGATGTACTCTGCATATAAGTTAAATAAACATGGTGACAATGTACAGCTTTGACGTACTCCTTTTCCTATTTGGAACCAGTCTGTTGTTCCATGACCAGTTCTAACTGTTGCTTCCTAACCTGCATACAGATTTCTCAAGAGGCAGATCAGGTGGTCTGGTATTCCCATCTCTTTCAGAATTTTCCACAGTTTATTGTGATCTACACAGTCAAAGGCTTTGGCATAGTCAATAAAGCAGAAATAGATGTTTTTCTGGAACTCTCTTGCTTTTTTGATGATCCAGCAGATGTTGGCAATTTGATCTCTGGTTCCTCTGCCTTTTCTAAATCCAGCTTGAACATCAGAAAGTTCACGGTTCACATATTGCTGAAGCCTGCCTTGGAGAATTTTGAGCATTACTTTACTAGCGTGTGAGATGAGTGCAATTGTGCGGTAGTTTGAGCACTCTTTGGCATTGCCTTTCTTTGGGATTGGGATGAAAACTGACCTTTTCCAATCTTGTGGCCACTGCTGAGTTTTCCAAATTTGCTAGCATATTGAGTGCAGCACTTTCACAGCATCATCTTTCAGGATTTGGAATAGCTCCACTGGAATTCCATCAACTCCACTAGCTTTGTTCGTAGTGATGCTTTCTAAGGCCCACTTGACTTCACATTCCAGGATGTCTGGCTCTAGGTCAGTGATCACACCATCATGATTATCTGGGTCTTGAAACTCTTTTTTGTACAGTTCTTCTGTGTATTCTTGCCACTTCTTCTTAATATCTTCTGCTTCTGTTAGGTCCATACCATTTCTATCCTTTATCGAGCCCATTTTTGCATGAAATGTTCCTTTGGTATCTCTGATTTTCTTGAATAGATCCTTAGTCTTTCCCATTCTGTTGTTTTCCTCTATTTCTTTGCATTGACCGCTGAAGAAGGCTTTCTTATCTCTTCTTGCTATTCTTTGGAACTCTGCATTCAGATGTTTATATCTTTCCTTTTCTCCTTTGCTTTTCACTTCTCTTCTTTTCACAGCTATTTGCAAGGCCTCCTCAGACAGCCATTTTGCTTTTTGGCATTTCTTTTCCATGGGGATGGTCTTGTTCCCTGTCTCCTGTACAATGTCACGAACCTCATTCCATAGTTCATCAGGCACTCTATCAGATCTAGGCCCTTAAATCTATTTCTCACTTCCACTGTATAATCCTAAGGGATTTGATTTAGGTCATACCTGAATGGTCTAGTGGTTTTCCCTACTTTCTTCAATTTCAGTCTGAATTTGGCAATAAGGAGTTCATGGTCCGAGCCACAGTCAGCTCCTGGTCTTGTTTTTGCTGATTGTATAGATCTTCTCCATCTTTGGCTGCAAAGAATATAATCGATCTGATTTCGGTGTTGACCATCTGGTGATGTCCATGTATAGAGTCTTCTCTTGTGTTGTTGGAAGAGGGTATTTGCTATGACCAGTGCATTTTCTTGGCAATACTCTGTTAGTCTTTGCCCTGCTTCATTCCGTATTCCAAGGCCAAATTTGCCTGTTACTCCAGGTGTTTCTTGACTTCCTACTTTTGCATTCCAGTTTCCCATAGGAAGCCTATATATGGATCTTGTTTGTTTTCTATTCAGCCTGGAAATCTGCCTTTAATTAGATTCTGTAATCCATTCAAAATATAATGCTATTACCAAGGTAGCTGGATTTGTCTGTCATATATTATAACAGTTATTACTATATACAATTGTATATCATTTACAAAAGTTTATATAGAAAATTGACAGTAAGTATATATTTATAGAGGTTGTTACATTAACCTGCTCACATATCATTTTGGTTCTTTTCATTTGTATTTATGGATTTGATGTACCATATGGTATCATTTCCAGAGTCCAATACAGATTTGCTTTTACCTATCTCCATTATGTTCTTACTAAAAAGTATATTACATTTCTATGCATTATGGATTCAGACAATTATATACAAGCTGTTTCACACAATTCATTTTAAAAATCAGCAAAGAGAGGAAAGGAGACACATTATACATTTATTTGTATTTAGATTTACATAATCACTTTTAATGGTGTTCACTTTTGGCTGTGGATTTCAATTTCCCTCTAATATTTCTTTTATGAGGCTTCTGGGATTTGCTACTTTGCTGTTGTTTATCTGTTCATTTGTTTAGTGTACTGGCTGATCTATTTTTGTGGCAACTGTTTCCTTTGCCTTGTAAAGCCTCTAATGTCTCACCTCAGTGGCACAGCCTTGAACATACAGAGTCCCCTGCATTGATGGGCTTCCCAGGTGGCACAAGTGGTAAAGGCCCACCTGCCAAAGCAGGAGATGAAAGAGACACAGGTTTGATCCCTAAGTATGGAAGATCTCCTAAAGAAGGGCATGGCAACCCACTCCACTATTCCTTCCTGGAGAATCTCATGGACATAGGAACCTGGCGGGCTACAGTCCACAGGGCTGCAAAGTGTCAGACAGGATGGAAGTGACTTAGAACACAGGTACCTGTATTGATAGTGGTTTTAGCTATGCGTGCTCAGTTGCTTTAGACTCTTTGTGAGACACAGACTATAGGCCGCCAGGCTCCTATGTCCATGGAATTTTCCAGGCAAGAATACTGGAGCTTGTTGCCATTTCCTTCTCCAGAGGCTCTTCCCAACCCATGGATCAAATCCATGTCTCTTATGTTTCCTGCACTGGCAGGGCAGAGTCTTGACACTGGTGCCCGGGCTCTATGTAAGTCTCATTCACTGATTTCTGTTGACTTCTTGTGTTGGCATCACACTCAAATGTGAGGCTCATTAATTGTTCAGTTCCCTTCAGTTCAGTCGCTCAGTCGTGTCCGACTCTTTGCGAACCCCTGGACTGTAGCCCGCCAGGCTCCTCCATCCATGGGATTCTCCAGGCAAGAATACTAGAGTGGGTTGCCATTTCCTTCTCCGGGGGATCTTCCCAACCGAGGGATGGAACCCAGGTCTCCCGCACTGCAGGCAGACGTTTTAACCTCTGAGCTACCAGGGAAGCCCAGTCTCATTAATTGTTATCTCCTTGTTATTTTGTTTCTATCAATGCCCAGGAACATAAATTAATACACAGTGATCTACTTTAACTTGGGTTCCTTTGCAGAGGTAGTTTTTGAAGATATCTTGAAAGCTGTTTTCTTTTTTTTTTTTTTTTTCCTGTTTCTAGAAGGGATCAACTTAGCTGTCTTTTTACCTTGTCTCTGGTAAACTAACTGATCTGAAGCTTAGCTCATTCTCATGAAGATATATTAAGCATTCATTGGCTGCTTACTAATTTAAAGCTCTTGTTTCTGAAAGGGCCCTAGACTAAATCTTCTCTAAATGCTGTTCAAAATAAAGCCAGTTCTTTTGGGGAGAACTCTCTGATCTCTGTTGTTATGGCTTAAATCTTTCATTAGGAAAAAATTCTGAGCCACTGCTCTAAATATGGGGTTGGGGACACTTGCATGCTCTTCTTCTAATGACATACCTGGGATATAAATAGTATGCTAAAAGGAGGCTACAGCCTCTGATCTTCTCAGAACCTTGACCTTCCTAGTGTGGTACCTCTAACCTATGATTGAGCCTGAGTGAGGGCAACTGCAAAAGTACTTTGAGTTTTCCTTACCTGAATTAAGTACAGTAACAGGTTTGTGCACTGCAGTAAGGTTTCATCTGGAGTTTGGTTTAAGCAACAAGAAACTAGGATAGTGAGGAAGAATGCTTGTAATATATATTTATAGAGAGATTCCAGGCTTTAACTTAGAGCTGTGTAGAAAGAGAGACCCTCCATTTTGGCCACAGCTGCCCAGAATGGAATAAGGAATAAGCATGGAGACAGAGAACAGACCATGTCTGGACTCATATGGTCACTCCTTTTCTCTTCCTGATATTTAGTAGATTTAAAAAAATCAAAATTATTTATTTACTACCATGATGAATAGCTTGTGGAACTTAGCTCTCTGATCAGGGACTGAAGCCAGACCCAGCAGTGAAAGTGCTGAGTCCTAACCACTGGACCACCAGGGAACTCCCTTGTAAATTTTCAAGAATAAATGTGTGTTAATTTGCTTTATATCCTAGGGATAACTTCAGTGATTTCCTGAGTTGTATCTGTTCACTGGGAAGTGGTTTCACAGACCACCTAACACTTTTCAAGAAATGGAATCTGTTTGTGTATGCATCTGATGTCAGTCATCAGACAAAATTGTAATGAAACATAAAGGCCTGTAAAGAAGTCTTATTCATTCATTAGGTTGTGTCCTACTCTTTGCGACCCCATGGACTGCAAGTATGCCAAGCTTCCCTGTCCATCAGAAACTCCCGGAGCTTACTCAAACTCATGTCCATAGAGATGGTGATGCCATCCAACCATCTCATCCTCTGTTGTCACCTTCTCCTCCTACCTTCAATCTTTCCCACAATCAGGGTCTTTTCCAACGAGTCAGTTCTTCACATCAGGTGGACAAAGGTTTGGAGTTTCAGCTTCAGCATCAGTCCTTCTAATGAATATTCAGGACTGATTTCCTTTAGGATAGACTGGTTGGATCTCCTCGTAGTCCAAGGAACTCTCAAGAGTCTTCTCCAATACCACAGTTCAAAAAAGCATCAATTCTTTGGCACTCAGAATTCTTTACAGCCCAACTCTGACATCCATACATGATGACTGGAAAAACCATAGCTTTGACTAGACAGGCCTTTGTTGGCAAAGTAACATTTCTGTTTTTTAATATGCTGTCTAGGTTGGTCATTGCTTTTCTTCCAAGGAGCAAGCGTTTTTTTAATTTCATGGCGGCAGTCACCATCTTCAATATTTTGGAACCCAAGAAAATGAAGTCTGTCACTGTTTCCATTGTTTCCCCATCTATTTGCCATGAAGTGATGGGACTGGATGCCATGATCTTAGTTTTCAAAATATTGAGTTTCAGCTGACTTTTTAACTTTCCTCTTTCAGTTTCATCAAGAGGCTTTTTAGTTCCTCTTCACTTTCTGCCATAAGGGTGGTGTCATCTGCATATCTGAGGTTATTGATATTTCTCCCAGCAATCTTGATTCCAGCTTGTGCTTCATCCAGCCTGGCATTTTTCATGATGTACTCTGCATATAAGTTAAATAAGCAGGGTGACAATATACAGCCTTGATGTACTCCTTTTCTTATTTGGAATCAGTCTATTGTTCCATGTCCACTTATAACTGTTGCCTCTTGACCTGCATACAGATATCTCAGGAGGCAGGTCAGGTGGTCTTGTTGTATTCCCATCTCTTTGAGAATTATCCACAGTTTCTTGTGATCCACACAGTCAAAGATTTTGGTGTAGTCAATAAAGCAAAGCAGATGTTTTCCTGTAACTCTCTTGGTTTTTTAGTGATTGCAATTTGATCTCTGGTTCCTTTGCCTTTGTAAATCCAGCTTGAACATCTGGAAGTTCAGGGTCTGTGTACTGTTGAAGCATAGCTAGGAGGATTTTGAGCATTACTTTGCTAGCATGTGAGATGAGTTCAATTGTGCGGTACTTTGAAAATTTTGGCATTGCCTTTCATTGGGACTGGAATGAAAACTAACAATTTTCAGTCCTGTGGGCACTGCTGAGGTTTCCATATTTGCTGGCATGATCAGTGCAGCACTTTCACTGTCTTTTCACTGTGAAAAGACACTTTTCACGTCTTTTAGGATTTGAAAAAAATCAACAAGACTTCCACCATCTCCACTAGCTTTCTTCATAGTGATGCTTTCTAAAGCTCATTTGACTCCACATTTCAGGATGTCTGGCTCTAGGTGAATGATCACACCACCGTGGTTATCTGGGTCATGAAGATCTTTTTTGTATAGTTCTTCTGTGTATTCCTGCCATCTCTTTTTAATATCTTCTGCTTCTGTTAGGTCCAAACCATTTCTGTCTTTTATAGTACCCATCTTTGCATGAAATGTTCTCTTGGTATCTCTAATTTCCTCGAAGATATCTCTAGTCTTTTGCATTTTTATTGTTTTCCTGTATTTCTTTGCATTGATCACTGAGAAAAGTTTTCTTATCTCATCTTGCTATACTTTGAAACTCTGCATTCAAATGGGTATATCTTTCCTTTTCTCCTTTGCCTTTCACTACTCTTCTTTTCTCAGCTATTTGTAAGGCCTCCTCAGACAGCCATTTTGCCTCTTTGCATTTCTTTTTCTTGGGTATGTTCTTGATCCTTGCCTGCTGAATAATGTTATGAACCTCCATCAATAGTTCATCAGGCACTCTGTCTACCAGATCTAATCCCTTGAATAAATCTATATCTCACTTCCACTGTATAATCCTAAGGGATTTGATTTAGGTCATACCTGAATGGTGTAGTGGTTTTCCCTACTTTCTTCAATTTAAGTCTGAATTTGGCAATAAGGAGTTCATGATCTGAGCCACAGTCAGCTTTCGGTCTTGTTTTTCCTGACTGTATAGAGCTTCTCCTTCTTTGACTGCAAAGAATACAATCAATCTCATTTCAGTAATGGCCATCTGGTGATGTCCTTGTGTAGAGTGTTCCCTTGTGTTGTTGGAAGACGGTGTTTGCTATGAACAGTGCATTCTCTTGGCAAAACTCTGCTAGCCTTTGACCTGCTTCATTTTGTACTCCAAGGCCAAATTTGCCTGTTACTCCAGGTGTCTCTTAACTTCCTACTTTTGCATTCCAGTCTCCTATACTAAAAAGGACATCTTTCTTGGGTTTTAGTTCTAGAAGGTCTTGTAGGTCTTTATAGAATCATTCAAGTTCTTCAGTATTAACTGCTGGGGCATGGACTTGTGTTACTGTGATATTGAATGGTTTTAGCTTGGGAATGAACAGAGATTATTTTGTTGTTTTTGAGATTGCACCCAAGAACTGCATTTCAGACTCTTTTGTTGATTATGAGGGCTACTCCATTTCTTCTAAGGGATTCTTGCCCACGGTAGTAGATATAATGGTCATCTGAGTTACATTCACCTATTCAAGTCCATTTTAGTTCACTGATTCCTAAAATGTTGATGTTCACTCTTGCCATCTCCTGTTTGACCACTTTCAATTTGCCTTGATTCATGGACCTAACATTCCAGGTTCTTATGCAATATTGCTCTTTATAGCATTGGACTTTGGAAAGCATACAATATGGCAGAGTAGAAGGACATGCACTCATCTTCTCCTCTGAGAACTCCAGGATTACAGCTTGCTGCTGAATGTCAGTCGACAGGAGAATGTTGGTTCCCACCAAAAAAGATACTCCATGTCCAAGGGCAAAGGAGAAGCCCTAGCAAGATGGTAGGAGGGGCAAAATAGCGTTTAGAATCAAATCCCATACGGGTCAGAGACACTGGGAGGGCTCAAACAAACCTTGTGTGCACCAGGATCCAGAGACCCCCACAGAGACTGAGTCAGAACTGTGTTTGTGTGTCTCCTCCGGAGGTATGAGTCATCAGTGGACTGCCCCAGGGGCAGGGGCTCTGGATGCACCAGACCTTGGTATGGCATAAGTCCTCTTGGAAGAGGTCACCATTAACCCACCATAGAGCCGCCAGAACTTACATAGGACTGGGGAAACACTCTTGGAGGGCACAAACTTGTGCAAACTAGGACCCAGGAGAAAGGAGCAGTGACCCCACAAAGGACTGACCCAGACTTGCCCGTTTGTGTCCAGGAGTTTCTGGTGGAGGAGATGTGGGTTGGCGGTGGCCTGATGCAGGGTTGGGGGCACTGAGTGCAGCAGTGCATGCATGGGAACTTGAAGGAAGTTGCCATTATCTTTACTACCTCCACCACAGTTTGGCCTCAGCACAACAACAGGGAGAGAACATAGCCCTACCCATCAACAGAAAATTGAAATAAAAATTCACTGAGCATGGCCCCTGTGGGCAAGAATCCCTTAGAAGAAATGGAATGGGCATCATAGTCAACAAAAGAGTCCGAAATGCAGTATTTGTATGCAACCTCAAAAACAACAGATGATCTCTGTTCATTTACAAAGCAAACCATTCAGTATAAAGGTAATTCAAGTCTATGCCCCAACCAGTAATATTGAAGAAGCTGAAGTTGAACGGTTCTATGAAGATCTACAAGACCTTTTAGAACTAACACCCCCCAAAAAACATGTCCTTTTCATTATAGGGGACTGGAATGCAAAAGTAGAAAATCAAGAAACACCTGGAGTAACAGGCAAATTTGGCCTTGGAGTACAGAATGAAGCAGGGCAAAGGCTAACAGAGTTTTGCCAAGAGAATGCACTGGTCATAGAAACCCTCTTTCAACAACACAAGAAAACACTCTACACATGCACATCACCAGATGGTCAATAGCAAAATCAGACTGAATATATTATTTGCAGCCAAAGATGGAGAAGCTCTATAAAGACAGGAAAAACAAGACCGGGAGCTGACTAGGCTCAGATCATGAACTCCTTATTTCCAAATTCAGACTGAAATTGAAGAAAGTAGAGAAAACCACTACACCATTCAGGTATGACCTAAAACAAATCCCTTATGATTATACAGTGGAAGTGAAAAATAGATTTAAGGGCCTAGATCTGATAGATAGAGTGCCTGATGAACTATGGAATCAGTTTCATGACATTTTACCAGGAGACAAGGATCAAGACCATCCCCATGGAAAAGAAATGCAAAAAAGCAAAATGGCTGTCTGAGGAGGCCTTACAAATAGCTGTGAAAAGGAGAGAAGTGAAAAGCAAAGGAGAAAAGGAAAGCTATACCCATTTGAATGCAGAGTCCCAAAGAATAGCAAGGAGAGATAAGAAAGCCTTCCTCGGTGATGAGTGCAAAGAAATAGAGGAAAACAATAGAATGGGAAAGACTAGAGAGCTCTTCAATAAATTAGAGACACCAAGGAAACATTTCATGCAAAGATGGGCTCGATAAAGGACAGAAATGGTATGGATGTAGCAGAATCAGAAAATATTAAGAAGAGGTGGCAAGAATACATAGAGGAAGTGTACAAAAAAGATATTCATGACCCAGATAATAATTACTATGAACAAAGCCAGTGGAGGTGATGGAATTTCAGTTGAGCTATTTCAAAACCTAAAAGATGATGCTGTGAAAGTGCTGCACTCAATATGTCAGCAAATTTGGAAAACTCAGCAGTGGCCAAGGACTGAAAAAGGTCAGTTTTCATACCAATCTCAAAGAAAGGCAACGCCAAAGAATGCTCTAACTACTGCACAATTGCACTCATCTCACACGCTAGTCAAGTAATTCTCAAAATTCTCCAAGGCAGGCTTCAGCAATACATGAACCGTGAATTTCTTGATGTTCAAACTGGTTTTAGAAAAGGCAGAGGAACCAGAGACCAAAGTGCCATCATCCATCGGATAATCGAAAAAGCAAAAGAGTTCCAGAAAAACATCTCTTTCTGCTTTACTGACTATGCCAGAGCCTTTGACTGTGTGGACCACAATAAACTGTGGGAATTTCTTCAAGAGATGGGAATACCAGACCACCTGACCTGTCTCTTGAGAAAGCTGTATGCAGGTCAGGAAGTAACAGTTAGTACTGGACATGGAAAAACAGACTGGTTCCAAATAGGAAAGGGAGTACATCAAGGCTGTATATTGTCACCCTGCTTATTTAACATATATGCAGAGTACATCATGAGAAACACTGGGCTGGATGAAACATAAGCTGGAATCAAGATTGCCGGGAGAAATATCAATAACCTCAGATATGCAGATGACACCACCCTTATGGCAGAAAGTGAAGAGGAACTAAAAGCCTCTTGATGAAAGTGAAAGTGGAGAGTGAAAAAGTTAGCTTAAAGCTCAACATTCAGAAAACTAAGATCATGGCATCCGGTCCCATCACTTCATGGCAAACAGATGGGGAAATAGTGGAAACAGTGATAGACTTTATTTTTCTTGGCTCCAAAATCACTGCAAATGGTGACTGCAGCAATAAATTAAAAGATGCTTGCTCCTTGGAAGAAAAGTTATGACCAACATAGACAGCATATTAAAAAACAGAAATGCTATTTTGCCAGCAAAGGTCCACCTAGTCAAAGCTATGGTTTCCATTAGTCATATATAGATGTGAGAATTGGACTATAAAGAAAGCTGAGCATCAAAGAATTGATGCTTGTGAACTGTGATGTTGGAGAAGACTCTTGAGAGTCTCTTGGACTGCAAGGAGATCCAATCAGTCCATCCTAAAGGAAATCAGTAGTGAATATTCATTGAACGGACTGATGTTGTAGCTGAAACTCCAATACTTTGGCCACCTGATGGGGAGAGATGACTCATTGGAAAAGACCTTGATGCTGGGAAAGATTGAAGGCAGGAGGAGACTGGGACGACAGAGGGTGAGATGGTTGGATGGCATCACCGTCTCAATGGACATTAGTTTGAGTGGACTCTGTGAGCTGGTGATGGACAGGGAGCCCTGGTGTGCTGTAGTGCATGGTATCAAAATAGTCGTTCACAACTGAGCGACTGAACTGAACTGAACTGAGTATGACCTCACACATCAGAACAAGACCCAGTTTCCTCCTCAGTCTCTTCCATCAGGAAGCTTCCATTAACCTCTTACCCTTCTCCATCAGAGGGCAGATCAGATCAGATCAGTCGCTCAGTTGTGTCTGACTCTTTGCGACCCCATGAACTGCAGCACGCCAGGCCACTACATCCTGAGCTCCAGACAATTAATTCATAAACCCTCTTTGGGAATACAGTCCATTTGTTGGTTTAAGTCCTCGGTGAAAACAGGTGACTACAAACTCTGGTAAAATGGCCAATAAAATACTGCCAACACTAGGTGGGGCCAGTGCCTAGAGGATCTATGCTTGGACTCAAGCATCATACAAGTGTCAGGGGCTGAATCTGTACTGCAAAGGTACAGCTGTTACTGGGAAAACACAGATGAAGAGAACAGCAGTGGTCTTAGCCTGCTGTCTGCTTTGACATGCCTGCACACATCCCTTGCACACTCCCCTAGCCCATATCCCTTCAACACCCCCAGACACCCTATAGCCCCATGTCCGAATACCTCAAAGTCTTTTATATGACTCCTCTCCCCAAACTCTCCTCCCTCTCATGGCCCCACATGCCCCTTTATGCCCTCCAGGCCTCCCTGTCCATCACCAACTCCCGGAGGTCACCCAGACTCACATCCATCGAGTCAGTGATGCCATCCAGCCATCTCATCCTCTGTCGTCCCCTTCTCCTCCTGCCCCCAATCCCTCCCAGCATCAGTCTTCTCCAATGAGTCAACTCTTCGCATGAGGTGGCCAAAATACTGGAGTTTCAGCTTTAGCATTATTCCTTGCAAAGAAATTCCAGGGCTGATCTCCTTCAGAATGGACTGGTTGTATCTCCTTGCAGTCCAAGGGACTCTCAAAACTCTTCTCCAGCACCACAGTTCAAAAGCATCAATTCTTCGGCGCTCAGCCTTCATCACAGTCCAGCTCTCACATCCATACATGACCACAGGAAAGACCATAGCCTTGACTAGGTGAACCTTTGTTGGCAAAGGACATACCTAAAACCATTTCAGAAAACTAACCAATCGGATCAAATGTACCACAGCCTTGTCTAACTCAATGAAACTATGAACCATGTGATGAGGGAAGGGTCATGGTGGAGAGTGCTGACAAAACGTGGTCCACTGGAGAAGGGAATGTCAAACCACATCAGTATTCTTGCCTTCAGAACCCCATGAATGTATGCAAAGGTAAAAAGATAGGATACTGAAAGATGAACTCCCCAGGTGCCCTATGCTACTGGAGAGCACTGGAGAAATAACTCCAGAAAGAATGAAGAGATGGAGCCAAAGAAAAAACAACACCCAGCTGTGGATGTGACTGGTGATGGAAGTAAAGTCCAATGCTGTGGAGAGTAATAAAGAAGTATAGATAATTATAAACAAATTGGGGGTTGGGAGTAGGGAAAATAGATGACAGGAGTCAACTCTGTGGTAATGGATAGAAACTAGATTGGTGGTGGTGATTTGTTTGTAATGTATACAGATGTTGAATTATAATGGTGTTCACTGGAAGTTTATATAGTAAAAATTTCAAAAGTTAAAACCAAAACCAAACTTCTTCGTGACATACAAGATACATTTCCTGCATATGTGACAGCACAATTCTGAAATTTATTTTTGTGACTCACAATGGCAGTAGGGACTGATAACATTCTTTTTAGGTTTCATGATCTCCATTTTCCCTTTACCTATATTACATATAGCATTTTAAATCTTGTTGCCATAGTTACTAATATTAAAGCACACAAAGATAAGAGAATCAAACCTGAAACTATAAGAAAATATATCTGAAATTAAAAAAAAAAAATCACTACAGTAAAAATTACTTTTCCCAGTGGCTCAGCTGGTAAAGAATCTGCCTGCAACACAGGAGACCTGGGTTCAATCACTGGGTTGGGAAGATCCCCTGGATAAGGGAATGACTATCCACTCCAATATTCTGTCCTGGATAATTTCATGGACTCTACAGTCCATCAGGTAGCAAAGAGTCAGATACAACTAAGTGACTTTCATTTTCACTTTCCCCTCCTAATATTGCACTAATTTTCTTCCCTTAGATGATATATAATGTTTGTAATATATAGTGCCCCCCAAAGGTTGCGGGATTTAAAGAATTTTAAAATGTTTTCTTAAAAGAGTCATTTTAGGAACAAAAACACCATGATGCTTACAAGTACATTGCATACAAGTAAATGATAAGGACATCAGAAATTCATTGTATGGTACTGAAAAGTTTATTTATCCCAGATACAAATTATAACATACCCTGCCATTAACATATTAATTTCTCATTAATATGAGTATTTTTGCTTGCAATTTTTTTTCAACTCAGGGTATACAACTGACATTTAATCAAAAGGAATCAAATGCAATATATATACAGCATTTTAAAAGCTAGATTACTGTACATGACTCTGCACAGTATGGTAGCCTATTCCATAAGGTCATTTTGAACTCTATGAAAAGTTAATAGCTGACCTGATATAGGATTTGATGGTACTTTTAACAGTATGATACCTCCTATTACACTGCAATAAATGCACCATTTAAAAGGTTTTAAATTGCTTCCTTTTCCTTTTTTGTCAAAAGAACATACAAGATAAAAATGGCTTTTTAAAAACAACTTGAGCACCTTTTTCTGTAACCAATTTCACAGTGATAAGCCATATCACAGAAAACATTAAAGCTTTACAGTTGAAATCAACCCACTCAATTTCTTTCATCTGAAATTCTACACATTAAATGTGAAAAGCTTTAATTAACCATATTTTCTATACGCTGGGATTCATTAATATCTTTATAGATAGAAATATACAGATTAGATACCTAGATATACAAAAATAGATATAAAAATACATAGATATAAATATCATAAACCCACACCCATATATATATATTCAGGAAACCAGAGAGAATAACTTCTTTAGCTTTGAATTTTACTCTCTTGTTCTTGTTATACATATTTTTAAATAATTTAAATAAGTATTTAAATGATTAATTTATCAAAGAATTTTGGAAATTGAGCAATTTAACACACAATATATGAAACAAAAATTAACAACTGAAGACAAAAGAAAAGTGCTTCAAAATTTCAGATTATCTGGAACATGCATTGACTTATTTTTTTCAAGAAATGCTCAATTTTAAAACTCCTATCCTGCCTGCTCTTCTAAGTTGCTCTCTCATATATGAAATTATTCACTTACTATCAGCTTCTGTGTTCCCAACAGAAATATAAAGGCAGAATGCATAAATCAATTCATGGGCCACTCCTGATTTTCCCCTGCCACTATCACACATATACATGAAAAATCATCCAAACTTCAGCCAAGAGCATTCTCCACTCATGTATTTGTACCTATAATCTGAGAGAGATTTTCTGTATGTGTCTATCTCTCTCTCCTAAAAAGCAATCACCAGTTCTTTGATTCCATTCCTGATATACTGACCAAATCTCTCTTATTCATCCAGAGTACCACGACACTACTGAGAGTCACCATTCTCTTCAGCTTAAACCTTGGTCACTATGGGAAACAATGTGGAGTTTGCTCAAAAAAGCTACAAGTAGAGCTACCATATGATCCAGCAATTTTACTTCTGGGTTTATATTCAGAAGAAATAAAGATGGGGTATTGAAAAGCTAAATGCATTCCCATGTTTACTGCAGTATTATTATTATCCACAATATGGGAACAACCTAAGTGTCTATCAATGGAAAAAATGGATAAAGAGGACGATGTACTTGTGCATACAATGAAATATTATTCAGCCATTTTAAAAAGGACACCTTGCCATATGTGACAACATGGATAGAACTTGAGGACAGACACGATGCTAAGTGAGATAAGTCAGAGAGAGAGAGACAAATACTGTATGATATGACTTATATGTGAATTAAAAAAAAAAATCTGAACTCCTAAAAACGGAATAACAAGGTGGTTAACAGGTGGAAAAATAAGAGAGATGTTGTTTAAGGGTACAAACTGACAACTAGTAGATATATAAGAAGCTGGTGATGTAATGCACAGTATAGTAATTATAGGTAATAATATTGCATTATAAAAATTAAATGATAAGAAACTAGATCTTAGTTATTTCCACCACAAAAAAGAAATGATAATTACATATCTCAACAGAGGTGCTAATTAAAAATAAACTACAATGGCAATCATACTGCAATCTATAAATGTATAAACTAAAATACTGTGCGTCTTAGCTTACACAATGTTATATATCAGAAATATTTCAATAAAAGACGACAAAAATGTCTGAAGTACCCTGTTAACTCATCTACTCTGTTCTCTCTTCAGCCTTTTATTTAATTCATCAGTACTATCACAAAAATACTGTAAAATATGATTTGGATAAGGATTATTTCCTGCTTAAATGCCATTGCAATGTCTTCTCCTTTAAACGACAAAATCTTGCATCAACTAGATACATAATTTATCTCCAAATATACTTCATTCTTTTCACATCATCTGTTATCTGTTCCTAACAAATATTACATAGTCTTCTTCATATTCTCAGGATTTCAAGTCCTCCTCTATCAAGCATGCTTACTCTTCATTTCATGGATTAATTCCTCCTCATCTTAACTTTTTAAATTTGTTTTCCTAGTAAATCTTCCATAAACCCCACACTAGGTAAGTCTCCTTGTTTTAGCTGTAATCTAAGGACACAAAGTCAATATAAATTTGTATCTCTAAATTTTAAAAAATATCTCTTTTATGAGATGCTCAGGTTTCAAACAACACAGAGAAGACTGAACACATGGACAACACCAGATGGTCAACACCGAAATCAGATTTATTATATTCTTCACAGCCAAAGATGGAGACGCTCCATAGAGTCAGCAAAAACAAGACCAGGAATTGACTGTGACTCAGATCATGAACACCTTATTGCCAAATTCAGACTGAAATTGAAGAAAGTAGGGAAAACCACTAGATCATTCAGGTATGACCTAAATCATATCCCTTATGATTATACAGTGGAAGTGAGAAATAGATTCAAGGGACTAGATCTGATAGAGTGCCTGATGAACTATGGATGGAGGTTCATTACATTGTACAGGAGGCAAGGATCAAGATCATCCCCAAGAAAAAGAAATGCAAAGAGGCAAAATGGCTGTCTGAGGAGGCCTTACAAATAGCTAAGGAAAGAAGAGAAGTGAAAATCAAAGAAGAAAAGGAAAGATAGGCCCATTTGAATGCAGAGTTTCAAAGACTAGCAAAAGCCTTCCTCAATGATCAATGCAAAGAAATAGAGGAAAACAAAATAAACAAACAAAAGGGAAACACAGAGAGCTCTTCAAGGAAATTAGATACCAAGGGAACATTTCATGCAAAGATGGGTACAATAAAGGACAGAAACGGTTTGGACCTAAAAGAAGCACAGGATATTAAGAAGAGGTGGCAAGAATACACAGAAGAACTATACAAAAAAAGATCTTCATGACCCAGATAATCATGATGGTGTGACTACTCACCTAGAGCCAGACATCCCGGAATAAAAAATCAAGTGGACTTTAGCAAGCATCACTATGAAAAAAGCTACTGGAGGTGAAAGAATTCCAGTTGATTTATTTCAAATCCTAGAAGATGATGCTGTGAAAGTGCTACACTCAACATGCCAGCAAATATGGAAAACTCAGCAGTGGAGACAGGACTGAAAAAAGTCAGTATTCATTCCAATCCCAAAGAAAAAAATGGCAAAGAATGTTCAAATTACTGCAAAATTGCACTCATCTCACATGCTAGCAAAGTGATGCTCAAAATCCTCCAAGCCAGGCCTCAACAGTACATGAACCGTGAACGTCCAGATGTTTAATCTGGGTTTTAAAAAGGCAAAGGAACCACAGGTCAAATTGCGAACATCCATTGGATCATCGAAAAAGCAGAGTTCCAGAAAAATACCTACTTCTGCTTTGTTGATTATGCCAAAGTCTTTGACTGTGTGCATAACAACAAACTGTGGCAAATTCTTAAAGAGATAGGAATACCAGACTACCTGGCCTGGCTCCTGAGAAATCTGTGTGCAGGTCAAGCGGCAACAGTTAGAAGTGGACATGGAGCAATAGACTGGTTAAAAATCGGGAAAGGAGTACAACAAGACTGCATAGTGTCACACTGCTTATTTAACTTATATGAGAAATGTTGGGCTGGATGAAGCACACACTGGAATCAAGATTGACAGGAGAAATATTAATAACCTCAGATATGCAGATGACACTACCCTTATGGCAGAAAATTAAAAAAAGAACTAAAAAGCCTGTTGATGAAAGTGAAAGAGGAGAGTGAAAAAGTTGGCTTAAAACTCAACATTCAGAAAATTAACATCATGGCATCTGTCCCATCGCATCATGAAAAATAGATTGTGAACAATTGAAATAGTTAGAAACTTTATTTTTGGGGGCTCCAAAATCACTGTAGATGACTGCAACCATGATATTAAAGGACACTTGCTCCTTGGAAGAAAAGTTATTACCAATCTAGACAGCATATTAAAGAGCAGAGAAATTACTTTGCCAATAACTGTCTGTCAAGTCAAAGCTATGGTTTTTCCAGTAGTCATGTATGGATGTGAGAGTTGGACTATAGAGAAAGCTGAGAACTGAAGAATTGATGCTTTTGAACTGTGTTTTTGTAAAAGACTTTTGAGAGCCCCTTGGACTGCAAGGAGATCCAACCAGTCCATCCTAAAGGAAATCAGTCCTGAATATTCATCAGAAGGACTGATACTCAAGCTGAAGCTCCAATCCTTTGGCTACCTGATGTGAAGAGCTGACTCATTTGAAAAGTTACTGATGCTGGGAAAGATTGAAGATGGAGGAGAAGGGGTCAACAGAAGATGAGATGGTTGGATGGCATCACCAATTTGATGGATATGAGTTTAAGTAAGCTCCCAGAGTTGGTGATGGACAGGAAAGCCTGGCATGCTGCAGTAGATGGGGTCATAAAGTGTTGGATATGACTAAACTTAACAGGTTCTTGAAGCCAAAGTCTATTTATTAATTACTTAATACCAACCCCTGAGCTGACTATGTAGTATTGAGTAAATACTCAATAGTGTCTGTGGAATAAATGTGTCAGTTATCCAGTTAACAGTAGATTAGTGGGGAGCAAAAGTGAAATTGTAAATTAATAAAAATTTTACAAAATGGAAATATATAGAGTTTCCAGCAACCTCCATTATAGCTATCATCATTTAAAAGCTGTATCTTCACTCAATACTATTTTCCTGAGAGCACTAATGTTGAATACTAGTAACAGGGAATACAAAGTTTTTTGTTTGATTTCATGAGACAAGGATGAACAGATATGAAAAAAAACACCTTAAAGCAAGGAAAATAACCTCCATTCCCACCAGTATCAGGTTCATTGGTAACTGATTCTGAGGAACCTCGGGAGGTTCTGGGATAAAGAAATATAAGGGGTGTTGACAACTTAATTAGAATTTCAAACAGAGCAAATCAAGTCAGTGAGCATTTTATTGAACACCTAGATAGGCCAAGTCCTGTGACAGAATGTTTGGAAGAACAAAGGTGAATAAAGTACATGTACTGCTGACTGTCTAGATGTCTACAGCAGGGTCTTCTGAGTCCATCAACAATTCTTATTGTGGCTCTTTTTTGTTACTCATTGATTCCCTCAAAAGCTTCTCCATCATTGGTATGCCTGACCATATTATTTTAAGAATTTTGATGAAAGTTAATTATGAAATAATGAAAGGACTGCAGTATGCAAGCATAGTGCTTTTAGATCTAGGGTTCACACATGAAATCTTTGTGATTTCTGAATTGAATTTTCTAAAAGTGTAAAGTGAAGAATTAATATTACTTGTCTTTCAGACCAAAGAATTAATATTTCTTGTCTTTAAGACCACAAAGCAATGTAATCCAAAGTTTTTCTGATGTTCATAATATGTATTAGGCCACATAACGTCTCTAGCTATCTAATCCTTTATCAGCATTGTTCCTCAAATTGTGCCTAAAAGTTAGACAGCTGAGAGAAGAAGAGAGTTTTGCAGTATCCTCCTGTAATCTAAATCCTATGGATTTGCATCAGTTTGATCTGTGTCCACATCAGAAATGGTGTGGACACTGGAATAGAGTGTGTGCATTATCAGTTGTGTCTGACTCTGCGATCCATGGGCTGTTTCCCATCAGGGTCCTCTGTCAATGAGCTTTCCCAGATAAGAATACTGGAGTGGGTTGACATTATCTTCTCCAGGGCTTCTTTCCCACACAGGGATCAAACTTGTGTCTTTTGTATTGGCAAGCATATTTTTTTTTTTTTTTTTTTTTTACCAACTGTGCAATGTGCGAAGCCCAAATAAGGCCTCATATATAACAGTAAAGGAGAGATATTTTTATTTTGGGAGATATAACCTTCATTATGGAGAAGGCAATGGCACCCCACTCCAGTACTCTTGCCTGGAAAATCTCATGGACAGAGGAGCCTGGTGGGCTGCAGTCGATGGGGTCGCTAGGGTCGGACATGACTGACTTCACTTTCATTTTCACTTTCATGCATTGGAGAAGGAAATGGCAACCCACTCCAGTGTTCTTGCCTGAAGAATCCCAAGGATGGGGGAGCCTGGTGGGCTGCAGTCGATGGGGTCGCTAGAGTCGGACATGACTGACTTCACTTTCATTTTCACTTTCGTGCATTGGAGAAGGAAATGGCAACCCACTCCAGTGTTCTTGCCTGAAGAATCCCAGGGATGGGGGAGCCTGGTGGGCTGCCATCTATGGGGTGGACCAGAGTCGGACAAGACTGAAGAGACTTAGCAGCAGCAGCAACCTTCATCTTTCTTTTAATATTTCATTTCTTTGGGGTCCTAAGCCTGACATGTTTCAAAAACTTTGCCATTCTGAATAACACATTTCCAGTTTCCTGTTATACTTTCTTGTGGAGGTCTTTTTCTACAACTTATTTCAATTAGGTAACTGACACAACCCTTATGGCAGAAAGTGAAGAGGAACTTTAAAAACCTCTTAATGAAAGTGAAAGAGGAGAGTGAAAAAGTTGGCTTAAAGCTCAACATTCAGTAACCTAAGATCATGGCATCTGGTCCCATCACTTCATGGGAAATAGATGGGGAGACAGTGGAAACAGTGTCAGACTTTATTTTTCTGGGCTCCAAAATCACTGCAGATGGTGACTGCAGCCATGAAATTAAAAGACACTTACTCTTTGGAAGGAAAGTTATGACCAACCTAGATAGCATTTACAAAAGCAGAGACATTACTTTGTCAACAAAGGTATGCCTAATCAAGGCTATGGTTTTTCCAGTGGTCATGTATGGCAGTAAGAGTTGGACTGTGAAGACGGCTGAGGGCCGAAGAATTGATGCTTTTGAACTATGGTGCTGGTGAAGACTCTTGAGAGTCCCTTGGACTGCAAGGAGATCCAACCAGTCTATCTTAAAGGAGATCAGTCCTGGGTGTTCATTGGAAGGACTGATGATGAGGCTGAAACTCCAATACTTTGGCCACCTGATGCAAAGTTAAATAAACTCCCACCACCCTTATGGCAGAAAGTGAAGAGGGGCTAAAAAACCTCTTGATGAAAGTGAAAGTGGAGAGTGAAAAGGTTGGCTTAAAGCTCAACATTCAGAAAACGAAGATCATGGCATCTGGTCCCATCACTGCATGGGAAATAGATGGGGAAACAGTGGAAACAGTGTCAGACTTTGTTTTTCTGGGCTCCAAGATCACTGCAGATGGTGACTGCAGCCATGAAATTAAAGGACGCTTACTCCTTGGAAGGAAAGTTATGACCAACCTAGATAGCATATTCAAAAGCAGAGACATTACTTTGCCAACAAAGGTTCGCCTAGTCAAGGCTATGGTCTTTCCTGTGGTCATGTATGGATGTGAGAGCTGGACTGTGAAGAAGGCTGAGCGCCGAAGAATTGATGCTTTTGAACTGTGGTGTTGGAGAAGACTCTTGAGAGTCCCTTGGACTGCAAGAAGATCCAACCAGTCCATTCTGAAGGAGATCAATCCTGGAATTTCTTTGGAAGGAATGATGCTAAAGCTGAAACTCCAGTATTTTGGCCACCTCATGCGAAGAGTTGACTCATTGGAGAAGACTCTGATGCTGGGAGGGATTGAGGGCAGGAGGAGAAGGGGACGACAGAGGATGAGATGGCTGGATGGCATCACTGACTCGATGGATGCGAGTCTGAGTGACCTCCGGGAGCTGGTGATGGACAGGGAGGTCTGGCGTGCTGCGGTTCATGGGGTCGCAAAGAGTCGGACACGACTGAGCGACTGATCTGATCTGATCTGATGCAAAGAGTTGACTCATTGGAAAAGACCCTGATGCTGGTAAGGATTGGGGGCAGGAGGAGAAGGGGACTACAGAGGATGAGATGGCTGGATAGCATCACCGACTCAATGGACATTAGTTTGAGTGAACTCTGGGAGTTGGTGATGGACAGGGAGGCCTCAAAGAGTCGGGAATGACTGGGTGACTGAGCTGAACTGAAATGAAACAACATCTTACCTTTTTTAATCTCTCAAATTTTACTTTCCTTTCCTCAATATGTATAAAATTATCTGTACCATATATATTTCATCCTTCCAGGTTTCTCTTTAGTTTCGTTAAGTAGTATTTTTATTTTATAGTATTTGTTTTTTCTATTTTCACACAAGTAGTTTACCCAGGGTTTCCTCTCTGTCCTTTAAAACAAAAGTGATGCTAATTTATGGTAGTATTGGTTATTTATTAAGAGACTAGAGTCATAGACTCATTCCAGTATAACACTATGTTCTTTGCATGCATAAACTTGTTAAATATTCAAAACAAATTTTTGCATAATAAAAATTCCTGTTTTAGGTGACAAAATGAGACTCAGAAAAAACAGGTTACTTGTCTAATCATAGAGCTAGAAAGCAGTAATGGGTAAAGTCAAGAATATCTAATTTCAGGGACTGAGTTCTGAATTACTACACCATAAAGACATTATCATTATTGCCTGGATAAACTGTTCATTTGATTCTTAGCGAGGGTAGTCTTCTTAGATGACATTCTCAATTACATATGTGAAGTTACAATAATGTAATTTCAACCAAAATGTAATTGAAGTGATTTGTTAGCCTATGAAATGGTTTTCCTAAGAAAGCGACAAGCTTAAGTGATGAGGGCAAACCACAGGAAAATTCAAATTAAAGGAGGTGTTTTAATTTGGAATTTAATTTGAAACGTTTTCCTATCCTCATTCGAGTGTTTTTCTGAGTTCAAACAGCACATTCTCTCAGGTGTAATGCTTGCGTCTCACTACTCCTTGGAGACACTTGGACTTAGAACTCTACTCTGTCAAAATCTCTCTTACATGATGCGGGTTTTTGAAATTTGTTCTCAGTTTAGAACCACATTAGAAGATAAAATGATGATTAGACCATGTAAGTATGTTAGCAAACACTACTTTGCTAACTTTTGTTAAGTTTTAACAAAATACACCTTATTTCAAACAAGAGATTATAATTTAAGGCAACTGTACATAGGGTGTGATCAGTAAATGTTTAATAATTGATTAATTACTGAGATAAATTCAAAGTTTACCTGTTGAAAATACAGACACATTTTTTATCAAGCCCTACTTCTATCCCCAGTGCTCACCATTCATTCATACAATGCAGTCGGCTGCCTTTTTTCTGTTACTGTTCATGGTGTCTCTTATTTCATCAAAACCTGCAAGTAGAAACCTTGAAAAGTAGGGACATTGACAGCCTTTGAAATTTTTTTTCTGGATTACTTTTAAGGGTGCTGCATAGGGAACAGCTTTGAAATACAGAGATAATATGGGCAGGACTCTTTGCTCTTTAATAAAGACATGCTCTCCATTTGGGTAATAGATTGAGCAGGTTTGCTTGCAGATCATTATAAGAGACTGAGGTTTTATAATCTTGGGGTTTCCATCTGTGAAACAAACCTACTGCTGCATCCTGCCCTGCCCACCCACATTACGTGCTGGGGACATGCATTGGGAATGCAGAGAGGAACTGATGTAATTATGAAGTTTATGCATCTTGCTGTACCTGAGGATTAAAGACCTTTTTTCTCTGTTATAGTTGTCTCATGTTTCCTGTAGCAAATATAAAACTATGGCAGGCTTATTTGCTAGTCTGAGAATCAGGTCAATTTCAGGCCCTTTATAATTCTTGACACCATCCAATTTAAAAACCATTGCCATAATTATTACCAGATAAGTCTAAGAAAATGGCTACACTTGTAGCTTCTAGCTGCGTGTTTCCTCTACTTTAGGTTTCAAATGTGTAAAACTCCAATCAGCATGAAAAGCTGATTATTTTTTTCCCTGTTATATTTTTAAAGAAATGTAACTAGCAATGGTAGAAAATTAATGGACCTGATAATTCATACATTTAAAGACAATGCTGCCAAATAAACTTCAGTTCAGTTCAGTTCAGTCCCTCAGTCGTGTTCAACTCTTTGGGACCCAGTGAATCACAGTACACCAGGCCTCCCTGTCCATCACCAACTCATGTAGTTCACCCAAACTCATGTGCATCGAGTCAGTGATGCCATCCAGCCATCACATCCTCTGTCGTCCCTTTCTCCTCCTGCCCCTAACCCCTCCAGCATCAGGTTCTTTTCCAATGAGTTAACTCTTCGCATCAGATAGCCAAAATATTGGAGTTTCAGCCTCACCATCAGTCCTTCCAATGAACACCCAAGACTGATCTCCTTTAGGATGGACTGGTTGGATCTCCTTGCAGTCCAAGGGACTCTCAAGAGTCTTCTCCAACACCACAGTTTAAAAGCATCAATTCTTCGGCGCTCAACCTTCTTCACAGTCCAAATCTCACATCCATACATGACTACTGGAAAAACTATAGCCTTGATTAGATGAACCTTTGTTGTAAAAGGAATATCACTGCTTTTGAATATGCTATCTAGGTTGGTCATAACTTTCCTTCCATGAGTAAGTGTCTTTTAATTTCATGGCTGCGATCACCATCTGTAGTGATTTTGGAGCCCCCAAAAATAAAGTCAGCCACTATTTCCCCATCAATTTCCCATGAAGTGATGGCACCAGATGCCATGATCTTCATTTTCTGAATGTTGAGCTTTAAGCCAAAGTTTTCACTCTCCACTTTCACTTTCATCAAGAGGCTTTTTAGTTCCTCTTCACTTTCTGCCATAAGGGTGGTGTCATCTGCATATCTGAGGTTATTGGTATCTCTCCTGGCAATCTTGATTCCAGCTTGTGCTTCTTCCCGCCCAACATTTCTCATGATGTACGCTGCATATAAGTTAAATAAACAGGGTGACGATATACAGCCTTGACGTACTCCTTTTCCTATTTGGAACCAGTCTGTTGTTCCATGTCCAGTTCTAACTGTTGCTTCCTGACCTGCATACAAATTTCTCAAGAGGCAGATCAGGTGGCCTGGTATTCCCATCTCTTTCAGAATTTTCCACAGTTGATTGTGATCTACACAGTCAAAGGCTTTGGCATAGTCAATAAAGCAGAAATAGATGTTTTTCTGGAACTCTCTTGCTTTTTCGATGGTCCAGCGGATGTTGGCAATTTAATCTCTGGTTCCTCTGCCTTTTATAAAACCAGCTTGAACATGTGCAAGTTCACGGTTCACATATTGCTGAAACCTGACTTGGAGAATTTTGAGCATTACTTTACTAGCCTGTGAGATGAGTGCAATTGTTCGGTAGTTTGAGCAATCTATGGCATTGTCTTTCTTTGGGATTGGAATGAAAACTGACATTTTTCAGTCCTGTGGCCACTGCTGAGCTTTCCAAAGCTGCTGGCATATTGAGTACAGCAGTTTCACAGCATCATCTTTCAGGATTTGAAATAGCTCAATTGGAATTCCATCACCTCCACTAGCTTTGTTTATAGTGATGCTTTCTAAGGCCCACTTGACTTCACATTCCACGACGTCTGGCTCTAGGTAAGTGATCACCCCATCGTGATTATCGGGGTCATGAAGATCTTTTTTGTATAGTTCTTCTGTGTATTCTTTCTATCTCTTCTTAATATCTTCTGCTTCTGTTAGGTCTATACCATTTCTGTCCTTTACCAAGCCCATCTTTGCATGAAATGTTCCCTTGGTATCTCTAATTTTCTTGAAGAGATCTCTAGTCTTTCCCATTCTGTTGTTTGCCTCTACTTCTTTGCATTGATCGCTGAAGAAGGCTTTCTTATCTCTCCTTGCTATTCTTTGAAACTGCATTCAGATGCTTATATCTTTCCTTTTCTTCTTTGCTTTTTGCTTCTCTTCTTTTCACAGCTATTTGCAATGCCTCCCCAGACAGCCATTTTTCTTTTTTGCATTTCTTTTCCATGGGGATGGTCTTGATCCTTGTACAATGTCACAAATTCCCGTCCATAGTTCATCAAGCACTCTGTCTATCAGATCTAGTCCCTGAAATCTATTTCTCACTTCCACTGTATAATCATAAGGGATTTGATTTAGGTCATACCTGAATGGTCTAGTGGTTTCTCCAACTTTCTTCAATTTAAGTCTGAATTTAGCAATAATGAGTTCATGATCTGAGCCACAGTCAGCTCCTGGTATTGTTTTTGCTCACTGTATAGAGCTTCTCCATCTTTGGCTGCAAAGAATATCATCAATCTGATTTTGGTGTTGACCATCTGGTGATGTCCATATTTAGAGTCTTCTTGTGTTGTTGGAAGAGGGTTTTTGCTATATCCAGTGCGTTCTCTTGGCAAAACACTCTTAGCCTTTGCCCTGCTTCATTCCGTATTCCAAGGCCAAATTTGCCTGTTACTCCAGGTGTTTCTTGACTTCCTACTTTTGCATTCCAGTCCCCTATAATGAAAAGGACATCTTTTTTTGGGTGTTAGTTCTAAACGTATAATTTGACATTGTACAATTTGTGTTTTTGTTTTCATATTTTGAATACAATGATTTTTTCAAATAAGTCAGTATATTCTATATTAATAACTTTTAAATTATCTTTATATATGTCAGCGTAGGTACATTGGTGATATGTAAAAGTACAGTAGATGAAATGTAAATATAAGCAAACTGAAATTGACAAATTAATCTCCACCTACATATCATTCATCTTATTTCCTTTAACACAGATAATATGCTGGTTTAAATATTTTGTGCTTATTCACAGTCTAAAAGCCAGCAAAATTTGTTCTAGTTGGGTTCATTCAGGAATATACTGAAGGGAAGTATATAGAGCTATCTCTATGGCTCTTCATGTGCAATGTATCACAAAAGTAGATGGAAAATGTGCCAGGACCTCCTTCCACTTTGAATTTGACATAATGGTGCAAGAAAGCTAATCCAGTGAGTGATTTACTTTTTTCTCCTGTCAAGCAGTAGCGTTTACAAGCATTAGTGGGGCATTGAGATATTAGAATTTTCTCTTAGCAGTGGTGCCCAAATGATGTTTAGCTCATTAAGTACAGTTTACCACTGATACACATAGTAGACTGTTATATAGTAGACTGTTACATAGTTTGTCCCATGGCCAGTTGCCTGAAGCATGTAGCCAGATATTGCCTCAGCCTCAGTGTTAATATACGCTAGACTTTCTTACTATATACTCTTTGCTTCTAACCCCTTTCATGTTATTTTTTTCATTTCTGTGTTTCTCTACCCTCTTGCCTTTATGTATCTTACTATTGCATCTGGAATGCTTATTATTCTATCTCACCAGGTTAAATTATAGTGAAATATCAATGTAGTGAACCAGTGTGATTATCTATAGAGTATTTTTCTGATTGTCAAAAACACGAAACTAATCTCAAAGCTGGGACAAAAATTCACACTTTTCTGTCTTTGCAAGCCAATATATTTAACAGAGTGGAGTGTTTCTTAACATAATCTTAAGAAGGATATAATTTGCAACACTATAATCATTCATCTTCATGAATTTATTGAAAAGAAACAGAACTATGCCTGAGGGGAAAAATAATATAGAAAAATGTGACTGCTTCAATAAGCTTATGATTAAAACAAAACAAAACAAAATGACACATGAGAGTTAAAAAGGACATTTTTATTACATATTTTAAACCCAAATTAAAGGTCTGAATTTTACCTAAAAGAAATTATGAGTTTCCTTTAAAAGTGTTAAGAAAAAGTTGTGAGCAGATGTCTATCTTTAAAATATATTTTTCATTGCCATACCCAAAATGGATACTCCTCAAGGAGCTGGTATAGAAATTCATTTGAAAATTGACAGCATTTTAAACTCAAGTATAAAACAGGAGTTATAAAAACTACTCTAGAAGCACTTAAAAGTAGAATAAAATAAATTTTATATATATATATATTTAAAATCATAGGGTAGATTCATGAGAGGGTGGTAGAGGACTAAGAATAACTTCTAAATCTGAAACACTATCATGGGAAACTGGTTTGATTAAAGTATCAATCCATGAACTAAGGTTTAAGAGAGAAAATAAATTTTATGAAAAAAGATGAGTTCAATTTCATTCAGACTGTTATTGTGGGTCCTAAGAGATAGCAAATGTAGACATAAAAATAGAATTTTGAAATATGGATGTGAATTTCAGTAGACATCAGTGTCATGTAAGTTGAATTTTAGTTTATGAATAGATTAATTCAAGAGAGATGAATCCATGAGAATAAATAAGCTCACAGACTATATTATATTGAATGTTGATTGCTACAATAACAAATTATCCCAAAGCTTAGTGGCATGAAACATTTATTATTTCACAATCTTTGCAATTTAGGAATCTGAAAAGGTATAGGTGATACATTTGGCTCTGGGTCTCTCACGAAAGTACCTTTACCTCAAGTATCCACTGCGAAGAATTCATTTCCTAACTCACTCATGTGGTTGTTGGTGGCCTTCAGTTACTCACAGGACGTTAAACTGAGACCTCAGTTCTTCATGAGATGTCAAATATAACTGTCTGTTAGGTTCTTGACACATTTTTGTTTACATACAGTATCTGACAACATGACTTAATCAGAATAATCAAATGAGAGAAGAGAGACTACCAGCAAGAGAAAAAGAATATGTGCAATCAACATGAAAGTCACAATTAAGCTCGTATCAGAAATGAAAATCCATTAACTTCTATACTCTATTCATTAGGACCAAATCACTAGGCAAAACTCACATATAATGGGCTAAGTTTACATGAGACGAGAGCATGAGTTCTAATAAGTGGGGTCATTGGAAGCAATGTCAAAAGCTACCTGCTACAGCCCCAAGGAGTGAGAAGTAGTAAGAGAAGGAGACTAATGACAAATCTGAGAGACATGTTTAATGTTATAATTTTAAAAGGAGATGGTATAGAGCTAAGGAAATATTTGAGGAAATATCTCAGCCAGTTTGAATTAATATTCTATGTAAACCATCCAGATATATGGAAACCTAAATTGAAGAGTCTATGTCTTCTACATATGCTTTTTTTAATGCTGTGTTCAGCACAAGTCTTTGTTTATTAACCTATTTATGAACAGTGCTACTATTTATATCCATTCAATTTATATCCAAGATGGAAAAAAACCCTATAATTAATAACAAAGATATATCATATTCTGATGATTACTACAAAAACACGCCTTTCTTATGTAAAAATTTTTCTTACTGTAAAACACTAGTTTTCTTACTGTAAAAACACTCCTTTCTAGCTCAATAGTTTGAATATAATTTGATACTTTAATTATATTCTACAATTTAATTATTAATATATAGAATTGTAATCTCTATTATGAAAGCTCTCTGTATTTTATTATATTTCATTTCCAACCTGAGCATCTACAGCTAATAGTCATGAATCAAATCCAATGAAATAAAAATCACAAGGAATTTCTAAATCATCAAAAACATGTTTAAGAAGTCTGCAGTGGAACTATAGGCTAAGAAGAGAGACTTAACTAAAAAACTGACACTTAACCACAAAAAAATGCCTAATTGTATAAGATGATTCATGTGATTCATTCAGTTGTATAGTTCACTCCTTGATTATGACTTTTTGAAGGCAATAGCATTTTGTTACAATATAATCATAGCAAAAATTGGCCAACATAATATTAATTAATGAATATACTCAAGTATATTTTAAAAAATTCAGTTTACAGTTTATTAGTTTATTGACTTCTTGTTATTAGTGTGATATTTTGAAATCATTTAATTTTTTTACAGATAGTTCATTGTTATAGTATTAGAAACACACAGGATTTTTCTATGTTGACTTTTTTCTTGCATTCATTTGTTAGTTCTACCAGTTTGTGCGTGTATATGTAGTCTTAAGCGTTTTCTATATATAAGATCATGTTTTATGCAAACAAGACAAAACTCTAATTCTTCCTCTCCAATCTACATGCCTTTTTTTTTTTTTTTTTTTATCTACCTAGGAGATACATGCACTATACTGATTAGAACTGCAGAATAGGGGAGGAGGAGCTAAGATGGCGGAGGAATAGGATGGGGAAAACACTTTCTCCTTCACAAATTCATCAAAAGAACATCTAAACGCCGAGTAAATTCCACAAAACAACTTTGGAATGCCGACAGAGGACATCAGACACCCAGAAAAGCAACTCGTTGCTTTCTAAAGGAGGTAGGAATAAATATAAAAGACAAAACAAGAGACAAAGAGGGAGGGACGGACCTCTGTCCGGGGAAGGGAGTCTTAAAAAAAAAAAAGAGAAGTTTTTTTTTTTTTTTTTTTTAAGGAAAAAAAAAAAAAAAAACAGGAAACTCTCTCACTGCCGAGTTTGTGCCGAACTTGGGAAGCACGGAGGCCATCATAACAGGGAAGAAAATAAATAATCAATTAAAACCCACAGACTATGAGCCCCACGATAACATCCCCAGCGGAGAAACAGCGCAAATGTCCGCATTCGCCATAAGCAAGTGGGGGCTGGGCAGGGAGGCGCTGCGGGCTGCTTCTTCGGGAACCGCTTTGCGGGCCAATTCTTCGCAGGCTGCATTGGCCTGAATATCCAGAATGTTACCTGAGCGGAATAATTTGGGCTGGCAAACCAGACTGTGGGAAACCTACCACACGAAAAGCCAGCCCTAACCCAAGACACCGCCAGGCCCGTGCACAGAACAAAGGACTTTACAGAGATAGCTGGCTGCAGTCCGACCCCCTCCGGTGACAGGGAGTCAGAGCCGGAGGGAGGCAATTGCAGCCCCAGAGAGAAATTATCCACAAAACTGTAAGCAGGCTTATTTGCTAACTAAGATTTCTTAGGGCTCTGGTCGGCTAACATCTGCCTGGGGAAGTGCGCCAGTGGTGCACTTGGAGGACCGAGTGGCAGGGAGGTGATAAGACACGCTTGCTGAACGCCTCATTACCTGTGCTGCTAGATTCTGCAAAGGGCACAAAACGCAGGCCCAACCGAGCCTGGGCCTCTGAGGACTACCCGAGTGTCTGAACTTGAGCGGCTTAGACCTGGGAGGGGCAAGCAGCCCAGGGCTGGTCGACGATGGTTCTGGCGGGGAAACAGAGAGCCTAAGCAGAGTGGGCAGGGAGGCTACACGCGCTGTGAGCAGGGGCAGACCCAGTGTGGCTGAGCCACTGCGAGCACACAGCAGTGGTATTTATTTGCAGCATCCCTCCCTCCCCGCAGTGCAACTGAACAAGTGAGCCTAAAAAAAAAAAAAAAAAAAAAAGGATGTCCACCACCGCCCCCTTTGTATCAGGACGGAAATCAGACACTGAAGAGATCAGCAAACAGAAGAAGCTATAACAGAGTGAACCGCCATGGAAGCCACAGGCAATAAACTAAAACCCCGTGGTTAGTACCCACTACAGAGAAAGGGGCCTATCAGATCAGATCAGATCAGTCGCTCAGTCGTGTCCGACTCTTTGCGACCCCATGAACCGCAGCACGCCAGGCCTCCTTGTCCATCACCAGCTCCTGGAGGTCACCCAGAGACACAAGGGGCCTATAGATCTTGAGAAATTTAAGCCGGAACAAGGAACTAGCCGAAAATGAACTGAACCCACAATACCTACAACAATAAAAGTGAAAGTTTTGTATATATTGTTACTATTTTTACCATCATTCTTTCTTTCTTTTTTTATCAGATCAGATCAGTCGCTCAGTCGTGTCCGACTATTTGTGACCCCATGAACCGCAGCACGCCAGGCCTCCCTGTCCATCAACAACTCCCAGAGGTCACTCAGACTCACATCCATCGAGTCAGTGATGCCATCCAGCCATCTCATCCTCTGTTGCCCCCCTCTCCTCTTTCCCCAATCCCTCCCAGCATCAGAGTCTTCTCCAATGAGTCAACTCTTTGCATGAGGTGGCAAAAATACTGGAGTTTCAGCTTTAGCATTATTCCCTCCAAAGAAATCCCAGGGCTAATCTCCTTCAGAATGGACTGCTTGGATCTCCTTGCAGTCCATTGAGAGTCCAAGGGACTCTCAAGAGTCTTCTCCAACACCACGGTTCAAAAGCATCAATTCTTCAGGGCTCAGCCTTCTTCACAGTCCAACTCTCACATGCATACATGACCACAGGAAAGACCATAGCCTTGACTAGGCGAAACTTTGTTGGCAAAGTGATGTCTCTGCTTTTGAATATGCTATCTAGGTTGGTCATAACTTTCTTTCCAAGGAGTAAGCGTCTTTTAATTTCATGGCTGCAGTCACCATCTGCAGTGCTTTTGGAGCCCAGAAAAATAAAGTCTGACACTGTTTCCACTGTTTCTCCATCTATTTCCCATGTAGTGATGGGACCAGATGCCATGATCTTCGTTTTCTGAATGTTGAGCTTTAAGCCAACCTTTACACTCTCCACTTTCACTTTCATCAAGAGGCTTTTTAGTTCCTCTTCACTTTCTGCCTTAAGGGTGGTATCATCTGCATATCTGAGGTTATTGATACTTCTCCCGGCAATCTTGATTCCGGTTTGTGTTTCTTCCAGTCCAGCATTTCTCATGATGTACTCTGCATATAAGTTAAATAAACATGGTGACAATATACAGCCTTGACGTACTCCTTTTCCTATTTGGAACCAGTCTGTTGTTCCATGACCCGTTCTAACTGTTGCTTCCTGATCTGCATACAGATTTCTCAAGAGGCAGGTCAGGTGGTCTGGTATTCCCAACTCTTTCAGAATTTTCCACAGTTTATTGTGATCCACACAGTCAAAGGCTTTGGCATAGTCAATAAAGCAGAAATAGATGTTTTTCTGGAACTCTCTTGCGTTTTCGATGGTCCAGCGGATGTTGGCAATTTGATCTCTGGTTCCTCTGCCTTTTCTGAATCCAGCTTGAACATCAGGAAGTTCACGGTTCACATATTGCTGAAGCCTGGCTTGGAGAATTTTGAGCATTACTTTACTAAAGTGTGAGATGAGTGCAATTGTTCGGTAGTTTGAGCATTCTTTGGCATTGCCTTTCTTTGGGATTGGGATGAAAACTGACCTTTTCCAATCTTGCGGCCACTGCTGAGTTTTCCAAATTTGCTGGCATATTGAGTGCAGCACTTTCACAGCATCATCTTTCAGGATTTGGAAGAGCTCCACTGGAATTCCATCACCTCCACTAGCTTTGTTAGTAGTGATGCTTTCTAAGGCCCACTTGACTTCACATTCCAGGATGTCTGGCTCTAGGTCAGTGATCATACCATCATGATTATCTGGGTCGTGAAGCTCTTTTTTGTATAGTTCTTCTGTGTATTCTTGCCACCTCTTCTTAATATCTTCTGCTTCTGTTAGGTCCATACCATTTCTGTCCTTTATCAAGCCCATCTTTGCATGAAATGTTCCTTTGGTATCTCTGATTTTCTTGAAGAGATCCCTAGTCTTTCCCATTCTGTTGTTTTCCTCTATTTCTTTGCATTGATCGCTGAAGAAGGCTTTCTTATCTCTTCTTGCTATTCTTTGGAACTCTGCATTCAGATGTTTATATCTTTCCTTTTCTCCTTTGCTTTTCACTTCTCTTCTTTTCACAGCTATTTGCAAGGCCTCCCCAGACAGCCATTTTGCTTTTTTGCATTTATTTTCCATGGGGATGGTCTTGATCCCTGTCTCCTGTACAATGTCACGAACCTCATTCCATAGTTCATCAGGCACTCTATCTATCAGATCTAGGCGCTTAAATCTATTTCTCACTTCCACTGTATAATCATAAGGGATTTGATTTAGGTCATACCTGAATGGTGTAGTGGTTTTCTCTACTTTCTTCAATTTCAGTCTGAATTTGGCAATAAGGAGTTCATGGTCCGAGCCACAGTCAGCTCTTGGTCTTGTTTTTGCTAATTGTATAGAGCTTCTCCATATATATATATATATTTTATTAAAAGAAAGAAAAATTAAAAAAAAATTTTTATCCTCTAGTGCTCCTGTAATTTCCACTTTAAGAATATTTTTTATAACTCTTGCAACCCCCTCTTTTTTTTTCTTCTTTTATTTTTTCTTTTTGTCTTTTCTTTTTTTCTTTCCTTTAACATTGTATTTTTGAAACTCCAAACTCTGTTCTAGATTCATTAGTTTAGCTTATTGGTAATTGCTATCAATTTTTTACCTATTCATTTTTTTTTTATAACTTTTGTGACTTTCTCTCTTTTTTTTTTTTTCCTCCCTCTTTCTATCTCTTCATCTTTTCTTTGACATTGTATTCCTGAAACTCCAAACTCTAATCAATATTTTTAACATATGCTTTCTGGTATATGTAATCAATTTGTGCCTATTACTGACTGGATCTGTCTCTCTCCTTTTCATTCCCTCCTTTTATCCTCCTAACCATCTCTGTCACCTTCGTCCCTCTTTTCTTTTCTGTATAACTCCATGAACATCTCTGAGCGGTCCAGTTGTGGAGTGCAGTATAGAAGAAGTTTTTGAGACTACTGTAAAAAATAAGACCGATAACTGGAAGCAGGAGGCTTAGGTCCAAACCCTGATCCCATGGAACATTAGTTGACAGGAGCTCATCAAATGCCTCCAAACCTACACTGAAACCAAGCCAATATACAGGCTACTCAAAGTGACCCCCAAATCATAGACATCACATAACTCATTACTAGACACTCCATTGCACTCCAGAGAGAAGAAATTCAGCTCCATTCATCAGAACACCAACACAAGCGTTCTAACCAAGAAACCTTGACAAGCCACCTGTACAAACCCACATACAGTGAGGGAACGCCACAATAAAGAGAACTCCACAAACTGCCAGAATACAGTAAAGACACCCCAAACTCAGCAATTTAAACAAGATGAAGAGACAGAAGAATTCCCAGCAGGTAAAGGAACAGGATAAATGCCCACCAAACCAAACAATAGAGGAAGAAATAGCGAATCTACTGGATAAAGAATTCCAAATAATGATAGTGAAATTAATCCAAAATCTGGAAATCAAAATGGAATCACAGATAAATAGCTTGGAGAAAAGCATTGAGAAGATGCAAGAAAGGTTTAACAAGGACCTAGAAGAAATAAAAAAGAGTCAGTATATAATGAATAATGCAATAAATGAGATCCAAAACACCCTGGAGGCATCAAATAGTAGAATAACAGAGGCAGAAGATAGAATTAGTGAATTAGAAGATAGAATGGTAGAAATAAATGAAGCAGAGGAAAAAAAGAAAAACGAATTAAAAGAAATGAGGACAATCTCAGAGACCTCCAGGACAATATTAAACGTTACAACATTCAAATCATAGGAGTCCCAGAAGAAGAAGACAAAAAGAATGAACATGAGAAAATACTAGAGGAGATAATAGTTGAAAACTTCCCTAAAATGGGGAAGGAAATAATCACTCAAGTCCAAGAAACCCAGAGAGTTCCAAACAGGATAAACCCAAGGCAAAACACCCCAAGACACATATTAATCAAATTAGCAAAGATCAAACAGAAAGAACAAATATTAAAAGCAGCAAGGGAAAAACAACAAATAACACACAAGGGAATTCCCATAAGGATAACAGCTGATCTTTCAATAGAGACTCTCCAAGCCAGGAGGGAATGGCAAGACATACTTAAAGTGATGAAAGAAAATAACCTACAGCCCAGATTATTGTACCCAGCAAGGATCTCATTCAAATATGAAGGAGAAATCAAAAGCTTTACAGACAAGCAAAAGCTGAGAGAATTCAGCACCATCAAACCAGCTCTCCAACAAATACTAAAGGACATTCTCTAGACAGGAAACACAAAAAGGGTATATAAATTCAAACCCAAAACAATAAAGTAAATGGCAACAGGATCATATTTATCAATAATTACCTTATATGTAAATGGGTTGAATGCCCCAACCAAAAGACAGAGACTGGCCGAATGGATACAAAAACAAGACCCATACGTATGTTGTCTACAAGAGACTCACCTCAAAACAGGGGATACATACAGACTGAAAGTGAAGGGCTGGAAAAAGATTTTCCATGCAAATAGGGACCAAAAGAAAGCAGGAGTAGCAATACTCATATCAGATAAAATAGACTTTTAAACAAAGGCTGTGAAAAGAGACAAAGAAGGTCACTACATAATGATCAAAGGATTAATCCAAAAAGAAGATATACCAATTATAAATATATATGCACCCAACATAGGAGCACCGCAATATGTAAGACAAATACTAATAAGTATTAAACGAGAAATCAACAATAACACGATAATAGTGGGAGACTTTAATACCCCACTCACACCAATGGATAGATCAACTAAACAGAAAATTAACAAGAAAACACAAACTTTAAACAATACAATAGACCAGTTAGACCTAATTGATATCTATAGGACATTTCATCCCAAAACAATGAATTTCACCTTTTTCTCAAGTGCACACGGGACCTTCTCCAGGATAGACCACATCCTGGGCCATAAATCTAGCCTTGGTAAATTCAAAAAATTGAAATCATTCCAAGAATCTTTTCTGACCACAATGCAGTAAGATTAGATCTCAATAACAGGAGAAAAACTATTAAAAATTCCAACATATGGAGGCTGAACAACACGCTGCTGAATAACCAACAAATCACAGAAGAAATAAAAAAAGAAATCAAAATCTCCATAGAAACGAATGAAAATGAAAACACAACAACCCAAAACCTGTGGGACACTGTAAAAGCAGTCCTAAGGGGAAAGTTCATAGCAATACAGGCATACCTCAAGAAACAAGAAAAAAGCCAAATAAATAACCTAACTCTACACCTAAAGCAACTAGAAAAGGAAGAAATGAAGCACTCCAAGGTTAGTAGAAGGAAAGAAATCTTAAAAATTAGGACCAAAATAAATGCAAAATAAATAAAAGAGACCATAGCAAAAATCAACAAAGCCAAAAGCTGGTTCTTTGAAAGGGTAAATAAAATTGACAAACCATTAGCCAGACTCATCAAGAAACAAAGGGAGAAAAATCAAATCAATAAAATTAGAAATGAAAATGGAGAGGTCACAACAGACAGCACAGAAATACAAAGGATCATAAGAGACTACTACCAACAATTATATGGCAATAAAATGGACAACTTGGAAGAAATGGACAAAGTCTTAGAAAAGTACAACTTTCCAAAACTGGATCAGGAAGAAATAGAAAATCTTAACAGACCTATCACAAACACAGAAATTAAAACTGTAATCAGAAATCTTCCAGCAAACAATAGCCCAGGTCCAGATAGCTTCACAGCTGAATTCTACCACAAATTTAGAGAAGAGCTAATACCTATCCTACTCAAACTGTTCCAGAAAATTGCAGAGGAAGGCAAACTTCCAAACTCATTCTATGAGGCCACGATTACCCTAATACCAAAACCAGACAAAGATGCCACAAAAAAAGAAAACTACAGGCCAATATCACTGATGAACATAGATGCAAAAATCCTTAACAAAATTCTAGCAATCAGAATCCAACAACACATTACAAAGATCATACACCATGACCAAGTGGGCTTTATCCCAGGAATGCAAGGATTCTTCAATATCCGCAAATCAATCAACGTAATACACCACATTAACAAATTGAAATATAAAAACCATATGATTATCTCAATAGATGCAGAGAAAGCCTTTGACAAAGTTCAACATCCATTTATGATAAAAACTCTCCAGAAAGCAGGAATAGAAGGAACATACCTCAGCATAATAAAAGCTATATATGACAAACCCACAGCAAACATGATCCTCAATGGTGAAAAATTGAAAGCATTTCCTCTACAGTCAGGAACAAGACAAGGAGGCCCACTTTCACCATTATTATTCAACATAGTTTTCGAAGTTTTGGCCATAGCAATCAGAGCAGAAAAAGAAATAAAAGGAATCCAAATTGAAAAAGAAGAAGTAAAACTCTCACTGTTTGCAGATGACATGATCCGATACGTTGAAAACCCTAAAGATTCCATCAGAAAATTACTAGACCTAATCAATGAATATAGTAAAGTTGCAGGATATAAAATCAACACACAGAAATCCCTTGCATTCCTGTACACTAATAATGAGAAAATAGAAAGAGAAATTAAGGAAACAATTCCATTCACCATTGCAATGAAAAGAATAAATTACTTAGGAATATGTCTTCCTAAAGAAACTAAAGACCTATATATAGAAAACTATAAAACACTGGTGAAAGAAATCAAAGAGGACACTAATAAATGGACAAATATACCATGTTCATGGATCGGTAGAATCAATATAGTGAAAATGAGTATACTACCCAAAGCAATTTATAGATTCAATGCAATCCCTATCAAGCTACCAATGGTATTCTTCACAGAGCTAGAACAAATAATTTCTCAATTTGTATGGAAATACAAAAAATCTCAAATAGCCAAAGCTATCTTGAGAAAGAAGAATGGAATTGGAGGAATCAACCTGCCTGACTTCAGGCTCTACTACAAAGCCACAGTCATCAAGACAGTATGGTACTGGCACAAGGACAGAAATATAGATCAATGGAACAAAATAGAAAGCCCAGACATAAATCCACGCATAAATGGACACCTTATCTTTGACAAAGGAGGCAAGTATATACAATGGATTAAAGACAATCTCTTTAACAAGTGGTGCTGGGAAAACTGGTCAAACACTTGTAAAAAAATGAAACTAGAACACTTTCTAACACCATACACAAAAATAAACTCAAAATGGATTAAAGATCTAAATGTAAGACCAGAAACCATAAAAGTCCTAGAGGAAAACATAGGCAAAACACTCTCCGACATTCATCACAGCAGGATCCTCTATGACCCACCTCCCAGAATATTGGAAATAAAATCAAAAATAAATAAATGGGATCTAATTAAACTTAAAAGCTTCTGCACAACAAAGGAAACTATAAGCAAGGTGAAAAGATAGCCTTCAGAATGGGAGAAAACAATAACAAATGAAGCAACAGACAAACAACTAATCTCAAAAATATACAAGCAACTCCTACAGCTCAATTCCAGAAAAATAAATGACCCAATCAAAAAATGGGCCAAAGAACTACGTAGACATTTCTCCAAAGAAGACAGACAGATGGCTAACAAACACATGAAAAGATGCTCAACATCACTCATTATCAGAGAAATGCAAATCAAAACCACGATGAGGTACCATTTCACACCAGTCAGAATGGCTGTGATCCAAAAGTCCACAAACAATAAGTGCTGGAGAGGGTGTGGAGAAAAGGGAACCCTCTTACACTGTTGGTGGGAATGCAAACTAGTACAGCCACTCTGGAGAACAGTATGGAGATTCCTCAAAAAACTGGGAATAGAACTGCCTTATGATCCAGCAATCCGACTCCTGGGCATACACACTGAGAACACCAGAATTGAAAGAGACACGTGTACCCCAATGTTCATCGCAGCACTGTTTACAATAGCCAGGACTTGGAAGCAACCTAGATGTCCATCCGCAGATGAATGGATAAGAAAGCAGTGGTACATATACACAATGGATTATTACTCAGCCATTAAAAAGAATGCATTTGAATCAGTTCTAATGAGGTGGATGGAACTGGAGCCTATTATACAGAGTGAAGTAAGCCAGAAAGAAAAACACAAATACAGTATACTAACGCATATATATGGAATTTAGAAATATGGTAACAATAATCCTGTTTACGAGACAGCAAAAGAGACACTGATGTATAGAACAGACTTCTGGACTCTGGGAATGGGAGAGGGTGGGATGATTTGGGAGAATGTCATTGAAATATGTATAATATCATATCTGAAACGAGTCGCCAGTCCAGGTACGATGCCTGATAACGGATGCCTGGGACTGGTGCACTGGGACGACCCAGGGGGATGGTATGGGGAGGGAGGAGGGAGGAGGGTTCAGGATGGGGAACACATGTATACTTGTGGCGGATCCATCTTGATGTATGGCAAAAGCAATACAATATTGTAAAGTTAAGCAAAATAAAATTTAATTAAAAAAAAAAAAAGAACTGCAGAATATGCTTCTACAAGTTGCTTCAGATCTTAGAAGAAACAATTTCAAATTTTCAAAGATTTTTTTGGAGGAATATTCGGTTAGCTGTGGCCCTGTCATTTATAAGTCAATTATGTTGAGGTAAATTTCTTCTATACATAATTTATTGGGGTTTTTTAAATCATGAATTGACACTGAATTTTGTCAAATGCTTTTTCTGTATCTACTGAGATGATCATGTAATTTTTGTCTTTCAGTTTGTTATTGTGCTTATCATAGTGAATTTATAGGTTCAATGCTAAATCCATCAAAATCCCAAGGACATTTTTTACAGAGGTAGAAAAAACAGTTCTAAAATTCACCAGTTCAGTTCAGTCGCTCAGTCGTGCCCGACTCTGCGACCCCATGAATTGCAGCACACCAAGCCTCCCTGTCCATCACCAACTCCCGGAGTTCACTCAGACTCATGTCCATCGAGTCAGTGATGCCATCCAGCCATCTCATCCTCTGTCATCCCTTCTCCTCTTGACCCCAATCCCTCCCAACATCAGCGTCTTTTCCAATGAGATAACTCTTCACATACAGAGCCAAAAAAGAACTCAGCCAAAGCAATCTTGAGAAACTAACACATAGCTGAAGTATGGCACTGACATTAAGACAGACATAGAGGCCAATAGCAAAGAAGGTGATGGCACCCCACTCCAGTACTCTTGCCTGGAAAATCCCGTGGATGGAGGAGCCTGGTAGGCTGCAGTCCATGGGGTTGCTAAGAGTAGAACACGACTGAGTGACTTCACTTTCACTTTTTACTTTCATGCATTGGAGAAGGAAATGGAAACCCATCCAGTATTCTTGCCTGGAGAATCCCAGGGAAGGGGGAGCCTGATGGGCTGCCGTCTATGGGGTTGCATAGAATCGGATACGACTGAAGTGACTTAGCAGCAGCAGCAGCAGAGGCCAATAGAATAGAATAGAGATCCCAGGAATAAAACCATATATACATTCAACTATCTTTAACAAGCGGGGAAGGCAATGACACCCCACCCCAGTACTTTTGCCTGGAAAATCCCATGGACGGAGGAGCCTGGTGGGCTGCAGTCCATGGGGTCGCTAAGAGTCAGACATGACTGAGCGACTTCACTTTCTCTTTTCACTTTCATGCATTGGAGAAGGAAATGGCAACCCACTCCAGTGTTCTTGCCTGGAGAATCCCAGGGACGGGGAAGCCTGGTGGGCTACCGTCTATGGGGTCACACAGAGTCGGACACGACTGAAGTGACTTAGCATAGCATAGCATCTTTAACAAGGGTTCCAGAAATACACAGTGGGAAATGAATAGTCTTTTCAACAAATGGTGTTGGGAAAATTGGGTGCCCACAAGCAAAAGAAAAAGATGAACATTATTTTACACATTATTTATCATACACAAAAATCAGTTCAATTTGCATTAAAAACTTGCATATAAGACCTGAAACTCTAAAACTCCTAGAAGGAAACATTGGGAAAAAGCTTTTTGACATTAATCTTGGCAATGATTACTTGAATATGACAGCATAGGCAACAAAAGCAAAAATATGTAAGTGGAACTGCATTAACTAAAAAGATTCTGCCTCATAAATGAAACAGTCAACAGAATGAAAAAGCAACTTATGGAAGCTAGTATTTGCAAATCATATTATCTATAAAAGATTTATATAAAAATATATAGAACTTAGACAATTCAATAGCAAAAACAAACAAAAAGCAAATAAACTGAATGAAAAATGGGCAAAGGACCTGAACAGATATTTCACTAAAGATGACATAAAAACGATATATGAAAAAGTATTCAACATCAGTAATAATCAGGGAAATGCAAATATAAACCACAATGAGATATGATCTCACATATATCAGAATGGCTTTTATCAAAAAGACAAACGAGAAGAAATGCTGACAAGGAGATGGTGAAATTACAACTTTTGTATGCTGTTGGTGGGAATGTAATATGTACAGTTGTTATGGAGCGTAGAGATCCCTCCCCCCCCAAAAAAAAAAAAAAAAAAATAGATTCATCACACGATCCAGAAGTAATATTTCTGAAATAACATTACATATCTAAAATAATTCAAATTAGGATCTTAAAGAGATATTTACACTCCACATTCACTGGGAGGATTATTCACAATAACCAAATCTAGGAAATGACCTAGAAGTCCATCTATGGATGAATGGATAAAGTAAATGTGGTATACATGTATAGTATAGTATTGTTTATCCTTAGAAGGAAACCCTATCATTTGAGACAACATGGTTAAAATTAGAGGGCATTATGCTAAGTGAAACAAGCCAGTAACAGAAGAAAGGACAAATGGTGCATGATTTCATTTATATGAATAATCTAAAGTAACCAAACTCATAGAAGCATAGAGCAGAATGCTGGCTGCCAGGAGATGGGGTAGAAGGAAACAGGGAGTTACTGCTAAATTGGTATAAAGTTTTAACTGTGTAAATGAATGATTCTGGAGATATGCTGCACTATGTAGTGCCTACAGGTAACAGTCATCTGTTACTATGAAAATAATACTTATTATGAAAGTATTATTAAGTATAATAAGTAAGTATTCTTAATACATAGTATTAAGTATTAGTAAGTAAGTATTCGTAATACACACACAGATAGGACAAGAGGAAACACTTCAATGTGTTGGGTATGCTTATTAACTTGACTGTAATGATGGCCACATGAATGTCCAAACTCATCAAATTGCATGCATTAAATATGTACAGTTTTTGATATATGAATTAGGTTTTTTTCAAATAAATATGCCTTAGCAAAGTTTTGTTAATACACACAAAATTGTATAAACTTAAAATAATAGTCTTTTTCTGGGTTTGATCCCTGGGTTGGGAAGATCCCCTGGAGAAGGGGAAGGCTATATATTCCAGTACTCTGGCCTAGAGAATTCCATGGACTATATACTCCATGGGGTCACAGTTGGACAAGTGAGCATCTTTCAGTTTCACTTTCTGAATCACGTAATTCTAAAGATTCAAAATAAAAATAATTTAAAGAAAATCATCATTAACGCTTGCTGCTGCTGCTAAGTTGTGCCAGTCATGTCCGACTCTGTCCGACCCCATAGACAGCAGCCCAACAGGCTTCTCTGTCCCTGGGATTCTCCAGGCAAGAACACTGGAGTGGGTTGCCATTTCCTTCTCCATCATTAATGCTTGGCACCTAAGTAAATATAAAAATTCTGATCATCATCTCTATAAATGTCTTACAAAATCTTATGGCATACTAGAAAAATTAATAAATATAAAAATATTCCATATTTTAGGAGATGCATCTTTTTCAAGGCTATGTTCAAACCCATACTTTTTAAACAGTAATATATATCTTAAAGGGTATAAAACATAAAATGCTTAATTCCACATAGGTTATAGATGAAGAACTTTTTTTCTTTATAAAATCACTGTTTAAAGATTAGTTTCCATATTTTCCAACAATTTTTATATTTCATTATAACATGAGGTTAATCAAGTAAGATATAACAAAGTAAACGAAACAAACCATGTGGCTAGATGCTTTTAGGAAACTAAATTTAATAAATATAATACAAATGTATTTTAAAAATAGAACTGATAAATGCAGCAGTATAAGGCAAATATAAAATGTACAGGCATTCTTTGAGATTTCTTTTATATAATTAATTGAAAATGCATTAAATAACTTGATTTGTGATTAGTCAAATTCAAAGAAGATTTGAGAAGGGTAGAAAATTAGACTAATGGAGCATACTTGGAATAAAGCAACTATGTAACAAGTAAATTTATTCTAAATTCCATTTCATTTTAGTAATTTGAAAGTAGTCAAAACAATTCAAGTATAAGAGAGTTTATATACAGACTGTTGCTGCAAAATATGTATCTTTAGAATAATTAACATAAAATTTGATATTATTTCACTAATGTTTTAACTAAATTTTAAAGGGTAATATGCATTCTGGAGAATGTTTGGTTATATAACACACAGTAACTCTTGCATGACTAAAGGCATAAGAAAAGCATAATTACTTTTCTTAATAATTACTGAATAATTATTTAGTATTTATTGAATACTGAATTCAATAAATAAATAAATAAAAATACAGTATTATTTATTAATACTGGCCTTAATAATTACTGAATCTAAATTTAATTTTGAAAATATTCAACCAGTTATATGCAAAATATTTATGACAGACTAGTAGAATTGTTTTACTTATGAATTTAAAAATACTGAAAGAGTTTGGAACTCTTTCAATGCCCTGTCCAACAGCTCAGGCCTTGTCATTTGCTTGTGCTGTGCCAACGTCAGCATCTCTTCAGTATGGTATTCTCCATAGCCTTAAGTCCTCTGCCCATGTGCACTGCAGACTGTTGGTAATGAAGAAATGAGTACGTCCAGAGTTCTCTCTCAACTAATATCTGATGGGAGTTTCTATGTACATACAATAATTCCCTTAAGACTGTATAATTTTGAGGCATGTGTTTTACACCACTTTTCAGAATTTCCCCCTTGAAATCAAGTTTCAGAGAGGGTTAATGGTAACAGGATGGATAGTGCACCCATTACTACTATAGCTCCTCTCCTTACCAAATTTTCCTCTCCCATACTGATGTCATCTACAACCCTCAAATCAAGTACTTTCACACATTTTCTCTTCTTTGGATCTAAATTTGGGAAAATCCAAATCAAGATACAACTCTGTAGGAATGCTGGTCCTTAGTCACATAATTTTCAATAAGTTTACACTAAACATCTGTGTTTAAATTATTGTGTTTTAGATGAATGTGTTATGACATTCCATTTCCTTCTCCAGGGGAGCTTCCAGACCCCAGAATGTGACTCATGTCTCCTGCTTCTCCTGCATTGATAGATGGATTTTTTACCATTGTGCCAGCTAGGTAACCCAGCCAAAATTAACAGCCAATGATTATTTCAACCTTGCAAGTTGCCTCTTTGTCCATCCTTAGCTTTATATTCACTACTCTAGCCACTCAATATTGTTCAGTTATTTTAAAGTACATTTTCTAAAACGTCTGGCTATAAGCTCAAGTTTTTTGTTTGCCTCAAATTCATTATCCTCTTTTCTCCACTTCAGTTTAATTTATACTTATCTTCCAAAATTTAAATTATATATATTTATTCATATGCTCAACAAACATTTAAGGGTCAACCCTATATCAAATTTCATTGTACAGACTAAGAATAAATACATCAGTGAATAATACAAATAGAGTTCATGCTCTCCTGGATTTCACACAAAAGCGTACAAAGGAATAAGTGGTGGGGATTGTAGCAGATAAGTCTGAACCAAACTCTCATATCAGAACACATATTAAAGAGACAACAGCCAACCTAAAGACTCAGAAGCCAACCAAAAAGCTCTTACAAAAAGTCCAAAAATAGAACAGTTTGAATATAAAAAAAATGTTAATGCCTGCAATGGATTAAATGTAAACTGTGCAACTCCAAAAGAATTTCTTAATCTTACTGAGATTCAATTTCTGATTCAAAAAAAAAAAAAAAAAAAAAAGGGGGGGGGATAATAGTAGATACCTCTTACATTGTGCTAAGGATTAGATAATACACAAAACTGTTAGAAAATAGGATCTATGATTAAATCACAGTGACACACCATAAAGTGTTCAGGAAATATCTCATCAATGGAGGTTTTGAGAAGCAAAACCCAGTCTTCATAGTCTATAAATTCTTCTGTACATCACTAGGTCCCCTCTCTAAGACATTCATAGATTTGTTATGTATTTAGCCTGAAAACATAAGCTCATACTGTCTACCAGGCACTGAAAGAGAAGCTAGTGATCCTGACATATGTTTGACATGGCCTTTGTCCTCAAGGTGCTCGGAATCTAGTAAGGGGATGGACAGGGAAAACAAAGTGTTACAGAGTTGTAGATGCCAGGCTAGAAGTGCTATAGAGTTCAATGAGTGCCCAAAGATGGGAGCATCAGCTCTACCTGGGGATCAGGATATGAAGATAGCAAAGACACAAAAGGTTTCAAGCAACAAGGGATTTCTGAATTGGATTTTGAGAAATAAGTCAGCATTTGTCAGGCAGTCGATCCTCAACACAAGCAGAAGAGGGAGCAAAGGCATGGGGGGAAGTACATCAGTTTGGTTTTTGGAGGAAATAACAATAATTCCCCCCTGGCTGAGGGTTGATGGAGAAACAGAGACCAGGATGAGAAATGAAAAGGGAGCACAGGCCAGTAGGAGAGCTTAGTCCTAATCCTATAAACAGGAAGGAGCTCAATCCACAAACACTGTTCATCACCCAAGAGAAGGGCAGAGATACCCAGAGAAGGGACTGTAGCCCCAGCAGCACCAGGTTACCTAGGGACAATGGAGCAGTTGTGCTCACGCACCCAGGTTGTAGGGTCCTTGCCTGGCACATCCTCTCAAATCCCCAGCAATATCCCATCTTCTGGTCCAGCCTATCCCTCATCAAACATCACCCACTTGGGTTTTTGTTTCCTCAAGAGTCAGTTCTCTGTTAGATGATCATTACTGATCTAATTTTTTAATCCCAGATAGCATATCAGGACCTATAAGTTTGTTATTTATTCAAAGTTATCTATTTACATTTAAACAGGGACTTTGTGGGTAATGCTTTAAACCAAATGAATAAAAACCCTAGTTGATTGCCAACAAAAAGGTTTTGGGGGAAAAAAAAATTGCCCATACAAAGGCTGAAAAAAAAATCAAGTATATAAACATCTAGAGCATATGACAACATTCTAAAAGAAAAAGAAAAAAAAAAAATCCTCAAATTTCACCTTTGGAGAATCCCACAGAAACAACTCACTATCTTGAAAATCAGAATTAATGCAAAAGATTTAAGCATTAATTCTTCTCTTCTGTGTCAATCAGACATCGGTGTAACCTCATAGTTGATGAGGGAAAGTTTATTTTAGAAATATTCCAGCTAATAAAATGGAAGAGGAATTATAGAATTAAAACATTACCATTTGCAATCATTAATGAAATATAGATCTAGGCCATAATCTTCAAGAGGCTAAGAAAACATGAGTTAAAAGGCAGATGGGAAATGTCACATGGATGGATCAGACTGACAACACTGCCCAGTGATCAGTCTCAAGGACACAGGAGCAAAGACAACCAGAAATGAAGAGACTCTTGAAATAGGGCTATAGGAAGTACACCACCACATCTCAGGTACTCTTTTCACAAATCTGAATCTGAGCAAGCCTCTATATGAACAGTTATTATCAATTTAAAGGAAATAGCATGAGCCAGAACAATAGAATCACAGCACAATAGAGACATAAACAGCATACTCCAGAATGCAGACTCCACAAGAAAAAGATCCAGCTTGATAAGTAAATAAATGGAGATTTATAAAAGGACATTTGAATGAAAAGAGATCAAGATTTCAGAGAAATTAAACTTAAAACCACAATGAGCTACTACCATATATATATAAGAACAACAAAAAGGAGAAAGATGGAAAATATCAAATTATCTACTGCTTAGTAACTGTGATGAATATTATCTTCTAATTTTTATAATCATTATCTTCATATTTTTGTTAAATATGGTCTGTATATGCAAAAAAAAAAAAAAAAAATTAGGGTAAGGAGAGTACAGAATCATGAAGTGATAGAGTGAGGAGGGAAACCACTCTGGTGAGATGACTATCTCAGCAGACACCTGCATGAACTAAAGTAGTGAATCACACAATTATTTAGGGAAGTAGTTTCCAAGATGATAGAACCACCAGAGGAAGGATGCCCTTAGGTACAAGCAGGCTGTAGGAGTTTTGGAAAAGCAGATATCAATGTATTTGTATCTCAGTATCCTGGCATCTTTGGACTGTCCTGTGATAGTCCACTGAGATTTTAGAGCATACTACATCCCGACCCAGAGAAGGCAATGTCACCCCACTCCAGTACTCTTGCCTGGAAAATCCTATGGACGGAGGAGCCTGGTAGGCTGCAGACCATGGGGTTGCTAAGTGTCGGACACGACTGAGTGACGTCACTTTCATGAATTGGAGAAGGAAATAGCAACCCACTCAGTGTTCTTGCCTGGAGAATTCCAGGGACGGGGGAGCCTGGTGGGCTGCTGTCTATGGGGTCGCAAAGAGTCGGACACGACTGAAGCGACTTAGCAGCAGCAGCAGCACATCCCGTCCACCCCTCCCCCATACAAACTGATGCACTTTACCTAATCACTTATGCAATCAATTGCTTTATGTAGCATTTAAAGGGCAGAGTCCTTGACTAACTTTTTCACTTGGTACATGGTGCTATGACAAAAATATTCAATATCTATTTTATCAAGGCTTCCCAGGTGGCTCAGTGGTAAAGAATCCACCTGCCAAGCAGGACATGTGGATTTGATCCCTGAGTCCGGAAGATCCCCTGGAGAAGGAAATGGCAACCCACTCCAGGATTCTTGTTTCAGAAATCCCGTGGACAGAGGAGCTGGCTATAGTTGATGGGGTCACAGAGTTTGACACATCTTAGCGACTATACACGGAGAAGGCAATGGCACCCCACTCCAGTACTCTTGCCTGGAAAATCCCATGGATGGAGGAGCCTGGTGGGCTGCAGTCCATGGGGTCGCTAAGAGTCGGACACGACTGAGCGACTTCACTTTCACTTTTTCGCTTTCATGCATTGGAGAAGGAAATGGCAACCCACTCCAGTTTTCTTGCCTGGAGAATCCCAGGGGCAGGAGAGCCTGGTGGGCTGACGTCTATGGGGTCACGCAGAGTCGGACACGACTAAAGTGACTTAGCAGCAGCAGCAGCAGCAGCGACTATACAGCAATGTATTTTATAAAAAACTAAAGTAGAAGCAGACATTCATATATAAACACATATTTATGAGCATATATATTTTGTTCCTCATCCCCTATCTTATTTTTTTTTTTTTTTTTTAATTCTTTGATTACATTCGTTTCTAATTGTATACCTGGTCTCCGGGGGCTTCGCACTCTCTGGGTCTGGCAGGCCTCAGCCTGGGCCAGGGCCCGCAGCTCATGCTCCAGGAATGGCTGCAGCAAGTGCTGCAGGGCCAGACGGCACGTTCCCACTTCTGTCAGAGGGTTCACTGCCCGGCGGGGGTCACAGCCAGACGGCGTGACCCCACGTCACACAGCGCCTGCGTCTCCTCATGGGCGGAGCCCAGCCTCTGAGCGCCCGTGGTCTGCCAGCTTGTGCGCCTTTGAAAAGATGTGATTCTTAACTGTGATATGTGTAAGTTTGTAACATATATTTTTATGTGTCTTGTAACATTTAATGTATTATATGGGCTTCCCTAGTGACTCAGAAGGTAAAGACTCTGCCTGCAATGTGGGAGACTTGGATTAGGCCCCTGAGTAGGGACCATCCCCTGGAGGGGTCATGGCAACCCTCTCTAGTAGTCTTGCCTGGAGAATTCCATGGACAGAGGAGCCTGGCGGCTGCAGTTCATGAGATCGCAAAATGTCGGACACGACTGAGCTACTAACGCAACGTATATACACTACTTCAATATATAAAATGTTAGCATTTAAAAATACATAATTGAATATATAGATATGTATCACACTTACTTACATACAGGCACAGACCCTTCTGGTTCTCTCTCTGGAACCCTGAATGCCAGGTACTTTTGATACTGAGAGTGGTTATGGAGAACAGAATAAGGATGGGCTTTCTGAATTGGTTCCACGATTTCTGTAATTGGTTCTCTAGTCTGATCGAATTCAGAGGCAGTCACGATTCTGTTTCCAGTGGTGAAGAAGGCACTGAAAGTCTCTGATGTGAAGCAGCAACAAAGGTAGGCAAAATATCACCACTGAGTACTGTCTGTCTCTTCCATTTTTTTAGAAAAATACAATTTGAGGTATTCTTCAAAACCTTCCCTTTTGCTTTTGAAAAAATACATGCAAATATAATCTTGATTGTTTTCACTGAACTATCTTTTAAAGCTTTAAGGCCAATTTCTTTTCCATAGTTAGTATTTTAATTTACCTTTTTACTTTGAAGTGCAAGGCACATCCTCAAAAAGATAAAAAGTGTATATACAATGAATTGTCAAAAAAAAGTAAACACACTTAGGTAAATATTACTTAGGTCAAGGGTATTACAGTGTGTCAAACTCGTCCTTTTGTCATCTCTCTCATCTCTACTTTGCTATTCATCCCCTAGAATAATCACTGTCCTGATTGCTAAAGCCTGTTTTGGATTAAATACAAAAGGAATCATGTAGCATGTACTTTTTACACCTGGTTTCTTGGGTTAACATTATGTTTTTGAAAGGTGTTATGTTGTTATACATAGGTATAATTGTTTTATTTTCACTGCTTTACAAAATTCATTATTTAAAAGAAATTCAATTTGTTTATCCATTCTACAAATGGACATGAGGCGCGTGTTTTGGGGCTATTCTGAAAAATATTTCTGTACATCCATGTACATCTATTCTAGAGAAAGAGTAACTGCATTTTAGATGGTCACATTCTTAGGGTGAATTTTCTGGCTCATAAAATAAATATATGTTTATCTTTAGTACAGTATGTGAAAGTGATTTCATAGAGATTGTACTAAACTACACTCTCAAAATCAGTATATGAATATTGCATTTTTTACAATACTTCATATTATCAGTTTTCTTTTGTTTTAGCTTTTTCATGCTTCTCTCAATTTTAGCCCTTCTGGTCTTTTTTTATTTTATTTTATTTTACTTAACTTTACAATATTGTATTGGTTTTGCCATACATCAAAATGAATCCGCCACAGGAATACATGTGTTCCCCATCCTGAACCTTCGTCCCTCCTCCCTCCGCATACCATCCCTCTGGGTCGTCCCAGTGCACCAGCCCCAGGCATCCGGTATCAGGCATCAATCTGGACTGGCGACTCGTTTCAAATATGATATTATACATATTTCAATGCCATTCTCCCAAATCATCCCTCCCTCTCCCTCTCCCAGAGTCCAAAAGACTGTTCTATATATCAGTGTCTCTTTTGCTGTCTCGTAAACAGGGTTATTGTTACCATCTTTCTAAATTCCATATATATGCCTTAATATACTGTATTTGTGTTTTTCTTTCTGGCTTACTTCACTCTGTATAATAGGCTCAAGTTCCATCCACCTCATTAGAACTGATTCAAATGTATTCTTTTTAATGGCTGAGTACTACTCCATTGTGTATATGTACCACAGCTTTCTTATCCATTCATCTGCTGATGGACATCTATGTTGCTTCCAAGTCCTGGCTATTATAAACAGTGCTGTGATGAACATTGGGGTACACGTGTCTCTTTCATTTCTGGTTTTCTCATGAAAAGATGCTCAACATCACTCATTATCAGAGAAATGCAAATCAAAACCACTATGAGGTACCATTTCACACCAGTCAGAATGGCTGGGATCCAAAAGTCTACAAGCAATAAATGCTGGAGAGGGTGTGGAGAAAAAGGGAACCCTCTTACACTGTTGGTGGGAATGCAAACTAGTACAGCCACTATGGAGAACAGTATGGAGATTCCTCAAAATCTGGGAATAGAACTGCCTTCTGGTCTTGTAAAATATTCTCATTGTGGTTTTAACTTGCAGTGCCCCTATGCAGAATTCACTGGATCATCGAAAAAGCAAGAGAGTTCCAGAAAAACATCTATTTCTGCTTTATTGACTATACCAAAGCCTTTGACTGTGTAGATCACAATAAACTGTGGAAAATTCTGAAAGAGTTGGGAATACCAGACCACCTGACCTGCCTCTTCAGAAACCTGTATGCAGGTCAGGAATTAACAGTTAGAACTGGACATGGAACAACAGTCTGGTTCCAAATAGGAAAAGGAGTACGTCAAGGCTGTATATTGTCACCTTGCTTATTTAACTTATATGCAGAGTACATCATAAGAAACGCTGGACTGGAGAAAGCACAAGTTGGAATCAAGATTTCTGGGAGAAATATCAATACCTCAGATATGCAGATGACACCACCCTTATGGCAGAAAGTGAAGAGGAACTCAAAAGTCTCTTGATGAAAGTGAAAGTGGAGAGTGAAAAGGTTGGCTTAAAGCTCAACATTCAGAAAACTAAGATCATGGACATCTGGTCCCATCACTACCTGGGAAATAGATGGAGAAACAGTGGAAACAGTGTCAGACTTTATTTTTCTGGGCTCCAAAATCACTGCAGATGGTGACTGCAGCCATGAAATTAAAAGACGCTTACTCCTTGGAAGGAAAGTTATGACCAACCTACATAGCATATTCAAAAGCAGAGACATCACTTTGCCAACAAAGGTTCGTCTAGTCAAGGCTATGGTCTTTCCTGTGGTCATGTATGGATGTGAGAGTTGGACTGTGAAGAAGGCTGAGCGCCGAAGAATTGATGCTTTTGAACTGTGGTGTTGGAGAAGACTCTTGAGAGTCCCTTGGACTGTAAGGAAATCCAACCAGTCTATTCTGAAGGAGATGAGCCCTGGAATTTCTTTGGAAGGAATGATGCTAAAGCTGAAACTCCAGTATTTTGGCCACCTCATGCGAAGAGTTGACTCATTGGAGAAGACTCTGATGCTGGGAGGGATTGAGGGCAGGAGGAGAAGGGGACTACAGAAAAAATGAGATGGCTGGATGGCATCAGTGACTCGATGGATGTGAGTCTGAGTGACCTCTGGGAGTTGGTGATGGACAGGGAGGCCTGGCGTGCTGCAGTTCATGGGGTCGCAAAGAGTCGGACACAACTGAGCGACTGATCTGATCTGACTAGATGGACCCTTGTAAACAAACTAATGTGTCTGCTTTTTAATATGCTGTTTGCTACTGCTAAGTCACTTCAGTCGTGTCTGACTCTGTGCGACCCCATAGACGGCAGCCCACCAGGCTCCTCCGTCCCTGGGATTCTTCAGGCAAGAACACTGGAGTGAGTTGCCATTTCCTTCTCCAATGCATGAAAGTCAAAAGTGAAAGTGAAGTCGCTCAGTCGTGTCTGACGTTTGTCTTAACTTTCCTTCCAAGGAGTAAGCATCTTTTAATTTCATCACTGCAGTCACCATCTACAGTGATTTTGGAGCCCCCCAAAATAAAGTCAGCCACTGTGTCCACTGTTTCCCCATCTATCTGCCATGAAGTGATGGGACTGGATGCCATGATCTTAGTTTTCTGAAAGTTGAGCTTTAAGCCAACTTTTTCACTCTCCTCTTTCACTTTCATCAAGAGGCTGTTTAGTTCTTCACTTTCTGTCATAAGGGTGGTGTCATCTGCATATCTGAGGTTATTGATAGTTCTCCCAGCAATCTTGATTACAGCTTGTGTTTCTTCCAGCCCAGTGTTTCTCATGATGTATTCTGCATATAAGTTAAATAAACAGGGTGACAATATACAGCCTTGACATAGTCCTTTTCCTATTTGGAACTAGACTGTTTTTCCATGTCCAGTTCTATCTGTTAATTCCTGACCTGCATACAGGTCTCTTCAGAGGCAAGTCAGGTGGTCTGATATTGCTATCTCTTTCTGAATTTTCCACATTTTATTGTGCTCCACACAGTCAAAGGCTTTGACATAGTCAATAAAGAAGAAATAGATGTTTTTCTGAAACTCTCTTGCTTTTTCAATGATCCATCGGATGTTGGCAATTTGATCTCTGGTTCTTTTGCCTTTTCCAAAACCAACTTGAACATCTGGAAGTTCATGGTTCACGTATTCCTGAAGCCTGGCTTGGAGAATTTTGAGCATTACTTTACTAGCATGTGAGATGAGTGCAGTTGTGCAGTAATTTGAGCATTTTTTGGCATTGCCTTTCTTTGAGATCAGAATGAAAACTGACCTTTTCCAGTCCTGTGGCCACTGCTGAGTTTTCCAGATTTGCTGACATATTGAATGCAGCACTTTCATAGTGTCATCTTTCAGGATTTGAAGTAGCTCAACTGGAATTCCATCACCTCCACTAGCTTTCTTCTTAGTGAAGCTTTCTAAGGCCCACTTGACTTCACATTCCAGGATGTCTGGCTCTAGGTGTGTGATTACAGCATCGTGATTATCTGGGTCCCATCACTTCATGGCTAATAGATGGGAAAGTAGTGGAAACAGTGGCTGACTTTATCTTTTTGGGCTCCACAATGACTGCAGATGGTGATTGCAGCCATGAAATTAAAAGACACTTACTCCTTATAAGGAAAGTTATGATAAACCTAGAGAGCATATTAAAAAGCAGACACATTATTTTGTCAACAATCGTCTGTCTAGTCACGGCTATGGTTTTGCCAGTAGTCATGTATGGATGTGAGAGTTGGACTGCAAAAAAAGCTAAGCACTGAAAAATTGATGCTTTTGAACTGTGGTGTGGGAGAAGAGTCTTGAGAGTCCCTTGGACTGCAAGGAGATCCAATTAGTTCATCCTAAGTGAAATCGGTCTTGGGTGTTCATTGGAAAGACTGATGTTAAAGCTGAAACTCCAGTGTTTTGGCCACCTGATGCGAAGAGCTGACTCATTTGAAAAGACTCTGATGTTAGGAAAGATTCAAGGCTGAATAAGCAGGGGTCAACAGAGGATGACATGGTTTGATGGCATCACTGACTCAATGTACATGAATTTTGGTAAACTACGGATGTTGGTTATGAACAGGGAGATCTAGCATGGTGCAATTCATGGGGTCGCAAAGAGTCAGACATGACTGAGTGACTGAACTGAACTGAACTATGTCTAATTGGCTTCCCTGGTGGCTTAGAGGTTAAAGCGTCTGCCTCCAATGTGGGAGATCCGGGTTTGATCCCTGGGTCAGGAAGATTCCCTGGAGAATGAAATGGCAACCCACTCCAGTATTCTTGCCTGGAGAATCCCGTGGACGGAGGAGCCTGGTAGGCTACAGTCCACGAGGTCGCAGAGATTGTGTTGGGCACCATTTCATAGATTTGTTTGTCATTTTGATTATTTCTTTTGTCCTTATTTTTTCTCACTGTTTTGTAGTTCTCTATATATTTTGGATAGTAATGTACAGAAAAATAGGTTCTTCCTATTTCTGTGATTTCTGTTTCCACTATTTAACAGTGTCTTTAAATGAATGTATCTTGAAATTAATATAGCCTGATTTATCAGTTTTTCCTCTTATGAGTAGTTCCTTTTGTGTCATGTTTAAGAAATCTGCATTTCTCAAAATACTGTGCCATCTTCTAAATATCTTTATTATTTGATTTTCATATTTAGGTCTACAGTCTCACTGGAATTAGTTTATGCATATGATTTAAGGCAGTGATCAGCCTTTCATTCCCAATTTCTTATCTTTTTTTTGTGTGTGCGTGTGCAGATATTCAGTTAACCCACAACTGTGTTTGAAAGAGTTCTGTGTATGTGTGTGTTTTCTGTTTTGTATTTTGTGTTCTATCATCATTGAATACTCTTAATCAGATACTTATAAAAGTGATGTTTGACCATATTTTTGATACCATAGAACAGTTTTGTCAAACTAACTAGTATAATGAGGTCAGCTGGTTACTTATAATTGTATTGAGAAGTACAAAATGGAATAAAAAAAAGAATGAACTCAAAGGTTTAAATTCCCAATTCAAGCTCAGAATACATAAATTGAAATGTTTTATATCTGTCCCAAAAGAAAACTTTTTCTTATGTATCCACAGAGCTGAGGTTGCTCAGAGCCAAAGCTAAAGTCTCATTATACAAGTGATTGAATTACAATCTAATTTGAATCACCTAAACATAACAGGTTATCTTCTGTTAAGTTGAGGGCATTGATTCGGTAGCAGTGGGGTTCTGAAAGTCAAAACAGAGACTGGAAGATTCAGATGAAGCTGGGAGCCCTGGACCTCAGCATTCTACTGAGTCTCCTTTTCCAGTAGAAACAGCTCTTTGAACCCTGTTTGTTAACACACTTTTGCCTGAATAATCCAGAATGACCTCCTGTGAAGTAACCACCTAAGAAGACACTGAAGAATTTCTTCAGGACCACCCTTCACCACCTTTCTTTATAATACAAATCAAATAGTATCATCCCCTTCCTTAAGCCCTCAAAAAGGTTCTTATAGATAGTGATAGTGAAGTCACTCAGTCGTGTCCCACTCTTTGCGACCCCGTGGATGGTAGCCCGCCAAGCTTCTCTGTCCATGGGATTCTTCAGGCAAGAATACTGGAGTGAGTTGCCATTTCCTTCTCCAGGGGATCTTCCCAACCCAGGGATCAAACCCGGGTCTCCCGCATTGCAGGCAGACACTTTACCCTTTGAGCCACCAGGGAATCCCAAAAAGGTTCTTATTGCAGTTAAAAGAAAATATGCCCATTTTTTCATTGCTTAGATGGCTTTGTTTAGACTTCTTACTGCCACCTGCTTGGTCTCTGTGATCCTTATATATGATTTGTGTTCAGTTTCTTGAACATATTGAGCTTTGCCCTGACTCAAGGCTTTAAATTTGAGTAATATCAAAGTTTTTTTTATAACTTTTCTGTTGTCCATTTTTCAGCATCAAAGTTAGAATAAATACACATTTCATACCTTGTTTATTACTTCCTAGTTACTTGTTGTAATAGAATTTATCGTCTTATTGAGGACTGGAAACTAAATCTGTTGTCATCATATTTTCAATTCTGATTCAATTGCCTTAGGGGTTGAAATATATTGACTTTTGTTGCTTTGTTTCCATCCATTAGAACCTCCAAGACAAAGGGTAAATACTTGAGATCTAGGACAACAAATAATGTTCTCTGCTGTTGCTGCTGCTAAGTCGCTTCAGTCGTGTCCGACTCTGTGTGTCCCCATACATGGCAGCCCACCAGGCTCCCCCATCCCTGGGATTCTCCAGGCAAGAACATTGGAGTGGGTTGCCATTTCCCTTCCCATGAATGAAAGTGAAAAGTGAAAGTGAAATTGTTCAGTCATGTTCGACTCTAGCAACCCCATGGACTGCAGCCTACCAGGCTCCTCCATCCATGGGATTCTCCAGGCAGAAGTACTGGAGTGGGGTGCCATTGCCTTCTCCAGGGCTTCCCAAAGCACACATGAGAGATAGTTATCAAGCAGTACTTTAAAATATTAAAATTACCAAAAATTGTTGATTAATTTTCTAACATTGAATGATTGACGTAAACTTGTTGAAATACTACTTGTAATATTTGGTGGATTTTTGTTACCATGAAACTTATTTTAATATTTGTTGATTTTTGTTGATTTTAATATTTGTTGATAATTAAATTAAAATTTAATATTTAATATTTGTTGATTTTAATATTTGTTGTTTTTCCCTTGCTGCTATTAAAAGCAGCAAGGGAAAAACAACAAATAACACACAAGGGAATTCCCATAAGGATAACAGCTGATCTTTCAATATAAACTCTCCAAGCCAGGACGGAATGGCAAGACATACTTAAAGTGATGAAAGAAAAGAACCTGCAGCCCAGATTATTGTACCCAGCAAGGATCTCATTCAAATATGAAGGAGAAATCAAAACCTTTACAGACAAGCAAAAGCTGAGAGAATTCAGCACCACCAAACCAGCTCTCCAACAAATACTAAAGGACATTCTCTAGACAGGAAACACAAAAAGGATATATAAATTCAAACCCAAAACAACAAAGTAAATTGCAACAGGATCATATGTATCATTAATTACCTTAAATGTAAATGGGTTGAATGCCCCAACCAAAAGACAGAGACTGGCTGAATGAATACAAAAACAAGACCCCTCCATATGTTGTATACAAGAAACCCACCTCAAAACAGGGGACACATACAGACTGAAAGTCAAGGGCTGGAAAAAGATTTTCCAGGCAAATAGAGACCAAAAGAAAGCACGAGTAGCAATACTCATATCAGGTAAAATAGACTTTAAAACAAAGGATGTGAAAAGAGACAAAGAAGGTCACTACCTAATGATCAAAAGATCAATCCAAGAAGAAGATATAACAATTATAAATATATATGCACCCAACATAGGAGCACCGCAATATGTAAGACAAATACTAACAAGTATGAAAGGAGAAATCAACAATAACACAATAGTAGTGGGAGACTTTAATACCCCACTCACACCAATGGATAGATCAACTAAACAGAAAATTAACAAGGAAACACAAACTTTAAACGATACAATAGACCAGTTAGAACTAATTGATATCTATAGGACATTTCATCCCAAAACAATGAATTTCACCTTTTTCTAAAGCGCACACGGAACCTTCTCCAGGATAGACCACATCCTGGGCCATAAATCTAGCCTTGGTAAGTTCAGAAAAATTGAAATCATCCCAAGCATTTTTTCTGACCACAATGCAGTAAGAGTAACTCTCAATAACAGGAGAAAAACTATTAAAAATTCCAACATATGGAGGCTGAACACACTCCTGAATAACCAACAAATCACAGAAGAAATCAAAAAAGAAATCAAATTCTGCATAGAAACGAATGAAAATAAAAACACAACAACCCAAAACCTGTGGGACACTGTAAAAGCAGTCCTAAGGGGAAAGTTCATAGCAATACAGGCATACCTCAAGAAACAAGGAAAAAGCCAAATAAATAACCTAACTCTACACCTAAAGCAACTGGAAAAGGAAGATATGAAGCACCCCAAGGTTAGTAGAAGGAAAGAAATCTTAAAAATTAGGGCAGAAATAAATGCAAAAGAAACAAAAGAAACCATAGCAAAAATCAACAAAGCCAAAAAGCTGGTTCTTTGAAAGGGTAAATAAAATTGACAAACCATTAGCCAGACTCATCAAGAAATAAAGGGAGAAAAATCAAATCAATAAAATTAGAAATGAAAATGGAGAGATCACAACAGACAGCACAGAAATACAAAGGATCATAAGAGACTACTATCAGCAATTATATGGCAATAAAATGGACAATCTGGAAGAAATGGACAAAGTCTTAGAAAAGTACAACTTTCCAAAACTGGATCAGGAAGAAATAGAAACTCTTAACAGACCCATCGCAAGCACGGAAATGGAAACTGTAATCAGAAATCTTCCAGCAAACAAAAGCCCAGGTCCAGACGGCTTCACAGCTGAATTCTACCAAAAATTTAGAGAAGAGCTAACACCTATCCTACTCAAACTGTTCCAGAAAATTGCAGAGGAAGGCAAACTTCCAAACTCATTCTATGAGGCCACCATCACCCTAATACCAAAACCTGACAGAGATCCCACAAAAAAAAGAAAACTACAGGCCAATATCACTGATGAACATAGATGCAAAAATCCTTAACAAAATTCTAGCAATCAGAATCCAACAACACATTACAAACATCATACACCATGACCAAGTGGGCTTTATCCCAGTAATGCAAGGATTCTTCAATATCCGCAAATCAATCAACGTAATACACCACATTAACAAACTGAAGAATAAAAACCATGTGATTATCTCAATAGATGCAGAGAAAGCCTTTGACAAAGTTCAACATCCATTTATGATAAAAACTCTCCAGAAAGCAGGAATAGAAGGAACATACCTCAACATAACAAAAGCTATATATGACAAACCCACAGCAAACATTATCCTCAATGGTGAAAAACTGAAAGCATTTCCTCTAAAGTCAGGAACAAGACAAGGATGCCCACTTTCACCATGACTATTCAACATGGTTTTGGAAGTTTTGGCCACAGCAATCAGAGCAGAAAAAGAAATAAAAGGAATCCAAATTGGAAAAGAAGAAGTAAAACTCTCACTGTTTGCAGATGACATGATCCTCTACGTAGAAAACCCTAAAGATTCCACCAGAAAATTACTAGAACTGATCAATGAATATAGTAAAGTTGCAGGATATAAAATTAACACACAGAAATCCCTTGCATTCCTGTACACTAATAACGAGAAAATAGAAAGAGAAATTAAGGAAACAATTCCATTCACCATTGCAATGAAAACAATAAAATACTTAGGAATATATCTTCCTAAAGAATCTAAAGACCTATATATAGAAAACTATAAAACACTGGTGAAAGAAATCAAAGAGGACACTAATAGAGTGAGAAATATACCATGTTCATGGATTGGTAGAATCAATATAGTGAAAATGAGTATACTACCCAAAGCAATTTATAGATTCAATGCAATCCCCATCAAGCTACCAACGGTATTCTTCACAGAGCTAGAACAAATAATTTCTCAATTTGTATGGAAATACAAAAAACCTCGAATAGCCAAAGCTATCTTGAGAAAGAAGAACGGAACTGGAGGAATCAACCTGCCTGACTTCAGGCTCTACTACAAAGCCACAGTCATCAAGACAGTATGGTACTGGCACAAGGACAGAAATATAGATCAATGGAACAAAATAGAAAGCCCAGAGATAAATCCATGCACATATGGTCACCTTATCTTTGACAAAGGAGGCAAGAATATACAATGGATTAAAGACAATCTCTTTAACAAGTGGTGCTGGGAAAACTGGTCAACCACTTGTAAAACAATGAAACTAGAACACTTTCTAACACCATACACAAAAATAAACTCAAAATGGATTAAAGATCTAAATGTAAGACCAGAAACCATAAAACTCCTAGAGGAAAACATAGGCAAAACACTCTCTGACTTACATCACAGCAGGATCCTTCATGACCCACCTCCCAGAATATTGGAAATAAAATCTAAAATGAACAAATGGGACCTAATCAAACTTAAAAAGCTTCTGCACAACAAAGGAAACTATAAGCAAGGTGAAAAGACAGCCTTCAGAATGGGAGAAAATAATAGCAAATGAAGCAACAGACAAACAACTAATCTCAAAAATATACAAGCAACTTCTACAGCTCAATTCCAGAAAAATAAATGACCCAATCAAAAAATGGGCCAAAGAACTCAATAGACATTTCTCCAAAGAAGACATACAGAGGGCTAACAAACACATGAAAAGATGCTCAACATCACTCATTATCAGAGAAATGCAAATCAAAACCACTATGAGATACCATTTCACGCCAATCAGAATGGCTGCTATCCAAAAGTCCACAAGCAATAAATGCTGGAGAGGGTGCGGAGAGAAGGGAACCCTCTTACACTGTTGGTGGGAATGCAAACTAGTACAGCCACTATGGAGAACAGTCTGGAGATTCCTCAAAAAACTGGGAATAGAACTGCCTTATGATCCAGCAATCCCACTGCTGGGCATATACACTGAGAAAACCAGAATTGAAAGAGACACGTGTACCCCAATGTTCATAGCAGCACTGTTTGCAATAGCCAGAACGTGGAAGCAACCTAAATGTCCATCCACAGATGAATGGATAAGCAAGCAGTGGTACATATACACAATGGAGTATTACTCAGCCATTAAAAAGAATACATTTGAATCAGTTCTAAGGAGGTGGATGGAACTGGAGCCTATTATACAGAGTGAAGTAAGCCAGAAACAAAAACACAAATACAGTATACTAACGCATATATATGGAATTTAGAAAGATGGTAAAAATAACCCTATTTACGAGACAGCAAAAGAGACACTGATGTATAGACCAGACTTTTGGACTCTGGGACTGGGAGAGGGTGGGATGATTGGGGAGAATAACATTGAAATATGTATAATATTATATCTGAAATGTATTAATTGTTCAAACTAAAAAAAAAAAAAAAAAAAGAAACTTATTTTAGCTAACCAATGGATTGTTAACATTAGGATTAAGTCGGAGTGTATCAACAAATATACTCCAGTACTTTGGCCACCTCATGTGAAGAGTTAACTCATTGGAAAAGACTCTGATGCTGGGAGGGATTGGGGGCAAGAGGAGAAGGGGATGACAGAGGATGAGATGGCTGGATGGCATCACTGACTTGATGGACGTGAGTCTAAGTGAACTCCGGGTGTTGGTGATGGACAGGGAGGCCTGGCATGCTGTGATTCATGGGGTTTCAAAGAGTCGGACACGACTGAGCAACTGATCTGATCTGATCTGATCTGATGTGTGTGTGTGTCTTTATGTATATATACACATATATACATATATGTATATGCACATATATACTGGAGAAAGAAATGGCAACCCATTCCAATTGTCTGGAAATTTCCATGGACAGAGGACCCTGGCAGGCTAAACTCCATGGTGTTGAAAAGATCCAGCCGGGACTAAGCACATGAGCACACAAGTATACATACATACGTACATATATATATTATATATGATACTGATAATGTAAACCTTAAAAAGTTAGTCCATCACAGTAACACAGTAGTTCTGGTAGATCATAAATACTCAAATTTCAACAGTGCCAAATGCAGTATAAACAAATGCTGGGTTGATAGATTGATTTGAATCAGTAATTTTTGTTACAGAACATATTGATTTCATTACCAATTTTCTTATTTGTAGCAATGTTATCTACTTAGATATTGACTCAGTAAGTCTGGTCGTCTTGTATCCTGTGCTTCTGGTGCATACCAGCTGTTAATGCCACTCCATTATAGCATCATTAACCTTAGATGGCTTATTTCAACCTTCAGTGAGATGTCAGATTTGACCTTAATCTCTTTTTCTGGTCAGAATAAGAACCTGAATAAAATGAATCACATATGTATATTTTTCTACTGATTAAAAAATGATTCCTCAGAAGTAAGTTAGATTCTTTCATCACAGCAGTGCATAGGCACTGTCTATTACAAAACTATATTTTTTTCTAACTTTCATTTAAAAGAAATTAACCTCAACTGAAAGAAAACGTTGGAAGAGTCAATAAATTTACATTGTATGAGTCTATGTGCAGAAATACTTAAATCTAATAGGAACTACTTGCTTACTAATGTAGTGCTATAACATCTTAAATGAAATGGAGTGCGAGAAGAAAATGATTGAATTATCTTAAAAGCTGTTAAGACTACTGCTTGTTTACAGCATATACATTAAAAAAATCAAAGAACTTGTTGTTCCTCTGTGACACTTTTCTGTAATGGGACGTGCCAATAGCATGATGGCTGTAATAATTCAGAACTTTGGCAAGATTATGCACCTTTGAAAGGGGTCTTCAAATACTAATGGGAAAAAAGAATTTTTTAATTAAAATTTCTAGCCTATCACTAACCTGGAAACTTCAGCTGTTCCTTAACTTTTCCAAAATATTGAATAAATTTTCTCATGATCCAAAAATATATATTTGATTTATGATGTTGTATTAATTTCTGCTGTACAGCCAAGTGATTCAGTTACACCTGTATACATGATTTTCCATACTCTTTACCATTATGGTTTAACACAGAACTCCATTGTTTTGGAATTCTGGAAGCAAAGGTAGTCTGTGATGTTTGAAATCTCATTATTGTTTATCTAGAATAGAAATCTGCATGAAGAAAATTTCTGGGTTCAGGAAGTGTTATTTTACTTGATTGGATAGTCAAGGAAGTAAACTTACTGAGGTATAAGAATTAGTATCTATAGAATAAGTCAGTATTGGTTGTAATGGTAAAAGAGAAAGAATTAGGGTGACATTTTAAGCCCACATGAAGGAAGAAAGTGAAATCGCTCAGTCATGTCCAACTCTTTGGGACCCCATGGACTGTAGCCCACTAAGCTCATCATCCATGGAATTTTCCAGGCAGGAATACTGGAGTGTGTTGCCATTTCCATCTCCAAGGGATCTTCCTGACCCAGGGATCGAACCTGGGTCTCCTGAATTGCAGGCAGACACTTTATCATCTGAGCCACTAGGCAGAGTGGAAAGATGATGTTAGTAAGTGAAATCAAAAGACAACAGCAACGAAAAAGTGGAATTTGTAGGGGTATTCATTTTCTATTTATGTGTAATAAATTGTGGTGAATACAGCTGCTTAAAACAGCATGTTTATTATTTCACAGTTTCTGTAGTTCAGGATCCCAGAAGAGACTTAACTGTGTTATCGCCTTCATACTCACAGGCTGCAGTCAAAGCATTAACTAGGCTTAATTCTCATTTTGAGGCTATAGTGCTGAAAAGTCCATTTCTGAGCTCTCTCATGTTGTTGGCATAATTGATTTCCTTGTAGGTATAAGACATGTGGTAGCTTCCTACTTCAAAACCAGTAAGCGAAAGAGGAAGAGGGAGATGGAAGCAAATGAAAAAGAGAGGAGAGGGAGAAAGATGCTATGCAGATGACTACCACAATCTTAGCAATCTTCTATAATCGTGTAGTGAAGTAAAACTTGCTCAGTCATGTCATGTCTGAGTCTTTTCAACCCCATGGGCTGTAGCCTGTCAGGCTCCTCTGTCCATGGAATTCTCCATGCAAGAATACTGGAGTGGGTAGCCATTCCTTTCTCCAGGGGATCTTCCCAACCCAGGGATCAAGCCCAGGCCTCTTGAACTGCAGGCAGATTCTTTAGCATCTGAGTCACCAAATATAATCATATTCATCTCATCACATTTCTCATTGGTTCAAGCAAGTCATATGTCTGCCCACACTCAAGGGGAAGATCAGTACAGTAATGTGAACAACAGGAGATGTAGATCACCTTAAAGTTTGTTCTCCATAGTATAGAAAACAAAAGTTATTCTGGATATGTGAATCTTCCCTGTGCCTCTGTCAAGTGTGCAGTAGAAGAGGCAGCATAATTTATGATAATTTAAAGCTACAGATAATTAAATAGCCTGCTAATACTTGTTCACACTGTCTGTTAAATTTCTGGAATATAAAAGAAAACAAAACTTTTTTTGTTGGGTTGGCAAAGTGGGTTGCCATTTCTTCCTCCAGGGGATCTTCCCGACCCAGGGATCGAACTTGGATCTTCCACCTTGCAGGCAGATGCTTTACCCTCTGAGCCACCAGAGAAGCCTAACATCTAAAATCTGGTTAAAACTAAATTACACTTTTTAGAGAGACTTTTCTCCCTTTAAGAGCAGAGGACCAAGGATGTCTAAATGGGACTTGTGTGCTGAGAATTTACAGAAACCTATCCCTTTTCATTAATTTCCCAAGAAGGAAGCCCAAGACAATTGTTAACACGTGGAATGATATTTTAGAATTCTAGTGCTGACTTTTCTGTAGATGTTTTTTGTTGTTCTGATCAGATAATAAAACCAAGGAATAAGTGGTTATACGTGTTGAAAATAAATATTTAAATAAAAAAAAAAAAAAACTTACTAATTATTAGTAAGTACTTAGGCATTTAGGAAAGCTCCAGATTACCATACTCAGATATAGTCCTACTAGACCATTCATGAAGTCATGGTTTTATTGAAATATATGCCTCACAGATTATTACACATAATGATTTTAGACAAAGACTTGTTAAAGAAAAAAAATTTTCCTGGATGGAAAATAGACAATGCAGAATTTATTTGACTGTTGTGGTATGGGTCAAGACTGTTGTAATATGGCAGAGGGATTGAACTTTACTAACAGAAAAAGCAGGAGGATTTTTATATTGGAACAGCCTAATTGGAAAAGACCCTGATTTTGGGAAAGATTGAAAGCAAAAGGAGAAAGAGGATAAGATGGTTGGATGGCATCACTGACTCAATAGACATGAGTTTAAGCAAACTCAAGGAGATAGTGAAGCACAGGGAGGCCTTGTGTGCTGCAGTCCATGGGGTTACAAAGAGTCAGACACAACTCAGCAACAGCACACCAATGGAGAAGTACAGAGGACGTTAGGGGAGAGGGAGGTTGATCACGTGCTTAGGGTATCTGTATTTGGTAACTGGTACTTACCTAAATTTGACTCCTACTGCCCCTTGTATGTGTGCAAGTGTTGCTCAGTTATGTTTATTTGTGACCTCATGGACTATACAGTCCCTGGAATTCTCTAGGCCAGGATACTGGAGTGGGTAGCCTTTCCCTTCTCCAAGGGATCTTCCCAAGCCAGGAATCGAACCCAGGTCTCCCACATTGCAAGCGGATTCTTTACCACCTGAGCCACAAGAAAAGCCCCGTACTATCCCTTAGAAACTGGAAAACGGAGATACTTTCTTGATGATTACATTTCAAAGAGAGTTCTTAGATCCTTGAGAAAGATATGCCTGGATTTATAAAGCTTGCAAGAGAATATAAGATTTACATCTAAAAATAGGGGACAAATCATTTACAATCGCAGGTTTTAAAAAATGTGTAATCTAAGAAATGAAGATCAGAGGCCTATAGTCAGGAAGAAACCTGTCTAAAGTTTGGACAAGGTGAGGGAAACAGACTTCCTTAGACTTGTCTGTTATTAACTAATTCCCCTATATGACAACTATATACTCAACTGGAATAGCTTCAGTCTTGTATGGAACTCTGAAATTAGTAGTGCTTTCCTTTAAAGGAAAAAAAAAAAACAAACAAAAACCAAAAGCTCTGTGGAATCTTAGACTTGGATCTGCCATGCTAAACACCATGACTGCAGAACACAAGCACTCTGTGTTTCTACTTGCCACTTTCAATTTATTACACTATTCAATTTTCTCTGAAGGAAAATAAAAAAAAAACTATATGCACACATATTTGAGGATCTTATTTTAACACATATGCAGCCTGTGAAAATGTTTCTACTAGAATTTCAAGGCTTTTGCTGAATTGGCTGAATTTTGTATACTACAGTAGAGCTAAATATTCTTTTGCTTACAGAGCTGTAAGTTTTGCTTATTGTTATGTATAATGTATGAAGAAGCACCAATGTACAGTGTTTCTTTTGCAGGAAGATTATGAACTAAATCAAAAGTATTTCCAATATAAATAATAAAATAGAAAAGACAATTTACAGCAGAGCCTGAAAAGCTTAGCTACCCAAATAAAATTTTCACAGCTACTTCAGAAAATAAATCATTCAAGGCATATTGTGGGCATAAGGCTTAGTTATTTGTTCAAGCTCACCAGAGTTATTTTTCAGTTCACATGTGGATCTTCATGTCAAAGCTTACTTTATTTTCTGATGAAAGTTAATCACTTAGTGTTTTGACTACACACTAACACATAATATCAGATAGAGGAGAATAAAACAGATTTAAAGAATTATCCTGGAGAAGGAAATGGCAACCCATTCCAGTGTTCTTGCCTGGAGAATCCCAAGGACAAGGGAGCCTGGTGGGCTGCCGTCTCTGAGGTCGCATAGAGTCGGACACGACTGAAGTGACTTAGCAGCAGCAGCAGCAAAGAATTATCCACAAATTAAAGGCAATAATATCTGCATATGAGAAGAGTTTTCTAAAACCTAATAAGCAACACTGTAGACTCAAACTGCAAGAAGAGAAAGGTATTCAAAGATGCTTCTTGGACAGTCTCTTCTTATACACTGAATAAGGTCAATATGACTTTAGCATTTATGGAAAATGACAATGAAGCAAATGGCCCTGAGAAGAGACTTTTGTCATAATGTCCCTCAACTTGGTATTGAAGTAAACATGAAATATAAGCAATTCTGAACCAAAAGAAGTATTATTTCTCATTTCAGTACCATTGTTGGCTATGTAACCTGGACAATAAATATTTAGGGGTCACTCAAAACTGTTCTTTTGCATTTACTAAATGATGGATGGCGTCCAGATCTTTCTTGGCTAGTACTGATTAGAAGTATTAAAAATATACTTGATAGTCTCTCAGAAAGAGATGTTTTGGTCTTGAATCTAAATGGTACTCTATCCAATTAAATGTGCATAGACAAGTTGTCCTTGAAAAGAGCAGTTTGGGAAACAGCCAAATTAAAATTTTAGAGAAGAAACAGACCATTATTAAGCTAGTGTTTTTGGCATGTTGTACTATTACTAAAAAAGGGAAAAGGGTGTGTCTGTGTGTGCATGAACTCACACTCATGTGAGTGCTTGTCTCATGCATTGTTTTTTTGTTTTTTTTTTAGTCTCTAAGTTGTGTCTGATTCATTTGAGACTACATACTTTTAAGATTGTTTTTCACATATATTGAAATTGTTCACTCTGAATGCATGCATCTGTATTCTAGTTTTATTATTATCATTTCATTACCTCTATTCTTTGTTACTTATTTTAGGGCCACTGAATTTTTGTGTCTGCAGCAGAGATAGCCTCAGTGTTTCTTGAATATTTTGACTTCAACTTAAATTTCACTTTTGTTGTAAAATATATATATCTCCTGCACACAAAAATCTCTTAAGAATATTGTAATCTGTCACAGCTAGCTCTAATTTCCTCTTTTCTTTAAATAACCAATCTCAACTTGAACTCTTTTACAATTGTTTTCACTTTCCAGAGCCATGGAGATATTAAATTTCTCCATTTCTCTAAACAAAACACATCAACAAAAATCCTATATATTATTATGTGTCTTAGGATGTTGAATGTGTAGGAGAAATACATGGTATGACAAGACTATCAGCAAAATAATGTTAAGAATTCGCTGGTGATTATAGCTCTGGTCTCAAATTACCCTGCTACTCCTAGTGCTGCTAAGTCACTTCAGTCGTGTCCGACTCTATGCGACCCCATAGACGGCAGCCCACCAGGCTCCGCCGTCCCTGGGATTCTCCAGGCAAGAACACTGGAGTGGGTTGCCATTTGCTTCTCCAATGCATGAAAGTGAAAAATGAAAGTGAACTAGCTCAGTTGTGTCCGACTCTTTGTGACCCCATGGATTGCAGCCAACCAGGCCCCTCCGTCAATGATTTTCCAGGCAAGAGTAACGGAGTGGGGTGCCATTGCCTTCTCCGAATTACCCTAAACATTACTTTTTTTTCTTTCATATATTTATAAGTACTTCATTTTCTTTCTGAATTTAGGTGCCTCAGTAAGTCAAATTTCATTATTATTATAGTTTAACATGATGTGTATACAAAACATTTGCTAAGTATTAATCTATCATTAAACTGTGAAATTTGTTTATTTTAAAGTAAAAATTTCATTTATAAATTACTGTAAAAGCCACTTAGACTGTGAAATTCTTTCTGATAAAACTAGTGAACATGTTCTTTTTAATTAAATGATTTAAAACCACGATGCATTATTTGTCTCCATTTGGAAAATAAAACGAGAAGTATATGTTATAATATGGCAGAAAGTGAAGAGGAACTAAAAAGCCTCTTGATGAAAGTGAAAGTGGAGAGTGAAAAGGTTGGCTTAAAGCTCAACATTCAGAAAACGAAGATCATGGCATCTGGTCCCATCACTACATGGGAAATAGATGGGGAAACAGGGGAAACAGTGGAAACAGTGTCAGACTTTATTTTTCTGGGCTCCAAAATCACTGCAGATGGTGACTGCAGCCATGAGATTAAAAGACGCTTACTCCTGGGAAGGAAAGTTATGACCAACCTACATAGCATATTCAAAAGCAGAGACATCACTTTGCCAACAAAGGTTCGCGTAGTCAAGGCTATGGTCTTTCCTGTGGTCTTGTATGGATGTGAGAGTTGGACTGTGAAGAAGGCTGAGTGCTGAAGAATTGATGCTTTTGAACTGTGGTGTTGGAGAAGACTCTTGAGAGTCCCTTGCAGTGCAAGGAGATCCAACCAGTCCATTCTGAAGGAGATCAGCCCTGGGATTCTTTGGAAGAAATGACGCTAAAGCTGAAACTCCAGTATTTTGGCCACCTCATGCCAAGAGTTGACTCATTGGAGAAGACTCTGATGCTGGGAAGGATTGAGGGCAGGAAGAGAAGGGGACGACAGAGGATGAGATGGCTGGATGGCATCAGTGACTCGATGGATGTGAGTCTGAGTGACCTCCAAGAGCTGGTGATGGACAGGGAGACCTGGCGTGCTGCAGTTCATGGGGTCGCAAAGAGTCAGACATGACTGAGTGACTGATCTGATCTGATCTGATAATATAAATTTTATTATATAATTCTGAGATTGTAAAGTCATAATTGGGAGGCAATACACTGCATAATTTATTTAACAATGAATAATAAACTTTGCTTGCATTTTACTTTTGTTTTTCTGATTCTGAAAGGTATTGTGTAACGCATGTGTGTGCTCAATCGTCTCTGACTCTTTTGTGACCCCCTGGACTGTGGCCCACCAGGCTCCTCTGTCCATGGAATTTTCCAGGCAAGAACATTGGAGTGGGTTGCCATTTCCTCTTCCAGGGGATCTTCCTGGCCCAGGGATCAAACCCTTGCATCTGCTGAATTGACAAGTTGATTCTTTAGCACCGTGACATCTGAGAAGCCCAGGTTATATGATAATGAGAATTTATAAAATTCTGAAAATGAAAATATGAAAAAACACAAAGCAAAAACATTATAACGTGATACTCATGTATTTAAACACTTTAGACTCTGCAACTTGATGCATATTTTGTTTTCTTTACTATAATTGGACAAAGCTGCACAGTATATCCATATATGTATAAATTGGAGAATAATATTGAATTGGTACAAGAGGATGAGTTATTATTCCTTCAGCTTATTCTCTACTCAAGAGACAAGACACAGAAGCATTAGAATTTTTCTACCTAGTGGAAGTTTAGTAGCCATGATATGAAATCATTTTGCCCTCATGCCATAGGAAGAGGGACAGTGTATATCTAGTATGCTCTACCCAACACCTGTTCCTTAGCTAAGTTAAATGAAATGGTCTCCAGAAATCTGAGTGAGTTTGAAGATGCCTGCATAGACGGGAAAAGATCATTCAGGGCCCTGAAAGGATGATGGTTGAAAGAGTGAATAACTAGGTTGTTCCATGGTGGCTCAGATGGTAAAGAATCTACCTTCAATGCAGGAGATCTGGGTTCGATCCCTGGATTGGGAGGATCCCATGGAGAAGGGCATGAAAACCCACCCCGGGTTTTCTTGCCTGGAGAATTCCATGGATGAGGAGCCTGGCAGGCTACAGTCCATGATGTTGCAGAGTCAGCACAACTGAGTGACTGAGCACACAGGCTTTTCCCTCTCTACCTCAGCAGTACATAGAGAGAGAGATAGGCAGATAAATACATAGGTAGGTAGGTAGATTTGAAGAGAGATACAGATGTGGCAGCCTGTATTTCTGTTTTCAAGTCTAGGGCATATTTTCTGTGAGTTTATTTTAGATTAAGAAGAAAACGCTAGCAAGACCTGAACAGTTTTGTAGTTACCCTACCAAAAAGGGCTTCTAAGTTGGAGGAAACCTTGGCAGCTATGGAAGAATTTGAGCCAGAAGGGAACTCTCACTTCTGGAGCCACAGCTGAAAGACTCATACCTGTAACCACATACCTCAGGAATGTCTGGATGGAGTTTAGGTTTAAACAGAAAGAAGCTGCAGTGCTAAAAAATAATCAGTTATTTTACACTCCAAGTCCCTAAAGCCACAAGTTTAGGCAATCACATTTTGGAAATGTAAGTATTATAGTCTAGGCAGCTATAGCAAATTAACACAGACTGTGTGGCTTAAACAAGAAATATTTATCAAAGTTGTAGAGGTGGAGAGAAGTCCAAGATCTGGCCCCTGGGGTCAGTTCTTGGTGAGGGCCCTCTTTCTGGTTTGTAGAAGGCAGCCTTCTCTCTGTGTCTTTGTATGTCAGAAAGAGAGCATACTATCTGGCCTCTTCTAATGGTTTCTACATTTTATTTTGTCACTTAGTAATTTGCAACTTCCAAGTAACTTTTTCATTTCATATAATTGTTGTGATGTGGTTAGTCGCTCAGTTTTGTCTGACTCTGCTACCCCATGGACTGTAGTCTTCCAAGCTTCTCCATCCATGGGATTTTCTAGGCAAGAATGCTGGAGTGGGTTGCCATTCCCTTCTCCAGGGGAATCTTCCTAACCCAGGGATTGAATCCAGGTCTCTCACATTGCAGGTAGCCTCTTTACCATCGCAGCCACTAGGGAAGCCATATATATGTATATCTGAATATATATATGTATATCTGTATCACTGCTATATACCTGAAACTAATACAACATTGTTAATCAACTATACCCCAATAAAAATTTAAAAATTAAATGTGAAATATATATTATATATTAAACTCTATGTAGATTGAGCAGTTTTGTCAGAAGCTCCAGTTACTGTCTTATTTACTCTACTTTGTATTTAATTATTTTTCATATTGTACTCAGTTTTTATAATTGCTGTCAGTAGGAAAGGAAAGTTCATGCAACTTCATTGCTTGCTTGCTATCATGGGTATGATAGATGAAATTAGTTTAATAAGTGTTAACTTTTGGATCAAAAACAATGTTATAATTAATGCTTTATAGCTATTTCCTAGATTGTTTATGCAAAAATAAAATATATATATTTTAGTGTAGATTATATTATGAAATGAGTATTCTCAGTGAAAAATGTGTTAATTTATTACAGTATTATGTTTAAAGCACTGCAACTATCAGATTTTGACTGCTTAATTTATGACTTATAGAACATATCCATGACTTTGTTATTCTGTTTAATGCTTCCCAATTGAATCATAGCCTCCAAGCATATATTACTATGATTTTTTTTCCATGTTCACTGCTGGGGCTTTACTAAATGAGAGGTAATGGAGGTGATATTCAGATGAGAATTTTCTGCTTACTGACTGACATGAGCTACCATAGCCACGGTATTAATCTTCTTGCTATCCCCTTAACCACTATAGAAGAGAACCGTATAATTTATTTATTTAGGTGATTTCTCTGATCTTCTTAAGTTGTATAAATTATTCAAGGCACACTATTGAGAAAATGTAAGTTCTGTTGACTGTCAAAACCTTATGATTCGATGCATGTCTGTGAGTGCACATGCTTTATTTACTCAGCAAAGGCAGGATTTTTTTATTGGGTGCAATTATATATATCTTGAATGTTTAATGGATAAGTTAACATGTGTCTTAGATTTGGGCTTTCCTATATTTTGGAGATAAAGATAATTTTGTATCACATCTCAAACTCTGAGGATTATGAAAGTCAACTGTCTTCAGTGATTTTTTTCTTCTCAAACATTCATAGGAACTTAATTTCTCATGTTCCCGAGTAGTACTCTTATTGGTGAGTTTGTGAGTATTTCTTCTTGACCTATCAATATATTCATTCCTCACTTTATTTAAAATCAAATAATAACCTTAGCTAATTCCTTGACCACTATACAGAGAACATATATCTGCCATTTATTTTGCTAATACCTTGGTCTCTCTTGGCATCTCAGGTTAATTCCATAGTGAATCTTTGTTTAATTTCCTTCCTGGGGGTTCAGATTTTCTTCTTTTATTATGTAGGGAAAATCAACTTCCTTTACTCCTTCCCCATATTTCATAAAGAAAAAAATTCACATTGTAAGTAGCAACTGTTTTTTAATACTTGTAGTTAAATAGCACCTTTATATATATTTCAGAAAAACCATAATTTAAATACATCTTTGTAGATAATATGCAGTAATTATCTTAAAAAGGTAATATTTCTTTTATTTTTTACATGATGTGGTGTATTAAAAATATCAATAAAGTGATATTTATTTTACATAAGATTTTAATATGTGTTGCACTTGATTAATATTTACATAATTTATTTGTCATTATATTAACTCTGACTACCATAAGAAAATACTATAGACGAGGCATCTTAACCAGCGGAAATTTGTTTTTTCTCAGTTACAGAGGCTGCAAGTCTAAGCTATGGAGTCAGCATAGTCAAGTTCTGCTAAGACCTCTGTTCTTGGTTTGCAGAAGACTAACTTCTCACTGTGGCCTCTCATGGCACAGAGAGGGAGAGCTGACTCTTGTCCTCTTCTTATAAGAGGGCACACTCCTATCAAGCTAGGGATCGACCCTTACAACCTCATTTAATCTTATGTAATTATTTCCTAAAAGTCCTGTCTCCAGGTACAGTCACACGGGCTGATAGGTAGGGCCTCAACATATGAATCTGAGAAGATAGAATTTAGTTCATAGTATTTATTATGGAAGTGAAGTGAAGTCACTCAGTCGTGTCCGACTCTTTGCGATCCCTTGGACTGTAGCCTACCAGGCTCCTCCGTCCATGGGGTTCTCCAGGCAAGAATACTGGAGTGGGTTGCCATTTCCTTCTCCAGGGGATCTTCCCGACCCAGAGATCGAACCTGAGTCTCCCTCATTGCAGGCAGATACTTTAACCTCTGAGCCACCAGGGAAGCCCATTTATTATTGATTAGTTACTAATAAATGGATGGACACTGATTAATATTTAAAAATAGGAATGTGTGAGGCCCTCATTATTTTATGTACAAACTAAAACACATTAGCAAATGTATATAAAATAAACTGTGAATCCAAATAGTTTAAAATTAAAGATTTGAAGGATTCTTCAACATCCACAAATCAATCAATGTAATACACCACATTAACAAATTGAAAAATAAAAACCATATGATTATCTCTAAATAAATTAATTCAAGTCAGTTTTTTATTAGATATGAGAGACTTTAGTTATACAGTTTTTGACCACAAAGTGTTAAGGAGGTGTTAAGTCATTTCCAAAGGACACAGTTATAAAATAATATTCAAAATACATATATTGTTACTGTTTTTTCTTTCTTTAGTTTTGAGTATTATTTTATAACTGTGTCCTTTGGAAATGACTTAACACCTCCTTATCACTTTGTGGTCAAAAATTGTATAACTAGTGTCTTTCATATCTAATAAAAAACTGACTTGAATTAATTTATTTAAAATCTTTAATTTTAAACTATTTGGATTCATAGTTTATTTTATATACATTTGCTAATGTGTTTTAGTTTGTACATAAAATAATGAGGGCCTCACACATTCCTATTTTTAAATGTTAATCAGTGTCCATCCATCTACTTGCTTCTTTTGAAGCAACTGTTACTAGATTGGTCCGGGCTGTAAAAAGAGTGACTGAAAGAAAGAAAATGAAAGGCAGTGCTAGGATTTAAGTCACTTGTGACTAAATCAGCAAAGGACATCTGCTAAACCAAAGTGCACATCAACAGCAAAGGTAGTTTTTTTCAGACGTTCCCTAGATAAGGTCTGTTTTCTCCAGACTTCACAACAGCCAGTGCCTACAAAAAGGCATTTAGTATTAATTTAAAAGGATTTGATATTTATATTTAGGACTGAATTACAATCATGAAGAAAAAGTCAATACTTCTGGATTTTTACAAGCTTCAATTTACTTATTTTTACTAAGGCTAGTACATATATACCTTTTTGAAGAAAATATGTAAACATTCAAATTAAGAAAAAAGTTAACACTCAGATAATAATTTTGTAGAGATTTCCTTGCAAAAATTATTCAGATATAACAGATTCACACCAAAGAAAAAGAACTGGAAACATTTTTTAGTCAGTAGTCCTAACTTGTAGAGTTTTCTGATGTTTTCAAGATACACCAATTAGATTGAAAAAAAAAAAAAAAAAAAAGATTTACCTTGTTGCAAAAGTCTGTATTCATGTGCAGCATTCCATTTCCTTATCTTCTTTTGAAAGCAAGTTAAGCATTTGCTCTATTAATTTCTCCAAAATAGAGATTAACTTTGTAATCAATATTTTGATTTACTGTATTCAGTCTTCTTGTATAAACAGAAATAACTAGAGGTTATTATTTAATTTATTGACTATGCCAAAGCCTTTGACTGTGTGGATCACAATAAACTATGGAAAATTCTTAAAGAGATGGGAATACCAGACCACCTGATCTGCCTCTTAAGAAATCTGTATGCAGGTCAGGAAGCAACAGTTAGAACTGGTCATGGAACAACAGACTGGTTCCAAATAGGAAAAGGAGTACGTCAAGGCTGCATATTGTCATCATGTTTATTTAACTTATATGCAGAGTACATCATGAGAAATGCTGGACTGGAAGAAACACAAGTTGGAATCAAGATTGCCGGGAGAAATATCAATAACCTCAGATATGCAGATGACACCACTCTTATGGCAGAAAGTGAAGAGGGGCTAAAAAGCCTCTTGATGAAAGTGAAAGTGGAGAGTGAAAAGGTTGGCTTAAAGCTCAACATTCAGAAAACGAAGATCATGGCATCTGGTCCCATCACTGCATGGGAAATAGATGGGGAAACAGTGGAAACAGTGTCAGACTTTGTTTTTCTGGGCTCCAAAATCACTGCAGATGGTGACTGCAGCCATGAAATTAAACGACGCTTACTCCTTGGAAGGAAAGTTATGAGCAACCTAGATAGCATATTCAAAAGCAGAGACATTACTTTACCAACAAAGGTTCGCCTAGTCAAGGCTATGGTCTTTCCTGTGGTCATGTATGGATGTGAGAGCTGGACTGTGAGGAAGGCTGAGCGCCGAAGGATTGATGCTTTTGAACTGTGGTGTTGGAGAAGACTCTTGAGAGTCCCTTGGACTGCAAGAAGATCCAACCAGTCCATTCTGAAGGAGATCAATCCTGGAATTTCTTTGGAAGGAATGATGCTAAAGCTGAAACTCTAGTATTTTGGCCACCTCATGCGAAGAGCTGACTCATTGGAGAAGACTCTGATGCTGGGAGGGATTGAGGGCAGGAGGAGAAGGGGACGACAGAGGATGAGATGGCTGGATGGCATCAGTGACTCGATGGATGCGAGTCTGAGTGACCTCCGGGAGCTGGTGATGGACAGGGAGGCCTGGCGTGCTGCGGTTCATGGGGTCGCAAAGAGTCGGACACGACTGAGCGACTGATCTGATCTGATTATTTAATTTTAAAATGCTGATAATATATATTTCTATACATTTTTTTTCATGATTAAGATTTTTTTTTTTTTTCACAAACGTGGTTTATCAAAATGCCCAAGAGGGAGCTTGCCACTATTGGAAAAATTGGTAAATAGCAGTCTCAAAGATTAAGAATTTCTTGTTCTTATTGATGAATGAAAATAAATTCATGCATTCATTAGTCATTATAGTTGAAGATAAATGAAATGTGAATTACTAAAAGTGGTATAATACATTGAGTGATGGTATTTTAGACTGGCATTATTTAAATGTCATTTTTGGAATAAATACAATATTTAATTTATGTTGCAATGAACAGACAAGAAACATATGAGATAAATTCAAACTATATAAAGTAGCTGTGAGAATTGCATGAGAAATATAATATTCATCTCAATGCAGTTTTGAGATGAGCTTAAACTAAGAATATTTATTTTGGGAGACTGTACATGAATTGAAAGGTTATCCATCCAAGGATTAATCTTGTATTATAGTCAACATTTAGTGATCTAAGGAAAAGCATATTACTTATATGTCTCTCAGTTTTCTTACATGCCTTATAAATTTTATAAACCGTAATCATCCCATGTGTGATGTGTGAGAATCATAGAATCATATTTAATATCATTTTAAAATAAATGGTGAACATAAAGATGAAGAGAAGATTTACTGAGGGAAATATTTTAGCTTATTAAATTGTAAGAACTAGAAGTTTTAGACAACTATGTTACCATGGTGTCTATGTAATGTATTCAACATTTTATAATGAAGAAAATTTGAGAAACTGAAGAGAATAAACATGTACACAAACACACACACAGCTTTCATCAGTTACATAAGGGAAGGACAAAATTATTTAAAAACATAAATAAATCTTGAACTCCTCCAGGAAAAAAAGAAAACAAACATAAAGAAAAAATATTTTTAAAAAGTTTAAGCAAGAGAGAAGACAGGTATTGCTGCTCTGGTTGTTCCGTCATCAAAATTCACTATAGGAGATGACATGAAGGAATAAGATAAGAAAATGTTTACAGGAAAAAAAAAATTTTCTAGGACCAGATGTCCCAAAGATAAATTCAGGTAACATGTCAATTCCTAATAATGGAGACATATTATGAATGAAAAATGAATGTACCTGAAGGATGTGTTTATTCCTAACTTAATAAATATGAGGTTTGATGTGATCTTCCAAATAGAGGGATTCTTAATTTTAAGTCATGTCCAACTCTTGCACCCCCATAAACTGTAGCTTGCCAGGCTCCTCTGTCCATGGGTTTCTTCAGGCAAGAATACTGGAGTGGGTTGCCATGCCCTTCTCCGGGGGATCTTCCTGACCCAGAATCAAACACAGTTCTCCCATATTGCAGGCAGATTCCTTAATGACTGATCTATGAGGAAAGATAAATATACTTTATGGTATCCTAAATATTAATATGAAGCAGAAAAATTTGACCCATTTAATCACAGGAAAAATCCTCTATAATAACAGCTACTATTCCCTGATAACCTACTGTATTTCAAGTAATATGCCTTATGCATTCTTTATCTAAATAATGCCTTCACAATTATGGTGTCACAGAAAGTTCCAGATATTCTGTGTTAATGATGCTTTCAGCTGTTGAAGTGTCAGGTAGAAATCTGAAGGAGCCTGAGCAGACTTCCATGTTTGACTCATTGGGACATAAACATATCATCTTCTCTGTGTGCAGTAAAGTGAAAGTTAGGAAGCAATGATATTATTCTCACAATGGCCATATTAAATATTTATTGTTATTATACTTTATATAAATTTGAGCTGAAATAAGTTTACTAATTCTATTTAAAGAACTCAAGTAACATTCTCTAGATCCCATGGCTAGAGAATCTTGTGCATTCTAAATATGTCTGTTTTTCTTTCTGGCTTACTTCACTCTGTATAATAGGCTCCAGTTTCATCCACCTCATTAGAACTGATTCAAATGTATTCTCTTTAATGGCTGAGTAATACTCCATTGTGTATATGTACCACAGCTCCCAATACAGTATACTAACGCATATATATGGAATTTAGAAAGATGGTAACAATAACCCTGTATACAAGACAGCAAAAGAGACGCTGATGTATAGAACACTCTTTTAGACTCTGGGAGAAGGAGAGGGTGGGATGATTTGGGAGAATGGGATTGAAATAAGTATAATATCATATATGAAATGAGTTGCCAGTCCAGGTTCGATGCCTGATACCCGATACCTGGGGCTGGTGCACTGGAACGACCCAGAGGGATGGTATGGGGAGGAAGGAGGGAGGAGGGTTCAGGATGGGGAACACATGTATACCTGTGGCAGATTCATTTTGATACATAGCAAACCAATACAATATTGTAAAGTTAAATAAAATAAAAATTAAAAAATAAAAAATAAATATGTCTGATTCAATCTTGAGCTTTCAAGGACTGAATGCACTTTATGCATACACATATTAGAACCTCTCCAAAACTACTTCCAAGTCATCTGTATACTCTCCTTCCTCTTTCCTGCCCCTTCTTTGGTGAAGATAGTTATGCACTTTTTAATTCCACCTGCACTGTTTTACTTTCAAATCTTAATTTACATATGATATATAGTAGAAAGAGTTTAGACTTTGGAATCAAAGAAAGCTGGGTTGTGGCCCATATTTTAAATGGGCTACAAAAATAGGCTACAGTAATATTTCATGTGAGTTAAATTAGTTAGCCACAAATTTGGATTCCAGTTTAGCTTGATGAATGTAAATGAATATGGGAAAACCACCTAAATTAATGGAATATATAGAATCTCTCATTAGGCTAGTTTATGGCGGGTGATCCAGTTTCAATAGATTATGTCAGTGAAGGTGGCCCAGAGTACAGTTAGCAGACAGAAGCCCCTGCTGATATCTTCAGTTGCTATTCAGTGTCCTTGATCATCTCAGGGAATGTTTGACCATCTGCTCTTTAATGACTATGATCTATGGAAAAAAAAAAAAATCTGAAAATGATGTTTTGGTTTAGGTTTCATGAACAAGTAATGACTTTCCCTCATATATGTCCTCCCAGAAATTAGCTCCAGCTCATGTACACTATGTATTATTCTATAATATGAAAGAGCATATTTCATAGTTAATGAATTTCTCCAGACATTCAGTTGAGGACAGTGTACTGTGATATCTGGAAGGATGTATAAGTAAAAATATATATTATTGCCATCTAAATGGAGCACAGAAGGGTTTCTAGTGGGTCAACATTTCTCAAAATTATGGCAAACCAAAGCAGCGTCTTGTTGGGTAAGCATGGTCTACAGCTAAATGTGCAACTAGTGGGATACAGTTCTGTCCATTCTCTCAGTCACAAGTCTCCTCAAGGGCAAAACTTCCTCCAGTGCTAGACTCCACCATAGTACAGTTAATTTTGTTCAAAATTCCTGCTGGTTGAGGTTTCTTCAGTGTTGGACTGCAGTAGGATATGGTTGCTTCTAGTCCCAGCTGCTGACAAAAGATAGTTTTACCAGCTCATAGTTCCCAAAGCACTTGATTTTCTGCACTGCCCCCAACACCTTCTCTTATGTCTTCACAAAAGATTGCCACAAGTCAGGCTTCTCACCTGGCTGTCTCTTAGGTGACTGTTGCACATCCTGAGGTGACCATCCTCCTTGTGGATGGTTTCCCCCAACACCACAGAGAATCTATGTTCAGAAACAATTTAGTGCCACTTTTCACTGTATAGTGAGCCATAAATGTGCCCTCTCCTTCGCCACCCCATGCCATCTTTTGTCAGTGGGGAAGAAAGGCTCTTTAGATAGCTGTCACAACTCTATGGGCAAGAGATATGATAACATACACATACCTACCTGCATGTACACGCAGGATTCCTAGTACATTATCTCACACAGACTCAAATATGTATATTCAGTTCTCTTTCTTCTTGTCTTGTCACATTTATGACTTAACAAGTAGTACAGTCTAGAGAACTAGAGAATTGAGAGGCATGTCAGTAAGAATCTTTATTCTTTCTTCATTCCTCATCCAATTTGGGTCCTTTCTTACTCCCTTCATATTTATAAACTTGAATAATTTCTACTTCTGTGTTCAGGAGCTCATAATTTCTATCATGGTTAATTAATAATTTTCTTAAATTATTTCCTATCTTGATTTAATTCACTTAAAGCCATTTTTCATTGAGCTACTAGGGTGATTTTTTTTTTTTTTTTAAATTCAGATATGATCGCGGTGTCCCTTTGTTGGAAATAGTTTAATGTTAAAAAACTTTGGGGATAATAATCAAACTCATTACTGAGAAGTTAACATTTCTATTCTAGACTCAATTACTTTTCAGTCACATCATTTCATCTCCTAAACCCTGTGTGCTGCTCATATTTAAACAGTACTGTACTCTAAACAATTTTTAAATTTAATCAGAAGTACAAACTACTATATATAAAATTCATTGGCTAATAGTATGTATTATATACTATAGTAAAGTATAATAACCTTTATTATTTTATTTAAAATCATCATTATTTTGTGATGATTTTAAATGGACGACAGCCTATAAAAATGTTGAGTTGCTATGTTGGACACCTGAAACTGTGATGTAGTAAATCAAATTCACTTCTATTAAAAAAAAAAAAAAAGTTTACAGGAGAAAGTTTAGTTCAGTTCAGTCGTGTCTGATTCTTTGCAACCCCATGAACCACACCATGCCAGGCTTCCCTGTCCATCACCAACTCCAGGAGTTTACCCAAGCTCGTGTCCATTGAGTTGGTGATGCCAACTAACAATCTCATACTCTGCCATCCCCTTCTCTTCGGTGCCTTCAATCTTTCCCAACATCAGGGAAATTAGTCAGTTCTTCACAGTAGGTGGCCAAAATATGAGAGTTTCAGCTTCAACATCAGTGAACATTCCAATGAACATTCAGGATTGATTTCCTTTAGGATGAACTTGTTGGATCGCCTTTCAGTACAAGGGACTCTCAAGAGTCTTCTCCAACACGACAGTTGAAAAACATCAATTCTTTGGTGCTCAACTTTCTTTATAGTTCAAATCTCACATCCATACAATATTACTTGAAAAATCATAACCTTGACTAGACGGACATTTGTTGACAAAGTAATGTCTCTGCTTTTTAATATGCTATCTAGGTTAGTCATAACTTTCATACAAAGAAGTAAGCATATTTTAATTTCATGGGTGCAGTCACTATCTGAAGTGATTTTGGAGCCCAGAAAAATAAAGTCAGTCACTGTTTCCACTGTTTCCCCATCTATTTGCCATGAAGTGATGGGGCCAGATGCCATGATCTTAGTTTTCTGAATGTCGAGCTTTAAGCCAACATTTTCACTTTCCTCCTTCACTCTCATTAAGAGGCTCTTTAATTCTTCTTTGCTTTCTGCCGTAAGGGTGGTGTGATCTGCATATCTGAGGTTATCGGCATTTCTCCCGGCAATCTTAATTCCAGATTGTGCAGCAGCAGACCTGCAAACACATTTCTCAAGAGGCAGATCAGGTGGTCTGGTATTCTCATCTCTTTCAGGATTTCCCACAGTTTATTGTGATCCACACAAAGGCTTTGGCATAGTCAATAAAGCAGAAATAGATGTTATTCTGAAACTCGCTTGCTTTTTTGATGATCCAGTGGATGTTGTCACTTTGATCTCTGGTTCCTGTGCCTTTTCTAAAACCAGCTTGAACATCTGGAAGTTCATGGTTCACATATACCTGAAGCCTAGCCTGGAGAATTTTGAGCATTACTTTACTAGTGTATGAGATGAGTTCAATTGTGTGGTAGTTTGAGTATTCTGTGGCATTGCCTTTCTTTGCGATTGCAATGAAAACTGACCTTATCCAGTCCTGTGGCCACTGCTGAGTTTGCCAAATTTGCTGACATATTGAGTGCAGCACTTTCACAGCATCATCTTTTAGGCTTTGAAATAGTTCAACTGGAATTCCATCACCTCCACTAGCTTTGTTGGTACTGATACTTCCTAAGACCCACTTGACTTCACATGCCAGGATGTCTGGCTCTAGGTGAGTGATCACACCATCGTGATTATCTTGGTTGTGAAGATATTTTTTGTATAGTTCTTCTGTGTAGTCTTTCCACCTCTTCTTAATATCTTCTGCTTCTGTTCGATCCATATTATTTCTGTCCTTTATCGAGCCCATCTTTGAATGAAATGTTCCCTTGGTATCTCTAATTTTCTTGAAGAGATCTCTAGTCTTTCCTATTCTATGTTTTCCTCTATTTCTTTGCATTGATCACTGAGGAAGGCTTTCTTATCTCTCCTTGCTATTTTTTGGAACTCTGCGTTCAAATGGGTATATCTTTCCTTTTCTCCTTTGCTTTCCACTTATCTTCTTTTCACAGCTATTTGTAAGGCCTCCTCAGACAGCCATTTTGCTTTTTTTGCATTTCTTTTTCTTGGGGATGGTCTTGATCCCTGTCTCCTGTGCAATATCATGAACCTCTATCCATAGTTCATCAGGCATTCTGTCTATCAGATATAGTCCCTTAAATCTATTTCTCACTTCCACTGTATAATCACAAGGGATTTGATTTAGGTCATACCTGAATGGGTTAGTGGTTTTCCCTACTTTCTTCAAGTTAAGTCTGAATTTGGCAATAAGGAGTTCATAATCTGAGCCACAGTCAGCTCCCCGTCTTGTTTTTGCTGACTTATAGAGCTTCTCCATCTTTGGCTGCAAAGGATGTAATTAATCTGATTTCAGTGTTGACCATCTGGTGATGTCCATGTGTAGAGTCTTCTCTTGTGTTGTTGGAAGAGGGTGTTTGCTATGGCCAGTGCATTCTCTTGGCAAAACTCTTTTAGCCTTTGCCTTGCTTCATTCTGTAATCCAAAGCCAAATTTGCCTGTTACCCCAGATATTTCTTGACTTCCTACTTTTGGATTCCAGTCCCCTATAATGAAAAGGACATCTTTTTTTGAGTGTTATTTCTAAAAGGTCTTGTAGGTATTCATAGAACCGTTCAACTATAGTTTCTTCAGTGTTACTGTCAGGGCATAGACTTGGATTTGAATGATTTCCCTTGGAGGCAAACAGAGATCATTCTGTCGTCTTTGAGACAGCATCCAAATACTGCATTTTGGACTCTTTTGTTGACTATTCTGGCTACTCCATTTCTTCTAAGGGATTACAGCCCACAGTAGTAGATAAAATGTTCATCTGAGTTAAGTTCACCCATTCCAGTCTGTCCTAGTTCGCTGATTCCTAGAATGTCGAAGTTCACTCTTGCCATCTCCTGTTTGATCAGTTTCAATTTACCTTGATTCATGGACTTAACATTCCAGGTTCCTATGCAATATTGCTCTTTACAGCATTGGACCTTGCTTCTATTACCAGTCCCATCCACAACTGGGTATTGTTTTTGCTTTGGCTCCATCCCTTCATTATTTCTGGAGTTATTTCTCCATTGATCACCAGTAGCATATTGGACACCTACCAACCTGAGGAGTTCATCTTTCAGTTAAACTTTAGTAATTCTGACCTGCTTGCATAACTCATGTTATTTTACTTCTTTTATCACCTAGCATTATGAGTGGTCAGTGAATTATTGTTAGACAAGCAAGTATAGATATGAATAAAGTGGGTTAGAGAAGAATGAATGAAGGAGTAAACAGATAAGCAGTTTTTCTTCATTCAGTTGTGTGAAGAACAGTCATACTTGGTATTTGGAGATGACTAATTTCATACATTCAGTTCAGTTCAGTTCCGTTGCTCAGTCGTGTCCGACTCTTTGTGACTCCATGAATCACAGCACACCAGGCCTCCCTGTCCATCACCAACACCCGGAGTTCACTCAGACTCATGTCCATCGAGTCAGTGATGCCATCCAGCCATCTCATCCTCTGGCATCCCCTTCTCCTCTTGCCCCCAATCCCTCCCAGCATCAGAGTCTTCTCCAATGAGTCAACTCTTCGCATGAGGAGGCCAAAGTACTGGAGTTTCAGCTTTAGCATCATTCTTTCCAAAGAAATGCCAGGACTGATCTCCTTTAGGATGGACTGGTTGGATCTCCTTGCAGTCCAAGGGACTCTCAAGAGTCTTCTCCAATACCACAAATCAAAAACATTAATTCTTTGGCACTCAGCCTTCTTCACAGTCCAACTGTCACATCCATACATGACCACTGGAAAAACCATAGCCTTGACTAGACGGACCTTTGTTGGCAAAGTAATGTCTCTGCTTTTGAATATGCTGTTTATGTTGGTCATGACTTTCCTTCCAAGGAGTAAGCGTCTTTTAATTTCATGGCTGCAGTCACCATCTGTAGTGATTTTGGAGCCCAGAAATATAAAGCCTGACACTGTTTCCACATCCATACATGACCACTGCAAAAACCATAGCCTTGATTAGATGGACCTTTGTAAATATGTATCATAGATTTAGTCAGTACAGAATGTGATGCTTATTAAATATATTGTTATATAAGTTTGGTATAAAATATGCATATGTAAAAATTCAAAATCACTCATTAAGATAGCAGTACAATGAGAATTCTTTAAATGCATAAAGAAAGAAAAATAAAAATTAGCAGTTCAGTAGGAAAACAATTAACCAGCTAGGAACAGAGAGCTTGATAAAAGTTTAAGAGAGGTAGAACTACAGATTGTTATATGGAGAAATGGAAATAAAATATGTAAAGACAGTTGATTTAATAATGTGCAAAGCTAGAGAACATTGTAGAAAGCTGGAGAATGAACAGAAATATCATTCTCTTGCAGAGAATTTGAAATAGGTGATTTTTTTTAGGAAGTGAAGGAAACAAGAATAAAAATACACTGGAACCTCTTAAAGTATAAATAAGTAAGAAGGTCATTTTGGAGCTTCCCAGGTGGCTCAGTGGTAAAAGAATTTGCCTCCTAATGCATGAGCTACAGGAGCCATGGGTTCGATCTGTGGGTCGGGAAGATACACTGAAGAAGGAAATGACAATCAATTCCAGTATTCTTGCCTGAATAATCCCCTGGATAGAGGAACTTGGAGGGCTACAGTCCATGAGGTCGCAAAGAGTTGGACATGACTGAGTGACTGAGCATACACGCATGCAAGAAAGCATGTTAGTTAAGATGAATATGACTAGAATCTCAGAGCCAAGAATTCTCATTCTGGAATCTGGTAGGGTCAAACTTCTACTAGGTGCTATGAATGGGATGTTTCTGTTTCACCCAAATTGATGTTAATCCACACCCAATGTGATGGTATCAAGAGGTTGGGCCTTTGGAAGATGATAGGTCATGAGAGTGGATCTCTTTTAAGAGTGAGATTAGTGCCCTTATAAAGAGATCACAGAGAGCTCACTCATGTCTTCCTCACTTGTGAAGATATTGTGAAAATAGAGCAGTCTATGAACTAGGAATCACAGCAGTAAATCTGCCAGTGCCTTGATCTTGGACTTCCAGGCTCTGGAACTGTGAGAAATAAATTTCTGTTATTTACAGCCTATCCAGTCTGCTGTGTTTGTTATACCAGCCTGAACAGACTAGCATACCAGTTTAGACTTTTCTGAGTTTATTTGGATTTGTTACGAAGAAAAAAAATCAGTGAGTCAATATTTAATATAGTGAGCTTGCAGTTTGAGCCTCATCCCTGAAAGATGTCTTGTGAGATAAGTTAGAACATCAAAATGTTTTAAAAACATTTTGCCTATACTCAAATCATGCTAACTGATCTTCCTAGTAATTCCTACATCCTATGTTCCATCCTATTAACATTTAGTCTTCACATGTGGAAGAGAAGTCTACTTTTGAAGGATAGGATTCCATTTTCTTGAAAGTTTTTCAGAGCAAAGAGAGAAAATAATTTCTAGAAAGAGAAGAAGTCATCTAGCAATACTCACAGAAGTTTTAGGAGTCCATTAACAGAATGTTTGCTCCTCTTAGGCCCTTTGTTTAAAAGCTTCAATTAGCATTATCACATAGAAATTTTCTGCCTTGATTCTGATCTGGTTTTCTCCCAGGGAGTAGAGCAAGTGAAGAGAGACAAAGAAGATTGGATCTTTGAGATATCATTAAAGATTAGTTATTTGTTTTTCAGTCTGCTCAAATTTAGATACCCACACCACCTATATAAATACCACAGGTGATGCTTTTTAGAAGTGCAGTCTGCAGGTGACCAGTAAAGAATCCACCTGCAATGCAGAAGACTAGGGTTTGATCCCTGGGTCAGGAAGATACCCTGAAGTAGGGAATGGCTACCCTCTCCAGTATTCTTGCCTGAGGAGCCTGGTGGGCTATAGTCCATGGAGTTGCAAAGAGTTGACACAACTCAGCAACTAACAGACTGCAGGCAATACTCAGACTTATTAAAACAGGTTTTGAAATATGTCTTAAAATAGTCTGAGACAATGCTTATGCTCAGCAAGTACTCTGACCACTACTCTAGGGTCTGTTCTACAAGTGTGTTGAGAAGCTTAATGCCAAACTAAGGTGGAATACCAAAAAAAGAAAAAAAAAAAAAAAGAAAAGAAATAGCTTTAGGATATAAAATAGAGCACAATAGTACAATTATTTTGTTCAATGAAATGTTAGCACAAGTGACATGTGTCACTTCCACTGCAGTTTTTCAAAGCCTAAGAATAATTTCTAATATTCTTTTTCTTCTGCCAAGGTGGTCTTAGAAGCAAATGTTAAGATGAAGCTACTATCAGCTAAACTCCAAGAATAACCATAATAAGCCATAAATCCTAGCAATATATTCCTAGTTTAAGAAATAAGCTTTTGCAGTGTCAATCCATGAGATTTTAAGCTCGTTACTACAAAATACCCTGGGATGTACTATGGCCAATTACCATTTCACTCACATAGGTTTGAAATATGTTTTTAATACCAACAACTCATATTTTTTTATATTTCATATTCATTTACCTTCAGGGGGAATCCTACTGCTTTCCATTTGTTGCTCTTTGAGTCTTTTTCCTCAATGTGAGCTTCTCTTTCCCTCTTTTATTAGATTGTTTTTATTCGTACTAAACTTTTCTGACTTCAGTTCAAGTGAGTTCAGTCGCTCAGTCGTGTCTGACTCTTTGTGACCCCATGAATCAGAGCACGCCAGGCCTCCCTGTCCATCACCAACTCCCAGAATCCACCCAAACCTTTGTCCATTGAATCAGTGATGCCAACCAGCCATCTCATCCTCTGTCGTCCCCTTCTCCTCCTGCCCCCAATCCCTCCCAGCATCAGAGTCTTTTCCAATGAGTCAACCCTTCTCACGAGGTGGCCAAAGTATTGGAGTTTCAGCTTCAACATCAGTCCTTCCAGTGAACACCCAGGACTGATCTCCCTTAGGATGGACTGGTTGGATCGCCTTGCACTCCAAGGGACTCTCAAGAGTCTTCTCCAACACCACAGTTCAAAAGCATTAATTCTTTGTTGCTCAGCTTTCTTCACAGTCCAATTCTCACATCCATACATGACCACTGGAAAAACCATAGCCTTGACTAGACGGACCTTCATTGACAAAGTAATGTCTCTGCTTTTTAATATGCTGTCTAGTTTGGTCATAACTTTCCTTCCAAGGAGTAAGCATCTTTTAATTTCATGGCTGCAATCACCATCTGCAGAGATTTTGGAGCCCCCAAAAATAAAGTCAGCCACTGTTTCCACCGTTTCCCCATCTATTTGCCATGAAGTGATGGGACTGGATGCCGTGATCTTAGTTTTCTAAATGTTGAGTTTTAAGCCAACTTTTTCACTCTCCTCTTTCACTTTCATCAAGAGACCCTTTAGTTCTTCTTCAGTATCTGCCATAAGGGTGGTGTCATCTGCATATCTGAAGTTATTGATATTTCTCCATGCAAACTTGATTCTAGCTTGTGCTTATTCCAGCCCAGCATTTCTCATGATGTACATTGCATATAAGTTAAATAAGCAAGATGACAATATACAGCCTTGACATATTCGTTTACTTATTTGGAACCAGTCTGTTGTTCCATGTCCAGTTCTAACTGTTGCTTCCTGACCTGCATACATGTTTCTCAAGAGGCAGGTCAGGTGGTCTTGTATTCCCATCTCTTTCAAAGTTTTCCACATTTAGTCGAAATTTTTCCACAAATGACTGGGTATGCAAATGACAAATACCTCTGCAATGTGGATGTTGTTAGACTTTTTTAGTATTTTTATTATTCAATTGAATGTTTAAAATTGGCTTTGGAATGGGATGAGTGTTATCTAAGTTAAGTTTGCTATTGAATCAAAGTCCATAGTGGGGATTTTTGAAAAGTCCTTATCTTCTGTTTCTTATATGTTAAACTGACATCTCTGAAGTTGAATACATTTTCCATAGACTATTGTTGTTGATACGTTTTTGAATGATTACAAATGTTTTTTGTCTTGTGGACATCTACAAATTTATTTTGCTTCCTCACATTTTCTGTTTAATTCTTCCTTTAAAACTTAAGTTGTAGGACAGATTGATTGATGTACACACACTTTATCCTACATTTGAATATTTGCTGTGAATTACATGCTGTGCATGTAAGGATCTTTGATCCCAGTATGTGATCTTACATGGAAGCATGTAGTTTATTTTAAATATTCTAATGATATTTGTGGTTCTCTCTCTCCTGAGAATGAACAAAAATATAAAATCATTTAAAGTACATTGAGTTTATTAGCTTTATTGTAACAGATGCACCTGTTCTTTATAAGGAGCCACTGCTTTCCATTTCTCTCTCCCACCATATCATGTTATCCATAGTAATAATCTGTAATGAATGTGCAGTGTAAACAGCTACAGAATAAAGATGGAGGTGAAATGATTCTAGCTATTTTAGAAAGAAACTCAGGGCTAAAAGTGTGAAAGAGTAATAATGAAGTGGTAACCTCCTCTGACACTTCTCAGAAGATACACAGTTCTACACTGGGTCTATTGTATGTGAATTCTGGTTATATTTACCTTAGAGATAAAGGGAAAACAATCACACATATTGAAAATTTTCTAGAGAACATTTTCAATATAATTATGATTAATGTTTCACAGGAAATAAGACAAGCTATAGTACAAATACTAAATATGTTTTGATTTAACATATAAAAACATGATTCAATAATACATTTTGTGTCCAATGATATGGACATGACTAAAATCTAGCAAGGATATTAAAATGTTAGAAAAATGCATGTTTCCTGTATATATGGTCTTTTGTGGTCCTATTCAGTTATAATTACTGCCCACCTAAGAATAAACAACTGAAGTCACTGCTAGTTTATCTGTCACTGGCCAAATATGTCCAGTGGGAAAAATATCCGATTGTAAATGTTTTGTGGTATAGAGTATGTGGCCAGCTGATGATTCAAGCACTTTCTCTTCATCTTCCAAGTTTGTGACATCAGATGAATAATTTGTTTTTTTTTTTTTTAAATAAAGGACATTATTTTTAAAGTACCTCATTATGAGTTAAAGTACCTGGTTAAAGTACCTGATTCAATTCTGTAAAATCAGTAGTCAAATGTAGAGAGGTAAGGGGCTTATATTGAGAAACAATTGTTTAAATTCCTTAATAAGTTTAAAATATACTTGAAATATAGTTGAAATAAGTGATTAGATGATAATCTACTGTCCTTCCCATCATGGTCCAGTGTTTTACCAGAGAATTTGCTGAGGTCTAAGAAAGGTAGGAATTTCTCAGTGTTTCGTGTCATACTCCAAATTTCCTATAATTATTTGAATTTTACACACCCTTTGATTGTTCATTGATATTTAATTGAAAGTTGAAGTGTATTAATCAGGTAACAATATCTTATATTATTTGTGATCTTATCCACTCACCATACTTTTTTGGAAGGATAACGGTTGTAGTATTAACAACCATCTATTTAAAAATATAATTAAAATCACAGGATATATATTTTTTATAATTATATAAAATATAATTAAAATCACTCATTCAGTTAAAAGGTGCAGTGTGTAAAAAGTAGGTCTTGTTCAGAGTTTTCCAGAAAAATAGAACCAATAGAATAAAACCATTGAGGTATAATTGACTCTTACTGGGGGGAGAGTCAACTGCCTTTTCTATTGTGGCCTTCACCTAATTGGATGAAGCCCATCCACATTAAGGAGAGCAATCTGTTTTACTCAGTCTACCTAATTAAACATTAATCACATCCCAAAACACAATCACAGAAACACCAAAATGATATTTGATGAAATATTTGGACACCCGTGGTCTAGTGAAGTTTCTGCATTAAGTTAACTATCATCCAGTACAATCATTTTTTTTTAATCAATAACTCCTATTTGTTATTTGGAAAATATGCTTCAGATCTCTCTTTTATCTGTAAGTCAAGTTATGTGCCAAATAACATTTGCTTTCCATTCTTTAAAAGTGGTAATGCAGAATTAAAATGTTGGTTTCACAACACACATTGAGTTCCTTGTAAGAAATAAACAAATACTCGACATGTTAACATTATCAATATGTTATAATATTTTAATATATTCAGTGGAGATAATATCATCCTCTATATTACGTAAATAAAGAACACCATCTAAGGAAAAGAAGAAAAATTTTAGTCTGTAAAATCTTTTGAATAATTCATGAATAGATGTGCACACACCTTGTGTTCTGTAACCTACAGTAGGTATAATATTATGGAATGATAAAGGGTGAAAACTGATACAACCTAGTTAGATTTTATGTCAAAGCTTGTACAGTAAGTGTAATTTTGAAGTCTTTTTCAGTATATTTTATCAATTGATATCAGATTAAAAACTGTTAAATTTATTCTCTAATCCAGGAACTTTAACTGAAACCATGGTCAAATAAATTTGATTTGATAAAATTCTTAGAAGAAAAGACATGATCTCTAACAAAACATCCTGTTTGATGATTTTGTACTCTATATGATAGGTAGCAAATCTGTAGCCTGTGTATTTAAAAAATCAGAAATGCATCATTTACAAAACAGAAAATTTTACATAAAAATTAAATGGCTGTATTTCTTTCAAAGAAATAAGATCTAACAACTCCTCCCTAAATTTGCATATGGTATCTGGTTGTATTAAGAGTACAATCTTTCTATTTTCTTTCTCATTCACTATTTGAACAAATATTTATTGAGTATAATGCACTCATCATTCCTACATTGTCCAATTCTTTGCCTTCTCCAGCTTTGGCAGACAATTTTAATTGCAGTTCACATTCTAAAAAAAAAAACAAAAAAAACAAAAAACAAAAAACCAAAAAAAACCCTGATTTTTGTTTTGTCTAACTAAATTTATGAATTAGTGTACAAAGTCATATGAACATAGTATTAAAAGATTGTTCCATACTGGGATGTTACCAAGTAGTAAAATTTCCTTTAAGAAATGTGACTGGTTCCTTTTTCCTTCTTTCAGTCCCTATCCAGATTGACACCATATGACTCAGTCTTACATGGCAGGATTAGAAGGAAATAGTCTCAATTTTCTCATAGTGAAAATGAGTACTGATGCTGATGCTACTGTTTACTGAATCAATTAGTTACCATTATCTTTTGTGTTAGTGTCACCAGAATAAAGAGGAACAGATTAGTAAAATGATATTTTACACTAAGAACTACTTACCAAATACATCAACACAAGTAAAGATATTCACAAATGAGTCTCAATACTTGATTTATCTGTAGATGAATGACTTAAATTTGATACCATCAATTATGAGTACATAAAACAGTGAAAATATATTACTTTTTAAAAATTTAATCATTTAGACAGCACTTGTCTTGCTACTATACCTTTTACCAAGAGGTGGCAGTACCATATTTTCAACATTCATCAGTTGATGGAAAATATTTAATATTGACTCAGAGTATCATTTTTTTTCTGAAATTAGTAATACAAGTCAGTATTTAAGTTCATTCTCATAGAAATCAACTGTGTGATAATTACAGCACATTTTTTGTAGACCATTATTAATCTTCTGTATAGATACTATCTAGAACTTTCTTTTTATTATAGGCAGTGCTCTCTAATGATTGCTAGCACATACACACCTGGCTGCCTTACCACCATATTCAGTTCTTAGTGTGCTTAAGAAACAGTAAGTATGAAGGTAACTTGAGCAAAAATGCAATTTATTGTATTTACTGATATATGAGGGTGGCCCAAAATATATGTTACAGTGTTTTTGTGAAACAAAGGAGTTTTGAATTAAATGATATAAAACCTTGCTTCTCACAATGTGGTCCACATTAGTCCCCTAAGAGCTCATTATAAATGTAGAATTTCAGTACCCACCCATTCTTAATCTGAATCTGCATTTTTTTAAGATCCCCAAATGATTTGAATCCTAGTAAATGATGAGAGAGGATGAGATGGCTGGATGGCATCACCGGCTCGACGGACGTGTGTTTGAGTGAACTCCGGGAGTTGGTGATGGGCCGGGAGGCCTGGCGTGCTGCAATTCATGGGGTCGCAAAGAGTCGGACATGACTGAGCAACTGAACTGAATTGAACTGAAATGATGAGAAGCAGTCATCTGAATTAATGTTTACAAAAATCACTGATAATCAGAACTGACCTTTGAACAGTGCTTTATAAGTCTTGTTCCACCAAAACCTCTAAGTGTGAAGTAGTACTTCTCTGGTCACCATGAGAAGAAGTGTCCTAGAGTAGGCCGGTTGGAGTCACATTTGTTTATTATTATTAAAATGAGAATGCTTAACATGAAATCTCCTGTCTTTACAAATGTTTAAGTGTACAGTACAGTGTTGTGGACTACTGGTGTAATGTTGTAAAACAGATGAAATTTTTTTCACCTCTAGAATTTAATCATCTAAAACTTTCTGCACATTGATTAGAAACTCCTTATTTCTTCCTTTCTCCAACCCCCAGCAATCACTATAACATTCTTTGATTCTTTGAATTTGACTCTTTGAGATACCTCATATATGTGGAATTGTGCAGTTTTTGTCTTACTATGTGTAGTTCATTTCACTTACAATAATATCTTCAAATTTCATACACGTTATGTGTCACAGAAGGTCCTTTGTTTTTAAAGGTGAATAATATTCCTTGTCTGTGTCTCTGTGTGTGAATATTTATGTTTTCATTATCCACTCATCTACTGGTAGGCATTGAAGTTTCTTTCTTACCTTGACAATTGTTAATAGTACTGCACTGAACGTGAGAGTGCTAATATCTCTTTGAGAACCTGATTTAAATTATGCAGATGTGTGATTACTGGATCAGATCAGATCAGATCAGATCAGTCGCTCAGTCGTGTCCAACTCTTTGTGACCCCATGAACTGCAGCACGCCAGGCCTCCCTGTCCATCACCAGCTCTCGGAGGTCACTCAGACTCACATTCATCGAGTCAGTGATGCCATCCAGCCATCTCATCCTCTGTCGTCCCCTTCTCCTCCTGCCCCCAATCCCTCCCAGCATCAGAGTCTTCTCCAGTGAGTCAACTCTTCGCATGAGGTGGCCAAAATACTGGAGTTTCAGCTTTAGCATCATTCCTACTAAAGAAATCCCAGGGCTGATCTCCTTCAGAATGGACTGGTTGGATCTCCTTGCAGTCCAAGGGACTCTCAAGAGTCTTCTCCAACACCACAGTTCAAAAGCATCAATTCTTTGGCGCTCAGCGTTCTTCACAGTCCAGCTCTCACATCCATACATGACCACAGGAAAGACCATAGCCTTGACTAGGCGAACATAGTAGTAATTCTATTTTTAACTAATAATATTTTTGATGTTTCTGTAGAAACTCTGTATCATGTTGCATTCACACCAATGTGTGCATGTGGTAGTTTGCCCAGCACATTTGTTGAAGAGTAGCTTTGAACCCAGAGAAGGCAATGGCACCCCACTCCAGTACTCTTGCCTGGAAAATCCCATGGGCGGAGGAACTGGTAGGCTGCAATCCATGGGGTCGCTAAGAGTTGGACACGACTGAGTGACTTCACTTTCACTTTTCACTTTCATGTATTGGAGAAGGAAATGGCAGCCCACTCCAGTATTCTTGCCTGGAGAATCCCAGGGAAGGGAGAGCCTGGTGGGCTGCTGTCTGTGGGTGTCACACAGAGTCGGACACGACTGAAGCTACTTAGCAGCAGCAGCTTTGATCCGTTAAATTGTAATGCCTTTGTTGATATTTTTCATTAAGTTGAGGGAATTTTTCTCTATTGCTGTTTTACTGAAAGTTTTCATCACTAATGAGTATTGGATTTTGTCAACGCTGATCTGTATCTACTGATATTATCGATTTTTCTTTCCAGTGTGTTGCTATGATGCATTATATACCTTGGATAAATCCCACAATGTCTTATTGTGTAATTATTCTTATATACTGTTAGCTTTTTTTCTTCTAGTTGTTTTACAGTTTCAGGTCTACATTTAAGACTTTAATCAATTTAAAAATTTTTGGTGTGTTTCTGTGTGTCATTAGAGAATGGGCCAGTTCCATCCTTTCATGGGTCTATTCTTATGCTGGTACTGTACCATTTTGATTACTATAGCTTTGTATTACATCTTGAGGCCAGATAGCATGATGCTTGCAGCATTGAATCTGTAGATTTCTTTGGGCAGTATTGATACTTTAGCAATACTGTCTTCCAGTCTGTGAATATAAATATGTTTCCATTTTTGTGTATCTTGACTAATTTATTTTATCAATATTTTATAACTTTTTGGAATAAATGTCATTTGCGTTCTTAGTTAAGTTTATTCCTCATCCATTGTTTGTGCAATTGAGTTGCCTATTATGTGGTGAACACCAACAGTGAACATGATTTAAATTTTCTGAGAATTCTTAGGAAGAAACACTGCATTCAAAACATCTCTAAAGTATTTTAAAACAGCCACTGCTTAATTTACTTTTTGAAATAGATCACATTTTTGGCATGATCACTGCTGCCTTAAGAATGGGGGCTGCATTGTAAATATATATCTTTATACTTTATACACTGAAGTAATAATCGGCTCTGTATCAAAGTTAAAAGACAACGGCTTTTGCCAAATCATGAAAATTCCATTATGTTCACATCTTACACATCACTTATTATTAATAAAAACTGTCCTTGACTATGGTGGAAGCCAGAATTACATATGACAGGGATCAATTCACTTCAGTTCAGTCGCTCAGTCGTGGCCAACTCTTTGTGACCCCATGAATCACAGCACACCAGGCCTCCCTGTCCATCACCAACTCCTGGAGTTCACTCAAAGTCTTGTCCATCAAGTCAGTGATGCCATCCAGTCATCTCATCTTCTGTTGTCCACTTCTCCTCCTGCCCCCAATCCCTCCCAGCATCAGAGTCTTTTTCCAATGAGTCAACTCTTCGCATGAGGTGGCTAAGTAGTGGAGTTTCAGCTTCAGCATCAGTCTTTCCAATGAACATCCAGGACTGATCTCCTTTAAGATGGACTAGTTGGATCTCCTTGCAGTCCGAGGGACTCTCAAGAGTCTTCTCCAACACCACAGTTCAAAAGCATCAATTCTTCAGTGCTCAGCTTTCTTCACAGCCCAACTCTCACATACATACATGACCACTGGAAAAACCATAGCCTAGACTAGATGGACCTTTGCTGGCAAAGTAATATCTCTGCTTTTTAATATGCAGTTTAATTTGATCATAACTTTCCTTCCAAGGAATAAGCATCTTTTAATTTCATGGGCTGCAATCACCATCTGCAGTGATTTTGGAGCCCCCCAAAATAAAATTTGACACTGTTTCCACTGTTTCCCCAATTATTTCCCATGAAGTGATGGGACCAGATGCCATGATCTTCGTTTTCTGAATGTTGAGCTCTAAGCCAAATTTTTCACTCTCCTCCTTCACTTTCCTCAAGAGGCTTTTTATTTTCTCTTCACTTTCTGCCATAAGGGTGATGTCATCTGCATATCTGAGGTTATTGATATTTCTCCCAGCAATCTTGATTCCAGCTTGTGTTTCTTCCAGTGCAATGTTTCTCATGATGTACTCTGCATATAAGTTAAATAAGCAGGGTGACAATCCTTGACGTACTCCTTTTCCTCTTTGGAACCAGTCTGTTGTTCCATGTCCAGTTCTAGCTGTTGCTTCCTGACCTGCATACACATTTCTCAAGAGGCAGGTCAGGTGATCTGGTATTCCCATCTCTTTCAGAATTGTCCACAGTTTATTGTGATCCACACAGTCAAAAACTTTGGCATAGACAATAAAGCAGAAATAAATGTTTTTTCTGGAACTCTCTTGCTTTTTCGATGATCTAGCAGATGTTGGCAATTTGATCTCTGGTCCCTCTGCCTTTTCTAAAACCAGGGATTTCATTATCTCTATTTCTCCTCCACTTTTCCTCTTAGTCTGGTGGTGGTGGTGGTGGTTTTGTTCCTATCCTGTTCCTATATCATGTCAGACTTCTTTGTCCATGGGATTTTCCAGGCAAGAATACTGGAGTGGATTGCCATTTCCTTCTTCAGGGAATCTTCCTGACCCAGAGATCTCACTCACATCTCCTGCACTGGCAAGCAAATTCTGTACCACTGAGCCATCAGGGAAGCACTAGTCTTAGTGTAATATCTGTTAACCAAATTGAAGTAGTAACATGATAAAGTTTTACCTTACTTTTCTCTTTAAGCTGTCCATTGTGACAGGTTGAGCATATTATATGAGGTAGATTGATATATATATATTTTCTTTGCTGTTGTTACAACTTCAACTTCAGTGTTTGTATCAATTGATGTTCATGACATATGTAATTTTGTACTGATGATGTTCAAGCTAGTTTTAGAAAAAGCAGAGCAATCAGAGATCAAATTGCCAACATCCGCTGGATCATGGAAAAAGGAAGAGAGTTCCAGAAAACACCTATTTCTGCTTTATTGACTATGCCAAAGCCTTTGACTGTGTGGATCACAATAAACTGAGGAAAATTCTGAAAGAGATGGGAATACAGGCCACTTGACCTGCCTCTTGAGAAACCTGTATGCAGATCAGGAAGCAACAGTTAGAACTGGACATGGAACAACAGACTGGTTCCAAATAGGAAAAGGAGTACATCAAGGCTATATCTTGTCACCCTGCTTATTTAACTTATATGCAGAGTACATCATGAGAAATGCTGGGCTGGAATAAGCACAAACTGAAATCAAGATTGCTGGGAGAAATATAGATAACCTCAGATATGCAGATGACACCACCCTTATGGCAGAAAGTGAAGAGGAACTAAAAAACTTCTTGATGAAAATGAAAGAGAGTGAAAAAGTCAGCTTAAATCTCAACATTCAGAAAACTAAGATCATGGCATCCAGTCCCATCAGATCAGATCAGTCGCTCAGTCGTGTCCGACTCTTTGTGACCCCATGAACCACAGCACGCCAGGCCTCCCTGTCCATCACCAGCTCCCGGAGGTCACCCAGACTCATACCCATCGAGTCAGTGATGCCATCCAGCCATCTCATCCTCTGTCATCCCCTTCTCCTCCTGCCCTCAATCCCTCCCAGCATCAGAGTCTTCTCCAATGAGTCAACCCTTCGCATGAGGTGGCCAAAATACTGGAGTTTCAGCTTCAGCATCATTCCTTCTAAAGAAATTCCAGGATTGATCTCCTTCAGAATGGACTGGTTGGATCTTCTTGCAGTCCAATGGACTCTCAAGAGTCTTCTCCAACACCACAGTTCAAAAGCATCAATTCTTCGGCGCTCAGCTTTCTTCACAGTCCAGCTCTCACATCCATACATGACCACAGGAAAGACCATAGCCTTGACTAGGCGAACCTTTGTTGGTAAAGTAATGTCTCTGCTTTTGAATATGCTATCTAGATCCAGTCCCATCACTTCATGGCAAATAGATGGAGAAACAGTGGATACAGTGGCAGACTTTATTTTCTTGGGTTCCAGTCACTGCAGATGGTGATTGCAGCCATAAAATAAAAAGACGCTTGCTCCTTAGAAGAAAAGTTATGGCCAACCCAGACAGCATATTAAAAAGCAGAGACATTACTTTGCCCACAAAGGTCCATTTAGTCAAGGCTCTGGTTTTTCCAGTGGTCATGTATGGATGTGAGAGTTGGGCTGTGAAGAAAGCTGAGTGCCGAAGAATTGATGCTTTTGAACTGTGGTGTTGGAGAAGACTCTTGAGAGTCCCTTGGACTGCAAGGCGATCCAACCAGTCCATCCTAGAGGAAATCAGTCCTGAGTGTTCTTTGGAAGGACTGATTCTCAAGCTGAAACTCCAATCCTATGGCCACCTGATATGAAGAACTGACTCATTGGAAAAGACCCTGATGCTGGGAAAGATTGAAGGCAAGAGGAGAAGGGGTTGACAGAGGATGAGGTGGTTGAATGGTATCACCAACTCAATGGAAAGGAGTTTGTGTAAACTCCGGGAGTTGGTGATAGGCAGGAAGGCCCGGCATGCTTCAGTCCATGGGGTTGCAAAGAGTCGGACATGACTGCAGGACTCAACTGAACTGAACTGTGCATGTGCAGAAAATGAGCATTGACCTTGTATAGCAACTTCTGTTAATGGACAGTTTTCTTTGGACAGATATGGCATGCTTTTGGGAGCTCCTTAATAATAAGGAGTGTGGAGGACAGAGGCTAGTGGAGAACAGAGGCGGGTAAATCAATTGTCTTACCAATGCAGGAGATGTAAGGGACATGGGTTTGATCCCTGGGTTGGGAAGATTCCCTGGAGAAGAAATGGCAACTCACTCTAGTATTATTGCCAGGAAAGTTCTGTGGACAGAGGAGCCTGGCGGGCTACAGTTCATGGGGTCACAAAGAGTTGGAGATGACTGAGCATATTATAATTTTGAACTTCCCTGATGACTCAGACAGTAAAGCATCTGCATACAATGCCAAAGACACGGTTTGAATCCCTGGGTTGGGAAAATCCACTGGAGAAGGAAATAGCAACCCACTGTAGTACTCTTACTGGAATATCACATGGCCGGAGGAGCCTGGTAGGCTACAGTCCACAGCGTTGCAAAGAGCTGTACACTACTGATCGACTTTAATAATAATAGATAGTGGGAGAGGGGTAAACATTAAATGAACTAGTTTTATCAGGATGGTAGAAATTCTATTAATATCATTTAATTTTAGATAAATATTAATGAAAAATTTCTGCCAACAGCATAAAGGATTTCAATTCCACCACATCCTCACCAACGCTTGGTGAGGATTTTTTGTTTGTTTCTAGGATAATACTCATCCTATTACAATGTGAGATTGTAGTTTTGATTTGCATTTCCCTGATGATTAATGAAGTTCCCTTTACCTTTTATCTGCTGGCCATTTATATATCGTTAGAGAAATGTCAGTTCAAGACTTTTACCTTTTTCTTACTTGGGTTATTTGGGTTTGTTTTTCTATTGAGTTCTAGAAGTTCATTATATTTTGGAAATTGAACCCTTATCAGATATATGGTTTGTAAATATCTCTGTTCAGTCCATGGATTGCCTTTTCAATGGGTATAAAATTACAAGTATAAAAGAGCCCATTAGGTACTGGAGAGGGAAGGCTCTCATAATACTCCATTTTAGAGAAACTCCTATATGTTCTCTCTCAAAACAAAATGATGTGTCACAATTCTCCAAAAGTTTGCAAGAACCTTATATTTAAATGTAGGATCTATCATTTGTCATGCCATGAGGCAATTTAGACCATGATTTCATTGTCATTTTATATAACCTTAATTATAGCTATTAAAAACAGCAGGGAATGGCCCTCCCAGCTCCTGCACCTTTCATGGAAAACACCTGTGAAAGCTTCCAGATACCCTACCACACCTGTTCCCATAGTTATCACTCAGCAGTACCATGCTATGGGTGAATGTATAATTATTGTCTGAAATTGGCTGGAATCTTCTGGCTACTCAGAATGGAAATTAACACTACTTGTTACAATGGGGCAGACCTGAGGCTCTAATCACTGCTAGATTAGCAAGAACGAATGCTTGAAAAGTGTTGAAAACAATCAGGACATGATTTGGTCACCTGTCTTTGAAACTATTATCTGGCACACAGCATGCAGTATTATCCCAAATTCTTCTATATTAACATAAAATAAAACAAATAATTTATTACTGGGTAGAGCATAACATTTTGGACAACCTATTCAATATGAGTTCCCATGAAATTTCTTCAGATCCCATTAAGCAACATACAGAAAGCCTATACTCTTCCTTTTCCAGAAGTAGATCTATGTCAGTTTGCTATACTTATTGCTAAAATTGGCAAGAACTGTGAGATTTCTGTGACTATGCTCTATTTAAAAGCTGGCAAGTAATTTGCCACAATTTTAGAGATGTTGACAGAATACAGGAGACATGAGTCATAGACATAAAACTTTATGGCTAATGGCAGTGCAAGTAGCATGGACATCAGAGTATTTCCTCTGTCCACTTTGCCACTAAGGCCCATGGGAATTACCCAACTGGATCCAAATAGATGTCTAAAAATGCAATGATTTACCTCTTATGGAAAGATATTCCAATATTAGGAAACTGAAACTTTTTGTGAAGGGAGTTAAGCACTCCTGCTCCAAAGGAAGGCACTTTCTATCTTCTTTGCTGCTGCTGCTGCTGCTAAGTCGCTTCAGTCATGCCCAACTCTGTGCCATCCCAGAGACGGCAGCCCACCAGGCTTCCTCATCCCCGGGATTCTCCAGGCAAGAAAACTGGAGTGGGTTGCCATTTCCTTCTCCAATGCATGCAAGTGGAAAGTCAAAAGTGAAACTGAAGTTGCTCAGTTGTGTCCAACTCTTAGTGACCCCATGGACCACAGCCTACTAGGCTCCTCCATCCATGGGATTCTCTAGGCAAGAGTACTGGAGTGGGGTGCCATTGCCTTCTCTGTCTGTCTTCTTTGGCTGATTGTTAAACAGATACCTTTGAAAACATAGTCTAGAACAAAGGCAGTCAATGTCTTTGAAAAATGTCAGGAAACCTCAGGCATCCATAAAGAATCATCTCTCAGTGTTGGTTTCCCAGGGTAAAAATCTGGCTGCCAGTGGAGGAAAATCAGGACATATGAATTCGATCCCTGGGTTGGGGTTTGGAAGATGCCTTGGAGGAGGAAATGGCAACCCACTTCAGTGTTTTTGCAGCTGAACAGTTACATTGTCTTCCTCAGCTTTACTTAACTTTTCTTCTCTCTTTTTCACCCTCTTTCTCTCCCTCCCTCTGTACTCCTTCTTTCCTCTCCTTTTCTTTTTCTCTCCCTTCCTTTCTTCCTTTTTTCTTTCATCTTTCTTCTGTACTTGACTTTAATGGAGTTCACAGAATTAAGAGTAAAATAGTATTAAATATTTTCAGATGCAGTGATACATTAAAAATTAAATAGTGCTGATGTCTTTGGAGATCCAACCAGTCCATTCTGAAGGAGATCAGCCCTGGGATTTCTTTGGAGGGAATGATGATGAAGCGGAAACTCCAGTATTTTGGCCACCTCATGCGAAGAGTTGACTCATTGGAGAAGACTCTGATGCTGGGAGGGATTGGGGGCAGGAGGAGAAGGGGACGACAGAGGATGAGATGGCTGGATGGCATCACGGACTCGATGGACATGAGTTTGAATGAACTCCAGAAGTTGGTGATGGACAGGGAGGACTGGTGTGCTGTGATTCATGGAGTCGCAAAGAGTTGGACATGACTGACCAACTGAGCTGAACTGAACTGATGTCTTTGGATGTACAGTTAATTTGATTTTCTCCTTTAGATTTTATTTACATTTGTCATATGTATGTTTGTATGTGAGTATGTGTATGTTGGGGGGAAGCACTTAAAATTTTACAAGTTAGACTTTGTATTAAATTTGCCTTATGTAAGTTTATATACTTATATTCGCAGATTGTTTCTGTGGAAACTGTATTTGATAGGCCTAAGATGGTACCCAGAGTTTATATTTTTAAGATAGAGCAAACTAAAATCTTAAGCAATTTGAGGAAAATGGGCATAGAAAAAATTCTTAAAAGAGAAAGAAATGGACATATCAAAGTAACCTTAAATAGTCAAAACTTTCTTCCTTGTTTATTAATGAAGTAAATACATTTCTGCTTTATTCATAACTAATGTTTTCTTTAAATTTATAAATAAAGTATGAATTAAGTACATATTATATTTGTATTGTAGCATGTGGATGCAATTTGATATAGTGACTTTATGGAAATTAATTTAGTGCCACAAAAGAAACACATGTGTAACACTAAATAAATGAGAAAACAAGTAAAACAAAACAAATAAGCAATGCAAAATTTCATTTATTTTTATAACATCTTGCATAAGATTGAGAGAAAAAATTAAACCCTGAAAACCATAAATTTATGAATATTGTATTAAAAAAGAAAACAATGTTTGAGAAATATAATTATTTAAATATTCATATATATAGGATCAATATAGATCAATTCATCTATATTTGAGATTCTATAACATGGTGACACATATATGTAATCACTAGTTCATGAAATTTAAAATATTGGTTGGAAAACACAAACTATACCTGAGGAAAAAAATTCTGCTAAAATATTAAAGAAAATAGATGATTTATTGAAAGATTAATGGGCTGGCTGATTTAGTTTAAAGTGAGAGTTAAGGTGAACCTTCAAAATGATAATGAGTTATGAATTAATCATGCAAGAAATATGAGTAAATAGGTTCATAATATATAAAAACAAAATGTTCACACCTGTGTTTGTATCTGCCAAGGCAATAACATATTACCACATTATGATCACAAAAAATAACTTATATTATCTCCCATTTCTATATAACCCTTTGATGTGAAATATTATAGACTCTTCCTTTGATATTGGCTATCATAATTTATGCTTGCAGAGTTACCAACATAACTTGAGCTACAAAACTTGCTTAAGTCTTGGTGATATTAAGGCAGATATTTTTTTGTTTTAGTATGTGTTACATGAATCACAAGGAGTAAAATTGTTGAATTTATTTTCTTCAAATATAGAAGGTTAATTATAAAATAAAAAGTTATTTTTGTCCAAGTGTTAAAGTTTTAATGGGAAAGAAAATAGATAAAGCTTAAGCAATATAAAATGTATAGGTAACTATTTGTAAAGCTAATCAGAACTTCAGATTGAAAAATTGTTAGGAATTAAATAACTCATCACTGACATTTCTGTTATACACAAATATAAAACTATACTCGTCAGCTCTTCTTTAAAATTTCAAGGGAGCCTATTTAGGCGCTAAGGGCTGGTGCACTGGGATGACCCAGAGGGATGGTATGGGGAGGGAGGAGGGAGGAGGGTTCGGGTTGGGGAACACATGTATACCTGTGGCAGATTCATTTGGATACATGGCAAAACCAATACAATATTGTAAAGTTAAATAAAATAAAATTTAAAAAAAATTAAAAAAAAAAAGAAAATATCTACCATCAAATCCTCAAATTTTTTTAAAATTTCTTTTTATGTTTCCTTTAAACTCCAGTCCTGACTTTTAAATTTTTAAACAGATGTTGCATTTCACTTGTATTGAATGACACATGGTAAGGGATAAAAACTGGCAACTGCATTGTTACCATCAATATTTCTTTTAATACAGGTGATTAGATAGAGGAAAATGTCTTTTTCTAATAAAATGTAGAGAGACTAAACTTAAACTGTATTTTAACCAGAAAGAAAGCAGAGTTATTTTTTTATTAGAATAACCATTTTTAATGGGATTAAATTAAGTAGAACTGATTTCTCTCAAAATGTTCATAGTCTATAAGCAGTTTTATGAAAGAAGATATATGTTCATATGTATTTTTAAACCAGAACTAAAACTGAAAAAGTAATGTTATTTTATACCCAAATATATTATTACATTGCAAGTACTTTAGACAAACCAAACATAGTTTAATATTTTAATCATTCTTATTTCTTTAATCAAACAGGAGAGAGTCTCAAAGCAGAAATCTGCCTGCCATCTGTGATATAGATCGAGTGTAGTTTAAAAAAAAACAAAAGCTGGTCCTATGCACTTATCTTCAGTTTGATTAATTAGAATATCATGGCAATTGTTTTAATTTTTATTTCCTTATCAGTTCAAAGGGAAACAATTTCTAGCACTTCATTTTATCTTTACATCCAGAGAAACTATTTCAACTTGTAAGGGCTTTTTTGCTAGGATATTTCCTCTTTTGAAAAAAGTATTACACAAAGCAGGATACTCAATTATTAGGCCTTTAAACATGGTGTCAAAGATAAGGCTGATTTTGATAAAAATAGAATTGAGTTAACAATATTGTAGCTCCGAAAAGAATGATTTATTGTGAAGTATTTTAGGTGAACTATTTCAGGCAATTGGTACAATAATAAAGAAGAATGAGTACAAGAGGAATACATATATAAACAAGGATATGGAATACATATATAAACAAGAATATAATACAGTAAACTAGGTATTGGCCATATCAGAAAGCCAATACCTTTGAAGGTTGTGTGTGCAGAGTTAGTTTAAAATCTTAATCTATTTTAACTTTGTGCAAAAATGTTGTCAATATATAAATCTATGTATACACACACAGATATACACAGCTGACCCTTGATTATAGTATTCTTACAATATTAGAATTTATTTTGGTTTAGAACAATACCTTGATATGCTATAGAGGTTAAATAAAGAAGGACATATAGAACAATTTAGAGAGTCCCTTCAACTGCAAGGAGATCAAACCAGTTAATCCTTATAGGAATCACCCTAAATATTCATTGGAAGAACTGACACTAAAGCAGAAACTCCAATACTTTGGCTGCCTGATGTGAAGAGCCAACTCACTGGAAAAATTGAATGCTGGGAAAAATTGAAGGCAAAAGTATAAGGGGGCAGCAGAGGATGAGATGGTTAGATAGCATCAGCAACTTAATGGACGTAAATTTGAGCAAATTCTGGGAGATAGTGAAGAAAAGAGGAGCCTATCAAGCCATGGGATCCCAAAGAGTCGGACATGACTTAGCGACTGAACAAAAACAAATTCTTTGCATATTATAATGGTAAAATGCGTATTATTTCCACTGGGGAGGACTTTGTTGTTGTGGAAAGAGGAGAAAGAGAATAATAAATCCATGAAAGATTGATGCATAATACATGGTGTAATGGCTTGTGAAAATGTCAGGCAATGGAGAAATGGGTTCTTTAGGTGACTTTAAGGCATACCATGATCTTTTTCTTTTTCCCACACATGCAATATTAATACATCTTTAAACTGTTTGAAATATTGCAATATAAACTTCTGTCATTTGAAAGCTGTATTTTATGTCACATGCATGGCTCCTCTCATGATGTTATTCTGTGATTGTTTTAAATTAGAGGCATTCAGTACCTGTGAGACTTTGTTACAGTATAGAGGCAGCATGTAAGAAATTGTATAATAGGAGGAGGAGCTAACATGGCGGACAAGTAGGACGGGGAGAATACCTTCTCCTCCACAAATCCATTAAAAGAACATTTGAATGCTGAATAAATTCTACAAAACAACTTCTGAATGCCAGCAGAGGACATCAGGCACTTAGAAAGACAACTCATTGTCTTCAAAAGGAAAAAATGTGTCCTGCGGTAACTCCTTTTGCAGAGAAGCGGGGTGGAAACCAGCATTTGCTATTGGCAAGCGGGGGCTGGGCTAGGAGGAGCGGAGGGGGCCTGCATGGCTTTGAGAAAGGATTTGGCCTGGCTATCTCGAGCACTATCTGAGCGAAATAACCAGACTGTCGGTTATCTACTACATCAAAAGCCAGCCCTAACTTAAGACACCACCAGGACTATGTACTTAAGACATCACCAGGACTATGTATGGAACAAAGGACTGCACAGAGATGGCCGGCTGCAGGCTGTCCCACTCCAGTGACAGGCAGCCGGGGCCGGAGGTGGGCAATCACAGCCCTAGAGAGACACTGTCTACAGAACTGTAAGTAGATTTCTGTGCTGACTCACGCTTCTTGGGACTCTGGATGGTCAACATCTGCCTGAGAAAGTGCGCCGGTTGTATACCCAGAAAACTGAGTGGCAGGGAGGCGATAAGTCGCAGCAGCTGTGCTCGCTAAACACTTCATCACCTGTGCTACTCGAATCTGGGAAGGGCATAAAACGCAGACTCAACTGACTCTGTGCTTTTGAGGATTATCCGAGTGCCTGAACCTGGCCAGCTTAGATTTGGGTGTTCATCTCCGCCCCCTCTGTAACAGGGCAGAGATCAGATATTGAAAAGACCAGTAAACCGCCTCAATAAAGAGAATTCAACAAACTACCAGAATTTAGTAAGGACACTCTAATCCTGGCAATTTTAACAAAATGAAGAGACAAAAGAATACCCAGCAGCTATAGGAACAGGATAGATGTCCACCAAAGCAAACCAAATAGGAAGAGATAGGGAATCTACCTGATAAAGAATTCCGAATAATGATAGTGAAATTAATCCAAAATCTCGAAATCAAAATGGAATCACAGTTCGAGAGTCTGGAGACAAGGATTGAAAAGATGCAAGAAAGGTTTAACAAGGACCTAGAAGAAATAAAAAAGAGTCAACACATAATGAATAATGCAATAAATGAGATCCAAAACACCCTGGAGGCAACAAATAGTAGAATAACAGAGGCAGAAGATAGGATTAGTGAATTAGAAGATAGAGTCCTAGAAATAAATGAATCAGAGGAGAAAAAAGAAAAACGAATCAAAAGAAATGAGGACAATCTCAGAGACCTCCAGGATAACATTAAACGCTACAACATTCGAATCATAGGAGTTCCAGAAGAAGATAAAAAGAAAGACCATGAGGAAATACTTAAGGAGATAATAGTTGAAAACTTCCCTAAAATGGAGAAGGAAATAACCACTGAAGTTCACGAAATCCAGAGAGTCCCTAACAGGATAAACCCAAGGCGAAACACCCCAAGACACATATTAATCAAATTAACAAAGATTAAATATAAAGAACAAATATTAAAAGCAGCAAGGCAAAAACATCAAATAACTCACAAGGGAATTCCCATAAGGATAACAGCTGATCTTTCAATAGAAAGTCTCCAAGCCAGGAGGGAATGGCAAGACATAATTAAACTGATGAAAGAAAATAACTTACAGCCTAGATGATTGTATCCAGCAAGGATCTCATTCAAATATGAAGGAGAAATCAAAAGCTTCACAGATAAGCAAAAGTTGAGAGAATTTAGCACCACTAAACCATTTCTCCAACAAAAACTAAAGGACATTCTCTAGATAGGAATCACTAAAAGGGTGTATAAATTCGAACCCAAAACAATAAAGTAAATCCTATTTATCAATAATCGCTTTAAACGTTAATGGGCTGAATGCCCTAATCAACAAAGACTGGCTGAATTGATACAAAAACAAGACCGCTACATACCTTGTCTACAAGAGACAACCAAAAGACTAAAATGGGTCAAATGGATACAAAAACTAGACCGCTATATATGTTGTCTACAAGAGAATCACCTTAAAATAGGGGATATATACTGACTGAAAATGAAGGGCTGGAAAAAGATTTTCTATGCAAATATGGACCAAAAGAAAACAGAAGTAGCAATACTCATATGAGATAAAATTGACTTTAAATATCCTGAAAAGGAGACAATCAAGGTTATACATAATGACTTAAAGGAACAATCCAAAAAGAAGTTATAACAATTATATATGCGCCCAACATTGGAGCATTGATATATCTAAGACAAACATTAATTAATATGATAGAAGAAATATGTAACAATGCAATAATAGTGGGAGACTTTAATACCCCACTCATACAATTTGGCTGTAATAGACAAAGTAAAGAGGAAAACATATTCACTTATGAGCCTCAAAAAATTCAGTTCACTCAAGAGAGTTAAAAAAAAAAATAGACTTATTTGTTCACTCTGTAAAGGTTTATTGACTATTTTATGGGTCTGGTACCACTTTGGGTAGTAGGGAGGAAGAAGTGACAAATGTGATCCTGTCCTAAATAATATATTGTGGTAAAGATCAGATCAGATCAGTCGCTCAGTCGTGTCCGACTCTTTGCGACCCCATGAACCGCAGCACGCCAGGCCTCCCTGTCCATCACCAGCTCCCGGAGGTCACCCAGACTCACTCCCATCAAGTCAGTGATGCCATCCAGCCATCTCATCCTCTGTCGTCCCCTTCTCCTCCTGCCCTCAATCCCTCCCAGCATCAGAGTCTTCTCCAATGAGTCACCTCTTCTCATGAGGTGACCAAAATACTGGAGTTTCAGCTTTAGCATCATTCCTTCTAAAGAAATTCCAGGATTGATCTCCTTCAGAATGGACCGGTTGGATCTTCTTGCAGTCCAAGGGACTCTCAAGAGTCTTCTCCAACACCACAGTTCAAAAGCATTAATTCTTCAGCACTCAGCCTTCACAGTCCAGCTCTCACATCCATACATGACCACAGGTGGTAAAGATAGACCTTCCAATACAAAATATCAAGATAAGGACACCCAAACTGGACTTTTCGTTTCCTGAACTTTTCATTTCCAGATCAAACCTCCTAATATAGGGTGAATTCAACATGATTTTTTAAAATGTTCTTTGTGATTAAAAACAGAAAGCCATTGGTTAAGAAATTACATATACTCCTCCCTACCATCATTCCCCTTTTTTCTCCCCATTTCCCTCCCACCCTCATTGATCCTTTCCTTTGTCCATTTTCCCCTGCAAAATAATAATAATAATAATAATTAATTAAAAAAATAAATTGTATAATAATCTGTAAACTGAACTAACACAAGAAAGAGTTCACACTAAATATTTGTCATGAGTGCCTAAACTGCCAAATCCTGGAAATTCACAGAAATCTGGGGAAGACAGCAATATTCCCTAAATTTTTCAGTGGAGTTTTAGCTACTCATTTACCACACTTTAAAAAAATGCATCATATTTTTGTTGATAAAATTTTAATGAGGTTCTGTTTTTCATCATTTGGTTAACTTAACTTTCATTTGAAGCACAACTTAAATCTTTCTGTTTTTTCACTGTTTTGCTTCCTTTCAAAGTGTTCATCTGTTCCTCGGCAGTAGCACTTGGGTTTGCTATTTATTCTTGCTCTTTTTCTTCTTTTTAATGCATCCTGAGACATCTCCAAGTGTATTTGACTGATATAAAATCAGGATCCTGTTCTCAGTGACTAATTTTCAGTCCCAGGTCAAATTATTTTTCTCATAGTTCTCCAGTCTGAACAATTGTTGTCTAATAGATTTTGATGACCTATACCTAGAGAGTCTAAATTGAAATATGATCCCAATGGTCTAGCTTCCAGAACAGGTGTTGGAAGGAAAACTTATCCCTCCACCAGTGTGCATGCACACACATGGACATGCACACACATACACACACACTACCAGCATGCACAGACACACAGACACACACACACACACACACACACACACACACATACCAGCATAGCTTAAGTGGTTCAGGGCCTGTAAATAAACTATCAAAAATATCTATCAAAATATCTATCAAAAGATAGATTTATAGGAGAAAAGGAAAAGCTTATTTATATTCTTGGGAACATATAAAGAAGTGGCTCTCAGAAGAGCTGGGTCTTAGGGTTTATATAGCATCATAAGAAAAAAGGGAGTTCGGACCTCCAGAAAAGAGGAAATGCTAGGAAACTAATCAGAAACAAGTCTTGGAAACAGGTAGAAGTAAGGATAGATTTGATAAGTATTTTTTTTTCTTATTATAAATTCTCATCCAGGTATGAATGGTTGCAAACTACCAGGAAAGGGAAATTGTGCTGGCTTTGTTTGGGAGTGGCTTTGGAGTTCTCTGGTGGCTCAGACAATAAAGAATCTGCCTGCAATGCAGGAGACCCAGGTTTGATCCCCAGCTGGGAATATCATCTGGAGAGGGAACGACAACCCACTCCAGTATTCTTGCCTGGAAAATTCCTTGGATAGAAGAGCCTGGTGGGCTATCATGGGGTCTCAAAAGAGTCAGAAAAGACTGAGCGATTAACACTTTCACTTTTAAGTAAGTCAGCACAATAAATTTAGATGAGGCTTTGTGTGTGAGTGTGTTCTGTTTTGGTTTGTTGGTCATAACTTTCCTTCCAAGGAGTAAGCGTCTTTTAATTTCATGAGTGAGTTTGGAGCCATAAAAAAAAAAAGTCCACTGTTTTCCCCATCTATTTCCCATGAAGTGATGGGACCAGATGCCATGAACTTAGTTTTCTGAATGTTGAATTTTAAGCCAACTTTTTCACTCTCCTCTTTCACTTTCATCAAGAGGCTTTTTAGTTCCTCTTCATTTTCTGCCATAAGGGTGGTGTCATCTGCATATCTAAGGTTATTGATATTTCTCCTAGCAATCTTGATTCCAGCTTGTGTTTCTTCCAGCCCAGTGTTTCTCATGATGTACTCTGCATAGAAGTTAAATAAGCAGGGTGACAAGATACAGCCTTGATGTACTCCTTTTCTTATTTGGAACCAGTCTGTTGTTCCATGTCCAGTTCTAACTGTTGCTTCCTGACCTGCATACAGATTTCTCAAGAGGTAGGTCAGGTGGTCTGGTATTCCCATCTCTTTCAGAATTGTCCACAGTTTATTGTGATCCACACAGTCAAAGGCTTTGGCATAGTCAATAAAGCAGAAATAGATGTTTTTCTGGAACTCTCTTGCTTTTTTGATGATCCATCGGATGTTGGCAATTTGATCTCTGGTTTCTCTGCCTTTTCTAAAAACCAGCTTGAACATCTGGAAGTTCACAGTTCATGTATTGCTGAAGCCTGGCTTGGAGATTCTGAAGGAAGTCAGCTCTGGTGTCTTTGGAAGCAATGATGCTGAAGCTGAAACTCCAGTACTTTGGCCACCTCATGCGAAGAGTTGACTCATTGGAAAAGACTCTCATTCTGGCAGGGATTGGGGGCAGGAGGAAAAAGAGACAACATAGGATGAGATGACTGAATGGCATCACAGACTCAATGGACTTGAGTCTGAGTGAACTCCGGGAGTTGGTGATGGACAAGGAAGCCTGGCGTGCTGCAATTCATAGGGTCGCAAAGAGTTGGACATGACTGAGCAGCTGAACTGAACTGAACTGAAACACACATTTGAATTGCTAGTTTTGTTACTTCTTACTAATCTCATTAACTTGATTTATAACCTCATTAGAGCATAACAGCAAAGAACAATCAATTTAAGCTCTTAACAGCATGGGGATTGAGCCTTGGCTGTGACACTCATATGATCTGTGAACTTGGGAATGTTTCCTTATTTTCCTGATACTTATTAAGGAAAAAAATCATATGTATGTTAAGGAGTGAAATAATAAGGATTAAACTGGGCTACAAAATAAATTAATATTTTAAACCTCAAGTTAAAAATAATGAATTTGAATAAAATGATATGTGCTAAGTATTTTTCAAAGGCACTTAACTTTTTTTGCATGTGTATTTTTTTAATCAAGAAAGCATAATGTGATTTTATACATTTTATACATTTATTATAAATTTATAATAAATTTATTTATTATAAATTTGTCATCATGAAAGGTTTGCATGGGAAATTTTTGCTTTCAAGAAAGTTTTGTGAAGAACTATAGGGAAACCATTGAAAGTGGGAGGAGAAGGGCACAACAGAGGATGAAATGGTTGGATGGCATCACAGAATCGATGGACATGAGTTTGAGCAAGCTCTGGGAATTGGTGATGGACAACGAAGCCTGGCATGCTGCAGTCGATGGGGTCATAGAGTAGGATACAACTGACCGACTGAACTGAACTGAACTGAACTGAGTAGGGAAATGAGCATAATGAGTGAAAATTATTTTTAAAATGCAATAATAGAAAATGTCTGGAAATTAACCTGACCTGAACGTACATTTAAAAATATATATATTTTTAAAACATTTACTAAAACTCAAAGAGTGCCGTTTGAACCTCAATATGCTTTCCTCCCTCTCCCACCCAGTAGGATGTAAACTTCACTTCAGGTGGGTGCAGCCAAGAACAGAGCTCTTTCTCCACGCATATTACAGTTGAACGCAAGATACCTCCATGTGAAGGGCAATCTGCTAACATTTCTCATTTTACCCAGTACAACACTGGAGATAATAAGCCTGGTGAGTGTGGTCAGAAATAGGATGCCCTCTACTAGCCAGTTCCTACTTGTTGAGCTAAGTCTTTACTCAGGTCTGGTAGGATAAAGATATTGGGGACCTCACTGTCTTCACACCACCTTACTCATAGGGCAGAGGTTCCAATCCATGGGAGGGAAACCAAGAAGAGAAGAGCCTACCACCTTGTCATAGTGTCTCACTTCTACGCTTTTGAAAGAAGTAGGCCTCTATTCCCACTCCCAGATCCAGAAGAGTAAATCAGATATTCTGTACAGGAGGAAAGGGAGGCCATAGAACAGAGAACTTTAAAATAGTAATTACCAGTCTAATGGCATATAGTGTGGGACTGAAGAGAGCAGTTTCTTGCATCACAAGGTCTATGGACAACTTTAGGCCATCATGAGTTGTCCAGAGACTCTGGGAGACAAGAGAGAAGATTGCAAAAATTTCTACAGAAACTAAAGTGAAGGAAATTTGGGGGCAGCTGTGGGGGAGATGAGGGGAGGTGTGGCACGAATGGGAGTGCCTGTCATATTCCAGTTGACTCATTCTAGAGTCCTTTGTTGGAGGGTTCCCATTTATAGTAGGTTGATTTGCAAGTAAAAATATAAATAAGCTTAAGTAAAATCTGTCAGTGAGGTATATGTTACCTTATTTTGAGGTCAGTTGTTACTTTTAATCATGAATAAACGAGTCTAGCTATTACTGTCTTTAAATCCTAATTATAATTATTATGATTTCAGTTAAAGAATATGAAGTTTTTGAACCTTATCATGCATCCAGTATTCTTAACTATTGTTTACACTCCAAGTACTTTTTTGGAGGGAGAATATTTCACATAAATTAAGGTGTAATCACTTTTAAATTCTAAAAGTTGACATAAATATCTTATGCATGAAAAAAGTCAAGATTTGGCTTTAAAATTAGATTGATAGTTTTTGCTTTTCTGCTCTCATGTATCTTACAATAAGTTTTGTTTATATTGGGATAATTTTATTATTTGATTGAAGAAGTTTGCTCACTAAACGTTTATTTTTAAAATATTTTCATCTGATAATGTTAAAATATTTTAAATGTCTGCACAATAAGAAACTATAAGGCATATCACTTAAAATATCTTTTCACATATATTGAAACATTCATTCATATCCAACTCTTTGCAACCCCATGGACTGTATAGTCCATGGAATTCTCCAGGCTATATACTGCAGTGGGTAGCCTTTCCCTTCTCCAGGGGATCTTCCCAACCCAGGGATCGAACCTGGGTCTCCTTTGCAAGCAGATTCTTTACCATTTGAGCTCTCAGTGAGGCCCTTCACATATAGTGAGTGAGTCAGTGAAGTTGCTCAGTCATGTCTGACTCTTTGCGACCCCATGGACTACAGCCTACCACCCTCCTCCATCCATGGGATTCTCCAGTCAAGAGTACTGGAATGGGTTGTCATTTCCTTCTCCAGAGGCTCTTCCAGACCCAGGGTTCAAACCCGGGTTCCCGCATTGTAGGTGGACGCTTTATCGTCTGAGTCACCAGGGAAGTCCTTGGCCAAATAAGAGAGTCTATCCTGATTTGTACAGTCTTCAAAAGTAAATCAACACCTGATTTAAATTGTAAAAGGTCTCTATAATTCTACCATGTTTGTACGTTTCATGAAACTCTACTTTTGTTGTCGTTTAGTCTCTAAATTTTGCAACCCCATGGACTTTAGTCCACCAGGCTACTCTGTCGTAGGGATTTCCCAGGCAAGAGTACTAAAGCAGGTTGCTATTTCCTTCTCCAAGAGATTGTCCAGACTTGATAATAAAACTCATGTCTCCTGCATCGCAGGTAGGTTCTTTATCACTGAACCACCAGGGAAGTCTTAATGTAGTAGTTGTACCTGAATGCCCAGAAATATCAACATATTCCCATGTCTAGACCTTTTTTCCCCTTCTTTTCCATATATCTTAGGATGAATCTTCATGAATCAAATGCTGATGTCTTAATACAAACACTCAAAAAGGCCACTACTTTCTGTTAATCAGCTTCTGGGTAAGCAAAGAGCAGACGCAGTAAATATCAGTGGAGATTAGCTCCCAGCCCTGAGCTGAAAGCTAGAATTTGCTCAGCCATCTCTACTCTATGTTATCATCCTTTCCATGTGATTTGTTGTTGATGTTATCAAGACAGATAGGTCAAAGGAATTCCTGGAATCATTTTAAACTTTGTAAATGTTATTCATAAGAGTATTCTCCTAATTTCCTGAAATTAGAACCTCAGAGTTTTAAAAGAGGAAATAATGTTTGGATTTGAGGATTTAACGAAGCATCCTGAATAGAATGCTCTAAACAAGCACTTTGAAAGTAGATATCAGTTGAGAAAAGAGGAGAGAAGATGGAACTTTGAAATACTTTTGTGGGTAGAAATGACAGAGATATTGAAAAGGTCAGTCAACACTTGTTCAAATAAAAACAAAAGATATTTTAATTGAAGTTGATAGCATTGTGAATTGTCAAGCAATTTCAACAACAGTCAAGCTCAATCAATTAAAAAACACAGTGTGATACTTACATAATTATGTGCATTTGAATAGTTTTTTAAATACATGTTTTTATTTCTCAATACTCAGAACAAATCTATTGCTTTAGGTTCTATTACAATGTGCAATGTAAAAAAAAAAAAAAAAAAACAAGAAACAAAGAATGCTATAGTGTTTCCCAAAGCTTTTAAAAACTATATTGTATTTATTGAATATATAATGTTACAGTATATTGGGGAACAAAACTACTTCCCTACCAACAAATTAGTTATTTTTTTTTATTTTAAGTAAAATTCTGCATACTGTATTTTTCTTGAAAGAAAAACTAAAATATAGAGCTTTGAAAATCAGTGCATTAATGATTAAGAATAAAAATTAATCTAGGCCAATGGATACTCTAATTCAAATTTTAATAAGATGTGTCTTTATAACTCAAAGATGTTTATATATATTTATAAACTGAATGCATATTTTTATATTTTCTAATTTTACTTTGAGTAAAACTTTGGTTTCCAAACTTTATGGAACTGAATTTCAATATGGTGACACAGTGGTAAAGAATAATCATGCCAATGCAGGAGACACAGGAAACACTGGTTCTATCTCTGAGTCAGGAAGATTCCCTGGAAAAGGAAATGGCAACCCACTCCAGTATTCATGACCGAAAAATCCCATGGGCAGAGGAGCCTGGTGGGCTACAGTTCATGCGGTACAAACAGTCAGACATGAATGATCACATTAATGCACTCAATGCAGCATTAATGTAAACTTACCAATCTCACCTTTTGAAATTCCACATTAACTTGTTAAACCTGGGAAAAAAAAAGTTTAAGAAAACACAGGATTAAAATTGAATATGAGATCTAAAATAAAGCTATTCATATTTTTAAGTAACTCATAACCACCAATGCAATCTTATTTTGATATTTTTTTCTCCAATCGCTTTAATCTCATTTGCCAAGGATGAGATTATTTCAGTTAATAACAGTGGATTTAGTAAGTGGCTTGGGGCTTCCTTGGTGGCTCAATGGTAAAGATCTTACCTACCAATGCAGGAGACCTGGGTTTGATCCCTGGGTCTGAAAGATGCCATGGAGAAGGAAATGGCAACCCACTCCAATATTCTTGTCTGGAGAATCCCATGGACAGAGGAACCTGGTGGGCTACAGTCCATGGGGTCGCAAGGAGTTGGACACAACTAAGGGACTAGGCAACAACAAGTAAGTGGCTATTATATTTGAGTCATTTTCACTATATTCAAATCTCTTCATTTCTTTGTGTAAATCCAAGTTTCTGTCAAATTAATATCAGATATCTTCCTAAATAATTCAGTTTATTAATTTTGTGGCATAATTCTTCAGGCAATGAGTTTACTTAGCATTTATTTGTCCAAAAATGTTTTGCTTTGTGTAATTTTCTGAAAAATAGATTCCTTGCATATAAATTCCTCGTTTTTTTGTTTGTTTGTTTGTTTTGTTTGTCTTGTTTGTTTTTACCATTTAAAGCTTTAAAAATAACCTTCTATTGCCTTCTGGCTTGCATAGTCATTGTTGTAATTTCTGTCTTTTTCTCTGCATGTAATGTGTATTCTCGCCCCTGTATGACTACCTTTAAGATTTTCTCTTTATCTTCAGTTTTCCTAATTTGATGTGATCATTTGTGATCATGTGTGGAAGTTCATTTATTAATGTGTATTTTGCTTTGTTTTTGCATTTGTTTTAGTTTCATTTGTGGTTCTTTAAATTTTTGGAATCTGTGGCCAATGTCTTTCTACATTTTCAGAAAATTGTTGATTATCCAACATCTTTTAAAATATATTTCATTTATTTTTTCTTAAATTTTGAGGCTTCAATTACATATATATATATATATATATATATATATATATATATATATATATGTAATTGAATAATATATATGTGTGTGGGTGTACGTGTGTGTGTGTAAAGCCTTTTAAGTTTGTCACATAGCCCTAAGATGTTCTGTTTTGGTTTTGCTTGTTTCTCCTTTATGAGTTTTCATTTCGGTAATTTCTTACTGAGGTACCATTCACTGATACTATCCTTGGATATAAATTTCTTCATTAAAGGGATTCTTCATATCTGATATATGTATTGTTTTTAAGTTTGCTGCCTTTAATTTCAGCTTTCTTATAGTTTCCATCTCTGTGTTAAAATCCTCTGTCTCCTCATGAATGCTCTCTGTTTTCCCTAACATGTGCTTTTTGGACTCCCTTTTCTGTTTCTGTGCTTTACCATCTTTTGTCTCTCTTTGGCAACATCTGTCTGCTCCTGAATATTAGGAATCCTAGTTGTCCTGAAACCTGAGATAATTTGTTAAAAAAAAAAAAAAAAAACAAGAGCAGTCATTTGTTAGGGTTATCCTTTTTACCTGTTTGTTGTGGTAGAGCAGCATTTGTCCGTTTTCAACATCCTAGGTGAAGATAGGGGGAAGACAATGGCACCCCACCCCAGTACTCTTGCCTGGAAAATCCCATGGATGGAGGAGCCTGGTAGGCTGCAGTCCATGGGGTCGCTAAGAGTCGGACACGACTGAGCGACTTCACCTTCAGTTTTCACTTTCATGCATTGGAGAAGGAAATGGCAACCCACTCCAGTGTTCTTTTTTTTTTTTTTTTTTTTTTTCAAGAATCTCTTTTATTGATTATCAGAAACATTACAAACATCTAATATGAACAAATTGTAACATGACAATGATTAGTTTGAACAATTAATACATTTCAGATATAATATTATACATATTTCAATGCTATTCTCCCCAATCATCCCACCCTATTTACGAGACAGCAAAAGAGACACTGATGTATAGAACACTCCAGTGTTCTTGCCTGGAGAATCCCAGGGACGGGGGAGCCTGGTGGGCTGCCGTCTATGGGGTCGCACAGAGTCAGACACTACTGAAGTGACTTAGCAGCAGCAGCAGGTGAAGATAGAATCCCACTTGACTATTATAAATAACAGATATTTTTTCTGCCATTAGTAAATTATTTTTGACTATGACTAACTCCAGAAAGAATGAAGGGATGGAGCCAAAGCAAAACAATACCCAGTTGTGGATGTGACTGGTGATACAAGCAAGGTCTGATGCTGTAAAGAGCAGTATTGCATAGGAACCTGGAATGTTAGGCCCATGAATCAAAGCAAATTGGAAGTGGTCAAACAGGAGATGGCAAGAGTGAACGTCAACATTCTAGGAATCAGAGACCTAAAATGGACTGGAATGGGTGAATTTAACTCTGATGACCATTATATCTACTACTGTGGGCAAGCATCCCTTAGAAGAAATGGAGTAGCCATCATGGTCAACAAAAGAGTCCGAAATGCAGTAGTTGGATGCAATCTCAAAAAGCACAGAATGATCTTTGTTCGATTCCAAGGCAAACCATTCAATATCACGGTAATCCAAGCAATGCCCTGACCAGTAACGCTGAAGAAGCAGAAGTTGAATGGTTCTATGAAGACCTACAAGACATTTTAGAACTAACATCCAAAAAAGATGTCCTTTTCATTATAGGGGACTGGAATGCAAAAGTAGGAAGTCAAGAAACACCTGGAGTAACAGGCAAATTTGGCCTTGGAACACGGAATGAAGCAGGGCAAAGGCTAATAGAGTTTTGCCAAAAGAACGCACTGGTCGTAACAAACACTCTCTTCTAACAACACAAAAGAAGACTCTACACATGGACATCACCAGATGGTCAACACTGAAATCAGATTGATTATATTATTTGCAGCCAAAGATGGAGAAGCTCTATACAGCCAGCAAAAACAAGACCAGGAGCTGACTGTGGCTCAAATCATGAACTCCTTATTGCCAAATTCAGACATAAATTGAAGAAAGTGGGGAAAACTACTAGACCATTCAGGTATAACTTAGATTAAGTCCCTTATGATTATACAGTGGAAGTGAGAAATAGATTTAAGGGCCTAGATCTGATACACAGAGTGCCTGATGAGCTACGGACAGAGGTTCGTGACATTGTACAGGAGACAGGGATCAAGACCATTCCGATGGAAAAGAAATGCAAAAAAGCAAAATGGCTGTCTGGGAAGGCCTTACAAATAGCTGTGCAAAGAAGAGAAGTGAAAAGCAAAGGAGAAAAGGAAAGATATAAGCATCTGAATGCAGAGTTCCAAAGAATAGCAAGGAGAGATAAGAAAGCGTTCCTCAGTGATCAATGCAAAGAAATAGAGGAAAACAACAGAATGGGAAAGACTAGAGATCTCTTCAGGAAAATTAGAGATACAAAGGGAATATTTCATGCAAAGATGGGCTCAATAATGGACATAAATGGTACTGACTTAACAGAAGCAGAAGATATTAAGAAGAGGTGGCAAGAATACACAAAATAACTGTACAAAAAAGAGCTTCATGATCCAGATAATCACGATGGTGTGATTACTCACCTAGAGACAGACATCCTAGAATGTGAAGTCAAGTGGGCCTTAGAAAACATCACTACGAACAAAGCTAGTGGAGGTGATGGAATTCCAGTGGAGCTATTTCAAATCCTGAAAGATGATGCTGTGAAAGTGCTGCACCCAATATGCCAGCAAATTTGGAAAACTCAGCAGTGGCCACAGGACTAGAAAAGGTCAGTTTTTATTCCAATCCCAAAGAAAGGCAATGCCAAAGAATGCTCAAACTACCACACAATTGCACTCATCTCACATGCTAGTAAAGTAATGCTCAAAATTCTCCAAGCTAGGCTTCAGCAATATGTGAACCGTGAACTTCCTGATGTTCAAGCTGGTTTTAGAAAAGGCATAAGAACCAGAGATCAAATGGCCAACATCTGCTGGATCATCAAAAAACCAAGAGAGTTCCAGAAAAACATCTATTTCTGCTTTGTTGACTATGCCAAAGCCTTTGACAGTGTGGATCTCAATAAACTGTGGAAAATTCTGAAAGAGATGGGAATACCAGACCACCTGACCTGCCTCTTGAGAAACCTGTATTCAGGTCAGGAAGCAAAATTAGAACTGGATATGAAACAACAGACTGGTTCCAAATAGGAAAAAGTTTAAGTGAAGGCTGTATCTTGTCACCCTGCTTATTTAACTTATATGCAGAGTACATCATGAGAAATGCTGGGCAGGAAGAAGCACAAGCTGGAATCAAGATTGCTGGGAGAAATATCAATAACCTTGGATATGCAGATGACACCATCCTTATGGCAGAAAGTGAAGAGGAACTAAAAAGCCTATTGATGAAGGTGAAAGTGGAGAGTGAAAAAGTTGGCTTAAAGCTCAACATTCAGAAAACTAAGATCATGGCATCTGGCCCCATCACTTCATGGGAAATAGATGGGGAACAGTGGAAACAGTGTCAGATTTTAATTTTTGGGGCTCCAAAATCACTGCAGATGGTGATTGCAACCATGAAATTAAATGACGCTTACTCCTTGGAAGCAAAATTATGACCAACCTAGATAGTATATTGAAAAGCAGAGATATTACTTTGCCAACAAAGGTCCGTCTAGTGAAGGCTATGGTTTTTCCACTGGTCATGTATGGATGTGAGAGTGTGAGAATTGGGCTGTGAAGAAAGCTGAGCACCGAAAAAATGATGCTTTTGAACTGTGGTGTTGGAGAAGATTCTTCAGAGTCCCTTGGACTGCAAGGAGGTCCAACCAGTCCATCTTAAAGGAGATCAGTCTTGGGTGTTCATTGGAAGGACTGATGATGAAGCTGAAACTCCAATATTTTGGCTACCTCATGCGAAGAGTTTACTCATTGGAGAAGACCCAGATTCTTGGAGGGATTAGGGTAGGAGGAGAAGGAGACAATAAAGGATGTGATGGCTGGATCTCATCACTGACTCAATGGACATGAGTTTTAGTGAACTCCAGGAGATGGTGATTGACAGGGAGGCCTGATGTGATTCATGGGGTCGCAAAGAGTTGGACATGACTGAATGACTGAACTGAACTGATGTACATATGAAATTTGGATTTATTTGAATATTCAATGAAATTAAATATAGTAATTTAACTACTTGAAAAATCTGGCTATTTATAGTTATTATCTTACCTGTATGTCTCCTCGATTTACTTTTAAACTGGCCTATAAATGAAGTATATTTTAAGAAAAGCTGCAGTTCTTTCTGATTATTTGTCCCCTAGTGCACTGATACACTGATGAAAAGCCAAGACAAAACTGTTTGCCTTTTAGACAAACATTTCAAGTAACAAATATTAGGAAATAAACTCAGAAGAGACTTGTTTCTTACAAATTTTGGAAAATTATTCAGGATCTACAGTACCAGCCCTGTTGCAAAATTTTCTGGCTGAGTATTTCAATACCCTCTTTTTTTTTTTCCAATATCTCAAATAAGAGCTTGAAATTTTTCACTACGTTTTTTCAATTTGTAAATTTGATAACATCACAAACCCCACATGGCAAAACTAATACAATATTGTATAGTTAAATAAAATAAAAATAAAATTAAAAAAAAAAAAGAAATGTGCCATGGAGGCCAAAATAAATGCTCCAGAATAAAATAAATAAATAAATAAATAAACGAATAATCACTTCAAAATAGACATGTCTGAGAAGAACCAAAATAGACAAATGTCTCTGAGAAGAACTTAATAGCCCATATTTAATCCTCACCAACACATATTAACATGACATTAACTGCACTGAGAAGTTGGTAATGAAGATGATAGGCAATCATAAATAGTAGATAAATAGCACTATGAGTTAGCATAAATAGTAGATAAATAGCACTATGAGTTAACGGAAATATAGGGCAGATCTTTAATGATCTAGAATTACTTATCCCAGCATAATAATACTGGGGATCTAATCCACTTGAAGCATAAGGGATAATAGTGCAAAAATATTAAATATAAAACATGCCCATAGCAAAAAGCTTAGAGTAGATTTTAATCCCAGGAAACAAGACAGAAAATTAAAAATACTTACGGATGGAACTAATTATTTTTAAGTTTTCTTCTTTTCTAAATAAATATTTTATTGAACTTTGATTTAAATAAATACAAAATTGGTAAAACAATCTTCCTGGTATTGTTATTATATCTGGAATATTTATGGGCTTCCCTGATAGTGCAGTTAGTAAAGAATATGCCTTCAATGCAGGAGACCTCAGTTCTTTTCCTGGATATAGGCTATCCACTCCAGTATTCTTGGGCTTCCCTTGTGGTTTAGCTGGCAGAGAATCCGCCTGCAGTGCAGGAGATCTGAGTTTGATCCCTGAGTTGGGAAGATCCCCTGGAGAAGGGAAAGGCTACCCACTCTAGTATTCAGGGCTCGAGAATTCCATGGACTGTATAGTCCATGGGGTTGCAAAGAGTTGGACAGGACTGAATGACTATCACTTTCACTTTCTCGAATATTTATAAGTAAATAGCAGAGAAATAAGCAATATAGAGTAACTTTTTGATGTCTGTCATTTAATCAGTGTTACATACAAGTTTTCTAAATAGTTGACTAGGTCATTCAATCATTTTTCAGTATCAGATCAGATCAGATCAGTCGCTCAGTCGTGTCCGACTCTTTGCGACCCCATGAACCGCAGCACGCCAGGCCTCCCTGTCCATCACCAACTCCCGGAGGTAACTCAGACTCACATCCATCGAGTCAGTGATGCCATCCAGCCATCTCATCCTCTGTCGTCCCCTTCTCCTCCTGCCCTCAATCCCTCCCAGCATCAGAGTCTTCTCCAATGAGTCAACTCTTCGCATGAGGTGGCCAAAATACTGGAGTTTCAGCTTTAGCATCATTCCTTCCAAAGAAATTCCAGGATTGATTTCCTTCAGAATGGACTGGTTGGATCTTCTTGCAGTCCAAGGGACTCTCAAGAGTCTTCTCCAACACCACAGTTCAAAAGCATCAATTCTTTGGTGCTCAGCCTTCTTCACAGTCCAGCTCTCACATCCATACATGACCACAGGAAAGACCATAGCCTTGACTAGGCGAACCTTTGTTGGCAAAGTAATGTCTCTGCTTTTGAATATGCTATCTAGGTTGGTCATAACTTTCCTTCCAAGGAGTAAGCGTCTTTTAATTTCATGGCTGCAGTCAGTATAAATTAGTTTAATTAGATGTTGCCACATTACTGTAGTTAACTGGGTAATTTTAAGATGAATATATTTAATTTGGTTGTGAATTTAACAAAAATACTGAAATCATAAGAATTCAGTTGTGTCTGACTCTTTTCATGACCCCATGAACTGCGGGCAGCTAGGGTCCTCTGTCCATGGGATTTCCCAGGAAAGAATACTGGAGTGGGTTGCCATTTCCTCCTCCAGGGGATCTTCCTGACTCAGGAGTCAAACCCACATCTTGTACATCTCCTGCATTGGCAGGTGAATTCTTTACCTCTGAGCTACCTGGGAAGTCCCAGTAAATGATGACTCCTCTCCAAAGTGAATTGTTGTTGTTGTTGTTCAGTCACCTAGTCATTTCTGACTCTTTGTGACTCTAAATTATGACTCCTCTCCAAAGTGAATTACAGAAAGGTTATTGACTGGAAAAGTACTCAACTTTTAGTTCTCTTTCTAAAACTGTGACTAAAGAAAATTTTTTTCCTCTGGAATAAAGAGGTACTTTGTTTCCAGTGCAGAAGTAATGTCCCTAAGGATAAAGGTATTATAAATTTTCTAAACTGGGTAATATTGAATCAAGCTAAAAAACTTAAGCAGAAGATAAGAGTCTTCTGATAGTAGGTTTGTTGCAAGCCATAGACTGTAAAAATTGTCTAGTGTCAGGTAATTGCATTTCTTATTTTCTCATTATAAAATATTCTACTTCTACAGCCTGTAATTATATTAAGCAGAGTTATTCTAACCATTGATATCCACATCTTATTCTAGACAAAACTGCATTTTTAGGAAAATAACACAAAATCACTAGGCACTAACACAAACGTTTTAGCCATATACCTAAATGTGTAAAATACTGAGGTTAGACCCAAATAAAGGTAATTCTTTTCTTCATAAGATAATTACTGGTTATTGTTTTAATATAAACTTGATACATTGAGTCTATAAAACTTGACAAAAGGTTTGGAATATACAGTGTTTTAATAGTCTATAGAAGATGTTCAATAATTACAATTAGAAAATATTTAAATACATATTGCTGAGTTAAAACTGGTATGAACATGCTACATAATATTTGATTTCACCTATATGACATGCTGGAAAAGGAAATACTATAGAGACAGTGCAAAGATTGATGGTTGCCGGAGTTTGTAAAGGAAGGGTTGAGCACAGAGGATCTTTAGAGTACTGAAATTACTCTGTATGACATTGATGTATTTTACATATGATATTAGGTATTTGGCAAAACCCACAGAATATTAGAATACAAAGTATATTCTAATGTAAATGGTATCCTTAATAATAGTGCATCAGTATTGTGTCATTAATTGTAGTAGATGTGTCACACTAACAGGAAACTCTAGGCAGAAAGGGGTATGTGAAAAATTCCTGTACTTTCTGTGCAATAGTTTTTCAACGTAAAACTACTTTCAAAAATGAAGAGTATTCAAGTTTTTAAAATGGTTTTCCAAAAGCTATCCATAGTAAAATCTTAGAGCCTGTGAGCATTATCTTTTGGCAAAGGGTGTTTATGTAGATATGAAATAGTTAAGGATCTTAGGATAAGGAGACAACCCTAGCATATCCATGTGGGTCCTAAATTATATGATGCACGTGCTTAGTCGCTCAGTTGTGTCTGTTTGTTACGCTTTGAACTGTAACCTGCCAGGCTCCTTTATCATTGGGAGTTTTCAGGCTAAAATACTGAAGTTGGTTACCATTTCCTTCTCCATGGGATCTGCCTGACCCAGGGATCAAACCCGCATCCCCTGTGTCTCCTGCATGGCAGGCAAAATTCTTTACCCACTGAGCCAAACATTTGTGGCTGATTCATGTCAATGTATGACAGAAAATACCACAATATTGTAATTAGCCTCCATTTAAATTAATTATAAATAAATCAATAACAGCAACAACAAAAATGATACTTCATTATAAGAGAAAGGCGGAGGGAGGTTTAGAACAGACAGAAAAGGACACACAGAGAAGTGTCAAAAAGTGACCCTGGAAGCTGATGTTGAGTGATGCATCCATAAATCAAGGGATGCTGCTGCTGATGCTAAGTCACTTCAGTTGTGTCAGACTCTGTGCAACCCCATAGACGGCAGACCACCAGGCTCCCCCATCCCTGGGATTCTCCAGGCAAGAACACTGGAGTGGGTTGCCATTTCCTTCTCCAATGCATGAAAGTGAAAAATGAAAGTGAAGTTGCTCAGTCGTGTCCGACTCTTAGCGACCCCATGGACTGCAGCTCACCAGGCTCCTCCATCCAAGGGGTTTTCCAGGCAAGATACTGGAGTGGGGTGCCATTGCCTTCTTCGAAACAGAACTCTAGTGTGGGTATTTATGATAATCTGTCTAGTAGTTGAGCTGTGTTCTTTTTGGTACTTGCTGTAGTTATAATTGTCTATGCTAAATTGCTTCAGTCCTGTCTGATTCTTTGTGACCCTATGGATTGTAGCCTGCCAGTCTCCTCTGTCCATGGGATTCTCCAGACAAGAATACTGGGGTGGGTTGCCATTCCCTTCTCCAGGGGATCTTCCTGACCTAGGTATCAAACCCACATCTCTTATGTCTCCTGAATTGACAAACAGGTTCTCTACCACTAGTGCCACCTAGGAAGTGTGATAAGGATCAGAGACATCAGATTTCTCTAGTGTCCTCATTTTTTTCTCTACTCTCGACTTCTGCCTTTCCAAGTTCTACTCACTTTGAGTCCAGCACTTGCAGCTCTTTCAGCTGTAATCCACTCTGATTATCCTGGTGTCCTAGTATTATGTTGGTTAAGTGTTTGGAAGAAGATTATTTTAGTATCCTCCAATGAAATGACAGTCTTTGATGGGCATGTGTCTCTGGGCTTGACACATTTTTTTTTTTTTTTTTTTACTGGATAGCTGTCCTTCTTTGCCACTTCTTGTTGATATACCAAGACTAACTGGGGTTAGACTGGGAGAAATAATCTTATATCTTCTGGAAAATTCTCTGGTATAATTTCTCCCTCCTGAAGAGTAACCCTTCATTATCTAATAGAAGGACATGAACATGAATGACAAGAATCGCCCTTTTACTCCCTTGCCAGACAGACCCGTGAGTGGCTAGTTCTCAGCTCTTCACCGTGAATTGCAAGAGGCAAAGCACAAGAAAATGTGTGCTTTCCCCCCCCACCAAAACTGTAGTCCTCGTAAGTTTCTTGTTTTCATTCTAGTCCATACTCAGCCTCCAGCAGTTCATCAACATCACCATGTAAGTGTTTCTATCATTATTTTATGGCCCCCATGACTTCTGCTCTAGGTAAGCATATCTCAGCTGTGACTCTGTATTCATCTGTCTTTCCAAATTTCAGAGAGAAATTGAAAAGTAGTTTGAGTGGGTAGTTTGCCCTGTGACCTATGTGAGTATAATGACTTCCAAGTTCTTTATATATTGAAACTGAAAATGGAAGCAATTTTGTAATTTGTAATACCTTGAATAGGCAAAGGAAAACATATTTGGAGGTGTTCTCTTTGAAGCCAGTGTGTCAGTACTGCTATTAATCTTTATATATTGTAAGCACTATTGTTTAAAAATTAACTTAGTGTTCACTTTAGTGATGAAAGCTGATATGTGCATTAATATTCACTAAATGAAATTACAGTATGTTCCCACAGATAAAATGACTTTCTTACACCCATACTGCAGGTGAATGACAATAGATCCTTAATGAATATATTTTCTTGCTTTTATAGCATTTCTCCAAATAAGAAAACAAATAAAAATTTGGAAGCTTGTGTATAATCTGAATAACTTCAAAAATCTTTATACAACAGAGCTTCTTTGTGCATTCTAACAAGTAACTTAAACATGAAGATATCTTGATGAACAGTCCTAACCCTCCCTGACTTGAGTTAATGAAATAACTACTAAAATCACATTCATTTGCAGATATGTTTCTTATATACTCCCAATTGTTAGGCATAAATCATCACTAAAATATGTCTGTACCATTCTACTGTTGATCTATTGCTTATCAATCCATCTTTCTATGGAAAGAGAAGAGCTGCTAGTTGCTTTTAATTACCTTCCCTGAAAAGTTAACCTGGGGGTTGACAAGGACCCCTGACACTAAAAGATATAAAAGAAAGAGAAACACAGAGATCCAGCTGAATACATCTATTGTGATCATGAAAATAGGTGCAGTGTTCCAGCAATCTTTATTTTTCCTCCCTTCCATGTAGGTGACAAATTGAGAATGAAAATGTATGAGTCATAACAAGTAAGAGAGGAAACCAAAAACAGAATTTAAACCACAGTTGTATCCAGTTGAAACATGCTAGGTTATGTCAGTGATTTTTATTTCCTTTGGAAGGCTCTGAACAGGAAGTCTTACATCTTTATTAAACAAGAGAGAGAAGGTGAAATATATATTTATCCCATTAGACCATTTTGAAGTAAAGTCACGATGGGACAACTTAGAATATTAGACCCCGCTGCTGATTTCATCTTTATTTCATTGAACTGACAACAAAGTAGGCAACCAGTCTCCTACTCAGTGTGCACAAAAAGAGTAGCAAAACAAACTCACTATGAAACATATAAACTGTGCTGAAACTCTGTACTTTTCTTTCATTTTAGAACTCATAAGTGGTGAAAATCAAGATGTATGTTTAATCACAAATTAACACCTGTATGTTAAAAACCTATAAAATTGTCTCTGATACACCAAAAGATATTTGATGTCTTCAGTACTTTTTAGTTCCAAATGCATTCACCCTATTTTACCCTGTGTATATACCAGTTTTTTGTTTTCTTCATCAACTCAAGGGCACACAACATAATACACAGAAAGTGCTATTCATTTGAAATAGGGACTTCCTCTGATTTCAGACTCCTCCAAATAGTTGCAGGTGTTCTCAGGGTGTGTTTCATATAAGCCCCCAAACTATTACCATCTACTGTATCATGTCCTCTGAGTACTATTGCTGTGTTTTCTCTTTTCACAAGTCCTTCACTCTCAGCCATGCCAGAGTCAGTTTTCCATCATCACTCATGGTTACCACCATCAGTGAACTGGAATCTTGAAGTCCACAAAGCCTGATTTTTTTCCTGACTCTCTGCCTAATATGCTTTAATTATAGAAATGCCAAAACAAGTTCTCATCTTACACATGTATTAGAGAGCTTAAGGGAAGTGACTGTTCCTGATTTAATGAATAGTCCTTTATTCTAGGATCTGCTCAGTTTTTATGGAGCTAGGCTGGGTGTATTTCTGTGGGATAGATAACACTTCATACAAAGACTCTTGTGTCCTGTGTGAGGTCTAAGGCACTCTTACTGGATCAAATCATATATTGTCAAGCTTTCCTTTAGCATAATCTCTTTCATAGGAGAACTTATCAGTAAATCCTATGCACGTTATGAGGCAAACCCCACAATTTTACTTAGACAGGTACATGTGGAAATGTGCCACAGTCATGAACTCAATTAAGCTTAATCATTAATTCCCAAGATACGTGAATGTCTTATATCCCTCAGCAAATGGGAGGTCCAGAATTAGTATAAAGTAGTTGTACATGAAGTGCTGATGGTGTAATATATTTTATAAACTATTGAAGTACATTATTTTATTTCACAAATATAAGGAAATCATGGTGGCTTTAATTTTAGACCCAATTGCTCTAATTTAATGAATACTATGACAATGTGTATTCTTGGAATTATTAGGGAGCTGTTGTGTCACAGTGTGAACATCTGTGAAACAAAAAAATTTAGGAATTATTCTTACAGAAAATTATATTGCACATGAGTCACAGTTTAAAGGGGCAGATTATTACTATCAATGATATTTTAATGGAACATGCTATATTTTCTAGAGTAGTCAAACAATTTTTTCCTTAAGTTCATTATAAATTTAAAGATTATTCTGATTTAAACAGATACAGAAATGTGGTAAATAAATCTATAAACTTCCACAGTGTATTTTTCCACTTCTTTATTTTTATTCCTGTCTTAATGATGAAAACATTTTCCTCCAAAGAATACATATTCAGAAGCAATGAGAGCTCTGGGTATCAATTATACTAGAATATGACATCCAGCCTATATACATTAAGGATACCTCTGGCTATTTGTGTTTATGTTAGGTATAGTTCAAAGTTTTATTTCAAGATGATATATGAAATGTGCTTCTATAACAAATGTGATGAACACTATTGTAGTAAAGATGAAAATTTTTACAGAATCAGCCGGATGAAGATTTGCAGTATTGTCAATGAACAAAGTCTCAGAGCTTCATAATCTTTAGAAATGTAAAATATTTACCAATTTCCTCAGAGACCAATGGAAAGATGGTTAAATGGATTTGGGGATCATTCCTTAATAATATTTTCTATAAGTAACTTTTTTAAAATGTTGGAACAATGATTAATTACAACCAGATGTTTTAGGTGGCTCAGTGGTAAAGAACCCACCTGCCCGTGAATGCAGAAGACCCAGGAGATACAGATTTGATCCCTGGGTCAGGAAGATCCCCTGGAATAGGAAATGACAACTTGCTCCAGTATTCTTGCCTGAAGAATCCCATGAATAAAAAATAGGCCACAGTCCATGGGTGGAAGAGTAGGACACATCTAAATGACTTAGCAAACTTTTAAATAGGCTGTTAAATGTGAAAATTTGAAAGATGGAGAGAGCCACTGAAGACCAGGCACATGTCTTCTGGTATTTTTATCCCTGGATTTAGAACTTTCAACCCTATGTAGATTAGGTTAGTGAAAAGAGGGAAGAAATAAACTGAAAAATGGTTCAGAAGACTGCCCCAAAGACTTCCAATTGCGCAACGAAAGCTATGTTCTCTATCTGTACCATCCAATGTAATACCCACAGCAACATGCAGATACTGTAGATGACTGAGGAATTGAAATGTTATTTGCATTTTAATTACTAATAAACTTTTAATTTCAGAATAATTTTAAATTTTCATAAAAATTGCAGATCTGGTCCAGAGTTTCCATATTCTTCTCACCTATTTTCCTTAGTATTAACATCTTACATCAGAAAGGTACATTTGTTACAATTAATGAACTATTGCTGATGATAAATTAAGTAAAATTTGAAATTTATCCAGATTCCCTTAGTGTTTACCTAATGACCTTTTCTAGGTCCAGCAATTCACACAAGATAAGACATTGTGGCATCATGTCCCCTTAGGTTTCAGCTGGCTGTGACAGTTTCAGACTTTCTTGTTTTTGGTCACATATTTTGTAGCACATTCTCAGATTAGGATTTGTCTGATGTTTCAGTCATGAATTGACTGGAGCTGGAAGTTTGGGAAGAAAAACCATTGAGGTAAAGTGTCATTCCTGCTGCGTCATACCAAGCATAAATACATCAACAAAACTTTATTACTATTCATATTAAACTTGATCACCTGGCTGAGAGAGTGCTTGTCAAATTTCTCCACTGTAAAGTTGCTCTTTTCCTCTCTCTTTCAGTACATTCTTCTTTGGAAGGACATCACAAAGTGCAGCCTTCATTTAAGGAGTGGGGATTTATACTTGACCTCTGGGTAAGTGAAATATCTACATTAATTATTAGGAATTTTTCTTTATGGTCAATTTGTCTGTTACTCTCCATTAATATATTTATCAACCATTCATTTCAGTCAACCACATCAGTGTGGATCTGTGGACATGTATTTTATATTCTGGGTTATAATCCAATGATATTTTACTTATTTGTTGCTAATTCTTTTCTAACTTTATACACTGGGAGCTCTTTCAGTTAACCTCTGTGTCTCTTTGACATAGTCCCATCTTTTGTTAACACTGCCTTACTGTTTCCCTGGTGGCTCAGATGGTGAAGAATCTGACTGTAATGCACAAGACTCGGGTTTGATCCCCATGTCAAGAAGATCCCCTGGAGGAAGGCATGGCAACCCACTCCAGTATTCCTGCCTGGAGAATTCCATGGACAGAGGAGCCTGGTAGGCTACAGACCATTCGATCTCACAGGTTTGGGAGTTACTCAGAGTTGCGATCACTCATCACTGAGCAACTAACACAGTCCTTGCTTCTAGCACCAGGTAATGTTCACAGCTCATCTTTAGTATTTCTTGCCTGGTTCTTAATTCAGCTCCCTCAAAGGATCTGGGTTCCTGATATTGTATAATAGCATTACCATTTGTCAACTTGTATGTAATAATTGGAAGTGGGGGAGTATTTAAGGTATCTCTGATTCCTTATAAAGGTAAAATGAATTCATTTTTTTTTTTTTTTTTTTGCATTTGCTGACTGAGTTTTTCTCTTTCAGCTTTTAAAAAAAGATGCAAAATATAAAACTTTGTTGCATTGTAAGAGGATATATTTTCCTTTGTGATCAGATAAAGAAGGCCATGGATGAGCCTTAAAAGCTTTTATATTTGGTTCTAAAATCCAGCCTCAAATGAGTATTTTTGCAGGTTCTGTTGTGTATTAGAATGAATTATTAATGCAGTTGCAAAACTTATTAAACATTTATACTGTCACATGATTTCAGAAGGAAGATACATATTTTGTTTGTTCATAAAGAACCTGCCTTTTAAAATATGATTTATGAGAATTAATAATTCAGAAGAAAGTATAAAATAGAAAATACATATTCCAGTAACATACTATGCTTTCTCGGAAATGAAGTAGGCTTAATGCATCAATCCAGGAACATAGCAGAAATCTCAACATCAGCAGCATTCCCAAAATGAAACATGAATGTGGGAGAGCCAGAGCTATGGTTTTTACCTGGTTTTCCCGGGAGCAATAACAACTCTGTACTGTCCAGTTAACCTCCTATCTTTCTTCCCTGTCTCTTCTCTAACACCTCTTCTGCATTCTATCACTTCCCACCTTTGCCGTGTGTGATAAACTGCCATCCTGTGGTTTGTCTGAGGGCAAGGGCATAAGCAGGGGTGACAGGGAGGCTGAAAGACAGGCATTGATACCAGCTCAGTGTTTAACTTACCTGCTTCTAAACCCTGAGTCTTTTAAACTAAACAGAGCCTTTTATTTTATAGCTTCAAATAAGGTTTCAAAACCTGATACTTAGAGAAGTAGCAACACTGATTTCCAGTCAGTCATGCACACTTGTAAAATAGAACATTTCAAGGTTTTTCCCTTGAACCAAGAGAATTTTGATAGGTGGTGAGGTGAAAACTACTAAGACAGATTTCTAACATACATTTTTGCCTGGAGCCATCTGAAAGACCACAAGGAATATGATTCAGACAGTTATTTACTTACCCGTTAGTGAAAATCTTAGATTTTCTGAATTGTGAAAACCATCTCTGTCACACTAAAGCTTAATGTTAACTCATAATGTTGGTCCAATTAAGTGAAGCACTCCATAGCCACCTGTATTTCTGTCAGTGTATGTGTCTCCAGGGTGTAGTCGGGAGCATATAATAATTCAGGAATGATTGCCTCAAAGGTTTTATTGGACTCACTCAGTTAACTCAGATAAAATACAGAGAAAAAGAAAACCTTGTTGGCTTGCTGACTTTCAGCTCCTATGTTTGTTTTCTGCCTAGATACATGTTATGTAGTTAATGGAGAGGACTATATATCAAAATGGCCTAATAATTATCATATCATCAAAGTTCCATAAAATTATTATTTGTAGATGTGAGAAATCTGGCTCTCTTGATAAAGGCTTTTTAAATAGTTGACTGTAGCTGGTTGTTCTATGTATTAAACAAGTAACCTGTGTTCAGTTGAGGGTAGGAGAGCTCATTCAAACTCATGCATTGCACCACTTAGAAAAAAGGAGAAGGAATGTTTTATGTATTTATTTTATACTATAAAAATTAATGAACATTAACTGCAATTAAAATAGGGTAGGGAGGCCACAACGGGGAGCTTTCACACCCCACCACTAACAGCAGAATGAAACAGGAAGAAGACTTCCCTTCTTGCCTGACAAAAACTCAGCCAATGAGAACCTGTCATGACTCAACCAATGAAGAAACTACTATCCTTCAGACTCTTAGTTTCTCCAATGGACTCTGTTTACCCTAGCCCTTCCAACTTTTCTCCCAATTTTTCTTCTCTTTAAAAGGGTTCTCCTTTTGCTGTATAGGGATCTGCATATGTTTTGTCATGGTTGAAAAATCCCCAAATTGCAATTCTTTATTCATCTCAAATAAACTAATTTTTTTTTTTTTTTTTTTTTTGCTAGAGAAGTAAATGGCAGTCTGTTTCAGGCCAACAGTGTGTTACTTTCATGGTTTAGAAACAGTCTGGAAGGCTGTAAGAGAAGATGATACTTACATTGTTAACCTTGTGAATTTATCCCTGCTTTTGGGGAAGTGAAACAATAAAAATATGTCCTCTTTGAGTCAAGAAATCATGCTGGAATACAAGGAATAAATTATATGATATATTGTTGAATAATGAAGAGTCACTGTGCCCCCAGCATTCCTCTTTATCATATTACCTTGTGTGTTGTTCCTTCTGCCTAAACTCTCCTTTCTTAATTCTCTGATTACTAAACTGTACCCATTCTTACCATCTCTTGCCTGGTTTAGAGTAGTAAGACTTTTCATCCAACCTCTCACTGCCAGGCTCTACTCCATATTGTCAAAAAAGAAAAAAACCTTTTTCTCATACCAATAAACTCATGAACAAGCATATATTATCTGATACTGGCTTCCCCCACTGTGGCAAACAGTGCATGAAAAATGACAGACATGTAAAAATTTTCTCTTAGCTCATGTTTCTCCTTCTGGGTTATGTTGAAATGTCTTAGTTCATTATACAAGGCCTTGAGTCCGACACCAGCCTTACTCTCTGACCTTTTCTTTATTCTGCATCACCTATCACTCCTTTTATTAGTGACATGTCTCTACAGAGAGGGACTTTTAAAGTTTATTACAAGGAATTGGCTCCCATGACTATGTGATTATGGCTGGAGAGCCAGGCAAGCCTGTATATGTAGTACCAACTGCATTTGAATGTCTGAGAACCAGGAGAGCTGGTGATGTAAATTCCAACCACAAAACCAGCAAACTTAAGATTCAAGGAAAGCTAATGTTTCAGGAGGAGTCTAAAGGCCAGAAAAGAGCAATGTCACAGCTCTAGCGATAAGGTAGAAATTCCCTCTGATTCAGCCTTTTTGTTCTTCTGTTGATTGGATGAGGCCCACCCTCTTTGGGGAGGGTAATCTGCTTCCTTTACTGGGTCTACAGATTCAAATGTTAATCTTATCCAGAAATGTCCTCAGAGACATACCCAGAATATGTTTGGCCAAGTCTGAATACCTGTGGTCCAGTCAGGTTGACATAAAATTAAGCATCACACCTGCTGTCACCCCACTGATGAGCCACATGAACATGTCCTCACTTCCTGTATTGGCCACATTTTCCTATTCTCTGCTATGGCTTTGTACAGTCTTCTTGTATTGAATTGACTGGCTTCTCTCTTTTTTTTTTCCTGTGAAACATATAATTTTTTTTTTATCCTTAAAACCCCCTTCAGTCACATCATAGTGAAGACTCCATGAATTGACCTAAGCAACATTAATTTCCTGATGTCTTTTCTCTCTCTGTTTTAGCAATATGAAATATTTCAACTGTCTGGCAGACTACTTCTCTGTCTTTCTCACTTGACTATGAGCTAATTACTCCAGGGCCTGGCTATTAAGTAGGGGTGTCAGCTGCTGATCCATTTGGGGATATTTGTTCATATCTGCAGATATTTATTGTCATAATTGGAGGAGGGAATGTTATTGCACTTTACTGTATAGAGTTGTATGCATGTGTGTGTGTGTGTGTGTGTGTGTGTGTTAGTCTCTCAGTCTTGTCTGATTCTTTGTGATCCCATAGACTGTAGCTTCCAGGCTTCTCTGTCCATGGAATTCTCCAGGCAAGAATACTGGATGGGGTAGCCATTCCCTTCTCCAGGGGATCTTCCTGATCCAGGGTCAAACCTGGGTCTCCTGCATTACAGGTAGATTCTTTACCGTCCGAGCCACCAGGGACGTCCTATACAGAGGCTGAGGTGTGGCTAACAAAATTACATGTAAGACAGCCTTTTGTAACAAAGAATTGTCTGCTAGTTAAAATATCCTTGGCACTCCTAATATTTTGAGCAGGCTAATTCTTGATTATAAGGATTCATCCTGTATAGTATACGGTGATTTGCAGCATCTCTGATCTCTATCCACCAGAAGCCAGCAACAACATCTCCTCCAGTCATTGAAGATGTCCCTTCAGTTGCAAAATTTGTCTGTTATTCCTGATAACTTTGTAAAAGTACCGTGAAAAAGCCAAACAGAGACTAAATTTGTGACTACCAAGGGCTGGCATGTGGGGGTAAATGAGTGGTTGTGAAAGGGTACAGATGTCCAGTAGTTTTGGGGATTTAATGCACAGCATTGGGAGTCTAGATAGCAGAACTCTACTGTATAATTGAAAGTCACTGGCGAGTAGATCTTAAATGCGCTCAGCATAGGAAATAAGTGATAATTATGTGACTTGATGGTGGTATTAGCTAACAGTAAGGTAGCAATCATAATGAATTATGTAAGTGTATCAAATCAATGTGCGGTACCCCATAAAGTTACACGTCTTGAATATCAATTGTATCTCGATATAGTTGGGGAAAAATACTGTGCATACTAGCACCTAACTAGGTAGGGTGGCGAAAGGCTTAAGAAAATGAACTCCACACTCATAGAATCCTGGGCTTGAATCTCATCTCCACTTAGTGCAGACATATTTAACTTCACACAAATCTATATTTTCATCTGTGGCCTGATAGTATAATAATACATAATGACTTACGCAGTAGTTGGGGCAATTAAATGAGTTAATGATAGTGACTGGTAGATGGTGAGTGCTCAAAAACCGTAGCTATTGTGATCGCTAAGAGACTGTCACCACAAGGGTGGGTGAATTTACTTTATAAATATCCTTAGCTACATCATTTTAGAACATATATTGAAGCACTATCTGGATTATATTTAAATGTTTCATATGTAATTTTTGTCTTCCTGAATACAGGGATTACATTTTTGCTTTCACCCATAATGCAGGCTGTGATAAATATTTGTCAAATTCAAACTAACAAGAAAAAACATTGCCACTGATAACATTGTGTGTGGCTGCTGTACCTCAAAATAATTCTTACTTGCCTGTCTGACCCATTATTGTTCTGAGTAATTTTCTTTTTATCAGTATTAAATGCATACAAAGGCAGCATGTAAAATATCTGTTTATGGCGCTATGGTATACTGCTGCAACACTATGATGTAATGCGATGAAAGATGAAATTTGGAACACAGAGTCTGTAGGAGGTCCAGAAGTTATGGGAAAATGATTCAGATTGTACAGAGCATGATCACAGGATTAAGGAAACCAATTGTCACTTCCGCTGTGTGGAGATAACAAGTCAGAATGTGCCAGATGCACAGCTTGTCTGCAGCTGTTGTCATTTGAATCTTTTGTACAACATCCATTTATCCATTTCCTTCCTCAACTGTGTGGGATTTGAAAGTGCAGACAGTTGATCAAAATCACTTTTGTGTAGAGGCTACTTGTATGATAGCCCTGAGATTTAAACTGTGCATAAGAAAATATAACCCAGAAATAATTCCACAAATATCACTTAAGCTACTACAAATGCTTTTGTTGGTAGGATTTAGTTTGATATAACTTTAAAATGCTGCATTTATGAGCATGAACTTTCTTCTCTGTTTTAGCAGACTTAGGATTAAAGTCTCACTGTGTTCTGACTCATAGAGCAACTATAATAATAGTCAGGTATAGATAATGAAAAGCTGTAAATTCAGTATATCCAGGTACCCCTTTCTTTCTTGTCTGAGATAGCATATGTGGGTAAGGATGTTTGTAAGAATGCACAGAGAAATAAATCTTGGGGGTAATAATGTTTTAATAAATAATCATTGCTTTCTGATGCATAAGAGCTTATAATTTGAAGTGTGACAGATTATATAAAGTGTACATCTTCCATTCCAATTACTTTTCTGTGTTACTGAAGTGAATTACTTTTTAAAGATGACTATCCCAGTGTATGCTGGTCTAACAAAAATATCCCAAATGTTCTGAATTCCAAACAATATTAAAACAAATAATTTGAAACATTCAAAATAGATTTTAATCTCCAAAATGTAAAAACACACTCTATCATGTATCCCATCATGTGATTTTTGGTTCATATGTCCAGCTAAGAAAACCCATGGGTAACTTTGAGATTTTTGTGTTTACTGTGCAAAATGCCAGTCGAACTTGAGTTTGTTTGCAGACACGCAGTAAAGCCAATTTACTGACACCTGGTTATGGTAAAGGGAAGTACAGCACTTATTTGCAGGGCACCAAGCAAGGACAACATGCAGTTGATGCTCATAAGACTTGAACTTCTTCAGATCAGATCAGATCAGATCAGTCGCTCAGTCATGTCCGACTCTTTGTGACCCCATGAACTGCAGCACGCCAGGCCTCCCTGTCCATCACCAACTCCCAGAGGTCACTCAGATTCACATCCATCGAGTCAGTGATACCATCCAGCCATCTCATCCTCTGTTGTCCCCTTCTCCTCCTGCCCCCAATCGCTCCCAGCATCAGAGTCTTCTCCAACGAGTCAACTCTTCACATGAGGTGGCCAAAGTACTGGAGTTTCAGCTTTAGCATCATTCCTCCAAAGAAATCCCAGGGCTAATCTCCTTCAGAATGGACTGGTTGGGTCTCCTTGCAGTCCAAGGGACTCTCAAGAGTATTCTCCAACACCACACTTCAAAAGCATCAATTCTTTGGTGCTCAGCCTTCTTCACAGTCCAGCTCTCACATCCATACATGACCACAGGAAAGACCATAGCCTTGACTAGGCGAACCTTTGTTGGCAAAGTGATGTCTCTGCTTTTGAATATGCTATCTAGGTTGGTCATAACTTTCCTTCCAAGGAGTAAGCATCTTTTAATTTCATGGCTGCAGTCACCATCTGCAGTGATTTTGGAGCCCAGAAAAATAAAGTCTGACACTGAACTTCTTGATAGATTTTAATAAAGGGTTTTTAATGTCAACATTGGGGTAAGGATTGTAGTGTGCATGGATGACAGCATATCTGTTTACAACGTGATTCCTAGAGTCTTTTCAATCTACCATCGACACTTACTGCTGAGAAACAAAAAAATTTTCATTCAAAATATTACTGCTCATTGACAATCCACCTGATCACCCAAGGGCTCTGATGGAGATGAAAAATGAGGTTAATGTTGTTTTTTTGTGCCTACAAATGCAACATCCAGTCTGAAGCGCATGGATCAAGTGATAATTTTGACTTTCAAGTGTTACTATTGAAGTTCATATATTTCCTAAGGGTATAGCTGCCATAGCTAGTGATTGTTCTAAGGCAAAGTCAATCAAAAACTTTGGGAAAGCATTCGCCATCCTCAGTTCAGTTCAGCCGCTCAGTCGTGTCCAACTCTTCACGACCCCATTGGTTACAGCATGCCAGGCCTCCTTGTCCATCACCAACTCCCAGAGTCTACTCAAACTCATCTCCATGGAGTCGGTAATGCCATCAAACCATCTCATCCTCTGTCATGCCCTTCTCCTCATGCCTTCAATCTTTACCAGCATCACGTTCTTTTCAAATGAGTCAGCTCATTGCATCACGTGGCCAAAGTATTGGAGTTTCATCTTCAACATCACTCCTTCTAGTGAACGCCCAGGATTGATCTCCTTTAGGATGGACTGGTTGGATCTCCTTGCGATCCATGGGAATCTCAAGAGTCTTCTCAAGCACCACAGTTCAAAAGCATCAATTCTTTGGTCCTCAGCTTTCTTTATAGACCAACTCTCACATTCATACATGACTACTGGAAAAACCATACCTTTGACTAGACAGATCTTTGTTGGTAGAGTAATGCCATGGCTTTTTAATAAACTATGTTGGTCACAGCTTTCCTTCCAAGGAGTAAGCATCTTTTAATTTCATAGCTGTGGGCACAGTCTGCAGAGATTTTGGAGCCCCCCAAAATAAAGTCAGCCACTGTTTACCCATCTATTTTCCATGAAGTGATAGGACCAGGTACCATGATCTTAGTTTTCCAAATGTTGAGCTTTAAGCCAACTTTTTCACTCTCCTCTTTCATTTTCTTCAAGAGGCTCTTTAGTTCTTCTTAACTTTCTGCCATAAGGGTGATGTCATCTGCATATCTGAGGTTATTGATATTTCTTCCAGCAATCTTGATTCCAGCTTGTGCTTCTTTCAGCCCAGCATTCTCAGGATGTACTCTGCATATAAGTTAAATAAGCCGGGTGACAATGTACAGCCTTGACTTACTCCTTTTCCTGTTTGGAACCAGTCTGTTGTTCATGTCCAGTTCTAACTGTTGCTTCCTGACCTGCATACAGGTTTCTCAAGAGTCAGGTCAGGTGGTCTGGTATTCCCATCTCTTTCAGAATTTTCCACAGTTTATTGTGATCCACACAGTCAAAGGCTTTGGCATAGTTAATAAAGCCGAAATAGATGTTTTTTTTTTTTTTTTTCTGGAATTCTGTTGCTTTTTTGATGATCCAGCGGATGTTGGCAATTTGATCTCTGATTCCTCTGCCTTTTCTAAAATCAGCTTGAACATCTGGAACTTCATGTTTCACATATTGCTGAGGCCTAGCTTGGAGAATTTTGAGCATTACTTTACTAGCGTGTGAGATAAGTGCAATTGTATGGTAGTTTGAGCATTCTTTGGCATTTCCTTTTTTTGGGATTGGAATGAAAACTTCACCATCCTAGATGCCATTAAAAACATTTGTGACTCATGGGCAGATGTCAACATATCATCATTAACAACAATTTGGGAGAAATTTATGCAAATCCTCATGGATGACTTTGAGGGGTTCAAGACTTCAGTGTTGGAAATAATTGCAGATACCGTAGAAATAGCAAGAGAACTTGAATTAGAAATGAAACCTGAAGATATTACTAAATTGCTACAGCAAGTTCTAGAGGACTGACGTCAATTTTGAAAGAAGTTCTACTGTGAGGTATATGTTATCAAACAGTACTTCAGCTACAGAGAAATTGTTCTTAAACAGAAGAGTGAATTGAAGCAGCAGACTGCATTGTTTTATTATTTTAAAGAATTGCCACAGCCACCTCAACTTTCAGCAGCCACCACCCTCCTCAGTAAGCAGCCATCAACATCAAAACAAAAACAAAATAAGAACCTGCCAGCAAAAAGTTTATGACTTGCTGTGAGTTCAGAATACAGCATTTTTTTAGCAATAAAGCAATTTAAATGAAAGAACATGCATTGTTTTTTTAGACATAATGCTATTATTGCACAAAATAGACTACAGTAAACACAACTTCTGTACGCACTGGGGACTCAAAATTTGTGTGATTTATTTTATCCCAGTGTACAACTTGTGGCAATGATTTGGAATTGAGCCTTCAATATTTCTGAGGGGTGTTTGTGTATTATTTTCATTGTCAGCACATTGGAATATATTTGACTGATAAATTTGAATATTTTATGGTCAAAAAGATTCACAGTATGAAATTTGACAGCTCTGTTACAAAGCTTGAACACTGATAATTTTGATAACAGTAACTGTCATTGGAGTAGGACCTGAGTTCAGAGACAAGAGATTGATGATCCCAGGCATGAGAGAGAAGCAGTCAATTATTTTCTGTGTATCCTTCCAGTCATAGTAATTTTATGACTAGTGAATCTGTTGATCAGATTTATAAATGATTTTCCTTTTCAGTGAAAATGACTACTTTTAAAGACTGTCCTATTACATGTATATTTAAATGAAGCATTCTTCTCTGGAAGATGATCAGATTTCAAAGGTAATATCATTACACTCCAGGCATATATGTATCTCTCGTACTATCTATATATCTATTGCTAGATAAAAATACCAGAGAACATGAAATGTGAAATTCTGATTTGAGGATCAAGCTACCAAATTACTTATCATTTATTTACAACAATTTTAAAATTTTTTACAATTTCTTGGTACAAACTCATAGTGTGAAGAAGAAGGCATACAAACTCATTCAGTAACTCTTTTCAAATAGCTGTATTACACTGAATAGGAGGTAAAATATTATGATAATATAAAACTGTGAAGAAAAGTTTTACTTTTTATTTAGAGAGCCACATATGACTTTAAAAAGAAATTAACTTTCTCAGTAAATATAATTAAAAATAATGTGATCTTAATTTTACATGCTCACTAAAAGTCCTTTATTTAACAATTAACTCATAAATTAAAAAAAATAATCATTGGGTCATTTATTTTCCTGGAATTGAACTGCAGGAGTTGCTTGTATATTTTTGAGATTAATTATTTGTCAGTTGCTTCATTTGCTATTATTTTCTCCCATTCTGAAGGCTGTCTTTTCACCTTGCTTAAAATTTCCTTTGTTGTGCAGAAGCTTTTAATTTTAATTAGGTCCCATTTGTTTATTTTTGCTTTTATTTCCAATATTCTGGGAGGTGGGTCATAGAGGATCCTGCTGTGATTTATGTTGGAGAGTGTTTGGGCCAAATAACTAAACAGACATTTCTCCAAAAAAAGACATACAGATGGCTAACAAACACATGAAAAGATGCTCAACATCACTCATTATCAGAGAAATGCAAATCAAAACCACAATGAGGTACCATTTCACGCCAGCCAGAATGGCTGTGATCCAAAAGTCTACAAGCAATAAATGCTGGAGAGGGTGTGGAGAAAAGGGAACCCTCTTACACTGTTGGTGGAAATGCAAACTAGTACAGCCATTATGGAGAACAGTGTGGAGATTCCTTACAAAACTGGAAATAGAACTGCCTTATGACTCAGCAATCCCACTACTGGGCATACACACTGAGGAAACCAGAATTGAAAGAGACATGTGTACCCCAATGTTCATTGCAGCACTGTTTATAATAACCAGGACATGGAAGCAACCTAGATGTCCATCAGCAGATGAGTGGATAAGAAAGCTGTGGTACATATACACAATGGAGTATTAAGTTCAGTTCAGTCACTCAGTCATGTCTGACTCTTTGTGACCCCATGAATCACAGCACACCAGGCCTCCCTGTCCATCACCAACTCCCGGGGATCACTCAGACTCACGTCCCCAATCCCTCCCAGCATCAGAGTCTTTTCCAATGAGTCAACTCTTTGCATGAGGTAGCCAAAGTATTGGAGTTTCAGCTTCAGCATCATTCCCTCCAATGAAATCCTAGGACTGATCTTTAGGATGGACTGGTTGAATCTCCTTTCAGTCCAAGGGACTCTCAAGCGTCTTCTCCAACATCACAGTTCAAAAGCATCAGTGTACACAATGGAGTATTACTCAGCCATTAAAAAGAATGCATTTGAATCAGTTCTAACGAGGTGGATGAAACTGGAGCCTACTATACAGAGTGAAGTAAGCCAGAAAGAAAAACACCAGTACATTATGCTGCTGCTGCTGCTAAGTTGCTTCAGTCGTGTACGACTCTGTGCGACCCCATAGACGGCAGACCACTAGGCTCCTCTGTCCCTGGGATTCTCCAGGCGAGAATACTAGAGTGGGTTGCCATTTCCTTCTCCAATACATGAAAGTGAAAAGTGAAAGTGAAGTTGCTCAGTGTGCTGGACTCTTAGTGACCCCATGGACTACAGGCTACCAGGCTCTTCTGTCCATGGAATTTTCCAGGCAAGAGTACTGGAGTGGGTTGCCATTGCCTTCTCCACCAATACAGTACACTAATGCACATATATGGAATTTAGAAACATGGTAACAATAACCCTGTGTGTGAGACAGCAAAAGGAACACAGATGTATAAAACAGTCTTTTGGACTCTGTGGGAGAGGGAGAGGGTGGGATGATTTGGGAGAATGGCATTGAAACATGTATAATATTGTATGTGAAACGAATCGCCAGTCCAGGTTCAATGCATGATAAAGGATGCTTGGGGCTGGTGCACTGGGATGACCGAGAGGGGTGGTATGGGGAGGGGGTAAGAGGGGGGTGCAGGATGGGGAACACATGTACACCCGTGGCAGATTCATGTTGATGTATGGCAAAACCAATGCAATCTTGTAAAGTAATTAGCCTCCAATTAAAATAAATAAATTTATATTAAAAATAATAATCATTGGTTGCTGCTGCTGCTGCTAAGTCACTTCAGTTGTGTCCAAGTCTGTGTGACCCAACAGACGGCAGCCCACCAGGCTCTACCATCCCTGGGATTCTCCAGGCAAGAACACTGGAATGGGTTGCCATTTCCTTCCCCGTTAAATTATTTTCAAAACAAGACTTTATTATGCAGTAATCTCATTTTGAATGTATGAAATCTCAATGGTCCTGTAGATACAGAGTAATGGTTCATATAACAGCTGTCTAAATTAGATGTCTTCTAGGATTAATATTTAATTATATATTAGAGAAATGTATTTTAAAAGAAAATTATATTGCTTGTATATGTATTTTAATAAATAAAATTACTTAGATTTTCTAAATATAAACTATTTTGAAATATTAATGAAAATTTATATTTAAATATACACCTTATAAAGTATTTCAATGTATTTATTTAAAGTTGTATTTTGATTATAGAGTGTTTTTGTACATAGACTCACAATGCATCCATCCAAAAGAGAATTTACAGATAATTTGATTCAACCTCTTTATTTAACTGATGAAGAAACTGACATTCAGAATGGTCATGAGAAATTTACAAATAGAAACCAGATGTTTCAACTCCTGTTCAAATATGTCTTTTTTTACATATGTTGCAACTTCAGGAATCATCAGTTTTCATCAAAATGAACTGCCATTAAGCCCCAATATTAAACATATTTAACCACTCTATTATTTTCAACTGAACATAGGATGATGCAGGTAGAAATGAAACATTTTTCAATATCCCTAGATCATTACTTAAATATTAATATTTGTGCTTGTGTAATTTTATAGAGAAGTGGCAGTTGGCTTTCTACTTGGAAATGCCAGTAGAGCCATGGTTTATTTAATCAAGACAGTTGTAATCTTTTTTCTTGTTTCTATACTTTTTCCATTCTTTACAGTATTCAGTACTTGAAACAGAATCTGTATTTCTTTTTATACCTTCATCCTACTTCTGCATGGTTTTCAGATCTCTTACAACTGTGCAGTTGCTTTCAAAGTGGTGAAAGAGGTGACTTAGCCTTATTTATCTAGCTTGAAAGGTTCATTTTCACATCAGCCTGTAGTCCCCATGCTCCCATACAAATCACAGGACAAGAGTATTTTTTCTATTTTGTAATGTATATTTCTCTTGAATAATGTCCTTGTTTTGAATAACAGAAATAAAAATAACCTTTCTCAAGGAATTATGAGGATTGCACAAAATCACACTTGTAAATGTAAAGTATTACTTGTCTTGAAAATGAAATCTATTTGATGTCTCTCTCTGCCACTGGATGTGATGAAGACAAACCAGAGTAGCATAAGGAAGTGTGTAAGCTTCTGTTGGTCTGAATGGCAAACAGTGATGGATTTCTCACAGGTTTCTCATTTAGTTCAGAACACATAGAGTTTTCTCATTTAGTAATTCAGACTCACTCTCATACCACATTAAAATCTCCACACACTGAAACAAAATGTTTGAATGAAGAAGATGTTTCACAACTTCAACATAAGTGAAGGGCATTTTCAGTGACCTTCACTATTATTTAAGGAATTTGTCTGCTGGACAGCCTTTTTTTTTTTTTTTTTAATATAGAGTATTCTGCATCTTTTGATCTTTAGCATCCTGAAAAACACTAAAGGATTGTTCCCTATGACCAGTATAATTAAAGCAGTGTACTGGCATTTTGAATTTATGTGCCAACAGGTGCCCTAATATAAGAAAATATAAAAGGGTATTTAATTTTGACAAGACACTGCCTAAGTTCTTAAAAAGAGAAACAACTTTTGGTAGAACAGAATTATTGTACCTCAAATAGTAAGTCAGTTATCATTTCTTAATTTATCTTTCTATTTCTTTGTAAAGACTCATCAATAGCTGTTGGGGTGCTGAACTTTTAAAGAAAGCTTAAAAAGCAGAATTATTTTATGGTTATGATTGTTAGTTATTTTGCCTTTGAATTGGAAGAAAAATCAAAGAAGGATATATGAGCAACCATTTGAAGAGTGCTAAAAGCCACAAAACTGATATACTTAGTATGACATTTAAATATTTATATACTATAGGACTCTTCTGAATAGTAATTATCACAAACTTAAGTGCAATGCTAATGTATCTGAAATGATTTTCATTGCCAGAACATGCTGCAGGGATTATTTGAGGAAAAAAAAAAAAAATCAGGCATTGTCTAGAATTTCTAGGCAAATAATTAAATCAGTCACCTTTCTAATTAGAAATGATTTCCAAATTATAAAATATAAAGGCAAATTTGTATCAATTGAATATATATATTTCATATTTGTTAGAGTGGAACTGTATATAAATATGTGTACATAAGTACATGTATGTGCTTATGGGGTAAATATGACACATGTATGTTTTTAAGGCTTCTTATGTAATACATTTCTAAGGCAACTTATGATTATTTGAAGCCAAATAATGTTATATAAAGCCATTATACTATGTAGTCCACACCCTTGGTGCCCTGCTTACATCACCTTTATTGGACTGGAGTGCCTATGTCTCTGCGTCTGTGAGTGTTGGCTGACAATAGTTGAATGATGTTCCCTTATCCTGAAAAATGGTCTTGGCAAAATGGAGTTTTCTTACACATAGGGAAGTAGCTCACAGTTTTGCACTCACCTTGCTGCTGCTAAGTTGCTTCAGTCCTGTCTGACTCTGTGCGATCCCACTGACGGCAGCCCACAAGGCTTCCCAGTCCCTGGGATTCTCCAGGCAAGAACACTGGAGTGGGTTGCCATTTCCTTCTCCAATACATGAAGGTAAAAAGTGAAAGTGAAGTCGCTCAGTCCTGTCTGACTCTGAGCAACCCCATGGACTGCAGCCTACCTGGCTCCTCCATCCATGGGATTTTCCAGGCAAGAGTACTGGAGTGGGGTGCCATCGCCTTCTCCTTACACTCACCTTAGGCATGGATAAAGCCAAAGACCGACAGATACGGGAGTATTGAAAGCTAGCAACCTTCCCTCAAGGTTGACCATTTTGTCCTGGCATTTATGTTCTCCGTTGGTTCAGGCTGAAACTAGAGAAGTCAAATCTTTATCCAGCTTTTTTTTTTTTTCCTGCTTAATCTTGCTTCCTCACACTTTCATAGATTTTACTGACATAATTTCATCACTATATCACTTGCACAATAATCCTTCTTTTAATCTCCACTCAGGGAATCTGAACCTGGAAAAAATAACCCAGGTACCACTGTGTAAAATAAGATTACAGCAGAAATCGGATGCTTTGAAAGGTCATTATTTGCATAAGTCTATTCAGTTACTTAAAAGTTACTATTCAATTAATTAAAAGACACTTACTCCTTGGAAGGAAAGTTATGACCAACCTAGACAGCATATTGAAAAGCAGAGATATTACTTTGCCAACAAAGGTCCGTCTAGTTAGGGCTATGGTTTTTCCAGTGGTCATGTATGGATGTGAGAGTTGGACTATAAAGAAAGCTGAACACAGACGAATTGATGCTTTTGAACTGTGGTGTTGGAGAAGAAAGACTCTTGAGAGTCCCTTGGACTTCAAGGAGATCCAACTAGTCCATCCTAAAGGAGATTAGTCCTGGGTGGTCATTGGAGGGACTGATGCTGAAGCTGAAACTCCAATATTTTGGCCACATTATGTGAAGAGCTGACTCATTGGAAAAGGCTCTGATGCTGGGAGGGATTGGGGGCAGAAGGAGAAGGGGACGACAGAGGATGAGATGGCTGGATGGCATCACTGACTTGATGGACATGACTTTGAGTGAACTCCGGGAGATGGTGATGGATAGGGAGGCCTGGCATGCTGTGATTCATGGGGTTGCAAAGAGTTGGACACGACTGAGCGACTGAACTGAACTGAACTGAACTGATGTTTTTTTTAAACAATATTGAAACTGATGTCATTTTTAACAACTTTGAGAGCTTCTTGCAGGTTTTGTTAAAGTTATATAAAGTAGAAATAAAATATGGAGAAGGAAATAGCAACCCTTTCTAATATTCTTGCCAAGAGAACCCCATGGACAAAGGAGCCAAGTAGACTACAGTCCATGTTGTAGCAAAGAGTCAGACATGATGTAGCAACTAAACACAACAACAATTCAGTTACTGCCTAATGGTTTGAAGAGGTCCTAAAGAACCTTAAGATTCTAGAAAAATTGGGAAAACATTCTGCATAGAGCTATCATGTTTCTGCATGTCTTGAATCAACTTTTGTTCTGGAGTATCTAACATTAGGATTATAAAGACTTATTTTAGAAGAGTTTTAGATTCACAGAATAATTGAGAGAAAGATACAGAGATTTCCCGTATAATTCCTATACCTAAACAGCCTCCCCCATTATCAGTATCTCCCACCAGAATCATACAATGTGGAGGAGCCTTTCCAGACTGACTTACTATTAATAATATGCATTTGTGATCCTTCTATGCATTTAATGTACCTCTATATCTTTTCATAATGCGGTAGATCATTTGCTTTTGGTGCTGAATAATGTTCCATTGTCTGGAAGTACCATAGTTTATTTATCCATTTTCCTAATGAAGTACCTTCGTTGCTTCCAAGTTAAGGCAGTTATAAGTAAAACTGCTATAAACTTCTGTGTGCAGAATTTGTGTGGATTTAAATGTGTTAACATAAATTTGGAATCCTTCAGTTATATAAAAATTTAATGAAATCTCAATTAAATAGAGTTGGAAGACCAAAATCGGGTGCTCTCACATCCTGTGATGATAAGAGAGACCAATAGGAAGAAGAAAAACTTCTTCCCTGGCAAAGACTCAGCCAGTGAAAAGCCATGGACTTTGTTTACTAGAGCCCTCCCAACTTCCTTTTCATCTCAATAAAAGCATTCTCCTTCCCTTCCTGTTTCAGACTTGGGTGTGGTTTGCTATAATTTGAGACCCTGAATTGCAATTCCCTGCTGATCCCAAATAAAACTGTCTTTGCTGGAGAAATATGTGGTAGTATGTTTCAAGTCAACTGGTAGATACCAAGGAGCCTGGTTGCTGGATCACAGAGAAGTAATATGTAAAGTTTTATTTATAAGAAGCTGATAAACTATCTTCCAAAGTTGCTGTACCATTTTGCCATCACTCCAGCAATGACTGAGAGTTCCTGTTGTTCCATATCTTCTTCAGAATTTGGTGTCAGTGTTTTGAATTTTACCCATTCTAACAGATGTGTAGTAGTATATCATCTGCATTTACATTTCTCTGTTGACATATTATATGATTTGGCACATCTTTTCTAATGCTGGATATTTTCTTTGGTGAGGTATCTGAAAGGGCCTTTGGCCTAGTTTTTACTTGGGTTGTTTGTTTTCTTATTGCAGAGTTTTAAGTTTATTTATTTATTTATACTTTGGTTAAGTCTTAATTTGATGTGTCTTTTCAAGTGTTTGTTTTCCCAGCCTGTGGCTTGTCTTCTAATTCACTGAACATTGTCTTTCAGAAAAAAATTTTTAATTTTTATTAAAGACAGTTTTTTATTTTTTTAATCGATCTTGCTTTTTATATTATACCTAAAAGTCATCACTATATGCACAATTATGTAGATTTTTGCCTATGTTTTTAGGAGGTTTATAGTTTCCCATGACTTCATGGGAAATAGATGGGGAAACAGTGACAGACTTTATTTTTTTGGGCTCCAAAATCACTGCAGATGGTGACTGCAGCCATGAAATTAAAAAACGCTTACTCCTTGGAAGGAAATTTATGACCAACCTAGATAGCATATTCAAAAGCAGAGACATCACTTTGCCAACAAAGGTCTGTCTAGTCAAGGCTATGCTTTTTCCTGTGGTCATGTATGGATGTGAGAGTTGGACTGTGAAGAAGGCTGAGCGCTGAAAAATTGATGCTTTTGATCTGTGGTGTTGGAGAAGACTCTTGAGAGTCCCTTGGACTGTAAGGAGGTCCAACCAGTCCATTCTGAAGATCAGCCCTGGAATTTCTTTGGAAGGAATGGTGCTAAAGCTGAAACTTCAGTACTTTGGCCACCTCATGCGAAGAGTTGACTCATTGGAAAAGACTCTGATGCTGGGAGGGATTGGGGGCAGGAGGAGAAGGGGATGACAGAGGATGAGATGGCTGGATGGCATCACTGACTCAATGGACATGAGTCTGAGTGAACTCCGGGAGTTGGTGATGAACAGGGAGGCCTGGCGTGCTGCGATTCATGGGATCGCAGAGAGTTGGACATGACTGAGCGACTGAACTGAACTGAACTGAACTGAGTTTCACATTTATCGTTTAGGTCTGTCTTACATTTTGTTAACTTTTATGAAGGATGTTAGTTAGTCTGTACCTAGAGTTTTTTGTTTTATTTTTACGTATGGATGTCCAGTTGTTCCAGCACCATTCATTGAAGAGACTATTTTGTACCATTGCATTGTCCTTGTTCTTTATCAAAGATCAGTTGACTATCAGTCAGTTCAGTTCTCATAATGATGTAGTTTTTTTTAGGGGCTATCCATTCTGTCCCATTGATCTATTTATTTGTTCTTTTGCCAACACTCCAATTTCTTGATTACTGTAGCCTTGTGGTAAGTCTTGAAATTGGATATTAGTCTTTCACCTTTGTTCTTTACTTTCAGTATCATGTTGGCTATTCTCTGTCTTCTGTCTCTCCATTTAAACTTTTGAAACAGTTTCTTACTGTCTATAAATAGCTTTCTAGGATTTTGATTGAGATGAATCTATAGATCAAGTTGTGAAGAACTGTTATCTTAAGAGTATTGTGTATTCATATCCATGACATGCACTATCTCTCCATTTATTTATTTTTTTATTTCATTTATCAAATTTTCGTAGTTCTCTTCATATATATATTTTATACATTTTATTAGATTTATACCTAAGTAATTTATTGGATCCTAATTTGAGTGGAATTGTTTAAGTCTTTTTAATTTATTTTGTTACAATATTGCTTGTTTTATGCCTTGTCCTTTGGCCATGAGGCACATGGGATCCTAGCTACAACTAGAAATCAAACCTACAGCCCCTGCATTCGAAGGCAAAGTCCTAACCACTGGACCACCAGGGAAAACTCAGAGATTGTATCTTTTTTTTTTTTTTTTTTCTTTTCACTCGTTCATTACTGGTATACAGAAAAATGACTGACTTTTATATAGTAGCCTTGTATTCTTTTACTCAGCTGTAATTGTTTATTACTTCCAGGAGTTTATTTGCTGATAGTTTTGAATTTTCTACATAGATAATCATGTCATCTGTCAGTTAAGACAGTTGTGTGTTCCTTACATATATATGTAGATTTTATTCCCTTTTATTATCTTGTTCCATTAGCTAGAACTTCAAGTAAGACATTGAGAAGGAGTGGTGATAGTAGCCTTTCTTGCCTTGTACCTGATCTTAGTAGGAAAATTTCAAGTTTCTCAGCATTAAGTATGATGTTAACTGTACACTTATTGTAGATATTCATTATCAAGCTGCATAAGTTCTCCTCTATTATTATTTTATGAAGAATTTCTGTCATTAATAGGTGTTGGATTTTATCAAATGCTTTTTCTGCACCTACTTATGTGATCATGTGAGTTTTCTTTATTTAGCTTATTGATATCAAGGATTGCATTAATTGATTTTCAAATGTTGAACCACCTTCTCATGCTTGCAATAAATCCCACTTGGATGAGGTGTATAATTCTTTTTATACAGTGTTGGTTCTATTTGCTAATGTTTTGGTGAGGATTTTCACACATATTTTTATGAGAAATATTGGCCTGTAATTTTCTTTCCATGTAACATTTTTATCTGGATTTTGATTTTAGGGGAATGCTGGCCTCATTGGCTGTGTTAAGATGTATTCTTTCCACTTCTGTCCCCGAGAGAGATTGTAGAGAATTGGTAGAATACATTTCTTAAGTGGTACAATGTCCCAGTGAACCCATCTAGGCCTGGTGCTCTCTGTTTTGGAAAAATATTAGTTCTGGAGTATCTTTTCAAGGAGGTTTGTATAGGATACAAGTATAATGATAGTGTTAATGACTCTCTTCATGCCAGAGTAGTGATTTGTTTTTGTCCAATTTAATAAGTATTGTGTCTCCATCTGGGATAAAGTTTGGATAGACTTGCTAGCAGCTGCCTTATATAGTTAGAATTCCTTAAACTCATGGTTTCCTTACCTGTGATGTAAACCTGCATGTGCAGCATGCCTCCAGCTGCTCTGTATCACGCTGTGGGACGTGGTGGGGGTGGTGCTGAGGGAAACAAGTGCAGCCCTGCAGCCTGTGGTGCTGTTGTGCTTCAAGTAATAAAATCTTATACCTCTGATCAGGGAGTCTCTTGTATTCTGCCAGCATCTATAAAATAAAAACACTTGTGGGGAAATTTCCCTATGTTTTCTATAGTTAAGCTTCTTTAGAACCTCTTTAGGCCAATAACTAAACCATAAAACAAAGTTAAATATCATATCCTTCATAGTTCCTCATAAGAAATCTCCCCAGAAAGATATACACATATCCATTATCAAGCAAGGGAAAACACCATGGAGAAGGGAATACCTGTAGAAGGGAATATCCACTCCAGACATCCTGGAGAAGGGAATACCCACTCCAGTATTCTTGCCAGGAGAATTCCATGGACAGAGTAGCCTGGTAGGCTACAAGTCCATGGGGTCCCAAAAAGTCAGACATGACTGAGCAACTAAAACTATCCAGTAAAGGTAAGTGGGCAGAGATTCAGATATTATGATAACATCACATCTAAGGAAACAGATTTAATTGAAAACAATATAAAGTAAGCATGTCTTAAGTTATCTTTGAAAATTTAATGATTAGAGTCAGATTCTGTTGTTTACTGAGATCTTCCAAACAGATGTGATCCATCACAGACTTCATTGTAAAGGGATTTCAAATATGTTAATAATATATATGCATAAATACTCAGCTTGGAGTGAAAGGTTCTTGACTGACATTTTTAATTCTAGAGACTTATCCTTATTCTTGGAATAAGGAGGTTATAAAATAATCAGTATATCTTAAGCCACATGAATTTAGACATTTTTTTTCCCCTGTGTTTTACTCTATTGGCCAAACTGATAATCATTCAGTGAATAAATTTGTGACATTAGATTCTACCTACATTTCTCATTGACATATATCTTCCACTTGAATTTCAGGCTATTTTTCTTTTCATTTGGGACAATCATGAATTTTTAAAATAGATACAAACAAGTCTTACCTTAGAACATTTTTATAACATTTAAAAGTTTTTCATTAAAGTCAGATAAAACATGAATAAGAGCAGAATGCTTTAACTTTTGTATGTCAGAAGGTTAAGTTGAGGCTTCTCACAGATGACTTCAAATTAACATTTAATCATTCTATTTTCCTAACATTTGGATTTTAGCGAAAAGGTGAATCAAGACATTTAAACTTCTGGAAAAGTTAAGCTCTGAGGTTCACTCCCAAAACAACCTCCTGCCATGTATTCATACTTACTGTGTTTAACAAAAAGAAGCCATGTTCAAATGAATCTAAGATCATGTCCAGCTTTGACATTCTATGATGAATCTGAGACCTTAAATATCAATTAGAAAATTATCTTAATGAAAAATCATGATACATTTATAGCTATTTGGGAGAACACATACAGGGAAATACTGATAGTACTAGGTACAAAGCTGAGTTTATATAGTGGTGATAATTGTGTACTAGATGCACATGATGGAATGTTTAGAAATTAAAATAGAGATGAGATTTGAATGATAACCAAACATATGCTTGATGATTAACAAAGTCATCTCAGACAGTAGTTATGTAGACATAAGGGTATAAGAGTCTGATATGTTTGAGAACTACAAATGCATAGTTTAGAGTTACTGGAACATAAACTTTGAGTTAGGAAAGAGCTGAGAAGAATTTTATCACAGGCAAAGGCCAGCCCATGAACATTTAATGAAAAGGAATTTGATTTGTATATCACCGGTTATCACCATTGACATCTTTGAGGAAGTTTGCGATATAATTAGATTCCTCATTTTCAATCCTTACCACTAGCAAAAGGATGTATAGGAAGTAAGAGAAGTAGGAAGGAGGTAACAGATCACTATGACAAAGGATGAATGCAGCCAGCTGAGTGTAATTTGAAGATGAACACAAGGTTACAGTCTTTCTTCAAAATCAGTCTCAGATTTATGCTATTTGGGAACTTGGACAGCATCTCTTAAGTATGAGTCCAGGGTGCTGTTTGCATTGGAAGGACTGATGCTGAAGCTGAAACTCCAATATTTTGGCCACCTGATGCGGAGAACTGACTCATTTGAAAAGACCCTGATGCTGGGAAAGATTGAAGGCAGGAGGAGCAGGGAATGACAGAGGATGAGATGGGTGGATGGCATCACTGGACATGAGTGTGAGTAAATGCTGGGAGTTGGCGATGGACAGGGAAGCCTGGCTCACTGCACTTCATGGGGTCACAAAGAGTCAGACACGACTGAGCAACTGAACTGAACTGAACTGAACTCCATATCTAGTGTATATAGACAAACTATAATCTATTTTTATTCTATTTCTTAAACTTGATAGGAACTACATTTTCAAAAGTGGAAGAGCTTATAAAAATTTATTGTTAGCATGCATTTTAGAATTCTCTAAATAAAAAAAAAGAACATTAAACAGGAATATTCTCTGCAAAATTGAATACAGTTTTTAGTAACTTGAAACAGTCTTAAATCATTTACCAGAAATACCTAGGACTGAGGCTCTCACTTTATATCAGAATGTAAAAAATGCCAGCCCTTTAATGTGTAACTTTGATGATGGTGTAGTGCTCTTATGAAAATATTTCTTGACATTTCTGTTGTACTCAACATATCTCAGACACAGAGCATTTTATAAATAGAATTTTAAGTACTTTAGTGAAAGAAACCAGTAAAGCATCAAATACTGGTCTTGTATCCTATCTTTACTTCCTTCCTGATTTGAAAACTTAAAAGACATGTTCAATTATATATTTTAAATAAGTATTTGTCAAACACCTAGTTGCAGGGCACTAGTGGAAAGTATGGAATCCCAGGTTCCAGTTCAAATTCAAAGAATCAATAACTCCTGGAAAGGAGTACTGAAAATTGAATTGCAAATATAACCCATGAAAGTCTTCAGAACAGACCTTTCTGGAAGTTAATTGCATTATCTCACTCATTATTTGCAAACTGAGCAATATGGCATTGTAACACTTCAAGTAAGCTAATAAGTAACAGTATTTCCTTGTGTTCTTCACTTATGATTTAAAAGAAGGTAACTAATGGAATTAAGAATGGCTGTAATAGGAAAGAGAATGATATACCTGCAGTTTGAATGAGGTGTGGATGACAAAGATGAAATGGTGAATGGCAGTTTGGACAATACCTGTCCCTGGATTCCTAAGTGAGTAACAAGGACTTTTTTTTTTTTTTTTTTTTTTCCTGAATGAAAGTATCGATCGAGGTTATTGATGGCAGTAATAAATATCACTAAGTCAAGGAACAATCACTGAAGGCATTTCTTATCCCCCCAATTCAGTTGACATAATCCACTAAAATCAACAACCAGGTGTTCAGCTTCCTCAATAATTTTGTAGTCAAGGTCATATTTTCCCAGAGTGTTTAATGTTATGACAGAATCAGGAACCTTTCTAAAGCTAAGAAAGGTTATGTGTACAGTACTTCTTTGATTGCTCATATCTGTCACCCTGTCCTGAGGAAAAAAGACTATTTGACAGGAATTCTTTTAAATTTTGCCCTAATAGGACGAGGAACATGTTTCATGCAATTTTAGGTAAGCAGAGTACTGTGGATTTCTAGATAGAAGGGTGCTGATAGTCTTCTAGATTCATGCTCTTAGGTGATCTTTTCTTAAGCTGGACTGTTACTTCTAGATGTTATAAATTATGATTATGAGCCCCTATCTCTGGTGACTTGAAATAACCACTTTCTGGGTTGTTGTTGTTTTTTATTTTTAATAACTTTTTAAACTCTTGATGTCTACATTTTACTTTGTTCGTATTGTGCAGAATAAAGAGTTTCTTATTCTGTTTTGTTTTAGGTTAAGAGTTGTCACAGCAAGCATCTTAAGTACAAAATCATGAGAGATCTCTCATTTAAATTGCACTTTGGCATGGGAAAGAGGAAGGAAAACCAGAACATATATTTGGAAGAGAATGGCATGATAACAGATTTATATAAGGAATCATCACTTGATGGAATTGAAATTTTACTAATTTGATAATTAATGAAAGTGTAGTGATAGGATGTTTTGTGTCTATCAACTCTCCAGCAGATAGATAATAAACCACAACAGATGGAGAGTCAGGATTTGTGAAAAATGCCTGGAGTAGTTTGTAGGTGATAATTATAGTAATATTTAGAGAAAGAGAAATCAAGGCTTTAGATTGATAGTGAAAGTCATTATGAGCCATAAAAGTTTCTTTCTTTGAAAATTTGCTCTATAGATTGCAAATTTAAGTTTTTTTAAAAGAGCAAATAAAATTACTATTTTAGGTATTGACCAGAATCTAATTCATTTAATTAAAATACTTAAGTATTTCAACCCTGCTTAAATCCAGCCACCTTTATCACCAGGCAGAAGGCAGTCCCCAGAGGTGGAACACAGCATGCAGGAGGAAGTCCTCAGAGGTGGAACAAAGCATTTGAGAATATTCAAGCCTTCCTAGTGCTATCTCAGAAGCACAGACATCACAGGATGTGGAAATATTATGCCTTCCTACTCATCCTCAAAATTATTTGTATTTCCCTGTTAATGTGTTGTTCACTAAGGTTACAGTGATCATCTTTTAGCTTAATAAAAATGCATCCTTGTTTTCAGCAATATCCTATCATTTCTCTCATATTTTTTCAAAATCAAGTAAACTCTTGTAGTTTGATCAGGTTCCTGGATGTTAAGAACTGGATGTTAAGAACAAGTTTAACAAAATGAAAGTAAATCTCAGAAATATCTCTAAAACTAAGCATGCTGTCAGTCCTTGTCTAATCATAGATATTCAAAACTATGAGAAAAATATGTAAAAGAAAAATGTTTAAGTGACTGATTTCTTTTGTTTTTCCTCTTTTTTGTGGAGGCTAGACAATTATTTCTACAAAGTTTCAGTAGTGGGGGAAAAAGTTGTCTTTACCAGGGAATATGCAGGCGACTATCTTATTCTTCTAATCTGTATGCGAAAGAGGTCAAATTCCTGCCTCGATGTCAGAGCTAGAGGAGGGAAGTGTGTAGTTCTCTTCACTATATTCCACCACCAGCCACTGTCCCTCTTCTATGCTGATTTGACATTTGACATGTTATACCTGCTAGATGCATGTATGCAGCAGCTGTGTATTTTGTCTTTACTATTTTTATTGCACTTTTCAAAGTTATTCGTCTACGTAAGCAATGCAAAAGAATAGGTATAGAAAATAGTAGATATAGCACAAGTGAAAGTGAAAGTTGCTCAGTTGTGTCCAACTCTTTGCAACCCCATGGTCTATACAGTCCATGGAATTCTCCAGGCCAGAACACTGGAGTGGGCAGCCATTCCCTTCTCCAGGGGATCTTCCCAACCCAGGGATCGAACCCAGGTCTCCTACATTGCAGGTGGATTCTTTACCATCTGAGCTACCAGGGAGGCCCGAGTCATGGTCAAAAGCAAGTGCTTAACTATAGGATCAGTTGACCAGTGAACTTCTTTACAGTTGATGCAGGTTAGCTCAATAGGCACTTCACCTGGCCTTTGAAGACCTTGAGACAGTGCTGCTAATTTACGTGTGGAAGTTCCTGTCATTTTCAGGAATCTATGGGCTTCCCAGCGTGGGTAGTCTCTTAGTGGACCCGCTGCTTTGACACAGGTTTGTTTCTTGTCTCAGAGTTGAGGGTATTTAGTGTTTCTTTACTTATGTTTGACACAACCTTGGGGAAGCTCAATGGCTTGATTGTCCTTCATTATGACCAAATTCTGCAACATTCAAGGTAATCTTTCCACTGTTTTCTTCTGTGTAAATTTGATTCTCTTTCCCAAGCATGCCTCCTCTTCTTGATCTTTAGACTCTAATCCTTCTATTTCCCAACCTGATTTGGCCACCATAATCTCTTCCCTTTGGAGCCTTTACTCCTCAAAAGTTTAGAAAGCCAAAAAACAGAAGCCATACAAAGCAGAAGAGCAGCAAAAACAAACATCTGCTTTTCTTATACTATTTCTAAATACATTATAAATGCAACAGAATATATACAATTATATTTCTTCAGTATGCTGCTGCTGCTGCTGCTAAGTCGCTTCAGTCGTGTCCGACTCTGTGCGACCCCATAGACGGAAGCTCACCAGGCTCCCCCGTCCCTGGGATTCTCCAGGCAAGAACACTGGAGTGGGTTGCCATAGTCATAGATTTAAATTTCTTCAGGCTTTTTAATAGTTTACTACTTGTATATTTTATCCCTTTATTATTGTTATGTTTCTACACTTCAACATTGTCCATATTCCACAATAAAAATTTTCATACGTGTAGCTTTATTATGCTGAATAATTTCCTTAAAGCAAATTCTCAGTAGTGCATCAAAGTTTGTGGGAATCTTTATTGTTTTGATAGATATTAAAATCCTATCCCTTGTATTTAATAATGTATTAATTTAATTTAATAATGTATCCCTTGTATTTAATAATGAAGCTGCTGCTAAGTTGCTTCAGTCGTGTCCAACTCTGTGCGACCCCTTGGACTGCAGGCTCTTCTGTCCATGGGATTTTCCAGGCAAGAGTACTGGGGTGGGGTGCCATTGCCTTCCCCTAATAATGTATAAATATTGTAAAAAAAAATATTGCAGAGAGTTTACCACAGAAAAACTGTATTGACATAGTCAGTTTTATTTTCAAGACATAAGAATTTTTAAATACTGTGTTTTAAGATATGTCCATTTCCTCTATTAGGTAAATAATATATATGGAAAACTTCTAATTTGCTATTTATTAGTTTATATAATCAGTGAATTACTTGCCAATAAAAATGATTTTTTATTGATACAATTCTCATTTGTCCTTTCAATATTAAGTCATTCCTCTAATTTTTAGTAAGCTTTAAATAAAAATTATATAAACATCAGTTTCTTATTTCATCCATTTTACACTATTCTTCATGGACTTTTACTTCGTAGAATAAGTGTATCAACCACATATCCCCATCACCATCTTTTTTTTCCTTCTTTATTATCTCTCTTTAATAATGTCAAATTTAACTATAATTTTATGTTGTTCTGCTAGCAATATTTTAATTTTAGCTTAGTAAATTTATTATAACATCAGTTCTATCCAAGCTTTGTCCACCAGTTTATTTCAATCACTGTAAAGTAATTAGCAAATTAAAATGTGATATGTATGTTTTCACTGTAAAATCACATAGTAATTGGATTACACTTTCTCTGCAGATTGATATGATTTATTTTTATTACAGGTGGTCACTTATTGAAAAGCAAGATGTAATACACTTTAAAATATATATATATATATATATATATATAATGAATACATATAATATATACATATTATATGGGTACAAAAGTAATTGCAGTTTCAGACCTTAAATTTTAAATCATTATATCTAGACTCAAACCCATCTTTATTAATCAAAATAGAAACCATTACAATCAGCACATTTTTTGCCAATAAGAAATAAGTTTGTTTATTCCTGTAGCATGTAAATCCTCGCTTCGGGATTCAAGAAAACTCTTGGGAATTATTTTCTGCCTCCTGCTGGTGTGAAAGTGTTTTCTCTGCAAAAAGTCGTCGAGAAGCTTGAAGAAGTGGTAGTCAGTTGGCAAGAGGTCAGGTGAATGTGGTGGATGAGACAAAAGTCCGTAGCCCAATTTGTTCAACTTTTGAAGCGTTAGTTGTGCAACATGCAGTTGAGTGTTGTCATGGAGAAGAATTGGGCCTTTTCTGTAGACCACTGCCAACTGCAGGCATTGCAACTTTCGGTGCATCTCATCAATTTGCTGAGTGTACTTTTCAGATGTAATGTTTTCTCTGGGATTCAGAAGCTGTCCTGGATCAGACCGGCTCAGACCATCAAACAGTGACCGTGACCTTTTCTTGGTGCAAGTTTGGCGGTGGGAAGGGCTTTGGAGCTTCTTGGTCCAACCATTGAGCTGATTATCACCAGTTATTGTATAAAATCCACTTTTTGTTGCATGTCAAAATCCGATGGACAAATTGTTCATTATTGTTGTGCAGAATAAGAGACAATGACACTTCAAAATGAAGATATTTTTTATTTGCGGTCACTGATGAGGCATGCACATATCAAACCTTTTCACCTTTCTTATTTTCTTCACATGCTGAACAACCATAGAATAGTTGACATTGATTTATTTGGCAACATCTTGTGTAGTTGCAAGAGGATCAGTTTTGATGATGGTCTCAGTTGTCGTTGTCAACCTCTGATGGCTGGCCACTGTGCTCTTCATCTTCAAAGCTCTTGTCTCCTCTGCAAAACTTCTTGAACCACCATTGCACTGGACATTCCTTAGCAGTTGCTGGGCCAAATATGTTGTTTATATTGTTGATGTCCTGTTCAGTGCAGTAAGCACTAGCCATGCACGGATGTTGACCATGTGAAATGTAGCTAAACAAAATAGCAAAAATAACAGAACATTAATTTTAATAAAACATTCTATTTAACCTTATACTTTCAAAATATTATTTCAGCATATAAAATGATTAATGACGTTTTACTTTTTTTGTATGCTACACCTTGAAAATCCAGGGTGCATTTAGCATAAAAAAACATAAAATATCTCATTAATCTTTTAATATTGATTCTATTGTTTCTTTTTACTGTTTTTTTTTATTGTGGATCCTGAAAATCTATACATTATCTATGTGGCTTTCATTATATTTCTATTGAACAGCACTAACTCTGAGCACTTAACCTTTCTAAGGGGTATTTCCTTCTTATGATGATATCTTCTCATTTGTAAAGTGTGGTTCATTATCACTTTAATACAATTAGAGTTGTACTACTCAATTGAAAGTGAAAATGAAGTCGCTCAGTAGTAGTGTCCTAGTCTTTGCAACCCCATGGACTATAGCCTACCAGGCTTCTCAGTCCATGGGATTTTCCAGGCAAGAGTACAGGAGTGGGTTGCCATTTCCATCTCCAGGGAATCTTCCTGACCCAGGGATCGAACCGGGGTCTCCCACATTGTAGGCAGACACTTTACCCTCTGAGCCACCAGGGAAACCCACATTACTTAATTAGATTAGCTTATTATTACCTAATACAGGCTAAGACTATTTATTATCTTTGCACCACAGAATGGAATAAAGGTATTCTTTGCTCTACTGTAAATATAACAGAAATGGAGACACATAGTTGTGACTCTATCTGTTGAAGCTTCCACCTAGTACAAAGTCTTCATTTGATTCATTGATTTTGTTTCTGAACTTTCATCCGTTGTGTTGTTTTGTATGTGATCAGCTCTCTGGTTCTTTGCAACCCAGTGGACCATAGTCCCAGGCTCCTCTATCCATAGAATTTCAGGCAAGAAATACTGAAGTGGGTTGCCATTTCCTCCTCCAGGGGTCTTCCAGACCCAGAGATTGAACCTGTGTCTCAATGTGGTTTCTGCATTGGCAGGCAGATTCTTTACTGTTGAGCCACATGGGAAGCTATATGTTTATAAACTGAGATATATTTCCAAGATCACTGTTGTATAATGCCTGACTGAAAAGTAAACATTAATTAACAAATCACAGATTCAAGAAACTTATTTTAATACAAAGAGTTGCTAAACCTGAACTTTTGGTATTTCGAATGATAAATTTCCAGAGGAAATCTAAACACCACAGATTACTGAATATTTTACATATTCAACTCAATTCTAAAAATTCTGAATCAGAACTTTGGAACTTTAAGATATTTATCAAATCTCTGATAATATTCAATGGGGGGTACTTTGCAGCTTGCTGACATTAAAAATAATAATAATAACAAGAAAAGCTCTTAGATTTTACTGGGTAAAACTCTAAATTATTAATGCACATGATTGAAGCAACAGACACTATTAGGGAAGTAAATAGGAAAGCTTTGAATTTCTATATACTAAGTCAAATATGTCCCTTCAAGATTTTATTAAACTATATTTATTTTAATTTATGTTTTCAAAGGATAACTTACCCAAATCAAGGAACAGTACTCATTCTGATATGTTATCCAGTGATTTTCTTCTATACTTAAATGTGTTCAATATTTTCATTAATTTCAAGCAAACTTATCTTTAAACAAAGTAAGCTATTTAGGTATATCACTCTTCCAACCTTAATTGCATCTCACATATTAAATTCATTCTTCAAATAGCTTCTTTAAGAGACGGGTTAGTGAAGTATGGCACTAAGGCCAATAGGGTTATTTTTTGTAAATAATCTTCTTTTCCTTCTACTTTTTTAAAGAACACTGTCAACATCCTTTACCCTTTTCTACCTTTCTTTTCTTTTGCCTTATTTTTTTTTAATTAAACATATGGTCTATGGCTGTTTTAACACTACAACAGTAAACTTAAGTAGTTCTGACAGATAATTCCTAACCTGTAAAGTCTGAAACATTTCCTTTCTGACCATTATCACAAAAAGCTTAAAGACTTCTATCCTAAAGAGAGATTTTGCTTGTCCACATGAGGCTCCTATTTATTCTTCCTTAATTCTTATCATTGCTACCTGTGCATATCTTTATCAAAGTAGGCATTATCCTGTCTCCAAATATCTTCTATATTATTTGTGTTCCTTAGCAGAAAACTTAATATATAACACCTGTAAGATAAAGAGCACTGGAAAAGGTCAGTTTTCATTCCAATCCCAAAGAAAGGCAATGCCAAAGAATGCTCAAACTACCACACAATTGCACTCATCTCACATGCTAGTAAAGTAATGCTCAAAATTCTCCAAGCCAGGCTTCAGCAATATGTGAACCGTGAGCTTCCTGATGTTCAAGCTGGTTTTAGAAAAGGCAGAGGAACCAGAGATCAAATTGCCAACATCCATTGGATCATGGAAAAAGCAAGAGAGTTCCAGAAAAACCTCTATTTCTGCTTTATTGACTGTGCCAAAGCCTTTGACTGTATGGATCACAATAAACTGTGGAAAATTCTGAAAGAGATGAGAATATGAGAATACCTGACCTGCCTCTTGAGAAATCTGTATGCAGGTCAGGAAGCAACAGTTAGAACTGGCCATGGAACAACAGACTGGTTCCAAATAGGAAAAGGAGTACGTCAAGGCTGTATATTGTCACCCTGCTTATTTAACTTATATGCAGAGTACATCATGAGAAACGCTGGACTGGAAGAAGCACAAGCTGGAATCAAGATTGCTGGGAGACATATCAATAACCTCAGATATGCAGATAACACCACCCTTATGGCAGAAAGTGAAGAGGAACTAAAAAGCCTCTTGATGAAGGTGAAAGAGGACAGTGAAAAATTTGGCTGAGAGCTCAACATTCAGAAAACGAAGATCATGGCATCTGGTCCCATCACTTCATAGGAAATAGATGGGAAAACAGTGGAGACAGTGTCAGACTTTATCTTTTTGGGCTCCAAAATTACTGCAGATGGTAACTGCAGCCATGAAATTAAAAGACGCTTACTCCTTGGAAAGAAAGTTATGACCAACCTGGATAGCATATTGAAAAGCAGAGACATTACTTTGCCAACAAAGGTCCATCTAGTCAAGGCTATGGTTTTTCCTGTGGTCATGTATGGATGTGAGAGTTGGACTGTGAAGAAAGCTGAGTGCTGAAGAATTGATGCTTTTGAAGTGTGGTGTTGGAGAAGACTCTTGAGAGTCCCTTGGACTGCAAGGAGATCATACCTGTCCATTCTAAAGGAGACCAGCCCTGGGAGTTCTTTGGAAGGAATGATGCTAAAGCTGAAACTCCAGTACTTTGGCCACCTCATGTGAAGTGTTTACTCATTGGAAAAGACTCTGATGCTGGGAGGGATTTGGGGCAGGAGGAGAAGGGGACGACAGAGGATGAGATGGCTGGATGGCATCACTGACTCAAAGGATGTGAGTTTGAGTGAACTCTGGGAGTTGGTGATGGACAGGGAGGCCTGGCGTGCTGCAGTTCATGGGGTCGCAAAGAGTTGGACATGACTGAGTGACTGAAAACCTGAAGATAAACAGGTACTTAATGAATGGCTTTGATATATAAGATAAGGAGAATCATTATAAAGGTGTATGTGAACATATTATTTTCCCTGTTGAAGGAGTTCATTGCTCACCTCTTATTTGGGTTCATTTATTCTATAGCTCTATACTATTTTGGAGAAGGGCATGGCAACCAACTCTAGTATTCTTGCCTGCAGAATCACATGGACAGAGAAACCTGGAAGGCTATTGTCCATGAGGTAGCACAGAGTCAGACACTATTGAGAGACTTAGTACACAGGCTATACTATTTAATCTTATCTTTTTATGTTGAATAGAAAAAAAAATGAAAAACTTAGGTTTGTAGAATAACTTAATAATTGTTTGGACTGTATTGCTCAGTTATATGGACCAAGCACTCAACCACTAAGCCTTTTCCCTGCTCAACTGAAGTTTCTTGAATAGATCAACTTAACTGTTTTCTGTAATTGTATTGACCTTCAGTATATGTGATCTACTCTGATGATTTCCTCCTGAATGACTTTCTAAAGTATTAATGACAGCTGTTATATATTAGTTAATTAATTCTATAGTTGTGTTTTGAGTAAATACAATGTAGTGCGTACAGTGGTAATGTTTCACATGTGTGACCTCATTTAAATCCATAAATCAGTATGAATTGAACCTGAACCTGGGAGCAATTGCACAGATTAGAATTTACAGAAGCTCTATTTAAATCGAAATTGTCTGACTCTCCATCTTCTGCACTTAAATACAACTCATATTATTTCTGAATCACAGCTATTTCAGAATATCTGGCAAGACTACCAGGAAATTTTAACAAACAGAGCTATTAAGATAATTGTCTAAATGGGTTGAATCAATCAATCAGCTCTTAGTTATTTAAAGTTTGCTTATTTGGCTCTTTATTCTCTCCCTTTTCCTCTGGCTTCCTGCCTATGGTCATTTCATTGCTCTTTAGCACTTTAATTAGAGAGTTGGCATGAAAAGAAAAAAGAAAAAAAAAAGATGAAAACTAAATGATGCTATTTGAATTTCCCAATGGTATTAGCAGTTTTTAAATATTCCTTCAGGGGAGTATGAGGCAGTGTAGGTAATCTCCCCTCCTCATCCAGAAGGTCATTTACCATATTTAAGCATTATCCTTTTTGTCGCTCAGAAATTAGGAATGTTTAAATGCAAATGAATTTATTTGAAAATGCTGCAAAACTTGCCTTTTCAAAATGTTTACAAGTTTCAATAATACAGCAGTTTGATTGATTATCTAATTAATTTTGATTGCTGCATCTTATTTTCACCACGTTTTTATTTCACTTTTTTCATTAAATCATTTTATTGAGAAGTCGTTCACATATAAAATCTGCCAGTTCACATTGAGTCATTTCATGTGGTTTTTAGTAGCTATCCTGAGTGGGGCAGCTATTAATATAAATCAATTTTAAAGCACACTTATCCTACAATAAGATCTCATATGCCCATTTACTGTAAATATCCAATCTTATCCCAGCCCTAGGCACCTGCTAATCTGTTTTCTGTCTCTATAAATTTGCCTCTCATGATTGTGTAATATAAATGGAATCATGTAATACATTATTTCCTGTGTCTACATTTAACATAAGGTAGACTGACATTTCACCTCACTCCAGTACTCTTGCCTGGAAAATCCCATGGACGGAGGAGCCTGGTAGCTGCAGTCCATGGGGTCGCTAAGAGTTGGACACGACTGAGCGACTTCACTTTCACTTTTCATGCAATGGAAAAGGAAATGGCAATCTACTCCAGTGTTCTTACCTGGAGAATCTCAGGGACGGGGGAACCTGGTGGGCTGCCGTCCATGAGGTTGCACAGAGTCGGACACAAGTGAAGTGACTTAGCAGCAGCAGAAGCAGCAGCAGACTGACATTCATCCAAGATGTAGCAAGTTTCAGTGGCTTGTTCCTTTTCAATGCTAACTAGTATAACATTTTATCAGTATACAACATTGTGTATATCTGTTTACCTGTTGATGGATATTTGGATTATTTAATTTGATCTATTGTGAATAATGATGCTTGAATATCCACGTTTCTTTGCATGAGTATATATTTCATTTCCCTTGGTTACCTAACTATAAGTGAAATTTTGGGACATATATTAGTTTTATTTATATTGGGTGACCTCCGGGAGTTGGTGATGGACAGGGAGGCCTGGCGTGCTGCAGTTCATGGGGTCGCAAAGAGTCGGACATGACTGAGCGACTGATCTGATCTGATATCTTTTTGAGAAACTACTAAATCATTTTCTAAAGTTGCCTGTAACTTACATTTACACACTAACATAGTTTCTTTATCTGCTTGATTTAAAATAATGATGTTAATATTATCTTCATACATTTTTCTGTAGCAATTCTTAAGAAAATTGTGTATAAAATAGTGCTAATTATTTGAAAGAGAAACAAATCTAATTTTGTAGAATAAGACATTTTACAAATAATGTGTTATATTTCTACAGAAAATTTGATCTGAGGATCTGATGATGTCTGATAAAATTTTAACAATTAACTGTATTTGGAAGGAATATTAAACTCAAGGAGAAAGTTTGCATATTCGTTCAACCTATAGCTGGAATAACTTTAAGGAAGTCTCTGTATTATATGTGTAGTGATTTTAAAAGACAGCAGGCCCAAAAGAAGTCACTTGTGCTAAGCCCTCCTGATCAAACTTAGATGTAATAACCTAATCTAATGGCAACTGCAGCCTCTCTCATAATGTAATCTTAACCAGTCAGTCTGGAAGGAGTTGGTCAGCACTAGTGAGGTAATCCCCTCTGATAGACTCCTGCCTTCCCCCAAGGAAAGGTGACTTTGCCTGAAACCATCCACTCTTTTGTCCCTCAGAGCACCTCAGAACTCTTAACTTTCTGCTAGATGAAATACTGCCTAATTTGTGAATAGCTAACTAAAGTCAATAAGATATTTAAATTATAGTCTGTTCAATTCTGTTATTTAGCTGTGTCATTAGGAACAGTAATAAGTAATTTTGTAAGTGGAGTATTTCAGTACCAAAAGACAGAAATCTAAAAATGTTTTTGGTCTGCCAATGACAAAGTCAGATTTATAAGACAACATTTTTACATTAAAAAATATAAACTTTGCTGAGGGAAATCTTGTTTAAAGACACTGGAGAGAAACCCAAAACATCCAGGAACTGGGGGATGTATTGCACTTGAAAGATGACTCATGTTAATTTGAGGACTCTCTATTGTCTACAGGGGGTCAGCTATATCCTTTTTTATAATAGATGCACTATAAATATAAAGACAAGTTGAAAGCTAAAGAGTAGAAATTGGCCTAACATGCTAACAATAAACACAAGAAAGTCAATGTGCTAATACCAAAAAGAGACAATGTAGTTCTTAGGATATAGAGTATTGACATAAAAAGTGTAACTATTTATGTGTGCTAAGTTGGTTTAGTTGTGTCTGACTCTTTGCGACCCCATGGACTGTAGCTGACCAGGTTCCTCTATCCATGGGATTCTCCAAGCAAGAATATTGGAGTGGGTAGCCATTCCCTTCTCCAGGGGATCTTCCCCACCCATGGATCGAACCTCTATCTCTTATGTCTCCTGCTTTGCCAGGTGGCTTCTTTACCACCAACTTCATCATGAGAACATAATAAGCATAAAGGTTATATACAGATTGAAAAATCCACAGTCATAGGTAGGGAAATGAATATCCATTTCACAGTGAATGATAAGCAGATGTAAATTAAAAAAAAAAATTAGTATGGATGTTGATGACTTGAATAATTCCATTAACCAACTTGATCTCATTGATTTTTCTAGAATATGTTATCAAACATTTGTGGAATGCATGTTATTTTCATGTGTACCTAGCTGGACCATTAACTAATTCATTTTGATACATGGCAAACAAAACCAATACAATATTGTTAAGTTAAATAAAATAAAAAATAAAAATTCATGCTAAATATATTATTTGGACAAAAGTTAATTAAATTGACAATAATTAAAAATAATTTAACCCAAAGTACTCCTAAATAATAAAAAGTTATGGAATAAACATTAAATAATCATGTATTTAAACAAAAATTAAAAGGGACATTAGAAAATATGTCAAACATCATCATAATAAAACACCAGAAAAAAATTTTCTGCAGGTATGAACTGAACTGGACTGTTTCAAGTCATCTTTGCATCTCACTCCTGTGCTTCCTAATTAATGAATATTCAGGGCTGATTTCCTCTAGGATTGACTGATTTGATCCTCTTGCTGTCCAAGGGATGCTCAGAAGTCTCCAGACTCTCAAAACTCTCCAGCACCACAATTCAAAAGAATCAGTTCTTCAGTGCTCAGCTTTCAAAGTCCAGCTCTCACATCCATACATAACTACTTGAGAAACCATAGCTTTGAATAGATGGACCTTTGTCAGCAAAGTGATGTCTCTGCTTTTTAATATGTTGTCTTTCTATCATATGATCCAGCAATTTCACTATTTAGTATTTACTAAGAGGAGTAAAAAACTTAAGTCCACACATATACCAGCACATAGATGTCTACAGCAAATTATTTATAACTGCCAAAACTTTGAAACAACCAACATAGGCTTTAGTAGATGAATGGATAAATAAACTATAGTCTATTCAGACAATGGAATATTATTTAGTGCTAAAAAGAAATGAGCTAGTTAACCATGAAGACTTGAGAAACCCTAAATGACTGTTAAAAAGTGAAAGACACCAGTCTGAAAGGCTGCATTATATACAATTTCAACTACATGACATTTTGGAGGAGGTATGACAACAATAAAAGGTCACTAGTTTCCAGAGGTGTGGGTAGAGAGATGAATAGGTAGAAGATAGAGAGAGGATTTTAAAGGCAGTGAAAATACTCTGTATGATATTATAACAATGAGTATCATTATACTTTTGTCCAAACCCACAAAATGTACAGCGCCAAGAGTGAATCCTAAGGTAAACTATAGACTTTAGATGATTGCGATGTGTCAGTGAAGATTCATCTTTGGGGAAAAAAAAATAATGTACCATTCTACTGAATGATGTTGATAATACGAGAGGTTATTCATATGTGAAGACAGGTGTATGTGGGGAGCCTCTCTACATCCTTTTAATTTCAATGTGAATCTAAAACTGCTCTAAAAAAATAAAGTATTTATAGAAGAAATATGAAGTGGTGCTTTACACACTTTGGAAAGTAAAGGCTGCCTTTTGGATTCCTTTTGTGAAAATGTTGTCTAAACACTTTTAAGAAGATAATATTTTTTAACCTGTGAAATATTCATAGTTATGTCCCTGCAATTGACTTGTGAGCCCACATATCAGCTTTCTAATTCATGGTCATCCCCTGCCTTTACATCCTTCAGCATTTGTTGTAAGGCATGGCATATTTCTATCAGCTGCTTCTCTATTAATATCTACTCTTTATAAAGTTGACATTCTAAAAACATTAATGCATCTGTATAAAATACACATAAACCATGCTCAATTGAAATATTATTCTTTCTGAACAAATGAGGCCTATTCTCTCTGCAAAAATAAAAAAGAAGTTTTATGATAAAATGCATTTCACTTAGAAACATGACTGACTCTTTCAATAATGTCTGTACATTGGTTTCCACAGGCTTAGTTTTAGTTTTCCACAGGTTTAGTTTTTGGCTACAGTTTCAAAAGATATGGCTGTTTCAGCTGGTGATAATCACATAAATATGTAACTTTTTTCAGTGGCATATCAATACATATCACTATCAAGATAATTTACCTAGACTATAACAGTTCATACTTCTCATTTTTCTAATGTTTTTATATATGCTAACTTTCATATCTTACAGGGAACCATATAACTTCTAGCTGCTCTTACAGCTCATAAAGGCTAATTAACAATTCCACATTGACAGAAGAACATTCTTACTCACACCCATTTATCCTCCATCAGATTTACCACAGAATTAAATAAAGAACATGCAGACATTGCATCTTGTCCAAAAATCTGGAAAATATTTAAATTTATTTTCAAAGAGAAATATCTGTCTTGAGATTACAGGGTTGGGCAATTAATCTCCTGTCCAAAAGTAAATGTGCACAAGTAGATCAAATTGATGTATTATATTAATTGAGTTTTCACATAGTTCTGGAGACATATAATACATCCTCAGTGTTATTCACATTTTGAAATATAATTTATTATTATGAAAAAAGTCATAAATAACTGCCACTTTTTTGCACAATATAGTCATATTATTTATCTTGTAGTTAGTATAATATAGCAATCTTACTCTTCTCATACACATACAATCTTTCAGGAATTATGCCACTTCCATTTCCTAGCAGAGTGGTATATGTAACTGCTCATTTCAACTCTATAGATCTTAAAGGGAAACTTTCATTGTTCAGATGGATTGATTGGGATATAACATATATACAACCAATATTTATTATAAAGTATCATGGAAAACTCTGGGTATCAGAAATACTTAAGTTCAAATTCCCATTTTTTTTGTTTATAATTTACATAGACTTGATCCAGTTAAAATAAATTTTAACCTCAGTTCCTTGTCAAAAATGAAGATAATGATTTTAATATTGCACCTTGGCAATATCCACAAAAATCACACAAGAATTTTATTGGGATTCCATTGAGAGTATAGATCACTTTGGGGAAAGCTGACATATTTTCAATATTGAGAGTTAGAATAAGTAAATATTCTGCATAGCTTCCTTCGTTGTGGTCCTTGTTGAATACTTTTCAAGATATCTTGTCATTTTAAATAATAAAGTATGGGATAATCGTTGTTTTGTATGATGCATCAGCTTGATTGCCCTTCAGTAGAGGACTCTGGCCCAAGCTGCTGAGGGGGCTGTTAGGTTTTTTGAGAATTTTGTTACCAGAAGATTGCTTGTTTGTTCCGCGTTGCATTTCTTACTAGTATGGCCCATATTCAATGTGTGTTCTTTGTAAAACCCGACCCTCTTAGGTACTTATGTCTATTCTGTATGACCCTTCCAGCTCCACTATCCCTTGTGGGAATAACCATGGGCAACATGTGGTCTTCATTGAAACGCTCCTTCCTATCTTTTTCTTCTGCAAGTGTTAATCTAAAGGACAATCCTCAAAAGACATCATACATGCTTGAACATCTATCTTAAAAGAATCCTTGTGGAGAACCTAATCTGCAGTGTTAGTACACAGAATAACTCAAGACACCTAATGGTAGAATGAGATGTTGTATCTGGGTCAGTCAAAAATATGATTATTGGGTGATAAGTGGAACACAGGTAAACTCTGGCAAAAGGTGTCGTCCATTTGCTAAAACAATCACTGGTGATTTGCAGTTCTTTCAGGGTCAACAGGAATGATTTAAGGGGTGTGATATATCAGTCCTTAGAGAAAAAGCAGAAATTATAATAATAACAATAGTAAATTTAAGTGATTCTTGCTGAGATCCACTGACACTCTACATAAGAGTAACAAATGGCTGAAGGGTAATAATTTCCAAGAGAAAGCTAAGAGTGAACACCAGACAGCTTCCTGGGTAGCATTCAAAGTGGTCTTTAACTAGTACAACTGAAATACAGAAAAAGCTGAGCAACAGGAACAGCACTTAATAGAGTGCTTGTGCTCCAAATAAATTTTTATTCCCAATAAAACAAGGTCAGCTCTGATAAGATCAGCACCATGATTGGGGATGTGTTAACCTGAATTCCCAGATATTTCTGAAATCTCTGAGCATATTAGAAGTGGCCCAAACTTTTCTACTAAGAACATGTATCCCTACCTTCCTTATCACATCGTGGAAGCCTCTCTGAAAGATAACACACATGCATTTTGGAAATGACCCTTTATCTTTTTTCTTGGCAACTAGGTCTATAAATAAGATTAAGTTTCAAAATAATTATAATTAACCTATTGAGGAAATACTGGACCTCATAAAGAACTATAGGAAATTAAGTCACAAAGAATTGGCAGTTCCTGGGTAGGTTTGGATCTGAGGATGCTTTATAAAGTGGGACAGAATGTAAGTGTGGAGAAGACATAATTTATCATTTTGGAGGTGATTTAACTAGATACAAGATTTCGTATCCTGGTTAAAGTCCAGAAAAATAAAGCAAATTCATGACTGTGATGATTACTGGAGATAATGACAAATTTCTCATGCAAAGGATGGGTGGAATAACAAAAGCACCTTTGCTGATGGTACACCATGATGAAGGCACAGATGTCGTTAAAGTATTCAGTACTGAGTTTTCTCTCAGGGCCAAGCCTTACCTTTGGAGTGGCAAAGGCAGGAACACTGGAAACAGAAGCATAAAGGACCACAAATAATGATAATAAAATGGTGAAGAGTGAAAAGTGAAAGTGAAGTTGCTCAGTTGTGTCCAACTCTTTTCAACCCCATGGACTGTAGCCCTACCAGGCTCCTCCGTCCATGGGATTTTCCAGGCAACAGTACTGGAGTGGGTTGCCATTTCCTTCTCCAAAGTATCTTCCCGACCCAGGGATCGAACCCAGTCTCCCGCATTGTAAGCAAGATGCTTTACCGTCTGAGCCACCCGGGAATAAAAATGGTGGCTGTGATTAACTGTTAGAAGATCAGTTCAGATCAGTCATTCAGTTGTGTCCAACTCTTTGTGACCCCATGGACTGCAGTTCTCCAGACTTCCCTGTCCATTACCAATTTCAGGGGCTTGCTGAGACACATGTCTGTCAAGTCGGTGATGCCATCCAACCATCTTGTTCTCTGTTGTACTTCTCCTCTTTGCTTTCCATCTTTCACAGCATCAGGGTTTTTTCCAAGGAGTCAGTTCTTTGCATCAGCTGGCCAAAGTATTGGAGCTTCAGCTTCAGCATCAGTCTTTCCAATGAATATTCAGGATTGATTTCCGTTAGAATTGAGTGGTTTGATCTCCTTGCAGTCCAAGGGACTCTCAAGGGTTTTCTCCAACACCACAGTTCAAAAGCATCAATTCTTCCTCGATCAGCTTTCTTTATGGTCCAACTCTCACATCCATATATGACTACTGGAAAAATCATAGCTTTGACTAGACAGGCCTTGTAAGAAAAGTAATGTTTCTACTTTTCAATATGCTGTCTAGGTTTGTCATAGCTTTTCTTCCAAGGAGCAAGCATCTTTTAATTTCATAGCTGAGGTCACCATCTGCAGTTATTTTGGACCCCAAGAAAATAAAGTCTGTCACTGTTTCCACTGTTTCCCAATCTATTTGCCTTGAAGTGATGAGACAGGGTGCCATGATCTTAATTTTGTGAATGTGGATTCTTAAGCCAGCTTTTTCACTCTCCTCTTTCATGTTCATTAGGAAGGACAGAATTATCAAAAGCTCATAAATAAGAAATAGCAGGAGAGGTATAACCCACAAAGAGTTATGGAAACAACAAAATATAATTGTAGAGTCAAATAGAAATGAGCAAGAGTATTCCTTATCAAATAAAAACAATCAAAGATTTATTATCAGGATGTTGAGAGTAGTCTTCAGGCTTTGAGATCCAAGCTGGTTTATAAACTCAGACAGAATACATGAGTAAGAGAGGAAGCTAAGTCAAATGTATATGGAAGTTATCCACTCAGCCTTTTTCCAAAGGGACCAATATTTACTCAGTAATTATGCACTGGGGAAAGAAAAAGAATGCTGTGTCTGAGTAGAAATTGATTCCTGAAAATCAGAGTCATCATAGAACGCGAGTATTTGTGGTCTCTTCAATTTTAAAACCATTTCATTATACAGTTAGAAGATGTAGTTTCTCTGTAAGATACGGAGCTAGAGAAAACTGTATTATAATTGAAATTTGGTCAGTAATTGGGCTTTCTGTATAACATTTTTACATGTTCAGATGGTTACTCAGTTTCCTAGGAAAAATTATATTTTCTGTTTGAATAATTATTATAGTTAAAAAGAACTATAACTGTCCAACAATTATTTTATTACTGTATGCATCTTAAGAAGGATATCAGGTATTGTGACATATCTTACCCTAGGGCCTAGACTGTGAACTTAAGGAAAATAAATTTGTGCAATTATTTTTTCCCTATTACATGTAATAAACTAGGATATATTTCCTTTAGGAAAGCTTGTAATTAAGAAGGATAAATTCAGGAAACTCATTAGGGAGTTCAAAAAAGCTATTTTCCAGTGTTCTTGATTACTCTAGCCAGCCAATTAATGTGTCCAAAACATTGCCTTATCCCTATTTAAAAAATAGTATTTTACATTTTAAGTAAATATCTTATATTTATTTTTATAAATGTTTAGTTAGATATATTTTAAAAGAAATTTATCATATATCAACATTCTTTTTAAGCTTCAAAAATCTCAAGCTTGCCACAGTCTTTTGAATTTCAGTAGGATCAATTCAGTTCAGTGGCTCAGTCATGTCTGACTCTTTGCAACCCCATGAATCGCAGCACACCAGGCCTCCCTGTCCATCAACAACTCCCGGAGTTTACCCAAACTCATGTCCATCGAGTTGGTGATGCCATCCAGCCATCTCATCCTCTGTCATCCCCTTCTCCTCCTGTCCCCAATCCCTCCAAGCATCAGAGTCTTTTCCAATGAGTCAACTCTTTGCATGAGGTGACCAAAGTACTGGACTTTCAGCTTTAGCATCAGTCCTTCCAAAGAAATCCCAGGGCTGATCTCCTTCAGAATGGACTGGTTGGATCTCCTTGTAGTCCAAGGGACTCTCAAGAGTCTTCTCCAACACCACAGTTCAAAAGCATCAATTCTTCGGCGCTCAGCCTTCTTCACAGTCCAGCTATCACATCCATACATGACCACTGGAAAAACCATAGCCTTGACTGGATGGGCCTTTGTTGGCAAAGTAATGTCTCTGCTTTTGAATATGCTATCTAGGTTGGTCATAACTTTCCTTCCAAGGAGTAAGCGTCTTTTAATTTCATGGCTGCAGTCACCATCTGCAGTGATTTTGGAGCCCAGAAAAATAAAGTCTGACACTGTTTCCACTGTTTCCCCATCTATTTCCCATGAAGTGATGGGACAAGATGCCATGATCTTAGTTTTATGAATGTTGAGCTTTAAGCCAACTTTAGTAGGATCATACATCATATAATCTGTTTTGACCTGACTTTAGTTTTAGCAACCTATGGCCCTGTTATCAGTATCGAGAAGAGGGAGGATTACAATTCATCCTTGGGATAAACTTAATGTCCCAGGAAAAGCGGAAGTATGAGTCTTAAGATAAATTTAGTAGTCAAACATTAGCCGCAAATTTCAGATCAATCTAAATTTAACACTAGAAATTAATTAACACATTAAATAGAAGACATAATCTGTGTATATATATAAATTATATCACCATGTTACCTTTAAAACATAATTTCTCTAAAATAATATAAGCATATTCTCAGAATGAATGTGAGATACCTTTAATAAATCTGAGATGGTTGGACTACTGGGTCTGATTTCATGCTATTATAGCCATGAATGCTTTTGAACTGTGGTGTTGGAGAAGACTCTTGAGAGTCCCTTGGACTGCAAGGAGATCCAACCAGTCCATTCTGAAGGAGATCAGCCCTGGGATTTCTTTGGAAGAAATGATGCTAAAGCTGAAACTCCAGTACTTTGGTCACCTCATACGAAGAGTTGACTCATTGGAAAAGACTTTGATGCTTGGAGGGATTGGGGGCAGGAGGAGAAGGGGACAACAGAGGATGAGATGGCTGGATGGCATCACTGACTCGATGGACGTGAGTCTGGGTGAACTCCAGGAGTTGGCGATGGACAGGGAGGCCTGAAGTGCTGTGATTCATGGGGTTGCAAAGAGTCGGACACGACTGAGCGACTGATCTGATCTGAAAGCCATGAATATAGGTACTCATTCACCCACTGAAATTTAAAGGGCAAGTTCTAGCTTTAGGGTTAACAGTAAAGTTATTAATCATCTTTCATATCTGCATTACTTTCCACTTTTTTAAAAAAGTTTTAAGCTGGAGGTTGATGTTTGTTCTAAACCAAAAATCTTTCAAAGAAAATCTAGAGAAACTAACACAGCATTGTAAATCAACTCTACTAAAAACAACAACAAAAAAATACGACTTTAATGGAATTTTATCAAGCATGTTAGAAAAAAAACTAAAATGAAGTATATTTTTTTTAAAGACAAGAGAGATGAATATTCTTAGAAGGTGAGGCAACATGACTATACCTTTCATGTCATACTACTTACACTGACATGACCAAATACAATGAGGAAAAACATATTGCCTGAACTATCTCCAAATCTCTGAAAACATTGACTCAAGATTTTTTAATTAATTAAAATTATTTCCACTTAGCCTCATCCCTTGACTAAAGAGGGTTTCCCTGGTGGCTCATATGGTAAAGAATTCACCTACAATACAGGAGACCTGGGTTCTATCCTTGGGTTGGGAAGAGCCCCTGGAGACGGGAACATCTACCCACTCCGGTATTGTTACCTGAGGAATCCCATGGACAGAAGAGCCTGGAGGACTGCAGTCCATGGAGTCACAAAGAGTCTGACACAGCTGAGCTAAGGGCAGCACAGTTTGTCTGAAGAACAAGACATCTCATTAGAATGACCCCCGAATTTAGATGGGATCTTCATTTTAATTATCATTTACTTTTGTTCATCCTATTTTCTGATTGTGTATAGGTCATGATAACAGATGGAGAAGGAATGGCAACCCACTCCAGTATTCTTGCCTAGAGAATCCTGTGGACAGAGGAGCATGGTGGGTTGCTGTCCATAGGGTCTCAGAGAGTCAGACACGACTGAAGCAACTTAGCATGCATGCATGCATTGGAGAAGGAAATGGCAACCCACTCCAGTATTCTTGCATGGAGAATCCCAGGGACAGAGGAACCTGGTGGGCTGCCCTCTATGGGGTCTTGCATAGTTGGACATGACTGAAGCGATTTAGCAGCAGCAGCATGATAACAGAGATAGTCATACTATTCAGGGAAGCAAGAACAGTGCATGTACCATTCAATCATTGGTGGGACACTGGGCAAATTCCAACTGCCTACTGTTATCTTTTCATTTTGTAACACAAAAACCATAACTTGGCATAACTGATGGCAGTTCTTTTGTGTATGTGTGTGTGCTTCTGTGTTTATTGATAGCATTTTTTTCTAAAAGTGTTATATTTAAATAATTTATTTTTATGAAATAACCATGGTAAAGTTTCCTACAAGCTGTAGAATGGATTTTCCTATAGAATGTGTGATCAAACTTAATTTCACTACTATAATGATGATAGAAATTAAGAAAGTAAACTTGGCTAAATGCATAAATGTTAACAAAAGACCCTTTAAATACTGAAGTTAATATATGTATTTTATTAGTTAATTGATTACAAGGTGTTACTATGCAAAAAATAAAACATTTCATGTATTTTTTTTTTCTCATATATAAGACTGTTAGAGAACATTGGGGGGCTTAGAATTTCTTAAAATTCTAGTGGCTGCCATCAATTCTTTCTTAAGGCAAAACTAGAGGAAAGTGCATGCAACTTCTATATTAAAGAATCATAAATAATCTTTAAAATATTCAAACCTTTAAATGTGCATAAAGATTAAGTACTTATTATTTAATAAAGTTTAGTAAATATTTTATTCAATGTCTATATTAATTATTTATAGCTATTACATTTCATAATTGGAATGACATCCCATTTAACTGAGCAAAATGACATCATGGTTTCATTCATCACCAGTTCAGCAATTGAGAAAATATTATTATTTTTTAATTTCTAAAATATAAAGTGAGTGAAAGTGAAGTCACTCAGTCGTGCCCAACTCTTTGTGACCCCATGAACTATAGCCTACCAGGATCCTCCATCCATGGGATTTTCCAGGCAAGAGTACTGGAGTGGGTTGCCATTTCCTTCTCCAGGGATCTTCCTGACCCAGGGATCAAACCTGGGTCTCCCACATTTTATGCAGACACTTTACCCTCTGAGCCACCAGGGAAGTCCAACATCTTCTGATGATATCTTCTGATGATGAAGTGTAGATAATGGTAATCATCACAAAGTCTGGGTCATTTGTGGTATATAACTATTATTAAGAAAAATAATATATAATTACTCATACTCTTTTAAAAGCTATCATTACTATAGATGATTACACTTAAGCAAGTTACTATAATAAATATAAATGGAAAATATTGGGTTCATCATGAAATGTATGTTTTGCATTTATTTCCTTAAAAATCAAATTATGTACCTTATTTTAATATTACTAAATTCACTCTTCTTCATCTGTTTCTAAACTGATATTAGCCTCTAAAGCAATATTATAAGAGACCTTGACTTTTTAAGTAAACATATAATGAGCCACTAGGGAGAGCAGAATTGACTAAAATTGCATAGGGCAACAAAAGTCAGTAGAGAGATTATATTGTTGATTGGATTAAAAAAAGAGATTATATTTGTAACAGTAGCTTGTTTATAAATCATGGCTATATAATAAGTCACAGAGAGTTTAAAAATATAATTTTCTCATTCTTTAACATCAAAGCATTACTTTAATACCCACCTGAGATTCCCAGGTGGCACAGTAGTAAAGAATTCACCTACCAATGCAGGAGATTCAGGTTTGCTCCATCAGTTGAGAAGATGTGCTGGAGCAGAAAATGGCAAACCACTCCAGTATACTTGCCTGGAAAACTCCATGAACAGAGGAGCCTGGCAGACTACAGTCTATGGAGCTGCAAAAGAGTCAGCCATGAATGATCAGTTGAGCCCGACTGAGCAATATCAAAGTACACACACTAACATGCAAACCACATTCAGTGTAAGACAAGTTGGAGAATATAATACACTATTTTATTGCCAGCTGAAATAAACTTACTCATAACTTAGAATAAAAGAAAAGGAAAAATAAAATTCCAGTAAGCCATCTCTGAGAAAGTATGTCTATTAAATAATTGAAAGATTTCAAAAGAAGGGTGGGGTAAATAAAATTTGATCAATCATATAAAGTAAGTAAAAGAATAAATAAAGAAAAACAAAGTAAATAGAATAAAAATTAAGATGATAGATTTAATCTAGTTGTAATAATCATTAAAATGACGAAAGTGTATTACATTCCTTTAAAAGAAAGAAATTCCTAGATATAAGGAAAAAATAGATTCATGCTACTTCAAAGATGCTTATTTAAATACATAAATTAAGTCAACAGTAAATAGGTATTAGGAAGATTGGATAACATATGGAAAGCAAAGACCATTAAAACTTGAAATAACATTTTCTGTATAAGACAAAAATTGATAAGCATATACAATATTTTAAAAACCAAGTGAAAAATTTTTATATGTAGGAAAGTATACATAAGAAATGTAAGATATCTATTAATTCTAAACATAAACATTTACAAAAATTATCTATGAAATCATTAAACTGTGAAAAAATAAAAAATATAGAGTTCCAAAGAATAGCAAGGAGAGATAAGCCTTCCTCAGTGATCAATGCAAAGAAATAGAGGAAAACAATAGAATGGGAAAGATTAGAGATCTCTTCAAGAAAATTAGAGAAGTCAAGTGGACCTTAGGAAGCATCACTACAAACAAAGCTAGTGGAGATGATGGCATTCCATTTGAGCTATTTCAAATCCTGGAAGATGATGCTGTGAAAGTGCTGCACTCAGCAGGCAGGCAAATTTGGAAAATTCGGCAGTGGCCACAGGACTGGAAAAGGTCAGTTTTCATTCCAATCCCAAAGAAAGGCAATGTCAAAAAATGCTCAAACTACAGCACAATTGCACTCATCTCACACGCTAGTAATGTTTAACATTCTCCAAGCCAGGCTTCAGCAGTACGTGAACCATGAACTTCCAGATGTTCAAGCTGGTTTTAGAAAAGGCAGAGGAAACAGAGATCAAATTGCCAACATTCGCTGGATCATGGAAAAAGCAAGAGTGTTCCAGAAAAACATCTATTTCTGCTTTATTGACTATGCCAAAGCTTTGACTGGGTGGATCACAATAAACTGTGGAAAATTCTTAAAGAGGTGGGAGAACCAGACCACATGACCTGCCTCTTGAGAAACCTGTATGCAGGTCAAGAAGCAACAGTTAGAGCTGGACATAGAACAACAGACTGGTTCCAAATAGCAAAAGGAGTACTTCAAGGCTGTGTATTGTCACCTTGCTTATTTATCTTATATGCAGAGTACATCATGAGAAACTCTGGGCTGGAGGAAGCACAAGCTGGAATCAAGATTGCCGGGAGTAATATCAATAACCTCAGATATGCAGATGACACCATGCTATGGCAGAAAGTGAAGAAGAACTAAAGAGCCTCTTGATGAAAGTGAAGAGGAGAGTGAAAAAGTTGGCTTAAAGCTCAACATTCAGAAAACGAAAATCATGGCATCTGGTCCCATCACTTCATGGAGAATAGATGGGGAAACAGTGGAAACAGTGTCAGACTTTATTTTGGGGGGCTCCAAAATCACTGCAGATGGTGATTGCAGCCATGAAATTAAAAGACACTTACTCCTTGGAAGGAAAGTTATGACCAGCCTAGATAGCATATTCAAAACCAGAGACATTACTTTGCCAACAAAGGTCCGTCCAGTCAAGGCTATGGTTTTTTCCAGTGGTCATGTATGGATGTGAGAGTTGGACTATAAAGAAAGCTGAGCGCCGAAGAATTGATGCTTTTGAACTGTGATGTTGGAGAAGACTCTTGAGAGTCCCTTGGACTGCAAGGAGATCCAACCAGTCCATCCTAAAGGAGACCAATCCTGGGTGTTCATTGGAAAGACTGATGTTGAAGCTGAAACTCCAATACTTTGGCAACCTCATGCAAAGAGCTAACTCATGGAAAAGACCCTGATGCTGGGAGGGATTGAGGGCAAGAGGAGAAGGGGACGACAGAGGATGAGATGGCTGGATGGCATCACTGACTCGAGAGACATGGTTTGGGTGGACTCGGGGAGTTGGTGATGGACAGGGAGGACTGCAGTTCTGGGGTTCATGGGGTCACAAAGTGTCGGACACGACTGAACGACTGAACTGACTGAAATATGATTAGGTTCATATTTTTCCATAGGTCACAAAACAATATTTAGCAATCTAATTAAATGACAAATTGTTTCTTAAAACTATTTCCAACATATGAAAAATAGGAAAAAAATATTTAAAATAGTTCACCAGAATTTGTCAGAATGAATATTACAAAATACTTAAAAATACATTAATGACAACAAATAGTGTACTAAGTATCAAAACTTGTCAGATGTAAAAACAATAGTACAGAAATGTTAATTTTTAGCTTTAAGTGTGTCCATGTGTATCAAAGGAAGATTGAAAAATGACAGCCTAGATATTAGACCTGGCAACCCACTCCAGTGTTCTTGCCTGGAGAATCCCAGGGACAGGGGAGCCTAGTAGGAGGCCGTCTATGGGTTCGCACAGAGTCGGACATGACTGAAGCAACTCAGCAGCAGCAGCAGATATTAGACCAAACTGTTAATAAATAAAACTTCAGTGTAAAGTCATAGCATAGAAAACTGAAAAATAGTACACACTATTTAAGAAATGTCTGCAGTAGAAACCAAAGAAACTGTAGTAATTGAGAAGAAAAAAAAAAAACTGATAAAATAAAAATTCCCTGATAAAGCAGATCAAAGAAAAAGAGATAAAGATAATTATGTAGGGAATGAGAAAGATGCTTAACAACACACACAGGGAAAAGAACATAAAAGTCAATAGAAACTACTGTAGGAATCTTTACATCCAATATATTTGAAAACAGACAAATGATTTCAAGAAAAGCATAAATGACATTTAAGTAAAATTTACAAACTGAATATACCTAGCAGCAGCTAAAAAATCAGTAATTATTAAAGCCACTTATGCACAAATATAATCCTATGAAGTTATGAAAACTAATGAAACAAAGAAGAGAAAATGCCTGCCTTATATCAATTTTTCAAAGAAAGGAGATAAATAAATTTCAAATTTTGATAGAAGAGCTGATCTAGGCTATGCTACTTCCACTTCTAAACATAGATACAGAAATCCTAATATAAATTAATATTAAAAATTATTCTGACACTTTTTAATATGGTGAAGGATGTTTTATTCAGGAATGTTGAGAAAGATGTCAAGAGGATTTAAATAGCGGAGAGAAGTCCTGTTGGGCTCAACTTTGACTGCAATAAGAACAGGTGGGGATTCCAGCCAAGGTGCGTGTTGGGGTGTGGCGGCAACTTTGCTGATGAATGGAAATTACTAAGAAGAGACACTAAGAGGAAGGGAAGTTCTTGCTGGGTTGACCAAATAGAATTGTTGTTGAGGGCAGTCAAGAGTGATTAACCAGCTGAATAAGTGGGGGTGAAACAAATAATAGAGAAGAGACTTGAAGTAAGCAATCATTTAAAAAATTTATTTATTTTTAATTGAAGGATAATTGCTTTCTAAAAAAGCAATCATTTTTAATTCACAAAAGAGATAATTACCTGAATGGAAAAAAAAAATAACTACAGATTATCTAATAAGATTGTTTAGCAAGATCCCAAATACAGGTTAATGCTTCACAAGCATAAAAGTAATGTCCTTTGCCTTCTTAACATTAGTGTTTAAGAAAACTCAAATAAGCTGCATCAGATCAGATCAGATCAGTCGCTCAGTCGTGTCCGACTCTTTGCAACCCCATGAACCGCAGCACGCCAGGCCTCCCTGTCCATCACCAGCTCCCGGAGGTCACTCGGACTCGCATCCATCGAGTCAGTGATGCCATCCAGCCATCTCATCCTCTGTCGTCCCCTTCTCCTCCTGCCCTCAATCCCTCCCAGCATCAGAGTCTTCTCCAATGAGTCAACTCTTCGCATGAGGTGGCCAAAATACTGGAGTTTCAGCTTTAGCATCATTCCTTCCAAAGAAATTCCAGGATTGATCTCCTTCAGAATGGACTGGTTGGATCTTCTTGCAGTCCAAGGGACTCTCAAGAGTCTTCTCCAACACCACAGTTCAAAAGCATCAATTCTTCGGCGCTCAGCCTTCTTCACAGTCCAACTCTCACATCCATACATGACCACAGGAAAGACCATAGCCTTGACTAGGCGAACCTTTGTTGGTAAAGTAATGTCTCTGCTTTTGAATATGCTATCTAGGTTGGTCATAACTTTCCTTCCAAGGAGCAAGCGTCTTTTAATCTCATGGCTGCAGTCACCATCTGCAGTGATTTTGGAGCCCAGAAAAACAAAGTCTGACACTGTTTCCACTGTTTCCCCATCTATTTCCCATGCAGTGATGGGACCAGATGCCATGATCTTCGTTTTCTGAATGTTGAGCTTTAAGCCAACCTTTTCACTCTCCACTTTCACTTTCATCAAGAGGCTTTTTAGCCCCTCCTCACTTTCTGCCATAAGAGTGGTGTCATCTGCATATCTGAGGTTATTGATATTTCTCCCGGCAATCTTGATTCCAACTTGTGTTTCTTCCAGTCCAGCATTTCTCATGATGTACTCTGCATATAAGTTAAATAAACATGGTGACAATATGCAGCCTTGACGTACTCCTTTTCCTATTTGGAACCAGTCTGTTGTTCCATGACCAGTTCTAACTGTTGCTTCCTGACCTGCATACAGATTTCTTAAGAGGCAGATCAGGTGGTCTGGTATTCCCATCTCTTTCAGAATTTTCCATAGTTTATTGTGATCCACACAGTCAAAAGCTTTGGCATAGTCAATAAAGCAGAAATAGATGTTTTTCTGGAACTCTCTTGCTTTTTCCATGATCCAGCGGATGTTGGCAATTTGATCTCTGGTTCCTCTGCCTTTTCTAAAACCAGCTTGAACATCAGGAAGTTCACGGTTCACATATTGCTGAAGCCTGGCTTGGAGAATTTTGAGCATTACTTTACTAGCGTGTGAGATGAGTGCAATTGGGCGGTAGTTTGAGCACTCCTTGGCATTGCCTTTCTTTGGGATTGGGATGAAAACTGACCTTTTCCAATCTTGTGGCCACTGCTGAGTTTTCCAAATTTGCTGGCATATTGAGTGTAGCACTTTCACAGCATCATCATTCAGGACTTGGAATAGCTCCACTGGAATTCCATCACCTCCACTAGCTTTGTTCGTAGTGATGCTTTCTAAGGCCCATTTGACTTCACATTCCAAGATGTCTGGCTCTAGGTCAGTGATCACATCATCATGATTATCTAGGTCTTGAAGCTCTTTATTGTACAGTTCTTCTGTGTATTCTTGCCACCTCTTCTTAATATCTTCTGCTTCTGTTAGGTCCACACCATCTCTGTCCTTTATCGTGCCCATCTTTGCATGAAATGTTCCTTTGGTATCTCTGATTTTCTTGAAGAGATCCCTAGTCTTTCCCATTCTGTTGTTTTCCTCTATTTCTTTGCATTGATCACTGAAGAAGGCTTTCTTATCTCTTCTTGCTATTCTTTGGAACTCTGCATTTAGATGTTTATATCTTTCCTTTTCTCCTTTGCTTTTCGCTTCTCTTCTTTTCACAGCTATTTGTAAGGCCTCCCCAGACAGCCATTTTGCTTTTTTGCATTTCTTTTCCATGGGGATGGTCTTGATCCCTGTCTCCTGTACAATGTCACGAACCTCATTCCATAGTTCATCAGGCACTCTATCTATCAGATCTAGGCCCTTAAATCTATTTCTCACTTCCACTGTAAAATCATAAGGGATTTGATTTAGGTCATACTTGAATGGTCTAGTAGTTTTCTCTACTTTCTTCAATTTCAGTCTGAATTTGGCAATAAGGAGTTCATGGTCCGAGCCACAGTCAGCTCCTGGTCTTGTTTTTGCTGATTGTATAGAGCTTCTCCATCTTTGGCTGCAAAGAATATAATCGATCTGATTTCGGTGTTGACCATCTGGTGATGTCCATGTATAGAGTCTTCTCTTGTGTTGTTGGAAGAGGGTATTTGCTATGACCAGTGCATTTTCTTGGCAAAACTCTATTAGTCTTTGCCCTGCTTCATTCCGTATTCCAAGGCCAAATTTGCCTGTTACTCCAGGTGTTTCTTGACTTCCTACTTTTGCATTCCAGTCCCCTATAATGAAAAGGACATCTTTTTTGGGTGTTAGTTCTAAAAGGTCTTGTAGGTCTTCATAGAACCTTTCAACTTCAGCTTCTTCGGCGTTACTGGTTGGGGCATAGATTTGGATTACTGTGACATTGAATGGTTCGCCTTGGAAATGAACAGAAATCATTCTGTCATTTTTGAGATTGCATCCAAGTACTGCATTTCAGACTCTTTTGTTGACCATGATGGCCACTCCATTTCTTCTGAGGGATTCCTGCCCACAGTAGTGGATATAATGGTCATCCGAGTTAAATTCACCCATTCCAGTCCATTTTAGTTCGCTAATTCCTAGAATGTCAACATTCACTCTTGCCATCTCTTGTTTGACCACTTCTAATTTGCCTTGATTCATGGACCTGACATTCCAGGTTCCTATGCAATATTGCTCTTTACAGCATCGGACTTTGCTTCTATCACCAGACACATCCACAGCTGGGTATTCTTTTTGTTTTGGCTCCATCCTTTCATTCTTTCTGGAGTTATTTCTCCACTGATCTCCAGTAGCATCAGATCAGATCAGATCAGATCAGTCGCTCAGTCGTGTCCGACTCTTTGCGACCCCATGAACCGCAGCACGCCAGGCCTCCCTGTCCATCACCAGCTCCCGGAGGTCACTCAGACTCAGACCCATCGAGTCAGTGATGCCATCCAGCCATCTCATCCTCTGTCGTCCCCTTCTCCTCCTGCCCTCAATTCCTCCCAGCATCAGAGTCTTCTCCAATGAGTCAACTCTTCGCATGAGGTGGCCAAAATACTGGAGTTTCAGCTTTAGCATCATTCCTTCTAAAGAAATTCCAGGATTGATCTCCTTCAGAATGGACTGGTTGGATCTCCTTGCAGTCCAAGGGACTCTCAAGAGTCTTCTCCAACACCACAGTTCAAAAGCATCAATTCTTCGGCGCTCAGCCTTCTTCACAGTCCAGCTCTCACATCCATACATGACCACAGGAAAGACCATAGCCTTGACTAGGCGAACCTTTGTTGGTAAAGTAATGTCTCTGCTTTTGAATATGCTATCTAGGTTGGTCACAACTTTCCTTCCAAGGAGCAAGCGTCTTTTAATTTCATGGCTGCAGTCACCATCTGCAGTGATTTTGGAGCCCAGAAAAACAAAGTCTGACACTGTTTCCACTGTTTCCCCATCTATTTCCCATGCAGTGATGGGACCAGATGCCATGATCTTCTTTGTCTGAATGTTGAGCTTTAAGCCAACCTTTTCACTCTCCACTTTCACTTTCATCAAGAGGCTTTTTAGCCCCTCTTCACTTTCTGCCATAAGAGTGGTGTCATCTGCAGATCTGAGGTTATTGATATTTCTCCCGGCAATCTTGATTCCAACTTGTGTTTCTTCCAGTCCAGCATTTCTCATGATGTACTCTGCATATAAGTTAAATAAACATGGTGACAATATGCAGCCTTGACGTACTCCTTTTCCTATTTGGAACCAGTCTGTTGTTCCATGACCAGTTCTAACTGTTGCTTTCTGACCTGCATACAGATTTTTTAAGAAAAGGCAGAGGAACCAGAGATCAAATTGCCAACATCCGCTGGATCATGGAAAAAGCAAGAGAGTTCCAGAAAAACATCTATTTCTGCTTTATTGACTATGCCAAAGCCTTTGACTGTGTGGATCCAGTAGCATATTGGGCCCTTACTGACCTGGGAAGTTTCTCTTTCAGTATCCTATCATTTTGTCTTTTCATACTGTTCATGGGGTTCTCAAGGCAAGAATACTGAAGTGGTTTGCCATTCCCTTCTCCAGCGGACCACACCCTGTCATATCTCTCCACCATGACCCGCCCATCCCAGGTTGCCCCTCGGGCATGGCTTAATCTCATTGAGTTAGACAGGGGTGTGGTCCTTGTGTGATTAGATTGACTAGTTATCTGTGAGAATGGTTTTAGTGTATTTGCCCTCTGATGCCCTCTTTCAAGACCAACTGTCTTACTTGGGTTTCTCTTACCTTGGGCGTGGGGTATCTCATCCCGGCTGCTTCTGGCTGCTCCCGGCCAGCGAAGCACAGCCATCGCACCTTACCTTGGACGAGGGGTCTCTTCTCACCGCCGCCCTTCCTGACCTCGGTTGTGGGGTAGCTCTTCTCGGCAGTGCTTAGTGCGCTGGCCCTCACCGCCGTCCTTCCTCGGTTGTGGGGTAGCTCCTCTCGGCCGCGCTCTTAGTGCGCGACGCAGCCGGATAGCAACTAATATACTTTAAAAATAATTACTTGTTTAAATATAAAGATGAATTTAAAAGAAATAAATTGAAATGTTCTCTCTGTACTCAATTTCCCCTCAAATAACTAAAAATAAATGTTCATGAGAGCTACTGTCTTTTAATGTTTGAGAAATAATTTCATTTTATGAAATGTCTCTCAGTGAACTTAAAAACAATCAGAAAAAATGGCCCCATATAAATTGAAGTGAATATGAGTGTTTATTAAAATTAAACTCTGTGCCAATATACTGTTGACATTGTCTTTAACAAAACCATTAAAAATGATCAGAACCACTGTTCTCTTAATGTACATTCCAAACACAAGTCCCCACATTTAAATTTGTTGAGCTCAGTTTGCCTAATGTACCCTAAGTGTAATGTCATTAACAGGTTGAAATCAAACATCAAATTAATGTGCTCGACAGAAAATCTCTGCTGGCAATAACAAAATTTAGAAGCTTAAACATGTGTGGAATAGAAAAGATAAGAGTTTTTCCCTGCAGATATGTCTTTCAGGATGAATAAAAATATTTGAATAATCTTTTGGAAATATTTTGCTATAGCTTTAAGCAAGTAGTCCCAAACTGCCTGCACTTCTATATACTAAAAGGGTTCCAAATAAAATAAATTATTATTTAAAAATGATATAAAGGATGAACCATTGCCAGTTGTATGTGTGTATGCCCATTCACATACCTGTATATTTATATAAATATGTGCTTATATATGAGGACTTCCCTAGTGGCTCAGCAGTAAAGAATCCTCCTGCCAATGCAAGAGACATGGATTTGACCCTTTGTATGATTGATTCCCTGGGGGAGAAGATGGCAACCCACTCCTGTATTCTTACCTGGGAAATCCCATGGACAGAGGAACCTGGGGGGCTACAGTCTGTGGGGTCGCAAAGAGCCTGACAGGACTTAGCAACTGAACAACAACAAAAATGCTTATATAATGTGTGTGTGTGTGTGTGCATGCATATATAAGGATATAAACAAAATTTATATTGAAAGTTAACATATGCATAAACATTGACTGTTTCTAAATTATATCTCCTTCCCCTTCCCAAAGATTAATTTTGCAAGGAAAACTTAGGGGAAATGATATTTGTGTTCTTAAGAACAACAGTCTTTTACCAATTACAGTAAGAATCATCCTGATGCCGTTCTGTGCTTAAAAGAGCTTAACTTGCCATTTGGTTGACCCCTGCTAACACATACATATCCCATCTTGGCAAATGAAGTAATCAGCAATATATGTTTCAAAAAAGAAAGAAAGAAAAATAAGGTTAGCTTGAGGGAAGAGACTACATCACATGGGATGACTGGCAGATCAAAGACAAAAAGTGAAGACAGAATAGCCACAGGCAATGCTTTGATTTTTTTAATAGTCCCTTCTTGAATGTTTAACTTCCCTGTAGACAGAAAACCAAATTCCTAAGAGACCCAAGTTTCTAAGAATTGAGCACCTGAGTAGAATCTGCATGGTATTAGGAAATGAAGAGGAATTTGTTGAGTGTTAAGCCAATGTACGCTAATAGATACTTAACAGCCATGCATTTATAAATATATATAAGAACAAATGGTGATCAAGCACTGAGCTTGGCAGTAGAGATATAAGAATAAGAAATTAAAATTAGGTTCAGAGTCTCATGAAGCTTATATATATATAAAAAAAGTAATTATAAAAAGATAAAGGCCCTGAACATTCTTAAGGACTAGAGAGAAAGCTCAAGAATGTGATGAGAGCATGGTCAACTGACACTTGGGCTGATTTGTGTGACTTCAGCATAATGTGTTTAAATTCCATCAGATAATTTCCCTTTCTCTAATTAGGAAGGTGGGCAGCTGTGGAAATAGCATCAGATAAAAATCATAAGAAAAGTGAAAAATGTAGCACAGACATGATCATGCAATATAAACAGAAATACAAAGAATGCATTACTTATGATATTTGACTCTTTTTTTCAACTGTATTTTAGCTCACCATAGAACACACAACCATATAGTCTATGTGTAAGGATGACAAATTCATATCAATTTGTCTTATGTAAGATTTTGTCTTTAAGAACACTGAGAACTGTATGAAAAGATGCACGGCAAATAGATGAGTTACAATAGCAGAATGTAACTGGGAAAGTAAAAGGAATTCTATCCTTTATACATTAAAATTTTTTTTTCCCTTGTTAAGTAAATAGTAGTTTGAGATTGACAATTGTTTAAATTAATCTATGTGTATTAACTCACAGTTACATGTATTTCCATGAAATGAATGAATGTGTACCTTCCCCTGACCAAATCCATATGTGCTCAGTGCTCAGTGTGCTTAGGTGCTCAGTCGTGTTTGACTCTTTGCAGCCCTTTGAACTGTGGACTGCCAGGCTCCTCTGTCCATGGGATTATTCTGGCAAGAATACTGGAGGGGGTTGCCATTTCCTTCTCCAAGGAATCTTCCGGTCTTAGGGAGTGAAGCTGTCTCTCCTCTGTTTCCTGCATTGCAGGTGGATTCTTTATCCCCTGAGCCATCAGAGAGGCCCTAATTCATATGTTGAATCCCTAATCCCCAGTGTGGCAGTGTTTGGAGGTGGGGTCTTCAGAAGGAAATTGTATTTGGATGAGGTCATGTTGGGTGGATTTCCCATGAATCACTGATACCCATGTAAGGAAATGAAGACAGCAGAGTTGTCTTTGGGCCATGTGATGATGCAGTGAGACCATCCTGTCTACAAACAAGGAAGCAGACCCTCAACAGAATTCAACCATCCTGATCCTCTCATCTCAGGCTTCCTGCTAGTCCCTGGTATTTTGTTACAATGGCCAAGCCAACTAAGACATGTACCAAAAATAGCATTTCAAATATATACTTTCTGGTTTCTGATATGAATGGAGACATGAGATATAAAATGGAAGAGATTTCATGTATTAATATAATTTAAATTATCAAGGTTCCTACTTTTAATTGATGTCAAAGCATTAGAAGAATCTTTGTTTTAAAGAATAGAAAAGCGATACTTTTTTATTTTATTGGAAAATAATATGTTGCAAATATCATCACTCCAAAGTTTATTTGAAAGCACATTGTACTTGACTTTATGTGATGTTTTAGTTATTTTAGTTCAATATCTATGAGGTGCCTACTGAGTGTGAACTTTAAATAACAAACCCATGTTAATATGTAGGTTTGATATACCTGCCACTCTGTTATTCTGCTGTTTATTGTAAAGTATAACTTGTCCTCGGAACCCGGACAACATCTTCTAATCCTTTCTTACTTAGACTCCCATAATAACATCTATCTTCTTGCTTTCCTTTCTTAACCTGTTCTTCTCTAAGCCAGTTTCCACACTGTGTTAAATGATCATTCTTAAAGGAGGCATCTGATCAAAATGCCTCCCTTCACAGAACTCTCAAGCACATTACCATTTTATAAAGTAAAATCCATTCTCCTTTGGGCAGGCAATAAAGTCAGTGACAAAAGTTACCTGTTTATATTTCATTTTTTTTTTCTGTTTAACTCCTGGAAAAATAATAAACATAAATAATATATACACACATATATTTATGTACATACACATATTATGCATGTGCACATATATATATATACACACACACATACACACACCCCCCATCACTGCATTGCAGCCATTTGAAATAATATATTAGTCTTCCTACTGTCCTTTATGAATTTTTACAATTATTTTTTCACATATTTTTCTAGATTTTTTAAATCTTGCTTCCCAATCTAACTTGATTAATACATTTCTTAATATTGCTTCCAGATAAAATTCATTTAACTTTTCATTTTGGACAACTGTAGAAGGTCACTTGTAAGATGTTACTATAATTATTCATTTGATTTTAATCCCAACATACTATGAAATTCTGAAAGGCATTCTTAATCATGTTTGAAATACTGATTTTAACAATAAGCATAGTAGCTATAGACAGATTTCAGATTTTAAGTACTAAAGACATGCTATTTAAAAGACATAAACAAGGAAAATATTCCATTTTACTTAAATTAAGTAAAAATAAAGTATCAGAAATGAATTAGCTTTTAAATGTAAATCTATAATACAGGATTCTGTTTTTATTTTTTTTATTTTAATTTTTTAAGTTTTATTTTATTTAACTTTACAATATTGTATTGGTTTTGCCATATATCAATATGAATCTGCCACAGGTATGCATGTTTTTAAATTGTAATCATTGGTACAGAGTATTTCCTAAACACTGAATGAAGAAATATACAAGTTTAATAGAAGAAAATTTGACCACATATCAGTTGTTTTTCAAATTGCTATAAAAAATAAAATCAAGTTCCCTGTAAGGTGATTCGAGTGCTAAGGCATTTTCCCCTTTGTCTTGAAAAAAATTATGATGTTCTTTCCTAAAACAATGAATTACTATACGTTTGATTGATTAAATCTTCTATTCAGTTAAATCAAATCTAAATAGTTATCAATGGTTTCTTAATGGTTGATGCATTACTCTATAGAATGGGATGTTATGTTTTAGAGAGTTTGGGGAAGAAATTAGTAATATTTTAGAATGCAAGCCTAGGCTTAAATGAATCAATATATATATAATAAAACTGTAAGAAAGCTATAGTCCTAATATTTATATATGACATATAAACTGTTCAAGAGAAAACTGTCATTTGATGTAATATAATAAGTTTTAAAATTTTTAAATGGTGAGCCTTAAATAAAATAAGTGATTGCAACTTGATTGACTTGAGGTATATTTCAAGCTTGGATGTGAGTTAAATTAATGACATAACAACCAGTTAACTAAGTAACTAAACTAGAATGATTACCATTAAACCAGAGACCTAAATTTTAGTTTCTTACCTTATTTGTAGTAACTAAGTTAGTTAGAAACTCAAGATTACTTAAGAATAAAAATAAATATTTTACTTCACAAGGTTCACAAGGTCTGCTGAGATTTGAAAATTTGATTTTGATAGAATTTAGCTGAATGGTGAAGTCACTTGGGAACTCCAGGGAAGCAGCACTGCCTTTAAGTAGATTTTTTTTTTTTCCTTTACCTCCCACCACAACCTGACATGCAACTGTAAATCAGAGAGTTGGCATTGAAGGTGAAAGAAAAAAGGCAACTTTATAAGGTAGGAATTTGGGGAGATGGGGCAGTCTTCCAGGCAACACTGATCAGAAAACATTCTTTTTACCACTTAATCCACAGAGGCCTATGGAATATTTCACTCCACAGCTACATCTTTTCCTTCATGTACAAAGGGCATTTGCTTTTTCTCCTTCTAAGAAAACCAACAGAAGCTTGTTTCTAAGAAGTTCTGCTCTGCACAATTTTTTTTTTTTTTTAAACTGTTAGGAACATTCACAAAAACAACAGTGTAAGTATAATACCTGGATTAGGGAGAATAGAGGATGATTTGTACCTCAAGGATTAGACTTCATAATTTCTATTAGAGAAGACATCAGCTTGCTCTACTCAGCACATGCATTTTGCTGTTTCAAAGAATAATCAAACTGGCTTAAATTAAATGAAACCTAAAGCCTGACTACAAAGCAGAAAATATCATACAAACAAAATATCAAAGGAAGATGAGAATTGATATCCAGCAGCAAATATTAAAAAACAAAAATTCCATGATTTGGGAATTAAATGCTTATTAATACTGACCTTTTTATTATTCAATTTATCCTGGGGAAGATAAGCAGAACTATTTTATAGGATGAAAAGGCATTTAAATGAATCTTTGAATTAAGTCTAGGGTTTCAAATGTTAGAAATAAGGGGAGGCAACTAAAAATCAGAATCAAACACAGAAAATTACAGATATTTCTGTAAAAGGAACTTAGATCCAAGAAGGCTTTGCGCTCTGTATTCACACAAATGATGACTTAACTTCAGTAAGTGAACAGGCATTAGTAACAGTACTGTGCAACTGATTTATATGAACAGACCTCAAGTAAACAAAATCAGTTGAGTAACAGCTCCAAAAATCCATGATGAATGGATAGAAGATGGCGCAGAGTGATTTAGGTGAGATCTTCTTAGGAGTTTAACCAGGGCAGTAGAGAGGAAATGAAGAAAAGACAGATGTAAAAAATGAAGAGCAGACAAGAATTCATAACATTTGGTTACCTAATGAATGTGTGCAAAAGAAAGGGACAAGGATATAAAGAAGAGATAGGGATGACTCTGAGGTTTGAGTCTAGTTGCCCGGACAATAGTATAGAGAAGCAAGTTGGTTTGGACTGTAGGGTAATGGATTCTCTGCTTAAGAAATACCAGTTCTTACTTGTTGTATTCTCAGTATATCAGATCAGATCAGATCAGTTGCTCAGTCGTGTCCAACTCTTTGCGACCCCATGAATCGCAGCATGCCAGGCCTCCCTGTCCATCACCAACTCCCGGAGATCACTGAGACTCACATCCATCGAGTCAGTGATGCCACCCAGCCATCTCATCCTCTGTTGTCCCTTTCTCCTCCTGCCCTCAATCCCTCCCAGCATCAGAGTCTTCTCCAATGAGTCAACTCTTTGCATGAGGTGGCCAAAGTACTGGAGTTTCAGCTTCAACATCATTCCTTCCAGAGAAATTCCAGGGCTGATCTTCAGAATGGACTGGTTGGATCTCCTTGCAGTCCAAGGGACTCTCAAGAGTCTTCTCCAACACCACACTTCAAAAGCATCAATTCTTCGGCGCTCAGCCTTCTTCACAGTCCAGCTCTCACATCCATACATGACCACAGGAAAAACCATAGCCTTGACTAGGCGAACCTTTGTTGGCAAAGTAATGTCTCTGCTTTTGAATATGCTATCTAGGTTGGTCATAACTTTCCTTCCAAGGAGTAAGCGTCTTAATTTCATGGCTGCAGTCACCATCTGTAGTTATTTTGGAGCCCAGAAAAACAAAGTCTGACACTATTTCCACTGTTTCCCCATCTATTTCCCATGAAGTGATGGGACCAGATGCCATGATCTTCGTTTTCTGAATGTTGAGCTTTAAGCCAACTTTTTCACTCTCCTCTTTCACTTTCATCAAGAGGCTTTTGAGTTCCTCTTCACTTTCTGCCATAAGGGTGGTGTCATCTGCATATCTGAGATTATTGATATTTCTCCCAGCAATCTTGATTCCAACTTGTGTTTCTTCCAGTACAGCGTTTCTCATGACGTATTCTGCATATAAGTTAAATAAACACGGTGACAATATACAGCCCAGACGTACTCCTTTTCCTATTTGGAAGCAGTCTGTTGTTCCATGACTAGTTCTATCTGTTGCTTCCTGACCTGCATACAGATTTCTCAAGAGGAAGATCAGGTGGTCTGGTATTCCCATCTCTTTCAGAATTTTCCACAGTTTATAGTGATCCACACAGTCAAAGGCATTAGCATAGTCAATAAAGCAGAAATAGATGTTTTTCTGGAACTCTCTTGCTTTTTCCATGATCCAGCGGATGTTGGCAATTTGATCTCTGGTTCCTCTGCCTTTTCTAAAACCAGCTTGAACATCAGGAAGTTCACGGTTCACATATTACTGAAGCCTGGCTTGGAATATTTTGAGCATTACTTTACCAGTGTTTGAGATGAGTGCAATTGTGCAGTAGTTTGAGCATTCTTTGGCATTGCCTTTCTTTGGGATTGGAATGAAAACTGACTTTTCCAGTCCTGTGGCCACTGCTGAGTTTTCCAAATTTGCTGGCATATTGAGTGCAGCACTTTCACAGTGTCATCTTTCAGGATTTGAAAGAGCTCCACTGGAATTCCATCACCTCCACTAGCTTTGTTCGTAGTGATGCTTTCTAAGGCCCACTTGACTTCACATTCCAGGATGTCTGGCTTTAGGTCAGTGATCATACCATCGTGATTATCTGGGTCATGAAGCTCTTTTCTGTACAGTTCTTCTGTGTATTCTTGCCACCTCTTCTTAATATCTTCTGCTTCTGTTAGGTCCACACCATTTCTGTCCTTTATCGAGCCCATCTTTGCATGAAATGTTCCTTTGGTATCTCTGATTTTCTTGAAGAGATCCTTAGTCTTTCCCATTCTTATTTTTCCTCTATTTCTTTGCACTGATCGCTGAAGAAGGCTTTCTTATCTCTTCTTGCTATTCTTTGGAACTCTGCCTTCAGATGCTTATATCTTTCCTTTTCTCCTTTGCTTTTCACTTCTCTTATTTTCACAGCTATTTGTAAGGCCTCCCCAGACAGCCATTTTGCTTTTTGCATTTCTTTTCCATGGGGATTGTCTTGATCCCTGTCTCCTGTACAATGTCAGGAACCTCATTCCATAGTTCATCAGGCACTCTATCTATCAGATCTAGGCCCTTAAATCTATTTCTCACTTCCACTGTGTAATCATAAAGGATTTGATTTAGGTCATACCTGAATGGTCTAGTGGTTTTCCCTACTTTCTTCAATTTCAGTCTGAATTTGGCAATAAGCAGTTCATGGTCTGAGCCACAGTAGCTCCTGGTCTTATTTTTGCTGACTATACAGAGCTTCTCCATCTTTGGCTGCAAAGAATATAATCAATCTGATTTCGCTGTTGACCATCTGGTGATGTCCATGTATAGAGTCTTCTTCTGTGTTGTTGGAAGAGGGTGTTTGTTATGACTAGTGCATTTTCTTGACAAAACTCTATTAGTCTTTGCCCTGCTTCATTCCGTATTCCAAGGCCAAATTTGCCTGTTATTCCAAGTGTTTCTTGACTTCCTACTTTTGCATTCCAGTCCCCTATAATGAAAAGGACATCTTTTTTGGGTGTTAGTTCTAAAAGGTCTTGTAGGTCTTCATAGAACCGTTCAACTTCAGCTTATTCAGCATTACTGGTTGGGACATAGACTTGGATTACGGTGACATTGAATGGTTTGCCTTGGAAATGAACAGAGATCATTCTGTCGTTTTTGAGATTGCGTCCAAGTACTGCATTTAGGACTCTTTTGTTGACCATAATGGCTACTCCATTTCTTCTGAGGGATTCCTGCCCACAGTAGTAGATATAATGTATATTATATATACATGTATATGTATATATACATGTATATATACATTCTGCTATAATATATATACACACATATAATATAAATATTATACATATGATACATATATGCATACACATGTATATATTATCTATGTGTGTATATATTATAAATATATTCTAATATATACAAACATATATAATATACACTTATATAATATTCTATGATTATATAGAATATATAAGTATTTATATGTGTGTGTATATATATATAGGTATATACTGCAGATGGTGATTACAGCCATGAAATCAAAAGATACTTACTCCTTGGAAGGAAAGTTATGACCAATCTAGACAGCATATTAAAAAACAGAGACATTACTTTGCAAACAAAGTTCTGTCTTCACAACTATGGTTTTTCCAGTGGTCATGTATGGATGTGAGGATTGGTCTGTGAAGAAAGCTGAGTGCCGAAGAATTGATGCTATTGAACTACAGTGCTGGAGAATACTCTTGAGAGTCTCTTCAACTGCAAAGGGATCCAATCAGTCCATTCTGAAGGAGATCAGTCCTAGGTGGTCATTGGAGGGACTGATGCTGTAGCTGAAACTCCAGTACTTTGGCCACCTCATGCGAAGAATTGACTCATTGGAAAAGACCCTGGTGCTGGGAGGTATTGCAGGCAGGAGGAGAAGGGGACGACAGAGGATGAGATGCCTGGATGGCACCACCGACTCGATGGACATGAGTTTAAGTAAACTCCGGGAATTGGTGATGGACAGGGAGGCCTGGCATGCTGCAATTCATGGGGTCTCAAAGAGTCAGACACGACTGAAAGACTCAACAGAACTGAACTGAACTGAATGTATTAAGATAATATTAAGTGTAAAAATAAAATGGAAGAAGTTATAATAAAAAATCTGCAATACATAGATCTGCCTTCCTCAGTGACAATGAGAAAATATGAATCCTAACCCATGATTATCTATCTAAAAATATAATTTATCTATAAGTGATGTCTATTATTTAGCAAGCTAATAAGGACAGAGGAGCCTGTTGGGCTCCCGTCTATGGGGTCAGAGTTGGACAGGACTGAAGTGACTTAGCAGCAGCAGGAGCAATAAGCTCTACAACATAATTATATACAATATATAATGGAAATATGGAAAGCCTAACAACTGATATTAAGTGAGTTCTTTATTTCCAAAGTATTTCGAATTAAGTTAAGACTTCAATGTTTTGGAAAAATATGTATATTTATATCAGAAAGGTATTGTGTGGTAAGATGAGATAAACAATAGGTCAAATTAACAGCCAATCGAGAAATAAGTTGAATTAGAGAACTATAGTGTCATAGAAATCGGGACAAATATGTTTTAAAAAAAGAAGTTTCAAAAGTTATCAAAAAGTCCATTCTCATTAAGAATTTGAAAAGATCTGTTGAATTTGAAAAGATCTGTTTTATTTGAGGAAAACAGAAAATTGATGAGATAATCAGAATATGAGAGAGTAGACGATTAAACTATAGAAATATTTTGGTCATTTTTTAAATGAAAAGAACCACAAATAAATAGGTGATTGCTGAAGTGATTAAACAGGACAAGAAGAACGTATTTTAGAAAATAGTAAATGAGATGGTTCATGTATATGGGTATAAATTATATAATAATTTAGAAAAGCTGGTTAAAATAAGGTATAGATATAATACTTATGGAATTAATCCTTAAGAAAATGACATAAGATCAGTTTCCCAGAACATAAATATAACAGACAGGACTTCAGTAAAGGCAGAAGCTCTTTATGACACCAAACCAAATACGGGTCTGCTTGCTCACTCACTGTAAAATCAATCTGTGGACATCAGGTTGCAATGAAGGAAAGCAAAGTGTTTATTGCAGGACACCAGAGAAAGGAATGATAAACCACTTGAGTATTCTGACCTTAAGAACCCCCGAACAGTATGAAAAGGCAAAATATAAGACAATGAAAGATTAACTCCCTGGGTCGGTAGGTGCCCAATATGCTACTGCAGATCAGTGGAGAAATAAGTCCAGAAAGAATAAAGAGATGGAACCAAAGAAAAACCAACACCTAGTTGTGCTGATAGAAGCAAAGTCTGATGCTGTGAAGAGCAATATAGCATAGGAACCTGGAATGTTAGGTCCAAAAACCAAGGTAAATTAGAAATGGTCAAACAGGAGATGGCAAGAGTGAATGTCGACATTCTAGGAACCAGGGAACTAAAATGGACTGGAATGGGTGAATTTAACTCAGATGACCATTATATCTACTACTGTAGGCAAGAATCACTTAGAAGAAATGGAGTAGCTGTCACAGTCAACAAAAGAGTCCAAAATGCAGTACGTGGATGCAATCTCCAAAATGACAGAATGATCTCTGGTCGTTTCCAAGGCAAACCATTCAATATCACGGTAATCCAAGTCTATGCCCCGACCAGTAATGCTGAAGAAGCTGAAATTGAACGGTTCTATAAAGACCTACAAGACCTTCTAGAACTAACACCCCAAAAGATGTCCTTTTCATTATAGGGGACTGGAATGCAAAAATATAAAGTCAAGAAACACCTGGAGTAAAAGGCAATTTTTTTCCCCTTGGAGTACAGAATGAAGCAGGGAAAAGGCTAATAGAGTTTTGCCAAGAGAATCCACAGGTCATAGCAAGCACCCTCTTCCAACAACACAAGAGAATACTCTACACATGGACATCACCAGATGGTCAACACCAAAATCAAATTGATTATATTCTTTATAGCCAAAGATGGACAATATCTATACATTCAGCAAAAACTAGACCAGGAGCTGACTGTGGCTCAGATCATGAACTGCTTATTGCCAAATTCAGACTTAAACTGAAGAAAGTAGGGAAAACCACTAGGCCATTCAGGTATGACCTAAATCAAATCCCTTATGATTATACAGTGGAAGTGGCAATTAGATTTAAAGGACTAGATCTGATAGAGTGCCTGGTGAACTATGGAATGAGGTTTGTGACATTGTACAGGAGGCAGGGATCAAGATCATCCCCGAGAAAAAGAAATGCAAAAAAAGCAAAATGGCTGTCTGGGGAGGCCTTACAAATAGCTGTGAAAAGAAGAGAAGCAAAAAACAAAGGAGAAAAGGAAAGATATACTTATTTGAATGCAGAGTTCCAAAGAAAAGCAAGGAGAGATAAGAAAGCCTTCCTCAGTGATCAATGCAAAGAAATAGAAGAAAACAATAGAATGGGAAGACTAGAGACCTCTTCAAGAAAATTAGATATACCAAGGGAATATTTCATGCAAAGATGGGCTCAATAAAGGACAGGAATGGTAGAGACCTAACAGAAGCAGAAGATTTTAAGAAGAGTTGGCAGGAATACACAGAAGAACTATATAAAAAAGATCTTCATGACCCAGATAATTATGATGGTGTGATCACTGACCTAGAGCCAGACATCCTGGAATATGAAGTCAAATAGGCCTTAGGAAGCATTGTTATGACCAAAATTAGTGGAGGTGATGGAATTCTAGTTGAGTTATTACAAATCCTGAAAGTTGATGCTGTGAAAGTGCTGCACTCAATATGTCAGCAAATTTGGAAAACTCAGCAGTGGCCATAGGACTGGAAAAGGTCAGTTTTCATTCCAATCCCAAAGAAAGGCAATGCCAAAGAATGCTCAAACTACTGCACGATTGCACTCATCTCACACACTAGTAAAGTAATGCTCAATATTCTCCAAGCCAGGCTTCAGCAATATGTGAACTGTGAATTTCCAGATGTTCAAGCTGGTTTTAGAAAAGGCAGAGGGACCTGACATCTAATTTCCAACATCTGCTGGATCATTAAAAAAAAACAGAGTTCCAGAGAAACATCTATTTCTGCTTTATTGATTATGACAAAGCCTTTGACTGTGTGGATCACAACACACTGGAAAATTGTTAAAGAGATGGGAATACCAGCTGACATGCTTCTTGAGAAATCTGTATACAGGTCAGGGAGCAACAGTTAGAACTGCACATGGAACAACAGACTCTTTCCAAATAGGAAGAGGAATATGTCAAGGCTGAGCATTGTCACCCTGCTTATTTAACTTATATGCAGAGTACATCATGAGAAAATCTGGGCTGGATGAAGGACAAGCTGGAATCAGGATTGCCGGGAGAAATATCAGTGACCTCAGATATGATGGTTCCCTCTGTCAGAAAGAGCAGAATGAAAAATTTGGCTTAAAGCTCAACATTCAAAAATCAAGATCATGGCATCTGGTCCCGTCATTTCATGGAAAATTGATGGGGGAACAGTGATAACAATGGCTGACTTCATATTTTTGGGCTCCCAAATCACTGCAGATGGTGACTACAGCCATGAAATTTAAAAGACAATTACTCATTGGAAGGAAAGTTATGACCAACCTAGACAGCATATTATAAAGCAGAGACATTACTTTAACAACATAGGTCTGCCTAGTCAAAGCTATAGTTTTTCCAGTAGTCTTGTATGGATAGTCTTGTATAGTCCAGCTCAGAGCTGGACTATAAAGAAAGCTGAGCACTTAAGAGATGATGCTTTGGACCCTGGTGTTGGAGAAGACTTTTGTGAGTTACTTGGACTGCAAGAAAAACCAACCAGTCCATCCTAAAGGAAATCAATCCTGGGTGTTCATTGGAAGGACTAATGTTGAGGCTGAAACTCCAATTCATTGGCCACCTGATGCAAATGGCTGACTCATTTGAAAAGACCCTAATGCTGGGAAAGATTGAAGACAGGAGGACAAGGGGACAACAGAGGATGAGATGGTTGTATGGCATCACGGACTCAACGGACATGAGTTTGGGTAAACTCAGAGTGGGACACAACTGAGTGACTGAACTGAACTGAACAGTTAACTCTATCTACCTTGTAGGGGTTCAGTTTCTGCAAAACAGCTTGCAGTACATGGCTCAGAATATTATCTATAGCTTTTGAGGAGAAACTTAATGTCCTTGACTTTGTTTAATGACTAAACTATTCCTTTTTTTCTTGCTTAACTATTTTCCTTTATTTCTGCATTTTCTCACTTTTCTGATTAAATCTCTTCTTTGGAATTTGAGGAAGGCCTGGTAGACTAAAATTTGCAGACAAGAGGCAAGCAGAGGACAAGGGTTCTATTCTGAGAGAGCCCCATAAGGTCCTGTTCAGTTGCATTTATCCACCTAGAGAACTGAGAGAAAAGGAAAACATATTAAAATATGTGAATAAAAAATTATAATTGAATGCAAACTTTAAATTAAATTTGAAAATTGAGGCATTTTCCTATATTATCTACTGTATTTTTCAAATATTTATAAACTGAAAAGTGGTTATCATATCAGCAATATTAAGATCAATGTGGAGCTATACAAGAGTAAATTTTGGTAAGATGCCCTGATTTTCAAGAGGAGTAATAGGGAATGGCAACTCACTCCAGTATTTCTGCTTGGGAAATCCCATGAATTGAGGAGCCTGGTTGGGCTACAGTCCATGGGGTTGCAGAGCCAGACACAGCTGAGTGACTGAACAACAACAGCAATTTAAAATTAATGGGAAGCTTTAAATGCACAGATGAGGCTTTAGGTCAAAGTTCTTGGTAAAGTAAATTAATATGGGGTGTTTTTTCTCTAGCAATATTGATCTGTACAAGTGAGCTATTTACTTAGTTTCATTATGTTAGACAACAGTTGTCTTATCTAGTGAGATACTGCCCCCCTATACTATGTATATAATAGAAAGGAGAAAGGTATATTTTTCACAGTGGTTATAGGATATTGTTATTGTCAAATTATGTGATCTGATTTGGTGAAAAGAAAGACTTTCTGTAAATAGAAAATATTTAAGGGTAATGCATCGGTGAACTGGAAAGTATCATATGGCTAAAAATGTTTGTTTTAGAGCAAGCAAGGAAGAAAGATAGGAAGTGATAGGAAAAAAGTTTTTGTTTTTTATTTTTCAACTTGAGTAAAGAATTTGACAAGTATATTTGTTGAATGAGTCATCTAAAATGGTGTTGCTGCTGCTGCTGCTGCTAAGTCGCTGCAGTCGTGCCCGACTCTGTGCGACCCCATAGACGGAAGCCCACCAGGCTCCCCCGTCCCTGGGATTCTCCAGGCAAGAATACTGGAGTGGGTTGCCATTTCCTTCTCCAATGCATGAAAGTGAAAAGTGAAAGTGAAGTTGCTCAGTCGTGTCCAACTCTTAGCGACCCCGCAGACTGGAGCCCACCAGGATCCTCCGTCCATGGGATTCTCCAGGCAAGAGTACTGGGGTGGGGTGCCACTGCCTTCCCCGAAAATGGTGTTAACAGTCACCATAATAAAAGACATCACAAGAAAACATAAAAGACATCAATCTGGCTGGTAAAGACCCCAATAAGTTAAGGAATATGATTGAAAAAACCATAATGAAAGCTGGGAGGAACAGAAACAGTTGGTATAGCCAAACAGTGTCCTTTGATGGAACTCAAGCTTGTGAGCTAAGGAGGTCTAGTTGCTTTGCTTGCAGCAAAAGACACGTGAGATAGTCTCACTTATTGAACCTGAATATGGGGAGTGGAAAAGAAAAACACACTCTGCTAGATAAGTTATGGGTGATACAGTGTTTTCATGGAAAAAAATGGTTAAAAACAATAAAGAAGTGAAGGGGCATTAGGGAAATAGTAAGACTTGAGGAATCCTGTTAGTAGTAACTACAGTGCTCACAGATCTGAAAGGGATGTGGAGATTCAGTTGGATTAGAAATTATACAATACCATTAGCATGGATATCTTAGTCATAAGAGGTGCTTTGAGAGGATTAGATTTTTTATTTTTGTTTTTAAGTATACAGTGCAGTGTTGTTCATTATAGGCACAATGTTATGTGTCAGATATTTAGAACATGTTTATCTTATGTTTAAGCTGAATAGCATCTCTACATTTCCTCCTCCCAACAGCATCTGTCCTTCGCCATTCTACTCTCTGTTTCTGTGACTTTGACTATTTTAGATACCTCACATAAGTCACATCCCACAGTTTTTTTCATTCTGTAACTAGCTTATTTCACCTAGTAAAGTCCTCTATGTTGATATATATTGTCATATGTGGCAGAATGTTTTTTTTTTTTTCTTTTTAAGGCTGTTTTTATTCAGTTGTTAAGTTGTGTCTGAATCTTTGAAACCTCAGACCAGGTTTTCCTGTCCTTCACTATCTCCTGGAGTTTGCTCAAGCTCATGTCCATTGAGTCAGTGATCCCATCCAACCTTCTCATCCTCTGTTGCTCCCTTCTCCTCCTGCCTTCAATCTTTCCCAGCATTAGGTCTTTTCCAGTGAGTTGGCTCTTCACATCAGGTTGCCAAAGTATTGGAACTTCAGCTTCAGCATTAGTCCTCCCAATGAATATTCAGGGTTGGTATCTTATGAAAGTGAAAGTGGAGAGTGAAAAAGTTGGCTTAAAACTCAACATTCAGAAAACAAAGATCATGGCATCTGGTCCCATCACTTCATGGGAAATAGATGGGGAAACAGTGGAAACAGTGTCAGACTTTATTTTTCTGGGCTCCAAAATCACTGCAGATGGTGACTGTAGCCATGAAATTAAAAGATGCTTACTCCTTGGAAAGAAAGTTATGACCAACCTAGATAGCATATTCAAAAGCAGAGACATTACTTTGCCAACAACGATCCATCTAGTCAAGGCTATGGTCTTTCCTGTGGTCATGTATGGATGTGAGAGTTGGACTGTGAAGAAGGCTGAGCACCAAAGAATTGATGCTTTTGAACTGTGGTGTTGGGACTCTTGAGAGTCCCTTGGAGTGCAAGGAGATCCAACCAGTCCATTCTGAAGGAGATCAGCCCTGGGATTTCTTTGGAGGAATGATGCTAAAGCTGAAACTCTAGTACTTTGGCCACCTCATGCAAAGAGTTGACTCATTAGAGAAGACTCTGATGCTGGGAGGGATTGGGGGCAGGAGGAGAAGGGGATGACATTGGACAAGATGCCTGGATGGCATCACTGACTCGATGGATGTGAGTCTCAGTAAACTCCGGGAGTTGGTGTTGGACAGGGAGGCTATGATTCATGGGGTCGCAAAGAGTCGGACATGACTGAGCAACTGATCTGATCTGATCTGATCTTTTAGGATGGACTGGTTTGATCTTGCAGTCCAAAAGACTCTATATAAAGTTTTACCTAGCACCACAATTTAAGCATCGATACTTCAGTGCTCAGTCTTCTTTGTGGTCTAACTTTCATATTGATACTTGACTACAGGAAAAACCGTAGCTTTGACTATGAAAACCTTTTTCAGCAAAGTGATGTCTCTGCTTTTTAATACACTAAGTTTATTATAGCTTTTCTTCCAAGGAGCAAGCGTCTTTTAATTCCGTGGGTTTTAGAGCCTAAGAAAATAAAATCTGTCACTCTTTCCACATTTTTCCACTTTGCTTGCCATTAAGTTTAAGGCTGAATAATATTCAATTGTATATATATTGTATGTAAATGTAATATATTCTTTCTCCATTCATTTGATGGATATTTAGTCAGTTTCCACATTCTGACTATTGTGAATAATGTTCCAATGAACATGGCAGTTTAACTTATTGTTTGAAATACTGACTTCAGTTTTATTTTTGTTACATATCCAGATTTCTGATTTGCAGAACATATTGAAGCTCTTTTTTGTTTGTTTTAGTTTTTTAAGGAGCCTCCATAGTGTTTTCCATACCAGCTACACTATACTATTTTGCATTCTCACCGGCAGTTTGTCCAACTTCTATTTTTTCTACACCTTTACCATTATTTGTCATCACTCAGTTTTTTGATGAGTCATCCTAACATGTTTTAATGCATCATTATGATTTTAATTTTCATTTAGAGTCCATTTCATATTTTAAAACTTGGTTTGTTTTTGTCTTTGCTCTTCAGCTAAAGGTGTTCCTTGTATATTTTGAATATTAGCTGTTATCAGATATGTGATTTGCAAATATCTTTCCCTCATTCCATAAATTGCCTTTTATGCTGAAGCCTTTGCTTTGATGTCATCCCACTTACCTGTTTTTGTTGTTGCTGCCTGGGCTTTTGGTGTCATACCTGAGAGAACTGGGTTTTTAAGGTGTCTGAAATAGAGATGTCACAATTGATGGGAATAATGTAGTTATCCTTTAAGAAGCACTGTAATACATTCAGATTATGAAATTGGGAACATGGCCTGGGTTGAAGGGTTATATTGAATTATTTGTGAGAAAATGATGAAAATAATATATATACGTATGTTTTTCCATGTGTAATGTGTGTGTGATTTTCCATATTTGGACAAATTATTAACCTCTCTGACTCTTACAAGTAATTTCATTGAAACAGAAGAATACGAGGATGAGAGTTCTACCAATTTAATTTTCTAAATTAAATTTTAAAAGGAATATTAACTAGAAGCCCATCTCTTTCCTTATATAAATTGTGCAAGGAAAGATTACATAAAATCTTATCTTAAAATTAACAATTAAGGCCTGTAATTGCAACAGGCTTAAATGTTAATGTATTTTATAAAATATTTATGAATTAGATTCAAAAGGCATACCGATTAAGATTAGAGGTCACACAAGCCAATTAACTAATTAAGAAATATCACTGTAGAATAAATTATATAATGTGCCAAATGTTTTTAATACCAAGATGATCCAACACAAGAAATATGTGTTCTGGGTTATAAATATTAATGGTTATATTTATAAATCTTATATAATAAAAAGAAGGGGAAAATTGGTTAACCTGTTTCATATTAACAATATTCTTTTTGAAGCAAATTCAGAGATTTTTTTTTTTAAAGAAACAAGAGTTAGGACATATTAAGGAAAGAATAGATACAGTCTCTAAATCAAATATGTCCAGAAAAATAATTTTAAAATTAAGTTCCTTGAGGTATAAGTATGTCTTTATTTCTTACATTTTCTCTGTATTCCTTTTTAAACTATAAATTTGGGGCTTTCTGTTGAGAACTTTCATAGATTTTTAAGTTTTTCATGTCCTCAGCTTTTGCACATTATTATGTTTTGTATGCTGATTCAGTTACACATTACTCATTTATGGTTATTTGCCTCTTTTATTTCTTGGTATTGGTCATGCATGCCTGGATGCAAATCAGATGTTTTCCAGATAAAGATTATTACGTCATTTCTTCAGCTGAGGGTACTTTACCACCACCACACCAGTACATTCATTCAGCCACACATAGTTAAATCAGACACAATTGTAAAGAGTAAAAATTTCTTAAAACCAACTAAAAAGTGGCTTACTCAGTAAAATGGTCATTGTCTCAAATAACAGATTTTATGAAAATAGGGTCATTTCAAGATGGGATAATTTAAAGCCATGTCAACATATTTGGCACTCGTTTCATCATCATTTTGCTGTGCCATCCTCAGCATATTGATAGATTCTGGTTTTAGGATTGCAGAATATCTATTGTGGGAATAAACAGTAAAAATATGATGCTATCCAAGAGAGAGAAGAGTCAAATTCCTGTTTAATACTTTCTGCTAGCAGGGAAATACATAATTTTCTAGAAACTTCCCAAAGGATTTTCAATTCTCATTAACTAGAATTGGGTCAGAAAATTTCTTTGGCAGAAATAAACAAATAGCAGCAAGGGAATAAGATAATCTCTGTTGTCCTAAACAAATTATTTTGTACCCTTGAACTAGAGAATCTCATTCCCTGAACACATTGCCACTAACGAACTTTCAAACAAAACTGGAGCTATGTCATCAAAGCCAAAGTGGAAGTATAGAATAGGAAAACAACTTCATTGAGTCATTAAGAAATAAATAACTTTTTTTTTTTTTTAAGGACACTCTTTTGGTTTGTGTGATCTCAGTTTAGCAGTATCTCAGATACATTGCATTTTGCACTGCAGAAGACATTTAGCAGTTACTGCTTATGGAGGTTCAGTGTGACATTTGTTGCCCAATTTTTCATATCTTTAGGCCTACTGAGTTCTTAATTGGAGTAAATGGTATAGCCAATGTTTTTACCAAACCTATGTAAATTAAGGTACGGTAAGACAAAGTAAAGTAGGGTAAGAATCTGATCATAATCACATTCATCTCCAAACATACATGTTTGAAGTTCAAAAAGTGAAGGGTCTTCTGGAAAGGAGAGAACATTTTTAAAATTACCTCACTACTTCAGGCAGTACATGAATGGAAAAACCATTTTAATTCCGTGATCATTCTCAGTACCACTAGTGATCGATCAGGGAGGTAAGAGAAGCTACTGATACTAAAAAGAGCAAAGCATAAGAAATATTTTTTTTTTTAAAGACAGAAAAAACTTGTAGACATGTGGAACCAATTGATATCAATCAGATTTGTCACTTTCTTTTCTTGAGGAACCTGTGAGTGAGCGGATTGCTGAGTCCTGATCCTAAACCAAATAGTATCATAAGAGGTCTGTTGCATGTCAACCACCTGCCCACCACGCCCCCACAAAAATAAAAGCAGTGTTTCAAAAAAAGTGGCCACAATCTTTGACCTCAGCACTCTTTAGATATCAATACATTTGATGTTTTGCTCTTTAGCTCCAGGATGATTAAACAGACTCCCTTGCTGCTAAGTCACTTCAGTCGTGTCCGACTCTGTGCGACCCCTTAGATGGCAGCCCACCAGGCTCCCCTGTCCCTGGGATTCTCCAGGGAAGAACCCTGGAGTGGGTTGCCATTTCCTTCTCCAATGCATGAAAGTGAAAAGTGAAAGTGAAGTCACTCAGTTGTGTCTGACTCTTAGTGACCCCATGGACTGCACCCTACCAGGCTCCTCCATCCATGGGATTTTCCAGGCTAGAGTACTGGAGTGGGACATAGACTCCCTTAGTGTATTATAACTCTCCATATTGAATATGAATCTATCACACCTTTTTACATGCTGTGATTAACTTCACGGAGCCCAAACCCACTGCTAATCATGGTCTCTAGCCTAGTTTCTGTCTCTGCCCACTATTTTGACTACAGATTAAATCCACAGGTTATATAAGATGATAATGAACATGATGATGATGATGTTATTTTTAGAATTAAGCAAATAAAATACTCAATATCTCCTAGAATAGAAGCAAATGTCTATAGGCAACTTTTTTTTTTAAATTAAGAAACATTTTGATATTAAATATATATGGCAAATTAATGCACTTCTTTTAGTCTATGCCTTTTTTAAATGTACCCAAACAAAAATAAACAGAACTAAAAAAATAAGTACATGTCAAAAATTAATAGAAATGTTGCTGTATATTTCAGATGTAATTTATACCTATGAGATAGAACAGTTATTCACTAATATAGAACCATATTATATATGTATATGTTGATCCAATTTTTATCTGAAATCTGGTTTTGATATAAATTCATCATGAGATTATTTTTTATGTCATTACATGGAAAAGTCTTGGAATAACTTTACTTCAAAATGGAAAATAGGAGAAAACAGTTATATTTAACACAGTACGTTTCAATGTGAACATTTTTGTCAATTTCTCCCCAAGTTATGAGGACAAGAAAAACCACAACAAAGGAATAAACCTCTTCTTATATATTCAAATGTTTCCTGGAGACTGTATCCTTCAGTGGAGAACTACTCTTCCAGATAAATACATCCTTTACTTCTCTATTCTTATATCTTGATCTCTAATCAGTATATTTTATTTTTATGAAATTTTATTTACTCTTTCTGTCATTATCTAACTCCAAATAATGGAATAGCCAGGGACCCTATTCTGATCTTTTGGTTTTTGTCCATCTAAGACTGTTATTTAATTTCACTTTGGCATATTTTGAATTACAGTTATATATGGATGACTTTTGAATCTTGAATTATTTATACAGCATAAGCCTCTTTAACCAATAAACCACAAAATAAAAGAGTTTCAATGAGGTAAAATTTTATTTTTCACTCACATTACAGTAGAAGAAACTGGGAGATGGGGAGAGAACTATAACACATAAGATATTCTGTGTCCCCAGCATGGTGAAGGTAACTGTTCTTAACTAATTCTGTGTGGCCAGTATTATCCTATCAAAGTCAGACAAACACATTAGAGAAAAAGAAAACAACATATAAATATCTTATGAAATTAGATGCAAAACTCCTGAATAAAATATTAACAAACCCATTCCAACTGCATATTAAAAATATCATACACTTTGACCAGCTTATTTAACTTATATGCATAGTACATCATGAGAAACGCTGGGCTGGAAGAAGCACAAGCTGGAATCAAGATTGCAGAGAGAAATATCAATAACCTCAGATATGCAGATGACACCACCCTTATGGCAGAAAGTGAAGAGGAACTAAAAAGCCTCTTGATGAAAGTAAAAGAGGAGAGTGAAAAATTTGGCTTAAGGCTCAACATTCAGAAAATGAAGATCATGGCATGTGGTCCCATCACTACATGGGAAATAGATGGAGAAACAGTGGAAACAGTGTCAGACTTTATTTTGCTCCAAAATCACTGCAGATAGTGACTGTAGCCATGAAATTAAAAGACGCTTACTCCATGGAAGGAAAGTTATGACCAACCTAGATAGCATATTGAAAAGCAGAGACATTACTTTGCCAACAAAGGTCCCTATAGTCAAGGCTATGGTTTTTGCCGTGGTCATGTATGGATGTGAGAGTTGGACTGTGAAGAAGGCTGAGCGCCAAAGAATTGATGCCTTTGAACTGTGGTGTTGGAGAAGACTCTTGAGAGTCCCTTGGACTGCAAGGAGATCCAACCAGTCCATTCTGAAGGAGATCAGCCCTGGGATTTCTTTGGAAGGAATGATGCTGAAGCTGAAACTCCAGTACTTTGGCCACCTCATGCGAAGAGTTGACTCATTGGAAAAGACTCTGATGCTGGGAGGGATTGGGGCAAGAGGAGAAGGGGACGACAGAGGATGAGATGGCTGGATGGCATCACCGACTCACTGGACATGAGTTTGGGTAAATTCCGGGAGTTGGTGATCACAGGGAGGCCAGCCGTGCTGCAATTCATGGGGTCACAAAGAGCTGGACACGACTGAGCAACTGAACTTAGCTGATGACCAGGTTAGATTAGTCTCAGGAATGTAAAGTTGATTAAAAATAAATTCATCAATCAATGTAATACACAACATTACTGAAATGACAGGGGAAAGAAAAACAGGTAATAACTATATCTATGAAAGTGAAAGTGAAGTCGCTCAGTCGTGTCCGACTCTTAGTGACCCCATGGACTGGAGCCTACCAGGATCCTCCGTCCATGGGATTTTCCAGGCAAAAGTACTGGGGTTGCGTGCCATTGCCTATATTGATATAGAAAAGAGCATTTGAAAAAATCCAACACTCTTTTGTGATTAAAAATAAACAGAGAAGTAGGAATAGACTTAACTTCTTTAAGGTGGTAAAGGGCATTTATGAAAAAAACAAAAGCTAACAACATATTTGGGCAAAAGACTGAAAACTTTTCTGCAAAGTTTAAGAAAAAGTCACCCATAATATTTCACTGCTGCTATTCAAATTGCCTTGGAAGTTCTAAAATTCTTAGAGAAAACATAGGAGTAAATCTTCATAACTTTGTATTTGTCAATGAAAATTTATATATAATAATAACACAAAGGAAATAAGGAAAAGTATTAGAAAATTTGGGCTGGATCAAAATAAACTACTTTTGCCCATCAAAGACATTGTCAAGAAACTTAAAAAAAAAAAAAAAACCTTACTGAATGGTAAAAATATTACAGATTATATTTCTGATTGTATATCTGATACTTTAGTATCCAAAATATGTAATGGAACTTTCACAACTCAACCATAAAAAAATTTTAACAATTCAAGTGAAGAATGAGCAAAAGAGTTGAAAAAACACTCGTCCAAAGAAGATAAATATTGAGTTAGTACATAGGAAGAAGCTCCATTTGATTAATAATTAAGCAAAGGTAAATCAAGAGATACCACTTCACACCCACAAGGATGCTATAATTTTTAAAAAATGAGTTGTGTTCATAAGGATATGGAGAAATTAGAATACACCTACATTACTGACAGGAATGTAAAATGTTTCAGTCACTGTGGAAATATTTTGGCATTTCCTCAAAAAGTTGAACACAGAATAATCCTATGACTCAATGATTCTACCTTTAGGAATATATGCAAACAAATAGTCATACAAGATCATTTAACTGCTGTTGACAATTCTGTTGTCATTCATTTACTCAGTCGTGTCCAACTCTGCGAGTCCCCATGGACTGCAGCATGCCAGGCTTCTTTACACTTCACTATCTTCCAGAGTTTGCTCTAACTCATGTCCATTGAGTCAGTAATGTCATACAACCACCCCATCATCTGTTGCCCCATTCTCCTGCCTTCAATCTTTCCCAGGATGAGGGTATTTGCCAGTGAGTTGATCTTCGCATCAGGTGGCCAAAGTATTGGAGCTTCAGCTTCAACATCAGTCCTTCCAATGAATACCCAGGACTGATCTCCTTTAGGATGGACTGATTGGATCTCCTTGCAGTCCAAGAGACTCTCAAGAGTCTTCTTCAACACCACAGTTCAAAAGCATGAAATTTTCGGCACTCAATTTTCTTTATAGTCCAACTCTCACATCCATACATGACCAATGGAAAAACCATAGCCTTGACTAGATGGATCTTTGTTGATAAAGTAATGTCTCTGCTTTTTAATATGCTGTCAAGGTTGGTCATAACTTTCCTTCCAAGGAGTAAGCGTCTTTTAATTTCATGGCTGCAATCAGCATCTGCACTGATTTTGGAGCCCAGAAAAATAGTCAGCCACTCTTTCCACTGTTTCCCCATCTACTTGCCATGAAGTGATGGGACCAGATGCCAGGACCTTGATCTTCTGAATGGTGAGCTTTAAGCCAACTTTTTCACTCTCCTCTTTCACTTTCATCAAGAGGTTCTTTAGTTCTTAACTTTCTGTCATAAGGGTGGTGTCATCTGTATATCTGTGGTTATTAATATTTCTCTCTGCAATCTTGATTCCAGCTTGTGCTTCTTCCAGCCCAGAGTTGATCAAGATGTACTCTGCATATAAGTTTAATAAGCAGGGTGACAATATACAGCCTCAACATACTCCTTTTCCTATTTGGAACCAGTCTGTTCTGTGTCCAGTTCTAACTGTTGCTTCTTGACCTGCATACAGATTTCTCAAGAGACATGTCAGGTGGTCTGGTATTCCCATCTCATTCAGAATTTTCCACAGTTTATTGTAATCAACAGAGTCAAAGGCTTTGGCATAGTTAATTAAGCAGAAATAGATGTTTTTCTGGAACTCTCTTGCTTTTTCGATGATCCAGCAGATGTTGGCAATTTGATCTCTGGTTCCTCTGCCTTTTCTAAAACTAGCTTGAACATCTGGAGGTTCAGGGTTCACGTAGTCCTGAAACCTAGCTTGGAGAATTTTAAGCATCACTTTACTAGTGTGTGAGATGAGTGCAATTGAGCGGTAGTTTGAGCATTCTTTGGCATTGCCTTTCTTTGGGATTGCAATGAAAACTGACCTCTTCCAGTCCTGTGGCCACTGCTGAGTTTTCCAAATTTGCTGGCATATTGAGTGCAGCAGTTTCACAGCATCATCTTTCAGGATTTGAAATAGCTCAACTGGAATCCAACACATCCACTAGCTTTGTTTGTAGTGATGCTTCCTAAGGCCAACTTGACTTCACATTCCAGGATGTCTGGCTCTAGGTGAGTGATCACACCATCATGTATTACTGCTTAAAAACACAGCAATTTAATTGCAGTTACAGTCTAATATTGACAAAAAAGATCGCCAAACACTATTCACATTCTTATAATAACCAGTATTATAGCAAGATACCTTCAGTATGACTTTTGAAAATAAAGCAGAAAGGACCTTAATAATAAATCCACTAAGTCCCTACCCACTTTAGAAGAGAGAGGAGGCATTGTCACCATTATTTTAGGAATGCTTTTGTTTGTTGAAAGGTCACTCTTTCCCTTTTTATAGTTATATTCTTGTAAACATAGAAGGGTTCCTCCAGGGGAAAACCGTTGGAAAAATTAGGGATGCCTGTAAGAGCCATAAACAGATTTTTCCTTCTGTTTTTATATGTGTGTGTGGTACAAGATTTTAAAATCTACTCTTGTTCATTTTGGAGCAGGTGAAAGAAACTTCAGAGAGAGGGAAAATCAGAAAGTATTGTTGACCCAGGGGTTGCCACCACTCCTATTATATATTGTAGGAGAGTACATGATTTTCTGATGGATAACATGGACATTGTGGAAAATAAGTATAGTTGAGTCATGTTGTAGTATCCTCACAAAGGGTCTTCTCAACAGGCTTGAGTTTGTAGTAAAAAAGAGGCTAGGAATGAGAACCTGAGAACCCATGACAATGGGAGCTGTAGTTGGTGGAGAGGAAGATGTTGGATCAACACCAAGCCTTCCCCATCAACTGATTGAGTGTTTGGGTAGCTTTGTAAGAACCCATCATAAACCTATATGCACCCTTCTAGAAGTACAGCATTGGGGTGTTTATCATTCAGAAAACATCTGCAGCCAGACAATGTAAAGCAGAAAAGCAGTAACTACCAACAGAAAGCAAACTGCTTCCTTACAAGCCTCATATAAAAAACCTATATTGGGATTTCACTGGCAGTCCAGTGGTCAAGGCTTTGTGCTTCCTGTGCAGGGATACAGGAGGTGCAAGTCCAATCCCTATTTCAGGAACTAAGATCCCACATGTCACATGGCCAAATTAAAAAAAATAAATATGACACACACAATCACATATATGTAAATTTTAAAAGTAAGCAATACTAAAAAAAAAAAAAAAAAAGTGTGTCCAGAGGAACTAGTGTCAGGAAGATCAAAGAAGGAGGAATTCCAAGTTCTTTGAGCCAAAGTTTTGTCTGTGTTGGAATAAAAGGAAAAATTTAAATGCACAATATAATTGGAAATAAATACTGTTTTAGAATTACTTTTAATAGCTGTAAGTAGCTGGAAAATAACATAATATGCCCCAAATATGTCATAGCCTAGAGTATATGGTGGAAAAGGCAATGGCAGCCCACTCCAGTGCTCTTGCCTGGAAAGTCCCATGGACGGAGGAGCCTGGTAGGCTGCAGTCCATGGCGTCGCTAAGAGTCGGACATGACTAGGAGACCACTTTCACTTTTCACTTTCATGCATTGGAGAAGGAAATGGCAACCCACTCCAGTGTTCTTGCCTGGAGAATCCCAGGGACGGGGGGCCTGGTAGGCTACCGTCTATGGGGTCACACAGAGTCGGACACGACTGAAGTGACTTAGCAAAGTATATTAGTTATCTATTGCTACTTATCAAAATCTTCCATTATTTATGTAGAATTCATTTTAGATTTGTGGGAACCTCAGATCACAAATTTTAGTGAACACTCATTGTAGCTTTTTTTTTGGTAAGACTTTTTGGAATTCATTGTTTTGCTAAATTGTTTTCTTCTCTTATAGGTACTCAATATAGTATTATATAGGAAAACACTGAATGTTAGATATTAATATCTCATAAAAATATACAACAGAGACCCCAGATTTCCATTTTTATATTAAAAATTATTTTATATTGTGTATTTATTTGTGGAGTAAGTGTACATGTGTACTGGATGCTTTTTTCTTAGTCCCAGTGAATTTAAAAAAAGACACCCTCATCAGTGTAATGTTACATGGAAATTCTCCCTTATTAACAATACATCCATCTTGTAAATCTTATCAGATAACATATTACATGTACTAAATCCTCATGTTGATGAAGGCATTACAATAAATATGAATACAAATAGTTCAAATTCTGGTTTACCATGTGATCTTTACAAATAAATGCTCAATATGAGTAAATCTTTGAAACAAAATCACTGTTTTCTTTTCCTTGAGTGGACTACTTACTTGAACTTTATTTCATCCTTAATCATGTTTAAATTTCCAGCAGTATTCAGTATCAGATATTAGGTGTATATACATATTAAGTCATTGCAAGGACCATTAAAGCTTTTATTTTAACCATTCTACCAACTAGGTGGGAAAAAAATGAAAAGCGTGACCTATATTTTGGCCTCCAAAATCACTGCAGAATGTGATTGCTGTCATGAAATTAAAAGATGCTTGCTTCTTGGAAGAAAAGCTATAACCAAACTAGACAGCATATTAAAAGCAGAGACATGACTTTGTCTAAAAGAGTCTGTATAGTCAAGCCATGGTTATCCAGTAGTCATGTACTGATGTGAGAGTTGGACCATAAAGAAGGCTGAGCACTGAAGATTTGTGGTGCTATGGTGCTGGAGAAGACGCTTGAGAGTTCCTTGGACAGCAAGGAGATCAAACCAGTCAATCCTAAAGGAAATTAGCCCTGAATATTCATTGGAAGGACTGATGCTGAAGCTGAAGCTCCAATACTTTGGCCACCTTATGCAAAGAGCCAACTCATTGGAAAAGACCCTCATGCTGGGAAAGATGGAGGGCAGGAAGAGAAGGGGACAACAGAAGATTGACATGGTTGGATGGTATCAATGACTCAATGGACATGAATTTGAGCAAACTCCGGGAGATAGTGAAGGACAGATAAGCCTGGTGTGCTGTAGTCCATGAGGTCCCTAAGAGTCGGACACAACTGAGTGACTGAACATCAGTTCTACCAAAACTGTTCCCAACAATAACATTCACATTTCTAAATCAAAAAAGTACTTTAAAAGCTCTAGTAAAATTGTGTAGCTAATAGACTTACTGCCCTAGAATGTCTACAATATCACTAAACTTCTAAATAATTATGCTATGTGGTGGCAGTTTAGTCACTAAGTCATGCCCTACTCTTGCAATTCAATAGACTGTAATCCACCAGGCTCCTCTGTACATAAGATTTTACAGATAAGAATACTGATATGGGTTACCATTTCCTTTTCCAGGGGATCTTCCCAACACAGGGATTGAACCTGCATTTCCTGTATTGGCAAGTTTATTCTTTTACCATTGAACCACCAGGAAAGCCCAATTATGCCATAGATTTGCTCTAATATTTTTTTTTTGTTTATATATCATGAAATTGTGGTTAGATAACATTCTTAGATTGATAAAGAACAAATCAAAGTTTAAAAATTATGATAGTGTGTGGCTAGGGTCAGGTTTCCTCGTGGCTTAGCTGGTAAAGAATCTGCCTGCAATGTGGGAGACCTGGGTTTGATCCCTGGGTTGTGAAGATACCGTGGAGAAAGGAAAGACTGCCCACTCCAGTATTCTGGCCTAGAGAATTCCATAGACTGTAGTAGACCATGGGGTTGCATAGAGTCAGACAGGACTGAGCAACATTCACTTTCACTTTTCAGGGTCAGCAGTGGCCACAAGACTGGAAAAAGTCAGTTTTCATTCCAATCCCAAAGAAAAGCAATGCCAAAGAATGCTCAAACTACAGTACAATTGCACTCATCTCACACGCTAGTAAAGTAATGCTCAAAATTCTACAAGCCAGGCTTCAGCAATATGTGAACCGTGAACTTCCTCCTGTTCAAGCTGGTTTTAGAAAAGGCAGAGGAACCAGAGGTCAAATTGCCAACATCTGCTGGATCATCAAAAAAGCAAGAGGGTTCCAGAAAAACATCTATTTCTGCTTAATTGACTATGCCAAAGCCTTTGACTGTGTGCATCACAATAAACTGTGGAAAATTCTGAAAGAGATGGGAATACCAGACCACCTGATCTGCCTCTTGAGAAATCTGTATGCAGGTCAGGAAGCAACAGTTAGAACTGGACATGGAACAACAGACTGGTTCCAAATCAGGAAAGGAGTGTGTCAAGCCTGTATATTGTCACCCTGCTTATTTAACTTATATGCAGAGTACATCATGAGAAATGCTGGGCTGGAAGAAATACAAGCTGGGATCAAGATTGCAGAGATAAATATCATTAACCTCAGATATGCAGATGACACCACCCTTGTGGCAGAAAGTGAAGAGGAACTAAAAAGCCTCTAGATGAAGGTGAAAGAGGAGAGTGAAAAAGTTGGCTTAAAGCTCACCATTCAGAAAATGAAGATCATGGCACCCGGGTCCCATCACTTCATGGGAAATAGATGGGGTAACAATGGAAACAGTGTCAGACTTTATTTTTGGGGGCTCCAAAATCACTGCAGACGGTGGCTGTAGCCATGAAATTAAAAGACGCTTACTCCTTGGAAGGAAAGTTATGACCAACTTAGATAGTATATTCAAAAGCAGAGACATTACTTTGCCAACAAAGGTTCGTCTAGTCAAGGCTATGGTTTTTCCTGTGGTCATGTATGGATGTGAGAGCTGCACTGTGAAGAAGGCTGAGCACTGAAGAATTGATGCTTTTGAACTGTGGTGTTTGAGAAGACTCTTGAGAGTCCCTTGGACTGCAAGGAGATCCAACCAGTCCATTCTGAAGGAGATCAGCCCTGGGATTTCTTTGGAAGGAATGATGCTAAAGCTGAAACTCCAGTATTTTGGCCACCTCATGCGAAGAGTTGACTCATTGGAAAAGACTCTGATGCTGGGATGGATTTGGTACAGGAGTAAAAGGGGACACCAGAGGATGAGATGGCTGGATGGAATCACTGACTTGATGGACATGAGTCTGAGTGAACTCTAGGAGTTGTTGATGATCATGGAGGCCTGGTGTGCTGATTCATGGGGCCGCAAAGAGTCGTACACGACTGAGTGACTGAACTTAACTGAGATTGTAAAGACTATATTTAAATCATACAAATTATAGACAGTGTGAACCTTTGCTGTAAGAGTAGTATATGTAATATAAAGATCAAAAAACATGAAATTTTGGAAATTGATTAGTACTGATATATATGTCAAGTAAAATGAAATCTTTGACATTCAAGTATCTGTTTGTAAATATGAGGTTTGTGGTGTCACATAACTTCCAAGGGTATTTTGAAGAGAGGACAGGTTTGCAGAAAGTGAAGGTCAAACTAGATCATGATGGTGATTTAATGTTATCTGTTCAGAAATAGAATGACAGCATTGTTTAATGTACAAGGCTGGGCACTAATAGAGAGATAAAAAAATTCTCAAATAATTAGTATTACATGAGACCAAAACATTTTTTTACATTGATGAACATGCAAATCATTATTTTTGCATTAATAATTTCCCTTCAAAAATATATGCATTTCAGTAAAGAACCACATCAATGACATATTTTATATGTGTACCTCAACAAGTAAAAAATTATTTTTGGAACACATGAGCTTACTTTAATGAATTTCTTAGTCATATATGTTTAACAATATATTGCTACTTTTTAAAGAGTGTATTTTTTGGTGATGTGTCCTTTGATATAGTTATATATTTTTATTTTTCATAAAAATGCCAACCAATTTCTTCCATGTTACATTTTCTGGTTAATGAGCAAATTGTTGACACTTTGAATTGCCTTTTCTCATTAGGCCACAATTTTTAGTTATTTTTGAATGATAAATTCTTTATGATAAACTACAAATGCCTTAGTATATAGTTGATTGAGTTTTGACAAAATATACCATATATAACCAACACCAGGTTTAAGTATGTAGTGTATATATATATATGTATATATATATATATATATATATGTAATCTCAGAAAATCACTTCAGTTCAGTTCAGTTCAGTTCAGTCACTCAGTCGTGTCTGACTCTTCGCGACCCTATGAATGGACCTCATTTATTTATGTCTTCTCATACCCACCATCTTGACAACCAAAATGTTGATTTATATCTTTATTCAATAGATTTTTCCCTTACATAATTTTGAATGAGTGGAATAATAACAGTATGTACTCTTCTGTGTCTTGCTTCTTCCACTGAGAAAATTTTCTTCATGTTGTAGTGGGTAGAAATACTTCATTCTTTTTATTCGAATAGGTTATTTTCTATATGATTATATCAAATATGTTTATTCAAATATACATAGGCAATTTGTTTGATTCCAGTTTCTGTATGTATATTAGTATTGATAAAAATGTTAAGTAAACTGAACCCTTTGAGATTCAAGCATCTGACTATAAATATATGTATGCTGTACATAAATATTAAATGTTTAATTTCAAATTATAATCTAGTCATAGGCTTCCCTGGTGGCTCAGATGGTAAAGAATCCACCTGTAATGCAGGAAACCTGGATTTTATCTCTAGGTTTGGGAAGATCCCCTGGAGGAGAGCAAAGCAATCCACTCCAGTGTTCTTGCCTGGAGAATCCCCATAGACAGAGGAGCCTGGCAAGCTACAGTCCATGGGATCACAGGGAGTTGGACAGGACTGAGCAACTAGTCACATTTATATACAGCATAATCCTATTTTTCTCCAAATTATTGTATAATGCAGTATGTTCAGTTTTCCAAATAGTCACTAGCATACTACAACAGGACTTTCTAAGAAAATCAAGCTCTAATATATGCTAAACAAAACAGTGCCCTATGATAGATTGTCTATTACTTATTATTTATCATAATGTAGATTTTATTCAGCAACACAATTCTGTACACAGCACACCTTACAGATGCATAACAAATTGAATATGTATCACCCTGTAATGGAAATTTTTAACAACTGCAAAATAAATCAAATATTTGACTTACATGTCATATCAGCTAAATGCCCAAGTCAAATATACAAAATTTTGCTTGTGGCATCTTTTTCTTCTTTTACTGACTGGTAACTTTGATAGCATCTGCATTACAAAAATCCATAAAAGTTGGTTTGTCACATTAAAGAAAACTGAAGCAAGTTATGGAAATTATCCCAAGCCTACTGCTTGATGTTTCATTAAGACGTGCCTGCTAAATCACTTTAGCAGTGATTCAATTCTTTGCCACCCTACAGACTAGCCCACCAGGCTCCTCTTTCCACGGGATTCTCCTAACAAAAATACTGAAATGGTTAGCCATCTCTTCCAGGGGATCTTCCTGACTCAGGGATTGAACTTGTCTCTCTTATGTCTACTGCATTGGCAGGAGGGTTCTTTACCACTAGTACCACCTGGGAAGCCCTAATTGAAACAGTATTATATAATGAATGTCATAGGTACATTTTCAAGTTTGTAAATGTATAACTAAGTGATCAGATCAGATCAGTCACTCAGTCGTGTCCGACTCTTTGTGACCCCATGAACTGCAGCACGCCAGGCCTCCCTATCCATCACCAACTCCCAGAGGTCACTCAGACTCACATCCATCGAGTCAGTGATGCCGTCCAACCATCTCATCCCCTGTCGTCCCTTTCTCCTCCTGCCCCCAATCCCTCCCAGTATCAGAGTCTTCTCCAGTGAGTCAACTCTTCGCATGAGGTGGCCAAAATACTGGAGTTTCAGCTTTAGCATCATTCCTTCCAAAGAAATCCCAGGGCTGATCTCCTTCAGAATGGACTGGTTGGATCTCCTTGCAGTCCAAGGGACTCTCAAGAGTCTTCTCCAACACCACAGTTCAAAAGCATCAATTCTTTGGCACTCAGCCTTCTTCACAGTCCAACTCTCACATCCATAAATGACCACAGGAAAGACCATAGCCTTGACTAGGCGAACCTTTGTTGGCAAAGTAATGTCTCTGATTTTGAATATGCTATCTAGGTTGGTCATAACTTTCCCTCCAAGGAGTAAGCGTCTTTTAATTTCATGGCTGCAGTCACCATCTGCAGTGATTTTGGCGCAAAATAAAGTCTGACTCTGTTTCCACTGTTTCTCCATCTATTTCCCATGTAGTGATGGGACCAGATGCCATGATCTTCGTTTTCTGAATGTTGAGCTTTAAGCCAACCTTTTCACTCTCCTCTTTCACTTTCATCAAGAGGCTTTTTAGTTCCTCTTCACTTTCTGCCATAAGGGTGGTGTCATCTGCATATCTGAGGTTATTGATATTTCTCCCAGCAATCTTGATTCCAACTTGTGTTTCTTCCAGTCCAGCATTTCTCATGATGTACACTGCATATAAGTTAAATAAACATGGTGTCAATATACAGACTTGACGTACTCCTTTTCCTATTGGGAACCAGTCTGTTGTTCCATGACCAGTTCTAACTGTTGCTTCCTGACCTGCATACAGATTTCTCAAGAGGCAGATCAGGTGGTCTGGTATTCCCATCTCTTTCAGAATTTTCCACAGTTTATTGTGATCTACACAGTCATAGGCTTTGGCATAGTCAACCTATTCCTAAAACAGAAATTACAACCTTTCTGTGGCTTATTTCCAATTTTGACCTCTAGCATGCCACTTTTACATACTGGCATGGACCTTCTTTGTGTCCCTAAATTACACCAAATTTCTTTCTTTTTTTTAAATCTCAAACTACTTAATTTTTTGTTTATATTTTTTAATTGGAGGAAAATCACTTTACAATGTTGTGAATATTTCTGCCATACCACAATGCAAATCAGCTATACCTATACATATATCCCCTCCTTCCTAAGCCTCCCTTGCCTCCTCCCATCCCATCCTACTAGGTCATCACAGAGTACCTGGCTGGGCTCCCTGTGTTATACAGCAACTCCTCAGCAGCTATCTATTTTACATGTGAAAGTGAAAGTTTCTTAGTTGTGTCCCACTCTTTGTGACCCCATGGTTTATGCAGTCCATGGACTTCTCCAGGCCAGAATACTGAAGTGGGCAGCCTTTCCCTTCTCCAGGGATCTTCCCAACCCAGGGATCAAACCAAAGTTTCCCACATTTCAGACAGATTGTTTACCAGCTGAGCCACAAGGGAAACCCATTTTACATATGGTAGTATATATATGTCTATGCTACTTTCTCCATTCATTCCCCTCTCTCCTTCCCCCACTGTGTCCACAAGTCCATTCTCCATATCTGTGTCTCCATTCCTTCCCTGCAAATGGGTTCATCATTACTGCACCAAGTTGTTGTTTTTTTTTTTTTCCTGATTTAAACTTTCATGCATTCTATTTCTTCTGCTACAAATACCTTTCTAGCTTCCTCACCACCTCTCACACTCCTGAGTCAGTCCCAAACCATGATTCATATCTGCCCACTCTCACTAGATGAGATTTCCTGGCTTTTAAGTTCATATTCAATAGTTTAAGAACATCTGTAAGCCTTTCCTGTTTTCTTAAAGTGAAATGCTTCATGAATGCTGTAGTCATTGTCTATGTTATTCACCAGTATGTGTGATGATTAAATTCCGACATATTGGAGATAATCAATAATTATTATAAAAGAATTGATCCAAAATTTACACTAAAATAATATTTAATGTAATTTTCCTTAAAAAAAACGTCAGGGAAGGTAGTGTTCTCTTTATACACTGATTCATTCAATATTTCATCACTTTTATTTATCATCATCAATAAAAATACAATAGTAAAGAGATAAATGAGAAGTGTGGACCAGAGAGGAAAATACATGTTCCAAGACCCCCAAGGAACACGTGAAACTGAGAATAGTACCAAGCCCTATAGACACTATGGTTTTTTTTTTCCATATGCTAATGAGCAGGTAGAGTATACAGCATGGATATACCTGAGAAAAGAATGATCAATGCCCAAAGGCAAGATGGAGCAGGGCAGCACATGACTAGATCATCAGATCATATCAGTCGCTCAGTCCTGTCTGACTCTTTGCGACCCCATGAGCTGCAGCACGCCAGGCCTCCCTGTCCATCACCAACTCCCAGAGGTCACTCAGACTCACATCCATAGAGTCAGTGATGCCATCCAGCCATCTCATCCTCTGTTGTCCCCTTCTCCTCCTGCCCCCAATCCCTCCCAGCATCAGAGTCTTCTCCAATGAGTCAACTCTTCGCATGAGGTAGCCAAAATACTAGAGTTTCAGCTTTAGCATCATTCCTTCCAAAGAAATCCCTGCTCAGAAATATGCTCAATTTTAAACTTATAAATTGATTTCTAGGATTTTTCATTCAGTGTTGTCTGACCTTGGATAACTTAAACTATCTAAAGTGAAACAGGATAAAGTGAAACTACTGTAGACATGAACATATTATTAAAATTGTTACTTCAAAGTGCACTGTGATAAAATTTACCACAATGACATTTAAACTATACATTTTTACTAGTTTTGTGGTATTGTAATTGAACTAGTAATTTTAATTTCTTGAGGATTGAGACTATCTTATCATCAGTGGCAGCGGTCTCAAGATTGGGATTTTAAGAGACAGAAATATGTGTAAATTACATACATAAAAGTTTTGTTTTTACCAAGGAATGAAAGATATGAACAAAATCCTTATTTTATCTAGTTGTAAATGATTATTGGCAAAATTTATCTCAGAAAATTAGTATTTAACATATGAATATGTGTATACAGATTGATGTATATTTATTCATATTCATAATCTGTCCAATGCAGCATGTTAACTCTCAACCTGAACAAATCAAAAGGAAATGCCATTTTTATATGAATTCAAATAGTTGTTCATGATTGGTCTGTATCAGTATGACAAATATATCATTTGAAGTATAGCTTTATCTGTGCACACGTGTGTGTGCGTGAGAGAGGGATGCAGAAATGAGAGTATACACGTAAGCTCCTCAAGCAGACACCTGATATAATTTTATTCACCCCAGATTAGCTGTTAAAACATTCATTTAGAAACAATGTTTTATTCTACTACAGAAAAATAAATGAGAATACAAAATATCCAGTCTTTCTGCCATTCCATCTGACTTGATGATGCAATCACTATGGATAGTAAAGTGATTATATGAAACACACATATACACAGATGCACACTAATTGGTACATGCCACCTACAAACACACTTTTTTTTTTTTTTTTTAACTTTACAATATTGTATTGGTTTTGCCATACAGCAACATGCATCCGCCACGGGTGTACACGTGTTCCCCATCCTGAACCCCCCTCCCACCTCCCTCCCCATACCATCCTTCTGGGTCATCCCAGTGCCCCAGCCCCCAGCTTCCTGTATCCTTCATCGAACCTGGACTTTTTAAAGTTTCAAAGTCATTTCTGTTTCCTTTTCCTGACGAGCATTGTATATGGTTGTTCACAGTTTAATTTCCTGTGCTAAATCCTATGTTGTTCTCACACCATTCTAGCTATTAATATGGTCGATATTACACTTAGACTTGTCTGAATAATCCTGTTTGTCTGAGCAATTCTAGTCTTTTTGGGGAGTAAAATATGAGACTGTCATATTTTATTAGCTAATGATGGAAATGTATCTTTAGGAACAGAAGAGACAAACCCTTTCTATTTTTATTCTACACAGTTCAAAGAATTTCTGCTACTATTTTGCTCTGTTGCCACATTAAGGAATTTATTTCAGCATTCTATGTCTAATGTTGTAGGTAAATATAAAATGTATTAAAATACTATTTTTATGCAAGTTCTAAGGGCCAAATAAGTATCTTTTATCTCTTTTATAATGAAAACTGGTGAATACAACCCCTTTTGATGTAATTTTAAAGAGTCCTTGTTCTTAAAAGATGGATTGCTAATGATTAGCTAGGTTGCCAATTCTCTTATGAAATTAAACCTCTTTTTGATCTACAACTTTGAGGCAAAATATTCTATAAGATAATGAACAGTCTGTCACCTCATTAAGCCCCTCACATCCTTTATTGGGCCAAATCAACATCCTGGATGTGTAACATTTCTCAGAGTTGCATGCTGAATTTAACCTAGACCATGTACTGTATTGTCCTTTTGTCTCACTCATGGGTTTTTATCAGCACAAACTACAGTAAAGAGTATTCTTTTATTTTCTATCATTAATACATTCACTAAATTCCTCTGAATTCTGCCTTACATTTATATGGGTGTATCTTTCCTTTTCTCCTTTGCCTTTAACTTCTTTTCTCAGCTATGTGTAAGACCTCCTCAGACATTCATTTTGCCTTTTTGCATTTCTTTTTCTTTAGGATGGTATTGATCACTGGCTCCTGCACAATGTCACAAACCTCAGTACATAGATCTTCAGGCATGCTCTCTATCAGATCTAACCCTTTGAGTCTATTTCTCACTTTCACTGTATAACCACAAGGGATTTGATTTAGATCATACCTGAATGGTCTAGTGGTTTTCCCTACCTTCTTCAATTTAAGTCTGAATTTGGCAATAAGCAGCTCATGATCTGATCCACAGTCAGCTCCCGGTCTTGTTTTTGCTGACTGTATAGAGCTTCACCATCTTTGGCTGCAAATAATATAATCAATCTGATTTCAGTATTGATCATCTGATGATGTCATTGAGTCTTCTCTTGGGTTGTTGGAAGAGGGTGTTTACTATGACCAGTATGTTGTCTTGGCAAAACTGTGTTAGCCTTTGATCTGCTTTGTTTTGTACTCCAAGGCCAAATTTGCCTGTTACTCCAGGGATCTCTTGACTTCCTATATTTGCATTCCAGTCCCATATAATGAAAAGGACATCTTTTGGAGGTATTAGTTCTAGCAGGCCTTGTAGGTCTTCATAGAACCATTCAATTTCAGCTTCTTCAGCATTACTGGTTGGCACATAAACTTGGATTACTGTGATACTGAGTGGTTTTCTTTGGAAGCAAACAGAGGACATTCTGTTTTTGAGATTGTCCCCAAGTACTGCATTTCAGACTCTTTTGTTGACTATGATGGCAACTCCATTTCTTCTAAGGGATTCTTGCCCACAGTTGTAGATATAATGGTCATCTGGGTTAAATTCACCCATTCCAGTCCATTTTACTTCACTGATTCCTAAAATGTCAACATTCACTCTTGCCATCCCCTGTTTGACCACTTCCAATGTACCTTGATTTATGGACCTAACATTCTAGGTTCCTATGCAACATTGTTCTTTATGGAATTGAACTTTACTTCCATCACCAGTCACATTCACAACTGTGTGTTGCTTTTGCTTTGGCTCCATCTCTTCATTTTTACTGGACTTATTTCTCTACTGTTCTCCAGTAGCATATTGGGCACCTACTGACCTGAGGAGTTCATCTTTCTTTGTCCTATCTTTCTGCTATTTTATACTGTTCATGGAGTTCTGAAGGCAAGACTGCTGAAGTGGTTTGCCATTCCTCTCTCTGATAGACCACGCTTTGTCAGAACTCTCCACCATGACCCATCCATCTTGGGTCAAGATTGCTGGGAGAAATATCAATAACCTTAGATATGCAGATGAAACCACCCTTATGGCAGAAAGCAAAGAAGAACTAAAGAGCCTCTTGATGAAAGTGAAAGAGGAGAGTGAAAATGTTGGCTTAAAACTCAACATTCAGAAAACTAAGATCATGGCATCCGGTCCCATCACTTCATGGCACATAGATGGGGAAACAATGGAAACAGTGAGAGACTTTATTTCTGGGGGCTCCAAAATCACTGAAAATGGTGACTGCAGCCATGAAATTGAAAGACTCTTGATCTGTGAAGGGAAAGCTATGATCAACCTAGGCAACATATTAAGAAGCAGAGAGACATTACTTTGCCAACAAAGGTCCATCTAGTCAAAGCTATGTTTTTTCTTGTACTAATGTATGGATGTGAGAGTTGGACTATGAAGAAAGCTGAGCGCCAAAGAATTGATGCTTTTGAACTAAGGTATTGGAGAAGACTCTTGAGAGTCCCTTGGACTGCAAGGAAATCCAACCAGTTTATCCTAAGGGAAGACAGTCCTGAATATTCACTGGAAGGACAGATGCTGAAGCTGAAGCTCCATAATTTGGCCATCTGATGTGAAGAACTGACACCCTGGAAAAGACCCTGATGCTATGAAAGATTGAAGACAGGAAGAGAAGAGATCGACAGAGGACGAGATGGTGGATGACATCACCGACTCAATGGACATGAGTTTGAGCAAGCCCTGGGATTGGTGATGGACAGGGAAGCTTGGCATGATGCAGTCCATGGGATCATAAAAAGTCGGACACAACTGAGTGGATGAACTGAACCAAACTGCCTTACATGCAAATAGTTAAGTTTGCACTTCTTCATCCCCTGACAGAAGTGATGTAGTGACATTCGTACTGCATTATATCAGATGATACATAATGTTAGTTTGGTCTATTATTAATGATGTAATCTTTAATCCCTTGGTTATTATGGTGTCAACCAGGTGTCTAGTCTATAAATTTATGCGTATAATAAGTAAGTTTAAAGAGATATTTTGAACTCTAAAACTGTCTTATTCATCATAAAGATTTTACCCCCATCTTTAGCATTCACTGATGATTCTTTGCTAAATCAACCTTAATGGCAGGAAAGTGATGGTTTTGTAATTCCATCATTCCTTCCAAATTTCTTTATTATATTCATCTTATAAGGAAAACATTTTCCCTCCACACCCCCATCTGTTTTACATAGGAATATTAGAAAAAGTTGCATTGATTCTATACCAAAATTTGGATAGAACTGGGATTATTAATGCAGTAAATACATGATATATGCACTTTTACTTTTTCCATTTATTTTGTTTCTCTGTGGCCACATTAAGCAAAAATAGAAACACTTTATTTAAAAACTTTTATTTGCTCTGTAGTATATTTTTATGTTGCTGTGATACATTTTACCAATAATTAGAGTTTAATAAAATGTATCCTTAAAACTCCAATGGATTCTTTAATCTTAATGAGTTCAGAAATTAGGTGTGAAGTATCTTTTAATGATGTGTGTGGGTGTAAAATCTCTTAATGTTATCTTGGATACCTAGCATTTTATATATCATGAAAAATATTTTTGTCATGTTTCTCTATCTTTTCATGGATAATTGCACACATTTAACTGACAAAATTCTTAGCAATAAGAATATCATCACAGTTTCATTATATATTTACCTTTCAAAAAAAAAAAAAATACTGTAGTATTGGGAGTCCAAAGATGTCTACAATCACTGGACCTCAGAATACACAATGGAGTATTACTCAGCCATTAAAAAGATTACATTTGAATCAGTTCTAATGAGGTATATGAGACTATCAGATCAGATCAGTCGCTCAGTCGTGTCCGACTCTTTGCGATCCCATGAACTGCAGCATACCAGGCCTCCCTGTCCATCACCAACTCCCAGAGGTCACTCAGACTCACATCCATCGAGTCAGTGATGCCATCCAGCCATCTCATCCTCTGTCGTCCCCTTCTCCTCCTGCCCCCAATCCCTCCCAGCATCAGAGTCTTTTCCAATGAGTCAGCTCTTCACATGAGGTGGCCTAAATACTGGAGTTTGAGGTTTAGCATCATTCCTTCCAAAGAAATCCTAGGGCTGATCTCCTTCAGAATGGACTGGTTGGATCTCCTTGCAGTCCAAGGGACTCTCCAGAGTCTTCTCCAACACCACAGTTCAAAAGCATCAATTCTTCAGCGCTCAGCCTTCTTCACAGTCCAGCTCTCACATCCATACATGACCACAGGAAAGACTATAGCCTTGGCAGATACTAATCCAACTATATGAATAACCTCTAAATTAAAATGGCATAAATGAACCAACTTAAAAAAAAGCTTATCCAAAATAATAAAAAAAAATTTCCAGCTATATTTTCTATAAGAAATTCACATTAAATTTAAAGAGAAAGGTAGATTAAAGGTAAAGGGATACAAAACTGAATACCATTATCATATTAATCAAAGGAAAGCTAGAGTAATTATATTACTTCCAACAAAGCCAAATTCAAAACAAGGGATTTTATCAGGGATAGAGTTATTATATGAAGATAAATACACTAATTCTCAAAATAAAACTTTCCTAAATTGTATATAATGCAGGAGACACAAGTTTGATTCCTGGATCAGGAAGCTCCCCTAGAGAAGGAAATGGCAACCCAACCAGTATTCCTGCCTGGGAAATCCAATGGCCAGAGGAACCTGGTGGGCTACTGTCAGAAGGGTTGCAAGAGTCAGACTTGACTTAGCAACTAAACCACCACCACCACCACCACCAAGAGACTATGGAAAACTTTGAATAAAAGACTAATAGAGCTGGAAAAAAAAAAAAATCTACTATTTTCAGTAGCTGACAAATCAAGCAGGGAGAAAAACAATAAAGTTATAGTTGCCCCCAACAGCACTATCAGTGAAATTGATCTACTTGACATGTAAGGTATATTTCGATCACCAGCCAGCTGGTTACAGATTCTTCTCAAGGTCAACTGGGATATTTACGAAGTAAAACAATATTATAAGATATAAAACACAACTTAAAAGGATAGCAATTTGTACAAAGTATTTTCTCAAATCACAATGGAATTAAACTAGACATTCAGTTCAGTTCAGTTGCTCAGTCGTATCCGACTCTTTGTGATCCCATGAATCGCAGCACACCAGGCCTCCCTGTCCATCACCAACTCCCGGAGTTCACCCAAACTTATGTGCATCGAGTCAGTGATGCCACCCAGCCATCTCATTCTCTGTCGTCCTCTTCTCCTCCTGCCCCCAATCCCTCCCAGCATCAGAGTCTTTTCCAATGAGTCAACTCTTCCATGAGGTGGCCAAAGTATTAGAGTATCAGCATCAGCATTAGTCCTTTCAATGAACACCCAAGACTGAACTCCTTTACGGTGGACTGGATGGATCTCCCTGCAGTCCAAGGGACTCTCAAAGGTCTTCTCCAACACCACAGTTCAAAAGCATCAATTCTTCCGCACTCAGCTTTCTTCACAGTCCAACTCTCACATCCATACATGACGACTGGAAAAACTATAGCCTTGACTAGATGGACCTTAGTTGGCAAAGTAATATCTCTGCTTTTTAATATGCTTTCTAGGTTGGTCATAACTTTCCTTACAAGGAGTAAGCTTCTTTTAATTTCATGGCTGCAATCACCATCTACAGTGATTATGGAGCACCCCCCCAAAAAAAAAAAAAAATAATAATAATAAAGCCTGACACTGTTTCCACTATTTCCCCATCTATTTCCCATGAAGTGATGGCACCAGATGCCATGATCTTCGTTTTCTGAATGTTGAGCTTTAAGCCAACCTTTTCACTCTCCTCTTTCACTTTCATCAAGAGGCTTTTTGGTTTCTCTTCACTTTCTGCCATAAGGGTGGTGTCATCTGCATATCTGAGGTTATTGATATTTCTCCCAGTAATCTTGATTCCAGCTTGTGCTTCTTCCAGCCCAGCATTTCTCATGATGTACTCTGCATATAAGTTAAATAAGCAGGGTGACAATATACATCCTTGACATACTCCTTTTCCTATTTGGAACCAGTCTGTTGTTCCATGTCCAATTCTAACTGTTACTTCCTGACCTGCATACAGGTTTCTCAAGAGGCATGCCAGGTGGTCTGATATTCCCATCTCTTTCAGAATTTTCTAGTTTTTTGTGATCTACACAGTCAAAGGCTTTGGCGTAGTCAATAAAGCAGAAATAGATGTTTTTCTGGAACTCTCTTGCTTTTTAGATGATCCAGCAGATGTTGGCAATTTGATCTCTGGTTCCTCTGCCTTTTCTAAAACCAGGTTGAACATCTGCAAGTTCACAGTTCACATATTGCTGAAGCCTGCTTTGGAGAATTTTGAGTATTTCAAACTAGACATTAGTACCAGAAATGCCAAATATTCAAAAATCACATGACAAATTTCTATATAACACCTTGGTATTTTAGAACCAATTTAAATTATTAAAAATCACATGACAAATTTCTATATAGCACCTTGGTATTTTAGAACCAATTTAAATTTTTAAAAAGCTCAAGAGGAATTTTAAATATTTAGAACTAAATAAAATTAATATAAACTTAGTTAAATTTTCCAAATCTTGTGCTAGCATTTCTAAGGCTAAAATTATGGCATAAACTGTGTATGTTATAAAATAAGAAATTTCTAAAATCAATAATCTAAGTCTTTACTTTAGAAAACTAGATAAATAATGGCAATTGAGGTCTAAAACAAGCAGAAGATTCATAAATTAGAGCAAAAATCAATGAAACTGAAAACAGAAGACAGTATAGAAAACAATGAAGTCCAATGCTTGTGTTTTTAAAAGATCAATAAAACTGATAGAATCTATGTACATTAATCAAGAAAACTAAGGAAGAAGCACATTACCAATATAAAAAATGAAAGTAGGTTCATTAGTAATGATCTCATGGACGTTAAATGGATAATGAATACTACAAATGACAGTCTACAGATTTGATAACTTAGATGAATTGAACCAATTAGTCCAAGTATGGGCTAATTAACTTCAGCAAAATGGGGTATATAGAGATGAAAAAAATGAGAATCTGGTAAATGTTTTCTTCTTCAAACCTAAATCATATTGAGTGGGCCAGAATGCCAGTCAACTTGCTACTTCTAGGAGGTTGTATTTTGAAAGTCCTGAATGGATTTTTGATTTAGCCAAAAGAATTAAGCAGATTAGAGGCAATGAAATTCAAATTCTGGAAACATTATTTAAAAATTCCAAGTTAGTAGAATCATATACAAGGATTTTAGAACATCAGAAAAAGAGATATCTTTCAAACTAGAAACAAAAATTTGAGTCATAAGAAATACCAAGAACCATTTTGTTGTGAGCATTTAAAAGCGGTTGAATAGTTATTATATGTAGTCAGATGTAACTGCCTTAAAATAATCTGGGTGATGGTAGATAAAAACAGACCCAGACTACATGCCACAAAGCAGCTCAGTTTATAGAAAACATGGTAATCTAGTAGAGCAATTGTTACACTGATTTTGGATGGGATAACAGATTCTGAAAAGATTCAAATAATATAGCAGATGAGAAATACAGTCAAGCTATTTGCACATTCAAATTTGAGGGGAGGTAACAAGCGACACAAGATGCTAGGAAGGAGATTAACAATAGCAAACCTCAGTTAAATTGATACAATAGGCAAGACAAAATCTCAGCCTCATGGGGATAACTAGAATATCAGTTATCCAAACTAGTACAGAAAATCCAAACCAGGATACTAACAGAATTGTGTAGTGGTGAGTAACAGAGTGGTAAGTTAAATTTCTTTAAATTCCCCAGTAGCCAATTGAAAAATTGCATTGTGTAAAGACAAAGATGGAAGTAAACCTACAGACTGGATTCAATGAGTTACAACTGTGTGAGGAAGTCAAAAGTAGAAACAAGAAATACCTAAAATATGAAAATTATCCTGCATTTATTTCACATTATTTTACCTGGCCCTGTAATTCTAAACTGTTTTTTATATCATTGGTAGTTTTGAGTTGATGTTTTACTAATTTTATTTATATATTTATTTTTGACTGTTCTGGATCTTTATTGCTGAGCAGGCTTTACTCTGACCGTGGCGAGCAGGGACTACACTTTGTTGCAGTGCACAGGCTACTCATTTCAGTTACATCTTGTTGCAGAACATGGGTTCCAGGGAATGCCAGCTTCAGTAGCTGTGGCACTTGGACTCAATAGTTGCATTCTGGGCTCTAGAACACAGTCTGGAGAGCTGTTGTGGAGAGGCTTAGATGCTCTGCAACATGTGGGATCCTCCCAGACCATGGATCAAGCCCATGTCTCCTGCATTGAAAGGCAGATTCTTTACCACTGAGCCGACAGGGAAGCCCTCTCATGTTTTTTAAGTATGATATTACACACTCTACACTGAATCATTAGGAGTAGAATTTGGAAATTAACAAAAGATGCTGTTACTATGCTGTACTATCTTTATTGTTGTGTTTTCAGTCACTAAGTCATATTCAACTTTGCAACCCCATGAACTACAGAGGACCATCTTCCCCTGTTCTTCACTATCTCCTGGAGTTTGCTTAAACTCATATCCATTGAGGCAGAGATGGTATCCAACAATCTTATCCTCATCCTATCTTTTCAGTTTAGTTCAGTTGCTCAGTCATGTCCGACTCTTGGTGATACCATGGACTCCAGCACCCCAGACTTTCCTGTCTATCACCAACTCCTGGAGCTTGCTCAAACTCAAGTACATCTAGTCAGTGATGCCATCCAACCATCTTATCCTCTGTTGTCCCCTTTCCTCCTTCCTTCAATCTCTCCTAGCATCAGGGTCTTTTCTAATGAGTTGGCCCTTCATGTCAGATGGCCAAAGTATTAAAGTTTCAGCTTCAGCATCAGTCCTCCCAATGAGTATTCAGGACTGATTTCCTTTAGGATTGACTGGTTTGATCTCCTGGCAGTTCAAGGGACTCCTAAGTCTTCTCCAATACTTCAAAAGGATTAAAAGGAACAATTCTTAAGTGCTCAGCTTTCTTCCTGGTCCAACTCTCATATCCATTCATGAGTACTGGAAAAACCATAACTTTGTCTAGATGGACCTTTGTTGGCAAAGTAATGTCTTTGCTTTTCAATATGCTGTCTAGGTTTGTCACAGCTTTTCTTCCAAGGAGCAAGCATCTTTTAATATCATAGCTGCAGTCACCATCTGCAGTGATTTGGGAGCTCAAGAATATAAAATTTGTCACTATTTCCATTGGTTCTCCATCGATTTACCATGAAGTGATAGGAATGAATGCCATGATCTTCATTTTTGGAATATTTAGTTTTAATCCAACTTTGTCACTCTTGTCTTTCTCCTTCATCAGGAGGATATTTTGTTCCTCTTCTCTTTCTGCCATAAGTGTGGTTTCATTCTATCTTTACTGGCAAATAAATTAATAAGTGTGATGAAGTATAAATTGTATTCCACTTATGAAGAATATTTCAAATTTCCATGTTATCTGTTCTCATAATCTTAATTCTACATTTCTAGACACAATAGGTCATGATCATTAATAAATAAAATAATAGATACCATGGCAATAAATTAAAAATGAAACAAAACTTCATCAGTGTTGAGGTCTAACTAAACCTAGGTTGACCACATTTGAACTTTGCCATATTCACCTGGTGGCTCAGAGGTTAAAGTGTCTGCCTCCAATGTGGGAGACCTGGGTTTGATCCCTGAAATCCCTGGGTCTGGAAGATTCCCTGGAGAAGGAAATGGCAACCCACTTGAGTAATCTTGCCTGGAAAATCCCATGGACAGAAGAGCCTGGTAGGCTACAGTCCACAGGGTCTCAAAGAGTTGGACATGACTGAGCGACTTCGCTTTCTTTCACTTTCATATTCACCATGTTTGTTTCTACTACAATGCCTGGCAATTATCTGATTTTCTCTAAATGAAGGTTGACTAGATTGATGTCCCAGACATTTTAGTAAGTTATCTTCCACATATCACCAAACTCATCACATTTTATCTTAGTGCATGTTAGTACCAGAGAGTTTATTGATCCAATGATATCAATATATCTACTTGAAAAACACACATATAAAATGTAAGAGCTTTGAGTGAGTTTATTCAGTGATTTCAGTTCAGTTCATTTCAGTCACTCAGTCCTGTCCAGAACTTTGCAACCCCATGGACTGCAGCACACCAGGCTTCCATATCCATTACCAACTCACAGAGCTTACTCAAACTCATGACCATTGCATCAGTGATGCCATCCAACGGTTTCATCCTCTGTTGTCACCCTGTCCTCCTGCCTACAATATTTCCCAGCATCAGGATCTTTTCCAATGGTTCCATTCTTCTCATCAGGGGCCAAAGTACTGGAGTTTCAGTTTCAGCATCATGGCTTCAAATGAATATTCAGGACTGATTTCCTTTAAGATAGACTGGTTGAATCTCCTTGGAGTCCAGGGGACTCTCAAGAGTCTTCTCCAACACTACAGTTCAAAAGAATCAGTTCTTTGACTTCAGCTTTCTTTATAGTCCAACTCTCACATCCATACATGACTACTGGAAAAAACCATACCTTTGACTAGATGGTAAAGTTGTTTGTTGGTAAAGTAATGCCTCTGGTTTTTAATAAGCTATGTTGGTCATAGCTTTTCCTCTAAGAAGCAAAAAGAAAGTGAAGCCACTCAGTCATGTCTGACTCTTTGTGAGTCCATGGACTGTAGCCTACCAGGCTCCTCTGTCCATGGGATTTTCCAGGCAAGAATACTGGAGTAGGTTGCCATTTCCTTCTCTAGAGGATCTTCCCTACCCAGGGATTGAACCTGGGTCTCCTGCATTGTAGGCAGATGCTTTACCATCTGAGCCACCAGGGCATGGCTTCAGTCACCATCTGCAGTGATTTTGGAGCCCAAAATAATAAAAGTCTGTCACTGTTTCCATTGTTTCCCCATCTTTTTGCCATGAAGTAATGGGACCAGATGTCTTGATTTTGATTTTCTGATTGTTGAGCTTTAATCCAATTGTTTCACTCTCCTCTTTCACTTTCATCAAGAGACTATTGTTCATTTTCTACCATAAATTTGTGTCATCTCTGTATCTGAGGTTATTGATATGTCTCCCGGTAATCTTGATTCCAGTTTGTGCTTCGTCCAGACTGGCATTTCACATGATGTACTCTGCATATAAGTTAAATAAGCAGAGTGACAATAAACAGGGTTGGCCTACTCCTTTCCTGTTTTGAAACCAGTCTGTTGTTCCATGTCCAGTTGTAACTGTTGCTTCTTGATCTGCATACAGATTCTTAGAAGGGAAGTCAGGTGGTCTGGTATTCCCATCTCTTTAAGGATTTTCTACAGTTTGTTGTGATCCACACAGTCAAAGGATTTGGCATAGTCAATAAAGCAAATGGAGATGTTTTTCTGGAATTGTCTTGCTTTTTCGATGAGCCAGAAGATGTTGGCAATTTGATCTCAGGTTCCTCTGCCTTTTCTAAATCTATCTTGAACATCTGGAAGTTCATGTTTCACGTACTGTTGAAGCCTGACTTGGAGAATTCTGAGCATTTCTTTGCTAGAGATGAGTGCAGTAGTGCAGTACTTTGAACATTCTTTGGCATTTCCTTTCTTTAGGATTGGAATGAAAACTGACCTTTCCTGTGGTCACTGCTGAGTTTTACAGATTTGCTGGCATACTGAGTGCAGCACTTTCACAGCATCATCGTTTAGAATTTGAAATAGCTCAACTGGAATTTCATCACTTCCACTATTTTGTTCATAGTGATGCTTCCTAAGGCCCACTTGACTTCACGTTCCAGGATATCTGGCTCTAGGTGAGTGATCACACCATTGTGGTTATCTGGGTCCTGAAGACCTTTTTTTGTATAGTTCTTCTGTGTATTCTTGCCACCTCTTCTTAATATCTTCTGCTTCTGTTAGGTCCATACCATTTCTGTACTTAATTGTACCCATGTTTGCATGGCATGTTCCCTTGGTATCTCTAATTTTCTTGAAGAGATCTCTAGTCTTTCCCATTCTATTGTTTTCTTCTATTTCTTTGCATTGATCACTGATGAAGGCTTTCTTCTGTCTTTTTGCTGTTATGTAAGGAATCTGCATTCAAATGGGTGTATATTTCCTTTTCTCCTTTGCCATTTGCTTCTATTCTTTTCTCAGCTATTTGTAAGGCCTCCTCAGATATCCATTTTGCTTTTTTGCATTTCTTTTTCTTGGGGATAGTCTTGATCCCTGCCTCATATACAATGTCACGAACCTATGTCCATAGTTCTTCTGAAACTCTGTCTATCAGATCTAGTCCTTTAAATCTATTTTTTACTTCCTCTCTATATAATCATAAGGGATTTGACTTAGGTCATACCTGCGTGGTCTAGTGATTTTCCCTGCTGCTGCTGCTGCTAAGTTGCTTCAGTCGTGTCTGACTCTGTGCAACCCCATAGATGGCAGCCCACCAGGCTCCCCCATCCCTGGGATTCTCCAGGCAAGAACACTAGATTGGGTTGCCATTTCCCTCTCCAGTGCATGAAAGTGAAAAGTGAAAGTAAAGTCACTCAGTTGTGTCCAACTCTTTGCGATCCCATGGACTGCAGCCTACCAGGCTCCTCCACTCATGGGATTTTCCAGGCAAGAGTACTGGAGTGGCTTGCCATTGCCTTCTCCAGTGGTTTTCCCTACTTTCTTCAATTTAGAATTTGGCAATAATGAATTCATGATATGAGCCACAGTCAGCTCCTGGTCTTATGTTTGCTAACTATATAGATAGATCTTTTTCATCTTTGGCTGCAAAGAATATAATCAATCTGTTTTCAGTATTGACCATCTGGTGATGTCCATGTGTAGAGTCTTCTCTTGTGTTGTTGGAAGAGGGCTTTTACTATGATCAGTACATTCTCTTGGCAAAACTGTGTTAGTCTTGGACCTGCTTCATTTTGTACTCCAAAGCCAAATTTGCCTGTTACTCTGGGTAGCTCTTGACTTCCTACTTTTGCATTCTAGTCCACTATAATGAAGGGACATCTATTTTGGGTGTTAATTCTAGAAGGTTTTGTACGTCTTAGACTATAACCCAGAGATATCTTTGAGGATACACTACAAAGAGGTAGAGGAATAGGCCAGTATATATATGATTTTGGTGAAGTGGTGTATTCAGTCTCAGTAGGTCACTGGTCACAAGAAACAGATATCTCAGTTATGATTTTAGTGCTTCTTTAAGTATGAGATGATGCAATAACCCAGATTTGTAAAAAATTTTTCCTGAATTGTTTCTGTTTATCTAAGGGCATGTGTTGCCTCTTTCCCAAGATCGTATAAAGTGTCATTCTGATTTTTGCCTGGAATTCTTTTTCAGATTATGTTGTAGGTCTGGGACTATAGTGTTTAGTGACTTGTAGAACCAGATGGCAAGTGATAGTCTTTGTTTGCAAATATGTATGTTACAGACAACTCTAAATGCTGCAAAACCTCAAACTCCTGGGATTTTTTGGAATAAAGATATGTCTTAGTGAGCAAGACTTTAAAATATTTTTAGGTGATCATTTAAGGATTTAACAAGGTCTGTATTTCACTGTACATCATGTATAGTTTAAAAAATATTAAGTCATATTAAACTTTAATAAATCACTATCTATTTACAATGAATCCATATTAAGCAGAGATAAATAACAAAATACATACATAATTATGTTGCTGTACTTGTGAATTTGGATGGAATACATTTTTCACAAAATTCACCCTAATCCCTACTTTCGTATACTTGTAACTTTTAAAGCCTGGTTTTCCAGTTATTTATGTTATGTTGCTGTTACACTGAATTCATTGAGAAAATTATAAGGTAGCATAAAACTTCTTTCTAGCAATCACTGGGGATTTGGAGATTATCTTTCTTTTACCATTGACTTAGAAACCCCCCTGAGATTCAGAGGTGGTAACTGGGCAACAGCTCCTTGGTATAGCCCTTTGAGGGCAAGACGGTGGGGACATTGCCTCCATTTCTCCATCTCTAATCTTCAGTGCTAGTGTGTTTCATGAGGAGGAAATGTTCCTTATACACCCTCAGTAAATTATAATTATTTCAATTATTTTGTCTGCCCATTATTAAATAATCTACTTTCCTTGCTGTGAGTTTCTATTTATTCTTCACATTTCCAAATTCCTGTCTTCCCTGCACTCCTTTTGTGAAGTTCCCACAACTCTTTAGACTTCTCTCTTTTATAAAAATTGAAGGATAATTACTTTACAATGTTGTGTTGGTTTCCACTGTATAACAGTGTGAACCAGCCATACATGTGTTTACATATATTCCCTCTCTCTTGAGCCTCCTTCTGCCCCCCTCCCCGCCTTGCGCCCAATTCTGCCCATCTAGGTCATCATGGAGTGTCCAGCAGGGCTCCCTGAGATATACAGCAGCTTCCACCTAGCTATCTGTTTTACTTATGATAGTGTATATATGTCATTGCTACTCTGTCCATTTGCCCCATACTCTCCTTTCCCTGCTGTGTCCACAAGTTCTCTATGTCTGCATCTCTATTCTTGCTCTGCAGATAGATTCATCAGTGCCATTTTTCTTGACTCCATCTATATGCTTTAATATACAATATATGTTTTTCTGTTTCTGACTTACATCATTCTGTATGACCACCTCTAGGTTCACAACATCCCTATAGCTGACTCATTTTCATTTCTTTTTATAGCTGAGTAATATTCCACTGTATATATGCACCATGACTTCTTTATCCATTCATCTATTAAAATCACTGTGCTTGCTCAGCTCTGTGTTATAGCTGGCCTTACCTGAGCATTTGTCTCATTTTGGAAACTAGAATTTCTTCTTCTTTCTCTTCTCCTCATTACTCCCTTGACCTTGCTTTCAAAAACGTCCATTTCAAATCACTCTGTGCAGGCCATTCCAATAAGCTCTCAAATAGACACATAACAAGAAACAATTGTTATCTATTTTAAAGGGTTCTACAACCCAGGGGTTGATCCATCATCTCTGGAAGGTATTTTCTTCAGAGGAATAGTTGAAACTTTATATACACAAAGTATATATATATATATATATATATATATATATATATATACACACACACACACACACATACATACATACATATATAGTTTGAGTTAAAACCTATGACACTGATTCTCCAATTGAATTTAACTTCTGTGAGCCCTTTCTATACCTAATGCAGGCAATTTAATCTATTTCCCTCCTTATTTTCTCCTTGCATTACAATAAATGCTTTTATTGATTTAGATTTTTTAAAGCAGTTACTGATTAAAAATTCTTTTAGGCTTTCTTTCACCACTTACTCTAATAAGTCAATACTTCAGAAACTTGAGTACTGCTGCCCAGTGGAGAAAAATAAGTATCTATGCATCACAGTGCTAGGGTGGGTTGTCTTCTTTCTAAGATGTATGTTTTTTGCAAAAATAGTGTCTGGTACTGACTCTATCAAGTGAGATCATCATCTAGACAGTTTATTCTCACAGATAAATTCACTGGGTTCCAAGGAGGCTCAGTGGTAAATAATCTGCCTGCCAATGCAGGAGACATAGGTTCAACCCCTGGGTCAGGAAGATTCCTTGGAGAAAGTAATGGTAACCCACTCCAAAATTCTTGCTTGGAAAATTCCATGGGCAGAGGAACCTGGGAGGCTACAGTTCATGGGGTCGCAAACAGTAGGACATGACTAAGTGGCAAACATTTTTGTGAAGTGAGATAAGATACGATACGGTGCATGGATTCTAGTCTGGACTTTTATGCCCTCATGATGACTTAGCAACTAAACAGTTCAGTTCTGTTCAGTCACTCATTCAGGAATGACTCTCTGCGACCCCATAGACTGCTGGCACACCAGGCCTCCCTGTCCATCACCCACTGCAAAGCTTACTCAATCTCATGTCCATCGTGTTGGTGATGAGATCCAACCATCTCATCTTTTCTCATCCCCTTCTCCTACCTTCAATCTTTCCCAACATTAATGCCTTTTCCAGTGAGTCTGTTCTTTGCATCACATGGCCAAAGTACTGGAGTTTCAGTTTCAGCATCAGTACTTCCAATGAATATTCAGGATTGATTTCCTTTAGGATAGACTGATTGGATCTCCAGCAGTCCAAAGGACTCTCAAGAGCCTTCTCCAACACTGCAGTTCAAAAGCATTAATTCTTCAGCACTCAGCTTTCTTTATAGTCCAACTCTCATATGCATACATGACTAGTATAAAAAACATAACTTTGACTAGATGACCTTTGTGGGTAAGGTAGTGTCTCTGCTTTTGAATAAGCTGTCTATTTTGGTCATACCTTCTCTTCCAACAAGCAAGTGTCTTTTAATTTCATGGCTGCAGTCATCATCTACAGTGATTTTGGAGCCAAAAAAATAAATAAATAAAGCCTGTCACTGTTTTCATTGTTTCCCCGTCTATTTTACATGAAGTGTTGGGACCAGAGGCCATCATCTTAGTTTTCTGAATGTTGAGTTTTAAGCCAACTGTTTCACTCTCCTCTTTCACTTTCATAAAGAGGCTCTTTAGTTCTTCACTTTCTACCATAAGGATGGTGTCATCTGCATATCTGAGGTTATTGATATTTCTCCTGTCAAACTTGATTTCAGTTTGTGCTTCATACAGCCCAACATTTCTCATGATGTACTCTGCATATAAGTTGAATAAGCAGAATGACAATATACAGTCTTGACGTACTCCTTTTCCTATTTGGAACCAGTCTGTTGTTCTATGTCCAGTTCTAATGTTGCTTCCTGACCTGCATACAGGTTTCTCAAGAGGCAGATTAAGGAGTCTGGTATTCCCATATCTTGAATAATTTTCCATAGATTGTTGTGATCCACACAGTCAAAGTCTTTGGCATAGTCAATAAAGCAGAAATAGATGTTTTTCTGGAACTGTCTTGCTTTTTCGATGATGCAGCAGACGTTGACAGTTTGATCTCTGTTTCCTCTGCCTTTTTCAAATCCATCTTGAAAATTTGGAAGTTCACAGTTCATGTACTGTTGAAGCTTGGCTTGTAGGGTTTTGAGCATTACTTTGCTAATGTGTGAAATGAGTGCAATTGTACAGTGGTTTGAACATTCTTTAGCATTGCCTTTCTTTGGGACTGGAATGAAAATTGACCTTTTCCAGTCCTGTGGCACTATTGTGCTTTCCAAATTCACTGGCATGATGAGTGCAGCACTTTCACTGCATCATCTTTTAGAATTTGAAATAGCTTAACTGGAATTCCATCACCTCCACTATTTCGTTCGTAGTGATGCTTCCTAAGGCCTACTTGACTTCGCATTCCACGACGTCTGTTTCTAGGTGAGTAATCACACCAATATTATTATCTGGGTCCTGAAGTTCTTTTTTTATAGTTCTTCTGTGTATTATTGTCTCCTCTTCTTAATATTTCCTGCTTCTATTAGGTCTATACCACTACTGTCCTTAATTGTGCCCATGTTTGCATGAAATGTTCCCTTGGTATCTCTGATTTTCTTGAAGAGATCTCTAGCTTTTCCATTCTATTGTTTTCCTCTATTTCTTTGCACTGACACTGAGGAAGATTTTTGTATCTCTCCTTGCTGTTCTTTGGAACTCTGCACTCAAATGGGTATATCTTTCCTTTCTCCTTTGCCTTTAACTTCTCTTCTTTTCTCAGCTGTTTGTAAGTCCTCCTCAACAACCATTTTGACTTTTTGTATTTCTTTTTCTTGGGGATGGTCTTGATCACTGCCTCCTATACAATGTCAGGAACCTCCATCCATAATTGTTCTGGCACTCTATCAGATCTATTCCCTTGAATCTATTTGACACTTCTACTGTGTACTGTGTAATCATAGTCAGTTCAGTCCAGTTCAGTCCCTCAGTCATGTCCAACTCCTTGTGACCCCATGGACCGCAGCACACCAGGCCTCCCTGACCATCATCAACTACCAGAGTTTACTCAAACTCATGTCCATTGAGTTGGTGATGCCATACAACTATCTCATCCTCTCTCATCCCCTTCTCCTCCTGCCTTAAATCTTTCCCAGCATTAGGGTCTCTTCAAATGAGTCAACTCTTCACATCAGGTGGCCAAAGTATTAGAGTTTCAGCTTCAACATTAGCCCTTCCAATGAACACTCAGGACTAATCTTCTTTAGGATGGACTGGTTGGATATCTTAGCAGTCCAAGGGACTCTCAAGAGTCTTCTCCAACACCACATTTCAACTCATCAATTCTTCAGTACTCAGCTTTCATTATAGTCCAACTCTCACATCCATACATGATTACTGGAAAAAGCATAGCCTTGACTAGATGGACACTGGTCAGCAAAGTAATGTCTCTGCTTTTAATATGCTGTCTAGGTTGGCTATAACTTTCCTTCCAAGGGGTAAGCGTCTTTTAATTTCATGGCTGCAGTCACCATCTGCAGAGATTTTGGAGCCCCCAAAAATGAAGTCAGCTACTGTTTCCACTGTTTCCCCATATTTACCATGAAGTGATTAGACCAGATGCCATGATCTTCTCTTTTTTTGAGCTTTAAACCAACTGTTTCACTCTCCTCTTTCACTTTCATCAAGAGACTTTTTAGTTATTCTTTGTTTTCTGCCATAAGGATGGTATCATCTGCATATCTGAGTTTATTGATATTTCTCCTGTCAAACTTGATTCCAGTTTGTGCTTCATCCAGCTCAGCATTTCTCATGATGTTCTCTGCATATAAGTTAAATAAGCAGGGTGACAATATACGGCTTTGAGGTACTCTTTTTCCTGTTTGGAACCAGTCTGTTTTTCAATGTCCAGGTCTAACTGTTGCTTCCTGACCTGCATACAGATTTCTCAAGAGGCAGGTATTCTCATCTCTTTCAGAATTTTCCGCAGTTTATTGTGATCCACACAGTCAAAAGCTTTGGCATAATCAATTTTTTGCTGACTATATAGAGCTTCTCCATCCTTGGCTGCAAAGAATATAATCAATTGGATTTCAGTGTTGGCCATATGGTGATGTCCTTATGTAGACTCTTCTCCTGTGTTGTTCGATGAGGGGATAATCATAAGGGATTTGATTTCAGGCATACGTTAATGGTCTAGTGGCTTTCCCTACTTTCTTCCATTCAAGTCATGATTTGACCGAACTGTGTCTGAGTGTGTCCTGTAGAGGAATGTGTCAGCAGTGACCTGCTGCAGGGACAGGGGCTCTGGCTGCAACAGACCTGGGTACGGCATATACCCTCTTAGAAGAGGTCGCTGTTAGCCCCACCATAGATGTGTCAGAACTTACACAGGACTGGGGAAACATTCTCTTGGAGGGCACAAACAAAACCTTGTGCATACCTGGACCCAGGATAAGGGAGCAGTGACCCCACAAGAGGTTGACCTAGACATGCCCATGAGTGTACAGGCATCTCCAACTGAGGCATGGGTCAGTGGTGAACCACTTCAGGGCCTTTTGAAGGAGGTTGCCATTATCTTCATTACCACCATGGAAGTTTGTCCTTAGGTCAAGCACAGGGAGGGAAAACAACCCCATGCATCAACAGAAAAAGTAGAGGTTTACTGAACGTGGTCCTTCCCATCAGAGCAACACCCAGATTTACACTCAGTTAGTCTCTCTTATCTTTATCCATCAGAGGGCAGACAGAATGAAAATCACAATCACAGAAAACTAATCAAACTGATCACGTGGACCACAGCCTTGTCTAGCTCAATTAAACTTTCAGCCATGCTGGGTAGGGATATCCAAGATGGATGGATCATGAAGGAGAGGTCTGCTGAAACATAGTCCACTGGAGAAAGGAATGGCAAACCACTTCAGTAGTCTTGCCTTGAGAACACCATGAACAGTATGAAAAAAGTAAAAAGTTACGACGCTGAAAGATGAACTCCCCAGGTCGGTAAGTGCCCAGTATGCTACTGGAGAACAGTGGAGAAATAACTCCAGAAAGAATGAAGAGACAAAACCAAGGCAAAAACAACATCCAGTTGTGGATATGACTGGTGATAGAAGCAAAGTCTTCTATGTAAAGAACAATATTGCATAGGAACCTGGAATGTTAGTCCCATGAATCAAGGTAAATTGGAAGTGGTCAAACAGGAGATGGCAAGACTAAACATCAACATTTTAAGAATCAGTGAACTAAAATGGATTGGACTAGGTGAATTTAATTCACATGACCATTATACTTGGAATAGCTCCACTGGAATTCCATCACCTCCACTAGCTTTGTTCATAGTGATGCTTTCTAAGGCCCATTTGACTTCACATTCCAAGATGTCTGGCTCTAGGTCAGTGATCACATCATCATGATTATCTGGGTCTTGAAACTCTTTTTTGTACAGTTCTTCTGTGTATTCCTGCCACCTCTTCTTAATATCTTCTGCTTCTGTTAGGTCCACACCATCTCTGTCCTTTATCGTGCCCATCTTTGCATGAAATGTTCCTTTGGTATCTCTGATTTTCTTGAAGAGATCCCTAGTGTTTCCCATTCTGTTGTTTTCCTCTATTTCTTTGCATTGATCGCTGAAGAAGGCTTTCTTATCTCTTCTTGCTATTCTTTGGAACTCTGCATTTAGATGTTTATATCTTTCCTTTTCTCCTTTGCTTTTCGCTTCTCTTCTTTTCACAGCTACTTGTAAGGCCTCCCCAGACAGCCATTTTGCTTTTTTGCATTTCTTTTCCATGGGGATTGTCTTGATCCCTGTCTCCTGTACAATGTCACGAACCTCATTCCATAGTTCATCAGGCACTCTATCTATCAGATCTAGGCCCTTAAATCTATTTCTCACTTCCACTGTATAATCATAAGGGATTTGATTTAGGTCATACCTGAATGGTCTAGTAGTTTTCCCTACTTTCTTCAATTTCAGTCTGAATTTGGCAATAAGGAGTTCATGGTCTGAGCCACAGTCAGCTCCTGGTCTTGTCCTTGCTGATTGTATAGAGCTTCTCCATCTTTGGCTCAATTTGGAAAACTCAGCAGTGGCCACAAGATTGGAAAAGGTCAGTTTTCATCCCAATCCCAAAGAAAGGCAATGCCAAAGAATGCTCAAACTACCGAACAATTGCACTCATCTCACACGCTAGTAAAGTAATGCTCAAATTCTCCAAGCCAGGCTTCAGCAATATGTTAACCGTGAACTTCCTGATGTTCAAGCTGGTTTTAGAAAAGGAAGAGGAACCAGAGATCAAATTGCCAACATCCTCTGGATCATGGAAAAAGCAAGAGAGTTCCAGAAAAACATCTATTTCTGCTTTATTGACTATGCCAAAGCCTTTGACTGTGTAGATCACAATAAACTATGGAGAATTCTGAAAGAGATGGGAATACCAGACCACCTGATCTGCCTCTTAAGAAATCTGTATGCAGGTCAGGAAGCAACAGTTAGAACTGGTCATGGAACAACAGACTGGTTCCAAATAGGAAAAAGAGTACGCCAAGGCTGTATATTGTCACCCTGTTTATTTAACTTATATGCAGAGTACATCATGAGAAATGCTGGACTGGAAGAAACAGAAGTTGGAATCAAGATTGCTGGGAGAAATATCAATAACCTCAGATATGCAGATGACACGACTCTTATGGCAGAAAGTGAAGAGGGGCTAAAAAGCCTCTTGATGAAAGTGAAAGTGGAGAGTGAAAAGGTTGGCTTAAAGCTCAACATTCAGAAAACGAAGATCATGGCATCTGGTCCCATCACTGCATGGGAAATAGATGGGGAAACAGTGGAAACAGTGTCAGACTTTGTTTTTCTAGGCTCCAAAATCACTGCAGATGGTGACTGCAGCCATGAAATTAAAAGACGCTTACTCCTTGGAAGGAAAGTTATGACCAACCTAGATAGCATATTCAAAAGCAGAGACATTACTTTACCAACAAAGGTTCTCCTAGTCAAGGCCATGGTCTTTCCTGTGATCATGTATGGATGTGAGAGCTGGACTGTGAAGAAAGCTGAGCACGGAAGAATTGATGCTTTTGAAGTGTGGTGTTGGAGAAGACTCTTGAGAGTCCCTTGGACTGCAAGAAGATCCAACCAGTCCATTCTGAAGGAGATCAATCCTGGAATTTCTTTAGAAGGAATGATGCTAAAGCTGAAACTCCAGTGTTTTGGCCACCTCATGCGAAGAGTTGACTCATTGGAGAAGACTCTGATGCTGGGAGGGATTGAGGGCAGGAGGAGAAGGGGACGACAGAGGATGAGATGGCTGGATGGCATCACTGACTCGATGGGTCTGAGTCTGAGTGACCTCCGGGAGCTGGTGATGGACAGGGAGGCCTGGCGTGCTGCGGTTCATGGGGTCGCGAAGAGTCGGACACGACTGAGCAACTGATCTGATCTGATCTGATTATACTTAGAAAAATGGAGTAACCTTCATAGTCAACAAAAGAGTCCAAAATGCAATACTTGGATGCAAAATGACAGTGATTTCTGTTCGTTTCCAAGGCAAACCATTCAATGCCACAGTAATCCAAGTCTTTGTCCCCACCAATAATGCTGAAGAAGCTGAAGTTGAATGATTCTATGAAGGCCTACAAGACCTTCTAGAACTAACACCCAAAGAAGATGTACTTTTCATTGTAAGGGTCAGTTAGTCAGTTCAGTCACTCAGTCGTGTCCAACTCTTTGTGATCCCATGAATCACAGCATGCCAGGCATCCCTGTCCATCACCAACTCCTGGAGTTTACTCATAATCATGTCCATCGAGTCAGTGGTGCCATCCAGCCATCTCATCCTCTGTCGTTCCCTTCTCCTCCTGCCCCCAATCCCTCCCAGCACCAGAGTCTTTTCCAATGAGTCAACTCTTTGCATGAGGTGACCAAAGTACTGCAGTTTCAGCTGTAGCATCAGTCCTTCCAATGAACACCCAGGACTGATCTCCTTTAGGATGGACTGGTTGGATCTCCTTGTAGTTCAAGGGACTCTCAAGAGTCTTCTCCAACACCACAGCTCAAAAGCATCAATTCTTCGGTGCTCAGCCTTCTTCACAGTCCAACTCTCTTATCCATACATGACCACTGGAAAAACTGTAGCCTTGACTAGGCGAACCTTTGTTGGCAAAGTAATGTCTCTCCTTTTGAATATGTGATCTAGGTTGGTCATAACTTTCCTTCCAAGGAGTAAGCATCTTTTAATTTCATGCCTGCAATCAGGGACGGTGACCGAGAGGAGTTACCACACACCAGAGGTCAGGAGTGGCGGCCCAGAGGAACAACCGCACATCCAAGGAGCTGCGGTTGTGCGGGCACAGGAGGGCCCAGAGGAGCTAGTCTATGTTCAAGGACAGGAGGGGCAACCGTGAGGAGATACCACTCATCCAAGGTAAGGAGCAGCGGCCGCATTTGCTGGAGCAGCCATGAAGAGATACCCCACATCCAAGGTAAGAGAAACCGTGGTAAGACGGTAAGTGTTGCAAGAGGGCATCAGAGGCAGACACACTGAAACCATAATCACAGAAAACTAGCCAATCTGATCACACAGACCACAGGCTTGTCTAACTCAATGAAACCAGCCATGCCATGTCTAGCCACCCAAGATGGGAGGGGCATGGTGGAGAGATCTGACAGAATGTGGTCCACTGGAGAAGGAAATGGCAAACCACTTCAGTATTCTTGCCTTGAGAACCCCATGAACAATATGGAAAGGCAAAATGATTGAATACTGAAAGAGGAACTCCCTAGGTCGGTAAGTGCCCAATATGTTATTGGAGATCAGTGGAGAAATAACTCTAGAGAGAATGAAGGGATGGAGCCAAAGCAAAAACAACACCCAGTTGTGGATGTGACTGGTGATAGAAGCATGGTCCGATGCTGTAAAGAGCAATATTGCATAGGAATCTGGAATGTTAGTGAAAGGTTGTTGCTGAATGAAAAACAGCCAGGATTCTTGGCCTCCAGAGGAGAAGAATTCAATCCGGGCCAGAGAGGAAGCTTGATTGCTCAGAGCTTTGTGTAATACAGTTTAATTAAAGTATAAAGGAGGTAGGGAAAGCTTCTGACATAGGCATCAGAAGCGGGCAGAAAGAGTACCCCCTGCTAGTCTTCAGTTGGATGTTATATAGTCACTAGCAGTCTGTTAATGAAAGAAAGGAATGTCTTAAAACTCAGAATGGCACCAGGCCCCTCACCCATAAGATGCATTTTGAGATAATCTTGGCACAAATGGTTCATCCTGGGCCATAAAATGATTAATTTAAATCTTGTAGAAGGACAGATTACGATACAAATAGTTTCATTTACATAAATTAGGGGAATAATATCTGAGTATAACAAGTAGGTTCTGAGCCATTAGGAGGAACTGACTTGAAAACAAGAGTTTGGGGTAAATGCATAGTACATTAGCATAGCTTAAGACAAAACATTTCCATAAGAAAAATGCATTGGTTATCTCAAGGTTTGAGAATAGTTAACTTCAGGTGAAACCAGGTGTCATTATGGCAACACAGCATTTTAAGAGAAACCTCCTTTTTAAATTTGTATAGAAAAGGAAAAAATATTGCTGGGTTTGTTTCCCTCTGCTGCTTAAGAGAGATAAAAATGTCTGACACTTGCAGGCTATTTCCTTCCTTTGGAGACCCCTGATCTTCCTGTCTGTTATCCTCTCATCCCTCTCTTTTCTTTTAGGAGAATTATGTTGCCTAGGGAAAAGGGGCATAGTTCTAGTTCCATAACTGCTTCTGAGCTGACAAGGGGCATTGTCCCTAAATTGGTGAAGCAATATATTCTCCTAATCCTCATATTGAGGATATTTGATCCAGGGGCCCCAAATAGTAGTTGGAAGAAGCTGCAGCAGTAGCAGGAGTTTGAGCAACCATTTGTAACATAAAAGCTTTCATGATTCTAGAAGCAAATCCAGTTACACAGTTACAGATGCAAGGCAAAATAGTCATTAAAACAAGTTAAAATCAAAATTAAAAGTCACGTTATGTCCATAGTTAAAGTGAAATGTGTTGCACCAATCCATTTTAGCACTGTTAGATGTCATCAGATGAAGAAGAGGAATCACATATGATTGTTGTTGAAGGTATTCACAGACTTGGACAAAGTCTTTTCCTTGAAGTGGAGATGTCCACCATGGGAAGCCTTCCACTGATGAAGAGGGGAGTGCTCCACAGACCCAGCAGTTAGACTGAATGTGGAATGCAGTGTAGGAGTGAGCCCAGGACAGGAAGGCAATGTCTTGAGGATCAAATGGCAGGCTTAGGATTTTTGGAGTCAGCAGAAGTAAGCTCACATACGTTATCAGGCCCATCTGAAAAGTATAAAATCAGAGCATAGAAAGTAAAGACATAAAATGAAGTCACTTAGTTTTGGTCAGGGTGCCACCTCTTAACTTGAGTGTGATGTACCCACGAATCAGTTCCTGGCACTTTGACAGCTGTGGGAGAAGAAAGAATAACCTGGTAAGGGCCTTCCCAGAGGGGCTCGAGTGATGGGTCCCCAGATCTCAATGTTTTTACGAGGACCTCGTTTCCTGGCTCAAACAGAGGCTTGCTTGACACAGAGGCTGGGTCAGGAGTCATCTCGTGGAGTTCTCTTAATGCCTGTTGAAAAGCTGAGAGCTAATTTACATAACTCAGAGAAGGCAATGTCACCCCACTCCAGTACTCTTGCCTGGAAAATCCCATGGGCAGAGGAGCCTGGTAGGCTGTGGTCCATGGGGTTCGCTAAGAGTCAGACACAACTGAGGGATTTCACTTTCATTTTTCACTTTCATGCATTGGAGAAGGAAATGGCAACCCACTCTAGTACTCTTGCCTTGAGAATCCCAGGGATGGGGGAGCCTGGTGGGCTGCTGTCTATGGGGTTGCACAGAGTCAGACACGACTGAAGGGACTTTGGCATATGGGTAAAATCAATTTCCCAGGCCTCTCCAGGATACTTCCCACTTTGTTGTAAGCCAGATTTTGCTAGCTTTTCAGTCTTTGGGTTATTTTTCTGACAAGCCTCACACCTTTTGATAATATTCTTTAAAGTTTTCATTACATTTTTACCTTCAAACAAACAAGAAGCCATTTGGTAAGTACTCTCTGCACCCAAATGAAAACTATGATGTAAACCCTTAAGAATTTTCCACTGAGCACTTTCAGGAATTATTAATTGTCCATCCTCAGACTGTAACCATCCTGTAGCAGTAATCTTTGCTCCTCTTTTCTCATATCTTTTTAATTCTTTCTCAGTATATTGTGTTTTTTCCTGCTCCACAGAACCTGTCCAGATCAATGGCATCTGTAGAGAAGGGGTTTCATAAATTGCTGCTTTTCTGGCTTGACAGTCAGCCAACTGATCACCTTTGGCTACTTTACTCCCATTCCTGCTGTGCCCTTTGCAATGCATAACAGCTACTTCTTTAGGACAAAATATAGCAGTTAAAAGTATCTTGATCTCTCTGAAATGCTTAATAGGTTCTCCTGTTGCTGTTTTAAACTGTCTTTCTTTCCATATTGCAGAATGAGCATGTAAAGTCAAATAAGCATACTTAGAATCAATGTAGATATTTACTCGCTGCCCTTTGCTTAACGCTAGAGCTATGGAATGAGGTTCGTGACATTGTACAGGAGACAGGGATCAAGACCATGCCCATGGAAAAGAAATGCAAAAAAGCAAAATGGCTGTCTGGGGAGGCCTTACAAATAGCTGTGAAAAGAAGAGAAGCAAAAAGCAAGGAGAAAAGGAAAGATATAAACATCTGAATGCAGAGTTCCAAAGAATAGCAAGAAGAGATAAGAAAGCCTTCTTCAGCGATCATTGCAAAGAAATAGAGGAAAACAACAGAATGGGAAAGACTAGGGATCTCTTTAAGAAAATCAAAGATACCAAGGGAACATTTCATGCAAAAATGGGTTCGATAAAGGACAGAAATGTTATGGACCTAAGAGAAGCAGAAGATATTAAGAAGAGGTGGCAAGAATACACAGAAGAACTGTACAAAAAAGATCTTCACGACGCAGATAATCACGATGGTGTGATCACTGACCTAGAGCCAGACATCCTGGAATGTGAAGTCAAGTGGGCCTTAGAAAGCATCACTATGAACAAAGCTAGTGGAGGTGATGGAATTCCAGTTGAGCTATTCTGAATCCTGAAAGATGCTGTGAAAGTGCTACACTCAATATGCCAGCAAATTTGGAAGACTCAGCAGTGACCACAGGACTGGAAAAGGTCAGTTTTCATTCCATTGTCAAAGAAAGGCAATGCCAAAGAATGCCCAAACTACTGCACAATTGCACTCATCTCACACGCGAGTAAAGTAATGCTCAAAATTCTCCAAGTCAGGATTCAGCAATATGTGAACCGTGAACTTCCTGATGTTTAAGCTGGTTTTAGAAAAGGCAGAGGAATCAGAAATCGATTTGCCAACATCCTCTGGATCATGGAAAAAGCAAGAGAGTTCCAGAAAAACATCTATTTCTGCTTTATTGACTATGCCAAAACCTTTGACTGTGTGGATCACAATAAACTGTGGAAAATTCTGAAAGAGATGGGAATACCAGACCACCGGATCTGCCTCTTGAGAAATTTGTATGCAGGTCAGGAATCAACAGTTAGAACTGGACATGGAACAACAGACTGGTTCCAGATAGGAAAGGGAATACGTCAAGGCTCTATATTGTCACCCTGCTTATTTAACTTCTATGCAGAGTACATCATGAGAAACGCTGGGCTGGAAGAAACACAAGTTGGAATCAAGATTGCTGGGAGAAATATCAATAACCTCAGATATGCACATGACACCACCCTTATGGCAGAAAGTGAAGAGGAACTAAAAAGCCTCTTGATGAAAGTGAAAGAGGAGAGCGAAAAAGTTGGCTTAAAGCTCAACATTCAGAAAACGAAGATCATGGCATCCGGTCCCATCACTTCATGGGAAATAGATGGGGAAACAGTGGAAACAGTGTCAGACTTTATTTTCCTGGGCTCCAAAATCACTACAGATGGTGACTCCAGCCATGAAATTAAAAGATGCTTACTCTTTGGAAGGAAAGTCATGACCAAACTAGATAGCATATTCAAAAGCAGAGACATTACTTTGCCAACAAAGGTCCGTCTAGTCAAGGCTATGGTTTTTCCTGTGGTCTTGTATACATGTGAGAGTTGGACTGTGAAGAAGGCTGAGTGCCGAAGCATTGATGCTTTTGAACCGTGGTGTTGGAGAAGACTCTTGAGAGTCCATTGGACTGCAAGGAGATCCAACCAGTCCATTGTGAAGGAGATCAACCCTGGGATTTCTTTGGAAGGAAGGATGCTAAAGCTGAAACTCCAGTACTTTGGCCACCTGATGTGAAGAGTTGACTCATTGGAGAAGACTCTGATGCTGGGAGGGATTGGGGCCAAGAGGAGAAGGGGACGACAGAGGATGAGATGGCTGGATGGCATCACTGACTCGATGGATGTGAGTCTCAGTGAGCTCCTGGAGTTGGTGATGGACAGGGAGGCCTGGCGTGCTGCGATTCATGGGGTTGCAAAGAGTCAGACAGGACTGAGTGACTGATCTGATCTGATCTGAGAGCTCTGAGCACTGATTCCTTGGGGGAGAATTTGCTTCTAAAACGTGTTCAGCCGTCACCACGGTGCAACCTGCTTTAACGCTTTCCATCCGGAACAAAATATCTGCCATCTGCAAATATTTCCATGTCAGGATTGTCTAATGGAGTATCTATTAGATCCTCCTGAGCTGCATAGTTTAAAGTTAGGAATTGGGCACAATCATGATCAGGTGTTTCATTTTCCTTCTCATGAAGGAAAGTGGCAGGATTTAAATTTCCACAAACTTTAAGCTTAGTTACCGGTCCTTCTAACAACAATTACTGATATTTAAGAAGCCTACTATCATCCAAATATTAACCTTAGAATTTGATTCCACTCACATCATGAGAAGTCAGTACAGTAAGATTTCATCCATTAATTATTTTCAAAGCTTCAGGTGCTAATAAAGCCGTTGCCCCAATTACTCAGGCAGTGGGGCCACCCACGTGAAATTACATCTAATTCTCTGCTTAGATAAGCAATAGGTTGCTGATGAGGCCCACAACTTTGTGTCAAAACTCCCAAGGCTATACCTTTTCTTTCAGTGAGAAACAAATCAAATTCTGACCCTGTGGGCAAGCTCAGAGCTGGAGCTTATAGAGCAGTCTGAAGAATCTTAAAAGCCTTTTGAGTTTCTGGAGATCAGACAGGTTTGTCGGTTTGGGCCTGTTGAGTTTCAGCTACAAGTTTATATAAAGGCCAATCAAGTGCCCCATAACCCGGAATCCAAATGCGACAGTAACCTGTGATTCCCCAAAATCCTCTCAATTGTCTTAAAGTCATAGGTAGGAGGTGATTTAGTATAGGTTTAATTCTTTTAGGCCCTATGGCCCTTTTCCCTTCTGATATGATTAGGCCCAGATATCTGATTGTTGACAAAGCTGAGACAAAGTTTCTCTTGATGCCTTGTAACTGCAGCCTGCCTAAACATTTAAGAAATCTTCTGAGACTCAAGAACAAGCTTCCTCTGTCTCAGCACAGAGCAAAATATCATCTACATATTGTAATACCACCGCTTCAGAGCTATTAAAGTTTTGTAGATTCCATGACAAGTTTTGTCCAAATAAGTGAGGACTGTCATGAAATCCCTGGGGCAAAAATGTCCAGGTTAACTTAGAAGCTGGCTGCATAGGGTCTTCAAAGGCAAATACAAATTGACTTTCCTCCACCAAAGGCACTGAATAGAAGGCATCTTTCAAATCAATTACTGAGAAATATTTTGTTCATTTAGGAATTTCAGACAATAGAGTATAAGGATTAGGCACCAAGGGGTGTGAAGGAACTACAGCCTCATTTATTATTTGTAAATCTTGAACTAGTCTCCATTTACCATTTGATTTCTTTATAGCCAAAAATAGGAGTGTTGCAGGGACTGTTACAGGGAATTAATAGTTCCCACTCCTTTAAATTTTTGATGATGGGTTTTAACCCTTCCTTAACCCCAGGTTTCAGTGGATACTGCTTCTTCAGATCAGATCAGATCAGTCACTCAGTCGTGTCCGACTCTTTGCGACCCCATGAATCGCAGCACGCCAGGCCTCCCTGTCCATCACCAACTCCCGGAGTTCACTCAGACTCATGTCCATCGAGTCAGTGATGCCGTCCAGCCATCTCATCCTCTGTCATCCCCTTCTTATGTGGAAATAAATGCCAGTCTTTGAGCTTGACAATTACAGGAACAGCATTTTGTGCTTGACCCACAGATTTTCTATCAGCCCACACTCTAGGATTTACATGTTGTTCAACTAAAGGGAAAAAAAAAGAGGGCTCCATATTCATGAAAACAGAGGCTCAGTATATCCTTCCCCCAAAGGGGTAAGGGAGATTCTGACACAATCAGAAACTCGTGTGAAAATAGCACAGTATCCCAGTTACAAGATAAAGAATAACTGAAATAATACCTTTTGGATGGTCCAGACAGTCCCATTACAGAAGCAGATCGGGAAGAAAGTGGGCAAGTGGCTTCAGTAAGCACGAAGTAAGTTGCCCCAGTATCTAAAAGGAACTTGACAGATTGGCCCCCCACAATTATTAATACCAAGGATTCCTTGGGTGTAATTAGGATGGGAGCTTGTGTAGGGACCCCCGGGCATCTTCAGTCCTGATTGTCTAGAGAGTCCGACACTGGAGACCTATGTCTCTGGGGACAGTCTCTCTCCCAGTGTGGGTCCTTTGCTGACCGAACTTGGAGCCAGGGCAGCTTAGATGCCTGAGGGCAATCCCGCTTGAGGTGCCCCTCCTTTCCACAGTAATAGCAAGCCCATCCCTTTACACCTGGGTCCCTCTGGGTATTTTTCTCAGGCTGTTTAAGAACGATTTTCATAGCCATTGCGAAGGCTTCCACCTTTTCCTTTGTCTTTCTCTGCCTTTCTTTCTTTTCCTCACATTCCCTACCATAATAGACTGTCTGAGCCAGTTGTAACAGTGTCTGAAGACTGATTTGGTCCATAGGCCCATTTTAATAGCTTACGGCGGATATCTGGAGCCAACTGAATGAGAAATCTATCCTTTAAGATCACTTTTCCCTCTTCATTTTCGGGATCAATCTCAGTGAATCTGCGAAGGGCTTCTCTCAGTCTATCTAGGAATTTACCAGGAGCTTCTTTCTCCTCCTGTTCTATGTCTGCCAATTTGCCATAGTTTAAAGGTGAAAAAGCTGAGCACCGAAGAATTGATACTTTTGAACTGTGGTGTTGGAGAAGACTCTTGAGAGTCCCTTGGACTGCAAGGAGACCCAAACAGTCCATCCTAAAGGAGATCAGTCCTGGATGTTCTTTGGAAAGAATGATGCTAATGCTGAAACTCCAGTACTTTGGCCACCTCATGCGAAGAGTTGACTCATTGGAAAAGACCCTGATGCTGAGGTCAGGGCAGAAGAAGAAGGGGACGACAGAGGATAAGAGGGCTGGATGGCATCACCGACTCGATGGACCTGAGTTTGAGTGAACTCCGGGAGTTGGTGATGGACAAGGAGGCCTGGCGTGCTGCAATTCATGGGGTCACAAAGAGTTGAACACGACTGAATGACTGAACTGAACTGAACTGAAAGGCTTGGACACCTGCCTGAGTCCTTCAAGAATACATCTGACAAAATGACTGATTCCATCTTCCTTTAGCTGTGGTGTAGTCCCAGTCTGGTTCTGTAGTTGGGACGCCTGATTCCCAGTGGGAAGGGCTGCTATCTTGTCCTCTCTCTTCTCTACTGATTCATTACCAAGCCATTCATCTCCATAAGCAACCCCTTTTCCCAAAACTCAAGTCTTTGAGTCAGGACTCAGCGTTTGTTCCAAGATATACATCACATCCTTCCAAGTAAGGTCATAAAGCAGAGTAACACGTTTAAAAACTCTAATATATTTTTCTGGGTCCTCTAAATAGTCTCCCAGATCCTCCTTGATTCTTTGTATTTCTTGATAAGAAAAAGGCTTATTAACTCTCAGAGACTGATTATTTGTCCCGGTGGGTGTTTCATGAAGAAGCAACAGCTTGTGTGGCTGTTCCTCAGTCTCTCTGGCTGCTCTGCGCATATGACCCCAGGGATAGATTGGAGAAACCTGTTTTTCTTTTTCTCTTTATCTCCTGTCCTCCCTCTCATCTCTTACTTCAACAGTCTGAATTTCTATTGAAACCAGAGTAGTCTGAGGTCATACTGAGACAGGAGTTGTTTGGACCTCCACTTGGGCACTGTGAATCCCAGTTTGGATTTCCACTGAGACCAAGGCAGTTTGAATGTCAGTTTGGGTTTCCACTGAGACCAAGGCAGTTTGAATCTCAGTTTGTGTTTCCACTGAGACCAAGGCAGTTTGAATCTCAGTTTGTGTTTCCACTGAGACCAAGGCAGTTTGAATGTCAGTTTGAGTTTCCACTGAGGCAAAGGCAACCCTTCTGAGGGAGGTTCTCTGGCTTTCAGTTTGCTCAGTTTGGAGCCCCAGGTACAGGGGCAAAACAGGAGGACCAGAGGGAGCTGAAAGTTTCATGCCCAAATCTATGCCCTTGGGACATATGTCTGGCATATTTTGCAGAGAGAAAAAGGGAAACGCATATGCTACTTCTACCTATTTCCCTTGTTCCTTACAGAACCAGTCTAATTGTAAAACAGTATTATACTTAAGAGACCCTCCAACTGGCCACTGTTCGCTGTCCTCCAATGGATACTGTGGCCATGCAGTATCACATAGGAAGACCAGATGTGTCTTCTTTAAGTCCTGGGTATCAAATCTATCCCAGTTTTTCAGGACACAGTTCAAAGGAATGAGGCTGGAATTGTTAGCTCCCAACCATAAGAGAGAAAAAAAGGGACCAGCACCATCTTTCTGCTGGAAGCGTCCCTCCCTCCTCTAGATGGGGGAGTAGACAGAATTTACACGGAAAGCTTTTCCTTCCTGGTCGGACTTAGTCTGTCCCTGACTGACGCAGGCACCGTACTTGTCCCTCCCGGTTCTACAACTGAGATGGAGTAGGGATGTACCAGGGGTAGACATGATAGCATCCTTGACTGACGTCCAGCTCTTCACCATTAAGCTTGCTTGCCTCTGATGCCATCCGGGGAGCAATCAGAGTAACCTTCTGGAATGCCTCCCAAGCTAAGACCGCTGAGGGAAACATCTGTCACCTGAGTGCCTGTGCACGACCCTGAATATATTCCTGACCACAATAAGACCGTTACGAACATAAAACTGAGATGTTCCTTCTAAGCATCACCACATCAGTATATGAGCCTCCTCTGGTCCACTAAGAGCCAGTGTTACCAAAGGAAAAAAAAAAAAAAAAAACATTGCGATCCCAATCTGAATAACCTTTAACCTCAGAGATGTTCTTGGAGCTAGAACTCCATCTAGCTTTCGAACTTTCTATTCCTAGCGAGGCTAGGCGCTTTCCTGACTACCAATCCAAGTTTGGGACCTAAGTAACAGTGACAGTATAGATCACAAGTCCCTTGAAAGTCTATGATCCGATAGATTAGGTTAATACTTCTAATTCCCAAGTAATTAGGAAATGGTCAAAGAGACCGAAAAGTTTGACTGAGAAAGGAGAGTTCAGTCCACACGTTTTGCCCATTTCTGGTCAGTTCCCGAAGGAGACATTGGGTGCCTCTTGGCATTGGCAGGTCAGTATAAACACCCGACAGGTTTCTGGCATAAGCTGTATGAGATCACCATGGAACTGCAGAGCAGGGCTCCTCATTTGCTTCGTGCAGGGCATGTCATTCATTCACACAAGCACACCATAGAGTTAGTAAACACAACACAAGCACAGGAGTTGGTGATGGACAGGGAGGCCTGGCATGCTGCGATTCATGGTGTCACAAAGAGTTGGACACAACTGAACGACTGAACTGAGCTGAACTGAATCACCATCTCAGTGATTATGGAAACCCCCCCCCCCCAAATAAAGTCTGACACTGTCTCCCCATCTATTTCCCAAGAAGTGATGGGACTGGATACCATGACTTCATTTTCTGAATGTTGAGCTTTAGGCCAACGTTTTCACTCTCCTCTTTCACTTTCATCAAGAGGTTTTTAGTTCCTCTTCACTTTCTGCCATAAGGGTGGTGTCATCTGCATATCTGAGGTTATTGATATTTTTCCTGGCAATCTTGATTCCAGCTTGTGCTTCTTCCAGCCCAGTGCTTCTCATGATGTACATAATAGGGGACTGGAATGCAAAAGTAGGAAATCAAGAGATCCCTGGAGTAACAGGCAAATTTGGCCTTGAGTACAAAATGAAGCACGTCAAAGACTAATAGAGTTTTGCCAAGAGAACGCACTGGTCATAGCAAACACCGTCTTCCAAGAACACAGAAAAAGACTCTACACATGGACATCACCAGATGGTCAATACCAAAATCAGATTGATTATATTCTTTGCAGTTAAATGTGGAAAAGCTGTATACATTCAGCAAAAACGAGACTGGGAGCTGACTGTAGCTCAAATCATGAGCTCCTAATTTGCAAATTCAGACTTAAATTGAAGAAAGCATCTAAATATCAACAACTTAAATCCATGGACTATTTATTATTTATTTCCACCTACTACCATCTTCTTAGATTATATTCCCTCTTTCTGAGATGTGTAGCATGGGTAATATTCATGTGCTCATTATCTCATGATGAGATTACTTACATGTCACTCTTTGGTCTTTGCACAACTTAGGCTTTAGAATAAGCCAAAATTTTTAAATTCATGCCTAAATTTACCAGTGCAACTCAAATCTGATAGTATAAGACATATTTTGATTACCTCACTGAAGCCTGAAGCTGGAAAATGGTAATGTGCTCTCCCTCTGATTGGGTCTCAAATTTCATGTAGAACCACCTCATATATCCCTTACATTCTCAATTTTTCTCGTTTGTGACTGCTTATGAACCAGGGGTAGTGGTCTCGCACTTAATGCTGCCTCTCACTTTCAGCTCTGTATCTCTAAATTCTCACAGGTATGTTCAGCACTTTCATTTCAAAGGACCATTTAGCTTCTCACCTGTGGCTAGTAGGGGGCAGCTAGACAATTGGTCTTCACACTTCAAGACGTTTATGTGTTTGCACCATTTAAACATTCTACAATATCTCAATGAGAATTGCATTTATTTTAATTTAGAACCTAAAAATGGGGTTCTTGCCCACTTGTCTCCAAGAAAAATGGAGGCTCCATACCTGATATTTAGATGGAGTAATCTGAAAGGGTGTAAGTTGGGAAGAAATATATAAAAATAAATTTATTTCTCAAATAATCAACCTATTACCTATTAATATTCCAAATATATCATCATGCACCTGCTTGTTAAATTTAGATTCTATAATCAGTAGTTATATAACTCCTAATGTACCTTTGATTCTCCCCTTTCCCAACACCAGCAGGTTCTGCTGTGAACATCTGCTTACTTATTCTAAAACTGTTAACAAATTCATTCTTCAATAAATGTCCCAGACAGTTTCAACCCTTCAGCTCTCATACTGGCCTTTCCTCCTCAACATATGCTTTGTTGTCTGCATTTTTGACTCAGTATATAAGAGGATCCATTGGATCATAGAGAAAACAAGAGAATTCATAAAAGCATCTGCTTAATTGTTTATGCTAAAGCCTTTGACTGTGTGGATCGCAACAAGCTGGAAAATTCTTAAAGAGCTGGGAATACCAGACCACCTTACCTGCCCCCTGAGAAATCTGTATGCCAGTCAGGAAGCAAAAGTTAGAACTGGACATGGAACAATGGATTGGTTCCAAATTGGGACAGGAGGACGTCAAGGCTGTGTATTGTCACCCTGTTTATTTAACTTATATGCAGAGTACATCACACAAAATGCCAGGCTGGAGGGAGCACAAACTGGAATCAAGATTTCCAGGAGAAACAACCACCACCTCATATATGCAGATGACACCACCCTTATGACAGAAAGTGAAGAGAAACTAAAGAGCCTCTGGATGAAAGTGAAAGAGGAGTATGAAAAAACTGGCTTAAAACTCAACATTTGAAAAACTAAGATTAGGCATCCAGTCGCATCACTTCATGGAAAATAGATGCAGAAACAATGGAAACAGTGAGAGACTTTATTTTTGGGCACTCCAAAATCACTGCAGATGGTGACTACAGCCATGAAATTTAAAGACTCTTGCTTCCTGAAGAATAGCTATGACCAACCTAGACAGCATATTAAAAAGCAGAGACATAACTTTGCCAACAAAGGTCTGTCTAGTCCTAGCTATCATTTTTCCATTAGTCATGTATGTATGTGAGAGTTGGACCATAAAGAAAGCAGAACACCAAAGAATTGATGCTTTTTAACCGTGGTGTTGCAGAAGACTCTTGAGAGTCCCTTGGACAGCAAGGAGATCAAACCGGTCAATCCTAAAGGAAATCATTCCTGAATATTCATTGGAAGGACTGATGCTGAAGCTGAAGCTCCAATAATTTGACCACCTGAAGCAGAGAACTGGCTCATTACAAATGATCCTGCTGCCGGAAAAGATTGAAGGCAGAAGGAGAAGGAGAGGATGAGATGGTTGGATGGCTCACCAACTAGATGATCATGATTTTGAACAAGCTGCAGGAGCTGGTGATGGTCAAGGAAGCTTGTCATGCTGCAGTCCTTGGGGTGGCAAAGAGTCAGACATGACTGAGTGACTGAACTAACTACTTTGAATCTAAGATGGATTCAAAGAACAGCATTCCTTTTCTCGTGGTAAGATTATGTAGGCATAGATAGCTCATATTACTGTAAGAATGTATTATTTTAATTTTTTTCGCAGCACTTATTTCTATAATAAACACATCTTAAGGAATCCTATAAATAGCTAGAGAACACACATTTTAAAAATGCTTTTCTGCTGCTAAATAATCTTTTCATTTATTTTCTTTTTTCATTTTATCTCTATTTTCATTGTTTTACTTTCCTAGTTTTCTTTACTCATGTATTTTCTATTTTTCCTTTGATGTATAGTTTATTTTGAAGTATCCTTTTTAATTCCCAAACTCAGGGAAAACGTTGCATTTGTTCATAATGTTTAACAATTACATTATTTTGAAAACCATGTCCTTCACAATTTCAGTCCTTTTTTTATGTTTTAAGGCACACAAGCATTTTTTATATGCTTGAAAAAAAATTTATCAGTAATTAATTAGTAGCAGAATTCTACACATCTATTACCCCAAACTTGTTAATGATGTTGTTCAATATCATTATTTCATTGCTTCAGTATTTATACTAACCTTTGGTCTGCTTTTTCTTTGAATTTCTGAGTCTTTTAAATATCTCTTTAAAAATCCATTTGTTTGAACACAATATTTTGTCAATTTTTTCTCATGTATTTTGAAGTGATATTGATAGGTTTAAACTAATTTTCTCTTTTACCTATCTACTTTTGGGATTAAGTCACATATTATACATAAATCTCTCATTCAGCACTGACCTTGCAGAGATGTCAACTTTATCACCTTTCACTCAACAGAGATGGACAAACATGTTCATAAGTTAGACTCACAAATTTCTAGATCATGCCAATTTCTTTACAGCAAAATGGTGTATACATTTAACTTTTTATGTACTGATTGATCAGATTTGTCGATGTATTTGTATTGTATATGATTAGCTTGTGTCTGTGGATATCTCTTCAAACATACTGACATCAAAGCAATTCAAATAAGTTTTATAGGCATTTGAAGGGTAGACAGTAAATTAACTTTGATCTTAAATTAGTCACTAACTCTTTTAGAAAGTGTACAGATAATTAAAATGGGGAAATACAAACATAACTTAATACTCATTTGCATAATTTATGAGGCATTATGCAATAATTTATAAAAAAGAAAGAACATACATTTGAATATCAATCCTTTCAGGAATCTGTAATTATCAATATATGTTAAATAAAATTTTAATAATATTAATTCAATTTCAAATGAAGGTTTGATATCTGACTAAACTAACATTGAGTATAACCTATAAGATTATGCTCACTATAGTGTAATTTCCTGGAGGAGGAAATGGCATCCCACTCCAGTAGTCTTGCCTGAAAAATTCCATGGGCAGAGGAACCTGGGGAATATAATAGTCCAGGCAGTGGCAAAGAGTTGGACATGACTGAGCAACTGAGCTCATGATGCTTTTTTATATTCTTAGGATTTGAACCCCGAATTTGATTTGTACTTACAAAATCTGGAATAAAGAGACACATCTTTGCTTGTTTTAGATTTTCCCATGTAAGATATTATGAGATGTCATTTAAACAATAGACAAAATGAGAGATTTCAGAATTACAAGGAACGTTGAGGCATTATCCTTCCTCTCCCAGCATTTCAACCATTTGATAGACTAATTTAACCTGACATGGTTTACTAAATCTATAAGTATAAGAACATCCATTTTATTTGAGATTATGTCAAAAGCACCATCTTCAGATCAGTTTCTGAAGAAATTTCAGGTTTTCTAAGAATTTGGGAGCATTTGTGATCTTGGAGTATGAGTGACAGCTTTCTACCTCAAGAAATCTGAAGCTGGATTTTGCCTGAGAAGACTGTTTGTAGACAGGCAGAAGAAGAGCTTAACAATAATAGGTAACACAGATATACAGAACAAATATATAGATACCAAGAGGGAAAGGGGTAGAAGGAATTGTGAGATTGGGATTGATCCATACACACTACTGATACTATGTATAAAGTAGATAACTAATGAAAACATCCTGTATAGCACAGGGAACTCTACTCAGTGCTTTGCCGTTATCTGAATGGGAGGTAAATCCAAAAAAGAGGGAACATATGGAATATATGTATACATATGATTGAGTTTGTTTGCTATATGGTAGAAACTAACAACATTGTAAAACAACTATACTGTAATACAAACTAATTTTTAAAAAAGTGATTTCCCATAGTCTAAGAGCTTGTCTTGAAAAGTAATCAATTCCTGGAAGTAACAAGGGAAGCCTCTATTGAGAGATAGGACTCCATGCAAAGATTTGCTGACTAAAAGGAATGCACAAGGTTAAAGCTGTGAGTTGACTTTACTCAGTGTCTTTCTGAGGACAATAGCCCAAGAAACAGCCTCTCAGATAGCACTGAGAAACTGTTCTGATGAGGTAAGGAGGGAAGAAAATGCTATATGTGATTTTGGCCAACAGGATACATGCCACCACACACAAATCTCTGTAGAAGGTTGCTGCTAGTCAGGAAAAGCAGTTTCCTTAGTTAAACGTTTTAGTGCTCTTTCTAAGTGTGGGATGATGCAAGAATCTGAGTTCATAAAAAGATTCTCCTGAAAATATCTAACTGTCTGAAGGTCTGTGCTACCAGTTTTCCCAGAGCAGAGTGCTTTATTCCTGACCTCTGCTGTGAACTCTTTGGGGATGGTTTCTAAGGTCAGTGGCTACTGTGGCTAATGGCTCAATCCTTGTAGAGCCAGATGGCTAGTGACATTCTGTAATTGGAAGCCTCCAGTAAGAACATTTTTATAAATGGTACAGAAACCAGAATTGTGTGTGTCATATTAACATAACACCTTTTGGAACAACATGAAGCAGCCAGAATTGAGACATGATTCTAACCTACAACCATCTGTAATTCTGACAGGTAGATAGTGAAGGAAAAGAGAGAATAAATCAAGCTTAATTGCATGTTTTGCACACTGGCAAAAGGATTTTCATGGCACTCTGATGCCACTGATCAAGAAATGGGTTTGAGTTGAAACAGGTTTGCAAGGAAGAAAAAAATGTCTTGGAGGAGCCTGGTGGGCTGCAGTCCATGGGGTTGCTAAGAGTTGGACACAACTGAGCGACTTCACTTTCACTTTTTTGCTTTCATGCATTGGAGAAGGAAATGGCAACCCACTCCAGTTTTCTTGCCTGGAGAATCCCAGGGGCGGGAGAGCCTGGTGGGCTGACGTCTATGGGGTCACGCGGAGTCGGACACGACTGAAGTGACTTAGCAGCAGCAGTAGCAGCAGCAGAAAATAAAAAAGAAAAAAAAAAAAAAACTGAGGTTTTGTAGTGATTAATTTTAGTACACTATGGGGGAAAGTACGTATATATACTCCAGTATTCTTGCCTGGAGAATCCCCATGGACAGAGTAGTGTGGCAGGCTACAGTCCATGGGATTGCAAAGAGTCAGACAAAACTGAGTGACTAAATACACAGCATGCTCAAGTTTATATCTTTATTGACATCCAAATATACATCTGTAGTTTTATTTGAAATTGTACTTCTGTTCAGGTTTTATTTACCCATACAGTTTGTGTAAATAGAACATGTGTAACTCCAGTGGTGCAAAAGATAATTACCTTCTTTTCTTATGTCAAATGGATCCCCAGTGTTTTGCTGGTACGTTGAATTCCGTGATTACATATAAGATTCAAATTAAGTACCCCTATATGACTCATTGGAAAATACTCTGATGCTGGGAGGGATTGGGGGCAGGAGAAGGGGACGACAGAGGATGAGATGGCTGGATGGCATCACTGACTCGATGGACACGAGTCTGGGTGAACTCTGGGAGTTGGTGATGGACCTGATGATGCACGCAGGCCTGGCGTGCTGCGATTCATGAGGTTGCAAAAGGTCGGACACGACTGAGTGACTGAACTGAACTGAACTGATATGAATCAAAATGACTGAAAACTGAGTAACTAAATGATTTACCATGGGTAGAGAATGGGCATAGGAGAAAATTAGAAATCTGGCTAAGATCAGTCCCCCAAAAAAATCTGGGGAAGAGAAAACAATCTCAATGGCTATTTAAAGCTGTAAGTGACTGATGTATTTTTTTCAGCACACCTTACCTGATAAAATCCAAGGACCAAACATTTTATTCAACAAATATACCTTCATAAACCATTTCGAAGTAGAAGTAAAAGCTACCTAGATTCTACTTATTTCTAGACTGGCTAAACACTTTTTTTTTTCAATTTTTGACTCTGACTAACATTGTTTTTTTCACAGATTTACAACTACAATATTTATCTAGAAAATAACATGAATGATAAGGAGTATACTTTTCCTTCCTTTTTAAAGCTTGAATCTATCATTTTTGATAAGGATTTTTTTTTTAAGTCTACCAACAACATACAAAATATCAAGAGATGTTTTAGAGAAATTAAACCAGGCTTAAGAACACTTCCCACAGATGCCTTCAAAACTGTCAATATTTCTAATGTAGCTCTTTTTGCATGTCATCACATCACATAAACAAGCAAAACAAATATACCACAAAGCAAAAATTCTTCTTAAATGGCCAAACATGCTGGCAACTTTATTTGCAGGGCAATAAAATTAGAAACTGTACTACATACTGTACACAAGAAATACTAATATCAACCTCAATATGTTTTCAGTCATACCTAGAGTATGTCCCTAATATCTCTACTTCCCTAGCATTTAGAAAGAAAGAAAGAAACAAAGTGAAGTCGTTTAGTCATGTCCAACTCTTTGCGACCCCATGGATTGTAGCCTACCAGGCTCCTCTGTCCATAGGATTTTCCAGGTAAGAATACTGGAGTGGATTGCCATTTCCTTAACTACAGATCTGATTATAGGCATATACATCATTTCTTATGTTAAACAACTGCATCCATTTTGCATTTTCACCATTTTTAAGTCTATTATGCTAATTTAACAAAATCTAAGAAACCAACTTCACTTGAGTTGAAAAAAGTATAAATATTTTTGATTTTAAGTTTTCTTTTCCCTGTCAATTTATAAATCCATTTAATTGGGGGGAAATCATGAATTAAGCTATTTAACTTTAATTTTTTTTCATTATTTTGCCTTATGTTGCGTATCAGTTCAGTTCAGTCACTCAATAGTTTCCGACTCTTTGTGACCCCATGAATCGCAGCCCGCTAGGCCTCCCTGTCCATCACCAACTTCTGGAGTTCACCCAAACTCATGTACATCGAGTCAGTGATGCCATCCAGCCATCTCATCCTCTGTCGTCCCCTTCTCCTCCTGCCCCCTCCCAGCATCAGAGTCTTCTCCAATGAGTCAACTCTACACATCAGGTGGCCAAAGTATTGGAGTTTCAGCTTCAGCATCATTCCTTCCAAAGAAATCCCAGGGCTGATCTCCTTTAGGATGGACTGACTGGACCTCCTTGAAGTCCAAGGGACTCTCAAGAGTCTTCTCCAACACCACAGTTCAAAAGCATCAATTCTTTGGCTCTCAGCTTTCTTCACAGTCCAACTCTCACATCCATATGTGACCACTGGAAAAAACATAGGCCTTGACTAGATGGACCTTTGTTGGTAAAGTAATGTCTCTGCTTTTTAATATACTATCTAGGTTGGTCCTAACTTTCCTTCCAAGGAGTGAACATTTTTTAATTTCATGGCTGTAATCACCAACTGCAGTGATTTTGAAGCCCCCAAAAAGAAAATCTGACACTGCTTCCCCATCTATTTCCCATGAAGTGATGGGACCAGATGCTATGATCTTAGTTTTCTGAATGTTGAGCTTTAAGCCAACTTTTTCACTCTCCTCTTTCACTTTCATTAAGAGGCTTTTTAGTTTCTCTTCACTTTCTGCCATAAGGGTGGTGTCATCTGCATATCTGAGGTTATTGATATTTCTCCTGTCAATCTTGATTCCAGCTTGTACTGGAGTATTGGTTATAGATTCTGATTAAAAAAAAATACTGATTCAGCACAACAAGTTTGCATAATTCACTGTTTCACTTGGCTCATGAGGGGATATGCTAAGTCTCTTTAGTCCTGTATGACTCTGTGCGACCCCATGGAATTATAGACAAAAGAGGTATTCAACACTCACTGATCTTACATTCCAGTGAAGATTGGCAATTATTCATGTCAAGTTTGAAGAGTGCTTTGATAAAGGAAGAATAGTGTATATATTAATAGGCATAAGCAATAATAAGAGACCCTACAATCTGAGGGATGAAAAATAGACCAGAAGAAGTAATATTTAAATTGTAATTAATAACTTGACTAGTTGTTGATGACGAAGGCTGATGTTGCTTCTGTCTTGATTTGAGATGTTAGGAAATTGAAAATGTTTCAGAAGGAAGTTAATTTCCAGAGAATAAATATATAATAGCATGGTGCATATTCCTGGTAATATGGCTGTGTGACAAATTACAGGGAAATTTAGTGGCATTAAATAACCATTTATTACATTCACAGATTTTGTGGGCCAGGAAAACTTGACTTACATATATGGCCTTTGATGCTGGTTGTTGACTTTGGATTCCAGTTTCTCTCTATATGGGACATTTCATGTGGTTTCTCTATATGGACTCTTTGGGGCTTTCTTACAGCATGGTGGCTAGATTCTAAGGGTGAATATCTTGAGAGAGATAGAGAGACACAGAGAGAGAGACAAGAGAGCTAGAGATAGAAAAAGGAGAAAGCCAGATCCTTTTCAAGGCTGAGCCTTGGAAAAGATCTAGGATTGTGTTCACTGTACTCTACTGGCTAGAGGAGTCAACTGTACTCTACTGGCTAGAGGAGTCACAGGCTCCTATTTAGATGCAAATGGAAATAACATCAATTCTGTGTCTTAATGGTGGGGCGGGGGGTGGGGGGTTTCCAGTTATGTGTATAACATTGCCAGTTATGTGTATGTGCATTCATCTCAGAATGAATGCACAATATAACAGTGCATTCTTTCACAGTCCACTTTGGCAACTGAACATGTTTAGAATTGCTGAAGTATGCTGTGAAAGAGAAAGGAGATGCAGCACTTTATGAGATATGTGGTAGAAGGGTTATGGCAACATATTGATGAATTTCTTGTAGAAGAACGTTTTCATAATATTAGTATATTGCAAAGATCTCTGTATGATTACTTTGTAAGAATGGAGCAAGTTTAACCATTGAGAATATTGTAAAGAGTTTATTTGAAAAGAAAAACTTATAGAGGTTAAAATAAAATCCAAAAGTACTGAGGAAAAAAATAGGTAAAACATACTTTGAACATATAAAATGGGAAGGCTATGTGGCTAATTGGCTGTGAAGAGTCAGGATAAAAGGAGTCAAAATGACAAGCAGATTTCTGGCATAACCAACTTTATGAATCTTAGTACCATATAAATAGCCAGAAAAGCGGGAATCTATGTAAATGAAAAAAAATAAAAATTAAAAAAAACAAAACACATGGGCCAGTGATTAGCATGCTGGGTTTTAGATAATGATTCTAAATAAGAAACTGTATGTTTTATGCTACAACACATAAGATTAGTTAGAAATAAATAAATAAATAAATAAATATATATATATATATATATATATATATATATATATATATATCAGATCAGATCAGATCAGTCGCTCAGTCGTGTCCGACTCTTTGCGACCCCATGAACTGCAGCACGCCAGGCCTCCCTGTCCATCACCAGCTCCCGGATATATATATATATATATATAGACTTAACAACTTCCCAGTGTCAAGGGAACAGTTAGACTTAACAACTTCCCAGTGTCAAGGGAACAGTTGAAACCATGGAATATAAGAGGTGATTTTGAAATAATACATAGAAATGGAAAGAAAAGAGAGTTTGTGGAAGAATCTTGCAACAACATCAAGGGCTGATGAAAGCTAACATATATAGGTTTTAGCATTTACTGTGTTCCAGCATTCTAACAACTTAAAACATATGATCTTGTTTCATCTTACAGCTATCACACGAATAAGATGTTGTTCTTATTGTCATTAAATGATTAAGAACAGAATCAAGAGAGGTTAAGATAATGGAGTATGGATTCTCAGTTCAGTTCTGTTCAGTCATTCAGTAGTGTCCGACCTTTTGCGACCCCATAGTTTGCAGGAAGAAAGCTTCTCTGTCCATCACCAGCTCTCAGAGCCTGCTCAAATTCTTGTCCATTGAGTCAGTGATGCCATCCAACCATCTTATCCTCTATCATCCTCTTCTCCTCCTGCCTGTAATCCTTCCCAGCATCAGTATCTTTTCCAGTGAGTCAGTTCTTTGCATGAGGTGGCCAAAGTATTGGAGTTTCAGCTTCAACATCAAACTTTCCAATGAATATTCAGGACTTATTTTCTTTACAATTGACCAGTTTGATTTTGCAGTCTAGGGGACTCTCAAGAGTCTTCTCCAGCACCGCAGTTCAAGCATCAATTCTTCAGCACTCAGCTTTCTTTAGAGTCAAACTCTCACATCCATATATGACTACTGGAAAAACCATAGCTTTGACTAGACAGACCATTGTTTGCAAGGTAATGTCTCTGCTTTTAAATATGCTGTCTATGTTGGTCATAGCTTTTCTTCCAAGGACCAAGTGTCTTTTAATTTCATGGCTGCAGTTACCACCTGCAGTGATTTTGGAGCCCAAGAAAAAAAGTCTGTTATTCTTTCCATTGTTTCCTCATTTATTTGCCATGAAATGATGGGAGTGGATGCCATGATCTTAGTTTCTTGAATGTTGAGTTTTAAGCCAACCTTTTCACTCTCATCTTTCCACTTTCATCAAGAGGCTCTTTAGTTCTTCTTTATTTTCTGCCATAAGGGTGGTGTCATCTGCATATCTGAGGTTATTGATATTTCTCTTAGCAGTCTTGATTCCAGCTTGTGCTTCATCCAGCCCGGCATTTCACATGATGTACTCTGCATCCAAGTCATATAAGCAGGGTGGCAGTGTATAGCCTTGACGTACTCCATCCACAATTTGGAACCAGACCACGGTTGTTCCATGTCTGGTTCTAACTGTTGATTCCTGACTTGCATACAGATTTCTCAAGAGGCAGGACAGGTGGTCTGGTATTCCCACCTCTTTCAAAATTTTCCACAGTTTATTGTGATCTACACAGTCAAAGGATTTGGCATAGTCAATAAAGCAGAAATAGATGTTTTTCTGGAACTCTCTTGCTTTTTCCATGATCCAGCGGATGTTGGCAATTTGATTTCTGGTTCCTCTGCCTTTTCTAAAACCAGCTTGAACATCAGGAAGTTCACGGTTCACATATTGCTGAAGCCTGGCTTGGAGAATTTTGAGCATTACTTTACTAGCGTGTGAGATGAGTGCAATTGTGTGGTAGTTTGAGCATTCTTTGGCATTGCCTTTCTTTGGCACTGGAACGGAAACTGACCTTTTCCAGTCCTGTGGCCACTGCTGAGTTTTTCAAATTTGCTGGCATATTGAGTGCAGCACTTTCACAGCATCATCTTTCAGGATTTGAAAGAGCTCAACTGGAATTCCATAACTTCCACTATTTTGTTTGTAGTGATGCTTTCTAAGGCCCACTTGACTTCACATTCCAGGACGTCTGTCTCTAGATGAGTGTTCACACCATTGTGATTATCTGAGTCGTGAAGATCTTTTTTGTACACTTCTGTGTATTCTTGCCACCTCTTCTTAATATCTTCTGCTTCTGTTAGGTCCATACCATTTCTGTCCTTTATCGAGCCCATCTTTGCATGAAATGTTCCCTTGGTATCTCTGATTTTCTTGAAGAGATCTCTAGTCTTTCCCATTCTATTGTTTTCTTCTATTTCTTTGCATTGATCGCTGAGGAAGGCTTTCTTATCTCTTCTTGCTATTCTTTGGAACTCGTCATTCAGATGCTTATATCTTACCTTTTCTCCTTTGCTTTTCACTTCTCTTCTTTTCACAGCTATTTGCAAGGCCTCCTCAGACAGCCATTTTGCTTTTTTGCATTTCTTTTTTTTAGGGATGGTCTTGATTCCTGTCTTCTATACAATGTCACGAACCTCCTTCCATAGTTCATCAGGCACTCTATCAGATCTAGTCCCTTAAATCTATTTCTCACTTCCATTGTATAATCATAAGGGATTTGATTTAGGTCATACCTGATTTTATTGGTATATAGTTGCCTGAAGCATTCTGTTAGTTTCTACCATACAGCAAAGTGCATCAGTCATACATATACATATATCCCCTCTTTTTTTGAATTGCTTCCCATTTATGTCACCAGAGAGCATTGTGTATTCTTCCCTGTGCCATACAGTAGGTTCTCATTACTTTTCTCTTTTATACATAGTAGTGTATATATGTCAATCCTAATCTCCCAATTCATCCTACTCCTTCTATCCCCCTTTGATGTCCATATATTTGTTCTCCACATCTGTGTCTCTAGTTCTGCTTTGCAAATAGGTTCACCCATAACAATTTTCTAGAGACCACATATATGCATTAAACAATATTTGTTTTTCTTTTTCTTACTTACTTCATTCTGTATGACATTCTCTAGATCCATCCATGTCTCTGGAAAGCAACAGTCTTTTTTCCTTTTTAATCAACTACAATGAATTATCACCTCATGCCAATCAGAATGGCCATATTGTCAAAAATTCTCTGAGCAGTAAATACTGGAAAGGGTGCAGAGAAAAAGGGAACCCTGCTACACTGTTGGGAATGTGGACTGGCGCAGCCACTGTGGAGAACAATATGGAAATTCCTTAAAAAACTAAAAATGGAGCTATCATATGATCCAGTAGTCCAATGTCTGGCCATATACCTAGAGAAAACCATAATTTCAAAAGATACATGCACCCCAATGGTTATTCTAGCACTGTTTTCACAGCGAGAACATGGAAACAACCTAACTGTCTATTGATAGAGAATGTATAAAGAAGAATTGCCACATATATATATATATATATGTATATATTATATTGACTTAATAAAAATTGTAATATTGACTGTATGGGGAAGGGAATGCAGAGATGATGGTAAAGTTTGAAAACTAAATCCACCTCTTTCATAAAAGGCAGTCAATTAACAAAGTTTTTAAAAAAGTTAATGATTCCTAAATGTTTTGAAAGTTGTCTAGATACCAATCAAGATTTAGATAAATATTTTCTACAATAAATGTTATAATATCTAAGATATTATCATTCATTATCAGAAATGGAGCATTAACTTTTAATTTAAGCTTTATTTGTTCCCCAGTTGTACGTTTAGCGGGTCAATATTTGCAACCTAGTTGATTCTTGATTACTGACTTAAGTCAGCTTAATTGAATGCAGACATGACAAATGACAAGAAATCCTATGACAGTAATACCATCTAAAAACCAAAGTATTTGGCATCATTTTATTGCAATTCTAAATCACTGTTTTGTTGAAGATTATTTGGAAGGCTTTTTGCACTTTCCTAATTGACATAATAGTTCAAAAGACTACATAGAGGATATATAAGGTGCTTAGTTGCTCAGGTGTGTCCAGTTCTTTGTGGCCCCAGGGACTGTAGCCTGCCAGGTCCCTCTGCCCATGGAATTTTCCGGACAAAAATACTGGAGTGGTTTGCCATTTCCTACTCCCAGGGATCTTCTTGATCAAGGGATTTGACTTACATCTCCTGCATTGGCTAGTGGACTCTTTGTCACACCACCTGGGAGCCCTAGAGGATACATGAGACTATCAGATCAGATCAGTCGCTCAGTCGTGTCTGACTCTTTGTGACCCCATGAACTGCAGCACGCCAGGCCTCCCCAACTCCTGGAGGTCACTCAGACTCACATCCATCGAGTCAGTGATGCCATCCAGCCATCTCATCCTCTGTCGTCCCCTTCTTCTCTTGGCCCCAATCCCTCCCAGCATCAGAGTCTTCTCCAATGAGTCAACTCTTCGCATGAGGTGGCCAAAATACTGGAGTTTCAGCTTTAGCATCATTCCTTCCAAAGAAATCCCAGGGCTCATCTCCTTCAGAATGGACTAGTTGGATCTCCTTGCAGTCCAAGGGACTCTCAAGAGTCTTCTCCAACACCACAGTTCAAAAGCATCAATTCTTCGGTGCTCAGCCTTCTTCACAGTCCAGCTCTCACATCCATACATGACCACAGGAAAGACCATAGCCTTGACTAGGAGAACCTTTGTTGGCAAAGTAATGTCTCTGCTTTTGAATATGCCATCGAGGTTGTTCATAACTTTCCTTCCAAGGAGTAAGCGTCTTTTAATTTCATGGCTGCAGTCACCATCTGCAGTGATTTTGGAGCCCAGAAAAATAAATTCTGACACTGTTTCCACCGTTTCTCCATCTATTTCCCATGTAGTGATGGGACCAGATGCCATGATCTTCATTTTCTGAATGTTGAGCTTTAAGCCAACCTTTTCACTCTCCACTTTCACTTTCATCAAGAGGCCTTTTAGCCCCTCTTCACTTTCTGCCATAAGGGTGGTGTCATGTGCATATCTGAGGTTATTGATATTTCTCCCAGCAATCTTGATTCCAACTTGTGTTTCTTCCAGTCCAGCATTTCTCATGATGTACTCTGCATATAAGTTAAATAAACATGGTGACAATATACAGCCTTGACGTACTCCTTTCCCTATTTGGAACCAGTCTGTTGTTCCATGTCCAATTCTAACTGTTGCTTCCTGACCTGCATACAGATTTCTCAAGAGGCAGATCAAGTGTTCTGGTATTCCCATCTCCTTCAGAATTTTCCACAGTTTCTTGTGATCTACACAGTCAAAGGCTTTGGCATAGTCAATAAAGCAGAAATAGATGTTTTTCTGGAACTCTCTTGCTTTTTTGATGATCCAGCAGATGTTGGCAATTTGATCTCTGGTTCCTCTGCCTTTTCTAAAACCAGCTTAAACATCAGGAAGTTCACTGTTCACATATTGCTGAAGCCTGGCTTGGAGAATTTTGAGCATTACTTTACTAGCATGTGAGATGAGTGCAATTGTGCAGTAGTTTGAGCATATATGAGCATATATGAGACTATAGGTTAAAATATAAGTGGCTTATATATACCAATAATTTGCTATTTTAACTACACTGTGATAACCAAATTCTAAATTATTTTACCTCTTATAAGTAGTAAAGTTTAGTCTCTCAATTAGGTCAATAAAGAGTCACACAGAGAAGGCAATGGCACCCCACTCCAGTACTCTTGCCTGGAAAATCCCATGGATGGAAGAGCCTGGTGGGCTGCAGTCCATGGGGTCGCTAAGAATTGGACACGACTGAGCAACTTCACTTTCACTGCTCACTTTCATGCATTGGAGAAGGAAATGGCAACCCACTCCTGTGTTCTTGCCTGGAAAATCCCAGGGATGGGGGAGCCTGGTGGGCTACCGTCTATGGGGTTGCACAGAGTTGGACACAACTGAAGAAACTTAGCAGCAGTAGCAGCAGCAAAGAGTCACACTGATTCTTTTTGACCATCAGAGTATCATTTAGTAATATTCATGGAAGTGTTGGGCCTTTAGAAAGGAGAACTAATTAAAGAACATTTGCTGAAGACAAGGTAATTCTGAGATAATGTATTGCAGAATTATTGAAGGAATCCTTAGAACTGAGAAGTTATATTGAGACACTCTTCTGATACTGATATTATATAAAATATGTTAAGTTCACATTGACATTTTAAAGAAGAATGAAATGAAAGAGCTTCTTATTATATGTACTGAAAATCTTTTATGGCATAGTACTCTTATTTCCAAAGTTATGATTAAAACTGCACTTCAAAAGTCAAATCTTTTCAAAGAAACTCTAAATTACTGAGTAAAGAATTTTGAAATCTTATCTGATATTCTTATGAAAAATTCTTCTGACCTTTGGTTTGACATTGAAGAGCTTTTTCATTTTCTGAAAACTCTTTTGCTGTGTTATTTTCATGAAAGTGGAATGATCAGGAAATAATCCAACAGAAAATATATGCTCAATGTGCTATGAGACTAAGTTTCATATATTTGTGGTACATATAGTTTTATTGTATGTATATAAATTCATATAATGCAATTAGGAATAAACTTTTAAATTTATAATACAAAGTACTTAAATCAAAATATACTGATTTGCTTTGCTCTGCATAGTGCATCACATGGATATTTTCCAGGTCATAGTTTTCTTTAAATGAGTAAGTTAGATATACTTGTAGCTGTGAGTAGAAGAATTGGTCTCATCACTTTTAAGTTAAAAGGATAATATTACAGAAAACAAAATATGTGCTCTGTAGCTATCTGAAGAGAAAGAACTTTAAAAATGGGTAAAACCTAAGCAAAAGAGGTTTAATGGTTATGCATTAGAATCTCAGTGTCTCTGATCTGATGGCAAAGCATTAGGCTTGGAAAATGGGTATTTAGGTATGGTCATTTGTGCATGTCAGTTTATTTTCTTCTTCCCCCACTCTTACTGAAATGAAATAAAAAATGATCAAAACAAAGACAAAAGAAAGGGGAAAGCTTTTAAAAGATGTTTGGGATTCAGGTTATCAAAGAAGGTGGGTTTGCCTTTTATATAATGGAGGATATTGATGAAAACAGAAATCACTACTTCATATAATCTTTGAGATTCTCAGAATTTAGATAAACTTAAAATGATGCATATAGCAGAAACAAGTAGACTGTTGAAAACAGAATTGTGCTTTATCCTCTGCCAGATGGGAAATAGATTATTTATTTCATGAAAAATGTTACAAAAGGTACTCTGGGTTCTAGAACCCAAGCACAGTAGAAGAAGCCTGAAAGAGGATATGCAGCCCAAGGTTTATTTGTACTTTTTCTTCCAACTGATTAATTTGCCCAGGCTCAATAGAGGAGAAAAGATTGCCATGTAACCACGGAGTATATGTCAAGTCTTGAAACTAGAAAGGATTGCAGGAAACCACTGTGCAGGAAAAATGGCAGAAAAAATTTCTCTAGAGACAGGACGGTAAAAGCAGTAGGAGAGATTTTTGTCTGCCACTTTCTATTACTGAAAATTAAGATTTATGTCATAGCTCACTCTTTTATACTTTTAATCTTAAGAACAGCCAGTCCAGTGTGGCTTTGGAAAGATCGGTTTAGATGAGAATATAGCCATGATTAGTTTTGATAGGAAGTAGATACAATGTTTACAGTTAATAGTGGTCACAGACAGGTAGCCTTTCAGTGTTTCACCCCCTGAGGACTAAATGATCAAAACTAAGGGAGACAGTTCTTAAAAGTATATGCATCATCAGGGGAAATTCAGAAAGTATAACACTAGATCTCCATGAACTCTGCCCCCATTACTTCCTTAAAAAACATCTGCAGAATTAAAATCTAATCTCTTTATATTACTTCTGATCCATAGTTATAAGACCTGCTGATGGATTTTTCCTGAGAATCCAGAACACACAATGAAAATTAAATGCATATTATTTAAATTAATGAAAAGTAAACAATAATAAAATGAAAACCTTAAAATGTGCTGATTCAGTTCAGTTCAGTCACTCAGTCGTGTCTAACTGTCCTCAGCCCCATGGACCACAGCATGCCAGGCCTCCCTGTTAATCACCAACACCGAGTCAACTCAAACTCATCTCCATCGAGTCAGTGATGTCATCCAGCCATCTCATCCTCTGTTGTTCCCTTCTCCTCCTGCCCCCAATCCCTCCCAGCATCAGAGTCTTTTCCAATGAGTCAACTCTTCACATGAGGTGGCCAAAGTACTGGAGTTTCAGCTTCAGCATCATTCCTTCCAAAGAACACCTAGGGCTGATCTTCAGAATGGACTGGTTGGATCTTCTTGCAGTCAAAGGAACTCTCAAGAGTCTTCTCCAGCACCACAGTTTGAAAGCATCAATTCTTCAGCTCTCAGCTTTCTTCACAGTCCAACTCTCACTTCCCATTATAAATGTTTCCAGCTCCCTAAATTCAAGACCCTTCTCCTTCAATACACCTTACTGTGTGGGGTGCTAAGTGCTATCTTGTCTTGAGATCCTCTTTGATGACCTGATTCTGTATGGTGAGTACAATTGATTGCTTATTTATTGACTAGGCTAAAACTCTGTAAGGAGGCCAATGAAGTTATTGGTAATTTATGATACTTTAGTTAACCCTTCTTGCATCATCCTGTGGGATTGGGTCTGAGGGAACCAGAGTAAAATAAGAACATTCCAGCTACAGCTATTGCTGTGGGTAATAGACTCTTTTCTTTTTTTCCTGAACTACCCAAAGTTCTTGGGTTTTTGCAAGCATCTGAAGGTTTTAGTTTGGCAGGTAATATTTTAGTTTTTAAGTATAAATAAAGTTTCTTACCTGTTATAGTTCCTGATGGCAGATCAAAAACATATCTATACAACAATGGGACAGTGTTTGTCTTTTTATCTTGGGTTGTTATTTATACAAATTTTGTAAATTTCTCTTTGAAGTAAAATCTTTGCATCTTGGCACAAATCACTGTAGTGGATCAAAGTGCTGAATGAATTATTGTTTTCTTCACCACAATGTTCTCATGATTAAAGCAGACAAAACTATCAATTCTTCCAAAACTCTCAATAACAATATGATTACTAAACCATTCATATATGTTTGTGGAGCCTGGCAGTCTGCAGTCCAAAGGGTTGCAAACAATCAGGGACAACTGAGCAACTAAGCACACACATACCTATATGGATAACACTTGTGTGCTTTTGTCTACAGATTATATTTTGCTAGATATGGAGAGTCAAATTACTGAGAGTTAAAATCACTCAGAATAGTTCATATTTAATTTTGTTTGCAGTGTTTATATTTGTTTATATTATATTATTAAAGACTTATTTAATTTTATTTTAATCTGACAAATTATTTTTTTATGGATTTAGAATCAAAACAAGAAAAGGCGACTAGACTGAATTCATGGTTTTTGTATCCTATTCTCTCTTTAGCAATTACCTTTTAAACACTATGCTATGCTATGCTAAGTCACTTCAGTCATGTCCAACCCTGTGCGACCCCATAGACGGCAGCCCACCAGGCTACCCGTCCCTGGGATTCTCCAGGCAAGAACACTGGAGTGGGTTGCCATTTCCTTCTCCAATTTTAAACACTACACATAAATAATATATATAGATGTATATGTATGATAGATATGTGTGTATGTATATTTTTTAAGGTTAAACTAAAACTACTATATGCACTTTCTAGAAATTACTCATTAGTAATGTATAAAATTTGCTTTCCTTTTCAAGCAGTTTATTTTCCCATTTTGTTGAGATTTGGGTGTTTGATATCTGTTTTGTTGATTTTTCATAGTTCATTTAACCAGTATTCCCTTGACGGGCATTTCATGTGTCCAGCTATCTATTATGCTTTATTTTTGCTGTTACAAGTAATATTTCAATTACAGTCTTTATGCATTTTATTTTATATATTTTCCAATGAGTTTTGTGATAAATTCTTAAACTTGAGACTGCTACATGAAATGGTAACTGTGTGTAGAATTTTATAAATTTTGCATTATCCCCTTTTGTGATGTTTGCATTTCCAGCTATAATAACTGGATTATCTGTTTCCCCACAGCTGCACATCAGAATCTGTTATTAAACCACTAGATTTTTACCAACCTGAAAAATATTTCAGTATAATAGTGTAATTTGATTGTGTATCTCTCTATTTATGAGAATTCAATTAACACATTGTTATTTTAAATTCCACTCATATAATATAATTATTTCAAATTTTGTAAAATGGTCCTACCTTTTTCTTAATGTTTTAGACTTTTTATCTATGTTCCAATTTCAATTGCAGCTACAGATAAATTTGGATTTGCTAAGGTTATTTGATTATTTTTTAATCACAGACAGTTCTTGCATGTAGTTTTTACATGAATTTTGAAATTTTTGTAAAATAATAAAGATGCTTTAAATATTTATTGGTTTATACATTTCACTGTCAAATGAAGCTGTGACAGTCAGACACTTATTTCTTACAAATGCACTGGAGCCATTTTTTCTATGATCACATTATATGTTGACCTTTGTATTTAATTAATATTTTGTATTACCTGAGTAAGTTGTCAAGAAATCTCAGTTCTTTTATGTCTGAATGTTATGTTACAAAACACAGACTGGCTAAAAACAGTAGTTTGAAAATAATTTTTAATACTTAGAAAATGTTTTATTTCATTTCATCATTCAGTAGCCCTGATAAAATTTGTTATGTCAGATATGTATATACAATTTTTGGTGTGCATATATGTAACAGTTTATACCTTTATGCATTTCATAGAATTCCATAGGAAACAGATTTAAACTGAATCTGAAGTATGCAAAAAAATGAAAATTGTGCAGAAAAATTGTCCAAAGTTTGAAAATGGGGGGAAAAAAGAGATTACTGGGTATTTCTTTCTGTGGAGGTCTGGGTATTGTGTAGCTGACTCCTCACAATTATGTGATTTTGCATAGACATGTACAACTGGTCACCTTTGTTACTATCTAGGCTATTTTACAATTCTGTAGAAAGAGACATAAAATTATGGAAAATGGGGGTTATGCAAATGTTTTCTGACCATTGCAATACAAAGAATCACTGCTCACAACAATGCACATGAATTTTTACTACAGAAAATACACATCTCTGTGGTCAGTTTCACATAAACGGGTTTTAATGTATTAATATTTGGATCATCGTTAATTCATAGATTTAAAAAGTCTTTGACAAATGTCCATTTTGTATTCACATGAAAGTCGATATAACCATATATGTAAGTTGGAAACTTTCTTAGATTATTACCAATAAGATATGGCAGAGAATTTTGCCATGATCGTGTTACTCATTGCAGTTAAAACATGGTTTATGATGTGTTGAATGAAACTAGAATTCAAACAAATAAGAAACACTTTCCAAACTGTTAATAGGCCATCAAAAAAAAAAAAAGAAAAGAAAAGAAAAGGAAATTTGTTCTAAACACATGCACTTTAAGTGCCATCTTTTTGGGGGTAATATTACATGAAATAAAAACCATTTTTTTAAAAAAATAGCAGCAGTAACTAACATTATATTTTTTAATACTCAGAGTATATTTTATGTCTTGATAAGTAAAGTTTAGAGTAAGTCAGAAATTGTATTCTAGGACAAAAATGGCTCGGTAGCTACATATCCAGTATCTATTATTGTTGTTTAAGGAATTGTCATAGATAAGCTGAGAAATGGTAAAGGACTTAACTATGCGATTTACATATATATGCTAACAATATAACAGTCCTCTATAATATCATCTCATTTACTTAAAAATTTGGATTTACAAACTATCACTTTTAAGAAGGATATAAATATTTAGACTTTCAAGAATTTATTTTCAGGCAGAGAATTTTACCATGATTGTGTTATTCATTGCAGTTAAAATATGGTTGATGATGTGTTGAATGTTAACTAGAATTCAAACAAATAAGAAACACTTTCCAAACTGTTAATAGGCCCTCACAAAAAAAAAAAAAATAATTGAAGAATGAAAGTGAACATGAAAGTCACTCAGTTGTGTCCGACTGTTTGCAACCCTGTGGACTCTACAGTCCATGGAATTCTCCAGGCCAGAATACTGGAGTAGTAGCTGTTCCCTTCTCCAGGGGATCTTCCTAACCCAGGGGTTGAACCCAGGTCTCCCACATTGCTGGCAGGTTCTTTACCAGTTGAGCCATCAGGGAAGCCCAAAAATACTGGAGTGGGTTTCCTATTCTTTCTCCAGCAGATCTTTCCCACCCAGGAATCAAACCAGGGTCTCCTGCATTGCAGGCAGATTCTTTAGTAGCTGAGCTACCAGGGAAGCCCAGTTGAAGGACACTGGCCTATTATAATGGCATCTATATAGAATACTGTCTTATTGTCTTTTCTGGAGACAGGCTGTAGACAGTGCCAAGGAACAGTAATTGGAAAGGCTTAATAAAATGGCAAAATTGTTAATGAAAAGTAGACTCCATATTAAAGGTTTATTAAGATCCAAAAATTAATATGTTTGGCCTAATTGGAATAAATCACACAGATTGTGAAAACTCCTAAGTGTTTCCTAAGTTCATATAATACTGATTTTTCTGTCAGATTCCTTGCATGAAATGAAAATTAGATTAATAAGTAATTAAAATGGTAATAGGAAAAAATAAAACAGTATAAATGTTTAGGAGAGTCATTACTGTTTTGTATACTTATTTATCACAGACATATTATAAGATCCTAATCTAAAGAATATGGCCCATAGTAATAACTTCACTTTACTTATGTAACTACCTGCCCTTTGGTGGGCAAGTCTGATTAATGTACCCTAGACTTTCTCTCCTATCTTACTAACTTACTCTTACTATCTTACTACAACTCAGAATAGGTAAATAGCATCATTTTGTTTGGTTTGAGTATGAGAATTAAGAAATTCAAAAGATCGTATAACTTGTGTAGAACCAATCAGGTAACAGTGACCTTAAATTTAAGGGCAAAATCTGGAGATTTTTGTTTTGTTCTTAGTATTGCGTCCTTTTCCCATGTGTCCTTCATCTATTAAAGTAACATGCGTTCAGTGGGCACTCAACACAATCTGAATGATGAAATTTTAACAAAGTGTATTAAATATTTCTTCTTCTTCAATAAGTTGACCTACTGAATATATAATTCAATCATGCAGTAATATTTGAGAATTGCATGCAACTACTTTTAATAGCAAAGTATAAAACAAGTATAAGAAAAATGTTAGTAATAAATGGAGCTAATATTGAGATTAGAATGAAAAAATCAAAATTATTTGAACTCAATTAAAAAGAAAATTAAAAGAAAGTGTTTATATTGTTTTCCTTTTTCCTGTTAGCATTTTCATCACTTATTAATCTAATTTTCATTTCATGCAAGGAATCTGACAGAAAACCCAGGATTATATGAACTTTAACACTTAAAATTTCACAATTTAAATATTAAAAATATTTAAAATGTTTTTAAATAGAAAAGTTTTCATTTCATTGAGAACTGAACAGTCTCATAAAAAAATCCACAGCTGATTTTTTAAAGAGTATACAACTTTATTGTAATTAGCCTCCAAAAACTAAATAAATTTAAAAATTAAATAAATAAAGACTGTACAACTGCTTGCTCAGATATTAGTAATTCATTGCAGACCTCACATAGAGCAGGAGGATAAAGTCTCTAAAAGTAATAATCTAACTGATAAAACTGCAAAAGCTGCTGTCAAAGCGTGACAGACTGCAAATATAGAGCTTTCAATTTAATACAATAAAGAACATTTTCAAAAATATGCTTAACAAAAGCATATGGAAATGCTTTTAACAAAAAAAAAATGGTCACATGGATTATAAAAGAGACTAAATAAAATTTTGACTGAATGATGGGAATTAGCTAAGAAAATATTCCTTGTATCACACATTTGCTTAGTTACTGTTGTGTCATCAACAAAATCATCTGAATAAAAGATAAATTTTAAAGACACCAGACTCTTACTATGCCTACCAAGAAGATAAAATTGTTCAAAATATATTAAAAGTATGTGCTATTTGTCTGCATAGTTCTTCATAGACAAGTTTCAAGGTAAGCAGATGATTTTTGTTCTGACCAATGTTACTAGAAACTTGGTAGTAGTTGGATTTCATAGAACTAATGCTTGTAGAAGTAAGAGATTTTTGTCTAGATATGGTACTTATGATATCATGATGGCCTGAAGTCTTTCCCTCTTCAAAAGGTGATATTCAGTGCTGAAGTCTCAGTACACATAGTTCCTACTTTGGGAGTACAGGAGCACCCTGAGTAGGACTGAGGAAGTCACTTTACTTCTGCTGCTGTCAAGAATTACGTAAATGTTTGCAGAGTCCTAGATACCTCAGTGCTCTGGACAAGTCTAGTGTAGTAGATGAATCAAATTCTAAAAACACATCAGCTACAATTCCGTAACCACTATTCTAAGATGTCTTAGAGCTTTACCACTGGCTTTGTTAAAATTTAGAGTGGTACTCACAAGTGAGAATGGAGTTTCTCCCTTTAAATTTCTGTTTAAAAATAATGTTTGACAAACCTATGAATTGGGGTTTGAGACCATGTCTTGTACCTAACTTAATTCTCTTATAACCACATTATATACTCAAAAAAAAAAAAAAAAAAAAAAAAAGCTTCTCTCAGTCCTAGGGACCCTTTCAAATGCTACTGACTATCCATCTGCTTTCATGTTTGCCACAAAGCCAGCAGCTCAAGAAGACTGTTCTGTCCTTGCTACAAAAGTCTTCAAATGTAAGTTTTATACATTAACTGATATTGGTAGGGAACTAAACTGAAAGGAGGAATTCTAGCAAACTGATCACTGTTTCATAGACTGCCTTGGTGTCTTATTCACTATAGGTTGTTTTCAGTTACTTTACTGGAGAATCACATTTTATTAGAAAACAAACATATCATTTGTCACATTGCTCTTTCCTTCTTGTACTTCCAGTAATAGTTCCCACAAACTCATTTCTGATCAGCTCTAGCTTGCTCCACCCCTCAGTGAAGCAGCACTTGAAATTAGAAGTCCAACAATCTAACTGCTGAGAGAATAAAAATGAGACTGAACTCATGAACACTTTTTAATCATAACAAAGTAAAAGTGATTAATATCTACTTAGGTGTCAGGTCTAAATTTGACACGAAATATATTTTGCTAACTGGTTTCATGGGAAGGAGAGTTTAGAAATGAAGATTGTGTAAATAGTATACTACTACTCATAATAATAATAATCAGAAATATGGAAATTACAGCTGGAATACGCAGAAGACAGTTCTAACATCACTTTATGAATTTGGGGGTGCAAGTTCACTCAAGTCCCAATATAGATAGATAAACAAAGCTGGAAGTCAATTATTCATGGAGACTTTGTTGAGTGTTGAAATAATACAATTATTGATTTATACTCAATGCCAAAAATTGAAGTCCTGAGATGAGTTTGTTCCCCAGACTTAAAACTTGTAGAGTTGTTTAGTTCAAGCTGTACTTTTCTGTGGATACCTCATTGTAAGAATGTGATACTTAGTGAGGGTCATGGATGTCTCTGCATTTTATACTTAGGAATAAATATTTAGAAAGACAGAATAATTGCTAAAAGGCTTAAATAAGAATCACATAATAAAGGGCCTAGACAAAAGCTATATAAACATGATGGCATGTGGTTGACTGAAACTCAGAAGATAGCTTTTGAACCTTTCAGAATCTTAAGGAAAAACAACAATAAATTAGATTATCAGACTCCAGAGTTAAGCTACTCTTGAGGCTTATACTGGATAAGACTTCATAAGAAACTATCAAATAAAACAATGTTATTCCTTAGAACATGAAAGCAATGAAAATATTACAATGACATGAAAAGGTAACATATGACAAAAAATATGTTTGTACATTTTGAATCAAAAATCTGATTCATCTCTTCATCAGTAGTATGGTATATTCAAAAGTTATTCCCTAAAAGCAAATATTGTGCTGATTTTTAAAAAAACTCAGTAACTCAGTTATATAATTGGTTTGATTTCTATTTTACTATGAACTTGTTCCATATGTAGATGGCTGAAAATTGCCTCCAAAAAAGGAGAAAAAACAATTTAAAAATTATAATATTACTCTTTTATAACATATGTAGGAGATAGTAAGCATATGTACAAAGAAAATAAAAAGCTTAATTCTCCTTGAAAATAGAAGAAGAGACTTTATCTGTTCTTTTGTTAAAGCATTTATTTGAGAAAAATTTTTACTGTAGACTCTGTAAATACATGGAAATCTCTAAAAGCCTATACAAGCCTATTGCAGGCTTTAAGAGCCAGGGATGGCCTTCTTAGGAGCCTAGGAACCATGTTCTTGTTATGTAATCATTAAGGGAGAGAACCTTTGTCTCTATTTCTCTGGGCAGATAGGAGCCTAGTTTCAGCTGGCTGACATCTCACTCCAAGTTGCAAAACTATGATCTTATCATAAAGATATGAGAAGTTTATTTACCATTGGATAAAGTCGAAGAATTGATGCTTTTGAACTGTGGTGTTGGAGAAGACTCTTGAGAGTCCCTTGGACTGCAAGGAGATCCAACCAGCCCATCCTAAAGGAAATCAGTCCTGGGTGTTCTTTGGAAGGACTGATGTTAAAGCTGAAACTCCAGTACTTTGGCCAGCTCATGTGAAGAGTTGACTCAATGGAAAAGATGCTGATGCTGGGAGGGATTGGGGGCAGGAGGAGAAGGGGACGACAGAGGATGAGATGACTGGATGGCATCACTGACTCGATGGAAGTGAGTTTGGGTGACCTCCGGGAGATGGTGATGGACAAGGGAGGCCTGGCATGCTGCAGTTCATGGGGTCACAAAGAGTTGGACATGACTGAGCGACTGAACTGTACTGAACTGAAAGCCAATGTACTAACATCGATGGTCACCCCAACTACTCTGCTAATCTAGCAGGAACTGTGTATGCTAAATGGTGCTTCCATGCTTTCTTAATCAAGGACTAATTATTACTTGTCTTGAGAACATGTAGGTAGTGGTATATTACTCAGGGTTTGCTGGAGAAACAGAACCGATACCTAAACAAATTTTTTATTATGAGCACTAGTGAAGTGACTCTTTGTGACCCCATGGACTGTAGCCTACCAGGCTTCTCGGTCCATGGAATTTTCCAGGCAAGAGTACTGGAGTGGGTTGCCATTTCCCTCTCCAGGGGATCTTACCAACCCAGGGATTGAACCTGGGTCTCCCGCATTGCAGGCAGATACTTTATTGCCTGAGCCACCAGGGAAGACAAATTACCCCCAACTCAGCAGTGGCCACAGGACTGGAAAAGGTCAGTTTTCATTCCAGTCCCAAAGAAAGGCAATGCCAAAGAACGCTCAAACTACTGCACAATTGCACTCATCTCACACGCTAGTAAAGTAATGCTCAAAATTTTCCAAGCCAGGCTTTAGCAATATGTGAACCATGAACTTCCAAATGTTCAAGTTGGTTTTAGAAAAGGTAGAGAAACCAGATATTAAATTGCCAACATCTGCTGGATCATGGAAAAAGCAAGAGTTCCAGAAAAACACCTACTTCTGCTTTCTTGACTATGCCAAGGCCTTTGACTGTGTGGATCACAATAAACTGTGGAAAATTCTGAAAGAGATGGGAATACCAGACAACCTGACCTGCCTCTTGAAAAACCTCTCTGCAGGTCAGGAAGCAACATTAGAACTGGACACGAAACAACAGACTGGTTCCAAATAGGAAAAGGAGTACATCAAGGTTGTATATTGGCACCCTGCTTATTTAACTTATATGCAGAGTACATCATGAGAAATGCTGGGCTGGCAGAAGCACAAGCTGGGATCAAGATTGCTGGGAGAAATATCAATAACTTCAGACATGTAGATGACACCACCCTTATGGCAGAAAGTGAAGAGGAACTAAAAAGCCTCTTGATGAAAGTGAAAGAGGAGAGTGAAAAAGTTGGCTTAAAGCTCAACATTCAGAAAACTAAGATATGGTATCTGGCCCCATCACTTTATGGCAAATAGATGGGGAAATAGTGGAAACAGTGTCAGACTTTATTACTTTTGTCTCCAAAATCACTGTAGATGGTGATTGCAACCATGAAAGTAAAAGACACTTACTCCTTGGAGGGAAAGTTATGACCAACCTAGATAGCATATTCAAAAGCAGAGACATTACTTTGTCACCAAAGGTCTGTCTAGTCAAGGCTATGGTTTTTCCAGTGGTCATGTATGGATGTGATAGTTGGACTGTGAAGAAGGCTGAGCACCGAAGAATTGATGTTTTTGAACTGTGGTGCTAGAGAAGACTCTTGAGAGTCCCTTGGATCGCAAGGAGAACCAACCTGTCCATCCTAAAGGAGACCAGTCTTGGCTGTTCATTGGAACTACTGATGCTAAAGCTGAAACTTCAATATTTTGGCCACTTCATGCGAAGAACTGACCCATTGGAAAAGACTCTGATGCTGGGAGGGATTGGGGCCAAAGGAGAAGGGGACAACAGAGGATGAGATGGCTGGATGGCATCATCGACTGGATGGACATGAGTTTGAGTGGACTCTGGGAGTTGGTGATGGACAGGGAGGCCTGGCGTGCTGCAGTTCATGGGGTCTCAAAGAGTTGGACATGACTGAGTGACTGAACTGAACTGAATTACCCCCAAATTAAGAAACTTAGAGCAAAAAATACTTTCTCATCTTTTTGTGTTGGTAAGTAATATGGGTGTGGCTACCTGAATCCTCATGCTGAGTCTCTCAGAATGCTCCATTCAAGGTGTTGGCTGGTTGCAACAGTTTTATCCATAGGGAAAGAGCTTGCTTTTGAGTTCACTCATGCGACTGTTGACATGATTCAGTTCCTACTAGAATTGGAAGGACACTCTTAGTTCCTTTCCAGGAAGAGCTCCCCATTGTGTGGCCCAGAACATCATGGCTTGCTTCATCAAAGAAAGGAAATTGGGAGCACGAGAGAGAGAGAGTTGTCAAGACAAAAGAGACTGTTTTATACTCTAACCTCTCAAACTCTGGTCACTTTAGCCATATTTAATTTGTTGGAAGCAAGTTACTCACAGTAACTTTGTATATTAAATTACTACATGTAAGAGGACCATCTGCTTCAAATTATTATATGAGTAAGAATATACCTCCATTATGGTACAGTCATTACACACATGTGCTTATTTGTTACTGCAGTATGTCTACCCTAAGTAATACAAAATTTTGTATTTTAATATGGAATACTGCAACAGAAGTCACAAAGTATGTGGCATTGCTTTAACAGCTTAGCAACAGAGTGAAGAAATAGATTAATGAAGCTGAAAAATGAGGTTACATGTAATAAAATGGCAGAATATGTAATAAGGTGTTTACTCCTAAAAATTTGGATGGCAATATAAGTGTCAACTTGTCTGTAACTCTAGAAGATAAACTCAGAGAGGATGTTAGTGTGTTTTGGTTACCACTTTTGATTTGGAAGAGTTGTATCAAAGATATGATTAAAGTGTTATCTTTTCTGTGAACAATAATGAAGTAGGAAAGGAGAGTCCAGAATTCTAACTTCAAAGATTTGAGAAAGCTAGATGTTTTGGGTTCATAAGAGCAGGGAATAAGACGAAAATAGGCTTTGAAAAAAGAAAGTGCATTGTCTTTTCAGTTAAAGATTGTTTCCTCTGTAGGGAAAAAAATTGGATTAAATGTGGTATCTTCCCACAATTCTATTTATCTCAGATGTTTTCAACATATGTATATATAAGCAGAGAGAGAGGGCAGTGAAGAGGTGAGACAAACTGGAGAACAAATGAAGAGGAAATAATTTTGGGTGTAGCTACAGGAACTTCAAATCGAGTAGAACTGACTGGAAGTCACTGGCAATAATTGATTCTAGTCCATTTTACTGTTGCACTGAAAATAGCATTGCCAAGGACACCATGAGCAAGGCCTAAAAATATCCTCTGTATTTGTCTCAATGGATGAATGATAGCTAGGCAGACAGATAGACACAGCACTATGAGACCTGTGTAAATTTTATAGCTTACAAAGAGAGAATACTCTGGAATGCCCATGTCAGAATTTCAGGTGTGAACATGGAAGATAGTGAGAGTCATTTGCCTTAGAGAACCACTGGGACTAAAAAGGACAAATAGACAAATATGTTCCTTCCAAGGAGCAGCTCCAGAGTCTAACTGAAGAATTCCCTCCCTAGTATGAGACTGAGTTCATTCATTGTCATGTGAACAAGTATGTCATTCCCAGACCAAGAATTTTAAGGAAAATATGTTTTGACCCACACACTCCTTCAACTTCTGTGATTTCACATGAAAGTTTAACACTGAGGATGATGGAACAACATTAGGAATGGACCTCCACACCTCAGCAACTGAATTAAGGCCAGTTTTTGGACTGAAAATATTCACCTCATTATAGTATATGAAAGATTTCTATTTTGCTTAAGCCATTGCTCATTGAAAGGACTGATGCTAAAGCTAAAGCTCCAATATTTTGGCCACCCAATGGGAAGAACTGACTCATTGGAAAAGACCTTGATGCTGGGAAAGTTTGAAGGCAGGAGGAGAAGGGGACAACAGAGGATGAGATGGTTGGATGGCATCGCCAGCTCAATGGACATGAGTTTGAAGAAGATCCATGGGTTGGTGATGGATAGGTAAGCCTGATGTGCTGTAGTCCATGGGGTTGCAAGGAGTCAGACATAACTGAGCATCTAAACTGAACTGAACATTTTTTGGTTTATGTATTAAATTACACTGTTAAAAAACTCAGAATTACCTTTTAGCTATATGGTAAGGATGGTAGTGATGGCACAGGGTTTCACTGGTGGCTGTGGTGATTTTGGTGATGGTAGTGGTTGTGTGTTTATGTGTAATTGGACTTGAGAAACATTTATTCTATGAGGGTTTAGTGTCATGAATTAAAATCCTTTTTTTTTTTTTCCTTCTAGAAGATGACCAAAAGGGGAATAGTTCATATGAATTATATGATATTTCTGTTGCTATTAATTGCATAATTTTATTGAAATTATTTAGGGGGATTCATAAAGGTTCCTCAAGGTCTTACACTGTATAGGAAATAGAGATCTTATGTCAAATTTGAGAAATGACAATTCTGCCATGTTAAAACTGATGGCCATACCTTATAGCATATAGGGTTTGGAAATCAATGTATGATATGACTCAAAAGTATTACTTCTAAAGTGGAAATCATATATAAATCCAGAATCTAAAGACAGTACCTAAGTATTGATCAGATCAGATCAGATTAGATCAGATGCTCAGTCGTGTCCGACTCTTTGCAACCCCAGAAACCGCAGCACGCCAGGCCTCCCTGTACAACACCAACTCCTGGAGGTCACTCAGACTCACATCCATCAAGTCAGTGATGCCATCCAGCCATCTCATCCTCTGTCATCCCCTTCTCTCCTGCCCTCAATCCCTCCCAGCATCAGAGTCTTATCCAATGAGCCAACTCTTCGCATGAGGTGGCCAAAATACTGCAGTTTCAGCTTTAGCATAATTCCTTCCAAAGAAATCCCAGGGCTCATCTCCTTCAGAATGGACAGGTTGGATCTCCTTGCAGTCCAAGGGACTCTCAAGAGTCTTCTCCAACACCACAGTTCAAAAGCATCAATTCTTCGGTGCTCAGCCTTCTTCACAGTCCAGCTCTCACATCCATACATGACCACAGGAAAGACCATAGCCTTGACAAGGCGAAATTTTGTTGGCAAAGTGATGTCTCTGTTTTTGAATATACTATCTAGGTTGGTCATAACTTTCCTTCCAAGGAGTAAGCGTCTTTTAATTTCATGGCTGCAGTCACCATCTGCAGTGATTTTGGAGCCCAGAAAAAGAAAGTCTGACACTGTTTCCACTGTTTCTCCATCTATTTCCCATGTAGTGATGGGACCAGATGCCATGATCTTCATTTTCTGAATGTTGAGCTTTAAGCCAACCTTTTCACTCTCCACTTTCACTTTCATCAAGAGGCTTTTGAGTTCCTCTTCACCTTCTGCCATAAGGGTGGTGTCATCTGCATATCTGAGGTTATTAATATTTCTCCCAATAATCTTGATTCCAACTTGTGTTTCTTCCAGTCCAGCATTTCTCATGATGTACTCTGCATATAAGTTAAATAAACATGGTGACAATATACAGGCTTGATGTACTCTTTTTCCTATTTGGAACCAGTCTGTTGTTCCATGACCAGTTCTAACTGTTGATTCCTGACCTGCATACAGATTTCTCAAGAGGCAGATCAGGTGGTCTGGTATTCCCATCTCTTTCAGAATTTTCCACAGTTTATTGTGATCTACACAGTCAAAGGCTTTGGCATAGTCAATAAAGCAGAAATAGATGTTTTTCTGGAACTCTCTTGCTTTTTTGATGATCCAGCGGATGTTGGCAATTTGATCTCTGGTTCCTCTGCCTTTTCTAAAACCACCTTGAACATCAGGAAATTCACGGTTCACATATTGCTGAAGCCTGGCTTGGAAAATTTTGAGCATTACTTTACTAGCTTGTGAGATGAGTGCAATTGTGCTGTAGCTTCAGCACTCTTTGGCATTGCCTTTCTTTGGGATTGCGATGGAAACTGACCTTTTCCAATCTTGGGGCCACTGCTGAGTTTTCCAAATTTGCTGGCATATTGAGTGCACCACTTTCACAGCATCATCTTTCAGGATTTGGAATAGCTCAACTGGAATTCCATCACCTCCACTAGCTTTGTTCGTAGTGATGCTTTCTAAGGCCCATTTGACTTCACATTCCAGGATGTCTGGCTCTAGGTCATTGATCACACCATCATGATTATCTGGGTCGTGAAGCTCTTTTTTGTACAGTTCTTCTGTGTATTCTTGCCACCTCTTCTTAATATCTTCTGCTTCTGTCAGGTCCATACCATTTTTGTCCTTTATCGAGCCCATTTTTGCATGAAATGTTCCTTTGGTATCTCTGATTTTCTTGAAGAGATCCCTAGTCTTTTCCATTCTGTTGTTTTCCTCTATTTCTTTGCATTGATCACAGAAGAAGGCTTTCTTATCTCTTCTTGCTATTCTTTGGAACTCTGCATTCAGATGTTTATATCTTTCCTTTTCTCCTTTGCCTTTTGCTTCTCTTCTTTTCACAGCTATTTGCAAAGCCTCCCCAGACAGCCATTTTGCTTTTTTGCATTTCTTTTCCATGGGGATGGTCTTGATCCCTGTCTCCTGTACAATGTCATGAACCTCAGTCCATATTTCATCAGGCACTCTATCTATCAGATCTAGGCCCTTAAATCTATTTCTCACTTCCACTGTATAATCATAAGGGATTTGATTTAGGTCATACCTGAATGGTCTAGTGGTTTTCCCTACTTTCTTCAATTTCAGTCTGAATTTGGCAATAAGGAGTTCATGGTCCGAGCCACAGTCAGCTCCTGGTCTTGTTTTTGCTGATTGTATAGAGCTTCTACATCTTTGGCTGCAAAGAATATAATCGATCTGATTTCGGTGTTGACCATCTGGTGATGTCCATGTATAGAGTCTTCTCTTGTGTTGTTGGAAGAGGGTATTTGCTATGACCAGTGCGTTCTCCTGGAAAAACTCTGTTAGTCTTTGCCCTGCTTCATTCTGCATTCCAAGGCCAAATTTGCCTGTTACTCCAGGTGTTTCTCGACTTCCTACTTTTGCATTCCAGTCCCCTATAATGAAAAGGACATCTGTTTTGGGTGTTAGTTCCAAAAGGTCTTGTAAGTCTTCATAGAACAGTTCGACTTCAGCTTCTTCAGCATTACTGGTTGGAGCATAGACTTGGATTACTGTGACATTGAATGGTTTGCCTTGGAAACGAACAAAGATCATTCTGTCATTTTTGAGATTGCATCCAAGTACTGCATTTTGAACTCTTTTGTTGACCATGATGGCTACTCCATTTCTTCTGAGGGATTCCTGCCCGCTGTAGTAGATATAATGGTCCTCTGAGTTAAATTCACCCATTCCAGTTAATTTTAGTTCGCTAATTCCTAGAATGTCAACATTCACTCTTGCCATCTCTTGTTTGACCACTTCCAGTTTGCCTTGATTCATGGACCTGACATTCCAGGTTCCTATGCAATATTGCTCTTTACAGCATCGGACTTTGCTTCTATCACCAGACACATCCACAGCTGTGTATTGTTTTTGCTTTGGTTCCATCCTTTCATTCTTTCTGGAGTTATTTCTCCACTGATCCCCAGTAGCATATTGGGCCCCTACTGACCTGGGGAGTTCCTCTTTCAGTACCCTATCATTTTGCCTTTTCATACTATTCATGGGGTTCTCAAGGCAAGAATACTGAAGTGGTTTGCCATTCCCTTTTCCAGCAGACCACACCCTTTCAGATCTCTCCACCATGACCCGCCCATCCTGGGTTGCCCCACGGGCATGGCTTAATTTCATTGAGTTAGACAAGGCTGTGGTCCTGGTGTGATTAGATTGACTAGTTTTCTGTGAGTATGGTTTCAGTGTATTTGCCCTCTGATGCCCTCTTGCATGACCTACCGTCTTACTTGGGTTTCTCTTACCTTGGGCGTGGGGTATCTCTTCCCGGCTGCTCCAACAAAGCACAGCCATCGCACCTTACCTTGGACGAGGGGGTCTCTCCTCACCGCCGCCCTTCCTGACCTCGGTCATGGGGTAGCTCCTCTCAGCCGTGCTTAGTGTGCTGGTCCTCACCGCCGTCCTTCCTCGGTCATGGGGTAGCTCCTCTCGGCCGCGCTCTCAGTGCGCCGCGCAGCCGGTGAGGCCCTCTCAGTGTGCCGCTCCCGGGTAGGCCAGTCGCTCTCAGTGCGCAGCTATACATGCATTTAAAAACTGTTGAGCTTGTTTTATGTATGGAGCATTCTGCTGTTTACTGGATTAAGTGTTGAGTGAGATATGTTTTGTTCCTATTCTCAAGATGCTAAGGGTCCACTAGTAGTTGATGACAGATATTGCAATCCCTGATTCAGTGGTAGTTGAAAAAGTTATTGTGTCTTACATATATTAAGACATTTAACTATGATATAGGAAACTTTAAAAAATATAAATAAAAAATACATTAGAAAAATATGGTAAAATTTTTGTTATGCTTTTACCACAATTAAAACAATAGTCAATCTTTTTTGAAAAAAAATCTTTTAAGAGCTAAACACGCACACACACACAAACACACACACGTTAGAACTTATAGGATGTGTCTGTTTTTTGTTTTTTCCATATTGATAGTGGTAGTGTTGGTTGCTGTGTTTTTTTTTTTTTTTTATTTTTGCCTAACATGGCTGTTGTTCTTTCTCTGGGACAAAAAATGTTATGAAGATATAGTAAATGTTCATGTTGTTTTATTAAAACGTCACTTCTGGGCCAAGAATTTATATGTTAGACTTCTATGTTAAATAATGCCAAAAATGAACAATAATTATTTATAGGTAACAAAAATACTTGCTTCTGGAAAATAGGCCTGTGAGTTAATTAAATTGCATTCAAATCACAGTCACAGATAACTCATCAAGGTTTACAAGACTCATTCTGCTCTCAAATGCCAAGCTATTATTTAATAAAAATTCTGAAACTTAAAACTATATAAAAACCCACCTCCAATTTCCACACTTTAAGATAATGTAAGAATATGTTAAGATTTGTTTTCCCCTATTGCATTAGACCCACCAGTTACTTAGCTTTGTTTGATTAATAGGTTTTCTTGGTGGTCTTCTATGAAATTTATAGTCCCTCACTTTCCCCAAACTATTACCCTTAGACTCAGAAATCAGATACAGCAATAATCAATTAAGTAATGCATTATAATCAGACATATCCTATTGTGGCAGTATATACACATGTATGCACACACACACATACGCACAATCACAGTTGCCTCAGTTTTATTAATCATGAGTTTATTGCTTCAATTTGTGCAAGGAAAGATAATATTCTAAGACTTCATCATAATCACAGGCATTATTGCAGTTAACGTTTAGTTCAGTGTATGTGATTATTCGCCACCAAATTGAGCCATAATTTATAGATTCTACAAGATATTAAATGTTAGCTTTGGGAGATTAAGATCCAATTTCACAAAAGGAAAGCCAGGACACATTTTTCTGTTATAGGCCTTTACAAATGCTCCAAGAAAAATGCAGTTGGTTTACTCTGCCATCTATTTTAATGTTGAAAACTTCCAAATATATTAGATCTTCTTTTTGTGTTTAATAACACTGAAAGTATTTGAGGAATGCCCTTCTAATAATATACAGTTGAACTAAAGAGATGGAAGAAACGCTGTCTGTCAATTAGCCACTGTGATAATTCATAAGAGCATGGACATACTAGCCTACATTCTATGCATAGACTTCTTTGCATAGACTACTTTCTAGTAGTCATGTATGGATGTGAGAGTTGGACTGTAAAGAAAGCTGAGTGAAAAGGAATTGATGCTTTTAAACTGTGATGTTGGAGAAGACTCTTGAGAGTCCCTTGGACTGCAAGGATAGCAAACTAGAAAATTCTGAAAGAAATCAGTCCTGAATATTTATTGGAAGGACAGATGCTAAAGCTTAAGCTCCATACTTTGGCCATCTGATGCAAAGGGCCAACTCATTAGAAAAGACCCTGTTGCTGGGAAAGATTGAAGGCATGAGGATAAGGGGATGACAGAGGATGAGGTGGCTGGATGGCATTGCTGACTTGATGGACGAGTTTGAACAAAGTCCTGGCGTTGGTGATGGACAGGGAAGCCTGGTGTGCTATAGTCCATGGGGTTGGGAAGAGTCGGACACGACTGAGCAAATAAACTGAACTGAACTGAATATCTTTTAACACAACTTTTAACACAACTGAATATCTTTCAACTTCTTTCCCCCTTTCCCCGCCTCAAGAATAAATGAAGAAGGGAATGAAAAGAGAACAAAACAAAATGTGTTTTTAGGACAAAACCTCTGTTAAAATTTTTGGCCAGCTCCAAGATTGCTGACTTTGAGAAACATAGAGAGTTGCCTTCTAGTTTCTGAGGGTTAGGAGCCCTAATGGCCAAAACTGGAGAAAAACGGTAGCAATAGTCTTAGGGTAGAAGAAATAGACCCTTAATATAATTAAAGGAATAAAGAGACTGTAAGAGCATGGGCACAAGAAGAGAGTGCCTGCAACACTACAGACAGCAGCTCTGTATATACCTGAGTATCAGGGAATGTTCTAAAGGGAATAATTGGAGATAAGTAAAAATGTCCTAAGGATTTATTAATGTTTTATTCTCTTTTTGATTAAATTAATAACACTCATTGCTTATTGATAACTAGAAGTCTAATTCATAACTAGAAGTCTGATTCTGTTCCAGTGTTTCAGTGGCACTAATTATTTCTGGAATTCCCCAGTGAGAAATCACAAATGAAACATCCGTGTGGTGCTCATTAAACCTACATTTAAAGAGATTTTTTTTTCTAGCATCAGTGAATCAAGATACATAGCACAGTGGTTAGAAAATGGTCGTGCACAACAATTGAGTCTCATAAGACTTTATAATTCAATTTCCTGATCTTTTTATTGTGAGAAAACAAAATTTTTTTTTTAAATGAACAAACACACAACATGTAAAACTTACAAAATAATAAGGCCTCTTAAAAACAAACTTTAATGACCTTTTTAAATAACTTTTTTGCATTATTTGATAGCCTTTTTTACTGAACAGAGAGGGAGTTTTCACACTGAAAGGCTTCTGTGAATTTGTTCTAAAAGATCTGTATTTATCCTACAAAAGCATGGCATAGTTATTTCTTTCAGTAAATGTTCAATAATATAGAATATTACCAAACATCACCCTACACATGAAATGTAATTAGGGGAATTCTTTTTGACCTCTAGTATCTAAATAATGTTGAATATCTTCATAAAAATTTTAATTCTATCCCTATTATTGAGGATTTAAATGTATGTATTTTAAGATATAATAATCTTTAACCATCTTACATGACTAAGAAAATAGTGTAAGCATAGTTTACATTATTAAAAATATTTGATTTGGGGATTTTCCATATCACTTCATGGCAAATATATGGGAAAACAAAGGAAACAGTGAGAGACTTCATTTTCTTGGGATCCAAAATCACTGCAGATGTTGACTCCAGCCATGAAATTAAGGTGCTTGATCCTTGGAAGAAAAGCTATGACTAAGCTAGACAGCATATTAAAAAGCAGAGACATTATTTTGTGAACAAAGATCCATTTAGTCAAAGCTGTAGTTTTTCCAGTAGTCATGTATGGATGTGACAGTTGGACCATAAAGAAATCTGAGTGCTGAAGAATTGATGCTTTTGAACTGTGGTGTTGGGGAAGACTCTTGAGAGTCCCTTGGACTAAAAGGAGATCAGACCAGTCCATCCTAAAGGAAATCAGTCCTGAATATATATTGGAGAGACTGATACTGAAGCTCCAATACTTTGGCCACCTGATGTGAAGAGATGACTCATTAGAAAAGACCATGATGCTGGGAAAGATTGAAGGTGGGAGGAGAAGGGGATGACAGAGGATGAGATGGTTGAATGGCATCACCGACGCTATGGACATTAGTTTGAGTAAGGTCAAACTTACTCAGGAGTTGATGGGCAGGGAAGCCTGGTGTGCTACAGTCCACGGGGTCACAAAGAGTCAGACAGGACTGAGAACTTAACAACAATTTCATGAAGCTCATGATTTGAGCAAATAAAGTATTTATATTTAAAAAGAGCATCCCCCTCCTTGTTATAGGCACACAAGATAAAGAAAATTATGAAACACACTATCACTTCAGTAATGACATATCCCTCTTGTATGAGTGACTTGAACACTTTAATAACTTTAGTATAATAAACAATGTCCATATATGACATGATTTTTATAAGTAATATTCTTGTTTCTTTCTTTAAAATTCGGTAACCACATCTTTAGATAAAATTGTCTTGTTTTCTTTGTCTTTAAGTGCATTTAAAAATGTTCTACCCTGATAGTTCAAATAATTGTCTACATTCAAATTTTAACTTTCAGATATAATCATATATAAACCACAATTTTTACTGACTTTGGAATAAATCAGAAAAATATCAGATGCTTTGTTTTTCTTCTGCACTGAAATTATATTTTTGTATTTACCTTTATAAATATTATAAAGGTAAATTGAGAACTAGGATATAAGAATTTAAATTTTCTTTTCATTTCTTGCTTTTTTTCTTTTTCTTTCATCTACCTATCATCTATCAACAGAAAATTCATTTGGTATTTTTTAATTTTAGTAGCATGATTTGAGATCTTTTTATTGAAAAGGCACTTTTTAACTGTAAAAGAAATTCCTTATAAGAATATTATTTGGATGCATACAGACGCATTTATGCTATTCAGTTCAGTTCAGTTGCTCAGTCGTATCCGACTCCTTGCGACCCCATGAATTGCAGCACGCCAGGCCTCCCTGTTCATCACCATCTCCCGGAGTTCACTCAAACTCATGCCCAACGAGTTGGTGATGCCATCCAGCCATCTCATCCTCTGTCGTCCCCTTCTCCTCCTGCCCCAAATCCCTCCCAGCATCAGAGTCTTTTCCAATGAGTCAATTCTTCCCATGAGGTGGCCAAAGTACTGGAGTTTCAGCTTTAGCATCATTCCTTCCAAAGAAATCCCAGGGCTGATCTCCTTCAGAATGGACTGGTTGGATCTCCTTGCAGTCCAAGGGACTCTCAAGAGTCTTCTCCAACACCACAGATCAAAAGCATCAATTCTCCAGTGCTCAGCTTTCTTCACAGTCCAACTCTCCAATCCATACATGACCACTGGAAAAACCATAGCCTTGACTAGGACCTTTGTTGATAAAGTAACGTCTCAACTTTTCAATATGCTATCTAGGTTGGTCATAACTTTGCTTCCAAAGAGTAATTGTCTTTTAATTTCATGGCTGCAATCACCATCTACAATGATTTTGGAGCCCAGAAAAATAAAGTCTGACACTGTTTCCACTGTTTCCCCATCTATTTCCCATGAAGTGATGGCACCAGATGCCATGATCTTTGTTTTCTGAATATTGAGCTTTAAGCCAATTTCACTCTCCTCTTTCACTTTCATCAAGAGGCTTTTTAGTTCCTCTTTACTTTCTGCCATAAGGGTGGTGTCATTTGCATATCTGAGGTTATTGATATTTCTCCCGGCAATCTTGATTCCAGCTTGTGCTTCTTCCAGCCAAGCATTTCTCATGATGTACTCTGCATATAAGTTAAATAAGCAGGGTGACAATATACAGCCTTGACATATGCCTTTTCCTATTTGGAACCAGTCTGTTGTTCCATGTCCAGTTCTAATTGTTGCTTCCTGACGTGCATATAGGTTTCTCAAGAGGCAGGTCAGGTGGTCTGATATTCCAATCACTTTCAGATTTTCCACAGTTTATTGTGATTCATACAGTCAAAAGGCTTTGGCATAGTCAATAAAGCAGAAATAGATGATTTTCTGGACCTCTCTTGCTTTTTCCATGATCCAGCAGATGTTGGCAATTTGATATCTGGTTCCTCTGCCTTTCCTAAAACCAGCTTGAACATCTGGAAGTTCATGGTTCATGTATTGCTGAAGCCTGGCTTGGAGAATTTTGAGCATTACCTTACTAGTGTGCGAGATGAGTGCAATTGTGTGGTAGTTTGAGCATTCTTTGGCATTGCCTTTCTTTGGGATTGGAATGAAAACACATTTTCCAGTCATGTGACCACTGCTGAATTTTCCAAATTTGCTGGCTGTTATGCTATTTTTGGAGAAAGCAATGACAACCCACTCCAGTGCTCTTGCCTGGCAAATCCCATGTACAGAAGAGCCTGGTATGCTGCAGTCCATGGGGTCGCTAGGAGCTGGACACGACTGAGTGACTTCACTTTCACTTTTCATTTTCATGAACTGGAGAAGGAAATGGCAAGCCACTCCAGGGTTCTTGCCTGGAGAATCCCAGGGATGGGGGATCCTGGTGGGCTGCCATCTCTGTAGTTGCACAGAGTTAGCCACGACTGAAGAGACTTAATGGTAGTAGTAGTATGCTATTTATGCTATTAGAGTCTATAATAGGTCAGATCACATATTAATATGATAGAATTATTGTTTTTGTTGTTGTTCAGTCACTCAGTCGTGTCCTATTCTTCGTGACCTCATGGACTGCAGTACACCAGGCTTCCTGTTCTTCACTATCTCCTGGAGTTTATTCAATCTCATGTCTATTGAGTCATTGATGCTGTCTAACCATATCATCTTCTGTCATCCCCTTCTCTTCCTGCCCTCATTCTTTCCCAGCATCATGGGTCTTTTCCAATGATTTGGGCTTTGTGTCAGGTGGCCAAAGCATTGGAGTTTTAGCTCACTATGACAAAATAGTAAAAATATATATTGAATACTATTTAATGGGCTTCTCTGGTGTCTCATTGGTAAAGAATCTGCCTGCAGTGCAGGAGATGCACAGGACATGCCAGTTCAATTCCTGGGTCAGGAGGATTCCCTAGAGGAGAGCATGGCAACCAACTCCAGTATTCCTGCTGGGAAAATCCCATGGACAGAGGACCTTGGTGAATTACAATACATAGGGTCGCAAAGAGTTGGAAATGACTGAAGCAACTGAATGCACATGCATAGTATTTATTATATTCAATGTGGATTTTGAAATGAGGCATTGCAACAGAATCTATTACATTCTATAAAAATGTTTTTTGTCAAAATAAATCCTAGCTTTCCAATTATTCATAATCCTATCACATGTAAATCAAGATTGCTGGGAGAAATATCAATAACCTCAGATATGCAGATGACACCACCCTTATGGCAGAAAGTGAAGAGGGGCTAAAAAGCCTCTTGATGAAAGTGAAAGTGGAGAGTGAAAAGGTTGGCTTAAAGCTCAACATTCAGAAAACGAAGATCATGGCATCTGGTCCCATCACTGCATGGGAAATAGATGGGGAAACAGTGGAAACAGTGTCAGACTTTGTTTTTCTAGGCTCCAAAATCACTGCAGATGGTGACTGCAGCCATGAAATTAAAAGACGCTTACTCCTTGGAAGGAAAGTTATGACCAACCTAGATAGCATATTCAAAAGCAGAGACATTACTTTACCAACAAAGGTTCGCCTAGTCAAGGCTATGGTCTTTCCTGTGGTCATGTATGGATGTGAGAGCTGGACTGTGAAAAAGGCTGAGCGCCGAAGAATTGATGCTTTTGAACTGTGGTGTTGGAGAAGACTCTTGAGAGTCCCTTGGACTGCAAGAAGATCCAACCAGTCCATTCTGAAGGAGATCAATCCTGGAATTTCTTTAGAAGGAATGATGCTAATGCTGAAACTCCAGTATTTTGGCCACCTCATGCGAAGAGTTGACTCATTGGAGAAGACTCTGATGCTGGGAGGGATTGAGGGCAGGAGGAGAAGGGGACGACAGAGGATGAGATGGCTGGATGGCATCACTGACTCGATGGATGTGAGTCTGAGTGACCTCTGGGAGCTGGTGATGGACAGGGAGGCCTGGCGTGCTGCGGTTCATGGGGTCGCAAAGAGTCGGACACGACTGAGCGACTGATCTGATCTGATCTGATCACATGTAAGTAGAATCCTTCTAAACTCTTTTGAAAACAAGAAGAACTAAAGAGCCTCTTGATGAAAGTGAAAGGAGAGTGAAAAAGTTGGCTTAAAACTCAACATTCAGAAAACTAAGATCATGGCATCTAGTCCCATCTCTTAATGTCAAATAGATGGGGAAACAGTGGAAACAGTGACACACTTTATTTTTAGGGGGCTCCAAAATCACTGCAGATGGTGACTGCAGCCATGAAATTAAAAGACACTTGGTCCTTGGGAAAAAAGTTATGACCAACCTAGACAGCATATTAAAAAGCAGAGACATCACTTTGCCAACAAAGGTCAGTCCAGTCAAAGCTATGGTTTTTTCCAGTTGTTATGTATGTATGTGAAAGTTGTACTGTAAAGAAAGTTGAGCCCCAAAGAATTGATGGTTTTTGAACCATGGTGTTGGAGAAGACTCTTGAGAGTCTCTTGGACTTCAAGGGGATCCAAGCAGTCCATACTAAAGGAAATCATTCCTGAATATTCATTGAAGGACTGATGCTGAAGCTGACACTCCAATACTTTGACTACCTGATGCAAAGAACTGACTCATTGAAAAAGACCCTGATGCTGGGAAAGATTGAAGGTGGGAAGAGAAGGGGATGACAGGGGATGAGATGGTTGAATGGCATCACTGACTCAATGGAGATGAGTTTGAGTAAACTCCAGGAGTTTGGTGATGGACAGGGAGGCCTGGCGTGCTGCAGTCCATGGTGTTCCAAAGAGTTGGACACAACTGAGCGACTGAACTGAGCAGAATTGAACTGATCAAGTTTTTAAAATAATTTTTCCTTGTTACATGCATCTGTGATATTAAGCCATTCTTAGTTCATATATGGTATATTAAAGCAGCATTACCCATGAAGTAATAAGAGGAAACATTGAGAATTTACTGATGGTGGTGGTTAAGCACTATTCCAAAATGAATTAGAAATATTAGTTCTTTTATTTCTCATGAAATTCTGTGGAGTAGGTACTGTTTTTACCACTACTAGAATACAGGCAAGGGAAACAACAGAAAGTTGTGAAACCACATAGTTTTATTGCAGAGGCTTTGTTCTCAGAAATATCTTCACTACTTTTCAAGTTTAATATTAAAAAAAAAAGTATGGTTTCAGTTGTGAGAGCTATGGGCAAGCTTTATCCAAATCACCTCAGGATTGGATTCAAATACAATTGTGAGGCCCTTGTGAGAGCTATGGACAAGCTTTATCCAAATCACCTCAGGATTGGATTAGAATACAATTGTGTGGACCCAAACACAGCCATATGAATCAATCTTTGAGGTGGGCACCTGTGATCTTTGTTTTAATCAGCTCCCATGTATTCTTGGGGTACCTTAAAATTTTAAAACATTACTTTCTTCTATCATTTAAGAATCTTCTTTCATTGTGCTATCCAAATCTGCTGTCAACTAAGTCACTTCCATGAACTCTTGACTCCATTCATATTTTCTATATATATGTTTGTGTTTTTTTTGCTTTTTTTGGTCACACTTGAAATTTCCTCCTTATAACTAATGTAGATTTCCTCCTTATAATTATATTTTAAACATATTTATAATTTACATATGATTGTATAGACCAATGTGATATCAAATATATCGGCTTCAATAAGAAAATGTCAGAAAAAAAATTTTTTTTTCTGCTACTATGGAAACTACATGATTCAGTGGCTGAGAAAAGTTGAGAGTTTAGAGGCTAGCATGACAAGTAGTAAATTTATTATTGAAGGGTCCATGGTAGCCAGGTTTTGATTCATCATCAGTTAATTCAGTACAAGAATCTTGAGTTCCTCAATCTGGTATTTTGGCATAGTAGCTTGAATAGACTAAGATATTCCTTGATGAAACATTGCTCTTTCTTGAGTTTATGGTACAAAATGTATATCTCAACAGAATCCAGGTGTTTCCTATGAATATATAATTAAGACAGATTTTCTGTCTCCTTTTTTAAATTTATTCCATCTCCTCCTCTTACTGTTAACACCAATTGCTGCTATCTCTGCCATTTCTTTTTGTCTTTGTTTTGCCTTTTAGCAGCAATATGCGTGTATATTGTACCATCTCTTTGCTTCTGAGAACATCTTTCTTAGGATCACTACCATAGAGCTGTGAATCTGCTTAAGATACATAAGTTTTGTAGGTATGATGCTGGTTCTGTGATTTATTTTTTTTTTTTTTCTGGACTTTTGTAAAATATGATTCAGTGAAGTGTATATTTTACAAAATAAGACAGTTGTATTACAAGTAAAATTATTTAAAAATTCAGTTAAATTTGAATATCAGATAAACCACAGAATTTTAGTAGAGTTATTTTTGCAAAATGTCATTTATATACTAAAAATAATTTTGTTGTTTACCTGAAATTTACAGTTAACTAGGCTTTTAGACCCATATTTGCTGAATCTGGCAACTCCAAGGCACATTTGAAAATAACTTGGTTTCAGTTCAGCTGTGGTGATTACACTGCAGCAATGCTGTTTGCAGCAGAAGATGTCTAAGTTGAAGGTTAATAATTAGTATGTATTTAAAATTGGCCTTGGAATACGGAATGAAGCAGGGCAAAGACTAATAGAGTTTTGCCAAGAAAATGCCCTGGTCGTAACAAACACCCTCTTCGAACGACACAAGAGAAGATTCTACACATGGACATCACCAGATGGTCAACATTTAAATCAGATTGATTATATTTTTTGCAGCCAAAGATGGAGAAGCTCTATACAGTCAACAAAAACAAGACCAGGAGCTGACTGTGGCTCAGATCATGAACTCCTTATTGCCAAATTCAGACTGAAATTGAAGAAAGTAGGGAAAACCACTAGACCATTCAGGTATGACCAAAATCAAATTCTTTATGAATATACAGTGGAAGTGAGAAATAGATTTAAGGGCCTAGACCTGATAAATAGAGTGCCTGATGAACTATGGAATGAGGTTCATGACACTATACAAGAGACAGGGATCAAGACAATCCCCATGGAAAAGAAATGCAAAAAAGCAAAATGGCTGTCGGGAGAGGACGTACAAATAGCTGGGAAAAGAAGAGAAGCAAAAAGCAAGGGAGAAAAGGAAAGATATAAACATCTGAATGCAGAGTTCCAAAGAATAACAAGAAGAGATAAGAAAGGCTTCCTCAGCGATCAGTGCAAACAAATAGAGGAAAACAACAGAATGGGGAAGACTACAAATCTCTTCAAGAAAATTAGAGATGCCAAGGGAACACTTCATGCAAAGATGGGCTCAATAAAGGACAGAAATGGTATAGACCTAACAGAAGCAGAAGATATTAAGAAGAGGTGGCAAGAATACACAGAAGAACTGTACAGGAAGATCTTCACCTCCCAAATAATCACGATGGTGTGATCACTGACCTAGAGCCATACATCCTGGAATGTGAAGTCAAGTAGGCCTTAGAAAGCATCACTATGATCAAAGCTAATGGAGGTGATGGAATTCCAGTTGAGCTATTCCAAATTCTGAAAGATGATGCTGTGAAAGTGTTGCATTTAATATGCCAGCAAATTAGGAAAACTCAGCAATGGCCACAGGACTGGAAGAGGTCAGTTTTCATTCCAATCCCAAAGAAAGACAATGCTAAAGAATGCTGAAACTACTGCACAGTTGCACCCATCTCACATGCAAGCCAGGCTTCAGCAATATGTGAACTATGAACTTCCTGATGTTTAAGCTGGTTTTAGAAAAGGCAGAGGAACCAGAGATCAAATTGCCAATATCCGCTGGATCATGGAAAAAGCAAGAGAGGTCCAGAAAAACATCTATTTCTGCTTTATTGACTATGCCAAAGCCTTTGACTGTATGGATCATAATAAACTGTGGAAAATTCTGAAAGAGATGGGAATACCAGACCACCTGATCTGCCTCTTGAGAAATCTGTATGCAGGTCAGGAAGCAACGATTAGAAATGGACATGGAACAACAGACTGGTTACAATTAGGAAAAGGAGTACATCAAGGTTGTATATTGTCACCCTGCTTATTTAACTTACATGCAGAGTACATCATGAGAAAGGCTGGACTGGGAGAAACACAAGCTGGGATCAAGATTGCTGGGAGAAATATCAATAACTTCAGATATGCAGATGACCCCATCCTTATGGCAGAAAGTGAAGAGGAACTCAAAAGCCTCTTGATGAAAGTAAAAGTGGAGAGTGAAAAAGTTGGCTTAAAGCTCAATATTCAGAAAACAAAGATCATGACATCAGGTTCCATCACTTCATGGGAAATAGATGGGGAAATAGTGGAAACAGTGTCAGACTTTACATTTGTGGGCTCCAAAATCACTGCAGATGGTGATTGCAGCCATGAAACTAAAACACGCTTACTCCATGGAAGGAAAGTTATGACCAACCTAGATCAGATCAGATCAGTCGCTCAGTCATGTCCGAGTCTTTGCGACCCCATGAACCGCAGCACGCCAGGCCTCCCTGTCCATCACCAGCTCCCAGAGGTCACTCAGACTCACATCCATCAAGTTAGTGATGCCATCCAGCCATCTCATCCTCTGTCGTCCACTTCTACTCCGGCCCCCAATCCCTCCCAGCATCAGAGTCTTCTCCAATGAGACAACTCTTCGCATGAGGTGGCCAAAATACTGCAGTTTCAGCTTTAGCATCATTCCTTCCAAAGAAATTCCAGGATTGATCTCCTTCAGAATGGACTGGTTGGATCTCCTTGCAGTCCAAGGGACTCTCAAGAGTCTTCTCCAACACCACACTTCAAAAGCATCAGTTCTTCGGTGCTCAGCCTTCTTCACAGTCCAGCTCTCACATCCATACATGACCACAGGAAAGACCATAGCCTTTACTAGGCGAACTTTTGTTGGCAAAGTAATGTCTCTGCTTTTGAATATGCTATCTAGGTTGGTCATAACTCTCCTTCCAAGGAGTAAGCGTCTTTTAATTTCATGGTTACAGTCACCATCTGCAGTGATTTTGGAGCCCAGAAAAATAAAATCTGACACTGTTTCCACTGTTTCTCCATCTATTTCCCATGTAGTGATGGGACCAGATGCCATGATCTTTGTTTTCTGAATGTTGAGCTTTAAGCCAACCTTTTCACTCTCCACTTTCACTTTCATCAAGAGGCTTTTTAGCCCCTCTTCGCTTTCTGCCATAAGGGTGGTGTCATCTGCATATCTGAGGTTATTGATATTTCTCCCAGCAATCTTGATTCCAACTTCTGTTTCTTCCAGTCCAGCATTTCTCATGATGTACTCTGCATATAAGTTAAATAAGCATGGTGACAATATGCAGCCTTGACGTACTCCTTTTCCTATTTGGAACCAGTCTGTTGTTCCATGACCAGTTCTAACTGTTGCTTCCTGACCTGCATACAGATTTCTCAAGAGGCAGATCAGGTGGTCTGGTATTCCCATCTCTTTCAGAACCCTCCACAGTTTATTGTGATCTACACAGTCAAAGGCTTTGGCATAGTCAATAAAGCAGAAATAGATGTTTTTCTGGAACTCTCTTGCTTTTTCCATGATCCAGAGGATGTTGGCAATTTGATCTCTGGTTCCTCTGCTTTTTCTAAAACCAGCTTGAACATCAGGAAGTTCACGGTTCACATATTGCTGAAGCCTGGCTTGGAGAATTTTGAGCATTACTTTACTAGTGTGTGAGATGAGTGCAATTGTGCAGTAGTTTGAGCACTCTTTGGCATTGTCTTCCTTTGGGATTGGGATGAAAACTGACCTTTTCCAATCTTGTGGCCACTGCTGAGTTTTCCAAATTTGCTGGCATATTGAGTGCACCACTTTCACAGCATCATCTTACAGGATTTGAAATAGCTCAACTGGAATTCCATCACCTCCACTAGCTTTGTTCGTAGTGATGCTTTCTAAGGCCCATTTGACTTCACATTCCAAGATGTCTGGCTCTAGGTCAGTGATCACACCATCGTGATTATCTGGGTTGTGAAGATCTTTTTTGTACAGTTCTTCGGTGTATTCTTGCCACCTCTTCTTAATATCTTCTGCTTCTCTTAGGCCCATACCATTTCTGTCCTTTATCGAGCCCATCTTTACATGAAATGTTCCTTTGGTATCTCTGATTTTCTTGAAGAGATCCCTAGTCTTTCCCATTCTGTTGTTTTCCTCTATTTCTTTGCATTGATCACTGAAGAAGGCTTTCTTATCTCTTCTTGCTATTTTTTGGAACTCTGCATTCAGATGTTTATATCTTTCCTTTTCTCCCTTGCTTTTCGCTTCTCTTCTTTTCACAGCTATTTGTAAGGCCTCCCCAGATAGCCATTTTGCTTTTTTTTCATTTCTTTTCCATGGGGATGATCTTGATCCCTGTCTCCTGTACAATGTCATGAACCTCATTCCATAGTTCATCAGGCACTCTATCTATCAGATCTAGGCCCTTAAATCTATTTCTCACTTCCACTGTATAATCATAAGGGATTTGATTTAGGTCATACCTGAATGGTCTAGTAGTTTTCCCTATTTTCTTCAATTTCAATCTGAATTTGACAATAAGGAGTTCATGGTCTGAGCCACAGTCAGCTCCTGGTCTTGATTTTGCTGATTGTATAGAGCTTCTCCATCTTTGGCTGCAAAGAATATAATCGATCTGATTTTGGTGTTGACCATCTGGTGATGTCCATGTATAGAGTCTTCTCTTGTGTTGTTGGAAGAGGGTATTTGCTATGACCAGTGCATTTTCTTGGCAAAACTCTGTTAGTCTTTGCCCTGCTTCATTCCGTGTTCCAAGGCCAAATTTGCCTGTTACTCCAGGTGTTTCTTGACTTCCTACTTTTGCATTCCAGTCCCCTATAATGAAAAGGACATCGTTTTTGGGTGTTAGTTCTAAAAGGTCTTGTAGGTCTTCATAGAACCTTTCAACTTCAGTTTCTTTGGCGTTACTGGTTGGGGCATAGATTTGGATTACTGTGACATTGAATGGTTTGCCTTGGAAACGAACAGAGATCATTCTGTCATTTTTGAGATTGCATCCAAGTACTGCATTTCGGACTCTTTTGTTGACCATGATGGCCACTCCATTTCTTCTGAGGGATTCCTGCCCACAGTAGTAGATATAATGGTCCTCTGAGTTAAATTCACCCATTCCAGTCCATTTTAGTTTGCTAATTCCTAGAATGTCGACATTCACTCTTGCCATCTCTTGTCTGACCACTTCCAATTTTCCTTGATTCATGGACCTGACATTCCAGGTTCCTATGCAATATTGCTCTTTACAGCATCGGACTTTGCTTCTATCACCAGACACATCCACAGCTGGGTATTCTTTTTGTTTTGGCTCCATCCCTTCATTCTTTCTGGAGTTATTTCTCCACTGATCCCCAGTAGCATATTGGGCCCCCACTGACCTGGGGAGTTTCTCTTTCAGTATCCTATCCTTTTGTCTTTTCATACTGTTCATGGGGTTCTCAAGGCAAGAATACTGAAGTGGTTTGCCATTCCCTTTCCAGCGGACCACACCCTGTCAGATCTCTCCACAATGACCCGCCCATCCCGGGTTGCCCCTCGGGCATGGCTTAATTTCATTGAGTTAGACAAGGCTGTGGTCCTGGTGTGATTAGATTGACTAGTTTTCTCTGAGAATGATTTTAGTGTATTAAACCTAAATAGCATATTCAAAAGCAGAAACATTACTTTGCCAACAAAGGTTCATCTCGTCAAGGCTATGGTTTCTCTTGTGGTCAGATATGGATGTGAGTTGGAATGTGAAGAAGGCTGATCGCTGAAGAATTAATGCTTTTGAACTGTGGTGTTGGAGAAGACTCTTGAGAGTCCCTTGGACTGCAAGGAGATCCAACCAGTCCATTCTGAAGGAGATCAGCCCTGGGATTTCTTTGGAGGGAATGATGCTGAAGCTGAAACTCCAGTACTTTGGCCACGTCATGGGAAGAGTTGACTCATTGGAAAAAACTCTGATACTGGGAGTGATTAGGGGCAGGAGGAATAGGGGACGACGGAGGATGAGGTGTCTGGATGGCATCACTGACTCGATGGATGTGAGTCTGAGTGACCTCCGGGAGATGGTGATGGACAGGGAGGCCTGGCGTGCTGCGATTCATGGGATTGCAAAGACACAACTGAGAGACTGAACTGAACTTAATATTTTCCTATTGAAAAGCCAACCATTATTTCCCTCCTCTGGAAATTTAATTCTTGGAATTACACATGATATTTATCTTTTATTCAAATTTGGATCTGTTTTAAGAAGTCTATATAATTTATGCAATTTTCATTCTAGTATATGAAGCTCACTGCACAACTCAATTTTGCTCTATTGCAAAGATAGAAATTTCATTTATTAATATGAATATTGGTGGTAGGAAGTTCCAAGTTATCTAATTAAACTGGACAAATTATAACAGTAGTATATTACCTGGTCATCTTCTAGTTTATGTGTATGTTTTCAATTTTTCAAATATTTAGTAGAGAATAAAAGGCATGAACATTCTCTCATACAATAAAGGAAGTGAAAGGAAAGTGAAACTGAAATAAGTTAGGTTGTAGGGATGGTCTTAAAAGGAATATGAAGTACTAGATTTTAAGTGCTATAATAAACAAAAATATAGTTAGATGTGAAGAAATAAATTTTTGATACCTTCTATTTTTGCTGTGTTGTGGAAAATAAAATGGTCTAAGAACTTGTGAGGAACAGAGAGAAGGTTCAGAAAAGGAATTGTGGAGACATGGAAAGCTCTCAACTGATAAAAGTATTTTGATTTTTAGTGAAACAGTAAAGTGCAAATGAAGTTTTGAGCTATGAATTTACTGTAATTTCATTCTATAAATTTTTGAAATTATTTTCAGCAATTAATAGAGGCAGGGGAAAGATTAATTGAAATAATTTGACACTTGAACATAATAGTCAGTGAGAAATCATGAGGATTAATATCATTGCCATGATTTTGAGCATAGGTATAAACTAGGTCGACACATATGTAAAGTCTGCAGGAAGTTGAAAGATAAATATCAAGTTAAACAATAACTATATCTGAGGCATCTTTATGAAGTTGACTAACAAGTACAATGATAACAGATTGATTCAAATGAAATATGGAAGATATATAAATGAAGAATGCAATACCCAAATATGAAATAGTCTGTGTGAATACAATTGCTAGACTCTGATGACAAGTATGTGACATTGGTGAAGTATCACATAATAATTAGACACCTGCTTAGGATTTATAGAATTATTTTAGCCCAATATTTTCCCCAGAAACAAATGAAAAGGTGAGAGTTACTTGGGCTTCAAGTTTTATAATGATTTGTTTCATTTTTTACTTCAATTTATATTCACAAAACTTTTACTATGATTCCTTGGTGGTTCAGATGTTTAAGAAGAATGTGCCTGCAATGCAGGAGACCTGGGTTCGATCTCTGGGTCAGGAAGATCCCCTGGAGGAGGGAATGCCAACACACCAGTATTCTTGCCTAAAGAATTCCATGGACAGAGGAGCCTGATGGGCTATATAGTCCAGTGGGTCACAAAGAGTTGGACATGACTGAGCATCTAACATTTTCATACATTTTGTACTTTGGATGCTGTTTGTTTGAACTGTCTTCCATGCAAGCAAATGCAGTTGATTATTCTAGATACACTTTCTGCCAAATGCCAAGTATCTGTTTTTTATTGGCCTTTAATTTTGTATAAACCACATGTTGAGCCTCAATAGTTTTCTACAACCTAGTTTGTATAAATACTTTTAACTGCCATGCTTTTCCTTGTAATTAAGAGAATTAAAGATAATTTTGCCAAGGTCATCCGTACCTAGTTCAGTTGTCAATATATATTTTATAAGGATGACTTTTGGTCACACCTCAGTGATTTATTAAATCTAGTCTCATTTTTACTTATCCATGCTGGAATAATCATTATTAGTAGTAGTAATAATAATTTAACTCAGATACAAAAAGTAGAATGGTAGTTGTCAGTGGCAGGGGAGTTGGGGAAAAAGGCAGGTGATGGTCAAAGGGTACACAATTTCATTTATAAAATGATAAGTTCTGGGATATAATGTACAGCACGGTGACTACACTTAATAACACTGTATTATGACCTTAAATTTTGCTAAGAGAGTAGATCTTAAGCCTTTTCACCTCACACATAAAAGCAGTAACTTTTTGAAGTAATGGTTGTATAATTAACTTGATTGCAGTAATCATTTCACCATCTATATGTATATCAAGACACTGTATACCTTTAATAGTCAGTTTTCTCAATTATACTGCAATAAACCTCAGAAAAACGCAAATAAAATATCTGTTGAAGAAAAGTGATCAAGGAAAATGTAATTGATCTCATTGTCTATGTAGCCTCCTTATCAGTTTTAAATATCATTCTCTCCTCTGTTTTATGTGTATTAACTAATTTCCTCAGGCTTGTGCTTTATGTTTTTCTCTGACATATAAGACTCATCTACTTGATATTTCATGCTAAAAATGCAGCACAATCTATTTCTATCCTTTTCATGTTTTCCTTTTAATTGTGTGAGTCTTATAAGGTTATAGTGTGTGATGGTCCTCCTTTTACTTGTTGCATAACTATTCAGTATCAGACAAGTCTTTAAAGTAGTTAAAATTTTGCTTATATTCCATAATATAATTATCTTAGATCATGAAATATCTCTTTGGGCTCAGAATTCAAAATAAAATTCTTGTAAGGTTTTGTCTACAGGAGATTCATTTTACATATTATCTGCAAGAGATAATTGATCCGAATTATAATTCCACTTCTTCTTTATTCCTGGGGGCAGGAATAAGGAATAGAGGATGAAATTTGTTCTAAAGAGATTAATGAATGATGAAGATCCTTTTTCTGGCACAGTGTGTGTATGTGTCTATAAGTGTGTGTGTATGTGAATCTTTTGAGAATTCTTTATTAATCTCAGGTCTGTTAAAAACAATTATATGCTAATTCTTCTAAATATTATGTCACTTTCCTCAGAATGATAAATAATCAACCAAAGTACTTGAAACACCCTTGTCATCTTACAAATGTGAGCTGTAGCCAGATAATCTGTCACCTCCAAGTATTTTATTTTCTCCTACTTCCTCTTGCTTATCTATTTATTTTTCTAACCATAGATTCACTGGGCACAAAAAAAGTGTCATTTTAATCAAGGTGGATTTTAAAACAGCTTATTGGTCAAACTTTTATTTTTTTTAAGTGGGTTTTTTCTGCCCAAAGTCCCTCTTGAGCAAAATATATATATATATATATATATATATATATATATATATAAACTATATTTACATGTGCTTAGCAGATAATATTTAAACCTTGCAAAGGAAAGAAGTGCATTATTTACTTACCAAGCATGAGGAGAATGAGATATATACGTGACTAACATCCGCATTAATAAAGCCTTTTCTCTATTAAGAGCAAGAAGTCATTCCTTGTCAAGCAAGTATGCATAATATGACTTTGCTAGCTTTTGAGAACAAAGGTTTCACTTTATAATATGTTCTGGAAATTTTATGCTATTAATAATTTTCCATATATATTAGATATTTGATGATTTTATAGCATGGAGAAATGCTTTTCTAAACTCCCTATTGTGAGTATATTATAATGCAATCAATAATTCAAAATTATATGTGACTTATTTTGATTTACTTCTTAATATATGGAAATTCTAAAGATGCTTCTCTAACTATCCCAGAAACTGAATGATTTTTTTATGAGCATAGTTTAATCAAAAGTTTTCTAAATATAAGTAAAATAGAAAATATTTGCAAGTACCATTTTGTTATTTTATACAAATATTTCTACAAAACTCTTTGAGAAAGTAAATGTAACCACATGTTTTATCTTTATAAGTATTAAGAATCTTTATTTTTAAAAAGGCAAAAATTAGAAAAGGGAAAATTGAGGAATGTAGTAGATACTTGTGTAATATTGTACATATAAATACACACATCTTCACATGTATGCATTTATATAAATAAGTATCTCCCTAAAGCTAAAAGTCATAAAAAAATTAAAATAATATGAACAGGTTATCAAAACTGTGTTTGTACAAAAGTTTAATTATCATGTTCATTGTATCAACATAAATTTTAACAAGGTAGTGAACAGTATGAATTTTGAATTAATTTTATTTCATTTTTAAATGAATTTATTCTTTAAAAGTCAATTTCACTAAAAATATTCCTCAACCATCTCTTTTTATACACCGTCACTTTATTAATATAAATATATCTATGCAAAGAAGCTTAAATAAAGCAGCACAAAATACCTTATACTATACTGTTTCCGTTTGAAACTGTTGGTCAAATGTAAGGTGTTTTCAGTGTAGAATTCAGTGACTTGAGTACCTAATTAAAAAGATGACCTATGTAATCCACTTTATTACTTTAGGATTATTATTATCTTTCCAAGAAGTTTCTTTTTATTTTCTAGTAGAGCTTTAGCCTTATATGATGAACCTCATGGAGATATTGGTATACAAAATCCATTACAAGGTTTAACATACATAGCTTATTACTTATTAACATATGTAACTTAAAATAAAAGACATTTATTTAGGAAAATAAATAATAAACATTGTAAGATGGGAAATATAGAAGTTAGGCACATTTAGAAGTTAGACACAAAAGGCTATGATCTGCTTAGTCTGAATTAAAAGTTATGACTAAAGAAAAGAAAGAACTTTGGAGAACTTTGCAGTATTGAAACATCTTATGATTACATTGGTATTATAAAATTATAAAATATGAATTAAATTAGAGTCATACAGGAGCTCCTAAACTTTTTAAATATAAATTTATTTATTTTAATTGTAGGCTAATTACGTTACAATATTGTATTGGTTTTGCCATACATCAAAATGAATCTGCCACAGGTATACATGTGTTCCCCATCCTACACCCCCCTTCACCTCTCTCCCCGTACCATCACTCTGGGTCATCCCAGTGCACCAGCCCCAAGTATCCTGTATCATGCATCGAACCTGGACTGGAGATTCATTTCTTATATGATATTATACATGTTTCAATGCCATTATCCCAAATCATCCCACCCTCTCCCTCTCCCACAGAGTCCAAAAGACTGTTCTACACATCTGTGTCTCTTTTGCTGTCTTGAATACAGCATTATTGTTACCATCTTTCTAAATTCCATATATATGCATTAGTATACTGTATTGGTGTTTTTTTTTTTTTTTTTTTTCTGGCTTACTTCACTCTGTATAATAGGTTCCAGTTTCATCCACCTTATTAGAACTGATTCAAATGTATTCTTTTTAATGGCTGAGTAATACTCCATTGTGTATATGTACCACAGCTTTCTTATCCATTCATCTGCTGATGGACATCTAGGTTGCTTCCATGTCCTGGCTATTATAAACAGTGCTGCAATGAACACTGAGGTACATGTGTCTCTTTCAATTCTGGTTTCCTCTGTGTGTTTGCCCAGCAGTGGGATTGCTGGGTCTAAGGCAGTTATATTTCCAGTTTTTTAAGGAATCTCCACTGTTCTCCATAGTGGCTGTGCTAGTTTGGTTTCCCACAAACAGTGTAAGATGGTTCCCTTTTCTCCAACACTCTCCAGCACTTATTGCTTGTAGACTTTTTGATAGAAGTCATTCTAATGTGAAATGGTACCTCATTGTGGATTTGATTTGCATTTCTCTGATAATGAGTGTGAAGAGTTGACTCATTGGAGAAGACTCTGATGCTGGGAGGGATTGAGGGCAGGAGGAGAAGGGGACGACAGAGGATGAGATGGCTGGATGGCATCACTGACTCGATGAATGTGAGTCTAAGTGACCTCCGAGAGCTGGGGATGGATAGGGAGGCCTGGCGTGCTGCAGTTCATGGGGTCGCAAAGAGTCGGACACGACTGAGCGACTGATCTGATCTGATCTGATAATGAGTTATGTTTAACATCTTTTCATGTGTTTTAGGAATCTGTATGTCTTCTTTGGAAAAATGTATATTTAGTTCTTTGGGCCATTTTTTGATTGGATCATTTATTTTTCTGGAATTGAGCTGTAGGAGTGGCTTGTATATTTCTGAGATTAGTTCTTAATCTGCTAAATTTAATCCATTGGATCATAGAAAAGGCAAGAGAATTCCAGAAAAAATATTTATTTCTGCTCTTGAATACCCTAAAGACTTTGACTGTGTGGATCACAACAAACTCAAAAATTCTTAAAGAGATGGGAATACCAGACCACCTTACCTACCTCCTGAGAAACTTGTATGCATATCAAGAAGCAACAGCTAGAACAGGACATGCAACAACAAACTGTTTCCAAATTGGGAAAGGAGTATATCAAGGCTGTATATTGTCAACCTTCTTATATAATTTCTAAGCAGAGTACATCATGAGAATGCTGGGCTGGATGAAGCAGAAGTAGAATCAAAGATTTCCGGGAGAAATAGCAATAACCTCAGATTTGCAGATGACACCACCCTTATGGCAGAAAGCAGAGAGGAACTAAAGAGTCACTTGATGAAGGTGAAAGAGGAGAGTGAAAATGCTAGCTTAAAACTCAACATTCAGAAAACTAAGATCATGGCATCTGGTCCCATCACTTCATGGCAAATAGATGGGGAAACAGTGGAAACAGTGACAGACTGTATTTTCTTCAGCTCCAAAATCAGTGAAGATAGTGACTTCAGCCATGAAATTAAAAGACACTTGCTCCTTGGAAGAAAACCTATGAGCAACCTAGATAGCATATTAAAAAGCAAAGACATTACTTTGCCGACAAATGTTCATCTAGTCAAAGCTATGATTTTTCCATTTGTCATGTATGGATCTGAGAGTTGGATTACAAAGAAGGCTGAGCACCAAAGAATTGATGCTTTTCAACTGGTGTTGAAGAAGACTTTTGAGAGTCCCTCGGACAGCTAGGAGATCCATCCAGTCCATCCTAAAGGAGATCAGTCCTGGGTGTTCATTGGAAGGACTGATGCTGAAACTGAAATTCCAACACTTTGGCCACCTGATGCAAAGAGCCAACTCATTAGAAAAACCCTGATGCTGGGAATGATTGAAGATAGAATGAGAAGGGGACAACAGAGGTCGAGATGATTGTATGGCACCACTGACTCAATGGACATGAGTTTGAGCAAGCTCCGGGCTTTGGTGGAGGACAGGGAAGCCTAGCATGTGCTGCAGTGGGGTTGCAAAGAGTCGGACATGACTGAGTGACTGAACAATAACAAAGGTTAATCTTACTGTCAAAGTTAACTTTACTTTACTAATATATCACTTCTCAACGTTTTGGCTAAGATCAAGTGTACTTTACTAATACAGAAAATTTTTCTTCATTTTGAGTCATTGACTCAAAACTCAGAAAACCCTTTATTCTTCATTATATAAACAGTTTGTGGTGATATAACATGCCATATACAGAAATTGACAACAATGATTTTAAACACTACTTTTTTTTAAGTACCTAATAAGATCAATAATTTTTTCTTTGTTTAATTTTGTATTTAATTGAAGGATAATTGCTCTACAATATTGTGTTGCTTTCTGATGTACATCAGAATGAATCAACCAGGACTATACACATATCTCCTCCTTTTTAAACCTCCCTCCCAACTCCCACCCCCCACCCCATCCCACCCCTCTAGGTTGTCACAGAATCCAGATTCAAATTCCCTGGATCTGGAGCGTTTGATAATGATAAGGCCTTGTGTCTCTGTGTGTATGTGTATGTATTTATTTTTTTAACAATAGGTAATAATATATGTAGGAAACAATTATATATATGTCATTGCAATTTAAATTGAAATAATGTACTTGTTGGTACAAGTTAGTTTGTGCTTTTAATAAAGTAAAGGCAAAAAAAATTACCTGATTTAAAAAAATAAAAAATTAACTCTCAAAATCTATTGTATTAATAGGTTTCATAAACCCAGCTCTTCAAGGAAAAAAAAAGAAGAAATAACTTTAAAAAATAATACCACCAATTATTAGATCAATAATTAAGTTAAAAATAATTGGCTAAAATGAAACACACAAAAAATAGAATAAACAATGTTAATTTACTTGTATGTTGGCCATCATTCCAATGTAATGCTTCTAAATAAAACATTTATTATATTCTTAATAAACATGTATAAAAGTCATGAAATTTAAAAGATTATTATTATTAAAGAAGTAAAACCTATAGTTAATGCTAACTCTATAATTAAAATTCATCTTCTGGTCTGCAAGAAAGTAACAGAAGATGATGTTCTGTTCCAACAGGTAAAAAAACTTTTTTTATATATATATTTTTTTCTTTTTTGCAGGGGAAAATGGACAAAGGAAAGGATCAATGAGGGTGGGAGAGAAATGGGAAGAAAGAAGGGGAGTGATGGTGGAGAGGAGTATATGTAATTTCTTAACTAATGGCTAAAAAACTTTTATCAATGTTTTATAATTTCCAGTGTACAGATCTTTCACCTTGTTGGCTAAATTTATTTCTAAGTATTACAGCATTTTAGTTTTTCTGATACTATAAAATGGGGAATCGTTTTCTTTATTCCTCTATCTGAAAAGTTTGTTGTTTGTAGGAGAGAAACTGCTTCTAGTATACTGATCTTGAATCTTGCATCTTTACTTGTATTCATTTATTAGCTCTAGAAGATTTTAGATTGAGTGTTAGGCTTTTCTATATATAAGAGCATGTTACCTGCAAATATAAATTTTACTTCTCCTTTTCTGTTTTGTGTAACATTTATCTATCTTTTTGCCTGGTTGTTTTCACTAGGCTATCCAGTATTTTGTTGAATAAGAATGGTGAGAGTATACATCCTTGTCATTTTCCTGTTCTCAGGGGAAAAGCTTTCAAACTTTGACCTCTAAGTATTAAAATGAAAGTTGCTTAGTTATGTCTGACTCTTTATCACGCCATCGACTGTATTCTGCCAGGCTTCTCTGTCCATGGAATTCTCTAGGCTGAAATACTTGAGTGGGTAGCTGTTCCCTTCTCCAGGGTATATTCCCTTCTCCAGGGAATATTCCCAACCCAGGGATCAAACCCAGGTCTTCCACTGCAGGCAGATTTTTTACCAGCTGAATAACCAGGGAAGCTCCAAAATAGTGGAGTAGGTAGTCTAACCTTTCTCCAGTGGATCTTCTCAAACCCAGGAGTTGAACAGGGTCTTCTGCATCACAGGTGGATTCTTTACTAGCTGAGCTCCTGATCTTTCAATAAAAGATTGCTGGAAATAAATGTTGCTGGAAAAATTGAATACTCACATGCATAAGAATGAAACTGTAACTCTACTTGATGCCACTGACAAAAAAATTAACTCAGACTTGATTAAAGAAACCATAAAATTCCTAGAGAAAACCACAGGGAAAAAGCATCTTAACATTCGGCTTAAGTGTATGGTCATGGCAACCAAAGTACAAGCAACAAACACAGAAAAAACAAGTAGGACTACATCAAACTAAAACGCTTTTATACAGTCAATAAAACAATCAACAAAATGAAAAGGAAACCTATAGAATGGGAAAAAATAATTGCAAATAACATATGTGATAAGGGGTTAATATTCAAAATATATATGGCACTCAGACAAGTCAATAATAACCACAAAAATTCAATTAAAAATGGGCAAAAGATCTAAATAGTAATCTTCCAAAGAAGACAGTCAAAAGGTGTTCAATTTCATCAATCATTAGAGAAATGTAATTCAAAACTGCAATGAGCTAACACCTCCCACTTTTTAGAATAACTATTATAAAAAGAGATAACAAGCACTAGTGAGAATGTGAGAGAAAAAAGGGAACCCTACTGTTTGTGGGAATGGAAACTGGTTGTCACTATGGGAAATAAGGTGGTGCTAGTGGTAAAGAACCCTCCTGCCAGTGGAGGACACATAAGACATGCAGGTTCAATCCCTGGGTCAGGAAGATCCCTTCAAAAGGAAATGTCAGCCTGCTCAATATTCTTGCTGGGAAAATCCCATGGAAAGAGGAGCCTAGGAAGCTACAGTCCATAGGGTCACAAAGAGTCTGATATGACTGAAGCAACTTAGCATGCACGCATGGAAACAAGATGGAATTTCATCAAAAAATTAAAAAGGAAACTAGTTGAGTTCAGTCACTAAGTCGTGTCTCTTTAGGACCCCATGAACTGCAGTATGCCAGGCTTCCCTGTCCATCACCAACTCCTGGAGCTTACTTAAACTCATGTCCATTGAGTTAGTGATGCCATCCAGTCATCTAATCCTCTATCATCTCCTTTCCTCCCACCTTCAATCATTCACAGCATCAGGGTCTTTTTCAATGAGTCAGTTCTTTGCATCAGGTGGCCAAAGTATTGGAGTTTCAGCTTCAGTATCAGCCCTTCCAATGAATATTCAGGACTGATTTCCTTTAGGATAGACTAGTTGGATGTCCTTGCAGTCAAAGGGATTCTCAAGAATCTTCTCCAATGCCACAGATCAAAGGCATCAATTCTTTGGGCACTCAGCTTTCTTTATAGTCCAACTCTCATATCCATACATGACTACTGTAAAAATCAAAGCTTTGACTAAACTGACCTTTGTTGGCAAAGTAATGTCTCTGCTTTTTAATATGCTGTCTAGGTTGGTCATAACTTTTCCTCCAAGGATCAAGTGTCTTTTAATTTCATGGCTGCAGTCACCATCTGCAGTGATTTGGACCCAAAAAAAGTAGAGTCTGCCACTGTTTCCATTGTTTCCTATCTATTTGCATGAAATGATAGGACCAGATGCCATGATCTTAGTTTTCTGAATGTTGAGCTTTAAGCCAACTTTTTCACTCTCCTCTTCACTTTCATCAAGAGGCTCTTTAGTTCTTCTTCACTTTCTGCCATAAGTGTGATGTCATCTGCATATGAGGTTATTGATATTTCTCCCAACAATCTTGTTTCCAGCTTGTGCTTCATCCAGTCCAGCATTTCTCATTATGTATGTTCTCTGCATATAGGGTTAAATAAGCAGGGTGACAAAATACAGCCTTGACGTACTCCTTTTTCTATTTGGAACAGGTCTGTTGTTCCATGTCCAGTTCTGACTGTTGCTTTTTGACCTGCATACAGATTTCTCAGGAGGCAGGTCAGGTTTTCTATTATTCCTATCTCTTGAAGAATTTTCCACAGTTTAGTGTGATCCACACAAAGGGTTTGGCGTAGTCAATAAAGCAGAATTAGATGTTTTTCTGGAAGTCTCTTGCTTTTTAGATAATCCAATGGATGTTAGCAATTTGATCTCTGGTTCCTCTGCCTTTTCTAAATCCACTTGAATGTCTGGAAGTTCACAGTTCACGTACCGTTGAAGACTGGCGTGTAGAATTACCATCAGATCAGATGAGATCAGATCAGTCGCTCAGTCGTGTCCGACTCTGCGACCCCATGAATCACAGCATGCCAGGCCTCCCTGTCCGTCACCAACTCCTCAGGGTATATAACCAAAAGAAATGAAATCACAGTGACAAAGAGCTATTTGCACCTCAGCATTCAATGCAACATTATTTACAATCGCCAAAACATGGAAACAGTGTCCAACAACATATAAATGGATAAAGAACATGTAGTTGTATATACAATGGAATTCAGCCATATAAAAGAAGGAAATTCTGCTCTTTGTGACAACATGGATGAATCTTCATGCATTAGTTAAGTGAACTAAGTCAGAGAAGGACAATACTGTCTTATACACTTACATGTGGAATCTAAAGGAAACAATCCTTCAGAGATAGAGGACAGCTGTTGGTTGACAAAGGATGAGAAGTAGATAAAATTCATATAGTCAGAAGGTATTGATGCAAAAGCCAATTTTTAAGATAAATAAGTTCTGAAAAATAATGCACAGCACTGTAGTTATAATTAATAATACTATACTATATATTTGAAATTTGCAAGAGGATAATTTTAAAACTTATCACCACACATAAAAAATTGCAACTACTTGAGGTAACGGTAAAACTGTAGATAATGAATAGTCACCACTTTTCAAAGTCTCAGATTAAATTTTAATTAAATTATTGCATCAGAAAAAAATCTGAAAAACTACATTCTATCCAAATAACTAATGGCTCATTATTAACAGAAAATTTATAAAGAAAAATTCTTTAAGCAAGCAAGAGATTTAATTTTAATACTTACTACTGTTCCAAATTAATGTTACAAGTTGCTACATTTGCCTCTCCTTACAGATAATTTCTTAAAATAAGACACTAGCATATCTACCATTCTCTGCTGTCAACAGAAGTTTAATTAAGCAGCTTGATTGCATGTCTGAAAAAATAATTTAGTTGAGTTAATATGGAAATGGAATGAAAGTTTCCATAGAAGTTGTGGTTATTGAGGGAGAAACATGGTGAGTAAATGATGCATGCTTCTGGGAGAGGAAGACTCATAAGGGGTAAGGTGGTGAGTACAGATGTTTAGAGGTCTATATGAATAAAATTGATACATTCAGTTTAAAATCTGATTTCTTTGAAGTATTTCCTTGGCTAGCAGCTATGGTTTTGTATATAGAAAACTATCTGAATCAGAAGGATTGAATTCAGCTCTAAACTCTGCCAATTTCTAGATGCTTGATCTATGAAAAAGTCACAAACTTTCCATGTCTTGGTTTTCATATTTTCTTTTCTTTTATTTATTTATTTATTTTGGAGGTTAACTACTTTACTATATTGTATTGGTTTTGCCATACATCAGCATGAATCCACCACAGGTATACATGGTGGAGGGATACCCCTCCCTCCTCCCTCCCTGTACCATCCCTCTGGGTCTTCTCAGTGCACCAGCCCCAAGCATCCAGTATCATGCATCAAACCTGGACTGGGAATTCATTTCATATATGATATTATACATGTTTCAAGGCCATTCTCCCAAATCATCCTACCCTCTACCTCTCCCACGAAGTCCAAAAGACTATTCTATACATCTGTGTCTCTTTTGCTGTCTCACACACAGGGTTATCATTACTATCTTTCTAAATTCCATATATATGCGTTAGTATACTATATTGGTGTTTTTCTTTCTGGCTTAATTCTTTCTGTATGATAGGCTCCAGTTTCATCCACCTCATTAGAACTGATTCAAATGTATTCTTTTCAATGGCTGAGTAATACTCCATTGTATATATGTACCACCACTTTCTGATCCATTCATCTACTGATGGGCATCTAGGTTGCTCCATGTCCTGGCTATTATAAACAGTGCTGTAATGAACATAGGGGTACACATGTCTCTTTCAATTCTGGTTTCCTCAGTGTGTATGCCCAGCAGTGGGATTGCTGAGTCATAAGGCAGTTCTAGTTCCGGTTTTTTAAGGAATCTCCACAGTGTTCTCCATAGTGGCTGTACTAGTTTGCATTCCCACCAACAGTGTAAGAGGGTTCCCTTTTCTCCACACCCTGTCCAGCATTTATTGCTTGTAGACTTTTGGATTGCAGCCATTCTGACTGGCATGAAATGATACCTCATAGTGGTTTTGATTTGCATTTCTCTGATAATGAGTGATGTTGAGCATCTTTTCATGTGTTTGTTAGCCATCCGCATGTCTTCTTTGGAGAAATGTCTGTTGTCTATTTAGTTCTTTGGCCCATTTTTTTGATTGGGTCATTTATTCTTTTGGAATTGAGTTTCAGGAGTTGCTTGTATATTTTTGAGATTAATTGTTTGTCAGTTGCTTCATTTGCTATTATTTTCTCCCATTCTGAAGGCTGTCTTTTCATCTTGCTTGTAGTTTGAACTAGCTTGTAATTTCCCTTGTGGTGCAGAAGCTTTTAAGTTTAATTAGGTCCCATTTGTTTATTTTTGCTTTTATTTCCAATATTCTGGGAGGTGGGTCATAGAGGATCCTGCTGTGATGTTTGTCGGAGAGTGTTTTGCTTATGTTCTCCTCTAGGAGTTTTATAGTTTCTGGTCTTACATTTAGATCTTTAATCCATTTTGAGTTTATTTTTGTGTATGGTGTTAGAAAGTGTTCTAGTTTCATACTTTTACAAGTGGTTGTCATATTTTCAAAACAGAGTTAGTAATAATATCTCACAGAATTTTCATGAAGAAAAACAAGATAATTTATATTACATCTTATGATTATTATTACTATTTTGCTACAGTGATTATTACTAAGACAACAGTTGGATGACTGATGACTAGTATTTACCCTAATATAATTCATTAATACCAGTTCTCTGGATTACATTTTTAATTTAAAAAGCATTAAAAAAAATCAAGCCACAGTGGAGTATTTGGAACACATTATAGAAATCAAAACAGAAATGGCACTCAAACTATTAATTATATCATTAAAGTTAATAGCATGGGATATGATGGGGAAAGCTCTGATAGGGCTAAGAAGAGCTTTTAGTGCTGGAGCAAAAAAGAGCCAAGATTATCTAATGCCAAAAAAGCAAGAGGAACAAAAAAATTAAACTGAACTAAACCAACAGCTACCATTTAAAGAAGCATGTGCAGTTTTGGTGCTAGGAAGCACTTGTCCCATGAACAATTATGATTTTTGAGACAATGTTTATTTCCTAGCTGATATTCTTTAGTGCCACACTCCAGGCAATGTAAAGTATTGTAATTTTAACACTGATTCACATTTAAGTTTTGCTTTTTTACATTCCAGCATATCTATAAATAGACAGTGGTATTTAAGTATCCCAATTCTTCACTTAATAATAAGACTTAAGGAATTGTGTCTTTTAATAATATTATACACTCAAAGATTAAATAGATCCTCAAAATCAATCTAAAACTTTCTCAATAAACCTTATAATGTCAGAACATCTTAGAAAATATATTAATCCTGTGACTTTTCATTAAAAGGGAAAATGAATGTTAAAAAAACCTCACACACACCAAATAAATGTGTATTATTTACACAGATACAAATTTTAGAATAATTTCACAAAGCCTATTTAGATATGAAAACATTAATGTTGGTGGAAAACAAAAGTTAGAAACAAAAAAAATAGCTTTTTTATTTTAATAAGATACAAATGTACTGTTTTATGTACTCATGTTCAATTTTATGAAGTTAAAATAAGTCAGTACTCTGGGCTTTCCAGTGGTGCTAATGGTGAAGAAGGCAATGGCACCCCACTCCAGTACTCTTGCCTGTAGAATCCCATGGATGGAGGAGCCTAGAAGGCTGCAATCCATTGGGTCACTAAGAGTTGGACACGACTGAGCGACTTCACTTTCATTTTTCACTTTCATGCATTGGAGAAGGAAATGGCAACCCACTCCAGTGTTCTTGCCTGGAGAATCCGAGTGACAGGGTAGCCTGGTAGGCTGCCCTCTATGGGGTCGCACAGAGTCGGACACGACTGAAGTGACTTAGTGGCAATGGTGAAGAACACATCTGCCAATGTAGGAGACATGGGCTCAATCATGGGTTGAGAACATCTCCTGGAGGAGGCCTTGGCATCCCACTCCAGTATTCTTGCCTGGAAAATACCATGGTCAGAGAAGCCTGACGAGCTACAGTTCATAGGATCACATAAAGTTGGACATGACTGAAGCGACTTAGCATGCACAAATGCACTCTGCCACAAGGGTTAATAGTAGGAACATATGATAAGGTATTTGATCTTGGTATTCCAGGATGTCTTCTTCCTTTATACTTTCTCTTTCATCCTTGATTATTTTAAAAAAAAATGTTTTAGTATCCCCAAGATGTGAATATCAGTAATTTCAAGATTTATTTCTGACTTTAAAGGCATGTTCTGTCAGATTTCTAACAGCTGCAAATCCAGATCAGTAATGTAGACAACATTTGCTATTATAATGATACGCCTGAGAAACAATAATGGAAGTGCTATGGGTTTTGCCAATGTAAACGTATGTAAAGATCATTTCAAGCTAGAATCACCAACTAAAAAAATCTGTAAAAATTAAGTGATAAATAATTCCTATTCCTCAGGAATTTGTAACATTGACTAGACTTTATAATGCTTCTAATAGTAAACAGTAATAAACATAAATTAATTTCACACTATTTATTGTAGTATATCCGAGAGTACATTATTCAGTTCAGTTCAGTAACTCAATCGTGTCCTAATATTTGTAACCCCATTAAGCACAGTACGCCAGGCCTCTCTGTCCATCACAAACCCCCGGAGTTTACCCAAACTCATGTCCATTGAGTCAGTGATGCCATCCAGCCATTTCATCCTCTCTCATCCACTTCTCCTCCTGCCCTCAATCTCTCCCAGCATCAGGGTCTTTTCCAATGAGTTAGCTCTTTGCATCAGGTGACCAGAGTAATGGAGTTTCAGCTTCAACATCAGTCCTTCCAATGAACACCCCAGACTGATCTCCTTTAGGATGGACTGGTTGGATCTCCTTGCAGTTCAAGGGACTCTCAAGAGTCTTCTCCAACACCACAGTTGAAAACCATCAATAATTCTGTGCTTAGCTTTCTTTATAGTCCAACTCTCATATCCATACATGACTACTGGAAAAACCATAGCCTTTACTAGATGGACCTTTGTTGGCAAAGTAATGTCTCTGCTTTTTAATATGCTGTCTAGGTTGATCATAACTTTCCTTCCAAGTAGCAAGCATCTTTTAATTTCATGGCTCCAGTCACCATCTGCAGTGATTTTGGAGCCCCCCAAAATAAAGTCAGCCACTGTTTCCACTCATTTCCCATCTATTTGCCATGAATGATGGGACTAGATACCATGATCTTAGTTTTCTGACTGTTGAGCTTTAAGCCAACATTTTCACTCTCATCTTTCACTTTCATCAAGAGGCACATCGGTTCTTCACTTTCAGCCATAAGGTGGTGTCATCTGCATATCTGAGTTATTGAAATTTCTCCCAGCAATCTTGATTCCAGCTTGTGCTTCATCCAGTCCAGGATTTCTCATGATGTACTATGCAAATAAGTTAAATAAGCAGGGTGACAGTATACAGCCTTGACATACACTCCTTTCCCGATTTGGAACCAGTCCATTTTTCCATGTCCATTTCTAACTGATGCTTTGTAACATGAATGCAGATTTTTCAGGAGGCAGGTCCAGTGGCCTGGTATTTAATTCTTTAAGGATTTCACACAGTTTGTTTTGATCCACACAGTCAAAGGTTTTCATATAGTCAATAAAACATAAATAGATGTTTTTCTGGAACTCTCTTGTTTTTTTGGTGATCCAACGGATGTTGGCAATTTGATCTCTGGTTCCTCTGCCTTTTATTTATCTAATTTGAACATCTGAAAGTTCCCAGTTCATTTACTGTTGAAGCCTGGCTTGGAGAATTTTGAGCCTTACTTTGCTAGTGTGCAAGATGAGTACAACTGTACTGTAGTTTGAGCATTCTTTGGCATTGCCATTCTTTGTGATGGAATGAAAACTGACCTTTTCCAGTCCTGTGGCCACTACTGAGTTTTCCAAATTTGCTGGCATATTGAGTGAAAGACTTTCACAGCATTATCTTTTAGGATTTGAAATAGCTCAACTGGAATTCCATCACCTCTACTAGCTTTATTTGTAGTGATGCTTCCTAAGGCCCACTTGACTTTGCATTCCAGGATGTCTGGCTCTAGGTGAGTCATCACACTATTTTGGTAATCTGGGTCTTAAAGATCTTTTTTTTGTATAGTTCTGTGTATTCTTGCCACCTCTTCTTAATATCTTATGCTTCTGTTAGGTCCATACCATTTCTGTCCTTTATTGTGCCCATGTTTGCATGAAATGTTCCCTTGGTATCTCTAATTTTCTTGAAGAGATCTCTAGCCTTTCTCATTTTATTGTTTTCTTCTCTTTCTTTGCATTGATCTCTGAGGAAGACTTTTGTATCTCTCCTTGCTATTCTTTGGGACACTGCATTCAAATGGGTATATCTTTCCTTTTCTCCTTTGCTTTTCCCTACTCTTACTGTCACTGTTATTTGTAAGGCCTCCTCAGACAGCCATTTTACTTTTTTGCATTTCTTTTTCTTGGGGATGATCTTGATCCCTGCCTCCTGTACAATGTCACAGACCTCCATAGTACATCATGCACTCTTTCTATCAGATCTAGTCCCTTAAATCTATTTCTCACTTCTACTGTATAAGCATAAGGGATTTGATTTAGGTCATACCTGAATGGTCTAGTGGGTTTCCCAACTTTCTTAAATTTAAGTCTGAATTTGGCAATAAGGAGTTCATGATCTGAGTCACAGTCAGCTCCCAGTCTTGTTTTTGCTGACTTTATAGAGCTTCTCCATCTTTGGCTGCAAAGAATATAATCAATCTGATTTTGGTGTTGACCATCTGGTGATGTCCATGTGTAGAGTCTTCTCTTGTGTTGTTGGAAGAGGGTGTTTGCTATGACCAGTGCATTCTCTTGGCAAAACTCTATTAGCCTTTGCCCTGCTTCATTTCATATTCCAAGGCCAAATTTGCCTCTTACTCCAGGTGTTTCTTGACTTCCTACTTTTGCATTCCAGTCCATTATAGGTCTTGAAAATCTGAAGACAAATCCAAAGATGAAGAGATAACAAATGATGATGTATGCATGTTTTTATCAAGATTTATAATTGATAACAAGTTGCTGAACTTTGGAATGATTTGTTAATTGTTTCTAATGTTAACAATATAATGGGATCTTTAGAATGCATCAATTCTGAAAAGTAAATCCAGTAAATGACTTTTTATAGCCATATTTTTCTATAAAGACAGACAGGATCAGTTTAGAGGCAATAACCTGCACCAGGATTTTAACACCATACCTTTTGTAGCTAAGCTACCATCTGTACCCTCACAAACTGTTGAAATTGTGCAGGAAAGATATAAAAATCTAGGAATATGCAATATATCTTAAGTTTTTAAAGAATCCATAAGGAAAAGAATGACTGAATTTAGAGTGTTTAAATTCACTGAAGCTATAACTTTTAAATCTAGAGTTTAAGCATAAAATTATGCTACATGTTGTATGGTTTAAAGTTTAAAGTTATTCTTGAGTAAATTGTGTTTCCTGAGTGTAAGTGTGCCTTTGTTCAAGATTTCTATCATGCGTCTAATGATTATTTCTTTCAACATTGCCTGTCACATTAGATACAGATGTTCTCATTTCACTTTTCAGTCTCTTACTGTCTTTTACATTTTTTGGTCTTTCTTTTCCTGAGATATATTTGATATGATTAGTTCATGTATATCTTTCAGTTCACTATTGTGTCCTACAGCACTGGAATAACAGCCAAAGTTTCACTTTGAAAATTAGATTCTGAAAAAAATAGTATTTCTTTAGTCACCCTGAGACTGCCAGATTTAGCAAATAAAAACACAGGACAACAAGTTAATTTAGAATTTCACGTTTTCCAGGAATACTTTTAGTTTTCTTTTTTTTTTTTTTTTTTAGTATGAGTATGTCATGTTCATTAATTGGAATATATACTAAATTATGTGCATTAATTGGAATATATACTAAAACATTCATTGCTTATCTGAAATTCAAACTTAATTGGGCATCCTTTATATTATCTAGCAACCCTAAGGATGTTGGCAGACTTCTGTGCTTTGGCACATTTGGCCTAAAGCAACTTCCCTTCAGTCAATGGAGTGTCTTTACTTCAGTAGGTTTATTAAAAGAATATTCAAATGAACTGAAAGTTCCTGAAAGATATTTAGAAAATAAGGATACCCCTAAATATAAAGCACCAAGAAGGTTTAGAGCTTTGGAAAGAGACAAAATGGGTAAGTATACCCAGATCATTGATGTGTATGGGTGTGTGAGTTCTTTGGGGATTGAGTATGAGAAGATCTTAAGGATTAACATGCTGCACACATTTGGGAGCATATTTATTGTATTATACTAGTTGCATTTTAACAACACAAAACAACAAGGCATATAAATAAAAACAAAAAGAATTAAGCCCATTAGGATAAAGAACTCAACCTTTAAGAAAATAAACAGAGGAATGTATAAATTTGGACAAAGAAACAGAGTTAATTTGAAAAAAAAAAATGGATATCAAAAAAGAAGAGTATGCTGAGGCATTGAGAATGCTTAGCAGCTTCACTGCAGATGTGGATGTGAAAGTTAGCTTCAGAAAGCTCTCCATTACTATAAGTTATAGAACAAGAAACAACTACCATGTTAAAAATAGGTAGAAAGTCATATGCTATAGTAAAAAAAGATACCAAGTTCCCCTCTTAGCACTCCAACAAGTTATTAAAAACCACTACTAAACAGAGTTAAATACATGTCATTCCAATTTTATAATGAAGTGACACAAATTATTTTATTTCTTAAGTATTTAACAAATGCCAAATCCTTATAAGATAAAGATTTAACTGTTTCAGTAGTCTACTCAAAACAGCTTATTTTAGTTGTCCAAACATACTAATTGTTTATACCACTGCCTACAGACCTAAAAGCATTAATAAAAATAGATTGTGTGTGAAGTCACCATGTAAATCTTTAAATTAAAAGCATATGTATATATTGATATATTACGTATATGTGTGTGTATGTATATATATATATATATGAGTAAAGCTTTTATATTATGTTATTGTTGTTGCAGTCCTTTTACTAAGATTATGTTATCACTGGAAAAGTGTAGTAGATAGTTTTTGTCTTTTGCATTTTCCCTAAATATCTAAAATTATCATGTGTGTGAGTTTGTGTAGGTGTGTGTGACATGTATGTAGGATGTTAATGAGGGGGTATGTTAACAATATAAAGAGAAAAGTAACATGAAAAGTAGGTCTCAGCTACTTGCTGAGTCATTGTGAAAAATAGTAACAGAAAACTTTTAATTATTTATGCAATGAATTCCAAGCACCTTATTCTATAATAGTACATATATTCTAAAATTTACATGACATTTAATTGAAAGGGGATTCTCTATTAATTTCTTCAATTTTTTTTGGAACTGAAAAGAGATGTCTAAATACAATATATTTTGTTTGGGGAGAAGGGTGTTTAGAATTAATGTGTCATGTCTTCAATATTTTGCCATTTCTCTTTAAAGAAGGGCTCAGAATTCATTGTGAAATTAAAATTTGCATATAGGTTGTAAAAATATCTACTCATATTGAGTGAAATCCATGATTGTGAGTTATATTTGCAAATTATAAAGGAAACTTTTTAGATATTTTCTGTCAGTGTTTACTGAGTATCTGGGCAATTCTTTTAATGTGGCCATAATTTATATATATATATATCCTAGATAATTTGCTCATCAGAAGAGTATATCATAGAAAAATAGGCTGAATTTAATAAAGTACTTTGGAGATAGGATAACATAATGATTGAAAGTCCAGATTGTGTTGTCAAACTGTATGGATTCAAATCGTGCATTCATCACTAATTGTATGACAGTTGGGGATTTTCTTAATCTTCTTTTACTTCCCTTTTATTAGCTAAAATGTGAAAGAAATAGGAGTATTTATTTCCAAAGTTTTGCATCTAAAATCTCAGAAGGCCAACATGGTCTCATAGTTAAAAATATAGAATCTGGAGCCAGATAATTTGGATTCAAGTCTCAATCTGCAATTTACTAGTCATTTAACTCTGAAGGAAAAAAGTAATTAATTTCCTCTGCATCAGTTTTCACGTTTGTAAAATTAGAATAATAGTATTAATTAGCTCATACACTCATTATGTGAGTTTATTCGTGTGACGTGCTTAGAACAATAACCACTTTAGATAAATCATGTAAACTATTCCTTAATCTTATATAAATTGAAAGACTTAACAAAAGTAATGAAAGCTCTTAAGCTACACTTAGAAAAAAATCAATGCTTAATTGTAATTACCTATCATATTAGCTTTTACTAGCTGCTGTAAAAATGACCACAAGTTTAACCACCTTAAGACCTTAGGAAACATTGCTATCAACAAAGTTAGTGTAGGTAATGGAATTCTACCTGAGCAATTTGAAATCCTAAAAGATGATGCTGTTCAGATCAGATCAGATCAGATCAGTCACTCAGTCATGTCCGACACTTTGTGACCCCATGAACTGCAGCACGCCAGGCCTCCCTGTCCATCACCAACACCCGGAGGTCACTCAGACTCACATCCATTGAGTCAGTGATGCCATGCAGCCATCTCATCCTCTGTTGTCCCCTTCTCCTCCTGCCCGCAATCCCTCCCAGCATCAGAGTCTTCTCCAATGAGTCAACTCTTCGCATGAGGTGGCCAAAATACAGGAGTTTCAGCTTTAGCATCATTCCTTCCAAAGAAATCCCAGGGCTCATCTCCTTCAGAATGGACTAGTTGGATCTCCTTGCAGTCCAAGGGACTCTCAAGAGTTTTATCCAACACCACAGTTCAAAAGCATCAATTCTTCGGCGCTCAGCCTTGTTCACAGTGCAGCTCTCACATCCATACATGACCACAGGAAAGACCATAGCCTTGACTAGGCGAACCTTTGTTGGCAAAGTGATGTCTCTGCTTTTGAATATGCTATCTAGGTTGGTCAACTTTCCTTCCAAGGAGTAAGCGTCTTTTAATTTCATGGCTGCAGTCACCATCTGCAGTGATTTTGGAGCCTAGAAAAATAAAGTCTGACACTGTTTCCACTGTTTCTCCATCTCTTTCTCATGTAGTGATGGGACCAGATGCCATGATCTTCGTTTTCTGAATGTTGAGCTTTAAGCCAACCTTTTCACTCTCCACTTTCACTTTCATCAAGAGGCTTTTTAGCCCCTCTTCACTTTCTGCCATAAGGGTGGTGTCATCTGCATATCTGAGGTTATTGATATTTCTCCCAGCAATCTTGATTCCAACTTCTGTTTCTTCCAGTCCAACATTTCTCATGATGTACTCTGCATATAAGTTAAATAAACATTGTGACAATATACAGCCTTGACGTACTCCTTTTCCTATTTGGAACCAGTCTGTTGTTCCATGACCAGATCTAACTGTTGCTTCCTGTCCTGCATACAGATTTCTCAAGAGGCAGATCAGATGCTCTGGTATTCCCATCTCTTTCAGAATTTTCCACAGTTTATTGTGATCTACACAGTCAAAGGCTTTGGCATAGTCAATAAAGCAGAAATAGATGTTTTTCTGGAACTCTCTTGCTTTTTCCATGATCCAGAGGATGTTGGCAATTTGATCTCTGGTTCCTCTGCCTTTTCTAAAACCAGCTTGAACATCAGGAAGTTCACAGTTCACATATTGCTGAAGCCTGGCTTGGAGAATTTTGAGCATTACTTTACTAGCGTGTGAGATGAGTGCAATTGTGTGGTAGTTTGAGCACTCTTTGGCATTGACTTTCTTTGGGATTGGGATGAAAACTGACCTTTTCCAATCTTGTGGCCACTGCTGAGTTTTCCAGATTTGCTGGCATATTGAGTGCAGCACTTTCACAGCATCATCATTCAAGACTTGGAATAGCTCCACTGGAATTCCATCACCTCCACTAGCTTTGTTCATAGTGATGCTTTCTAAGGCCCACTTGACTTCACATTCCAGGACGTCTGTCTCTAGATGAGTGTTCACACCATTGCGATTTTCTGAGTCGTGAAGATCTTTTTTGTACAGTTCTTCTGTGTATTCTTGCCACCTCTTCTTAATATCTTCTGCTTCTGCTAAGTCCATACCAGTTATGTCCTTTATCGAGCCCATCTTTGCATGAAATATTCCTTTGGTATCTCTGATTTTCTTGAAAACATCCCTAGTCTTACCCATTCTGTTGTTTTCCTCTATTTCTTTGCATTGATCGCTGAAGAAGGCTTTCTTATCTCTTCTTGCTATTCTTTGGAACTCTGCATTCAGATGTTTATATCTTTCTTTTTCTCCTTTGCTTTTCGCTTCTCTTCTTTTCATAGCTATTTGTAAGGCCTCCCCAGACAGCCATTTTGCTTTTTTGCATTTCTTTTCCATAGGGATGGTCTTGATCCCTGTCTCCTGTACAATGTCACGAACATCATTCCATAGTTCATCAGGCAGTCTATCTATCAGATCTAGGCCCTTAAATCTATTTTTCACTTCCACTGTATAATCATAAGGGATTTGATTTAGGTCATACCTGAACAGTCTAGTGGTTTTCCCTACTTTCTTCAATTTCAATCTGAATTTGGCAATAAGGAGTTCATGGTCTGAGCCACAGTCAGCTCCTGCTAAAGTTTTCCAAATTTGCTGTTAAAAAGCCTTTGAGTGTAAGGATCACAACAAACTGGAAAATTCTTAAAGAGATGAAAATAAAGACGATCTTAACTGTCTCCTGAGAAACCTGGTAGCAGGACAGGAAGCAACAGTTAAAACTGGATATGGAACAATGGATTGGTTTAAAATAGGGAAAGAGTAAAACAAAGCTGTACATTGTTACTCTCTATATTTAACTTATATGCAGAGTACATCATTGGAAATGTCGGCTGAATGAGTCACAAACTGGAATCAAGATTGCCAAGAGAAAAATCAACAAACTCAAATATGCAGATAACACTCTAGTGACAGAAAACATAGAGAAACTAAAGAGCCTCTTGATGAGGGTGAAAGAGGAGAGTGAATAACCTGGCTCAACATTCTATAAATTAAGATCAAGAAATCTAGTCCCATCACATCATGGCAAATAAAAGGGGGGAAAGTGGAAGCAGAGAGAGATTTTATTTTCTTGGTCTCTATCTAACATCACTGTGGATGGTGACTTCTGCCTTTAAATTAGAAGATGCTTGCTTTTTGGAAGGAAAGTTATGACAAACCTAGATGGTATATTAAAAGGAAAGGCATCATTTTGCCATCAGAGGTTTGTCTAGTCAAAACTATGGGTTTTTTTTTTTTTTTACACTCAGAATTTTTTTTATTGTAACTTTTTTAAATTAAATTTTATTTTGCATAACTTTACAATATTGTATTGCTTTTGCCTTTTGCCAGTAGTCATGTATGGATGTGAGATTTGGACCTCAGAAAAGGCTGAGTACTGAAGAATTGATGTTTTTGAATTATGGTACTGAAGAAATTACTTGAGAGTCCCTTGGATAGCAGGGAGATCAAGCCAGTCAGTTCTAAAGGAAATCAAACTTGAATATTCATTGGAAAGACTGATGCTAAAGCTGAAGCTCCAATATTTTGACCACCTAGTATGAAGAGCTGACTCACTGGAAAATGCCCTGATGCTGGAAAGATTGAAGTTGGTAGGAGAAGAGGGCTGCAGAGTATGAAATAGTTGAATAGCATCATTGACTCAATGGACATGAACTTGAGCAAACTCCAGGAGGTAGTGGACAAAAGGGAAGCCTGGCATGCTGTAGTACATGGAGTTGTGAAGAGTTGGACACAACTTAGCAACTGAACAATGATGAGAGTTAGTTCCTATTAGCTGCTTTAAAACACACACACACACACACACACACACACACATTTGTGGCTTATAATGATAGAAATGTATTATTTCACAGTTCTAGAGTTCCGAAGTCTGAAAATAAGGTTCAGGGCCAGTCGTCCACTGGAGACTTAAGGATAATCTTCTCCTTGCCTCCTTCAACTTGTAGTGACTGATAGTTGCACCTTGGCACCACAGCACATTTCCCTCTGCTTGTCTCCATATTGTTTCTCCTCCAATGTTTGGTGTTTATCTCCCTCTGCCTCTTTTGTGTAAGGATATTTGTGGTGATATTTAGAGTTCACTGTAATAATCTAGGATGATATACTCATTGCAAGATCCTTATCTAAATCACATATGCACAGACCATTTTTTTCAAATAAAGTGATATTTTAATATTCTAGGGATTATAACATGAATACAACTTTGGGAGCTGATATCAGCCTTTGATATTAAAAATACTTACTTATCCTTAGTTAATATCTGAGGTTATTGATATTTCTCCAAGCAATCTTGATTCCAGCTTGTGCTTCATCCAGTTCAATATTTCTCATGATGTACTCTGCATATAAGTTAAATAAGCAGGGAGACAGTATACAGCATTGACATAATACTTTCCTGATTTGGAACCAGTCTGCTCTTCCATGTCCAGTTCTAACTGGTGCTTTTTGACCTGCATACAGATTTCTCAAGAGGCAGGTCAGGTTGTCTGATATCACAACACTATAAGAATTTTCCACAGTTCATTGTGATCCACACAGTCAAAGGCTTTCATATAGTCAATAAAACAGAAATAGATGTTTCTCTGGGATTCTCTTGCTTTATCAACGATCCAACGGATGTTGGCAATTTGATCTCTGGTTCCTCTGCATTTTATTTATCAAGCTTGAACATCTGGAAGTTCCCAGTTCACGTACTGTTGAAGCCTGGTTTGGAGGATTTTGAGCATTACTTTACTAGCATGTGAGATGAGTGCAATTGTGCTGTAGTTTGAGCACTATTTGGCATTGCCTTTCTTTGAAATTGGCTTGAAAACTGACCTTTTCCAGTTCCATGGCCACAGCTGAGTTTTCCAAATTTGCTGGCATATTGAGTCCAACACTTTCACAGCATCATTTTTAAGGATTTGAAATAGCTCAACTGGAATTCCATCACCTCTACTAGCTTTGTTCATAGTGATGCTTCCTAGGCCCACTTGGCTTCACATTCCAGGATGTCTGGCTCTAGGTCAGTGATCACACTATTGTGGTTATCTGGGTCCTGAAGATCTTTTTTGTATAGCTTTGTGTTTTCTTGCCACCTCTTCTTAATATCTTCTGTTTCTGTAAGGTCCATACCATTTCTGTCCTTTATTGAGCCCATCTTTGCATGACATGTTCCCTTGGTATCTCAAATTTTCTTGGAGAGAACTCTAGTCTTTCCCATTCTATTGTTTTCCTCTATTTCTTTGCATTGATCACTGGGGAAAGCTTTCTTATCTCTCCTTGCTCTTCTTTGGAACTCTGCATTCAAATGGGTATATCTTTCCTTATCTGCTTTGCCTTTAGCTTCTCTTCTTTTCATAGCTAAATGTAATGACTCCTCAGGCATACATTTTGCCTTTGTGCACTTCTTTTTTCTTGGGGATGGTCTTGATCCCTGCCTCCTGTACAATGTCACAAACCTCAGTCCATACTTCTTCAGGCATGCTGTCTATCCCTTGAATCTATTTCTCACTTCCACTGTATAATTGTAAGGGATTTGATTTAGGTCATGCCAGAATGGTTTAGTGGTTTTCTCTACTATCTTCAATTTAAGTCTGAATTTGGCAATAAGGAGTTCATGATCTGAGCCACAGTCAGCTCCTGGTCTTGCTTTGGCTGAGTGTACAGAGCTTCGCCACCTTTGGCTGCAGAGAATATAATCAATTTGTTTTTGGTGTTGACCATCTGGTGGTGTCCATGTGTAGTCTTCTCTTGTGTTGTTGTAAGAGGTTTTTGCTATGACCAGTGTTTTCTCTTGGCAAAACTCTATTACCTTTGCCCTGCTTCATTCTGTACTCCAAGGCCAAATTTGCCTGTTACTCCATGTGTTTCTTGACTTTCTACTTGTGCATTCCAGTCCCCTATAATGAAAAGGACATCTTTTTTGGGTGTTCATTCTAGAAGATGTTGTACATCTTCATAGAACCATTATATTGGATTGACCAAAAAGTTGGTTCTGGTTTTTCCATAAGATTTTACAGACTAACCCAAACAAATGTTTTGGCCAACCTAATGGAAGAAGCACAAGTTGGAATCAAGATTGCCGGGAGAAATATCAATAACCTCAGATATGCAGATGACCACCACCCTTATGGCAGAAAGTGAAGAGGAACTAAAAAGCCTCTTGATGAAAGTGGAAGTGAAGAGTGAAGAAGTTGGCTTAAAGCTCAACATTCAGAAAACAAAGATCATGGCATCTGGTCCCATAACTTCATGGGAAATAGATGGGGAAACAGTGTTAGACTTTATTTTTCTGGGCTCCAAAATCACTGCAGATGGTGACTGCAGCCATGAAATTAAAAGACACTTACTCCTTGGAAGGAAAGTTATGACCCACCTAGATCACATATTCAAAAGCAGAGACATTACTTTGCCAACAAACGTCCATCTAGTCAAGATTATGGTTTTTCCAGTCGTCATGTATGGATGTGATAGTTGGAATGTGAAGAAGGCTGAGTGCCAAAGAATTGATGCTTTTGAACTGTGGTGTTGGAGAAGACTCTTGAGAGTCCCTTGGACTGCAAGGAGATCCAACCAGTCCATTCTGAAGGAGATCAGCCCCGGGATTTCTTTGGAAGGAATGATGCTAAAGCTGAAACTCCAATACTTTGGCTACCTCATGAAAAGAGTTGACTCATTGGAAAAGATTCTGTTGCTGGGAGGGATTGGGGGCAGGAGGAGAAGGGGATGACGGAGGATGAGATGGCTGGATGGCATCACTGACTCGATGGACGTGAGTCTGAGTGAACTCCCGAATTTGGTGATGGACATGGATGCCTGGCGAGCTGCGATTCATGGGGTTGCAAGGAGTCGGACATGACTGAGCAACTGAACTGAACTGAATATATATGTTTCTCCACTGTTTTTCAAGCATAGATATTCCAGTAATGGAAAATGTACAGTATGCTAAAGCATTGATAATTTTTTCAGTCCTTGATAGTTTATAAATTAGAGTAGTGCATGTTAAATAGTAGTGAAAATGAGTTGTTTTCTTATCAATGGTTCTTAATATGCCAGTTTTACTCAACTATAACATATGCTTTATATTTAATTTTTCTAGTCATTTACCTTCCACTGAATTATAAAGTAATTCATGAGACTTAATGCAGTTTTAAATGTAAAAGGTACAGTGGATGCTAAATATTATATAGAAATTAATTTGAAGGTTGACTTGAAATTCAATTTAAATCTTTCCTAAGGAGCAATAATAACCCTGGAGCCAGTGAATCTCTGAAGTCATATGACTGATTTTTTTTCATAAGTACATGTTTTCTGAAAAGAAACTTTATAATATCCTTCAGTCTTTCAAGATTATCAATGGTCCACACATTTTTAAAATGATAGCTCTTAAGGCCATCAAATGAGGGAACACTTCAAATTTATGGTGGCATCATCTGAACATAATTATTTCATTCAAAGCTGCCTGAATTATGCTATGCTATGCTATGCTAAGTCACTTCAGTCATGTCTGACTCTGCGACCCCATAGACGGCAGCCCACCAGGCTCCCCCGTCCCTGGGATTATCCAGGCAAGAACACTGGAGAGGGTTGCCATTTCCTTCTCCAATGCATGAAAGTGAGAAGTGAAAGTGAAGTTGCTCAGTCGTGTGGGTCTCTTAGCGACCCCATGGACTGCAGCCTACCAGGCTCCTCTGCCCATGGGATTTTCCAGACAAGAATACTGAGTGGGGTGCCATTGCCTTCTCTGGCCTGGATTATAGAAAATCAATAAATGCCAATAATAACCTTCTTTCCTTTGTTTTGAGTTGAACAATTGAGAGAGAGGGCTAAGAGTCGAGCAGATGCATCTGAACATATCATTTATATTTTTTGAAAAAGCTATTTAGAGAATGTGACCTTACTCCATACCTAAGTAAGTTTGATGATATACTTCCCCCTATCCAAATATAACTGTTAACCCCAAAATTGTGAATCTCTCCTATGGCCACATTGTCAAGCCTACATTAACCTTAAGCACAAAGGACCACTGCCAAGGGCTAACATCTTCAGCTATCTCTCCATTTCTCACCAACTGGTTAACTCACTCCTCCAGAGGGTAGATGATATCAGAAGATCTTCAAGGATGTCTTTTTCTCCACCTTTTTCTCTTATTATGTTTCACCTTAAATCTGTGAGAAAATTATCACTGTATGGGGACATTTCTACTTTTACTTTCTAACGTATCTTCTCATAGCTTCCTGATTGTATTTATAGGACCACAAGTAGATCATATGCTTTTTCTCCAACAATACTACAAAGTGGGCCATAAAGGTTAATTACTAACAGCCATTCTGTATCTAAGACAGATATTTAGCTTGCTATTTTGCATTATAAAGAAAAATTTTTATAATAATTTTATCCCATAAAACCCATCAGAAATATTTCAACAAAGGTAAATAACATTGTAAATGATTAGTGATAATAAAATGGTGATGCAGAAGCTATAAATGTAAATATGTTTTTCATATATTAAAATTCTTACTAGATATCAAGTTTAAATGTTAAATTTGTTTTCATTTTCAAGTCTCTGAGAATTAAAATCCTAGAAATTAAAATTAAAATCCATTTTTACTGCATTAATAAATAAAAATCCAGAGAAATGAAAGTCCAAAATTCATATGTCTTGATGTTTTGTTCTTATCATCATAAGGCAAATCTTTTTTCCAATGCTTTGAGGAATATGGTGTTTTTTGACTGGTAGAATATGCTATTTCACTCTAGAGTGAAGACAGTATCCTCAGAATCTCAATAAGATAATTTGTTTTTTCTGTGTATCATATTTAGAGTCCAAATAAAGAAAAGGCACACAAAAGATTTTACAGTGCTTACTTTCTTAACTCTTCAGAGTCCCTGGGACTGTAGGAGATCCAACCAGTCCATTCTGAAGGAGATCAGTCCTGGGTGTTCTTTGGAAGGAATGATGCTGAAGCTGAAACTCCAGTACTTTGACCACCTCATGCGAAGAGTTGACTCATTGGAAAAGACTCTGATGCTGGGAGGGATTGGGGGCAGGAGGAGAAGGGGACAACAGAGGATGAGATGGCTGGATGGCATCACTGACTCGATGGACGTGAGTCTGAGTGACCTCCGGGAGTTGGTGATGGACAGGAAGACCTGGAGTGCTGCAATTCATGGGGTCACAAAGAGTCAGACACGACTGAGCGACTGAACTGAACTGACTGACCTTCTTAACCCAACACACATACACTTTCACATGCATGCATATACTAACAAAAACTAGAAAATGTAGAAATGCCTGCCCTCCTAGAACATAACAAACTCTTTGGCCAACCCAATGTATAAAGAAATGTATCTCTTAAGGAAGCTTTCTTCCCTCCTCCCAATTTTATTTATTACTCATTTATTTATCAGAGGAATCATCCTTGGGACATTTCTGAACTGAGGCTTATGATAGCATTTCTTAGATTTCTAGTGAGATACGCTTAGTGTTTCATTTTCACTTTCTGTTACTCCTTTCAAGATTATTAATTTGTGTTAGTTCAATCTCTAGCTTAAATTGATCCTTTTCATTTCTATTTCAGCTCTACCACTGTTTCCTGCATTTAAGTTAACATATTCCTTCTCTCTTTCATTCACTCTCTGGCCCATAAATAAGTACATTCATTCAATCATTTCCAATATCTTATCATTTTTTTTTTTTCTGTTAGGTTTCTCTGTGGCCTCAGTCACAAATTTAGATTTAAAAACAAAATATCTTGTTCTTTTCTAATATCCTTTGTAAGACCAGTTACAACATGGTTTTTAATTTTTTTAATGTTTATTTTTTAAATTTTTATTGGGGTGTAGTTGATTTACAATGTTATATTAGTTTCTGCTGTAAAACAAAGTGAATCAGTTATACATATACATATATCCACTCTGTTTAAGGTTCTTTTCCTGTATAGGTCCTTACAGAATATTGAGTAGGGTACTTGTGTTGTACAATAGGTTCTTATTAGCTGTCTGTTGTTGTTTTTAGTCACTAAGTCATATCCAACTCTTTGTGACCCTCATAGGCAGACTGTAGCCTTCCAGACTCCTCTGTCCATGGGATTTCCCAGGCAAGAATACCGGAGTAGGTTGCCATTTCTTTCTCTAGGGGATCTTTGAGACCCAGGGATCAAATTTGAGCCTCCTGCAGTGGCAGATGGATTCTTTACCACTGAGCCACCAGGGATGCCCATTAGTTATCTAGTTTACTTATTTATTACAGTAGTGTGCATATGTCAATTCCAATCTCCCAATTTGTCCTTCCCCTCTTTTCCCCTTAATAACCCTGTTAGTTTTCTACATTTGTGAATCTGTTTCTGTTTTGTAAATAAGTTAGTTTGTATTATTTTGTTTTAGATTCCACATATGATATTTGTCTTTCTCTGTCTGACATTTCTCACTTAGTATGATAATCTATAGGTGCATTCATGTTTCTGCAAATGACATTATTTCAAAGATATGATTTTTTAAATTCATTTTTACTTATCCTACCCCTGAAAATCTCACTTTACTTTTTCCTGTTATTAGTCTATTATCTCATATCCAGCCTTTCTTCTAAAGAAATCCCCCTATTCTTTTGGGCTAATCGAGAATGCCACAGCTTCTATTCTGAGAGATATTTTAAGGAACTATATTATTGCTGTTTTTTGTTGTCATTGTTGCTGACATTTGCTTAATGAATTTTCAGGATTAATTCCTTATTAAAAGAGCAGTTTTCAGTTTATAATAAAATTGAATGAGAATTACAGAATTTGCTATAAACCCCCTGCCCTGCAATACACATGACCTTCCCCATTATCAGCATCATTCATCAAAGTGGCTTATGTTTTTACCACTGATGAACTTATACTGACAAGTTATAATCATCTAACATCCAAATTGTATCTAAGGTTTCACTCTTGGTAATGTACACTGACTCGGTATTATGCATTGGGTTTGGACAAAACGCGCTCGTGTACGTGTGTGTGTGTGTGTGAGTCACCCAGTCCTCTCTAATTCTTTTTGATCCCATGAAATGTAGCCTGCTAGGCTTTTCTGTCTGTGGTTTTTCCCAGGCAAGAACACTGGGTGTTTTGCCACTTCTTTCTCCAGGGGATCGTCCCAATCCAGGGATTGAACCTGCTTCTCTTGCATTGCAGGCACATTCTGTACCATCTGAGTCAACATAGAAGCCCAGACAAAACAGGTGATGCCGTGGTAAAAAGTCTGCCTGCAATGCAGGAGACGTGGGCTTAATCCCTGGTTCAGGAAGATACCCTGGAGAAGGAAGTGATAACCACTGAGTCAGACACCACTGAGCAGAGCAGCACACACACAGTGTATTTGTAGGACAAAACATAATTATACATAGTCATCACTGTAAAAATCTTTTGGGCTCTGCCTTTCCATCTCTCCTCACTTTCACACATTTGGCACCCACTGATCTTTTAGTTTATTGTCTCTAGGTTTTGCCTTTTAGGAATAATTATTTAAATTTTGGGTGTGTTTTTTTTTTTTTTTTGGTTATGTATGGCCACTGATGTTTCTGTTCAGTTAACTTAGAGGGCTACTAATGATTAGTTTTTAATGGCTTGAACCATGAATCTTTTGTCTGTTACCAGAGGGCCTTTGTCTATGATTGGGCATGACTTTAATACTCATGCAGTTTATAATTCTGCCTTAAATTTCACTTTCTGCTCGCATAGGACCTCAGGGTCAACCAGAAGTGAGAGTTTGTGCTATTTTCCATCAGCAGGGTTCTGGACACATTATTACCCTTGCAGAGTGTTTAGGGCTCCTGTAATATTTCAGAGTTTTTCAAATCCCCTTCTGAATATCTCCTTCCCTAGGTATTCCTTTAAACTTTTTGATCCATCTCTTCTTTACTGCAAAATATATCACAGCTTTATGGAGCTGTGTTTTAATATGTATTTCAATCACTATATTCAACAAAGACCCTGGAGATAGGGCTTAATCCCTTGATGTAAACTCTTTGTTGTTGTTCAGTTGCTAAATTATGTTCAATTCTTTACCACCTCATGGACAGCAGGACTCCAGGCTTCTCTGTCCTCCTCTATCTCTGAGAGTCTGCTCAAATTTATGTCCACTGAGTTGGTGATACTATCTAAACTTATCCTCTGCCTCCCATTCTTCTTTACCTTCAAACTTTCCCAGAATTAGGGCCTTTTCCAATGAGTCAGCTCTTCGCATCAGGTCAAAGTATTGGAGCTTCAGAATCAGCAGTGGTGATGGTGGTTTAGTAGCTAAGTCGTGTCTGACTCTTGCAACCCCATAGACTGTAGCCCACCAGGCACCTCTGTCCATGGGATTTTCCAGGCAAGAATACTGGAGTAGATTGCCATTTCCTTCTCCAGCGAATCTTCCTGACCCAGGAATCAAACCTGGGTCTCCTGCATTGTAGGCAGATTCTTTACCAACTGAGCTATGAGGTAAGCCCTCTGAATCAGTACTTCCAATGAATACTCAGCTTTTATTTCTTTTAGAATTTAGTAGTTTAATCTCCTTGCAGACCAAGGGACTCTCAAGAGTCTTCTGCATGCATGCTAAGTTGCTTCAGTCGTGGCTGACTCTTTACAACCCTATGGACCATAGCCTGCCAGGCTCCTCTGTCCATGGAATTCTCTAGGCAACAATACTGGAGTAGAGTAGCATCCCTACTCCAGGGGATCTTCCAGACCCAGGGATTGAACCCACATCTCTTAAGTCTCCTGCATTGTCAGGTGAGTTCTTTACAATTAATGCCACTTGGGAAGCCCCAAGAGTCTTCTCCAGCACCACAAATTGAAAGCATCAGTTCTGTGGGGCTCACCCTGCTTTATGGTCCAACTCTCACATCTGTACATGACAGCTGAAAAAAAACCACAGCTTTGACTATACATAACTTTATAGGCAAAGTGGTGTCTCTGCTTTTTAATACGTTGTCTAGATTTGTCATAGCTTTCATTCCAAGGAGCAAACATCTTTTAATTTTGTGGCTGCAGTCACTGTCCAAGTGATTTTGGAGCCCAAGAAAATAAAATGTCACTGTTTCCACTTTTCCCCCTTCTATTTACTGTGGGACCAGGGTCCATGATCTTAGTTTTTTGAGTGTATAGTTTTAAGCCAGCTTTTTCATGCTCCTCTTTCACTTTCAACAAGAGGCTGTTAGGGCAGTGTCATCTGCATATCTGGCATTATTGACATTTCTCCCAGCATCTTGATTCCAGCACGACATTTCACATGATTGACTCTGCATATAAGTTAAATAAGCAGGGTGAAAATATACAGCCTTGACATACTCTTTTCCCAACTGTGAATCAGTCAGCTGTTCCATGTAAACTTCTAACTGTTACTTCTTGACTGCCATACAGGTTTCTCAGGAGAGAGGTAAGGTGGTCTGGTATTCTCATTGCTTTAAGAATTTTTCACAGTTTGTTGTGATCCACACAGTCAGTCTTTAGAGTAATCAATGAAGTAGATGTTTTTCTGGAATTCTCTTGGTCTTTATATGATCCAACAAATGTTGGCAATTTCATCTCTGGTTCCTCTGCCTTTCTAAACCCAGCTTGTAAATCTGGAAGTTGGGTCACATACTGCTGAAGCCTAAACAAAGCCTTACTAGCACATGAAATGAGCACAGTTGTATGATAGTTTGAACATTCTTTGGCAATGCCCTTCTTTAGGATTGGAAAGAAAACTGACCTTTTCCAGTCCTGTGACTACTGCTAAGTTTTCCAAATTTGCTGACATATTGAGTGCCACAGTTTCACAGCATTGTCTTTTAGGACTTGAAATAGCTTAGCTGTATTTCCATCACCTCCACTAGCTTTGTTCTTAGTGATGCTTCCTAAGGCCCACTTGACTTCACAGTCCAGGATGTCTGGCTCTAGGTGAGTGATTACACCATTGTGGATATCCAGGTCATTGAGACCTTTTTTTTTATAGTTCTTTTGTGTATTTTTTCCACCTCTTCTTAATCTCTTCTGCTTAAATGTCCTTACCATTTCTGTCGTTGATCGTGCTCATCCTTGCATTAAATGTTCCCTTGATAGCTCCAGTTTTCTTGCAGAGATCTCTAGTCTCTCCCATTCTATTGTTTTCCTCTATTACTTTTCATTGTTCAATTTAAAAGGCCTTCTTATTTCTCCTTGCTGTTCTCTAGAACTCTGCATTCAGTTGGGTGTATCTTTCTCTTCCTACCTTGCCTTTCACTTCTCTTCTTTCCTCTGCTCTTTGTAAAGCATCCTCGGATAACCACTTTGCCTTCTTGTATTTCTTTTTCTTTGTGATGGTTTGGTCACTGTATCCTGCACAGTGTTACAAACCTCCTTCCATAGTTCTTCAGGTATTCTGTCTACTAGGTCAAATTACTTGAATTGATTCATCACCTCCACTATATAATCACAAGGGGTTTGATTTAGGTCGTATGAATGGCCTAGTGGTTTTCCCTGATTTCTTCAGTTTAGGCTTGCTGCTGTTGCTGCTGCTAAGTCACATCAGTTGTGTCTGACTCTGTGCGACCACACAGACAGCAGCCCACCAGGCTCCTCTGTCTCTGGGATTCTCCAGGCCTGGGTTTTGCATAATGATCTCATAATCTGAACCACAGTCAGCTTCAGGTCTTGTTTTTGCTGACTATATAGAGTCTCCATCTTCAACTACAGATAATACAATCTGATTTCAATATTTAACTGGGTGATTGTTCATGTGTAGAGTCATCTCTTGTATTGTTGGTAGGAGGTGTTTGCTATGACAAGTGCATTCTCTTGTCAAAATTGTTAGCCTTTGACCTGCTTCATTTTGTACTCCAAGGCCAAGCTTACCTGTTACTCCACGTACTCTTGATTTCCTAATTTTGCATTGCAATCCCCTATAATGAAAAGGATATCATTTTTGGTGTTAGTTTTAGAAGGTCTTGTAGGTCTTAATAGAAACATTCAACTTCAGCTTTTTTGGCATTAGTGGTTGGGGCATAGACTTGGATTACTGTGATGTCAAATGGTTTGCCTTGGAAATGGACTGAGATAATTATGTTGTTTATGAGATTGCACCCAAGTACTGCATTCCAGACTCTTTTGTTGATTATGAGGGCTGTTCCATTTCTTCTAAGGGATTCTTGCCCACAGTAGTAGATATAATGGTCATCTGAATTAAATTAAATGTAAGCTTCTAGACAGGTCAAATCATGCCTTCATTCTGCAACTGAGACTTTTTCTGTAGATCTGCCAGATAAGTCAAATAGTGGACTACTCCAGTGGACTACTACTACTCCAAATAGTGGACTACTGAACTTACAGAGGAACTCCAAATCTGGTCTACCCACCTCACCCCTGTATCTACAGGGCAGCCTATTTTCTCAGTTACTATGATTATGAGTCTACTAGTTTTCAAGGCTCTTGTATAGCTGAAGAAAAGGAGATGGGATTAGGCAGAGCCATATTGATACAAATGCTACTGTCCTTACTAAAGTTTAGCAGATTTTCTCAAAGAAACATACCCCTGTTTGTTTCAACACTTTTGTTAATTTCCACAGTTCTGAAAGTTTTGACTTTGACAGTTTGTTGCCAATGTCTTCCTTGTTTTTATGAAGAAAAACATTTTTGTAGTCCCTCTGCCATTCTTGGAAGTCCCATCCCTCCTATTCATTATTTCTTTACAGTGGAGTTCAGTATATTCTTTATAACAAAAAATAACAGACTTCCCTAAGTGAATTGGTTAATTGTATCTTCCTATGTATAATTGAATATTATCCCACTAAAGTCTAGTATTAGATTTATCAGGAAACTTAAAGAAAGGAAATAATTACTATGGCCATATATTAATGTGTATTTTAAAGACAGTGTTTCAATTAATCTTCATTAATATTGTTTTCATACGGCATTTCCATCCCCCAGTTACAGATTCATAGGGGAATAAATATTGATTCTATCCATTAATATGCATTTTAAGCAAGTTATATAAGTTTTATGAGCTTGAAGTAGCTGGAAAATGTAATGAAAACATAAATGCTGACCACCTTGATTTCTGAAGAGGATTCTATGAACTATTGAATGTATACAACTTAGCTTAGTGATTCCCAAATGACAAACACTTACCAAAAATAAAAGCCAGTATGTTTCTATGAATATGTGATATATGATGTGCATTTATATTTTAGCTCTGTGTGACTATGGGTATAATATTTAGCTTCCTTTTATTGACTGTGGAAATTTGTGATGGAATGAGCCAAGAGTAGATGTCTGCTCATATTAAATGCCTTTGATGTAGACTGCATAAATCTTTCTAACTTACCTATTCACTGATATAGCACAGATTCCAATGCATCTCACAGATAACCACTGTTGACAATCCAGGATACTTTTAGAATCAGAACACATATAACACAAATTCATGTCATTGTTTCTTTGATTTTGGACTTGGTCCATTGTGCTCCTTTCCTCTTTCCCTAACTTCAATTTATTTGTCAACCCCAGATTAAGAATCACCTACGTAATATCTTGCTTGGTATTCCTCTGCCAAAATGAATTGTTTTAAAAATTTTTGTACTCCCATAAGAACTACTTATATATTATTTAAATTATATATTCTTATAATAATGAAATAGTTTGTATATCTGTTTTAATGAGAATAAATGATCCTTATGGTAATTTTCTACCACTATCAGTCCCAAATCCTTAATTTCATGATGATTCACATTAAGTCTATGCTCAGTAGTTACCTGTCGGTTAAAATACAGATGAAGTCAGATTGCAAAGAACTTGCAATTGTCTGTTAAAATACAGATTGAAGCCAGATTGCAAGCAGTTGAAACATAATTTTTATACTCAGTATCCCTTTTGGAAAATGACTTATTTTTTTTTCTCTTGTATGTGGGAAATGATACAATTCTGGAGGGGAAAATCATATTGGACAAAGACTACTGTAAGCATTTTTAATACCTAACTTATTGCCCTGCATGGATTTATGCATGTGCATATTTGTGAGGAGATATGTTTGTAAATCTTTGTGCTGACAGTAAAATAGAGAGCTTTAAATACATTTTGGTGCATACCTGGCATTTTCTGTCTGAACTCAATAAGAATGTAAATGAAATTGCGCTGCCTGAGTGTGAATATACTGTATACATAGACTTGGAATACTTAAATTGAGACTGTCAAAAGGAACAAAGAAAGAAACCTAGTAAATACATTTATTTTTGACTCTTAGACCTGTGGAAATATTTGACAGTGCAAAATGTCATCTTTAATGTGGTTTACATCGACTCTTTAGTATCCAAAGATGAATGTCAAGTCATGGGCAAATGGAAGTGGCACTGAAAAGAAGTACAGTATCTTTACTCAGACATACTTATGCCAGTTACATACTTATTCCAGTTATGACTGTAAATGGAGCTCTGCTGATAAGATTGAAACAAAAATAAAACAGTGTGAATATAATACAACTTTTGTCTTCTCATTTCTATGAAACGCCAACTTCCTACTGTTACTTTTATATGCAGTTTCCACATATTTATAAAAGAGAACATAGGAACAGAAATACTATCAAAATGGAAGAGAAACAAAAGAGCATTTTTCACATGTCCAGTCTCATTGAATCATGGACAACTTTTTGATCACAAGAATGGATTACATTTTTATGCTTTGCCAGATATTCCAGTATGAGCTTCTGTAAATTTTAGTTGTATCTAACTTCTCAAAATCCACATAGAATCCAAATCTAGTTTAAGTAAATATTTTATTCAAATATTTGAATCACATTTCTTTTCAAAGTAGTGTGTGGCATAATGTTACAACTTGAATAGCTGTTTGACGTCTTGAGAAAAATGTTGGCCTTAAACTTCTAAAGATTTATAAGCAAAAATGAAGAGAAGGGCCTCTATGCCATTTTCCTCTCATCTGATCTGGAACCTCACACCAACACTCTCAGTCATTTGGAATAAATTATGCTTTTTCAAGTTTAATAGAAAAAAAAATAGAGTAGGTTAAAGCCTCATTCTAACTAATCTCTTAAATTTATCCACTTTTAAAAATTTGATTTAAAATATGTCCAACATAAATGTTTTTTCTGACTTTTCTTCACATTACCAAATTAGTTGCCTCAAAATCTTAGAAGAAACTTAAAAAAAATGTTTTCTTCATTTAGAGCATCAACTGATGATTCATATTATAAAATATCAGTACAGTGACTATGTTTTTATAATTGTCTGCAAGGTATATAAAAGTTATAATTTTTGTTTTATTATTTAATTTTAATACATTGTAAGGCCTTGAAGAAATTAATGTAAGCAGTTGGTAATGTTGTCATGGTAATTAAATAATTACCACGTGGTGATTAAAGGCTATTAAATAATTAAGTAATGTGGTAATTAAATAATTGAATATATATTTAATTATACTGTAAAGCATTTCAAGGAAGAGAACTTAGTATTTTGAATGATTTAGAGTGAGGAGACAAGGGAGGTAGGAGAGATCATGTTCTTGAAAAATCTCTTTTCCTTTCATCTCTTTATCTGGATTCCTAATAGTCACTAGTCATTTTCTTATATTATTATTTCATTACTGACTCAGTATCCTCTCCATTTTTTTTTCCCCTTAAAAAGAGTCCAAACATTTCATAGTCATCTAGCAGTACGGTATTAGGAGTTACAATGATAAAAAAATAAAACTTACACCAGTGAAAATGAGGCTTTCTCTTTCAGCAAAAAAAAAAAAAAAAAAAAAAAAACTTCTTTTCCATAATGGGAAAAAGGAAGCTTTATAGATTACAATATGCTTAAGGATCTGATCATCATATTGTCATACTCTTTAATATTCAGAGTTGAGTCAAATACATGTAGATAGATGTGTGTGTATATCTTATTTTAGACAGTACAACTGTTTACTCTTGGTTTGTAAAAGATTGCTGTTTTAAAGTCAACTATGCTGCAGTCTGAACAGATTATATGTGGTTTCAGAGCATGATGTGGAGAAACTGGATTCAGCATTATTTCCCAAGTGGAAGTCAAATCTTCATCTATTCATTTGCTGTTAAATAATTTATAACAATGAGTCCAAGTGCACAAGGAGTAAATATATTTACATTTTTACATATCCATAGGAGATTTCTGTTCATAGAAATTTAAGAATTTCCGATATAATGGAAGGGGGAAAGAAGTTAGTAAGATTTGTGACTACCCCATCACAGGATCCTTACATTTCTTATACATCAACCTGGCCAACATTTGATAAATATTAATACTTCTCATCCATGGTAACATAATACATACTTAAATATCCGTTATGTTTTATACTTTTATTTATGTATAAATTTTAAAAAACTCAGATTTCAGGTATGTTTCATAAAATGTTTGAAAGTTATTACTCATGTTCCTATTATATAAGGAAAAAAATGTGAATAAACTGAAAATGAATGATTTTCCTTGGATCTATGAAAGAACTAAAGTCAGAGAGTCAACCACTACTGCAAAATCTGGAGATACAGGTGAATAGACAGAGTCATAGCTAAGATACACCTCCATAAAGCAGAGTTCCTGGAGTCATAAATTCACAGCCACACTAAACAGTAATTGTAATAGACAATGAGTGTGGACTACCATGAGAGTGAGAAACAGCTGGGTGCTGGAGAGTTAAGATAGCATGCTCTCATGGGATTTATATCTAAGAGCATCACCAGGTGAAGAGACAGGAAAGATTCCTCCTATGGTTCTAACAGGGTACACAAGGATTAAGCATGGTCAAGTATTCCCAAAACAGTCTCTGTTACACTTTTTTTTCACTTAAGGAGTGGGAGAGAGCTTTAGAAGCATCATGAATGTCACAGCCCAGGGAGAAAGGCTCACTCAAAAACTGAGACTTAACCATATGATTAAGATCTTATGAGATTTAATCATAAGATTGCAGTTTCTCCTTCCCCACACCTTACCATCCCAGCAGTAATACAGCTCCAGTAGAGTAACAGTGCATTGAAAGTGGGAGAACTTCAAGACACAGATTCTATCTGAAGAAGAGTTTTTAGGGAAGAACAAAGGAAACAGAAGAGAAAAAAACAGTGACATTAGAGAAGTCTGAAGCCTGTGCACTCATAGTTACAGCAAACATTAAAGGCAACCCAACTCCTAGCCAAATTAACTGGAAACCTTATTAAAGACATGTTTACCAATGTTCCTGTTATCAGATACTTCGAGTTTGGCTTCAGTTAAAAGTTACAAAGTGTGCTAAGATACAAGATACAACTCGGTCTGAACAGACAAAGCAAACATAGAACTAGACTCATATTTGATACTGATGATGCAATTATCAGACAGAAAATTTAAAGTAACTTTATTTATTTTTTGAAGAGGACAACATGAAAGAATAAACAAGTAATGTAAGCAAAAATTAACAATCAAAAGCTTATGATAAAAATGGAATACACAGTCATATAAATAAAGAATGCTATCAATGGACTCATCAATAGTGACAGAGTCAATTCCTAGGCAGGTTGATTAGAATTCTGGGGTCCCCGAGGAGGAGAGAGGGGTCTGCGGTTCTCAAGGGGAAGGAAAAGACCAACTTTTTTTTTCTCTACATTCCTTAGTCTTAGTCACATAAAACGGTCTTTTTTCTTTAAGCCTAGAATTGATAATTACACAACGCAATTTAAACTCTGTACTAGGGATTAAATAACAGCAATGTATCCTTCTTGAGGACTGTTTCTCCTTCCTGAAAACCTCCTGACTAATCCTGGTATTTTAGAATATATATTATGGGAGTGGGTCTGGTAGGATCTTTCTGTTGTTAACCTATAATCCTGTTATCCTAAAATGTAAATTGTGGGAGTAATTTTTTTAAAATTTTGTATTTTTTTTTTTAATTTCGTAAAAATTTTAATTTTTAAAAAAATTATAAAAATTAAATTCTTTAAAATTTTGTAAAATTTTTACAAACTTGAGTATTCTTTTGATCTATTGTAATAACCAGTTTAAAGAATATATAACTCCCTTGTTAACACTAGCGAGGGGGGCACTCTCCATTCTCCTCTGATGTCTATGTCAGAAGCTTCTTTGTCCCTTTTCTTACTTTAATAAAATTCTGCTACAGAAAAGATCATGGCATCTGGTCCCATCACTTCATGGGAAATAAGTGGGGAAAGAGTGGAAACAGTGTCAGACTTTATTTTGGGAGACTCCAAAATCACTGCAGATGGTGATTACAGCCATGAAATTAAAAGACGCTTACTCCTTGGAAGGAAAGTTATGACTAACCTAGATAGCATACTAAAAAGCAGAGACATTACTTTGCCAACAAAGGTCTGTCTAGTCAAGGCTATGGTTTTTCCAGTGGTCATGTATGGATGTGAGAGTTGGACTGTGAAGAAAGCTGAGCACCGAAGAATTGATGCTTTTAAACTGTGGTATTGGAGAAGACTCTTGAGAGTCCCTTGGACTGCAAGGAGATCCAACCAGTCCATTCTGAAGATCAGCCCTGGGATTTTTTTGGAAGGAATGATGCTAAAGCTGAAACTCCAGTACTTTGGCTACCTCATGCAAAGAGTTGACTCACTGGAAAAGACTCTGATGCTGGGAGGGATTGGGGACAGGAGGAGAAGGGGACGACAGAGGATGAGATGGCTGGATGGCATCACTGACTCGATGGACGTGAGTCTGAGTGAACTCCGGGAGTTCATGATGGACAGGGAGGCCTGGTGTGCTGCAATTCATGGGGTCGCACAGAGTTGGACATGACTGAGCGACTGAACTGAACTGAACTGAACTGAACACAAAAGCTCTTGAGTGATCAAGCCTGGCCCCTGGTCCCAAAGTAAAATCTTCTTCTTTTAAGATCATGAATCTGCACGGTTGACCGTAAGCTATCAATAGGTTAGACATAGCCTGGGGAAAAAAAAAAAAAAATCAGTGAAATAAAAAATAGACCAATGACTGTTTCCATACTAAACTGCAAAAATAAAAAAAGTATGACAAAATACCAGAATATCCAGAAGAGTTGTGTGTGTGTGCTCAGTCACGTCCAATTCTTTGTGGCCTTTGAACTGTAGCCTTCCAGGCTCCTTTGTCCATAGGATTCTCAAGGCAGGAATATTGGAGTGGGTAGTCATTCCCTTCAACAGGGGATCTTCCCGACCCATGAATTGAACTCACATATCTTCATCCCCTGCATTGCAGGCAGATTCTTTACCCACTGAGCCACCTAGGAAGCCCCATCCAAAAGAGCTAATATTCTATTTTAAATGATGCAACATGAGCATGATTGAAATATCAGGAGAGAAAAGACAGGAGGGACTAGAAGAAATATTTGAGGTAAGAATGGGCAAGAACTTTTCCATATTAAGGACAGACACCAACCAGAGATTTAGGGAAAAAAAAAAAAAAATGAGAGAACACTTTTGAGGATAAATAATAATAATAAAAACTACATCTGAGAATACTATATTGAAACTGCATTAAAACAATCTCAAAAAGAAAATATTGAAAGAGCCTAGAGAAAAAAACACCAAAGGAAAACACCTTGACCATAGACGAACAAGAGTATGAACTGCAGGAAACATTTCATCATAAACCATGTACATAAGAAGAAAGTGAAGTGGCTTATTTAACATGTTGAAAGGAAAGCACAACAAAAACAAAACAGACAATAATTCCATATCCAGCAAAAGTTTCACTCAAAAAGAAGGAGACATTCAAGACATGGCTAGCAGACAAGAAATATTAAAAGCAATCCATCATATAGCATATCAATGATATGAGTCAGAAACCTGGTTCTAACCTAGAAAAATAAAGAGGGTAAAAGAAAGAATAAGTTAAATTAAGATAAATCTTGTATATTTCTTATTGTTAATTGATTTAAAGAATACTTTGTTTATGATAAGAAGAGTAACAATGCATGTGTAATTATAGCTTGCGAATAAATGAAATTAATTATAGCAGTGTCATGGGGCTTTCTTGGTAGCTCAGCTGGTAAAGAATCTGCCTGCAATGCAGGAGACCTGGGTTCGATCCCTAGGTTGGGAAGAATCCCCTGGAGAAGGGAATTGCTACCTACTTCCAGTTCTGGCCTGGATAATTCCATGGACAGAGGAGCCTGGTGGGCTGCAGTCCATGGGGTCACAAAGAGTCAGACATGAGTGAACAGCTTTCATATAGCAGTGCCATAGAGGTTGGAAGGAGGAATTGAGAATTCTATGTTAAAACACTGTAATGATAGGGCAACCATACACATGTATACACCACTAAGAAGAAAATTATAATGAATATGTCAAGACAGAATACAAAATTAAAGAATATAAAACAGTTAAAATTAGAGTAGGCAGATAAAGTGAAGTGATAACAAATGCAACAAATAGAAAACAGTCACTATTGTGATAGATACTAATGCAACTACGTAAGTAATCATTTTAAATATGAATGATCTAAATACAGTAGTTAAAATAGGAATTGTATGAGTGGATATTAAAATAAGACCCCTTGTTTCTTATGTCTGAGAAACTAACTTTTAATATCAATATAAATATATAGTTAAGAAGCAAAGACTACTTGGAAATATGATTTATTCTAGAATGGTGGTGGGAAATATGCAAGCTGAATCTGGGAACTCTTTCAATGCCAGAGTAAAGAAGGCTTTTAAAAATCCACAATGTTATATAGGTTTCCATGTATAAACAGACAACTGTCTACAGTAGATAGTAGCATAAATTTTTGAGTTAACCTGCCTATCCTTCAGGCTTACCCTTTTTCTCTACCTAAATTGTGAGGTTAGAAAGTTTACTCAATTGCTCTGTGCTTCATTTTATTTGCATAATTTTAAATAATACCATCTTTTACCTCATAGAATTAGTTTGAGGATTAAAATTGATAATTTTTATTCTTAGTGCAATATGTTTCCCAAAATAGAGTCTTAAATAGTTAAAATACAATCTATAATACCTGTTTTGTAGTTTAAGATTATACTATATAGTGATCTGTAATCTGATTTTCAATTTACATATTATGAATACTAGGTTAGTTGTAATATATTAAATGTCAAGGGGAGTCCACAAAACTTTTATGTCTTTCAATAATTTTTATATGCTACATTAAACATATAGGATGAAATCATTTTTTCCCTAATTTTCAACCAGAGAACTCAATACTATAAGATTTAACAGAACGAGAATAAAATTTCATTTTATGTCAGTCCTAGTACTTACATTTAGTAAACATGGAATACTAAGTTTATTATTTCAAAAGACTTTGTTCCAAAGCCTATTTAATTTCTGTTTCTAGAATTAAGTTGCTATTGTGCTGAGACTAACAGAATAACTTGGAGAAAACTGCCAAGAGGTTAATTACCAAGTTCTCTTGAAAGTCAATGGATTTTTTTTTCAGCAGCCTTTTCCCACTAAGGAAGTCCTTAGGGTATTTACTGCCTGAAGAACATTAGTATTAGCAAGTTTTTTACTTTCTCTGAAAAGCTCCATATTCCAAGTGAAATTTACTGCTTTAAAAAAAAAGTGAAACATATTTGTAAATCATAGTAAATAACATCTAAGATAATATTATCAATTTAGATATACTTGTATACCTAAAAATGTGATTTAAAACTAAAATTATCATTCTTTGTTTCAAAGAAAAATATAGTATTGTGTGTTTCAAACATTTGATTGGTAAAAAAGTTCATTTGGATCTTTCCACACTATCTTAGGAAAAAATTGGAATAAAATTTTTGGCCAACCCAATATAATATCTTATGTTTTCATCTTGATGTAATAACCAGTTTTGAAATACAGAATATTCAACAGTTTAGAGTTGACAAGAAGGTTTAATGAGTTTTGCAATAATTCCTGGCAGTGCTTCAAGTCTGTGTTTGGGTATATTGCTCTTATTTAAATAACAATATATTTAATAAGCAATATATTACAAATAATTTGTAATAATTTATTCCTATGGTGAATCAGCATTTTAATATTTTTTAGGCTGTATATAGGGCTTCCCAGGTGGAAATAAGTGGGAAAGAACCTGACTGCCAATGCAGAAGACATAAGAGACAGAGACTTTCAACCCCTGGATTGTGAAAGTCCCCTGGAGGAGGGCTTGGCAATCCACTCCAGTATTCTTGCCTGGAAACTCCCATGGACAGAAGAGCCTGGTGGGCTACAGTCCATAGGGTCACAAAGAGTTGGACATGACTGAAGAGACTTAGCAGCAGCAACAGCAGGCTGTATGTAAGAGATTGGTTACTATAAGTGTAGAATTGGAATTAGAGCTAAAGGCCATTCAAATGTGCTGTCATTCACTACTTTTTTCCTTTCCTAAGAAAATTATTGTTTACGGGTCATATCACTCATGCTGTGAACATCATGGACTTGACTTTCCAATGCTCTTCAACAATCCTCCAGGCAACACTCTTAGTGAATCATGCTTAGAAGTTCAGATGAACTCTATTTGTCATTCTGTACTTCATCCAGTTTTCTCTCTGTCACACATACCTCTGAGGACATCATCCTGATTCTGCCTGAACACTTCCTGGAATGCATAACTTATTACATGATAAGACAACACCATTCATTTGGGGAAACTTATAAATATTGAAGTGTCAATTGTTAGTTTAAACCCAATAAGACTGAACCATTATTTTCAAACACTGACTCAAATTCACTTTCTTTAGACCATTAAAATAAAAGTTGGATTTCTTCCTGACTAGAAGAATCTTGAAATAGGTTGGCTGCGAAGGAAACTTGGGGATTTTGTAGCAGTGTATACATAGGAAGTAAGTGGAAATGGCTCAGTGAGCTTACCAATATTAGCAAAGTGTGATATTCTCTTGACGGATAATGGTGAACTGCGTAATAAAGTAATTTATCTCACAAAGTTACACAGCAAACAGCACTGAAATAGGAATAGGCTAAGTGTAATCACAGTGCCATTCAGAAAGGTTTGGAAGAACTGCTGCTGCTGCTGCTAAGTCACTTCTGTCATGTCCGACTCTGTGTGACCCCATAGACGGCAGCCCACCAAGGTCCCCCATCCCTGAGATTCTCCAGGCAAGAATACTGGAGTGGATTGCCATTGCCTTCTCCCTTGGAAGAACAGGGAGAACATGAAAACCACTAGTCATTGGTAATTCTGAATCTCAGGCAAACAAATAGTTGCCAGATCTTTCTCCTTAGGAGAGAAAATATTCCTTGATGAGGACTTAGCTTTGTTCCATGATAGTGGCTCTCAAGGTCATCATTACGTATTGTACTTCTTTAAATTTTCTTTGATCCAAGTTCTTTCCATTGAGTTAAAATTATTTTTTAATAATAAATGGCTCATAATTTGATTTCTCAGTCTGCTTCTCAACAATTGAAAGTTGGATGTCCAAAGTTCTTTGTTCTTTTTAATTTTTACTTGTCTTCTCATTTTTTGCTCCAAGCCAGTAGTGCTGCTGCTAGTACACCTTTATTAAAAGTTTTATTCGTTTCTTATACATCTGACATGAGTTCACTCCATGTGGCAAAAGCCACATCCATAATATATTTCTCTACTTTGACCTCCATATCAGGCTACTTAAAGACAACAACCTTAAAAATATCAGAAGCCTTTCTTGTCAGTCTGAGAATGACTACTAGGGACTGCTTTAAATCTTTGAGCTTTTAGAGGTGTTAATCAAGGAGCTGAAAACTTGATCTGATTTTCAGTACCAGATCTCATTTCACTTCATGAATCTTCATCGGCAAAGGACACTGATGATGACAATATTATTCAACTCATCAAGAACTGGATCTTTTCTGGTTCCTCTAAAGTCTGCTTGGAAGCGAAACTTTTTTTTTTTTTTAGATTATCTTTCTCTTACCTTATCACAGACTCTGGGTCCAACCAATTGGTTGGACTTTTATGATATTTTATCTGATTAGACTAGTCTACCCAAGTATGTTAAATATATTTTCTATTTTTCACATTTTGCTAATTGTTATACCACTACTCCAATAGTTCTAGTTACTCTAATCTGACCAAAAAAAAAAAAAAAAAATCACTGTAAAATTAGAGCATCATGTTCCCATCCTGTTCTTTTTTCCTTCCACATTTTCAGCCTCAACATGGTGCTAGTCAATGCCATGTGGTATTTATTTTTGTTAAAGCAGAACTTCTTTCTTCACATCAAATTGTGTGCCACTTTGCTCTTTCTATATGGCAAATTATCTCAAAATGTACTGGCTTAAGATAAGACTTTGGTATTAATTCTTATAGCACTATCGGTTGACAGGACAGATTTTCTAACCTCAGCAGTTTTCATCTGAGTCTCGCCGGTCTCAAGGGGTCTCACTCTGCTGTCTAGGAGATAGTAGTCTGATTGGTGTAGGTGGGAAACTTCATTCAAGTATCTTCTGAAGAGCTGTGCCAGTTGGAGCAATGGCTAAATGTGTCTTTTCACTCAGCAGTCTATCTCAGACTCTCTTATTTGATAGGAAAAAACATCTCCAGCAACACAAGGCAAGTATGTTGGAAGGCAGTTTTTGTTGGGCCTCCTCTTAACACAAAGCTGCTGCTTTCCAGCATCTGATGCTAGCTTCCTCTCCAACCTTTGAATCACTACTGTGTGAATGGTATATATTTGAAGGGTTTTGCCTTTTTTTTTTTTTTTTTTTTTTGACACCTAGATTTGGTTTATCATATTTATTAAGCTAAGGTAAATGTTTTAAACAATCAACTACAAAATCTTAAGGGCGTTTACAGAATAATGTTTATTTTTCCCTCCAATATCCTTCTAGAAAGGGCGAAGGGAATAAAGATCTTTGCTCCAAGCTATGTCTCATGGACAAACATTTCCGTGAAGCCTAGGGCTCCAACATTTGGGATTTGGGGGCTGTATCACCTGCATTATCTGGCTGACAGCAAGAAAGACAAAACCTGTGCACATGACATACACTGTTAGCCCTTCAGCCGGCGGGGGCAGGTAGTGGGCACATATCCTTTGAACTCATTTTCCCTTGGTGAAAACCGGGCACATGACTCCAAACAGATACAAGTGGATAGAAAAATACAGTCCAGTAGTGTTTTAGGGAAGATGTGGTTCTTATTATTGATGAATAATCACCTAGTATGTGCCACAGCACTCTATTAATAGCTCATATTGATTTTTACTTAATTCATTTATTTTTTATTTTCAAAACTTTAATATATCCAATATATTCTTATATCTATTAAAAGTATGTAATGATAGGTAAAGTTTGTATATACTCAGATGGAAAAGAATCTGCCTGCAATGCAGGAGACTGGGGTTCGATCCCTGGGTTGAAAAGATCCCCTGGAGAAGGGAACAGCTACCCACTTGAGCATTCTTTCCTGGGGAATTCCATGGACTGTATAGTCCATGGGATCACAAAGAGTCAAACAGGACTGAGTGACTTTCATTAAATATTTCATATATATTTTTAAAGTATTCCTCTTCCTTTATAATATATGCATATATATGTGTATACATATCTATTTTGAAAGAAAGATGCTAGGTATTATATACAAAGTTTAGCTTAGTCTTAGTAACACACTGAATGCTCAATTTTATTCAAACAATTATATTTTTTTCTCTTTAGACCCCGTGGCTTGTCGGATAATTGATAGAAGAGAGTGCGCTGTGTGCTCAATGGTGTCCAACTCTTTGCGACCTCATTAACTATAGCCTGCCAGTCTCCTCTGTCCATGGAATTTTCCAGACAGGGATACTGGTGTGAATTGCTATTTCCTTCTCATGGGATCTTCCCAACTTAGGCACTGCACCAACATCTTCCTGTGTCTCCTGCATTGCAAGCAGATTCTTAACCCGCTGAGCCATTGGGGAAGCGTGCGCTTTGTAAAATCATAGTGCCCATGTGAGGTGAGTCTAGGGCAATTAGGTACTCTGAATATCCAGGAATTGTTCTGAGAGCTTTTGACAGAACAGAGTGCAGAGGACCATGCGGAGCCATTTAGGTACTTAGGACCTTCAGTTCCTCTCCTCTGAGGAGGTGATTTAATCTGTAGGTTTTTACTTCTTCTGCCAATGTGTGTGAATGATACTGTTCTACCTTACCACATGGACAGGTCTGTCCCTGATCTTTTGAAAACGGACTTGATTCTGTTTTCTCATGTTCCTAATTCCCTTAGTGTTGTCAAATGGCACTTTTAAAGAATCTGTATATTTCTGTTTGCAACCATGATTAATTTTCAGACCCCAGATTATGGTTGCTTCCTTTATCAGACAATTAGTCTTGGTTTTCTTGTACTCTTTGAAAATGCATTGTAAGCTTGATTTTTCTCTGCTAAACTATTTCAGTAGGAAGGAGTTTTAGCTTAACTGTCAAAGAAACATATAATTGATGAGAATAATAGAGAAGTTGGCCTCTAGAGATTCATAAGGTTTGTTGATGTAACTAAACGTTTTCCTTATCTGTAAGTGAAGACGTTGCTTTACTATTCTGAATTGACATCTTCACTTCAAATGGACATCTCTGTTTGAGATGAGATGAAAAGTTCAGTACTGTGATCAAGTCCTTCATGCTCTGGAGGGTGTTGAAACTAATGATTATGGTATTTAAAAGGCACAGTTACCATGTATCAGAAAATAGGATTTGTTTGTTGAAGTTTAAATGCTGCATGCCCTTACAGAGAGCTGAGTTTTTGTTGTTTTTAAAATAAAGGATTATTGAGCTCAGAGTTTCTGTGTTTACAAGGGTTGGGAATTATACACTTTTATAAATAGGATTTCTGGATCCTCCGAAATACTCTATTTTTCTAAGATTAAAGTATGAGAAATTCAGTAGTGTTACCTGATCAAACATTTTGGATCACTGATATTCTGCAAACACATGTCTAGATTTCAGTTTGCTTGAACTTAATTTAAAAGACATTTTTTGAAGGCAGTATCAGTTCTTCTATTATATTAAACTTGTTGCTAGATTTGGGGGAATACAAATAAAACACAATGTAATTATTATAGGGCTTTAAAAAATACTTGTGTATTAGAAAATATACCTAAAAAGCAAAAATTAAACGTTCTAGCTTTTAATACATAGCTAAATGTGGTAATATACAATTGTGCGTAGAAATAGGAACAGGGGCTGATCCAAGTGGTTTGAAACTGTCTCACTTGTATCAATAAACAGACATATGTTCCACTAAATTATATGCCACCCATTGTTTATTTCTTACTCACTAATAACATCACAGGAAAAGAACAGAGCTATTAAAAGATGAACAGTGAATGTGGTATAAGGGGCTATAAAACTTTGATACGATTCATATGCATTACTCATCCGTAGGCTTTTCTATATCCAAATCACATTTATTTATATGCCTCCCATTTCTGTAAACGTTTATTTTTTAATTAATTAATTTTTTATTGAAGGATAATTGCTTTACAGAATTTTGCTGTTTTCTGTCAAACCTCAACAATGTATTTACAGGAGAAACAGACATAGAAAATAGGCTTATGGACATGGAGAGAGGGGAGGAGAGTGTGAGATGTAATTTTTTTTTAATTCATTCACACTGAATATGTCCAAACAAGAAAATCACTGGATATATAAAGGATTTGATTTTAAAATTATATGTCTGATAAACATAATGTGACAAAGATGCCCCTTTAACTTTAGCAGTAACGAGGATAATAAAACAAGTAAAATACAAAGGAATTGATTTTCTCGTCTGATCTTTAATATATACAAATGATGTAAAATAAAATCTGGTGATTTTTAATGTACACTTTTTTCCCTAATAGTTAACACAAAATTATGAATAACTTGGTTTTATGAATTCAACAATTATAGCAAATTAGCATAAGAAATTACTTTCATACACACACAATTTCTAACTGACCACTTTCCAGTTTGACTTATAATAAAATATGTGGTTACTGTTTTTGACCTATGTAAGGTTTACCTAGTTTATCTTATCAGATGTTAGCGTACTGTGGTAAATATTTTGTGTCTGAAACTTCTGAAATGAGTCAGGGTCTAACTAATCTAGTATTTTCAACTGTACAATTCTTTTTGTTCCAAAATGTTGATTCAGATATCTAATTCCTAATGTAGATGCAATCCGAGTCATTAGATGATTAATTTCATAATACAACAGATATGTGCAATCTAAATGGCAGTGTACTTACAATCTGCTTCTTTCATTTTGTAATTACCATCTGTTAGTATTGATGTCGTAGAATCTGCCACTGTTGTATAAAATTATGACTATGAGATCCTTACAGTAAGCAATACTGTAAGCCCACCAGGCTTCTCTGTATGTGGGATTCTCCAGGCAAGAATACTGGAGTGGGTTGCCTTGCCCTCCTCCAGGAGATCTTTCACAGCAGGGATCAAACCTGCATGTCTTGCACTGGCAGGCGGATTCTTTACCACAAAGCCACCAGGGAAGCCCCTTAAAAATTGTATCATTTGCTAAATGAATTTTTGTGTAGGTCTTATGTTTTGTGCTGTAGATATAAAAATGGTAATATTAAGCTCCTACTGTCAAGGAGTTGCTATCTCTGTAGAATGCAGATGATAAGGACATAAATTTAATTATAATACAACTATAAGGTACAAAATACAGAAAACTTTGTGCTGCATAGATTTGTATTCAGGTGTATATCCTTAAAGAGGATGATAGTTATACCTGTGATTCTTGTCATGGTTAATTTGACATATTTCAGTTTGGTTAGGTTATGCACCCAGTTATTTGGTCAAATAGTAATCTGGATGTTGCTGTGAAGGTATTTTGTAGGTGTGATTAATATTTATAATCTATAGACTTTATATATATTATAAAGAGAGTATATTAGAGAGATTTCTAATATATATTAGAGATTTGAGAAATTAACTCACGTGATTGTCTGAACTCTTAGCAGTATGAAAACTTAGGCATAATTTTTGTGTTACAGTCTTGAGGCAAAATTCCTTTCTACTACAGGAAAATGCATTTGCTTTTAAAATCTTCAACTAATTGGATAAATCCCAGCCATTGAATGGAGAACCATCTGCTGTTCTAAAACATGAAAATGTATTTGTGTGCATTTATTGAAAGACTTTTCTTTCCTGATGCTTTTGAACTGTGGTGTTGGAGAAGACTCTTGAGAGTCCCTTGGACTGCAAGGAGATCCAACCAGTCCATTCTGAAGGAGATCAGCCCTGGAATTTCTTTGGAAGGAATGATGCTAAAGCTGAAACTCCAGTATTTTGGCCACCTCATGCGAAGAGTTGACTCATTGGAGAAGACTCTGATACTGGGAGGGATTGGGGGCAGGAGGAGAAGGGGACGACAGAGGATGAGATGGCTGGATGGCATCACTGACTCGATGAATGTGAGTCTGAGTGACCTCCGAGAGCTGATGATGGATAGGGAGGCCTGGCGTGCTGCAGTTCATGGGGTCGCAAAGAGTCGGACACGACTGAGTGACTGATCTGATCTGATTGAAAGACAGAACACAGAAACAGAGCTAATAGGTTCCATGACAAATACATGTGTAGGAGATATAGATATCAGTTCTGTATTTGTATTAATATTTTGTATGCTGCTGCTGCTAAGTCGCTTCAGTCGTGTCCGACTCTGTGCGACCCCACAGACGGAAGCTCACCAGGCTCCCCTGTCCCTGGGATTCTCCAGGCAAGAACACTGGAGTGGGTTGCCATTTCCTTCTCCAATGCATGAAAGTGAAAAGTGAAAGTGAAGTCACTCAGTCGTGTCCGACTCTCAGCGACCCAATGGACTGGAGCCTACCAGGCTCCTCCGTCCATGGGATTTTCCAGGCAAAAGTACTGGGGTGGGGTGACATTGCCTTCCCCGAATATTGTGTGTGTGTATATATATATATAACACTCAAGTATATACATAACATATATATGATATATAGGTATAAATCAATTTGTGATGACCCCGCAGGGTGAATTTAGATTCTCAGTTGCCATTATCAGTAGCCATAAAAGCAGTTTATACAGAGTTATGATGTCAGTGATATCTTTTACCTGTTGGAGGTGGGACATCTAGTTTAGCATCTGAGGAGATAACAGGAGAGAATAATGAAATATTTCAGTAATAATTCACTAATTATTAGAGAATAAATAAAGAAATATGAAAGAGTGCTATGTATTTTAGTTTTAAAACATTTTATAAAGTAAACATGGAAAATGGTTTAGATCATGTAATTTGACATAAAAGATATAACTTAATCTATAATTATATAGACTTATTTTTTTTATTTTTTTAACTTTTATTTTATTTTATTTAACTTTACAATATTGTATTGATTTTGCCATATACAGACTTTTAAAAATTCATTTCTGTCAATCTAATTCCCATGACATTGCAATGCAGATGACTTGTAACTTCTTACAAAGCCAGAAAATCATAATAAACAATTTTTATATTCATAAAGATTTTTTTGTTTGTTTGTTTGCTTTTAAAGTTGTTGTGGATAAAACTACTATGAGCGTACTTGATACTTTATGTATTCAGCTCTTTAGATCCTCTCTTAGCCTATTTACTTCTCTCTCCCAAAGGCCTAAAATTAGATCATATCATCACTAAGGAATATGACATTGAAAAGGTATTTTGAATAATGAGGTTAAGCATCAGGCGGTTTACCCACCAAAGTGTCTGGTAAGTTGTCATACTGAGTTTAACCATTCATTTCATACTTCAGAGAAAATATTCCTATATGAAGAAAATGATATTGATTCAGCCGCTTTAGTTTGCTAAGCTCTCTCTCAGAGCTTCAAATTCTTCAAGCATGAATTGAAAATGAAATTATAAGGATTAAATTATATTTATATAAAAATAATTATTGTGAGCTAAAGAATGACTGATACTTCACCTACTCAGGGCTTCCCTGATGGTTCAGATGGTAAAGAATCTGCCTGCCATGCAGGAGACCCGAGTTCAATCCATGGGTCAGAAAAATCCCCTGGAGAAAGAAATGGCTAAACACTCCAGTGAACACTATGAAAGTTATCCATGCTGAAAAGGCAAAAAGATAGGACACTGAAAGATGAACTCCTCAGGTCAGTAGGTGCCTAATATGCTACTAGAGAACAGTGGAGAAATAACTCCAGAAAGAAAGAAGAGACAGAACCAAAGGGGAAAAAAAAAAAAAAAAAAAAAACAGTTGTGGATGTGACTGGTGATAGAAGCAAAGTCTGATGCTGTAAAGAGCAATATTGCATAGGAACCTGGAATGTTAGGTCCATGAATCAAGGTAAATTAGACATGGTCAAACAGGAGATAACAAGAGTGAACATCCACATTTTAGGAACCAGCAAAATACAATGGACTGGAAAGGGTGAATTTTACTCACATGACCATTATATCTACTACTGTGGGCAACAATCCCTTCAAATAAATAGAGTAGCCATCATAGTCAACAAAAGAGTCCAAAATGCAGTACTTGGATGACATTTCAAAAACAACAGAATGATCTCTGTTCATTTCCAAGGCAAACCATTCAATACGACAGTAATCCAAGCCTATGCCCTGACCAGTAATGCTGTAGAACTGAAGTTGAATGGTGCTATGAAGACCTACATGACCTTCTAAAAACTAACACATAAAAAAAGATGTGCTTTTCATTATAGGGGACTGGAATGCAAAAGTAGGAAGTCAAGAAACTCCTGGAGTAACAGGTGAATTTGTCCTTGGAGTACAAAATGATGCAGGGCAAAGTCTAATAGAGTTTTGCCAAAAGAAAGCACTGGTCATAGCAAACACCTTCTTCCAACAACACAAGAGAAGACTCCTCACATGGACATCACCATATGGTCAAAAGTGAAATCAGATTGATTATATTCTTTACAGCCAAAGATGGAGAAGCTCTATACAATCAGCAAAAACAGGACAGGGAGCTGACTTTGCCTCAGATCATGAACTCTTTATTGCCAAATTCAGTCTGAATTTGAAGAAACTGGGGAAAACCACCAGACCATTCAGGTATGACCTAAATCAAATCCCTTACGATTATACAGTGAAAGTGAGAAATAGATTCAAGGGATTAGATCTGATAGACAGACTGCCTAAAGAACTATCGATGGAGATTTGTGACATTGTAGAGGAGACAGGAATCAAAATCATCCCCAAGAAAAAGAAATGCAAAAAAGCAAAATGGCTGTCTGAAGAAGCCTTACAAATAGCTGTGAAAAGAAGAGAAGCGAAAAGCAAAGGAGAAAAGGAAAGAAATACCCATTTGAATGCAGAGTTCCAAAGAATAACAAGGAGAGATAAGAAAGCCTTCCTCAGTGATCAGTGCAAACAAAAAGATGAAAATAATAGAATGAGAAAGACTAAAGATGTCTTCAAGAAAATTAGAGATACCAAGGGAACATGTCATGCAAAGATGGGCTCAATAAAGGACAGAAATGGTATGGACCTAACAGAAGCAGAAGATATTAAGAAGAGGTGGCAACAATACACAGAAGAGCTACACAGAAAAGATCTTCATGACCCAGATAATCACTATGGTAGGATCACTCACCTAGAGCCAGACATCCTGGAATATGAAGTCAAGTGGGCCTTAGGAAGCATCACTACGAATAAAGCTAGTGGAGGTGAGGAAATTCCAGTTCAGCTATTTCAAATCCTAAAAGATGATACTGTGAAAATGTTACACTCAATACGCCAGTGAATTTGGAAGGCACAGCAGTGGCCATAGGACTGGAAAATGTCAGTGTTCATTCTGATCCCAAAGAAAGGCAACACCAAAGAGTGTTCAGACTACTGCACAATTGCACTCATTTCATATGCTAGTAAAGTAATGCTCAAAATTCTCAAAGCCAGGCTTCAACAATATGTGAACCTTAAATTTTCAGGTATTTAGCTGATTTTAGAAAAGGCAGAGGAACCAGAGATCAAATTGCCAATATCTGTTGGATCATCTAAAAAGTAAGAGAGTTCCAGGAAAACATCTACTTCTGCTTTATTGACTATGCCAATGCCTTTGACTGTATGGATTACAACAAACTCTGAAAAATTCTTAAATAGTTGGGAATGCCAGACCACCTGACCTGCTTCCTAAGAAATCTGTATGAGGTCAGGAAACAATAGTTAGAACTGGACATGGAACAGCAAACTGGTTCCAAATAGGGAAAGGAGTATGATGAACTGTGGTGTTGGAGAAGACTTTTGAGAGTCCCTTGGATTGCAAGGAGATCCAAGCAGTCCATTCCACCCAGGAACTCAGTCCTGGGTGTTTATCGGAAGGACTAATGTTGAAGCTGAAACTCTAATATTTTGGCTACCTCATGCAAAGAGCTGACTCATTTGAAAATACCCTGATGTTGGGAAAGATTGAAGGCAGGAGGAGAAGGGGACGGTAGAGGATGAGATGGTCAGATGCCATCACCGACTCAATGGACATGATTTTGGGTAAACTCCAGGAGTTGGTGTTGGACAGGGAGGCCTGGCATGCTGCAGTTCATGGGGTCACAAAGAGTCGGACATGACTGAGTGACTGAACTGAATTGAATTGAATGCTGTATATTTTCACTCTGCTTATTTAACTTATATGCAGAGTACATCATGAGAAATGCTGGACTTGATGAAGCTCAAGCTGGAATCAAGATTTCCAGGAGAGATATCAATATCCTCAGATATGCAGATGACAACACCCTTATGGCAGAAAGTGAAGAAGACCTAAAGAGCCTCTTGATGAAAGTGAAAAAGGAGAGTGAAAAAGTTGGCTTAAAACTCAACATTCAGAAAACGAACATCATGGCATCTGGTCCCATCACTTCATGGCAAATAGAAGGGGAAACAGTGGAAATAGTGACAGAATTTATTTTGGGGGGCTTCAAAATAAATGCAGATGGTGACTGCAGCCATGATTTTGAAAGACACTTACTCCTTGGAAGAAAAATTATGACCAACATATACAGCATATTAAAAAGCAGAGACATCACTTTGCCAACACTTTGCCACCAATTCTCCTCCTCTGTCTAGTCAAAGCTATGGTTTTTCCAGTAGTCATGTATGGATGTGAGAACTGGACCATAAAGAAAGCTGAACACCAAAGAATCGATGCTTTTGAATTGTATTGTTGGAGAAGACCCTTGAGAGTCCCTTGAACTGCAAGGAGATCCAACCAGCCAATCCTCAAGGACATCGGTCCTGAATATTCATTGGAAGGACTGATGCTGAAGCTGAAATTCCAATACTTTGGCCACCTGATGTGAAGGACTGATTCATTTGAAAAAAACCCTGATGCTGGGAAATATGGAAGTCATGTGGAGAAGAGGATGACAGGGGGTGAGATGATTGGATGTCATCACCGACTCAATGGACATGAGTTTCAGTAAACCCTGGGAGTTGATGATGGACAGGGATGCCTCACGTATTGCATTCCATGGGGTCACAAAGAGTCAGACATGAATGAGCAACAGAACTGAACTGAACTGAATCCACTCCAGTATTCTTGCCTGGAGAATCCCATGGACAGAGGAGTCTGGCAGCCTATAGTCCATAAATCACAAAGCGTCAGGCATGACTGAATATCTGATTATGCACACACGCTATCTGGGATATCTGGATCTGCTTCTTATTGTAGTACATGACAGGTTCAAAGGCTTCTTTATGTTGTTCTACATTTCTGTCTTTTGCTTCAAGATGTTATAATACCTTTAAAATATCATAAGCTTTCTGCTAAATTATGGACTTCCCTGGTGGTTCAGATGGTAAAGCATCTGTCTACAATGTGAGAGACCTGGGTTTGATGCCTGAGTCAGGAAGATTCCCTGGAGAAGGAAATGGCAACTCACTCCAGTACTCTTGCCTAGAAGATCCCATGGGCAGAGGAGCCTGGTGCAGGCTACTGTCCATGGGGTCACAAATTATACTTTGTTATTTTTAAGTTAGTAAATCATATCTGACTTTTTGTGACCCCATGGACTTCAGCATGCCAGTGTTCACTGTTTTTTACTGTCTCCCGGAGTTTGCTCAGACTTATGTCCATTGAGTCAGTGATGCCATCCAACCATCTCATCCTCTGTCACCCTCTTCTACTCCTCCCCTAAATTTTTCCCAACATGAGGGTCTTTTCCAATGAGTTGTGCCTTTTCCACTGGGTTGGATCTTTGCATCAGATGATCAAATTATTAGAGCTTCAGCTTAACCATCAGTCCTTCCAATGAATATTCAGGAGTAACTTCCTTTAGTATTGATGATTTGATCTCCTTGCTGTCAAAGGGATTCTCAGGAGTCTTCTGCAGAGGCATAATTTAAAAGCATCAATTCTTTTGCACTCACCCTTATTTGTGGTCCAACTCCCACATCTCATAGGACTCCTGGAAAAAACATAGCTTTGACTATGCAGACTTTTGTTGGCAAAGTGATGTCTCTGCTTTTTAATTTGCTTGCTGTCTAAGTTTTTCATAGTTGGGCTTCCCAGGTGACTTAAAAATCCATCTGCAATGCAAGAAAGCTGGGTTCAACCCCTGGGTTGGCAAGATCCCTAGGAGAAGGGAACTGCTACACTCTAGAATTCTGGCCTGGAGAATTCCATGAACAGAGGAGACTGGCAGGCTACAGTTCATGGGGTTGCAAGGAGTCAGACAGGATTGAGCCACTTTCACTTCCTTTCTTCCAAGGAGAAAGTGTCTTTTAATTTTGTGACTGCAGTCACCATCCACAGTGATTTTGGAGCCCAAGAAAATAAAATCTGTCACTGTTTCTATTTTTTCTCTATTTGCCATGAAGTGATGGGACTGGATTTCTTGATCTTGGTTTTTTGAATGTTGAGTTTTAAGCCAGCTTTTCACTCTCTTCTTTCACTCTCATCAAATGGCTCTTTAATTCGTCTTTGCTTCCTGCCATTAGAGTGGTATTATCTGTATTATATTTGAGGTTGTTCATATTTCTGCTGGCAATCTTGATTCCAGCTTTTGATTCATCCAGCCCGGCATTTCAAATGATGCATTGTGCATATAAGCTAAATCAGCAGGGTGACAGTACATAGCCTTGACATACTCCTTTCCCAATTTTAAACAGTCTGTTGTCCCATGTTCAGTTCTAATTGTTGCTTCTTGACCTGCATACAGGTTTTGCAAGAGACAGGTAAGATGGTTTGGTATTCCCATCTCTTTAAGAATTATCCACAGTTTGTTGTGATCCACATAGTCAAAGGCTTTAACATAGTCAATGAAACGGAAGTAGATTTTTTTTTAATTCCCTTGTGTTTTCTGTGATCCAACAGATATTGGTAATTTTGATTTCTCATTCCTCTATCTTTTGAATCCAACTTGTTTATCTGGAAGTTCCTGGTTCACACACTGCTGAAGCCTCACTTGAAGGACTTTGTGCATTACCTTACTAGCAGGTGAAACAAACTCAACTGTGCAGTAGTTTGAACATGCTTTGGCATTGCCCTTATTTGGGTTTGGAATGAAAACTGATATTTTCTGGTCCTGTGCCACTGCTGAATTTTCCAAATTTGCTGACAGATTGAGTGTCGTATTATACGTTATTTCAGTAGTCGAAAGCCACACCTGTGATTATTTTTGTGATAGTTAATCTATTCATTGAGATGACAAACAAGGCATTCTGTGAAAATACTAGTACCTTAAATTTTTTGTCTTGTTTTTGTACTGTTGAGATCCTTTTGTATAGAAGAGAGGTTCTAAGAGTCACATCTTAAGACTTTCAAGGCAAGAATCAAGAAAATAACTCTGTCCTTCAAACTCCTATGGACCCAAGAATTCTTTCATTTGGTTGTTGGGTAGGAGAGTAAATGTGAGGTTTCAAATAGAAAAAGGTGGGGGGGGTGCATTTATGCAGCATTCTAAGTAGCATGATTTTCCCTAAATATATATATATATATAACATATATTGTATAAATCTCTAGACTGTTTCGGAGAAGGCAATGGCACCTCACTCCAGTACTCTTGTCTGGAAAATCCTATGGACAGAGGAGCCTGGTAGGCTGCAGTCCATGGGGTCGCTGCGAGTCAGACACGACTGAACGGCTTCACTTTCAATTTTCACTTTCATGCATTGGAGAAGGATATGGCAACCCACTCCAGTGTTCTTGTCTGGAAAATCCCAGGGACGACGGATCCTGGTGGGCTACTGTCTATAGGGTAACACCGAGTCAGACACGACTGAAGTGTCTTAGCAGCAGCAGCAGCTAGACTGTTTATATGCAATTGGAGAGAGTAATGAGTATTTACCATCAGATAGCTGTGTGATCAGTCCTATACTATGGAATCTAAAGGTGCTATTTGAGTCAATATTGAGACCGATGGTGTTTTTTATTTATTGTTCTTGGCATTGAGGATTTATTTTATGTAATTTTCTAGGATAACTGAAATTCCTCCTCTACACTGTTACATACTTTAATATTTCCTTTATTTTATCAAGTAGTATATATCATAAATGTGATTATTCCCATAACAATGTATAAATTGTGATATACTTTATTTTCTTCCAGTTGCAGAGAGAAGCTATCATTTATTAAGCAAATATACTATATGAAATTATATCATGAACTGTTCCAGGGCCATACATATACACATTTATAAAAACAATACTTTCAAAAGTCTTATTAGATATGTAATACTTGTATTTCCACTTTATAAACAAAACAAATGAATGTTTTAAGATGTTAAGTAACTACTCCAGGGTCACATAACTCCTGATTATCAGACCTAAGGTTTTGCCTCTTTATTATCTAGGTCATACGATGCTAAATGACAAAAAAAAAAAAATAGGTTTAAAATAAATGAATTTTATGTGATTAAATGTGACTTAGCAACTTAGATCTTAGATCTTTTTATTTCCAAATCAAAATTCTTCTGCATTTACCACGTGCATGTACAGGTTTTTTGTTGTTGTTGTACATTTTCAGATGTGTGAAGAGCTATGCAGCTGGAAATTAATTTTAGAGAACATAGCAATGTCAGATATAGTAGCTGACTGTGCAAGAAATGAAAGATAATGGCACAAAAGTGATGACAATTGCAGGACACTAATTAAAGGATATTGATTCTCTCCTGTTGCAGAATGTGAGCTAAATTCTAGGGTTGTATGAAAAGTTTACTATGAATTCACAAATGCACAGTTTACTAAATTTTTTTTTCACAATTAATGAAAGAAGGGATGTCCTCATTCCTCTCTAAGAGAATATGTATTTATTAAACAGGAAGGAATAAATGATTGTTTAAGCATGACTCAAATTATTTCTATGAAGATTCCATGTGCTAGTTCTCTTGAAAGGCCATGTTGAGAAAAAGATCTTACTGGCTTTATATAAAAATAGCAGAAAATATATGTTGAAAGCTAAAATTATACTTCATTGACCATGTCAATAAAAGTCTGATTCAAGAGGTATAGAATTCAATAGATTCATTTTTGTATATTTCATTTGAATATTTTTGATATGATATATTCCAGTGTGTCACTTGGAGAAGGCAATGGCACCACACTCCAGTACTCTTGCATGGAAAATCCCATGGACGGAGGAGCCTGATAGGCTGCAGCCCATGGGGTCGCTAGGAGTCAGACAAGACGGAGCAACTTCACTTTCACTTATCACTTTCATGCATTGGAGAAGGAAATGGCTCTAGTACTTTTGCCTGGAGAATCCAAGGGACGCGAAGCCTGGTGAGCTGCCATCTATGGGGCTGCACAGAGTCAGAAACTACTGAAGCGACTTAGCAGCAACAGCAGTGTGTCACTAGACATAGGGAACAAAACATGAGAAATAATGATCAGTTAAGTTCAGTTCAGTCGCTCAGTCCTATCCAACTCTTTGCGACCCCATGAATCACAGCACGCCAGGCCTCCCTGTCTATCACCAACTCCCAGAGTTCATTCAGACTCACCTCCATCGGGTCAGGGATGCCATCCAGCCATCTCATCCTCTGTTGTCCCCTTCTTCTTCTGCCCCCAATTCCTCCCAGCATTAGAGTCTTTTCCAATGAGTCAACTCCATTGTAGGTTAAATAAAAGACATTTATAGCAATTTTCAATTAAGGAGTTTCTTGAAACATGTTTTTATTATGTTTTGAAATCAGTTTATACATTAATAAATATTATTCTTTTTAAGTGATGTAAGATACAAAGTAAATAAGTCATTTTAACCAAATGATTATGTGCTTTCAGTTCAGTTCAGTTCAGTTCAGTCGCTCAGTAGTGTCCAACTTTGGCGATCCCATGTATCGCAGCACACCAGGCCTCCCTGTCCATCAACAACCTCGGAGTTTACTCAGACTCAACTCCATCGAGTCAGTGATGCCATCCATCCATCTCATCCCCTGTCGTTCCTTCTCCTCCTGCCCCCAATCCCTCCCAGCATCAGAGTCTTTTTCAAGGAGTCAACCCTTCTCATGAGGTGGCCAAAGTACTGCAGTTTCAGCTTTAGCATCATTCCTTCCAAAGAAATCCCAGGGCTGATCTCCTTCAGAACGGACTGGTTGGATCTCCTTGCAGTCCAAGGGACTCTCAAGAGTCTTCTCCAACACCACAGTTCAAAAACATCAATTCGTCGGGGCTCAGCCTTCTTCACAGTCCAACTCTCACATCCATACATGACCACAGGAAAAACCATAGCCTTTACTAGACAGACCTTTTTTGGAAAAGTAATGTCTCTGCTTTTGAATATGCTATCTAGGTTGGTCATAACTTTTCTTCCAAGGAGTAAGCGTCTTTTAATTTCATGGCTGCAGTCACCATCTGCAGTGATTTTGGAGCCCCCCAAAATAAAGTCTGACACTGTTTCCACTGCTTCCCCATCTATTTCCCATGAAGTGATGGGACCGGATGCCATGATCTTGGTTTTCTGAATGTTGAGCTTTAAGACAACCTTTTCACTCTCCACTTTCACTTTCATCAAGAGGTTTTTTAGTTCCTCTTCACTTTCTGCCATAAGGGTGGTATCATCTGCATATCTGAGGTTATTGATATTGCTCTTGGCAATCTTGATTCCAGCTTGTGTTTCTTCCAGTCCAGCGTTTCTCATGATGTACTCTGCATATAATTTAAATAAGCAAGGTGACAATATACAGCCTTGAGCTACTCCTTTTCCTATTTGGAACCAGTCTGTTGTTCCATGCCCAGTTCTAACTTTTCCTTCCTGGCCTACATACAGATTTCTCAAGAGGCAGATCAGGTGGTCTGGTATTCCCATCTCTTTCAGAATTTTCCACAGTTTATTGTGATTCATACAGTCAAAGGCTTTGGCATAGTTAATAAAGCAGAAATTGATGTTTTTTCTGGAACTCTTTTGCTTTTTCCATGATCCAGCAGATGTTGGTAGTTTGTTTCTGGTTCCTCTGCCTTTTCTAAAACCAGCTTGAACATCAGGAAGTTCACGGTTCACATATTGCTAAAGCCTGGCTTGGATAATTTTTAGCATTACTTTACTAACGTGTGAGATGAGTGCAATTGTGTGGTAGTTTGAGCATTCTTTAGCATTGCCTTTCTTTGGGATTGAAATGAAAACTGACTTTTCCAGTTCTGTGGCCATTGCTGAGTTTTCCAAATGTGCTGACGTATTGAGTGCAGCACTTTCACAGCATCATCTTTCAGGATTTGAAAGAGCTCAACTGGAATTCCATCACCTCCACTAGCTTTGTTCATAGTCATTCTTTCTAAGGCCCACTTTACTTCACATTCCAGGATGTCTGGCTCCACATCAGTGATCACCTCATCGTGATTATCTGTGTCATGAAGATCTTTTTTGTACAGTTCTTCTGTCTATTCTTGCCACCTCTTCTTAATATCTTCTGCTTCTGTTAGGTCCATACCATTTCTGTCCTTTATCGAGCCCATCTTTGCATGAAATGTTCCCTTGGTATCTCTAATTTTCTTGAAGAGATCTCTAGTCTTTCCCATTCTGTTGTTTTTCTCTATTTCTTTGCATTGATCGCTGAGGAAGGCTTTCTTATCTCTTCTTACTCTTCTTTGGAACTTGGCATTCAGATGCTTATATCTTTCCTTTTCTCCTTTGCTTTTCACTTCTCTTCTTTTCACAGCTATTTTTACAGCCACCCCAGACAGCCATTTTGCTTTTTTGCATTTCTTTTCCATGGGGATGGTCTTGATCCCGTCTCCTGTACAATGTCATGAACCTCCTTCCATAGTTCATCAGGCACTCTATCAGATCTAGGCCCTTAAATCTATTTCTCACTTCCACTGTATAATCATAAGGGATTTGATTTAGGTCATACCTGAATGGTCTCGTAGTTTTCCCTATTTTCTTCAATTTCAATCTGAATTTGGTAATAAGGAGTTCATGATCTGGGCCACAGTCAGCTCCCGGTCTTGTTTTTGTTGACTGTATAGAGCTTCTCCATCTTTGGCTGCAAAGAAGACAATCAATCTGATTTTGGTGTTGACCATCTGGTGATGTCCATGTGTGGAGTCTTCTCTTGTGTTGTTGAAAGAGGATATTTGTTGTGACCAGTGCATTTCTTGGCAAAAATCTATTAGTCTTTGCCTTGTTTCATTCGTATTCCAAGGCCAAATTTGCCAGTTACTCCAGGTGTTTCTTGACTTTCTATTTTTGCATTCCAGTCCCCTATAATGAAAAAGACAGCTTTTTTGGGTGTTAGTTCTAAAAGGTCTTGTAGGTCTTCATAGAACCGTTCAACTTCAGCTTCTTCAGCGTTACTGGTTGGGGCATAGACTTGGATTACTGTGATATTGAATGGTTTGACTTGGAAACAAACAGAGATCATTCTGTTGACTCTTTTGTTGACCATGATGGCTACTCCATTTCTTCCGAGGAATTCCTGCCCACAGTAGTAGATATAATGGTCATCTGAGTTAAATTCACCCATTCCAGTCTATTTGAGTTCTCTGATTCCTAGAATGTCAACCTTCACTCTTGCCATCTCTTGTTTGACCACCTCCAATTTGCTTTGATTCATGGACCTGACATTGCATGTTCCTATGCGATATTGCTCTTTACAGCATCAGACCTTGCTTCTATCACCAGTCACATCCACAGCTGGGTATTCTTTGTGCTTTGGCTCCATCCCTTCATTCTTTCTGGAGCTATTTCTCCACTGATCTCCAGTAGCATATTGGGCTCCTACTGACCTGGGGACTTCCTCTTTCAGTATCCTATCATTTTACCTTTTCATACTCTTCATGGGGTTCTCAAGGCCAGAACACTGAAGTGGTTTGCCTTTCCCTTCTCCAGTGGACCACATTCTGTCAGTATTCTTCAATTAAAAATGTAAATGAACATATAGTTAATATTTTAAATATATAATTTATTAGGGGAGGGATAAATTAGAAATTTGGAATTAACAGATACACACTATACTATGTAGAAAACAGATATATTAAACTGGCAAACAACAAGGACCTACTGTATAGACCAAGGAACTATAATTCAATATTTTATCATAACCTATAATGGAAAAACCTAAATGCATTCCATTAAGTCAGAAAAAGAAAAAAAGAAGTGCTGCTGAGAGCTCATTCATATAAAGTTTGAAAAGCTAAGAGTGTCAGTTAGAACTGATTCTGCCACTACACCAGGCATCTCAAGCACTTATGGAAAGGGACTATCTAGCAAATCTGTCTAGCTGTGCATTTGAACTGTATATTCTATACTTGCTGTAGATAACAGAACCCTGCTGAAAGTATTTCCAAGTACTTAAAGTGAACTATTCTATTCAAAGATATAAGCAGAATGTCCTATAGTGTCTTGCAAATCAAAATAAAATGGGATCTATTCAACTTAAGGCTTTAGGTGACACTCTAGATATTTGAGCTTGTGGCCTATCCTCTAAAACTTTGACAAAAATAAACTCTTAACTTTGCATAGGATTGAGATGAAGCAATATGTATCAGGAAATGAAGAATATTTTTCAAAGGGTTATCATACAAGCAACGGATATAATGCCTGTTCAGTTTTAAAATGGTAATGATGATAGGTGGTAGTAGATAGTAATAATAAACTTAGCTAATGTCCAAATATTCTCAATAAGTAATGCAGGAGTGTCTAATAGTGATAGCAAAGCAAAAAAAGACATATTTAAAGATTTTGACTACAATATAAATTGATAAAAATAAATTACCAATATGTGTAATTCTTTCTTTAAACCTTGATTTAAGTCAGGTAGAAAGACACAGATCTCTAATGGCCTTGTATTATAACAGGCAATACTTTTTGGTGAAAGGAAAGCATATGTTGGAAAATCTAGGACTATATTCTGACAGATAAGAAACTTGGGGATGTATTCTATATTTATCTTTACATATATTCCAAAATCATTTACTAATTGCGTGCTCTGTTCCAAGTATTTAATTGTGAAGGATGATAGTCATGCTGTATCAGTTAAGTTCAGTTAAGCCATTCAGTTGTGTCCAACTCTTTGCGACTCGATGAATAGTAGCATGCCAGGCCTCCCTGTCCATCACCAACTCCCAGAGTTCACTCAAAGTCTTGTCCTTCGAGTCGGTGATGCCATCCAGCCATCTCATCTTATGTCGTCCCCTCTCCTCCTGCCCCCAATCCCTCCCAGCATCAGAGTCTTTTCCAATGAGTCAACTCTAGTGTGGGTTAAATAAAAGACATTTATAGCAATTGTCAATTAAGGAGTTTCCTGAAAAATGTTTTTATTATGTTTTGAATTCAGTTTATACATTTATCAAATATTATTCTTTTTAAGTGATGTAAGATACAAAGTAAAATAAGTCATTTTAACCAAATGATTATGTGCTTTCAGTTCAATTCAGTTCAGTCGCTCAGTCATGTCCAACTATTTGCAACTCCATGTATTGCAGCACACCAGGCCTCCCTGTCCATCACCAACCTCGGAGTTCACTCAGACTCACCTCTATCGAGTCAGTGATGCCATCCAGCCATCTCATCCCCTGTTGTTCCTTCTCCTCCTGCCCCCAATCCCTCCCAGCATCAGAGTCTTTTCCAATGAGTCAACCCTTCTCATGAGGTGGCCAAAGTACTGGAGTTTCAGCTTTAGCATCATTCCTTCCAAAGAAATCCCAGGGCTGATCTCTTTCAGAATGGACTGGTTGGATCTCCTTGCAGTCCAAGGGACTCTCAAGAGTCTTCTCCAACACCACAGTTCAAAAGCATCAATTCTTTGGTGCTCAGCCTTCTTCACAGTCCAGCTCTCACATCCATACATGACCACTGGAAAAACCATAGCCTTGACTAGAGAGACCTTTGTTGGAAAAGTAATGTCTCTGCTTTTGAATATGCTATCTAGGTTGGTCATAACTTTTCTTCCAAGGAGCAAGCGTCTTTTAATTTCATGGCTGCAGTCACCATGTGTAGTGATTTTGGAGCCCAGAACAGTAAAGTCTGACACTGTTTCCACTGTTTCCCCACCTATTTACCATGAAGTGATGGGACCAGATGCCATAATCTTCGTTTTCTGAATGTTGAGCTTTAAGCCAACTTTTTCACTCTCCTCTTTCACTTTCACCAAGAGGCTTTTTAGTTCCTCTTCAGTTTCTGCCATAAGGGTGGTGTCATCTGCATATCTGAGGTTATTGATATTGCTCTTGGCAATCTTGATTCCAACTTGTGTTTCTTCTAGTCCAGCATTTCTCGTGATGTACTCTGCATATAAGTTAAATAAACAGGTTGACAATATACAGCCTTGACGTACTCCTTTTCTTATTTGGACCCAGTCTGTTGTTCCATGTCCAGTTCTAACTGTTGCTTCCTGAACTGCATACAATTTCTCAAGAAGCAGATGAGGTGGTCTGGTATTTCCATCTCTTTCAGAATTTTCCACAGTTTATTGTGATTCATACAGTCAAAGGCTTTGGCATAGTCAATAAAGCAGAAATAGATGTTTTTCTGGAACTCTCTTGCTTTTTTTCCATGATCCAGCAGATGTTGACAATTTGATCTCTGGTTCCTCTGCCTTTTCTAAAACCAGCTTGAACATCAGGAAGTTCATGGTTCACATATTGCTGAAGCCTGGCTTGAAGAATTTTGAGCATTACTTTACTAGCGTGTGAGATGAATGCAATTGTGCGGTTCTTTGAGAATTCTTTGGCATTGCCTTTCTTTGAGATTGGAATGAAAACTGACCTTTTCCAGTCCTGTGGCCATTGTTGAGTTTTTCAAATTTGCTGGCATATTGAGTGTAGCACTTTCACAGCATCATCTTTCAAGATTTTAAATAGCTCAACTGGAATTCCATCACCTCCACTAGCTTTGTTTGTAGTGATGCTTTCTAAGGCCCACTTGACTTCACATTCCAGGATGTCTGGCTCTAGGTCAGTGACCACACCATACTGATTATCTGGATCGTGAAGATCTCTTTTGTGCAGCTCTTCTGTGTATTCTTGCCATTTCTTCTTAATATTTTCTGCTTCTGTTAAGTCCATACCATTTCTGTCCTTTATCGAGTCCATCTTTGCATGAAATGTTCCCTTGGTATCTCTAATTTTCTTAAGAGATCTCTGGTCTTTCCCATTCTGTTGTTTTCCTCTATTTCTTTGCATTGTTTGCTAAAGAAGGCTTTCTTATGTGCTTTAAATATCTAGAAAAAATATTTCAAGTATTATTTGTTTGTTTGTATGTCTCAAGAAAATGTTACTAAATTATTAGCACAAACATATTTCATCTATTTAACAGATTATGCCTTATTTTTAACTCCCTTATGGTTGCTATTGGTCAATGAATAGAATTTGAAGAAAAGTCAATTAAATAGTTGCGTATTAGGCAATATAGTGTGAATTCTATCATTTCAAACTCTGACATTTAGGTACATTTATTTTTATGGAAAGATTTTCCTCTGCATTCGTCCTGTTCTTCATTTATTCCGTCTCTGTCTTTCTCTCTCTCTCTGGCATAATAATCCCTCACAATACATGATACCGAGTTCTAATGTTCACTAACCTGTAACTATGTCAGCTGACCAACAAGGTGAAATGTGTGTGCAGATATGATTAAACATACTGAGATGAGGGGATCATTCTCCTTTACTCAAGTAAAGCAGGTCAAATCATATGAGATATTAAAGCTGAGACACTTTGGTCACTGAGGTCAGAGACAGAGAGATGTGATGAATGAAGCATCAGAAAGATGCAACTTTGCTGACTTTGAAAATTGAGTAAGAGCACCAAGAGTCAATGGAATGCTTGAGGTGTCTAGAAGCTCCTCCTGTGTCTCCAGAAAGGAACAGGATCTGAAAATGCCTTGATGTTAGCCCAGGGAAAACCAAGTCAGACCTTACGGCCTCCAAAACCATAAGATAATACATTTGTGATTTTAAGTCACTAAACTGAGGTAATTTGATATAGGAACAATAGAAAACTAATGCATTGTTTCTCTCTTCATTAAAAAATCGTGCAACACAGTATGCAGCTCTTATTTGGGAGATAGGACATAAGGCTGTAGATATTATTATTGATATATTTAATAATTGATGTAAAAGAAAAAATACTTGTTTACTAAGAGAATTTTAGTATTTGTTTCGTAACACATTGGATCTATAAGAAACTAAAAATTTTACTTTGACTCAGTAAAGATGCTATTGTTTATTTTCTAGGTCCGTGTCCAACTCCATGGACTGCAGCCCGCCAGGCTCTTCTGTCCATAGGATTTCCCAGGCAAGAACATTGAGTGGATTGCCATTTCCTTATAGGAAATGGCATGTTCCCAGACTAGGGATTGAACTGGTGTCCTTTGTATTGCAGACAGATTCTTTACCACTCACCCACTGGGGAAGCACGGTAAAAATGACTGTGTTCAATTAACTCGCTCTGATATAGTGTTGCAGATCTAATCTAGAACATGGAAATGTCTTCTATTCAGGAATGTTAACACTGTTTATATTACATTGTTTTTCATTTAAAAGAGACTACTGTGCTAGAAATGACTTCATCAAAATATTGTTTCAGTGAAATAAGAGCTAACATTACAAATAAATTCTGTGGAGAAAAAAGGGGGCATGGAGAAATGATTTAATCAATCATAAGTTGAGACAATAACTTAGTATTAGGTAATGCATCATAATTGTGAAAGTTGTGTAATTAGATGTTACAGAGAAGTACATGCAATTAAATGAAATTTTTTGGCATATCCTGACTCCAGTTTAATTTCCCCACTGTTTCTCCTCCCATGAATTATTCATATTTTCTTTACAATACATGTAACTTTTATTATTACAATAATTTATCATTTTAAAAGTTTGTATAATGTGTATTTTGAAATATATAGGTTTATTAATTAAAAAGGTTAATATGATATTTACATGCAGACATTTTAGATTTTTTTGAGATTATGCACATATATACCTATAAGGATCCATAACACATGCCCCTTGAAGGAATTTTATATATCAAATTAATTTTGCAAAAATATATAAATTTTAACTAAAGTATAAACAAGGATTTCTAATTTTAGATGATTAATCTTGACTATTCAAAGCATTTTAGAGAAATTAGAATTCTCTTTCATCTTATTTACCTCTTCCATTACTTTGCTTCTTGTGATCAAGGGTAATAATTTACTTCTTCAGGACAAGGTTTGACCCCTAGGTCAGGAAGATCCCCTGGAGGAGGGCATGGCAATCCACTCCAGTACTCTTGCCTAGAGAATCCCATGGACAGAGGAGCCTGGCAGACTACAGTCCATAGGGTCGCACAGAGTCAGACATGCTTAGTGACTAAACTACATATATATATGCCATATATTTGTATTTTTAGAGCTATATTCTATAGTATTGATATATAAAGGAAAGATATTGGGTATATAAATCCTTATCTCTAGCTATCCTGACAGAGAAGGCAATGGTACCCCACTCCAGTACTCTTGCCTCGAAAATCTCATGGATGGAGGAGCCTGGTATGCTGCAGTCCATGAGGTCGTGAAGAGTTGGACAAGACTGAGTGACTTCACTTTCAATTTCACTTTTCACTTTCATGAATTGGAGAAGGAAATGGCAACCCACTCCAGTGTTCTTGCCTGGAGAATCCCAGGGATGGGGAAGCCTGGTGGGCTGCTATCTATGGGGTCGCACAGAATTGGACACAACTGATGTGACTTAGCAGCAGCAGCAGCAGCTATCCAGAGAGCCACTTCTTTGTGCACCTTCAAATGCACCTGCATATGAATACACTTAACTTCTTTGACCACCTTTAACCAGACTTTAATTAAACCACAGACTTTGAGAGATAGTGAAGGACAGGGAAGCATAGCTTGCTGCCGTCCATGGGGTCTCAAAGATTCAGACACGACTTAATGACTGAACAACAAATCAGACTTCTGGAAATTAATTTTCAGGCCCCTAATCAGTCAAACCTAATGGGGTAGAGGCAAAATTTTCCTCCCAACATTAATCAAGTTCTATCTTAAGTCATTTTTTTAAACTGAGCTTCCTCAATTTATTATATGATATTGTCTTAATATCATTGAAGGTTGAAGGTCAATGCACCATTTTTATATATGCATTTTGTTTTTCGTCAAGAATCAAGTGTGTGATTGTTTAGTACAAATTGAAAAGCAACGGGAAGCTCCAGTGGCTCAGTGGTAAAGAATCTGCCTGCCAATGAAGAAGACATGGGTTTGATTCTTAGGTCAGGAAGATCCCCTGAAGAAGGAAATGCAACCCATTCCAGTATTTTTACCTGGAAAATTCCATGGACAGAGGAACTGGCAGGCAATAGTCCATGGGATCCGAAGAGTCAGATAAGATTTAGCAACTAAATCAACAACAACAACAATATAGCTATCAAAACAATAATGGAGGGACTTCTATTGTGGTCCAGTGGTTAAAAATTCACTTTCCAATGCAAGGGGTGTGGGTTCAATCCCTAGTCTGGGAGCTAAGATTTCATATGCTTCATGATCAAAACAAAAGCAATAGTGGACTCATACAATGCCCTGATGAAGTGGTTCTCAAAGTGTGGTTCCAAGGCTAGTATCATTGCCATCAACTAGGAAATGGCTAGAAATGCCTCACCTTAGACCTGCAGAATCAGAAACTCTAAGCTGGGCCCAGCAATCTGTGTTTTAATAGGCTTCCCAAGTGATTCTGATGCCTGTCTTCTCCCTTAAGATTTCTTCCCTTTCTCTGCCTCATTTTAAAAGTCAGAATATGTCAACCTTCTTTTAGTTTCTTTATCTTGGCCTGCAATAAGCTAATGCCTTATTTTTGTTTTAAATGGAATTATATATTTTTTCATAAGTAACATAAAGTGAAAAAGATTTGCCAGAGATTGTCTTTCCTGTTCAAAACCCCAGATTTCTAAGAGAGAAAGGTGGTTGTCCAAATATCAATATATTTTTAAATTATTGCTATAACATTTTTAAAAATATATATTGTATATATGCTTTAATCAAATAAATAAATTTTATTTTTTTATTTGCATTTGCATTTTTTTAAATTTTATTTTGCTTAACTTTACAATATTGTATTGCTTTTGCCATTCATCAAAATGAATCTGCCACAAGGTTTAAAACATGATGTTGACTAAATGAATAGCAGACTTTTTGCAATTTCTGAATTAATGATGTTACCAAAATATTAGTATCATGACAAAATTATTAGCAAGTCAGTCATATTTGTGCTTTCCTATATTAATTTATAAAATTTGACATCTTAAGGTTTAAAGCTAAAATATAGGTAAATTCATACACATTTATTTGAAGCCTATATTCTGAAAATTAATTACATAAGCAAATATTCTTTCATGGATGAAATAATCCCCTAGTTAAAAATTGCTCATTTGTGAACTTTATGAATATATGATTTTTAGTATTTTACCAAATAAAATTGTAAAGAATCTGAATTTTTTTAAAGGTTTCTCATGTTACAGTAATAAAATGCTTCGTGCAACTTTTTTCTACCTATAACCAACTTTTCCATAAGAAAATGTTTATAAGGTATAAAATGAGAAAGTTTACAAGGAATAAACTTTCATAATGAGTAAAATAAGAACAAAAGTTCTTATTTACATTTTCTAGATCACTAAATGATAAGTTTCAAGAAATTTATGAATATTAAATTCTCTCATCTATCTTAAGTCAGTCTTATAGTTGCCCACTAGTGCATTTTCTTGGCAAAACTCTATTAATCTTTGCCCTGTTTCTTTCGTATTCCAAGGCCAAATTTGTCTGTTACTCCAGGTGTTTCTTAACTTCCTACTTTTGCATTCCAGTCCCCTATAATGAAAAGGACATCTTTTTTGGATGTTAGTTCTAAAAGGTCTTGTAGGTCTTCATAGAACCGTTCAACTTCAGCTTCTTCAGCGTTACTGGTTGGGGCATAGACTTGGATTACTGTGAAATTGAATGGTTTGCCTTGGAAACGAACAGAGATCATTCTGTCGTTTTTGAGATTGCATCTGAGTACTGCATTTCGGACTCTTTTGTTAACCACGATGGCCACTCCATTTCTTCTGAGGGATTCCTGCCCGCAGTAGTAGATATAATGGTCATCTGAGTTAAATTCACCTATTCCAGTCCATTTGAGTTTGCTGATTCCTAGAATGTCGACATTCACTCTGGCCATCTCTTTTGACCACTTCCAATTTGCCTTGATTCATGGACCTGACATTCCACGTTCCTATGCAATATTACTCTTTACAGCATTGGACCTTGCTTCTATCACCAGACACATCCACAGCTGGGTATTCTTTTTGCTTTGGTTCCATCCCTTCATTCTTTCTGGAGTTATTTCTCCACTGATCTCCAGTAGCATATTGGGTATCTACTTACCTGGGGAGTTTCTCTTTCAGTATCCTATCATTTTGCCTTTTCATACTATTCATGGGGTTCTGAAGGCAAGAATACTGAAGTGGTTTGCCATTCCCTTCTCCAGCGGACCACACCCTGTCAGATATCTCCACCATGACCCGTCCATCCTAGGTTGCCCCACGGGCATGGCTTAGTCTCATTGAGTTAGACAAGGCTGTGGTCCTGGTGTGATTAGAGTGGCTAGTTTTCTGTGAGTATGGTTTCAGTGTGTTTGCCCTCTGATGCCCTCTTGCAACATCTACCATCTTACTTGGGTTTCTCTTACCTTGGGTGTGGGGTATCTCTTCACGGCTGCTCCAGCAAAGCACAGCCTTTGGACCTTACTTTGGATGAGGGGTCTCTCCTCACTGCCACCCTTCCTGACCTTGAACGTGGGATAGCTCCTGTAGGCCCTCCTGCAGCCTCGCAGCCATGGCTATACATGGACATCACCAGATGGTCAACACCGAAATCAGATTGATTATATTCTTTACAGCCAAAGATGGAGAAGCTCTATACAGTCAGCAAAAACAAAACCGGGAGCTGACTGTGGCTCAGATCATGAACTCCTTATGGCCAAATTCAGACTTAAATCGAAGAAAGTAGGGAAAACCACTAGACCATTCAGGTATGACCTAAATCAAATCCCTTATGATTATATAGTGGAAGTCAGAAATAGATTTAAGGGCCTAGATCTGATAGATAGGGTTCCTGATGAACTCTGGAATGAGGTTTGTGACATTGTACAGGAGACAGGGATCAAGACAATCCCCATGGAAAAGAAATGCAAAAAAGCAAAATGGCTGTCTGGGGAGGCCTGACAAATAGCTGTGAAAAGAAGAGAAGTGAAAAGCAAAGGAGAAAAAGAAAGATATAAGCATCTGAATGCAGAGTTCCAAAGAATAACAAAAAAAGATAAGAAAGGCTTCCTCAGTGATCAATGCAAAGAAATAGAGGAAAACAACACAATGGGAAAGACTAGGGATCTCTTCTAGAAAATCATTGATACCAAAGGAACATTTCATGCAAAGATGGGCTCGATAAAGGACATAACTGGTATGGACCTAGCAGAAGCAGAAGATATTAAGAAGAGGTGGCAAGAATACACAGAAGAACTGTACAAAAAAGATCTTAACAACCCAGATAACCACGATGAGGTGATCACTGACCTGGAGCCAGACATCCTGGAATGTGAAGTCAAGTGGGCCTTAGAAAGCATCACTATGAGCAAAGCTAGTGGAGGTGATGGAATTCCAGTTGAGCTATTCCAAATCCTGAAAGAGGATGCTGTGAAAGTGCTGCACTCAATATGCCAGCAAATTTGGAAAACTCAGCAGTGGCCACAGCACTGGAAAAGGTCAGTTTTCATTTCAATCTCAAAGAAAGGCAATGCCAAAGAATGCTCAAACTACCGCACAATTGCACTCATCTCACACGCTAGTAAAGTAATGCTCAAAATTCTTCAAGCCAGGCTTCAGCAATATGTGAACCATGAACTTCCTGATTTTCAAGCTGGTTTTAGAAAAGGCAGAGGAAGCAGAGATCAAATGACCAACATCTGCTGGATCATGGAAAAAGCAAGAGAGTTCCAAGAAAACATCTATTACTGCTTTATTGACTAAGCCAAAGCCTTTGACTGTGTGGATCACAATAAACTGTGGCAAATTCTGAAAGAAATGGGAATACCAGACCACCTGACCTGCCTCTTGAGAAATCTGTATGCAGGTCAGGAAGCAACAGTTAGAACTGGTCATGGAACAACAGACTAGTTACAAATAGGAAAAGGAGTATGTCAAGCCTGTATGTTGTCACCCTGTTTATTTAACTTATAAGCAGAGTACATCATGATAAAGCTGGGCTCAAAGAAACACAAGTTGGAATCAAGATTGCTGGGAGAAATATCAATAACCTCAGATATGCAGATGACACCACCCTTATGGCAGAAAGTGAAGAGGAACTAAAAAGCCTCCAGATGAAAGTGAAAGTGGAGAGTGAAAAAGTTGGCTTAAAGCTCAACATTCAGAAAACGAAGATCATGGCATCTGGTCCCATCACTTTGTGGGAAATAGATGGGGAAACAGTGGAAACAGTGTCAGACTTTATTTTTCTGGGCTCCAAAATCACTGCAGATGGTTACTGCAGCCATGAAATTAAGACGCTTACTCCTTGGAAGGAAAGTTATGACCAACCTAAAGAGCATATTCAAAAGCAGAGACATTACTTTGCCAACAAAGGTTCGCCTAGTCAAGGCTATGGTTTTTCCTGTGGTCATGTATGGATGTGAGAGCTGGACTGTGAAGAAGGCTGAGTGCCAAAGAACTGATGCTTTTGAACTGTGGTGTTGGAGAAGACTCTTGAGAATCCCTTGGACTGCAAAGAGATCCAACCAGTCCATTCTGAAGCAGATCAGCCCTGGGATTTCTTTGGAAGGAATGATGCTAAAGCTGAAACTTTAGTACTTTGGCCACCTCATGGGAAGGGTTGACTCATTGGAAAAGACTCTGATGCTGGGAGGGATTGGGGGCAAGAGGAGAAGGGGACGATAGAGGATGAAATGGCTGGATGGCATCACTGACTCTATGGATGTGAGTCTCAGTGACCTCCAGGAGTTGGTAATGGACAGGGAGGCCTGGTGTGCTGCGATTCATGGGGTCGCAAAGAATCGGACAGGACTGAGTGACTGATCTGATCTGATCTGATAGTTGCCTACTATTCATTAAAGTATATTTGTCCTTGGAAGGAAAGTTATGACCAACCTAGATTGCATATTAAAAAACAGAGACATTACTTTGCCAACAAAGGTTCGTCTAGTGAAGGCTATGCTTTTTCCATTGGTCATGTATGGAGGCAAGAGTTGGACTGTGAAGAAAGCTGAGCACTGAAGAATGATACATTTGAACTATGGTGTTGGAGAAGACTCCTGAGAGTCCCTTGGCCTGCAAGGAGATCCAACCAGTCCATTCTAAAGGAGATCAGCCCTGGGTGTTCTTTGGAAGTAATGATGCTACAGCTGAAACTCCAGTACTTTGGCCACCTCATGTGAAAAGTTGACTCATTGGAAAAGACTCTGATGCTGGGAGTGATTAGGGGCAGGAGGAGTAGGGGATGACAAAGGATGAGATGGCTGGATGGCATCCCTGACCCGATGCAATTGAGTTTGAGTGAACTCTGGGAGTTGGTGATGGACAGGGAAGCCTGGCGAGCTGTGATTCATGGGGTCACAAAGAGTTGGACAGGACTGAGCGAATGAAGTGAACTGAAGTGAACTGAGTTTATCTCTTGTCCCTGTTCTCAATGTCTTTTCTGTGTAGTGTTTTGTTTACCAAAGAAGGGCAAAATACATCAGAAGAAAAATTGCATTGAATTAGAAAATACTGCTGAAATGTGGTCTTAACTTATTTTTTTTTTTTTAAACGAAGTTTCAGTGTTTTTATTTGAATGCTGATTTTATTTTAATTATTATCTACAGTAATACTGAACATTAAACATAATTATCTCTCTGTCTTCTGCTTTTACTGTAGACTTCAATTCTAACACCAAGGCTGTTTACCTTCAGGGACCTAAAAGTGAATTGGCACTGGTGATCTTCAACTTTGTTATAGACAATGTGATTCTTATAGCAAGTGATAAATATTCCTGTGACCAATAAACTTAGTTTTCTGATACAGTTATTCACTCAAAGCTGACAGAGATGAGAAATGCTTGCCATTAGAGCAAAATAAAGATGTAGGATTATTCCTTTAGTGAAGATCACATGTAGCTTGTGGAGTTTTGACAACTATGAGAAATAAAAGTAGGAACTTTTGAAGGTTTTTAAATCACTCTTACAAGGTTGCCTGCTGTTTTCAAACCCTTCAGAATTTGAAATGGTCTGATCATGCAGAGAATTGATGCTGTAAATCAATGAAAGAACAGACCTTTAAAACCCAGAAGACATGAAATACTTCTCCTAATACTACCCACACAATCCCTCATTTCCAAACTAGTTCATTACACCGTATTTTATTGTTAGGAATGCTGTGGCCTGGTGTAATAAAACTGAAAGATTTACCCACAGTGGCACACAATTTTTGGGAAAAGTAAGAAAATACTCTAAGTGCGCCTTCAACATATTATCTCTGCCTCTAATATTCCTTGGCCTCTTTAATCCACTTTTCCTTTTCTGGGTGTGTATTTATGGCCTTGTTTTATAAATTTAGCCAAGGAGAAGCCTGTACAAACATTCTTTTTCTCAGAAACTTTAATGTATAAAAGAATTAGGTTTAATATGTCCTATTAATAAACTATTAATAGTAAATAAAGTTCAGTATGATACTACCACATAAATTTTTTAAACATAGAAAAAATAATCTTTAATGTTTATTAAGTTTCCATACATATTTTCTTGAAAGCTAAATGTTTATGTTTTGCCTCAAAATATGTAATTTCCTCTCCTTCCCCAAAAAGTGTCAGTACCAGATAGTATTTGATCATTATGACCAAAATATTGTTTTTAAACCATTATGACCAAAATGTTATCTTTAATTATTAAATAGTAAGAATTTATCTTTTAGATTATCATCTGTAGAGCAATATAATAGTATTTATCCATGAATTCAATATTTAATTTAAAAACAAAATTCTAGTCTATAAGTAATATACAAACCAAATATACAGCGTATAAAGTTATGCAGAATTGATTTAGGATCTTTCGTAATGTATCCACAATATCAATAGATGGTTGTTGTTTGTTTCTGACACAGCAAAAGTGATGAAATAAAACATACCATGTATTTGTCTAATAAAAACACAAAGGCATTTTATACTTGCATGATATTACTCTTAAAAGCCTTATCATTCAAAGAAAAATGCTTCCTTCAGATACATCAATTTTTCACTATTTTTATGTCTGTATAACTCAACCAGTTTGACTTAAATAGTAAAGTAGATGAAAAATAAACAAAAATATCCCAAAGCTGGAAATTATATTAAGATTTATTAGATTTTGTTCCTCTACTTCTTAAATTACATTTTTATAAAAAAAAACCACTACCTATCTATGCATAATGATTAAATCAAAATATGACTGATAGAGAACATGTGTTTTCCTTTATGTAAGAAAGTACTCAAAAAGAATAAGCCAAATGTACTCATTTCTATATAAAATATTTTTTATCACCATCATTATTATCAGCAAATTTATAGTTATATGAGTTATCTGGTGGGATGGGCACACAGCTAATGAGGTGATTATCACTTTGGCATTCTATATGTTGATAATGTAAAGGAGTTATATTTGCTAAGACATTTATTGTTTTATTTATAAGAAAGTACACTAAATTTACAGTAGAAAAAAACACAAAAAGAGAAATCGTCTTGTGTAGCTGTAGTTAATTAATCTAATTAAACTTTAAAGAATATTCTCTTCAGTTCAGTTCATTAGCTCAGTCGTGTCCAACTCTGCGACCCCATGAACTGCAGCACGCCAGGCCTCCCTTTCCATCACCAACTCCTGGAGTTTACCCAAACCCATGTCTATCGAGTCAGTGATGCCATCCAACCATCTTATCCTCTGTCGCCCCCTTCTCTTCCTGCCCTCAATCTTTCCCAGCATCACGGTCTTTTCAAATGAGTCAGCTCTTTGCATGAGGTGGCCAAAATATTGGAGCTCTTATCATTTTTCAAATATTAAGTTTCCACATACAAGTACTAGGACAAATTCTAGTGCCATAAAATGGTTAGAAATTGCTCCAGATAATATTTAGAAAAAGTATTTTTATTTTGTTTTATTTTATTGGAAAGTCTTCCTAACACAATGTGATGATTACTTTTTAAGTTTTGCCTGATGTTGATTTTAAGTGTATGTATGGCATCACCGACTCGATGGACGTGAGTCTGGGTGAACTCCGGGAGTGGGTGATGGACAGGGAGGCCTGGCGTGCTGCGATTCATGGGGTCGCAAAGAGTTGGACACGACTGAGCGACTGAACTGAACTGATACAATGTGTATGTATGTTTATGTGTGTGCATATAATACTTTCATTCCTTTCATATTTTTCTTTTGCCCCATGATCCACGTAATTGTAGCATAATGCTTCATTACACTGAAGTGAAAAGAAAGAGTCAAATGAGTATGTTATGAAAAAGTACTAATATTTTATGTCATGTATGGAATTTATAGAAGTATTTTAAATATTCTGTTACCACTTAAAACAGTGGCTTGTATTTTACCTATCTCTGCAACATTTTTGTAAATCCAGGCTCATATCTTTGAGGTGGGCATGAATGAGCAGCTGAACAACAATTCTATTTCCCTTCAACTCAATGTCTTCCTTTTTACTTATTTCTGCAACTTTTTTGTAAATCCACTCTTGCATCTTTAAATCTTCTTGCCTCAGGAGATGTCAAAATTGAATCAAGAATTTTCTAAAGGCTATTACTATAGTTACATCACTTCATTTTCTTTTAACACAATGGACATGAGCATCATTGTAATATTCAGTTCAGTTCAGTCCTTCAGCCTTGACTGACTCTTTGTGATCCCATGGACTGCAGCATGTCAGGCTTCCCTTTATATCACCAAGCCCAGAGCCTACTCAAGCTTATGTCCATCGCATTGGTGATGCCATCCAACCATCTCATCCTCTGTCGTCCCCTTCTCCTCCCACCTTCACTCTTTCACAGCATCAGGGTACTTGCCAGTGAGTCAGTTCTTCCCATCAGGTGACCAAAATATTGGAGTTTCAGCTTCAGCAACTCCTTGCAATGAATATTCAGGACTTATTTCCTTTAGGATGGACTGGTTGGATCTCCTTGCTGTCCAAGGGAGTGTCAAGAGTTTTCTCAAACACCGCATTTCAAAAGCATCAATTCTTCGATGCTCAGCTTTCTTTACAGCCCAGCTCTCACATCCATACATGACTATTGGAAAAGCCACAGCTTTGACTAGATGTACCTTTGTTGGCAATGTCTCTGCTTTTTAATATGCTGTCTAGATTGGTCAGAAATTTTCTTCCAAGGAGCAAGTGTCTTTAAATTTCATGACTACAATCACCATCTGCAGTGATTTTGTAGCCCAAGAAAATAAAATCTGTTTCAGTTTTCACTGCTTCCCCATCTATTTGCCATGAAGTGATGGGCCAGATGCCATGATCTTCATTTTCTGAATGTTGAGCTTTAAGCCAGCTTTTTCACTCTCCTCTTTCACTTTCATCAAGAGGCTCTTCAGTTCTTCACTTTCTGTCATCAGGATGATGTCATCTGTGTATTTGAAGTTACTGCTATTTCTCCCGGAGTCTTGATTCCAGCTTGTGCTTCATTAAGCCCGGCATTTCACATGATGATTTCCAGTACTCTTGCCTGGAAAATCCCATGGACGGAGGAGCTTGGAAGGCAGTAGTCCGTGGGGTCACTGAGGGTTGGACAGGACTGAGCGACTTCACTTTCACTTTTCACTTTCATGCATTGGAGAAGGAAATGGCAACCCACTCCAGTGTTCTTGCCTGGAGAATCCCAGGGAAGGGAGGGGCCTGGTGAGCTGCCATCTATGGGGTCGCACAGAGTCCGACAGGACTGAAGCGACTTAGCAGCAGCAGCACTCTGGGTCTAAGTTATGTATAGCTCACAGGAAGTGCCCTGTCTATATCCCCTGCTGCTGCTGCTGCTGCTAAGTCGCTCCAGTCGTGTCAGACTCTGTGCGATCCCATAGACGGAAGTTCACCAGGCTTCCCCGTCCCTGGGATTCTCCAGGCAAGAATACTGGAGTGGGTTGCCATTTCCTTCTCCAACGCATGAAAGTGAAAAGTGAAAGTGAAGTCGCTCAGTCGTGTCTGACTCCTAGCGACCCCATGGACTGGAGCCTACCAGGATCCTCCGTCCATGGGATTTTCCAGGCAAAAGTACTGGTGTGGGGTGCCATTGCCTTCCCCAACCCACTCTTAAAAACAGTTGAGAAACGGGGAGTCTTAAATACTAGTCTGTGATGTGTTGAAGTCAAATGTCAAAATCTCCTGCAGCAACTGGGAAATGTAGCCTGCAGAAGTAATAACATGTAGTTACTGACAGGAACTCTCTTTTCCAAGGAAAATATTGTAGTTCTGGACTCTAAAGTAGAGTAGAAACCACGTGGAGAAAAGCATCCTCTATTTTGAATGAGAGATTACTATTTGCTTACTTTTAGCATCCTTTCTTTTTTAATTCACCAGGTTTCAAGAGATTTTGACTTTCTCTAGGCCATGTGTGATTGCTAAATCACTTCAGTCATGTCCATGGAATTTTCCAAGCAAGGATACTGGAGTGGATCTCCATGCTCTATTCCAGGGGATCTTCCCAAACCAGGGATTGAACCTCAGTCTCTTGTTTTTTTTTTTTTGTTTGTTTGTTTGTTTTGAAACAATCTCAAAGTTAATAAATGTGGCAAGTACCCACAAATAACTTGTATTTTCTGAATCATCTAAGACTAAACTGCTGACATGATATCCAATCACTTGCAAAAGCATTTCTACGTTTATTTCTTCCAATCATGTTCTCAGTTACAGTTCAGTTGCCCAGTGATGTCCAACTCTTTGTGATCCCAGGAACCGCAGCATGCCAGGCCTCCCTGTCTATCACCAACTCCCAGAGTTTACGCAAACTCATATCCTTTGAGTCAGTGATATCATCCAACCATCTCATCCTCTGTTGTCCCCTTCTACTCCTGCCCTCAGTCTGTCCCAGCATCAGGGTCTTTTCATATGAGTCAACGTTTCCTATAACCTGGCCAAAGTATTGGAGTTTCAGCTTCAACATCAGTCTTTCCAATGAACACCCAAGACTGATCTTCCTTCAGGATGGACCTGTTGGATCTCCTTGCAGTCCAAGGGACTCTCAAGAGTCTTCTCCAACACCATAGTTCTAAAGCATCAATTTTTCAGAGCTCAGATTTCTTTATAGTCCAACTCTCACATCCATACATGACTACTGGAAAAACCAATGCCTTGACTAGATGGACCTTTGTTCACAAAGTAATCTTGCTGCTTTTTAATATGCTGTCTAGGTTGGTCATAACTTTCCTTCCAAGGAGTAAGTGTCTTTTAATTTCATGGCAGCAATCACCATCTGCAGTGATTTTGGAGCCCAGAAAAATAAAGTCTGACACTGTTTCCACTGCTTCCACATCTATTTGCCATGCAGTGATGGGACCGGCTGCCATGATCTTAGTTTTCTGAATGCTGAGCTTTAGGCCAACTTTTTCATTCTCCTCTTTCACTTTCAAGAGGCTCTTTAGTTCTTCACTTTCTGCCATCAAGATGGTGTCATCTGCGTATCTGAGGTTATTGACATTTCTCCCCACAATCTTGATTCCAGCTTGTGCTTCCTCCAGCCCAGTGTTTTTCATGACTTACTCTGCATATAAGTTAAAGAAGCAGGGTGACAATATACAGCCTTGACATACTCCTTTTCCTATTAGGAACCAGTCTGTTGTTCCATGTCCAGCTCTAACTGTTGCTTCCTGACCTGCATACAGATTTCTCAAGAGGAAAGTCAGGTGGTCTGGTATTCCCATCTCTTTCAGAATTTCCACAGTTTATTGTGATCCACACAGTCAAAGGCTTTGGCATAGTCAATAAAGGACAAATAGATATTTTTCTAGAACTCTCTTGCTTTTTTAATTATCCAGCAGATGTTGGCAGTTTGATCTCTGGTTCCTCTACCTTTTCTAAAACCAGCTTGAACATCTGGAAATTCACAATTCACGTATTGCTGAAGCCTGGCTTGGAAAATTTTGAGCATTACTTTACTAGTGTGTGAGATGGGTGCAATTGTGTGGTAGTTTGAGCATTCTTTGACATTTTCTTTCTTTGGGATTGGAAAGAAAACTGACCTTTTCCAGTCCTGTGGCCACTGCTGAGTTTGCCAAATTTGCTGGCATATTGAGTGCAGCACTTTCACAGCATCATCTTTTTTGATTTGAAATAGCTCAACTGGAATTCCATCACCTTCACTAGCTTTGTTCATAGTGATGCTTCCTAAGGCCCACTTGACTTCACATTCCAGGATGTCTGGCTTTAGGTGAGTGTGAGTTATCACACCATCCTGATTATCTGGGTCATGAAGATCTTTTTTGTACAGTTCTTCTGTGTATTCTTGCCACTTCTTAATATCTTCTGCTTCTGTTAGGTCCATACCATATCTGTCCTTTGTTGAGCCCATCTTTGCATGAAATGTTCACTTGGTATCTCCAATTTTCTTGAAGAGATCTCTAGTCTTTCTCATTCTAATTTTTCCCTCTATTTCTTTGCACTGACTGCTGAGGAAGGCTTTCTTAGCTCTCATTGCTATTCTTTGAAACTTTGCATTCAAATGGGTATTTCTTTCCTTTTCCTTTGCTTTTCACTTCTCTTTTTTCACAGCTATTTGTCCGTCCTCCTCAGACAGACATTTTGCTTGTTTGCATTTCTTTATCTTGTTCTAGAAAAACCAAAATACAAGCATAAAGATAAGGAATTTATATTAATATAGTACTACAATCTGCTCCTGAGGCCATTTAAATTTCCACAGTTATTCTAGTAATATCCACTTAAGTAAAGGGCTCAAATTCAGAATTGCACACATACATTTATTTTCTAGCTAATTTTAATTTCATTCATTTGGAACAGTTCTCAGTGTTATCTTGATTTTCATGATCTTGACACATGGAAATACAAATGCTAGTTATTTTCTATAATGCCCTTCAACTTGGGAGTCTAAAATGTTTCATCATAATTAGATTCATATTAAGCATCTTTGGCAGATTTGACAAAGAGCAGTGTCATGTCCTTTCCATCCAGTCCTATTAAGGGCACGCTGTTTTAATTTGTCTCATTACTTGTTTTTTTTTTTTTTTTTAATTCTATTTTTTAACTTTACAATATTGTATTGGTTTTGCCATATATCAACATGAATCTGCCCCAGGTATACACATGTTCCCCATGCTGAACCCTCCTCCCTTCTCCCTCCCTGTACCATCCCTCTGGGTCATCCCAGCCACTATGGAGAACAGTGTGGAGATTCCTTAAACAACTGGAAATAGAACTGCCTTATGACCCAGCAATCCCACTGCTGGGCATACACACTGAGGAAACCAGAATTGAAAGAGACACATGTACTCCAATGTTCATCGCAGCACCGTTTATAATAACCAGGACATGGAAGCAACCTAGATATCCATCAGCAGATGAATGGATAAGAAAGCTGTGGTACATATACACAATGAAGTATTACTCATTACTTGTTTTTTGATTTTGAGCACCTGATTAAGATGACACATAACTAATATTATCCATTCTAAGGTTATTCATTTTTTTCCTTTCTTTTTATATATATATATATATATATATATATATATATATATATATATGTATGGGATGGAGATATTCTGAGACTTCATCATACATCTATTCACTAATTTGTATTAGTATAGGTTCCTAAGTTCTTATTTTAGTTAACTGAGTATAATTCATTAATATCACCATGTTGATATTTAAATATTTTGTATAGTGAATATCTCTTTTTTTATATTTTTATTTTTTTAATTTAATTTTTTAACTTTACAATATTGTATTGGTTTTGCCATATATCAAAATGAATCCACCACAGGTATACATGTGTTCCCCATCCTGAACCCTCCTCCCATCTCCCTCCCCTACCATCCCTCTGGGTCATCCCAGTGCACCAGCCCCAAACATCCAGTATCCTGCATTGAACCTGGACTGGCGACTCATTTCATATATGATATTATACATGTTTAATGCCATTCTCCCAAATCATCCCACCCTTGCCCTCTCTCACAGAGTCCAAAAGACTGTTCTATACATCAGTGTCTCTTTTGCTGTCTCGTATACAAGGTTATTGTTACCATCTTTCTAAATTCCATATATATATGTTAGTATACTGTATTGGTGTTTTTCTTTCTGGCTTACTTCACTCTGTATAATAGGCTCCAGTATCTCTTTAAATTGACTTTCATATTTCTAGGCATGCACTTATCATTTTTGAGCTATTTTCTGGCCTAGAAAAGAGGCTATTGGGATCTTATTTTGTACTTTCCTTATTCCACTTCTAAAATGAGTCATTTCTCCAAGGAATTTGGATTATTGTAATGGAGAATAGATAATAGGAAAGAAGATTTTGATGCTAGGCATGCTCATTACTATTGGTATGCCAACCAGCCTTAGTCAGCCCCACCTACTGTTTGTGACCGGAGTGAGTGTTCAGGAAAGGAAAGAGATGTGGAAAGGGAGGAATAACTACAGTTTATTTTTATTTGTTGCATCATAGGTTAGAATAACAAAATCCCAGAATGAGACATTTAAACTTTCACAAAAATAAACTATTTTATGTAGTGCAAACTTTGTGACATACTGTCTATGATTATTGAATATTTTGAATAACTGTATCTTAAAAATATTTTTATTTTAAACACATTATATATTAATATTATTAGGTTAAGTGTTTACTGTTATCTTAAAAAAGTTTGTGTCTAAGATTAAAAACTCAAATGTTGTTTGATATAGGAAATTTAAATTAAGCCTGACTGCTTCAGTAAAGCATAAGTTATATATTAAAGCTATATTTTAATTAGTTTACATGAGTTTAATACTAAAATATTAGTATGAATTATAAACATTTGTCAATGTATTCTGTTATAAAATATCAAACTAAGAAATAGAGTAAAAACAATCAATATTACATATACACTATCAGAGTAGACTGAGTCAAAAATATTTTGTGACCTTGTCACAATATTAGTGAGTTTATTTCTTGGTTTTATATTATCTCCTACAGATATATATATGTCAATGTCATAATTAATCCTTTTAATGTTAATTGAATGGTCTTGTAAAATAGCTGTTTATGCCCCAAATCAATGACGATATGCCAAGAATTTTAAAATGGGTAAAGATAATATGTGAATTACTATTCTTGGTAGGATAACAATAAAGTTTATCAGTGATAAAGATAATTTAAGAAATCATAGCTGACAACAAAATGTTCAGAATAAATCAGACCACATCCAACCACACTTAGAGTAAGCAGCTTTATAGACTGATATCTACCATGAGACAACTCAGAGAACAGAATTGAAAATTTTAAATAGTGATTGTATAATAGAAGGATGCAATACTCAATACAGACATCTTTTGGGGAAAGAAGTAAGATTCCAAAATTGAAGTACCTAGGAAGGAGACTTGTCCACCTGGATGGTGAATATAAACATTGCAAAGAAAGACTCACATGAAATGTTTATCCCTGGTCCTATGGTTCATAAAACACATCTGAAATCTCAGCTGATTTAATAAGAAAAGCCTAACTATCTAGGTCCCATGGTAAACTAAGAATTATGAACTTCAAATTATGAATAAAAATATAAATATTACACATCCATTAATATAAACAACAAACTATGACAGAATGAAGTGTGAGAAGGGTGAAAATATTACATACCTTGCAACCCAGAAATTCTCTTTGCCAGTATGTACGGAGGGAAAGGGCATCCCTGGTAGCTCAGTGGTAAAGAGCCCACCTTCCGATGCAGGAAACGTGGATTCGATCCCTGAGTCGGAAAGATCCCCTGGAGAAGGAAATGGCTACCCAACCCTGTATTCTTCCCTGGGAAATCCCATGGACAGAGAAGCCTGGCAGGTTATAGTCCTTGGGCTTGCAAAGTAGTTGAACACAGGTAAGTGACTAAGCAACACCAGCAACAAGCCAAGGAGAAACTTTGTCAGTAGGTACTCTGGGATACATTTCCATGAATGTTCAGAGCAGTACTTTTCATAAGAAATTTTAGAGGAAAAAAAAAAAACGAAAAAAAAACTAGATTTCACTGGCAAAAAAATGGATGTATGAGCTATAGAGAATGTGTGAGTAACTGAATTAGGGTGAGCACAACAATAGAGATGAATCATAGAAATGTAACTGAAAAAAACAGCTGATGCCTTGGGAATGTGCAAAAACAGTGAGGTCCAATTACTAAGTTAAAAGAATAATATGTGAGTGTGGGTGGGTATCTCTGTGTGTGTGTGTGTGCACATATGTCCTTTTTAATAACATCATGGATGCTTTAAAACTTTATAACATATGATACTGAGATTCAAGATGTCTTCTCAGATGAAATGCTCAGAAATGATGGTGTCAATGGAGGAAATAGGTCAAATTTCTGAGCTGGTTTACTGGTACTTATTAACAAATGAAAACAAGATAACCAACATGAGGCAATAAATATAAAAAGACCATTAAAGAATTTAAATGAAAGTATAACAGTAGAGCACCGAAGAATTGATGCTTTTGAACTGCCATGTTGAGAAAGACTCTTGAGAGTCCCTTGGACTGCAAGGAGATCCAACCAGTCCATTCTAAAGGAGATCAGCCCTGGGATTTCTTTGGAAGGAATGATGATAAAGCTGAAACTCCAGTACTTTGGCCACCTCATGTGAAGAGTTGACTCATTGGAGAAGACTCTGATGCTGGGAGGGATTGAGGGCAGGAGGAGAAGGTGACGACAGAGGATGAGATGGCTGGATGGCATCACTGACTCAAAGGATATGAGTTTGAGTAAACTCTGGGAGTTGGTGATGGACAGGGAGGCCTGGTGTGCTGCGATTCATGGGGTCACAAAGAGTCGGACAGGACAGAGCAACTGAATTGAACTGATAACAGTAACAAAACATTGCAATAATTTATGTATGTGGGGGAAAAAAGGGCTTCCTGGTATCTCAGAAAGTAGAGAATCTTCCTGAATTGCAGGCAGATTCCTTCCCTGGGTCTAGAAGATCATCTAGAGAAGGGAATGGCAATCCACTCTAGTGTTCTTACCTGTAGAATTCTATGGACAGAAGAGCCTAGCAAGCTAAACACGGGTCACAAAGAGTCAGATACGACTGAGTATGCTAAAAACCATGGGGTCGTAAAGAACTGTACAACTAATGCTGCTGTTGCTGCTAAGTCACTTCAGTCGTGTCCAACTCTGTGTCACCCCAGAGACAGCAGCCCATCAAGCTCCCCTGTCCCTGGGATTCTCCAGGCAAGAGCACTGGAGTGGGTTGCCATTTCCTTCTCCAATGCATGCAAGTGAAAATGAAAGTGAAGTCGTATCCAACTCTTAGCAACCTCATGGACTGAAGCCTACCAGGCTCCTCCGTCCATGGGATTTTCCAGGCAAGAGTACTGGAGTGGGGTGCCATTGCCTTCTCCGATGTAGTTAATACACATACATAAAAAAGCTATACCCGTTTGTATCAGAACATTTGTAACTAATGCCATCTCAGAGTTCTAATCAGTTTTTAATAGTAGCTTTGTTTTTATTTTCAGTGTTAAAAGTGTTTTAAAAAGATGAAGTATCTTAACTGCAAAGAATGTTTACATAAGTCATCAATGAATTTTAAATTTTGGAGGAAATGTAATTTATGAAACTAAAGCTCATGCTCTAATAATTATTTAACCAGAATGGATGTTGGAGTCTAGTGGAATTAGTTGGGTGTCCTAGAAGGGGTGAGTGGCAGGGACTGTGGTATGAAGTGTGAGCTGGGAGAGAAGAGAAACAGTACAGGGCACACACTGGCCTGGGGTTATTGCTGAATTGGTGAATTTATATGGGCAGTTTTGCAGTGGGGTGTTAGCGCACAGTTAGTTTGAGGAAGGAAACTCCCATGCATTGTCCAAGCTGGAATTATTGAGAGAATTTGCATGGTAGATGAGGTCATTTGTGAAGTGTCACAGTTAAAGGAGAATGGAGTGTTTAGTTGTGGTAGTGACGTGACAGAATCCCAGAAAGAGTGGTTAGAACCCAAATACTCTGTGAAGGGTGTCTACACACAATACCAGTGCTTGCGTACATACTGAAAAACAGGTCAAAAGAAAACACATTGAGAAAAACAGAAGACTGGTTACGCTGTCTGAAAAGGAGATAGTTACAAACATGGAATTCAAGAAATCAGTATGTCCATTGATTTTGATAGATAATAGAGGTAGGTAGATAGCTAGCTAGCTCTGTGTATGCATACATGCGCATGCATGGCCACAGACGTGTGAAGCTTGCTCTGTCCATCATAAGGCATGAATGCAGCTACATTCAAATAACAATAAACACATCAAGGTCTCAAACTTTCTTTCCAAATATAATCCTCCACAGTTATCCAGAAACAAGAATTCCTTAAGGAAATCACAGGTTTCCATGCCAGAGGACGAAAAGTACAATGTGACGTTGGAATATATTTTGTGCCAGAAAATAAGAATTCAAGGAATGATTGAGGCATGACAAAAATCACAAAAGCAAGCTTAAAGAATTCCCATGGACAGATATAGGACATTTTGAACATCAAAATAATAATGAGGATGGATCATAACCCACTGAATACAAAAGGAATCCAAGAGTCCATTGCAGTATGAATAGCTAGGTGAATGCCACTTGAACAGTATGGCTACTTGTCTGAGTACCTGGAATACAAAAAATTATAAGGGTTAGTTAGCTGTTTCACCAGACTTGAAAATATAAGAATGGGTCAATAAATGAGAGCGCTACAGATATGAATTTGACAGGGTGTTTCTGTTTTAATAATGATATAATGGAGCCAGAACTAGGAGTTATCTACAGTCTTGTAACATTCTCAAGTCTATCTTAGTTTGCAAAACCATTCAGTTTAGTTACACACCAGAAATATCAGGAAGGGAAAGAAATGTGTCACTGTCACTTTTCAAAGCGACCAGCCTTATGTGCAAAGTGTTATATCAGTGTGGTTGATTCTTACTTTGGTGACCATGAAAAAGTCCTCCTGGCATTAACAATCTTATGTGGTCCTTTCTCAAACTAATTCTAGACAAGGCCTGTGAGTGCATTCAATTCAGTTCAGTCACTCAATCATGTCCTACTCTTTGTGACCCCATGGACTGCAGCACGCCAGGCCTCCCTGTCCATCACCAATTCCTGGGGTTTACTCAAACTTATGTCCATTGAGTCAGTGATGCCATCCAGCCATCTCATCCTCTGTCATCCCCTTCTCCTCCTGCCCTCAATCTTTCCCAACATCAGGGTCTTTTCAAATGAGCCAGCTCTTCGCATCAGATGGCCGAAGTATTGGAATTTCAGCTTCAACATCAGTCCTTCCAATGAACACTCAGGACTGATCTCCTTTAGGATGGACTGGTTGGATCTCCTTTCAGTCCAAGGGATTCTTGATTGTCCCCACAGTTCAAAAGCATTAATTATTTGGTGTTCAGCTTTCTTTATAGTCCAACTCTCACTATAATGTGAGTGCATTAATTATTAGCATAAAATATACAGAAGTATTTATAGATCATGGCACATTATATCTGCAAATTTCTACTACATGATTAAGAGCAAAAAATTTGTTTAGGAAGGGAGATATATATAAACAAATGGCCAAAATGTTAGTATGGATAAAGGGTATATGGGAGTTCTTTGTTCTACTTTCAGATCAGATCAGATCAGATCAGTCACTCAGTCGTGTCCGACTCTTTGCGACCCCATGAACCGCAGCACGCCAGGCCTCCCTGTCCATCACCAACTCCCGGAGGTCACTCAGACTCACATCCATCGAGTCAGTGACTTGTCAATAAGTATGAAAATATACTAATATAAAAATAATGAAATTGATATGTTTTTAATAATATTGTTAAGTCCAGAATTTTCAGGGACAGATAAGACAAATGAAAAGCATTAAGTAATGGATGAAAAGTGAAAGTCGCTCAGTTGTGTCCAGCTCTTTGCCACACAACAGTCCAGAATACTGGAGTGGCTAGCTGTTCCCTTCTCCAGGGGATCTTCCCAACCCAGGGATCGAATCCATGTCTCCCACATTGCAGGCAGATCCTTTTCCAGCTGAACCACCAGGGAAGCCCGATAGGTGTATACAAATAAGGTCCCTAAGCAGAAAGAACCACTTCTAGATTGTAGCTGACCTTAAAATAAACTTTTGCTGAACATTTCCTGAATTGTGGGGCAAAAATATTCTCCTTAGCTCTGGCATCTTGGTGCTTTATTCATGCTGCTTCTGAGTTATGAAGACGAAAAAATGATATTTAATATCATCGCTTCCCTGCTTCATGCAGCCATTGAGAACAGAATGTTGGGTTTGAGAGGTGTTCAAATAAACATAAACTGGCCCTTGAGCAATCATTTACCTACCTGATTTTTTTTAATCTACATATTTGAAAGATCCAAAATAATGGAACAAACCTTCTTAGTATTATATAAAGTAAAATTCATGTGAAAACTGAACAGGGGCTCTCAGAATTATAAATGATGTACTCTATCCATCTGAGCTAATATGCGGATAACCATTCATTGTCATATATTCTCTTTTCCTCAATATTGGGTTTTCTATTGCTTGTTGAACTTTTCACCTCCATTACTTGCTTAAGGGTTTCATTAATATTAGTTCATGTCATTTTATTTTTATTACCATATTAAACACAGAGATGAAAAAATAAAGCCTTATATTAAGGAGTGACCAAAAAAAAAAAAAAAAAAGTATTTAATTGCCTGTGGTTCTTTCTCAGGCTCAACAAGGCCATTTTCAAATAGAAAAATACTGTTTATCATTTTTAATGCTGACTTGAGGTTTGCAAATAGAAAAGGATTTATGAATCCACTATCCTTGCAGTGGGAAAAAAAAAATGAGAACACATTTACACAGATAGGCAAATGGAAAATATAATAATACAAGTTTGTGTGTATTTTTAGAAGCAGAAATTAAACTTTAAAGTTTTAAGAGTTTATTGTCTAAAAAGTGATAAGCAAATTATTTTATAGGATATTATTCATAGAGCTGTGAAAACTATTATTATACTATGCTATATTTGTGTACTTGAAAGGAGTTTCAGTGAAATGTGCCAAATATTACTTTTAGTCAGCATGATCAGAATAATTTAATAGTGGTACTTCTGAGTTAAATAATTCCAAGTTTCTCTGATGTTGAGCCATCATAGACTTTTCATATAACAGTCACCAGTATCTCAGGGTTTAGACAATCTAGAACCTGAATTATACAACAAGAAATATCAAACCTTGAAGTAAAAACCAGCATCTTGTTGAGATAAATTTTGATTGGAGAGGGAAAACTAAAACCAAACCATTTAAAAATATAACTTATAGTAAATATAGTATGTGTCCTTGCATGCTAAGTTGCGTTGGTCATGTACAACTCTTTGCAGCCCTATGGACTGTAGCCTGCCAGGCTTCTCTGTTCATGGGATTCTCCAAGCAAGAATACTGGATTTGGTTGCCATCTCCTTCTCCAGAGGATCTTCCTGACCCAGGGATTGAGAAGTCTCCTGCATTTCCTGCATTGCGGCTGGATTCTATACTGCTTAGCCACCAGGGAAGCCCGTGATGTATGCACTTACTTTAATCATAAGCATCTTTGCAGGACCCCAAAATATTTTCCCTGGGTATTAAAGATCCCTGGAGGAGGGTGTGGCCACCCACTCCAGTATTCTTGCCTGGAAAATCCCACGGACAGAGGAGCCTGGCGGTCTATAGTCCATAGAGTTGCACAGAGTTGGACACAACTGAAGCAACTTTAGCATGCCCACATACTTGTAGGACCCCAGAATGCTTTAGTTATATTTGTCCTGGTGGTTCAGATGGTAAAGAATATGCCTGCAATGAGGAGACCCAGGTTAAATCCCTGGTTTGGGAAGATTCCATGGAGGAGGGAAATGGCAACCCTCCCTAGTATTCTTACCTGGAGAATCCCATAGACAGAGGAGCCTGGTCACAGAGGAGCATGGGGTCACAAAGGTTTGGACACTATTGAGGGACTAACACACACATACACACATATTTAAAGAAGTCAGAATCAGGTAGTAATACTGCAGTAACTTGAAATCATGCAACAGAAAAGCCAAGTAGGAGTGCATGTGCAGTCTGCTCATGCACACTGCATGTAGTGGTGATGGACTAAGTATTACATGCTGAGTCGTTCAGTTGTGTCCCACTCTTTGCGACCCATAGGCTGTAGCCTGCCAGGCTCCTCTGTCCATGGAGTTTTCCAAACAAGAATACTGGAGTAGGTTGCCATTTCCTACTACGGGGGATCTTCCCCACCCAGAGATCAAACACAAGTCTCCTGCATTGGCAGGCAGATTCTGCAGAGGACAAATGTTCTGCTTATATAATAAGAATGCAAAGCTGGGCTCAATTAGCTGGAGAGATTGCCATGTCACAGTGCTATCCAAGGTGTACTTCACCATAGCTTTCTATTTGGAAAATGATCTTTTGATGAGTTTAATGATGGGAGTGGGAATAATTGCCTTTTGTTTTAGTGTATACATGACCAACTATTCTAAGAGGAAAAGAAATCTAAAGTTTGACAGAGAAATAGAAATGATGTATCCTTAGAAAAGGAGGCACCTCGAGAGGAGAAGGATGAGAGAAGGAGAAGTGGTATGTAAAGCTATGACTTTAGTACTAGTTTTAAAAATACACTGACTTTTATTAGTCCCAAGCTTAAAGGCTCAACTGCAGCCTCCGCTTTCCCTTGTGGGTTTTTTTCTTTTCCCTCAAATGCTTTCCCCTCTATTGTCATTCTGGAAGGCTAGAGAATAAGATAAATGGTTCAAGCACAAAGAATGCTGATTTGATGAGAATGCAGAGCCTGCACTTTAGAGATCAGGGCAACACAACTTTAAGACTAAGTGTGCCTGAACCTGATTTTCATTTAGTGTACATCTCTATAAGACATTAAATGATTTTTTTTTAATCAAATAGCTTTGCAAAGCCTATTTCAAGTACGTTTTTTTGTTGTTGTTGTTAGTCAACATTTGCAAGAAACTCTTGGAAGCAAATCCATACTTGAGTTGGGAACTGCTTATAATAGTATTTTCCTAGGTAAAGACAAGGCCTTCAATAAAGATTTGTGGAATGAATGTATGTATATGCATTGGGTTGGTAAACTCTCATTTGTAACTTTGCTTTTAGTCTATAAAATGCAATTCAAATAAAGTTGGAGGAGGTTCAACCTTTTCGTTGCCATCTATAAAACTGATAACAATTTAGATTAGCCCGATTTGCTTTTGTTTGTAGATAAGCAAATGTACACTTACTGTTATAATAAAAATTTAAAACAGTGAATCTGGAAAACAAAGAAAACAGCAATTTCTAGGACTTTGCTAAGAGATTATTTTGTTGTTTTCACCATTTAATTTGCATAGCTAGCAAAATGAAAACTATTACTTCAATCAGATTTAGAGTAAGAATGAAAAATATGGGAAATAGTACCTTTTAATAAAACTCCAGAATTGCATTTTCAGAATCAAGAAGTTATGCAAAATAATCCAGAGGTCTGTCATTCAATATCTTACCACTCAGTAGGTCTCAATTTCAATTTAACAGTTATTCTTCTAATCCTCTTTCCATTAAAACAGGAAATTGCAACAACAACAACAAAAATTTAGCTGCATTTTCTTTTGAATATTTCTTATTCCTCAATAGATACAATTTTAAAAATACATAGTATTCATATTTGGTTCTGACTCTGACTCTTTTTTGTGACTATTTGAAGTTTATTTCTATAACATAAGTCTTCTCTGGTAGCTCAAATGGTAAAGAATCTGCCTGCAATGCAGGAGACTCATCTTCAGTTCCTGGGTTGGGAAGATCCCCTGGAGAAGGGAATTGCAACCACTCCAGTATTCTTGCCTGGGAAATTCCATGGGACAAAGAGCCTGAGGGGCTACAGCCCATGGGGTCGCAAAGAGTTACACACAACTAAGCAGCTAACACTTTCACTTCTTTCACTTTTGTATATACATAAGTCCATATAATATAATAAAATAGCAATATTTGTACTTAGGCATGAAAAAGAGACTGAAGATTGAATGAGTCCATGCACGTAAAGTTACTAAAGTGTTGTATTTCTAATGGTGTTGGCGATCTTGTAGTTCTACCTGCCCATCCCAAAGTTCTCTCTGATTTCTGATGCCTCAGTTTCTCTTGAGCAAGCTCACTGGGTAAACACTTCTGGGGAAGTGCAGACACAGTTAGTTACATGAAATCCATTAACAGGTCAACTGACTTAGAGAGGTGTCCTCCTATCAGGACCATTTTTTAATTTATTTGATTCTAACTGCTTTGGGTAACAGGGCCCACTTCTGGAATGGTGTCTGTATATCATATAGAATTATCTACACATCAGTCCTGTGTTTTGTGTCCCTTAGTCAGTTAGTCACAGGCAGCTCCTCATGTGGCCATAGGTGTGAGCTGAGAAAGAGATAATAAAGTAGGAATTATGGAGAATCAGACCACTTACTTGTGCCTGTCATATTCTGATCATACTGACCACTTGTGCTAGATAATACAGTTCTGCTCTGCATACTCAACTTTGTGGCGTGGTAAGCCTGATGACATCCCATTAGTAAGGAGCAGCTGAGATCAATGGTAACTTAGCAGCCCACTGTTATGTGTTCAGGCTCTTTTTAATATATATTTTACTTATTATTTAATTATTGGCTGTGCTGTGTCTTCATGGCTGCACGCATGCTTTCCTTTGTTGCAGTCAGCGGGGGCTACTCTGGCTTCTCATTACAGTGGTTTCTCTTGTTTCAGAGCTTGGGCTCTACGGTGCATGGGTTCAGTAGTTATGGTGCACAGGCTTACTTACTCTGTGGCATGTGAGGTCTTCCCAGACCAGGGCTCAAACCAGTGTACCCTGTATTGCATGGCAGATTCTTAACCACTGAACCATCAGGAAATCCCAGGTGTTCAGTCTTTAATGAAAACCAATAGCAAGCCAAGAGCTGTTTTTGTTTTTAAGGAGTATAGTTATCCTTAGGGTTTCAACTATGATTCATCTCTAAGGAACTTCCAGAAGTTCCAAATAGCATCGCTATCTGCAATGGACACTTCAAGCGTGACTAGATGTTTTGGATTATATGACCCAATAGCAGAGCATTTTGCATAGAAGGCTGGACTTGTTGCAGAGACTTTCCTGTGCTGATGCTCACTTGAAAGTAGAAACTTCTTGGATCATTCACTAATAGGCTGGAATAGCACACCCATATGAATGATACTTTGCATCCAAATTCAAACCAGACACACTGGGCACTGTGTCTCCTGTATGGTTATAGGAGGTCCAATAATTTACCATTCAACAGAGAAGGAGTATCTCAACATGCTGCACACCATGCAGTTCAGTTCAGTTCAGTTCAGTCCCTCAGTCGTGTCCGACTCTTTGAGACTCCATGAATCACAGCACACCAGGCCTCCCTGTCCATCACCAACTCCCAAAGTTCACTCAGACTCAAGTCCATAGAGTCAGTGATGTCATCCAGCCATCTCATCCTCTGTCGTCCCCTTCTCCTCCTGCCCCCAATCCCTCCCATCATCAGAGTCTTTTCCAATGAGTCAATTCTTCACATGAGGTGGCCAAAGTACTGGAGTTACAGCTTTAACATTACACCTTCCAAAGAAATCCCAGGGCTGATCTCCTTCAGAATGGACTGGTTGGATCTCCTTGCAGTCCAAGGGATTCTCAAGAGTCTTCTCCAACATCATAATTCAAAATCATCAATTCTTCAGCACTCAGATTTCTTTATAGTCCAACTCTCACATCCATACATGACCACAGGTAAAACCATAGCTTTGACTAGAAGGACCTTTGTTGGCAAAGTAATGTCTCTGCTTTTAAATATGCTATCTAGGTTGGTCATAACTTTCCTTCCAAGGAGTATATGTCTTTTAATTTCATGGCTGCAGTCACCATCTGCAGTGATATCGGAGTCCAAAAAAATAAAGTCTGACACTGATTTCACTGTTTCTCCATCTATTTTCCAGGAAGTGATGGGGCCAGATGCCATGATCTTCGTTTTCTGAATGTTGAGCTTTAAGCCAACATTTTCACACTTCTCTTTCACTTTCATCAAGAGGTGTTTTAGTTCCTCTTCACTTTATGCCATAAGGGTGGTGTCATCTGCATATCTGAGGTTATTGATATTTCTCCCAGCAATCTTGATTCCAGCTCGTGCTTCTTCTAGTCCAGCGTATCTCATGATGTACTCTACATATAAGTTAAATAAGGAGGGTGACAATATACAGACTTGACATACTCCTTTTCCTATTTGGAAACAGTCTGTTGTTCTATGTCCAGTTCTAACTGTTGCTTTCTGACCTGCACACAAATTTCTCAAGAGGCAGGTCAGGTGATCTGGTATTTGCCTCTCTTTCAGAATTTTCCACAGTTGATTGTGATCTACACAGTCAAAGGCTTTGGCTTAGTCAATAAAGCAGAAATAGATGTTTTTCTGGAACTCTCTTGCTTTTTCCATGATCCAGCAGATGTTGGCAATTTGATCTCTGGTTCCTCTGCCTTTTCTAAAACCAGCTTGAACATCTGGAAGTTCACGGTTTACATATTGCTGAAGCCTGGCTTGGAGACTTTTGAGCGTTGCTTTACTAGCATGTGAGATGAGTACAATTGTGTGGTAGTTTGAGCACTCTTTGGCATTGCCTTTCTTTGGGATTGGAATGAAAACTGACCTTTTCCAGTCCTGTGGCCACTGCTGAGTTTTCCAAATTTGCTGGCATATTGAGTGTAGCACTTTCACAGCATCATCTTTCAGGATTTGAAAGAGCTCAACTGGAATTCCATCACCTCCACTAGCTTTGTTCATAGTGATGCTTTCTAAGGCCCACTTGACTTCACATTCCAGGATGTCTGGCTCTAGGTCAGTGATCACACCATCGTGATTATCGGGGTTGTGAAGATCTTTTTTGTACAGTTCTTCTGTGTATTCTTGCCACCTCTTCCTAATATCTTCTGCTTCTGTTAGGTCCATACCATTTTTGTCCTTTATTGAGCCCATCTTTGCATGAAATGTTCCCTTGGTATCTCTGATTTTCTTGAAGAGATCCCTAGTCTTTCCCATTCTGTTGTTTTCCTCTAATTCTTTGCATTGATCGCTGAGGAAGGCTGTCTTATCTCTTCTTGCTCTTCTTTGGAACTCGGCACTCAGATGCTTATATCTTTCCTTTTCTCCTTTGCTTTTCACTTCTCTTTTTTTCACAGCTATTTGTAAGGCCTCCCCAGACAGCCATTTTGCTTTTTTGCATTTCTTTTCCATGGGGATGATCTTGATCCCTGTTTCCTGTACAATGTCAGGAACCTTAGAAATATCACTGGAGTGGAAGGTCTCCAATTTTTTGTTGCATCTTTTTCTTAACCTCTGGCATGGAAATGTCTTAGTGGTAAGTGCCATACATGCCTGCTAAATTGCTTCAGTCATTGTCTGACTCTTTGCAACCCTATGGACCACAGCCCACCAGGCCCCTCTCTTCATTGGAATCTCCCAGCAATAATACTGGAGTGGGTTCCCATGCCCTCCTCCAGGGAGTCTTCCTGATCCAGGGACTGAACCCACATCTCTTATATCTCCTGCATTCCAACAGGTTCTTTACTACTAACAACAGGTTCTTAGATATGGGCAGAGTAGCTGCTATTTTCTGCTCAGCAGTTTCAATCAGCCTGATGCCATCAATTTCATAGAATGGTGTGAAGTACTGTGGAAAGGAAAGGTATCAGGCTTCCTACAAAATAAAAAATGACTTGGGGGTCAAAAGCATTTACATCTCTGAGGTGGGCTGGTGAGTGTACCACCAGCCTTGCTAGCAAGAGATGTATGACTTCTGAAGAACATTACTAACAAGTGTCCAGAGAAGAAAGCTTTTTCCAGATCCATAGCTGTGTAGCAAGCACCAGAGGATGTGTTAATTTCCCATTTAGCATAACCACATCTGAAACAGTAATTGCAAAACAAATTAACAAATGATTTAACTTCCTGTAATCCACTGCCATTCTTCCAGATTCATTTTCTGCATAGGCCAAAATGACAAGTTGAATAAGATGCAGAGGAAATCACTTGGATTTTCCCACCATAAAAGTTCTCACACCACGAATCAGTAATGCTGTTGCCAGTTGCTAAAAATATTTATTCAAATTACACATTCTGGAATTGGTGAAATAACTACAGGATGTGGACAGGGAGATACTGTCCATGGGCCTACCATGAGATAGACCCAAGATGAAACTCCTATGATCGCTTGACTTCTGTCAACCCTTCTCTGACTAGTGGGCCATAGTGATGCTTTGGATGTTCAGGAATTAGTCAGTTCAGAATCTGTGTACAGTGATCCCTAGGGAATACAACTGTTTCTATTTCCTCAATACAGTCACAATGGTGAGTGTCCCCTAATCAAATAACTTCATGTCAATATTAAAAGAATAAATTTGTACACAGACATACAATGAAAATGCCATGTGATACAGAATGAGGATCGGTGATATTAAGAGTTGTCAGCAATCACTAGACACTAGAGAAAGCATGGAGGATTCTTACTTAGACGGGGCCTGGCCTTACCAACACTTCGATTCCAGTTTTCTAGCCTGCAGACCTGTTAGGGAAGATAGGTTTTGCGATTTTCAGCCAAACACTTCACTGTACTTTTTTATTGAATGCTAGGAAAATCACTGCAGATGGTGACTACAACCATGAAATTAAAAGACGCTTACTCCTTGGAAGGAAATTTATGACCAACCTAGATAACATGACATTACTTTGCCAACAAAGGTCCTTCTAGTCAAGGCTATGGTTTTTCCTGTGGTTATGTATGGATGTGAGAGTTGGACTGTGAAGAAAGCTGAGCACCGAAGAATTGATGCTTTTGAACTGTGGTGTTGGAGAAGACTCTTGAGAGTCCCTTGGACTGCAAGGAGATCCAACCAGTCCATTCTGAAGGAGATCAGCCCTGGGATTTCTTTGGAAGGAATGATGCTAAAGCTGAAACTCCAGTACTTTGGACACCTCATGCGAAGAGTTGATTCATTGGAGAAACTCTGATGCTGGGAGGGATTAGAGGCAGGAGGAGAAGGGGATGACAGAGGATGAGATGGCTGGATGGCATCACTGACTCAATGGACATGAGTCTGAGTGAACTCCAGGTGTTGGTGATGGACAGGGAGGCCTGGTGTGCTGCGATTCATGGGATAGCAAAGAGTCGGACATGACTGAGCAACTGAACTGGCTGAACTGAGTAAACTGTTATATGATAAATCTATTTATTTTCTTCTTTCTAGGGATACCATAATCAATACATAGGTCTCTGCAAGTCAGATTATTCATATTACTGCTTTGACTCTACTATACATTACCTCATCCACCTTGTCTCTGGTAATTACATGTTGCCCTTAGCCCCTGTCACCCCGAGGTCCCGTTATCTTCATTGCATTTAGGGAGCCCAGTTCAATAAGAGTTTGCACTATAATTTCCAACATACTGAAGTTGTGAACACAAGGCTCTTCAAGGATTCTGAGACTCTCCTCAAATTTATTTTTCACAGTCTTAGTAAAATGTGTGTCCTTCTAACCCAATCTAGATAAGCAGGACTTACACACATAATTCCATTCTCTCTCCATCCTGGGCTACCTTCCTCTACAGTATACCAAGGCAATTATGCATTTAACCCTCATCTGGGTGATCCAACAAACCAGACCAACTGTAAGAGTCCTTTCTGACACCTCAAACAACAAACTTGTAATCTAGAATCTCTGCTTAGTGGGCTCCTGTCCATAAATTTGGCCTACTCAAACTTCATTTCCTTTCACCATGGTGCCACACCCTTAAGATCCATTTCCACACATATCCTCATATTCCTGTTAATATAAATTAGAAAAGGGTTTCCCAGGTGGCGCTAGAGGTAAAGAATCCACCTGCCAATGCAGGAGGGGCAAAAGTGTGGAGTTCCATCCCTTGAGTCAGAAAGATCCCCTGGAGCAGGAAATTGCAACCCTCCCCAGAAGTCTTGACTGGAGAGTCCCGTGGACAGAGGAGCCTGGTGGGCTACAGTCCAAGGGACTGCAGAGAATTGGGCATGACTGAGCAGCTAAACACAAATTAGAAAATGTGTGTTGCTATTTTGGTGTACAGTGCACTACTTTGTGGGTCACAATCACCATTTGGGTCTCTTGGGACCTGAGTTTCTTTATAAATCTAGAACATAGGGGTGTTGGCCTAGGTCTTGAGGATAATCACCAGTGACTTGCTCTATAACTATCTTAGGGGAGGTCATTACAAATTCTTCAGACAGTGGAGAGCTCACATCCTCAAGGAGAGAATGAAAGCCTGCTTCTGAAACGTTGTTGCTAAATCACGCAAGGTAATGGCAACCCACTCCCTAATCCTGTGGACAGAAGAGCCTGGTTGGCTGCTGTCCATAGGGTCGCACAGAGTCGGACACAACGGAAGAGACTTAGCAGCAAACCATGAAGATGTCGGGATTCTTGGTCTCTGGAGAAGAAGAATTCAATCTGGGGCCAGAGACGAGGCTTGATCACTCAGAGCTTTTGTGTAAAAAAGTTTTATTAAAGTATAAAAAAGATAGAGAAAGCTTCTGACATAGACGTCAGAAGGGGGCAGAAAGAGTACCCCCTGCTAGTCTTTAGCTGGATGTTATATAGCTACTGCTACTGCTAAGTCAATGCAGTCGTGTCTGACTCTGTGTGACCCCATAGATGGCAGCCCACCAGGCTCCGCCGTCCCTGGGATTCTCCAGGCAAGAACGCTAGAGTGGGTTGCCATTTCCTTCTCCTTAGCTACCAGCACTCTGCTAATTAAAGAAAGGCAATGTCTCAAAACTTAGAGAATGGCACCAGGTGACTCATCCCAGGCCTGGGAGTGGGTTGCCATTTCCTCTAATGCATGAAAGTGGAAAGTGAAAGTGAAGTCATTCAGTTGCGTCTGACTCTTAGCGACCCCATGGACTGAAGCCTATCAGGCTCCTCCGTCCATGAGATTTTCCCGGCAACAGTACTGGAGTGAGGTGCCATTGCCTTCTCCGAGGCTAAATGCATAGTCTAGGGTAAATGCTAGGGTATATTAACTTAGCTGAAGACAAACATTTTCATAAAAAAAATGCATTGGTTAGCTCAAGGTTTGAGAAAAGTTAAGTTCAGGTGGAACCAGGTGTCATTATGCAATAGAGAATTTTAAGAGAAACCTCTTTAAATTTGTATGCTATGCTATGCTAAGTCACTTCAGTTGTGGCTGACTCTGTGCGACCCTATAGATGGCAGCCCACCAGGCTCCCCTGTCCCTAGGATTCTCCAGGCAAGAACAATAGAGTGGGTTGCCATTTCCTTCTCCAATGCATGAAAGTGAAAAGTGAAAGTGAAGTCGTTCAGTCTTGTCCGACTCTTAGTGACCCCATGGACTGCAGCCTACCAGGCTCCTTCATCCATGGGATTTTCCAGGCAAGAGTACTGGAGTGGGGTGCCATTGCCTTCTCTGTTAAATTTGTATACAGAAGGGGAAAAAATATAACACTAAATTGTTTCCTCCTGGCCCCTGAGAGAGATAAAAAATGTCTGACACTTGCAGCCTATTTCCTCCTTTTAGAGACCCCTGGCCTTCCTACCTGTTACCCTCTCACTTCTATGGGCAAAAAAGATTTGTCAAAATTGAAGTATTTGACATTGTCACCTTGGACTTCAGTTTCTGTTAAATATTTAGTTTGTGGTCTCCAATGGCAGCATTTTACTTATCTCTATTACAAAATCATTTCAAGGACTGCCAATGCTTTCTTTACCACTCAGAATGAATGTTTCCTTCCTATGCACATTCGAGAAACAATTCCAGAAAATCCAACACCATTTGAGAGAACACATTTTAAAAATTATCTTTCTCTAGATCTCTTTTTGGTACCAAAATTTGTATTAGCCTCTTTGACCAGAGAAGTAGAACCTATAGAAAATTAATTGCAAGGAATTGAGTCAGACAATTTAGGGAGTGGATAAACAAGTATCATATTGTTAGGGCAGGCCATCCTGCCCTAGGGGGGTCCTTTCAGGAAAAGAAGGCTGGAAGTCTGACACACAAGCTTAATCTGCAGTCTATAGTGGACATTTATTCTTGGAATTTATTCTGCTTTTAGAGTCTTTAAAATGATTTAATCAGGCCCACCCTGAATCAAACCCTTTCTTAAATTATTATTGTCTTTAATCCCAACTAGCTTTTGATTGAATAACTGGAGACTGCATCCAAGCTGGGACTCACTGATGGCTGGGCAGGTAAAGAATTCACCTGCAATGCCTACAATGGAAATAAGATACTTTCTAATAATATACTTAACTTTTCTTGAAATCCTTAAGGGTAGGAAGAATCCTAGGATGGAAGGCAGAATGTGATAAAACAAATGAGTTGTATGAAACACATGATAAAACCTCACTGAAGGAAGGTATGGAGGAATAAAATGCTAACCTAAGTAACTTTAAAAAGGAGGAGACTGTAAAACTAGGGGAAAAGGAACTATACACCAACACTGCACTCTAGTATTTTATCTGGGCATAGGATAACAATTCTGATATTACTTTGAAAAGTTCTGAAATTAGACAAGTAAAAGGATGGCAGACTGTGGGGGCCAAGTTCTTCACTGTCAGAGCCAGGGGATACAAGTTAGCAAGAGGATATACTCTGTGGTAAAAGTCATGTGGTAATATAATAAAGGTGAATATATCCGTCTAAATTTGTGTAGTTTAATAGAGATACATATGGTTACTTATGGAAATATTTGCAGATATCTGTATTTACATTGGAGAAGACAATGGCACCCCACTCCAGTACTCCTGCCTGGAAAATCCCATGGACGGAGGAGCCTGGTGGGCTGCAGTCCATGGGGTTACTGAGAGTTGGACACGACTGAGCGACTTCACTTTCACTTTTCACTTTCATCCATTGGAAAAGGAAATGGCAACCCACTCCAGTGTTCTTGCCTGGAGAATCCAAGGGATGGGGGAGCCTGGTGGGCTGCCGTCTATGGGGTCGCACAGAGTTGGACATGACTGAAGTGACTTAGCAGCATATCTACAGTACATGTAATTGTGTTGTCTTCTGAGATCTCAGTAACAAAAAACACATCTAGAATCAAACTTCAGTTTCTAATGGCATTCATTAACAAAAGGATTCAGGAGATGGGCTTCTGTGGTAGATCAGTGGTAAAGAATACACCTATCAGTGCAGGAGACACAGGTTCCATACCTGATTTAGGAAGATCCCATGTGCCACAAAGCAAATACTCCAATGTGCTACAACTACTGAGCCTGTTCTCTAGAGCTTGGGAGTCACAACTACTGAGCCCATGTCCAGCAGCTACTGAAGCATGGGTCCCCTAGAGCCCATGCTCCGCAATAAGAGAAGTTAGGGCAATGAGAAGCCCGTGCACTGCAACCAGAGAGTAATCCTTCTTTGTTGCAACTAGAGAAAAAAGCCCATGCAGCCATGAAGACCCAGCATAGCAAAAAATAAATAATTCAATAAAGGCTAGAGCAGAACATTTTTTTAAAAAAGGATTCAGGAGAAATAGCTGCCAGAGGACTCCTTGGACAAATGATTGGCTCTAGGACTAAGGAAAACAAAAATATAGAAGTTGAGCCTGGAGTATCTGTAGTGCCCAGAAAAAATATACTCAAAAAACAAAACAGTGATGAACATCAAAGAGACACCAGACTGAAAAAGCCAAACAGCCAAAGCTGAAAGAATTTAAGTAACCAAAAAAAGTAGTATTTGATAATAATGCAAATTATAAAATAAACATCTGTTAATCTATATTTACATTAATAAATTATATAAGCAAATTAATGGGAGAAGAAATAAATCTCCAGTGTAGAATTCCAACTGATTTATGAAGATAGTTTGCCCTCCAGAAAGAGTGTAAGGTCCCATTTCTTAAGTATAAGCTGTACATGGTGACCTCCTTTCAAAGAAGAGAATAAGAAAAGGATGGAACCAGGGAAAAGAGGGAAAAGAGGGAATAACTTCACACTAGAGAAATGACAAACACTTCCTCAGCCAAGTAACCAAAGTCAAATTCAACAATGGTGAATCATGCTGATATAATGCATCTTTAATATAATTTTATGAAAATGACACTTAACCTCTGTGATCTCAATCCTTACACCCCAGACCTCCAGTTTAATCATATGAAAAAAGCTGTATAGCCAAGAGAAGCTTAAGAAAACAGATGATTGAGTATAATTTGGTATATTGGAAAACATTCTGGTACAGACAAAAAGGCCCTAGAAAAAATAAAGCAAATCTGAATATCACATGAGCTTTCATTAATAATAAAGGATTAATATCGATTAATTAATTATAAGATGTGTACTATACTAATGTAACAAATTAATAATAAAGAAACTGTATGTTAGGAATAGGGAGTTCTTTGTAAAATACTTATATTTCTTATGTATATGAAAATGGATTTCAAATATGTTTATTAATTTTAAATATATATTTATGTTTTCTGTTTCTCTAAAATATGATTTATATACCCAGTGAGATATTTCTGCAGTTATGACATAGATACTCACAGCTTAAATCCTCAGATTTTTTTTATTTTTGGCATGATCTCGCTTAATGTAATATGAACTATAATCCTTAAAAAGAAAATAGCCTAAAGCCTTTCAGTTCAGTTCAATTCAGTTGCTCAGTCCTGTCCGACTCTTTGCGACCCCATGAATTGCAGCACGCCAGGCCTCCCTGTCCATCACCAACACCTGGAGTTCAATCAGATTCATGTCCATCGAGTTGGTGATGCCATCCAGCCATCTCATCCTCTGTCGTCCCCTTCTCTTCCTGCCTCCAATCCCTCCCAGCATCAGAGTCTTCTCCAATGAATCAACTCTTCGCATGAGGTGTTCAAAGTACTGGAGTTTCAGCTTTAGCATCATTCCTTCCAAAGAAATCCCAGGGCTGATCTCCTTCAGAATGGACTGGTTGGATCTCCTTGCAGTCCAAGGGACTCTCAAGAGTCTTCTCCAACACCACAGTTCAAAAGCATCAATTCTTCGGTGCTCAACTTTCTTCACAGTCCAACTCTCAGATCCCTACATGATCACTGGAAAAACCATAGCCTTGACTAGAAGGACCTTTGTTGGCAAAGTATTGTCTTGGCTTTTCAATATGCTATCCAGGCTGGTCATAACCTTCCTCCCAAGGAGTAAGTGTCTTTTAATTTCATGGCTGCAATCACCATCTGCAGTGATTTTAGAACCAAAAATAAATAAATAAATAAATAAAGTCTGACACTGTTTCCACTGTTTCCCCGTCTATTTCTCATGAAGTGATGGGATCAGATGCCATGATCTCCATTTTCTGAATGTTGAGCTTTAAGCCAACTTTTTCACTCTCCTCTTTCACTTTCATCAAGAGGCTTTTTAGTTCCTCTTCACTTTCTGCCATAAGGGTGGTGTCACCTGCATATCTGAGATTGTTGGTATTTCTCCCAGCAATCTTGATTCCAGCTTGTGCTTCTTCCAGCCCAGCATTTCTCATGATATAGTCTGCATATAAGTTAAATCACCAGGGTGACAATATACAGCCTTAACATACTCCTTTTCCTATTTGGAACCAGTCTGTTGTTCCATGTCTAGTTCTAACTGTTGCTTGCTGACCTGCATACAAATTTCTCAAGAGGCAGATCAGGTGGTCTGGATTCCCCTCTCTTTCAGAATTTTCCACAGTTTATTGTGATCTACACAGTCAAAGGCTTTGGCATAGTCAATAAAGCAGAAATAGATGTTTTTCTGGAACTCTCTTGCTTTTTCCATGATCCAGCAGATGTTGGCAATTTGATCTCTGGTTCCTCTGCCTTTTCTAATACCAGCTTGAACATCAGGAAGTTCATGGTTCACGTATTGCTGAAGCCTGGCTTGGAGAATTTTGAGCATTTCTTTACTGGCGTGAGATGAGTGCAATTGTGTGGTAGTTTAAGCATTCTTTGGTATTGCCTTTTTTGGGGATTGGAATGAAAACTGACCTTTTCCAGTCCTGTGGCCACTGCTGAGTTTTCCAAATGTGCTGGCATATTGAGTGCTGCACTTTCACAGTATCATCTTTCAGGATTTTAAATAGTTCAACTGGAATTCTGTCACCTCCACTAGCTTTGTTTGTAGTGATATTTTCTAAGGCCTACTTGACCTCACAATCCAGGATGTCTGGCTCTATATGAGCGATCACACCATAGTGATTATCTGGGTCGTGAAGATCTTTTTTGTACAGTTCTTCTGTGTATTTGGTTCTCCTTTTCTTAATATAACAGAAAACACAGAAGAACTGTACCAAAAAGATCTTCACAACCAAGATAATCACGATGGTGTGATCACTGACCTAGAGCCAGACATCCTGGAATGTGAGGTCAAGCGAGCTTTAGAAAGTATCATTATGAACAAAGCTAGTGGAGGATACCTGCCTTCAGGAATTTCTAAGATTACATTTGAAAGCCAATTTTTAGTATACATTGATTGTTTAAGTTTTAATGATATGAGAACTGATAAAATAGATTTATGCCCTAGGGAATGTGGTCACTATTTTAAAGCTCTGATAAATTCTTGTTGTCCTGTTTCTGTTGGGAAAACATTCAAAACATGAAGGATATTAGATACTGTGAAAGAGTAGCTAGGCAAGATAGTACAAAAATAAATGGGATCTGAAGTTTTTATTAGTATAAAACAAATAGCTTAATAAAAACTATTTTAATACCATATTTGAATGGATTGACAAGAATCACAATTATTTGTAAATGAAAAATCATGTATAACTCATTACCACAATTTGAGAAATTAAATATCAAAGATTATTTTGAGTTTGTATATAGCTTCAATTCCCTGTTCTGATTTTAGAAGAGCATCATAATTTTGTATCTGTTCTAATTTAATCTCTCAAAGGTATTCAGATGAATAAGGTTTTGTGTTTTCAAACAGTAAAAAGCGTTCCTTTTAATTTCTTAACAAAAATAAATTTCATAGAAGTAAAAATGTATTAAAAAATGATAAGACATATGAGAATGCAATATAGTAAACAGTGGTTATGTTTTCATTCATTACTTATATAGGGACTGCAGTTCATGCAGAAATTTCAGCTTTTTCCCTTAAGATTTTCATATATTGCTAAGACATTTTAAACTGTGTGAAAATTGTTCTTGAATGTTTCATAATACTAATGTGTTGTGGAAATGGCTTGTGAACTAATGCTACATCTAGAATACACTAGCATCACTGTGGAAGAAGTTGTTGCATACCTGCTAATTTAACATATAGTGACTTAAGTGAGAATTGAGGCAGCATAGATTATACTTGATATTTTTATGTGCTTTAAAAATTTTTAAGATAAAGTAATGAAGTAATAAAACAGGAGTGTAATTATATTTTGATAGTACTATTAAAACATTTAATCATATTTTAATAATATTACTTCTGTTGGTTAAATTTGCATGAGATTTTGGAAGCACTCATACCATTGATTGTGCTTAACTCTGTCAAATGAAGCCCTTGCTTTTGTTACCAATAGCTCTAAAAGCTGGATCACTCAGTAGCTGTATTTTTAAATTTCATTTTTTAAAAATCATAGTTTAGGACTTCTTGCTTTTCTCACTATACTTTTGTTAAATTTAAAGTCATATTCCAAATATTTTATATTTATAGAAAATAAATCTAACATCTCCATAATCTGGTCTTACATTAGTCTTTCCACATTTTACATCTTATGCATCGAGACCTAGTTTATATATCTTAAGTGAAAGTGAAAGTCTCTCAGTTGTGTCTGACTCTTTGAGACCCCATGGACTCTATTCTCCAGGGTGAAATACTGGAGTGGGTAGCCATTCCCTTCTCCAAGGGATATTCCCAACCCAGGGATTGAACCTAGGTCTCCCGCATTGCTGGAGGATTCTTTACCAACTGAGCTACCAGGGAAGCCCCTGGTACTCTTCTTAACCTCCTCCTTTACCCTTATTATATCTTCATATCATGTTCAAAGGAGTAAGTAAATTCGAGACATCCAAATAATTTGTCTGTAGAATTAATTTCAATATTAAGTGATAATGGCTTAAACAGGAGTTAATTTTCTCAACTAAACAGGCACAGAGTCATAGAGAATAAGTTAGTATTTTAGCTCTACTGAGGGAGCATTGGCCCAAGTTTTTTTTCTATCAGTCCCAGCCACGTGGTTTCCATATTTTAGGTCATTTCATGACTCAGGATATCTACTGGGACACCAACCATTTCTTGTGTTTGCCAGACAGCAGGAAAAAAAGAAAGGGGAAGGTGGGGGGCATTTAAAGGCTTCTCTCTCCTTAAAAAAAAATACATATATATATATGCACTGGATTCAGTTTAATGATATGTAATTTCAGCCACTATAGGCATACATATTCAATTTCTATTTGTTTTTCTTTTTATTTTGTGTATTTTTCTGTTTTTGTATCAAGTTTACATTTTCTTTTTTAAAATAACTAAAAGAGTTTACTGCTTCTTTTTGTTATTGAAGATGCAAAATTACAAAATAGTCACGTATACTAAGATTTTAAAGCACTTACTTATAAGTAAAGCCATCTCTGAAGTTTGCTTTTTGAAGTTACTAAATTTCTTTTTTTCACAATTTGTTTATTTAAATGATTTAACTCCTTTTTTAAAAAATTATTCCATTTATCTAGAAAATCCAACATAGTAATGAAATATTCACTCTTATTAACAGAAAGAAAGTGAAAAGTGAAAGTGAAGTCTCTCAGTCATGTCCAACTCTTTGTGACCCCATGGACTGTAGCCTACCAACCTTCTCCATACAGAGGATTTTCCAGGCAAGAGTACTGGAGTGGATTGACACTTCCCTCTTCCGGAAATCTTCTTTACCCAGGGATTGAACCACGGTCTCTCTCATTGCAGTCAAACACTTTACTATTTGAGCCACCAGGGAAGCCCATTTATTAACAGAACTTGTCTACAATCATATACAATTTTAATTTTATCTCCATAGATTTATTCCTTTTCTAAATTTTGATCATAGTATTTCTGTTTCGATTTTTATAATTTGACTAACAAGTACCATGTCAACCTTGTTATTCTTACATGAGCCTAATATGGATTTGTATCAAATTTAAAAAATCAAATTTTTCATTTCTAAATAATGTCTCTGCTTTTGTATTTAATATCTTCATTATTAGTATGTAGAGTGTTATTTGCAAAAAATTTTAGTTTCATGTTTTATTATTCAATTTAAATGTTGCTTCCTTATTAATGCAAGTGTTTAAAATGATGCATTTTTCTTTCTTCATAAATCTGTTGCCTTACAAATCTTCTGAAGGGTTTACAGTGTATAGTTTTTGAGACATGGACATTGTATGGTAAATTATCATGTCTTCAAGGAAACCATGCATAGTTAATGCAAGTGCAGGTTTACTGTCTGCATAGTACTTAGATGGAGCTGTTTTGCTGCTATTATGAGATATGCAGGTGTTAATCATTTACATTTTTACTGTTTTTTCTTATCACACTTGCAAACACTTCCCAAATAATGTGCATCAAATAAAGAACATACACTTGAGAGGCATCAATAGCAAATAAAAACCTGTTTTGTTGTTGGTACATATAAATACTAAGAAATTAAACTAATTTGCAAATTAAGAAAACCAACTATGTTCTTATGTATGCAATATAACATTTTATATTAAATTTTTTTTTTAAATATATTAGCCTTTCTGGACTTAACTACCTACATTCAATTTAGAGTTAATTTATTTCCAATCCAAGCAGAGTTTGTCTATCAATGTAATCTTTCTCCAGTCTCTGTATGTTACTCAAACTTGCTTAGTCATTTTATTACCTTTTAAAAGCATAGGCAACTTTCTAAGACATTTTATCAAAAATCACTTTCTTCTTTCCTTATGGGAAAGGTCATACTGATTCCATTTATAATAGAAAAGGATTCATAAAAATAAGAAGTTACATATTATACCTGTGCATGAGTGGTCAGAGAGAATCTTCTGAAAAATTATTCTCATGCCCTTCAAGCTCCATCCTTTTTAATTCTTCAGCATTTATAAGCTTTCTTAAGTAGATTCATTAATATTTTGTTTTAGTCAAACAAGTGAGAATTTTAAATAAGCTCTGTTGGAAGTAGCTGGCCAAGAGTCATCCCCTTTAGTCTAGCCTTCTTGGCCTTATGTCAGTGACCCCATTTCTCATTTTCTCCTGTGCCAGGCAGAGCTGATCCAAGCACTTAGCTTCTTTTGGATTAACAGAAGATGAACACTAGGGTCAGTTTATAAGACTTGGAAGGCGAGAAGAAATGAGCTCAATAAGCAGAGGAGCAGTCTGGAGTACAAACAAGGACAAGAGCAGAATGTGGTTTACACCAGGCTCAGAGCCTCATTCGCCTTTTGATTCTAATAGTCAAATAACTGTGTGTGTGTGTGCTCGGTCATTCAGTTATGTCTGATTCTTCGTGGCCCCATAAATTGTGGATTGTAACTGTCCAGGCTCCTCTGTCCATGGGATTTCCAAGACAAGAATACTGGAGTGGGGTGCCGTTGCCTATTTCAGGGTATCTTTCCAACACAGGAATTGAACCCATGCCTTTTGTGTCTCCTGCATTGGCATGAGTGCTTGCTAAGTCACTTCAGTCATGTCCAACCCTATGGACTATAGCCCACCAGGCTATTCTGTCCATGGGGATTCTCCAGGCAAGAATATTGGAGTGAGTTGCCATGTCCTCCTCCAGTGGATCTTTCTGACCCAGGGATCAAACCCATGTCTCTTATGTCCCTTAGATTGGCAGGTGGGCTCTTTAGAACTAGCAGCATGTGGGAAACCCCAGTCAAATAAACAGATTTTCCAATTTTAAATGTTGATTTTTGTTCATTTTCTTTTGTTTTTAACAAACTGACTGAATGTGTGTGAAGGGCAAAATATGTGTTTATAAGTAACTTATCTATAAATAAATAAACTTTTATGAATAACTGTAAGAATATAAAAAAATTTCCTCAAATGTGAATGCTGATCCTAAAGAAAGTATTTCTTGCTAAGTTTTTTTAAAGCAGCACAGTTCCATGTACATATATATATATATATATATCATTTCATTGTACTGCAGAAACTAACAGGACATGGTAAAACAATTATACTCCAATGAAGAAAAAATGTAGCATGACTCAATACATACATGCTGCTGATGCTGCTGCTGTTGCTAAGTTGCTTCAGTCGTGTCTGACTCTGTGCGACCCCATAGACGGCAGCCCACCAGGCTCCCCTGTCCCTGGGATTCTCCAGGCAAGAACACTGGAGTGGGTTGCCATTTCCTTCTCCAATGCATAAAAATGAAAAGCGAAAGTGAAGTCACTGAGTCTTGTCTGACTCTTAGCGACCCCATGGACTTTGGCCCACCAGGGTCCTCTGTCCATGGGATTTTCCAGGCAAGAGTACTGGGGTGGGGTGCCATTGCCTTCCCCGATACATACATGAGACATATATATAACTGAAACATTTTAAGCAGCCGTACTAAAATAATTTAAAAGAAACACATGAGGTTAGTTTATTACTATAATTTATTTAACCTAAACTATTATTTTAAAGATAATTGATATAAAATTATTAATGGGACATATTACATATTTTGGACACGACTGAGTGACTGATCTGATCTGATCTGATTACATCTTTTCATGTTGAACATTTTAAATCGGATATATCTTTTATACTGGATGGTACATTTCAATTTGGACCAGCCATATTTCAAGTGCTCAATAATCATAGTAATAATGCTACTGTATTAGATAGTGCAGCTCTGGAAAAATAGATCATTACGATGATGACAATAGCTAATCTTTTGGATATTCTTTGGATAACTATTCGTATGTACTATCTTTTAGTGTCTATTCACTGACTGCCATGAAATCCCCATAACCGAGATAATATTGACCATTTATCAGTTGGGTTATGTGACAGCATCTTTATTTCCTGCTGCTCCTCCTTATTATGTTTTAACAGAAACAAACCACAAAAGTAGCAACCATTTGTGCTGTTTGTTTCCACTTTTACCTTTGTTTAGCTAGATGTTGAAAGGATATATTTTATTTGGGAAATACATTTATTTAGAGGTCATTGATTTAAGAACTAGCTAACTCTGATACAAATGACTAGATTTTATACAAATACTTCAATTTTTGAGCCTCAAAAAAGCTGATTTATAGGAAGTATCAAATCATAATTATAATAACAACTTCACAGGTAATCTATGCACAACAGGAAGAATTCTAACCTTCCCCCAACATCAAAGAGAAATATGCTCTGATCTCTGAAACCTCTGCAACACCTGCTATGCAGGAGACCCGAGTTTGATCCCTGGGTCAGGAAGATCCTCTGGAGAAGGGAATGACAACACTCCAGTATTCTTGCCTGGAGAATTCCATGTACAGGGAGCCTGGTAGTCTATAGTCTATGGGGTGATAAAGAGTCAGACACGAATTACTGACATTCACTTCATTTTGTTGTTCAGTCGCTAAGTCGTGTCTGACTTTTTGTGACCACATGGACTGCAGCACGCCAGGCTTCCCTGCCCTTCATCCTCTTGTGGAGCTTGCTCAAACTCATGCCCATTGAGTCGATGATGCCAACCAACCATCTCTTCCTCAGTCAAACACTTCTCCTCCTGTCTTCAGATCTTTCCCAACACCAGGGTCTTTTCTAATAAGCTGACTCTGCATTAGGTGGTGGCTCAGATGGTAAAGAATCAGCCTGCAATGTGGGAGACCTGAGTTCGATCCCTGGTTTGGGAAAATCCTCTGGAGGAGGACATGGCAACACATTCCAGTATTCTTGCCTGGAGAACCCCCAGGGCCAGAGGAGCCTGGTGGGCTACAGTCTATGGGATTGCAAAGAGTCATACATGACTGAGCCTGGTAACACATACATGGCATCAGGTGGCCAAAGGTCTGTAGCTTCAACTTCAGCATCAGTCCTTCCAATGAATATTCAGGGTTGATTTCTTTTAGGATGGATTGCTTTGATCTCCTTGCAGTCCTAGGGCCTCACAAGAGTCTTCTCCAATACCACAGTTTGAAAACATCAGTTCTTCAGTGCTCAGCCTTCTTTATGGTCCAACTCTCACATGACTACTGCAAAAATCATAGCTTTGACTATACAGACCTTTGTTGACAAAGGAATGCCTCTGATTTTTAATATGCTGTCTAGGCTTGTCATAGCTTTTTTTCAAAGGAGCAAGCTTCTTTTAATTTAATGGCTGGAGTCACCATTTGCAGTGATTCTGGAGCCCAAAAGAATAAAGTTTGTCACTGTTTCCATTGTTTCCAAATCTATATTCCATGAAGTGATGGGACCAGATGCGATGATCTTAGCTTTTTGAATGTTGAGTTTTAAGCCAGCATTTTCACTCTCCTCTTTCACCCTCATCAAGAGGCTCTTTAATTCCTCTTCACTTTCTGCCATAAGGGTGGTATTATCTGTCTATCAGAGGTTTGATATTTTTCCTGGTACTCTTGCCTGGAAAATCCCATGGATGGAGGAGCCTGGTGGGCTGCAGTGCATGGGGTCATGAAGAGTTGGACACGACTGAGTGACTTCACTTTCACTTTCATGAATTAGAGAAAGAAATGGCAACCGACTCCAGTGTTCTTGTCTTGAGAATCCCAGGGATGGGGGAGCCTGGTGGGCTGCCATCTATGGGGTCGCACAGAATTGAACACCACTGAAACGACTCAGCAGCAGCAGCAGCAGCAGTCTTGATTCCAGCTTGTGACTCATCTAGACTGGCATTTTGCATGATATACTATGCATATAGTTCAAATAAGCAAGGTGACCATATGTAGCCTTGACATACTCCTTTCCCAATTTGGAACCAGTCTGTTTTTCCATGTCTGATTCTAGCTGTTGCTTCTTGATCTGCATACAAGTTTCTCAGGAGGTAGGTCAGGTGGTCTGGTATTCCCATCTCTTTAAGAATTCCCCACAGTTTGTTGTGATCCACACAATCAAAGGCTTTGGCGTAGTCATTGAAGCAGAAGTTTTTCTGGAATTCTCTTGCCTTTTCTATGAGCCAACAGATGTTGATAATTTGATCTCTGGTTCCTCTGCCTTTTCTATATCCAGTGTGTACATCTGGAAGTTCTCTGTTCACATACTGTTGAAGCCTAGCTTGGAGGATTTTGAGGACAACATTGTTAGCATGTGATATGAGTGCAATTGTGCGGTAATTTGAACATTCTTTGGCATTGCCTTTTGGGATTGGAGTGAAAACTGACCTTTTCCAGTCCTGTGGCCACTGCTGACCTTTTCAAATTTGCTGGCACTTCACTGAACCCTGTGAATATGATAAGCCATTATGTTTTGTTATATAGCACAGTTGCCTTTGGGCTTCCTAGGTGGCTCAGTGGCAGAGAATCTGCCTGCCAATGCAGGAGACACAGATCTGATCCCTGGGTAGGGAAGAACCCCTGGAGAAGGAAATGACAACCCACTCCACTATTCTTGCCTGGCAAATCCCATGGGCAGAGGAGCCTGGGGGCTTCAGTACAGGGGTGTCTAAGAATCAGACATGACTAGGTGACTGAGCAAGCAAACAGTTCACCTTAAGATAAGGAGATTATCTGATACACATGACTTAATCATATGAGAGTTTAAAAGGCGGGATTTTCCTTTTGCTGGTGATGGCATGAGAGTCAGAGGCAAAGCAAGTGAAAGATTCTATATTCTCTTGCTGCTTTGAAGAAGGAGGTGGCCATTTGAGAAGGGATGCATGTGATCTTGACTTGCTGAGGAAGACAATCTACAGACAGCCACCAAGGAAATGGAGAATTGGTCCTATTTCTGCAACTAGATTCTGTCCACAGTCTGAATGTCCATGGAAGCAAATTCTTCCTTGAAGCTCCCAGATACTAGCTCAGTACATTGACACCTTAATTTGAGTCTGATGAGACACTGAACAGATTATCTGGTAAGCCATGCCAGATTACTGATTTATGAAACAGTTCCGTGACCAAATATAGTATTCCTAAATACTTCAAGAAGTTTTCAAATTTATGTTATCTTTCTTATTATAAACATGAAATACTTGAGAATATTAACAAAGAAAGGCAAATCCATTATCACCATCAAATAACCAAAATATTTCATTCCTGTCAATGAGACATGAAGAATGCCATTGACAAGACATATGCCTTTGTTTTCTGTCCCCTCTACCATGGATGGAGCAGGGTAATTCTCTTAAATATTGTCAGGTAAAGATACTCGTACTGAGCTCCTGGTAATATATTGACAATTAAAGGAAATAATAATATAAGTCTATGAAGGGCTGTTTTACACTGCTTTTTATCTTTCTTTCTTCCTTTTCTTTTTCTTTTGTCCATGCCACATTGTGTGTGCAATCTTAGTTCCTTAACCAGGAATTGAACCTGGGCCTTGGCAGTGGAAGTATTGAGTCCTAATAACTGGACAACCAGGGAATCCCTATAATGCTTTTTAAACACAAGTTAAAATTTCTTTACATACATCTATTTCAAACATAATAATTATCATTGATATTCCATAGCTTTGATGAACTTTAATATTCTTTAATGAAATTTAATCTTAATGATTGAGACAAAAAAAAAAAAAAATATATATATATATATAGGCCTAATCTGCCTCAATATGTGTGTGTGTGCTAAGTCACTTTAGTTGTGTCCAACTCTTTGTGACCCTTTTGGACTATAGCCCAGCAGGCTCCTTGTTTCATGGGATTCTTCATGCAATACTGAAGTGGGTTACCATGCCATCTTCCAGGGGATCTTCCCAACCCAGGGATGAACTGGCATTTCTTGTGGCTTCTGCATTGGCTGGGTGATTCTTTACTACTAGTGACACCTTGGAAGTCAGTCCCCTTCCTCAATATAGTTCAACTTAATATACAGACATGGACAATATTAATATTATATGACAAGTAGTATGCGTCGATGATGATTTTGTATGTGAATGCATATACAGATATGGTTTTATAGCTCCTGGTGTCAGTTTAGGTCATCTGAGACTTAAGTGCCAGGAGAAGATAACAAATACAAGAGATTATTGAGGAAACATCTGATAAAGATATATATATATATAAGGTAAAGGGAGCAGGTAAAGACAAAAAAGAAGCCTTTAAACCACAGTTCAGCTCTGAACTGTGAAAAAGAGGAAAGAAACACCCTTGATCTTAGCCTGCAATACAGGTAGCCCTGGTTCTATTCCTGGGTCAGGAAAATCCACTGGAGAAAGGATAGGCTACCCATTCCAGTATTCTTGGACTTTCTTGGTGACTCAGATGGTAAAGAATCCACCAGCAATGTAGGAGACTTGGGTTCAATCCCTGGGTTGGGAAGTCCCCTCGAAGAGGGCATGGAAAGCCACTCCAGTATTCTTACCTGGAGAATCCGCATGGACAAGATGAGCCTGGAAGGCTACTGTCCATGGGGTTACAAAGAGTCAGACATGACTTACCGGCTCAGCACAGCACAGCAGAGTCAGTGCTCTCAGCTGTAGTAGAGTTCTCCAAATGCATTCACTTTACCGTCTGAGCCACCAGGGAATCCCAAGTAAAAGTTATCCATCAGAAAAAAAATGCATGTATATGTTTCTGGACTGTGCAGTCTCTTCCCTTAGTGAGCTTTTTTTATTATCACACTATTTTAATTGTGACAGTTTTTTTATAGATCTTGGTGTCTAGTGATGCAAGTCTCCCAGGCCCCTCCCCTTTTTTCTTTTTCTTTAAGCTTTTCCCTCCAGACCTTGGTTATTTCCATTTATGTATGAATTTTAGAATTAACTTACTTCTTAATTTCTTCAAAAATCCACCTGAAATTTGATTTATATTTCATTAAAGGTGAAGAATAATTTGAGGAGAAATGCCATATTTATAACATATAAACATCAAATAAGTACCTATTCATTTTAGACATATATGATTTCTTTCCAGTAATATTCTGTAATTTCTTATATAAATAAACTTGTATATCTGTGATTAATTTCATTCTAATTTAAAAATATAACCTTGTTGATAGTACGGAGTGAAAACACATCTTAATAAATTTCCCCTAATAAATGCATCAGATTAGATTCTTAGCCCCCTAGTGAGTTAAAGAACTTGAGATCTGTACTCACATGCTTTTTGTCCTTTCTATTACTAAAAGTTTACACTTAATAACCTAACTTGTGATCCACTGTGTATGTGGTAATTGCACACTCACGAAGAGAAAACCAAGGTTATATTGAAAAACTTCACAGCTAAATGATGTATTTTTGCCTCCCAATGTCAAATCCACATTCCATAGACCAGGAATTTGTGTAGAGGAGACACTGACAGGAAAATTAAGTTTTCATGTTTAGGAATGTATTTCTGAAACAGGTCAAGACAAGCTAACACCAAAGGTATATTATAAGCCTTTTTGAGTCTTTATCCCCTAGTCTGTTTCTCTATTGAATTATGCCTAGCTAAGTCTTCTAATCAAAATTACCAATGCTCAAATAACCCACTGCAAATGTTATACAGTGCTCTGTGTTAGGCAACTATTAGCTCAAATTTATTATTAAATTCATATTAAAACACATAATTATGATATTTAAAGGGAAATTCTTTCTCTTTTTAGCCACAAAGAAATGAAAACTCTGAATCAGCATTTTCCTCAAGAACTATTCTGAATAAATATAGTACATATTTATACTATATTTTTATATAAATTCACCTAAATAATTTTATACATAAAATGCACCTAAAGTGCTTCTAAAAACATGTTTCTACCTATGTTCCTTTACCCTTATCTGATTCAGTAGTTTTGGGCAGATACAATATCATTTTTAGATCACCCAGGTGATTTTCCTGTACAGCTTGGTAGGGAAGCTACTATGCAATATTCCAATTAAATAATATCATTTCTGTTACTGCTACAGAACATAGAGCAATGCAGTAGAGGAATTTGAAACCCATACTACTGTTTTTTTTTAATCACACTAATATTTTGACTAAGTCTGTAGCCTGATTAGCACTGTAGACTGCAATGTTAATTTGCCAATTAATCAGATATAGTTATTTTACCACTTCTAAATTTAAATTATCTGAATAATCCAAGACTTTTGTATATCCTACTTTCCAAAAGTCCAAAAAATCAACTGGATTTAATAGAACCATTCTACATCCCTTTTAACTTAGCTTAATTAAAAAAGTATCTTTTACATTGTTATTGATGTATGAGGTTAATAAGGGAAGAAAGAAAAAAAGTTAAGAAAAACTTCAGAATTTCATTTTCAATATTATGCACATAATCAATTCACTGAGGTTATTCTGGAACCACAAATGAAAGATACTGCCATAATTTTGGAGAATTATTATATCTTTGAGTTTAATTGTGGCATTGCTACCTTTACACTGGGAGGAATACTAAGGATTGGCTAGACTACTATTGGGAATCCATATTTATATACTTCTTTCTCTCACTCACTGATTGAGGTATCTGAGACAAAAATATAGTCTCATAAAATTTGGAGATTTATATTAACAGCAATGTTTTCTTAAATTTTGGGTTCTTCTTTGACTATAACTGTGTATCTAATATATTTACATATTCTAATTTGTATTTTACCTTTGGCACACCATTTCTAATACAAAAGAAAAAAAAGGAAAAATTGAGAGTATGGGTTTTGCATGTGACTAGCACTCTCTTTTCTCCTGTGAGCAGTTTGTGTTGTTGCTCAGATCCTTAGACAAAGTATTGGCGCTTCAGCTTCAGCATCAGAACTTCCAAAGAATACTCAGTGTTGACTTTTTTAGGATTGACTGGTTTGATCATATTGCCTTGATCACCTTGATCCCTTGGACCCTCAAGAATGTTCTCCAGAACCACAATTCAGAAGTATAAATTTTTCAGTCCAATTTTCACATCTGTGCATGACTACTGGAAAAATCATAGCCTTGACTATGCAGACCTTTGTTGGCAAAGTGATGTCTCTGCTTTTCAATATCTTGTCTAGGTTTGTCATAGCTTTCCTTCTAAGGAGCAAATGTCTTTTAATGTCATTTCACATGATGTACTTTGCGTATAAGTTACATCAGCAAGATGGCAATATGCAGCCTTGTCATTCTCCTTTCCCAATTTTGAACTAGTCAGTTGTTCCATGTCTGGTTCTGATGTTTCTTCAACCATATACAGGTTTCTTGGAAGATAGGTAAGGTGGTTTGGTACTCCTATATCTTAAGAGTTTTCCATAGTTTGTGGTGATTCACACAGTCCAAGACTTTAGCACAGTCAATGAAGCATAAGTAGATGTTTTGTTGAACTCCCTTGCTTTCTCCATGATCCAACAAATGTTGGCAATTTGATCTCTGTTTCCTCTGTGTTTTCTAAACCCAGCTTGTACATCTGGAATTTCTCAGTTTTGACATACTGCTGAAGCCTAGCTTGAAGGATTTTGAGCATAACCTTGCTAGCAAGTGAAATGAGCACAATTGTACAGTAGTGTGAAATTTCTTTGTCATTGCTCTTTTTGGGATTCAAATGAATATTGATCTTTTACAGTCCTGTGGTCACTGCTGAGTTTTCCAAATTTGCTGATATACTGAGTGCAGCACTTTAATTAGGATTTTCAAAAGTTCAGCAGGAATTCTGTCACCTTCACTAGCTTTGTTTATAGTAATACTTTTTAAGGCCCACTTGATTTCACACCCAGGATATCTGGCTCTAGTTGAGTGACGACATCATCATGATTATCAGGGTCATCATGACCTTTTCTGTATAGTTGTTCTGTATATTCTTGCCACCTCTTTTTAATCTCTTCTGCTTCTTCTAAGTCCTTACTGTTTCTGTCCTTTATTGTGTCATTCCTTACATGAAATGTTTCCTTGATATCTCCAATTTCCTTGCAAAGGTCTTTAGTCTTTCCCATCCTATTTTCCTCTATTTCTTTGCATTGTTCATTTTAAAAGGCCTTTTATCTTTCCTTGCTATTCTCTGGAACTCTGCCTTCAGTTGGGTATATCTTTCCCTTTCTCCCATGCTTGTCACTTTTCTTCTTCCCTCAACTATTTGTAAAGTCTCCTCAGACAAGCATTTGTCCTTCTCTCATTTCCTTTTCTTTGGGAGGGTTTTGGTCACTGCCTCCTGAACCACGTTACAAATGTCCATCATAGCTCTTCAGATACTCTGTCTACCAGACCTATTCCCTTGAATCTATTTGTCACCTCCACTGTGTAGTCATATAGGGATTTGATTTAGGTCATACCTTAATGGCCTAATGCTTTTCTTTACTTTCTTCAAGCCTGAATTCTGCAATAAGGAACTCGTGAGTTGAGTCAGAGTCATCTACATGTCTTGTTTTTGCTGAATTTATAGAGTTTTCCCATCTTCCGTTGCAAAGAAAATAATCAATCTGATTTCAGTATTGATCATCTGGTGATGCACAAGTGTAGAGTCATCTCTTGTGTTGGAAGACAGTGTTTGCTATCACCAGTTCTCTCTCAGGAAAACTCTGTTAGCCTTTGCCCTGCTTTATTTATTTATTATTTATTTATTACTCCAAGGCCAAATTTGCCTACTACTCCCTCCAGGTATCTCTTGACTTCCTACTTTTGCATTCGAATCCCATATGATGAATAGGACACCTTTTTTTGGTATTATTTCTAGAAAGTGTTATAGATCTCATAAAACCAGTCAATTTCAGCTTCTTTGGCATCAGTGATTGGAGCACAAACTTGGATTACTGTGATATTGAGTCATTTACCTTAGAAATAAACTGAGATCATTCTGTCATTTTTAAGATTGCATCCAAGTACTGCATTTCAGACTGTTCTGTTAACTCTGAGGGCTGCTCCATTTCTTCTAAGGCATTCTTGCACACAGTAATATGTATAACAGTCATCTGAATTCTCTGATTCTCATACATTTTAGTTTACTGATTACTGAGATGTCAGTGTTCAATCTTGCCATCTCCTGCTTGACCATATCCAATTTACCTTGATACATGGACCTATTCCAGATACCTATGCATAATTTTTCTTTATAGCCTCAGACTTGACTTTCACCACCAGACAAATCCACAACTGAGTACCATTTCCACTTCATTCTTTCTGAGCTATTAGTAATTGTGCTCCATTCTTCCACAGTAGCATATTGCACACTTTCTGACCTGGGGTGCTCATTGTTTGGTGTTATATATATATATATATACACACACACACACACACACACACACATTGTTTATTGCCTTTTCAGGCAAAAATACTATAGTGGGTTGTCATTTGCTCCTCCAGTGGACCAGGTTTGGTTAGAACTTTTCACTGGGATTCATCCGTATTACATGGCCCTGCATGACATGGCTCATAGCTTCATTGATTTAGCAAGCCTCGTCGCCAGGACAAGGCTGTGATCCATGAAGGAGGTGAGCAGTTTACCCTACAGTTAATTCAGGCAATATTAATCAAAGGCTATGAACTTGGGCTTTATACCTTGCCAATATATACAACCCGCTTTATAACATACTGTACTTGACATCTTGCATCTAGTTCCTTCTCTTTTGTTTTCTAGTCTATTCATTTATTTTCCTGGTATATGCCTCCAGATTTGTATAGTCTTCTTAAGTTAGAAATTCATTGGGTTTCAGTTCTACAAAATGCATCTATTGTTCAAGAAATCCTGTTCAATTTTGTCCTCTTATATTTCTTCGAAATAGCTTCCTTGCAAAAATTCAAATTGTAGTCCAGGTCTATATTATGTTCCTATTTTGTTCCCCTTTAATATTTTTAAAGTTGTATACCTCCTTGTACTAGTCATTTCACAGCTCCTTTTATTTATATTTCCCTATCTATGCTTAACAGATATGCTATACTCCATTTTAAAATGTTTATTGTAGCTAATGAAATACTTGTGAGGTTAGAGGCTTAATTAAAATGATAACAGCTAGATTAAAGAGCATTTCCTTGAGCAGTGAATTTTTCTCTGTCAGTGATCAATGTATTAGAGGCAGCACATATTAGGAAGAAAGTAAATAATTACTGAGTAAGCGAATGAACAAGTGATGCTCTAGTTAGTAGGCTAACTTACCTAGTCCCTCCATCCCTTTCCTCCTACCCTATTATTCTAGTCCTTTCACATTGGAAATCCACCTAATGCAGTAGTAAGTAGTCAGACTCTGGAATCAAACAAACATGTCCCAAATCTGGCCGTGCCTCTCTTCTGTTGTGTGACTTTCAGCAAGTTACTACCTCTTGAGCTTCAGTTTTTTTTTTTTTTTTTAAATAAAACTGGCTCTCTAAATTCTACCTATCACAGAAATGTTGTGAGACTATGCATGTAAAAATATTTATTTTGATAACTGGCATATGGTGAAAGCTAAACATGTTAGAAATTTTTATTATATACCTAGTGGGCATTGGAATTTCTTTGATGTTTTTTCTTTACATATAACATGCAGGCTTAATGTTCATTTTGTGGTTTTAAAGTTAATTGAATATATCTGATAATGGGTTAATATACAAAATACATAAATAACACACAGCTTAATAGCAAAAAAAGTAAACGATCTGATTAATAAATAGACAGAAGCTCCAAATGGACATTTTTTCAAAGAAAACACACAGATGGCCAAAGAAACATGAAAAGATATCCAACACTGTTAATCATCAGGAGAATGCAAATTGAAAACACAGTGAGATATCACTTCATACTTGTTAGAATGGCCAATTATCAAAAAGACAGGAAACAACAAGTGTTGACAGGATTTAGAGAAAAGGGAACCCTTTTGCATTGTTGGTGGGAATGTAAATTAGTGTAGTCACTATGAAAAACAGTAGGGAAGGTCTTCAAAAAATTAAAAACTGAGAACTACCATATGATCCAGCAATTCGATTTCTCAATATTTATTCTAGGAAATTGAAACCATTAATTAACTCAAAAAGATATACGCATCCCTGTGTTCACCGCGGTTCTGTTGACAGTAGCCAAGATGCAGAAACACCCTAAATTTGCATCGATGGATGAATGAATGAAGACCTTGTGGTATACATAAACACACAATGGAATATTATTTTATTCAATAAAAAAATATTGAAACCTTACAATTACAATAACATGGATAGGCATTGTTTATTTCTCACAGTTGTTGGAGTGTTGGAAGGTCCCAGATCAAGGCACTGGTGGATTTGGTGTCTGATTATGACTACAGTCAGTAGGATCGCAAAGAGTCTGACATGACTGAAGCGACTTAGCACGCATGGCTCCCAGCAGCACCAGGGTCTCCACTTTTAGTGGCAAGGCGTTCACAGCAGCTCCAGCCATTACTTATCAAATACAGGTTCTGCACACAAAAGTGAGTTTCTGTTTTTGTTTTTGGATAGTATCGCCTGTACTAGTTGAAATCTTTGTCTTTTAATTGTTATTTAAGTTTAATCTGAAAGAAAATAGAGGAAACAGAGACACGAAAAAGGAATGCTTGGCAAATACATGTGTATGCATGCTTGCTATGCCGCTTCAGTCATGATCGACTCTGAAACGCTATGGACTGCAGCCCACCAGGCTCCTCTGTCCATGGGATTCTCCAGGCAAGAGTACAGAAGTGGAGCACCATGAAATCATCTAGGGGATCTACCTGACACAGGAATCAAACTCCCTTTTCTTATGTCTCCTGCATTGGCAGGATGGTTCTTTACTGCTCCCTCCACCTGGGAAGCCAGTGAATTTATAGAAATATATAAACACATGCTATTAAAATATGATACAAATAAGAAAGAATATATTCATAATTACTAGGGAATCTTATTTCTGAAATAATTGAACAGGTTGTGTGTTGGGTCAACTAGATATCAATTTGGAAAACATAAAACATTACAGATGTATTCTATAGAAAACTACATTCTAGATGTATATAAATTTTTAATATAAAATAGAAGACTATGTGAACAACATAAGAAAAAAACAACCTAATTTAGAATTGAGTTTGGTGATTTATTCTAGTAAATACATTCAAACCTTCTGGGTACTAAGATGCATATTAAAATGATAATTATATAACTTCCAACTGATACAAAGTTTAGCTCCAAAGTGGTTTCTGCATTGAAAAATAAACTACTTTTAATTAAAACTGCATGTGACTTGACATTTGGAAAAACAAATGAAAGTATCTTCAGGTCCCTTATGCAAGTGTCACCAGTTCTTTTTATTTTATGCATTCTGAAGGTCATCTGGGCCTTTTCCATGTTATTGCTGCTAAGTCACTTCAGTCGTGTCCGACTCTGTGTGACCCCATAGACAGCAGCCCACCAGGCTCCCCGTCCCTGGGATTCTCCAGGCAAGAACACTGGAGTGGGTTGCCATTTCCTTCTCCAATGCATCAAAGTGAAAGTGAAGTTGCTCAGAAGGCAATGGCACCCCACTCTAGTACTCTTCCCTGGAAAACCCATGGACGGAGGAGCCTGGTAGGCTGCAATCCATGGGGTCACTAAAAGTCGGACACGACTGAGCAACTTCACTTTCACTTTTCCCATGTTATTAACATACACCGTTTTCCATTAATTTCATTGGTATCCCTTAGTCTTAGAAATCATTTGGATCTTAGTTCAAATATCTTATTTATATGTTTACACACAAAGGATCATTAAAAATGTCATTAAATAAGATTAAAAAAATCTTATATTTCTCCCTTTAGTATCTTGGTAAATGTGGACACTAGGCATCTCTCCTTTTATAATTAGTATTTTATGAGACTTCAACTATGTATCCTTCTGCTTAAACTAATCACTTCCAAGCTAGTTTGTTTTGTACCTATAAAACCTAATGTAGGTAGCAAGGAGAAAATAATGGTAATCTCAGGGAACTAAAGAAAAATAAGGTGAGTAGTGTATTGTAGAATCATGGACATTTTAGAGATAGGGACATAATTTACAATTCAAAGTAGGAAATTATTCAAAATAATAAAAGCATTCAAAATATACAGGAATGCATACAATTATTTTGAATTTGATTTACATGAGAAAAATGCTGAGTTGGCAGTCATATAGAAGATTAATAAATGGCTATAATAATGAATATGTAATCAATTGTTATATACCAATAAAATTGCAGTATTTCACATTTTAAAAAGTTTAGTGACATACTGATTAGAAAAGATTTGCCAGTTGAAATCCAAATTAGACTTTTGGATGGAAATACAAAATAAAAGAGATAAAATGTGTTACAAGGAAAGTCTTTATAGCAGATGCATTTTGCCCTATTTTCTTTCTTTTTTTTTTTTTTTTAATTCACTCACAACAAATTTCCTCCTCAGTGACATTAAATTAATATTCTCTGCTTGTTTATTCTTAAGTCATATTTTGGAAAAAAAGAATCCTTGCACTGTATGAGACATGATACATATGGAAATATTTTGTCTTATCTTAACCACAATAGCTGTAATGTACTTACCTCTGATTTTCAAAACTATTTCTCTCCCTTGGTTGCATCTCCTGCCACACAATGTGTATTTGAAAGATTGATAAGACCTTTTACCTCTGTAAAGGAAAATTAAAGTCTGTCTTCAAAAAACCCCAAAAATATTGGCATCAGAAAATAAGACTTTTCTGCTCTATATCTCAAATGAAAATAAAGTAGAAGTAATTGATGTATTCATTCAGGTGCTGGAATCAAATTAAGTGTAAGGAAAGTACACACATTCTAAAAGCCTCATGTGCTTTCTATGTGCATCTTCTTTATTATGATTAATCTTTTGTGACTAATTTTCACATTGTATAAATTCACGTGTGAGAAAGCATTTGCTCTTATTATAATATAAAAGTGAAAAACCAACACACAGTGGGAGAAAAGCATGTATCCAGACTTGAGTTTGATTACCACCGCCATCAACGTTGAGGTAGTGACCCTGAACACATTAGTTAACCTCTTTGAATTCTAGTTTTCTCATCCATTAAGTATAGCTACTAATAATATCTTCATTTTATAACTATTGTGAAGGTTAAATGTGTTGAGTAGGTAAGGGACTTTCTTGGCAAAGTGCCTGCTAAATTTAATACTAATAATGCTACCTAATATGATTGATATCCCATTGTTAGTATATACATAGTTTAATACCTAGAACATAATAAGCATTTCAGTAATGGGTTGGTGCAACAGTAATTGTTTTGCATTGTTGAACTTTGCCATTTGATATTGGGAAACATTAATAAGTAAATGTGGTTATGTTAAACATAATTTTAATGTGCATTTCTCACTTTATTTTTTTTGCTAATGACATTACTTTCTGTGCTTTTTATATATATTTTAGAGTATAGAAATGACATTAAACAAAAAGAAAAATCAAGCATTTTTTTTTTTTTTCTACTAGAGTTCAAAATCGGTCAAAAAGCAGGGAGACAATTCACAACATCAGCACATTTGGCCCAGGAACTGCTAACAAACATGCAGTGGAGTGGTGGTGGTTCAAGAAGTTTTACAAAGGAGATGAGAGCCTTGAAGATGAGGAGCACAGTGGGCAGCCATCAGAAGTTGACAATGACAATTGACAACCATTATCAAAACCGATCCTCTTACAACTATACAAAAGTTGCCAAAGAACACAACATAGACCATTATATTGGGAAGGAGAAAAAGCTCAATAAGTGGATGCCTCATGAACTGACTGCAAAAAAAAAAAAAAAATGTTGTTTTGAAGTGTCTTCTCTTATTCTAGGGAGTAACAATGAACCATTTCTTGATTGGATGTGATGTGTGATGGAAAGTGGATTTTATATGACAACCTGCAATGACCAGCTCAATGAATGGGCCTAGAAGCTCCAAAGCACTTTCCAAAACCAAACTTGCACCGAAAAAGAAAAGGGTCATGGGCACTGTTTGGTAGTCTGCTGCCAAATCTGATCCACTACAGCTTTGTGAGCCCCAGTGAAGCCATTACATCTGAGAAGTATGCTCAGCAAATCTATGAGATGCACTGAAAACTGCAATACATGCAGCTGGCGTTGGTCAACAGAAAGGGCCCAACTCATCTCCAAAGCAGAACCAAGCCCACCAAGGCTTCAGAAGTTGAACAAATTGGGCTACGAACCTTAGCCTCATTGGCCACATTCATCTGACCTCCTACCAACCTACTACAGCTTCTTCAAGCATCATGATGACTTTTTACAGGGAAACAGGCTTCCACAACCAGCAGGAGACAAAAAATATTTGCAAAATAATTCCTTGAATCCCAAAGCATGGATTTTTATGCTACAGGAATAAATAAACTTATTTCTCCTTGGCAAAAATTGTTCATTGTAATGGTTCTTATTTTGAGTAATAAATATGTGTTTGAGATGAGTTATAATGATTTAAAATTCACAGTCCAAAACCACAATGACTTTTGTACCAACATAATAGATAACAGGTTTTGAGAATTTTCTTATTCCTAATTTTAATATATTGAAATATAGTTAGACTTCAGAGAATCATAAGTAGATGAATAATTCTTATTTCATGGAGTAGGTGAATGAAAACTACTATCTTATTATTGTTATTCTTTAAAACAAACAATATATACTATAATAATAATATACTGATATTAATATGTAACTATATATAATATTTTTATTATAAGCTCATGGTAATATATAGTTAACATATCTTATAATTATATCATATAATTTTATCGTAGAATATGCCATACAATATAATTATATCATAGAATTATACTATATGTGCTTTTGTTGTTGCTGTTGTTCAGTCACTCAGTCATGTCTGACTCTACATACCCACGGGCTGCAGCATGCAGGCTTCTCTGTCCTTCACTATCTCCCAGAGCTTGCTCATCCTTATGTCCACTGAGTCAGTGATGCCATCCAATCATCTCATCCTCTGACATCCCCTTCTCCTCCTGCCTTCGATCTTTCCCAGCATCAGCATCTTTTCTAATGAGCTGGCTCTTCCTATCAGATGGCCGCGAAGAGTCGGACACGACTGAGCGACTGATCTGATCTGATCTGATCTGATCAGATGGCCAAAGTATTGGAGCTTCAGCTTCAGCATCAGTCTAAAGAATATTCAGGGTTGATTTGCTTAAGCATTGACAGGTTTGATCTCCTTGCAGTCCAAGGGACTCTCAAGAGTCTTCTCCAACACCAAGCTCAAAAGCATCAATTCTTTGGCATTCAGCCTTTTTTATGGCCCAACTCTCATATCGATACATGACTACAGGAAAAACCATAGCTTTGACTATATGGACCTGTGTGGGCAAGTCATGTGTTTGCTTTTTCATATGCTGTCTAGGTTTGTTATATATGCTATGACTTGTGTAATAAATAATTGAAATATATATATAATGTCAATTATATTCCTCTTGAGGCATATACATCTGATCATGTTCTAAACCTATGAAAAACAAATAAGTTTTCTATGCCCAAGGAAAAAAAAATCCCAATGATTGAATATCATGTGCCACCTGCTTTGTTTTTTTGGCCCATACATTTTTATTTAGTCTTATTTATGTATTTTATTATTTCCCTTCCTTGTTTCTTCACTTCTTCCTTCCTTTTTTTCCTCTACTTTTTTATTTCCTTTTCTTTTGAATTTAAATATATTTACAATTATACAACCAGTCCATTCTGAAGGACATCAGCCCTGGGATTTCTTTGGAAGGAATGACGCTAAAGCTGAAACTCCAGTAATTTGGACACCTCATGCGAAGAGTTGACTCATTGGAAAAGACTCTGATTCTGGGAGGGATTAGGGGCAGGAGGAGAAGGGGACGACAGAGGATGAGATGGCTGGATGGCATCACTGACTCAATGGACGTGAGTCTGGGTGAACTCTGGGAGTTGGTGATGGATAGGGAGGCCTGGCGTGCTGGAATTCATGGAGTCGCAAAGAGTCAGACACAACTGAGCGACTGAACTGAACTGAAAGTATGTAAAAAAAGAGAATGCTGAAATGTTGCTTTCTGATATCTTTTTTCCTCTTGCACTTTCATTGCTGTTTGCCCTAGGAGCTCAATACCATGAATCTGTTATATCTTCTTTGAGAATATTGCCTTTGCATATAAACTGAAATAATATCTTCAAATTCATACTGAAAATATTAATTGTAGTCATTTATTTTGCATACTTCCTTATATATACTCTTCTGGCTTATGTTAATTATAGCAGGAAATTCAGTCTTTTAAATTAAAAGAGGAATTGTTTTGTTTGTTTTCTGTAGTTGGGTCATGGAGAGAGGAAGACCTTCCTGAGAGTCAGGCAAGAACTGAGGCGTGGGATTAAGGCTGTCTCATAAAAATAGATTTCTGGTGTTTAATATGCTATTTAACAGAATATTCTATCTTGCTCCCTTTGAAGCACATAGCATGTATGCACTTCCTATTTCCTTTGTAGGTTCTTGGGACCTTGTGGCAAACTCTGGGCAATGAACTGAATGTACTAAAATAATACATATTACTTGGAGGCTAGCATCTTTAAATAATGAATGCCAGAGTGACAGCCACCATGATTCTTTTTATTTTCTTTTCCGTTTTTAATTTTTAATCTTCCAGGATAATTAGGTATGACCCAGATGAAAGCTATTCAATTTTCTTTAGCTGCAGAGTAAAGAGGACATGGAGCAAAGCCTCAGCTGAGCCACAATGAACCTGTAACGAGAGCAGGAAATAAATCTTTGAGGTAAACTACACAAAAAATTTTGTTGCTGTTATAGAAGTATCGCCTAATAAATTCTAACATATACAAGATCATAAAACGAAAGCAAAGCCTGTATTGTCCTGAGGGAAAAAACAGGTAAAACAAACTTGTCTTTAGAGACTAAGGTTGCAGAGTCGGACACGACTGAGCGACTGATCTGATCTGGGGAAAAGGAGTAGCCATGCCGGGAGGCCATAGAGAGTTGCTGGTGCAGCTGTTTGCTCCTGTGCTTTGCTGCCTTCTGGAAACTGTTTGGGAGCTAACCAAAGGAAATGACTTATCTTTAACATAAAACTGCACATCACAGTGCAGAGCAGGTACCCCATATTGGGTGAGCTCTTTCCTCTGACAGCAGCCTAAATGTTGTTAATGTATGACCTAGAAAAAGTGATGCTCATTTCTATTCCTCAAAACCTGAATTGGCTAGCTATGCCTTATGCACCAGGCGGATATATCCATCAATTGTTGTCTTTGCTGTTGTTTGCTAAGTCATGTCTGACTGTTTGCAACTCCATGGACTGCAGCATGCCAGGATTCCCTGCCCTTCACTATCTCCCAGAGTTTGCTCAAATTCATGTCCATTGAGTCGGTGGTGCTCTCTAACCATTTCATCTTCTGCCACCCTCTTTTCCTTTCGCCTGCAATCTTTCCCAGCATCAGAGTCTTCTCCAATGAGTCAGCTTTTCACACCAGGTGGCCAAAGTATTGGAGCTTCAGCTTCAGCTGAAGTCCTTCCAATGAATATTCAGAGTTGATTTCCATTAGGATTGACTGGTTTGATCCCCTTGCAGTCCAAGGGACTCTCAAGAGTCTTCTCCAACACGGCAATTAAAAAATGTCAATTCTTCTTCTTCAGTGCTCTGCCTTGTTTATGGTCCACTGTAATTCTGTACATGACTACTGGAAAAACCATAGCTTTGAGTAGACAGACCTTCTTCAGCAAAGTGATATTTCTGTTTTTTAATACACTGTCTAGGTTTGTCATAACTTTTTTCCAAGGAGCAAGCATCTTTAAATTTGATGGCTACAGTTACCATCTGCAGTGATTTTGGAACCCAAAGTCTGTCACTGCTCCCAATTTTTTCCCTTCTGTTTGCCACAAGTGATGGAACTGGATACCATGATCTTAGTTTTTGAATGTTGAGTTTTAAGCCAGCTTTTTCATTCTTCTTTTTCACCTTCATCAAGAGGTTCTTTAGTTCCGATTCACTTTTGGCCATTAGGATGGTGTCATCTACATATGTGAGGTTATTGACATTTCTCCTGGCAATCTTGATTCCAGCTTGTGCTTCATCCAGCCCAGCTTTTCACATGATGTACTCTGCATGGAAGTTAAATAAGCAGGGTGACAATATACAGCCTTGAACTTCTCCTTTCCCAATTTTAAACCAGTCATTTGTTTCATGTAAGGTTCTAACTGTTGCTTCTTGATCCACATATAGGTTTCTCAGGAGACAGGTAAAGTTGTCTGATATTCCCATTCTTTAAGAGTTTTCCACAGTTTTTTGTGACCCATATACTCAAAAGCTTTAGTGTAGTCAGTAAATAAGAAGTAGATGTTTTTCTGGAACTCCCTTGCTTCCTCCATTATTCAAAAAATGTTAGGAAATTAATCTCTGGTTCCTCTGCCTAGTTGAAATCCAGCTTGTATTTCTGGAAGTGCTCAGTTCATGTACTGTTGAAGCCTAGCTTGAAGGATTTTGATAATACAGAGACTAAAATTAACACTTGGCCATGCTTCAAACAAATTCAAGCTTGTATAGGAAGAAAAATGGACAGGGTCAGAGGATAAGTTCTCCTGCTTAATTGGTCATTACCAGAATTAGAGTTTGGTCAGGAAGCAAAGTAAGAACAGGCTTTGATACTGTGTTGATAATTAATGAAAAAACTGCAATTATATATCATTATCAATTGCTAAAGTTTGAACTCAATCCTCATATATTATTTAGGAAATAATATATATATAAGATCTATTAATTTTACAACTAAATCTATAGTTTAACACAGTTCTTTTTAAACAATCAACTTTTTTTTTTTTTTAAGTACTTTTGGGGCAAAGAAATTCATTCTTTTTTGCAACCCATCCATACATAACCTAGTACTGTAACTGGTATGAAGTGGGTAGAGAACATGTAACTTTTGCATGTATGGTACTGTAGTAGAAAATAATTCACTTGCAATGGCATATGCACTATTTATGGAAAACACATTATTTTTAGAAATCTAATTTTTGCTATATAATAGCTGTATGATAATAAAAAACTGTAAAAATTTTTTATAACTTACTAGATTTTATTACTATGAAGATGTTTCAATATTTCTTCATCATGTTAGTGTTGCAATGAAATGAGATTAATTATGATGTTGCATATAGAAAGACCAAATTAATTAATTCAGTAACACCTATTGGATATGTCAAAATAAATACTTCTTGTTTGTCATCAATACTCTATTTGAATAAATGTGGTCATCTATAAAATTCTGAAGCATGTAAAGTGGAATATTCTAAATAGATCTGCATAAAATATTTATTACATATTTTGTCATCTTATTTAAACAAATATAAATAAAATTGGACACACACATATATATGTATTTCAAATGATAAAGTATTTATTACTCTTTGTAGAACATATGAATAAGTAGTTTCTTCTCATTTCCTGAGTTCTGCAATTTTTTCCCTAAACTTTTATCATGAAAAGTTTCTTTATCTAATGAGCAACTTGACTTGTAGAATTCTGCTTCAATATTTCTTTAATGATCTCTCACACCTACTTAAAGCAAGAACTGGAGTCTCACACTTATTAATTGGTTGTTCTCTAATGAATTATTTACTCACTGAATCTGTATTTTTCACCTAGGAATTGGACCAAAAGCCTTTGACTGTGTGGATCACAATAAACTGTGGAAAATTCTGAAAGAGATGGGAATACTAGACCACCTGATCTGCCTCTTGAGAAATCTGTATGCAGGTCAGGAAGCAACAGTTAGAACTGAACATGGAACAAGACTGGTTCCAAATAGGAAAAGGAGTACGTCAAGGCTGTATATTGTCACCCTGTTTATTTAACTTATATGCAGAATACATGATGAGAAACGCTGGACTGGAAGAAACACAAGTTGGAATCAAGATTGCTGGGAGAAATATCAATAACCTCAGATATGCAGATGACACCACACTTATGGCAGAAAGTGAAGAGGAACTAAAACACCTCTTGATGAAAGTGAAAGTGGACAGTGAAAAAGTTGGCTTAAAGCTCAACATTCAGAAAACGAAGATCATGGCATCTGGTCCCATCACTTCATGGGAAATAGATGGGGAAACAGTGGAAACAGTGTCCAACTTTATTGTTCTGGGCTCCAAAATCACTGCAGATGGTGACTGCAGCCATGAAATTAAAAGACGCTTGCTCCTTGGAAGGAAAATTATGACCAACCTAGATAGCATATTCAAAAGCTCAGACATTACTTTGCCAACAAAGGTTTGTCCAGTCAAGGCTATGATTTTTCCTGTGGTCATGTATGGATGTGAGAGTTGATCTGTGAAGAAGGCTGAGTACTGAAGAATTGATGCTTATGAACTGTGATGTTGGAGAAGACTCTTGAGAGTCCCTTGGACTGCAAGGAGACCCAACCAGTCCATTCTGAAGGAGATCAGCCCTGGAATTTCTTTGGAAGGAATGATGCTAAAGCTGAAACTCCAGTATTTTGGCCACCTCATGCGAAGAGTTGACTCATTGGAGAAGACTCTGATGCTGGGAGGGATTGGGGGCAAGAGGAGAAGGGGATGACAGAGGATGAGATGGCTGGATGGCATCGCTGACTCGATGGACGTGAGTCTGAGTGAACTCCGGGTGTTGGTGATGGACAGGGAGGCCTGGCGTGCTGTGATTCATGGGATTGCAAAGAGTTGGACCCGACTGAGTGACTGATCTGATCTGATATACTATACCTAAACATGTTAATTATGATAGTAAATGTCATGTTCAGTTCAGTTCATTTCAGTCACTCAGTTGTGTCTGACTCTTTGTGACCCAAAGAGTTAGCATGCCAGATCTGACTGATTCATGCTGGCATGAATCGCAGCACGCCAGGCCTCCCTGTCCATCACCAACACCCGGAGTTCACTCAGACTCACGTCCATCGAGTCAGTGATGCCATCCAGCCATCTCATCCTCTGTCGTCCACTTCTTCTCCTGCCCCAAATCCCTCCCATCATCAGGGTCTTTTCCAATGAGTCAACTCTTCTCGTGAGGTGGCCAAAGTACTGGAGTTTCAGCTTTAGCATCAGTCTTTCCAATGAACACCAAGGACTGATCTCCTTCAGAATGGACTGGTTGAATCTCCTTGCAGTCCAAGGCACTCTCAAGAGTCTTCTCCAACACCACAGATCAAAAGCATCAATTCTTCCGTGCTCAGCTTTCTTCACAGTCCAACTGTCACATCCATACATGACCACTGTCATGTAATACATCTTAAATGTTATATGTATTTTATATAACTTGAAAAAGTAACTTAATTTCTATTCATTATTATTTACATCAGTAGTTTAATTTATGTAGCAGTTAACATAGCACAGTAGAATAACTAAATGCTCAAAAATGTCATTTTTTTCCCTTTGAGTCCTTAATTTAATACACAAATATAGCAGTGTCCTGACTGTGTGAAAACTGCAGACAAGTCAGTCTTTAATGTGTCACCCAGGTGATGCCGGTGGTATAGAACCCACCTGTCAGTGCAGGAGACCTAAGAAACACAGGCTCAATCACTTGATCTTTCCACTGGGAAAGATCCCTTGGAGGAGGGCATGGCAACCCACTGCAATATTCTTGCCTGAAGAATCCCATGGACAGAGGAGCCTGGCGAGCTGCAGTCATAGGGTTGCAAAGAGTCAGACATGATTGAGCAACTTTATACACAAAGAATTTTCTAAAAGTGTACTGATAGTAATTTACCATTTACTGTGACAAACGTGGTAACTTCTAAAAAGCGTAAAGTGATGCTTTTTTACAGTATGCTAGTTCTTAACATTGGAGAGGGAAATGGCACCCCACTCCAGTGTTCTTTCCTGGAGAATCCCATGGACGGAGACGCCTGGTAGGCTGCAGTCCATGGGGTCGCACAGAGTCGGACATGACTGAAGCGAGTTAGCAGCAGCAGTTCTTAACATAAGTTTATATCCATGAGTATGACTAATGGCAGTGTTAAAAATGGTGACTGCATTTCTCCCACAAATTTTTTGAATGCTTTGGCAAGCAAAAATTGACAAAAGAACAACTGGGGCATAATTTGAGCTCCTAAGCTATTAAGGTCCCACCAGGCCTTACTGGTTTTATTTCAAGACTGAGGGAAAATCTCATTATATATGAAATGCTGGAAATAGGCAAAATGATATCAGATAAAATCTTATAAACTACAAGCAATTATGTTTATCTGTTCAATTTCAGGGGTTAGGCCTACATTCCATTGATAACAATTTGAATTTGAATGTAAAAAGATAGCCATGCCCGTCTCCAACTCTTCATAAAATTTCTCTTTACTACCAGTCTACGCTTATAAAAGGGAAAAAAGAGGGAAAATAAACTTTAAATAAAGTTACATGTTAGTTACAAACTATATTGAGATAATTTCAACCTAAATTGATGTAATAAAATCTATCTAGAGAGATAAAATCAAAAATGACTAACGATGATAATTCCTGGAATCAGCTGCCATCAAAGTAGGAAAATAAAGCAAAATCAGAAAAGAACATTCTGAAAGCTGTGGCCAGTTCATTTCTCAAGTTCTTTCTCCTTTACTGAATATTGAGTTTTCACAAGTTTCAACTCGGTTATGTTTGCTCCTTGGCGGTACTGGCTAGAAATCTTGTCATTAGAACAGTGTTGCCCCATCTTAGCAGTGCTTACCAATATATCTCTGACAAAATATTCTCAGGAGAACCTGTAGAGAATGATAAAAAAAAAAAAAAAAAAAAAAAAGATGGACCTAGGGGGTATGATGCTAAGTGAAAAAGTGAAATAAGTCAGACAGAAAGACAAATGCTGTTCAATCTCACTTAAATGTGGAATCTAAAGAACAAAACAAATAGAACAAAATGAAAATAGACTCATAAACGCAGAAAACAAATTGGTGCTTGCCTAAAGGAAGGAGAGTGGTGGATTGGGTGAAATAGGTAAAGGGGATTAAGAGGTAGAAACTTTGAGTTAGAAAATAAATAAGCCACAGGGTTTATTATTTAAGTAACTGATTAAAAGCCTCCTTGACGGGGCTTCCCAGGTGGCTCTGGTGGTAAAGAACCTGACTACCAATGCAGGAGACACGAGACATGCAGGCTCGATCCCTGAGTTGGGAACATTCCGGAGGTGGACATGGCAACTACTCTAGTATTCTTGCCTGGAGAATTTTCACGGACAGAGGCGTCTAAAGGGCTACAATCCATAGGGTTGCACTAAGTGGAATACGACTGAAGTGATTTAGCACATATGAATATACATATAAGTATACGGTTAATAATATTGCAATTGCCTTTCAGAGGGACAGATGGTTGTTAGACTTGCTGTGGTAATCACTTCATAATGTATAGAAATGTTTAACCACTATGCAGTACACTTGAAACTAACATAATATAGAAAATGTCAACTATATTTCAACTAAAAAATGACCATTTTTTTTGCTCTGTTAAGCCTCCAATCCCCTGGCTCTACTCCCCTGTCACTTCATGGTAAATCTTTTCAGTTTTTCTTTGCAGCTTTACACTGCTAGGAAAGTATGGTTAACATATGCTATAGTCAAGGAGTGCACATTCATACGTGCTAAGTCACTTCAGTCGTGTTCCATTCAGTGCGACCCTATGGATTGTAGCCCTTTAGATGCCTCTGTCTATGAAAATTCTCCAGGCAAGAATACTAGAGTAGTTGCCATGTCCACCTCCGGGGGATCTTCCTAACTCAGGGATCGAACCTGCATATCTTGTGTCTCCTGCATTGACAGGCAGGTTATTTACTGCCAGCGCCACCTGGGAAGCCCCATAAAGGAGGTTTTTAATCAGTTACTTAATGAAGGATAGGAGAAGGTATGATGGTAGGAAAAAACTGTAAAGGAAAAGGAGATTCTTGCTCCTTTAAGTTGTGTATTTATGTAATGAGTTTGGGTTGTATAGTTCAAGGCCAGGTCTGCATATGAAATCAAGAACTGACAAAATTATAAGAGTAATGTGGAATTGAAATGGTTTTTCCTTATCCATCAAAATATTTTAGTACTGTGTGTGTAATGTGTGTGTGTGTGTGTAAGTTCTGTTAAATATTATCTTTTTAGTTTGTGTAATTCTGCATATGATACACATCTTCACAAATAATAGAATTTGGGACAGTATTGATTTAAATTTTTTTTAAAGAAATGATGAAAGCATAATCTTATTCAATCATGCATGTATTAAAAATACATTCCAGATGGAAGACGGGCCAGTCTTAACTCAATAGAGCACAAAAATAATTGGTATTCTTTCACATTCTACACTGCAGCCAGTCTTTATGAAGCTTCAAATTGCCACATTCTTGTTTACTATCAAAGAAGAATATAAAAACATATTATACTTAAATCACTATTAAATATTCCTCTTAGTCTCAGCTGCATATCTCTGAGGCATGACTTCATACATTTAAACCCAAACAACATATTGCAACAGATTTAATGTAAGATCAGATCAGATCAGATCAGTCGCTCAGTTGTGTCCGACTCTTTGCGACCCCATGAACCGCAGCACGCCAGGCCTCCCTGTCCATCACCAGCTCCCGGAGGTCACTCAGACTCGCATCCATCGAGTCAGTGATGCCATCCAGCCATCTCATCCTCTGTCGTCCCCTTCTCCTCCTGCCCTCAATCCCTCCCAGCATCAGAGTCTTCTCCAATGAGTCAACTCTTCGCATGAGGTGGCCAAAATACTGGAGTTTCAGCTTTAGCATCATTCCTTCTAAAGAAATTCCAGGATTGATCTCCTTCAGAATGGACTGGTTGGATCTTCTTGCAGTCCAAAGCAGACATAAAAATCAACTTATTTCATAATTAGCAAGACATTAAGGCTGAAACGCCAATACTTTGGCCACCTAATGTGAAGAACTGGCTGCTTGGAAAAGACCCTAATGTTGGGAAAGATAAAAGGCAGGAGGAAAAGGGGACGGCAGAGGATGAGGTGGTTGCATGACAGCACTGACTCTGTGGACATGAGTTTGAGCAAGTTCCGGGAGTTGCTGATGGACAGGGAAGCCTGGTGTGCTGCAGCCCATGGCGTCACAAAGAGTCATACACAACTGAGCCACTGAACTGAACTGAACTGAAAGGCTTGCAAGATAATACCATTCTCTTAACAGTCTTTTAGGAAAATTAGTTATTTTTCATTAAACACCTTTATATTAACAGGTAATGTTCCTTATATTTTTAAATGAAAAATAAATATTTTACAATTTTTCTCAGTATTAACTTCTAATATGGTGGTGGTGATTTAGTTACTGAGTCATGTCCGACTCTTGTGAGTTTTAATTATTATAACTCTAAAAATATATGGGATTATTAAAAACTTAAGGCTATATGGGATTGTATGAGGAAAAACTTGGAGACCATTGATCTATGTATTTTAATCCTAGAGTAAATATGGGGAAGATACATTAAGAACTTTTAGAGTTAAAAAATATGCTCAAAGAGGACAGATAGAATGATAAACAAGGACAATTTTGATTGTATACATGTTCAGAAAGATCTTGCTTAGCATAGTTAGAAGTAAATTACACTAAAACTAAAATCGTGTTTTGGGATCAGGCAGTGGTTCTCTAGATCTAAGTTGCCTTCACTGGAGGAAAAGCAGCATGGGGCATCCTTTGGGTTACATGCTTGAACGGATTGGGAGTACACATACTGCAGGAAATTTCTTTTCAGATGTCTGATCTCTAAATCTTCCTTTGTATGAAGGGGGTTGTGTGTTCTCTAAGACTTAGGGAAATAGAAATAAATGCTCTTTTAGGGGACACATTTTCTTAATGGCCATGTGAGATAGCTAAATTAAATGTTTGAGAAAGCATTATTTTTTAAAAAAGCCTCAGTTTTAAATTCATCTTACCAAGATTGGAATAAAGACTACAAACAGTCTAGTAATGGTGGATACAAATCAATCAAGAGTGTTGGAGATAATATGGCAGCCTCACCCAACCCACAGATATATGAGTGAGGCTGGCTTAGACCACCCAGCCTTAGATACTCCACCAGACAAAGGCACTCAGAGGACCAGGCAAAGAAGCAACAAGTTGGGAATAGACTAAATGAAGTTTTTGCATGAAGCACTGTGAGTTTGAGACAATGAATTTTGTGATTTTTTTTTCTTTAAGGTGGCAGCATGATACTGAACTCCCTAATTTCATGTCCAATTTGTTAATGCAAATTAGTCAGTATGAAAATATCCACATTTATTAGTCAACTTCAAGCAATTTTTCAAAAATCTTGATGTACTTTAAGAAAATAGGTGCCTGCTGCTGCTGCTAAGTCGCTTCAGTCGTGTCCGACTCTGTGCGACCCCATAGACAGCAGCCCACCAGGCTCCCCGGTTCCTGGGCTTCTCCAGGCAAGAACACCGGAGTGGGTTGCCATCTCCTTCTCCAATGCAGAAAAGTGAAAAGTGAAAGTGAAGTCGCTCAGTTGCGACCGACTCTTGGCGACCCCATGGACTGCTGCCCACCAGGTTCCTCCATCCATGGGATTTTCCAGGCAAGAGTACTGGAATGGGGTGCCATTGCCTTCTCCAAATAGGTGCCTACTGTTAATCAAAGATTATATATAGGCCTATTTTCCTGTATATCTGAAAATAACTTTCTTAAGACTATATATTATGCTTTCTTGAAATCTTGGATTATAAACAATAAATTTTGAAAGCATATTTGCTTTGCTTTTCTCAGAATGTATAGTGCATTTTGAAAAGTTTTCTGCCATTTAAAACTCCTCTTTTAATGTTCTCTGTCTCTTTCTATGTTTATGTCTATCTGTCTTCCTGTCTGCCTCTGCTTCTATGTAAAAACTCTTAGGATTTGTTATTTTTATCAAGGATTTTGAAATTTATGGCAGTGCGTCTGTGTATGAGTCTTTACTGATCACACAATCATTCTGTGGGCTTTTTACTCTGGAAACTTTTTGGCATTTCTTGGAAGTTGTACTATTTAGTTGATAATTTAAAAGCCTTGTAGTCAAAGAACTTTCAAAAATCCACTGTGTAAGTGATTATTCCACAAAAAATTTGATCATGAAATTATAATTTTAATATAACATATTTAAAATGTTTATTTAAGCTGATGTTAAATGAGAATAAAACATGCAAATGCATGATACCATACCGTTTTAGCACTTTTGCAACAAATGTACAGATCAGACAATGGCAGACTTATTTTAAAAATTTGATGCAAATAATCATTTTTTCATTATGGCATTCTTAGCCTGTTTTCCTCTTAGATGTATTTCCTGAAAATAATTGTAATTCTTTGGCATTTACAGCACCAAAAGCTTATTAAAGGTCATAAAAATTTTTAATACGTATTTCTCCTATATGGAGCATGATTATAAAAGTGAAAAAGTATGATTGAAAATCATGAATTCACCTGGACTTGATATTCAATTATTGACTCCCCCAAAATACTTTGTTACCTTTGGTAAGAATGTCACTAATTAACATTTTTGTTGGTCTGTTAATAATTTTTAATCTTTAATAATTTTCCATAAATTTGAATTATTCCACAGGGAAATTATTAGGTTATATATATATACTGAGACTATTATAAAAACATAATTTTTCAAATTAGTAAGTATCCAGTGACCTAAAGAATTTTTTTTTTTAATGTTTCAGGTCATTAATAATGAGGCATAAAATCAGCCCAGTTAATTCCCAGTAGAATCATGCATCTAGTTTTATTGACTATATGCTATATAAACCATTTAACCACTAAGATAATTGCTTAATTGATAAGATTAATTTTAAACTAATAAATAATGTGCCTATAACTAATGTTCCTATGTGCCTATATTTCATTTTGATTCCTTTGGTTTGTTTTGATTCTATATTTTGCAATATAATAGTTCTTGCCTGAAACTCCTTTTACTATTATTGCCCTTCTCAATTTCATTACTTTATATTTTGATTTTGGAAGGAAGATAACTTTTAAGTTCACAATTCTCAAAAATAAAAACAAGCCATATGTCTGGCCTGATATAGAGAAAATCACGTAACACCAAGGAATCTCAGACTTAGGGCCAAAAGTAGTGATTAGGTGGGAACTTTGGGACTGAGTAAAAATGTTCCATAGATGAGATAAAGAAAAAAACTAATATTTGATGACCAAAATGGCAGACTACATTATAGTTCATTAGTGTTCAATCAAATATGGTTCTTCTCCCTGTGGGAGGATCATACTATCATTCAGGCTAAGCCATTTAACTTATAAATTAAAAAACAAAAAAATGAATGAAGCTATCTTTAGCCACAACCTTTCATAACTGATTCCTTGTTCTTCATCTTTCTTTTTCCTTGCCTTTGAAATCTTGGAGTTAAATTTCTATGGAATTTCCAGTGTCTTTTAAGAGACTATGATGACCAAAGGCCACTTTCCAACCCAGGATGGACATATAACCCAAATGAGACATTAACATAATTAGTCATTGAGGTACTTTTTACCTCTGTAGCACTGTCAGGTTATAACTAAAGTCATTTTACCTTTAAACTCTCACATAATCTTATTGGACCAATTATTATAACGAGTGTATTTAGTTTTTAGTATAAACTAAGATGATTCATGGAGGGTTTATCACAATATATCAGAGGTAATAATAGTAGGTTTTGTTTGCAGCATTTGCTGGTAGGGGCTCAATGCAGTAACAGCAAAACCTGGAAGGAGATAACAAATTAAAAGGAGAGAACTATCCTGAGATAAAGTATTAATAACCATTACAAGATAATGGAATAGAAAGGAAACTGTGATTATAGTAGTCATCATTTTCTTTCCTTTGACCTCCTAAAGCCCCAGTGATGTAGCTCAAATAGGTGATTCTCTACAGCAGAGAAACCTAATGGTTTCTGTTGTAGTACTTTTGGAAGGAAAGTTATAATCAACCTAGACAGCACATTAAAAAGCAGAGACATGACTTTGCCAACAAAGGTCCATCTAGTCAAGGCTGTGGTTTTTCTAGTGGTCATGTATGGATGTGAGAGTTAGACTATAAAGAAGGGTGAGTGCCAAAGAATTGATGCTTTTGAACTGTGGTATTGGAGAAGACTCTTGAGAGTCCCTTGGACTGCAAGGAGATCCAACCAGTCTATCCTAAAGGAGATCAGTCCTGGGTGTTCATTGGAGGGACTGATGTTGAAGCTGAAACTCCAGTACTTTTGCCACCTGATGCAAAGAGCTGACTCATTTGAAAAGACCCTGATGCTGGGAAAGATTGAAGGCAGGTGTAGAAGGGGACAACAAAGGATAAGATGGTTGGATGGTATCACCAACTCAATGGACATGGGTTTGGGTGGACTCAAGGAGTTGGTGATGGACAGGGAGGCCTGGTGTGCTGCAATTCATGGGGTTGCAAAGATTAGGACATGACTGAGCAACTGAATTGAACTGAACTGAACTGATGGCAGCCTCTATTCATCTTTAATTACAAATCCAGGTATCAAAAAAGTTTTTCCTACCATCAAACTTCTTCTCCAATTTATCTTTCCAAGGTATCCAGGCTACTATTCTCTTTAATATCTAAATAAAGTAGTCTCATATAGTATACCTGTGATATTTCATAATCCGTAAATTTTTTTTTTTTTTTCAGTTGTGAAATATATATTTTTTTTCTCTCTTGGAATGTTTATATTATAACAGAATCATTCAGAGATGCAGTGAGAGGTGTGATTCAGGAATAGACTTGCAAGGTTTCTGGCTATGTTTGTGGACATGCTATATATCATTGAGACCATCTACCTGATTTACGTTAATGTGGGTTTTCCTACTTTGCCAGTTCAACAAAATTAACTGAAAACACAGATACTTTTACAAGTATCTATTTCAAAAGTCCAAAATAAAACATGCTTGCAACATAAAATAATTTTCCCACTAATTTCAACTTAAAAGCAGAGACATTACTTTGCTGACAAAGGTCCATCTAGTCAAAATCTCAGTTTTTCCAGTAGTCATGTATGGACATGAGAGTTGGACTATAAAGGAAGCTGAACACCAAAAAACTGATGCTTTTGAACTGTCATGTTGGAGAAGACTCTTGAGAATCCCCTGAACTGCAAGTAGATCAAACCAGTCAGTTCTAAAGAAAATCAGTCCTGAAAATTTATTGGAATGACTGATGGGGAAGCAGAAACTCCAATACTTTGGATACCCAATGTGAAGAACTGACTCACTGGAAAAGACCCTGATGCTGGGAAAGATAGAGGCAGGAGGAGAAGGGGATGGCAGAAGATGAGCTGTTTGGATGGTATCACCGATCAATGGACATGAGTTTGAGCAAACTCGCAGAGTTGGTGATGGACAGGGAAGCCTGGTGAGCTGCCATCCATAGGGTCACAAAGAGTCAGACACGACTGAGTGACTGAACTGAACTGAAGATCATACAAGAAAAATGAAACATTCCATGCTTGTTACCCAAGTCTAATTTTGGACAACAATTTTTACCCCACCTTATGCAGTCACCATCTGCAGTGATTTTGGAGCCCAGAAAAAGAAAGTCTGACACTGTTTCCACTGTTTCTCCATCTATTTCCCATGTAGTGATGGGACCAGATGCCATGATCTTCGTTTTCTGAATGTTGAACTTTAAGCCAAACTTTTCACTCTCCACTTTCACTTTCATCAAGAGGCTTTTTAGTTCCTCTTCACTTTCTGCCATAAGGGTGGTGTCATCTGCATATCTGAGGTTATTGATATTTCTCCCAGCAATCTTGATTCCAACTTGTGTTTCTTCCAGTACAGCATTTCTCATGATGTACTCTGCATATAAGTTAAATAAACATGGTGACAATATACAGCCTTGACGTACTCCTTTTCCTATTTGAAACCAGTCTGTTGTTCCATGACCAGTCCTAACTGTTGCTTCCTGACTTGGAAACAGTGTCAGACTTTATTTTTCTGGGCTCCAAAATCACTGCAGATGGTGACTGCAGCCATGAAATTAAAAGACGCTTACTCCTTGGAAGGAAAGTTATGACGAACATAGAGAGCATATTCAAAAGCAGAGACATTATTTTGCCAACAAAGGTTCACCTAGTCAAGGCTATGGTCTTTCCTGTGGTCATGTATGGACGTGAGAGCTGGACTGTGAAGAAGGCTGAGCGCCAAAGAATTGATGCTTTTGAACTGTGGTGTTGGAGAAGACTCTTGAGAGTCCCTTGGCCTGCAAGGAGATCCAGCCAGTCCATTCTGAAAGAGATCAGCCCTGGGATTTCTTTGGAAGGAATGATGCTAAAGCTGAAACTCCAGTACTTTGGCCACCTCATGTGAAGAGTTGACTCACTGGAAAAGACTCTGATGCTGGTAGGGATTGGGGGCAGGAGGAGAAGGGGACGACACAGGATGAGATGGCTGGATGGTATCACTGACTCGATGAATGTGAGTTTGAGTGACCTCCGGGAGTTGGTGATGGACAGGGAGGCCTGGCGTGCTGTGGTTCATGGGGTCGCAAAGATTCGGACACGACTGAGCGACTGTCCTGATCTTATCTGATCTGATGCTATATTTGACTTCCCCGGTGGCTCAGATGGTAAAGCGTCTGTCTACAATGCGGGAGACCCAGGTTCGATCCCTGTGTTCGGAAGATCCATTGGAGAAGGAAATGGCAATCCACTCCAGTACTATTGCCTGGAAAATCCCATGGACAGAGGAGCTTGGTAGGCTACAGTCCATGGGGTAGCAAAGAGTCGGACACAACTGAGCGACTTCACGTTATGCTATATTTATTTGAATGCATGTTAAATAGTCTACCAGATTGAAATCTTATTAGAATTTTTCACCTTGTATCACCAGTGTCTATCTAAATGTTTGTATATAATTATCTCTCAAGGAAAATCTGTTGAGTAGAGCAAAAATAAAATTTAAAATAGTTTTCTGTTGGAAAAGGAAAAACAAGATTGAAATAAATATTTTGGGAAAGGAAAAATATAATGATTAGTTCTAGGTTTTATGAAGATTGTGCATTGTCCCTTAAACTAAGTAAATTTATTTGTTAAGTGTTTTCAACTATGTGAAAATAGCTTGCTGAATCTCAAGATAAGATTTTTCACATGTAAAACAAATACTATGCATTGGAAAAACTAATAATCTTACATTTTAACCCTTACTCTTCTACTTACTTGTATTAATGGATTGCAATATAAAATCTTCATAAATTTACTCAAAATGGATGAAAAATGTGACATTACCCTATGCTAATGTCTTTAGAATAACATTACCTTATGCAAGGGATTCCCTGATAGCTCAGTTGGAGAAGAATCCACCTGTAATGCAGGAGACCCTGGTTCGATTCCTGTGTTGGGAAGATCCCCTGGAGAAGGAAAAGGCTACCCACTCCATTGTTCTGGCCTGGAGAATTTCATGGACTGTATAAGACCATGGGGTCTCAATGAGTCGGACATGCCTGAGTAACTTTTACTTTCACCCTATGCTATATTCTCTCTCGTTGTTGTTCCATCACTCAGCCCTGTCCAACTCTTTGAGACCTCATGTACTGCAGCATGCCAGGCTTCCCTGTCCTTCACATCTTCTGGAGTTTTTGCTCATATCTGTTACAAATTATTGTTTTGGTGGAATTGATAAAAGTGAATTAAGTATTCTCCTTAGGGCAAAGAAAGAGAGGAGGACTTTAACTTGGTATATTCTATGCTTCTTTATAACCTTCACGACTGTGCTTAATTTCAGAAATCTACAAGCTTCTTTCCATTGCTTTTTGTAAACGCTCTTAGTGACCTTCTCAGAATATGGTCTCTATATGACAGTTGGCTCTCAGTCTCACAAGCAAAGTTCATGTGATTTGGCATTTTCAAACTAAGACATGATAGAATAATATTCGCATTCATTACACAATTTAGAAATATGTAAAGTTTCTTCATTACTATGTTCTGACTATATGTATGCACAATAAGAGAAGTGGCTAACTCAGGTGATTTCAGACAACACTGGGAAAAGCAATTCAATGTTGTTTATATTAATTAGACACTTTGGGAATTTCAGTTATAACTGCCTTTTCAGTTATAACTGTGTTTGATGTGCAGATGATTTCAAGATCGTCTTTTTAAATTTGTTTTCACCAGTTTGACTATGATACACCCTGGCATTGTTGTCTTTAAATATATCCAATTATATTCCCTGAATTTTATGTATTTTTAATTTTTTTCAAACAAAATTTAGGAATGTTTTAGTAGTTATCTACAAATGCTCTACCTCCCACCTCCACCCCATTTACTGTCTTCTCTCTTTTTTGCAACTTCAGTCACAATACACTAGATGTTTGATATTGTCCATAAGTCACTAAGTATCCTTCCCCTAATCTTAGACTGAATAATCTCTGTTGATTAGCCTTCAAGTTCTCTGTTTTCTTTTGCCACATTCAATTGGCTTTTTTTTTTTAATTTCAAAACTTGTAAGTAGAAATTTTGTCTAGTACTGACCTTGACAAATATTCTTTTGTGATTCTATGGATTTTGTTGTCTTTCTGTAGATTTAAGATTGTTGAAATTTGTTTTAATGCCATTAAATTGTGGATAAGCATTTTCTTTTACATTTTAATTTTAAGGTATATTATGATCTACTCAGAGTTGTTTTAATTCTAGCTTAGACTTATAATTACCCTGTAAATTGTCTTAGATCTTTACTGAATATAATATTTATTCAATTAGGTCTCTCCACTTGGCTAGTTGGAATTCGAAAGTCTCAAGTCCTTCTGGGAGTTCTGGGAATGTTCACCTAACATTGATCCAGTAGCAATTTTCCTAGCCTTGTGGAATTTCCCCTTGCATGTGCACATGCTTTTATTTAATGAAAGACTACAAGGATATTTATGCAAATTTCTGGGGTGCTCCTTTCTTTGCCCCCTCCCCTCCATTTCCTCTCTCTGGTTCTTTGCCTCCAAAATTCCAATTCCTCAACCATCAATTGTATTTTTCTCACTCATTTTTATTTGCTTTGTGTGATACTCATCTGCGAATAAGAGTAATTCATTAAGAACAAGCAAGTTAAAGAATATCATCAGAAATAATACCAAGTCTGTGATTGAGCTTAGTAACAATTTCTATTACAGTGCACTTAAGTAGAAATGTCAGAGATTTGCTTCTTTTTCATCTCCTCCCTTAACCATCCTCTCTTCTTCCCTCTTCTCTTTCTTGTCCTTTTGTTCCTCCTCCTTCTTCTTTTACTTCCTCTTCTCCTCCTTCTACTTTGTCTTCAAACTTTGCTCAGCTTAAATTTATTCAACATGAGCCAGTTCATATCACAGTCTCTGTTTCTTTACTCCATCTCACCAATCAGCTACTTCAGGTTATATGTCTTATCGATAATATCTTTCATTTAATCCTCCTTCTATGATTACCATCCTTCCCAAACAAAGTCCATAAGCAGGAGCTGCAGCCCATAATTTTGTGGAGAATTAGTTAATGAAAATAATTAGAAAATTCTGATCAATAGCTTAAGTAAGTAATTAGGCATGAGTTTTTTTTTTTTTTTTTTAATCTTGGAGGGGGATTATCTTTATGATATTCTGTTTGACTTCTGCTGAATTTAGAACTGCTCTCCAAATTTCTGATTTGTGTCCTTCCTAAATTCTATATTTCATTTTCTTTCATTTGGTCTGACATGGTAGAGTTATTTATATAATCAGAACAGGTAAAATGTGATTTTATTAAATTTTTAGCAAAATGTTTTTTCTTAGTATTAAAATAATAGCTGTTTTCTGAGATTATTTGTTTAGTTCGAAAAAGCTTTATCGATGCCACTGTTTAATTTATATTCTTAAACCTTATTGATAAAACATTTTAGTAAACATAATGAAATGGAAACAGTGATATGAAGATAAGTGTCTTATGCTCTGAAAGCACAAAATTATTATTCTATAGAAGTGAAACACTGGAGAACAGTTTGAAGTTGCCATCTGGAGTAATAATAAGCTTAGTAAGATAGCAGATGTCAAGGCCAGCTTCTCCTAGTCAAAATCAAATGTAACAAGTAACTCAACTTTTCACTGGGGAACAGTTTGTTTGGGGAAACTTTTTAACTCTCTAACAATCACTGATCTCTCATTTGTATTGCCCAAACTGCCTGAAGCACAGTTATGATATCCCCGGATGATCTTTTGCTCATTTAAAAAAAGTACTGTGTTATTGAAGACAGATTGTTGTTAATCTGATCTCTCTCCTGTCATAATCTCTTTAATTGTTGAAAATGAGTCATCTGGGAAGTGGAATTAAAGTGAAGTAATTATTGCAATATCCAACTGAATAAAAATTTCACATTATCTTTTTTCTTTAAATTCACCAAGTGTCTTCCATATCATGCATAGATCGACTAATCTTTTCTATATATTATATATCTTTCTGAAGAAGGCAATGGCACCCCACTCCAGTACTCTTGCCTGGAAAATCCCATGGACGGAGGAGCCTGGTAGGCTGCAGTCCATGGGGTCGCCACTGAGCGACTTCACTTTCACTTTTCCCTTTCATGCATTGGAGAAGGAAATGGCAACCCACTCCAGTGTTCTTGTCTGGAGAATCGCAGGGATAGGGGAGCCTGGTCGGCTGCCGTCTATGGGGTCACACAGAGTCGGACACAACTGAAGCGACTTAGCAGCAGCAGCAGCATATATCTTTCTATCACTTTAAACTTGTCTTTGTATAGTTTTGCAATCCTACTAGGCTAATTTGCAAACTGCTTATTGACAACTATGATATAATTACTTTGTTGTATAAAAACCATTACAATACACATTTTTCTTCACAGTTTTGACCCTTGGTAAAAATAACTAAGAATGTATTGTTAAATTCTCATTAGAATTTTACTCAGATAGAAGCTATGGATATAACCTATAAGTATACATATTTAGCTGAAAGTAATTTCATTCATTACCATGCTTAATTAATCCATTAACATTCTTAATTTTGATGCTAATGGAACATCTGCTACTTCACATCCAATCAAAATGACATGTAGAACAAATACAAATAATCATCAGTATATGGATGGAAAATGTAGAGATTCATTATATATTCTTCAAACAGATCACTGACACTTAAAATATCTTAAATGTCTTCTCTATATGATACAGTTTCTGTGAAATAGTCCTTGAATATCTTTGCATGTAAACTAAGATACCTAAATTAAAGTTCACTTTTACTACTTAATTTGACTAGATTTTTGCTTATTTCTTACCCCTGGAGTGATCCCAACATTTGGGTCCATTTTCTAAATACCAAAAACAAAATTTTCCATGACTGAGTCATTTTATATTTCTTTTTTTTTAAATTTTATTTTTATTTTATTTAACTTTACAATATTGTATTGGTTTTGCCATATATCAAAATGAATCTGCCACAGGTATACATGTGTTCCCCATCCTGAACCCTCCTCGCTCCTCCATCCCCATACCATCCCTCTGGGTCGTCCCAGTGCACCAGCCCCAGGCATCCGGTATCAGGCATCGAACCTGGACTGGAGACTCATTTCAAATATGATATTACACATATTTCAATGCCATTCTCCCAAATCATCCCACCCTCTCCCTCTCCCAGAGTCCAAAAGACTGTTCTATACATCAGTGTCTCTTTTGCTGTCTCATATACAGGGTTATTGTTACCATCTTTCTAAATTCCATATATATGAGCTATTTTTTATAAATATAATTTCACATTAAAAAATATTTTTTAAAAATACTGCTAAGTCACTTCAGTCATGTCCGACTCTGTGCGACCCCATAGACGGCAGCCCACCAGGCTCCCCCATCCATGGGATTCTCCAGGCAAGAACACTACTTAATGTTTATTATAGTCAGTTCAGTCAGTTCAGTCGCTCAGTCATATCCGACTCTTGGCGACCCCATAAATCGCAGCACACCAGGCCTCCCTGACCGTCACCAACTCTATTATAGACATTTCCATAAAAACAATAATTAGCATACTTAACATTTGTATGGAAAAAGTAAGATGAATATATCAAAGGTGAATGAATATAAATCACAGTGATTCTAGTAATACGAACAAAGTATTAATTCATTTACCTACATGAACAATCGGCTCAGGCATCTATACTGTTGATGGGGAAAATATGGGAAACTATATTCTAAATGATATATATATATATTTATATTTTAAATACAAATATATATTTTTGCAGCAGATTTATTGTCCTGATTATATTTTGCTGTGATTTCCAATAAAATAATTAGTTTTCAATTGTTTAATTATTAAAAGAGAAGAGGACATCACTAATGAGAACAGCAGAGTGGGATTTATTTTCAACATTTTATATTAAAAAATCAGATTCATATTATTGAGTCAAAATTAGAGTAGTTGTTTTGTGTGTGTACATAAATACAACACATTGTAAAAATACTCTATGAATATGTAATTTTTCAGGTTAATTAATCATTTTCCTTGTGTAAAACATTTTCCCCACTTCCTTGGTAGCTCAGTGGTAAAGAATCCACCTGCCAATGCAGGAGATGCAAATTCAATCCCTGGGTCAGGAATATCCCCTAGAGAAGGAAATGGCAACCCACTCCAGTATTCTTGTCTGGAGAATCCCATGGACAGAGGATCCTGGTGGGCTATAGTCTATGGGATCGCAAAGAGTCAGACACAACTTGGTGACTAAACAACAAAAAACAAAAAAACCTTTTCCCAAGTGTTACTAAATTTCTTCTGTATCAATTCTTTTTGGGAATGTAATTTCATAACCGACATAATTCAAGTAACTAAAAATATATTAATATTTTTTAAAGCTGAACTTGTCACCTTAATTGCAGAAAAAAAAAGGAACAGATAAAATGAACAGGTCAGACATAGTATTATTATCTTTGTAAGACACGCATTTCATGGAATAGCTAAAATACCTTAAACATACACACATTACCATAGCTTTGTCACCTTCCACTGAAAATTTCAAGTCTGTCTTGTCAATGAAATTTAAATAAGACTACTGAATTTAAATATCATTACAGAAGCTTCCATAAATTTTTACTAATTTCTAAATGACAACACATAGCTTCATAGTTTCTGAGTTATGACATTATAACTAATAATAATTATGAAATTATATATGTGGATTCTGAGGCACCAGAGTACATAGAAGTGGCACATCTCTGCACTTGTCTTTGTTAAACATAAATTATTTATCTATTAACTTTTGATCATACTGAATTATATATAGCATCCAAAGTTGAATAGGAAATTTTCTTTAGATGTTCTGAAAACAACGTTTTATCTGCTGATGATTTTGTTTATTTCTAGATAGTATGGAAATCTATTCAACACAGATCGATATGGTTTTATCATTTATTGTGAAACTGAGTCTTCATGCAGATTTTATAGTAAACTCACTGTGTCTTTTTTGAATTTCTATCATTATTATATCTCTGCTAATGTAGGCATTTAATTATTTTTATATTTTGAAGTATCATGTAAGTCTGTAAGAGGTTAATCCAATGTTCCCATAACAGCAACATGTATATTCCCTAATTTTAGAGACAATACTATCTCTTCCTTTAGCATTGATCACAGTAGCTATTGCAATATTTCAAATATTCAAAGGTTCTAAAAGTTTTTGACTTAGAGAAAACTCATGTAGATTTTTATTAATTATACAGAAATGTATGGTCAAGTATTAAAGTAATAAAGATTCTATAACCTATGTAGAGAAAAGTATGAAAACAAAATATTTTCATACTCTTTCATTCTTCCTACCACATCCCTTAGATGTTAAGAGTTATCAGCCATTCCTATTTCTTCCTTAAACTTTATATCAGTAAATTACAAGTAAATGGTTTTAATGTATCTTTTTAAACTATAAGCAAACATTGTAACATGATATCCTTAAAATTTTAACTAACAGTTAATTTGATTTGTGCAATATCCCCTCACCAAACACACACAATTCCTAATATAATTACATTTATAATCAAAAATATGCTTTGGAAGAAGAATGTCAAGAGGGTTTGAAATAATGAAACATGGAATCCAAGATTCATAATAAAGGAAGGCTGAATAAGAAGCATAGAGACTGATCTCAAGGAAAGAGATCTCCATAAATATGAAATACAAGATAATGTGGATATTGAATATATGTATTGGAATACTATAAGTTCTTTAATAGTATGACAATACCATACATACAAAAGAATTTTTGGCTAGGCAAGGTTTGAAAATTCTAATATATGAAATGATTTAGAGATTATTTTTATTTTGTGAAATCCATAAAGATTTCATAAAATTAACAACTAGGAAAAAAGGAGATACACACTCTTAAATTTATATAAACATATGCCAAATCTAAAATATACATTATGAAGTTTATTTGTTCAGTGAGATGCTCAACACTGTGATCCAGTGAAATTTAAAAGCCTCCTGGAATGCTGCATAAGTTCAGTTCAGTCTCTCAGTCATGTCCAACTCTTTGGGACCCCATGAACCACAGCATGCTAGGCCTCCCTGTCCATCACCAACTCCCGGAGTCCACCCAAACCCATGTCCATTGAGTCAGCAATGCCATCCAGCCATCTCATCCTCTGTCGTCCCCTTCTCCTCCTGCCTTCAGTCTTTCCCAGCATCAGAGTCTTTTCCAATAAGTCAGTTCTTCCCATCAGGTGGCCAAAGCATTGGAGTTTCAGCTTCAACATCAGTCCCTCCAATGAATAATCAGGACTGATTTCTTTTAGGATGGACTGGTTGGATCTCCTTGCAGTCCAAGGGACTCTCAAGAGTCTTCTCCAACACCACAGTTCAAAAGCATCAATTCTTCGGCGCTCAGCTTTCTTCACAGTCCAACTCTCACATCCATACATGACCACTGGAAAAATCATAGCCTTGACTAGATGGACCTTTGTTGGCAAAGTAATGTCTCTGCTTTTTAATATGATGCCTAGGATGGTCATAACTTTCCTTCCAAGGAGTAAGCGTCTTTTAATTTCATGGCCGCAGTCACCATCTGCAGTGATTTTGGAGCCCAAAACAATAAAGTCTGACACTGTTTCCACTGTTTCCCCATCTGTTTCCCATGAAGTGATGGGACCAGATATCATGATCTTCGTTTTCTGAATGTTGAGCTTTAAGCCAACTTTTTCACTCTCCTCTTTCACTTTCATCAAGAGATTCTTTAGTTCTTCTTCACTTTCTGCCATAACGGTGGTGTCATCAGCATATTTGAGGTTATTGATATTTCTCCTGGCAATCTTGATTCCAGCTTGTGTTTCCTCCAGCCCAGTGTTTCTCATGATGTACTCTGCATAGAAGTTAAATAAGCAGGGTGATAATATACAGCCTTGACAGCATGAACCTACAATTTCCATTTCTTTCAGTGACTTAAATCCATGTAATCATTTATTTTGAGGCCCAATTTTGAGAGACTTGGCAAATGGGCACCTCTTCAAGCTTTTGATATGTCCCCTCATTATTTGAGTGATTCTTTGTTTTTGACACAAAGAAGTTACTGATTCACCTTGTATTGCTTCTACCCAAATTCCTGTTATGATAAGTCATTTTTCCAAGGAATCATGGTTCCTGTTAATGGACTCATGATGCTATGTGTGTTTATGGTTGTAAATTTGGGGCTCACTGATTCTCTTGCACAGAGATGGAGAACATATGGATATACACATATATGCATGCATATATAAATACATTAACACACACTTGCATCTATATTCATTTATTTAACTACATATACACATTGATAAACCATGAGATAAGGATACTTCTCCTTCCAGTCCAACACCCCCTAAAGTTTATTCATTCTCATTTTTATCCGTTTGTGTTTTAACACTCTACTACGACCATGAGCAGCTTGTTCCATTTATACTCACACTATTTTTTCATAAATGTTCCTGTAGTCAGCCAATCTGCCATTACCGCCTCCACTCTCTCTCTCTCTCAGGTGAATTACCTTTTGATTTCACACTAGGGCTCTGACACACATCAGAGCAACTGCCACACCTCCCTACCCTGATTATCTGTCTATGCCTATCTGCCACCTCAATATCCAGCCATGCCAATGAGGAACCAAAACTCCTGGCTATGACTTGGTGTGCTCACGGATGTTCTCCTCATCTTGTCATGACATTCCGGACACCAGCTCTCGGTCAATTCCGTTTCTCACTCAGCTTGCACTATGATCTTTTTTGGAAATGTCTGAGAATTTACCCCTCTTGCAAACTAAAAAAATTAACCTGGCATAGTTTTATGGATCTGAGAACAGACGTATGGCTCCTGAATATGAGATGAAGGACTTTAAGCACAGCATGTCAATACCAGAGGGTTAGCATACACCTTGTAGCTTCCTAAGCCCCAATGCCCATAGGTAGCATTGAGGGATGGATAACAAAAGCACATGTAATAGGTTACCTTTCAAAGAGGAAACAGCAGCTCTGTGAGCAGCCCTGATGGAGCAAACAGCAAGCAAGCCCCTCTACTCCAACCCTCACCACTCTGAGGAGTAAGCATTTAGAAGATGGTCAGGCTGTTAACAGTATACCAGTATATAACTAACTACAGAAACAATATATTGGGAGATATATAAAACTTGTAGTCTGGCACAGTTAGGACAAATGTGCTATAATGCTCAGGGCCCATGGTCTGCCATTGCCAACAGTGACCTCAAGGCTTGGGCTTTGAAACTTCATACCTGCCTTGTATCTGCCAAGATACCTTCCTTATCCTGCTCAGACTCTGACAAGCCATGCTAAACCTTGCCCAGACTTGAGCACTCCCTTTACCACCTAAGGTAAGCTTTGATCCCTTTCCATGAGAATTCACCTTTCCACATGGACACTTAGCTAGCTCTATCCCACCTCATGGCATTAGGACTGAAATTTTCAGTTAAAGGACAATAAAGAAGGTTGAAGAAAGAAAAATGGTACAAAGAAAGGGGATCAGATATGGTATGAATAGGAAAAATAAGGAGGAACGAGAAGCAATAAAGGGATAAGAGAAGACGAAGGAAAGAGGAAAAAGTGGAAGTCACTATGGTTTATATTTGTTTAAGGGAGCTCTGGAAGTGGTTTGCATAAGTACTGTTTGCATAAGTTTGCATAAGTACTCAGATATTATTTTAAAAATCTGTGCTGATTTATTTGTCTATTAAAATAAATCAGTGGAACATGATGATTCATTTCTTGCAGTATTTTTATCATATGTATTTTGTATTTTAATATTGACATAACCATGGTTTTACTTTTAGAGCAGTTTTCCTTCAACAAGTTCTTTTCTGTCCCTGAGTTCTTTTAAAACTGAAAGTTACTCATGACATAAACATATATATTAAAAATTGAGGAAATAGCTCTAATTCATTTAAATAACTTATTTATTTTTGAAAGTTTATTGTTGCAATTCCATTGAAGGCACTTATTTTCAACAACAGTTTTTTTTTAATGCTTTAAAGATATGGGTATTTTCTATAGTTGTCCCAAATTCCATATGCTTATATATAAAAAAAACTCTTTAGAAAATAGGCTTCATATACATAGAAAAGGCTGTTATTTCTTTTGCCTTCTTTGTATAGCACAATCGCTTAAAACATAGTTGTTTATATTCTTTGAGCACCAGATACGTGACACTTTGTTTACATAAAGTTCTCTTAAGAGAAGTACTCTTAGTGCCCTCACTATGAACTGGGTGACTAGTACCAAGTTAAAGGAACATAGCATTTAGCATACTGTGTATACATACACCAGTCTATGAAAATAGATGGAAAGTTGAGTCACCAGCAGTAATATGCAGGCCATCATGACTCATTCCCCATACTGAAAATGTATTCAGTATAAAAGGAATGATCTCGGAAGTAATCTTTAAAAATAGTTGAGTAAAAAGCAAACTGAAACAGACATTCCTAATTGTTAATACATGATAATAAGTGGCATAGAGAAAAATAAGAACAGGGAGCTCCATCGTGTGAAATACTAGGGAATTGAAATTTCCAAAAGTAAATTTTCCAGTTTTCTTGCCTATATGCAGGGAAAGTTTATGCCTATGTTAATTCATGGGACTCTATGTAAAATGCATTCTTAATAAGTCATTAACGTGCATTATAGGCAATGCCAAATAAGCATTTTTCACCTTAACATATGCCCGAAGGAAGCTGAGTACAGAAGAATTGATGCTTTTGAACTGTGGTGTTGGAGAAGACTCTTGAGAGTTCCTTGGACTGCAAGGAGTTCCAACAAGTCCATTTTAAAGGAGATCATTCCTGGATGTTCATTGGAAGGATTGATGCTAAAGCTGAAACTCCAATACTTTGGCCACCTCATGCGAAGAGTTGACTCATTGGAGAAGACTCTAATGCTGGGAGGGATTGGGGGCAAGAGGAGAAGGGGATGACAGAGGGTGAGATGGCTGGATAGCATCACCGAATCTATGGACATAAGTTTGAATAAACTCCGGGAGTTGGTGATGGACAGGGAGGCCTGGCGTGCTGCGATTCATGGGTTGCAAAGAGCGGGACAGGACTGAACGACTGAACTGAAATGAACTGAACTGAAAAGGCACAATTTCTACAAAATTCTCCAGTTATTTTACAGATTCTCAAACTGGTAGAATATGGAAGGTCAGCTTTCTAACATACCTTCAAGATAAATATTAGATGATACTAATATGTCATTGGAAGAATGGATAAAATAATCTAGAAGTACAGACTATTCACTGAGTCATCTAACCCATTAAAAATTAAATTCTACTTTTCTTTTGAAGCAACAACTTGAGTAGGCAGATAAATTACTTCCTTTCCACTTGTCTTTGTATGCTGAGAAAATCCAGTGGGTCCTGTCATTAGTATCTAAAGCTAGTACAGTGAACAAACATCCTTCCCAAAACTCAAATAGGTCTTTTCAACAACTTTAAGCTGCATTATTAAATGACACAATCTGTAAAAGAAAATTACTTCATAATTCCTAAAATGCTATATATTTTAGTTATTCCACAGGGATTAAAAAACATTTTAATGAAGTTACTTTCTATAGTCTTGAGAATATACATGAGCCTCACAGACCAGGGACATGGACTTGGGAGTTTGTTAGAAATGCAGAATTTTAAGTCCCATCTTTCAATTATTGAGCAGGAATTGACATTTTAGCAAAATATGCAGGTGATTAAGAAACACTGCTTTAAAGAAAGTTAAACCTAATTTTTATGACATGTATTAATCACTTCTGATATTTTCTTTCATGGCAGTTTAGTAAATGTTCCCAGTATGTGAAAATGTTAAGACAAAAAAAAAAAGTCAGAATATTCATTGTAGGTAAAAAAGCAAAGACAGAGGAACAGAGCAAACACTTTTTAAAGCATTTTCTGAAGAAACTTTCTTATTTAATTATTTCAACTTTTAAAAAGGAAATGCAATAGAACATTAATCAGATTCAAGTCAGCTAAGAGTGTACCCTTAGATTCCTTAAGTCTACGTTATGCTAAGCCACTTCGGTCATATCCGACTCTGTGCGAACCCATAGACAGCAGCCCACCAGGCTCCGCCGTCCCTGGGATTCTCCAGGCAAGAATACTGGAGTGGGTTGCCATTTCCTTCGCCAATGCATGAAAGTGAAAAGTGAAAGTGAAGTCACTCAGTCGTGCCCGAATCTTAGCGACCCCATGGACTGCGGCCCACCAGGGTCCTCCGTCCATGGGATTTTCCAAGCAAGAGTACTGAAGTGCGGTGCCATTGCCTTCTCCATCCTTAAGTCTAGACATGGCAAACTCAGTACTTAGATGACAAACCCCGAACAGTTCTTAAAATGTACACATATGACACACATGTCACCCGGTGTTTGACAAGAAAATGAATTTAAAAGACTGGCTGATACACTACATTGTTTGATTGTCACTTTATGGCTTCTTTTGCTAAAACTCATAAAACTGTTATGGATTTAAATATATACTATCTACTTGGGATAAAAGTTGTTGTATTTGGCAAGTGAATAATAATATCAACATTCCCAAAATGTAAGGATTCTAAAGGAGCTGTGTGAAAAAAGATACTCACCTCTACTTCTTTTTGACAAAAAAATGTCAGCTAGATAATTTAAATTGAACAGATATTTTATTTCCAAAGTAGGTTAATCAAGAAACAATAGATTCACCATTATTAAACTATGTTATTTAATGTCAACTAGCACTTGAAAACTGTTGTTTTTTTTTTTTTTCTCTAAAAATTTCCAGTAAAGTCATTTACTTTTCTCTTTAGGATATCCTGGTTTCTGTTGGTATAAATGATCAATAATCGATAACTTCATTCCTGCAACAGTAAATGATCTACACCAGTTGTCACAAAAGAAAATAAAATTTCTCACACAAATATACACACACATGTACACACACATCTTTCTAGAAGGCTGTAGTTATACTGCATTGGAATCATTATTTAATAACCCAAAGTATGTGCAAATATGAGTGTGCATGTATTTTCTTTTAATATTAGCCATTTACTTGCCAAAGTAGCTGACAGAATTCTCCTTCAAAACTCAAATCTGAGGAAATGGAAACTGGAAGATACGTACATGCAATTTTGATATCATTCCAATATACTATGAGGTCCTAATAGGAATACAGCATTTTAAAAATATATATATTCATTTTTAATTGATTGATGACTGCTTTACAATATTTATTTGATTTCTGTAATATATCAACATGAATTAGCCATAGGTGTACATATTCCCCCTCCCTCTTGAATCTCTCGCCCATCTCCCACCCATTCCCACCCCTCTAGGTTAATACAGAGCCCCAGTTTGAGTCCCCTGAGTCATACAGCAAATTCCCACTGGCTCTCTATTTACATATGTTAGTGTATATGCACCCATGCTACTCCTCCGTTCATCACACCCTCTCCCTCTGCTCCCCGACCCTTGTCCATAAGTATGTTCTCTACATCTGCACCTCCATTGCTGCTCTGTGAGCAGATTCATCAGTACCATCCTTCTAGATTCCATATATGCCAATAATATACAGTATTTATTTTTCTCTTTCTGACTTACTTCACTCTGTATAATAGGCTTTAGGTTCATCCATCTCATTAGCACTGACTTAAATGCATTTCTTCTTATGGCTGAGTAGGAATACTGCATTTTCTTTCATTTTTAACTATATTACACAAAATTACCCTACCTTAAAAATCTTATAAGTTCAATAAGTTTTAATGAACAAAAATACAAAAACACGCAGAGTAAGTATTTAAAGCAGACAAGTTTGCCTGGGGTGGTACAGAGAGGAACAGTAGAGAGGAATACAAAAACAGATGAAGAGGGCTTCCCTGGTAGCTCAGAGGTAAAGAATCTGCCTGCCAATGCAGGAGACATGGGTTTGATCCCTGGTCCAGGAATATTCCACATGTTGTGGAGCAACTAAGTCCATGTGCCACAGTTACTGAGGCCTATGTGTCCCAGAGTCCGTGCTCTGCAGTGAGAAGGCACTGCAATGAGAAGCGCATGCACTGCGATTAAAGAAAAGCCTGCTTAGCAACCAAGACCCAGCACAGCCAATTCCAGGTTTCCCAATATCCAGGCATATTGGGATAAAGGAGAAACAATGTGGTTACTGCTGTAATCAATAATAATCTGTCTTGGTCCTGACATCTAATATTTACTTTCACAATAATATGAATATGTATAGACATTAAAATTATCAGTTCAAGATTGTCAAATTATATATTTCAAATAGGAACAATTTATTGTGTATCAATTATACTTCAGTAAAAGTGTAGAAAAGTAAGTGATTATGAATTTGAGGGTGGTTTGTTACTCAGATTTTGACCTGATGAAGAGAAAATAGCAAACATAAATCAGTGAATTTTTTTAAAGCAAAGTAGTTAAAGCCAGCAAACCCATGAAACATCAGTACTATATTACTATTCATTTAAATTTAATTTTACTATTCTTTATAGAAAGTCCAGTTCTTTCTAGACCTAATTTATTCTCATATTTTCTAGGTGTGCTGCACCATTGATGGGAAACCCATTTGTGAAAACAAAATTTTTCAAAAATCCAGTGTAAAAAAGATCAGTTGCTTTCTTTCTTTCCATTGACAAATATGCTCTTGTGGGTTTTGAAAACCAAAGTACTTGAGGCTTGTTCTAGATATTAAATTAGAGCTATTTATATGTTTTTTTTAATTAAAAATTATTCAACTTTAAAAAATTAATGACCCAGGTAGGGTCATTATGAGTAATATAGTTAAGAATGGGAAAAATACAGTATTCCTATTTACTGAGACCTCACAGTATGTTGGAAAGATAACAAAATTACATTATTGTTAAAAAAGAAACCCACTGAATAATAAATACTGGAGAATTCTGAGGTCATTTAGTCCCACTGCTTCATTTTGCAGGTGTGGAAGCACCCCACCATATATTTTATTTATTTTCCTATTTGGATGATATTGAAGAATAGCATAGAAGGCAGTTAGAGGTGATTACAAGAATGGCTAAGCAGTATTTAGAAGCTAGCCAAGATTATTCATCATTCTCAAGTCGAAAACCGTATCCTGTCTCTACATTAATATGTTAACTTAAAAAAAAATGATTTGTTGGTCCCTAATGTTTATCCCTCTTATTCCATTGTCACAAAACCCTAAATATGACAGGGAACATGAGAACCTGGAATAATAAATCATCTTTTGTTCTGCTTTGAACCATCTCAGTCCACATAATGAAACTGCGGTTAATACTTTGACCCCCTGAATCAAAGAGCTGACTCATTGAAAAAGACCCTGCTGCTGGGAAAGATTGAAAGCAAAAGGAGAAGGAGGTGGCAGAGGATAAGATAGTTAGATAGCATCACTGACTCAATAGACATGAGTTTGTGCAAACTCTGGAAAATACTGAAGGACAGGGAAGCCTGGTGCACTGCAGTCCATGGAGTGGCAAAGAGTCTGACACAACTCAACAACTGAACAACAACTTGGGAAGAGTGCTTCTAGGAAACTTCCTAAGAATAACTAGTATGCTCCATTTGGCCCTTTCCTTTTTATTTCCCTTCTTCATTCTTGCAATCTGGAATATATATGTGGTATTTGGGGAATAAATAAAAATCTTGGACAATGAGTCAGGGGTCACAAGTCAAGCTTGGTTGAGAAGACAGATTTTTTTTTTTTTTTTTCCCTCTGTAACAATCATGCTGCTGCTGCTAAGTCGCTTCAGTCGTGTCCGGCTCTGTGCGACCCCATAGACGGCAGCCCACCAGGCTCCACCATCCCTGGGATTCTCCAGGCAAGAACACTGGAGTGGGTTGCCATTTCCTTCTCCAATGTAGGAAAGTGAAAAGTGAAAGTGAAGTCGCTCAGTCGTGTCTGAAGAGCCACCATAACAACTAGATTACTCTCAGAGCTTTTATGTTGAAAAGAAATACACTTCTATGAAATATCTTGGATTTTATATCATTGTCAGCTCAACCTAACTTTAGCCAAGACAGAATTCTGCATCTGGAAGTGGATTGCTACAAAACCTAAAAATGTTGGCATCAGCTTAGTAGAAGTGAACAGGCAATAGGCAGGGAAAAGTTGGAGACAGACTGGAAAACTGATGATCCTTTTTATGAGAGAGAAAACAACAAAACAAAACATATGATTAAAGAATGACTTGTTTCACTGTAGAAGCATGAACATATTCTAACCAAAGTGTTACTGTGGGAAAATTATAGAAAAATGTTTACTGCTGATATATATTGGCCACATTTTGGTGCTTTCAGCCAAATTCTATGAAAGAGGTAAATTCAGGCTTAATCTGGCCAGAATATAAGATGAGAAGGTAATAGAGTAGAAACACAAAAAAGAAGGAGTTTTCTGCCTGTGTGCTACCATCTAAAATTTCTGAATTTGATATTTTGGAGTCCTGACGGGCTTAAGAAGCCAAAAGAAGTTAGCCATGAGTGTTTTCTCCCCCAACCCCCACCCCACCCCAGTGTATCAGTATTCACAACTAAGATGTTGCTGTAAAATACAGATTTCAGACTACTGGCTTACAAGGTATTTGAAGTGTTCCTTATCTAGCCATGTCCATGTATCAGATATACTTTAAGTATTTGCCTGAGAAGTAGAAAAATGGAAAAATACCCAATGGCATAGCCTTAATACCCAGAACTACATCCACATAAACTCTTTGGATGATGCTCTTGCAAATAAAAATTTCTGGGAAAAAATTAAAAAAGCTGTTTTGATTGGGATTTATTTCCAAAGGAATTGAAAAACATGGCCTACAAAATCATATTCACTTTTTAAAGGTACAACTTCAGACTGTCAAGCATATTTCAGCAGGAGGAAGTCTATAAGAATATGAAGCCAATACTGTATGACTATCCATTACTTTTATTTGACACTGTACTGTAATTATTTTCTAATAATACCCAAGAAAGAATGCCCAGAGAGAGCCAGGATCTCAAAGGAAAATATGCAGATTAAGGGGAGGAACTCATAAAAAGAACTGGATCTGACAGATGCCATATTAGATAAACAAGGAATTTATTTTGCTCCTGGGAAAGTCTTTGCACTTTCAAGCCAGTAGAATTTAACAATTTCTATAAATGCAAAGAAGAAAACGAAAGATACCCATTTGAATGCAGAGTTCCAAAGAATAGCAAAGAGAGATAAGAAAGCCTTCCTCAGTGATCAATGCAAAGAAATAGAGGGAAACAATAGAATGGGAAAGACTAGAGATCTCATCAAGAAAATTAGCGATACCAAGGGAACATTGCATGCAAAGATGGGCACAATTAAGGACAGAAATGGTATGGACCTAACAGAAGAATAAAACATTAAGAAGTTGCTGCTGTTGCTGCTGCTGCTGCTAAGTCGCTTCAGTAATGTCTGACTCTGTGCGACCCCATAGATGGTAGCCCACCAGGCTCCCCCGTCCCTGGGATTCTCCAGGCAAGAACACTGGAGTTGGTTGCCATTTTCTTCTCCAGTGCATGAAAGTGAAACGTGAAAGTGAAGTTGTTCAGTCATGTCCGACTTCCAGTGACCCCATGGACTGCAGCCCACCAGGCACCTCCATCCATGGGATATTCCAGGCAAGAATACTGGAGTGCAGTGCCTTTGCCTTCTCCGATATTAAGAAGAGGTGGTAAGAATACACAGAAGACCTATACAAAAATGATCTTCATGACCCAGATAACTACGATGGTGTGATCACTCACCTAGATCCAGACATCCTGGAATGTGAAGTCAAGTGGGCCTCAGGAAGCATCACTACAAACAATGAAAACAGTGGAGGTGATGGAATTCCAGTTTAGCTATTCAAATCCTAAAAGATGATGCTGTGAAAGTGTTGCACTCAATATGCCAGCAAATTTGGGAAATTCAGCAGTGGCCACAGGACTGGAAAAGGTCAGTCTTTATTCCAATCCCAAAGAAAGGCATTGCCAAAGAATGTTCAAACTACCTACAATTGTACTCATGTTACACACTAACAAAGTAATGCTTGAAATTCTCCAAGCCAGGCTTCAACAATATGTGATCCATGAACTTCTAGATGTTCAACCTGGAATTTAAAAGGTAGAGGGACTAGAGACCAGATTACCAACATCTGCTGGATCATCAAAAAACAAGAGAGTTCCAGAAAAAATATCTACTTCAACTTCATGGACTACAACAAAGCCTCTGACCCTGTGGATCACAACAAACTGTGGAAAATCCTTAAAGAGATAGGAATACTAGACCACCTGACCTGCCTCCTGAGAAATCTGTATGCAGTTCAAGAAGCAACAGTTAGAACTGGACATGGAAAAACAGACTGGTTCCAAATTGGGAAAGGAGTATGTCAAGGCTGTCTGTTGTCACCCTTATTTAAATTATATGCAGAGTATATCATGCAAAACCCTGGACTAGATGAAGCACATGTGGAATCAAGATTGCGAAGAGAAATATCAATAACCTCAGATACGCAGATGACACCACCCTTATGGAAAAAAGTGAAGAAGAACTAAAGAACCGCTTGATAAAAGTGAAAGAGGAGAGTGGAAATGTTGGCTTAACACTCAACATTCAGAAAACCAAGATCATGGCATCTTGTCCCATAAATTCATGGCAAATAGATGGGGAAATGAGGGAAAAAGTGAGAAACTTTATTTTGGAGAGCTCCAAAATTACTCTAGATTGTGTCTGTAGCCATAAAATTAAAAGACACTTGCTCCTTGGAAGAAAAGTTATGACCAACCTAGACAGCATATTAATAAGCAGAGATATTTCTTTGCCAACAAAAGTCCATCTAGTCAAAGCTATGGTTTTGCCAGTAGTCATGTATGGATGTGAGAGTTGGACTATAAAGGAAACTGAGCACTGAAGAACTGATGCTTTTGAACTGTGGTGTTAGAGAAGACTCTTCAGAGTCTCTTGGACTGCAAGGAGATTCAACCAATCCATCCTAAAGGTAATCAGTCCTGAATATTCATTGGAAGGACTGATGTTGAAGCTGAAGCTCCAATACTTTGGCCACCTGATGCTAAGAACTGACTCATTGGGAAAGACCCTGGTGCTGAGAAAGATTGAAGGTGGATGGAGAAGGGGACGACAGGAGGAGATGATTAGATGGCATCACTGATTTGATGGACTTGAGTTTGAATAGGCTCCAGGAGTTAGTGATGGACAGGGACGCCTGGTGTGCCGTACTCTATGGGGTCGCAAATAGTCAGGATGAGCAACTGAACTGATTATATGCATTACATATTCCTTTTTTTTTTAAATTATAGTTTCATGGTTATTCTATGTCTATTATTCTAGTGTATAACAGGTATTTTGTAAGCAATCAACTTGCCTAGATTTATTTTCAAAAGATCTCATTTGCTGCGGCTTGAATTAATGATACAATTCAGTTCATGACATATTACCTATCAGATCAGATCAGATCACTCAGTCTTGTCCAACTCTTTGCGACCCCATGAACTGCAGCACGCCAGGCCTCCCTACCCATCACCAGCTCTCGGAGGTCACTCAGACTCACATCCATTGAGTCAGTGATGCCATCCAGCCATCTCATCCTGTCGTCCTCTTCTCCTCTTGCCCCCAATCCCTCCCAGCATCAGAGTCTTCTCCAGTGAGTCAACTCTTCGCATGAGGTGGCCAAAATACTGGAGTTTCAGCTTTAGCATCATTCCTTCCAAAGAAATCCCAGGGTTGATCTCCTTCAGAATGGACTGGTTGCATCTCCTTACAGTCCAAGGGACTCTCAAGAGTCTTCTCCAACACCACAATTCAAAAACATCAATTATTCGGCACTCAGCCTTCTTCACAGTCCAGCTCTCACATCCATACATGACCACAGGAAAGACCATAGCCTTGACTAGGCGAACCTTTGTTGGCAAAGTAATGTCTCTGCTTTTGAATATGCTATCTAGGTTGGTCATAACTTTCCTTCCAAGGAGTAAGCGTCTTTTAATTTCATGGCTGCAGTCACCATCTGCAGTGATTTTGGAGCCCAGAAAAAGAAAGTCTGACACTGTTTCCACTGTTTCTCCATCTATTTCCCATGTAGTGATGGGACCAGATGCCATGATCTTCGTTTTCTGAATGTTGAGCTTTAAGCCAACCTTTTCACTCTCCACTTTCACTTTCATCAAGAGGCTTTTGAGTTCCTCTTCACTTTCTGCCATAAGGGTGGTATCATCTGCATATCTGAGGTTATTGATATTTCTCCCGGCAATCTTGATTCCAGCTTGTGTTTCTTCCAGTCCAGCATTTCTCATGATGTACTCTGCATAGAAGTTAAATAAACATGGTGACAATATACAGCCTTGACGTACTCCTTTTCCTATTTGGAACCAGTCTGTTGTTCCATGACCAGTTCTAACTGTTGCTTCCTGACCTGCATACAGATTTCTCAAGAGGCAGATCAGGTGGTCTGGTATTCCCATCTCTTTCAGAATTTTCCACAGTTTATTGTGATCTACACAGTCAAAGGCTTTGGCATAGTCAATAAAGCAGAAATAGATGTTTTTCTGGAACTCTCTTGCTTTTTCCATGATCCAGCGGATGTTGGCAATTTGATCTCTGGTTCCTCTGCCTTTTCTAAATCCAGCTTGAACATCAGGAAGTTCACAGTTCACATATTGCTGAAGCCTCACTTGGAGAATTTTGAGCATTACTTTACTAGCGTGTGAGATGAGTGCAATTGTGCGGTAGTTTGAGCATTCTTTGGCATTGCCTTTCTTTGGGATTGGGATGAAAACTGACCTTTTCCAATCTTGTGGCCACTGCTGAGTTTTCCACATTTGCTGGCATATTGAGTGCAGCACTTTCACAGTATCATCTTTCAGATTTTGGAATAGCTCCACTGGAATTCCATCACCTCCACTAGCTTTGTTCGTAGTGATGCTTTCTAAGGCCCCCTTGATTTCACATTCCAGGATGTCTGGCTCTAGGTCAGTGATCATACCATCATGATTATCTGGGTCGTGAAGCTCTTTTTTGTACAGTTCTTCTGTGTGATCTTGCCACCTCTTCTTAATATCTTCTGCTTCCGTTAGGTCCATACCATTTCTGTCCTTGATTGAGCCCATTTTTGCATGAAATGTTCCTTTGGTATCTCTGATTTTCTTGAAGAGATCCCTAGTATTTCCCATTCTGTTGTTTTCCTCTATCTCTTTGCATTGATCGCTGAAGAAGGCTTTCTTATGTCTTCTTGCTATTCTTTGGAACTCTGCATTCAGATGTTTATATCTTTCCTTTTCTCCTTTGCTTTTCACTTCTCTTCTTTTCACAGCTATTTGCAAGGCCTCCACAGACAGCCATTTTGCTTTTTTGCTTTTCTTTTCCATGGGGATGGTCTTGATCCCACCTATATTGATCTGTAAAAGCCATTTACACATGAATATATGAGAGCGTGACTGTATGTACTTATATATATGTGTGTGTTTATGCATATACCTATTTATTTACTTTCTATCTTTCTGAACCAGATGAAGAGGCTCATACATATGCAATAGGTCCTGCACTTTGAAGCAGGTGTAATAGTGTTGTCTTTCAGGTAGGTTGAGTATGATCATTATTCCAGAGGAATGGTGTGTATTAATCATTTAAAGGTGAAAGATTGAGAGTATAAAAATGCTTATGGGGCCCCGATGTTCTTTCCTTCATTCTTATGTGTTAGTAAAATCCCACATTATTAGTTGGTTCGTTCTTATTTGGAAAAAGATTTTCTTGCAATGAGGTATGGCCTAGTTTCTACATATGTGACTACATTTTTAATCAGAGATGCATGTGAAAGTGACAGCAACTAACTTCTAGAAGCTATTAGAAAAAAACAGATTCTTATTTATTCCTTGCTTCTTTCCTTCATCACTCCATCCTTTCTGGTGACTATAATGAGGATTTTGTTTTCCAGGTTGGATTAGTAATGATGGTTTTGTGGATGTCTGATGACCTTAGGGATGCAATATCAGCCCTGATTGCTTACATTTGAAATGTATATTTTAGGGAAAGAACCCCTCTCTTATTTAATTCACTTCCAATTTTATCAATTCTAATTGATAAACCTAACATGTTTCATACACAAATTCTACTTTAACCTGGTTACTTACTTTATCGTTTTAAAAGGGTGGAGGATAATGCCAAGATAAGAGGACAAAGAATGCATGGTTGTTAAAAACCTTAACCTCATGTAAATTAACAATAATGAGTTTAGTGTTTGGAATATATACCACATCTTATACTTGTTTATTTTTTACATCCATATTTCCCTATTATTATCCTTTGAGAGATGAGGAAATGGAAAGTTTTAGAGGATAAATAAAAATGCCCTAGATCAAACAACTGATAAATGATTTAACGGAGATATAAACTCAAGCCTGACACACGGTAGGTGATAATAAATTTAGGCTACATATACTGTCATTCCTAATAGGAAGTGAGAACTAAATTTAATCAGAGTAATGACAATTCCTGCCAAAGTTGATGAATGTAGATATCTAGCCAGCACAAATCAATAATTATGATTTCACCAGTCAGGATCAAAAGTTCCAGTAGAAGAGTAGATGAGAAGAAAACTCTAGGAACACTATATATATATATATATATATAGAACACTATATATATATATATATATAGAGAGAGAGAGAGAGAGAGAGAGACAGAGACAGAGACAGAGACAGAGAGAGAGAGAGAGAGAGAGAATAAGATACAAGAGACTATAACAGGGTAGACCAACAGAATTAGAGATCAGATCAGATCAGTCGCTCAGTCGTGTCCGACTCTTTGCGACCCCATGAACCGCAGCACGCCAGGCCTCCCTGTCCATCACCAGCTCCCGGAGGTCACTCAGACTCGCATCCATCGAGTCAGTGATGCCATCCAGCCATCTCATCCTCTGTCGTCCCCTTCTCCTCCTGCCCTCAATCCCTCCCAGCATCAGAGTCTTCTCCAATGAGTCGACTCTTCGCATGAGGTGGCCAAAATACTGGAGTTTCAGCTTTAGCATCATTCCTTCTAAAGAAATTCCAGGATTGATCTCCTTCAGAATGGACTGGTTGGATCTTCTCGCAGTCCAAGGGACTCTCAAGAGTCTTCTCCAACACCACAGTTCAAAAGCATCAATTCTTCGGCGCTCAGCCTTCTTCACAGTCCAGCTCTCACATCCATACATGACCACAGGAAAGACCATAGCCTTGACTAGGCGAACCTTTGTTGGCAAAGTGATGTCTCTGCTTTTGAATATGCTATCTAGGTTGGTCATAACTTTCCTTCCAAGGAGCAAGCGTCTTTTACTTTCATGGCTGCAGTCACCATCTGCAGTGATTTTGGAGCCCAGAAAAACAAAGTCTGACACTGTTTCCACTGTTTCCCCATCTATTTCCCATGTAGTGATGGGACCAGATGCCATGATCTTCGTTTTCTGAATGTTGAGCTTTAAGCCAACCTTTTCACTCTCCACTTTCACTTTCATCAAGAGGCTTTTTAGCCCCTCTTCACTTTCTGCCATAAGAGTCGTGTCATCTGCATATCTGAGATAACAGAACCTAGATATTATGATGACAAGATTAAATTCAATGGCTTTTCTTGTAGCTCAGCTGGTAAAGAATAAGCAGGAGACCCTGGTTCAATTTCTGGGATGGGAAGATCCCCTAGAGAAGGGATAGACTAACCACTCCAGAATTCTTGGGCTTTCCTGATGGTTCAGACAATAAAGAATCTGCCTGCAATATGGGAGACCTGGGTTTGATCCCTGGGTTGGGAAGATCTTATGAAGAAGAAAACAGCTACTCACTCCAGTATTCTGGCCTAGAGAATTCCATGGACAGAGGACCCTGGCATGCTATAGTCCATGGATCACAAAGAGTCAGACAATAAAAAGAAAAAGGGGAGTTAGCATAAGAAATGAGAAAACAAAATTGTCATGGAGACATAAAGGAAAGGACATTTCTATGCAAATGAATCTCAGCTGGATCAATCATTCTTTGGTAACACTTCTAAATTAAAGAACTTTAGAACTTTAGACACTAAAGAACTTTAAAAATTAATTTTATACCAAATGATTAAAACTAATAGTTTTGCTCATTTTAAAATTCAAAATGCTACTAAAGTTTCATAGGTTTGTTTTTAGATGAAGGCATCTTCATAACACACATTTTATTCAAAACTGAACCATTAGTTTATGTAGAAAGTAGTTCAGTAAGATCAAATTGATGTTTGATGTCTTAATATAAAGACATATTTATACTTCATCCTCTTGGAATAATCAATTTTTATCTCTTTTCTACAACTGGATTGTATCAGTTATCATAAAACTTTAAGCATATTGTCATCAATATCTGATTATTAGACAGATAGCATTGACACCATTATGAAAAAGGAAAAAATCTGGACCATGTTTAGCTTAAATGAGAAAAGTACGTTAATTCAGCTTTTTAGTATTTTGCAAACATTCTGAATTTTACTTGCCAGAGGAACATTAATAGAATTGTTATGTTAAGACATTTTAAAATGGTTGATGCTATTTTTTAGGAAAGAATATTCAGAAATTTGAAAAATTGTTGGCAACATATTTTTTATGCAAATTATCATAAGACCTGCAATAAGTGGAAATATAAACTATACTATGAGGGATAAACTAATGATCAACAATTTTTACATATTTGTTTTCAGTAAAATTACTTCTACAGTTGTGAAAATTGTCACTTCCTTTGAGTTTATTTTCAAGCCAACCTAAACTATTTTCATCTGCTTCTCTAATTACTATATTTAGATTCCAATTTTACTTTTGACATTTCTCAAAACATTTATGATTTCCCTAATATATGCATCTTTAGTAGAAATTAGAGATTTAAAAACTTTTTAAAACTTACTATATTATTTAAAATAATATTTAATTTTCTAATTAAATCTACTAACAAAGTATGTGCAAAGATGTTAATTCTATCTACAATTTACCTATCTATCTAAACCATGAAATGAAAATGCAATGTTCAACAAATATTAAATACCTGGACAATATATTGGTAAGTTATAGGATAGAATTGTCAGGCGAGTGTATTCTCCTCCTTTCTGTCTCGTCTCAACAAATATTTGAAGCAACGGACATTAGAACCCTCGGTGTGTCATAGCTCTCAGACAGACCATGTTTTAGCTCTTGGGTCTCGAACAGACCATGTTATAGCTCTTAGATCAGTGTTACAGTTCCGTGTTACAGCTCAATTTTATTAAGAAAATAGCAGGAAAATACATCCTCGAGGCGTGAGGGCATACCAACCAAAAGACAAAGAGAAGAGAGAGCCCTGGCCCTTTGGCTCCTCTTTTTATATGTTTTTCCTCCCCCTGGGCCTGCCCTATGTTAATTGGGCTAGCCAGGAGTGCTGTTTGTTCTACCTGAGGTCCTCACTCAGGTCCTCGGATCTTCCTTTGTTCTGTTTTTTTTCAGGCTTTTCCCTTCTTCATCTTTTAGCAACTGCCATTTTGGACTCCTGTTTCCTATTCTAAATACAGAACAGAATCATGTTGGATTATTGAAACATCATTTAGCAAGGAAAAACACATCCAGCATTTCTGAGTTATCTGAGGTAAGAGTTCAGTTTTCAGATGAAATCTGTGGGCTGCATGTGGTGCTTCCCTTGTAACTACAAAGTATTATTGCAAATCGCATCCAGCAGTCCCTAATCATCTTTCCAATGCTTATATATAGATCTGTTTCATTATCTGATCATCAGTTTACACTATCCCAAACCCTGTGGGACAATATGCTAAACTGGTCTAGATTGGTCTAGATTTTTGAAATTGAAAGGCCTGTTTAGAAGTTATCGAAACAGCCTTCAACAGCTGTCATCTTTCCTTTTGAAGTCCCGAAAGCATGAGAGAGATGACACCTTAAAAAAGATTTCCCAGGTTAATCTCCTAGGAAGGAAGAATAATACATTTTATTCCTTCCCCAAAATTCCATTATCTAGAGAACACAGTATGATAAAACTACATTTCCAATAGATGCTACATTAATTTTTAAAAGTGAAAGTGTTAGTTGCTTAGTCGTATCCTACTCTCTGCGACCGTGTGGACTGTAGTCTGCCAGGCTCCTCTGTCCATGTAACTCTCTAAGCAAGAATGCTGGAGTGGGTAGCCATTCCCTTCTCCAGGGGATCTTCCCAACCCAGGGATTGAACTTAGGTCTCCTGCATTGCAGGCAGATTCTTTACCATCTGAACCACCAAGGGAGCCTCATTAATTTTTGAAAGGAATAATCACTACAAAAAAGCATATCAACTCAGATGTCATTTATAGCATTATCATTATTAATATATTCTGTCCAAAATCAAACAGATAATTGTAGGTCACCCCCAGAACTGAAACCCTCTAATATTCATTCTAGTGTTCATTTCTATTATGCAAATATTAGGCAATATTTAGATTTAAATGTCCTCAAAATCTTTATTTCTCTTATGACTGAAATTTACATACAGAGATTTGCATACATGTTATCACTAGATTTATTTCTCTTTTTGTAAGTTTCTGAGGAAAACTTTCAGGCAGGGGAGTGGGGACACCGTCTCATTAACTAAGTACACTAGTTCATTTTACTCTTTTAGAACCATGGAAGGCAACACCACTTAGTCACAGTGAGTGTAGGAGGAATCAGAAATAGCAATTTGTATAAACGCCTCCTGATCTTAATACCTGCCCTTGAAAAAGTTATTAAACTAGTAGTGAAACAGATCAAATTGTGAGTCATTACATCCGTTTTTCAACATTATTTTCTATTTACTTAAGTTTTTGACATTCAGTCAAGTATAAAAGTATACACTTTTAAGATGTGTTTCTTTTTATATTTGCATGGTATAAAAGCAAGTTTTTATATTTTTTTGTGAAGAAAACATTGCAATAAGACTTTATTCTAGTAAAATTATTGGCCAAAGCAATGGACTTAAGACTGTTTCAAATAAACTCTTGCATAAAATATTCCAATAAATCTAGACAGGTAGTAATCAAGAATACAGATAATTTTAAGTAAATGTAAAACTGACAGCTATGTTCAGTGACCGATAAACTATCTTCACATGAAAATAAAAAAATTATAAGCCTGGGGAAACGATGATATTCTTATATGAAAAATCAAAAGAATTTCACCTTCTGTAATAACCTGCTGTGAGATCAGTCAGGGCTGTGTTAAATCCATCAATCATTTACTTTGAAAACTCTTCTAAATGTATATTTCCTCAGCCTTTACAGTGAAAAACATAACATGCAAAATCAATGAAGGACACATCTTCAATCCATGTCACTTTTTATCACTTAAATTTAATTTAGTGCTTATATTAATCATTGATTCTAATCACTCTGGGCTTCCCTGGTGGCTCAGGCAGTATAGAATCTGCCTGAAATTGTGGGAACCCGTGTTTGATCCCTGGGTTGGAAAATCCCCTGGAGAAGAGAATGGCTACCCACTCCTGTATTGTTACCTGGAGAATTCCATGGACAGAGGAGCCTGGCAGTCCATGGAGTCACAAAGAATAAGACACAACAGAACAACTAATATTTTCACTTAACCTTCTAATCATTCTAACCCTATTCTACTTTTCTTTGCAACCAAATGAGTAATGCAATTTTCAGTTTCCCCACTGAAAATAATTCAGGTTTTCATTAGAGGTAGTATTATTATTATACAAAGACATGAGCATTGGGTAAAATCAAAGTACATGGATACTTATCTTGGCAGTGATTAACTGCAAACAGGCAATATTGTCTGACCCAGTTTTTTCATGTGTAAAGTGAGGGCAGTCATTTGTATCTAATATACAGAATAAATAAATAATTTTAATATTTGAAATAAATGCTTATTGAAATATAATGTACCTATAGAAAAATATCTAAATCATAACTTTCTGGCATATCAAATATTCATAATATAAGCTCATTCATACAACCATGATTCAGGTGGAGAAACAGAATGTTACTAGCATGATAGCCACCTCAGACCTTTCACATGTCACTAACCCCTACTTCTGAAAATATCATCACTGATATGGCTGTGACATACTAATTTTTCCTACCTTTGAACTATATACATTTATAAATAGTATATGTAAATTTATGCATCAGACTTCTTGCTTAACATTAGCTTTAATTAATGGCTTAGTAAGACTTAACATACACTTCCTTGATGGCTCAATGGTAAAGAATCCACCTGCCAATGCAGGAGACATGAGTTCAATCCCTGGGTTGAGAAGATCCTCTGGAGAAGGAAATGGCAACTCACTTCATTATTCTTGCCTGGGGAATCCCACTGGACAGAGGAGCCTAGCAGGCTACAGTCCCTTTTTCAGTTCAGTTCAGTTCAGTCACTCAGTGGTGGCTGATTCTTTCTGACCCCATGAATCGCAGCACACCAGGCCTCCCTGTCCATCAACAACTTCTGGAGGTCACTCAAACTCATGTGCATCAAGTCGGTGATGCCATCCAGCCATCTCATCCTCTGTCATCCCCTTCTCCTCCTGCATCCCCAATCCCTCCCAGCATCAAGGTCTTTTCCAATGAGTCAACTCTTCACATGAGGTGGCCAAAGTACTGGAGTTTCAGCCTCAGCATCAGTCCTTCCAAAGAAATCCAAGGACTGGTCTCCTTTAGAATGAACAGGTTGGATCTCCTTGCAGTCCAAGGGACTCTCAAGAGTCTTCTCCAACACCATAGTTCAAAAGCATCAATTCTTTGGTGCTCAGCCTTCTTCACAGTCCAGCTCTCACATCCATACATGACCACAGGAAAAACCATAGCCTTGACTAGACGAATCTTTGTTGGCAAAGTGATGTCTCTGCTTTTGAATATGCTATCTAGGTTGGTCATAACTTTCCTTCCAAGGAGTAATCGTCTTTTAATTTCCTTGCTGCAATCACCATCTGCAGTGATTTTGGAGCCCCCAAAATAAAGTTTGACACTGTTTCCACTGTTTCTCCATCTATTTCCCATGAAGTGATGGGACCATATGCCATGATCTTAGTTTTCTGAATGTTGAACTTTAAGCCAACTTTTTGGGGGCCACAAAATAAGAGTAGGACAAAACTTGGCAAGTAAACAACAAGACTTATTATGTATTAGTTAAGACTTTCTAATTTATGTTCCTTCTATAAGTGTGTCTTGGTTATTTCTGGCCATCTGTATTCCTTTATAATTTATCAGAATATATTTGGCTCTCCCCCTCCAAACAGCTATCATTTTTTATTAGGAATGCATTGAATCTACAGAGCAACTTAACTGGCGTCTTTAAATGTCTTCTGATTCATTAACATGTATATTCTTCCCTTAAATTGGATTTTCCTTCATCTTCCTCAATAATTTTTTTTTGGTTTAGTGTTAACTAATTTTGTGCTGCTATCATAAAATAGTCAGTTCAGTTCAATCACTCAGTCGTGTCCAACTCTTTGTGACCCTAAGGACTGCAGCATACCAGGCTTCCCTGTCCATCATAAAATAATTGCTATGGACTTCCCTGGTATCTCAGACAGTAAATCTTCTGTCTACAATGCAGGAGACCTGGGTTCAATCCCTGGGTTGGGAAGATTTCCTGGAGAAGGAAATGGCAACCCACTCCAGTACTCTTGCCTAGAAAATCCCATGGACGTAGGAGCCTGATGTCCATGGGGTCGCAAACAGTCAGACACGACTGAGTGACTTCACTTCACTTCACATGCATTCAATCACTTTGATAATACTATATAAATGGTATTCCTTAATTCTCTCATCCTAGGTCCCCCCTTTCTCCATGAAACTCACCGAGGTGCTACTTCTGATCTCTAAAGTTGTTTTTGGACCTACTTAATTGTCTTTCCTGTTTTCCCCAGAGATCCTTATTATTGAATTTAAAAATCAAAGACATTAAGAAGGAAATAATAAAGATTTAACAAGTGAGTTTGGTTAATTGGCATAGCTATCATGCAATCTGTTGTTTGAAAACAATTTAAGGTATAATTTATTAAATTAGTGTTTATATAAGCTGTAATTCTATAAATGTTGAACTAAAAATGAAAAAAATAAAGCCTATAAATGTGCACAATCCAAAAAACAGACCTCTTTAGATTTTCAGTGTGTTTTTGTGACTAATTTCATCAGTTTAATCTTCAGTCAAATATATAATGAAAACTCCAAAATAGTCCTTAGTTTTCCTTATAATATTTCAGTGATTAATAACAGTGATCAGAATAAATTACTAACAAATTACTAAGAAATATTTAATAATATCCAAAGCTCAGAATAATTCTTAAAGATATCAGAGCGATTTATACAGATTTGATAGAGAGGCAGAGTGAGGGAGAAAAGGGAGAGAGACAGGAAGGAAAAAGAGAGACAAGAGAAGGAAAAAGAAGAGGTTACAATTTCAAGCATTTCTTTAATATCACTGACTCATCATACCAAATAGGATCTTTGCACATTAGGAAAGAAAATTTTCAGAAACCTGCTAATGTCAGAAACATAGTGGGCTAAATAAAAACAGATGCTAACAATTTTGTCCTCATTCAAAAAAAAAAAAAAAAAAAAAAGCAGAACCAAATGGGTTTATCGATATTTGGTAATTTAAATATTTCCAATACATGTTATTCTGTTTTATTCTGAAAATCCTAACTGATTTTTCTTTAAATGTTCCCAGGCTTCCTCCTACAACAATTCTATATTTATTGTTACTCCTACTTGATAAACTGTGCTAGCTCCAAAGTGTGTTTCTTTTCCATTTGTTTCAGCATTTCATGCTGTTTGTTAGTCAGTAAAATTTCTCTTTTCTTTATACATATAAAAATCACTTGGGAAGCATGCATTATCATGCTTTCTAAAATAATTTTGGTAAGAAAACAGCCAACTGTATTTCTAAATAGCAATTTTCAAAATAAAATGCTGTTCCCTTAAAAAAAATCAAGAAATTAAATACTTTGTAGATTGAAAGGTTAGATTAAATTAACCTTAGAATAAATTGTTAGAATAAATTGTTTCATATTGTTTTAATTCGGCCAAAAACTATATGTGTGCCTTTGAAATTTTCATTAGCAGTATTTACTTTGCATATGACTCCAGAGTGGGCTTCCCAGGTGGCACTGGTGGTAAAGAACATTCCTGCCAATGCAGGAAACATAAGAGACGTGGGTTTAATCCCTGGATCAGGAAGATCCCCTGGAGGAGGGCATGGCAACCCACTCCAGTATTCTTGCCTGGAGAATTCCCATGGACAGAGGAGCTTGGCAGGCTCCATAGGGTACCAAAGAGTTGAAAACAACTGACGCAACTTAGCACACATGCATGCACACCCATTACTCCAAATTAAAGAGAAGAAACACCAGTGACTATTCAACCCTGATAATAATATTTTTATCTGTTTAAATATATGAGTGAAGACAGAAATACCTTGAGAGTATTTAGAAATAACATGCCAGAAATATTTACAATAGTCAATGTCAAAAATTAATTAAGGATTATTATTATGTCCAGAACTGTCCTAGTAATCACATAATATATTCATCAGATCAGATCAGATCAGTCGCTCAGTCGTGTCTGACTCTTTGCGACCCCATGAATCGCAACACGCCAGGCCTCCCTGTCCATCACCAACTCCCGGAGGTCACTCAGACTCACATCCATTGAGTCGGTGATGCCATCCAGCCATCTCATCCTCTGTTGTCCCCTTCTCCTCCTGTCCCTATCCCTGCCCAGCATCAGAGTCTTCTCCAATGAGTCAACTCTTCACATGAGGTGGCCTTGACTAGGCGAACGTTTGCTGGCCAAGTAATGTCTCTGCTTTTGAATATGCTATCTAGGTTGGTCATAACTTTCCTTCCAAGGAGTAAGTGTCTTTTAATTTCATGGCTGCAATCACCATCTGTAGTGATTTTGGAGCCCAGAAAAATAAAGTCTGACACTGTTTCCCCTGTTTCCCCATCTATTTCTCATGAAGTGATGGGACTGGATGCCATGATCTTCGTTTTCTGAATGTTTAGCTTTAAGCCAACTTTTTCATTCTCCACTTTCCTTAATTAAAATGTGGTGAGTGTACTTTAGTCGGCTGTTTTCTTTTTACTTTGAGTGGCAGCAGTGAAGCCAATAGCCATGATCAGTTTATATATAAATGGGATGATTGGAAAAAAAATAACAGCAATTTAAAATCAATGTCATCTTGGCCAATATCAGACAGGAGTCACTTAATGAAGACTATTTCTAAAGACCTAATTGCCAAATTCACATTCATCAGATTTAATGATTCTTAAGTAATGGGATACCTTTGGCCTTTAAAAATCTTTTTACTCCTTCCATGTATTGTAATACACAAACATTTGCTTAAATCTACTTTAAACTACTAAAAATAAAAATTTTATTTATCATATTTAGCAAAATTAAAACTTAAAGTATAATAGTATAATTGTATAGTATATGCAGAATATAGTTCAGTATATTGTGTGTATATATCTGTATAGAATATATATCGTATAGCATTATTTAGTACAAAAGAAGAATTTACTTTTTTTTTTCTATTCAAAAACAGTATTTGCTTGAACTCACAGTACCTGACTTGTAGTTCATTACCTTCACTATTTTGAGTATTTTTGCCTCATTTTGACAATTTTCTTAGTAGTTTGGCTGGTTGTTTTATACAAATAATGACCTTATTAAATGTAAAACAAACCTTTCCTCATATGAAGCCAATCACTTACACTTAATAGTTTGTGTGTATGTATTCTAAAGAGACTTTATCTTCCCTTTTAATTGCTTTACTAATTTCTTCTCACCTTATTTCTCTTTTCTATCTACTTGCATCTCCTATTAGTTAGAAGACAGACAATCCAACCCCATTTGGAATTTTCCTTTTCAATTATATATTTTTCTATTTGTTTCTTTCATTTGGGGGGAGGGGTTTCACCTCTATTTATGAAAAAGCATTGAATGTGTCATTGATATCTGACTTAAAACTCAACATTCAAAAAACGAAGATCATGGCATCTGGTCCCAGCACTCAATGGCAAATAGAAGGGGAAATAATGCAAATGGTGACAGATTTCATTTTTTTTGCCTCCAAAATTCCTTCAGATCGTGACTGCAGCCATGGAATTAAAAGGCACTTGCTCCTTAGAAGAAAAGCTATGACAAATCTAGACAGCATATTAAAAAGCAGAGATGTTACTTTACCAACAAAGTTTCGTGTAGTCAAAGCTAGGGTTTTTCCAGTAGTCATATATGGGTGTGAAAGTTGGACCATAAAGAAGGGTGAGCACCAAAGAATTGATGCTTTGAACTGTGGAGTTGGAAGAAACTTCTGAGAGTCACTTGGACTGTAAAGAGATCAAACCAGTCAATCATAAAAGAAATCAACCCTGAATATTCATTGGAGACTAATGCTGAAGAGGAAGCTCCTATATCTTGGCCACCAGATGCGAATAAGCTACTTATTGGAGAAGACTCTGATGCTGGGAAAGATAGAAGGCAGTAAGAGAATGGGAAGTCAGAGGATGAGATGGTTGGTTAGCATCACCAACTCAATGGACATGAGTTTGAGCAAACTCCAAAAGATGGTGAATGATAGGGAACCCTGGCATGCTGCAGTCTATGGGGTCACAAAGCAACCGAACAACAGCAACAACACTGAATGTGTCTTCCAGACTTATATAGAATTTTTTTTAATTTTATTTAAATTTACAATATTGTATTGGTTTTGCCATATATCAAAATGAATCTGCCACAGGTATACATGTGTTCCCCATCCTGAACCCTCCACCCTCCTCCCTCCCCATACCATCCCTCTGGGTCGTCCCAGTGCACCAGCCCCAAGCATCCAGTATCGTGCATTGAACCTGGACTGGCGACTAGTTTCACATATGATATTATACATATTTCAATGCCATTCTCCCGAATCATCCCACCCTCTTCCTCTCCCTCTCCCAGAGTTCAAAAGACTGTTCTATAGTATACAGGGTTATTGTTACCATCTTTCTAAAGTCCATACTGTATAGTGTTTGTATACTGTATTTGTGTTTTTCTTTCTAGCTTACTTCACTTTGTATAATAGGCTCCAGTTTCATCCACCTCATTAGAACTGATTCAAATGCATTCCTTTTAATGGCTGAGTAGTACTCCATTGTGTATATGTACCAAAGCTTTCTTATCCATTCATCTTCTGAGGGACATCTAGGTTGCTTCCATGTACTGGGTATTATAAACAGTGCTGTGATGAACATTGGGGTACACGTGTCTCTTTCAATTCTGGTTTTCCCAGTGTGTATGCCCAGCAGTGGGATTGCTGGATCATAAGGCACTTCTATTCCCAGTTTTTAAAGGAATCTCCACACTGTTCTCCATAGTGGCTGTACTAGTTTTCATTCCCACCAACAGTGTAAGAGGGTTCCCTTTTCTCCACACCCTCTCCAGCATTTATTGCTTGTAGACATTTGGATCACAGCCATTCTGACTGGCGTGAAGTGGTACCTTATAGTGGTTTTGATTTGCATTTCTCTGATAATGAATGATGTTGAACATCTTTTCGTGTGTTTGTTAGCCATCTGTATGTCTTCTTTGGAGAAATGTCTATTTAGTTCTTTGGCCCATTTTTTAAAAAAATATGGAATTTTTTAAACAATAACTTTTACTATTGAGCATTTCTTCTACTAGTTCACTTTCCTCATTTATAGATTTAAAGTATTTAAAAATCTTTTTCAGATGAAAATTAGTGTTGATTTGAATATTTTCCTATAATGTTGTTTTAAAATATAGAAATAAAATGTATCAGTTCAGTTCAGTCACTCAGTTGTGTCCGACTCTTTGTGACCCCATGAATTGCAGCATGCCAGGCCTCCCTGTTCATAACCAACTCCTGGAGTTCACTCAGACTCATGTCCATCGAGTGGGTGATGATATCCAGCCATCTCATTCTCTGTCGTCCCCTTCTCCTCCTACCCCCAATCCCTCCCAGCATCAGGGTCTTTTCCAATGAGTCAACTCTTTGTACGAGGTGGCCAAAGTAATGGAGTTTCAGCTTCAGCATCAGTCCTTCCAATGAACATCCAGGACTCTTTAGGATGGACTGGTGGGGTCTCCTTGCAGTCCTAGGGACTCTCAAGAGTCTTCTCCAACACCACAATTCAAAAGCATCAATTCTTTGGTGCTCAGCTTTCTTCAGAGTCCAACTCTCACATCTATACATGATCACTGGAAAAACCATAGCCTTGACTAGACGGTCCTTTGTTGGCAAAGTAATGTCTCTGCTTTTTAATATACTATCTGGATTGGTCATAATTTTTCTTCCAATAAAATTTATAACTCTGTCTAAACCTTTTATTTATTATTTTCATACTTCTTCAAGTATGTCTTCAACATTGCTGGTTGATTCATACTTAAGAAAGCATTAATAAGAAAGCTTACTGGGAATTACATGAGCAAGACTGTTTATATGCCAGAATGAATGATAAGATGACCATAAAGGTAATTAATCATTATTTTGTAGGATATTGACTTAGATCAAGACAGTCCTTAATATTAACCCCATGCATAAGCCATCATTTCTACCACCTATTCTCTTCAAGAAAATCAGAGATACCAAAGGAACATTTCATGCAAAGATGGGCTCAATAAAGGACAGAAATGGTATGGACCTAACAGAAGCAGAAGACATTAAGAAGAGGTGGCAAGAATACACAGAAGAACTGTACAAAAAAGAGCTTCATGACCCAGATAATCATGATGGTGTGATCACTGACCTAGAGCCAGACATCCTGGAATGAGAAGTCAAGTGGGCCTTAGAAAGCATCACTACGAACAAAGCTAGTGGAGATGATGGAATTCCAGTTGAGCTACTCCAAATCCTGAAAGATGATGCTGTGAAAGTGCTGCACTCAATATGCCAGCAAATTTGAAAAACTCAGCAGTGGCCACAAGATTGGAAAAGGTCAGTTTTCATCCCAATCCCAAAGAAAGGCAATGCCAAAGAATGCTCAAACTACCGCACAATTGCACTCATCTCACACGCTAGTCGGGGAAGGCAATGGCACCCCACCCCAGTACTTTTGCCTAGAAAATCCCATGGACTGAGGAGCCTGGTAGGCTCCAGTCCATGGGGTCGCTAAGAGTCAGACATGACTGAGCGACTTCACTTTCACTTTTCACTTTCATGCATTGGAGAAGGAAATGGCAACCCACTCCAGTATTCTTGCCTGGAGAATCCCAGGGACAGGGGAGCCTGGTGAGCTTCCGTCTATGGAGTCACACAGAGTCGGACAGGACTGAAGCGACTTAGCAGTAGCAGCACACGCTGGTAAAGTAATGCTCAAAATTCTCCAAGCCAGGCTTCAGCAGTATGTGAACTGTGAACTTCCTGATGTTCAAGCTGGTTTTAGAAAAGGCAGAGGAACCAGAGATCAAATTGCCAACATCCGCTGGATCATGGAAAAAGCAAGAGAGTTCCAGAAAAACATCTATTTCTGCTTTCTTGATGAGGCCAAAGCCTTTGACTGTGTAGATCACAATAAACTGTGGAAAATTCTGAAAGAGATGGGAATACCAGACCACCTGATCTGCCTCTTGAGAAATCTGTATGCAGGTCAGGAAGCAACAGTTAGAACTGGTCATGGAACAACAGACTGGTTCCAAATAGGAAAAGGAGTACATCAAGGCTGTATATTGTCACCCTGTTTATTTAACTTATATGCAGAGTAATCATGAGAAATGTTGGACTGGAAGAAACACAAGTTGGAATCAAGATTGCCGGGAGAAATATCAATAACCTTGGATATGCAGATGACACCACCCTTATGGCAGAAAGTGAAAAGGAACTCAAAAGCCTCTTGATGAAAGTGAAAGTGGAGAGTGAAAAGGTTGGCTTAAAGCTCAACATTCAGAAAACGAAGATCATGGCATCCAGTCCCATCACTACATGGGAAATAGATGGAGAAACAGTGTAAACAGTGTCCGACTTTATTTTTCTGGACTCCAAAATCACTGCAGATGGTGACTGCAGCCATCAAATTAAAAGATGCTTACTCCTTGGAAGGAAAGTTATGACTAACATAGATAACATATTCAAAAGCAGAAGCATTACTTTGCCAACGAAAGTTCGCCTAGTCAATTCTATGGTTTTTCCTGTGGTCATGTATGGATGTGAGAGTTGGACTGTGAAGAAGGCTGAGTGCCGAAAAATTGATGCTTTTGAACTGTGGTGTTGGAGAAGACTCTTGAGAGTCCCTTGGACTGCAAGGAGATCCAACCAGTCCATTCTGAAGGAGATCAGCCCTGGGATTTCTTTGGAAGGAATGATGCTAAAGCTGAAACTCCAGTACTTTGGCCACCTCATGGGAAGAGTTGACTCATTGGAGAAAAGTCTAATGCTGGGATTGATTGGGGGCAGGAGACGACTGATCTGATCTGATCTGATTGCATTCATAGTTATAATCCATAAGATCTTCAGTGTCAAAGATGGTATCTGGAAAAGCCATCAAGGCCAAGTATTTCACTAGTTTTCATATGCAGTAAATGTTTTTGGTTATTGATATGTAATACAAAAGATACACCTTGAATTGATATTAGTATAGTTATACCAATGAAACTCTTTCCTAGATCTATAGAAAAAAACATTTATTTCTCAGTTTCCCTTTTTCTTGATTATTGGCACACAGGTCAAACCGTTTGGATATGCCCATGATTCCATGTATGTCTTTACTTTGAAGAATCTTTAAACACAAAGCATATAACCACATATACTGCTCAAAGAACACCAAAATCTTTTAGGGCCATGTATGAATAGAACTACAGATTTTTTATTGGTCAGGATAATAACATCTTCCTAAACAAAGATTAATATTGTTAGCAGCCCCTTGTAAGATTGATATTACCTAATCTCAGGCTTCCTTAGTGTGACAAAAGAAACCTGCTATATTCACAACATCCACCTGAGCCTACCTCTGTATTACTCCCAGGGGATTCTGAGGAAGACATGAATGGCTGTTGTATACACATACCTCAGATGTCTTGCTATGCTGTGAGTAATAAAATCCTTTGTCTCTGAACCAGGAGTCTTCTGTCAGCATCTATGAAATTGTGACAGGATCACTTAAGTTCAAAGTAGGAAAAAATCTTATTTAGCTTAACTTTTCAAGTATTTCTGATTTGTATCCATATCTCTGGGCCAGAAACATACCTGATCATGCCATTACAATAAAATAAAATTTTTTTAGTTTGAAGTTTTTCTTTTTTTAATCTAGCTTTACCAATTCTTTAAAATAAATCACCTAAGGTAAGCAAAAAAGACAATTCAAAAAACTTTATTTTTATATTTAATTTAAAAGCACTTTTTAGTGTTAATATGAGGATAATTGATGCTTTCGAGCTGTGGTGTTGGAGAAGACTCTTGAGAGTCCCTTGGACTGCAAGGAGATCCAACCGTTCCATTCTGAAGGAGATCAGACCTGGGATTTCTTTGGAGGGAATGATGCTCAAGCTGAAACTCCAGTATTTTGGTCACCTCATGCGAAGAGTTGACTCATTGGAGAAGACACTGTTGCTGGGAGGGATTGAGGGCAGGAGGAGAAGGGGACGACAGAGGATGAGATGGCTGGATGGCATCACTGACTTGATGGGTGTGAGTCTGGGTGACCTCCGGGAGCTGGTGATGGACAGGGAGGCCTGGCGTGCTGCGGTTCATGTGGTCACAAAAAGTCGGACACGACTGAGCGACTGATCTGATCTGATGAGGATAATGAAATTAGTGGCTGTGTAAGTATGTATGTAAAAGTATTTGAAAGGAAAATACAGAAATTCAAAAAGTGTTTGGACTGTGAGGCATCATATCAATTATTGGGAATAAGTTAAGAACTCACTGCTGCTAAGTCTGCTAAGTCGCTTCAGTCGTGCCCAACTCTCTGCGACCCCATGATGGCAGCCCATCAGGCTCTGCTGTCTCTGGGATTCTCCAGGCAAGAATACTGGAGTGGGTTGCCATTTCCTTTTCCAATGCATCAAAGTGAAAAGTGAAAGTGAAGTCGCTCAGTCGTGTCCGACTCTTAGTGACCCCATGGACTGGAGCCCAGCAGGCTCCTCCGTCTATGGGATTTTCCAGGCAAGAGTACTGGAGTGGGGTGCCATTGCCTTCTCCAAAGAACTCACTATATTAAGTCAAATCTGAAATTACTGAATGGCATTTAAACAAAAGTTTTCCTTCAAATGATATAAAAGAGTCTCTTTAGTATATAGAATTGTGGCATTTATTGTTTTTAAACTGGTATGAACAGAACAGTAGTTTCAGATATACAAGAGCTCCCAAGAGTTTGACCTAGAACTGAGTTACTGAAAATATTACTCATTGCTAAGTGATAAATATAGTAATGTTAAACAATTATTAAAATATTAAAAATAGCCTAATGAGGTTTAGAAATCATTATGTTTAAACATTCCAACAAATTATATGCTGATAACATTAATTAAATCAAATTTCTAATATGGAAACATTTTAAAATAAGAGTAAAAATTTCCTGTAGTTCTAAACTAGTATGTTTGTGTGCTTAGTTGTGTTCCACTCTTTGTGACCCCATGGATTGTAGCCATCAGTCTCATCTGTCCAGGAATTTCCCAGGCAAGAACCCTGTAGTGGGTTGCCATTCCCTTCTCCAGGGGATCTTCCAAACCCAGGAATCGAACCCACATCTCCTGGGTCTACACAGGAGACCAGGTAAAGCACTCTTTACCACAGAGCTATCTGAGAATCCCTCAAAAGTAGAAATAAATATCAAATATCAATCTGAAATTTGATTACTAACTATATGTAGTAACTACAGTTACTAACTATATGTAAAATGAGTAACCTACACACCCTGGTGAGCATGATGATAGAAAAATGATTGTCACATCTTAAGAATCTGTGCAGAATGACACTCAGCATTGTAGAGAGCATTGGAAATTAGCAACAGTGGATTTGGATAATGCTACACATTCTCTCACCTACAGCCAGACATCCTGGACTGCGAAGTCAAGTGGGCCTTAAGAAGCATCACTAGGAACAAAGCTAGTGCAGGTGATGGAATTACACTTGAGCTATTCCAAATCCTAAAATATGATGCTGTTAAAGTGCTACACTCACAATATGCCAGTAAATTTGGAAAACTTAACACTGCCCACAGGACAAGGAAATGCCACAGTTTTCATTCCAATCCCAAAGAAAGGCAATGCCAAAGAATGTTCAAGCTACTGCATAATTGCCCTCATTTCACATGCTAGCAACAGAGAAGGCAGTGGCAACCCACTCCAGTATTCTTGCCTGGAAAATCCCATAGACGGAGGAGCCTGGTGGGCTGCAGTCCATGGGGTCACTAAGAGTCGGACATGACTGAGTGACTTCACTTTCACTTTTCACTTTCATGCATTGGAAGAAGAAATGGCAATCCACTCCAGTGTTCTTGCCTGGAGAATCCCAGGGATGGGGGAGCCTGGTGGGCTGCTGTCTATGGGGTTGCACAGAGTTGGACATGACTGAAGTGACTTAGCAGCAGTAGCAGCACATGTTAGCAAAGTAATGTTCAACCTTCTTCAAGCCAGGCTTCAACATTACATGAACCTAGAACTTCCTGATGTTCAAGATGCATTTAGAAAAGGCAGAGGAACCAGAGATTAAATTGAAGACATCCATTGGATCATAGAAAATGCAAGAGAGTTCCAGAAAAACATCTGCATCTGTTTTATTGACTCTACCAAAGCCATTGACTGTGTGGATCACAACAAACTAAACTGAACTACACATTCTGTTAATGTATAACCTGGCAATTAATTTCATGACTCTTAGAATTGGTGTCCTAATATATAAATTTAAAATAATAAGTTTATGCTCAATTTTTTATACAGTTCAGTTGGTCAGTCGTGTCTGATTCTTTGCGACCCCATGGACTGCAGCACGCCAGGCCTCCCTATCCTGTCTATATCAAACTCCCAGAGTTTACTCAAACTAATGTCCATCAAGTTGGTGATGCCATTCAACCATTTCATCCTCTGTCATCCCCTCCTCCTCCCACCTTCAATCTTTCCCAAATCAGGGTCTTTTCCAATGAGTCAGTTCTTCCCATCAGGTGGCCAAAGCGTTGGAGTTTCAGCTTCAGCATCAGTTCTTCCAATAAATATTCATGACTGATGTCCTTTAGGATAGACTGTTTTGATCTCCTTGCTGTCCAAGAGACTCTCAAGAGTCTTCTCCATCACCACAGTTCAAAAGCATCAACTCTTTGGCACTCAGCTTTCTTTATAGTCCAACTCTTACATCCATACATAATTACTGGAAAAAAGCATAGCTTTGACTACAAAGACCTTTGTTGGCAAATTATAGTATCTCTGCTTTTTAATATTCTGTCTAGTTTGATCATAACTTTTCTTCCAAGGAGCAAGAGACTTTTAATTTCATGGCTGCAGTCACCACCTGCAATGATTTTGGGAGCCCCCAAAAGTGAAGCTTGTCACTATTTCCACTGCTTCCCCATCTATTTTCCATGAAATGATGGGATCTGATGCCATGATACCTTGATCAAATAAGATAACAGATACAGACTCTTTCATGTGTTTTGTTTATGTTCAGTTCAGTTCAGTTGCTCAGTTGTGTCCGACTCAATGCAACCCCATGAATCGCAGCACCCCAGGATTCCCTGTTCATCACCAACTCCCGGAGTTCACTCAGACTCACGTCCATCGAGTCAGTGATGCCATCCAGCCATCTCATCCTCTGTCGTCCCCTTCTCCTCTTGCCCCCAGTCCCTCCCAGCATCAGAGTCTTTTCCAATGAGTCAATTCTTCCCATGATGTGGCCAAAGTACTGGAATTTCAGCTTTAGCATCAGTTCTTCCAAAGAAATCCCAAGGATGATCTCTTTCAGAATGGACTGGTTGGATCTCCCTGCAGTCCAAGGGACTCTCAAGAGTCTTTTCCAACACTACTGTTCAAAAGCATTAATCCTTTGGTGCTCAGCCTTCTTCACAGTCCAACTCTCACATCCGTACATGACCACAGGAAAAACCATAACCTTGACTAGACGGACCTTTGCTGGCAACGTAATCTCTCTGCTTTTGAATATGCTCTCTAGGTCTTTCCTTCCAAGGAGTAAGCCTCTTTTAATTTCATGGCTGCAGTCACCATCTGCAGTGATTTTGGAGCCCAGAAAAATAAAGTCTGACAGTCTTTCCACTGTTTCCCCGTCTATTTCCCATGAAGTGATGGGACCGGATGCCATGATCTTCATTTTTTGAATGTTGAGCTTTAAGCCAACTTTTTCACTCTCCTCTTTCACTTTCATCAAGAGGCTCTTTAGTTCCTCTTCACTTTCTGCCATAAGGGTGGTGTCATCTGCATATCTGAGGTTGTTGATATTTCTCCTGGCAATCTTGATTCCAACTTGTGTTTCTTCCAGTCCAGCATTTCTCATGATGTACTCTGCATTTAGGTTAAATAAGCAGGGTGACAATATACAGCCTTGACGTATTCCTTCCTATTTGGAACCAGTCTGTTGTTCCATGTCCAGTTCTAACTGTTGCTTCCTGACCTGCATACAGATTTCTCAAGAGGCAGGTCACGTGGTCTGGTATTCCCACCTCTTTCAGAATTTTCCACAGTTTCTTGTGATCCACATAGTCAAAGGCTTTGGCATAGTCAAGAAAGCAGAAATAGATGTTTTTCTGGAAATTTCTTGCTTTTTCCATGATCCAGTGGATGTTGGCAATTTGATCTCTGGTTCCTCTGCCTTTTTGAAAACCAGCTTGAACATCTGGAATTTCATAGTTCACGTGTTGCTGAAGCCTGGTTTGGAGAATTTTGAGCATTCCTTTGTGAGTGTGTGAGATGAGTGCAATTGTGCAGTAGTTTGAGCAATCTTTGGCATTGCCTTTCTTTGAGATTGTAATGAAAACTGACATTTTCCAGTTCTGTGGCCACTGATGAGTTTTCCAAATTTGCTGGCATATTGAGTGTAGCACTTTCACAGCATCATCTTTCAGGATTTGGAATATCTCAACTGGAATTCCATCACCTCCACTAGCTTTGTTCGTAGTGATGCTTTCTAAGGCCCACTTGACTTCACATTCCAGGATGTCTGATTCTAGGTCAGTGATCACACCATCCTGAATATCTGGGTCGAATGGAACACTAAACATCATGACAGATATGGCATGATGTGTTCATTGGCTAAATACTTTATTTTAAGCAATAACAAATGGAACAATTCATTTCTCTAGGATAAGTAAAACTACAATAAGATGGTTTCCCTAAAAATAAACTGTACAATTTTGATTACAGGAACCTGGAATGTAGCTTAAATATGAAATATGAAATAAACAGTTCCTTAAGGAGTAGGTTAGTGTCCATAAGAGTTGTTGAAGTTGCTACATATATAGCTGTTGATGTAAATAAAAATCTAATATAGAGATTTATATTTGAAATTTTGAATATTATATGACTATATGGATTAGCTTCGAATGAATAAAGAGTATTTTGCATTGTACAGAAAAGGTTTAACTTTATCTGAACTCTGTGATCCTAGAAAATACTGAAGGTTAAGAAATCTCCCCACCTTTAGTACCCCAGAAAATGGGTTACTACAATAACCAGCATTCCTATGTAACTTTGACAAGATTCATGGATGATCCCTTGTTTATCTATGATTATACAGTTGACCTAAAAAAAAAAAATAAGACAGCCTAATATATTTGTTCAGCAAGGAAGGGTTTATTTGGAATCAGCTGCTGGTGCTGCTGTTAAGTTGCTTCAATCGTGCCCAACTCTTTGTGACCCCATAGACGGCAGCCCACCAGGCTCCCCCATCCCTGGGATTTTCCTTGCAAGAGTACTGGAGTGGGTTGCCATTACCTTGTCCGATTTGAAATCTGCAGAGAATTGCAATTCATGATCCACAACTATGAAGTACCACATGCAAGTCCCACACTTCAAGGGAAGGAGAACAGTTTTACAAAGGGTTAGAGGAAGGAGGGAGGCCTGCAGTAAAGAGATTCCATAAATTTTCAACTGGATAAATCTTTGCCAGGAAAGAAGTCTCTTCTTCCAGTTAAGCTTTGCTACTCTCGCAGGGTATGAGAGATCCCCATTCTAGTCTATACCTCTATTGGAGTGAAGTATCTGTGATATGGGCTATATACCCAACTGAATTCAGAGTTCCAGAGAATAGCAAGGAAAGATACAAAAGCCTTTTTCAAAGAACAATGCAAAGAAGTAGAGGAAAACAATAGAATGGGAAAGACTAGAGATCTCTGCAAGAAAATTGGGAATATCAAGGGAATATTCCATCCCAGTATGGGCAACATAAAGGACAGAAAGGGTTTGGACCTAAGAAGAGACTAAAAAGATGTGGCAAGAATACACAGAAGAAATACACACACACACACAAAAAAATAAGTCAATGACCAGGATAACTTTGGTGGTGACATCACTCACCTAGAGCAAGACATCCTGGAGTGTGAAGCCAATTGGACATTTGGAAGCACTACTACAAACAAAGCCAGTGGACATAATTCCAGCTGAGCTATTTGAAATCCTAAAAGATGATGCTGTGGCAGTGTCGTGCTGTTGGGTAGAGAGACGGAATTTTAAACCCCAGAGAGAGGTTCTACCTACCTGAGGTGGCTGGTGTGCGGAGACCCCAGGGAAAACCACCGTCACCATGTCTGACCAGGAAGAAAAACCTTCAACCGAAGACTCAGGGGATAAGAAGGAAGGAGAATATATTAAACTCAAAGTCACTGGACAGGATAGCAGTGAGATTCACTTCAAAGTGAAAATGACAACACATCTCAAGAAACTCAAAGAATTATACTGTCAAAGACAGGGAGTTCCCATGAATTCACTCAGATTTCTCTTTGAAGGTCAGAGAATTGCTGATGATCACACTCCAAAAGAACTGGGAATGGAGGAAGAAGATATGATTGAAGTTTATCAGGAACAAACAGGGGGTCATTCAATGGTTTAATTTTAAAATCTGAGGGTCTGGACCTAAAGAAGAGGAATATCCAGTTGGAGTCAAAATGACAGAGAATAATGACTAACTCCAAAGATGGCTTCACTGAAGAGAAAGCATTTTAAGATGAAATAAAAATCTTCTCAGAAGATCCCAGAAAAGATCTAATTTTCATTAGCAGTTAAAGTTATTCATGCAGAAGTGTATACAACAGAACACTACTCTTTTTGACTTTATTTGTACTTTTTGGCCTGGGATATGGGTTTTAAATGGACAGTGTCTGTACCAGCTTCATTAAAATAAACAAAATATTTGTAAAAACTGTATCCATGTTTATTTTATTTTTAATTGTACAGAAAGAAAAAAAATACTTAAAACATAAGGTGTTTTGTTTTTTATTGCATCATACTGGAAATTATTGTTCATACATGGTACAGATTTTTTTCTGGATTGTGTGGTGATGATCATGACTCTGAAGCACTGAAAGTTACTGAAGTGCCTTCAGAATTAAGGATTTAATTAAGGTCACAATACCTTCTCAAATACTCACTGTTGTTTTTTTAAAAAACTTGATATTCCTGTATGGTGCATTTATATGTTACAGTTACCCAATATGTTGAATAAATGGGCACGCTAAAAATTACCCCCCAAAAATTAAATAAATAAAAGATGATGCTGTGAAAGTGTTGTATTCAATATGTCAGCAAATTTTGGAAAATTCAGCAGTGGCCAGAGGACTGGAAAGAGTCAGTTTTCATTCCAATCCCAAAGAAGGGCAGTGCCAAAGAATGTTCAAACACCAGGCAGTTGTGCTAATTTTGCATGCTATTAAGATTATGGTCAAAATCCTTCAGGCGTGGCTGCAGCACTATGGAAACTGAGAACTACTAGATGCTAAAACTGGATTTATAAAAGGCGGAGGAGCCAGAGATAAAATTGCCAAAATTTGTTGGATCATGGGAAAACAAAGGAATTCAAGAAAAAGTATCTACTTCTGTTTCACTGACTATGCTGAACCCTTTGTGTGGGTGACAACAAACTGGAAAATTCTAAAAGAGATGGAAATACCAGACTACCTTACCTGTCTCCTGAGATACATGTTTGCAGGTCAAGAAGCAACTGTTAGAACCAGACATGAAACTATGGACTGGTTCCAAACTGGCAAAGGAGAACAAGCCTGGATATTATCACCTGCTTATTTAACTTATACACCCTGTATATCATCTGAAATGCCAGACTGGATGAATCACAAGCTGGAATCAAGATTGTTGGGAGAAATATCAATAATCACAGATATGCAGATGATACCACCGCTATGGCAGAAAGCAAAGAGGAATTAAAGAGCCTCTTGATGAGGGTAAAAGGGGAGAATGAAAAAGCTGGCTTAAAACTCAACATTCCAAAATCTAAGATCATGGCATCCAGTTCCATCATGACAAATAAAAGGGAAAAAAGTAGAAGCAGTCAGATTTTATTTTCTTGCATTCAAACATCACTGTCGGAGAAGGCAATGGCACCCTCCTTCAGTACTCCTGCCTGGAAAATCCCATGGATGGAGGAGCCTGGTAGGCTGCAGTCCATGGGGTCACTGAGGATCGGACATGACTGATCGACTTCACTTTCATGAATTGGAGAAGGAAATGGCAACCCACTCCAGTGTTCTTACCTGGAGAATCCCAGGGATGGGGGAGCCTGGTAGGCTGCTGTCTATGGGGTCACTCAGAGTCGGACAGGACTGAAGTGACGTAGCAACAGCAGCAGCAACATCACTGTGGACAGTGATTGCAACCATGAAATTAAAATACACTTGCTCCTTGGGAGGAAAGCTGTGATCAATCTGGATAGCATATTAAAATGCAAAGATATCTCTTTGTCAGCAAAGGTTCATAGAGTCAAAGCTGTGGGTTTTCGAGTAGTCATGTATGGATGTGAGAGTTGGACCTTACAGAAGGCTGAGTGCTGAAGAATTGATGCTTTCAAAGTGTAGTGCTATAGAAGACTCTTGAGTTTCCTGGACAGCAAGGAGATCAAACCAGTCAATCTTAAAGAAAATCAAACTGAATATTCATTGGAAGGACTGATACTGAAGCTGAAACTCCAATGTTTGCCCACATGATGGGCAGAGAGGACTCACTGGAAAAGATCATGATTCTGGGAAAGATTCAAGGCAAAAAGAGAAGAGGTTTGCAGAGGATGAGATAGTTAGATAACATCATCGAGTCAATAGAAATTGATTTAAGCAAACTCTGGGATAACAGTGAAGGACAGGGAAGCCTGGCATGCTTTAGTCAAAGGGGTCGCAGAGTCAGACACAAGTTAGCTACTGAACAGCAAACAACGATCTGTTAGTTTTTTAAAATGCCAAACACAGACTTTTCCTATCCTCATTCTTTATCTCATAATTAATTAGCTAAACTAAACTTAGCTTGTTGATCATTTGGCTTAGGCATACTCTTAGCCTAAGCTAAGTGTATGTAGGGCTTCCCTGGTGATTCAGCCAGTAAAGACTCCACCTGCAATGCCAGAGACCAGGGTCTGATCCTTGAATCACGAAGATCCCCTGCATAAGGGAATGGCTACCCACTCTAGTATTCTTGCCTGGAGAATTCCATAGACAGAGGAGCCTGGTGGGCTGCAGTCCATTGAGTCAAAAAGAGTCAGACACGACTGAGTGACTAACATTTTCGTAACTTCAGTCCTTCCTTAAGGAGCTTGCCTGAAAAAAGAGAAGACTCAGGTTAAAATATCTCAGATTTACTGTCTGTTCACAACACTCTTTCATCTCACTCTTTCATACTTATAATCTCATATACTTCTCAAATCTTATATTCTTACTTCTAGTAATCTTATATTCTTCTCTCTATGAAAAAAAAAAAAAAAAAAAAAAAAAACCTTTTGAGAATGACCTCAGCAAAATGGCCAAATAAGACATCCCTGACATGAATTCCTCCTTCAACAACCCTAATTTGGCATGGACCCAAGAGATTTCATGGGATCTGTGGCTTCCAGATACACATATGTATAATGCAGACAAATGTCTTTGCCATTGTTGTTCAGTCACTAAGTACTGTTCGACTCTGTGACTCCACGGGTTGATCTGTCCTTCACTTTGTCTCATACTTTGCTCAAATTCATGTCCACTGAATCAGTGATGCCATCTAAACATTTATCTTTATTTTCTGCTTCCCCCTGTTCTCTTTCCCTTCAATCTTTCCCAGCATCAGGATCTTTTCCAGTGAGTTGGCTCTTCACATCAGGTGGACAAAGTATTGGAGCTTCAGCATCAGCATCAGTTTTTCCAATCAATATTCAGGGTTGATGTCCTTTAAGATTGACTAGTTTGATCTTCCAATTCAAAAGTGTCAATTCATCAGCGCTCAGTTCTTTATGGTTCAATTCTTACTCCCATGCATGACCACTGGAAAAAAACATAGCTTTTGACTGTAGTATATAGAGAGAGTCAAATTTCTACTAGGTATTTTTTTCATGGGTACAGTCTGAAATGTAAAAAACTAGCAATGATAGAAAAAATGAAGAATGTTTAAAACTGAATTAATTTGAAAAACAGAGCAGCACATATGAAAAACATCATGAATGCATAACATATCTAGTATAGCTGCTGCTGCTGAGTCACTTCAGTCGTGTCTGACTCTGTGCGACCCCATAGATGGCAGCCCACCAGACTCCCCCATCCCTGGGATTCTCCAGGCAAGAACACTGGAGTGGGTTGCCATTTCCTTCTCCAATGCAGGAAAGTGAAAAGTGAAAGTGAAGTCACTCAGTCGTGTCCAACTCTTAGTGAGCCTATGGACTGCAGCCTACTAGGCTCTTCCATCCATGGGAATTTCCAGGCAAGAGTACTGGAGTGGGGTGCCATTGCCTTCTCCAATCTAGTATAGAGGTAGGTGTATTATGGCCCACAGTCAAAATCCGTTTTACTGTATGTTTTTGCTAAATAAGTTAATTTCCTTCACAGCTGTTATTATTCATCTACAGCTACTTTTTGGGTTATAAGAGTAGATTTGAGTAGTTACACAGAGATAGTACATCCCAGAAATCCTGAAATATTTATTATCTGAAACTTTATAGAAAACAATTGCTGACCTCTGGTCTACTATAATCAGTTCAATTCAGTCGCTCAGTTGTGTCCAACTCTTTGCGACCCCATGAATCACAGCACCCCAGATCTCCCTGTCCAATACCATCTCCCGAAGTTCACTCAAACTCATGCCCATTGAGTCAATGATGCCATCCAGCCATCTCATCTTCTGTAATCCCCTTTTCCTCCTGCCTCCAATCCATCCCAGCATAAGAGTCTTTTCCAATGAGGCAACTCTTCCCATGAGGTGAGCAAAGTACTGGAGTTTCAGCTTTAGCATCATTCCCTCCAAAGAAATCCTAAGGCTGATCTCCTTTAGAATGTACTGGTTGGATCTCATTGCAGTCCAAGGGACTCTCAAGAGTCTTCTCCAGCACTACTGTTTAAAAGCATCAATTCTTTGGCACTCAGCCTTCTTCACATTCCAACTCTCACATCCATACATGACCACAGGAAAAACCATAGCCTTGACTAGACAGACCTTTGTTGGCAAAGTGATGTCTCTACTTTTAAATATGCTAACTAGGTTGGTCACGACTTTTCTTAAGCGTCTTTTAATTTCATGGTTGCCATGACCATCTGCAGTGATTTTGGTGTCCAAAGAACTAAAGTCTGACACTATTTCCACTGTCTCCCCATCTATTTCCCATGAAAATAGATAATCAGATCAGATGACATGATCTTCGTTTTTTTAATTTTGAGCTTTAAGCCAACATTTTCACTCTCCTCTTTCACTTTCATCAAGAGACTTTTGAGTTCCTCTTCACTTTCTGCCATAAGGGTAGTGTCCTCTGCATATCTGAGGTTATTGCTATTTCTCCCGGCAATCTTCATTCCAGCTTGTGCTTCTTCCAGCCCAGCGTTTTTCATGATGTACTCTGCATATAAGTTAAATAAGCAGGGTGACAGTATACAGCCTTGACATACTCCTTTTCCTATTTGGAACCAGTGTGTTGTTCCATGTCCAGTTCTAACTGTTGCTTCCTGACCTGCATACAGATTTCTCAAGAGGCTGGTCAGGTGGTCTGGTATTCCCATCCCTTTCAGAATTTCCACAGTTTATTGTGATCCACAAAGTCAAAGGCTTTGGCATAGTCAATAAAACAAAAATAGATGTTTTTCTGGAACTCTCTTGCTTTTTCCACGATCTAGCAGATGTTGGCAATTTGATCTCTGGTTCCTCTGCCTTTTCTAAAGCCAGCTTGGACATCTGGAAATTCATGGTTCATGTATTGCTGAAGCCTGGCTTGGAGAATTTTCAGCATTACTTTGCAAGCATGTGAGATGAGCGCAATTATGTGGTAGTTTGAGCATTCTTTGGCATTGCTTTCTTTGGGATTGGAATGAAAACTAACCTTTTCCAGGCCTGTAGCCACTGCTGTGTTTTCCAAATTTGCTGGCATATTGAGTGCAGCACTTTCACAGCATCATCTTTCAGGATTTGGAATAGCTCAATTGGAATTCCATCACCTCTACTAGCTTTGTTTGTAGTGATGCTTTCTTTTTTTATTTATTATTTTATTTTTACTTTAAATATTGTATTGGTTTTGCCTTCTAAGGCCCACTTGACTTCACATTCCAGGATGTCTGGCTCTAAGTGAATGATCATACTATCGTGATTATCTTGGTCATGAAGATCTTTTTTGTACAGTTCTTCTGTGTATTCTTGCAACCTCTTCTCAATATTTTCTGCTTCTGTTAGGTCCATACCATTTCTGTCCTTTATCGAGCCCATCATTGCATGAAATGTTCCCTTGTTATCTCTAATTTTCTTGAAGAGATCTCTAGTCTTTCCTATTCTAGTGTTTTCCTCTATTTCTTTGCACTGATTTCTGAGGAAGTCTTTCTTATCTCTCCTGGCTCTTCTTTGGAACTCTGCATTCAGATGCTTATATCTTTCCTTTTCTCCTTTGCTTTTCGCTTCTCTTCCTTTCACAACTATTTGTAAGGCCTCCCCAGACAGGCATTTTGCTTTTTTGCATTTTTTTTTTCCATGGGGATGGTCTTGATCCCAGTCTCCTGTACAGTGTCACGAACCTCAGTCCATAGTTCATCAGGCACTGTATCTATCAGATCTAGGCCCTTAAATTTATTTCTCACTTCCACTGTATAATCATAAGGCCTACTATAATAGAAATAAGCAAATATTTCTACCAGATTTTGAGGAAAAATGAGTCAACCTAAAGTTAAAGACAAACATTATATATAGTTGGGAAAAAAATTTCTACACCCAAACTATAATTAGGCCACAAGAGTTCTATGGGTGAATTCTAATAAACCAAGTAACAGCTAATTAATTATATTATACACAGTTTATATTTCAAAGAATGCTATTCAAAAAGATAATATTATACAACAGTAATATAACCTAAAACTATATTTAGGCAAGAATATCACAGACGTTAAAAGTCTCAGTTAAAAAAAGAACAGATCCTAAAATCTTACATCAAATGTTAGAAAATGAAATCCAGTAGAATATTAAAATCATAACCAATTGCAAATTTGGTTAATTTTGGCAAACAAGATAAGTTCAATAACTGAAAAAATTAATTATAGTTTTCCTTTTTAGGAACATTTTCTATGTTTTCATACCTGAAGTTTATTTTATTATTTTAGAAAGAAAATTGGCTTTATTCAATCCAACCAAACAGATTGAATAAATCTAATGACCAACCTAGATAGCATATTCAAAAGCAGAGACATTACTTTGCCAACAAAAGTTTGCCTAGTCAAGGCTATGGTCTTTCCTGTGGTCATGTATGGATGTGAGAGCTGGACTGTGAAGAAGGCTGAGCGCCAAAGAATTGATGCTTTTGAACTGTGGTGTTGGAGAAGACTCTTGAGAGTCCCTTGGACTGCAAGGAGATCCAACCAGTCCATTCTGAAGGAGATCAGCCCTGGGATTTCTTTGGAAGGAATGATGCTAAAGCTGAAACTCCAGTATTTTGGCCACCTCATGAGAAGAGTTGACTCATTGGAGAAGACTCTGATGCTGGGAGGGATTTGGGGCAGGAGGAGAAGGGGACGACAGAGGATGAGATGGCTGGATGGCATCACTGACTCGATGGATGTGAGTCTGAGCGACCTCCGGGAGTTGGTGATGGACAGGGAGGCCTGGCGTGCTGCGGTTCATGGGGTCGCAAAGAGTCGGACATGACTGAGCGACTGATCTGATCTGATCTGAATGTAATCTATGTATTGAAGTCAAAGTGGGGACACACAGAAGCCAAGATAACTTTCTTCCATGGGTATTTTCCCAGAAATATCTGGGTGGGAGACTTCCTTTAAGAAACACTACTGCTGCTGCTAAGTTGCCTCAGTCGTGTCTGACTCTGTGCAACCACATAGATGGAAGCCTACCAGGCTCCCCCGTCCCTGTGATTCTCCAGGCAAGAACACTGGAGTGGGTTGCCATTTCCTTCTCCAATGCATGAAAGTGAAAAAGTGAAAGTGAAGTCATTCAGTCATTTCTGACTCTTAGCCACCCCATGGACTATAACCTACCAGGCTCCTCCATCCATGGGGTTTTTCAGGCAAAAGTACTGGAGTGGGGTGCCATTGCCTTCTCTGTAAGAAACACTAATATATACAAAATAGTTAACTAAATAAGAGCTTGGGATTCTTAGCTGGCTTTGTGGTAAAATATCCACCTGCCATTGCAGGAGATGCAAGAGACATAGGTCTGATACCTGGGTTGCAAAGGTCTCCTGGAGGAGGAAATTGGCAACCCACTCCAGTATTCTTGCCTACAAAAATTCTAGAGGAAAAATGAATTCCAGAGGAAAAATCTAGAAAAATTCTACAGGCCGAGGAACCTGGCAGGCTAAAGTCTATGGGCTCACAAAGAGTGGGATATGACTGAGTGACTGAGCACACACAGTATGAACTTATGGTATAACACTGGAAACTCTACTCAATACTCCATAATGACATATATCTGAAAACAATCTAAAAATGTGTGGAACAATATATGCATATAGCTGATTCATGTTACTATACACCTGAAATTAATAGAGTGTTGTAAATCAACTATATTTCATTTTTTTAAGTTAAAAAAATAAAACAATTAGAGATAGCATTTTACCAAGTGCTTCAAAATTTTGATCACTGACCAGGAACTATTTGTTATTGTTCAGTGGCTAATTCTTTGTGACCCCATGGACTGCAGTATGCCAGGCTTCCCTGTCCTTCACCGTCTCCTGGAGTTTGCTCAAACTCATGCTCATTGAGTTGACCATGCCATCCAACCATCTCTGTTTCATCACCCCCTTTTCTTTCTGCCCTTAATCTTCCCCAGCATCAGGGTCTTTTCCAATGAATTGGCTCTTTGCACCAGGTGTCCAAAGAACTAGACCTTCAGCTTCAGCTTCTGTATCAGACCTTCCAATACATATTCAAGGTTAATGTCCTTTAGGATGTACTGGTTTGATCTCCTTGTTGTCCAAGGTATTCTCAAGAGTCTTCTCCAACACCACAGTTGGATAGTATCAATTATTTGGTGCTCGCCTTTATGGCTCGACTCTCACATCCAAACTTGTGTACTGGAAAACCCATAACTTTGACTACACAGACCTTTGTTGTCAAAGTGATGTCTCTGCTTTTCAATACATTGTCTAGATTGATCTAGGTGTGTGGCCTTCCTTGGTGGCTCAGATGGTAAAGAATCTGCATGCAGTTCAGGAGACCCAAGTTCATTGCCTTGGTTGGGAAGATCCCCTGGAGAATAGAATGGCTACCTGCTCCAGCATTCTTGCCTGGAGAATACCATGGGCAGAGAAGCCTGGCCAGTTATAGTCCATAGGTTTGCAAAGAGTTGGGTATGGCTGAATGACTAACACACACACTAGGAAAACTGGGTAAAGAAATTTTATTTTCTCACTTTAACAGAGTGGAAATTTATTGGAATATAGATATATTACCTACATACATATATGATATAAATATGTTGATATGAAAGTGAAAGTGTTACTCACTCAATCCTGTTTGACTCTCTGTGAGTCCATGGAGTGTAAATCACCAGGCTCCTTTGTCCGTGGAATTCTCCAGGCAAGAATTCTCGAGTAGGTAGCGATTCCCTTCTCCAGGGGACTTTGCCAACCCAGGGATCAAACCCAGTCTCCTTCATTGCAGACAGATTCTTTACTGTCTGAGCCACGAGGGAAGCCTATGATGATATACTTTTATATAATAGAATTTAAGTAGAGGAAGAGAGAAAAGATTAAACAATATCTAGTTAAAATTTGTTTAAGCACAATCGTAGCACACATAGAGAAGTCAGGACATACTCATAAAATATCATTAAGTACTAAATGCTTTATTGACTATGCCAAAGTCTTTGACTGTGTGGGTCACAATAAATTGTGGAAAATTCTGAAAGAGATGGGAATACTAGACAACCTGATCTGCCTCTTGAGAAATCTGTATGCATGTCAGGAAGCAACAGTTAGAACTGGACATGGAACAACTGACTGGTTCCAAATAGGAAAAGGAGTACGTCAAGGCTATATATTGTCACCCTGCTTCTTTAACTTATATTCAGAGTACATAATGAGAACCACTGGACTGGAAGAAACACAAGCTGGAATCAAGATTGCTGGGAGAAATATCAATAATCTCAGATATGCAGATGACATCACCCTTATGGCAGAAAGTGAAGAGGAACTAAAAAGGCCCTTGATAAAAGTGAAAGTGGAGAGTGAAAAAGTTGGCTTAAAGCTCAACATTCAGAAAACGAAGATCATGGCATCTGGTCCCATCACTTCATGGGAAATAGATGAGGAAACCATGGAAACATGTCAGACTTTATTTTGGGGGGCTCCAAAATCACTGCAGATGGTGCTTGCAGCCATGAAATTAAAAGACGCTTACTGCTTGGGAGAAAAGTTAAGACCAACCAAGATAGCATATTGAAAAGCAGAGAAATTACTTTGCCAGCAAAGGTTCATCTAGTCAAGGCTATGGTTTTTCCTGTGGTCATGTATGGATGTGAGAGTTGGACTGTGAAGAAGGCTGAGCGCCGAAGAATTGATGCTTTTGAACTGTGGTGTTGGAGAAGACTCTTGAGAGTCCCTTGGACTGCAAGCAGATCCAACCAGTCCATTCTGAAGGAGATCAGCCCTGGGGTTTCTTTGGAAAGAATGATGCTAAAGCTGAAACTCCAGTACTTTGGCCACCTCATGAGAAGAGTTGACTCATTGGAGAAGACTCTGATGCTGGGAGGGTTTGGGGGCAGGAGAAGAAGGGGACGACAGAGGGTGAGATGGCTGGATGGCATCACTGACTCGATGGACCTGAGTCTGAGTGACCTCCGGGAGTTGGTGATGGACAGGAAGGCCTGGCATGCTGCGATTCTTGGGGCCTCAAATAGTCGGACACGACTGAGTGACTGAACTGAACTGAAGTACTAAATATCCTGCATGGTGCTTTTTCCAGATCTTATCCTCAATTCATTTCCCCCAGTCTCTTCAGTTCAGTTCAGTTCAGTCACTCAGTTGTATCCGACTTTTGCGACCCCATGAATCACCGCACGCCAGGCCTCCCTGTCCATCACCAACTCCCAGAGTTCACCCAGGCTCACGTCCATCGAGTCAGTGATGCCATCCAGCCATCTCATCCTCTGTCGTCCCCTTCTCCTCCTGCCCCCAATCCCTCCCAGCATCAGAGTCTTCTCCAATGAGTCAACTCTTAACATGAGGTGGCCAAAATACTGGAGTTTCAGCTTTAGCATCATTCCTTCCGAAGAAATCCCAGGGCTGATCTCCTTCAGAATGGACTGGTTGGATCTCCTTGCAGTCCAAGGGACTCTCAAGAGTCTTCTCCAACACCACAGTTCAAAAGCTTCAATTCTTCAGCAATCAGCCTTCTTCACAGTCCAACTCTCACATCCATACATGACCATAGGAAAAAACATAGCGTTGACTAGACAGACCTTTGTTGGCAAAGTAATGTCTCTGCTTTTGAATATGCTATCTAGGTTGGTCTTAACTTTCCTTCCAAGGAGTAAGTGTCTTTTAATTTCATGGCTGCAGTCACCACTCTCTTACTACACCCTAATTTTCTAAACAAAGTTTGTTGAACTTCAAATTTCAGCCCTATTTCTCATATACCCTGTCCCATGATTGATATAAAGTCCTCCCCATACTTTCTCTGTGAAGGATTCTCACAACAAAACTGAAATTAAATACTGTGCCCTGTGTATGTGTATGTGTGTGGATGTGTATATAAGGTCACATATTTTTCTTTTACTTTTATCTCAGACTTGAATTTTTAAACATGTGCTGTATATGAGCTTCAGGTTTGGTGGCTCCCTTTTACAAATGGAAAGTATTGCATAATTTAAAAATCCATATTCATCACTTTATATAAGTAATAAATATCTTATTATATAAAGTATGATTTATATTGCTCCAGTGTTCCATGTTGGGATACTCAAAGAAATATTAGAGAACTTTTGCTCTATATATTATGTTTACTCCTTGTATTTTTCTAATAATAATAAAATGAGGGTATATATAAAGTTATATTCCTAGAAAATGTAAAGCTGAATAACATTATATCCTACTACTATTACTGCTTGCTGTTGAGACATTGACTTCCAAATGCAGTTGTAAGTATGAGACTAGTGAAAATATGGATTCATAACATCAAACTAGTTAATTCATTTTACTTATTTTATTTTATTTATTTTAATTTATTTATTTTAATTGGAGGTTGATTACTTTACGATATTGTTTTGATTTTGCCATACATCAACAAGAGTCCACCACGGTGTACATGTGTTCCCCATCCTGAACCCCCTCCTACCTCCCTCCTTGTACCATCCTGCTGGGTCATCCCAGTGCACCAGCCCCAAGCATCCTGTATCCTGCCTAGTCTTCCAAATTCGTGTAATTTTGTTTGCTATTTTTTTTGTTTATTTGGTAAATATGTGGACAAATAGTGTGACATATTCTTGTTATGAACATAAATAGATATTATATACATTTATTTAAAATCTATATGTCAGACCTTTTTATGTTTAGTTATTGCTTTATGATCCACTCTAGTGAGTAAAATAATTTACCTGTATTTCAATTTTTCTGTCTAAATATACCAACACTGAATAGACCAGCTTATTACTAGTAGTAGTAGTATTATGTGAAATCAGAAAAGTAAAAGGATAAAATGATATGAAGATCCGAACTCACTACAAATGTTTTAAATGCAGTAATTAAACAAATGACAGGCATCAACTTAATTATAGGTGACAATAGCACAGGATCCTACACTGTAATAATTTTCAGCATTGTTGGTTTATGACACTTTTGTGTATCTATTATAGCAAACAAGAATTTCCAAGTATGTATCTCTAGAGCAACAGCTTACGCACTTCTCTAAGAAGTGAGCAGAGCAGATTGTAATGAGCTGTAAAACAGAATCCTTGCTGTAACTAATTTGTACTTAAGAATCATTTCATGAAAAAAAAAAAAACTTTCTTCATTTATAATATAATTTCATCTAAAATTCAAGGATAATTGAATTTCATAAAACTCAACACTGATAAGTTACCAAAATATTTTTTGTAACCCCATATTAAGCACATGATTCACGTTCAGCAGGTAACAAAAAAAAAAAAATCATACTATGTCCAGATAGTTTCTTGTGTTTCCATATTTCATTGAAAGGTATATGATGGCAAAAATCATTGTAATTAGGCCATCAATTATAGTGCATAGGCTGGCATTATGAATAAATTAAAAAGCTATGCCTAACAACAAAAAAAAATACTGATAGCATGATATTTCTGGAAATAAATAGCAAGGACCCAAAAATGATGTAATTTGACCTAAAATCACTTTTTTTTTGTAATGACCTTTTTAAATATTACTACTATGATCATGCTGGCTTTGTAAAACAAAGTTTCTGTTAATTTTTTGTGTCCTTGTGAATTTTGTGTTATCATGTTGCTCTTTCTTAAATGCATGTAATAGTATATTCAACAGGGCCTGAAGTTTCCTTTGTGGAAATAGTTTCAATTAAAAATTTAATTTCTTTAATAAATATGGGGTTATATCTGTTTTCTATTTTATTAGTGTTTTTCACTGACTTCAATTTTATCTAAAATTTCAAACATATCATCATAATGCTGTACATGAAATACTTTTACAGGATCTTATTTCATAAAGTCATTCAGGAAATACTCATCGGGGGTTTGAATTGGGATAATAATTCTCTGTTTAGTCTTGATTTCTCACTTAAACCCAGTCCGGTAAGAGAACACATTTTCATTATTTCAGCCTAACTTTTGGTATTTATTTGTTAAAGCTTGTATTATGGGCTAGAGAATGGTCACTTTGTGAATTGTTCCATACACACTTCAGTGAATATGTATCAAGCTCTTCCGATGTAATGTTTAACATGCATCTTTTAGATTGATCGTGTGAATCATGCTTACCAAATGTACATGTGTTTGGTTGTCAGTTTACATATACTACAACTTACTGAATGTGATTTATTAACGTCTCATGTTAGTTTGTGTGAGTATGTTTTTCTCCTAGTTCTCTTAATTTTTCTTGCATAATTAATATGTTATCTCAGATGACTCAGTGGTAAAGAATCAGCTTGTCAGTGAGGGAGATGCAGAAGACTCTGGTTCGATCTCTGGGTCAAGAAGATTCCCTGGAGAAGGAAATGGCAACCCACTCCAGTATTCTTGCGTGGATAATTCCATGGACAGAGGAGCCTGGCGGACTACAGTCCATGGTGTCACTAAGGAGTCGGACATGACTGAGCAACTAAACAACACCAAATATATATTTTTAGATATTGAAACTGTATCCCATAGAGTTTAAAAAAACTCATCCCAAAAACACAGCCCATAGGATTAACAGAAACTTGTGACTAAGAGAAATTCTTGAGCTTGCTTTAGAGAACAACAGAGAAGGAAAAGTGAAAGTGAAGTCGCTCAATCGTGTCCAACTCTGCGACCCCATAGATGGTAGCCTACCAGGCTCCTCTGTCCATGGGATTTTCCAGGCAAGAGTACTGGAGTGGGTTGCCATTTCCTTCTCCAGAGAATCTTCCCAACCCAGGGATCGAACCTGGGTCTCCTGCATTGTAGGCAGACACTTTACCCTCTGAGCCACCAGGGAAGTCTATAGTGGAAGTGAAGTTGCTCACTCGTGTCCAGCTCTCTGGGACCCCATGGACTGTAACCTATCAGGATCCTCCGTCCATGGGATTTTCCAGGCAAGACTGCTGGAATGGATTGCCATTTCCTTCTCCAGGGGATCTTCCTGACCCAGGAATCGAACTCGGGTCTCCCGCAGTGCCGGCAGACGCTTTACCGTCTGAGCCACCAGGGAAAGGCTATAGAGAAGGAAATAGCTTGTTAAAAATCCCTGTTTTTAACACAGCAAAACTGATCGAAACCTAATAGAACTATATTCTGAGCATATGTCCCATGAATAAGCACCCATGCTGGGAAGCAATTACCTCACTATTCTTCTGCCTCCAGTCACCTTCCCTGCCCCTCTTACCATCCTGTACTTTTCACCCACAAATATCCTAAGCACCTCATCTTGAAGATCAACAGATCTGTTTTCTGGTTTCCTTTCTTGGCTGCTTTATGAATGATTAACTTTTCACTGCTGCAAACCTCAGTACCTCAGTGTTTGGCTTGCTGTATGTCAGACAAGCAAACCTGCTCAGTAGTCATATTACTTTACTAGAGCCGAATCTGGAGAAGGAAATGGCAACCCACTCCAGTGTTCTTGCCTGGAGAATCCCATGGACAGAGAAGCCTTGTAGGCTGCAGTCCATGGGGTCGCACAGAGTCAGACACAACTGAAGCGACTTAGCAGCAGCAGCAGCAGCAGCAGGAGCTGAATCAGCTTGCTTTTGGTTAGTTTCATTTTATGTTTTTTTTTTTTTTTTTTTTTTTACATCTTTCTTTTCAGCTATCTATACTTATATTAGTGCTTCAATATGATATTTTGAGTACCTTTCTATTTACAGCATCTCATTTAAAATCATCTTGGAACATCCCTGGCAGTCTAGTGGTAGGACTGCATTTTCACTGCAGGGGCTGAAGGTTCAATACCTGGTCTGGGAACTAAGATCGAAGGTGCCACTGGGCATGGCTCCCCAAAATTAAGAAAGTATCCATTTTTCTAATCATCATTTCTGTCTCTCAGTGTTTATAAGATGATGATTTGTTTTTGTAGTTGATTTGTATTTTATCTGTTATTTTCATTGCTTTAAATCCACCCATATGGGAAACTGCAATTCTCTTCCTGTCTCTCTTTAGTCTACATCTAATGTTCCAATAAAATATCCATTCTTTCTTGTTACCCGTGACCTCCAATTTTTCACACCAAAGGGTATTCATTTAAATCTCATGAAGTTTGACAGTTCACCACTATTTGTAATAATTATTATCTTTCCTTCATGAAAACTTCTCTTTTGGTTTTCAGAACATCTTGATCTCATACTTTTATTTCTATAATTGGGTCACTATTCAGTTAATTTTATTCATTTCATTTTTTCACAATTCTACAAATCTCCTTCAGATCAATCAAAACAACTTATACTTATGATGATTTACTAAGGTTGCCTTCATGCTAAGTCACTTCAGTGATATCTGACTCTTTGCAACCCTATGGACTGTAGCCTGCCATGCTCCTCTGTCCATGGGATTCTCCAGGCAAGAATACTGGAGTGGGTTGCCATGCCCTCCTCCAGGGAATCTTCCCAACCCAGAGATCAAACTTGTGGCTCCTGCATTGCAGGCAAATTCTTTACTGCTGAGCCACCAAGGAAGCCCTTACTAAGGTTATATGCTTAATGTTAGACTCTAATCACATGGATGATAATAAGGGCCCTGGCTGTTTGTATACCACTGACTATCAGTGTCAACTGAATAATAAATATTGTATTACATTCCACATTGACAATATTCAAGTGAAAGTATTCTACCTCAGATCATCTAACTAATTTGATAAGGCCATCATATCATTAAATGTCAAGTCAGATTATAAATTCTGTGTTAAATTAAACAAAACCTAGGCAATGGCACCCCACTCCAGTACTCTTGCCTGGAAAATCCCATAGACAGAGGAGCCTGGTAGGCTTCAGTCTATGGGGTCGCAAAGAGTCAGACAGGACTGAGCGACTTCACTTTCACTTTTCACTTTGATGCATTGGAGAAGGAAATGGCAACCCACTCCAGTGTTCTTGCCTGGAGAATCCCAGGGATGGGGGGCCTGGTGGGCTGCCGTAGGTTGGGTCGCCCAGAGTTGGACACAACTGAAGCGACTTAGTATTAGTAGTACTGATAAAATTCTTCCTACAACATTTGATAATTCTGTAATATTACCCTTTTTATATAATCAAGAACACAGGGGAAACCATGGAAGAAATAAAAGATGAAATAAGAGCTAACCTGAAAAGAACATATAAAGTAATTTACATAAAGCATCAAAGGGAGAGGAATTAGGGATAAATGCATATTTTTAATCCATTTTTTTGCCCTCAAATTATGCTTGATCAGGGAAACATCTAAAAATCTGAAAAAAAGAAGAATGGCTTTAATTTGGAATGTTGGTATACAGATTATATCAGATTAAGTGATGGAATCACTAAGTTTTTTTTTTAAGGGATTTCATTCTGATGTGAAAAGGAGCTATCCAAAGATAGAATCTTGATTCATATTAAAAAAAAAAAAAAAAAAAAAAAAACACACAGATAGGTCTTACTTGAATATTTGAAAGAAAATATGACCCCACTGCTGTTTTTCCAGATATCCAAACACAGGTTGCAGGAAAATTCAGAAATTAGAACAAATCTCTAGTGTTTAGAAATATTCAGAAGTTATTTAAATTCAGGTATCAGAAGTTTCAGGTCAATTCTAAATATAAAAATGAAAACCCTTCAGAAATAAAATATTTAAATGAAATAGGAGTCACAAATAATAAACTTGAAGAAATCATAGTGAAATGATGATTATAGCTATCTATCTATCTATCTATATATATATTCTTTATTCATTTATTTTAACAATATTTTCAATTAAATATTCTTATTATTCCTCTCATTTTGCTTTTCCTTTCTTACATATTCATCTCATAGGTTTGCTGTAAATATTTTTTTAAACTCTTTTTTACTTTTTTTAAAATTTTATTTTATTTTTTAACTTTACAATATTGTATTGGTTTTGCCATACATAAAAATGAATCCACCACAGGTATACACGTTTTCCCCATCCTGAACCTTCCTCCCACCTCCCTCCCCATACCATTCCTCTGGGTCGTCCCAGTGCACCAGCTCCAAGCATCCATATTTAAGGATATTAATTAAAGCTGACTAGTAAGATCACCTTTGTTTATACCTAACATTTTTTAAAAATGTATTTATTTTTTAATTGAAGGATAATTGCTTTACAAAATTTTGTTGGTTTCTACCAAACATTAGCATGAATCAGCCATTGCTGCTGCTGCTGCTAAGTTGCTTCAGTCATGTCCGACTCTGGGCGACCCCATAGACGGCAGCCAAGCAGGCTCCCTGGTCCCTGGGATTCTTCAGGCAAGAGTACTGGAGTGGAGTGTCATTTCCTTCTCCAATGCATGAAAGTGAAAAGTGAAAGTGAAGTCGCTCAGTCGTGTCCGACTCTTAGCGACCCCATGGACTGCAGCCCAGCAGGCTCCTCCATCTATGGGATTTTCTAGGCAAGAGTACTGGAGTGGGGTGCCACATAGGTATACATGTATCCCTTTCCTCTTGAACCTCCCTCCCACCCCTCTAGGTTGTTACAGAGACCTGATTTGAGTTCCCTGAGTCATACAGCAAATTCCCATTGGCTATCTATTTTACATACAGTAATGTAAGTTTAAATGTTACTCTCTCCATACATCCCACACTCTCCTTCCTCTCCGACCCCATGTCCATAAGTCTGTTTTCTATGTCTGTGTCTCCATTGTTGCCCTACAAGTAACTTCATCAATACCATCTTTCTAGATTTCATATATATATGCATTAGCATACAATATTTGTTTTTCTTTTTCTGACTTATTTCACTCTATATAATAGGTTTTAGGTTCATCCACCTCATTAGAACTGACTCAAATATCTCCCTTTGTACAGCTGAGTAATATTCCATTGTATATAGGTACCACAACTTCTTTATCCATTCATCTGCCAGTGGACATTTAGGTTGCTTCCATGGTCTAGCTAGTGTAAATAGTGCTGCAATGAACAATGGGGTACAGATATTATCATTAACTTCCCAGATCACTTACATTTATGTTTGCTTGCAAAATACTTAAAAGAGGAAGTCTCAAATATACTAAGAGTAGTAAAGGAGAAGGCAATGGCACCCCACTCCAGTACTCTTGCCTGGAAATTCCCATAGACGGAGGAGCCTGGTAGGCTCCAGTCCATGGGGTCGCTGGGAGTCGGACACGACTGAGCGACTTCCCTTTCACTTTTCACTCTCATGCATTGGAGAAGGAAATGGCAACCCACTCCAGTGTTCTTGCCTGGAGAATCCCAGGGATGGAGGAGCCTGGTGGGCTGCCGTCTATGGGGTCACACAGAGTCGGACACGAATGAAGTGACTTGGCAGCAGCAGCAGCAGCAGTAACGGAGAAGGCAATGGCAGCCCACTCCAGTACTCTCACCTCAAAAATCCCATGGATGGAGGAGCCTGGTAGGCTGCAGTTCATGGGGTCACGAAGAGTCAGACACGACTGAGTGACTTCACTTTCACTTTTCACTTTCATGCATTGGAGAAGGAAATGGCAGCCCACTCCAGTTTTCTTGCCTGGAGAATCCTAGGGATGGGGGAGCCTGGTGGGCTGCCATCTATGGGGTCACACAGAATCAGACACGACTGAAGTGACTAAGCAGTAGTAGCAGTAGCAGTAATGGATGTTAGAATTTGCTCTAGAAATGACACTTTTTCAGTTGTCATGAGCTTATTTATTTTATAAACTTTAAGGCTTGAATCTTTTTAGAAGTTAATAGTTACATTCAATGCAAACACATATAAATGTAAAACAAAATGTAGTTTGTTTTTTTTTTTTTTTTTTAAAAAAGCTTTTACACAAAATATGTCTGTAGAACAAGATACGGAAAGAAAATCACTGGACTTGCATTGTGAAGATATATATTCTAGGACTAGGTGACGTGAAAAGTGTTAGTCGCTCAGTCATGTCCGACTGTTTACAACCCCAAAGTTATGACAAACCTAGATAGCATATTCAAAAGCGGAGACATTACTTTGCCAACAAAGGTTCACCTAGTCAAGTCTATGGTCTTTCCTGTGGTCATGTATGGATATGAGAGTTGGACTGTGAAGAAAGCTGAGTGCCGAAGAATTAATGCTTTTGAACTGTGGTGTTGGAGAAGACTCTTGAGAGTCCCTTGGACTGCAAGGAGATCCAACCAGTCCATTCTGAAGGAGATCAGCCCTGGGATTTCTTTGGAAGGAATGATGCTAAAGCTGAAACTCCAGTATTTTGGCCACCTCGTGCGAAGAGTTGACTCATTGGAGAAGACTCTGATGCTGGGAGGGATTGGGTGCAGGAGGAGAAGGGGACGACAGAGGATGAGATGGCTGGATGGCATCACTGACTTGATGGATGCGAGTCTGAGTGACCTCCGGGAGTTGGTGATGGACAGGGAGGCCTGGCGTGCTGCGGTTCATGGGGTCGCAAAGAGTCGGACACGACTGAGTGACTGATCTGATCTGATCTGATCTGATAAGCCTGCCAGGCTCCTCGGTTCTTGGAATTCTCCATGCCAGAATACTGTGGTAGGTTGCCACTTCCTTCTACAGAAGGTCTTCTCAAGCCAGGGATTGAACCTAGGTCTCCAACATTGCAGGCAGATTCTTTACCATCGGAGCCACCAGGGAATATGCTGGATATTTATTTTCATGACCTTCAATAATATGTTTAACCTTGAGGAGACTTAGTCTTCTAAGCTTTGACCTGAACCAGAAGGTGGGACTAATCTAATTGACTAATATTTCACAAATCATAAAGTGCAGTCCTGATAGATTCTATTCTCAGTTACACATTTCAGATTGAGTGCCCTTATCCTCTTGAAATTTAATAACAGTTCAGACAGAATGCTGCCTTGAGAGAGATAATAATCAAAAGAAAAGAGAAAGCCTGCATGTACAAATCCAGGCAGAGGTATTATAAAAATCTCTTTAAAAGGGGGAGCCAAAACATACTTCTAATGTTCTAGTGATCTCTCATGTTGAAAGATGTGTTAGATACTTTAAACAGCTATCAAGTCTAAAGTAAAGCTGCTCCAGAGCTAAGCATATTCGTCATATGTGGCAGCCCCAGCCATCTTGTTTTGCCTCTCTGTGGTTTTGCACTTAGTCACCAGAAAATAGCCTCCAATTTCACTGCATTTGAATGTGTGTGTGTGTGTTTTCTCTTCCTCTTCTAACTGATACACGGGATCTACTACTTTCCCAAGAAGTGTCTTCAACACTTTCCATGAGAGACAAAATGAAAAGATTCAAGAGATCTAGTGAATTTAGAACTATGGAGTGTTAAGTAGGTTCTGAATATCATCACACACTGAAGGCCCAGACAGGGAATATAGTGGAGGATATCTCAGGACATGTTGTGAAGATGAAGGTATCAGACTGTTTTAACTGGGGTCCTTCACAATGTGAACTCTATTGATATTTCAATAAGCAAATTTACAGTATTATCTGTGTAAAGACTATGTATAGAATATTGTCAAATACTGAGTGAAAGAGGCACTGCTAAGTGTTCAGCTATCATTTGTCTCTTAAACTCACAGAAATACTTATTCTCTGGTCTCTCCTGTAGTTTAGAGGATCTATATAATGAGATTGGGCAAAAGAATGAGAACAGAGATACCTGGGTCACTTATAGATTCTGCTTACCCTGTGCTCTGTCCCTTGAAGTCTTTGACCTAGAAGCAAAGGACTCCTTTGACAGAGCCGCATAACAGGAGGTCCTTGCCTCCCTGAGAAATTGCCTGAAAGATCTGACCCACCTACTTTCACTGTGATATTAGGGAGAAACTTATGCAATGACACATTTCCTATTCACTTTAAAATAAGAATGGTAAAGAGAAAATAAACTATTAAAATACCTAAATGGTGGGAATGCAAACTAGTACAGCCACTATGGAGAACAGTGTGGAGATTTCTTAAAAAACTGAAACTAGAACTGCCTTATGGTCCAGTAATCCCACTGCTGGGCATACACACTGAGGATACCAAAATTGAAAGAGACACGTGTACCCTATTGTTCATCGCAGCACTGTTTATAATAGCCAGGACATGGAAGCAACCTAGATGTCCATCACCAGATGAATGGATAAGAAAGCTGTGGTACATATACACAATGGAGTATTACTCAGCTATTAAAAAGAATACATTTGAATCAGTTCTAATGAGATGGATGAAACTGGAGCCTATTATACAAAGTGAAGCAAGCCAGAAAGAAAAACACCAAATGGTATCAGATAACATCAGATCAGTTGCTCAGTCCTGTCTGACTCTTTGCAACCCCATGAATCACAGCACGCCAGGCCTCCCTGTCCATCACCAACTCCAGGAGGTCACTGAGACTCACATCCATCGAGTCAGTGATGCCATCCAGACATCTAATCCTCTGTCATCTCCTTCTCCTCTTGCCCTCAATCCCTCCCATCAGAGTCTTTTCAAATGAGTCAACTCTTCACATGAGGTGGCCAAAGTATTGGAGTTTCAGCTTTAGAATCATTCCTTCCAAAGAAATCCCAGGACTGATCTCCTTCAGAATGGACTGGTTGGATCTCCTTGCAGTCCAAGGGACTCTAAAGAGTCTTCTCCAATACCACAGTTCAAAAGCATCAATTCTTTAGCGCTCAGCCTTCTTCAGAGTCCAACTCTCACATCCATACATGACCACAGGAAAAACCATAGCCTTGACTAGGCAAACCTTTGTTCAGAAAGTAATGTCTCTGCTTTAGAATATGCTATCTAGGTTGGTCATAACTTTCCTTCCAAGGAACAAGCATCTTTTAATTTCATGGCTACAATCACCATCTGTAGTGATTTTAGAGCCCAGAATAATAAAGTCTGACACTGTTTCCACTGTTTCCCCATCTATTTCCCATGCAGTGATGGGACCAGATGCCATGATCTTCGTTTTCTGAATGTTGAGCTTTAAGCCAACTTTTTTACTCTCCACTTTCACTTTCATCAAGACGCTTTTTAGTTCCTCTTCACTTTCTGCCATAAGGGTGGTGTCATCTGCATATCTGAGGTTATTGATATTTCTCCCGGCAATCTTGATTCCAGCTTGTGCTTCTTCCAGTCCAGCGTTTCTCATGATGTACTCTGCATATAAGTTAAATAAACAAGGTGACGATATACAGCCCTGACGTACTCCTTTTCCTATTTGGAACCAGTCTGTTGTTCCATGACCAGTTCTAACTGTTGCTTCCTGACCTGCATACAGATTTCTCAAGAGGCAGGTCAGGGGGTCTGGTATTCCCATCTCTTTCAGAATTTTCCACAGTTTATTGTGATCTACACAGTCAAAGGCTTTGGCATAGTCAATAAAACAGAAATAGAAGTTTTTCTGGACCTCTCTTGATTTTTCCATGATCCAGCGGATGTTGGCAATTTGATCTCTGGTTCCTCCGCCTTTTCTAAAACCAGCTTGAACATCAGGAAGTTCACAGTTCACATATTGCTGAAGCCTGGCTTGGAGAATTTTGAGCATTACTTTGCGAGCCTGTGAGATGAGTGCAATTGTGCGGTAGTTTGAGCATTATTTGGCATTGCCTTTCTTTGGGATTGGAATGAAAACTGACCTTTTCCCCTCCTGTGGCCACTGCTGAGTTTTCCAAATTTGTTCACCTATTGAGTGCAGCACTTTCACAGCATCATCTTTCAGGATTTGGAATAGCTCAACTGGAATGCCATCGCCTCCACTAGCTTTGTTCATAGTGATACTTTCTAAGGCCCACTTGACTTCACATTCCTGGATGTCTGGCTCTAGGTCAGTGATCACACCATCGTGATTATCTGGGTTGTAAAGATCTTTTTTGTACAGTTCTTCGGTGTATTCTTGCCACCTCTTCTTAATATCTTCTGCTTCTGTTAGGTCCATACTATTTCTGTCCTTTATCGAGCCCATCTTTGCATGAAATATTCCTTTGGTATCTCTGATTTTCTTGAAGAGCTCCCTAGTCTTTCCCATTCTGTTGTAATTCTTTGCATTGATCACTGAGGAAGGCTTTCTTATCTCTTCTTGCTATTCTTTGGAACTCTGCATTCAGATGCTTGTATCTTACTTTTCTCCTTTGCTTTCGCTTCTCTTCTTTTCACAGCTATTTTTAAGGCCTCTCCAGACAGCCATAAGCCACACATATTTGTGTGTGATAAATAGTTGCTATATAAGAGAATGAATGAAGGTAGAATTCTAGCAATCATTTGTGAGGGGAACCCATCCAGCCCCTGTTACTCCTGATACTTCTTGTCAGCCATTTTCCACAGTGCAGCTAAATATGTATATCTTCCCATGTTTATAACCTGAAAATATCTTTCAAGTATTTTCAAAGTAGAAATGGAAATCCTTACATGATACACAACCCCAGCATAATCTGCTTGCTATTGATTTCTCAGGATCCTCTCTTAGTCTCTCTCCATACAGCAACCACACCAGCATTTTCATCATCAACAACCATTTGGGGGCTTTCCTGGTACTCAGACGGTAAAGAATCTGCCTGCAATGCAGGAGACCCAGGTTCGATTCTTGGATCAGGAAGATTTTCTGGAGAAGGGAATGGCAAACCACTCCATTATTCTTACCTGGAGAATTCCATGGACAAAGGAGCCTGGTGGACTACAGTCCATGGGTCCTGGGATCTCAAAGAGTCTCCTAAGACAGAACCACTAACACTTTCACTTTCAGCCATTATTAGAAGTCTTTTTCATTTTGTTTGTCTTCTTTTTAAAAAACTATTTTCTTGTACTTCTCGCCATTTAGATTCACTGATTTTTAATGCCATCAATGTAGAAATTAATTTCTCAGATAATCTGGAATCTCCTTGTGATTTTAGAATATGACATGGTCCCCACCCATAACTTTATTCTTTCTCATACTCATCATATTTATGTTTCATTATCTTTCTTATTCATTCACCATGTTTTTTCAACATTTACTCTTCATTTATATGTTAAATACGTCTGTGTGTATGTGTGTGTGCTCCAGAGACAGAGAGAGAGTGAAAGAGTGCAAGAGGACTATAAGAATTAAATGAACTCTGGGGCAAAAGAAAAAGAGTCAAAACTTGAGACAGCTGTATCTAGGTACACAATAACAAAAATAGCTCTATTTTCACCTGAGAATTAATTTATTATTAATTTATAAATGCTATGAATGAAATATCAATATGTTTCTCTGTGCAAGATAAAAAATACAAAATCAAAAACTTGCCTACATTAGTAAAAAGATTTTGAAAAAGAAATCTTTCATTATTATTAATTATTAATATTATTATATGTAAAATATTATACTACTATTTATTTATACAGTGTTTTTGCCTTATTTTATTAAATGTTTTAAATAAAAATTTCATTTTGTTTTTGAAAGGATATATAAGGCATCACATATAAGAAAAGGAGGAAAGATAAGGAGAAGGTAAAACATTATTTTTCTTTTTTCTGTTTTTCAACAACGGTTATAAAGCTCCTGAAGTCTTTTGAAAATAAAAAAGAGAAGGGTAATAACAATATATTCAGAAGTAAAACACTCAGTAAAAATATGTCTCAATTTTCTATCTGAAAAAAATAGTCGATAAATCTGAAAATATATTATCAAACATATTCAATATAATTAATTTCATTTTATATACCCTTATGAATAATATAATGCAAGTTTTAAAAATTCATCATTTTATATGAAATATATGCATCATATGGATTTATAGGTTATTTGATTTTACCAATTATCATCACTGCCTGAATGACACACATTTCATGTCTAGAAAATAAAAAAATAACTGTTATTTGAGAAAATTGAAAATTCAAAAATGATTGATACAATATTTAGGATCTTATATGTTCAATGGAGAAGGCAATGGCACCCCACTCCAGTACTCTTGCCTGGAAAATCCCACGGATGGAGGAGCCTGGTAGGCTGCAGTCCATGGGGTCGCTAAGAGTTGGACACGACTGAGCGACTTCACTTTCTCTTTTCACTTTATGCATTGGAGAAGGAAATGGCAACCCACTCCAGTGTTCTTGCCTGGAGAATCCCAGGGACGGGGAAGCCTGGTGGGCTGCCGTCTGTGGGGTCACACAGAGTCAGACACGACTGAAGTGACTTAGCATATATGTTCAATTTAATTACTCTATTATTTTGCATAGTTTAGTCAATACATAGTTTTCTTGGCTATCTAAAAGAGGTTTTGCAGCATCCAGAGGATGTTTTTGTGTGTTAGGAACTCAATTGTGTCCAACTCTTTTCGACTCCATGGACTGTAGTTCACCATGCTCCTCTGTCCATGGGATTCTCCAGCAAGAATACGGGAGTGGGTTGCCATTTCCTTCTCCAAGGGCTCTTCCCAACCCAGGGATTGAGCCCGGGTCTCCTGTATTTCAGGCAGATTCTTTACCAGGGAAGGATCTTATGTGACCAGGGAAGGGAATGTTTTTATTAAATCTGAAAACACTTATCTTGTGTTTATTGAAATGTTAATATTCATTGCAACACTGGCAGCTCAAACTTTTGCCATTTTGTTAAAGGTAAGTGGCAAGAAATTATTTAAACTTATAAGAAAGATAACTTAGGCAGAAAAATACTTTGTTTAGGTGGGGTGCATTTAATAATGTAGAAGTAAAAAACAGCTGAATTCCTGCTATTAGTAATTGGTCACTCACAAACCAAATAACATGGATTTAATTTAAGCTCCAGATAACTCATTGTTTTCATGTTTATATATGAAATTTTGTCAATGAAAACTGTTCCTATAAGATGAAATGCACTTCAGTTGACTTGAACTGAAGCCTACATGATCATTTATATTTACTCATCTAGTTATATTTAGCAATTTTTAGCAATTTTAATATAGATGTATTATTCTGGTAAAATAAGTTATGAACAGAACTTTCTCTTTTTAGAGCTCATTGGGAGTATTGCTTTCAGTTATTTTTTTTTATAGGCATGTTAAGTAAATCCCTTGGATTGAATTTAGCAGTGATGTATTTCCCTAAATAAATAATTGACTGTATACCTAATACCATATTTACCTTCATTTTCTTCCAATTAATCCAGTGATCTTGATAATTCCCATAGCTTTAAGTATCATGTTTTTTTACATTTGTAAAGTATTTAATTTGTTAATATTGCCAGGCAATATTATAATGTAAAAACTCTAGTACAATGTCTGAATGATTTTAAACTTATTCTAATTCATATTTTCCCACATTAAAATTGTGTGATTTTGCATGAGGATTTCTTACCTTTTGTCAAGGATATTCTAAATCTTTCTCACATGGTTAAGATAAGTGAGAGTGATTATTTTCAAGATTGAAAGGGGAGATTATATGAATGAGGTTAATATTTAAAAGCAGAAAAACACTATGAATCCTTGCTGCTGCTGCTAAGTCGCTTCAGTCGTGTCCGACTCTGTGCGACCCCATAGACGGAAGCTCACCAGGGTCCCCTGCCCCTGGGATTCTTCAGGCAAGAAAACTGGAGTGGGTTGCCATTTCCTTCTCCAATGCAGGAAAGTGAAAAGTGAAAGTGAATTCGCTCAGTCGTGTCCGACTCTTAGCGACCCCATGGACTGGAGCCTACCAGGCTCCTCCGTCCATGGGATTTTCCAGACAAAAGTACTGGAGTGGGGTGCCATTGCCTTCCCCTTAGGTTACTAGAATAATGAATAATCATATTTCCCCCTCCTTTTAATAGCCACTTATGATCACAGTTACAGAGAGATGATGCTGTGAAAGTGCTCCACTCAGTATGCCAGCAAATTTGGAAAACTCAGCAATGGCCACAGGACTGGAAAAGGTCTGTTTTCATTCCAATCCCAAAGAAAGGCAATGCCAAAGAGTGCTCAAACTACCACACAATTGCACTCATCTCACATGCTAGTAAAGTAATGCTCAAAATTCTTCAAGCCAGGCTTCAGCAGTACATGAACCATGAACTTCCTGATGTTAAAGCTGGTTTTAGAAAAGGCAGAGGAACCAGAGATTAAATTGCCAACATCCGCTGGATCATCAAAAAAGCAAGAGAGTTCCAGAAAATCATCTATTTCTGCTTTATTGACTATGCCAAAGCATTTGACTTTGTAGGTCACAATAAACTGTGGAAAATTCTGAAAGAGATGGGAATACCAGACCCCCTGACCTGCCTCTTGAGAAATCTGTATGCAGGTCAGGAAGCAACAGTTAAAACTGGACATGGAACAACAGACTGGTTCCAAATAGGAAAAGGAGTACATCAAGGCTGTATACTGTCACCTTGCTTATTTAAATTATATGCAGAATACATCATGAGAAACGCTGGACTGGAAGAAACACAAGTTGGAATCAAGATTGCTGGGAGAAATATCAATAACTTCAGATATGCAGATGACACCACCCTTATGGCAGAAAGTGAAGAGGAACTAAAAAGCCTCTTGATGAAAGTGAAAGTGAAAAGTGAAAAAGTTGGCTTAAAGCTCAACATTCAGAAAACAAAGATCATGGCATCTGGTCCCATCACTACATGGGAAATAGATGGGGAAACAGTGGAAACAGTGTCATACTTTATTTTGGGGGCTCCAAAATCACTGCAGATGGTGATTGCAGCCAAGAAATTAAAAGACGCTTACTCCTTGGAAGGAAAGTTAAGACCAACCAAGATAGCATATTGAAAAGCAGAGACATTAGTTTGCCAACAAAGGTCCGTCTAGTCAAGGCTATGGTTTTTCCAGCGGTCATGTATGGATGTGAGAGTTGGACTGTGAAGAAGAATTGATGCTTTTGAACTGTGTTGTTGGAGAAGACTTGAGAGTCCCTTGGACTGCAAGGAGATCCAACCAGTCCATTCTGAAGATCAGCCCTGGGATTTCTTTGGAAGGAATGATGCTAAAGCTGAAACTCCAGTACTTTGGCCACCTCATGTGAAGAGTTGCCTCTTTGGAAAAGATTCTGATGCTGGGAGGGATTGGGGGCAGGAGGAGAAGGGGACAATATAGGATGAGATGGCTTCATCACTGACTCTATGGACATGAGTCTGAATGAATTCCAGGAGTTGGCGATGGACAGGGAGCCCTGTCGTGCTGCGAATCATGGGGTCATGAAGAGTCGGACATGACTGAGCAACTGAACTGAGAGATCTAGAGCTAAGAATGAATATTGTATAGAGGGAAAAGTTTCGCAATAAAATAAGTGGGGCAAAGCCTGGAAATAATGTGGAAGACAATGACTTGTTTTAGGACTAAAGATATTAGGTTGAGTTTCTATTTGATGGAAATGTTCAGAAGAAAAAAGTTCAGGCAGGATAAAAAAAGGAAGAAGAATGAGACAGGGTAACTATATATTGTTTATATATAGTTACTATCACAGAGAATGTAGGTGGGAAGAGAGTACCTGTAACAGGGATCAATTTAGGGCATTTGTTCAGCAGTATGTGAACCAAAAGCTTTCAGATTTACAAGCTGGGTTTCAAAGAGGCAGAGGAAACAGGTAAAATTGCCAGTGTTCACTGGATCACAGAGAAAGCAAGGGAGTTCCAGGAAAATGTCTATTTCTGCCTCAATGACTATGCAAAAACCTTTGACTGTGTTGGTCACAACAAATTTTGGAAAATTCTTAAAAAGATGGGATTACTAGGCCACTTTACCTGTCTCCTAAGAAACCTGTATGCAGATCAAGAAACAACAGTTAGACTCGGCCATGGAACAACAGACTGGGAAATTTGTATTCCTTTCAAAGTTGGGAAAGGAGTACAAGGCTGTATATTGTCACTCTGCTTATTAATTTATACTCAGAGTACGTCATGCAAAGTGTCGAGCTGGATGAATCACAGGTTGGAATCAAGATTTCCAGGAGAAATATCAACAACCTCAAATATCCAGATGACACCATTTTAAAGGCAGGAAGTTAAGAGGAACAAAAGAGCTTCTTGATTAGGATGAAAGAGGAATGGTTAAAAGCTGGATAAAACTCAGCGCTCAAGAAATTAAGATCATGGTATCTGGTCCCATCAGTTCACGGCAAATGGAAGGGGGAAAAGTGGAAACAGTGAGAAGCTTAATTTTGGGGGGCTCCAAAATCACTGTGGACAGTAACTGTAGCCTTGAAATTGAAAGATGCTTGCTTCCATGGACTGTATAGTTCATGGGGTTGCAAAGAGTCGGACACGACTTTCACTTTCACTGCTCCCTGGAAGGAAAGCTGTGACAAACCCAGATAGCATATTGAAAAACAAAAACATCACTTTGCCAGCAAAGATCCAGATAGTCAAAGCTATGATTTTTGCAGTAGTCACATACAAATGTGATAGAATTGATATTTTCTAATTGTGGTGCCAGAGAAGACTCTTGAGATTCTCTTGAAAGTATGTGCGTGTGTGTGCGTGTGTGTGCGTGCGTGAGTCGCTCAGTCGTGTCTGACTTATTACAATCGCATGGACTGTAGTCTGCCAGGCTCCTCTATCCGTGGGATTATCTTTCTGTGGGATTCTCCAGGCAAGGATACTGGGCTGGATTGCCATTCCCTTCTCCAGGGTGAGAGTATGTGTAACAAGGATCAATTTAAGGAATTTGTTCTCCCTGTCTCTCCCTTTCTCTCTCGCTCCCTTTCCTGTCTTCCCCACTCCTCTCCTTTCTTTCTCTCTTTTGGCCATCAGCTGTTTTCTATCTGATCTAGCAAATTTAATCCAACAATAAGGAAAGAAGATAATAAGTCAGATTGGAGAGCTACCTGATAATTGAGGCAGTCGAATCAGATATAGAATCAAGTATATTTGCATGAACACAGTGCATACAGGATAATGAAGTGCTTGCTCAGAGTAGGAAAAACTAAATAAAGACCTAAAAATGTCCTTGAAGTTCAAATATAAAAGCCCAGGCAATCATTCCATTTTGCTGGAGCAATTAGTAGTTTTATTTGTCCCTTTTACTAGTATTTCATCTTCATGAGTATGGCTTTCGGAAAAATAAATGTGGATTCCTTATTATTGGCTGGGAAGTACATAGGACTTTTGAACTGATTCTGTTAATAACACTACAATGATTATCTTGCTGTCACAGCACCTGTATTGTGGTCTTTCTTTTCTCAGGTAACAGAGACAGCTTTTACTGAAAATAAAGTTGCTAGTTTTATATTATAGACTTTTTATTTTGCATAAATATAACCAGGAAAGCATGGTGAGCTTCTTATATGTTATTATTCATGTCTGTGTTTCTAGTGATTAAAATTTATGATTGAAACACAAGAATTTTTCAAAGAATACTGGAAACCCAAGATAGGCTTATCCCTTTTCAAAGCACATACAATTTATAACACTTTCAACGCAGTGCACTTTTGAGAATAAAAGTATAATACTGTTGGTCTTACTAAAACAACTGATATCATTTGAGGATCACTTTAATAAAATGGCATCCATCCTTAAAGTAAGTAAAATCCATTATTATTCTCCTAAATCTACGACATTATCTGAACAAATTTGATCTAGAGGCTTTCACTTAGGGTTGCCAGATAAAATACAAAAAGCCTAATTAGATTTGAGCTTCAATATAGCAAATATATTTTACATGAGTATGTCCCAAATATTGCATGAATATGTTTCTACTAAAACAAAAAATGGTTGTTGAATATCTGAAATTCAAATTTAACTGAATGCCTTGTATTTTTATTTGCTTAGCCTTGCAACTTTATTACAATAAATCTCTAGAAAATAGTCTGGGTAGATCTAGTTTGCATTCAGATAGAATGGGAACAAGGAGTATTCAGTGGCATTTTGACTGCCTTTCTTTAAGGGTTTATATCATTATTGTAAAGTTAAGCAAAATAAAATTTAATTAAAAAAAAATAAAAACATTTATAAAGTACCTCACGGAAAAGGAAAATTGAAAACTTGTAACACTGAAATTTTCCTCACTGAAAATTTAATTCTTCCATAAATACTTCAATTGTTTTATTATGTATTTTCTGAATTAGTGCATTTTCATTAATGCAAAACAAGGTGCAAAGTTAGTGAATATTTACAAACTTTTTTATATGCATATTATAAAATATCCTCCTGCAAGGAAATGGATCTAAAGATCCTACACACTGGTATTTTTTAATTATCTGAATTATTAAATTTCTTAACTGTACAGCATAAATCAAGCAGTATCAATAACATGTTAACCAATTTTTTTATCATAAGGCTCTGGAGTGGCTATGCCCATGTAGTTTCATTAGGGGTACCATTTGTATTACTGGTCAAAGTAATACAAATTCTTCATCTTTTATGAGAACAGAAGAACTGCTTTTAAAAACTTTGAAGAACATAGATATTTTAATATTAAAAAATAAAGAATAAAATCATAGGATTTTATGTGATATATTTCATCCTGTCCATGGGGTCACAAAGAGTCAGACACAACTGAATGATTAACACTTTAATGTTGGTTTATGATATTTCTTAAAAAGACTATTGAAATATAATGTGTACATAAAATTATGAATAAAATAAAACATTTCACCAAAGATATTATGTGAATAGCTCAAATAAAAAGGGAACCAAGAAAAATTATGGCAGATGTAGGTAGGGAGTGTATTAAAAAGCAGAGATATCATTTTGCTGACAAAGTTTCATATAGTCAAAGCTATGCCTTTCCAGGAGTCATGTATAGCTGTGGAAGTTGGACCTTTAAGAAGGATGAGCACCAAAGAATTGATGCTTTTGAACCGTGGCTTTGGAGAAGACTCTTGAGAGTCCTTTGGACAGCAAGGAGATTAAGTCAGTCAGGCCTGAAGGAAATGAGTCTGAATATTCATTGGAAAGACGTATACTAAAGCTAAAACTCTGATACTCTGGCCACCTGATATGAAGAACTGACTCATTGGCAAAGACCCTGATTCTGGGAAAGATTGAAGGTGGAAGAAGGGGATGACATAGGATGAGATGGTTGGACGACATCACTGACTCAAAGGACATGAGTTTGAGCATGCTCTGGGAGTTGGTGATGGACAGGGAAGGGTCTTTGCCAATGAGTCAGCTCTTCATATCAGGTGGCCAGAGTATTGGAGTTTTAGCTTTAGTATGCTATGCTATGCTAAGTCACTTCAGTCGTGTCCGACTCTGTGTGACCCCATAGACAGCAGCCCACTAGGCTTCCCTGTCCCTGGGATTCTCCAGGCAAGAACACTGGAGTGGGTTGCCATTTCCTTCTCCAATATATGAAAGTGAAAAGAGAAAGTGAAGTCGCCCAGTCATGTCCGACTCCTAGCGACCCCATGGACTGCAGCCCACCAGGCTCCTCCGTCCGTGGGATTCTCCAGGCAAGAGTACTGGAGTGGGGTGCCATTGCCTTCTCATCCTTCCAATGAATATTCAGACTTATTTCCTTCAGGCTTGACTGACTTAATCTCCTTGCTGTCCAAGGGACTCTCAAGAGTCTTCTCCAACACCATAGTTCAAAAGCATCAATTCTTCAGCACTCAGCTTTCTTCACAGTCCAACTCTCACATCCGTACATGACCACTGGAAAAACCACAGCTTTGACTAAATGGACCTTTGCTGGCAAAGTAATGTCTCTGCTTTTAATATGCTGTCTAGGTTGGTCATAACTTTTCTTCCAAGGAGCAGGTGTCTTTTCATTTCATGGCCACTGCACTCACCATCTGCAGTGATTTTTGAACCCAAGAAAATAAATTCTCTCACTCTTTCTATTGTTTCCCCATCTATTTGCCATGAAGTGATGGGACTGCATACCATGATCTTAGTTTTTTGAATGTTGAGTTTTAAGCCAGCTTTTTCACTCTCCTCTTTCACTTTCATCAAGTGGCTCTTTAGTTCTTCACTTTTTGCCATAAAGGTGGTATCATCTGCATATCTGAGGTTATTGATATTTCTCCCAGCAATCTTGATTCCAGCTTGTGCTTCATCCAGCCCAGCATTTGGTGTGATGCGTTCTGCATGTAAGTTAAATAAGCAAGGTGACAATATACAGCCTTGATGGCCTCCTTTCCCAATTTGGAACCAGTCTGTTCCTTATTTGGTTCTAACTGTTGCTTCTTGACCTGCATACAGATTTCTCAGGAGACAGGCCAGGTGGTCTGGTATTTCCATCTCTTTTAGAATTTTTTACAGTGTTCTGTGATCCACACAGTCAAGGATTTGGCATAGTCAATAAAGCAGAAGTAGATATTTTTCTGGAACTCTGTTGCTTTTTCAGCAATCAACGAATGTTGGCAATTTGATCTTTGGTTCTTCTGCCTTTTCTAATCCAGCTTGAACATCTGGAAGTTCACGGTTCACATACTGTTGATGCCTGGCTTGGGGAATTTTGAACATTACTTTGCTAGCGTGTGAAATGAGTGCAATAGTTCAGTAGTTTGAATATTCTTTGGCATTGCCTTAGTCTGATACGTATTGGAAACTTTCTCTCTTGTCTCAGGGCTGTTCTGATTTTCTTATTTCAGAGATTGTCTTATCTCTGCATATAAACAGTTTGCTGCATACTGTATGTGTATAACATATACATGTCTTTTCTGCATGTTTAGTAATGTGGGGTTTTTATGTTTCCAGTAAGTTCTATAAAGTGATAGTTTCTCATTAGGTTACTTATTAAAGTAAAAGTGCTCTTTAAATTTCAATAAAATTTGAACAGAAACAGTAGATTTAATCATTAAACTCCTTTAAACTCCTTTAAAAACTGACTGCTAATGCTAAATGTTTCTGATTAGCAGATAAATATCTAACAAACATTTATGTACCTGTAAAATGATATGTGTACTTGTGAAAAATCACTTGTTTTTTTTTCAAACTTGTTTATGCTAGTAGTATTTGATATTTAATTACAAAATATTCATATGAATTTCAAAGTGTATTGCCAGGAAAAAATACATTCCAAAATGTATATGATCAATCAGTCGTCGCTCGTCGTCCCCTGCGCCCCCCGCCCCGCCTCCCCCCCCCGCCCTCGTGTCTCCCCCTCCCTCCTCCCCCCCCCCCCCCCCCTCCCTCCCCTCGGTCTTCTCCTCCTCTTCCGGTGAGCCCCCCTCCTTCAGTGGACTGGTTGGATCTTCTTGCAGTCCCTCAGTCCCCCTCACCTTCTTCACAGACATGATAAAAACCAGGCATAAAATACTTTGAAAAAGCAAAGTTAATGTGTGCATGTGTGTCCATGTGTATATTTTAAGTTTTTAATACTTAAATGTAATGTGTAATATTTTAAAGTTATATTTTAAATGAAATGTTGAGAATGTTTAAGTTAAATTTTATGATTCTCACTTTAAACAATATTTTCAATCAGCAAATAAACATAGTCCCAAATGCTTTGAAAAAAAAAAAGACTGTCCAGGATAGAAGGAAAAGTTATTTAATGCAATACTTTCTTTCCTATTTGAGAATTTTCCTATTAAAGCTCATCCTTTTTAGCCACCAAAATATAGATCACTAGTAGATTGCGTACATGCATGCTAAGTTGCTTCAGTCATGTCTGTCTCTTTGCGACCGCAGATTAGTATGGCATTAAAAAATTAAATGTGAGTTAATGGAATTCCATGACCTACTTACCATGTTACATCATTGGCAAATCATCAAGAAATGTAAATTCCAAAGCACTCTATAGAAAATGTATTTTATGTCCTAGATTCCCCAAAAAGTAAATATAAAAATCTTTGGCAATCCTTTTCATAGTAAAACTATTTGACAAAATCATTTATCTTAATTGTATATAAAATCAGTGCATCATTGCATAATACAAAATAATTTATGATGTTGATGGTTGCATAATACCTTTGACCTGTTTATATCCTTTCTTCCTTCTCTCTAACAAAATTACTTCTCAGATTGCCTCTTCCACAAGGAGAGTTAGAGATTAACATAAAGCATGCCCTTTAAAAGAAAAATGATGTTTTCCTTTATATTTCTGAATATCTCTAATGCTAAGGAAACAAAAATAGCAGAATATAAGAAACTATCTTTTCCAACCATCTGCCAGATACATAATGTCAGATGTAATGAGATAATTCTCAGTACAGTTATCGATCTCATTCCTGAATGTGCTTATTCTTTTTGAATTCACAGAAAAAAGTCAAAATCAGATGTACAGAGATATTGGTGGACAATATAAGGAAAGAAAGAAATGGTAATTACTATTTTAGGAACTTTAAAATGGTCACTACTCACATAGAACACTATATGAAATGCGTCTGGACTCTTAATGTTTATGTTCAGTTGATACACATTATCACAAATAAAATCTCTAGATTTATACTAATTCATCACAAGAAAATGTCATAGGCAGTTCCTCTTAATCTAATGAAACTTCACAGGCATGATTAAAATAGAGAAAAGCACAGGAAGCAAACTAATTATAATGACATGTCAATACATTTTACCATTAGTTTTTGCAATGGTTGTTAATATTATGCTTCTGTATTTAAATATTTGAGTGTAGTACATAAAATGCAGTTGTTTCAATTAACTGATATAATGCTTGTGAAAAATTATACTTGTCTTCTCTTCCCCAATTATAATACTAGAGCAGGACAACCACAGGATTTCCAAGGTAAGCATTTTCCTTTCAACCTTTACAAAAGAATTTCAAAGTGAAATTGTAAAAAATCTCAACCTTTACAAAAATTATATGGTGGCTCAGTCAGTAGAGTTTGCCTGCAATATGCGAGACCCAGGTTCAATCCCTGGATCAGGAAGATCCCTTGGAGAAGGAAATGGCAACCCACTCCAATATTCTTGCCTGGAGAATCCCATGTACAGAGGAGCCTGTTGAGCTATAGTCCACAGGGTCACAAAGAGTCAGACAGGACCGAGTAACTAACACTTTACAAAAGAAATCACTAAATGTGTTCATGAAACTTATCTACTAATTGGCATATCTTTAATCTTCTTTCAAACTAAGTTCCTTTGCTTACAGTAGAGTTCTTAATTTGAACTGTAATTCAGTTATATGAATCTATGTGATAGAGGTGTTTCCTGATGCCTCAGATGGTAAAGAATCCACCTGCAATGTGGGAGGCCTGGGTTAGGAAGATCCCCTGGAGGAGGACATGACAATCCACTCCAGTATTCTTGCCTGAAGAATCCTCATGTACAGAGGAGCCTGGTGGGCTACAGTCCATGGGGTCACAAGTTTCTTTGCTGACAGAAGAGTTCTCAAATTGAACTGTAGTTCAGTTATATGAATCAATGTGATAAAATGTCATAAAGTTATACAAACATCTTAGTAAAATTAAGTGAAACTCTTCATTTCAGCTCTGACATTTAAGGAGCTTAGAAGCCATAAAGCCATAAATCCTTAAAACAGCAACAACAGAAAATAACTACAAATCAATAAACGTTCTTATGTCTACCAAAAACTGATGTTTGAAGGCAAACTGCCATCCCCAGATCTGAAGAATCAGGTATAATCATGTTTTCAGGGGATAAAGACTAAGAAAACTACACAGCTCATTTCCTCGACTGCTGAAATGACATTATCAACTGTCTGTGTTCAGTTGTTTTGTTTTGGAGAAAAAGTACACAGACACACACACATGCAGTTTATTACAAAGAAGGAAAGAACATATAACTAAAGATATTATTAAAGCAACAATTAAAATACCCCCTTCATATTTTTTATTTATGTTTTATATTAATAAAAACAGCTTATTCATAAGCATTTATATGATATTAGTATGCATATAATCAGGTTAAATGATGTTGAATATTATAAATATATATAGTTGATTATATATAATGTACTTCCTTCATAAGAGCAAAGTTCTGAAATGTCTTTTGAAAATTCGAAATATTTCTGGTGCCTAGAAAAGACCGATCACAAAAATAGAGAATATGTGGAACATATTCAAGATGATACATATCATAGTAAAATAGCTTTAAAAAATACCTATTAAAATGTTAGAAAAATATGGCAAAATAATAGAAATGAAATGGATTTTTGCTTTCTAGAAATATTATTCAAAAAATTATTTTGTTCTGTGCTGAATATACTTAGTAAATGCTTAATGTCAATGTCATAATTAGGTACCATATCACCACATCATGCCACATATAAATATAGACATAAAGAGACACAAAATCTCTCATGAAATAATATTCTGATGCATTCTTTAGTCAGATTTGCTTTAAAATAATAATTTTATTTAATTAAATTTTTGAGCGTATACTCCTTTTCTGCCAGTGAGTTTTTGTTTTGTTTGTTGTTGTTTGTTTTTTGTTTGCTTTTGGCCACACTGCAAAGCATACAGTAAGTACCTTACTTCTCTGACCACTGATCAAACTTGTGCCCCCTGCACTGAAGCATGGAGTCTTAACCCCTGAAATGTCAGGGAATTCCCCTGGTTTTTGAGACTACAAAAATGACTCTAACAAATCATGTCATTAAAGGTAGTGTAATCTTGTGATGAAATTTCAGTCTCTTGGATTATAATAAATCTATTTTTAGAAAATGAATTATGTAAAAATTGAAGATTTGATAGACTGTAATACATTTATCAATGACTCTTGGAGCTTTTTAGTTGACATTGTTAAGTTTCCTAAGTTGAATACCTTTGCCAGAGACTAATTTGACAAACTTGAACTCTGATTTGCACATTGAAGAGTAGGAAGAAATTTAGTTACCAAAGAAAATTTGAATTTAAATAATAAAAGCAGACATCTCTAAAAATCAATATATTCAACCTTTTAAGTAATGGAAAACACTTAAGCATGCAGATGTAATAAAATATTTCTTTCAGGCTTCCTGGATTTTTTTTAAATTCAAAACTGAATTCTCACAAAATATAAATGAGAAAAGAGGAAGAATCTGAAAACACAATAATCATTAATTTTACTGATTAAATAAAAACATTATTTAAAAAATTCAGACAGTTCAGTTCAGTTGCTCAGTCATATCTGAAACTTTGTGATCCCATGAACAGCAGCACACCAGGCTTCCCTGTCCATCACCAACTCCCAGAGCTTGCTCAAACTCATGTCCATTGAACAAGTGATGCCATCCGACGATCTCATCCTCTGTCATCCACTTCTCCTCCCGCCTTCAACCTTTCCCAGTATCAGGGTCTTTGCCAGTGAATCTGTTCTTCTCCTCAGGAGGCCAAAGTATTGGAGTTTCAGCTCCAGCCTCAGTCCTTCCAATGAATATTCAGGACTGATTTCCTTTAGGATTGACTGGTTGGATCTCAATGCAGTCCAAGGGACTCAAGAATTTTCTCCAACATCACAGTTCAAAAGCCTCAATTCTGTGGCACTCAGCTTTCTTTACAGTCCAACTCTCACGTCCATACATGACTACTGGAAAAAACATAGCTTTGACTAGACTGACCTTTGTTGGCAAAGTAATATATTTGTTTTTAATATGCTTTCTAGGTTGGCCATAGCTTTTCTTCCAAGGAGCAAGCATCTTTTCATCTGCAGTCACCACCTGCAGTGATTTTGGAGCCCAAAAAAGTAGAGTTTCTCATTGTTTCTATTGGTTCCCCATCTATTTGTCATGAAGTGATGGGGCCAGATGCCATGATCTTAGTTTTCTGAATGTTGAGCTTGAAACCAACATTTTCACTCTCCTCTTTCACTTTCATAAAAAGGCTCTTTAGTTCTTCTTCACTTTCTGCCATAAGGGTGGTATCATCTGTATAACTGAGGTTGTTTATATTTCTACCAGCAATCTTGATTCCAGCCTGTGCTCCATCCAGTCCAGCATTTTGCATGATATACTCTCTATATGTTAAATAAGCCCGGTGACAATATGCAGCCTTGACCTACTCCTTTCCCAATTTGGAACCAGTCTGTTGTTCCATGTCCGGTTCTAACTGTTGCTTCTTGACCTGCATACAGATTTCCCAGGAGGCAGGTCAGGTGCTCTGGTATTCCCATCTTTTTAAGAATTTTCCACAGTTTGTTGTGGTCCACACAGTCAAAAGGCTTTGACATAATAAAACAAAAGTAGATGTGTTTTTATGGAACTCTCTTACTTTTTCTATGATCCAGCAGATGTTGGCAACTTGATCTCTGATTCCTCTGCCTTTTCTAAATCCAGCTTGAATAGCTGGAAGTTCACGGTTCATATATTGCTGAAGCCTGGTTTGGAGAATTTTGAGCATTACTTTGGTAATGTGTGAGATGAGTGCAATTGTGCAGTAGTTTCAAAATTCCGTGGCATTGCATTTCCTTGGGATTGGAATTAAAACTGATCTTTCCCAGTCCTGTGGCCACTGCCAAGTTTTCCAAATTTGCTGGCATATTGAGTGCAGCACTTTGATGGCATCATCTCTTAGGATTTGAAATAGCTCAGCTAGTAGCCCATCACCTCCACTAATTTTGTTCATAGTTAAGTTCAGTTCAGTCTCTCAACCATGTCCGACTCTTTGCGATCCCATGACTCACAGCACGCCAGGCCTCCCTGTCGATTCCCAACGCACAGAGTTCACCCAAACTCATGTGCATTGAGTCGGTGATGCCATCCAGCCATCTCATCTTCTGTCCTTCCCTTCTTCTGCCCCCAATCCCTCCCAGCATCAGGGTCTTTTCCAATGAATCAACCCTTCATGTGAGGTGGCCAAAGTATAGGAGTTTCAGCTTCAGCATCAGTCCTTCCAATGAACACCCAGGACTGGTCTCCTTTAGGATGGACTGGTGCGATTTCTTTGCTGTCCGAGGGACTCTCAAGAGTCTTCTCCAGCACCACAGGTCAAAACCATCAATTCTTCAGCGCTCAGCTTTCTTCACAGTCCAACTCTCACATCCATACACAACCACTAGAAAAACCATAGCCTTGACTAGACAGACCTTTGTTGGCAAAGTAAATGTTAGTTCATAGTGATACTTCCTAAATAATTATGATTAAGTTGACATCACTCAGAGTCACAGTCACCTCTCTTGGAGGCTCCTCATTGTCCTAAAGCATCAGGAATGCACTTCTTGTTTATTAAATCATTGCAATGAATGAGGATATACCTCTGACCATTTGCCCCAAAGAAAGGAAATTTAGAGCTCGTGTAGAATTTGCAGGGAGGCTGGCGATAGTCGTCACTTAAAGGAAACCGTGTTTGGACACACTTAAGCAAAGCCTGATCCATAGAAAGGGGTCAGCATTATATCTGGTCTGCAAGTTGGCTGAAGGTTCTGTTTCCTTCAAGATGTTAAAACTGAGATTGATGTGTAGCCCTGTGGCCAGAAAACAGAGGTTTACCTCGGCTGTAAATCAAAACTGCCTGACTGTGCCAAAGGGACTCATCCTGTAGGCATGGAGGTAGTTCATTCTCCCCTACAGAATTTCAAATAGCAAAGTTTTTGGTTGTCTAGGATTTTACAGGACAGTGTTCCCCAGTAGGAAAGAAAGCAGTAGTCTCTCTCAGAGAAAGAGATCGTTGTGACATTTTACGGTTATGGTGAGTCCTGCAGGGAAATATTGTTCCTTGTCAACTTTGCAACCAGTGTTTCCTCAGCCTTTTATTCTGATCTGATGAATGGCAGGGCATTTTTTTTTTTTTTTTTTTACAATTCAGGAACCTTCTACTTTCTCAAGAGGAATACCTTAATGTCCTTCCACATCCATTTGTGGAACTAAAAAGGAAAAGATTTCTGAATTAAAGTATAATAATGTCTTCTAACATGCTTGGCATGTGTGATTAAGATCAGGGAAGTGTGAAAAACATATCTGCAGCTAAAATATAAAGCATTTATTAATGAATTTTTAAATAAAGTATATATAATATAGAAAGATATTAAATGACAGAAAGCTATGTACATAAACAAGAAAATATAAGACATTTTAAAGAGAAATACTTAAACTTAACATTAGTATACCATGATAATATAGTGATAGGCAATTGCAGTTAAATTTATAAGAAGGGCAGGAATCAGGAAGCACTGGAATGATACCAAAAACATATTCTTAATTTTTTTCACCTATATCACACTGGACAGGGATTATGATAAATATCAAAATGAGCTAGTTATGATGTCTAATTATTGCTTATTATTTACTGAGTATATGTCTAAAAACTCTCATAAGTTGAGGTTAATGCCAAATCAAGATAAAAATGAGAAATTAATTTACTCATATTTAGACTTCTGACCTAAAATTCTGACAATTTCATGTGTTGTGACACATGTGGAGCTATCACATTTTGTATACACTTCTGGTTAGAGTGTAAAATAATGAAACTGATTTGGGAAATTGTGTTATATAAATTTAAATATACAGCTATCTTTGGTCTAAGATTTTTACTCCTAAGAATATGCTCGAAAGAAACTCTTACATGTAAAACATATAGTATGTGAAAAAATATTTATAGCAGATGTATTCACAATGTTGAAAATATGAGAAACAGCTGAAATGCCCAATAATGGATGAGAGGACAAAAACAGGATAATACATTTATCTGAGAAATATTATACAAGAATGGATTCCTTGCTGTTCTTCACACTAGTATTCTAACTTTAGAGCATCTGTATATTCAGTTCCTTCTACAAAGAATAATGTTTTTCCAGATACCCATTTGGGTTAATTCCTTACTTCTTTTAGGGTTCTCCTCTGTTGTCACTTGATTAAAGAGGTATCCATAAAAAGCTAATATTTTAAGCATTTTCAAAAATTGTGCTTTACATTTTTACTAATTTTCCTCATAGAAATTTTCTCTACCTGACCTACATTTTTATTTATTTGTCATATAGCCGAAAGAGCACATATTTCTTGTGTTCATTGTTATGTTATCAGAACAGATAATCAGATCAGATCAGTCACTCAGTGGTGTTCGACTCTTTGCGATCCCAAGAATTGCAGCACGCCAGGCCTCCCTGTCCATCACCAACTCCCGGAGGTCACTCAGACTCACGTCCATCAAGTCAGTCATGCCATCCAGCCATCTCATCCACTGTCATCCACTTCTCCTCCTGCCCTCAGTCCTCCCCAGCATCAGAGTCTTCGCCAATGAGTCAACTCTTCGCATGAGGTGGCCAAAATACTGGAGTTTCAGCTTTAGCATCATTCCCTCCAAAGAATTCCCAGGGCTGATCTCCTTAAGAATGGACTGGTTGGAAGTCCTTACAGTCCAAGGGACACTAAAGAGTCTTCTCCAATACCACAGTTCAAAAGCATCAATTCTTTGGTGCTCAGCCTTCTTCACAGTCCAGCTCTCACATCCATACATGACCACAGGAAAAACCATAGCCTTGACTAGACGAACCTTTATTGGCAAACTAATGTCTCTGCTTTTGAATATGCTATCTAGGTTGGTCATAACTACCTTCCAAGGAGTAAGTGTCTTTTAATTTCACGGCTGCAGTCACCATCTGCAGTGATTTTGGAGCCCAGAAAAATAAAGTCTGACACTGTTTCCACTGTTTCCCCATCTATTTCCCACGAAGTGATGGGACCAGATGCCATGATCTTCGTTTTCTGAATGTTGAGCTTTAAGCCACCTTTTTCACTCTCAACTTTCACTTTCATCAAGAGGCTTTTTAGTTCCTCTTCACTTTCTGCCATAAGGGTGGTGTCATCTGCATATCTGAGGTTATTGATATTTCTCCCAGCAATCTTGATTCCAACATGTGTTTCTTCCAGTTCAGCATTTCTCATGATGTATTCTGCATAGAAGTTAAATAAACAAGGTGACAATATACAGCTTTGACGTACTACTTTTCCTATTTGGAACCAGTCTGTTGTTCCATGTCCTGTTCTAACTGTTGCTTCCTGACCTGCATATAAATTTCTCAAGAGGCAGACCAGGTGGTCTGGTATTCCCATCTCTTTCAGAATTGTCCACAGTTTATTGTGATCCACACAGTAAAAGGCTTTGGCATAGTCAATCAAGCAGAAATAGATGTTTTTCTGGAACTCTCTTGCTTTTTCCATGATCCAGCGGATGTTGGCAATTTGATCTCTGGTTCCTCTGCCTTTTCTAAAACCAGCTTGGACATCTGGAATTTCACGGTTCACATATTGCTGAAGCCTGGCTTGGAGAATTTTGAGCATTACTTTACTAGCATGTGGGATGAGTGCAATTGTGTGGTAGTTTGAGCATTCTTTGGCATTGCCTTTCTTTAGTACTGGAATGAAAACTGACCTTTTCCAATCTTGTGGCCACTGCTGAGTTTTCCAAATTTGCTGGCATATTGAGTGTACCACTTTCACAGCATCATCTTTCAGGACTTGGAATAGCTCAACTGGAATGCCATCACCTCCACTAGCTTTGTTCCTAGTGATGCTTTCTAAGGCCCACTTGACTTCACATTTCCAGATGTCTGGCTGTAGGTCAGTGATCACACCATCATGATTATCTGGGTCATGAAGATCTTTTTTGTACAGTTCTTCTGTGTATTCTTGCCAACTCTTCTTAATATCTTCTGCTTCTGTTAGGTCCGTGCCATTCCTGTCCTTTATCGAGCCCATCTTTGCCTGAAATGTTCCTTTGGTATCTTTGATTTTCTTGAAGAGCTCCCTAGTCTTTCCCATTCTGTTGTTTTCCTCTATTTCTTTGCATTGATCGCTGAAGAAGGCTTTCTTATCTCTTCTTGCTATTCTTTGGAACTCTGCATTCAGATGCTTATATCTTTCCTTTTCTCCTTTGCTTTTCACTTCTCTTATTTTCACAGCTATTTGTAAGGCCTCCCCAGACAGCCATTTTTCTTTTTTGTATTTCTTTTCCATGTAGATGGTCTTGATCCCTGTCTCCTGTACAATGTCACTAACCTTATTCCATAGTTCATCAGACACTCTATCTATCAGATCTAGTCCCTTAAATCTATTTCTCACTTTCACTGTATACTCATAAGGGATTTGATTTAGGTCATACCTGAATGGTCTAGTGGTTTTTCCTACTTTCTTCACTTTATGTCTAAATTTGGCAATAAGGAGTTAATGGTCTGAGCCACAGTCAGCTCCTGGTCTTGTTTTTGCTGATTGTATAGAGCTTCTCCATCTTTGGCTGCAAAGAATATAATCAATCTGATTTTGGTGTTGACCATCTGATGATGTCCATGTGTAAAGTCTTCCCTTGTGTTCTTGGAAGAGGGTGTTTATTTGTTATGACTAGTGCATTTTCTTGGCAAAACTCTATTAGTCTTTGCCCTGCTTCATTCCGTATTCCAAGGCCAAATTTGCCTGTTACTCCAGGTGTTTCTTGACTTCCTACTTTTGCCTTCCAGTCCCCTATAATGAAAAGGACATCTCTTTTGGGTGTTAGTTCAAAAAGGTCTTGTAGGTCTTCATAGAACCATTCAACTTCAGCTTCTTCAGCATTACCGGTTGGGACATAGACTTGGATTACTGTGATATTGAATGGTTCACCTTGGAAACGAACAGAGATCATTCTGTCATTTTTGAGATTGCATCCAAGTACTGCATTTCAGACTCTTTTGTTGACCATGATGGCCACTCCATTTCTTCTGAGGGATTCCTGCCCACAGTAGTAGATATAATGGTCATCTGAGTTAAATTCACCCATTCCAGTCCATTTCAGTTCGCTGATTCCTAGAATGTCGACATTCATTCTGGCCATCTCTTGTTTGACCACTTCCAATTTGCCTTGATTCATGGATCTAACATTCCATGTTCCTATACAATATTGCTCTTTACAGCTTCGGACCTGGCTTCTATCACCAGACACATCCAGAGCTGGGTATTCCTTTTGTTTTGGCTCCATCCCTTCATTCTTTCTGGAGTTATTTCTCCACTGATCTCCAGTAGCATATTGGGCACCTACCGACCTGGGGAGTTTCTCTTTCAGTATCCTATCATTTTGCCTTTTCATACTCTTCATGGGGTGGTTTGCCATTCCCTTCTCCAGCGAACCACATCCTGTCAAATCTCTCTACCATGACCTGCCCATCCTGGGTTGCCACACGGGCATGACTTAGTTTCTTTGAGTTAGACAAGGCTGTGGTCCTAGTGTGATTAGATTGACTAGTTTCTGTGAATACGGTTTCAGTGTGTTAGCCCTCTGATGCCCTCTTGCAACACCTACCGTCTTACTTGGGTTTCTCTTACCTTGGGTGTAGGGTATCTCTTCACGGCTGCTCCAGCAAAGCACAGCCATTGCACCTTACCTTGGACGAGGGGTCTCTCCTCACCGCCATCCTTCCTGACCTTCAACGTGGGATAGCTCCTCTAGGCCCTCCTGCACCTGGGCAGCCACTGCTCCTTGGGTGTGGGGTTGGTCCTCCCAGCCACCGCCCCTGGACTTCGGTGTGGGGTTGCTCCTCCTGGCTGCCGCCCTTGGCCTCAGGCTTAGGAGTGTGAGGTAGCTCCTCCCACCTGCCGCCCCTGGCCTTGGGCTTGGCGCGTGGGTTATCTCCTCCGGGCAGCAGACCCTGACCTCAGACGCGGGATAACTCCTCTCGTCTCTTGTTGCAGCCCCTGATCTCGAACACCGGGTAACTCCGCTCGTCACCGACCCTGACCTCGGACGTGGGGTAACTCCTCTTGGCTGCTGCCCTTCAGGTATGGGGTCCTCCCAGCTTCTGCCCCTGACCTTGGACATGGAGTGTCTCCTCTGCTGCGCTTTAGTGCATCCGCTGCAGCCGCCTGAGCTTTAGAACAGATAATAGCCCAAAACAAATAAGATATTTAATACATTTTTGTTGAATAAATGAATGATTAAGAAATATTGGATGAATTAAATACATATGCTACTCATTCAGTAAAGAAGATTATATCGTTTCCATTAAGTACAGAAAGGCACAAAAAAGTATATGATAAATCTTAAATAATATAAAATGTAAAGGGAATGGAAAAATGAGAAGTTGCAAGGAAAATAAAAACAAAAGAGCTGAATTAATTTCATTTTGTTGAGAAGACAAAGCAAAATTCCTAAGATGAAAAAGTAAATGATATGGAACTAGTATATATACATCAGATCAAATCAGGTCAGATCAGATTAGTCACTCAGTCGTGTTCGACTCTTTGCGACCCCATGAATCGTAGCACACCAGGCCTCCCTGGCATCACCAACTCCCAGAGTTCACTCAGACTCACATCCATCGAGTCAGTCATGCCATCCAGTCATCTCATCCTCTGTCATCCCCTTCTCCTCTTACCTCCAATCCCTCCCAGCATCAGAGTCTTCTCCAATGAGTCAACTCTTCGCATGAGGTGACCAAAGTACTGGAGTTTCAGCTTCAGCATCATTCCTTCCAAAGAAATCCCAAGGCTGATCTCCTTCAAAATGGACTGGTTGGATCTCCTTGTAGTCCAAGGGACTCTCAAGACTCTTCTCCAACACCACAGTTCAAAAGCATCAATTCTTCGGTGCTCAGCCTTCTTCACAGTCCAGCTCTCACATCCATACATGACCATAGGAAAAACCATAGTCTTGACTAGATGAACCTTTGTTGGTAAAGTAATGTCTCTGCTTTTGAATATGCTATCTAGGTTGGTCATAACTTTCCTTCCAAGGAGTAAGCGTCTTTTAATTTCATGGCTGCAGTCACCATCTGCAGTGATTTTGGAGCCCAGAAAAATAAAGTCTGACACTGTTTCCCAGTCTATTTCCCATGTAGTGATGGGACCAGATGCCATGATCTTCGTTTTCTGAATGTTGAGCTTTAAGCCAACCTTTTCACTCTCCACTTTCACTTTCATCAAGAGGCTTTTGAGTTCCTCTTCACTTTCTTCCATAAGGGTGGTATCATCTGCATATCTGAGGTTATTGATATTTCTCCCAGCAATCTTGATTCCAGCTTGTGTTTCTTCCAGTCCAGCGTTTCTCATGATGTACTCTGCATATAAGTTAAACAAATAGGGTGACAATATACAGCCTTGACGAACTCGTTTTCCTATTTGGAACCAGTCTGTTGTTCCATGTCCAGTTCTAGGTACATAGGTGTTGTTGTTTACTTACTAAGTCACATCTAATTTTTTTGTGATCCCATGGACTATAGCCCTGCCAGTATCCTCTATCCATGGTATTTCTTGGGCAAGAATACTGGAGTGGGTTGCTAGTTCCTTCTCCAGTGTAGATAGGTAAATAGATGGATAGGTAGAATTTGGTAGAGTTTAAAAAGCTGAATTGAGTATATGAAGATTAAGGGCCCTTCTCAAAGACATATATAAATATATATATATATATATAATTCACAAAAATATATAAAATCTAGAGATAGTAAAGGAAAATAATGATTTTTTCTTCATAGCAATAGGTAATATTCCTTGGACAATCACTACAAAAATATAAGTACAATAAAAATTGTTTAATTATATTTACAGTACGTGTAATAAAAAAGACTATTGTTTTCATTATATATAAAATCTACAATGTGCCAGTTACAAAAGTATTAGTAACACACTTGAATACATAGAAAGGAAAATATAAATGTCTCATTAGCCTATAGAAAGATGAATCATGTCGAAGACAATTGCATGCAGTGCAGAACTTTTTTTTTCAGTTTGTATGGAAAAATCTAAATATTTTCTATAATACTCTGTTTTTAAGTGTTTAAAGTTGGGGGTTATTACCCACTGTTGAGGAGGATGGTAAATTGCCAGGTTAAAAAAAAAACCCACAAATTTAAACATTAGTACATTATATATTATCAAAGAAAAACTTTCTAAAAGGGCGGACTATGCAGACAATAAAATTTAGAGGACATGACAAAGCATTTTATTAATATCTTAATACTTCTGAGCAAATATTTCAAAACAGTTCCATAAAAATATAGCTTTCAATAAACTTTGAAAACTGAAGGAATACTATAAATAATCAAACCATTGCTTTAAAAAACCAAGAAACATCTACAAAGGACATACCATATTCAAGTCAGTTTTGTAAGCTAATCTGAGCTAATATTTAAGAGATTATTCCACCAATGCCATGATTTGAAAATTATATTTTTTCAAATGTTAGATTTAATAAGATCAAATATTAAGAGATATATACTTAAAAACTATATTTAGATGTTATGCACATATGCAGGTTTTTTTTTTTTTTTTTTCCTTAAGTGGAAATTGCAATTGATCTACCCTCCCTACTGTGGCTACCTGATGCAAAGAGATGACTCATTGGAAAAGACCCTGATGTTGGGAAACATTGAAAGCAGAAGAAGAGGGCATCAGAGGATGAGACAGTTGGATAACATAACAGACTCAATGGACATGAGTTTGAGCAAACTTCAGGAGATAGTGAAGATCAGGCCTGGTGTGCTACAGTCCATGAGGTAGCCAAGAGTTGGACACTACTTATTGACTGAACAATAACAACCTTACCTTCGACTTTTAAACTCTATTGGGTTTGTTAATTGGCCCATTAGCAAGAATTGTTGTTCAGTCACAAAGTCATGTCCAACTCTTTGCAACCCCATGGATTGCAGCATGCCAGGCTTTCCTGTTCCTTACTGGCATATTAGCAGTGGAGTGATTGCTATATTCACTTTATATTATAAAAGTGAAGAGGAACTAAAAAGCCTCTTGATGAAAGTGGAGAGTGAAAAAGTTGGCTTAAAGCTCAACATTCAGAAAACGAAGATCATTGCATCCGGTCCCATCACTTCATGGGGAATAGATGGGGAAACAGTGGAAACAGTGTTAGACTTTATTTTTCTGGGCTCCAAAATCGCTGCAGATGGTGACTGCAGCCATGAAATTAAAAGACACTTACTCCTTGAAATGAAAGTTATGACCAACCTAGATCACATATTGAAAAGCAGGGACATCACTTTGCCAACAAAGGTTCATCTAGTCAAGGCCATGGTTTTTCCTATGGTCATATATGGATGTGAGAGTTGGACTGTGAAGAAGGCTGAGCGCCAAAGAATTGATGCTTTTGAACTGTGGTGTTGGAGAAGACTCTTGAGAGTCGCTTGGACTGCCAGGAGATCCAACCAGTCCATTCTGAAGGAGATCAGCCCTGGGATTTCTTTGGAAGGAATGATGCTAAAGCTGAAACTCCAGTACTTTGGCCACCTCATACGAAGACTTGATTCATTGGAGAAGACTCTGATGCTTGGAGGGATTGGGGGCAAGAGGAGAAGGGGATGACAGAGGATGAGATGGCTGGATGGCATGACTGACTCGATGGACGTGAGTCTGAGTGAACTCTTGGAGTTGGTGATGGACAGGGAGGCCTGGTATGCTGTGGGCTTGCAAAGAGTTGGACACGACTGAGCGACTGATCTGATCTGGTCTGATGTATAGATGTGAGAGTTGGACTATAAAGAAAGCCTAGCACCAAAGAATTGATGCTTTTGAACTGTGGTGTTGGAGAAGACTCTTGAGAATCCTTGGACTGCAAGGAGATCAAAGTAGTCAATCCTAAAGGAAATCAGTCCTGAATATTCATTGGAAGGACTGATGTTGAAGCTGAAACTCCAATACTTTGCAATACAATACAAAAAACTGACTCTTTTGAAAAGACCTTGATTCTGGGAAAAATTGAAGGTGGGAGGAAAAGGGGAAGACCGAGGGTTAGATGGTTGGATGGCATCACTGACTTTGATGAACATGAGTTTGAATAGGCTCTGGGAGTTGGTGATGTACAGAAAAGCCTGGTGTGCTGAGCAACTGAACGGAACTGAACTGATTGCTAGAAATGGCAAATGACTCTTACATTCAAAGGATAAAGCTATAAACAAATAATATAAAATCATAAGGTTTTTATTTTATATAATCATTATATATCTTATAGATATACCTGACTTGTTAATATAAGCTAATTTTTTTATAACAAAGAAAATTTAGGTAGACTAAGGAGTTCACATTTGTCATTTCTGATCAATATTTCACTTAACAGAACAAATTTTTCTAAAACTTACTTTTAAACACTAAATGGTCCATTATCTTAGTATGATATTAAATACATTAAAGGTTACCAAAAAATCACCCCCCAAAATACTTAATGCATTCCAATATGCATGTTTCATAACAATATGCATAATTTGATATTCCAGGTATCATATATATCAATTTTACTTTTGTTCTATTTGAAAAAAATATATAACCTATCCCTTATAACACTACCAATTCAAGTAGCTAAATATAGGTTTTCTATTAAAATTCCTAGGTACCCATTCTGCCCTGACCTTTGCTCTTTCTCCTTGAAGTGAATTGTAACTGCAGCTTAAAGACTATTGGCATGCTTTCCATGTTTGACCCCTGACTCATCCATTGCTGTATGGGAATTAGGTTTCCAAACTACATCAGCAAGGGTCATACCTGGGCAGGAAAGAACAAATTGGGAACAACTCCTTTCTAATGAAACTATAACACCAAACAGGTCTGAAAACAGAGGTTACCCTGTAAGGGAGAAATGACTCAAATAGAGAGAAAAATAAAACTGTTAATCAAATGCTACAATTTACATTCAGTGCTCAGAGAAATGATCATGTCTTATCTTTAACTTACATATTAAGTAAGACTTTTATAAATTTATGAATTATTTTCTTTATTGCTAGCTTTCCTTTAATATATGATCTGAAGTATATATATTTTCCAGGATAAACTAATTTCCCATATATTCAACTATTAAGTATTTAGTATTTCCTAACCCAGGTGGCTCTAGTATTAAAGTACCCACCTGCCAATGTAGGAGAGATAAGAGACATGAGTTTGATCCCTGTGTTGGGAAGATCCCCTGGAAGAGGGCATTGCAACATACTTCAGTATTCTTGACTAGAGAATCCCATGGACAGAGGAGCCTGGTGGGCTATAGTCCATAAGGTCACAAAGAGTTGGACACAGCTGAAGCAATTTAGCACACACCTATGGGAAATATGTTATATGAAGTATCATATTTATATTGCTGCCCTAACTCCAAATTCCAAGCAAACACGTGTTCATAAAAAACAAATATACCAATATATGCATACAAATAAACACATATAATAACACTATTTTCAAAATGCCCAAATTATACCTATTTTTAAGATCCTGAAGAAAAAGATTGCTTTTATTTGGGTATTTTTTTAAAAAAATTTCTGTTTCTAGCCCTTAAGTCTGGCTTGCTATTATCACTTTTTTACATGGTCTACGGCAATAACTTTTTATTTTTATTTATTGAAGAAGACTGCCTGTCTTCTTCACTTATTTTGTTTCCTATGAGTTTGCCTTTTATTTCACACTGTGCATGACATATATTAGTCATACTTCAATGTGATGAACAAATATATCTAATTTTTTCAGTGTAAGTGCATATTATAATGAGGGAGAAAATATGTTATCCCAATAACATTGATAGATAACATAAATTAGAGTACATTCAGGATAGGCTAAGTCACACAAAAACAGGTAAATTATAATGAGAAATTTTTACAGGAACTTAATTTTTGAATTGCTTTAAAATAAGAAACTAGCTATTCAAGAGACATATGTTCCAAGGAGAATGCTAAAGAGATTTAGGAAACTGTGACAGATGAAAGTATATGCAAAGTTCTGAATTTTAAGATGCCACATTCCCTTTGAAAATGTAAAGGTAAATTTGAGGAATTCAATGTATTGAAATAATAGTATTTATAAAAATGAATCTACACAGTAGGCTCTCTAATATTTGCTGACAATAAACATTGTGAAAGAGATGGGAATACCAAACTACCTGACCTGCCTCTTGAGAAACCTGTATGCAGGTCAGGAAGCAACAGTTAGAACTGGACATGGAAAAACAGACTGGTTCCAAATAGGAAAAGGAGTACGTCAAGGTTGTATATTGTCACCCTGCTTATTTAACTTATATGCAGATTACATCATGAGAAATGCTGGGCTGGATGAAACACAAGCTGGAATCAAGATTGCTAGGAGAAATATCAATAACCTCAGAAATGCAAATGACACCACCTTTATGGCAGAAAGTGAAGAACTAAGGAACCTCTTGATGAAAATGAAATAGGAGAGTGAAAAAGTTGGCTTAAAGCTCAACATTCAGAAAATGAAGATCATGGCATCCAGTCCCATCATAGATGGGGAAACAGTGGAAACAGTGGCTGACTTTATTTTTCTGGGCTCCAAAATCATGGCAGATGGTGAATGCAGCCATGAAATTAAAAGACACTAACTCCTTGAAAGGAAAGTTATGACCAACCTAGACAGCATATTAAAAAGCAGAGACATTACTTTGCCAACAAAGATCCATCTGGTCAGAGCTATGGTTTTTCCAGTAGTCATGCATGGATGTGAGAGTTGGACTATAAAGAAAGCTGAGGGCAGAATAATTCATGCTTTTGAACTGTGGTGTGGAGAAGACTCTTGAGAGTCCCTTGCACTGCAAGGAGATCCAACCAGTCCATTCTAAAGGAGATCAGTACTGAACATTCATTGGAAGGACTAATGCTAAAGCTAAATTCCAATATTTTGGCCACCTGATGTGAAGGACTGACTCATTTGAAAAGACCCTGATGCTGGGAAAGATTGAGGGCAGGAGGAGAAGGGGACAACAGAGGATGAGATGACTGGATGGTCACTGAATGACTGAACTGAACAGACATTAGCAGGATTTACCATGAAGAAAACAATAGTTTAAAATATTTGACTCCTTTGCTGCAATTGCTATGTGTTTTGTTTTGTTTTGGTAAAGATTGCATTGTTACTGTGTGTTATTTATATCAAAATATAACTCAGAGCAATTAAAAAACTGCAGATATGCAAAAGAATACTTCTTAAAATTATTATTCTCTGTGATAATATTTAATCTCTCAGATAAAACACAATCAGCATGTTTTCTTCCTACTCTAAGTGTTTTGCCTGACATTTTTATACCCTTGCACAAACATATAGAGACATTTGTAACTTGCACAGCTGTGTAATTACTAAGAAATTACTAGTACAGATGTATGTATATTTACATATGTGATGAATATATATTTATGGCTTATATTAACATGTATGTAAAAGCGGATGGATAATATAGCACAAATGACACGAGTCAGAAGCAGAGGTGACACTAAATAGAGTTATTTGCCCAGTCATATCTGATTCTTTGCAACCCCATGGACTAGTCCATGGCTCCTCTGTCCAGGGGATTCTCCAGTCAAGAATACTGAAGTGGGTTGCCATTTCCTTCTCCAGGAAATCTTCCCAACCTAGGGATTGAACCAGGGTCTCAGGCCTTGTAGACAGTTTCTTTACTCACTTGACACTAAATAGATAAATACAGTTTACATTTAGAGAACTATATGGAACAACTTTAGTTTGTGACAGGATGTTGAAATGCTGAGGATTGCTGGAATTTTATTTAGACCTTGAATTAAAGATCAAGCCACAGTTTCTACCTGAGATTCTTGGTTATATGTGTGAGAATAAAAGTCTGGGTATAGCAATTTATGGGTGCACACATTAGTCTGTTCTATAAGAAATAGAATAATTAAAATATTTATAAATGTGATTTTGTATTATGTTTTGATGCCAGATATTTATAGTAAAATAATTAAAAAAAAAACCTTGGATTTATGGATTTCATAAAATATTCATTAATACTCTTAAACTATACATTATTTCAAGTAATATGCAAAATAACCCTACATGTTGGAAATTGTATTTTCTATTAATTATGCTACAGGTGAGGAAAATAATGCAAAGGATGTTTCCAGTTGTTTTAGCTAATATAGAAAGTAATTCTATGGATAATACAGATCAGAAGGTCTGAAGTCAAAAGTTTATTTGATTCTACAACCTACAAACAGATATAATTATAAAGAAAGTTAATAAAAGAAATTGAATATGCACAGTATCCTATATAAGACTAATATTTAAATTAAAAGGCATCATTAATCAGAGATGAATTTCATTGTTTTGATATATATATATATATATATTTAGAACAGTAGTATAGGAGAAACAGAAAATAATTTTTATTTTTAAAAATCACAACAGAGAGTACATGGAAACTTACATTAAGTTCAGTTCAGTTCAGTTCAGTCGTGTCCCACTCTTTGCGACCTCATGAATTGCAGCACACCAAACCTTCCTGTCCGTCACCAACTCCCAGAGTTCACTCAGACTCACATCCATCGAGTCAGTGATGCCATCCAGCCATCTCATCCTCTGTCATCCCCTTTTCCTCCTGCCCCCAATCCCTCCCAGCATCCGAGTCTTTTCCGATGAAGCAACATTTCGCATGAGGTGGCCAAAGTACGGCAGTTTCAGCTTTAGCAGTATTCCTTCCAAAGAAATCCCAGGGCTGATTTCCCTCAGAGGGGACTGGTTGGATCTCCCTGCAGTCCAAGGGACTCTCAAGAGTCTTCTTTAACACCACAATTCAAAAGCATCAATTCTTCAGTGCTCAGCTTTCTTCACTGTCCAACTCTCACATCCATACATGACCACTAGAAAAACCATAGCCTTGACTAGACGGACCTTTCTTGGCAAAGTAATGTCTCTGCTTTTCAATATGCTATCTAGGTTGGTCACAAATTTTCTTCCTAGGAGTAAGCATCTTTTAATTTCATGGCTGCAGTCACCATCTGCAGTGACTTTGGACCCCCCAAAATAAAGTCTGACATTGTTTCCACTGTTTCCCCATCTATTTCCCATGAAGTGATGGGACCAGATGCCATGATCTTCGTTTTCTGAATGTTGAGCTTTAAGCCACCTTTTTGACTCTCAACTTTCACTGTCCTCATGAGGCTTTTTAGTTCCTCTTCAATTTCTGCCACAACGGTGGTGTCATCTGCATATCTAAGGATATTTATTGATAGTTCTCCCGGCAATCTTGATTCCAGCTTGTACTTCTTCCAGCCCAGGGTTTCTCATGATGTACTCTGTAGATAAGTTAAATCAGCAGGGTGACAATATACAGCCTTGACGTATTCCTTTTGCTATTTGGAATCAGTCCGTTGTTCCATGTCCAGTTCTAACTTTTGCTTCCTGACCTGCATATAGGTATCTCAAGATACAGGTCAAGTGGTCTGGTATTCCAATCTCTTTCAGGATTTCCCACAGTTTATTGTGATCCACACAGTTAAAGGCTTTGGCATAGTCAATAGCAAAAATAGATGTTTGTCTGGAACTCTCTTGCTTTTTCCATGATCCAGCAGATGTTGGCAATTTGATCTCTGGTTCCTCTGCCTTTTCTAAAACCAGCTTGAATATCTGGAAGTTCACGGTTCACATATTGCTGAAGCCTGGCTTGGATAATTTTGAGCATTACTTTACTAGCATGTGAGATGAGCACAATTGTGCAGTAGTTTGAGCATTCTTTGACATTGCCTTTCTTTGGGATTGGAATGAAAAATGACCTTTACCAGTCTGGTGGCCACTGCTGAGTTTTCCAAATTTGCTGGCATATTGAGTGCAGCACTTTCCCAGCATCATCTTTTAGGATTTGAAATAGCTCCATTGGAATTCCATCACTTCCACTAGCTTTGTTCTTAGTGATATTTTCTAAGGCCTACTTGACTTCACATTCCAGGATGTCTGGCTCTAGGTGAGTGATCACACCATCATGATTATCTGGGTCATGAAGATATTTTTTGTACAGTTCTTCTGTGTATTCTTGCCACCTCTTCTTAATATCTTCTGCTTCTGTTACGTCCATACTATTTCTGTCCTTTATCGAGCCCATCTTTGCATGAAATGTTCCCTTGATATCTCTAATTTTCTTGAAGAGATCTCTAGTCTTTCCCATTCTGTTGTTTTTCTCTATTTTTTTGCATTGATCACTGAGGAAGGCTTTCTTATCTCTTCTTGCTATTCTTTGGAACTCTGCATTCAGATGCATATATCTTTCCTTTTCTCCTTTGCTTTTTGCTTCTCTTCTTTGCACAGATATTTGTAAGGCCTCCTCAGACAGCCATTTTGCTTTTTTTTGCATTTCTTTTCCATGGGGATGATCTTGATCCCTGTCTCCTGTACAACATCACGAATCTCTGTCCATAGTTCATCAGGCACTCTGTCTATCAGATCTATGCCCTTAAATCTATTTCTCATTTCCACTGTATAATCATAAGGGATTTGATTGAGGTCATACCTGAATGGTGTAGTGGTTTGCCTTACTTTCTTCAATTTAAATCTGAATTTGGCAATAAGCAATTCATGATCTGAGCCACAGTCAGCTCCTGGTCTTGTTTTTATTGACTGTATAGAGTTTCTCTATCTTTGGCTGCAAAGAATATAATCAGTCTGATTTTGGGTTTGAATATCTGGTGATTTCCATGTGTAGAGTCTTCTTGTGTTGTTGGAAGAGGGTGTTTGCTATAACCAGTACATTTTCTTGGCAAAACCATATGTAAAATAGATAGCCAATGGGAAATTGCTGGTGGCTCAGGAAACTCAAACAGGGTCTCTGTATCAATCTAGAGAGGTGGGATGGGGAGGGAGATGGAGAGAGGTTTAAAAGTGAGGGGGTATATATATATATATATATATATATAGCTATGGTTCATTCAATAATCTCAGATATGTAGATGACAACACCCTTATGGCAGAAAGTGAAGAGGAACTAAAAAGTCTCTTGACGAAAGTGAAAAAGGAGAGTGAAAAAGTTGGCTTAAATCTCAACACTCAGAAAACTAAAATCATGGCATCTTCTCTGATCACTTCATGGGATATAGATTTGGAAACACTGGAGATAGTGTCCGACTGTATTTTTTGGGCTTCAGAATCACTGCAGATGGTGCTTGCAGCCATGAAATTAAAAGATGCTTATTCCTTGGAAGGAAAGTTATGACCAACCTAGATCAGATCAGTAGCTCAGTCGTGTCTGACTCTTTGCGACTCCATGAACTGCAGCACGCCAGGCCTCCCTGTCCATCACCAACTCCCGGAGGTCACTCAGACTCACATCCATCGAGTCAGTGATGCCATCCAGCCATCTCATCCTCTGTCGTCCCCTTCTCCTCCTGCACCCAATCCCTCCCAGCATCAGAGTCTTCTCCAATGAGTCAACTCTTCGCATGAGGTGGCCAAAGTACTGGAGTTTCAGCTTTAGCAGCATTCCTTCCAAAGAAATCCCAGGGCTGATCTCCTTCAGAATCGACTGGTTGGATCTCCTTGCAGTCCAAGAGACTCTCCAGAGTCTTCTCCAACAACACAGTTCAAAACCATCAATTCTTCGGCTCTCAGCCTTCTTCACAGTCCAGCTCTCACATCCATACATGACCACAGGAAAGACCATAGCCTTGATTAGGCGAACCTTTGTTGGCAAAGTGATGTCTCTGCTTTTGAATATGCTGTCTAGGTAGGTCATAGCTTTCCTTCCAAGGAGTAAGCGTCTTTTAATTTCATGGCTGCAGTCACCATCTGCAGTGATTTTGGAGCCCAGAAAAACAAAGTCTGACACTGTTTCCACTGTTTCTCCATCTATTTCCCATGTAGTGATGGGACCAGATGCCATGATCTTCGTTTTCTGAATGTTGAGCTTTAAGCCAACCTTTTCACTCTCCACTTTCACTTTCATCAAGGGGCTTTTTAGTTCCTCTTCACTTTCTGCCATAAGGGTGGTGTCATCTGACCTACATAGCATATTAGGAGAAGACTCTTGAGAGTCCCTTGTAATGCAAAGACATCCAACCAGTCCATCCTGAATGAGTTCAGTCGTGAGTGTTCATTGGAAGGACTGATGTTGAAGCTGAAACTTCAGTACTTTGGCCACCTCATGGGAAGAGTTGACTCATTGGAACAGACCCTGATGCTAGGAGGGATTGGGGGCAGGAGAAGAAGGGGACGACAGAGGATGAAATGGCTGGATGGCATCACTGACTCGATGGACATGAGTTTGGGTAAACTCTGGGAATTGGTGATGGACAGGGAGGCCTGGCGTGCTGCGATTCATGGGGTCGCAATAGTTGGAAACGACTGAGTGACTGAACTGAATTGATGTCTGATTCATGTTGAGGTTTGACAGAAGACAGCAAAATTCTGTAAAGCAATTATCCGTCAATAAAAAATAAATTAATTTAAATAATGATAAGAAAAAAATAGATGAATGATACCAGGCAGAAAATATCAGGATTTATTTTTGTAGCCAGCCATACTAGTGATACTGAAAGTCAATATTCTTTGGTCTTTTTAAAAGTCCAGGACTTTGGTCTGATATTAGTGTTGCAATTCTGCCATACTAGCATTTTTTTTTCTGATTGGTATTTGCTTGGTGTATCTTTTTCCATGCTTTTAATTTCAGTCTTTTTGCTAATTTTAAAAAGGTATTTCTCTTGTGAGTAGTAAATAGTTGGATTTTTTTTCTACCCATTTTACATTCTCTGTGTTTTAGTGAGATTTTTAAAATAAATACTTGATTAATCTCTGCCAAAAAACCAACAATCATATATAAATCACTTAAATACCAAAGCAATAGATACAATAGGACCTCCACTTATAATAATAGTGAAATAAGCAGTTGAGGAGATTAAAATCAACTGAAGAGAATTATGCAGCTGAACATCAGAAGAAAACATTCTGATGTTTTCTGAGGTATAGTAACAGAATGAATATTGCTACAAATGATATGCCAGTGAGATCAGGAAGGACACAAGTATTTTTACTGTTATCTCTTCTATTCTAAGTTGTGATAAGAAATCCAAGGACCTGAAATAGGCAAGTCAATAAAGTAATGTCTGTAAGGACTAGAAAAAAAATTATCCATCCATGATACTTTTGTGTTCATAGAAAATATGAATTTTTTTGTTAGTCTATGCTAAGTGCTACTGCTAAGTCGCTTCAGTCGTGTCCAACTCTGTGCGACCCCATAGATGGCAGCCCACCAGGCTCCTCCGTCCCTGGAATTCTCAAGGCAAGAACACTGGGGTGGGTTGCCATTTCCTTCTCCAATGCATGAAAGTGAAGAGTGAAAGTGAAGTTGCTCAGTCATGTCCAACTCTTTGCGACCCCATGGACTGCAGCTTACCAGGCTCCTCCATCCATTGGATTTCCTAGGCAAGAGTATTGGAGTGGGGGTGCCATTGCCTTCTCTCTTTAGTCTATGCTGCTACTGCTAAGTCACTTCAGTCATGTCCAACTCTGTGCGACCCCATAGACGGCAGCCCAGCAGGCTCCCGGGATTCTCCAGGCAAGAACATTGGAGTGGATTGCCATTTCCTTCTCCAATGCATGAAAGTGAAAAGTGAAAGTGAAGTCTCTCAGTCATGTCTGACTCTTAGCAACTCCATGGACTGTAGCTTATCAGGCTCCTCCATGGGATTTTCCAGGCAAGAGTACTGGAGTTGGGTGCCACTGCCTTCTCCACTTTAGTCTATAAATAACTAAAAATAACTGACTTCAGCACAGTTTCTGAATCAGATCAGATCAGATCAGATCAGTCGGTCAGTTGTGTCCGACTCTTTGCCACCCCATGAACCGCAGCACGCCAGGCCTCCCTGTCCATCACCAGCTCCCGGAGGTCACTCAGACTCGCATCCATCGAGTCAGTGATGCCATCCAGCCATCTCATCCTCTGTCGTCCCCTTCTCCTCCTGCACCTCAATCCCTCCCAGCATCAGAGTCTTCTCCAATGAGTCAACTCTTCGCATGAGGTGGCCAAAATACTGGAGTTTCAGCTTTAGCATCATTCCTTCCAAAGAAATCCCAGGGCTGATCTCCTTCAGAATGAACTGGTTGGATTTTCTTGCAGTCCAAGGAACTCTCAAGAGTCTTCTCCAACACCACAGTTCAAAAGCATCAATTCTTTGGCGCTCAGCCTTCTTCACAGTCCAACTCTCACATCCATACATGACCACAGGAAAGACCATAGCCTTGACTAGGCGAACCTTTGTTGGCAAAGTAATTTCTCTGCTTTTGAATATGCTATCTAGGTTGGTCATAACTTTCCTTCCAAGGAGCAAGCGTCTTTTAATTTCTTGGCTGAATACAATCACATATAATCAATTCCATTTTCTATACACAATCCTCAAGTGTTAGTCAGTCAGTTCAGCTGCTCAGTCGTGTCTGACTCTCTGTGACCTTGTGGACTATAGCACACCAGGCTTCCCTGTCCATCACCAACTCCCAGAGCATACTCAAATTCATGTCCATTGAGCCAGTAATGCCATCCAACTATGTCATTGCCTGTTGTCCCCTTCTCTTCTTGCCTTCAATCTTTCCCAGAATTGGAGTCTTTTCCAATGAGTCACTTCTTCACATCAGGTGGCCAAAGTATTAGAGTTTCAGCTTCAGCATCAGTCCTTCCAATGGATATTCAGTACTAATTTCCTTTATGATTGACTGTTTTGATCTCCTTGCAGTCCAAGGACTCTCAAGAGTCTTCTCCAACACCGCAGTTCAAAAGCATCAATTCTTCACTTTCATCAAGCATCTCCTCTTGATGAAAGTGAGAGAGGAGAGTGAAAAATTTGGCTTAAAACTCAGCATTCAGAAAACTAAAATCATGGCATCTGGTCCCATCACTTCATGGCAAATAGATGGAGAGACAATGGAAACAGTGACAGGCTATTTTGGGGTCTCCAAAATCACTGCAGATGGTGACTGCAACCATGAAATTAAAAGATGCTTGCTCCTTGGAAGAAAAGCTATGACCAACATAGACAGTGTATTAAAAAGCGGAGACATTACTTTGCTAACAAAGGTCTGTCTAGTCAAAGCTATAGTTTTTCTAGTAGTCATGTATAGATATGAGAGTTGGACTATAAAGAAAGCTGAGTGCTGAAGATTTGATGCTTCTGAACTGTGGTGTTGGATAATTATTAGTAAGTAACATTTTTAAAAAAAAAGGATATTTTCAATCCCTTAGGAATAAATGTAACAAATGCAGGACAAAATTTACATGGATAAAATATGAGACATTTTATAATATAAATATTATTAAATAGCATAAATATTACTTACATTTAATTTTTAAAGACATCAATCAATGAAGTGACAGATGATATTTATGGATCAAATGAATCAATATCTTAATAATGTCAATTCTCCACAAATTATGCATATGTTCTGTAGGTATCCATTCACCTTGAAAATAATCACTAATTGTGTCATTATCAATAGCTTATTTTTTCATGCTGATATCTAAAATCATATAGGCATACAAAGTTTTAAGGATATCTAAAACCAATCCTAAAGAAACAGAATAAGAGGCATTATATCAGCTATGAAACATTATTTTTTTACCATTTGCCATTTTTTTTAATGTTCTGGCTAATAAGTCTTTTCATATCCAAGGTCATGAAGCTAATTTTTAAATGTATTATACTCTAGGAACTTTATTATTTAATCTTTCACATTTAGATCTACAGTTCTCCTGAGATTGACTTTGTATATTCTAGTGATATGTGGGCCATATTTCTTTTCATTCTTGGTATGAATATCAAGCTGACTTAGTAATAATTTTGAAAATAACACATTTAACTCCTTTGCTTTGCAAGAGTGTCTATATATGCTACGTCTTATGCCATTATGGGCATTTTTTTTGTTTTGTTTTGTTTTTTGTTTTTAATTCCCAATGTCCTTTGTTTGGCCCATTTATCTAGTTTTGCACTAATACCATGATATTTCAATTAAATGTATTTTAAAACTACTTTCAGTTTAAAACTACAATGTGAAAGGTGAATAATAAAGTTCATAGAGTACAACACATTAAAAATATACTTTCATGACTTTGTGTATGAAAAGACATTAGCCAGAACATAAAAAATTAATTGTAAAGGAAAAGATTAATAAGCTGTATTACATTAAAATTAAGATTCCATTAAGATAATGACAGCCAAGTCATAATGTCAGTCAAAATGTTATATTTACCATATATAAAACTAACAAAAGACTTATTATCATGTATAATTGATGTCTACAAATCGAGACAGAAAACATAAAAAATAGAAATATGAGCAAGAAATGTTAACAGGCCCTTCATAACATATATATTAAAATGGCTAAAAGAGGGTACTCAATTTCACAATTAATCAACAAATGCAAATTAAAAACACAATGTGATACTACTAAACATTCATCACAGTGGCTAAAATTAAAAAGACTGATGCATGTGTTGACAAGGCTATGAAGCAAGGGAGAGTAACAGTGCTTTTCAGGTCAAAAGTCAGTCAGGAGGAATGAACATTTTAAAAAATATTAGGTTGGTACAAAAATAATTGTGGTTTTTGCATTGTTGAAATTTGCCCTTCGATGTTAGAATACATTCTAAATAAATGCTATGTGTTGATGTGAGAGCTGGACTATAAAGAAGCCTTGGTGCCTAAGAATTGATGCTTTTGAACTGTGGTGTTGGGAGAAGACTCTTGAGGGTCCGTTGGACTGCAAGAACATCAAACCTATCAGTGTTTAAAGAAACCAACCATGACTATTCCTTGGAAGGACTGATGCTGAAGCTGAAGCTCCAATACATTGGCCACCTGATACAAAGAGCCGACTCATTAGAAAAGATGATGATGCTAGGGAAGACTAGGGCAGGAGGAAAAGGGGACTAAAATAATGAGATGGTTGGATGGTATCACTGACTCAATGGACATGAGTTTGAGCAAACTCTGGGAGATATTGAAGGATAGGGAAGCCTAGCGTGCTGCAGTTCATGGGGTCGCAAAAAGTAGGACATGACTGAGCAACTGAATGACAACAAATTTAATGCGCATTTTTTGCTTTATGTTTTGTTGTTGTTATTGTTGTTGTTAATGACTTATCACTTGCTCCTTATTTTATATTTATTTATTTTATTCACTATGGAAATGATGTTAGACAAAAAGCAAAATCAGGTGATTTTCTTATTTGAGTTCAGAATCTGTCATAAAGCAACAGTAACATCAACAATGCATTTGTCCCAGGAACAGCAAATGAACATACAGTGCAGTGGTGGTTCAAGACATTTTGCAAAGGAGGCAAGAGCCTTAAAGATGAAGCATGTAGTGGCCAGTTATCAGAAGCTGACAATGATCAATTGAGAAGACCACTGAAGCTGATTCTCTTCAAACTACATGAGAAGTTGCAGAAGAACTCTACATCAAACATTATATCCTCATTCAGCATTTGAAGGAAATTGGAAAGATGAAAAAGTCTGATACGTGGGTGCCTCATGTTGTTGTTCAGTTGAGTCTGACTCTTCATGACCCCAGGAACTGCAAAGCACCAGGCTTCCCTTTCCTTCACCAACTCCCAGACCTTGCTCAAACTCATGTCCCTTGAGTCAGTGATGCCATTCAACCATCCCTTCCTCTGTTGTCCCCTTTACCTCCTGCCTTCAGTCTTTCCCAGCATTAAGGTCTTTTCTAATGATTTGGCCCTTCGCGTCAGGTGGCCAAACTACAGGAGCTTCAGCTTCAGCCTCAGTCCTTCCAATGAAAATTCAGGATTGATTTTTTTAGGATTGACAGGTTTGATCTCCTTGTAGTCCAAGGTACTCAAGTTTTATCCAACACAGCAGTTCAAAAGCATCAATTCTTCAGTGCACAGCCTTCTTTAAGGTCCAGTTCTCACATCCATACATGACTACTGGGAAAATCATAGCTTTGACTAGACAGAGTTTTATTGCAAAGTAATGTCTTGCTTTTTAATACACAGTCTAGGTTGATGGTAGCTTTTCTTCCAAGGGGTAAGTGTATTTTAATTTTATAGTTGCAGTCACAATCTGCAATGATTTTGGAGCCCAATACAATAAAGTCTGTCACTGATTCCCCATCTATTGCCATGATGAAGAAATGGGACTGGATGCCATGATCTTCATACTTTAAAACTTAAGCTTTAAGCTAGCTTTTTCATTCTCTTATTTCAGTTTCATCAAGAGGCTCTAGTTCCTCTTCACTTTCTGCCATAAGGGTGATGTCATCTGCATATCTGAGGTTACTGATATTTCTCCCAGCAATCTTGATTCCAGCTTGTGCTTCATCCAGCCTGGCATTTCACATTATGTGCTCTGTATATACTTTAAAGGTAAAATGTACATGCAGTGAATATACCTTTATAAAAGTATAAAGCAGGGTGATGATATACAGCCTTGACAACTCCTTTCCCATTTTGGAACAAGTCCATTTTTCAATGCCCAGTTCTAACTGTTGCTTCTTGACCAGTATACAGGTTTCTCAGGAGGTAGGTAAGGTGGTCAGGTATTCCATCTCTTTAAGAATTTTCCACAGTTTATTGTGATCCACACAGTCAAAGGCTTTAGTGTAGTCAATGAAGCAGATGCTTTTCTGAAATTCTCTTGCTTTTTCTATGATCCAAAGAATGCTTGCCATTTGTTATTTGGTTCCTCTCCCTTTCCTTTATTCAGCTTGAACTTTTGGAAGTTCTCTTTTTGTGTGCTGTTAATTGCACTCATTTCACATGCTACTAAAGTAATGTTCAAATTCTCCAAGCCAGGCTTCAGAAATATGTGCACTGTGAACTTCCTGATGTTCAAGCTGGTTTTAGAAAAGGCAGAAGAACCAGAGATCAAATTGCCCACATCCGCTGGATCATGGAAAAAGCAAGAGAGTTCCAGAAAAACATCTATTTCTGCTTTATTGACTATGCCAAAGCCTTTGACTGTGTAGACCACAATAAACTGCGGAAAATTCTGAAACAGATGGGAATACCAGACCAGCTGATCTGCCTCTTGAGAAATCTGTATGCAGGTCAGGAAGCAACAGTTAGAACTGGTCATGGAACAACAGACTGGTTCCAAATAGGAAAAGGAGTACGTCAAAGCTGTATATTGTCACCCTGTTTATTTAACGTATATATGCAGAGTACATCATGAGAAATGCTGGACTGGAAGAAACACAAGCTGGAATCAAGATTGTCGGGAGAAATATCAATAACCTCAGATATGCAGATGACACCATCCTTATGGCAGAAAGTGAAGAGGAACTCAAAAGCCTCTTGATGAAAGTGAAAGTGGAAAGTGAAAAAGTTGACTTAAAGCTCAACATTCAGAAAACGAAGACCATGGCATCTGGTCCCATCACTTCATGGGAAATAGATGGGCAAACAGTGGAAACAGTGTCAGACTTTATATTTTGGGACTCCAAAATCACTGCAGATGGTGACTGCAGCCATGAAATTAAAAGACACTTACTCCTTGGAAGGAAAGTTATGACCAACCTAGATAGCATATTGAAAAGCAGAGACATTACTTTGCCAACAAAGGTTCGCCTAGTCAAGGCTATAGTTTTTCCTGTGCTCATGTATGGATGTGAGAGCTGGACTGTGAAGAAGGCTGAGTGCCGAAGAATTGATGCTTTTGAACTGTGGTGTTGGAGAAGACTCTTGAGAGTCTCTTGGACTGCAAGGAGATCCAACCAATCCATTCTGAAGGAGATCAGCCCTGGGATTTCTTTGGAAGGAATGATGCTAAAGCTGAAACTCCAGTATTTTGGCCATCTCATGCAAATAGTTGACTCATTGGAGAAGATTCTGATGCTGGGAGGGATTGGGGACAGGAGGAGAAGGGGACGACAGAGGATGAGATGCCTGGATGGCATCACTGACTTGATGGATGTGAGTCTGAGTGACCTCCGGGAGTTGGTGATGGACAGGGAGGCCTGGCGTGCTGTGATTCATGGGGTCACAAAGAGTCGGACACGACTGAGTGACTGATGTGATCTGATCTTGCTAGCATGTGAAATGAGTGCAGTTGTGTGGTAGTTTGAACATTCTTTGACATTGCTTTTCTTTGAGATTGGAATGAAAACTGACCTTTTCTAGTCCTGTGGCCACTGTTGAGTTTTCCATATTTGCTGGCATATTTTGCCTCATGAGATGACTGCAAGTCAAAAAAAATCATCATTTTGAAGTGTCATCTTCTCTTATTCTACACAACAACATTGGATCATTTCTCAATTGAATTGGTGCAGCAGGAAGTGAATTTTATATGACAACTGGTTATAACCAGCTCAGTGGTTGGACAGAGAAGAAGCCCTAAAGCATTTCCCAAAGCCAAAAATGCACCAAAAAAGGTCAAGGTCTTGTTTAGTGGTCTGCTGCCTGTCTGATCCACCTAGGCTTTCTGAATCATGGCAAAACCATTTCATCTGAGAAGTATGCACGTCAAATCAATGACATGAACCAAAAACTGGAAAACACTGATCAAAAGTAAGGACCGAATTCTTTATATGAACACCCGATTACATATCGCATAGCCAGTGCTTTAATAGTTGAACAAATTGAGCTATGAAGCTTTGCCTTGTCCACCGTATTCAGTTGGCCTTTTCCTGGCCAGCTACCATTTCATGCATTTGGAATGTGTTTTGCAGGGATACTGCTTCCACAACCAGCAGGAAGGAGAAAATGCTTTCCAAGAGTTCACTGAACTCCAAAACATAGATTTTTATGCTACAAGAATAAGCAGACTTATTTCTCATTGGCCAAATGTGTTGATTGTAATGGTTTCGATTTTGATTAATAAAGATGTGTTTGAGCCTATTTATAATGACTTAAATTCACAATCTGAAACAGTAATTACATTTGCACCAACCTAATAGTTTGGGATTGTCTATTAACAGTGAAAAAACCCACACACTCTATCAGATCAATGATGCTTACACATGAATATCCTACACAAATGCACACATGGGCATGTGCACTAAGACATATGTGGCTATGCATCTCAGGAGCATTTGTTATTTTCTCAAAGTGGAAATCACCCAAGTGGCCATTAATTTAGAAAAAGTACACAAATTGCAGTATCCACCTATTATTGATTAATTATTATGAAAATAAAGCTGCAAAACAATTTGATAAACACATATTTCATCAAAAGGAAAAAATATAAATCAACAATTATATCCATAAATTAAATTAAAATTATATTAAAAATAATAAAATAAATGTCCTTGGGGGGGTATTATAAAATTTTGGTCCTGGGAATGCACTCATCCATCAAAGTCTTAATGAAAAGGAACACAGTCATTATTCTAAATGGGTTAAAATTGAGGCTAATTTGAAGCTCAGGAAGAAAAAAAATGTTTGAAGTTTCCATGCTGTTCTATTTTTTAACCTGGGTTACAACAGTATTTGCTTTCATATAAATCTTTGACCAACCTTATTATTCTTTGCTGTTCATTGCATTTTTGCTGTAATGAAATAGCAATGTTAAAATAACTGAAGAATAACATAAAAAGGACAATTAACACATATGGGTATAATTTGCATTATGAAAAAAGACCATACTGTCATTCAATTAAATCATTTTTAGTTCAAATTAAATAATGGGGTTCTCATAAACACATAACTAAAAACTTTGTTCATTTATATACTCCTTCTTTGCCCCAGTAGTAGATTTCAGTTTTCATGACTTGTTCTCGGTATAAATAATTCTGTTTCTAAAAAGGAATCACTTGAACATAGCTTTTATCATTTGTTGTTGTTGTTTTGAACAAAATGCTTGTTTCTCTCAAGTAATGGCATAAAGTTACATATTGAATTCAGAAGCATTGGTTAATATTATCACAGCTGATGACATCTCATATCCAAAAAGTGTTAAAGTCGAAATAGGAAGATAAAGTATCTTATCAAGAATATGTTAATTTAGAAACAAAAGAGCATTTTAATCAGTAACCATCATGCTGTCCCCTTACTACAACTCACTCAGTTGCTAAGAGTCAAGAACACAATTCTATCAACTGCAATAAAATATACATCTGATTTTTCATTCATTTTCCATGCTAGACAGGAAAACTTCTTTATTCACTCAATTATCAGATAGTTCATTGGCCAGCATCAGTAACAACTACATGACCCACACATGAATTTGTGTGAGAATTTTCTTTCGGTTTACTAGTGATTTTGGTAGACAAGGAGCTACTGTCTAGGAAAAGATAGAGTGTCTAGTGATATGACTGAAAATTTTCCTGCATTTTGAAGCAATATGGAGACCAGAAATACACAAACCATCAAGCAAATTACTGTAAATGTATCAAGACATGTATTTTCAGGAATTATTGGGCAAAGGAATCTTGAATCACCTACAGAAGACAATGATGGAGGTCCAGCTGAAAATGACTGTTTTCATCTTCATTTCTGATATTTTCCAAATTATATTACTATTAATATTCCAAATTTAGGAGAACAAATCAGATTTGGCCTCAGTCAATTGCGGCAACTCAATGTGTTTATTCCTAAGATTTTCCTAAATTTTGGGCTTCCCAGGTGGCTCAGATGGTAAAGAATTTGCCTGCAGTGCAATTGACCCAGGTTTGATACCTGGGATGGGAAGATCCCTTGGAGAAGGGAATGACTATCTACTCCAGTATTCTTGCGTGGAGACTTCCATGGACAGAGGAGCTTGGTGAGTTATAGTCCATGGGGTCACAGTTTAATAAAATAGCAAACATAGTAATTATTAATCAAAGGAGTAAAAAGTTTTAATAAACATCAATTGTTAAGATTTATGCTAACCTAAGAGAAGCAACCTACAAAAACTTACAAAAAACAGTCTTTAGATGCAAAGAATAAAAATTGTGAAACCTTGTGAATGACATACTTGTCTATAGGGAAAAATATTAATAATGGTCAGGCAATTAAAAAAAACACATTTCATTACGTTTTACTAGCTAAATGATTGAATTAATGTCAGTACCAAAATGAGGATATGATCTAAAAAACTACCTGAGGTTTTTTTTTTTTCCTGTTTTCTTGTTTTTTTTTTTTTCTTTTTGAAGAAACAGTGTTAGAAATTTTAGCTGAGAAATTATACAGATGTAAAAAATGTATTAATACATTAGGCATATTGATATTGGGAGATAGCTAAGAAAATGTAGAAGACATTTTTCTATAATGCTAAAATGTTATTTGAAAAAAAAAAGCTAAAATAAGACCTAAATAAATGGTGATGTATCTTATCTATGAATTAGAAAAATATGAATACTCTTTGAATTAATTTTTATATTGAGTATAATTCCCTTCACAGACCTAAAAGGATTACTCATGAAAGAAATAAAAATTTTATATCAATATTCATAGTATAAAAATAAAGGAAAGCAGCTGTGAAGGTAACCTTAAGCAATAAATTCTACCTGGTTATAGAAGATATCAGGATATATTACAAATAAATAGTAGTTAATACAAAGAAATATTGCTTAGAATAAATCAATATATAAGGAGATTGAATAGATTATGAACACAGCTATGCACATATAGGAAGTTTGCATTTAAAAGAATTGACATTTCATACTAATGGAGAAATACAGAGCTATATGATGTTATTGGAACACATAGAAACACATATGGTTAAAATATAAATTATTTTCTATTTCAAATCATGTGAAAAACCAAATAGAAAATAAATCAACAAAAAATCAAAGAGCTACATACGAGAAACAAAACACTGTAATGTCGATATATAAGATAATATTTTACCCCAATAAAATTAAACCACTCAAAATTCATAGTCAAACAAAAATTTGCATAACTCAAAAACTAACATCAATATAGCAAAATTAAGACTTTCTGAATAATAAAATTCTTTGCATAAAGTAATGCCTGCCCAGAGATATATAAAGTCATATGAAACTTTAACTTGTAGAATATAAAATAATCTTTATACATATAGAAAAGAAAGATACATAATCTAATAGAATAGGCATTATCTACGCAAAGGCATTTTTCAGAAGAAATAATTCAAATACTGCATACATTTTAATTTTTGAATAAAATACAGGAGCACATTATGGAATAAACAATGCAGCACATAGCCACTTTTGTCTAAAAAGAACTCACAGACTGCAATTTCTTAAGGAACTTGGCCAAAAAGCTTTTCTGAAGATTTCTTTGTGAGACAGACTTCAAGAAGAGGAAACTTTTATCTGTGTGCTGGTAGCTGATGATGTGAGAGACTGAGAGGTTAACACAACACTCTCTCTGGCTGATGTACTAAGATTTGCTGTGAACTAATGATTGCCCTTTGTCTGTTAGCTCTGCTTCTTCTTTTAAAACAAATCATCCTATCAAAGCAAATTCAGTTTGTCATCTTAGGAGATCCCCTTCATTTGTAACCTGAGAAGTCAAGTGAGATCTTTGTATTTGTGTGATGTTTTTGTAACAGAGGCTTGTGAGAGATTGACATGGGGCTTTTATCAAGTAGGAACATATTCAATCTCTTTTTTCCCTTTAAAAAATTTCCTTTTCTTATTTTCTTTCTTTCTCTTTTTCTCCCTTCCTCTCTCCCTCCCTCCCACCTTTATTTCTCCCTTTCTTCTTTTCTCTCCTCTTTTTTTCCATAACATGTTTTAGACTGGAGCACTTGATTTGAAATATACAAGTCCCCTACACAGGAATGGGTTCCATTCTGAGAGTGCATCCACAAGTCCAGCTTGTTCATAAATCCAACAAAATTAACCTAAATACCCAACTAACACAATCAGCCATACAGTACTGTACTGTAATAGGTTTGTAATATATTTCACATAAAAATAATATATGCTATGCTATGCTAAGTCACTTCAGTCGTGTCCGACTCTGTGTGACCCCATAGACGGCAGCCCACCAGGCTCCCCCCGTCCCTGGGATTCTCCAGGCAAGAACACTGGACTGAGTTGCCATTTCCTTCTCCAATGCATGAAAGTGAAAAGTGAAAGTGAAGTCGCTCAGTCGTGTCCGACTCTTAGCGACCCCATGGATTGCAGCCTAACAGGCTCCTCTGTCCATGGAATTTTCCAAGCAAGAGTACTGGAGTGGGGTGCCATTTCATCATGTTTAATCTTACAGTGCAGTACCTTGCAAAGTACATTAGTACAGTATAACAGCTGGCATACAGGGCCTGGCATCGATGAACAAGCAGGGAGAGTTACTGACCAAAGGAGGAAGAAGAGCTAGGAGATGGTAGTAATGAAAGATCACCAGCCTTAGGAAATGGAGGGCAAACTGAAATTTCACTCACACCTTATGTGAATGAAACAAACACATTTGCTTCTTTGAAAGTTCACAACTTGAAGGTTTGTATGTAGGGAAGTTACAGTATTGATCATTGAAAAGGGTGGAACAATACATTCAAGTTTCTAAGAGATTTCTAAGAGTCAAGGACATCTTTGATCAGAAGTGGAAAAAAGTGTCCTTACCCTGTTCATGGCATTCCTGATGTCTCTGTAAGCCTTTGACACTCTTATTCACTAATCTAGAAGTATAGCCTAGAATAGATCTGACTCTGCAACAGGACTGAAAATACACGAACTTAGACTAATCAGGAACCAATCCAGCCACCATATAAAAATATCAACGACAAAAAAAAAAAAAAAAAGAAAGAAAGAAACAATAACAACAACATCTTGAAATTAAAACACTTTCAAAGCCAGGTCACAGTTGCAATAATGTTTCTTACTGCACCTAGAATTAAAAGTGCCAGTTAAGTATTTTATATCTGAAGCTATTTTAATAATAATATGATTTTAGAGGGCTTCCATTGTAGCTCAGTTGGCAAAGAATCTGCCTGCAGTGTAGGAGACCAGGGTTCCATCCCTGGGTTGGGAAGATCCCCTGGAGAAGGAAATGGCAACCCCCTCCAGTATCTTTGCCTGGAAAATCTCATGGACAGAAGAGCCTGGTGGGCTGCAGTCCATGGGGTCGCAAAAAGTCAGGCACGACTGAGCGACTAACACTTACTTAACACTATAATTTTAAAACTTTCAACTGTGTAAAGATTATAAGAAATATTACTTTTGTAATAAAATAGGCACAGGGATGGGAATTCCCTGATGGCTCAGCGGGTAAAAAAAATCCACCTGCGATGCAGTAGACACAGGTTCAGACCCTGTGTCTGGAAGATTCCTTGAAGGAGAAAATGGAAACCCACTCCAGTATTCTCACCTGAAAAATGCCATGGACAGAGAAATCTGTGTGCTACAATCCACTGGGTCACAGAGTCAGATATTACTGAGAGACTGAGCACAGGGCACACTCTGACAGGCACACATACAGATGGATATAGTTATTCATTTATCAGACTCCATTGGTTACAATACACATGACTTTAGGAATGTTAAATAAACTGAAGTTAGGTAGATATAAGGTAGTTTATAGAATTGATGGAGAAACAGAGAAGGGCATGTACAAGATAACTCCTGTGATGTCAGGTAGGACCCCATGGTTTGTTATTTTTGAACAGATACCAGAAAATACACAAGCACGCATACACACAAAACAACAAAAATACTTCAGTATGAACTTCTTTCTGACCATAGAATGTTTTATAAATGATTCAACTGCCAGAAGAAACATTAGTCTGGCTTAAAGTACAATCCCTTAATTATCACTGATTGAGTCCCATCAGAAACAGAATAACTCGAAGTGAGAGCTTTCCTCTAATGGGAATGTGAGGCACTGTTGCCACACACAGTGTAGATTTTCCCACAAGCAAAATCACCAAATATCTGCTGTCTCACTCATGAATTGCCACTAACTGTAGCATAGGCGTATTCTTACTTCCATACATAATTTCACAATATGTACACTAAACATCATTTATTGTTATTCTAATATGCTATCTAAGCCAAGTAACACATAGAGAATAATTTTAATGTTATAGACAAATAAGATTTGTAAATGTGTATAAAATCATATGCATAATATAAACTAAATATAGCTGTGCAGAAAATGTTTGAGTAAAGGAGTAATCATAATAGGTGAGATAGATACGAATGTTCTTGAGCATGTGGGAAAACAAATTATTTTAAAATTATGTTTGCTTTTCTAAATTTGTATTTCTTACTTTCTTAAAATTATATGCCAATATTTAACATGGTTGAAAATGTCAAATTATTCAGCTAAATGTAAAATACTATGTTTGTACTTAGAAGAAACAGTCAATTCATGCCTTTTTCATTTGATAGTTATATTCTCAATAGAATATTATTTAAAGTCTCTGAATTTTTCTCCTAAACAGTAAAATAAAGATAATAAAGCTTATCTACAATATTTTTTTAAGTAGAAATGAAAGGTTCCAGTACAAGTGATTTCAATGTTTGAGAAATTATTAAATAGTATGTGTTAATAAAAATTTGAAGTAATAACCAAGACAGGAAGGTGAAATTTGAGTTCATTTTAAGTTGATGTTAAGATAATCATAGGAGTAGGAGTTGAGGGTGAGAATTATGATTATAATACTTTTCACATCCAGATGAAAACAGCATACACCTTTCTCGAAAAATGATTAAATATATAAATTAAAAAATCTCTCTATCATTATATAAGTTGAATAAAATGCTTTATACTATTGCTTTATAACTTGATTTAATTCTCTTTGATAGATAAAAGCTTACATTTTAAATATCATCAAATTAATTTAATATTTCAAACATTTGGTGAGTCAGAAACAGCTCAAATTGGCAGTGCACTGATCAAATACAAGATGCAGTTCTAGATATTTGAAACAAAAGAAAACAAGACAGAAAGGAAAACCTTGTCTTGGATATTTTATTTCAGGGGAAGAGAATCAGGCAGGCATAATGAATAACAAATATTAAAATAACAGATATAAAATTAATGTAGTTTCTAAATATAAAATTGGAAGGGGGTAGAAAGATCAAAAGTTCTGTGGTAAATGGTTGGGATTTTAAACACAGTAGTCATGATAGCAGTTAGGGGAATAAAAGGAGTTGACAGGAAGTGTTCTACTGTTATTTGGATGAAAGATGTGGGTGGCCCAAGTAACTGTAGTGCAATGCCTCTAAAATGAGAAGAACTATCCGTGGTTTATAATAAGGGCAGGAGTGTCAAATAAGCAGGAAAAGTTCTTCTGATTTGAATGAAAAACATCCTCAGCTCATAGCTATATCTGGAGCCCCTATATATCTTGAACTAACCTTTTCAAAGAATCAGGCTCTCCAGTTTACCTGGTGTGTTGGTGACCAGTAAGAAGAAGAACATGATGGAGAAGGCAGTAAGACATATACTCAGTAATCAGAATGCTGGGGAAAAGAAGGAACATCTTTATTTTAGTGAAAAGAACCTGAATACTCAGAAATGAAAGTAATTTGGCTAGTCAGTAGACTGAAACCTTAGCACTTTTTCATCTCATTCGAGATGCTTCGTTTGTCATTGGAGATACAAATTTAAACAGCACACTCATTTTTTCTTTTTGTTATTGTTCTTCAAAACGTGGTTTGAAATCTAGTAACCATAAAATTGCTTTCATGATGGCTCAGTGGTAAAGAATCTGCCTGCCAATGCAGAAGATGCACGAGACACAGGTTTGATCCCTGGATTGGGAAGATCCCTTAGAGAAGGAAATGGCAACCTACTCCAGCATTCTTGCCTGGAGAATTCCGTGGACAGAGGAGCCTGGTGGGCTATAGTCCAAGGGGTCACAAAAGAGTCAGATGTGGCTTAGCAACTAAATAACAGCAACAACTACAAACTTAGGTGTGCATTTAATAATGGGGTGTGAGGGAGACAACCATTTGAACATGGTTAAGTGGATTTAAAAAGAAGCGAGAGGGATAAAAAGAGATCAAAAGTATAAGCAAGGTTTAACATTCAAGAGCCAAAAGATGAGTTTTATAGGACAGGAGCCACAATTCTCAATAGTCATAGGTTTATATTTTTATTTCAGGTATAAAAGCAGACACAGGTAATGAACAAGAATAAATGTCACAGGAGTTGAGCCATTTTTCTAATACAAATAGATGAATTTTTGTTCCCACTGAGAAACTAAACATACCAGATTAAAAAAAAATAATAATAAAATAAACAACAAAAGGTAACACTTGTATTAAATAGCTAGCAAGCTAATGAGATTAATCAATATTTCAGAAATCTAAGTAAAGAAGACATGAAAATATAGATTGAACCTTAAAGCTGATTGTGAACAAGGAAATATTGCCAAGCTGACTTGAGCATTATGCAGGAAACAACAGACATGGCCTTTGGCCACTATCAGCAGAGAATTAAATAGGAAATCCTCCCCCAGTAAAACTGGAACCAAGAGGCTAAATCCTAAATTTAAGGATGATTAAGAGCTAAACATTCCCTATTTCCACAGATCCAGTAACCTACAACAGAAATTCTATTATTTAACAGTAAGCGCAGGAGTAAAAACAAAAATAATGCCTGAGAAGCTGAAATGACTAGCCTGGCCTAAACCAAGTTGTGGTCCAAATTCACAGTAAATAGGTAAATTCAAAATAATCTCAGACAGGGATTAAATTTTAAAATGGCATGATCTGTAAGTGGCTGAGGTGACAAGCAGCAAAGAAAGTAAATCATCTCTGGAAGAATTTACCATCAATATAATCCGAAACGATATCTTTATGCCACTGTTACATCAGTGTCCCTGAGAGAAAGATTTTGGAGCTTCCTATTTTGCCATCTTGCTGTCATCAGTCAGGTTATTTATTTTTTATTGGTGTGTGGTTGTTCAGTCACTAAGTCATATGCAACTTACTGCAACCCCATGGACTGTAGCATGTCAGGCTCCTTTGTCTTCCACCATCTCCTAGGATTTGCTCAAATTCATGTCCATTGAGTCAGTGATGCTATCTAACCATCTCATCATCTGCCGCCCCCACCTCTTTTTGCCTTCACTCTTTCCCAGCATCTGAGTCTTTTCCATTGAGTTAGTTCTTCAGTCAAGTGGCTGAAGCATTGGAGCTTGAGATTCAGCATGTCTTAACAATGGATATTCAGGGTTGATTTCCTTTAGGATTGACTGGTTTCAACTCCATGCAGTCCAAGGGACTCTCAAAAGAGTTCTCTTCAATACCACTATTCGAAAGTATTAATTCTTCCATGCTCAGCCTTCTTTATAGTCCAACTCTCACATAGCTCTGACTGTATGGACCTTTGTCAGCAAATTCATGTCTCTGCTTTTTAATAACGCTGTCCAGGTTTGTCTGTTCTTTTCTTCCAAGGAACAAGTGTCTTTTAATTTCATAGCTGCAGTCACTAGGTTTTGTTTTTGTTAATTGTATAGAGTTTTTCTATCTTCAGCTGCAAAGAATATAACCAATCTGATTTCAGTACAGAACATTTGGTGATATCCATGTATAGCATCATCTCTTGTCTTTCTTGGAAAAGAATATTTGCAATAATCAGCATTTTCCTTGACAAAACTCTGTTATCCTTTACCCTACTTCATTTTGTACTCCAAGGCCAAACTTGCAAGTTATTTTGGATATCTCTTGACTTCCTACTTTTGCATTCTAATCCTCTGTGATGAAAAGAACATTTTTTTTTTTTTTGATGTTAGTTCTAGAAGGTGTTTTGGGTCTTCATAGAACTAATTAATTTCAGCTTCTTTGGCATCAGGTGTGTGGTAAAATCTATTAGCTATTCTGTGTATTATTTCATTTCATGATAATTCCCTAAGAACGAGTCAGTATGCTTAACTTTGTGTAAAAATAATATGACTTATTCTCAACAGCTTTTCTTATGGAAGACTAGCATTTTGGTATATGCTAGGAATAGAATTAGTATACATGATCAGTCTTCAATAAAAACCTTGAACATTCTGTCTTTAATAAACTTCCTTGGATATTATTTTCATTTTTCTTGGAGGTTGTTTGAATTTTTCGTATTAATTTATATGAGTATTTTATATAATTCATTCTTGGTTCATAAACTCAAGGAAGACATATGACAAGGAGAAAGATGTTGATTTCTAAGAACTTATTATGCCAATAGGAGACAATAGGTCTATGCTCAGTCACTCAGCCATGTCTGACTCTTAGCTACTCCATAGACTGTGTGTAGGCTACCAAGTTCCTCTGTCCATGAAAAGTTCCAAGCAAGAATATTGGAGCAAGTCTCCATTCATACAACAGGGGATCCTCCTGACCCAGGGATCAAACCTGGGTCTCTTGTGTCACCTGCATTTACACATAGGTTCTTTACCACTGCACTACCTGCCTTAGTAACTACTAATTTCAATTTGGGAGGAAAATCTTAGTAAAATTGTGTTTTTGCTAAGACTTCAGATCCTCATTCAAGAATCAAAATAATTTCTACTGATAAGAAGTGGTTATGTAATGAAAATCCAAGGTTGGAAAAGATCAGTACAAGCACACAAATAACAATGAGGTTACCATGAAGAGGTACCTTTTAGATAAAAGAGTTACATTATATCTGATTTTTTTTTTTACTTTATTTTTTAATTGAAGGATAATTGCTTTACAGAATTTTGTTGTTTTCTGTCAAACTTCAACATGAATTAGCCATAGGTATACATGTATCCCCTCCCTTTTGAAGTTCCCTCTGATCTCCCACCCCTCTAGATTGATACAGAACCTCTGATTGAGTTTCCTGAGCCATATAACAAATTTCCTTTGGCCATCTCTTTTACATATGGTAATATAAGTTTCCATGTTACCTTTCCATACATCTCCCCCTCTCCTTCCCTCTCCTCATGTCCATAAGTCTATTCTCTATGTCTGCTTCTCCATTGCTGCTCTGTAGATAAATTCTTCAGGACCATTTTTCTAGATTCCATATATATGTGATATAATACAATATTTCTCTTTCTCTTTCTGACTCACTTCACCCTGTATAATAGGTTCTAGGTTCATCTGCCGCATCAGAAATGACTCAAATGTGTTCCTTTTTATGGCTGAGTAATAGTCCATTGTGTATATGTACCACTACTTCTTTATCCGTTCATCTGTTGATGGACATCTAGGTTGCTTCCACATTCTAGCTATTGTAAATGTGCTGCAGTGAACAATGGGATACATGTGTCTTTTTCAATTTTGGTTTCCTCAGAGTATATTGTGGAATAGAAGGACTTGCACTCATCTTCTCCTGCAAGAACTCCAAAATTACAACTTGCTGCTGAACAACTGCCAACAGGAGAATGTTGGATCTTACCAAAAAAAGATACTTATGTCCAAAAGTAAAGGAGAAGCCCCAGCAAGAGAGTAGGAGAGGCAAAATCACATTTAGAATCAAACCCCATGCTGGCCAGAGATGCTCAGAGGGCTCAAACAAATCTTGTACACACTAGGACCACAGAGACTGAGACAGAGCTGTGTTTGAGTGTTGCCTGTGGAGGAGGGGTGAGGGTCAGCAGTGGCCTGCTGCAGGGCAGGGGCTCTGGGTGCAGCACACCTGGGTATGGCATAAGCCCTCTTGGAGGAGGTTGCCATTAACCCATTATAGAGCCCCCAGAACTTACACAGGACTGGGAAAACAGACACTTTGGAGGGCACAAACAAAACCTTGTGTGAATTAGGACCCAGGAGAAAGGAGCAGTGACCCAACAAGAGATTAACATAGACTTTTCTATGAGTTTCCAGGAGTCTCTGGTGGAGGCATGTATTGACAGTGGCTTGCTGCAGGTTTGGGGGCAGTGAGTGCAGCAGTGCATGCATGGGACCTTTTGAAGGAGGTCACCATTATCATCATTACCTCCACCATAGTTTGGCCTCAGGTCAAACAACAGGGTGGGGAGAGGGACACAGCCCCACACATCAACAGAAATTGGACTAAAGATTTACTGAGCATGGCCCCACCCACCAGAACAAGACCCAGTTTCCCCCTCAGTCAGTCTCTCTTATCAGGAAGCTTCCATAAGCCTTTTATCTTTTAATCCTTATACATAACAGGGCAGACATAATGAAAACCACAATGACAGAAAACTAACTAAACTGATCACATGGACTACAGCCTAACCTACTCAATGAAACTATGAGGCCCCTAGTAGGGCCTCCCAGGATGCACAGGTCATTGTAGAGAGTTCTGACAAAATGTGATCCACTGGAGAAGGGAATGGCAAACCACTTCAGTATTCTTGCCTTGAGAACCCCATGATTAGTAAGAAAAGGCAAAAAAATAGGAAAATGAAACATTAACTCCCCAGGTTGGTAGGTGCCCAATATGCTACTGGAGATTGGTGGAGAAATAAACCCAGAAAGAATGAAGAAACAGAGCCAAATAAAAAACAACACCCAGTTGTGGATGTGACTGGTGACATAAATAAAATCCAATGTTGTAAAGAGAAATATTGCAAAGGAACCTGGAATGTTAGTTCTATGAATCAAGGCAAATTGGAAGTGGTCAAACAGGAGATGGCAAGAGTGAACAATGACATTTTAGGAATCAGTAAACTAAAATGGACTGGAATGGGTGAATTTAACTCAGATGACCATTATATCTACTACTGTCAGCAATAATCCCTTAGAAGAAATGGGGTAGCCATCATAGTCAACAAAAGAGTCTGAAATGCAGTACTTAGATGCAATCTCAAAAACAACAGAATGATCTCTGTTGATTTCCAAGGCAAACCATGCAATATCATGGTAATCTAAGCCTATGTCCTTACCAGTAATGCCAAAGAAGCTGAAGTTGAATGGTTCTATGAAGACCTACAAGACCTTCTAGAATTAACACCCCCAAAATATGTCCTTTTCATTATAGGGGACTTCAATGCAAAAGTAGGAAGTCAAGAGATACCTGGAGTACCAGGCAAATTTGGCCTTGGAGTAGAAAATAAAGCAGGGCAAAGGTTAACAGAGATTTGCTAAGAGAATGCACTGGTCATAGCAAACACCCTCTTCCAACAACACAAGAGAAGACTCTACACATGGACATCACCAGATGGTCAATACCAAAATCAGATTGATCATATCCTTTGCAGCCTAAGATAGAGAAACTCTATACGGTCAGTAAAAACAAGACTGGGTGTTGACTGCAGCTTAGATCATGAACTCCTCATTGCCAAATTCAGACTTAAATTGAAGAAAGTAGGGAAAACTACTAGAACATTCTGGTATGATATAAGTAAAACCCCTTATGATTATACAGTGAAAGTGACAGATTCAAGGGATTATATCTGATAGACAGAGTGCATGTCTCAGGTTTCCCAGCATCCAGTCCAATCACTTCATGGCAAATAGGTGGGGAAACATTAGAAACAATGAGGGACTTTATTTTGGGGGGATCCAAAATCACTGCAGATGGTGACTGTAACAAAGAAATTAAAAGATGCTTGCTCCTTGAAAGAAAAGCTATGTTCAACCTACACAGCATATTAAAAAGTAGAGACATTACTTTACCAACAAAGGTCTGTCTAGTCAAAGCTATGGTTTTTCCCATGGTCATGTATGGATGTGAGAGTTGGAGTATAAAGAAAGCTGAGCACCGAAGAACTGATGCTTTTGAATTGTGGTGTTGGAGAAGACTCTTGAGAGTCCCTTGGACAGAACAGAGATCCAACCAGTCCATCCTAAAGGAAATCAGTCCTGAATATTCATTGGAAGGGCTGATGATGAAGATGAAACTCCAATACTTTGGCCACCTAATGTGAAGAACTGACTCACTAATAAAGATCCTGATGCTGGGAAAGATTGAAGGTGGGAGTAAAAGGGGACGGGATGACAGAGGAAGAGATGGTTGGATGGCATCCATAACTAAGTAAGCTCCGGGAGTTGGTGAAGAACAGGGAAGCCTGATGCGCTGTAGTCCACGGTGTTGAAAAGAGTCGGAGACAACTGAGCAACTGGACTGAACAGGGTATATGTCTAGGAGTGGTATTGCTGGGTCATATGCTGGTTTTATTTCTAGTTTTTTAAGGATTCTCCATTCCGTCTTCCATAGTGGCTGTATCAATTTCCATTCCCACCAACAGTGCAAGAGCCTTCCCCTTTCTGCACACCCTCTCCAGCATTTATTGTTTGTCGACTTTTCGATGATGGGCATTCTGACCATTGTGGGGTGATATGTCATTGTGGTTTTGAGAAATTCAATTTCTAGGCAGGTTGATAAGAATTCCAGGGGTCCCTCAGGAGACAGGAGTCTGAGGTTCTCAAGGAGGAGATAGGGGTCTGGAATTCTCAAGGAGGAGGAAAGAACAAACAAACAACACACTTTTTTTTTTTTTTTTCTTCTCTACATTCCTTAGTCTTAGTCAAATAAAAAATCTTTTTCTTTAAGCCCAGAACTGATGATTACACAACAAAGAGCTCAATTTAAACTCTGTACTAGGGTTTATAAAACAACAATGTATCCTGGTTGAGAAGATACTCCTTCTCAAAAATCTTCTGACTAATCCTGATATCTTAGAATGTATATTATGGGAGTGGGTCTGGTAAGATCTTTTTATTTTTAAGTTCTCATCCTGTTTGGAGAAGGCAATGGCATCCCACTCCAGTACTCTTGCCTAGAAAATCCCATGGAAGGAAGAGCCTGGTAGGCTGCAGTCTATGGGATTGCTAAGAGTCGGGCACGACTGAGCGCCTGAACTGAATTTAACTGAATAATGAGTGATGTTGAACATCTTTTCATGTTTGTTGGCCATCTGTAGGTCTTCTTTGGAGAAATGTCTGTTTAGGTCTTTTTCCCACTTTCTGATTGCATTGCTTGTTTTTCTGGCATTGAGTAGTATGAGCTGCCTGTATATTTTGAAAACTATCCTTTGTCAGTTGTTTCACTTGTTATCAGATTAGATCAGAGCAGAACAGTCGCTCAGTCCTGTCCGACTCTTTGCGACCCCATGAATCACAGCATGCCAGGCCTCCCTGTCCATCTCCAACTACGAGAGTTCACTCAGACCCATCCACCGAGTCAGTGATGCCATCCAGCCATCTCATCCTCTGTCGTCCCCTTTTCCTCCTGCCCCCAATCCCTCCCAGCATCAGAGTCTTTTCCAATGAGTCAACTCTTCGCATGAGGTGGCCAAAATACTGGAGTTTCAGCTGTAGCATCATTCCTTCCAAAGAAATCCCAGGGCTGATCTCCTTCAGAATGGACTGGTTGGATCTCCTTGCAGTCCAAGGGACTCTCAAGAGTCTTCTCCAACACCACAGTTCAAAAGTATCAATTCTTCAGCACTCAGCCATCTTCACAGTCCAGCTCTCACATACATACATGACCACAGGAAAAAAACATAGCCTTGACTAGACTAACCTTTACTGGCAAAGTAATGTCTCTGCTTTTGAATATGCTATCTAGGTTGGTCATAACTTTCCTTCCAAGGAGTAAGCGCCTTTTAATTTCATAGCTGCAGTCATCATCTATAGTGATTTTGGAGCCTAGGAAAATAAAGTCTGACACTGTTTCTCCATCTATTTCCCATGAAGTGATGGGACCGGATGCCATGATCTTCGTTTTCTGAATGTTGAGCTTTAAACCAACTTTTTCACTCTCTACTTTCACTTTCATCAAGAGGCTTTTTAGTTTCTCTATACCCTCTGCCATAAGGGTGGTGTCATCTGCATATCTGAGGTTATTGATATTTCTCCCGGCAATCTTGATTCCAGCTTGTGTTTCTTCCAGTCCAGCGTTTCTCATGATGTACTCTGCATATAAGTTAAATAAACAGGGTGACAATATACAGCCTTGACGTACTCCTTTTCCTATTTGGAACCAGTCTGTTGTTCCATGTCCAGTTCTAACTGTTGCTTCCTGACCTGCATACAGATTTCTCAAGAGGCAGATCAGGTGGTCTGGTATTCCCATCTCTTTCAGAATTTCCTACAGTTTAATGTGAGCCACACAGTCAAAGGCTTTGGCATAGTCAATAAAGCAGAAATAGATGATTTTCTGGAATTCTCTTGCTTTGTCCATGATCCAGTGGATATTAGCAATTTGATCTCTGGTTCCTCTGCCTTTCTAAAACCAGCTTGAACATCTGGAAGTTCACAGTTCACGTATTGCTGAAGCCTGGCTTGGAGAATTTTGAGCATTACTTTACTAGCATGTGAGATGAACGTAATTGTGCTGTAGTTTGAGCATTCTTTGGCATTGCCTTTCTTTGGGATTGGATGAAAACTGACATTTTCCAGTCTTGTCGCCACGGCTGAGTTTTCCAAATTTGCTGGCATATTGAGTGCAGCACTTTCACAGCATCATCTTTAAGGATTTGAAAGAGCTGAACTGGAATTCCATCACCTCCACTAGCTTTGTTCGTAGTGATACTTCCTAAGGCCCATTTGACTTCAAATCAGGATGTTTGGCTCTAGGTCAGTGATCACATCATCGTGATTATCTGGGTCGTGAAGATCTTTGTACCGTTTTTCTGTGTATTCTTGCCACCTCTTCTTAATATCTTCTGCTTCTGTTACGTCCATACTATTTCTGTCCTTTATCGAGCCCATCTTTGCATGAAATGTTGCTTTGGTATCTCTGATTTTCTTGAAGATATCCTTAGTCTTTCCCATTCTGTTGTTTTTCTTTATTTCTTTGCACTGATTGCTGAAGAAGGCTTTCTTATCTCTTCTTTCTATTCTTTGGAACTCTGCATTCAGATGCTTATATCTTTCCTTTTCTCCTTTGCTTTTTGCTTCTCTTCTTTTCACAGCTATTTGTAAGGCCTCCCCAGACAGCCATTTTGCTTTTTTGCATTTCTTTTCCATGGGGATGGTCTTGATCCCTGTCTCCTGTACAATGTCACGAACCTCATTCCATAGTTCATTAGGCACTCTATCTATCAGATCTAGGCCATGGTGGAGAGATCTGACAGAATGTGGTCCACTGGAGAAGTGAATGGCTAACCACTTCAGTATTCTTGCCTTGAGAACACTATGAACAGTATGAAAAGGCAAAATGATAGGATATTGAAAGAGCCACTCCCCAGGTCAGTAGGTACCCAATATGCTACTGGAGTTCAGTGGAAAAATAACTCCAGAAAAATGAAGGGATGGAGCCAAAGCAAAAACAATACCCAGCTGTGGATGTGACTGGTGATCGAAGCAAGGTCTGATGCTGTAAAGAGCAATATTGCATTGGAACCTGGAATTTCAGGTCCATGAATCAAGGCAAATTGAAAGTGGTCAAACAAGGGTTGGCCAGAGTGAATGTCAACATTCTAGGAATCAGCGAACTAAAATGGACTGGAATTGGTGAATTTAACTCAGAGGACCATTATACCTACTACTGCGGGCAGGAATCCCTCAGAAGAAATGGAGTGGCCATCATGGTCAACAAAAGAGTCCGAAATGCAGTACTTGGATGCAATCTCAAAAACGACAGAATGATCTCTGTTCGTTTCCAAGGCAAACCATTCAATGTCACAGTAATCCAAGTCTATGCCCCAGCCAGTAACACTGAAGAAGCTGAAGTTGAATGGTTGAACGGTTCTATGAAGACATGCAAGACCTTTTAGAACTAACACCCAAAAAAGATGTCCTTTTTTGGGGACTGGAAATGCAAAACTAGGAAGTCAAGAAACACCTGGAGTAACAGGCAAATTTGGCCTTGGAATACAGAATGAATCAGGGCAAAGGCTAATAGAGTTTTGCCAAGAAAATGCACTGGTCATAACAAACACCCTCTTCCAACAACACAAAACAAGACTCTATACATGGACATCACCAGATGGTCAACACCAAAATCAGATTGATTATATTCTTTGCAGCCAAAGATGGAGAAGCTCTATACAGTCAGCAAAAACAAGACCAGGAGCTGACTGTGGCTCAGGCCATGAACTCCTTATTGCCAAATTCAGACTTAAATTGAAGAAAGTAGGTAAAGCCACTAGACAATTCACTTGCTATAGTTTTTCCCATTCTGAGGGTTTTCTTTTCACCTTGCTTGTAGTTTCCTTTGCTGTGCGAAAGTTTTTAAGTTTAATCAGGTCCCATTTTTTTACTTTTGCTTTTATTTCTGTTGCTCTAGGAGGTGGGTCATAGAGGATCTTGCTTTGATTTATGTCATTGAGTGTTCTGCCTATGTTTTCATCTAAGAGTTTTACCTTTTCTGGTCTTACATTTAGGTCTTTAATACATTTTGAGTTTATCTTTGTGTATGATGTTAGAAAGTGTTGTAGTTTCATTCTATTACATGAAGTTGTTCATTTATCTCATTACCAATTATTGAAGAAACTATCTTTGCCCCATTGTATTTTCTTGCCTTCTTTGTCAAAAATAATATACCCATGGGTGGGTGGATTTATTTCTGAGCTTTCTATCTTGTTCCATTGGTCTATATTTCTGCTTTTTGCCAGTACCTTATTGTCTTGATGACTGTAGCTTTATAGTATAATCTGAAGTCAGAAAGGTTGATTCCTCCAGCTGCATTCTTCTTTCTCAAGACTGCTTTAACTATTTGGAGTCTTTTGTGTTTGCATATGAATTGTAATTTTTTTTTTATTCTAATTCTGTGAAAAATACCATTGGTAAGTTGATAGGGATCACATTGAATCTGTAGATTGTGTTTGGTAGTGCAGTCATTTTCACAATATTGTTTCCTTCTACCCAAGAACATGGAATATCTCTCCATCTGTTTATGTCATCTTTGATTTCTTTCATTAGCATCTTATAATTTTCTGTGTACAGTTCTTCTGTCTCCTTAGGTAAGTTTATTCTTAGATATTTAATACTTTTTGTTACAATGGGATTGATTCCTTGATTTCTCTTTCTGATTTTTCATTGTTAGTATATAGAAATGCACGGATTTTGTATCCTTTGACTTTGCTAAATTCAACTTTGCTAATGTTCCTGATTAACTCTAGTAATTTTCTTATATTGTCTTTAGGGTTTTCTGTGTACAGTATCATGTCATCTGCAAACAGTGAAAGCTTTATTCTTCTTTTCAGATCTGGATTCCTTTTATTTCTTTCTTATCTCTGATAGTTGAAGTTAGGACTTCCAAAAATATGTTGAATAATAGAGGTGAAAGCAGATGCCCTTGTCTTGTAGGGGATATGCTTTCAGTTTTTCACCATTGAGAGTAATGTTTTCTGTAGGCTTATCATATATGGACTTAACATGGGAAATAGATGGGGGAAACAGTGGGAAAAGTGTCAGATTTTATTTTTCTGGGCTCCAAAATCACTGCAGATGGTGACTGCAGCCATGAAATTAAAAGACTCTTACTCCTTGGAAGGAAAGTTATGACCAACCTACATCACATATTCAAAAGCAGACACATTACTTTGCCAACAAAGGTTCGCCTAGTCAAGGCTATGGTCTTTTCTGTGGTCATGTATGGATGTGAGAGCTGGACTGTGAAGAAGGCTGAGTGCCGAAGAATTGATGCTTTTAAACTGTGGTGTTGGAGAAGACTCTTGAGAGTGCCTTGGACTGCAAGGAGATCCAACCAGTCCATTCTGAAGGAGATCAGCCCTGGGATTTCTTTGGAAGGAATGATGCTAAAGCTAAAACTCCAGGGCTTTGGCCACCTCATGCGAAGAGTTGATTCATTGGAGAAGACTCTGATGCTGGGAGGGATTGGGGGCAAGAGGAGAAGGGGACAACAGAGGATGAGATGGCTGGATGGCATCACTGACTCGATGGATGTGAGTCTGAGTGACCTCCGGGAGTTGGTGATGGACAGGGAGGCCTGGCGTGCTGCGATTCATGGGGTCGCGAGGAGTGGACACGACTGAGCGACTGATCTGATCTGATCTGATGTTGAGGTAGGTTCCTTCTATGTCCATTTTTTGAAGAGTTTTAATCATAAATGGGTGATGAAATTTGCCAAAGACTTTTTCTGCATCTATTGAGATGATCATATGGTTTTTAATCTTTCAGTTTATTAATATGTTTTATCACATTGATTGATTTGCACATATTGAAGAATCCTTGCATTCCTGGAATAAACAGCAACTGGATCATGGTGTATGGGCTTTTTGACGTGTTGCTGAATTCTATTTGCTAAAATTTTTGTTTAGGATTTTTGCATCTATGGTCTTCAGCGATATTGGCCTGTAGTTTTCTTTTTTTGTGTTCTCTTTGTCTGGTTTTGGTATATGGGTGATCGTGGCCTCGTATTAAAGAAAGGGAGATAAAAGGATTTATATATATTAAAGATTAACTGCAAAGGGAAAAGAACAGTAGGAAAAGCAAGCAAAGGAATAATGTAGAAAAAATAATAGATTTAAAAATTAACATTAAAAATGAGAAAACAAAATTTAAAAAGGAAAATTCCATAGAGCTGCAAAAGTCCAATGCAGAGGCAGAGATTTATAACAACAATGAAAAATGTGACTGAGAAAAAAAATAAAAGCTCATAAGCTTAATTAGATTTTATAGTGGCAATAAAATTGACAACTACAACAGAAGTGGGGGGAAAGAAAAAAATAATCCAAAAGAATCTACATTACAAGTCAAAACGTAGGAATACTAACTGTTTTTTTGAGTCATTGCTGTCAGAGTCCTTTTCCTCTCTAGGAGTCACAGTCTACCTCACCTCCCTAGAATGCCCTCCAACACTGTGCTGATCTCTGGACCTGCTATGGGGGCAACTTAGATTCTAATCTGGTCCAACTCCTGTGTGTTCTTGCCTCCAATGTCTACAGCCATCAGAACTAATGTGTTTTCTTTGGTGGGAGCTCTCAATGACCTTTTATATTTTCCATAGACATAGAGTCTGCTTAGTTGATCATGTGGGTTTAATCTGCTGCTTGTACAGCTGGTAGGAAGGTTTTGGGTCTTCTTCCTTAGCCACACTGCCCCTGGGTTTCCATTGTGGTTTTATTTCCACCTCTGCATGTGGGTCGTCCACTGGGGTTTGCTCCTGTGGCTGCCCTGGAGGCCTTGGGTTTGACCCTGTGAGGGCCAGGTGTGGAAGTGGTGCAGCTGCTTGGGTCACAGGGGTTCTGGCAGTACCAGGTACTCAGGGAAGTTGGCGGCTAGGGCAACAGAAAATATAGTGGTTTAGAAGGTTATGGCAATCAATATTGGCCAATATGCCCCAGTATTCTTGCCTGGAGAACCCCTCTTCCTCACAGAGAAGCCTGGCAGGCCATAGTCTGCAGGGTCTCACAGAGTCGGACACTACCAAAGCAACCCTGCATGCTTGGACCCAAGACTTTTGTGCCTGTGGCAGCTCTGCCCAGTGAGAGTTGAGTGTGAAGGTGGTGCAGCTGCTCGGCTTGCAGGGACCTTAGTGGCTCCAAGTGTGCAGGGACACAGACTGCCTCTGCCACAGGAGTTATGGTCCTATCAGAGTCTTTTTGAGTCTCTTGTAGCTGGCAATCAGAAGGCTTCTTCCGCCAGTATTTCCCTGTAGTTTTGCCCATTCAAGCAATTAAAAGGCTCCCTTGCCTGGGGTCCTCTCTTGTTCAGCACGTCAGGCACGTAGAGTGGCCCCCCTGGCTGGGGTCCTACTCTGTAGATCGGGGCATCAGGCACTTAAAGGGGCACCCTGGGTGGGGTTCTGCTCTGTACTTCAGAGCATCAGGGTTTGATGGGCCAGCTTCTCTACTGTTCAGCTGTCCATGTGCCCTGTGGGGGGAGAGAGGCTGTGATGGGTCCACACCCTGTGCATGACTCAGCAGTATCACCTTGCTTCCATGGCTACCTGGCTTTCCTCCACAAGAATTTCCCACCACAATCTCCTCCCTTACATCCCCTCAATTCATCTCTCCACAGTCAATAGCAGCCCTTGCCCTGGGATTGCTCCACAATCCCTAAACTCCAGATCCCAATCTCTGCGCCTTCCAGGAGACCTTCATCCCTATCTGAGGTATGTATGACTGTGACAAGGACTATCTGATTCACCTTCCATTTAGGCTGCCACAGATCAGCTGTTTCACTCTCAGCCTTAAATATTTCTCCTCTGACTCAGACAATTGCCCCTGTTTCAGTTCCCCCACCGGCCGAGGGCAGGTCCAGTCCTACTAACACTCCTGTTTCCCCCCTAGTTCCTTTGTCTTACTGAGTTTTGCACGTTCTATATGTTCTTTTCCACTGGTCATGTATCCTGTCCTGCTTTAAGCTGGTGTTCTGCATGCACTTCTGTGTCTGAAGGTGTGTTCCTGATGCAACCAAGGAGAGAGATGTGCTCCACATCTACCTATTCCCTGCCATCTTTTTCTCCCCTAGATCTGATTTTTACTAAATGTAAGCAACTATTTTTGTACTGTTCATTCTCCAAAGTGCCATGTTTATTTTTTTTAAGACATTCTTTATTGCTAAATTATCTGTTTACTACCATGTATATTAATTCTTATAGAGGAAAGAGAAGAGCAGATTTATTCTCACTGTCTCCTCAGAAGCCATGATGATAAATAAGATTTAGGAAAACAAAAAGTGGTTGGGGTAATATATAGGAATATGATAGTCATCTGTCTAGATTATATGTCAGGCTGTTTAGAATCTGCTATACTTTTTTTACACAACAATTTCCCAAGATTTTTTCCCAAAGATAATTCAGTATAATACTATCAAGACTATGTCTTCATCAAGATTCCCTTAGAAATTTCTCCTTTTGCCATTAAATTTTACAAATCAATTTTACCATAGCATTCTTTAATTCTTTAGTTCTTATAATTACTCAAGTCTGAGGTGATAAAACCAAAGTGGAAAAAGAATGGGGCATGCTTGCTTAGAAAGAATGCTACTGCTTCTTTGTTTTTAATTGCTCCAATAAAGAATGAATTGGCACTTTATAGTCATTTAATTAGGAAAAGAGTATTTTATTTTTATCTCTTATATCACAACTCACAACACAGTGACTTTAATAGTTCTGCTCACTTAATTATGTCAGCAATTAAGAGACTGTTAAACTCTAAGCTATAACTTGTCTTGTTGAATTTGATTCATTTTACTGGCCTACTTATATCTCTATTGATTCCTATAAGTATTGGGATATAAACAATGTTATAACAAAGTGATATATATGCTCTTATTTTGATTGAGTAGGCTGTGATTTACTTTAAAAATAAGAGTTAAATTGTGATATGTAACTTAAATATACTATTTAACTCTATGTCATACTATTTTTTGACAATTCAGAATTATTACATGTGAATTCTGTGTCTGGCACTTATGAACACAATGCCCTGAGGTGTTAATCTCTTTATACTGCAATGCCATAGTTATCTAAGAGAAGATTCATTACACAATAGGAACTACTGCTTAAATTTGTATTACAGATTAATGAGATTAAACCACATTCATGAGATAAAACCCATAAAATGCTTATCATTGACTAATTAGTGAAAGTTAACTCTAATTATATTATTTTTTGTTTCTCTCTTCCCATTGTATGTTAGTCCCCTTGCATAAAGACTGTCTTTCTATCAGTCACTAAATAAAGTATTTTCTCAAAGTTTGGCTTTCAGTGCTTCTCACTGTATATCCTTTCCTTTGGAAATCTTATCCACATACACCTACAATCAATCTTTCTATATTTATGATGGACCTGAATATGAATTTCAATATATATCATTCCTATAACTCTACTTCAGTATTTCCAAATAAGTAGGTAATATTATTATATGGGCATTTTAATACAGCTCAACACTGGTTTGAAAAAAAAAAAAAACATTCATCTATAAACTTGATTTATACTAGCAACTTTTTGTTAATCTATTCCTCCAACCTCTTATTTATTTTTAAAAATTATTTATTTTTGGCTGTGCTGGGTCTCTGTTGCTTTTGGGCTTTTCTCAAGTTGAGGCAAGCAGGGGTGGTGTGGGCTTCTCATGGCAGCTTCTCTTGTTGAGAAGCATGTGTTCTAGGATACCTGGGCTTCAGTAGTTGTGGCACATGGATTCAGCAGTTGTGATTCTCAGGCTTTAGAGCACAGGCTCAATAGTTGTGGCACACGGGCTTAGTTGCTTCCCGGCATGTGCGGTCTTCTTGGAACAAGGATCAGACATATGTCCCCTGCATTACCAGGCAAATTCTTTACCACTGAGCCACCAGGAAAGCCCTATCATAGCATTCTTCAGTCAAGGTGTTATTGGTCATCTATTGTTATAGAGATGTCATTGTTGATGTTTCCTATTTCTTCATTTTTCTATATCTGATCATTCACCAAACACAGATTGAAACACATAAATACCTATTAAATGTACTCATTTTTCTTAAAATTTGATGTACTCTCATATTTCAACATTTCATCTTTTCCCATTAAGATTGCTACTATTGCCTTCTTACTGATATCTCCACATGCACTCAACCTTTAGACCCCACTTCATTATTACCAATACTAAAGTCAAAGAGATCTTAGTAGTAAAATGTATGTGTAATAGTAACAATCCTCTGCAAAATAGCCTTCTATCTGTTTTCACTGGGAAAGAATTGATGGAGTATGAATTTGAGAATACAGACATGAGCCTGATTGTCTATTAAAAATGCTTAACACTTAGAAAAGTTACATTTGCCAACATTTTTGACTACTTATAAAAATCAGGCACTGAATGAAGCATACAATAGGCATTATCTCATTCAATGCTCACAAAAATTCCTTGAGATTACCAATAACCTTAATTATTGCCATTTTAATGGTAAAGAAACTAAGATATTAATATTAAATAAAATGGTCAAGCTATTATACATGGAAAAACTTAAAAATTGTTAGAACTAATAAACAAATTCAGTAAAGTTGCCAGATACAAAATCAGCATATGTGTGTTTCTATACACTGACAACAAACTGCCTGTACAGGAAATTAAGGAAACAGTCTCACTTACAATATCACCAAAAATAATAAAATACTTATGAATAAAGTGAACTGAGGTGTTGAAAGAGTTATATACTTCAAATTACAAGACATTGATGAAAGAAATCAAAGAAGAACAAATCCCATCATGTTTGACAATATGGATGAACCTGTAGGACATTAAGGTAAGTGAAGTAAGGCAGTCACTGAAACACTGCATGATTCCACATATATGATACATCTAAAATGATCAAACTGATCGATTCAAAGAGTAGAGTGGTGGTAATAAGGGCTGGGGTAGCGGGCAAGAAATGGAGAGTTACAAATCAATGGACATGGAGTTTCGGTTCAATAAGACTAATTCTAAAGAGCTGTGAGATGTGCCTATAGTTAACAGTAATTTTGTACCCATAAAATTTTGTACTCATTTGTTAAGAAGGTAGATACAATGTTAAGTTTTCTTATCAGAATGAAATATATTTTAAAAATTGGTCAAATCTCTTCATTAATGTGTAATGTAGCATGAATGCCTAGCTGATGCATTTGTTTTTAACCCTGCTATTTTTGAAGAAGAATGCTTACTACAGTAGGGAAATTGTTACATGCAAATGTGAGTGGATTGACTTTATTTCATAAATATTATTTGATCAAATAAGTGGGAGTTCTAAATAGAGAATATATAGAAAATAACTGCCATACTTTAGCCAAGAAAAAAAAAATACAATTCTTACTGTCTGTTTAGTGAGATAAGAAACATTTCATAAATTAAAGCTAGTGTGGTGAGACAAGCTACGGCTAGATGACCCATCAGTGTCTAGGAATTGAATGTAGGATTTAGGGTCTGGAGTTATTAGTCAAACAGGAATAGATGTAACTCTTTATTGTCTGGGAGATGGAACTAAGGATAAAAGTGGAAATGTTTATCTCCAAATGAGCACAAGATATTTAAAAAGAAAAAAAAAAAAATGCTATCTAACCAGTCATAAACACACATGCAAACATACTTTATTGAGAGAATACCATATCTTTTGTTAAACTGTGCTTCTAACTGAGGCCAAAGGTAAATAATCCTTAAGAATTTGTCATAACTTTTATTTATACTTCAATGGAAAATTAAAACTAACAGAAAAAAAAATTTCATAATCAAGTGTCTGAAGGGCTTTCTTGTAGGAGCTTTAGCTAAAAGTGTATTTATATGCATTAAAAATTACAAACCACATGAGGAAATGAACTGACATGGGAGAAGTGTTCTATATACTAAAACTATAGGTCAGCCTTAAATAAATGATTATTATTGGTGTCATTGGAATTCAGTATCTGTGAACAACAGGTAATTAGAAGGTAGAGCATGATGGAATGTTAATAAGGTAAGGGAACAGTCAGTAATAATTTCCATTTTCTGATCTGACTAGTGAGGTGGATAGTGATACCATCTACTAAGCTAAAATGCAAAACAAGATGTTAGGTAAAAATGGCACGTTCAGAATGGCACATTAGATTTGAAAACACCAGTGTCGAATTGATTATCTTAGTCATCCTGAGCTGCTATAACAAACTACCATTGACTGAGTGACAAACTATGTTCTCACAGGTTTGGAGGTTAGGAAATTGACTAAAGTGCCAGCTGGTTTGATTCCTATGAAGGCTGTTTTTCTAGCATGCTGATGGCTGTCTTCTTGCTGTGTCCTCACATTGTTCTTCTTTGGTGTGTGCATGGTTGGGGCAGAGAGAAAGAAACAGAAGGATAGAGAAGGGACTCCTCTGATGTTTTTCCTTTGTGAGCACTAATACCTTTACTGTAATGGCTTCTTCTAATCCTAATTGCAGAAGGAAATGGCAACCCACTCAAGTATTCTTGACTGGGAAATCTGAGGGATAGAGGAGTCTGGTGGGCTACAGTCCATGGGCTCGCAAAAGGGTAGGACATAACTGAGCAACTAAAAGCAGAGAAACAAACAGTACATTATCAAATATCTATCCTAAAATTTACTAAGCCAATCAACTCTAATGTTACAGAAAATTGTAATTATTTTTATGCACTTATGTGTCTAAACTATGCTATTATTTTCATATTTTCACATATATATTAATTTATTACCTTCTATAAAAGGTTAATAGAGGATAAAAAGAAAGATGGCATGCCTTAGTGGATCTGTTTAGCTCTAGTGATAGAGCAACTAAATGAAAATATCTAGTGTACACTTGGATAATGGAGTCTGGAGCCTATGAAAATAATCTTTGAAATTTATTTTACTGGCTCATTTTATGGGTGAAAATATAGAGAACTAGAGACTTAAGGCAATTGTCCATGTCAAGGGGTTGGAGAATGTCAGAGGCAGTATTTAGACATCTAATTTTTCTGATTACAAAGTCTACATAATCAAACACTACCTATTGATAAAACCAAAAAGAAGTTTTCAATATTCATTTTTCGATAAAAAAATAACTTTATTTTACCTACATATCCCTCAAATCATATTTTCTTTCCTTTTTGTAATGTAAAGAAATGTGGAATCTGAGGCACAAACTATCATACAATGCATTTATCTTATTAATCTACAATATTTCATTGCCTGACACTTGCAAATTTATTCTAAAAAAATTCTTTTTACTTTCTGACATAATGCATTTACAGTGTTTATCCCATTCATCTCTTCTTTAATTTCTCTATTAAATTTCATTTCATTAAAAATCAAATGCATACAAATACTTTGAATATGTATAGAATCATTAAAAAATGCAAAAGGCACAATCTCAGTAGGATAAGTTTGATTTGATTTAGTGTATAACAAACACTCACCAAATATTCAAATGTCCTAGGAGCTAAAAATCACCATTTTCAAATAGTTGAATTTATTTCTGACATTTGGAACTTTAAAACTCTAAGAAAGAAGTCAGATATTCACAGGGCAGCAGTTAACACCATAATAAAATTTCATATTTAATAAAATATTTAAATTAAGTAATTTTGAGAGCCATAGACTTATCATTTCAGTTTGTGGGTATTTAGTCATCTTTTTTTTTTTTTTTACTTTTTGTTGAATATTGTATTCTATCTTCTTGATGTGGACTTATGTTGAAGTCACCTTTGTATTTTGTTATTTTAATAACAGGTGAAGAAACATGATCATCTAATTTAGGAAAGAGTTACTTGGCACGCCTGAAAACTAGATAATTGAATTTCCCAGATATAATTAAATAGTGTCATAATAGCTTCATGTTCAACTTCTCTAATCATATATATTTTTAAAATTAGGATCCATATCACTTAACTTTGATTCAGGGGGAAAAAAGGGGTGGGGAGGAATGTGTTCTTCCTGTCATAGTAAATATCTCAAGTAGAATAAATGAATTGCAAATTAATTACAAAATAATAATACACCATCAAATGATAATCTAAGGGTTGTGAGGCTTTTAAAAAATTAGAGCAAAGTAAGAAAGGCATATGGACTTCCCAGGTAGTGCTAGTGGTAAAGAACCCACCTACCAATGCAGGAGGGGCTTCCCAGGTGGCTCAGTAGGTAGAACTGCTACTGCTGCTGCTGCTAAGTTGCTTCAGTCGTGTCCGACTCTGTGTGACCCCATAGACGGCAGCCCACCAGGCTCCCCCATCCCTGGGAATCTCCAGGCAAGAATACTGGAGTGGGTTGCCATTTCCTTCTCCCTACCTGCAATTCAGGAGCATGTGATATATGGGTTTGATTCCTGGTTTGGGAAGATCCCATGGAAGAGGGCATGGGCAACCTACTCCAGTATTCTTGCCTGGAGAATCCCATGGACAGAGGAACAGGCTACAGTTCATAGGGTTACAAAGAGTCAGACAGGACTGAAACAACTTAGCACACATCCACACATTCAAGAAAGGCATATTTAAATACTTAATATGTCAAATTTAGCATGGGGCTTTATTTAAAATATTTCATTTGAAGCATATTGCTTCCATTTCTTTCCATATGCATTTTGGATATATGTATTACCATGTGAACATTGATTTAATTAAGCAGATAATTTTAAGCAGCTGAGTCATAAACAGATATTTGGGAAGAAAAATGAACAACAGAGAGTTTAGTTGATTTTTTTTTTCCCTTTGAAAGTTTTCCCAATTTCTTGTTCAAAGCTAAGCTATAAGGTAAATTGATATAATTATTGTTCAGAAAAATATATCACTATTGATGCCTACCAACTAAATAGTGCATCCCCTACCAAGAACTTACTGCAATACAAGATAAACATAAGATATTGATGAAACTACAAAATTTGAAAAACTATTGTCCTTAGACAATGCAAAATCAAAGGAAAATAACAGATATGATAATGTTTATGTGTTATTCTGAAAAATTACATTTAAGAGGATAATTAGAGAATCCACTTTTTCTTTTTTTCGGCTAAACCAACGCTAATTCTTATTTCAGAGGCAGAGGTACAGATGAAAAAAGATAGAAACCAAACAATAATTTGACTCATTAAGTGATTCTTATTCTCCCTATACTAAGCCTCAATAAAATAAAAAGCAAAAATAGGATGATAAGTGAAAATTTACTTTGTAAAATAATGTATTAAATTACTTTTTGTCACATTTGCTGTAGTTTACTGATGCATTTCTATTTGTATATGCTTTATAGAGATTCACTCAAAGTGTTTCATGTTGGAGATTTACTTTAAATTATATATGAAGTTGTTTCATTATTTATAGAAATGCAATCCAGGCAAATGATTTTCTATAGGAGACTTAGAAACTTTGTAGGAGATACCATTTACCAAAAAACTTGTCAGGTTTGCCTGTTTACTATCATTAACACATATGTTCATTCTCTAAAAATTAGATTAAAACTACTAAATGTTCATAATTACAGAATTCTTTATAAAAATGTTGTTTTCCATTTTGTCTTGTTCACTGCTGTAATCTGTAGGTTGGCAGGTAGTATCAACTTAAAGTATGTGTTAAATAAATGGTCATATAAGGCATGTGACCTCCATTTGCTGTATAAACCTAGGTTTTATTAAAAAGGACAAAACAAAATTAGTCCTTCAGTTACCATTCTCAAAGTAGTTTTATCTGTGCTTTTATTTACATTAAGCCTATGTAACAAGACACACACACACACACATACACACAAAATCTACACAATGATAAATTTTAAACTGTTTTAATACAATACAAAATCAACTAAATTGAAGATATATCACATGATGCACCTAAAGATATGAAATCATTAGGTTCATAAAAATAAAAAAGAAAGAAGAAAATGATGATAAAAGTGACAAGGGCAGACATTTTGATGAGATCATTGTTCCTGCAGGATCAAATAAAAAGTTACCTAAAACTAAAATAACATTATGTTTAGATTTAGAGGGGAAAAAATAGATGACAAAAATATACTCTTTCCAAAAGAAGGAAAATTAAAACTAAATAATGAAGCTGTCTAAACAAAAGGAATCTTTTACACAAAAACAATTAATCTCTACATGCATTTTAGTAGAGAAATTTTGGATGGACTAAAGGTAGGTTAAATAACACCTTTTAAGGGAGCAAAAGAAGTGTGCAGGATGTAATCAGATTGTTTATATTCCTTACAGTTGAGATGGAGAAGCATTATACAGTCAGCAAAAACAAGACCAGGAGCTGACTGTGGATCAGCTCATGAACCCCTTGTTGCAAAATTCAGACTTAAATTTAAGAAAGTAGGTAAAACCACTAGGCCATTCATGTGTGAGCTAAATCAAATCCCTTACAATTATACAGTGGAAGTGACAAATAAATTCAAGAGATTACATCTGATAGACAGGGTGCCTGAAGAGCTATGGACAGAGGTTCATAATATTGTACAGGAGGCGGTGATCAAAACCATCCCCAAGAAAAAGAAATGCAAAAAGGCAAAATGGTTGAGGAGACCTTACAAATAGCTGAGAAAAGAAGAGACGTGAAAGGCAAAGGAGAAAAGATATACCTATCTGAATTCAGAGTTCCAAAGAATAGCAAGGAGAGATAATAAAACCTTTCTAAGTAATCAATGCAAAGAAATAGAGGAAAACAATAGAATGTGAAAGGCTAGAGATCTCTGCAAGAAAATCAGAGATAACAAGGGAACATTTCATACAAAGACCGGCACAATAAAATACAGAAACAATATGGACCTAACAGAAGCAGAAGATATTAGTAAGAGGTGACAAGTAGAGCCAGTCATCCTGGAGTACTAAGTCAAGTAGGCCTTTACTACAAGTAAACTTAGTGGCGGTGATGGAATTCTAGCTTAGTGTTTCAAATCCTAAAAGGTGATGCTGTGAAAGTGCTGCACACAATATGCCAGCAAATTTGGAAAACTCAGCAGTGGTCACAGGACTGGAAAAGATCAGGTTTCACTCCAATCCCAAAGAAAGGCAATGCCAAAAAGAATGTTCAAATTAGCACAATTGCAGTCATCTCACATGCTAGCAGAGTAATGCTCCAAATTCTCCAAGCTTCCAAACATTCAAGCCAGATTTAGAAAAGATAGAGGAGCCAGAGGTCAAATTGCCAACATCTGTTGGATTATAGGAAAAGCAAGTGAATTCCAGGAAAAAAATCTACTTCTGCTTCAACTACTACGCTGAAGCTTTTGACTGTGCAAATCACAACAAACTGGAAAATTCTGAAAGAGATAGGACTGCCAGACCGCCTTACCTGCCTCTTGAGAAATCAGCATGCAGGTCAAGTCCAGACATGGAACAATGAACTGGTTCAAAATTGGGAAAGGAGTACATCAGGTTGTATGTTGTCATCCTGCTTATTTAACTTACATGCAGAGTACATCATGCAAAATATGGGCTGAATGAAGCACCAGCTAGAATGACGATTGCTGGGAGAAATATCAATAACCTCAGATATGCAGGTAACACCACCCTTATGGGCAGAAACGAAGAGGAACTAAAGAGCCTCTTGATGAAAGTGAAAGAGGAGAGTGGAAAAGTTGGCTTAAAGCTTAAAATTCAAAAAACTTAGATCATGGCATCAGGTCTCATCACTTCATGATGTAATGCTCTACCTAAATATTCTTAGCTAATCCATCATAAGATATACCAATTTTACCTCCAAAATAGTGTTCACAGTTACTACTACATCGTTACTACTGAGAAATCTTTAAATATATTGACAATATTGCAATTAGCCTCCAATTAAAATTAATAAATTTAAAAAATAAAAATGTTAAGTAATTTGCCAAAGGAGTTACAATGAAAATTAGAAAGTATTTTTAATGGGATGAAAAACAAAACTCTACAGGACATAAAAATATGAGGGAAACAGCTACAGATGGACTAAGAGGAAAATGCATATCTTTAAAAACTAGTATTAGGAAAAATGGACTTCTAATCAATAAGTTAATTTTCTAAATTATCATACTAGAAAAAAGTACATATACATACATTACAGTGTCATATGGAAAAAAATTGATGGGCTCTTAAATTTGACAATATATAATTTATTGACATTGTAAATGTGGTTTCAGTACCGTGAGATAAATAATTAATAAAAGATAAGGTATATAACTCACATTTTTGTTTTATTGTTGTTTATTTACTTTTAATTTACCTTTGGAATTGCATACTCTTCCCATACATAAGAAATACATATCATTGAGAATTTAAAATGCTGGAGAGGGTGCGGAGAGAAGGGAACCCTCTTGCACTGTTGGTGGGAATGCAAACTGGTACAGCCACTATGGAGAACAGTATGGAGATTCCTCAAAAAACTGGGAATAGAACTGCCTTATGATCTAGCAATCCCACTGCTGGGCATATACACTGAGAAATCCAGAATTGAAAGAGACACGTGTACCCCAATGTTCATAGCAGCACTGTTTGCAATAGCCAGAACGTGGAAGCAACCTAGATGTCCATCCACAGATGAATGGATAAGCAAGCTGTGGTACATATACACAATGGAGTATTACTCAGCCATTAAAAAGAATGCATTTGAATCAGTTCTAAGGAGGTGGATGGAACCGGAGCCTATTATACAGAATGAAGTAAGCCAGAAACAAAAACACAAATACAGTATACTAACACATATATATGGAATTTAGAAAGATGGTAAAAATAACCCTATTTATGAGACAGCAAAAGAGACACTGATGTATAGAACAGACTTTTGGACTCTGGGACCGGGAGAGGATGGGATGATTGGGGAGAATAGCATTGAAATATGTACAATAATATATCTGAAATGTATTAATTGTTCAAACTAATCACTGTCATGTTACAATTTGTTCATATTAGATGTTTGTAATGTTTCTGATAATCAATAAAAGAGATTCTTGATACCTAAAAAAAAAAGAGAGAGAGAAAAAAAATAAAATAAAATGCATAAATGTCAAACTGGAGAAGGCAATGGCACCCCACTCCAGTACTCTTGCCTGGAAAATCCCATGGATGGAGGAGCCTGGTAGGCTGCAGTCCATGGGGTCGCGAAGAATCAGCCACGACTGAGCTACTTCACTTTCACTTTTCACTTTCATGCATTGGAGAAGGAAGTGGTAACCCACTCCAGTGTTCTTGCCTGGAGAATCCCAGGGACGGCAGAGCCTGGTGGGCTGCGGTCTATGGGGTCACACAAATTCGGACACGACTGAAGTGACTTGCAGCAGCAGCACATTTCAAACATCTGAAATTTCTTTAGTGTTATTATTATGTCTTAATAACTGCTAGTTTTGAATCAATTTCTGTGTGATAGGCAATTTAAAATCATGAGAATATACTGATGAACCAAACATATTAATTAACTCTATAGGATGCCATATGGAAAAGCTTTTCAAATAATGTCATTGAAAAATCTTAAATATATAAGAAAAAATAGCGATTCTGAAAATAACAGCAGTTTCATGCTTATGTGCCACCTATTCACTGTACAAAACTACACACAAAATTTAAATTATGGTAGATTTGTGGATGATTTTATACTATTTTGTATATTTTTCTACTCTTTTTCCCGTAATTTGGTTATAAATGTGTTTTTATAATCAGGAAAGGACTGAGTATGCATATACACATACTTGTTTATATATGAAAAAAAATATATATATATATATATATGTTTCCTAGCATACAGTGTCTCAAGAGTTCAAAGTAATATTCTTGCTAGTGCAGAAGTTCATAGCAATAAAATATAAATATATGTAATTAGAAATTGGTTTTCTGAAACACTCAAGCTTAATCATAGTTCATAGCTGACCCATAGCACATGAATTTATGCATACAATGTCACTTTCTGATTGTGCTATGACATATTTTATTCCCATGCATAAAACTAATAAACAGTATAACAAAATAAGCTTCTGTACTGTTGGTTTTGAAAGCTTCATTTTTAAGGCTTTTATATTTCCTCTGTGTGTGTGTGTGTGTGTGTGTGTGTGTGTGTGTTGGTCACGCAGTCATGTCCAGCTCTTTACAACCCATGGGCTATAATCACCAGGCTCCTCTGTCCATGGAATTCTCCAGGCAAGACTCAGGGATCAAACCTGAATCTCCTACTCTGCAGGCAGATTCTTTACTGTCTGAGCCACAGAGGAAGTCCATTATATTTCCTAGAAATATTCAGTTCAGTTCAGTTCAGTCACTCAGTCGTGTCCAACTCTTTGCGACCCCATGAATCGCAGCACGCCAGGCCTCCCTGTCCATCACCCACTCCCTGAGTTCACTCAGACTCACGTCCATCGAGTCAGTGATGCCATCCAGGCATCTCATCCTCTGTCGTCCCCTTCTCTTCCTGCCCCCATTCCCTCCCAGCATCAGAGTCTTTTCCAAGGAGTCAATTCTTCACATGAGGTGGCCAAAGTACTGGAGTTTCAGCTTTAGCATCATTCCCTCCAAAGAAATCCCAGGGCTGATCTCCTTCAGAATGGACTGGTTGGATCTCCTTGCAGTCCAAGGGACACTAAAGAGTCTTCTCCAACAAGACAGTTCAAAAGCATCAATTCTTCAGTGCTCCTCCTTCTTCACAGTCCAGCTCTCACATCCATACATGACCACAGGAAAAACCATAGCCTTGACTAGATGGACCTTTGTTGACAAAGTAATGTCTCTGCTTTTGAAAATGTTATGTAGGTTGGTCATAACTTTCCTTCCAAGGAGTAAGTGTCTTTTAATTTCATGGCTGCAGTCACCATCTGCATTGATTTTGGAGCCCAGAAAAATGAAGTCTGAACACTGTTTCCACTGTTTCCCCATCTATTTCCCATGCAGTGATGGGACCAGATGCCATGATCTTCGTTTTCTGAATGTTGAGCTTTAAGCCAACTTTTCACTCTCCACTTTCACTTTCATCAAGAGATTTTTTAGTTCCTCTTCACTTTCTGCCATAAGGGTGGTGTCATCTGCATATCTGAGGTTATTGATATTTCTCCCGGCAATCTTGATTCCAGCTTGTGCTTCTTCCAGTCCAGCGTTTCCGGACTTATATGCATAAGTACTCTGCATAGAAGTTAAATAAGCAGGGTGACAGTATACAGCCTTCACATACTCCTTTTCCTATTTTGAACCATTCTGTTGTTCCACGTCCAGTTCTAACTGTTGCTTCCTGACCTGCATACAGATTTCTCAGGAAGCAGGTCAGATGGTCTGGTATTCCCATCTCTTTCAGAATTTTCCACAGTTTATTGTGATCCACACAGTCAAAGGCTTTGGCATAGTCAATAAAGCAGAAATAGATGTTTTTCTGAAACTCTCTTGCTTTTCCCATGATCCAGCAGATGTGGGCAATTTGATCTCTGGTTCCTCTGCCTTTTCTAAAACCAGCTTCAACATCAGGAAGTTAATGGTTCACGTATTGCTGAAGCCTGGCTTGGAGAATTTTGAGCATTACTTTACTAGCATGTGAGATGAGTGCAATTGTGGAGTAGTTTGAGCATTTTTTGGCATTGTCCCCCCACAAACACAACTATTTCTGTATTTCTAAAACTATATTATTAATAATATATTGTAAATTGATAAATAATATGATTATTTATATAGACTGATTAAAGAAAGATCTATATACCTTTTTAAAATCATATTTTCAAGTAAAGTGTAGCAATACATAACTATATTTATGTATTTTCTATAATCTTCATATTGTGACAAAATGTTTTCAATGCTTTATTTTTAGAATCAAAATTAATGAATCTCAATTAAAAATGAAACCAAAATTCAGAGAGTAATATAAATAACAAAATATTATTTTAAGTGGTCATGTATTCCATTCAGTACTAAAACAACATTATATTAAACCTCATATTGCTTAATTCAATTACATATAAACTTAAATTTGTAAAGAACTGAGAACTTACATCAAGAACACATATTTTGATTATTTTATGTTTGATTGAATCTCCTTATAATATCTGACATTGGAAACAAGGAGATGGTAATTGAGCATAGATAATGGGAAACAGAAGAAGTTTTAAGTTAAGTGGCAAAATATGCAGATAACTGCTTTCCACTTCTTTCCTGAAGTTGTTAAGTGAAGCTATTTGCTGACATGGACAAGCTAAGCAGTGAGGTCAAAAGCTTTAAGACAGTTTAAAACTCACTCGGGCAGAAATAGCTAACAAAGAAAATGCAGAAAAGAAGAGAAAGTTCATTTTAGAGCATGGCAATGCAAATGCATTTGCTTCCAAGACAAAATGGGAAAGTTTTTGTAAGTGGGTAACTAAGACTTCAGGGATAGAAGTCAACAGTGACAGTTTTCACAGTAGGGAAACAAGACACAAACCGAAACAAAAACTAAATAGAACTTAAAACCTGTTTACAACTTGCATGAACAACAAGAAATTGCTTTTGGCAACATGGGGAACCAGGGGCAAGGGTCGGAGGAGTAAGTTTGACGTTGGGCGGGATTTCTATATATCCATTTAATTTATTTTTTTTACGCTTATTAGTCCTTTATGTGGAGAAGGCAATGGCAACCCACTCCAGTGTTCTTGCCTGGAGAATGCCAGGGACGGTGGAGCCTGGTGCGCTGCCGTCTCTGGCGTCGCACAGAGTAGGACACGACTGAAGTGACTCAGCAGTCCTTTATGTGCAGTCTAAACACTTGCTGTGTTGAAGAGAATGTTTTTGGAAACAATTTTTTAAAAGAGGCAATTGATATCTTGAGAATGATTATTCTCCCTCTGAGCCCTGTTTCTTCCTTTATTTGCATCTATTTACCATGTATTGCAAGAATCAATGATACATATTCATTGACTTTACTTTCTACTTCTAAATGATATTCTCCTTACAGATAATAACCACATCCTCTACACAATAATAATCATAAAATAGTGACAATATTAATGAAACATCATTGTGGAATAGCAGTTTCCACTTAATGAACACCTGCCATGTCAATTTACTTTTATTTGTCCTCTAAACTTACAGCACCATCTCTTACTTAGGTTTAGAAAAGTGCTCCTTTAAAGTCTAGGGAGAACTTGTAAATTAAAAAGGCAAGGAAAAGAGGGAAAATATACATATTGTTTCTGTATTTTTAAAGTCATACTTTTTATAAAATAGCATCAAGTTCATGTGCCATTGATTTCAGCCATACTTCTCTTAGCTCCTGTGTAAAACAGGGTTACCTTATAATTGGTCTAGTTTAGCACTATGCTTTATCCCCAGGGAAGGCTGAAACTCTGAAGCTGATCCTTGGGCAAAAACAGGATAAAATATGCAGCTTAAAGTTCAGAACCCATTTGGAGAGAGCCAAGGCTACCTTGTCTACATTGCTTAGGAATGTATTGTTTTATAATTTATACCTGGTTTATCTGGTTATACAAACTGGCTTGGTTATAAAAGGGATAAAAGATACCACTGTAAATTTTTGCCTGGGCCCACTTGAAAGCACAATTTCTTGCATGTATCTTTTGGATTCATAAAAATGAAACATCTTTTATGTCTGAGAAAGAAGCCTGAGAGCCTGCATCTGGAATTCTCAGACCCTCATTGATTACCTGATCATACTTTCTGCTGCTGTACAAAAAGCCTTATGTCTGTACACATAGGAGACTTCTGAATGTTTTTGATTATCTAATCCTGTGTAAATGGTACAGCTCCCAAAGTCTGCTTTTTCTGGATATTGATGTATATTCAGGATAGTAACATATGTTACTAAAATTGGGGAACAATTCTGGTTCTTGAACAATTCTCTGGGTTTTTAAAAATATTTATTTATTTATTTGGCTTTATCCAGTCTTACTGGCAGCAGGAAGGATTTTCTGTTGAGGTATGCAGACTCCAAAGCATGCGGAGGTTTGTGATTGAAGTGTGCCAGCTAAGTTGCCCTGTGGCATATGGGATCTTAGTTCCTGGATCAGGGATCAAATCCATGTCCCCTACATTGGAAGATGGATTCTGAACCACTGGACCACCAGGAGAATCCTCTGACTGAAATTTTTGATGACATAATATACTACCCAGATCCATCTTGGTTTCTACTTATGGAACAACAAATTTAAGCTAAAAAATCTGATGTAGGTAGGCTAAGTCTTTATAAAATGTCCTTGAGCTCATGTCAGGCATAGATTTAGCCAATGTACTGTACGTGTTAAATCACTTTAGTTGTGTTCGACTCTGCGACCTTATGGACCGTAGCTCACCAAGCTCATTGGTTCATGGATTCTCCAGGCAAGAATATTGGAGTGGGTTGCCATGCCCTCCTCCAGAGAATTTTCTCAGCCCCGGAACTGAACCTGCGTATTTTACATCTCTTGCATTGGCAGGCACTAGTGCCACATGGGAAGCCCCTGACTTTTCCAATATTAAAAATTAAATTTGTTTGCACAAAAGATTTTGACTGTTACCAATAAAGTATTAGCACTGAAATGCCACTATTTTGATATACACTGGCAACCCCTCCATTTTTATAAATGAGTTAAATTTGTTTTAGAACTATTTGGCAATTTTTAACTTCTTAATTTTTTGAACAAAGAATAATTGTTACATTTTAAAAATATTATGTAATTGTATTTATGTAAATGATCTTAAAATATGATCAAGAGCTATTTTATTTATAATTTTCTTTAAGTACTACATGCCATAATAAACATTGCTTTAGTATGTAAACAATATTTCATACACATTTCCTATAATGCTGTTTTCTGAAAGTTATTTTAGTTAACACCACCATTTTTTAAGCCAAAAATTTAGCTTTCAACACTGATTTGAATAAATCGTACCATGAATACTTGGCCTCTATGATAGTAGATTGGTTTAAGGAAATTTTGGGCCACTATGCGGGTCACAGGTTGAAGCCAATTTAAATATGAATTACTTTTATGAGCATATAAAACTTCACTGGGTCAGAAAGTAATTTTTATCTTATCAATCATACCTGTCTTCTTGTTCAATATTTTTTTAGTTTTACACTATAATGATAAAACTGACTGCAAATAAGGAATACAGTCTTTACATATTATTTTTAAATTCAACACCATTGAAAATTTTCCTCTTTCCTCTCATAAAGATGAGTGGCAAATATAAATATCTCAAATTATTTGTGATACAAAGAGAAATTGAATTTCACTACTTATTTCAAAATTTCATTAGATATCTGAAAGGCAATGGTTAGAACATATTTAAATCAGCTTACACATGCATTATGGAGTGTGAAGTCAAGTGGGCCTTAGGAAGCAGTTCTGCAAACAAAGCTAGTGGAGACGGCAGAATTTCAGCTGAGCTATTTCAAATCCTAAAATATGATGCTGTGAAAGTGCTGCACTAAGATCAGATCAGTAGCTCAGTCATGTCCGACTCCAAGCGACCACATAAATCGCAGCACGCCAGGCCTCCCTGTCCATCACCAACTCCCAGAGTTCACTGAGACTCACGTCCGTCGAGTCAGTGATGCCATCCAGACATCTCATCCTCTGTCGTCCCCTTCTCTTCTTGGCCCCAATCCCTCCAAGCATCAGAGTCTTCTCCAATGAGTCAACTCTTCACATGAGGTGGCCAAAGTACTGGAGTTTCAGCTTTAGCATCATTCCTTCCAAAGAAATCCCAGGGCTGATCTCCTTCAGAATGGACTGGTTGGATCTCCTTGCAGTCCAAGGGACTCTCAAGAGTCTTCTCCAACAACACAGTTCAAAAGCATCAGTTCGTCAGTGCTCAGCCTTCTGCACAGTCCAGCTCTCACATCCATACATGACCACAGGAAAGACCATAGCCTTTTGTTGGCAAAGTAATGTCTCTGCTTTTGAATATTCTATCTAGGTTGGTCATAACTTTCCTTCCAAGGAGTAAGCATCTTTTAATCTCATGGCTGCAGTCACCATCTACAGTGATTTTGGAGCCCAGAAAAATAAATTCTGACACTGTTTCCACTGTTTCTCCATCTATTTCCCATGTAGTGATGGGACCAGATGCCATGATCTTCGTTTTCTTAAAAGCTTTAAGCCAACCTTTTCACTCTCCACTTTCACTCTCATCAAGAGGCTTTTTAGCCCCTCTTCACTTTCTGCCATAAGGGTGGTGTCATCTGCATATCTGAGGTTATTGATATTTCTCCCAGCAATCTTGATTCCAACTTCTGTTTCTTCCAGTCCAGCATTTCTTATGATGTACTCTGCATATAAGTTAAATAAACAGGGTGACAATATACAGCCTTGACGAACTCCTCTTCCTATTTGAAACCAGTCTGTTGTTTTATGTTCATTTCTAACTGTTGTTTCCTGACCTGCATACAGATTTCTCAACAGGCAGGTCAGATGATCTGGTATTCCCATCTCTTTCAGAATTTTCCACAGTTTATCGTGATCCACATAGTCTAAGGCTTTGGCATAGTCAATAAAGCAGAAATAGATGTTTTTCTGGAACTCTCTTGCTTTTTCCATGATCCAGCGGATGTTGGCAATTTGATCTCTGGTTCCTCTGCCTTTTCTAAAACCAGCTTGAACACCAGGAAGTTCATGGTTCACATATTGCTAAAGCCTGGCTTGGAGAATTTTGAGCATTACTTTACTAGCATGTGAAATGAGTGCAATTGTGAAGTAGTTTGAGCATTCTTTGGCATTGCCTTTCTTTGGGATTGGAATGAAAACTGACCTTTTCCAGTCCTGTGGCCACTGCTGAGTTTTCCAAATTTGCTGGCATATTGAGTGCAGCACTTGCATAGCATCATCTTTCAGGTTTTGGAATAGCTCAACTGGAATTCCATTACCTCCACTAGCTTTGTTCATAGTGATGCTTTCTAAGGCCCACTTGACTTCACATTCCAGTATGTCTGGCTCTAGGTCAGTGATCACACCATTGTGATTATCTGGGTCATGAAGATCGTTTTTGTACAGTTCTTCTGTGTATTTACTTCTTCTGTGCTGCGCTAAATATGCCAACAAATTTGGAGGTATGCTACTATCAATGGGGTTTCAAGGAGTAGGATATAGCTGAGTGGCTGAAAAATGCAACAGCACATGCATTTAGATAGGATATTTACACAGGAGAAAAACATAGCTTGAAAGGTAAAATTTTACACCAAACATCTTTTGCTCATCCCCAAAGTGTAAGTAATGGGATTTATGGTAGATACTGGTATGTGCTCATTTTCTATATTTGAGATTTGTTTTGCCTTACTTTACATTTTTAACTTAAATTACGTTCATTATTATTATTACTATTTTTGGTGTTTTTAGGAGAAGACTGGGTAAGAATATTTAGACTGGTGCTCTTTGCCTGTGTGTGGTAGAAGGAAAAGTTAAGCTCACAAGGCCTGAAATCTCATGAATGATGGAAGAGGGAGAAAGAGTAGACTGATGTGATGGCTTCACAGGCCACAGGCCTGGAAGAGTTCCTGAAGATGAGGAAAGGAGTGACACATGAGAAACTGCCTGATATTTACCAGCAATCATGAGCTTTTTTTTTTTTTTAGTATTACCTAGATTTATAAAAAGATGTCCTTTTCATTATCGGGACCTGGAATGTAAAAATAGGAAGTCAAGAAACCCCTGGAGTAACAGGCAAATTCGGCCTTGGAGTTTGGAATGAAGCACGGCAAAGGCTAATAGAGTTTTACCAAGAGAACACACTGGTCATAGCAAACACCCACTTCCAACAATACAAGAGAAGACTCTACACATGGAGATCAACAGATGGTAAACATCAAAATCAGATTGACTATATTCTTTGCAGCCAAAGATGGAGAAGCTCTATAAAGTCAGCAAAAACAAGACCGGGAGCTGACTGTGGCTAAGATCATGAACTCCTTATTGCCAGATTCAGACTTGAAGAAAGTAGGGAAAACATCTAGACCATTCTGGTACGACCTAAATCAAAACCCTTATGATTATATAGTGGAAGTGAAAAATAGATTTAAAGGAATAGATCTGATAGATAGAGTACCTGATGAACTATGGATGGAGGTTCGTGGCATTGTACAGGAGACAGGGATCAATATCATCTTCATGGAAAACAAATGCAAAAAAGCAAAATGGCTGTCTGAGGAGGCCTTACAAATAGCTGTGCAAAGAAGAGAACTGAAAAGTAAAGGAGAAAAGGAAAGATAAAAGCATTTGAATGCAGAGTTCCAAAGAATAGCAAGGATAGATAAGAAAGCCTTCCTCTGAAATCAATGCAAAGAAATAGAGGAAAACAACAGAATGGGAAGGACTAGACATCTCTTCAAGAAAATCAGAGATACCAAGGGAACATTTCATACAAAGAGGACTTCAATAAAGGACAGAAATGGTATGGACCTAACAAAAGCAGAAGATATTAAGAAGAGGTGGCAAGAACACAGAATAACTGTTCAAAAAAGATCTTCACGAACAAGATAATCACAATGGTGTGATCATTCACCTAGAGCCAGACATCCTGGAATGTGAAGTCAAGTGGGTCTTACAAAGCATCACTACAAACAAAGCAAGTGGAGGTGATGGAATTCCAGTTGAGCTATTTCAAATCCTGAAAGATGATGCTGTGAAAGTGCTGCATTTAATATGCCAGCAAATTTGGAAAACTCAGCAGTGGCCACAGGACTGGAAAAGGTCAGTTTTCATTCCAATCCCAAAAGAAAGGCAATGCCAAAGAGTGCTCAAACTACCGCACAATTGTACTCATCTCACATGTTAGTAAAATAATGCTCAAAATTCTCCAAGCCACGCTTCAGCAATACATGAACTATGAAATGTTCAAGCTGGTTTTAGAAAAGGCAGAGGAACCAGAGATCAAATTGCCAACATCGGCTGGATCATGGAAAAAGCAGGAGAGTTCCAGAAAAACATCTATTTCTGCTTTATTGACTATGCCAAAGCCTTTGACTGTGTAGATCACAATAAATTGTGGAAAATTTTTCAAGAGATTGGAAAACCAGACCACCTGATCTGCCTCTTGAGAAACCTATATGCAGGTCAGCAAGCAACAGTTAGAACTGGACGTGGAACAAAAGACTGCTTCCAAATAGGAAAAGGAGTATGTGAAGGCTGTATATTGTCACCCTGCTTATTTAACTTACATGCAGAGTATATCATGAGAAACGCTGGGCTGGAAGAAGCACAAGCTGGAATCAAGATTGCTGGGAGAAATATTAATAACCTCAGATATGCAGATGACACTACCCTTATGGCAGAAAATGAAGAGGAACTAAAAAGCCTCTTGATGAAAGTGGAAGAGGAGAGTGAAAAAGATGGCTTAAAGCTCAACATTCACAAAACAAAGATCATGGCATCCGGTCCCATCATTTCATGGGAAATAGATTGGGAAACAGTGGAAACTGTGTCAGACTTTATTTTTTGGGGTTCCAAAATCACTGCAGATGGTGACTGCAGCCATGAGATTAAAAGATGCTTACTCCTTGGAAGGAAAGTTATGACCAACCTAGATAGCATATTCAAAAGCAGAGACATTACTTTGCCAACAATCATCCATCTGGTCAAGGCTATGGTTTTTCCAGTAGTCATGCATGGATGTGAATGTTTGACTGTGAAGAAAGCTGAGCGCCGAAGAATTGATGCTTTTGAACTGTGATGTTGGAGAAGACTCTTGAGAGTCCCTTGGACTGCAAGGAGATCCAATCAGTCCATTCTGAAGGAGATCAGCCCTGGGATTTCTTTGGAAGGAATGATGCTAAAGCTGAAATTCCAATACTTTGGCCACTTTATGCGAAGAATTGACTCACTGGAAAAGACTCTGATGCTGGGAGGGATTGGGGGCAGAAGGAGAAGGGGACGACAGAGGATGAGATGGCTGGATGGCATCACTGACTTGACGGACGTGAGTCTGGGTGAACTCTGGGAGTTGATGACGGATAGGGAGGCCTGGCATGCTGCGATTCATGGGGTAGCAAAGTGTGGGACATTACTGAGTGACTGAACTGAACTGAACTGAGATTTATATGGAGTTATAGATTTATATGGAGTTTCCTCTTTTGTTCTGTATTGTGCTTGGCTGGCCAACTTGTCTCCATTTCTTTGCCTAGAAGTATTGATCTATATACATAAACTATGAAGCAAGACACTCCATAAAGTATTTTGCACTTTGGTAAAAATTTTACTGTATAGCTGTCTGCTGATAGAAGTGTGTCCACTGAAAAGTAATAAAAGCTCAAATAAGCTTCTTGACCATAATCATTTTTCTTTAAGCAGGTGCTGGCAGAGGACAGAAAATTCATTATCTTGTTCTCACCTACCTTGTGCAACCTCTGACTTACAGCATCCTGGACTCAATTGTGATTATTTTTAAATGTTTAAATAGATAATTGTATTTACAAATTTATAAGTTTTTAATTTTATGGTAAAGTTGATAATATTACCAACAGAAAGAAATAACCTTTGGTATTCTGAATAATTTTTAAAATTATAAATGTACTATGAGACCAAACAGTTTAAGGATCACTGTCATAGTATCCCTTTGTAAACTGAAGCAAGATGCCTCCCTCACTATAACCATCTCAAAGAACATGGATTTGAACAAACTCCAGGTGATAGAGAAATGCTGGGAAGCCTGGCATGCTGCAGTCTATGGGGTCACAAAGAGTCGCACAAGACTTAGTGACTGAATAACAAGGAGAAAAATTGGACTTTTTTTTTTAAACGTAGTTTGAACATAATTATTTTATTTAGGCATTTTCCTTTAAAATTATATAACAGTGAGAATTACTTTTGTTGCTTTTGTTTTTGTTAAGATTAACTTTTAATAATTTCTCAGGTTAGTACTGCCATCAGTGTAGTAGTTGCTAAGTCATGTCCAACTCTTAGCGACCATATGGGTGCTGGCCCACCAGGCTCTCTGTCCAAAGAATTATCCAGGCAAGAATACTGGAGTGGGTACCACTCCCTTCTCCAGGGGATCTTCCTGACTCATGGATCGAACCTGGGTCTCCTGCATTGTGAGGCAGATTCTTTACCATCTGAGCCATGAGGGAAGCCCTTTCTTTCTTTAGCTAGGTATAAGGCAGCAGTTTGTGATTTGGTGAAGACAGATCTACTGTCCCCATAATCTGCTTGAAAAAGCTGTCTGGCTTCACGAATATAGAGAACAAAGTTAACACTTCAGATGAAGAGATCAATTAAGATTCATTCCATTTCTTTACCATGGCAGAAAAATCTCCAGAGAATTAAATGCAACTCTTTCCCTGTCTTAGCAAGGGAGGACTTGTTCAAAGTATTGGCTTCTCCCCTGTGAACAACTTAGCAATTTGTACAAACATTGATCCCTTACCCCAACTGGGAATTTGACAAGCTTTGCATCTTTGTCCCTTTCTACTCTCACTTCAATTTAGTAAATCCTTTGAGGCTTTGTAACAGCAGACTTCCAAGAGATGGTATTATTTGGGGATTTTCTATGTTGTGTTAGTTCTGGGTTTTCTTTCAGCTAACTAAAAATATTTAAAATAGTAGAGTGAGCAAACCTGAAGTTAAAACTAATGTCAGTTATCTAGACTCTGAGACTAATCAAAACAGCAAAGGTTTTCCTGTTAGTAAAGTTTCTTTTGAATATAAAAGTAAAGATCTTTACCTACTGACCTATGATTTTTTCATAAAAAGACTTTCTATTTTAAGTGCAGTGTGAAGTGCCCTGAAAAATTAAGAGGGAGGTACAGACTTCCCGTATTCCTGTGTAGACTCTGCTCCTGAAACATGCAGAGCATCCCCCATTATCAACATCCCCCACAGAGTGATACCTTTGTTACAACTGATGAACCTACATTGACACATCATCCTATTGCCTAATGTTCACAGTTTATGCTACAGTTCAGTCTTGGTTTTCCACATTCTATGGCTTTGAAGAAATGTGTAATGATATGTATCCATCAGAGTGCCATACGGAATGTTTTCACTATTCTAAGAATCCCCTATGTTCCACTTTTTCATTCCTACCTTTTTAACTGTCTCCATAGTTTTGCCATGGCATCTGGTCCCATCACTACATGGGAAATAGATGGAGAAACAGTGGAAACAGTGTCAGACATTATTTTTCTGGGCTCCAAAATCACTGCAGATGGTGACTACAGCCATGAAATTAAAAGACGCTTACTCCTTGGAAGGAAAGTTATGACCAACCTAGATAGCATATTCAAAAGCAGAGACATCACTTTGCCAACAAAGGTTCGCCTAGTCAAGGCTATGGTCTTTCCTGTGGTCATGTATGGATGTGAGAGCTGGACTGTGAAGAAGGCTGAGCGCCGAAGAATTGATGCTTTTGAACTGTGGTGTTGGAGAAGACTCTTGAGAGTCCCTTGGACTGCAAGGAGATCCAACCAGTCCATTCTGAAGGAGATCAGCCCTGGGATTTCTTTGGAAGGAATGATGCTGAAGCTGAAACTCCAGTACTTTGGCCACCTCATGTGAAGAGTTAACTCATTGGAGAAGACTCTGATGCTGGGAGGGATTGGGGGCAGGAGGAGAAGGGGACGACAGAGGATGAGATGGCTGGATGGCATCACTGACTCAGTGGACATGAATCTCAGTGAACTCTGGGCGTTGGTGATAGACAGGGAGGCCTGCCGTGCTCCGATTCATGGGGTTACAAAGGGTCAGACACAACTGAGTGACTCATCTGATCTGATCTGATCTGATAGTTTTGCCTTTCCAGAATGTCATATAGTTGAAATCATACCATATGTTGCCTCTTCAGATTGCCTTCTTCACTTAGTAATATGAATTTAAAGATTTTCCATGTTTTTTAATGGCTTGATATCTCATTTCATTTTAGTACTAAATACTATTTCATTGGGAGAAAGCTAAGAAAAACTAAAGAGCTTGATGAAGGTGAAAGAGGAGAGTGAAAAAGCTGGCTTAAAACTCAACACTCAAAAAGTGAAGATCACAGCATCCGGTCCTATCACTTCATAGAAAATAAGGAAACAATGGAAACAGTGACAGACTTTCTTTCCTTGGGCTCCAAAATCACTGCAGATGGTGACTGTAGCCATGAAATTAACAGACACTTGCTTCTTGGAAGAAAAGTTCTCAATATCCTAGACAGCAAATTAAAAAGCAGAGACATTACTTCCCTGACAAAGGTCCATCTAGTCAAAGCTAAGGTTTTCCCAGTAGTCATGTATGTATGTGAGGCTTGGACCATAAAGAAGACTGAGCACCAAAAAGTTGATGTTTTTGAACTGTGGTGTTGAGGAAGACTCTTCAGAGTCTCTTGGACAGCAAGGAGATCCAACCAGTCAATCCTACAGGAAATCAATCCTGAATAGTCATCAGAAGGACTGATGCTGAAGGTGAAGCTCTGATACTTTGGCCACCTGATGCACAGAGCCAATTCATTAGAAAAAAAAACTAATTCTGGGGAAGATTGAATCAGGAGAAGAAGGGGATGACAGAGAACAAGATGGTTGGATGGCATCGTCGAATCAATGGACATGAGTTTGAGCAAGCTCCAGGAGTTGCTGATGGACAGGGAAGCCCAGCATGCTGCAGTCCATGGGGTCTCAAAGAGTTAGAAATGACTGGTTGACTAAAGAACAACAATATTGCATTGGAATGTGCCACAGTTTATTTATATACATCGTATTGCTTCCAAGTTATGGAAATTTAGAATAAAGCTTCTAAAAGAAATCCATGTGCAGGGTTTCATATGGATATAAGTTTTCAAGTCTTTGGAATAAATGCCAAGTAGAGTTATTGCTGGATCATACTGCTTCCCTAGTGGCTTAGTGTTAAAGAATCCGCTTGTGATGTGGGAGACAGAGAAGATATAGGTTCTATCCCTGGGTCAGGAAGATCCCCTGAAGAAGGTAATAGCATGCCACTTCACTGTTCTTGACTTAAGGAACACATGCACAGAGGAGCCTGGAGGGCTACAATCCATAGAGTCGCAAAGAGTTGGATATGAATGAAGCACCTTAGCAAGAATGCACGTGGTAAGAGTATCTTTAGATTTGTAAAACACCAGACAACCTTCCAAAATGTCTGCAACATTATGTGTTCCCACAAGCACTGAATGAAAGTTCCTGCTGCTCCATGTATTTGCCAGCATTTGCTTTTGTCAGTGTTGTGGATTTTGGTGACAGTGAGAAGTGGTGTCTCCTTTTAATTTAGATCTCCTTGATGCCATAGGTGGACCATCTTTTTACATGCTTATTTGCTCTCTCTGTATATTCTTTGGTGAGGTGTCTGTTAAGGTTTTTTTTTTTTTTTTTAAATCAAACTGTGTTCTTTCTTGAGTTTTAAGAGTTCTTCATTTATTTTGGATAACTGTTCCTCATCAGATGGATCTTTTGCAGATATTTTCTCCCAAGTTGTTCCAAACTGATAAGTCTATAGCTTGTCTTCTCATTCTCTTGACAATGTTTTTCACAGAAGAGAAATTGTAATTTTAAGGACACCTAACTTATCAGTTCTTTCTTTCAAGAATCCTGCCTTTGGTGTTTTATCCAAAAAGCCATAGCCAAACCCAAGGTCATTCTTCTTAGTTATCTTGTAGGAGTCATCTAATGATTTCCATCAGAATAAACCTTTAATATTGTCTTGTATGTATAAGCCTACAAATTCTCTCTTTTTAGGGAGATAGAAATGGGAGAAGGTGGGTTTTTAAAGCAGCTAAATTTCAATGATAGTAGAGGGACTGTCTCCATCTTCTACTATTTTCTCATGTTTCTCTGACAAAAATAAAATCTGTTGATGAGAGATTTTTTGTAACTGTAGCCTGTTTCCAGTTTACTTGGGGGTTTTCAACTCTTCAGAAAGCTCTTCGAATCCTTCACTCACCTTTAGTAGCTAAAAATTTAGGTAATTAACACATATAGAAATGAGTCTCTGAGTATCAAAAGAAGTGTGACATACTTAGGAACATTTCTGGAACTCTGATTGACTACTTAAATGTTCTCTTCTGAACTCACTGTCTGGTGGTATAAAATCATGATCTTGTGGTATATCTGTGCCTATGTACAGATATACACTTCTGTATCTGATATATAAATATCTGTACAGATATACAGATATACACCTTCAACAAACTCTATGTCCATGTAACATGCATTGGTTTACAATACTTAATATTATATGTGCTTCTTTGTCTCATAAATAAATCTCTCTTCATGTGTTTCTATTCTGAAGTAATTTTTGCAGTTATAAGTCTATACTAGCTCTGCATTTTTCGTATAGAGTAGAAATAATATCTGTAATTTCAAAATATTTTTTAAACAGTAGGGACATGGTAACATCTGTCACACTCAAGCCTCAAATCTTACACATAAAGGAGTAATTTTTAAGGATTTTATTATGTATTTTTACAATGACTTTCGATAATTTTTTCTATTTACAAATTTTCTGATAAATATGTGTATTACACTAGTGAGATAAATGATGAGAAAGCTTCCACTTCCATGAAGGAAGATAAATAATTCCAAGCCCTACTTGAAAAGCCCTCCAAATTAAAACATCACTTATGCTGTTGGTGGCCACAGAGTTGTTGTTAAGTTGGAATTTGATTCACATTATCCCAGACAACAAAATAAGCCATAGAGAATCATGACTGAATCATCTTAGCTCCATGATTTGATATGGATACTTGGAAAATAACTAATTTTTCTTAGCTACAATAATTCCAAATTTATAAAATAGTTTTGAGAATTTTATAAGGTAATGTACATAAATTACTTAGTTTTTTATATAACACTTAAGTAATTTCTCAAAAACAATAGCATCAGTAGATAAAAGGAAAATCAGTACATTTTGGAAAAGTCCACGAAAATGATAAAAAAAAGAATTGTTGAAATAACTAGGAAATTATACATCTTGATCAAGTGATAGGAAGAAAAACAAGAATTAACAAAATGTTTAATTTTTCATCATTACACAAGAATATTCTCTCCACAGCACAAAGAATAGAAATGTAACAAATGCATAAATTTGAAATTTGTCAGATTATTTTCAGCTATGTTTTAAAATTTTTAGTTTATTTGAATTTTAAAGGAATGAAAGTCTTTTAAAAGATATTTAAGATGAAGAACTCATTTATGAATCAGGGAACTCAAACAGGGACTCTAACAATCTAGAGGGGTGGGATGGGAAGGGAGATAGGAGGAGGTTCTGGAGGGACGGGACATATGTATATCCATGGCTGATTATTGTTGATGTTTGACAGAAAACAACAAAATTCCAAAAAGTAGTTATCCTTCAGTTAAAAAATAAAAAAGATATTTAAGATGAAGGAAGCACTTTTGCATATTTTCTTATTGGTTTAGCTTACTCATGTCTAAGGTATTAAGGTATATTTGTCATCAAATTATTCAGAACATGCTTTGTGAAAATATAAATGGAATATATTATAGAATGTATATATATTATGGAAAATATAAATAGAATATATTATGGAATGTATATATATTTTGGAATGTATATATATTATGGAAAATATAAATGGAATATAATGAAAAAAATAGAGAATAAAAACACTTTTAAAGTTTTTACCTATGAATGTATGTATCAGTTAAGAATATATGTATCATTTCAACCAGTTCTCATAGAAACCATGTATATGGAAAAAACTTAACCCTCCACTTAGATGAAGAAAGTATGGAAAAGAAAGTTAAGTTAACCATCTAAAGATTGGTATGAACACGTGTAGTCACACAAAGTTAACATTTATACATTAGCAATTGGAGAATAAACACCATAGGAACTATGAAGAATCTCATAAGGAGGGGATTGGAGAAAAGTACACATGTCATTTCAAGAGCTAGATTTAGTCAGACGAATATACTGGCAAGCATTTTCAAAAATGTGAACCAACTGAGTTGCTAGAATAGTCAGTAGCCTTATTTCAGAATGCAGGGCTTTTACAAGCCCTGTACATGTCTTTTACAAGCCCTGTACACAGAGTCGGACACGACTGAAGTGACTTAGCAGTAGCAGTAGCAGTACATGTCTTACTTGAGAACAAATGGGTCAATAAAAACTGATATTAATGGAATTTAGACTAAGTCTCTAATGCTAATTTGGCTGAGTACAAGCTTTTTGTTTTGTGAAAAATGGTATAGTTTGTTTTGCAAGTTATGGTTTCTATCAAATCCTCAGTTCTACCCTCACAAACAAAATTCTAACAGGACTCACTTTTTTTAAGCTTTATCAGATAAATAAAACTACTGTATAAAATTTTTTATTAAAAAAAAAAAAAAAAAAAAAAGGTAGAGGCAAGTTATGTCACCTATGTGAGCCTGAACAGTATAGAGAGGTTGAGTTTGTTTTGAAAGCAAAAGTTACCATTTCCTGTTCTAAGCTGGTGACTACTGTGCTCTGTGAGCTCTAATAATAAGTGGAAGCATGATATAAAGAAGCTGTGTTGGGAAGCAAAATTGTATGTATATGTGTTCATTACACTTGACTTAAATTTTGTAAAATTTAACCAAGATGAATTGCTTTAAAAGAAAGAAACTATAATGCTCTCATTAAAAGGCCCACTTGCTTTTGGTCCTTTATCTTACTTAGTGATTTTGCTGTATAATGTCTTTGAACATTTATCGGCTTGACACAAATATATTAATATTTATTGTGCTGAGAATACTTTCTCTAAAGTTTATATGAGCTTTCACTGAGGGTTTTAACTGTAACAAACAATTCCTAAAAATAACTCAATTATTGAATTATATAATAAAACTTTGCATTTTAATCGAATTAAAACAGTGTTGGGCAACAACTGAGATTAAAAACAAAGTCATTTAAAATTTTGATAATTTTAGCTAAGAAACAGAAAGAGAGTACTTTACTATTTTGTACAATATTTCATTTTGGAAATCTATTTTAAAATATAACCCTAAATATAAAGTAGCTTACACAAACTATAGATATATATTAAAATTGCTGCAACTTTTAAAAAGCTTCCAATATTATCACACGAGTTTCTGCAAGTCAGCACTTTCATTATAGTATTTATTTCAGTTTGTTATTATTTGCAAATGCTATCTCAGAAACTCTGTAAGACATATATCTATTATATATATATCTATATCTATCTATTTGGCCCTACCCAATGTTTTAAGCTATTTATTTAGTTTTAAATCTAAAAAATTAAATGGCTACATGTACTTTGATAATAAAAGCACCTATCAGATCAGATCAGATCAGTCGCTCAGTCCTGTCCAACTCTTTGCGACCCCATAAATCGCAGCACGCCAGGTCTCCCTGTCCATCACCAACTCCCGGAGGTCACTCAGACTCATGTCCATGGAGTCAGTGATGTCATCCAGCCATCTCATCCTTTGTCGTCCCCTTCTCCTGTTGCCCCCCAATCCCTCCCAGCATCAGAGTCTTCTCCAATGAGTCAACTCTTCACATGAGGTAGCCAAAGTACTGGAGTTTCAGTTTTAGCATCATTCCTTCCAAAGAAATCCCAGGGCTGATCTCCTTCAGAATGGACTGGTTGGATCTCCTTGCAGTCCAAGGGACTCTCAAGAATCTTCTCCAAATCCAGAGTTCAAAAGCATCAATTCTTAGGCGCTCAGCCTTCTTCACAGTCCAACTCTCACATCCATACATGACCACAGGAAAAACCATAGCCTTAACTAGGCGAAACTTTGTTCACAAAGTAAGGTCTCTGCTTTTGAATATGCTATCTAGGTGGTCATAACTTTCCTTCCAAGGAGTAAGTGTCTTTTAACTTCATGGCTGTAGTCACCATCTACAATGATTTTGGAGCCCAGAAAAATAAAGTCTGACAGTTTCCACTGTTTCCCCATCTATTTTCCATGAAGTGATGGGACCAGATGCCATGATCTTCGTTTTCTGAATGTTGAGCTTTAAGGGAACTCTTTCACTCTCCACTTTCACTTTCATCAAGAGGCTTTTTAGTTCCTCTTCACTTTCTGCCATAAGGGTGGTGTCATCTACATATCTGAGGTTATTGATATTTCTCCCGGCAATCTTGATTCCAGCTTGTGTTTCTTCCAGTCCAGTGTTTCTCATGATGTACTCTGCATATAAGTTAAATAAACAGGGTTATTAAATATAAAGCTATTTAATATTTTTCCTGTATTGAACATGATTAATGTATAATGTTTATTCTGTTCTTCTACTGCTATGGATTTATCTTCAAAACTTTCTATTACAACACATAGTGATGATACATTTTATATATCAACTGAAGACACACATACAAATACTATATGATATCATTTATCTGTGGAATCTAAATAAAACAATTATACAAATGAACTTAACCTACAAAACAGAAATAGACTTACAGACGTACGAAACAAACTTATGCTTACCAAATGGAAAGAAGGGAGAAGAATACATTAGAAGCTCAGGATTATAGCACAAGGAACTATTTTCAATATCTTTTACCCTATAATGGAAAAGAATCAGTAAAAGAATACACACATATAAAATATATAACTGAATCACTTTGCTGTACATCTAAAAGTAACACAACATTGGAAACCTATACTTTAATAATAATCAAAAATAATACACAGACTGAGAAAACCAATGTGTTAGGAAACTCCCATTTGCTCTATGTAATATACATTAATTTTTTTTTTCATTCTATACCATGCTATTTGGCTCTCCATGTTTAATTTTGAGAGTGCATGATGATCAGTATATTGAAATGTTACCATTTAACACAATTCTAGGTTGCTTTATTCTATTGTTGAAACTGAAAAGAAAAAGGAAAAAAAAATATTTGTATATAGATTCTCATGCACGTACTCCTTCCTTTGATTCCTTTTCAGTTGCAGTTGTATATGTATAATCTACATAGGTGAATCACATTTAGAAGATACAAGGGACTATGCATTAACACATGCTGCTGCTGCTTCTTTTTCTGCTTACAATTAAAAACAGCTAGGTCTTCCCTGGTGACTCAGACAGTAAAGAATCTGCCTGCAATGCAGGAGACCTGGGTTCAGTCCCTGGTTTGGGAAGATCACCTAGAAAAGGGAAGGGGTATCCACTACAGTATATTTGCCTGGAGAATCTCAAGGAATGAGGAGCCTGGCAGGCTACAGTCCATGGGGTCACAAAGAGTCAGCACGGGACTGAGCAACTAACACTTTCACTTTCACTTTCAAATAGAGCGTTACACATCTATTTTGTTCATGGAGGACCAAGCAGATATACTTTGTTTTTGTTTTATAAGCCATGAGTAACAACAGTTTTTATTGTGGCAATTGAATTCTCAGTCATCTTTTTAATGGTATAGAGTTAATACAGTTCTGAAGTCAGAGGCTTCCTAATAGTATAAAAATAAATAACAGAATCAAAAAATATATAATAATTAGGGATACATTTTTAAAGACAGAACATAAAATTTATAATCAATGAATTAAAATTATTGAGCAATTTAAGAAATCTTAAGCAATATAGAAGAGATTTCTGCATCAGGAAGATCTTCTGGAGAAGGGATAGGCTACCCACTCCAGTATTCCTGGACTTCCCTGGTGGTTCCGATGGTACAGAACCCACCTGCATTGTGGAAAACCTGGGTTCCATCCCTGGAGAAGAGAATGGCAACCCATTCCAGTATTTTTGTCTGGAGAATCCCCAAGGATAGAGGTGCCTGATGGGTTACAGTCAATGCAGTCGCAAAGAGTCAGACACAACTGAACGACTAAGCACACAGTACAAATGAAAACTCATCCCATGTTTCCGTCAGAAGACATGCCATTTTAGAATGGCAGTTCTTCCAAACTGATCTACAGATTAAACACAATCTCTCTAAAATCCCGTCTTTTTTCTCTATAGAAATTGATGAAGGCCATAACATTGTTGAGCAAAAAAGAATAAGGTTGAAGAACTCAAATTTCTTTATTTAAAAACTTTTGCAAAGCTACCACATTCAACAGAGTATGGTGCCACCAGAAAGATAAATTTATGGATCAGGAGAGTAGAATCCATTCTCACAAAATACACCTTACATTTAAGGTAAATTGAACTGAACAAGTATATAGACATTTCAAAGTGTAAAAAATAGTATTTTCATCAAATGTTAACATAAACATCCACATGTTAATGGGTAAACTCGACCTTCTCTTTCATACTGTATATAAAAATGAACAAAAAAACAAACAGAAGCCAGAGAGTAAGAACTAAATTAAAAATTTACCTAAATTAAAAGTTTCTCTGGGAAAAAAAAAAAAAAAAAAAAACCTAAATCTCTGACTCTGAAGTAGACAGATATAGTGGATATAGTGGATATATATAGTGGATATTCTTGGATATAGTGCCAAATCACTGGCAACAACAACAACAAAAATATATATAAAGCGACTTCATCAAATTCAAAAATTTACTCTGAAGAACATTATCAAAAATGTGAAGACAACATAGCAAATGGGAGAAATGATTTGCAAATCATGTATCTGATAAAGACTGATATCCAGAATGTATACAAGTCTCTTAGAAGTCAAAAAAAAAGGAAAGAGAAATAACCCATTTCAAAAAAAAAAAGCAAAGTATCTCTCAGATACTTTTTTCCCAAGACAGTTTATAAATGGCAAGTAAATACATGAGAAAAATCTTTCTATCTGGGAAATGCAAACTAATACCAAAATGGGATATCATTTCTCCCACAGGAATGGTTAATATAAAAAATATTGATAATAACAAGTATTGGCAAGAATATGGAGAAATTGAAACCCTTATAAACTGCTGGCAGGAATAGAAAAGAATGTAGCTGCTTTGCAAAACAGTTTGGCCATCCTTCCAAAAGTTAAACATAGAGTTATCATATAATCCATTAATTCAACTCTGGGGTGCATATGAAGATTATTAAAAATGTCCACTCATGCAAAAGTTCATATATCACTATTTATACCAGTATTATGTATAATAGTCAAAACAGAAATTACTCAAATCCCCATCAACTGATAAATGCATGAAACCAAATGTTCTGTACAAAGGGATATTATAATGAAATAACCTAGAACCTATTATACAGGGTGAAGTAAATCATAAAGAGAAAGATAAATATTGTATTCTAATGCACATATACAGAATCTAGAAAAATGGTACTGAAGAATTTATTCATAGGGCAGCAATGGAGAAACAGACATACAAGAGAGGCGAGGAGAGGGTGAGATGTATGGAAAGAGTAACATGGAAACTTACATTATGATATATAAAGTAGATAGCCAATGGGAATTTGCTGTATGGCTTTTAGAAAACTCAAACAGGAGCTCTGTATCAACCTAGAGAGGTGCGACGGGTAGGGAGATGGGCGGGAAGAAAAAAGAAAAAAAAATGATAATATAGAGATACATGTTGTAACTTGAATGAGCCTTGAAATTGCTATTTTCAATGAAAGAAATCAGTCATAAACAGTCACACATATACTGGTATATATGCCTAATATAAAATAAGCTTATAAGTATGTCTGCATATGTGTGAGTATACTTCAAAAGACCACATTTTAATTATCTAAGCATTGACTTTTATATAGATGTTTACTCAGAGATTTAAAATTATACCATATGTGCCAGAGACAAAAATGAACTACACATGTTCCTTTTGAGAGTATATTCATAACATTTGAAATTTTGTAAATTTCTTTGTGTATAGTTCATGTTTTTGACAAACAGTCTATTGTCCATATGGTAAAAGAAGCAATGTGAGCAAGCATCAGAATTCTGAAAGAATTTCATGTTCCAGTTTCCCTGGGTTTTTTCTTGTAAATGGGTTATGCTCTGTCACTGGATTCAACCAGTGTGGTCTGTGTAAGGAAACTTGGTTTCCTGTGTGTTCAAATCATAAGTTCCAAGCAGGATTTCATACTCCAAGCAGGATTTTATGGCATTTGATCAGGCTAGGTTGACAAAATAGGTTAGGCACGTTGAAAACTCTTAGTTAAAAAAGCTGTGTCTGGGAGATGCCAAGGGAGTTTAAGTTTTTAAACAACACATAATAAATCCTACTGACCTTATCTTGGCCAAGAGTCAACAGACATCTAACTATCTCCAGAGAAAAAGACAGAGTTTTTTAAGTCTATCTGTAAATCACTCTATCTACTACACATAACAGTGAGTCACATGTGGTTATTGAATACTTGACACATGGCTTTTGGAAGTATGGAATTAAATATTATTTACTATATATTTAAGTTACTATAAAATTACACAGCTACATGTAGTTAATGGGTACAGTCCTGGAAAGCACAGATCTGATTATTTACAAAATCCCTGGTGGTTCAGATGGTAAAGAATCTGCAATGAGGGAAACCTGGGTCCAATCTCTGGGTTGGCAAGATCCCCTGAGAAGGAAATGGCAACCCTCTCCAGTATTCTTGCCTGGGACTTCCATGCACAGAGAAGCCTGGAGGCCTACAGTCATGGGGTCACAAAGAGTTGGACATGACTGAGTGATTTTCACTTTAACTAATGGCCATATAAAGATAAATAACTACACATACAAACAGAAAAATTACATCTGTATAACCCAAAATGTTTTACTGTATTATTTAAATTTGAGTATGAAGAATAATGTCCAAATGCTGCTGTTGCTAAGTCGCTTCAGTCGTGTCCGACTCTGTGCAACCCCATAGACAGAGCCCACGAGGCTCCCCCGTCACTGGGATTCTCCAGGCAAGAACACCGAAGTGGGTTGCCATTTCCTTTTCCAATGCATGAAAGTGAAAGGTGAAAGTGAAGTCACTCAGTCGTGTCTGACTCTTAGCGACCCCATGGACTGCAGCCTACCAGGCTCCTCCATCCATGGGATTTTCCAAGCAAGAGTACTGGAGTGGGGTGCCATTGCCTTCTCCGAATGTCCAAATAACAATTCATAATTCACAATGGTCCCAATAAAATCTCTGTGTGTATCATCTGTTGTTACATGAGTTTCTCCTATGTTAAAGAGGATTATACTGTATTTTTTTTTTTAATCTTGAAGATTTAATCTGAAAACACTGATTCCCCCCCCCCCACATTTGGAATGGGTCATAAATTTGGTTATGCCTTATTTGCTTAAAGATAGCCTTATTTGACAATGCATGTGTGAATGCTATGCTAAGTCGCTTCAGCTGTCTCTGACTCTTTGACCCTAAGGCCTGTAACCCTCCAGGCTCTTCTGTGCATGGGATTCTCCAGGCAAGAATACTGGAGTGGGGTGCCATTTCTCTCTCCAGGGGATCTTCCCAAACCAGGGATTGAACACATGTTCCCTAGGTCTCCTGAATTGGCAGCGGGGTTCTTTACTGCTAGTGCCAAAATTTCTAAGAATAGATTCTAAGATGTGAATCCATTTTGTTCTGCATAGCTTATTCTCTTTCTTGGCTTATTTTTTAAAGTTATAAATTACTTGTAATCCTTTTTTTTTTTTTTTTTTTTTGCATTATTTATAGAACAGAAAAAGCCAAAATATTAATAAACTCTAAGAAGAACAGGTCATGGTGGAGATGCATGACAAAACGTGATCCACTGGGAAAGGGAATGGCAAACCACTTCAGTATTCTTGCCTTGAGAACACCATGAACAGTATGAAAGGCAAAATGATACGATACTGAAACATGATCTTCCCAGGTCAGTAGGTGCCCAATATGCTACTGGAGATCAATAGAGAAATAACTCCAGAAAGACTGAAGAGACAGAGCAAAAGAAAAAACAACACTCGGTTGTGGATGTGACTGATGATGTAAGTAAAGTGTGATGCTATAAAGAGCAATATTGTGTAGGAACTTGGAATGTTATGTCCATGAATCAAAGCAAATTGGAAGTGGACAAATAGGAGATGGCAAGAGTAAACGTCAACATTCTAGAAATCAGCGAACTAAAATGGACTGGAAAGGGTGAATTTAACTCAGATGACCATTATAACTACAACTGTGGGCAAGAATTCCTTTGAAGAAATGGAGAAGCCATCATGGTCAACAAAAGAGTCCAAAATACAGTACTTGGATGCAATCTCAAAAACAACAGAATGATCTCTGTTCGTTTCCAAGGCAAATCATTCAGTATCACTGTAATCCAAGCCTATGCCTGAAAGAGTAATGCTGAGAAGCAATCCTGAAAGATGATGCTGTGAAAGTGCTGCACTCAATATGCCAGCAAATTTGGAAAACTCAGCAGTGGCCACAGGACTGGAAAAGGTTAGTTTTCATCCCAATCCCAAAGAAAGGCAATGCCAAAGAGTGCTCAAACTACCACACAATTGCACTCATCTCACACGCTAGTAAAGTAATGCTCAAAATTCTCCAAGCCAGGCTTCAGCAATATGTGAACCATGAACTTCCTGATTTTCAAGCTGGTTTTAGAAAAGGCAGAGGAACCAGAGATCAAATTGCCCACATCCGCTGGATCATGGAAAAAGCAAGAGAGTTCCAGAAAAACATCTATTTCTGCTTTATTGACTATGCCAAAGCCTTTGACTGTGTAGATCACGATAAACTGTGGAAAATTCTGAAAGAGATGCGAATACCAGACCACCTGATCTGCCTCTTGAGAAATCTGTATGCAGGTCAGGAAGCAACAGTTAGAACTGGTCATGGAACAACAGACTGGTTCCAAATAAGAAAAGGAGTACGTCAAGGCTGTATATTGTCACCATGTTTATTTAACTTATATGCAGAGTACATCATGAGAAATGCTGGACTGGAAGAAACACAAGTTGGAATCAAGATTGCTGGGAGAAATATCAATAACCTCAGATATGCAGATGACAACACCCTTATGGCAGAAAGTGAAGAGGAACTAGAAAGCCTCTTGATGAAAGTGAAAGTGGAGAGTGAAAAAGTTGGCTTAAAGCTCAACATTCAGAAAACGAAGATCATGGCATCTGGTCCCATCACTTCATGGGATATAGATGGAGAAACAGTGGAAACAGTGTCAGACTCTCTTTTTCTGGGCTCCAAAATCACTGCAGATGGTGACTGCAGCCATGAAATTAAAAGACGCTTACTCCTTGGAAGGGAAGTTATGACCAACCTAGATAGCATATTCAAAAGCAGAGACATCACTTTGCCAACAAAGGTTCGCCTAGTCAAGGCTATGGTCTTTCCTGTGGTCATGTATGGATGTGAGAGTTGGACTGTGAAGAAGGCTGAGCGCTGAAGAATTGATGCTTTTGAACTGTGGTGTTGGGGCAGACTCTTGAGAGTCCCTTGGACTGCAAGGCGATCCAACCAGTCCATTCTGAAAGAGATCAACCCTGGGATTTCTTTGGAAGGAATGATGCTGAAGCTTAAACTCCAGTATTTTGGCCACCTCATGCGAAGAGTTGACTCATTGGAGAAGACTCTGATGCTGGGAGGGATCAGGAGCAAGAGGCGAAGGGGACGACAGAGGATGAGATGGCTGGATGGCATCAGTGACTCGATGGATGTGAGTCTGAGTGACCTCCGGGAGTTGGTGATGGACAGGGAGGCCTGGCATGCTGCGATTCATGGGGTCACAAAGAGTCAGACACGACTGAGCGACTGATCTGATCTGATCTGATCTGATCTGAGAAGCTGAAGTTGAACCATTCTAGGAAGACCTACAAGACATTTTAGAACTAACACCCAAAAAAAAGATGTCCTTTTCATTATAGGGGATTGGAATGCAAAATTAGGAAGTTAAGAAACACCTGGAGTAACAGGCAAATTTGACCTTGGAGTATGGAATAAAGCAGGGGAAAGGCTAATAGAGTTTTGCCAAGAGAACGCACTGGTCATAGCAAACACTCTTCCAACAAAACAAGAGAAGACTCTACATATGAACATCACCATATGGTCAACACTGAAATCCTACTGATTAGATTCTTTGCAGCCAGAGATGGAAAAGTGCCGGGAGCCAGCGAGAGGAACTTCCCCCGTGGCAAAGGTCATGAGGAAGGAGGCTCGGCATACGCAAAAGCGAGATCGAACCTCAGGATTCCCCCCGGATATTCTTGAGCCTCTACCCCCAAAAAACCAGAGTCTGCCTACTTTATTGCTTTGTGCTCTCACCTCTGACTTTACTGGGAGCTGTCCCCCACCACCATTTCTCTCTCTCTAATAAAGAGTTAACTTACAGCTCCAGTTAATAAGTTTCTGGGTATTAGGAGTGTTTAAATCCAAACCCCTCAGATAGCTCTCTAACTGGCCTGACAAGTTTACCCGGATTCCTACAGCTATGCATACAATTGTTTACAGTCTCTCAGCCCTGAAAGGCATGGGAAGCTTAAGATATTCAAATAGCTTAGAGCCTCTCAGAGAGTTAGAAACTGTCAGAATAAAACTAGTGAAAGATTTCATTGATGAGCCAATGCTTGCTGCCAAGTTTCCACATCCCTTGTATTGTATCCTTGAATGTGTATTAATTAATATAGTTGGTATGTAGAAAAAAATAAGTACTGGCTTTGGTGCTAGCAACTTTAGATCCTTAAGGTAATAAATTCTTTCCTTTGTTGTAAACCCACTGCGCCTCTGCCCTATAGGAATGCAACTTTATCTAACACCTTCAGATGAGGATGGCACCAAATCCTAAAATAATTGCTCTTAGAAAAAATAAGTCTTACGGATTGACAAACCTTTGTCAAGAGTCATAAAATGTTAATAGGCCTTCTGGCCAGAAGATGATTTAAATCACCTAAACCATTTATATAGATAAATTTGCAGGAAAGAAACCCTGGTTTTTGATAAGGATCAAAGACTGCTGACTTTGCATCCCCTATTATCCTCTATGTGTAACTTAGGGTATAAAAGCCCCTGTTGAAAATAAAGCTACGGGCCTTGCTCACTGAAGCTTGGTCTCCCCGTGTCATTCTTTCTTGTTTCCTTTTTCTCCTTTTCTCTTCTGTTCTTCCTTCATGCCAAAATAATTTGGAGCGCGGGGGTCCTCTGTGACCACTTATTTGCCTGGGCTTCCAAGACCCACTGGAGAAGGTGCCTAAGGTGGGGCACCTTCCGCTATTTGAGAGAGCGCCTGCGGAGTCCGTGGTCAGAGCAAGTTTGGTGTCACAAACTTTATTGATTTCCCATGTAAACCAGTTATTATTGAGCATCTAATAAATCTCTCAGCCTTTGTTATCCCTTAATCGCTGACACTGTCATCCTGAGGGAATCCCTGGACCCAACCGGGGCTGGACCCTGACAGAGAAGCCCTATACAGTCAGCAAAAACAAGACTGGGAGCTGACTGTGGCTCATATTATGAACTCCTTATTGCCAAATTCAGACTTAAACTGAAGGAACTATGTAAAACCACTAAACCATTCAAGTATGACCTAAATCAAATCCCTTATGATTATACAGTGGAAGTGATAAATAGATTTAAGAGACTAGATCTGATAGAGAGAATGCCTGATGAACTATGGACAGATGTTTGTGACATTGTACAGGAGACAGGGATCAAGACCATCCCCATGGAAAAGAAATGCAAAAGAGCAAAATGGCTGGGGAGGCCTTATAGCTGTGAAAAGAAGAGAGGCAAAAGGCAAAGGAGAAAAGGAAAGATATACCATTTGAATGCAGAGTTCCAAAGAATAGAAAGGAGACATAAGAAAGCCGTCCTCAGTGATCAGTGCAAAGAAATAGAGGGAAACAATAGAAAGGGAAAGACTAGAGATCTCTTCAAGAAAATTAGAGATACCAAGGGAACATTTCATGCAAAGATGGGCTCGATAAAGGACAGAAATGGTATGGACTCAACAGAAGCAGAAGATACTAAGAAAAGGTGGCAAGAATATACAGAAGATCATTCAAGTAAGACCTAAATCAGATCACTTATGAGTATACAGTGGAAGTGACAAATAGATTCAAGGGATTAGATCTGATAGACACAATGCCTGAGAGCTATAGACATAGGTTTGTGACATTGTACAGTAGGCAGTGATCAAGACCATCCCTAAGAAAAAGAAATGGAAAAAGCCTAAATGATTGTCTGAAGCAGCCTTAAAAATAGCTGTGAAAAGAAGAGAAATGAAAGGCAAAGGGGAAGAGGAAACATATATCCATTTGAATGCAGAATTCCAAAGAATAGAAAGGAGAGATAAGAAAGCTGTCCTCTGTGATCAATGCAAAGAAATAGAGGGAAACAATAGAAAGGGAAAGACTAGAGATCTCTTCAAGAAAATTAGAGATACCAAGGGAACATTTCATGCAAAGATGGGCTCTATAAAGGACAGAAACAGTATGGACCTAACAGAAGCGGAAGATATTAAGAAGAGGTGGCAAAAATACACAGAACACCTATACAGAAAAGATCTTCATGACCCTGATAATCACAAAGGTGTGAGGACTCACCTAGATCCAGACATCCTGGAATGGGATCAAGTGGGCCTTAGGAAGCATCACTATGAACAAAGCTAGTGGAGGTGATGGAATTCCACTTGAGCTATTTCAAATCCTAAAAGATAATGCTGTGAAAGTGCTACACTCAATATGCCAGCAAATGTGGAAAATTCAGCAGAGGCCACAAGACTGGAAAAGATCACTTTTCATTCCATTCCCAAAGAAAGGCAATGCCAAAGAATGTTCAAACTACTGTACAATTGCACTCATCTCACATGCTATCAAAGTGATGCTCAAAATTCTCCAAGCCAGGCTTCAACAGTATGCAAAACATGAACTTCCAGGTGTTCACACTGGATTTAGAAAAGGCAGAGGAGCCAGAGATCAGTTTGCCAACGTCTGTTGGATCATAGACAAAGCAAGAGAGTTCGAGACGAACATCTACTTCTGCTTTATTGACTAAGCCAAAGGCTTTGACTGTGTGGATCACAAAAACTGTTGACTGGAGCACTAGGATGACCTGGAGGGATGGTGTGGGAAGGGGGAGGGAGGAGGGTTCAGGATGGGGAACACGTGTATACTGGTGGCGGATCCATCTCGATGTATAGTAAAAGCAATACAATATTGTAAAGTTAAGCAAAATAAAAAAAAAATAAAATAAAAAACCAAAAACTATTGAAAATTCTTAAAGAGGTGGGAATACCAGAACACCTGACTTGCCTTCTGAGAAATCTGCATGCAGATGAAGAAGCAACAGTTAGAACTGGACTTGGAAAAACAAACTTGTTCCAAATCAGGAAAGGAGTATGTCAAGGCTGTATATTGTTATTTAACATATTTAACTTGTTTATTTAACTTATATGCAGAGTAAATCATGAGAAATGCTGGGCTGGATTAAGCACAAGCTGGAATCAAGAAAGCTGGGAAAATTATCAACAGCCTCAGATATGTAGAAGACACCACACATATGGCAAAAAGTGAAGAAGAACTAAAGAGCCTCTTGAGGAAAATTAAAGAGGAGAGTGAAAAAGTTGTCTTAAAACTCAACATTCAGAGATCTAAGATTGTGGCATCTGGTCCCATCATTTCATGTCAAATATATGGAGAAAACAATGAAAACAGTGAGAGACTTTATTTTGCAGGGCTCAAAAATCACTGCAGATGGTGACTACAGCCATGAAATTAAAAGATGTTTACTCCTTGGAAGAAAAGTTTTGACCAACCTAGGCAGTATATTATAAAGCAGAGACATTACTTTGACAACAAAGGTCTCTCTGGTCAAAGCTATGGTTTTTTCAGTGCTTATGTATGGATGTGAGAGTTGGACTATAAAGAAAGCTCTTTAAGTGACTCTTGAGAGTCCCTTGAACAGCAAGGAGATCCAACCATCAATCCTAAAGCAAATCAGTCCTGAATATTCATTGGAAGGACTGATGCTGAAGCTGAAACATTGGCCAACTGATGCAAAGAACTGACTCATTGGAAAAGGTGCTGATGCTGGGAAAGATTAAAGGCAGGAGGAGGAGGGGATAACAGAGGATGATATGGGTGGATGGCTTCACTGACTCAATGGGCATCAGTTTGAGTAAACTCTGTGAGATGGTGATGGTCAAGTGGCCTGATGTCCTGCAGTCCTTGGGGTCACAAAGCGTTTCACATGATTAAGTGACTGAACGGAACTGAATTGATTGTCACATGAGGTATTGCCCTAAAGAATTTCAGTTTACCAAACATTCTGGCACAAATTTGTTTTGCAATTGTGTTCAAGTTTGTAGTCCTTTCAGTTCAGTTCAGTTCAGTTGCTCAGTCTTGTCCTACTCTTTGCAACCCCATGTATTGCAGCACGCCAGGCCTCCCTGTCGATCACCAAATCCTGGAGTTCATGCAAACTAATGTCCATTGAGTCGGTGATGCCATCCAGCCACCTCATCCACAGTCATCCCCTTCTCCTCAAGCTGCTAATCCCTTGCAAAATCAGAGTCTTTTCCAATGAGTCAACTCTTCACATGAGGTGGCCAAAGTATTGGAGTTTCAGCTTTAGCATCAGCCTTTTCAATGAACAGCCATTACTGATCTCCTTTAAAATGGATTGGTTGATTCTCCTTTCAGTCTAAGGGACTCTCAAGAGTCTTCTCTAACACCACAGTTCAAAAGCATCAATTCTTTGGCACTCAGCTATCTTCACAGTCCCACTCCCACATCAATACATGACCACTGGAAAAACCATAGCCTTGACTCGACGGAACTTTGTTGGCAAACTAATATCTCTGCTTTTGAATATGCTATCTAGGTGGTCATAACTTTCCTCCAAGGAGTAAGCGGCTTTTAATTTCATAGCTGCAATCACCATCTGCAGTGATTTTCAAGCCCCCCAAAATAAAGTCTGACACTGTTTCCACTGTATCCCCATATATTTTCCATGAAGTGATGGGACCAGATGCCATGATCTTCGTTTTCTGAATGTTAAGCTTTAAGCCAATTTTTTCACTTTCCTCTTTCACTTGCATCAAGAGTCCTTTTAGTTCCTCTTCACTTTCTGCCATAAGGGTGGTGTCATCTGAATATCTGAGATTGTTGATATTTCTCCTGGCAATCTTGATTCCAGTTTGTGCTTCTTCCAGCCCAGCATTTCTCATGATGTACACTGCATATAAGTTAAATATCAGGGTGACAATATACAGCCTTGATATACTCATTTTCCTATTTGGAACCACTCTGTTCTTCCATGCCCAGTTCTAAGTGCTACTTTCTGACCTGCATTTAGGTTTCTCAAGAGGCAAGTCAGGTGGTCTGGTATTCCCATCTCTTTCAGAATTTTCCACAGTTTGTTGTGATCTGCACAGTCAAAGGCTTTGGCATAGTCAATGAAGCAGAAATAGGTGTTTTTCTGGAGCTCTCTTCCTTTTTCCATCCATGATCCAGTGGATGTTGGCAATTTGATCTCTGGTTCCTCTGCCTTTTCTAAAACCAGGTTGAACATCTGCAAGTTCACAGTTCACGTATTGCTGAAGCCTGGCTTGGAGAATTTTGAGCATTACTTTACTATGTGTGAGATTGTGTGTGGTAGTTTGGGTATTCTTTGGCATTGCCTTTCTTTGGGATTGGAATGAAAACTGACTTTTTCCAGTCTGGTGGTCACTGATGAGTTTTCAAAATTTGTTGGCATATTGAGTGCATCACTTTCACAGCATTGTCTTTCAGGATTTGAAATAGCTCAACTGGAATGCCATCACCTCCACTAGCTTTGTTTGTAGTGATGCTTTCTAAGGCCTGCTTGACTTCACATTCCAGGATGTCTGGCTCTAGGTCAGTGATCACACCATCGAGATTATCTGAGTCATGAAGATCTTTTTGTACAGTTCTCCTGTGTATTCTTGTCACCTCTTCTTAATATCTTCTGCTTCTGTTAGGTCCATGGCATTTCTGTCCTTTATCAAGCCCATCTTTGCATGAAATTTTCCCTTGGTATCTCTAATTTTCTTGAAGAGACCTCTAGCTTTTCCCATTCTGTTGTTTTCCTCTATTTCTTTGCATTGATCACTGAGGAAGGCTTTCTTATCTCTCCTTGCTCTTCTTTGGAACTCTGCATTCAGAGGCTTATATCTTTCCTTTTCTCCTCATGCTTTTCACTTCTCTTCTTTTCATAGCTATTTATAAGGCCTCCCTAGACAGTGTTTTTGCTTTCTTGCTTTTCTTTTCCATGGGGATGGTCTTGATCCCTGTGTCCTGTACAATGTCATGAACCTCCATCCACAGTTCATCAGGCACTCTATCAGACCTAGTCCCATAAATCTATTTATTACTTCCACTGTATAATCATAAGGGATTTGATTTAGGTCATACCTGAATTGTCTAGTGGTTTTCCTTACTTTCTTCAATTTAAGTCTGAATTTGGCAATTAGAATTTCATGGTCTGAGCTACAGTCGGCTCCTGGTCTTGTTTTTGCTGACTGTATAGAGCTTCTCCATCTTTGGCTGCAAGAAATCTAATCAATCTGATTTGGGGGTTGACCATCTGGTGATGTCCATGTGTAGAGTCTTCTCTTGTGTTGTTGGAAGAGGGTGTTTGCTATGACCAGTGTCTTCTCTTGGCCAAATGCTATTAGCCTTTGCCCTGCTTCATTCTGTATTCCAAGGCCAAATTTGCCTGTTACCCCAGGTGTTTCTTGACTTCCTACTTTTGCATTCCAGTCCCCTATAATGAAAAGGACATCTTTTTTGAGTGTTAGTTCTTTAATGTCTTGTAGGTCTTCATAGAATGGTTCAACTTCAGCTTCTCAGCATTACTCTTTCAGGCATAGACTTGGATTACTGTGATATTGAATGATTTGCCTTGGAAACAAACAGAGATCCTTCTGTCATTTTTGAGATTGCATCGAAGTACTGCATTTCGGCATCTTTTGTTGACCATGATGGTTATTCCATTTCTTCTAAGGGATTCCTGCCCACAGTTGTAGATATAATGGTCATCTGAGTTAAATTCACCCTTTCCAGTACATTTTAGTTCACTGATTCCTAGATGTTCACTCTTGCTGTCTCTTGTTTGACTACTTGTACTTTGCCTTGATTCATGGACCTAACACTCCACGTTCCTACCTTCCAAAACTGAAATTTTAACTTTATTCAAAGTTTCACCAAATTGAACCAATGTAAGGATTTATTTATTGTTGCTGCTGCTGCTAAGTTGCTTCAGTTGTTTATTGTTAAGTAACTCTAATTTAAATAACTTTGGGCAAATTAGATTTTATGGTTGAAAATTTCATGTTTGTTTTAATTAAAATTCTCAAACCATTTTATCATCAGTATCTCTATTACCAACCTAGATAGCATATTAAAAAGCAGAGACATTATTTTGCCAACAAAGGTTCGCCTAGTCAAGGCTATGGTCTTTCCTGTGGTCATGTATGGCTGTGAGAGCTGGACTGTGAAGAAGGCTGAGCATTGAAGAATTGATGCTTTTGAAGTGTGGTGTTGGAGAAGACTCTTGAGAGTCCCTTGGACTGCAAGGAGATCCAACCAGTCCATTCTGAAAGAGATCAGCCCTGGGATTTCTTTGGAAGGAATGCTGCTAAAGCTGAAACTCCAGTATTTTGGCCACCTCATGCGAAGAGTTGACTCATTGGTGAAGACTCTGATGCTGGGAGGGATTGGGGGCAGGAGGAGAAGGTGACGACAGAGGATGAGATGGCTGGATGGCATCACTGACTCGATGCACGTGAGTCTGAGTGACCTCCAGGAGTTGGTGATGGACAGGGAGGCCTGGCGTCCTGTGATAAATGGGGTCGCAAAGAGTTGGACACGACTGAGCGACTGATCTGATCTGATCTGATTATCAAAGGCGCTGCTAAAATCAAGTTAATATTATCAATTATACCAGTATTATGCCAAATTGAATTTATATTCTGCATCAGATCAGATCAGATCAGATCAGTCGCTCAGTCGTGTCCTACTCTTTGCGACCCCATGAACCGCAGCACGCCAGGCCTCCCTGTCCATCACCAGCTCCCACAGGTCACTCAGACTCGCATCCATCGAGTCAGTGATGCCATCCAGCCATCTCATCCTCTGTCGTCCCCTTCTCCTCCTGCCCTCAATCCCTCCCAGCATCAGAGTCTTCTCCAATGAGTCAGCTCTTCGCATGAGGTGGCCAAAATACTGGAGTTTCAGCTTTAGCATCATTCCTTCTAAAGAAATTCCAGGATTGATCTCCTTCAGAATGGACTGGTTGGATCTTCTTGCAGTCCAAGGGACTCTCAAGAGTCTTCTCCAACACCACAGTTCAAAAGCATCAATTCTTCGGCGTTCAGCCTTCCTCACAGTCCAGCTCTCACATCCATACATGACCACAGGAAAAACCATAGCATACATGTATATTATTTAAGTCATTGGAATTTATAATATTAACAGCACTTCTAACAAAAAGAACTTTCTTTCGCCTACCAAATGCTGTCATGGATTATGTTTAAAACTGAAAGGAAAAAAACTTTCAGTTAATGCCACATTCCAATCCTAGATGGACATAGTTGTACATTTTCTCATACTTCTTTAGGATCATGCTATATGGGTAGTTCAGTTCAGTCGCTCAGTCGCGTCGGACTCTTTGCGACTCCATGAATCCCAGCACGCCAGGCCTCCCTGCCCATCAAGACTCATGTCCATCGAGTCAGTGTTGCCATCCAACCATCTCATCCTCTGTAGTCCCCTTCTCCTCCTGCCCCCAATCCCTCCCAGCGTCACAATCTTTTCCAATGAGTCAACTCTTTGCATATGGGTAGTGAACGTGAACGTGAAGTCACTCAGTCGTGTCTGACTCTTTGCGACCCCATGGACTGTAGCCTACCAGGTTCCTCTGTCCATGGGATTTTCCAGGCAATAGTACTGGAGTGGATTGCCATTTCCTTCTCCAAGGGATCCTCCCAACCCAGGGATCGAACCCGGGTCTCCCCCATTGTAGACAGACGCTTTACCATCTGAGCCACCAGGGAAGTCCATATGGGTAGTAGGCAACCCCAAATAAACTTTAGTTAATGCTTCCCATAGGCACTGTTAATGGATATTGGAGCTGTTTCTAATAGAAATTTACCCCTAAACTGACACTAGCTTCTGTATGTCAGTCATTCTTTTTCTTTATTATTCCTCTACACACACACACACACACACACACACACAACTTGCTTTTGCAAGCAAATTCTCTTCCAGAGTGAAATGAATCTTTGGTAGGTCATCATTTACAAGCAGCTGAGTATTGATGATAGAGTTAATAACTTTGCATTCTATAATTGTGACAAAATGCAGCTCTGGATTTCAAAAATTTTTTAAAACACTGCTTTTAGCCTGTTATTTACATGGCTAAGTGCTTTTGAAGTTGTTTTGAATTTATCAGGTGTCAGAACACACTTCACGAATAATGAGGGACATATTTGAAAAGTGCATTAAACATAACTTATGGCTATCATCACCGATGGCTATCATCACCTTATCAGTGGTAAATAATAAAACTATTCCTAACCCTATAATACATAATAAAAGTCAAAGAAAATTATTTTAAAAGCTAAAATAATGAATTTTAAAATGATAGCATAATGAAAAGAAATAACGGTAGTCAAGCAGTAGATAAACACAAATGAAAATAAAAATAAAATTAACATGTAGCACAGATAGTTGATTTATTCAGCCAATTTAGTAAAAATATGTTCCTCATTATTGTTTTATAATATTTAAATCAATCCCTTCCCATTTCTTTTATTAGTATAGATTATAGATGAGTTTAAAAAAGTGGTTTTTTTTTTTTTTTTTTTTTTTGCCAAGACTATATTAGGTTTCAATGAAAACACTCTTTAATATAATTACATTAATAAATCAAGTTACTAAGGTTGGGTCTTTTCTAATATTTAAGTTCTAAATTTATCTAAAAAATGTCTTCTCCACTTCTCCATAAAAGTATGATTTTGGAATAGTTTTCTTCTTAAATTAGAAAATGCATGCAATTTACATTCAATAATTTATGTTCTCTTTGTGACTATGATTTTGATGCTCATTATTATCTGAATAACTGTAGTCTGATTAACAAGGTCCATAGAGAAAAAAAACAGTGACTGTGATAGTTAATTTTATGTGTCGTCTTGGCTAGGCCACGATATCCAGATATTAGATCAAATTCTGTTCTAGTTATTTCTATGAAAGAAGTTTTAAATGATGTTAACTTAAACCAGTAGACTGAGTAAAGCAGATTGCCCTCCATAATGTGGGTGGACCTCATCCAAGCTGTTGAAGGCCTTTAAAAAAAAAAAAAAAAAAAAATGACCTCTCTGGACAAAGAGGAAATTCTGCCAGAGGACCACCTTTGTACTCAAACTGAAGTTCTTACCTGGGTTCTCCAGTCTACTGGCCAACCCTGTAGATTTTTGACTTGGCAAGTCACCACATTGAGCGAGCCAATTCCTTAAAAGAGATCTTCTTCTCAATAAATATATGAAGTGCAAATGGCTTTGCAACTGAGGAATGGATAAAGGCTAGAAGAATTTTGAGGTGAATGTTACGGAAAAAACAAACAAACTAGATTTCCTTAAAGAGACTCTTGATAGATATATGATGTTCAAGGCATATCTGGTGAGGCTTCAGATGGAAAGAAAAACATAATTTTGGACACAGGAGGAAATGTAGTTCTTATTAAATGGCAAATAATTGGTGTTCTGGAGCTAGTGCCAGAGATCACTTTTTCACCAAGGAGACTTATCTGTAGGGCAGGACAACTTTGTTTACTAAATATCTTGTCTTTTTGTTTTCCTGTAAGTTGTCTTCCCCTACACTGAAGGCCCAGACCCGTATTGCTTTCCTAAGCCTCAACCATCTGGCAGCCTTTAGAATTTTATATTTATGTTAATCTTGTGTGCAAACCAATGTATAGGCATAATTAATTTTTATTCAATTAATCTGTCTTATATTACAAGGATATCTCAGCTAAGAATCTAGACAGAAGAAAAAAATTGTTTTTTCTATACTACATTTAATTCACAATTCTTCTACAAATAAATTTCTGCTTCCTCTCTGACAGTCCTTTGAATTTTTGTGTTCCTAAACATGCCATAATTTGTAGTAGCTAATAAATTTTTGAGTTTGTATTGTACAGTTTCATCTCTTTCTCTCTCTCTTCTTATATAAGGTTTATAAATCCTTAAGGAATAGAAAGCCTATCTATATTTTTGTAGCATTTATGCTCAGTCACTTCAGTCATGCCTGACTCTGCACAAGCCTATGGACTGTAGCCTGCCAGGCTCCTCTGTCCATGGGATTCTCCAAGGCTCTTAAGAATACTGGAGTGGGTTGCCATGTCCCCCTCCATGGGATCTTTCCGACCCAGGGATCAAACCCATGGCATCTCCTATGTCTCCAGCATAACAGGCAGATTCTTCACCACTGAGCCACCCAGGAAGCCCATAACTTTGGAAGTCTAGTGTCATCTATTGGAATTCATCTTTTAAGACCTTTCATTTTACATTACTAACTTCTCAGCATTCGATTAATATCATAGTAAATTGTTTATCCTTTAAAGGATCACAAAGTTTACCTATAAGCCATTAAGCTCACATAAGCTTTCCTAAAGCTTTATCACACAAGCAAAATCTTAAGGCGATCAGGCAGCCTTTTGTAAATGGGGTTAGTGTGATCTAAGGCTTGAAGGATGAATAGCTGAGGAAGAAAAGTGATTCTAGCCAAAGTGAAATTCAGGTAGGGTGAAAATAATTATTGCCATGTGCATATAACTTGACATATTTTAGCATGAATGGAATACAGTGGGAAGGGTTTGGTGGGGGTGAGTATGTCAAATGATAAAAAGAAACAGTAAGCGGTAAGCAAGGGTGATATTAACATTCATCTACCCTTTGCTAATATGTTTGAACTTTATCCCTAGGAAAATGAAAACTTACAGAAATATTTTAAGGGAAAGGATTGCTATCATTCAATTTGCATAATTTCTTGATCTCAGTAAGCCTCAATACATAAAGAAGATGAGAAATGAATTAGTTAATTTTCTGGTTGACTTCGAAATAGCTTTCTCTTTTAAAATGCACATCTATTTTCAGAAAAAGGAAATTTTATGAAAAGATCTTGAATCATTTATTTCAGTGATACACAGAAACATCAGCCAAAGAGATATGGTGTTGATAATTTGATATTGATTTAACATGAATAGCTTGCTTTATTCTCATTCTTGAAAGACTGTATAACAAAACCTCTCATTCACTGAAATATGTTCCCCTTGGTGGGTATTTTGTGTAGCAAGTCCCAGTTGGAACATTAGAAAAGTTACAATATTTTTCACATGGAGTAAGCTTTTATAGGTAAAAATATATTTGTAGACCTAAGATATTTATTTAATCAGTTGTGTGGGCATGTAATTACCTATTTACTCATTATTAAGCTTTCTATGTCAAGTTCCTAGCAGATGCCCCATGTGTTGTGTCTGAGCTCAGTTGTACCAGACTCTTTGCAACCCCATGGACTGTAGCTCACCAGATTCCTGTTTCCATGGAATCTTCCAGGGAAGAATATCGGAGCAGCTTTCCATTTCCTTCTCCAGGGATCTTCCCAACCCAAGGATCGAACCCATGTCTCTTAAGTCTCCAGCATTGGCAGGCAGGTTCTTTACCTCTAGAGCCACTTGGGAAGCAGATGTGCCAAGAGGAAACCAAAAGCCTATTGTGAAGTATATCTGATACCTGAGAGTATCAATAATAATTATTCTTCAAAGCAATTTTACTACACAGATTATACTTCTGTTGAAATAATAATTTTCCAGGCTCAATATGGAGCTGCTCCCAATTCTCATGTCCCTATAAATGCTTTGCCTGACCAGAAATATAGTATATCCAGTCAGACAATCCCCTAAGACCAAGTCAACTCTGGGTCTTATCTCCTTAAAGATTAACTATGTGGCCCCAGTCAACCACATGTATTTGTCTCTTCTATGTTCTTTACTCTTTATACTATAAAGGCTTCTTGCCTTCTATCCTATTTTTGCAGTTCTCCAAAAGAATACTGTCCACTACATTAAATGTTGAATAAAGTTTCTTTGCAACATCTCAATTGTTTTCTTTAACATTCTTACAATTTGTTACATGCTGACTGTTTTTGAGTTTTCTTCATTTAACTACTGGTTTTGTACACTTTTCATTTCCAGTGTATTGTTCTTAATTGTAGATGCAGTGAATAAGCAAATATGAGGTCCTAGTTTTCACAGAGCTTGCACACAGTCTTGAAGATGTATAATACACAAATAAAAAAATATTTCACGAGGCTATCTGTGAAAAAAATATAGTAAAGTAATATGATACAATGGGCAGGGGTAGAGGTTAGGGAGGGTTCAGAGAAAAGAGCCAAACTTGTGAATTAGAAAATGTCAAGGTTTCCAGGCAGAGAGAAGAGTAATGAAAGGCTTGAAACAAAATGATCTTGACATATTCAAGGAAGGGTCAGAAAGCACTGATTCCTTCCTTATTTAAATCAAGTGCCACTCAAGTATAATTGTAGTCTTAATGGTTTCTTTACTAAAGAGGCTGACAGTAACAATGGGACATGATATTGGCTATGAGAGTGTAATCACAGGCATCTGCACTTGACAGACTCAGGATGTACTTGTCTGATACAAGAAGGCTGATTTTCTGCACAGCCTTGTATCTGAATCAAAGAGATTGCAACTGAAATGAAGGGTCAGCACAACACCAAAACTGACTTTCTGAAGTCAGGACTCCTGCTGGGACTACAGCCAAGAAATTATAAATATAGTTCACCAAGTTTATTTAATAATAAGTAGAGTTTCTTGCACTGCTAGGAGATCAAACCAGTGTAGCCTAAAGGAAATCAACCCTGAAGAGTCACTGGAATGACTGATACTAAAGCTGAAGCTCCAATACTTTGGCCACCTGATATGAAGAGCCAACTCACTGGAAAAGACCCTGATACTGGGAAAGATTTAAGGCAAAAGGAAAGGGGGTGGCAGAGAGTGAGATGGTTAAATAGCACCACTGACTCAATGTACATGATTTTGAACAAAACGCAAGAGACAGTGAAGGACAGGGAAGCCTCGCATGCTTCAGTCCTTGGGATTGCAAGGAGTCAGACACGACTTTGTGACTGAACAACAACTCTTCACCAAGTGTATTTTCTGTTACACATCCTCATTTGTACTTGTCTATCCTCTATACCTACATGACTAATTTTTCTTATATGAATGAAATTTCTATTCTGTTTTTTGCTATATTTAAAATTGTCTTAATGAGAAATATGTAATTACTCTAGAGCTTTCATGGTTGGTAGTCTATGGATATATTAAAATTATTGTTGAAATTTTTTAGACATACTCTAGTGTGTCACTGTATTTCCTAAAATTTTTACACTGGAACCTAAAGAAAATATGTGTATAGATTGAATAATACAGGGAACTGTAAGACTAGCTTCTCTGTTCTTGGAATTATAATTCAAACTATAGAGCCTAAAATGTTACTAGGTTTTTTTTTTTTTAGCTGAATCATCTAAACTCTTAGTAACACTTATATGATATGGAGAAAATGAATATCCCTCTTTCTGTCATATAAGGTATTACTTAAAATCATACAATAAATGGTTAAATTATTGTAGCAAAAATATTCAGACATTTTGCTCACATCGACTGAAAATACTGTGCAGCATGAGGGCTGTGAGTTTAGTTTTGCTTGGGACTAAATGAAGACTAGCCCAGAAGCAGCATCTCAGATATATCTGAAGAATTGCTCCAAAAAGTTGGGTGGGAGGTCAGTATACACATGATTTTGGGAAAGGAGGATACATGCAATCCAGCACACATTTTGACAGAAGGTTACTGTGAGTCACAATGATCAGATATCTGCATTCATGATTTTAGTGCTCTTCTAGGTATAAGAAGATACAAGAAATTTGGTTCATAAAAATTTGTCCTGAAAATATTTAAGTAACTGAAGGCCTGTTTTGCCAGCTTCCCCACCACCCCCAGAACAAAGGGTACCTCATTACTGCTCTCTACCCTGAATTCTTTTCAGAGTGCACTGAAGAGTATTGACTACAGTGACTAGTGACTTCATTCTTGTAATATCAGATGGTAAGTGACATTCTTTAGTTGGCTCGAATGATGTCTTCATGGAATAGCTTCTTAACTTCACTTTCTAAATATATTTTTGAGCACCTAATCTACTTTTCTCATCCTTCTCTGCTGACTAGAAGCCCTGGATTTCCCACACCCTGAAAATAACAACTCAGTCCATGACACAAGTAGCTCTCAACCAAGTTGCCATCAGTAAGGGAAGGATTCAGTCCTTCTCCCTTAAGAAGCAGAAAAATTCAAGCCCCTAGGATCTCCTGAGTGTAATTTATGTGATCAGAGAATATATTGAATATAGTCCTTGAAAGGGAGGTGTTAGATAAATTGTTTTGTAAAGTACAACAAAAGAAAGATGGATTTTCTCTGATAATATTTTAGTTCAACAATAGTAAGAACTCTATTCACTGAAAATTAGTTTTAAAAGTTGTGTAATAAAATAGACAGCTTATATTCTCTTATGAGAAAATTATCAGTAGAAATTCTAAATTCAAACAACCCCTTCATTTCATTAAAACACATTCTGTATTTTGACAATAAATTGAGGTTTTCATAGTACAAGGCAAGCCTGGTTATTAATTCAGTTGAATTTTGCTAAGTAGTTGACATTTCATAATCATAAATTATAGTAAATATGAAAACTCTTGTCTTTGCACTTGTAAATTTTGTTCTTGGTGATTCAACATTCGATGAGTAACAAAAAAAATTCAGAGATAAATGTACAAAACTTTTGCCTCATTTACTCTTCCACAGGTCTGTGTGTGCATGTGCTCAGTTGATCAGTTGTGTCTGAATGTTTGTAATCCCAGGAGCTACAACCCACCAGGTTCCTCTGTCCATGGGATTTACTAGGCAAGAATATTGCAGTGGGTTGCCATCTCCTCCTCTAGGGCATCTTTCCTACCCAGGGATCGAACCTGTATCTCTTTTGACTCTTCTGCATTGGCATGCAGATTCTTTACCACTAGTGCCACTTGGGAAGTCCACAGTTCTACCAATTTTATAATACTTAGGGGCAGTTTTGAAAACCACTAAACACTACCAAGGCTTGCTAACCCAGGCTCAAACGCCAAGTAGGAGGCTTTTTTTTTTTAATTAATATGCTTAAAGAATATACTGTTTTTTTTTTCTTATTTCATAGATTTAGAAGGTGTTACTTTTGCTAATTCACACAGAGAAAACCATTTACTCAAAGAAAAATGCTAAACAAAAATTTTTAAAGTGATACAGCATCTTCTACTTAGTTTATTTGTGATATTCACATATTGTCTTTCTCTTGCAGTGTTTTCTTTTGAATGCTGCATGGATGTTGACTGATTCTGACATTCATTAGTCAATACATCATAATGGTGTTCCATGTACTGCAGAGGCTTGAGAAATAATAGTGACAAAAAAAGCAAGACATCACTGTGGGGAATGTAATTTGTATTAATATATTTCAAGCCTGATTTGTCCAGAGTCATATCAATATGTCAACAATGTTAAACCAATCGCTTCTGGAACTTATAACATAAATGGCTCCTAAGTTTAGATGAGGCATGGTAACATAAAGTGATGACATTTTATGGCCACATTCATAAGACCTTTAATGTATTAACAAGCTTCCATTACTGCTAATTGCCTTGTAGATCCTTGCTGAGCATTCTTTAAACCTTTTTTAAAAACTGATAATAACCAGAAGAAAAGTCATGAAAAACTGCAGAAATTTTACTATCAGGTAAAAATGCAATACTGGCTACACAGTAAGTAAAGAATCTAGAAAACTAAAATCTAGTTTTGGGCAGATCTAAAACTAAATCTAAAACTAAAAACTAAAGTATTTTAGGTTCTATTGTATGTTCCTGATCCAGGCAGAAAATTTTATTTTCCTCAATATTCAATAATAAACATTTTTCTTAAGCTTTTTCAGTATCAACTCTTGGACAGCTATTAAGTCACAGAAACTATAAATTTATAGAGCAAGTACTCTTTTAAGATTAAAGTAGCATAATTATATTTTGAGATGATTGTTACTTTCTGTGGAGGAGAGCAAGGTTTTCTTTCTCACTTCCTATATCCTTCTTTGATGAGAAAGAGCAGAGACCAAGATAAAGACAGTAATGCAGCCAAGTTTCTAACTGATGATTTAATTAAACTGGTATATGACAAAGGTGTATTGGGGACAATTGGTTTCTTTTCTTTGAGGTCTCATTCATTTAATCTATCTTGCGTTCTTTTCTCTTTCTGATGTTAAATTACAGAGGAGAGATTTTGCTTGCAAAAGAAAAAAAAGTCCAAAGAAGTCACCTAGCTAGCTTGTTTTATAAAAAATAGAACAGAAATGCTAAAGGAAACCTTGAGCCTCATCTGTAGCCGAGCATATCTATTAGGACTAAGCATCCTGGAGAAGAGGCTTCCCAGGTGGGCCTGGTGGTAAAGAACCCACCTGCCAATGCAGGAAATGTAAGAGACACAAGTTTGGTCCCCTGAAGGAGGGCATGGCAATCCATTCCAGTATTCTTTCCTGGAGAATCCCATGGACAGAGGAGCCTGACAGGCTGCAGTCCAGGAGAGTGAGAAGAGTGGGGCATGACTGAAGTGCCTTAGCACAATGCACCCTGGAGAAAATTTTGGGATGAAGTTTTGTGATGCCAATCAACCATTTCTTAGTTGCCAAGGCCTTCTGCTGTTTAAAACTTCTTTTATCTGCAGCTTCTCAAGAAAATCAGGATTTAATATTTGGAAGATTTCTCATTAATGCAAAATAAAATTGTAAAAAAATAACTACACACACACACACACACTATAATGTTTACTTCCCAGCAAGATAAAGTTTTCAGTGTGGTTGTTGCGCATCTGCCTCTGAATACTCTCAACACTCAGTCTTCTCTTGTCAAGATTGACATCATATAAAGCATTTCTGAATTTAGCCATTATAAAAATTATTCCATATGCCCTCTAAGCAGCACATGGCATGATTGCTTGTGCTCTCCTTGAACTACTCTTTTCTTGGAGTTCATCACACCATATTTTAGTTATCCCTGCCTCCAACTTTCTGATCTATAACATAACTGGTCCATATCAACTGTTTCTGGTGCTTCTCAAGTGTTTCCACTTAACAGTGGACTTCAAGATCAGTCATCAAATTTCTACAGCTATAAATGGAGAAAGTTTTTCATTTTCAAACAGACAACATATAAATCTGCCATGCTGATTTTAACTTTTACAACAACCTATTCCAAGCCACCAGCGTGTCATACCTGGGCAACTGTAATAATTTCCTAACTACTTTTCCTGCATCCATGTTTTATTTAATCTAAAAAGTGTTAAAATTGAAGACAGAGCACTCATTTTACAGAAAAACTTTGATCGTGTTGATCCCACATTCATTTGTCACCCCAGATAAACAAAATCCACAGCAAAACCTGACTCTTGCAAAACATTGCAACCTTGTCTGTCATCTTTCTATGTTTTAGACACATTAGCTTTTATTCAGTACTTCTACTGCTCCCTGATACCTGAACGATTCTATCCATGATGTAAGCTCCAGATCTCAGCCTCGTTTTCATTTTTTATTCCTCATTTATCAGCTCAAAATCTACTTACTGTGTAATGCTGTCTATGCCTCTGAAACATTGCATGCATGCATGCTCAGTCACTTGAGTCGTGTCCGACTCTGAAAGCCCATGGACTGTAGCCCAGCAGTCTTTCTATCCATGGAATTCTCCAGGCAAGAATACTGCAGTAGGTTGCCATGTCCTCCTCCAGGCGATCTTCCTAAACCAGGGGTTGAACCTGTGTCTCTTACATCTTCTGCATTGGCAAGCAGGTTCTTGACCAGTAGACCCACCTGGAAAGCCCTTGAAAGCATTATATCCCCCTATTTATATACCTATATAGATGGTGACATTCACTATTTGTGGAAGAATTTTGATTCATATGTGATAATGGATTCTTAAAATATCAAAAATTCTTTGAAACAATAAAATAACAAGCAGTTAAACTTTAAACTGTGCAAGCATTCTAAACAATTTATTACCTAAAAAGATAAACTGGGTGAATAAGCATATGAAAAAGGGCTCAGCATAATTTGTGATTAGGAAATTGCCAATTAAAAGAAGGTACACACATATACACATATTAGAATGGATAAAGTCATTTTAAAACAAACAAAACACAGATATACTCTGAAAATATAATTACAAGAAACTGTGAAGCAACAGGAACTCTTTTGCTGGGGGGACTACAAAGAGTTTCAAACACTTCAGAATACAGTTTGGTAGTTTCTTACAAAAGCTAAACATAGTCTTGTCATGTGCTCTAACAATCACACCTTTAGGTGTTTCCTCATGTGAATTTAAAGCTTACATCCACACAACAGCCTGCATATGAATTTCTATAGTAACTTACTGTATTATAGCCCCTAATTGGAAGTAACAAAATGTCTTTACATAAGTAGATTTAAAAATAAACAAATAAGCAAGTTTGGCATACCCATACAATAAAAAATTATTTGGTGACAAAAAGAAATAAGTTATGAACCAGTAAAAAGATAAAAGTGAAACATAAATTCCTATTGCTATGTGGAAGAGGGTAGTCTGAAGTAGATACAAGCTATTATTCCAACCAGTTGCTCTCGAAAAAGCAAAGCTGTAACAATGGTAAAAGATCAGTAAAAGTCATGGATTCATGGGAAGGGAAGAAAGGTTGAATAGGGGAAACGCTTCTTTCTTTCTTTCTTTTTTTATCCCTATGTTAATGAAAGTACTAGGCAAGTTACCATAATGGTGGATACATGATACAATGATTTGTCAAAATCCAGAGAATTTTAAAACACATAGAAATAAATTGAATGCTTGAACAGCTTTAAAGCGTCATTTAGGAAAGAGGGATGCTGGGTTGAAATGCAGAGTGTGCATTTCACTCTTACACACTATCTCTGTGTAAGAGAAATGTATGAAAGAATCTCACTAAAGAAGGTTATAGTAAATGGTAACCCGAGTAATTAGAAATGAGAGGATTCATTTGGTGATATCAGTTTAAGATTTTCAAATTTTCAACTATCTACTAATATTCAACCCCTGATTGCACCTTACATTTTGTCTTAAATGTGTGATAATTTCCAGCTTTCTGCATCATGAATTGATTTTTTTATATCCGTCCTAAGCTAAGCAGGCACTCAGTAAGTTTGGTTTGTAGGGCAACTTTTTCTTGTCCCCAAAGTATCTATTAACCATGATTTTTCGACATATTGATTAGTTCTCATTTCCTTCCTTGCTCTTGGCAGTATATTCTCGTTTTGAACAATTTGGACATCAACAGAGAAATAGACTTTTTCAATTGTTCAGGTGATCAGGAAGCTTAGTTTGATTATTGATCTATTGGAATATAATTTCCCATACATGGTAAAGTAAATTTTCAATATTTATTTATTTTTCTAAATACTTATATGTTCTACCATTATCACCTTTTGAATAATTGTAAGATACTATGTTGGGATTCCTAAATCACACATCCATGAGATTGTCAAAGACAATGGCATGGCTTGTTATTTACTGATTTTACATTCTATTGATACTTGTTTGGTTAAATTCATTATACTGTATGAGAGATTGAAATTATTCAATAACAAGTAAAGCATCATGCTTTAATATATCATTTTCTCTGCTGTGATATAAACCTTGTATGTCTTGAATTTCTGAATATCTGAGTTACTTTGTTTACAGGTAGTAATTCATTAATCTCACTAATACATATACTATAATACATATAATTTTTGAAGAATATTGTTTTCCACAAAGGTACTTTATTCCCAGTATCCTTCACTTGGACAAATTATATAAAATATTTCTTTTGTAGCTTATTAAAATTTTGGCAGTTTATAGTAGTACAGAGTTTTTACATTGATAACAAAATATATAATGGTCTATTTTCTTAAATAATTCTTTATTTTGGTTTGGGTTTTAGATTTTATTTTTAAGGACAACATATATTTTGTATTACTAACTTCCCACCTCCATTTTCTTGTTTCTTCATGCTATAAAATTATTATGTCTAAATTAAAGTTGCCTTACCATATATGGTGTTACATATTGTTTTAATTTTTCTCTTCATGAAAATCTGATATACAATTTAACATATTCATTCTAAATAACCCCAAGAAAATATAAAGGATTTGAATATAGTCTATCTTCTTTAAACACACATGCACTACATCTGCTGCTGCTAATGCTGCTAAGTCACTTCAGTCGTTTCCAACTCTGTGCGACCCCATAAAATGGCAACCCACCAGGCTCCTCCGTCCCTGGAATTCTCCAGTCAAGAACACTGGAGTGGGTTGCCTTTTCCTTCTCCAATGCATGAAAGCAAAAAGTGAAAGTGAAGTCACTCAGTCGTGTCCAACGCCATGGACTGTAGCCTACCAGGCTCCTCCATCCATGGGATTTTCCAGGAAAGGGTACTGGAGTGAGTTGCCATTTCCTGCTACATCTAATTAATAACTAATACCTAACAACAGACTGATTCCAAATAGGAAAAGGAGTTTGTCAAGGCTGTATATTGTCTCCCTGCTTATTTAACTTATATACAGAGTACATCATGAGAAATGGTAGGCTGGAAGAACACAAGCTAGAATCAAGATTGCTGGGAGAAATATCAATAACCTCCAATATGCAGATGACACCACCCTTATGGCAGAAAGTGAAGAGGAACTAAAAAGCCTCTTGATGAAAGTGAAAGTAGAGAGTGGAAAAGTTGGCTTAAAGCTCAACATTCAGAAAACGAAGATCATGGCATCTGGTCCCATCACTTCATGGGAAATAGATGAGGGGACAGTGGAGACAATGTCAGACTTTATTTTTGGGGGCTCCAAAATCACTGCAGATGGTGATTTCAGCCATGAAATTAAAAGACGCTTACCCCTTTGAAGAAAAGTTATGACCAACCTCGACAGCATATTAAAAAGCAGAGACATTACTTTGCCAACAAAGGTCCATCTAGTCAAGGCTATGGTTTTTCCAGTGGTCATCTGGATGGAAAATGGATGTGAGAGTTGGACTATAAAGAAATCAGAGCACAGAAGAATTGATGCTTTTGAACTGTGGTGTTGGAGAAGACTCTTGAGAGTCCCTTGGACTGCAAGGAGATCCAACCAGTCCAGCCTAAAGGAAATCAGTCCTGAACATTCATTGGAAGTACTGATGCTGAAGCTGAAACTCCAATACTCTGGCTACCTTATGAGACAAGTTGACCCATTGGAAAAGACCCTGATTCTGGGAGGGATTGGGGGCAGGAGAAGGGGATGACAGAGAATGAGATGGCTGGATGGCATCACCGACTCAATAGACATGAGTTTGGTTAAACTCCAGGAGTTGGTAATGGACAGGGAAGCCTGGCGTGCTAGGATTCATGGGGTCACAAAGAGTCAGACATGACTGAGCAACTGAACTGAACTGAAAGAGATTATGCTAAATGGCTATAATAATCTATACTATATGCTAAGTATCCTTATGTACAAATGTTTTTCTAACTATGAAATAAAACCTGAGGCAGGGATGCTAAATCATGTTTTAATAGTCATTGCCAGATGGCTTTCCAAATAACTTGTTACTATTTTTATTTCCAGTAGGAGTCTATGAGAATTCATTTCCCTCTTCATTTTCATATTCCTTAGCATTGGAGACTGCCAGAAAAATGGATGAGTAGATGAGAATAGATAGATAGCTATATGATGGGTAGATAGATAGATGATAGCTAAATATATAAGTAGAATACATAATGAAATAAATAGATACATATTTATAATAATTTTGCCAATCTAATGGCATGATATTTTAATATAAAATTTGTTGCTTGACTACTAATGAGAACAACTTTTCACATACATTTGCAATTTGTTTCTGCAAGTTGTTCATTTTTTACTAGAGTTTTTTCTTTAATGACTATTATAAACTATATAAGTTATAGAGAATATGTTGAAGATAACACATACACAAGTGCATTTCTCAAGCTTCTATTCATAGTCTCACTTTCCAATCTAAGTATTTATTTATAAATAACTGTAAAAATACATGCAATTATATATACTTGATGCTTTGTTCTAAAAGGGTGTTTGTTATGGCTATTTTAGCCTGTTTTATGTTATCAATTATAAAATGTATAATACCAGAAATTGTCTAATTATTGAAAACTGAATATAGATTAATTTTGAATACTATGAAGAACTTTAAAGCAATCATCCATGATCTATTTTTTAAGATATAATTTTGAACTTATTTAATTTTATTGACTTTTTTGTAACTCTGCTCTGTAAGTATTTTTTGTTCTCATTTCAGTTAACACTATCCCATTTGACTTTCCTTAGTGAGAATACTTTCTTTAGGGATGTATGTGACTCAGCAGTTCTTCATAATTATCAAGAAGCTTCACTAACTGGATCAAGTACAGTTGAAAATCACTAAACTTTTATTCTTTTTTAAAGCCCCCTTTTTTGCATTGATGGGCTTCCTAGGTGGAGCAGTGGCAAAGAATCTGCCTGCCAATCCAGGAGATGCAAGAGACACAAGATCGATCCCTGGGTTAGGAAGATCCCACTCCAGTATTCTTACTTGGAAAATTCCCTGGACAGAGGAGCTTGGCTGGGTGCAGTTCATGGGCTTGCAGAGTCGGACACGGATGTGACTGAGCATGCACACTTGCCACATTGAAAATACAATTAGTTAAAATGTCTGTGTTTTTGAAACAAAGTATCTATCATTCAGTGGTTCCTTTTAGTTATGAAAGTCTTTCCTTCATAAATCACATTATAAACTCAAAGTGAATGAGGAAAATGGTAACATAAGGAGAAAAGGGTATTCAAAGTAGATATAACAGTGTTGTATGCCAAGTAAAAAATATAAATACATACACTGATACTACAGAGTAGGATTACTGAGATATAATAAAACTATTATTTAAAAAACTAACAAAATAAGCCGTACATGAAGAGACTGATGTTTTTCTGAGATAAAATGATTCATAATTTTAAAAACTGAACATTATCTTGAAAAAAGTATTTTAATAAAGGAATTTATCTAAATTTGTTTTAGTGGCATTTCAGACTATGGCTCTGTGTTGTTGATGGTTGGTTTCAGATAAATGTTCTGGCCAAATAGTTATCAATGCAGAGTGCTCTTCCTTGTCTTATTTAGTAAGTTATCTAACTTGGGCGCAAGATGGAAAAAAAAAAAAAGTTGAAATGCTTTTAGTAAATATGTATATATGTATGTATGTGTGTATGTAAGATTTCCGGCTGGAGAATCAGTCTATAGGTTATTCATTACAGTGATGGAAAATCGATATTTACAAAGTTAAGGCAGTGATTATTTCTGTGGTCTCCAATGAATATATAAATCCATTCACACACACTGCAAGCCATCTACCTCTCAGCCTTACCCAAGGGTATCAGACCTTGAATGGTCTCCAGAATGCCCTCATCGGTCAGCAATAATTGTCAAACAAGAACACCCACATGCACCATACTGAAAGCATAATGCATTCATAGATGTAAGTAAGTAGGATATTGGAACAGAAAGTATAATGAGGAAAAAATTATAGTGAATATTTTTTGCTTTAGTTCAGTTCAGTTCAGTTCAGTCGCTCAGTCGTGTCCGACTCTTTGCGACACCATGAATCGCAGCGTGCCAGGCCTCCCTGTCCATTACCAACTCCCGGAGTTCACTCAAGTCCATCGAGTCGGTGATGCCATCCAGCAGTCTCATCCTCTGTCGTCCCCTTTTCCTCCTGCCTCCAATCCCTCCCAGCATCAGAGTTTTTTCCAGTGAGTCAACTCTTTGCATGAGGCACCAGGCCCAAGCATCCAGTATTGTACATCGAACCTGGACTGGCGACTCATTTCATATATGATATTATACATATTTCAATGCCATTCTCCCAAATCATCCCACCTTCTCCCTCTCCCAGAGTCCAAAAGACTGTTCTATATATCAGTGACTCTTTTGCTGTCTTGTATACAGGGTTATTGTTACCATCTTTCTAAATTCCATATATATGCTTTAGTATACCGTATTGGTGTATGCTTTTTAAGGCTCACTTGACTTCACATTCCAGGATGTCTGGCTCTAGGTCAGTGATCACACCATCGTGATTATCTGGGTCGTGAAGATCTTTTTTGTACAGTTCTTCTGTGTATTCTTGCCATCTCTTCTTAATAGCTTCTGCTTCTGTTAGGTCCATACCATTTTTGTCCTTCATCGAGGCCATTCTCCTTTGCTTTTCCATTCTCTTCTTTTCACAGCTATTTGCAAGGCCTCCTCAGACAGCCATTTTGCTTTTTTGCATTTCTTTTTCTTGGGGATGGTCTTGATCCCTGTCTCCTGTATAATGTCACAAATGTCCGTCCATAGTTCATCAGGCACTGTATCAGATCTAGTCCCTTAAATCTATTTCTCACTTCCACTGTATAATCATAAGGGATTTGATTTAGGTCATACCTGAATGGTCTAGAGGTTTTCCATAATTTATTCAATTTAAGTCTGAATTTGGCAATAAGGAGTTCATGATCTGAGCCACAGTCAGCTCCCAGTCTTGTTTTTGCTGACTGTATAGAGCTTCTCCATCTTTGGCTGCAAAGAATATAATCAATCTGATTTCAGGGTTGACCATCTAGTGATGTCCATGTTTAGAGTCTTCTCTTGTGTTGTTGGAAGAGGATGTTTGCTATGACCAGAGTATTCTTTTGGCAAAACTCTATTAACCTTTGCCCTGCTTCATTCTGTATTCCAAGGCAAAATTTGCCTGTTACTCCTGGTGTTTCTTGACTTCCTACTTTTGCATTCCAGTATCTTATAATGAAAAGGACATCCCTTTGGGGTGTTAGTTCTAGATGGTCTTGTAGGTCTTCATAGAACTGTTCAACTTCAGCGTTACTGGTTGGGGCATAGACTTGGATTACTGTGATATTGAATGGTTTTCCTTGGAAACGAACAAAGATCATTCTGTTGTTTTTGAGATTGATCCAAGACTGCATTTCCGACTCTTTTGTTGACCACGATGGCTACTCCATTTGTCCTAAGGGATTTCTGCCCACAGTAGTAGTTATAATGATCATCTGAGTTAAATTCACCCATTCCACTCCATTTTAGTTCGCTGATTCCTAGAATGTCGATGTTCACTCTTGCCATCTCCTGTTTGACCACTTTCTATTTGCCATGATTCATGGACCTAACATTCCAGGTTCCTATGCAATATTGCTCTTTACAGCATCAAACCTTGCTTCTATCTCCAGTCACATCCACAAATGGGTATTGTTTTTGCTTTGGTTCCATCCCTTTATTCTTTCTGGATTATTTCTCCACTGATCTCCAGTAGCAAATCGGGCATTTACCAACCTGGGGAGTTCCTCTTTTGGTATCCACCTTTGTGTTATTTCAGAGTTTCTATGGGTCAGGGATACAGAAATTACTTCATTAGGTATCTTTGATTCAAGGATTACCAAGTAGCAGAAGTCAGGCTGTCAGCTGCAGCTGAAGGTTTTTTTGAAGGCTTGACTGGAGAGGGAGAGACATCTAAACTCATTCACAATCTTTGGCAAGCCTGGGTCCTTTACCATGTGGTCCTCTCCATAGTGCTGCTTTACAACATAGCAGCTGGTACCTATCCATCAGAGTGAGTGATCCAAGAGACACTGAGAAAGAGGACAGAAGACAAAACTGCAACCTGATATAATTTAATCTTGGTGTAACATCCATTACTTCATAGGTTATATCACATTTATTGGAAGCAAGTCATTAAATCTAGCTTCTACTCAAGGGAACAGGATTAGATAGAGTTGTGAGTACCAGTAGATAGAAATAATTGGGGTTTATTTTAGAAGCTTCGTGTATCTGCTCAGTCGCTCAGTGGTGTTCAACTCTGAAACCCTATGAGCTGTAGCCCTCCAGGCTCCTCTCTCCATGGGATTGTTCCAGGAGTAATACAGTAATGGATTGCCATTTCCTTCTCCAGGGGATCTTCCTGACCTAAGGATTGAACCCGAATCTTCTGGATCTCCTGTATTGCAGGCAGAAACACTGCATGGCATAGCAAAAACTGCCAATAAAAAAAGGAATTATACAAATACTCTTTCTCTATATCAGAAGTCCAGCAAAAGAGAAGCAATATGCTTATGGCTGTTACTTATATAAAACAAATTTATTATTTGTCAGTTATCCAATTAAAAGTAAGCTACTGATTATTTCTCCACAGCAATATTTTGAAAACTTTGTTTTTCAATCACTAAGTCCTGTCCAACTCTTTGTGACCTCATGGACTGCAGCATGCCAGATTTCACTGTCCTTCACTATCTCCCAGGATTTGCTCAAACTCACGTCCTGAATTGGTGGTGCTGTCCAACCATCTCATTCTCTTTCACCCCCTTTTCTAGTGCCCTCAGTGTTTCCCAACATCAGGGTCTTTTCCAGTGAGTCAGCTCTTTGCATCAGGTGAACAAATTATTGGAACTTCAGCTTCATCATCAGTCCTTCCAATGACTATTCTGGGTTGATTTCCTTTAGGATTGACTGGTTTTTTTCTCCTTGCAGTCCAAGGGACTCTCAAGAGTCTTTTCCAGCACCACAATTCTAAAGCTTCAGTTCTTTGATGCTCAGCCTTCTTTATGGCCCAACTGTCACATCTGTACATGACTACAGGACAAACTATAACTTTGACTATACAGAAATATCCTATATTTCATAGGATATATGAAAACACAGTATATATAAATTCATCAGATATTTTCACACTGTCAAGTTTCACGATTGCATATTTATTTAATTTCACATAGTTTATGTGCATCATTAGTATTTTGTAGGGAAACAAGCAGAGTTACTATCAGTGATGGCCAACCAAATTCTGTTTAGATAGGCCTATTATATGCTGAAAACAAAATAAAGGGATTTATAAATTAGTGGTGGTTTAGTTGCTAAGTCATGTCCTACTCTTGCGACCTCATGGACCATGGCCTGCCAGGCTCCTCTGTCCATGGGATTCTCCAGGCAAGAATACTGGAATGGATTGCCATTTCCTTCTCCAGGGGAGCTTCCCAACCCAGTAATTGCACCCAGGTCTCCTGCATTGCAGGCAGATTCTTTACCAACTGAACTACAAGGGAAGAATCATAAATTGCCAGTTGTTTTTTATTTGTTTGAAGTAATTAAACCAAATAACTTCTGTTATAATGGGTTCATTTTATTGTACCATTTACTAAGTAGTAAAACATACATTCATGAGAGTATCATGGAATTTATTTAATTCATCTAATCATCCAAAATATGTTGTTGGTTTCTTATAATGGCAATTCCATTTAGTTTGACTTTATCTGCTACTTTACTGAACAGACTGACTATTAACTTTTTGCCATGATACTTCCGGCAAGATATATAAATAACATCTCTCAGTCCAACTATTTTGATTATTTTAAATATACTGCTTGATGTTGACAGGGTCATTGATTACTGCTATTTGGATGTGGAACCATTGCCATACACTTTCAACAATTTATTAAGCATGTTGATGAGAATACCATGTGAAATGGTGCCAAAAGGTCTCAGTAAAATACAGATTTGTTAGATTTTTTTTTCTCTCCGCTTATCTAAGATGCCTGTCATCCTGCCATCCTGCATGAGCAATGCTTTCAAGTTGAACAAATTTGAGATAGGAAGAACAAATATGCTGTCACCAGCCACACTTAATAAAAGTTTGACTAATGCTTAATGCTGAATGTAGTGGACAGATTGCTGACATGAACGATTTTCATCATGTAGAATTTAATTCTTCTGTTTTTTTTTGTTTGTTTGTTTTGTTTTTTTGGTCCATAGTATAAATGGAGAATGAAATCTTCAACCATAGTATACAAAATTTACAGCTCTCTGGACTGCAATGAGATCCAACCAGTCCATTCTAAAGATCAGCCCTGGGTGTTCTTTGGAGGGAATGATGCTAAAGCTGAAGCTCCAGTACTTTGGCCACCCACTGGGACTACCTAGAGGGATGGTATGGGGAGGTAAAGAGGGAGGAGGGTTCAGGATGGGGAACACATGTATACCTGTGGCAGATTCATTTTGATATATGGCAAAACCAATACAATATTGTAAAGTTAAATAAATAAATAAATAAACATAACTGAATACATTAAAAAAAGAAAGCATCACGATGAACAAAGCTAGTGGAGGTGATGGAATTCCAGTTGAGCTATTCCAAATCCTGAAAGATGATGCTGTGAAAGTGCTGTAATCAATATGCCAGAAAATTTGGAAAACTCAGTAGTGACCACAGGACTGGAAAAGGTCAGTTTTCATTCCAATCCCAAAGAATGGCATGCTAAAGAATGCTCAAACTACCTCATAATTGCACTCATCTCACATGCTAGTAAAGTAATACTCAAAATTTTCCAAGCCAGGCTTCAGCAACATGTGAATTGTGAAGTTCCAGATGTTCAAGCTGGTTTTAGAAAAGGCAGAGGAACCAGAGATCAAATTGCCAACATCCACTGGATCATCAAAAAAGCATGAAAAACATCTATTTCTGCTTTATTGACTATGCGAAAGCCTTTGACTGTGTGGATCACAATAAACTGTGGAAAATTCTGAAAGAGATGGAAATATCAAACCATCTGACCTGCCTCTTGAGAAACCTATATGCAGGTCAGGAAGCAGCCTTTAGAACTGGACATGGAACAAAAGACTAGTTCCAAATAGGAAAAGGAGTATGTCAAGGCTGTATATTGTCACCCTGCTTATTTAACTTATATACAGTGTACATCATGAGAAACGCTGGGCTGGAAGAAGCATAAGCTGGAATCAAGATTGACAGGAGAAATATCAATAACCTCAGATATGCAGATGACACCACGCTTATGGCAAAAAGTGAAGAGGAACTAAAGAACCTCTTGATGAAAGTGAAAGAGGAAAGTGAATAAGTTGGCTTAAAGTTGAACATTCAGAAAATGAAGATCATGGCATCTGGTCCCATTACTTGTTGGCAAATAGATGGGGAAACAGCGTCAGACTTTTATTTTTTTGAGCTCCAAAATCACTTCAGATGGTGACTGCAGCCATGAAATTAAAAGATGCTTACTCCTTGGAAGGAAAGTTATGACCAACCTAGATAGCATATTGAAAAGCAGAGACTACTTTGTCAACAAAGGTCCATCTAGTCAATGCTATGGTTTTTCCTGTGGTCATATATGGATGTGAGAGTTGGACTGTGAAGAAAGCTAAGTGCCGAAAAATTGATGCTTTTCAACTGTGGTGTGGGAGAAGACTCTTGAGAGTCCCTTGGACTGCAAAGAGATCCAACCAGTCCATTTTAAAGGAGATCAGTCCTGGGTGTTCATTGGAAGAAGTGATGCTCAAGCTAAAACTCCAATACTTTGGCCACCTCATGTGAAGAGTTGACTCATTGGAAAAGTCATGCTGGGAGGGATTGGCGGCAGGAGGAGAAGGGGATGACAGAGGATGAGATGGCTGGATGGCATCACTGACTTGATGGACATCAGTTTGGTTAAACTCCAGGATTTGTGATGGACAGGGAGGCCTTGCATGCTGCGATTCATGGGGTCGCAAAGAGTTGGACAGGACTGAGCAACTGAACTGAACTGAACTGAACTGGGCAAATAGAAATTTTATTACCTTGAAACACGTTGCAACCTAAAACATGTGAGTGACTCTGGCACAAGGCAGTAAGGGTCAGGAAAAAACTGACTAGTGAAAGCAGTAGTAAAGCCCATTTCTCTTGTGCAGACTTGTCAGTGAAATTGTGGATTTTAGGACAGTAAAATTGAGAGCCTACATAAAAGTGAGGAAAATCTTATTGTTAATTAGATTGAGAGAAATGTTTATTATATAGTGTTATAAAGATTAGCGGTGCTACTATATGCATTATACACACACACACATATATATATATACATAATTGTACGTGCATATTTGTGTTTATATACATGTATGTAAATACATGTGTAAATTTACAGACATATGTTATATAATTGCCAAAGTATTTACAAATATATAGCGTATTACTAGTGTTTTATACACCTGATGTCATAAAATTATAAAAATAATTTGAATTTCTTACTATCTTTTCCTTGCTTTAATTTTGCTTATGATTTATTTTTGAAACAACTTTTCATAATATAACTATTACCCTCCATGCTGTTAAATTAAGTAGCATATTTAATTCATGCCTTTTGACATTTTAAGCAAAACTTGTATTTGGTGACTGCTCCAGCATTCCTTAAAACACTCTGTTCTCAACTTCTAGGCCATTAAAATACAATCAATTTTTTTGGTTAACTGACTGGATAATTATCTCTTTACAAATAGATTCTTAAATATTCAAAATTATTGCCTCTTCTTTTCTCGCTAAAGTTTTATTAGACAATATCTTCTATTCTCATGGTATTAAAATATCTTCTAAGTGTTGATGATTTTCTAATTTATTTTCAACTCTTGCCTTCACTCTGACATTTGCACTCAGTCATCCAACTACAAGATATCTATCCGTATCTCAAACTTAAGATATCCTAATTTAAACAATTCACTTTTTTTCCCTTGACAAGTTAGTAGTGTAGATAGGTTATGTTATTATATGGGGAAACATCATGAAATCTCAGTAGCTTAAAATGACAAACTTTGATTTCTTTCTCATGCTACCTGTATGTTGAGGGTCAGCAGACAGTACTGTAAACCATCGTCACTTGAGAACTTCAGTTCACAGAGTAGCCACAATCTTAAACTTGACTAATACCTATTCCAGTGATAAAAGAGAGTCCCAGAGTATTTCTAGTCAGCAACTAAATACCTGTTCTGAAAGTAACGACTCTGCTGGTTTCAATCAACCATAAGAGAATTAGAAAAACACAATTTTATCTTCCATGTGGAAGCATGGAAGCAAATGACCCACAAAATTTAGTGAAATAACTAATTTTATCCTACATTCCTAAAGCAATTCTCCAGATTTTGTTGCTATAGTTTTTTAATTGCTAAGTTATGTCCAACTTTGTGACTCCATGGACTGTAGCACACCAGGCTCCTCTATCTTCCAATGTCTCCTGGAACTTGTTCAAATCATGTCCAGTGAGTTGGTGATGCTGTCTAACCATCTCATCCTCTGCTGCCCCCTTCTCCTTTTGCCTCAGTCTTTCCCAGTGTAAGGGTCTTTTCCAACAAGTCAGTTCTTTGCATCAAGTTGTCAAAGTATTAGAGCTTCAGCTTCAGCAACAGTCCTTTCAATGTATAGTCAAGGTTGATTTCCTTTAGGATTGACTGGTAAATCTCAAGATTTAGCATCTTAACAAATACTACTAATTTAATCCATCACTTGAGCAGAGGAATTCTTGTGATATGCACAGTGCTGAAATGAAATCCTTGATGAGAAACTGAAGAATAAAATCTGAGAACTTTCCTTTCTACTTCTCCTTTTTCATGAACTAACAAGACTTGAGTGAAAATAGCAGGGGCTACAATAGGAAGTGCTCAAGAGACTAATTTCCATTGGGAAGGAACACAAAGGGAAGACACCCAGCCAAGGGGGAGATGACAGTTTTCACTCTAAGAATTTGAATTCTTTGGTATCCATTCCAACAATAAACTTCACTTCTGGCAAACATAACAATAATACAATTTAAACACATTCAGGGTTCTCTGGTGGCTTACCAGTAAAGAATCTGCCCACAAATGGAGGAGATGCCACATTAATCCCTGGGTTGGGAAGATTGCCTGGAGAAGGAAGTGGCAATCCACTCCAGTATTCTTGCTTGGGAAATCCCAGGGACAGAGGACCTGGAGGTCTACAGTCCATGGGGTTACAAGAGTGGACATGACTGAGCAACTAAACAACAACTTCCTGAATAGATTAATAAAAATCTCAACAATAAAAGACAAGAAGGAGAAAAATCATGTTTTTGCTCTTTGCATTACATATATTGACCTCCATATCTTCTGTCTTATAAAACATTCCCAGATTTCATAAAATAGTAATGAAGTAAAATATAAGGCACATTATGAAACAAAATAAAAAATTGAGCCTAAAGGCAGAACATAATAATCAGAACCATAATAAAAAATGACTCATGTTAGAAATATTGAAAAAATTTAAAATAGCAGTGAATAATGTACTAAAGACTCTAATGGAAAACTAATATGACATATAAGATCAGTACATATCATCAAATATGTGAAACTTTAAGAAAGAATCAAATAGCATGGTGCAAATCCAAACCAAAGTAACATAAATGAAAAATGTTTTATGAGTCTGTAAGTAGAATATAGCCAAGGAAAAATCACTGAACTCGTTGACACATCAAAAGAAGCTATCCAGACTAAAACATGTAGAGAAAAAAGAGTGAAAAAATAAAACATAAAACATAAAATCACATTCAGCACAGTCAAGTACTGTGGAGAAATACAAAACATTGTAGTATATGTGTAATTGGAATTCAAAAAAGGTAAAATGGGGAGAAGGGTGCAGAAGACATATATGTGAAGAAATAAGTTGATAACTTCCAGTATTCATGGTAGAGAGCAAGTTAGAAATCTAAGAAGGCTCAGAAATGAATGGAAGGATAAAGCTACACACACACAGGCATATAATATCTGAACTGCTGAAATCACAGATAAAGAGAAAAATCTTGAAGACAACAACAGGGGGAAAAAACAAAAACCTTAATAATGGAAAAACAAAGATTAGAATCACATCAACTCTTCATCAAAGATTATACAAAAGTCAGAACATAAGTGACATCTTTAAAGTATTAAAGGAATAAACTATAATAACCTAGCATTCAATTTCCAGTGAAAACATCTTTCAAACTAAAGGAAAAATAAAGACTTTCTCTGATGAACAAATATTTGGGGAACAAAATGCTGGAATACCTGCTCTGAAATTGTTGAAAAGTTTTTCAGGCCAAAGGACTAAGTTAAGAGGTCAGAAACTATAATCTAAAGAAATAAATAAAGTGAAAAAAAGTAGATTTTTCTTACTTTTTTTTAACTCTAGAAGTAAATAATATATTTAAAGCAACAATACTAAATGTGTATTGGCTGTTTTCAGTGTATGTGAAGGCAAAAATGAATTAGAGATTAGAGAGAAATAGAGAATATACTATTGTAAGGACCTTGAATGTAAAGCAAAAAGATAATTTGAATTTATACTTGTTTATTTCATATTCAGTATTGTACAATATATATAGTTATAAAGTTTTAAAAAGTTGTTATTATAATTAAATAGAAAAAAACAGTGAGGAATTGTAAAAGTTTCCAATTAAAAGAGAGAAAAATTAGAATAAGAAGAAAAATATTAACAACAACAACAAGAAAGAAATGAAAGGAATAAGAAACAGTTCTCAATATGGCAGATTATAATCCAACTGTACATATAGTTACTTTTAGAGTGAGCAATGTAAACACACCATATAAAAGACAATAATTGTCCCAATGGATAAAAATGTGAAACCTGACTAAAAGAGCCCACTTAAACAGTAAGACCTAAGATGAGTTTACAGTAAAGATATGAATAAAAACATATCACACAAACTCTAACCAAAAGAAAGTTGGTCTGGCTATAATTAATATGAGATAAGATAGGCCTCAGAATAAGAAAGATCATCAGGACTATAGAGAGGTATTACATTATGAGAAAGTAGTCTCCAAGAAACACAGTAATCCCAAAGGAATATAAATTTAGTAATAGAACCTCAAAATGCAGGAAGCAAAACTGATACCTGAAAGGAAAATTAAGGAAAAAAAAATACAATTACATTTGGAAATTTTAGTACTCTCTCTCAATAATTTCTTTGGAAGAAAATCATTGATGCAAAACAGCACTATCCACCAGCCTAATCTAATCAAGATCTATGAAACACTCTATCTAATGAGGGTAGAAAACATTCCTCCCAAGGGTACATACTGTATTCATGAAGATAGACCAAATTCCTGGCCAAAAGCCCAACCTTAACATCTAAATAAATTTAAGAGAATATAAATCATACAAAGTATGTCTCAGACCATAATGGAATTAAACTTGATTACTATATGATATATGGAAAATACCCAAATATTTAGAAGGATTAAACATTTCACTACTAAATAATTCATGTGCTAAACAGCAAGTTGTAAGAATATTTGAAAAATATGTTATATTAAAAGAAGATGAAAATAAAACATCAAAATTTGAAAAATGCTATAAAGCATTAAGTACATATATTAAAAGAAAGATTTACAGTTAATAGCTTAAGTTTCACAATCTTCAAATTAGAATAACTAGGAAAAAACAGACAAGAAGCAAAAAGAATAAAGCAAAGATTTTGTTGCTGTTGTTCAGTCACTCAGTCATGTCCTACACTTGCTACCCGAAGGACTACAGCATGCCACACTTCCCTGTCCTTCACCATCTCCCACAGCCTGGCCAAACTCATGTCCTTGAAATGGATGAACCATTCCAACTCTTTCATCCTCTGTCATTCCCTTCTCCTTCTGCCTTCAACATTCCCAGCATCAATGTCCCTTCCAATGAGTCAGCTCTTTGCATCAGGTGGACAAAGTATTGTAGCTTCAACTTCAGAATCAGTCTTTCCAATGAATATTCAGGACTTTTTCCTTTAGAATTGACTGGTTTGATCTCTTTGTAGTCCCAAGGACTCATAAGAGTCTGTTCCAGCACCACAGTTCAAAAGCACTCAGCCTTCTTTATGGACCAGCGCTCATATCCATGCATGACTACTGGAAAAACAGTAGCTTTCACTAGACGGATCTTTGTTGGCAAAGTAATGTTTCTGCTTTTTAATATGCTGTTTAGTTTTGCATAGGTTTTCTTCCAAGGAACAATCATTTTTTAATTTGATGGCTGCAGTCACCATCTGCAGTGATTTTCGAGCTGAAGAAAATAAAGTCTGTCACTATTTTCATTGTTTCCCCATTTATTTGCCATGCAGTGAAGGGACTAGATGCCATGATTTTTTTTTTTTTTTTTAAATTTTAATTTTATTTTTTAACTTTACAATATTGTGTTGGTTTTGCCATATATAAAGATGAATCTGCCACAGGTATACATGTGTTTCCCATCCCGAACCCTCCTCCCTCCTCCCCTCCCCATACCATCCCTCTGGGTCATCCCAGTGCACCAGCCCCAAGCATCCAGTATCATGCATCGAACCTGGACTGGCAACTCATTTCATATATGATATTATACATATTTCAATGCCATTCTCCCAAATCATCCCACCTTCTCCCTCTCCCACAGAGTCCAAAAGACTGTTCCATACCTCAGTGTCTCTTTTGCTGTCTCATATACAGGGTTATTGTTACCATCTTTCTAAATTCCATATATATGTGTTAGTATACTGTATTGGTGTTTTTCTTTCTGGCTTACTTCACTCAGTATAATAGGCTCCAGTTTCATCCACCTCATTAGAACTGATTCAAGTGTATTCTTTTTAATGGCTGAGTAATACTCCATTGTGTATATGTACCACTGCTGTCTTATCCATTCATCTGTTGATGGATATCTAGGTTGTTTTCATGTCCTGACTATTATAAAAAAAGCTGCGATGAACATTGGGGTACACGTATCTCTTTCAATTCTGCTTTCCTCAGTGTGTATGCCCAGCAGTGGGATTGCTGGGTCATAAGGCAGTTCTATTTCCAGTTTTTTTAAGGAATCTCCACACTGTTGTCCATAGTGGCTGTACTAGTTTGCATTCCCACCAACAGTGTAAAAGGGTTCCCTTTTCTTCACACCCTCTCTAACATTTATTGCTTGTAGACTTTTGGATGGCAGCGATTCTGACTGGCGTGAAATGGTACCTCATAGTGGTTTTGATTTGCATTTCTCTGATAATGAGTGATGTTGAGCATCTTTTCATGTGTTTGTTAGCCATCTGTATGTCTTCTTTGGAGAAATGTGTATTTAGTTCTTTGGCCCATTTTTTGATTGGATTATTTATTTTTCTGGAATTGAGCTGTAGGAGTTGCTTGTATATTTTTGAGATTAGTTGTTTGTCAATTCCTTCATTTGTTATTATTTTCTCCCATTCTGAAGGCTGTCTTTTCACCTTGCTTATAATTTCCTTTGTTGTGCAGAAGCTTTTAAGTTTAATTAGGTCTCATTTGTTTATTTTTGCTTTTATTTCCCATTTTCTGTGAGGTGGGTCATAGAGGATCCTGCTGTGATGTATATTGGAGAGTGTTTTGCCTATAAAGAAAGCAGGAGTAGCAACACTCATATTAGATAAAATAGACTTTAAAACAAAGGCTGTGAAAAGAAACAAAGAAGATCACTACATAATGACCAAAGGATCAATTCAAGAAGAAGATATAACAATTATAAATATATATGCACCCAACATAGGAGCACTGCAATATGTAAGACAAATACTAACAAGTATGAAAGGAGAAATTAACAATAACACAATAATAGTGGGAGACTTTAATACCCCACTCACACCTATGGATAGATCAACTAAACAGAAAATTAACAAGCACAAACTTTACATGATGCAATAGATCAGTTAGACCTAATTGATATCTATAGGACATTTCATCCCCAAACAATGAATTTCACCTTTTTCTCAAGCGCACACGGATCCTTCTCTAGGATAGATCACATCCATAAATATAGCCTTGATAAATTCAAAAAAAATGAAATAATTCCAAGCATCTTTTCTGACCACAATGCAGTAAGATTAGATCTCAATAACAGGAGAAAAACTATTAAAAATTCCAACATATGGAGGCTGAACAACACGCTGCTGAATAACCAACAAATCACAGAAGAAATCAAAAAAGAAATCAAAATTTGCATAGAAACTAATGAAAATGAAAACACAACAACCCAAAACCTGTGGGACACTGTAAAAGCAGTCCTAAGGGGAAAGTTCATAGCAACACAGGCATACCTCAAGAAACAAGAAAAAAGTCAAATAAATAACCTAACTCTACACCTAAAGCAACTAGAAAAGGAAGAAATGAAGAACCCCAGGGTTAGTAGAAGGAAAAAAATCTTAAAAATTAGGGCAGGAATAAATGCAAAAGAAACAAAAGAGACCATAGCAAAAATCAACAAAGCCAAAAGCTGGTTCTTTGAAAGGACACATAAAATCAACAAACCATTAGCCAGACTCATCAAGAAACAAAGGGAGAAAAATCAAATCCATAAAATTAGAAATGAAAATGGAGAGATCACAGCAGACAACACAGAAATACAAAGGATCATAAGAGACTACTATCAGCAATTATATGGCAATAAAATGGACAACGTGAAAGAAATGGACAAATTCCTAGAAAAGTACAACTTTCTAAAACTGGACCAAGAAGAAATAGAAAATCTTAACAGACCCATCCCAAGCACAGAAATTGAAACTGTAATCAGGAATCTTCCAGCAAACAAAAGCCCAGGTCCAGACAGCTTCACAGCTGAATTCTACCAAAAATTTAGAGAAGAGCTAACATCGAACCTACTCAAACTCTTCCAGAAAATTGCAGAGGAAGGTAAACTTCCAAACTCATTCTATGAGGCCACCATCACCCTAATACCAAAACCTGACAAAGATGCCACAAAAAAAGAAAACTACAGGCCAATATCACTGATGAACATAGATGCAAAAATCCTTAACAAAATTCTAGCAATCAGAATCCAACAACACATTAAAAAGATCATACACCGTGATCAAGTGGGCTTTATCCCAGGGATGCACGGATTCTTCAATATCCGCAAATCAATCAATGTAATACATCACATTAACAAACTGAAAAATAAAAACCATATGGTTATCTCAATAGATGTAGAGAAAGCCTTTGACAAAATTCAACATCCATTTATGATCTTTGTTTTTTGAATGTTGAGTTTTAAGCCAACTTTTTCACTCTCCTCTTTCACTTTCATCAACAGGCTCTTTAATTCCTCTACACTCTCTCCCATAAGGGTGATTTCTTCTGCATATCTGAGATTATTGATATTTCTCCTGCAATCTTGATTCCATCTTGTGCTTCATCCAGCCCAGCATTTCACATGATGTATGCTGCATATAAGTTAAATAAGCAGGGTGACAATATACACCCTTGATGTACTCCTTTCCCAATTTGGAACCAGTCCATTGTTTCATGTCTGGTTTCAACCGTTGCTTCCTAACTACATACAGGTTTCTGAGGAGAGAGATAAGGTGGTCTTGTATTCCCATCTCTTGAAGAATTTCCTACAGTTTGCTGTGATCCACACAGTCAAAGGTAGCATAATCAATGAAGCAGAAGTAGATGTTTTTCTAGAATTCTTTTTCCTTTTCTATGATCCAATAAATATTGGCAATTTGATTTCTGGTTCCCCTGCCTTATCTAAATCCAGCTTGAACATCTGGAAGTTCTCTGTTCATGTACTGTTGAAGCCTGGCTTGGAGAATCTTGAGTGTTACTTTGCTAGCATATGAAATGAGTGCAGTTGTGCAGGAGTGTGAACATTCTTTGGCATTGCCTTTCTTTGGGATTGAAGTGAAAGCAAAAAATAATTTAGAACAGAAATGAATTAAGTTGAAAATAGGAAAAAGAGTTTAAATATATATTTATATTCACATATGCATATCTGTCTACTCAAAACTCTATTTCTATATATATGTAGATATAGATCTACACATATATTCAATATGTATATTTCACATGTTCACATATGTGTGTGTGTGTGTGTGTGTGTGCATGTGTTCTAAGTCACTTAATCATGTCTGAATCTCTGTGACCCTATGACTATAGGGTAGCTCATCTCTTCTGTCCATGGGATTCTCTAGGCAAGAATACTGGAATGGATTGCCATGTCCTTATCCACGAGATCTTCCTGACCCAGGGATTGAACACAAGTCTCCTGCAATGCAGGTGGATTCTTTACCAGTAATGTCACCTGGGAAGTCTCTCTATATATATAGAGAGACATTATGTGTATGAATGTGTATATCTATATATACAAACACACAATTGATGGAAACAAAAAAATCAAAATCTGGTTCTTTGAAAAATTCAATTAATTAATAAATCTCTCCCTGGACTAAAGAAGAAAACTAAATAAATAAAAGAGAAAAAGTACCACTACAAAAAAATAATAGCATAGACATCATTACCTATCTCATAAAGTTAAAAGCAGAATAAATAAATATAGCTAAGGTCTATGTCCATAATTTTGATAACTTAGAAGAAATTAACTAATTTCTTTAATGACACAAACTAAAAGAACTGATTTAGGGAGAAATATGTAACCTGAATAGTTCCATATCTATTATATAAATTGAATTTGCAGATCAAATTTTTCCACTAAACAACTTCAAAACCTATATGTTCACTAATAATTTCACCAAATATTGAAGGAATAAGTAATACCAATTCTATACAATTTCTTCCAAACATCAATATAGAAAGGAACACTTACTAAAAGTTTTTATGAGGTTACCTTCATGCTACTAATAAAACCATAAATAATAATAATAATAAACTAAAGGCCAATATTGTGGCAGAAAGTGAACAAGAACTAAAGATCCTCTTGATGAAGGTGAAAGAGAAGACTGAAAAAGTTGGCTTAAAGCTCAACATTCAGAAGCTCAACACTCAGAAAACTAAGATCATGACATCTGGTCCCATCACTTCATGGCAAATAGATGGGGAAACAGTGGAAACAGTGGCTGACTTTATTTTTCTGGGCTCCAAAATCACTGCAGATGGTGATTGCAGCCATGAAATTAAAAGACGCTTACTACATGAAAGGAAAGTTATGACCAACCTAGATAGCATATTGAAAGCAGAGACAAAGGTCTGTCTAGTTAAGGCTATGGTTTTTCCAGTGGTCATGTATGTATGTGAGAGTTGTTCTATAAAGAAAGCTGAGCACCAGAGAATTGATGCCTTTGAACTGTGATGTTGGAGGAGACTCTTGAGAGTCCCTTGGACTGCAAGTTGATCCAACCAGTCCAGCCTAAAGGAAATCAGTCTTGAATATTCATTGGAAGGACTAATGCTGAAGCTGAAACTCCAATACTTTGGCTACCTGATGTGAAGAACTGACTCACTGGAAAAGACTCTGATGCTGGGAGGGATTGGGGGCAAGAGGAGAAGGGTACCACAGAGGATGAGATGATTGGATGGCATCACCGATTCAATGGACATGGATTTGGGTGAACTCCGGGAGTTGGTGATGGACAGGCCTGGCGTGCTGCGACTCATGGGGTCGCAAAGAGTCAGACATGTCTGAGCGACTGTACTGAACTGAAAGGCCAATATCTCTCTTAGATGTGGACATAGAGATCTTTATTATCATATTTAAATTAGTAGTATTTTAAAAAGACAATACATCATTTACATGCAGACATTATCTCAGGCATGTTAGACAAATTCAGCAGTCCAAAAATTGGTCAGTACAATTCACCATTTTAACATACTAGTAAGAAGAAAATATATGATTGTATTAATGTATGAGGGAAAATAGACAAATATAAACTTTTATCCATTGATTATAAAATCCTCAGGAAACCAGTCATAAAAGATAATTTCATTAGTTCCAATAATAACATTTACTTATGAAAAACCTGCACCTAAACTTAAAAGGCAGAGAAGGTAATGGCACCCCACTCCAGTACTCTTGCCTGGAAAATCCCACAGAGGATTTTCCTACCAGGACAGAGGAACCTGGTAGGCTGCAGTCCATGGGGTCTTTAAGAGTCGGACATGACTGAGTGACTTCACTTTCTCTTTTCACTTTCATGCACTGGAGAAGGAAATCGCAACCCACTCCAGTGTTCTTGCCTGGAGAATCCCAGGGACGGGGAAGCCTGGTGGGCTGCCGTCTATGGGATCACACAGAGTTGGACACGACTGAAGTGACTTAGCATAGCATAGCATAGCAAACTTAAAAGGAAATGACTCACAAAGACTAGGAATAAGACAAGGATGCCATTTCATATCATATCTAACCAACATCACACTGGAAGTACCAGGCAATGTCATAAGGCAAGAAAAATAAAGACAAGCATATACAGTGGAAACAAAGAAATAAAACTGTTTTTATTGGGAAGAGCATTGTCTATGGGGAAAAGTATAGACTATCTACAAAATCAAGAACAAACAAACAAAATACCTAGAGTAATATAAGAGCTTACTGGGTTACAGTGTACAAGGTCAATATTTAAATGTCAATTGTATTTCTATATAAAGATAATATATAATTAAATATTAATATTAAACAAATTTATAATCCATCCCTGAAATATTTAAACTCTTATATACAATTCTAATAAAATAGATGTGGAAACTACACAAATGTTATAAATGAAATAGAAGGAGATATAAATTTATGGGCATATAAATCATGTTCATCTATGTTAGATGACTGATATTACAAGCTGTCAAATAATATAAATTACATTCATAGATTTACTGATCAAAATTCTCATAAACTTTCTTTTAGATACCTACTGCTGCTGCTGCATCGCTTCAGTTGTGTCTGACTCTGTGTGACCCCATAAACGGCAGCCCACCAGGCTCTCCCATCCCTGGGATTCTCCAGGCAAGAACACTGGAGTGGGTTGCCATTTCCTTCTCCAATTAGATACCTATTACCTGATTATAAAATTTATATGAATAGGAAAAAAAATAAAATTTTAAAAATGTTTTGAAAAACAACAAAGTTAGAGGACTCAAGTTACCCAGTGTAAAATGGCCCAAGACCTTCGTCTTGAGAAATCTGTTCGCAGCTCAGGAAGCAACCATTAGAACTGGACATGGAACAACAGACTGCTTCCAAATCGAGAAAGGATTGTTACCCTGCTTATTTAACTTATATGCAGAGTACATCATGAGAAATGTTGGGCTGGAAGAAGCACAAGATGGAATAAACATTGCTGGGAGAAATATCAATAATCTCAGATATGCAGATGACACCACCCTTATGGCAGAAACTTAAGAGGAACTAAAAAGCTTCTTGATGAAAATGAAAGTGGAGAGTGAAAAAGTTGGCTTAAAGCTCAACATTCAGAAAACGAAGATCATGGCATCTGGTCCCATCTATGCTATGCTATGCTAAGTCACTTCAGTCGTGTCCGACTCTGTGTGACCCCACAGACGGCAGCCCACCAGGCTCCCCTGTCCCTGGGATTCTCCAGGCAACAACACTGGAGTGGGTTGCCATTTCCTTCTCCAATCTGGTCCCATCACTTGATGGCAAACAGATGGGGAAACAGTGGAAACAGTGTCAGACTTTATTTTTGGGGGCTCCAATATCACTGTAGATGGTGATGGCAGCCATGAAATTAAAAGATGCTTACTCCTTGGAAGGAAAGTTATGGCCAATCTAGATAGCATATTCAAAAGCAGAGACATTACTTTGCCAACAAAAGTCCATCTAGTCAAGGCTATGATTTTTCCAGTGGTCATGTGTGGATGTGAGAGTTGGACTGTGAAGAAAGCTAAGTGCTGAAGAATTGATGCTTTTGAACTGTGGTGTTGCAGAAGACTCTTGAGAGTTCCTTGGACTGCAAGGAGATCCAACCAGTCCATTCTGAAGGAGATCAGCCCTGGGTGTTCTTTGGAAGGAATGATGCTAAAGCTGAAACTCCAGTACTTTGGCCACCTCATGTGAAGTGTTGACTCATTGGAAAAGACTCTGATGCTGGGAGGGATTTTGGGCAGGAGGAGAAGGCGATGACAGAGGATGAGATGGCTGGATGGCATCACTGACTCGATGGACGCCAAGTTTGAGCGAACCCCAGGAGTTGGTGATGGACAGGGAGGCCTGGCGTGCTATGATTCATGGGGTCGCAAAGAGTTGGACACAACTGAGCAAAAGAACTATACTGATATATATATATATCATATATATGATATATATCATATATATGATATATATATATATATAAAACAATAGTCAAGATAGTACAGATATGTTAAGTACTATGTATTATGAGAAAGAATTCTCCTTAGGTCTCATCCATTTCAACATACCTTCTGAGCAAAAATGCATTTATGATGTTTTTGTTCTAAATATTAATGTTTTTAAAAGATGTTTGTATAGCAAACAGCCTTAGACAATAGAGATATTATCTTGCTCCAGGGAAGAAGTTGTTTGTTGGCCAGCATAAGTTAATATTTTCATCTGTGGCAAAGGTTAGCAAAAGTTTGCTGTAAACCCTTTAAGTCTGAGGTTTCCTAAGGTCTGAGCTCTTTTCCTGTAACACAGCTTACTTTGTGTGCAAGAGACATCTGGCTCTCAATGTCCTCCTTTTTGAGAAACTAGGATCAGGGCCTCAGCACAAATAGTGGTACTTGGGCTTTTGTAATTTTGAGTCATAAACAATTCTGTCTCTCTGAACAATGAGTTTCACATTTTCTACTAGTATCCATAAATCTGAGGCCCATAATTATTCTTGACATACAGGAGCATACATTAGTCAAAATGTAATACCTTTAATAATATGCAAATATTAAAATTGAGTTTGACAGAATTACATGCATATGAAGCATTGTGAAAATATGCTCATGTATACAAGTTAATTTAAATGCATCAAAAAGTAATTTACTAATAAGAGAGACAGAGGGAAAAATGCAAAGATAAGTTAGGGCTAAAACAAGTATGTGTGTGTCCACTCAGTCATGTCCAACTCTTTGTGACCCCATGGACTGCAGACATGCTCCTCTGTCCATGCGATTTCCCAGGCAAGAATGCTGGAAGGGGTTGCTCTTTCCTCCTCCAGGGGAACTTCCTGACCCAGGGATTGAACCTATGTTTTCTGCATTGGCAGGAGGATTTTTACAACTGAGACCCCTGGGAAACTCAAAACACGTATAGTATTATAATTATAGAACCTAGGTCATTACAAAATGGTATTCACTTTAATATTCTTTTCATGTTGGCCTCTATTTGAAAATTTTCACAATAACGTGAAGAATTGAGAATTGTCTATTCTAACACATTGCTAAAATTTTATAAAACTTTAGGACAGAAATTCAGTGAAGTTTATCAGAGGAACCAGGGCTTCCCTGGTGTCTCACACGATAAAGAATCTGCCTGCAATGGAGGAGATCTGGGTTGGGAAGATCCTCTGGAGGAGAAAATGGCAACCCACTCCAGTATTCCTGCCTGGGAAATTCCACAGACAGAGGATCCTGGCAGGCTAAAGTCCATGGAGTTGCAAAGAGTGCAACATGACTGAGCACACACACAACTCCTGCAATCGAGGTATGTAAAACTTGGATAGGTTTTGGATACTTTCTTCCAGATCTTGGAATATTTAGCATGGTAAATAATTTAAAATACATTTGTATTAACATAAACTAGGATTTATTCTAATTTGTACTTTACTTCTTAATAGTTCATAGGAACATAACAATAATTCTGATTAAAAAGTTGTAATGCTTGCCTTGGGTGAGGCAACAGGGAGTAGGAAGAATATTTGAGTTTGTTAAAAGCATAATAGCTGACATGACTCTATCAATGATCATGGTGGCACACAATGGAACCTATTTTCTGTGAGGTTGAAAGCTCATCTCAAATTTGATTTATCCCTAAGATTTTATTTTGCCATTGCCTTCTCCAAGATTTTATTACTAAATTGATTTAATTAATATTGAAACTGAGGGTGGAACTGTACTTTGTTAATTTTATTCAATTTGTATTTAATTTATTTTAATAAAATATCATATTGTCTTTTGGGAGATAATAGTGAAAAAAGAATTAAATGATTACATTAGTTTGGAGGAAAGACCATCTAGATGTGACTACATAGTAATGTGCTGTGCTTAGTTGCTCAGTAGTGTCCACAGCCCCATGGACTGTAGCCTACCAGGCTTCCCTGTCCATGGGGATTCTCCAGGCAGGAATATTGGAGTGGGTTCCCATGCTCTCCTCCAGGAGATCTTCCCTGCCTAGGGATCAAGCCCAGGTCTCCTGTATTGCAGCCAGATTGCTGACCATCTGAGCCACCAGGGAAGCTCAGGAATACTGGATTGGATAGTCTAACCCTTCTCCAGGGGATCTTCTTGATCCAGGAATTGAACCCATGTCTCCTGTATTGCAGGCAGATTCTTTATCAGCTGAGCCATCAGGGAAGCTTCTCCCACTACAAGGTAATATTCCAGGTGAAATAATCACAATAGTGCTTCCTAATATCTTGGCATTTTCTTCATAGCTCTCTTTAGACCATAAAAAAAAGTGAAAAATATTCTTAAACATTCCTGATAACAACCTGCTGGCTAGCTTTCTTGTAAGGAAAAGTCTTTTTATTGAATCTGATTTGGGAATTATTTAAGTTATTTCTGAATGTCAAACTGCTTTTTTTGCAGTTTAGTCCTATGAATGTAATTTCATATATTCCTTCTTTCAGTGCACTGATGGGCCGGGTGATTTATATTTCCTTCTCTTGCACCAGTGTCCAGCAGTGTCAGGTTGCCTCTTTCACTCTTAAAGAATCTTACTCTCCATCTAATATACTAATAGCCAAACCAGTTTAGGATGTATAGAGGAACTGAATACCCACAAACATACTTGCTTTTGAATTTATAACTCTCTGAGGCTATTTTTTTCGTTGCTAATAGGATGGATCTTCTTATCTCCAGAGTTATTCATTCTATATGAGCAGTGCTTTCAAGGTGAATTGATTTCAGCCTGTGAAAACAAGTACATTGCTCCAAGATATGCTTTATTAATGTTCCCTAGTATGCTGCCACAGTCTTAAGAGCTTGGTTATAAATAAAATGACACATGATGAGTGCAAACACTTCTATTAAATTGACCCAACCAGAAGATACAACACATCCAAGAAAATTTAAGGACTAAAAATTTCTAAATTATTAACAAATGTTTAAAGTTGAAATCTAACCATATAAACCTAATGATTTCTTCCCAAGCTATTTAAGAACAAAATATTTTATTTTTTCTTATTGTATAATTACATATTTTGAAATATAATTTTAAATAACTATCTCACATCACACAAGTGGAAACTTAAAATTTTTCCATAAATAATAGAATGTAATATATGTTTTTAGTATGTAATTTGAAATTTCCCACTTTTAAAATTAGCATCTCTATATTCAAATGGGTAAGTAGGTAGGGAGAAGAGATAGACTGATAGATGGGTTGATGATAGGTTAGATAGATATGCGTTTTAGGAAAAAAACTATTCTTAAGACTTTCTGAAAGCACTATTTCCATGTTGATGGTGGTAAAGTGTTTTTTATATATGTAGGTATTTAAGAAGGAATTGTGTGTTACTAAAATCTCAATACTGCCAAAGTTATTAATAAAATGTAATTGTCCCTTCCTCACCACTCCTGTCTTACTCCTCAAAGACTATTTATTTTAAAGTTTCTACTACACTGTTCTAGAAAATGTTAGATGTATTCTCCTACCTGTATCTGTACCTAAGTTGTTGTAGCTTAGTAATTGAGACTAGAGATTTTTCATATTCTACATGTAAATCTACCCATATCTTTTTCAATATCACTTAACATATGAATCACAATGTATTTATCCCAGACCTCCTTAAAAACTAGTTAGAGTGTTTGTTGTCTTTAACATGCAAAAATGAACATTTACACATATTTTTAGGATGCCACCAATCAATTGAAGGGCTATATCAAAGTATTTGTGCATTTTTATTTTGTAAGATATGAATTTATACGAAAGAGTTACAGCTATTAATTTAATGCAATACCATATTTGTATGTACTTTATATATAATGTTAAATCAAACATATCACTACATTAGATTTATCATTGAGTATCTGTGGGATATTATTTAAGTTATTTAAACTCTCATAGCCCCATTTTATTTTGTCATAATGTAATAATATAATTATCTGCATAAAGAGAAATTATGATACTGGCAAAATATTTTATATAATGTTTTATATAATCATATATCAGATCAGGTCAGATCAGTCGCTCAGGCGTGTCCGACTCTTTGCGACCCCATGAAAACCGCAGCACGCCAGGCCTCCCTGTCCATCACCAGCTCCCGGAGGTCACCCAGACTTGCATCCATCGAGTCAGTGACGCCATCCAGCCATCTCATCCTCTGTCGTCCCCTTCTCCTCCTGCCCTCAATTCCTACAAGCATCAGAGTCTTCTCCAATGAGTCAACTCTTTGCATGAGGTGGCCAAAATACGAGAGTTTCAGCTTTAGCATCATTCCTTCTAAAGAAATTTCAGGATTGATCTCCTTCAGAATGAACTGGTTGGATCTTCTTGCAGTCCAAGGGACTCTCAAGAGTCTTCTCCAACACCACAGTTCAAAAGCAACAATTCTTCGGCGTTCAGCCTTCCTCACAGTCCAGCTCTCACATCCATACATGACCACAGGAAAGACCATAGCCTTGACTAGGCGAACCTTTGTTGGTAAAGTAATGTCTCTGCTTTTGAATATGCTATCTAGGTTGGTCATAACTTTCCTTCCAAGGAGTAAGCGTCTTTTAATTTCATGGCTGCAGTCACCATCTGCAGTGATTTTGGAGCCCAGAAAAACAAAGTCTGACACTGTTTCCACTGTTTCCCCATCTATTTCCCATGCAGTGATGGGGCCAGATGCCATGATCTTCGTTTTCTGAATGTTGAGCTTTAAGCCAACCTTTTCACTCTCCACTTTCACTTTCATCAAGAGGCTTTTTAGCCCCTCTTCACTTTCTGCCATAAGAGTGGTGTCATCTCATATCTGAGGTTATTGATATTTCTCCCGGCAATCTTGATTCCAACTTGTGTTTCTTCCAGTCCAGCATTTCTCATGATGTACTCTGCATATAAGTTAAATAAACATGGTGACAATATGCAGCCTTGACGTACTCCTTTTCCTATTTGGAACCAGTCTGTTGTTCCATGATCAGTTCTAACTGTTGCTTCCTGACCTGCATACAGATTTCTTAAGAGGCAGATCAGGTGGTCTGGTATTCCCATCTCTTTCAGAATTTTCCATAGTTTATTGTGATCCACACAGTCAAAGGCTTTGGCATAGTGAATAAAGCAGAAATAGATGTTTTTTCTGGAACTCTCTTGCTTTTTCCATGATCCAGCGGATGTTGGCAATTTGATCTCTGGTTCCTCTGCCTTTTCTAAAACCAGCTTAAACATCAGGAAGTTCATGGTTCACATATTGCTGAAGCCTGGCTTGGAGAATTTTGAGCATTACTTTGTGAGTGTGTGAGATGAGTGCAATTGTTCGGTAGTTGGAGCACTCCTTGGCATTGCCTTTCTTTGGGATTGGGATGAAAACTGACCTTTTCCAGTCCTGTGGCCACTGCTGAGTTTTCCAAATTTGCTGGCATATTGAGTGCAGCACTTTCACAGCATCATCATTCAGGACTTGGAATAGCTCCACTGGAATTCCATCACCTCCACTAGCTTTGTTCGTAGTGATGCTTTCTAAGGCCCATTTGACTTCACATTCCAAGATGTCTGGCTCTAGGTCAGTGATCACATCATCATGATTGTCTAGGTCTTGAAGCTCTTTTTTGTATAGTTCTTCTGTGTATTCTTGCCACCTCTTCTTAATATCTTCTCCTTCTGTTAGGTCCACACCATCTCTGTCCTTTATCGTGCCCATCTTTGCATGAAATGTTCCTTTGGTATCTCTGATTTTCTTGAAGAGATCCCTAGTCTTTCCCATTCTGTTGTTTTCCTCTATTTCTTTGAATTGATCACTGAAGAAGGCTTTCTTATCTCTTCTTGCTATTCTTTGGAACTCTGCATTCAGATGTTTATATCTTTCCTTTTCTCCTTTGCTTTTTGCTTCTCTTCTTTTCACAGCTATTTGTAAGGCCTCCCCAGACAGCCATTTTGCTCTTTTCCATTTCTTTTCCATGGGGATGGTCTTGATCCCTGTCTCCTGTACAATGTCATGAACCTCATTCCATAGTTCATCAGGCACTCTATCTATCAGATCTAGGCCCTTAAATCTATTTCTCACTTCCACTGTATAATCATAAGGGATTTGATTTAGGTCATTCCTGAATGGTCTAGGAGTTTTCCCTAATTTCTTCAATTTCAATCTGAATTTGGCAATAAGGAGTTCATGGTCTGAGCCACAGTCAGCTCCTGGTCTTGTTTTTGCTGATTGTATAGAGCTTCTCCATCTTTGGCTGCAAAGAATATAATCGATCTGATTTCGGTGTTGACCATCTGGTGATGTCCATGTATAGAGTCTTCTCTTGTGTTGTTGGAAGAGGGTATTTGCTATGACTAGTGCATTTTCTTGGCAAAACTCTATTAGTCTTTGCCCTGCTTCATTCCGTATTCCAAGGCCAAATATAATAACATACTGTTAAATATATAATGTAATAATGCAATGAAAATATGTAATAATGTATACATGAACACACATATACATATATACTCAAAATATTTAATTTTCTTCAAATGAGATGCATAAAAGAGCCAAAATCCTAAAAAACACACATTTTCTGCTGCATGTGAATGGGTCCACAGTGATGGCAAGTGACTTTCAATGCTATTTTTAGTACTCTATACATACTTTGTTTAACACAGGTGCAATATCATTTGTCTCATTTTGTATTTATTGCAGTTATTTTTATCAGGACCAACTATAGTGAAAAGAATTTTTGAGGACTGACTAAATGAGACTCCTAAATGAAAAAATAATGGCTAAGAAAAGAAAGATGATAATGGTAAGAAATATAACATTAGGATTATTCTTTTGGTGGGTACACATATGTATTTAAAGTTTTATAAAGCACAAAGAAGCCTAGATACAGCTGAAAACTGTAGCACAGACTGGAGCTTCCAGGAGAAGAAGCACTTTTTAATTCTAAAGTGACGCAAGTTAAAATAAATCACCTACTGAGCATCAAGAAAGGTAGAAATTTGAATCTGTGAAACTAGCTATTCATAATGGAAAAAGCACACATTCATGTGGAAGGAAGAAAAAAAAAATGTCTTTCAGTTTTTACTGAGAGACCTTGAATTAAATTCAAGTCCAAATTAAAGCTATTGAAACTGTTGAAAAATTTAATTACAAGAAGGTTTCTAAGAACGCTGATGTGTAACAAAGAGACATTATGTATTAGTTGCTGAGATGATAAAGAACGCTGATATGTAACAAAGAGACATTATATATAATATATATATGTATATATATATATATATACACACACATATATATGTATATATGTGTGTGTGTGTGTATATATATATATATATATATATATATATATATATATATATATATTTAGTTGCTAAGATGATAAAGAATCTACCTTGCAATATAGGAGATCCAGGTTTGATTCCTGGGTCAGGAAGATCCCCTGGAGAAGGAAATTACCCAGGTAAAAATTCTTGCCTGGATAATTCCATGGACAAAGAAGCCCAGTGGGCTATAGTCCATAGCGTCACAAAGAGTCAGACATGACATAGTGACTGACAATTTCGCTGTTTTATATATCAGATCAGATCAGATCAGGCGCTCAGTGGTGTCCGACTCTTTGCCGCAGCACGCCAGGCCTCCCTGTCCATCACCAACTCCCGGAGGTCACTCAGACTCACATCCATCGTGTCAGTGATGCCATCCAGCCATCTCATCCTCTGTCGTCCCCTTCTCCTCCTGCCCCCAATCCCTCCCAGCATCAGAGTCTTCTCCAATGAGTCAACTCTTCACATGAGGTGGCCAAAATACTGGAGTTTCAGCTTTAGCATCATTCCTTCCAAAGAAATCCCAGGGCTGATGTCTTTCAGAATGGACTGGTTGGATCTCCTTGCAGTCCAAGGGACTCTCCAGAGTCCTCTCCAACACCACAGTTCAAAAGCATCAATTCTTCAGCTCTCAGCCTTCTTCATAGTCCAGCTTTCACATCCATTTCATGACCACAGGAAAGACCATAGCTTTGACTAGGCGAACCTTTGTTGGCAAAGTAATGTCTCTGCTTTTGAATATGCTATCTAGGTTGGTCATAACTTTCCTCCCAAGGAGTAAGCGTCTTTTAATTTCATGGTTGCAGTTACCATCTGCTGTGATTTTAGAGCCCAGAAAAAGAAAGTCTGACACTGTTTCCACTGTTTCCCCTCTATTTCCCATGTAGTGATGGGACCGGATGCCATGATCTTTGTTTTCTGAATGTTGAGCTTTAAGCCAACTTTTTAACTTTCCACTTTCACTTTCATCAAGAGGCTTTTTAGTTCCTCTTCACTTTCTGTCATAAGGGTGGTATCATCTGCATATCTGAGGTTATTGATATTTCTCCCAGCAATTTTGATTCCAGCTTGTGTTTCTTCCAGTCCAGCGTTTCTCATGATGTACTCTGCATATAAGTTAAATAAACGGGGTGACAATATACAGCCTTGACGTACTCCTTTTCCTATTTGGAACCAGTCTGTTGGTCCATGTCCAGTTCTAACTGTTGCTTCCTGACTATATATATATATATATATATATATACATACATACATACATATATATAACACACACATATATATATTTCTATTTATTTATATATAATGTTAGACACAGTACGTATAAAGTGTTTGACATGGCACTGAAAGCTACTGGAATTTACTGTGTATCCACAAACAGCATGAAATTATTAAAAAGTCTATCACTATATTGCTTTCCTTATCAGTTGTCTATATTTATGTGACTCTTAACTATGGGCTGTCTCTTCAGTGTAACTGTTTTAATTTTCTTTTATTGCCAGAACAACTGTCTTAATTGTTGTAACTATATAGTAAGTACTGAAGTCAGATAGTGTCCATCTTCATGATTGTTTTTCTTCTTCTATAATGAGTGGACTATTCTGTATCTTGTGCCTTAAATTTAAGATTCAGTTTGCTGATTTTCCACAGCATAACTTACTGGATTTTTGATTTGGGCTGTGTTGAATCTGTGGATCAAGTTCTGAAGAACCAATGTCTTGACAATAATGAGTTTTCCTTCCCATGTACATGGAATATCTCTTCATGTACTTAGTTTTTCTCTGATATCTTTAATCAGTTTTGTAGCTCTTCTTATAACTATGCATATTTTATTATATCTATGCCTAAGTATTTAATTTAGGGGTCTAAATAATAATATGTTTTTAGTTTCAAATTCCACTTGCTCATTGATAGTTCAAAATTGGGAAAGTAGTATGTCAAGGCTGTATATTGGCACCCTGCTTATTTAACTTATATGCAGAGTACATCATGGAAAATGCTGACTCATTGGGCAAAAGCCTGATGCTGGGAAAGATGGAGAGCAAGAGGAGAAGGGAGTGACAGAGGATGAGTTGGTTGGATGGTATCACCAATTCAATGGACATGAGCTTGAGCAAACTTTGGGATATAGTGAAGGCCAGAGAAGCCTGGTGTGCTTACGTGCATGGGGTCACAAATAGACATGACTCAACAACTTAACAAAGACAAAACATTGCTAATATATACATAAATATTTCCTTTTTACACATAAACCTTGTACCTTGCAGCATTGTTATAACCATTTATTAGTTACATGAGGAGCTTATCATTGAATCTTTTGTATTTTCATATATCCAAATAAATGACTGAATTTATTAATTTAATTTAAATTATTTAATAAGTGTTTGTCCTCCCCAAATAAAGACAGTTTTATTCCTTTCTCCCAAATCTATATATGTTTTTAATTATATATATATATATATATATATATATATAATTGCATTAGCAAGAACATCCAGTACAATGTTGAAACATAGTGGTGAGAAAGGACTTCCTTGTTTTTTCCTGATCTTAGCCAGATAGTGTTGAGTTTTTCACCATTACATATGATGTTAACTGTAATTTTTTGAATATGTTCTTTATAAAGTTGAGAAAATTCCCCTTTATTCCTAGTTTGCTGAGAATTTTATAACTGATAGGTGCTGGATTTTGACAAATGCTTTTAGTGCATCTATTCATATGATCATGCAATTTTTCTTGTTTACTCTGTTGATATGCTGTAGTACATTAATTTTAAATGTTATGTCAGCCTTGCATATCTGTAATTAATACAACTTCCCAAGTTATATATTTTTTATATATTGTTGAATTTTATATTTAATGAGAATTTCCCCACCTATTTTCACGAGTGATATTGGTTTGTAGTTTTATTTTAATATATTTTTTTCATTCAAATTGACTGGGGCTGGCACACTGGGAAGATCCGGAGGGATGGTATGGGGAGGGGGGAGGGAGGAGGGTTCAGGATGGGGAGCACGTGTATACTGGTGGCGGGTCCATCTCGATGTATGGTAAAAGCAATACAATATTGTAAATTTAAGCAAAATAAAAATAAATAAATAAATTAAATATTAAAAAAAAAAAAAAAGATAACACTGGCATCATTAGGAGTATGAATTGTGAAGTATTTCCTCAACTTCCATTCTCTTGAAAAAGATGGTAGAGAACTGGAATGTGTGTATGTGTGCTACTACTATTACTACTACTAAGTCGCTTCGGTCGTGTCCAGCTCTGTGCAACCCCATAGATGGCAGCCCACCAGGTTCCCCTGTCCCTGGGATTCTCCAGGCAAGAACACTGGGGTGGGTTGCCATTTCCTTCTCCAGTATGTGTGCTAAGTCGCTTCATTTGTATCTGACTCTGTAACGCTATAGACCTCAGGCTGCCAGATTCCTCTGTCTATGGGTTTCTCCAGGCAAGAGTACTGGAGGGGGTTTCCATTTCTTTCTTCAGGGGATCTTCCTGACTCAGGGATCAAACCCCAATCTCCTGTGTCTCCTGCACTGCAGGTGGATTCTTTACCTGCTGAACCACTGGGAAAGCCCATTGAAAGTATTAATCAATGCAATTAGAGTAAACCAATTGTTGGAGGTATAAGCATTAGAAAATGAGGCAAAACTATTTCTGTCTGAAGAAAACACAAATAGTATAAAAAATCACTTGAAGAGTAAATAGAAATACTTGAAGAATAAATGAGAAGCCAACAAAATTGGATCCCTTTGGGGAAGACTTAAGAAATAGGAGCTAGGATTCAAGACTAGCGGAAAAGTCTTCTTATAGCTTATGTGAATTTGAATCTTGGCTATTAAATTGTTTTCATAATCAAAAATAGTAAATAAACATAAGTGATCAATGACATTTGAAATAAATTTAAACAAATGGCACTATGTCTACATTACTTGGTTCCATAAAAATAATTTTTAATGGTTTTATAACACCAAATTTTTTACTTCATGCCCAAATTGGGACACATTAGAAATGATCAAGCTCTTTGGAGCAATGATTAAATTTTGATGTGGGACAGAAAATGTATCATGTGAGCCTGGGACATCTTGTGTCAGAAAGAAAAACTAATGAACACTTGTCAACATAATAAAAGGAGCCAGTTTAAATGTCTCCCACAGTTTAATTAAGAGAAATTTTATATTTTAAAAGAGGTAGAAGCATTTGAAATACATTAAATATACCAAAACCCCATAAGCCTGCAATAATACCTGAAGAAGAAAAAGCAAAGTTGAAAATGTCATTGTTCAATATTGAAATTGTCTTTACACTGACTTCTTACTCTGAAAACTAGGAGATAAAGGGGATAATGTCAGTTTTTATCCAGTGTTTCTATGAAGAATTCTACTAGAAGGCATCTACAAAGCCCCAGATAATGAATGAAAGAATTTTGTGGGTTTTTTTTTTTTTTTTTTTTTTTTGCAGAGCAATAACAGCTATGAATGCTGAACAAATTTTAATATTTAAGCATAGTTTAACCATAATAAATTTTGTGAAAGAGATAGCAGAGTTAAAAACAAGGAAATAAATAAAGGACTACATTCTGACATATTATTCATAAAAATTTAAATAATTTTCAAAATTCTTTTTTTTCATCTACCTCAGTTTGTGGTACAGAAATGATCTGCTAAATATGTACAGTGTTTATTTTTTAATCATTCATCTGTGGTTTTCAAATGGATTTAGTCTGGGATGAGGATATAAGCCAAAACAAGCAAAGCACCATTTGACTCACAGAGATAAACAAACAAATCTGAGGTTATCAGAATATGCATGTGGTTTAATAAACTCACAGAGAATGAAAGCTTAAAATTTAATACAGTTTATCATAATAAAAGAGCTGAACATAGAGAAAATAATTTCCAGATTGCTACATCGAAATACAAAATATATATGGAATAATACTCATTTTTATTTAACCAAAATGATGCTGACTAGTATAAGCATATCCTATGTTAACAGTGACAGATTTTATTTTCTTGGGTTCCAAAATCACTGCAGACAGTGCCCATAGCCATAAAGTTAAAGGATGCTTGCTCCTTGGAAGGAAAGCTATGACAAACTTAATATATTAAAAACCAGAGACATCACTTTGCTGACAAAGTTCCATACAGTTAAAGCTATGGTTTTCTCATTAGTCATGTATAGATATGAGAGTAGGACCATAAAGAAAACTGAGTGCCAGAGAACTGATGCTTTCAATTTGTGGTGCTGAAGAAGACTCTTGAGAGTCCCTTTGACTGCAAAGAGATCAAACCAGTCAATCCTAAAGGAAATCAACTCTGACTATTCATTGAAAGGACTGATGCTGAAGCTGAAGCTCTACTACTTTGGCCATGTGATGTGATGAGCTGACTCATTTGAAAAGACCCTGAAGCTGGGAAAGATTGAGAGCATGAGGAGAAGGGGGCAGTAGAGGATGAGATGGTTGGATAGAATCACTGACTCAATGGACATGAGTTTGAGCAAGCTCCGGTAGATGGTGTAGGACATGGAATCTGCCATGCTGCAGTCCTTGGGGTGGCAAAGAGTCCAACAAGACTTAGTGACTAAACAAGAGCAACAACAACATGTTAAAATAAAAGACTTAATCCAGTAGTTTATTTAACCCTCTTCTAATTTATAAAATTTGAAACATATAACCTAAAAACATATATATATATATATATATATATATGTATATATACACATATACATATATATCAACCAAAGCAAAAATCATATTTTGTCATACTTGGGAAAATATTCTCTCTGCCTTAAGAAGTTGGTAATGCTAAAAGCGTTATGAGTAGAAAGAATGCCATAAAAGATATACACATTTGTATGCCTTCTCTGAGATGAGAAACTATGGTTAAAGAGAGAGGAAATTATTTTATCCTAAGAGAGTGCATGCTTCCTAAGTCGCTTTAGTTGTGTCTGATTCTTTGTGACCCTGTGGACTCTAGTCTGCCAGGCTTCTCTGTCTATGAGATTCTCCAAGCAAAAATACTGGAGTGGGTTTCCATGCCCTCCTCCAGGGGATCTTCCCAATCCAGGGATTGAATAGTTTAAATATCAAATATGTTTTGGGATATTATTCTTTGTTAGAACATATAGTTTATATGCACATAGTAAATATCTTATCATATCTAATAGGCCTATGTTAACTTTTGCATTGCTATTGTGATTCACAATGAAATTTCCTTCCATTTTCATTAAATCCATGTGTAACACCAAGTCTATTATCTTTTCAGAATTGATTAATGATTTAAAAAATCTTACTAAATACTCTTTCAACCAAAAATTTGATGAAATTTCCTACAAACTTTCATGAGGGGTTTGATGTCAATAATTAAGCAATGTCTGAAAGGGACTGTGCTGTCAAAAATAATGGTAGAAGAAAAAGGTTAAAAAAAAAAAATAAGTGGTAAATAGACTGCAATAAATGATTTAATTTAAATAAGTGAAATATATTTAATTTTAAGTCCCTTTGAGTTACACACTCATACTAAATACATTTAGTAAAAATTTGTTTTTCTTAAATAAAAATTGACATAATTTAAAAATGTGGTACAAAAAAGTGAAAACACTACACATGAAGATCCAAAATGAAACTGATTTGCCAAAGGCATTTGGTACAAAATTTTCCCACAAATTCACCAGCTGTGTAACATGAAATATAATTAGTTTAAGAGATTCACTACATTGGACATTTCATGTTAACTGCAATTGAAGATAGCAAGATATAGACCTAGCAGATGCATTTCATAGGAATTACACATTGGCAAAGAGAAGCAACTTTATATACAAGGCTTTCTCAGAATGTTTTTGTTAAGGTAGAAGAGAGTCATTGTGTCTTAAAATAAAACCACTAGCTTATCTAGAATGAGGAAAAGAAAACAGAGGAGAGTGTCTAAATATGATAAGTTTGCAGATGTTCATGAAAAATGATTTTATATCTTTTAATTAAAACTGGTATTGAGATTAAATATAGACATTTAATCTTATTTATAAGATTAAAAAAATCTGTTCTAAAGTTATTTTAGAAACAGTAGCATACTTATCGGGGAAGGCAATGGCACCCCACCCCAGTACTTTTGCCTGGAAAATCCCATGGACGGAAGATCCTGGTAGGCTCCAGTCCATAGGGTCGCTAGGAGTCGGACACGACTGAGCGACTTCACTTTCACTTTTCACTTTCATGCATTGGAGGAGGAAATGGCAACCCACTCCAGTGTTCTTGCCTGGAGAATCCCAGGGACGGGGGAGCCTGGTGGGCTGCCATCTATGGGGTCGCACAGAGTCGGACACGACTGAAGTGACTTAGCAGCAGTAGCAGCAGCAGCAGCAGCAGCATACTTATACAAAACTATAACACGACTTTATCTCTCTTAAAATGTCAAATATTTCTTGAATTGTTTACTCTTAATAAGAGATTGTGGGGCTTCCCAGATGGCACTAATGGTAAAGAATTTGTCTCCCAATGCAGGAGATGCAAGAGATGAGGGTTCAATCCCTGGGTTTCGGAGATCCGCTGCAGGAAGTCATGGCAACCCACTGCAGTATTCTTGCCTGGAGAACCCCATGGACAGAGGAGCCTGACAGGCTACAGTATGTAGGGCTGCAAAGAATCAGACATGACTGAAGTGACTTAGCATGCAGCATGCAATAAGAGGTTGTAAAAGGCTTTACTTGACCTTATGAGTCCAGTATTTTGGCCACCTCATGTGAAGAGTTGACTCATTGGAGAAGACTCTGATGCTGGGAGGGATTGGGGGCAGGAGGAGAGGGGGACTACAGAGGATGAGATGGCTGGATGGCATCACTGACTCGATGGACATGAGTTTGAGTGTCCTCCGGGAGTTGGTGATGGACAGGGAGGCCTGGCGTGCTGTAGTTCATGGGGTCACAAAGAGTCGGACACGACTGAGCGACTGATCTGATCTGATCTGATCTGATGAGTGATCCTTCCAGAAGGCAAAGATTCTGTGTCCTAGAATAAATCTGTGTACTTTATATTGAATTTATAATGTTCTTGATTAAGAGAAATGAGTTTCACTTTTAAAACAGTTATGTTTTTTTAAATATTCACATTATTTCTTAATGTTTATTTTTAAATATATAGTCATTTTGATGAAATGGATATGTAATTATATTTCTCAACCATACATAATCCTATTTATCTAAATGTTCAAATCTCCTGACAACTTCTGACATTTTGCCTTCTCCAAATATTAATTGGCCTTACCAAAGAAAATGTAAACACCCTTGTATTTTTATCACAGGAGGTAGTTTTACAACTTGAAGCAAGGTCTCTACCTAAGTTAGACTCTGTGGTTCTGGAGAAGACTCTTGAGAATCCTTTGAATATCAAGAAGATCAAACCAGTCGATCTTAAAATCAAACCTGAATATTTATTGTAAGGACTGATGCTGAGGCTGAATTCCAATACTTTGGGCCACCTAATGAGAAGAGCTCACTCACTGGAAAAGACACTGGTGCTGGGAAAGATTGAAGGCAAGAGGAGAAGAGGGTGACAGGATGAGATGGTTGGATGGCATCACTGGTTCAATGGACATGCGTCTGAGCAAACTCTGGGAGATAATAAAGGACAGGGAAGCCTGGTGTGTTGCAGTTCATGGTGTTGCAGAGTTGGGCATGACTTAGAGACTGAACAACAACCCTTCCACAGAGATGAGGAGATAAGGTATTTCTCTATTTGATGGCTAAATTTCAGAGGACTGGCTCCCAAATCTCCCTTAGTCAACCTTTAATAATGAATATTCTCTTTTTTATATTCCTGGATGCTACTCTCCTTAAATCCTGATCTCTAAAACCTCCCAACAGCTCTCAGTCTAGTTGTATGCTCAATAGATAATATAGGAGTCTTTCAGAGCCATTGAGCATGTGAATGTACCATCCCTGAAAAATACTTTACCAACCTCAATCTTGCAATGACTTCTTCCATCTCTAAAGGGAAAATTTTATCTATCTTAAACAAACACGGGGACTAACCAAGTGTTCACAGTTGCCTATTTCTCTGCTTTATTTTGACCAAACTCTAGTCAAACTTCTTGACTTTCTATGACTCTAATTGCCTCCAGATCCAAATAAGAACTAAAAATTGGGACATATCCCTTATCATCTACTCTGGAGAACTGGTGGATCTTTCCTGTCAGACACTACAGATCATTTCCCCTTGCTGCCCAACTTGCCCTTAATGGTTAATGCTAAAACTTTTGCTCACTTCTCCCTATCTAGTAAAATGAAAGCTTTATCCCCCCTTTGAGGAGGTTCTTGCAGATTTCTGAGATTAAACCATTCTCCTATTGCTGTTATTTTTGTAATTGAAATTTTTCATTATGTAAGTTCCAATGTATTTTTAACTGTTTATCCGCTTTACTGAGGTATGATTGATACACAAAGAATTACATATATTTAATATGTACAATTTGATGAATCTGGACATATAAAACATCCATGATGCCATTACTGCCATTAATGAATTAATAATAAATATATTCAACACCACTCAAACTTTCTTTGTGTCCCTTTGTATCTTTCTTTTTTCATGACAAGAACATGTAAAAAATCTATCCTCTTGATAAATTTTGAAATGTATAATACCATATTGTTAGCTGTAGGCACTATGTCATACAGCTGATCTCTAGAAATTATTGTTGCCATATGCAACATGTGTGAACCTGAAGGTTATTATGATAAATGAAACAAACCCAACACAGAAGAACAAAATGTGATTCAGTAACTGGTAAAAGTCATATTTGACTCTTCCATTTTAGATCTGTTTCTTTGGCTGCTTTTGTTATTATAATCAGACATAATGTCCTACCTCAGATAATCCTGCCCATCTGCCAGACTGTTAAACTAAAGAGCCTTTGTTCAGAATCCTGTCTACATATATGGATGGCAGGAAGGAAGAAATTGACACATCTCCCTTCTTTAGGCTTGCCATGCTAGGAGATGATTGCAAGATTAAATGGCCATTTTACTTTGTTTCGTTTACCTCCCCCATCTCTGATCCATAAAAGAACCTGGCATTCAGACCTGGACAACATGGTTATTTTGAGACATCAGTCTGCCATAATCTTGGTCAGCCAGCTTTCCAAATAAAGTTGTATTCTTTGCATTAAACCTAACCCCTCAGATTTACTGGCCTCTCCTGCAGCAAGCAGAGTGACCTTAGACTAGATAATAATTCTGCTTCTATGCTGTATCTAAAATAGTCAAACTCATAGAAACAAAGACTGCAATAGTGGTGACTGATTTGTTTTTATTTGACACAATTTGTAGACTGCTTTTGTTTTTTAGTATAGATAATTAATAAGGGATAGTACCACAATAAGAAGGGTTTGAAAAAAATTCACCCTCTTCTCATAATCATTTTACTGAAACATAGCCTTTATTGGGAGAAAGCAATGGCACCCCACTCCAGTACTCTTGCCTGGAAAATCTCATGGATGGAGGAGCCTAGTAGGCTGCAGTCCATGGGATCGCTAAGAGTCGGACACGACTGAGCGACTTCACTTTCACTTTCATGCATTGGAGAAGGAAATGGCAACCCACTCCAGTATTCTCGCCTGGAGAATTCCAGGGATAGGGGAGCCTGGTGGGCTGCTGTCTATGGGGTCGCGCAGAGTCGGACACAACTGAAGTGACTTAGCAGCAGCAGCAGCAGCGGCAGCCTTTATTGAAATAAAATTGACATGCTATATAAATAACAAAGCTTACCTCAAATGATTTTTAGTAACTATCATATCCTTGGCAATTTAAAAATACTCTGCCACTGTAAAATTTCTTCATTATGTGCCCCACTACAAATTAAAATCTAGATCTCATTTTACCTCTTAGTGCTAACAAGGATTTGAAAAGTCTCCCACGAGCATATCAGTAAAAAAGATAACTATATAATAAGGAAAGGATACTAAGAAGTAGTTGTTCTTTCTTAGGAAGCTTTGTTTCTCTTTGGATTTTTGAGTAGTGTAGAGTCCTAGGAATCACCAGAGCTCCCGATTCTTCATGTCACAGTACTTGCTCTGGGTAAATGGTAACAGATACACTTTTGATGAAGAAATTCCTTCCTTGGTTTTTGTCACTCAGTATTCTGAGCATCTAAGTCTGGAGATATTTTTCCAAGAAATTTTGTGAATTAATATCTTTTAATACATTTATTTTCTGTTAAAACCAAGAAAAAATGTATTCTGATAATTTCAGCTAGGAACCCTGAATTGCAGCAGTAAGTTTTGTCACCTCACAGTAAGTTATGTCAACTATCCATAGGCCTATTTTCTAGAATCCATGTCACTAAGAGATGTGCACACACACATGGGAGGAACCTGAGACATACCAAATACAGACTCAGATTCAGGCAAAACAAGATGATTGATCATAGGAAATCTGGAAGAAATGCACAATAAAAGTAATTCAAACTACCACAAATGCTCAACTCTCTCTCTCTCTCTCTCTCTCTCTCTCTCTCGAGTCTACCCACATGTCTATCCACATGTACTATATGTATATATAGGTATATATTTCCCCCTTTCTGTTAGACACTTTACCTGTTCACTATTTTCTGGCTTTGTGGGAATTTTTTTCTATAAAGCTGAAGAGCCAGGCCCCATTACTGACCACTGGTGTAGTGCCTAAGATTCAGCACTCTCACCACCAAAACCCAACCATTATCTCTGGCCAGGAGTCGAAGCCCTGTTTCAAGCTGCTGCACACTGAGCCAACTTGAGATCAGTATGATGTGGATAAATTTAAAAAAAAGTTTAAAATTGGTGTGATCATTAGCACAAAGGAAGAAATTTTCATTTACCCTTCTAGGTTCTTCTGGTCTAAAAATTAAATTGTCATGAGCCAGATTAACAAGAGAAAATAAAACAAAAATTCATAACATGTATGCATGGGTGATACTCAGAAATATTAACTCACCAAACCAGTCAAAGTCCTCACCTTAAATACATTCCTCAGCTAGAGACAAAAAGAGGATGTTGAGTCGTGGTGAGAATCGGTGATGGGAGGTTATCAGGAAAAGAACAGTAAACAAGGGTGATTCTGATGCTACTTGAAGCCTCCATCTTCTCCATGGATACAGATCTTCAAGAGATTTATTTTGATGTATGGCAAAAGCAATACAATATTGTAAAGTTAAGCAAAATAAAATTTAATGAAAAAAAAAAAAAGATTTGGTCATTCACCTCTTCCAGTTACAGAAAGACACCCTTACAAATGGAGATTTCCCTTACAAATATAAATGTTCTTACTAAAGGGAAACTCCTACTTGGTTTTCCTAGCCCTTCACTGTGAACTGTTTCTCAGGGGGAAAAAACAAACAAACAAGATGAATGACATTAATATGTCAATGAGATATATTTTAAGGTATGAAAATTTGCTCCCCAACACTATTTTTCACTGAAAAATAACCAACGGTTATTGGTTCAGAAAGTATGGTATAAGTGAATGAAACCTCATTAAAATGTGTTTATTATGTGGAATATGGACAAATTGTGTCAGAAAAAAAAAAAAGAAAGGGGGAATCAATTTTACATTTTCCTTCTAAATAAATATAAAAAGTATTCTGAGCTACTATGTAGGTGTTATTTTACTTCCTTTTTCTTTTTAACCTCTTTCATGACTTATTTTATGTATGAATGCTCCCTTAGGCTACTTATGCTAATCTTAAGAGCACTAATTATTCAGAATTCTTATCTGACAAATGCACACTCACATACCATTTGTCTCTAGGCTTAGTAGCATTTTAATGGTGATAAACAGAAATACTTCCAAGAGTAATTGACTGCCATTTTCTAATTATGCTTTATTCTATTACTTTGCTGAAAAGTTTTTATTGATGCATGAAAAAATATTGCAAAAGCAGGAGGGAGGCATGCATTTAATTATTTTATTGTCTTCTGTCAAAGGTTTAGATTTTGCTTTAAATCTAGACACTTGAATATTTTTGTGTCTAAGCATAACCTTTGTTTTTAGCATTTGTACAGTTGATTATCACACATTTTAAAATTATTCACAGAGAATGATTCTGATAGTGAAGTTTATCTAAAGTGGTTATTTAAAAAGCACACTCTATTATGTACACAGATGTTTTATGGTGCTCATTTTTCATGGCAAGTAAAAAGAATCTAAAGAAACATCTAAGTAATGCAAAGTGGATTTCAAGTGTTTGAAAACATGCCTTTTTATGATAATAACCAAAATATATGAAGGATGAAATATTTAATATTTCATAATATTAATAATATAATGGCATTTGGGGACATTTCAATTTAAATGAAGTTTTTATTTGTTTTTTTCATGATAATAAAACCAAACTTAGATGGAGAAAATTCCCCTATTAATATCTACTTTGAATGTGAAGCAAATTTAGAGTAAATGAATGAATTTATATTTATTTGAATTTTGCCTGCACGTAATAATTTCAGTCTTCAAATATATATTCTAAGTAAAAATATTGTCATTAAATTGCTAATAATGACATAAAGTATATAGCATACTTACTTACTTATACAAATAATAATAATAGGCTTGTTGCCATACTGTAACCTAGCAAGGCCCTATGGGGCTTTTTTGGGAAGACATCCTTACCCATGTCCTCTTCCTGGTTTTTATTTGTAGAAAACTGTAGTCTCCTAGGCCTCTCTTGAATCAAAAAAGCCTGGCTCAAGAATTAATGACTGAAAGGATGTGAATATGTAGTGACAAAAATAGCAGTTAGGCCAAGACAACTAGTAACAACTCAAACAGTAAATCAACCATATGATATTCACAGAATCTTTAGCTCTTCTTTGAAGTACAACTGGCTTCAGAGTGCTTGTTACTTAGAAGAAAACTATGACAAACCTAGACAGAATATTAAAAAGCAGAGACATTATTTTGCTGACAAAGGTCTGTCTAATCAAAGCTATGGTTTTTTCAGTAGTTATATATAGATATGAGAGTTGGACTGTGAAGAAAGCTGAACACTGAAGAATTGATGCTTTTGAACTGTGGTGATGGAGGAGAATCCTGAAAGTCTCTTGGACAGCAAGGAGATCGAACCAGTCAATCCTAAAAGTAATCAGTCCTAAATATTCTTTGGAAGGACTGATGGTAAAGCTGAAACTCCAATAATTTGTCCACCTGATGCAAAGAACTGATTCATTGGAAGAGACTCTGATGCTAGAAAAAATAGAAGGCAGGAGGAGAAGGAGATGACAGAGGATGTGATTGTCATGTTCAGATCAGATCAGATCAGTTTCTCAGTCATGTCCAACACTTTGTGACCCCATGAGTCACAGCACGCCAGGTCTCCCTGTCCATCACCAACTCCTGGAGTTCACCCAGATTCATGTCCATCAAGTCAGTGATGCCATCCAGCCATCTCATCCTCTGTCGTCCCCTTCTACTCTTGCCCCCAATTCCTCCCAGCATCAGAGTCTTCTCCAATGAGTCAACCCTTCGCAAGAGGTGCCAAAGTACTGGAGTTTCAGCTTTAGCATCTTTCCTTCCAAAGAAATCCCAGGGTTGATCTCCTTCAGAATGGACTGGTTGGACGTCCTTGCAGTCCAAGGGACTCTCCAGAGTCTTCTCCAACATCACAGTTCAAAAGGATCAATTCTCCAGCGCTCAGCCTTCTTCACAGTTCAACTCTCACATCCATACATGACCACTGGAAAAACCATAGCCTTGACTAGACGAAACTTCGTTGGCAAAGTAATGTCTCTGCTTTTGAATATGCTATCAAGGTTGGTCACAACTTTCCTTCCAAGGAATAAGTGTCTTTTAATTTCATGGCTGCAATCAGCATCTGCAGTGATTTTTGGAGCCCAGAAAAATTAAGTCTGACACTGTTTCCACTGTTTCTCCATCTATTTGCTATGAAGTGATGGGACCGGATGCCGTGATCTTCGTTTTCTGAATGTTGAGCTTTAAGCCAACTTTTTCACTCTCCTCTTTCACTTTCATCAAGATATTTTTTTTAGTTCCTCTTCACTTTCTGCCATAAGGGTGGTGTCATCTGCATATCTGAAGTTATTGATACTTCTCCCAGCAATCTTGATTCCAGCTTGTGCTTCTTCCAGTCCAGCGCTTCTCATGATGTACTCTGCATATAAAGTAAACAAACAGGGTGATGCTATGCAGCCTTGATGTACTCCTTTTCTAATTTGGAACCAGTCTGTTGTTCCATGACCAGTTTTAACTGTTGCTTCTTGACCTGCATACAAATTTCTCAAGAGGCAGGTCAGGTGGTCTGGTATTTCCATCTCTTTCAGAATTTTCCACAGTTTATTGTGATCCACACAGTCAAAAGCTTTGGCATAGTCAATAAAGCAGAAAGAGATGCTTTTCTTGGAACTCTCTTGCTTTTCCCATGATCCAGCAGATGTTGGCAATTTGATCTCTGGTTCCTCTGCCTTTTTGAAAACCAGCTTGAACATCAGGAAGTTCACAGTTCACATATTGCTGAAGCCTGGCTTGGAGAATTTTGAGCATTACTTTACTAGCGTGTGAGATGAGTGCAATTGTGTGGTATTTTGAGCATTCTTTGGCATTGCCTTTCTTTGGTATTGGAATGAAAACTGACATTTTCCAGTCCGGTGGCCACTGCTGATTTTTCCAAATTTGCTGGCATATTGAGTGCGGCACTTTCACAGCATCATCTTTCAGAATTTGGAATAGCTCAACTGGAATTCTATCACCTTCACTAGCTTTGTTTGTAGTGATGCTTTCTAAGGCCCACTTGACTTCACATTCCAGGATGTCTGGCTCTAGGTCATTGATCACACCATCATGATTATCTAGGTGGTGAAGTTCTTTTTTGTACAGTTCTGTGTATTCTTGCCATCTCTTCTTAATATCTTCTGTTTCTCTTAAGTTCATACCATTTCTGTCCTTTATTGAGCCCATCTTTGCATGAAATATTCCTTTGGTATCTCTGATTTTCTTGAAGAGATTTCTAGTCTTTCCCATTCTGTTATTTTCCTCCTTTTCTTTGCATTGATCGATGAAAAAGGCTTTCTTATCTCTTCTTGCTATTCTTTGGAACTCTGCATTCAGATGTTTATATTTTTCCTTTCTTCTTTGCTTTTTGCTTTTCTTCTTTGCACAGCTATTTGTAAGGCCTCCCCAGACAGCCATTTTGCTTTTTTGTATTTCTTTTCCATGGGGTCATGTTAGGTAGTTAGAATAGGAAAAAGGAGTCCTGAATGGCGATGTCTAAAAGACAAAGAAGGAAAAAGTTGATTAAAAAAGAACAAAGGCATGTCCGAGGACCAGAGTGAGAACCTCAGGTAAAACAAACAACCCTACTGGCTAGCCCAATTTATATAGGGCAGGGTCCGGGGAAGGAGAAAAAACAAAAAAAGGAGCCAAAATTGAGCAGGAGGACTCTCTTCACATCTTTTGGGCAGGCCTGCCTTCATGCTTAAGGGTATATTTTCCTTTGCTTTCCAAATAAAACTGAGCTGTAACACTGGTCCTTTCGTTGCTTAAAATTTTTGCTGTGATGAGACAGAACCAGGGAAATTACACACTCCCCTGACATCTATGGTGCTGTGATTTACATTTAACCTGGCTGAAACAATCTTGGCTTGGTCCCCATGAGGTAGAGGCCAAGCATAGTAGATGCCCAATGAGGTGAAAGTTCCCCCAGTGGATGTTGAATGTGAAGAAAACCCAGCACTCGAAAAGTGACAAGAAGCCCAGCAAGCTGAAAACTAGGACAGCAAAAACAAATTCTGCAGAAAGCTCACACATTTCAGTCTCAGTTTCCTCGGCACATTTTCCCCACTGATTATTCCTCCGGTATTTCAGCTCCTCTTTTCCAGGACTTGAGCCTGACCAAAACCCAGAGTGCCTGATTTCAGGACCTAATGAAGCTCAGGCTCTTGATGTCTCATTGAAAAAAATTGAGTGAGAGACACAGGCATAGGTAAGAGGTGGATTTGTTTGGATTTAGAGAGAAGCACACTCCACAGGGTGTGGGCCAGGGCAGAGGGCAAGTGCTTCAGCCATGGAATGTGGTATGGTTAGTTTTTCTAAGATGGGTAATTTAATATGCTAATGAGTGGGAGGACCATTCCAACAATTGGGGAACCACCCACTCCTTGGTCTTTTGACAGTGCCTTGGGGCTTTCCTCTGGTTCAGCTAGTAAAAAAAACTGCCTGCAATGCGGGAAACCTGGGTTCGATCCCTGGACTGGGAAGATACCATGGAGAAGGGAAAGGCTACCCACTCCAGTATTCTGGCCTGGAGAATCCCATGGACTATACTGTGCATGGGGTTGAAAGAATCGGACATGACTGAGCGACTTTCACTTTCACTTGGAACTGTCCTGGCACCTCTGGGTGTGTCATTTACCTTGCAGATTGAGGATCAAGGTGTACTTGAATTGTACTTGTTTAATTGAATTTTAATCTTGGATTCATTTGATTTTAATTGGTTTATTTTATGTCTTTGGGCTATGTCATTCTTTCAAAAGTTGTGCTCTGCCCCCTTCCTTCCTGTTTCATGCTCTTTTCCTGAGCCTCTTCCAGGCCCACAGTTTTGCCTTTACAGTCTTCTGGAGGGACAACCAGAAAATAGCTGGACCTTGGGAGGGAAATACTATATAATATCCAATCCCTCTATATATTCAGGCCTTCATCTCCCATGTTTCCTACAACATGTGCAACAACAGCATATCTCAGTGAATCCACTAGGGCAGGAGACAGGCACACAATGCCTGCTAGAAGTCCATCTGTTGGTGGCATCCCTTCAAGGGCAATTGAGATTCCAGGGATATATGCCACTTTGGGAGTAGCTCTGCAGGACATTTGGGCAGAAACTCTTACAACACTTAAGTTACAAACATATCCCCTGATTCAAATCTCCATTCCATTTGTATGGAATATCTGGTCTGTTGCCTCATCAATTTGTCCTTTAGCAATGTACTAACTCCTACAACCAGGACCCTGCCCCCTTGTAGGCAAGAGTCCTCCAACCTGCCTATTATTAAAATACTCTTAATGCCCCTAACAGGACCAGATAACCCGCTCCTTTGTCATTACTTCTCCTATTACCTAAAATGAGTTTATGACAATGAAATGTTTACTATTGGAAACACCCTAAACTGTTCTTTTGGAGGACTAGGGGAAGAAATCAGTGACTTACATTCATTCAGAGCAATAAGAGGATTAGGCTTATGGGTGTTTTATCAAGTTCCCAGTCTCAGGACAGAAACATGGGTTGCTTTAAATCATGGTATCTATTCCCATTGAGTTAGACAAGGGTGTGGTAATGGTGTGATTAGATTGACTAGTTTTCTGTGAGTATGGTTTCAGTTTATTTGCCCTCTGATGCCCTCTTGCAAGACCTACCGTCTTACTTGGGTTTCTCTTACCTTGGGCGTGGGGTGTCTCTTCCTGGCTGCTCCAGCAAAGCACAGCAATCACACCTTATCTTGGACGAGGGGTCTCTCCTCACCGCCGCCCTTCCTGACCTTGGAGGAGGGGTATCTCCTCACCGCCGCCCTTCCTGACCTCGGTCGTGGGGTAGCTCCTCTCGGCCGTGCTTAGTGCGCCGGTCCTCACTGCCGTCCTTCCTCGGTCGTGGGGTAGTCGTGGGTCGTGGTGTAGAAATAGAGGAAAACAACAGAATGGGAAAGACTACCAAAGGAACATTTCATGCAAAAATGGGCTCAATAAAGGACAGAAATGGTATGGACCTAACAGAAGCAGAAGATACTAAGAAGAGGTGGCAAGAATACACAGAAGAACTGTACAAAAAGAGCTTCACAACCTAGATCATCATGATGGTGTGATCACTGACCTAGAGCCAGACATCCTGGAATGTGAAGTCATAGTGGGCCTTAGAAAGCATCACTACGAACAAAGCTAGTGGAGGTGATGGAATTCTAGGGGAGCTATTCCAAATTCTGAAAGAGGATGCTGTGAAAGTGCTGCACTCAATATGCCAGCAAATTTGGAAAACTCAGCAGTGGCCACAAGATTGGAAAAGGTCAGTTTTCATCCCAATCCCAAAGAAAGGCAATGCCAAAGAGTGCTCCAACTACGGAACAATTGCACTCATCTCACACGCTAGTAAAGTAATGCTCAAAATTCTCCAAGCCAGGCTTCAGCAATATGTGAGCCATGAACTTCCTGATGTTCAAGCTGGTTTTCGAAAAGGCAGAGGAGGCAGAGATCAAATTGCCAACATCCTCTGGATCATGGAAAAAGCAAGAGAGTTCCAGAAAAACATTTATTTCTGCTTTATTGACTATGCCAAAGCCTTTGACTGTGTAGATCACAATAAACTGTGGAAAATTCTGAAAGAGATGGGAATACCAGACCACCTGATCTGCCTCTTGAGAAATCTGTATGCAGGTCAGGAAGCAACAGTTAGAACTGGTCATGGAAAAACACTGGTTCCAAATAGGAAAAGGAGTACGTCAAGGCTGCATATTGTCACCATGTTTATTTAACTTATATGCAGAGTACATCATGAGAAATGCTGGACTGGAATAAACACAGGTTGGAATCAAGATTGCTGGGAGAAATATCAATAACCTCAGATATGCAGATGACACCACCCTTACGGCAGAAAGTGAAGAGGAATTAAAAAGCCTCTTTCTTGATGAAAGTGAAAGTGGAGAGTGACAAAGTTGGCTTAAAGCTCAACATTCAGAAAACGAAGATCATGGCATCTGGTCCCATCACTACATGGGAAATAGATGGAGAAACAGTGGAAACCGTGTCAGACTTTCTTTTTCTGGGCTCCAAAATCACTGCAGATGGTGACTGCAGCCATGAAATTAAAAGACGCTTACTCCTTGAAAGGAAAGTTATAACCAACCTAGATAGCATATTCAAAAGCAGAGACATCACTTTGCCAACAAAGGTTTGCCTAATCAAGGCTATGGTCTTTTCTGTGCTCATGTATGGATGTGAGAGCTGGACTGTGAAGAAGGCTGAGTGCCGAAGAATTGATGCTTTTGAACTGTGGTGTTGGAGAAGACTCTTGAGAGTCCCTTGGACTGCAAGGAGATCTAACAAGTCCATTCTGAAGGAGATCAGCCCTGGGATTTCTTTGGAAGGAATGATGCTAAAGCTGAAACTCCAGTATTTTGGTCACCTCATGCAAAGAGTTGACTCATTGGAGAAGACTCTGATGCTGGGAGGGATTGGGGGCAGGAGGAGAAGGGGATGACAGAGGATGAGATGGCTGGGTGGCATCACTGACTTGATGAATGTGAGTCTGAGTGTCCTCCAGGAGTTGGTGATGTACAGGGAGGCCTGGCATGCTGCAGTTCATGGGGTTGCAAAGAGTCAGACACGACTGAGCGACTGATCTGATCTGATCTATTCCCATCTGTGGTGGACAAATCAGCAATGAGACATGATTCAGTTCAGTTCAGTCTCTCGGTCATGTCCTACGCTTTGCAACCCCATGAATCGCAGCAAGCCAGGCCTCCCTGTCCATCACCAACCCCTGGAGTTCACCCAGTCTCACGTCCATCGAGTCAGTGATGCCATCCAGCCATCTCATCCTCTGTAGTCTCCTTCTTCTTCTGTCCCCCAATCCCTCCCAGCATCAGAGTCTTTTCCAATGAGTCAACTCTTTACATAAGGTGGCCAAAGTACTGGAGTTTCAGCTTCAGCATCATTCCTTCCAAAAGAAATCCCAGGGCTGATCTTCTTCAGAATGCACAGGTTGGATCTCCTTGCAGTCCAAGAGACTCTCAGAAGTCTTCTCCAACATAACATTTCAAAAGCATCAATTTTTCAGTGCTCAGCCTTCTTCACTGTCCAACTCTAACATCCATACATGACCACTGGAAAAACCACAGCCTTGACTAGACAGACCTTTGTTGGCAAAGTAATGTCTGTTTTTCAATATGTTATCTAGGTTGGTCATAACTTTCCTTCCAAGGAGTAAGTGTCTTTTAATTTCATGGCTGCAATCACCATCTGCAGTGATTTTGGAGCCCAGAAAAACAAAGTCTGACACTGTTTTCACTATTTCCCCATCTATTTGCCATGAAGTGATGGGACTGGATGCCATGATCTTCGTTTTCTGAATGTTGAGCTTTAAGCCAACTTTTTCACTCGCCACTTTTACTTTCATCAAGAGGCTTTTTAGTTTCTCTTCACTTTCTGCCATAAGGGTGTTGTAATCTGCATATTTGAGGTTATTGTTATTTCTCCCGGCAGTCTTGATTCCAGCTTGTGTTTCTTCCAGCCCAGCATTTCTCATAATGTACTTTATATATAAGTTAAATAAGCAGGGTGATAATATACAGCCTTCACGTACTCCTTTTCCTATTTGGAACCAGTCTGTTGCTCCATGTCCAGTTCTAACTTTTGCTTCCTGACCTGCATACAAATTCCTCAAGAGGCAGGTCAGGTAGTTTGGTATTCCCATCTCTTTCAGAATTTTCCACAGTTTATTGTGATCCACACAACCCCTTAATCCTTCCCATCACTGGTCATGCAGGAGACTCTTGGGACATCCAACTCTAGCCTGGGGTTCCAAGAGTTCAACCTGCCTCGACCTGCCTAGGGATCTGGTCCCTGGGAGATTGTCATGCCGCAATCTTCTCAGGGATCCACCAATCCAGGGGTCCCAGGAGTTCGACATGCCTTGACTTGCCTAGGGATGCAATTCTTGGGAGGCCGACCTGCCTCGATATATCCAGGAATTTGATCTCCTGGAGGCTGTTATGCCTCAGCCTGCACAGGGATCTGCACCTTGACCCTGGGATGCCTGGCTCTCAGGATGCAATAGTACTGGGTAGGATAATCTTCAGAAAGACTCACCCCTAAGGAAGTCCACCCATGGAAATTGAAGGAGGCTTATTAGTTTTATTTCTTTTTTCTTTTCCTCCCCAACATCACTGTCTTTTAGATGGGAAATAACCAATTCACTTCCCGACAGACACCCTTGAGATGCATCCTTGATAACTGGAAGTTGTTTGACCCTCTAACTCTAAGAAGAAGTTGCCAAAAATTATTTTGTGCCACTATGTGGCCATGGTATCCTCTGGGGGTATAAGGAACACTGGCCTGAGAATGGGAGTTTAAATTACAATACCAACCTGTGGATAGACTTATTCTCCAGAAGACAAGGGAAATGGACAGAGATCCCCTATGTCCAAAGTTTCTTCTGACTAAGAGTTATGAAGGAAAACTGTTGTATGCCCTAAAAGTGAGCCTACTAGGCAACTGGTGTTAGGCACAGGTAAACAAGAGAAGGAAGCCCCCCATGAAGGCTCACCTGTCACAGCTCCCGAGTTGCCTGGTGCTCCTTCCTTGCATCCAAACATGCCCCCATATTCGGGAGCACCCCCTCCACAAAAACCAACTTGGGTATGTCTCTTAGTTTAAACTGGAGGAGAATTCAGACCAACCCGGGTCCATAAGCTCTTCTCCCTCTTAGAACTAATCAAATCAAACAAGACCTGGAAAGCTATACAGATGACCCAGGCAAATATATAGATATATTCTAACTTTGGCCTTTGACTTGACATGGAAGGACATCATGGTCATATTTAGTCAAACTTATCTGATGCTGAGCATGCTAGAGTCTTAAAGGAAGCCCAAAGTTATGCTACAGGGCTTCACATGCCAAGCAATAAATATCCAGTAGGGAAAACTACAGTCCCCTCCTCAGATCCTAATTGGAATTATAAGGACCCTGAACACATCTGAGAAAGGGATCATTTTCTGATCTGTGTAAAGGCAGGAGTAAAAGCAGCCCAGCAAAAAGTAATCAGCTATGCCCGGGTCTTAGCAATAACTCAGGAGCCCAAAAACAGCCTCATTGCCTGTCTGGAAAGGCTAAAAGAGGACCTCCAAAAGTTTACCAATCTGAATTTAGACTCTTACGAGGGACAGATGATTTTAAAGGACAAATTCCTGTCCCAATGTGCATCAGACATCAGGAGAATGTTACAACAGCTATAGCAGCAGGACTCTGCTGCCTCTTTAGATGAGATGGTCCAGCCAGCCACTAACGACCTTTTATAACAGAAAACAAGAGAGGGAGGCCAGGGTCCAGGGAAGGGAGAAAAGGAAAGAGACAAGGCATGCTCAGATGCTGACGGCCCTCCAGGTAAGCACTGTGGCAAACCCAGAGTACTTGAAGGACAAGGCACCAGGCAAATGCTTAATCTGTAGAAAGGCATGGTATTGGCCCAAAGAGTGTCCAAACCATGACAAGTCGCCTAAAATAGCTTGCTACAAATGGCACCAACTGGAACATTGACCAGCACTCTGCCCTGGGAACCCAAGAGCCTCAAGATCAAGTGCCAAGTCTTCCCTTATGACGGTTCAACAGTACTGAAGTGGCCCACTCCAGCCAGCCCACCTGTCACAGATAACCATCACGGGGCTGGGGCCAAGAGTGCAACAGGATGTGACAGGTACTTCCGAAAATTTCTTGGTTGACCCAGGGACTACCTTCTCTGTCCTGACCTCCTACTCTGGAGCCTTCTTGTCCCAAACCTGTACCCTTTTGGGTGCTACAGGGAAAACAATTACTAAAAGATTCACCCAAGCACTTCTTTTTCGATGGGAAAGAAAAATGTTCTCCCACCAGTTTCTGGTGGTCCCTGAGGGGTTCTACTTCTTTTACTGGAAAGAGATCTTTCCTGCCTTCGATATCTTGCAGCTATTGGAGTTCTGATAGACAATGCTTTAAAACTCTCTTGGGGGCAAACTACCTATTTTTGCCAGCCACCAAGTGAAACAACTCCTGAATGGGAGAGACCATTTATGGATGTATGATCAAAGCATACTCAGATATCAAGTAGTACTCATGGTAAATCCAGGCCTGACTATATTCCCTTGTGACATTCCTAACCAGTTTTTTTCGCCTGCCTACCCCCAAGGGATCTCTCTCTTTTTACTTTGCTTAGAAACTTTGGACTACTGGACAAAACTATGAGAGGGATTGTCAGAAGATCCGCTGAACAATCCTAAGGAAATTTGGTACACTGAAGAAAGGAGCTTCGTCTTGGATGGAAAAAGAGCTGGATATGCTCTCCAATTTTGAGACCATAGAGGCTAAACCTTTGCCATCATGTACTTCAGTCCATTAGCTGAGCTCATAGCCCTCACTTGAGCTTTATAGCTGGGAAAAGGAAAAAGAGTAGACATTTACACTGACTTTAAGTATGCCTTTCTGGTGCTACATGTATACATGCTGCTATTTGGAAAGAAAACGGCCATTTGACCACACGAGGGTCCTCAATCAAAGATGATGATCACATCCTTGGGCTCTTGGAGGCAGTCCATCTGCCCCCTGAGGTTTCAGTTTTCCATTGTATAGGACACCAAAAAGGGAGCACAGAAGTGACACAAGATAACCAAGTAGCTGATCAGGAAGCTAAGAGAGCAGCATTACAGAACAATGACCTAATAGGGGTTGCCACCTTAGTTCCACAGACTAATTTGCCAGAAACTCCTTCATATACTGAAGGTGAGATTCTTAAAGCTAAAAGTAAGGGCTTTCAAGAAGATGATACGGGGTGGTTCCAAAAAGAGGGAATCCTTTTTCTGCCTGGGAACCTCTAATGTAAGTTGTTTAACTCCTTACATGCCACCACTCATTTAGGGGGAAAGGCCCTCCAAAGATTATTAGAAAGGTCCTTCAGAGGAACTGGTCTCCAAATGACTATAAGGTAAATGGTCTCCTCTTGTCCCACTTGCCAATTAAACAATCCCCAAGGAGCTCAAAGACCCCAGCTGGCCATCCCATCCAATGGCATGGGACCTTCCCAGGAGAGGACTGGCAGATGGACTTCACCCAGATGCCAATTCTAAAGGGTATAAATATTGTTTATATCTTTTATAATATTATAAATAAAAGGTATAAATAGTGGTATTTATACCACTATTAGTCATGATAGATACATTTACAGGATAGATTGAAAGCTTTCTCACCAGGATTGAGAAGGTTGAGGAGGTGGTAAAAAAAAAAAAAAAATTGCTCCATGACATCATTCCAAGTTTTGGTCTGCTCAGGTCATTAACAAATGACAATAGGATGTCATTTACTTCTCATATCACCCAGTTCAGTTCAATTCAGTTGGTCAGTTGTGTCCGACTCTTTGTGACCCTATGGACAGCAGCAAGCCAGCCCTCCCTGTCCATCACCAAACTCCTGGAGTTTACTCAAACTTATGTCCATTGAGTCGGTGATGCCATCCAACCATCTCATCCTCTGCCGTCCCCTTCTCCTCTCACCTTCAATCTTTCCCAGCATCAGGGTCTTTTCAAATGCGCCGGATTTTTGCATCAGGTACTCAAAGTATTTGAGTTTCAGCTTCAACATTATTCCTTCAAATGAACATTTAAGACTGATTTCCTTTAGGAAGGACTGGTTGGATCTCCTTGCAGTCCAAGGGACTCTCAAGAGTCTTCTTCAACACCACAGTTCAAAAGCATCAATTCTTTAGAACTCAGCTTTCTTTACAGTCCAACTCTCACATCCATATATGACTACTAGAAAAACCATAGCCTTGACTAGACAGACCTTTGTTGGCAAAAGGGGTCTCTAAAGCATTGGGCATTACTTATTATTTCCATTTTGCTTGGTGGCCTCAGTCTTCAGGAAAAGTAGGAAGAGCCAACCAATTCTTAAAATCACTGATAAAAAAGATAACCCAGGAAACCTCTCTGGGATGGAAGGAGGTTTTACCAATAGCTCTCCTCCACACCTGTATTGCCTCTAAGGAACAGGTTGGTCTTAGTCCTTATGAGATGCTATATGGGAGATCTTTTGTTTATGTCAATGACCTCTTCATAGACCCAGAGGCCCAGACCCTCCCATCTTATACCGTGGCCATTGGTCAATTCCATCAGGATATACACTTGTGGGTATCAACCAGGACCCAAAAGATTCTAAAGAGCTAACACTATATGCTCCAGAGACTCATGTCCTAATTAAGGTCCAGAAAGATGGGTCCCCAAAGGCTCAACTCTAGCCCACATGGAAGGGCCCCTATCCTGTAATACTTTCTATTCCCACAGCAGGCAAGGTACCAGGATAAGACTCCTGATTAACTACTCACAAATCAAGCCATGGAAGAACACAGAAGAGGATACTCGATACAACTGTGGGTCCCTTAGGAATCTCAGATACCTATTCAGGAATACAAATGGGTGCCATTCTAACATCAAGTTTCTGGGGGTAAGATTTATCAGGATAGCTGTAAAAGAGCCAACACAGTTTGGCAGGGGTTGTACTCCAAAATAGATAGGAGATAGATCTCCTGATCCCTGAACAAAGAGGGACTTGAGCCACCTTGAATGAGACATGTTGTTTCTGGGTAAATACCTCCAGCTGAGTTAAAGAAAGTCTCACAGTCTTCAAGAAAAAATTCAGATCCTGCTGCTGCTGGTGCTGCTGCTAAGTCGCTTCAGTTGTGTCCTACTCTATGCGACCCCATAGACAGCAACGCACCAGGCTCCCCCATCCCTGGGATTCTCTAGGCAAGAATACTAGAGAGGGTTACCATTTCCTTCTCCAATGCATGAAAGTGAAAAGTTAAAGTGAAATCGCTCAGTTGTGTCCAACTCTTAGCAACCCCGTGGACTGCAGCCTACCAGGCTCCTCTGTCCATGGGATTTTCCAGGCAACAGTACTGGAGTGAGGTGCCATTTTCTTCTCCAATTCAGGTCCTAGAGGATCTCAAAGAAAGAGCTAGACAGTTCTTATGGGTGACTACAATCTTTCTTTGGGGGAATCCTTCTCTTGGTGATGGGGAATTTGGAGTTGAATAATGTCCCTACTAGTCCTTGTTATCATCATATTGATGTTGCTTATGATTGCTTCATGTATTTTCAATTGTCTAACCCATTTCATCTCTGCTCAGGTCAACGAGCTACAACATGCAGTGTCAGTTCAACATGGGTATGTAAAACTACACCCAACCATAGAAAACATCACTCATTTTTAGATAGACACCACTATAAAAATTCCCAGGCTTGAGACTAGTACAAGGGAGCGACCCAATGCCCCTCACCATCCCAGTACAGAAGGAAGTAGCCAGAGAGACCTCAACACCCCTATTCCTAAAGAATTGGACCTCGAGAAATGCTGGACTGGAAGAAACATAAGTTGGAATCAAGATTGCTGGGAGAAATATCAATAACCTCAGATATGCAGATGACACCACCCTTATGGCAGAAAGTGAAGAGGAACTAAAAGCCTCTTGATGAAAGTGAAAGTGGAGAGTGAAAAGGTTGGCTTAAAGCTCAACATTCAGAAAACAAAGATCATGGCATCTGGTCCCATCACTTCATGGGAAATAGATGGGGAAACAGTGGAAACAGTGTCAGACTTTCTTTTTTTGGGCTCCAAAATCACTGCAGATGGTGACTGCAGACATGAAATTAGAAGACGCTTACTCCTTGGAAGGAAAGTTGTGACCAACCTAGTTAGCATATTCAAAAGCAGAGACATCACTTTGCCAACAAAGGTTCGCCTAGTCAAGGCTATGGTCTTTCCTGTGGTCATGTATGGATGTGAGAGCTGGACTGTGAAGAAGGCTGAGCGCTGAAGGAATTGATGTTTTTGAATTGTGGTGTTGGAGAAGACTCTTGAGAGTCCCTTGGACCACAAGGAGATCCAACTAGTCCATTTTGAAGGAGATCAGCCCTGGGATTTCTTTGGAAGGAATGATGCTAAAGCTGAAACTCCCAGTATTTTGGCCACCACATGCGAAGAGTTAACTCATTGGAGAAGACTCTGATGCTGGGAGGGATTGGGGGCAGGAGGAGAAGGGGACGACAGAGGATGAGATGGCTGGATGGCATCACTGACTCGATGGATGTGAGTCTGAGTGACCTCTGGGAGTTGGTGATGGACAGCGAGGCCTGGAGTGCTGTGATTTATGGGGTCACAAAGAGTCCAACATGACTGAGCAATTGATCTGATCTGATCTGATCTGATTTCTTTAGTGGGAAATGTTAGGTAGTTAGAATAGGAAAAAGGAGTCCAGAATGGCAGTGGCTTTGTCTTTTGACAAAGAAAGGAAAAGCCCACAAAAATAAAACAAAGAAAGGTACAAGGACTGGAGTGAGAACCTCAGGTAAAACAAAGAGCCCTTCTGGCTAGCCCAATTTACATAGGGCAGACTCAGTGGGAGAATAAAAAAACACATAAAAAAAGGAGCCAAACTGAGCCAAGTTCCTCTTTTCTCTTTGCGTTTTTTGGGTTGGCCCGACCTCATGCTTCAGGGATGTATTTTCCTTTGCTTGCCAAATAAAACTGAGCTGTAACACTGGTCCATCCGTCCCTTCAAAGTTTTGATGCAGCAAGACAGAACCAAGGAAATTACAAACTCCCCTGACAGTTGCATGGCATCACTGACTCAATGGACTTGAGCTTGAGCAAGTTTCAGGAGTTTGTGATGGATAGGGAAGCTTGGAGTGCAGTCCGCAGGGTCACAAAGAGACAAGACCGAGAGACTGAACTGAACTGAGCTAAACTTAGGTAACCGCATCCGATGCACATTTCTTGAGTTGTTTTACAGACACTAAAACTCCCACCAAATGTAAAAGGTTAACTAATTGATGGCCATGAGTACTTAACCACCAGACTTAATGCAGCCTGAGAATTGACAATGTTCTTTTGACGTGTCCTATGTCTGTGCTAAGTTACTTCAGTCATGTCCAACTCTGTGTTATTCTATGGACTGTAGCCCTCCAGGCTCCTCTGTCCATGGGGATTCTCCAGGCAAGAATACAGGAGTGGGTCACCATGCCCTTCTCCAGGGGATCCTCTGGATCCAGGGATGGGCATGTTACTTCACCATCAACCAATCAGAGGACTGTATATGAGTTGATCACACATCCTGGGATTGCACCTCCCTCTGCTCTCACTATGCCTTTCAAAATTCATCTGTGAATGCCATCAGGTAGTTCAGGCTCTTCTGAGAATTAGATGGTCTGGTGCCTTACAATAAACACTTCAACACAAACAGACCTAAACCAAGGCATATGTAAGTAAAACTGGAAAATGTAAAGAAAGAACTATAAAGGCAGCAAGATAAAAACAGAGTCATGGACAATGGATTTCCCAGAAGCTATCAGGTGATTTTGCTGAATGTACTTCACAGGCTAGAAGGGAGTGGTGTGATACATTCAAGGTGCTAAAAGGGAAGAACCTGTAAACTAGGATACTCTACCCAGCATGATTATCACTTAGAATAGAGAGACAAAGAAACTGTCAGACAAGCAAAAACCTAAAAGTTTTCCATCAATACTAAACCTACCCAAAAAAGAAATATTAAAGGACCTTCTCTAAGTGGAAAAGAAGACTCTCTAAGAAAGGAGAAATCCCTTTAGGAAAGGCAAATATATAATAAGAACTGAAAATAAACCTCTTAACAGGCAGACAGGTGAGGAGTTGCTGCCCTGGGTTTCTTTGGCAAACTGGTTGCAAGGGGCATACAAATGAATGGGTGGAATATTAACAGGGCAAGGAGAAGTTTTGGGGTCATATTCCCTGATTTTCATCCCAGCTCCATCTCCTGGAAGGGAGAAGGGATTTTTGTTCTTATTTATCTTAGATCAGAAGTGTCATGGCATTGGTGTATGATGGGTACTTCTTATCTGCAAGGCTAATTTTATTGTAATGAGAGTATAATGAACAACAGATTACCTTCAGATGTAGGAGTTTCCCACCATTCCTCATCTTTCTTTGACTGCTTTCAGGACAGGTATCAACTAAAAATGTGTGGTCCTTCTGGAGTTTCCTGTTTTACTCTGTCTGACCATAGACCCTCACTCTATGGTATTTTGCTACAGCAGTCTGAATAAACTAAGATACCAGGAAAATATAAATTTTACAGCAAAAATTATAAAGGACATATTTTATTAAAATGTGTTAGTTGTTTACCTGTGATTCAAATTTCATTGAGTGAATGCATTTGTATTTGTTATATCTAGCAACCCTACACAGATTTAATCATAAAGCAGTTAATTATGACACCCAATTATCTAATGTTATCTATTTTCTCAGGTATATAGAAAGTTTTTGACCCTGATATTCATTTTGATTATTTTAATTTTTTACAAATATTTTCTTTTCTGGTAGTTATATTCCTGACATATATTATTAACCTATTTATATTCAACTTTGAAATGAGTTTCGTGACATTGTACAGGAGACAGGGATCAATAACATCCCCATGGAAAAGAAATGCAAAAAAGCAAATGGCTGTCTGGGGAGACCTTGCAAATAGTTGTGAAAAGAAGAGAAGCGAAAAACAAAGGAGAAAAGGAAAGATATAAACATCTGAAGGCAGAGTTCCAAAGAATAGCAAGAAGAGATAAGAAAGCCTTCTTCAGCAATCAATGCAAAGAAATAGAGGAAAACAACAGAATGGGAAAGACTAAGGATCTGTTCAAGAAAATCAGAGGTACCAAAGGAACATTACATGGAAAGATGGGCTCGATACAGGACAGAAATGGTATGGACCTAATGGAAGCAGAAGATATTAAGAAGAGGTGGCAAGAATACACAGAAGAACTGTACAAAAAAGAGCTTCACGACCCAGATAATCATAATAGTGTGATCACTGACCTAGAGCCAGACATCCTGGAATGTGAAGTCATAGTGGGCCTTAGAAAGCATCACTACGAACAAAGCTAGTGGAGGTGATGGAATTCCAGTGGAGCTATTCCAAATCCTGAAAGATGATGCTGTGAAAGTGCAGCAATCAATATGCCAGGAAATTTGGAAAACTTAGCAGTGGCCACAAGATTGGAAAAGGTCAGTTTTCATCCCAATCCCAAAGAAAGGCAATGCCAAAGAATGCTCAAACTACCACACAATTGCACTCATCTCACACGCTAGTAAAGTAATGCTCAAAATTCTCCAAGCCAGGCTTCAGCAATATGTGAGCCATGAACTTCCTGATGTTCAAGCTGGTTTTGGAAAAGGCAGAGGAACCAGAGATCAAATTGCCAACATCCGCTGGATCATGGAAAAAGCAAGAGAGTTCCAGAAAAACATTTATTTCTGCTTTATTGACTATGCCAAAGCCTTTGACTGTGTAGATCACAATAAACTGTGGAAAATTCTGAAAGAGATGGGAATACCAGACCACCTGATCTGCCTCTTGAGAAATCTGTATGCAGGTCAGGAAGCAACAGTTAGAACTGGTCATGGAACAACTGACTGGTTCCAAATAGGAAAAGGAGTACGTCAAGGCTGTATATTGTCACCATGTTTGTTTAACTTATATGCAGAGTACATCATGAGAAATGCTGGACTGGAAGAAACACAAGGTTGGAATCAAGATTGCTGGGAGAAATATCAATAACCTCAGATATGCAGATGACACCACCCTTATGGCAGAAAGTGAAGAGGAACTCAAAAGCCTCTTTCTTGATAAAAGTGAAAGTGGAGAGTGACAAAGGTTGGCTTAAAGCTCAACATTCAGAAAATGAAGATCATGGCATCTGGTCCCATCACTACATGGGAAATAGATGGAGAAACAGTGGAAACCGTGTCAGACTTTCTTTTTCTGGGCTCCAAAATCACTGCAGATGGTGACTGCAGCCATGAAATTAAAAGACGCTTACTCCTTGGAAGGAAAGTTATGACCAACCTAGATAGCATATTCAAAAGCAGAGACATCACTTTGCCAACAAAGGTTTGCCTAGTCAAGGCTATGGTCTTTCCTGTGGTCATGTATGGATGTGAGAGCTGGACTGTGAAGAAGGCTGAGCGCCGAAGAATTGATGCTTTTGAACTGTGGTGTTGGAGAAGAATCTTGAGAGTCCCTTGGACTGCAAGGAGATCCAACCAGTCCATTCTGAAGGAGATCAGCCCTGGGATTTCTTTGGAAGGAATGATGCTAAAGCTGAAACTCCAGTATTTTGGTTACCTCATGCGAAGAGTTGACTCATTGGAGAAGACTCTGATGCTGGGAGGGATTGGGGACAGGAGGAGAAGGGGATGACAGTGGATGAGATGGCTGGGTGGCATCACTGACTCGATGAATGTGAGTCTGAGTGTCCTCTGGGGGTTGGTGATGGACAGGGAGGCCTGGCGTGCTGCAGTTCATGGGGTCGCAAAGAGTCGGACACGACTGAGCGACTGATCTGATCTGATCTGATTCAACTTTTCATTATTATTTTATTTCCAGTGATACATAATTAATACATTGTATTTCTTCACTTATCAAATAATATTGCATTTGACTTGTGACTTTGCTTCCTTACTAGGGCTCTGATAATTTATCTGCTGTATTAAATGTATTTCCCCCATGAATGAGACAGCAACCACAGATCGAATACTTGAAGAAATCTGGAAAACTATAATAATGCCAATTTCAAAGACGTGGGTAGGATATGAGGGAAAGGCAAGTAACACTGTATTTTCCTGGTGAACCAATAGTCGTGGAGTGCTCAGCTGAATGAAATATTTGAGAGGGTGTGGGAACCTGAGAGGAAAGAAACTCCTGATGGCACTACTGCAGGGATTTAGCCAGGGTAATAATTATAACAACCCCAGTTCTTCTCCTTCTCTTCCTTCCTACAAAGGTGTCTCCTCCTTCCTACAAAGGTGTCTCCTCCAGTCGTCCCCACTAGCCTACAAATTTTGGAAGTCAGATTGCAAGGAGATTGGGATACAGGTCAGGTTTCTTTGGCTCAGAGACATGGTAAAGACCAGGAAAATTAGAGAATGCATATAGAGGAGCAAACTGAAGATATTCAAACACTTCTGTGACTTTATTTTTAATTTGTATATGCTATGTTTTTTGGTCATTTTCTTATTCTATTTATTTCCTGGATCATTCTTCATTAATCAATTTTAGTTGGTCATTTCCCATTTCTTGCACAGTAATTTATTCTAATTTTCATTCATATTTAAATACTAATTACCTTTAAATGTTTTTAAAATATACTACATTTTATTTTTTATGATCAATTACTCATACTTCCCTTCCAGTAAATGAAGCAATGATGAAAATTAGATCAATTAGCATTCATCTAATACACCTCCATGGGTCTCAATCCACGAATGTTTATGTGAAATAGCCAGCAATACAATTCCTTTGAGAAACATTTACCAAAAAAAATAACTAGTTTGGTGTGGTTGAAATTGAAATGATAAGGGCAACAGTTACCAGAGAAAAAAATAATGAAATAAGTTACTGGCATACTTTGGAGGTGGCAGAGGTCAAAAATAACTGGTAAAGCCGAGGATAGAGAACAATATAAAATGACATAAATGACAAAATACCATTAACAAAATTTATTTTATAAAAAGATATGTCAATTCTTTATATTTAACTTTTATTTAAATGGGCTTTCCTTGTGTCTCAACTTGTAAAGGCTCCACCTGCCTCAGGAGACCTGGGTTAGATCCCTGGGTTGGGAAGATCCCCTGGAGAAGGGAACAGCTGCTCACTCTGGTATTCTGCCCTGGAGAATTCCATGGACTGTATAGTCCACGGGGTTGCAAAGAGTTGGACACGACTGAGCAACTTTCACTTTATTTAGATGCCTTTTCTATCTTAGTGTATTCATCAATATTTGAATGACATTAAGGTTCTCAACTCGAAAGTATATATATATATATAACTGCTTAAATTCAAACATTTATTAATTTGATATTTGCAACACAATCCTAGAAGTCAGACAGGGATACAGATATTATATCCACATCAAGGAAAAACAAACTTATTTTTGGAGATTGCCTTTGTCTGCTTGGGTAGTTATAATGAAATGACAGACTGAGTGACTTTAAACCACAGAAACCTATTTCATGCTTCTAGAGAATAGAAGGCTGAGATCAGAGCACTAGCAAGGTCATGTTCTGGTGACAGCTTTCCTCCTGGCTTGCAGATGGCTGCCGTTTCTCTGTGTCCTCAGACAGTAGAGAGAGAGAGAGAAAACTCTGGTTTCTCCTTTTCTTATAAGGACACTAAAATTTCATTCTGGGGGCTCCATGTTCAGGATCTCATCTAGACTTAATTACCTCCCAAAGGCCCCAAATGGAGTCACTAATGCTAAGCTCCACAACATCAAATTGAGACTTAATTACAGTATTGCTTCTCCCAGAAATTGAATGTTAAACCAGCCAATCAGGAATTACCTAATCAGCACTACTTAGGTAAGCTGCCTGATGACCTCTGCCATTCCCTAAAGGAAATTAACCTTGCAATAACCAACCCAATTTTTTGGCCTAGTGTAACTTCCTTGTTCCTGTTCCTTTCTGGCTATAAAAATCTTCCATTTTGGTCAGCTCCTGGGAAATCCTTTCATCAGCCAAATTGGATGCTACAAAATATGAATTGATTTTTTTTTTCAAATATACTCAATATTAATAAGCCTCAGTTTATCTTTTACTAAGGATTAGGGCTTCATCATTTGAATTTCTGGAGGACACAAAATTTAGTTCATAATGGAGTATTAAATTATGTCATTTATTTATTAGTCTTGCTAGGGGAAGGCAATGGCACCCCACCCCAGTACTTTTGCCTGGAAAATCCCATGGATGGAGGAGCCTGGTAAACTCCAGTCCATGGGGTCGCTAAGAGTCGGACACGACTGAGCGACTTCACTTTCACTTTTCACTTTCATACGTTGGAGAAGGAAATGGCAACCCACTCCGGTGTTCTTGCCTGGAGAATCCCAGGGACGGGGGAGCTTGGTGGGCTTCTGTCTGTGGGGTCGCACAGAGTCGGACACGACTGAAGCGACTTAGCAGCAGCAGCAGCAGCAGCAGGGCTATTAAAGAAACATAGTTTTATATTATAGGCTGCTGCTGCTGTGCTGCTGCTAAGTTGCTTCAGTCCTGTCTGACTCTGTGTGATCCCATAGACGGCAGCCCACCAGGCTCCACCACCCCTGGGATTCTCCAGGCAAGACCACTGGAGTGCGTTGCCATTTCCTTCTCTAATGCATGAAAGTGAAAAGTGAAAGTGAAGTCACTCAGTCATGTTTGACTCTTTGCGACCCCATGGACTGCAGCCTACCAAGCTCCTCCAATCATGGGATTTTCCAGGAAAGAGTACTGGAGTGGCTTGCCTTTGCCTTCTCTGTTACATTCTATAGGCACTGTTAATTGTACTATACATCAATCTTTATAGAAGTGTTTATCTTATCAATGTGAAAGTTAGAGTTGCTCAGTTGTGTTGGACTCTTTGCAACCCCATGGACTATACAGTCCATGAAATTCTTCAGGCCAGAATACTGGATTGGGTAGCCTGTCCTTTCTACAGAGGATCTTCCCAACCCATGATCAAACCCAGGTCTTCCACATTGCAGGAGGATTCTTTAACAGTTGAACCATGAGGGAATCCCCATCAATGCAATAACCTAGAAAACTAAGTCTGTCAAGTGGAATTCACTAAAAATATTTATTTCTACCCACCAGTGGACTTCCCAGGTAGCTCAGTGCCAAAGAATCTGCTTGCCAATGCTGAAGCCACAAGAGATGTGACTTCAGTCCCTGGGTTGGGAAGACCTTCTGTAGGAGGAAATGACAACTCACTCCAGTATTGTTGCCTGGGAAATCCCACGGAGAGAGGAACCTGGCAAGCTACAGTCCATGGTGTAGCAAAGTGTAGGACAAAAAATAGGCATGAACATTCTCAATATTAAGATATAGTAATCATGATGATTCTTTAATATTTCCAATTTTCAGCAGAATTTATTTGCCATTTCAAAATCTTTGTAAATTTTTAGAAATTGGCAGATGATATGGATCAAACTGATTTATTAAATGGAATATTTTACTGAATATAACCATATACCTCATAAGCAATTTATTGTGACCTAATGGGCTTTCCTGGTGACTCAGTGGTAAAGAATACACCTGCCAAGGCAGGAGTTGTGAGTTTGATCCCTGGGTCAGGAAGATCCTCCAGAAAGGGAAATATCAACCTACTCCAGTATTCTTGCCTGGGAAATTCCATAGACAGAAGAGCCTGGCAGGCTACAGTCCATGGAATTACAAAAGAGTATAACATGATTTAGTGATTAAACAGCAACAAGAAATCTGATTTTTATTGAAAGAAACATAGATGGCTAGAATGCTAAAGAGATGATAGGCAGAGATAGTTAGATATAATAGATTAGATCAGTTCAGATTAGTCGCTCAGTCGTGTCTGACTTTTTGTGACCCCATGAATCACAACACCAGGCCTTCCTGTCCATCAGCAACACCCTGAGTTCACTCAGACTCAGGTCCATCGAGTCAGTGATGCCATCCAGCCATCTCATCCTCTGTCGATCCCTTCTCCTTTGCTTCCAATCCGTCCCAGCATCAGAGTCTTTTCTAATGAGTCAACACTTCTCATGAGGTGGCCCAAGTACTGGAGTTTCAGCTTTAGCATCATTCCTTCCAAAGAAATCCCAGGGCTGATCTCCTTCAAAATGGACTGGTTGGATCTTCTTGCAGTCCAAGGGACTATCAAGAGTCTTCTCCAAATCCAGAGTTCAAAAACATCAGTTCTTTGGCACTCAGCTTTCTTCACAGTTCAACTCTGACATCCATACATGAACACACGAAAAACCATAGCCTTGACTAGACAAACCTTTGTTGGCAAAGTAATGTCTGCTTTTAAACATGCTATCTAGGTTGGTCACAACTTTCCTTTCAAGGAGTAAGCGTCTTTTAATTTCATGGCTGCAGTCACCATCTGCAGTGATTTTGGAGCCCAGAAAAAGAAAGTCTGACACTGTTTCCACAGTTTCTCCATCTATTTCCCATGTAGTGATGGGACCAGATGCCATGATCTTCGTTTTCTGAATGTTGAGCTTTAAGCCAACCTTTTCACTCTCCACTTTCACTTTCATCAGGAGGCTTTTTAGCCCCTCTTCACTTTCTGCCATAAGGGTGGTGTCATCTGCATATCTGAGGTTATTGATATTTCTCCCAGCAATCTTGATTCCAACTTCTGTTTCTTCCAGTCCAGCATTTCTCATGATGTACTCTGCATATAAGTTAAATAAACAGGGTGACAATATACAGCCTTGATATACTCCTTTTCCTATTTGGAACCAGTCTGTTGTTCCATGACCAGTTCTAACTGTTGCTTTCTGTCCTGCATATAGATTTCTCAAGAGGCAGATCAGGTGGTCTGGTATTCCCATCTCTTTCAGAATTTTCCACAGTTTATTGTGATCTACACAGTCAAAGGCTTTGGCATAGTCAATAAAGGAGAAATAGATGTTTTTCTGGAACTCTCTTGCTTTTTCCATGATCCAGCGGATGTTGGCAATTTGATCTCTGGTTCCTCTGCCTTTTCTAAAACCAGCTTGAACATCAGGAAGTTCACGGCTCACATATTGCTGAATCCTGGATTGGAGAATTTTGAGCATTACTTTACTAGCGTGTGAGATGAGTGCAATTGTGTGGTAGTTTGAGCATTCTTTGGCATTGCCTTTCTTTGGGATTGGGATGAAAACTGACCTTTTCCAATCTTGTGGCCACTGCTGAGTTTTCCACTTTTGTTGGCATATTGAGTGTAGTACTTTCACAGCATCATCTTTCAGGATTTGGAATAGCTCCACTGGAATTCCATCACCTCCACTAGCTTTGTTCTTAGTGATGATTTCTAAGGCCCACTATGACTTCACATTCCAGGATGTCTGGCTCTAGGTCAGTGATCACACCATCCTGATTATCTGGGTCGTGAAGCTCTTTTTTGTACAGTTCTTCTGTGTATTCTTGCCACCTCTTCTTAATATCTTCTGCTTCTGTTAGGTCCATACCATTTCTGTCCTTTATCGAGCCCATCTTTGCATGAAATGTTCCTTTGGTATCTCTGATTTTCTTGAAGAGATATCTAGTCTTTCCCATTCTGTTGTTTTCCTCTATTTCTTTGCATTGATAGCTGAAGAAGGCTTTCTTATCTCTTCTTGCTATTCTTTGGAACTCTGCATTCAGATGTTTATATCTTTCTTTTTCTCCTGTGCTTTTCACTTCTCTTCTTTTCATAGCTATTTGTAAGGCCTCCCCAGACATCCATTTTGCTTTTTTGCATTTCTTTTCCATGGGGATGGTCTTGATCCCTGTCTCCTGTACAATGTCATGAACCTCATTCCATAGTTCTTCAGGCATTCTATCTAGCAGATCTAGGCCCTTAAATCTATTTCTCACTTCCACTGTATAATCATAAGGGATTTGATTTAGGTCATTCCTGAATGGTCTAGGAGTTTTCCCTACTTTCTTCAATTTCAGTCTGAATTTGGCAGTAAGGAGTTCATGGTCTGAGCCACAGTCAGCTCCTGGTCTTGTTTTTTGCTGACTGTGTAGAGCTTCTCCATCTTTGGCTGCAAAGAATATAATCAATCTGACTTCTGTGTTGACTGTTTGGTGAAGTCCATGTATAGAGTATTCTCTTGTGTTGTTGGAAGAGGGTATTTGCTATGACCAGTGCATTTTCTTGGCAAAATTCTATTAGTCTTTGCCCTGCTTCATTCCATATTTCAAGGCCAAATTTGCCTGCTACTCCAGATGTTTCTCAGACGACCATTAAATTATATCTACTACTGCAGGCAGGAATTCCTCAGAAGAAATGGAGTAGCCATCATGGTCAACAAAACAGTCTGAAATGCAGTACTTGGATGCAATCTCAAAAATGACAAAATGACCTCTGTTTCCAAGGCAAACCATGCAATATCACAGTAATCCAAGTCTATGCTACAACCAGTAATGCTGAAGAAGCTGAAGTTGAACGGTTCTGTGAAGACCTACAAGACCATTTAGAACTAGCACCCTAAAATATGTCCTTTACATTATAGGGTACTGGAATGCAAAACTAGGAAGTCAAGAAACATCTGGAGTAACAGGCAAATTTGGCCTTGGAATGTGGAATGAAGCAGGGCAAAGATTAATAGAATTTTGCCAAGAAAATGCACTGGTCATAGCAAACACCCTCTTCCAACAACACAAGAGAAGACTCTATACATGGACATCACCAGATGGTCAACACAGAAATCAGATTGATTATATTCTTTGCAGCCAAAGATGGAGAAACTCTACACAGTCAGCAAAAAGAAGACCAGGAGCTGACTATGGCTCAGACCATGAACTCCTTACTGCCAAATTCAGACTGAAATTGAAGAAAGTAGGGAAAACTCCTAGACCATTCAGGAATGACCTAAATCAAATCCCTTATGATTATACAGTGGAAGTGAAAAATAGATTTAAGGGACTAGATCTGCTAGACAGAATGCCTGATTAACTATGGACAGAGGTTCGTGACACTGTACAGGAGACAGGGATCAAGACCATCCCCATGGAAAAGAAATGCAAAAAAGCAAAATGGCTGTCTGGGGAGGCCTTACAAATAGCTGTGAAAAGAAGAGAAGCAAAAAGCAAAGGAGAAAAGGAAAGATATAAGCATCTGAATGCAGAGTTCCAAAGAATAGCAAGAAGAGATAAGAAAGCCTTCCTCCGTGATCAATGTAAAGAAATAGAGGAAAACAACAGAATGGGAAAGACTAGATATCTCTTCAAGAAAATCATTGATACCAAAGGAACATTTCATGCAAAGATGGGCTCGATAAAGGACAGAAATAGTATGGACCTAACAGAAGCAGAAGATATTAAGAAGAGGTGGCAAGAATACACAGAAAAACTGTACAAAAAAGTGCTTCACGACCCAAATAATCACGATGGTGTGATCACTGACCTAGAGCCATACATCCTGGAATGTGAAGTCAAGTGGACCTTAGAAAGCATCACTAAGAACAAAGCTAGTGGAGGTGATGGAATTCCAGTTGAGCTCTTTCAAATCCTGAAAGATGATGCTGTTAAAGTGCTGCACTCAATATGCCAGCAAATTTGGAAAACTCAGCAGTGGCCACAGGTCTGGAAAATGTCAGTTTTCATTCCAATCCCAAAGAAGGTGAATGCCAAAGAATGCTCAAACTACTGCACTATTGCACTCATCTCACACGCTAGCAAAGTAATGCTCAAAATTCTCCAATCCAGGATTCAGCAATATGTGAACCGTGAACTCCAGTTGTTCAAGCTGGTTTTAGATAAGGCAGAGGAACCAGAGATCAAGTTTCCAACATCCACTGTATCATGGAAAAAGCAAGAGAGTTCCAGAAAAACATCTATTCTGCTTTATTGACTATGCCAAAGCCTTTGACTGTGTGGATCACAATAAATTGTGGCAAATTCTGAAATAGATGGAAATACCAGACCACCTGACCTTCCTCTTGAGAAATTTGTATGCAGGTCAGGAATCAACAGTTAGAACTGGACATGGAACAACAGACTGTTTCCAAACAGGAAAAGGAGTATTTCAAGGCTGTATATTGTCACCCTGCTTATTTAACTTCTATGCAGAGTACATCATGAGAAACGCTGGTCTGGAAGAAACACAAGCTGGAATCAAGATTGCCAGGAGAAATATCAATAACCTCAGATATGCAGATGACACCACCCTTATGGCAGAAAGTGAAGAGGAACTAAAAAGCGTCTTGATGAAGGTGAAAGTGGAGAGTGAAAAAGTTGGCTTAAAGCTCAACATTCAGAAAACGAAGATCATGACATCTGATCTCATCACTTCATGGGAAATAGATGGGGAAAGAGTGGAAGCAGTGTCAGACTTTATTTTTCTGGGCTCCAAAATCACTGCAGATGGTGACTGCAGCCATGAAATTAAAAGACGCTTACTTCTTGGAAGGAAAGTTATGACCAACCTAGACTGCATATTGAAAAGCAGAGATATTTCTTTGCCAAATAAGGTCTGTCTAGCCAAGGCTCTATTGGAAAAGGAAATGGCAACCCACTCCAGTGTTCTTGTCTGGAGAATCCCAGGGAAAGGGGAGCCTGGTGGGCTACCGTCTTGGGTTGCACAGATTCGGACAGGACTAAAGTGACTTAGTAGTAGTAGCCAAGGCTATGGTTTTTCCTATTGTCATGTATGGGTGTGAGAGTTGGACTGTGAAGAAAGCTGAGCACTGAAGAATTTATGCTTTGGAACTCTGGTGTTGGAGAATACTCTAGAGAGTCCCTTGGACTGCAAGGAGATCCAACCTGTCCATTCTGAAGGAGATCAGCCCTGGGTGTTCTTTGGAAGGAATGATGCTAAAGCTGAAACTGCAGTTATTTGGCTACCTCATGTGAAGAGTTGAGTCACTGGAAAAGACCCTGATGGTGGGAGGGATTGGTGGCAGGAGGAGAAGTGGACGACAGAGGATGAGATGGCTGGATGGCATTACCGACTCGATGGATGTGAGTTTGAATGTACTCCGGGAATTGGTGATGGACATGGAGGCCTGGCGTTCTGCGATTCATGGGGTCACAGAATCGGACAAGACTGAGTGACTGAACTGAACTGAACTGAAAGGCATTAAATGCAGAAATAAAGGATTCTGCTAGCTATCATCACAGAGTTTTAAATATGTTTACATTGTTGCTGTAAAAATTTGAAGCCATACATAATTTTTTCTTAACTGCAAAATTCTTATATAAATCTAATGCAATAAGTGAAAACGTTTGCAAATTATTCTCGATAATAGTTTATCACTAATTTGTTCTGGAAAATGATGGTAACATATGATAAAATAAATTATACCTTTTAGAAGCTTAAAGTATTCTTTATGTGCCTTAATGAAGTTTGAAATAAAACATCATGCTGATTATAGCGAAAGCTGTGCTATATTGAGTGAGTCCAGCATGCCATTCTATTATGGTTTGAATGTAGTAATAAATGAAAGACCAATTATGATTATGATTAAAATGCAGTTGATTTTGTATATAATGTATCTCCTGGTATTCTCCAGTTAACTAAATTTTATTTTCATGACATTTTAGATGCAAAGCCACCACTACAATCCAGTTATTGATAAATGGAAATAATAGAGACTGTAAGAAAAGAATCACATATCCATGAGTAAAAATTTCCAAACTCTAGTCAGTTAAGAAGACAAGATACAAGACATAGCCTAAGTTTCCTTTTGTAATTGAATAATTGCTATATTACATGGAACCTACTATATCCACTGAATAATCAGTTCCTTTTAAAGTTAAACTGGGCCTGTCCAGGGTATAAGTATCATTATACATGAGTTATTTTCTTTCAGAAGAGAATTTTAGGAGTAAAAAAATCAATTTCTATGATATTTTTGGGAATTTTAAAATTATTAGCCTCAAAATACTGACTCTGAGAAAATATTTTCTCAGAAAAGTGAGAAAACAATCTTAAATTTCACATGGAATTAGGTTAATTTTACATCATAATTCATTGCCTTTTTCTTTTCATATCTGATATCTCAAAAGTATCACCTGTTTCAGGAGAAACTGAACATATTTTACTTTCAATTCCAAGGGTTTCTTTCCTTATCACAACACTGCTTGGCAATTCAATCTTGTAATATTGCTTAGCTTTGTTATTTGTTATCTTCCTTGTTAGCTTAGTTGGTAAAGAATCTGCCTGCAATGTGGGAGACCCCAATTCGATTTCTGGGTCAAGTAGGGAAGATCCACTGGAGAAGGCATAGGTGACCCATTCCAGTATTCTAGGGCCTCCCTTGTGGTCCAGCTGGTAAAGAATCTGCCTGCAATATGGGAGACCTGCCTTCGATCCCTGGGCTGGGAAGATCCCCCAGATAAGGGAAAGGCTATCCACTCCAGTATTCTGGTCTAGAGAATTCCATGCACTGTACAGTCCATGGGGTCAAAAAGAGTTGTACAGGACTGAGTGACTTTCATTTGTTAGAGAAAAATTATAACAAAGGACAGAAAGGGCATATGGAAATTATTTAAACAAGTTATTTAAAGTTTGATTTTTTAAACTGAAATTACTAATATTAATATAATGTTTTGTTAAATTTAAAAAAAATGGTAAATTACAAATTCATCAAAATCCATCAAGTTTTAACCTAAAGATTTTCTTTCAAATCTGCAATAAGCTCTGAAAATAAGGTCTTTAATAGAGATTCTTACATTACATTTAACTAGACAATTTTAAATTGAATTTTCATAGTAAACTTTTTTCCCCTAACCAATGGAACCAGTCAATTCAGATTCAGTTACTTAGTTCTTTTTTTTTTTTTTCATTGCAGTTCATTCTCTCTTCAAAAAATGTTTTTAAAGCCTTTAAATGTTAGTTGTTGATGGTTTAATTTGCAATACATACTTTGATTTTAAAATAGGATAAGGTTAGCAGAGTCAATTTCTACCTTTAAATCACAAAAGCGTATCTGTATCTAAGCGTGCTGCATTTAATGTAGGTCTTAAACCTGATAGCAAAATGTGGGATAATTTTGATACGTATTCATGAGATGACATATGACGATTTAACTTAGTTAAAAAATGCAGCTTCACATTTTCACAAAGCAGTTGGAAGTTTGGGCTTTATTCATATTACATATTGATACTAATGACAACTACAACCTGAGTAGTTTGTATTCCTCTGACCTACTGGGCAAAGCAATTAAGCAAAAAGGAGTTAAAAAGCCAACTCAATTTGATACAATTTTTTAACAAAGTCTCCAGTTAACATTACTTCATAAACTGTAAGTATAGTTGGCTGATTTATCTTTTACTGATCAACTTGAAACAGGGAATTTTATAAAAATCACAAAGATTCTCACAAAAGTTAATATTAGTTTCCTAATGAAATATGAAGAAGTTAATTTAACATCAGTGCAATTTTATATAGTTGTGATTGCCAGGCTCTTCTGCCTGAAACACCCTTTTCTTTTCTAATAGTGTATTTTTAAATAGAGGTTAAAATTAAAGTATGAGTTGATATTAAGAAAAAAAAATGTAAGCATATTAAGACAGTATTTTCTTCTCATGACCAATGAATTGAGTTGCTAATACAGAGGCAAAAGAAATATAATTCAAGATAAATTCTGGATATAATAAATGTTACAGACTTTCAATGAGTACAGCATGTGACAATGCATGTTAATAAGAATATTCTTTTAGTGTTCAGCCCAGTGACAAAAAGACAATAGTAAATAATTATATTATGAATGCAATTCTCAAACTGTGTTTTCCCATCGTTGTAATTGCTATATTTTGGTCTGCCTAGAAAGTGTTTAATTAAGTCTGAAATAGAACATTATCCAAAAGTAGTTCCTAGGGCTTTGATTTTACTGTTGATTTCCTTACAAAATTGTTGAGACTCATTTCAGAGTGTGTTTTTGTTTGCTAAACCTGGAATATATAAATACAAGACTTTGGTGAGTGTGACAATATCTTCATTAATGTTAAAACATCAACCTAAATTTTTCATTAGTTTCACAGTTAAAAAATTTATCAAAAAATAAATAAAGCTTGTTGACTTAGAATAAAAATAGATAGATTGAGAATTTAGATATCTCTGAATCAGTACCATTGGTAGTGCCTTTGCTTCTAGGAAGATACAACACTGGTAATGTTTTGCTAGAAGAAAAGGTAAGTTCTATTTTTGTTAACTTTCAGATAAGAAAAGTATTGAGGTTCTTTAGGAGAAAATATGTATCTCCATCACAGTGTAGATCAGATATTAGAATGTGACAATATCATAAACTTTCATTTTTAAATTTTCAAACAATGACCTTAAAATATATCTTATGATTTTTTAAGAGTTACTAAAGTGTGAACAGATAAAATTATTTCAATATGTGACTGTAGGAAAAGAACAGAAAAGAAAAAGATGAAATACTTGAAATGAATGAGGGCTGTTAGGTGATTTTTCAGTTTTACACTAAGGACAATATTTAATATAACACTGTTCTCATAAAATTGAAAAAAGTGTAAATCAAGGAATTTCAAAAAATATAAATAATCAAAATTCATACAAAGAAGGGAATAATATATAGGAGTAATATAATAATGCTTAAGAATAATGTTAATATAAAAGCTGGTCAAAATTATTTCTAAAATGTCAGCAAGTAAATTCAATTTTAAAAGAATATATTATGTGGCCTAAGATTTCTTCTGTTTATTTGCAATTCACATTTTTTCATTAGTAAAATTTGTTATTTTTTTGTTCTATTTTCATGTAAGTTTTCAATTGGGTTTTAAAAACTATTTTACTACTGATATTTGAGACTTTTTTTTTAATATCTTGTGTAAAAAAATACTTTATCGGGTGTATAATTTGAAAATATTTTCTCCCACTGCAGTGAACTGCTATTCAGTTCAGTTCAGTCACTCAGTCGTGTCCAACTCTTTGTGACCCCATGAATTGCAGCACACTAGGCCTCCTTGTCCATCACCAACTCCCGGAGTTCACTCAAACTCATGTCCATCAAGTCGGTGATGCCATCCAGCCATCTTGTCCTCTGTCGTCCCCTTCTCCTCCTGCTCCCAATTCTTCCCAGAATCAGACTCTTTTCCAATGAGTCTACTCTTTGCATGAGGTGGCCAAAGTATGGAGTTTAAGCTTTAACATTATTTATTCCAAAGAACACCTAGGACTGATCTCCTTTAGGATGGACTGGTTGGATCTCCTTGTAGTCCAAGGGACTCTCCAGGGCTTCTCCAACACCAGAGTTCAAAAGCATTAATTCTTCCGTGTTCAGCTTTCTTCACGGTCCACCTCTCACATCCATACATGTCCACTGGAAAAACCACTGCCTTGACTAGATGGACCTTTGTTGGCAAAGTAATGTCTCTGCTTTTGAACATGCTATCTAGGTTGGTCATAACTTTCCTTCCAAGGAGTAAGCCTCTTTTAATTTCATGGCTGCAATCACCATCTGTGGTGATTTTATACTGTCTTAAAAATGACTTTCAAAGAGCAGCAGTTCTTAATTTGGTAAAATCTATTGTATCAGTTTTCCTTTTATGGTTCATCCTTTTTTGGTTTCAGACATAACAAAACAAACAATCCTTGTTTAACTCAGTGTCACAAAGGTTGTCTCTTATGCTTTCCATTATATGTTTTATAGTTTAAGATTTTTGTAGTGAGTCTTCTCCTAATTTGAATTATGTATATTGCAGTGAATGGACAGATGTTTTTTTTATTATGTACATTCATCTTTGTAAAAATTGTAAATTTTGAAAAATATGTTTTCTTTATTGAATTACTTTTGTACTGTCTCAAAAATCAACTTAACATACATGCTTACGTCGATCAATAGGTGCTCCTTGCTACTCCATTCACCACTTTTTCTATATGCCAATACTGTATCATCTTGATTATTGTAGCTTTAAAATTGGTGTTGATGTCATAGTTTGTCCTCCAACAAGGGTCTTTTTCAAATTTGTTTTGGCTGTTCCATAGTCTATGAATTTTATATGAATTTAAAAATAAGATTGTTAACCCCTAATAAAAAAAATACTGGAATTTTTACTGGATTGTCCTTAAAAGTATAGATTAATTTGGGTAGAATTGATATGTTAACATATTTACTCTTTTGATCATGAACATGGTATATTTCTTTGTGTCTTTTAATTTTTCAGACCAAAGTTTTATAATTTTTACAGTAAAATATCTGCATAACTTTTGTCATATTTATCCTTGAATATTTCATACTTGTGATGTTATTGTGTTTTAAAATATTCCAATTCTGGTTATTCACTGACAGTTTATAGAAATTAAATTGATTTTTGTATATTGAATTTATAAGTGCCATAAAGTTGCTGAATTCACTTTTTGATTACCTTACCTTTTTTGAGTGTTCCATAGGATTTTTCACACACACACACACAAAACCCTTATCTGAATAATTTCTTTCTTTAAGTTTTGAATATTTTGATTCCTTCCCCTCCCCCCACCCGAGTATACTACTCTATAGACTCTCCAGTAAAATGACAAATAGTGAGAGAAGATATCCTTCCCATGTTCTTGACATGGTACTTGAATGATGTCTATATAAAAATGTTAAAAACTGACAGAGTTGCTATTTTGCTTTGGACTTCCCTGGTTTCAGGGGTAAAGAATCCACCTGTGAAGGTAGGATATGTGGGTTCGATCCCAGGGTTGTGAAGATTCCAGCAACCCATTCCAATATTCTTGCATGGGAAATTCCATGGAAAAAGGAGCCTGGTGGGCTACACTCCAGAGGGTCTCATGGAGTCAGACACAACTTAGTAACTCAACAACAATAAAAGGAACTTTACATCAGCCAATCTGTAGGTACATAATATGCAATGGCAAGAAAAATATTAGCATTTATTCTGTAGGTTTAAAATATAGTGTATGGTGGTAGACATATATAACACAATACATTTAAATGCTAAGGTGATACAGTCAATTCAGTTCAGTTTAGTCACTCAGTCATGTCCAACTCTTTGTGACCCCATGAACTGCACTATTCCAGGCTTCCCTGTCCATCACCAACACCTGGAACTTACTCTAACTCATGCCCATTGAGTTGGTGATGCCATCCAACCATCTCATCCTCTGTCAGCCCCTTCTCCTCCTGGCTTCAATCTTTTTCAGCATCAAGGTATTTTCCAATGAGTTGGCTCTTCACATCAGATGGCCAAAGTATTGGACCTTCAGCATCAGTCCTTCCAATGAATATTTAGACCTGATATCGTTTAGGACAGACTGGTTTGATCTCCTTGCAGTAAAGGGAATTTCAAGAGTCTTCTTCAGCACCATAATTTGAAAGCATTAATTCTTTGATGTTTAGCCTTCTTTTTGGTCCATTTCTCACATCCATGCATAACTCCTGATAAAGCCTAGCTTTGACTATACAGACTTTTGTTGGCAAAGTGATGTCTCTGTTTTTTTAATATACTGTCTATGTTTGTCATAGCTTTTTTTCCAAGGAGGAAGTGTCTTTTAATTTCATGGTTGTAGTCACCATTCGCAGTGATTTTTAAAGCCAAGAAAATTATATGTCACTTTTTCCACTTCTGTTTTCCATGGAATGATGGGACCAGGTGCCATGATCTTACTTTTCTGAATGTTGAATTTTAAGATATCTTTTTTCACTCTTGCCTTACACCCTCTTGAAGAAGCTATTGTTAGTCTACACTTTCTGCTATTAGCATGGTATCATATGTATATCTGAGGTTGTTGATATTTCTCTTGGCAATATTGATTCTAGCTTTGGCTTCATTCAGTCTGGCATTTTGCATGATGTACTCTGCATATAGCGGCTTCCCAGGTGGCACTAGTGATAAAGAATCCATCTGTTAATGCAGGAGATACAAGATATGCAGATTAGTTCCTGGGTTGGGAAGTTCTCATGGGGTAGGAAATGGCATACCACTAAAGTATTCTTGTCTGTAAAACTCCATGGGCATAGGAGTCTGGTGGGCTGAAGTTTACGGGGTTGAAAAGAGTTGGACATGACAGAGACTGAGTACATGGAGGACTCTGTGCATATATTGATAGGTTAAATAAGCAGGGTGACAATATAGAGTCTTGACATATGCTTTCCCAATTTGGAACCAGTCCTTTGTTCCATATTTGGTTGTGATGATAAGCATATTTATAATTAACTAGTTTGCAAAACAACAAACTGGAAAATTCATAAAGAGATGGGAATACCAGACCACCTTACCTGCCTCCTGGTAAATCTGTATGCAGGTCAAGTAGCAACAGTTAGAACCAGACATGGAACAACTGACTGGTTCCAAACTGGGAAGTGAATATATCAATGATGTACATTGTCATCCTGCTTATTTAACTTTTATGCAGAGTACATCATGCAAAATGCTGGACTGGATTGAGCACAATCTAGAATCAAGATTGCCAAGAGAAATATCAATAATCTCAGGTATTCAGATGATACGACCATTATGGCAGAAAGTAAAGAGGAACTAAAAAGGCTCTTGATGAAATTGAAAGAGGAGAATGAAAAAGCTGGCTTAAAACTCAACATTTGAAGCAGTATCCTCTGGCTTCAGTTCTGGCCAATTCCTTCCACTTTCTCTAGTATTAACAGTTAATACTGGATTTTTGCTTGTGACTGTTACCTTTCAACCCAACTGATAAGTGTAATAATAACTTGGTCTGCACAGTCGGCCCTCTAAATGCCATACCATGTCACCAATTCAAGTTGGTTTCTTTTACTTGCAACCAAAAGATTCAAATGAATACAGTTTCCATGGAGCTTGCTACAAAAGAAGGGAAATATCTTTGATGTGCTTTCCTGGTGAAAGATTTTTGTTCAGATCACTCAGGTGGCTAGACAGAAAACATCCTGTACCCACAGGAGAATAGTCTGGATGAAGAGATCAAGCCTTGGGACTTTAGAGTGGGAGGAATGATTTCAAGATTACCAGAGAACTAATCCTCAGTTCCGTTTAGTTCAGTCACTCAGCCGTGTGCAACTCTTTGTGATCCCATGAATCACAGCATGCCAGGCCTCCCTGTCCATCACCAACACCTGGAGTTCACTCAGACTCACATCCATTGAGTCAGTGATGCCATCCAGCCATCTCATCTTCTGTCGTCCCCTTCTCCTCCTGCCCCCAATCCCTCCCAGCATCAGAGTCTTTTCCAATGAGTCAATTCTTTGCATGAGGTGGCCAAAGTACTGGAGTTTCAGCTTCATCATTATTCCTGCCAAAGAAATCCTAGGGCTGATCTCCTTCAGAATGGACTGGTTGGATCTCCTTTCAGTGAAAGGGACTCTCAAGAGTCTTCGCCAAATCCAGAGTTCAAAAGCATCAGTTCTTCAGTGCTCAGCTTTCTTCACAGTCCAACTCTCACATCCATACATGACCACAGGAAAAACCACAGCCTTGACTAGTCAGACTTTTGTTGGCAAAGTAATGTCTCTGCATTTGAATAGGCTATCTAGGTTGGTCATAATTTTCCTTCCAAAGAGTAAGCGTCTTTTAATCTCATGGCTGCAGTCACCCTACAGTGATTTTGGAGCCCCCCCAAAATAAAGTCTGACACTGTTTCCACTGTTTCCCCATCTATTTCCCATGAAGTGATGGGACCAGATGTCATGATCTTCGTTTTCTGAATGTTGAGCTTTAAGCCAACTTTTTCACTCTCCACTTTCACTTTCATCAAGAGGCTTTTTAGTTCCTCTTCACTTTCTGCCATAAAAGTGGTGTCATCTGAGGTTATTGATATTTCTCCCGGCAATCTTGATTCCAGCTTGTGCTTCTTCCAGTCCAGTGTTTCTCATGAGGTACTCTGCATAGAAGTTAAATAAGCAGGGTGAAAATATACAGCCTTGATGTACTCCTTTTCCTATTTGGAACCAGTCTGTTGTTCCATGTCCAGTTCTATTTGTTGATTCCTGACCTGCATACAGCTTTCTCAAGAGGCAGGTCAGATGGTCTGGTATTCCCATTTCTTTCAGAATTTGCCACAGTTTATTGTGATCCACACAGTCAAAGGCTTTGGCATAGTCAATAAAGCAGAAATAGATGTTTTTCTGGAACTCTCTTGCTTTTTCCATGATCTAGCAAATGTTGACAATTTGACCTCTGTTTCCTCTGCCTTATCTAAAACCAGCTTGAACAACTGGAGTTCACGGTTCACATATTTTTGAATCTTGGCTTGGAGAATTTTGAGCATTACTTCACTAGCCTGTGAGATGAGTGCAATTGTGCAGTAGTTTGAGCCTTCTTTTGCATGCCTTTCTTTTGGATCAGAATGAAAACTGACCTTTTCCAGTCCTGTGGCCACTGCTGAGTTTTCCAAATTTGCTGGCATATTGAGTGCAGCAGTTTCACAACATCATCTTTCAGAATTTGAAAGAGCTCAACTGGAATTCCATCACCTCCACTAGCTTTGTTCGTCATGATGCTTTCTAAGGCCCACTTGACTTCACATTCCAGGATGTCTGGCTCTAGGTCAGTGATCACACCATCATGATTATCTGGGTCGTGAAGCTCTTTTTGTACAGTTCTTCTGTGTATTCTTGCCACCTCTTCTTAATATCTTCTGCGTCTGTTAGGTCCATAACATTTCTGTCCTTATTGAGCCCATCTTTGCATGAAATATTCCCTTGGGAGAACTAACCTAGGGAGTACCAAATATTGAGAACTCACACAAAGAAAACCACTTGAATACAAGACCTGGCATCACCCAACCACCAATAGCACCAGTAGTAGATGTGCAGAATGCCTCATCTATACAACAAACAAAAAACACCCAAAACCAATTATCAGCAGACAGGATTACCACCTCAACCTTGCCCATCAGAGGAAAAGCAAAGGAAGAAACAAACAAAAACTCAGCAGAAATTTCACCTTATAATAAGCTTACACAAACCATTGGACCAACCTTAGGAGGGCAGAAACCAAAAGGAAGAAGTTCAACATTGAAACCTAGGAAAAGGACACCTCAAACAAAATAAGTTAAAAAATAAATAATAATGAAAAGACAGAGAAAACCAACACAAATGAAGTAACAAACTAGAAACACAGAAGTCCAAATAAATAAAGAGGAAATAGGCGAACTATTTGGAAAAAATTCAGAATAATGGTAGTAATGATGATTAAAACAACAACAACAACTTGACAACCAAATGGAGAAAATGCAAAAATCAATTAACAAAGGCCTAGAAGAATTAAATAATAAATATGCAGAGAGAATACAAATACTGAAATTAGAAATACTCTGGAAGGAATCAATAGCAGAATATCTGAAGCAGAATGATTCAATGAGCTGGAATGTAAAATGGTGGAAATAGCTTCTGAAGATCAGAAGAAAGTAAAGAGAATGAAAAGAAATGAGGATAGTCTTGGAGACCTCTCATACAATATCAAATGCACCAATATTTGAATTATAGGAGTTCCACAATAAGAAGAGGAAAGGGTATGAGAAAAATTTTGAAGAGATTACAGTTGAAAAATTTCCCAACATGGTAAAGGAAGTAGTCAATCACATCTAAGAGGCACAAAGAGTCCCATACAGGATAAACCCAAGGAGAAATATACCAAGACACATATTAAAGAAACTAACAAAGACTGAACACAAACAAAGAATATTAAAACAGCAAGGGAGAAACAGCAAGTAACACACAAGGGAAACCCCATAAGTTTAACAGCTGATCTCTCAGCAGAAACTTTGTGGTTCAGAAGGAAATGTAAGGATATATTTAATGTATTGAAAGGGAGAAATCTACAACCAAGATTACTCTACCCAGCAAGTATCTCATTCAAAATTGGTGCAGAAATAAAAAGCTTTTCAGACAAACAAAAGTTAAGAAAATTAAGTACCACCAAACCAGCTTTACAACAAATGTTAAAGAGGCTTATATAGTCAAGAAATACAACAGAAGATAAAAGATCTACAAAATCAACCCTAAGCAATTAAGAAAATGGCAACAGGAACATATATATCAATAACCACTTTAAATGTAAATGGATTAAATGATCCAACCAAAAGAAACAGACTGGCTGAATGGATACAAAAACAAGACCCATATATATATGCTGTCTACAAGAAACCCACTTCAGACCTCAAGACACATATAGACTGAAAGTGGGAGGATGGAAAAATATATTCCATGCAAATGGGATGCAAAAGAAAGCTGCAGGAGCAATCCTCACATTAGACAAAAATAGACCTTAAAATAAAGAAGATTACAAGAGATAAGGAATGACACTATATAATGATCAAGGGCTCAATCCAAGAGGAAGACATAACAATTGTAAGTATCTGTGAACCCAACATAGGAGCACCTCAATATATAAGACAGACACTAACAGACATAAAAGGAAAATTTGACAATAACACAATAATAACAGGAGACTTTAACACCCCACTAACACCAATGGACAGATCATCAAAACAAAATTAATAAGTAAATACAAGTCTTAAATGATACATTAGATGAGATGGATCTCATTGATATCTTCAGGACATTCCCTCCAAATGCAGAAGAATGCACCTTCTTCTCAAGTACACATGGAACATTTTCCAGGCTAGACCTTGGGTCACAAATCAAACCTCAATAAATTTAAGAAAATTGAAATTGTATCCTGCATCTTCTCTGACTACAATGCTCTGAGACTAGGTATCAATTACAAGAAGAAGAGAAAAAAAAACTGTAAGAAATACAAACACAAGGAGATTAAACAACACATTTATAAATAACCAACAGTTTACTGAAGAAATCAAAAGGGAAATAAAAAAAATTTCTATAAACAAATGACAATGAAAACATGACAACTCAAACCCTCCAGGATGCAGCAAAAGCAGTTCTAAGAGGGAAGTTTATAGCAATATAATCCTACCTCAAGAAACAAGAAAAATATCAAATAGACAACTTAACTTTACACCTAATACAACTGGAAAAAAAGAACAGTAAAGCTCCAAAATTAGTAGAAGGAAAGAAATCATAAATATCTGAGCAGAAATAAATGAAAAAGAAATGAAGTAAACAATAGTAAAGATTAATAAAATTAAAAGCGTGTTCTTTGAGAAAATATACAAAATTTACAAACCTTTAGCCAGATTCATCAAGAAAAAAAGAGACAAGAATAAAATCAATAAATTAGAAATGAAAAAGGAGAGGTTACAACAGACAATGCAGAAATACCAAGGATTATAAGAGACTATTATGAAAAACTCCTCCATTCTGAAGGAGATCAGGCCTGGAATTTCTTTGGAAGGAATGATGCTAAAGCTGAAATTCCAGTATTTTGGCCACCTCATGCAAAGAGTTGACTCATTGGAGAAGACTCTGATGCTGGAAGGGATTGAGGGCAGGAGGAGAAGGGGACGACAGAGGATGAGATGGCTGGATGGCATCACTGACTCGATGAATGTGAGTCTGAGTGACCTCCGAGAGCTGGTGATGGATAGGGAGGCCTGGCGTGCTGCAGTTCATGGGGTCGCAAAGAGTCGGACACGACTGAGCGACTGATCTGATCTGATCTGATGACAAAAAAATGGAAGAAATAGACAGATTTTTAGAAAAGTTCAGTCTTGCAAGGCTGAACCAGGAAGAAATGGAAATTATGAACAACCCAGTTGCAAGCACTTAAATTGAAGCTGTGATCAAAAATCTCCCAAAAAAACAAGATCCCAGGACCTGATGGCTTCACAGGAGAATTCTATCAAACATTTAGAGAAGAGTTAATGCCTATCCTTCTAAAACTCTTTCAAAATTTGCAGAGGAAGAAACACTTCCAAACTCATTCTACAAGGCATATAAGCCTACAGCAAACATTATTCTCAATGGTGTAAAACTTAAAGCATACCCCCTAAGATCAGGAACAAGGCAAGGATGTCCACTTTCACAACTATTATTCAACACAGTTCTGGAAGTCCTAGCTACAGCAATCAGAGAACAAAAAAGAAATAAAAGGAATCTAGATTGCAAAAGAAAAATAAAGCTCTCACTGTTTGCAGAAGACATGATACTGTACACATAAAACCCTAAAGACAGTATCAGAAAATTACTATAGCTAATCAATGAATTTAGCAAAGTTGCAGGATAAAAAAATCAATACACAGACATCACTTGTATTTCTATATACTAATAATGAAAAATCAGGAGGAGAAATTAAGGTATCAATTCCATTCATGATTGCAACAACAATAATTAAATAACTAGGAATAACCTTAAGTAAGGAGACAAAAGAACTGTATGCAGAAAAGTATAAGACATTGATGAAAGAAATCAAAGATGACATAAACAGATGGAGAGATATCCCATGTTCCTGGGTAGGAAGAATCAATATTATGAAAATGACTATACTACCAAATGCAGTCTACAGATTCAATGTGATCCCTGCCAAAAAACCAATGGCATTTTTCATAGAACTAGAACAAAAATTCTCACAATTCATATGGAAATACAAAAGACCCCAAATAGCCAAAGCAATCTTGAGAAAGAAGAATGGAGCTGTAGGAATCAATCTTCTTGACTTCAGATTATACTACAAAGCTAAAGTCATCAAGACAGTATGGTACTGGCACAAAAACAAAAACATATACCAATCTAATAAGATAGAAAGCCCCAAAATAAATCCATGCACCTATGGGTACCTTATTTTAGACAAAGGAGGCAAGAATATACAATGGGGCAAAGACAGCCTCTTCAATAAATGGTGCTGGGAAAACTTGACAGCTACATATAAAAGAATGAAATTAGAACACTTCCTAACACCATACACAAGATCAGATCAGTCTCTCAATCGTGTCCGACTCTTTGCGACCCCATGAACCGCAGCACGCCAGGCCTCCCTGTCCATCACCAGCTCCTGGAGGTCACTCAGACTCGCATCCATTGAGTCAGTGATGCCATCCAGCCATCTCATCCTCTGTCGTCCCCTACTCCTCCTGCCCTCAATCCCTCCCAGCATCAGAGTCTTCTCCAATGAGTCAGCTCTTCGCATGAGGTGGCCAAAATACTGGAGTTTCAGCTTTAGCATCATTCCTTCTAAAGAAATTTCAGGATTGATCTCCTTCAGAATGGACTGGTTGGATCTTCTTGTAGTCCAAGGGACTCTCAAGAGTCTTCTCCAACACCACAGTTCAAAAGCATCAATTCTTCGGCGCTCAGCCTTCTTCACAGTCCAGCTCTCACATCCATACATGACCACAGGAAAGACCATAGCCTTGACTAGGCGAACCTTTGTTGGTAAAGTAATGTCTCTGCTTTTGAATATGCTATCTAGGTTGGTCATAACTTTCCTTCCAAGGAGCAAGCGTCTTTTAATTTCATGGCTGCAGTCACCATCTGCAGTGATTTTGGAGCCCAGAAAAACAAAGTCTGACACTGTTTCCACTGTTTCCCCATCTATTTCCCATGCAGTGATGGGACCAGATGCCATGATCTTCGTTTTCTGAATGTTGAGCTTTAAGCCAACCTTTTCACTCTCCACTTTCACTTTCATCAAGAGGCTTTTTAGCCCCTCTTCACTTTCTGCCATAAGAGTCGTGTCATCTGCATATCTGAGGTTATTGATATTTCTCCCGGCAATCTTGATTCCAACTTGTGTTTCTTCCAGTCCAGCATTTCTCATGATGTACTCTGCATATAAGTTAAATAAACATGGTGACAATATGCAGCCTTGACGTACTCCTTTTCCTATTTGGAACCAGTCTGTTGTTCCATGACCAGTTCTAACTGTTGCTTCCTGACCTGCATACAGATTTCTTAAGAGGCAGATCATGTGGTCTGGTATTCCCATCTCTTTCAGAATTTTCCATAGTTTATTGTGATCCACTAATGATTGTTCAGTTGCTCAGTTGAGTCCAAATCTTTGCAGTCTTTGCTCAAACTCATGTCCATTGAGTCAGTGATGCCATCCAACCATCTCATCCTCTCTTGTCCCCTTCTCCTCCTGCCTTCAATCTTTCCTAGCATCAGGGTCTTTTCTAATGAGTCGCCTCTTCACATCAGATGGCTAAAATATTGGGGCTTTACCTTCAGCATCAGTACTTCCAGTAAATATTCAGGATTGATTTCTTTTAGGATTAACTGGTTTGATCTCCTTGCTATTCAAGTCACTCTTAAGAGTATTCTACAATTTAATATATATTTAATGTCATCACTGACTCAATGGACATGAGTTTGAGCAAAGACTGCAAAGATTTGGACTCAATTGAGCAACTGAACAATCATTAATTCTTCAGCTCAAAAAGCTCCAAAAAAGCTCAAAAAGCTCGCAGCAGAGTAAAATCCAAAGTACTAGTCACATGACAGAGACCTACACTCTCCACTTCTCAGTCCACTTCTCAGTACTTGGCAGTAGTGTCTGAATCTTTGTGACCCATGGACTGCAGCATGCCAGGATTCCCTGTCCATCACCACCTCCCAAAGCTTGCTCAAATTCATGTCCAGTCGGTGATGCCATCCAACCATCTCATCCTCTGTGGTACCCTTCTCCTCCTGCCTTCAGTCTTTCCCAGCATCAGGGTCTTTTCCAAAGAGTCAGTTCTTCACATCAGGTGACCAACAAAATGGAGCTTCAGATTCAGCATCAGTCCTTCCAATGAATTTCCAGGACTGATTTCTTTTAGGATTGACTGGTTGGATCTCTTGCAGTCCAAGGGACTCTCAAAAGTCTCCTTGAACACCACAGTGCAAAAGCATCACTTCTTTGGTGCTCAGCTTTTTTTATGGTCCATCTCTCACATCATCCATACACGGTCCATCTCTCACATGATTACTGGAAAAACCGTAGCTTTCACTAGATAGACCTTTGTGGCAAATTAATGTCTCTGCTTTTTAATATGGTGTCTGGTCGGTCATAGCTTTTCTTCCATGGAGCAATTTCATGATTGTAGTCACCATCTGCATGATTTTGGAGCCCACAAAAATAAAGTCTGTCACTGTTTCCATTATGTCCCCATTTATTTGCCATGATATGATGAGACCAAATGGCATGATCTTAGTTTTTTGAATGTTGAGTTTTAAGCCAAATTTTTTCATTCTCTTCTTTCACTTTCAAGAGGCTCTTTCTCTGCCATAAGGGTGACATCATCTGGGTAACTGAGGTTATTGATATTTCTCCCAGCAATCTTGACTCCAGCTTGTGCTTCATCCAGCCTGGCATTTAGCATGATGTACTCTGCTGCTGCTAAGTCACTTCAGTTGTGTCCGACTCTATGCAACCCCATAGATGGCAGCCCAACAGGCTCCCCCATCCCTGGGGTTCTCAAGGCAAGGACACTGGAGTGGGTTGCCATTGCTTTCTCCAATGCATGAAAATGAAAAGTGAAAGTGAAGTCGCTCAGTCATGTCCGATTCTTAGAGACCCCATGGATTGTAGCCCACCAGGCTCCTCTGTCCATGGGATTTTCCAGGCAAGAGTACTGGAGTGTGGTGCCATTGCCTTCTCTGATGATGTACTCTGCATATAAGTTAAATAACCAAGGTGACAATATAGAGCCTTGACTACTCCTTTCCCAATTTGGAACCAGTCTGTTATTCCATGTACAGTTCTAACTGTTGCTACTGGATCTTCATACAGATTTCTCAGAAGGCAGTTAAGTTGGTCTGATAGTTCCATTTCTTTAAGAATTTTCCACAGTTTGTTGTTATCCACATAGTCAAATGATTTCACGTAATCAATAAAGCAGAAGTAGACATTTTTCTGGAATTATCTTTCATTTTTGATGATCCAACAGATGTTGCCAATTTGATCTCTGTTTCCTCTGCCTTTCCAAATCCAGCTTGAATATGTGGAAGTTCATGATTCACATACTGTTGAAACCTGGCTTGGAGAATTTTAAGCATTACTTTGCTAGCATGTGAGATGAGTGTCGGCATACTTCCTGAGACACAATTTTCAGACTAAGCTGAACTATTTTCAGGAATGAATTATTTTCTTGGAAATATTGTGATATTAATCTCTGCTTGCTCTTTGGAAGCAAAGGTAAGGCAAATCTAGACAGCATATTAAAAAGCAGAGACATTACTTTGCTGACAAAGGTCCATCCAGTCAAAGCTATGGCTTTTGCAAGTAGTCATGTATGGATGCAAGAGTTGGACCATAAAGAAAGCTGAACACTGAAGAATTGATACTTTTTAATTGTGGTGTTGGAGAAGACTCTTAAGAGTCCATTCTACTTCAAAGAGATCAAACCAATCAATCCTAAAGGAAATCAGTCCTGAATAGTCCTTGGAAGGAATGATGTTGAAGCCGAAGCTCCAGTACTTGGTCCACCTGATCAAAGAACTGACTCATTCAAAAAGAGCCTGATGCTGGGAAAGATAAAGGCAGGAGGAGAAGAAGACAAAAGAAGATGAGATGGTTGGATGGCCTCGCCGACTCAGTGAACATGAGTTTGAGCCAGCTCTGGGAGTTGGTGATAGACAGGGAATCCTAGAGTGCTGCAGTCTATGGGGTTGCAAAGAGTCGGACACCAGTGAGCGACTGAACTGACTGACTGACCCTCAACAAGTACCTTGGTCCGAATGTTTTTTTCAAAAAGAATGATCATCAATTAAAAGGGAATTGCCCATTTGTCAATGGATATGTATTCTCTGAAATTTACCCTGTTCAGTTTATTCAGACTGTTTAAAAACTGTCTGTTTGAAGAGGTTATGTTTTGTTAGTATGCATATGCATAAGAGATGGGAATACCAGACCACCTGATCTGCCTCTTAAAAAATCTGTATGCAGGTCAGGAAGCAACAGTTAGAACTGGTCATGGAACAACAGACTGGTTCCAAATAGGAAAAGGAGTACGTCAAGGCTGCATATTGTCACCATGTTTATTTAACTTATATGCAGAGTACATCATGAGAAATGCTGGACTGGAAGAAACACAAGTTGGAATCAAGATTGCCGGGAGAAATATCAATAACCTCCGATATGCAGATGACACCACTCTTATGGCAGAAAGTGAAGAGGGGCTAAAAAGCCTCTTGATGAAAGTGAAAGTGGAGAGTGAAAAGGTTGGCTTAAAGCTCAACATTCAGAAAACGAAGATCATGGCATCTGGTCCCATCACTGCATGGGAAATAGATGGGGAAACAGTGGAAACAGTGTCAGACTTTGTTTTTCTGGGCTCCAAAATCACTGCAGATGGTGACTGCAGCCATGAAATTAAAAGACGCTTGCTCCTTGGAAGGAAAGTTATGACCAACCTAGATAGCATATTCAAAAGCAGAGACATTACTTTACCAACAAAGGTTCGCCTAGTCAAGGCTATGGTCTTTCCTGTGGTCATGTATGGATGTGAGAGCTGGACTGTGAAGAAGGCTGAGCGCCAAAGAATTGATGCTTTTGAAGTGTGGTGTTGGAGAAGACTCTTGAGAGTCCCTTGGACTGCAAGGAGATCCAACCAGTCCATTCGGAAGGAGATCAATCCTGGAATTTCTTTAGAAGGAATGATGCTAAAGCTGAAACTCCAGTATTTTGGCCACCTCATGCAAAGAGTTGACTCATTGGAGAAGACTCTGATGCTGGGAGGGATTGAGGGCAGGAGGAGAAGGGGACGACAGAGGATGAGATGGCTGGATGGCATCACTGACTCAATGGATGCGAGTCTGAGTGACCTCCGGGAGCTTGTGATGGACAGGGAGGCCTGGCGTGCTGCGGTTCATGGGGTCGCAAAGAGTCGGACACGACTGAGAGACTGATCTGATCTGATCTGATCTGATATGCATAAATGCTGTGCTTAATAGATGAAATAAAAGGGAAGGAAGGAAAAAGATTTAAGATATATATTATTAGTTATTCAATAACATATAAAGTTGTTGTTTTTTTTTCTTTTTATCCCCTCCTGCCCCCCCCCCCCCCAAGAGTCCATGGTAAGTCTATGAATTAAAGGCTGAGGACTCATTCTAAAGAGCTTATTGGTATGGCTTCATGAAGCCTGAATCTTGATTATACTGGTTTAATATACTTATCTGGACTTACAGGTAGAAGGTATTTGGTGGGTTAAAACACAGTCTTGAGTGCTACAAGATAGTAAAGGGCTATCTGATTTTTAGTGGATATTTTCTATTTGGCTTTCTGTTTCTTTAAAGGGACCTCATAGTGTCTGAAGTGGAATACAAGCAATTATTATATAGTCTTTGAAGTAAATTGGAATGCTTTCTCCAATTTATCTTTAAGATTGATATCAGAATTCTCATGGACTTCAAAACCAGAATTTTCACTGCCTGCGTCTGATAACTTTTTATATTCTGTAATAAACTTCTTCAAAAATATAAAAGCCACCTGGTATGATTGTATTTGTTATCTCAAGACTCCTGATGGATTTATTTACTAATCTTTTTTTTTCAATTCTAAAGATACTTTAAAGAACCTATTGCTAAACACTAGTACAACTCCTGTTCCTTCAGGTTATTGTAAACAAAAGTAGGTAGTTTTAATAGGTCCTCCTTTCTGGTATGATTTTGCTGGCATTGTATATTTAAGAGCAGTGTAGTAAGTTTATTAGTAGTATTATCTAAGGAGCCATTAAGTCAATTCTGGAAGGTAGAATTTGAAGGGATAACATTCCCAAACAAATGCCCTTTCCACTTGTGCCAAAACATTTCACTATTGTTGTATTCCAATATTCTTTCAGTGCTCTCTTTGCATATGCAAAATGGAGTTTCAGCTATAGAATTAACTGACATACTTCTCTATGGGCACTGTGCTTGTTCAGTGAGACTGCCTATTTTACATTAAAATGTTTGAAAAGCCTGAAAGATATTAAGAAATCAAAATTCACAATTAACTTTATTTACACATTTGCCCATATGAAAAGATCAGGCCAGTTAAGAAAACAAGGTGAAAACTTTTAATTATTTGTGGAAGGTTGTGAGTGATAATACATTGATTAAATCTTGAGTAAAAACTTTGGTGTTTTCATCAAACACCTTTGAGCTTTATTCATCAGAATTTATTGATTTGCTTTTATTGTTGATATTATTGTTGTTTTTTTTTTTTCATTTGCTAATAAGAGGAATGTGTGTGACTTATGAAAAAAAAAAGTGATGGTGGGTTGTGTAGTGTTATTCTGCTTCAGGATGATCAATACAGTCTAAATGTCTTGTGAAAGTGTCTCCTCTTTACTTCAATTAATTTTTTTCCCTCAATTTGACTTCATAGAGTCTAGAATCAAAACACAGCATTAGGTTTAAACTATGTGATGATAGGTTAAAATGTCTACAAATTATTTGACACTTTTGCAATCAACAGAAAAGGTATATTTTATGTTTCCTTTTAAATTAACTTTCACTTTAAACTAGCTTTATGTTAACAGAAATGTTGCAGATGATACAGAGTCCCTACTGTGTTCCAGCACTGTTTCTCCTATTGCCAAAATCTACATTGCTGTGTTACATTTCCCAACTTTTATGAACTGAGATTGAAAGAGTACTATTAATTAAGTCCATACTTATACAAATATCTGAAGGTTTTCATTTTCCTTTTTCAACTCCAAGATCTCGAACATTGCATCACACTGTATTTAGTGCTTGTCTTGCCTCCTCTGGCTCCTCATGGTGGTGACAGTGTTGCAGGAAGGGGAACACCTTCCAGGCCTGAAACTGGGCTCTTGTCTAACACTCGGAAACAAATTGTCCGAGGAGACACAGGTGCTGACAAAGCAAGAGATTTTATTGAGAAAGTGCACCTGGGTCTCCCTTTATTGAGCAGGAGCACCTGGGTAAGGGAACCCAGGAGAACAGCTCTGCCATGTGGCTCCCAGTCTTGGGTTTTAAGGTGATGGGATTAGTTTCCGGGTTGTCTTTAGCCAATCATTTTGACTCAGAGTCCTTCCTGGTGGTCCACGCCTTATTTAACCAAGATGGATCCCAGAGAGAAGGATTCTGGGAGGCGGCCGGACTTGTGGTGTCTCCTTTTAATCTTTCCTGAACTCTTCCAGTTGGTGGAGGCTTATTAGTTCCCTGTTCCTTACTAGGACTTCCTGTCCTAAAACGACTTGTGCAAATGGTTACTACGGTGCCTGGCCAGGGTGGATGGTTTCAATCAGTGTGCTTCCCCTAACAACAGTATCTCAGAGTTTTCTATAATTTTGTCAGTTTAGAATGTACTGATACAGTATTTTATGACATGCCGCTTAATTTAGTTCAGTTCAGTCACTCAGTCATGACCAACTCTTTGCGATCCCATGAATCCCAGCACACCAGGCCTCCCTCAGTTCAGTTCAGTTCAGTTGCTCAGTCGTGTCTGACTCTTTGCGACCCCATGGACTGCAGCCTGCCAGGCTCCTCCGTCCATGGAATTCTCCAAGCAAGAATGCTGGAGTGGGTTGCCATTTCCTTCTCCAGGGGAATCTTCCCAACCCAGGGATCAAACCCAGGTCTCCCGCACTGCAGGTAGTCCCTGTCCATCACCAACTCCCAGAGTTCACTCAGACTCACATTCTTCAAGTCAGTGATGCCATCCAGCCATCTCATCCTCTGTTGTCCCCTTCTCCTCCTGTCCCTAATCCCTCCCAGCATCAGAGATTTTCCAATGAGTCATCTCTTCACATGAGGTGGCCAAAGTACTGGAGTTTCATCTTTAGCATCATTCCTTCCAAAGAAATCCCAGGGTTGATCTCCTTCAGAATGGACTGGTGGGATCTCCTTGCAGTCCAAGGGACTCTCAAGAGTCTTCTCCAACACCACAGTTCAAAAGCATCAATTCTTCGGCACTCAGCTTTCTTCACAGTCCAGCTCTCACATCCATACTTGACCACAGGAAAAACCATAGCCTTGACTATACGAACCCTTGTTGGCAAAGTAATGTCTCTGCTTTTGAATATGCTGTCTAGTTTGGTCATAACTTTCCTTCCAAGGAGTAAGTGTCTTTTAATTTCATGGCTGCAGTCCCCATCTGCAGTTATTTTGGAGCCCAAAAAAATAAAGTCTGACACAGTTTCGACTGTTTCCCCATCTCTTTCCCATGAAGTGATGGATTTAGCTAATATTCATATAGGTTAAGTGTCATTGTCATTACATCATATCAAGGGAACACATTATCAACATTCCATCATTGTTGGTGCATAATTCTTAATCACCTGGCTGAGGTAGTACTAATATTTATTTTGTTGCTTAAATTATTCCAGCTTTGGCCATTGGAATTTCTTTCATTTGACCCCTGTGTCCCTGTGACCTCATCCTTGTAAGTTTATTTGAGCATTGCTTTTTTATTTTAGGGGGCACTATAAGATGTGCCAGGCTCAACTTATCATTTCTTGACCCAGTCTAAGAATCAGGCATTTCTCCAAAAAGCTCTGATTTCTTTTACTGGAGATAAAGAAATATCTGTGTGTATACTACCCTGTATATGCACATACATCCATAAATATTTTCATATGTAGCCATCTGTATCTATATTAAGCAAAATATAAGTTCGTAGTGATGTCACCAATGCTAATCCATTACCATACAGATAATTTTAACCTCCTCCCATTGCTTTCTCTAACTCATCCCAATCCAGTAGTGAAAATCTTGGCTAAACTATGCACTATTCATCTATTTAGTTGTTAAATTCAGTAATTCACATACAGTTCTTCCAGAATTAATTCAAATTCTTGTAGGAAACAACTTTATAAACTATAATTGTTAGGTACAATTCCTTTTGACCTTACTCTTGTAGCCTCCCCTCTTCCAAATTACCACACAAATGAGTACATGGTAAAGAGATACATGACTGTGATTTAAAACATTACTAGTACAAGAAGATGCAACAAGCTTAAATTGTATATACTTAATAAGAGAATCTTCCTCCAAAAAAGCTGAAGTTTTGACAGAACTAAATCCTGAGACGGAAAAATCCACACTCAGAATTTAATAGACCTCTCTCAAAAATTGATAATACAAGCAAACAAAACAAATCACTAAAACCATAGTAATGTAAATAACATGGGTAAGTGTTGGTATATTTGAAATATGCAGAACATCATATTCAACATCTGTAAAACATAATCTTTCCAAGTGCATGTTCAAATTAACACATTCCATTATAAATTATGTAGCAACTGATATAAAAAGATTGAAATCATGTGTATATGTTCCATTAATAAGTGGAATCAAACTAAAGACAACGAAACTTTAGAAAGCTAAGTGGAAAACCCCCAAATGTCAGGAAATTGAGCTACACAATTCCATACAATCCATGGATCAAAGATGAAATCCTATAGAAGTGAGAATATATTTTCAGTGGAATAGTTATGAAAATGAACATATTAAACATTGTGAGGTATAGATAAAACATGATTAGAGATTCTTTTTTAGTAGCAAAGAATGGGAACCAATTCAACCATTATTTATTCACAAAATAGATACATAAATTGTTTCAGTCATACATGGGATACCTCAGCAATAAAAATGAATGAAAGATGTGTATGCACAAAATAATGAATAAATGTCATAGACATAAAATTGATGGGGAAATCCAGTTATATCATAACACTAATACTATTATATTCTATTTATATGAATAATAAATACAAAATGGGAAAAATTAATCTTCAATGGTAGAAGTCAGAATAGTGGTTATCCTTAGGGATATACTGCTTGGATGGTAGTGTCAGGGAGCTTTGTAGGATGCTGAGAATACTTTATATCTTGACAGGAGTGGCATTCACATGGTATACAGATATAAAAATTAACACACAAATATGCAAAAAGTCAACAAGTTGTGCACTTAAGATGTATGTATTTTACAATACATAAATTCTACCTCAATAAAAAATAAAGCAACCTACTCTGTCATACAATATTCCACCCGTCCATCCACCTGCAAAAGGCAATGCAGAAAATACATTCTTTTTGTGTGACTAAAGAACCAATAAGTCTGAAATATTATTGCTGAGTGTGTACATTGGCACAAACTTCCTGGAGGGGAAATCGGCAATATATATCAAAATTACACTTGTATATGTCATTTTTCCCAGTGATTATATGCCTGGGGATTTGTCTTATGGGTATTCTTACACATGTGAAATGATATATGTACTAGTTTATTTACTTTAGCTTTATTTGAAACAGCAAAATATTGTCAGCAACCCAAATAACCAGCTATGAAGAACTGGTGAAATAAATCATGATATATCCACAAATGTAATAAAGTGCACTAAAAAAGAAAAAGAATGAGAAAACACCATGGAACAATCTGAATTTTTTCCAAGGTAAATTGTTAGTCAAAAAACTATGTATGAAACGGGCAAGTGTCTTAACTTTTAAATAAAAACAAGTGAAGATAAGAATTTATTTCTATATTTGCCTTAGAAAAGAGTAACAATGCAAGCATACAAAAGAATTTATTATCAATGAAAAAGGACATTCAAATTCATAGGTTACTTTTTAGTTATATGAATATATTCATTTTCAAATGTAATTTTAAATGAAAACACAGGAAACTGTCTAGGGCACGGGTGCTAGTTTTTAAAACAGAGAAAATACAGTGAAAATTAACATAGTATAGTATATTGCCGCCACTACAGTATAGTATCTAGTGGCAACAATGTGCCAAAAGCAGACATCTCCACTACCATGGATACAATCAGTATTGTTTCCTTTTCAGTCTCCAATATGACTTCAGAATTCCTTTTATCACATTAATAATTATTTATACCAAATAATATAACACTACTTAACATTACTGATGTATTTGAAAAAGAACAGTTCTGAAGACTGTGTGTGGTGTGTTATCAGCTTGTTGTGTATTATTTGCAATACTAGATTTTCTGAATTACCATCCTCCCTTCAATCTTTAAATAATTGATCAGGGCAGCTATATCCACTGACATTTTGTGCCCTTCCCTAGTGGATAGCAGGAGCAGAAACCAATTCATGTTCTGTTCTCCAAGCTTTGTAACCCTGATCTGGGGTTGAAGAAGAAAAGGCAATGCCACTTTCTTCACACGAAGCTATCATCTGCTAATCAAGACTTAAACCTATTTATGAATAATTCAGAATACTAGAGGTCCACTATTTGCAAACAGAAACAGAAAGCCAGATGAGGATAACAAAATAGAAATGGTTCTATAGTTATTTTAAAATTATTTCTAATTTACCTAATTTCTGAAAGTTGTATAAAAACTTTGAGTGTACAAGCAGATAAGCACTTTCTATGTAAAGTGTAGGTCACTCAGTCATATCTAACTCTCTGTAACCCCACGGCTTCTCTGTTCATGAAATAAACACCTAAATAAAGATATTGAAAATTTTCATCATCCCCAAAGATTTTTCATGTCCTTATCAAGTCAATTGCTACTGTTTCTACTATCAAGTAAATTTCTACTAAATTCCAATTTTCATCACATCACTTAATTTATCACCCCTTTTTTGAGAAAAGGCTATTCTTTGTGGGTCTTATCATTAATTATTTCAGAGAGCCAGGTAGATTTATTCAAATGCCTCATTGTTGTTTCAATTTATCTTCAAAGCAAGATAAATGTATTGAGGTTTTAATGAGTACATTTCCTTAAAGGGATGAAAAATATGCTATATTAGTAATTTAACTATGTTGAAAAATATGAAAACTATTTAGTTGGTCTTTCTGACTAGGAAAAACATGTAGTCATTGTTTTTCTCCAGAGTTCTTTTGTAGATGAAATAGTTTAGCATTCCAACTATTTGTTATTCTCATGGGTTTGTTTTACATAATATCAATATTGTTCTTTAATCCTTTCTTCAATTTGTTCTTTTGAATTTTTATTTCCATTCCAGAAATCTGCTTTTGATATTGTAATTAAATATCAAGTAGGACATTTGCAGTACATTTAAGTGATATGTCAATTAGGCATAATTGTAAATTTTGGACATTAATGTAAATTATTTCTTAGTGAGTAGTGTAATAAGTGAGCTAACGTAAGCTAGACTCATGTGGTTTTTATGTTATTTGAAACTTTTGTAAATATTTTTCTGAAAATGAGAGGCTTTTTGTTACTCACTTTTTCTTTTTTACTATACATTATTTTTCAGTGGACACTCTTATACCAACACTTTACTCAGTGTAAAGTGTGTAAGTGTAAGTAAATGTTAGCTGCTAAGTTTTGTCCAACTCTTTGCAAACCTGTGGACTGTAGCCCACCAGGCTACTCAATCCATGGAGTGTTCCAGGCAAGAATACTGGTGGAGACAGCCATACCCTTTTCCAGGGATTGAACCTGAGTCTCCTGCACTGCAGACAGATTCTTCACAGTCTGGGCCACAAGGGAAGCCCTTCCTCAAAGTAGACACCAACTAAAAATAAGCACTTGCTATTTACCTCTATACCATAGGAAGCATCACTATGAACTAAGCTAATGGAAGTAATAAAATTCCAATTGAGCTATTTCAAATCTTAAAAGATGATGCTGTGAAAGAGCTGCACTCAATATGCCAGAAAATTTGGAAAACTCAGCAGTGGCCACAAGACTGGAAAAGATCAGTTTTCATTCCTATTCCAAAGAAAGGCAATGCCAAAGAATGCTCAAACTACCGTACAATTGTATTCATCTCACATGCTAGCAAAGTAATGCTCAAAATTCTCCAAGCCAAGCTACACAGTATGTGAATCATGAACTTCCAGATGTCCAAGCTGGATTTAGAAAAGGCAGATGAACCAGGCTAACATCCATTGGACCATCAAAAAATCAAGAGAATTCCAGAAAAATATCTACTTCTGCTTTATTGATTATGCAAAAGCATCTGACTGTGTGGATCACAACAAATTGTGGAAAATCCTTAAAAAAAAATGGGAATATTAGACCAACATATCTGCCTCTTGAGAAATCTGTGTGCAGGTCAAGAAGCAACAGTTAGAAATGGAAAAGGAACAACAGATTGGTTCCAAATCGGGAAAGGAGTACGTCAAGGCTCTATATTGTCACCCTGCTTATTTAACTTATATGCAGAGTACATCATACAAAATGCCAGGCTACATGAAGCACAAGCTGGAATCAAGATTGTCAGGAGAAATATCAATAACCTCAGAGGCACAGATGATACCACCCTTATAGAGAAAGTGAAGAAGATCAAAAGAGCCTCTTGATGGAAGGGGAAGAGGCAAGTGAAAATGCTGACTTAAAATTCAACATTCAGAAAACTAAGGTCATGATATCCGGTCCCACCACTTCATGGCAAATAGATGGGGACACAATGGAAGCAGTGAAAAACTTTATTTTGCGCAGCTCCAAAATCACTGCAGATGGCGACTGCAGCCTTGAAATTAAAAGATGCTTGCTCCTTGGAAGAAAAGATATGATCGGCCTAGACAGCATATTAAAAAGCAGAAACAGTACTTTATCAACAAAGGTTTGTCTAGTCAAAGCTATGGTTTTTCCAGCAGTCATGTATGGATGTGAGAGTTGGACCACAAAGAAACCTGAGCGCCAAAGAATTGATGCTTTTGCACAGTGGTGTTGGAGAAGACTCTTGAGAGTCCCTTGGACTGCAAGGAGATCAAATCAGTCCTGAATATTCATTGAAAGGACTGATACTGAAGCTAATGCTCCAATACTTTGTCCACCTGATGTGAAAAACTGACTCATTGGAAAAGACTCTGGTGCTAGGAAAGATGAAGTCGGGAGGAAAAGGGGGTAAAAGGATGAGATGGTTGGATGGCATAACTAACTCAATGGACATGAATTTGAGTAAGTTCCAGGAGTTGGTAATGGACAGGAAAGCCTGGCATGCTGCAGTCCATGGGGTCACAAAGAGTCGGACATAACTTAGCAACTGAACTGAATTGAAGTGATCTACCTCTACAACAATGAAGTCACTAGGACACTTCAACAGCTAACCTTCAACACTCCCTAAAAATGTTCAGGGTAGAGATCACGAATGAGGCACTCTGTGCTCTGCTGAAAACTGGAAGTACAGGCTTTCAGTTAGTTAGATATTTTCAAAAAGAGATTTTATGAGCCAAATTCTTGTATCTTTTTATATCTAGAAAAAAATGGGGGTTTCCAACCACACACCACACAGCAAGAGGTGAGTGGCAGGCAAGCAAGAGAAACTTCATCTGTCACTCCCATAACTCTCCATCACTCACATTACCACCTGAACCATCCTCTCCCCACCATGGAAAAACGGTCTTCCATGAAACCGGTCCCTGTTGCCCCAAAGCTTGGGGACCACTGTAGAAAAGCACTAAAATTATTCGTGGTAACATCTGCTTCTCATGACTCACAGAAAGTTTCTGCTACTATTGACTACACATTCCCTCCTTCACTAAAATCCTTCACTAAAATCATATATTGTACTAAACTTTCCCCCTACCTCTGCAGAGTCAGTTGTTTTTCAGTTGCTAAGTCGTGTCCAACACTTTGCAAACCCATGGACTTCAGCATCTCAGGCTTCCCTGCCTTCACTCTTTCCCAGTTTGCTCAAACTCATGTCCAATGTATTGATGATGTCATCCAACCATCTCATCCTCAACCATCCACTTCTCCATCTGCCCTTCATCTTTCCCAGCATCAGGGTCTTTTCCAAAGAGCTGGCTCTTCACATTAGGTGGCCAAAGTACTGGAGCTTTAGTATCTATCTCGGTGTTATCCAAGATCTGTTTCCCAGGCTATAATCCTCATGTTGCCCCAAACAAAACTTCACCTACAGGTTTCATGTTGTGTTTTTTTTTAATGCAAAATAGAGATTAATAAGTTTTATTGCAGATGAATAAATTGTCCTTGTTCATCCTTAATTTCATTTGAAAACTACAATGTTCCACTGTGAAAGTGATTTTATAATTTAATAGAAAATGTGTATTTTTAAAAATTCTTATGTAGTACAGAACTGACTTCAGTAACTGTTAATCACTATATGCAGAATACGATTTCATGAAAAATAGGAGATGCAAAGTTCTCGTGTGTATATATATATATACATAGAAAGTGAAAGTGGCTCAGTTGTGTCTGTTTTTACCCATGGAATAGTCCATGAAACCCTCCAGGCCAGAATACTGGAGTGGGTAGCTATTACCATCTCCAGGGGATCTTCCAAATCCCAGGATCAAACCCAGGTCTTCTGCATTGTGGGTGGACTTTTTACCAGCTGAGCTACCAGGGAAGCCCTTGTATACACATAACAGATATACATATATATATACACACATGCATATATTTTAATGAAATTATTTTATCTTTCAATTTCAGAGACAACATTAAATGAAAGTGTGCAGAGTGGAATTAGTTTTTCCTTGCCACAGTGATGCTGGCATATGGAATGGTGTTTATAACTCACATTTCTAGGGTCATCTAGAAGTCAGCAAAACAAGTTTGCTGACCTTGGCTGGTTAACACAAAGGGATTTGGCCAGCTGTCAGCTGATTTAGGATTGTTTTAGCTGGAACTATTGAAGCAAGTTATCACTAGCCCACACATCTCACCTGCTAACAGGCTAACCTGGGAACACTCCTGTGACAAAGGCAGAGCTGCAAAGAGCACCTTCAATAGCACATGAGCTAAAAAATACCTTTGGCAAAGCAAGTCACATGCTCAAAGCAATTATTAGAGTGGGAGGGGACTTCAAAGCCATATGTCAAGGGGACAGATGAAGAATTGGGGTCACTTTTGCAATCTTCTGTAACACATTTGTCCCACATTACTTAATCATAGCTGCTAGTTGATAAGCAGGATAGACAAGGTCATGGATTTTCAGTAAAAGTTTCCTAGATGATATAAGCAACAGTTTTTCTTTTCTTTTTGCTGTTTATTTTGTGTTTTATCTTTCTATGATCGAGGGGAAAGTATAATGTAGATATCTCAAAATATCATTTATATGCATCAGTACTTTTAAAGTACAATAATTATTAGGCCACCTTCAAAATCTTGTTTCTTAATACATTAGCAAAGATAAATTTATAATAAAATATAGTAAGTTTATTTGACATATTTTTAGCTACATTGCAACAGAATCTGTTTCCTTTGTAATCTTATACATTTTAAAACATTATTCTGAGAATGAACCAACAGTTTGAAAAGTGAATTTGTTGAGCAAGGAAAGTTAAGAAACTCTACCCTATACAGATTGAATGCAATAGAAAGGCAATTCTATCTTCATTTCCTTCTTGTCAATTTTGGAAAGTACTTTGTAATATTGTGGGCTATCAAGATACTTTCGATCTAACTAAAATAACTGAATCTTGATTATGCAAAGATTTCTTTCTCCTTCTAATATATTTTACCTTAATAATTGAATATTCAGCACTGAATTTTAATATAATGTTAGTCACTCAGTTGTGTCTGACTCTTGCCACCACAGGAATTGTCACCCACCAGGCTCCTCTGTCCATGAAATTCTTCAGGCAATAATATTGGAGTGGGTTGTCATTCCCTTCTCAAGGGGACTTTCCCAACCCAGGGATTGGACTTTGTCTCCTGAATTGCAGGCAGATTCTTTACTGTCTGAGCCACCAGGGTCCATGCATCTTAAATGTGTCAGTCTCTGTTGTTAATTCTTCTACTTACACTACAAGCATTCCTTGAGCAATTTTACTACAGCTAAGTACTAAATTATAAGTTAGAGATTAAATGAAAACTAAAACATAAAACCCCATTCCTTGGATTTAACAATTTAATAGTTGAAAATTACAGGCAAATACATAATTAAAACATCTCTTTACACATTCTACAATAAGTATGAACTTCCCTGGTGGCTCAGACAGTAAAGCGTCTGTCTACGATGCGGGAGACCTGGGTTCGATCCCTGGGCTGGGAAGATCCCTTGGAGAAGGGAATGGCAATCCACTCCAGTACTATTGCCATACAATAAGTATGACCTCAATGTGAGAATATGTACTCAGCTAATTATGATGCAAATGGGGGGAAGGTAGAGGGCCCATCAAAATTGAATACTTCTATGACTATGTACCAGAGAAGGCAATGGCACTCCACTCCTGGATGCTTGCCTGGAAAATTCCATGTATGGAGGAGCCTGGTGGGCTGCAGTCCATGGGGTCGCTAAGAGTCAGGCACAACTGAGCGACTTCACTTTCACGTTTCACTTTCATGCATTGGGGAAGGAAATGGCAACCCACTCCAGTGTTCTTGCCTGGAGAATCCCGGGGATGGCGGAGCCTGGTGGGCTGCCGTCTATGGGGTCGCACAGAGTCGGACACGACTGAAGCAACAGTAGCAGCAGCAGCAGCATGACTATATACATGTCATTTCTTCTGTGATAACATTTGTTACTACTTATTGGAATGATGCTATTTATTAAAGCTTAGTTCAGATGTCACTATATGATGGCTTTCCTCTTTGCACTTGCAGAACATTTTGTTCATTATTCTATCATTTATGCACTAATGTTACCTCTAACATTAAACTGTGAAGGAAGTTTGTGAGTTCAAAGACTTAGTTCTCCCTGTTTGTGTCCTTAATACTAAATCAATAGCTGATTAATGCTTTGCAGTAATGAGGAGCCAAGGATTTGGAGCCAAACAGCAAGAATTCAAATACTAAACTTGGTGCTTGTTAATAGTGTCACATTAGATAAGACTTAGTTTCTCCTTCTATAGAAAGAACTTTGTAATATTATCTATATTATACAGATATTCTAGGGACATATAAATTGCTTAGCATGTTACCAGTATAGAACAAGTGGTAGTTCACTATTATTATCACATTCTTTAAGATCAGTAAGATTATCTTATGAATATGTGTAGCACTTATCATTAAATGGCCTAAAAGAAAGTAGAAGAAAACTGTGATTATAAATACAATATTGTAAAGTTAAATAAAATAAAAATAAAATTAAAAAAATAAATAAAAGACCCTTTTTAAAAAATAAATAAATAAATAAACTTATTTCCTAAAATCAAGTAAAAATAAAATATAACATGAAATTTTAGATATTTAGAAAATAACTCATGCCTGGAAATTCAGTGACATTTTTAAAAGATATATTACTAATGTATGTGTTGAGTAATTGATATGGAAACTAAAATCTTTACTACAATCTTGCAATATTCCATCCTAAATGTGAATGTGTGAATCAACCGATATAATGGCAGCATGCAATACAACTGAATATACTTTGTTCAAAGACAAATAATTATTCTTCTTATAATTAATTAGTCATTTGGAGGAATCAAAATGTTAAATGCATACATCTGAATTTTAACATTTTATTTTTCTCTATTGTGAATCAATATCAGTTACATTACAAATTATGACACCTAGACAATTATCACAAAATTGTTTTTGTTACTAAATTCATTACTAAGTTTTAAAACACTTTTTAGAATTTGTTTTTTGGTTAGGTAAATAATTTGCATAAGTGTTGTACGGATAGGCTTCACAGTTAAAATTGAGTATGAATTATTTAGAATCTTTGCAATTAATCACATGATCCAGAAATACATGCAGCAAATTCCGTATTACTCCAATTGCATGACAATCTTTTTTTTTTTTTTTATAGGTAGAAAGTTTTATTTATTTTTATTTTTTTTAATTTTATTTTACTTAACTTTACAGTATTGTATTGGTTTTGCCATACATCAAAATGAATCCGCATACACAGGTATACATGTGTTCCCCATCCTGAACCCTCCTCCCTCCTCCCTCCGCATACCATCCCTCTGGGTCCTCCCAGTGCACCAGCCCCAGGCATTCGGTATCAGGCATTGAACCTGGACTGGTGACTGGTACTTTTGGTGCATGTATTTAGTAAACAATAATATAATTAGATTATTTTATATATTTTAATGTAAATATCTTAGATACAGAGTTTATACACACATTACAAACAGTACAGAAGAATATGGACCAAAGCAAAGTATTAAATTTCCATAGTGAACAAAATTATTGTCTGACTTAAAATCTTATTACTAAATATTAAATTTTTAAAATTAAAAATTAAATATTAAAATAATATTACCTGACTTAAAAGTGTCATCATCTTCATAGATTTCATAAGCCAATAAATTTTCCTACTTCCTTTTCAGTACTTTAAACAATTTTACATATTGTTAGTTTCATTTCAGTTCAATTGCTCAGTCGTGTCTGACTTTGTGACCCCATGGACAGCAGCACACCAGGCCTCCCTGTCCATCACTAACTCCCTGAGCTTACTCAAACTTATGTACGTTGAGTTGGTGAAGCCACCCAACAATTTCATCCTCTGTCGTCCCCTTCTCCCACTTTTGGTCTTTCCCAGCATCAGGGTCTTTTCAAAAGAGTCAGTTCTTCGCAGCAGGTGATCAAAATATTGGAGTTTTAACATCAACATCAATCCTTTCAATGAATATTCAGCATTGATTTCCTTTAAGATGGACTGGTCAGATCTTCTTGCCATCCAAGCAACTTTCAAGAGTCTTCTCCAACACTACAATTCAAAAGCATCATGTCTTCTGTGCTCAGATTTCTTTATAGTCCAACTCTCACATCCATACATGACCACAGGATAAACCATAGCTTTATTGGACAGACCTTTGCTGGCAAAGCAATGTCCCTGTTTTTTAATAAGCTGTCTAGGTTGGCCATAATTTTCTTGAAAGGTGTAAGTGTCTTTTAATTTCATGGCTGCAGTCACCACCTGCAGTGATTTTGGAGCTCAAAAAAATAAAGTCTGTCATGTTTCCACCATTTCCCCATCTATTTTCCATGAAATGGTGCGACGATGCCACGGTCTTAGTTTTCTGAATGTTGAGTTTTAAGCCAACATTTTCACTCTCCTCTTTCCCTGTCATCAAGATGCTCTTTAGTTATACTTCATTTTCTACCATAAATGTGATGTCATCTGCGTATCTGAGGCTATTGATATTTCTCCCAGAAATCTTGATTCCAGTTTGTGTTTCATCCAGTCCAGAATTTCTCATAATATACTCTGCATATAAGCTAAATAAGCAGAGTGACAATATAAAGCCTTGACATACTCTTTTCCTGATTTGGAAGCAGTCTATTGTTCCATGTCCATTTCTAACTGTTGCTTCCTGACCTGCATACAGATTTCTCAGGAGGCAGGTCAGGTGGTCTGGTATTCCCATCTCTTGAAGAATTTTCCACAGCGTTTTGTGATCCACACAGTCAAAGACTTTGGCATAGTCAATAAAGCAGAAGGATATGTTGTTCTGGAACCTTCTTGCTTTTTCAATGATACATCAGATGTTGGCAATTTGATCTCTGATTCCTCTGCCTTTTCTAAATCCAGCTTGAACATATGTAAGTTCACCACTCACATACTGTGAAGCCTGGCTTGGAGAATTTTGAGCATTAAATTACTAGCATGTGAGGTGAGTGCAATTGTATGGTCGTTTGAGCATTCTTTGACACTGTCTTTCTTTAGGATTGGAATGAAAACTGATCTTTACAGTCAGTCCTGTGGCCACTGCTGAGTTTTCCAAATTTGCTGGCATATTGAGTGCAACACTTTCACAACATCATCTTTTAGTTTTTGAAATAGCTCAACTGGGATTCCATCACCTCCACTAGCTTTGTTCATAGTGAAGCTTCCTAAGGCCCATTTGACTTTGCATTCCAGAATGTCTGGCTCTAGGTGAGTGATCACACCAATGTGATTATCTGGGTCATGAAGATTTTCTTGTTTAGTTGTTCTGTGTATTCTTGCCACCTCTTCTTAATATCTTCTGCTTCTGTTAGGTTGATACCATTTCTGTCCTTTACTGTGCCCATTTTTGCATGAAAATATCCCTTAGTATCTCAATTTTCTTGAACAGATTTCTAGTCTTTCCCATTCTATTGTTTTCCTCTATTTCTTTGCATTGATTGGTGAGGAAGGCTTTCTTATCTCTCCTTGCTATTCTTTGGAACTCTGCATTTAAATGGGTATATATTTCCTTTTCTCCTTTTCCTTTCCCTTCTCTTATGTTCATAGCTGTTTGTAAAGCCTCCCCAGACAACCATTTTGCCTTTCCTTTTCTTGGGGATGGTCTTGATCACTGCCTCCTATACAATGTCATGAACCTTCATCCATAGTTCTTCTGATACTCTGTGTATCAGATCTAATCCCTTAAATCTCCTTGTTACTTCCACTGTATAATTGTAAGGGATTTGATTTACGTCATACCTTAATGGTCTAGTGGTTTCCCTACTTTCTTCAATTTAAGTCTGAATTTGGCAATAAGGAGTTCATGATCTGAGCCATAGTCAGCTCCCAGTCTTATTTTTGCTGACTGTATAGAGCTTCTCCATCTTTGGCTGCAAATAATATAATCAATATGATTTTGGTATTGACCATCTGATGTTCATGTGTAAAGTCTTCTCTTGTGTTGTTGGAAGAGGGTGTTTGCTATGTCCAGTGTGTTCTCTTGGCAGAACTCTATTAGCCTTTGCCCTGCTTCATTCTGTACTCCAAGGCCAAATTTTCCTGTTACTCCAGGTGTTTCTTGACTTCCCACTTTTGCATTCCAGCCCCCTATAATGAAAATGACATTTTTGGCGGGTGTTCGTTCTAGAAGGTCTTGTAGGTCTTCATAGAACTGTTAAACTTCAGCTACTTAAGCATTATTGGTTGAGGCATAGACTTGTGATATTGAATGGTTTACCTTGGAAACAAGCAGAGATCATTTTGTCATTTTTGAGATTTCATCCAAGTACTGCATTTCAGACTCTTTTGTTGACTATGATGGCTACCTCATTTCATCTAAGGGATTCTTGCCCACAGTAGTAAATATAATGGTCATATGAGTTAAATTCACCCATTCCAGTCCATTTTAGTTTACTGATTCCTAAAATGTCTCTGTCATTCTTGTCATCTCCTGTTTGACCACTTCCAATTTGCCTTGATTCATGGACCTAACATTCCAGGCTCCTATGCAATATTGCTCTTTACAGCATTGGAATTTACTTCCATCAACAGTCACATCCACAGCTTGGTGTTGTTTTTTCTTTGGCTCTGTCCCTTGATTATTTCTGAAGTTAATTCTCCACTGATCTCTAGTAGCATATTGGGTACTTACCAACCTGGGGAGTTCATCTTTCATTGTCCTTCCTTTTTGCCTTTTCATACTGTTCATGGAGTTCTCAAGGCAAGATCTAAACCTGATTTAAGGAAGGTAAGTTTATAAACATATAATTATAGAAAAATATAAAAGGGGAAGAAAAACAGTATCTTTTAAAATTTATTTTACACTTTCTGAATTAAGTCCAGAATAAGTTATTTGGTACCTTATAATATGAATCATCTGTTATTTTTTGTCATTGTTGAGTCATTAAGTCTTGTCTGACTGTTAGCACTGTAGCCCACCAGGCTCCTCTGCCCATGGGATTTTTCAGGCAAGAACACTGGAGTGGGTTGCAATGTTCCTTAATCAGTCAAATTAAAAGTATCAGAAAATATGTATGAACAAAAAGTTGACATTTTATTAAAATTGTTTATATGTCTATCCCATCTCTGCTCTTCAAGCAACGCTGCTTGGGAATGCAAAATGGACACTCAGAGGACTGCTCTCCATATAATTACTAGTTCACTACACTTGCTTTCCTTTTTCTATCATATGCATTCTGACATTTTCTGTTTTAGAAGCTTACTTTAAGAAGAATTTTAATACAGTGGAAACAATTTAAAAGTGAATTTAACTTGAGGCTTTATTTTAAAAAGTAATACTGTGTGTCTTTTTTCTTTCAATGAATCATATTGTTAGGGGAAAACACCTCTAATCTATGCATCTTAAAATCTATACAGTGTAAAACTTTAAAATAAAAAATCACTTTTCTTGTTTGTAAATTACTTCATTTGCTTTCAGAGTGCTGTCTTTAGATAACAAGTCACAACTGAGTTAACAGGTTTGTATTTCCTGAGATGGCTGCAAAAGATACCTTTGTTTTTTTTAAAAAAGGAGTTTAATTCTTTGCTCTTAAAATCTTGGAAGCTGACTGTGCCAGAAATGAGCTAGGAAACTTTCCAGGTTTGCTTATGAAAGTGGATGTAGCTTTGACCTTTCTTACTGGAAAACTGCCTTACAAGACAGAGGCTCACAAACTTGTTCTGTAAAGGGTCAGATAGTAAATATTTCAGACTCTGCCAGACATGGTTTCTGCTACAACTATCCAGTTCTCTCATTGCAGCGCCAAACCTTCCATGCATGCCATTGTGTTTAGTCGTGTCCTACTCTTTGTGACCCCATGAACTGCAGCCCACCAGGGACAGAGATCCCTCTGTCTATGGGATTTCCCAGGAAAGAATATTGGAGTGGGTTGACATTTCCTTTCCCAGGAGATCTTCACAGGTTCTGCAGAGACTGAACCTGTGTCTTCTGCATTGCAGGCAGATTCTGTACCTGTTGAACCATCAGTTTGGCTGTGTTGCAGACACTGAAACTTAGTATATATGAACAGAAGGCTACCCAAATTTGAGTCATGGTTGCCACATTCCCTAACTAAACAGGACACCCAGTTACATTTGAATTTCAGATAAATAATAAACACCTTTTTCTTTAAAGTGTAATTATATTCCAAATATTTTCCAGAACATCAGTTCAGTTCAGTTCAGTAACCAGTCGTGTCCGACTCCTTGCAACCCCATGAATTGCAGCATGCCAGGCCTCCCTGTCCATCAAAACTCCCAGAGTTCATTCAAACTCATGTCCATCATGTTGGTGATGCCATCTAGTCATCACATCCTCTGTTGTCCCCTTCTCTTCCTGCACCCAATCTCTCCCAGCATCAGAGTCTTCTCCAATGAGTCAACTCTGTGCATGAGTTTCAGCTTCAGCATCACTCCTCCCAATGAACACTCAGGACTGATCTCCTTTAGGATGGACTGGTTGGATCTCCTTGCAGTCCAAGGGACTCTCAAGAGTCTTCTCCAACACCACAGTTCAAAAGCATCAATTCGTCGGCGCTCAGCCTTCTTCACAGTCCAACTCTCACATCCCTACATGACCACTGCAAAAACCATAGTCTTGACTAGACGAACCTTTGTTGGCAAAGTAATGTCTCTGCTTTTGAATATGCTCTCTAGGTTGGTCATAACTTTCCTTCCAAGGAGTAAGTGTCTTTTAATTTCATGGCTGCAATCATCATCTGCAGTGATTTTGGAGCCCAGAAAAATAAAGTCTGACACTGTTTCCCCATCTATTTGCCATGAAGTGATGGGACCAGAGGCCATGATATTTGTTTTCTGAATGTTGAGCTTTAAGCCAACTTTTTCACTCTCCACTTTCACTTTCATCAAGAGGCTTTTTAGTTCCTCTTCACTTTCTGCCATAAGGGTGGTGTCATCTGAGGTTACTGATATTTCTCCTGGCAATCTTGATCCCAGCTTGTGTTACTTCCAGCCCAGCGTTTCTCATGATGTACTCTGCATATAAGTTAAACAAGCAGGGTGACAATATACAGCCTTGATGTTCTTCTTTTCCTATTTGGAACCATGCCAGGGTCCTGCCCCAGTTGGATCCAGGGATTCCCTTGGGAGGACGATGTTGGCAAATAGAATAGCAAAGCAGAGAGATCAAAGGGTCATTATAACTGGTTTATGTGGAAAATCAATAAAACCCAGAGAAACATCCGATTTCTCTGACCACAGAGGCAGCAGGTGCTCTCTCAAATTGTTGAAGGTGCCCCACTTTAGGCACCTTCTCAAGTGGGTCTTAGAAGCCCACGCAAGTAAGTGGTCTCAGAGGACCCACACGCTCGGATCAGTCACTCTGAAGGAAGAACAGAAAAGAAAAGGAGAGAAAAGTAAGCAAGAAAGAATGACACGGGGAGACCAAGCTTTGAGCAAGGCCCGTAGCTTTATTTTCAAAGGGAGCTTCCATATCTTAAGTTGTGCATAGAGGATAATAGGGGGTGTAAAATCATGCAAAGTCAGCAGTCTTTGATCCTTATCGAGACCAAGCTTTCTTTTCTGCAAACTTATCCTATACAAATGGTTTAGGTGATTAACATCATCTTCTGGCCAGAAGGCCTGTTAACATTTTATGACTCTGATAAAGGTTTGTCAACCATAAGACTTATTTTCTCTAAGAGTAATTATTTTAAAGTTTGGCGCCATCCTCCGAATGTGTTAGATAAAGTTGCAGTCCTATGGGCAGAGGTGCAGTGGGTTTACATCAAGCAAAGAATTTATTACCTTAAGGGTCTAAAGTTGTTAGCATCAAGGCCACTACTTATTTTTTCTATATATATACTATATTAATTGATATACTCGCAAGGACACAATACAGGGGATGTAGAAACTTGGCAGCAAGCATTGGCTCAATAATGAAATCTTCTACTAGTTTTATTTTAACAATTTCTAACTCTCAGAGAGGCTCTATACTATTAAGCTTCCCATGCCTTTCGCGGTTGGCAGACTGTAAACAATCATATGCATAGCTGTAGGAGTCCGGGTAAACCTGTCAGGCAAGTTAGAGAGCCATCTGAGGGGTTTGGGTTGAAACATTTCTATTAAGCCCAGGAGGCTAATTAACTAGAGATCTAAGTTTATTTCCTTCAGAGAAAGGTGGTCTGGGAAACCGCCCCCCCCCCCCCCCCCGTTAATGTCAGAAGAGTTGGTGAAAGTCGTAAAATAGTAAAACAGATTCTAGTTTTGGGGTAGATGCTCAGGCAGATCCGGGGTGGGGGGACCCTTAAGCCCTGACTCGCCTTGCCCGTCAGAGCTCTCCCACATGACCTTGTCATGGATGGGAACTCCCGTGTTGGCTCCCAGCAGAACCAGTCTGTTGTTCCAGAACATATTTATACACAAAAAGTTGTTCATGTTCATCTGAAATTTAACTCACTGTCTTATCTTACCTGGCAATTCTATTTGCACTATAGTTTGCTGACTTTTGATGTTAAGTCATCTCAATCACAAGAAGTGGTTATGCTCTGAGAAAGTAGAAAACAGCAAAAAAGAGAGAATTCGTGGGAAATGACTAAGACAAAATGAAGACAGTGAAATGCCCAACCTATACCCAGCTATTTCACACGACCCCTCCTACTTCAACTCCAGCTACCATCTTAGCCAGAAGTCTAGAGAAATCCTTGTTCAAATACATACAGGCAAGACCATGAAAGATAATAAAATTATAAGTCAACTGTAATAAGTCACTAATTTATATGTGCTTTATTATGAAGTGATAGTAAGTGGAAAATCCCTGCTACTCATTGTTTTCCTTTCTGTCTTTCCATTTTTCCCCCTTTTAAAAAAACATTTTCAGTTTTCCTATCTGCATCTGGAGTTTAATAACTCCATAATGAATGATACCTTAGAAAGATTGTTCATATTAGAAATATTTTAATTTCACATCAACCATTATATCTTAATTTTCTGGTTCAGTGCCAACACAAGTAAAATAGTAGCATTATATAGAAACCTATGCATTCCACATTTAGTTTTTTTTTTTTTCCACAAAATTCAAATGTTAGGGATAGTCCTTCTGCTCTTATTCACTAGAAATTTATTTGCAACCAAATCATAACATAAAGTGATGTTTATTCAAACATTAGTAATGCAGAGCTGAAATGGCCCCTGCTAAATGGATAAAGGCTTTTACACCCATTTCATAATTTGCTTTTTGGTCATTGACTATTAAAAAAAATCCTCTCAGAAACAGGAATAGAAGTATTCTATGATCAAGAAAGAAGACTATTTCTCGGACTATGTTATGAAAAATTGGACTAACTGTCACTGGGAAATTATAACCAAATGATCTCATGGTTTGAAAATATATTTGGATTAGGAAAGTGCCTAGAATATAAATTTCTAACATTTTTACTGGTCAACTTTGGAAAACACTGAAGTGAAGCTAAAACACAGAGTGGTCTTAGTATCATTTTAAAAAATATATCCTTATTCTTTTTTATTTATCTTTCAAATTCCTAGAGTAATGGAAATAAAAACTAAAATACACAAATGGGACCTAGTTAAAGTTAAATTCTTTTGCATAATGAAGGAAACTATAATCAAGGTGATAAGACAGTCCTCAGAATAGGATAAAATAAAGCAAATGAAACAACTGACAAAGAATTAATCTCCAAACTGTACAAGCAGCTAATGCAGCTCAATGGGGCTTCTCTGATAGCTTAGTTGGGAAAGAATCCACCTGCAATGCAGGAGACCCCGGTTCAATTCCTGGGTCAGGAAGATCTGCTGGAGAAGGGACAGGCTACCCACTCCATTAATCTTAGGCTTCCCTTGTGTCTCAGCTGGTAAAGAATCCATCTGCAATGTGGGAGACCTGTTCAATACCTGGTTTGGGAAGATACCCTGGAGAAGGGACAGGCTACCCACTCCAGTAATCTTAGGCTCCCCTTTTGGTTCAACTGGTAAAGAATCCATCTGCAATGTGGGAGACCTGGTTTCAATACCTGTGTTGTCAACAAACGCTGGAGAAGGGAAAGGTACCCACACCAGTATTCTGGCATGGAGAATTCCATGGACTGTATAGTCCATGGGGTCGCAAAGAGTCAAACACAACTGAGCAACTTTCACTTCACAACGCAGCTCAAAACCAGAAAATGAACAACCCAATAAAAAAATGAACAAAAGACCTAAATAGACATTTCTTCAAAGAAGACATATAGATGGCTAATAAACACATGAGAAGTTGTTCAAAATCACTCATTATTACAGAAATGCAAATCAAAACCACAAGGAAGTATCATCTCACAACTGTAAGAATGACCATCATCAAAACATCTACAACAAATAAATGCTTCAGAGGGTGTGGAGAAAAGGGAACCCCCCTACAGTGTTGGTGGGTATGCAAACCGGTACAGCCACCATGGAAAACTGGAGATTCCTTAAAAATATTGAAATAGAAATGCTATATGACCCAGCAATCCCACTGCTACACATATACCTCAAGGTAGCCAGAAGTGAAAGAGAAACATGTACCCTAGTGTTCATCATCAAATCAGAACAAATCAGATCAGTCGCTCAGTTGTGTCCAACTCTTTGCGACTCCATGAATTGCAGCACACCAGGCCTCCCTCTCCATCACCAACTCCCGGAGTTCACTCAGATTCACGTCCATCGAGTCAGTGATGCCATCCAGACATCTCATCCTCTGTCGTCACCTTCTACTCCTGCCCCCAATCCCTCCCAGCATCAGAGTCTTTTCCAATGAGTCAACTCTTCACATGAGGTGGCCAAAGTACTGGAGTTTCAGCTTTAGCATCATTACTTCCAAAGAAATCCCAGGGCTGATCTCCTTCAGAATGGACTGGTTGGATCTCCTTGCAGTCCAAGGGACTCTCAAGAGTCTTCTCCAACACCACAGTTCAAAAGCATCAATTCTTCGGCACTCAAGCTTTCTTCACAGTCCAACTCTCACATCCATACATGACCACAGGAAAAACCATAGCCTTGACTAGGTGGACCTCTGTTGGCAAAGTAATGTCTCTGCTTTTCAATATGCAATCTAGGTTGGTCATAACTTTCTTTCCAAGGAGCAAGCGTCTTTGAATTTCATGGCTGCAGTCACCATCTGCAGTGATGTGTACACAATTTCCAAAAATATCTCTTTCCTCTCCTTTTCAAACCAGCTTGAACATCAGGAAGTTCACGGTTCACATATTGCTGAAGCCTGCCTTGGAGAATTTTGAGCACTACTTTACTAGTGCGTGAGATGAGTGCAATTGTGAGGTAGTTTGAGTATTCTTTGGCATTGCCTTTCTTTGGGATTGGAATGAAAATGGAACTTTTCCAGTTCTGTGGCCACTGCTGAGGTTTCCAAATTTGCTGGCATATTGACTGCAGCACTTTCACACTTCATCACAGTGTTCATCATAGCACTATTTAAAATAGCTAGGACATGGAAACAGCCTAGATGTCCATTGGCAGATGAATGGATAAGGAAGATGTGGTACATATATACAAGGGAATATTATTCAGCTATTAAAAGGAACTCTTTTGAGTCAGTTCTAATGACATGAATGAACCTGGGGTCTATTATACTGAGTGAAGTAAGTCAGAAAGTGAAAGATAAATACTGTGTGCTAATGCATATATATAGAATTTAGAAAGATGGTACCAATAATCTTACATGCAGGACAGCGAGGGAAACACACATGTAAAGAACAGACTTTTGGACTTAGCAGGAGAAGGTTAGGATGGGATGATTTGAGAGGGTAGCATTGAAACATGTACATTACCATATGTAAAATAGTTGATCAGTGCAAGTTCAATGCATGAGGCAGGGGGCCCAAAGCCAGTGCTCTGGGACAACTAAGAGGGTTAGGGTGGGAAGGCAAGTGGAAGTGGGCTTCAGGATTGGGAGGAAACAGGTTATACCTATGGCCAGTTCATACTGATGTATGGCAAAAAACACCATCACAATATTGTAAAATAATTATCCTCTATTTAAATTAATTAAAAGAATATAAACTAAAAACTCATTGAGATTCTGTCCTGCATCTTGGCAGAAAGTTCTCAGATTTTGTAAATCTGTCCAATATATGTCTAGGACTTACACCTTCTTTTTCTCAGTTTTCATCAAATAATACTTATGTTGCTTCTCTAAAAACATAAGAAGAAAAGCTGCTAGAAATAAATCATTAATGGCTGCATTAGGTAGATGCTGAATGGCCCAATGTTGCTTAATTTTTAATGTCAAAATTAACATCACCTTGTAATTATCTATAGTCCTTGTAGTTCTCTTACTGTTTTCTTTAGTCCCCTTTTTTTCAAACTTTTTTCCTGATCTGATGACATTTCTTCTCAAAACATTTGGCTTTTTACTTAATATTTTAGTAAGCTTTTTATCGGGCACCAAGGGTTGTTTTCTAAGAAACATCTTCCAATTCTCTCTTTTTAAAAATAACTATCTTTCACAAACTCAATAACCTCAGACATGCAGATGACACTACCCTTATGGCAGAAAGAGGAACTCAAAAGACTCTTGATGAAAGTGAAAGTGGAGAGTGAAAAGGTTGGCTTAAAGCTCAACATTCAGAAAACGAAGATCATGGCATCTGGTCCCATCACTTCATGAGAAATAGATGGGGAAACAGTGGAAACAGTGTCAGACTTTCTTTTTCTGGGCTCCAAAATCACTGCAGATGGTGACTGCAGCCATAAAATTAAAAGACGCTTAGTCCTTGGAAGGAAAGTTATGACCAACCTAGATAGCATATTCAAAAGCAGAGACATTACTTTGGCAACAAAGGTTCGTCTAGTCAAGGCTATGGTTTTTCCTGTGGTCATGTATGGATGTGAGAGCTGGACTGTGAAGAAGGCTGAGCGCCGAAGAATTGATGCTTTTGAACTGTGGTGTTGGAGAAGACTCTTGAGAGTCCCTTGAACTGCAAGGATATCCAACCAGTCCATTCTGAAGGAGATCAGCCCTGGGATTTCTTTGGAAGGAATGACGCTAAAGCTGAAACTCCAGTACTTTGGCCACCTCATGCAAAGAGTTGACTAATTGGAAGAGACTCTCATGCTGGGAGGGATTGGGGGCGAGAGGAAAAGGGGACAACGGAGGATGAGATGGCTGGATGGCATCACTGACTCGATGGACATGAGTCTGAGTGAACTCTGGGAGTTGGTGATGGACAGGGAGGCCTGGCATGCTGTGATTCATGGGATTGCTGAGAGTCAGACACAACTGAGTGACTGATCTGATCTGATCTGATCTGATGTTCGTAAACTTCTAAAGTATTTTCAGCACGTCCTGCCACAGTAGTTAGTTTGCAGTTACATAGTACTATTTTGATTGACTTCTCCCAATGTTATATAATTTATTATGTAATTGACATATACTTTGTTTTATGAAACTTGGTTATGTTATACAGCTTTTTTTTACTCCATGTTAGAATCTTCTAATAACTTCTGAACATATTTATTACAATTTGTTTATAAGCCTGAGATGATCAAGTGACAACCCCATAAAGTAGCATTTCTGGTAGTAATGCTTGTTTGAAGCATAGAATAAATATCAATATTCACACATTAAGATTATAAAAGGAGTTATCCTAAAAGAATTCTCTGGTGGCCCAGTGTTTAGGACTATGTGCTCCCACTGACAAGGGCCTGGGTTCCCTCCCTTGTCAGAGAACTAGGATCCTGCATGCTTCATGATACAGTCAAAAAAATTAAAAGTTTAAATTAAATGAAATAAAATGAGTTATCTTTTACAGACTTCACTTAACATTACAGATATAGATAAATAAATACACAGATGGGGAGATAGTAATAGATAGGTAGATAGACACATATAATAAACCAAATAAATGCAAATAAGATTAAAATAAGATACATCTAAAGAGGTAGACTGGGGAGAGTAGGAGGGAGGTTCGAGACGTAGGGGATATCTGTATGTATATATAGTAAATTCGCTTCATTGTACAGCAGAAACTAACACAAAATTTTAAAGCAATTTTACTCCAATAAATTTAAATTAATAAATAAAAATATAAAAACAATTTTTAAAAATTGATGTCCTGATAATATCATGTTAAAAATATAGTAATAGGTATTATAACTTATTTATTTTAGTTCAGATTAGTTCAGTTCAGTCATTCAGTCGTGTCTGACTCTTTGCAACCCCATGAATCGCAGCATGTCAGGCCTCTCTGTCCATCACCAACTCCCAGAGTTCACTCAGACTCACATCCATCGAGTCAGTGATGCCATCCAGCCATCTCATCTTCTGTTGTCCCGTTCTCCTCCCACCCCTAATCCCTCCCAACATCAGAGTCTTTTCCAATGAGTCAACTCTTTATATGAGGTGGCCAAAGTACTGGAATTTGAGCTTTAGCATCATTCCTTCCAAAAGACACCCAGGGCTGATCTGCTTTAGAATGGACTGGTTGGATCTCCTTGCAGTACAAGGGATTCACAAGAGTCTTCTCCAATACCACAGTTCAAAAGCATCAATTCTTCGGCACTCAAGATTTCTTCACAGTCCAACTCTCACATCCATACATGACCACAGGAAAAACCATAGCCTTGACTAGATGGACCTCTGTTGGCAAAGTAATGTCTCTGCTTTTCAATATGCAATCTAGGTTGGTCATAACTTTCTTTCCAAGGAGCAAGCGTCTTTGAATTTCATGGCTGCAGTCACCATCTGCAGTGATTTTGGAGCCCCCCAAAATAAAGTATGACACTATTTCCACTGTTTCTCCATCTATTTGACATCAAGTGATGGGACCAGATGCCATGATCTTCCTTTTCTGAATGCTGAGTTTTAAGCCAACTTTTTCACTCTCTTCTTTCACTTTCATCAAGAGACTTTTTAGTTCCTCTTCACTTTCTGCCATAAGGGTGATATCATCTGCATATCTGATATCTGAGGTTATTGATATTTCTCCCAGCAATTTTGATTCCAGCTTGAGCTTCTTCCAGCCCAGTGTTTCTCATGATACACTCTGCATATAAGTTAAATAAGCAGGGTGACAATATATAGCCTTGACGTACTCCTTTTCCTATTTGGAACCAGTCTGTTGTTCCATGTCCAGTTCTAACTGTTGCTTCCTGACCTGCATACAAATTTCTCAAGACACAGGTCAGGTGGTCTGGTATTCCCATCTCTTTCAGAATTTTCCACAGTTTATTTTGATTCACACAGTCAAAGGCTGTGGCATAGTCAGTAAAGCAGAAATAGATGTTTTCATGGAACTCTCTTGTTTTTTCAATGATCCAGCAGATGTGGGCAATTTTATCTCTGGTTCCTCTGCCTTTTCTAAAACCAGCTTGAACATTAGGAAGTTCACGGTTCACATATTGCTGAAGCCTGGCTTGGAGAATTTTGAGCATTACTTTACTAGCGTGTGAGATGAGTGCAGTTGTGCAGTAGTTTGAACATCTTTTCCATTGCCTTTCTTTGGAATCGGAATGAAAACTGACCTTTTCCTGTCCTGTGGCCACTGCTGAGTTTTCCAAATTTGCTGGCATATTGAGTGCAGCACTTTCACAGCATCGTCTTTCAGGACTTGGAATAGGTCAACTGTAATTCCATCACCTCCATTAGCTTTGTTCATAGTGATACTTTCTAAGGCCCATTTGACTTCACATTCCAGGATGTCTGGCTCTAGGTCAGTGATCCTACCATCGTCATTATCTGGGTCATGAAGATCCTTTTTGTACAGTTCTTCTGTGTATTCTTGTCACCTCTTCTTAATATCTTCTGCTTCCATTAGGTCCATACCATTTCTGTCCTTTATCGAGCCCATCTTTGCATTAAATGTTCCTTTGGTATCTCTGATTTTCTTGAAGAGATCCCTAGTCTTTCCCATTCTGTTGTTTTCCTCTATTTCTTTGCACTGATCCCTGAAGAAGGCTTTCTTATCTCTTCTTGCTATTCTTTAGAACTCTGCATTCAGATGTTTATATCTTTCCTTTTCTCCTATGCTTTTTGCTTCTCTTCTTTTCGCAGCTATTTGCAAGGCCTCCCCAGACAGCCATTTTGCTTTTTTGCATTTTTCTTCCATGGAGATGATCTTGATCCCTGTCTCCTGTACAATATCACGAACCTCATTCCATAGTTCATCAGGCACTCTATCTATCAGATCTAGGCCCTTAAATCTATTTCTCACTTCCACTGTATACTCATAAGGGATTTGATTTAGGTCATATCTGAATGGTCTAGTGGTTTTCCCTACTTTCTTCAATTTCAGTCTGAAGTTGGCAATAAGGAGTTCATGGTCTGGTCCACAGTCAGTTCCTGGTCTTTTTTTTTTTTTTTTTTTTTTTGCTGATTGTATAGAGCTTCTCCATCTTTGACTGCAAAGAATAAAATCAATCTGATTTTGGTGTTGACCAGCTGTGATGTCCAGGTATAGTGTCTTCTCTTGTGTTGTTGGAAGAGGGTGTTTGTTATGACTAGTGCATTTTCTTGGCAAAACTCTATTAGTCTTTGCCCTGCTTCATTCCGTATTCCAAGGCGAAATTTGACTGTTACTCCAGGTGTTTCTTGACTTTCTACTTTTGCATCCCAGTCCCCTATAATGAAAAGAACATCTTTTTTGGGTGTTAGTTCTAAAAGGTCTTGTAGGTCTTCATAGAACCGTTCAACTTCAGCTTCTGCAGAGTTACCGGTTGGGGCATAGACTTGGATTACTGTTATATTGAATGATTTGCCTTGGAAATGAACAGAGATCATTCTGTCGTTTTTGAGATTGCATCCAAGTACTGCATTTCGGACTCTTTTGTTGACCATGATGGCTACTCCATTTTTTCTGAGGGATTCCTTCCCAGAGTAGTAGATATAATGGTCATCTGAGTTAAATTCACCCATGTCAGTCCATTTGAGTTCACTGATTCCTAGAATGTCGACATTCACTCTGGCCACCTCTTTTGACCTCTTTCAATTTGCCTTGATTCATGTAACTGACATTCCAAGTTCCTATGCAATATTGCGCTTTACAGCATCGGACCTTGCTTCTATCACCAGTCACATCCACAGCTGGGTATAGTTTTTGCTTTGGCTCCATCCCTTCTTTCTTTCTGGAGTTATTTCTCCACTGATCTCCAGTAGCACATTGGGCACCTACTGACCTGGGGAGTTTCTCTTTCAGTATTCTATGATTTTGCCTTTTCATACTGTTCATGGGATTCTCAAGGCAAGAATACTGAAGTGGTTTGCCATTCCCTTCTCCAGTGGACCACATCAATTTTTTTTTCTTTTCCTAGTGCAGGTAAATGTTATGTTTACACTATATTGTAGTCTATTAAATATGCAATAGCATTATCTAAAATAACAATGTTCAGTTCAGTTCAGTTCAGTCTCTTAGTTGTGTCCAACTCTTTGCAACCCCATGAATTGCAGCACACCAGGCCTCTCTGTCCATCACCATCTCCCAGAGTTTACTTAGACTCACATCCATCAAGTCAGTGATGCCATCCAGCCATCTCATCCTCTGCCATCACCTTTTCCTCCTGCCCACAATCCCTACCAGCATCAGAGTCTTTCCAATGAGTCAACTCTTCGCATGAGGTGGCCAAAGTATTGGAGTTTCAACTTTAGCATCATTCCTTCCAAATAACAATGTGCATATCTTAATAAAAATACTTTATTGCTAAAATATTTTAACCATCATGTGAACCTTCTGGGGACCAAATTCTTATTGCTGGTGTTGTGTCTTGCTTCCGTGTTGATGGCTGAGATTGAAAAGGGTGGGATGACTAGGGTGGCTGCAGCAATTTCTTAAAATAAAATGACAAAAACTACTGCTTTGATTGACTTTCACAGTTTATCTGTAGCACAAAATGTTGGTTGATAGCATTTTAGTCACAACAGAACCTCTTTAAAAACTGGAGTCAATCCTCTTAAACCTGCCACTGTTTTATCAACTAAATTTAGGTAATATTATCAATCCTTTGTTGTCATTTCTACAAACATCACAGCATCTTCACCATCTCAAAAACTGCTTTATTTGCTTATCCATAAGAAGCAACTCCTCATCCATGAAGACTGTATCATGAGATTACATCAATTCAGCGACATTTTCAGGCTCCACTTCTAATTCTAGTTTTCTTGCTACATTCTATCACATATCCTCCACTGAAGTCTTGAACTCCTAAAAGTCATCTCTGAGGGTTGGAATTAACTTTTTACAAACTCCTATTAATGTTGATATTTTGACCTTTACTTATGAATCATGAATGTCCTTAATGGCATCTAGAGTGGTGAATCCTTTTCAAAAGGTTTTCAATTTACTATGCCCAGATTCACCAGAGGAATCACTATATATGGCAGCTATATCTTTATGAAATAAGCTTACATAATAAAACTTGAAATTACTCATTTATCCATGGGCTACAGAGTGGATGTTGTATTAGTAGACATGATGACAAAATTAATTTTATTGTATATCTCCATCAAAGCTCGTGGGTGACAGGTACATTGTCAATCAGCTGTAATAATTTGAAAGTAGTCTTTTTTCTTTTTCTGAGTGCAGGTCTCAACAGTGGTTTAAAATATTCAGTTAACCATATTGTAAACAAATCTGCTGTCATCCAGGCTTTGCTATTTGGTTTACAGAGCATACACAGAGGAGATTTAGCATAATTCTTAAGGGCCATATAACTTCCAAATCAGTTAAAAAAAACATTGTCTTCAACTTAAAGACAGCAGCTGTGTTAACTCCTCACAAGAGAGTCAGCCTGTGCTTTGAAGCTTTGAATTCAGGCATTTATTTCTTTTCTCTAGATATTAAAGTCCTTAGGTAGACATAGGTAGATATTTCCTTCAATGGTAGATGTGTTTTCTCCTTTGCCACTCTTTTACACTTTAGCTGGAGCCCATTCTGGACTTTGTAATAGTAGTATTATCACTTAGTTGTGTCCTACTCTTTGTGACCCCATGGACTGTTCTCTACCAGGCCCCTCTGTCCATGAGGTTCTCCAGGCAAGAATACTGGAGAGGGTATCCATTCCCATCTCCAGAGTTTCTTTCAACCCAGGGATTGAACCTGTGTCTCCTGCATTGCAGGCAGATTCTTTACCATCTGAGCTACAGGGAAGTTCTATTAAAGTCCTAGATAGCATTTTCTTCCATTATAAAGCTGCATACAAGGAGCTGTGGCTGAGTGGGTGCAGGAGGGCTGAGAGGAGCTACTCCATATTCAAGGTCAGGAGGGGCGGCTGTGAGTCCAAGGTAAGGAGCAGTGGCTGCACTTTGCTCAAGCAGCCATGAAGAGATACCCCACATCCAAGGTCAGAGAAACCCAAGTAAGATGGTAGGTGATGCGAGAGGGCATCAGAGGGCAGACACACTGAATCCATAATCACAGAAAACTAGCCAATCTGATCACACAGACCACAGTCTTGTCTAACTCAATGAAACTAAGCCATGCTGTGTGGGGCCACCAAAGACGGACAGGTCATGGTGGAGAGGTCTGACATGATGTGGTCCACTGGAAAAGGGAACAGCAAACCACTTCAGTATTCTTGCCTTGAGAACCCCATGAACAGTATGAAAGGGCAAAATGATAGGATACTGAAAGTGGAACACCCCAGGTTGATAAGTCCCCAATATGCTACTGGAGATAAGTGGAGAAATAACTCCAGAAAGAATGAAGGGATGAGGCCAAAGCAAAACAATACCCAGTTGTGGATGTGGCTGGTGATAGAAGCAAGGCCCGATGCTGTAAAGTGCAATATTGCATAGGAACCTGGAATGTTAGGTCCATGAATCAAGACAAATTGGAAGTGGTCAAACAAGAGATGGCAAGAGTGAACGTCAACATTCTAGGAGTCAGTGAACTAAATTCGATTGGAATGGGTGAATTTAACTTAGATGATCATTATATCTACTACTGTGGGCAGGAATCCCTTAGGAGAAATGGAGTAGCCATCATGGTCCAAAAAACAGTTTGAAATACAGTATTTGAATGCAATTTCAAAAACGACAGAATGATCTCTGTTTAGTTACCAAGGCAAACAATTCAATATTACAACAATCCAAGTCTATGCCCCAACTAGTAACACTGAAGAAGCTGAAGTAGAACTGTACTATGAAGACCTACGAGACCTTTTAGAACACCCCAAAAAGATGTCCTTTTCATTTAGGGGGCTGGAATGAAAAAGTAGGAAGTCAAGAAACACCTGGAGTAACAGGTAAATTTGGCCTTGGAGTATGGAATGAAGTAGCACAAAGGCTAATAAAGTTTTGCCAAGAGAACACACTGGTCATAGCAAACACCCTCTTCCAACAACACAATAGAAGACTCTACACATGGATATTACCAGATGGTCAATACAGAAATCAGATTGATTATATTCTTTGCAGCCAAAGTTGGAGAAGACTGGGAGCTGACTGTGGTTCAGAACATGAACTCCTTATTGCCAAATTCATTCTTAAATTGAAGAAAGTAGGCAAAACCACTAGACCATCCAGGTATGACTTAAGTCAAATCCCTTATGATTGTACAGTGGAAGTGAGAAAGATTTAAGGGACTAGATCTGATAGAGAGAGTGCCTGATGAACTCTGGACGGAGGTTTGTGACATTGTACAGGAGACAGGGATCAAGACCATCCCCATGGAAAAGAAATGCAAAAAAGCAAAATGGCTGTCTGGGGAGGCCTTACAAATAGCTGTGAAAATAAGAGAAGTGAAAAGCAAAGGAGAAAGGGAAAGATATAAGCATCTGAATGCAGAGTTGCAAAGAAGCAAAGAGAGATAAAAAATCCTTTCTCAGTGATCAAGGCAAAGAAATAGAGGAAAACAACACAATGGGAAAGACTAGGGATCTCTTCAAGAAATTTAGGTATACCAAGGGGACATTTCATGCAAGGATGGGCTCGAAAAAGGACAGAAATGGTATGGACCTAATATAAGCAGAAGATATTAAGATGAGGTGGCAAGAATACACAGAAGAGCTGTAGAAAAAAGAGTTTCACTACCCAGATAATCACAATGGTGTGATCACTGACCTAGAGCCAGACATCCTGGAATGTGAAGTCAAGGGGGCCTTAGAAAGCATCATGACGAACAAAGCTAGTGGAGGTGATGGAATTCCAGTTGAGCTATTCCAAATCCTGAAAGATGATGGTGTGAAAGTGCAACACTCAATATGCCAGCAAATTTGGAAAACTCACCAGTGGCCACAGGACTGGAAAAGGTCAGTTTTCATCCCAATCCCAAAGAAAGGCAATGTCAAAGAATTCTCAAACTACCTCATCTCACACACTAGTAAAGTAAAGCTCACAATTCCCCAAGTCCGGCTTCAGCAATACATGAACCGTGAACTTCCAGATGTTCAAGCTGGTTTTAGGAAAGGCAGAAGAACCAGAGATCAAATTGTCAACATCTGCTGGATCATTGAAAAAGCAAGAGAGTTCCAGAAAAACATCTATTTCTGCTTTATTGACTATGCCAAAGCCTTTGACTGTGTGGATCACAATAAACTGTGGAAAATTCTGAAAGAGATGGGAATACCGGACCACCTGACCTGCCTCTTGAGAAAGCTGTATAGAGGTCAGGAAGCAACAGTTAGAACTGGACATGGAACACCAGACTAGTTCAAAATAGGAAAAGGAGTATGTCAAGGTTGTATATTGTCACCCCACTTATTTAACTTATATGCAGAGTACATCATGAGAAACGCTGGGCCGGAAGAAGCACAAGCTGGAATTAGATTTCTGAGAGAAATATTCATAACCTCAGATATGCAGATGAAATCACCCTTATGGCAGAAAGTGAAGAACTAAAGGGCCTCTTGATGAAAGTGAAAGTGGAGAGTGAAAAAGTTGGCTTAAAGCTCAACATTCAGAAAACTAAGATCATGACATCTGGTCCTATCACTTTTTGGCAAATAGATGGGGAAACAGTGGAAACAGTGGCTGACTTTATTTTTGGGGTCTCCAAAATCACTGCAGATGGTGATTGCAGCTATGAAATTAAAAGACGCTTACTCCTTGGAAGGAAAGTTATGACCAACCTAGATAGCATGTTCAAAAGCAGAGACATTACTTTGTCAACAAAGGTCCATCTAGTCAAGGCTATGGTTTTACCAGTAGTCATGCATGGATGTGAGAGTTGGACTGTGAAGAAGGCTGAGTGCCGAAGAATTGATGCTTTTGAACTGTGGTGTTGCAGAAGACTCTTGAGAGTTCCTTGGACTGCAATGAGATCCAATCAGTGCATCCTGAAGAAGATCAACCCTGGGTGTTTTTTGGAAGGACTGATGTTGAAGCTGAAACTCCTATACTTTGGCCACCTGATGGGAAGAAATTAATCATCGGAAAAGACCCTGATGCTGGGAAAGACTGAAGACAGAAGGAGAAGGGGATGACAGAGAATGAGATGGTTGGATGGCATTACTCACTCAATGGACACGAGTTTGGGTAAACTCCAAGAGTTGGTAAGTGACATGGAAGCCTGGCGTGCTGCGGTCCATGGAGTCACAAATGTCGGACACACTGAGGGACTGAACTGAACTGAACTCATATAGCCCATGGGGTTGCAAAGAGTCGGACATGACTGAGTGACTTTCACTTTCACTTTCAAAGCTGCTCTATTTACACAGGAAGTCTGTTTTAGTGATGCCACCTTCATGAATTAACTAAGCCAGATCTTCTGAGACCTTGCTGAAGCTTCTACATCAGCACCTGCTTCACCTTATACATTTATGTTATGGAGAGGGCTTCTTTCCTTAAACCCTGGGAACCATACTCTCCTGGTGTCACACTTTTTTCTTGTGGCTTCCTCACCTCTATTGGTCTTCAAAAAATTTAAGAGTTAGAGGCTTGCTCTGGGTTAGATCATTGCTTAAAGGAATGGCTAGTTTGACTTTTTATGCAAATCACTAAAACTTTCCCCATATTTGCAATAATGCTGCCTTGCTTTCCTGTTTGTGGGTTGACTGGATTGACTCTTAATTTCCTTCAAGTACTTTTACTGTGCATTCCCAACTTGACTAACTGGCACAAGATTTCTAGATACCAGCCTATTTAGGCTTTTGGCAGGACTTCCTTCCTGAGCTTATTTATTTCTAGCTTTTGATTTAAAGAGAGAGATCTGCAACTTTTCACTTTAACAACTTACAGGGCACTGTAGGATTATTTATTGGCCTAATTTCAATACTATTGTATCTGAGAAAAGGGAGGTTGAGAAAAGGAAGAAAGGTGAGTAAGGGTCAGTCAAAACACATGCAAAAATTATCAATTAAGGGAATCATCCTACATGAGTGACGCCATGGCACCCCTAAGCAATTATAATAGTAACATCAAAAATATCTGATTACATATTGCCATTACAAATATAGTAATATTTACAAAGCTTGAAATTTTGGGAAAATTACTAAAATGTGACATGGAGTCATGAACTGAGCAAATGCTGTCAGAAAAATGGCATCCATTGAGTTACTAAACTAAGAGTTACTACAAATCTGCAATTTATTAAAACCCTGTATCTGTGAAGCTCAATAAAGTAGAGCACAGTAAAATGAGGTATGCTGGTATTGAATAGGAAATTAACAGATGTCCATTATTTTGAAAACAAGTGTATGAATATTTAGAAGTATAAACTATAAGCAAATGAAAAGCTATTATGTGTATACATGTTTTGTGTACACATAATAACCACCATTAATAACAAAAATTAAGGATAATCAGTATTTTTATTTCATATCTTAAATTTCAACTAAATTTACTATGGATACTTAAAAATAAGCAATTTTTTAAGCAAATGTATTTTGTAGTACATCATGATTTTACTCAGGCTTTAAACATTTATATTTCCTTTGCTCGCCTTTGTATATTGGTTATTCTCAGGACTAAATTTTTAACCAGGAGGGAAAAATTATTGAACCACTAAAAAAAGATTACTTTTCTATTAAGTTACTAAAATAGCCTTTCAGTTTGCAATCATTTCTAATGCTCTTATACTTTTATTCTAAGTAACTCAATGGAAATTCATACATTCACATATAAATATCATTATGGGGCTTCAGAGTCAATGTGCATTAGGCATATGTCTAAAATATATATGAATTAATTTTACAGGAAGATATATTTCTATGCTTACTTGATGAACATTTTATTGAGAATTAAAAATTTTTTTGTCTTAGAATTCTAGTTTATAGAAATAAATATACATACTATTTCAGAAATTATCTGCAAATAAGTGTGATATATTAAAGTATGTAGATTTTTTATATTTCACATATGGTTAATATTTCACAGATGAATATTTCTACATTTTTTTTGTTTAAATACATTAAATTGTTTTCAGAGAATATTCAATTTTTTTAGTATTTTCCAAATGAAAAGGATCATGGGAATTTTTAAATTGACTTAGTTTAATCTGGAAAGAAAAAATACTCAAAAGTAGGAATTAATTAATTGGCAATTGCTTTAAGTCTTGAGACAAATGCTGACTTGAAACTCTATAATAGTTAATCAGAATGTAAGACAAAACCTCTATTTTAAATATGAGAGTTTGCTAATAAAATGCAGTGTTTCAGCCAAGTTCTTATGCTTTGCTGGAAAAAATATGCTTAACTGCACATATTTCTTCTACAGTATGAATTATACATGTAAAGGAAAATTACACGTAATAGTGTCAAATTATAAATCTCTATGGCTTTTCTGTAAAACAAAAGCCTCAACACTTTCCTTTATAGTCAAAAGTAATTTATAATGAAGTTTTTTTATTAGATTCTTAGATTCTAAGACATTTTATTACAAAAAATACTATGAACTTAGAAGCCCTGAAATCTACTAAAAAATCCCTAGAATTGCAACATTCATTAAATCCTTGTTACTAATACAGGGACTTCCTATAGACCTCAAGGATAGACTAACTTTCTGAAACAAGATAACATGTATACATACATACAGAAATAATAAATCTTACTTTATTAAACTGAAAACTTTTGTATGAAGAAGGCATTATAAAAACAAATAATATGATAAGTCAACATTCAGCGCTTATGCACAAAAATAATTTACAAAATAGACATAGACATTTTACCAAATCCATATGAAATCAAGCAAAATCTCAATGTGCATATATACACTATCATTGCAAAACAGTGGGAAGCTACTGTGTAGAACAGGGAGCTCAGCTCAGTGCTCTGTGATCATCTAGAGAGGTAAGACAGGGGTGGGAAGGAGGCTCAAGAGGTTTGGGATATATGTGTATATTTATAGCTGATTTATGTTGTTGTACAGCAGAAATTAACACAATATTGTAAAGCAATTATCTTCCAATTAAAATATTAAAATCGTAAAATGATAAGAGGTAAAATATATAAACAAGCAATTTACAAAGGAAGAAAAATGGACAAAAAATGTTAAAAGAGAGTTTAACTCTCTACAGACTAAGGAATAAAAATAAAAAGGGAGTGGGATACATTTTCATATTCATCAGAATGCTATAATTTACTAAAGGAAGAACCAGAGAGAAATAGAAAGATGGCAGGAAGGAAAAGAGGGATGAATATAGGAAGGAAGAAAAGAGGGAAGAAAGCATTGCAGTTTGATATGTTACATTTTGCTCCTGTTATTTTGAAAGCAAGAAATTTCAAGGAGGTATAGTGATTATTTACTTTGCAGAAAAAAATAAGTGGAACAAACACTAAATCTGAAGATTTTTAAAGCTAGTAAATATTCACATGTTTTTACACCTAAGTTCAATTGAAAGACCGTTAACACTGTATTAGTAATTCAGCACAATTACTAAGAAGTCATTAAGGAACTCTATTTGGGGTTTTGAATTTCTACAATTGAGTTAAATCCTGCTAAGCTACCCTAATAATTGCCACCTGCTTAATCATATACAGTGTCATATTAATCACTGCCTATGTTAATGGTCTGTTTAAAATACATTTAGTAGAGGGGATGTTCTTTGGTTGATGGCATAGTTCTAACTGAAGTTCAACATTTAGATATGCTCTAGAGTCTTTCTTAGTATAACATGCAAGCAGCAGCCCTCATAATTTAAGGTTTCAAATCATATTAATATGTTAGTAACCTAAAAGGTCATTTGTAGGTGCTTATTAAGTACAATATAAGTCTATTCAAATAATTACTCTTTGAACTGTAAAAATAAAATCTCATCATTTGAACAAAACAAAAATCAAGTATTTGCAAGCTTTCTTTCTACACATCTTATTTTAATGCCAAAAACAATGGTAAGGAACATTATCCCCAATAATTAAAGAAGAAATAGATATATAAAAGTTTGTCTGTGTGTCAGTATGTTATTTAGAGTTGAAAACAGTATAATAAAGTTTGGTTATTTCCTAGTTGAGCATACAGAAAACCTACTAATACGCCTTTCTGAAATGCTGAACATTTGCAATTTAAAACATTAAATTAGATACTATCGTGATGATATTGATAATTATAAGAGAAAATGGTAAGACGGAAACATTCTAAAAACTTGCTTTGCAGTTCATCAACCAACCTTAAGCCACAAAGACAAAGTTAACAGATAGGAACTTGGAAGCACTCTCAAGCAGCATATGCCATTAATTATAAGACCTTTCCTATGATAACTGTCTGGACTAACCCCCAAAATATAACATCTCACAAAGGCTACTTGGTGTTTATACCACTGCCTGCTCCTCCACATCCCTGTCCTCATATATGTATTAGAACCAAATAAAGGAATTATTAATACATTTGACTTGGGAGCATTCTAAGATCTTTTTCTTAGGGGCTCTTAGAAACAGAATTCTGATCAGTACCTTTTTTATTTTTTCAGAGAGATCATTCAAGTCAGTGCTAATCTATATTTCAGGTTGCTATGGCCATAAGTAATAAAAGCAGGACTTGGTTCATTTACAGAGCATATATCATCACTATCTTAAGATGCTCCCTGTAATGTTACATAAATAACCAACAACCATTTCTTATTTCCTGGCACAGTCATTTTTTTTTTTCTGAAATGACAAATTTCACCTTGTATGCCCACAACTTACTAAAAATTTCCACCAAGAACTAGGTAGAAGAATTTCTATACTCATGGTAAGGATATAATTTACTATAATTCCTAGTCAAGTAGGAAAGGGAATATGTGAAAGGGAAAACATTGGAATCATCCTTCTACTTCTAAAAGCAACTCAATTCTAGTCATTGATATATTTCTAAAAATCTTCTTAAATTACTCTCATTTTTCTATTTAGCAGAAATCTTCCCTCTCTGCCTTTCTCTCTCTCTCTCTCACATACATATACGTATTTAGTTTTTGAGATAAAATACATTTTTAAGCTAATATTGACCATAGAGTGTCTGAAACAGCAAAATTATGTGTTTTTTTTTTTTTTTTTTTTTTTTTTTTTTACCTTGATTAAATAAAAGCATCATATTGTCCATTTCTTCAGTGTAGTTTCTTATTGTGAATCTCAAATAGGACATAAGCATTGTCCTGGTAACCTGGAAAGTAACCATAAAAATAAGCTGTGATCACAGGACTGGAAAAGGTCAGTTTTCATTCCAATCCCAAAGAAAGGCAATGCCAAAGAATGCTCAAACTACCGCACAATTGCACTCATCTCACACGCTAGTAAAGTAATGCTCAAAATTCTCCAAGCCAGGCTTCAGCAATATGTGAACCATGAACTTCCTGATGTTCAAGCTGGTTTTAGAAGAGGCAGAGGAACCAGAGATCAAATTGCCAACATCCGCTGGATCATGGAAAAAGCAAGAGAGTTCCAGAAAAACATCTATTTCTGCTTTATTGACTATGCCAAAGCCTTTGACTGTGTGGATCACAATAAACTGTGGAAAATTCTGAAAGAGATGGGAATACTAGACCACCTGATCTGCCTCTTGAGAAATTTGTATGCAGGTCAGGAAGCAACAGTTAGAACTGGTCATGGAACAACTGACTGGTTCCAAATAGGAAAAGGAGTACGTCAAGGCTGTATATTGTCACTATGTTTATTTAACTTATATGCAGAGTACATCATGAGAAACGCTGGACTGGAAGAAACACAAGTTGGAACCAAGATTGCTGGGAGAAATATCAATAACCTCAGATATGCAGATGACACCACCCTTAAGGCAGAAAGTGAAGAGGAACTAAAAAGCCTCTTGATGAAAGTGAAAGTGGAGAGTGAAAAAGTTGGCTTAAAGCTCAACATTCAGAAAACGAAGATCATGGCATCTGGTCCCATCACTACATGGGAAATAGATGGGGAAACAGTGGAAACAGTGTCAAACTTTCTTTTTCTGGGCTCCAAAATCACTACAGATGGTGACTGCAGCCATGAAATTAAAAGACGCTTACTCCTTGAAAGGAAAGTTATGACCAACCTAGATAGCATATTCAAAAGCAGAGGCATTACTTTGCCAACAAAGATCCATCTAGTCAAGGCTATGGTTTTTCGTGTGGTCATGTATGGATGTGAGAGCTGGACTGTGAAGAAGGCTGAGTGCCGAAGAATTGATGCTTTTGAACTGTGGTGTTGGAGAAGACTCTTGAGAGTCCCTTGGACTGCAAGGAGATCCAACCAGTCCATTCTGAAGGAGATCAGCCCTGGGATTTCTTTGGAAGGAGTGATGGTAAAGCTGAAACTCCAGTACTTTGGCCACCTCATGTGAAGAGTTGACTCATTGGAGAAGACTCTGATGCTGGGAGGGATTGAGGGAAAGAGAAGAAGGGGACGACAGAGGATGAGGTGGCTGGATGGCATCACTGACTCGATGGATGTGTCCCAGTGACCTCTGGGAGTTGATGACGGACAGGGAGGCCTGGTGTGCTGCGATTCATGGGATTGCAAAGAGTCGGACATGACTGAGTGACTGATCTGATCTGATCTGATCTGACGTTCAAGATAAGAAAATAAGCATTCTGGATAGTTAAGATCATGTTTAAATAAGATATTTGTATTTTACATCAAGTGAAAATATTAATTTTATCCAAAGCACTGGTGTTATATAAGTTTAAAAATCTGTAATTTAAAAATGTGAATATTTATATTGCTGACTCAACATTCCCACCAGGATATCTACTAAGCATCACAAAATTAATATTTCTAACTACTAACTCTTGTTTCTTGCTGACTACTTTTATGCCTTTTGCTTATTTCCCTATTCCCCCACCTAATTAAAAACAAATGTTGTTTCAGCTACTCTAGTGAAAGATTGAAATTAACATTCATCTGTTAGACACTAAATTCCAACCAACTAACAAATCTGTCAACTTTTCTTTTGAATATATCAAGAAAGCAAATTCTTTCCACTTCCTGTACCTATATTCTGACCCTATGATTTCTTTCATAGGCAATTTAAAAAATCTTATACATGGTCTCTCTGCATTATACTTGATTCCCTATACTCCTTTCTCTACATAATAAATAGAGACTTGTTTTCAAAACTGCAGCTCCCAGCAAGGAGATTTTAACTTTGCTCCTCATTTCATGCAGCAGAACCCAAAGAAAACACCATGATGTATACTGTCACTTATGATATAGTTTCTAGCTGTCTTTACATTATTTTTAACTCTCCAACTTTATTCTGTTCAAATTCAGTGGCCTCCCCATTATTAGACAAGCCTAGCACATCCCTGCCTCAGGGTCTAAATGTCTGTTATTCACTCCCACTCATGTTCCCCAGATATTCACAAGGCATTTCTTACTCCTTTTGGATGGTTTTCTATTCAACGTTTCCAGTATCTCTAGCATTTCACCACTGCATATAAAACAGCACTCTTCTTTCACATTTTTTCATAATTTATCATTTGTATTGTTTTTTGTAAAACAACACTAGAAGATATTTGACTTTATACAATCATTTTCTTAAAGTTGGTCTCTCCCATGAACACTGGAATATTTATGGACAAAGGAGGATTTCTGTATTTTATTTATTGCTCCATTCTCACTACTTAGCATGATTCCTGGCATACAATAGGTAGTTAATGTTAGTTGAAACTTGTTGAATGATACAACCTGGTATTATACTGCACATAAGTTTACAATGTGTCTATTTTTATCAACAAATTCCTAATCTACTTCTCAAGTAGTAGGGACATTTTCTAGAATGTCAATATTTAGATGTCCTGTAATTTCAATCATCAGAATTGTGTGGCTTATATAAAGCTTGAATATGTTTTGTTAGATATGTAAATAAGCATTTTATTTTTATAGGTGCTAATACAAATGGTATTGTGTTTTAAATTGCTAATTTCACTTATTTATTGCTGCTTTTTGGAACTTTTTGGAATTTCTCATCCATGCTTGAAATCCTTAAGTGAATACATGGATATTGAGAACAGACTGTATGTCCTTACTGATTTTCTACCTGATGGAACTTCTTATTTTTGATAAATAAATCTTGAAGTCTTCAACTATGGTAATGGATCCCACTATTTCTCCTTGCAGTTCTATTAGTGTTTGCCTCACATAGATTGATGCTCTCTAACCTTAAATTTTTAACTGTAAAAGTAAATGACAATTTCAGCACCAAATAAATATGTGTTTTTTTATATATATATTATTCTATATACTGAGATACCAAGACTCTTTCTTCTTTATTCCATAATACAGCCTTTTTCAATTCACTGTGTCTTGGCAATAGTCAAAAAGCTTTCTACTAGCTATGCACATGTATCAAAGGAGTCCTGTGATACAAATTATCTTGTTATAGATTTTAATAAATTGAAATATGATTAATACATAAGAAAAAGGAGAATCCATCAGAGATTGTATAAATATTAAAATAGCTTTATATTTAAAGCTTCAACAACAAGATCCTATTACATAGCACATGGAACTATATTCAATATCTTGTAATAAACTATAATGGAAAAGGCAAAAAATAATTACTAAAATGCAAGGAGATCCAACCAGTCCATTCTGAAGGAGATCAACCCTGGGATTTCTTTGGAAGGAATGATGCTGAAGCTGAAACTCCAGTATTTTGGTCACCTCATGCAAAGAGTTGACTCATTGGAGAAGACTCTGATGCTGGGAGGGATTGGGGGCAGGAGGAGAAGGGGACGACAGAGGATGAGATGGCTGGATGGCATCACTGACTCAATGGATGTGAGTCTGAGTGGCCTCCGGGAGTTGGTGATGGACAGGGAGTCCTGGCGTGCTGCAGTTCATGGGGTCACAAAGAGTCGGACACGACTGAGTGACTGATCTGATCTGATCTGAACATATCTTTGAGTTTTAACTTTCATTAGTTAAGACTATATTTTTAAATAATGAACATAAATATAAAATCAGTTCAGTTCAGTCGCTCAGTCTTGTCTGACTCTTTGAGATCCCATGGACTGCAGAACAGCAGGCTTTCCTGTTTATCACCAACTCCTGGAGCTTGCGCAAACTTATGTCCATCGAGTTAGTGATGCCATCCAACCATCTCATCCTCTGTCATCCCCTTTATACTAAACATAAAATAACAAGTATAAAATACATATATACGCTTCATGCACTGCAATTTTTTTCCTTCTTAGGATAACTTATTTACTATATAAATAAACCCAAAAAGAATGAATACAGAAACAAAATATATTTTAATTATAAATACAATTTAACATTTTTAAAAATATTGCATTACTCACTTGTCACATAAATATTCCCTATGTAACATGTGTGTTTATAAGTACTTCTGTTAAAGCTCTGAAATTTCTAATTTTTGACCCCAAGATGCCAATTTTTTAATGGGAAAAGAAATACCAAACAAATAAGTAATAAATGTATAATGTAGTTGCAGATATTGATGTTTCATTTAAAATTGTTTGGTTTTGTTCAGTTGCCACACAGTGTCCAGCTCTTTGTGACACCATGGAGTGCAGTATGCCAGGCTTCCCTTACCCTCATCATCTCCCAGAGTGTGCCCAAGTTTATGTCCATTGAATCGGTGATGCTGTCTAACCATCTCATCCTCTGCTTCCACCTTCTACTTTTGCCTTCAACCTTTCCCAGCATCAGGGTCTTTTAAAAAATATACCAAGGTCAATGCAGATGAATTTGAGAGACACAATACTAATTTTGCCTAGAATGGATCAAGGAAGCATTCCAGAAGAATGCTGTCATATAAAAAGATGTTTGGGCTTCCCTGGTGGTCCAGTAAACAAGTCTGCTTTGCAATGTGGGGTACACTGGTTCCATCTCAGTGCAGGAGAGGCAACATGGGCAACACGGGGTCTCACATTAGGAGAGGCAACTGGGCTGTGCACCATGACTACTGAGCCTGGCCCCTGGAGCCTGCGAGCTGCAACTACTGAGCCCATGTGCAGCAATTACTAAAGCCCATAAATCTTAGACCCTGTGTTACTCAAGAGAAACCACTGCAATGAGAAACCAGTATATGACAATGAGAGAGTGGCCCATGCACTTTGTAACTAGAGATGGCCCACACACAGCAATGAAGATCCAGTGCAGCCAAAAATAAGTAAATATTGAAAAGATCCTTGAATGAGGAAAAGGGGCCCATTCTATAGAATCTTTTTGAGAAGAAGATTCTAGGTACATGGAACAAAAAATTCAAAGGTCCTGAGGCAAAAATAGTTTTAGAAATTTAAGGCATCATAAACTGAAGTGTCATTTGCTCAAGGCTGATGTAGGAGTGTAGGGAGAATGTTGAAAATAAAGCCAATGGAGATGGGAAGAAATTTTAGAACCTCAATTCTCATAGTAAAATATATGTATAACATAAGGATAACAACAACTCTTTTCTTTTAAAAAGATTTACTTACTTATATATTATTTATGGCTGTGCTGGGTCTTGGTTGTTGTGTATAGGTTTTCTCTACTTAAGGCAACCAGGGTTATTTCTTTGCAGTGTGTGGGCTTCTCATTGCAGTGGTTTCTCTTGCTGTGGAGCACTAGCTCCAGGTGTGTGGGCTTTAGTAGTTGAGGCTCATGGGTTCGAGAGCATAGGCTCAGTAGTTGTGGTTCACGAAAGAAATATTTCTTTCATGAGGTTGTTATGGAGACCATTAGGAATAGCCTAAGAAAATCACCAACCACTTTATCTGGTGATGAAGAGAATCATAATAAATGTTATTTAAGATAATTATTCATATTTCCATATGTGAAATAATATTTTCATTTATATTTTATCCAACAGTGAATTTATCCTTGCTTTAGCAAACTTATACAATCAATTTAGGCAGAACCAAACAAACAAAAGTTTACAATTAAAAGCTAGAGGTGAAAAGAATTCATGGTTAGTAAAAAAATCTCAGGGTCACACTGACTCTGACAAATTGCAAATAAATGAGCACAGCTGCTGCAGAACCAGAGTATGAGTGCATGTGTGCAGAAGGGAATGGAGGGAGGATTGGTTATTGGTTACAGGGTATTGTGGTAGCTCTCCCATTACCTTGTCAATACAGAATCTCATATAGTTCTAATATATAACATCTTATTCATGTAATAACTTGACTTACATTCAAAACTGCAGCTATGGCTGTTTATAATATCAGTCCATTTTTGCAGATAAAAAGCTAAGGCCCCATCTTTGTCCTATCTCCTGACCAAAAGAGAGGATCACTGTTCAGACACAAATGATTCTTACAGATGTTCATCTTTTGCTGCTCAATATCCCTATTAATCATGAACAAATCATTGTTTTCAAATTGGAGATATAAAGTTTCTATATGAAAAAAAAAAAAAAAAACGTTTATTTGTCACTTAAATATATGCTTATCAAGGTGTTGTATATACATGGCACTTTGGGATGTGACAATCTAGTGTTTGTCCAACAGAGAGAACCAGATGTTACGCCTGAGAATCCAGCTCCCCTAACCAAATAGGATATGTTGGGGAGTGGGCAATATAGTGATAAATAGAAATGTTGTTAGGAAAACAACTAGGAACTTCCCTGGTCATCTGGTGGTTAACAAACTACCTGACACTGCAGGGGACACTGGCTCGATCGCTGGTCCGAGAAGATTCTGCATGCCTCAGGGAAACTAAGCCCACACACTACAACTACGAGCCTGTGCCCTCGAGCCCTCATCGTTGCAATGAGAGATGCTACTGCAATGAGAAACCTGTGCCCTGCAGCTGGAGAGTAACCTCTGCTGGCCACAATTACAGAAGGCCCTCGTGCAGCAACAAAGACCCAGCACAGCCTAAAATAAATAAACTAATTAATTAAAAAAATAAAAACAATTTTATGTAGATTTAAAAAATTAGGTCATTATATGTCCCAACAAAGGAATATGGTGGATGATATGGAGTCAACACAAATACTGTCAGAGAAATCTTGCATAAAATCAAGAGCATAGGAACAAAAACATTACTAGTGATAGAGAATGACATAGCAAACTGCCTTCCCAATCAGATAAGTAGGAAAAAAAAATAAGACAGCCAAAAAGAGGGTCAGATTCAAACATTAACTTTTACAAAAAATTCTACTTATCAGAAAGTGAAAGAAAGGGAAGTCGCTCAGTCATGTCTGACTCTTTGCAACCTCATGGACTGTAGCCTACCAGGCTTCTCTGTCCATGGGATTTTCCAGGCAAGAGTACTGGAGTGAGTTGTCATTTCCTTCTCCAAGAGATCTTCCAGACCCAGGGATCAAACCCAGGTCTCCCACATTGTAGGCAGGTGTTTTACCATCTGAGCCACCAAGGAAGTCATTTATCAGATATGGGATATAATTTAGAAAATGTATCTAAGAGAATCAAGGAGTATTTATCAGAAACCAATCATAAGATCAGAGTGAGATGAGCAGCAAGGATAGTGATGCAAAATTCAAAAACATGGGCTTCAGAACTTTAGTTTCTCTTCATAAATTCTTTAACCACAGAATAGTGGTTCTCAAAATTCACTGTGCCTAATAAGGATGTGTGATAATTCATAAAGATGCAGATTTCTGGACATCATCTACAGACATTCTAATTCAGTAGGTCTGGAGTAGACTCAGAAATTTATATTAGATTAATATTAAATGGTTTTCCATGCAGGATGTCCCTGAAATTTCCTTTGCAAACCATTATTTAGAAGCTGCTGCTGCTTATAAGTCACTTCAGTCATGTTCAACTCTGTGTGACCCCATAAACAGCAGCCCACCAGGCTCCCCCATCCCTGGGATTCTCCAGGCAAGAACACTGGAGTGGGTTGCCATTTCCTTCTCCAATGCATGAAAGTGAAAAGTGAAAAGGAAGTCACTCAGTCGTGTCCAACTCTTAGCAACCCGTGGACTGCAGCCTACCAGGCTCCTCCATCCATGGGATTTTCCAGGCAAGAGTACTGGAGTGGGGTGCCATCGCCTTCTCCCTATTTAGAAGCTAGGGCATGCCTAAGCCATAAATTATTTAGTCTCAAAGCTGAGCAGAAGAATTGGGCTTAAAAATGAAAAGAGAGAGTGATAGAACCCACAGAGAATCCAAAAAGGAAAGGAATACTGCCTACAAATATTCTCAGTTCCTGGTAATGCTGAGATACAAACACACACATGACAACTGTTAGCCTCATAGAGTTGAGCGTTTATATTTTTCTCACTGGATATTTTAAAGAGATTATCGTACTTCAGTGTACTTCTGATAATACTCTTGAAAAACAATACCTTAAATTTTAGAGAAAGCATGCATAATGTGTGGTATACTGATCAAACCTTCCACTGATATATTTACATAATTATAGTCACTTTTGAAACGGAATTTATTTTATGAAACCAGCTCCAAAAAGGGAAACTTCAACTTAGCATCAGGAATGGCAGACAAAATAGAAAGTTCTATATATCTATTTACCTATCAACTATTGCACAGAATTGAGTTGGAGAAAGTCAGCTCTTGGTAAGTGATTCATGAGACTATTATATGCCAGAGACTTTTAAAAACTGCTAACCTCATATTCTTTAATTCTTGTGTTAATCCCATTAGATGGCTGCTGCTGCTACTGCTGCTAAGTCGCTTCAGTCGTGTCCGACTCTGTGCCAGAGATGGAAGCTCATCAGCCTCCCCTGTCCCTGGGATTCTCCAGGCAAGAACACTGGAGTGGGTTGCCATTTCCTTCCCAATGCATGAAAGTGAAAAGTGAAAGTGAAGTCGCTCAGTCGTGTCCGACTCTACTATGCTAGTAAAGTAATGCTCAAAATTCTCCAAGCCAGGCTTCAGCAATATGTGAACCATGAACTTCCTGATGTTCAAGCTGGTTTTAGAAAAGGCAGAGGAACCAGAGATCAAATTGCTAACATCTGTTGGATCATGGAAAAAGCAAGAGAGTTCCAGAAAACCATCTGTTTCTGCTTTATTGACTATGCCAAAGCCTTTGACTGTGTGGATCACAATAAATTGTGGCAAATTCTGAAAGAGATGGAAATACCAGACCATCTGACCTGCCCCTTGAGAAATTTGTATGCAGGTCAGGAATCAACAGTTAGAACTGGACATGGAACAACAGACTGGTTCCAAATAGGAAAAGGAGTAGGTCAAGGCTGTATATTGTCACCCTGCTTATTTAACTTCTATGCAGAGTACATCATGAGAAACGCTGGGCTGGAAGAAGAACAAGCTGGAATCAAGATTGCCACGAGGAATATCAATAACCTCAGATATGCAGATGACACCACCCTTAAGGCAGAAAGTGAAGAGGAACTAAAAAGCCTCTTGATGAAAGTGAAAGAGCAGAGTGAAAAAATTGGCTTAAAGCTCAACATTCAGAAAACGAAGATCATGGCATCCGGTCCCATCACTTCATGGGAAATAGATGGAGAAACAGTGGAAACAGTGTCAGACTTTATTTTTCTGGGCTCCAAAATCACTACAGATGGTGACTGCAGCCATGAAATTAAAAGACGTTTACTCTTTGGAAGTAAAGCTATGACCAACCTAGATAACATATTCAAAAGCAGAGACATTTCTTTGCCAACAAAGGTTCGTGTAGTCAAGGTTATGGTTTTTTCCTGTGGTCATGTATGGATGTAAGAGTTGGACTGTGAAGAAGACTGAGCACTGAAGAATTGATGCTTTTGAACTGTGGTGTTGGAGAAGACTCTTGAGAGTCTCTTGGATTGCAAGGAGATCCAACCAGTCCATTCTGAAGGAGATCAGCCCTGGGATTTCTTTGGAAGGAATGATGCTAAAGCTGAATCCAGTACTTTGGCCACCTCATGGGAAGAGTTGACTCATTGGAAAAGAATCTGATGCTGGGAGAGATTGGGGGCAGGAGGAGAAGGGGATGACAGAAGATGAGATGGCTGGATGGCATCACTGACTCAATGGACCTGAGTCTGAGTGAACTCCGGGAGTTGGTGATGGACAGGGAGGCCTGGCCTGCTGCGACTCATGGGGTCGCAAAGAATTGGACACGACTGAGCGACTGATCTGATCTTATTACAATCACCTTTATTTAACAGAGAAAATAGAGGCAGAGGAGTTTCAGCACCTTGGTCTAGGTCACATACTTATTAAGTGTTAATACCTGAATTTCTATCTGGGCAGTCCATTTGGAAAATATGCTTTTTTCTGTTATAAAAACATTTTTTTTTAAAGGGAGTGGAATAAGCTTAAAAAGTTACATGAAAATTGGTTTTTAAAAAGAAAATCGATAAATGAATATGATGAAAATTTGTTTAATATGAGTAGAAGTACTATTTAATTTTTAAAATAATGTTATAATTTTTACTTAAAACATCAATGAGAAGATGCCAGAAGAAAAGGAAGAATTTAATTTGTAACTTAGAAAGACGGAAACAGTAGTGTAACAATTGTTTTTAGTTAAAATAGCGACATAGCTCTAAACTGCTTATTTACCCTATCCAAATTATTTTCTTCTTTTCTCAACATCATTGCCTAAAATTATACATACACCAAATTACACAGAATAAAAATGCCAATGGACAACACCATTTTGTTCATAAAAAATGCATGTTTAAAACTATTTGTTTTGTATAAAACTTATAATCAATATAAGCTATTTAGTGTCAATATTTTCCAAGTATACTTCATGATATGAAAAGCAACTGCCAGCAAGTTTTCAAGTTTTTTCACTCAGAACAGTAATCAAATATAATGTAAAAGGAATTAACATTATCAATGAAAACAAATAAAATTGCTATATAATCACCAATCAGGCAGCATCCTTCTAGGCTTAGCAATCACAGCCATATGCATGATTCACTGAGATAATTAGGAAACACAATTTAAATATTGTAGAAATCCAGTATTTTTACTCCAAGAATTTATTGGACTCAGAGGCTCAAAGAAAACAATGAGGGAGATTTGTGGCTGTCCATATCTGTTCTAATGGATAGAGTAGTCACAGGTGGTAAGCCAGATTATTACACATAAACACTGTCTAGCATTTTCAAAGAGGAAAACTGCATCAATAATTTGAAACACTTTAGGTGGGTAGCTCCAAGCTAGACTAACAGTGGGGTTTGCTAGTGCGAAGGTAATTGCTGCTGGTGGTATAAAATACAGTGATAGACTGTAGAATGCACAGCAGCACACTGAATGTTGGAAAAGATGCCAAATTTTGCATTACATCCTTACTTTTATTTCCTAAATGTAACACATGTCAAAATGGAATATAAACCACTCAGTTGTGAATAGCTAATGGGGGGATTATCAGAATTGCATAATTTTCTTAATAAAAAGAATCTCAGAAACAATCTAATTCTTTACACTCATTTTCAGATGTGAAAAATTCCAGTAGGAAATAACACCACATTGCAGATCAGAAGATATGAAAGCTACAGCTCTGAGATCAGAAGCCAACTTTGCTGACAGCAAGGTCAATATTTCTTTGTATCTATGTAATGTTATTATCATTGATGTTCTTACCTAAATTGTGTCCTAGATTTATTCATGTAACATTTTTTTTTTAAGAAAATCATGTGTCAAACATTGAAAGGCACAACATTTCTATTTAGAGGGGAAAAATGTTTTAAGTTATTTAGTTTCTGAGGGTTCTGAAGAGTCATTTCCTTTTTTGGTGGTGACATCAGCAGCCCAGAAATTACAAAAAGATGTGTTGCTTTGATGTTTAGATCAAAATATATCATATTTAGATATATCCATATATCTAAAGTACTGGAGTTTCAGCTTTAGCATCATATAGTCATTTACCTGAGTTACTGATAAAAACAAAACCTAACAGATTATTCATCATTATGCATTATGGGCTTACTTATTGTCTTCCTTCTCTGTATAGACTCTTACCAGAATCCATCTCCCAACACTCCCTCCCTCTTTTCACATATTCTCACTTTTCCCTTAGGAACAGGAATTTTATATAGGAACATCCACTCTTAAAAAAAAAAAAAAAGAACAAAACCTCTTCTCTTAGAGTTCCCTTCCAATTTTTGCTGTGGAGAACCTAATTAGGAGAACCTAATTCTTGCATTACTTTACCAACAAAGGTTCGCCTAATCAAGGCTATGGTCTTTCCTGTGGTCATGTATGGATGTGAGAGCTGGACTGTGAAGAAGGCTGAGCACCGAAGAATTGATGCTTTTGAACTGTGGTGTTGGAGAAGACTCTTGAGAGTCCCTTGGACTGCAAGAAGATACAACCAGTCCATTCTGAAGGAGATCAATCCTGGGATTTCTTTGGAAGGAATGATGCTAAAGCTGAAACTCCAGTATTTTGGCCACCTCATGCGAAGAGTTGACTCATTCGAGAAGACTCTGATGCTGGGAGGGATTGAGGGCAGGAGGAGAAGGGGATGACAGAGGATGAGATGGCTGGATGGCATCACTGACTCGATGGATGCGAGTCTGGGTGACCTCCGGGAGCTGGTGATGGACAGGGAGGCCTGGCGTGCTGCAGTTCATGGGGTCACAAAGAGTCGGACACGACTGAGCGACTGATCTGATCTGATCTGATCTGAATTCTTGCTGAGAATTTGATCCCTCCTAATGCATTCTCCAAATGAACCTCTTATTTTTCGGCTGTGAGTCAGGTGCCTTACATGGAAGAAGGTTAGTTAACTTTTTCATTTTCCACTTCTATCATCCATCTGTTAAGATGATAGCAGTTGGGGAGAGATCACAGAAATAATTACTGAGATATGAAGTTATCAAAATATATTATTTCATATGAATCTTTCCTAGGATTTTGAAAAACTACATTATGTGAAATATTACTTCTGACTGATGGATATTGAAGAAAGAATTACGGAAGTTTAGAAGAATGGTTAACTAGTTCAGATCAGATCAGATGAGTCGCTCAGTCGTGTCCGACTCTTTGCAATCCCAAGAATCGCAGCACGCCAGGCCTCCCTGTCCATCACCAACTCCTGGAGTTCACTCAGACTCACGTCCATCGAGTCAGTGATGCCATCCAGCCATCTCATCCTCTGTCGTCCCCTTCTCCTCCTGCCCTCAATCCCTCCCAGCGTCAGAGTCTTCTCCAATGAGTCAACTCTTCCCATGAGGTGGCCAAAGAACTGGAGTTTCAGCTTTAGCATCATTCCTTCCAAAGAAATCCCAGGGCTGATCTCCTTCAGAATGGACTGGTTGGATCTCCTTGCAGTCCAAGGGACTCTCAAGAGTCTTTTCCAACACCACAGTTCAAAAGCATCAATTCCTCTGCGCTCAGCCCTCTTCACAGTCCAGCTCTCACATCCATACATGACCACAGGAAAAACCATAGCCTTGACTAGGTGAACCTTTGTTGGCAAAGTGATGTCTCTGCTTTTGAATATGCTATCTAGGTGGGTCATAACTTTCCTTCCAAGGAGTAAGCGTCTTAATTTCATGGCTGCAGTCACCATCTGCAGTGATTTTGGAGCCCAGAAAAATAAAGTCTGACACTTTTTCCAATGTTTCCCCATCTATTTCCCATGAAGTGATGGGACAAATGCTACAAATAGCTGTGAAAAGAAGACAAGCGAAAAGTAAAGGAGAAAAAGGAAAGATATGAGCATCTGAATGCAGAGTTCCAAAGAATAGCAAGAAGAGATAAGAAAGCCTTCTTCAGTGATCAATGCAAAGTAATAGAGGAAAACAACAGAATGGGAAAGACTAGGGATCTCTTCAAGAAAATCAGAGATACCAAAGGAACAGTTCATGCAAAGATGGGCTCGATAAAGGACAGAAATGGTATGGACCTAACGGAAGCAGAAGATATTAAGAAGAGTTGGAAAGAATACACAGAAGAACTGTACAAAAAAGATCTTCACAACCCAGATAATCACGATGGTGTGCTCACTGACCTAGAGCCAGACATCCTGGAATGTGAAGTCAAGTGGACCTTAGAAAGCATCACTATGAACAAAGCTAGTGGAGGTGATGGAATTCAGTGGAGCTATTCCAAATCCTGAAAGATGATGCTGTGAAAGTGCTGTACTCAATATGCCAGCAAATTTGGAAAACTCAGCAGTGGCCACAAGATTGGAAAAGGTCAGTTTTCATTACAATCCCAAATAAATGAAATGCCAAAGTATGCTCAAACTACAATTGCACTCATCTCACAGGCTAGTAAAGTAATGCTCAAAATTCTCCAAGCCAGGCTTCAGTGAACCGTGAACTCCCTGATGTTCAAGCTGGTTTTAGAAAAGGCAGAGGAACCAGAGATCAAATTGCCAACATCCGCTGGATCATGGAAAAAGCAAGAGAGTTCCAGAAAAACATCTATTTTTACTTTATTGACTATGCCAAAGCCTTTGACTGTGTGGATCACAATAAACTGTGGGCAATTCTGAAAGAGATGGGAATACCAGACCACCTGATCTGCCTCTTGAGAAATTTGTATGCAGGTCAGGAAGCAACAGTTAGAACTGGACATGGAACAACACACTGGTTCCAAATAGGAAAGGAGTTCATCAAGGCTGTATATTGTCACCTTGTTTTTTAACTTATATGCAGAGTACATCATGAGAAATGCTGGACTGGAAGAAACACAAGTTGGAATGAAGATGGCTGGGAGAAATATCAATAACCTCAGATATGCAGATGACACCACCCTTATAGCAGAAAGTGAAGAGGAACTCAAAAGCCTCTTGATGAAAGTGAAAGTGGAGAGTGAAAAAGTTGGTTAACTAGTTAGGTGATAGAAACACACTGAATGAAATCTTTTGCATTTTCTTGAAAAGCTGTTCATGCACCTAATGAAATCTTGGCTAGATAAAGAAGATTAAAGTCAAAATATATCAAATTCAGACTTAAATTGAGGAAAGTGGGGATGACTTAAATCAAATCCCTTATGACCATACAGTGGAAGTGAGAAATAGATTTAAGACACTAGATCAGATAAACAGAATGCCTGATGAACTATGGACGGACGTTCCTGACATTGTACAGGAGACAGGGAGCAAGAACACCCCCAAGAAAAAGAAATGCAAAAAAGCCAAATGACTGTCTGAGAAGGCCTTACAAATAGGTGTGAAAATAAGAGAAACAAAAAGCAAAGGAGAAAAGAAAGATATACCCATTTAAATGCAGAGTTCTAAATAATAGCAAGGAGAAATACGAAAGCCTTCCTCAGCAATCAATGCAAAGAAATAGAGGAAAACAATAGAAAGGGAAAGACTAGAGATCTCTTCAAGAAAATTAGAGATACCAAGGGAACATTTCATGCAAAGATGGGCTTGATAAAGGACAGAAATGGTATGGACCTAACAGAAGCAGAAGATATTAAGAAAAGGTGGCAAGAATACACAGAAGAACTGTACAAAAAAGATCTTCACGACCCAGATAATCACGAAGGTTTGATCACTTCCACTCACCTAGAGCTGGACATCCTGGAATGTGAAGTCAAGTGGGCCTTAGGAAGCATCACTATTAACAAAACTAGTAGAGGTTATGGAATTCCAGTTGAGCTATTTCAAATTCTAAAAGATAATGTTGTGAAAGTGCTGCTTTCAAGGTGCCAGCAAATTTGGAAAACTCATCAGTGGCCACAGGACTGGAAAAGGTCCGTTTTCATTCCAATCCCAAAAAAAGGCAATGGCAAAGAATGCTCAACCTACTGCACAATTGCACTCATCTAACACACTAGTAAAGTAATGCTCAAAATTCTCCAAGCTAGGTTTCAGCGTGAACCATGAACTTCCAGATGTTCAAGCTGGTTTTAAAAAGGCAGAGGAATCAGAGATCAAATTGCCCACATCTGCTGGATCATGGAAAAAGCAAGAGAGTTCCAGAAAAACATCTATTTCTGCTTTATTGACTATGCCAAAATCTTTGATTTTGTGGATCACAATAAACTGTGGAAAATTCTGAAAGACATGAGAATACCAGACCACCTGATCTGCCCCTTGAGAAACCTGTATGCAGGTCAGGAAACAACAGTTAGAACTGGACAGGGAACAACAGACTGGTTCCAAATAGGAAAAGGAGTATGTCAAGGTGGTTTAATGCCACCCTGCTTGTTTAACTTAAATGCAGAGTACGTCATGAGAAACGCTGGGCTGGAGGAAGCACAGGTGGAATCAAGATTGTCGGGAGAAATATCAATAACCTCAAGTAGGTGACACCACCCTTATGGCAGATAGTGAAGAAGAACTAAAGAGTCTCTTGATGAAGGTGAAAGAGGAGAGTGAGAAAGTTGGCTTTAAGCTCAACATTCAGAAAACTAAGATCATGGCATCTGGTCCCATCATTTCATGGCAAATAGATGGGGAAACAATGGAAACCGTGGCTGACTTTATTTTTCTAGGCTCCAAAATCTTTGCGGATGTTGATTGCTGCCATGAAATTAAAAGACGCTTACTCCTTGGAAGGAAAGTTATGACCAACCTAGACAACATATTAAAAGACATAGATATTACTCTGTCAATAAAGGTCCCACTAGTCAAGGCAACGGTTTTTCCAGTAGTCATGTATGGATGTGAGAGTTGGACTATAAAGAAAGCTGAGTGCAGAAGAGTTGATGCTTTTGAACTGTGGTGTTGGAGAGGACTCTTGAGAGTCCCATGTACTGAAAGGAGATCCAACCAGTCCATCCTAAAGGAGATCAGTCTTGGGTGTTCATTGGAAGGATTGATGTTGAAGCTGAAACTCCAATACTTTGGCCAACTGATGCGAAGAACTGACTCATTTGAAAAAACCCTGATGCTGGGAAAGATTGATGGCAGGAGGAGGAGGGGATGACAGAACATGAGATGGCTGGATAGCATCACGGACACAATTGACATGGGTTTGGGTGGACTCTGGGAATTGGTGATGGACAGGGAGGCCTGGCGAGCTGTGGTTCGTGGGGTCGGAAAGAGTCGGACACAACTGAGTGACTGAACTGAACTGATTAGTAAATATATCATGATATATCTGTCTACAAAAAAGGGATAAGCATAGGAAGTAATTTCCGATTTCCAAAAAGAAAAGAAGAAATCTGAAAGTAAAATACAGTCCAGTAATTTGCGGACTTACAGGATTGGAAGAGGCTACCATCTCCTCCCATGAAGGAAAAGATAAATGTGAAAAGCTGTATGAACAATGCTGTGTGATTCTGACTCAATGCTGCAATAAACCATAAATGTGATCATGATGTATACTTGGACTATATCTGAATTAAATAAAGTGTCCCTAAAAGTAGGTATTTTCAAAATTTATACTTTCAATTGAGCAAAACTGCTCAGGAAACAGGAAACTTTACAGACAGCTCTCTCACCAAAACCTGATCATTTCCATGTACTTGCAACTGAGAAAATATATCTAAGTTGAGAAAATATTCATTAAGAGACTGAAAATAGAGTGAAACAACAATAAAATTAAACAATTATCTATCTACCTATCTACACATTTGAAAAAAGTGAATATTAATGTGTACAAATTAAGAAAAATAATGAGCCAAGTGAAGGGGAGCCGGATACAGAATACAGACGATAATGAATTGATCTGTCTAAATTTCTCTCATAAACATTGAAACTAATGGGCAAAAAAGATGTTGCACTAACTGTAGATTCTAAATACAAGATGGAATATATGTAAACTTGGGACTCTAGGTGGTAAGGCTTTTTCCTATGTGAATATGGGTTAATAATTCTAAACCAATTAAACATTCAAACTGAACAAATAAGTGAATGGATGACAGATGGTAGAATTCAAATTTCTCACTATTTGAAAGGGTGGTTATAGACATCCAAGGGGGCAATGGTTAGGAGGAAGCATGTCCTACTTTATAAATTTCAGAAACCTCAGCAACTGATCTCATTAAACTCAGTATAGGCACAAATATATGGAGAGATAGATTAGTATATACAAATATGTTTCCTAGTTCTGTCCGCTAAAGGGCATAGAAGACACTCAGTTTATAACAGCACACCATTTCCCAGATCTTGGCTTCTAATGATATTCTTCAATAAAAGGAATATATAGAGAGATTCCTTAAAGAAATAGATGATTATAGGGCTAAGGTAAGGAATGAAAAAAAAAAAAAAAAAAGGGACAGAGCATCTTGCAGTAAACAAAAGGTTAACAAAACAATTAAAAGCAAAATATATCACAATATTGGGGTGCAACAAACTCAAGAGCTGGGAGCTCTAAATTAAGAAAAAATTAGAACAATTCTGGAACTAGTTGATCAACAAGAAAGTTATATGATATTAAATTATAACCCCAAATTGTAAGTATCCTTTAGCCCATACTGGTATAAATGACTAACTGAATAAATACATAAATAAATGACAAAATTCCAGCAAAGAATTCAAAAAAATTTATGAACTTAGTATCCCTCCATGATGTGGAGCATAACTCTCTAGCCCTTAAGTGTCAGATAAGCAAAGTAACTTTCTATTAAAAGATTAATCATTCTATAATTGGAAAGGAGTATGTCAAGGCTGTATATTGTCACCCTGTTTATTTAACTTATATACAGAATACATCATGCAAAATGTCAGACTGAAAGAAGAATGAGCTGGAATCAAGATTGCTGAGAGAAATATTAATAACCTCAGATATGCAGATGACACCATCCCTATGGCAGAAAGTGAAGAAGAACTAAAGAGCCTCTTGATGAAAGTGAAAGAGGTGAGTGAAAAAGTTGGCTTAAAACTCAACCTTCAAAAAACTAAGATCATGGCATCTGGTACCATCACTTCACAGCAAATAGATGGGTAAACAATAGAAACAGTGACTGACTTGATTTTCTTGGGCTCCAAAGGTACTGCAGATGGTGACTGCAGCCATAAAATTCAAAGATGCTTGCTCCTTGGAAGAAAAGCTATGACTAACCTAGACAGAGTATTAAAAAGCAGAAACATTATTTTGCTGAAAAAAGTCTGTATAGTCAAAGCTATGGTTTTTTCCAGCAGATTCATTTTGATATATGGCAAAACCAATACAATATTGTAAAGTTAAAAAAAATTTAAAAAAAAAAAAAAAAAACAAGTCCACAGCCAAAAAATAAATAAATAAAATAAAAAGAAAGCTGAGTACCCAAGAATAGATACTTTGAGCTGTGGTGTTGGAGAAGACTCTTGAGAATTCCTTGGACTGCAAGGAGATCCAACTAGTCAATCCTAAAGGAAATAAGTCCTGAATATTCATTGGAAGGACTGATGTTGAAGCTGAAGCTCCAAAACTTTGCCCACCTGGTGTGAAGAACTGACTCATTGGAAAAGACCCTGATGCTGGGAAAGAAGGAAGGCATGAAGAGGAGCGGATGACAGCAGATGAGATGGTTGGATGGCATCACTGACTCAATGGACATGAGTTTGGGCAAGCTCTGGGAGTTGGTAATAAACAGTGCAGACTGGAGTGCTGAAGTCCATGGGGTCACAAAAATTTCGACATGACTGAGTGATTGAATTGAACTTGACAAAGAGTATATCAGCTGGGTAATAAAGGTCAATACCAGCAGTGATATCATGTTGATAGCATAGCATATACCTTTGATGGCAGAAAGTGAAGAGGAACTAAAAAGCCTCTTGATGAAAGTGAAAGTGGAGAGTGAAAAGGTTGGCTTAAAGCTCAACATTCAGAAAACGAAGATCATGGCATCTGGCCCCATCACTATATGGGAAATAGATGAGGAAACAGTGGAAACAGTGTCAGACTTTAATTTTCTGGACTCCAAAATCACTGCAGATGGTGACAGCAGCCATGAAATTAAAAGATGCTTACTCCTTGGAAGGAAAGTTATGACCAACCTAGATAGCATATTCAAAAGCAGAGACATTACTTTGCCAACAAAGGTTTGCCTAGTCAAGGCTATGCTCTTTCCTGTGGTTGTATGGATGTGAGAGTTGGACTGTGAAGAAGGCTGAGCGCAGAAGAATTGATGCTTTTGACCTGTGTTGTTGGAGAAGACTCTTGAGAGTCCCTTGGACTGCAAGAAGATCCCACCAGTCCATTCTGAAGGAGATCAGCCCTGGGATTTCTTTGGAAGGAATGATGCTAAAGCTGAAACTCCATTATTTTGGCCACCTAATGCAAAGAGTTGACTCATTGGAGAAGACTCTGATGCTGGGAGGGATTGAGGGCAGGAGGAGAAGGGGACGACAGAGGATGAGATGGCTGGATGGCATCACTGACTCGATGGACGTGAGTCTGAGTGAACTCCGGGAGTTGGTGATGGACAGGGAGGCCTGGCGTGCTGCAGTTCATGGGATCGCAAAGAGTCGGACACGACTGAGTGACTGATCTGATCTGATCTGATCTGATACCTTTGATATTAATTGATGAGGTTGACACTTAACCTCTGTGATCTTCATACCCAAACCCACAGCCACTGTATAATGATAAATGAAAAAAAAAAAAAATCAATCCAAACTACTCATATCTAACAATTACTTCTGAAAACAGTCAAGGTCATCAAAAGAAAGGGAAATCTCAAAAACTTACACTTCAAATAATTCTAAGGAAGCATGGAAACTAAATGCAATGTGGTATCCTGGATAAGATTTTGGAACAGCAGCAACAGGTAGAAACTAAAGTGAAAGTGAAGTGAAAGTGAAAGTTGCTCAATTTTTTTCAGCTCTTTGTGACCCCATGGACTATATATATAGTCAATAGAATTCTCAAGGCCACAATACTTTAGTGAGTAGCTTTTCCCTTCTCCAGGGTATCTTCCTAATCGAGGGATTGCACCCAGGTCTCCCGCATTGCAGGCTGATGCTTTACCAGCTGAGTCAAAAGGGAAGCCCAAGAACACTGGAGTGGGTAGACTATCCCTTCTCCAGCAGATCTTTCCTCACCCAAGAATAGAGCAGGGGTCTCCTGCATTGCAGGTAGATTCTTTACAAACTGAGCTATAAGGGAAGCCCTAAAGGAAATCCAAATAAAGTCTGAAGTTAGATAACAGTAACATGTCAATATTGGTTCATTGTGTTACTTGAATGTGATAAATGCACCCTAATAATAACAGGGACATCTGACTATGGATATATTTAAGAACTCTCTATAATATTCTTTCAATTTGCCTATAAATATAAAACAAATTTAAAATAAAAGTTTATTACATATGAAAAAAAAAAAACAAACAAAAATAACCATGGATTTGCATGAAGACTCATAGGACTTACAGGAATTTCAGGTTTACCATTCCAAAACAAATAGGTCAATTTACACAGTTTTTAAAATACTACTTAGTAATCAATCAAAAATCAAATTAATAAAATTAAAACACAAAATTAAGCAGGTTTGATTTATGTGTGTTATTATGCATCTCAAAAGTTTGTATGAACTTTGCATGTGGAAATACCATAATAATAGGAAAGAGATCACATAATCAGGACAAATTAATATACTGATATTTTCAATTATGTCATAGTACTAGGTTTAAAAGATAATTATGCATTCACTGTTTTGGCAATTATAGGTCATCTGTAATAGATATAGCTTTTGAAGAAACTTAGTTTCCTATTTAATTTTTTTAAATTTATTTACTGTGGAAAATTCTGAAAGAGATGGGAATACCAGACCACCTGACCTGCCTCTTGAGAAACCTATATGCAGGTCAGGAAGCAATAGTTAGAACTGGACATGGAACAACAGACTGGTTCCAAATAGGAAAAGGAGCATGTCAAAGCTGTTTATTGTCATCCTGTTTATTTAACTTATATGCAGAGTACATCATGAGAAACGCTGGGCTGGAAGAAGCACAACCTGGAATAAATATTGCTGGGAGAAATATCAATAACCTCAGATATGCAGTTGACACTACCCTTATGGCAGAAAGTGAAGAGGAACTAAAAAGCCTTTTGATGAAAGTGAAAGAGGAGACTGAAAATGTTGGCTTAAAGCTCAACATTCAGAAAATGAAGATGATGGCATCTGGTCCCATCTCTTCATGGGAAATAGATGGGGAAACAGTCCAAACAGTGTCAGACTTTATTTTTGGGGGCTCCAAAATCATTGCAGATAGTGATTGCAGCCATGACATTAAAAGATGCTTACTCCCTGAAAAGAAAGTTATGACCAACCTAGACAGCATATTCAAAAGCAGAGACATTACTTTGCCAACAAAGATCTGTCTAGTCAAGGCTATGGTTTTTCCTGTGGTCATGTATGGATGTGAGAGCTGAACTGTGAAGAAAGCTGAGCACCAAAGAATGGATGCTTTTGAACTGTGGTGTTGGAGAAGACTCTTGAGAGTCCCTTGGACTGCAAAAAGATCCAACCAGTCCATTCTGATGGAGATCAGCCCTGGGATTTCTTTGGAAGGAATGATGCTAAAGCTGAAACTCCAGTACTTTGGCCACCTCATGCGAAGAGTTGACTCATTGGAGAAGACTCTGATGCTGGGAGGGATTGAGGGCAGGAGGAGAAGGGGACGACAGAGGATGAGGTGGCTGGATGGCATCACTGACTCGATGGGTATGGGTCTGAGTGACCTCCGGGAGCTGGTGATGGACAGGGAGGCCTGGCGTGCTGCGGTTCATGGGGTCGCAAAGTGTCGGACACGACTGAGCGACTGATCTGATCTGATCTGATCTGATGCTGCTCCTCTGTCCATGGGAATTTTCCAAGCAAGAATACTACAGTGGGTTTCTATGCCCTTCTCCAGGGGGATCTTCCCAACCCAGGGATTGAACCCAGGTTTTCTGCATTACAGGTAGATTCTTTACCCTTTGAGCCACCAGGGAAGCCCAAATAAATACTAACATAAAGCAAGTCTAGAACACAGAGGCTGCTGATGTAGCATTCCATGGAGGAGAATATTTTCCCTCTTCACTGCAATTTCCTTACTATTTACTTAAAACCTTCTAGGGCAAAGTTTCTCAAGTGAATTCTTAAGGTACAGGCTGTCATTGTTTGCAATATTTCAGTACTATAACCTCTAAAATTGTATACACAAATTAGTGAGAATGACAGCTAGATAGCTGTTATGAAGAGGAGGATAGGGAGCTGGACACTAAGGAAATGCAGAGAAGAGGATATGAGCCAATCATTTTGTATGATAATTTTTAGAAAAGGAGTAACCTTTAAAATTAACTATATTAGGGATTCTGTAAGATATTCAAATAATGTATCATACCTCTTGACCCTGAGGGAGTGTCATGTAAAATTCAGAAGACAGATGTAGATAAAGGTTATGTATTTTTTATTTACTCTAATTTTTATCCTATCATTCCAGTATATCATATATAAAAAAAACAAAACAAAACATTTCTCTACTCATGCAGTCTTCAAAATAATGAGATTCCTGGGGAGGGGAATGTCTTGTATGTTTTTTTGCTAAACCTTCTAATTCAGGTCAGACTCCAATAGCTGCTGTTTCAGCATGATTCCACCCCTCACGATAAGAAACTTGTGAAGCAGTCTTCAATGGGTTATACATCCTTCGTTTGGGGAAAGAAAAAAAGGAAAAATAGGATAGATTGTCCTTGGGAATTATACTGTTGCCTACTCACTAGGATGGGTTCTTAGTCCATTGAGTGGTGTTGTTCAGTCAGTGGATACTGGATTTGTAAAAATCATACTGACAATACGAGCACATATTATGTCTCAAGTTCACTGAATATTCATGACATCTTGATATCTTAATAATGCATGTATTATTTATTTTTTTCTATTTGCAAAAGAGAAAACAGATGCACAGAGAGTTTAAAGTAATTATCCACATTTAATCAACTATGAAGTGCCTGGGCACACATTAAAATCCTGTGAGCCTGATTTAAGAGTACATGCTTATAAACTTTATAATTTATCGCCAACATTAAATAAATTCTAAATATTTTACTATGAGTAGTTGGGTTGTATTCCTGGCAACTTAAAGATTTCTACTATCTCTCTGACTTCAAACAAATTGAGCAAAATAATAAACCATGGCTACCAGGATCAAAAGCATTAATGCAGGGAGATCAATTTAGTTAAAATTGTTATCACCATCAAGACACCTTCAACACACAGAAGATGGGACATCTGGAGAATCTACATGCCATTTGGTTCCAGAGGCCTAATTGCCAAGTCTGATAGAAATTCAGATGATTTCAGCCTAATGCTGTAGGACTTGAGACAGAATGGAACTATTTCAAAGCTTGGCTATGCAAGGGTGAAATAATTTAAAAAGTTATGATAGGAGGGGAAGCACATAAAGTTTAATTACTGTAATCAGCATCAATATCATTTAGTGTTTGAATTCTCTTCTTTGGTCCTCCATCTTGTACAAACTTGTACTTCTTTCCATTTTTCATAGATACAATACTTACATGGTCTGTATTTTCCTAAACAATATGAGTATTTGCATCAAGTATATGATATAAAACAAAAGCCTAAAAATGAAACTTTAAGTACCAATTATTGTGAGAGGAAAGATACTCAGATATCTTTTTGTAAAAACACACATTTATTCCCCAGATCTACTCAAAATAACAAATGAAACTGAGCCCTGTGAAGCATTCCTGAAGACAAGATCCCTGTTTGTCCCCCATTTCTTGTTTGCAGGAAAAAATAATTTAGTCTCCTAGGCCTTCTCTGAGTTTCAAAGAGCAGACCCAAGCAGTTATTAGTTTAGAGTAGTGGTGGAGAATAGCATTGAAATATGTATAATATTATATCTGAAATGTATTAATTGTTCAAACTAATCACTGTCATGTTACAATTTGTTCATATTAGATGTTTGTAATGTTTCTGATAATCAATAAAAGAGATTCTTGATACCTATAAAAAATATAGAGTAGTGGTGGAATGCATAAACAAAGGAAAAGCAATTAAGTAAGACAGCTTGAAAAATAAAAAAAATCAATGATAAAAGAGTCTAATTCCAATCCCAAAGAAAGGCAATGCCAAAGAATGTTCAAACTACCACAAAATTGCAGTCGTCTCACACACTAGCAAAGTAATGCTCAAAATTCTCCAAGCTAGGCTTCAAAAGTACATGAACTGAAAACTTCAAGATGTTCAAGCTGGATTTTAAAAAGGCAGAGGAACCAGAGATCAAATTGCCAGCATCTGTTGGATTGTAGAAAAAGGCAAGAGAATTCCAGAAAAGCATCTACTTCTGTTTCATTGGGGGCTTCCTTGGTGGCACAGATTGTAAAGAATCTCCCTGAAATGCAGGAGACCCAGGTTCAATCCCTGGGTTAGGAAGATCCCCTGGAGGAAGAAATGGCAACCCACTCCAGTACACTTGTCTGGAGAATTCCATGGACAGAAGAGCCTAACAGGCTCTCGGTGGACTACATGGTGTCACAAAGAGTCAGACATGACTGACTAACACTACTACACTACTACCGCTTCATTGACTACGCTAAATCCTTTGACTGTGTGGATCCCAACAAACTGTAGAAAATTCTTAAAGAGATGGAGTACCAGATCACCCTGCCTGCCTCCTGAGAAACTGGTATCCAGGTCAAGAAGCAACAGTTAGAACTGGACATGGAAAAACAGACTGTTTGTAATTGGGCAAGGAGTATGTTAAGAATGCATATTCTCACCCTGCTTATTGAGCTTACATGCAGAGTACATCATGCGAAATGCTGGACTGGATGAAGTACAAGCAGAATCAAGACTGCTAGGGAAATCAATCACCTCAGATATGCAGAGGTTAACCTCTTATGGCAGAAAGCAAAGAAAACCTAAAGAGCATCTTGATGAAAGTGAAAGAAAAGAGTGAAAAAGCTGGCTTAAAACTTAACATTCAAAAGAACAAAGATCCTGGCATCAGGTCCCATCACTTCATGGCAAGTAGAAGAGGAAACAATCAAAATACGGAAAACTTTATTTTCCTCGGTTAAAAAATCACTGCAGATGGTGACTGCAGCCATGAAATTAAAAGACGATTGCTCAAGGGAATTTATCTATGACCAACCTAGGGAAGGTAATGATATTAAACTTTGCAAACAAAGTTACATATAGTAAATGCTATGGTTTTTCCAGTAGTCATGTATGGATGTTAGAGTTGGACTCTAAAGAAAACTGAGCACCAAAGAATTGATGCTTTTGAGCTATGGTATTGGAGAAGACTCTTGAGAGTCCCTTAGACTGCAAGGATATGAAACCAGTCAATCCTAAATGAAATCAGTCCTGAACATTCATGAGAAAGACTGATGCTGATGCTGAAACTGAAGCTCCAACACTTTGGCCACCTGATGCAAGAAACTGACTCATTAGAAAAGACCTTGATGCTGGAAAAAATTGAAGGCAGGAGGAGAAGGGGAGAATAGAGTATGACATGGTTGGACGGCATCACATACAGATGGACAAGAGTTTGGGCAAGCTCCGGGAGTTCACGATGGACAGGCAGTCCATGGGGTCTCAAAGAGTCAGACAGGACTGAGGGACTGAACTGAACTGAACTGAATTTCTCCTTAGGAGATAGACAGAACAATATATATCTGCACTGAGCTGTATGTAGAAACTAAGATCCCTTCTCAGGTGGAGGATGGTGACTACATGCTAACCACAAGTACAAAGATCCTAGACTGGCTGAAACCAGAAGGTTAATGATTAAAATTACTAAAACCACCCTGTTAACTTACCACTTACCAATCAGAAGAAAGTTGTGCACCCTCAAACTCTCCACCCCTATTGCTACCTTTAAAAACCCTTCCCTAAAAGCCATCAGGGAGTTTGAGTCTTTTGATTGTGAGCTGTTCATTCACCTTGCTTGTCACACTGAAAATAAAAGCTATACTTTCCTTCATCACAAACTGGTGTCAGTGGGTCAGTTTTGCTCTCCTGCAGGTGAGAAGACCTAAATTCATTTCAGTAACCCGTATACCGATTTCTGATATGAAGCATACACTGGCCATAATTAAATGAGAAAGAGTCCTTATGCTTCCCCATTTCATCTGGAACATATTAGCAGATTGCAAAATTGTGATTTGTCTACAAATTATAAATGAAATATGGTCAAGAAAGCTCAATATTCCTCTGGGCATGAACATTTACACTACAGTTTTTTATGGACTCTAGACTCCTGATCATCTTTTCTTATTTACCCTAAAAAATTGGCAATTCTAATTTCTCTGTCCCTTTGACATGTAAATCTTCTCTCAAACTCCTGTCAGTGTTTTACAACCCTAGAATATCTTTTTCAAGGACTTGGGAGCCATCCCTTTACAATGTAATAACTGGGAAAAATACTGTTCTAATCTCTTGGTTTCTATGATAATTAGCAAACACACACGACCTAATTGCACTGACCAACCTCATCCCTAACATTCTCTGATATATTTACACTAGTAAACTCCAGCACTTAAAAATTATATTTCTGTTTGTTTCACTGGAGTTGAGTTCAATCCCTCTTTCTTACTGCAATAGTCTTAAATAAAGCCTCTCTTCTTGTTTAAACTGTCTGGTGCAATTTTTTTTTATTTTGTCATAAATGCATAATAACTAGATAACTGATTTATGAATAACTTAATATACATACATTTCCCATATAATTGAAGTGAAGTGAAGAGAATTGAAAGTCACTCAGTCATGTCCAACTCTTTGCTACCCCATGGACTGTAGCCTGTCAGGCTCCTCTGTCCATGGAATTCTCCAGGCAAGAATATTGGAGTGGATTGCCATTCCCTTCTCTTGGAATCTTCCCAATCCATGGATCAAACCCTGGTATCGTGCATTGCAGGTGAATTATTTACCATCTGAGCCACCAGGAAAGCCCTCCCATATAATCAATCTTCCATTTTTTGACAAATGACTTTTAAAAATCTATAGTAGATATCCTCAAATTCTAAACCCATTTAAAATCTCCACTTTAAATGTTTCTTTTATTGTTGTTGTTGTTGCTGCTGCTGTAGTTTTTCTCTGTATACATTCATCATATATCTTCACAAAAATTAGGAGAATGTGAAAAAAATCACACAAAATCCTTACTGTTTCTTTCTTATTTCTTTCTTTGTCAGTGTTCAGATTGCTGAGACAGTCTATATTATTAAGCAGGAAGTTGTACCTTCAGCTGCAAGTAAAATATACCTTATTCAAATTCTTCTAACTCATAGAGGCTTTTGTTAGTTCTAAGTCCAGAAATAAGCTTTTTAGGCTGTTGACTGCTCAAAGATTTTATTAATATCTCATCTTCCTGTTTTCCTTGTTAACTCTCCTGACACATGTTTCTTTTCTCATGGCTGTGACAGGATAGTTGTCAATTCAGTTATTATATCCACATTTAAAAAGTAGAAGTGCAAGGGGTGCACCAGTAACACTGAAGGGTTGAAGGAGTCCTTATCGTAAGCTTCTCCCTTTAATAAACTTTCCTGGGAATTAAGAGTGACTTCACTTTTAATTTTATTAGCTAGAGTTAGGCTAAAAGACAAGCTATAGCTATAAGGTATTCTGAGAAGTAAGTCCATTTGTTCAATATCCATGTTAGATGAAGTCAAGAGAGAATGACTATGAAGGACTTTGGAATAGTCAATTCACAAAGTCAGCTTTTACATTTTTATTTGTGTTTTATCAGTGTTATGCAAAATAATTTACATCAAAGCAGGTACATTTTATTTTACTTCAATGAATGTTTCTTTCTCTCACACACAGACACACACACATGCAATCACAATCACATTTAAGCATCACTGCATTGAGAAGAACCTGGAGAAGGGAATAGCAACCCACTCCAGTATCTTGCCTGGAGAATTCCATGGACAGAGGAGCCTGGTGGGCTACAGTCCATGGGGTCACAAAGAGTAGGACATGGCTGAGCAACTAATATTTTCACTTTCTATAGTGGTAATATTATAGGCAGAATATGTACAAAGCACTTGAAGAGGTAGAAAAAGTCCATTTTTCCTGCACAAGTCTGAAACAACCTCAAAGGAAAAGTCATATTTGGCTAGCCCCTGGAGGTGATATGTTCTGAAGGTGGGAATAAAAGGTGATATTAAAGGACATTGCAAGAAGAAAAACAGCATGGATACAAACAAAGCATTGTACAAGTGCATGATATGTTCTGGGAGGTGTAAATAATTTAACTTTTCTAGATATGACATTTTTTCACACTTTTTAATGTATCACTTCTTAGAAGTGAGTCTTTTTTTTATTCTAACTCATTTAATGAGCACTTGGCAAGATGAAAGATATAAGCAGCAAGTAGCACTGAGCTTACTCTCAAGGAATTCATCGTTTCACTGGAAATTATGGCAGTAATATTCCAGTAAACAAAACAGGTATTTTGAAATTTTAGTAAAGTGATCTGTGATTACAAAAAATACAAAGTTCTCATTGAGAAACTTATCCTAATGATATTCTAGGCTTATTATTTTGTGACAAGATACCAAAATATGGTGATCTACATGTATCTTTTAAAAGATGGCTTCCCAGGTGGTGCTAGTGGTAAATAGACAGCCTGCCAATGCAGGAGACCGAAGAATTGTTTGAAAAGACATTTAGGATCATGAAATGCTAAAATTGCATGTGTTATTTTTGGATGTATGGGTGAAGTCAGTCTTAATTACAAATATCTTAACTCTTTGCAAGTTTCCTATTTTTCACCAGAATAGGGGCTACATTTTTGTTGTTTTAGTATCTTACTATTTCTAAGACACATGCAAAAAACTAAATGCATAGTGATTAATAGCTAAGCTACTAGATTTTTCTTAGGGATACATTTTCATCCAATATAGAGCATCAACATTTATTTTATTTGGTACAGGTCTCAATGGTATTTCTGACTAATATAATAAAACTATATATTTTATACTGAAACATGTTCACTTTGTAAACTCAAGAACTTTTCATGAGGCTTGGTTTATGACATGACATTTAGTGAAGAAATAATTTTAAAATTTACCTTTAGAAGATTCATCTTATATAGTCTTAACTATTCTTACTTTCATTTACCTTATCTCTTGGGGAAAGCGTATCATATATAAGTGCATACTCAGACATACACAGACATACTCTTCTACTAAGAAGAAAATATTTTCGAATATTAAAACAAAAATTTTTTAAAACTTTGAAAGTATGATACTCATTGAGGTGTGCTTTTATAAAAAGTGCAGAAAATCACTGGATTTTTGCAGAAGGAGTTCAGCATACTGATATTTTATAAATTGATTAAAATATTTTTGTGTGCATGTGTATTGTTTTTCTTGATTTCCTTATAACATTACCTGAAAATAAGCTAAATATAGGGAAGGTTCTTCAGGACAAAAAATTAGGGTTAGAGAATCTTTTAATGTGTTTTTAGTTGGAGACAAAATTATAAGTTGCAGATGTTTATACAATTCAAGAAAATTGTATAATGTATGATAAAACAAAACATATGAGCTTCACAATATGAATCCCCTTCATTTTTGGCAAGTACAATACTTCTCCCAAAAGACTAATTACTAGCTCAGATTGGTTACTTTCTCCTCCAAGGTTAATATTGCCATGATTCTGTCATGATAATCCACTCAGCCTATTAAGGAGGGTGACCATGTCTTCTCTGATATCCCTAGGATATGGTTCAAAATTTTATAGGAAATAATTTTTACTTTATTAGTTTTCTCTTTAAGGGCTTCCCTGGTAGCTCAGCTGGTAAAGAATCTGCCTGCAAGGTGGGAAACCTGGGTTCAATCCCTGGGTTGGGAAGATTTCCTGGAGAAGGGAAAGGCTACCCACTCCAGTATTCAGGCCTAGAGAATTCCATGGACTAGACAGTCCATGTCAGACACAACTGAGCAACTTTCACTTTCTCTTTGAGATAATGTCTATATCTGAATATCTCAGCTCATTCTCTGTGTACCATCTCTTTAGTACCATCTCTAATGGGCTTTTGGTGTATGTGTGTGTGTGTCTGTGTGTATGCATGTGCTTGTGTATTCCTCATATTTTCATGCCTGTTTTAGTCACCTGAGGCCACTGAAAAGGTTTTAAATTTGAGCTGTGTTTGTCTGAGTGATTACCTGTATATCAGGAAGCCTGTTGATGTCAAGCAGCCTAAAGAGAGAAACAATGAATTTGCATTCTTGTAGCTGTCTCCTGTAAGCAATTGGTAATAAGTTATAGATGAAAAGCTCATGGTCTGTTCAGTTCAGTTGCTCAGTTGTGTCCCAACTCTTTGAGACCCCATGGGCACCATGGACAGCACGCCACACCTCCCTGTCCATCACCAACTACAGGAGTTTACTCAAACTCATGTCCATTGAGTTGGTGATGACATCCAACCATCTCATCCTCTGTTGTCCCCTTCTCATCCTGCATTCAATCTTTCCCAACAACAGATCAGATCAGATCAGTCGCTCAGTCGTGTCCGACTCTTTGCAACCCCATGAACTGCAGCACGCCAGGCCTCCCTATCCATCACCAGCTCTTGGAGGTCATTCAGACTCACATTCTTCGAGTCAGTGATGCCATCCAGCCATCTCATCCTCTGTTGTCCCCTTCTCCTCCTGCCCCCAATCCCTCCTCCCAGCATCAGAGTCTTCTCCAATGAGTCAACTCTTCGCATGAGGTGGCCAAAATACTGGAGTTTCAGCTTTAGCATCATTCCTTCCAAAGAAATCACAGGGTTGATCTCCTTCAGAATGGACCGGTTGGATCTCCTTGCAGTCCAAGGGACTCTCAAGAGTCTTCTCCAACACCACAGTTCAAAAGCATCAATTCTTTGGCGCTCAGCCTTCTTCACAGTCCAGCTCTCACATCCATACATGACCACAGGAAAGACCATAGCCTTGACTAGGTGAACCTTTGTTGACAAAGTAATGTCTCTGCTTTTGAATATGCTATCTAGGTTGGTCATAACTTTCCTTCCCAGGAGTAAGCGTCTTTTAATTTCATGGCTGCAGTCACGATCGGCAGTGATTTTGGAGCCCAGAAAAATAAAGTCTGGCACTGTTTCCACTGTTTCTCCATCTATTTCCCATGTAGTGATGGGACCAGATGCCATGATTTTCGTTTTCTGAATGTTGAGCTTTAAGACAACCTTTTCACTCTCCACTTTCACTTTCATCAAGAGGCTTTTGAGTTCCTCTTCACTTTCTGCCATAAGGGTGGTATCATCTGCATATCTGAGGCTATTGATATTTCTTCCAGCAATCTTGATTCCAGCTTGTGCTTCATACAGCCAAGCATTTCTTATGATGTATTCTGCCTATAAGCTAAATAAGCAGGGTGACAAAATATAGCCTTGAAGTACTCCTTTTTCAATTTGGAACCAGTCTGTTGTTTCATTTCAGTTCTAACTGTGATTTATTGACCTTCATACAAATTTCTCAGAAGGGAGGTCAGGTGGTTTGGTATTCCCATCTTTTGAAGAATTTTCCACGGTTTGTTGTGATCCACACAGTCAAAGGCTTTGGCATAATCAGTATAACAGAAGTTGATGCTTTTCTGGAACACTCTTGCTTTTTCAATGATCCAATGGATGTTGGCAATTTGATCTCCTGTTCCTCTGCTTTTTCTAAATCCAGCTTGAACATCTGGAAGTTCATAGTTCACGTACTGTTGAAGGCTGGCTTGGAGAATTCTGAGCAGTACTTTGCTAGTATGTGCAATGAGTGCAATTGTGTGGTAGTTTGAACATTCTTTGGCATTGCCTTTCTTTGGGATTGGAATGAAAAACTGACCTTTTCCAGTCCTGTGGCCACTGCTGAGTTTTCCAAATTTGCTGGCATATTGAGTGCAACATTTTCACAGCATCATCTTTTAGGATTTGAAATAGCTCAACTGGAATTCTATCACCTCCTCTAGCTTTGTTTGTAGTGATGGTTCCTAAGGTCCACTTGCATTCCAGGATGTTTGGCTCTAGGTGAGTGAGCATATCATCATGATTATCTGGGTTGTGAAGAATTTTTGGGTATATTTCTTCTGTGTATTCTTGCCACATCTTCTTAATATCTTCTGGTTCTGTTAGATCAATACTATTTCTGTCCTTTATTGTGCCAATCTTTGCATGAAAATTTCCCATGGTATCCCTAATTATCTTGGAAGAGATCTTTAGTCTTTCCTAATCTATTATTTTCTTTCTTTTTTTTTTTTTTTTTTTTAGATTCTTCGTATTGATCACTGAGGAAGCTTTAGGGCTCTACAAGAGGCTGGCACCAAGAGAAGTCATTCTGTCATAAGTGGTAATTGTAAGAATCATGGGTCAGGGGCCAGGCTGCTAGAAGTGACTTGGGTCAGGTGCACATACTAGTTATTTGACTGTTCAGATTCTATCAGAACACTTTTGTATCAGTTATGAGTATGACAGAGACAGTTACAGAGTCACTGTGATAGATATCTTTCAAACCTAGTAAAGACAATAAGATAATTTCATTTACTTTAAGAAAGACCATCAAAAATATGCCCAGCTCTATTTTAAAAAGAACAAAATTGGAGGGGAAGTATAAATAACTCAAGAATTATTTAAAATTTAAAGTTAATTATATCTCTGTATTGAGAATAATCAAAATGTTTGTCTCCATTGGATGAAACATCTTATTTGCACTTTTTTCCCAATATTTTGAGATTTTCCATTAGCCGCAGATCTAAGATATCTGACAACGAAGTCGCTGATATTTTAAAAATATTATAAAAGTGTTCAAGGAAACCTGGAAAAAAAACCCCAATTTTTTCTACAATGAGTTGTATATCAAAGAAACTTTAATTATCTCATTTTCAGTTTTTTACTCAGATGTCTTTGTCAGTGATAGTTCTTAGTGACTTTACCCTCTAACAGAATATAGGACTTAATAAGTAAACCTAAATAGAGAAGACCTGGTACCACAAACATAAATCTACTAGTGGATTCCTGATACATCTTCCTGGTTAAATAACAAATCCTAAGACCCAGTTTTTTCATAAAAGCTCACATACAAAAAAAGAATAAAAAAAAAAAAAAAACTAGTGAAATTAATTAAGCCTGATCAGTAAAATAAGTAAATATATTATTTAATAAAACTGAATAAATATCAAATTCTAATGACTATATCACTAATTCAAAGTCTAATATATTTGCTCATATAGAGTTCAATTGACATATTGCAATTCTTTTAAATACATAAAATAACTAGCAAATTGCAAGGCTGTATAACACCAGCTCAATATAATCAAACTTTTAAAGACCACAGGCAATAAAATTGTATCATTCATTGGTACTTTGCATCAGCTTTTACAATATTAAAACACTTCACTTGTCACACAAAATAAAAATACTTTAAAACTACTGCCTGACTTAGAATTTCTAAGCCAAGAGGTGTATCTGTTCATGTTTCAAACTTTAACTCTTCAGTCTAGCATTCCTTATTATATCATTGCATATAATTTTAAAAAGCATCACTAATTTTTCTTTCAGAGTTTAGTTATCAAAACTGATATTATAACTTAACTTTATATTAAAACTGCTGAAATTTTACTACAAGTTCTGCCTGTGGTAAATAATAAATATTCCCTCTGCCAACTGTCATTTTGCCTTTAATCTGTGTGTTTTTATATACAGTTCTATTATTAAATTTCCACACACTTGAAATGTACTCAGCTATTTTACTTTTATTTAGTATCTAATGTTGCTTGGTTGGGATAGATATTCTCTAGGTGGTAAATTATTTTAAATCCATGGAAACTTGTTTCATTGATTAGAATATGTTTTGTATTGGTATGTCTTATGTGTATTTGAATGGGCTGTGCATTCCTATGCTGTTGAATAGGATTTTATATACCAGAATTTATTCTATGTTTTGAGACTGAAATCGGGTACTTAATAATTTTAGCACAGTGTCTTCTTGATAAAATGATCTTTTATTACAATGCACTGTCCTTTATCTTTGGTATTATTCTTTGAGTTCTACTTTGTCTGATATTAATATAATTCTAAAACCTTTTTATTGGTGTTGCACAGGATATATTTTCAACTACTTAATCTACATCTGTATATTTAAATGGTGTAGATACAATATAGTAGATTAACTTTGCTTTGAATCCAGTTTGACAGTCTGTTTTTTTTTTTTTTTTTTTTTTTAATTTGGGCTATTTGTATAATTTATATTAACTTTAATTTTGGATGCATTTACATTCAAGCATGGCCTCCCAGGTGACCCAGTGGTAAAGAATCTGCCTGCCAAGGCAGGAGATACGAGAGACGCAGGTTAGATCCCTGGGTTGGGAAGATTCCCTGGAGTAGGAAATGGCAATTTGCTCCAGTATTCTTGCCTGGAAAATTATATGGACATAGGAGACTGGTGAGCTCCTTGTAGTCCATGTGGTTGCAAAGAGTCAGACATGACTGAGTGACTGAGCACATAAGCTCAGTGTCATTATTTTACTATTTTCTCTTAAAAATATTTTATTTTCCTGTCTCCTTTTCGATTAACTTTAAAAAGAATAGTTTTGTATTTTACTATATGTCTACAATTGATTTCTCAGCTCTTCTTCATTGTTTGATTCTTACTTTTCTTTTGGTTACACTAGATTACACTAAATTTTCAATGTGTGTTTTAGTCTTCTATAACACACCTTCAAGAAATATTATACTTCTTTGCACAAAATGGAAAAGTCTTATAAAAATGTGAATCTTGTATCCTTTGTCTCCCATAATTTTACCAAAAACACAGGAAACAGAAGCAAAAACAGGCAAATGAAATACATCAAGCTTAAAAACTCTTAGCATTAAAGAAACAGTCAATAGATTGAAAGGTAATTTATGAAATGGAAGAAAATATTTTAAAATTGTATATCCTATAGGAAAGATATACAGTAGATATAAAAATACATAAACTCTTACAACTCAACAACAACAACAATAATAGTAATAATAACAAACTCAATGAAAAATAGGCAAAAGACTGTCATTTCTCCAAAGAAGACACACAATGAAAAATCAGTTCAGTTCAGTTTAGTCACTCATTTGTGTCTGACTCTTTGCGACCCCATGAATCACAGCACACCAGGCTTCCCCATCCATCACCAACTCCCGGAGTTCACTCAAACTCATGTCCATCAAGTCAGTGGTGCCATCCAGCCATCTCATCTTCTGTCGTCCCCTTCTCTTACTGCCCCCAATCCCTCCCAGCATCAGGGTCTTTTCCAATGAGTCAACTCTCCATGAGGTGGCCAAAGTATTGGAGTTTCAGTTTCAGCAGCAGTCCTTCCAATGAACACCCAGGACTGAACTCCTTTAGAATGGACTGGTTGGATCTCCTTGCAGTCCAAGGGACTCTCAAGAGTCCCTTGAGGGACTGGAGGGAGAAAGTGAAGAGGAACTAAAAAGCCTTTTGATGAAAGTGAAAGTGAAGAGTGAAAAAGTTGGCTTAGAGCTCAACATTCAGAAAACTAAGATCATGGCATGTGGCCCCATCACTTCATGGGAAATAGATATGGAAACAGTGTCACACTTTATTTTTGGGGGCTCCAAAATCACTGCAGATGGTGACTGCAGCCATGAAATTAAGAGACGCTTACTCCTTGGAAGGAAAGTTATGACCAACCTAGAGAGCATATTCAAAAGCAGAGACATTACTTTGCCAACAAACGTCTGTCTAGTCAAGGCTAAGGTTTTTCCAGAGGTCATGTATGGATGTGAGAGTTGGACTGTGAAGAAAGCTGAGCACCAAAGAATTGATGCTTTTGAACTATGGTGTTCAAAATTTCACATTTCCATCAACAGGGTATATACTTGGTTCCAGTTTCTCCACATGCTCAGGGAATAAAATGATAATTAGTATTTGTAAGCATCTGGAGAAACTGGAACCAAATATATACCCTGTTGGAGGAAATGTGAAGTTTTGAATATGCGATGGAAAACAGTATGGAGGTTCATCAAAAACTTAAAAGTAAAACTGTCCAGCAATCCCATTTCCCTTTATATATCCAAAGGAACTGAAAATAAGATCACAAAGAGGTACGTTCACTCCCATGTTATTGCAGCATTTATTCACAAAATCCAAGACATGAAATTAGACTAAACGTCTATCCACAGATGAATGGATTAAAATAATGTGACACATGTACACATATACACACACAAGAAGCACAAGCTGGAATCAAGATTGCAGGAAGAAATATCAATAACCTCAGATTTGCAGATGACACCACATTATGGCAGAAACTGAAGAGGAACTAAAAAGCTTCTTGATATATGGAAAAACCAATATAATATTGTAAAGTTAAAAAATAAAATAGAATTTTTAAAAAAAGAAAGTGAAAGTGGAGAATGAAAAAGTTGGTTTAGAGCTCAACATTCAGAAAAAAATAGATGGGGAAACAGTGGAAGAGTCAGACTTTAATTTGGGGCTCCAAAATCACTGCAGATTGTGACTGCAGCCATGAAATTAAAAGATGCTTACTCCTTGGAAGGAAAATTATGACCAACCTAAATAGCATATTCAGAAGCAGAGACATTACTTTACCAACAAAGGTCCATCTAGTCAAGGCTATGGTCTTTCCTGTGGTCATGTATGGATGTGAGAGCTGTACTGTGAAGAAGGCTGAGCACCAAAGAAATGATGAACTGTGGTGTTGGAGAAGACTCTTGAGAGTCCCTTGGACTGCAAGGAGATCCCACCAGTCCATTCTGAAGGAGATCAGCCCTGTGATTTCTTTGGAAGGAATGATGCTAAAGCTGAAACTCCAGTACTTTGGCCACCACATGCGAAGTGTTGACTCATTGGAAAAGACCCTGATGCTGGGAGGGATTGGTGGCAGGAGGAGAAGGGGACAACAGAGGATGAAATGGCTGGATGGCATCACTGACTCGATGGACGTGAGTCTGGGTGAACTTCGGGAGTTGGTGATGGACAGGAAGGCCTGGCGTGCTGCAATTCATGGGGTCACATATTGTCCGACACAACTGAGCGATTGAACTGAACTAAATTCCAAACAATTTTACCAACATAATAAAATTTGTAGGACTGACACATACTTGTATTTTTTTCTATTTTGTTTATAGCTAACCTTAGTGCATTAGAAATGTATTCTATATATAATACTACTATATTCTGAGGTTTTTTTTTAATTATTATTTAGGAAATGCAAAAGTGAATTCATTGGAATTTTTCCCTTCAATTTTTCCCATCCAAAAGAAAGTTGTATGTGTGCTCAGTTGTGTCTGACTCTTTGAAGCCCCATCGACTGGAATTTGTCAGACTCCTCTGACCATATACTATTCCAGGCAAGAATTTTGGAGTGGGTTGCCATTTCCTACAGGGGATTTTTCCAACCCAAGGATCAAACCTGCATTGGCAAGCGGGTCCTTTACCACTAGCGCTACCTAGGAAGCCTTAAAAGAAAGTTGCATCTATGCAACTATAAGATTAGGTTATACATTTTAAAGTTACTAATTTGCACAATTTCAATAATTTGCCAAATAAGTGATGCAACAAATCCCACATTTTTACTATTCTATATATAAATATGCATCACATTAGGTCATGTCTGCACCTGGTTTATTTCTGAGAAGGACAGAGAGCTGTCATCTCTAACTTCAGGGATAAAACTGGCCTTCACATATTACTCAACAGTTTAGACTAACCCATTTTCTTTTAAATATGTAACGTATATCTTTAAGAACTTTCTTTTGCACTATCTTTGCTGGCATATATGCATTCATCTATAACATTCTAAGACAATATTTTATTCCATAAAATTGTCTAGTACCGAAATTTTCAATGCAGTAATTTTTTTTAATAAAGAAATTTTGATGCTGGCTACTTTCCTGCATAATTCTGAATTCACATTAAGAAATTCTGATTAAGAATAGCGTGATGTCTGGTTTATAGTCTTTCCATTTGTGATATAAGGACATAGGCACCATTCACAGATTAGTTCTCTGCTATTAGAAAAGAAAAGTGTTGGTAAAATACATGTTTCATATAAAACATTGCAGTAGAATCAACTGATGCAACCTTGTGCAAAATGTTGGCTTGCCATTCAAATAAAATGCCCCCAAACTTGTTTGACACCCTATTCCTTAAATAAAAACAGCAAAACAATAGAAATACATTATGAAACATGACTTGTTTTTGTTGCTTTATGATCAAATCAATCTTTATAGAGACTCTTCTAATATATTTTAACAACTATTATTATTACCTTTATAAAAGGACCTATCAAGCCTCACTTTCTTTTACTCTTTTGTTTTCATTAAAAGTTAAGAATCTACCTTGAAATAAAGAATTGTTAGTTATTACTCATTATTGGCTGAACACTCCACGAATTTAAGAATCCTAGACAAATCTAAGCACTGATTCTTTGTTATAATAAAAAAATAGACATAAATTGGGAAGAGTCTGTATTGTCAAAACGGATATTACTTTTTAGCACATTGACTACTCTATATGTTTGTCACAATTATGGCTTTTTGGCTTATAAGCCAAAAACTAAAAGTGCTGAAATTGGCTTTGACAGGCCCAGCTAATTGGCTCCCAAGGAGCTGTTATGTTCTGTCTGGTGAACAGTCCATGAAGTACACAGCCACTTGTCCAAACAATGCACAGAGCTAATTACAAAGCAGCGGGAGATAGCACATGGTAATAGGCCATGCACTGTTATTAGTTCATAATAATTCCTCATTCAAATCATCAATTACAGTACTCTTGCTACCTTGAAGAAATAGTATTGTGCAGGAATGATTACTTGGGGACCTTCTGTGAGTAAAAGAAGGTTATTTTTATTTTTTCAAATGACTAATTCTTATTTTCCCTAGGACATTAGATACACTAACACCAAAAACAAACAAAAATTAAATGAAACAAAAAAAGAAACAAGGAAAAGTTTCTTTCTGCTTTGTAATAAGAAAAAGAAATATGATTCAAAAGCTATTTATTTGAAAAGTAGTGTTACTGATCAATTTTATTCTTTACACTTTAACATGCTACAATGTTTTATTAAATTCTTTAACATATAACCAGTTTAGGAAATATTAAAGGCATCATTAATAATAAGTTTAATAAATATTTATGTACTAACTATACCAATACATGCATATCAAAGATGCCATTACTATCAGTGTTTCAGAATGATCAATTAATATTCTTACAGAAGTGTTCTGCTTTAGCTTAGTTAATTATTTGAAAGTAATAAGTTCAAAAAAATTTTTTAAGCTCAATTTATTCCAGACTAAGTTTAAGAATTTTTTACACTTACTTAATTACCTACTTTCAACAATTTATTTCACTATCAGATTCAGTCTTAACCCAGACTTGTTTGATCTTGGTTTGGGGTCATTAACTCCAATCTGCTCTTGTCTTTAAGTGAAAACATGAAACTTCCTGTCATTAGGCAACCTTCTAAAGTTTTTCTTTCTTCTTTTCACTTGTTTTGTTGAAAAGTGTTCTTTAATTATATTAAAAGTGTTCTTTAAAAATATTGTTCTTTAATTACAATTTAAGCCACATATATTTCAAAACATAGCTTTATCTTTAACTGCTAAAACAGAGTATTATTCTTTCATTCTTATCCATTTTAGTAATATTAGAATTTCTCCTTAACTAAATGCCTAGAATTCAGTGGGGAAATAGAAATGAAGACAAAGTGAGACTTAATATCCATGAGAAGGGCCATCTCACAGATTTTGTATACTATAAAATGAAGGACTCATGCAATGAATGGGATTGAATGAGGACTTTCAATTCTCTGTAGTTGTTTAGAAAATTCAAAAGGATAAGCAGGCCAGTATATATCAGTTTGTTATATGAATCATTTTACCTTACAAATGTGATTTCTGTTAAAAATTCTTTACCTATTAATTACCATTTATCTAAAATAATTCAGAATTTGTCCACATAAAAATTAACCTATAAGGTGAGTTTTGAAGTTATACCTCTCCTTGTGGGATCAAAGAGGACTTAAAAATTAATTTTTAAAAAATTGTTTCTGCAATTGTGATCTGGATTCCTAAAATCCCCATATCCTAAGCATAGATTTTTTTTATGACTTTTTCATTATCATGAATATTCTTGAAGCAGAAATACTATTCAACTTGGGGCCACATTTTCATGGAGCTTAAGCCATAATTCAAAAGTATTCATTAGGTTAGTTAACATGTTGATAAAATTTCACAAGAGAGTCAGGGAAATGTATGATTTATTGTCCAGTGCCTATTTCTACTGTTTATTGAACAATAATTGGAAGCCATCCAAATCCTGTAAATCTGTATCTTTTTAAAAGTACCTAAGGATTAGATGTGCTTTGAACTGGAAATAATTGAATCTTATGCATTTAAGCCAATAACAAGTTCTAGGCCTTTATGTAAATTTCATTTTGATAGGGGCTTTTTGTGTAGTCTAGCTGCTGCTGCTGCTGCTAAGTCGCTTCAGTCCTGTCCGACTCTGTGCGATCCCATAGAAGGCAGCCCACCAGGCTCCTCCATCCCCGGGATTCTCCAGGCAAGAATACTGAAGTGGGTTGCATTTCCTTCTCCAATGCATGAAAGTGAAAAGTGAAAGTGAAGTCGCTCAGTCATGTCCGACTCTTAGCGACCCCATGGACTGGAGCCTACCAGGCTCCTCCGTCCATGGGATTTTTCCAGGCAAGAGTACTGGGGTGGGGTGCCATTACATCTAATTGTTACATCTTAAAAATGGTTAATTTGCATTAACCATTAGATGTTACCACATCTTAAAAGTGAAAAGCAATCCAAGGAATAGGAAGACATATTTACAAAACATATATCTGATAAGGAACTAATATCTGAAATATATAAAAACTCTCCTATAGTTCATCAGCAAAAAAAAAGCAATCCCAAACTTCAATTATACAACAAGTAAAGGACTTGAATATATATCTCTCCAAAGAAAACATACAAGAGGCCAAAAATTTTAAAGTGTATAAAAAGATGTTCAACATCATAAAAATTTTCCTATAAATTTATTTTACTACATCATCACCATTCATTGAAACTATCATAGATTTTCCTATGTACCATATTATCATACATGTAATTAATAGTCCAAGTGAATGAGGTTGTTTTGTTCCAGTGGTGATTTACCTGTTTCCGGTTTACAGCACCACCCTCTTTCATTTATTGTTGCATTTGTTACATAGAACAATATATTGTTGTTGTTCAGTCACTAATTTGCATCGAACTCTTTGTGACCATCTGAACTGCAACACTTTAGGCCTCCCTGGTGCAATAAATAGGAGTACAAATATTTTATATGAGTTCTTTTTTTTTAAGTTTTTTGGATATTATTGGTTCTTTGTATTTCTGTACATATGTTAAAATCAGGCTTTCATTTTCACACAAAAAAATGGGATTTTTATTAGGATAAGATGAAATCTATAAATCGCTTCAGGGAGAACTGACAATTTGCAGTAATATGAATATGATTTGTTAGTTGCTATATTGTTGAGCATTTCATGTTTTTGATATACCTGTTAATGCTATCACTGTGATCATTACATAACGCAAATTATGTTTGGATACCAATCTATAATTTAATCCTTATGCTAAATTAATGTATATGTCCTATAGTTCATCTGCAATCTTTTCAGATAGTCTGTAAATAAAATCAAGATACATGAAGACTTACAGCTTTATTATTTCCTTTCCAATATTTATGCATCCCATTACTTTTGCTCATTTTCTCACATTGCCTTGGATGTGTAATAAAGTGTTAAATAGAAGTGGGCATCATGCCAAGTTTCTGAACTAAAAGGGAATTTCTTTTTGTTTCACTAAAAAGTATGATATTTGTTCTAATTTTTTGTAGGCATCCTTAACCAGATTAAAGGTGTGTTTTTACATTCTTTTTCGGAAGTGAAAACTTTAATGTGCAACAATAGAGTGTTTTGAAAAGTGCTTTCAGCATCAAATACCGTGGCTCAGAGGTTAAAGCATCTTCCTGTAATGCAGGAGACCTGGGTTCGATCCCTGGGTCAGGAAGATTCCCTGGAGAAGGAAACAGCAACCCACTCCAGTATTCTTGCTTGGAGAATCCCATGGACTGAGGAGCCTGGTGGGTTACAGTCCATGGGTCACAAAGAGTCAGACACGACTGAGCGACTTCACTTACCCATCATATTAATGCAGAGAATTAAAATAATACTTTTGATTTTTGGATGATAAACCAACTTGCATTCCTAAAATCAACCATAAAATTGAGCACAATGCACTATCACTTAAATATATATATGAATATATGCTAAGTTGTTTCGGTTGTGTCTGACAATACATTATATATATATACATATATACATATATATATATATATATATATATATATATATATATATATATTCAGTTAGTTCTGGAGAAGGAAATGGCAACCCACTCCAATACTCTTGCCTGGAGAAGCCCATGAAGGGAGGATCCTGGTAGGCTACAGTCCATGGGGTTGCAAAGAGTTGGACACGACTGAGCGACTTCACTTTCACTTTTCAGTTAGTTCAGTTCAGTTGCTCAGTTGTGTCCGACTCTTTGCAACACCATGGACTGCAGCATGCCAGGCTTCCCAGTCCATCACAAACTCCTGGAGCCTACTCACACTCATGTCCATCTCTTCCGTGATACCATCCAAACATCTCATTCTTTCATCCCCTTCTCCCACCTTTAATCTTTCCCAGCACCTGGCTCTTTTCAAATGAGTTGTTTCTTTTCATCAGGTGGCCAAAGTATTGGAGTTTCAGCTTTATCATCAGTCCTTCCAATGAATATTCAGGACTACTTTCCTTTAGGATGGACTGGTTGGATCTCGTTGCAGTTCAAAGGACTCTCGAGTCTTCTCCAATACCACAGTTCAAAAGCATCAATCCTTTGGCACTCAGCTTTCTTTATAGTCCGATTCTCACATCCATACATGACTACTGGAAAAACCATAGCTTTGACTAGAAAGACCTTTGCTGGTAAAATAATGTTTCTGCTTTTCAATATGCTTTCCAGGTTGGTCATAGCTTTTCTTCCAAGGAGGAAGTGTCTTTTAATTTCATGGCTGCAGTCACCATCTGCAGTGATTTTGGAGCCCAAGAAAATAGTATGTTACTGTTTCCATTGTTTCCCCATCTATTTGTCATGAAGTGATGGGACCTGTTGCCATGATCTTAGTTTTCTGAATGTTGAGTTTTAAGCCAACTTTTTCACTCTCCTCTTTCACTTTTGTCACTTTCATATATATATACTAGTTTTTGTGTTTGGCAAAAAGTGAATGATGGCCTCTTAAAACACATTTGCAATTTTTATTTTATATATTCCATGAAATAATTTATAAACTTTACATTTTGTATTCACTCAAAAGTGAAGACTTTGAGTTGTTTCCTAAGTAGGGTCACACATTTAATTTTCTTGTTCATTTTTGTGATTTATTTATAATGATGTTCCCTTTGTTATCTTCATAATGGTAATCTGTGGTTTCTTTCATAATTTTTTTTCATATTTGTAAGGAGTTTTTCACTTTGGTTTTTTAAGACTTGAAAAATTTTACCACTTGGATTAGTGATGTTTCTCATTGCCTACTCTTTTTGCCAAATTGTTATTGGATTTATTAGAAGATATATTGATAAAAGTTTCCTATCTCAATTTGGATTTGTCTAGTTCTCATTTTACAGGTATCCTCTACTTTTAAAAAGTTTGGTTTGCATATTTTCACCTTTTTTTAGCCTTTTATTTTGTATTGAGTTATAGCCATTTAACAAACAACATTTCGATAGCTTCAGATGAACAGAGAAGACTCAGTCATACATACACAAGTACCCATTCTCACCCAAACTCCCCTCCACTCCTGGCTGCCACATATCATTGAGCAAGTTCCACATGCTGTACAGTAGAACTTTGTTGACTATCAATTTTTAAAACAGCAATGTGTACATGTCCATCCGAAGCTCCCTATCTATTCATTACCACCATCCTTCTCCCTGTCAACCAGAAGCTCTTTTTCAAGAGCTTGACTAGTTCCTGTTTTCACTGCATGCTTCATCGCTCAGTTGTGTCCAATTCTTTGAGACCCCATGGACTGTTCAGGGGATTCTCCAGACAATAATACTGGAGTGGGTTGCCATTTTCTTCTCCAGGAGATCTTCCCAACCCACTGAGGAAGCCCCGGTCTCCTACATGGCAGGCAGATGCTTTACCACCTGAGTTACCAGGGAAGCCCTGTTTTCACTAGCCAAAAGAAAATATACCTTTTTGCACTAGCCAAAAGAAATCTGGGGGCTTCTCTGGCAGTCTAGTGGTTAAGACTTCAAGCTTCCAAAGAGAGGGTGAGGGTTCCATTCCTGGCTGGGGAACTAAGAATCTGTACATCTATATGCTCTGTGGTGTGGCAAAAAAAAAAAAAAAAAAAGAAGAATAAGATTTATTTGCTTTTATTAAAATTGCTTATTTGTTATATACCATTTTGGTTTATGAAACTGTTTAGAGGATTACTCTACTTTAGGATAGTGGGGGAAACCTGTATTTCACTATATATTGTTATATTTCTTTATATATTCTATATATGTTGATATTATATTATCAGGTTATATAATTCTAAAATTGTTATGTCTTTTATTAAATGACCATTTTATCGTTTGGAAGTAACTCTCTTTGCCTCTGTGTTTCTATAACATAATTTTCTGTTTTTGTTATTTCAGAGTTTCTATTGAAAATATCTATTTCATGTAGCATTTTGTTTTCATCTAATTTGGCAATTTTTTTAAATGACAATGTATGATCCATTCTTTTTCAAGTGTGATTAAAAATAGTTGAGGTTCACATCTACCATGGTACTTTATAGAGTGTTTTCCTTTTTTACTTGTTTTGATCTGTTTCTCTGTATTTTGTTTTTGTTCTCTTAATTATTATTTTCCTTTATTAAGGTATTTTTATTACCTCATTTCCCTTTTGTTAATTATGCATTCTTTTTGCAAATCATTAAATAAAAATTCTATGGATTATAAAATTTGTCATAGCTTTATTACAGGTTTATTAAAAGTAATGCACTTATGCTTTGCAGAAAAATACAACAACATTAAAATATGTTAACTTCTGTTCTTCTTTCATAGTTTTTTATATTCTTTCATGGTACAAAAACATGTACTTTATCCCATAATATTTCTTTCACCTTGTGTTTCTCTATTTTCATCTGGGTCAGTTATTCTGTGCAAAGAATGTTTTCTAATACTACTTTTAATTTATGCCTTCGAACAATATGTTTGTGATTTTTACTTTGAAATGTCTGTTTTTGTCTTTTTTTTAAATTTTGTTGGAATATAGTTGATTTGCAATGCTGTGTTAGTTTCAGGTGTACAGTATATATGCACAATATTGATTCATTTATATGCATATTTATTCTTTTTCAGATTTTTGCCCCATATAGGTTATTAAACAATATTGAGTAGAATTCCCTATACTATATGGTAGGTCTTTGTTGGTTATCTGTTTTATATATAGTACTGTGTATATTGGAGAAAGCAATGGCACCCCACTCCAGTACTCTTGCCTGGAAAATCCCATGGGCAGAGGAGCCTGGTAGGCTGCAGTCCATAGGGTCGCTAAGAGTCAGACACAACTGAGCGACTTCACTTTCACTTTTCACTTTCATGCTTTGGAGAAGGAAATGGCAACCTACTCCAGTGTTCTTGCCTGGAGAATCCCAGGGACGAGGGAGCCTGGTGGGCTGCCGTCTATGGGGTCGCATAGAGTTGGACACGCCTGAAGTGACTTAGCAGCAGCAGTAGCAGTAGTGTGTATATGTTGATCCCAGACTCCTAATTTATCCCTCCCACTCCACATTTACCCTTTGGTAACTGTAAGCTTGTTTTCTAAATTTGTAAATCTGTTTTGATTTTGTAATTAAGTTCATTTGGATGCTCATTTGCTCAATCCTGTCCACCTCTTTGCAACCCCATAGACTGTAGCCTGCCAGGCTCCTCTGTCCATGAGTTTAGCCCAGCAAAAATATTGGAGTGGGTTGCCATTTTCTCCTCCAGGGGATCTTCCCAGCCCAGGGATCAGACCCAGGTCTCCTGAGTCTCCTGCATTGGCAGGTGGATTGTTTACCATTGAGCTAGCTGGGAAGCCCAAATAAAAGTATTTATGTCATTTTAAATTTGATTCCATATATGAGTGATACATTTCTCTTTCTCTGTGTGACTTACTTCACTTCTTTGAACGATATATAAAGGAGTAAACAATTTATCTTAAAGCTCATTTTCTTTCAGCTCTTTAATAATGCAATTTCTCTGTCTTCTGGCTTCCATTATTTTTCTTGAGAATTAAGCAACCAGTCTTATTTTTCTTCATTTGAAGAAACTCTTTTTCTCTGTACATTTTGTTTTAGGTGTTTAACAGTTTGACCCTGATTTATCTTGGTATTTTTGGCTTTTATATTTACTTTTCCTAGATTTATAGTGCTTCTTGAATCTGTGGTGTGATATTTTCTGATTTGGAAAGTTACTTAATCAGTTCAGTTCAGTCACTTAGTCGTGTTCGACTCTGTGACCCCATGGACTGCAGCAAGCCAGGCTTCCCTGTCCATCACCAACTCCTGGAGCTTACTCAAACTCACGTCCATTGAGTCAGTTATGCCATCCAACCATCTCATCCTCTGGCATCCCCGTCTCCTCCAGCCTTCAATCTTTCCCAACATCAGGGTCTTTTCCACTGTGTCAATTCTTCGTGTCAGGTGGCCAAAGTATTGGAGTGTCAGCTTCAGCATCAGTCCTTCCAATGAACATTCAGGACTGATTTCCTTTAGGATTGACTGGAAAATTATTAGCAACTATTTATTTAAATGTTGTGTCTGTGTTATTTTTTTCTGTAACTCAGATTATAAATCTCATTTACATGTATATATGACTTTATGCTTTGGGGATTTGCTATAAATTTTCTCTCTTTATTAAAAAAATATAAAAGGATGGGTTTGGGACTCCATGCTATCACTTGCAATGTGGGGGACTTGGGTTTGATCCCTGGGTTGGGAAGATCCCTTGGAGAGGGAAATGGCAACCCACTCCAGTATTCTTGCCTGGAGAATTGCATGGACAGAGGAGCTTGACAGGCTACAGTCCATGGGATCATAAAGAGTCAGACACGACTGAGAGACTAAACACAGCATCAGCACATGTATGCGATTGCTGTCCTATCCTTTCCTAAAGAGTAAATACACAGTGGTTTTATAACTACGTGTGATGTCCAATTTTGACTAATTGGTTTTTTCACTGCACTCATTAGGAAACATGCAAGTATTCCTTATGCTAGTATGTAATATGATATAGCCTAGCAGTGAATGTGTTTTCTGTAACTCCAAAAATTCAAGGAAGATGAAAGATTTAACACTGTATAATCTATAGTGAAGATAGTCATTTGCATTAATACTTGAGCAAATTTTCTAAAAGAATGAGTAACTAATAAAACTTTTCTGTTAGCACCATATTCATACTGAAATGTTTGCACTGTTTTCCCATTGTTGTTATAAAGTACAAAATTTAAACCAAGATTTTCTTTAACAAAATATAGTAAGTAGTCAATTAAGTTTTTTTAAATATGGAATTTAGTATTGTGTTTTGGAATGTATATGTGTAAATAATAGATTACTAGGTAAGTATATATTGCTTTTGTATAATTCTATTTTAACAGATAATCTCTTCCTGTGTGTTACCCATTATGTGTAACAAACCATCCAAAAATGAAATGCCTTAAAAAAACAAACAAACAAAAAAAAACCTGTTTTTTTCTTTTAAGGGCAATGATTCCTTGGGCAAAAAATTGGAGCAGGGCTCAGCAGAGAAAACTTGTCTGTGCTCTATAAAGAATTGGCTTGGGCAGTTCAACTGGGGTTCTGAGATCTAATAAGACCTATTGACTCAGTAGGCATGGATGGAACTCTGAGCTCTCATTACTGTTTGTTTGTTTTTTTTTCCAGTGCTAAAGGGTGCTTTTTCCTTCATGATATTTCAGACTCCAGAGTCTCTTCAGTAGTGTGTATAAACATTTATACAGTGGCTTAAGATTTTAGGAGGGCAAAAATTGAAGTTATAATATAAGGCCTCTTAAATCGTTGCTTTCCAAGTGGACAAGGCTATTTCTGGTACATTATTTTGGTAAAAACAGGTCTTAAAATCATATTCAAGGTGAAGAGGGGTAGACTTCATTTGTTGATGGAACAAGTGACAAAGTCACATAGGAAACCAGCTTACAAAATATGAAAGATTCCTGGAGTCATATCTGGAGAAAATCTTTGAACAGTATGTTTTAAAATTTATATATATTATAATTATGCTTCTCTCTTTGACTTAAAAAAAGCACACATGCACACACTACACATATATGTATATATACCTACAGGTACAAATATATGGGTGTATTACATGAATATTTACATACAGTCAGTTCTCATTATTCATGGCAGTTATTTTCCATAAAGTTGTCAAGAACATTGAATTAAAGAATATTGAGACATTGCTTTACAATAGATACAGGGTTATCTTCCTAGGAGCCTCTGGTCTCAATATTTTCATCAAGCAATCAGTATACAACCTTGCTTTGCATGTGTTTCTTTTAAAAGACAATATATTCACTATATATTGTTGATTAATTAACACTAAATTCACATCTAATACCTCTATAACTTATCCCTGAATGAAACTGGCATAACCAGAACTAATCAGATTTATTTTCTCATATGGCACATTACAGTCTTGCTACACTTAGGAACACTAGGCAGTACTATTAAGGGCCATTTTAAGCAGTGAAATCACTAACACACACACATAGACTTGGTAAACAAGCTACCAGAAAAATTTTCAGATAATCTGTTCAGAATATTTTTTAACTAGAATTAAATTGTCAATGATGCAGAATACTTGTAACAGTATATGGATTCATGTAATTTCTGATATTGTGTCATGTGAACTTTATGTTAGATCGTTACAAAGAATTTACTGAAAAAATAAAGCTAGTAGTCCTGACTTTACATTTTAGTCTTACAATTATATCTTACTTGTGATACTGTTGCAATAAAAACCTGCATTGTTATGGTCAATTCCCCTGTATAAAATTCTTTCAAAGTAGTTATCTATCCTAACCTTTTTTACTGTTAAGTCCATCCTTGAATAAACATAAGAGGAAATTTTTTGTTATACAATTATATTTAAAACAATTCATCTTCTCTCAATTTTTATAATTATTTATGTGCCCTCATAGCTTAACATCAGTCAAATCTTCCAATTATTTCTCTTAGTATATATATTTTTCTAGTACTGGAAAACACTTTAAATTATTTGTAATTTTATTGAACAGTTATATAACCAGAATTAAATTAGTCAAATGGAGCTAAAAATAATATTTTAAAAAAGAAGTCACTTGCTCTATCACAATGTTATCACAATTTTCCAGTGGTGTGGGGAAAAATATTTAAACAAGCAAAGTCACAGAAAACTAAATATTTCTGATGCATGTTATCTCTGGAAAAAATCTGAGGATAATACAAAGGTAAAACTCAGGCAAACAGATCTACGATCTACCGATCAGTGGATTCAATGCAGAATATTAAAAGAAGAAACACCCTGGATGTCAGCACACACCTTCAAACACTATGCATAATCTCCTTTCTTTTGATTCATTAGTTTTAGCAATTAAAAATTAACTTTCTATTATGATAGGTGGGAATTTTTTATAACAGATTACCATTGAAAATTCTGTCTGAATTCGGATGTATCACTACTGTTTTCTATATTTTATTAGCTATTGAACATCTTAATGCTATTTATTCCTATTCATTTCATGGTATCTCTTGCGTAAGTTTTATTAGAAAGCTCCTTTGACATTTTGTGAAGAATTTCAGTGTGGTAAAGGATTAATACACAAACTATATAGGGACCTTTTACAATTCATTAAATAGAAAAAAAAAAAAAAACAACTCAATTAAACAATGGGCTAAGGAACTGAATAGACATTTCTCCAAAATTGCTTAAATCAACCTCAGGTAAATTTTCCCAAAGAAAAGATTCAAACTATCTTTTACTTTCATTCTGCTCCTTGTATTGCCTCCTACTGAATAGTCTGAGTCAATAAATCATTCATCCATAAAACTCAAGGAGTTCTCCATATTCTAAAACTGTTTCTTCAAACTGGGATATGGTTATCTCTCTATATACACCAAGACTTTACCAAGTGTGTGCAGAATGAATCGTATGCTGCTGCTGCTGCTACTTCTAAGTCGCTTTAGTCATGTCCGACTCTGTGAGACCCCATAGACGCCAGCCCACCAGGCTCTGCCATCCCTGGGATTCTCCAGGCAAGAACACTGGAGTGGGTTGCCATTTCCTTCTTCAAAACATGAAGTGAAAAGTGAAAGTGAAGTCGCTCAGTCGTGTCCGACTCTTAGCGACCCCATGGACTGCAGCCTACCAGGCTCCTCCGTCCATGGGATTTTCCAGGCAAATGTACTGTAGTGGGGTGCCATTGCCTTCTCCGATGAATAATATGATGGAATATATATTCTGAATCCCCTAGTTTTCTTAAAAATGAAATACCTAAAATTCACTTAAGATTGAGGCATCATGCTAGATCTGTTTCAATTCCTCTTTTGAAATTACCCATGCTTTGGAGTAGGAAATGGAAACCCACTCCAGTGTTCTTGTCTGGAGAATCCCAGGGACGGTGGAGCCTAGTGGGCTGCCGTCTATGGGGTCGCACAGAGTCAGACACGACAGACGTGACTTAGCAGCAGTAGCAGTGTAAAATAAACGGAGAAGGCAATGGCACCCCACTCCAGTACTCTTGCCTGGAAAATCCCATGAATGTAGGAGCTTGGTAGGCTGCAGTCCATGGGGTCGCTAAGAGTCGGACACGACTGAGCGACTTCACTTTCACTTTTCACTTTCATGCATTGGAGAAGGAAATGGCAACTCACTCCAGTGTTCTTGCCTGGAGAATCCCAGGGACGGGGGAGCCTGTTGGGCTGCCGTCTCAGTGATCGCACAGAGTCAGACACGACTGAAGCGACTTAGCAGCAAAAAGCATTAAAACTTCTAGCATCAAAATGTATTCTTATGTCAATATTTTAAATGTCAACAGTTACGTTCATGTAACCATTCATGTTACAAAATCTTAGGTACCCTAGTTTTTCAAAATGTTTCAAGGGCAGGTGACGAAAATATTGGAATATCTCTTGTATAGTTTCAATTATTTCAGTGTAGGGCTTCCCTGGTGGCTCAGATTGTAAAGAATCTGCCTGCAATGCAGGAGACACAAGAGACAGGGGTTTGATCCCTGGGTCAGGAAGTTCCCCTGGAAGGGGCCATGGCAACTCACTCTAGTATTCTTGCCTGGAAAATCCCATGGACAGAGGAGCCTGGTGGGCTACAGTCCATGTGATTTCAAAGAGTAGAACACAACTTAACTCTGCATGCATGCACACGTGATTTAATTCCTAGACTCTCTATTTTGATCTGTTGACCTATATGTCTTTTTTTTTATGCCAATAAATAAATCAGAAAGAGAAAAACATATACTGCATGTTTTCACTTTTATGTAGAATTTTAAAAATGAGACAAAAGAATGTATATAACAGAAGAGAAACAATCTCACAGATACAGAGAGCAAATTAGTAGTTACCAGTGTAAATAGGGTTGGGTGGTGAGTAAAACAGGTACAGGGTACAAACTAGGTATAAAATAAATAAATTACAAGGATGTAATATACAGCACAGGGATTACAGCCAATATTCTATAACTTTATATGGGATTACAGCCAATATTCTATAACTTTATATGGAATGTAATCTCTAAAAATACTGAATTACCATGCTGTATACCTGAAATTAATACAATATTGCAAGTCAAATATATTTAAATAAAAAACATGCATTTATTACTTGGATATGAAAAAAACTTTAAAAATACAATTGAAAGAAAAGCCTTCAAAATATCCAACATTAAGAGTTGAGTAAAGGGAAATGAACTTCACATATAAAAGTAGTGAAAACACGAACCTACATATATGTCCTTTTAAGTGCTTGCACCATACATGAAATCAATTTTGATGATGCTTATGTTTCACCATCCACATGAAAAGGCTAACAAAGAATGGATTGGATAACAGAAACTATCCGAACGTTTGTCTCCCTGAAGTCTTTAAAAACTTATAATACACTCTTATCAGAGGAAATATAAAAATAAGATTTTTAATTTGTCATTTGAATATCATTCCTATAAACTTAATTTGATGCACTTTTGGAATAATATAGCATTCAGTTTAAAATTGTGATGAAAGGGAATGGATGTGTTCTACTTCCTCTCCCCAGGCAAAGGAGGCAGATTAAGACCACTTTTTGGAAGTGATTAAGAAAAGCAGAATGAGTCACAAATGCTGGAAGTTAGATAGAACTGAAGTGGTAAATTATTTCAGAGCAGATGTTTAAAGGAAAAAAAATCAACATCTGAGACGAAAGAATGGGTATTGGAGAACTGGCATAGTGACCTGTCCTATACTTGACTTTTGAGAGACACAACATGCCATATCACTGACTGTTTGAAAACAGCTGCTCTGAGTGGAAACATTTTAACAATCCTAACTGCTCTAAATCTAATGACTGAAAACGGTTCTGCAGGCAGGTATTCTGTAATGATAATAACTACTAGTATTGTTTATTGACACCTGCACCCTGAAATGCTTCTCATAATAAGACTGAAATATTAAGAATAATAATCCTATGTTGTGTACTAAGAAATAGAATTAGAGAGGTTATATGAATCACCCTTGCTTTTACAAATCACTTGAATGATTTCTGGAGACAAAAATTTGAGTTATTTTTTTTCCCCAAGACCCAAACATTTCACAGCACTATAATGCTTTATATCAGATCAGATCAGTCGCTCAGTCGTGTCCGACTCTTTGCGACCCCATGAATCGCAGCACGCCAGACCTCCCTGTCCATCACCAGCTCCTGGAGGTCACTCAGACTCACACCCATCAAGTCAGTGATGCCATCCAGCCATCTCATCCTCTGTCGTCCCCTTCTCCTCCTGCCCTCAATCCCTCCCAGCATCAGAGTCTTCTCCAATGAGTCAACTCTTTGTATGAGGTGGCCAAAATACTGGAGTTTCAGCTTTAGCATCATTCCTTCCAAAGAAATCCCAGGATTGATCTCTTTCAGAATGGACAGGTTAGATCTCCTTGCAGTCCAAGGGACTCTCAAGAGTCTTCTCCAACACCACAGTTCAAAAGCATCAATTCTTCGGCGCTCAGCCTTCTTCACAGTCCAGCTCTCACATCCATACATTACCACAGGAAAGACCATAGCCTTGACTAGGCGAACCTTTGTTGGTAAAGTAATGTCTCTGCTTTTGAATATGCTATCTAGGTTGGTCATAACTTTCCTTCCAAGGAGTAAGCGTCTTTTAATTTCATGGCTGCAGTCACCATCTGCAGTGATTTTGGAGCCCAGAAAAATCAAGTCTGACACTGTTTCCACTGTTTCTCCATCTATTTCCCATGTAGTGATGGGACCAGATGCCATGATCTTCGTTTTCTTTATATAGTTATAATAATTCCATTCTTTTTTGTTTGTTTATTCTGAGGGAGAATATTGTCAATAAAAAATGTGAAAGTAAAAATAAAATTTTATTAATTGTGAATACATGTTTAAGAATAATCCAAGGTTACCTAACTATCTACCCATTGAAAAGAAAACAATAAATTTATAAATACCTGCTGTAGAAAGATCACTCTAGTGGCTCAGACGGTCTGTCTGCTGTGCAGAAGACCCAGGTTCAATTCCTGGGTTGGGAAGATTCCCCTGGAGAAGGAAATGGCAGCCCACTCCAGTATTCTTGCCTGGAAAATCCCATGGATCTCGGAGCCTGGTAGGCTACTGTCCATGGGGTCGCAAAGAGTTGGACACAACTGAGCGACTTCACTTTCACTTTCACTGTAGAAGGCACACTAATGGGCTTCCCAATATTTTATGTCTTACCTTTCAATACATGTGAATTTATAAGGTTACATGACAATGGATTGTTAAGGTCCAGATAAAATTAAGATTGCTAATTAGTTGACTTCGACAAGTGGAGATTATTGTGGATTATCCAGCTTCTGGAGGAGAGCATGGCAACCCACTCCAGTGGGTTGGAGTGGGTTGGGAATTTCCTGAGGAATTCCATGGACAGAAGAGACTGGTGGATTACAATCCATAGGGTCACAAAGAGTGGGATATGACTCAAGTGACTTAGCAAGCATGCTTCCAGCTAGGTCTAATATGATAACAAGCATTCTTATAAAAGGAAGAGAAAGACAAGAGAAAGAACTAGAGAGACAATATTGCGATGAAAATTCAACATTGCTGGCTTTATAGATGAAGAAATGGGGCCCTGAACCAAGAAATGTGGACAGCCTCTTGAAGCTGGAATAGTTTGGGAAGTGGATTTTCCCACAGCCATTGGAAGAGGCAGCTCTGAATGTGAACTTGATTTTATCTTTTTAGACTCTTGACTTCCAGAACTATAAGGCAATAAATTTGTGTTATTTTAAGTCACTAACTGTATCATTTTTTTTTTAACATCAGATATAGGAAATTATTGCAACTACTGTAGGAGAGGTAAACTTTACATCTAGCCATCTTAGGTTTTCAACTGGTACTCTAGCAAAAAGATCAGCAAGATAAAATCAGTTTATTCACATGTGCAGTACATATTATGCAGAGGAAACATAAAAGGCAAATGAAAAACGGTATTTTATAAGTCCATTTTATACACCATCTTCAACAAAGAACGCTAAATTTGTAGAGAAATAAAAATAAATAAAAGCAGTCTCCAAGTGTGGCAATCTCTGAAAGCATACAAATATGAAAGGAAACTAATGGAGTAAGATTTGTTGGTAGCTTCCTCAATGGTATCTCTGGGGCTAGTAAGAGTCTGCCTCCAGTAAAAGGTCTCCCACCTTAGGCAAAAAAGGAGAGGACGTGAAGTGTTTTCCCTTCATTTGTTTCTTCTTAATTGAATTCAGCTCAAAATATATATATATTTTTTTAATGTCAAAGAGGCAAATTTTAGGGAAACATTCTGGTTCCCTTTACTATACCCTAGTATCTTACCTAGGTACTAGCAACAGACTATTAAACAAGACAGAAAATGCGACTTGTCCTATGAGTTTAAATTGTAGAAATTACTAAAAGAAAACTAAAGAAAGAAGCATAAAAAAGAAAAAGAAAATTAGGTTGTTAATATCTATAAAGGGAAAAGCATGATGTTAGGCGACAAATAAAAGACCTAATTAGATGTTGTTGTTGTTTAGTCGTTCAATTGTGTCCAGCTCTTTGTGACCCCATGGATGGCAGCACACCACCTTCTCTATAGTTCTGTAGTTTTAAAAGGGCTACACTGTCAGAATACAACACCTGGACTGACAACTATAAAATTAGGAGTCAGCTATGCTTATGCTCAGAATACTGTAAAATAACATTTCCAAGACAGAACAGTGAGTTCACAAATTGTAAAGAGCATTTTCAAAAGTTGCTCAGAGTATAGAATTATGCCATTTTGATGAGAGAAAGTTTACCAACTGGAAGGGTGCAAATGTTGATTTTGGAAAAGCACTTGAATTAAGATTACACAGAAAATTGTAGACTATGGTAGGTAGTTTAGTACTTACACAAAGTACAACAAAAACTATCATATAACTTAAAAGAGATAGTGATGTTATTGAATATAAATACTTTTAAGATGATTTCTTGCTGATGGATAATGCTAGGTGGAACATGAATAAAAGCAGTTTTGGAGAAGTATAGTGGTTTTGATTAGTTTAATTGCAGCATTATAGAGAGGGTTAAATAAAAATGAGATAGGGCAAGAAGAATTGCTAGTGGAATTAATATAACAAATGGGGAGGTGAAACATGGAAAAACTATGAGTGACTATTAGGTCTCTAACTTAATTAACTAGACAAATGCCAAGGCAGTTTACTAAAATGGGAGAGAATTGCTAAGAAACAGTTTTGGGAAAACAATATAACATTTCATTTTAATAGACTGACTTTAAAAGGACTAGGAGAAATCTAAAGAAAAAATATTAAGTATATAAAATATTTAATATATAGATATACACATGTCTATATATGTATATGTATGTGTATATATGTATATATACATATACACACATACATAAAGCATATATGTATGCATGAACAAACATACATATAGGTTTGGCCTTGTGTATAAAATTGAATGAGCTAGGCCACTGCATTTTGTCTGAGATTTTAAAATGTAAAATACGTTAGCAATTTATCGATATAAAATTAAAATTTGTTGAGTATATTAATAATAGATTCTTAAGGTTAGAGTTAACAACCTATTATGATGTAGGTGAATAAAATGGATCTATAGGAAAAATAGATACGACTTTAAATGACATCTAGGTTAACATCTATTGCTACAGGATTATAAACTAACAATGAACCAAACACAAAACCAAACAAACAACATTTTGATATCGTAGGAAAATGTTTTTGCTGTTTTTTAAATAGATGATTAAATCTCAAGACAGACAAAAAATGAATTTAAATTTAAACTGAATTAAATTATGGTACCTGGTAAGTGAAAGTGAAAGTCACTCAGTCGTGTCAGACACTTTTCAGCCCCATGGACTACATAGTCCATGGAATTCTCCAGGTCAGTACTTGGTATGTAAATATTTATTAATATGCTTCCTTTTCTATCAAAACAATACTAATTGTTAAGTGCTTTTATTTCTCAAAAGCATCTGTGTCCTGTCAAGTTTTCTGCTATTGACATGAGGCATATGGTATTAATCAAATTTCAACAAGGCTAAACTAAAGGTATTTATGGTCTATGATGATAATTATAAAAGTGTGGAAACACCAGCCAGAAGCCAGGGAGATGATCAGTGTAGATTTGTATATGAAACCACAGGAATAGAAGGGATGACTCACAAAGTGTGAAGAGGAAAGAAAGGAAAACTCAGGAATGGATCATCTGGAGCTTCATGATAAGATACTGGCTAAAGAAGATAGGACAAATGAGGTGGGAGGAAAACCCCAAGAATCTGGGGGTATGATATTCATCTAAGATATCCAGAGAATCATTATCTATATTAAATAAGAGGTTGAGCCTGATGAGAACAGATGTCTATATCAAAACCTAATTAGTTTCATTCCCTGCAACGGAAAAACTAAGGAACTTACCATGAGTGACAAGGGGGAAAGTCAGATTGTTGACTGAATGCAGGGTTGGGCATATTTCCCAATTTTACAGCAGTAGTTGAAAGCTCTTTTCAGATTGGCTTCCAGTGCAGACAGCAATTAGGTGTTTCCCTGGCCTGAAGAAAGAATGTAGAGATACCTGTGCAAATGGAAACCAAGACTGGTAACTTTCATTTAAAATAATCATTAATTTACCAATCTCATTTCTGAATTCCATAACTATTTTTTCTAGGAAGGAATAATTTATGGCTTAAGATAATGTTCTTAACCTAGCAAAATGGAATAAAAAATTCAATAGTTCTTCATTAAATATAGGATTAAATTATGTCCCTATTTAAAATTTAAGTGTTCTTCAAAATTTCATTCCAGCTTTCACTGAAAACATATTTTCCTATTATCCTTTACATGGATTTTTTAGCTATCAACTAATTACAAAACCATGTGTATTCTTAATCAAGCTTGACACCCTCATTCTCTTTGCTAACTACCCTTGAATACTAGTCATTTTATAAAACCTTTTAAATTGCAGTGTAACCTTCATAAAGAAAAATCACACTAATGATCTCAGTGAATTATTTCAAAGTGAACCTATCATTGTAAACACTACACAGGATCAAAAAATAGAATATCACCTGCATACCACAGAAGCCTCTTTAGCTCCTTCCTTATCACTATGTCCTACTCTTCTCTTACAGACACAATATTAAATTCTAATTCTTGTTTACAAGTTTTGAGCTTTATATAAACAGAATAACAGAATAGGTATCTACCTTACTTCAGTCATTAACTTCACGAGTTTCATCTATGTCAAGTAACAGTATTTTCACTTATTTTATTGTTGTACAGTTTTTTGTCTTATGATTATACACGTTCTACTCAAATGTGTACAATTGCAAATAATGCTGTTATTACTATTTGTGTACATCATGAAAGTGTATGTATACATTTAAACTAATACAAGTATCTGAATGATTAGACTTTAATTAAAGGATTAGGGAAAAGTTATCCTTGGCTGAAAACCATAAAATCAAGGTCTGAATAAAAAATAAAAAAGAGTTGAATATCATCATGAAACAGAGCACACACACACAAATACAAACACCTATTCACAATGGGGAGAGTAATAGGGAATTAAAATGATAAAATAGGACCAAAATCTTGTAGGTCTTGTTATTTACTACAATTAAGCTTGAATTTCAATGAGAGATACTGAGAGATTTTTAAGTTGGTTTATTGAAGTATAATTGGAACATAAAATTCTCCTGTTATATGAAGTGATACATTCAGGCAAAAGATATTCTTGATTTGTTTTCCATTGTTATAGTGTAGATGAAGGGTAAACTGAATTTATTTGTGAGTAATTATTGAAAAATTAGTAGGGGAAACATTTAAAGAAGGAAAGACAAATCAAAGATAACTCTGAAGTTTTAAAATGAGCAACTAGGCAGGCGTGATCCCTACTTTCCAAAGACTGGAGGAGGCTCAGAATTGGTGATGAGTAAAGAGGGAAATGGAGCTTCCCTGATGGCTCAGTGGGGAAAGAATTCACCTGCAATGCAGGAGATACAGGAGATGCAGATTTGATCCCTGGGTCAGAAAGATCCTCTGGAGGAGGAAACGGTGACCCACTCCAGTATTCTTACCTGAAAAATTCCATGGACAGAGGAGCCTGGTGCGCTACAGTCCAAAGGATTACAGAGATGGACATGACTAAGCGCATCATAGCACACAGAGGGAAATAAAAAAAAAGAAACTTTTTTGATTATGTTGATATAAGGAATAATGCCAAAGGCAGAGAAAGTGCTCATAAATACTGGTTTCTCTTTTCTACCTTTGGACTGTTAAGAATAATATTTTCTCATTCCAAAATACTGTAACTCATCTAATAGACAACTTGTCTGTCATTTAAAGCAACAGAAAATAATGGATAAGAAAAAAAAAACTACGTGTGTGTGTGTATATATATATGCTACTCATGGAGGAAATAATAATTATTATGTTAGATATTTTATAAATATACTGTTTAATTTTTTAAAAAAAATTGGGAGTAGAGCTAATGATGAGAGATAATGATATGCTATTGTTAAAAATGTTTAAGTAATTCTCCATGACATGGTTTTTCCCATAAAATATGATGCATCAAGATCATACAGTTTTTGGAATATAAATTATTGTATATAAATTTTTTTAAGTTTTCAAACTTATTCTCCCAAGGACATCAGGGTACTCTTCCATAGAAATGTTAAAGTGTGACAACTCTAAAAAAGAGACATAACTATAACTGTAAACTAGCCATGGAGAGAGGGGGTTGGTGACAAGACAATCATGGATATCGCAATAAGGGTGGAACACTATATGTGCAGAGGTACCTACCTGTTATGTCCCATTTTCCATCTATTATGTCTCCATTTTACATCAAAGAAAGGTAGAATCACAACTCAAATATCTGATTTTTTTCCCTTAGAAATAAATTAGCTGCCACTGCATGTATGGAAAGTTGCTTTAGTCATGTCTGACTCTTTGTGACCCCATGGACTATAGCCTAGGGCCTCCTCTGTCCATGGGATTCTCCAGGCAAGAATACTGGAGTGGGTTGCCATGCCCTTCTCCTGGGGATCTTCCTGACCCAGGGATCGAATCCATGTCTCTTATGTCTCTTGTACTGGCAGGCAGGTTCTTTACCACGAGCACCACCTGGGACAACTGCCAGAAACTAAGGTAAAGAGCAGATGTCTAGGACATTTTCCAATTTCCACTAAAATAATAAAGCTTTTTAAAATATTTTCAGATAGAGGTTTTTAAGTGGTCAGCAATAATGTGAAAAATTTCCCAACCTAAATATACACCTACAGTGTAGTAAAATGAAAGCTTAGGGAAACTCCCCACATAAGGATGTGAAACTACAGTGTCATAAAGCAGACACTTTGATTTGTGATTAAAATGGGATTGTTCTGAATGCAATTACTCGGCTTATATTTCTGCTTTTACTACTTCACATGAGTATAATATTATTATTATTGTCCTAATTATATACATTTTTTTGGCTTTATATTTTTCCAATTGATCAAGTTTTCATCATTTAGTTAACAGCTCATACATTTGAATAAAATGACACTGTTTGCAAATATTACTAGCAATAATCATGAATGTTATGACTTGGAAACCTCATCTTTGTTCTTGGAAATAGTTTTTCAATGTCACTTGATTGATCTAATTTTGTATATGTATTTAGAATATAATTTAATTAATTATGGAGATAAAATAAAATCCATAAATTTCATGCCATAGTATTAAATAAATCAGTTTTTATCTGTAAAGAACTAAATTTTTATTTTATTTTTTCTTAATATAAATTTATTTATTTTAATTGGAGGCTAATTACTTTACAATATTGTATTTGTTTTGCCATACATCAACATGCATCCGCCACGGATGTACATGTGTTGCCCATCCTGAACCCCCCTCCCACCTCCCTACCCACACCGTCCCTCTGGGTCATCCCAGTGCAACAGCCCCGAGCATCCTGTATCATGCATCAAACCTGGACTGGCGATTTGTTTCACATATGATAATATACATGGTTCAATGCCATTCTCCCAAATCATTCCATCCTCGCAGTCCAAAAGACTGTTCTATACATCTGTATCTCTTTTGCTGTCTCGCATACAGGGTTATCGTTACCATCTTTCTAAATTCCGTATATATGCCTTAGTATACTGTATTAGTGTTTTTCTTTCTGGCTTTTAAATTGTAAGAGTAACTGAAAAGCATTTCCAATGAATTGTTAATAATTAGACATTTTGTGGTTAAAAAAATAGTATAGAATCCCATTAACAGTAGAACTATATTTGTGTGCAGTACTCCTTAAGTGTTTTTGTGTGTTATCATAGTTTAAAGGTTTACAGATCACTCTGACATATTGATGGAAGAACATTTTGCTCTATTAACTTTAGTTCTGTCATTAAACATTTTATTCTCATTAATTTTTTTCACTGTATGCCACTTCCCACCCCAACCACTAGACTGGCTTTCATGGTTTAGGAAGTAGCTTGAGAAATGAGTTTTTGTCCTTTAATATTCAAAAATTAAGAATTAGAAAAATTAAGACTCTGAAGACAAATACAGATATATTATGAGACTCTACTGGATGTAATATATACATGCATATATATATATATACACACACACACATAAATTTTATATATGGACATTCACACATACATTTTATATATAGACATTCACACACACAAATCAAAGCACAGAAGAAAACCTTGAATAGCATGACTTTACCCTGAACTGTATAAATTTAATTTTATTTTATAACCAACTATATAAAAGTATAGTCTGTGATTAAAATTAAGTCCCCTGGCCACCCCACAAATCTGAATTAATTATCAAGAGAATACAACCCTCTGACTTACATTAATCAATTAATTGAAGAAAAGAGAGGTTAAATGACTTGCAATAGTTACAAACCTAGAATGTGATGCTTAAACTTCTTTTAACCATAAATCTAGGGCAAGGTTCAGTAGTGCAATAAATTCCTTCAGTGATGGAGATAAACAATGACTCAGAATGATCAAGTACAACATGTAGAGGAATCATCTCTCTAAGATGGTGAGATTTCAACTGCTCAAGGAAGGCTCCGTGTTGGGGTTTAACTAAATTGGTTTATGCTGGCAATGACATATATCTAGTAATTTTTATTCTTTGACAATTTTTTCTGAAGTTGTCAGATACTGTGAACTGTTAACTATGTAATGTACAATGAAAATGAATTGCTTACTTCTATTTTAAGTACAGAAAATGAAATATTGCATTAAAGAAAAGCTACCAGATGTTGGAATTTGTATCTGTATCCTGATTTATGAATAGTAACTGAGGAAATTTTAAAAATAAGATAGACCTACCTTATCATGATGTTTTTCTATGTAACTGAGAATTAATTTTTTTATTCATGACAAATTTAAGGAGGAGTAAGAATTAAGATCTCTTATTTTTCTGGCTTAATGATATGAATGTTAATATTTTATTTAGAATGCTTATTAAAGCATGAAGAAAAAGAGTTTCAGTGTTATGAGGTAGTTTTAATTATTTGTACATTGAGAAGATATCTGGACTATAAAAGTCAAAAATTAGGTGATAAAAACAAAATAAAATGCAAATATCTAGAAGGTAATTAAATTTTAAATCCTCAAATTACATGGTTTTACTCAATACCAGTAAGTTTTACACAAGGCTATTTCCAAACCAAAGAGAGAGCGGAGCAAAAGCTTGTGGCTCCTGTATACACAGATTTAATTTTTTTTGGCTACCAGAATGGGCCAACCACATCCAAGAGATTTTTGGATAAAATGTGCAGACATCATGAATTTTAATGGTAAAAAAATTACATCTTTAATTTTATTTAAAGATTTTATCACCTTCTCAATGTAATTTAATTTTTCTTTCAATTATGACTCTTGATCATGAACCACATTATAAGAGTCGTTGCTAAGACCTTTTTAGAAAGAGTTGTCACAGATATTTACATATCCCACTATGCGTGCATATTACCCTAACAGTTATTTATGTTCATCACTTATTTGAAATTATGGTGCTTTATTAACATGATATTATATGTTCAGGATCACAATAAACTGTGGAAAACTCTGAAAGAGATGGGCATACTAGACCACCTGATCTGACTCTTGAGAAATCTGTATGCAGGTCTGCTGCTGCTGCTAAGTCGCTTCAGTCGTGTCCGACTCTGTGCGACCCCATAGACAGAAGCTCACCAGGCTCCCCCGTCCCTGGGATTCTCCAGGCAAGAATACTGGAGTGGGTTGCCATTTCCTTCTCCAATGAATGAAAGTGAAAAGTGAAAGTGAAGTCGCTCAGTCGTGTCCGACTCCCAGCGACCCCATGGACTGGAGCCTACCAGGATCCTCCGTCCATGGGATTTTCCAGGCAAAAGTACTGGGGTGGGGTGCCATTGCCTTCCCCGGTATGCAGGTCAGGAAGCAACAATTAGAACTGACATGGAACAACAGACTAGTTCCAAATAGGAAAAGGAGTATGTCAAGGCTGTATATTGTCACTCTGCTTATTTAACTTACATGCAGAGTACATCATGAGAAACTCTGGGCTGGAAGAAGCACAAACTGGAATCAAGATTGCCAGGAGAAATATCAATAACCTCAGATATGCAGATGACACCACCCTTATGGCAGAAAGTGAAGAGGAACTAAAAAGTCTCTTGATGAAAGTGAAATTGGAGAGTGAAAAAGTTGGCTCAAAGCTCAACATTCAGAAAATGAATATCATGGCATCTGGTCCCATCACTTCATGGGAAATAGATGAGGAAACAGTGGAAACAGTGTCAGACTATTTTGGGGGGCTCCAAAATCACTGCAGATGGTGACTGCAGCCATGAAATTAAAAGACGCTTACTCCTTGGAAGGAAAGTGATGACCAACCTAGATAGCATATTCAAAAGCAGAGACATTACTTTGCCAACAAAGGTCCGTCTAGTCAAGGCTATGGTTTTTCCTGTGATCATGTATGGATGTGAGAGTTGGACTGTGAAGAAGGCTGAGCGCCGAAGAATTGATGCTTTTGAACTGTGGTTTTAGAGAAGACTCTTGAGAGTCCCTTGGACTGCAAGGAGATCCAACCAGTCCATTCTGAAGGAGATCAGCCCTGGGATTTCTTTGGAAGGAATGATGGTAAAGCTGAAACTCCAGTACTTTGGCCACCTCATAGTAAGAGATGACTCATTGGAAAAGCCTCTGATGCTGGGAGGGACTGGGGGCAGGAGGAGAAGGGGACGACAGAGCATGAGATGGCTGGATGGCATCACTGGCTTGATGGACATGAATCTGGGTGAACTCTGGGAATTGGTGATGGACAGGGAGGCCTGGCGTGCTGCAATTCATGGGGTCACAAAGAGTTGGACACGACTGAGCAGCTGAACTGAACTGAACTGAACTGAACCGAAGTGGATCCCTTTATAATCCCATCTTTTTTAGTTATTTATTTAAAAACACTAGTTTTAAAAGAAATCCATAGACTTCATCATATTGCCAAAAATGTCCATTGTAGCACACACAAAAATGGCTAAAGCTCTTTTTAGGAGTGAGCCAGGGGAGAGGAGAGGACAAAGAAACAAGGGAAGGAGAGAGGAGAGGAAGATCAGGAGAGGAAGGAGAGAGGGAGAGAGCAATGATAACAGAATGGAAAATAGAACTACTGATTCTCATGGTCTAACTTTCCCCCACTCCACTTAGTACTGGCAGAAAAAAATATCCATGGATAATAGTCAGAGACATGACTGTGTGACTGAGCACAGCACAAAGGAAATATAGCAGAAATTGTACTTATTTCTCTAGGTAACTACTGCAATTTGAAGCATTATTAGCATAATTATTTTTATTGTAAATATGGTTCACTGATCTGCCACTCTAAAATTCTTAAATCATATGTCAGCAAGGAATTTCCATGCTTCTAATTAAAAAAAAAATAGTAATTATAATAGAAATAGTAACACAAAGTGATTGAGGTATTTATTACGTCTTATGTGATAGTCGCTCAGTCGTGTCTGACTGTCTGTCTGTGACCACTGTTGCCCACTGGCTCCTCTGTCCATGGGATTCTCCAGGCAAGAACAATGGAGTGGGTTGGCATTCCCTTTTTCAGAGGATCTTCCTGACCATGGGGTCAAACCTGGGTCTCCTGGATTGCAAGAAGATTCTTTTTTTTTTTTTTTTTTTTAAGAGAGATGTATTTATTTTCAGTTATTTTTTTTATTTTCTTTTGTCCACACTGCACAGAATGTGGGGTCTTTAGTTTCCTGAGCAGAGCCAGAATCTATGCCCCCTGCAGTGGAAGTGCAGACAGAATTTTAACCACTGGACCACCAAGGAAGTCCTCAAGTAGATTATTTATCATTTGAAATACCAGGGAAGCCCTTTATATTCATGATTCAACATTAAAAAAAAAAAAAACTTCAGACCCTCAATATTTTTTTTTTTTCAAACTATGATATTCTTGGTTTACAGTATTGTGTTAGTTTCTGGTATAAAATGAAGTGAATCAGCTATATGTATACATGATATATCCTTTTCCTCTTAGACCTCCCTCTCACCACACCCCTTTATCCTGTCACCAAGTCCAAGCTCACTGCTTGCCACATGACTGGTAATTAAATCCAAGACAAGGTGTTGGGGCAAGGAAGGGACTTTATGTGGGAGCTGGCAGACCAAGATAATGGCAGGGTAGTGCCTCAAAACAACCATGGTCCCAGGGCCCGGATGCCAGGTTCTTTTATAGATCAGAGATGGAAGAAGGTCAGGAAACAAAGTAAAGAGACTATTCAATCCTTGCAAATGTCCCCTGGAGTCACAAGCCTCAGGCAGGGGGATGTGTTAGTTTCACTTCCTTACAGTCCTCCATAGGCAGATGGGCTCAAGGTCATTTCCCAAAGATAGGCCATTACATATGCCTACCTTAAGGAGAGCTGCAAGATGAGGGTTAAAATCAAAGAAGCAGATCCAGCATGAGTTCAAAATTAATCTTTCCAGATTATAATCCCACCCATATAGGTCACCAAAGATCACTGAGCCGAGCTCCCTGCGAGTTCCCACAAGCTATCTATCTCACACGTGGTAGTGTATAGGTGTCAATCCCAATCTCCCAGTTCATCCTACTCCCCCTTTTCCTTCCTGGTATCCATGTCTGTTCTCTACGTCAGCATCTCTATTCCTGCCCTACAAAAATGTTCATCTGCCCCTTTTTTCTAGATTCCACATATATGTGTTAACATATGGTATCTGTTTTTCTCTTTCTGACTTACTTCACTCTGTTTGACAGTCTCTAGGTCTATCCACAGCTTTTCAAATGACCCAATTTCATTTCTTCTAATAACTGAATCATATTTTATTGTATATATGTACCATATCTTCTTTATCCATTCATCTATATATGAATATTTAAGCTGCTTCCATGTAATGGAAATGAGAAATGCTGGACTGGAAGAAACACAAGCTGGAATCAAGATTGCTGGGAGAAATATCAGTAACCTCAGATATGCAGATGACACCACCCTTATGGCAGAAAGTGAAGAGGAACAAAAAAGCCTCTTGATGAAAGTGAAAGAGGAGAGTGAAAAAGTTTGCTTAAAGCTCAACATTCAGAAAATGAAGATCATGGCATCTGGTTCCATCACTTCATGGGAAATAGATGGGGAAACAGTGGAAATAGTGTCACACTTTATTTTTCTGGGCTCCAAAATCACTGCGGATGGTGATTGCAGGAAAACAACAGAATGGGAAAGACTAGGGATCTCTTCAAGAAAATCAGAGATACCAAAGGAATATTTCATGCTAAGATGGGCTCGATAAAGGACAAAAATGGTATGGACCAAACAGAAGCAGAAGATATTAAGAAGAGGTAGCAAGAATACACAGAAAAACTTTACAAAGCAGATCTTCACGATCCAGATAATCATGATGGTATGATCACTGACCTAGAGCCAGACATCTTGGAATGTGAAGTCAAGTGGGCCTTAGAAAGCATCACTACAAACAAAGCTAGTGGAGGTGATGGAATTCCAGTTGAGCTATTCCAAATCCTGAAAGATGATGCTGTGAAAGTGCTGCACTCAATATGCCAGCACATTTGGAAAGCTCAGTAGTGGCCACAAGATTGGAAAAGGTCAGTTTTAATCCCAATCCCAAAGAAAGGCAATGCCAAAGAGTGCTCAAACTACTGCACAATTACACTCATCTCACATGCTAGTAAAGTAATGCTCAAAATTCTCCAAGCCAGGCTTCAGCAATATGTGAACCGTGAACTTCCTGATGTTCAAGCTGGTTTTAGAAAAGGCAGAGGAACCAGACACCAAATTGCCAACATCTGCTGGATCATGGAAAAAGCAAGAGAGTTCCAGAAAAAAATATCTATTTCTGCTTTATTGACTGTGCCAAAGCCTTTGACTGTGTAGATCACACTAAACTGTGGAAAATTCTGAAAGACATGGGAATACCAGACCACCTGATCTGCCTCTTAAGAAATCTGTATGCAGGTCAGGAAGCAACAGTTAGAACTGGACATGGAACAATAGACTGGTTCCAAATAGGAAAAGGAATACATCAAGGCTGTATATTATCACCCTGTTTATTTAATTTATATGCAGAGTACATCATGAGAAATGCTGGACTGGAAGAAACACAAGTTGGAATCAAGATTGCCGGGAGAAATATCAATCACCTCAGATATGCAGATGACACGACTCTTATGGCAGAAAGTGAAGAGGAACTAAAAAGCCTCTTGATGAAAGTGAAAGAGGAGAGTGAAAAAGTTTGCTTAAAGCTCAGCATTCAGATAACAAAGATCATGGCATGCGGTCCCATCACTTCATGGGAAATAGCTGGTGAAACAGTGGAAACAGTGTCCGACTTTATTTTTCTGGGCTCCAAAATCACTGCAGATGGTGACTGCAGACGTGAAATTAAAAGACACTCTTTGGAAGGAAAGTTATGACCAACCTAGATAGCATATTCAAAAGCAGAGACATTACTTTGCCAACAAAGGTTCGCCTAGTCAAGGCTATGGTGTTTCCTTTGGTCACGTATGGATGTGAGAGTTGGACTGTGAAGAAAGCTGATCGCCGAAGAATTGATGCTTTTGAACTGTGGTGTTGGAAAAGACTCTTGATAGTCCCTTGGACTGCAAGAAGATCCAACCAGTCCATTCTGAAGGAGATCAGCCCTGTGATTTCTTTGGAAGGAATGATGCTAAAGCTGAAACTCCAGCTCTTTGGCCACCTCATGCGAAGAGTTGACTCAATGGAAAAACTCTGATGTTGGGAGGGATTGGGGGCAAGAGGAGAAGGAGATGACAGAGGATGAGATGGCTGGATGGCATCACTGACTTGATGGACGTAAGTTTTAGTGAACTCCAGGAGTTGGTGATGGACAGGGAGACCTGGTGTGCTGCGATTCATGGGGTCGCAAAGAATCGGACACGATTGAGTGACTGAACTGAACTGAACTGAATGAACATTGAGGTACCTATCTCTTTGAATTAAGATGCTGTCAGGATATATGCCCAACAATGAGATTGCTAAATTATATGGTAGCTCTATTCCTAGTTTTTCAAGGAATCTTCATACTATTCTCCATAGTGGCTATATCAATTTACATTCCTATCAACAGTGCAAGAGGGCTTCCTTCCCTCAATATCCTCTCCAGCATTTATTATTTGTAGATTTTTTTAATGATGGCCATTTTGATGATGCAAGGTGATACCTCATTATAGTTTTGATTCGCATTGTAGTCTACTGATTTTTAAATGCAGGCTTTAATAACATTGTTTAATACATAAAAAAACATTTGACTATTATGTTGATGCTTTGAATTTTTATTAAAAAATTGTAATTTTTTTCTCCTGTCTCATTGTGAAATTTGAAACATATCCACATATTTTTTCCATGTGTTAATTAAAAGTATTTGATTTCTGCCTGATTTCCTGTATCATCATTTTGGAAATAATTTCAGCTCCTTTAATCAAAATATTTAATATGGGAATTTTATTTTATGTGGATTTTTTTTCCCCAAAAGGATAGCTATTTTGTGAGTACAGTAAGTCTGAAATCATACACATTTCTATGAATGTGTATACTTAGTGTGAATCAGCAACACATGTGATTTCTATAAGTAGAATCCATTTCATCCCTTTATTATCAAAATATGATGCTCACCAACAGCTGAAGACTCTTCTGTGTGTCTTCTCCTGTTGGAAACATAATTTGTTTCTTTCCTTTCTTCTTTCTCTTTGGTATTTACCATTTACCGTGTTTCTCCTGAGGTAGTTGTTTTCCTTGGGTGATGAGTAAGCATAATATTTTCTTTGTGACTCTTTCTTCTCTACCAAAAATAAATCCAAATGTTGAACTTGATTACTCTGTGTACTGCTGCTGCTAAGTAGCTTCAGTCGTGTCCAACTCTACGCGACCCCATAGACGGCAGCCACCAGGCTCCCCCGTCCCTGGGATTCTCAAGGCAAGAACACTGGAGTGGGTTGCCATTTCCTTCTCGAATGCATGAAAGTGAAGAGTGAAAGTGAAGTTGCTCAGTCGTGTCCTACTCTTAGCTACCCCCTGGACTCCAGCCTACCAGACTCCTGCGTCCATGGGATTTTCCAGGCAAGAGTACTGGAATGGGGTACCTTTGCCTTCTCCGACTCTGTGTACAGACTTTCTTGAATTCTATACAATGGATATTATTTGGATACTTGTTATCTCTTGTCCTCTATTTGACACTTGGTTTAAAAAGAAGCATTTAAAATGTAACATCAAATAATCCTCTAAAAGCTTACGCATATAGTGTATGTGTTTGGGGGTGGGGGGAAGCAAATACATAAATGCAGAAATATTATCTCACCTAAAAAGTACATTTATTGAGAAATATACATGAAATCCAACTTGAGAATATATCAAACCTTACTACTTAAGAAAAAAGACTAAAGTAAACTAGCAGAAATGAGGAACAAAAGTTAATTGCAAATAATTAAAAATATTTTAACATTTATTGTGAACATTAAAATTAAATATTATTGTAATAAAGAATTCATCCTGCACTTGTATTTATTTACATTAACAAAGTATAAGTTATATTTGTATATTTGTTGATTCTTGCATCAGAATTTGAATCCAGTGGTGATTATCTGTTTTCATTTTCTTAATACTACAATATAAAACCATGTTATCAAGTCTCACATTTAGGTCTGAATTTTTTCATCATAATCATAAACGGAAGTATTGTTTTCAAAAATAATCATGGGAGGCCTCAACTGTCTGGAGAATCACTTTATTGTTTCCTTTCATGCATCTAACTATTATTTTCTCCAAACATTTTGTCATTCTTTTACTGTGATTTTTAGCATTTCTCCAGGATCATTCAGTTGTCATATGCTTATTGAAATTATTTTGGCTATATTTGCAATTTTACTTTGCAATTAATACATGATGCTTATTTATTTCAGATTTCACAAATCTGCAAGAAACTGATTCACAAATAGATCAATATTAAAAATAAGGAACAGAATTCAGACTTTTAAAAAATACTTAAGAAGACTAATTTCATAATTTGTCATTTAATGATGCTTGTCATGATTCATTTTGCTTCTATACACAGCAGGAATTCAAGTAAGAAACCCTTGGATAATTAGGATGGGGTCACACAGAGTCGGACACGACTGAAGTGACTTAGTAGTAGCTTAGTAGTAGCTAGAGAGAATAAGAAAGTAGTAGAGTGAAGCAAGGGAAGGACAGGACAGGAAAGACATTCCGGATGGATGGAGCAAAATAACAGATAGTATAACATGCTTGTAAAGCAAATTATGTAAATTCTTCTACATCATGGTTAGATATGTAGTCAGCAGAGATAAATGTGCAAGGTACTACAGATGTGAGAGAGGCAAGTCCAACATACTGTCAGAGAAGTGTGTAATTTCCTCTGTTCTGTCTAATCACAACAAAAATTTGAAGCAACGGACCAGTGTTACAGCCCTCGGATGGACCACTGTTACAGCTCCATGTTACAGCTCAGTTTTATTTAGAAAATAAAGGAAAATACATCCTTGAGGCATGACAGCATGCCAACCCAAAAGACGCAAAGAGAAGAGAGAGAGACCACAGGCCCTTAGGCTCCTCTTTTTGTATGTTTTTTTCTCCTCCCCCTGGACTTGCCCTATGTAAATTGGGCTAGTCAAAAGTGCTGTTTGTTTTACTTGAGGTCTTCACTCCGGTCCTCGAACCTTCCTTTGTTCTATTTTCAGGGGCTTTCCCTTTCTTATCTTTTGGCCACTGCCATTTTGGACTCCTTTTTCCTATTCTAACTATCTAACAATACTGAAAAGAATGCATTTTATCACAAAGGGAATAAAAAACTACTACAAAGCCCCCATTGAGAATTCATTGATCAGATTATGTTTAAGACACAGACTTTACCAGCAACAAGATGAATTGGCTTAATGGGGAAAAACTGGAGGAAAAGAGACAAGTTAGGAAGCTAAACTGATCTGATGTCAGATTTTTAAAAAAATAACTCTTGGTCATATTTTGATTATATCCTTAGGTGTTTACTTAGGTGCTTTGTCTCTATCTGCCTGATGAAACTGAGTGTGAGTCATTGAGGGCAGAGACCTATCTTCCTGATTTTTTATTCTCCATTGCTTAACACATTGCCTGGTAAGCAAGAGGCATTTGTTTTCCTGAATGAGTTTAAGGATTTCTTAATGTCCAGGAAGCTAATCCCCAAGCCCTATGAAAGTAATACCTTTCATCCTACTTCTGGTACTGCTGCTGCTGCTAAGTTGCTTCAGTCGTGTCCAACTCTGTGCGACACCATAGATGGCAGCCCACTAGGCTCCTCTATCCCTGGGATTCTCCAGGCAAGAACACTGGAGTGGATTGCCATTTCCTTATCCAATGCGTGAAAGTGAAAAGTGAAAGTGGAGTCGCTCAGTTGTGCCCGACTCTTAGCGACCCCATGGACTGCAGCCCACCGGGGTCCTCTGTCCATGGGATTTACCAGGCAAGAGTACTGGAGTGGGTTGCCGTTGCCTTCTCCGAAACTTCTGGTACTAGGAAGAGTTGAATATGCTGATAAAGATGGCCTCCAGTGAAGTTGAGTTTCTTTTGATAATGTAGTTAGGTTCTGAATTGGGGTAATATCAGGTCTAAGTCTAAAACTTATAAATAAGATGGTGGGAAGGGTATCTTTTCTGCTTTTTTTTTTTTTAGTTCTCCTTTGATGATCTCAGGGGGCATCTATTTAGTATTATATATGACATCATCTGTACTTAAATTGTTTAAGCTTTTTTTGGTGCACTTCATGGCACACAGAACTTCCCTGACCAGGGATCAAACCTGTGTCCCCTGCAGTGGAAGCAGAGCATCTTAACCATTGGACCACTGGGGAAGTCTGATGGTTTAAACTCTTTAGTAATTCTACTGGGGAAGGCAATGGCACCCCACCCCAGTACTTTTGCCTGGAAAATCCCATGGACGTAGGAGCCTGGTGGGCTCCAGTCCATGGGGTCGCTGAGAGTCGGACACGACTGAGCGACTTCACTTTCACTTTTCACTTTCATGCATTGGAGAAGGAAATGGCAACCCACTCCGGTGTTCTTGCCTGGAGAATCCCAGGGACGGGGGAGCCTGGTGGGCTGCCATCTATGGGGTCGCACAGAGTCGGACACGACTGAAGCGACTTAGCAGCAGCAGCAGCAGGAAGCTAAACAATTATTAAGGAAGAATGTTTTGTTAGTCAACATTCCATGACACATAAGATTAACCAACAAAAATGGTGAAGACAAAGACAAAAAGGATAAATCTATTATGCAACAAAGAAGCAAAATAAGCAAAACATTAATTGGCTATATGTCCAAGGTTTTAAAAAAAAAAGGGAAGTTAAAGGCAAATAATAAATTTCTGACTTGGGATTTTAAAAGATCATGAAGGCAGAAGATGAAAAATACTGACATTGAAGGAATGAATTTGGGACAGGCATATGTAGAATCTAAAATGTCTGTGGCAAATACATACGAGGCTATATAGCAGGAAACTGGGTTATGAGTCTGAAGCACATTTTTGAAAACTGTCTTAGGGATCTGTATGTTTGCTGGTCCTTGTCTGACAGGTATTATTGGAAATGGAATGCAGGAGAGGAACACTAAAAGTGATTTTCTAAAAATATGTTGAAGTGGATATATATATATATATATATATATATATATATATATATATATATATATATACACACACACACATACACACACAACAATAAAAATAAACATTAATAATAAAATTTTAGGGAACTTTTGACTGAAACCACCCACTGTGACTTGGGCTGCTTGCCTGATCTGTCTCACAGTAAGACGATTGGATGTGTCTCACAATAAGAGATCTAGATAAAGAAAAGGGAATGGCACAGATGGTTAAAAAAAAAAAAAAAAATCAGCCTGCAATGTAGGAGACCTGGATTTGATCCCCGGGTCAGGAAGATCCCCTGGGGAAGGGAATGACTACTCATTCCAATACTCTTGCTTGGGAAATCCCATGGACAGAGAAGTCTAGAAGGCTACAATCCGTGTCATTCAGTTGTTCAATCCTATCTAACTTTTTGTGACCCCATAGATTGCAGCATGCCAGGCTTCCCTGTCCTTCACCATCTCCTGAAGCTTGATTCAAACTCATGTCCATTGAGTTGGTGTTGCCATCCAACCATCTTGTCCTCTGTCATCCCTTTCTCCTTCTGCTTTTAATCTTTCCCAGAATCAGCGTCTTTTCTAATGAGTCAGCTCTTCGCATGAAGTGGCCAAAGTATTGGAGCTTCAGCTTCAGCATCAGTCCTTCCAATGAATATTCAGGACTGATTTTCTTTAGGATTGACTGGTTTGATTTCCTAGTTGTCCAAGAGACTCTAAAGCATCTTTTCCAATACCACAGTTCAAAAGCATAAATTCTTCAGCTTTCTTTATCATCCAACTTTCATATCCATACATGGGGTTACAGCCCACAGGGTCGCAAAGAGTCAGACATGACTTAGCAACTAACACAATCATTAGGAACATGGAAAAAAATAAAACAAAAAACTGGTATAGAAAGCTAACCTCATCAATACAGGAGGGGTCCAAAAGAGAGAGCAGTCAACCATCCTCTCAGAGCCCATCTTGTTGGACTCTATCTTGGCTGAGAGATGTGTGTGCCACCAGGAAGGACCCTGAGTGAGACTATGGGCCGAGCAAGATAACTGACCAGGACCATCCAGAAATTAGTTGCATTATCATAAAACCTGAGACTGTGAGCCACATGGTAGAGAAGTTCACCCAGGCTCCTTTACTCTGCCATTCTTTCCCTGGATCCCCTTCCCAATAAAATCTTTTGCTGTATCAGCACGTGTATCTCTTCAAACAATTTATTTCCAAGTGTTAGACAAGAGTCCACACTCAGCCCTTGGGAAGGCCCCCCTTCCTGCAACAAAATAATAAAATAAAAATTTAAAATAATACTTTAGAGATAGATAATTAGATTATATTTTTATGCAGGACATCCATATGAGACCATCTGAAAAGATGGCTGAAGACCCAAAAACTTTCCTTGCAAAGTGTGCCAATCTGAGCTGGATATAAAGATTTGTCAATACTTAAAAAGAAGTATCAGTTGAAGTCATAAGAATAAATTTCTTAGGGAAAATGTACAGAAAATAGAGAGTAGCACTTTAGAGAGAAAAATGGAAGGGATGACAATCAAAGAATGATGCTAAATAAGGTTCTGGAAAGAGATCTAGAATAAAAGTATAAAAAGCAGAAATAGAATCAATAAAATATGTTTGAAAAGAATTGAAAGGTGTAGAGAATCCAAGAAAGAGGCTGCAATGAATAACATAAAATATCTTCTAGATTTTCCTATAAAAAAAAATTGAGAGGGTATCTAATGAAATGACAAATCACTAGAATAACCATAATTTCATTGTGAAGATTAAGGAAGAGCTCAAACTGAAGTATGTTGAGAGCTGAGGGGTAGTGCCAATAAAATGGCACTTTCTATTTCATGGGAAGCTATCGTGGGGTTCAGGGATAGAGGGATTTTTGTTCTCCTGTTTTGTTTTTTTTTTTTTTTAAGTCCTGAGCATGTTTCTAGATTGACTTAAACAGTGAAGCAACAATAGATGCATTGTACTGAAAAGGTTAAAAAAATGAAATAGATATGGATAGTAAGTACTAGGACAACCAGTGGAGGAGCAGGAAGAAGACAGAATGCTCAGACGTGTGCAGGTGCATGTTTGTTCTGAGTTTGCGTGTTTATAGAATATTTTTTTAGGGAAAAAATATTGAAACTTATGCCGTTCTGGCCCAACAACTTCAGTTTTCTTGAAGGAAGAAAAGGTTGCCCAGGGAAGTTCTAATATCAGCAGAATGGAGATGTGCAAACATCATTGAGATACACGAAGGGGAAAAATAACTGAGGAATAGTGCCAATTGACCTACACAGATTAGAAATCGTTTATCTGAAGTTGTTCAGCAGTACTGGAGTTCTTAAACCTTATTAACTATTGGCCATAGACCTGAAAAAGCTGTCACACTACTCTTTAAAATTTTTCAGGGATATTTCCCTTCCCCCTTTTTGTTAGCCAAACATATGATATATGCCTAATTTTGACACATAAGAGTTGTGGAAAATGAATCTAGTAAAGGTTATCTCCCTAGAGGCCTGCCCTGAACGGTAAATCAATTCTTGGCTTCCTTTTTCTTAGATTGACTTTGCCTTCAGAGCAAGTACAGGCACTGACATGAGCAGTGAAGGCCACGAAACAGAAGTAAATCCAAGATAATAGGTCAAATTTCATTTGCTACACTCCCAGTGGGCACTCGTCTATGAGCAAGTATGCTTCAAATATACTATCTAAAAACAGTGCAAAATGTAGAGAACAGGAACTATCCTGAGGGTGAAAATTCCTGCTCTTTTCTTCAGGAAACAGAATAGAAACACTGAAGTATCCAGAAGCATTTTTCTGAAAATAGTGTCTTCTAAGCACTTGGCCTTTACAGTGAATATAATTTTCTGAACAAAGTAGTACAAATAGCCAGGAGGCCCTCATAGCTGATTCCAAGAGTACAAAGGGAAAATATGAGATTACAGAATCTATGTCAATAAACACAAACATGAAAGACAGCGCTGTCCAACTGATGCCCCTAAACTCTCTCTCTCTCTCAGGCACACACACACACACACACACACACACACAAAGCACAGTTGGAGAGAATACCTGATTTTTTAGATGGGGATCATCTTTCCCTTACTTCATCAGGGAAGTAGCTATCCCTCTCCATCAGTCAAGAGTCTTTGAGAATTTCCTTTCTATATCTGTGAATATAGTTTTCCCAAAAGCTGTCTGGGTAGGTTTACTTAGAATTACTTGCAGACACTCCTCAAGAGTCAAAATCACCTGACTCTAAAATATACATACCATTGACAGAATGGCAGCAATCATCAGAGCCATCAACACCATACAGTGATAGTTAATATAAACCCCACAGCCCTAAACCTATGTGTTTCCTTCTCTACCACAACATTCATGGCTGGTACTCCTTTTTATTTATGACACTGCTTTAAATGCAAGTTTTCTATCTATCTTCTTCGGAACAGAACCCTAATATTGTGTTCAGTTGCTTAAATTGTCTCTATTGGTTATTTCTAGTCAGTGTCTGTTTGTCTGTTCTGATTATTTGGTGCCTATACCATGCTGATATGTTGGGTATTTAGTTTAAAATACTCACTACCAGGATCTGTGCTTGTAGGTTCTGTATCTGATGATTCAACTAAAATGTGGATAAAAAAATATTTTTAAAAATTCCAGAAAGTTCCAAAAAACAAAACCTGAATTTGCCAAATGCTGGCTAATAGTTACATAACAATTACATTGTACTTACAACTATTTACATAGTTTTAATAAAGTATATAGGAGGATGTGAGTATGTTTTACATAAAAGACGAGCATTCTCAGATTTTTCTGTATGCAGAGTATTCAGGAAACAATACCCCACCAATATCCATGGGCAAATGTATTTAAAAGTTTTCTTCATTCAACTGGCTAACTTTTCTAGAATATATTTTAAAAATTCAATTTATGATCAGCAAATGTTCTTCTGAATGTTAATCTTTATTTTTATTAAAAGATTACTGTCATTTGTGGTTGTTATTTTTCTTACTGTATTGTTTTTCTTTCATGCTACATATTTATTTAACTTAGGCTATGAAAAAGATGGCCTTGGTATCACCCTTGCTTCCAAACACAATTTTCAAAATAACATTTTTTCTAGCATGTGGCAAAAGTGGCAGCTCCTCCAAGTGTCATTTTATATCGATTGCGTTCCTGTGGCTTTCATATGCAGATTATTAATTTACCTTCTCTTAAGTCCGTATCATCCTTTAACAGCTTAAACTCCTGTATCACATTTCACTAGCATATTAAACTCTTCTCACTAACATATATAATTTAAACATTCATGTGAATAGCCCATTCATCACGGTCCATCCCTTCTAGTCTACTTTCACAACCCCTATCTAGTATAAACTTGAATTTTTCATCATCTAAAGCAAGTCATCTCTTCAAGAACAAACTCAAAACAAACTTTTCAATTGCAACCTCTTAACTTGCTTATCCAAGTACCTTCTTGCTTTGCTCTCTTTCTTCATCAGATTTTCTCTCCTCTAATACACTCACATCCTATTCATCATCAACTTTATTTTTTCTCTATTTTCTTCATATCTCATTTTATTGATATACTCTGAATATGCTGAGTTCTCTGAAAAAATATTACACTTTTATCATCTAAGTTTATATCAACTCTATTTAAAGACAAACATCTGTCTTGTCCATATGCAAGAAGTAAGGTGCTTCTAAAGAAAACAAAATCACATAAACTGTAATAGAACTGTAATTTAAACTGTTCATCATCAGTCTCAAATAGGCCCTGAGATTTCTGGATATGTTACCATGGTGATAAATCCAGGAAATATAGAGTAAAATTTTGGATGTCATCTGGCACAAGAATTTTGATCAGAGCATGATCAGACTTGACATTCACATATCAGGAAGAACCAAGAGGCTTCATGAACTGTTGCAGTGGGAGAAAATCCATAGGTCTAAGAACACTGGAAGTCCCTGCATTGCAGTAGGCAACTTTCTGAGACTGATTTTCCTTTCATACTCCATCTTCATTTTGTTATTTTCATTAACCACACATGATGATAGGTAGAATCCAGTTCCCCCAAGTGTCCACATCCTTATCTCTGGAACTTGAGAATATGTTACCTCATGTGGTGAAAGGGGCTGCAAATGAAATTAAGTTATGAACACTAAGGTGGGAAATTTATTCTGGATTATCCAAATGAGTTATTAATAAATCTAGGCAAATAGGTTTTTAAGATAGGAGAATATTCTCTGGCTGTGTTCAGAGTCACATAATCATGCCAGAGAGATGCAATGTTGATGACAATGTAGGCATGTGGGTGAGCTCTAGAATCTAGAAAGGCAAGTACCCTGGATCCTTCAAAAAGGAACAAGGTATATGACAAAGTAATAATTTTAGCCCACTGAGACCCATATCCAACTTCTGCAGGACTGTGTGATAATAAATTTGTGACTTTTTAAGATGGTTTGCAATAACACCAATGGAAAACTGTTACATGTAAAAAAAAAAAAATAATTCAATCCCAAATATTTAAAGTCTGATTATCAATGTTATGTTGACTTTACCACATATTTGACCAAAGAATTTTTATGAAGATGCAGTTACGCAGCCCTCATGTGACACTGATGAGATATAGTATCTACATCACTTCCACTTTAACTTTGCAATCAAAACTTTACCATGATCCATAAATGATAACACATTTTCACTTCTATAGTTTTGTGAAATGTCTTAATATATAGTGAAAATATTAACTACTTTTACATTTTATGTTATAACTGATCTTGCTACTGTGACTTTTAATTCTTCCATGTATATTTTAAGTAAGGTTTATAAAGTTTCTAAGTCTAAGTGCAAAATCACTTCAGTCATGTCCAACTCCTTGTGACCCCATGGACTATCGCCTGCCAGACTCTCTGTCTGTGGGATTCTCCTGGCATGAATACTGGAGTGAGTTGCCATTTCCTTCTCCAGGGGATCTTCCTGACCCAAGGATCAAACCCATATCTCTTATGTCTTCTGCATTGGCACGGGGATTCTTTACTAGTGCCACCTGGGAAGCCCTCATGAAGTTTCAAAATATACAGACAAATGGAATTTTTTATATATATATATAACTTCTTTTCTTTATTTTTATTTTTTAAAATTTTATTTAACTTTACAATATTGGAATTTTTATCTAGAAGTATTAAAATAGAAAATTTATTGAAAAATAGAACATGTATATAGGTATACCTTGGAAATATTGCAGGTTTGGTTCTAGACACCCACAATAAGGCAAATGTAGAAATAAAGAAAGTCATATGAATTTTTTTGGTTTCCCAGTGCATATAAATTTATAGTGTACTATGCTGTGGTATGTTATGTGTGCAACAGCATTGTTTCTAAGAAAACAATGTACACACCTTAATTTCAAAGAATAAAACTGACACCAAATTTTAGAGCATAAAAAATGTTTTTTATTTGATTTCAACCTTCCAAATCTAACACTATTTTCTATCATGTGTATGCTTATTCAGTCATGTCCAAATCTTTGTGACTCAACGGACTGTAGCCCACCAGGCTCCTCTGTGCATGGGATTTTCCAGGTAAGAATACTGGGGAGTAGGTTGTCATTTCTTACCCGAGAGGAACATTCCAGATCAGGAATTGAACCTGTGTCTCCTGCATTGGCAGGCAGATTATTTATCAGCACAATTTCTATCATAGCTGACCATATTTTAAACCTAAAGAGGAATTTTTCAAAGTATTATTCCAACTTTGATAGGTTGGTAGAATATAAAGTCACCACAGCATCTAATGTTTAGAAATCATATTGGGATTTTCATGATAAAGTAAAACAAATATAAATTTTAAGTTGATCTTGGAGATGCTATCCTATTGAACTGCTATGAATTTTAAAAACATTGATTCTGTATCTGGTTTTACAGACACTCTTTAACATCTAATTGCCTCTTCCCTCCTCACGTTAAAAAAATTACTATATTCCTTTTTCTTTCCTTACAGCATTGACCAGGACTGTTAAGTATTACGATATTAACCACAAACATTAGCATTGATCGAGTCCATGTTAAGTAATCATGATAGTGGTAATCCTTCTCTCAAGCTTTAAAAGAATATGTTTTAAGAGTCTTGAGATAGGGTAATAACCTACATTAGCTGTTAGTACTAAATATGTTCACAAGTGTCCTTAAAAGTCAGAGGGAGTTAGAAGGAGATGCAAGTACTGAAGAGAAGAATATGATTAGATGTTAGATGCAGAGACTGGAGTAACAGACTATTGAAACCAAAGGTAATTATTAGTTATATCCATTACACCTGATTTGCAAATACACTTGGTGACTCAGATAGTACTGAATCTGCCTGAAATGTGAGAGACCTGGGTTTGATCCCTGGGTTGAGAAGATCCCCTGGAGAATGCAATGGAAACACACTCCAGTATTCTTGCCAGGAGAATTCCACGGATAGAGGAGCCTGGTGGGATATAGTCTGGGGGATTGCAAAGAGTCAAGTATCACTATGAACAAAGCTACTGGAGATAGTGGAATTCCAGCAGAGCAATTACAAACCCTAAAAAAGTGATGCTGTGAAAGTACTGCACACAATATGCCAGCAAATTTGGAAAACTCAGCAGTGGCCACAGGACTGGAAAAATTAGTTTTCATTCCAATCCCAAAGAAAGGCAATGTAAAAGAATGTTCAAATTACCACGCAACTGTACTCATTAACATGCTAGCAAAGTAATGCTCAAAATCCTCCAAGCATGGCTTCAACAATATATGAACCGAGAACTTCCAGATATCCAAGCTGGATTTAGAAAAGGCAGAGAAACAAGAGATCAACTTGCCAATATCTGTTAGATCACAGAAAAAGCAAGAGAATTCCAGAAACACATCTACTTCTGATTTCTTGGCTACACTAAAGCCTTTGGCTGTGTGGATCAACAAATTGTGGAAAATTCTTAAAGAGATGGGAATACCATCCACCTGACCTTCCTCCAGAGAAATCTGATTACAGGTCAAGAAACAACAGTTAGTACTGGTCACGGAAAAACAGACTGGTTCCAAAAGGGGAAAGGGGGACATAAAGGCTATATATTGTCACCCTGTTTATTTAACTTTTATGCAAAGCTCATTTCACTTCCATCACTCAGTCTTGTCCAACTCTTTGCAATCCTATGGACTGCAGCACACCAAGGCCTCCCTGTCCATCACCAATTCCTGGAGTTTACTTAAACTCATGTCCATTGAGTCAGTGATGCAATCCAACCATCTCATCCTCTGTCACCCCATTCTCCTCCTGCCTTCATTTTTTCCCAGCATCAGGGTCTCTTTCAGTGAGTCAGTTCTTCACATCAGATGGCCAAAGAATTGGAGCTTCAGCATCAGTCCTTCCAATGAACACTCAAGATTGATCTCCTTTAGGATGGGCTGGTTGGATCTCCTTGCAGTCCAAGGGACTCTCAAGAGTCTTCTCTAACACCACAGTTCAAAAGCAACAATTCTTCTGTGCTCAGCTTTCTTTATAGTCCAAATTTCACATCCATACATGACCACTGGAAAAAACCATAGATTTGACTAGGTGGACCTTATTTGGCAAAATAATGTGTATGCTTTTTAATATGCTGTCTAGGTTGGTCATAACTTTTCTTCCAAGGAGCAAGCACCTTTTAATTTCATGGCTTCAGTCACCATGTGCAGTGATTTTAGAACCCCCTAAAATAAAGTCTGTCACTGTTTCCAATGTTTCCCCATCTATTTGCCATGAAGTGATGGGACCAGATGCCATGATATTAGTTTTCTGAATGTTGAGTTTTAAGCCAACTTTTTCACTCTCATCTTTCACTTTCATCAAGAAGTTCTTTAGGTCTTCTTCGCTTTCTGCCATAAGGGTGGTGTCATCTGAATATCTGAGGTTATTGATATTTCTCCCAGGTATCTTTGATTCCACCTTGAGCTTCATCCAGCCCGGAGTTTCTCATCATGTGCTCTGCGTATAAGTTAAATAAGCAAGGTGACAATATACAGCCTTGATGTACTCCTTTCCCCTAGCTTTGTTCGTAGTGATGCTTCCTAAGGCCCACTTGACTTCACATTCCAGGATGTCTGGCTCTAGGTGAGTGATCACAACGCCGTGATTATCTGGGTCATTAAGTTCTTTTTTTGTATAGTTCTTCTGTGTATTCTTGCCGCCTCTTTTTAATATCTTTTGCTTCTGTTAGGTCCTTACCATTTCTGTCCTTTATTGAGCCCATCTTTGCATGAAATGTTCCCTTGGTATCTCTAATTTTCTTGAAGGGATCTCTAGTCTTTCCCATTCTATTGTATTCCTCTATTTCTTTGCATTGACCACCGAAGAAGACTTTCTTATCTCTCCTTGATATTCTTTTAAACTCTGCATTCAAATGGGTATATCTTTCCTTTTCTCCTTTGCCTTTCACTTTTGCTCTTTTCATAATTATTTGTAAGTCCTCCTCAGACAACCATTTTGACTTTTTCCATTTCTTTTTCTTGGGGATTGTCTTGATCCCTGCTTCCTGTACAATGTCACACACTTCTGTCCATAGTTCTTCTGGTACTCTGTCTATAAGATTTAATCCTTTGAATCTATTTCTCACTTCCACTGTATAATTGTAACAGATTTTATTTAGGTCATACCTGAATGAACAAGGAAACCTGGTGTGCTGCAGTCCATGGGGTCACAAAAGTCAGACATGACTGAGCGACTGAATTGAACTGAATGGTCTAGTGGTTCTCTCTTCTTTATTCAACTTAAGTCTGAATTTGGCAATAAGTAATTTATGATCTGAGCCACAGTCTTCTACCAGTCTTGTTTTTGATGACTGTATAGAGCTTCTCCATCTTTGGCTGCAAAGAATATAATCAATCTGAATGCAGTATTGACCATTTGGTGATGTCCATGTGTAGAGTCTTCTCTTGTGTTTTTAGAAAAGGGTATTTGCTATGACCAGTGAATTCTCTTGGCAAAACTCTATTAACCTTTGCCCTGCTTCATTCTGTACTGCAAGGCCAAATTTGCCTCTTACTCCAGGTATTTCTTGACTTTCTACTTTTGCATTCCAGTTCACCATAACAAAAAGGACATCTTTTGTTCAGTGTTAGTTATAGAAGGTCTTGTCGGTCTTCATAGAACCATTCAACATCAGCTTCAGCATTACTGGTTGGATTACTGTGATATTGAATGGTTTGCCTTGGAAACAAACAGAGTTCATTCTGTCATTTTTGAGACTGCATCCAAGTACTGCCTTTTGGACTCTTTTGTTGACTATGTTGGCTATTCCATTTCTTCTAAGGGATTCTTGCCCACAGTAGTAGATATAATGGTCATTTGAGTTAAATTCACCCATTCCAGTCCATTTTAGTTCACTGATTCCTAAAATGTCGATGTTCACTCTTGCCATCTCCTGTTTGACCACTTTCAATTTGCCTTGATTCATGGACCTAACATTCCAGGTTTCTATACACATTGCTCTTTACAGTATCAGACTTTACTTTCATCATCAGTCCCATCCACAACTGGGTGTTGTTTTTTCTTTGGTTCCATCTCGTCATTCTTTCTGGATTTTCTTTTCTTTTCTTTTTTTCCCACTGATCTCCAGTAGCATATTGGGCCACCTACTGACCTAGGGAGTTTATCTTTCATTGTCTTATCTTTTTGCCTTTTCATACTGTTCATGCAGTTCTCAAGGCAAGAATACTGAAGTGGTTTGCCATTTCCTTCTCCAGTTATATGCCAAGTACATCATTTGAAATGCAGGCTGGATGAAGCACAAGCTGGAATCAGGATTTCTGGGGAAATACATAACCTCTGATATTCATATGAAACCACCCTTATGGCAGAAAGCAAAGAGGAACTTAGAGCCTCTTGATAGAGGTGAGCAAGGAGAGTAAAAAGCTGGTTTGAAACTCAACATTAAAAATAAAGGACAGGGAAACCTTGTGTGTTGTAGCCCATGGGGTTGCAAAGAGTTGCACATGACTGAGTGGCTGAACAACATCCATTACACCTGTAACCTGCCTTCACTGTTCAAGCTCACCTTATTTTTACAAAAATGTTCATGTGTTCCAAGTTTCACTTAGCCTAAACAATAAGATGGCTGCCTAAGCTGTTTTTCAGGAACTTGGAATCAGCTCTGTCGAGTCTGAGCTCAAGCCAATTAAGACAGATTAAGGACACTGCCCTCCAACTGGGTGTATGCCAGTGGCTACTTTTAAAACATCAGAGGACCAAAATCTCCATCCTCAGAACATGCTAAAGCTGCTGATTTCTGAACATTGCATCCCATGAAGAATCCTGTAGCTCAGTTTCCTCTCTGCAGAACAATGATGGTATAACCTTTTTATTTTCTTTGTCTAATAACCCTTCCCTATGCTCCCATCTTGGTTTTATCCCATACATCTGCTGAGCCCCTTTCCTTCATGGAGGCAGATCTGAAACTTGTTCTCCTGTCTCCTCTCCTGGTCACCTTGTTAATAAAATATCTCTCTGCTGCAAACCTTAATGTGTCAGCCTTCAGCTCGCTGTGTATTAGGCAAACAAACTTGGATCAGTAACACTATGAAGAAAGAGAGAGTGTCCACAAGTCAGAGAATACAGCCAGCTAAAAGGAAATGGATCACTGCTCAGAACCTCCAAAAGGAATCAACTTTAGTCCAGGGAAACTAATTTTGAACTTCTGGTCTACTGAAATGTAATGAATTTGTGTTTGTTAACCCTAATGTGTATATTATAATCATCTTCTGGTTCCTCACAAATTTAAGACAATTAAATTGAACATATTTACATTTCAAATATATTAAACATTATAAAATAAAAATATTAAAAACAGGTAAAATACTATGAATAATTATAAAATAATATTTTGTGAATTTGCAGTAGACTACTATATAATCTATAGTAATGAAAAAAAGGAGATAAAAAACATTAAAGTAATGTGAATTTTGAAATGAAAGAACTGAGAGTGAAGATACATCTTTAATCTTCAGCCTTTATCTCTACTTTCTTTCATAAACATGCTTAAATCACTCTTCAGGAAAAACAACAAACAAACAAAAAACCTTGCAATTAATAACTCTTTCCAAGAAATGCTGCGGCTTAGCATTTGGAAACTGACACCTGGACTTATTAGGTCCTATGAACACATGAAATTTGAATGTTAATGATTATGACCACATTTATGTGTATGTGTATACAAGTGTGTGTATTTTAACTTGAAGCCTAATTGTTCTCTTCAGCTTCTTAAAGATGAATAAATAAATAAAGCCTTTCCAATACCTATCAGAAACTTCCTACCTTTTTTATATTTAAAAACTATTTAAGCTTATAAGATTTTCAGGTATGATTTTAAATCAAGTTAAATATTTAGAATAATGTCTCTAAATCTGTAAAAGTTTAAATTGATAACTTTCAGGAACAGAACACACATAGTATACTTTTAAAATCAAATGTTCATATTTGTAAAAGCAATTTTTAAAAATCAGACAAACTTCAGCTGCAGATAAATGCATATAAATGTTCTAAAGCCTGAAGAAACTGATTATTTTAGCTATCTTACTGAGTGAAAAGTGAATCAATCACAGTTCAGCTGATAAAAGAGTGAAAGTGAAAAAAGGGAAAATGAAGTCTTTAGGTCATGCCCGACTCTTTGCAACCACATGGACTGTAGCCTACAAGGTTCCTCCATCCATGGGATTTTCCAGGCAAGAGTACTAGAGTGGACTGCCATTTCCTTCTCTAGGGGGATCTTCACAAACCAAGGATCAAACCTGGATCTTTTGAATTGCAGAGGGATGCTTTACTGTCTGAGCCACCGAATTAATCTTTAAAATGTTCAGAACACACTTCCAATAAATGATTTCAAGCTCAAAAAGGATGAGATAAAGAGTAGCCTTTCTGTGGTTTCAACTGAATGATCTAGGTGCTCAATGAGGTCTCTCCTCTCTGGTTTGGTAGGAACCTCAAAGATCCCCAGCATCACACAAATTGTCGTTCAACTCTTGTCTCTTCAGGAAGAAATCTCTCCTCAGCCACATGTTTGATGTATTTAAGGTTTTTTCTTTTTTAATTGGTCTTTTTCGTTCAGGGACAATTAAAATTCATCTGATTTAAGAGTTTCATTATACAGATGATATAATTTGGTGCTCATATAGTTTCAGTGACTTCTACAAGGACACTAATCAAAGACATTATCCTCAGTTCAGTTCAGTTCAGTCACTCAGTCGTGTCCGACTCTGCAATCCCATGGACTATAGCATGCCAGGCTTCCCTGTCCATCACCAACTCTTGGAACTTGCTCATACTCATCTCCATTGAGTTGATGATGCCATACAACAGTCTCATCCTCTGGCATCCCCTTCTCCTGCCTTCAATCTTTCCCAGTAACTGGGTCTTTACCAATGAGTCAGTTCTGCACATCAGGAGGCCTAAGTATTGGAGTTTCAGCTTCAGCATCAGTTCTTCCAATGAATATTCAACATTGATTTCCTTTAGGATTGACTGTTTTGATCTCGTTTTAGTCCAAGGGACTCTCAAAAGTCTTCTCCTAAGCCACAGTTCAAAAGCATCAATTCATCGGTGCTCAGCTTTATTTATGGTCCAACTCTCACATGCATACATGACTACTGGAAAAACCATAGCTTTAATTAGACACACCTTTGTTGGGAAAGTAATATCTCTACTTCTATGTTAGTCATAGCTTTTAGTCCAAGGAGCAAGCATCTTTTAATTTGATGACTGCAGTCAACATCTGCAATGATTTTGGAGCCCAAGAAAATAAAGTTTGTCACTGTTTCTGTTGTTTCCCCATTTATTTGCCATAAAGTGATGGGACTGGATGCCATGATCTTCATTTTTTTGAATGTTGAGTTTTAAGCCAGCTTTTTCACTCTCCTCTTTCACTTTCATCAAGAGGCTCTTTAGTTCTTCACTTTCTGTCATAAGGGTGGTGTTATCTGTCTATCTGAGGTTGCTGATATTTCTCCTGGCAATCTTAATTCCAGCCTATGCTTCATTCAGTCCAGCATTTTGCATGATATGTACTTCATATACGTTAAATAAGCAGGGTGACAATAGGCAGCCTTGATGTCCTCCTTTCCTGATTTGGAACCAGTCCATTGTTCCATGTCTGGTTCTAACTGTTGCTTCTTGACCTGCATGCAGATTTCTCAGGAGGCAGGTAAGGAGGTCTGGTATTCCCATCTCTTGAAGAATTTTCCAGTTTGTTGTGATCCACACAGTCAAAGGGTTGACATAGTAAATAAAGCAAAAGTAGATGTTTTTCCGGAACTCTCTTGATTTTTCTATGGTCCAGTGGATGTTGGCAATTTGATCCCTTGTTCCTCTGCCTTTTTGAAATCCAGCTTGAACATCTGGAAGTTCTCAGTTCACACACTGTTGAAGACTGGCTTGAAGAATTTTGAGCATTATTTTACTAGTGTGTACAATGAGTGCAATTGTGTGGTAGTTTGAACATTCTTTGGCATTGACTTTCTTTGGGATTGGAATGAAAACTGACCTTTTCCAGTCCTGTGGCCACTGCTGAGTTTTCCAAATTTGTTGGCATATTGAGTGCAGCACTTTCATAGCATCATCTTTTAGGACTTGAAATGGCTCAACTGGAATTCTATCACTTCTACTAGCTTTGTTCATAGAGATGCTTCCTAAGGCCCACCTGACTTTGCATTCCAGGATGTCTGGCTCTAGTTGATTGATCACACCATCGTGGTTATCTGGGTCATTAAGATCTTTTTTGTATAGTTCTTCTTGTATTCTTGCCTCCTTTTCTTAATATCTTTTGCTTATGTTAGGTCTATACTATTTCTGTCCTTTATTGTGGCCATCTTTGCATGCAATGTTCCCTTGGTGTCTCTAATTTTTTGAAGCGATCTCTAATCTTTCCCATTCTGCTGTTTTGCTCTATTTCTTTGCATCGATCAGTGAGAAAAGTTCTCTCATCTCTCCTTGGTATTCTTTGGAACTCTGCATTCAGATGGGTATATCTTTCCTTTTGTCCTTGCATTTAGCTTGTGTCTACATAATTGTGTTACAATTGTGTCTACATAAATATATATTCATAAATTCCATTATTTTGTCTAAACACCTTTTTTGTCTTAAGAAGGTTAATAGTTAAAGGAATGAAATCATAGGAATTATGTAATATATTACAAATTATTACAAATGTTACTATTCCCAAAAGTTCCCAAAATAGGAATTTATATTACCATACCAAAAATACTGTACTCTAGAGTTTCAAGAACTAAGTATTCTTTATTCCCGTTATTACTCATAAAGAATAGAACGATGGCATGTCAGGTTAATGGAAATTTCTTCTTTTATTAATAGATGCAGAGGAGGTGAAATTTTACCTCCATCTCTTTAGGTGTTTGGCTGGGCCAATACTCAAGATGACATAAGACAGGTTAACAAGAGAAAAGTATACTAATTTACGTTTTATATGATAGCAGAATACTCATAATGAAGACTCAAAGAAATGGCAAAATTAAACACTTTTAAGTTGAGGTTGAACAAAGAGAGAATTTGTGGAGATGTAACTAAACTATGTGGGGAAACTGAAGGAAGAGAAGAATTATTTTAGCAATGTCTCTGTACAGAATTTTCTCTTGAGTCTGACTCCCTGTTGAAGAAAGTTTCTCTTTTTTTGCTACAGGGAGGGGACCTTTCACATGGAGTTTTTATCTACCCTTTTCACAATGAAAAGAGGAGATTAGAATGTTCTTCTAGCATCTGCTATTTCTCAAGTACCTTCAGCTCAAAATAATATTATGTCAAAGTGTCACATTTTTGGATGGTGTATTCTGCCACCCTTCATAAGCTAATTGGAGAAAGTGTTTTCAAATATGAGTATCTGAATATACATCAACATCTTGAAGTCCAGAAAAGCCCATCCTAGAAAAATATTGGTATAAATGACTAGATACATTTATACAGGCTTGCATTCTCACAGAGTGTAAAGTAGAGGAAAAACAAAAGAGAAAAAGAACTCTTGTGACTTTGCCATTTTTTTTTCTGAATTTATATTTTATCATCTAGTTCACTTATATTATGTCTTCAAGTTCAGTCATATCCAACTCTTTGTGACACCCTGAACTGTAGCCTGCCAGAATCCTCTGTCCATGGGATTTTCCAAGCAAGAATACTGGAGAAAGTTACCATTTGCTTCTCTAGGGCATCTTCCCGACCCAGGGATTGAACCCATGTCTGTCGCATCTTCTACACTAGCAGCTGGATTATTTAATACTGAATCACCTGGAAAGCCCATTTTATGCAATTAATGACAACCTATATTCTGATTTCACTCTGACTCCTTTCTCAGTTTTCCCAAAGCTTCATGCTTCCACCCTACTGGAGTTTGAGGACAGAAACTTATATGATCCTGGATAAGTTAGTTTATTTCTCTATGTCTTGATTTTTATCTGTAAATTGAGAAAACTGTGCATCCCACCTCATAAATTGTAATAAAAAATAAACGAAGTAGCCTATGTAGAAATACGAAAATTTGAATGATACAAGGTACGTATCAATGTTAGCACTATTATTATTATTATTTCCTCCTCTACTTTCACCTTCCAATTAAAAGGACTGAACTCTGTTTGTTAAATTTCAGCTAAATAAAAGCAATAAATATATAGTAAATATATCCTTTAGATGAAAGTGGGCTTCAGTAAATACTTAAGCGCTTAAACAATTTCAGACCAAGAAAATGATTACCAATGAAACTTCAATGCAAATCACCACCAATATCCATATGAAACTGATATCTATATTTGAAAGAACAGGTACCACTAGAAATAAAACTAATTCATCTTCTTAGTTGAGACATTGGGGAAACAAAATATATAAACAATTGTTAGGAGATAGTCCACTTCCCAGACTTGAATAAGTATAACAGATTTTATTTATTTTAAAGATTTCTTTTTGATGTGGTCCATTTTTAAAGTCTTAATTGAATTTGTTACAATATTGCTTCTGTTTTATGTTTTAGCTTTTTGGCCACTAGGCTTATGGGATCTTTAGTTCCTTAGTACCTAAAGAATATCATAATGAAGGTGAAAGAGGAGACTGAAAAAGCCAGCTTAAAGCTAAACATTAAAAAACAAAACAAAAAACAAACTAAGATCATTGCATCCAGCCCCATCATTTCATGGCAAATAGAAGGGACAAAGGTGGAATCAGCAATGGATTTCCTCCTTTTGGGCTCTAAAATCACCACAGATGGTGACTGCTGCCATGAAATTAAATGATCGCTTCCTGGCAGGAAATCAATGACAAAAAAAGAAGGGACAAAGGTGGAATCAGCAATGGATTTCCTCCTTTTGGGCTCTAAAATCACCACAGATGGTGACTGCTGCCATGAAATTAAATGATCGCTTCCTGGCAGGAAATCAATGACAAAAAAAAAAGAGAGAGAGAGAGAGAAGTGTGTTGAAAAGCAAAACATCACTTGCCCAAAAAGGTCTCGATAGCCAAGGCTATGGTCTTTCCAGTAGTCACATATGGCTGTGAGAGCTGAACCATAAAGGATGCAGAATGCTGAAGAATTAATGCCTTCGAACCATGGTGCTGGAGAAGACGCTTGAGAGTCCCTTGGACAGCAAGGAGGTCAAACCAGTCAATCTTAGAAAAAATAAACACTGAATACTCATTGGAAGGATTGATGCTAAAGCTGAAGCTGCAGCTCCAATATTTTGGTCACCTGATGTGAACAGCTGACTCATTGGAAAAGACCCTGATGCTGGGAAAAATTGAAGGCAGAAGGAGAAGAGGGTATCAGTGGATGAGATGGCTGGATGGCATCACTGATGCAGTGGACAGGAACTTGGGCAACTCCGGGAGATGGTGAGGAGAACTGGCATGCTGCAGTCCAGCGGGTCACAAAGAGTCATACATGACTGGATAACAGAACAACAACAACGTGTGCGATCTTAGCTCCTTGACCAGTATCAAACCCACACCCTCTGCATTAGAAGATGAAGTCTTAACCACTGGACTGCCAGGGAACTCTCAGTTATCACAAATTTTAGAGTTGATATCTGAAAGCAACTTTTCTGGAAGTACAGAAAGCATTAATGAGCTTTCACTTACCGTCTTAGTAATCCAGAAAATGTTTTCAACCTTTCAACATTTGCACAAAGCAAAGATTCTGGCAAGGTTATAAGCCAAGCAGAGAGGTTACATTTTCTGTGCCAGGCTACTTAGTGGACTATATGGTCCATCTGGTCATAATTATCTTGGAACTATTTTTTTCCAATTATCTGGCTTCATGAAAATTCTATCTTAAAAAATTAAAGCAAGAGAAATCTTATCAAAAAGTGTAACACAGATTTGTAAATAATCATATCTTCCTTCCTCTACTACCCTATGTATTTGTCCTCTCTTTGGGGTCATTTTCTTATCAACTACTCCATCTAGGATTCATTCCGTATCTTGTTTCTCTCCAAACTAAGCTATTCTATATGAACTTAGTATCTCTTCTGTGCTCAAGAATTAGAAGTCTTTCTGCATGTAATAAATGTGTCATTCTATATGAAATTGTAGTAACTACAATGCACATGTATCACTTTTTCAAGCATGTTGCTAATCTTATTTTATATATTTTCTTATGTAGTAATCACAAGTGCAAAGATATCTTATTTTTAATGATATGAAAATGTAATTCCCCAAATAAAAATTTATTTAATACTGGCAGTTCATGTGTTCCACTTAATATTATTATGGCAGCTTCAAAAATATAGAAGTAGATGCTTATAGCTAAATTACTCACAGTCACTTAAGTAAACTGTTCATTCTAAATACACTTAAAATCTCATGGAGTCTAGATCATTATGAGTGATGACAAACTATTCCCACTTTAATCACATGAAATACTTTGTTACCTGGAATATTTAAATATTTAGTAAACTTAGTGCTGCTAGTAGTAAAGAATTCACCTGCCAATGCAGGAGACATAAGAGACATGGTTTCGATCCCTGGGTCTGGAAGATCCCCTGGAGTTGGAAATTGCAACCCACTCCAATATTCTTGTCTAGAAAAATTCCCTGGACAGAGGAGCTTGGTGGACTACAATCCATGAGGTCACAGAATTGGACACAAGTAAACACAGACACACAACAACGACAATTACACTCTTATAGGAACATCCACTAAGCATATAGTCTGCATAGTAGACAGAATAATAGCTTCCTTAAGAAGTCCAAACCTTAAACTCCAGGACCTGTTAATATGTCATTTTACATGGAAAATGAGACTTTTCAGGTATGATTAAATTAAGGGTCTTCCATGGGGAAATATGACTTCCCTGGTGGCTCAGTGATAATCAGCCTGCCAATGCAGGACCTGGGTTGGATCCCTGGATCAGGAAGATCCCCAGAAAATGAAATGGCAATCCACACCAGTATTGTGGACTAGGAAATCCCATGGACAGAGTTTGATGGACTACAGTCTATGGGGTCACCAAAAGAGCTGGACAATTTAGCAACTAAACAATAACAACAACCACAACAATGGGGAAATTACCCTGGATTACCTGAGTGGGCTCAATGAAATCATAGAGGTGTTTGTTAGTGGGAAACAAAGGAACAAAAGACAGAGCAAAAGTTATTTAATAATAGAAGCAGAGAGAAAGAGAGTGGTTGGAAGATTATACACTACTGGCTTTGAAGAATGAGGATGAGGCTATAAGCCAAGGAAGGCAGATGGCCTCTAGACCCTAGAAATGATACAGAAACTGATTTTCTGTTGCAGTATAGAAGGAATAGTTCTGATGTCCAGAACTGTAAGAGAATATATGTGTTGTTTCAAAGCTGGTAATTTGTTACAGCTGCTATAAGAAATGTATACAATCTGCTTATTCTAAATTTATATATTGATTTATAGGCACATTGAGATATTAAATTTTATCACTTGAATTCAATAGCCCACTGTGCAATACTATGACACAGATTCCTATAAAAACATGTATAAAAATACATTTGAAGGTTAGTTTTCAAATTGATAACAAATTACTTTTAGTTCAATTTATCCTCCTTGAGAGATTTACAATTAAAGGAAACAAAACTTTCAAACTGAAGCCACCATTTCTAGGCTTCAGTGCAGATCTGCTTGAATAGATATAAGTAAGAGACTATTCAAGCAGTAAATTTATTGGTATAGTTCTTGTTTTTGCAATTTGAAGGCTTATACTGGAAGGTGCAAAATATGTGGGTCTGATAAAGTGGCTTGAATAAATAGTGGAAATAAATTATGGTGAGAAAGAATTAATCTCCCATAGATTGACATAACCTTAGATGCAAGGGATATTTCACTTTTATTTATATGCAAATCAGATGCTCCACTTGAGTTTTAAGAATTTCTTAGTTATTTAATTGGTATTTCTTATGTTATCTGGCAATATCTAAATAAGAAAAGAGGAACCTACTGTGTTTATTCATTCAGTTTAATACTGATCAATTTTGCATCTGATACAGAAATTTACTTAGGATCTGTTTTACTGCTTAACAAGTTTCTCAATTTCTTCTTCAACACCCCAGTGTTCTGACATTTTACCAATATATTTAACTTAGTCTTCCATTAAAAATTCTTTATATAATCAAAAACATTCTGTCTCTACTGTCTCTTTCTTTTACTTTCATATCTTTAACATATGGTGAAATAGTGCAAGTTGTACATTTTCTCATAGATTTTCATTTTTCTTTTTAGACATTTTCTGAATAAAATCATTTCTTTTGCATGCCATGCTCAAGCTGAACTTAGAAAATCACTAAATCTCTAACAGAAAATAACAGTAGAAACAGTCTGCTAATAAATATTTGTGAGAGCAAATAAATGGATTACAAATACCATGAAGCTAATATAAAACAGAATTCAAGACCTTGTTAGTCATAAGGTATAGGTTTCTGGGAGCAACTTTATATATACTTGCTTGGGGTCTGGATTCAGCCTAAAAAAAATTGGCTTACAAAAGAAAACTAGGAGAATATCCCCATGGGAATCATGGAATTAATATTGTTGCTTTTGACTTAGCTTTGCTCTATCAATATACATACATATTTGCAACAAGATTCTCTCACTCACATCCTCTCTAGTATGTTCAGAAATGTCAATACTCAAATAATTCCCATGAATCATATCCTTGAAGTGTCGCTTTTTCTTTACAAGCTGAAGAAGCTGCTAATGAAAAAAGTGTTCTTATGCCAGGTGCATCTTCATATTCATGACACATATTTTTCCTCTGGCTCACTTTGTGTATAAAAATACTAAGATGTGTCCATGGTCTTGAAAACTATGTATATTAATGCATTATATCACCTTTTCTGTGAGCTTTACCAGAGTTTATATTTTCCTGGTATGATATTCTCACCAATTATACTCCAGAATTCTGTTTTTAATACTTAAGAAGTTTCCCCAGTTTTCTATTTGTGATGTAAAGCCTTTAGAACAATCTGAGAAATGTAATTAACTTATTGCTTATAAACATTTACTCTTAATAGTTGCATTTCCCAAATATTAATACAATTTAGGTCATATTTACCTAATTAAGGTATTCTGTACTTTCTCTTTTAATTATTCTATACTTTCTCTTTTAATTATTCTATGATCTGTCATTGCATCTCACTGGTTAAAATCTCTCTTTCACTTGTTAATCTTAAGCAGAGAACAGGTATATATTTTTACTTATTGTTAACTTCTTTAAGTCATAATAAATTAAGCTAAACTGAACTAAATATTGCTTTAAGAATTCAGTTGTGAGAATAAGACAATAATATGAATGTGGCTGCCTGGTTTAGACTACATTTTCCTTATTGTTATTTTAATAACTATTTAATCTTAGTAAATTTGTATTAATAAAAAAAATTACCCTGCCCTCCTCCAGGGGATCTTCCCAACCCAGGGATCGAACCCAGGTCTCCCACACTGCAGGTGGATTCTTTACTGACTGAGCCACCAGGGAAGCCCATTAAAATTTATTAAATTTTATTAAAGGCAGTGGAAGTTTATTTGATGAGATAAATAAATGTTGCCATAAAAATTTTATCAGTACTCTCAATATTAGGGTTACTTGATTCAATTATTTATGTAAGCCTATACAATTTTTTTCTACATCATGCCTATGTTTCAATGCACATTAAAAACAACAAAATTAATCAAATACTTGAAATATGATTAAAGACTGACATTATTTAAATACATAAGACTGTATTTATATTTGCCTCAAGATTATATTTTTAACTTTTTCCCTCTAAGGTAATCTTGACATGACTAAGAATGTTGAGGTCAAATCTCAATGTAGGCCTTGACCTTCATACAGCTTTAGCAGATCAGGCAAACACAAAAATCATACTTCCTATTTTAACTTTCAATATTTATTACAGAAAACAAATTATTTTATAAATAGAAAACATGGAACATGCTATATACTTCCTTGTTATAAAAAGGTAGAAATTGTAGAGTTGTCAGTTTATCAATTTAGATAAGTACTGTTGATCAATAAATCTAACAATGAATAAGTATACTACATCTTTCAAGTAATTTTTGATAAATGGAAAAGACAGGATTGCCTAATAAAGTATATGACCTATAACTAGAATGGTGATCAATAGAATAATCTTAATAAGAAGGAGGATTTATTTTGGTGTTATCCAGGACTCTTCCCTTTGTGTCATTCAATATTCTTAAAATAAATCTATATCTTACATATATGCATACATACTAATACAAGTAGTTTAGAAAGTTAATATAAATATATATGACAAGACAGGAATTCAAAATATTTGTTGCCAGAAGCCAATAATAACACAAATTTAATTATGTAATATTTGTAGATTTACCTTAAAAATATAAAATTAATCATACCTATCACTACTATAAGAAGGAGGAGCAGAGATGATCATGGAAGGATAAAAAGGAGTTGGAAAAATAGTCTGGTGTCCTATGAGGAAGCTGGGCTATCACAGCTGACTTTGGCTAGAAGTACTTGAGTGTCATAATCTATATGACTAAGCCTCTGATAAGCATGGTTAAAACTGATTTTATAATCTCTGTTTGAGTGGATGCCTTTGTGGTTCCTCACAGAGTATTTATCAAAGTTGAATCACAGACTAAATTTTTAGTTAGCATAAGTGGAAACTAAAATATCTTATCTGGTACGTGCATTCAGACTTGCCCAGTGTGATAATGAATAGAATAGATAAACCCATAAACCCTTAGAACTGATTCACAACATCACTGCCTATCAACTTGGGGGATCTCACAATATACTCCTACATTTGGATTACACGGAGAGAAAGGGGATAAAACCTTGTAAGTTCTGAGGCAAGCAGGATTTTTAACTCACAATAAGAATAGTTGTATTTAGAGTTGAGTTCTTTGATTATCACTAATTCTTTCATGTCAGTTACATAAAGATTGAATTTGCTACTGACCACATCAGCCCTAGAATATAACAACTGTAGAGACTGTAGTTGTGTATCCAATATTCATAATTTAGAACCCTGATATTTAGGTAGTACAAGACCATCTGGAATTCTTTACATTTGTTAGTTCTCCTTAAAACTGGATATTTTTAAAACTAAATTCTGAGTAATGGGATGGAATGTAATTAGAGTGGTTGGGTAAGATGCAAAAATTTTGGATAGTTTGCAGAGATTGGGGGTGAGGAAGGGATATATTGGGATTTGAAATTAGCAGAACAATATTGTAAATTAAATAAAATTAAAAAAATAAAGATATGGAATTAGCAGATACAAACTATTATATATAGAATGGATAAACAGCAAGATCCTACTGTATAGCACAGACATCTGTATTTAATATTCTCTGACAAATCTTAATGTAAATCAATATGAAAAAGAATATATATATATACATACATACATATGTATATACACATATACGAATTGCTTTGTTGTACAGTAGAAATTAAAACGACATTGTAAATCAACCATAAGATCAGATCAGATCAGTCGCTCAGTTGTGTCTGACTCTTTGTGACCCCATGAATCACAGAACGTCAGGCCTCCCTGTCCATCACCAACACCCGGAGTTCACTCAGACTTATGTACATTGAGTCAGTGATGACATCCAACCATCTCATCCTCTGTTGTCCCTTCTCCTCCTGCCCCCAATCCCTCCCAGCATCAGAGTCTTCTCCAATGAGTCAACTCTTTGCATGAGGTGGCCAAAGTACTGGAGTTTCAGCTTTAGCATCATTCCTTCCAAAGAAATCCTAGGGCTGATCTCCTTCAGAATGGACTGGTTGGATCTCCTTGCAGTCCAAGGGATTCTCAAGAGTCTTCTCCAACACCACAGTTCAAAAGCATCCATTCTTCGGTGCTCAGCCTTCTTCACAGTCCAGCTCTCACATCCATACATGACCACACGAAAAACCATATCCTTGACTATACGAACCTTTGTTGGCAAAGTAATGTCTCTGCTTTTGAATATGCTATCTAAGTTGGTCATAACCTTCCTTCCAAGGAGTAAGCGTCTTTTAATTTCATGGCTGCAGTCATCATCTGTAGTGCTTTTGGAGCCCAGAAAAATAAAGTCTGACACTGTTTCCACTGTTTCCCCATCTATTTCCCATGTAGTGATGGGACCGGATGCCATGATCTTCGTTTTCTGAAAGTTGAGCTTTAAGCCAACTTTTTCACTCTCCACTTTCACTTTCATCAAGAGGCTTTTTAGTTCCTCTTCACTTTCAAATCAACCATACTTCAGTAAAATAAATTAAAAAATAATTTTGAATGAATATTATATATATATATAATATCATGATATTTTAATATGAATATGTTCCAGTAATATTTGGGATATATTTATATTAACATATTGGTTGTTTATAAAAGTTAGCTGAACATTCTGAAATTTTATTTACTTAATTTGTTAATTGGAGATTTGAGTAGAGATAATATATATAATTCTATGATGTTTCCATCAAGGAAATTGAACATGCTGCTGCTGCTGCTAAGTCACTTCAGTCATGTCCAACTCTGTGTGACCCCATAGACGGCAGACCACCAGGGACAGTCTACACTTATTTTTTTATCCAATTGCCAGGAATATGCCTCGCTTCCCTAATAGCTCAGTTGGTAAAGAATAGACCTACTATGCCAGAGACCCCGGTTCAATTTCTGAGTCAGGAAGACCTGTTGGAGAAGAGATAGGCTACCCACTCCAGTATTCTTGAGCTTCCCTTGTGGCTTTTTGGTAAAGAATCCACCTGCAATGCAGGAGACATGGGTTTAATCTCTGGATTGGGAAGATCCCCTGCAGAAGGGAACAGCTGCCCACTCCAGGATTCTGGCCTGGAGAATTCCCTTGACTGTATAATCCATGGGTTCACAAAGATTCGCACACAACTGAGTGACTTTCAATTTCACTTGCCAGGAATGTGGTCAACATAATCCCATTTTGCAAAATGCTAATTAATCATCACACTAAAAACAATGCAGCAACAAGACAGAAGGAAACAGGGTAATAGATTACATTTTGGTACAGGTATCTCTTACAAACCCTAACAAGGCTACTACAGATTATCTAAGATACTACATTGGAAAAAATAAACTTCAATTCTGCTTAAACAATTGTCAAATTTTGTTCTGTATTATGTACAGAAATTATATCCTAGCTGATATACTATACTAACAAGTTATCCTCATCATCATTAATTAGTCTTAAATTATTTTCTTTTCCCCTTTTCCCTTTTTTTCTTCATTTGATACTTTGAGATAAATTATACTGTTTGTCAGAACTGCTAATAGCCTAATTATGATTAATTGCTTTCCTTCTATGTTCATTAATTGGCCTTAATAAATTGAAAGCAATTTAAACTGTCTTGCCCTGAAGAATCTTATTATGTAAGTACAAAAAAGACTGAATATTTAGTAAAGTCATTTAAGAAATGAGTAATGAAATGGATTTTTAATAATTAAGATACTTATAAAAATAACACTATATTAGATATTTTTTAGGCTCATAGGAAAATTGAGGGGAAAGTACAGAAATTTGTCATACAGTCCTGGCCCCTACACATGGTTGTCCTGCCCTATTTTCTATTTCCTCCAACCAGAATTACATCAGTATGTTATAACTGATGAACCTACACTGCCTCATCACTGTCACTCAAAGTCCATTATTTACCTTATAGTTTACATTTGCTAGTGTGCACTGTACGGATTTGGACAAAAATGTAAAAGTATGTGCCCATCCTTATGGCAGCATATAAAATATTTTCACAGGCCTAAAAAGCCTCTACTGTCTATCCTCTCTCCTTCCATACCTCTTAATCCCTGATCTTTTTATTATCTCCGTAGTTTTGCCTTTTCCAGAATGTCATACAGTTATGGATGGAGGAGCCTCGTAGGCTGCAGTCCATGGGGTCGCTACGACTCAGGCACCACTGAGCTACTTCACTTTCACTTTTCACTTTAATGCATTGGAGAAAGAAATGGCAACCCACTCCAGTGTTCTTGCCTGGAGAATCCCAGGGACGGTGGAGCCTGGTGGGCTGCCGTCTATGGGGTCGCACAGAGTTGGACACGACTGAAGTGACTTAGCAGCATCAGCAGCATACCAGTCAGAATCACACACAATGTAGCTTCTTCAGATTGTCTTGTTTCCCTTCAGTTCAATTCAGTTCAGTTCAGTCACTCAATCGTGTTCAACTCTTTGCGACCCCATGAATCGCAGCACGTCAGGCCTCCCTGTCCATCACCAACTCCCGGAGTTCACTCAGACTCACGTGAGTGAGTCAGTGATGGTATCGAGTCGATGGTATCGAGTCAGTGATACCATCCTGCCATCTCATCCTCTGTTGTCCCCTTCTCCTCTTGCCCCCAATCACTCCCAGCATCAGAGTCTTCTCCAATGAGTCAACTCTTCTCATGATGTGGCCAAAGTACTGGAGTTTCAGCTTCAGCATCATTCCTTCCAAAGAAATCCCAGGGCTGATCTCTTTCAGTTTGGACTGGTTGGATCTCTTTGCAGTCCAAGGGACTCTCAAGAGTCTTCTCCAACATCACAGTTCAAAAGCATCAATTCTTCAGCACTCAGCTTTCTTCACAGTCCAACTCTCACATCCATTCATGACTCTTTCCCTTACTGCTGCTAAGTCTCCAGTCGTGTCCGACTCTGTGTGACCCCATAGACGGCAGCCCCACCAGGCTCCGCTGTCCCTGGGATTCTCCAGGCAAGAACACTGGAGTGGGTTGCCATTTCTTTCTCCAGTGCATGAAAGTGAAAGTGAAGTCGCCGAGTCCTGTCAGACTCTTAGCGACCCCATGGACTGCAGCCTACCAGGCTCCTCCATCCATGGGATTTTCCAGGCAAGAGTACTGGAGTGGGGTGCTATTGCTTTCTCTGGACTCTTTCCCTTAGCATTACTCATTTAAAGCTCCTCCATGTCTATTCATGGCTTGACAGTTTGTTTCTTTTTACTGATAAATGATATTATCTGGACATACCACAGTTTATTTATCTGTTCACCCATTGAAGAATATCTTCGTTGTTTATAAGCTGGGCTACTTATGAATAAAGCTTCTACAAAGATCCATGTGCAAATGTTCGTAAGTTTGTAAGTTTTAACTTCTTTGAACAAATGCCAAGGAGTGTAACTGCTGGCTCATGGCTCTTAGTTTTGTAAGAAACTGCCAAGTTGGCTTCCAGAGTGAATATACCACACCAGCCATGAATGAGCTCCTGCTGTTCCACATCCTCATCAGCATTTGGTGTTGTTGGCATTTGGGTTATTAGTTATTCTGATAAATGTGTAGTGATATCTATTTTAATTTTGTTTTAATTGACATTTCCCTGATGACATGTGGTCTTGAGTACTTTTCTATTTACTATATGTTCATTTTCATTGGTCAGGTGTCTGTCAAGGTCTTTGGCCAAACTTTAATCAAATTTTTGTTATCTTACTGCTGAGCTTTAAGACTTCGCACATTTTTAAATCAAATGTGTCTTTAGCAACTATTTTCTCTCAGTCTGTGGCTTGCTATAAATTCTTCTCTAAGTGCTATTTTTACTGCATCCTGCAAATTTTGATAAGCTGCCTTTATTTTGATTTAGTTCAAAATATTTTAAAATTTGTCATGTATGGTTGGTGTTCTCTGAGCTTTCTTGATCTGTTTGGTGTCTGATATTATCCTGGGGAATTTAATTGTTTCAAATGCTACTTTTCATCCTTTATCTCTTCTCCAATATCCCCATAATGTATTTGTTGCACCTTTGGTAGTTGTCCCATAGTTGTTGTACATTGTTTTGCATTTTTCAGTCTTTGTTCTGTTTTTCATATTTCAGGATTCTACTGATTATATATTTATAGATGAGATGTTTTTTCCTCAGCTGTATCTAATGTGTTGTTGAGTCTATGACAGACATTCTTCACTTCTACTAAAGTATTGTTTATCTCTAGCATTTTTTCCTACATCTTTCTTAGGATTTTCATCTGTTTCCCTACATGCCCATTGATTCTTTAATGCTATCATCTTTATATATTAGAGCCTTTGCACATTAATTATAGGTGCTAAAATTCTAGGTTTGATAATCCCAACATCTCTGTCATGTACAGTCCTGATGCTTGATCTATGTCTTAAAATTGTGGGTTTTGCCTTTTAGTAAGCCTTGTAATTTTTCTTGGTAGCTAGGCATGATGTATTGGGCTAAAAGGATTTCTGTATATAGACCTTTAGTACTATGGTGGGGAGGGGTATGGAGAAACAAAATATACAATTGCCCTATGATCAACCATATTAGTGAGTTTATGTCTCTGGGCTGTGAACTTAACAAGTGTTTCTCAGTTTTATACTTCTCTAGATAGGACAGGATGGGTAATGTGGACTGAAATTGGGTGTTTACTTTAGTTAGTCTCTGATAACACTTCAACAGATTGGTGGTAGTGGTTTAGTCGCTAAGTCGTGCCTGACTTGAGACTCCATGGACTGTGGCCTTTTGTAAACTATTTTCCTTTGAGGGCAGGGCTTTTTAAGAAGGACACAGTGATTAGTATGCTTTTTATTGACACAGTTATACTCCTGGTATTCTAAAGTTACATCTTTCAATTGGCAAATTTTTCAACTTAAATTGTTTTGACACATTGCCATGATGGAATGAAAATGGTTTACTGAAAGACAAACAATCTAGCCCAGCTTTTTAGAATAGCTAGAAGTTCTGTGTAGTCTAATAATCCTCTTTTTCTTTTTCAAACCTGAGATGGACTTGTTAATAACCAGTATCCTTGAAAATAACCATTTGTGCTTGAAGAGATAGAGACATGTTTACAAAGAGAAATACATTTATACCATCTGAGACTCAAAACATAATTTATCTTCAAATAAGGACTCTGTATCAATCTAGAGGGGTGGGATGGGGTGGGAGATGGGAGGGAGGTTCAAAAAGGAGGGGATATATGTATACCTATGGCTGATTCATGTTGAAGTTTGACAGAAAACAATAAAATTCTATAAAGCAATTATCCTTTAATAAAATAATATATTAAAAACTAACATAATTTATCTAAAACTTATCCCTGTCTTATCCCACCTCTAGGTTAGATCTTTCAGTATTCAGAAAGACTCAAGTTAATCCATGTTTACAGTATGATAGTCATGCAATAGGGAGACTACATTTATTTCTCCATATGCCCCTGCTGTTCCTTTGTTTATTTCAACCTGAGCAAATTTCTTATTTATTTATTTAGCTAAGATAGAATAACATAGGGACCCATGCCACAAAAGCACTTAGTCATTGTTTCTGGAATAATAAAACTTAAATAAGATCATTTGACTTTCTGAACTTTAGATTTTATTGGCACATAGAATAGCCTGTGGAATAGAAGGAAAAGAATGTCTGGTTCAAGCATAAGGGAACAAAATTGAATATTAAACAGATTTAAAGGCAATATAAAAACAAAAATCTTCTCATTATTCCTCCCAATTAGCTTTCCTCCCAATAGAATATACTGTCTTCCAATGTCACATAATCGAAAAGAAAGGACAATTAAAAATCATAAAAGTAGTTACAGAATAATTTAGCTTGTTATGGTCCCTTTTATCTTCTGTCCTGGGAAGACCTTCAGATTATTTTCTTTTGAAACTATTATTTTGTATTTAACATCTATCTGTATATGGGGCTGTCTGGACTTAAGTATGACTTTTTCTTGCAATACTCCATAGATCCAGTGACTTTAACAGAGAAGGGATATAAAAATTACAAAATATTATGTATCACTTGAATTAATATGTAATCTCTAGGATGTGTTAGCAGGATGATTGTGATCAATAGACATAGATACATTCTTGTCAGCTTCCATGCTGCTGAGTGTAGATATGGAGGAACATGAAACATTGACTAAATATAAAGACATATAACCCAATTTAAATGTCTAAGTTGTGAGAAGGTCAAAATATTTTCTCACTTCCAAATTCTATCCTATCATGATACACTTAATAAAACAACCACGTTGTATAGACAGATTACCTATTTTCTTTTACAGCTTTATGATAATTTAATTAAATGGCTTATAATTTCTGACTATGAGAGTACCAAATACGAAAAAGAGTACGTAAAGTCTGTATATTGTCACCTTGCTTATTTAACTTATATGCAGAGTACATCATGAGAAAGGCTAGAGTGGAAGAAGCACAAGCTGGAATCAAGATTGCTGGGAGAAATATCAATAACCTCAGATATGCAGATGAAACCATTCTTATGGCAGAAAGTGAAGAGGAACTAAAAAGCCTCTTGATGGAAGTGAAAGAGTAGAGTGAAAAAGTTGTCTTGAAGCTGAACATTCAGAAAACTAAGATCATGGCATCTGGTCCCATAACTTCATGGCAAATAGATGGGGAAACAGTGTCAGACTTTATTTTTTGGCTCCAAAATCACTGCAGATGGTGACTGCAGCCATGAAATTAAAAGACACTTAATCCTTGGAAGGAAAGTTATGACCAACCTAGATAGCATATTCAAAAGCAGAGACATTACTTTGCCAACAAAGGTCCGTCTAGTCAAGGCTGTGGTTTTCCCAGTGGTCATGTATGGGTGTGAGAGTTGGACTATAAAGAAAGCTGAGTGCAGAAGAATTGATGCTTTTGAACTGTGGTGTTGGACAAGATTCGTGAGAGTGAGTCCCTTGGACTGCAAGGAGATCCAACTGGTCCATCCTAAAAGAGATCAGTCCTGGGTGTCCTTTGGAAGGAATGATGCTAAAGCTGAAACTCCAATACTTTGGCCACCTCATGTGAAGAGTTGACTCATTGGAAAAGACTCTGATGCTGGGAGGGATTGGGGGCAGGAGGAAAAGGGGATGACAGAGGATGAGATGGTTGGATGGGATCACCGACTCGGTGGACATGAGTTTGAATGAACTCCAGGAGTTGGTGATGGACAGGGAAGCCTGGTGTGCTGCAGTTCATGGGGTCACAAAGAGTCGGACATGACTGAGCGACTGAACTGAGTGAACTGATGAAAGTATAATATATATACACTTATATATTATACACACAAACATCCACACATACATAATTTTCTTTTTTTCTGCACAAGAAGTTACTGGTTCACCTTTCATTTTCTCTGTTTCAACTATGAAATTACTAATTTCCCAAGATCCTCTTGTTCCTTTTCATAAGAAATGCTTAGAAAGTAAAATCTGGGTACTAAGTTTACTCATCACTAGTGGAATATCATTGTTTCTTTCATTGGAATGTAATAGAAAAGTGCCAATTTCATATGGTCAGCTAAAAGCCATAGGTTCATATGAATAGTTCTGGTTCTACTCCAAAGCAAAAGGATTCTTCCTTGTTTCTCTCCATGTACATAAGGGAATTCTGAAACCCAACATTATAGATGCATTAAAAAATTGCATAATCTGATAATGCACAAAAAGCTTCAGAATTCTTGAAAAACTCCAAAGAGTACTATATCTACATATATGTCTCACAAAATCAATGCAAGTGGAATAGAAATTCTAGGTAAAAGGAAGTTTTGTGTTATAAATAGCTGCGTTTACTCATCCTTCAATTCATTTTTCAGTCTGTTGTACTGCTAGAGCTCTAATTATTTTATTTTTCCATTTTAAATTGTCAAATACTTTCTAATAGCCATAAAAATGCATAATTTGCTCTTTGAACATGTTGGTCATTTATTATTTGTCTTATCAGATCAGATCAGATCAGTCGCTCAGTCGTGTCCGACTCTTTGCGACCCCATGAACTGCAGCACGCCAGGCCTCCCTATCCATCACCAGCTCTCGGAGGTCACTCAGACTCACATTCATCGAGTCAGTGATGCCATCCAGCCATCTCATCCTCTGTCGTCCCCTTCTCCTCCTGCCCTCAATCCCTTCCAGCATCAGAGTCTTCTCCAATGAGTCAACTCTTCGCATGAGGTGACCAAAGTACTGGAATTTCAGCTTTAGCATCATTCCTTCCAAAGAAATCCCAGGGCTGATCTCCTTCAGAATGGACTGGTTGGATCTCCTTGCAGTCCAAGGGACTCTCAAGAGTCTTCTCCAACACCACAGTTCAAAAGCATCAATTCTTCGGCGCTCAGCCTTCTTCACAGTCCAGCTCTCATATGCCATATCTACTTCTATATGTGCTCTCCATTTCACCCCCCCCCTTTTTTTTTTTTTTTTTACCAATATTCACCACAATAGACCTTATTATTTCCCAGTCCTGATAATATTGAATCTATTTAAAAAAAAAATTTTTCTTCTCCAGCAATAAATCTCACTCAACCCTCAAACTTCAATACAGTCTTTAAAAGATTTATATTTTTTTTTCAGTTTTGAAGTCTTCCTTTTATGAAAACATTTTTTCAAAATATTTGGAAATATTTGCATTATCTACTGTAATATTTTGAGATGATGATTCCAACAAACATTTAACAGGGTTCTAATATGACCCTTATAAGTTGCTACTTTGAGACAGTACTTAGAATGTTTTTTTTAATTATAATAAATTTTAATATTAAAGAACTGTGACTGATGACCAATATATGTGAACCGATGAGCTATAAGAGGCTTCTATCAAAGGTTTTCAAAGAACCATATTTAAGAATACTAAAATAATATTTTGGAATTGTTACTTAATCAATAATATTATCCATTATTTTATGGAATATCCAATTTGATCCTAAACACATTTGAATATACTGCTGTCTGTAAGTTAATGCCATACATAATTTTCAAAACTAACACCCTTCAAAAGACTGTCTTTTAGTACATTTTAAAGTTCATTAGTAATGTGAAATAATGATCATTTTACAAAGTCAGGATACTGAGTTAGATGGATTAGCAGTCAGTTCAAATGAGATCAACATTATATTGCAACTGGGAAAATCACATTGGCCTTGGTAAATACTACCCTCTCAGCAGTTCCAAGTTAGTGATAATAAGGTATAGAGTAATCCAAAAAGTAATATATATTTTAAAATCAATTTTAAGTCTATGAACCTTGCTGTGTATATGTGTTTGAAGATTTTTAGCAAAATAAACACAAACATACATACATACAAACTTCTCATAGCCCCTGTAGATTTTCTTGAGCTTTGTAAATATTCTTGACATACAAAATACCTAGAGTCCTGGTTTCCCTGCTGTTAGTCCAAGAATAAGGATTTCACAGCATGCATATCCACTGAATAAATCACTACATAAGCCAATTATCAGGGTCATCTAAGAAGTGTAGTGCTTCCCTACTGTTCAAAAATCTTTGGGTCCAGCAGGAAGAACATGTATTTATTCTATGTAATTTTTTTTTTTTTTTACTTGCATGGAAAGACTTAGTTCATGAAAATGAAGAAGAGAAAACGAAGATTTACTGGACTGATGGAGGTTTCTCAATGTTATCTATATTAGGATAGCTAACTTCCTTTAAGCACCATTTTTACGTTGACTTCTGACTCAAAACCAGAATGCTTTATGTTAATTGAATGAATTATTAGCAATTCTTTAGTATTTTAGTCAAAATGTTTTCCTCATGTGGTTCAAGGTACTTAGCACTTGGGATTAACATCAGTATCAACTTACATATTTTTCACAATTTATCAAGTATTCAACTTAATATAACTCATTTTAAAAAACTAATCAGTGAGTGCACAAACTCCTTATTTTAAACATTGGATGTACTCATGCTATGCTATGCTATGCTAAGTCACTTCAGTCGTGTTCGACTCTGTGTGACCCCACAGACGGCAGATCACCAGGCTCCGCCATCCCTGGGATTCTCCAGGCAAGAACACTGGAGTGGGTTGCCATGTCTTTCTCCAATGCATGAAAATGAAAAGTGAAAGTGAAGTCGCTCAGTCGTGTCCAACTCTTAGCAACCCCATGGATTGCAGACTAACAGGCTCCTTCATCCATGGGATTTTCCAAGCAATAGTACTGGAGTGGGGTGCCATTGCCTTCTCTGGGATGTACTCATAGAGATTTCAACTAGCCAAAGTTAATTGGCCAGTGGCCAGTATACTGAATTAGTATTCAAAGAGATACAACTATAGTCTTGACTCTAAATTTGCATCTTATGCCAGATTTAGGATTAAAATATCCTGGGAAATTTAACAGAACTATTATTATAACTGTTTATTTACTTTTCTTTAAAAATAACCTCTCTGTGCACTACCAGGTTATCTACAGTTTGCAATTTTTTTTTTTTTTGGAACTAGAATATCTATATCTTTCTTATAAATATCTTGATCAGATCAGATCAGATCAGTCGCTCAGTCGTGTCCAGCTCTTTGCGACCCCATAAACTGCAGCATGCCAGGCCTCCCTGTCCAACACCAACTCCTGGAGGTCACTCAGACTCACGTCCATCGAGTCAGTGATGCCATCCAGCCATCTCATCCTCTGTTGTCCCCTTCTCCTCCTGCCCCCAATCCCTCCCAGCATCAGAGTCTTTTCCAATGAGTCAACTCTTCGCATGAGGTGGCCAAAATACTGGAGTTTCAGCTTTAGCATCATTCCCTCCAAAGAAATCCCAGGGCTGATCTCCTCCAGAATGGACTGGTTGGATCTCCTTGCAGTCCAAGGGACTCTCAAGAGTCTTCTCCAACACCACAGTTCAAAAGCATCAATTCTTCGACACTCAGCCTTCTTCACAGTCCAGCTCTCACATCCATACATGACCACAGGAAAGACCATAGCCTTGACTAGATGGACTTTTGTTGGCAAAGTAATGTCTCTGCTTTTGAATATGCTATCTAGGTTGGTCATAACTTTCCTTCCAAGGAGTAAGTGTCTTTTAATTTCATGGCTGCAGTCACCATCTGCAGTGATTTTGGAGCCCAGAAAAAGAAAGTCTGACACTGTTTCCATTGTTTCCCCATCTATTTCCCATGAAGTGATGGGACCAGACACCATCATCTTCCATTTTTGAAAGTTGAGCTTTAAGCCAACTTTTTCACTCTTCACTTTCACTTTCATCATAAGGATGGTGTCATCTGCATATCTGAGGTTATTGATATTTCTTCTGGCAATCTTGATTTCAGCTTGTGTTTCTTCCAGTCCAGCGTTTCTCATGATGTACTCTGCATATAAGCAATACATCATGCAAAATGCCAGAATGGATGCAGCACAGGATAGAATCAAGATTTCCTTGATTGACAGAATATTTTCTTGGGCTCCAAAACCACTGCAGATGGTGCCTGTAGCCATGAAATTAGAAGATATTTACTCCTTGGAAGGAAGACTATGACAAATTTAGAGTGCATATTACAAAGCAAAGATATCAATTTGCCGGCAATGGTCCATATATTCACAACTATGATTTTCCAATAGTCATGTATGGATGTGAGAGTTGGACCAAAAAGAAAGCTGAACACTGAAAGACTGATGGTTTTGAACTGTTACATTGGAAAAGACTCTTGAGAGTCCCTTGGACTGTAAGAAGATCAAACCAGTTAATCCTAAAGAAATTAGTTCTGAATATTCATTGGAAAGGCTGATGCTGAAGTTGAAGCTTCAATACATTGGCCACCTGATGGGAAGAACTGACCCACTAGAAAAGACCCTGATGCTAGGAAAGATTCAAGGTGAGAGGAGAATGGAATGACAGAGAATGAGATGGTTGAATGGCAGCACTGATTCTATGGACATGAGTTTGCACAAGCTCTAGGATTTGGTAATATACAGGGAAGCCTGGCATACTGCAGTCATTGGGGTTACAAAGAATTGGACACTACTGAGCAATTAAGGAAGCAACAGTTAGAACTGGACATGGAACAACAGACTGGTTCCAAATAGGAAAAGGAGTACATCAAGGCTGTATATTGTCACCCTGCTTATTTAACTTATATGCAGAATACCTCATGATAAACACTGGAGGAAGCACAAGCTGGAATCAAGATTGCCAGGAGAAATATCAATAACCTCAGATATGCAGATGACACCACCCTTATGGCAGAAAGTGAAGAGGAACTAAAAAGCCTCTTGAGGAAAGTGAAAGTGGAGAGTGAAAAAGTTGGCTTAAAGCTCAACATTCAGAAAACGAAGATCATGACATCCGGTCCCATCACTATATGGGAAATAGATGGGGAAACAGTGGAAACAGTGTTTCTTTTTTGGGGGCTCCAAAATCACTGCAGATGGTGACTGCAGCCATGAAATTAAAAGACGCTTACTCCTTGGAAGGAACGTTATGACCAACCTAGACAGGATATTCAAAAGCAGAGACATTTCTTTGCCAACAAAGGTCCGTCTAGTCAAGGCTGTGGTTTTTCCTGTGGTCATGTATGGATGTAAGAGCTGGACTGTGAAGAAGGCTGAGTGTCGAAGAATTGATGCTTTTGAACTGTGGTGTTGGAGAAGACTCTTGAGAGTCCCTTGGACTGCAAGGAGATCCAACCAGTCCATTCTGAAGGAGATCAGCCCTGGGATTTCTTTGGAGGGACTGATGCTAAAGCTGAAACTCCAGTATTTTGGCCACCTCATGCGAAGAGTTGACTCATTGGAAAAGACTCTGATGCTGGGAGGGATTGGGGGCAGGAGGAGAAGGGGACGACAGAGGATGAGATGGCTGGATGGCATCACTGACTCGATGGACGTGAGTCTCAGTGAACTCTGGGAGTTTGTGATGGAAAGGGAGGCCTGGCATGCTGCGATTCATGGGGTCGCAAAGTCGGACAGGACTGAACGACTGAACTGAACTGAACTGAGCAACTGAACTGAACTGAACAGATCTGCATGAATGCCATGAATATTATTGTATAAACAAAGTGTTAGCAGATATTTGAATAAACATCAAGTAAGAATTGTAATTTCACTTTGTTAAAATCTGAATATAATTTTCCCATATATATTTGTGAGACTTGTTCCAAGATACAGTTTGTTTAGAGTTTGAATGTTCAGGTTCATTATGAGCTTATGATTTTCTAGGTGTGTTTGGAATACTTCTCTGTTTAGAATATGTTATTTGCAACTTCTGAGGTTGGATTTTTCTGAGAATTCTATCTATTATCATATAAATTATTAAGTTTTCCTGGTCTGACTGGTAGGATAAGCACTTTCTCAGCCTTATGTGAGAAACTGGGCATTGTTCTTCAATATTTTTGCATTTTTTTTTTTTTTTAGTCTTCTTAAACACTAGTATTGATCAGTATTCAGACTCTATTCAGTTATGGAGAGCTCTTTGTGAATATCTGCTCTCTCAGAAATCTGTGTTGTAATTTCCAGCCACATTTTTCTCTCTGAACTCTCAGCTCTGTCTTCTCAATTCATGTGCTCCTTGGAATCATGTCTTGCTTTGCCTTTCCCTGCTTTGGCCTGGGAACTCTCTCAAGGTAGCTAGTGAGAAAAAGTATCTTTTTTTTTTAATTTGTCCAAAAACATTAGCCACTATTGTCTGCGATTTTGAAAACAAAACCATTGTGTGTGTTCTTAAAGATGATATATATAGCTAGAGATACATACTATATAGATGATGTAGGTATAGACATAAACTTTGGTTTTTGGTTGTTTTATACATGAGGGCAAATCTGATCACTGATAACCTACCTTGGAAGATGATAGCCTCTCACACTATGTTTCTTTTAAATGAATCCATTACTAAAGTTTTAGAGACACTGAGAAATATTGATACCAAGTTAAATATTATACTGTTGTACAGAATAAGCTCTTCTTTCACTAAGGATGAAGCCTTGATCTTTCAAGGAAGCGTAAGCTTAATGGCCACAGAACTTGAAATTTACTCTTCCTATTTATCCAATTGATTTTCTTGCACAAATATGCAACAAAATCACTTGGCCTAATAAAAATGCAGATGCCTATGCACTGTTTTATCCCCTGGAGAAGGAAATGGTAACCCACTTCAGTATCCTTGCAGGGGAAATCCCATGGACAAAGAAGCCTTGTGGCCCACAGTACATGGGGTAGCAAAACAGTTGGATATGACTGAGCAACTGAGCACCTGAGCACAGACACATGCAATGCTTTAGACTAGATGAAGCCAAATCTCTGGGTCTGGCCCATTTAGGTAAGCAACACAATGATTTTCATATTTATACTCTTAAACTTTGAAAACTCCTGTGCTATAATACTCATGTATTCTCTTTGTCTTAGTAATCCTGTTTTTCTTTTTTTAACATGCAAAATACTTGTACTGTAGCAGTTTGCAGCACCATTCATTGTGAAGAAATAAATATAACTAACATGTATTGAGGACTTAGTTTTCATCAAACACTGTGCAAGGTATAATTCAGACATTATTTCACTCAATATTAACTGTTTTTAATTTTTGATAAGAAATCATGGGTTATTTATATATCTTTTTGCATAGACTATTACAGCTCGGGTTTCAAACTCCATATGTCTGACTCCAAAACTAATGCTTCTTCACAAAACCTCTCCAATATGTTTGCTGTTGTTGTTGTTTAGCTGCCAAGTTCAGTCCAGTTCTCTGTGACCCCACAGACTGCAGCACACCAGGCTCCTCAGCCCTTCACTGTCTCCCAGATTTTGTTCAAATTCATATCTATTGAATCAGTGATACTATCCAACTCTCTCATCCTCTGTAGCTCTCTCCTCTTGTTGCTGTCAATCTTTCCCAGCATCATGTTCTCCCTATTCCGTGCTTTTGCTTGCTCTTGCATTCCAAACTATTAGAATATATCTTCACCTTGCTCCAACAACATCACCCCTGCCCCTTGCATCAACCCCATGCTCTGTTCGTTTTTTTTTTTTTTTTTTTGGTATGTGTGTATATATGTGTGTCCTTTTATGCAGTGTCAGACCATTCCAATCCTGGCTCACTAAATGGTTAATGGAAAACATATATAAAATTTTAGTATAACAGAGGAGTAGCAATAACACCAGTAAAGTTTTGTACATAAAATATCAACTATATCAAGTAGTTATTTTAATTATTCATAAAAATAAAATAAAAATTAAAAATATGTAACAAAAATTGATGGCTGATTAGCTATATTTTAATGACTTTGGAAATATATTTCCAGTCAATAATACAATATTTTTGAAGAAGATTTTTAAAGATCAATTAAAATACAAATGATTTAATATTTGCTAAAAAAGTAACATATTTCAAGAGACTATTTTTCTAGAATTAATAAATGGCAATCCAAATAACAGCATCAGATTTTCAGCTATTCATTTAAGTCGATGAAAAAATCTCACATTTAAATAAATCTCAAATTTATTTGAGAATGAAAAAATTATGATCATGAAAGCACTAAAACTTTTCCAGGAACAATAAACAGATAAGGATGCATGATCACTCAGAAATAAAACTTCTAGTAATGTCTTAAACTAAAAACATAAAATAAGAATAAGTCAACTTTGTAAAAGTTAAGTAATTATAACTTGAAAGCTATTTCCAAACCTTTTACTTTTAACCTGCCATCTAGGCATTAGTTGTTCATTTTTTTTTTTTTAAAAGTAGAATAGCTATTGCATTTGACAAATGTATGAGGAATCCACTCTATGAAAAAAAAAATCTATTTTCTCTTCTCTGGTCAACATAAATCTTTATAAACTCTGTGGTTATTCAGCCGAATGAATGCTTAACAAAAAAATCTTTTAAAATTAAAAAAAAAAATTATCTTTTGCATTTTCATTCATTTTATATCTTACTAATGCACTATTACTATTTAACAGAGGACAGGTAAAAGGTAATAAATGACTAGGAAAATATATAACTGGCTATGCAATGGCAACCCACTCCAGTACTCTTGCCTGGAAAATCCCATGGACAGAGGAGCATGGTAGGCTGCAGTCCATGGGATCGCTAAGACTCGGGCACCACTGAGTGACTTCACTTTCACTTTTCACTTTCATGCATTGAAGAAGGAAATGGCAACCCACTCCAGTGTTCTTGCCTGGAGAATCACAGAGACAGAGGAACCTAGTGGGCTGCCGTCTATGGGGTCGCACAGAGTCAGACACAACTGACGCGACTTAGCAGCAGTAGCAGCATCACCGTGCTTATATATATGCTTATCAGTGACGTATAACTTTGTAATGTTATAAAAATACTGGCAAGAACTGTGGGAATTTCTGAGGGCTCTGAATTAATACATTCCCAATGTATCTTTGAGGATTCCTCGAAAATGTCATATCACCTAATTTTACCTGGTTCCACTTTCACACCACCACAGCTCTGAAATAATATATATTATATTGCATTACACTTCTTTGTTTATATCTATCTTTTCTATGTTGTCTCTACAAGGGTGGAGTTTACATCTCTGTTGAGGCTTGCATCCCTAGCAACTGATTCAAAGCCTGACTTAGAGCAAGTGGTGAATGAACACTTATTTGCTGTAGGTTTATGATTTAATGTGACTAGATCTTTATTCTCAAAAGCATAGGAAGTGGTTGAAAGGATAAGTATCATCTGTTCGAAATAATACAAGGTAGTATCAATTCACTTCAGTCGCTCAATTGTATCCGACTCTTTGTGACCCCATGAACCGCAGCACTCCAGGCCTCCCTGTCCATCACCAGGTCCTGGAGTCCACCCAAACTCAGGTCCACTGAGTAGATGATGCCATTCAACCATCTTATCCTCTGTTGTCCCCTTCTCCTCCTGCCCTCAATCTTTCCCAGCATCAGGGTCTTTTCAATGAGTCAGCTCTTTGCATTAGTTGGTCAAAGTATTGGAGTTTGAGTTTCAACATCTGTCCTTACACAGAACACTCAGGACTGATCTAATTAAGGATGGACTTGTTGGATCTCCTTGCAGTCCAAGGGACACTCAAGGGTCTTCTCCAACACCACAGTTCAAAAGCATCAATCCTACTGCACTCAGCTTTCTTTATAGTCCAACTCTGAAATCCATACATGACCACTCAAAAAACCGTAACCTTGACTAGACCGACCTTTGTTGACAAAGTAATGTCTCTGTTTTTGAATATGCTATCTAGGTTGATCATAACTTTCCTTCCAAGAAGTAAGCGTCTTTTAATATCATGGCTGTAATCACCATCTGCAGTGATTTTGGAATCCAGAAAAATAAAGTCTGACACTGTTTCCACTGTTTCCCCATCTATTTCCCATGAAGTGATGGGACTGGATGCCATGATCTTCGTTGTCTGAATGTTGAGCTTTAAGCCAACTTTTTCACTCTCCTCTTTTACTTTCATCAAGAGGCTCTTTAGTTCTTCACCTTCTGCCATAAGGGTGGTATCATCTGCATACCTGAGGTTATTGATATTTCTCCTGATAATCCTGATTCCAACTTGTGCTTCTTCCAGCTCAGGGTTTCGCATGATGTACTCTGCATATAAGATATATAAGAAAGGGTGACAATATATAGCCTTGATGTACTCCTTTTCGTATTTGGAATCAGTCTGTTCTTCCATGTCCAGTTCTAACTGTTGCTTCCTGATCTGCATATAGGTTTCTCAAGAGGTAGGTCAGGTGGTCTGGTATTCCCATCTCTTTCAGAATTGTCCACAGTGTATGGTGATCCACACAGTCAAAGGCTTTGTCATAGTCAATAAAGCAATATATATATATATATATATATATATATATATATATATATATATATATATATATATATATACTCTCTTGCTTTTGCTTTTCTGATGAGCCAGCAGATGTGGCAATTTGATCTTTGGTTCATGTGCCTTTTCTAAAACCAACTTGAACATCTGGAAGTTCACAGTTTATGTATTGCTGAAGCCTGGCTTGGAGAATTTTAAGCATCATTTTACTAGCATGTGTGATGAATGCAATTGTGCAGTAGTTTGAGCATTCTTTGGCATTGCCTTTCTTTAGGATTGGAATGAAAACTAACCTTTTCCAATCCTGTGGCCACTGCTGAGTTTCCCAAATTTTCTGGCATATTGAGTGCAGCACTTAACAGCATAATCATTCAGAATTTGAAATAGCTCAACTGGAATTCCATCACCTCCGCTAGCTTTGTTCATAGGGATGCTTTCTAAGGTCCACTTGACTTCACATTGCAGGATGTCTGGCTCTAGGTGAATGATCACACCATGGTGATTATCTGGGTTGTTAAGATCTTTTTTTGTACAGTTCTTGTGTGTATTCTTGCCACCTCTTCTTAATATCTTCTGCTTGTGTTAGGTGCTTATCATTTCTATCCTTTATTAAACCCATCTTTGAAGAAAATGTTCCTTGGTATCTCTAATTTTTTGAAGAGATCTATAGTCTTTCCCATTCTATTATTTTCCTCTATTTTTTGCATTGATCCCTGAGGAAGGCTTTCTTGTCTCTTCTTGCTATTCTTTGGAATTCTGCATTCAAATGAGTATATCTTTCCTTCTCTCCTTTGCGTTTTGCTTCCCTTTCTTTTCACAGCTATCTGTAAGGCCTCCTTAGACAGCCATTTTGCTTTTTTTGCCTTTCTTTTTCTCGGGGATGGTCTTGATTCCTGTATCTTGTACAGTGTCATGAACCTCCATCCATAGTTCATCAGGCACTCTGTCTATCAGATCTAGTCTCTTAAATCTATCTCTCACCTCGACTGTATAGTCTTAAGCAATTTGATTTAGGCAGTATGTGTGTGTGTGTGTGTATATATATATACATATATATACATGTATACATATGTAAAATGCTCAATCAGCAGCATAGAACTAAAGATTTGAGAGTATAGAATCATTTTATGACATTTACAGATATAGTTAATAAATTATGAAAAAAATATGTAGCTACATAAAACTGAAGTTTTATCTCCTTCTTACCAAGACAATCAGATATTAAATCAGTTAAAAGTTTAGTGATTTACTAGAAACATGGAAATAAACCAATTGAAAAAAACAAGGCAGGCATGTGCTTCAGTTTTCACAGCTTAGCATAGCTCTGTTCTATTTTCAGAGCAACATTTTTTTTTTTTTTTAATGTGGGATTGACTTCAACTGGCTGAAAATACTGTACCTTTTTTTAGCTTAATATTCGAGCTTTTTAAAAAAATTGTTCACTATAAATATTGGGTTACGTTCTGTCTGATTTTAAGTTCTATCATTTGAAACACAGAGGCAGAAATATGCTTCTTTAATAGCAGAGCCTACAAAAGGCACTACTTCATTTATTTATTTTATATTGATGATCATAATATGAACTGATTTTTAAAGCAGGATCGATTTATCCAGTTATTTTATATATGTAAGCATCCACATGTGTTCTTATATTGGGAATTATCATGCTCACCATGTTCTGAAATATAAACTGGGTCGATATATTTACCCATTAACTTAAGGCAAGACATACGATTTTTCAACTTGCATTTTCTGTTCAGCACATAAATGACTTGAATACTAAACTGGCATGAAAAAAAAAAAAGAAAAACCTGGCTTTTATCTTAGCCACTTTGGATTCATCTTCTCCCTGGATTAAATACTAGTAGTATCAATCATACTAAGGTTCAGTTTAGTTCAGTCACTCAGTCATGTCCAATTCTTTGTGAGCCCATGAACTGCAACACGCCAGGCCTCCCTGTCCATTACCAACTCCCAGAGTTTACTCAAACTCATGTCCATTGAGTCGGTGATGCCATCCAACCATCTAGTCCTCTGTCATCCCCTTCTCATCCCACTTTCAATCTCTCCCAGCATCAGGGTCTTTTCAAATGAATCAGTTCTTTGCATCTGGTGGCCAAAGTATTGGAGCTTCAGTTTCAGCATCGATCCTTCCAGTGAATATTCAGAACTGATTTTCTTTAGGATGGACTGAGTGGATCTCCTTGCAGTCCAAGGGACTCTAAAGAGTCTTCTCCAATGCCACAGTTCAAAAGCATCAATTTTTTGGTGCTCAGCTTTCTTTATAGTCCAACTCTGACATACTAAGGTGCTAATTATTTTTTTTTTTTTTTAAGATTTGGGACCATTTTTTTTTTTTTTAACTTCTGTGAATACAAAAAAGCTTGAAATTCTTTTTGGTGAACAGCCTTACCTGGTTGATTTTAATCAAGATTTGCCTTTCTTGCAATGAACTCTGTGACTGCTGAGTACTTGCTATATGCATTAGTCAAGAAAATAGTTCACTCCCTTTTTCAAAATGTGGACTTACTATGTTAGATATCTCTGTCATAATTACTATTCCTCCAAAAAGTAGCTTAATTTGCCTTTTCAAATGTGGAGAGTTTAGCCAACCTGATCCATTGAACTGCTACCTTGACATCCATTTTTCTGGCCAAGCAGCCTGTTGTTGTTGCTGTTCAGTTGCTCAGTCATGTCTGACTCTTTGTGATCCGATGGACTGCAGCACATTAGGCCTCCCTGTCTATCACAGTCTCCCAGAGCTCGTGTCAAACCCATGCCCAATGAGTCAATGATGCCATCCAATCATCTCATCCTCTGTTTTCCCCTTCTTCCACCTTCAATCTTTCCCAGAATCAGGGTTCTTTTAACGAGATGGTTCTTCTTATCAAGTGGTCAAAGTATTGGAGCTTCAGCTTCAGCATCCATCCTTCCAATGAATATTCAGGGCTGATTTCCTTTAGAAATGACTGGCTTTATCTCCTTGTATTTCATGGGACTCTCAAGAGTCTTCTCCAATACCACAGTTCAAAAGCATCAAATCTCTGGTGCTCAACTTTCTTTAAGGTCCAAATCTCACATCCATACATGACTACTGGAAAAACCATAGCCTTGACTAGATGGACCTTTGTAAATAAAGTAATGTCTCTGCTTTTTCAATATGCTGTCTAGGTTTGTCATAACTTTTCTTTCAAGGAGCAAGGGTCTTTTAATTTTATGGCTAGAGTCACCGTCTGCAGTGATTTTTGAGCCTGAAAAAATAAAGTCTGTCACTGTGTCCATTGTTTCCCCATCTATTTGCCATGAAGTGATGGGACCAGATTCCATGATCTTAGTTTTCTGAATGCTGAGTTTTAAGTCAGCTTTTTCACTTTCCTCTTTTGCCTTCATCAAGAGGCTCTTTAATTCCCCTTCACTTTCTTCCATAATGATGGTATATCTGCATATCTGAGGTTATTGATATTTCTCCAGGCAATCTTGATTACACCTTGTGCCTCATCCAGCCTGGCACTTCATATGAGGTACTCTGCATATAAGTTAAATAAGCAGGGTGACAAAAAGTGACAAAAGAACTATAAGACCTATTTAAGAAGAAAAATGCCTCTACCCTGATGAGGCTATAAGAATCAGCCAGCAAACTCTCTGAATCCAGGAGATGATGTGTAACACTTGATCCTTTGGGTGAGTTGGGGTGGACCATAAGATTAGATAAGAATGAATTTTTTGATATAAGTGGATCCTCCCATGAAATAATTACCAACACATATGCAAAAACCTAGAGGTTAGTGTTAACTCACAGTGAAAATGACACTTAGAAGATTTTTGAAAGAGATAGCCTGTGCTAAATAGAGTAGAAATACTAGGACTGTTCTGGATGATGGTGGGAGAAGGGAAAACTTTGTTCAGAGAAATGGGGAAGTGATATTACTATAATGACCATATTTTTTGTTTGACAGAATTCCTACATTGAATCCTTGGTCTTCAGGTTAAAAGTTATTGTAATGACAAATGCCAAGTAGAAGATTTTGGAATTACCTCTGAGCCTGCTGCTGCTGCTAAGTCACTTTAGTCGTGTCTGACTCTGTGTGGCCCCACAGATGAAAGCCCACCAGGCTCTGCCATCCCTGAGATTCTCCAGGCAAGAACACTGGAGTGGGTTGCCATTTCCTTCTCCTAGCCAAGGGGATAATAATATACCCTAATGGGATGGAGAGGTTTGTGGCACACTTAAAACTGTATCGGTTCAATTCAATTGTTCAGTTGTGTCCGACTCTTTGAGACCCCATGAATCGCAGCAGGCCAGGCCTCCCTGTCCATCACCAACTCCCAGAGTTTACCCAAACTCATGTGCATTGAGTCGGTGATGCCATCCAGCCATCTCATCCTCTGTCATCCCCTTCTCCTCCTGCCCCCAATCCCTCCTAGCATCAGGGTCTTTTCCAATGAGTCAACTCTTCACATGAGGTGGCCAAAGTACTGGAGTTTCAGCTTTAGCATCATTCCTTCCAAAGAAATCCCAGGGCTGATCTCCTTCAGAATGGACTGGTTGGATCTCCTTGCAGTCCAAGGGACTCTCAAGAGTCTTCTCCAACACCACAGTTCAAAAGCATCAATTCTTCAGTGCTCAGTCTTCTTCACAGTCCAACTCTCACAGCCATACATGACCACTGGAAAAACAATAGCCTTGACTAGACGGACCTTTGTTGGCAAAGAAATGTCTCTGCTTTTGAATGTGCTATCTAGGTCGGTCATAACGTTCCTTCCAAGGAGTATGGTGCTCCCCATTATATTTCTGTTTAATTCATAATTCTCATTCCTATAAAAACTAAATGGATACTCCAGAGTTCAAAGAATGCATCACTGGTATCCACAGTAGATCGAGATGATATTAGAAAAACAGTAAATGGCCATTTACCAGGGCAATCTATTACTTTCCATTCCTATTATTCAAAGAATTTTGAGGGATAAACAGGAATACAGATTTACACTTTTGCCCTAAGAAAATTCTGATATTTTTGCTTTCTGAAATAGCATGGTCCAGAGAGACTCGGAGCTCTTGTTTATCCTCCTAAATATTTAATTGATCCATTAAATTGATGACATAATATTAATCTATCTGGATAAGAAAGAACTGTCAAGTATGATGGAAGGGCCCAGTAAGATACATGACCCTAGTGGTTGGAACAGAACCCCTAGGAAGACTCAATAACTACTGTAACCTCAGTGAGGTTTTTAGCAGCACAGTGATTTGGGAAGTGTTACTTAACTCCTTTATAGTATTGGACAGATTACTGAACTTTTTCCAAATAAAGAGGAAGTACATTGTTTGTGGATATCTCTGGAGTCTGGACCCATTTTATTGAATACTTTGGAAGAGTACTCTGATTAATCTACCAAGTGATGTAAACAGAAAAGGCGGTTAGTACTGCCTATATTCCAGCAGAGAAAAACTCTCGAACAGGACTATTTTATATTAAAATATGTTTTCAATTAGGTCCTCATGACCTGAGTGAAAGTCGCTCAGTCATGTCCAACTCTTTGTGACCTCATGGGCTATACAGTTCATGGAATTCTCCAGGCTGGAATACTAAAGTGGGTAGCCTTTCCCTTCTTCAGGGGACCTTCCCAACCCAGGGATTGAACCCAGGTCTCCCGCATTGCAGGTGGATTATTTACCAGGTGAACCACAAGGGAAGCCCAATCACTTCCAAGAGGCCCCTGCCCTAATACTGTCATCTTGGGATTAGGATTTAACATACATCTTAGGGAGACAAAAATATTCAGACCATAGAAGACTAGTATCTAGCATATAAAAAGAACTCCCACATCTGGACATAAAGTGATAACAATTCAATCAGAATATGGTCAGAAAACACATAGGCATTTTATAGAAGAGCACTAAATATGTTCTGAGGGATTCCTGCCCACAGTAGTAGATATAATGGTCCTCTGAGTTAAATTCACCCATTCCAGTCCATTTTAGTTCGCTAATTCCTAGAATGTCGATATTCACTCTTGCCATCTCTTGTTTGACCACTTCCAATTTGCCTTGATTCATGGACCTGACATTCCAGGTTCCTATGCAATATTGTTCTTTATAGCATCGAACTTTGCTTCTATCACCAGACACATCCACAGCTGGGTATTCTTTTTGCTTTGGCTCCATCCCTTCATTCTTTCTGGAGTTATTTCTCCACTGATCTCCAGGAGCATACTGGGCCCCTACTGACCTGGGGAGTTTCTCTTTCAGTATCCTATCATTTTGCCTTTTCATACTGTTCATGGGGTTCTCAAGGCAAGAATACTGAAGTGGTTTGCCATTCCCTTCTCCAGTGGACCACACCCTGTCAGATCTCTCCACAATGACCCGCCCATCCTGCGTTGCCCCACGGGCATGGCTTAATTTCATTGAGTTAGACAAGGCTGTGGTCCTGGTATGATTAGATTGACTAGTTTTCTGTGAGTATGCTTTCAGTGTGTTTGCCCTCTGATGCCCTCTTGCAAGACCTACCGTCTTACTTGGGTTTCTCTTACCTTGGGCGTGGGGTATCTCTTCCTGGCTGCTCCAGCAAAGCACAGCCATCGCACCTTACCTTGGATGAGGGGTCTCTCCTCACCGCTGCCCCTCCTGACCTTGGGGGAGGGGTATCTCCTCACCGCCGCCCTTCCTGACCGTGCGTAGCTCCTCTCTGCCGTGCTTAGTGCGCCAGTCCTCACCGCTGTCCTTCCTCGGTCGTTGGGTGGCTCCTCTCAGTGCGCCGCGCAGCCGGCGAGGGGCTCCCAGTAACACTGAAGAAGCTGAAGTTGAACAGTTCTATGAAGACCTACAAGACCTTTTAGAACTAACACCCAAAAAAAGATGTCCTTTTCATTATAGGGGACTGGAATGCAAAAGTAGGAAGTCAAGAAACACCTGGAGAAACAGGCAAATTTGGCCTTGGAATACGGAATGAAGCAGGGCAAAGACTAACAGAGTTTTGCCAAGAAAATGCACTGGTCATAGCAAATACCCTCTTCCAACAACACAAGAGAAGACTCTATACATGGACATCACCAGATGGTCAACACTGAAATCAGATCGATTATATTCTTTGCTGCCAAAGATGGAGAAGCTCTATACAATCAGCAAAAACAAGACCAGGAGCTGACTGTGGCTCAGACCATGAACTCCTTATTGCCAAATTCAGACTGAAATTGAAGAAAGTAGGGAAAACCACTAGACCATTCAGGTATGAGCTAAATCAAATCCCTTATGATTATACAGTGTAAGTAAAAAATAGATTTAAGGGCCTAGATCTGATAGATAGAGTGCCTGATGAACTATGGAAAGAGGTTCGTGACATTGTACAGGAGACAGGGATCAAGACCATCCCCATGGGAAAAAAATGCAAAAAAGCAAAATGGCTGTCTGGGGAGGCCTTACAAATAGCTGCAAAAAGAAGAGAAGCGAAAAGCAAAGGAGAAAAGGAAAGATATAAACATCTGAATGCAGAGTTCCAAAGAATAGCAAGAAGAGATAAGAAAGCCTTCTTCAGTGATCAATGCAAAGAAATAGAGGAAAACAACAGAATGGGAAAGACTAAGGATCTATTCCAGAAAATCAGAGATACCAAAGGAACATTTCATGCAAAAATGTGCTCGATAAAGGACAGAAATGGTATGGACCTAACAGAAGCAGAAGATATTAAGAAGAGGTGGCAAGAATACACAGAAGAACTGTACAAAAAAGATCTTCATGACCCAGATAATCATGATGGTGTGATCACTGACTTAGAGCCAGACATCCTGGAATGTGAAGTCAAGTGGGCCTTAGAAAGCATCACTAGGAACAAAGCTAGTGGAGGTGATGGAATTCCAGTGGAGCTATTCCAAATCCTGAAAGATGATGCTGTGAAAGTGTTGCACTCAATATGCCAGCAAATTTGGAATACTCAGCAGTGACCACAAGATTGGAAAAGGTCAGTTTTCATCCCAATCCCAAAGAAAGGCAATGCCAAAGAATCCTCAAACTACTGCACAATTGCACTCATCTCACACGCTAGTAAAGTAATGCTCAAAATTCTCCAAGCCAGGCTTCAGCAATATGTGAACCGTAAACTTCCTGATGTTCAAGCTGGATTTAGAAAAGGCAGAGGAACCAGAGATCAAATTGCCAACATCCGCTGGATCATCAAAAAAGCAAGAGAGTTCCAGAAAAACATCTATTTCTGCTTTATTGACTATGCCAAAGCCTTTGACTGTGTAGATCACAATAAACTGTGGACAATTCTGAAAGAGATGGGAATACCAGACCACCTGATCTGCCTCTTGAGAAATCTGTATGCAGGTCAGGAAGCAACAGTTAGTCTGGTCATGGAACAACAGACTGGTTCCAAATAGGAAAAGGAGTACATCAAGGGTGTATATTGTCACCATGTTTATTTAACTTATATGCAGAGTACATCATGAGAAATGCTGGACTGGAAGAAACAAGCTGGAATCAAGATTGCCGGGAGAAATATCAATAACCTCAAATAGGCAGATTACACCACCCTTATAGCAGAAAGTGAAGAGGAACTAAAAAGCCTCTTGATGAAAGTTAAAGTGGAGAGTGAAAAGGTTGGCTTAAAGCTCAACATTCAGAAAACGAAGATCATGGCATCTGGTCCCATCACTACATGGGAAATAGATGGAGAAACAGTGGAAACAGTGTCAGACTTTATTTTTCTGGACTCCAAAATCACTACAGATGGTGAATGCAGCCATGAAATTAAAAGACGCTTACTCCTTGGAAGGAAAGTTATGACCAACCTAGATAGCATATTCAAAAGCAGAGACATCACTTTGCCAACAAAGGTTCGCCTAGTCAAGGCTATGGTCTTTCCTGTGGTCATGTATGGATGTGAGAGCTGGATTGTGAAGAAGGCTGAGCGCCTAAGAATTGATGCTTTTGAACTGTGGTGTTGGAGAAGACTCTTGAGAGTCCCTTGGACTGCAAGGAGATCCAACCGGTCCATTCTGAAGGAGATCAGCCCTGGGATTTCTTTGGAAGGAATGATGCTGAACCTGAAACTCCAGTATTTTGGCCACCTCATGCGAAGAGTTGACTCATTGGAGAAGACTCTGATGCTGGCAGGGATTGGGGGCTAGGAGGAGAAGGGGACGACAGAGGATGAGATGGCTGGATGGCATCACTGACTCGATGAATGTGAGTCTGAGTGACCTCCGAGAGCTGGTGATGGATAGGGAGGCCTGGCGTGCTGCAGTTCATGGGGTCGCAAAGAGTCGGACACGACTGAGCTACTTATCTGATCTGATCTGATCTGAAATATGTTCATCTGACATGCACATAAAATAGTCACCAAGGCAATGGCACCCCACCCCAGTACTTTTGCCTGGAAAATCCCATGGACGGAGGAGCCTGGTAGGCTCCAGTTCATGGGGTCGCTAAGAGTCGGACACGACTGAGCGGCTTTACTTTCACTTTTCGCTTTCATGCATTGGAGAAGCAAATGGCAACCCACTCCAGTGTTCTTGCCTGGAGAATCCCAGGGACAGGGGAGCCTGGTGAGCTTCCGTCTATGGGGTCGCACAGAGTCGGACACGACTGAAGCGACTTAGCAGCAGCAGCAGCATTAGCCATTATAGAAATATTAATAAAATTATAACAAAATATCACTATACAGCTATCAGAGCACTTAAACAGTGATATCACTAAATGCTGATAAGAAAGCGGAGAATCTGTATCTCTCATACACTGATGATTAGAATGCAACGTAGTTCACCATTCTGAAAGAGTTTGACAGTTCCTTTTAAAACTAAAAGGAGAGTTACCATAACACCCACTAACTACCCTCTTGAACATTTATCCCAGATAAATGAAAGCATATATATGTTAGAACCTTGGTACATATGAGATATGAGTAAATGCAAACACCTTTTTGGAAAGCCTGAATTAGAGCAGTATCATCCATGGATAACCAAATAAAATTTTCACAAAGCTTGACAGAGGAAGGAACTTGGTAGCAAGGATATAAAGCATCAGGGTATTAATTACTGGAAGGCAATAATATCCAATGAACAAAGGAAAGAGTTGGCATGGCTGCTTGTTGCAAAGCTCTGTGATCTCATTCAACCCCAAGGCTTTCATTACCAACTAGGGACAAATGACTTTCAAGTCTACATAAGTAGCAGCTAACATCTTCTTGAAATCTAGAATTGTTTATTCAGTTATATAATGAACAACATCTCCATCTGGCTGTTTAACAAGCATCATACAACTGACACATCCAAGATAGAATGCATGGTATTTCTACTCCCAAATCTTTCTCTAATTTTTCTTTTCTTAATCATTTTTATTATCATTTGTTTTGATTATCAAATTTAAACCCTTAGGTCATCTTTGATTTTTTTTTCACTTCATAGTTCATATCTCATCACCTAATATTGTCAGTTCTATTAAACATTATGTCCTCAACTTAACTTATGACCACTTCTAATACTAAACTTAACTATAAGACATCAGCATCCCTGACCTGGAGCAGTTGCTTTAGCTTTCATTCCAATTCTTTGTATCACTCATATACCTGGTGCCATTTTACCTTCTTTACAGTCTGTTCTCTAAATCAATTTGGATGATGCTAAGGCAATGGTACCCCACTCCAGTACTCTTGCCTGGAAAATCCCATGTGCAGAGGAGGCTGGCTGGCTGCAGTCCATGGGGTTGCAAAGAGTCTGAACAACTTCACTTTCTGACATGACTGAACAACTTCACTCTCATTTTTCACTTTCATGCATTGGAGAAGAAAATGGCAACCCACTCCAGTGTTCTTGCCTGGAGAATCCCAGTGATGGGGGAGCCTGGTGGGCTGCCATCTATGGGGTCGCACAGAGTCAGAAACGACTGAAGCAACTTAGCAGCAGCAGCAGCATATTCTGTGTATCATATTACTCTTTGGATTAAAATTCTTAAATGCCTTCCTGCCACATTAGATTAATATCTTCTAGAACCACATACACATGGAGAATCTTCTAGAACCACATACACATGGAGACTTACTTTTTTTACAAAGACCCTCAAAGTAATTACTTGAGTCTTCTTTACCTACCTTTTTCAGATCTCCACTCTACAGATGGTAAAGTGCTTAATTCAAAATGGCATAGTATTTACATATAACCTCCACATATCTGCCTGTATACTTTAAATCATGTCTATATTATTTTTAATATCTCGTCTTAATGTAAATTCTGTGTAAATAGTTGCCAAGTACATTGCTTTTTGAAACTTTCTGGAATTTAAAAAGAAGATAGTTTCAAACTGCAGTTGGTAGAGTCCACAGATGCAGAGCCTGTAGATACAGAATATGGAATGTATAAAGTTCAGTAAGAAAAGATAAAGTGTTATTTGCTCAGTTGTGTCTGACTCTTTTGTGACCCCATGGACTATAGCATGCCAGGTTAGTCTGCCCTGGGATTCTTCAGGCAAGAATACTGGAGTGGGTGGCCGTTTCCTTCTTCAGGGAATCTCCTGACTCAGTGAATGAAACCAGGTCTCTTGCATTGCAGGCAGATTCTTTGCTGTCTGAGCCACCATGAAAACCCTCAGTAAGAAGCAGATATAAACAAAAATGATCATGTGGTTTATAGATCAAAATCGAGCAAAGAAATGAAAATGAAATGAAATATCTTTTGGAAGAAGATTGTATTCTACAGTTTGCAGCTTAGAGAATGAATAAAAGAACTACAAATTATGCATTGTCTTAATGCCAAATATATATCAGAGAATTTATTGAGAAAATGTTTGTGGTTACAGAGAAGAAACCAGCATGAGGTAGATTGAGATATTAACATGAGGTAAAGAACTAGTACCGAAGAGCTGACTCATTGGAAAAGACCCTGATGCTGGGAAAGATTGAGGGCAGGAGGAGAAGGGGACGACAGAGGATGAGATGGTTGGATGGCATCACCGACTTGATGGACAAGGGTTTGGGTGGACTCAGGGATCTGGTGATGGACAGGGAGCCCTGGCGTGCTGTGGTTCATGGGGTCGCAAAGAGTCAGACATGACTGAGCCACTGAACTGAACTGAAGCCACATTATTTATATTTTTTACTTGAAAATACAAAACGTACTCACGTCCTATAAATTTTATAATACTTGCTTCCTTCTAGCATGAAATGATTCCCCCATAGATAATCAGAGATTAAGTTTTTGTTTAAATGTCACCTCCTTGGAGAATATATTAGTGATTTCTATCTGAAACACCTGGCCTTACTACACATCCTCACTACACATTCTGATTGACTTTTCTTCACAATACTGACCATCATATGAAATGGTGTTGTTCAGTTTTTCCTCTTTATTTTATTCTGTTAGCACAAAAATTTAAGTTCTGTAAGTCAGGTTGATGTAACACCAGAAATAAAAACAGTGACTTGCACATAATGGGCAATCAGCAAATATATTTTGAATGGATATAAATTAATAATCTGATTGAGTAAAATATTAACAATAATCAAAAAGGAAATCTCATACACAAGGCTAAAATACACACACAAAAAATAGGATAAATAGTGAAATTAGAGAACATCACGCTATAATACAATATATCAATACAAACTGACTTTTAAAAATATGCAACCTTAAATTGGGAAAACTGTTGCAGAGAATGGTTATCCTTATTTTAAATAATGTTATTCAATTTTGCTTCTATTTTATGCCAAAGACTGGGGCTTGCCTGGTGGCTCAGATGGTACAGAATCTGCCTGCAATGCAGGAGACCGGGGTTCAGTCCCTGGGTTGGGAAGATACCCTGAAGAAGGGAACGGCTACCCACTCCAGTATTCTTGCCTGGAGAATTCCATGGATAGTGGAACCTGGCAGCTATAGTCCATGGGGTCTCAAAGAGTTGAACACGACTGAGCGACTAACAGTTTCACTTTCATTTATGCCAACAACTAGCTCACATTTAGTATAAATTAATAAACTAATACTCTTCAAATATATCCTTATAGTTGAGGATAAAAATGGAAACAATTTGTGGAAGGCTTTTTTAGCTATAAAGATATTGAGTTCTTGTGATCATATTTCTTTACTCCAAAACAGATAACTTCTAAAAGATCAGTGAACATTGGAGTCTCTACTTGATTAAGTTATTATAATTTTGAGTCATTCTCTAAAACCCATCCATTTTTCACACTTGCCAAACTGCTAATTGAAAGGAAATCAAGTAGGAATAACCCATACAAATATCATTTATTTTTTATGGTTACATCACTAGATATGTCTCAGCATCCATTTAATATATAAAAGGAATTTGTTACACCAGAAAACATTTCTAAGTCTATGCCTGGTGATAATGTTTATGGTTATAATAACAAAAAAGGAAATAAAATTATGCTATAAGATATGATTCTTTGAGCTTTGAACAGGTGCTAAACCCATTGAGAAACTGATAATTAATATAATATAACCCATGGAGAAACTGATGCAGTGATAGATTAACCTAAACATGGGCTAAGTGTGGTACTTGGCTTGGCATATGACCGAGATAGTTAAAGACAATTCAGAACAAGTATCCTGAAGAAAAGAAAAGAGAAAGATTCATAAATCAGGACATTTGTATCTGAACTTTATGTCAGTGATTCTGTGAGAAAATATTTCTCTTATAATGTTTCATGTATAATTTTAACTATCTATATAGGCGATGGCACCCCACTCCAGGACTCCTGCCTGGAAAATCCCATGGACGGAGGATCCTGGAGGGCTGCAGTCCATGGGGTCACTAAGAGTTGGACATGCATTGGAGAAGGAAATGGCAAACCACACCAGTGTTCTTGAATCCCAGGGATGGGGGAGCCTGGTGGGCTGCCATCTATGGGGTCACATAGAGTCAGACACGACTGAAGTGACTTAACAGCAGCAGCATATACTCTATAAGATGTATTTATTGCTACCTAAATGGATATTAAGTAAACAGAATATTGATTTATTCTTCAATGCAGGTATGGTTCTTAATATCAAATACCTTTGTTATAATAGTCTTTCCTGTGCTACTAGACAAAGGTATCTAAGGCTTAAATTAGACTCAAATGTCAACAACTGTCGAAATACTGATGAAACATACTATCTATAATAGGTAAACATTTTCTGTACACAATTTATCTAGCAAAATCATATTTTTTAAACTTGAGTCATGCAAAATAATTATTTAAATGATAATTATAACCTTTTAAAATATACAGTTATAAATTCCATCTTAATATACATATTTATTTCTCCCAGGAATGTGAGTGAATGATTGTTTCTATTTTGGATATCTTGATATTTCAGTTTCACGGTATGTGTGAATCATATTTGTCTTTCACTTAGGGAACAGTGGTTTAATGCATTGAATAATGACATGAACTAAAACCAAGTTGAAATGCTTGCAACACAGAGCACTTAATGTAAACATTTACTGAGAAGACTCTCGAGAGTGCCCTGGACTGCAAGGAGATCCAACCAGTCCATTCTGATGGAGATCAGCCCTGGGATTTCTTTGGAAGGAACGATGCTAAAGCTGAAACTTCAGTACTTTGGCCACCTCATGTGAAGAGTTGACTCATTGGAAAAGACTCTGATGCTGGGAGGGACTGGGGGCAAGAGGAGAAGGGGACAACAGAGGATGATATGGCTGGATGGCATCACTGACTCGATGGACGTGAGTCTGAGTGACCTCCGGGAGTTGGTGATGGACAGGGAGGCCTGGTGTGCTGTGATTCGTGGGGTGGCAAAGAATCGGACACGACTGAGTGACTGATCTGATCTGATATATACATTTTGTTAGGAGGGGTTCTCAACATGGAGAGTAGAGGCTCCTCTTTCAGGAATACCAGGTAAATTAGTTGTAAAAAAATGGATAGAAAAATGAGCACTGGGACAAGAGATACAGGGATTATGACAGTGATTAGTTGGAAAACATGTATTTTTTGAAATTCGGTGATGCTAGGAATTGTTTTTACAATGTTCTTGAATAATGTTGAAGTCAGATTTCATTTAGATAGTCATTACTTAGTTTTATTACACATTTTATATTTTAACAAGTGCTATTATATTTGTTTTGTCAAGAACTGTGTCAACAATTTTTAATCAATGCATAACAACTTGACGTTTTCCAAAGCTCTCAGAATTCCTATCCATATATATCATATACTTGAATTAAATTCAAAATCCCTATGCTCTCCTTAGGTTGTTAACACCAGGGTTTCATTTTGTATATGCATAATGTTTACATAACTAAGTGAAAATATGCATGTTGAATCTATGAAAATTTATGACATTGAGAAAATATTATTGATTGAAATTATATGTCTGGATATATATATATATATATATAAATAATCATCCTACCGACGATGCCTATATGTCTGGAGATATATATATATATATATATATATATAATCATCCTACCTGACGATGACCTGCCAACAAAGGTCTGTCTAGTCAAAGCTATGGTTTTCCATGTAGTCATGTATGGATGTGAGAGTCAGACTATAAAGTTGAGTGCTGAAGAACTGATGCTTTTGAACTGTGCTGATGAAGACTCTTGAGAGTCCCTTGGACTGCAAGGAGATCCAACCAGTCCATCCTAAAGGAAATAAGTCCTGAATATTCATTGGAAGGACTGATGCTAAAGCTAAAACTCCAATACTTTGGCCATCTCATGTGAGGAACTGACTCATTTGAAAAAATCCTGATGCTGGGAAAGATTGAAGGTGGGAAAAGGGGACAACAGAGGATGTTATAGTTGAATGGCACCACTGACTCAATGGACATGAGTTTGAGTAAGCTCTGGGAGTTGGTAACAGATAAGGAATCCTAGCTTGCTGCAGTCCACGTGGTCCCCAAGAGTCAGACACAACTGAGCAACTGAACTGAACTCATATATAATCATACATAGGATATAGTCATATGTGCATTATTCCTTCATATATATTTCCTCCTGAGAAGGAAATGGGAACCCACTCCAGTATTCTCCACTGAAGAACCTGATGGACAGAGGAGCCTGGCAGGCTATGGTCCACAGGGTCACAAAGACTTGATATGACTGAGCAACAGATGGATGGACAACTGCATTTCCTGAGAGAAAACGTTAAAATGTAAGCAACCTTTTTGGCCAACTCACTTAACATTTAGTAAAATTTTAGATTATTTATCTCTGTACCTCCAGGAGGATGTTTCTTTTAAAGTCACATATGCATATGTATATATGATGGTGATAACAATTATAGGAGCTAACACAAGTGCTCATTCAAGAATTTTGCTTTGAACAAGTCATTTAATCCATCAAGTTGATAATAATCCCATTTAAAGATTAGACACCCAAGGTATTAAAAGGTTATAAAACATGTCTGTAATGGGTTAAATTATATCGCATAGTGGGATAAATTATTTAAGACCTAATCTCCAGCACCCCAGAATATGAATTTATTTGCAAATAGGGTCACTGAAGACCCTACTAATAAAATCACTTGTAGGAAAACGAAACAGGCAAATCATATTTTGCAGAATTTACAGGGAGAAGTAGTTCAGTTTTTGTGCAATTACATAAATGTAATTTGAGACCTTCCATAATTAACTCTTGAACATAATTGAGAGTGACCAAGTGATTGTAATCAACCCTAATGTTGTGTTAAGTCGCTTCAGTTGTGTCCGACTCTTTATAACCCTATGGACTGTAGCCGGTCAGGCTGCTCTGTCCATGAGATTCTCCAGGCAAGAAGACTGGAGTGGACTGCATGCCATCTTCCAGAGGATCTTCTCAACACAGGGACCAAACCTGCCTCTCAATGTCTCCTGCATTGGCAAGCACCACCTAATTACTTCTCATTTATCTTGACAAAATTTAATCAAACTTCTATCTGCTTTGCTGCTACTGCTGCTAAGTCACTTCAGTCGTGTCCGACTCTGTCCGACCCCATAGACGGCAGCCCACTAGGCTCCTCTGTCCCTGGGATTCTCCAGGCAAGAATACTGGAGTGGATTGCCATTTGCTTCTCCAATGCATAGAAGTGAAAAGTGAAAGTGAAGTCACTGAGTCGTGCCCGACTCTTAGCGACCCCATGGGCTGGAGCCTACCAGGCTCCTCCGTCCATGGGATTTTCCAGGCAAGAGTACTGGAGCGGGGTGCCAGTCCCAAGTTTAAACTAAGGTGCAGAACTTCCCACTTTAATTGTTCATTCTGAAATTTGGCTGACCAGACAGACATATTTCCTGTAGAAAAGCCCTAGTGTTTTGCTTTTTTTTTTTTTTTTTTTTTTTTTCCCTATCTGGTCAGCCCACTTTTCTTCCCTACTTTCCACAATGTTCTTGCTTTTCTCTCCTTAGTAAAGAGAACTCTTTTCCTTTGATTTAGAGATGCTTATGGATCATGAGATCTGAGTCCTCTCCCTACTGCCATTTTGAATAAAATGTCTGCTTACCTAAGTTCAGATTTGCTTTATTTGACAAGTGCTTAGATTTTCCATGAATATTAAGCTTTGTTACATACAATATCCTGTTACTTTTAGAGTTTACAGGGAATTTAGAAGTAATAAAACAAAGGTCTCTGTAAATAGGTTCAACAATTATGTGTATATATACACACATACATGCATATACACTTCTGTGCAAGTGTGTGTAGGGACTGTGATAGGGATAGGGTACAGATATGCACAAAAAAAGCAAAAAAAAATTTTTTTAACTACATAACTGAGAGATGAAGTATCTATCTATCTATGTACTTATTTTGACTTGCAAAGCATCAGCGACTTTACTAAGCTCCATAGCAGTAGTGAAAGACATCTTAATTCAAAACAACTTGACATTTTCCAAAGCTCTCAATACTCAGCTTCATTTTAATTCAACATTCTTATACTTTTTTTGAGTGGATAATGTTGTAAGTCATGTAACAGGAATTTTAAAGATATAAGAGCACTGTTTATGCTAGTCATGCATATAATACAGTTTTATAATAAATAGAAATTTCTGGGAGGAAACAAACCTTCTGTAAATAAATATACAAAATAAAGTGACCCTTTGAATACAAATTTTCAAAAACATATATGCAAATGCATAGTTAGATAAGAACATGTACAAATTTAAATAACTTAATGTTAAGCTGTTACTATTTTTCTCTAAAAATACATATTGATATACTTCTGTTTATGATAATACATTATACCAGTCATAATTTATTAATTAAACAACAAATTTATTGAGATATGATTGGCATGCCAAAAATTAAATGATTATGAGTAAGTTATTTTTTTCTTTTTTAGTTGGTGGAAAATTTCTTTACAATGTTGTGTTTGTTTCTGCCACACAACAATGTAAATCATTCATAATTTTGCATACACACACACACACACACACACACCACACACAGCCTCCCTATTGAGCCTCCTTTCCCTCCCCATTCCAATCCTCTAGGTCATTACAGAGAGCCAGGCTGGGCCCCCTGTGTTACACAGCAACTTCCCACCAACTATTTCACACAAGATAGTGTATATATGTCAATGATACTTTCTCAGTTCATCCCACCTCACTTCCCCCACTGTGTCCACAAGTCTCTTCTCTACTAGGTTCATTAGTACCATTTTTCTGGATTACATGTACATGCATTAATATATGATACTTGTTTTTCTCTCTGTATGAGTCAGCTATTTTTACTTTATTAATAGAGTTGTACAACCCCTCCCACTCTATAATTTCAGAACATTTCTATAACCCAACAAAGAAATCCTGTATATTTTTGTAGTTACTCCTTGTTGTCCTCTGCTTATAGCCCTTGGCAACCACCATTCTGCTTTTTGTTATTATGGATTTGCTTACTTTCAACACATCATATAAATTTCAGTTAAATTTCATATATTTTTTATTCAGTACATGAGTCTTTTGTAAATGAATTATTTTCCTTATAATGTTCAAAATATGTATTCATGTTGTAGAATTTAAATACTTTTTCATTTATTAGTACACACAATTTGATTATCCGTTCATCTGTTGCTGGGTATTTGGATTGTTTCTGCTGGCTACAGGCACATCTCAGAGACATTGCAGTTCATTTCCAGACTACCATAATAAAGGAAATGTCACAATAAAGTGAGTCACACACATCTTTTTTGGTTTCCAAGTGCTTACAAAAGTTATGATTACACTATACTACTGTATTTTAAATACACAATAATATTATGTCTAAAAAGTGGTATAATTAAAAATACAAAACAAAACCCCAATTACAATAGTAACATTAAAGATCTCTGATCACAGATTTCTATAACAAATAAAATAACAATGATTAAGTTTGAAAGATTTCAATAATTACCAAAATGTGACACATAAACAAGGGGGCAAATGCTGCTGGAAAATGGTGTCCATCGACTTGCTCAAGGGAAGGTTGCCACAGCCTTCAATTTTTAAAAAATGCAACATCTGCAAAATGCAATAAAGCAAGGCTCTATTAAAAAGTATGTTTGTGTTATGAATAAGGCTGCTATGTGTTTAGGTGTACAAATTTTTTTTAGAGTTAATTTTTGACTTTTGTGTATCTATGTGGAAGTGGAATTTGGGGACATATTATAAACATTCAATATTGTTAGAAAGTGCCAACTGTTTTTAAAGTGGCTACATCATTTTATGGGCTTCCCTTGTGGTTCAGCTGGTAAAGAATCCACCTGCAATGTGGGAGACCTGGGTTTGATCCCTGTTTAGGGAAGACACCTTGTGAAGGGAAAAGCTACCCACTCCAGTATTGTGGCCTGGAGAATTCCATGGACTGTATAGTCCTTGCGTTGCAAAGAGTCAGACACAATTGAGTGACATCATTTTAGAACCTTGTTACCAAAACACAATGGTTTCAATTTTCCACATCCTAGACAAAATTTGTATTTGTCTTATTAAAAGAGTTTAGCCTATCTAGTGAGATTATTATCTTATATGGTTTAGCCTATCTAGTGAGATTATTATCTTATATGGTTTTTAATTTTTTCATTTTCCTGATAACTAATGAAGCAGAACATCTTTTCTAGTGCTTCTTGGCTACTTACGCATTTCTTTGAAGAAATGTCTATTCAAATTCTCAGCCATTTTATTTATTTTTTTACTGTTTTTTTTAAATTTTATTTTATTTAACTTTACAATATTGTATTGGTTTTGCCATGTATCAAAATGAATCTGCCACAGGTATACATGTGTTCCCCATCCTGAACCCTCCTCCCTCCTCCCTCCCCATGCCATTCCTCTGGGTTGTCCCAGTGCACCAGCCCCAGGCATCTGGTATCAGACATCAAACCTGGACTGGCGACTCGTTTCATATATGATATTATACTTATTTCAATGCCATTCTCCCAAATCATTCCACCCTCTCCATCTCCCAGAGTCCAAAAAACTGTTCTATATATCAGTGTCTCTTTTGCTATCTCGTATACAGGGTTATTGTTACCATCTTTCTAAATTCCATATATATGAGTTAGTATACTGTATTGGTGTTTTTCTGGCTTACTTCATTCTGTATAATAGGCTCCAGTTTCAGCCATTTTAAAAATCAGATGTTCTGCCTTCAGATTTTTGAATTGTGAGAATTCTTGATGTGTACTGGATATCAGTTTTTTATCAGATGTTTGATATATACCTATAAATAGATCTGATATAGATATCACAAATATATCTGATATAATAGATATCAGATCTGATAATATAAATATTTCTGATATTGTACAACTGATAAATCACATTTATTTTTCCCTATAATGGGTTGTATTTATTTTCATAAAAGCATCATTTGAAGCAAAAATATTACTAATTTTGATGACATCAAAAATTTTTGTGCTTTTGTTTCTATATTTACGATTCAGTTACCCAATCCAATATTATAAGGACTTACGTCTACATTTTCTTCAAAGAGTTTTATAGTTTTAGTTCCTACTTTTGGGCATGACAAAATTTTAATTAATTTTGTATATGATATGTCCTAACATTATTTTCTATGAAGATAATTTATTATCCCACCTCTGCTTCTTGTAAAGACTGGATATTGGTTGATAATCTTTTTAAGCACTTTTAATATGTCATATCACTGTATTTTGTCCTCTTTAGTTCTTAAATGAAATCAGCTGATAATCTCATTTGACTCCTTGTACATTCTGAGTAATTTCTCCATTTTTACTTTTGAAAACGTCTTTTTGTCTTTCAAGAGTTTGATTATTAATAATATAAGTGTACCTCTTTATATGCATCATACTTCTTTTGCTAAGCTCCTTGGATATATAATTTAATGTTCTTAATAAAATTTGAGTTTTAAATTAGTATATCTTCAAATATTCCTGCTACTCTTTTATTTCTTTCCTCACTTCCTATGAATTACAATATGTGCATTTTGATACTGTTGATTGTGTTCTAAAGATCTCAGAGGCTTTAATCATTTTTATTTTTCATTTTGCTTTCTCTTCCTCTGACTGGATACTTTCAGTTGATCTATATTCAAGTTTTCAAAACTAATTTTTCTGCTAGCACTGAGTACCTTCTTCAGTTGCTGAGTTCCTCTAGTGAATTTTAAATTTCAGTTCTTGTACGTTTCAATTCCAGAATTATATTTGGTTCTTTTAAGTCATTGTCTAATAACACATGGGCTTTTTTCTGGGAGAGTGTCTACTGACAATTACTTTTGTCCATTATATGAGGCATTCTTTCCTTTATCTTCACATGTCTGGATGTTTATGTTGTTTTTAAATTGGAAATTTTAAATAATACAAGTATGATAGTTAAATGCCCCACTCAGGATGCATCATCAATGCTGTTTGTTGTTTTAGTCACTACTCTTGTTTTTTGACTTTTGTAGACTTCATTAATTCACTAAAATATGTATCATTTGTCCAGTGAGGCCTCTGCTTCATTACTGTAATCATCACCTAAAGATCATATAGAGATCATAGTTCCTTAAACTAAGAAGTCTCCCAGTCTCAATCAAGGAGCTCCATGTGCACACTCTAACAATTTACAACCCTGACTTAGTCTTCACTTTCTGATTGTGCAGAGCCCCATTATGAGCTGGAGATGAGAGGTGAGTGTTTTCTCAGATATTTCCTGGGCATGTACAGAGTGCTGCACATATGCACAGCCTTCCGCATTTGCAGGAACATCTTGGAGTTCTTCAGAGCACTGTATGGCCACGCCACTCCTCTGCTTTAAGTTGTTTGGTCAATCTCTTGTTTTCTGCATCTGTTATCTCTGCTTCAGACAGGTGCAAAGCTAATTAATTTTTGCCTATTGATTACAACAAATGCTGCAGGGAAATTGCTGCTTGCACTGAGTGAGCTCTCATTTAGTTAACACAGATGAGCTCTATGAGTCAGAATTTCCAAAGAGTGGCCAACCATATTGAGTATAGAAGGTCTCCAGGATTAGAGCTTTTGGACTCTTTCAAACACATTTTGCCATCTAGTGGCTGCTAGGTTTCTAGCTTTCATGGCTATTGTAGTTGAGAAACTGATATTTTCAAGGCTCAGTAGAAATGAGTAAAGGGGGACTGCAATAATACAAGTAAAACATGATACATTCTTCATTTGTTCTGGTATTCAGCCACTTTTCTTGCACAAATGACCCTCTGCTGCTGCTAAGTCGTTTCAGTTCTGTCTGACTGTGCGACTCCACAGACGACAGCCCACCAGGCTCCCCCATCCCTGGGATTCTCCAGGCAAAACACTGGAGTGGGTTGCCATTTCCTTCTCCAATGCATGAAAGTGAAAAGTGAAAGTGAAGTAGCTCAGTCATGTCCAACTCTTAGTGACCCCATGGACTGCAGCCTACCAGTCTCCTCCGTCCATGTAATTTTCCAGGCAAGAGTACAGTAGTGGGTTGCCATTGCCTTCTCCGAAATGATCCTCATATTTTGGTAAATTGTGAAAGTGTTAGCCGCTCAGTCATGTCTTGACTCTTTGCGACCCCAAGGACTGTAATCCACCAGGCTCCTCTGTCCATGGGATTCCCCTGGCAAGAATACTAGAGTGGTTAGTCATTCACTTCTCCAGGGGAATTTTCCCGACTGAGGGATTGAACCCAGATCTCCAGCATTGCAGGCAGATTCTCTACCATCTGAGCCACTGGGGAAGCAGCCTTTGGTTAATTTATTAGAGTTCTGCTCTTATAAGAAGGAAAAATGGCCATGAGAAGATATAGATTCATAGTGAGAATGCCATTTGATGATGAAAGCAGAGACTGGAATGAAGCATTTGCAAGCGCCCAAATACCAAGAATTGAAGCTAGGAAGAGTCAAGAAATATTCGTCCCTACTGAAGCTTCCCAAGTTCCAGAATAAAAATGGCTCTGCTGACACCTTAATTTCAGACTCTAGCCCCTATAACTGTGAGATAATAAATTTCTCTTCTTTTAAGCCACCTAATTTGTGTCACTCTGATATGGCAGCCTCAGGAAATAACTATAGTGATCAAAGGAATGTACTTCTCTATGAATATCACATCTGGAAGTACGTACTATCAATGCCATTTTACTGGTTATGCTAACTTTTATCACTAATTTGAGGTACTGTCATACTGCTTCACTGTAAAGCTATGCTTTTCTTTTGTAATTAGTAATTATCTTTTGAGAAATACATTAAGATTATGCAGCTATCCTATTTCTCATTATAGTGGTGCATACTAAATTTGCATTTATTAATGAATCTTGTCTCACTTCAGTTCAGTTCAGCCACTCAGCCATGTCCCAAACTTTGCAACTCCATGGACTGCAGCACACCAAGCCTCCCCGCCCATCATCACCAACTCCCAAAGTTTACTCAAACTCATGTCCACTGAGTCAGTGACGCCATCCAACCATCTCATCCTCTGTCGTCCCCTTCTCCTCCCACCTTCAACATTTCCCAGCATCAGGGTCTTTTCAAATGAGTCAGTTCTTCACATCAAGTGGACAAAGTATTGGAGTTTCAGCTTCAATATCAGTCCTTCCAGTGACTGCTGTTGCTGCTGCTGCTAAGTCGCTTCAGTCGTGTCCGACTCTGTGTGACCCCATAGACGGCAGCCCACCAGGCTCCCCCATCCCTGGGATTCTCCAGGCAAGAACACTGGAGTGGGTTGCCATTTCCTTCTCCATTGCATGAAAGTGAGAAGAGAAAGTGAAGTCGCTCAGTCGTGTCTGACTCTTAACGATTCCAATGAATATTCCAATGAATATTCAGGACTTATTTCCTTTAGGATGGACTGGTTGGATCTCCTTGCAGTCCAAGGAACTCTCAAGAGTCTTCTCCAACACCACAGTTCAAAAGCATCAATTCTTAGGCACTCAGCTTTCTTTATAGTCCAACTTTCACATCCATACATGACTACTGGAAAAAACATAGCTTTGACTAGACGGACCTTTGTTGACAAAGTAATGTCTCTGTTTTTTAATATGCTGTCTAGGTTAGTCATAACTTTCCTTCCAAGGAGGAAGCACCTTTTAATTTCATGGCTGCAGTCACCATCTGCAGTGATTTTGGAAACCAAGAAAATAAAGTCTCTCACTGTTTCCATTGTTTACCCATCTATTTGCCATGTATCTTAGTTTTCTGGGACCAGTTTTCATGGGACCAAATGCCATGATTTTAGTTTTCTGAATGTTGAGTTTAAAGCCAACTTTTTCACTCTCCTCTTTCACTTTCATCAAGAGGCTCTTTAGTTCTTTGCTTTCTGCCATAAGGGTGGTGTCATCGGCATATCTGAGGTTATTGCTATTTCTCCCAGCGATCATGATTTGTTACTGTCTTGTTTGACTGACATTGGCTTCTATTTCTGTTCTTTCTTCTGCATTTGTTTCTTAGAATTCTCCTATAGAATAGAGGTCTTCCTTTCCCACTAATTATCCACACAGTTGTTTATTTAGATTTTTATGGATTTACTGATACCTATTTTACTTCATGCATTACACTACCACACCACTACTCCCACTACCTCACCACTACCCCCTGCCCCACCTCAAATTACCCCAGACTCGGCCACTAGGCACTCCTTTAAACTGTCTGCTTTTTCCTTTTATATATATAGATAATTTTCTTTTTCTCTAGCATCACAAGTTGTTCTAATTTCCTCTTCTATTTTCTCTGTCTCAGTTCTAGAATCAACCATTTCTTTTTTATTGGTGAATTAAAAAGTTTAAAGAACAATGCTCCCAGGAATTTCATTTGAGTTCCTTTGGAAAAAATTCTACCAAGTAAAGATACAGAAACATAAAAACATCAGCGAATATGTATAGTTTAGTATTATCTTAAAAAATAGAGCTTGAGAAATAATATTTGATAAGTTTCAAGAATTATAGGAGAAGGCAATGGCACCCCACTCCAGTACTCTTGCCTGGAAAATCCCATGGGCAGAGGAGCCTGGTAGGCTGCAGTCCATGGGGTCGCTAAGAGTCAGACACGACTGAGCGACTTCACTTTCTCCTTTCACTTTCATGCATTGGAGAAGGAAATGGCAAACCACTCCAGTGTTCTTGCCTGGAGAATCCCAGGGATGGCGGAGCCTGGTGGGCTGCCGTCTATGGGGTCACACAGAGTCGGACACGACTGAAGTGACTTAGCATAGCATAGCATAGCATAGCATAGCATAGCATCAAGAATTATAAGAGTTCATAAAAATTATGATAATTTTAAGAATTACAAGAATCTGTATTGCGAGGGAAATTTAGGTAACACTTCTAAATAGGTTCTCTTATTGTCAAATGCTTGAGTCACAGGGTATCCATCTGCAACAATGCTACCATGAGTTAACATGCATCCTCTGCCTCCAAAATTATGGGCAGTCCATTAGTTGTCTTATTTAATCTTTATGACAAGCTTCTTTATACAGGAACTGTATATTAGGTCCAGAGGGATTGACAACCTGAAAATTGTCCCACAGCTTGAAACAGTGTGAAATGGATTGACTTCAGATGAACTGACTTCAGAGATTGTGTTCTTTAGAATTACATTTAATAATGCTATTTAACAAGCATGTCATTTAAGGTGCTGTTGACAGCAAGGAACAAGTAATATAAAATCCACATAGACACACATGTGTGTGCATGTATTTAAACTAATTTAAATACTTACAATGCATATCACTCACACATACAGCATCTTATGTTAGGACAAGTTTCCAAGCGGTACATCAGTGATATCAAAAATCTGATGTTAACTGCTGTCAGTTTGATCTTTTGATTGGTGTCTTGATGGCTGTGACACTGTTATCCTTCACATATAACATACCAGCTGACAAACAAGAAGATGGATTAGTTATATCTGAAGGCAATGGCACCCTACTCCAGTACTCTTGCCTGGAAAATCCCATGGATGGAGGAGCCTGGTGGGCTGCAGTCCATGGGGTCGCTAAGAGTCAGACACGACTGAGTGACTTCACTTTCACTTTTCACTTTCATGCATTGGAGAAGGAAATGGCAACCCACTCCAGTGTTCTTGCCTGGAGAATCCCAGGGACGGGGGAGCCTGGTGGGCTGCCATCTATGGGGTCGCACAGAGTCGGACATGACTGAAGCGACTTAGGAGCAGCAGCAGTATGGTTATTATATTGGAAAATCAGCATCACTAGCAACAAAAGCACAACAAATAAAAATTGGAAAATGATTTTCAGACATCTTCCACCAGTGCTACCTCATGAGTTTAATGCCCAATCCTCAAATAAGATAACATAATATTTCAATGAGCAAATTTCTTAGGTGTTCTGGGAATTATACCAGAAATAATTATAGAGTTTGGACTTTACTCAATCAGTCCATGTTTTAATAAATATTGCACATATCCTAAGTTCTTCCTTTCATTATGAAGCTGGGGAACCTTACCAGTTATAGTTAAGTATCTAAAAAAATCAGCAACCTCAACAACTATCTGATGCTAGTGAATATTGTGAATAAAAACTGTTTCACATGTTTGATATACCCAGGTGTTATGAAGCTTTTCTCAAAACATGTCCAGTTTTTATAGCAGTATCAGAAATCACTCAATAGTTTCTCTCAACTTCTTTCATATAGAGGACATGTAGTCAATGGATTTTACGAAAGCAAAACTTTGTCTTTCATTTTTATGTCAGCAAAATGTTTCTTAGTTTTCAGAAAACCTCCTTTGAGTAAACAGTGACTTCTCAGAAATAATGAGTGGTTATTATTTCCCTGAAATTGAATTATATTATAAAGTTTACTATATATAACTGTTTTACATAAAGTAAAAATGTTATTTTGAAAAAGTTAGATGGTTTCAAAGGGCTAAAGAACCATTTTCATGCTACAGATTGAAATACTTAATGAACTTACATAATTAACACTCTGTTCCTCTGCTGGGCACTAAGCTCATTATTTCTAGGAATAAATCTATATTTTTATTGCATTCTGTATGTTTACCATATTTTACTGGTAAGATATGCTTACTAGTATTTTTTTCCAGCAATCAACCATATTGATTGCTGTAAAAGATATTTTGTCAAAAATGATAGAATAAACAATGCAAATAGTTCATTTTCATGACCAATGCTTTTATTTACCAAACCTAAAATAAAAATTAATAAGCAAATAAATAAAGATTTCCTCAAGTGCAAAGTGAAGTAGAGATATACCTCAGAGATATGCAGATTCAGTTACAGACCACTGCAATAAAGCAAATTATCACAAAAGAGGGAGTCATACACATTTTCTGATTTCCCAGTGCACATAAAAGTTATGTTTACATTACAATGTAGTCCATTAAACGTGCAATAGCATTATATCTAAGAAATGTACATTCCTTGATTTACAAATACTTTATACTGACAAATGCTAACCATCACCTGAGCCTTCAGTCAGCCATAATCTTTTCCCATTAGTAACATCAATGATCACAGCTCAATAATGAAGAAAAAAAGTTTGAAATACTGAGAGAATTGCCCAACTGCAACAAACAGACAAAATGAGCAGATATTCTTTGAAACAAATAAATAAACAGCACTGATAGACTTGCTCAACAGAGAGTTGCTATGAATCTTCAATTTGTAAAAAGCACATTATCTGAGAAAGGCATAAATCAAATGCAATCAAACAAGATATGTTTGTATTTCATTTAGGCTAAAATAGCTTACAGACATCAGTCCATAAACAATATGCAAATATACTATGTATTATATTTAATTCTTAAAACCCACAGGAACCTAAGTTCCATTGATCAGTTTTGGAGAAAATTTTCATTGTTTAATAGACTGAGTTTTATTTTAGATTCTTCATTTTAGATATAGTATAACCAAATTAAAAATTTAATAGCAGAAAGAAATATAAAGTGAATCATTCATTTATCAAAAATATCAGAGTGCCTAACAGCCAAGAGATTCCACTTTTACATTTTTTGAAATTATAAATATAATACATTTCCTGGCTCAGACCTTTTTTTCCAGAAGTACTATATCTTTTAGAAGTTGCTTCAGTGAGAGTCTATTGGTAAAAAGCTTTTTCTGAGGTCTGATGCACAAAAATGTCTTATTAAAAAAACTCATATTTGAAAGATATGACTGTATAATACATCTGACAATCACTGAATTAAGAAGCATTTTAAGACTAAAATAAAAAAACAGAATTGTCTGCTACTAAGTGATTGAAGCAAACTGTTTTAAATTTATTTTACACCATATTGATTTGTAGGAATTATTTAAACATTTTGAATATTAAATCTCTACTGTTTATATGCTTCAAATATTTGTGCTTATTTCAGAACTTCATTTTTGTAGATGCATATTATGATAAAAGATCAGATCAGATCAGATCAGTCGCTCAGTCGTGTCCGACTGTTTGCGACCCCATGAACTGCAGCACGCCAGGCCTCTCTGTCCATCACCAACTCCCGGAGGTCACTCAGACTCACATCCATCGAGTCAGTGATGCCATCCAGCCATCTCATCCTCTGTCGTCCCCTTCTCCTCCTGCCCTCAAGCCCTCCCAGCATCAGAGTCTTCTCCAATGAGTCAACTCTTCGCATGAGGTGGCCAAAATACTGGAGTTTCCACTTTAGCATCATTCCTTCCAAAGAAATCCCAGGACTGATCTCCTTCAGAATGGACTGGTTAGATCTCCTTGCAGTCCAAGGGACTCTCAAGAGTCTTCTCCAACACCACAGTTCAAAAGCATCAATTCTTCAGCACTCAGCCTTCTTCACAGTCCAGCTCTCACATCCATACATGACCACAGGAAAGACCATAGCCTTGACGAGACGAACCTTTGTTGGCAAAGTAATGTCTCTGCTTTTCAATATGCTATCTAGGTTGGTCAAGAGCCTTTTAATTTCATAGCTGCAGTCACCATCTGCAGTGATTTTGGAGCCCAGAAAAATAAAGTCTGACACTGTTTCCACTGTTTCTCCATCTATTTCCCATGTAGTGATGGGACCAGATGCCATAATCTTCGTTTTCTGAATGTTGAGCTTTTAGCCAATCTTTTCACTCTCCACTTTCACTTTCATCAAGAGGCTTTTTAGCTCCTCTTCACTTTCTGCCATAAGGGTGGTGTCATCTGCATATCTGCTGCTGCTGCTGCTAAGTCACGTCAGTCATGTCCGACTCTGTGTGACCCCACAGACGGCAACCCACCAGGCTCTCCCATCCCTGGGATTCTCCAGGCAAGAACACTGGAGTGGTTTGCCATTTCCTTCTCCAATGCATGAAAGTGAAAAGTGAAAGTGAAGTCACTCAGTCGTGTCCGACTCTTCGAGACCCCATGGACTGGAGCCCACCAGGCTCCTCCATCCATGGGACCCTCCAGGCCAGAGCACTGGAGTGGGGTGCCATTGCCTTCTCCACTGCATATCTGAGGTTATTGATATTTCTCCCAGCAATCTTGATTCCAACTTGTATTTCCTCCAGTCCAGCATTTCTCATGATGTACTCTGTATATAAGTTAAATAAACATGGTGACAATATACAGCCTTGACGTACTCCTTTTCCTATTTGGAACCAGTCTGTTGTTCCATGATCAGTTCTAACTGTTGCTTCCTGTCCTACATACAGATTTCTCAAGAGGCAGATCAGGTGGTCTGGTATTCCCATCTCTTTCAGATTTTCCACAATTTAGTGTGATCTACACAGTCAAAGGCTTTGACATAGTCAATAAAGCAGAAATAGATATTTTCTGGAACTCTCTTGCTTTTTCCATGATCCAGCAGATGTTGGCAATTTGATCTCTGGTTCCTCTGCCTTTTCTAAATCCAGCTTGAACATCAGGAAGTTCACAGTTCACATATTGCTGAAGCCTGGCTTGGAGAATTTTGAGCATTACTTTACTAGCGTGTGAGATGAGTGCAACTGTGCGGTAGTTTGAGCATTCTTTGGCATTGCCTTTCTTTGGGATTGGGATGAAAACTGACCTTTTCCAATCTTGTGGCCACTGATAAAAGAACGTATTGCTAATATAAACAATTATATTTTTTCTATATATTGTACATTTTGACTTAACTTTTTTCTTCCTGAGACAATATCAGCCTTCTTTGCCTCTTTCCTCAGATCTCCTTGTTAAACTGTTCGTTTGGTATTATTATTTTTTTTATTAGTAGTAAAGCTGATATTTTGATTTCCCAAATGTTTAAATAATTTCCCCATCTTTCAGCTAATTCTGAACTTGAGTAAGTAGGAGCATAGTTACATATTGGATCCTATTTTTTAATTTTATTTTATCTTTTTTTTCCTTTGTTAGAATCATTTTTAAAAAATTATAATCATTTAATATATACGATTATTCACCTCTTCCAGTTAGCAATATAATATATATATATATAATTTGATGTTGATGTTGGTGCATATCACAGTATTCCATGTCATACATATTTTTCTACTTCATTCTTTTTAAAGTCTGTATAAGTCTTTCTATGAAAGTTTCAGGATTTACTGAACCTACCTCTGTGAAAACACGAGACAGTAACAGTAAGGGCTGTCTACACCAGATACATGTGGCAAGTCTGAGACCTGATTCAGATTACAGAATTCAAAACAAGATTTTCCTTCCCATAGTATTTGACAGCCAATGAGTCAACTGCTCACTAACTTTTTTACCAGTTACGTTGATCCTCAAATAGGTTAAGAAAAAAACAAATTTACTTTAATACTTGCACTCCTAAAAAAGATACTGGTACTGGTAAGTTGCTTCAGTCATGTCCGAATCTGTGCGTCCCCAGAGACGGCAGCCCACTAGGCACCTCAGTCCCTGGGATTCTCCAGGCAAGAATACTGGAGTGGGTTGCCATTTCCTTCTCCAAAAAAAAAAAAAAAAAAAAGGTACTAGTCTAGTATTATTCCACAAATGAGATACCCAGCATTATCCCGCAAAATTCTAAAATTTCTTATGTCTGATTCACAGACATATAAAAAAACTTATGGTTACCAAAGAGGAAAGGGGGTTCAGATCAGATCAGATCAGATCAGATCAGTCGCTCAGTCATGTCCGACTCTTCGCGACCCCAGGAACCGCAGCACGCCAGGCCTCCCTGTCCATCACCAGCTCCCGGAGGTCACCCGGACACACACCCATCAAGTCAGTGATGCCAATCCAGCCATCTCATCCTCTGTCGTCCCCTTCTCCTCCTGCCCTCAACCCCTCCCAACATCAGAGTCTTCTCCAATAAGTCAACTCTTCGCATGAGGTGGCCAAAATACTGGAGTTTCAGCTTTAGCATCATTCCTTCCAAAGAAATTCCAGGATTGATCTCCTTCAGAATGGACTGATTGGATCTTCTTGCAGTCCAAGGGACTCTCAAGAGTCTTCTCCAACACCACAGTTCAAAAGCATCAATTCTTCGGCACTCAGCCTTCTTCACAGTCCAGCTCTCACATCCACACATGACCACAGGAAAGACCATAGCCTTGATTAGGCGAACCTTTGTTGGCAAAGTGATGTCTCTGCTTTTGAATATGCTATCTAGGTTGGTCATAACTTTCCTTCCAAGGAGTAAGCATCTTTTAATTTCATGGCTGCAGTCACCATCTACAGTTATTTTGGAGCCCAGAAAAACAAACTCATCCACTGTTTCCCCATCTCTTTCCCATGTAGTGATGGGACCAGATGCCATGATCTTCGTTTTCTGAATGTTGAGCTTTAAGCCAGCCTTTTCACTCTCCACTTTCACTTTCATCAAGAGGCTTTTTAGTTCCTCTTCACTTTCTGCCATAACGGTGGTATCATCTGCATATCTGAGGTTATTGATATTTCTCCCAGCAATCTTGATTCCAACTTGTGTTTCTTCCAGTCCAGCATTTCTCATGATGTACTCTGCATATAAGTTAAATAAACACGGTGACAATATGCAGCCTTGACGTACTCCTTTTCCTATTTGGAACCAGTCTGTTGTTCCATGACCAGTTCTAACTGTTGCTTCCTGACCTGCATACAGATTTCTTAAGAGGCAGATCAGGTGGTCTGATATTCCCATCTCTTTCAGAATTTTTCATAGTTTATTGTGATCTACACAGTCAAAGGCTTTGGCATAGTCAATAAAGCAGAATTAGATGTTTTCTGGACCTCTCTTGATTTTTCCATGATCCAGCGGATGTTGGCAATTTGATCTCTGGTTCCTCTGCCTTTTCTGAAACCAGCTTGAACATCAGGAAGTTCATGGTTCACATATTGCTGAAGCCTGGCTTGGAGAATTTTGAGCATTACTTTACTAGCGTGTGAGATGAGTGCAATTGTTCGGTAGTTTGAGCATTCTTTGGCATTGCCTTTCTTTGGGATTGGGATGAAAACTGACCTTTTCCAATCTTGTGGCCACTGTTGAGTTTTCCAAATTTGCTGGCATATTGAGTGCAGCACTTTCACAGCATCATCTTTCAGGACTTGGAATAGCTCCACTGGAATTCCATCACCTCCACTAGCTTTGTTCGTAGTGATGCTTTCCAAGGCCCATTTGACTTCACATTCCAAGATGTCTGGCTCTAGGTCAGTGATCACATCATCATGATTATTTGGGTCTTGAAGCTCTTTTTTGTACAGTTTTTCTGTGTATTCTTGCCACCTCTTCTTAATATCTTCTGCTTCTGTTAGGTCCACACCATCTCTGTCCTTTATCATGCCCATCTTTGCATGAAATGTTTCTTTGGTATCTCTGATTTTCTTGAAGAGATCCCTAGTCTTTCCCATTCTGTTGTTTTCCTCTATTTCTTTGCATTGATCACTGAAGAAGGCTTTCTTATCTCTTCTTGCTATTCTTTGGAACTCTGCATTTAGATGTTTATATCTTTCCTTTTCTCCTTTGCTTTTCACTTCTCTTCTTTTCACAGCTATTTGTAAGGCCTCCCCAGACAGCCATTCTGCTTTATTGCATTTCTTTTCCATGGGGATGGTCTTGATCCCTGTCTCCTGTACAATGTCACGAACTTCATTCCATAGTTCATCAGGCACTCTATCTATCAGATCTAGGCCCTTAGATCTATTTCTCACTTCCACTGTATAATCATAAGGAATTTGATTTAGGTCATACCTGAATGGTCTAGTGGTTTTCCCTACTTTCTTCAATTTCAGTCTAAATTTGGCAATAAGGAGTTCATGGTCTGAGCCACAGTCAGCTCCTGGTCTTGTTTTTGCTGATTGTATAGAGCTTCTCCATCTTTGGCTGCAAAGAATGTAATCGATCTGATTTCAGTGTTGACCATCTGGTGATGTCCATGTATAGAGTCTTCTCTTGTGTTGTTGGAAGAGGGTATTTGCTATGACCAGTGCATTTTCTTGGCAAAACTCTGTTAGTCTTTGCCCTGCTTCATTCCGTGTTCCAAGGCCAAATTTGCCTGTTACTCCAGGTGTTTCTTGACTTCCTACTTTTGCATTCCAGTCCCCTATAATGAAAAGGACATCTTTTTGGGGTGTTAGTTCTAAAAGGTCTTGTAGGTCTTCATAGAACCGTTCAACTTCAGCTTCTTCAGCATTACTGGTTGGGGCATAGATTTGGATTACTGTGACATTGAATGGTTTGCCTTGGAAATGAACAGAGATCATTCTGTCATTTTTGAGATTGCATCCAATAGTGCATTTCGGACTCTTTTGTTGACCATGATGACCACTCCATTTCTTCTGAGGGATTCCTGCCCACAGTAGTAGATATAATGGTCATCTGAGTTAAATTCACCCATTCCAGTCCATTTTAGTTTGCTAATTCCTAGAATGTCAACATTCACTCTTGCCATCTCTTGTTTGACCACTTCCAATTTGCCGTGATTCATGGACCTGACATTCCAGGTTCCTATGCAGTATTGCTCTTTACAGCATCGGACTTTGCTTCTATCACCAGACACATCCACAGCTGGGTATTCTTTTTGTTTTGGCTCCATCCCTTCATTCTTTCTGGAGCTATTTATCCACTGATCTCCAGTAGCATATTGGGCCTCTACTGACCTGGGGAGTTTCTCTTTCAGTATCCTATCATTTTGTCTTTTCATACTGTTCATAGGATTCTCAAGGCAAGAATACTGAAGTGGTTTGAAAGGGGGTTAGGGATGGATAAATTAAGAGTTTGATATTAGCTAATATAAGCTACTATATATAAAAATAGGTAAACTATTATGTATAAAACAGATAAACAGGCCCCATTGTAAAGCACAAGGAATTACACTCAAAATACTGTAATAATCTATAATGGAGAAGAATATGAAAAAGAATATGTGTATACACATATGTACTATGCCAACAAAGGTGTGTATAGTCAACGCTATGGTCTTCCCAGTGGTCACATACAGTTGTGAGAGCTGGACCATAAAGAAGGCAGAATGCCAAAGAATGGATGGCTTCAAACTGTGGTGCTAGGGAAGACTCCTGAGAGTTCCTTGGACAGCAAGGAGATCAAACCAGTCAAAGTTAAGGTAAAGCAATCCTGAATACTCATTGGAAGGACTGATGCTGAAGCTGAAGCTCCAATATTTTGGTCATGAACAGCCGACTGTTTTGATATGAACAGCCTATTCACTGGAAAACTCCCTAATGCTGTGAAAGATTCAGGGCAGAAGAAGGTGTCAGAGGATGAAATGGCTAGATGACATCACCAATGCAATGGACATAGACTTGAGGAACCTTTGGGAGATGGTAAGGAACAGAGAGGCCTGGCCTGCTTCAATCCATAGCGTCACAAAGAGTTGGACACGACTGAGCAAATGAACAACAACATTACATATATACACATACATATGTAATATGAGTGGCTTGGACTGCAAAGAGACAGAACCAGTCATTCCTAAAGGAAATCAATCTGAAATATTCATTAGAATTACTGATGCTGAAACTGAATTCCAATACTTTGGCCACGTGATGGGAAGAGCCGACTCACTGGAAAAAACTATGATGCTGGAAAAGATTGATGGTGAAAGGAGATGAGGAAGAGGATCAGATCAGATCAGATCAGATCAAATCAGTCACTCAGTAGTGTCCAACTCTTTGCGACCACATGAATCACAGCACGCCAGGCCTCCCTGTCCATCATCAACTCCCGGAGGTCACTCAGACTCACATCCATCGAGTCAGTGATGCCATCCAGCCATCTCATCCTCTGCCATCCCTTCTCCTCCTGCCCCCAATCCCTCCCAGCATCAGAGTCTTCTCCAATGAGTTAACCCTTCGCATGAGGTGGCCAAAATACTGGAGTTTCAGCTTTAGCATCATTCCTTCCAAAGAAATCCCAGGGCTGATCTCCTTCAGAATGGACTGGTTGGATCTTCTTGCAGTCCAAGGGACTCTCAAGAGCCTTCTCCAATACCACAGTTCAAAAGCATCAATTCTTCAGGCACTCAGCCTTCTTCACAGTCCAGCTCTCACATCCATACATGACCACAGGAAAGACCATAGCCTTGACTAGGCGAACCTTTGTTGGCAAAGTAATGTCTCTGCTTTTGAATATGCTATCTAGGTTGGTCATAACTTTCCTTCCAAGGAGTAAGCGTCTTTTAATTTCATGGCTGCAGTCACCATCTGCAGTGATTTTGGAGCCCAGAAAAATAAAGTCTGACACTGTTTCCAATGTGTCCCCATCTATTTCCCATGTAGTGATGGGACCGGTTGCCATGATCTTCATTTTCTGAATGGTGAGCTTTAAGCCAACCTTTTCACTCTCCATTTTCACTTTCATCAAGAGGCTTTTTAGTTCCTCTTCACTTTCTGCCATAAGGGTGGTGTCATCTGCATATCTGAGGTTATTGATATTTCTCCCGGCAATCTTGATTCCAACTTCTGTTTCTTCCAGTCCAGCATTTCTCATGATGTACTCTGCATATAAGTTAAATAAACATGGTGACAATATGCAGCCTTGATGTACTCCTTTTCCTATTTGGAAACAGTCTGGTGTTCCATGTCCAGTTCTAACTGTTGCTTCCTGACCTGCATACAAATTTCTCAAGAGGCAGATCAGGTGGTCTGGTATTCCCATGTCTTTCAGAATTTTCCACAATTTAGTGTGATCTACACAGTCAAAGGCTTTGGCATAGTCAATAAAGCAGAAATAGATGTTTTTCTGGAACTCTCTTGCTATTTCGATGATCCAGCAGATGTTGGCAATTTGATCTCTGGTTCCTCTGCCTTTTCTAAATCCAGCTTGAACATCAGGAGGTTCATGGTTCACATATTGCTGAAGCCTGGCTTGGAGAATTTTGAGCATTACTTTACTAGCGTGTGAGATGAGTGCAATTGTGCGGTAGTTTGAGCACTCTTTGGCATTGCCTTTCTTTGGGATTGGGAAGAAAACTGACCTTTTCCAATCTTGTGGCCATTGCTGAGTTTTCCAGATTTGCTGGCATATTGAGTGCATCACTTTCACAGCATCATCTCTCAGGATTTGGAATAGCTCAACTTGAATTCTATCACCTCCACTAGCTTTGTTCGTAGTGACGCTTTCTAAGGCCCACTTGACTTCACATTCCAGAATGTCTGGCTATAGGTCAGTCATCACACCATCATGATTATCTGGGTCATGAAGCTCTATTTTGTACAGTTCTTCTGTGTATTCTTGCCACCTCTTCTTAATATCTTCTGCTTCTGTTAGGTCCATACCATTTCTGTCCTTTATCGAGCCCATTTTGCATCAAAGTTCTTTTGGTATCTCTGATTTTCTTGAAGAGATCCCTAGTCTTTCCCATTCTGTTGTTTTCGTCTATTTCTTTGCATTGATCACTGAAGAAGGCTTTCTTATCTCTTCTTGCTATTCTTTGGAATTATGCATTCAGATATTTATATCTTTCCTTTTCTCCTTTGCTTTTCACTTCTCTTCTTTTTCACAGCTATTTGTAAGGCCTCCCCAGACAGCCATTTTGCTTTTTTGCATTTCTTTTCCATGGGGATGGTCTTGATCCCTGTCTCCTGTACAATGTCACGAACCTCATTCCATAATTCATCAGGCACTCTATCTATCAGATCTAGGCCATTAAATCTATTTCTCACTTCCACTGTATAATCATAAGGGATTTGATTTAGGTCATACCTGAAAGACCTCGTGGTTTTCCCTACTTTCTTCATTTTAAGTCTGAATTGGGCACTAAGAGCGCCTCGCCGGCTGCGACCAGTGCACTAAGAGCGCACCGAGAGTAGCTACCCTACGACCGAGGAAGGGCGGTGGTGAGGACCTGCGCACTAAGCACGGCGGAGAGGAGCTACCCCAGGACTGAGGTCAGGAAGGGCGGCAGTGAGGAGATACCCCTCCTCCAAGGTCAGGAAGGGCGGCGGTGAGGAGAGACCCCTCATCCAAGGTAAGGTGCGATGGCTGTGCTTTGCTGGAGCAGCCGGGAAGAGATACCCCACGCCCAAGGTAAGAGAAACCCAAGTAAGACGGTAGGCCTTGCAAGAGGGCATCAGAGGTCAAACACACTGAAATCATACTCACAGAAAACTAGTCAATCTAATCACACCAGGACCACAGCCTTGTCTAACTCAATGAAATTAAGCCATGCCCGTGGGGCAACCCAGGATGGGAGGGTCATTGTGGAGAGATCTGACAGGGTGTGGTCCGCTGGAGAGGGAATGGCAAACCACTTCAGTGGTTTGTTCTTGCCTTGAGAACCCCATGAACAGTATGAAAAGGCAAAATGATAGGATACTGAAAGAGAAACTCCCCAGGTCAGTAGGGGCCCAATATGCTCCTGGAGATCCGTGGAGAAATAACTCCAGAAAGAATGAAGGGATGGAGCCAAAGCAAAAAGAATACCCAGCTGTGGATGTATCTGGTGATAGAAGCAAAGTCCGATGCTGTAAAGAGCAATACTGCATAGGAACCTGGAATGTCAGGTCCATAAATCAAGGCAAATTGGAAGTGGTCAAACAAGAGATGACCAGAATGAATGTCGACATTCTAGGTATTAGCGAACTAAAATGGACTGGAATGGGTGAATTTAACTCAGAGGACCATTATATCTACTACTGCGGGCAGGAATCCCTCAGAAGAAATGGAGTGGCCATCATGGTCAACAAAAGAGTCTGAAATGCACTATTGGATGCAATCTCAAAAACGACAGAATGATCTCTGTTCATTTCCAAGGCAAACCATTCAATGTCACAGTAATCCAAGTCTATGCCGCAACCAGTAGTGCTGAAGAAGCTGAAGTTGAACGGTTCTATGAAGACCTACAAGACCTTTTAGAACTAACACCCAAAAAAGATGTCCTTTTCATTATAGGGGACTGGAATTCAAAAGTAGGAAGTCAAGAAACACCTGGAGTAACAGGCAAATTTGGCCTTGGAATACAGAATGAAGCAGGGCAAAGACTAACAGAGTTTTGCCAAGAAAATGCACTGGTCATAGCAAATACCCTCTTCCAACAACACAAGAATAGACTATATATGGACATCAACAGATGGTCAACACCGAAATCAGATTGAGGATAAGATAGTTAGATAATATCACCATCTCAATGAACATGAATTTGAGCAAACTCTGGGAGATAGTGGAGGACAGAGGATCCTGATGTGCTGCAGTCTAGGGTGTTGCAAAGAGTTGGTCACAACTTAGTAAATGAAGAACAACAGCAACGACATGCATTAATATATAATAAATCACTTTTCTGTAAACCAGCAGCTAATGCAACATTGTAAATCAATTGTCTTCAGTAATAAATAAATACATAAATATAATTTCTCATGTCAATTAGTATCCATCAATCAATAATGCATGAGATCCACATGTAAATATCAAGAGAGGATCTAACAGACCAGCACTGACAGTGAACCATTAACTTATAGGTCACTAATAAATAATTTGAAATACATGGAATACAACATCTACCAATAGATTTCTGAGAACTGATGCATATAAAATACAATAATAGAGAATCTCTTTTCCTAGACTATCCATTAAAAAGAAGGCTTAGATTTTCTCAGTCACTACACAGAAGAAATTTATCACACCTTATGCACTTATATCTGTCACATACTTGCATTTACTTCTCTTAGATTATGTTCCAGATATTTGTGATTTCATCACTTACCACAGCATCCTAAAACTTGAAGTATTCTTCTACAGTTAGAGCATATATTTGTGCAAGTCATGTGAAGTGAAAATGAGTCACTTAGTTGTGTCTGACTCTTTGCAACCCCATGGACTGTAACCTGGCAGCCTCCTCTGTCCATGGAATTCTGCAGGCAAGAATACTGGAGTGGGTTTTCCATTGCCTTCTCCAGAGGATCTTCCCAATCCAGGGATCAAACCCAGGTCTCCCACATTGCAGGCAGATTCTTTACCATCTGAGTCACCAGGGAAGTGGCTTGTGTAAGACATAAACCTATATAAAACTAACTGCCCTCTCCAACCATATAGGATTTTGGGCACTGTTTATATGAATTCATTCCATCATAAATTCAAATATTTTAACCATTAATGATTACTGAACAATGCCCTGAATCACTACAACTCTTTCCTACATTACTCATCTTTATATGATAGTTTTTAAAATAAATTGCAGTATCTGCAATACTTGGCAAATCTACTTACTTATTCTTAACAGAAGACATTACCTCTTACTACACAATGGAATGGGCTAAGTTGGCTCAGTAGTAGAGCCACTGAGCCTTGCCTACCTATCCAGGAGATGTAGGAGATGTGGGTTCAATCCCTAGGTTGGGAGGATCCCTTAGGGTAGGAAAAAGCAACCCACTCTAGTACTCTTGCTTGGACCTGGCAGGCTACAATCCATGGGGTTGCAAAGAGTCAGACATGACTGAACGACTGAGCTTGCAGGCAAACAATGGAATAGAAAACACTGGATTGACATACTCTCTTATTTTATCTTTCAAATGCCTGACACCTGGGTCCATCACATCTTTTTCATTCTTTTATACTGGAGAGAGCTATTGCACTTTCTACATAGTCTCATCTCATTCACTCGCAGTCTTATATGTTGTTTTCTTATTTCCAGCCATCTTCTCCTCTTGTTCTTTCTCATCCAGCCTCTTTCAATAGACATATATACAAACATAAAGTGTTCTCAAAAACCTTCCCAACATCTTTATATACTGTTCTTTCCCCCTCTTTCCTTTCAAGATATATAAAAATAACTGTTTATCTTGATATCTCCATTTCATCACACACCACATATAACTGAACTCATTAATGACTTCTGATAGAGTGCCTGATGAACTATGGAATGAGGTTCGTGACATTGTACCGGAGACAGGGATCAGACCATCCCCATGGAAAAGAAATGCAAAAAAGCAAAATGGCTGTCTGGGGAGGCCTTACAAATAGCTGTCAAAAGAAGAGAAGCAAAAAGCAAAGGAGAAAAGGAAAGATATAAACATCTGAATGCAGAGTTCCAAAGAATAGCAAGAAGAGATAAGAAAGCCTTCTTCAGCAACAATGCAAAGAAATAGAGAAAAACAAGAGAATGGGAAAGACTAGGGATCTCTTCAAGAAAATCAGAGATACCAAAGGAACATTGATGCAAAATGGGCTCGATAAAGGACAGAAATGGTATGGACCTAACAGAAGCAGAAGATATTAAGAAGAGGTGGCAAGAATACACAGAAGAACTATACAAAAAAGATGTTCATGACCCAGATAATCACGATGGTGTGATCACTGACATAGAGCCAGACATCCTGGAATATGAAGTCAAGTGGGCCTTAGAAAGCATCATTATGAACAAAGCTAGTGGAGGTGATGGAATTCCAGTTGAGCTATTCCAAGTCCTGAAAGATGATGCTGTGAAAGTGCTGCACTCAATATGCCAGCAAATTTGGAAAACTCAGCAATGGCCACAGGTCTGGAAAAGGTCAGTTTTCATCCCAATCCCAAAGAAAGGCAATGCAAAAGAGTGCTCAAACTACCGCACAATTGCACTCATCTCACACGCTAGTAAAGTAATGCTCAAAATTCTCCAAGTCAGGCTTCAGCAATATATGAACTGTGAAATTCCTGATGTTCAAGCTGGTTTTAGAAAAGGCAGAGGAATCAGAGATCAAATTGCCAACATCCACTGGATCATGGAAAAAACAAGAGAGTTCCAGAAAAACATCTATTTCTGCTTTATTGACTATGCCAAATCCTTTGACTGTGTGGATCACGATCAACTGTGGAAAATTCTGAAAGAGATGGGAATACCAGACCACCTGATCTGCCTCTTGAGAAATTTGTATGCCGGTCAGGAAGCAACAGTTAGAAGTGGACATGGAACAACAGACTGGTTCCAAATAGGAAAAGGAGTATGTCAAGGCTGTATATTGTCACTCTGTTTATTTAACTTATATGCAGTGTAGATCATTAGAAATGCTGGATTGGAAGAAACACAAGTTGGAATCAAGATTGCTGGGAGAAGTATCAATAACCTCAGATATGCAGATGAAACCACCCTCATGGCAGACAGTGGAGAGGAATTAAAAAGCCTCTTGATGAAAGTGAAAGTGGAGAGTAAAAAGTTTGGCTTAAAGCTCAACATTCAGAAAATGAAGATCATGGCATCCAGTGTCATCACTTCATGGCAAATAGATGGGGAAACAGTGGAAACAGTGTCGGACTTTATTTTTCTGGGCTCCAAAATCACTGCAGATGGTGACATCAGCCATGAAATTGCAAGACACTTAGTCCTTGGAAGGAAAGTTATGACCAACCTAGATAGCATATTGAAAAGCAGAGACATCCCTTTGCCAACAAAGGTTCGTCTAGTCAGGGTTATGGTTTTTCCTGTGGTCATGTATGGATGTGAGAGCTGGACTATGAAGAAGGCTGAGCGCCGAAGAATTGATGCTTTTGAACTGTGGTGTTGGAGAAGACTCTTGAGAGTCCCTTGGACTGCAAGCAGATCCAACGAGACCATTCTGAAGGAGATCAGTCCTGGGATTTCTTTTGAAGGAATGATGCTAAAGCTGAAACTCCAGTATTTTGGCCACCTCATGCGAAGAGTTGACTGATTGGAGAAGACTCTGATGCTGGGAGGGATTGAGGGCAAGAGGAGAAGGGGATGACAGAGGATGAGATGGCTGGATGGCATCACTGACTCAATGGACATGAGTCTGAGTGACCTCTGGGAGTTGATGATGGACAGGAATCCTGGCGTGCTACGATTCATGGGGTTGCAAAGAGTCGGACACGACTGAGTGACTCATCTTATCTGAGCTGAGCTAAGCTTACCACATATTGAAACAACCTGTATGGCTTTTATTAATGCCATTCCACATCACATATTCTAGGTTTCGATTTTTAATCCTGACCTTCTTTTTGGAGAAAATATTGATCCTGCTGAACAAATTTGTACTTCTTGAAATAGTCTTACCCTTGCCTTTCAAAAACAGCTTCTTTTGGATTCCCTACTTATCTGTGGGCTTCTCCATCTCCATTTGGCTTCCTCCTCTTTTACCAAACATTTAAGTGAAGGAAACTATCATTATTTCATCTATGGTGCTCTTACTGTGTATGACTTCGTTTATTTCATCCATTCAAATGTTTTCAATTGTATTGATAATTCCCTAAATAAAAATTATATCTGTGGTCATTTCTATTAGGTTCAGAAAAATGCAATTGTCTAAAAGATACTTTGATATTAACAACTTTTACACACATAAAAATCCACAACACTAAACTGAGCTCATAATTAATCTTCATTCCTTTCAAAGCAACCTCATTTTTCACTGTCCCTACATTGTGAATAACATTACCTTTCAAGCTATTAAAGCCAAAAACCTAAACTAATTTGTTGCCTTGAATCTTCCTTACAGTCAACCTATCACTATATCTACAGATAATCTATTAATTACCTGCTCTTTACACTTCCGTACATTTAAATTAACTACACTCCCACTGTCTCTGGACATCTTTGCTTCAGCTTAGTATTCTTTTAATACTTAGTATATCCAGTACATAATCTTTTTTTAGGCCACTAGTATATTCTCAGGTTCTTCTGTATTGAGTTATCTTGTCTAATAAATTCTTACTCAGCAGATCTTGGATTATCCATCACTTCTTCAAGAAAACCTTCCAGATGAAATTAGATGCCCATGACATAGCTTCTAGAATACCATTTGCTTTCTTTTTTTATAATATTTGTAACACTCCCAACATTACTTGTGTGTTTTTTTTTTTTTTTGACTTTCAGTTATCTCTCAAAGGAAGTTCCATAAGCACAGAGCCTATTCATGCATTATTGTATTGTCCATGCAAAACACACCCCCAAAAGAGAATTTCATAAGTATATGTTATTTGTTTTACAATGAATACCTTCAAGATTGTACCTGCAAACAATGCTGCAGTAAATATCTTGAAAATTTGTCTCCCCACCTATTTTGAAAAAATACTTATTTTAAACTCAGATAAAGCTTTAAATTCATTTGTATATATTTTTTCACAAGTCACATCTATTAAAATTAAACATTCTTACCAATCTATATACTTCCATTAAAGACTGTATGAGGATGTATAGTTTTCCAAGCCATTATTTTGTAAATATGACTAATGAAAATGAGTTTCCATCACTATCTTAGATGGAAAGTCTATTTATCAGTCAGTGGTTTTAGAATATTTTACTAATATGAAACATATTTCTTTGTAAATCAGGCTGTTTTGATACTTGTGCATTTAATTTTTGTAATTTTTAATTTATAAGATTCCTTATTATTTCAAGGATAACTATAACTGCTGATTTGAAAGCAGTGCAGTTGCAGAAAATGTCATGTGTCTCAATTAATTTGAAGAATTCTTTCACAAATTATAGATAGTGTACAAATAAAAAGTGAAATATGTTTTAACTATAATTATTTCTAAATAGTGTCTGAAAACACATTCAATAGTAACTGTAACCATTATGATTTACAAAGTAATAGATACTGTAAATTCCATTTGCAAATACTAATTATTATTACCAAATAAATAAATGAGTATTTAACTGTGTAATTATGTGAATGGAGACCTTTGACATGACCAAATCAATATAAAAGTGGGCATTTCATTCATATTAATAAAATTTCAAACTATTTTATAATTGCAGACTCTTTCTAAATTCAGAAGAAAAACAAAAGAACCAAAGTGAAGACAAGAGTATGATTTGTTGTCTTACCCAAGAATATCTAAGAAGTTAAATTGCATGAAGATTGATTTACCCTTTATCTTTTATGTGTACAGACTTTTGAAGTCTGGATGGTTGTCACTATTATGATTAGGATTGAACATTAGTTCTCTTCATACAACATTGGATAGATTAGAAGTAAAGTTTGAGTTTCTGACAGCCATGACTGGGATATAACCACCCTGTTCATTTTTTCCTACTTATTCTTGTTGCATTTCTTATTTGATGTTAGAGAACAGACACAAAATATAATATTTCCTGTAAGACAGCCAGTATAGCATGGCTTCTTGTCACAATACAGTAATATATTTTCACAGGGAGATGAAAAGCCTATAAAAATATAACATTATCTGATATTATTTTAAAGTATAACTTGTTTCTCTCATATTAGTTACCAAAACATTAATAACCCAATTAAGGTATAAATTAAATAATAAAAGTATTTAATAAAGTATAAATTAAATAATAAGTTATTAAATAAGGTATAAATTAAATAATAAAAGTATTTAATTAAGTATAAATTAAATAATAAAAAATTAAATAAAAATAAATATAAATTAAAAAATAAAAAGTGATTTTTGCTATTGCAAATAAGTTTTATGTTATTACATGGTTATTAAATGATTATGTCTACATATGTGTGCCTCTGTTGAATGTATATTTTTAAAGTATTTTCATTTTCACTTTAAAAAGATACTAATATTTCTTGCTATATAAATATAACTGCATATTACATGTGCTTTAGAAATAATTGGCAATAGAAACTTATGTGGCTCAATAAATAGTTTCAAACTGAATTAATAGAATACATCAGATCTCATAACTAATATATACTTAAAATGTTCACTTATGAATAAGGACTTATTCATAGTACAGAAAACATATATTGAGATAAATTCAACATTCTGAGTAAAAAAGATAAGGGATTTTCATCTACTTACTTCACTATATTAAACTTATACACACTCTCATTTGGCCTCTTTCTGTGCATGTGTGTGTTTTATCTTACCAGATACATACCATATTTTGTGTTACATTTTATTCTTGAAAGCAGTGAGCACAAGGTTTGCTATACTGTATGTACCAAATATGTGTTTAACTTCTAATTACAAATATTTTATGTATTCTATATATTCTATCACACACTGAGTGTACATTCCTAGAGACTACAATAAATAATAGATATTTGTTACCTATTAAGTAATGCCTTGTATATCCATATGGTACACACAAATAATCTTATAATAGTAGAATATTTAAAGACATTAATAAATGTTTTTGATTAAAGTTTGGATAACATTTTGAAATAAAACAGATAAAATATATATAACTTTAAAATATAAATGTATGCCATTATATAAGTATAATGTCGAATTTGAATGTGCCCAGTAGACTTGTGAATTTTAAAACAGAAAATGAAAACTTAAAAATACCAGAGTAATTTCAGTGTTTAAGGTATCTCCCCTTCACTTTTATATATGGAAACATAATGGAAACATTATCATAATTGACGAATATTAATATATCAACAAGAACTTAAAAATTATTGCATGATGAAGCACTCTGATGAGGATCCTGATTTATAGCTAAAAACCTAGGATATTTGTCTTGTAAATATCTTGGAGAAAACACAAACATCTAACTGTTTCTATATTCCTATCTATCTAGTCCGCCAGCTGTTCAGTCACCCAACTATCTATTAATCTAGTGACTTTTTTTCAAGTATATGTCTCTCCAACTAAATACAATAAAACTTATAAGAAAGGAGGCACATCCACACATGTATATGAGATAATATATGATTCTTTTCACTTTTGCATATATTATTTGTATACATGTGCAAATCTGTTTGTCTGTCTTCATGTCCGTCTCTATTATCTTTCTCATAGGGCCCTTAAAGGCCAGGCAGCAACTTTTGCTGTATGTGCAGTTTAATTTCATACAATTTATACCCTTTTTGAAATTATAATTATGAATAATTTCCTTGAATTATCTGTACATAAATTTATAAAATCATAAATGCAATAATATGCATTTATTTTAAAAGTTTATCTAGTTTTGGAAAATATCTTTCCATCCTCACCTGAACTCATGATATAGCCTCTAAATGTGCATTCCTGTTTCCTGTTTCTTTTCCTATAAAGCATCCTTCATATTTAAAACATATATCTAACTTTGCCACATCTCTACATAAAACTTTTTTCACCTGTTCTATAAGAACATGTCCAAAGTTATGAGCTGAAGACCATAAAAAGTTACAAAAACACTTATGCTGAAATTAGTAAAATTAAATAAACAATTTTGGTGCGTTCTAAAAGTGAGACACTTTATAAAGTCATTTATACTTAATAGCAAATTTAGTCCTCTAGATCACAATTTGCTAAGGTGTGTCTTCAATTTAACCATGAAGAACTGAAGCAATTTCATAAAGATAATAAATGAGAAATTCAAATGAAAGCCAGCCTTGATTTCTTTCTCTAATGTGTATCTTGTGCTTTAAAGCTACACTACCTGTGTTATATAAGATTCTCTAAGATTCTAAGATCGGGCCTCATCCTAACTTACTTTGTCTCTACTATTTTTTTCACACCAGCAGAGAGCCATTAGCTGCTATACAGGTTTTAACATCCTTTTATTTATATGCTATTTTATTAAACATAAACCATATATGAAATACCCATTATAAAGCATCACTAAGTATTAAAACAATAATTGTTCTATTTACCTAAATTCTTCTCTGGTACCTCAAATATCTCTCCCTCTATCCCTCTCTCTATACATTGCTACCTCTATATCTATGTGTGTGTATGTTAATTGTTCAGTCGTATCTGACTCTTTTTGACCCCAGGGACTATAGTCCATCAAGCTCTTTTGTCCAAGGAATTTTCCAGGCAAGAATACTGCAGTGGATTGTCATTCCCTTCTCCAGGGAGCCTCCCAACCCAGGAATCAAAGCTGGGTCTCCTGTGTTGCAGGCAGATTCTTCACCATCTGAACCACCAGGGAAACCCATCCATCTCTATCTCTATCTCAATCATTTCTATGTTTATATCATTACATGTAAGGAGGTTATAACTGCATTGTTACTAAGTATTTTTCACTAGCCTTTTGCAAAATGTATAAAAAAGAGCTTAGAAGTAAAACACTGAAAAAAAGACTGTAGCTAGTACAATGAAAAAAATATAGAACATTTAAATGTAATTTCACTTTAAGAGCAAAATGAAAAAAAAAATAACATTACTATCACTAATACTTTTGAGGGCATAATATATACTTAAGTTTTACACTCTTTTGGTACTTAGATTAAGTCCCTAAAAAAAATATCTATATATATATACACTTAGCTTACATTTATTTATGGGCAATATTTTCACTAGTTTCTTGACAAATTATATTTTATTATGCTTTTATAAATTAAATGTTTGTATTTATATATGCTTTAAATATATATTATGAACATTATTGAATTGTAATATCAATGTATTATTTCAAATGCAGTATCTAAAACATATTTGTTTACTTTAAATCACTAATTATAAATAATAAAAAATAAGAAAAATATTAAAAATTGTTATGCTAGTGTGTTGCATACTGGCATGTGTTGTAAATATTCGTGTGTGTGTGTGTGTGTTATACACAGTACTTCCCTGGTGATTGAGACAATTGATATGTTATTGAGGTACTATTTTTCCACACCAGTTTATAACACATAAGCTCCCAGTGTTTACCATACTTACTATTACACTTAATTAACATCATCCTTTTTAATCTCCTTTTATTATCTGGTATACTCTCAATTGGATAAACATTGAAAAATATGGACCTGTATCTTGTTAAATTCAAACGCAGAACAATCAATTTACAAATGTAAACAATGATTACCAAAGCCACAGGTCCTGCAATGTATGCTGAATCCCGTTCTTAGTCTGCTTATAGATGCAAAGATGTATTTTCACATGAATGTCTACAAATATTTCCCCTATGCTTCTAATACTGACACATGCCAAAAAGATCAAGTTGAGCATACACACTCCTTATGATTGATTCGCAATTTCCACTATATGGCTTTAGTTTTAATGTTGCTGTGTGTTCAAAATATTGAGAGTGAGTAAAACCTAAAATTGCCCAGGATCTTAGTGAAATAATCTTTATTTTTTAATAAATTCCCATTCATATCTAGGGCTTCCCTGGTGGCTCAGCAGTAAAGAATCCACTTGCAGGAGACAGGAGATTTGATCCCTAGGTTGGGAATATCCCCTGAAGAAGGAAATCACAACCCATTCCAGTATTCTTGCATGGAAATTCCCATGGGCAGAGGGCCCAGTGGGCTACAGTCCATGGGGTCACAGGAATCGGACACAACTTGGTGACTAAACCACCCACCACATTCATATTTAACTTATCAGGAAATACCATTGGCTATACTTTAAATACATATTTAGCTTAAGATATTAGTCTGAACTAAGCTTCCCAATGAATCACCGCGCTTTGACCTTAATACTGTTATGAGCCAACAGCAAGTTCATAACAAAAAAGTCAGAGTGATCCTTTAAATACAAAAGCCACTTCATACTACTCATTAGCTCAAAATTCTCTACATCTCTAATTTTCTCCATAATGAAAACCTAAATTGTAAAATTCGGATACATAGTTATAAATAACCTGACTTTCTAACACCACCCTGACTTCATAGCCTTCCACTTTTCACCTATATTCTTGCTCCAAACACTACTGGCTTCTCTGGTAGTTAAACTTTTAACCAGGTCCCTTTCACTGTTTACTCTGCCCCAAACAGTCTTTCATAAAATAACCAAATAACTCACTCCATCATCTTCCTCACATTTTTGCTTATAAACTATTTTATCAATGACACTTATCTCAATTACTAGTTTAATTTGCAACCTGGCCTCAGTACTCTACATCAGCTTTATTTTTTCAATATTTTTTTCCATAGCATTTACTACCTCCAATGTTTAATATCAATCAGGAACTCAAACATAAAAACTTATATTATTGGATTTTATTATTGTAGAGGGATTTCATGTAAGTACTATTTACAAAGTATTTGAAGTGAATCAACTATGGAGTATGGTATAGAACATTATTATGATGGGTAGGTCCAGAAAAGCAAGGCAAGAGAGTAGTTATAGAAAAATGGTGGGAGTCATTTACAGAAGACTGTATTGGTAGTATACTGACCATGGATCAAAGGATACAATCTGAACTAAAGAGCTAGAGCCAGAGGGAGGATTTGGAGGAATAAACAATGTATCTATTCTCCATCCCTCCCTACTCTCTGCAGGAGTGTAAAACATGTTAACCTATTGGTACAAAACATGATAAAGAATTGGAAAGATTTGAATCTTTGAAAATGAAATTGAGCAAAAAATAATTGCCTTCTACATGTCCCACTTTTATCCTTCCTCCATGCCACTGTACTTCTGAACCCTTAATTATCATCTTTTGAAAAAATGTAGGCTGGCGGGAATTTTCAGATTTACTTGAACATTTCTTTGTATTCAAATTTTGTGTTTCCTGAACAAAATAAGGGAAAGTAATTGTGTAACCTCGTGGATCGTGACCTTCAAAGTTTTGTTTGACATCATGAAAAGTGATCAAGTGAGTAGAATTAAATTTTAGTATCACAAAATCTTCAGTAAACTGATGTGAGGCAATAAGTAATTCATGACATATGGTGCAAGTTTCTTCTTGTGTATCATCTATTTAATTCCCTAAACAATCCAAAGGAATGATGCTTCCTATTTTTATCATTTTCAGAGTGAAACACTGAGACATTAAATGTTGTGTGACTTGCTTAAAGCCAATTTTAAGCAATATAAACTTTGTTAATTGCACAGTAAATGCTACATATTTTCACACTGCCATCTGCATTTATATTTAATTTTTTTTATTTTTCATAAATACCACAAAAACTTTCATCATGCAGCAAGTAAAGTCATAAATTTGACTTTGCACTGTTGTAAAATTAAACAATACATATATCTTGTACCGCTGCCGCTGCTGCTGCTAAATCGCTTCAGTCGTGTCCGACTGTGGGAACCCATAGACGGCAGCCCACCAGGCTCCCCTGTCCCTGGGATTCTCCAGGCAAGAACACTGGAGTGGGTTGCCACTACCTTCTCCAATGCACAAAAGTGAAAGTGAAGTCACTCAGTCATGTCCGACTCTTAGCGACCCCATGGACTGCAGCATACTGTCTGATTTTCCATTTAAGAGTACCAGAGTGGGTTGCCATTGCCTTCTCCCTATCTTGTACTGCTGCTGCTGCTAAGTCAGTTCAGTCGTGTCCGACTCTGTGTGACCCCATAGACGGCAGCCCACCAGGTTCCTCCGTCCCTGGCATTCTCCAGGCAAGAACACTGGAGTGGGTTGCCTTTTCCTCTCCAATGCATGAAAGTGAAAAGTGAAAGTGAAGTTGCTCATTCGTGTCCGACTCTTAGCAACCCCATGGACTGCAGCCCACCAGGCTCCTCCATTCATGGATTTTCCAGGCAAGAGTACTGGAGTGGGGTGCCATTGCCTTCTCCACTATCTTGTACTCAGATCAGATCAGATCAGATCAGTCGCTCAGTCGTGTCCGACTCTTTGCGACCCCATGAACTGCAGCACGCCAGGCCTCCCTATCCATCACCAGCTCTCGGAGGTCACTCAGACTCACATTCATCGAGTCAGTGATGCCATCCAGCCATCTCATCCTCTGTCGCCCCCTTCTCCTCCTGCCCTCAATCCCTCCCAGCATCAGAGTCTGCTCCAATGAGTCAACTCTTCGCATGAGGTGGCCAAAATACTGGAGTTTCAGCTTTAGCATCATTCCTTCCAAAGAAATCCCAGGGCTGATCTCCTTCAGAATGGACTGGTTGGATCTCCTTGCAGTCCAAGGGACTCTCAAGAGTCTTCTCCAACACCACAGTTCAAAAGCATCAATTCCTCGGGCGCTCAGCCTTCTTCACAGTCCAGCTCTCACATCCATACATGACCACAGGAAAGACCATAGCCTTGATTAGGTGAACCTTTGTTGGCAAAGTGATGTCTCTGCTTTTGAATATGCTATCTAGGTTGGTCATAACTTTCCTTCTAAAGGAGTAAGCATCTTTTCATTTCATGGCTGCAGTCACCATCTGCAGTGATTTTGGAGCCCAGAAAAATCAAGTATGACACTGTTTCCACTGTCTCTCCATCTATTTCCCATGTAGTGATGGGACCAGATCTTGTACTAGATGTCATCTAATATTATTGTTACCCTGTAATATGTCTTTATCCTATGATTGAGATAAATACAAATAACATATATAATGTATGTATATATAATACATTAAATTAAATAAATGCAAACATATTATAGATATGTTAATCTCATTCCTAATGTGATTTTTAAAATCTATTTTCATATAGTAAGGCACACATGAAATACAATGGCACAGGTACACATGGCACAAATGGAGAATTCTTGTGGCAAGTTTTCTCAAAGCAAACACTTTTTGGTCTTAAATATGTATCCCTACTTTGATGACTTCTTTTTTCTGATATCCTCACCTCATTTTAGGCATAACACCTAAAATGATGACGAGAACTAAGATTTAATCCTGTGGCTATTGAAAGCTTTCTAATCTTCAAAGAAATCCTATTTCCAAGGAATAGCTCTTAGGACTCCATACAATCATTATCTACTTATATGTTGGTGTTAATTTCCTAAGAGCTGAAAGTAAAATAGAGGATTTAGCAATGAATATGTCTCCTAAGAAAGGAATGTGCCATTAAAGTATAATTAAACAGTAGTCACTCAGGCAGAAAACATTTATTTCTGAACTTTGCCTAATCAGAGCAACGGAAGAATCTGTAAGGGAGGTTTAAGAATTATAAAAAGAGAGTCCAGTGGTTTATTTTAGAAATGAAAAAATGCAGAAATGGTCACTTTGTAGTCATATGTTAACTTAGAGTATTGCAATCACCATTTAGGAAAACTCACTGATTTATAAAATTGAACAGTGGACATCCTAAATAGGACAGCTGAGACTCCCAAATTACATTGTATAAGAGCCTCTGGAACATGGATGTGAGTTAAATGTAAAAAGAATGTGCTGTACTCACAAGACATTTTTATTTGCAACAAGGAATTTTAATGACCATGGTCTCATTTTTTTTCCTTCCAAATTCAAATATCCTACAAATAACTCTCTTGGGAAATAAGATATCTGAGTAGTACAAACAATATTCCCTCCCTCATCAACAATTACTTGTGTGATTAGTGATTTGAAATAGACTCCAATTTAACACATTACTCAGGGTTTTGTGGTTTACTTATATCAAGAGTATTTTAAACAATCATCCAGTCATGTATTGAGCAATATGTGTGTTTTCCAAAATCCATATAAACTTAAATATGAATATTGACCATAAAATGATATTGACATCAGGAAAAAATACATTGCTATATTACAACTATATGCTTTATAAACAGATATTCAATAAGATTAAACTTACTTAGCCAAGTTACTAGGAAACAGTCTCCTTCCTGGTTTTTATCTTCAAACAAATAAATACTCCTTTAGCCATTTTTCAGTTTACATTTTAAAACTGAAAACTTATTATATAGTTTTGTTAATTCTAGATGAACTAGTACCTTACTACTCAAAGCGTAGTCCCCTAGTATCATGTTGGAACTTGTTAGAAACAAAGAATTTTAAGTACCACACTAGATCCTCTGAATCAAAGTCTGCATTTTAACAAAATTCTTAGGTAATTTTACATGTCCACTGAAGTTTTATAAGCACTCTCCTAATATACATGAGAGAATTTGAATTACTGCTAACATTTTTTGATTGGTGAGGCTCAAGTTCAAGCATCTCAACAAGCAAAAGAAAGCAAGAAAATAAAAAGCCATCTTGCAACTGTAAACCTGATTTCTTCTGGTTACATCTGGCTGCTACTGTTGAATTACCAGGATTCTGCCTCCCTTAGAGGCAGAATCACCTGCTGAACTAATTTTTGCCACCTGCCTTGTTTGTTGTCTGCGTTTCAGTTTGAGGTCCCTAACTTAAAGAACAACAGGACCAATTTTGCAATTATATTTCACCCATAAATGTTAACATTCTCTTTAAGCCATAACATAATTTATTCAGCCCTGATTCCGGCCCTGATAAGATGTATTTTGCACATCTTTCTAACTCCTCAGGGAGTGGTCTGAGGCAAGAGTTCTGAGCACTGCTGCTGCTGCTGCTGCTGCTAAGTCGCTTCAGTCGTGTCCGACTCTGTGCGACCCCATAGACGGAAGCTCACCAGGCTCCCCTGTCCCTGGGATTCTCCAGGCAAGAACACTGGAGTGGGTTGCCATTTCCTTCTCCAGTGCACGAAAGTGAAAAGTGAAGTCGCTCAGTCGTGTCCGACTCTTAGCGACCCCACGGACTGGAGCCTACCAGGCTCCTCCGTCCATGGGATTTTCAGGAAAAGTACTGGGGTGGGGTGCCATTGCCTTCCCCACTAAGCACTGCTATGTGGAACCAAATTAAGAATCCTGGGAATGTTAGAAGCTTAACTGGGTATTTATAATTGGATTAGAGAACATGAATGGAAAAGGCAATGGCAACCCACTCCAGTATTCTTGCCTGGAAAATCCCATGGACAGAAGAGCCTGGCAGGCTACAGTCCATGGAGTCGCAAAGAGTCAGACACAATTGATTAACTTCAATTTTTACTTCCTGATACACAGCACCACAGTCAAAGAGCCACCCAGCTCTCCTGATGGGCTTACAACTAGGATGTATTACAGCCCTGAAACCAAAATCATGATTTATAGATATTCTGAAATTTATATTTATACTATTAAACCCTTTATATTGTATTCATTAAAAAAAATATTGTGGTATGATTACATACTAGAGCAGTGTGTATTTCATATATACAGCTTGATGAGTTTGGATATAATATACAGTCGAGAAATCATCACCACACTTAGACTATAAACATAACCATCACTTTCAAAAGTTTATTCTTGCCCCATTAATTTGTTAGTACTAATATTATTGGTGTCATCTGCATATCTGAAGTTATTGATATTTATCCTGGCAATCTTGATTTCAGCTTATACTTCCTCCAGCCCATCATTTCTCATGATGTACTCTGCATATAAGTTAAATAAGCAGGGTGACAATAGACAGCCTTGACATATTCCTTATCCTATTTGGAACCAGTCTGTTGTTCCATGTCCAGTTCTAACTGTTGCTTCCTGGCCTGCATATAGGTTTCTCAAGAGGCAGGTCAGGTGGTCTGGTATTCCCATTTCTTGAAGAATTTTCCACAGTTTATGGTAATCCACACAGTCAAAGGCTTTAGCATAGTCAATAAAGCAGAAATAGATGCTTTTCTGGAGCTCTTTTGCTTTTTTGATGATCCAGCAGATATTGGCAATTTGATCTGTGGTTCTTCTGCCTTTCCTAAAACCAGCTTGAACATCAGGAAGTTCAAGCTGAAGCCTGGCTTGGAGAATTTTGAGCATCACTTTACTAGTGTGTGAGATAAGTGCAATTATGTGGTAGTTTGAGCATTCTTTGGCATTTCCTTTCTTTGGGATTGGAATGAAAACTGAGCTTTACTTGTCCTGTGCCCACTGCTGAGTTTTCCAAATTTGCTGGCATATTGAGTGCAGCACTTTCACAGAATCATCTTTCAGGATTTGAAATAGCTCAACTGGAATTCCATCACCTCCACTAGCTTTGTTCATAGTGATGCTTTCTAAGGCCCACTTGACTTCACATTCCAGGATGTCTGGCTCTAAATGAGTGATCACACCATTGTGATTATCTGGGTCATGAAGATCTTTTTTGTACAGTTCTTCTGTGTATTCTTGCTGCCTTTTCTTAATATCTTCTGCTTCTGTTTAGGTCCAAACAATTTTGGTCCCTTATTGAGCCCATCTTTGCATCAAATGTTCGCTTGGTATCTCTAATTTTCTTGAGATCTCTAGTCTTTCCTATTTTGTTATTTTCCTCTATTTCTTTGCATTGATCTCTGAGGAAGGCTTTCTTATCTCTCCTTGCTATTCTTTGGAAGTCTGCATTCAAATGGGTTTATCTTTCCTTCTCTTCTTTGCTTTCCTTCTTTTCACAGCTATTTGTAAGGCCTCCTCAGACAGCCATTTTGCTTTTTTGCATTTCTTTTTCTTGGGGATGGCCTTGATTCCTGTCTCCTGTACAATGACATGAACCTCTGTCCATAGTTCATCAGGCACTCTGTCTATCAGATCTAGTCCCTTAATTTTTTTTCTCACTTTCACTGTATAAGTGAAAAAGGATTTGATTTAGGTCATACCTGAATGATCTAGTGGTTTTCTCCACTTTCTTCAATTTCAGTCTGAATTTGAAAGCCTCTTGGTAAAAGTGGCTTGATGATCTTGATGAAAGAAAGATCTGAGCCTCTTGATGAAAATGAAAGAGGAAAGTGAAAAAGTTGGCTTAAAGCTCAACATTCAGAAAACGAAGATCATGGCATCTGGTCCCATCACTTCATGGCAAATAGATGAGGAAACAGTGGAAACAGTGGATGAGTTTATTTTTCTGGGCTCCAAAATCACTGCAGATGGTGACTGCAGCCATAAAATTAAAAGACACTTACTCCTTGGAAGGTAAGTTATGACCAACCTAGACAGCATATTAAAAAGCAGAGACATTACTTTGTCAACAAATGTCCATCTAGTCAAGGCTATGGTTTTTCCAGTGGTCATGTATGGATGTGAGAGTTAGACTATAAAGAAAGCTTAGTGCAGAAGGATTAATGCTTTTGAACTGTGGTGTTGGAGAAGACTCTTGAGAGTCCCTTGGACTGCAAGGAGATCCAACCATTCCATCCTAAAGGAGATCAGTCTTGGGTGTTCATTGCAAGGACTGATGTTGAAGCTGAAACTCCAATACTTTGGCCATCTGATGTGAAGAGTTGACTCATTGGAAAAGACCCTGATGCTGGGAAACATTGAGGGCAGGAGGAGAAGGGGACAACAGAGGATGAGATGGTTGGATGGCAACACCGACTCGATGGACATGGGTTTTGGTGGACTCTGGGAGTTTGGTGATGGACAGGGAGGCCTGGCGTGCTGCGGTTCATGGGGTCACAGAGTTGGACATGACTGAGTGACTGAACTGACTATTATTGATACAATACTTAACAGATGATCTAGCCTCTTATTAAATATTAAAGTATGCAATACAGCATTATTGACTATAACACTGCTCTGTATACTACATATCTAGAACTTTTTCATTTCTGAAACTTCACCCTTTTCCCCTCCCCTAAACCCTGGCAATAACTATTTTACTATCTGCTTCTATGAGTCTATTTTAGATAAAGTGAAATTTATTGAGAAATATGGCTTATACATACAAAGAAATATCATTTGGCCTTATAAAAAGAAATATTGCCTTTTGCAATCACTTGGATGACCTTGGAAGATGTTATATTTTGTGAAATAAAAAGGACATATAATACCATTTCTATGAGGGAACTAAAGTAGTAAAATATCTTTTCCATTTCTGGTATCAGAGGTTGTGATTGGTGGTTTAGTGGCTAAATTGTGTCCAACTCTTTCTGACACTATGGTCTGTAATCCACTAGGCTCCTCTGTCCATGGGATTTTTCAGGCAATAACACTAGAGTGGGTTGCCATTTCCTACTCCAGGGAGTCTTCCAGACCCAGGGATCAAACTTGTGTTTCTTGTGTTTCTTACTTTGGCAGACATGTTCTTTACCAGTGGTGCCACCTGGTAAGCCAAAGTGATTCTATTGTTATTTAATGAGGATTATTCTTCTAATGTTTCCTATATGCATAACTCTGATGTGTCCATGTTTCAATATGCAGCATATGTATTCTTCCCTTTATTGGTAATGATTTAACAAAATGTAGTTTAACAAAGCAATATTTAGAGAAAGTTTAAATACAAATAGACAATACATTTCCACATTATACGCAATCAGTAATCAATTGTATTTACTACCAAGTTAGAGGCTGTTTTATTAAAATTGTGTTCTTTGAGTTGGACTTTTTATTTCATATTTGTGATATGCACATTTTCAGGAAAATTCAACATAATCACTTAAAAATTCACTGTCAAAAGGTATTCTACAATAAAATTTATCTTGGTCATTCTCCTCTGGTACTCAGTCATTTCAGCTTGCTCTTCAGAGTTACAAACTACATAACTGATTGTGTAACCTTCTAGAGAAAGTACACAACACACGCATATATATAAAACACATGTATATGTTTGTAAGTGAAGTCGCTCAGTTGTGTCTGACTCCTTGTGACCTGGTCAACTGTAGCCTACCAGGCTCCTCTGTCCGTGGGATTCTCCAGGCAAGAATACTGGAATGGGTTGCCATTTCCTTCTCCAGGGGATCTTCCCAATCAAGGGTTCGAACCTGGGTCTCCCATATTGCAAGCAGACGCTTTACCCTCTGAGCCACCAGGGAAACCCTGTATATGTTTGTAGTATGTGATTAAATCAGAAATTGTACTCATTAGGTTTAATGATGAATACTATATATTGTTTTTATGTATCATAAGTGGTAGTAAAAAGAAGTGGGAATTCAGGCATCTCATTGCATGGGTTTTCTTTTATGTATTTTTTTTTTTTAATCATCTCACTAGTTCTTACCTTTTTTCTTTAGCAAGCTATTTATTCTTTTGGTGCATTGTTTTTCTTATCTGTATTTATTTGGAATACTGCTAAAATGAATCAGAATGCTCATTGTGAAAATAAACTAGCAATAAAAATAAAAACTTTGGAAAAATACCTAGGGATCTAGAAAATGCCAAACATTAATTTTATATATTTAACACTTATCTATTGATGATAAACACTTATATTGTTCATATATGTGTGAATTTTAAATCTGTAAATTTCTGGCAATATATAAAAGTAACTTTCAATCTATAAAATGAATCTGTAGAAGTAGAGTTGCAAATTCAAACATGTTGATATTTTTAAAACATTCTGATAACTCCAAATGTCTTTCCAAAGATGGTGCCAGTTTTACCACACTATATATGCTTGTGTTTTTCTTATAAAGCCATCAGATCTTTATATTGTTCAATTTTTTAATTTTTGTCAAATATTGGATTTATTGGGGGAGTGTGTAATTTCCTTGGTTCTGTCTAATCACAACAAAAATTTGAAGTGATGGATGAATGTTTCAGCTCCGTGTTGCAGCTCAGTGTTTTTAGAAAGTAAAGAAAAATACATCCTTGAGGGATGAAGGCATGCCGATCCAAAAGACACAAAGAGAAGTTCAGTCACCACCCAATAATGGCTCCTCTTTTTATATGCTTTTTTCTCCTCCCCCTGGGCCTGCCCTATATAAATTGGGCTATCCAGGAGTGCTGTTTGTTTTACCTGAGGTCCTTCTGGTCCTCGGACCTTCCTTTGTTTTATTTTCATGGGCTTTTCCCTTCCTTGTCTTTTAGCCACCGCCATTCTGGACTCCTTTTTCCTATTTTAGTTGCCTAACATTCCCCCTCAAGAGATGAGAAGCCTAATTCTTTGGAATAGGGGCATCGAGGTCTTGCTGGCTACTTCATATTGAACTGGGTTGGCGAGGGGCATTGGGCCTCCCCTCTTGCTAGTCTCAAGTCTTGGAGTCCTTATAGCAGTTTTCATCTAAGGGTGAGTGATATTTTCTGTGGTCGGCTGTAGTTTTATATATCCTTGTTGAACTGGCACTGCATGTTGTAGCTTGTTGACTTGAGCAGAGACAAAACAGGTTATACAATTGATAATACATGGAGCAGCCATAAGCAGCAACAATATGGTGATGACAGGGATTAGTAGGGGCACTGTGAAGTGAATATGAAGCCGTTCAGTCATGTCTGACTCTTTGTGATCCCATGGACTGCAGCCCACCAGGCTCCTCCATCCATGGGATTTTCCAGGTAAGAGTACTGGAGTGGGTTGCCATTACTAGCCAACTCCAAATTCCCATCGCCAGGAGGATCCCCCAAAGAGAGATTGTAGCCACCCCAAGAATTCTCCAGCTCATTCTTTGAGATCCGGTAGAGTCTGAATGTTTTTCTTGAGGACTGTGAGACTTTCCTTAACTTAGCTGGATGTATTTACCCAAAAAACAACACGTCTCATTCATGATGGCTCAAGTCCCTCCTTGTTCAGGGATCAGGAGATTTATCTCCTGTCTGTTTTGGAGTACAATGCCTGCCAGGTTGTGTTGGCTCTTTAGAGCTGTCCTGATAAATCTTATTCCCAGAAACTTAGTTTGGGGCTTTTATTAGAATGGTACTAATTTGTAGTTCTGAATAGGTATCTGAGATTTCCCAGGGGCTCACAGGTGTATTAAGTGTCCTCTTCTGCTTTCTTCCATGGCTTGACTCATGAGTAGTGAATCCAGGAGTCATGTCCTGGTACCTTGACTGCTGTGGGGGTAGAAGGTATTACAGGGTAGGGGCCCTTTGAAGTGGCCTGGAGTTGAGCTTTTGGGGACCCATCTTTCCAGACTTTAATTAGGACTTGAGTCCCTGGAGAATATAGTCCATGGAGCAAGTTTGGATACAAGGAAGGAGCTCTGTAGAATCTTTTGGGTCCTGGTTGACATCCCACAAGCATATATCCTGTTTGAATAGCCCAATGGCCATGGTATAAGACTGGAGGGTCTGAGCGTCTGGATCTAGGAAGAAGTCATTGACATAAACAAAATGTCTCCCATATAACATCTCATAAGAACTAAGACCAACCTGTTCCTTGTGGGCAATACGGGTGTGGAGGAGAACTATTGGTAAAGCCTCCCTCCATCCAAGGGAGGTCTCCTGGGTTATATTTTTCATCATTGATTTTAAGAATTGTTTGGCTCTTTCTATTTTTCCTGAAGACTGAGGCATTCAGGAACAATGGAGATAATAAGTAATGCCCAATGTTCAAGCTGGATTTAGAAAAGGCAGAGGAACCAGAGATCAAAATGCCAACATCTGCTGGATCATCGAAAAAGCAAGAGAGTTCCAGAAAAACATCTATTTCTGCTTTATTGACTATGCCAAAGCCTTTGACTGTGTAGATCACATTAAACTGTGGAAAATTCTGAAAGAGATGGGAATACCAGACCACCTGATCTGCCTCTTGAGAAATCTGTATGCAGGTCAGGAAGCAACAGTTAGAACTGGACATGGAACAACAGACTGGTTCCAAATAGGAAAAGGAGTACGTCAAGGTTTTATATTGTCACCATGTTTATTTAACTTATATGCAGAGTACATCATGAGAAATGCTGGATAGGAAGAAACAGAAGCTGGAATCAAGACTGCAGGGAGAAATATCAATAACCTCAGATATGCAGATGATACCACCCTTATGGCAGAAAGTGAAGAGGAACTAAAAAGCCTCTTGATGAAAGTGAAAGTGGAGAGTGAAAAGGTTGGCTTAAAGCTCAACATTCAGAAAACGAAGATCATGGCATCTGGTCCCATCACTACATGGGAAATAGATGGAGAAACAGTGGAAACAGTGTCAGACTTTATTTTTCTGGGCTCCAAAATCACTACAGATGGTGACTGCAGCCATGGAATTAAAAGACGCTTACTCCTTGGAAGGAAAGTTATGACCAACCTAGATAGCATATTCAAAAGCAGAGACATTACTTTGCCAACAAAGGTTCGCCTAGTCAAGGCTATGGTCTTTCCTGTGGTCATGTATGGATGTGAGAGCTGGAGTGTGAAGAAGGCTGAGTGCTGAAGAGTTGATGCTTTTGAACTGTGGTGTTGGAGAAGACTCTTGAGAGTCCCTTGGACTGCAAGGAGATCCAACCAGTCCATTCTGAAGGAGATCAGCCCTGGGATTTCTTTGGAAGGAATGATGCTAAAGCTGAAACTCCAGTATTTTGGCCACCTCATGCGAAGAGTTGACTCATTGGAAAAGACTCTGATGCTGGGAGGGATTGGGGGCAGGAGGAGAAGGGGACGACAGAGGATGAGATGGCTGGATGGGCATCACTGACTCGATGGATGTGAGTCTGAGTGACCTCCAAGAGCTGGTGATGGATAGGGAGGCCTGGCGTGCTGCAGTTCATGGGGTCGCAAAGAGTTGGACACGACTGAGCGACTGATCTGATCTAATGCTTTAGAGACTCCTTGGGTAACCTTTGAAGTAAATGTTGTCCCACTGTCACTTTGTAATGAACTGGGCAGACCAAATCTCAGAATAATTTAATGGAGAAATTTTTTTTTACCACCTTCTCAGCCTTCTCAATCCAGGTGTGAGTACCTTCAATCCATTTTCTGAATGTATCTATCATGCTTAATAGGTATTTATACCCTTAAGAAACTGATATTTAGGAGAAATCCATCTGCCAGTCCTCTCCTGGGTAGGTCCCATGTCATTGGACAGGCTGGGCCAGCTGAAGTCTTGGAGCTCCTTGGGGGTTGTTTAATTGGCAAGTGGGACAAGACAAGACCACTTGCCTTATAGTCATTTGTAGGCCTGTTCCTTTGAAGGACCTTTCTGGTAATCTTTGGAGGGCCTTTTCCCCTAAATGAGTAGTGGCATGTAAGGAGTTAACCAACTACCATTGGAGGTTCCCAGGCAGAAAAAGGAGTCCCTCCTTTTGGACCCACCCCATATGATCTTCTTGAAAGCCCTCACTCTTAGCTTTAAGAGTATCACCTTAAGTATATGAAGGAGTTTCTGGCAAATAAACCAGTGGAACTAAGGTGGCAACCCCTATTAGGTCATTGTTCTGTAATGCTACTCTCTTAGCTGCCAGATTGGCTAATTTGTTCCCTCGTGCCACTTCTGTGTTCCCTTTTTGGTGTCCTTTACAATGGGAGACCGAAACCTCAGCAGGAAGATGAACTACCTACAAAAGCCTAAGGGTTTGATCACCATATTTGATTGGGTGACCTCCCTGGGATGGAAGGAGGCTTTAGCATAGCTCTCCTCCACACCCATATTGCCCCTGAGGAACTGGTTGGTCTTAGTCCTTCAGATCAGATCAGATCAATCGCTCAGTCATGTCCGACTCTTTGTGACGCCATGAACTGCAGCACGCCAGGCCTCCCTATTCATCACCAACTCCCGGAAGTCACCCAGACTCACATCCATCGAGTCAGTGATGCCATCCAGCCATCTCATCTTCTGTCGTCCCCTTCTCCTCCTGCCCCCAATCCCTCCCAGCATCAGAGTCTTCTCCAATGAGTCAACCCTTCGCATGAGGTGGCCAAAATACTGGAGTTTCAGCTTTAGCGTCATTCCTTCCAAAGAAATCCCAGGGCTGATCTCCTTCAGAATGGACTGGTTGGATCTCCTTGCAGTCCAAGGGACTCTCAAGAGTCTTCTCCAACACCACAGTTCAAAAGCATCAATTCTTTGGCACTCAGCCTTCTTCACACTCCAGCTCTCACATCCATACATGACCACAGGAAAGACCATAGCCTTGACTAGCGAACCTTTGTTGGCAAAGTGATGTCTCTGCTTTTGAATATGCTATCTAGGTTGGTCATAACTTTCCTTCCAAGGAGTAAGCGTCTTTTAATTTCATGGCTGCAGTCAACATCTGCAGTGATTTTGGAGCCCAGAAAAATAAAGTCTAACACTGTTTCCACTGTTTCTCCATCTATTTCCCATGTAGTGATGGGACCAGATGCCATGATCTTCGTTTTCTGAATGTTGAGCTTTAAGCCAACCTTTTCACTCTCCACTTTCACTTTCATCAAGAGGCTTTTTAGTTCCTCTTCACTTTCTGCCATAAGGGTGGTGTCATCTGCATATCTGAGGTTATTGACATTTCTCCCTGCAGTCTTGATTCCAGCTTCTGTTTCTTCCAGTCCAGCATTTCTCATGGTGTACTCTGCATAAAAGTTAAATAAACATGGTGACAATATACAGCCTTGACGTACTCCTTTTCCTATTTGAACCAGTCTGTTGTTCCATGTCCAGTTCTAACTGTTGCTTCCTGACCTGCATACAGATTTCTTAAGAGGCAGATCAGGTGGTCTGGTATTCCCATCTCTTTCAGAATTTTCCACAGTTTATTGTGATCTACACAGTCAAAGGCTTTGGCATAGTCAATAAAGCAGAAATAGATGTTTTTCTGGAACTCTCTTGCTTTTTCCATGATCCAGCGGATGTTGGCAATTTGATCTCTGGTTCCTCTGCCTTTTCTAAAACCAGCTTGAACATCAGGAAGTTCACGGTTCACATATTGCTGACGCCTGGCTTGGAGAATTTTGAGCATTACTTTACTAGCGTGTGAGATGAGTGCAATTGTGTGGTATTTTGAGCATTCTTTGGCATTGCCTTTCTTTGGGATTAGGATGAAAACTGACCTTTTCCAATCTTGTGGCCACTGCTGAGTTTTCCAAATTTGCTGGCATATTGAGTGCAGCACTTTCACAGCATTATCCTTCAGGATTTGGAATAGCTCCACTGGAATTCCATCACCTCCACTAGCTTTGTACATAGTGAAGCTTTCTAAGGCCCACTGAACTTCACATTCCAGGATGTCTGGCTCTAGGTGAGTGATCACACCATCATGTTTATCTGTGTTGTGAAGCTCTTTTTTGTACAGTTCTGTGTATTCTTGCCACCTCTTCTTAATATCTTCTGCTTCTCTTAGGTCCATACTATTTCTGTCCTTTATCGAGCCCATCTTTGCATGAAATGTTCCTTTGGTATCTCTCATTTTCTTGAAGAGATCCCTAGTCTTTCCCATTCTGTTGTTTTCGTCTATTTCTTTGCATTGATCGCTGAAGAAGTCTTTCTTATCTCTTCTTGCTATTCTTTGGAACTCTGCATTTAGATGTTTATATCTTTCCTTTTCTCCTTTGCTTTTCGCTTCTCTTCTTTTTGCAGCTATTTGCAAGGCCTCCCCAGACAGCCATTTTACTTTTTTTGCATTTCTTTTCCATGTGGATGGTCTTGATCCCTGTCTCCTGTACAATGTCACGAACCTCATTCCACAGTTCATCAGGCACTCTATCTATCAGATCTAGGCCCTTAAATCTATTTCTCACTTCCACTGTATAATCATAAGGGATTTGATTTAGGTCATACCTGAATGGTCTTGTGGTTTTCCCTACTTTCTTCAATTTCAGTCTCAATTTGGCAATAAGGAGTTCATGATCTGAACCACAGTCAGCTCCTGGTCTTGTTTTTGCTGATTGTATAGAGCTTCTCCATCTCTGGCTGCAAAGAATATAATCGATCTGATTTCAGTGTTGACCATCTGGTGATGTCCATGTATAGAGTCTTCTTTTGTGTTGTTGGAACAGGGTATTTGCTATGACCAGCACATTTTCTTGGCAAAACTCTGTTTGTCTTTGCCCTGCTTCATTCCGTATTCCAAGGCCAAATTTGCCTGTTACTCCAGGTGTTTCTTGACTTCCTACTTTTGCATTCCAGTCCCCTAGAATGAAAAGGATATCTTTTTTGCGTGTTAGTTCTAAAAGGTCTTGTAGGTCTTCATAGAACCGTTCAACTTCAGCTTCTTCAGCGTTACTGGTTGGGGCATCGACTTGGATTACTGTGACATTGAATGGTTTGCCTTGGAAACGAACAGAGATCATTCTGTCGTTTTTGAGATTGCATCCATGCTATATGGGATACCTTTCGTTTGTGTCAAATAGCAGCATGTGCATGCAGCACCAGAAAGGCATACTTGGAATCAGTGTAAATATCTACTCTTTTTCTTTTTCCGAGCTCTAAAGCTCGAGTCAGGGCTATCAGCTCAGCTAATTGGGCTAAAGTACTGGATGGCAACGGTTTAGGCTCTATGGTCTCAAAATTGGAGACTACTGCATATCCAGTTCTTCTTTTTCTGTCCAAGACAAAACTGCTTCCATCAGTTTACCAGATTTCCTCAGGATTTGTCAGAGGTTCTTCTGACAATCCCTCTTGGGGTTTTGACCAGTGGTCCAAGGTTTCTAGGCAAAAGTGAAAGAAGAGAGAGACCTTGGGAGTAGGCAGGAGGGTGATTGGGTTAAGAACATCATAAGGGAAATAATGAGGCCTGGATTTTCCATCAGCACTACTCGATATCTGAGGATTCTTGATACCTAAGGATTCTGATATCTGAGGTCATAAATAGTCTCTCCCATTTAGAAGTTTTTTTACTTGGTGGCTGGTAAAAATAGTCAATTTGCCCCCTAAAGAGAGTTTTAAAGCATCTTCTATCAGAATTGAAATAGCTGCCAGATTTTGAAGGCAGGGAGGCCAGCCTCAGGCTGTTGAGTTGAACCTCTTGGATAAGTAAGCTACAGGGTGGGGCTCAGGTCCCAACCTTTGAGTTAACACTCCGAAGGCTATTTCTTCTTTTTGTGGACATAAAGTTGGAGTGCTTTTTCTGGGTCTGGCAACCTCAAGGCAGGTGCTTGAGTTAAGGTTTGTTTTAGTGTAGCCTCTGCCTTCTTTTGAAAAGTTCCCCACACCAATGGGATTGAATCATCCTGTCACTTCAAGCTTTCATATAAGGGCTGGGCAATTAGACCATACTTGGGTATCCAGATTCTACAATATCCAGTTAGCCCCAAGAAAGCTCGCAATTGTTTTTGAGTCATGGGGTGGGCAACTGAAGGATTCCTTGTACCTGATCAGAGGACAGCCTCCTGGACACATGTGTAATCTGAACTCCCAGGTAAGTGACCTTTGTCTCAACCATCTGTGTCTTAGCACAGGAGACTTTATATCCCCTCTCTGCCAAAATGTTTAGAATCTGAATTGCATGTTGTCTCATCTGGAGAGCAGATTAGCAGGTCATCTATTTATTGTAATATTTCCCCATTAGGTCCCAGGTCCAGATCTAGGAAATCCTGGCTAAGAGCTTACCCAACCAGAGTATCTCTGAAACCCTGAGGTAATACTGTCCAAGTCATTTGTTGGTGTTTTTCTCTTGGAGCTTCCCACTAAAAGGCAAAAAGATATTGGGATTCTTTAGCCAGTGGTATGAAAAATAATGCATCTTTGAGATCCAAGACTGTAAACCACTTGGCACTGGGCAGGATTTCTCCCAAGATTACGCAGGGATTTGGTACTGTGAGATGGAGGGGGACTACAGATTTATCCGTGATCCAGAGATCTTGAACCATTCACCAGGTTCCATCCTTTTTCTTTGCAGGGAGGATCAGGATGTTACACGGTGAATTCGTGGGGACCAATAGCCCACAGGCAAGGAATTTATTTATTAGAGGCTATAGTCCTTCCTGAGCTTCTCTTCTGAGGGGATATTGTTTCCAGTTAGGAAACCGAGTGGGATCTCAGAGGACAATGATGACTGGTTCAGCTTGGTGGGCTCGTCCAGGAGTCCCCTGGTCTCATACCTGGGGGTTAATTTTGTTCTCCCATGGTTTTTGATCCCTCTTTATTGGAGATGGTGTAATGGGTTCTTCAGTAGTAACCAGAAGGTGTAGGGCTCTAGGAGCTGAAAAGCTTCCCATCACAAGTGTGGTTCCCAGTTCTGTTAGTATATCTCTTTCCAATAAGGGAGTAGGGCACTCAGGGACCACCAGAAACTGGTGGGAAAATATTTGTCCATCCCAGAAAAAAAGAAGTGCTCGGTGAACATTTTAGTAATTGTTTTTCCTGTAGGACCCAAAATGGTACAGGTTTGAGAGAAGGCTCTGGAGTAGAAGGCCAGGACAGAGTAGGTAGCCCCTGTGTCAAGCAATAAATTCTTGGACCTACCTGCCACATCCAGTTGCATCCACGGCCCCAGTGCTGTGATGATTATCTGTGACAGGCGGGCTGCCTGGAGTGGGCTGCTTCAGTCCTGTTGAACCATCGCGAGGGAAGGCTTGGTGCTTGACCTTGAGGCTCTTGAGTCCCCAGGGCAGAGTGCTCCCCAATGCCCCATTTGATGGCATTTGTAGTAAGTTGTTTTAGGAGACTTGTGACAGTTTGGACACTCTTTGGCCCAATACCCCGCGTTTCTACAGATTAAGCATTTGCCTGGTGCCTTGTCCTTCAAAGACTCAGGGTTTGCCACAGGGCTTCCCTGAAGGGCGATCAGCATCTGGGCATGGCTTGTCTCTTTCCTTTTCTCCCTTTCCTGCGCCTTGGCCTCCATCTCTGTTCTCTGTTATAAAAGGTCGTTGGTGGCTGTCTGGACCATCTCATCTAAAGAGGCAGCAGGGTTCTGCTGCTACAGCTGTTGTAACTTTACCCTGAAGTCCGATGCACACTGGGACAGGAATTTGTCCTTTAAAATCACCTGTCCCTCATAAGAATCTAAGTCCAGTTTGGTAAACATTTGTAGGGCCTCTTTTAGCCTTTCCACAAAGGCAATGGTGTTCTTGTTGGGCTCCTGAGTTATTGCTGAGACCTAGGCATAGCTGATTACTTTTTGCTGGGCTGCTTTCAGTCTTCCCTTCACACAGATCAGAAAATAATCCCTTTCCCAGTTGTGCTCAGGGTCATTCTATTTCCAATTAGGGTCTGAGGAGGGTAGTGCAGTTCCCCTACTAGGTATTTATCGCTTGACATGTGAAGTCCTGTAGCATAGCTTAGGGCTTCCTTTAAGGCCCTAGTATGCTTACTGTGGGCTTCCCTGGTGGCTCAGAGGTTAAAGTGTCGGCCTCACATGCAGGAGACCTGGGTTCGATCCCTGGGTCGGGAAGATCCCCTGGAGAAGGACATGGTAACCCAATCCAGTATTCTTCCCTGGAGAATCCCATGGATGGAGGAAGCCTGATAGGCTACAGTCCATGGGGTCTCAAAGAGTCTGACACGACTGAGCAACTCCATTTTCACTTTCACTTTCACTTCACTTTCATGCTCACTGTGTGGATCACAATAAACTGGAAAATTCTTCAAGAAATGGGAATACCAGACCACCTGACCTGCCTCCTGAGAAATCTGTATGCAGGTCAGGAAGCAACAGTTAGAACTGAACATGGAACAACAGACTGGTTCCAAATAGGAAAAGGAGTACGTCAAGGCTGTATATTGTTAACCTGCTTATTTAACTTATATGCAGAGTACATCATGAGAAACGCTGGAATGGAAAAAACACAAATTGGAATCAAGATTGCTGGGAGAAATATCAATAACCTCAGATACGCAGATGAAACCACCCTTATGGCAGAAAGTTAAGAGGAACTAAAAAGTCTCTTGATGAAAGTGAAAGTGGAGAGTGAAAAAGTTGGCTTAAAGCTCAACATTCAGAAAATGAAGATCATGGCATCTGGTCCCATCACTACATGGGAAATAGATGGAGAAACAGTGGAAACAGTGTCAGACTTCATTTTCCTGGGCTCCAAAATCACTGCAGATGTTGACTGCAGCCATGAAATTAAAAGACGCTTACTCTTTGGAAGGAAAGTTATGACCAACCTAGATAGCATATTCAAAAGCAGAGACATTACTTTGCCAACATAGGTTCGTCTAGTCAAGGCTATGGTTTTTCCTTTGGTCATGTTTGGATGTGAAATTTGGACTGTGAAGAAGGCTGAACGCCGAAGAATTGATGCTTTTGAACTGTGGTGTTGGAGAAGACTCTTGAGAGTCCCTTGGACTGCAAGGAGATCCCACCAGTCCATTCTGAAGGAGATCAGCCCTGGGGTTTCTTTGGAAGGAATGATGCTAAAGCTGAAACTCCAGTATTTTGGCCACCTCATGCGAAGAGTTGATTCATTGGAGAAGACTCTGATGCTGGGAGGGATTGGGGGCGAGAGGAGAAGGGGACGACAGAGGATGAGATGGCTAGATGGCATGACTGACTCAATGAACGTGAGTCTGAGTGAACTCCGGGAGTTGATGTTGGACAGGGTGTCCTGGCGTGCTGCGATTCATGGGGTCACAAAGATTTGGACACGACTGAGTGCCTGATCTGATCTGAGTAATAATAATTGTGGTGGAGCAATGTTGCCTACAAGGGGGCAGGATTCTGTTTGTATGAGTTAGTAGTTGGCTTAAGAACAAACTGAGTTAAGAAGCAACAGACCAGATGTTCCATAATATTGGAGTGGAGATTTGACCTGGGGGTAAGTTTGTAATTTTAGGAGAAGGGTGGTAAGGGTTTGGGTGCAACGGGCATGCAGGGCTAACTCCCAAAGTAGCAAACGTTATCCCTGGAAGCCCAATTGCCCTTGAAGAGATGCCACCAACAGATGGACTTCCAGCAGGCATTGTGTGCCTGTCACCTGCCCTAGTGAGTTCACTGAGTGATGCTGTTGTTGCACATGTTGTAGGAAACATGGAAGATAAAAGCCTGAATATGCAAAAGGATTCAAATTTATACAGTATTTTCCTCCTAAGGGCCAGCTATTTTCTGGTTGTCCCTCCAGAAGATTGTAGAAGGAACATTGTGGGTCTGAACAGGGCTCAGGAAAAGAGCACGAAATAGGAGGGAATGGAGCAGGGCATATTCAAAAGCAGAGACATTACTTTGCCAACAAAGGTTCACCTAGTCAAGGCTATGGTCTTTCCTGTGGTCATGTATGGATGTGAAAGCTGGACTGTGAAGAAGGCTGAGCGCCGAAGAATTGATGCTTTTGAACTGTGGTGTTGGAGAAGACTCTTGAGAGTCCCTTGGACTGCAAGAAGATCCAACCAGTCCATTCTGAAGGAGATCAATCCTGGAATTTCTTTAGAAGGAATGATGCTAAAGCTGAAACTCCAGTATTTTGGCCACCTCATGTGAAGAGTTGACTCATTGGAGAAGACTCTGATGCTGGGAGGGATTGGGGGCAGGAGGAGAAGGGGACGACAGAGGATGAGATGGCTGGATGGCATCACTGACTCGATGGATGCGAGTCTGAGTGACCTCCGGGAGCTGGTGATGGACAGGGAGTCCTGGCGTGCTGTAGTTCATGGGGTCGCAAAGAGTCGGACACGACTGAGCGACTGATCTGATCTGATCTGGAGCAGGGCACAACTTTTGAAAGAATGACAAAGCCCAAGGGCATAACATAAACTGCTTAAAATCAAATAGGTCCAAGCTGCTAAGTCACTTCAGTCGTGTCCGACTCTGCGTGACCCCATAGACGTCAGCCCACCAGGCACTCCTGCCCCTGGGATTCTCCAGGCAAGAAAACTGGAGTGGGTTGCCAGTTCCTTCTCCAATGCATGAAAGCGAAAAAGTGAAAGTGAAGTCGCTCAGTCGTGTCCGACTCTTAGCGACCCCATGGACTGCAGCCCACCAGGCTCCTCCATCCATGGGATTTTCCAGGCAAGAGTACTGGAGTGGGGTGCCATTGCCTTCTCCGAGAATAGGTCCAAGAGGACAAGTCAAATTCAACTAAACCTTGATACCAAATCTGCAAGGTAAATGAGGCACCCAGAGGTGACAGGACAGTTCCAAGGCACCGTCAAAAGACAGAGGAGTAGGTGGTTCCCCAATGGTTAGGAAGATCCTCCCACTCATTAGCATATTAATTCACCAGCTGGCAAAACTAGGCACACCACATTCCATGGCCACAGCACTTGCCCTCTGTAATGGCCCACACCCTGCAGAATGTGCTTCTCTCTGAATCTGAACAAATTAACTTCTTACCTATCGCTGTGTCTCTAACTCAATTTTTGCAATCAGAGCCTGAACTTCATTAGGTCCTGAAGCCAGGCACCATGGATTTCAGCTGGGCTCAAGTCCCAGGAGAGAATAAGCTGAAGGACAGGAGGAAAAAGCAATGGAAAAAATGTGCCAAGGAATCCCCTTCATAACCTGCTGGAAAAATCGCTAAATACCTGACCTGTGCTCACAGTTTTCATTGACCTGATCCTTGGCACAAAGAAGATTAAGGAAAGAAGAACCCCCTCAGGCTTGGGCAACAGTTACTGGAGCCCAGCAGATAGGGGAGACTTTGGGACACACTGAGTAGTAGCTCCTACCAGAGCTCAATTGCACCCAATGCTACTCGCCTGTTCATGGCGGGGTTCAAGGAAACAAGAAATGAGAGATTGTAAAGGAATAAATATTTTGTTAGGCATATGTCCTTCCAGCCATAGGAGTAAGAACCTTCTGGAATCTGAGACTGAGCTGCATGAGCTTTCTGCTGAGTTTGTTTTTCACTGTTCCAGTTTCCAGCATGCTGGGCTTCTTGTCACTTCCCCTACGCTGGGATTTCTTCCGGTTCAGCTTCTACCATGTGAACTTTTTCTGAGTTGAGCTACTGCTTGCTGGGGCCCACCTGAGGTTGTTTCAGCCAAGTTAAATCCTAATGACAGCACCATAGATGTTGGGGGAGTGTGTAATTTCCTCGGTTCTGTCACTTTGCAACAAAAATTTGAAGCGACGGAACAGTGTTACAGCCCTCTGATGGACCAGTGGTAGAGCCCTCAAATGGACCAGTGTTTCCGCTCTATGTTACAGCTCAGTTTTATTTAGAAAGTAAATAAGTTTTGGAAACTAAATGATAAACACTGTAAATATAAATGCTGCTAATTTAGCTAAATTGACTATAAACTTTTTGTAAATCCATTTAAAAGTAATATTTTTCTTTCTTCATCCTCAAGGCTTGAGGGCATGGTGACCCAGAAGACAGGAAAAGAGAGGACCCCACCGGCCCAATTTTGGCTCCTCTTTTTATACGCTTTTTCTCCTCCCCAGGGCCTGCTCTATGTAAATTGGGCTAGCCAGAAGTGCTGTTTGTTTTACCTGAGGTCCTCACTCTGATCCTCGGATCTTCCTTTATTCTATTTTTGAGGTATTTTCCCTTCCTTGTCTTTTAGCCACAGTCATTCTGGACTCCTTTTTCCTATTCTAACTACCTAAGAGATTGAACATGCTTTAGTACATTTTAGATATCCCCAATTTTATTTGCCCAGTCCATTTTAATTGAATGTTATTATTAGTTGCAAATACTAACAATAATCTATGTAGTATTAATTGACCTTAAATCTACTTTTACCATCTATAAATATTTCATATACAGTTGCACATTATATAATATGTACCACATATCCATATATTTGTTTACATTAATTAGTCTGCTGAATAATATATTAATACCAAGAATTTAAAATTATTATACCTATAAAAACATAGTCAAATATCTGGAAGGGCTAACCTACAGCCTTCCATTTTTTACATTAGCATTTGACAATTCTTAAATAATTATTATTTTATAAATAATAATCTAGCTGCAATGCTAAGAAAGAAAAATATTACTTTTAAATGGATTCACATAAAGTTTATAGTCAATTTAGCTAAATTAGCAGCATTTATATTTACAGTGTTTATCATTTAGTTTCCAAAACTTCTGGTATTTAATATATTCAAAACATTTTTTAAATATAAGTTTCAAGTGGGTTAAAGATTTTTTTATATTAACTTGCAGTAGAACACTTATTCCTAATGTGATTTTAGGTGGAAGAAATAATATACCTTGGAGTAGGACACAGCTGTACTGAAAATGTCACCATGCATTTTTAAATATAACTATATGCAACTTATTATATAATATCAATATAAGGATATGTCACACAGACAAATACTGATCATTCAAAACAAGAATGATTTATTCCACAAGAGGGGCTCATATACAATTCTAGAAAAGTTAGAATTCATAAAAATCACCACTTTGTAAGCCTTTAGGAGTATGTAGCCTGTTGGAGGCTAAAAGGATGGTTTGTTGAGAGAAGAGAGAACCCTAGTCAGGCCAAGGAAGTAGGATATTACATTTGTAATGCATGCAGTCCAGTTTGGTGATTAGTGGAAGACAAACCTTTAAAGATAGGTTAAGGTCAGACGGAAGAACTCTGTTCCTTCCCAGAGCTGAGAGGGTATGTATGGTTTAGGTATTTGCAGTACTTGTAGGCTCCTTCTTATTTTTCAAACACAGGAAATGAATTGATGGTCTCTCCTTGCCATTAGAGTGCAGTATACTCAACTAGCTATTAATGCTTTTTGTGAAAAACCACTTTCTTCAGAACTAAAAAAGCCACAGGATGTACAATTCTTACATGTTCTCAGGACTACATGACCTTTTTCTGCTTCTAAATCCAAGTTTGCTCATATTCACAACTTTCTGTATAACAAGCTAAAGTGTGTGTGTGTGTGTGTGTGTGTGTGTGTGTGTGTGTGTGTGTGTAGTTTTACCTTCAGAACGAACTTCAGAACAGAACCAGTTCTCGGCAAAGGGAGCCAGGTTAATTTACCACTAGAATTCTAAAATTACTATATGCTTATTCCACATTTTAATTTCACTAGATAAAATTGCATATATTAATGTAGTAATGATTGATTTTTAAAAACTCTGTTCTAGATGCTAAGGATTCAAAATCAATAAAGGAACATACTGCCATTGGTATTAAGAAGAAAGCCAAGTGAACAGTCAATTACACTACAGTGTAACGCATGCTGTGATAGAAAATATGTACACTGTTGGAAAAAGTTTTTGATCTCCTGTGTTTCTTCATGTCATGAAAGCAAGGCACTAACCACCATTTTGTTCCAGATTATCTTTCTATCCTTTTGAAGAATGTCTGTACTGTAAATATCCATAGAATGTATAAACAGTGTTTCCACTGGTGCAAAGAGAACTGTTTATTATCCAGTATGATAAAGACAACACTTCCCTCTGCTGCAAATGTTATAAAGGTTTGCAGCCCATCATAAAGCATTGGGATTCCTTAGTTTGAGATTCCTCAATTATGATGTAAACCAAATGCATGCACAGCACTCTGTCCTTGGCCCTTCTGGACCCCTCATTCCCACGCCTGGCCCAGAGTCTTGGGATCCAGGGAAACTGGTATAATGACAAAGCTTATGCAGTTTAGTATACAATGAGCCTTAAAGAGCTTTGTTTCTGATTAGGAGACTGTGACTTCCGTTTTCATTCATGAAGATGACTGGGCTAGTACACAGCATAAAAATCTGACTCTGTACAATTTGTAACATTCACAAGATTGTCTTGGTCTTTATTTAAAGTCAGGATGTGAATATCACCCCTAGGTTTCAGTTATTCCATGTAGAGCATCTTGAACTTCTTTTAAGAAGTAAAGATTTACTGATTTACAAGGATTAACGACAGAGGAACACAAAACTGTTACCAAGAGGAGCCCCTTTTACAGTTGATATGCACAAATTAAACAAGAAATTATAGAGATACAAAGTTTTAGTTATTCAAGATGAATAAATTCTAGAGATTTGCTGTACAATATGGTGTCTATAGTTTAAAATTCTGTACTGTGCATTTGAAAATTGTTAAGATTGTAGCACTCATATAGTTTTCTTACCAGAGTAAACATAAATTTTGGTATATTGGCTAAATAAAAATATATTTCATGATCAGGTACCATTACAGTAAAAATACTGAGAATAGAACTGTCACCTTGCTAATGAGAAAAATAAGGCCACAGGTTCAATTAGAAAGAGACTTTCCCTTCAGAAAAAAATTTTATTTGTGTTATTTTTAAAGAAAGGATAAGAAGTAGTCTGGGTAGGCTAGATCAAATTATTTATCATTAAACAAAGGTATCATCTTTGGCTGAAAGTTAAGAGCAGCAATAGAATGAAAAAGAGAAAAATATCCAGATTATATAAGTAGGCATTTTGAGTGGAGTCTGTTCACATAATTATTTTTTAATATGCGTAATTAACATAAAGCTTATGAAAATCTCATGAGCTATTCTTGCTTCAAGAAACACAATTTTGTAAATATATGTCATAATAAAACACCATATTTACTTTCATATGTACATGAAATATAATGTATATGTTAGCATGATGAATTGCAATGAAAGCATAAGAATATAAATATAAAATATAGAATATAACACCACACAAATGCACTTACCTGACTAACACACAACACATGATCACATGACACAGAAAAACACATAAACTGAGATAATATAAATATTTTTAACATTCAGTTCAGTCCAGTCACTCAGTCCTATCCAACTCTTTGTGATACCAAGGACTGGAGCAAACAGGCTGCCCTGCCTATCACCAGGTCCCAGAGCTTACTCAAACTCATGCCCATCAAGTTGGTGATGCCATCCAACCGTCTCATTCTCTGCCATCCCCTTCTCCTGCCTTCAATCTTTCCCAGCAACAGGGTCTCTTCGAATGAGTCAGTTCTTTGCAACAGGTGGCCAAAGAATTGGAGCTTCAGCTTCAACATCAGTCCTTCCAATGAACACTCAAGATTGATCTCCTTTAGGATGGACTGGTTGGATCTCCTTGCAGTCCAAGGGGCTCTCAAGAGTCTTCTCCAACACCACAGTTCAAAAGCATCAATCCTTCTGCACTCAGTTTTCTTTATAGTCCAACTCTCACAGCCATACATGACCACTGGAAAAACCATCAGATCAGATCAGTCGCTCAGTCGTGTCTGACTCTTTGCGACCCCATGAACCACAGCACGCCAGGCCTCCCTATCCATCACCAGCTCTCGGAGGTCACTCAGACTCACATTCATCGAGTCAGTGATGCCATCCAGCCATCTCATCCTCTGTCGTCCCCTTCTCCTCCTGCCCTCAGTCCCTCCCAGCATCAGAGTCTTCTCCAATGAGTCAACTCTTCGCATGAGGTGGCCAAAATACCGGAGTTTCAGCTTCAGCATCATTCCTTCCAAAGAAATCCCAGGGCTGATCTCCTTTAGAATGGACCGGTTGGATCTTCTTGCAGTCCAAGGGACTCTCAAGAGTCTTCTCCAACACCACAGTTCAAAAGCATCAATTCTTCGGCGCTCAGCCTTCTTCACAGTCCAGCTCTCACATCCATACATGACCACAGGAAAGACCATAGCCTTGACTAGGCGAACCTTTGTTGGCAAAGTGATGTCTCTGCTTTTGAATATGCTATCTAGGTTGGTCATAACTTTCCTTCCAAGGAGTAAGCGTCTTTTAATTTCATGGCTGCAGTCACCATCTGCAGTGATTTTGGAGCCCAGAAAAATAAAGTCTGACACTGTTTCCACTGTTTATCCATCTATCTCCCATGTAGTGATGGGACCAGATGCCATGATCTTCATTTTCTGAATGTTGAGCTTTAAGCCAACCTTTTCACTGTCCACTTTCACTTTCATCAAGAGGCTTTTTAGTTCCTCTTCACTTTCTGCCATAAGGGTGGTATCATCTGCATATCTGAGGTTATTGATATTTCTCCCGGCAATCTTGATTCCAGCTTGTGTTTCCTCCCGTCCAGCATTTCTCATGATGTACTCTGCATATAAGTTAAATAAACATGGTGACAATATACAGCCTTGACGTACTCCTTTTCCTATTTGGAACCAGTCTGTTGTTCCATGACCAGTTCTAACTGTTGCTTCTAACCTGCATACAGATTTCTCAAGAGGCAGATCAGGTGGTCTGGTATTCCCAAGACTAGAACTGTGATAAACTTGAGCCTTGATTCTTGCTGTCTGTAGTCAGAATCCTTTTCTCAATGTCTGCAAGACTTATTCCCTCTTCTTCAAGTCTTGTGCAAATTATATGTCCTCAATGAAACTGTTTCTGTCCACATTGTTGAAAATGTAACTCATATACTATTCTTCTGCAGATTCCTCTGCTCTTCTCTCCTGCTTTGTTTTTTTCTGAAGTGCAACTATAGCCATTGACTTTAGTAGATGCTGAGTTTATTTATCGTTTGTCTCCACTTATTAATTCCATAAATAAAGGACTATTTTCTTTTCATTTTTTTTTTTTTTCTGCAATCCCTGCAAAAGTACCTGTTATAGAATAGGTGCTCAATAAAGAAGAAGCTTGCTTTTTTTTTTTAGTGAATTTGCATAATTACTGTTATAATACTCAATGCAACAGTTCCTAGTATAAGACAAAATACATGGTCTTGCTGCTGCTGCTGCTGTGTAGTTGTTAAGTTGTTTCCAACTCTTAGAACCCCATGGACTATAGCCAACCAGGGTCCTCTGTCCATGGAATTTCCCAGACAAGAATGCTGGAGTGGGTTATCATTTCCTTCTTCAGGTTTCTTTCCGATGTAGGGGTCAACCCATGTCTCTTGTTTGACAGGTGAATTCTTTGTCACTGAGCCACCTGGGAAGCCCCACTTGGTCTTCACATTATAACAATTACTTTGATTGCATTTAAAGCCCAAAGCTACCTAAAAATTATCTCTTTTTCTTTCATTTTATCTTTTGTGAATCCTTTTGATAAAATCTTAAAACATGGGCATAAGAGACTTATTTCAGTGCTTTTAGTTCTCAGAATAGCCAATATCTCTGGTTGCAAGATGGTTCCATTATTATTTTTTTTTTTTTTAAGAAAAAGTTCTGTTCTCTTAAACTATTTGTGGAAATTAACAGAGTCCATTTTATAATTGAGAGTATTGTAAGGCCTCAATATTACAGCAACCATAAAAATTCAGTCCCAATGATAATATATATTGATTAGAAGACACTGGAGAAATGCTATACAAATAATGTTCTCTAGTAAAGAAATGGGGCTTCCCAGGTGGTACTAGGGGTAAAGAATCCACCTGCCAATGCAGGAGACACAAGAGATGCAGGTCTGATCCGTGGGTCTGGAAGATCCCCTGGAGTAGGAAATGGAAACCCACTCCAGTAATCTTTCCTGGAAAATTCCATGGACAGAAGAGCCTGGTCGGCTACCGTCCACGGGGTCACAAAGTGTTGGACATGACTGAGCACATACACAGTAAAGAAATAACAATTTCTAAGACAATCTGACAGACACACAAAGAGTAATAATAAATCCCAATGGCCTCTATAAATAGCAAGTAAATGGTCAGGCTCTTGCAAATCATTTCTTTGATATAATAATTAATAAAGAAAATATCTCTGCACAACATGTTTCACTACCAGCAGAAGATCAGACTATACTTCATTTTGCATTGAAAATTTCAATATTCTTCCTGTCAAGAAAAGACTCCTACACTAAAATTGACTTCAGAATCCACAAAGACTTGGCTCATTATAAAGAACCAGAGTTAATATTACTAAAGTTTTCCCCCACTCCCAAAGAGCACGTTATTGTTAATGAGGTTACATTAGGCTTACCAGATAGCATCCCATCAAACATGGCCAGGGACTACTCTCCTGCACTCCAGAGAACTTCTCCAGGCTCCACATCTCAAATGAGCTTACTGTTTACCCTCTCTTTCTAATCCATGTACTTGCTTTTTCTACTGCCTTTGACATAGTATGCTTTTACCTATTGTCTGAGTAACTGACTCTTCCTTAATATCAATGTTTGGATTGAACTGTGTGTTTGATTAATAATCTCAGATGTGTTCCTGAAAACTGTTTTGAGACTGTTTTTTTCTCAGCTTTATTGATATATAATTGACATATAATATAGTGTACATGCTTAAGGTATATACATATTGATTTGATATATATATTTTGCAAAACTATTACCACCATACTATTAGCTAAGCCTCCATCACCTCACATAATATATTTTTGTGTATGCTAATAAAATTTAACATCTACTCTCTCAGCAACTTTCAATTATATAACACAGTATTATCAACTATAATCACCTTGCTGTATATCACATCCCCAGAAATTATCTGTTTTATCAGTGGAAGTTTGTATTCATTGACTAAAATCTCTCCTTACACCCCATCTTCAGTCCCTGATAACCACCATTCTACTCTGTTTCTATGAGTTTGGGTTTTTTCAGATTCCACATATAAGTGATACCATACAGTATTTGTCTCCCTCTAATTTCAAGATCCCTCAGAATCCATACATATAGTCATAAAGTACAAGATTTCCTTTTTACTTATGGTTGAATAATATTCCATTGTATTCAAAAATGGAAATTAGAGGATATTTAATATATCTTCAGAGTTGTGCAACCATCACAACAACAGATGTTAGAATAGACTGAAGGCCGAAGAACTGATGCTTTCAAATTGTGGTGCTGGAAAAGTCTCTTAAGAGTCCCTTAGACTGCAAAGAGAACAAAGCAGTCAATCCTAAAGGAAATCAATCTTGAATATTCATTAGAAGAACTGATGCTGAAGCTCTGAGTCTTTGGCCAGCTGATGTGAAGATTCAAGTCATTGGAAAAGACCCTGATCATGGGAAAGATTGAGGGCAAGAGGAGAAGAAGGCAACAGAGGATGAGATGATTGAATAGCATCACCAACTCAATGGGCATGAATTTGAGCTAACTCTGGGAGATAGTAAAGGAAAGGGAAGCTTGATGTGCTAGAGTACACGAGGTCAAAAAGAGTCAGACATGACTTAACAACTAAACAACAATGAAGTGTGAGGTCCTATTCTGTGTATACAGTTTGAAAAAAGTACAATGATAATTTGACATATATGCAGAGGGCCTGGAAAGTATACTGTAGTATGGATTACTCACATGGCTGACAAGTTAGTGATATAATAGAGAATAGGTATAAAATGATAAGACTTGGGATAGAAAATGGAATCACTTTTGTCATAGTCCATTGGTCAAAAGTGCTTCTCTTGTGGCACAGTTGGTAAAGAATTCACCTGCAAGGCAGGAGACCTGGGTTTGATTCCTGGGTTGGGAAGATTCCCCAGAGGAGGGCATGGCAACCCACTCCAGTATTCCTACCTGGAAAACCCATGAACAGAGGAGCCTGGCAGGATGCAGTCCATGGGGTTGCAAAGAGATAGACATAACTCTGTGATTTCATGTCATTCCATTGGTCAAAAAAAGCACCATAACCACACAGATTCAAAGTGCAAGGTCATAGATTCATACCCTGATATGAGAAATGCCATTGGTTAAAAAAAAGCACCATAACCACACAGATTCAAATTGCAAGGTCATAGATTCACATCCAGATATGAGAAATATCAATTAATTTGTAGACATTCTTAATTCACCACAGGAGATATATCTATAAAGAGTCCCATAAACACAACACAATAAAAGTTTGGAAATAGCTTATTTCCTCATTTATATTTCTTTTTCCTTTGAAATATTCAGTTCAGTTTCTCAGTCGTGTCCAACTCTTTGCCACCCCATGAATTGAAGCATGTCAGGCCTCCCTGTCCATCACCAACTCCAAGAGTTCACCCAAACTCATGTCCATTGAGTTAGTGAAGCCACTCAGTCATCGCATTCTCTGTCATCTCCTTCTCCTCCTTCCCCCAATCCCTCCCAGAATAAAGGTTTTCACATGAGGTGGCCAAAGTATTGGAGTCTCGGCTTCAGCATCAGTCATTCCAATGAACACCCAAGACTGATCTCCTTTAGGATAGACTAGTTGGATCTCCTGGCAGTCCAAGGGACTCTCAAGAGTCTTCTCCAACACCACAGTTCAAAAGCATTAATTCTTTGGTGCTAAGCTTTATTCATAGTCCAAGTCTCACATCCATACATGACCACAGGAAAAACCATAGCCTTGACTAGACGGACCTTTGTTGGCAAAGTAATGTCTCTGCTTTTGAATATGCTATCTAGGTTGGTCATAACTTTCCTTACAAGGAGTAAGCGTCTTTTAATTTCATTTTTCATTAATTGCATTCATTGCAGTGAATTGCAAAGTCACTGCAATAACGCTCTGCAGTGACTTTGGAGACCAAAAAGATAAAGTATGACATGGTTTCCACTGTTTCCCCATCTATTTCCCATGAAGTGATGGGACCAGATGCAATGATCTTTGTTTTCTGAACGTTGAGCTTTAAGCCAACTTTTTCACTCTCCACTTTCACTTTCATCAAAAGGCTTTTTAGTTTATTTTCACTTTGGGCCATAAGGGTGGTGTCATCTGCATATCTGAAGTTATTGATATTTCTCCTGGCAAACTTGATTCCAGCTTGTGCTTCTTCCAGCCCAGCATTTCTCATGATGCACTCTGCATATAAGTTAAATAAGCAGGTTGACAATATACAGGCTTGACATACTCCTTTTCCTATTTGGAACCAGTCTGTTGTTCCATATCCAGTACTAACTGTTGGTTTCTGGCCTGCATATAGGTTTCTCAAGAGGCAAGTCAGGTGGTTTCAGAGTTTTCCTTCAGAATTTTCCACAGTTTATTGTGATCCACACAGTCAAAGGCTTTGGCATAGTCAATAAAGCAGAAATAGATGCTTTTCTGGAACTCTCTTGCTTTTTCCATGATCCAGCTGCTGCTACGTCGCTTCAGTCGTGTCCAACTCTGTGCGACCCCACAGACGGCAGCCTGCCAGGCTCCGCCATCCCTGGGATTCTCCAGGCAAGAACACTGGAGTGGGTTGCCATTTCCTTCTCCACCATGATCCAGTGGATGTTTGCAATTTGGCCTCTGGTTCCTCTGCCTTTTCTAAAACCAGCTTGAACATCAGGAAGTTCATTGTTCACGTACTGCTGAAGCCTGGCTTGGAGAATTTTGAGCATTACTTACTAGCCTGTGAGATGAGTGCAATTGTGCTGTAGTTTGAGCATTCTTTGGTATTGACTTTCTTTGGGATTGGAATGAAAACTGACCTTTTCCAGTCCTGTGACCACTGCTGAGTTTTCCAAATTTGCTGGCATATTGAGTGCAGCACTTTCACAGCATCATCTTTCAGGATTTTAAATAGCTCAACTGGAATTTCATCACCTCCACTAGCTTTGTTTGAAGTGATGCTTTCTAAGGCCCACCTGATTTCACATTCCAGGATGTCTGGCTCTAGGTGAGTGATCACACCATCATGATTATCTGGATGGTGAAAATCTTTTTGTACAGTTCTTCTGTGTATTCTTACCACCTCTTCTTGATATCTTCTGATTCTGTTAGGTTCATACCATTTATGTCCTTTATTGAGCCCATCTTTGCATGAAATGTTCCCTTGGTATCTAATTTTCTGGAGGAGATCTCTAGTCTTTCCTATTCTGTTGTTTTCCTCTATTTCTTTGCATTTATCACTGAGGAAGGCTTTTTTATCTCTCCTTGTTATTCTTTGGAACTCTGCATTCAGATGTTTATATCTTTCCTTTTCTCCTTTGCTTCTCACTTCTCTTCTTTTCACAGCTATTTGTAAGACCTCCCCAGACAGCCATTTTGCTTTCTTACATTTGTGTTCCATGGAGATAGTCTTGATCCCTGTCTCCTGTACAATGTCACGAACCTCAGTCCATAGTCATCAGGCACTCTGTTTATCAGATCTAGTCCCTTAAATCTATTTCTCACTTCCATTGTATAATAATAAGGGATTTGATTTATTATTAATATAAATAAAACTATAATGTTATGATTTTAATGAAATGAAAGTATAAAAGTAAAACCATATATATCTGAGGCACCATTATTGCTTTATATGATATTAAGTACTCATAAAATATTCCTAAGGAACACTTCTTACTATTTAGCTTTCCAAAGCAATATTTAGAAGATAAATACACTGTTGGACCTTGTGGAGGACTCCTTTTGGCTATAAAAAATATTTTTAATTATTCTTACATAATAGGACTTTTGATTTCCTTATGAGCTAATTTTTCTCAGTGGAATTGAGAGACAATTCTCTAAGACAAACTTCTATGTTTCTAATTTCAATTTATTAATATTTTATTTCATTTTGTGTGAGCATATTGTTTCCTCAGGTCAGATATTAACTCTATCCTAATTTCTTGATAGTTAGAAACCAATAAAGATTTAATAGGAGGAACCTGCAGCAAAGTAAATATTTAAATCATGTGGTGGTATTTTATTATTCAAACAACTTTCATCTATGTGACAATAAAATTCAATTTCAAAAGTTTAAATGAAAGGAACACATGGTTTATTCTGCCGGATGTTCATGAATCCCTTTAGTGCTTTTTCCATAAAATAAACAGCCTAATGTTGCCTTTCTCATAGTGTGTTTTCAAAACACTTATTCAAGAGAATGTTAATGGAACATAATAAAACTTAGAGGATTAACAAAAAATTATGTTTTTAAATTTATAGTTTTTCTCAGAGTTGTAAATCTTGTAACTTGCATTCTACATCTCCAAACAAATATATGACACACATTTAAAATAAGTAAGTAAATAAATCTATTCAAGGAACCTCACTGAGGCTGCTGCTTCTAGTTTCACTCTGAGGAAACTGATGCTATTTTAATTTGAAAAGGAGTTAGTAAAGAGAGTTTAATCCTTAAAACTTACTGAAACCATGAGAGGTCAGGTTCTTAGACTGCTTCTGAGAATACCTTCCTGCATTACAGAAAAGTAACCTGTTAGTTACAGTTAGGATCCTGTAACTCACACCAAACTCAGAACACTGTACTGAATAATATGTGATCATGCTGGGACACCTGAATCAGTGGAAGCCAAGCCCAAGGACCTGGTGTCACTGCCGTGTCCACATGCATTGGTAAACAGCAACTTCTGAACTCGCCCTCATTCATAATTGCTTTTTGACACCCACAAGGCTGACAACTGCAGGTTAGTATATAAGGATTTCTGTTTCTTTTTAGTTCAACCAAGACACTGTCTAATTTAATCCAATTTCATAAGCATTTTCAGGTAATATAAATTAATTTGCTAAACTCTTCAGTATACAAACAGGAAGAAATAGATGCTGAATGCTATAGCTTCAAAATCATTTTGTGTTAGAACCATAAGGAATTGTTTCATTATCTCACTGGCGCTGAGATGGCTAATAAGATGTCTTCTCTTGGTTTGAATTGTTGCATCTTATTCTGTGGCATTGTGTATGAATATATCTATTACTGTTGTGTACTTCCAACTACTACTGCTACAGGATATAACTGTATTTACTCTTTGACCTGATGTTCTGAAATATAGAAAACAGAAAGGCTATTCTTCCTCATTGTCCTTGTCTCACATTCAGTTGCTCTTTTTAATTTAACTGATGTGGGAGTGGAAATGGTAAACTTATCAGCATCTGCTGCTTTAATCTTTTTCTAATGTGCCTTCTGGTCCCATCACTACATGGGAAATAGATGGAGAAACAGTGGAAACAGTGTCAGACTTTCTTTTTCTGGGCTCCAAAATCACTGCAGATGGTGACTACAGCCATGAAATTAAAAGACGCTTACTCCTTGGAAGGAAGGTTATGGCCAATCTAGATAGCATATTCAAAAGCAGAGACATCACTCTGCCAACAAAGGTTCGCCTAGTCAAGGCTATGGTCTTTCCTGTGGTCATGTATGGATGTGAGAGCTGGACTGTGAAGAAGGCTGAGCGCCTAAGAATTGATGCTTTTGAACTGTGGTGTTGGAGAAGACTCTTGAGAGTCCCTTGGACTGCAAGGAGATCCAACCGGTCCATTCTGAAGGAGATCAGCCCTGGGATTTCTTTGGAAGGAATGATGCTCAAGCTGAAACTCCAGTATTTTGGCCACCTCATGCGAAGAGTTGACTCATTGGAGAAGACTCTGATGCTGGGGGGATTGAGGGCAGGAGGAGAAGGGGACGACGGAGGATGAGATGGCTGGATGGCATCACTGACTCGATGAATGTGAGTCTGGGTGACCTCCGAGAGCTGGTGATGGATAGGGAGGCCTGGCGTGCTGCGTTTCATGGGGTCGCAAAGAGTCAGACACGACTGAGCGACTGATCTGATCTGATCTGAATGTGCCTTCTCTATATTAGAACCTAAATAGCTAACATAATATTTGCAGGTGTTTGTTTTTTTTTTTTTTTTTTTTGCAACCATGTTTTTAAGTGAAAATTAATTTGTGAAAATTAATCTGAAATTCATTGCAATTGTTCAAAATTTGGAGGGTGGAAATGAAGAAGTCATCTTACTGTTGTTTTACTTTGGTTCTGAAAAGTGAGATTGTGGACACTGATTTTCTGCATCAGCATTCTGGTGACGAGACCTTAGCTTTGTTACTACTGAAACGTATCTGCAGCCATAGCAACAACAATTTCCTGATTCGTGGATGGCAGCACTTACGGTTTGTTCTTGAATCAAGAACTTCAAATATAACCTATTTTCCACCTACCTCTTTGTGAAAAAAGTAGCAACTCAATAGATTTTTTCTGAGAACTATTGAGGGCCAATTCACTAGCTTTTTTCTGAGAACTATTCTTGGAGATCTATCTAGAGTCCACTGTTTAATCCATTTGGAATGATTCTGTAATACTAATTTGAAAGTATTCAGCATATAGGGAACTTAGAGTAGTTTAAAATAATTTCCGTTTCTTAGAATTGCATTGCTGCAGCCAAATATTTTCAGATAGCAGATCTTCAAAATTATAAAAAAGGAATTGGTTATCTGTTTAATTTTGAAAGGAATGAAAATCTGATTTTCATAATAAAATAGGACTCTGTTAGTTCAGGACCTGAATAGGTAAAAGAGGTCCTTCATTAACACATGGGATGACCAACCTAGACAGCATATTAAAAAGCAGAGACATTACTTTGCCAACAAAGGTCCATCTAGTCAAGGCTATGGTTTTTCCAGTGGTCATGTATGGATGTGAGAGTTGGACTGTGAAGAAAGCTGAGTGCAGAATTGATGCTTTTGAACTGTGATGTTGGAAAAGACTCTTGAGAGTCCCTTGGAGTACAAGGAGATCCAACCAGTCCATCCTAAAGGAGATCAGTCCTGGGTGTTCATTGGAAGGACTGATGCTGAAGCTGAAACTTCAATACTTTGGCCACCTGATGAGAAGAGCTGATTCATTTGAAAAGACCCTGATGCTGGGAAGATTGAAGGCAGGAGGAGAAGGAGGCGACAGAGGATGAATGGTTGGATGGAATCACCGACTCAATGGCGGGTTTGGGTGGACTCCGGGAGTTGGTGATGGACAGGGATACCTGGCGTGCTGCAGTTCATGGGGCCGAAAAGATTTGGACATGACTGACTGACTGAACTGAACTGAACTGATTACCCAAAATAAAGTGTTATAGAATGCAAACTTGGAATATGGAGTAGGTATTAAGATAATCCATTAAAATGCAAATGAGGAGAGTATCATCACCGAAGAAGTGAGTTGTAGGGAACAAAATAGGTGCTTTGCCAAGGTAGTCACTGTGCTGGCAGAGGAATCTATTTTCACAGAAAGCTAATATGAGAGATACTAATTTTGCTTGATTAGAAATGCTTGGCCATTTTTTTTTCTATAGCCATTCTGTGATTCTAATGACCCAAAAGAGAATCCACATTAATTAATTATATACAATTATAGGAATAAAATATGCAGCATTAATGAGAATATAGAAGAATATATATTGACCAAGAGTTATTTGTGGAGAGAAAAAATGTAAAATATAAATCAAAAATACAGAGATTATCACTAAGATTTCACAAATCATTATAAATGCAAATGATTTCCAAGATCATCCTTGTAGAGACAGTGGAAAAGCAGCAGCAATATCAGTTAAAGAGGGATGCAGGCCATTTATTACATAGGAGAGAGAAGAACAGTTGCATTGTCTTTATACGTGAGCAAGAACGTCCTGTGTATAACAGACACACTGAGCAACACAATTATTAAAGGAAATGTATGCATTACTATCATATAATACACAACATGTAGAACCAAGTCCAAACCCTATATATTCACTTTCCTGACAAACACCAATGCTCACTAGCCCATTCGGATTCCATCCAGGTCCCTTTCATGTATTGCCCTGTTTCCTCAAAACAAATGAAGACTGTTAAGATGATCTGAAAGTTTGCAAGCTGCATTGCTGTCAATATTGAGGAGGGACATGGCTTCAGAGTATAGTGACATATTAACAACAAAAAAGCTAATTTGTCAAACTCTTCCTCTCAGATGTTGCATAGTAAAAATTATTTCCTAGTGGCTCCAAGGAACAAATATTAATAACAACAATGTTTAAGAATTATGTGTTCTTATTTTATTAACCATTCATTAACACAATATCTGTGTGTATATACATGTACACACACACCATGGAATATTACTCATCCATAAAAAAGAATGAAATAATGCCAGTGGCAGCAACATAGATGGATGTGCTGCTGCTGCTGCTAAGTCGCTTCAGTCGTGTCGGACTCTGTGCGACCCCATAGATGGCAGCCCACCAGGCTCCCCCATCCCCGGGATTCTCCAGGCAAGAACACTGGAGTGGGTTGCCATTTCCTTCTCCAATGCATGGAAGTGAAAAGTGAAAGTGAAGTTGCTCAGTCATGTCAGACTCTTAGCGACCCCATGGACTGTAGCCTACCAGGCTCCTCCATCCATGGGATTCCAGGCAAGAGTACTGGAGTGGGGTGCCATTGCCTTCTTCGTAGATGGACCTGGAGATTACCATATTAAGCTAAGCTAGCTAAACAGAAAAAGACAAATATCATATTATATTTCTTATATGTAAGATATAAATCGAAAATATTAATAGATACAAATGAACTTATATACAAAACAGAAATATAAACAGACATATAAAACAAATGTATGGTTACCAAAGGGGAAACAGGGGAGGGATAAATTAGGTGTTGGGGATTACTATATGAATTACTATATATAAGATAGATATTCAATAAGGACCTACTACAGAGCACAGAGGCTATACTCAGTATTTTGTAATAACCTGTAAGAGATCACTATCATTATCTGTAAAGTGAATAGATAAACTCTCTGTTGTGACTGGAAAAATTTTCCAATGTTAAATGGAAATGTTGGGGCAAAAGCATATTCAGTGTTCCATTTTTAGATATTAGGTAACCCCCTAAACTTATACAAAAACACAAGCCAAAATCCCTTGGAATTACATGAATTCAAGGAAATTTAAATTTACAAGAAATATGAGATTCCTTTCTGATTGTCCTTAAGATTTAATCTTCAAAAATGTAGAAATGACAACTTCTGTGTGATCTTAAAGAAATACAATAGGTAATAATGATTTAATTGCAACATGAATGATTAAAAACCAAAGCATTTTCTGTGTAAGAATATGTGTTTAGGAGGGATAGAGAAAGGGTCCAAATGATGGTTTGTAAAGTTCTGTCTGGGACATTATGTATACATTGCACACTTTTATCTAATCTCAGATAAAAATAATTTTTAAAAATCCCCACCGAAAGATACTGTTTAACACAATTGAGAGAGTAGTCTAGCAATTATATCTTAGAATGTTTTACAGTTTGTGTTAACTGAATTTGTCAGATTATGCATTTATGTTTAATGATAAAAACCTCTTTAATTCTGAAACAGTATAAAATACACTGTAACTAACTTCTCAATAATATGTATTAAAATGTATAAGTTGTAAATGAGACTAATACATGAAATCACATTTGCTTTTAAGACAGACCTTCATGTGGTCTATTTTATATCTTTCTTGTACATGAGATTTACATACTAGTATACAATATCAAATTAATCCAGATTAGGTTTATTACTCTACTGTTCCATTTTGCTTCCTAAAGAAAAATAACATAAGCACTAGGATTTAAAAATATGTACATATACTGTGGTTATCACTACACACTGATGGCAAAAATTTTTAGCAGATAACTTGATAGATTCTCAACCATTTTTTGCTTCTACCAATGGATTATATGAGTTACAGTTGCTCCACATTTTCACCTGTACTTGAGATCTTCAGTTTTAATTTAGTAATTCTATTGAGTATGTAATGGAACACATTGTGGATTTGACTTGTGCATTTCTAATTATTAGTAAGGTAGAGATGGGAATACCAGACCACCTGATCTTCCTCTTAAGAAATCTGTATGCAGGTCAGGAAGCAACAGTTAGAACTGGTCATGGAACAACAGACTGGTTCCAAATAGGAAAAGGAGTACGTCAAGGCTGCATATTGTCACCATGTTTATTTAACTTATATGCAGAGTACATCATGAGAAATGCTGGACTGGAAGAAACACAAGTTGGAATCAAGATTGCCGGGAGAAATATCAATAACCTCAGATATGCAGATGACACCACTCTTATGGCAGAAAGTGAAGAGGGGCTAAAAAGCCTCTTGATGAAAGTGAAAGTGGAGAGTGAAAGGGTTGGCTTAAAGCTCAACATTCAGAAAACGAAGATCATGGCATCTGGTCCCATCACTGCATGGGAAATAGATGGGGAAACAGTGGAAACAGTGTCAGACTTTGTTTTTCTGGGCTCCAAAATCACTGCAGATGGTGACTGCAGTCATGAAATTAAAAGACGCTTACTCCTTGGAAGGAAAGTTATGAGCAACCTAGATAGCATATTCAAAAGCAGAGACATTACTTTACCAACAAAGGTTCGCCTAGTCAAGGCTATGGTCTTTCCTGTGGTCATGTATGGATGTGAGAGCTGGACTGTGAAGAAGGCTGAATGCCGAAGAATTGATGCTTTTGAACTGTGGTGTTGGAGAAGACTCTTGAGAGTCCCTTGGACTGCAAGAAGATCCAACCAGTCCATTCTGAAGGAGATCAATCCTGGAATTTCTTTGGAAGGAATGATGCTAAAGCTGAAACTCCAGTATTTTGGCCACCTCATGCGAAGAGTTGACTCATTGGAGAAGACTCTGATGCTGGGAGGGATTGAGGGCAGGAGGAGAAGGGGACGACAGAGGATGAGATGGCTGGATGGCATCACTGACTCGATGGATGCGAGTCTGAGTGACCTCCGGGAGCTGGTGATGGACAGGGAGGCCTGGCGTGCTGCGGTTCATGGGGTCGCAAAGAGTCGGACACGACTGAGCGACTGATCTGATCTGATCTGATTAACTTGGCTATTTGAATATCTTCTAGGAGTAAAAATTTTCTAATGGGTTCTGGGTTTTCTTTCTTTGATTTGAGGATTTATTTATCGATTGTATTATTGCAAACAATCAGTGATTTGCAAATTTATTGTAACTCACTATCTAAAAGATTTAATTGATTAGGAAGGATTATTTTATATGTGTAATTTTATAGATATAGATGTTTAATTTGAAGACAGGAAATCAAATGTCTCACTTCTAAAATGTTAGACATATTAATTACTGTATCAACATATCCAAATGTAATATACTAGCATTTGATAACTTGGTAATATTATGATATACTATATAATGTGATTTTAATCAGTAATTTTGTTTTTTGGGGTCATATTAAAAAAATTGGACTGTGTTGTCTAATTAATGTCTAAATCAATTATAGAAGATCTTTTAAAGTAAATCATTACTGATTTTCTTATTTTGTTATTTTGTGTATTTCATAATTATTGGAACAGATATGATGATAATTTGTTATACCTTTGGTATACAAATTGAACTATTGTTCTTCTTTGTTATGATTATATTTCAACATAATTAAATAATTAGTAACTGCACCTCAAAGTAAATTTAGATGTTTTCATTAAAAAAAGCTGAGCACAACCATTATTTCAAACAGAGTATATATTTTGTGATTTATGATATGATACAATATATAATCTATGATATCAACCAAAATCTAAAATTCAAGAACTTGGTTTCATAGGCCCACTGTTTTCAAAGAATAAACATTTATAAGGAAAACCAAAATCTCAAGATTACTGTTTATAAGGGCTATCATATTTTCATTTCTTTCTAAACATCTGCTGACTGCCTCAGAACTCTTTATAGTGTCTCTGATATGGACAAGCTTTGTATATCTTTGTGGAATAAATCTATAGGCTACAATGTCTATAGCATTTAAAAAGTACTAGAGTAAACAGGATGAGGGATTACAGTACTGCAATACAGGCACAACTTAGCTCACAGCAGTTAATTACCAAAGGTAGCACTGAATTATAATTTTACAAATGAATTAATAATCCTCCATCCCCAGTGAGTGGGTTAATGGTGGATAGAGGAAGAGCAACAGGTATTCCATTTTAGGGCAGAAAAAAATTATATAGTAATAACTTGGGTAGTAATATTTGGGCAAGCACTGCTCTTTTACATAATTTGCCAACATTTTTCTTGAAAATGCTGGCATACAGGCATGCAGATAAAGAACTAGGGTGAAAGAAATTTGAGTTTTGGTTTTCCCAGTAAAAGAAAGAAAGTTACAACCATCTTTGAAGCGGTCAAAATGTAGATGACAATTGTTGCTCTGAGCATTGTTTTTCCTTAAATTGACTTTCTCATCTAAATGGATTTGTTAGTTACTGAATTTATAGTCATGAACCTCAAAGAAAATGCTTAATTAATTTTAATAAGTCCTAATTGGTTATTTATTAACAATCCACTGTGAAAGTGAAAAGTGAAAGTGAAAGTTGCTCAGTTGTGTCTGATTCTTTGTGATGGCATGGACTATACAGTTCATTGAATTCTCCAGGCCAGAATAATGGAGCGGGTAGTTCTTCCCTTCTCCAGGGGATCTTCCCAACCCAGGGATCAAACCCAGGTCTGCCAAATTGTAGGCAGATTCTTTGCGATTTCTATTTTTACTCTGGTAAGTATTCATATGATACTATTAGGATTGACTTCACTTTAAGAGAGAAAATGGACTTTGCTCAAACAAGTTGACTAGACATTTTGGAAAACTTCTGAATGACCATAGAGGAATATGAAGTCTGTGATGCATAGTGCAAAACTAACATCATATGTAACAGTCTTTCTCTCTTCAAAATACATAATTTTTTAGCCATAATATTCAAATATTTCAAATTGAAGAGCTGAGCGGCTCAACACAATGTTCAACACCGAACTGCTCTTCTAAATTGTTGTTTGATATATTTATGAATAAATAAAAATGATCATCTATAATGAGACCCCTTGTCCAAGGTAAGGCGGAATGGCTGTGCTTTGCTGGAGCAGCTGTGAAGAGATACCCCACGCCCAAGGTAAGAGAAAACCAAGTAAGATGGTAGGTCTTGCAAGAGGGCATCAGAGGGCAAACACACTGAAACCATACTAACAGAAAACTAGTCAATCTAATCACACTAGGATCACAGCCTTGTCTAACTCAATGAAACTAAGCAATGTCTGTGGGGCAACCCAGGATGGGTGGGTCATGGTGGAGAGATCTGATAGGATGTGGTCCACTGGAGAAGGGAATGGCAAACCACTTCAGTATTCTTGCCTTGAAAACCCCATGAACAGTATGAAAAGGCAAAATGATAGAATACTGACAGAGAAACTCCCCAGGTCAGTAAGGGCCCAATATGCTACAGGAGATCAGTGGAGAAATAATTCCAGAAAGAATGAAGGGATGGAGCCAACGCAAAAACAATACCCAGTTGTGGATGTGACTGGTGATTAAAGCAAGATCCGATGCTGTACAGAGCAATATTGCATAGGAACCTGGAATGTCAGGTCCATGAATCAAGGCAAATTGGAAGTGGTCAAATAAGAGATGGCCAGAGTGAATGTCGGCATTCTAGGAATTAGCGAACTCAAATGGACTGGAATGGGTGAATTTAACTCAGATGACCATTATATCTACTACTGTGGGCAGGAATCCCTCAGAAGAAATGGAGTGGCCATCATGGTCAACAAAAGAGTCTGAAATGCAGTAGGTGGATGCAATCTCAAAAAAGACAGAATGATCTCTGTTCATTTCCAAGGCAAACCATTCAATGTCACAGTAATCCAAGTCTATGCCCCAACCAGTAATGCTGAAGAAGCTGAAGTTGAATGGTTCTATGAAGACCTACAAGACCTTTTAGAACTAACACCCAAAAAAGATGTCCTTTTCATTCTAGGGGACTGGAATGCAAAAGTAGGAAGTCAAGAAACACCTGGAGTAACAGGCAAATTTGGCCTTGGAACACAGAATGAAGCAGGGCAAAAACCAACAGAGTTTTGCCAAGAAAATGCACTGGTCATAGCAAACACCCTCTTCCAACAACACAAGAGAAGACTCTATACATGGACATCACCAAATGGTCAACACTGAAATCAGATCAATTATATTTTTTGCAACCAAAGAAGGAGAAGCTGTATACAATTAGCAAAAACAAGACGAGGAACTGACTGTGGCTCAGACCATTAACTCCTTATTGCCAAATTCAGACTGAAATTCAAGAAAGTAGGGAAAACCGCTAGACCATTCAGGTATGACCTAAATCAAATCACTTATGATTATACAGTGGAAGTGAGAAATATATTTAAGGGCCTAGATCTGATAGACAGAGTGCATGATGAACAATGGAATGAGGTTCATCACATTTCACAGGAGACAGGGATCTAGACCATCCCCATGGAAAAGAAATGCAAAAAAGCAAAATGGCTGTCTGGGGCGGCCTTACAAATAGCTATGAAAAGAAGAGAAGCGAAAAGCAAAGGAGAAAAGGAAAGATATAAGCAACTGAACGCAGAATTCCAAAGAATAGCAAGAAGAGATAAGAAAGCCTTCTTCAGCGATCAATGCAAAGAAGTAGAGGAAAACAACAGAATGGGAAAGACTAGGGATCTCTTCAAGAAAATCAGAGATACCAAAGGAACATTTCATGCAAAGATGGACTCGATAAATGACAGAAATGGTATGGACCTAAAAGAAGCAGAAGATATTAAGAAGAGGTGGCAAGGATACACAGAAGAACTGTAGAAAAAAGATCTTCATGACCCCGATAATCACGATGGTGTGATCACTGATCTAGAGCCAGACATCCTGGAATGTGAAGTCAAGTGGGCCTTAGAAAGCATAACTACGAACAAAGCTAGTGGAGGAGATGGAATTCCAGTTGAGTTATTCCAAATCCTGAAAGATGATGCTGTGAAAGGGCTTCACTCAATATGCCAGCAAATTTGGAAAACTCAGCAATGGCCACAGGACTGGAAAAGGTCAGTTTTCATTCTAATCCCAAAGAAAGGCAATGCCAAAGAATGCTCAGACTACCGCATAATTGCACTCATTTCACACGCTAGTAAAGTAATGCTCAAAATTCTCCAAGCCAGGCTTCAGCAATATGTGAACCATGAACTTCCTGATGTTTAAGCTTGTTTTAGAAAAGGCAGAGGAACCAGAGATCAAATTGCCAACATCTGCTGGATCATGGAAAAAGCAAGAAAGTTCCAGAAAAATATGTATTTCTGCTTTATTGACTATGCCAAAGCCTTTGACTGTGTGGATCACAATAAACTGTGGAAAATTCTGAAACAGATGGGAATACCAGACCATCTGATCTGCCTCTTGAGTAATTTGCATGCAGGTCACTAATCAACAGTTAGAACTGAACATGGAATAACAGACTGGTTCCAAATAGGAAAAGGAGTACATCAAGGCTGTCTATTGTCACCCTGCTTATTTAACTTGTATGCAGAATACATCATGAGAAACGCTGGACTGGAAGAAACACAAGTTGGAATCAAGATTGCTGGGAGAAATATCAATAACCTCAGATATGCAGATGACACCACCCTTATGGCAGAAAGTGAAGAGGAACTAAAAAGCCTCTTTGGCTATTCGAGGTTTTTTGTGTTTCCATACAAATTGAGAAATTATTTGTTCTAGCTCTGTGAAGAATACCGTTGGTAGCTTGATGGGGATTGCATTGAATCTATAAATTGCTTTGGGTAGTATACTCATTTTCACTATATTGATTCTACCAATCGACGAACATGGTATATTTCTCCATCTATTAGTGTCCTCTTTAATTTCTTTCAGCAGTGTTTTATAGTTTTCTAAATATAGGTCTTTAGATTCTTTAGGAAGATATATTCCTAAGTATTTTATTGTTTTCATTGCAATGGTGAATGGAATTGTTTTCTTAATTTCTCTTTCTATTTTCTCATTATTAGTGTACAGGAATGCAAGGGATTTCTGTGTGTTAATTTTATATCCTGCAACTTTACTGTATTCATTGATTAGTTCTAGTAATTTTCTGGTGGAATCTTTAGGGTTTTCTACGTAGAGGATCATGTCATCTGCAAACAGTGAGAGTTTTACTTCTTCTTTTCCAATGCCTGGGACTGGAGCACTGGGATGAACTGGAGGGATGGTGTGGGAAGGGGGGAGGGAGGAGGGTTCAGGATGGGGAACACGTGTATTCTGGTGGTGGATCCATCTCGATGTATAGTAAAAGTAATACAATATTGTAAAGTTAAGAAAAATTTAAAAAATAATAATAATAATTAAAAAAAAATAAAAGCCAAAAAAAAAAAAAAAAAAGCCTCTTGATGAAGGTGAAAGTGGAGAGTGAAAAAGTTGGCTTAAAGCTCAACATTCAGAACACGAAGATCATGGCATCTGGTCCCATCACTTCATGGGAAATAGATGGGGAAACAGTGCAAACAGTGGCTGACTTTATTGTTCTGGGCTCCCAAATCACTACAGACAGTGACTGCAGCCATGAAATGAAAATACGCTTACTCCTTGGAAGGAAAATTATGACCAACCTTTATCACATATTCAAAAGCAGAGACATTACTTTGCCAACAAAGGTTCGCCTAGTCAAAGCTATTATTTTTCCTGTGGTCATGTATGGATGTGAGAGCCGGAATGTGAAGAAGGCTGAGCACCAAAGAATTGATGCTTTTGAACTGTGTTGTTGGGGAAGACTCTTGAGAGTTCCTTGGACTGCAAGGAGATCCAACCAGTCCATTCTGAAGGAGATCAGCCCTGGGATTTCTTTGGAAGGAATGATGCTAAAGCTGAAACTCCAGTATTTTGGCCACCTCATGGGAAGAACTGACTCATTGGAGAAGACTGTGATTCTTGGAGGGATTGCGGGCAAGAGGTGAAGGGGACGATAGAGGATGAGATGGCTGGATGGCATCACAGACTCGATGGATGTGAGTCTCAGTGACCTTCAGGAGTTGGTGATGGACAGGGAGGCCTGGCGTTTTGTGATTCATGGTGTCACAAAGACTCGGACACGACTGAGTGACTGATCTGATCTGATCTGATGATGTCTCTCGGAGAAGGCAGTGGCACCCCACTCCAGTAGTCTTCCCTGGAAAACTCCATGGATAGAGGAGCCTGGTAGTGTGCAGTACATGGGGTTGTGAAGAGTTGGACATGACTGAGCGGCTTCACTTTCACTTTTCATTTTCATGCATTGGAGAAGGAAATGGCACCCACTTTAGTGTTCTTGCCTGGAGAATCCCAGGGACGGTGGAGCCTGGTGGGCTGCCATCTTTGGGGTCACACAAAGTAGGACACGACTGAAACAACTTAGCAGCAGCAGAATAATCAGTTCAGTTCAGTTCAGTCGCTCAGTGTCCAACTCTTTGAGACCCCATGAATTGCAACATGACAGGCCTCCCTGTCCATCACCATCTCCCAGAGTTCATTCAAACTCACGTCCATCCAGCATCTCATCCTCTGTCGTACCCTTCTCCTCTTGCCCAAAATCCCTCCCAGCATCAGAGTCTTTTCCAATGAATCAACTCTTTACATGAGGTGGCCAAAGTACTGGAATTTCAGCTTTAGCATCAGTCCTTCCAAAGAACACTCAAGACTGATCTCCTTTAGAATGAACTGTTTGGATCTCCTTGCAGTCCAAGGGACTCTCAAGAGTCTTCTCCAACACCACAGTTCAAAAGCATCAGTTCTTTGGCGCTCAGCTTTCTTCACAGTCCAACTCTCTCATCCATACATGACTTCTGGAAAAACCATAGCCTTGACTAGATGGACTTTTGTTGGCAAAGTAATGTCTCTGCTTTTGAATATGTGATCTAGGTTGGTCATAACTTTCCTTCCAAGAAGGAACTATCTTTTTTTTTTTTTTTTTGCTTTCAGAGTAAGCGTCTTTTAATTTCATGGGTGCAGTCACCATCTGCAGTGATTTTGGAGCCCCCCCAAAATAAAGTCTGACACTGTTTCTACTGTTTCCTCATTTATTTCCCATGAAGTGATGGGACCAGATGCCATGATCTTCGTTTTCTGAATGTTGAGCTTTAAGCCAAATTTTTCACTCTCCTCTTTCACTTTCATCAAGAGGCTTTTAGTTCCTCTTCACTTTCTGCCATAAGGGTGGTGTCATCTGCATATCTGAGGTTATTGATATTTCTCCCAGCAATCTTGATTCCAGCTTGCACTTCTTCCAGCCCAGTTTTTCTCATGAATACAAACTTTTAAATAAAAGACTGGCTACAGAGATTTTGAGGGGACCTGTGTAAATGCAAAGTCCTGAAGCTAAACTTTGTCACTGTTACTGTTGTTTATTTGCTAAGTTGTGCCCACGTCTTTTGCAACGCCATGGACTGTAGCTCATCAGATTCTTCTGTCCATCAGATTTCCCAGGCAAGAATACTGGAGTGGGTTGCTATTTCCTTCTCCAAGGGTCTTTCTGGCGCAGAGATTGGACCTCTTTCTCCTAAACTGGCAGGCAGCTTTTTACTCCATTGAGCCACCATGGAAGCCCATTAGTCTCATGGTATATGTACTTCTGCAATGGTTCTTCTCGAGTTGACTAGCTCTGCACAGAGATATGTATTCATAGTTAAGTATTGCACATCTGTATGTCTCTGTTCCATCACAACCATTTGACAATGTCCAAGCTACCCTATTCTGATATCTTGGATTCCGTTTACATTCCTTTTTTTTTGTTCAGTGTTACATATCTCTTAACATGTGTATAACTAAGTTAGTCATTATGTATATTGTTTACTTCCCCACTAGATGGTAAGATACATAAGATCAGCGGTTTTTCTTTATTTGGTTTATTTATGATTTTCAAATGTTTAGATCCTTATCTGGCACAAGGTAGGGACATAACAAAAATTAGTTAATTAAATGAATGATGTGACAACCTTATTTTTCACCAGTGAAATACACAATGAAATACCACTCAATACAGTGTCCATCATTAATTCTCTAAAAACATAAATTAGCTTGGTTATGTCTGTTTAAAAATTTTAAAAAATGTTTTCCCATCGATATTAAAATTAATCATCAAATCCTTAATATGACCTACAAATTCTACATAATCTGATTCCAAGTTTTTCTCTAACTTCATTCTATGTCAGTCTTTAAAAAATTTCTAAAGCATAATCCACCTAATCTGCATTTCTATCTCATTCAAAACCCTCAAATACTTTTGGTTTTGCCTTCACATCCTCCTCACCTACCATTATCCACATTTTATTCATCTCTCTTTCCTAAACACCCACATACACATACACACACATCATCATCTCTAGTAGATTGCAAGCTTCTTAAGAGAAAATTAAGCTTTATCTGATAATAAATTTAGCATATCATAGTGAATGGCACTTAGTGAATATTAAACTAGTGTTTGGGGAATACAAGAAGTTATCATATGGCATAACTGAAAATTCATATAGAAGTTCTTTCATAACAGAATATACACAAAATTATTATTTTTTAAATTTTATTAAAAAACTTAAAACACAATTTTCACTCAGGAAGTATAAGCTGTATTATAAATAGAAAAAACACAAATATTATAAAAGACTTTCAATCTCTTTATCTTCTTTAGTAAGTACATGATAAAAACACTTGATCTTTTCTATAGAAATTATTCTCTTCTTGTCTGCACACTAGCATGTATTTTCATTTAGAGTCTACTGACCTCAATATCCCCAGGTGATTGGAAACTGATATCCCAAGACAACATTTACTGAATCTAGACTTTCTGTCACCCATATAATCTTTGTGATTGTGGCCTTCACTGCTCACACATGCAGGGATAAATGGAATGGAATAATGCATGAGGTGCCTGCACTTGAACTCATGTATTACATAACCGGTCTTAACCTTAACCTGGGGATATTTCTACAGGGAGAATGAATAGAGGTATAATCCTTCTATTTTCTTGCTAACTGTGATTTCACATACATATATATATATATATATATTTTTTTTTTTCATCCAAACTAAATTCACCTTGCTATGACATTGATGAATGTCTCCCAAGTCCTACATCATATAGGAACCAACCTTGCATGATGCTGGAACAATGGGAGCTCACATAGATTGGAAATGTAAATGAAAAAAGTAATTTACAGTGAAACTTTTCTGTGTCTAGTAAAATTGAAGCTCTGCATATACTTTGAACAGTATGGCCCTTAGCTCCATACCCTAGAAAAATGGTGTCAGAATCACAACATGAAAATCTAGTGAAGCATTGCTTCTACTGACAAAATATTAAAAACTTTCAAAATATCCTGAGATGCTGAATCAATGAATATTCTGAGGTGTAATCATACAGGTGTGAAATAGATAATAGAGTTACTGATATAAACGTATAAATTACACTAGTTTGCTATAGTGGAAAAGTTGCAGAATAATATATACACTATGCAGGATATGCCTCACAATGGTAGATATAGGACATAAAAATACAAAATACAAAATTAATATTATTTTTCTCTAAGCTAAACAGTGAAAATTGACCACTATCTGAAATTCTGCATCCTTGATGAAGTACCAATGATGATTCCTCTTACACTCAGGAAACACAGGCTTAAAAAGTCCATACACAGTGACAGAGGGGTGGAGGTGGATTATGTGATTTAAACCTGGCCAATTGCAGTCACCAGGAAACTTTTAGTAGAGTTATAAGAGAAATTGCTCACCAAATGAGTTTAATAAGCTGGGAACACACAGTTCCTTGGTTATTGTGGCAAGCATGGCTGTCACCTGAGGGAAGCTTGCCTTATAGGCAGAGAGTGACTAATTTTCGTTTCAAAATATTTTTTACCTAGCTTCCCTGGAGGCTCAGATGGGAAAGAATCTGCCTGCAGTGCAAAAGACCTGGGTTTGATCCCTGGGTTAGGAAGATCCCCTGGAGTAGGAAATAGAAGCCTACTCCAGTATTCTTGTTTATAGAATTCCATGGACAGAAGAGCCTGGCAGGTACAGTCCATGGGGTTGTAAAGAGTCAGAAAGGACTGAATGACTAACACTTTCACTTTCATGTAATAAACAGTATTTATGAGTTTTAATGCCCTCTTTCAGCACATTTATTCTTTCACAAATGGTTGAGTAATCATTTAAAATTATTAAATTAATACTTGGATCAGAGCATTTACATTAGAGATATTGTAATTGATAAAAAAAAAAAAATTGGAATTTGAAAACCAGTGTGTGATATCAGTGAGGAATGGAGAAAAAAAAAAAAATTAAGAAACAAGATTCAGAATCCCAGTGGTATGCTGAAAAAATTGCTTAACATTTTTGTTCAAAATAATTTAGACACCTATCCAAATTATTTAAAAATTAAATACCAGATGGACTAATTTGTTCAATAAAAGTAGAATATAAACAAGTAGAACTAAATTAAGCATTCATTTTGTGGAATGGGAAGGAAGAAATTATAAAAGAGCAAATGAAATTTAAAAATTTTCCATATTATTAATTCTATGAATGCAGATTAAAACAACTTGATAGCATTTTCTCTATGAGATTGTAAAAAAAATTATAATTTCTTTTGCTAAATGTTGCACAAGTTGTAATTGAATGAACATTTTAATGCATTCTTGAGAATATCAGATCAGATCAGATCAGATCAGTTGCTCAGTCGTGTCTGACTCTTTGTGACCCCAGGAATCGCAGCACGCCAGGCTTCCCTGTCCATCACCAGCTCCCGGAGGTCACACAGACTCACATCCATCGAGTCAGTGATGCCATCCAGCCATCTCATCCTCTGTCATCCCCTTCTCCTCCTGCCCCCAATCCCTCCCAGCATCACAGTCTTCTCCAATGAGTCAACTCTTTGCATGAGGTGGCCAAAATACTGGAGTTTCAGCTTTAACATCATTCCTTCGAAAGAAATCCCAGGCCTGATCTCCTTCAGAATGGACTGGCTGGATCTCTTTGCAGTCCAAGGGACTCTCAAGAGTCTTCTCCAACACCACAGTTCAAAAGCATCAATTCTTCGGTGCTCAGCCTTCTTCATAGTCCAGCTCTCACATCCATAAATGACCACAGGAAAGACCATAGCCATCACTACACAAATCTTTGTTGGCAAAGTAATGTCTCTGCTTTTGAATAGGCTATCTAGGTTGGCAATAACATTCCTTCCAAGGAGTAAGCGTCTTTTAATTTCATGGCTGCAGTCACCATCTGCAGTGATTTTGGAGCCCAGAAAAATAAAGTCTGACACTGTTTCCAATGTTTCTCCATCTATTTCACATGTAGTGATGGGACCAGATGCCATGATCTTCGTTTTCTGAATGTTGAGCTTTAAGCCAACCTTTTCACTCTCCACTTTCACTTTCATCAAGAGGCTTTTTAGCCCCTCGTCACTTTCTGCCATAAGGGTGGTGTCATCTGCATATCTGAGGTTATTGATATTTCTCCCAGCAATCTTGATTCCAACTTGTGTTTCTTCCAGTCCAGCATTTCTCATGATGTACTCTGCATATAAGTTAAATAAACATGGTGACAATATACAGCCTTGACGTACTCCTTTTCCTATTTGGAACCAGTCTGTTGTTCCATGACCAGTTCTAACTGTTGCTTCCTGACCTGCATACAGATTTCTCAAGAGGCAGATCAGGTGGTCTGGTATTCCCATCTCTTTCAGAACTTTCCACAGTTTATTGTGATCTACACAGTCAAAGGCTTTGGCGTACTCAATAAAGCAGAAGTAGATGTTTTTCTGGAACTCTCTTGCTTTTTCCATGATCCAGAGGATGTTGGCAATTTAATCTCTGGTTCCTCTGCCTTTTCGAAAACCAGCTTGCACATCAGGAATTTCACAGTTCACATATTGCTGAAGCCTGGCCTGGAGAATTTTGAGCATTACTTTACTAGCGTGTGAGATGAGTGCAATTGTGCGGTAGTTTGAGCATTCTTTGGCATTGCCTTTCTTTGGGATTGGGATGAAAACTGACCTTTTCCAATCTTGTGGCCACTGCTGAGTTTTCCAAATTTGCTGGCATATTGAGTGCCGCACTTTCACAGCATCATCTTTCAGGATTTGGAATAGGTCCACTGGAATCCCATCACCTCCACTAGCTTTGTTCATAGTGATGCTTTCTAAGGCCCACTTGACTTCACATTCCAGGATGTCTGGCTCTAGGTCAGTGATCACACCATCATGTTTATCTGGGTCGTGAAGCTCCTTTTTGTACAGTTCTGTGTATTCTTGCCAACTCTTCTTAATATCTTCTGCTTCTGGTAGGTCCGCTGGAGAAGGGAATCGCAAACCACTTCAGTATTCTTGCCTTGAGAACCCCATGAACAGTATGAAAAGGCAAAATGATAGGATACTGAAAGAGAAACTCCGCAGATCAGTAGGGGCCCAATATGCTACAGGAGATAAGTGGAGAAATAACTCCAGAAAGAATGAAGGGATGGAGCCAAAGCAAAAAGAATACCCAGCTGTGGATGTGTCTGGTGATAGAAGCAAAGTCCTAGGCTGTAAAGAGCAATATTGCATAGGAACCTGGAATGTCAGGTCCATGAATCAAGGCAAATTGGAAGTGGTCAAACAAGAGATGGCAAGAGTGAATGTCGACATTCTAGGAATTATCGAACTCAAATGGACTGGAATGGGTGAATTTAACTCAGATGACCATTATATCTACTACTGTGGGCAGGAATCCCTCAGAAGAAATGGAGTGGCCGTCATGGTCAACAAAAGAGTCTGAAATGCAGTACTTGGATGCAATCTCATAAAAGACAGAATGATCTCTGTTCCTTTCCAAGGTAAACCATTCAATGTCACAGTAATCCAAGTCTATGCCCCAACCAGTAATGCTGAAGAAGCTGAAATTGAATGGTTCTATGAAGACCTACAAGACCTTTTAGAACTAACACCCAAAAAAGATGTCCTTTTCATTCTAGGGAACTGGAATGCAAAAGTAGGAAGTCAAGAAACACCTGGAGTAGCAGGCAAATTTGGCCTTGGAACACGGAATGAAGCAGGGCAAAGACTAACAGAGTTTTGCCAGGAAAATGCACTGGTCATAGCAAACACCCTCTTCCAATAACACAAGATAAGACTCTATACATGGACATCACCAGATGGTCAACACTGAAATCAGATCGATTATATTCTTTGCAGCCAAAGATGGAGAAGCTCTGTACAGTCAGCAAAAACAAGACCAGGAACTGACTGTGGCTCAGACCATGAACTCCTTATTGGCAAATTCAGACTGAAATTGAAGAAAGTAGGGAAAACCACTAGACCATTCAGGTATGACCTAAATCAAATCCCTTATGATTATACAGTGGAAGTGAGAAATAGATTTAAGGGCCTAGATCTGATAGATAGAGTGCCTGATGAACTATGGAATGAGGTTCGTGACATTGTACAGGAGACAGGGATCAAGACCATCCCCATAGAAAAGAAATGCAAAAAAGCAAAATGGCTGTCTGGGGAGGCCTTACACATAGCTGTGAAAAGAAGATAAGCGAAAAGCAAAGGAGAAAAGGAAAGATATAAACATCTGAATGCAAAGTTCCAAAGAATAGCAAGCAGAGATAAGAAAGCCTTCTTCAGTGATCAATGCAAAGAAATAGAGGAAAACAACAGAATGGGAAAGACTAGGGATCTCTTGAGAATATACTTAATTTTAAAGCTTTCTGAGAAACATTTACTAGGTCTATCCCAAAATTCATAATTCAGTGTACAATTCAACTCTGTAATTCTACTTTCAGAAGTTTTCAAGATAGCTATCACTGATATATAAATATTATTATGTACAGTAAAAATAAATTCTAAGTGTTCATCTATGATGAGTTGACCAAATAAATTATGACATGTACTTTGTAGATTACTTAGCACTAATGTTAAGGAACCTGCCTGCTAATGCAGAGACATAAAGAGACTTGGATTTTATCCTTGGATCAGGAAGATCTTCTGGAGAAAGAGATGGCAATCCACTCCAGTATGCTTGCCTGGAGAATCCCATGGACAGAGGAGCCTGGTGGACCTCAGCCCATAGGTTCATAAGGTGCAAGATACAAATTAAGCAATTTAGCATGCATGCACACATGCATGCATTTATTGAGTTTCATTTGTTTAAGTATATATACATTTTATTTTTATTTTTTAACTTTTTAATATTGTATTTAAAATATACTTAAGAATCATTTAGTGATGATTTCAAGGTCCAAAATATGTATTGAATTTTTCAACATTTATATTACTATGTTATAAAAAATACAGAGTAATTTTTTTAATGTGAAACCTTAATAATGCCATTAGGGGTTTTTTTTTTTTTTTGCCTATTTTTTATGTTGAATATGTACTTCCTTTATACCAGAATGATTCCAAATTCCAAAATAACACAAAATCATTTAAATCCTTACAGTTAGGCAGATTTGACTATAATGAGGATGATAAGTTGTACAGAATAAGTAGAACTAAATATAGGCATTCATTTTCTGGAAGATTTGACTTTAGCTTTTGTGTGTATGTTTGTTTTTTCTTAATATATATATTTTACTGAAGTATATTGAGAAAATGTTTTAGGTGCACAACAAGGTAATTCAGTTATACATATACACATATATTATTTTTCAGATTATGTTCCATTATAGGTTATTTCAAGATATTGACTATAGTAACCTGTGCTATACAGTAAACCTTTGGTGCTTGTTGTGTTATTTTTCTTTTTAAATTAGAAATCTAGCATTCTATTCATATTAAGCAGATTTGACATTCTTACAAAAGTTTTCTATAAAGTATTTTCAAGAAAGTATAGTTAACATAGAATGCCCACTGGAAAATGAAAAAGCTAATTAAATTTCTAAAATAACAATTTTTCTTTGCTTTGTTTGTGGAATTATATAGAGGATCCAGTTTTTAGCTTTATAATCATACTTTATAATACATACTGAGAACAAACTCATAAATGATATTTTAGCAAATAAAATATTTTATATTCTGCACTAAATTCTTATTGATGCTATAAAAAATCCCACACATTTTGTGGCTTAAAACAATACAAATTTCTTATTGTAGAGCTTTGGATGTCAGAAGCCAAAAATAGGTTTCATTGAGCTAAAAATTTTTCCTCAGAACTGTGTTTCCTCTGGTAGCTTTAAGACATGTTTCTTTGCTTTTCAGGCTTCTGTAATAAAACTATCCAAATTCCTTGATGTGTGGCCCCATGTAACTCTTTCTTGAGCTGCTTTTGTCAGTTCTCTTTTCCTCTGCTCTGGTTAACACATTGCTTTTTCTCTTTGCTTTCACTGTGATGTAACATTCTCTTACTATGATCCATTCTCTCACTTTAGACTCATACCAATAATGCAGGATAATTTTCCCTTCTCTAAAATCCTTAATTCCATCTGCAAGGCACACATAAGGCCTCTTTTGCTTTATCAGTTTAGTTCAGTTGCTGAGTCATGTCTCACTCTTTGTGACCCCATGCACTGTAACACACCAGGCTTTGTTTTCCATCACCAAATCCCAAAGCTTGCTCAAACTCATGTTCATAAAGTTGGTGAGGACATTCAACCATTCCATCCTCTGTCATCCCCTTCTCCTCTTGCCTTCAATCTTTCCCAGCATCAGGGTCTTTTTCAAGGAGTCAGTTCTTTGCATCAGGTGGCCAAAGGATTGGAGTTTCAGCTTCAATATCAGTCCTTCCAATGAACACCCAGGCCTGATCTCCTTTAGGATGGACTGGTTGGATCTTCTTGTAGTCCAAGGGACTCTCAAGAGTCTTCTCCAACTCCACAGTTCAGAAGTATCAATTCTTCAGTGCTCAGCTTTCTTTACAGTCCAACTCTCATATCCATACATGACTACTGGAAGAACTATAACTTTGACTAGATGGACATTTGTCGGCAAAGTAACATCTGTGCTTTTTAATATGCTGTCTAGGTTGGTCATAGCTTTTCTTCCAAGGAGCAAACATCTTTTAATTTCATGGCTGCAATCACCATCTGAAGTGATTTTGGAGCCCCCTCATAAGTAGTTTCTCACTGTTACCACTGTTTTCCCATCTATTTGCCATGAAGTGATGGGACTGGATGCAATGATTTTCATGTTTGTTTGTTTGTTTGTTTTTTTAATAAGATAATATAATCACAGGTCCAGGGATCAGGGTATGAACATGCTTTCAAGTTATTTTTTAGCCTATCAGTGAATATTAACATTAATTTGAAAGATCGATTAAATAGCTCCTTTGTGGATAAACTGATGGTCTAATACTTAATATCAAATTCTTCTCTATAAATGGATAATTTCTGGTTAAATTCATGACAATTAGAGATGTTGACTAAACAAACACATTGGCTTTAGTGGATAGATTAGTTAAGAGTAAACAGCTTTTATATATTTGACACATTCAGTAGTATCAGTAAAATGTGCACATAGATATTACGTGTCAAAAACAATGTATGCTGTTTGAAAATCAGGAAATCAGGTAATGAACTACAGCCTGTGTATGATTTACTAGTTCTATGCAGTAAACTCTATTATCCTTTTCTTCAAGATTCACGTTAAATGCTCCTTCCTCTGGCATCTTCCTTAGTCATTCTAGATATACGAAGTTGATCCTCCTGTGATTTCACAGATTACTTGTCTTTCATATCTGCCATTGTATCACATTTGGTTTATTGACTTAAATAATCATGTCTCCCACTGAATAAAGACCTCTGGTAGTAGGAATATCATATTTATCTTTGCAATGCCTATAACTTGAACAGAGGATAGCAGCCAAATGTGCTCAGTGAACATTTACTGTTTGTGAAGTGAGTAATTAAATACATAGAGAAGACTGAATCATTGAATAAGTAACTTTTAAAAGACAGATATTGCAAGGCTGATTTAAACAAAAATATTGAGAATTTAAATATGACTGTCACTTTACTATCTCTTTTATCCATTTCTCTGGCTTTTAATATTAAGGCCAGTCACAGTGGGAATTTTACATTTGGTACTTTAGTCCTCCCTGGTGCTCATAAATGCAGTTGTTTTATGGAAAAGCAGTTGGCTCTGTATTTTTGGAAGTCACTCTGAGAGCTTTCACGCAGGAGTTTATTATGCTGAAAGTTCTGAAGAGTCATTTTCATGTCAATGATTATACTCCACAGTGCTTTACAGTAAGTGATTCTGGCCTGATTCCCTTTGTTCTCTAAGTATCATATGGTCAATTCTAAAGGATTCCATTATAACTAGATGGTATTCGTGTTATTTAAATATCTGCTGACAGTCAAAGAACTATTTCTGTTCTGTCATGCCATTTTTGTTCATTCAGTGCTTACTGAAATTTCTCTGAGATTCCCAGGAAAAAGCTATTTAAAAATTTCATCTTCATATGAAATTGCTAGTGAGTAAAGGAATAGAAGTAAAAAAATGCAAAAAATACAAATTAAACATAGTAGTCAAATTGTAATTTAAGAATAAGCATATGATATTAAAGCATGACACTTCAAGCTTAATTTGCATTCACATTTGGAAATAAGTAAATAATTTGATTTCTTTGCTGTCAGTAAAGTCACCTTTCCCTTAACTGTATTCTGACATTCCACTTATTTCCTTAATTAGTTGTCCATTGATTAATAACCAATAGCCATCACCTGCACTCTTATCCCACAGCATCCAGCCCAAATAAAACACAGTGATTTCATCTGCTACTGGAGATAAAATATGAATATACATAGTTCAGCTCTTTTTGATTCTTTGTTAAATATTTAATTATCCTTTCTACAATCAGGAGTTGGAAAAAATAAAGGAAACTCTCTTGTATAAGGGGCAGTAATTTCCTTGTATTGAGCTAGATTTGAGTTCTTAGTTCTGTAAAACAATGCATTCCAAAATTTAGACATGAAGGAAATCATGAAAAGCCTTTTTTCATCTATACATCTAAGTTGTGTTTCATATTCCACATATAACACCAGAAACAGAATGTGATTCTTACCAAATACCTACACATATTTTTAACAAGGTTTGAAAGACATAATAGAAAATTTGCCTCTTGAGAAATCTGTATGCAGGTCAGGAAGCAACAGTTAGAACTGGTCATGGAACAACAGACTGGTTCCAAATAGGAAAAGGAGTACGTCAAGGCTGCATATTGTCACCATGTTTATTTAACTTATATGCAGAGTACATCATGAGAAATGCTGGACTGGAAGAAACACAAGTTGGAATCAAGATTGCTGGGAGAAATATCAATAACCTCAGATATGCAGATTACACCACCCTTATGGCAGAAAGTGAAGAGGAACTAAAAAGCCTCTTGATGAAAGTGAAAGTGGAGAGTGAAAAGGTTGGCTTAAAGCTCAACATTCAGAAAACGAAGATCATGGGAAATAGATGGAGAAACAGTGGAAACAGTGTCAGACTTTCTTTTTCTGGGCTCCAAAATCACTGCAGATGGTGACTGCAGCCATGAAATTAAAAGATGCTTACTCCTTGGAAGGAAAGTTATGACCAACCTAGATAGCATATTCAAAAGCAGAGACATTACTTTGCCAACAAAGGTTCGCCTAGTCAAGGCTATGGTCTTTCCTGTGGTCATGTATGGATATGAGAGCTGGACTGTGAAGAAGGCTGAGCACCGAAGAGTTGATGCTTTTGAACTGTGGTGTTGGATAAGACTCTTGAAAGTCCCTTGGACTGCAAGGAGATCCAACCAGTCCATTCTGAAGGAGATCAGCCCTGGGATTTCTTTGGAAGGAATGATGCTAAAGCTGAAACTCCAGTATTTTGGCCACCTCATGCAAAGTGTTGACTCATTGGAGAAGACTGTGATGCTGGGAGGGATTGGGGGCAGGAGGAGAAGGGGACGACAGAGGATGAGATGGCTGGATGGCATCACTGACTCGATGGATGTGAGTCTGAATGACCTCCGGGAGTTTGTGATGGACAGGGAGGCCTGGCATGCTGCAGTTCATGGGGTCGCACAGAGTCGGACACGACTCAGCGACTGATGTGTAATGATAAAACCTTCATAATAGCTACACTATAGCATAACTTGGCTAAAACCTCTGGAGAAAATACATTTTGAGATACCTGTGAAGAGTGATGCTTCTGTTATAACCAGGGTGGAAAGGTTTCTTTATTTTTTTAATGTAAACAACGAATCATTGTGATTCTAACTTTATAATTGGTCACCAGAATCAGAAAGTAGGTAATGGGTTTATAGCTGTTTCAGGTTGCCTGGCCTTGACCTTCTAGAGCATAATTATCAAAGGATCAATCCCTTGTGCCAGATAACCAGAAAAAGGGAGGCAAGGAGTCCCAATGAAAGCCATACTTTAAGTGGATAGACTGTTAGCTTAGCAGTCTGTTAGGCTTGGGGGAGTGAAAAGACATTCTGCTACTTAGTATATATGTCACAAAAGGTCTTCAGAGCCAGGATCCATGAAGGAGTTAATTTTCTAATTGTTGCATAAGACTGAATTTTAAATTTAAGTACTGGGCATTTATGGTATTTGGCCAGTTTGATACTGTTATTATCTGATTTTGCACCTATTCAAAGTTAGAAAAAATATATTGATAGACTAATCTGTTGAATGCAAGTAATTTTCCAGATTCATTCCCTACAGAGATTTTTTTTTAGAGTTGTAGCAATTGCACATACATTATTGGCTAGGCCCAGGAATACCACCCACTGTGAACCAGGATCAGCTCTCTGTCATTTTTTTTTTTTTAATTTATTTTTAATTGGACACTGATTGCTGTACAATGTTGTGTTGGTTTCTGCCATGTGTGCATGTGTGTAAGTCACTTCTTCAGTCCTGTCTGACTCCTTGCAACACAATCGACTGTAGCCCACTGATTTCCTCTGTCCATGGGATTCTCCAAGCAAGAATATGGAGACAAATATATATATATATATTTGTCTCCATATTCTCCATATATATATATATATATATATATATATATATATACTAGAGTGGGTTGCCATTTCCTTCTCTAGGTGATGTTCCCCAGAGCTAGGGATCAAACTCCCATCTCCTGAAAGTCAGGCAGATTCTTTACTGCTAAGCCACATGGGAAGCACCTGGCTTCTGCCATACAACAGCATGAATCAGCCGTAAGTATACATGTGCCCCTCCCTCTGGAAACTCTTTCCCATCCTCCACCCCATCCCACCCCTCTAGGTTGTTACAGAGCACCGTGTTGAATTCCCCATGTTATAGAGCAATTTCCTATTAGCTATCCATTTTACATATAGTAATTGTGTATGTGTCAATGTTATTCTCTCAATTTATCCTACCATCTCCTTTCCCCGTCCACAAGGCTGTTCTCTATCTCTGTGTCTCTATTCCTGTCCAGCATATAGGTTCATCAATACCATTTTTCTAGATTTCATATATGTGCATTGATACATGATACTTGTTTTACTCTTTCTGACTTACTTCACTCTGTAAAACAGGCTATAGGTTCATCCACCTCACTAGAACTAACTCAAATTATTCCCTTTTATGGCTGAATAACCTTCCATTGTATATTTGTACCACATAGTTTTATTATGTTTGTGTGCTTGTTGATTATATAAGCACTGACCATGGATTAGGTATTAACATAGCAAGATTTGTCATGTCATAGATTCCATGACACACAGATATCTTCTATTAAAGGATTATAGCTAATATATAAAATATAAGCATAAATGATATCAATGATAAAACCCAAGATGCCTATCTTTCTTTCAATATTACTGTCTGATCATTTGTATTATACTGCAATATTTACTTAAAATCATTATATTTCATTTTCCTAAATTGATATTTGATATAATTTAATTCTGTTGATACATACTTATTTCTATTGTGTCATTAAGATAGATGTCTTTCCTATTAATATTTATCCTGAAAAGTTATTAAAAACCTAGCTCTTAAACTTTTAAAATTCAGTTTTATTACTAAGAGCACTGTGGTTTATAAGAATGGAAAAATTCCCCCAAATCACAATGAAGTGTTTTTATCATTTACCCTACTCTTACGAGTTTTCATGCATACTAGCAAAGGAAATAAATTGATATATTTAGTACAAATGGTGTGTCACTTGCTCTTTCTGCAAGAGAAAATGTTAGCAGCCATGAAATTAAAAGATGCTTACTCTTTGGAAGCAAAGTTATGACCAACCTAGATAGCATATTCAAAAGCAGAGACATTACTTTGCCAACAAAGGTTCGTCTAGTCAAGGCTATGGTTTTTCCAGTGGTCATGTATGATGTGAGAGTTGGACTGTGAAGAAAGCTGAGCGCCAAAGAATTGATGCTTTTGAATTGTGGTGTTGGAGAAGACTCTTGAGAGTCCCTTGGACTGCAAGGAGATCCAACCAGTCCATTCTGAAGGAGATCAGCCCTGGGATTTCTTTGGAAGGAATGATGCTAAAGCTGAAACTTCAGTATTTTGGCCACCTCATGTGAAGAGTTGACTCATTGGAAAAGACTCTGATGCTGGGAAGGATTGGGGGCAGGAGGAGAAGGGGATTACAGAGGATGAGATGGCTGGATGGCATCAACAACTTGATAGACATGAGTTTGAGTGAACTCCAGAAGTTGGTGACGGACAGGGAGGCCTGGCGTGCTGCAGTTCATGGGGTCGCAAAGAGTTGGACACGACTGAGCGACTGAACTGAACTGAGACTATCGAGGCAAGTGGGATTTTTCAGACACATAAACATGACATCAAACATAGAGGACACTATGGATGGTCTCACCTATTTTCAAAGATACACAGAGAACATTTTCACCACTGCTCTGTCAACTATTATCTTTCTTGACAATTGATGTGCAGGAAGTACTCTTGGTGTTACTTTCTTGATTCAAGACAGTTAGAGGCTTCTGAAAGATTGGTAGCATGAAGAGAGACAGGCAATATTTTAGTATGATAGAGCTGAAATTTTATTAAAAAGATTCTAACACCTTTCCATCAGCAGAGATGGTGACATGATGGATACCTGAATAAGACAAGCAGTAGTTAATGAGTTGCCTATCTTATATGTGACAAATCCATGCAACTGAAAATTCACAATGCTTTCTATAAATTAATTTTGCAATTATAACAAATGTTTAGAAAGTTCCCTGCATATCTTTTTGTAGACTTTAATTATCGTAATTATTGTCATTGCTCTAATAGCCATATGCAACTTTGGAAGCTTTTATACTACATTGAAAGCCAAGAAAATATACATGGAACCATTTGAAAAAGACTAGATTACTTTTGTCTTTTTAATGGTACATTCTTCTACAATTGGAATTTCTCCTTTTACTTATTCCAATAAGGTGCCTTTTCTAACTTAAAGGGTAAATAAATGTTGATCAACATAGCATATATATATATATATATATATATATATATATATATATATATATATATATATATGCACACATATATGGAAACTGGCTACTTTTTCCCATAGAGTAATTAACTTTTAATGAGGAAGAGATAGAGTTGAGTTGCTCTATTAGTTTCTAAAAGCTATCCTAACAAAATTCCACAAACTGGATAACTTAAAATAACAAAAATTCCTTGTCATCATAGTTTTTGGACTCTATAAGTCTGAAATCAAGGTGGTATCAGAGCCAAAACTTCCAAAAACATCTGGAAGAAAATCCTTCCTTGTCTTTTCGAGTTTCTGGGTATCCTAAGTTAAGCAATATTAATTTAATCTCTACCTCAATCTTTACATGGTTGTGTATGTGTCTCTGTTTTTGTGTCCAAATTTCTCTCTTCTTGTAAGAACCAGCCATATTGAATTAAGGGCCTGCCTCACTCCAATATGACATTTTAACTAATTGCATCTGCAATGGCCCTATTTTCAAATAAGGTCATGTTCTGAAGGTTTATGTCTCAATATGTCTTTGAGGGGATGCAAGTCAAGCTGAAATTGATATAACTGCAGGAAAAGGAAGAGAGAAAATGAGAAGAAAATGGATTTTTGCTTAACTTTTCTGAACTCTGAATCAAAGTATGAATCACAGACCTTTTATTGTAAGGTTTTAAAGATGTTAATTTTAAAAAGGTCAAACTATTTATACATGTTTTTACAAAAGCTGAAATTTTCTATCTAAAAAGGATCTTTAAGAGATCTTTGGTCATGACAATATCATACAATGTACTGTTGCTGGGAAAATTTGTGTATATTGTTAATGCATATGTGTCAAACTGATACGTTTTACTGGAAACGAATGTATGGATGTGAGAATTGGAACATAAAGAAGGCTGAGTGCCAAAGAACTGATGATTTTGAATTGTGGTGTTGGAGAAGACTCTTGAGAATCCCTTGGATTGCAATGAGATCAATTCAGTCATTTCTAAAGGAATTCAGTCCTGATTATTTATTGGAAGGACTGATGCTGAAGCTGAAGCTCTAATACTTTGGCCACCAGATGCTAAGAGCCGACTCATTAGTAAAGATCTTGATGCTGGGAAAGATTAAAGGCAGGAGAAGAAGGGGATGATAGAGGACAAGATGGTTGGATGGCATCACTGACTCAAAGGACATGAGTTTGAGTAAGCACTGGGAGATGATAAAGGAAATGGAAGCCTGGCATGCTGCAGTCCATGGGGTCACAAAGAGTTGGACATGACTGAGTAACTGAACAACTCTAACCTATAGGGCTTCTCTGGTGGCTCAGTGGTAAAGAATCTCCTTGCCAAAACAAGAGATGCAAGTTTGATCCCTGGGTCAAGAAGATGACCTAGAGAAGGAAATAGCAACCCATTGCAGTATTCGTGCATGGGAAATCCCATGGACGGAGGATCCTTCTGGTCTAGTCTCAGTTCAGTTCAGTTTGGTCACTCATCATGTCCAACTCTTTGTGAGCCCATGAACAGCAGCACTCCAGGCCTCCCTGTCCATCACCAACTCCCGGAGTTCACCCAAACCCATGTCCATTGAGTTGGTGATGCCATCCAACCATCTCATTCTCTGTTGTCCCCTTCTCTTCCTGCCCTCAATTTTCCCCAGCATCAGGGTCTTTTCCAATGAGTTAGCTCTTCGCATGAGGTGGCCAAAGTATTGGAGTTTCAGCTTCAACATCAGACCTTCCAATGTACACTCAGGACTGGTCTTCTTTAGGATGGACTGGTTGGATCTCCTTGCAGTCCAAGGGATTCTCAAGAGACTTCTCCAACACCACAGTTCAAAGGCATTAATTCTTCGGTGCTCAGCCTTCTTCACAGTCCAGCTCTCACATCCATACATGACTACTGGAAAAACCATAGCCTTGACTAGACGGACCTTTGTTGGCAAAATAATGTCTTTGCTTTTAATATGCTGTCTAGGTTGGTCATAACTTTCCTTCCAAGGAGTAAGCATCTTTTAATTTCATTGGGGCAATCACCATCTGCAGTGATTTTGGAGCCCAGAAAATAAAGTCAGCCACTGTTTCCACTGTTTCCCCATCTATTTGCCATGAAGTGATGGAACTGGATGCCATGATCTTCGTTTTCTGAATGTTGAGTTGTAAGCCAACCTTTTCACTCTCCACTTTCACTTTCATCAAGAGGCTCTTTAGTTCTTCACTTTCTGCCATAAGGGTGGTGTCATCTGCATATCTGAGGTTATTGATATTTCTCCTGGCAATCTTGATTCCAGCTTGTGCTTCTTCCAGCCCAGTGTTTCTCATGATGTACTCTGCATATTAGTTAAATAAGCAGGGTGACAATATACAGTCTTGACGTACTCATTTTCCTATTTGGAACCAGTTTGTTTTTCCATGTCCAGTTCTAACTGTTGCTTCCTGACCTTCATACAGGTTTCTCAAGAGGCAGGGCAGGTGTCCTGGTATTCCCATCTCTTTCAGAATTTGCCACAGTTTATTGCGATTCACACAGTCAAAGGTTTTGGCATAGTCAAGAAAGCAGAAATAGATGTTTTTCTGGAACTCTCTTGCTTTTTCCATGATCCAGTGGATGTTGGCAATTTGATCTCTGGATCCTCTGCCTTTTCTAAAACCAGCTTGAACATCTGGAAGTTCACGGTTCATGTATTCTATGAGGCCACAAAGAGTCAGATATGACTTAGCAACTAAAGAACAATAACTCTAACCTTCATGGTTTAACAGAGGGTGAGATGGTTGGATGGCATCACCGACTCAAAGGATATGAGTTTGAGCAAGCTCTGAGAGTTGGTGATAGACAGGGAACCCTGGCGTGCTACAGTCCATGGGGTCACAAAGCGTCAGACACGTCTGAGTGACTGAAATGAACTGAACTGAACACAGTTTGAAACTTGGATATTAATGATACAGAAAAGGGGACTGATATCCTTACTGTATCAGTAGTTTTAAAATATCAGAACACATGAATTGCAAAAGTATCATTGTTTTTATATCAATGTGTCAAATAAAGATCCCACAATCACATTAAATCAAGTAAAAGGCATAAATATAAATGCACAAACAAAAGCACAGACAGAACATGTTTTAAAGTGAAGGGAATTTCTTCATCAACCCTAATTGTTTGGCTGCTTTCTAATTATATCTATATCTATATCTAATTATATATATCTAATTATATATATATATAATATATATATATCTAATTATATATATATCTAATTATATATATATCTAATATATATATATCTAATTATATATATATTCTAATATATATATATCTAATTATATATATATCTAATTATATATATATAATTAGAAAGCAGCCAAACAATTACCAGAGACTAAAGAATAATAATTTCAATATTAAGAAATTGTATATGCTTGAGATATTAAAAGCTAATTAAACCCAGAGATCCTATAGGATATAGCCCAAGCTTTAAAGCTTGACCATCAATAAATGTATTTCAGATATGGTAATATGATAATGCATATTTTATTAACACCTTTCATTTTTATCATTTTTTTGCATTCAAAAATTTTTATTTTGTTCACCATTTTAATAAAAACAATATCCATTTAATTTTGAATATATTTTGATGCTGTGTAAATATAATATTTAATGCTATAGGCCACCTCTAATTTTCTATGTGAGAAACTACTCTTGAAAATTTCATCAATATATATAAAGGTAATATATTTCTATGTGCAAATGCCTTAGAATAGCAACATATTTCTCTAATCACTTAATTTATATAAAAGGATAAAGTCAGTTAATTTTATTTTGGCTATTTGAATTTTTCATTTAATTGCTGCGATATTTTATATTAAGAAACTGAGTAATAAGTGCAGAAAACTTTACCTTAGAGGACATTTCAATTAATTAAATCCCACACTATGTATTGAATTTTATCTATCTATATATAATATATATATTAATATATCTATATCTGTGAATATATGTCTAGGTATGCACACATTTATGTATCCTCATAAATACAAACTCTAACCACTTTCAGTGATTTACAGTGATTTGAGAAATTCTCTCCACTTTCATATTTTCTTCATCTTTGATTATTTCATTTGCCTCTTAATGCCATCAGCTGAATCGGTCTAGTAAACTTGTTTGAAGCTTATCAGAAGGGATAAATCACTTTAATGAGGGCTATCCTCATTCCTTGAGTATGAGTTATGGATAATTTGAACTTCATATATATATATATACACACATACATATATTATACAGATATAAGTATGGAAAATAAATCTAGTATTTATTCCCTGTGTTAATTTTTTAAGTTAGATTTTAAAGTGTTCCTAAGGGTTCAAATTCTGAGTAGAAAATATTTGAAATACAGCAATAAATATTGACCCTTGTTTTACTAAGGTCAACCACAGATGGCTGACTCCTTACAAACTAACTTAAAAAACCCCAAATCATTAATTATATATTAGATCAGATCAGATCAGTCGCTCAGTCGTGTCCGACTCTTTGCGACCCCATGAACCGCAGCACGCCAGGCCTCCCTATCCATCACCAGCTCCCGGAGGTCACTCAGACTCGCATCCATCGAGTCAGTGATGCCATCCAGCCATCTCATCCTCTGTCGTCCCCTTCTCCTCCTGCCCTCAATCCCTCCCAGCATCAGAGTCTTCTCCAATGAGTCAACTCTTCGCATGAGGTGGCCAAAATACTGGAGTTTCAGCTTTAGCATCATTCCTTCTAAAGAAATTCCAGGATTGATCTCCTTCAGAATGGACTGGTTGGATCTTCTTGCAGTCCAAGGGACTCTCAAGAGTCTTCTCCAACACCACAGTTCAAAAGCATCAATTCTTCGGCGCTCAGCCTTCTTCACAGTCCAGCTCTCACATCCATACATGACCACAGGAAAGACCATAGCCTTGACTAGGCGAACCTTTGTTGGTAAAGTAATGTCTCTGCTTTTGAATATGCTATCTAGGTTGGTCATAACTTTCCTTCCAAGGAGTAAGTGTCTTTTAATTTCATGGCTGCAGTCACCATCTGCAGTGATTTTGGAGCCCAGAAAAACAAAGTCTGACACTGTTTCCACTGTTTCCTCATCTATTTCCCATGCAGTGATGGGACCAGATGCCATGATCTTCGTTTTCTGAATGTTGAGCTTTAAGCCAACCTTTTCACTCTCCACTTTCACTTTCATCAAGAGGCTTTTTAGCCCCTCTTCACTTTCTGCCATAAGGGTGGTGTCATCTGCGTATCTGAGGTTATTGATATTTCTCCCAGCAATCTTGATTCCAACTTGTGTTTCTTCCAGTCCAGCATTTCTCATGATGTACTCTGCATATAAGTTAAATAAACATGGTGACAATATACAGCCTTGACGTACTCCTTTTCCTATTTGGAACCAGTCTGTTGTTCCATGACCAGTTCTAACTGTTGCTTCCTGACTTGCATACAGATTTCTTAAGAGGCAGATCAGGTGGTCTGGTATTCCCATCTCTTTCAGAATTTTCCATAGTTTATTGTGATCCACACAGTCAAAGGCTTTGGCATAGTCAATAAAGCAGAAATAGATGTTTTTCTGGAACTCTCTTGCTTTTTCCATGATCCAGCGGATGTTGGCAATTTGATCTCTGATTCCTCTGCCTTTTCTAAAACCAGCTTGATTAACCAGTATTAACTATATATATATATGGTTAATATAACATAATATTATATATGGTTAATATAACATAATATTAACCATATATATATATATATATTAATTAACCATAATTAACCATTATATAATATAATTAACTCTCGCATCCATACATGACATGGCTGGAAAAATCATAGCCTTGACTAGATGGACCTTTGTTGGCAAAGTAATGTTTCTGCTTTTCAATATGCTATCTATGTTGGTCATAACATTTCTTCCAAGGAGTAAGCTTTAATAATTACTCCTTTCTTCCAAAGAGTAATTTTATATATATATATATATATATATATATATAATTAATCATATATTAACCATATGTATAATATAATAAATAACCATATACATATTAATTAACCATAATTAACCATATATATAATATAATTAATCATACATATATATATTTTTATATATATGGTTTCAGTGTGTCTGCCCTCTGATGCCTTCTTGCAACACCTACTGTCTTACTTGGGTTTCTCTTACCTTGGACATGGGGTGTCCCTTCATGGCTGCTCCAGCAAAGCATAGCCGCTGCTCCTTAACTTGGATGAGAGGTATCTCCTCACTGCTGCCCCTCCTGACCTTGAACGTGGAGTATCTCCTGTAGGCTCTCCTACGCCCGCCCAGCCACTGCTCCTTGGACAGAAAACTAGTCAACCTAATCACACTAGGACCACAGCCTTGACTAACTCAATGAAACTAAGTCATGCCCTATGGAGCCACCTAAGACTGGCAGGTCATGGTGGAGAGGTCTGACAGACTGTGGTCCACTGGAGAAGGGAATGGCAAACCATTTCAGTATTCTTGCCTTGAGAACGCCATGAACAGTTTGAAAAGGCAAAATGATAGAATACTGAAAGAGGAACTCTCCAGGTCAGTAGGTTCCCAATATGCTACTGGAGATCAGTGGAGAAATATCTCCAGAAAGAAAGAAGGGATGGAGCCAAAGCAGAAAAAATACCCAGTTGTGGATGTGACTGGTGATAGAAGCAAAGTCTGATGCTGTACAGCGCAATACTGCATAGGAATCTGGAATGTCAGGTCCATGAATCAAGGCAAATTGGAAGTGGTCAAACAAGAGATGGCCAGAGTGAATGTCGACATTCTAGGAATCAGCGAACTAAAATAGACTGGAATGGGTGAATATAACTCAGATGACCATTACATCTACTACTGCGGGCAGGAATCCCTCAGAAGAAATGGAGTAGCCATGATGGTAAACAAGAGTTTGAAATGCAGTACTTGGATGCAATTTCAAAAATGACAGAATGATCTCTGTTCATTACCAAGGCAAACCATTCAATATCACAGTAATCCAAGTCTATGCCCCAGCTAGTAACACTAAAGAAGCTGAAGTTGAACGGTTCTATGAAGATATACAAGAACTTTTATAACTAACACCTACAAAAGATGTCCTTTTAATTACAGGGGACTGGAATGCAAAAGTAGGAAGTCAAGAAACACCTGGAGTAATGGGAAAATTTGGCCTTGGAATATGGAATGAGGCAGGCCAAAGGCTAATAGAGTTTTGCCAAGAGAATGCACTGGTCATAGCAAACACCCTCTGCCAACAACACAAGAGAAGACTCTACACATGGACATCACCAGATGGTCAACGCCAAAATCAGATTGATTATATTCTTTGCAGTCAAAAATGAAGAACCTCTATACAGGAAGCAAAAAAAAAAAAAAAAAGACTGGGAGCTGACTGTGGCTCAGATCATGAGCTACTTATTGCCAAATTCAGACTGAAATTGAAGAAAATAGGGAAAACCATTAGACCATTCAGGTATGACCTAAATCAAGTCCCTTATGATTATACAGTGAAAGTGAGAAATAGATTTAAGGGCCTAGATCTGATAGATAGAGTGCCTGATGAACTATGGATGGAGGTTTGTGACATTGTACAAGAGACAGGGATCAAGATCATCCCATGGAAAATAAATGCAAAAAAGCAAAATGGCTGTCTGGGGTGGCCTTACAAATAGCTGTGAAAAGAAGAAAAGTGAAAAGAAAAGGAGAAAAGGAAAGATATAAGAATCTGAATGCAGAGTTCCAAAGAATAGCAAAGAGAGATAAGAAACCATTCATCAGCAATCAATGCAAAGAAATAGAGAAAACAACAGAATGGGAAAGACTAGAGATCCCTTCAAGAAAATTAGAGATACCAAGGGAACATTTCATGCAAAGATGGGCTCGATAAAGGACAGAAATGCTATGGACCTAACAGAAGCAGAAGATATCAAGAAGAGGTGGCAAGTACACACAGAAGAACTGTACAAAAAAGATCATGACTCAGGTAATCATGATGGTACGATCACTCACCTAGAGCCAGACATCCTGGAATGCAAAATCAAGTGGGCCTTAGAAAGCATCACTACGAACAAAGCTAGTGGAAGTGATGGAATCCCAGTCGAGCTATTTCACATCCTAAAAGATGATGCTGTGAAAGTGCTGCACTCAATATGCCAGCAAATTTGGAAAACTCAATAGTGGTCACAGGACTGGAAAAGGTCAGTTTTCATTCCTGTCCCAAAGAAAGGCAATGCCAAAGAATGCTCAAACTACTACACAATTGCACTCATCTCACATGCTAGTAAAGTAATGCTCAAAATTCTCCAAGCAGGCTTCAGCAATACGTGAACAGTGAACTTTCAGATGTTCAAATTGGTTTTAGAAAAGGCAGAGGAACCAGAGATCAAATTGCCAACATCTGCTGGATCATGGAAAAAGCAAGAGAATTCCAGAAAAACATCTATTTCTGCTTTCTTGACTATGCCAAAGCCTTTGACAGCGTGGATCACAATAAACTGTGAAACATTCTGAAAGAGATGGGAATACCAGGCCACCTGACCTGCCTCTTGAGAAACCTATATGCAGGTCAGGAAGCAACAGTTAGAACTGAACATGGAACAACAGACTGGTTGCTAATAGGAAAAGGAATACGTCAAGGCTGTCTATTGTCACCCTGCTTATTTAACTTATATGCAGAGTACAGCATAAGAAACGTTGGGATGGAAGAAGCACAAGCTGGAATCAAGATTGCTGGGAGAAATATCAATAACCTCTTATATGCAGATGACACCACCCTTATGGCAGAAAGTGAAGAGGAACTAAAAAGCCTCTTGATGAAAGTGAAAGAGGAGAGTGAAAAAGTTGGCTTAAAGCTCAACATTCAGAAAAGGAAGATCATGGCATCTGGTCCCATCACTACATGGGAATTAGATAGGGAAACAGTGGACACAGTGTCAGAATTTATATTTTGGGCTCCAAAATCACTGCAGATGGTGATTGCAGCCATGAAATTAAAAGACACTTATACCTTTGAAGGAAAATTATGACCAACCTAGATAGCATATTGAAAAGCAGAGACATTACTTTGCCAACAAAGGTTCGTCTAGTCAAGGCTATGGTTTTTCCTTTGTACAGATGTGAGAGCTGGACTGTGAAGAAGGCTGAGTGCTGAAGAATTGATGCTTTTGAATTGTGGTGTTGGACAAGACTCTTGAGAGTCCCTTGGACTGCAAGGAGATCCAACCAGTCCATTCTAGAGGAGATCAGTCCTGGGTGTTCTTTGGAAAGAATGATGCTAAAGCTGAAACTCCAGTACTTTGGATATCTCATGTGAAGAGTTGACTCACTGGAACAGACTCTGATGCTGGGAGGGACTGGGGGCAGGAGGAAAAGGGGATGACAGAGGATAAGATGGCTAGATGGCATCACCACCTTGATGGACATGAGTTTGAGTGAACCCCAGGAGTTGGTGATGGACAGGGAGGCCTGGTGTGCTGCAATTCATGGGGTCGTAAACGTAAACAGTCAGACATGACTAAGTGACTGAACTGACCGAACTGATATGAGCAGAGAAGCCAGAAAACATGTGTCCATCAAATGGAGTATAGAAAAATAGTTTGAACTAGCTTCATGCCTATGTACTGTATATAAGATGAAAAATCCAGTAATTGCAATGAATCTCAGAAGAATGTTCGATGCAAAATCAAGCAGGAAAACATTTCATAGAAATATATATTTACATAAAATATGTATTATAAATATTATTAAATACATAAAATTAATTAGGAATACATATGTATTAAGTAAAAGACAATGAATTAGTATGATGATAAGTGCTAAATTCTGGACCCTAGAATTTGTCTGGAGTCGTAAACCTTCTGTAATAGCCAAAGAAATCCTGAAAAATTTAAACAAAGCTGAAAGCATGATACCTCCTGATTCCAAACTATATTACAAGAGTCTAATAATCCAAATGATATGCTACTAGCATAAAAATAGTCCCATAGACCAATGAACAAAATCAAGAACACAGAAATAGACCCTGCCTATATCAGATCAAATCAGTCTCTCAGTCGTGTCCGACTCTTTGCGACCCGATGAACCGCAGCACACCAGGCCTCCCTGTCCAAAACCAGTTCTCGGACGTCACTAAGACTCACATCCATCGAGTCAGTGATGCCATCCAGCCATCTCATCCTCTGTCGTCCCCTTCTCCTCCTGCCTCCAATCCCTCCCAGCATCAGAGTCTTCTCCAATGAGTCAACTCTTCGCATGAGGTGGCCAAAATACTGGAGTTTCAGCTTTAGCATCATTCCTTCCAAAGAAATCCCAGGGCTGATCTCCTTCAGAATGGACTGGTTGGATTTCCTTGCAGTCCAAGGGATTCTCAAGAGTCTTCTTCAACACCACAGTTCAAAAGCATCAATTCTTCGGCGCTCAGCCTTCTTCACAGTCCAGCTCTCACATCCATACATGACCACAGGAAAGACCATAGCCTTGACTAGGCGAACCTTTGTTGGCAAAGTAATGTCTCTGCTTTTTAATATGCTATCTAGGTTGGTCACAACTTTCCTTCCAACAAGTAAGCGTCTTTTAATTTCATGGCTGCAGTCACCATCTGCAGTGATTTTGGAGCCCAGAAAAAGAAAGTCTGACACTGTTTCCACTGTTTCTCCATCTATTTCCCATGTAGTGATGGGACCAGATGCCATGATCTTCCTTTTCTGAATGTTGAGCTTTAAACCAACCTTTTCACTCTCCACTTTCACTTTCATCAAGAGGCTTTTTAGTTCCTCTTCACTTTCTGCCATAAGGGTGGTATCATCTGTATATCTGAGGTTATTGATATTTCTCCCAGCAATCTTGATTCCAGCTTGTGTTACTTCCAGTCCAGCATTTCTCATGATATACTCTGCATATAAGTTAAATAAACAGGGTGACAATATACAGCCGTGATGTACTCCTTTTCCTATTTGGAACCATTCTGTTGTTCCATGACCAGTTATAACTGTTGCTTCCTGACCTGCATACAGATTTCTCAAGAGGAAGATCAGGTGGTCTGGTATTCCCATCTCTTTCAGAATTTTCCACAGTTTATTGTGATCTACACAGTCAAAGGCTTTGGCATAGTCAATAAAGCAGAAATAGATGTTTTTCTGGAACTCTCTTGCTCTTTCGATGATCCAGCAGATGTTGGAAATTTGATCTCTGGTTCCTCTGCGTTTTCTAAAACCAGTTTGAACATCAGGAAGTTCAGGGTTCACACATTGCTGAAGCCTGGCTTGGAGAATTTTGAGCATTACTTTACTAGCGTGTGAGATGAGTGCAATTGTGCGGTAGTTTGAGCAATCTTTGGCATTGCCTTTCTTTGGGATTGGGATGAAAACTGACCTTTTCCACTCTTGTGGCGACTGCTGAGTTTTCCAAATTTGCTGGCATATTGAGTGCAGCACTTTCACAGCATCATCTTTCAGGATTTAGAATAGGTCCACTGGAATCCCATCACCTCCACTAGCTTTGTTCATAGTGATGCTTTCTAAGGCCCACTTGACTTCACATTCCAGGATGTCTGGCTCTAGGTCAGTGATCACACCATCATGATTATCTGAGTCGTGAAGCTCTTTTTTGTACAGTTCTTCTGTGTATTCTTGCCACCTCTTCTTAATATCTTCTGGTTCCGTTAGGTCCATACCATTTCTGTCCTTTATCGAGCCCATTTTTGCATGAAATGTTCCTTTGTTATCTCTGATTTTCTTGAATAGATCCTTAGTCTTTCCCATTCTGTTGTTTTCTTCTATTTCTTTGCATTGATTGCTTAAGAAGGCTTTCTTATCTCTTCTTGCTAATCTTTGGAACTCTGCATTCAGATTCTTATATCTTTCCTTTTCTCCTTTACTTTTCGCTTCTCTCCTTTTCACAGCTATTTGTAAGGCTTCCTCAGACAGCCATTTTGCTTCTTTGCATTTATTTTCCATGGGATGGTCTTGATCCCTGTCTCTTGTACAATGTCACAAACCTCCATCCATAGTTCATCAGACACTCTATCTATCAGATCTAGGCCATTAAATCTATTTCTCACTTTCACTGTATAATCATAAGGGACTTGATTTAGGTCATACCTGAATGGTCTAATGGTTTTCCCTATTTTCTTCAATTTCAGTCTGAATTTGGCAATAAGTAGCTCATGATCTGAGCCACAGTCAGCACCCAGTCTTTTTTTTTTTTTTTTTGCTTCCTATATAGAGGTTCTTCATTTTTGACTGCAAAGAATATAATCAATCTGATTTTGGCGTTGACCATCTGGTGATGTCCATGTGTAGAGTCTTCTCTTGTGTTGTTGGCAGAGGATGTTTGCTATGACCAGTGCATTCTCTTGGCAAAACTCTATTAGCCTTTGGCCTGCCTCATTCCATATTCCAAGGCCAAATTTTCCCATTACTCCAGGTGTTTCTTGACTTCCTACTTTTGCATTCCAGTCCCCTGTAATTAAAAGGACATCTTTTGTGGGTGTTAGTTATAAAAGTTCTTGTATATCTTCATAGAACCGTTCAACTTCAGCTTCTTTAGTGTTACTAGCTGGGGCATAGACTTGGGTTACTGTGATATTGAATGGTTTGCCTTGGTAATGAACAGAGGTCATTCTGTCATTTTTGAAATTGCATCCAAGTACTGCATTTCAAACTCTTGTTTACCATCATGGCTACTCCATTTCTTCTGAGGGATTCCTGCCCACAGTAGTAGATGTAATGGTCATCTGAATTAAATTCACCCATTCCAGTCCATTTTAGTTCATTGTTCCCTAGAGTGTTGATGTTCACTCTTGCCATCTCCTGTTTGACTACTTTCAATTTGCCTTGATTCGTGGACCTAATATTATAGGTTCCTATGCAATATCGCTCTTTACAGCATCAGACTTCTATTACCAGTCACATCCACAACTGGGTATTCTTTTTGCTTTGGTTCCATACCTTCATTCTTTCTGGAGTTATTTCTCCACTGATCTCCAGTAGCATATGGGGCCCCTACTGACCTGAGAAGTTTCTCTTTCAGTATCCTATCATTTTGGCTTTTCATACTGTTCATGGGGTTCTCAAGGCAAGAATACTGAAGTGGTTTGCCATTCCCTTCTCCAGCGGACCACACCCTGTCAGATCTCTCCACCATGACCCGCCCATCCTGGGTTGCCCCATGGGCATGGCTTAATTTCATTGAGTTAGACAAGGCTGTGGTCCTGGTGTGATTAGATTGACTAGGTTTCTGTGAGTATGGTTTCAGTGTATTTGCCTTCTGATGCCCTCTTGCAAGACCTACCGTCTTAAGGGTTTCTCTTACCTTGGGCGTGGGGTATCTATTCCCGGCTGCTCCAGCAAAGCACAGCCATCGCACCTTACCTTGGACGAGGGGTCTCTCCTCACCGCTGCCCTTCCTGACCTTGGGGAAGGGTATCTCCTCACCGCCGCGAGTAGGCCCCCTGCCTATATAGTTAACTAATAATTTGACAAAAGTACCAAGAATATTTAATGGGAAAGTTAAGTTTCTTAAATAAATTGTGCTGGGAAAACTGCATACCCACATATTCATGAATGAAATTGAACACCTGTCTTATACAAGTACAAAAAATAATTCAAAATGGGATAAAAACTTAAATGTAAAACTAAACCTAAAATTCCTAGAAGAAAACATAGAGAAAAACTCCTTGACATTTGTCTTGACAACACTTTTTTGTATATGACACAAAAAACACAAGCAATGAAGCAAAAAATACGTGGGACTACATCAAACTAAGTATATTATTCACAACAAAAGAAACAATCAAAATGAAATTGCAACCTATGGAATGTGAGAAAAATTTGCAAACCATTTAACTCTCAAGACTCAATAGTGCAAAAACAAACAATCTGATTAAAAATTTAGCAGAGGAACTGGATCAGATCAGATCAGATCAGTCACTCAGTCATGTCCGACTCTTCCCGACCCCATGAACTGCAGCACGCCAGGCCTCCCTGTCCATCACAAACTCCCGGAGGTCACTCAGACTCACATCCATCGAGTCAGTGATGCCATCCAGCCATCTCATCCTTTGTCGTCCCCTTCTCCTCCTGCCCCCAATCCCTCCCAGCATCAGAGTCTTCTCCAATGAGTCAACTCTTCGCATGAGGCGGCCAAAATACTGGAGTTTCAGCTTGAGCATCATTCCTTCCAAAGAAATCCCAGGCCTGATCTCCTTCAGAATGGACTGGTTGGATCTCCTTGCAGTCCAAGGGACTCTCAAGAGTCTTCTCCAACACCACAGTTCAAAAGCATCAATTCTTTGGCGCTCAGCCTTCTTCACAGTCCACCTCTCACGTCCATACATGACCACAGGAAAAACCATAGCCTTGACTAGACGAACCTTTGTTGGCTAAGTAATGTCTCTGCTTTTGAATATGCTATCTAGGTTGGTCATAACTTTCCTTCCAAGGAGTAAGCGTCTTTTAATTTCATGGCTGCAGTCACCACCTGCAGTGATTTTGGAGCCCAGAAAAATAAAGTCTGACACTGTTTCCACTGTTTCCCCATCTATTTCCCATGTAGTGATGGGACCAGATGCCATGATCTTCATTTTCTGAATGTTCAGCTTAAAACCAGCCTTTTCCCTCTCCACTTTCACTTTCATCAAGAGGCTTTTTAGTTCCTCTTCACTTTCTGCCATAAGGGTGGTGTCATCTGCATATCTGAGGTTATTGATATTTCTCCCGGCAATCTTGATTCCAACTTGTTTTTCTTCCAGTCCAGTGTTTCCCATGATGTACTTTGCATATAAGTTAAATAAACAGGGTGACAATAGACAGCCTTGACGTACTCCTTTTCCTATTTGGAACCAATATGTGGTTCCATGACCAGTTCTAACTGTTGCTTCCTGACCTGCATACAAATTTCTCAAGAGACAGATCAGGTGATCTGTTATTCCCATCTCTTTCAGAATTTTCCACCGTTTATTGTGATACACACAGTCAAATGTTTTGGCATAGTCAAGACAGCAGAAATAGATGTTTTTCTGGAATTCTCTTGCTTTTTCCATTATCCAGCGGATGTTGGCAATTTGATCTCTGGTTCCTCTGCCTTTTCTAAAACCAGCTTGAACATCAGGAAGTTCATGGTTCACATATTGCTGAAGCCTGGCTTGCAGAATTTTGAGCGTTACTTTACTAGCGTGTGAGATGAGTGCAATTGTATGGTAGTTTGAGCATTCTTTGGCATTGCCTTTCTTTGGGATTGGGATGAAAACTGACCTTTTCCAATCCTGTGGCCACGACACTTCTTTTTCCCAAAGAAGACTCGCAAATAGCCAACAGATACATGAAAACATGCCCAGCATCACTAATTTTCTAGGAAATGCAAATCAAACCCATAGTAAGATAGTAACACCTGTTAGAATGATTGTCCTCAAAAAGAGGACATTTGGCAACACTGTGAAGATAAGAGAAGCAAATAGTTTCACCCTTATAGGCATTTGTTAATACAGCAAAGTAGTCTTTGGCTTTCAATTTTTCACTGGGCACCAAAATAAAATTAGCTTTTAGTTTTGGCATTGACCACTTACTGGTTTACTTTCCATCAGCAATTCTTTCCATATTTGCAATTGTCATAAATTTTTTTGACAGACCTAAACCTTCTTTCTACAGGAAGACTTATCAACTTCCACCAGAGGGTTGACACATCTAGCTAACAAGTCTGCCCAATACTTATCCCTTTGTCCATTCCCATTTACATGGGGCAGATGGAGCAAAGCTGAATACATGTTACCTTATAAGACTGTTTCATACATTAAATAAGAAAGAAACAGCAACTATTAATATTAATTTAGGTAGATGAGAAGAAAATATAACCCATCTCACTGTTTCCCATGAATTCAAGGAGTAATATTTGGAGTTATTCTCATAGTATCATATTTAGAAATTGATCCTTTCACCAGAAATTATAAACACAACTCAGATCATGGTACTAAATGAAAAGAAAAGAAAAAATAAAGGAAAGGAAAAGAAAATGGCCCATTTACCCTAAAACAGTTAAACAATATACATATTAAGTTTTAGTATACATTCATTTAATCTTTATAGTCTCATCATAGGGTTGAGTAAGAAAGTATCTGAACTGTGCATTCCAATTTCCAATTAATCTTTTTTTATGTCTAATAAGATACATGGAAATTTCATTATATGGTATTTCTTTATCTATTATTGCATGATATTAGCAATAAAATAATTTCCTTGAGTAGGTGATAAATATGAGGCCCAAATTGAAATAATATTTTCAGTTGTAAACCTCTTACCATGTTAGACTTGTCTGCTTCAGTTAATGAATATGCAAATTCAAATCAAGGATGAGTAATTATGCTGGTCAAGACTTATCAGTATCAACTTGAAACTATGGTAAAAGGTCAATGTAATATGCCTGACATGGGCTCCCCTGCTGGTTCAGTGATGAAAAAATCTGCCTGCCAATGCAGGAGATGCCAGTTTGATCCCTAGTTTGGGAAGATCTCTTGGAGAAGGAGATGGCAATCCAATTCAGAATTCTTGCCTGGGAAATCCCATGGACAGAGGAGTCTGGCAGGCTACAGTTCATGGGGTCACAAAGAGTTGGATATGGCTTAGTGACAAACAACAACAAAAACAAAAAATCTGCCTGTCAGCTATGGGTAGTCCAGATTTTGCCAACAAATAGTGTATTTCTGCTTTTAGTGTTTTGTTCTTTTTTTTTTCCTCCATGTTCATGAAGTTGGGTATGGCAAACAGTTGTGCCATACCCATACTGCAATCTGGTTAAGTTTCTTCTCCATCCCAGGGCATTTTACTCATTCTAATACAAATTTCCTTGGTTACTCTCTTGAGATTTGGGACAAGAAACCTGGCTATCTAGTTCCAAAGTGTCAAAAAGCCTTTCTCTTTGGTAGTATTACATATATATACACAAACACATATGTATGTGTATGTGTGTGTGTGTGTGTACACGTGCATGCTCATCTGTGTCTGACTCTCTGCAAAGATTTATGTATATATATTTGCATTTAACAAAGCTAGAATAAATTGAACAAACCTGTGTCTTGTTTGAGGAGTTGATGAGACCTGAAAAATAACATAAAAATCAAGGAAATAAATGGAGTTGCTATGAAATTTTTGATGGATCATTCTTAAGAGCGTTTCACTGGAGTGAGTCCACCTTTTGCTGGTTGATTTCAAAGTGAGAGCCTGACAGTAAATGGCTGTTTTTCACAGCTGTTCAGTGATTTCATAGCTATTCCATTTATTTTCTGTTTTAATGTCATTTTAAAGAAAATATCCCAACACTTGCAACCAATTTAATTTTTCCAAAAATTTCCCATCACTTTTATTTTTATTTTATTTTAGAGAATACTAGTTATTTTCTTCTTATTCAATCCTACTTTAGGGAAGCTGAGAGAGAAAGACCATGACAAATTACTTCACATTATCCTGTTCCTCCAACATTAGTCACACAGGGACTCTTAACAGTTGGAACCCTTTTTATTACATCATTAATCATAACCTGAGTAAAGGAATGAGGACAAATTTAGTATCATTATTTGACCAATACAAAGCTGCTTGCATTCTTAACATTCAGCAACCTCAGAAGTAGAATTCCATTTAAAAATTATGGCTGGAGTATGACAATTATCCTTTACAGAAAATGTGTTAAACACTTCTACCTTTATTCAAATTGGCATATTGAAAGCTTGTGTAATTAGCTACATTTCTTCAAAAGCATCAGTTACCTGTTTCCCAAGTAACACTGAACATACTTTTCCAAGCACAGTGTCTGATGCAAAAGAAAGAGATAACTAATATCAATAACTGTTCTACAAGGGGTCAACAAAATAATAATCACCTTAAATGTACATAGTCACAATATGCCAATGAAAGGCAAAGATAATTTTAAAAATTGGTGCATCAAAATGCTTCTAATAAGAAACTCATTTCAAATTCAAAAATGTAAATCAATTTAATGAATTTCTATTTAAATTTTAATCAAAAACTTTGTTTTATGTATAGAAATTGACTAGCTTATTTTAAAACTTACATAGAAAGCAACTATATCTAAAACAGCTCAAACAAACTTGACAGACAAGAAAATGGGGGAATTACTCAATCTGATATTAAAGCTTACTAAAACTATAGTAATCAAGAGTGAAAAAGGCAGGGCAGACACACTGAACATGGAAAAGAACAGAGGCTTTAGAAATAGACAAACAAAAACAGGTTGCAACTTTATTTTTGACAAGGTTGGAAAACCATTTCAACTGAGAAAAGATAGCCTTTTCCACAAACAGTGCTAGAGCAATTAGGCATACAAAGGCAAAATTATTAAAAAGAAACAAAATAAATTAAAAAAAAAAAACATTTTTAATCAAATGACACACTCATACATCTTATACAAAATTAATATCAGAAGGGTCATGTATTTAAATGTAGGAAATAAAGCTACATTTTGTTTTTTTAAATAAGGCCACAGAAGAGAAATCCTCAGGATCTAAACCTAGGAAAAGTTTATTAGGACCTTTGCCATCAAAGGAAAAATATAGTTGAACCTTATCAAAATTTAACACCACTGTTCTGCAAAAGATCATATTAATAGTATGAAACAACATGTTAAAGTCTGGGATAATATGTTCATAAATCATCTGACAAATGATAAGTATTTAAAGTATATTAAAAAATTTCAACTCAGGAAGCCAAAAGTAAAATTAGAAAATGGGCAAGAGACATAAATGGCCATTTCAAAATAAAGGTATAGAATTGGTAAATAAGCATATGAAACAATGTCTAAAATCATTACTGACTAGATATATAGAAATTAAAACCAGAATGATAAAAATAAAAATAGCAACACTATCAGACGGTGAGGAAGCAGAGACACTGAATCACATTTTGGGGAAAATAGTACTCTACGCTACAAAACAGTTTTTAGATTCTTATAAAATTTCCATAAACTCAGCAGTTTCACTCTTAAGCATTTATACCAGATAAATGTAAATTATGTTCACACAAAAACCTGTACATTCATTTTAATAGTAGATTTATACTTAATAGTCTCAAAGTGGAAACCACCTAGATGTCCTTAGAATGGTGAATGGTTAAGCAACCTGTAATAATTACTTCATAAAATGGAATAATAAGGAATAAAAAGGAAAAAAACAGTGATAATACACAAGAACTTGGATGAATATGAGGAAATTGTGATGAGTAAAGAAAGAAATCAATGTCCAAAAAGTTACATGTTGTATGATTCTAGTTATTTGGCATGCTTGAAATCACATAGAGAAACATAGAACAGATTAGTGGCTTCCAGGGGTTAGCAATAGGATTGGGTAGGGGAATAAGAAAGTGGGTAGAGTTATAAAAGTCAACAGTAGGATCTGTGTGGTGACTATTTTATATTGACTGTGATGGTAGATACATGAAGTACACATGTGTTGAAATAGCACATTCATACACACACACACACATGAATGCTAGTAAAATTTGGAGATCTGAGTAATGGATTGTATCAATGCCAATAGCCTGGTCGTTACATTTAATGTTACACTACAGTTATAAAAAGCAGCTTCTTGGTGGAAACTGGGTAGAAAGTATACAGGATCTTTTTGTATCATTTCTAACAACTGCATGTAAGTCTACAAGCAACCTCAAAATTTTTATCAGTTTAAAAATTGTAGTTGTCAGAAATATTTGAGGCTTAATGGCATTTTATTTCATAGAGGACTTTCCATCTTAACTGCTTTCAAGTGTTCTCAGATGTCTAGTGTAAAAGTGAAGTCACTCAGTCATGTCTGACTCTTTGCAACCCCGTGGACTGTTGCCCATCAGCTCCTCTGTCCGTGGGATTCTCCAGGCAAGAATACTGGAGTGGGTTGCCATTTCCTTCTCCAGGGGATCTTTCCAACCCATGGATCAAACCTGGGTCTCCTGCATTTCAGGAAGATAGATGCTTTATCCTCTAAGCCACCAGGGAATCCCTTTGTCTACTGCAAAGAGGCAAATAAAAGAAAAAAAGATGGAAAGTCCTTTAGAGACTCTGTACTCCAAAAACTTCTACTAACGGTTTTCATGAACAGGAGGCAAGGGAGAGGAAGCAATTTGCATTCTTAACTCACAAACTCAGGAAACATTTGGCAATGTATGGAAAAAAATTGGCTGCCACAGTTGGAAATGTTCCACTGGCATCTACTCAATATAGAACTGGATAAAGACTAGATGGTATGTGCGTACATGTGTGCTAAGTCCCTTCAGTCATGTCCGACTCTCTGCAAACCTGTGGATCATAGCCGTACAGGCTCCTCTGTTCATGGGATTCTCCAGGCAATATGGAAATATTTAAATATTAAAATCCACTCCTGAATATTGGAGTGGGCTGCCACGCTCTCCTCCAAGGGATCTTAATCAACCCAGGGTTCAAACCTGTGTCTCTTTTGTACATCTCCTGCATTGGTAGGAGAGTTCTTTACCACTAGCATCACCTGGGAAGCCCTCTAGATGGTATAAACCACTACAAAATTTATTCTCATCTTCAGGGCCCTATAATCTCTTAACTACTGGCCTAGTAAATTGTCATCTTGTTAAGTCTCTAATGTCCTGAAGCAGAGAAGATTGGTACACATTTTTTTTTTTTTTTTTTTTTGGTCCAGAGTTTCTAGTTTTTCTCTATATTAATTCTATACTACCTTATCAACATGAGAACTTGAAATCCATAAACATATTTTTTATTTTAGGAGAATTTATGATTCTGATTCTTTTTAAAAAAAATTATTTATTTAATTGGAGGCTAATTACAATATTGTAGTGGTTTTTGTCATACATTGACATGAATCAGCCATTGGTGTACATGTGTCCCTCATCCTGAACCACCCTCTTACCTCCCTCCCCATTCCATCCCTCAGGGTCATCCCAGTGCACTGGCCCTGATCTCCCTGTCTCATTTATTCAACCTGGACTGGAGATCTATTTCACATATGATAATATACATGTTTCAATGCTATTCTCTCAAATAGACTCACCCTCGCCTTCTCCCAGAGTCCAAAAGTCTGTTTTTTACGTCTGTGTCTCTTTAGCTGTCTCACATATAGGGTCAACATTACCATATTTCTAAATTCCATATATATGCATTAATATACTATATTGGTGTTTTTCTTTCTGACTTACTTCACTCTGTAAAATAGGCCCCAGTTTCATCCACCTCATTAGAACTGATTCAAATTCATTCTTTTTAATGGCTGAATAATATTCCATTCTGTATAGGTACCACAGCTTTCTTATCCATTCGTCTGGCAATGGACATCTAGGTTGCTTCCATTTCCTAGCTATTGTAAACAGTGCTGCGATGATCATTGGGGTACCCACATCTCTTTCAATTCTGGTTTTCTCCGTGTGTATGCCCAGCAGTGGGATTGCTGGGTCATATGGCAGTTCTATTCCCAGTTTTTTAAGGAATCGCCATACTGTTCTCCATAGTGGCTGTACTAGTTTGGATTCCCACCAACAGTGTAAGAGGGTTCCCTTTTCTCTACAACCTTTCCAGCACTTATTATTTGTAGACTTCTTAATAGCAGTCATTCTGACCAGCATGAGATGGTACTTCATTGTGGTTTTGATTTGCATTTCTCTGATAATGATTGATGTTAAGCATCTTTTCATATGTTTGTTATCCATCTGTATGTTTTCTTTGGAGAAATGTCTGTTTAGTTCTTTGGCCCATTTTTTGATTGGGTTGTTTATTTTTCTGGAATTGAACTGCATGAGCTGCTTGTATATTTTGGAGATTGATGCTTTGTCAGTTGCTTCATTTGCTACTATTTTCTGCCATTCTGAAGGCTGTCTTTTCACCTTGCTGATAGTTTTTTTCGTTATGCAAAAGCTTTTAAGTTCAATTAGGTCCCATTTGTTTATTTTTTATTTTATTTCCATTACTTTGGGAGGTGGGTCATAGAGGATCCTGCTGTGATTTATGTCGAGAGTGTTTTGCCCGTGTTTTCCTCTAGCAGTTTTATAGTTTCTGGTCTTACATTTAGATCTTTAATCCATTTTGAATTTATTTCTGTGTATGGTGTTTGTTAGAAAGTGTTCTAGTTTCATTCTTTTACAAGTGGGTGACCAGTTTTCCCAGCATTCCTTGTTAAAAGAGTGTTTTTTTCTCCATTGTATATTCTTGCCTCCTTTGTAAAAAATAAGGTGTCCATAGGTGTGTGGATTTATCTCTGGGCTTTCTATTTTGTTCCATTAATCTATATTTCTGTCTTTGTGCCAGCAACATGCTGTCTTAATGACTGAAATCAGTAGTATAGTTTGAAATCAGGCAGGTTGATTCCTCCAGTTTCATTCTTCTTTCTCAAAATTGCTTTGGCTATTTGGTTTTTTTTTTTTTTTTAATTTCCATAGAAATTGTGAAATTATTTGTTCTAGTTCTCTGATATATAATGTTGGTAGCTTGATAGGATTGCATTGAATCTGTAGATTGCTTTTAGTAGTATACTCATTTTCACTATATTGATTCTTCCAATCCATTAACATGGTATATTTCTCCATTTATTTGTGTCCTCTTTGATTTCTTTCATCAGTGTTTTATAGTTTTCCATATATAGGTCTTTTGTTTCTTTAGGTAGATTTATTCCTCAGCATTTTATTCTTTTCATCGCAATGGTGAATGTAATTGTTTCCTTCATTTCTCTATTTCCTCATTGTTAGTGTATAGAAATGTAAAGGATTTCTGTATGTTAATTTTATATCCTGCAACTTTACTATATTCATTGATTAGCTCTAGTAATTTTCTGGTGGTGTCTTTAGGGTTTTCTACATAGAGGATCATGTCATCTGCAAACAGTGAGAGTTTTACTTCTTTTCCAATCTGGATTCCTTTTATTTCTGTTTTTTTTTTTTTTCCTCTGATTGTTGTAGCTAAAACTTCTAAAACAATGTTGAACAGGAGTGGTGAGATATCTTGTTCCTGACTTTAGGGGAAATGTTTCCAATTTTTCACCATTGAGGATAATGTTTGCTGTGGGTTTATCATATATGGATTTTATTATGTTGAGGTATGTTCCTTCTATGCCTTCTTTGTGGAGGGTTTTTATCATAAATGGATGTTGAATTTTGTCACAGGTTTTCTCTGCATCTATTGAGATAATCATATGGTTTTTATCCTTAAATTTGTTAATGTGGTGTATCATATTGATTTGATTTGTGAATATTGAAGAATCCTTGCATTCCTGGGATAAAGCCCACTTGGTCATGATGTATGATCTTTTAAAAATGTTGTTGGATTTTGTTTTCTAGAATTTTGTTAAGAATTTTTGCATCTATGTTCATCAGTGATATTGGCCTGTAGTTTTCTTTTCTTGTGGCATCTTTTTTCTGGTTTTGGTATTAGGATGATGGTGGACTCATAGAATGAGTTTGGGAGTTTACATTCCTCTGCAATTTTCTGGAAGATTTTAAGTAGGATTGTTGTTAGCTCTTCTCTAAATTTTTGGTAGAATTCAGCTGTGAAGCCATCTCGTCTTGGGTTTTTGTTTGTTGGAAGATTTCTGATTACAGTTTCAATTACCGAGCTTGTGATGAGTATGTTAAGGCTTTCTATTTCTTCCTGGTTCAGCTTTGGAAGGTTTTGCTTTTCTAAGAATTCGACCATTTTTTCCATGCTGTCCATTTTATTGACATATAGTTGCTGATAGTAGGCTCTTATGATCCTTCGTATTTCTGTGTTGTTTTTCTGTATTTGTATTTCTGTGTTGTCTGTTGTGATTTCTCCATTTTCATTTCTAATTTAACTTGTTTGATTTTTCTCCCTTTTTTCCTTGATAAGTCTGGCTAATAGTTTTTCTATTTTATTTATATTCTCAAAGAACCAGCTTTTAAGTTTTGTTGATTTTTACTATAGCCTTCTTTATTTCTTTTTCATTTATTTCTGCCCTAATTTTATGATATCTTTCCTTCTACTAACACTGGAGTTCTTCACTTCTTCTTTTCCTAGTTGCTTTAGGATTAGAGTTAGGTTACTTATTTGATTTTTCTCGTTTCTTGAGGTAAGCTTGTACTGCTATGAACCATCCCCTTAGCACTGCTTTTACTGAATGCCATAGGTTTTGGTTTTTTGTGTTTCATTTTCATTCATTTCTGTGCATGTTTTCTTTTTTTATTTCTTCTGTGATTTGTCAGTTATTCAAAAGTGTGTTGTTTAGCCTCTATATGTTTGTATTTTAATCGCTTTTTCCCTCTTGAGTTCAGTTCAGTTCAGTCACTCAGTCGTTTCTGACTCTTTACGACCCCATGAATCGCAACACGCCAGGTCTCCTTTTCCATCACCAACTCCCAGGGTTCACTCAAAATCACGTCCATCGAGTTGGTGATGCCATCCAGCCACCTCATCCTCTGTCGTCCCCTTCTCCTCCTGCCCCCAATCCCTCCCAGCATCACAGTCTTTTCCAAGGAGTCAACTCTTCACATGAGGTGGCCAAAGTACTGGAGTTTCAGCTTTAGCATCATTCCTTCCAAAGAACACCCAGGACTGATCTCCTCTAGAATGGACTGGTTGGATCTCTTTGCAGTCCAAGGGACTCTCAAGAGTCTTCTCCAACACCACTTCTCCAATATCAATTTGAATTGATGATTCAAACGTATCAGTTCTTTGGTGCTTAGCTTTCTTCACAGTCCAAATCTCACATCCATACATGACTACTGGAAAAACCATAGCCTTGACTAGATGGACCTTTGTTGGCAAAGTAATGTCTCTACTTTTTAATATGTTATCTAGGTTGCTCATAACTTTCCTTCCAAGGAGTAAGTGTCTTTTAATTTCATGGCTGCAATCACCACCTGTGGTGATTTTGGAGCCCCACAAAATAAAGTTAGACACTGTTTTCACTGTTTTCCCTTCTATTTCCCACGAAGTGATGGGACCAGATGCCATGACCTTCGTTTTCTGAATGTTGGGTGTTAAGCCAACTTTTTCACTCTCCTCTTTCACTTTCATCAAGAGGCTTTTTAGTTCCTCTTCACTTTCTGCCATAAAGGTGGTGTCATCTGCATATCTGAGGTTATTGATATTTCTCCTGGCAATCTTGATTCCAGCTTGTGCTTCTTCCAGCCCAGCATTTCTTGTGATGTACTCTGTATATAAGTTATATAAGCAGGGTGACAATATACAGCCTTGATGAACTCCTTTTCCTATTTGGAACCAGTCTGTTGTTCCATGTCCAGTTCTAACTGTTGCTTCCTGACCTGTATACAGATTTCTCAAGAGGCAGGTCAGGTGATGTGGTATTCCCATCTCTTTCAGAACTTTCCACAGTTTATTGTGATCCACACAGTCAAAGGCTTTGGCATAGTCAAGAAAGCAGAAATAGATGCTTTTTCTGGAATTCTCTTGCTTTTTCCATGATCCAGGGGATGTTGGCAATTTGATCTCTGGTTCCTTTGCCTTTCTAAAACCAACTTGAACATCTGGAAGTTCACAGTTCACATACTGCTGAAGCCTGGCTTGAAGAATTTTGAGCATTACTTTACTAGTGTGTTAGATGAGTGCAATTGTGCGGTAGTTTGAGCATTCTTTGGCCTGTAGTTGGCATTTAATCTTACTGCATTGTGATCAGAAAAGATGCTTGAAAAGATTTATTTTTTTTTTAATTTATCAAGGCTAGATCTATGGCACAGGATATGATCTATCCTGGAGAATGTTCCATGAGCACTTGAGAAAAAGGTGAAATTCACTGTTTGGGGGTGAAATGTCCTATAGATATAGATATTAGGTCTAAATGATCCATTGCATCATTTAAATTTGTGTTTCCTTGATAATTTTCTGTTTAGTTGATCTATCCATGGGTGTGAGTTGGATATTAAAGTCTCCCACTATTATTGTGTTACTGTTAATTTCCTCTTTCATATTTGTTATCATTTGCCTTACATATTGCAGTGCTCCTATGTTGGGTGGATATATATTTATAATTGTAATATCTTCTTCTTGGATTGACCCATTGATCATTATGTAGTATCCTTGTGTCTTTTCATGACCTTCATTTCAAAGTATATTTTATCTGATATGAGTATTTCTACTCCTGCTTACTTTTGATCTCCATTTACGTGAAATATCTTTTTCCAGTCCTTCACTTTCAGTCTGTATGTGTCCCTTGTTTCGAGGTGGGTCTCTTCCTAGGTCTCAGCTGCTCAGGTTCAGTTTCTCAGGTATTCCACCAAAGCATAGACTTGGCTAGGCATGTGTTTTGTGCCCTTGCCAGGTCTGAGGAGCTCAGACAACCAGGTGCTTAGCAAGCACACTGTTCCCAGGTGAGCAGTGCATTTTAATAACATCCTCACTCCCAGCCATTCAGTTTCCTAGATGTGCTGCAAGAGTGCTGTCACAGGTGTGCTGTGTGTCTCATCTGGGGAACTGATCTCTAGCAGCGACCCTCCTGGCAGATGTCAACTTTCCAGGATCCCAGAAAGACTTGGTTAGCACTAGGAGCCTGGTTATATTTTGGTAGAGGATGCCATCTCTGGGGCTGAGATTGCCCCTTGCCTTCTGACTCTGGCTGTCGCCTGCCTGCCTGTCTGCCTCTGGCAGGACTATGGGCTGGTCTGCAGCCAGCTAGCTTTTCTTTGGTATTCACTCAATCCTTTGTTCTGTGAGTGGGCCAGGCTGTGCTCTAGGTTAGAGCTATTTGCGGGAAAGTTCTCTCTCTCTCTCTTTTTTTACTCTCTCTGGCTATCCCACAGTTTAGGTTTCTGTCTTTAGCTCCTTCAGATTGTCCTCAGGGCATTCAGGCTCAGCCTATACCTTAAGCATGCAACCCGTGCCTCCCTGTTTAGCCCCAGCTTGCTCTTGGTGGAGGTGAGCGTATGGGCTACTTCTCTATTGGGAGCTGTGGTTAGGTGTGTATTCTGTGTCTTTTTTTTTTTTTTTTTCCCCTCCTAATTATGCTGCCCTCTGAGATTTAAAAGCTCTCCATAGACATGCTGGTGAAAGGGTTTCCTGGTATTTGGAAACTTCTCCTCCTTCACGACTCCCTCCTTGGGATGGGTCTCCATCCCTTACTCTTTTGTCTCTCTTTTTTGTCTTTTATATTTTGTCCTATCTCCTTTTGAAGTGAATGGTCTGGCTTTCTGGGTGCTTGGTGTCTTCTGCAAGCATTCATAAGTTGTTTTGTGGAAGCTGCTCAGCATTCAAATAATCGTTTGATGAATTTGTAGGGGGAAAGAGTGGTCTCCCTGTCATCTTCCTCTGCCATCTTAGGATCGCCAAGCTGATTCTGTTTCTTTTTTTGGCTGGTCTCCACTGACTGCAGGATCTTAGTTCCCTGAGCAGGGATTGAACTCATGTTTCAGTATTGAAAGTGTATAGAGTCCTAAAAACTGCAGTGCCAAAGAATTCCTAAGATCTTTTTGATTCTTTATTAAGTATGCTAATTCTCCATTTAGAAAGTATATTTGATCTTTATAAAGTTTGCTTATTTTAAATATATACTCATGTTATATAGTAATTTTCACTCAACATATTTTCGTTTGCCTTTTATTTCTTCAAATATATCTATTTGAGGATTCCCAGGTGGCATTAGTGGTAAAGAACCTGCCTGCCAATGAAGGAGACATAAGAAACTTGGATTTGATCCCTAGGTTGGGAAGATACCCTGTAGGTGGGCATGGTAACCCACTCAAGTATTCTTATTCAGAGAATCGCATGGATAGAGTAGCGTAGAGGGCTACAGTCTATGGGGTTGCAAACAGTTGGGCACAACTGAAGTGACAGAGCATGCACACACATCTGTTACATATATGGTGTTTATTATGTCTAATGTCTAAAAGCCCTTACTGATGTGCCACTTTTTTTTCATTTCTTCTGCTTGTTCTTGACTATTGTTACTTTTTCCTTGTTTAAGTATTTTTTAAAATAAAAACAGATTAATTAATTTACAAGTGAGATGTAAAAATAATCCCATGTTTAAAATAAAATGAATTTTTCCAAGTAAAATTGGTGTAAGAATTTATCAAAGGCTGCGGACACCACTGTAATAAAATATAAGCAGGAAATTGAGGCATATGCTACATAGATTTTAGATTGGAAACAGTGGCCTTTTTCACTAAAATAACTCAAACTAATTGTAATAAAAACCTGATGTGAAAATAAAAATATATATGACATACAGAGATCAGATCAGATCAGATCAGTCACTCAGTCCTGTCCGACTCTTTGCGACCCCATGAACCGCAGCACGCCAGGCCTCCCTGTCCATCACCAGCTCCCGGAGGTCACTCAGACTCGCATCCATCGAGTCAGTGATGCTATCCAGCCATCTCATCCTCTGTCGTCCCCTTCTCCTCCTGCCCTCAATCCCTCCCAGCATCAGAGTCTTCTCCAATGAGTCAACTCTTCGCATGAGGTGGCCAAAATACTGGAGTTTCAGCTTCAGCATCATTCCTTCTAAAGAAATTCCAGGATTGATCTCCTTCAGAATGGACTGGTTGGATCTCCTTGCAGTCCAAGGGACTCTCAAGAGTCTTCTCCAACACCACAGTTCAAAAGCATCAATTCTTCGGCGCTCAGCCTTCTTCACAGTCCAGCTCTCACATCCATACATGACCACAGGAAAGACCATAGCCTTGACTAGGCGAACCTTTGTTGGTAAAGTAATGTCTCTGCTTTTGAATATGCTATCTAGGTTGGTCATAACTTTCCTTCCAAGGAGTAAGCGTCTTTTAATTTCATGGCTGCAGTCACCATCTGCAGTGATTTTGGAGCCCAGAAAAACAAAGTCTCACACTGTTTCCACTGTTTCCCCATCTATTTCCCATGCAGTGATGGGACCAGATGTCATGATCTTCGTTTTCTGAATGTTGAGCTTTAAGCCAACCTTTTCACTCTCCACTTTCACTTTCATCAAGAGGCTTTTTAGCCCCTCTTCACTTTCTGCCATAAGAGTCGTGTCATCTGCATATCTGAGGTTATTGATATTTCTCCCGGTAATCTTGATTCCAACTTGTGTTTCTTCCAGTCCAGCATTTCTCATGATGTACTCTGCATATAAGTTAAATAAACATGGTGACAATATGCAGCCTTGACGTACTCCTTTTCCTATTTGGAACCAGTCTCTTGTTCCATGACCAGTTCTAACTGTTGCTTCCTGACCTGCATACACAGATACACATATATTATATATGTTGTCATATATGATAAGTTTATATGTATTATAATACATATAATACATATATACATATAATACATCAGTTTAATTTGTATTGAATTACTTGTTTTCTACATTTTTGACTGTTTTATTTACATCACTTAATAACATCAAATAAAAATAAAATTACAATTATACTTAATAAAAACAGTTATTTAAAAAGAGACTGCAAGGAATGGAAAACTAGGAATAGTGGTTAAATGGTAGGCATATATATTCTGCTAAATGCATTAATTATGTTCTTTTATTTTTTTAAATACCTCAAGGTATATAGAGCACATAATGCCACTCTGTGTAAATTGGAAATTTTTGTAGTAAAAATCAATCACAACATCATTTCTTTTTCAGCCTGGCCACAAGTTGAAAAATCATTCAAAATCTAGAAAAAAGCCATTGCCAACAGATCATAATTCACATATAAAAGGAAGCCTATTTCCTTTGCTTAAGATAACCGAGTATGCAGATGAGACCACTGTTATGGCAGAAAGTGAAGAGCAACTAAAGACCCTCTTGATGAAAAGTGAAAGAGGAGAGTGAAAAAGCTGGCTTAAACCTCAGCATTCAGAAAACTAAGATCATGGCATCTGGTCCCATCACTTCATGGAAAATAGATGGGGAAACAGTGGAAAAAGTAACAGACTTTATTTTCTTGGGCTCCAAAATCAATGCAGATGGTGACTGCAGTCATGAAGTTAATGGACATTTGCTCCTTGGTAGAAAAGTTATGACCAGCCTAGACAGCATATTAAAAAGCACAGACATTACTTTGCTGACAAAGGTCCATCTAGTCAAAGTTATGGTTTTTCCAGTAGTCATGTATGGATGTGAGAGAAGGACTATAAAGAAAGCTGAGTACTTAAGAACTGATGCTTTAGAATTGTGGTGTTGGAGAAGAGTCTTGAGAGTCCCTTGGACTGCAAAGAGATCAAACCAGTCAGTCCTAAAGGAAATCAGTCTTGAGTATTTACTGGAAGGACTGATGTTGAAACTGAAACTCCAATACTTTGGCTACCTGATGTGAAGTACTGACTCATTGGAAAAGACACTGATGGTTGGAAAGATTGAAGGTGGGTGAAGGGAATGACAGAGGATGAGATGGTTGGATGGCATCACCGACAGCATGGGCATGAGTTTGAGTAAGCTCCAGGAGTTGGTGATGGACAGGGAAGTGTGGCGTGCAGTACTTCATGCAGTCACAAACTGTTGGACACAACTGATTGACTGAACTGAACTGAACTGAACTAAATATAATTTAATTTTGTTCTGTTCAAACTGGATGACAGAGAAGTGACCATTCAGAAAAAAATTAAACAAAAAGACAAAAAATATAGTATTTTCTGAAAATTAAATTAGTATGAGATACCACATTTGGATCTGTTTTTAAGGAATTTAGAAATATATTATCCAGAGTTATTTGGTTTTACACAAAACAAACTCCATTAATAACACTATATATGCATAAATATATATCTATACACTAAAAAAATAAATTATTATGTTAATGTCTGCTTAAAACTATACTTTAAAAACATTATTTGAATTTTTCAATTATTATCATATGAAAGCTCTTAATTTTAATATCTGAAGACTTTGTGCTTAAGAAATCTTAGCTACAATTTACATAATACTCTTGGAAAATACTGAATATTCATTTAACCACTTTTATACCAAACAATTGCACTCATCTCACATGCTAGTAAAGTAATGCTCAAAATTCTCCAAGCCAGGCTTCAGCAATACGTGAACCATGAACTTCCTGATGTTCAAGATGGTTTTAGAAAAGGCAGAGGAACCAGAGATCAAATTGCCAACATCCGCTGGACCATGGAAAAAGCAAGAAAGTTCCAGAAAAACATCTATTTCTGCTTTATTGACTATGCCAAAGCCTTTGACTCTGTGGATCACAATAAACTATGGAAAATTTTGAAAGAGATGGGAATACCAGACCACATGATCTGTCTCTTGAGAAATTTGTATGCAGATCAGGAAGCAACCGTTAGAACTGGACATGAAACAACAGACTGGTTCCAAATAGGAAAACGAGTTCGTCAAGGCTATATACTGTCATTCTGTTTATTTAACTTATATGCAGAGTACATCATGAGAAACGCTGGACTGGAAGAAGCACAAGTTGGAATCAAGATTGCCGGGAGAAATATCAATAACCTCAGATATGCAGATGACACCACCCTTATGGCAGAAAGTGAAGAGGAACTCAAAAGCCTCTTGATGAAAGTGAAAGTGGAGAGTGAAAAGGTTGGCTTAAAGCTCAACATTCAGAAAACAAAGATCATGGCATCTGGTCCCATCACTGCATGGGAAATAGATGGGGAAACAGTGGAAACAGTGTCAGACTTTATTTTTCTGGGCTCCAAAATCACTGCAGATGGTGACTGCAGCCATGAAATTAAAAGACGCTTACTCCTTGGAAGGAAAGTTATGACCAACCTAGATAGCATATTCAAAAGCAGAGACATCTCTTTGCCAACAAAGATTCGTCTAGTCAAGGCTATGGTTTTTCCTGTGGTCATGTACGGATGTGAGAACTGGACTGTGAAGAAGGCTGAATGCTGAAGAATTGATGCTTTTGAACTGTGGTGTTGGAGAAGCCTCTTGAGAGTTCCTTGGACTGCAAGGAGATCCAATCAGTCCATTCTGAAGGAGATCAGCCCTGGGATTTCTTTGGAAGGAATGATTGTAAAGCTGAAACTCCAGTACTTTGGCCACCTCATGCGAAGAGTTGACTCATTGGAGAAGACTCTGATGCTGGGAGGGATTGAGGGCAAGAGGAGAAGAGGATGACAGAGGATGAGATGGCTGGATGGCATCACTGACTCGATGGATGAGGATCTGGGTGACCTCTGGGAGTTGGTGATGGACAGGGAGGCCTGGCGTGCTGCGATTCATGGGGTTGCAAAAAGTTGGACATGCCTGAGCGACTGATCTGATTTGATCAGATTGTAAACTTCATATATTTAATATATAATAATACATTCATAAAATAGAGTGCATGATTCAATAGAACAAGAGCAGTGTATGTCTGAGACAATTCAGAAGATAATGTTAAATATTATATCATAAACAGATTTAAGAAAATAGATTTAAGACATAATTTTCTCTGGAAATACTTGTGTAAATATATACAGTATTTTATACAATAAATAATTGTATTAATAACAATTTTCCTCATGATTTTCTCATGATCAGAATATTGATTACTTTTATAAGAAAAGTTTAAATAAAATTTATGTAAATGAACTGTTTTGCTTTTGAAAATTTAAAAACCACTACTATCTTGTTATCAAAAATCAGATGAATTTTTGACTAATATAGTGTGATTTTGGATAAATTAAATCTGTTAATGGAAGAATATTCTGAACTAATCTGATCAAAAATGGTTCTGAGTTTATACAATTGATCATGAAAGAGGCTATAAATATTCTCACAAGTAGGATTAAAAACATCTTGATCTCTATGTGTGTGAAGAAATCTGACAGTCTTGTCCATGAAAGTACTTTTTTCTCCCCAAACAAAAAGATAGTTGGTTTTAGAGTTCTATGCTATTTTGAGTTTTTTCCATAACTTGAAAATTCATACTTTAGTCCCAGGATTATTACAGTAGTTTATTAGTCCAACCTGAGGCCCCTGACTTCATTTCAAAATATTTATATAAGTTTCTTGAATTTTTTTTAGATTCCTAGTTTCCCTAAAAATACATTTATAACACTTAAAATATATTTTAAAGATTATTTTGCAAAAAACAAAACAAAACAAATTTTATCTTTTGCTTTCTGTCTCTGCCTTTCTCTCTCTCTTTCTCTGTATATCATGGAATAGATAAGTTGCATAACTGTTAACCTAAAGATTGCTTAAATCTTGAAACATATAAACATGGCCTTGTTCTTGGGAAAATGATAGACCCATCCTAGTATTTTTCAGTACACTGCTATCAACCATCACTGTAGGTTTTATTACCTTTGACAGGTCTCTTCTTCCTTGAATGAGAGCTACTGATATGTGAGACAGAAAACAAAGCATACTACTGCTGCTTGGAGGCATTTGTTGCTGTTCTCTGGCTGCTAAATTATGTCTGACTCTTTGTGACCCCATGGACTGCAGCACTCCATGCTTCCCTGTCCTTCACTATCTCCTGGAGTTTGCTCAAATTCATGTCCATTGAGTTTGTGGACTCAAACTACCTTATCCTCTGTCACCCCCTTCTCATCTTGCCCTCAATCAATTCTTTGGTGCTCAGCTTACATTCCAACTCTTAATCTGTACACTACTACTGGAAAACCATAGCTTTGACTTTACAAATGGAATTTTGTCGGCAAGGTGATATCTCTGCTTTTTAATACACTAAGTTTGTCATAGCTTTTCCTTCAAGGAGCAAGTGTCTTTTAATTTCATGTCTGCAGTCACTATTCACAGTGAATTTGGAGTCCAAGAACAGAAAATCTGTCACTGTTTCTCTATATGGCCTTTGTGGAAAGGGTTATTCAGATAGTGTCTAAGTCAGCTTCACTCTCTAGGAACTGATGTTCATAATTGAATACTACCAAAGTTATGTGACCTTGATTATAATTTCTTTGTTGACTCTAATGATGTGTGGAACAATGTTTTTAAGACCCATTTGTTTCTCTGACTCTCTGAAGGTTATGTCATTTATAACATAAAAACTGAATAGCTCAATATCATCACATTAATTAAATATGCTATCACTACATTATATAAAAAAATTTTATTTGTGTTAGAAATATTTTAATAGAAAGTGCAGTCCATAAATATAAAGAAAGAAATAGTTATCCAGTACAGGATAAAGTAAATGGTATGATTTGCAAGCACTACAGAAATTTTGAGAATTGGAGTTATCTCTAGAGCAGGCTGGGCAATTTTTTCTGGAAGCAATCACATCCTGGCAGACAGGAAGAATTTTGGTGAATGAAAAAACAAAATATAATCTTCCCTAAAAATATAGAATATTTTGAAAAATTCTTAAGAGAATAAATATCTGTGGTTCTGTATAGAGAAAATGAGAAAAGTAATGTTTTTAGAATAAAGGAATTTAGGAAAATATAGTATGAAAAAATTAGGAAAGGTACAATGAAGTAGATGGTAATGGATCATCACTTAAGGGCCTTTGACTACATTCTATAGACAATTAAAATAGCTACTGTTCAGGAGATAAGACAGAGAATTAACACCAAGAGAAATTACTGCTATAATCATTGATCGTAGTAATGAAAATCTGAACCTACTTTGACATCAGAAGTTGCTGATCAAGATTGATTTTTTAAAAAGTAGAAGTTATATAAGACTTCATTCCAAAATACTATTGATTTCTTTGAGAAAATTCATTCTTCTATACCATAAATACTGACTATATAGCTATCTGGAAGGCCTGTATATGTACTGAGTATACAATGATGGGCAGAGGACACATCGCATCTGTACTTAAGGTATCCAGAACAGACAGATTGAAAGCAAGCATCATGCATGTTCAAATCATTAGACCCTACCACGGTTAAATTTCCCTAACTGACTCCACAGAATGATTTCATCCTTCATGGCATGGTAATAGAATATTTAACATAGTTTCATCAAGGCATTTACTTCAAGATTTTTCAAGTATATATTTCTGTCTCTCAAGCTAATGTGACCCATTTATGTAAAGAGAACTTAACACTGTGAACACAACAGAACTTAATATTTAATATTCTGATATGTGTGTAGGTATATGTACACCTACTTATATTTTCAGACATTATTAAATTCAATCTTCTACCTTCATCACTATCTCTTTTCCCATGAATAAGAAAGTGGAAGTGAAATGAGTCAAGGATTAATCTCAACTGCGCAATAAAATTTCCAGTGTTAATAGGTATATGCTTGGATCTATTCAGGAGATGATATCCTATTCAAGATGTGATTGGCTACACTATTCAGAAACTCTTTTTTCTTCAATTAGAGTCATCCATTTACAGTACTATCGTACTATCTAGACCTACAGTTATTTTTGTTTCCCCATAAGTAAATAAATCAAAACACACAAAAAACAAATTTCTATAGATACCTATAGTCCCTATTTTCAACAACATATGAGCATAAAGCAATACTGATTAACCTTTTAGTATTTGAACACTTTCACTTCCATATTAATAAGATTTTTTTATAATCAATGTTCATGTTTCATGACTTTATTCACTACATAGACCTGTATATGACTATTTAATGAATAAAATACAATATAAAGGAAACTAAATTAAAGGATATAAATAACAAATAATTGATTTGAAAGTATTTTATAACATTACTAAAATAGTCTGCTAAAGTGAGTAACGTAGTGAACCACGCTTTTTTTCCATGAGCCTGCCAACACTTTGAGGAAATTTTTTTCCTAAGAAAATATCAAATTCTGTACTATCAATTAAATATTAACCAGGATGCTGTTGCTTCCTAGAAGTCCTTAATAAAACATCAAATCTATCTACATTACTTTCATTTTTGAAATTGTAAAAGAAAAGTATATTCGTTGAAGTACACTTAGAAAAAAATTTAGAAAGTATAATTTTAGAATTCATACAAAAATATGCTATTAATTTGCTAGGGCTGTCTTAGTAAGGAACCATAAACTGAATGTCTTCAATAGACAAAAATGAAGTTTCACTGTTATGGAGGCTAGGAATCAGATATTATACAAGGTTGATGTTTTCTGAGGATAGTGAATAAAAATCTTTCTTTACTTCCATCTTTTTCAGGTGACTTGCCAGCCATCTTTCACTTTCCATCACTTGTAGATGCATCACCTCAATCTTTGCCTTGATGTTCCCATGGAATTATCCATAAGTGTGTGTTGTCTTCAAATTTTCCTTTTTTATGAGGACACCAGTCCTACTGGATTAAGGCACCCAGATAATCATGATGATGTGATCACTGACCTCGAGCCAGACATCCTGGAATGTGAAGTCCAGTGGGCCTTAGAAAGCATCACTATGAACAAAGCTAGTGGAGGTGATGGAATTCCAGTGGAGCTATTCCAAGTCCTGAAAGATGATGCTGTGAAAGTGCTGCACTCAATATGCCAGCAAATTTGGAAAACTCAGCAGTGGCCACAAGATTGGAAAAGGTCAGTTTTCATCCCAATCCCAAAGAAAGGCAATGCCAAAGAATGCTCAAACTACCGCACAATTGCACTCATCTCACACGCTAGTAAAGTAATGCTCAAAATTCTCCAAGCCAGGCTTCAGCAATATGTGAACCGTGAATTTCCTGATGTTCAAGCTGGTTTTAGAAAAGGCAGAGGAACCAGAGATCAAATTGCCAACATCCGCTGGATCATGGAAAAGCAAGAGAGTTCCAGAAAAACATCTATTTCTGCTTTATTGACTATGCCAAAGTCTTTAACTGTGTAGATCACAATAAACTATGGAAAATTCTGAAAGAGATGGGAATACCAGACCACCTGATCTGCCTCTTAAGAAATCTGTATGCAGGTCAGGAAGCAACAGTTAGAACTGGTCATGGAACAACAGACTGGTTCCAAATAGGAAAAGGAGTACGTCAAGGCTGCATATTGTCACCATGTTTATTTAACTTATATGCAGAGTACATCATGAGAAATGCTGGACTGGAAGAAACACAAGTTGGAATCAAGATTGCCGGGAGAAATATCAATAACCTCAGATATGCAGATGACACGACTTTTATGGCAGAAAGTGAAGAGGGGCTAAAAAGCCTCTTGATGAAAGTGAAAGTGGAGAGTGAAAAGGTTGGCTTAAAGCTCAACATTCAGAAAACGAAGATCATGACATCTGGTCCCATCACTTCATGGGAAATAGATGGGGAAACAGTGGAAACAGTGTCAGACTTTGTTTTTCTGGGCTCCAAAATCACTGCAGATGGTGACTGCAGCCATGAAATTAAAAGACGCTTGCTCCTTGGAAGGAAAGTTATGACCAACCTAGATAGCATATTCAAAAGCAGAGACATTACTTTACCAACAAAGGTTCGCCTAGTCAAGGCTATGGTCTTTCCTGTGGTCATGTATGGATGTGAGAGCTGGACTGTGAAGAAAGCTGAGCGCCGAAGAATTGATGCTTTTGAACTGTGGTGTTGGAGAAGACTCTTGAGAGTCCCTTGGACTGCAAGAAGATCCAACCAGTCCATTCTGAAGGAGGTCAATCCTGGAATTTTTTAGAAGGAATGATGCTAAAGCTGAAACTCCAGTATTTTGGCCACCTCATGCGAAGGGTTGACTCACTGGAGAAGACTCTGATGCTGGGAGGGATTGGAGGCAGGAGGAGAAGGGGACGACAGAGGATGAGATGGCTGGATGGCATCACTGACTCGATGGGTATGAGTCTGGGTGACCTCTGGGAGCTGGTGATGGACAGGGAAGCCTGGCGTGCTGCAGTTCATGGGGTCGCAAAGAGTAGGACACGACTGAGCGACTGATCTGATCTGATCTGGTCTGATGTCCTCATTTTAACTTGATTACATCTGTAAAGCCTCGGTCTCCAAATACGGGCATAATCTAAGGTACAGAGCACAGTAATTAGGATTTTAACATATGAATTTGGGTTGGGCATAATTCAACCCAGAACAGATACTTTTGACCTTGTGTTAAATATATTTTTGTCAAACATGGCTTTGGATCTTTCAGGAATCATTCTTCATATGTCACTTTTTCCTACAATATCCTCATTAAATATTATAGCTATAACATTCCTTTAAAAATATTACTGTTTGACAATATTATCAGTCAGAGTTCAACCATAAAGATAGAACCAGTAGGAGAATTTATTAGTAAATAAATGTGTACGTAAATACTTTCGCATGTATGTACGTACATATGTATGTATTATTTTTCGGTCTTTTATGGGGAACTGGTGTAAGAAACTTCAAATCTTGTTCACCAGTCTCTGCAAGGCTGCTGTCTCTGTGTCTGATGCTGGAGCCTAAAATCCACAAGGCAAACAAGCATTGGGAAAGGAGACATCATTAGCAGGCTGCACCCCTGAGCATGAGCTGCACCTCACAAGGATAAATTGAAATCTGCCTGGTCTTGTTCCCTCTGATCTTGATAAGAAGAGTGTCTTCCAGAAGCCAGGAAATTTACCAATGGAGCTAAACTCATATGCACATCCCAGGAGTTAGGGAAGCTGAAGGAGGATTCATAGGAAGGTAAAGTAACACAAGCCATATCAAGGCTCTATCAAGAGTGAATGACCAACCACATATACATTGCTTGGATAGCTAGTGAACATGGACACTAAGGTACCAAATTTAGTGTGGCAAACATGCTATGTCCTGGATCTTGATGAAAATCCTGCCTCTGGAAATCACTCTTTTTTTTTTACAATTTCCACTTTCTTTCACATGAAAGGAAGCCCAATCTCAAAAATCAGAATTGGATAAATTATATTTATTTCTTCACAATATGATGCTTTACTAAACTCCCAAATCATTTTAATATGGAGTTAAGCCTAATGGAGTCATTTTTGCATTGTTAAATGTAGAACTTAGGAAACTAAAGTCGTGTATCTATTTGTTGCCATGATACAGTTTGCAAACTGAAGTAAATAATACCAGTTTGTTGAACAAAAAGAAAATGCATTACATTGTTCATCTTCTAAATACCAATGAATGTCAACTTGTGTTCTAATGATCTCTCTAAGGGGAAGCCTATTGATCAAGAAAAGGCTAGACACAAGTAAAAATAATCCCATGGCAGCATTTCTATCCTAGTCATAAAGCAAATTATAATCAAACACATGATGATTTATTCTTTTTATGATAAACAAATTTTAATATACTGAAATTCATAACAATGGATTTATTTTTAGGAAAGTTCTCTTCATAGAGCTGTTCAATTTGGGAAGAAAGCACAGAGTAAGAAATAACAAGTCAGGCATATATCATTTTAATGACATATTTCAGGTTTAACAATGTCAATTTCTGATGCTGTTTCAATATTTATTATATTGTACAAAAATGAACACCATTAGCTGCTATACAAATGAAAAATGATAAAAATTCAGGAAGAGATTAGATGGTTTCATTAACTGAGTCAAGAAATACTTCTCGATCACTTAATCACTTACTATATAGGCCAGACCCTATCCCAGAAGGATGAAGTATATCAGGCTGCAAAACCAATGAAGAAAGCTATCATCTTACATTTTACAAGAGGCCAATAGATCATTTTTAAACTTATGGTTACCAAGGGAAAAAAGGGGGAAAGGGATAAACTGGGAGACTGGGATTGACATATATGCATTTATTAATGAAATAGATAGCCAATAAGGACCTACTATATAGCAGAGCCTGGTGGGCTACAGTCATGGGGTTACCAGAGTCGGACATGACTGAATGATTAAATCACAACCACAACATACAACAGAGGAAACTCTACTCAATTCTCTGTAATGACCTACATCAGAAATGAATATAAAAAGAGTGGATTTATGTATATCTAATTCACTTTGCTGTACAGCAGAAACTAATGTAACCTTGTAAATCAACTATATTCCAATAAAAATAAAAAGCTAGTAACTAAGAAAAACATATGAATACTAAGAAACAGTAAGTTCTAACAAAAAAATAAAAGAAATGACAATAAAGTAAGGGAGATTTGAAGAAATAAAATGATTATGTTTAAAAGAGGGGATCATGATCAGCATTGTTAGGAAGATGACATCTCACCAAGTATTTGATGAATGTAACACAAAATTGTAAATAATATAAAATTAGATTGTATCTCAAAATATTGAAAAACGAATTCCTAAGCCACACAGCCCTTTATAAATCTTGGGTTTCAAGCAGTGATTTGATACATAAAAGGTATTCCAAAAAAACAGAAATTGAGTTCTAGTAAATAGTTTAGACAAATTAACATGTTTGAGAAACTATGGAATTAGTTGACATTCAAGAGATTTTAAGTGGTTCTCATTCCTATTCATTTCAAGAGACTTTAAGAGGTTCTGATTCCTATGAATCTTTGCTCATATAAGAGAGCATCATAAGCAATCAATCACAGTGTACATAAAGTAGTTAGCTACCAGAGTCATGCACCATTCAAGTGAAGTCATGCCAAGTAGTCATGTGAGTTGGCACTACATTGAGCAGGATCTTGGTAAGAGTGTTAATGAAATTCCTCTTTCACTCTTCTGACAGAAAACCTCAACAATAAAACATATAAAGAAATACAGAAGGTGGTAATGCAGCAAAACCTTGGAACAAAAGAAGTCTATAACCAGAAATGATAAATGTGATTTTTCCCCAAAGTAGGAGGATAATTTATTCATTCATAAGTAGAGGCAACTAGAATAACTCTGATCTACACATCAGTTGATTTTAGACAGTGGAAGAATTTTGTCAAAAAGATAAATGGCAATAAAATTAGTAATAACATTTCTGGATTCATTCCTCAGAAGCCCCTATATCACTACCTAGGCAATTCAGGGTTTCAGTTAATATATGAAAGGAAAATTTTTATAGCATTCAGGTAGAAATTGAGATTATAGAATAATAAATATGCTAGCTGGGGACGAATACAGTCTATTCTTAAGGGTATATAAATATTACCCAATAAAAGGTCTAAAAATATAATGAAATAGAACAAAACATGTGACATTCAGGTGTTAGACAAAAGGAATTTTGGAAATTCATTTAAATTATTTTATGATTCTGCTTATAATTCAGAATAATCCTGGGCTCTCTTTTATCCTTATTTCTCTTCTCTTTTGAAGATATCAATGTCACTTAAACCATTTGAGTTATTAGAAGGTGCCTCCTGCATCAATGTACACCCTATGGAATATGCTATTAAGTTTACATGCCCTTCCTCAGCTTCTGGATTGGGAAGCATATGAGTCAGGTTCATTTTGACACTGCCACATTATCCCTATCCCTATGCCTCTAAAACCTTAGCAGAGCAGACAGAATAAACACAGGCACATTTCCTTCCCAAAATATCAACTGTAGTTAATGTAAGCAGATAAGTAGAACATAATCAAACTTCAGGCTTCTGAGATAATTTGAACTTATTTTAATGTCATGCTATAGGGACTTTAGACTTCTACAACCATAACTGTCCCCTAAACTAGCTTGGCTTCCTTAAATTCATATTCATGACAGCAAGTATTCCAGGCAGTTATGTATTACACAATAGGCATATTAATCATATGTTCAAGGTACTTGAAGAGAATTTTGAATAATCAGAATATAGGTATATTTTGGAAATAATATATATAATATGTATATGTAATATACATTATATATGTGTCTGACATATATATATAACAGATGTGAGTGAAATTATCTTTGTGCAAAATCAGAAATATGTAGGATTTTCTTAGATATGTCTTTAATACATGTCGTAGCACAATCCTGCCAAGGTCCAGCCCCGGCTGATCCAGGGTATTCGAAGGAGAGACTGCGTTGGTGACTTATTTACATATCAATTAGAGATATAAAGAGTAATAGAATGAGGATAGCTCAGTAGGAAAATTCAGTGGAGAAAAGAGGCTGACTAGCTTGGTTTATGTGGAAAATCAATATAACCTGTGACACTAGGTTAGCTCTGACCACGAAGGCCACAGGCACCCTCTCGAATAGTGGAAGGTGCCCCTCCTTAGGCACCTTCTTGAGTGGGTCTTAGAAGCCCAGGCAAATAAATGGTCACAGAGGACCTCTGTGCTCCAGATGGAGACTCAGCTGGAATATGAAGGAAAGAATGACATGCGGAGACCAAGCTTTGGTGAGCAAGGCCTGTAGCTTTATTTTTAACAGGGGCTTTTATACTCTAAATTGCACATAGAGGATAATAGGGGATGTGAAATCATGCAAAGTCAGCAGTCTTTGATCCTTATCAAAACCAGGGTTTCTTTACTGCAAATGTATCGTATACAAATGTTTTAGGTGATTTACATCATCTTCTGGCCAGAAGGCCTATTAACATTTTATGACTCTTGACAAAGGTTTGTCAACTGTAAGACTTATTTTTTCTAAGAGTAATTATTTTAAGGTTTGGCACCATCCTCTGAAGATAAAGTTGCATTCCTATAGGGCAGAGGTGCAGTGGGTTTACAACAAAGGAAAGAATTTATTACCTTAAGGGTCTAAAGTTGCTAGCACTAAGGCCACTACTTATTTTTTCTACATACCAACTATATTAATTAATATATATTCAAGGATACAATACAGGGGATGTGGAAACTTGGCAGCAAGCATTGGCTCATCAATGAAATCTTTTACTAGTTTTATTTTGACAGTTTCTAACTCTCTGAGAGGCTCTAAGCTATTTGAATATCTTAAGCTTCCCATGCCTCTTAGGGCTGAGAGACTGTAAACAATCTTATGCATAGCTGTAGGAGTCCGGGTAAACTTGTCAGGCCAGTTAGAGAGCCATCTGAGGGGTTTGGGTTTAAACACTCCTAATGCCCAGGAACTTTATTGATTGGAGCTGTAAGTTAACTCTTTATCAGAGAGAGTGAGATGGTGGTGGGGAACAGCCCCCAGTAAAGTCAGAGGTGAGAGCACAAAGCAGTAAAGTAGGCAGACTCTGGTTTTGGGGGGTAGATGCTCGAGAATATCCAGGGGGCTCCTGAGGCTAATCCAGCCTTTGCATATGCCGAGCCTCCTTCCTCATGACCTTTGCCACCGGCGGAGTGCCTCTCCACGCCAGCTCCTGGCACAATCCTAAACTGCCAGTTCTTATAGCTTCAGTAAGACATAATCATTCCTGCTGAAAGAAAAACCCAGTTCAAATACAGTAAAAATGGAGCATTTTCTCTTTCACATCTCCTTTTAGCTTTTCACTATAGTGAAGTAATAGAGCTGCGAATTTCTTCTATTTGACATACATAGTGGGAGTATTACTTGATACACAAAGTTAAGTTTTTGTTCAAGGAGACCACAGTTATAAGGCATCTGAGGTTAAATATATATATATATATATATATATATATATATATATATATATATATATATATAGGAACACAGGTATACCTGTGGCAGATTCATTTTGATATATGGCAAAACCAATACAATATTGTAAAGTTAAATAAAATTAAATTAAATTTAAAAAAAGAAAAATCATACAGAAAAAAATGCTCTAAGTCAAAATAAAGTTTTAAAACATTAAAAAAATACATATATACATATATATATATGTATATATATATATATATATACTGCTATCAGCAGGGTCTAGAATTGCTTTTAATAACATGTATTACAATGAGAAGATCCTGGTAGTTTTTTTGGTGAATCCATGCAACTATAGACATCACAATTAGCCACATTCATTTCATTTACTTTTTGTAAGTACTGATTTTGTATGTGCATGATTTTACTTCTTACAATAGTTAAAATATTAGTAAAACATTTGAGTAACCACTTTTTGGATTAAGAACTTTAATTAAGTGCCATGAATTTAGAAACCACTGTAGACACTCAAAGCTCATAAATCAATCATTATTCTAGTCTTATGATAAACCCTTCTGATTATTTTATATTAACTATATATTTTAGTATTATAAATATCCTATATTTTTATTAAATATATGTTCTACTATATCATTATACATAAGCCAAAGTCTTTTATAAAGTGCCTTTAAAGTATCCTTCATAAGAGTTAGTGGAATCTGGGCAGTGTGGAGGGTAAAAAGTCTCTCTTCAGTCGCATCAGATGCAATGTATAACAGGGAACCAAGATTAAATAACTAAATAAACAACATTTTAATACAATTTTGGAATTCAAACAAATTTAATGTTAAATGGCTCATGATTTTAAAATACTGAAATTTTAAATAAGGTCCAGCTTGTACCTTTCAGCTTCACAGCTTTTCCTCAATAGTTTCATCTTAATCTTGACCCTTGGCAGGGTACATTTTTCTTCCCCATTGATGTTGTAGTTTTCCATGTGCTTTGCTTTGATAAGTAGAATGCTAGTATATGTGAAGCAAATATGGTCTTTCACTGTGACTGTGAGGAGATCCAACCAGTCCATTCTGAAGGAGATCAGTCTTGGGTGTTCTTTGGAAGGAATTATTCTAAAGCTGAAACTCCAGTACTTTGGCCACCTCATGTGAAGAGTCGACTCATTGGAAAAGATTGTGATGCTGGTAGGGTTTGGGGGCAGGAGGAAAAGGGGACGACAGAGGATGAGATGGCTGGATGGCATCACCGACTCGATGGATGTGAGTCTGAGTGACCTCCGGGAGTTGGTGATGGACAGGGAGGCCTGGCGTGCTGTAATTCATGGGGTCGCAAAGAGTCAGACATGACTGACTGAATTGAACTGTAACTGTGAAGGCTGACTTAACCTCTTGTTCTCTTATGGTCCTGAATGAAAAGAAAGTATTTGGAGAGCAGCATGTCCTAGCACATGAATATGAGAGAAATAGATCAATATGATTCACAAGTTGGAATTAAAATCAGCCAAACTGGCCCAAGATCAACTGAACCCTAGTAGAAGGTGTACTCACTTTCAGACTGAAGCACAAATTTGAGGCAGAGGCACATAGAAGTTGTAGTTCATTAAACAGTCTTATTGTTACAATAGAGAAATATATAGAAATGCATTTATGAATTTAAAGAGATATATAATGAGAAGATAGCTCGCATATAGAGCAATACATTGAACACAAAACAATCACAGAGACAAAATAGAGGTCAAAATGGAAGAACATATCATCATAAAGTATTGAAATTTGCAGTTGTATAGGTTTAAATATTAATAAACAGAAAATGTTAAAAACCTGTTTTAACAGACTCTAATATAATTTATTCAATATATTAATAAATATTAAAAGATGATCAAAAGTATGTAGTGTCATGTTTTATCAAAAAGCACATTCTTATACCTATTGATGAGGGAAAGACATAATATTATCAGCAGCTCAAAAAGAGCTTTGTCATTTTAGAATAACATGTTTCAAGTATAGTGCTATTTTATAACACCATGTTTCAAGTATATTAATGCATAAATACAGAAACAAGAAGTAAATCTTCAATGAATCTTAGGTAAGCATATCTGGGACATTTAATTAAAATGTTAGAAAAACTAAGTAAATTACAGTTATTAGAATACTGAGTAAACAATTCTGGCTGCATGTGGAAGAAAATCATCTTTAAAATATTTTAAGACTAAAAATGTCAAATTAAGAGAAAAGAGGTAGCAGTAAATATACTGGGTGACATTTTTGATAAATAATGTGCACCACAATTTTTGGTAGTAAAATATATGGGAGGATATATGCCATATATTTAGTAATATTTTTCAAAGGGTCAGAGATTTCTCATTGCTTTAAAATTTGAATTTTTAATTGTATTTTATATTATATATTATAATTTTTATATTATATTATAATATACATTTAAATATAATGTATATTTATATTATATATTATATAAAATATCTTGGAATTTTTATATATAATATATTATATTATATGTGCTTTTATCAAATGCGAGTTTCTTGTAAACAAAAGGTCCATTCTATTTTATTTCCACATTTTCTACCATGAATAAGGAGACTGGGTCAGAGGTGGTTTACTTTAGATAAACAATTTTAATGAATTACCTCTGATCTGAAAACTAGTGGATTTACTTAAAGACTTCACTATATAAAGAGATGGGAATATCAGACCTCCTGACCTGCCTTTTGAGAAATCGGTATGCAGGTCAGGAAGCAACAGTTAGAACTGGATATGGAACAACAGACTGGTTCCAAATTGGGAAAGGAGTATGTCAAGTCTGTCTATCGTCACACTGCTTATTTAACTTATATGGAGAGTACATCATGAGAAACACTGGGTTGGATGAAGCACAAGCTGGAATCAAGATTTCCAGGAGAAATATCAATAATCTCAGATATGCAGATGACATCACTCATAGCAGAAAGCAAAGAAGAACTAAAGATCCTCTTGATGAAAGTGAAAGAGGAGAGTGAAAATGTTGGCTTAAAACTCAACATTCAGAAAAGTAAGATCACGGCATCTGGTCCCATCAATTCATGGCAAATAGATAGGGAAACAGCAGAAACTGTGACAGGTTGCATTTTGGGGTGCTCCAAAATCACTGCAGATGGTGACTGTAGCCATGAAATTAAAAGACACTTGTTTCTTGGAAGAAAATTTATGACCAACCTAGACAGCATATTAAAAAGCACACACATTACTTTGCCAACAAAGGTCCGTCTAGTCAAAGCTGTGGTTTTTCCAGTGGTTATGTACGGATGCAAGAGTTGGACTATAAAGAAAGCTGAGTGCCAAAGAATTGATGCTTTTGAACTGTGGTGTTGGAGAAGACACTTGAGAGTCCCTTGGACTGCAAGGAGATCCAACCACTCCATCCTAAAGGAGATCAGTCCTGGGTTTTCACTGGAAGGACTGACACTGAAGCTGAAACTCCAATACTTTGGCCACCTGATGAGAAGAACTGACTCATTAGAAAAGACCCTGCTGCTGGGAATGACTGAAGGCAGGAAGAGGAGACAACAGAGGATGAGGTGATTGGATGGCATCATCAACTTGATGGACATGAGTTTGAGTAAACTCCAGGAGTTGGTGATGAACAGGAAGGCCTGGTGTGCTGAGGTCCATGGGGTCACAAAAAGTTGGACATAACTGAGCAACTGAACTGTAAACATGAAATCAGGCATTCATTTTGTACCTAACAAATAATTGTTGAATGAAAGATTTTGTGTAGATTATTTAATATCAAGGGCCTTCAAGCTTATAACTGCAGAAAAGAGAAATAATAATAGCTGCCTTTTAAAATCATAGGCAAGGATAGGCTGGTCATGGATTGAGTTATTAAGAGATTAACACTTGGTCACCAGCCAATTTCAAGAAAATTTCTATGTAATGATGTAAACTGTAAAACACCACAAAACCCCCAATCCAGTGGCACATCCCTTCATTTGATTCTGAGAGACCTAATGTTTAACCAGAGAAAAAAAAGATTAAAGGTAACCTATGTAAAACTCTCTGAAGCACTGTATATATTGGATTGTTAGGAGTTCAAAGGATACTAATTAGAATTCAACAATAATGATATTTTTCCTGTTTCAACATATATTACACACTTAGTCAAATAATAATACAAATTAAATTATCCTATTCAGTCTCTTAGTACTAGATATTTACTCTATCTATTAGAATATATTTATTATAAATTATAGCTGATTTAGTATATATGTGCATGTATGTTGAGGGTATGTCTCAGATATATACAGATGTGCCTCAGTTAAGAGTCAAGAAACTATCCATTGCAATAGGATCAGAGAAAGAGAATCTATAAAGATGCTGAGATGGTGGTTAATCCATAGGAGTAAATTTGAATTACAGATGATCTTACTATGAAATCCTACTTTCAACTGAAAATCAATGTGAAAAAAAGTAACCAGGGGAGTTAATAGAGAAAAAAATTGAGAAACTGAATTAACAATAGCTACCTTAATTCTCACTGTCTGTCACCACAAAAAGTGCCAAGTTTAAATGCATGCAAAGATTAAATCTCAAGCATATTTAAGAATTGATAGTTAGATATAGTGGAAACTATTCTAAAGCATAGAGAAAATGAGAACTTAACTTTTTTCTTATAGATCAGTATACAAATAATAAAGATGCCTGCCTAATACAGTTAAGAATTGTGAAATACTTATATACATATAATATTTAATTAGGTAAAAGTACTTTAAAAACCTGTTGACAAAGTGAAGATAACACCTGTTTGACTTAGTCTTCCCCTTTCTCACATACACATATTTATAGATATATATATATATGTATTAAATACTGTCTTATAAATATGTGTCTTACATATAATAAATATATCATATTTAAATATATACACTTAAATATGTTAAATATATAAATATATGGTTATATAAGTACAAAGATTTTTGAGTGACAAAATTTTTAACACAAAACAATATTTGCCAAAAATAGCATCTGATAAAACTTAATAGCAATTCTGAATAAAAGAGAAGTTAAATCTAGAGTTGCTATGCTAGCAAGATACATACTGTAGTTTTTATAAGTCATAGCTCTATTGTATGCCATTATTTAACAGATATTTAAATTTACTCTCATAATAATATACTGAAAGTGCATTAGATACTAAATATATAACTTAATCCCTCATTCACTTCATTAGGTTTTATATCTATTACCTATATGACCATATTTTCTTTTTCTTTTCTTGCTGACTGAATTCAACCTTGCCAAACCCCTCTACAGTAATTCACTAGGGCCCTCCATGGATAGACATTTTCTATCAACTATGAAATAATAATAATATGTTTTAAATGCTCTATGAATCACCTAGTTTTTAACTCAACTTATGTGAATTTCTCTTCAATTGTTTATATAACAGCTTCACATATATACAATAGTATATCTTATTTCATATTCATCCTTCCCAGATCTTCCCTGGTGGTTCAGACAGTAAATCGTCTGCCTACAATGTGGGACACCTGGGTTCAATCCCTGGGTTGGGAAGATTTCCTGGAGAAGGAAATGGTAACTCACTCCAGTATTCTTGCCTGGAAAATTCCATGGATAGACAAGCCTGGAAGGCTACAGTCCATGTGGTCACAAATAGTTGGACACGACTGAGCAACTTCACTTTCTTTCATCCTGCCCAAAGGTGAGTAATAGATGTTAATTTTGATCCTTACTTTTATTGGAATTCTGACTCTTTTTCTTGTTGGATAATAATATCAAGACACTTTAAAAAGCTAACAGAGGCAATCATTTTTAAGGATTGACTCTACTTAATGGCAAAGTAATTTTAGCACACCACTGGGCAGATTTAATGCTATAGGGCTTTTAATAACAGAATGTGTCTGTTTTATTTTCAACAGTATATTCTAACAGTCTGTAAAAGTGGTAGGGAACAATTATGGTTAGTGTTTCTAACAACGTGACGCTAACAATTAGTAGCTACTTGACTTTAGCACTTTAGGCATAGATGGCTCTAAAGTAATCATGCATGACATACATAATTCTGTTCCTTATAAACAGCTACTAAGATTTTAAGAGGCACACTTTATGACTGATTATAGAATATGGCCATAGCATTTTACTGACATTATGGTACAAAGAAAAAATGATTTAAATAGTCAAATATGTTTAACTATAGTTCTCAAAATTAATGTAGCTTGAAAATTCAACACACGTTTTTCAAAGTTATTGAAAGCCACTAAGATAAATAATTTATTATAATTCTCAAAAAAAAAAAAAAAGTTTAACAAGAGAATTAGAGTACTAACACCTGGCAAAACTCTCTAGAGAATATTTTTCTCTTTTGTGCCATCAGTCAGTGATAAACTTTGTAAATCTTCCTGATAAGTCTCTACTAACTTTGCCACAAATAAAACAGTTTTATACATTTCCTCGTACACTGCATAGGATTCATTTATACTGAGAAAACAATGACACATGACTGAGATGATTCCTCACAAGTTGAGAATTTTCTCTTCCTCTTAACTACACCCCTAAAATTAACTCTCATTACTACTAATAGCCCAATATTAATGTAATCAAATATCAATATTCTGTGAATTCGAGTGTCTTCTCATAAAATATTCATGAAACTCTGATTGAATATTTGAATAATGTAAAGAGCACAGAATTATGTTATTTTGAGTTGTAGAGCAGTTACTGATAATCCATTTCACTTTAGAACTAGAAAAAACAAGGTAAAGAAAAAAGTGTCTGAGACAAAAAATATACAGCCTCTTAGGAAGACCGTTTTTTCTCATACTCAAGGCTTAAAACTGAACACCGGAGGAGGGAGGAGGGTTCAGGAAGGGGAACACATGTATACTTGTGGCGGATTCATTTTGATGTATGGCAAAAGCAATACAATATTGTAAAGTTAAGCAAAATTAAAAAAAAAAAAAGAGTAAATGAAAAAAAAAAAAAAAGCAAAAAAAAAAAAAAACTGAACACCAATGTTCTCTGCTGCCATCTTTTGTTCCTCAGTACCTTCTGGGTAAATGTTTTTCATTCTCTCCTTTTCTTAGCTATTATTTTCTTCCACTATGAACAGCAAACAGATTGTTTGCTGAGTTCAATAAACCACATATTATAATTCTTCAAAGCAACAAATGTTTCTGCTCATTTTTGTATCTCATTTATACAAATCACTCATACCCCAAAGATACCTAGTTTGTATCAACTTAAGAAATTTTTACAGTGTCAGAAAGTATTCTAAATTTAAAGTAGACTTATTAGTTTATTCTCACCACAAATATAACAAAGCAAATATAACTGAATCCAAAGAGTGTAGGTGATGTGATAATATTGCTGAAATCAGAGACTTTAATATGATCGTGAGCATTATAAAAGCTGGAATTTGAGATATAGCCAAAATGTGGACTTTTAAATTGTTTCCTACATTGGAACCTAATAAAGTAGGTTGAATTGCTATATTGATATTCATAGTCTTTAGTGCAGGGGTACTGAAAGTAATAAGATATAAAACAAAGCACTCACCTAAGGAAGGATGTCTTTTTTTTAACCATTTATCATTTATTTATTATTATTATTTTTACTTTACAATATTGTATTGGTTTTGCCATAGTCTACAAGCAATAATGCTGGAGAGGGTGTGGAGAAAAGGTAACCTTCTTACACTGTTGGTGGGAATGCAAACTAGTACAGCCACTATGGAGAACAGTGTGGAAGATAAGTCTTTATAATACACTATTTCTTCCTTTAATTTAAAAACTTTATGGTAAATCACTTTAGCATGCTCTCAGTGATAACAGAAAATTGGAAATGTCCCTGACTGTTTTAACCAGGTGTTGTTTAAAACTCAGCTTTTCAAGGGGTATTGTATCTAACATTTGTTTTAATGTCAATTAAAATACATAACAACCCCAATGTTCATAGCAGCACTGTTTGCAATAGCCAGAACGTGGAAGCAACCTAGATGTCCATCCACAGATGAATGGATAGGCAAGCTGTGGTACATATACACAATGGAGTATTACTCAGCCATTAAAAAGAATACATTTGAATCAGTTCTAAGGAGGTGGATGGAACTGGAGCCTATTATACAGAGTGAAGTAAGCCAGAAACAAAAACACAAATACAATATACTAACGCATATATATGGAATTTAGAAAGATGGTAAAAATAACCCTATTTACGAGACAGTAAAAGAGACACTGATGTATAGACCAGACTTTTGGACTCTGGGACCGGGAGAGGGTGGGATGATTAGGGAGAATAACATTTAAATATGTATAATATTATATCTGAAATGTATTAATTGTTCAAACTAAATACTGTCATGTTACAATTTGTTCATATTAGATGTTTGTAATGTTTCTGATAATCAATAAAAGAGATTCTTGATTAAAAAATAAAAGCCAAAAAAAAAAAAAAATACATTCTAGCTCACTATGGTTTCAAATGGGCTTACCCGGTGGCTTTTGGTGTTAAAGAATCCACCTGCCAATGCAGGTAGACATAATAGACATGTGTCTGGATCCCTGGGTTGGGAAGAACCCCTTGAGGAGGGCATGGCAACCTACTCCAGTATTCTTGCCTGGAAAAATACCATAAACAGAGGGACCTGGTTGGCTAGGGTCCATAGGGTTGCACAAAGTCAGACACGACTAAAGCAACTTAGCATGGTTTCAAATATTTTACAGTAAGAAAATTATCACCTTAAGCCTAAAGATTTTTTAAAATTTTAACATCATGTTTATGAAGTTTTAACTACAATTATTTTCATGAAATATAAAAAAAAAAATGTTTTAAGCAGTGTATTTTAGCCTGATGCAATCCTTTTACAGATGGCAATGCAAACTTTGAAAGTTTTATCACATATGTATTTGCATTTTATTGACAAGTATGTGTGCTGAGTTTCTCAGTCATGTTCAACTCTTTGAAGCTCCATGGACTGTAGCCTGACAGCCTCCTCTGTCCATGGAATTTTCCAGACAAGAATACTGGAGTCACTTCCTGGTTGCCACTGCCTACTCCAGGGGATCTTTCCAACCCAGGGATCAAGCCTGCATTTCTTATGTCTCCTGCATTAGCAGGTGGATTCTTTATCACTGTGCCATCTGGGAAGCATGCCTACCTGATTGAAATTAGATCTGAGGGGTCCAAGTCACTCAATGAAAATACAAGTAAAGCAGAATGACATCTAATTATGTTTTAGTTTATAAAATCTAACCAGCACCAATTAGTGTATTTTTACCAAATAATCTAAGAAATTTTCTGCTTGAACATTTAAGAAAGTGATAGGTCTAGGTAATGAGTTACGTAGGCCTGCTGATCAACCAAGTAAAAAATTTGATAGAAGTTGCAATTTAATTATTGTCTAATTTGTAATGTTGCTCCAACTACCTATTTCTCTTGTAGTGTGTTTGCCAAATTTTAATATTTGGATATGTGCGTCAAAAGAAAAAAAAAATTCAAAAAGACTGTAAATGAACTGGATGGAGCCAGATGGCTGGCAATGTAATATAACAGCATAATCTAATATTAGCTAAGAAGCACAATGAAATATCTTAAGGCCAAATTGAATTAACTTATAGATGAACAATTATGGAAACTCTAAAGGTAAACAACCCACAACAAAGTAAAATCTTTCAACTCTCATGTAAGTGTAGAACAATCAGAGCACTAAAACAGAAATTCAAAGAAAGGCACAAGACTTGAGAGATATTTTACTAAAAATTGGAGAAATTTCAATGAAGACCAAAGGATAACAACTTGTGTGGCTATGACAAAAGAATGACTTGCTGTCTACTCACTCTATCAACTTAATCTATGCCAGCCAATTAGTTGGCAAGTGCTGCCTGGTCACAGAAATTCCTATCAGATTTTAGGTGTCTCACTCCTAAACATAAGCATTCAGTCAAAAATCATAAAATAATTGACTAAAGTTCTCAGTAAAAATACAGATAAAAATAGGACAATGGAACATTAAATATGGTAGAAAGTTAAACTGAGCAAAAATAAGACTGAAAAATAATCTCACTTATTAGAAGCAAAGAAAATTATAAGTCACATTAACAATATAACTTGAGTCAGAGTACACAAAACATCAACACATCAGGAAAGAACATTTTGAAATTCTTCCATCACAATTTTTTTCCAACCTTGATAGCATGAATGCTTTTATGTTGTTATTTATGATATCAAAGTGATGGTAACTCTTATTTGTTTTTATAACCAAAGCTTTAGAAAATAATCCTTACCATGTCTCCCTGAAAACAGAATTACATGATAAATGAAAGATGAAATGAGAAAATACCATTGACTTTTGAACAACTCAAGGGCTAAGAGTGCTAATTCACTGAGCTGTCAAAAATCCAAGTGCTGCTTGGTAACTCTGCCTTCAAAAAAAAGGAATTGATAAAAGACTCACTCAAAGGCAAGAAGCTGAAACCGTCTGGACAGATTCAAGACTACTTCTTTTGATTTCACATACAGTGATCTTGGATCAGGAAGAACCCCTGGAGGAGGACATAGCAATGCACTCCAATATTCTTGCTTGGAGAATCCCATGGACAAAGGAGCCTGATGGGGTACAGTATATAGAGTTGCAAAGAGCTGTACATGACTGAAGCAACTTATCCTGGAATGCAAAGTCCAGTGGGCCTTAGAAAGCATCACTGCAAACAAAGCTAGTGGAAATGATGGAATTCAAGTTGAGCTATTTCAAATTCTAAAAGATGATGGTGTGAAAGTGCCATACTCAATATGTCAGCAAATTTGAAAAACTTAACAGTGGCCATAGGACTGGAAAATGTCAGTTTTCATTCCAGTCCCAAAGAAAAGCAATGTTAAAGAATGTACAAACAACTGCAGAATTGCACTCATATCACACACTAGAAAAGTAATGCTCAAAATTCTCTAAGCCAGGCTTCAACAGTATGTGAAGAATGAAACTGACACCCAAGCTGGATTTAGAAAAGGCAGAGGAACCAGAGATCAATTGCCAACATCCACTGGATCATCAAAAAAGCAAGAGAGTTCTAGAAAAACATCTACTTCTGCTTTATTGACTATGCCAAAGCCTTTGACTGAGTGGATCACAATAAGCTGTGGAAAATTCTTCAAGAGATGGGAATACCAGACCACATGACCTGCATCCTGAGAAATCTGTATGCAGGTCAAGAAGCCACAGTTACAACTGCACATGGAACAGACTGGTTCCAAATTGGGAAAGGAATATGTCAAGGCTGTCTACTGTCACCCTGCTTATTTAACTTATATGCAGAGTACATCATGAGAAATGCTGAGCTGGGTGGAGCACAAGCTGGAATCAAGATTGCCAGGAGAAATATCAATAACCTCAGATATGTAGATGACACCATCCTTATGGCAGAAAACAAAGAAGAACTAAAGAGCCTCTTGATGAAAGTGAAAGAGGAGAGTGAAAATGTTGGCTTAAAGCTCAACATTCAGAAAACTAGGATCATGGCATCACATCACATCCCATCATTTCATGTCAAATAGTTGGAGAAACAGTGGAAACAGTGACAGACTTTACTTTGGGGGGCTCCAAAATCACTGCAAATGGTGACTGCAGCTATGAAATTAAAAGATGTTTGCTCCTTGGAAGAAACGCTATGACCAACCTAGACAGTATATTAAAAAGCAGAGACATTACTTTGCTAATAAAGGTATACCTATTCAAGGCTATGGCTTTTACAGTAGTCATGTATGGATGTGAGAGCTGGACTGTAAAGAAAGCTGACCACCAAAGAATCGATGTTTTTGAACTGTGGTGTTGGAGAAGATTCTTGAGAGTCCCTTGGACTGCAAGAAGATCCAACCAGTCAATCCTAGAGCAAATCAGTCCTGAATGTTCATTGGAAGGACTGATGCTGAAGCTGAAACTCTAATACTCTGGCCACCTGATGTGAAGAACTGGCTAATTTGAAAAGATCCTGATGCTGGGAAAGATTGAAGGCAGGAGGAGAAGGGGACAACAGAGGAAGAGGCGGTTGAATGGCATCACCAACTCAATGGACATGAGTTTGGGTAAACTCCGGGAGTTGGTAATGGACAGGGAGGCCTGGCATGCTGTGGTCCATGCAGTCACAGAGTCAGACAAGACTGAGCAACTGAACTGGACTGAACAAAAGTAACTTAGCAACCATGTACACATTGTTATCCTTAATAGAATACTAACTTTTCTCCACATTTAATCTAAACATATGTAAAATGAAAATATAGCTACTCTGTTTATTGAGAAAATGTCTGCATATGCATGTACATCTGCACAATTCAAACTCATACTGTTTGAAAGTCAATCATACATATAAATAAGAAGGTCAGTCTATGTCTAGGATCCAAATATAGAATGAGAAAAACAGAACTAAGGGGTAAAAAAAATTCTTGAAAGTTAAACTGAACTTTCAAACAAAGATTTGTCTGCATATATATGTGTTAATACAGTTATAACAGCCTCCTTCCTTTTTTTGAGGTATCAGATAGAGATCACAGTATCATATTCACGACCTTGGCTTACAGTTGAATGCAGTTGGGATGCCAAGACCTAAATATCAGCATCTGATAGTCAAATCCACCCAAATACAGTCAGTGAAATACAACTCAAACTCCTGTTCCTCAAGGGGACCTGCCCTTGGGAAACATATGCCATGGTAAACATAAACCAAACATCTGCTGGCTCTGTGTAACAGCTTGTTTCCAAGAGGGAAAAAAGAGAGAATGAGCAATCTTGCCTAGTTTATTATTCCTCAGTATTTCAATTAATAAAGCACTATTTTCCAGAAAGAAAATCACAGGATGTAGATCAATGCCAGGAGTATTAAATGACTGGGGCATCTTCCACAGGAGAAAGAATAGTAGAAATAGAAGAGATACCAGAAGTATGATTATATGCCCCCTAAAAGGAAAGCTGTTGCTCATTTATGTATCATCTTGGGATCTCTGAAATGCACTGTGAATTTTTGCAAAAACATGAAAAATGGTCATAAATTAGAAAATTCCACTAAGGCTACTTGGCTCTCAAGACTGACAATTCATTCACTATTCAGTTGTCCAAACCAAAGCATGTTCAACTGCACAGCCCACTTTCACAAAGACATAAATGATTGCAGGTTATTTCAGTAATAAAAGGTAAATAAAAAGATATCCAAATTTTGGTGCAAATCCTTTGAAACTATCAAAAAATGGTAAGTATATTTATTAAGGAAGAATTTAAAGCTTAATTTTAAATTTTGTTAAATGTGCAAAACCAAAAGGTCAATTTCTAAAAAGAAGTAAATTTTGCAATCACATTCTCCTGTTTTGGTGAATGAATAGGATAAAAAATTTAAATTTATCTATCATCTATGTATCTACCTGTGGAGATTTTTATATGAAATTCAGATCCTTTCAGCAAATGCAGCTTGATGGTGCTTTTACAAGCATGAATTTGGTTTCTTCACAAATTCAAATGTGTTTCAGTCTCTCACATGCTCAATTAGAGAACAAAGAATTAAGAGAATATACAAATGACCACATTCCACATTACTGGGTCCAATGTATTTTGATGTCAAACCAATTCCTAGTTCCTTAACAACATTTCCAGTTAATTTTTTGCCTTGCAAATCATTCAATTTATACTATTCTAATCCAAAAGCATTTGACAAATATTAACACAGAAATTCAAAAGTTATCTGCATGACACTCTATGCAGATAAAAATCTTCTTTTAAATTTCAAAAAATTTATGCTAATTGTTTAGAGTTTACAACTTATGAATTTAAATTTAACTAGATGAACATACCTGTCAACTGGCTATAGTTTAAATGATGTATATGGCACCAAGTGAATGACACTATGTATAACGTCTTCTTGTAGAAGAGAGTAGAAGTGTTCATCAAAACCTACACCTTATTTCAAGCTATGGAGATAAATGAAGTGTCCTACTCTCATGTGTAGTCAATAGCAGTTGTGTGGAAGTAATGTATGTCACCCCAGAATCACTCCTCCTTTCTCCTCTGCTTTCTAATACCAAGGATGCAAACGGAGTCTGTATTTCTAAAGGATGGTAGAAATATATGCTGAAAAGAATACAGATCTCTAAAATATGGAAAGAGATGCTATTATGCCAGACATATTAATAAATTAATAAAACTGTCCAATAATCAGTGAAAACAACAGTAAACCTTCAATTTTGCTAATCTTGATATATCTGGATAGCATATTACAAAGAAAAGAGATGCTTACTCCAGTAAAATCTAAAATATGTGGCATAGGTTTTTGTAACTGGGAAATAAGTAACGAAGAAATAGACATAAAAGGTGAGAGATGGCAATCCTTTTATGTGTTACAAAACATTCAGTAAAATGTTATCTGTGATAAATAGGAACACATACAATGAGATCAGTGAATCTGTTAGTGGTTAACTAATTATTTGTAAAAGGTCAAATAGGGAATATTTTCAGCTTTGTATGCCATATGTTCTTTATCACAACTGCACAACCTTACTATTATAATGAGAAAATGTTCATAGACTATTAGTAGAGGAAGAGTCATGCCTGGATTTGGCCAACTGGAACTAGTTTAGAGACTTTCTTCTGGGAAACTTTTTCCAGTGAATCAGAATAATGATAAATGTTGGATGGGAAAAACAAAAAGAAGTCTCACAGGCATATTGGCCCACAAAACAAATCAACCATAGTACAAAAATGAATTTAGCTGTGTTATCTTCCCATCCCAGCTATAGTTTCAGGTGGCTTCAACACTGGCAATATTTAGAGATATAAAACATGGCATGAATAATAAACGATATAACTCAGATCATGAACTGTGTCTAGTGCAGAACTTCAGTAGGTTCACTCCCACATGTATCTGACAAGGGGTCAGTAGATCACAAGGTGCTTGGTAACTTTAAAAGAGTTACACTGCCAGAGAAAACACAAACCATAACAAAACCGAAGAAAGAAAAATGCAAATCATTTTTGTTTTAAAACAGCCTATGAGTCCTCAAACATATACCAGCCATCCACTCCAGTACTCTTCCCTGGAAAATCCCATGGATGGAGGAGCCTGGTAGGCTGCAGTTCATGGGGTTGCTAAGAGTCAGACACGACTGAGCAACTTCACTTTCACTTTTCACTTCCATGTATTGGAGAAGGAAATGGCAACCCACTCCAGTGTTCTTGCCTGGAGAATCCCAGGGACGGCAGAGCCTGGTGGGCTGCCATCTATGGGGTGGCACAGAGTCGGACACTACTGAAGCAACTTAGCAGCAGAGGCAGTGGACCTATCTGACAACACCCAACACAAATAAATATATAAAGATGGACAGGAAGAAACTTCCCAAAGGGCATGAGAAAAATTAGCAAAGGAACCCATCCCAGGGAGCAAAATCAGGGTATGATCAGTGAATTTCTATCTAACACCCCAAGTTGATATAGACCAGTAACTTTTACAAATTCATGTCTTCTGCGCAGTTTTTTCTTTGTGGATGTCTGTCTCATTTTCTCTATTGTATATGGACTATGCATGGAAATGACAAATAACAGAACTAACGTTGGACAGATAACAAATTTCTTTCTTTAGGTCACATGTCACAAGGCCAAAGGAAACCATGTCCATACATCATGGAAAAGTCTCAAAAAAACGTCTACAAATTCTGGATTTTAAGTTGCCTGCAGTAAATGCAAGGTATTTGGAGCTGTCTCCCTTAGAAAAGAGTGGGTATATTTCATGATAGGAAGAAGTAAGATCTTTGTGATCATGAAGATACAGATTGAGAAGACAGATGACAGAGAAATTTGGGGGCACGTGAAAACAATTCCTTCTTCTTGCCAGTCACAGCCTAATTTCCAACCTTACTTTTTGCTGGTATGGTCATATGACTGGGGTATAACCAATATGGGTAAAAAATATGGTCACTTACATGACTATTCCATAAAATAAAATCCTCTTGCAAATTCCCTCATGACCTTTCTATACCACATGTTTCAGGGCATCCCACTTAGGACTCTGAGGCTGAAGGAAAGAACGTACTATATAGATGGAAGAAACCTAGGTCATTAAATCTATACAGGAAAAGTCCACTCAGGGAGTATAACTATCAAACTATTAAGAATGTGATGGAAACAATTTCTCTTGTGTTGAGATATTTTAAGCTTTGTTTTATGACAGTTGATCCAAAATACTATGGTTCCCTTTCAGAGAGCAAAATCTAAGACACACTTTACAAGCTAATTTGAGATGGTTTTATTTGATCATATATATATTTAATTTCCATTTCTACATTTATCAAACATAAATGTTGGACTGATTCTGGGATTTATTTTATAATATAATTTCTACATTGTTGGGAGTAGACATTATTTTTTTATCCTTTTCACAGCGTTCATTGCCAATCTTTCTTCTGTAGAATTGCTTAAGAAAACATCTTTTTGCTTTTGTTGTGAACTCATGTAGAACAAACACAGTGAGCATGAAGGAGATGGATATCTTCCTAAGATGCACACATTAGGCACGTGCGACCTTGAGGCCACTAGTACCTTTTGAAGGCCACCCTTTCATTAAGAACGGTACTAGGAACATCTATTGGAGAAGGCAATGGCACCCCACTCCAGTATTTTTGCCTAGAAAATCCCATGGATGAAGGAGCCTGGTAGGCTGCAGTCCATGGGGTCACTGGGAGTCAGATATGACTGAGCGACTTCACTTTCACTTTTCACTTTCATGCACTGGAGAAGTAAATGCAAGCCACTCTAGTGTTCTTGCATGGAGAATCCCAGGGATGGGGGAGCCTGGTGGGCTGCTGTCTATGGGGTCGCACAGAGTCGGACATGATTGAAGCAACTTAGTAGTAGTAGTAGCAACATCTGTTCTCTAAGCATTGTTAATGTCTTTCAAGATATTAAATGATCTGAAAAATTATGCTCACTAAAACACAAATATATTACCTTTTATATAATCATGGCTTGCAGTAACTTTTTCATTTCTGTAGAAACTAATATGGTCTGCATGTGGATAAAAACCCATACTACAGTATCTCTCAACTTCCCTTATCTTCTATGTCTGGGACCATACTTTTAGGGAAATAAACACATTCCACAAATACGTTGTTTGTTGTTCAGTCGCTCACTCAGTCATGTCCAACTCTTGAGGACGGCAGCACTTCAGGCTTCCCCTGCCCTTCACCATCTCCAGGATCTTGCTCACTCATTGAGTCATTGATGTCCATTGAGTCATTGATTCCATCCAATCACCTCACCATCTGCAGTCCTCTTCTGACTTCAAACTTTCCCGCATTAGGGTCTTTTCCAATGAGTAACTTCTTCACATCAGATGAACTTCTTCACCAAATCAGCTTTAGCATCAGTCCTGTTAATGAATATTCAGGAGTGCTTTCCTTTAGGATGGACTGGTTTGATCTCCTTGCAGTCCAAGGGACTCTCAAGAGTCTTCTCCAATACTACAGCTCAAAAGCATCAATTTTTTGGCATTCAGCCTTCTTTATGGTCTCTTACATCTATACATGACTACTGGAAAAACTATAAGTTTGACTAGCAGGATCTTTGTCAGCAAAGTAATGTCTCTACTTTTTAATACACTATCTAGGTTTTTTAATAGCTTTTCTTCCAAGGAGAAAGTGTCTTTTAATTCTGTGGCTGCAGTCACTATCTGCAGTGATTTTGGAGCCCAAGAAAATAAGGTTTGTCACCGTTTCCATGGCTTCCCCATCTATTTGCCATGAAGTGATGGGGCAAATATGTTAACTCCTTCCAAACTTTATTTTTTTTTCTAAATGAGAAGAGTATGATTAAATTTTATGGTAAGATAATATATGTTCTTAAAGAGTTCAAAATTACCTTTAAATTCTTTTAAAAAACTTAAAAAAAAGTCTTTCTTATCTACAATCTACAAGAAGTCCTTGTGCTTAAATCTCTCATTGAATTAAAATTATTTACATACTTTTGATTTTGGTACTAAACAGTTTGTTTCTCAATTTTTAACAGAATTTATTAGTTCAAAAAATTCATGAATGAATCCAAATGAATATAATATAGCTCACCTTATGAACATTAGTATCTCCAACATTTGAAACATACTGTAAAACCAATAAATATTTTGTAAAATGACAGCTTTATGAATAATAATTTTAAGTTATTTACCTTATGAAATTTTGTTGAGTAATCTTCAAGATCAAAATAAAACAGATTATTTTAGGGAAATAGCTCTTTTCATTAAAATAAAAAGGATAAAATAATGCAGATAACCTTTCTTTGACTGCTGGTCTTCTAATTTAAGTGGTTCTGTACAATAATTTTATCAGAGCATATTTTCCGACTCAAAATTTCCCACTTATATTGTATTCTAAGTATAATTGCTTTCTCCAATCTTATATTTAATCTCACCATTAAAGATGTTTCCTGATTATCTATAGTTCAGCAAATGGCAGCTCATTTTGTTGTTTCAGATTTTAAAACTACAACTAATTCACTTAGACACTGAATTTGTTTTGAAATATAATTTCAAGAAATGAGCATTTTAAGTCTGTTCTTCACTAATATTAAAGTTCAAATGTCTGCTCTTACCAGTAAATTTATTTGTTTGCTTATTTGTATTGCCATAATAGTTTTATTACAGCAGTTTTCTCTTTACATTTAATGCAATTCACTTATAGCTTTCGTTATCTTTTAAGAGATATAGAAGTAAGTTATATAGGGAATGTTGTATTACCAATGTTGGCCCCTAAACAATTAAGTGCATTTTTTCCCAAGATTTAAATTGCCCATTATTAAGAAAACAGCTATTGAGGGCAATTTAAAGTAGACAATAATTACAGATTAATTTATATTCCAAGGCTACCAAATCTAGTCTGAAGTCAGTAAACCTGATTCCTTCAACACCCATTACAAACAATTAATGTTGGAGAGAATGTGGTGAGAAGGGACCTCTCCTACACTGTTGGTGGGAATGTAAACTTTTACAGCCACTATGGAAAACAGTTTGAAGGTCCCTTAAAAACTAAAAATAGAGTGACCATATGATCCTATATGGTCAACCCTACTCCTGGGCATATATCTGCAGAAAACCATAATTCAAAAAGATACTTTCACCCAATGTTCACTGCAGCATTATTTACAATAGTCAGGACACGAAAACAACCTAAATATCCATTAAAAGGGGTTAAAGATGTAGTACATATATACAACGAAATATTAGTCATTCATAAAAAAGGATGAAATGATGCCAAATGCAGCAACATGAATGGACCTAGAGTAAAGTGAGTTCAGACAGGGAAAGATAAATATCATATGATATTGCTTATATGTGAAATATAAAAAATGGTACAAATGAACTTATCTAGAAAACAGAAACAGCTACAGATGTAGAAAGCAAACTTGCAGTTACCAGGGAATAAGTGAGGGGGAAGGATAAATTGGGAGACTGAGATTGACATATATATATACACTACTACATATAAAATAGATAATTAACGAGGACCTACTCTATAACACAGGATATTGTACTTAATATTCTGTAATGGGCTATGTGGAAAAAGAATCTAAATAAAGTAAACATATGTTTATGTATAACCCATTCACTTTGCTATATACCTGGTAACACAACATTGTAAATCAACTATATGTCAGCTAAAAAAATAAAAAAAGTTGCCAAGTCTTACCAGAGGAAGGAACTACATATCTGAATAGAAAAGTAGAAGTCATCATTTATTCATTATTTCTGAATGCTCAATATGTGCCAGGTCTTATTTCTTGAACTTATAAAAGAGCAATCAATACAACACCATGAACTCTATGTTCATGTTTCATGAAGTTTGTATTTAGAGAAAAAGTCAATAAACACACACAAATATATATATATGCGCACATATACATGCATATACAATAGTATTATAAGTTATTAAGAACTTTGAGGGAGAATAAAGATAGAAAATAAGAATCTTGACATTTACTCTAAGAGAACTGGGAAGTTACCATTAAAGTCACACAATGACTTTGGTTACTTTTTTGAGAAAAGACTCTAGGCATAAAGGCTGAAGCTGGGAGCTGAGTTAGGTTACCACTGATATCATCTAGGCAACAGAGTATGTATAGTGATTTAAACAGGTTGGTAATTGTGGAGATGGTGAGGAATCATCATATTCTACATAAACTCTGAATGTAAATCTACTGGGATTTGCTAAAAAAGAGATTGAAAGAAATACGATACTCTAGAATTTGATTTGAGGAATGGAAAAAATGGAGTTACTGTTAATTAAGATGGCAAAAACTACAGAATGAATGAGCCTCTAGAGGAACAATGAGATTTTATTTCACACATGGTAAGTCTGAAATATTAGATATCCATTGAGTAATTTAATGAAGAGTTATACAACATCTGACAAAATAGGTAAGTATAGAAATACTGTGAGAGAGAAGATGGCAAATTTAGCATAAAGGTAAAAGAATTAGTTCACTAAAACAGTATTCTAAATTTGCTCATATCTTATTACACAATGGCACATTAACTGTAAAGAGAAAATATTAACTAAATATTTTCAGAAATAAAAGTGGATATAGAGAGAATTAGAGAGATCCACAATCATTTTGAGTCTTTATCACACTTTTGTCTTTGTCTAATAGATAAGAAAATTAGAGCAAGCTATATAAAATCCAAAAAACATAAGACTCCACAATTGCAAAACAAAATTCCTTTAAAGTGCACATGATTCCTGAGTTCTCTCCTAGTAGTAATATTAAGCTAAAAATAAATAATAAAAAACAACCAATTCCTTAATTTAAAAAATACTCACTTTAAGTAACTCTTAGTCTATAAGAAAATGCAATAAATATTAGAAACAGCTGAAAATTATTTTAGCGTCCATATCAAGAATAAAGTTTAAACATATCAAGAAAAAAAGAGTAAGCTGTCACTTCTTATTTCCTTCTCTCCAAACCCCTTGAAGCCAGTATACTTTCTATGTATTAATATATGAAGAATTACTAAGTTGTAAACTTAGTAAATGGGTGAATTGTGTGGTACTGTATTAGATCTCAATAAAGTTGTTATTAAAATTTTCAAAAAAGGAAAATAGTAATAAAAAGTGGGGGGAAAGTTTTCCAATACTAGGTATGAAAACAAAGTTTTTTGCAGCACTATTCAGGCTATAGCCCAAGCTGGAAACTAAACAAATAGCCCTCAGTTGAAAACTAGCAAATAAATTTTTAGAGATTTATGGAGTGAAACAGTATGTTTCTATGGGAATGAATAAATTACAACCTGAGGGAACAACATGGATGAATCTAACAAGACAATATTTAGTAAGAGAATCTAGACACAATAAAATTACTTTATGGTTATATTTATATATTGTTTTAAAATAGACAAAGCTCCTATTCTGTTTACATGTCAGAATGCCAGTTAACTAGGGAGCTAATGCCTTGAAAGGGACACAGAGGGGCTTTTGGGATTCCAATAATATTTCACTGTGTGCTTGTTACACAGGTATGATAACTTCATGAAATCTTATCTAACTATGTGCAATCAGCATTTGGGAAATATAAATGTCACACTTTAGTTAAATATATTGAACAATCTGAGTAACTATAATTTTATATATGATATTCTAGGAGACAGGATAAGGACATCAAAGTGTGAATGTTCCGTCGTGTCTGACTGTTCGCTACCCCACGAGCTGTAGCCTGTCAAGTGGCTCTGTCCTTGAAATTTTCCAGGCAAGAATACTGGAGTGAGTTGCCATTTCCTACTCCAAGGACATGAAAGAGGCATGTAAACGTGATGTGAAAGAAAGATGTCTGAGAAGTGAATCACTGATCACAGTGTCATAGAGAGGAGAATAATGCAGCAAAGGAAAACAAGAACGAAGGCAGGGATTTCTTTTTTACACTGGGACAAACTGAACATGTGGAAGAGAATGATAACCCTTTCTAGACTGACATCTTCAACTATGGGAAAAATGATGGAATCCAAAAGTAATTGCCTAGGTTTAGGTAGGCTCAGTACAGTTTATTCATAAAAATGGGAGTGGCAATGGACATATAGGTTCTCAAGCTGATAAGTAGACAAGGCAGTAAAAGTTGGAAAGTGTCTCACCTCATTGTTTCAGTTTTCTTGGAAAAAAGGGAAAAAAAGGAAACAGGTCAAATCTGAGAATGAAAAGGAAAAAGGAACTATTCAAAGTGAAACTCAGAGTCACCATAAATTATTTCTAGTAAAGTGGCAGAGGCATAGTCAAGGCAATGCATAATGGTGTTATTGCCAGTTTTATTGGCTTTTAGTAGTCATATATTTGAAGTGGGCTCAGTCACCGTGTGTGCGTATATGTGTTTGTTTGTGTATGTGCATGGACAAATACATTCAAGACTATTGGATGCTTTTTGTAATCATTCTTTACTATCAATAGTCACCTATACAAGTGAAGCGGCAGAAAATAAAAGAGAACTGAATTTAACCAGGATTGGAGTATTTCTAAGTGAGACGATAAAGGAGGAGAAGAGCAACATTATTGAATGATCACAGATGTTAGTAGGAAAATGAGAACAAAGATGAAAATAATGGCTGGGAATGGGAGCTAGAAAGTGACATAAAATAATACTCAAATGAACAGATAGTAAGCCCCAGTGAAACTGAAACAATGTTGAGAGTCAGTAATAGATAGTGCTGTGGTTGCAAAGAGTCAGACACGACTGAGTGACTGAACTGAATAGATAGTGTGAGTTTAGAGAACGGAGTGCAGAGAGTATGATCTTTGAACCTGAGATGATGGGTTAAATCTGAAATTAACAGCGATTGTAAGAATAAGACAAAGAAAGAGTATCACAAAGGAAAAAAGAAGGATAAATATTTTGGAGGAAAAGAGGGCACTAAATTGACAGCATACGGTACTAGAATCAGTGTAATGACATTATCAGTTCAGTTCAGTTCAGTCGCTCAGTCGTGTCGGACTCTCTGCGACCCCATGAATTGCAGCACACCAGGACTCCCTGTCCATCACCAACTCCCAGAGGTCACCCAGACTCTCATCCATCGAGTCAGTGATCACATTCAGCCATCTCATCCTCTGCTGTCTTCTTCTCCTCCTGCCCCCAATCCCTCCCAGCATCAGAGTCTTTTCCAATGAGTCAACTCTTCGCATGAGGTGGCCAAAGTACTGGAATTTCAGCTTTAGCATCATTCCTTCCAAAGAAATCCCAGGGCTGATCTCCTTCAGAATGGACTGGTTGAATCTCCTTGCAGTCCAAGGGACTCTCAAGAGTCTTCTCCAACACAACAGTTCAAAAGCATCAATTCTTTGGCACTCAGCCTTCTTCACAGTCCAACTCTCACATCCATACATGATCACAGGAAAAACCATAGCCTTGACTAGACGAACCTTTATTGGCAAAGTAATGTCTCTGCTTTTGAATATGCTATCTAGGTTGGTCATAATTTTCCTTCCAAGGAGTAAGTGTCTTTTAATTTCATGGCTGCAGTCACCATCTGCATTATAACCCACAAGAATTCTGACAAAAGCACAATTTGAAAGTCGCAGTGAGATACTGTCTTAGAGGAGTAAGGAGTGGTCACAATGACTGCACTTTACTGCAAAAAAAAAAAAAAAAATTTTTGAATTATACTTCGATGACATAAAATTCAAAATCTGGCAGTATTAGAGAGGAATGAGAAAGGCTGGTCTGAAAATAGTACATAGGTGTTAGAAAAAACCTAAACCACTTCAAGGCTGAATATGAAATTATGGGAGATGTGCAAAGGAGTTTAGCTAGTTTCAGCCAGCAGCTCAGCAGAATGGAAAACCCTTACAAAACCATGTGGGGACACAGAAGGCTTTCACTTTGATGGAGTGTGAGTTCCAGGGGACATAGGATAAGTATGCTACAAGTTCAAGAGGTACTGGTGTTCAGAAAAGAAAAAGGGATACAGAGATATACAGTGATTAGTATGCAGGTACTGCGGGTTTATTTATGTGGTGGTGACTAGCATTAATTTATATAAAAGTAAATGTAATTAATCTGATGTATTGATATGAGTGCATTCATTACAAATACACTAAATACACTAAAAGGAAACAGAGTGTGAAGTATATAAGAACTCTGGAACAGAGTGTGAAGTATATAAGAACTCTATGTACTAACAACAATTTTTCTATAAATCAAATATTGTTCTAAAATTTTTAAGTTTTAGAATACAGTTTTACAATGCAGGTCTCCTGCATTGCAGGCCTATTCTTTACCGTCTGAACTACTAGGGAAGTCACCTTAAAAAACATAAAACATGCTTAAAATTGCAAAATATATCCTACTGCTCAAATATAAGGATAATTCAAACTGAAAATACTGTTAAAATGATAATAAAATACTAATATAAAAAGTGCCACAGTATGCAATATGACTTTAAGAAAAAATAACTGATATATTAAAAATAATATAATAAGTAAACTTAAGTATTATTAATCAAAGTTACCATTGCATCTTGCCTGGACAATTGTAATAATTTATAAGGTCATCTTTCTGCATTACCTCTGACTTTTTCTAATCCATTTTTTGCATTACAGCCTAAGTGATGCTCTCAAAATGCAAATCAGAACAGATCATTATTACACTTATCTGACAGTCACTTCAATACATTATCACACAAAACCTTTTATGATATATCCCCCACCTACTTCTATAAAGTGAATATAAACAAGTTGCCTCAAAACTGACCTATTTTCTGTTTTTTTTCTAATTACATCATACTAGAGTTGCATTCTATATTGCTTGGAAACACCTATGCTTCCTTCATCTAACCAGTTTTAATCTTTCTTAAGTCTTAGCTCAATCATCAGTTCCTCAAGAAGACTGCTCCTTATTCACCATTCTAGGAATTGATGTTTGTGATATATGCTTATAAAACTTTATTCTCTTTCTTCACATCAGCTCAGTCTGTAAACAGACTGCAATTAGCAAAACAGTGCACTTGAATTCCTTTTTCACTAGACTGTAATCACCACAGAATCTGAACTATGTCTACTCAACACTGTATGCACAAAGGCTACCAAAATGTCTGTCATAACAATTAATAATTAATTAGTAGTAATTAATGTAGAACATTTTCACTAAAAAGATGTAGAGGAATGAATGAGAAACAGAAAAGGTAGTTTTGTTAAAATAAATATATGCAATTGTGTACAAGATCTAACATTATAAAGACATCAGCCTTCCTGAATTCAGTTTAGTAATTTATTAGAATTATAATCAAAATTTAGTTTTTAGGAAGTAGCTTGAAATAGCTGTGTATTTCTTCTATAAAATTGAAGCCAACAAAATATAGAAAATGAGTGACATGGATTTTATACTACCTACTATTAAAATGAAAAATAAATATAGTTTTTAATGCTGAAATTTTGTATTAGATAAATAGCATACGGAAAATAAAGGAACCAGAATACACAATAATTACAAAAATGTACTTGATTTTTCAATAGTGGTAGTAATATAAAGTCCATCTACATCCATAGATCATACCTAACAGCAGTGTAAATTCTCTCTAAATGTAAGTGTTTAATATAAAAAAGTCACTAAAATATAGAACGTATCTGTGAACATATGTTTAACTAATAAAAATTTACTGCTCACATGATGTGAAATATATATTTATATATACATCTGTGTACATATTTAAAATATTTTTTAACAACTCAACCACTTTTAACTTTTTTGTTTTTTTGAAGGGTTTGTGTACCAATTGATGTCAATTAAATCAGCTGCTTTGGTTTTCTTTCTTCCACTCAATTATTAAAACAAAAAAACAAAAACTTGTCAGAGTACTGTTATTCTTCTCGATTGGTAATGAGATCTACTTGCCTATGTATGTCATAGAACTGGAAGGAAATCTAAGGCTCATGAGTTTAGAGCTAGCACTCTATGGGAAGTATACTTCTATTTCCTTCTATTCTGGTCCAATTCTCTACTATATTCATTTTATCCCTCAATCCTGCCCTACCCTAAAACATCTCCATCTTCATTGGTCTTGATTAGTTTGGTCCATGAAAATGACAGCTTTCAGAATCCAGTTGGTCTCACCAAAAGGCAACTTCAGGTCACCTGCTTTTAATCAGGGACTTCACTGATAGCTCAGTTGGTAAAAAATCTGCCTATAATCCAGGAGACCCTGGTTCAATTCCTGGGTTGGGAAGAACCCTTGGAGAAGGGAAAGGCTTTTAATCAAGTCTACTTTATACTCAACTGCACAGAAAAAAAATATATGGTTATGTGATAGTTAATTTTATGTGCCAACTTGACTGAGCAACATGGTAGCCAGGTTAAACATTACTTCTGTGTCTGTCTATGAGGTTGTGTCTAGATAAGATTAGCATCTGAATCAGTAGATTCTGTAAAGCAGATTACCCTCTCCAGTATGAGTGTGTATCATACAATCCCTGAGGGGCTGAGTAGAACAAAAGATTAAGGAAGGATGAATTAGATCCTTTTTCTTCCTGCTTTCCTGCTTGACCTGGGGCATAGGTCTTCTCCTGCTCCTTGGACATCCCTTGGGCATCAAGGCTTTGAACTCAAACCAAAATTATATCATAATCTTTCCTGGGTCCCAAACTTGTAGACAGCAAGTCATGGGACTAGCCTCTATAATTGCATAAACCATATATATGTATATATGATATATACTGTATCAGTTCAGTTCAGTTGAGTCACATCCCACTCTTTGAGACCCCATGGACTGCAGCACGCCAGGCTTCCCTGTTCATCACCAATTCCCGGAATTTACTCAAACTCATGTCCATCAATTCTGTGATGCCATCCAACCATCTCATCCTCTGTCATCCCCTTCTCCTCCTGCCTTCAATCTTTGCCAGCATCAGGGTCCTTTCAAATGAGTCAGTTCTTCACATCAGGTGGCCAAAATATTGGAGTTTAAGCTTCAGCATAAGTCTCTCCAATGAATATGCAAGATTGATTTGCTTTAGGATGGACAGATTGGATCTCCTTGCAGTCCAAGGGACTCTAAAGAGTCTTCTTCAACACCATGGTTCAAAAGCATCAGTTCTCTGGTGCTCAGCTTTCCTTATAGTCCAACTCTCACATCCATACATGACCACTGGAAAAACCTTAGCCTTGACTAGAGAGATCTTTGTTGGCAAAGTAACATCACTGCTTTTTAGTATACTGTCTCAGTTCAGTTCAGTTCAGTCACTCAGTCATGTCCAACTCTTTGTGATCCCATGAACAGCAGCATGCCAGGCCTCTCTGTCCATCACCAACTCCCGGAGTCCACACAAACTCATGTCCATTGTGTAAATGATGCCATCCAACCATCTCATCCTCTGTCGTCCCCTTCTCCTCCTGCCCTCAATCTTTCCCAGCATCAGGGTCTTTTCAAATGAGTCAGCTCTCTGCATCAGATGAGCCAAAGTATTGGAGTTTCAGCTTCAACATCAGTCCCTCCATGAACACCCAGGACTGATCTCCTTTAGGATGGACTGGTTTGATATCCTTGCAAGCCAAGGGACTCTCAAGAGTCTTCTCCAACACCACAGTTTAAAAGCATCAATTCTTTGGTGCTCAGCTTTCTTTATAGTCCAACTCTCACATCCATACATGACTACTGGAAAAACCATAGCCTTGACTAGATGGACCTTTGTTGGCAGAGTAATGTCTGCTTTTCAATATGCAGTATAGGTTAGTCATAACTTTCCTTCCAAGGAGTAAGCGTCTTTTAATTTCATGGTTGCAATCACCATTTGCAGTGATTTTGGAGCCCAGAAAAATAAAGTCAGCCACCGTTTCCACTGTTTTCCCATCTATTTGCCATGAAGTGATGGGACTGGATGCCATGATCTTAGTTTTCTGAATGTTTTTTTAAGCCAACTTTTTCACTCTCCTCTTTCACTTTCATCAAGAGGCTCTTTAGCTCCTCTTCATTTTCTGCCATAAGGTGGTGTCATCTGCATATCTGAGGTTATTGATATTTCCCCCGGCAATCTTGATTACAGCTTGTGCTTCTTCCAGTCCAGCGTTTCTAATGATGTACTCTGCATATAAGTTAAATAAGCAGGGAGACAATATACAGCCTTGATGTACTCCTTTTCCTATTTGGAACCAGTCTGTTGTTCCATGACCAGTTCTAACTGTTGCTTCCTGACCTGCATACAGGTTTCTCAGGAGGCAGGTCAGATGGTCTGGTATTCCCATCTTTTTCAGAATTTTCCACAGTTTATTGTGATCCACTCAGTCAAAGGCTTTGACATAGTCAATAAAGCAGAAATAGATGCTTTTCTGGAACTCTTTGCTTTTTCCATGATCCAGCAGATGTTGGCAATTTGATCTCTGCTTCCTCTGCCTTTTCAAAATCCAGTACTGTATATTATATACAGTATACATATACTATACATGTTTATATATCCTATTGGTTATACTTCTTTGGAGAATCATGATGAATACAAGCCGCTTTATGTAGACAGTCAGAATACAAAGGAACACTTTCAGCACACATGTCTAAGGCATTCAATACTTCTGTTAACAGAAGGTGTGATCTCATGTAAAATTTTGGTTGGATATTTTCCATGTAAAACATGCAGATACTACTGTAGACATGGTTTTCTAGTTCCTTGAATCTCAAAATTAAGAGTTTCCTGGAAATTCTGATCATATTTAATCCAAATCATTGAATTTGCCAGAGAATTATATCAGTATCTTGCTATATTGTTCTACATTTCAACTCATTCCTTAGCTCATCCCAGAGAATTCTAATTTTTATTCCAGTTGGTTAACATTACAACCTCAACAAGTAAGAAAATATTCTCTTGAAGTGGAGCTAATAACGGGATCTCAGCTGTTGAAACTCTTTGAAGATGTTCATGTCTTTACCTTAAAGCTGCAAGGAAGTAATCGTAAGTGGAGACACATTTTTTTTTTTCCTAGGATGAAAATACACCATTCTTTTATTTTTAAATAGCTCAGGTGGCAAATAATCCACCTGTAATGCAGGAGGATTCAGGGGTTGGGAAGATCCGCTGGAGAAGGGATAGGTTACCCACTCCAGTATTCTTGGGCTCCCCTTGTGACTCAGCTGGTAAAGAATTCGCCTGCAATGGAGGAGACTTGGGTTTGATCCCTGGGTTGCAAAGATTCCCTGGAGAAGGGAAAGGTTACCCATTCCAGTATACAGAATGGATAATTCCATGAACTATATAGTCCATGGTGTCTCAAAGAGTTGGACATGACTGAGAGACTTTCACTTTTTAATTAAATAAACATTATTTTTTTACACCAAGAATGTCAGTTAAAATTCTTCCATAAAATAAATGATTGCAAACCAATGTCTATGAAGATTTTAAATGATGTGGTAGGCACATTCAGTTCAGTTCAGTCACTCAGTCGTGTCCGACTCTTTGACACCCCATGAATTACAGCATGCCAGGCCTCCCTGTCCATCATCAAGTCCTGGAGTTCACTCAAACTCATGTCCATCGAGTCGGTGATGCCATCCAGCCATCTCATCCTCTGTCGTTCCCTTCTCCTCCTTCCCTCAATCCCTCCCAGCATCAGAGTCTTTTCCAATGAGTCAACTCTTTGTATGAGGTGGCCAAAGTACTGGAGTTTCAGCTTTAGCATCAGTCCTTCCAATGAACACCCAGGACTGATCTCTTTTAGAACGGACTGGTTGGATCTCCTTGTAGTCCAAGGGACTCTCAAGAGTCTTCTCCAACACCACAGTTCAAAAGCATCAATTTTTCAGCTCTCAGCTTTCTTCACAGTCCAACTCTCACATCCATACATGACTACTGGAAAAACCACAGCCTTGACTAGATGGTAGGCATATTAGCCTGCTTAAATAGATATGGTTCTAACTTACCAACAAAGTCTTTGTTCCTAAGATAGCTTTCTTAAGATAAAATAATGCTTCATGTTTAATACTTCTTGAATTTTAAGTCTACATAACACAAAGGAAAAAATAAATACAAAGACAACTCAGTAGTCACTGAGAAATGTAGATAAATAGAAAGTAGAGCAGAGCATACAATTATAAATTACATAATCAGATTAATCATCTAGAAATATAAATAAAATGATTTACTGACATTAAATGACTACATTTAATGATCACATTTTTCTGTTAATGTTGTTGTTTTTAGCTTATGTACTTTTAGACTGACATTCTAAACATCCTGATGATAAGGCATAACCTGATATATGAATAATTTAATAAAATTAATTTTAAAATAATTTATGTTAGTAAACCTAACATATTTAAACCAATTATCTGTACTAAAAAATTCATTTTCAAGTTTATATTGCCATAAATATATTCTATGTAGTAGAAAGCTAATATAATGGCAAGAACTAGGAAAGGTGAAAATGAATATGTAAAATCCAGAATGTGTGTACAGCAGGTACTGAGGCAGTGATAATTATACACTAATAATTTCATTTGTTTAAGAAGAAAATTGGAGATTTCAAATAATTATTTCAAGGCCTAAAAGGATAAACGTCTTATTGTGTTTCTATTAAAGTAAAAGCTACACAGATCAGATCAGATCAGTCACTCAGTCGTGTCTGACTCTTTGCGACCCCATGAACAGCCTACTGCAACTCATGTCAATAATACATTATGTACTTCTATAATTAAGAACTTGAATTCATAAAATTATTTTGCTCTTATATCATTTTGTTAGGACTTTTGTTGAATATATAATTATTTTTCATGATTCAGAGGAATTACAATAGTTTAATTTCTTTAGATTATACATGTTCCTGCTGTTTCTCTCCTGGAGAATGTTTTCTGGGATCTATTAAAAAGCAAAGTAAAATAGCAATACTTTAATATTTATTACTACAATGGTTTCAGAGTTATATATTTTTAAGTTTTTATCATTAATAAAATTTAGCTTTTATCCTTTTCTCCTAAAGAGCACTATATCAATATCCTAAAATAGAATTATGAATACATATTTAATTAGTCATGAAGTGCTTGAGATATTTCTGAAAACTTACTGAACATACAGCAAAATACTTAACTCTTCCAAGGAAAATTATGTTGCATCCAACTATTAACTTTGAATCAAGAGTCATTTTATGTGCTGTCAGGTGAAAGCTTTTACTTTCATTCTTTTTTACCTATATTTGTCAGTTTCGAAATTATACATGGCTCAGTCTATAATGCTATTTTGATCCTAAATTTACTCTATAGCACTATCCTACTTGTGTCAGTTGATCCAACCAAACTATAAAGAAATAAATGTCATAAAGAAGAAAAAGCCATAATTAAATAAACATATTCACATAAATAATAGAGCTATGCCCTATTTGCAATTATATTTCTAAAACTTTCTGTACACATTTCATGCAATTTTTGATGTTATCCCATTTGATTTTAGCATTAATACCTCAAAGCATATTTGTTAAGAATATGTAACTTCAGTAGAATCTAAACTAGAGAAGGAAATGGCAACCCACCCAGTATTCTTGCCTGGAGAATCCGAGGAACAGAGGAGCCTGGTGGGCTACAGTCCATAGGGTGGCAAACAGTCAGATATGACTGAGTGATTAACGTAAACACAACATCATTATCTAAACAGAGTCAATATTCAAATTTCAAACGTTCCCAGGAATACTTGAGACTACATGCCATTATTTTGGCCCACTGTACAAATCATATCATGTTATATTTATTTCCCGTATCACTTTATTCTCATTCAATTTGAAAATATTTCTCAATATTTCCTCGTCTTTCACGACTGAATTATTAAAGCATTTAGGATATTCATTGGGTAGAATGTCAAATTTAGGTTTGCCTATATTTTCCTCATAATAATATTCAAGCTATTCATTTTTAGCAAGAATACTACAGAAGTGGTGGTGTGCCTTTCTGTAAGCATTGTGTCATGATCTTACCATGCTGACCATTTCCATTCTTGGTAATGCTGACTTTGACCACTTGGTAAGAATGGTGTCTCTAAGGCTATTTCCCCTGTAAAGTAAAATTTTTCACTCTAAATTTAAACAATAAATGTGAAGAGATACTCTGAAACAAATTTTCTGTTTCTCATTAAACTTGCATTGGCTAATTTTAATATTCAATGATATTAAATCAAATCTTACTATCATTGCTGAGAAGCATTATTTTACTAACACCATAATGTATTCTATATTTATCATATCATTTATGTAATACCCTTATATAACATATATACATATCCTATATATAAAATAGATTTCACTTCCTATTACTGTATCACTTTATTACCCAATTTATTAATATCATGGTGGACTCAGAGACACTTATTTTATGTAATGGGTATATTACATTATCATCATTATCTATTTTGGATGATTTTATTTTCCTATATTTGGCCAGTACGAGTACCTTCAAGCTACTTCCACAGAATACTGGCATGCACCCTTTATGCTTGGAAAACTTACATTATGGTATAACAAAATAGTCCAAGAACATCGTAAAGTTTCCCTCTTCTAGTTCTTGAGTTAGCCATTATTTTAAGGAGCCAATAGAAACATACTACTTAGAAAAGAATATTTTGGTACTAGATGTGTTTTCTGCAATTGGTAGTCATCACATTTAAGCTGTGAAGTGAAAAGTGAAAGTGTAGTCTCTCAGTTGTGTCCGATTCTTTGAGACCCCATGGACAGTAAGCCGCCAGGCTCCTCTGTCCATGGAGTTTTCCAGGCAAGAATATTGGAGTGAATAGCCATTCACTTCTGCAGGGAATCTTCCTGACCCAGGGATTGAATCCTGGTCTCCTACATTGCAGGCAGATTCCTTACTGTCTGAGCCACCAGGGAAGCCACATTCAAGCTCTACACATATTTAAATATACATTTGTGCTATACACATACATATATCAATATTTCTATTCATCATTTTGTGAATTGTTTATTCATGTATCTACTTATTTAATTTGTATCTTAGTTTTCTCTCATTTCTAGCATTTCTTTATATACTTTTTAATAGTAAACCTAAATTAGTTCTGAGTATCTTTTCCAAGTGACAATTCAACTTTAACATAGATGTTTATAAATATGTTTCAACTCCTTAGGTGTAATTCATCCCTCACAGATTCTCCGAGATATTTATGATTATTATTTTAATATGAACTTTTGTAATTACATAAATTGTGTTTTTATCAGGATTATATGACAGATAAAAATTACCTTAGGGAGAATTGACATCTTTAGAATGTTTAACTCAATTTCCAAAAATAAGGGATACCTTTCTATTTTCTGAAATATGTGTTTTTTCACATAGATATTGCCCATTTATTTCTGGTTTATTTCTAAGAATTTTATTTTTTCACTGGCTATTATAGAGATTTTGTTTCAACAATTTTATCTTCTAACTGGTTACTGTATGTCTATTGAAGGTTATTTATTTCTGTATGTTAATTTTTGACTTTCTACCTCATCAAATTATTTATTACTTTAGTCAGATATATGATAGCTTTTGTTTCATTTATGCTACAATATCCTCTGAAAATAGGAAATGCTAACTCTTTTTTCTTTGTCTGAAATCTCTGACTTCTCTTGTCTAGTCACATTGACTAAAACCTTCAGTACAATGTTCATAGTAGTAGAAATAATGGATATCGCTGTCTTATTTCTAATCTCAGTGGATGGATCACTTGTGTTTCAACTAAAATCAAGATTCATGCTTGAGGAATCTGTTGTATCCTATTAAACAATAATCCTTCAATTCCTATCCCCTAAGTGTTACTATCAACAATGTCTACTGAATTGCACTGGAGTCCTTTTTTCTGTATCTATGAGAAAAATGATAAGTTGTCTCTTTTTTGTTGATTTTTTTATCATGGTAAAATATACATTCCATATAATTTACCATTTTAATCTTTTTAAGTGAACATTCAGTGGCATTAAAAACTTTCACATTATAGTGATAATATCACCACCATTCATCTCCAGAAGTTTTGCATCTTCCCCAGCTGAAACTCTGTACCTGAAAAGTCAAACTGTTAGTTGCTCAGCTCAGTCATGTCCAACTCTTCACAACCCCATGGACTGTAGCCCTCCAGGCTCCTCTGTCCATGGAATTCTCCAGGCAAAAGTACTGGAGTGGGCAGCCATTACCTTCTCCAGGGGATCTTCCTAACCCAGGGATTGAACCCAAGTCTCCTGCATTGCAGGCAAATTCTTTACCATCTGAGCCACATTACTAAAATTATTATTTTAACCATTTTTAAATGAATAGTCAGTGACATTAAGAACATTCACATTATTGTGATACCATCACTATCATTCATCTCCAGAAGTTTTTCATCTTCCCCAGATTAACCTCTGTACCTATAAACACTAATATCCCATTTCCCTATCCTTTAAACACCTGGAAACCATCATTATACTTCCTGTCTCTAGAATTTGACTACTTTATATAACTCATTTGAGTATATAAATGGAATTAAACAATATCTATTATTTTGTGAAAAGCTAATTCTACTTAGTATAATGTCTCCAACATTTATCCATGTTGTAGCATATGTCCAAATTCCCTTCCTTTCCTAAGACTGAATGATATTCCATCAAATGCATGTATCACATTTGTTTAAAATTCCATTAATTATTGATAGACACTGTCTTCCAACTTTTAGCTATTATGAACATATGAGTACGAATACCTGCTTAATTTTCTAATTTTATTTCTTTGGAGCACATAGAAATAGAATTACTAGATGAATGGCAATTATAGGTTAATGTTTTAAGAAATTGCATCCTGGTTTCCACAGTGGCTACAGCATTTTGCATTCCCTTCAACAATGACAAAGATTTAAATAACTCAACAACGTTGCCAATGCTTATTTTCCTTTTAGGTTCTTTCTGGTTTTGTATCCTAATGAGTATAAAATATTATCTCATTGTGGTTTTGAAGATCTCTTTCCTTAAATCTACTATTGTGATGTATAACAGTAATGGATTTACTAATATTAAAATAACCTTTAATTACTGGAATAAATCCCACCTTATCATGGTTAAAGATTTTTTATGTGGTATTAGACATTAGATCACTTTAATAATCTTTAATTTATCAATTTTTCTCATTTTAACTATGTTTTGGCTGAAATTTGAATTTACCTGCTACAGCTGAGGTAAAGAGATGTTTCTGGATGGCAGATGGCAAGGAAATAAGCAAAACAAGAAGAATCAAGTCTTTTCTCTCATCTGTTTATTACCTAGTTTCTCCCTTATCTCCCTACTTGATATAAACTCACAGAAAACCATTTGAGGCTGTATCCCAGTCCCAGGGTCACAAAACAAAGTATATACAGAAGCTTGGATTTGGAAGCATTTTCTTAAATTATATATTTATTTTACTCAGTTCCTTAATATTAATTGTATCTAAAGTATTCCTAGTATGGGCACCCCAGGAAGCTCAATGGTAAAGAATCCACATGCCAGTGCAGGAGAGACAGGTTCAGTCCCTGGGTTGGAAAGATTCTCTGGAGAAGGAAAGAGCAACCCACTTCAGTATTCTTGCCTGAAAAAGCCCATAGACAGGGGAGCCTACCAGGCTATAGTCCATGGGCCTGCGAAAGAGTTGGACACGACTTAGCGACTAAAACAAAAAACTAGAACAAAAAACTTCTAGTATGTATCTATATTTTTTTCTGTAAAGTACTGATGTGTTCTAATTGCAGTAAAAATAATGTTTACACGTCTGTTGGGAAGCGAGGAAAAAGTAGACTTTACAGTACTGAAGTGAAAAACCTTAATTTTACAAAGCTTACACTAAAAAAAAATCTTATTAGTTGTTCGTTACCTTCATTGTCACAGAAAACTTTATTCAAATTATTTTAATAGGTTTCTTGAGACTTTTTTCATTGAATGTCCAAATACATTCTTATTTCATAGCTATTGAAAAAAAAAATGATTTCTCTGCTTGAAGCAATAATAATGTTACAGATTTACTTCATGGAGAAAAAAAAAAAAGAAAAGAAATAGCCTGCTTTTATCGACTGCAGATGTCCTATGTTCCTTTTGATCCAATTTCTCTAACTCAGCAATTTTCATTTAATTCTTTATAAAATCAGTTGTCTTACATTCCTTTACTGAAGGTCAAAATGTTCAGGTTTCATCTGAACTTCTTACAAACTTTAAACCGCAGCTCAGTTTTAGTCATTTTCAGTGGGCAAAGTAAAGAATTCTATAAAAAATCTTGAACTATTTGAATTATACTCTAACTATAATTTCAAGGTTTTAGCCTTTTGGCACTACTTAGAAGGCAATGGCAACCCACTCCAGTACTCTTGCCTGGAAGATCCCATGGACAGAGGAGCCTGGTGGGCTGCAGTCCATGGGGTCACTGGGAGTCGGGCACGACTGAGCGACTGCACTTTCACTTATCACTTTTATGCATTGGAGAAGGAAAGGGCAACTCACTCCAGTGTTCTTGCCTGGAGAATCCCAGGGATAGGGGAGCCTGGTGGGCTGCTGTCTATGGGGTCGCACAGAGTCGGAAACGACTGAAGTGACTTAGCAGCAGCAGCAACCTGTATAAAAACAATTCTTCATATGTCCTCATAGCAGTGGCATTTCTGATTTCTAGTCTAGTATTCCAAAGAATTACACCTACATTATGAAAGGTAAAAATTAAAACATTTCCAATATTTTTCACAGGAGTAAAACACTTCAACATTTCTTTTTATAATTAAAATAGCCTAAATAACAAAATAATAAACACATACAAATATACAAGGCATGTAAATCTCACTTAGTCTTACATTTAAGGAAAATATTCATGTTAAAATTATCTGATTTTTCAGTTTCTTATACACCAATATGGCTATACAAATAACTGCTTTGTAACAGTGTCAATTAGAATTGTCAGACACAAAAGTGATTCATCTAAAGGATTAACATGAGAGTTTAATGAAAGCAGAGTTTAAAGAGCTGTGTATAAGATTAAAGAAGCACAAGGGTTTGATGACACACTCAGGTACTGGCTTCAGAAAGAAGTCATTATACCCAGAGTCCTAAAGGCAAAAGGGGAGAACATAGTATTACCCAGACTTCATGCTATGCGGAAAAGTGACTGACACCAATTGAAAAACTGTAGAACATAGTCATTGCTAGAATGAAGTTAATGAAGGGAGCAAGAACGAGAATACATATATACTGTGTTTCTCTGTTTTTAATTTTCTGTTGAGGCTTTCTGCATATTGAACCTAGGGGAAATCAGAGGGCAAGGAAGTCTACCATGGTGATATAATATGTAGTGATTTGATTTAAACCCTAAGTATTTCATTTTGGTGGATACTAATGTAAATGTTATTGTATTTTTAAATTCAAATTCCACTTGTTCATCGTTGGTATATAGGAAAATGACTGACTTGATTTAAGTAGTCCTTCAAAGCTATGCATTTACTCTTGCCACCTCAAAATAAAAACAAAAAAGTAAACCCACTCAAGAATCTAGAATAAAGGAAAACTATGAAACAATATAAATGACTGCAGTTCATCTATCAGCAACAACAATGAATAAATCTCACAAAAAATATTGAATGAAAAAAAAGCAACAGAAAAAAAATCATATACTTATGATACATTTACATAAATTTCAAAACAGGCAAAACTAGCACTTATGTTTAAAAGTGAAGATAGGTTTAACTCTTGGAAAGATACTTTAGAGAGCAAGCAGATGCACATGTCAGGCTCTCTAAGATATGGATACACTGTTTTGCCATTAAGGTGGTAAAAGCAAGTTTGTATCTATATATGATACATGTAAATTAACATTTGTATAAAACACTTATTTACATTTTAAAGCCAAATTTATTCACCATTTCTGAAGATATTTTTCAGTATAAAGAATTTCCAGCATATCCATGGCATTTACCCATTTGATGAGATTCTCTGCCAGTAAAGGGTTATTTTCTCTCATCTTTGGTTATTGTAAAATGTAAATTCTCTTTCAAGATAGGAGTGAAAAGAACCACTTGAGGGAATAATTACAGTAAAATAAAAATCTCAATTTTGCAGTGAGGTAATTTATAATCTTAATTAACTTACATTTTCATAATGTTTCTATTGATTTCTTCTGGACTCTCAGAAGCAAAACACATAATAGTATTTCTAATTTACTTGCACATTTACACTTAATAAAAATATAATACTTCTCCTTATATCACTAGGTAAATAGCTGTGTTTGATTTTTATTTCTATGCACTACACTCTTTCAGGTAAAAATTGATTAAATGGACTTGTTTGTTTCAATTATCCTGATGTGCACTAAATTGAAGCAATGCTTAATATTGTTTTTCTTGCTTGCTTTTCATTTACTTTTAAAAACACAAAACATGAAATGGGGAAATCTATTCTTCAGATGCTACTTAGAATAATTTAGCAAATACAAAACATTATTCTATGCTTGTAAGGCACTACAAAAAGTGTAAATTCATTTTTAACATAGCATAAGGCAGTTCAATTATTGTAGCTAGAACTAGCAAGAGTATAGAGAAAAGAAACAGCAAACAATTTAAAGTTTAAATGACACACAAAATCACAGAGACTTTTTTAAAGCACCGTTCTGTCTGTGCCTGAATCTCTGCTGCTGCTGCTAAGTCGCTTCAGTCGTGTCCGACTCTGTGCGACCCCATAGACAGCAGCCCACCAGGCTCCCCCGTCCCTGGGATTCTCCAGGCAAGAACACTGGAGTGTTGCCATTTCCTTCTCCAATGAAAGTGAAAAATGAAAGTGAAGTCGCTCAGTCCTGTAAGACTCTTCGCAACCCCGTGGACTGCAGTCTACCAGGCTCCTCCGTCCATGGGATTTTCCAGGCAAGGGTACTGGAGTGGGGTGCCATTGCCTTCTCCAGTGCCTGAATCTCTAGAATTAAATTAATTTCCTCTAGCAATGGCATCCCACTCCAGTACTTTTGCGTGGAAAATCCCATGGACGGAGGAGCCTGGTAGGCTCCAGTCCATGGGGTCGCTAAGAGTCGGACACGACTGAGCGGCTTCACTTTCACTTTTCGCTTTCATGCATTGGAGAAGGAAATGGAAACCCACTCCAGTGTTCTTGCCTGGAGAATCCCAGGGACAGGGGAGCCTGGTGAGCTTCGGTCTACGGGGTCGCACAGAGTCGGACACGACTGAAGCGACTTAGCAGCAGCAGCAGTAGGAAATTTTTAGAAGCGTAAGAAATGCTAGTTTTTACTTGAGATTTTTAATGTTATTTTTTACTTCGTGCCACTAACCTCTGAGTAAATATGTGTCATCCTCTTCATAGAAAGCCAAAAAAGACCTCAGGTATAAATTTTAAGTATGGTGGCACCAAGCCTGTAAGCTGGAATTCCAACCTCATATATTAGGTAGGATAATGACCTCTGCCTACCTCCAATTCCAGGCGAGCTCACAGGCGGCGAAGCATTCTCAGGAAAGAACAGAGAACCGGACGCAGGCTTGAGACGTAAGACCAGAGAACTGAGCCCTGAAGGACCACGGAGGAAGGACAGCCCAAGGGGCCACGGCCGGAGGGTGGGCTGCCTGCACCGCCTCTTCTGTTCCCCAGCAAGTCCCTTTTCAAAGCATCCTTATTCTTCGTGGCTGCCTCTGTCTTCTCTCTCCGTCTGTTGTGGAAAGAGTACCTGGGAACCTCCATGGTGGCCACAAGAAGAACGCTGAGCACCCCTCAGCAGATAGGGGCCACGCCCTCCGCCCCCTGGGCTGTTGGAGGTGGGGGGTAGAGTGGGGGTGGGGCTCCCGGTAGGTTCGGCTCTCACCCCTCAAGCCCCACAATCCCCCCGGGTGGTGCGAAGACCTTGTCTCAGAGCCGTGGAAGTCGCGGGAGGAAGACACGGGAGGACGCGACCACAGGCCCACCAGGAACTGTCCAGGGCTGTGGAAAGCTCCTAAGGCCTCCCTGTCCTAGGAATGTATGTTCTGCCCAGCATTCCCGTAGCCAAGGCCTTTTCTAGGTCAAGCTTTGTGAAAGCAGGGTGCTGTTGAGACCTTCGAGATGGTGCAGTGACTGACTAACCCCATTAAGGCCTCCAATATACCCTGAGACGCTGACGGACAGAGCAGACAGCTAGCTGCTTGTCTTGCAGCCGCTGAAGACAGTCCAGGTAAGTTCCTTTGATGATTTAAGTTGCCATCTACCATCTGGCGTGGGCCGCCTCTTTTGGGGCCTCTCTCTGCCCTGGAGGCCGGGTTGTGAACCCACAGAATCCCCTAAGCTGGTGTCTCTGTCACAGGGCCCAGGCCTGACGTGTAGGGTGGGTGTAGGGGCCTCCTCTCACCTCAGAGCGCACCCGTGTGGCCTGTGCCTGGCAATACAGGTTCTCTGTAAATTTAGAAAAACAAAAACAGAAAGTAAACTCTCTTTCCAACTGTTAATTTTTTTTTAACAGAAAACAATGAGGAAAAAAATAGCATGTTGTCACTTCAGAAGTGTGCGAAGTCACAATAAAATAGGGTTAGTGATGCAATGTAAATATTAAATTTATGGGTCCCTAAGCGGGGGAAAAAAAGCGCACCTGGATGGATGTAGACACAGCAGTCTTGTTCACTCCCGGGTTCTGCCACTAACAAGGCCCATTACTCTGCATGAGATATTTAAATTCGTTGGCAAAAAGTATTTAATGATAGTGTTTTAAAAGCGTAATGTTAGTTAATATGTGCAACTTAAATCAGTGCCTGCAACAAATAAGTGCTATATATTGCAGTTATAATTAGTTTGTTGTCCAAATACTTTATAAAGTAAGAGGAAGATAAACTTTATTCTTTTTAGAAAGAGAAAAAAAAAATCATGACCAAGCCCTGAAATCAGGGTTCTTTTATCTATTTTTGTTTTTCTGTGACCTTGATAAAGACATAAAGTCGCTAAGGCCTATTTTGCATCTACTTGAAAAGTATAATTTCAGAAGAACCTTAAGATAATTATATTTAATAATAATATGTTTTAAATGAAAGAATTAGAATGTTATTGAATTTCACTTCTAGTATCAGTTTGCTAATTTTTACAAGCAGTGTTTAAAATGTATAAAATAAATGTTTAGTTATCCCATGAGGATACTTTTACACACTCAATTTTCAGTTTCTTTTCTAATTAAACCTTAAATTAATATAAACATTAGGGGATAAATATAATTCTCATTATTTTATAAAATTCAGGAAATAGTCCAACACTGATAATCAGTAAATTGATTATATTGATTGTAACAAAAAGTGATAGTGAACTGTAGCAAAATCATAATCAAATATAGACACGAGTGCATACTAGACACTTCAGATCAGATCAGAGCAGTCGCTCAGTCGTGTCCGACTCTTTGCGACCCCATGAATCGCAGCATGCCAGGCCTCCCTGTCCATCACAAACTCCCGGAAGTCACTCAGACTCACATCCATCGAGTCAGTGATGCCATCCAGCCATCTCATCCTCTGTCGTCCCCTTCTCCTCCTGCCCCCAATCCCTCCCAGCATCAGAGTCTTCTCCAATGAGTCAACTCTTCGCATGAGGTGGCCAAAATACTGGAGTTTCAGCTTTAGCATCATTCCTTCCAAAGAAATCCCAGGGCTGATCTCCTTTAGAATGGACTGGTTGGATCTCCTTGCAGTCCAAAGGACTCTCGAGAGTCTTCTCCAACACCACAGTTCAAAAGCATCAATTCTTCGGCGTTCAGCCTTCTTCACAGTCCAGCTCTCACATCCATACATGACCACAGGAAAGACCATAGCCTTGACTAGGCAAACCTTTGTTGGCAAAGTAATGTCTCTGCTTTTAAATATGCTATCTAGGTTGGTCATGTCCAATTCTTGGCGACCCTATGGACTGTAGCCCCACCAGGCTCCTGTGTTCATGGGAATTCTCTAGGAAAGAATACTAGAGTGGGTTGCCATGACCTCCTCCAGGGAATCTTCCCAACCCAGGAATTGAATCCCTGTTCCTTGTCTCCTGCATTGGCAGGCAGGTTCGTTACCTCTAGCACCACCTGGGAATGGGAAGCCCCAAATATAAGCATACTTTGTTTCATTGTGTTTCACTTTATTCACAAAATGTATTTATTACAAATGAAGGTTTGTGGTAACTTTGTGTAAAGCAAGTCTATCAGCCCCATTTTTTTTTTTCAAGAGCAGTATTTTTTAGTTAAGGTATGTACAGTTCTTTTAGACATAATGCTATTATACACTTGATAAACTTTTACAATGTAAACAACTTTATATACCCTGGGAAACAACCAAACAAAAAGGTGTGTGACTCACTTTATTGTGATGATCTAAAACCAAACCTGAGGTAAGCCTGTAATTAAAATCTGCCCATAGAAAAAATTGAAATATTTATACTCTAGTAGGAGTGATATAAGCTGTTGCTGGTAAGGCTGCTACAGTTGATTTTTTGGCAGTAGTTATCCTTTATAATTGGAGAAGGAAATGACAATCCACTGCAGCACTCTTGCCTGGAAAATCCCATGGACTGAGGAGCCCTTCCCATATGGCTTAGTGGTAAAGAATCTACCTACCAATGAGGGAGAGGCAGGTTCAATCTCTGGGTCAGGAAGATTCCCTGGAGCAGGAAATGGCAACCCACTCCAGTATTCTTGCCTGGAAAAATTTCATGGCCAGAAGAGCCTAGTGGACTGAAGTCCATGGGGTCGCAACTATTCTGATGTGACTGAACAGCTGAGCACCATCTTCTATAATAGTGCTATAATACTGAGTTAGTGGGTACTGAACCAATTATCCTACAGGAAAAACAGGGTTAGACTCCTGTGAGCCTCTAGTCACCATATTTTATCAATTGATCAATACATAATCTCATTTTATGTATGTTTCTCTTTTCAAACACTTTATTTAATACATATATTTATTCATTAACATTGAATTAACTTCCAACAGCTCTGTAACTCATGCCTGAACAAAACTTATCTTAGACACCTATGTTCTCTGTAAGACACCTCACAGCCCTCTTAGGAACACTAGACAGCACTTCAGCACTATGCTTTGGGGGCATTTTAAACAGTGAAATCATATTTTAAAAGCACAAAAATGTAAAAATATGGCATTAAATCTAGCACAAAAGGGACACTTGTGTACAACATGAGAACTGAAACAAGAAGCAGAACACCACCTTGTTTCACCTCAGCTGGGAACAAGTGATTCAAAGTTTTCAATACTGAGCATATCTGTGAATAACTGTGAAAGTGCAGTAAAAACAGATTTTCCAGTTATTAAGACATTTTAACAAGTGAGCAGATTTGTAAATATGGAATCTGCTAGTGAAAATGTTCAACTATATTTTATGCCATGTTTGAGATTGTTATTTCAAAGATACTGTTTTACCCTTTTGCACACAAAAACATAAGCTAAGCCAAAACATAATAAATATATAACTATAATACATAAACATAAAGCTAAGTCAACAAAATACACATTATGCTTTTGAACATTTTCTGCCCAGGCTTTCAGATTTATCATTTTGCCATTTTACTAAGGTGAGCATTGACTCTCATCCATGAATTTGTTTTGGTTCACCCTCTGAATTTTGGGATCTCAAACTGTTCTATAGAACAACCCACCTGAGCATTGACCACAATTTAGATGAAGCTTCCCAACAGCTTATTTATAGCTGTTCTATTCAGTATACAAATGCGGGGGGTTTATGTGATGTTATATAGGCATTCTTGCCATAGATTCCCCCACTTACACCTTATATTATTTCCTGCATAACATACTTGGCATTTCAACTTTACCATTATGAATCTGGAAATTAAACCAATTAGGTAGAGCTCTCTGTGCACTCTCTGTCTATTTCTCTGATCTTGACTACCCGTGAGAAATAAATACACAAACAGCCTGTATATACATTGATAATTTTCTTTTTTTTTTCAGGTGATGAATAATATAATTTATTATTTTTAACCATTTATCATTTCTTTATTATTATTATCATTTTTTTTTTTTACTTTACAATATTGTATTGGTTTTGCCATACATCAACATGAATCCACCATAGGTGTACACATGTTCCCCTTCCTGAATCTCCCTCCCACCTCCCTCCCTGTACCATCCCACTGGGTCATCCCAGTGCACCAGCCCCAAGCATCCTGTATCCTGCATTGAACCTGGACTGGCGATTCATTTCTTATATGATAATATACATGTTTTTATGCCATTCTCCCAAATCATCTCACCCTATCCCTCTCCCACAGAGTCCAAAAGACTGTTCTATACATTTCATGAGACATTTTAATTATTAAATTTTTGTTACCTTGATTGATAAAGTCAAGTGTTATAAAGATTCTAGTCATCAATATCTTTGAAGTGATATCAAACTTTATGGTTAGCTTTGCCTTAGAAAAAAAGAAGAGAAAAAATACTTAAAGCTTTTCATTGAAAAGACCTGAAAATAATCACGAAGTCTATAAAAATAATATTCTTAGTGCAAAGATTATGATTTAAAAATAACATTGTAAGAAGAGATTTACTTACCTCAAGTTACTGAGAATATTGTACTGTGTTAAACTAGAGAATCTGTATCCATTTATGTGTTATATTTAGGCCTACAATCCTACTGAAATTGATTTTTTGTGTATAGTGTCAGGGAAGGGTAATGGCATACTAAGTTCTCATGTCAATGTTTAATTGACCATGCACAATTTAATGAAAACACCAGCAATCAAAAGATAGGGTCAGCAAGCCTAATCTGTTTTTATATAACCTCTGAGCTAAGAACAATTTTATATTTTTCAAAAGTTGTAAAAGTTTATAATATTTTGCAACATGAAAATTGTATGACTAAATTTATTTATTCATTTATTCAGTTTTATTGCCATATATACCTAAGCCCTTTTGTGGACATCTTCAGTTCCATTCAGTTCAGTCACTCAGTCGTTTCCGACTCTTTGTGACTCCATGAATTGCAGCATGCCAGACCTCCCTGTCCATCACCAACTCCCGGAGTTCACTCAAACTCAGTGTCCATTCAGTCGGTGATGCCATCCGGCCACCTCATCCTCTGTCGTCCCCTTCTCCTCCTGCCCCCAATCCCTCCCAGCATTAGATCTTTTGATATTTTCAGATTGAATTGAATCACTGTAATAGAGACTGTGTGGTCCCGGTCTGCAAAACCTAAAATGTTCTTTATTTGACACCTCATAGAAAAAGTTGGCTGATTCCTTGGAAATATTCACTTTCTTATTGTACTGCAGTAATTTCTGACAAAAATCAAGTTACCAGGTATATGGTTCAGCTGTCTGAGTGACTTATTTTTCTGTGGTGCCTGTCTTTGCAACAAAAATGCACTTAGCAAATTACTGTAACTTGGAGAAGTTCTATACAGTCAGCAAAAACAAGACCAGGAACTGACTGTGGCTCAGATCACGAACACCTTATTGCCAAATTCAGACTTAAATTGAAGAAAGTAGGGAAAACCACTAGACCATTCAGTTATGACCTAAATCAAATCCCTTATGATTATACAGTGGAAGTGAGAAATAGATTTAAGGGACCAGATTTGATAGATAAAGTGCCTGATGTACTATGGACAGAGGTTCGTGACATTGTACAGGAGACAGGGATCAAGACCATCCCCATGGAAAAGGAACGCAAAAAAGCAAAATGACTGTCTGAGGAGGCCTTACAAATAGATGTGAAAAGAAGAGAAGCAAAAAGCAAAGGAGAAAAGGAAAGATATAAACATCTGAATGCAGAGTTCCAAAGACAGCAAGGAGAGATAAAAAAGCCTTCCTCAATGGGGAGGGAGGAGGGAGGAGGGTTCACGATGTGGAACACATGTATACTTGTGGCTGATCCATCTTGATGTATGGCAAAAGCAATACAATATTGTAAAGTTAAGCAAAATAAAATTTAATTAAAAAAAAAAAAAGCCTTCCTCAGAGATCAATGCAAAGAAATAGAGGGAAACAACAAAATGGGAAAGACTAGCCATCTCTTCAAGAAAATTAGAGATACCACGGGAAAATTTCATGCAAAGATGGGCTTGATAAAGGACAGAATTGGTAGGGACCTAACAGAAGCAGAAGATATTAAGAAGAGGTGGCAAGAATACACAGAAGATCTTCATGACCAAAATAATCACGATGGTGTGATCACTGACCTAGAGACAGACATCCTGGAATGTGAAGTAAAGTGGGCCTTAGAAAGCATTACTATGAACAAACTAGTGGAGGTGATGGAATTCCAGTTGAGCTATTTAAAATCTTGGAAGATAATGCTATGAAAATGCTGCACTCAGTATGCCAGCAAATGTGGAAAACTCAGCAGTGGCCACAGGACTAGAAAAGGTCAGTTTTCATTCCAATGCCAAAGAATGTTCAAACTACCACACAATTGCACTCATCTCCTACACTAGTAAAGTAATGCTCAAAATTCTCCAAGCCAGGCTTCAGCAGTACTTGAACCATGAACTTCCAGATGTTCAAGCTGGTTTTAGAAAAGGCAGAGGAACCAGAGATCAAATTGCCAACATCCGCTGGATCATGGAAAATGCAAGAGAGTTCCAGAAAACATCTATTTCTGCTTTATTGACTATGCTAAAGCCTTTGAGTGTGTGGATCACAATAAACTGTGGCAAATTCTGAAAGACATGGGAATACCAGACCACCTGATCTGCCCCCTGAGAAACCTATATGCAGGTCAGGAAGCAACAGTTAGAACTGGACATGGAACAACAAACTGGTTCTAAATAGGAAAAGGAGTACGTCAAGGCTGTATATTGTCGCCCTGCTTATTTAACTTATTTGCAGAGTACATCATGAGAAACACTGGGCTGGAAGAAGCACAAGCTGGAATCAAGATGTCAGGAGAAATATCAATAACCTCAGATATGCAGATGACACCACCCTTATTGCAGAAAGTGAAGAGGAACTAAAAGCCTCTTGATGAAAGTGAAAGTGGAGAGTGAAAACGTTGGCTTAAAGCTCAACATTCAGAAAACTAAGATCATGGCATCTGGCCCATCACTTCATAGGAAATAGAATGGGAAACAGTGGAAACAGTGTCAGACTTTATTTTGGGGGCCCCAAAATCACTACAGATGGTGATTGCAGCCATGAAATTAAAAGACACTTACTCCTTGGAAGGAAAGTTATGACCAACCTAGATAGCATATTCTAAAGCAGAGACATTACTTTGCCACCAAAGTCCATCTAGTCAAGGCTATGGTTTTTCCACTGGTTATATATGGATGTGTGAGTTGGACTGTGAAGAAAGCTGAGCGCTGAAGAATTGATTTTTTTTTTAAATTTGTAATATAAATTTATTTAATTGGAGGTTAGTTACTTTACAATATTGTATTGGTTTTGCCATACATCAACATGAATCCGCCACAGGTATACAGGTATTCCACATTCTGAAGCCCCCTCCCTCCTGCCTCTCCATACCATCCCTCTGGGTTGTCCCAGTGCAGTAGCCCCATGCATCCAGGATAATGCATCAAACCTGGACTAGTGATTTGTTTCATATATGATATTATACTTGTTTCAATTCCATTCTCCCAAATCATCCCACCCTCTCCCTCTCCCACAGAGTCCAAAAGACTGTTCTATACATCTGTTTCTCTTTTGCTGTCTCGCTTACAGGGTTATCGTTACCATCTTTCTAAATTCCATATATATGCCTTAGTATACTGTATTGGTATTTTTCTTTCTGGCTTACTTCACTCTGTATAATAGGCTCCAGTTTCATCCACCTCATCAGAACTGATTCAAATGTATTCTTTTTAATGGCTGAGTAATACTCCATTGTGTATGTGTACCACTGCTTTCTTATCCATTCGTCTGCTGATGGACATCTAGGTTGCTTCCATGTCCTGGCTATTATAAATAGTGCTGTGATGAACATTGGGGTACACATGTCTCTTTCAACTCTGGTTTCCTCTGTGGTGTTGCTGGATCATAAGGAAGATCTATTTCCAGTTTTTTAAAGAATCTCCACACTGTTCTCCATAGTGGCTGTACTAGTTTGCATTCCCACCAACAGGGTAAGAGGGTTCCCTTTTCTCCACACCCTCTCCAGCATTTATTGCTTATAGACTTTTGGATCGCAGCCATTCTGACTGGTGTGAAAATTACCTCATGGTGGTTTTGATTTGCATTTCTCTGATAATGAGTGATGTTGAGCATCTTTTCATGTGTTTGTTAGCCATCTGTATGTCTTCTTTGGAGAAATGTCTATTAAGTTCTTTGGCCCATTTTTTGATTGGGTCGTTTATTTTTCTGGAATCGAGCTGCAGAAGTTGCTTGTATATTTTTGAGATTAGTTGTTTGTCAGTTGCTTCATTTGCTATTATTTTCTCTAACTCTGAAAGCTGTCTTTTCACCTTGCTTATAGTTTCCTTTGTTGTGCAGAAGCTTTTTAAGTTTAATTAGGTCCCATTTGTTTATTTTTGCTTTTATTTCCAATATTCTGGAAGGTGGGTCCTAGAGGATCCTGCTGTGATTTATGTCAGAGAGTGTTTTTCCTATGTTCTCTCTAGGAGTTTTATAGTTTCTGGTCTTACATTTAGATCTTTAATCCATTTTGAGTTTATTTTTGAGTATGGTGTTAGAAAGTGTTCTAGTTTCATACTTCTACAAGTGGTTGACCAGTTTTCCCAGCACCACTTGTTAAAGAGATTGTCTTTAATCAATTGTATATTCTTGACTCGTTTGTCAAAGATAAGGTGTCCATAGGTACGTGATTTATCTCTGGGTTTTCTGTTTTGTTCCACTGATCTATATTTCTGTCTTTGTGCCAGTACCATACAGTGCTGATGACTTTGGCTTTGTAGTAGAGCCTGAAGTCAGGCAACTTGATTCCTCCAGTTCCTTTCTTCTTTCTCAAGATTGCTTTGATGTTTTTGAACTGTGGTGTTGGAGAAGACTCTTGAGAGTCCCTTGGACTGCAAGGAGATCCAACCAGTCCATTCTGAAGGAGATCAGTCCTGGGATTTCTTTGGAAGGAATGATGCTAAAGCTGAAACTCCAGTACTTTGGCCACCTCAGACAAAGAGTTGACTCATTGGAAAAGGCTCTGAATCTAGGGGGGCGGGGGTGGGATTTGGGGCAGAAGCAAAAGGGGATGACAGAGGATGAGATGGCTGTATGTCATCACTGACTCGATGGACATGAGTTTAGGTGAACTCTGGGAGTTGGTGATGGACAGGGAGGCCTGGCATGCTGCAATTCAAGGGGTCGCAAAGAGTCGGACACGACTGAGTGACTGAACTGAACTGAATAATGTATCTTCATATATCAAAGTATAATTTCTCTAGTTGTGTTTATATAGCTATTTTTGGTTCTTTCCTTTTATAGTTTTTATCAATTTTTGTACCAATATGTTGATTTTTTCACAAAATAGCTCCTTACTAGAAGGAAATGGTAACCCACTCCAGTAATCTGGCCTGGAAAAATCCTATGGATAAAGGAGCCTGGTAGGCTACAGTCCATGGGGTTGCAAAGTGTTGGACATGACTGAGTGATTTCACTTTAGAATTGCATCAAAGTATATATCAATCTGTGCAAAATTTATATATATATATATATATATATATATATATATAACAATAAGACTTCTAATACATGACTGTTAAATATTCTTTTATAAAATTAGCTTTCAATTTCTCTCAATATTTAAGAAAATTTGGTGTAGATATCTTATATATCTTTTATTATATCAGTTTATTTATTTTATCCTACTGTGAGAATATGTTAATTTTTTTTTTTCCTGCTGTTGGAGTAGTTTGGAAATATATTTTGAATTCCCTATATATAATATTATTGCCCACAAATATTGACTTTTTATTTCTCAATACCAACACTTATAATTTTAATTTTGTTTCCTTGCCTTTGTTGAAATAACTTTCTAGGCCCAAGATTGAGTTACTTCTACCTCAAGTACCACATCAGCAAAACAAAACATTTATGTTCCTATAAATGCTTGCCTTGGCCAGAAACACAATACACCCAGTCAGTCCATCATCAAACACCAAGCCAATCTTCAGCCTTCTCACCTGAACAAGGCTGACTATATGGTCCCAGCCAATCAGATATTTTCTGTTTCATTTTTCTTTAACATTTATCCTATAATAACTTCCTGCTTTCCATCTCATTTTGCAGTTACTCAAAAGAAGACAGTCCACTTCATGATGTGTTAAATAAAATTTGTTTGCGTTACCTAAACTGTTTATTTTGATCATTTTTAACAGTTTTTGTAGATAACAAATGGAATCTAAGTGCTAATGGCTTGCAAGGTAAGACACACAGGTCAGGTGCCACAGAATCCTTTGAGTTCACTGATCCTCTAGACCTTACCAAAGGCCTTGGGTAAGTCACTGTTGGATTTGAGTTCTACTTCTTGCATTTGACTCTGCAATTCAAAAAAAACTTTATTTAAAAACATATATATATATATGTATATATATATATAGAGAGAGAGAGAGAGAAAGAGAATTATGAGATAGAGATTGTTTTTAGAAAGAATATGGGGTAGTAGTTATATTGGAGTCCACTGGGCAGTAGCCATTAAGGGACTCACAAAGCCTCTAGGTTAAGTACACAACAAAAACAGTAAACAGCTGGGGAACTTGGGAAAATAAATTAAGACGAGATCCAGACTATTTTGACCATCAAAATTAAAATCTAAATAGGCACAGGCTAGAAAATTAAAATACATTAGGGCTCTTGTCACTATAAAGAAGCCTCCAAGTGAAAGGAGTAATAGATTTATTCTAATGGGACTCTCGGGAGCTAAAGTCACAAAATCAGTGGGCATAGTTGGAGTTCTTGAAGGCTATTAATGTGTTCTCCACATAACTGTAAGACTCTTATGCTGAGATAGATTGGTCATGGAACAGATTAGTTTGACACTTGGTCACTAGCCAATCTTAAGAAGATCTCTGTGTAATGACAGTGTAAAACACCATGAAATTCTCAACTCAGTGGCACATCCTTAGTTTGGTTCTGAGGGCTTGAAGGTTTAGTTAAAGAAATAAAATCCTTAAGTTTCAAAGAACTAAGTGTGCATGCACTTGCTTATTTTATGTCTAAGAACTGTAGTCCTGGAACCTGTAGATATCTACAAATATGGTAAAATCTTACTAAGGCAATCTAGAATTACAGTGGCCATTATGGGAATACTCTAAGTAGATGAAATAATTCATTTGAAAAGTTTACTTAAAATCAGGAGCTCAAAAATAAAACATATGGGATAACTATTTTACTTGGTATGCAGAAGCCTTCAAAGGGTCTCAAGATTCCAAATAGCTTTTTTGAAAGATTCCTTACAAAAAGCTAATGAAAAATTAAAGATATAAAAGGTACCTAAAGCCAATGACTATAAGACTCAATTGATTATTACTACTCCCCTCTATCCTCTTAGAATACTCATTCTACCCATTCTTTATCTGAATTGCGTTTCCACTTTGAAGGGACCATCAAAATGTAAACAAAAGCTCACCATATTAGTGATCTGACAACTGCAATAGCTCCACTGCCAGAAACCCAAACTAATGACTGGGCCTCCCTCATGACACTTTCATAAGATCCCATCATCAAAATATTGGTCTAGAAAATGGTGTCTCATTCGCAATCAACTGGTATACTAGAAAAAAGATTGTCCTTGAAGATTTTGTGCAAACCCTTTCACATCAACTTTTATACCCCTATATCTACCCTTGCAGGAAACCCCCCACCTAGACCCCTCCTAGGGTAGATGAGATCCCAAGGAATTCTTCAGTAACTGCTACCAGTTACTACCTTAAACAACCTAGGGGAAACTAAAACTAAAGTTAATGGAAAACCTTGCCAAATTCTGGTAGATACTGGAGCTAAACTCTTTTCTTTAAAGCTACTTGCTCCAGAGCCTGCAGATGGGATCCTGGGAGAACTGTCAGAAGCCAGTAAAGGATGGGAATTCTTCATACAATCAGTTCTCCCTCATCTCTGCAGTGCTTGGTCAAGAAAGGAAGGTAAACTTTAGTGTGCATATTCCATCCCAGATCCAGACTTCTGTGAATCTGGCTTTTAACTACCTATTGGTTGAACATTCTTACTGTCCAGGGACAGCTATTACCTTCTTGTTTGCCTCCTTTTATGTTCTGAGAACTTGCCTTGGCTTTCTGCCTGCATCGGGCACTCAGGTTGTTGGTTCTTGTATACACAAGCAGTCCAACCCTCAGACTTGGGGCCCAAAAATATGGCCAGACAGAAATGTGGATTGTTTTCTCTTTGTGGCTAGGGTCTTGCTCTCTGTTGCCACTCTCAGTGGAATTGTCTAAGTCTTTCTTTCTTTGGGGTATATATTTTTAGTGTTTATGGATCTTGGAAGGATGGCATCTTTTTCACCCTCTTAGGATAAACCTCTTCCACCTATGGAGTCATTCAATACTGCAAAAATATTTGCTACTTGTACTGGCTGAAATCTGACAAGTTATGAGAGGATTTTAAAAAAATTATTGGAGTATAGTTGATTTGTAATGTTATGCAGCAAAGTGACACAGTTATACATGTACATACCTGTACACTCTTTTTAAAGATTATTTTCCCATATAGGTTGTTACAGAGTACTGAGTCGAGTTCCCTGTGCTGTACAATAGGTTCTTATTTGTTATCTATTTTATATATAGAAGTTTGTATGTGTCAATCCCAATTTCCCCATTTATTCCTACTCGATTTTATTTTTAAGTAGCTCTGTAGTAGAAAATTGGCTAGCTTGGAAGCTGATATTCAGAGTCTTATATAAATCTTGTTTTTAGGTTTTCTCTACTAACTCAGTAAAACTATATGCCCAGAGGGAGAGTGAAACATTTGAAAGACACATAGCTCTAAATCTAGAATATAAGAATCATGTAATTTCTATTAGTCAGCAAACTGAAATTTAGATGACTTTTGTATTCCTGTAAATACTTCCCTTCACCAGAAATGTAGTATAGCCAGTCAGTTCATCCCCAAACCCCAAGCCAACTATGATCATTCTCAGCCAAACCAGATTGACTGTGTGGCCTCAGACAATCAGATATTTTCTTTTTGTCTCTTCCTTGTTCTTCAACCTTGTCTTATGAAAGCTTCCTGTCTTCTACCCATGCAGTTCTCCAAAAGAACACTGTTCATGTCAAGAAGGTTTTGTTACAGTTTGTTTTCGGCACCTAAATAATTTCCTTTAATCATTTTCAATACCTGATTAATCTGACTAATGTCACCAGGACATCATGGATATGGTGAGTATCAATTTCTCATTCCTAATGTCAGGGCAAAAGTTTTCAATATTTTGATATTTATTTTGTTGTAGGGATCATTTATGAAATTGGAACTTTCTTTTCTATGTTTGTCTTTCTAGATTTAATCATGAATTGATGTTGATTTAAATATTATATTTCATCTATTGCTATGCTTTATAGTTTTTCTCCTTTTTTAATTGATATTTTGAATTATTTTTAAATATCACATATATATAATGAAAACTAAATTAAACAAACAAAAAGCTTATAAGATAGTCAAGTAAATAAGTGGAGAGAAATCTCTTATACTTCTAACTAATGCTACCTCATTGTGTTATACCTTAGGGATAGTTTCCTGAAGAGATAGGAAAATATCTAAGGTTTTGAAATATACTGATTTTAGATCTTCTAAAAGTATACCCAACCTGTGTGCCTAGATCTATCTTTCTCTTGTGTACAAAAGATCATATTTTCCATATTATCTGACCAGTTCTTCAAATTTCTTTGTGACAAGACTGCAATTAGTTAAATAAAATAAGAACTATGAGGGTTTCTACTAATCCCTTAAAATGGCAAAAATATCAATTTACCTACCTAAGTAGGTATTACCTGATTATACAAGATTGGAACAATACAGAGTTAAAAAATGATTCATAGTATTGTATATTCAAATTACTTAGTATTGAGTAGTCATTTATTTTGGTAGATCCTTAAGATTTTATTTACAGATTATTTGTGCATTTGAAAGATAACTTTGATACCTATTTTGTGTCTGGAAACCTTTTAATCACTAGGGATATAAGACCCATGTCATAGACCTTAGAATGTGGACATAGATATGATATCTTTATCTATCTTCTCAACCAAACTTCAGACCTCAACTTTATACTTCTGAATTTCAACTCTTAAATATTACCAGTCTAAAGTCTTTTAAAAAAATATTTCATTAGTGGAAATGGATACTTGTTTCTATAGGTAAATTCATTTTGTTCTACAAAAGAAATCCCCTTATTCTTTTCCTCAGACAAATTGACATTCTCCAAACTTTTACATCCTCTTTCTTCTCAATTTGTTAGATTCAGAGGATTTAAATGAAAGAAGGCTTTATCAAATAAAACTCATATGTAGTTAAATACGTGAGAAAGCTCATAAATCTCTCTCAGATCTCAGCACCATAGTATGATGGATAGAAAACCATGCACAGATCCAGGGGTGTCAGGGGTCAAGCAGGAGACCAAGAGAGCAACAGACAGCCCTTCCTATGTGTGGTTCCAATATGTACAAATTGAGATTACCATGATTTAGTTATGCAATACCAGTTCCCCAGCAACATGGTTCAAATTTCCATTACCACAGAATATTAACTGAATATTCTGCATGAAATACAGACATCTGTGGTAGATCTTCAGTTCATAAATCACTGTATAAGTGATGCATGTGCTTTCAAATCTATGATCAGCGTTTCCACTTTCTTCAGTCTGTTAGTGATTGTTCACTATGCACCTGTTATCCAGCTTATATAAAGAAGCAAGGCATGCAGTGTTATTTCCTCCCTGTCTTCTAATGATAAAGTCATCTGTTGTTTTATAAAAATATATAAATAAAAAGTGAAGTTGGTCAGTAACGATAAAAATGTAGCAATGTAAAAAAATGTGAAAATTCTGGAATTGAAATTACAGTGGGTTGGAGATACTGAAGAAAGAGCTGGCCATGAAAGTAGGGCAGTCCATCCTCTGAAGGACTATATAGCCAGAGAAACTAATTAAGTTGAACTTATGAACATAAATGAGGAAAGTGATTGTGACAAAATGGATGACGGTGTCTCAGAAGTGATACCAGCAAAAACTTAATATTAAAACTTAATATTAAGAGAATTCACAGATATTTTATAATATTGAAAGTACAAAGCATAAAATCTCGATCCACTGACCTCCAAGAGAGGAATAAGGAGGTAGAATTGACGTGTATGAACACTCTGGACTGAAATTCAGAGAGCTTCTGGATAGGTGGACATACCGAAGTACTGCCCCTGTACCTTGCCCTATGCACTCTTCAGTTTGTTGCTGAGTTGAGCCATTTATAATAAAATGGCAAACATAAGTGTTTCCTGAGTGCTGTGAGTCATTCTAGCAAATTATCAAACCTGAAGAGGACTTTGTGGGAGTCACTGAGTTTATAGATGGTCTTGTCAAAATATGGTTGGCGCCTTGGACTTACAGTTGGTGTCTGAAGTGTGGCAGTTTTTTGGAACTGAATTCTTACACTGTGGAGACTGTGCAAACTCCACATATTGTCAGAATTGAATGCAATTCTTAGATAGCCCGTTGTCACAGATTCAGAGTATGAAAAACCCACATGATTTGATATCAAGACTAATGTCAAGAAAAAAAAAAACTCAGTATTAAATCATTATTAGATTTATATTTTTTCATTTCACTGTAAATGCATAGATAAAAAATTTTAATGTTTTGGAACATTTTTAAAGGTTGAATAATCATATTTTTTCTTCAGTGATTATTAATCTAGCTTTGTATGGTTTCAGTATTCATAATCATGTTTATATTCTGGCACTATCATGCAAAGTGAGGACAACCTACAGAAAGTTTTCTTAAGTTTATTTATCTGTTTTTCCCCTTTTATAGTAAGGAATAAGCCTTAGCCAAAGTATGATTTAGATGAAAAGAGAATATCCAAAGAAGCAAAAGTAAAATCTGAAGCTTCGTAGACATTCCTCAGTATTTTCTTATTCCAGCTATGATGGAGAAAGAGGAAGGAAAATGTCATCCCAATCTCGTGCCAAAAATTTAAGTCCTGGAACCCTGGACTCTGGTTTTAAGTTTCCTTTTTGGTCTTCAGGACCCTAGCATTTAACTGGTATTTCAGTTTATAAGTGAGTAGCTTAACAATACAAATGTTCCTTCTAAAATTGTGTTAATTGCCAAATAAAGAACTAATTGCATGTAATCAGTGGAACAAACCCAATGTGTCCTATTAGATAATTGTTTTGTTAGGTTTGGTTACCACATTTTGCTAAAACAGTTTGAGATCTACTAAAAATATTTCCAAGTTTTAGCCAAATCTGTCATTAGCAGTAGACAACGAGATATATTCATGGGAGCTATGTCCTCCAGAAATTTCATAAAAAACGCTATTCTATTAATTACTGAAGAGCTACAGTAGTTGGAAAATAATTGTGCATGTGTTTAAATTAATAAAAATGCATTATAGAATATAGATATATTTTTGGTCTTTATACAACAAATTAGCATATCATATCATGTATGAATCCAGGGCAAAGTCAAATAGTCATTTCTCTTCAGAGAATAATAATAAATTCAGCATCTTTTTGACATATCATATTCAGTGTCTAGTATAAAATAATAATATATATAAAATAAATAGATTTCAAAAGGAATGTGATATATGGCCCAGTCAATGGAAAAAGATGGCAAAAGAGACAACCTGAAATGACTCATAATGAAATTAGCATAAAATGCATTAATCCAGTTATAATATATTTTAATGTAGAGAATAATAGGGTAACAAAGAAGACATCAGGAATCCTAGTAGATAAACATTTAGAAATTAACATTTTTATAAATGAAATTTATAATATATGAAATGAAAAATTGACTGAATAGAATTATACTGTATATAAAAAAGATAAGGCCAATTGACTTAGAGATCAGATCAGATCATATCAGTCTCAGTCATGTCTGACTCTTTGGGACCCCATGAATCACAGCACACCAGGCCTCCATGTCCATCACCAACTCCCGGAGTTCACCAAGACTCATGTCTATCAAGTCAGTGATGCCATCCAGCCATCTCATCCTCTGTCGTCCCCTTCTCCTCTTGCCCTCAATCCATCCCAGCATCAGAATCTTCTCCAATGAGCCAACTCTTCGCATGAGGTGGCCAGAGTACTGGAGTTTCAGCTTTAGCATCATTCCTTCCAAAGAAATCCCAGGGCTGATCTCCTTCAGAATGGACTGGTTGGATCTCCTTGCAGTCCAAGGGACTCTCAAGAGTCTTCTCCAACACAACAGTTCAAAAGCATCAATTCTTCAGCACTCAGCCTTCTTCACAGACCAACTCTCACATCCATACATGACCACAGGAAAAACCATAGCCTTGATTGGACAAACCTTTGTTGGCAAAGTAATGTCTCTGCTTTTGAATATGCTATCTAGGTTGGTCATAACTTTCCTTCCAAGGAGTAAGCGTCTTTTAATTTCATGGCTGCAGTCACCATCTGTAGTGATTTTGGAGCCCAGAAAAATTAAGTCTGACACTGTTTCCCCATCTATTTCCCATGAAGTGATGGGACCGCATACCATGATCTTCGTTTTCTGAATGTTGAGCTTTAAGCCAACTTTCTCACTCTCCACTTTCACTTTCATCAAGAGGCTTTTTAATTCCTCTTCACTTTCTGCCATAAGGGTGGTGTTATCTGCATATCTGAGGTTATTGATATTTCTCCTGGCAATCTTGATTTCAACTTGTGTTTCTTCCAGTCCAGCGTTTCTCATGATGTACTCTGCATATAAGTTAAATAAACAGGGTGATAATATACAGCCTTGACAAACACCTTTTCCTATTTAGAACCAGTCTGTTGTTCCATGTCCAGTTCTAACTGTTGCTTTCTGACCTGCATACAAATTTCTCAAGAGGCACATCAGGTGGTCTGGTATTCCCACCTTTCAGAATTTTCCACAGTTGATTGTGATCCATACAGTCAAAGGCTTTGGCATAGTCAATAAAGCAGAAATAGATGCTTTTCGGGAACTCTCTTGCTTTTTCCATGGTCCAGCGGATATTGGCAATTTGGTCTCTGGTTCCTCTGCCTTTTCTAAAACCAGCTTGAACATCAGGAAGTTCACGGTTCACGTATTACTGAAGCCTGGCTTGGAGAATTTTGAGCATTACTTTAGTAGCTTGTGAGATGAGTGCAATTGTGTGGTAGTTTGAGCATTCTTTGGCATTTCCTTTCTTTGGGATTAGAATGAAAACTGACCTTTTCCAGTCCTGTGGCCTCTGCTGAGTTTTCCAAATGTGCTGGCATATTGAGTGCAGCACTTTCACAGCATCATCTTTCAGGATTTGGAATAGCTCCACTGGAATTCCATCACCTCCACTAGCTTTGTTCGTAGTGATGCTTTCTAAGGCCCACTTGACTTCACATTCCAGGATGTCTGGCTCTAGGTCAGTGATCACACCATCGTGATTATCTGGGTCATGAAGATCTTTATTGTACAGTTCTTCTGTGTATTCTTGCCATCTCTTCTTAATATCTTCTGCTTCTGTTAGGTCCATAACATTTCTGTCCTTTATCAAACCCATCTGTGCATGAACTGTTCCTTTGGTATCTCTGATTTTCTTGAAGAGATCCCTAGTCTTTCCCATTCTGTTGCTTTCCTCTATTTCTTTACATTGATTGCTGAAGAAGGCTTTCTTATCTCTTCTTGCTATTCTTTGGGACTCTGCATTCAGATGTTTATATCTTTCCTTTTCTCCTCTGGTTTTTGCTTCTCTTCTTTTCACAGCTATTTGTAAGGCCTCCCCAGACTGCCATTTTGCTTTTTTGCATTTCTTTTCCTTAGGGATGGTCTTGATCCCTGCCTCCTGTACAGTGTCACAAACCTCATTCCATAGTTCATCAGGCACTCTATCTATCAGATCTAGGCCCTTAAATCTATTTCTCACTTCCACTGTATAATCATAAGGGATTTAATTTAGGTCATACTGAATGGTCTAGTGGTTTTCCCTACTTTCTTCAATATCAGTCTGAATTTGGCAATAAGGAGTTCATACTCTGAGCCACAGTCAGCTCCTGGTCTTGTTTTTGCTGACTGTATGGAGCTTCTCCATCTTTGGCTGCAAAGAATATAATCAATCTGATTTCGGTAGTATCAACCTACATATATGTAATTTGAATTCTACAAGAAGATGAGAGAAAATGCAGGAGTAAAAAAAAAAGTATTTGAAGTAATAATAATGCACAGTTTTCCCAAATTGTTTAATATAAGCCTACGGATTTCAGACAGAGGAGCCTGGAAGGCTGCAGTCCATTGGGTCGCTGAGTCAGACATAACAGCGACTTCACTTTCACTTTTCACTTCCATGCATTGGAGAAGGAAATGGCAACCCACTCCAGTGTTCTTGCCTGGAAAATCCCAGGGACAGGGGAGCCTGGTTGGCTGCTGTCTATGGGGTCTCACAGCGTCAGACATGACTGATGTGACTTAGCAGCAGCAGCAGCACGGATTCCAGAAGCTCAGGAAAACTCAAGCAAAATACATACAAAGAAAACCACAACTATGCAAAACAGCCAAACTGCTCAAAAGTAAAAGCAGAGTAAACCTTAAAATGCTCAGATGAATAAAACAAACTAAAACCCCAGAGATTTATGAGTGATGCTTAGCCTTTTGTCAAAAGCAATGGAGACAGGAAATCAGTTGAAAAACAACTTAAAGTACTGAAGTACTTTTAAAGTACTAAAATAAAAATAAACATCAAACAGAATTCTATATGCCTGAAATTACATCTTGAAAAAGGAGGCAACATAAGAATATGTCTCAGTAACTGAGTAACAACTGAGAGAATTTGTTTCCAGCTACTTAAACACTGGTCTGACTGTTAGCCCTCCTCACACATTTAGCACTTTATCTTATACCTATCCATCATAACAATTAGTACAAACACATACTCTTCTTAGAGGAAAATTCCATTCCCTTTCAGATAGTAGTTACTCAGACTACAAACACAGAGTATGAAAGGAAGAAATGTGTGAGCATAGCAGAAACTAGGCCAAGTGTTATGGCCTTGACTGATTTAGCTGAGATGAGAGTGTTAAAATGTGTAATGCTTACTAGTTATGAATAGCAGTAACAGGGCTGTCTTAAGGCTTAACCTCTTCTTCAGTCTTTCATGCCAGCTTTGATCCATTTGGAGATGATAGTAGTTCTATAAATTGTTTGGAGTGGGCTCTGCTTGCTACAATGGAGCTTTAGTCTTCTTGAAGTGATTTCCTTTATGTGAAGTTCACTGTAGAAAATTTAGAAGAGGCAATGTCTGGTTTGAGGACTCTTACTACTCTGAAAGAAATTATATTAATGAAGGTCAACAATCAGAGACTGAGAAAATAACCTAAAGAAAGCTAGCTAAGTTTTGGTAGTCAGTCCACCTATTAAAATCAGTCTGATATCTTGTTTTTAAATATGGTGTAACAAATTTAGGAAATGTGGAGATCAGCCCTGGGATTTCTTTGGAAGGAATGATGCTAAAGCTGAAACTCCAGTAGTTTGGCCACCTCATGCGAAGAGTTGACTCTTTGGAGAAGACTCTGATGCTGGGAGGGATTGAGGGCAGGAGGAGAAGGGGATGACAGAGAATGAGATGGCTGGATGGCATCACTGACTCGATGAATGTGAGTCTGAGTGACCTCCGAGAGCTGGTGATGGATAGGGAGGCCTGGCGTGCTGCAGTTCATGGGGTCGCAAAGAGTCGGACACGACTGAGCGACTGATCTGATCTGATCTGATCAGTTCAGTTCAGTTGCTCAGCCTTGTCCTACTCTTCCCAACCCCATGAATAGAAGCATGCCAGACTTCCCTGTCCATCACCAACTCACGGATTTCACCCAAACTCATGTGCATCGAGTAGGTGGTGCCATCCAGCCATCTCATCCTCTCTCTCCCCTTCTCCTTCTACCCCCAATCCCTCCCAGCTTCAGAGTCTTTTCCAATGAGTCAACACTTCACATGAGGTGGCCAAAGTATAGGAGTTTCAGCATCAGCATCAGTCCTTCCTATGAACACCCAGGACCAATCTCCTTTAGGATGGACTGGTTGGATCTCCTTGCAGTCCATGGAACTATCAAGAGTCTTCTCCAACACCACAGTTCAAAAGCATCAGTTTTTCAGCGCTCAGCTTTCTTCACAGTCCAAATCTCACATCCATACAGGACCACTGGAAAAACCATAGTCTTGACTAGACAGACCTTTGTTGGCAAGGTAATCTCTCTGCTTTTGAATATGCTATCTTGGTTGCTCATGACTTTCCTTCTAAGGAATAAGCGTCTTTTAATTTCATGGCTGCAGTCACCATCCGCAGTGATTTTGGAGCCCCAAAAAATAAAGTCTGATACTGTTTCCACTGTCTCCCCATCTATTTCGAAGAAGTAATAGGACCAGATGCTATGATCTTATTACACAATAGTAATAGGGCTTCCCAGGTAGCACTAGTGGTAAAGAATCTGCCTGCCAGTGCAGGAGATGCAATAGTTGTGGGTTCTATCCTTTAGATTGGCAAGATTCCCTGATGTAGGAAATGGCACACTGCTTTAGTATTCTTGCATCAAAAATTCCATGGACAGAAGAAACTGACAGGTTACATACAGTCCATGGGGCTGCAACGGAGAAGGCAATGGCACCCCAATCCAGTACTCTTGCCTGGAAAATCCCATGAATGGAGGAGCCTGGTAGGCTGCAGTCCATGGGGTCGCTGAGAGTCGGACACGACTGAGTGACTTCACTTTCACTTTTCACTTTCCTGCATTGGAGAAGGAAATGGCAACCCACTCCAGTGTTCTTGCCTGGAGAATCCCAGGGACGGGGGAGCCTGGTGGCTGCCGTCTATGGGGTCACACAGAGTCGGACACGACTGAAGTGACTTAGCAGAAGCAGCATGGGGCTGCAAAGAGTCAGACACAACTGAGAAACTAGAGAGCTCCCTACTAATGTAAGGTATTATATATAAGGGGAAACTAGGTGAGTGGGTATATGAAAATTCTCTGTACAATTTTCTAAATTTTTCTGTAAATTGAAACCTATTCTAAAATATAAAGACAAAGTAAATTTACATGCTGTCCAGCATTCACTGCAGTTAGTGGCAAGTTTTCAGAGATTAAAACTAAGGATTTGCAGGAAAACTTTATTTCTCTATCCTTTCCTACTTCGCTTCCATTCCCATTCTTCACTCAGTCAGGAATGAGGCTACAATGCCTGGAAGAGCAGTGGCTACATCACGTAATGAACATAAGGTAACATGCTTGAAGACAAGATGATATGCTGAGCATGGCAGTTTAGAATGAATAAAAGGAAAATATGTTTTAAACTACCATGGAATCATTGTATTCCTAGACTGCCACTGCAGACATTCTTTTGCACTGAATTCTTAGCTGTATTAATAAAAAAGAATCCTGAGAAATGATTGCCTTGACTAAAAATTTCTATTTTAATGAAGGATGTATCTCAACATATATTGAATGGTATATATTTTATTCTGATTCATATATTTACATTACAAAGTATGCCATAAAACTGATATTTTGTAACACCACATTTTCACTAAAGCACTTTGATATAGATTATATTAATTAGCGTACCAACACGCAGTTTGGCCAACAGATCATAGTGTTTGAAAACACACATTTTCATACTAATGACTTCAATTATTAAAGCAGAGACTCATCAGCAAATAAACAAGATTGGTCATGTAACTACAGACTCAAATACCCTAATATGCAATTGGATTATGAAAACAAGCAGCTGTACCAACAAGATAGGCAATCAAATTGACAAAGTGTGTCTCTGAATTAATGGAGTACATACCACTTGACAAATTTAAGTAAGTGCTGAAATAGTGAAACAAGTTCGTATGGATTATCACATTTGTTCAGACTAGACCCAAGTTAAATAAGATAATTATGCATCTGCATCAGGGAAATACATAATAATATATTACAATAACAGCACATAAAATTTGATCTAGAAATGTATTAAAAGCAAAGCATGCTGCTAAGTCACTTCAGTCGTGTCTGACTCTGTGCGACCCCACAGACAGCAGCCCACCAGGCTCCCCCGTCCCTAGGATTCTCCAGGCAAGAACACTGTAGTGGGTTGCCATTTCCTTCTCCAGTGCATGAAAGTGAAAAGTGAAAGTGAAGTCACTCAGTCATGTCTGACTTCTAGCGACCCCATGGACTGCAGGAGTCCACCTAGCCAGGCCTAATTCCATGGCCCCAGCCCTTGCCCTTGGCAACAGTTCACACCCTGAAGGGTGGCTTCTTTCTGGATCCTAACAAATCTACCTCTTACAGGTTTGTCTCTCAATGAAATTTTGCAATGAGACATCAGAGCCTGAGTTTCATTAGTTTTGGCCAGGCTTGAGTCCCTGGAGAGAGCTGAAGGACAGGAGGAAAAAGCAGTGGGAAAAACAGGCCAAGGAATCCCCTTCATAGCTCGGTGGAAAATTTGCTAAATATCTGACCAGTGCTCACAGTTTCATTGGTCTGTGAGCAATCAAAAAGCAAAGCATATTGATATTTAAAATAATGCAATAGCTTCCCTGGCATCTCAGATGGTAAAGAATCTGCCTGCAATGCATGAGACTTGGGTTCAATCCCTGGGTTGGGAAGATCCCCTGGAGAAGGGAATGGCTACCTACTCCAGTATTCTTCCCTGGAGAATTCCATGGACAGAGGAGACTGGCAGGGTATAGTCCATGGGTAGCAAAGAAACAGACATGACTGAGTGACTTTCACTTTCACTAGACAACAAATTAGCTGATATTGATATTTCAGACTCAACTGTTAAAATGTATTAAGAATACATAATTCTCAGTAAAGACATAGTCTTGTTCACTTCAACTTTATAATCAAGTCCAGGTAAAAGCCAATAAACTATAAGCAATTATCAATAAGTAAAAATAGTTAAGTATGTGACCTTATTTGATTATTTTGCTTGATCTGTTACAAAATGCACATGATGAAGAGTTTTAACATAATGACCATGAAAGAAGCAGAGTGACTCCAAATAAAATATTTGATTTTTAATAGTCAATAAGTTTCATATAGATTAGGAAAAGCAACATAAATGAGCTTGTCTTTATCATGGTATCTGCTGCTGCTAAGTCGCTAAGTCACTTCAGTCATGTCCAACTCTGTGTGACCCCATAGACGGCAGCCCGCCAGGCTCCACCATCGCTGGGATTCTCCAGGCAAGAACATGGGAGTGGGTTGCCATTTCCTTCTCCAATGCATGAAAGTGAAAGGTGAAAGTGAAGTCGCTCAGTCGTGTCCGACTCTTAGCGACCCCATGGACTGCAGCTTACCAGGCTCCTCCATCCATGGGATTTTCCAAGCAAGAGTACTAGAGTGGGATGCCATTGCCTTCTCCGATCATGGTATCTAGTACTGCTCAAATGGAATATGTATGAGTGCAGGTGTACTAGTTACTGGTCAATTAAGGGCCCATAACTATTCAGTGTTAACAGAATGCTATGCTATGCTAAGTCACTTCAGTCGTGTCCGACTCTGTGTGACCCCATAGACAGCAGCCCACCAGGCTTCCCCGTCCCTGGGATTCTCCAGGCAAGAACACCGGAGTGGGTTGCCATTTAATAGTCACCTATATTTGTTATGTTTCACCTCAGTTCAGTCCCTCAGTCATGTCTGACTCATGTCAGACTCGGACTGTAGCACACCAGGCCTCCCTGTCCATCACCAACTTCTGGATCTTGCCCCAAAACATATCCACCAAGTCAGTGGTGCCATCCAACCATCTTTCACCTACTTAAAGATAAAAAACTTGAAATAATTTTAAAATCACATAAATATACTGAGAATGAAACATAAAAATTGCATTTACCCTGAGTAGTTTGAGAAACACTACCATTTCTTACCTGTTCTATGCCCAGATTTCAAATCCATCTTTTGGTCTCCGTGTTTTTCTTCTCACCTGTAAATATTACCAAAACTTTTACCTAAAATATAAAATATTATTCTCTTGAAATACTTTTTAATGTTTCCCTCCTATGAAGTTACTTTTTTGATCCTTTTCATGGTATAATCTTTGAAAGAAAATCACTATGCACAGCTCAGATGTGTGGAGTGAGTGAGGAAAGAGAAAGGGGCTAATTGAATCGCTTAAATTCTTCAGCACAGGAGATCTGCCATCCTCCCTGATTTATTTATTTATTCAATCATTTATTTATATAAATATAGACTTACAGGTATTGTCTTCATAGGGTTAAAATCCAATACTATTTTATTTATTTTGTTGCTTATAATTATTTTCAGGTTTGGCCACTGGCCAATATTTCTCTTTGCTTCTAACTCCCTTTGACATACCCCATTTAGGAGTTGGCTTTGTTTCTTTGCTTTCTTGTTTTTGAGTACTTCTTTACTTATTGTCAATACAAGATGCTTCATGTTTGTCTTGTATAATTCTTCTAGTTTAAGATTAAGCCATCTTTCCAAGGAGTTCTGATTCCTTTTTACTGAATAATGGTATTAGAAACCAAGATCTGAGCTCTATGGGTGCTCATTACTATTGAGGTGTCTTTGCTTCCAGGCACTCTCAGTTGACAGATCAATACAATATATGGAGTATACAAATCTGTGCATTATACCTATTTATAAATATTTCAATATTCATCTATATGTGTATTAAGGTAATATAAACCATTCTTATATCCCCAACTCTAAAATACTACTGTTTGTAATTTTATAAGGTAGTAATTACTGCCTTCTCCACTGGCTTGTCTGACTCACACTGAGTGAGAAACCTTATTCCAATCATTAGACATCCATTTACTAAACTTTTTAGTTACTATATATATATATATATATATACACATATATATATAGAAAGAGAGAGAGAGAGAGAGTTCTGAATTATTAACCTGTCATGCATATAAACAACTAGCAACTAAAGTCCAGCTGTTATGTGCAGTTGCTTTCCCACTAATATCCAAAGTTACTTATATCAGCACCTCCCCTCCCCTCAGAACTCTTATATATGAGGCTGTTTCATCCATTTTAAAACAGTTAAACTTTGTGAATTATGAATTCTACCCTGGGATTTCCAAACTTTTAAATATATATATATATATATATATATATATATATATATATATATATATATTTATTTTTTTTTAATTTGTATTCATCTGTTTTCATTTTCTGTGCTTTATAGTTATATGGGTTTTAACCAACTTGTTATTTGTCTACCATTCCAGTATTGAACAAAATAGTTTTATTACCCTAAAAAATCCTTTTTGTACACACTTTACACATATTAAAAACAAATAATACTTTTGTAAATACAATTTATATCCTCAATCCCATTAGCATGTTGTAGAGAAAATAAAATTTTTATTTTACCATCTGATTTATACTGGCAAAGTGAAAGTGTAAGTTGCTCAGTCATGTCTGACTCTTTTCAACCCCATGGACTTTTCTGGCCAGAATACTGGAATGGGTAGCCTTTCTCTTCTCCAGGGGATCTTCCCAACCAAGGGAACCCAGGTCTCCTGCATTGTAGGCACATTGTTTACCAGCTAAGTCACAAAGGAAGCCCAAGAATACTGGAGTGGGTAGCCTATCCCTTCTCCAGTGGAACTTCCCGACCCAGGAATTGAACTGGGGTCATCTGCATTGCAGGTGGATTCTTTACCAACTGAGCTATCAGGGAAGCCCCTTACACTTGCAAATGTATGTTTTTTTCTTGTTTTCCTCTCTATGTATTTATAAATTAAATATAATACAAATGAATGAAAATATGTTATAGGAAAATAGTTTGGTGATTATGACACTATGTTAATTAAAATTATATTTTCTTTTCTTTTATTTTATATTGAGCCATTTAAGTGCTCCTTTGATTTATGGTGAAAACTGTTTATATCCTGGATATGTTGAGTGAGCATTAGTCTAGGTACAGGAAACCTCTCTTTAAACTGGTTCCATTAATGATCAGATTGCTGATCTTGTCTGTGAGTTTCACATTAATACTTTGGAATAAGATATTGATGATACCTAGTATAATTTTTTTTCTCTGATGGACAATAATATATAAAATTATCATCTCATATTATTAATTTTATTGATTTAATAAATATCTCAGTGAACCAGATTTTGGTTCCATTTATTCTTTTTATCTATTTAATTGATTTTTTTCTTCTCTCTTAATTTAGCTGATTTTTCCTCTTCCTTATTTTTCTTTTTTTAATTTAAATTTATTTATTTTAATTGGAGGCTAATTACTTTACAATAGTGTATTCCTTTTGCCATATATCAACATGAATCCACCACGGGTGTACATGTGTTCCCCATGCTAAACCCCCTCCCACTTCCCTCCCTGTATCATCCCTCTGGGTCATCCCCGTGCACCAGCCCCAAGCATCCTGTATCCTGCATCGAATCTACACCTAGGTTGTGTTTATTTTATTATATTCAAAAATGAGGTCATTCATTTGAGACCTTTCATTTTTCCTAATTTACCAATAAGTACTAATATAACAACAGCTCAATATTTTTATTTTCATTCAGTTCAAACTATTTTCAAATTCTGTTATCTCTTCAATGTGTAAACTTAAAAGTTATTTTATTTACTTTGCACATAGTTACTTCACATATTTGTTTTTATTAGTTGAAAAAAACTTTAGAATTGTCATACCTCTTGCTCAATTGACTCATTAATCTCTCATCTTAAATTAATCTTTAAATTAATCTCATCTTGAATTAATCTTTCATCTTAAATCTATTTTATTCTGAGATTAATAAAGTTACTCCATCCTTTTTTTGATTGTTGTTAGCCTGTCTATCTTCATCCTTTTATTTATAATATATTTGTGTCTTTATTTTCAAAGTCTCTTTCTTTAAGGCATTATATAGTTGAGTTGTTTTTAAAAATCCATTTCAAAAATTTCAGCTTTCTAATGTTTATATTATTTATATGTGATTGATGTAGTTATGTTTGCTTCTGTCATGGTCCTATCCATTTTCCTATTTTTCTATCATTTTTTTCTTATCATTTTTCTTTTGCTGACTTCTTTTATTTACTAAGTATGTGTTTATTATTTCATTTGGAGGTATTTTTATTGCTACAACTATTTTCTATGTTAACTCAGGTGTAAAGAATTTTTGACTTACAATACAACGTGACATTATACAATGTTACATAATGTATAAAAACTACAATAGCACACTTTCATTTTTCCCCCTTCCAAGCCATTATCTTACAGTTACCTTTACATATTTAATTGACAAAAATATATTTTTTGTTTAAAGTTTAATGTTTTTCAATAATATTTAATAAAGAGAAAGCATTATTGTATGAGTATCCGTATAACTGGCAGTTCCAGGTGACTGCAGCCACGAAATTAAAAGATGCTTACTCCTTGGAAGGAAAGTTATAACCATCCTAGATAGCATATTCAAAAGCAGAGACATTACTTTGCCAACAAAGGTTCTTCTAGTCAAGGCTATGGTTTTTCCTGTGATCATGTATGGATGTGAGAGTTGAACTGTGAAGAAGGCTGAGCGCCAAAGAATTGATGCTTTTGAACTGTGGTGTTGGAGAAGACTCTTGAGAGTCCCTTGGACTGCAAGGAGATCCAACCAGTCCATTCTGAAGGAGATCAGCCCTGGGATTTCTTTGGAAAGAATGATGCTAAAGCTGAAACTCCAGTACTTTGGCCACCTCATGCGAAGAGTTGACTCATTGGAAAAGACTCTGATGCTGGGAGGGATTGGGGGCAAGAGGAGAAGGGGACGACAGAGGATGAGATGGCTGGATTGCATCACTGACTCAATGGACATGAGTCTGAGTGAACTCCGGGAGTTGGTGATGGACAGGGAAGCATGGCGTGCTGAGATTCATGGGGTCGCAAAGAGTCAGACACAACTGAGCAACTGATCTGATCTGATCCATAATTTCTTCTGTATGAAAAATTAACTGTCACAATAATTGTATTTGAAGTCTGCTAAAGATAAATTCTTTCAGTTTTGTATAACTCAGTAGTCTATGTTTTAATTTTTAAAGATATATTCTGCAGATATAGAATTCTGGGTTGGCAGATTTTTTTATACTTTATAAAGCAGTTCCACTGTCTTTTCACATAAATTACTACTAATGATAAATCTACAAACTGTATCTTGGTCCCACCATATATAACATGTCATTGTACATGAATTCTATTAAGATTTTCTCTGTGTCACTGGTTTTTGATAATTTGATTAGAATATGCCTTTTTGTGGTTTTCTTTTTCTGTCTTATGCTTGGAGTTGTTGCACACTTGGATCTGTGTATTTATATGCTCAGCTAAGTCGCTTCAGTCATGTCCAACTCTTTGTGAACCTATGGACTGAAGCCTGCCAGTTTCCTCTGTCCATGGGATTCTCCAGGCAAGAGTACTGGAGTGGGTTGCTGTGCCCTCCTCCAGAGGACCTTCCCGATGCATGGATTGAACCCATGTCTCCTGTGTCTCCTGCATTGGCAAATGGGTCTTTGCCACTAGCACTACCTGGGAAGCCCCTGTGTATTTAAACCTATATCAAATAACTTTTCAGGTTCAATTTTTTCATTGTACTTCTGCTATACTCTCTTCTTTAGAAACTAATTACACATGCTTTGTTTTCCTTAAATTTGCCCCACATCTCAATATATCCTTTTAAGTTTTTTATTTCTTGCATTAATATATATATATTGGCCACCTCATGCGAAGAGTTGACTCATTGGAGAAGACTCTGATGCTGGGAGGGATTGGGGGCAGGAGAAGGGGATGACAGAGGATGAGATGGCTGGATGGCATCACTGACTCAATGGATGTGAGTCTGAGTGAACTCGGGGAGTTGGTGATGGACAGGGAGGCCTGGCGTGCTGTGATTCATGGGGTCGCAAAGAGTCGGAAGCAACTGAGCAACTGATCTGATCTGATCTGATCTGATAGTGATGTTACACTGTTTTCAAGTTCACTAACCTTTTCTTCCAAAATATCTCTTCTTGATTCTATATTGTGTGCTTTCATCTCATTTAATTTGCTTCTCATCTTTGCTGAAATAAATTTCTAGGCCCAAGATGGAGCCACTTCTGCCTAGGATACCATTTCAGCAAAGCAAAACTTAGATAACATTTATGTCCCTCTAAAGGTTCTACTTCACCAGAAATACATCATATGCAGTCAACAAAATCCCAAACACCAAGACCACTCTGGACCTTCTCATCCCAAACAAGGTGGCTATGTGGCCCCAGCCAGATATTTTCTTTGTTTCTCCTTTGTTCTTTACTCTTTACTGTAAAAGCTTCTTGCCTCCTGCCTCATTTTTCAGTTATCTGAATGGAGACTATCCTTTTAATTACCGTTAAATAAAGTTTGTTTGTACCACCAAAATTATCTTCTCTAGTTTTTATCATTTTTCAAAATTTAGGTCCTCCTTTCATGACATACATTTATCTCCTAACAAAAAAATAGCATATACTTGTAAAAATTGTTTTAATATCCTTGGCTGCTCATTCTAACACCTCTGTTACCAGTAGATCAATTTTGATTGATTGATGTCTCTCATCCTTGTGTTGTAAAATTCTGTTTCTGCATGTCTCATACTTTTTAATCACATGCAAGATATTGTGAATTTTGCATAATTGGGTACTGAATATTTTTATTTAAATAAACATTTATGAACTTTGTTCTGGTTTTAGGCTAGTTACTTGTAGTAACTAGCCTAACTTGTAGGCTAGTAACATCACTTTGTAGTCCTGATATTAGTATTTGTTAAGGGATAACCAAAGATGTGTTTAGTATAGTGTTGATTATTCTCCTTGGAAGATACTGCTGAGAATTCTACTCAATTACTTATAAAATTTTTTCAGTATGGCTGATTGAAACATGAAGCATTCCCCATACTGTGTATGGGGAAATAGTGGAAACAGTGAGAGACTTTATTTCAGGGGCTTCAAAATCACTGCAGACGGTGACTGCAGCCATGTAATTAAGACACAATTGCTTCTTGGAAGAAAAGTTATAACCAACCTAGGTAGCATATTAAAAAGCAGAGACGTTACTTTGCTGACAAAGGTCCATCTAGTCAAGGCTATGGTTTTTCCAGTAGTCATGTATGAATGTGAGTGTTGGACTAGAAAGAAAGCTGAGCACTGAAGAATTGATGCTTTTGAACTGTGGTGTTGGAGAAGATTCTTGAGAGTCCCTTGGGCTGCAAGGAGATCCAACAAGTCCATTTTAAAGGAAGTCAATGCTGAATATTCATTGTATGGACTGAATTCATTGTACAGTTTCAGCTGTAGCTGAAACTCCAATACTTTGGCCACCTGATGTGAAGAACTGACTCATTTGAAAAGACTCTGATCCTGGAAAGGATTGAAGGCTAGAAGAGAAGGGGACAACAGAGGATGAGATGGTAGGATGAGTTTGAGTAAACTCCAGGAGTTGGTGATGGACAGGGAAGCATGGCATGCTGCAGTCCATGGGATCACAAAGAGTTGGACTGGACTGAGTGACTGAACTGAATTGTGTATGTGGCAAGCACTCTTACCTTTTTGAGTGGTGTTGTCCCAGTCTTGGATAATTTTCTCTTGTGTGTACCATTCATTATTCTACTGAATATTTCTGGACATTTTTCTAAAATATTTTTGCTTCTTTTTCCTGTTTGGAGCCTATCTATGTTTGTTTTCCTGGACCATGAACTCAATCCTTGGTATTTATTGAGGTTGTTTCTCTTTTTCCACAGTCTGGTAACTCTCTCAAGCAGTAAGCTGGGATATTCACAGTGCTCAACCTGTTTGCTTCCCATCTCCCATGGATAAGTATTATTTGTTTTTCTTGATGCAGTGTGTAGAAAAACCATTACAGGTCTCTCCCCACATCTGAAAATACAATGTTTTTAATGAAGCCTTTTGTAACCTGAAATGGTATAAAGCAAAAGGGCAATAACCTAGTTTTGTAAAAATGAAAATCTTTAAATTTCCTTCAGTTTTCCACAACAAGTACTAATGTAAGTTTTTCATAAAAGTGGCATAAAGTGAATTTTTGAAAAGCAGGAAATACCTGTATTTCATTTACTTAGTCCATTTATTTTATGGCTTCATATATAAGATTATCTTTCCTGTTACTCCATCTTGGCCAGAAATAGAAGTTCCATGTTGGACTTTATTCACATTGGCATATCAATGTGTCATACCACTCTGCTTAAAATTCACTGGACTAGGAAAAAGGATATAATAATAATATGAGAGCCATGAGTAAAACATAGAAAAGCAGTCCATGAAGATACAAGAGTACACAGTATCTGGACGAAAGAATACTAAAGCAGCCTCTAAGGATTGAGGAGGCATTAAGCTTAGCTTAGCAAACAAGTCAATTTCACTCTAAAACTCTCTTTGGGTGTTTCAATTCTGAACAAGTTGTTTAACCTATGTAAGTGTTAGTTTCCTCAAGTGTAAAATTGGGATAAAATAATGTTCAACTCATAGAGTTGTTCAGAAGAATTATGTGAGTTAACATGCAAAATGCTTGGAATATTGCATTTTCTCAGACATTGAAGTTCCCATTTATCTGCCATAAAGATTATTGCAGCATGTGGGAAGAAATATCATTTAAGCCATTTTTGCTGAAGGGAGAGCTTAAATTGAACATACTTTCACCCTTGAGTGTAAATTCTCAACAGAAAATTGCAAAAGTATATTTAGGGAGTGGATAAAAAATAAAGAAAAGAAAACTATATTTCAAGTTTTATCTTGTAGAGACAAGGGAACCCTGGCTCTCAACATGTAAACTTTTTATGAATGCTTAAGGGATTTGGAACTCCATAGTGGTAGCTCAACAACTTATTTTGCTGCCAATTCAGTTGAATAATTTCAAAGCAGTGCTGACATTTTCTCCCTTCAAGTGTTCTAGTATAATCAGCTAGTTACCTTCACTTTCCTTACATTTCTCACTTCCATTGTGTCACTTAGTTTGGTATCTTTCTCCCTTGAATAGACCACCATTCTACCAATAAGGGCAGATAATCAATTACAGAATCTTATCTTTGAAGTTCTCTCCACAGTCATCCCATATAAAAAGTATTATGTTCTTTAGGTTTTAGTGCATATTTTTCAAGAGGTACAGTCATCCACACTGTAAATAAAACACAATAGTGATCATTAGACTGAGAGTATCTAAGTGAAGTAAACCAAAGTGCATAGAATTCATTTAGACTCCATAAGCATTCAATAGAGTAGTTTGCTGTGGAAGCTGAGAAAGATGTACTATGAAGAAATTCCTACAGAAAAAAAAACAACAACAACAACAACAACAACAAGAGACCACTAATCCCAGGTAATGACCTTGAGGAGACATTGCAACTTAGGGAAAATATATATTGATGTTATTGATATCAGCTGGAAGATTTAAAAGTCTTAAGTAAGATGGTGTGGTGGGTAGAGAAACCTCATGGCCATGACTCTAAATGAGATCTTTAGCAATTGTTCATAGTCTTAGAAGCCCAATTACCCTGGGAGATAAGAGGAGAAAATGAGTCTTACTCTGCCAGAGAAGACGGAGTTTGATACAGTTTATATGACTGTCAGGAAGAGCACCAAGATAGGCAACAAGGTCTTCTATTAATTTCAGAAAGAGAAGATTCTTAAAGCCTTATATGGGATGTTTATCTTCTTAAAGAAGATATCTTTTTGAGTCATATTATGCTAATAATAACATTTCAAGAAAATCATGTTGCAATTTGACTGCACAGGCTGTTCAAGAATGTCTGCCTATTCATGTTATATAAAATAAGAAAAGTAGAATTATTCAATGTAAACACCCTCTTCCCTAGTGAACTTCCTTCTTTCTTTTGTGACTAAGACCTGTCCATTCCTGGCCACCAGAATTTTACCATTCCTGCTGGGGATTAGCATACCTGTATCCTTTTCTTGGAGTAACAAAGAATGTTCCTGAAAATGAATAGGAGTGACTTCATGGCACATGAACTCCATTGAAAAGGAACAAGAAATGGGACAATAATTTTTTCTTTCAGGATAGAAATTCAACAAAATGTACAAATACTCCAGTTATAATTAATGTTCAAATTGTACCTACAGTAGGAGAGCCTCGAAAGTACCATTCTGAAAAATGAAAAAGATTAATTAAAGTTTGCATTCATCAAGCCATCCTCACTGTGAACAATGTGAACCTCCTGGGCCATTCACTGGGGTTACTTTGGGAGTAGAAAGTAGAGATGAGTACACAGGGATAAGATATGGAAATTTTAGGCCTAGGGGGATGTATCTATGGAAATACATCAGCTAGAACTATTTCCATCACTTCTCCCTACTACACTAGAAAAACAAACAAACAAAAACTTGACCAACTCACAAGGACCTTTGCAAATTACATTAATGTTCAGAGTGTAAACATCAGAAGAGGGGTGGATCAACTAGTCTGTAAAAGTTACTGTTAGGAAGCTGTTAGTCATTCCATGTTGCCATTGGGTAATGGGAGACATGAAATTACTAATTAATTCTATGCCATAGAGTCCATTCTTGACTAGCTACAGCTGCAAAAAGAATGCACTCATCTAATTATAATATGCACTCATCTCACATGCTGGCAAAGTAATGCTCAAAATTCTCCAAGGAAGGCTTCAACAGTACATGAACTGTGAACTTAAAGATGTTCAAGATGGATGTAGAAAAGGCAGAGGAACCAGAGATCAAATTGCCAACATCTGTTGGATCATCTAAAAAGCAAGAATATAACAGAAAACATCTACTGCTTTATTGATTACACCAGAGCTTTTAACTTCATAGATCACAACGAACTGTGGAAAATTCTTAAAGAAATGGGAATACCAGACCACCCTACCTGCCTCCCGAGAAATATGTATGCAGGTCAAGAAACAACAGTTGGAACCAGACATAGAACAACAGATTGGTTCCAAAATGGGAAAGGAATACATCAAGGCTGTATATTGTCTCCCTGCTTGTTTAAATTACATGCCGTGTAAATCATGCGAAATTCTGGGCTGGATGAAGCACAAGCTGGAACCAAGATTGCAGGGAGAAATATCAATAACCTCAGATATGCAGATGACATCACCCTTATGGAAGAAAGTGAAGAGGAACTGAAGAGCCTCTTGATGAAAGTGAAAGAAGAGAGTGAAAAGTTGGCTTAAAGCTCAACATTTAGAAAACTAAGATCATGGCATCCGGTCCCATCACTGCATGGCCTGTAAATGGAGAAACAATGGAAACAGTGAGAGAATTTGTTTTGTTGGGCTCCAAAATCACTGCAGATGGTGACTGGAGCCATGAAATTAAAAGACACTTGCTCCTTGGAAGAAAAGTTATGACCAACCTAGATAGCATATTAAAAAGCAGAGACATTACTTTGTCAACAAAGGTCCGTCTAGTCAAAGCTACGGTTTTTCCAGTAGTCATGTATGGCTGTGACTGTTGGACTATAAAGAAAGCAGAACACTGAAGAATTGATGCTTTTGAACTATAGTGTTGGAGAAGAATCTTGAAAGTCCCTTGGACAGCAAGGATATCCAACCAGTCCATCCTAAAGGAAATCAGTTCTGAATATTGGCAGGACTGATGCTGAGGCTGAAACTCCAATACTTTGGCCACCTGATGTGAAAAACTTACTCATAGGAAAAGATCCTGATGCTGGGGACTATTGAAGAGAGGAGGAGAAGGGGATGACAGAGGATGGGATGATTGCATGGCATCACCGGCTTGATGGACATGAGTTTGAGCAAGCTCCAGGAAGACAAGGAAGCATGGTATGCTTCAGTCCATGGGGTCGCCAAGAGTCGGACACAACTGAACGACTAAACTGAACTGAGTTGAATTATAAGATCAAGGAATATTAGTATTTAGGAAAAATATATATAGTAATTTAGGGCTTTAATTGAGGAGGGTATGGCAACCTACTTCAGATTCTTTTCTGGAGAAGTCCATGGACAGAGGAGCCTGGTGGCCCATGTCCTTGGGGTCAAAAAGAGTTGGACATGACTGAAGGCACTTAGCAGCAGCAGTAGCAGGGCTTTAATTGTATGTGGATTTTGCCTTCTCCTGCAGGAAGCATAATAATTCCACATCCTGGCAAAATGCATATGACAAAATACATCATAGATTCTTGTTCAAAAGTGTATATTTTATCAAAGCTGTCTAAGAAATGCAAACTGTCCTTGTCCACAAATTATTTGCTAATATATCTCAATATCTGTGTCCTTGGAGAGGCTCAAAAATAGCTTCTATTTTGTGAGCATTGATCAATTTGGTGTGAATCCCTTATGTAATACTAAATTCCTTCATGGTGGTTTTGTTTTCCTTGTGAATTCAAGTGTTGACGCAGAGAGCTAATGTAAATACTAATCAGTATTAGTAAGTTAGTAAATAGTTACTTATTTATCAGTAAGTATTTTTCAAGTTGCTTTCCTCCATTTACTTCCTCTTCTTGAGGGCTAATACCTGTTGTATTTCCTCCCATTGGAGTTGGCTCTTCATATGGATATACTTTAGCATTATTGGTTGGGTTATAGACTTGGATTACTGTGATACTGAATGATTTGCCTTGGAAACAAACAGAGATCATTCTGTCATTTTTGAGACTGTACCCAAGTACTGCATTTTGGACTCTTTGGTTGTCTATGAGGGCTACTCATTTTTTCTAAGGGATTCTTGCCCACAGTAGATATATGTTTATCTGAGTTAAATTTGCCCATTCCGGTCCATTTTAGTTCACTGATTTCAAAAATGTCAATGTTCACTCTTGACATGCTCTGTTTGACCACCTTCAATTTATTTTGATTCATTCTTTCTGGAGCTATTTCTCCACTCTTCTGCAGTAGCATATTGGGCACCTACCAACCTGAAGAGTTCATCTGTCAGTGTCATATCTTTTGGCCTTCTCATACCATTCATGGGGTTCTCAAGGCAAGAATACTGAAGTGGTTTGCCATGCTCTTCTCCAGTGGACCATGTTTTGTCAGAATTCTCTACCATAAGCTGTTCATCTTAGGTAGCCCTACATGACATGGCTCATAGTTTTATTGAGTTAGATAAGGCTGTGATCCAAGGCCACTCTTGACCCACACCTCTATCAGACACTCCTGGATACTCACAGGGATGTCTGACTCAGTCTCTTGTGGGGTCACTGCTCCTTTCTCCTGGATCCTGGTGCACACAAGAAGTTCTATAATCAAATCCCACTGACCTTCAAATCCCTGGGAGTTCTCAGTCTCTTTGCCAGATCCCCAGGTTGAGAAATCAGTTGTGGGCCCTAGAACTTTCACAACAGTGCAAGAAATTCTTTGATATAATTGTTCTCCAGTTTGTGGATTGTCTGCTCAGTGGCTCTGTGGTGGGATTCATGCCTCCCAGGTCTGCTGCAGTCAGAGCCCCTGTCCCCATGGCAGGCCACTGCTGATCCATGCCTTTGCAGGAGACACTCAAATACACAAAGGCGGGTCTAGCTCAGTCTCTTGTGGGGTCCCTGAGTCCTGGTGTACACAAGGATTTGTTGGAGCCCTCTGAGTGTCTATGGCAGTCATGGGGCTTGATTCTAAACACAATTTCACCCCTTCTACCACCTTGTCGGGGCTTCTCCTTTGCCCTTGGACATGGGTTATCTTTTTTTGGTGGAATCCAATATTCTACTGTTGACAGTTCTTCACTGATTAATTGCAATTACCTTCTATAACTAATACCACAACCACCACCTGCCCCCACCCCTGCCAAAAAAAAAAAAAAAATGTTCTTTGCTTCATAGAGTACTGGAGTTCAAAAGTAAGAAGTCAAGAGATACCTGGAGTAACAGGCAAATTTGGTCTTGGAGTACAAAATGAAGCAGACAAAGGTTAACAGAGACTTGCCAAGAGAACACAGTGGTCATAGCAAATACCACTTCAAAGAGCACAAGGGACAACTCTACACATGGACATCACCAGATGGTCAATACCGAAATCAAATTGATTATATTTTTTGCAGCCAAAGATGGAGAAACTCTATACAGTAAGTGAAAGCAAGACCAGGAGCTGACTATGGCTCAGATCATGAACTCCTTATTGCCAAACTCAGACTTAAATTGGAGAAAGTAGGGGAAAACACTAGATCATTCAGGTATGACCTAATCAAATCCCTTACAATTATACAGTAGATGTGACAAATAGATTCAAGGGATTAGATCTAATAGACAGAGTGCCTGAAGAACAATGGACAGAGGTTCATGACATTGTACAGGAGGCAGAGATCAAGATCATCCCCAAGAAAAAGAAATGCAAAAATGCAAAATGGTTGTCTGAGGAGGGCTTACAAATAGCTGAAAAAAGAAGAGAAGCTAAAGGCAAAGGAGAAAAAGAAAAGGTATGCCTGCAACGTGGGAGACCTGGGTTCAGTCCCTGGGTTGGGAAGATCCCCTGGAGGAGGGCATGGCAATTCACTCCAGTATTCTTGCCTGGAGAATACCCATGGCAGAGGAGCCTGGCAGGCTACAGTCCATGGGGTTGCCAAGAGTTGGACACAACTGAGTGACTAAGCACATACCCATTTGTATAGAGTTCTAAGGAATAGCAAGGATACATAAGAAAGCCTTCCAGGTTCGATGCATGATACTGGATGCTTGGGGCTGGTGCACTGGGATGACCCAGAGGGATGGCATGGAGAGGGAGGAGAGGGGAGGGTTCAGGATGGGGAACACATGTATACCTGTGGCAGATTCATTTTGATATATGGCAAAACCAATACAATATTGTAAAGATAAATAAAATAAAGAAAATTAAAAAAAATAAAAAAAGAAAGCCTTCCTAAGCGATCAATGCAAAGAAATATAGGAAAACAATAGAATGGGTAGGACTAGAGATATCTACAAGAAAATTAGAAATACCAAGGGAACACTGCATACAAAAATGGGCAAAATAAAGGACAAAAAATGGTATGGACCTAACAGAAGCAGAAGATATTAAGAGGTGGGAAGAATATACATAAGAATATGCAAAAGAGATCTTAATGACCAGATAATCACAGTTGTGTGATCACTCACCTAGAGCCAAGCATCCCGGATTATGAAGTCAAGGGGACATCACTATGAACAAAGCTAGCAGAGGTGATGGTATTCCAGCTGGGCTATTTCAGATCCTAAAAGATAATGCTGTTAAAATGCTACACTCAATATGCCAGCAAATTTGGAAAACTCAGCAGTGGAAAACCAGGACTGGAAAAGGTCAGTTTTCATTCCAGTTCCAAAGAAAGGTAATGCCAAAAAATGTTCAAATACTGCACAATTGCATGCATCTCACTAGCAAAGTAATGCTTAAAATTTTCCAAACAAGTCTTCAACAGTTCATGAACTGAGAGATTCCAGATATTCAAGCTGGATTTAGAAAAGGAAGAGGAACCAGAGATCAAATTGTTAACATCTGTTGGATCATAGAAAAGGCAAAGTCAAAATTCCAGGTAACACATCTACTTCTGCTTCATTGACTACACTAAAACTTTTGACTGTGTGTACCACAACAAACTGTGAAAATTCTTAAGGAGATGAGAATACCAGACTACCTTACCTGGATGCTAATAAATTTGTATGCAGGTCAAGAAGCAACAGTTGGAACTGGATAAGAAACAATGGACTGATTCCAAATTGGGAAAGGGGTAATTCAAGGCTGTATATTGTCACCCTACTCATTTAACTCTTATACAGAGTAGATCATGCAAAATGCTTGACTGGATGAAGCACATCCTGGAATCAAGATTGCAGGGAGAAATATCAATAACCTCAGATATGCAGGTGACACCACCCTTACAGCAAAAAGCAAAGAGGAACTAAAGAGCCTCTTAAGTTCAGTCACTCAGTCGTGCCCTACTCTTTGTGACCCCATGAATTGTGGCACACTAGTCTTCCGTGTCCATTGCCAACTCCTGGAGCTTGCTCAAACTCATGTACATGAATGGTGATGCCATCCAACCATCTCATCCTCTGTAGTCCTGTTCTCCTTCTGCCTTCAATTTTTTTGTAGCATCAAGATCTTTTCCAGTGAATCAGTTCTTCCCAATAGGTGGCCAAAGTATTGGAGCTTCAAGTTCAACATCAGTCATTCCAGTGAATATTCAGAACTGATTTCCTTTAGGATTAACCTAAAGAGCCTCTTGATGAAAATGAAAGTGAAAAAACTGGCTTAAAACTCAACATTCAAAAACTAAGATCATGGTATCCAGTCTCATCACTTCATGGTGGATAGAGAGGGAAATGATGGAAACAGTGTGAGTGAAAGTTGCTGAGTCATGTCTGATTCACTATCCAGTCCATGGAATTCTCCAGTTAAGAATACTGGAGTGGGTAGCCTTTCCCTTCTCCAGCCAACTCAGGGATCAAACTATGGTCTCCTGCATTGCAAGTTACCAGCTAAGCCACAAGGGAAGCCCAAGAATACTGGAGTGGTTAGCTTATTCTTTCTCCAGGGAATCTTCTGGACTCAGGAATAGGACTGGGTTTCCTGCATTGCAGGATTCTTTACCAACTGTGCTATCAGGGAAGCCTGGAAACAGTGAGAGACTCTAGTTTTGGGGGCTCCAGTATCATCACAGCCATGAAATTAAAAGATACTTGCTTCTTGGAAGAAAAGCTATGACAAACTAGACAGCATATTAAAAAGCAGAGATGTTACTTTGCCGACAAAGGTCTCTCTAGTCAAAGCTATGGTTTTTCCAGTAGCTTTGACTATATATGGCTTTGACTCATCATATATGGATGTGAGTTGGATCATAAAGAAAGCTGAGCACTGAAGAACTGGTACTTTTTAATACCACCTTTATAGCATAAAATGAAGAGGAACTAAAAAGCCTCTTGATGAAAGTGAAAGAGGAGAGTGAAAAAGTTGGCCTAAAGCTCAAATTCAGAAAACTAACATCATAGCATCTGGTCCCATCACTTCATGGCAAATAGATGGGGAAACAATGTCAGACTTTATTTTTGGGGGCTCTAAAACCACTGCAGATGGTGATTGCAGCCAGGAAATTAAAAGACGCTTACTCTTTGGAAGGAAAGTTATGACCAAACTAGATAGTGTATTCAAAAGCAGAGACATCACTTTGCCAACAAAGGTCCATCTAGTCAAAGCTATGGTTTTTCCAGTGGTCATGTATGGATGTGAGAGTTGGACTGTGAAGAAAGCTGAGCACGGAAGAATTGATGCTTTTGAACTGTGGTGTTGGAAAAGACTCTTGAGAGTCCCATGGACTGCAAGGAGATCCAACCAGTCCATTCTAAAGGAGATCAGTCCTGGGTGTTCTTTGGAAGCAATGATTCTAAAGTTGAAACTCCAGTACTTTGGACACCTCATATGAAGAGTTGACTCATTGGAAAAGACTGATGCTGGGAGGGATTGGGAGCAGGAGAAGAAGGGGACGGCAGAGGATGAGATGGCTGGATGGCATCACTGACTCGATTGGCGTGGGTTTGGGTGAACTCCATGAGTTGGTGATGGACAGGGAGGCCTGGCGTGCTGCAATTCATGGGGTCGCAAAGAGTAGGACATGACTGAGTGCCTGAACTGAACTGAACTGAACTCTTGTGTTGGAAAAGGCTCCTGAGAGTCCTTTAAACTGCAAGAAGATTGAACCAGTCAATCCTAAAATAAATCAGTCCTGAATATTCATTGGAAGGACTGATGCTGAAGCAGAAGCTCCAATACTTTGGCCACCTGATGGGAAGAACTGACTCTTTGGGTAAGTCTCTGATCCTGGCAAGAATGAAGGAAAGAGGCAAAGGGGACGACAGAGAATTAGATGGCTGGATGGCATCACCAACTTGATAGATATGAGTTTGAGCATGTTATGGCTACTAGTGATGGACAGGGAAGCCTGGCATACTATAGTCCATGAAGTCGCAAAGAGTCGGACACAAATAAGCGACTGAACTGAACTGACGGATATCCTTTGAATAATCCAGTCCTTGAGGAGTCAAGGGATCTATCTCTATGAGTTATTAACATTAGCACTCAGATCACAAGAGAGGTATATTTCAGTGGATCTCAGAATGACATATTCTCTGGCAAAGAACTTGAGCTTAATCAGTTACATTGAATATATAATACCATGTGCTGCCAACAGTTTGGTGTAATTATAGTGAATTGCTGCTACAGGCTTTTGAATTTGCCCATCTTTTAAGTTCCATCACAGAATCATGCTCTTTTATGTGTAAAATCAAACTTGTGGATAACATTCCCCATTGGAGCAGTGTTTTTGTAAAACATCCGGTGGAATCAGTTCTATACGCAGCAGTTGAATTGCTGCTCAGGTTTTCAGTGTTTTGCTTTTCTTTTTTCCTCAGAAGTTAAATTTGTCCATTGATTGTATGATATTTCCCTTTCATGAATTACTATTCTCATAGTTTTACTATGAACTTCTGGTTCAGAAGCAACTAATTGCAGTATGGGAATGTCCTATTAGAAAACTACAATTTACCCCTTCAGTGAGGTGAAATGTTTCCAAAGCCAACGGCCAGGATTAGTTCCCACTCAAAGGAGAGCAGAAGAAAGTTCTTGAATCACAAATTCTGGGACCAGAAATCACAAATAACTTTCACCACCTATAAGGGGACCTTAGACAATCTAACTCCATAGAGGTTACAACTTCATAACTAGAGCAGAAAGGGTACTTGAAGACAGAGAGTCTTTTGCCAGCATCCAGACTCCAGTTTTGCAAACTATAATTACAAGACCTCCATTAAACTTTGCCACTTACCTACTTTTTTTAAGTGCAAACTATCTTCTAAGATATGGAATATGTTGCCTCTGTGTCAGTTCTACTTTACACATCTGTCTGGAGTGCATATCTTTGACAAAACAAATTAAATCCTAAAACAGCACTAGTGGAGTCCTGTGAGGACAAGCAAAATACAACGAAACTGATTTTAGCCTTTAGTTCTCTGAAAGTCAAGCTAAGTATCAAAAGAGATAAAACTAAAAGCTGAGCACTAAAACACAATAGCCACAAGAATATTTTAATTACAGAGTTTCTCATTTACCTGTAGTCTAAGGGAAAAACAATATGGTGTTGCAGAGTTTCTGGCATTCTCTTCAGTGTCATGTAACAGTGTCTGAAGTAAAAGTCAGAGGTTGGTGAATGGCTCAACATGATAAATACACATGATAAATACATTATTCTTTTTTGTTGTTGTTCTGAGGGTTTTTTTTTTATTATTCTTTTTTTTAAATTTATTCTCCACCTAATACTCATAAATCCCTAGCATCTCGAATTCACTTATTGTGGAAGAGCTTTGAGATGTCTTGTTTCAGATCTTCAAATGAATAAATGAGAAAAACCTCTCCTGACAGCAAGAGCAAGCATGTTAAACTGTAAACTCTAATAAGTACATTCATGTTTTTCTGTTCACTTGATATAAAATTCTAGCTTCAATGTCTTAACACCATTGGAATCCATTTTATTATTAATATTTATTTATTCAATTATTGTTCTTTTTAACATGCAACATTCAAAACATATTTTAGAAATGTTTTAGAATATTTAACATGATATATAGGATAAATATACACATATATTATTTTTAATATATATATATATATATATTTATATTTATATATGGCTTCCCTGGTGGCTCAGATGGTAAAAAGTCTGCCTGCAATGCAGGAGATCCAGGTTTGACCCCTGGGTCAGTAAGATCCTCGGTAAGATACCCACTTATTCTTGCATGGAGAATTCCATGGACAGAGGAGCCTTGGCAATCTATTGTCCATGGTGTTGCAAAGAGTCAGACACAACTAAGCAACTAACACACATACTACATATACATATACATATAATATATATATATATATTCTTTCCCATTATGGTTTATCACAAGATATTGAATATAGTTCTCTGTGCTATACAGTAGACCTCGTTCTTTATCAATTCGATATATAAATGCTACATATGCTAATCCCAACCTCTTCCTGCATCCCTAGACAAACTCCCTCCCTCTTAGCATCCACAAGAATGTTCTCTATGTATGTGATTCTGTTACTGTTTCATAGATATGTTCATCTGTGTTGTATTTTAGATTGCACATATACATGATATGTGGTATTTGTCTTTCTTTCTGAATTAATTCACTTAGAATGATAATTTTTAGTTATATCCATGTTGTTGAAAATGGCATTATTTCACTCTTTATATGGCTAAGTATTATACTATTCCATTATGTATTTGTACTATAGTCTGCTACAGAATATACTGAGATATGAGTTTAATTACAGGTTCAGAGTGCTGCAACACAGAAAAGTTTGAGAGTTCAGCCTAATAAGATATGTTTTCCTTTGTGAAGTCTGCCCCATGGTCATTAAGAAAAGCTAATACTGACTATCTTCTGGTTGGGAAGAAGCTGTCTCTGCAGAGGAATGGGAATTAGGGAGAACTGGGACATTCATTTGATTCCTCTAACTCCCTCATTTGCTCCTTTTTCAATTCTCAGGTCACTGATCTTTTCCTAAGAAATGCTTTAGCTTCATTATGAAGAGTTGACAGATCTCCACAACTTTTCTGTAAGTCTGAAATAATTTCAAAATAAAAAGTAAAGAATAAAATTAAAAACTGACAAATATAAGTATTAAAATAATATAATTTGACAACTGAAAATTTTGATAATTTGGGTGCTTAAATTTTGAATTCCAGGTAAACTCAGTCCTTTGGAAGTTAGGATAAAGCTTCCACATCAAGTCAGAAAAAGTTACTGGCTATTAGGCCATACTTCATATGAACTTATTTATTTAAACTCTCTAGTTTATTATTATTTTTTTGCATGCAACAAATAGTAAACTCATTTATTAATTCCAACATTTTTTTAACAGATTCTTTTGGATTTTCTACATAAAGAATTACGCTGTGGTCAAAGATAACAGTATTTAATAGTTGTCAAGTTTTATACTTTTTTAACATCTTATTGAATTAGATAGAATGTTTAGAACAATGCTGAATGAAAATGGAAAGAAAAATTGTTGTTATTCTCAAATCAAAGGGAAAACTTCCATCATTTTACTATTAAGAATGATCCTTATTATAGTGTCTTTTGTAAATATCATACACCAGGTTAAGAAATTTATTTTAATTCTGATTTTGCTGGGATTATAAATAACAACTGAATTTTTCATTTCATCAAATGCTTCCTCTGTATCTACTGAGATTATTAAATGATTTTTCTTGTTTTGTTTGTTCATTTAACTGCTTACAATGAAGGATTTTTTTTGTAAAGTTAAGCAAAATAAAATTTAATTAAAAAAAATAAGAAAAATGAATATTCACTGGAAGAACTGATGCTAAAGCTGATGAGAATAGCCGACTCGTTGGAAAGGATCCTGATGCTAGGAAAGATAGAAAGCAGGAGGAGAAGTGGACAACAGAGGACAAGATGGTTGGGTGGCATCACCGACTCAATGGACACGAGTTTGAGCAAGCTTCGGGAGATGGTAAAGGACAGGAAGCCTGGTGTGCTGCAGTCCATGGGGTTGCAAAGAGTCGAACATGACTGAGCAATTGAATGACAACAAATGCTTTGCAAGCATTAGGAGGGCAGAGAACAAATGCTGAGAAAAATTCTCTGGCCCTCTAGGCCCACACGAAGCACAAGGAAGCAACAGTACTACTAATGGAATTGGAAGTCTTAAACTCTCTAGTTTAATTAGAAGACCTAACACATACCAGATCTTCATATTCTCCATGTCCCACATACTGTTCTTTGGTAGAACCTACTGATTTCTCCTAAGACTTTATATTTGATAGGCAAACACAAATGGGCTTTGTTCTAAAACATGCATTTGCCCCTTTCATGTCAAAGCCTACCAGATTCTCATCTTTTCCAGGCTGAATTTAAAGCGCTTCAGACTCACAAAAACATAAGAAATATCAGAATCTCATTTCATAAGGGTGTTACCTACAGTAATCCATCTCAGGGGCCAAATTCTATATCCATCAGAGTTGGTAGTTAACCAACTATAGTTTCAGTCAGTACAGTTCAGTTCAGTTCAGTCTATCAGTCATGTCCAACTCTGTGTGACCCCATGGACTGCAGGACCCCAGGCTTCCTTGTTCATCACCAACTCCCGGAGTTTATTCAAACTCATGTCTATTGAGTCAGTGATGCCATCCAAATATCTCATCATCTGTTGTCCCTTTCTCCTCCCATCTTCAAACCTTTCCAGCATCAGGGTCTTTTCAAATGAGTCAGTTTCTTCACATCAGGTGACCAAAGTATTGGAGTTTAAGCTTCAGCATCAATCCTTCCAATGAACATTCAGGACTGATTTCCTTTAGGATGGACTGGTTGGATCTCCTTGCAATCCAAGGGACTCTTAAGTCTTCTCCAACACCACAGTTCAAAAGCATCAGTTCCTTAGGGCTCAGCTTTCTTCACAGTCCAACTTTCACATCCATACAAGACTATTGGAAAAACCATAGCTTTGACTAGATGGACCTTTGTTGGCAAAGTAATGCCTCTGCTTATTAATATGCTGTCTAGGTTGGTCATAACTTTTCTTCCGAGGAGCAAGCATCTTTTAATTTCATGGCTGCAGTTATCATCTGCAGTGATTTTGGAGCCCCCAAAAATAAAGTCTGTCACTGTTTCCAGTTACTCCATCTATTTTTCATGAAGTGATGGGACCATATGCCATGATCTTAGTTTTCTGAGTGTTGAATTGTAAGCCAACTTTTTCACTCTCCTCTTTCACTTTCATTAAGAGGCTTTTTAGTTCTTTGCTTTCTTCCATAAAGGTGGTGTCATCTGCATATCTGAGATTATTGATATTTCTCCAGGCAATCTTGATTCTTGCTTGTGCCTCATCCAGCCCAGCACTTCTCATAATGTACTCTGCATAAAAGTTAAATAAGCAGGGTGATAACATACAGCCTTGACGTACTCCTTTTCCTATTTGGAACCAGTCTGTTGTTCCATGTCCAGTTCTAACTGTTGCTTCCTGATCTGCATAAAGATTTTTCAAAAGGCCAGTAAGGTGGTCTGGTATTCCCATCTCTTGAAGAATTTTCTACAGTTTGTGGTGATCCACACAGTCAAAGGCTTTGGCATAGGCAATAAAGCAGAAATAGATGTTTTTTTTGGAACTCACTTGCTTTTTTGATAATCTAACAGATGTTAGCAATTTGATCTCTGGTTCCTCTGCCTTTTCTAATCTGGATCAACATTAGTTACATGATATAATTTTGTAGAATTGTTGAAAGGATAAAAATTTGGAGTTCTAGTCACATAATAACACTAATGTTACTATCAACCATAAGCCATAGATGCTGTCCCAGGACATGCATAGTACAGTTCACCTAATTGAGTTTTTCCATTATACACTGCCATGTTCATTGAAATAGACTGGGCCCTTTCCTGAAGATAGATTATAAGAAGTACCTGCTTTTTCAGTTTTTTTTTTTTTTTTTTTAATCTTGATTATGTCATGTGACTATACTCTCATTGTCACAGAGCTTGGGGTTGTAAATATTTATTTTCTAAGATAAATATTTCAAAGATTTCAAATGTTTCAAAGGTTCAGTGATAAAAATGTGGGAAGCATTTTTCCCACTCTAAAATAAAATTACATTATAGAACAGTATTTTACTGAGGTATTTATTTAATATTCAAAAAAATTGGACAGGTCCAAGTGGTCTTAGAAATTAAACAAAATAATTGATATTTGTAATAAGTAAAATGTTTCTTCAGATAAAGAATAAAATGGTCAACAACACTATAACTAGAGACAGGGAAAGAATGTCAATAGAAAAAGAAATTTAACTTCAAATTTCTCTTTCTTGTATGAAAAACTGTTAGTTTGATCAAACTAAGACAAATGAAAGCTAAAACTACACTGACAGTATGATTTATTTATCAAATTTTTTCTAATTTTGCTGCAGCTGCATGAAAACAAACACCCGTATGTTGTAGGTGTGGATTGCAAAAATAATACAACTTCTACATAAGATTTATAACTCTGGAACTAAAAGCTTATCCTAAAGATCAGATCAGATCAGTCGCTCAGTCGTGTCCGACTCTTTGCGACCCCATGAACCGCAGCACGCCAGGCCTCCCTATAAATCACCAGCTCTCGGAGGTCACTCAGACTCACATCCATCGAGTCAGTGATGCCATCCAGCCATCTCATCCTCTGTCGTCCCCTTCTCCTCCTGCCCCCAATCCCTCCCAGCATCAGAGTCTTCTCCAATGAGTCAACTCTTCGCATGAGGTGGCCAAAATACTGGAGTTTCAGCTTTAGCATCATTCCTTCCAAAGAAATCCCAGGGCTGATCTCCTTCAGAATGGACTGGTTGGATCTCCTTGCAGTCCAAGGGACTCTCAAGAGTCTTCTCCAACACCACAGTTCAAAAGCATCAATTCTTCGGCGCTCAGCCTTCTTCACAGTCCAGCTCTCACATCCATACATGACCACAGGAAAGACCATAGCCTTGACTAGGCGAACCTTTGTTGGCAAAGTAATGTCTCTGCTTTTTAATATGCTATCTAGGTTGGTCATAACTTTCCTTCCAAGGAGTAAGCGTCTTTTAATTTCATGGCTGCAGTCACCATCTGCACTGATTTTGGAGCCCAGAAAAAGAAAGTCTGACACTGTTTCCACTGTTTCTCCATCTATTTCCCATGTAGTGATGGGACCAGATGCCATGATCTTCGTTTTCTGAATGTTGAGCTTTAAGCCAACCTTTTCACTCTCCACTTTCACTTTCATCAAGAGCCTTTTGAGTTCCTCTTCACTTTCTGCCCTAAGGGTGTTATCATCTGCATATCTGAGGTTATTGATATTTCTCCCAGCAATCTTGATTCCAACTTGTGTTTCTTCCAGTCCAGCATTTCTCATGATGTACTCTGCATATAAGTTAAATAAACATGGTGACAATATACAGCCTTGACGTACTCCTTTTCCTATTTGGAACCAGTCTGTTGTTCCATGTCCAGTTCTAACTGTTGCTTCCTGACCTGCATACAGATTTCTCAAGAGGCAGATCAGGTGGTCTGGTATTCCCATCTCTCTCAGAATTTTCCACAGTTTATTGTGATCTAAAGATACACTAGTAAAATTATGAAAAGTGATACTTTTCATGACTGTTATTTTCAGCACTGTTTCTAACATCATGATTCTACGACCAGCACAGTTGTTCATTATTAGGGTATGGGTTGAATGCATTATACTGAATTTATAATAGGTTTGAAATTATAATAATTTCATAATTACAAAAGTTGACCACAATAGGTCAACTTCAAAAAAAAAAAAAAAAGAAATATAACACAAAAATAATAAATGATCTCTGGAATTTCATATCAAGTTAAAAAGTAGAGTGTTTGAATTTTTTTGCTCCTCATAGCTCAGTTGGTAAAGAATCTGCCTGCAATGCAGGAGACCAGAGTTTGATTCCTGGGTTGGGAAGATCCTCTAAAGAAGGAAATGGCAATCCACTCCAATATTCTCGCCTGGAGAATCCCATGGACAGAGGAACCTGGCAGGCTACAATTCATGGGATTTCAGGAATCAGACACAACTTAGCAACTAAACCAACACCATGCTTCCATTAAATAAAATCTTCAGTCTTTACTTGCGAGACTGCAGCAGAAAACAAAGATTGGGCAAGGAACTGCTTTACTCCATTTTGGGATGCTGGGAATTATATATGATATTAATATATATGGTTATGATTGATCAAAGCATAGTTGTATGAAGTTTCACACATTTAACAGATCAGTGAATTTTTGTCATTATTTAATGTTAATTGCTAATGTCCAAATATGAGCAACAACAACAGAAAAGATAATTCTGATACTAAATAGAAACAGGATATAGGGCTAGAGAGAGTAAGCTTTCAATTGAGTGAATGGCAAATCACTGGGGAATAAGATTAGGGCTTTGACAATTAATATATATGTATGTGTTACAGTTTTAATATATAAATATATGCATGCATGCTAAGTCTCTGCAGTCATGTCCAGCTCTGTGCAAACCTGTGGACTGTAGTCCACCAGGCTCTTCTGTCCAAAGGACTCTCCAGATAAGAATACTACAGTGGTTTTCCGTGCCCTCCTTATAAAATATATACTGATACATATGTATAAATTCACACTTCTAGCCATATGCATGTATTCATATATCTACTCACATTAAAGAAAAAATGGAAGAAAAAAGTATAAATTTGAAAAACTAACTATAAAAGTAAATAAATAAATTTGAGAGGACAAGAATAAAGTAGAATACAGATTTCTGGGAACATACTGTTGTTGAATTTATAACATGGATCATATTGCACAATTGTAATAAAATTTTAATTTTAAAAAGAATCATGAAAATTAAATAAAAATAAAGTAGAAAATATATTCCTTTAAAATCCTGTAAAACAATTTTTGACTCTGCTGTTATATAGAATTTAAGTATTGAACAACTAAAACATTTCTCAGCAGATTTTTCTCTGTAGCAATATCTTTTGTGTTTGTTCTTGATTTTTCTCGGAGTGTTATCAATTTGTCAATGTACTATAAGATAAAACAGGACTTCCCAGGTGGCACTAATGGTAAAGAACCCACCTGCCAATGCAGGTAGACATAAGAAATGTAGGTTTGATCCCTGGGTCAGGAGAATCCCCTGGGGAAGGGCACAGCAACACATGCTAGTATTTTTGCCCAGAGAATCCAATGGACAGAGGAGTCTGGTTAGCTATGGTACATAGTGTTGCAGAGTCAGACACAACGGAAGGAACTTAGCACGCACATGCGTTAGATAAAACAGATGAGCAATTCTGAGAGTTCATCAAGAAGAGACTTCTCCCGCCTTGGAGTAGCACAAACATAGATTTTTGCTGCTGCTGCTGCTAAGTCACTTCAGTCATGTCCGACTCTGTGCGACCCCATAGACGGCAGCCTACCAGGCTCCCCAGTCCCTGGGATTCTCTAGGCAAGAACACTGGGGTGGGTTGCCGTTTCCTTCTCCAATGCGTGAAAGTGAAAAGTGAAAGTGAAGTCGTTCAGTCATGTTGGACTCTTAGCGACCCCATGGACTACAGCCCACCGGGCTTCTCCGCCCATGGGATTTTCCAGGCAAGAGTACTGGGGTGGGGTGCCATTGCCTTCTCCAACATAGATTTTTAAAGTTATATAAAAACTCTGGCCTTGAATTGAAAAGTTTTCAAGGTTTCAGGTACCTTATCCTTAAAATACATATTTCCTAGTTTCATCCATTGAAAATTGCTTGAAACCTGAATCAAACCAGAGCACCAAGCATCCCTAGTACAAAAATGGGGATCAGTATTTACTATTTCCCACTATAAGTAGCCAGCCCATCTTGGAGAAGTTGCTGATTCTGGATATAGGGTACATGGTGATTCCAGAATATCTTGACATTAAAGAAAATAAAAGACTACTGATCATGGATACTTGTCATGGATATGGCTCATGACTACATGTCAAGAAGCCTCTCAAAGCTTAAGAAGCCACTCACTGACCAAACTGGAACATTTTAAACATCAACAAGAATAATCACTGCTATAGATTAAATATATATTAAATGTTTTTAAATCCACAAGTTCAGGGCTTCGCTGGTGGCTCAGTGATCGAGTCCTCCTGCCAGTGCAGGAGATACAGTTTTGCTCCCTGATCTAGGAGGATCTCAAATGACTTTGAGCTACTGGGCCCATGCAGCACAACTATTGATCTTGTGGTTTAGAGCCTGGGAGCCACAACTACTGAGCCTGCATACCCTCAAGGCCATGCTCCACAGTAAGAGACACCACAGCAATGAGAAGACTGGAAACAGCAATTAGAGAGTAGCCCCTGCTTGCCTGCAGCAATGAAGACCTAGCACAGCCAGAAATAAATAAATAAAATTATTTTTTAAAAATCCACAAGTTCTTAATACATGTGAAAGGATCCTAGTTTGCTTTCATAATCTTTGGAAAATTAAAAAAAAAAATCAGAACATGCTACAAGATAAAAAAATAAAGTAATCATTTACCTTGCCTTTTATTAACTATCTTATTTACTAAATACCTTAATCCTTTAGCCAAATAGTTAATAAGTATTGTGTTAGTCACTCAGTTGTGTCTGACTCTTTGTGACCAATGAAATGTAGCTCATCAGGTTCCTCTGTCCATGGGATTCTCCAGGCAAGAATACTGGAGTGGGTTGCCATTCCCTTCTCTAGGGGATCTTCCCAACCCAGGGATGGAAGCCTGGTCTCCTTCATTGCAGGAATATTCTTTACTGTCTGAGTCACCAGGGACGATCCAAAATAGTTAATAAATTGAAGTTAATTTAGAGACATATTATTGATAACGTAAGAAAATAAAAGAAAGAATTAGAATATACATATTTTTTTCCAACTCCTCATGAGTTAATGGATCCAGACAATGATCCTCACTGGTTGGTACACCAAAAAGAGTGATATTCAAACTTATACTCCTAGTGGAAATATACAATATCATCCCTCTTATATGACATTGAAATAGAATCTGATTAAGCCTCTTGATCAAACTTCTAATTTACTTTCAGGTACAAAAAGGGACAGGAAAATATGTGAAAAAGCATCACAAGATTATAATCAGCAAAATTCAGACCATGGCAAACTAAACATGATAAAAAAAATCTAATTTCTTCAATAGCAAGAATAACAAACATTGCAAGAAAAAGAACAGAGAAAAGTAGAACCTAAAGATTGAAAGACTTGGGGAGGGGGGAGGGAGGAGGGTTCAGGATGGGGAAAACGTGTATACTGGTGTCGGATCCATCTCGATGTATAGTAAAAGCAATACAATATTGTAAAGTTAAGCAAAATAAAAAAATTAAATTAAATTAAATTAAAAAATAAAAAAAAAAAAAAAAATAAAAGATTGAAAGACTTAAGATGCTTATTAAAAGATTATATTATCTGGGCCTTATTTGGATCCTAGTTCAAGCAAATGGCAAAATCAACCAACCAAATAAAAAAAATATTTATGAGACAACTGGCTAAATGAAAATATTGGCTGGGTATTTTATAAGATAAAAATGTTAATTCACTTTGATATGATAATGGCATTTATGCTTTTGAAAACCCCTTATCTTTTAGAAATGCATAATGAAATATTTACAAAAGGAATATATTGTCTTGGGTTGATTTTAAATAATCCAATAGTAAGGGAGTATACTGAAGCACGATTGGCCATGTGATTAAGATAGTTAAAGCTGAGTGAAAGGTCACTCTTCCTTCTAGTTTTATACACAGATCTTCTTTGACTTACAGTGGGATTATGTCCTAATAAACCCACTGAAAGTTGAAAATAATATATGTTGAAAATGCACTTAATTCATGTAACTTCCAGAACATGATAGCTTAGCCTAGCCTACCTTAAACACACTCAGAATACTTACACACTTACATTAGCCTGTAATTTGGCAAAAGCATCTAACACAAAAGCTATTTTCTAATAAAGTGCTAAATATCTCATGTAATTTATTGAATACAGTATGAAAGTAAAAAACAGAATGGCTGCCTGGGTACAGAATGGTTGTAAGTGTATTGTTTGTTTACCCTTGTGATCATGTGGTTACTGGAGTTTCAGCTCCTTGCTGTTGCTCAATATCATGAGAGTGTATCTTAACACATATCATTAGTCCAGGATAAAAGTCAAAATTCAAAATCTGAAGTATAGTCTCTAATGAAGGTGAATCACTTCTCAGATCAGATCAGATCAGATCAGTCGCTCAGTCATGTCTGACTCTTTGCGACCCCATGAACTGCAGCACGCCAGGCCTCCCTGTCCATTACCAACTCCCGGAGGTCACTCAGACTCATATTCATCGAGTCAGTGATGCCATCCAGTCATTTCATCCTCTGTCGTCCCCTTCTCCTCCTGCCCCCAATCCGTCCCAGCATCAGAGTCTTCTCCAATGAGTCAACTCTTCGCATGAGGTGGCCAAAATACTGGAGTTTCAGCTTTAGCATCATTCCTTCCAAAGAAATCCCAGGGCTGATCTCCTTCAGAATGGACTGGTTGGATCTCCTTGCAGTCCAGGGGACTCTCAAGAGTCTTCTCCAACACCACAGTTCTAAAGCATCAATTCTTCAAAAGCAGAGGAATCACTTCTACACCATCGTAAAGTTGAATCATCATAAGTTGGGACCATCTGTACATTGAAATACTTCTGTAATATTAATTTTCAATATGCAAAATGTTAGAAATTTAAATGTATTTTTTTAAATGAAGCACCTGAACTTGAAGACTTGAAGTTGGATTGGGATAAAAGAAATAAGAAACTTCTGACACTTGTGCATATCTTTGGTGACTGAATATTTATGATTATTTATTCAGTGACCACAGGATACAATGAGATGAGTTTCTGCTTCTCTTTTCTTTTCTCATCCCATACCAACAACTTGGAGTTGCCTAGTAGAGTTGAAGGCAATGGCACCCCACTCCAGTACTCTTGCTTGGAGAATTCCATGGATGGAGGAGCCTGTTAGGCTGCAATCCATGGGGTTGCTAAGAGTCGGACACGACTGAGCGACTTCACTTTCACTTTTCACTTTCCTGCATTGGAGAAGGAAATGGCAACCCACTCCATGTTCTTGCCTGGAGAATCCCAGGGACGGGGGAGCCTGGTGGGCTGCCATTTCTGGGGTCACACAGAGTCAGACACGACTGAAGTGACTTAGCATAGCATAGTAGAGTTGAAGTGTTTTCCTTTCCTTTCCTCTTCTCTCATGTCTCCTTTCCTTTCCTCTTTCTTTCTTTCCCCCTCCCTCCCCATCTCTCCCCCTCCCCATCTTCTCTCCTTCTTTCTTTCTTCTTTTACAGTATGTCAGTAGTTACACATCTTTGTCATCCACACAGTACTAGCTCTAGAATATTCTTTATAAAGGGAAGTTACAGTTATCTGCTTAGAAGTGTGATTAAGTGTCTTGAGGTTGTTGGAACACATGATGAAACTATGTTTTGCAAGCTTACTGTTTGAAAGGATTTACAAAAGTGGTGATAAAGCTTATAATTGGCCAAGACCTGTCCACCAACCACATTCACCATCCCTTGCCCCCAATGATTGTACTTACATTTGTTTTATGAATACCAAATTTAAGAGTATCTTTGCCAAAGGGAAACACACTCTGCTTTATTTTCCTCCACACTATTACTTACATAAATATGTTTTTCCTTAAGAGCTGAGGTGCTATGACTCTCTGGTTTGGCTTACCTACATTATATACATTATAGAATGTGAGAAAATTATTAATACTTCACTCTAGCACTTTTGGCTTATAAAAGGAAAGAAGTAGAGGTGAACTAGATCCCAGTGGTCTACCTTCATAAACTAGTTCCCCTCACTAGCTCTGTGACTATAGAAAATTAATTAACTTTATGTTCTTCAGTTGCATCATTGCAAAAATGAATATAGTAGTATTTTCCATTTTGAAGTTTGTGACAAGAATAAAATGAGTCAATTAGCCAAACAGTAGTCATTGTTATTATAAGTTGTTAGAAAGTACCCTAAGAATCTCAAAGCTGTGAGCAGAAGAGACTGGAGGTAGGGGATAGGAACAAAGAGAACCCTGAGATGTTGTAGAGAAGCCAGAGAAGCACATAAGCCTTGGTGACCTGAGAAGGGTCTTGGAAAGGGGAGCCTACATGTAAAAAGTTGTCTTTTTCTGGTCTCTCCCCAAGTGACTCTATGCAGTTCAGACTTTGCCTACATCTTGCATCTTTAAATCAGAAAATTTTTCTTTTCTCTTCTATTATTTCAAATCCACCAGGGGCTTATCAAGAACAATTTAAAAAATTAAACAGTTTTATCTTTTAAGAAAGAACATTTAGGAAATGTAGTTTTCAATATAGAAAAGTAGTTATTTTGTATTATAAAATGCAATATCACTTAGAACATAAATTATAGGTTTCTTATAAAATGGAAAACTTCCATGAACTTGTATAGTAATCATTTATTCATAATAGAAAACTTCAAATTTTTATCTAATTCTAAATGTATCTTAATTGTCATATAAGTGTATCTAAAATGTGTCCATGTCTCTGAATCATGTGATTGAAAACAGAATATTTTACAATATTCCCCTATTCTAAATGTTATACAAAGAACTGTTGGAGGCAATTGCGATTACTTGAATTAACATCTACAAATCACTTTGCTTAATGTTAGTCTGTCAGTCATTTTTGCCTCTTTGCAACCCCACGGACTATAGCCTCCCAGGCTCCTCTGTCTGTGGAATTCTCCAGCAAGAATATTGTAGCCATTCCATTCTCCAGGGTATCTTTCCAATCCAGGGATCGAACCCTGGGTCTCCTGCACTGTGCATTGCAGGTGGATTCTTTACTATCTGAGTCACCAGGGAAGCCTCCCAAATAACTTTGCAATATAATAAATCCTACAAAGTTCAGCTTATATCACCATAGGATATGTATGTATTTTTATTATTTGAATGCTAAGTTACCTCATTTTCCTGCTACTGATATCTTGACCATGGTTAATTAACCTCTTAATGATTAACAAAGAAAGACACTATCTGATGTCAAATAAATGAAAATAATAACTTCCATGAATTTTGTGAAAACCAATTTATTAAATTGGTCCTTAACATCTTGGATAACTTCCAGGAGAATAAATGAATGGAATCCAGCAATGATGGTTTTCCTTTGAAAGCAAGATTTATACATGAGAATGTTCCAGAAAGAAACGTATCTTTTTCACAGCGGGAATGATTAGACAATTAAACATATGGCATGGTTTAAAATGGAATTTTGAAGAATGAGGTTAAAATAAGAATTAAAAAAATTGAAGGACATATTTGATAATTTGAGATCACATTCAAACATAGGGTATTTATCCCCCAGAAATCACTTTAAGAGGAACAGTTAACAGTCCTTAAAATTCACTTTTACATAGGGATACAGAAGAGCTATATAAGAAAAGATCTTAATGACCCAGATACTACGATGATGGGATCACTCACCTAGAGCCAGACATCCTGGAACAAAAAATCAAATGGGCTTTAGGAAGCATCACTATGAACAAACTAGTGGACATGACGGAACTCCAGCTGAGCTGTTTCAAGCCCTAAAAGATGATGCTGTGAAAGTGCTGCACTCAATATGCCAGCAAATTTGGAAAACTCAGCAGTGGCCACCAAAGAGAAAAAATTCAGTTTTCATTCCAATCCCACAGAAAGGCAAAGCCAAAGAATGTTCAAACTACCACACAATTGCTCTCATCTCACATGCTAGCAAAGCAATGCTCAAAATTCTCCAAACTAGGCTTCAACAATACATGAACAGAGAACTTCCAGATGTTAAAGCTGGATTTAGAAAAGGCAGAGGGACCAGAGATCAAATTGGCAACAACCATTAGATCACAGAAAGAAAGAGAGTCCCAGAAAACCGTCTACTTCTGCTTTATTGGCTAAGTTAAAGCCTTTGACTATGTGGATCACAACAAACTGTGGAATACCTGCATCCTGAGAAATCTGTATGCAGCTCAAGAAACAGCAGTTAGAACTGGACACGGAATAGCAGGCTGGTTCCAAATCAGGAAAGGAGTATGTCCAGAGTATATATCATCACCGTACTTATTTAACTTATAATCAGATTATATCACGTGAAATGCTGGGCTAGATGAAGCACAAGCTCAAATCAAGATTGCCAGGAGAAATATCAATAACCTAAAATATGCAGATGGTACCACCCTATGGCAGAAAGTTAAGAACTGAAGACCCTCTTGATGAAATTGAAAGAGGAGAGTGAAAAAGCTGACTTAAAACTCAACAGTCAGAAAACTAAAATCATGGAATCGGGTCCCATCACTTCATGGCAAATAGATGGGGAAACAATGAAAACAACGAGAGACTTTATTTTGGGGGACTCCAAAATGGCAACCCACTCCAGTATTCTTGCCTGGAGAATCCCAGGGACATAGGAGCCTGGTGGGCTGCCGTCTATGGAATCACACAGAGTTGGACATGACTGAAGTGACTTAGCAGCAGCCAAATCACTGCAGATGGTGATTGCAGCCATGAAATTAAAAGACTCTTGCTCCTTGGAAGAAAAGCTATGACCAACCTAGACAATATATTAAAAAGCAGAGATATTACTTTGCCGACAAAGGTCTGTGTCGTCAGAGCTATGGTTTTTCCAGTAGTCATGTATGGATGTGAGAGTTGGACCATAAATAAAGCTGAGTGCCACAGAAGTACTGCTTTTAGACTGTGATGCTGGAGAAGACTCTTGAGAGTCCCTTGGACTACAAGGAGATCAAATCAATCCTGAATATGCATTGGAAGGACTGATGCTGAAGCTGAAATTCCAATACTTTGGCAATCTGATGCAAAGAACTGTCTCATTGGGAAAGAGCCTGATGCTAGGATAGATTGAAGGCAGGGAGAGAAGGGGATGACAAAGGATGAAATGTTTGGATGGCATCACCGAATGGATGTACATGAGTTTGAGCAAACTCTGGAAGATGGTGATGAACAGGGAAGCCTGGTATGTTGCAGTCCATGGGGTTGCAAAGAGTTGGACACGACTGAGAGACTGAACTGACTGATATTACACATTTTATTCTAAGATATTTTTTTCTCTGTTAATATATAACAGATGATAAAAATGTTATATGGTGCTTTTACACAAACTAGTTAAAGAAACAGAGTAACATCAAAAGATAGAATTTAATTGTATAAACTGCTGCTGCTGCTGCTAAGTCACTTTAGTCGTGTCCGACTCTGTGTGATCCCATAGACGGCAGCCCACCAGGCTCCCCCGTCCCTGGGATTCTCCAGGCAAGAACACTGGAGTGGGTTGCCATTTCCTTCTCCAATGCATAAAAGTGAAAAGTGAAAAGTGAAAGTGAAGTCGCTCAGTCGTGTCCGACCCTCAGCGACCCCATGGACTGCAGCCTTCCAGGCTCCTCCACCCATGGAATTTTCCAGGCAGAAGTACTGGAGTGGGGTACCATTGCCTTCTCCAATTGTATAAACTACTATGCTTTATAATATTATGCATGTTCCTATAAGAGTAACTGTGGTGTTTTCAGTGATTATTTATTAGTAACTAATGTGGGCCATAGAGATATCCAAAGCTCTCCATGGATACATTTTTGTCTCATTCTCCAGCTTCCTCTTGCTCATGCAGGCCACACAGACTTTGAATTACCATACTCAAATATTTCTAATTTTTCATACTTATCATTCTTTATATACCCTTGGACTTTGTTCATTTCTTCCTTACTCCTGAATGTATTTCTTCTGTCCTTCCCTGTTGCACAAAACAGAAGTAGCAAATAGATATTCCATTTTTCAGACTGTACTCAAGACAACATTATATGTCATCTTCTCCCCACCAGGAAAGTGTTAATCATATCCTTCTTTGGGCTATGACATTTATAATGCATTATCAAACTGATACTTAACAAATCTGTCTCTTCATTCCAAACATGATCATTTTTTTCCTGTGCTGCCAGTACTGAGGATTTTCACTGGTTTTTTGAATGCATCCTGTGGTTTATCTAAAATTGCCCATTAGACTATTTCAAGATGATTAATGGGTTATTTATTTACTTTTAAGATTCAAATGCCAAGACCCCTGAATTCGATCAGTCTTAGGGATAGTTTAGGGATAATTTAGGTATACTTGTAGGTGGCTCTAATGGTAAAGAACCTGTCTGCCAGTACAGAAGACATGAGAGATGCAGGTTCGATCTCTGGGTTGGGAAGGTCCCCTGGGACCTTCCTCCCACACATTCCTCCCACACATTGGAGGAATGTGTGGCAACCTGCTCCAATGTTCTTGCTTGGAGAATCCCATGGACAGAGGAGCCTGGCAGGCTACATTCCATAGGGTCTCACAAGTCAGTCATGACTGAGAACTTAGCACATACACAGTACACTGTGAAAATTATGGATTTCAGCTCTGTCAATCTAATCTTGAGAACACATATAACAGATACATAACCAAGAAAGCTGAGTGCTGAAGAACTGATGCTTTTGAACTGAAATGTTGAGAAGACTCTTTAGAATCCCTTGGACAGCAAGGAGATAAAACCAGTCAATCCTAAAGGAAATAAAACCTGAATATTCTTTGAATGAACTGATGCTAAAGCTCCAATACTTTGGCCACCTGATTCGAAGAGCAGATTCACTGAAAAGACCCTGATGCTGGGAAAGATTGAGGGCAGGAGGACGAAGGGGAGACTGAGTATGAGATAGTTGGTTGGCGTCATTGACTCAATGGACATGAGTTTGAGCAAACTCCAGGAGACAGTGAAGCACAGAGAAGCCTGGTGTGCTACAGTCCATGAGGTCACAAAGAGTCAGACACAACTGAGTGACTGCACAACAATATAACAGATAATGTTGAAATATCATCCTCTTGAGAAGCAGTAACCAGTAAGACATTGTGCAGTGATGGAAATGTTCTGTATCTGAAGTGTCTGATAATATGATAACTGCTAGTTTTATGTTGCTATTGAGCAATTGAAATGACCAGCATGAGTGATAATATAAATATATGGTTCCACTACACTTAATTGATCAATATTTAAATTTCAGTAGCCACATATAACAAGTTTCTGTCTTTTAGACAGCACCACTTTTGAGTTAGAAGGTAGTTAAAATTCAAACATTTTCTATGCTGTGGCATATACTAAGCATCCTATAGATTGCCATTTAGTTAAATAACTTAATGGATGAAGCTCCATTGCTGTGCACTAGGAATTCAAATATAGTAGACAGTCTCAGAAATATAGACACTTGTACTTTTGCAAAAAGAAGTTCTGATAAATTCTATGGCAAACTTCAAACATAAATATGTGTATTTACGTGTGAACACATAACAAATGTTTGCCCTTAACTATATTTCCTCACCCAAACACTATAGTTTGCAGAAAAAGGATAGAAGAATGAGAAAAACAGAGTAGGAGTCATAGAGCAGGGAGACGAATATGAAAGAGAGAGTGAGAATATGTATTATACATTAAAAAGATTCAAAATGAATGTGATCAGGGATCCAGAAGAAGAAATCCTGGATAATACTAGAATAATAAACATTCATTCAGAGAAATAATCTTTTAAAATTTTCTAAATTTAATAGAAATGCTTAAGATTTCAGATTTTATGTCTTTTGATTTATTGGTTTATTCAATATTATCCCTTCTAGACTATGTTCATAGTGACAATCAAGGATAGTTTGCTTGTTTAGAAAGCTTTTACTCCTAGAATAGCACTTGGCCAATAGGAAGTCCTCAATAAATATTAAACGAAAAAATGAACTTTTTACTCTGTCCTGAAACATATCACAAAAAAGGATAAATCCACATAAAAATGTGGATGAATCTAAACATAAAAGAAAATAAACATTGGAAGCAGCTTGGAAATTTCAAATTATTTGAACTGGGTGACAGAGGATAAGATGGTTAAATAACTTCACTAACTCAATGGACATGAGTTTGAGCAAATTCCAGAAGAATAGTGAAGGACAGGGAAGCCAGGAGTATTGCATTACATGGGGTCACAAAGAGCTGGACATGACTCAGTGACTGAAAAACACAACAATAGCAACATAATTCTCATTAGCAACAGGATGTAAGAGTAGAAAAAGAAATATTTCAAGTGGCATGATACTAATGATGACAAATTAAAATTATAATGGAGTAATAATAGTTTTGTATACAACAATGGAGTCTGACAGCCGATGAGGATCTAGTCTCAGACAACTCTCTGCACCACTGAGAATTTGTACTTTATTTGATCTGTACTAGCCTCAAGGACAATGCTCAAAATTCTCCAAGCCAGGCTTCAACAATACGTGAACCGTGAACTTCATGATGTTCAAGCTGGTTTTAGAAAAGGCAGAGGAAACAGAGATCAAATTGCCAACATCCGCTGAATCATTGAAAAAGCAAGAGAATTCCAGAAAAACATCTATTTCTGCTTTATTGACTATGCCAAAGCCTTTGACTGTGTGGATCACAATAAACTGTGGAAAATTCTGAAAGAGACGGGAATACTAGACCACCTAACCTGCCTCTTGAGAAATTTGTATGCAGGTCAGGAAGCAACAGTTAGAACTGGACATGAAACAACAGACTGGTTCCAAATAGGAAAAGGAGTACACCAAGACTGTATATTGTCACCCTGCTTATTTAACTTATATGCAGAGTACATCATGAGAAACACTGGACTGGAAGAAGCACAAGCTGGAAGCAAGATTGCCAGGAGAAATATCAATAACCTCAGATATGCAGATAACACCACCCTTCTGGCAGAAAGTGAAGAGGGGCTAAAAAGCTTCTTGATGAAAGTGAAAGTGGAGAGTGAAAAAGTTGGCTTAAAACTCAACATTCAGAAAACGAAGATCATGGTATCTGGTCCCATCACTTCATGGGAAATAGATGGGGAAACAGTGGAAACAGTGTCAGACTTTGTTTTTCTGGGCTCCAAAATCACTACAGATGGTGACTGCAGCCATGAAATTAAAAGACGCTTACTCCTTGGAAGGAAAGTTATGACCAACCTAGATAGCATATTCAAAAGCAGAGACATTACTTTGCCAACAAAGGTCCATCTAGTCAAGGCTATGGTCTTTCCTGTGGTCATGTATGGATGTGAGAGCTGGACTGTGAAGAAGGCTGAGCGCCGAAGAATTGATGCTTTTGAACTGTGGTGTTGGAGAAGACTCTTGAGAGTCCCTTGGACTGCAAGGAGATCCAACCAGTCCATTCTGAAGGAGATCAGCCCTGGGATTTCTTTGGAAGGAATGATGCTAAAGCTGAAACTTCAGTACTTTGGACACCTCATGCGAAGAGTTGACTCATTGGAAAAGACTCTGATGCTGGGACGGATTGGGGGCAGGAGGAGAAGGGGACAACAAAGGATGAGATGACTGGATGGCATCACTGACTAGATGGACATGAGTCTAAGTGAACTCTGGGAGTTGGTGATGGACAGGAAGGCCTGGCGTGCTGCAATTCATGGTGTCGCAAAGAGTTAGACATGACTGAGCGACTGAACTGAACTGAACTGAGCCTCAAGGACACCACCTATTGTATTCAGAATAATACCTGCCAGCTGTAAACTTATGTCCCCAAGGTGTCCCCTTATATCTATGAGACCATTTTTTACCCTAATGAATACTTACTTAACAAACACCCTACTTTCCTGCTCCGGTACTCAGTCTTGTCTGATTCTTTGTAACCCCATGGTCACAAAGACCATAACTCCTCAGTCCATGCAATTTTGCAGGCAAGAGTATTAAAGTGGATTATCATTTTCTCCTCCAAGGGATCTCCCCAACCGAGGAATCTGTCCCATGTCTCCTGCATTGGCAGGTGGATTCTTTACCACTGAACCACTGGGAATGCCAACAAAGGCCCTTATTTCTTGCCAGTTCAAATTACATTTCTTGATAAGCAACACATAAAACTGACTGTAATCTTGAAACTTTTGCCTTTGTGAGTCTCCCACATTTTGTAGTAAGGCAGAAAACAGTTTAAGTGCTTCTTAGATATGTGTCACCCAGACTGCAGTTTTTTAAAAAATCCTCAAATAAATATCTTTTAATTTCAATCATGTCTAAAATTTTGGTTAAGCTAACAGTGTCCATATGTTGTTTTGTTGATATCAGAAAGCTTGCATTTATCTCATTTCCTTTTCCTTTATCAAGAGATGTTTTCCTTTTTGAGATGCATGTGTTTTATTTTTTCCAGTGTTTTAATACATATGATATTACTGTGCATATGTGTGTTCACATGCACACATACTTATGGGTGCTATCACAAATTTTATTTTGGACAAAAACTCAGAGCAAATCCTGAAACACAGTGTTCTCAGTGGAAAGAAAGAAGGGCAAACTGCTTAAAACTATCTTAATATTTTATTTCATATGTTATTTATGAAATATGTTATTTCAAAAAATCTTAAGTAAATTATGGCAATACATAATTGAAATCATGAGCCTCCCTCAGATAGGTAAAGCATCCATCTGCAATGCAGGAGACCTGGGTTTGATCCCTGGGTCAGGATGATCTCCTGGAGAAGGAAATGGCAATCCACTCCAGTATTCTTGCCTGGAGAATTCCAGGAACAGAAAAGCCTGGCAGGCCACAGTCCATGAGGTTGCAGAGTTTGACACAACTGAGTGAATAACATAAATCATGGAAGAACTTGCTTCTTTGTATGTCATTAGTCTTTACATTTATTTTTTTAGAATATGTCATATTTAAAAATTCAACCAAAATATATGTATGATGTAAATCTGAACTTGTGGCACTGTTATATATTCCTAAAACATGAAAAAAGTATCGCATAAATCAATTATGTAGAGATTAACATGAATCCACAACTTTTATTGCATGCCAACCATGATGAATCCTTGAAAGTATGCACATTATTTAAAATTATTCCTTATTATTAGCTCCTTTGTCACATACTTATTGTGACACTGCTGCTGCTGCTGCTGCTGAGTCGCTTCAGTCGTGTCCGACTCTGTGCGACCTCATAGATGGCAGCCCACCAGGCTCCTCCGTCCCTGGGATTCTCCAGGCAAGAACACTGGAGTGGGTTGCCATTTCCTTCTCCAATGCATGAAAGTGAAAGTGAAGTCTATTCTTATTTAAGTAAATAATAGTTTATAGTTTAAAAACCAATCTTAGAAGTATCTAAAGTGTTATTTTTAATAACTTTCACTAGCAACTGCATTTTAGATAAATGAATCTACGTTTCTTGAGTTTAGGAACATATTTATTTACATCTTAATTTATATTTGAGCAAAAGATAGAAAATTGTTAATTATAATTTTACTCCACGTTCATAAAATATGTACATTTTTATTCCTGATGGTTGTTTTCATCTACTTCACAGATTTCATTTTTTTTTACCCTTTTAAGAGAGCTCTTGATGAATATTTTCCATAAAATATTTTATTCTAGTATTGGGTCATATAAAATATGAAAAAGCTAAAGTTGGCAGGAAACACATGAAATCAGCAAAATTAAGAAGAACATAGTAATACTGGGGGATTTAAGAAAACGTGGCTTATCCAGCATCACTGTGCTGGCTGCCTAGAGGCTAGTTTAATTAGGCTACAATTCATATGGCAGAAAGCAGTTTTGTAATTACCTTCAAATGACCAAATGATATAGAACTCTAAGGAGAGTTTCATATTCCCCATAATGAACCAATTTGCAATTGGCTGGACTTTTTATCTAAGGCATTTGTTGGGCAAACAATATTTAAATATATGTCACTTAATTTCCATATCCTTGTAAATATTTGAATTTTAAGACCTTATTTCAGAATGTATAACATGATGTTAAAATAAATCCTATCAATTTTTAAAGACCTGCCTTACTTAAAGTAAAAATACTGAATCAAACCCAGAAATACTTATAGCAATTAACTAAACTTCAGGTTATACCAAGAAATTTTTAATTAGTTAATTATGAAAAATAGTTAATTAAGCATTTAATTAAAATCAGTATTCCTTAATGGTGAGGTAATGTAAATACCTCATTTCCTGTGCAAATTTCTACAGTCAGTTCTTCTTTGCTATCATATTGACTCAAATATCTTTGCTTCTTCATAACATATCTTATCTGTATTTATGTCTTTTCCAAAGGATAAATCACTAGTGTGCAGGCACACCTCAGAATGCTAAAGGTTCAGTTCCAGATCACAGCAATAAAGCAAATAGCACAATAAAGAGTGTCACACAATATTTTTGGTTTCCCAATGCATATTAAAGTTATGTTTACACTGCAGAGTCGTCTGTTAAGTGTGCAAAAACAGTATATCTAAAAACAATATCCATGTCTTAATTAAAAATACTTCATTGCTAAAATAAGCTAATCATTATCTATGGCTTCAGTGAGTCACTGTCTTTGGCTGGTGGAGGGTCTTGCATTGATATAGATAGCTGCTGACCAATCTAGTGGTTGCTGAAGATTGTGGTGGCTTCAGCACTCTCTTAAATTAAGAACAATTAAGTTTGCCATGTCAACTGACCCTTCCTTTTCTGAAAAATTTCTCTGTAGCATGTAATGCTATTGATGGCATTTTACCCACAGTTGAATTCCCTTCAAAACTGAAGTGAGTCCTATCAGACCTGGCCGTAGCTTTAACAAATATGTTTACGTAATATTCTAAATCCTTAGTTGTCAATTTTATAATCTTCACAACATCTCTGGGAATAGATTTCATCTCAAGAAATCACTCTATGTGCCCATCCATAAGAAGCAGTTCCTCATCTGTAACAGTTGTGCCATGAGATTGGGGCAATTCAGTCACATCTTCAGGCTTTACTTCTAATTCTAGGTCTTTTGCTATTTTTACCACACTTGCAGTCACTTCCTCCACTGAAGTCTTAAATCTCCCAAGTCATCCAAGAGGACTGGAATTAACTCCTTCCAAACTCCCATTAATGTTGATATTTTGACCTCTTTCCATGAATCAGAATGCTCTTAATGGTATCTAGAATGATGAATCCTTTCCAGAAGGTTTTCAATTTATTTTGCCCAGATCCATCAGAGGAATTACTATGTATGGCAGATATAACCTTGTGAATAGTATTTCTTAAATATACAAAGATTTGAAAATTGAAATAATTCTTTATTCATGGACTGCAGAATAGATACTGTGCTAGTAAGCATGAAAACAAGATGTAATCTCATTGTACATCTCCATCAGAACTCTTGAGTGACCGGGCACATGATAATTTGAAAAGATTCTTTTCTTCGGAGCAGGAGGTGCCAATAGTCAGCTAAATATAGTTAGGAAACCATGTTGTAAACAGATGTACTGTCATCCAGACCTTGTTTTTTCACTGATAGGACACAGGAAGAGTAGACTGAACATAATTTTTAAAGGCCCTAGAAATTTTTAGAATTGTAAAAGAGCATTAGCTTCAAGGGAGGCCTGGCATGCTGCAATTCATGGGGTCGCAAAGAGTCGGACATGACTGAGCGACTGAACTGAACTGAACTGAAATGTCCCCAACTGCATTAGTCCCTAACAAGAGAGTCAACTTGTCCTTTGAAGCTTAAAGCCAGGCATTGACATCCCTCCTCCAGTTATACTAGTTTTAGATGACATCTTCTTCCAAGATAAATCTACTTAGTCTACATTGAAAATCTGTTTTTTGGGATCACCACCTTCATTAGTAGTTTTAGCAAAATCTTTTGAATAACTTGCTGTAGCTTCTATATCAGCACTGGCTGCTTTATCTTGCTCTTGATGGTATGGAGATGGCTTCTTTCCCTAAACTTCATGAACCAGCTTCTGAGACTTTCAAGCTTTTCTTCTGCAACTTCCTCACCTCTCTCAGCCTTCAGAGAAGTGAAGAGAGTTAGGGCTTTGCTCTGTATTAGGTTTTAACTTAACTAGGAAGGACTGATGCTGAAGCTGAAATGCCAGTATGTTGTCATCTTATATAAACAGTTGATTCTTTAGAAAAGTTCCTGATGCTGGGAAAGATTGAAGGCAGAAGGAGAAGAGGGTATCAGAGTATAAGATGGCTGGATGGCATCACTGCTCCAATAGAGTTGAACTCAGGCAAACTCCAGGAACGGTGAGGGACAGGGAAGCCTGGCATGCTACAGTTCATAAAGGCACAAAGAGCTGGACATGAATGGATGACTAAATAACACCAACAAGGCTTTGACTTAAGGGAATGTTGTGTCTGGCTTGGTCTATCTGAACTACTAAAACTTTCTTCATCAGCGATAAGGCTATTTCACTTTATTTTCATTCATAGATTCACTGAAGTAGTACTTAAAAAAAATCTATTTATTTGGCTTACTGAATCTTAGCTGTGTCATTCAGGATCTTTAGTTGTCACATGTGGGATCTAGTTCTCTGACCAGGGCCTAAGTCTGGGGCCTTTCATTTGGAGCTCAGAGTCCAAGCCACTGGACCACCAGGGACATCCTTGAAATAGCACTGTTAATTTCCTTCAGAAATGTTTCCTTTGTATCCACAACTTGGATAACTTTGTTGCCAGATACCTAGCTTTTGCCCTACCTTGACTTTGCACATGCCTTCCTCACTAAGCGCAATCTTTTCTAACTTCAATTTAAAGTGAGAGACAAGCAACATGTTCTTTCACTTGAATGCTTAGAAGCCATTGTATGATTATTAGCTGACCTAATTTCAATACTGTTATGTTTCAAGGAGTAGGTAGGCATGCAGAGAGGGACAGAGATGGTGGAACAGCAGGTCAGTTGAACACTCAGAACACATATCAGTATGTATTAAGTTTGCCATCTTTTATGGGCTCAGTTCATGGCGCCTCAAAACACTTAAAATAGTAACTTCTTAATCACAGGTCACCACAGCAAATATAAAGAGTTAGTTGCTAAGTCATGTCCAACTCATTGTGACCCCATGGACTGTGGCCCACCAGGCTCCTTTGTCCATGGGATACTCCAGGCAAGAATATTGGAGTGGGTTGCCATTTCCTTCTCCAGGGAATCTTCTGCACCCAGGGATCGAATCTGGGTATCCTGTATTACGGGCAAATTCCTTGCTGCCTGAGCCACCAGGGAAACCCAAAAACATAGTAATAATGAAAAAATGTGACATACTGAATAATTACTAAAATATGGCACAAAACCATGAAGTAAGCAAATGCTGTTGAAAAAAATGATGTCAATAGACTTTGTTCCACTCAGGGTTGCCACAAAATACTTGCTTTTCTAGAGATTATCAAGAGAAAACATGACTCTGAATACAGAAAATTTTTGAAAAATTATAAGGAATTGTGAAGTGAAAGTCATTGAGTTGTATCTGATTCTTTGCAACCCCATGAACTGTAGGCTGTTAGGCTCCTCTGTCCATGCAATTCTCCAGACAAGAATATTATAGTGAGTAGCTGTTCCCTTCTCCAGGGGATCTTCCCAACCCAGGGATCCAACCCAGGTCTCCCACATTGCAGGCAGATTCTTTACAATCTGAGCCACCAGGGAAGCCTTACAAGGAATTAAGAATACCTAAATTAGTATGTTTTCATACTCTGGGGATAGGATTATGAGGAAAAAGCAACTATTTCTTATAAATGCACAATGTTACAAAAATAAAAGTTAGGGATGGAAACATGTAGATATGTTTCATATAGACTGAAAAGTTGTAGATAAGTAATTTTTACAGCTCCTGTAAAATTTTAATTAAAGCACAAAATGCCTAAAGAATGACAGTTTTTATTACATTTTCTATTAAGTACTTATAATATTTGTTTATAGACTTTATGAGTACTAATTAATTTAATTCTCACAGCTGAGTTAACTATTATTATGTACTTCATTTAGCAGACCAAAATAGTTTAGATATAAAGTTGTATGATTTGCCAAGGTACACATGAGAAGTATTATTAGAGACAAAATTTAACTCTAAGTGAACAATTAGGTTGAAAATCCATTTTAAATATGACAAATGCAGTCTTACACAAGATTAATAAAATTAAATTAGGAAAAATATATGTGTAAAGAAAAATTACATTCTCATTTATTTCTTTATCTTGAATAGTTTTTGCTATGAACTTATCATGCATATATTAGTGAGAGAAAGCGTATAAATTTCAGAGAAAGAAATAATGGTAACAAAACTATATAAACACTAAACTTTAAAAGTTAAAACTTCAAGCACAGGTATGAAAAGGATTGTTAGCTACAGCTATCACCCCAGAAGGTGGAATAATGTATTGAAGGGTAAATTAATCTATTGAAGGGCCCCATGAGAAAGGTCAATTTAAACAAGCTTTCTGTCTAAGGTGTTTGTTATAGTCTACAGCCATCCATACACAATAAAAAGAATTTTATGTGGGGCCTTAACATGAGCCTAAGGGTGAGAAGAACTGAAATGGCTATTTTAATAATGTTTTACCTACCAATTAAAATTGCTTAGATAGAAGATAAATCTGGATAGAGAGAAAAGGAGGAAGGAAAAGGGGATGGGGAAGAATAGAAGGGGAGAAAAAAAGAAAGAAGAGGAAACACAGGAATAGAAGGGAGAGGAGGAAGAGAAATGGGAAGAGGAGGGAAAACATGAAGGGAAAGAGGAGGATGAGGAGGGTCAAAAGCAGGAGGGGGACAAGAAAGGAAACACAAATTTTTAGGTAACTATGCAAGAAACCCTTCTTTTCTTTGAAACAATTCTCAATCCTTCAAATAAAGGAAGTCTTCAGTTTCCTTGTGTATTTGTAGCACCAATATAAAGAAAAACATGACTAGCAGAAAGAATATCTTTCTCCCTTTGCACTACTCTTTAATTCAGTCTCAATACTCACAAAAGGAAATTAGTGAAACTTTGTAGGATTTGTATATACAGCATAATTGCACTCATCTCACATGTTAGCAAAGTAGTGCTCAAAATTCTTTGAGCCAGGCTTCTACAGTACATGAACTGTGAACTTCCAGGCAATCAAGCTGGATTGAGAAAAGGCAGAGGAAGCAGAGATCAAATTTCCAACATCCATTGGATTATCGGAAAAGCAAGAGTTCCAAAAAAAAACATCTTCTGCTTTATTGAGTATGTCAAAGCCTTTGACTATGTGGATCACAACAAACTGTGGAAAATTCTTCAAAAGATGGGAATAACAGACCACCTGTCTTGCCTCCTGAGAAATCTGTATGCAGGTCAAGAAGCAATAGTTGGAACCGGACATGGAACAATAGACTGGTTCCAAACTGGGAAAGGAGTATGTCAAAGCTGTATATTGTCACCCTGCTTATTTAACTTATATGAAGAGTACATCATGTGAAATGTTGAGCTGGATGAAGCACAAGCTGGAATCAAGATTGCCAGGAGAAATATCAATAACCTCAGATATGCAGATGACTCCACTTTTACAGCAGAAAACAAAGAAGAAATAAAGAGCCTCTTGATGAAAGTGAAAGAGGAGAGTGAAAAATTTGGTTTACAACTTAACATTGAGAAAACTAAGTTCATGGTGTGTGGTCCCATCACTTCATGGCAAATAGATGGGGAAAAAGTGGAAACAGTGACAGACTTTATTTTTTCGAGCTCCAAAATCACTGCAAATGGTGACTGCAGCCATGAAATTAAAAGATGCTTACTCCTTGGAAGAAAAAGTTATGACAAACCTAGACAGCATATTGAAAAGTAGAGACATTACTTTGCCAACAAAGGTCCATCTAGTCAAGGCTATGGTTTTTCCAGTGGTCATGTATGGATGTGAGAGTTGGACTGTGAAGAAAGCTGAGCACCGAAGAACGGATGCTTTTGAACTGTCGTGTTGGAGAAGACTCTTGAGAGTCCCTTGGACTGCAAGGAGATCCAACCAGTCCATTCTAAAGGAGATCGGTCCTGGGTGTTCACTGGAAGGACTGATGCTAAAGCTGATACTCCAATACTTTGGCCACCTGATGCGAAGAACTGACTCATTGAAAAAGACTCTAATGCTGGGTAAGATTGAAGGCATGAGGAGAAGTGGACGACAAAGGATGAGATGGCTGGATGGCATCATGGACTCGATGGACATGAGTTTGAACAAGCTCCAGGAGTTGATGATGGACATGGAGTCCCCACGTGCTGCAGTCCATGTGGTGACAAATTGTTGGACAAGACTGAGCGATTGAACTGGACAATCATCAGTCTGGTCCATATTGATTGTTGAATGAAGTGCCAAGAAACATAAAGAAAATATGAAGAATGGAAAAACATTAAAATTATCTCTGAGAGAATATAACCTGATTGAAAATAAATGTATAAATTTATTTTATGTATACACATATATGTTTATGTGTATTTTTGTGAGATGCACACACACAGTATGGAATGGGATATACCCTCTGCATAGGCAGACATCTGTCTCATCCCATCTGGATTTGGTGCCAAGGGAAACTGAAAAAAGAATGCTGTTCATTCTGCTTCGTCATATGATGCTTTTGTCTCTGACCCAAGAATTTTGTGTTCCTCATGAAAATCCATGAATGTTTAGCAGGCTGATATTTTCTTGCACGTCAGCTAAAATATTGGGCCTTTCACTATCTTTACAACTATACTTTAGCATTGATATTGGATCTGAATCTACCAACCAATCAACAAACAAAAACCTAAAAAATATATTTTAACAATTGAAGTAGAAAAATTAATAGGATTGTATATATATATATATATATTATATATATATTTTGTCTCAGAAAAGAGAGGTTAAAGCGTCTGCCTGCAATGCGGGAGACCTGGGTTCGATCCCTGGCTCAGGAAGATTCCTTGGAGAAGGAAATGGCAACCCACTCCTGTATTCTTGCCTGGAGAATCCCATGGACAGAGGAGCCTGGTGGGCTACAGCCCATGGGGTCGCAAAGAGTTGGACAAGACTGAGTGAATTAACTAACTAAAAAATGATGACATTGAAATTTATATAGTAAAAATTATGTAGATAAGACAGGTTTGGAAATACAAATATACATATAAAAATGAGTAAAAATAATAAAAGTAACTATTAACCCAAGAACTGAAGAAAGGTGGCTAACAAGATGCAGAGACAGACTTAAGGAATTATACACAGAAGAACTGTATAAAAAAGAGCTTCAAGACCCAGATAATCATGATGATGTGATCACTGACCTAGAGCCAGACATCTTGGAATGTGAAGTCAAATGGGCCTTAGAAAGCATCACTACGAACAAAGCTAGTGGAGGTGATGGAATTCCAGTGGCGCTATTCCAAGTCCTGAATGATGATGCTGTGAAAGTGCTACACTCAATATGCCAGAAAATTTGGAAAACACAGCAGTGGCCACAAGATTGGAAAAGGTCAGTTTTCATCCCAATCCCAAAGAAAGGCAATGCCAAGGAGTGCTCAGACTACCGAACAATTGCACTCATCTCACACGCTAGTAAAGTAATGCTCAAAATTCTCCAAGCCAGGCTTCAGCAATATGTGAACCGTGAACTTCCTGATGTTCAAGCTGGTTTTAGAAAAGGCAGAGGAACCAGAGATCAAATTGCCAACATCTGCTGGATCATGGAAAAAGCAAGAGAGTTCCAGAAAAACATCTATTTCTGCTTTATTGACTATGCCAAAGCCTTTGACTGTGTGGATCACAATAAACTATGGAAAATTCTGAAAGAGATGGGAATACCAGACCACCTGATCTGCCTCTTAAGAAATCTGTATGCAGGTCAGGAAGCAACAGTTAGAACTGGTCATGGAACAACAGACTGGTTCCAAATAGGAAAAGGAGTACGTCAAGGCTGCATATTGTCACCATGTTTATTTAACTTATATGCAGAGTACATCATGAGAAATGCTGGACTGGAAGAAACACAAGTTGGAATCAAGATTGCCGGGAGAAATATCAATAACCTCAGATATGCAGATGACACCACTCTTATGGCAGAAAGTGAAGAGGGGCTAAAAAGCCTCTTGATGCAAGTGAAAGTGGAGAGTGAAAAGGTTGGCTTAAAGCTCAACATTCAGAAAACGAAGATCATGGCATCTGGTCCCATCACTGCATGGAAAATAGATGGGGAAACAGTGGAAACAGTGTCAGACTTTGTTTTTCTGGGCTCCAAAATCACTGCAGATGGTGACTGCAGCCATGAAATTAAAAGACGCTTACTCCTTGGAAGGAAAGTTATGACCAACCTAGATAGCATATTCAAAAGCAGAGACATTACTTTACCAACAAAGGTTCGCCTAGTCAAGGCTATGGTCTTTCCTGTGGTCATGTATGGATGTGAGAGCTGGACTGTGAAGAAGGCTGAGCGCCGAAGAATTGATGCTTTTGAACTGTGGTGTTGGAGAAGACTCTTGAGGACTGTAAGGAGATCCAACCAGTCCATTCTGAAGGAGATCAATCCTGGAATTTCTTTGGAAGGACTGATGCTAAAGCTGAAACTCCAGTTCTTTGGCCACCTCATGCGAAGAGTTGACTCATTGGAGAAGACTCTGATGCTGGGAGAGATTGAGGGCAGGAGGAGAAGGGGACGACAGAGGATGAGATGGCTGGATGGCATCACTGACTCGATGGATGTGAGTCTGAGTGACCTCCGGGAGCTGGTGATGGACAGGGAGGCCTGGCGTGCTGCAGTTCATGGGGTCGCAAAGAGTCGGACACGACTGAGCGACTGATCTGATCTGATCTGATCTGAACTGATGAATTAGAAATTTTTTTTGAAGGCATAAAATTAAGTAACTATTGGAAAATCTAATAAATCAATGTCAGGAAAAGTCACATTTATAATATCAGAAGTAGATAGCTGAATATAAGACTGACAAATCAACAATTTCAATAATTATAAAAGAAATATTCCTATATTATTTTCTAGTAAATGTGGAAATCTGGAGGAAATAGGTACTCTCAAGGAAATATGAACTTGTGTAGGAAAGAAAACACCTACATTAAAAACACAGAGCGTGAAGGGTATTAAAAACTTTAGTAGAAAGTATAAATTTAAAGCATTCATGAAAAAGCTTGGCATTGTGATTAATTATCAGATAGTATACAAAAGAATTAGAAACAAATGTTTGTGGAATTCCTTCCTGAAATCAATTCCAGTAGTTGTCTCATTAACTTTTCCACCTCACTGGTTTGTTGTTGTTATTTTGTTTTTCGATTTGTTTGTTGTCCATTTGTTTCTGGGTTGTAGGTGGTGATGTGAATATTTTTAAACCCAAGCAAATATACTTGGTCCCACTTACTCAAGTGTAAATTATCAGTGCTTGATTTACATTGTCTTAATTCTTTTAGAATAAAGCCATGGGAAAATTACATTCAAAATATTAGAGTGGACAGTTTAACTTAGTCTTCAAAAAGTAACATATAAGATGGAAATAAAATTCATTTTCTTGTAGATTCATGTCTTTTATTTTTCTGGTCCAGTTTTATATAATCAATCCCAAGGCCAACAATATTGAGTTCAGATTAAATTCAGTGAGAATGAAATTCATTTCTGGGTTGATTAGAATATCAATATTAAAATAAAATTAACTTAAAGAAAAGAAATTATTCTTAGCAATTATTACATAAGTGCCCTCTGATATTATATAATTAACAATATTCATACAGAAAAAAAGTTATAGTCAATGTTTTTGTGAATGAAAGTTAGTCAATTATTAAATAGCCTAACATTATGCTTCCTAGACATAATATTTAAAATATGTACTTATTTAAATAATGAGTCACACAATAAAGCATTAAAACACACAAAACATTTATTTTGGAGGATTTGATCTGATCTGTTTGAAGAAATAAACTTGAAGAGTTCTCTAAAGAAATAAATTGAAATAGGAAAAGTTTATAAATATATATAAAATACACACACAAACACACACATATATACATACATAAGTTCAGTTCAGTTGTTAAGTTGTGTCCAACTATTTGTGACCCCATGGACTGCAGCACACCAGGCTCCCCTGTCCATCACCAAATCCCAAAGCTTGTTCAAACTCATGTCCATTGAGTCAGTGATGCCATCCAACCATCTCATCCTCTGTTGTCCCCTTCTCCTTCTGCCTTCAATTTTAACCAGCACCAGGGTCTTTTTCAGTTAGTCAGTTCTTCACATCAGGTGGCCAGAGTGTTGGATCTTCAGCTTCAGCATCTGTCCTTCCAATATTCAGGACTGATTTCTTTAGGACTGACCGATTTGATCTCCGTGCTGTCCAAGGGAATCTCAGGAGTGGTTCTCCAACAAAACAGTTCAAAACCATCAATACATCAGTGCTCAGCTTTTTTAATGGTTTAACTCTAACATCCATATAGTTCAGTTCAGTCACTCAGTCATGTCCATCTCTTTGAAACTCCATGGACTACATCACCCAGGCCTCCCTGTCCATCACCAACTCAAGGCTGCTGCTGTTGCTGCTAAGTTGCATCAGTTGTGCCTGACTCTGTGCGACCCCATAGACAGCAGCCCAACAGGCTCCTCTGTTCCTGGGATTCTCCAGGCAAGAATACTGAAGTGGGTTGCCATTTCCTTTTGCAAAGCATGAAAGTGAAAAGTGAAAGTGAAGTCTCTCAGTCGTATCCGACTCTTAGCGACCCCGTGGACTGTAGCCTACCAGGCTCCTCCGTCCATGGGATTCTCTAGGCAAGAGTAGTGGAGTGGGTTGCCATTGCCTTCTCCAACCAACTCACAGAATTTACCCAAACTCATGCCCATTGAGTTGGAGATGCCATCCAACCATCTTATCCTCTGTTGTCCCCTTTTCTCCTGCCTTCAATCTTTCCCAGCATAAGGGTCTTTTCAAATGAGTCAGTTCTTTGCATGAGGTGGCCAAAGTATAGGAGTTTCAGCATCAGGATCAGTCCTTCCAGTCAACACTCAAGACTGATATCCTTTAGAATTGACTGGTTGGATCTCCTTGCAGTCCAAGGGACTCTCAAGAGTCTTCTCCAACACCACAGTTCAAAAGCATCAATTCTTCTGTGCTCAGTTTTCTTTATAGTCCCACTCTTACATCCATACATGAATACTGGAAAAACCATAGCCTTGACTAGATGGACCTTTGTTGACAAAGAATTGTCTCTGCTTTTTAATATGTTGTCTAGGTTGATCATCGCTTTTCTTCCAAAGAACAAGTGTCTTTTAATTTCATGGCTGCATTCACCATCTGCAGTGATTTTGGAGCCCCCCAAAATAAAGTCAGCCACTGTTTCCACTGTTTCCGCATCCATTTGCCATGAACTGGTGGGATAGGATGCCATGATCTTAGCTTTCTGAATGTCGAGTTGTAAGCCAACATTTTCACTCTCTTCTTTCACTTTCATCAAGAGGTTCTTTAGTTCTTCACTTTCTGTCATAAGGTTAGAGTCATCTGCATATCTGGAGTTATTGGTATTTCTCCTGAAATCTTGATTCCAGCTTGTGCTTCTTCCAGTTCAGCATTTTTGTGATATATTCTGCATATGTTAAATAAGCTGGGTGACAATATACAGCCTTGATGTACTCCTTTTCCTATTTGGAACTAGTCTGTTTTTCGATGTCCAGCTCTAACTGTCGCTTCCTGAGCTGAGAAGAGATTTCTCAAGAGGCAGGTCAGGTGGTCTGGTATTGCCATCTCATTCAGAATTTTCCAAAGTTTATTGTGATCCACACAGTCAAAAACTTTGGCATAGTCAATAAAGCAGAAAGAGATGTCTTTCTGGAACTCTCTTGCTTTTTCAATGATACAGAGGATGTTGTGCCAGAGTCCAGCTCTAGCAGCCAGGGATTCAACCTGAAGAGATGAACAGTGTCGATGATGAAGCAGCCTCTCAGTTTTCTTTTAGATTGCCTGTTTATTTCAAGCTTATGATTCTTTTTTATACTTTTAGAAAAGCATTAGGTCAGAGGTTTGATATTTTCAGTTCCCACTGACCCAGATTTATTTTCTCCATAAATCTGTTGCTCTTCAGAGTTCCTTCTTCAGTGATTCTCTCAGAATCAGTCTTATCATTTATTATCTACCTCCTCTAATGTGTCCTACAGTTAACTTGTGATTACATCATAACTCATGCTACATTCCTCAGTTTACTACTTATCTTCCAAAATCCTGTTTTCACCTAACATCCTGAGCTCATTCTCTCTTAAAAAGGCTTCTAGCTATAGTGTCTCTAAAAATTCCTAACTTCTATAAGCTATAGTAAAATATGCTAACTTTACAACATTCCTTAAATCTATAACTTCTAACTGTTTTAATTATTTCTAAGCCCTAAATTCAGTAAACTCCTTTGCCATTAACATTCTCCTCACAAATAGGCTTCAGATAGCAATCCCTCCCATGGCCTCAAGCTATGGCCCATGTGCTCATCCTGGAACACTCTTTTGAAAGTTCTTGAACAAATGTCAATGACTAACTTTATAAATTATTCTCTGAGCATAGCTGCAAAAGGCTTTGTGCCTTCTCATGCTCCTCTCAAGAACAATAAGCACCTTAATATTCCTTTTCAGTCAACTTAGCCAAAGAGAGGAAAAGACAAGTCAGAATTACAAGGCCTAACTCCTTAATCCTGGGTCTGTGCCTGAGGAATGAGGAGAGGGGTCTGGGGGCCATGCCTCTATTTTGTCAGTAATGCCTAACTTGGTTCCCAACAATATTGTCAATTGGATCTCTGCCTTTTCTAAAACCAGCTTAAACATCTCGAAGTTCATGGCTCACATATAGTTGAAGCCTGGCTTGGAGAATTTTGAGCATTACTTTTCTAGCGTGTGAGATGAGTGCAACTGTGCAGTAGTTTGAACATTTTTTGGCATTGCCTTTATTTGGGACTGGAATGAAAACACCTTTTCCAGTCCTGTGGCCACTGCTGAGTTTACCAAATTTGCTGGCATATTGAGGGCAGTACTTTCATAGCGTCATCTTTTAGGATTTGAAATGGCTCAACTGAAATTCCATCACCTCCACTAGTTTTGTTTGTAGTGATGCTTCCTAAGGCCCGCTGACTTCCCATTCCAGGATGCCTGGCTCTAGGTGAATGATCACACCATCGTGATTATCTGAGTCATGAAGATCTTTTTGTACACTTCTGTCTATTCTTGCCACCTGTTCTTAATGTCTTCTGCCTCTTCTAGGCCCATACCATTTCTGTCCTTTATTGAACCCATCTTAGCATGAAATGTTCCCTTTGGATCTGTAATTTTCTTGAAGCCATCTCTAGTCTTTCCCATTCTATTGTTTTCCTCTATTTATTTGCATTGATCACTAGGAAGGCTTTCTTATCTCTCCTTGCTATTCTTTGGAACTCTGCATTCAGATGCTTATATCTTTCCTTTTATGCTTTGCTTTTTGCTTCTTTTCTATTTACAGCTATTTGTAAGGCCTCCTCAGACAGCCATTTTGCTTTTTTGCATTTATTTTTCTTGGGAATGGTCTTGACTTCTGTCCATAGTTCATCAGGCACTCTATCAGATTTAGTCCCTTAAATCTATTTCTCACTTCCTCTGTATAATCGTATGGGATTTGATTTAGGTCATACCTGAATAGTCTAGTGGTTTTCCCTACTTTCTTCAATTTATGTCTCAATTTGGAAATAAGGAGTTCATGATCTAAGCCACAGTCAGCTCCCAGTCTTGTTTTTACTGACTGTATAAAGCTCTCCAACTTTGGTTGCAAAGAATATAATTGATCTGATTTCAGTGTTGGCCATCTGGTGATGTCCATGTGTACAGTCTTCTCTTGTGTTATTTAAGAGGGTGTTTTCTATGACCAGTGCGTTCTCCATATATGACCACTGGAAAAACCATAGCTCTGACTAGATGGACCTTTGTCAGCAAAGTGTTTTCTCTGCTTTTTAATATACTGTCTAGGTTTGTCTTAGCTTTTCTTCCAAGGAGCAAGTGTCATTTAATTTCATGGCTGCAGTCACTATCTGCTGTGATTTTGGAGCCCAAAAAAGCAAAGTCTCTCACTGTTTTTATTATGTTCTCATCTATTTGCCATGAAGTGATGGGACCAGATTCAATGTGCTTAGTTTTTTGAATGTGAGTTTTCAGCCAGCTTTTTCACTCTCCTCTTTCACCTTCATCAAAAGGTTCTTTAGTTCCTCTCCACTTCATTGATATTTCTGCAGCAATTTTGTTATTTATATTTCTTCCAGCAATTTTGATTCCAGCTTGTGCTTTATCCATCCTTGCATTTCACATGATGTACTCTGCATCCATAAGCAGGCTGACAGTATATAGCCCCGATGTATTTGTTTCACAATTAGGAATCAATCTGTTGTTCCATGTCCAGTTCTAACTGTTGCTTCTTTACTTGTATACAGATGGAATTCTCCATGCCAGAATACTGTAGTGGGTACGCTTTCCCTTCTCCAGGGGATCTTCCCAACTCAGGGATTGAACTCAGGTCTTCCACTTTGGAGGTGGATTCTTTACCAGCTGAGCTACAATGGAAGCCCAAGAATACCGGAGTGGGTAGCCTATCTTTTCTACAATGGATCTTCTAGACGAGGAATCAAACCAGGGTCTCCTGCATTGCAGGCAGATAGGAAGATAGGTGGAAGCCCATACAGATGTTTATATATTTAATGTAGTTTATATCTTTATATATTTCTGAACTTCTTAAATGACTACTAGTTAGCATATATCAAGTCAGGATATTGTATATTAGGACAACAATTAAAGGAATGCTACTCCATGTTCCTGGAAATTTTTTTTTCTGATCTAAATCATCTGATAAGAGAAAACAAATGGTGACAAGTCAAAAAATAAAAATGTGAATGATAATATATGACAAATAGAAAATAAGAATGAAGATGAATTTGTGACAAGCTAAATGTAGTATCTTTGTATATATTTCCGTGTTTCAAATAATTGTTTTCTGAGGGAAGATGTACAAATGTTCACAAAGTATTTCATTTTCTATATCAAATTTATCAACTTACCTAAATCCATTCCAGACCTTTTGAGGGAAAAGAAAAAGAATCTCTGTACTTATCAAAAGTCAATCTGCCCAAGGAAGTTGAATGTCAAAATTTTCTGTGTACTTAATGTAGAATTCCAGAAACTTACTGTTTTTTTCTCCAATAGGCATAAATTCATCATTTACTAACTCCCATGTATTAAGAGAAAAAAATAAAAAGAAAGAGAGAGAGAGAAAATGAAAGAGAAATGAGGATGAAGGAAAAAAGAAAATAAGTCTATCCCATGGAGCCAAATTGTTTCCATCAGTCGTTCAAATTAAAAATCTTAAGGTTCTCTTTGTTTCTTAAACTTTATCTTTCCACCATTCAATTTATCAGCTAATTCTGTTTGCTATTTATTGAAATATATACCACGCTGCTGCTGCTGCTAAGTCGCTTCAGTCGTGTCCTACTCTGTGCCATCCCATAGACGGCAGCCCACCAGGCTCCTCTGTCCCTGGGATTCTCCAGGCAAGAATACTGGAGTGGGTTGCCATTTCCTTTTCCAATGCATGAAAGTGAAACGTGAAAGTGAAGTCGCTCAGTCGTCTCCGACTCTTAGTGACCCCATGGACTGGAGCCTACCAGGCTCCTCTGTCCATGGGATTTTCCAGGCAAGAGTACTGGGGTGGGGTGCCATTGCCTTCCCCGAATATATACCATATGTCATAAATATAAAAATTATACTCAGCCATCATCCATACTAGCCACCATTTCCTTTGACAGTATCCTAACCTTTCTCCTACTCTATATGTTCCTCTTATAATCCATTCTTCAGACAGAAACCACAGGTAGCATTATTTTATCCTTCAAATACTCCAAGCATTTATTACCTCTGTTTTAAAAATGTGCATTTGCTGTTCTCGCTGATGATTGGATACTTTTCTTCTTATTATTTTAGTCTAGCTCAAATGCTCTCTAATTCAAACGTTTTTACTTTATTTTTCCTGGCTACTCTAAATTACAATTTCTTCATTCTCTTTTGGAAACAAAGCTTTAGGCTCTTAAGAGCACTTCTCACTATAGGAAAATATTTTATTCTACATTGTTTCTCAAATAATAAGATTATTTTGAGTAAGTACTTTTATCTGTTTTTCAATGGATTACTTATACACCCCATAATGAATATTGTTTAATATCTGAATAAATGTATAAATGTATTTATTTTCCGAATAATATTCATAAAATATAAGCAAATAAAAATTTAATCACATTAAAATATTGAAGATTAACTTTGTAAACTATTTGGCTTTATTCTTGAACAAACATATAATAAGGAATTCTTTATAAATTTATAAAGTTATACAACAGATTCAGAAATTTTAAAATACATGTATCATACATGAATGCTTGAATTGTTCCAGTTTAAATGAACAGTTCAAAGGTTATTTGCATTTTATTTCTACAATAATCAGATCAGATCAGATCAGTCGCTCAGTCATGTCCGACACTTTGCAACCCCATGAATCGCAGCACACCAGGCCTCCCTGTCCATCACCAACTCCTGGAGTTCACTGAGACTCACGTTCATCAAGTCAGTGATGCCATCCAGCCACCTCATCCTCTGTCGTCCCCTTCTCCTCCTGCCCTCAATCCCTCCCAGCATCAGAGTCTTCTCCAATGAGTCAACTCTTCACGTGAGGTGGCCAAAGTACTGGAGTTTCAGCTTTAGCATCATTCCTTCCAAAGAAATCGCAGGGCTGATCTCCAGAATGGACTGGTTGGATTTCCTTGCAGTCCAAGGGATCCTCAAGAGTCTTCTCCAACACCACAGTCCAAAAGCATCAATTCTTCGGCACTCAGCCTTCTTCACAATCCAGCTCTCACATCCATACTTTACCACAGGAAAAACCATAGCCTTGACTAGACGAACCATTTTTGGCAAAGTAATGTCTCTGCTTTTGAATATACTATCTAAGTTGGTCATAACTTTCCTTCCAAGGAGTAAGCGTCTTTTAACTTCATGGCTGCAGTCACCATCTGCAGTGATTTTGGAGCCCAGAAAAATAAAGTCTGACACTGTTTCCACTGTTTCCCCATCTATTTCCCATGAAGTGATGGGACTGGATGCCATGATCTTCGTTTTCTCAATGTTGAGCTTTAAGCCAGCTTTTTCACTCTCCACTCTGACTTTCATCAAGAGGCTTTTTAGTTCCTCTTCACTTTCTGCCATAAGGGTGGTGTCATCTGCATATCTGAGGTTATTGATATTTCTCCTGGCAATCTTGATTTCAGCTTGTGTTTCTTCCAGTTCAGCATTTCTCACGACGTACTCTGCATATAAGTTAAATGAGCAGGGTGACAATATACAGCCTTGGTGTACTCCTTTTCCTATTTGGAACCAGTCTGTTGTTCTATGTCCAGTTCTAACTGTTGCTTCATGACCTGCATACAGATTTCTCAAGAGGCAGGTCAGGTGGTCTGGTATTCCCATCTCTTTCAGAATTTCCACAGTTTATTGTGATCCACACAGTCAAAGGCTTTGTTATAGTCAATAGAACAGAAATAGATGTTTTTCTGGAACTCTCTTGCTTTTTCCATGATCCAGCGGATGTTGGCAATTTGATCTCTGGTTCCTCTGCCTTTTCTAAAACCAGCTTGAACATCAGGAAGTTCATGGTTCACATATTGCTGAAGCCTGCCTTGGAGAATTTTTAGTATTACTTTACTAGCATGTGAGATGAGTGCAATTGAGTGATATTTGAGCATTCTTTGGCATTGCCTTTCTTTGGGATTAGAATGAAAACTGACCTTTTCCAGTCCTGTGACCACTGCTGAGTTTCCCAAATTTGCTGGCATATTGGGTGCAGCACTTTCACAGCATCATCTTTCAGGATTTGGAATAGCTCAACTGGAAATCCATCACCTCCACTAGCTTTATTCGTAGTGATGCTTTCCAAGGCCCACTTGACTTCACATTCCAGGATGTCTGACTCTAGGTCAGTGATCACATCATTGTGATTACCTGGGTTGTGAAGATCTTTTCTGTACAGTTCTTCTATGTATTCTTGCCATCTTTTCTTAGTATCTTCTGCTTCTGTTAGGTCCATACCATTTCTGTCCTTTATCGAGCCCATCTTTGCATGAAATGTTCCTTTGGTATCTCTGATTTTCTTGAAGAGATCTCTAGTCTTTCCCATTCTGTTGTTTTACTCTATTTCTTTGAATTGATCACTGAAGAAGGCTTTCTTATCTCTTCTTGCTATTCTTTGGAACTCTGCATTTAGATGTTTATATCTCTCCTTTTCTGTTTTGGTTTTTGCTTCTCTTCTTTTCACAGCTATTTGTAAGGCCTCCCCAGACAGCCATTTTGCTTTTCTGCATTTCTTTTCCATGGGGATTGTCTTGATCCCTGTCTCCTGTGCAATGTCATGAACCTCATTCCATAGTTCATCAGGCACTCTAGCTATCAGATCTGGGCCCTTATATCTATTTCTCATTTCCACTGTATAATCATAAGGGATTTGATTTAGGTCATATCTGAATGGTCTAGTGGTTTTCCCCACTTTCTTCAATTTATTGATAGACAAATAAAATAATACATTTGGCCTTCAGTATTACATTTATTCATTTATTCATCCCAGTATTACATTTATTCATTTTTTCATCCAACCATTTATTTAATAAACATTTACCAAGTGTTGTCATGTTCTAATGTCTGTATTAGAAAGAAGGACCCAATTTGAGAAGCAGAAATATAACACAGGGCTTCCCTTGTGGCTCAGCTGGTAAAGAATCCACCTGCAATATGGGAGACCTGGGTTCGATCCCTGGGTTGGGAAGATCCCCTGGAGAAGGGAAAGGCTAGCCACTCCAGTATTCTGGCCTGGAGAATTCCATGGGCTGTATAGTCCATGGGTCACAAAGAGTCAGACACAACTGAGCAACTTTCACTTTCATTTTTCCATATAACACATCTCTTGAAATTTAGCAATAATTCTAATGGATGTATTATTCAATAATAATTTTCTTTCAAGAATAATCTGATTATCATACAAATACTAAAAACATAGCCTACTGTGAACTAAGCTTTAATATTTAGTTGTTAATACTCTACCACATCATCAGCACCAATACTAGAAGACAGCATCATTATGAGAATGACTGCACAAGGAATATTCATAGGCACTGCCTGATTATACAGTGTTTTAAAGGTAACTGAAATGTCAAAGATATAACCTAAATCATTGTAAGTGCTTTAAGAATAGAATAAACAGTACCAAAAATCAAACAATGATTTAAAAGGAACTCAGAAACTCTCCTACATTGTTGATAAGAACTACATAGGAGAATCTTGTTTAAAGGATAGTCTTCTTATCTAAGCAAACTCATGTTTCACAAAAGTGATATTTAAATGCATATTCTAAAGTTGTCTGTGTTACTATATGTTTGTTATATGTTAATGATCTTCCTAAAATAACATCAAAATTGGAAGATTTTGAAAATGCCTCATCACATTTGTCTCCCATAGTTACTATTGTAGTCCTATTCATAAATGGTGAAGTTATCAGATATTTATTAAGTCAGCAATTCAGAATAAACTTTTAATGACGTGCATATGCAGTATTCATTAAAATCTGTTTCCTTTATTTGAGGTCATTGCTGCTGAAAGTATTTATTACAAAAGAAAAGTGTCACAAATCAATGGAAAAACACATTTGCTGAATAAAAAGTGTTTAATTTATATCATACACTTATAGGTGAAGTTGATACTAGCACAATAATAGCAGGGGACTTTAACACCCCACTTATATCAATGGACAGAAAATCCAGGCAGAAAATCAATAAGGAAACACTTGCCTTAAAGGACATATTTTACCAGATCAACTTAATAGTTTTCTATAGAAGATTCCATCCAAAAGCAGCAGAATACACAGGAATAAAAGCAGTAATCATAAAAGTACTAAAATACAGCACAGGATATAACACATGCTGGGATACAAAAGAAGTCTCAATAAACAGAAGATTAAAATTGTATCAAGCATCTTTTCTAATTACAGTGGTATGAAGGAAGAAATCAACTACAAGAAGAAACTGGAAAAAACACAAGCAAAGGAAGTTAAATGACATGTTACCAAATTACCAAAAGGTCACTGAAGAAATCAAATATATATATTTTTAAATCTAGAGACAAATGAAATTGGACCCAGAATCTATGGGATGCAGCAAAAGCAGTTCTAAGAGAATTTGGAATAAAAAAAATTTCAAGAAAAAAATTTCAAAAAATATTTTCAAGAAATTTCAAGAAAATTTCTTTAGCCTTGCCCCTAAAGAAACCAGAAGAACAGGTAAAACTCAAAGTTAATAGAAGAAATTAAATAATAAAGATCAGAGCAGAAATGAATGGAATAGAGACTAAAAAGACATATAAAAAAACGAAACTAAGAACTGATTCTTTCAGAAGATAAAGAAAATTGATAGACCTTTAGTCAGACTCATAAATAAAACAGAGAGAGCCCAAATAAATCAGAAATGAAAGAGAAAAAAGTCACAGATGACACCACAGAAATACAAAGGATCATAAGGGATTACTAAGAGTAATTATGTGCTAAACAAATAGACAGTCTGGAAGAAATTAATAAAAGCCTAGAAATGTAGAATTCCGATGACTGAAACAGGAAGAAATAGAAAATCCAAACAGACCAAGTACCAGTAATGAAATTGGATTGTAATTGAAACAACAAGAAAAGTCTAGCACCAGGGAGTTTCACAGGTGAATTCTACCTAAGATCTAAAGATGTGCTAACATCTGTTTAAAGAAGTTTTAGCACCCATCCTTCTCAAATTATTCCAAACAATTGAAAAGACAGGAATCCTTTTGAACTCACTCTGTGAGGCCTGCATCACCCTCATATCAAAACCAGATAAAAACACCACATAAAGAAAAAAAAACAAACAGACTAAAAACCCTCTAAAGACCCTGAATGGCAAAATAAATCTTCAGAAAGAACAAAGTTGGAGGTAGCACACACTCCCTGACCTCAGACTCAAAATATCATGAGACTGGCACAAAAAAAAACAAACAAAAAAACAACCAGAGATCAAAAGAATAAAATAGACACCCCTACTTATAATAAATGAACCCCTACTTATATGGGAAATAAATTGATGACAAAAGAGGCAAGAATATACAATGGAGAAACACAGCCTCTTCAATAAATAATAATGGGAAAACTGCACTACTATCTCATACTATACCAAAATAAATTCAAAATGGATGAGAGACTTAAATGTAAGATCTAAAATTACAAAAGTCATTTTAAAAAATAGTATGCTCTTTGACATTGATGTGGCAATATGATTGGTTTTGGACCTGTCTCCTCAAGCAAGGGAAACAAGAACAAATAAACAAATGGGACTGCATCAAACTACATCAAACTAAAAAGCTTTTGCACAGTGAAGACTGTCAGCAAAATGAAAAAGCCAGCTACTGAATAGAAGACTCTTTTACAAATGTTATATCCAATAAAGGTTTAATAAAATATACAAAGAACTGATATAACTCACCATCAGAAACAACCAATGGGCTAAAAAAGGACAGATGACCTGAGCAGACATTTATACACAGAAAGAGATGGCCAACCAACACGTGAAAAAATGCTCAACATCACTAATGATCAAGGAAATGCATGTCAAAATGACAATGAGATACTCCTTTACACCTGGCTATCAGAATGGTTATCATCAAAAAAACCAACCAACCAAACAAACAAATAATAAGTGTTGGCAAGAATGTGGACAGCAAGGGAACCCGTCTGTACTATTGATGGGATTGAAAATTGTAGCCATCATGAAAAAGAGTATAGCATTTCCTCAAAAAACTAAAATTAGAGCTGGCATAAGATCCAGCTATTTCACTTCTGGATATATATCTAAAGAAAGCAAAACTCCAATATTTACTGCAGCTTTTACAATGATCAAGTTATAGAAGCATTCTAAGTGTCCATCCATATATGCATGGATAAAGAAGATATGGCATAGACACACACACACGTGTGTGATTATTATTCAGCCATTAAAAAGGACAGAAAAAGAATTTTGCCATGTGACAACACGGATGAATCAAGAGGGTATTAAAAAATGTCACAGGATCTCACTTATATGAGGAATATAAAAATCAAAACAAACAAAAGAAAAACAGAAATACACAGAGGAAAAAACAGATGGTTTCTGAAAGGAAGTAGTGAGAGAGTGGGTGAAACAGCTGAAGAGATTAAGAAATACCAACTTTTGGTTTCAAATAAGTCATAGCGATGTAATATTCAGCACAGGGAATGTGGTCAGTAATATACTAATAACTGTATGGGGACGGATGGTTACTAGATTTGTGTTAATCATTTCATAATGTATAGAAATATCAAATCATTATATAGTCTACCTGAAACTAATATAATAATGTGTGTCAACCATTATTCAATTAAAAAAAATGCAATTGGTTAAGGGATGAGTTCTGTTTCTTCTCTTTCCAAGTGAATTCACCACATCACAGACAGATTCTTTACCATAAAAGCCACATTGCTGCTGCTGCTGCTAAGTTGCTTCAGTCATGTCTGACTGTGCAACCCCAGAGACGGCAGCCAACCAGGCTCTGCCATCCCTGGGATTCTCCAGGCAAGAACACTGGAGTGGGTTGTCATTTCCTTCTCCAATGCATGAAAGTGAAAGGTGAAAGTGAAGTTGCTCAGTCGTGTCCGACTCTTAGCGACCCCATGGACTACAGCCCACCAGGCTCCTCTGTCCATGGGATTTTCCAAGCAAGAGTACTGGAGTGGGGTGCCATTGCCTTCTCCGATAAGAGCCAGGAGGGAAGCCCAAATTTACTTTTATCAAAGAACAACCTATTACACAGTTTTTGAAGGTGAGATTATAGTTTCTGTACATCATAAAATGGTATGAGAAAGAAGGCTAGCTAGTGGTACTGTTCTTTCATATTTAAATTCTTAACTATGTGAGAAATGAATCCATTGCTTATTATCACAAGATACCAGATTAGACATTGATAGAATCTAGAAAAACAAATTGGAGGTCTAATATATTAAAATGCTTTGTTTTTTTAAATTATTGTTCATAATATAGCTTATCAAAAAAAAAAGCTAACAAAAATGCTAGATTAAAAGTGATATTGAGCAAATATGAAAGCTAAGAAGCATAGGCACACCAGGAATAAGTAAAGTTGAAGAAATAATGACTAAGGGTTTTAATAACCAAGAGGACAAATATTACTAAATCACATATTATTGTTGTTTTCTTCAGTTGTTAAGTCATGTCCAACTTTTGTGACATCATGGACTATAACACACAAGGCTCCTCTGTCCTCCAGTATCTCCCTGTTGTTTGTGGTGTTTAGTCACTAAGTTGTGTCCAATTATTTTGCTACCGCATGGACTGTAGCCCACCAGGCTCCTCTGTCCATAGGATTTTCCAGGCAAGAATACTGGAGTAGGTTGCCATTTCCTTTTCCAGGGGATTTTCTGTGCCCAGGAATTGAACCTGTGTACCATGCATTGCCAGGCAGATTCATTACCACTGAGCCAACAGGGAAGACCACAAAAGAAGAGAGTGGTTGAGGATGAGATGATTAGATGGCATCACCAACTCAGTGGACATGATAGTTTGCTCAAATTCATGTCCATTGAGTTGGTGATGTCATCCAATCATCTCATACTCTGCCTCTGTCTTCTCTTGTCCTCAAACTTTCCCAGCATCTGGGTCTTTTTCAATGACTCAATTCTTCACATCAGGTGGCTAAAGTATTGGAATTTTATTATCAGTCTTTCCAATGAATATTCAGGATTGATTTCCTATTGAATACTTATCTTGTTCTTCTATTTTTTCCATCCGCCTTACAATTTCTAGCTTCCATTGTCAAGGCAAATATTCCCCCAAAGTTAAATCGGCAAGACTTTATTCAAGGCTCTTGCAATAGAGAGAGAATCCTAAACTCAGTCTTAGCTCAACTCTACTGAAAAGGGGGCTGGATAGATTTTAAAAGCTAGGGCAGAGGGATTTTTAGGCCAATTGTGTTTGCTAATTAGCATGATCCAAAGAAAGATAAACATCCTCTTACTGTACCAAGAGGCAATTTTATAAGTTGGAGCAAGTCTGTTTCTTAAATGGGTCTTTTGCTTCTTCCCTGTTCCCCTTTCCCAGCCCCCAGGTAGACTGAGAGGTTGAAAGGGAATCCGAGTTCTTGTTTGCAGAGTCAAAGAATGAACTTAACAAACCCGCAAACAATTATGGTAGCAAATAAATAGGATTTATTAAAGAAAGTGAAAAGCTCTCAGCATAGGCACTGAGAGGGGCTAAAGTGTCCCCCAAAGTCTTACAGCAGTTTATATCCTTATCAGTATTAATTTGTACATTTTTGGTTGGCTCCTGTCCCTAAAATATGCCCTTTTTAACCAATCAGTTTAAAGGTCAAATGTTTAACATAACATCTTTATGGCTTCTCTTGATTCTCGGATTAAGTTGCCACCGTTTTCATGCCCCCTGGCCATTTTACAATGGATCAGCTGTATGGGCTAAAGATTATTGATCACCAGTTGTTTTTCCCTCAAATATATGGAACAGAGGTTAACTACTGCTCTTCCTGGATCTGAGTGCTGATGATTTATCAGACTAAAGACATACATGAGTGCTAAATCACTTCAGTCCTGTCTGACTCTCTGTGACCCTATGGATTGTTTCCTGCTAGGCTCTTTGTCCATGGGATTCTCCAGACAAGAACTTTGGAGAGGGTTGCCATGCCCTTCTCCAAGGGATCTTCTCAACCCAGGGATCAAACCCAGATCTCCGGCATTGCAGGCAGATACTTTACCATCTGAGCCACTAGGGAACCCCAAGGACATGTTCCAGGAATTTGGGACAAAGTGTATAGCTCTAGGTTAATGGAGCAGGATGTTAATTGAAAATAAGACCTAGGTCTTAAAATCCTTCTCTGACTGCCTAGCAATTTCTACCTTAAGGTAGAGTCGGTATTGTCTTTGAGCATCACATTTCAAAGGAATGGCTCCCAGCTCCTGGAGAAAGACAGTCCTGGGTTATATGTGCCTTTAAAAAATTTTACATTTCGAAAAGACAGAGTGAAAATTTACAACCATAAGAATTCTGAAATAAATAATCTCTTTTGAAGAGGTCCAAGGCTTAGAGCCGGACTTCCCTGGTGGCTTAGATTGTAAAGAGTCTGCCTGCAATGCAGGAGACCTCATTTCAATCCCTGTCTTTGGAAGATCCCCTGGAGGAGGGCATGGCAACCCACTCCAGTATTCTTGCCTGGAGAATCCCCATGGACAGAGGAGCCTGACAGTCCATGGGGTCGCAAAGAGTCAGACACGACTGAGTGACTAAGCACAGCACACAGCACAGTGCTTAGAGGCAGGAAGAAACCAGTCTAAATTTTTTTCTGAGAGGAATGGTAAGGTTGTCTTTGACACTATCTAGCAAATAGTGACCAATAAAGCAAGGAAAAGTCATTGTATGACCTTCTAGGTCTCTTTCTTCAACACTCTCCTATTCACTTTTAGAAGTGACGTGGTGACATTATAACTTGGAGCCTCATACAGCCTTGTACTTTGAGCTCAACCACTGACTTGAGCTGGACATGGAGACTAAGCAAAATGTGTGTTTTTAAAACCACTAATGCTTTGGATTTCTTTGATATTGCAGCATGATCTGGCACTGCCTTTCTCATGCAGATAATAGTTTGGGGAGTAGAGTGCCATTTCAACAAATCTAAAATGTGTAACAAGCTTATAAGTTGGAAGTGGAGGAAATGACTAGCAGAGGCTGGATAGATGTTACTTTTAAATAGTAGAAGAATATTTGATGACATCACATCTCTGAAAAATCTTGCAAGGCTGATTGCATGTCCAATTATTTTATAGTTCTAAGGGAAGTGGTTAAAAAAAAAAAAAAAACTGTATTAGAGTTTTTGGTTGTTACTGACTGAATTTTATCAAGTATTACCAGAAAGAGATAAGATAAGGAAAGAATTTGATGAAAAGCAGAAATGAAAGGAAGTAAAAATATTCTGGAACTTTGCATCTTGATGCTATGAAGCTCAAACCATAAGAGAAAATTGATAAAGGTTTTGAGAGGCAACACCATATCAAAACTAAGCATTTTGGCAAAGATAAAAGAGTGTAGTCTTCCCATTTATTTAAAAAATTCTCAGGATTCAAGTGCCTCAGGGGCAAAGATCAGATTAAGAATATGGAGGACAGTTAAACCTCAGAATCAGATTAACAGATTTTGAGAAAATTGGGCTATAACTTTTGCCCAGAAGCTCAAGATTTCAACATGAGAATATATACACAGCGCATTTATATACACACATATATGTGTGTATGTGTGTGTATATATATATATATAATTCAGATATAAAATATGCAAAATAATATATCTCAATATGAAATTATACCTTGAGAACTATGTTTAAATATTTTCTAACATACACAATGGGCTAACAGCAAATAGATAAAAATTTTACTCAGTTTTGAGAAAGTAATATTGCTAAAGCAAGTATAAACCTGAGATAACAATAATCAAACCAAAATTTCTGTTACTATTTGAGACTTTTGTTCCTTCCCTCAAATTCTTTAATTGGTCATGAGTTTAAAAATTTGGCCAAGTCTAGGATAGGCTCAAATCCTCATCAGAAGCCAAAAAGAAAAAGAAGTATCTGCCTGAATGCAGGGTAGCATCATAGAAAGCAATTCACCATGGAACAGATCCTATATAGCAGAATCAGGATCTAATCAATTAATATTGACCAATGCTGTTTATTGTAGAGCCTGTTCACAATGTTCAGCAGGATTTCACAAATACTACAATCCTATAACTGTTCAGAGTTACTCCTTCCTGATAAGGAGAATTTAGTGCAGATAGATGACCAGAGCTTATTTCACCACTGACTATTAGGAATGTGTATGTCCTTTAGTTCATTGTTTGTTTGTTTTTTCAAATTAAGAGCCACTGCAATTAGACCTGTTGTTGAAATTACTTCACAGAACACAGACATTTTGGAATTTGAGCTGGATACTGTGACTGAATGGATTGTTAGGTTGTTTCCTGTGGGGATGGTTGATGTCTTAAAAAATAAAACGCACAAAAACAGAACCAAAGTGGTATTTGGCAACAAAAACATTTAAAAAATTTATCTTTAACAAATAATCTGTTTGACACCTTACATTAACCAGTCCTTTTGCACATTAGCTCAGAATTGACATGTGACAAGCCTGACCAATGAAATAAGAGGCAGAGTGATTGTATGCTACTCTGAAGTTTTATTTTCCCTCTGACACAATGTATTCTGAGGTCACTTATTGAGATGCTGTTACCATAATGTATCTGAGTCTCCAAATGACTTCGTATAATAAAGGACCGTCTCAACTCTGGCCCACAGTTCCTACATGGGACTTGCAGTGTGGAATAGAAATGAATACTTAATCCACGGAGAGTTTATGGAGAGTGTTTCCATAGCATAACCTAGATTATTTGTAATAAAACACACTTGATTGATAGAAAAGAAACAGATTGAAAAGATCAGTGATCCTTGCTCATGTTCTATTATGTTCTGAAATCAATGCCTTCTTATGAAAAATGTACATGGATAATCACTCGGTGAGTACTAGTATTGAAATCTGAGAAAATAATACAGAATTTCACAGGAATTGTAAACTAATTGGAATTATAAATTAATTTAAAAATATAAACCAAGTGTCAGGATGAGGTACACATCTGATAAATGATGGTTGATATCTGTTAGCTTTAAAAACCACCAATTCTAGGTAATATTTATATTTTACTAAAACCTCTCAAGTGCTATGTGAATCTATTCCAGAAGTGTCCACTGAATAAATTTGGCTCTCAGTATTCACGGATCAAGAATTGTTTCTAAGAGTGAATACAGGTCATGCATGGTATTAATGAGTAAGTATAAAATAGATTTCAGTTCAGTTCAGTCTTTCAATCATGTCCAACTCTTTGCAACCCCATGAATCTCAGCACGCCAGGCCTCCCTGTCCATCACCAACTCCCGGAGGTCACTCAGACTCATGTCCATCAAGTCAGTTATGCCATCCAGCCATCTCATTCTCTGTCATCCCCTTCTCCTGCCCCCAGTTCTTCCCAGCATCAGAGTCTTCTCCAATGAGTCAACTGTTCACATGAGGTGGCCAAAGTACTGGAGTTTCAACTTTAGTATCATTCCTTCCAAAGAACACCCAGGGCTGATCTCCTTCAGAATGGACTGGTTGGATCTCCTTGCAGTCCAAGGGACTCTCAAGGGTCTTCTCCAACACCACAGTTCAAAAGCATCAATTCTTCAGTGCTCAGCCTTCTTCACAGTCCAACTCTCACATCCATACATGACCACAGGAAAAACCATAGCCTTGACCAGATGGACCTTTGCTGGCAAAGTAATGTCTCTGCTTTTGAATATGCTATCTAGGTTGGACATAACTTTCCTTCCAAAGAGTAAGCGTCTTTTAATTTCATGGCTGCAGTCACCATCTGTAGTGATTTTGGAGCCCAGAAAAATAAAGTCTGACACTGTTTACACTGTTTCCCCATGTATTTCCCATGAAGTGATGAGACCGGATGCCATGATCTTCATTTTCTGAATGTTGAATTTTAAGCCAACTTTTTCACTCTCCTCTTTCACTTTCATCAAGAAGCTTTTTAGTTCCTCTTCACTTTCTGCCATAAGGGTGGTGTCATCTGCATATCTGAGGTTATTGATATTTCTCCCAGCAATCTTGATTCCAGCTTGTGTTTCTTCCAGTCCAGCTTTTCTCATGATGTACCCTGCATATAAGTTAAATAAGCAGGGTGACAATATACGAACTTGACGTACTCCTTTTCCTATTTGGAACCAGTCTGTTCCATGACCAGTTCTAACTGTTGCTTCCTGACCTGCATACAGATTTCTCAAGAGGCAGGTCAGGTGGTCTGGTATTCCCATCTCTTTCAAAATTTTCCACAGTTTATTGTGATCCACACAGTCAAAGTATATATTTTTCATATTTTTGCCTGAAAAATTCTGTGGACAGAGAAAGCTGGCAACTACAATCCAAAGGGCCACAAAGAGTTGGACACAACTGAGCAACACAACAAGCATGCATAATATGTATAATAGATCACACAAGATACTCAGTCACATATCACAATAACACAACAGAACAAATGTTCTGTACTTGCCACTGTCTTTAATAGACCCATATGTTTTCTAAAACAGAAAATATTAATGCTATAAATTTTAAATAGTAACCCCAAATCAGATAAAATTTTTTGTAAAATTAAAAATATAATACAAAATATGACTACTTCAAATATTTAAAGATGAGTCTTGTATGAATATAGGACAGGGTACAAATTTATCATGATCATATTACATTCATTTGGTTGTAAGAAAATTTGTACAGTTTATACAATAGGGGAAAAATGTTTGTTTCAGAGATGTTTAATATATTTTAAATAGCATGTTTAACTTATCAGTAGGAATATTAAAACAAGAAAAGTAACAGCTTTTCTTCACTTAGTAAGTACATGGTTATTACCTGCATTTTAAGATCCTGAATCCAAATTCTCTTTCCTATGTATCTTGGACAAAATGCTACTTTTAATGAACTTATACATGATGTGGAGTCAGAATATATTCTTTTCATTAAAAAGTAATATTGGAAGATACATCACACAAATGAGATATGACTTGACTTCCTCTAGTTATGGGCAAGGGTAAAAGGTTGATGCCCAATGTTACTGGTATGATTTAATTATTTCCTGGAAGTTTCAATAGTTTGTATAAAAAGAGATGAAAATTTCCATTATCAGTAGTTGACATAATAGTCTACCTTTAAACCTTAGACAAATCAATTGGAAAGCTATTACACCTACAAATAAGATTCACTAAAGTGCCCACTTACATAGTGAAAATACAAAAATCAGTATTCATGCAAGTTAGTCATCCTTTAAGTATCAGTTTAAATATTATCCTCCAGATTAAATTTTAAATAAGATCTTACATCACTGTCATTCCTTCATAGTTTTACCACCTTAGTAATATTGTGATTGTTTATATTATAAAAATAGTAAATTTACTATTTCAAACATAATACTAAAGAAATGTTTAAAATATGACCAATTCTAAAGTTCACTTGGAAGAATAAATCAGTGCAAATAATTAAAACATTTCTATGAGGGAAAATGATAAATGAATAACTATACCACAATCAATTAAATGCATTACCACTTTAAAAGCTTAAAATTATGTGATTTTGGCTCAGGAACAAAAAAATATTTCACATAGCAAAACAATGTGATCAAATAAGTAAGAAGAGAAAACTGGCTTTGAAATTTAATATCTTAATTTTATTTATTTTTTTCCTTATGACACGACATATATGATTTTTTCCAATATTTTTAATGAAAACAAGTAATTTAAAATAAGGTGTTGAATTTAAAACATGACATATTTACCCACTGACTTCAAAATCCAGATTGCTATTAAACCCATTCTGGTCAGTCTTTAACTGTTTTTCTCACCTCCTCACAGTTTGATGTCTTCTGTCCAATATCAATGAAATACCTGCAACAGTGGTATGAGTCATCACTGGTATGTGAGCAAACAGTAATTATACAAATGCAATGGCAGGTGAAAAGTCAGAGCAGAGAGCCAGTATTTCTCTCCATATTTTAAACACCCACACACTCTATTTAAAAAAAAAAAAAAAAATCTTTCCCCCTCAGGATTTCTGATCATTTTCTACACATTTTTGTTTTTTCTTTCCTTCAATATTCAAAATATCCATATGTTAGTTTGGGGAGTGAAAAAAGCATACTTGGTACATATTCAGAATTTTGGCAAGGCAAGCTTTTTTAGTCATATCTGAAATGGGTGGTACTGGAAAATATGCTTTCTTTGGGGATCATGTAGTTTTTCAACTTATTTCTTTCTAATTGTTAAGTGCGGCCTCAAAGGTCATTTTAAGTCTCAGTGACAGAATTTTTTACAGCTGTGAAACTGTCTTTAAAAAAAAAAAAAAAACAGTACTCTGTGACAACCTAGAGGAGTGGGATGGGGTAGAGGGCAGGAAAGAGGTTCAAGAGAGAGAGAGCATATGTATACTAATGGCTGGTTCACATTGTTGTATAGCTAAAACCAACACAATATCATAAACCAATTATCCTCCAATGAAAATAAAAATTTTTGTAAAGCAATTATCCTTCAATAAAAAATAAATTAATAAAATAAAATAAAAAACTCTTAAAAAATTAATATGTCCCATAGAAGCCCTTGGACTGCACCGTCATATGTCATTGAAAGGACATGCTGTCCACCTTTTAATCTTATTTCCTAATATTCAAGTTTTATATAATTTTTCTGATACATACTTCTACAATCTCTGTGTAGTAAGAAAAAATATGGTGAATCATGTAATGGCTCTCAAAATCTTTGTCTAAATTTGACAAATGCTGTTTCTACTCATATTTAATTGATTAAAAAAAAAAAAAAAAAACAGCAACATGGCCATGCTGATGCTACTGCTGCTAAGTCACTTCAGTCATGTCCGACTTTGTGTGACCCCATAGACGGCAGCCCACCAGGGTCCACCGCCCCTGGGATTCTCCAGGCAAGAACACTGGAGTGGGTTGCCATTCCTTCTCCAATGCATGAAAGTGAAAAGTGAAAGTTAAGTCGCTCAGTCATGTCCGACTCTTAGCGACTCCATGGACTGCAGCCTACCAGGCTCCTCCGTCCATGGGATTTTCCAAGCAAGAGTACTGGAGTGGGGTGTCATTGCCTTCTCCAACATGGCCATGCTGCTGCTGCTGCTGCTGCTACATTGCTTCAGTCCTGTCCGACTCTGTGCGACCCCATGTACTGCAGCCTACCAGGCTTCTCCATCCATGGGATTTTCTGGGAAACAGTACTGGAGTGGGGTGCCATTGCCTTCTCCCCAACATGGCCATGCTGCTGCTGCTGCTGCTGCTGCTAAGTCGCTCCAGTCGTGTCCGACTCTGTGCGACCCCATAGACGGAAGCCCACCAGGCTCCCCCGTCCCTGGCATTCTCCAGGCAAGAACACTGGAGTGGGTTGCCATTTCCTTCTCCAATGCATGAAAGTGAAAAGTGAAAGTGTAGTCGCTCAGTCGTGTCCAACTCTTAGCAACCCCATGGACTGGAGCCTACCAGGAACCTCCGTCCATGGGATTCTCCAGGCAAAAGTATTGGGGTGGGGTGCCATTGCCTTCCCCCAACATGGCCATACCTAACAACAAACATGGTAGGACATTGCATTTTGATCATGTGCCTGAAAACTAGATAGACACAGAGTGGAGAGAGCATAAAATGGAGTTTTTCAAAGACAAAATAATTGGAATTGGTTCCATCATTTAACAAACTCAGTGTAAGTCTTATTTTTTGCAGTATTCTGTATTCTGGATCTCATCTACCATATTAGTCTTTTTAAAAGTGTCAGTTGCTCAACCATGTCCAACTCTTTGCAACCCCATGGACTGTAGTCTGCCAGGCTCCTCTGTCCATGGAATTCTCCATTCAAGAATACTGGAGTGGGTTGCCATTCCCTTCCCCAGGAGATCTTTCTGACTGAGGGATCAAACCTGGGTCTCCTGCATTGCAGGCAGAGTCTTTACCAATTTTTTAAGGAACCATTTTTTCTTGGTCTTAATCCTCTATAGTTTAGCTTTCTTACTCCCCCCACCCCAGCTTTATTGAAGTACAATTGATGAATAAAACTTGTACAGATTTAAGATGAACAGTGTATTTTGAAATAATCCATATTCAAAGTAATTAATAATATCCTTCATTTAACATAGAACCTATGTGTATATGTGTGTGTGTGTGTGTGTTATGAGAACACTTACAATGGATATTTACCCAGAAGTGGGTTTGCTGGATTGCAACATAGGTCTATTTTTGATTTTTTTGAGAAACTGCATAGTTTTCCATTATAACTGCATCAATTTAGATTCTCACAGTGTATTAGCATTTCTGTTTCTCCACATCCTTGCCAATGCTTATCATTTGTCTTTTTGATATTAGCCATTCCAACAGATGTAAAGTAGTATCTCATTGTGGTTTTAATTTGCATTTCCTGATGACTAGTGAAGTTGAGCATCTTTTCAAGTCAATTGTTTCTTTGTTGATGTTATGTCTGGGTCATCTATTTAGTAAGATTTGCTTAATAATTTAGGTGCTTTTATGTTAGGAGCATATATATTTATAGTTGTTATAACTTTCTATTGAATTGGCCCATTTATCATATACTTAGCTACTTTGTCTTTAGAGACAGCTTTAAATTTAAAGTCTATTCATGTAATTATAGTGATAGCTTTTTATTGATAACAGAATTGATAAGGGAATATTCATGCTAATGTCAATGATCTATACTCAGGGAACTCTAAGAAGTGGGAATTATTTGGAATAGGTTGAAATTTTACCTGTTACATAAAATTATAAAGGTAGATGGAACCCAGTCTGCGGCTCCTTCTATCACCATCAAATTACATAGTCCATAAATTTGATGGGAATTAGTTTGATAGTCTCCTAATATTTACCAGTTCTGATTCTGCTAAGCTTTCTATAAGATTGAGTGAAGAATATTGTGCTTTCAAAACTTACTATTAATAACTGGGTCTATAAATGGATAAATGGCTTTACTTTCACTTTAAAGTTATATGTGAATTGAGAAAGGTCACAGAGCTTGAGTTTGTAAGTTTGAAGATAATTTCAGACAATGACTATAAGATCTCTTTGCCACCAAGTTGTTCTGAGTTGATTGTATCAACATCAGAGGTGTTTTGCAATGTAAATAATTGTGCAGACTAGGAGATACTGGAGAAGGCAATGGCACCCCACACCAGTACTCTTGCCTGGAAAATGCCATGGATGGAGGAGCCTGGTAGGCTGCAGTCCATGGGGTCGCTAGGAGTCAGACATGACTGAGCGACTTCACTTTCACATTTCACTTTCATGCATTGGAGAAGGAAATGGCGACCCACTCCAGTGTTGTTGCTTGGAGAATCCCAGGGATGGGGGAGACTGGTGGGGTGCCATCTATGGGGTTGCACAGAGTCAGACACGACTGAAGCAACTTAGCATTAGGAGCAGCAGTAGCAGGAAATACTAGTTCTGTTTCACAGGTGATAGCATCAAACATCTGGAGTCAATATTTCTGAGAAAATTTAAAAATGGCATCATTAGTATTATTTACACTAATAGAAACTAATAGAAGTTTAAGGTATAATATAGATATAAAATTTAAAATATGTGTTCTTTTTTCTCTTCATTTATCAAGTTTTATGTATTTTTATCTTAAAATATATCTTAATTAATATTCTTATATTTCTGTTTTACCATTATAGTTTTAAAATTGCTGTAGTGCTTTCTTTCACAAACCTCAAATAGTACCTGAATAAATGAACCTTATCTTTACGAAAGCTTTTTTGCTTCTACTGAGGCTATAAATTAGAGACTTGCAAAATTATGATGTCTAACATTTTATTTGCAAGTGCTGAAACAGCTAAATAGATAGACAGAGATATAGAAAAATAAACCCCGAACAACTGAGAGCTAAAAACAAATGGATTTTATGCATTTTTAAAATTAAAATTTATTTAGTTCAATTCAATTCAGTTCAGTCGCTCAGTCATGTCTGACTCTGCGACCCCATGAACTGCAGCATGCCAGGCCTCCCTATCCATCACCAGCTCTTGGAGGTCACTCAGACTCACACCCATCAAGTCAGTGATGCCATCCAGCCATCTCATCCTCTGTCGTCCCCTTTTCCTCCTGCCCCCAATACCTCCCAGCATCAGAGTCCTCTCCAATGAGTCAACTCTTCGCATGAGGTGGCCAAAATACCAGAGCTTCAGCTTTAGCATCATTCCTTCCAAAGAAAGCCCAGGGCTGATCTCCTTCAGAATGGACCGGTTGGATCTCCTTGCAGTCCAAGGGACTCTCAAAAGTCTTCTCCAACATCACAGTTCAAAAGCATCAATTCTTCGGTGCTCAGCCTTCTTCACAGTCCAGCTCTCACATCCATACATGACCACAGGAAAGACCATAGCCTTGACTAGGCGAAAATTTGTTGGCAAAGTGATGTCTCTGCTTTTGAATATGCTATCTAGGTTGGTCATAACTTTCCTTCCAAGGAGTAAGCGTCTTTTAATTTCATGGCTGCACTCACCATCTGCAGTGATTTTGGAGCCCAGAAAAAGAAAGTCTGACACTGTTTCCACTGTTTCTCCATCTATTTCCCATGTAGTGATGGGACCAGATGCCATGATCTTCGTTTTCTGAATGTTGAGCTTTAAGCCAACCTTTTCACTCTCCACTTTCACTTTCATCAAGAGGCTTTTTAGTTCCTCTTCACTTTCTGCCATAAGGGTGGTATCATCTGCATATCTGAGGTTATTGAGATTTCTCCCGGCAATCTTGATTCCAGCTTGTGTTTCTTCCAGTCCAGCATTTCTCATGATGTACTCTGCATATAAGTTAAATAAACATGGTGACAATATACAGCCTTGACGTACTCCTTTTCCTATTTGGAACCAGTCTGTTGTTCCATGACCAGTTCTAACTGGTGCTTCCTGACCTGCATACACATTTCTCAAGAGGGAGATCAGGTGGTCTGGTATTCCCATCTCTCTCAGAATTTTCCACAGTTTATTGTGATCCACACAGTCAAAGGCTTTGGCATAGTCAATAAAGCAGAAATAGATGTTTCTCTGGAACTCTCTTGCTTTTTCGATGATCCAGCAGATGTTGCCAATTTGATCTCTGGGTCCTCTGCCTTTTCTAAATCCAGCTTGAACATCAGGAAGTTCACGGTACACATACTGCTGAAGCCTGGCGTGGAGAATTTTGAGCATTACTTTACTAGCGTGTGAGATGAGTGCAATTGTGCGGTAAATAGCTGCGAAAAGAAGAGAAGTGAAAAGCAAAGGAGAAAAGGAAAGATATAAACATCTGAATGAAGAGTTCCAAAGAATAGCAAGAAGAGATAAGAAAGCCTTCTTCAGCGATCAATGCAAAGAAATAGAGGAAAACAACAGAATGGGAAAGACTAGGGATCTATTCAAGAAAATCAGAGATACCAAAGGAACATTTCATGCAAAAATGGGCTCGATAAAGGACAGAAATGGTATGGACCTAATGGCAGCAGAAGATATTAAGAAGAGGTGGCAAGAATACACAGAAGAACTGTACAAAAAAGAGCTTCACGACCCAGATAATCAGGATGGTGTGACCACTGACCTAGAGCCAGACCTCCTGGAATGTGAAGTCAAGTGGGACGTAGAAAGCATCACTACTAACAAAGCTAGCGGAGGTGATGGAATTCCAGTGGAGCTATTCCAAACCCTGAAAGATGATGCTGTGAAAGTGCTGCACTCAATATGCCAGCAAATCTGGAAAACTCAGCAGTGGCCACAAGATTGGAAAAGGTCAGTTTTCATCCCAATCCCAAAGAAAGGCAATGCCAAAGAATGCTCACATTACCGCACAATTGCACTCATCTCACACGCTAGTAAAGTAATGCTCAAAATTCTCCAAGCCAGGCTTCAGTAATACGTGAACCGTGAACTTCCTGATGTTCAAGCTGGATTTAGAAAAGGCAGAGGAACCAGAGATCAAATTGCCAACATCCGCTGGATCATGGAGAAAGCAAGAGAGTTCCAGAAAAACATCTATTTCTGCTTTATTGACTATGCCAAAGCCTTTGACTGTGTGGATCCCAATAAACTGTGGAAAATTCTGAAAGAGATGGGAATACCACACCACCTGATCTGCCTCTTGAGAAATCTGTATGCAGGTCAGGAAGCAACAGTTAGAACTGGTCATGGAACAACAGACTGGTTCCAAATAGGAAAAGGAGTACGTCAAGGCTGTATATTGTCACCATGTTTATTTAACTTATATGCAGAGTACATCATGAGAAATGCTGGACTGGAAGAAACACAAGTTGGAATCAAGATTGCTGGGAGAAATATTAATAGCATCAGATATGCAGATGACACCGCCCTTATGGCAGAAAGTGAAGAGGGGCTAAAAAGCTTCTTGATGAAAGTGAAAGTGGAGAGTGAAAAGGTTGTCTTAAAGCTCAACATTCAGAAAACGAAGATCATGGCATCTGGTCCCATCACTACATGGGAAATAGATGGGGAAACAGTGGAAACAGTGTCAGACTTTGTTTTTCTGGGCTCCAAAATCACTACAGATGGTGACTGCAGCCATGAAATTAAAAGACACTTACTCCTTGGAAGGAAAGTTATGACCAACCTAGATAGCATATTCAAAAGCAGAAACATTACTTTGCCAACAAAGATTCACCTAGTCAAGGCTATGGTCTTTCCTGTGGTCATGTATGGATGTGAGCGCTGGACTGTGAAGAAGGCTGAGCGCCGAAGAATTGATGCTTTTGAACTGTGGTGTTGGAGAAGACTCTTGAGAGTCTCTTGGACTGCAAGGAGATCCAACCAGTCCATTCTGAAGGTGATCAGCCCTGGGGTTTCTTTGGAAGGAATGATGCTAAAGCTGAAACTCCAGTATTTTGGCCACCTCATGCGAAGAGTTGACTCATTGGAGAAGACTCTGATGCTCGGAGGGATTGAGGGCAGGAGGAGAAGGGGACGACAGAGGATGAGATGTCTGGATGGCATCACTGACTCGATGGATGTGAGTCTGAGTGACCTCTGGGAGTTGGTGATGGACAGGGAGGCCTGGCGTGCTGCAGTTCATGGGATCGCAAAGAGTCGGACAGCACTGAGCGACTGATTTGATCTGATCTGATGGACACCTTATCTTTGACAAAGGAGGCAAGAATATACAATGGATTAAAGACAATCTCTTTAACAAGTGGTGCTGGGAAAACTGGTCAAACACTTGTAAAAGAATGGAACTAGAACACTTTGTAACACCATACACAAAAATAAACTCAAAATGGATTAAAGATTAAATGTGAGACCAGAAACCATAAAACTCCTAGAGGAAAACATAGGCAAAACACTCTCTGACATACATCACAGCAGGATCCTCTATGACCCACCTCCCAGAATATTGGAAATAAAATAAAAAATAAATAAATGGGACCTAATTAAACTTAAAAGCTTCTGCACAACAAAGGAAACTATAAGCAAGGTGAAAAGACAGCCTTCAGAATGGGAGAAAAGAATAACAAATGAAGCAACAGACAAACAACTAATCTCGAAAATATAAGCAACTCCTACAGCTCAATTCCAGAAAAATAAATGACCCAATTAAGACACTACTTTTTAAAAATTGGTGAGCAAGGAACTTAAGACTGGAAATATATATGTACATGACTGCAATAGTTATATATTTTTGTTGTAAAATATATAGTAAATAAATAAATTTATTTTAAAAATAAAGTTTATCATAATACAATCTTTTTATCTTTAATCATGTGATTTTATCTTCTAATCATATTTTGAGTATTTACCCCCCCCAAAAAAAGTCATTGAAAGATGGCAAAGCAGTAAAAATCTTGCATTGTCAAAAGTACTGAGACTTGAGAGATAGACAAGCATTTACCCCTTATTATTTTATATCCAACCCATAAAATTTAAAGTTGTATGCAATGTCAATGGGCATTCAAAACCATTTTAAAGCTTTTATTTTTTCTTATCAGTTACACAAGTTATGCCACTAATTCATAGCAGAAAGCAAGTAGAAAATTCACCATTTGCAACCAGGATGCCCTTCAGTAGGTGAATGTATAAATAAATTATATATGTTCCAGTAATGGAATTCACACCAAAACAACAACAACAAAAGAGTTATCAAGACATGCAAAGGCATGGAGGAAACTTAAATGCATACTACTAATGAAATAATCCAATATATTCTGTATGATGTTATATGATGGGCACATGTCACTATACATTTGTCCAAAATCGGAATGGACAACACAAAGAGTGAACTATAATGGAAACTATGCACTTTGGATGAAAATAATGTGTCAATGTAGGATTCATTAATTATAACAAATGTGCCACTCTTGTGGCAGTGTGAATAATAGATAGGGAGGCTATGAACCTGTAGGAGGATAGATATATGGAAAATATCTGTGCCTTCACCTCAATTTTACTGTAAATTCAAAACTTCTATAAAAAATAGTTATTTCATATTTCAGAATTATAGGTTATGAGTTATGTTAATCATCACCTAAAACTGTAAAATTAAATATATATATTTACAAAAGACATTGGCCAATTTTTATTTAGAAAATATTTTATGAAATTGATACAGAATACTGTAATAATGTAAAGTGTCTTCTGATATTCAATTTATAACCATAAGGCTTATGATTATTACCTGATAAGTTTCCTTTCTTTTTACAACTTGCAGCTCCATTTCTAAGCTCCCATTTGCTCCTCAAGTCACACTAATAAAGCACCTACCTCTATACGGTTCTAAAGTAATTGTTGTTAAGTAGAATCCAATATTCATCACTTTGACAATTCCAATAGCACCACATCTATATTTTCATTTTATAGCCTCTTACCAGTTTTTGTCCAACTGGCAAATAGTTTTATTTTCAAATTTCTTTTATTCTTAATCTCTGTGCTGTATAATTTAAACACAATTTGTAAACCGTCTTCACTTTATCAGTTATTTTCAATGAATACTTAAAAATCTAGAGAGGTAAGAAGCTGATATATATACACAATGGATATTATTATTGTGGCTCTTAGGTATTCATTATAGTGTTTTATATCTGTTATATTTGAGCATTATGTGACATCTATTAGCTTGCTGATACTTATTGTATGAACTTTCAATAGCACATAATTTGCAAAAAAGTTTTTTGTTTCCATTCCATTTTATAGATGCCTGATGAACTGTGAATAGACATTTTTTTCTTTAATATATAGGTACATTATATCCATATTATCCTATTTTCCAGGACTTTCATTTGAAGTATTAAGCAATGTGATTTAACTGTCATAGACTAAAGACTGTATTTGTAAAATCTATTTCATCATTTCCAATAAAGCATATCTAAAACAGAAGTAGAAATCAATATCAAATTATTTTGAGCTCTATAAAAAGACAGCTATTTCATTAAGCTTTCTTACACTATATAAATACCAAATTAAATGATTCTTAAATTCCTAATTATTTTTGACTCAGTGCCATACTCTACATATACCAGAAACTATTGAAAAACTATTCTGGAAAAACATCTATAATAGAGTAATATATAAATAAAATTGTAAAATTCAGAATTATATTTATATTCATATTTAATTGAGTCCCTTACTGTAGATACTTCAGTATTTTGATCTGTTCGCATCAAATCTTGGTGAATAATATTTCACTCCTCTACAGTAAATCTTATTAAGTGAAACTGGATACAATTTCATGCTGGCTCAGAAGAATAGAGTTGGATGCACATTGATGTTTTGGAGTTCCTAACGGAAAGTTGTTTTAAGCAAGTTGCAATAATCCAATTTCATTTTGACAAGTTACTGCTAAATGTCACTCAGGGATATTTAAAAATATTTGTCAACTTCAAAAATAAAATTTTAAAGTTGAAAAAGGGATAATGTATATCATTTATGTCAAAACCATTCGTTCTAAATTTGAGAAAACTGTTGCACAGAGGTTATAAGTAATGTGCTTAGTCACATAGCTAATGGATATGTGAAATTAGAAAATAATTTTTTGCTGTGACTACATTTTAATTTGTATTGCTTTGCAGAAAGAAAGCCACAGAAAGAGATATTTGGGAATGGAGCCAAGTCTTTTAAATGCAAGGTTAAAGAAACTTTTCCAGGAAAAGATTGTGACTTAGATATTATTTCTTGTTACATTTCCTGAGCCTCTAGTCCAAAGAGTGTATCAGTAGATCCTTGTATTTAACATAAGACTACACGAAACCACGTTTTTCTGAGACTGACTCAATGAGTAGTAGCATTGAGTTTTCTTATTGAATCACAGATGAGGGCTCTGAGTACATTGCTCCACTGAAGGAGTTTAGTTATTTTGTGGAGCTGTAGGGGTATTGATGTAAATTGTTCTCACAAAGTTTCTAGACAATGTCCTCAAGATCATTTAACTCACTATAGGCTTAGTTAATGTTTAAGAAGTGAAAGAACTCAGAACATAAAATGGACACAACGTTTCAGAATTGAGAGAAACTGAGGATGCTAAACAGCATACTTTAAGAATAGCCAACAGACCCAGATTCAAAGTCAATAGAATCCTCAGAACATACACATATAGATTAATTTTTAAAAAATAAATAAATAATAAAATAAAATAATATGCTAATATAAAAAAACCACTTTATAAAATCATTCATAAGAAAATTTTTCAAGATATATGCCACTGCTGCCAAGTCGCTTCAGTCGTGTCTGACTCTGTGCGACCCCAGAGATGGCAGCCCACCAGGCTCCCCCGTCCCTGGGATTCTCCAGGCAAGAACACTGGAGTGGGTTGCCATTTCCTTTTCCAATGCATGAAAGAGAAAAGTGAAAGTGAAGTCTCTCAGTCATGTCCGACTCCTAGCGACCCCATGGACTGCAGCCAACCAGGCTCTTCCATCGATGGGATTTTCCTGTTAAGAGTACTGGAGTGGGGTGTCATTGCCTTCTCCATATATACCACATAAAAGAAAATAATGACAAGTAAATAAGATTGTTTTGCCTAGTAATCATCCATTCCAAATTAACTGAGATCCTACAGTATGCTGCTGCTAAGTCGCTTCAGTCGTGTCCGACTCTGTGCGACCCCATAGATGGAAGCTCACCAGGCTCCCCTGCCCCTGGGATTCTCCAGGCAAGAACACTGGAGTGGGTTGCCATTTCCTTCTCCAATGCAGGAAAGTGAAAAGTGAAAAGTGAAGTCGCTCAGTCGTGTCCGACTCTTAGCGACCCCATGGACTGGAGCCTACCAGGCTCCTCCGTCCATGAGATTTTCCAGGCAAAAGTACTGGGGTGGGGTGCCATTGCCTTCCCCTATCCTACAGTATAGCTGATAATATTTTAGATGCTAGGTAAACAATAGAAAATAAGACACAGTCGTAACCTCGGTTATTTCAAAATATGCAGAGAAATGCACATTCGAAAGTCAAGATGTATAAGAAATCTAATGAAAGAAAGTAGATAGGTTATAAAAGTGAAAGTGATAAGGTCGCTCAGTCGTGTCCGACTCTGCGACCCATGGGCTATACAGTCCATGGAATTCTCCAGGCCAGAATAATGAAGTGGGTAGCCTTCCCCTTCTCCAGCGAATCTTCCCAACCCAGGGATTGAACCCAGGTCTCCCACATTGCAGGCGGATTCTTTAAAGCTGAGCCACAGGGAAGATAGGTTATAAAGTTGAAGAATAATAGAGATGATTCTTTGACTGTTTTAATGAAGCAGTAAGACTTTTCTAGTAAATAATGGTGGAGGAGAATTCCAATGATAGTGATGAAAATTGCACTTTTGCAGATGGCTGATTGTGTGGGGATTTAGAAAAATGCCTGGAAAGTCCCTGACATTTTCACTTAACTTCTCTTGCCTAGAGAATAGCTACCCAGTCCATTATTCTTGCCTGGAGAATTCTATGGACAGAGGAACCTGGAGGCCTACAGTCCACGGGGCTGCAAAGAGTCGGGCATGACTGAGTGAATAACACTTTTCTTTTGCCTCAAGAGTATTCATAAATCTTTGCCAAACTAAATGTTTTTGTATTCTGATACAAGGCATGCAGATTTTAGAACAGGGGCTGAGAATAAGTATTTTTGATACATTAAAAAAAAAAAAAAAAAAAAAACTGGATGTAAGAAATAAGTTATGTGACAAAAAAAGACTTTGAATACTTAAAAAACTGAATAAGTGGTTGAATTATTAAAACATAAAACTTTTTATAAAAGCTTTCCTATGAGTCTGTCATGTTGTTTTCTCATGTTGTTTGTAATTCTAGGCACTGCCATTCTCCAACATCATGTCTTTCTGTCAGCCTCAGTGTCTAGTCAGTTTCTACTTTGATCATGGGTTGTATGTGCATGCATGCTGTCACTCAGTCATGTCTGACTCTTTGGAACCCATAGGCCATAGCCTGCAGACTTCTTTCTCTATGGAATTTTCAAGGCAAGAATACTGGATTGGTTTGCCATTTCCTACTCCAGGGGATCTTCCCGACCCAGGGATCAAACTCGTGTGTCTTGCATTTCCTGCATTGGCAGGAGGATTCTTTACCACTGTGCCACCTGGGAAGCTCAATCATGGGCTGTTTGTATCCAATTTGTTTTCATTGGTCAAATTGTTAAACAGATTGTTGCCAGATAGCCATGTCAAGTACTCTGCTAGAAGCCAGTTGCAGTGATTATCCCAGATGTCACTTTCTAGTGCCAAGTATTATATTTTTTTGCATGTTTTTGTTTTTGCATTGCAATTATCATTGTATAAAGCCTGCTAAAATATATCTATATTTTCTACTAGAGATAAAAATTGGTGATATCTGTTAATGTCCCATATGGCTATGTCTGCAATACAAATAAGGCATTATTCACATAATGAAGTCATAGAAAATGTTCTTATCACTTACGGATCTCTATTTTCTCTTTGTTTCTTATCTGTGAACTTTCTTCCATTATTTAAAGTAAAATACTTGTATTTGAGAATTTTCACTCTTCATTTTTCCCTTTTCTAAAAGGAGAGGGTGATCTTACTTTGCATTCCTACTTTTATCTCTTCAAGTTCAAAACAGGAACTGTCTCTAAGGAAACTTATATTAATTATCATGTATGTCAAAATGCAAACATTGTCAAATGTGTCAGGCCAAGCCTTATCTACTCTATATTCCATTCTCTCAGGTCACTAAACAATGAATATAAATTATTAGATTTAATCAATATAGTTTGGTTACTTAGTAATCATGAAATGCCTATTTGTATGGTACTATTTCAAATTTATATAAATTTGCAAATTTACAGAACATATTTTATAGAAGTATATTAATTTTAAACATGCTTAATGTAAGGGATGTATCTTGTTATATATGGGAGGTATCATGCTCTTTACTTTGTTACTAACAAATTCTAAATAAAAAATATGTTTTCAATTAGATAGAGCTGTTTCCCAAAGTGATAAAGCCTCATTGGCATAAACATGTCTTTCAAATTTAAAATAAACTTAAAGTATTATAATTGGGCTAATTTGACCATGTGGGCTTGGCGTGCTGCAGTTCATGGGGTCGCAAAGAGTCGGACACGACTGAGCGACTGATCTGATCTGATCTGACCATGTGAAAAGATATACTTTATTAGTGTATTGCATCTTTACATGTAATTAAAATGAATCCAAAAGCTTGGGTTTTGACTGACAGTTACTTTCTTTCCACAATGATTATAGAACTTTAGCATAGTACATCTCCTGAACATCTTATTTCAAATCTGGAAGAAAGGTGTTCAAATCTTCCTTCCTTCAAAAGCAAATCTTCCTTCAAAATACTCATCAAAGCACTGCATCATACTACAGATTGATAAAGTATGAAGATCAAAAGCATAGATTCTTCATAGAGATGCTGCTGCTTAGTTGTGATGGCCTAGATTCAAGTCTTGGTTTGTTCAGTTTCTCCTTTTTGACCAAAGTCAAGTCACCTAAAAAGTCTAATCCACAATCCTACTTATTTTACAGTTATTTCTGTGTATTTCAAGAATTCATCAAGGTAAAGAATAGTGCTCTGTAAATGGTAGGAATACAAAAAAATGTTGATGTTTAATTAAATATATAAAACACACAGCCAAAATAATTGCAAATACTAAGTTCCTTAATATTCAGTTTCTCTAGTTCTATTTACTTTGTTCCTTCATTCATGTATCTGTGAAATTATCCATTTTTTCAAGCCAATCTAAATTTATGAATATATTAATATATGATATCAGTTAATCAATTTGAAATGGACTTGTTCTCACTAATTGACTCTTATTCAGAGTGTTTATTATTCTAGTCATCTTTTTGACAGTCTAACTATGGGATTGTCAATTAAAAAATAATAAAATATTTCAAGCCAGAGTTATAAGAACATCAGAGAATTCCAAGTGGGATAATTAAATACATATTATCATTATTTATTGTTAATTTTATTTATTAATAATAATAATACCAGACACTCCACTAGAAAATACATAGTATCCAAAATTCAGAAAAGCCAATTATTATAGACAGAGATTAAAAAAAAAAAAAAATAAAATAAAATAAAACACTGATGGCAGAAAAAAAAAAGACAAAAACAGAAGCAGATTTTGTACAGAAAACAGCAAACTAGAAGTTGTACAGAAAGGAAAAAATAATCCTACTGACCAGGTATTCCATTATAAACAAAAATATTTTGCAAAAAAAAAAGTAAAAAAAAAAGCATTGTCAGAAAAGTAAAATATGAAAGAATACAATGCCAGCATATCAGTGACATAGGAAAATGTAAAGGAAATTTTTCAGACAGGCACTAGACATGACATAGTTGTATAAGTCAAACATGAGGAATGCTGGAGAGAATTAATAAAAAAAGGTAAGTTAATTTTTTTTCATTTTAATTGCTAAAATATAGTTCAGTTCAGTTCAGTTACTCAGTCATGTCTGACTCTATGCGACCCCATGAATTGCAGCATGCCAGGCCTCCCTGTCTATCACCATCTCTCAGAGTCTACCCAAACCCATATTCATCCAGTTGGTGATGCCATCCAATGATCTCGTCCTCTGTCGTCCCCTTCTCCTCCTGCCTTCAATCTTTCCCAGCATCAGGGTCTTTTCAAATGAGTCAGTTCTTCACATCAGGTGGCCAAAGTACTGGAGTTTCAGCTTAAACATCAGTCCTTCCAATGAACACCCAGAACTGATCTCCTTTAGGATGGACTGGTTGGATCTCCTTGAAGTTCAAGAAACTCTCAAGAATCTACTCCAACACCATAGCTCAAAAGCATCAATTTTCTCGTGCTCAGTTTTCTTTATAGTTCAACTCTCATAACAAAACATGACTACTGGAAAAACCATAGCCTTGACTAGATGGACCTTTGTTGACAAAGTAATGTCTCTGCTTTTTAATATGCTGTCTAGTTTGGTCATAACTTTTCTTCCAAGGAGTAAGCATCTATTAATTTCATGGCTGCAATCACCATCTGCAGAGATTTTGAAGCCCAGAAAATAAAGTCAGCAATTGTTTCCACTGTTTCCCCATCTATTTGCCATGAAGTCATGGGACCAGATGCCATGATCTTAGTTTTCTGAATGTTGAGCTTTAAGCCAACTTTTTCACTCTCCACTTTCACTTTCATCAAGTGATGATGAAAGTTCTTTAGTTCCTCTTCACTCTCTGCAATAAGGGTGGTGTCATCTGCATATCTGAGGTTACTGATATTTCTCCTGGCAATCTTGATTCTATCTTGTGCTTCCTCCAGCCCAGAGTTTCTCATGATGCACTCTGCATATAATAATCAGGGTGATGATATACAGCCTTGACATACTCCTTTTCCTATTTGGAACCAGTCTGTTGTTCCATGTCCATTTCTAACGGTTGCTTCCTGACCTGCATATAAGTTTCTCAAGAGGCAGGTCAGGTGGTCTGGTATTCCCATCTCTTTCAGAATTTTCCACAGTTTCTTGTGATCCACAAAATCAAAGGCTTTGGCATAGTCAATAAAGCAGAAATAGATGTTTTTTCTGGAACACTCTTGCTTTTATGATGATCCAGCGGATGTTGGCAATTTGATCTCTGGTTCCTCTGCCTTTTCTAAAACCAGCTTGAACATTGGAAGTTCATGGTTCATGTACTGCTGAAGCGTGGCTTGGAGAATTTTGAGCATTACTTTACTAGTGTGTGCTGCTGCTGCCGGTGCTGCTGCTGCTAAGTCACGTCAGTTGTGTCCGACTCTGTGTGACCCCATAGATGGCAGTCCATCAAGCTCCGCTGTCCCTGGGATTCTTCAGGCAAGAACACTGAAGTGGGTTGCCATTTTATTCTTCAATGCATGAAAGGGAAAAGTGAAAGTGAAGTCAGTCGTGTCTGACTCTTCCACTACCCCATGGACTGCAGCCTACCAGGCTCTTCTGTCCATGGGATTTTTCAGGCAAGAGTACTGGAGTGGGTTGCCATTGCCTTCTCTGTTACTAGCATGTGAGATGAGTGCAACTGCGTGGTAGTTTAGCATTCTTTGGCATTACATTTCTTTGCGCATTCTTTGACATTGCCTTTCTTTAGGCTAAAAGATAATTAGCTGTCTAAAGTGAAATTCCACTGTACTATGGTATTTATGTTCTTCCCACATGATACTGGTTGTAAAGAATCTGCCTGCCAAAGCAGGAGATATGAGATGCACGTTTAATCCCTGGGTTGGGAAGATCCCTTGGAAGAAGACAAGGCAGCTCACTCCAATACTCTTGTCTGAAGAATCCCATGGACAGTGGAGCCTGTTGGACTATTGGAAAGAGTCAGACATGATTGAATTGACTTAGAACACACACACACACGGTATTTATAATCCATGAAAAATAAAATGGCGATGTTACAGAGGAGGTTTTAGAAGAATTTTAACTATATCTGAAATAAAATAATAAGGTTATCATTTATAAGTTACCTGGAAGTTCAACGTGATAATTATGTATATTATATGCCTAATGGCTGTCTATCATATTTTTAAAAAGAGATATAACTAATAGTTAGTAAAACTCCTATCTTCCTTCAGAAACTGGACATAGTGGGACACCAGCCTTCATGATTATATTTCAAAGGCTTTTTTCCCAGAGCTCTTGAGAAAGACAGTCTTGATAAAGACTACCAAGAAGCTTTAAAATGTTTACATCTCGAGGAGGGGCTAAGATGGCAGAGGAATAGGACAGGGAGAACACTTTCTCCCCCCACAAATTCATCAAAAGAACATTTAAACGCTGAGTAAATTCCACAAAAGAACTTCTGAATGCTGGCAGAGGACATCAGGCACCCAGAAAAGCAACCCATTGTCTTTGAAAGGAGGTAGGAAAAAATATAAAAGACAAAAAATGAAACAAAGAGGGAGGGACAGAGCTCTGTCCCAGGAACGTGAACATGAATGTGAAGTCGCTCAGTCATGTCCGACTTCTTTGTGACCCCATGGACTGTAGCCTACCAGGCTCCTCTGTCCATGGGATTTTCCAGGCAATAGTACTGCAGTGGATTGCCATTTTCTTCTCCAAGGGATCTTCCCAACCCAGGGATCGAACCCAGGTCTCCCACATTGTAGACAGATGCTTTACTGTCTGAGCCACCAGGGAAGTCCCGTGAAGGGAGTCTTAAAAAGAGATAAGTTTCCAAACACCAGGAAACATTCTCACTGCCGAGTCTGTGCCGAGTCTTTGAAGCACAGAGGGCAACATAACAGGGAGGAAAAATAAATAAACAATTAAAACTCACAGATTACGAGCCCTACAGTAACTCCTCCAGCAGTGAGGCAGCGCAGATGCCTGCATCCGCCATTAGCAAGTGGGGGCTGGGCAGGGAGGTGCGGCGCAGGCTGCATCACTCGCTTAGAGTAAGGATCTGGCCTGAATACCCCCGAGCACTACCTGAGCAAAATAATTTGGGCTAGCAAACCAGACTGTGGGATATCTACCACGCCAAAAGCCACTCCTAACCTAAGACACCGCCAGGCCTGAGCACAGAACAAAGAACTGTACAGAGATAGCTGGCTGCAGACCATTCCACTCCGGTGACAGGCAGCCAGAGCCGGAAGGGGGCAATCACAACCCCAGAGAGACATTATCTACAAAACTGTAAGCAGGCTTCTTTGCTAACTAAAACTTCTTGGGGTTCTGGACGGTCAACATCCACCTGAGATGGTGCACCGGTTGTACACCCAAATAATGGAGTGGTGGGGAGGTGATAAATCGCAGCAACCGCGTTTGCCAAACAACTCATCACCTGAGCTGCTTGGACCTGGGAAGGGCACAAAACACAGGCCCAACTGAGTCTGTGCCTCTGAGGACTACCTGAGTGCCTTAACCTGAGCAGCTTAGACCTGGGAGGTGCAAGCAGCCCAGGGCCAACCCCAGATGGTTCCTGGCAGAGCAACCTAGAGCCTGAGCAGTATGGGCAGGGAGGCTACACTTGCTGTGAGCGAGGGCAGGCCCGATGTGGCTGAGCTGCTGCGCACACGCCAGTGTTATTTATTTGCAGCGTCCCTCCCTCCTCACAGCACAACTGAACAAGTGAGCCTTAAAAAAAAAAAAAAAAAAAAAAGGTGTCCACCACCGCCCCCTTTGTATCAGGGCAGAAATCAGACACTGAAGAGATCAGCAAACAGAAGAAGGTATAACAGAGGGAACCGCCTTGGAAGTGGCAGGCAATAAACTAAAACCCCGTGGTTAGTACTGACTACATAGGAAGGGGCCTATAGATCTTGAGAAATATAAGCCAGAACAAGGAACTAGCTGAAAATGAACTGAATCCACAATACCCACAACAATATCAGAGAAAGTCCTATATATATTTTTACTATTTTTACGATCATTCTCTTTTTTTAAAAAAATTTTAAGTCCTCAATTACTCCTTTAATTTTCACTTTTATAACCTACTATTACTTTACAAAAAAAAAAAAACAACACCTTTTTTTAAAAGCAAATTTTATATATATATTTTTTATAACTTTTGTGACCTTGTTTTATTTTTTTCTTTTCTTTTTCTCTTCTTTCTTTCTTTTTTTTTTTCTTATTTTCTTTAACATTGTATTTTTAAAATTCTAAACTCTGGTCTAGATTTTTAATTTTAGCTTTTTGATATTTGTTATCAATTTTGTGCCTTTTTTTAAATATAACTTTTGTGACTTTTTTTTTCTCTATTTCTCTTCATCTTTTCTTTAACATTGTATTCCTGAAATTCCAAACTCTACTCTAGATCTTTAATTTATGTTTTCTGGTATTTGCTATCAATTTGTACCTATATCTTCTTTATAATTTTTGTTACTTTGTTTGTTTTTGTTTTTTTTTTCTCTTGCTTTTTCTTCTTCTTTTCTTTAACATTGTATTTTTGAAATTCCAAACTCTGGCCTAGATTTTTAATTTTAGCTTTTTGATATTTGTTATCAATTTTGTGCCTTTTTTTATATAACTTTTGTGACTTTTTTTCTCTCTCTTTCTCTTCATCTTTTCTTTAACATTGTATTCCTGAAATTCTGAACTCTACTCTAGATTCTTAATTTATACTTTTTGGTATTTGTTATAAATTTTGTACCAATATCTTCTTTATAATTTTTGTTACTTTGTTTGTTTTTGGTTTCTGATTTTTTTTTCCTCTTTCATCTTCTTTTCTTTAACATTGTATTTTTGAAATTCCAAACTCTGCTCTAGATTTTTAACTTTTGCTTATGGTATTTGTTATCAATTTTGTACCTATATTTTCTTTATAATTTTTGCAACTTTTTATTTCTTTTTCTCTCTTTCTTTTCCTTCTTCTTTTCTTTAACATTGTATTTTTGAAACTCCAAACTCTACTCTAGATTTTTAATTTTTTGCTTTTAGGTATTTGTTACCAATTTTGTACCTGTAAGAACCTAATCTTCAGTACCCATTTTTTACTAGGGAACGAGATTACTGGCTTGACTGCTCTCTCCCTCTCCGGACTCTCCTTTTTCTCCACCAGGTCGCCTGTGTCTCCTCCCCTAACCCCTAACCCTAACTCCCTAACCCCTCTCTACTTTACCCAACTCTGTGAATTTCTGTGTGCTCCAGACGGTGGAAAACACTTAGGGAACAGATTACTGACTGGATCTGTCTCTCTCCTTTTCATTCCCCCTTTAATCCTCCTGGCCACCTCCGTCTGCTTCCTCCCTCTTCTCTTCTCTGTATAACTCAGTGAACATCTCTGAGCAGTCCAGTTATGGATTGCACATAAAGAAGTGATTACTAGTTAGCCCACTCTCTCCACTATTGATTCCACCTCATCTAATTTGGGCCACCTCTAACTCCCTCCTCGCTCTTCTCTTCTCCATGTAATGCTGTGACCTCTCTGGGTGACCCTCACAGTGGAGAAATTTTCCATCTTTAACCTAGATGTTTTATCAATGGTGCTATATAGAAAGAGAAGTTTTGAGACTACTGTTAAAAATAAGACGGATAACTGGAAGCAGGAGGCTTAAGTTCAAACCCTGACTCCTGGGAACATTAACTGACAGGAGCTCATCAAATGTCTCCATACCTACACTGAAACCAAGCACCACACAAGGGCCAACAAGTTCCAGGGCAAGACATACCAAGCAAATTCTCCAGCAACACAGGAACACAGCCCTGAGCTCCAATATACAGGCTGCCCAGAGTCACCCCAAAACAATAGTCATCTCATAACTCATTACTGGACAATTCATTGCACTCCAGAGAGAAGAAATCGAGCTCCACCCACCAGAACACCAACACAAGCTTCCCTAACCAAGAAACCTTGACAAGCCACCTGAACAAACCCACACACAGTGAGGAAACACCACAATAAAGAGAACTCCACAAACTGCCAGAATACAGAAAGGACACCTCAAACTCAGCAATGTAAACAAGATGAAGAGACAGAGGAATACCCAGCAGGTAAAGGAACAGGATAAATGCCCACCAAACCAAACAAAAGAGGAAGAGATAGGAAATCTACCTGATAAAGATTCCAAATAATGATAGTGAAATTAATCCAAAATCTGGAAATCAAAATGGAATCACAGATAAATAGCCTGAAGATGAGGACTGGGAAGATTCAAGAAAGGCTTAACAAGGACCTAGAAGAAATACAAAAGAGTCAATATATAATGAATAATGCAATAAATGAGATCAAAAACACTCTGGAGGCAACAAATAGTAGAATAACAGAGGCAGAAGACAGGATTAGTGAATTAGAAGATAGAATGGTAGAAATAAATGAATCAGAGGAGAAAAAACAAAAAACGAATCAAAAGAAATGAGGACAATCTCAGAGACCTCCAGGAAAATATTAAACCCTACAAGATTCGAATCATAGGAGCCCCAGAAGAAGAAAACAAAAAGAAAAACCATGAGAAAATACTTGAGGAGATAATAGTTGAAAACTTCCCTAAAATGGGGAAGGAAATAATCACTCAAGTCCAAGAAACCCAGAGAGTCCCAAACAGGATAAACCCAAGGCGAAACACCCCAAGACACATATTAATCAAATTAACAAAGATCAAACACAAAGAACAAATATTAAAAGCACCAAGGGAAAAACAACAAATAACACACAAGGGAATCCCCATAAGGATAACAGCTGATCTTTGAATAGAAACTCTCCAAGCCAGGAGGGAATGGCAAGACATACTTAAAGTGATGAAAGAAAATAACCTACAGCCCAGATTATTGTACCCAGCAAGGATCTCATTCAAATATGAAGGAGAAATCAAAAGCTTTACAGACAAGCAAAAGCTGAGAGAATTCAGCACCACCAAACCAGCTCTCCAACAAATACTAAAGGACATTCTCTAGACAGGAAACAGAAAAAGAGTGTATAAATTTGAACCAAAAACAATAAAGTAAATGGCAATGGGATCACACTTATCAATAATTACCTTAAACGTAAATGGGTTGAATGCCCCAACCAATAGACAAAGACTGGCCGAATGGATACAAAAATAAGACCCCTACATATGTTGTCTACAAGAGACCCACCTCAAAACAGGGGACACATACAGACTGAAAGTGAAGGGCTGGAAAAAGATTTTCAATGCAAATAGGGACCAAAAGAAAGCAGGAGTAGCAACACTCATATCAGATAAAATAGACTTTAAAACAAAGGCTGTGAAAAGAGACTAATAAGGTCACTACATAATGATCAAAGGATCAATCCAAGAAGAAGATATAACAATTATAAATATATATGCACCCAACATAGGAGCACCGCAATATGTAAGACAAATACTAACAAGTATGAAAGGAGAAACCAACAATAACACAATACTATTGGGAGACTTTAATACCCCACTCACACCAATGGATAGATCAACTAAACAGAAAATTAACAAGGAAACACAAACTTTAAACAATACAATAGACCAGTTAGACCTAATTGATATCTATAGGACATTTCATCCCAAAACAATGAATTTCACCTTTTTCTCAAGTGCACACAGAATCTTCTCCAGAATAGATTACATCCTGGGCCATAAATCTAGCCTTGGTAAGTTCAGAAAAATTGAAATCATTCCAAGCATCTTTTCTGACCACAATGCAGTAAGATTAGAACTCAATTACAGGAGAAAAACTATTAAAAATTCCAACATATAGAGGCTGAACAACATGCTGCTGAATAAATAACCAACAAATCACAGAAGAAATCAAAAAAGAAATCAAAATTTGCATATAAATGAATGAAAATGAAAACACAACAACCCAAAACCTGTGGGACACTGTAAAATCAGTCCTAAGGGGAAAATTCATAGCAATACAGGCATACCTCAAGAAACAAGAAAAAAATTCAAATAAATAACCTAACTCTACACCTAAAGCAACTAGAAAAGGAAGAAATGAAGCACCCCAAGGTTAGTAGAAGGAAAGAAATCTTAAAAATTAGGGCACAAATAAATGCAAAGGAAACAAAAGAGATCATAGCAAAAGTCAACAAAGCCAAAAGGTGGTTCTTTGAAAGGATGAATAAAATTGACAAACCATTAGCCAGACTCATCAAGAAACAAAGGGAGAAAAATCAAATCAATAAATTAGAAATGAAAATGGAGAGATCACAACAGACAACACAGAAATACAAAGGATTATAAGAGACTACTATCAGCAATTATATGGCAATAAAATGGACAATGTGGAAGAAATGAACAAATTCTTAGAAAAGTACAACTTTCCAAAATTGGATCAGGAAGAAATAGAAAATCTTAACAGACCCATCACAAGCACGGAAATTGAAACTGTAATCAGAAATCTTCCAGCAAACAAAAGTCCAGGTCCAGATGGCTTCACAGCTGAATTCTACCAAAAATTTAGAGAAGAGCTAACACCTATCCTACTCAAACTGTTCCAGAAAATTGCAGAGAAAGGAAACTTCCTAACTCATTCCATGAGGCCACCATCACCCTAAAACCAAAACCTGACAAAGATGCCACAAAAAAAGAAAACTACAGGCCAATATCACTGATGAACATAGATGCAAAAATCCTTAACAAAATTCTGGCAATCAGAATCCAACAACACATTAAAAAGATCATGCAGCATGACCAAGTGGGCTTTATCCCAGGGATGCAAGGATTCTTCAATATCCGCAAATCAATCAATGTAATACACCACATTAACAAATTGAAAAATAAAAATCATATGATTATTTCAGTAGATGCAGAGAAAGCCTTTGACAAATTCAACATCCATTTATGATAAAAACTCTCCAGAAAGCAGGAATAGAAGGAACATACCTCAACATAATAAAAGCTATATATGACAAACCCACAGCAAACATTATCCTCAATGGTGAAAAATTGAAAGCATTTCCTCTAGAGTCAGGAACAAGACAAGGGTGCCCACTTTCACCATTACTATTCAACATAGTTTTGGAAGTTTTGGCCACAGCAATCAGAGCAGAAAAAAAATAAAAGTAATCCAAATTGGAAAAGAAGAAGTAAAACTCTCACTGTTTGCAGATGACATGATCCTCTACATAGAAACCCTAAAGACTCCACCAGTAAATTACTAGAACTAATCAATGAATATAGTAAAGTTGCAGGATATAAAATCAACACATAGAAATCCCTTGCATTCCTGTACACTAATAATGAGAAAATAGAGAAATTAAGAAAACAATTCCATTCACCATTGCAATGAAAAGAATAAAACACTTAGGAATATATCTACCTGAAGAAACTAAAGACCTATATATAGAAAACTATAAAACACTGGTGAAAGAAATCAAAGAGGACACTAATAGATGGAGAAATATACCATGTTCATGGATTGGCAGAATCAATATAGTGAAAATGAGTATACTACCCAAAGAAATTTATAGATTTAATGCAATCCCTATCAAGCTACCAACAATATTCTTCAGAGAGCTAGAACAAATAATTTCTCAATTTGTATGGAAATACAAAAAAACCTCGAATAGCCAAAGCCATCTTGAGAAAGAAGAATGGAACTGGAGGAATCAACCTGCTTGACTTCAGGGTCTACTACAAAGCCATAGTCATCAAGACAGTATGGTACTGGCACAAAGACAGAAATATAGATCAATGGAACAAAATAGAAAGCCCAGAGATAAATCCACACACATATGGACACCTTATCTTTGACAAAGGAGGCAAGAATATACAATGGATTAAAGTCAATCTCTTTAACAAATGGTGCTGGGAAAACTGGTCAACTACTTGTAAAAGAATGAAACTAGAGCACTTTCTAACACCATACACAAAAATAAACTCAAAATGGATTAAAGATCTAAATGTAAGACCTGAAACTATAAAACTCCTACAGGAGAACATAGGCAAAACACTGTCTGACATACATCACAGCAGGATCCTCTATGACCCACCTCCCAGAATATTGGAAATAAAAGCAAAAATAAACGAATGGGACCTAATTAAACTTAAAAAGCTTCTGCACAACAAAGGAAACTATAAGCAAGGTGAAAAGAAAGCCTTCAGAATGGGAGAAAACAATAGCAAATGAAGCAACTGACAAACAACTAATCTCAAAAATATACAAGCAACTCCTACAGCTCAATTCCAGAAAAATAAACGACCCAATCAAAAAATGGGCCAAAGAACTAAATATACATTTCTCCAAAGAAGACATACAGATGGCTAACAAACACATGAAAAGATGCTCAACATCACTCATTATCAGAGAAATGCAAATCAAAACCACTATGAGGTACCATTTCACGCCAGTCAGAATGGCTGTGATCCAAAAGTCCACAAGCAATAAATGCTGGAGAGGGTGTGGAGAAAAGGGAACCCTCTTACACTGTTGGTGGGAATGCAAACTAGTACAGCCACTATGGAGAACAGTGTGGAGATTCCTTAAAAAACTGGGAATAGAACTGCCTTATGATCCAGCAATCCCACTGCTGGGCATACACACTGAGGAAACCAGAATTGAAAGAGACACGTGAACCCCAATGTTCATCACAGCACTGTTTATAATAGCCAGGACATGGAAGCAACCTAGATGTCCATCAGCAGATGAATGGATAAGCAAGCTGTGGTACATATACACAATGGAGTATTACTCAGCCATTAAGAAGAATACATTTGAATCTGTTCTAATGAGGTGGATGAAACTGGAGCCTATTATATAGAGTGAACTAAGCCAGAAAGAAAAACACCAATACAGTATACTAATGCATATATATATGGAATTTAGAAAGATAGTAACAATAACCCTCTATATGAGACAGCAAAAGAGACACTGATGTATAGAAAAATCTTTTGGACTCTGTGGGAGAGGGAGAGGGTGGGATGATTTGGGAGAATGGCATTGAAATATGTATAATATCATATATGAAACGATTTGCCAATCCAGGTTCGATGCACGATACTGGATGATTGGGGATGGTGCACTGGGACGACCCAGAGGGATGGTATGGGGAGGGAAGAGGGAGGAGAGTTCAGGATGGGGAACACATGGATACCTGTTGCAGATTCATTTTGATATATGGCAAAACCAATACATTATTGTAAAGTTAAATAAAATAAAATAAAATAAAAACATACCATATCTAGCTTTGGCATATTGAAGGACAAAATAAAAATTTGGATATATATATTAAAAAAATGTTTACATCTCAAAGGGTCAGAGGAGCTTTTTAAAATAACAACTTTTCTAAAGTAAATTCTTCAGTGATAGAGAAATCAGGTATAAAAAGTCAGGAGAAGCCTGTCTAAAGTTTGTTATATTGCAAGGAACATTAGAGATATCTTGGTCATATTATTTTTTTTTTCAGCTTTGAAAATAAAAATAAATATATTGCCTGAGTACTTCTTATTTATCTGGAAACTTGTGCATCATATATTTGATTCAAAATTTATGATCTCTTGATCACATTGTTTAATGAAAATTTTAAATTTAATGTGTATACTTATTTCAAATTTGACATATATACGTGTGTGTGTGTATGTGTGTGTGTGTGTGCACATTAAGTCCCTTCAGTCATGTCCGACTCTTTGATACCCTAGGGACTGTAGCTCTCCAGGCTCCTCTCTTCATAGGATTCTCCAGGCAAGAATAATGGTGTGGGTTGCCTTGCCCTCCTCCAGGGGATCTTCAGACCCAGTGATTGAACCCTCAGCTTTTATGTCTCCTGCATTGTCAGGTGGGTTCTGGTCCACTAGAGCCACCTGGGAAGCCATACATATATATATATGTGTGTGTGTGAGTGTGTGTGTGTGTGTATGTATGTATTCAGACACATATATAACTTCCTATATTAAGGTAAACTAATTTTATACTGATGTCTCCAACTCTGCTTACCATTTGGACATCTTAGCCTTCTCTCCATTCTTTTCTGTAAACTCACCTTCTAATAATGAGAAACATGGTTCCCACTAGAGGCCTTCAGTTTACTTAATTGTTCAGTTTCAGCACTCATGAGCAATGCTATCATAGTTTTTCACCTATAATCTTGTGGGAAAGAAATATTTGTCAACCAGAATCAAGTGTTTATGTGTAATTATTTTGTCTCTAATCTAACAAACACCAATCATTTCCAAAGTCAGCAACTTTTTCTCTCCACTCATTTATAGACTTTGTTTTCATGCATTTTAATTACCATTAGACTGTTAGATTAGAGTCTGCATTCCATTTTAGGATCCTTTGATTGATATAAAGTTTTTTTTTTTTTTTTAATATTTGTGAACACAAATTTCCCTTATGTGCTATGAAGACCTATGTGTTTGACAAGACACAATACCATGAAATCACCATTGCAGTATCATACAAAATAGCTTCACCACTATAAAATATTCCTTCACCTCAAAAATTCAATATTTTTCTACTTCCACTGAATTAATTTGCTAAGGCTGTGAGAAACACACACACACACAAACACACTCACACACACACACACACACACACACACACTGGGTACAAAAATGGAATTCTATTTTCTCTTAGTTCTAGAGGTTGGAATCTAAGATCAATGTGAAGGCATAAAAAATTACTATATACTGGTTGGCTTAAAAAATGGAAATTTATTTTCTTAGAACTGTGGAGGTTGAAAGTCTAAGATCAAGATTGTTTTCCACTAAGGCCTCTCTCCCTGGCTTGCAGTTGGTGATCCTCTTGCTACCTATTTACAAGGTCATCATTCTGAGCTTACATACTCCTGGTCTCTCAGTGTGCCCTAATTTCTTCTGCTCATAAGGACACCAAGCATATGGATTAGAGCCCACTCTGAATGCCTGGTTTTAACTTTCTAACCTTTTTAAGACCCTCTCTCCAAATGCTGTTATATTCTGAGTGACTGTGGATTTAGGGCTTCAATATATGAATTTTGAGGGATAAACCAGCCTGTAACAATCCACAAACTCATGGTAATCAGTGATCTTTTAATCTTTGTCACAGCTTTGTTTTTTATAGAATGTCCTATAATTAGAATCATACACATTCAGCCTTCACAGTCTGGATCCTTTCACTTGCAGTATGAGTTTAAGATTATTTCTTGTTTAATGATATTTCATTTCATTGATATGCCTTAGCTTGTTTATCTGTTAACCTATTCAAGGATACCTTGATTGCTTCTACTTTTTTATAAGTATGAATGAAACTGATCTAAACAGTTGTGTGAAGTTCTTTGCATGCACTTGTTTTAAATCAGTTCAGTAAATACCTCGAAGTGTGATTACTTGGTGTTAACTTCCTTTCCACTCTGTATACTTTAATGAAATTTGTCATGCTCAATGCACAGGAAGAACAACTGATTAATTTTGTAGGCATGGTATTTGTATAGAGTAAATGATGTTGTAACATACATTTTGAAAGTGATAATTACTTGCATAACTAGTAAACAATACCTTATTTTTCACTTAATACTGAAGAGAACCATCTGTTCACAGTGATTCATTTTGTTAAGCATTATCTTATGATTCAAAGCTTTTCTGAAGTAAATTCATGATATCTTTCTGCATTTTTAATATTGAATGCAGTTTCTTTAATACTTTTATTCATTTGTATTGCAAAAACAATGCTTTTAGAAAATTCTAATATAATGTTCCTGCTGCTGCTGCTAAGCCACTTCAGTTGTGTCTGACTCTGTGCAACCCTGTAGACAGCAGCCCAACAGGCTTGCCTGACCCTGGGATTCTCCAGGCAAGAACACTGGAGTTGGTTGCCATTTCCTTCTCCAATGCATGAAAGTGAAAAGTGAAAGTGAAGTTGCTCAGTTGTGTCTGACTCTTAGCGACCCCATGGACTGCAGCATACCAGGATCCTCCATCCATGGGATTTTCAGGCAAGAGTACTAAAGTGGGGTGCCATTGCCTTCTCCGTAATGTTCCTAGAAGGACGTTACCATGCTCCTCTATCCTGGATTCTTTGTTTCCATTCTGGAGCACTATTGTTATATCAGGGCTACCCTTCTTTACTTTACCAGATTAATTCTTTATTTCCTACATTCCGTGCATTAACCTTTCATGGGTAACTCCCCCATGCTAAATAAGCATCTCTTCAGGTGACATTTCAAAGGGAACATCAGTTCAGTTAAGTCCCTCATTCGAGTCCGAATCTTTGTAACCCCATGAACCACACAGCATGCCAGGCCTCCCTGTCCATCACCAACTATTAAAGTCCACCCAAACTCATGTCCATAGAGTTGGTGCTGCCATCCAATCATTTAATCCTCTGTCGTAACCTTCTCCTCCTGCCCTCAATCTTTCCCAACATCATGGGGTCTTTTCAAATGGGTCAGCCCTTCACATCAGGTGGCCAAAGTATTGGAGTTTCAGTTTTAGCATCAGTCCTTCCAAAGAAATCCCAGGGCTGGTTGGATCTCCTTGCAGTCCAAGGGACTCTCAAGAGTCTTCTCCAACACCACGGTTCAAAAGCATCAATACTTCGGCACTCAGTTTTCTTCACAGTCCAACTCTCACATCCATACATGACCACAAGAAAAACCATAACCTTGACTAGACGGACCTTTGTTGACAAAGTAATGTCTCTGTTTTTGAATATGCTATCTAGGTTGGTCATAACTTTCCTTCCAAGGAGTAAGTGTCTTTTAATTTCATGGCTGCAGTCACCATCTGCAGTGATTTTGGAGCCCCCAAATTAAAGTCTGACACTGTTTCCACTGTTTCTCCATCTATTTCCCATGGAGTGATGGGATCGGATGCCATGATCTTCGTTTTCTGAATGTTGAGCTTTAAGCCAACTTTTCACTCTACTCTTTCACTTTCATCAAGAGGCTTTTTAGTTCTTATTCACTTTCTGCCATAAGGGTAGTGCCATCTGCATATCTGAGGTTATTGATATTTCCCCTGCCAATCTTGATTCCAGCTTGTGCTTCTTCCAGTCCAGCGTTTCTCATGATGTACTCTGCATAGAAGTTAAATAAGCAGGGTGACATATACAGCCTTGACGTACTCCTTTTCCTATTTGGAACCAGTCTGTTGTTCCATGTCCAGTTCTAACTGTTGCCTCCTGACCTGCATCCAGGTTTCTTAAGAGCCAAGTCAGGTGTTCTGGTATTCCCATCTCTTTCAGAATTTTCCACATTGTTGTGATCCACACAGTCAAAGACTTTGGGATAGTCAATAAAGCAGAAATAGATGTTTTTCTGGAAATCTCTTGCTTTTATGATGACCCAGTGGATGTTGGCAATTTGATCTCTGGTTCCTCTGCCTTTTCTAAACCCAGTTTGAACATCTGGAAGTTCATGGTTCACATATTGGTGGAGCCTGGCTTGGAGAATTTTGATCATTAATTTAATAGCATGTGAGTTGAGTGCAATGGTGTGGTAGCTTGAGCGTCTCTGCCATTGTCTTTCTTTGGGATTGGAATGAAAACTGACCTTTCTAGTCCTGTGATCCCTGCTGAGTTTTCTAAATTTGCTGGCATAGTGAGCACAGCACTTTCACAGCATCATCTTTTAGGATTTGAAATAACTCAACTGGAATTCCATCACCTCCACTATCTTTGTTTGTAGTGTTGCTTCCTAAGGCCGACTTTGACTTCCTGTTTCACAATGTCTGGCTCTAGGTGAGTGATCACACCATTGTGATTATCTGGGTTGTGAAGATCTTATTTTGTACAATTCTTCTATGTATTCTTGCCACCTCTTCCTAATATCTTCTGCTTCTGTTAGGTCCATACCATTTCTGTCCTCTATTTTGCCCATCTTTGCATGAAAAGTTCCCCTGGTATCTTTAGTTTTCTTGAAGACATCTCTAGTCTTTCCCATTCTATTGTTTTCTTCTATTTCTTTGCATTGGTAGCTGAGGAAAGCTTTCTTATCTCTCCTTGATATTCTTTGGAACTTTGCATTCAAATGGGTATATCTTTACTTTTCTCCTTTGCTTTTTGGTTCTTTTCTATTTACAGCTATTTGTAGGGCCTCCTCAGACAGCCATTTTCCTTTTTTGCATTTCTTTTTCTTAGGGATGGTCTTGTTCCCTGTGTCCTATACAATGGCAGGAACCTCCATCCATAGTTCATCAGTCACTCTGTCTATCAGATCTAGTCCCTTACATCTATTTCTCACTTCCACTGTATAATCATATGGGATTTGATTTAGGTCATACCTGAAAAATCTAGTGGGTTTCCTTACTTTCTTCAATTTAAGTCTGAATTTGGCAATAAGGAGTACAAAAAGGGAACATAAGGACTGTTAAAAAAATGTCTTTATTTGGATTTCACATGTGATTAATAGTTGACTGAACACAGGACTCTGAAATTAAAACAATTGCCTATCTTAATTTTAAAGTATTACTTTGTTGCTGTCTAGGACACTTTTTTTATTATGAAAATCCCAAGATTACTATCATGTTTATTATTGTCTAAGATACTTCTTTTTCTCTCTTGAGCATCTTTTTATTTTTGATTATATGAAATTTCACAAAGATTTGTAGTGCTTTGAGTGTGTGACCTTTCTTTCTCTAAGTTGGTGAATTTAAAACATTTATTTTGTGTAGAACTTGAGCTATTTAAACTGAGGAAGACATCTCAAAACAATATAGTAGTAGGATGGATTTTTGCTTTATTATTATTATTTTTTAAGATTTTTCAGATAGATTTGATTCTCTTACTCAGCCATGCTTGTTGTATAAGTGGATCTTTGTTCCTTATAGCAAAGGATGTATATTCCATTTCTGTTAGGTCCTTTATAAATTCAAAATCCACAAGTGACACATCTCTTTCAAATATTCACATTTATAACCAGCCTTTGCAACAAAATATCCCAAAGATATTTCCATTTGTAATCATCCACTGCTCTCATTAAACATAATTATAGTTTAAAACTGTATTTGAGCAAAACTTACTGCTCAGTTTTTTTTTTTTTCATCTTTAGAAGTTAGCATAAAGATATATTACTCATGAATGATTAAATGTGACAAGGACTGTAAAATATGTGCTATTTTCTATCTATATATCCAGATATATTAATAACATTATCATTTATGTCCCACTTTATGGCTAGCACTGGTTTTGTATTTTTACAAAATTATTATCATTATTTAATAAATTCTTCCTAGGTACAACATTTAGTATAATATCTTTGTACAGTTTTATTTGTGAATGGATATTAAGACTTGAGGTGATGAGAATGTAAATGTTGCTGAAATTGCACTCATTTATGATTAAATTGCAAGAATCACATATTTCATGACAATGTATAAATGTATGTCCATTAACAACATAGGGCTTCCCTGGTGGCTTAATGGTAAAGTATCCACCTACCAGTGTAAAAGATGCGGTCTCAATCCCTGGGTCAGGATGATTCCTGGAGAAGGAAATGGCAACCCACTCCAATATTCTTGCCTGAGAAATCCTTCAGGAACAGAAGGAGCCTGGCGGAGTACAGCCCATGGGGTCACAAAAGAGTCAGATACAACTTAGCAACTAAACAACAATATTAATAATATAAATATGTTGGCATATATCATATATAATTTAGAATCAGACAGATATAACGGAGTTTACAAAGACTGGAGGATGTTTGCAACACATTTCGTAGTAATAATTGTTCAATATTGGTAAATGCATTTAGTAGAAATTTTATGTTATTAAAAAATATTGATTCTGTTATTTCATTTTGAGGTAGTGTGTTCATTTTCTTTTCTTCTTCCATTTGACCATTTCCCTATGCAGTCCCCATCATCATTTTCCATTCACCCAGCAGTCTTTGTTTTCTCCTGTCTCAGGGAAGGTATGTGGTGGGAGGGTGAGAAGCAGAAACTGTCTCTATGAATCCTAACTAATATTTCAAGATTCCATCTGAGACAGAAGAGAGATGTAAGAATGCAGAAATGGTAAATTAGCTTTCAAAAATCGAAAAAGAAAGAGTTAACTTAAAAGAGATTTGTGTTGGTTGAGAAAAAGAGTTCTTTGGACCCAGAGCAGTGGCCTACTACTCGCATTGCCGGGCAGCACCCGAGTGGAGATGACAAAGCTCTAAGAAGATAAAGGCAATATCATTCAGCTAGGCAGATATTAATAGCATCGTAGATTTCAGCCTTTTTAAGACTGAGAAGAAATTTCAGTGTTTCAAACTTGTCATAATAACAGTTGGAAATTTGCCAATCTTGAAGGGGACAGATGTAATGGAAGATACAGATGACTGAAGATAAAGGAACATTTTTCGTCCAATCCAATATATTCGTTAACTCTTTGGAAGCCTTAGTGTCTCACTGTTGTGATGAGGAAAAAGGAAAAAGCTATTTTGAGTTTCTGCCTAGGCATGACACTGCTGCTGACACCCAGAGTCTGGACATTTAGATAAGGACCTGAATTTAGGATTTCACTGTCAAGTTCCCACTTTTATTTTCCTTGGGCACCTTTTAAAATAACTAGAGTTAATCCTCAAAAAGTTAGTGATGTTGGTCTTAACCATTTTATTATTATAGGTGCTTCTAGCCTGCTTTCTATCTCTTGTTTGCTGGTGACCTGGGATACAGGATAGCAATTCTTCAATCTCATTGTGACACTGCCCCATTCTGGGATGTGTAAGTAATGAATCTTGTTACTTTACTTCTTTTGAAAAGAAGAAAACAGCTTTCAGTCAAGATGACCCCAGTGTTTGCATTTCCCAAAAGTGGGAACTTGGATGCTGAGGGAGCTGCTTGTCGACCCTCTGTGGGTAGCTTGTATTTCCTTTCAGAAGACCATAATCTGCATATTTTAATTTTAATACATCAGGTATTGCCCTCCCCCAACATAACTGCTTTCTCAAAAGTTATGTCTTTGAATGTTAATTGCAAAGCATGAGAGATATATTGCATGTTTCAAGTTTTCCATTCAATTCCTTTATGTATAATTTACTTTATATAGGCTAATTCTAGCAGCATTTTATGGCAGAAATGCACACTCAGCTACTTCTGATCATGTAAATTTAGTGAAAAGAGCCTACATAGGATTTGCAGTTAGAAGACATCTCAAACCTTGTGTCTGTTGCTATTAACATCAGTGCCTTACACAAATCATTGATCAACTCAGACCAATTTCTCTACTCATAAAAATTAAGATGTTTCCAAAGTCTCTTACTTGTATTAAGAATCAAGTGATTTAGTGAATAATTTATAAATTTCAATAGATTATCATAGAGCAGAAGCTATAAAAGTCATAGAAAATTTGAAAAATTAAAAACCCTGTATTAAAGTTGAAACCTCAACATTTTTAACAAATCATAAAATCTTAAGGAATGTCGTTAAGAAATTTCATCCTGACATATCTTTGGCAGATGATTGTAACTTAAGATATTGCATGAAATTACATCAACTGTAATTATGAATGGATTTGGTGTAATAATTTAATCTGATAAAATTTCATAAATTAGTAGTTATTTGAGCAGTGAATTTTAAAAGTTATTATATGGTATATGCTACCCTGTTTAGTAAAATATCAGAAGTAGATCTAGAATAAAACTGTTTTTGGGTCATTAATGCTATTTGTCTCTGAAACAGAATTTTTTCCTCTTCATTCAGCACTCAGCAGTGCTGTAAACATATTGATCTGTAATCAACTGCTGACATGGTTATTTGGCTTAAGCCATATATTTACTAAACTGCAAACACAGCATCATGACAGGCATATATAAAACAGTTTTCTAGTACACACAAAAACTCATTGCAAACACTTTATCTAAGTGACAATTTTATCTACAATTTTCTTTCTTTAATTTTTTCATTAAAAAGGGTGTATGTTAGGCCCCATAAAACTAGCATATTGCTATAAATCATCTCCTAAAACAAAATTAATTTTGCATTTTCTCATTTATAATAAAGATCTTAATAGATTTTAAAAGCTTATGAATAGCACATATTCAATATAGCTTGATTGCAGAGCATTAGCATTTTGAGTATTAATTTATCAGTAATATTTTAAAATGGTGGGTCAACTTTTCAGTTAAAGATTTATTCAGTTAATTAATATTGCAAAAATGGTTCCAGTTTTACTACTTTATAACACATTTTATATATGAGGCCAACTATGTTTCAATATATATCACTAAGCAAATATAATGAAAAATTATTGATATGCATGACAGTGATAGCTTTAAGGAATTATATCTTTCTTATTTAATACCTATTTCATAATGTAGTATTTTCTGAGGTTTACAACTAGAGAGTATATACATGTCATGTTTCAAGCACTGTGCTTGGTGCTTAAGAATTTAAAAATGGAAAAAAAAATTGTATATCTAATTTATGAAAACTTCTATGTATATAAGACTCATATATATATATATATACACACACACATAGGTGTATATACATAGATGTATATATATATATATATATATATATATATATATATGCTATGCTAAGTCACTTCAGTCGTGTCCGACTCTGTGCGACCCCATAGACAGAAGCTCACCAGGCTCCCCCGTCCCTGGGATTCTCCAGGCAAGAACACTGGAGTGGGTTGCCATTTCCTTCTCCAATGCATGAAAGTGAAAAGAGAAAGTGAACTCGCTCAGTCATGTTCAACTCTTAGTGACCCCATGGACTGCAGCCTACCGGGCTCCTCCGTCCGTGGAATTTTCCAGGCAAGACTACTGGAGTGGGGTGCCATCGCCTTCTCCAATATATATATATATATTGTGTGTATATATATATACACACACACACACACATATAGGTGTAAAGAAGACATAATTGGTTTCAATTTTCTCTTGATCATCTTGGAAGGCGATTCAAAAGAAGAGTTGTAGGTTCTGGGTTTCACTTTGACTTACATATAAGATACAGAGAAGTATATGCCATAAATTAGGAAATGAATCTGATATTATTAAATAAATGGCATATTGTTTTCAGAGTTTTCTGGTCATATATGACCAAGTTTTTGACTATCTGAATATGTTTGTAACTCAGACAAGTATATTATGATAAAATGCCCCAGAATTTAATTGTGGATCAGGTGGCTGGATGCCATCACTGACTTAATGAATGTGAGTTTGCGTAAACTCCAGAACAAAGTGAATGACAGGCAAGCCTGGTGTTCTGCATTCCATGGGGTCAAAAAGTGTCAGACACAACTTAGTAAATGAACAACAGCAATTTAATCACACATAACTTTAAGTGACATTTGCTAAACAGTGTTCTGAAGAGTGCATCTTTCAGGAATGATATTAAGTGCCACAATCTTCACTTTGTGATGTATGAAAAGTATCATGAAAATATTCCTAAAGAAAATGCCAGATAATTGCATATTTTAGAAATCCCTGTTCAATGGCAGAAAAATATGGGAATTTCTTGGAAATCAGAAACAAAATGAATTGCAAGTTCAGATATGTCAGTGGTCACTGGATCCGGGGTATCTGCAAATCTCTACTGCCCTTAAAACTGCACTTAAAGGATTGCACAGACCAGTGTCAGAGCTGTCACATGGGGCACCAGACAAAACCTAGCACTCAGACACTTCCATGTTTTAATCTAGAGACTAGAAGGAGATTTTTAATGTCTAAATAGATTGACAGAAAATTAAATAGAGAATTGGGAAGGACTGATGCTAAACTCCAATACTTTGGCCACCTCATGCGAAGAGCTGACTCATTGGAAAAGACTCTAATGCTGGGAGGGATTCGGGGCAGGAGGAGAAGGGGACGACAGAGGATGAGATGGCTGGATGGCATCACTGTCTCAATGGATATGGGTTTGGGTGGACTCCGGGAGTTGGTGATGGACAGGGAGGCCTGGAGTGCTGCAGTTTATGGAGTTCTAAAGAGTCAGACACGACTGAGCAACTGAACTGAACTGAAAAAAAAAAAAAAAAAAAAATATATATATATATATATATATGATTCATATGTTCCAGAGTTGTTCAAAAAGCCCAAATTAGGAAGCCCAAAGAATTCCAAACTAAACTAAAGAAAAATTATGCCTAAACCTGCTTTGTTGTGTTGTGCTTAGTCTCTCAGTCATGTCCTACTCTTTTGACACCATGGACAGTAGCCCACCAGGTTCCTCTGTCCATGGAGATTCTCCAGGCAAGAATACTTGAGTAGGTTGCCATGGCTTCCTTCAGGTGATCTTCTCAACCCAGGTATTGAATCTAGGTCTCTCCTGCATTGCAGATGGAGTATTCTTTACCATCTGAGCCATCAGGGAAGTGACACCCACATCCCCCCACCCTCCGCAAAACCTGCTAATGAATATCAAAAGACAACATAATTAAAGTAGGTTAAATTAAGTCAGGATAAATTAAATTAAATAGGAGATTGATTTGAATAGAAAGATGAAGTAGTATGACTATAGATAATTCAAGGTGAAAATAGATCTCAAAGGGGGTTTTTTTTTTTTTTTTTAGGGAAAGTCATACAACTGTTTCCTGACCCTCATTAAAATCTATTATTGAAATACATGGCATGTCTGAATGAAAACGTCTTCCTTTAACCAAACAGTTGGCAAAGGGAAATAGTGCAGATCTGCTCTTCATCCTGTTTAATATGGCATGTAAAATGGTGAAATTTTAGAATTACCTAAACCCAGTCAAGTAGCTAATTTAAAGCATTTGGGCTGAGGCCAGGGGTGAGGAGGGCAATTGGAAAATTTCAACTAATTAGCCACTACTAATTAGAAGAATTACTCCAAAATCACTGCAGATGGCTCCAAAATCACTGCAGATGGTGACTGCAGCTATGAAATTAAAAGACGCTTACTCCTTGGAAAAAAGTTATGACCAACCTAGATAGCATATTCAAAAGCAGAGACATTACTTTGCCAACAAAGGTCCATCCTATCAAGGCTATGGTTTTTCCAGTGGTCATGTATGGATGTGAGAGTTGGACTGTGAAGAAAGCTGAGCACTGAAGAATTGATGCTTTTGAACTGTGGTGTTGGAGAAGACTCTAGAGAGTCCTTTGGACTGCAAGGAGATCCAACCAGTCCATTCTGAAGGAGATCAGCCCTGGGATTTCTTTGAAAGGAATGATGCTCAAGCTGAAACTCCAGTACTTTGGCCACCTCATGCAAAGAGTTGACTCATTGGAAAAGACTCTGATGCTGGGAGGGATTGGGGGCAGGAGGAGAAGGGGACGACAGAGGATGAGATGGCTGGATGGGATCACTGACTCAATGGACATGAGTCTGAGTGAACTTTGGGAGTTGGTGATGGACAGGGAGGCGTGGCGTGCTGTGATTCATGGGGTTGCAAAGAGTCGGACACGACTGAGCGACTGAATTGAACTGAATTGAATTAGAAGAAATGTCTGTAATGTCCACCTCACAGACTGGAGCCTCTGTAAAGGCGTGTGGCAGCCATTTACCATCTACTGTTGAAATTTGATGCAGTTTCAAGGTACATGCCATTTGAAAGGAATTGGTTGACTTGTCACTGAGTTTTCACTGAAAAATTCCTAATTCCAGGAGAATATAACATGTGTGCACTATGTGCTAAGTTGCTTAAGTTGTGTCTGATTCTTTGTGACCCTGCAGACCATGGCCCCCCAGGCTCCTCTGTCAATGGGAGTCTTCAGGCAAGAATACTGAAGAGGGTTGCCATGCCCTCCTCCAGGGGATTTTCCTGACCAGAAATTGAAGCCCTGTCTCTTATGTCTGCTGCATCGTCAGATGGGTTCTTTATCAGTAGCACCACTTGGGCAGCCTGAATGTAACATGCATGAAAGTGAAAAGTGAAAGTGAAGTCGCTCAGTCATGTCTGACTCTTAGCGACCCCATGGACTGCAGCCTACCAAGCTCCTCCGTCCATGGGATTTTCCAGGCAAGAGTACTGGAGTGGGGTGCCATTGTCTTCTCTAGAATGTAACATATTGTGAGCTAAAATAACCCTCTTTCTTGGATTATGACAAATTCTATCCCCAAAGAGATGAGAATGGCCAGATTTCCCACATTAAATGAAAATGCATTAAAGCATACATGACATTGGTAACCATTGGAGTTTCAGGGACTATATTAACTGGTGACTGCCATGCTTTTTGGCTGGGCCAACATAGATCCACCCCCAGGAGTTACCTAATCCCATAGCTAAACAAGTTTTCTTCTTATGATCAGTTATTGGAAGATGTCAAGCCGTATGGTTTACACGAGGTAAATCAGAGGTAGATAAGTGGTACTTGGTCTAAAAAGCAACTGCATTACAAATAGTTGATGGCTGTACTTTGAAAAGAAAGGGAAAACAGGGAGTCACACAATTGGCATAATTAAGATTGATGTTTCTGGAAAGATAGGAGGAGATGGATAATAACAACTACATAGTGATACGGATTTTTAGTCATTCTTGAACAGTAGGCACTAGAGTTGTGAAAATGTAAGTTGCTTTGTTATAGTAAGCTTTATGGAATTGGAAAGAGAAAATTAAATGAGCATATTGATAGCCATTAAAATTTAGAATGAGATAAAAGTCAACAAATTGCTGCCTTCATTGGAAGTTGTACCATAAGTACATAGATAAGTGACATACAGACATGTAAGAAATGCATCAATAGGTAGTTAAATGTATCTCACAGCCAGAATCTCACAATGTAATGAACAATCATTCAGTTTACCAACAAGATCAGTAGGGACTAAAAACAGCTATAGACTATCTTAGTAGATGATCTTGGTCAGACCATATCTAGCAGGAGGCCCATAGAGAAATCCATTTCAGTACAACCACGGTATAAGCAGTACATGTGGCTACACCCTCAAAAGACTTGCTATACCAGTTTAATTGAGTTAAAACCTCTGGTCTGTTGCCCAATCCAGGAAAATATCTGAATGGATAAATGTTCCTCTTGTTTGGAAGACCAAGAAAATGGGAATCAAACTAATGGACTTTGCAATGATTTTATTCCAACTCATTAATGTAACTGCTATTTGGTATATATTTCTGTATAGTTGATATGATTCATTTGATTGATTTAACCAAGTATGTAATACAATGGTGAACAAATGTATCGAGGCTTCTCAGGTGGTGCTAGTAGTAAAGAACTCACCTGCCAATGCAGGAGATGTAAGAAATGTCAGTTTTATCCCTGGGTCGGGAAAACCCTCCTGGAGGAGGGCATGACAACCCACTCCAGTATTCTTGCCTGGAGAATTCCATGGACAGAAGAGCCTGATGGAGTATAGTCCATAGGGTCCCAAAGAGTCAGACATGACTGAAGTGACTTAACATGCACAAATGTATTGGGAGTTTGAATTAAAATCCCTACAGAATACTCTTCTAATGGCAAGTGACTGGCAAAACCATGGAGTAAAGTTAGTTAACAATCACAATTACTTTTAAAAAATATTTATTCCTTTTTGCTGTGCTGGTCTCCGTTGCTATGTGGCTTTCTCTAGTTGCTCAGGGAGGCTACTCTTTGTTGTACTTTGTGGGCTTCTTATTGCAGTGGGTTCTCCTGTTGCAGCTTCTCTGGTGGTTCAGATGGTGGAGAATTTGCCTGTAATGGGGGAGACCTGAATTTGATCCCTGGGTCAAGAAGATCCCCTGGAGGAGACCATGGCAACCCACTCCAGTATTCTTGCCTAGAGAATTCTAGTCTGGAAGGCTAGAGTCCACAGGGTCGCAAAGAGCTGGACACGACTGAGCAATTAACACTTTCGCTTTCACCCCTGTTGTGGCACACGGGTTTAGTTGATTTGCAGCTTGTGGAATACTCCTGGACGAGGGATCAAACCCTTTTCCTATGCTTTAGCAGTCAGATTCTCAACTACTGGACCACTGTCGAAGTCCCAATTACTTAATTCTTACATGGAATCAACTTTGCATTAACTTCAATTTTCTATAGTTGAAGGAAGTAAAAGTGTAGTTTGGGGAGTAATTAGCAGAACGCTTGAGTTTGGATATTTATATGGTAAATGTAAATGTATCTTTAAAAAATAGCTGCACCTCATTGGAATATAAAAATACTGTGCCCTTTGTTTTGCTCTATAATGGATACAAATGATGCAGAAAAAAATAATAACTAACAATTTAGAAACAACATTTGCAGGATGAATTATGTAAGGCCTAGTTAATTTGCAGGTGGACTGGGACAATGTCCTGCTTATCTCCAGTGTTTCTTCAAATATTAGTACTGAGTCTTGATGGTGATAAGGACCAACTGGCTAAATAATGGTATGTAGTGTGCCATTTAAAATTAAAAACTCTGCCAGCAACACTCATGGTAAGCTTGTTTATCATATGTTACATTTGGTATCACTGAGTAGTAAAGTGTTGTTATAAAATAAGAAGGGCTTCCCTGGTGGCTTACATGGTAAATAAACCACCTATAATTCAGGAGACCTGGGTTCAATCCCTGGGTCAGGAGGATCCCCAAAACAATCATGACTTAAAAGGTAAATAAAAGTGCATGGTTGCTATATTTCTGGTTTTCTATAACTTGTAAGCCCAAGGCACTCTTCTATATATTTTTTTCCAATAATCATGTCATGTTCCACCTGCCCATCTCAGCCTACCAGTAGAGTAACACTCCTTCCTTATTGTTGGCTCAGTATCCACTAGGATAATGACTAACTGTTGGTATGTTTCCATTAATTTTTCTTGAAACCTCAGTTTCCTTTAACACAAACTGCTTTTGTTTTATTATTTCTTTGCTTACTGTTTCTAGTAATTTTTAAAATTTGTGTTATTCATCAATTACTGGTATGTGAGGCCACCATTCTCTTCTGTAGGGATACATTCTTTCATTTCATCAATTTAATCATTTTTCCTTTTACCCTACATTCCTTACTGTTATATCTTTATAGATTGCCTATAAAACTGCCTTATATTTTGTGTATGTTCAGATCTTCTCTGTTGGTTAGGAGGTTTTGATTTTATTTACATTTTTCATTCAATTATTTTTTTTCAGGCTGCCTCCTATTCATCCTTTATTTCATTTCAGGCCATTATGTTGTATGATTCAAAATATTTAATCATATCACTATTTTAAACATTATTTTCCCAAATATTATAATGTTTCTGTATTTCACATTTCTTATAAAAATTATTTTCTAAAAATACTATAGATAAAATTAATATTAAATAACTTATATATTATCCAGGTGAGGGAAATGACAACTCACTCCAGTATTCATGATGTGAAAAATGTAGAATGCAAGAAGTAAACACTTTATATAACACAGAAAACTTATTTTCCCTTTGATGTATTGTTCTGTGGGAGTTAATCTAAATATTTAAATTTATATTGAAGAGGCTCTAATTGACATCAGATATAAACCTTTTACCAGCATAGATAGATCAAAGAAATACAAATCTATATTTGGAGATGGGATTGGGAAATTCAACATCTGCCATTTGTCACCAAAGGTTACCAAAATGAGAGATGAGTTTGGAAAGAGATTTTCAGTCAGATCTTTTCTCCTTCCCTTTCTTCTTCCTTTTCTCCTTCTTCTTTCTTTCTTAAAACTCAATCCACATAGATTATATAAGAATTTAATCCTTAGGCAAGCACATTATTCCTTTTTTTCCTCTTCTTCCCGAGTATACAAGATCTCTGTATGAAAAAAAAAAAAAACATGCAGTTGCCTACCCCATTCCAAGCAATATTTCATTTCAGGAAATAATATCTCCTGAATATATGGTATAAAGAGAGATATGAACAAAAGAAATATGCACTGAAAAAATAATGAGATATGACTTGTATGGGAGGTTGAAGCACAGTGCTTCCCAGCTGGCTCAGCAGTAAAGAATCTTCCTGCAATGTGGGAGACCCTGGTTCAATCCCTGGGTCAGGAAAATGCTTTGGAGGAGCCATGGCAACCCTCTCCAGTATTCTTGCCTGGAGAATCCCATGGACAAAAGGGCCTGTCTGGCTACAGTCCATGGGGTCACAAAGAGTCAGTCATGACTGAAGTGACTGAGTGCCCAGGCACAGAAGCACAGTAAGCCCTACTGGTGATTGAAATCACCAGCAGGTTCATATCTCACTTGGGCATATTTTTTTCCTCAGAGATTCAAGGAAATCTTTGGTTTTACTTTTATTTGGTTTTTAAAGTTAGCTTTCAATAAGTTAAAAACAATTCCAAAACCTGGAACAACAACCAATTATTTAATTCATGCTTTTAAGGGTGGATGATAGACTGGAATGAACTAAATAGTTCTTTAGGATGGCTCACCTTGGCAGGGTTCACTGCTGGGTCATTTGGAGGTTGGCTTATCTGTGATGGTTCTGCAAAGATTTTTCATCTCTGCTTACTGTGGTAGCTCATCCTCCAGGTTATCTTTCACTGCTGTTGCTCAGATGGTGGACCAGCAGATTCCAAGAGGAAAGTAGAGGCATGAAAGCTCTTTATAGAACAAATTCATCAGATAAAATGTTGCTTACACTATATTTTAATGTCCAAATCAAGTCACAGTGCTAGACCAGATCTTAGGAATGAAGGACTAAATTTCTCCCCATTAGAGGGAGAATTACATGGGAATCCCTGCATGTGGAGAAGAATTTATGGTTATTTTCATAGTATACTGTATCATACCTTATCCGGTTTTTCTTCAATAATTACTTTCTCAAAGCATGTCAACTGGATTAGATTAAATTTAAAAAGAATTAGAGTTTAAATCAATTTTAAAAGTTTGAAAATTTTTTTTTTCTCATGGCATTGTCTTCATTCTAAACTGCCATGTTAAAATTACTAATTTGGGGTATTTCCTGGTGGTCTGATGGCTAAGACTCCCCATTCCCAAAGCAATGGCTTAGGTTTGATCCCAGGTCCCACATGCCACAAGTAAGAGTTTGTGTGTCACGACTGAAAGATCCTGCGTGCCACAACTAAGGCCCAGTGCAATCAAATAAATATTTTAAAATATTAATTTGTCCCTAGTGACAATATATCCTAATTATAGGGAAAATTAATCAATATCTTTTTACTGTGTGTAGTGGTAAATCTTATTGTACAACTGTTTTTAGTGTAGTGTTCATTGCTGGCTTCTGAGCCTTTGTAAAATTCTTGAGGAATAAGGTAAAATTTTTGAATGCATATACATTTTCTGAGTTGATCATCTACAGTCAATCAGACTTTTGTCTCCTATACACAGTACACGAATGTTATAAGGAATATTATTACTTCTTGAAAGAATACATATTTTATTTGCTTATCAATTGATTCATTATCTCTGTGTAAGTTTTAGTTTTTACCAAAATCTGGGTGACTTATGCCTTTAATTGATCATTTGTTTGCAGTTATCAATACTCCACTTACTGAATAAACAAATTATTTTAAAAGTTGAAAAAAGTATTTTGATAGTAGCAGACTAATATATTATGACTAATGTCTACTTAAAAGACATTGTATTCTTGGCTTCCTATCTGGTGACAAATATAGGGCTTCTTCTAAAGTGAGAGGTTAATCAAGATCTACATTGCATTAGAGCCTTTCAATTGTGAAGAATAAAGATCTGATGGAAGATGGCATGCCTGCTGAGGAATTCAAGGGCACTGATGAGATAATACTGAAGTGACAAGAGTCTTTTTGCTCTACATATGTAATACTTGATATAAAGAGATTTCAAAACTGCTGTTGGCATTAATATCTTTGTGATAAAAGGTGAATATTCTAGCTGTGTCTATGGTTATCTGCCAACAATTATGAAATTGAGAAAGGGAAAAATAAGTGTAAATGAATACCATCCATAATCCTTAAATTCAGATAACTACATTCGAATAATACAATTTAGTCAAGCCACAGTTTTCACAGACTGTCAAATGTGAAAATTTTAATAATAGAATCACATAAATTAAAAAACAAAGGGAGATACATGATGCTGTAATGAATGCCTCATGATGAATCATATTTTTAAAGTAACAATGAACATTATTTAAACTATATGTTTGTCATACCTTCCTTTTTAAATATCATCAAACATTTTATAGAATATAGGGAATATACAGAAACACAAAGAGGATTCCCTAGTTCTGAAGGAACTTGAGTGCACTAACTTCATTATACTTTATATATGTACTGAGATTATAGTGCTGAATTAAGTATACATACTTAATATAATACTGTTTAAGGGGGTTGATACTGAGAACCCTATGAACAATATTATATTAAGTATGTATACTTAATTCAGTGACTGCAGTCATGAAATTAAAAGACGCTTACTCCTTGGAAGGAAAGTTATGACCAAATTGTATAGCATATTGGAAAGCAGAGACATTACTTTGCAAACAAAGGTCCGTCTAGTCAAGGCTATGGTTTTTCCAGCGGTCATGTATTGATGTGAGAGTTGGACTGTGAAGAAAGCTGAGCACCGAAGAATTGATGTTTTTGAACTGTGGTGTTGGAGAAGACTCTTGAGAGTCCCTTGGACTGCAAGGAGATCCAACCAGTCCATCCTAAAGGAGATCAATCCTGGCTGTTCATTGGAAGCACTGATGCTGAAACCCCAATACTTTGGCCACCTCATGCAAAGAGTTGACTCATTGGAAAATACCCGGATGCTGGGAGGGATTGAGGACAGGAGGAGAAGGGGACGACAGAGGATGAGATGGTTGGATGGCATCACTGACTCTATGGACGTGAGTCTGAGTGAACTCTGGGAGCCAGTAATGGACAGGGAGGCCTGGCTGGCGTGCTGCGATTCATGGGGTCACAAAGACTACTGAGCGACTGAACTGAACTGAATATAATTTTATTAAAATATACATGTGGACTCTAAAGTTTATATTAGAGCTGTGTCATACAAGTGTATATCAAAGACCATTGTTAAATATTTGAAAATTCTGTGAGCCAGCTAATTTTGTGTTGATTGCTTGAAATTTAGTTTGTTAGGGGTATTTTTAATCATGGAAGTTGGAAATGCCATGGATCGATGTTTGTTCTTTTCCTCTAGAGAAGATTATTAAACAGTTACCATCACATTATTGCTTACAAATAAATCTTTCAAAAATGTTACATGCCTTATAAACACTTTCCTTCAGTCTCTATTACTTTTCTCTCTTGGCTTTTGTGAGCTGTTTTTAATTTAAAAGCCATAATAATATTAAAGATATATGTTTAAAAACTGAAGCAAATATAGAAAATATACAAATTAAATGTATTATTTTATATCAGATAACAATATATGGAAATATATAATACAATCATAATTTTAATTCATTTTAAGTAGTTTTTTCTCTGATGCTTCTGTAACATAAATGATAGAAATCCAAGTGACTGGTCACTAGCTTTTTAACCAGAGGAGCAAATTATTGAAAAAATTTTCAGGTTATAATAAGAAAGACACTATTTCTCATACTTAAAACAGAAATAAATATCACATATCTGAAATATCCTTGGTGAGAAATATCTCACCTCCATAAATATTCATGCGCTCTATAGTCTCTTACTTGTATAGTTTCATTATTGCTGGTCACACTGATGTAAGAATTTCTTTCAGGTACACCTACCATTTACTCTGCAAACTCAAACAGTGTCATGATAGAAAAGTACAGGGCATATATTTATACAATCAAAACTACAGCTTCTGGTAGTATTGTACAGTAAGGAAAACAAAATTCTCTAGCAAAACAAATTGATCCATATATGCTAAACTTTTGTAGCTTATTGATTTTGTTTTTCTAATATTTTGTCTAAGATATGTGCTTCATCATGTCATTGACAATTTATACCTTTTTCCTGAAAAATCTTTTCCCCTACATGTATAAAAATTTATGAATCTTTGAGATAATCTGCTTTTACATTATATGTTTTTGCCTTTAAAGACATCTGTGTCTTGTCCTTTCTCAATTTTAAAAGTCCCATTCCATTTCTTCCTGATTATGGGAATTTTCATTCCATTCATTTTTGAAACAGACATGTTAAATAATAGCGTTCTTCAAGTTTACTATATTCATCTAAATTTTAAATTTTAGTAGTAGTTTTTACACACTGTCTTTTCAACTGCACGAACAGTTAGGTGTATCTTTTCTTAATACCTTAGTTACCTTAAAAACCTATAACATCTTGCAAAATTCAATCTAATAGAACATGAGGAATGTCAGGAAAACATAAAAGGCAGAATAAGAATAATAATTTGAAGAATACTAGGAATATACACTAGAAGTATACTCTTGGAATTGTTTTAGCTTTAAATGGGAATTCAGAGGTGAAATAGTTTAATATTGTGTGCAGTAAGAACTAAAACAGAGAAAATGCATATCCTCCCCCACGCTCCCCCAAAATTCAGTAGCAAACATCTGAGCATCAGAAGGACTTGTATGATAGTTATTTGAGGCAGACCAATTTAACTTTCCAAAGTGATATATTTTTCTGCCTGAATACTTATATTTTGTGTTGCATCCAATAATACCATTCCTATTTTATATGCCCTTGGCGTCTTGAAATTTATTTTCTTATGTGATTTTTGTTTGTTGAATATATCTATCTTTATAATTTTATGATGTATAGACATTCTTCCAGTATCACTTTATTTTGCCTAAGCCTCCAACCATGTGATATCACTTGTTCCTTCCATCACACTCTGCTTTACAAAATAGATTATTTTGCCCTCATGCTGCTGCTGCTGCTAAGTCGCTTCAGTCATGTCCCACTCTGTGCGACCCCATAGACAGCAGCCCACCAGGCTCTGCCGTCCCTGGGATTCTCTAGGCAAGAACACTGGAGTGGGTTGCCATTTCCTTCTCCAATGCATGAAAGTGTAAAGTGAAAGGGAAGTCGTTCAGTCGTGTCTGACTCTTAGCGACCCCATGGACTGCAGCCCACCAGGCTCCTCCGTCCATGGGATTTTCCAGGCAAGAGTACTGGAGTGGGTTGCCATTGTCTTCTCTGTGTCTCTCTTTAGTAGCTCTTTATATATTAGAAGTTAATTGACTTCTCTTTTGGTCAAAAATTAACAAAATTTACCAATTTGTCATTTATCTGTTTGCTTTATACATGGGTGTCTTTGATAAACAGATATTATATTCAAAGATCAGTCTTTGCAGTTTCATTAGAAAAATCTTTACCTTGTCAGTTGGAGGTGAACATATACCTTGGTTTACATGCTTACTTTCAACTCCTTACTCTTTATTTTGAAACATAAGTAAAGAGGTTTGTTTATTTTCTAAATAGTAAACATCTCCTCATATGAGTGTACTCATATTAAGGCCTCATCAAATTATATTTTTATCGCTAAGGATGTAGTATACTGTTCTCTGTAATGTCACTTCAAGGTCAACTTACTTAAGGACTTTGCAAATAATAGGTGACTAAAATATGTTTTTATATTTAGGTAATTTTTTTTTTCTTTCAGTACTTATCCATTCAGTAATAAAGCTAAAATGGTAATTTTTTTTCTTTGATGAGTGTATTCACAAAAGTACCTTAAAATGAAGCTAATCATTCAATAAAGACAACTAATCATTAAAGAAATTTTAAAATTTCAGGATGTCTCATATCGTATGAGACAATAATTATTTAAACAGAAACAGAAATATATGATTCAAAACAGCAACATAAATTTCTGATCTTTGTGAACTAATTTTTATTTTTGTCATACATTTCTTCTTGAATGTGAAATAGCTTTTACTGTGACTGGGTTTATCTTACCTCTAATTTACCATAGCTATTTAGGTAACCATTGTTACATAAAGTAAGGGATGTTATAGTGGTAAATTGCAATGATTCATACATCTTTACAGTAGAATTCCAAGATGTTTGTCTTTCTCAAAGTAAGCCTTTTTTCCCCCTCCGCAATAAAATACTATTCCCTGTCAGAAAAGAAAAATGTACTTTTCAGAATTATTCAAAAAACATAACCCTTTGAGAAAAATACAATTAAGTCATGTCCTGATTTATGTTCTGTGTGTGATATTATGATGTAATATAAAAGCTGCTGCTACTAAGTGACTTCAGTCGTGTCCGACTCTGTGTGACCCCAGAGACGGCAGCCCACCAGGCTCCCCGTCCCTGGGATTCTCCAGGCAAGAACACTGGAGTGGGTTGCCATTTCCTTCTCCATATAAGAGTATGTTCAGTTAAACAAATCATTTTAAAATACTCTAATAAATATATTATCCAGTTTAAATCAGTGCAAAATATGATATTATCATGGCTACAACATGAAAATAAAGTCAGTGGATTTGAAATATTGGAAGTATCACTACATATATTTCTTGAGGTGAATTATACTCTCTGGGTGTTTATTTCATGCCTTGTATTTTTCTGTTGTCATGGAAATAAATTATTACAGAAACTTATATCTATTACCTAAGATCAGAGTATTTATATATACGTGTGTGTGTGTGTGTGTGTGTGTGTGTGTGTGTGTGTGTGTGTATGCTGCTGCTAAGTCGCTTCAGTCGTGTCCGACTCTGTGCGACCCCATAGATGGCAGCCCACTAGGCTCCTCTGTCCCTGGGATTCTCCAGGCAAGAATACTGAAATGGGTTGCCATTTCCTTCTCCAATACATGAAAGTGAAAAGTGAAAGTGAAGTCGCTCAGTCGTTCCCGACTCTTAGCGACCCCATGGACTGCAGCCTACCAGGCTCCTCCATCCATGGGATTTTCTAGGCAAGAGTACTGGAATGGGGTGTCATTGCCTTCTCCATGTATGTGTGTGTATATATATATATACACACACGCATATATATTTATATATAGAGAGAGACTTCCCTGTAGCTTAAATGATGAAAAATATGCCTGTGAGGAAGGAGACCAGGGTTCGATTCCTGGGTTGGGAAGTTTCTCTGGAGGAGGGAATGGCAATCGACTCCAGTATTCTTGCCTGGAGAATGGACAGAGAAGCCTGGCAGGCTACAGTCCATGAGGTCAAATAAAGTCAGAGACGACTGAGTGATTAACATATTATATATTTATATATAGGCTGAGCTTCTCCCATTTGTTCTGTATTTTCCATTTGAAAGTGAAAGTCACTCGGTCATGTCTGACTTTTTGCAGCCCCATGGACTATTCAGTCCATGGAATTCTCCAGGCCAGAATACTGGAGTGGGTAGCCTTTCCCTTCTCCAGGAGAGCTTCCCAACAAAAGGATTGAACCCAGGTCTCTTGCCTTGCAGGCAGATTCTTTATCAGCTGAGCCATAAGGAATCCCAAGAATACTGGAGTGAGCAGCCTATCCCTTCTCCAGCAGATCTTCCCAACCCAGGAATCGAACCAGGGTCTCCTGCATTGCAGGCGGATTCTTTACCAACTGAACTATCAGGGAAGCCCATTTTCTATTTATTAGTTGACAATAAATCCCCATATGCATGCCAAATTAATGGTCCTTGATTATTGATAGATAACCATTTATGGATATCAATGAATAAACTTGTAGCATACTTATAAAGATTGATTCTATACCTGCCCTAATCATAATGACTTCTATCAGTTAAATATTAGATAAAAATGTTTTCATTTTTCCTATAAATTGAAACTTTTAATTAACAAAGTGAATATATAGCAGCAACTATGTTTATAGGCAAAATTGTATTCCATAAACTTCTATATATTCTAATATGTGTATACAGTTCTATCCACTTCAACCTACTCTCTACAATCTTCATCATTGTCTATATTTTCAATTTTTGTAACCACTTTTTCCTTATCCCTTGAGTCCATATAGTCAGTCTTTTGACTCTAAGACATAAATGGACCATGTTTTCTAAGGCCATCAATGAATTTCATTATTTCAAATTCAATGGCTATCTCAGTTCTTTTCATTTTTTTCATCTTGAAAAATGCTCTTCACTTGACTTTTGGACAGCATGTACTCCTGTTCCTCATGCTAACTCAATGGATGTTTTGCCCCAGTTTTCTTTGCTGGATCTTCTTCTCCTTTAAAATCTTTAAGTACTAGAGGAAGTCAGGATTCAGTCCATGTGCTTCTTTTATTCTCTGTCTATAGTAGCTTCCTAGGTGATCTTATTTATATGCTTTAATACAGCTCTGGATGTGCCTGGAATTCAAACTTGGACAACAATTGCATGCTGAATGTTTAATAGACATCTCAAATATAATATGTTTAAGCCCACCTTAAATTTGCTACACCTACCAATCCTGCACATTTTTAATTCCCTGCAAAATAGAATTAAAATATATTAAATTTATTTAATGATTCCCATTTAATAAAGTATTCTGAGTCTCTGTCTTTCTTCCACCCTCTCTCTCTCTCCCCCTCTTTCTCTTTATATATATATATATATATATATATATATATATATATATGATTTTGTGCACTTAAAAACCTAAAAATGTATATTGGAAGTTGTGTTAATTAACTTGAATATAGTATTTGTTTGAATAAGTATATGAATAACATTATTTGTATAACATAAATATACACAATTCTTTTTTTTAAAGTTGTATCTTAGAGTAAAATTTAAAGGTAGAGCTCATGGTAAGTGTTCTGACAACAAAACAAAACCAAAAGCAGCAAATAAGCAAAAAATAAACAGAAATATCAAAGGGACATGAGAAAATTTTCAGAGGTGATGCATGCATGCCAATTTGCCTCAGTCGTGTCTGATTCTTTGTGACCCTGTGAAATGTATCCCCCTCATTTTCCCCTGTCCATAGGATTGTCCAGGCAAGAATACTGGAGTGGGTTCCCATGCCCTTCTCCAGGGAATCTTACTGTCCCAGGGATCAAAGCCACGTCTCTTACATCTCCTGCATTGACACTGTTTACCACTAATGTCACCTGGGAACCTCTCAGAGGTGCTGGATATGTTTATTACCTAGTTTGTGGTGTTGGCATCATGAATCTCTCTCTCTCTCTCTCTCTCTCTCTCTCTCTCTCTCTCTCTCTATATATATATATATATATATATATATATATAGTCCAACTCACCAAATTGTATACTTTAGTATGTGAAATTTTTTAAATATCAATTGTAACCTCAATGAATCTGTTAAGAAACACGTGTATACCTGTGGCGGATTCATTTTGATATATGGCAAAACCAATACAATATTGTAAAGTTAAAAAATAAAATAAAATAAAAAGAATCAAAACTGAAAAAAAAAAAAAAAGAAACCTACAAAAACAACCAAAAAATATCTTTCAGATTATATGATATATACTCTTCCCTTCTAAAAGAAGAAAGCAATAGTTTTCTAAGGATACTTTTCACTTACCATTATTATTCTAAATAAACTAATTATATTAATCATTCAATAAAGTTCCCATAAATAAAGATTATGGAAAAGTCTAATTAATACAATTTCTGAAAATTATGAAAGAATATAGTCTCTTGAAATCTTGGCAGTGAAACAGTCACAAGGAATATCAGTGTGAAAGCATATAGATAGTACATCAGTGGGTGTGAATTTTACAGAATGGCTTCTTCATGGACTATGCCTAGACTCTTCTTTTAGAGACAAAATGGAAACCTCTCTACCTACTGTGCCTTTGAAAATAAATATTGATACTTTATGTCTATTAAACACTTAAGTGCTCAAGCCAAATTAATATATTAACTGGCTAGTACATGCTTCATTCTTTACAGTGCGTAGCTTTATAAATAATTTATAGCATGCATAAGCAGCTTGCAAGTACTCTGGGTCAATAATTCCAACAGTATATTTTATTACACGTCAGTGTTTATGGTACTCTACAATAGACATTGTATTACCATGTTAGGAATACAGTATTTTCACTCAGGAAAAAAGTGTTTGTTATCCATAATTTATGGGAATAGACAACAAACACAGACACTAGGGAGAGCCCCAGAAAGAAGGATGGATCAAGTCAGGGAACACTTCAAAGCAAAACAAAACAATACATCATTTTAATTTGAACTAGTAAGAAAATGTCAGCACTTTTTAGAATATATGTGTGGATACTATCCCTATAGAAAGGAATATAGTAAATTATTATGAATAATCTGCTCCAGGGAAACGGCCCATAGTCATTCAGAGAAATTAAAAAGAAGAGCTCTAAAGTAGAAAAGGGACAACATCTACAGACTTTCTAAACAAAAATATAGTTTTAGAAAAAAGATAGCTAAACCTGGGAAAATAGGAACTAAGAGTAGGAGAAAATATTTTTGTCATTGTTTTACTGAAAATGAAATTTGGAAGACAGAGGAGCCTGGTCGGCTATTCCATGGGGTTGCAAAGAGTCAAACACGACTGAGCAACTAAGCATACACAGTAGAAACAAAGATATGAAAATGGAAAAACAAATTCCAATCAATACCATTTCCAGGAATGCAAATGTGTATAGCAGCATTGTAAATTATGTATTTCCTATTTGAGTACCCATTTGGAAATATAGTTGTCCTTTTTTACTAGGATCTAAATCAATTTTCATTATTGATGTTTTATATAGAGATAAATAATAGATAAGATCCATAGAAATAGACATGGACTGAGTTCATTCCTTTTGTATTGTCTGATATTAATATTTCCCTTAATTGTGGTAAGACTCTCAAAACTAAGACTAATGATCATACTTTGATTTCACCAGTGTTCAAGCCAATACTTTTTCTCTCAATCTGGACCCCGTCTTGGATCATATATTGTATTCATTGGTAAAGATTTTTATCCTCCAGTAAATGGTTCTTTAGTCCGTCCTTAGTTTTCATGAACTTGATACTTTTGAGTATCACCAGGTACCCTGTAAAATGTCACTCAGTTTGAGTTTATTTTATATTTACTGTAATAGAGGCTATGGATTTGTTTAGAGGGAAATATTTCACAGTTATTGTGTCCTTCTTAGGACATGTATCAGGGGACACTGATATTCATATCTTTGATATTGATATGTCTCATCACCACTGGTACTAACCCTGATACTGTGCTTAATGTGGTGTCTACCCAGTTCTTCAATACAAAATCACCATTTTCCTCTTTTGTATTCAACAAATATTTTGGTGAAGACATAAAGAAGCTATAAAGATATATATATAAAAACTGAAATTTTAGATTTTGTATGTTTGGCCAACAGGAACTATTGTTCTGCTATTCTAATGGTTATTTATATTTTCCTCATTCCATCCATTTTTATTAATTGCATTTTTCTGTAAACAGAAATTTTCTGTTTACTTATATTAATACAAACTCATTGATATTTATTTTATCCTTTGGATTATAATCAAAACTATCATTATCATTATTTACTTGATGCTCAATTTTTTTCAGTGTTAGATACTAAAATATATATTTGCATGTGTGTATAGGTATGAATCTGGTATTTCTCCAGACCTTGGCAACCCCCATTCTACCCTTTGATCCTATGAATTTAACTATTATAGATACCTCATGTATGTGGAATCATACAATATTTGTATTTATTTGACTGGCTTATTTCATCTTGTATGATGTTCTCAAGGTTCATCTATACTGTCACATGTTGAAGAATTTCCTCTTGTTTTTTAAAAGCTGAATACTTTCTATTGTATATATATACCCTATTTCTTCATTAAGTGAACTCCCATGATCATTGCAGCACAGTTCACAATAGCCAAAATGTGGAAACAAATGTCCATGGACAAAAGAATTAATAAGGATCCCATTGCCTGTATCTTTTAGTTTAAGTCCTGCCAGAGTTTAGTGAAATTACTATGTTCTTTTTAGAACAATGATGAATTTTGAAAGCCAAGTAATAAATTAAAGTCTCAGAAAGGTTTCAAAGAAAAAATCTTGCACAGATAATCAGCAACATTTAGGTTCAGTAAAGAACAATCAGATCAGATCAGATCAGTCGCTCAGTCGTGTCCGACTCTTTGCGACCCCATGAACCCCAGCACGCCAGGCCTCCCTATCCATCACCAGCTCTCGGAGGTCACTCAGACTCACATCCATCGAGTCAGTGATGCCATCCAGCCATCTCATCCTCTGTCATCCCCTTCTCCTCCTGCCCTCAATCCCTCCCAGCATCAGAGTCTTCTCCAATGAGTCAACTCTTCGCATGAGGTGGCCAAAATACTGGAGTTTCAGCTTGAGCATCATTCCCTCCAAAGAAATCCCAGGTCTGATCTCCTTCAGAATGGACCGGTTGGATCTCCTTGCAGTCCAAGGGACTCTCAAGAGTCTTCTCCAACACCACAGTTCAAAAGCATCTATTCTTCGGCGCTCAGCCTTCTTCACAGTCCAGCTCTCACATCCATACATGACCATAGGAAAGACCATAGCCTTGACTAGGCGAACCTTTGTTGGCAAAGTGATGTCTCTGCTTTTGAATATGCTATCTAGGTTGGTCATAACCTTCCTTCCAAGGAGTAAGCGTCTTTTAATTTCATGGCTGCAGTCACCATCTGCACTGATTTTGCAGCCCAGAAAAATAAAGTCTGACACTGTTTCCACTGTTTCTCCATCTATTTCCCATGTAGTGATGGGACCAGATGCCATGATCTTCGTTTTCTGAATGTTGAGCTTTAAGCCAACCTTTTCACTCTCCACTTTCACTTTCATCAAGAGGCTTTTGAGTTCCTCTTCACTTTCTGCCATAAGGGTGGTGTCATCTGCATATCTGAGGTTATTGATATTTCTCCCAGCAATCTTGATTCCAACTTGTGTTTCCTCCAGTCCAGCATTTCTCATGATGTACTCTGCATATAAGTTAAATAAACATGGTGACAATATGCAGCCTTGACGTACTCCTTTTCCTATTTGGAACCAGTCTGTTGTTCCATGACCAGTTCTAACTGTTGCTTCCTGACCTGCATACAGATTTCTCAAGAGGCAGATCAGGTGGTCTGGTATTCCCATCTCTCTCAGAATTTTCCACAGTTTATTGTGATCTACACAGTCAAAGGCTTTGGCATAGTCAATAAAGCAGAAATAGATGTTTTTCTGGAACTCTCTTGCTTTTTCGATAATCCAGCGGATGTTGGCAATTTGATCTCTGGTTCCTCTGCCTTTTCTAAATCCAGCTTGAACATCAGGAAATTCACGGTTCACATATTGCTGAAGCCTGGCTTGGAGAATTTTGAGCATTACTTTACTAGCGTGCGAGATGAGTGCAATTGTGCGGTAGTTTGAGCATTTAGAGTCTAAAAAAGAATAAATGTCAAAATGATGGGTAAGCTCCCTAGACTCCTACGTAATTTCTATTTTTAGCCATTCTAAAAGAGATAAAAGCTTGCTAAGATTAGATTTCTTTTCAGGCAGCTTTCTTTGCCTAAATTAGCTGGGTATTCCAGACTCTCTAAAATAAATTTTGAATTTTTTTGTTAGTTTAATTTTCTTTGTAATGCAAATAAGGATGGTTTCATAATGGAAGTTTTCAAATTAATCAATGACTGGGAAGATTTTTTTTTTTCCAGAAGATATTTGGTTATCATGCTTGTATATGCCATTTGATTTATGTTGGATCTTTTTTTTTAACATCTATTTTTTAGACCTTGCATTATATTTTCATGTTCAATGAACATAATTGAAAAAAGAATTAAGCAGAAGTCAATAATAAACCACGTTCTTTAGTAAATAACTTAGATACCCATTTCAATCTTCTCTGTTCCTCTTAAGCAATACATTTACTTAGCAAATGAAAATTCTGCCAATATTAGAATTTCTCATCTAACATTCCAAAACCTTGTAGCCACATTTAGGGAAGTAAAGCAGATAAACACATTAACATTAAAAAATGACTAACAGTGGCAGTTGTATTCAATTGCTAATCCCAGAAATGTAGGGAGCACAAACCTGTATATGAAGATACATAGGAACATTTAGCCCTTAGAGATGAGCACTTTATTACATTTTTCTACAGTATTCATTGAAGAAATCCCATCATCTTTTCTAGTGCTTCTAAACCACAATTTCCCACACTTAATGGGAAAGGTCTTTCTTCATTGACCCTATACTCCTTAACCTTCTTTTCTTATCCCACTGCTCTGCTTCTCTGGCCTCTTGTGCTGCAATTTTCCTTCCATGTGCTTGCTCCTTACTTTTGAAGAAACCAAAAGTACTTACTTTTGAATGTAAGTAACCTGAGAGGAAAACAGTAATAGTTGAAAATTATCAAAGGCAATGTTTAACTTGAGGAAGCACTGTTTTTGTTGCTTAAGTAAATGTATTAAAATAGCAGATATCATTTTATCTTGTGTATCAGATGATCCTGCTTGTTGTCCTGAGGAATTATTCCATGTATTAATCTCTGTATGTTGTCTTTAGTCACTATAGGCAGTTCACACACAAAAAACCTAAGGTGGTTATAAGGCCAGTATATACGGTATGGTGGTAATTTTTTTTAATTGGCTTATCATTGTGTGTTTAGTCTCTCAGTTGTGTCCAACTCTTTGTGATCCCATGGACAGTACCCACCAGACTCCTCTGGCCATGGGATTCTCCAGGCAAGAATACTGGAGTGAGATGCCATGCCTTCCACCAGAGGATCTTCCCAACCCAAGGATTGAACCCCTGTCTCCTATGTCAACTGCATTGGCAACTGGGTACTTTACCACTGGTGCCACCTGGGAAGCCCATTTTATCATTTAATTGCTATCATTTTCCACCAAAGTGGACACTAGTTATTAATATTTTGTATTAAACCATCGTTTGAATTTCTCATAATTTATATTTTAGATGGTAGATAACTAAACATATACAGAATATACAGATACACATACACATATATATAACTAAATATATACAGAAAATTGGAGCAAAGTAATTTCTGACTATTCTGTGACTATGCTGATTATAAAAGTGACAAAATTCCCATTTAATCATATTCTATATAAAGTAGATTGCCGGGAGAAATATCAATAACCTCAGATATGCAGATGACACCACCCTTATGGCAGAAAGTGAAGAGGAACTAAAAAGCCTCTTGATGAAAGTGAAAGTGGAGAGTGAAAAGGTTGGCTTAAAGCTCAACATTCAGAAAACGAAGATCATGGCATCTGGTCCCATCACTACATGGGAAATAGATGGGGAAACAGTGGAAACAGTGTCAGACTTTATTTTTCTGGGCTCCAAAATCAGTGCAGATGGTGACTGCAGCCATGAAATTAAAAGACGCTTACTCCTTGGAAGGAAAGTTATGACCAACTTAGATAGCATATTCAGAAGCAGAGATATCACTTTGCCAACAAAGGTTCGCCTAGTCAAGGCTATGGTCTTTCCTGTGGTCATGTATGGATGTGAGAGCTGTATTGTGAAGAAGGCTGAGCGCTGAAGAATTGATGCTTTTGAATTGTGGTGTTGGAAAAGACTCTTGAGAGTCCCTTGGACTGCAAGGAGATCCAACCGGTCCATTCTGAAGGAGATCAGCCCTGGGATTTCTTTGGAAGGAATGATGCTCAAGCTGAAACTCCAGTATTTTGGCCACCTCATGCGAAGAGTTGACTCATTGGAGAAGACTCTGATGCTGGGAGGGATTGGGGGCAGGAGGAGAAGGGGACGACAGAGGATGAGATGGCTGGATGTCATCACTGACTCTATGAATGTGGGTCTGGGTGACCTCCGAGAGCTGGTGATGGACAGGGAGGCCTGGCGTGCTGCGGTTCATGGGGTCGCAGAGAGTCGGACACGACTGAGTGACTGATCTGATCTGATATAATATAGAAAAATGAATATAGTATGTTCAGCAGTATATGGAAAAGATGATGCTTTTTTGAATATCTAAAATACAGTTCTGTCTTCAGACTCAGCATAAACTAGCTGGAAAAAACATAAGTGAATTGGATAGTGGCCTATTTAACATCTGATGTGAGTAACACTTTCATAAGCGAGAGCATCTAAGTAAAGTGCCTTTAGTGGGAAAACTCCCTTTTGATTACTGCTGTCTGGAGGGTTCTAGTGGACGTTTGTTGGTGGCTTCCTAGATATTCCAAATTCTAATTCCCTTTGTAATTCTCTACTACTATCCTAGACTTGTGACTTTGGTGTGATTACTAGGTCAGTAGTGTTTGTGTTCACACACCCATCTACCAGTGCATGAGATGAGATTAATCTATGGTTATCTAATTCTAAATCAAAAGGGGCAGATAGATGACAGTTAATTTGAAACTTTTGAGCTATTGAGAAAATAAAACCTGCATTTCATTTTAAATAAGAATAAGGATGCTTGCAACCTCAATATTTTCTGGCACAGTCTAGTGAACGAGAAAGAAGATCATGACAAGAATAGAGTAAAAACTTTATAAGAGACATAGAAATTGATTTGGATCTTGAAGAATTAGTTACAATTAAGTAGAAAGTCATTATATAAAATGAATTAATAAGCTAACATTACTCTCTTAGAATAATGATACAGCTAAGAAGTTGTATTGATTATCTATAAAACTCACTGTCTACATAATTAATCATTATATTAATGACTAAAAATAATACAATGAATGATAAAAAATTTGAATAGTAACAATTATCTTTAAACACAATGTTCTCAGCAAAATAAAATCTTCATTAAAAAAATACAAGCAATGGAGATAGTTAGCTAATTGTTCTTAAGAGATAATTAAAAGCCACAAGAACTAGAAATATACACAAATCCAAAAGTATATTTTCACTAATATGTGATGAGATTTATGAGAGAAATGAAAAGAAAATAAGAAGAATAGGAAAAAGGAGAAGCAAATTGGAAAGGAAGCAAGTTTGTATAAATGAATTACAAATAATGAATAACAACTCAATGATTAGATTAAATAATAGAATAGATCCTTTGGAGGAAAGAACTAATGACGTTAATAGAATAGACCCTTTTGAAGAAAGAACTAATGACGTTATATCTTGAAGAATCAGCCAAAATGAGGTTAAGATGTGGGAAAGAATGAGAAGATCTAACACATCAAACAGTAGTTCTAAAAGGAATGAATTGATGGAATGGGAGAACAATGATTTTAAAAGATAATGCTATGCTACGCTATGCTACATCACTTCAGTCATGTCCGACTCTGTGTGACCCCATAGAGGGCAGCCCACCAGGCTCTGCCGTCCCTGGGATTCTCCAGGCAAGAACATGGGAGTGGGTTGCCATTTCCTTCTCCAATACATGAAAGTGAAAGGTGAAAGTGAAGTCGCTCAGTCGTGTCCAACTCTTAGCGACCCCATAGACAGCAGCCTACCAGGCTCCTCCATCCATGGGATTTTCCAGGCAAGAGTACTGGAGTGGGGTGCCATTGCCTTCTCCAAAAGATAATAGACCTAGGAATATAAATAAATTATCAGATTGAAGAAGCATACCTAGATTCAGCCAGGCCATGAAAATATATCATAACCAAAATTGTATATGATGTTTTTAGAAATGTCCTATGAACTATTCTGAACTCTAATCAAAACATATCAGTAGAGAAAATGGAGATAGGTAAAGTACACCAGTTCCTCTTTCTCTAGGTGCCAATCATTTCAGTAAGTGAGTCACCTCATTTTTTAAATTATATGTTGAAATATATAATATTCCAGCACTTTTTTTTTACCCAATTTTGCAACATTTCTTAAGGAAATAGTAGAACTATGTTAAAAAAAAAAAAAAGGTCTACTGAACGACTGTAAGCACTGTATGATAAGAATTGGTAAACTGATAAGAATTGGCAAACTGCAGACCACTACCACTGTGAGATTGGTTCAGATCATACCTTCATTGACTTTGTAAAATTTTCATAACATCTGGTAAAACAGCCATCATTGGCCTATACAAAACATCTAGTAAAGCTCTCAGGCCCATAATTATCAAGCTCAAAAAATATTGATAACAGCCATTCAGGTGTTCAACTGAGCACACATTCACCACCCTGCTGTCCAGTGGTTAAGACTCAGCCTTTCCAATGCAGGGGCCTCAGGTTCCATTCCTGCTTAGGAAACTAAGAACCCATGCGCCATGTAACATGGCCAAAAACAACAATAAGGCATATCCATGGTGTTGGAGAACTCTTAAGAGTCCCTTGGACTGCAAGGAGGTCCAACCAGTCCATCCTAAAGAAGATCAGTCCTGAGTGTTTATTGGAAGGACTGAGACTAAAGCTGAAACTCCAATACTTTGGCTACTTCATGGGAAGAGTTGACTCATTGGAAAATACCCTGATGCTGGGAGGGATTGGGGGCAGGACGAGGAGGAGAAGTAGAAAACAGAGGATGACATAGCTGGATGGCATCACCGACTCGATGGACATGAGTTTGGGTAAAACCCAGGAGTTGGTGGTGGACAGGGAGGTGCCGGGAGCCAGCGAGAGGACCTCTGCCCATGGCAAAGGTCATGAGGAAGGAGGCTCGATATACGCAAATGCAGAGTCAAGCCTCAGGAGTCCCCCTGAAATCCTTGAGCATCTACCCCCATAACCAGAGCCTGCCTACTTTACTACTTGTGCTCTCACCTACACCTCTGACTTTACGGGGACTGTCCCCCACTACCTCTCTCTGAAAAAAGAGTTAACTTAGAGTTCCAGTTAATAAAAATTCCTGGGTATGACAGGAGTGTTTTAAGGCTTGTCCGGGCACATGTGCTTCTAAAAACAGGTTATTTAGAGAAGTTAGGAAACTATTAGTGGGCTGATTAGAAATTGTATTGATAAAGAGTTTTTCATTTGTTGAGCCAATGTTTGCTGCTAAGTCTCCACATCGCCTACCCTTACACACATTGATGAATATATAGAAGAAATAGGTATTAACCTTTGATATTAATTACGTTCGACCTTAGGCTAAGTAAGTTCTTTCTTTAATTAAAACCCACCCTCACCCTATAGGAATGTAAATTTATCTGGTGGAGTCTGTTTTAAGAAAAATCACCCCTGGAGAAATAAATGTCCTGGATTGACCGCTGTCACAAGGAGAGGGTCATAAATTGTCAACAGGCCCCCTGGCCAGATGATGTAACACCCCTAAGACCTCTGTATACATTTGTAAGAAGCACCTGACTTTGATAAAAGTCAGGGCTGCTGACCCCGCGTGACTTTTGTATAACATCTCAGTGTATAAAAGTAGACCATGGAAAATAAAGAATTGGGATCAGTTCCTCGAAAGACTGGTCTCCCCATGTCGCTCTCTCTCTCAAATTCTGGCTGAGTCTCCATCTGGAGCGCGGAACCCACCATGCTTACTAATTATGCCTGGGCTTCTAAGATCTGACGGGGGAGGCCTCAGTGTCTCCTCTCCTTTGGGAGAATGGAAGGATGCCTGCGGCCTATGTAAGTGGTGCAAACTTCTTGTCTTGAAGTTTTATTGGTCCCCCGTGTAAACCAAGTTACTCAGCCTCTCTTCTCCACTGAATTTTCCTACTGAGCTATCCTCGTTCTATTATTCTTTATATCTCTAATTATAACTATTGTATCCTGATCCTCACTGACGCCGTCTACACCTCGAATTCCCTGGATCAGCCGGGGCTGGACTTCGGCAGGGAGGCCTGGCGTGCTGTGATTCTTGGGGTCGCAAAGAGTTGGACACGACTGAGCAACTGAACTGAACTGAAGGCATATCCATGAATGTTCTAATATGCAGTTGTTTTAAAAAAGAAAGGAAAAGAAGTTTCACTGATAGAACACAAAAAAAATCAAAGAAATTATTAATTTGAAAAAAGTATATGCCTTTAATCTAAAGATATAAAGAATTATAAAAATAAACTTTACTCAGTAGGATTATATTTCACACTAACATTAGCTTACAATTACTGAAAAAGCTTTCAACAGATAGCAAGATGTTAAGGGATAATTTTCTCAATTTGAGAGATAAGTGACACAAATATGGAACATGGGAAGGCTCAAAAGAAGCTGAGGTGCTGTTTCAAAGATGTAAATTTCAAAATAAATTCATGATTTCAATACACACATGTAAACATATATGTATATTTTTTAATAATAGATGCATATATATATATATATACACACACACACATTTATGCATGTTTATTTCATAACTCTGTTTGCTGAACAGACCTAGAAACAATGACTTTCAGTAGTATCAACAGCAATAAACAAACCTTGACATGCTTTTGGTTTCTAAATACTATTCCTTGATAAAAATATCCAATGTACCTTTGAGAGATGGCTGTGTTTAGCTCTCAGGCAGAGAAAGTACCAGCACAAATTCCACATCCTGTTGTGCCAAAAATTAAGGTTATTGTCAAAAAATTATGGGACATTGTCAAAATGACACTTGAACTAGATTTAAGGGCCTTCACTTATTAAAATCTCTGGCAAACTGAACTTCAGAAGAGATATTAGTAGTTTAGGATTATAACCCACTGATTAAAAAATAAACCCATGAGTCCATCCAGATAATAAATGAGGACAAATAAATAGCAAATGGATGATAGATAGACATATACATACAAACTTGAACATGACTGATTGACTAAGCAGCAATTTATATACATAGCAGTGAAAAAACAGCTCTCCACTACAGTAGAATATTCATTATTAAAGTACTAAGAAAAAATTATGTTAAAAACAACTTTTTTGAAACATAGGTAATGATAATGTACTTACATATGAATTATCTATGGATGTTCAAACTATAAGTTAAAGATTAATGGAGAGAAGAACATTTACATAGTTCCAAAATGTGCGAGATTTTACTACATACACATATATAAAGAAAGAGAGAATGATTAAGAACACATCACAGTGTAACAGTTGGATAATCTGGTGAGGAGTATAAATTCAGGGATAAACTTGCATATTTTCTTTAGGTTTGAAATGATCTTCAAACAAAAATTTTATAAAATCATTTTGTAATCTTCTTCAGTTTTACTTTGGTTTAGAGTCCAGAGTCTAAATAGTTAAAGAAAGTAAAAATAGAAAACAAAACTACAAGTGAGTTAGATGCAATTCAAATTAAAATACTAAATCAGGTACTGTGATTTGAAATATGCAAGAATATGAGATGAATTTTTCATTTATGTTCTTGGACGTGTGATGGGGCAGTTCTCTAATAGGTGTAAGTTATATTGATGACTTACTCTCTGAGAGTGGCAGTGATTTTCACACATTCAAATGATTAATATTTGCATTAAAACTACAGGTTCAATAACACACTCAGTTAATTTTGTGCTCTACAAGATGTTAGATTTACTTTACACCATAGTTTCTTTGATTTATTTTCTATTAACGGCAGTTTGTGTCATCAAATTTAATATAATACCTTAACCTAGATAAGGAGAAGGCAATGGCATCCCACTCCAGTATTTTGCCTGGAAAATCCCATGGATGGAGGAGCTTGGTAGGTTGCAGTCCATGGGGTCGCTAGGAGTTGGACACGACTGAGCGACTTCACTTTCACTTTTCACTTTCCTACATTGGAGAAGGAAATGGCAACCCACTCCGGTGTTCTTGTCTGGAGAATCCCAGGGACGGGGGAGCCTGGTGGCTGCCGTCTATGGGGTCACACAGAGTCAGACACGACTGAAGTGATTTAGCAGCAGCAGCAGCAAGCTAGATAAGCTCCTCCTCCAGAACATGTGCTTTAGGAGAGTTTTATTAAAATCTCTGTCTTCAAATATATGTTCAAAATTCAGAATGTATGAAACGAGTAAATTGACTCAAATTCTGAGTTTTTTAGAGGCTTATTTGATTGTGTATTTATTTTTTCTTAAAAATTATCTCATTTTCAGAACTGTCACCTTTTCATTTATCTTTATTAATTCACCATTTTCTTTTTTTTTTCTATTTTATTTTTTGGGGGGGCTATTTCTTTTTTTTTTTTTTAATTTTATTTTGCTTAACTTTACAATATTGTATTGCTTTTGCCATTCATCAAAATGAATCCACCTCAAGTATACATGTGTTCCCCATCCTGAATCCTCCTCCCTCCTCCCTCCCCATACCATCCCTCTGGGTCGTCCCAGTGCTATGCTACTTTCTCTTATAATTTTCCAAATCTTTGTATTCCCTCATCATAATTAGTTACTAAAAACATTCATATTCTATTTAAGTACAATAGTATCAACAGAGTTATTTATATATAGCAAATTCTAGATATTTGAGAATGTAATATTCTTTTCCTTACTTTATGACAATTTTCAGTAGTCTCAAGATAGATGAGATATTCTTTATACAATTTATAGTAATGTTGAATTATATAGACCAAAATGTTGGTAGGCATCTGCTAGATAATTGAAATTATTTTGTATATTCTCCCATTGTTTTGAGTCTGTTGCTAACTGTTACTCCCATGCTTTGTTATTTAGTCCCCCACAATTAACTCAATAGATTATTACTGATATCATGCAATTATAAGGGCTTCCCCAATGGCTCATCAGGTAAAGAATCTACCTGCCATGCAGGAGACACAGGAGAAACCTGAAAAAAAAAAAAAAAAAAGAATGTGCCTTTTAAGAAAACAAATGGCAGATATGAACTTGGATTCAAGTTTTTCAGATAGTGGAGTGTAGTCCATTAAGACCAGGACCCTGGATCTAAATTTCTTCAGGGACTTAATACTATATCACTATCAAGTGGACAAATTCCTGCTACTGTTTATTCCCTCCTATATTTCCCTCCCACATTGCTCTCAGCTTTCTTTTCTCAAAGAAAAGGTTTACCTCTTTACTCCCTGAATCTGCTTACTATATAAAATCCCCATTACATAGGATTGAAGTATTTTATATACTCTCACTGAATATTATATTTTTATCTTTTTTTGAAGGCTGATTCTTTATAGAGAAAGATTTTCCAGACAATTCCTCTCATAACTCTGAGACATTTATTTGCTTCTAAAACCCAGAAACCTGTTGCATGTTATCAAGACTGTACTACTTACTTATTTCATCAAAGATTGGATCTTCTTATCAGTTTAGTTCAATTCAGTTCAGTAGAACTCTACTACTCAAGATCATATGTGTGGAGTTATATCCAACTCTCTGTGACCCCAGACTCCTCTGTCTGTGGGATTTTCTAGGCAAGAATACTAGGGTGGCTGTCATTTCCTTCTCCAGAGGATCTCACCTACCCAGAGATTGAAACTCTCCCTTGTGTCCCCTGCATTGGTAAGCAGGTTCTTTACCACTAGTGCCATCTGGGAAGAAAGATCATATAAGATTTAGTAAATATTATACTACTAAACATATAGTAAATTGTTTCAACATTTTCTACTGGAATGTGTAGAGGTAAATAAATCCAGTTCGGGTTAGGAGATTGGGCACTTGGAGGATTCTGAGATCAGTTTTTGTCTATGTAGCATTGACTCGGATCCCAAGTAAACAGCAAGAACAATTGAGAGCCAAAACTGCTAAAACTTAAAAAAATACATTTGCAATCCAAGGAAAAATTAACTTTCTTCCATAATACTTTGCAGTAAGAACAGGGTGAATTCTCTGCTTTAAACGACCAATTTACTCACATAAAAAGAAAGATGACATGACATCCCAGGATTCAGAAAAACAAATTGCAGGCTCTCTTTGTATATGTATCAAAATGCTAAGTATTGGAAATAGGCCTTAAGAAGAACTAATAACTGGCGTTATTGGCTATGTCTACTATCACCTTCTGTAATGTAAATGTTCCTTTTTATTATTTCCTTGGACTCTTAAACATATTGTGGCAGTCAATTACTTATTTTGTTACTTAGGGCTGTCTTGAGGTTTCACTAAAAATACAAAGATACTATATGACAAGAAAGATAAAGACAGATTATCAGATGAAATGAGTAAACGTTTGCATAAGATATCTGTAAATAAAATTATGTCTGTGGACAATAAAATTATGTAAAGTTAATTCTAAATTAACTTTAATTATAATTTTTTTGTTAGCAATTGAATTGGGATCTGAAATAAATGAGCAATTCTGATTTTCAGTTCAGTTCAGTTCAATCGCTCAGTCATGTCTGACTCTTGGCGACCCCAAGAATCACAGAACACCCTGTCCATCACCAACTCCTGGAGCTCACCCAAACTCATGTCCATCAAGTCGGTGATGCCATCCAGCCATCTCATCCTCTGTCCCCTTTTCCTCTTGCCCCCAATCCATTAGCATTAAGGTATTTTCCAATGTGTCAACTCTGCATGAGGTGGCCAAAGTATTGGAGTTTCAGCTTCAACAGCAGTCCTTCCAATGAACAGCCAGGACTGATCTCCTTTAGGATGGACTGGTTGGATCTCCTTGCAGTCCAAGGGACTCTCAAGAGTCTTCTCCAACACCACAATTCAAAAGCATCAATTCTTTGGTGCTCAGCTTTCTTCACAGTGTGATTCTCACATCCATACATGACCACTGGAAAAAGCATAGCCTTGACTAGAAGGACCTTTGTTGTCAAAGTAATGTCTCTGCTTTTGAATATGCTATCTAGGTTGGTCATAGCTTTCCTTCCAAGGAGTAAGCGTCTTTTAATTTCATGGCTGCAGTCACCATCTGCAGTGATTTTGGAGCCCAGAAAAATAAAGTCAGGCACTGTTACCACTGTTTCCCCATTTATTTCCCATGAAGTGATGGGACTGGATGCCATGATCTTCATTTTCTAAATGTTGAGCTTTAAGCCAACTTTCTCACTCTCCTCTTTCACTTTTATCAAAAGGCTTTTTAGTTCCTCTTCACTTTCTGCCACAAGGGTGGTGTCATCTGCATATCTGAGGTTATTTGTATTTCTCCTGGCAATCTTGATTCCAGCTTGTGCTTCCTCCAGCCCAGGGTTCCTCATGATGTACTCTGCATAGAAGTTAAATAAGCAGAGTGACAATATACAGCCCTGACATACTCCTTTCCCCTTTTGGAACCAGTCTGTTGTTCCATGTCCAGTTCTAACAGTTGCTTCCTGATCTGAATATTGATTTTTCAAGACGTAGATACCCACATTCAATATCATGTGAAATCTTAGCTCTTAGTTCCTTAGTTTCTTATCTTCAATATTCTTAAACTTCCAGAATGTATCAGTCATTCCAAACTATAATGATAGCCTAGACCTTATCATGAGAAGAAACTGAAATATTTGGGAAATATTAAAACTTTCTGGTTATTTAAAAGTTGTTCCAAATTGTAAATTGAGTTACCTATACTGAATCTGTTAATTGACCTTATCAAGCCATTCAGTTCTGTTTACAGCCCTCTCTGTTTTATCCCAGGGCTTCCTTGGTAGCTCCCCAGTAAAGAATCTGCCTGCTAATGTAGAAGACTCAAATTCTATCCCTGGGTAGGAAAGATCCCCTAGAGAAGGAAATGGTAACCCACTTCAGTACTCTTACCTGGAAAATCCCATGGACAGAGGAGCCAGGTGGGATATAATCCATGGGGTCACAAAAGAGCTGAACATGAGTTAGTGACTAAACAACAACATCAACAAGAACACCCTTCTTTATGGTACAACTCTCACATCTGTACATGACTATGGAAAAACCATGGCTTTGACTCTACAGAACTTTATTGGCAAAGTGATGTGTCTGCTTTATAATATGCTATCTAGGTTTGTCATGGGTTTCCTTCCAAGGAGCAAGCATCTTTTGATTTCATGGTTGCCATCACCATCTGCAGTGGTTTTCAGATCAGATCAGATCAGTCACTCAGTCGTGTCTGACTCTTTGCGACCCCATGAACTGCAGCACGCCAGGCCTCCCTATCCATCACCAACTCCTGGAGGTTGCTCAGACTCACATCCATTGAGTCAGTGATGCCATCCAGCCATCTCATCCTCTGTGGTCCCCTTCTCCTCCTGCACCCAATCCCTCCCAGCATCAGAGTCTTCTCCAATGAGTCAACTCTTTGCATGAGGTGGCCAAAATACTGGAGTTTCAGCTTGAGCATCATTCCTTCCAAAGAAATCCCAGGGCTCATCTCCTTCAGAATGGACCGGTTGGATCTCCTTGCAGTCCAAGGGACTCTCAAGAGTCTTCTCCAACACCACAGTTCAAAAGCATCAATTCTTCGGCGCTCAGCCTTCTTCACAGTCCAGCTCTCACATCCACACTTGACCACAGGAAAGACCATAGCCTTGACTAGGTGAACCTTTGTTGGCAAAGTGATGTCTCTGCTTTTGAATATGCTATCTAGGTTGGTCATAACTTTCCTTCCAAGGAGTAAGTGTCTTTTAATTTCATGGCTGCAGTCGCTATCTGCATTGATTTTGGAGCTCAGAAAAATGAAGTCTGACACTGTTTCCACTGTTTCCCCATCTATTTCCCATGTAGTGATGGGACCAGATGCCATGATCTTTGTTTTCTGAATGTTGAGCTTTAAGCCAACCTTTTCACTCTCCACTTTCACTTTCATCAAGAGGCTTTTTAGTTCCTCTTCACTTTCTGCCATAAAGGTGGTGTCATCTGCATATCTGAGGTTATTGATATTTCTCCCAGCAATCTTCATTCCAGCTTCTGTTTCTTCCAGTCCAGCATTTCTCATGCTGTACTCTGCATATAAGTTAAATAAACAGGGTGACAATATACAGCCTTGACGTACTCCTTTTCCTATTTGGAACCAGTCTGTTGTTCCATGACCAGTTCTAACTGTTGCTTCCTGACCTACATACAGATTTCTCAAAAGGCAGATCAGGTGGTCTGGTATTCCCATCTCTTTCAGAATTTTCCACAGTTTATTGTATCTACACAGTCAAAGGCTTTGGCATAGTCAATAAAGCAGAAATAGATGTTTTTTTTGGAACTCTCTTGCTTTTTCCATGATCCAGCGGATGTTGGCAATTTGATCTCTGGTTCCTCTGCCTTTTCTAAAACCAGCTTGAACATCAGGAAGTTCACGGTTCACATATTGCTGAAGCCTGGCTTGGAGAATTTTGAGCATTACTTTACTCGCGTGTGAGATGAGTGCAATCGTGTGGTAGTTTGAGCACTCTTTGGCATTGCCTTTCTTTGGGATTGTGATGAAAACTGACCTTTTCCAGTCTTGTGGCCACTGCTGAGTTTTCCAAATTTGCTGGCATATTGAGTGCAGCACTTTCACAGCATCATCTTTCAGGATTTGGAATAGCTCCACTGGAATTCCATCACCTCCACTAGCTTTGTTCATCGTGGATCCCCCCAAAATAAAATCTGTCACTTTTTCCACTTTTTCTCAATCTATTTGCCAGGAAGTGATGGGACAGGATGTCATGATTTTAATTTTTTGAATGTTTAGTTTTGAACCAGCTTTTTCACTTTCCTCTTTCACCCTCATCAAGAAGCTCTTTAGTTCATCCTCACTCTCTGGCATTAGAGTGGTGTAATATGTATCTAAGGTTATTGATATTTCTTCCAGTGCACTTAATTCCAGCTTATGAGTCATCCAGCCTGGCACTTCCTGTGATGTACTCTACATATAAATTAAACAAACAGGTGACAATATACAGGCTTGATATACTCCTTTCTCAATTTTGAACCAGTAAGTTATTCTAAGTAAAGTTTTAACCGTTGTCTCTTGACTTGCATACAGGTATCTCAGGAGATAAGTAATGTGGTCTGTTATTCCCATGTCTTTAAGAATTTTCCATACTTTTCTGTGATCCACACAGTCTAAGGCTTTGGCATAGTCAATGAAGCAGAAGCAGATTTTTTTTTTTTTTTTTTTCTGGAATTCCCTTGCTTTTTCTCTATGAACCAACAAATGTTGGCAATTTGATCTGGTTCCTCTGCCTTTTGTAAATACAGCTTGTGCATCTGGAAGTTCTTGGTTCATGTACTATTGTAGTCTAGTTTGAAGGATTTTGAGCATTACTTTGCTAGAATGTGAAATGAGAGCAATTGTACTATTGGAGAAGGAAATGGCAACCCACTCCAGTATTCTTGCCTGGAGAATCCCAGGGACGGGGGAGCCTGGTGGGCTTCCATCTATGGGGTCGCACAGAATCGGGCACGACTGCAGCGACTTAGCAGCAGCAGCAGTACTATAGCTGAACATCTGTAGCATTGCCCTTCTCTGGGACTGGAATGAAAACTGAACTTTTCCAGTTGTGTGGCCACTGCTGAGTTTTCAAGGAAATTTTACTTAATGTGCTATGGTGACTTGAATGGGAAGGGAGTCCAAAAGGGAGGGAATATATGTATATGTATGGCTGATTCATTTTGCTCTATAGTAGAAATGAACATAGAATTGTAAAACATCTATATTCCAATAAAATTAATTTATAAAATAATAAGCATGTAAACAGGTAGATAATAACAAATTCATTGTTCTTCCTTTCATGCAAGTTTATTAGCTTGTTTTTTTTTTTTTTTTTTTCCAGTCTGACAAACAAATGAAAACTAATTGTGATGTGAACTCAAGTGACAGTTTCAATGATCTTTCTTGGTTTCTTGACACTTTTTTGTTTTAAGAGAAACTGATGCAGTGCTACTTTAAAATTATTAAAAATGCTTAAATTGCTTAGAGGTAATCACTTTTGTATATATAATAGTCATCTGAATTAAATCTGCCCATTCCTGTCCACTTTAGTTCACTGATTCCTAAATGCTGGTGTCACTTTTGCCATCTCCTGTTTAACCACTTGCAATTTACCTTGATTCATGGACCAAACATTCCAGGTTCCTATGCAATACTGTTCTTTACAATATCAGGCTTTACATTCATCACCACACATATCCACAACTGGGCACTGTTTCTGCTTTGGCTTATCCTCTTTATTCCTTTTGGAGTTATTTCTCTGGTCTTTTTCAGTAGCGTACTGGACACGTCCCAACCTGGGGGGTTCATCATTCAGTGTTATATCTTTTTGCCTTTTCATACTGCTCATGAGGTTCTCAAGGCAAGAATGCTGAAGTGGTTTGCCATTTCCTTCTCCAATGGACCATGTTTTGTCAGAACTCTCCACCATGACCCATCCATCTTGGGTTGCCCTACACTGTATGACTCATAGTTTCATTGAGTTAGGCAAGGTTCTAATCTATGTGATCAATTTGGTTAGTTTACTGTGAATGTGGTTTTCATTCTCATCTGCTCCTGATGGATGAGGGTAGTTTGCTTGTGTAAACTGACTGATGGGAGGAATTTGTTCTGGGTCTTGTTCTGGTGGGCAAGTCTATGCTCAGTAAATCTTTAATCCAATTTTCTGTTGATGGGGGTGCTGTGTTCCTTCCCTGAAGTTTGGCCTAAGGCCAAACTCCAGCAGGGTTAATGGCAGTAAAGGTGGCTTCCTTCAAAATGACTTATGCCAGCACTGTGCCTCCCAGGACTGTTGTAGACAGTGGCCTGTGGCAGGCCATTTTTAACCCACATCCCCTCCAGAGACTCCCAAACACACACAGGAAAGTCTGGCTGTCTCATGTAGAGTCACTGCTCCATTCTCCTGGGTCCTGGTGTGCACAAGGTTTTGTTTGTGCCCTCCAAGAATCTGTTTCCCCAGTCCTGTGGAAGTTCTGTAATCAGATCCTACAGACCTTCAAAGTTGGATTCCCTGGGGATACTCAGTCCCTTTGCCAGATCCTCAGGTTGGGAAATCTGTTGTGAGGCTTAGAACTTTTGCAGCAGTGTAAGAACTTCTTTGGTATAATCGTTCTCCTGTTTGTGAGTTGTCTGACCAGTGGCTCTTTGATGGGGCTAATGGTGACCTACTTGAAGAGGAATTATGCCACATGCTGCACCTTCCAGGACTGCTCCTGTCAGAGACCCTGTCCCCATGGCAAGGCACTGCTGACACAAACAGACAGGAGAGCCTCAAACAGGCAAAGGAAGGTCTGGTTTAGTCTCTCATGAGGATCACTGCTCCTTTCCCTCAATCCTGGTGTACACAAGATTTGTTTGTTCCTTCTAAGGGTCTCTGGCAGGTATGAGGTTTAATTTTAAAAGTAATTGTGCCTCTCCTACTGTCTGTTGCAGCTTCTCCTTTGCCCTTGGCCATTCATCTTTTTTTGATAGGTTCCAACATTCTCTTGTAGATGGTTTTTCAGCATATAGTTGTGATTTTGGAATTCTTGCAGGAAAAGATGAGTGCATGTCCTTCTACTCTGAATAGATAGCTAAAAGAAAACCTGCAGACTGAAGGGTTTTTCCAAAGGAGTGAGGAGTCCAAGCTTCACATTCAGCTCCAAAGATCCAGGTCCTACAATGGCAAGGCAGGATGCAGAACAACTTAGAAGAAATGGAGTAGCCCTCATAGTCAACTGAACTCTGAAATGCAGTTCAGTTCAAGTCAGTCGCTCAGTTGTGTCCGACTTTTTGTGACCCCATGAAATGCAGCATGCCAGGCTTCCTGACCATCACCAGCTCCTGGGGTTTGCTCAAACTTATGTCCATTGAGTCGGTGATGCCATCCAACCATCTCATCCTCTGTCGTCCTCCTGCCCTAAATTTTTCCCAGCATCAGGGTCTTTTCAAATGAGTCAGCTCTTTGCATCAGGTGGCCAAAGTATTGAAGTTTCAACTTCAGCATCAGTCCTTCCAATGAATGTTCAGCACTGATTTCCTTTAGGATGGACTGGTTGGATCTTTTTGCAGTCCAAGGGACTCTCAAGAGTCTTCTCCAACACCACAGTTCAAAAGCTTCAATTCTTCGGCGCTCAGCTTTTTTCACACCAACTTTCACATCCATACATGACCACTGGAAAAATCTCTCTGACCAGCACGCTAAGCGTAGGCGGCTGTGACTGGCGCGCTAAGCACAGGCGGCTGCGATCGGCACGCTAAGTGCGGCTGAGAGGAGCTACCCCAAGTTCGAGGTCAGGGGCAGAAGCCAGGAGGACCCCCCATGCCCAAAGGGCAGCGGCCAAGAGTGCCAGATTGCGAGGGCGCAGGAACAGCCGAGAGGAGCTACCCCGCGGCAGAGGTCAGGAGGGGCGGCCAAGAGGAGTTACCCCGTGTCTGAGGTCAGGGGCGGTGGCCGGGAGGGATAACACACGCCCTTAAGCCTGAGGCCAGGGGCGGCGGCCTGAAGGAGCAACCCCATGTCCAAGGAGCCATGGCTGCTCGGGCGCAAGAGGGCCTAGAGGAGATATCCCACGTTGAAGGTCAGGAAGGGCAGTGGTGAGGAGAAACCCCTCTTCCAAGGTAAGGAGCAATGGCTGCGCTTTGCTGGAACAGTCGTGAAGAAATACCCCACGTCCAAGATAAGAGAAACTCAAGTAAGACGGTAGGTGTTGAAAGAGGTCATCAGAGGACAGACACACTGAAACCATACTCAAAGAAAACTAGTCAATCTAATCACACTAGGACCACAGCCTTGTCTAACTCAATGAAACCAAGCCATACCCGTGGAGCAACCCAAGATGGGAGGGTCATGGTGGAGAGATCTGACAATGTGGTCCACTGGAGTAGGGAATGGCAAACCACTTCAGTATTCTTGCCTTGAGAACCTCATGAACAGTATGAAAATGCAAAATGATAAGATACTGAGAGACACTCTCCCCATGTCAGTAGATGGCCAATATGCTACTGGATATCAGTGGAGAAATAACTCCAGAAAGAATGAAGGGATGGAGCCAAAGCAAAAAGAATACCCAGCTGTGGATGTGACTGGGAATAGAAGCAAGGTCCGATGCTGTAAAGAGCAATATTGATAAGGAATCTGGAATGTCAGGTCCATGAATCAAGGCAAATTGAAAGTGGTCAAACAAGAGATGGCAAGAGTGAATGTCGACATTCTAGGAATCAGCAAACTAAAATGGACTGAAATGGGTGAATTTAATTCAGATGACCATTATATCTACTGCTGTGAGCAGGAATCCCTCCGAAGAAATGGAGTAGCCATCATGGTCAACAAAAGAGTCCAAAATGCAGTACTTAGATGCAATCTCAAAAACGACAGAATGATCTCTGTTCGTTTCCAAAGCAAACCATTCAATATTACAGTAATTCAAGTCTATGCCCCAACCAGTAACGCTGAAGAAGCTGAAGTTGAACGGTTCTATGAAGACCTACAAGACGTTTTAGAACTAACAACCAAAAAAGATGTCCTTTTCATTATAGGGAACTGGAATGCAAAAAGTAGGAAGTCAAGAAACACCTGGAGTAATAGGCAAATTTGGCCTTGGAATACGGATTGAAGCAGGGCAAAGACTAATACAGTTTTACAAAGAAAATGCACTGGTCATAACAAACACCCTCGTCAACAACACAAGAGAAGACTCTACACATGGACATCACCAGATGGTCAACACTGAAATCAGATTGATTATGCTTTTTGCAGCCAAAGATGGAGAAGCTCTATACAGTCAACAAAAACAAGACCAGGAGCTGACTGTGGCTCAGACCATGAACTCCTTATTGCCAAATTCAGACTTAAATGGAAGAAAGTAGGGAAAACTGCTAGACCATTCAGGTATGACTTAAATCAAATCCCTTATGATTATACAGTTGGAAGTGAGAAATAGATTTAAGGGCCTAGATCTGATAGATAAGAGTGCCTAATGAACTATGAAATGAAGTACATGAAATTGTACACGAGACAGGGATCAAGACAATCCCCATGGAAAAGAAATGAAAAAAAGTAAAATGGCTGCCTGGAGAAGCCTTACAAATAGCTGTGAAAAGGAGAGAAGCAAAAAGCAAAGGAGAAAAGGAAAGATATAAGCATCTGAATGCAGAGTTCCAAAGAATAGCAAGAAGAGATAAGAAAGCCTTCCTCAGTGATCATTGCAAAGAAATAGAGGAAAACAACAGAATAGGAAAGACTAGAGATCTCTTCAAGAAAATTAGAGATACCAAGGGAACATTTCATGCAAAGATGGGCTCAATAAAGGACAGAAATGGTATGGACCTAACAGAAGCAGAAGATATTAAGAAGAGATGGCAAGAATACACAGAAGCACTGTACGAAAAAGAGCTTCACGACCCAGATAATCACGATAGTGTGATCACTCACCTAGAGCCAGACGTCCTGGATTGTGAAGTCAAGTGGGCCTTAGAAAGCATCACTAGGAACAAAGCTAGTGGAGGTGATGGAATTCCTGTGGAGCTATTCCAAATCCTGAAAGATGATGCTGTGAAAGTGCTGCACTCAATATGCCAGCAAGTTTGGAAAACTCAGCAGTGGCCACAGGACTAGAAAAGTTCAGTCTTCATTCCAATCCCAAAGAAAGGCAATGCCAAAGAATGCTTAAACTACCGCACAATTGCACTCATCTCACATGCTAGTAAAGCAATGCTAAAAATTCTCCAAGGCAGGCTTCAGCAATATGTGAACTGTGAACTTCCTGATGTTCAAGCTGGTTTTAGAAAAGGCAGAGGAACCAGAGATCAAATTGCCAACATCTGTTGAATCATAGAAAAAGAAAAGAGTTCCAGAAGAACATCTATTACTGCTTTATTGACTATGCCAAAGCCTTTGACTGTGTGGATCACAAAAAAACTGTGGAAAATTCTGAAAGAGATTGGAATACCAGACCACCTGATCTGCCTCTTGAGAAATGTGTATGCAGGTCAGGAAGCAACAGTTAGAACTGGACATGGAACAACAGACTGGTTCCAAATAGGAAAAGGAGCACGTCAAGGCTATATATTGTCACCTTGTTTATTTAACTTATATGCAGAGTACATCATGAGAAATGCTGAACTGGAAGAAACACAAGTTGGAATCAAGATTCCTCGGAAAAATATCAATAACCTCAGATATGCAGATGATACCACCCTTATGGCAGAAAGTGAAGAGGAACTAAAAAGCCTCTTGATGAAATTGAAAGTGGAGAGTGAAAAGGTTGGCTTAAAGCTCAACATTCAGAAAACGAAGATCATGGCATCCGGTCCCATCACTTCATGGGAAATAGATGGGGAAACAATGGAAACAGTGTCAGACTTTATTTTTCTGGGCTCCAAAATCACTACAGATGGTGACTGCAGCCATGAAATTAAAAGACACTTACTCCTTGGAAGGAACGTTATGACCAACCTAGATCACATATTCAAAAGCAGAGACTTTACTTTGTCAACAAAAGTTCGTCTAGTCAAGGCTATGGTTTTTCCTGTGGTCATGTATGGATGTGAGAGCTGTACTGTGAAGAAGGCTGAGCGCCGAAGAATTGATGCTTTTGAACTGTGGTGTTGGAGAAGACTCTTGAGAGTCCCTTGGACTGCAAGGAGATCCAACCAGTCCATTCTGAAGGACATCAGTCCTGGGATTTCTTTGGAAGGAATGATGCTAAAGCTGAAATGCCAGTACTTTGGCCACCTCATGTGAAGAGTTGACGCGTGGAAAAAGACTCTGATGCTGGGAGGGATTGGGGGCAAGAGGAGAAGGGGACGACAGAGGATGAGATGGCTGGATGGCATCACTGACTTGTTGGACGTAAGTCTTGGTGAACTCTGGGAATGGTGATGGACAGGGAGGCCTGGAGTGCTGCAGTTCATGGGGTCACAAAGAGTCAGACACGACTGAGTGACTGATCTGATCTGATATGACTAGATGGACATTTGTTGACAAAATAATGTCTCTGTTTTTCAATATGCTGTCTAGGTTGATCATTATTTTCCTTCCCAGGAGTAAGTGTCTTTTAATTTCATCGTTGCAATCACCGTCTACAGTGATTTTGGAGCCCAGAAAAAATAAAGTCAGCCACTGTTTCCACTGTTTCCCCATCTATTTGCCATGAAGTGATGAGACTCGATGCCAGGATCATAGTTTTCTGAATGTTGAGCTTTAATCCAACTTTTCACTCTCCTCGTTCACTTTCATCAAGAGGCTCTTTATTTCTTCTTTTCTTTCTGCCATAACGCTGGTATCATCTGCATATCTGAGGTTATTGATATTTCTCCCAGCAATCTTGATTCCAGCTTGTGCTTCTTCCAGCCCAGAATTTCTCATGATGTGATCTGCATATAAGTTAAATAAGCAGAGTGACAATATACAGACTTGACATACTCCTTTTCCTATTTGACATCAGTCTGTTGTTCCATGTCCAGTTCTAACTGTTGCTTCCTGACCTGCACACAATTTTCTTATGAGGCAAGTCAGGTGGTCTAGTATTCCCATCTCTTTCTGAATTTTCCCACAGTTTATTGTGATTCACACAGTAAAAAGCTTTGGCATAGTCAATAAATCATAAATAGATATTTTTTTTTGTAACTCTCTTGTTTTTTTGATGATCCAGAGGATGCTGGCATTTTGATCTCTGGTTCCTCTGCCTTTTCTAAATCCACCTTGAACATCTGGAAGTTCACAGTTCACATATTGCTGAAGTTTTTGTACAATGTCAAAAACAACAGAATGATCTCTGTTTATTTCCAAGGCAAACCATTTAATATCACAATACTCCAAGTCTAGGCCCCAACCACTAATGCTGAAGAAGCTGAAGTTGAACGTTTCTATGAAGACTTATAAGACCACCTATAACTAACACACACAAAAAAGATGGCTTTTTCATCATAGGGGATGGGAGTGCAAAAGTAGGAAGTCAAGAGATACGTGTAATAACCGGTAAGTTTGACACTGGGGTACAAAATGAAGCAGGGTAAAAGCTAACAGAGTTTTGCCAAGAGAACACACTGGTCATAGCAAGCACACTCTTCCAATAAGACAAAGGATGACACTACACAAAAACATCACCAAATGTTCAATACCGAATTCAATTGAGTATATTCTTTGTAGCTGAAGAAGGAGTTATATACAGTTAGCCAAAATAAGACTGGGAACTGGCTGTGGCTCAGATCGTGAACTCCTTATTGCAAAATTAATACTTAAATTGAAGAAAGTAGGGAGACCATTCAGTTATGACCTAAATCAAATCCCTTATATTTATACAGTACAAGTAACAAAGAGATTCAAGGAATTAGATCTGATAGACAAGAGTGCCTAAATATCTAGGAACAGAGGTTAGAAACATTGTATAGGAGGCAATGATCAAAACCATCCCAAACAAAAAAGAAATGCTAAAAGGCAAAACAATTGTCTGAGGAAGCCTTGCAAATAGCTGAGAAAAGAAGAGAAGCAAAAGGCAAAGCAGAAAAGGAAAGATATACTCATCTGAATGCAGATTTCCAAAGAATAGCAAGGAGAGATAAGAAAGCCTTCCTAAGTGAGTAATGCAAAGAAATAAATGAAAAGAACAAAATGGGAAAGACTAGAGATCTCTTCAAGAAAATTAGAGATACCAGGGGAACATTTCATGCAAAGATTTGCACAATAAAGGACAGAAATAGTATGTAACTAACAGGACCAGAAGATATTAAAAGGAGGTGGCAAGAATGCACAGAAGAACTGTACAAAAAAGATCTTCACAATCCAGATAATCACGATGGTGTAATCACTCAGCTAGAATGTGAGGTAAACTGGCCCTCGGAAGCATCACTACAAACAAAGCTAGTGGAGGTGATGCAATTCCAGCTGAGGTATTTTAAATCCTAAAAGATGATGCTGTGAAAGTGTTGCATTCAGTATGCAGGAAAATTTGGAAAATTCAGCAGTGGCCACAAGACTGGAAAAGGTCAGTTTTCATTACAATCCCAAAGAAGGGCAATGCCAATGAATGTTCAAAGTATCACACAATTGCAGTCATTTCACAGGCTAGCAAGGTAATGCTCAAAACCTTCAATTAGGAATCAACAGTACGTGAACCTAGAACTTCCAGATGTACAAACTGGATTTAGAAAAGGCAGAGGAACCAGAGATCAAATTGCCAGCATCCACTGGATCATAGATAAAGCAAGAAAATTCCAGACAAAACATCTACTTCTGCTTTATTTACTATGCTAAAGCCTTTGACTCTGTGGATAACAAAAAACTGTGGAAAATTTTTAAAGAGATGGGAATACCAGACCACCTTACTTGCCTCCTGAAATACCTGTATGCAGATCAAGAAGCAACAGTAAGAACTGACCATCAGACAACAGACTGGTTCCAAATTGGTAAAGGAGTACATGAAGGCTGTATATTTTCACACTGGTTATTTAGCTTCTATGCAGAGTACATCATGCAAAATGCCGGGGTGGATGAAGTACAAGCTGGAATCAAGATTGCTGGGAGAAATATCAATAACCTCAGATATGCAGATAATACCACCCTTATGGCAGTAAGGAAAGAGGAATTAAAGAGCCTCTTGATGAAGGTAAAAGTGGAGAGTGAAAAGGCTGACTTAAAACTCAGCATTCAAAATATGAAGATCATGGCATCCGGTCCCATCACTTCATTGCAAATAGATGGGGAAACAATGGAAACAGTGACAGACTTTTTTAATTGGGCACCAAAATCACTGTGGATGGTTACTGTAGCCATGAAATTAAAAGATGCTTGCTCCTTGAAAGAAAAGTTATTCTAGACAGTGTATTAAAAAGCAGAGACATCACTTTGCCAACAAAGATCCATATAGTCAAAGCTATAGTTTTTTCCAGTAGTCATGTAAGGATATGAGTGCTGGACAGTTAAAAAAAAAAAAAAAAATGCTGAGTGCCAAAAAATTGATTCCTTTGAGCTGTGATGTTGGAGAAGACTTCTGGGAGTCCCTTGGCTGGCAAGATCAAAACTATCAATGCTAAAGGAAATCAACCCTTAATATTCATTGGGAGAACTGATGCTGAAGCTGAAGCTCCAAACTTTTGGCCACCTGATGCGAAGGGCAAACTCATTGGGGAAAAAACCCTGAGGCTGGGAAAGATTGCAGGCAGGAGGAGAAGGGGATGACTGAGAACAAGATGGTTGGATGGCATCACCAACTTGATGGACATGAGTTTGAGCAAACTTTGGGAAATAGTGAAGGACATGGAAGCCTGGCATGCTGCAGTTCTTTGGGTTACAAAGAGCTGAATATGACTGAGTGATGGAACATCTACAACAACAATCATCTTCATAATTTTTAACAGATAGAATGTCATAAATAATCCTAGTGGTCTTAATCTTCATGAAAAATTTTTAAAAATTTAAAAATAATTCAGAGTTACATACATTTGAGAAGAGAAATAATTGCACCCCACTTGATTGCCGGGAGAAATATCAATAACCTCAGATATGCAGATGACACCACTCTTATGGCAGAAAGTGAAGAGGGGCTAAAAAGCCTCTTGATGAAAGTGAAAGTGGAGAGTGAAAAGGTTGGCTTAAAGCTCAACATTCAGAAAACGAAGATCATGGCATCTGGTTCCATCACTGCATGGGAAATAGATGGGGAAACAGTGGAAACAGTGCCAGACTTTGTTTTTCTGGGCTCCAAAATCACTGCAGATGGTGACTGCAGCCATGAAATTAAAAGACGCTTGCTCCTTGGAAGGAAAGTTATGACCAACCTAGATAGCATATTCAAAAGCAGAGACATCACTTTGCCAACAAAGGTTCGCCTAGTCAAGGCTATGGTCTTTCCTGTGGTCATGTATGGATGTGAGAGCTGGACTGTGAAGAAGGCTGAGCGCCGAAGAATTGATGCTTTTGAACTGTGGTGTTGGAGAAGACTCTTGAGAGTCCCTTGGACTGCGAGAAGATCCAACCAGTCCATTCTGAAGGAGATCAGCCCTGGGATTTCTTTGGAAGGAATGATGCTAAAGCTGAAACTCCAGTATTTTGGCCACCTCATGCGAAGAGTTGACTCATTGGAGAAGACTCTGATGCTGGGAGGGATTGAGGGCAGGAGGAGAAGGGGACGACAGAGGATGAGATGGCTGGATGGCATCACTGACTCGATGGATGCGAGTCTGAGTGACCTCCAGGAGCTGGTGATGGACAGGGAGGCCTGGCTTGCTGAGGTTCATGGGGTCGCAAAGAGTCGGACACGACTGAGCGACTGATCTGATCTGATCTGATCAGTACTCTTGCCTGGAAAATCCCATGGATGGAGGAGCCTGGTAGGGTGCAGTCCATGGGGTCGCTAAGAGTCAGACACAACTGATCGACTTCACTTTTCCCTTTCACGCATTGCAGAAGGAAATGGCAACCCACTCCAGTGTTCTTGCCTGGAGAATCCCAGGGACAGTGGAGCCTGGTGGGCTGACGTCTATGGGGTCGCACAGAGTTGGACAGGACTGAAGTGACTTAGCAGCAGCAGACAACTGACTTAGGTTATGATTCCAAATGACTTGTTTTCAAAATTCACAACATTAACTATGGTTTTACATTGCAAGTAACTTCTCTTTTTTTTTTTTTTTTTTTAATTGCAAGTAATTTTTTTGCATCAGTCTTTCAGAAACTTTTATCAGACTTAGGTGTCCTGACAAAAATAACTGCTTTTATGCTTGAAACAAATAGTGTATTTTTTTCAATGTGTTCTTTCTTTCTTTCCCTCTTTCTTCACCCTACTTTCTCTCCGGTTATGACAGTAATTTATTTATTCTGTTTCATACACACTGGCTAATAAAAAATCTATTACCATGGCTGTGGTAGAGAAGTAAATAGCTGATTAGGCATACCTTGTCTCTAGCATACTTTAGTATAATATGCTTATTTTAAGTATGTTAAATGGCTCATCTTTTCTTGTGTTGGTACAAATTTGAACACTTATTTTATTCTGAAAATTATCAGTTAATCTGAAGTGAGTCCTTATGACAGTGTTTTGAAAAGCACATGTATCATTGTTTTTTTATTCTTCTTTGGTTATGAACTCATGGCTATTTTTAAATCTACTTTATTATCATGAAACAAATCATTTCAAGAGAAATATCACTTATTGGACATTTAGTTTATTTCAACACTGGTGTTGTTCATTATTGTTGAGATATTTTTTGGAAACTCTTCACTATTAGACCAATTAATAGTTTAAAAATTCTATGATGTTCAATTTCAGAAGTTCTACTCAGATTTTGGGTGCACCTTTTGGGTGGATTGACTACTTTGGATCAATTTTACTGACAGTTCCATTTCATCAACTTCAAAACTTCTCATCAACTTCAAAACTTCTCAAAAGCTGACAGCCATCTTCTTAAAATTAAAGCATTATGGTTTTATTCTTATAATTACTATAATTAAGTATTTAAAAAGTATAATTTGACATGTCAAAGTACTTTGTGGATTTGGTTTGACCATAAGACAAAAATGATTCTTTACTTCCATTGAACTGAGCGTTTAAATATATCCTGGAAATTTTACTATTTTCTTACTTTCATTTTATGTTGAAATAACTCTTCTATTTTATGTCATCATTACTGAACAATGATTGTTTTGTTTGTTTCTTTTCAGTAAATGACAACCTAAAAATGTACAAATTTCATAATCTTTACATTATATTTATGTATCAAGGATATGCAAATAATATTTGAGCAATTGAAATTTTAATTGTTCAAATAAATGAGATAATAAACAGTGTCGATTTTTGGAACAATTTAGTGAACAACGAAATAAACAGAAACATAGCCATTACTTGAGCCTTTCATCATCTATACAATTTAAGGAAACTCATTTTTGTTCAGATCTGCCTCTTGAGAAATCTGTATGCAGGTCAGGAAGCAACAGTTAGAACTGGACATGGAACAACAGACTGGTTCCAAATAGGAAAAAGAGTTCGTCAAGGCTGTATATTGTGACCCTGTTTATTTGACTTCTATGCAGAGTACATCATGAGAAAAGCTGGACTGGAAGAAACACAAGCTGGAATCAAGATTGCCAGGAGAAATATCAATAACCTCAGATATGCAGATGACACCACCCTTATGGCAGAACGTGAAGAGGAACTAAAAAGCCTCTTGATGAAAGTGAAAGTGGAGAGTAAAAAAGTTGCCTTAAAGCTCAACGTTCAGGAAACTAAGATCATGGCATCCAGTCCCATCAATTTATGGGAAATAGATGGGGAAACAGTGGAAACAGTGTCAGACTTTATTTTTCTGGGCTCCAAAATCACTACAGATGGTGACTGCAGCCATGAAATTAAAAGACGCTTACTCCTTGGAAGGAAAGTTATGACCAACCTAGATAGCATATTCAAAAGCAGAGACATCACTTTGCCAACAAAGGTTCATCTAGTCAAGGCTATGGTTTTCCAGTGGTCATGTACGGATGTGAGAGTTGGACTGTGAAGAAAACTGAGCACCGAAGAATTGATGCTTTTGAACTGTGGTGTTGGAGAAGACTCTTGAGAGTCCCTTGGACTGCAAGGAGATCCAACCAGTCCATTCTGAAGGAGATCAGCCCTGGATGTTCTTTGGAAGGAATGATGCTAAAGCTGAAACTCCAGTACTTTGGCCACCTCATGTGAAGAGTTGACTCATGGGAAAAGACTCTGATGCTGGGAGGGATTGGAGGCAAGAGGAGAAGGGGATGACAGAGGACGAGATGCCTGGATGGCATCACTGACTCGATGGACCTGAGTCTGGGTAAACTCTGGGAGTTGGTGATGGCCAGGGAGGCCTGGTGTGCTGCGATTCATGAGGTCACAAAGAGTCAGACACAACTGAGCGACTGATCTGTTCTAATCTGATTATCATGTATCCTGGTAGGTTATATCATTCAATAGCTAAATATTTTAAAATAAATGTACCACTTTCCAGTTCCTGACAGGCTTCTACGAGGAGTGTTTTCAGGATGAGATATATATATATATATATATATATATATATATATATATATATATATATATAATATTTAGCCCATTTTCAATAACTGATTAGGTTAATTAGGGCTTGCTGCTGCTAAGTCACTTCAGTCGTGTCCAACTCTGTGCTACCCCATAGAAGGCAGCCCATCAGTCTCCCCCGTCCCTGGGATTCTCCAGGCAAGAACACTGGAGTGAGTTGCCATTTCCTTCTCCAATTCATGAAAGTGAAAAGTGAAAGTGAAGTCGCTCAGTCGTGTCTGACTCTTAGAGACCCCATGGACTGCCGCCTACCAGGCTCCTCCATCCATGGGATTTTCCAGGCAAGAGTACTGGAGTGAGGTGCCATTGCCTTCTCCGAATTAGGGCTTAGGACTCTATATTGTAGGTAACCAAAACTGGTCACATTACCTGTGTATTTCCATTTACATACACTCAGTGAAGGCAGACTTACTGTAAAAACATCAAATTGGAAAGCTCACTCCACCCCTAGAAAATGTTTTTATTAATTTATAACAGAGTTGGTCAGGACTGAGTGACTGAACTGAACTGAACTGAACCATATATAAAAGCATAATGCATTGTTTATATCTTCTTATCATTTGCTATACTATGCATTGTTAATATTTTAAATTAGTAGAAAAACTACTGTTTAATTACCTGAATATCTGGGTGTAACCATCTTCTTAAATAAAATAATCATGGTTATAGCTTCCATAAATTGGCATTTTTATGCATTTTAGTCATTTTTATATTCATTTTGCCTTCTAACTCAATTGTTGGAAATTCTGAAGAATAATAAGTTTTATTATAATTCATTTGACAGTCAAAATATTACAAGTTGTGAGCTGTCCTAGGCTTTTTGCTGTCTTTTGAAAATTCTAATTTTGTAAGTGTTCATAGTTTTCAATATAGAAATATAAATGTGTTTCTTTAATACATGAATTTGTGAACCTTGCTAGGGACCATATGCATAATTTTTCTAAAGCCTACCTTTCAAACAATTTTTGCATTCCAAAACACATTTGCCAAACATGAGTTCAGATAAAAGAATTAAGAAATCAGAAGTAAATATTAACTTTATAAAGTATTTTACTGACATTTACATAGATTTTTACTTTTTGATATAATGCTGATTTTAGTAAATCTTAGTAAAATATTTTATAATACAAACTATTTTATTCTTTATTACAGCAAATTAAACTTGGTTAGGATTTTTAAAAACTTTTAATTGAAGTCTTCATACACAAATACATATATAGGCATTTACATTTTAAGCTCTCAATTGAAGTATAGATGAAAGAGGATAACATTAATTTTCACAAGCTAAAAATACATAATTTGCACCCAGTTTATAAGACAGAATATTACCATAGTACTAGTGCCCCAGAAGTCTGCTTTGTCCACTTCTAGACAATAGCCATTCCCCTAAACCTGCCTTCTAATAGCAAATAAAAATTTTGGTAATACTTATGTTATTAAATATGATACTATAACTTCTACTGTCTCTTGTATATATGTTCAGTATACATTCCATGCTTTTGTGACTCATCTGTTCTCATATGTATAATTAGAATTTGTTCATTGCCATCTCTATGTAGTAATTACAATGGATCCCACTCTGAAAATACAATGAACTTTTTTGGAAAATATTTTGGGAAAATCTATGAAAACTGAAGATATACATAGTCTACAACTGTGAAACTCCACTACTAATAATATACCTAAAAGAAATGTTCCACAAAATGTATATTCTAAATTTGGATATTGTAAAATAACTGTAATTTTGAGTACCACATAAAAATTAATCCTTAAGATCTGTTTATAGTATCTCCTTTAGTCTAAATTTAATTGCAAAACTTTGTTGATTTCTCCCATTTTTCTTTTTCTTAAACCAGATCAAATACAATTCTGATTTGGTGTTACTTACAAGTTTTAAGGGGAGAAGACAATGGCACCCCACTCCAGTACTCTTGCCTGGAAAATCCTAGGGATGGAGGAGCCTGGTAGGCTGCAGTCCATGGGGTCGCTAAGAGTCAGACATGACTGAGCTGGGACTGGTACTTATTGAACTTTCTCTATTCCTTTCATACAACTTTTCCTCTTTCAGCTTTTGCTTCTCTAATGTTAGTTTTTGGTACTTTTTACTGGAAAATAATCAAATTCATCCACGTTTTGAAGCACATACATATATTCTAATATTTTTTTAAAATTCCCAGATACTTCAGAATTCTTTTCCCATTTTCATGTAGAAATTTATCAGTTGTGTCCATTATTTTCTGATTAGGTAAGTAGAAGGGTCATCTATTTTAGTTATAGTTTTTTTTTTAACCTAGTTCTTTGATTTGTTTGTAATTCTATATTATTTTGCTTTAACAGTAATTCTTTCCTTGGATTTTATACATACTCATCTCTAACATTTTCCCAGTTTGGAGATTTTATTATTTCTCTGATTATTACTTTACATTATCCCTCTTCTGTGCCACCATGGAGCATGTATCACTGTAGAAATTCAATGAAAAGGTTACATACAGAATTTCAGGCGAGCATATGGAAGGACATGATACTAGGCAGTGAGCTAGACTCAAAGTCAGTGTTCATTACATAGTGTGTAATGACCTGAATATTTATTGATTTAATTTTTTGATACAATATGAAATATAAAAATATGTATGTATATGTATATATTATCATTGAATTACAGTATAACCTACCAAGATTCATGTGTAGATGTATGATATAAACATTAATATAACTATATCAATTTTACAAAAAAGAAATTAATGACAGAGCTGTATAGCTAATGTTATTAAGTGTCAGAATGAGGATTTAGAACTACTTAGCAATGTGATGTCTTTGCTAAAATTCATAGTTTAATTCAGAGTTAATTAAAGATAATCAAACTATTTAACAAATTATGCTTCGATCATAAAGCAAGAAGTGGTCAAACAAGAGATGGCAAGAGTGAATGTTGACATTCTAGGAATCAGCGAACTCAAATGGACTGGAATGGGTGAATTTAACTCAGATGACCATTATATCTACTACTGCGGGCAGGAATTCCTCAGAAGAAATGGAGTAGCCATCATGGTCAACAAAAGAGTCCGAAATGCAGTACTTGGAAGCAATCTCAAAAATGACAGAATGATCTCTGTTCGTTTCCAAGGCAAACCATGCAATATCACAGTAATCCAAGTCTATGCCCCAACCAGTAATGCTGAAGAAGCTGAAATTGAAAGGTTCTATGAAGAGCTACAAGACCTTTTAGAACTAACACCCAAAATAATGTCCTTTTCATTATAGGGGACTGGGATGCAAATGTAGGAAGTCAAGAAACACTTGGAGTAACAGGCAAATTTGGCCTTGGAATATGAAATGAAGCAAGGCAAAGACTAATAGACTTTTGCCAAGAAAATGCACTGGTCATAACAAACACCCTCTTCCAACAACACAAGAGAAGACTACACATGGACATCACCAGATGGTGAAAATCGAAATCAGATTGACTATATTCTTTGCAGCCAAAGATGGAGAAGCTCTATACAGTCAAAAAAAACAAGACCAGGAGCTGACTGTGGCTCAGATCATGAACTCCTTATTGCCAAATTCAGACTGAAACTGAAGAAAGTAGGGAAAATCACTAGACCATTCAGGTATGACCTAAATCAAATCCCTTATGATTATACAGTGGAAGTGAGAAATAGATTTAAGGGCCCAGATCTGATACCTAGAGTGCCTGATGAACTACGGAATGAGGTTCATGACACTGTACAGGAGACAGGGATCAAGACCATCCCCATGGAAAAGAAATGGAAAAAGTAAAATGGCTGTATGGGGAGGCCTTACAAATAGCTTTGAAAAGAAGAGAAGCAAAAAGCAAAAGAGAAAAGGAAAGATATAAGCATCTGAATGCAGAGTTTCAAAGAATAGCAAGAAGATATAAGAAAGCCTTCCTCAGTGATCAATGCAAAGAAATAGAGGAAAACAACAGAATAGGAAAGACTAGAGATCTCTTCAAGAAAATTAGAGATACCAAGGGGACATTTCATGCAAAGATGGGCTCGATAAAGGACAGAAATGGTATGGACATAATACAAACAAGATATTAAGAAGAGGTGTCAAGAATACACAGAAGAACTGTACAAAAAAGATCTTCACGATTCAGATAATCACAGTGGTGTGATCACTCACCTAGAGCCAGACATCCTGGAATGTGAAGTCAAGTGGAACTTAGAAAGCATCACTACGAACAAAGCTAGTGAAGGGGATAGAATTCCCGTTGAGCTATTTCAAATCCTGAAAGATGATGCTGTGAAGGTGCTGCACTCAATATGCCAGCAAATTTGGAAAACTCAGCAGTGGCCACAAGACTGGAAAAGGTCAGTTTTCATTCAACTACCGCACAATTGCACTTATCTCACATGCTAGTAAAGTAATGCTAAAAATTCTCCAAGCCAGGCTTTAGCAATACGTGAACTGTGAACTTCCTAATGTTCAAGCTGGTTTTAGAAAAGGCAGAGGAACCAGAGATCAATTGCCAACATCCGCAGGAGCATGGAAAAGGCAAAAGAATTCCAGAAAAACATCTACTTCTGCTTTATTGACTATGCCAAAGCCTTTGACTGTGTGGATCACAATAAACTGTGGAAAATTCTGAAAGAGATGGGAATACCAGACCACCTGACCTGCCTCTTGAGAAATCTGTATGCAGGTCAGGAAGCAACAGTTAGAACTGGACATGGAACAACAGACTGGTTCCAAATAGGAAAAGGAGTACGTCAAGACTGTATATTGTCTCCCTGCTTATTTAACTTATATGCAGAGTACATCATGAGAAAAGCTGGACTGGAAGAAACTCAAGCTGGAATCAAGATTGCCGGGAAATATCAATAACCTCAGATATGCAGATGGCATCACCCTTATGGCAGAAAGTGAAGAGGAACTCTAAAGCCTCTTGATGAAAGTGAAGTGGAGAGTGAAACAGTTGGCTTAAAGCTCAACTTTCAGAAAACAAATATCATGGCATCTGGTCCCATCACTTCATGGGAAATAGATGGGTAAACAGTGAAAACAGTGTCAGACTATTTTTTGGGGGATCCAAAATCATTGCAGATGGTGACTGCAGCCATGAAATTAAAAGATGCTTACTCCTTGAAAGGAAAGTTATGACCAAGATAAATAGCATATTCAAAAGCAGAAACATTACTTCACCAACAAAAGTCCGTCTAGTCAAGGCTATGGTTTTTCCAGTGGTCATGTATGGATGTGAGAGTTGGACTGTGAAGAAGGCTGAGCACAGAAGAATTGATGCTTTTGAACTGTGGTGTTGGAGAAGACTCTTGAGGGTCCCTTGGACTGCAAGGAGATCCAACCAGTCCATTCTGAAGGAGATCAGCCCTGGGATTTCTTTGGAAGGAATGATGCTAAAGCTGAAACTCCAGTACTTTGGCCACTTCATGAGAAGAACTGACTCGTTGGAAAAGACTCTGATGTTGGGAGGGATTGAGGGCAGGAGGAGAAGGGGACGACAGAGGATGAGATGGCTGGATGGCATCACTGACTTGATGGACGTGAATCTGAGTGACCTCCAGGAGTTGGTGATGAACAGGGAGGCCTGCGTGCTGCGATTCATGGGGTCACAAGGAGTTGGACACGACTGAGCGACTGAAGTGAACTTAACTGATGGGGTTCTGGAGGAAAGAATACTGAAGTGGCTTGCCATTCCTTTTACCAGTGGACCACGTTTTGTCAGAACTCTCCACCATGACCCCGTCCATCCTGGGTGGCCCTCCACAGTATTGCTCATAGTTTCAGTGTGTTAGACAAGGCCGTGACCCATGTGATCAGTTTGATTAGTTTTCTGTGCTTTTCCTTCTGTCTGCCCTCTGAGGATTAAGGGTAAGAGGCTTATGGAGGCTTCATGATAGAAGAGACTGATTGTGTGGGAAACTAGGTCTTTTTCTGATGGGCAAGGCCATGCTCAGTAAATCTTTATTCCAAATCTGTTGATAGGCTGGGCTGTGTTCCCTCCCTGTAGTTTGACCTGAGACCAAACTATGGTGGAGTTAATGAAAATAATAGTGAGCTCCTTCAAAAGGTCCCATGCACTGCCGCACTCAGTGCCCTCAACTCTGCAGTAGGCCGCTGCCAACCCATGCCTCAGCCAGAGATTCCTGGACACCACAGGCAAGTCTGGGTCAGTCTCTTGCAGGGTCACTCCTTCTTTTTCCTGGTCCTGGTTCACATTTGTTTGTGTCCTCCAACAGTCTGTTTCCCCAGTCCTGTGTAAGTTCTGGCAGGTCTATGATGGGGCTAATGGTGACCTCTTCCATGAGGGCTTATGCCCCACCCAGGTCTGCTGCACCCAGTGCCCCTGCCTTTGTAGCAGGCCACTATGGACCCATACCTCAGCAGGAGATACTTAAACACTCAAAAGCAGATCTGGCTCAGTCTCTATGGGGTCTCCTGGTATGCACAAGATTTTGTTTAAGCCATCTGAGCATCTCTGATGGGTATGGGGTTTGATTCTAAATATGATTTTGCCCCTCCTATGACCTTACTGGGGCTTCTCCTTTACTCTTGGTATGTAGGATATCTTTTTTTGGTGGGATCCAACATTCTCCTGTCAATGATTATTTAGTAGTGAGTTGTAATTTTGTAGATATTGCAGAAGATGAGCACACGTCCTTCTACTTCACTATCTTGTGGGATACAGGCATGATGTATGGGTATAGAAAAAAAAATAAATTATTTTCTATACTCAAAGATCTTAAAATCTGTGTGCACCACAAAAGATAAATGTGCATACCTGAAAATATAAATGTAAATTAATAACTGAATAACTTGCAGTTGTGATAGAAGATAAATAAAGGAACATAGTATGGTCAAACTGGATTCAAACTGCAAAGGGGATTCAAATTCTGACTCTTCTATTCACTTTTTTTTTCATTTGACAAATGTACTTCAGTTATTTGTCAGGCAGTTTTCTTGGCACTGGAAGTCAGCAGTGACTAACAAAGAAAATCTCCTGCTCTTTTACTTTATAGTGGGAGGAGAGATTAACAATGAATAAATAAATATACTATGTACTAGATAACAGTTTGTGCCATGAAGAAGGGCTTCCCAGGTTGTGCATCTGGTAAAGAACCTGTGTGCCGATGCAGGAGACATAAGAGACATGAGTTTGATCCATGCATTGGGAAGATCCCCTGGAGTAAGAAATGGCACCCTGCTCCAGTATGTTGCCTGGAGAATTGCATGGACAGAGGAGACTGGTGGTCTACAGTCCATTGGGTTGCAAGGAGTCAGACATAACTGAAGAAACTTAACATGCACGCATGCCATGAAGAAAGGTAATGCAGGACATGTGTACAGAGATGGTAAGGTTCTATTTTATATAAAGTTAGGAAAGAGACCCCTCTGATAAGAAGACATTTGAACAAAACCTGAAGAAGGCTGAGAAACTAGCTAGGTACATATCTGGCAGAAGAATGTTTTAGGCAGTGGCACTATGATACTTAGCATTGATAGTCTTAACCAGACAGATTGAATTCAAATTTTGGTTCTTTCATTTGCTGTATTATCTTGGCAACGTTAATAATTTTCTTGGCCATCTCTTTCTTCAGATGGGCAGCACATTTTATAGATTGCTTAGAGTATCAATTGATTAAGAACTTAAAAGTCAGTGCCTAGCACCTACTAAGTACTCAGAGATTTCATTAGTTACTATTTTTGGTAGAGGAAACTGCAAGAGCCAATAGTCCTAAAGCACGAATGTATTACTTTTCCAGTAGTGATAGAAAATTAGTGGGAGAAATGGAGATGAGAATAGGGGTACATTAGAGGAGAGACTAAGAATGAAATCAGAGAGCTTGCAGAGAAGCAGATCATTTGGAACCTTGCAAGTCAAGGGTAAGGATTTGGATTCAACTTTGAGTGATAAGCAAAACTACTAGGAAATTTAAACCAGAATATATGATCTCTTCTGGTTTATGCATATATGAATGACTTTCACTCTGTCTTGAAAATACAATGTAGTTTCAACTCATCTAATGCATGTGTGCTAATTGTGCGTGCTAAGTCGCTTTGGTTGTGCCCAACTCTATGGAACCCTATGGAGTGTAGCCCACGAGACTCCTCTGTCCATGGGATTCTCCAAGCAAGAATACTGGAGTAGGTTGCCATGCCCTTCTCCAAGGGATCTTCCTGACCCAGGGATCAAACCCACATCTCTTATATCTCATGTATTGGCAGGTAGGTTCTCTACCACTAGCACCACCTGAAAAGCCCAACATGTCTAATACATGTTACCAAAAATCCATAAACTTCAGTTTATTTATTTCTGCTAAAGTATTAGTTGCTCAGCCATGTCTGACTCCTTGTGACCGCATGGACTGTAGCCTACCAGGCTCTTATGTCCATAGAATTCTCCAAGCAAGAATACTGGAGTGGATTGCCATTACCTTCTCCAGGGATCTTCCCAATCCATGGATTGAACCCAGGTCTCCAGAATTGCAGGTAGATTCTTTCCCATTTGAGCCACCAGGAAAACTGACATAATATTATTAGTGGCTCTGTGTTAGGGCTGTTTAAAATAATATTAGCCATGAAAATGAGTCAAAAGTCAATGTTACCTGGCTTCCTTTGTTATGGCAATGCTCATGGATTACAGCTTGGATGATTGGGCTCTGAGTTCACCACAAAAGTTAGTGTTCACTAGTGCAATAATGAACTGTTGTGTGTATGTGATCAGTTTCTCAGTTGTGTTCAATTCTTTGTCACTCCATGGACTGCAGCCAGCAAGGCTCTTCTGTCCATGAAATTTTACAGGCAAGAATCCTGGGGCGGGTTGCCATTTCCTTCTCAAGGGGATCTTCTTCTCAAGGAAGATCTATCTTTCAGGGCCTGTTCCTCTCCAGTTGGCTTTTCCACACATGCTATCCTCATGCATCTACAACTGAGAAACTGTACTTCTTATTGGACAGCTCAAGGTTCCCAAAAGACCATGCCTTCTTGAGGTTTAGTCCCAAAGTTGGCTCTATGTTACGCCTGTAGTCTTTGTGGTTAAAGTGAATCTTAGGGCCAGATCACTTTCACTGTGGCAAAAGACCACAAAACAAGGTAAATACCAGAAATTGTAGTTCATTAAGGCAATGGCACCCCACCCCAGTGCTTTTGCCTGGAAAATCCCATGGACGGAGGATCCTGGTGGGCTCCAGTCCATGGGGTCGCTAAGAGTTGGACACGACTGAGCGACTTCACTTTCATTTTTCAGTTTCATGCATTGGAGAAGGAAATGGCAACCCACTCCAGTATTCTTGCCTGGAGAATCCCAGGGATGGGGGAGCCTGGTGAGCTTCCGTCTATGGGGTGGCACAGAGTCGGACACGACTGAAGCGACTTAGCAGCAGCAGCAGGGGACATTTTAGTTCAAGAGCTATCGCAGTCACCATGCACCCTAGATTGTCTTTTTTTCTTCCAGGCATGTCTAGAACCTCAGTGTTTCACTAACTCTAGGATTGTAAAACACTGTGGATGAAATTAAATACCTCTGAATATTTTATATTACTTTATTTTTGCATGAAAAATTGTGGAAGACACAGTCTTTGTTTTATAATTAAATTCAGAAAAATAGAAGATATTTCAAAAACTGTTTGATAAATGTGAGAAAAATTACTCAAGAGATTCAGAGAAATGACAATAAAATCAAAATAATTTAAAAATAAGAATACTTTTATTGCCCCCATTCCACTTTTTTCAAAATGCATGTAGATTAGGCACCTGTCAGCCTCAGTCTGCATGTTAAAGACCGTCTGCTTAAAACTGTCTTTTACTACGACTAAAATGCATCTGGAATTGAAAAGAGCAACACAGTTATTCTTTTTTTTTTTTTTTTTTTGCTGTATATTAGTTGCAGAAAAAATTAAAATTGGTATGTATTTTTTAATGTCAAAATTATTCACTAATGCACAGAGGTATAATCTAATTTTAATTTTTTAAAATGCTTTTATTTTTAAGCATAAAATCGAGTCCTGGTTTCCTGAAAGAACATTTTCACCTTTTATAGATGTCAAAATGGCCTTGCAAGAAAGTGCATGAGCCCAATTTGCCAAATTATTATATCAAGTAGTAATAATGAACATTTTTATGATCACCCACAGTGAGCTTCCTGTGCCTAAGAACAGCTGCAAAAATGCATTCTCTTCCCGGTGGGCTCAAATAAAAGAAAACTGTTATCTGCAGTTCTTCATCAGGAGACCACTGCTGACTAATCTGATGAAGGAAGTCTGTAGAAGAATGCTGATTGAAAAAGCAAAGTACCCATTAGGATGTACTATTTCTTTAAATGTCAGGAAAGGGATATTTATTTTTCTTGTGAACCAATATGAGAGAATGGGAGCAAATGGTGTCTAATCTAGATATTCTATTTTTATCACAAAAATTAGAGATTTGCTTGTTGATCTATTTCAGTAAAGTCCTTTTCTTCTGAACACTAAAATGCTGATATCTTGAACAAAAGAAGGTCTAAGGTTATGATAATTAGTAAGAACTCTTACTTTATCCATAGAATAATTTATAAAGAAAAAATAAGTTTTAGCACATGTGACACTCATAACCCATAGCACAAGTGACACTCATAACCCATCTCCTGACTTCTGGGAACCCCTACTGCAATAACCAATTATTGCTAATGTTAATCTATTTCTTTATTACTGCTTAAACAGTCATCCCAATGTGTCATGTTTCTGAGTTTCATAGTGCTTTTGGGTTTGAAATCTCCCTGTTTGTGAGTTATTTCTTACTCACCTTCTCTGAATTTTCTTTTAAGTGCATAAGGGAAAATAGCATTTTCCCTATTATGGAACAGAGTTAAATGGAAATTAGCAAACATTGATGTTGCTTAACATAGCCATACATGCAAAAGGCCAGTTGAAATATCTGAGTGGATGTAGAGGCCTGGCTTATAGGTCAATGGAGCATCAGAGGTAAAACTGAGAGTCTTTGGCATCTTTACTGAAATTGATGCCTAGATCTTTGAGGAGCCTCAGCCCTTACCAATGTGACACTACTGTTTTCACTATGTCCTGAGCCAAATATTGGAGAAGGCAATGGCAACCCACTCCAGTACTCTTGCCTGGAAAATCCCATGGACGGAGGAGCCTGGTAGGCTGAAGTCCATGGGGTTGCTAAGAGTCAGGCAGGACTAAGCGACTTCACTTTCAATTTTCACTTTCATGCATTGGAGAAGGAAATAGCAACCCACTCCAGTGTTCTTGCCTGGAGAATCCCAGGGATGGGGGAGCCTGGTGGGCTGCTGGCTATGGGGTCACACAGAGTTGGACACAACTGAAATGACTTAGCAGCAGCAGAGCCAAATGTACTGAGATGTCCAGTTGACTTATCTAAGGTGCTCTGATACATTAAAGGTTCTTGAAATTGTACATATCTCCATCTGTTTCAAAAAGTTTTCTTCAAGGAATCTGCAGAGAAATTCCTGTGTGTGTATGTGTGTGTGATTTTATTTTTTATTCAGCTGGAAGGATTTCTTTAAATGGTGGCTGGAGCCAAAGACAACCTCTTAACTCTAAAAGGGGCACTCTTCCTCAGAATTTCTCTGGACCTAAATGATGCATACCCCTAACTGCAGCTCTGACCCTAATTGTTAAGCCAGAGAGAATTTTTCCCAAGGTGGAGAAGGGAGATCTGTATGAGTGCAGATTCAACGATGGAATTAAATCTAGCTAAGCTTGTAGAGTCTGTGATACAATTGTTACACTTAGGGGTTTCTCTCACACATACCCACACAGAGGCATGCACTTCATAAGGTGTATTAGCCCACCTATGTCCTAGGTGGGTGAAGTTATCTCAAAGACCTTCTCCATTTGATATACAGACTAAGTGTTGTTGTTGTTGTTGTTGTTGTTGTTGTTTTTCCCTCATAACAGCTTCCACTATAAATAAGATCCTCCATGAGAAAAATAATTTTAGTTACTTTGTTTTTTTTTTTTTTTCATTTCAATCACTCCAGAATTTAGAACAGTGCTTGAGGCATTATCATTTCTCAATATTTATTAATTGAATGGATAGATAAATACATATCTCAAAACTGAGCTTAATATAATGCATTATTGCGATATAGAAGGAAAGTAGAGGGAGCAAATTGTATAAGCTGAGAATCAGAAAAGATATTTACAAAGCAGTTACTAGAGCTTGGTTGGCCCCTTAACATATAGTTAAAACTCATTTTTACTGTTTTCCAATTACTTGCATACCTTTATTACACTCTTAACTGTTTAAAAATTTCTTGTGTTTGAATTTGTCAAGCATCTGATGTCTCATACATATTGACTATTCAAGTATATTCTGCACTAGAGAATATCGTCAGTACTGGCCTTTATTCAAAATGCAAAGTGCTTGAAAATTATATTTTGCTCCTTCACCTCTCCAATTCTACTCCATATAAAGTGCCCACTCATGTTTTCTCTAGATAGATTCTTGTTAAATAATCCAGGATCTCCAGTCCTTAAATTGAGAGCCTCTAATCCCTTAATTGAATCTGGTCTAGATTCAGAAAGAACTTCATTAACTGTTGATGGCACTGCTATGTGAGTAGAGATTGGGGATGGATTTTGGCTTGTTAGTTAGTTCAGTCACTCAGTCATGTCGGACTCCTTGCGACCCCATGAATAACAGTATACCAGGCCTCCCTGTCCATCACCAACTCCCAGAGTTTACCCAAACTCATGTCTATCGAGTCAGCGATGCCATTCCACTACTCATCCTCTGTTGTCCTGCTCTCCTGCCCCCAATCCCTCCCAGCATCAGAGTCTTTTCAAATGAGTCAACTCTCCACACGAAGTGGCCAAAGTATTGGAGTTTCAGCTTCAGCATCAGTCTTTCCAATGAACATTCAGGACTGATATCCTTTAGGATGGACTGGTTGGATCTTCTTACAGTCCAAGGGACTCTCAAGAGTCTTCTCCAACACCACAGTTCAAAAGCATCAATTCTTCGGCACTCAGCTTTCTTCATAGTCCAATTCTTACATCCATGCATGATCACTGGAAAAACCATAGCCTTGACTAGACAGATTTTGTTGGCAAAGTAATGTCTCTGCTTTTTAATATGGCATCTAAGTTGGTCATAACTTTCCTTCCAAGGAATAAGTGTCTTTTAATTTCATGGCTGCAATCACGATCTGCAGTGATTTTAACTTAAAGGTGATTTGGCTTGTTAAACTCTATGAAATTCTAATTAGTGGAATTTTGTGTCAGTTTTCATCCCAATCCCAAAGAAAGGCAATGCCAAAGAGTGCTCAAACTACCACACAATTGCACTCATCTCATATGCTAGTAAAGTAATGCTCAAAATTCTCCAAGCCAGGCTTCAGCAATATGTGAACCGTGAACTTCCTGATGTTCAAGCTGGTTTTAGAAAAGGCAGAGGAACCAGAGATCAAATTGCCACCACCCGCTGGATCATCAAAAAAGCAAGAGAGTTCCAGAAAAACACCTATTTCTGCTTTATTGACTATGCCAAAGCCTTTGTGTAGATCACAATAAACTGTGGAAAATTCTGAAAGAGATGGGAATACCAGACCACCTGATCTGCCTCTTGAGAAATCTGTATGCAGGTCAGGAAGCAACAGTTAGAACTGGTCATGGAACAACAGACTGGTTCCAAATAGGAAAAGGAGTACATCAAGGCAGTATATTGTCACCCTGTTTATTTAACTTATATGCAGACTACATCATGAGAAATGCTGGACTGGAAGAAACACAAGTTGGAATGAAGATTGCTGGGAGAAATATCAATAACCTCAGATATGCAGATGACACCTCCCTTATGGCAGAAAGTGAAGAGGTGCTAAAAAGCCTCTTGATGAAAGTGAAAGTGGAGAGTGAAAAGGTTGGCTTAAAGCTCAACATTCAGAAAACGAAGATCATGGCATCTGGTCCCATCACTGCATGGGAAATAGATGGGGAAACAGTGGAAACAGTGTCAGACTTTGTTTTTCTGGGCTCCAAAATCACTGCAGATGGTGACTGCAGCCATGAAATTAAAAGACGCTTACTCCTTGGAAGGAAAGTTATGACCAACCTAGATAGCATATTCAAAAGCAGAGACATCACTTTGCCAACAAAGGTTCGCCTAGTCAAGGCTATGGTCTTTCCTGTGGTCATGTATGGATGTGAGAGCTGGACTGTGAAGAAGGCTGAGCGCCGAAGAATTGATGCTTTTGAACTGTGGTGTTGGAGAAGACTCTTGAGAGTCCCTTGGACTGCGAGAAGATCCAACCAGTCCATTCTGAAGGAGATCAATCCTGGAATTTCTTTAGAAGGAATGATGCTAAAGCTGAAACTCCAGTATTTTGGCCACCTCATGCAAAGAGTTGACTCATTGGAGAAGACTCTGATGCTGGGAGGGATTGAGGGCAGGAGGAGAAGGGGACGACAGAGGATGAGATGGCTGGATGGGCATCACTGACTCGATGGATGCGAGTCTGAGTGACCTCCGGGAGCTGGTGATGGACAGGGAGGCCTGGCGTGCTGCGGTTCATGGGGTCGCAAAGAGTCGGACACGACTGAGCGACTGATCTGATCTGATCTGATTATATGCCCACTAACTTAATTGCTGAGAAGTTCATATGAATATACCTAAAATGGTTCATACCTTTGGATTTTTACTGCATACTTTTATGCCATGTCCTTCTACTGAAAAGGAAGGCAGATGGAAAATGGAGTATATATCCAAACTGACCGCATATATATAAACACACATATTTCTGTTTAGCCAATTTGTCTGTCATTGTAGAGGTTAGTTCCTAATGCTTTTCTCAATAATCACTCTCTTTTAACTTTTTAAAGTCTTTGTTCAGGCGACTCAAAGCCATGAAGAAATCAAAATCCATTATATACTTTTTAAATTTCAGCTAATAATCTACTCTAATATGCATTGTACTGTCAGTTTTAATCTGAACCTCGTCAGATGTGGAGAAATAAAAATTATTAGAAGCAAAATATTGGAAAGTGTTATTTCAGTAGATATTCAGTTCTTTCCTTTTGAATGGATTTTGAAATTAATCTGAGTTATAAGCAATATTACATAACAAATAAGTGATTAATGGGTGTTAAGGATAAAGCAAGCATAAGGATTTTAAATAAATAAAAAGTGAACAATTTGACATAAAGTACTATTTCTTTTTTCCCAATGTTTCTATTTGCATTTTTACTAAATGCTGGACATTTATGATGGAAATTGTTGCCTACTTATTGTGAACATAAAATTTTAAACCCTTTAAAAACAGATCATTGAGATATAATTGACATATAATAAACTGTATAGATATTTACAGTGTAAACTTTTATAAGTTTTGACATATGTAGATATTTGTGAAACCATCACTGCAATCAAGAAAAAGAGCATATCCTCTGCAATTTCTGGAAGAATCTGTATAGAATTAGCATTATTGTTCTCTTAAATGTTTGGTAGAATTTGGCAATAAACTATTTAGCTCTGGAGATTTCCTTGTGGAAAGATATTTAACTAGAAATTTATTTTTTTTAATTGAAGCGTAGTTGATTTACAACGTTTCAGGTACACAGCATGTGTGTTTATATATATGTGTATGTGCCGTGTGCTGTGCTTAGTTGCTCAGTCGTGTCTGACTCTTGTGACCCCAAGGACTATGGCCCAACAGGTTCCTCTGTGGAATTCTCCAGGCAAGAATACTGGATTGGGTAGCCATTCCCTTCTTCAGGGATGGAACCTGAGTCTTCTGCATAGCAGGCGGATTCTTTACCATATGACCCACCAGGGAAGCCTGTGAAAAAATTAGAATTACTTTTAACAGGTAAACCAGTTGTTGTCTACATAGTCCAGAGTTTACATATAAAATAGTCCTGAAATATTTTGCCAAAGGGAAAAAAATGATGGCGACTCGACTTTATTACCCTTGCCTTCATTGTATAAAAGAGGATATTCTGCCAGTTGAGATTCAAATGGTTTGGACTAACTTCTTCCTCAATCCAGTGTCACATTTCAACTTTACTGCTCCTACCAAACACTAAATTCCAATCCTAGATCTTTAATATATCAGAAAAAAATGCATGTATAGTCAACATTTAATGAACACTAAACTCTTAGCTTTTTTATTGTTTCCTTGTTTATTTAAATTTACATATGTTACATTGTGCAATGGATATACCAACAAGTTAAGAGTATATGACAATGATTGGAATTTAGTGACATGCAAAATTATTTCATGTTTTTTTTCCTCAAAATCTGAGCTTTCCAAATTATCTATGAATATGGATAGTATTAATATAAAGATATTTAATGAAAATTAGTGGGACACAGTAAGAGAGAGACAAAACACTTATTTAAACAGAAATCAGTTCAGTTCAGTCGCTCAGCCATGTCAGATTCTTTGCAACCTCATGAACTGAAGCATGCCAGGCTTCCCTGTCCATCACTGTCTCCTGGAGTTTGCTCAAAATCATGTCCATTGGATCGCTGACGACATCCAACCATCTCATCCTCTGTTATCCCCTTCTCCTCCTGCCTTCAATCTGTCCCAGCATCAGGATCTTTTCCAAAGACTCAGTTCTTCACATCAGGTGGCCAAAGTATTGATGCTTCAGCTTCAGCATAAGTCCTTCCAATGAATATTCAGTACTGATTTCCTTTAGGATTGACTGGTTGGATCTCCTCACAGTCCAAGGGACTCTCAAGAGTCTTCTCCAACACCACAGTTCAAAAGCATCAATTCTTTGGTGCTCAGCTTTCTTTAGAGTCCAAATCTCACATTTATACAAGACTACTGGAAAAACCATAGCTTTGATAGACAAATCTTTGTCAACAAAGTAATGTCTCTGCTTTTTAATATGTTGTCTAGGTTAATCATAGCTTTTCTTCCAAGGAGCAAGTGTCTTTTAATTTCATGGCTTCAGTCACCATCTGCAGTGATTTTGGAGCCCCCCAAAATAAAGTCTCTCACTGTTTCCATTGTTTCCCCATCATTTACCATGAAATGATGGGACTGGATGCCATGATCTTCGTTTCTTGAATGTTGAGTTTTAACCCAGATTTTTCACTCTCTACTTTCCCTTTCATCAAGAGGCTCTTTAATTCCTCTTCACTTTCTGCCATAAGGATGGTGTCATCTGCCTTAGAAATATCCACCTTATAAACATCCGTTCTTAGAAACAGAAATAGAGAAATAAAAATATTGTGAAGCAGATTATTTTTAACTTGTTTAAGCACATAGTTTCTTTTCAAAACAGTATTACATATTTAGTGTATTATAGTAGAATATATTTAAGTGTAATAGAATTCTACATTAGTACTTTTAATAGTATTTTATGTTAACCTATGATCCCACTGATGATACTATTTTCTTCCAAATTATTAGGCTCATTTGCTAAAGGAATCTTAAATATTACTTTGGGTTAATTAATTAAATTATAGGAAAAAATTTTAAAGACCCATGTGAATAACCAATCATATTTTCAAATTACAACCTTAATTAAAATGTTATGGTCGAGTAATTACAAACTCATTAGTTAAAGCCCCCATAGTGTTCTATAATTGTTTTGAAGTAATCATATTTATTTATGTACTTCATATCTTCCCCTCTTATCTTCCATTTAATGCAGAAAAAAATTAAGTGCATCGTTTCCATCAAATCACAAATCCTGGCATCCATATCATATATTCAGTGTTTTTCTGTATTTTAAACAACAGCACTTTCAGCAACAGAAACACTCTGAGTAATTTTGAAGTATCAACTAATCATTTGGATAAGGTCCTTCCAAACTTTTAGTAGCAAGATAGATGTCATTGATGGGGAAGGAGATCTAGATAGGGACTAATAAATGGGCATTTCTTGTTTTACTGTCAGCTGATTTGCTCTTTTTTTTTTTTTTTCCTTTCCTTCTCTGTGTCTCTCCATCTCTGTCTCTCTTTAGCTAGCAGCCTCTGTCTATCTCAGCTTGTTGGTTTGTTGGTGTTGTTCAGTTGATAAGTTGCATCTGACTCTTTGTGACCCCATGGAATGCAGCACACCAGACTTATAGTAAATACTGGTGCTTACCTCCAAACAAGTTTAACAGGGAAAAAGTTAATTTATTCAATAAAATATCTGGGCACTAGATACAGCTTCAAATTTACCACTCATCCTATGTAGTCAGTGAACTATAACTGCTGGAGTTGGTTGATTGTTTAACTAGCAAAACAAATGGGTACTTATACCACTGTCTAAGGATCTCAACAGATAAATATTCAATAAAGGCATAATATTTCGATCACTGCACAGATTATGTTGGATTAGGGAAGAAAAGCCTAGTCTTGGAGTTGGTATACTTTGAAAGTGAGTTTTAATCATTTGACCATGTGTGGGCAATGCTTAAGATAATTAAACTCTTTGAGTTTTGTTTGTTTGTTTGTTTGCCTTGTAATAGAAACTGGTTAACCAATAAACTTCTAGTTCAGTGCAAATAGTTTAGATTTGAGGTGTGTGTGTGCTTGTTTGCATGTCTATATGAGAAGGAGTTTATATATTTGGCATTGTTTTATTGGAAGTGATCCTAAGACATCCAATTGTCTGTTGGGATTCAACAAAAACAAATGGATTATAGATTTAGAATGTATAGACAGAGATGCCATTTAAACCATAAGAGAGTAACATTTTCTATACCAGGGGTTCTAAATCAGTGTTATACACATCTGTATAACTTAAATGAAAACTCAGGGTGATAGTGAAGGACAGAGAAACCTGGTGTGCTGCAGTCCAGGGGTTTGCAAAGCATCAGACACGACTGAAAAAGTGAACAACAAAGACTATCCGATTTTTTAAATAAGACACTGACATTTTGTGAATTAATTTATAGACTTTTTTGACTAAGAATCAGGACAATATCCCAACCATTCTAGAAACAGAAAGCAAGGATGACTCATTGCATGAATGCAACGAATAAGAAAGTCTGAATATCTATTCTGTCATAAAATATTAAATATGTCAGAAAATGGCTCTTTATATCACAAACAGGACATAAGAGAAATACTGATACCAAATATGCAAAACTTGAAATCTGGAAAAGCAAATGTTTAAGAAGCTTCTAGCTGTCCTGTGTATAACTAAAAATCTAAGGAATTTACATTTTTAGGGTTCTTCCCATGTAGAGATAATGAAAGAAGTTGGTAACATGAAGCTACAAAATTCAAAACTGAAATCCTTATTTAAAAGGTAAACTAGAATAAAACTAAACCAACAAAAAATGCCACAAGAAATCAACTGTATCAAACAGTGAATTGTTGGAAAGTAGGAGAAAACAAAGCAAAACTTAGAAAATTTGCAACTGCAAACCACATGTGAGTTTCTATCCAAATACAAAGCATCCTCAGATCCAGCAATCATGGAGGCAAGGAGTTACCTTAAAACATTTCTTGGTTTTTGGTAAGCCTGGTATCTAGTAAAGCAAACAAAGTCCTCTCTAGAGGACTTCTTTATTCCAAGAATATCACAGATAAAGTTTGATCACATATGATTACACAATAAAAATATCTCAAAATATGTTGGGAGATAAGGGTCCATAATGGAGTCCCAGGGGTTTCTCTGGTAGTTCAGCTGGTAAAGAATTCACCTACAATGCAGGGGACCCCAGTTTGACTCCTGGGTCAGAAAGATCCCCTGGAAAAGGGATAGGCTACCCACTCCAGTATTCATGGGCCTCTCAGTGGCTCAGCTGGTAAAGCATCTGCCTGCAATGCTGGAGACCAGAGCTTGATCCCTGGGTTGGGAAGATCCCTTGGAGGAGGGCATGCAACCCACTCCAGTATCCTTGCCTGGAGAATCCCCATGCACAGAGGAACCTGGTGGAGTTGCAAAGAGTCAGATACAACTGAGCGACTAAGCATAGCATGGCCCACCACAGCAATGGAATCCTGAAAGAAAAAATAGTTGTGGAATAATCAGATACATTAAAAAATACATGCACACATACACACACACAGTTGAGGAACTATTTCACGTATGTGCACAATAAGTAACCTGGAGAAAAGTGTTAATAGCAGCAGAAATGTAATTCTAAATATGGCTCCAGAAAATAGTAGCAATTTGTGATAGGACTATTTCCTCTTGGGCTTTTCTAGTGGCTTAGTGGTAAAGAGTACAGCCGCCTAGGCATGAGACACAGGAGTTGGGGGTTTGATTCCTAGGTTGGGAAGACGTTCTGCAGGAAGAAATGGCAGCCCAACTCCAGTATTCTTGCCTGAAAAATACCACAGACAGAGGAACATGATGGGTTCAAAGAGTTGCACACGTAATGACTGGGCAGCATGCATTTCCTCTTGCTAACTGCAATATGTATCTTTCCTCATTCTATTTTTTTCCTCTATTTCTTTGCATTGATCCCTAAGGAAGGCTTTCTTACTACCCTTGTTATTCTTTGGAACTCTAGCAAGGAGAAATAAGAAAACCTTCCTAAGTGATCAATAGAATAGGAAGCAATGAGAATTGGAAAAACTCGAGGTCTTTTCAAGCAAGTGAACATTTCATGCAAAGATGGGCACAATAAAGGACAGAAATGGTACAGACCTAACAGAAACAGAAGATATTAAGAGGTGGCAAGAATACACAGAAGAACTATACAAAAAAGATCTTCATGACCAAAATAATCACGATGGTGTGATCACTCATCTAGAGCCAGACATCCTGGAGTCTGAAGTCAAGTGGGCCTTAGGAATCATTACTAAAAGTAAAGCTAGTGGAGGTGATGCAATTCCAGTGGAGCTATTTCAAATCCTAAAAGATGATGCTGTGAAAGTGCTGCACTCAATATGCCAGCAAATTTGGAAAACTCACCAGTGGCACAGGACTGGAAAAGGCCAGTTTTCTTTCCAAACCAAAGAAAGCCAATACCCTGGAATGTTCAAACTATTGCACAATTGCACTCATACCACACACTAACAACATAATGCTCAAAATTCTACAAGTGAGGGTTCAACAGTATGTGAACTGAGAAATTCAAGATGTTCAAGCTGAATTTAGAAAAGGCAGAGGAACCAGAGATCAAATTGCCAACATCCGTTGGATCATAGAAAAAGCAAGAGAGTTCCATAAACATATCTACTTCTGCTTTATTGACTATACCAGAGACTTTGACTGTGTGGATCACAACAAACTATGGAAAATTCTGAAAGAGATGGGAATATCAGTCCACATTACCTGCCTATTATGTAATCTTTACACAGTCAAGTAGGTAGGTCTTGACCTTATTGCAGATCAAGTAGCAGTTAGAACCATACATGAAACAACAGACTGGTCCCAAATTGGGAAAGGATTACATCAAGGCTTTATATTGTCACTTTGGTTATTTAACTTATATGCAGGGTAAATCATGCAAAATGCTGGGCAGGGTGAAGCACATGATGAAATCAAGATTGCCAGGAGAAATAGAAATAACCTCAGATATGCAGATGACATCACCCTTATAGCTCAGATGGTAAAGAATCTGCCTGTAATGTGGGAGACCCGCATTCGATTCCTGGTCAGGAAGATCCCCTGGAGAAGGGAATGGCAACCCACTCCAGGACTCTTGCCTGGAGAATCCCATGGACAAAGGAGACTGGCAGGCTACAGTCCACAGGGTTGCAAACAGTCAGACATGACTGAGTGACTAACACTATTGCTACTATGGCAGACAGCAAAGAGGAAATAAAGAGCCTCTTGATGAAGGTGAAAGAGGAGAGTGAAAAAGCTGGCTTAAAACATTCAGAAAACTAAGATAATTACATCTGGTCCCATCATCTCATGGCAAACAGGTGGGTAAATACTGGGAACAGTAGCAGACTTTATTTTCTTGGACTCCAAAATCACTGCAGAATTTGACTCCAGCTACAAAATTAAAAGACTCTTACTCCTTTGAAGAAAAGCTATGACCAACCTAGACAGCATATCAAAAAGCAGAGATATTACTTTGCCAACAAAGGTCTGTGTAGTCAAAGCTATGGTTTCTCCAGTAGTCATGTATGGATGTGAGAGTTAGACCATAATGAAAGCTGAGTGCTGAAGAATTGAAGCTTTTCAACTGTGGTGTTGGAGAAGACTCTTGAGAATCCCTTGGATTGAAAGGAGATCCAACCAGTCATTCCTAAAGGAAATCAATCCTGAATATTTATTGGAAGGACGGATGCTAAAGCTGGAACTCCAATATTTTGGCCACCTGATGTGAAGAACTGACTCATTTGAAAAGACCCTGACGTTGGGAAAGATTGAAGGTGGGAGGAGAAGTGGACAACAGAAGATGAGATGGTTGGATGGCATCACCAACTTAAAGGACATATGTTTGAGCAAGCTCTGGGAGTTGGTCATGGACACAGAAGCCTGGCATACTGCAGTCCATGGGGCTGCAAAGAGTTGGACAGGACTGAGTGGCTGAACTGAAGTGATTTTTCCTCCCCCAGCTCTCAATTCATGCCTGTTATACCCTTTCCTCAGCATGATTTTAGGAGAGGATTGTTGTAGGGAAACCTTAAGAATTGTTCATACTGTGTCAAAAATTTTACTTCATAGTACCTCTAATACCATAAGAAAAAACATTAGTGTTCTTACAGACTAATGACTCAGCATTTAGCTAAGGAAAACAAATAGTTCAGAATACTAGAACCAAAACATATGAATTTAAATGTGATAACAGTTAGGGGGCTTCCTTCATGCAGTATTGTCATAAGTATTTCAGAAAGTGATCTATATTATATCATTATCGCCTGGCTTTTCAGAAAGAGGAGACTAAACCAAGCTGTAGTCAGAATGTGTTATTAGGAAAATTGTCTTTTGTACGGCCTGGTGGGTTATCTCTATGAGCAAATTCTAGAAATACTCTTCAGTAAAATGACTTTAGATCTGAAACGAGAAGGATTCCACAACACAATATATTTGACCAAAGTAAATGATCACTACTCAATGAAATCTCTAATTTTTAAAATTAGTAAACCATAAATTTATATTTGACATTCTTTTTCTCCTAAATGTTAGTGAGAAAATTTTAGGTTATTGTCAAATGGTTATTTTTAAAAAATCTAATTCTGTTTTTATGTTTCCATTTTTAATTTCCATATATTTTGATTGGAGATAATTATCAGAGAATTTTAAATTAAACTTGGGAATTTTTATTTTATTTTTATAGTATACATAATCTTAATTTTGCATAAATATGTGCACAATGGAATATTACTCAACCATAAAGAAGGAAGAAGGTTTGTCATTTGTAACAACATGAAGAGACCTAGAGGGTATTATGCTAAGTGAAATAAGTCATGCAGAGAAAGAAAAAAGTTCCTTGATTTCACTTGTATCTTAAATCTAAAAAACAAATGAAGAAACCTACGACAACTGAAAGAAATCCATAAGTACAGTGAACAAGGAGGTGGTTGTCAGAGTAAAAGTGGGTGGAGAAAGAATAGAAGTAGTAAGGGAGATTAATAAATACAAATTCTAGTTACAAAATGAATAAATCAACAGTATGAAATGTATGATCTGAGTTAATGTTATCTGTAATAAAATAATAGCTTTGTATGATACTGGATGGTAACTAGATTTACCTTGGTGATCATTTTGTAATGCATAGCAGTATGTCACTCTGTTGTGCACTGGGGGCACACATAGTGTTACAGGTCAATTATACTTCAAAAACGAAGAAATAAATAAACTCATGGAAAAAGATCAGCTTTGTGGTTCCTCAGAGTCAGGAGGTGGAGGGAGGAGGAACTGGATGAAGATGGTCAAAAGCACAGACTTTTGGTTGTAAAGCAAGTAAGTACCTGGGATGACTATAACATACAACATGATAAATATAATCAACACTTTGTTGTTCGGTTGCTAATTTGTGTTGAACTCTTTTGTGACCCTGTGGATTGTGGCCCACCAGTCCCCTCTGTCCATGGGATTCTCCAGGCAAGAAAATTGTAGTGGGTTGCCATTTCCTTCTCCAGGGGATGTTCCCAACCCAGGGATCGAACTCACCTCTTTTGCATTGTAGATGAGTTCTTTACCACTGAACCACCAGGGAAACCCACCTAAGGCACTTCCATTATGATCCTCAACATTACTGCCCCTCTGATGCAGAGAAGGCTACCATTAAAGTGCCAGCCAATCCCTGGTCTGAGTACTGCATCCTAGGAATGCCTTGATTTGCTGTAAGGAGGTTCTGTTACTGTTTGTTCTACCTCTTTGGCTTTCAGATAACCCCTCTGTCTGCTCTTACTCATTCTCGTTCTTGCACTGTGATGAACTCAAAGGAAGCATCATTTTTATCCTTTGCTGAATCTCAGATCAGGGAATCTTTCTGATCCAGGGATCAAACTCATGTCTTCTGAATTGTAGATGGATTCTTTACTGCTAAGCCACCAGGGAAGCCCCATAATTAACACTAATGTATGTTAAATGTGAAAGTTATTAAGAGTGTATATCCTAAGAGTGCTCACCAGGAGGAAGATTTTTTTTTCCTTTTCCTTTGTGTCTATATGCAATTCAAATGTTCACTAAATGTATCGTGGTAATCATTTCAATGAGTCAATTATTATACTGCACACCTTAAACTCATAAAATAGTGTATGTTAACTATATCTCAATAAAGCTGGAAGAAAAAGATCTGTTTTATTTAATGCAGTGATTTTTGTTCCTTAAAGACACTACTTTGCCAACAAAGGTCCCTCTAGTCCAGGCTATGGTTTTTCCAGTAGTCATGTATGGATGTGAGAGTTGGACTATAAAGAAAGCTGAGCCTGGAAGAATTGATATTTTTGAACTGTGGTGTTGGAGAAGACTCTTGAGAGTTCCTTGGACTGCAAGGAGATCCAACCAGTCCATCCTAAAGGAAATCAGTCCTGAATATTTATTGGAAGGACTGATGCTGAAGCATCAGTACTTTGGCCACCTGATGCAAAGAACTGACTCATTGGAAAAGATCCTGATTCTGGCAAAGATGAGGGTGGGAGGAGAAGGGGATGACAGAGAATGAGATGGTTGGATGGCATCACCAACTCGGTCATGAGTTTGAGTAAGCTCTGGAGTTGGTGATGGATAGGGAAGTCTGGCGTGCTGCAGTCCATGGGGTCACAAAGAATCAGACATGACTGAGTGACTGAACTGAACTGAAAGACTGGTAGAAATACTTATGTTGTCTCAATGTATGTGTTTTTCTGTGTATCATGTGATCATGTGCTGTGTGTTTTGTCATGTAGGTATGCTTGTGTCGTTTGTATGTATATATCTGTGTGTGCATAAGTGGTATATGTGAAATTTGTCTGTCCATATGTATATGCATCAGAGAAGGCAATGGCACCCCACTCCAGTACTCTTGCCTGGAAAATCCCATGGACAGAAGAGCCTGGCAGGCTGCAGTCCACAGGGTCACTAAGAGTCGGGAATGGCTAAGCAACTTCACTTTCACTTTTCACTTTCATGCATTGGAGAAGGAAATGGCAACCCACTCCAGTGTTCTTGCCTGGAGAATCCCAAGGATGCGGGGGCCTGGTGGGCTGCCATCTATGGAGTTGCACAGAGTCGGACACCACTGAAGCTACTCAGCAGCAGCAGCAGCAGCATGTATATACATGAGCATCTAATATATGACTATGCAGCTAGTATGTTCATGTCCACATGTGCATTTTTGTTTATGTGAGTCTGTAGGTGTATGGGTATCTGTATGTGAGTGTTCCTTTGTATATAATGTGTGTGTTTATGAACAGGTGACATGTGTGTCATTGCACATTTGTTTGTTGTTGTATATGTGCTTCCTTTCAGTTTTATATTCCTTCTTGATTTGACCCATGACATTCTTTTGTAATGAACATGTTTCAACATTTAAATTGGCAAGTTTGCTTCTAAATAACACTTAATAGTTTTTATTGCAGATGTGTCCTTCCCTGTGAAGGCTAGCTGCTTTCTCAGAACAAACAATTCCCTGATCTTTTGACGATAGGAGTTGCACATTTTCTATGTTACTGCCTGCTCTGAACAATAAATCTAGTTCAAAGAAAGTTATTACCTCAATCATTTAGGGTACTCCTCTTATATATCTTTTAGTAGACCATCTTTTTTTTCCTGCTAGTTTTACTGCTTTGACTTTCTGCTTGTTATGTGATTTTCTGTACTATGGAAAAGTGTCACCAAAAAGTTTTATTTTTTTCCCTCCTTGTAGTTCTCTTTATAACCCTCTCAATTCACTGGCATTAACAGAGTTTCTATTTTATTCCCCAGAAATATTCCTTCCAGCAATGTTGCTATGTCACTAAAAACAGTTTTATCATTCAGGTGTCATTTTCTGTTTTTATTTATTTGTTTAAGTTCCGTCTCATACAGATAAACATTTAACAAGGATTTTGTCTTTTTATTTTTTTTACCAGAATTGGAAAAAAGAAAGAATTAGAAACCACACTATTATGATCTTACAAATGACAAATATTATACTAGAAAAGATGAAAGAATTTATCTTTTTAAAAAATTTATAGGAACAGGAGCTAGTCTTTATTCCATATAATTATGACTGAACATTTTATCATGCTTATTTGTGTAAAATACTCTTTCTTGAGACCTGGTACACATAATGTTCTATACTTAACATATGAATGATTTTTCTTTTCACTACTAACCATTGCCTCAGCTCTACTTTCTGAAAAGCCCCATTTTCTTTAATTGGTAATATATATTCTTATCTGGTATCTCTCTATACTCATCTTCTGACTAATTCTTATGTAAACAGTACTATCTTTTGTTTTGTTTTGTTTGTGTTCCAGAAAACTGAGGAGGGCAATAATCAAGCCACTAACATAGATTATATAGACCAAGGAGATTGAGCACAAGGACTATTACAAAAGCCCCTAAAAAGAAACAAAGAATTTTATACCAATATGTTTCAGACACCAAAAGAGAGAATCAATTTAAGAAATAATTATAATATTAAAGGAGTTTAGAATCATGTCAATTACATAACTGACACAAGAAGAAAAAATGAAGGATGTGGAAGAAAAGAGGGTTATTTGTAATCTTAACATATTAAGGAGTTTGCAACTAATTTTAATTTAATTCAGATATGCAACTAAAATTGTTCAAGGGACAGCTGCACAAAGGCTGCAGTGCTATTCAGTAGTTATTATTGGATTTAATGCAGTTTTCAGTCTCTGTGTTTCTTAAACCATACTTATCCTTATATCTTCTCCACAGCTGTTCATTCAGTTCAGTTCAGTCACTCAGTTGTGTTTGACTCTTTGTGACCCCATGGATAGGAGGACACCAGGCTTCCCTGTTGCTGCTGCTGTTGCTGCTGCTAAGTCGCTTCAGTCATGTCTGACTCTGTGCAACCCCATAGATGGCAGCCCACCAGGCTCCTCCATCCCTAGGATTCTTCAGGCACTGGAGTGGATTGCCATCTCCTTCTCCAGTGCATTAAAGTGAAAAGTAAAAACAAAGCCGCTTACTTGTGTCTGACCCTTCACAACCCCATGGACTGCAGCCTACCAGGTTCCTCCATCCATGGGATTTTCCAGGCAAGAGTACTGGAGTGAGTTGCCATTGCCTTCTCCTAACCCATCACCAACCCCCAGAGCTTGCTCAAACTCATGTCCATGGAATTGGTGAGGCCATCCAACCATCTAATCCTCTGTCCTCCCCTTCTCCTCCTGCCTTCAGTCTTTCACAGCATCAGGATCTTTTCCAAGGAGTCAGTTCTTCACATCAGGTGGCCAAAGTATTGGAGTTTCAACTTCAGCATCAGTTCTTCCAATGAACATTCAGAACTGATTTCCTTTAGGATGGACTTGGATCTCCTTGCAGTCCAAGGGACTTTCAAGATTCTTATCTAACACCACAGTTCAAAAGCATCAATTCTTCAGTGCTCAGCTTTCTTTATAGTCCAATCTGACATCCAACATGACTACTGGGAAAGCCATAGCCTTGACTAGATGGACAATTGTTGGCAAAGTAACATCTCTGCTTTTTAATATGCTGTCTAGGATGGTCATAACTTTCCTTCCAAGGAGTAAGCGTCTTTTAATTTCATGGCCACAATCACCATCTGCAGTGATTTTGGAGCCCAAAAAAATAAAGTCAGCCACTGTTTCCACTGTTTCCCCATCTATTTGCCAGGAAGTGATGGGACCAGATACCATGATCTTCGTTTTCTGAGTGTTGAGCTTTAAGCCAACTTTTTCACTCTCCACTTTCACTTTCATCAAGAGGCTTTTGAGTTCCTCTTCACTTTCTGCCATAAGGGTGGTTTCATCTGTAAATCTGAGGTTATTGATATTTCTCCTAGCAATCTTGATTCCAGCTTGTGCTTCCTCCAGCCCCTCGTTTCTTATGATGTACTCTGCATATACATTAAATAATCAGGTGACAATATACAGCCTTGATGTACTCCTTTTTCTATTTGGAACCAGTCTGTTGTTCCATGTCCAGTTCTAACTGTTTCTTCCTGCCCTGCATTCAGGTTTCTCAAGAGGCAGGTCAGGTGGTCTGGTATTCCCATCTCTTTCAGAAATTTCCACAGTTTATTGTGATCCACACATTCAAAGGCTTTGGCATAGACAATAAAACAGAAATAGATGTTTTTCAAGAATTCTCTTGCGTTTTTGATGATCTAACAGATGTTGGCAATTTGATCTCTGGTTCCTCTGCCTTTTCTAAAACTAGCTTGAACATCTGGAAGTGCATGGTTCACGTATTACTGAAGCCTGGCTTGGAGAATTTTAACCATTACTTTACTAGTGTGTGAGACGAGTGCAATTGTGCAGTAGTTTAGCATTCTTTGGCATTGCATTTGTTTGGGACTGCAATGAAAACTGACCTTTTCCAGTCTTGTGGCCACTGATGAGTTTCCCAAATTTGCTGGCATATTGAGTGCAGCACTTTCACAGCATCATGTTTCAGGATTTGAAATAGCTCACCTGGAATTCCATCACCTACGGACTATGCCAAAGCCTTTGACTGTGTGGACCACAACAAACTGTGGAAAATTCTTAAAGAGATAAGAATACCAGACCACCTGACCTGCCTCTTGAGAAACTGGATGCAGGTCAAGAAACAGTTACAACTGGACATGGAACAACTGACTGGTTCGAAATTGGGAAAGGAGTATGTCAAGACTATATATTGTCAGCCTACTTATTTAACTTATATGCAGAGTCAGTCAGTCAGTCAGTTCAGTGGCTCAGTTGTATCCCACTCTTTGCGACCCCATGAATCGCAGCACGCCAGGCCTCCCTGTCCATCACCAACTCCCAGAGTTCACCCAGACTCACATCCATCGAGTCAGTGATGCCATTCAGCCATCTCATCCTCTGTTGTCCCCTTCTCCTCCTGCCTCCAATCCCGCCTAGCATCAGAGTCTTTTCCAATGAGTCAACTCTTTGCATGAGGTGGCCAAAGTACTGGAGTTTCAGCTTTAGCATCATTCCTTCCAAAGAAATCCCAGGGCTGATCTCCTTCAGAATGGACTGGTTGGATCTCCTTGCAGTCCAAGGGACTCTCAAGAGTCTTCTCCAACACCATAGTTCAAAAGCATCAATTCTTCGGCACTCAGCCTTCTTCACAGTCCAAATCTCACATCCATTAATGACCACAGGAAAAACCATAACCTTGACTAGATGGACGTTTGTTGGCAAAGTAATGTCTCTGCTTTTGAATATGCTATTTAGGTTGGTCATAACTTTCCTTCCAAGGAGTAAGCGTCTTTTAATTTCATGGCTGCAGTCACCATCTGCAGTGATTTTGGAGCTCAGAAAAATAAAGTCTGACACTATTTCCACTGTTTCCCCATATATTTCCCATGAATGATGGGACTGGATGTCATGATCTTCGTTTTCTGAGTGTTGAACTTTAAGCCAACTTTTTCACTCTCCACTTTCACTTTCCTCAAGAGGCTTTTTAGTTCCTCTTCACGTTCTGCCATAAGGGTGGTGTCATCTGCATATCTGAAGTTATTGATATTTCTCCCAGCAATTTTGATTCTAGTTTGTGCTTCTTCCAATCCAGCGTTTCTCATGATGTACTCTGCATATATGCTAATTGTCAGGCTGGATGAAGCACAAGCTGGAATCAAGGTTTCGGGGGAAATATCAATAATCTCAGATATGCAGATGTCACCACTCTTATGGGAAAAAGCGAAGAAGAACAAAAGAGGCTCTTGATGAAAGTGAAAGAGAAGTTTGAACTAGCTGGTTTAAAACTCAGCATTCAAAAAATGAAGATTATGGCATCCAATCCCATCACTTCATGGCAAATGGATGGGGAACAATGGTTATAGTGAAAGACTTTATTTTCTTGGGCTCTAAAATTACTGCAGATGGTGATTTCAGCTATGTTATTAAATGATGCTTGCTCCTTGGGAAGAAAGCTATAACAAACCTAGACAGCATATTAAATGCAGACAGATTACTTTGCTGACAAAGGTCCATCTAATCAAAACTGTGGTTTTTCCAGTAGTCATGTATGTATGTGAGAGTTGGAACATAAACAAAGCTGAGCACCGAAGAATTGATGCTTTTGAACTGTGATGTTGGAGAAGACTCTTGAGAGTCCCTTGGACCTCAAGGAGATCGAGTCAGTCAATCCTCAAGGAAATCAGTCCTGAATATTCATTGGAAGGACTAATTCTGAAGCTGAAGTTCCAATACTTTGGCTGTCTGATGCAAATAACTGACTCACTAGAAAAGACCCTGATGCTGGAAATGATTGAAGTGGGGAGAAGAAGGGGACGACAGAGGATGAGATGTTTGGATGGCATCACCAACTTGATGGACAAGAGTTTGAGTAAGCTCAGGGACTTGGTGATGCACAGGGAAGCCTGGTGTGCTGCAGTCTATGGGGTTACAAAGAGTTGGACTGGACTGAGTACTGAATTGAACTGAACTACTATGTTTTACATATGATCATGTTTTGTTTTAATTTCTTTCTTTCTTTAGGACACATTTATAAATATACCTCTCATAATTGATTTTTTATATTGAGTTGCATTACAGGGCTCTTTGCAGCATTTTATTATTTTATTAATATTCATATCATTTTGATTTTAGTTTTTTCTATCCTGTTTGTTCTTTGTGTCTAACCATATATTTCATAAACAACTTATTTTCTTGCATTCTATTGAAATTGATATTTATTTTTCCTAAAATTTTATGTTCAATCATGAATTGAAAAGTAATTTTCAAACTAGGTAATCTTAACACTTTGGCCACTTTTCCTTTTACTTGTCATTTTCTGAAATTTTAGATTGGCATTAACATTAAATACTACTTCCTGACAATTATATATAGTTGTCATAAAAGTGAAATTCTTTCCAAGTTAATATTTGTCAACCATAGCATGTTTGGATTGTCTTTTCCTCATTAAGTTCAACCCTCACAATAAGAAGGCTTTACTTTCTAGAACCACTGCACTAAAGTGAGTTTATGTTCCCAAAACCAATTCCCAGTTCCAGCAAAAGTTCTCCCAGGACAACTTTCATTCAGTACAGCTTTGTTCCATGACAATGGTGATTCACTTATTTTAATCATTTTGCTGCATTTCTGATAGTGAAGTAGAGTAAATTCATATATTTACTGGAAGCTTAAGGAGACATGAGGCAGGGTGTACCTTATGTAGTAAAAATACATTGAAGGGATATTTACTTATGTATATGCAATAGTTATGAATTAGATTCAAAATAATGTAATGACCTGTTTTACTAAGTGAAAAAAAAAAAATGGACTTTGATTCAATTTGTTAAATGTTAAAAGTAGTAGGATGTTCCTCAAGTTGACAGGGATAAAAAGCCCATCCTGCAGTCAGTTTGGATAAGGCAATGGAACCCCACTCCAGTGCTCTTGCCTGGAAAATCCCACGGACAGAGGAGCCTGGTAGGCTGCAGTGACTCTTAGGATCACTAAGAGTCGAACACGACTGAGTGACTTCGCTTTCACTTTTCACTTCCATACATTGGAGAAGGAAATGGCAACCCACTCCAGTGTTCTTGCCTGGAGAATCCCAGGGACTGGGAAGCCTGGTGGGCTGCCCTCTATGGGGTCGCACAGAGTCGGACATGACTGAAGCGACTTAGCAGCAGCAGCAGCAGCAGTCAGTTTTGAAGTTTAGATTGCATAATTTGCCTTCAGAATCTAATATAGTAGCATTAATACCTCCCACTTTTTCCGGGCTAAGACTATTGTCTGTCATTAACTATTAGTTTCTCTCTCTTTCTGTCTGTTATTTAATTGCTAAGTTGTGTCTGACTCTTTTGTGACCCCATGAACTGTAAGCTGTCAGGCTTCTCTGTCCATGGAATTTCTCAGGTAAGAATAATGGAGTGGGTTGCCATTTCCTCCTCCAGGGGATATTCCTGGCCCAGGAGGCAAACCAATGTCTTCTGCATTGCAGGAGGATTCTTTACCACTGAGGCACTGGGAAGGCCTGTGTCTGTATCTAGATATCCATAATCTGTTGGGAAGAGGAGAAAGTCCCAAGAAAGAAAGGATTCTTTACCACTGAGGCACTGGGGAAGGCCTGTGTCTGTATCTAGATATCCATATCTGTTGGGAAGAGGAGAAAGTCAGCTTAATGAGAAAAATATGTGTGTGTGATTAATTAATCAATAAACATTTATTGATAACAAACCAAGATATTAGAAATATTTGATCTTTATCTAAGTTATATGTAATTCATTGGATGCAGTGGGGCATTTCCAAGTGGAATAATATTTCCAGGCATTAAATAATGAGTTACAGTTCACATACTTTCTCAGGGTATTTTTGAGGTTGATGTTATTCAATGCACCGCTAGGGATTAATACACTTTGTTCACAGAAACAGTGCAAAAGTAGCTTTCTGATATTTTTCATCATGTAACATTTCCATTTATTATGTGATAATTAATAGTAACTTCAATTCCTGGAAGTATAAGAAATTTAAGTTAGAAGAGTGCTTTGAGGTCAGCTGATCCAATCCATTCATTTTACCACTGAGGAAAATAAAATACTTTCTTTCATTTAATTTCAGAACAGCTGAGAATTAAGGTCAAAGACTTTATAAGATTCCTTTAACTGCACTCCTACATAAATTGCTGTGCTTTTATTATTCTATAATTCTTTAACTTTTCAACTTTCTTCCTCATTAGTTTTTCTTTTGTTTCCTCCTCCCACACTATTTTCAGGACTTCCCACAGTGCTGTTTTATGAATCTAGAATAGCCTTATGCTTCAAATTTATTCCCCAAGATGCTGTTTTTTTTTTTTTTTTTTTCTTACCAATGCCATATTAACAGAGATGCAACAGAAAAAAAAAAAAAAAAAACATTGAAATGCATTTATTCTATAGTATTTTAACAATGGTTTGATTAACTATAAGTCACATTTCCAAATAATGTTCATGTAAAATATAGAATAACTTGACATAAACTCATCATGAAAGAAATACTCAGGTATTTTTTGGTAACTTTCTATATTATGATCTTGGCTATACTGGTCAAATGGTGTTTAAATCATTTTGTATATATTAAAAATGACAAGTATTATTTAGAGTTAATAGAGGTTTATTTTTAAAATAAGAATTATATATTTTGGTATGACATTATAATAAACCTGATTTATTAATAAAATACATATTGAAAAAATATTTAAATATCTTTGACTATGTCATTATTAATAGAATATGTCAGTTTTATGGTTATAATTTCTAAGTCTTTGTACTAATACACATAAAGAATCTTGTACATAAGTTTACATATTCTGCCTGTCAGATCCTCTAGCTTGACCTATGAGAATATAGAGACAACCACAAGATGTTAGTGGATTAAGAGTTTCTCCCTATGATTATGAACGTTCCCTCACCTGTGTCCAAGCAGACCATTTTAGTTCCATCATAACCATCTAAAGGCCAAACTCAATCCTTTTGCCAATTTCTATAAAAATCTACTAATTGAAATATAATGAAAAGATATTATTGAGCTAGTAGTTTCATTAACACATTACTGGTAAAGGATACTATCATGAGCCGGTCTGTGGTATGTGACTTGGAAATGCCACTAGATTGTGCCTCCTTTCTTCTGCCTTCTCTCTGTCATTCCTCTAACGTCACTGACTAGGATTGAGGCCTTTCTATTATTAACTTTTTCCAAGTTAGTTTATAAAATAGTTTTAGCAAAAACGCTGAATCACAGTCAACCAAATTCTGGTACCTACCAAGACTAAAATATTTCCACCATTACCTCACAGAAAAGTCTAAAATGAATCCTTAAATGAATTTCAAATGGATAGTCAGAGCAGAGCATTCTTCTGAGTCCTACTGGAACTTCATCATTTTTTTTAAGGTTTCTACTGCTTATCATTTAGTCAGTGACTTTGTTAGTGCAGAACATTTCTCTGGACTTCTATATGAGGCTTTGTACAATCTTCCTTTTAAAATAGCTCAGTAGATTTTTCAACAAATTATTTCTAAGCATTTTAATTTTATCCTATACTTATTACAGATATCACTTACCAGTGGATCTGGCTTTAGCTGTTTCTATTTCCTTATGGTCTTCCTGATGATATATCAGCTTTAATGTCTGCTTTTATCCTCTACATCACCAGCATTCTCCAAGTACAATATCAGTGAGGGGCTATTTCAGAAATCCTTTTAGCAAAATGAGTCACTTTCTGGTTGAGAAATCATCTAAAAAGATTCATTATCTAATTATGCAATATTATATATCTTTATTTTTTATAGTATTAAACACAGTATTGTACTTTATTAGAGAATAGTCACATCTTACTGCTATATAATGCATGTCAAAATGGTATGCTAGTTAGAATCTAAAACATTTATATTTTCAATGCAGTCCACTATGTTGTAAAGCTTATAAAATATTTTTTCATAACTCTAATATTGGTTAACAGTTTGAAAATATATCAGTTCAGTTGCTCAGCTGTGTCCAACTCTTGCAACCCCATGAACTGTAGCATGCCAGGCTTCCCTGTCCATCACCAGCTCCTGGGGTTTGCTCGAACTCATGTCCGTTGAGTCAGTGATGCCATCCAACCATCTCATCCTCTGTAATTCTCTTCTCTTCCTACCTTCAATCTTTTCCAGCATCAGGGTCTTTTCAAATGAGTCGTTCTTCACATCAGGTGGTCAAAGTATTGGAGCTTCAGCATCAGTGCTTACAATGAATATTCAGAACTGATTTCAATTTGAATTGACTGGTTTGATCTTCTTGCAGTCCAAGGGACTCTCAAGAGTCTTTTCCAACACCACAGTTCAAAAGCATCAAGTCTTTGGTGCTCAGCTTTCTTATAGTCCAACTCTCATATCTATACATGACTACTAGAAAAACTATAGCTTTGACTAGATGGACCTTTGTTGCCAATGTCTCTGCTTTTTAATATGCTGTCTAGGTTGGTCATAGCTTTCCTCCCAAGGAGCTAGCATGATTTAATTTCATGACTGCAGTCACCATCCACAGTGATTTTGGAGCCCCCCAAAAATAAAGTCTGCTACTGTTTCCACTATTTCCCCACCTATTTGCCAAGAAGAATGGGACCGTATGCAATTATCTTAGTTTTTTGAATGTTGAATTTTAAGCCAACTTTTTCACTCTTCTTGAAAGTACATAGTACTTTAAAACAATAACTTGAAATTACATAGTACTAAAATTTTGAAACATATTTTCATATTTAACTTGTATTTTGTCTAACCTGTTGAACCTATTTAAACAAGGTCATGAATAATCTGCTGCTGCTGCTAAGTCGCTTCAGTCATGTCTAACTCTGTGCGACCCCATAGATGGCAGCCCACAAGGCTCCCCTGTCCCTGGGATTCTTCAGGCAAGAACACTGGAGTGGGTTGCCATTTCCTTCTCCAATGCATGAAAGTGAAAAGAGAAAGTGAAGTCGCTCAGTCATGTCCGACTCTTAGCGACCCCATGGATTACAGTCCACCAGGCCCTCTGTCCATGGGATTTTCCAGACAAGAGTACTGGAGTGGGGTGCCATTGCCTTCTCTCATGAGTAATCTAAGTGTTCTTAAATCCAAAGAGCAAAATTCAATTTCTATTTTGCTTGTTTTATTTTGGTTTAGTTTTTGCTTGAGCAACAGTAAAATGCTCTGATCATTCTTTCACCTATGGAATACCATTTACCCTTGTATTCCATGGTATCTCATCTTTGTTATTTTTTGTTTTTTCCTACTATCTTGGCTACTTTTGAGAATTCTTTGAGGTCTACATTTCCCCTGTGCTGTGCCTAGTCACTCCGTCATGTCTGATTTTTTGTGACCCCAAGGACTGTAGCCCATTCCCCCAGGCTCCTCTGTCCATGGGGATTCTCCAGAAAGAATACTGGAGTGGGTTGCCATGCCCTCCTTCAGGGGATCATCCTTACCCAGGGATCGAGCCCAGGTCTTCCACATTGCAGGCAGATTTTTTATCATGTGAGCCACCAGGGCAGGATTTGAACCTGTGCAAGGATACCCCAATGGATTTTTAGTCCATCACCTTAACCACTTGGTCACCACTACAATCCTTTATCATGGAAAACAGTCAAGTTTAACTTATAGTCTTCATTTCTAACTCTAATGACTTTCCAGGCATATCACCTGCTTTATTTTTCTCAGTTACCATCCATATTCTCGAGTCTTCTGTTTGTCTATCTCAAAGACATTAAAGCCCAACATACTCCAAATAAAATGATTGCCTCTCTGGGACTATCTGTGTCTTCTTTACTATAACATACTCTGTACAAGATGCTATCATCCATGTATTAGCCCCAAATATCCATGAACATGGGGCTTCCTTAGTGGCTCAGACAGTAAAGAATCAGCCTGCAATGCAGGAGACCTGGGTTTGATCCCTGGGTGAGGAAGATCCCTGAGGGAGAAAGGAATGGCTACGCACTCCAGTATTCTTGCCTAGAGAAGTCCATGAATAGAGGAGCCTAGCAGGCTGCAGAGTTGTGTAGACACAACTGACTATTTGCAACCCCATGTTGCAAATGTGCAAACACATTCATAAACATAGAAGTTATTACAATTTTTCTTTCTTTCTACACAGTTAATTTACCAATTCAAGACTATTTACCCCATAATTGAATTTCATGTATGTTAATTCTCCATTATCACCAAAATATATTTAGTAGAGTCAACTATAAATGGACACTTCTATAAATGCTTCTATTACTATCCCCACTTTGATTCTTACTTTCTCTGATTTCATTATTTTCTACTTTGCCCTCCTGTATTAACAACTTCTGAGTGACATAATGTCACTATGTAGTTACATTTTGACCTTCAGTCAGAAACCCTTTCCCTCAAAACCCATTGTTATCTCTCTATGGTGAGAAGTTGCCATTTTAATTTATCTAAATATTGACTTAAATATGTATTTATGGAGGTCTAAATATTCTTGTCTTATAGCAATCAATCAAAAAGTAAATGATATTGAGAGATCCTGTCCAATATATCATATCCATCATGTATTATTGAATATCTTCTTTATTTTTCTTGAAGTTTAATACATTTATTTAACTTATTTATGTTGAGATATTCAGGTATTAGGAGATTCTTATTGGTTCAGTAGCTTGTGTGCGTTTGTGTATGCATGAAGAAATGAAGAAGCCATCTTCTATAAATTACTATTGGTCTTAAAGAGATCTAACTTACATTTATCCAAGCCTACAGATATGTATTGTGTGTATCAGTCACTATAAAAGCATCTGGAATATAGTATTAAGAAACACACACATGTACACACAATAAAATTCTCTTGTCTTAGAGCTTACTGTCAAGTAAGAATGATGAGGAGATATGGAAAATAGTTAATAACAGAGAAAAGTCTCTATAGTATGTAGAAGGTAAAACAGGATGCAAAGGAAAATAAATCAAAAGCTGAACTAGAGAGTATAGAGGACACATTTTTAAAAAGGTTACCAGGAAAAACTAACCAGTTTTAACAAAAGCCTGATGGTAAAGATGCCTATCATAAGACTTTCTAGGCAAAAACACTGATGCCAGGAAAAAAAGAAACAACAACAACAACAAAGCAGGTACCCTGGAAGTTCAAGGAAAATCAGGAATACATGAGACTAGAACAGGCTGAATGAGAGATAGTATGAAAAAGAGAGCATGTGGGATCCTGGGGTTGTTATGTAGTTTCTTGTTGCCTATACTCTGAATGAGTGGAGTTGGGAAGCAGAGCAAGCATGGCCTGACATTTTTAAAATTATATGCCTTGAAAATAGGAACCAAGAATATTATTACAAAGATTAAAAAGAAGGTCGTTAGGTAATATATCAGGAGGCTAACAATGGAGAGTCCAATCATAGTGGTCTTGGTGAAACAGAGAAGAGAAAACCAGACCAGAAAAGGGTTGGACTTAGGGCATCAGAACTGAGCAAGAAGTCTTGGCATGTTGGTGATGGCCATAAGTAGATGTCATGGGCATTTTATGATTTGTGCCACAAACCAAGTATGGGCTTTAGGAGGAAGTGGGAAAGGAAACCAGAGGCTTTCAAATGAAATTTGAAATTAATTTCTGCGCTAGTGTGGAAGCTGTTTACGATGATTCATACATGCAGTTGCCTAAAACACAACTTTGCTTATTGACAAAATATCTTAGAACCTAATTTAATTTTACTTTATTTGCAGTGAAGGAAAGGAAATTGTTGAATAAAACTAAGGGAACAGGGTTGTAGTTACACAAAGGGTTAAACTGAATCCCACCTTGCCCAAGGACAGTGTGATCTGACAGTAACTGAAGATGAGAAAAACAAGATGAGACATCTATGAGCAAGACCTTGATGACGGGAAAGTTTGAAGCCAAAAGAAGGAGGCATTGGAGGATAAGATGGTCATTAAATCAGCAACTCAATAGACTTGAAGGGAAGTGTTGGTCACTCAGTCGTGCTCAGCTCTTTGTGATCACATGAAGTGTAAATCAGAGCAAACTCTGGGAGATATTAGGGGATAGAGAAGCCTGGCATGCTACAGTCCACAAGGTTGCAAAGAGCCCAAGATGACTTCGTAATTGAACCGCAGCAACAATGGGCCCCCTACAGGGTTAAGAGGCATGTCTCAGAAGAATTTCAATGACCTCAGATTTTTGCATATTTGCATAACAGAAGAGCACTCAAATAATCAATGTGAGATATTTTTTGGTATGTGATTAGCAGTAATCATTTACCAGATGTGTACGTGACTATATATGTATATTACTTTGCCAAAAAAATTCATATATATATATATATATAGAATATATATTCATATATATATATATACTGGCTACTCTCCTACAGCTTCAGAGCAGCTGCTGAATGGCTGTCTCCAAGGCTTTTATCCTAGTACATCCTGAATAAACTTTAAAATTGCAATTGTCATGTTGTGTTTTTTACTGTAGGTTCATGGTTTTTGTAGCCAGTGAAAGACCCAGAGCCAACTTCACCCCTTCTTCTTAGCTCCATGAAGACCTGGAGTATTGGTACTACTGCTATTTAAAAGATCAAGTTTCAATCTCCTTCTGAAATGGTTTACCGCAGATTCGGACTTGAACACATATGCTGGGATACATATGCTGGGACTCAAATTTAGCCAAAACTCCCTCTGGGACTTGAACCCATGTGGATGGGACTCAAACCCAGTGGAAACCCACGGTACCTGATTTCAGGACCTAATGAAGCTCTGGTTCTTGATATCTCATTGCAGAAAGAATTCAGAGACAAAGTGATAAGTAAGAAATGCATTTATTCAGATTTAGAGAAAAGCACACTCCACAGACAGAGACTGGACCATTGCAGAGAGCAAGTGCAGATGCAAAATGTTTTTATACACAGGGTCTATAAAAAGCATATTTTATATGCTAATGGTGAGAGGATTATTCCGTCTATTTTGAGGAGTTCAGTTCAGTTGCTAAAACATGTCCAACTCTTTGCAACTCCGTGGACAGCAGGATGCCAGGCTTCCTTGTCCATCACCAAACTCTGGGGCTTGCTCAACTCATGTCCATCAAGTCAGTCACACCATCTAAACATCTCATCCTCTGTCGTCCCCTTTTCATCCTGTCTTCAATTTTTCCCAGCATCAGGGTCGTTTCCAATGAGTCAGTTCTTCGCAACAGGTGGCCAAAGTATGGATGCTTCAGTTTCAGCATGAGTCCTTCTGATGAATAATCAGAACTGATTTCCTTTTGGATTGACTGGTTTGATCTCCTTGCAGTCCAAGGGACTCTCAAGAGTCTTCTCCAACACCACAGCTCAAAAGCATCAATTCTTCAGTGCTTTTTCAGTCAGCTTTCTTTATGGTCCAACTCTCACATCCATACATTACTACTGGAAAAACCATAGCTTTCACTAGATAGACCTTTGTCAGCAAGATAATCTGTCTGCTTTTAAGATGCTGTCTAGGTTTGTCATAGCTTTCCTGCCAAGGAACAAGCGTGATTTAATTTCATGTCTGCAATCACATATGCAGTGATTTTGGAGCTCAAGAAAAAAAAGTCTCTCACTGGTTCCATTGTTTCCCCATCTATTTGAAATGAGGTGATGGGATCAGATGCAATGATCTTCATTTTTTGAATGTAGAATTTTAAGCCAGCTTGTTCACTCTCTTTCTCTTTCACTTTCATCAAGAGACTCTTCAGTTCTTTGCTTTCTGCCATAAGGATGGTGTCATCTGCGTATCTGAGGTTATTGATATTTCTCCTGGCAACTTTGATTCCGGGTTGTGCTTCATCCAGCCTGACATTTTGCATGATGTACTCTGGTCAGATTAGAGAAATATTTAATACTTAGCTTTAGACGGAGTGCAGGGTCCTTCTTCAGTGTCCTTCTTCAGTTGGGATCTGGGACTGTGAATGCATTCTGATGTGTGAAGTACCATTAGATTGAATTTTCATTGTGATATTTAATACCAGATTTCTGCTTTTTAGCTTTCAAATTTTTACAATTGAATGAATTCAGTAGCACCTTGGTTGGCTTTTATTTGTCATACCTCTGGAAGATTAATGTCTTTTAGCAATGACTCCAGTCTGTATCCCATTGAGGTAATTATGGTAATTCCTTGAGGTAATTGAGGTAATTCCTTGCCTATGGCTATTGTATTTCTCCTTGGCTTTACAAATCATATAAATACATTAGACGACAGTGTAGATATTTACAGCTGTCAATGTCTATATATTTATTTAGGGAGAGGAAGAAAGGATATCGATAATTCTAGAATATGGATTTGTGACTATATAAGATAACCAGACTAAACCTCATGGAAAAAGTGGAATCTGAGCAAAGATTGATGACGGGGAGGAAATTTTAAAATTTGTTAAGAGGGTAAGTAGATATCTGGAAACAAAATCTTTCCAATAAAGGGACAGTTAAACTAAAAATCCAGAGCAGGAATGTTTTTCACATTTGAATTCTAGCATGTTCAGAATGCAGTAACTATGTTCCGTAAGATCAGTATGTTCAGAATAGAATAAGCAAGAAGAGAGTAGTAAAAAGAGAAATCAGTTTCTGTAGCACCCTGTAGATCATTTTAAGTAATTAGGATTTTATTTTCAATAAAATGCAAAGTCATCAGAAGGTTTTAGCTAAAGGAGACTAGATCAATTTTTTTCATGTTTTAATTTTTACTAGGGAGACTGTTGCTTCTTTTTGTAAATCTTAAGCATTTTCCCATATTAGATATAATTTCTAAAGTTTTGGATCCTTTGTAAATAATTTATTCCTTATATAATTTTGATTAATACAGAAATGCAGTACTTGGATGCAATCTTAAAAACGACAGAATGGGCTCTGTTTGTTTCCAAGGCAAACCATTTAATACCACGTTATCCAAGCCTATGCCCCAACCAGTAATGCTGAAGAAGATGAAGTTGAACAGTTCTATGAAGACCTACAAGACCTTTTAGAACTAAACCCAAAAAAAGATGTCCTATTCATTACAGGGGACTGAAATGAAAAAGTAGGAAGCTAAGAAATACCTAGAGTAACAGGCAGTTTTGGCCTGGGAGTATGGATTTAAGCAGGGCAAAAGCTAATAGAGTTTTGCCAAGAGAACTTACTGGTCATAGGGAACACCCTCATCCAACAGCACAACACAAGACTCTACACATGGACATCACCAGATGGTCAACACTGAAATCAGATTGATTATATTCTTTGCAGTAAAAGATGGAGAAGCTCTATATAGTCAACAAAAACAAGACTGGGAGCTGACTGTGGCTCAGATTATGAACTCCTTATTGCCAAATTCAGACTGAAATTGAAGAAAGTAGGGAAAACCACTAGACCATTCAGATATGACTGAAATCAAATCCCTTATGATTATACAGTAGAAGTCAGAAATAGATTTAAGAGACTAGATCTGATAGACAGAGTGCCTGATGAACTATGGACAGAAGTTCATAACATTGAACAGGAGACAGGGATCAAGATCATCCCCATGGAAAAGAAATGTAAAAAAGCAAAATGGCTGTCTGGGGAGGCCTTACAAATAGCTGTGAAAAGAAGAGAAGTGAAAAGCAAAGGAGAAAAGGAAACATACAAGCATCTGAATGCAGAGTTCCAAAGAAGAGCAGGAAGAGATAAGAAAGCCTTCTTCAGAGATCAATGCAAATAAATAGAGGGAAACAACAGAATGGGAAAGACTAGAGATCTCTTCAAGAAAATTGGAGATACCAAGGGAACATTTCATGCAAAGATGAGCTTGATAAAGGATAGAAATGGTATGGACCTAACAGAAGCAGAATATATTAAGAAAAGGTAGCAAGAATACACAGAAGAACTGTACAAAAAAGATCTTCATGACACAGATAATCACGATGGTGTGATCACTGACCTAGAACCAGACATCCTGGAATCTGAAGCCAAGTGGGCCTTAGAAAGCATTACTATGAACAAAGCTAGTGGAGGTGATGGAATTCCAGTTGAGCTATTTCAAATCCTGAAAGATGATGCTGTGAAAGTGCTGCACCCAATATGCCAGCAAATTTGGGAAACTCAGCAGTGGCCACAGGACTGGAAAAGGTCAGTTTTCATTCCAGTCCCAAAGAAAGACAATGCCAAAGAATGCTCAAACTACTGCACAATTGCACTCATCTCACACACTAGTAAAGTAATGCTCAAAATTCTCCAAGCCAGGCTTCAGCAATATGTGAACCGTGGACTTCCAGACGTTCAAGCTGGTTTTAGAAAAGGCAGAGGAACCAGAGATCAAATTGCCAACATCTGCTGGATCATGGAAAAAGCAAGAGAGTTCCACAAAAGCATCTATTTCTGCTTTATTGTCTATGCCAAAGCCTTTGACTGTGTGGATCACAATAAACTGTTGAAAATTCTGAAAGAGATGGGAATACCAGACCACTTGACCTGCTTCTTGAGAAACCTATTTGCAGGTCAGGAAGCAACAGTTAGAACTGGACATGGAACAACAGACTGGTTCCAAATAGGAAAAGGAGTACGTCAAGGCTGTATATTGTCACCCTGCTTATTTAACTTCTATGTAGAGTACATCATGAGAAACACTGGGCTGGAAGAAGCACAAGCTGGAATCAAGATTGCCTGAAGAAATATCAAAAACCTGAGATATGCAGATAACACCACCCTTATGGCACAAATTGAAGAGGAACTAAAAAGCTTCTTGAAGAAAGTGAAAGAGTAGAGTGAAAATGTTGGCTTAAATCTCAACATTCAGAAAACGAAGATCATGGCATCTGGTCCCATCACTTCATGGGAAATAGATGGGGAAACAGTGGAAACAGTGTCAGACTTTATTTTGGGGGGCTCCAAAATCACTGCAGATGGTGATTGCAGCCATGAAATTAAAAGATGCTTACTCCTTGGAAGGAAAGTTATGACCAACCTAGATAGCATTTGAAAAGCAGAGGTATTGCCTTACCAAGAAAGGTCCATCTAGTCAAGGCTATGTTTTTTTGCAGTGGTCATATATGGATATGAGAGTTGGACTGTGAAGAAAGCTGAGCACCGAAGAATTGATGCTTTTGAACTGTAGTGTTGGAGAAGACTCTTGAGAATCCCTTGGACTGCAAGGTGCTCCAACCAGTCATTCCTAAAGAAGATCAGTCCTGGGTGTTCATTGGAAGGACTGATGCTGAGACTGAAACTCCAATACTTTGGCCACTTATGTGAAGAGTTGACTCATTGGGAAAGACCCTGATGCTGGGAGGAATTAGGGGCAGGAGGAGAAGTGGATGGCAGATGATGAGATCTTGGATGGCATCACCGACTCGATGGACATGAGTTTGAGTGAACTCCAGGAGCTGGTGATGGACAGGAGGGCCTGCCGTGCTGCGATTCATGAGGTTGCAAAGGGTTGGACACATCTGAGTGACTGAACTGAACTGAAGGAGCTGACAATAGCCTAAATAAGAAATGATTGATTAAATTCTGGTTGGTTGTGAAACGTTATCTATGTGTAATGTTATTTAAAGAATAACAATAACAAGTCTGAATTAGAGGATGAGTTATGCTTAATAGCAAGAAATTTGTAGTCATTATATATACTTTTAAACACTAATGTCCATCCTTAAACACTTTTTTCACTAACCAACTTCTAAAATTCCTGGTTTACAGTTTCTATTTATAAAATGTGTGGAATGATGGATATTAATATATGCATAAATCATTAACACAGTACTTGTCCTAAGAATTTAGTACTAAGAGTTTGCCCTTACACAGAGCACTACACATACACACACACATTTATGCATGAATAAGACATTGGAGCATATCTTTTTAAAAGATTAATAGTGGACTTGTAATACCATTTGCTTTAAAACAGAATAAAGCTATTTTTAGTTTATTGTTATGCATAAAATAAATATCAGATGGGTTATATAATTTTATTTTTATTTTGTTATTATTTTAGAAATTTTCTTAAAAACAATTTTATATCTCTCTATCATATAAGAACAATACCAAAATATATGATAGAAGCAATAAAAATCTATTAAAAGGAAATTTTATGTCCAGAATCTTTACAATTTAAGTGTAGCATTTTAAGGAATAAAAGTATATAGTTACAGCAAAGAAAAGAAAAAGGATGATGTATTTATGATAAATTAATTAACATTTATTGTATTCATAATAGGTAATTCGTTTTATTTGTAGTTAAAATGTTAGATTTGCACTAACAAAGGGGCTGGAGTTACATGGGATATAAAAGGAATTTATTTGACTATTATAGCTACAAGTTCATAGAAAGCATCAAACTTTTTCTACATCATCTTCTCTTTATATTCCTGACTTTTGAAGTTTGTAGGATTATAAAAATTAACTTGCACTCAACTGCTTACAACTATTGTGCTCTGAAAGAGTTGTCCATAAATTTTATGACTTATCCCGTAAAAGAAAATAAGAAATAGAATTTTTATACTTTTAATCGCATCACTACATCTGTGTCAAGAAGAATGCTTGTCTGCTCTTTATTCATTCCTTCGTAAAACATTTGGTGCCAGATTACTCATTTATTTTCAGACCCAGTGTTTTTGTTGGAAATCACAAAAGAATAAGACAATATCTATATTCCAAATAGCTCAGCAATAGTTATCTTATTACAGTAATATTAGCAGGAGAAGGATAGGGAGAGAAAACAAACTTTTTCAACACATAATATATAACAGGCATTCTGTTCCAAGATTTGCAAACATTCTTTTATGTATTCTTCATAAGTAAGTGGTGCATTACTATTGTAAATGTGTAGATAAGGAAGCCAAAAGAATAAAGGGTAAGAACCTCCCTCAGATCACAGTGCCAGTAAGTTGTTAGCCTGAATTTGATAAGTATATCCACTTTAAAGTAAAGTAGTCATTGAGAAACAAAGAGGCCATGTTTACAATACTTTATACTGTGAAAGTCAATTCCTAGGCAGATTGATAGGAAGTCTGGGGTCCCTGAGGAGGAAAAAGGGGTCTGGGGCTCTCAAGGAAGAGCAAAGGACAAACGTCTTTTTTTTCCTTTACATTCCTTCAGATCAGATCAGATCAGTCGCTCAGTCATGTCTGACTCTTTGGGACCCCATGAATCTTAGCACGCCAGGCCTCCCTGTCCATCACCAACTCTCAGAGTTCACCCAGACTCACATCCATCGAGTCAGTGATGCCATCCAGCCATCTCATCCTCTGTCGTCCCCTTCTCCTCTTGCCCCCAATCCTTCCCAGCATCAGAGTCTTTTCCAATGAGTCAACTCTTCGCATGAGATGGCCAAAGTACTGGAGTTTCAGCTTTAGCATCATTCCTTCCAAAGAAATCCCAGGGCTGATCTCCTTCACAATAGACTGATTGGATCTCCTTGCAGTCCAAGGGACTCTCAAGAGTCTTCTCCAACACCACAGTTCAAAAGCATCAATTCTTCAGCGCTCAGCCTTCTTCACAGTCCAGCTTTCACATCCATACATGACCACAGGAAAAACCATAGCCTTGACTAGGCGAAAGTCTTAGTCATATAAAACTTTTTTTTTCACTTTAAGCCTGGAACTGATGATTACACAACAGGAAACTCCATTTAAACTCTGTACTATGGATTATATAACAACAGTGTATCCTACTTGAGGACAGTTTCTCCTCTTTGACTGGCTAATCCTGTTATCTTAAAATGTATACTATGGGAGTGGGTCTAGTAAAATTTTTATAACCTTGAGACATTATTTTGATTTATTGTAATAACTAATTTAAAAAGTATATAACTCCCTTGTTTAGACTAGTGAGGGGGGCACCCTCCATCTCCCTTCTGATGTCTATGTCAGGAGCTTATTTCTCTGTCCCTTTTCTTTTTTTTTCTTTTTAATTTAAATTTATTTATTTTAATTGGAGGCTAATTACTTTACAATATTGTATTGGTTTTGCCATACATCAACATGAATCCGCCATGGGTGTACCCGTGTTCCCCATCCTGAACCCTCCTCCCACTTCCCTCCCCATACCATCCCTCTGGGTCATCCCAATTTACCAGCCCCAAGCATCCTGTATACTGCATCAAACCTGGACTGCTGATTAGTTTCTTATATGATATTATACATGTTTCAATGTCATTCTCCCAAATCATCCCACCTTCTCCCTCTCCCGCAGAATCCAAAAGACTGTTCCATACATCTGTGTCTCTTTTGCTGTCTCGCATACAGGGTTATCTTTACCATCTTTCTAAATTCCATATATATGTGTTAGTATACTGTATTGCTGTTTTACTTTCTGGCTTACTTCACTCTGTATAATAGGCTCCAGTTTCATCCACCTCATTAGAACTGATTCAAATATATTCTTTTTAATGGCTGAGTAATACTCCATTGTGTTTATGTACCATAGCTTTCTTATCCATTCATCTGCTGATGGGCATCTAGGTTGCTTCCATGTCCTGGCTATTTTAAACAATGCTTTGATGAACACTGGGGTACATGTGTCTCTTTCAATTCTGGTTTACTCGATGTGTATGCCCAGCAGTGGGGTTGCTGGGTCATAAGGCAGTTCTATTTCCAGTTTTTTAAGGAATCTCCACACTGTTCTCCATAGTGGCTATACTAGTTTGCATTCCCACCAGCAGTGTAGGAAGGTTTCCTTTTCTCCACACTCTCTCCAGCATTTATTGCTTGTAGATTTTTGTATCGCAGCCATTGTGACTGGCATGCAATTGTACCTCATTGTGGCTTTGATTTGCATTTCTCTGATAATGAGTGATGTTGAGCATCTTTTCAGGTGTTTGTTAGCCATCTGTATGTCTTCTTTGGAGAAATGTCTATTTAGTTCTTTGGCCCATTTTTTGATTGGGTCGTTTATTTTTCTGGAATTGAGCTGCAGGTGTTGCTTGTATATTTTTGAGATTATTTGTTTGTCAGTTGCTTCATTTGCTATTATTTTCTCCCATTCTGAAGGCTGTCTTTTCACCTTGCTTATAGTTTTCTTTGTTGTGCAGAAGCTTTTAATTTTAATTAGGTCCCATTTGTTTAATTTTGCTTTTATTCTGTGAGATGGGTCATAGAGGATCCTGCTGTGACTGGGAAAACTGGTCAACTACTCGTAAAAGAATGAAACTAGAACACTAACACCATACACAAAAATAAACTCAAAATGGGTTAAAGATCTAAATGTAGGACCAGAAACTATAAAACTCCTAGAGGAGAACATAGGCAAAACACTCTCTGACACAAATCACAGCAGGATCCTCTATAACTCTTTTCTTACTTTAATAAAACTCTGCTACACAAAAGCTCTTGAGTGATCAAACCTGGTCCCCAGTTCCAAAGCTAAGTCTTCTTCAGAGATCAAGAATCTGACACTGTTCACCATAAGCTATCATCAAATATACCCCATTTTCTTTCTCTTTATATTTATTTGAACTTAATGTTAAGTAAAGCATGAACATTCTTTTAGTCCATACATGATCTCTAACATTCTTTTTAAGGGGCTCTGTAAGTTTTATATATAGCTTTTAATCTTGATTACTCTGACTAATATGTATTATTTATATTTTATTCTGAAAATAAAAATTTTATGTATCCTGACTCAGTATACCATGGCTCATTCAGTTTCCTTTTGCCTAATTAACTAGGATAGAGAAGTAATTTCTTAAAAAAAAAAAAAAATCACAAAAGTACAAATGGTTTTAAAAGAATTACTACAAAAAGAACCACATGTTGAAAGTAAATCTAGTAATGTAATGAAGTGAAGTGAAGTGAAGTCGTTCAGTTGTGTTTGACTCTTTGCAACCCCATGGGCTGTAGCTTACCAGGCTCCTTTGTCCCTGGGATTCTCCAGGCAGGAATACTGGAGTGAAGGAGGAAATGGCAGCTTTTCAAGGTCTCTTCTATATAATTATATTTTTAATCAACTATCATGTAGCCTAATTAATGATGATATAATAAACTCAGATGAGAAATTAGGCATCAATTTTGAATTTATGGATAAGGATGCTTAAACATGGATTTATTTCCAATCTTCTGTAAATGAAAAGGAAGTCTTCTGTAAGGTGTGTTTCTTGGAGAAGAGCGAGGGTTACAAGCCATTATTTGCTGGTACCAGTTATGGGATGAAGGGTGGAAAAAGCCAAAAACTTCTTTCAAGTATTTGTTATCATGTTAGGTAAGAACTGAACTCCTTGCTGGAGAGAATAATACAGATGCTAGTATCTTTTATATGTTAATCTTATTGATACCTTATACCAATATATTTAGGGTCTTTTAAAAGAAGCATTCAATTTTTGTTTTAATTTTTTCTATTTTCTCCTTTAAAAATTTTCTCTTTCAGTTAGAGGATTTAGTCTATTCTAATTACTGACATTGCTATTGACCCATTGGAAAAGACTTTGATGCTGGGAGGGATTGGGGGCAGGAGGAGAAGGTGACGACAGAGGATGAGATGGCTGGATGGCATCACTGACTCGATGGATGTGAGTATGAGTGACCTCCGGGAGTTGGTGATTGACAGGGAGGCCTGGCATGCTGCGATTCATGGGCTCGCAAAGAGTTGGACACGACTGAGCTACTGAACTGAACTCAACCGATGGCAGAAACCAGAGACGGCAATGGCACCCCACTCCAGTACTCTTGCCTGGAAAATCCCATGGATGGAGGAGCCCTGTAGTCTGCAGTCCATGGAGTCACTAGGAGTTGGACACGACTGAATGACTTCACTTTTACTTTTCACGTTCCTGCATTGGAGAAGGAAATGGCAACCCCCTCCAGTGTTCTTGCCTGGAGAATCCCAGGGACGGTGGAGCCTCGTGTGCTGCTGTCTATGGGCACGGATTCGGACACGACTGAAGTGACTTAGCAGCTGCAGCATGGCAGACACCAATGCAACATTGTAAAGCAGTTTTCCTCCAATTAATTTTTTTTTTTTTTTTTAATTGCAAAAACTGAGTCACTGAGACTAAGATTCAGGTCACAAAGCTGCTAAGGACTTAATCCATGATTCAAAATCATACCGTCTAGCTTGAACTCATGCTCTTAACTATCACATTAAACACCTGTCTGGATTGCCTCCTAAATTTTCTAAGTAACCATTTTGTATATAAAGGCTATCTTGAAATTACCCATTCTGTTTATCCTGTGAAAAACATCTCTATCTCATGGTGTATTTGTTTAGATTCTTCACTGACAAGCAACAGGTATGCAGTCTATTAACATTAGAAAGTGATAATTTATTAAAAAGATATAATATCTCAAATAATTTAAGTAAAGTTTAAAGAACATTATATCAGAAATGGCAAGAACCAGGGTATCAATGGGATCTAATTAACACACGTAATTATAATTTTGAAGGATTTCTTTATAGCATTTACAACCATCTTCTTCCTATCTTTGTGATATTACTGAAAATTCAAATTGCAGTGAAAAATCATATGAATAACATATCTTGGGTCAAATATAAGCAGGAAAGTAGTTAATTGTTACACTAGCAAGATTGGGTCCATGAAGGAAGTCTTATTTCCCAAAGTAATTTTATTGATGTTATTTCTAGAAAGGCAAAATTGGATGTTGGGAAGACAACTGTACCTGGGATTAATTTCTTGAAGCCAATTCTTTAGCACACAGTTTGAATAGATCTTTGGCTTTACTTGTATGCTGTATGTAATGATTATCACCCAAAATCTTAACTTGTTGGGTTAACTAGAATGGGTTTTCCTTACTAGATGTATTTTTTTTTTTAATATAACACAACAATTGGCATTGACTTTCTCATATTTTTGTATCTCCTACAATCTCTATTTTATTATTAGTGATTATGCATAGAAAAAACAAAAACATTTACTAAATAAATTTTTCATGTATGGTTTATTTAACAATATTTCAATAGTTTTTATTTGTCAGATACCTTGTATTAGACTCTGTAGTGAAATAAATTCTAAAAAGGCACAGAGAAGATGTTGTTCTATAAGTTAGCTGAGAGCTTTTAAAATGCCTTTAATAATTTATAATCATAAGCAGAATGAGGTTCATGACTTGGTATTATAAAACAAAAACAACTGATAGCTAGAGATACACTCTTTTCTATAAAAGTAAAAAGTTAATTGTTTATCAATAATTATTAAAAATCACATCATTTTGTATACATACCACAACTTCTTTATCCATTCATCTGTTGATGGACATATAGGTTTCTTTCATGTTCTAGTTTGTAAATAGTGTTGTAATGAACAATGGGATACATTTGTCACTTTCAATTTTGGTTTCCTCAGGGTATGTGCTGGGTTATATGGTGGTTTTATTCCTAGTGTTTTAAGGACTCTATGAAATGTAGAAAAATGGTACTGAAGAATTTATTTACAGGGCAACAATGGAGAAACAGACTAGACTTATGGGCATGGGGAGAGGGGAGGAGTGGGTGAGATGTATGGAAAGAGTAACATAAAAACTTACATTACCATATGTAAAAAAAAAAAAAAAAGCCAATGGGAATTTGCTGTATGTCTCAGGAAACTAAATCAAGGACTCTGTTATCAACCTAGAGGGGTGGGATGGGGAGGGAGATGGGAGGCAGTTTCAAAAGGGAGGGGATATTTTGATACCTATGGCTGATGTGCCAGCAAATTTGGGAAACTCAGCAGTGGCCACAGGACTGGAAAAGGTCAGTTTTCATTCCAATCCCAAAGAAAGGCAATGCCAAAGAATGCTCAAACTACCGCACAATTGCACTCATCTCACATGCTAGTAATGGCACCCCACTCCAGTACTCCTGCCTGGAAAATCCCATGGATGGAGCAGCCTGGTAGCCTGCAGTTCATGGGCTTGCTAGGAGTCAGACACAACTGAGCGAATTCACTTTCAATTTTCACTTTCACGCATTGGAGAAGGAAATGAAAACCTGCTCCAGTGTTCTTGCCTGGAGAATCCCAGGGATGGTGGAGCCTGGTGAGCTGCCATCAATGGGATCACAGGAGTTGGACACAACTGAAGTGACTTAGCAGCAGCAGCAACAGCACATGATAATAAAGTAATGCTCAGAATTTTGCAAGCCAGGCTTCAGCAATATGTGAACCGTGAACTTCCTGATGTTCAAGCTGGTTTTAGAAAAAACAGAGGAACCAGAAATCAAATTGTCAACATATGCTGGATCAAGGAAAAAGCAAGAGAGTTCCAGAAAAACATCTATTTCTGCTTTATTCACTATGCCAAAGCCTTTGACTGTGTGGATCACAATAAACTGTGGAAAATTCTGAAAGAGATGGGAAATACCAGACCACCTGACCTGCCTCTTGAGAAATCTGTATGCATGTCAGGAAGCAACAGTTAGAACAGGACATGGAACAAAAGACTGGTTCCAAATAGAAAAAGAAGTACGTCAAGTTTGTATATTGTCACACTGCTTATTTAACCTATATGTAAAGTACATCATGAAAAACGCTGGACTGGAAGAAACACAAGCTGGAATGAAGATTGTTGGGAGAAATACTAATAACCTCAGATATGCATATAACACCACCCTTATGACAGAAAGTGAAGAGGAACTAAAAAGCCTCTTGATGAAAGTGAATGTGGAGAGTGAAAAGCTTAAAGCTCAACATTCAGAAAACGAAGATCATGGCACCAGGTCCCACCACTTCATGGAAAATAGATGGGAAAATAGTAGAAACAGAGTCACATTTTATTTTTCTGGGCTCCAAAATCACTGCAGATGGTGACTGCAGCCATGAAATTGAAAGACACTTACTCCTTGGAAGAAAAGTTATGACCAACATAAATAGCATATACAAAAGCAAAGACATTACTTTGCCAACAAAGGTCCGTCTAGTCAAAGCTATAGTTTTTCCTGTGGTCATGTGTGGATGTGAGAGTTGGACTGTGAAGAAGGCTGAGTGCCAAAGAATTGATGCTTTTGAACTGTGGTGTTGGAGAAGACTCTTGAGAGTCCCTTGGACTGCAAGGAGATCCAACCAGTACATTCTGAAGGAGACCAGCCCTGGGATTTCTTTGGAAGGAATGATGCTAAAGCTGAAACTCCAGTACTTTGGCCACCTCATGTGAAGAGCTGACTCATTGGAAAAGACTCTGATGCTGGGAGGGATTGGGGGCAGGAGGAGAAGGGGACGACAGAGGATGAGATGGCTGGATGGCATCATTGACTCGATGGACACGAGTCTGAGTGAACTCTGGGGGTTGGTGATTGACAGGAAGGCCTGGCATGCTGCAATTCACGGGGTTGCAAAGAGTCAGACACTATTGAGTGACTGAACTAAATTGAACTGAAAGAGTTCTTATTATTATCTATTTAAAAACTGTCACGGTTGGTAATATTCTTCATTTTTTCCTGTGAATGTCAGTCCACAAGAAAAAAATTTAGAACTCTTTTGCCATAAGCCAACTATGTTTTATATTTGGTCTATTCAGACATTTGATGTTTACAGGTTACATCAATTTGGTATCTGTGTTTTGTGTTTTTTTAACATTGTAAAACGGTCAGGAATCTGAGAGACTGAGTGGACTTGACTGTATATTTGGTAACAAGATTTTGAGCAAACTTGGTGAAACTTTGGAGAGTATCCATCCTTAACTGTTAAGCAAAGATACTATTTGTGTAAGTGTCCTCAATATATCTTGTGACAGCTTGCAGTGGCAAGTTACTTGTGAAGTCAGTGGGAAGAAGGGAATCAGAAAAGTGATTGAAATATATTTCATGGGGGGAGACAGTCAGTTCAGTGCAGTCGCTCAGTCATGTCCAGCTTTGCAAAATCATGAGTCGCAGCCCGCCAGGCCTTCCTGTCCATTACCAACTCCCAGAGTCCACCCAAACCCATGTCCATCTAGTCAGTGATGCCATCCAGCCATCTAATCCTCTGTCGTCCCCTTCTCTTCCTGCCCCAATCCCTCCCAGCATCAGGGTCTTTTCCAATGAGTCAACTCTTCACATGAGGTGGCCAAAGTACTGGAGTTTCAGCTTCAGCATCAGTCCTTCACCCAGGACTGATCTCCTTTAGGATGGACTGGTTGGATCGGATCTCTTTGCAGTCCAAGGGACTCTCAAGTGTCTTCTCCAACACCACAGTTCAAAAGCATCAATTCTTCGGTGCTCAGCTTTCTTCACAGTCCAAATCTCACATCCATACATGACCACTGGGAAAACCATAACCTTGACTAGATGGATCTTTGTTGACTGAGTCATGTATGTGCTTTTTAATGTGCTATCTAGTTTGGTCATAACTTTCCTTCCAAGGAGTAAGCATCTTTTAACTTCATGGCTGCAATCACCATCTGCAGTGATTTTGGAGCCCAGAAAAATAAAGTCTGACACTGTTTCCACTGTTTCCCCATCTATTTCCCATGAAGTGATGGGACCGGATGCCATGATATTCATTTTCTGAATGTTGAGCTTTAAGTCAACTTTTTCACTCTCCTCTTTCAATTTCATTAAGAGGCTTTTTAGTTCCTCTTCACTTTCTGCCATAAGGGTGGTGTTATCTGCGTATCTGAGGTTTTAATATTTCTCCCAGCAATCTTGATTCCAGCTTGTGCTTCCTCCAGCCCAGTGTTTCTCATAATGTGCTCTGCATAGAAATTAAATAATCAGGCCTTGTATGACAATATACAGCCTTGACATAATCCTTTTCCTATTTTTAACCAGTCTGTTGTTTCATGTACAGTTCTAACTTGCATCCTGACCTGTATATAGGTTTCTCAAGAGGCAGATCAGGTGGTCTGGTATTCCCATCTCTTTTGGAATTTTAAACAGTTTATTGTGATCCACACAGTTAAAGGCCTTGGCATAGCCAATAAAGCAGAAATAGATGTTTTTCTAGAACTCTTTCGCTTTTTCCATGATCCAGCGGATGTTGGCAATTTGATCTCTGGTTCCTCTGCCTTTTCTAAAACTGTCAACTCAAATTCACTTTTTAAAAACTGCTCTGTAAATTGGTCCCCGAAATCAATAAAGTTTCCTAGAATCTAGCAGGATTCCTAGCAAAGGAAAAAAGCAAAGGGGTGTCTGAGAATCAGTAACAGAGCAATTCCCAGAGCAAAAGGAATATTAATTATAGTAAAAATAGCTTGGAATACATTTACATTTAAATTTAGGATAAGCTGTAGGAAACCTTATTTCACATTTCAAGATTTTTGAAAATATCAGTGGATACCTGGACATATCTGAGAGCCCTCTGATAGAATATGACAGGATGAAAATTACACTTAAAACAACAATTTTAAGCAGGGGGTTGAAGGCTGAGTGAAGAATTAGAGGGTCACTCATGATTGAATCATTTTAAACTAGTGTTTCAGAGAATTAAAATGTTCAAATACTGGCATTTTCATAAGGTTAGACCTAATGGCATTCCAGACATGATGAACTAAGGTACTAAAGTGATGTTAGTGAATGAGAATAAAATAAGAAGACAGATACAAAAATATTGCCAATTTCAAGAATGTAATTCCCGTGAAGTAACAGTATATGGCTTAAACTTCTTTTTGGAACTCCCTAGGTATGAATAGAGCATCTATGCAAATACTCAATATTTATTAGGTATTCAGAATAGGCCCCACACTACTCTGTGTCCTATATGGATGAGCTCTTGGAATTATCACAACAACTATAAGAGATAGATATTTTATTACTTGTTTAGTAAATTAGGAAACATAAGGAAAGGGAGTATTTCCAATTTGCCCAAGCTAACACAGCTAGTAAACCTGAGGCTAGTATTTGAATCCCAAGTGAATCTATAGATCATACTTTGAATTGCTAAACTTTATTTAGAATAATAGGTTAGTCTCCAAATTACAGATTCTACATACAGTAATAATTGCATGGGTTTGTTTGCTTGTTTTGGCAATTAAAAGAAACATTTAGGACCTACATTATGTCCAATTGGAAAGTGGATGAAATTTTTATACATAGAAACCTTCAGTTCTGACCTACAGTTCTAGGACTCTAAGCCCTTAGATTTTTGGTTCTTCCATTGATTTAGTAGTATTAATCATTATTCTTCAAAATTATTACACTCTATTAGTGTTTTGCTGTTCCATAGTCTCTTATATTTTTAGTTCTACCCCTTGACAAAATATATAAATGAATTAAAGTTATATTTTAATATTCATAATGGTTCATTTGTTCCCTTATAGAGAATATTTGCTTTGTAACTTAACTTTTTTGGCCTTAACCTAAAGAAGTAGCCAGTTTATAAACTTCAGAAAACATATCAGCAAGTCATTTTAGGATAAAATTCAGAAATTTTATGGTAAAGATGACTGAAATCTCCTTGTAAATTCTACCCCTTCATATTGGACTTTCCCAATTGTAAAATGAATCTTTGTAAAGTATGTTTATGTTAGAATGATTACATCCCTTTAGCATAAATTCTACTTATGCTCATTGAGTTCAGTTCAGTTCAGTCACTCAGTCATGTCTGACTCTTTGTGACCTCATGGACTGCAGGACTCCAGGCCTCCCTGTCCATCACCAACTCCTGAGTGAGTCTGTTCTTTGCATCAGGTGGCCAAAGTATTGGAGCTTCAAATTCAACATCAGTCCTTCCAATGAATATTCAGGACTGATTTTCTTTAAGATTAACTTGTTGGATCTCCTTGCTGTCCAAGTGACTCTCAAGAGTCTTCTCCAACACCACAGTTCAAAAGCATCAATTTTTCAGTGCTCAGCTTTCTTTATAGCCCAACTCTCACATTCATACATGACTTCTGGAGAAACCATAGCCTTGACTAGATGGACCTTTGTTGGCAAAGTAATGTCTCTGCTTTTTAATAGGCTATCTAGACTCATTGGAGAAAACTCTGATGCTGGGAGGGATTGAAGGCAGGAGGAGAAGGGGACGACAGAGGATGAGATGGCTGGATGGCATCACTGACTCAATGAATGTGAGTCTGAGTGACCTTCGAGAGCTGGTGATGGATAGGGAGGCCTGGCGTGCTGCAGTTCATGGGGTCGCAAAGAGTCGGACACGACTGAGCGACTGATCTGATCTGATCTGATACTAAGTCACTTAGTCATGTCCGACTCTGTGCGACTTCATAGACAGCAGCCCAACAGGCTCTCCCGTCCCTGGGATTCTCCAGGCAAGAACACTGGAGTGGGTTACCATTTCCTTCTCCAATGCATGAAAGTGAAAAGTGAAAGTGAAGTCAGTTAGTCGTGTCTGACCCTCAGAGACCCCATGGACTGCAGCCCTCCAGGCTCTTCCATCCATGGGATTTTCCAGGCAAGAGTACTGGAGTGGGGTGCCATTGCCTTCTCTGGCCATTGCCTTATAGGCTATTTAGGTTGGTCATAAGTTTTCTTCCAAGGAGCAAGCGTCTTTTAATTTCACGGCTGCAATCACAGTCTGCAGTGATTTTGGAGCCCCCAAAATAAAGTGTGCCACTGTTTCCCCTTCTATTTTCCATGAAGTGATGGGACTGGATATCATGATCTTAGTTTTCTGAATGTTGAGTTCATACTTATGTTCATATCCACCTTATATGCTTAACTAATAATTTGAGAAGCATTGACCATGTAGATGAGGTTAGCTCTATCAAACACCTGAAGAATCTTTGCCTGTCTTCACCATAAGCATCTAATCAAGTAAGCAAAGGAACAAGGAAACCTAACATATGTGAATGAGTGCCTCTCAGTGTTAGTCGCTCAGTTATGCCCAAATCTTTGTGACCACATAAACTGCAGCCCACTGGGCTTCTCTGTCAATTGTACTTTCCAGGCAAGGATACTAGAGTGGCTTACCATTTCCTTCTGCAGGATATCTTCCTGACCCAGGAATTGAACCCAGGTCTCCTGCATTGCAGGCAGATTCTTTACCAACTGAGCAAGCAGGGAAGTCTGTGTCTCAGTAAACTATTTCCTAATTGTTTTGTGACAGTGAACTTTCCTTTAAAATATAAATTTTAACTTTACTAATAAAAATGGCACCACATATGACAATTCACAAATTTTAAATCATAAATGTATCTTAGTTGAACATTAGCAATTATGTTCTTGCAGTTGCAAAAATGACTATCTTTTATATTTTTCTACCAATTTGTTTCATTGAAGATCAGTATCATCCATCATTTGTCTAAACAATTATAATGGCATCAGATCATACATATTCTCATTTGAATTACATAGAACCTGGTCACACAGGTTTTAAAAATTAATTTAGTTAATAGTCAACTGAAGGTTTCAATAACTTAACCCATGTAAGTTTATCTCTGATTTGATAATAACGGAATGACTTTGCGTGTTAATATCAAATGTGCAAAAGCACACTACTTATACATTTGAATGAGATTGGAGAGAAAATAAGTGATTTCTTTTTGAATCTCCTTGCTAAAAGACTTCAATATGTCCAGCGAAATAATGGGTTATGGTACTAAAAAGGAAGGAGGACTAACATTCCTCCAGGTAATGGAGGAAACTGTTAGTCCCAACCAGAACTGTAGTACAACACAGAGAAAATTTATAGAGCCATAAACATATACTTTGAACAAGATAACACCTCACCTACTCACTTCTAGTTCTCTGCTTGTTTCTTTCTGTCTCTGTCTTTCTCTTTCTCTCTGATTCTCTCTCTCTCTCTCTTTCTCTCTCTCTGTATTCATGCATGCTAAGTTGCTTCAGTCCTGACTGACTCTGTGTGATTGTATGGGCTGTAGCCTCTCAGGCTCCTCTATATATGGGATTCTCCAGGCAAGAATACTGGAGTGGGTTGTCTTGTCCTATTCCAGGGGATCTTCCTGACCCAGGAATCGAACCTGCTTCTCTTATGTCTCCTACATTGGCAGATAGGTTCTTTACTACTAGTGTCACCTGGGAAGCCCCTATCTGTGTGTATGTGTGCTGTGTGTGGTCTCAGTTGTGTCCAACTCTTTCCGACCAACTCTTTGCGACCCCATAGACTGTAGCCCCAACTGCAAACTCTTCTCACCATGGGCATTCTTCAAGCAAGAATACTGAAAAGGGTTGCCATGCCCTCCTCCAAGGTATCTTCCCAACCCAGAGATTGAAATCAGGTCCTGCATTATAGGTGGATTCTTTACCATTTGAGCCACCAGGGAAGTCCATATATATATATATATATATATATATATAAAATGTGTGTGTGTGTATATTCAATGTACTGTGTGTGTGTGTGTGTATACACACACAATGTAACTGGACATATTAAAAATACAAAGAAAATTTGATAAAAATATGTTTGGTTTTACTGAAAACTTCTGGTTGTTTTCTAGTTAGAAACCATGTTGTTCATTTCTTTTTGCTTAGAGAAAGGAAAAGGAAAATGTGGCATCAGTGCTCAGCCTGAAAGGATAAATCACAGCTTATCTGAACTTGTCACAGCAAATGAGGTACCTTTTGCTAGATACTCAATGTCTTTATTTCTCTTCCAGTTAGAAGTGATCTAATAAGCTTATTCTCATCTTGAAAACCAAACCAAAAGTGCACCATGGGTTTCTATTGAACATTTTCTTGGTTTAACACAAGAAGTGATAGCTTACTGTGAATGATGTTGGATTTGTGATCTCCAAAGAAGATTTAGCTTCAGGATCAGGGACCAGCGTTGATCACTCAAGAGCATTTGTGTAGCAGAGCTTTTAGGTTTTTTGTTTTTAATTTTTTTAAAACTAATGTTTTATTTTTATTTTTTTTATTTTATTTTTTAACGTTACAATATTGTGTAGGTTTTGCCATATATCAAAATGAATCCACCACAGTTTTATTAAAGTATAAAAAGGGGACAGAGATAGCTTCTGACCTAGACATCAGAAAGGGGACGGAGAGTGACCACCTCACTAGTCTTAGCAAAGGAGATATATATATATATATATATATATATATATATATATATTCAAAATTCAATGATCAGATCAGATCAGTCTCTCAGTCGTGTCCGACTCTTTGCGACCCCATGAACTGCAGCACGCCAGGCCTCCCTGTCCATCACCAACTCCCGGAGGTCACCCAGACTCACATCCATCGAGTCAGTGATGCCATCCAGCCATCTCATCCTCTGTCGTCCCCTTCTCCTCCTGCCCCCAATCCCTCCCAGCATCAGAGTCTTCTCCAATGAGTCAACTCTTCACATGAGGTGGCCAAAATACTGGAGTTTCAGCTTTAGCATCATTCCTTCCAAAGAAATCCCAGGGTTGATCTCCTTCAGAATGGACTGGTTGGATCTCCTTGCAGTCCAAGGGACTCTCAAGAGTCTTCTCCAACACCACAGTTCAAAAGCATCAATTCTTCGGCGCTCAGCCTTCTTCACAGTCCAGCTCTCACATCCATACGTGACCACAGAAAAGACCATAGCCTTGACTAGGCGAACCATTGTTGGCAAAGTAATATCTCTGCTTTTGAATATGCTATCTAGGTTGGTCATAACTTTCCTTCCAAGGAGTAAGCGTCTTTTAATTTCATGGCTGCAGTCACCATCTGCAGTGATTTTGGAGCCCAGAAAAAGAAAGTCTGACACTGTTTCCACTGTTTCTCCATCTATTTCCCATGTAGTGATGGGACCAGATGCCATGATCTTCGTTTTCTGAATGTTGAGCTTTAAGCCAACCTTTTCACTCTCCACTTTCACTTTCATCAAGAGGCTTTTGAGTTCCTCTTCACTTTCTGCCATAAGGGTGGTGTCATCTGCATATCTGAGGTTATTGATATTTCTCCCAGCAATCTTGATTCCAACTTGTGTTTCTTCCAGTCCAGCATTTCTCATGATGTACTCTGCATATAAGTTAAATAAACATGGTGACAATAAACAGCCTTGACGAACTCCTTTTCCTATTTGGAAGCAGTCTGTTGTTCCATGACCAGTTCTAACTGTTGCTTCCTGACCTGCATACAGATTTCTCAAGAGGCAGATCAGGTGGTCTGGAATAAATCAAAAGAATGTCTCAAACTTGTAAAGGTCTTACCAGACCCACTGCCATAATTTACATTTTAAGATAACAGGATTGGAACTATCAATAGAAAGATCTTACTAGACCTACTCCCATAATATACATTTTAAGATAACAGGTATTGTTAGAAGGTTCTCAAGAAGGAGAAACACATCCTCAAGGAGGATACATTGTTGTTATACTAAGACAAAGCAATGTGGGCGGGGGGGGGGGGGAAAAAAAGAGAAACAAACACTTGTTATTTTCTCCTCCTTGAGAGGCCCATACTCCTTTCTCCTCCTCAGGAGGAACCCCAGGCTCCTCTCTCCTCCACGGGGACCCCAGACTTCTTATCTACCTTCTTAGGAATTGACTCTCTCAGGAGAAAATTTCTTTCCTCATTTGGAGCAGAATATTAAATATTTTAGTGATTTGGCATAGTATTTTGAAATAAAAATTAAACTATAGTTTGTTTGCTTGTTTTACTTTTAAAATGAATTTGTAAGTTCTAGACTCTTTACAAATAGATCTATACTCTGTAGATTAGATGCAAAAAATTACAATGCTGGATTATTGCAACTGATTTAAAAGCTTAAGGGGACAAAGTATTAGTGATAGCTTTTTGGGGAAAAGAAAAAGGATACAAATAAAAATAGAAAAATATGTAAATTAAATGTTTTAGTATAGAATTTAATTATCCTAATGCCTTATGAAACAAACATGTATATCAGGTACAATTTATATACGAAGTAAAATTTCTAGCTCTGAAAATTCACAAATATTTCTCAACTTGAAAACAACTTTCCAAATTTAATTGAGCTTTAATCAAATGTGGAAACATTACAGTCCATAAGAGTATCAACAAATAACAAAAAAACAAAACATCCTCCCAGTAAGAAATATACTTATTCTTTTCTGTTTATGTATGAACAATTCTGGTTTACATAAACAGTATAAACATTATAGGAGTATATACACACACTGCAAATGACCTGTTGAGCCTCCTAAACACCATTTTACTCTTTTTCTCTATGTAACATGTGTTCATCTGCCCTTTAGATCTCTTTAGTTATGGCACTTTCTCCTTTTCATGTATTCATGCATCTATACACAGCTGATTATGAATTTTATCATTTTCTTAACTAATTTCTATTCAGTGTTCTATACCTCCCTAATTCTTCAAATTCTAAACATTAGCCTATAAGTGGTTATATGACCCATGTCTTTAGCTGAAGAAATAATATTTTGCAAGTCTGAATGTTAAGAAAAAAAGAGAGAGAGAGAGAGAGAAAATGAGCTACTTTTTATTCATTCAGCTTCCAGCTACAATTAAACTAGTGAGCTGGGGAAAAAGTCCCTACACATTTATTAATTATAACTGTTTTAAAGTATGGAATATATAACATAATTATAAATCTACACCATAAAACTCAATGTTTCTTACTGCTATAGAATTTGTAAGAAGATTTTTACATTTAATATTTTCTTATAATTTATCTCAGCAAACAGAAGAAATTTGGGCCAGCCCCTTTTACTTCATGTGTCCTTTATAATTTTACCTGTTTTATTCTCAAAATAAGTATCATTATCTAATGGATAAATTCTAATCTATAAATTTACTTTTTAATTTTGTTTGTTAGGTCTCTCTCTACCCCTACTTCACCAAATTATTTAAGATTTTGAAAACAAGTGTTTGGTTTTGTTCAATGCTATGTCTCTAGCAGCCAGAATACTTACTGGAACATAGCTGGAGTTCAATAAGTAATGGCTGGATAAATATAAAATGAATCATCCTAAACTTGATTTTACAAATGAAGAGAAAAAAGTAAGGATATAGACATTTCCCAAAGAACTATTTAAACAGAGTCAGCACTTAAAATTGTAAAATAATGATATCCATCATCTTACTCTACGAGAATTAAGTCAGTAGCCTCTGCATCACTAACCTACATTATACCCTAGAGGGAATTCAGATATCAGGATGAGGTACTCTGTGCTCTGGGAACAATGGAAAAATAGGTCCTGAGAAATTTAGATAATTCAAGAGAAATCTTCTATGAATCTGAATTTTTGCATCTCCTCATACTTAGTGAAGGGCTATCAACTGAGTGACTAGCAACAACCTTCTATTGAGATGTATGCTTTGGTGCATTTACCCCTTTGCCAGAATCACATCTCCACATCTGCCTCTTAAGAACAGTTCCCCTAAACTACTTGAGAGGCCATTTTCAGGGTTATCAGTTCAGTTCAGTCATCTCAGTGATGTCCGACTCTTTGCGACCCTATGAAGTGCAGTACACCAAGCCTCCCTTTCCATCACCAACTCCCAGAGTTCACCCAAACTATGTCCATCGAGTCGGTAATACCATCCAGCCATCTCATCTTCTGTCATCCCCTTCTCCTCCTGCCCCCAATCCCTCCCAGCATCAGAGTATTTTCAAATGAGTCAACTCTTCCCATGAAGTGACCAAAGTATTAGAATTTCAGCTTTAGCATCAGTCCTTCCAAAGAACATCCAGGACTGATCTCCTTTAGAATGGACTGGCTGGATCTCCTTGCAGTCCAAGGAGTTCTCAAGAGTCTTCTCCAGCACCACAGTTCAAAAGTATCAATTCTTCAGCACTCAGCTTTCTTCACAATCTAACTCTCACTTCCATACATGACCACAGGAAAAACCATAGCCTTGACTAGACGGACCTTTATTGGCAAAGTAATGTCTCTGCTTTTGAATATGCTATCTAGGTTGGTCATAACTTTCCTTCCAAGGAGTAAGCGTCTTTTAATTCCATGGCTGCAGTCACCATCTGTACTGATTTTGGAGGCCAGAACAGTAGAGTCTGACACTGTTTCCACTGTCTCCCCATCTATTTCCCATGAAGTGATGGGACCAGATGCCATGATCTTCGTTTTCTGAATGTTGAGCTTTAAGCCAACTTTTTCACTCTCCACTTTCACTTTCATCAAGAGGCTTTTTAGGTCCTCTTCACTTTCTGCCATAAGGGTGGTGTCATCTGCATATCTGAGGTTATTGATATTTCTCCCGGCAATCTTGATTCCAGCTTGTGTTTCTTCCAGTCCAGCATTTCTCATGATGTAATCTGCATATAAGTTAAATAAGCAGGATGACAATATACAACCTTGACATATTCCTTTTCCTATTTGAAACCAGTCTGTTATTCCATGTCCAGTTCTAACTGTTGTTTCCTGATCTGCATATGCGTTTCTCAAGAGACAGATCAGGTGGTCTGTTATTCCCATCTCTTTCAGAATTTTCCACAGTTTCTTGTGATCCACACAGTCAAAGGCTTTGGCATAGTCAATAAAGCAGAAAGAGATGTTTTTCTGGAACTCTCTTGCATTTTCCATGATCCAGCGGATCTTGGCAATTTGATCTCGGGTTCTGCTGCCTTTTCTAAAACAGGGTTCAACATCTGGAAGGTCATGGTTCAATTATTGCTGAAGAGAATTTTGAGCATTACTTTACTAGTGTGTGAAATGAGTGCAATTGTGCAGTAGTTTGAGCATTCTTTGGCATTGCCTTTCTTTGGGATTGGAATGAAAACTGAACTTTTCCAGTCCTGTGGCCACTGCTGAGTTTTCCAAATTTGCTGGCATATTGAGGGCAGCACTGTCACAGCATCATCTTTCAGGATTTGGATTAGCTCCACTGGAATTCCATCACCTCCACTAGCTTTGTTCATAGTGATAATTTGTAAGTTCCACTTGACTTCACATTCCAGGATTTCTGGCTCTAGGTCACTGATCACACTATCGTGATTATTTTGGTCATGAAAATCTTTTTTTGTACAGTTCTTCTGTGTATTTTTGCCACCTCTTCTTAATATGTTCTGCTTCTGTTAGTTCCATACCATTTCTGTCCTTTATCAAGCCCATCTTTGCATGAAATGTTCCCTTGGTATCTCTAATTTTCTTGAAGAGATCTCTAGTCTTTCCCATTCTGTTGTTTTCCTCTATTTCTTTGCATTGGTAGCTTAGGAAGGTGTTCTTTTCTTTCCTTGCTATTCTTTAAAATTCTGCATTCAGATGCTTATATCTTTCCTTTTCTCCTTTGCTTTTCACTTCTCTTCTTTTCACAGTTATTTGTAAGGCCTCCCCAGACAGCCATTTTGTCTTTTTGCATTTATTTTCCATGAGAATGATCTTGATCCCTGTCTCCTGTACAATGGCATGAACTTCTGTCCATAGTTCATCAGGCACTCTGTCTATCAGATTTATTCCGTTAAATCTTTTTCTCACTTCCATTGTATAATAATAAGGGATTTGAATGGTCTAGCCAGACATCCTGGAATGTGAAGTCAAGTGGGCCTTAGAAAGCATCACTATGAAGAAAGCTAGTGGATGTGATAGAATTCCAGTTGAGCTATTTCAAATCCTGAAAGATGACGCTGTGAAAGTGCTGCACTCAATATGCCAGCAAATTTGGAAAACTCAGCAGTGGCCACAGGACTGGAAAAGGTCAGTTTTCATTCCAATCCCAAAGAAAGGCAATGTCAAAGAATTCTCAAACTACTGCACAATTGCACTCATCTCACACACTAGTAAAGTAATGCTCAAAATTCTCCAAGCCAGGCTTCAGCAATATGTGAACCGTGAACACCCTGATGTTCAAGCTGAATTTAGAAAAGGCAAAGAAACCAGAAATCAAATTGCCAACATCCACTGAATCATGGATAAAGCAAGAGAGTTTCAGAAAAACATTTCTTTCTGCTTTATTGACTATGCCAAAGCCTTTGACTGTGTGGATCACAGTAATTTGGAAAATTCTGAAAGAGATGGGAATACCAGACCACCTGACCTGTCTCTTGAGTAATCTGTATGCAAGTCAGGAAACAACAGTTAGAACTGGTCATGGAACAACAGACTGGTTCCAAATAGGAAAAGGAGTATGTCAAGGCTGTATTTTGACACCCCACTTATTTAACCTATATGCAGAGTACATCATGAGAAACACTAGAGTGGAAGAACCACAAGCTGGAATCAAGATTGCCGGGAGAAATATCAGTAACTTCAGATATGCAGATGACACCACCCTTATGGCAGAAAAAGAAGAGGAACTCAAAAGCCTCTTGATGAAAGTGAAAGTGGAGAGTGAAAAAGTTGGCTTAAAGCTCAACATTCAGAAAACAAAGATCATGGCATCCGGTCCCATCACTTCATGGGAAATAGATAGGGAAACAGTGGAAACAGTGTCAGACTTTATTTGGGGGGCTCCAAAATCACTGCAGATGGTGACTGAAGCCATGAAATTAAAAGATGCTTACTCCTTGGAAGGAAAGTTATGACCAACCTAGATAGCATATTCAAAAGCAGAGACATTACTTTGCCAACAAAGGTCCATCTAGTCAAGGCTATGGTTTTTCCTGTGGTCATGTATGGAAGTGAGAGTTGGACTGTGAAGAAGGCTGAGCGCCGAAGAATTGATGCTTTTGAACTGTGGTGTTGGAGAAGACTCTTGAGAGTCCCTTGGACTGCAAGGAGATCCAACCAGTCCATTCTGAAGGAGATCAGCCCTGAGATTTCTTTGGAAGGAATGATGCTAAAGCTGAAACTCCAGAACTTTGGCCACCTCATGTGAAGAGTTGACTCACTGGAAAAGACTCTGATGTTGGGAGGGATTGGGGACAGAAGGAGAAGGGGACGACAGAGGATGAGATGGCTGGATGGCATCAGTGACTCAATGGACGTGAGTCTGAGTGAACTCCGGGAATAGTGGTGATTGACAGGAAGGCCTGGCGTGCTGTGATTCATGGGCTCACAAAGAGTCGGACATGACTGAGTGACTGAACTGAACTGAACTGAACTGAATGGTCTAGTGATTTTACCTACTTTCTTCAATTTAAGTCTTAATTTGGTAATAAGGAGTTCATGATCTGAGTCACAGTCAGCTTCCAGTCTTGTTTTTGCTGACTGTATAGAGCTTCTCCATCTTTGGCTGCAAAGAATATAATCAATCTGATTTCAGTGTTGACCATCTGGTGATGTCCATATGTAGATTCTTCTCTTGTGTTGTTGGAGGAGGGTGTTTGCTATGACGAGTGCATTCTCTTTTATTAGCCTTTGGAATATGTTTCATTCCATATTCCAAGGCCAATTTTGTTATTCCAGGTGTTTCTTGACTTCCTACTTTTGCATTCCAGTCCCCAATAATGAAAAAGCTATATTTTGGGGGTGTTAGTTCTAAGAGGTCTTGGAGGTCTTCATAGAATCGTTCAGCTTCTTCAGCGTTACTGGTTGGGGCATAGACTTGGATTACTGTGATATTGAATGATTTGCCTTGGAAAGGAACAGAGATCATTGTGTTGTTTTTGAGATTGCATCCAAGTACTGTTTTTCGGACTCTTTTGTTGACCATGATGGCTACTCTACTCTTCTAAGGGATTCCTGCCCACAGTAGTAGATATAATGGTCATCTGAGTTAAATTCACCCATTCCAGTCCATTTTGGTTCACTGATTCCTAGAGTGTTGATGTTCACTCTTGCCATCTCCTGTTTGACTACTTTCAATTTGCCTTGATTCGTGGACCTAATATTCTAGGTTCCTATGCAATATTGCTCTTTACAGCATCAGACCTTGCTTCTATTACCAGTCACGTCCACAACTGGGTATTCTTTTTGCTTTGGGTCCATCCCTTCATTCTTTCTGGAGTTATTTCTCCATTGATCTCTAGTAGCATATTGGGCCCCTACTGACCTGGGGAGTTCCTCTTTCAGTATTCTATCATTTTGCCTTTTCATACTGTTCATGGGGTTCTCAAGGCAAGAATACGGAAGTGGTTTGCCATTCCCTTCTCCAGTGGACCACATTCTGTCAGACCTCTCCACCATGATCCGCTCGTCTTGGGTGGCCCCACACTGCATGGCTTAGTTTCATTGAGTTAGACAAGGCTGTGGTCCGTGTGATTAGATTGACTAGTTTTCTGTGACTATGGTTTGTGTGTCTGCCCTCTGATGCCTCTTGCAACACCTACCGTTATAGTCCTCAGGAAAAAAAAAAAAAAAAAAAAAACTGAAACTCACTGCTCTCAATTTGTGCATTTTTATTTCAGTAGATAAAATTGCATCTTTTGCTTCTAAATCAAAGCTCTTTCAACAATTTTATGTCCATCTCTTGATTTTTTTCTATTTAAATGATTAAAATGCATTTTCCAAAAACATAAAAAGGAATCTTCAGTTAATGAATGCTATTGAAAGAAAAAAGGAAAATGATCCTAAGTTGTTGTACTTCTACAGCAGCTTCCATAGTTTCCAAGAACTCAAGAGTCATCTAAAGAAATCATCCTAAATTAAATTATATAGCGTTAAAATATTGAAAAAGATAAACACTTGAAATTTGTTGAAGTGACAGATGGAGCATAATTTCCAGCAATGGGCTGTCAATTCCCTATAAATGCAAAGTCTTTCTGTTTTATAAGTGCTAAAGTGCTATAGAGGCACTTGTAATATGAAACTCAACTAAAGAAGGAATTTGAGACGATGAGCATTAGTTCCAGGAGTGAACTTAAACAAATTAAATGTATTTTAAACAATTTATAAACAGTGAAAAGGGAGAATTATATACATAATGCAATTTGTTATGCAAAGTTTAAACAATGTGACTAGATTATATGTAAATTGAGTATATTTTGAAAGAAAACAATTCCATTCAAATACTTTTCAGTATGTACCTGCAAAGGGAGTACCCACCTCATATTTAAAAAAAATATATCTATACTTTTTGAAAAAGTAGTTCTTTTACAACCTGCTGCATTGAACATTATGGTCTCACATTACTGTTTTAGACACTGATGGCAAATTTTTAAAAAAGAAAAACTAGTATTCAGCAATCATTTTCTTTGTTGAATTTCCTACATATAATTGAAATATATTTGTGCTTATAATCATTTAGGGATATATTTTAGAAATTGCCTTTAAGTTTGTGTAAGTTTCTTGTAAGAATATTTGTTTTATATTGCTTTCAGTCTTATGGATGGATAGAAATTTAAGTCAGAATTCCAAATCTTGAATTTTGGAGAATATCAAAATACCATGATCAAATATATTTGATCATCAAATGTATTTGATCAAGTTTTTATGAGTGTTTGGCACAATATTATGATATTCTTCAAGTGAATTAATTATGACAGCATTAAAAATAATGACCTTTTTAATTTTAATAAGAAAGAATTTTCACTATTCTCATTTAGCTGGTTTTCTTTCAGATAAAACTTTAAAATAACAACTAGTATGATATATTCAAATGAATTTCCTTTTGAGTGTACCTTCAAGGCATAACTAATCTGTTGTTCTATGTTACTTTTTTTTAAGAGAATAAGAATAATAGATAACAGTGTATTGAATTGCCACCCTGTCTCAGATGTTTTTCTAAGCTTTTCACACACATAGTTAAAAATATTTAAATAACATGACAGCCATACTAAATGGAAGTGATTTATTTCCTTGGTTTTCTCATAGAGATAGTTAATACTTTTCTCTAGATCACACTGATAGCATGGCAGAGTGAAGTAAGGAATTAATATCAGAAATTTCACAAAGGGTTAAACAACCATACATGAAAATACCCCCAATAGCATGAAGGCAAATAGTCCTATACATATTGCCTTTTAGGATAGTTCTTTAATAATTTATATAAGTATGATTTTTTAAATGCATTTTTCTGAGAACCTTCAACTGTTTTAACAATTCTACATTGAAATCAGCAATTTTACCATGGCATTATATTTTGAACCATTATTATTATTTCTGGCACGTTTATTTTTTTTTTTAATTCTGTTCAGTTATCTTACTTCCCAAACAATGTTCTCCATATACAAATTTAAACTTTAAAAATAAGACTAAATTCCTCCTCAAACAAGTTCCCAGACTCAAATAATCAGTTTTAGGCATCTGATTTCAACTTATGTCTCTACCTATTTCTCAACTTTTATAGGCTCCATGAAAATATTTAATAATCTTTTGTCCTTAAATATGTATTTGATATTTAATTTGTACTATTTATTGTTTTGCAGCATTATAATAAATCCCTTCTTTCTAGCCCATATATTCCAGCATATTGTTTGATTGCTTGTTATATTTCATTATACGGCTTACTTTTCAAAACATCTTTTCTTGTTTACTTTCATCGCAAACAGTGCTTCAATGTTTTCTTACCACATGAATGCTTAGCTTGCTTCACTCATTTGAGTTACATATTAAAAAGTGTTATTTGTGTATCCTGGTGTTTTTACCTGTCTGAGGCTTAATTGTCTCACAATATTGCTAAGATAATTTTTGTTTACATTAGATATCATAGTCATTTTAATTTTTTTTAAGCTTTTCAATGCAATGCTAGGAAAGTAATGCTCAAAATTTTCCAAGCTAGGCTTCAACAGTATGTGAACAGAAAACTTCCAGATGTTCAAATTGGAAGGCAGAGGAACCAGAGATCAATCTGTTGGATCAGATAAAAAGCATCAGAGTTCCAGAAAAACACCTACTTCTGCTTCATTGATTACACTGAATCCTTTGACTCTGTGGATCACAACAAACTGTGGAAAATTCTTCAAGAGATGGGAATATCAGACAGTCTTAGCTGCCTCCCAAGAAAACTGTATGCAGGGGAGGAAGCAACAGTTAAAATGGGACATGGAACAAAGAACTGTTCCAAACTGGGAAAGGAGTACGTCAAGGCTGTACTGCTTATTTAACTTATATGAAGAGCACATCATGCAAAATGCCAAGCTGGAAGAAGACAAGCTGGAATCAAGATTTCTGGGAGAAATATCAATAATCTCGGATATGCAAATGACACCATTCTTATGGCAGAAAGCTAAGAAGAACTAAAGAGCCTCTAGAAGAAGGTGAAAGGAGAGTGAACAAGTTGGCTTAAAATCAACATTCAAAAAATGAAATCATGGCATTCTGCCCCATCACTTCATGGCGAATAGATGGGGAAACAATGGAAACAGTGAGACTATTTTCTTGGGCTCCAAAATCACTGCAGATGGTAACTGCAGCCATGAAATTAAAAGACGTTTACTCCTTGAAAGGAAAGTTATGACCAACTTAAATAGCATATTGAAAAGTAGAGACATTACTTTGCCAACAAAGGTCCGTTTAGTCAAGGCTATGGTTTTTCCTGTGGTCATGTATGGATGTGAGAGTTGGACTGTGAAGAAGGCTGAGCGCCGAAGAATTAATGCTTTTGAACTGTGGTGTTGGAGAAGACTCTTGAGAGTCCCTTAGACTGCAAGGAGATCCAACCAGTCCATTCTAAAGGAGATCAGTCCTGGGATTTCTTTGGAAGGAATGATGCTAAAGCTGAAACTCCAATACTTTGGCCACTTCATGGGAAGTGTTGACTCACTGGAAAAGACTCTGATTCTAGGAGGGATTGGAGGCAGGAGGAGAAGGGGACGACTGCTGGGAGCCAGCATGAGGAACTCCGCCCGTGGCAAAGGTCATGAGGAAGGAGGATTGGCATACGCAAATGTGGGATCTAGCCTCAGGAGTCCCCCTGGAAATTCTCGAGCAGAGATTAGATCAGTCACTCAGTCGTGTCCGACTCTTTGCGACCCCATGAACCGCAGCAAGCCAGGCCTCCCTGTCCATCACCAACTCCCGGAGGTCACTTAGACTCACATGCATGGAGTCAGTGATGCCATCTAGCCATCTCATCCTCTGTCGTCCCCTTCTCCTCCTGCCCCTAATCCCTCCCAGCATCAGAGTCTTCTCCAATGAGTCAACTCTTCGCATGAGGTGGCCAAAATACTGGAGTTTCAGCTTTATCGTCATTCCTTCCAAAGAAATCCCAGGGCTGATCTCCTTCAGAATGGACTGGTTGGATCTCCTTGCAGTCCAAGGGACTCTCAAGAGTCTTCTCCAACACCACAGTTCAAAAGCATCAATTCTTCAGCGCTCAGCCTTCTTCACAGTCCAGCTCTCACGTCCATACATGACCACAGGAAATACCATAGCGTTGACTAGGCAAACCTTTGTTGGCAAAGTAAAGTCTCTGCTTTTGAATATGCTATCTAGGTTGGTCATAACTTTCCTTCCAAGGAGTAGATCAGATCAGATCAAGCGCCGATCGCGACCAGAAGACACCTCCCTACACTCGAACAAACCCATCTCTCTCCCCTCCCTCCCCTCAATCCCTCCCACGAGGCAAAAACAATCTCAGTCAACAAACATACTCTTCACTCTCACATCAAACAAAAAACTGAGCGACGGAAGACTTGAACTGGGGTCAAACTCCGGCAGCGCTGCGAGTCACCATCTATATGGCGAACAAAGTCTAATGTTCCATTTTTCGTGTGGGACAGCATTGGCTTTCCTCTCTTCATTCTCAGGCTTTACCCTCTTCCTTCTCCATAAGAGTGGGTCCTGCAATTGGGTGTCTTCAACTTTCTCTCACATTTCCATGATTCTCTATTAAAACATGGTGACATACAGCTTGTTCTTTTGTTCTACATTCTACTTTCTTCCTACTGCTACAATTTAGGGCAGATCAGGTGGTCTGTTCCCATCTCTTTATTTTATAGTTTATTGTGATCCACACAGTCAAAGCTTTGGCATAGTCAATAGCAGAAATAGATGTTTCTGACTTTTCTTTTTCCATTCAGCGTGTTGGCTTCTCTGTTCCTCTCCTTTTCTAAACCAGCTTGAAATAGGAGTCACGTTCACATTTGGCAGAATTTGGCATACTCTCTGTGTGCTTCGGTGTTGGCACTCCTGGCTTGCCTTTCTTTGGGATTGGGATGAAAACTGACTTCAATCTTTGGCCACTGCTGAGTTTTCAATTCTGGCATTTGTGTGCACTTTCATCATCATACTTGGATTCATGGAATCATCACCTCACTTTTTTCGTGTGCTCCCCATTTGACTTCACATTCCAAGATGTCTGGCTCTAGGTCAGTGATCACATCATCATATTATCTGGGTCTTGAAGCGTCTTTTAATTTCATGGCTGCAGTCACCATCTGCAGTGATTTTGGAGCCCAGAAAAACAAAGTCTGACACTGTTTCCACTGTTTCTCCATCTATTTCCCATGTACTGATGGGACCAGATGCCATGATCTTCGTTTTCTGAATGTTGAGCTTTAAGCCAATCTTTTCACTCTCCACTTTCACTTTCATCAAGAGGCTTTTTAGCCCCTCTTCACTTTCTGCCATAAGGGTGGTGTCATCTGCATATCTGAGGTTATTGATAATTCTCCCAGCAATCTTGATTCCAACTTGTGTTTCTTCCAGCTCAGCATTTCTCATGATGTACTCTGCATATAAGTTAAATAAACATGGTGACAATATGCAGCCTTGACGTACTCCTTTTCCTCTTTGGAACCAGTCTGCTGTTCTGTGTTCAGTTTTAACTGTTGCTTCCTGACCTGCATACAGATTTGTCAAGAGGCAGATCAGGTGGTCTGGTATTCCCATCTCTTTCAGAATTTTCCACAGTTTATTGTGATCTACACAGTCAAAGGCTTTGGCATAGTCAATAAAGCAGAAATAGATGTTTTTTCTGGAACTCTCTCACTTTTTCCATGATCCAGCGGATGTTGGCAATTTGATCTCTGGTTCCTCTGCCTTTTCTAAAACCAGCCTGAACATCAGGAAGTTCACAGTTCACATATTGCTGAAGCCTGGCTTGGAGAATTTTGAGCATTACTTTACTAGCATGTGAGATGAGTGCAATTGTGCGGTAGTTTGAGCATTCTTTGGCATTGCCTTTTTTTGCGGATTGGGATGAAAACTGACCTTTTCCAATCTTGCGGCCACTGCTGAGTTTTCCAGATTTGCTGGCAGATTGAGGGCAGCACTTTCATAGCATCATCTTTCAGGATTTGGAATAGCTCCACTGGAATTCCATCACCTCCACTAGCTTTGTTGGTAGTGATGCTTTCTAAGGCCCACTGGACTTCACATTCCAGGATGTCTGGCTCTAGGTCAGTGATCACACCATCATGATTATCTGGGTCGGGAAGCTCTTTTTTGTACAGTTCTTCTGTGTATTCTTGCCACCTCTTCTTAATATCTTCTGCTTCTGTTAGGTCCATACCATTTCTGTCCTTTATGGAGATCATCTTTGCATGAAATGTTCCTTTGGTATCTCTGATTTTCTTGAAGAGATCCCTAGTCTTTCCCATTCTGTTGTTTTCCTCTATTTCTTTGCATTGATCGCTGAAGAAGGCTTTCTTATGTCTTCTTGCTATTCTTTGGAACTCTGCATTCAGATGTTTATATCTTTCTTTTTCTCCTTTGCTTTTCGCTTCTCTTCTTTTCATAGCTATTTGTAAGGCCTCCCCAGACAGCCATTTTGCTTTTTTGCATTTTTTTTCCATGGGGATGGTCTTGATCCCTGTATCCTGTACAATGTCAGGAACCTCATTCCATAGTTCATCGGCACTCTGTCTATCAGATCTAGGCCCTTAAATCTATTTCTCACTTCCACTGTATAATCATAAGAGATTTAATTTAGGTCATACCTGAATGGTCTAGTGGTTTTCCCTACTTTCTTCAATTTCAGTCTGAATTTGGCAACAAGGAGTTCATGGTCTGAGCCACAGTCAGCTCCTGGTCTTGTTTTTGCTGATTGTATAGAGCTTCTCCTTCTTTGGTTGTAAAGAATATAATCGATCTGATTTCGGTGTTGACCATCTGATGATGTCCATGTATAGAGTCTTCTCTTGTGTTGTTGGAACAGGGTGTTTGTTATGACCAGTGCATTTTCTTGGCAAAACTCTATTAGTCTTTGCCCTTCTTCATTCTGTATTCCAAGGCCAAATTTGCCTGTTAGTCCAGGTGTTTCTTGACTTCCTACTTTTGCATTCCAGCCCTCTAGAATGAAAAGGACATTTTTTGGGAGTGTTAGTTCTAAAAGGTCTTGTAGAACTTCATAGAACCATTCAACTTCAGCTTCTTCAGCGTTACTGGTTGGGGCATAGACCTGGATTACTGTGACATTGAACGGTTTGCCTTGGAAACCAACAGAGATCATTTTGTCGTTTTTGAGATTGCATCCATGTACTGCACTTCGGACTCTTTTGTTGACCATGATGGCCACTCCAATTCTTCTGAGGGATTCCTGCCCACAGTAGTAGATATAATGGTCATCTGAGTTAAATTCACCCATTCCAGTCCATTTTAGTTTGCTAATTCCTAGAATGTCAACATTCACTCTTGCCATCTCTTGTTTGACCACTTCCAATTTGCCTTGATTCATGGACCTGACATTCCAGGTTCCTATGCAATATTGCTCTTTATAGCATCAGACTTTGCTTCTATCACCAGACACATCCACAGCTGGGTATTCTTTTTGCTTTGGCTCCATCCCTTCATTCTTTCTGGAGTTACTTCTCCACTGATCTCCAGTAGCATATTGGGCCCCTACTGACCTGGGGAGTTGCTCTTTCAGTATCCTATCATTTTGCCCTTTCATACTGTTCATGGGGTTCTCAAGGCAAGAATACTGAAGTGGTTTGCCATTCCCTTCTCCAGCAGACCACACCCTGTCAGATATCTCCAGCATGACCCACCCATCCTGGGTTGCCCCACGGGCATGGCTTAATTTCATTGAGTTACACAAGGGTGTGGTCCTGGTGTAATTAGATTGACTGGTTTTCTGTGAGTATGGTTTCAGTGTATTTGCCCTCTGATATCCTCTTGTAAGACCTACCATCTTACTTGGGTTTCTCTTACCAATTCTCGAGCATCTACCCCCAAAACCAGAGTCTGCCTACTTTGCTGCTTGTGCTCTCACCTACACCTCTGACTTTACGGGGGGCTGTCCCCCACCATCATTTCTCTCTCTTTCTCTGAAAAAGAGTTAACTTACAGCTCCATTTAATAAAGTTCCTGGGTGTGACAAGAGTGTTTTTGTTCACAATGTCCTTTGGGAGTTCTCTAGCCTGCCTGAACAGGTTCTTCCAGCCACATGTGATTCTTCAGATCGTCCCAACCATGAGAGGCATGAGATGTTCTAAACTGTCTAAATACAGATTCCTTTGAGTAGTTAAAAGATTGATTAGAAATTATATTGGTGAAGGATTTTTGACTTCTTGGGCCAATGTTCGCTGCTAAGTTTCCATATCCCTTACCTATTGTGTCTCTGGGAGTGTATTGATTAATATAATTGGTGTATGGGAATGTAAGTAATAGCTTTAATGTTTGTTAGCTTGGACCCTTGAGTTAATTCTTTTCTTGTTATAGCCCACCGCACTTTTGCCCTAAAGAAATGCAATTTTATCTAATGCTTTCGGAGGGTGGTGCCTGACTTTAGAATAATCACCTTTAGAGAAAAATAAGTTTTCTGAAGAAAGGGTCATAAAATGTTAACAGGCCTCCTTGCCAGAAGATGATGTAAATAACCTAAACTTTTGCATATGATAAGTTTGCAGGAAGAAAGCCTGGCTTCGATAAGGATCAAGGATTGCTGACCTTGCATGACTCTACCCCTTCCCGCATTATCCTCTATGAACAACTTAAGGTATAAAAACTACTTTGGAAAATAAAGTGCGGGCCTTGTTCACCAAAGCTTTGTCTCCCCATGTCGTTCTTTCTCTCACCTATTGGCTGAATTCCCATCTGGAGCTTGGAGGCTTGTCAAGTCTACTAATTTTGCCTGGGCTTCTAAGATCTGACCCGGGAGGCCTTAGTGTCTCCTCTCCTTCGGGAGAATGGGAGAACGCCTGCAGCCTATGAAGGTGGTGCCAACTCCTTGCCTTGGAGTTTTATTGGCTTTCCACGTAAACCAAGTTATTCAGCCTCTTTTCTTCACTGAATTTTGTCGCTGAGCTATCCTTATTTAACCACTCTTTATATCTTTAATTCTATCGTATCCTGATCGCCAAAGCTGTCTCCCCTTTGAATTCCCTGGATCCACCGGGGCTGGCTCCCGGCAGATGACACAGGATGAGATGGCTGGATGGCATCACTGACTCGATGGACATGAGTTTGAGTGAACTCTGGGAGTTGGTGATGGACAGGGAGGCCTGGCGTGCTGCAATTCATGGGGTTGCAAAGAGTTGAATGCGACTGAAAGACTGAACTGAACTGAGTTAAGCTATAATTATTTAATTTCAACAAACAAAATACTTTTCAAAATATAAAATAATTATGTAATCTCACTAGTATCAATTCTTTTCTTTTTTCTGCCTAACTCAACATCAATTGAACTTCATTACTACATTACAAAACCTGTACAACTGAATACCAGTGATTCAGTGTTGTTAAAACCAATGTTACTGAAACTCAGTCTTCACTTTTTGCTTCATTCTCAGGAACATTAGATATAGGCCCTCAATTCGTTCTTTTCATTTCTTGTCCATGTCATTTCATTCTGTTAGCTTTCCTCCTAAGTCAGTAGGTACTCTTTTTAATACAGTTGTTTGCTCCTCTTCTACATAAACTTATGTTATTAGACTGTCTCAAGACTCAGTCCTAGACCTTCTTTTCTGTCTGCATTTATTCTCTTGGAGAAGAATTCTCATGCCATGTCTTTAAATGGTGTCTATATAATCACAATCTCTAAATTTCATCTCTAGTATAGACTTTGCCAGACTTATATATGGATGTCCTTACTCAAGTTTTTCCTGAGGGATGTTCCAAAATGAATCCCTGAACTATCCTACCCAGCATTCTGCCCTTCTCAGTTGATGGCAAAACTGTTCTTCAAGTGGATTAGGTAAAATTTGGAGTTATTGAGGTTTCTAACTTATATTTACAGCCTAACAACCTGTATTTAACTGGATTCTATTTTTCATCAAAATACACTTATGCTTAGGTTAAGACAAGAGAAAGACAGAGGAACCTGAGATATTGATATCTTCATGGAGCTGTTTCATCAATCCATATAGGCTGTCCAAAAAGTTGAATGAGTAAAATAAAAATTGGTTTCACTATTTATTTTGCTATATATATCTTATGCTATCAAATCAATTTTAACTGAAACAGAAAATTATTTTCTGTACAATATTCAGTGCATCATTCCATGAGCTTCTTATGTCTCATTGTGACCTTCAGTGATATACTCCTGGTTTTCTCTAGTTTTTTTTTTTTTTTCCTACTGCAAGTCTTAAAAACAAACAAACAAACAACTGTTCCTGGAAACTTTATACCTGCTACTATGATTATGATTATATAGATGTTTTTATATATTTCCTGATTAGATTTTTAAAGAAACTGATAGTATTACTAGTAATGTATTTATGGTTAGTTAGCTTTGGCTGATCGGAGAAGGAAATGGCAACCCCCTCCAGTACTGTTGCCTGGAAAATCTCATGGACGGAAAAGCCTGGTAGAGAGTCCATGGGGTCACTAAGAGTCGGGCACGACTGAGTGACTTCACTTTCACCTTTCACTTTCATGCATTGGAGAAGGAAGTGGCAACCTACTCCAGTATTCTTGCTTGGAGAATCCAAGAGATAGGGGTGCCTGGTGAGTTGCCGTCTATGGGGTTGCACAGAGTCGGACACGAATGAATCGATTTAGGAGCAGCAGCAGAAGCTTTGGCTGAATGCTTCATACAAATATCCAGTATTAAATAGAACTCATGAAGGCAGTGTTTACATCATTTGACTTTAAAGATATTGTCTGTTATTATACCTTCCATATTAAAACTTTAACAGATTAAAGTCTCTTTTATTATTTTTTTAATTTTATTTTGCTTAACTTTACAATGTTGTATTGCTTTTGCCATACATCAAAATGAATCCACCACAAGTATACATGTGTTCCCCATCCTGAACCCTCCTCCCTCTCCCCTCCCCACACCATCCCTCCAGGTCGTCCCAGGACACCAGCCCCAGGCATCCGTTATCAGGCATTGTACCTGGACTGGCGACTTGTTTCAGATATGATATTATACATAGTTCAATGCTATTCTCCCAAATCATCCCATCCTCTCCTCTCCCAGATTCCAAAAGACTGTTCTATCCATCTGTGTCTCTTTTGCTGTCTCATAAACAGGGTTACTGTTACCATCTTTCTAAATTCCATATATATGCGTTAGTATACTGTATTTGTGTTTTTCTTTCTGACTTACTTCACTCTGTATAATAGACTCCAGTTCCATCCACCTCATTAGAACTGATTCAAATGTATTCTTTTTAATGGCTGAGTAATACTCCATTGTGTATATGTACCACTGCTTTCTTATCCATTCATCTGCGGATGGACATCTAGGTTGCTTCCAAGTCCTGGCTATTGTAAACAGTGCTGCTATGAACATTGGGGTACACATGTCTCTTTCAATTCTGGTTTTCTCAGTGTGTATGCCCAGCAGTGGGATTGCTGGATCATAAGGCAGTTCTATTCCCAGTTTTTTGAGGAATCTCCAGACTGTTCTCCATAGTGGCTGTACTAGTTTGCATTCCCACCAACAGGGTAAGAGGGTTCCCTTTTCTCCACACCCTCTCCAGCATTTATTGCTTGTGGACCTTTGGATCGCAGCCATTCTGACTGGCGTGAAATAGTACCTCATAGTGGTTTTGATTTGCATTTCTCTGATAATGAGTGATGTTGAGCATCTTTTCATGTGTTTGTTAGCCATCTGTATGTCTTCTTTGGAGAAATGTCCATTTAGTTCTTTGGCCCGTTTTTTGATTGGGTCATTTATTTTTCTGGAATTGAGCTGTAGGAGTTGCTTGTATATTTTTGAGATTAGTTGTTTGTCAGTTGCTTCATTTGCTCTTATTTTCTCCCATTCTGAAGGCTGTCTTTTCACCTTGCTTATAGTTTCCTTTGTTGTGCAGAAGCTTTTAAGTTTACCATTGCAATGAAAAGAATAAAACACTTAGGAATATATCTTCCTAAAGAAACTAAAGACCTATATATAGAAAACTATAAAACACTGGTGAAAGAAATCAAAGAGGACACTAATAGATGGAAAAATATACCATGTTCATGGATTGGTAGAATCAATATAGTGAAAATGAGTATACTACCCAAAGCAATTTATAGATTCAATGCAATCCCCATCAAGCTACCAATGGTATTCTTCACAGAGCTAGAACAAATAATTTCTCAATTTGTATGGAAATACAAAAAAACCTCGAATAGCCAAAGCAATCTTGAGAAAGAAGAATGGCACTGGAGAAATCAACCTGCCTGACTTCAGGCTCTACTACAAAGCCACAGTCATCAAGACAGTATGGTACTAGCACAAAGACAGAAATATAGATCAATGGAACAAAATAGAAAGCCCAGAGATAAATCCACACACATATGGACACCTTATCTTTGACAAAGGAGGCAAGAATATACAATGGATTAAGGACAATCTCTTTAACAAGTGGTGCCAGGAAAACTGGTCAAACACTTGTAAAATAATGAAACTAGAACACTTTCTAACACCATACACAAAAATAAACTCAAAATGGATTAAAGATCTAAATGTAAGACCAGAAACCATAAAACTCCTAGAGCAAAACATAGGCAAAACACTCTCTGACATACATCACAGCAGGATCCTCTATGATTCACCTCCCAGAATATTGGAAATAAAATCAAAAATAAACAAATGGGACCTAATTAAAGTCTCTTTTACTTGTTGATTATATAGCAGTTTATTGTCTTTAATCAATCTGGAATACTTTATGTATTTTAAGAGAATTATAATCTCTTTTCTTTAATTAGTTGATATAATGAGTACACATTCTTTCCATTCTCTCTGAGAATCATTTGCTCCCAATTAGACCTTGAACAAAACTAACTCAGAGAGAATCCATGTATGCCTATACTATCTATGGTTGAAGCTCTTCTTTACCCAACCATATTGTCATATAAACCTAGTACATATATATCCTTCTCTATTCTTACTCATGTAAATTCTTCCCTTGCCTTAAGAGTGGAATCCTGCAAAAGCACTTAAAATGTATGGTATAAAATGGCTTGGAAATCAAACCTTGTCTTACCCTAATTTGCTAAGTGGAAATACTATTGTCCATGAAGAGATCTCCTAATTGAAAACTGCTCAAGAATTTAGAAAATTAAAATTGAAGAATTCTGTCTGAATTCCTTCTTGTTAAAAAAACAGTCATATGATTATAACCACATTTGGGTTATATTTGGGGGTTTGCTGATTCTAGACTAGCACTCTAAAGCACTAAATTGCAACTTTAGACTGTACTTATTTTCCAGACCACATTTATGGAGTTAGTCTGAACAATATCCCATTACATGCCTCATCCTTGCTATGTCATGCTGGATCTATTCTTCTAACATTTTTCACACTAGTTACCAAACTTATCAATCCATCTTATACAAGTCTCAATATGGAAGTAATTCTGTGATTGTATGTTTGTCACAAGACTAGAAGAAACATGCCTCTGTTTTCACAGAAGATCTTAGTAGAATATTAATGACTTACTTTTAATAAATTGAAAACATAAGAGTCTGCTCTCAAGAAGTTAAATAAATTAGTCTCTAACATTTATATCAGACATTGTTCTGAAAACCTTATGTATGGCAAAACCAATACAATAAAGTAAAAAAAAATTAAATTAAATTAAGATAAATTAAAAAATTTTAAAAAAATTCAAAAACTTAAAAAAAAAAAAAAGAAAACCTTATACTTTATTCCTCTTTGACTGTAATGAACATATGCATTTGACTTTTACTTTAGTGAGAAATTCAAGAAATTCTAGCATAATCTTGCTAAATTGGTCCCTCATTGGTGCATAAAATCTTTTTAAAAATTTATTAGAGTATAATTGATTTACAATATTTTGTTACTTTCAAAGGTACAGTAAAGTGAATCATATGTATATGCACAATGCCTTTTATAAAGCTAGTGGTTTTCAATACTTGAAAGGCATGGGGATCTCAAGGAGACTACATCACTTAGTAATTTGCAATTCTTTATTCTCAGTATCTTTGCTTAAACTAGCACTTCCTTTATCGATGACTACTTTAATACAACAGACTATTTGTTAGGAATTCAAACCACTCTGAAGGGAGAGTGAATGTTAGGATATCTAAATTCCAATTAAATGTTCTGCTGCACTTTATTCCTGGATTTGAGAAACTAAGAACAAGAAACATAGACTGCAACAACAACTTGAAAGATACTTGACTGATAATGTTACAGAGTCCAAGCTTGCTCTGCTCGCCACAGGATAGACCAATGAATCTGAGACGAGGTGTTGAGGCATGGAAGAGACTTTAATCATGGAGCCGGCAGACTAGATGGCAGGCTAGCTCCTCAAAATAATCATCTTATTGGGGTCTGAATACCAGCTTCTATTATAGATTAGAGATGAGGGCAGGTGAGGAAGCAAAGTAAAAAGGCCATTAGTCTTGCAAACATCTTCTAGAATGGCAAGTCTCAAGCAGGAGATATGTTAATTTCTTTCTTCCTGACATCCACCAGGTGGAGAGGGATCTGAACAAAGACGTTTTAGTTTTAACAGTCAGGCGGAGGGCTGGGATTCTCTGAGGGAAACCATTCTGTATGATTTTAATAGCAAAAGCAATGAAAAGCAAATTAAAGGAACAGTTCCAACATTGAGCCAGAACTGGCTTCCTCCCTGCAACAATTTGAGAATTATTTTTATTTTATTTTAAAATGGGTTCTATAAAAGTAAAGCATTATGGAATGAGCTAATGGGAGGAACATTGTACACAGCCATATAATATAGTACAGCTAACTACAACTGTCCAGACAGTTGTTGCCAAAAATATAATAGTTTTGGCCAGATCATTTTAATGTTCTCAAAGTACTGTTATGTTTTATGGATTGTGATTTTAAAGTTTTCATATTTACAATGCATAATTTTCAAGGTTTATGCATGTTCTCTCATTTTTAATATCCATTCAAATACTGTGATGGTTGAGTATACGCAAATCCTTGTTTCTCTGTGTAAAGAAAGAATGTGTACCAGCAAATGTTTCAACTGAAAAGTAATAGGCTAAATTATTTTCAAAGATAGTCACATTGTAAATTAATAAAATAATGTAGAAATGTGAAAAACAATTTGTATTTTCCAAAATAGAATTTCTACGTGTTTTTTTTAGAAATATTTTGGACTAAATACAATAATTTGACCAAGCAAATGTGATCAGAATGTAGATGTTTCCAAAATTTCAGCAGTCACTCTCACTGAAACTGTAAGTCATAAGAATAAACTATGTCAAATAAACAGCTCTTTATTTTAGCCACCGATTTGTCAGAAAATTTTGTTTTGTTTTGAATGTTTCTTAATGTACAAAAATTGATAATTTGTCCATTGGAGAGAGAGTATGGCTCTCTTATTTGACATTATTATATTAAATATTTTATTCTACTTCTATTCTATTCTATATAAAATTAAATGCCTCATAGCATTCTATATCAACATAAAATGTCTTCCTTGCAACTCCTAATAATTTTTAAATTGAAAAATTTTTTCTGACAAAACCTGAACTCAAATCCAACTCCAGCATGAGTTAATTCCATATGTAAGATCTTTAGGTGACTAAACCCAATAATCTTGTTTCTTGGCATGATAAAAGTGTTTTTTCTTTTTTAATCTCACTCAACTTTTGTGAAGATTAAATAAAGTCATACAAATGATATTTTTTTCCTTCCTTGAAATCCATCATGATAAATATAAATATCCTTTGTGTCCTACTGAAATGGGAATCTGAGTTCTTATTCATGGAGTTGAGGAATGAACTTCACAAAACACACGAACACTCACAGTAGTAAGCCAATAGGATTTATTAAAAAAAAAAAGAAAAGAAAAGCACAAAGTTCTCAGCATAGACAGTGAGGGGGTAAAGTGTCCCCCTAAAAGTCAGGACTTACAGCAGTTCATATCCTTACTAGTATTGATATTGATCTGTACATTTTTGGTTGGCTCCTGTCCTTAAACTATATCATTTTTAACCAATCAGTTTAAAGGTCACAATGTTTAACTTACTACTTTTATGGTTTCTCTTGATCCTCTGATTAAGTTGACACTCTTTTTAATCCCCTGGCCATTTTACAATGGACCAGATGTATGGCTAAAGATGAATGATCACCAGTAGTTTTTCCCTAAGGCATATGGAATAGAAGTTAATTACTCTCCTTTCCTGGATCTGAGTGCTGATAATTTATCACTCACAGACATATTCCAGGAATTCGGGACAAAGTGTTTAGTTTTAATGGAGTAAAGTGTTTATTGAAAACAGGACTGAGGTCTCAGAGTCATATACTGACTGCCTAGCAACTTCTACCTAACTATTATTTCAACTGGGAACTGAGATAGACACATATATGCATTTCTTTGAATTATGATTACTTCCAACGGACCATTCCAGTTACAAGCGTCAAATAGAGAGATAACTGGATGATGCTAGATACAATCAAATAGAGTTCCCTTCAAAAAGTGATAGTAGCTCTTTTTTCCCTACTTATAGTAATGGTTCCTTGATGTTTCTCTATGTGTGTGGGTAGTGGCATGAGGGGAAAGCAGGGGAAGATTCATCTTACACTTAAATATGCTTAACATATATAATTTTATGTTTGATCACCAAATTATTTTGCATATATATTTTTACCCCCATACAATGCACACACACACACACACACACACACACACACACACACACACATAAATGTTTGGGTATTTTACACTCACACCTAAGTCTTTAACTTCAATGAATATTCCTAGTTCTAAGAGTTGCTGATTCTGGAGAGCATTTTTATTGCATTCACATGATGTAAATGTAGCTCTTACACTACCATGGTAAAAGCCCCAGCATTTAATCTAGTCCTTCATTTCAAAATCTTCCTCAAATATCAAAGATATTTGAGATAACTTCAAACTATTAAAAGTAGAAGTTAGCTAAAATTCTTCTCTTTCAGGTATTCGCTTTTACAGAATGCACAACTATCAGCCCATCCCATGCAACCTAGAAACCTATATGACAAATGATGAAGGAAATGTTGAGGTAAAAGTAACAGTGCAAAACGTCCCTGATTTATGTGTTTGTGAAGAAAAATAAACTGTCAGCTTCCTAATTTTTCCTTTGCTTTATTTAGAACTTCTAAACAAAATTATAAATTTTGTTTCTATCCTAATTTTCCCTAAAGACATATAAGTTATAAAATAATCAGCAAGATTTAAAAGATAGATTAGATATACAGTGCAATGAAAGAAAAATAAGAAAAGCCAGAGATACTGTTAATATGCAAACACAACAGTCATAAAACATTCTACACATTTGCTCAAATAGACCACAAATTTGATTGTAAAATTCCTTACTGCCAAAGGCAAGATCCATATAAAGAGTTAGATTGTCCCTATGCGCTAACAACAAATAATTCCTCAAGAGAAGCACAGCTCTTCTGATATTAAGACTGAAATAAATGTCTCCTGTGGGCCTCATAATGAACGGATCTCAGAAGTTGTAGGGATATTAGTGTTCAACCAGTCCAAGAGCCTATTCTTTCTACCCTAGCTTTTCTAAAAGACCATATGTCTATTTGAATGAGTTCATTGGCAAAAAAACTCACTACTAATAAGACATTTCATTATTTAGCAGACAATTTCTGGCTTTTAAAAATGTATTTCATTTGTTTAGCCTCCCTCTATGCATAACTTTTTAGTCATAATTTTAATTCTCTCAAGGAAAGTAGAACAAGAGTACTCAATATTCTGTTTTTAAATAATTAAAGAATAACTGCCACAGCTCCCTTATTCTTGCATACATTCATTAAAAATATGCATTATGCTTCTAAAATTTACTGTATAGAAAGTTTTGTGGCTATAATTGTGAACAGTGAAAAGCACAGCTCTTACTTCCACTGGGTTTACATAAGAATTTTTTTTTTTAATCTATTTTTTTTCCAGTTATTTCCTTAGGTTGAATATCCTGGGTTTTTCTTTTCAGAATCACTCTTTATCCTTCACTGTCAAACCCTGTGCCCCAATAGCATGACTTGAATGAAATAGATTAGTGTGTCCTTTGTCTGGAAAATTCTCAGACAGACGGAGTTCAGACAGTGAAGAGGAAGAGAGGATTGTAGTCAGTTATTAATTCTTTTGGTCAAGTCTGTGAGGATACCATTAACTGACTTCATCTGTCAACCAAAGGTCACAGCTTCTGAAAATCAGCTTTGTTTCCAGTATTTTGTAATCCCTTTGTCCACCTCTCTATTTGCATAGGGTCTTCCACTCTTCCTAGTTCAGTGGTACTCAGCTTTCCCTTGTGGTTTTCCTATACCCTGAATTGTCTTTTAATCTATTTAAACTCTTCCCAAATCGCTCATTTATTTTGTTTGTTTCTTCCTAAGAAAGTGACTGGGCAATTTACGATGCCAGATAATGCCGAGAACATAGTAAAGACATCTGCTGCTGCTGTTGCTAAGTCGCTTCAGTCCTGTCCGACTCTGTGCAACCCAATGGACGGCAGCCCATCAGGCTCCCCCCTCCCTCAGATTCTCCAGGCAAGAACACTGGAGTGGGCTGCCATTTCCTTCTCCAGTGCATGAAATTGAGAAGTGAAAGTGAAGTCGCTCAGTCGTATCCGACTCTTCTCGACTCCATGGACTGCAGCCTACCAGGCTCCTCTGTCCATGGGATTTTCCAGGCAAGAGTATAAAGACATCTAGTAAATGCTGAATAAAAAATTGGAAAACAAACAAACAAACCCGAAACCTGAAATTACAGATTTCACCGTATTCTAGGTCTTTTCTTACTCCTCATTTCCTTCCTCCTCCCTCTCACGCTTTGTCTCTCTCTCCACACACATGCATATATACACATGTGGGGATGTATATTACATAATGCAAATATGTAATTATACCATTTGTGATTCTTATTTAGAATCTAGGTATCTGTGATTTATGAATTAATATAAATTTTAGTAAGCAATTATCTGTGTACTTTATTCAACAGATCTCATTTCTTATCAAATTTAATATATTATAGAGAAAATTTGAATAGTTGAATTAAATTAACAGAAACATTCATGGCACTGTAATTATAAATACAATCATCTGTATAGTATAGTTTTATAGTGCCAATTTTTCTGGGAATACTTTAATTTACCAAAGATACGCTTAAAATGTAATGTGTAAAGCTGTATAATTATATGTACTGAAATTAGGTGACTATATTTTGTAATTAGTTGTCTAATGTGCTTATTTTTATTTACTAGCATAAATAGAGCTAGGCGTGGTAACAAAAAACTTTAGAATAGAGACCAGTGATAGTATCTTTTGACTGACTTCAACTTTCTTTTCACATACTGGGAATAGGAGATATTACTGATGAAGATATTTCAGTATTTTTTTCCAAATACTCAAATCATATTTATTCACCTAATGTTCATAAATAAAGTAATAAGTATAGTAAATATCCAGCATGTCACTTTCTTGAGAGAATACCATTCTGTGTTTGATAAAGAGACATTTGACTTATTTTGGTGAATGAAATCATATTATAGAATACATCTAAAGAAAGACTTCAATGTTTTGTATGGGTAGAAACCTGCTCTGTCACACTGCACACTATAGGCTTAGTGCAAGGACTAGACTTTGGGACATACTAAATATTCAACAAATATTTTATAACTAATATATTAATGATGCATACATTTGTTAAATGATTGCCATGTAGTATAGAGGTTGTACTTCCCTAGTGGCTCAGACTATAAAAATTATGCCTCAGGGAGATCTGGGTTCCATCCCTGGCTGGGGAAGATTCCCTGGAGGAGGGCGTGGCAGCCCACTGGAGTATTCTTGCCTGGAAAATCCCCATGGACAGAGGAGCCTGGCAGGCTACAGCCGATGGGGTCGCAAAGAGTTGGACATGACTGAGTAACTAAGCAAAGCATAGCACATGGAGATTCTTAAAAACATGGAGTGCTCCTTGAAATAGCTTTATCCTATTCTCCCCTGTGACCCTATTAATTTGGAAATGTACAATACGTGGAAAATGGAATTAACATCATGTGCACTTTTAAGTAATAAGAGTACAAAAAAAAATTACACTCAGAAAGCAGTATCTTATTGAAAGAGAAAAAAAGGAGGAGAGCAGTACTGTGTTCTCTAACAAATTTGAAGGTAAATCAGGAATTATGGCTGTAAAATTATGAAATAATTAAAATACTTCAGTTCAGTTCAGTTCAGTTGCTCAGTTGTGTCCGACTCTTTGCAGCCCCATGCACTGCAGCACGCCAGGCCTCCTTGTCCAACACCAACTCCTGGAGTTCACTCAGACTCACGTCCATCAAGTCGGTGATACCATCCAGCCATCTCATCCTCTGTCATCCCCTTCTCATACCCCCAATCCTTCCCAGAATCAGTGTCTTTTCCAATGAGTCAACTCTTCACATGAGGTGGCCAAAGTACTAGAGTTTCAGCTTTAGCATCAGTCCTTCCAAAGAACACTCAGGACTAATCTTTAGAATTGACAGGTTGGATCTCCTTGCAGTCCAAGGGACTCTCAAGAGTCTTCTCCAACACCACAGTTCAAAAGCATCAATTCTTCAGCACTCAGCCTTCTTCACAGTCCAAATCTCACATCCATACATGACCACAGGAAAAGCCATAGCCTTGACTAGATGGACCTTCATTGGCAAAGTAATGTCTCTGCTTTTGAATATGCTATCTAGGTTGGTCATAACTTTCCTTCCAAGGAGTAAGCGTCTTTTAATTTCATGACTGCAATCACCATCTGCAGTGATTTTGGAGCCCAGAAAAATAAAGTCTGACACTGTCTCCCGTCTATTTCTCATGAAGTGATGGGACCAGATGCCATGATTTCATTTTCTGAATGTTGAGCTTTAAGCCAACTTTTTCACTCTCTTCTTTCACTTTAATCAAGAGGCCTTTTAGTTCCTGTTCACTTTCTGCCATAAGAGTGGTGTCATCTGCATATCTGAGGTTATTGATATTTCTCCCAGCAATCTTGATTCCAGCTTGTGCTTCTTTCAGCCCAGCGTTTCTCATAATGTACTCTACAAAGAAGTTGAACAAGCAGGGTGACAATATACAGCCTTGACATACTCCTTTTCCTATTTGGAACCAGTCTGTTGTTCCATGTCTAGTTCTAACTGTTGCTTCCTGACCTGCCTATAGGTTTCTCAAGAGGCAGGTCAGGTGGTCTGGTATTCCCATCTCTTTCAGAATTTTCCACAGATTATTCTGATTCACACAGTCAAAGGCTTGGGCATAGTCAATAAAGCAGAAATAGATGTTTTTCTGGCTCTCTCTGGGGTCTCTTACGATGGCTCCAGCACCAAGTATGGAGGAGGGTATAGCAGTGTCCCTGTAAAGTAAGTGGACAGGACTTTGGAGGATGGCAAATGGATGAAGCACTGAGGTATGGAACAATAGCCCTAATGGCCTCCTCTGAAGCCTTGATCAAACATGCTCAAAGATTACAATTTTCTGTACTCTATGGCTTTTTTTTTTTCAAATATATTGTCCACTCTGTTCTTGTTTGATAAACACAGATGGGTGTGGGTTTTCTATTATTATAATTTAAAGGATCATACTTCATATTTATAGTCACTTTATTGTAATTTTTAATGAAAGATTTTAAAGCATTTTAACAACTATATGTTCATATGATTACTTCCAGCCCCTAAGGTTGATTCTACCCATACACCGTAACTTCTGTTAAAGGGGAATGGCTTGTGTTAAGGATAAGTGGTTTGTTCTTTGATGAATCAATTTCCATATCTATGTTGCATCTGATACATCTGTTTATACTCTCATTCTCACCTAAAATAAAATCTATTCCTCCCCTCCCAAGAGTAAACAATTGAATATTCCTACAGGAGAATATTAACCTTCTCTTCCAGTTCCAGATATATCACTTTATGTGACTAAGTAATCTATTCAAAAATATATAAAATATAAAGTAGTGGACAGAAAGAGGACTAACTGCAATGATAATTACCATTTGGAGAAGGGTAGATCAGAAAATCTTTATTTCACCTTACTTTGAGCATAGTAAATGGTAGACATCCAGGAAATTATGTCAGTAGTTTGGGTAGCCAGATAGTATGTCCTCAGATATACCCTCTATAAAGTTCTCATGCATGTAGTGTCCTCCATTACCTTGTTTTCCTTATTTAAAAATATCTCCTCTGTTCTTTATGGTCATATTCACAAAGTAATTTGGGGGTGTCTGTATAACTTTAAAAGCCAAACCCATGTTGACAGCAAGTTACATGATGTTTCAATAAATAATACTTTATTAAGATGCTCTTACTAGTATGGCCAGAATCTGACAGCAGAATCCTTAGGTTAGAATCTGGATATTTTATCCCTTTGCATTTGGATTTGGTCTTGGTGCTTTAGTCATTCCTTATCACTGAGATAAATAGCTTTATATTTCGTTCAAATTTAATGTGTCTTAGATTGTGAGGATAGAGTTATTATATAATATATTATTTTTCTTAAAATGTGTAAGTACGCCTTTAGGTGGAGAATTTTTAGTCTGAGTTGTTTATGAGAACCTTTGTATGACAGAATTTTCCTGAGTCTAATCTGCTAAAATTCTCACCTCCATGTATCAGCTAACACCAGCTTCACATTTCATAATGCTTTCATTCATCCGGATGAGCCTCATGTGGCCTAGCTCCACATACCAGTTGAAAAAGGTGTTAGATTCTAATAGTACATGAGTGTTTGACTTTATTTAGATAGTTCTTGAAAACCATTCATGCTCTAAAACTCACCCGCATAAATCAATATGTAATATAAGTTCCAAGAAATGTGTGAAAGAAGGAGGAGTTATTTTGGAAGCAGAAGGGCCTTTCCACAGTGTCTTGAAATCATACTAGTAATAAAGCTTATTATGCCATCTCATAAGCGCAACCCTGTTATACGGAAAACTACTCTTAAAGTGGGTGAAAATATGTTTTCCAACTTTGGGTAGGACTAAAAGTTCAAGAAACTAAAGATAGCTACTTTATAAACAGCTATTTTATGACATAGATTTGACTTTGGAATGAGAAGTGCATGAATACAGAGATAATTTCACACGGAAGAGTCTTTTCTGTAGGTATTTGGATACAGGTGAGCTGCTCCTTTACTGAAGAAGATACTTTACTAAAAGACTGAAGCTGGAGGGAACCCTGGCATTTTATGATATAAGCCAATGCACTGAGACTACTATTACCCTGTATTATACTTATAACTTATATAATATATAAATATATAATAACTAGATAATTTAACTTACTAAAACACAAATAAATATTAATAGTCACAATCATAGTAGACAGTTATTCCCATTTTTACCATCATTTACCTGTTGCATCCCTTTTCACTCTGGGTCTTACCCAATACTTTTATGCTCCTAACCTTCCTCCTTTATCACCCTAATCTTCAGATCAGATCAAATCAGATCAGTCTCTCAGTCGTGTCCGACTCTTTGCGACCCCATGAACCGCAGCACGCCAGGCCTCCCTGTCCATCACCAGCTCCCGGAGGTCACTCAGACTCACACTCATCAAGTCAGTGATGCCATCCAGCCATCTCATCCTCTGTCGTCAGTCCATAAAATTGCCAGAACTTTTGTTCTGGGATCTCTCAATAGATAGGATCAATATGTCTGTGCTGATTCATCTGACCCTCAAGCTGTGTGCCATCCCATGGGGAAGAGGGAAACAGAAGGAGTCAGTACTTTTTTCAGTTTTAGACTCTTGCTTATATTATCTCAGTAAGTGATTAGAGGCTTTATTATCATTTCTGCTTGTGCCTTCAATCAGCTACTCTTGACCCAAGATGATAGCTCAGCTCACTCTTTTCCAGCTCAGCTGAGTTCCTGATATGAAAATGACCTAAAAGGAAGCTGTTCGTGCAGAACTGTGTATCACTAGCTATGATCTAATATCAGCACATTGGTTGGCCCATATCTGGCCTCTTAACACTCAGGAATACTGAGGCATCCACTAATGGTCTGCCCTGGTGGCTCAGACAGTAAAAGCTTCTGCCCTCAATGCTGGAGACCCAGGTTCGATCCCTGGGTCAGGAAGACCCCTGGAGAAGGAAATGGCAACCCACTCCAGTAATCTTGCCTGGAAAATTCATGGGGCCACAGAGTCGGACACGACTGAGGGACTTCACTTTCACTTTTCACTAATGTTGTTATTGAAACTTCCAAAAATAAGAACACTGCAGGGAAGTTTAAACAAAGGTGTTCCTCCTATTTGCTTTCCAAATCTTGTAAAGGATTCACATTGTCTGAGCCTCAAGCACACCAGAATCCTAACTCCAAAGTAGTCCTGAAAATATAGTTTTTAACCCGTCCAGGCTTTAAATTATAGGGAGAAATGTTAGTAACAGAATGGAACAAATGCTACAAAAATTGTCCACCAAGTCTACTGTGGTCCAAGTATTTTGCTTACAACATCCACACAAAAACATTTTTTCACATTTAAATCTCAAAATAATAGCATCTAACTAAAAATGGAACTTTCCAAAGTAATGAAATTGCATTCAACATTTCAATCCCGTGCAATAATTATTACTTCATTTGGTCAAAATCCCATCCAGACATAAAATATACTATAAATGATTTATGAAGTGAAAACAGACAATACAACATACATTGCATGAAATAATAAGGAAAAATGAAGAGAAAAATTAAAGATAAATAGTTCACTTCTTACTTCTGCATCTGACCATATAGCCAAATTAGGCAATATTGGTTTTAATAGCTCTGTTTTCTTTTTGCACGTTTGATGTTCTCCTTTCACTCAGACAGTAATTCAGCAGATGGTAAGTCATCTGATATGATGGCTAAGAAGATTTTTACTTCTAAAATTAAATTTTGGTATTGTTCATTTCCTGACTATGGAAAAGATAACATCTTATATTTTTCCTTAAGATGTATACTTCATTCTGTGAAACAGAACTTCAGATTCTAGGGTGTGGTATTTTTTTTTTTTTTTTTGAAGTGCTCTTATATGATTTGTTGGTTCTTTTTTAAAATTTGTTTTTAACTAGAAGATAATTTGTCTTCTGCTATACAACAACATGAATCATTCATAAGTTCAACCCCACTGTTGAATTTCTTTGACCATATACTTATTTTAGTAAAAGAGGATGTAATATAAAATGTAATTGTCTCTGTGTGTGTAATAAGTAAAGTCAAACAAGTTCTCTGCCACTGTACAACAAGGATTACTTTTCCTCCAGATTCTGCTGACATGTTCTTCATTTCCCTCTGAGACCTCATCAAAAGTTTAACAGTTATACTTATAACAGCATTCTGTCCATGATGATGTATGCATGCTTCAAAAGCTTTCTTTACAGTTCTCTTCTTAGTTCTCACCAAAATCTCTTTTAGCACCCATATTTCTACCAACAGTTCTTAAAGGCAAGCTAGACTTTTTATATCAAACATCTCAAAACTCTTCAAGTCTCTACCTATTACCCAAATCCAAGACCATATCCACATGTCTAGTTATTTGTTACAATAGTGCCCACTTGCTTTTGGTATCAAAATCTGTATTATCTGTGGGTACAGAGGAAAGACTATACTTATATGTAGGCTTGATATACATTTAGGCTTCACATAGAAGTTCTGCATATTTTGTAGAAGTCTTTTTCCCCACTATGTGGGACTCTGTTGATGCACATGTCTTCAGATTGGCTATCATTAATTATCTATTTTCAAGATCAAGGAACTCTTTTTATTGCTATGAAATAGCTAATAAATTTTAATTTCAAAATATATATATTTGGAATATATATATATATATATATACACACACACATATATATCAGTTTTGTATCCATTTAGTTCTTCTGCAGAGTTTCTATATCTCATGAAATTCCCCAAATCTTTACCCATTATATTCATCTTCATCTAAAATATATTTTTAACAATTATTTTTTATACCATAAGATACATTTATTGGAGTACAATCACTTTACAATGTTGTGTTATTTTCTCCTTTACAACACTGTGAATCAGCAATATGTATCACTGATCCCCTCCCTGAGCCTCCCTCCCCGCGCCTCCATCCTTCTAGTCTCAGTCATCACAGAGCACCAAGCTCAGCTCCCTGTGCTATACAGCAGTTCCCACTAGCTATCTGTTTTATACATGGGAATGTATATATGCCAGTGCTACTGTCTCAATTTTCCCTCTTCTCTCTTTCCCCCATTGTGTTCACAAGTCCATTCTCTACATCTGTGCCTCTATTCCTGCTCTGCAAATAGGTTCATCAGTACCATTTTTCTACCATTTTCTAGATTCCATCTATATGCATTAATTTATGATATTTGTTTTTCTCTTTCTGACTTACTGCATTCTGTATGACAGGCACTAGGTTTATCCACATCACTTCAAATGACTCAATTCTGTTCCTTTCTTATGGCTGTGTAATATTCCATTGTATATATGTACTACATCTTCTTTATCCTTTCATCTGTCAATGGACATCCTGACTTATTCCATGCCCTGGTTATTGTAAATAGTGCTGCAAGGAACACTGGGGTACATGTGTCTTTTTGAGTTATGGTTTTCTTAGGGTATATGCTCAGTGCTGGGATTCCTGGGTCATATATAGTTTAATTAAAAATTTTTAAAAATAGATAAATAAAACAAAACAAATAAAATTTGCTTACAGGAAAACATAAGAAAAACACCTTTGACATAAACCACAGCAAAATCTTCGTTGACCCACATCATAAAATATGAAAAGAAAACAAACAATTGGGACCTATACTAACTTAAAAGATTTTGGACAGCAAAGAAAACTATAAGCAAGATGAAAATACAGCTCTCAGAAATGGAGAAGGCATTTGCAAATGAAGCAACTGACAAAGGAGTAATCTTCAAAATACACAAACAGCTTACGGAGTTCAATATCAAAGCAACTATTCAATCAAAAACTGAATGGAAGACTTAAAAAGATAATGAAAACATACAGACGGCCAAGAGGGGTGTAAAAAGACTCTCAACACCACTAATTCTTCAGTTCAGTTCAGTCGCTCAGCAGTGTCCGACTCTTTGCAATCCCATGAATTGTAGCACGTAAGGCCTCCTTGTCCATCACCAACTTCTGGAGTTCACTCAAACTCATGTCCATCGAGTCAGTGATGCCATCCAGCCTCTCATCATCCTTCTCCTTCTGCCCCCAATGGCTCCCAGCATCAGAGTCTTTTCCAATGAGTCAACACTTTGCATGAGGTGGCCAAAGTATTGCAGTTTCACCTTTAGCATCATTCCTTCCAAAGAACACTCAGGACTGATCTCCTTTAGAATGGACTGGTTGGATCTCCTTGCAGTCCAAGGGACTCTCAAGAGTCTTCTCTAACACCACAGTTCAAAAGCATCAATTCTTTGGCGCTCAGCCTTCTTCACAGTCCAACTCTCCCATCCGTACATGACCACTGGAAAAACCATAGCCTTGACTCAATGGACCTTTGCTGACAAAGTAATGTCTCTGCTTTTTAATATGCTATCTAAGTTGGTCATAACTTTCCTTCCAAGGAGTACGCATCTTTTAATTTATTGGCTGAAATCACCATATGCAGTGATTTTGGAGCCCAGAAAAATAAAGTCTGACACTGTTTCCACTGTTTCCCCATCTATTTCCCATGAAGTGATGGGACCAGATGCCATGATTTTCATTTTCTGAATGTTGAGCTTTAAGCCAACCTTTTCACTCTCCACTTTCTCTTTGTTCAAGAGGCTTTTTAGTTCCTCTTCACTTTCTGCCATAAGGGTGGTGTCATCTGTATATCTGAGGTTATTGATATTTCTCCCAGCAATCTTGATTCCAACTTGTGCTTCCTCCAGCCCAGTGTTTCTCATGATGTACTCTGCTTAGAAGTTAAATAAGCAGGATGACAATATACAGCCTTAATGTAATCCTTTTCCTATTTGGGACCAGTCTGTTGTTCCATGTCTAGTTCTAACTGTTGCTTCCTGACCTGCATATAGGTTTCTAAGAGGCAGGTCAGGTGGTCTGGTATTCCCATCTCTTTCAGAATTTTTCCACAGTTTATTGTCAAGCTTTGGCATAGTTAATAAAGCAGAAATAGATGTTTTTCTGGAACTCTTTTGCTTTGTCCATGATCCAGCGGATGTTGGCAATTTGATCTCTGGTTCCTCTGCCTTTTCTAAAACCAGCTTGAACATCTGGAAGTTCATGGTTCACATATCACTGAAGCCTGGCTTGGAGAATTTTGAGCATTACTTTACTATCATGTGAGATGAGTGCAATTACGTGGTAGGTTGAGCATTCTTTGGCATTGCCTTTCTTGGGATTGGAATGAAAACTGACCTTTTCCAGTCCTGTGGCCACTGCTGAGTTTTCAAAATTTGTTGGCATATTGAGTGCAGCATTTTCACAGCATCATGTTTTAGGATTTGAAATAGCTCCACTGGAATTCCATCACCTCCACTAGCTTTGTTCATAGTGATATTTTCGAAGGCTCACTTGACTTATTAGAGAAATTCAAATCAAAACTACAGTGAGATATCACCTCATATTGGCCAGAATGACAATCAGTAAAAAAAAAATCTGCAAACAATAAATGCTGGAGAGGGTGTGGAGAAAAGGAAATCCTCTTACACTCTTGGTAAAAATGCAAAATTGTAAAGCCATTGGGGAAAACATTATGGAGGTTCCTTAAAATCCAAACTTAGAACTATGATCAGTTCAGTTTAGTTGCTAAGTGTCCACCTCTTTGTGATCCCATGGACTGCTACACGCCAGGCTTCCCTGTCCATCATGAACTCCCATAGCTTGGTCAAACTCATGTCCATTGAGTTGGTGATGTCATCCAACCATCTCGTCCTCTGTTATCCCCTTCTTCTCCTGCCTTAAATCTTTCCCAGCATCAGGGTCTTTTTCAACGTGTAAGTTCTTCACATTAGGTGGCCAGAGTATTGGAGCTTCAGTTTCAGCATCAATTTTTCCAATATTCAGGACTGATTTTTTTTTTTTTTTTTTTTGGATTGTCTGGTTTGATCTCCTTGCACTCCAAGGGACTCACAAGAGTCTTCTCCAATACCACAGTTCAAAAGCATCAATTCTTCAGTGCTCAGCTTTCTTCACAGTCCAACTCTCACATCCATACATGACCACTGGAAAAACCATAGCCTTGACTAAACAGACCTTTGTTGATCAAGTACTGTCTCTGCTTTTTAATATGCTGTCTAGGTTGGTCATAACTTTCCTTCCAAGGAGTAAGCGTCTTTAATTTCATGACTGCAATCACCATCTGCAGTGATTTTGGAGCCCAGATAAAGAAAGTCTGATACTGTTTCCACTGTTTCCCCGTCTATTTGCCATGACATGATGGGACCAGATGCCATGATCTTCGTTTTCTGAATGTTGAGCTTTAAGCCAACTTTTTCACTCTCTGCTTTCACTTTCATCAAGAGGCCTTTTAGTACCTCTTCACTTTCTGCCATAAGCGTGGTGTCATCTGCATATCTGAGGTTATTGATATTTCTCCTGGCAATCTTGATTCCAGTGTGTGCTTCTTCCAACCCAGCGTTTCTCATGATGTACTCTGCATATAAGTTAAATATGCAGGGTGACAATATATAGCCTTGATGTACCCTTTTCCTATTTGAAACCAGTATTTTGTTCCATGTCCAGTTCTATTGTTTGGAAATACTTTAAAAATTTGTATATTCCTATGTGAACCGTGAACTTCCTGATGTTCAAGCTGGATTTAGAAAAGGCAGAGGAACCAGAGATCAAATTGCCAACATCCGCTGGATCATGGAAAACGCAAGAGAGTTCCAGAAAAACATCTATTTCTGCTTTATTGACTATGCCAAAGCCTTTGACTGTGTAGATCACAGTAAACTGTGGAAAATTCTGAAAGAGATAGGAATACCAGACCACCTGATCTGCCTCTTGAGAAATCTGTATGCATGTCAGGAAGCAACAGTTAGAACTGGACATGGAACAACAGACTGGTTCCAAATAGGAAAAGGAGTATGTCAAGGCTGTATATTGTCACTCTGTTTATTTAACTTATATACAGAGTACATCATGAGAAACGCTGGACTGCAAGAAACACAAGTTGGAATTAAGATTGCTGGGAGAAATATCAATAACCTCAGATATGCAGATGACACCACCCTTATGGCAGAAAGTGAAGAGGAACTAAAAAGCCTCTTGATGAAAGTGAAAGTGGAGAGTGAAAAGGTTGGCTTAAAGCTCAACATTCAGAAAACGAAGATCATGGCATCTGGTCCCATCACTACATGGGAAATGGATGGGGAAACAGTGGAAACAGTATCAGACTTTATTTTTCTGGGCTCCAAAATCACTGCAGATGGTGACTGCAGCCATGAAATTAAAAGACGCTTACTCCTTGGAAGGAAAGTTATGACCAACTTAGATAGCATATTGAAAAGCAGAGACATTACTTTGCCAACAAAGGTTCGCCTAGTCAAGGCTATGGTCTTTCCTGTGGTCATGTATGGATGTGAGAGCTGGACTGTGAAGAAGGCTGAGCACCAAAGAATTGATGCTTTTGGACTGTGGTGTTGGAGAAGACTCTTGAGAGTCCCTTGGACTGCAAGGAGATCCAACCAGTCCATTCTGAAGGAGATCAATCCTGGGCTTTCTTTGGAAGGAATGATGCTAAAGCTGAAACTCCAGTACTTTGGCCACCTCATGTGAAGAGCTGACTCCTTGAAAAAGACTCTGATGCTGGGAGGGATTGGGGGCAAGAGGAGAAGGGGACGACAGAGGATGAGTTGGCTGGATGGCATCACTGACTCGATGGATGTGAGTCTGAGTGACCTCCGGGAGTTGGTGATGGATAGGGAGGCCTGGCGTGCTGTGATTCATGGGTTCCAAAGAGTCGGACAGGACTGAGCGACTGATCTGATCTGATCTGATCTGATGTGCAGTTAAAAATTTGGATTGTGTTGCTTGGATGGAAAAGTGTTGGATTTGTTCAGGTAGGCTATTAAATTTCTTGTACATCATTTTGAGGGTGTGAGGCTGTCTTTTTAGACAATGCCTAATAGTAGATACTTAAGAATTTGTCCTTAACCCTAGGGTGCATCTCTTAGCTCTGCAATGTTTTTCTGATTTTTAAAGGTGTTTGATTTGGAGTTTCAATAAGAAGCCCAAGCATTCGTTAAAGCCCTCTCAGTTGGCAGTAATTGAAATCCCAACTCTTTCTCAACAGCATTAGGAAAACACTGCACTTATGCATGTCATTTTGAGCCATCAGTGTGTGATTTCTGCTCTAATGCTTGGAGTCTTACTGTGTAAATGTACAGTTTAAAAGTTAGCTGATCATTTGAATGGAGTTTGACACATTTTCAGGTTTGAGTGCCTTCTTCCTTTCAGATATCTCCCCTTCAGTTCCCAGCAGCTTTTTCTGTTCTGATTCCTACTTCTCAATCTTCAGTCCAATCACACTGTATCTTTTCACTGCACTCTATGTCTTGCATCCCACGTGAGTAGGGGAGTAGTAACTTGAGGTAAAATGACAGTTAAATGTGGAGTCCACCTAGTTTTCTGTCATTTAAGTGATATCAACCCCGTAGTTTCTACTTATTTTTGTTTACTTTCTTATACCTTCAAACATTTTTTTATATTTAACTTAGTGTTTATAAGTGTTGTCAATAGAAGAGATGATTTGTTATAAACTTTTTTCTATTTCCAAAAAGAACAAATCTGCCATCTTTTAATAACACTGGAAATCTCATTGATGTTATCTGTCAGTGTTTCAGGTATTATATTATATTCATGAAAAAAGATGATAGAATGTGGATGTAGATGAAATATATGAAAATTTAGGTTAATACTTTCAATGATGAATCTTCTGATTTCTGAATGCTACATATTAGCATCATTTATATTTTACCTTTAAAAGTAATAAATTATATTCTGATTTGTAAAAAAATAGACATTTATTTTGCTCACCTAACAAGTATATGTGTGTGTGAATAATTTTATTTTACTATGATAAATGTTTTCTTTTCAAAAGGAAGCATTCTAGTATGAATAAAATGCTATTATATAAAATCTAACATGAAAAAAGATAAATTTACAGAATAGAAAGGCAAAGAGATTTGTAGCTACCAGTCATTAGATATTAAAGTGAACGCGAAAGTGAAGTCTCTGAGTCGTGTCCAACTCTGTGGCCCCATGGACTAGAGTCCACCCGGCTCCAATCCACAGAGTTTTCCAGGCAAGAGTACTAGAGTAGTTTGCCATTTCCTTCTCTAGGTGACCTTCCTGACCCAGGGATCGAAACTGGGTCTCCATCATTTCAGGTAGACGCTTTTACTGTCTGAGCCACCAGGGAAGCCCTTAGATATTAAAACCTTGGCTAATTGTCATATCTAATGAATTTGCTTTTTTTTCTTCTGTAAAATGGAAGTTTCCTTAGGATTATCATGAGTCTGTACCAGGATATCGAGTGTTTTTATTTTACCTGTCACAAAGTACATCCTTAATGTTTTTTCACCATTCCTCAGTCAAGTCAGAACTATTTTCAGGAATAAACAGAATTCCATTACATGACTAAAAATGCATATGTTTATGTGTGCTTAGACATCACTCTGTAATCTTGCTTGAATTTTTGAAAAGTGTATTTTCCATTAATTACCATGGCACTGTTCGATCCTTAGTAATCATTTGAATTTTTATTTTGTTTTCAGATAATTGCTTGTATGTGATTATGCAGTAAACAAAATGATATCAGCCAGATTTTTAACAATTTATAACTTTAGAATTTTTACCATCATAATATTCCTTATGAAAAATACACCAGTCATTAAAATAATTAACAGTTAAGAAATAAATGGGCTATCCATTGCTTTCATTTACCACAATGTTTTTGATCCATTTTATTATCTATAAATATTTGCATTTCTAGTGATATTTTTCTTCCAATGATTATCTATACTTTTTAAAGTTGTCTATTATCTATCATTCTTAAACAAATATGCATACTTTTTGAGTTAGCCAAGAGTCAGCATATACCAATCAATAATCATCATATTACTCACTGTCAAGGAAAAGCAATATTAAATTCAAGAGCAGAATGATTTATCTGAAAGAGCCTAGAAATATAAATGAACTAGCACTGATACTGCTTCTGTTTTTTTCTGTCAATTCAATTGAAGAAAAATATTGAATTTATCAAAATATCTGTTTAAAAGATTAAGAAACTTATCCTTAGTAAATGTAAGTGATTTGCTAACTATTTAAATGGCAGTTATGAAATTAGGATTTAAATCCAAACCTATTTGACTTCAAAATCTAACTTCAAAAAATTGTTGATTAAAAGTTGTATAATAAAAACAACAAATAAAAATAATAACTTTCTACAATCTAATGCACCATTTAACTACATATTTCTGAAGCAAAAAATACTGAACAAGCCTAAACCTCATTTTGTTATTATATCCTCAAATTCATTTTTCAGTCCCCTACAGAACGCTTTACAGTCTCACTTTTCCAGAATTACTGATCTCTTAAATTCTAGTTATTAATACATGTTATATTTAATTTGCCTTTATCTTTAAAAAACACAATTTACTATCAGATCAGATCAGATCAGATCAGTTGCTCAGTCGTGTCCGACTCTGCGACCCCATGAACTGCAGCACGCCGGCCTCCCTGTCCATCACCAACTCCCGGAGGTCACACAGACTCACATCTATCGAGTCAGTGATGCCATCCAGGCATCTCATCCTCTGTCGTCCCCTTCTCCTCCTGCCCCCAATCCCTCCCAGCATCAGAGTCTTCTCCAATGAGTCAACTCTTCGCATGAGGTGACCAAAATACTGGAGTTTCAGCTTGAGCATCATTCCTTCCAAAGAAATCCCAGGGCTGATCTCCCTCAGAATGGACTGGTTGGATCTTCATGCAGTCCAAGGGACTCTCAAGAGTCTTCTCCAACACCACAGTTCAAAAGCATCAACTCTTCGGTGCTCAGCCTTCTTCACAGTCCAGCTCTCACATCCATACATGACCACAGGAAAGACCATAGCCTTGATTAGATGAACCTTTGTTGGCAAAGTGATGTCTCTGCTTTTGAATATGCCATCTAGGTTGGTCATAATTTTCCTTCCAAGAAGTAAGCTTCTTTTAATTTCATGGCTGTAGTCACCATCGGCAGTGATTTTGGAGCCCAGAAAAACAAAGTCTGACACTGTTTCCACTGTTTCTCCATCTATTTCCCATGTAGTGATGGGACCAGATGCCATGATCTTCGTTTTCTGAATGTTGAGCTTTAAGCCAACCTTTTCACTCTCCACTTTCACTTTCATCAAGAGGCTTTTTAGGCCCTCTTCACTTTCTGCCATAAGAGTGGTGTCCTCTGCATATCTGAGGTTATTGATATTTCTCCTAGCAATCTTGATTCCAACTTGTGTTTCTTCCAGTCCAGCATTTCTCATGATGTACTCTGCATATAAGTTAAATAAACATGGTGACAATATGCAGCCTTGACGTACTCCTTTTCCTATTTGGAACCAGTCTGTTGTTCCATGACCAGTTCTAACTGTTGCTTCCTGTGCTGCATACAGATTTCTCAAGAGGCAGATCAGGTGGTCTGGTATTCCCATCTCTTTCAGAATTTTCCACAGTTTATTGTGATCTACACAATCAAAGGCTTTGGCATAGTCAATAAAGAAGAAATAGATGTTTTTTCTGGAACTCTCTTGCGTTTTCCATGATCCAGCAGATGTTGGCAATTTGATCTCTCGTTCCTCTGCCTTTTCTAAAACCAGCTTGAACATCAGGAAGTTCACGGTTCACATATTGCTGAAGCCTGGCTTGGAGAATTTTGAGCATTACTTTACTAGCATGTGAGATGAGTGCAATGGTGTGGTAGTTTGAGCACTCTTTGGCGCTGCCTTTCTTTGGGATTGGAATGAAAACTGACCTTTTTCAGTCCTGTGGCCACTGCTGAGTTTTCCAGATTTGCTGGCATATTGAGTGCAGCACTTTCATAGCATCATCTTTCAGGATTTGGAATAGCTCCACTGGAATTCCATCACCTCCACTAGCTTTGTTTATAGTGATGCTTTCTAAGGCCCACTGGACTTCACATTCCAGGATGTCTGGCTCTAGGTCAGTGATCACACCATCATGATTATCTGGGTCGGGAAGCTCTTTTCTGTACAGTTCTTCTGTGTATTCTTGCCACCTCTTCTTAATATCTTCTGCTTCTGTTAGGTCCATACCATTTCTGTCCTTTATCGAGCCCATCTTTGCATGAAATGTTCCTTTGGTATCTCTGATTTTCTTGAAGAGATCCCTAGTCTTTCCCATTCTGTTGTTTTCCTCTATTTCTTTGCATTGATCGCTGAGGAAGGCTTTCTTATCTCTTCTTGCTATTCTTTGGAACTCTGCATTCAGATGTTTATATCTGTCTTTTTCTCCTTTGCTTTTCGCTTCTCTTCTTTTTATAGCTATTTGTAAGGCCTCCCCAGACAGCCATTTTGCTTTTTTGCATTTCTTTTCCATGGGGATGGTCTTGATCCCTGTCTCCTGTACAATGTCACAAACCTCATTCCATAGTTCATCAGGCACTCAATCTATCAGATCTAGGCCCTTAAATCTATTTCTCACTTCCACTGTATAATCATAAGGGATTTGATGTAGGTCATACCTGAATGGTCTAGTGGTTTTCCCTACTTTCTTCAATTTCAGTCTGAATTTGGCAATAAGGAGTTCATGGTCTGAGCCACAGTCAGCTCCTGGTCTTGTTTTTGCTGATTGTATAGAGCTTCTCCATCTTTGGCTGCAAAGAATATAATCGATCTGATTTCGGTGTTGACCATCTGGTGATGTCCATGTAGAGAGTCTTCTCTTGTGTTGTTGGAAGAGGGTATTTGCTATGACCAGTGCATTTTCTTGGCAAAACTCTATTAGTCTTTGCCCTGCTTCATTCCATATTCCAAGGTCAAATTTGCCTGTTAGTCCAGGTGTTTCTTGACTTCCTACTTTTGCATTCCAGTCCCCTATAATGAAAAGGACATCTTTTTTGGGTGTTAGTTCTAAAAGGTCTTGTAGGTCTTCATACAACCATTCAACTTCAGCTTCTTCAGCATTACTGGTTGGGCATAGACTTGGATTACTGTGATATTGAATGGTTTGCCTTGGAAATGAACAGAGATCATTCTGTCATTTTTGAGATTGCATCCAAGCACTGCACTTTGGACTCTTTTGCTGACCATGATGGCCACTCCATTTCTTCTGAGGGTTTCCTGCCTGCAGTAGTAGATATAATGGTCATCTGAGTTAAATTCACCCATTCCAGTCCATTTTAGTTCGCTAATTCCTAGAATGTCGACATTCACTCTTGCCATCTCTTGTTTGACCACTTCCAATTTGCCTTGATTCATGGACCTGACATTCCAGGTTCCTATGCAATATTGCTCTTTACATCATCGGGCCTTGCTTCTATCGCCAGTCACATCTACAGCTGGGTATTCTTTTTGCTTTGGCTCCATCCCTTCATTCTTTTTGGAGTTATTTCTCCACTGATCTCCAGTAGCATATTGGGCCCCTACTGACCTGGAGAGTTTCTCTTTCAGTATCCTATCATTTTGCCTTTTCATACTGTTCATGAGGTTCTCAAGGCAAGAATACTGAAGTGGTTTGCCATTCCCTTCTCCAGCGGACCACATCCTGTCAGATATCTCTACCATGACCCACCCATCCTGGGTTGCGCCACAGGCATGGCTTAATTTCATTGATTTAGACTATAGTTTGCACTAATTATTATTTATTTTATTCTTTTAATTTTTTCTTTTTATTTTATACTCCTTTTCCACACTTTTTACCCCCACTTAATAAGGAGTCTGGAGGCAGGTAACTCCTGTTATAAGTGAAGTAACAACAATTATTAGAGCTGGGCTCTATCAGTGTCTTGGCTTATTCCTCTAGACCAAATGCTAGTTGCTACAGTTCTGAGTATTGCATCAATGTTCAGTTCCAGAAAGTATTAAAGTCTATTTACTATTCTTTTTGGCTTTCCCAGGTGACTCAGTGGTAAAGAATCCACCCTCCAAAGCAGGAGATTGCAGGTTCAATCTCTGGATCAGGCAGATACCCTGGATAACAAAATGACAACCCACTCCAGGATTCTTGCCTGGGAAATCTCATGGACAGAGGAGCCGTCAGGCTGAAGTCCATGGGGTCACAAAAGAGTAGGATGACTTAGTAATTAAACAAAAGCAAATATTATTCCTTTATGATGAAAAACCTCTTCCGAGAAAACATCCCGAACAATTTTTCTCTTAGGTTTCACTAACAGAAGCAGGGTTGATGAAAGTGAAAGAGGAGAGTGAAAAAGTTAACTTAAAGCTCAACATTCAGAAAATGAAGATCATGGCATCTGGTCCCATCACTTCATGGGAATAGATGGGAAAACAGTTGAAATAGTATCAGACTTTATTTTTGGGGGCTCCAACATCACTGCAGATGGTGATTGCAGCCATGAAATTAAAAGACACTTACTCCTTGGAAGGAAAGTTATGACCAACCTAGATGGCATATTCAAAAGCAGAGACATCACTTTGCCAACAAAGGTCCATCTAGTCAAGGCTATGGTTTTTGTTGTGGTCATGTATGGATGTGAGAGTTGGACGGTGAAGAAGGCTGAGTGCTGAAGAATTGATGCTTTTGAACTGTGGTGTTGGAGAAGACTCTTGAGAGTCCCTTGGACTGCAAGGAGATCCAACCAGTCCATTGTGAAGGAGATCAGCCCTGGGATTTCTTTGGAAGGAATGATGCTAAAGCTGAAACTCCAATACTTTGGCCACCTTATGTGAAGAGTTGACTCATTGGAAAAGACTCTGATGCTGGGAGGGATTGGGGGCAAGAGGAGAAGAGGATGACAGTGGATGAGGTGGCTGGATGGCGTCACCGACTTGATGAACGTGAGTTTGGTTGAACTCCGGGAGTTGGTGATGGACAGGGAGGCCTGGTGTGCTGCAATTCATGGGGTCGCAAAGAGTCAGACACGACTGATCAACTGAACTGAACTGAAGTGAATTGCTTCAATGGACAAGAACAGGATTCAAATGTTCCCTATATTCTCAAACTGAGATTCTCTTGGCAAAGAAAAAAGTGGGCAAATCTTGTCAGGTTGACAAGTAGCAAAACATTCACCATTATAAAATTATTTCAAGATTTATTGACCTTTCTGCAGCATTTATTTTTTAAGCTTATTCAAATTCTCCTCTTCTGTATTCTCTGATCCCAGATACTCTTTCCTTCCAATTCCCTGTTTTTGTGTATATATATACATATATATGCAAATTTGTTTTGGATTCTTATTTTCTACTGAAATTTCTCTTTCAAAACTCAATCTTAATCTTCTTCTCACTCTTCTGTGTAATGATATGAGTTCCAATGGTTTGAGTTGCATATGCTAAATTTCTGATATTTTAATTTCCAGTTCACTGTCTTCCATTCATTACTGAGAGACTGGCAAGAGCTTCTGCTGACATGGATCCCAAACTAACTAGGGCCCACCTACCACACACATACACACACACACACACACACACACCCCCACAGAGTCAGGAGTAAAGAGAACAAAATATTTCTTTGTAGTGCTTGTCCTAATTGCTGGAAACATATATTGACTGCTTAAGAATATGATGAAGATAATTAGGGTGTGGCGCTGCCAGTTTTGGAAAATACTGCCTCAGAGGTCAAGAATTTAATTGGTAGAAGTAAAAAACAATTTCACTGACTTTTTCAAAAAAAAAATGATTCTTACATTACAAGAAATTGTTCTCTAATAGTGCCAAGCATCAATTCTGTTGCTTCATTATATGTTCCACATTTTGGTTCCAGGGACATTCAATCAGCATGACACTTATAGCCATTGAAATTACGGCTGAAACAAACTTCAGAATATTAAATTAATATCAGTATAACTAGTGGTTTCCAGGTGGCACAGTGGTAAAGAATCTCCCTGTCAATGCAGGAGACACAGAGATGCAGGTTTGATCCCTGGGTTGGGAAGATCCCCTGGAGAAGGGAATGGCAATCCACTAGTATACTTGCCTGGAAAATTCATGGACTGAGGAGGCTGTTGAGCTACACAGTCCATGGGGTTGCAAAGTTGACCATGAATGAGCACACACACAACACAATACAACATAGGCATAACTAGCTAGTTAACTAGATAGAGAATATGTGGAGTGATACCAGTTACATTCTTTAACAATCGGATGGTATTAAATACTAGAGTTGTGAATAATTTGTATTTAACAAATATATAGTGCATTATAGTCACATATTTTCAAATAAATAGCTAGATATTTAGTGTTATTTAGTTAACTTATAAAGATTGTCTTTGGACAGATAGACAAATGGCCTTGAAAACATGAGATTTTTTTAAAGCAGACAAAATGTCCAGAATAATTTTTTTTTTTTTCACCTTGGCAGCAATAGTTTAAATTTGTCACTATGAAACATGGAATCAAAAGAATCATTACAGTTTTTACATCAATTCAAAGATTACATAAGATATTTCCTGGAATTATCCTTACTTACATTTTTATAGTCACATTATACCTTAACCTATTGTTGCTATTCAGTCACCTAGTCCAGTCTGACTCTTTGCAACCCCATGGTTTGCAGGACACCAGACCTGCCTGTCCTCACCATCTTCTGAAATTTGCCCAAGTTCATATCTACTGCATCAGTGATACTATTCAGCCATGTCATCTTCTGATGTCCTCTTCTCCTTTTACCCTCAGTCTTTCCCAGCATCAGGGACTTTTTCAATGAGTTGGCTGTTCACATCAGGTGACCAAGAAACTGAGCTTCAGCTTCAGCATCAGTTCTTACAATGAGTGTTCAGGGTTGATTCCTTTTGAGGTTGACTGTTTGGTCTTCTTGCTTCCAAGGGACTCTCAGGAGTCTTTTCCAGCACCACCTCAAGGCCTCAACATTATCAAATACTCAGTGAGTATAGATTAAGTTTATTGATGCTAGATAATTTTAAAAATTTAGAGAATAAATATTTTATTTTTCTTATATGGGGTAATCTTAAGATTTAATATATTTTTTAATATTAATATCACAATTAAGTAACTGTGATTTAATTTAGAATATTATTTGAATATTTATAATAATAAATATAATATAACTAAATATATATTTCTAATAAATTGCAGTAGCTTTAAATAACTGATCTAATTTGGTATTTTATTTCATATAATTTTAAAAATATTTTTAAAAATTTAAAAAATATGTTCCTTGAATCTTAGAGTTGCAATAAAAATATAAACAACGTTTTATCTCAATAAAACTTAAAAATTTAGAAAAGAAAACGAAACAATAATGAAGAAGAAAATAATTTAAAAAAATTTTTTTTGGCCATGCCATGGTACATATGGGATAAGCCCTAATCATTGGACCTTCAGGGAATTCCCAATGTACACTCTAATGTCTATATTTTTATTATTATACATCAAAGTAACATCTTTAACATTGGCAAAATGTTTGAATAAATTGAAAAGGGAAATGTTTAAATAAATTGAGCACCACACTGCTCTTTTTTGGGGGGAGGAGTATAATAGAATAGCATTTAAAATTTATAGAAGATAAATGTAAGTGATACTATATAGATCTAAGTTTGCTTTAAGATTGTAAAATTAGTTTATGTTAATAGAAAATCATAAAATAAATTGAAACTAAATTTCTATAGTGACTATATTGCATGTGGTCCCATACAATGTTAAATCTTATTATAAACTAAATGATTTATTTCTGATTATAAATATTTGTAAGTATTAATTAATTCTCAAGCTATGCTTCAACAGTACATAAAAACTTCCAGATGTTCAAGGTGGATTTAGAAAACAAGAGGAATCAGAGATCAAACTGTGAACATCCATTGGATTATAGAACAAGAAGAGAATGCCAGTAAGACTCTGCTTCATTACTACATAAAGCCTTTGACTCTGTAGATCAAAATAAACTGTGGAGAATTCTTCAAGAGATGGGAATACCAGACCATCTCAATTGCCTCCTGTGAAACCTGTATCACATTAAGAAGCAACAGTTAGAATGGGACATGGAATAACGGACTGGTTCCAAATTGGGAATGGGATATGTCAGCACTGTATATTGTTACCTTACTTATTTAACTTATATGCAGAGTGAATGAGTGAGGTCGCTCAGTCATGTCCAACTCTTTACAACTCCATGGACAGTGGCTACCACGCTCCTCCATCCATGGAATTTTCCAGGAAAGAGGACTGGAGTGGATTGTCATTTTCTTCTCCAGGGAATCTTCCCGACCCAGGGATAGAATCCAGGTCTCCGACATTTCAGGCAGACGCTTTACCATCTGAGCCACCATGGAACAACAGAGTACATCATGCGAAATGCCAGGCTAGAAGAAGCACAGGCTCGAATTAAGATTTCTGGGAGAAATATAAATAACCTCAAATATGCAGATGACACTACCCTTATGGCAAAAGCAAAGAGGAACTAAAAAGCCTCTGGATGAAAGTGAAAGAGGAGAGTAAAAAAGCTGGCTTAACTCAACATTTAAAAATCTAAGGTCAGAGTCTGTCCCATCACTTCTGCACACAGATGGAGAAACAATGGAAACAGTGTCAGACTTTATTTTCTTGGGCTCAAGACATATGAACCTCTGGCGTTCATTCTGATATTGGACTAATTGGTAATAAAAAAATAAATTAAAAAATAAAAAAAAAAATAAATTAAAAAAAAACTTAAAAAAAAATCACTGCAGTGGTGACTGCGTCATGAAACTTGCTCCTTGGAAGATATAATCTAGGGTATTAAAGCAGAGACATTACTTTGCCAAAAGGTCCGTCTAGTCAGCTATGGTTTTTCTCTTATCTGTTGATGTAGTTGGATCATAAGGCTGAGTGCAAAATGTGCTTTTGAATTGTGGTGTTGGAGAAGACTCTTGAGAGTTTATTGACTACAAGATCTAACAGTCAATAAAAGTAAATCAGTCCTGAATATTCTTTGAAGGACTGATGCTTAGCTGAAACTCAATATTTTGGCCACCTGATGCAAAGAACTGACTCTTTCCAAAGACCCTGATGCTGGGAAAGATTGAAAGCAGGATGAGAAGGGGACAACAGAGGATGCCATGGTTAGATAGCATCACTGACTCAATGGACATGAGTTTGTGCAAGCTCTGGAAGATGGTGAGGGACAGGGAAGTCAGTGTGCTGCAGTCCATGGGGTCATAAAGACAGGACTGAGCAACTGAACAACAACATAAATCTTAATTATAACTGATTCAACAGATGTTTTCAAATATACTCATTACATATATAAAATATATATATATAACAAAGCTATAAACAGTAGGTTGCTGTTTTAAAAAGTTCAGTTCAGTTCAGTTGCTCAGTAGTGTCTGACTCTTTGCGACCCCATGAATTGCAGCACGCCAGGCCTCCCTGTCCATCACCAACTCCCAGGGTTCACCCAGACTCACGTGCATCGAGTCAGTGATGCCATCCAGCCATCTCATCCTCAGTCGTCCCCTTCTCCTCTTCCCCCAATCCCTCCCAGCATCAGGTCTTTTCAATGGTCACTCTTCTCATAGTGGCCAAAGTACTGGGTTTCAGATTTAGCATCATTCCTTCCAAAAATCCCAGCTGTCTCCTTCAGAATGGACTGGTTGGATCTCCTTGCAGTCCAAGGGACTTTCAACTCTTCTCGAACACCACAGTTCAAAAGATCCATTCTTCAGCACTCAGCCTTCTTCACAGTCCAACTCTCACATCCATACTGTGCATTAAAACATATATAAGCTAATAGAATATAATTGAGAGTCAGAAATAAAATAGGCATGCATAGTAAACTAATATTTAATAAGAGAACAAGAATACTAATGGGGAATGGATTATTAAATGGTGTTGAGGACACTAAATATTCACACAAATAAAAATGACAACTTTGTGAGGTGATGGAATATGTTGCCTTATGGTGGTAATAAGTTTGTGATATGTACATGTGTCAAATCAGTACACTGTACACCTTTATTTTATGGTGTACACTGTTCAACTTAAATTTACACAAGGTTATACATCAATTATAAAGGCAATGGCACCCCATTCCAGTACTCTTGCCTGGAAAATCCCATGGACGGAGGAGCCTGGTAGGCTGCAGTCCATGGGGTCGCTAAGAGTCAGACATGACTGAGCGACTTCACTTTCTCTTTCCACTTTCATGCATTGGAGAAGGAAATGGCAGCCCACTCCAGTGTTCTTGCCTGGAGAATCCCAGGACGCTGGAGCCTGGTGGGCTGCCGTCTATGGGGTCACACAGAGTGGGACACGACTGAAGTGTCTTAGCATAGCATTAGCATACATCAATTATACCTCAATAACATTGGAAAGTTTTATTTTGCCTTCACAGTTTTGCCAGCTTTTGTTTCTATAACCAAAACTTACAAGGTAGTCTTTTTATTTTTTCTATTGTGGCAATATGATTGTCAAGGAAGGTTGATAAAATATATATTATATAATTATTTGCAGTTGAAATTATAAATTTTAGAAAGAAAGAAAGTGAAGTTATTCAGTATTATCCGACTTTGTGACCAACCCCATCACAGGGGTCACAATCCCAGGGGATCTTCCCAATCCAGGGACTGAATCCTGGTCTCCCACACTACAGGCTGTCTGAGCCACCTTTAAGTAGTTAGTATATTTGGATCTCTTGAAATTTTACTCAGATAAACGTATAGAGATATGTAACCATTTTGAAGAATATGCTTAAAGTGAAAGTGAAGTCGTATCCAACTCTTTGCAACCCCATGGACTATAGCCTACCAGGCTTCTCAGTCCATGGGATTTTCCAGGCAAGAGTACTGGAGTGGGTTGCCATTTCCTTCTCCAGGGAATCTTCCTAACCCAGGGATCGAACCCGGGTCTCCCACATTGTATGTCGACGTTTTACCCTCTGATCCACCAGGGAAGCCCAAGAATATGCTTATTACACATATAAAAGTGAGTATATGTTCTTCTCTTTCAGATTTGCTTTTCCTCCCATGTATCTCAGGTCATGATTCACCTAGTAGATTGAATCTAAAACACTTGATTCATGTGACTGATATATTACGTAATATGTGCTCTGAATCAAAAAACTGTGCTCACAGATTTCCCTACTTACTCTCCTAAAACTTAATTTTTTTAAAAAAAATTTTCATTTGATCACTCCTATCAGTACAAAGCAAGGCAAAGACTAATAGAATTTTGCCAAGAAAATGCACTAGTCATAACAAACACCCTCTTCCAACAACATAAGAGAAGACCCTATACATGGACATCACCCGATGGTCAACACAAAATCAGATCAATTATATTGTTTGCAGCCAAAGATGGAGAAGCTCTATACAGTCAGCAAAAACAAGACCAGGAGCTGACTGTGGCTCAGACCATGAACTCCTTATTGCCAAATTCAGACTGAAATTGAAGAAAATAGGAAAACCACTAGACGATTCTGGTATGACCAACATCAAATCCTTTATGATTATACAGTGGAAATCAGAAATAGATTTAAGGGCATAGATCTGATAGACAGAGTGCCTGATGAACTATGGAATGAGGTTCGTGACATTGTACAGCAGACAGGGATCAAGACCATCCCCAAATGCAAAAAAGCAAAATAGCTGTCTGAGGAGTCTTTACAAATAGTTGTGAAAAGAAGAGAAGCAAAAACCAAAGGAGAAAAGGAAAGATATAAATATCTGAATGCAGAGTTCAAAGAATAGCAAGAAGAGATAAGAAAGCATTATTCAGCAATCAATGAAAGAAATAGAGGAAAAAACAGAATGGGAAAGACTAGAGATCTCTTCAAAAAATCAGAGATACCAAAGGAAATTTCATGCAAAATTGGCTAGATAAACGAAGAAATTGTATGGACCTAACAGAAGTAGAAGAAATTAAGAAGAGGTGGCAAGAATAACAGAAGAACTGTACAAAAAGATCTTATGACCAGATAATCACGATGGTGTGATCACTGACCTAAGCCAGACATCCTGGAATGTGAAGTCAAGTGGGCCTTAGAAAGCATCACTACAAACAAAGCTAGTGGAGGTGATGGAATTCCAGTTGAGCTATTCCAAATCCTGAAAGATGATGCTATGAAAGTGCTTCACTCAATATAGCATCAAATTTGGAAAACTCAGCAGTGGCCACAGGACTGGCAAAGGTCAGTTTTCATTCCCATCCCAAAGAAAGGCAATGCCAAAAAATGCTCAAACTACCGCACAATTGCACTGATTTCACACATTAGTAAAGTAATGCTCAAAATTCTCAAAGCCAAACTTCAGCAATACGTGAACCGTGAAGTTCCTGATGTTCAAACTGGTTTAGAAAAGGCAGAGGAACCAGAGATCAAATTGCCAGCATCCGCTGGATCATGGAAAAAGCAAGAGAGTTCCAGAAAAGCATCTATTTCTGCTTTATTGACTATGCCAAAGCCTTTGACTGTGTGGATCACAATAAACTGTGGAAAATTCTTAAACAGATGGGAATACCAGACCACCTGATCTGCCTCTTGAGAAATTTGTATGCAGGTCAGGAAGCAAGAGTTAGAACTGGACATGGAACAACAGACTGGTTCCATATAGGAAAAGAAGTACATCAGGGCTGTATATTGTCATCCTGCTTGTTTAACTAATATGCAGTGTACATCACGAGAAATGCTGGACTGGAAGAAAAAAGCTGGAATCAAGATTGCTGGGAGAAATATCAATAACCTCAGATATGCAGATGACACCACCCTTATGGCAGAAAGTGAAGAGGAACTAAAAAGCCTCTTGATGAAGGTGAAAGTAGAGAGTGAAAAAGTTGGCTTTAAGCTCAACATTCAGAAAACAAAGATCATGGTATTCGGTCCAATCACTTCATAGGAAATAGATGGGGAAACAGTGGAAACAGTGTCAGACTTTATTTTTTTAGGCTTCAAAATCACTACAGATGGTGACTGCAGCCATGGAATTAAAAGACGCTTACTCCTTGGAAGGAAAGTTATGACCAACCTAGATAGCATATTCAAAAGCAGAGACATTACTTTGCCAACAAAGGTCCATCTAGTCAAGGCTATGGTCTTTCCTGTGGTCATGCATGAATGTGAGTGCTGGACTGTGAAGAAGGCTGAGCGCCCAAGAGTTGATGCTTTTGAACTGTGGTGTTGGAGAAGACTCTTGAGAGTCCCTTGGACTGCAAGGAGATCCAACCAGTCCATTCTGAAGGAGATCAGCCCTGGGCTTTCTTTGGAAGGAATGATGCTAAAGCTGAAACTCCAGTACTTTGGCCACCTCATGCAAAGAGTTGACTCATTGGAGAAGACTCTGATGCTGGGAGGGATTGAGGGCAGGAGGAGAGGGGGAGGACAGAGGATGAGATTGCTGGATGGCATCACTGACTCGATGGACGTGAGTCTCAGTGATCAGGAGTTGATAATGGCCAGGGAGGCCTGGCATGCTGCCATTCATGGGGTCACAAAGAGTCGGACATGACTGAACGACTGATCTGATCTGATCTGATCAGTACAAAAGCATGATTCTGTTTTCCAAACTTTCTGAAAAGAAGTCTTTGCTTGACTGCATGGCCTTTCAAAACACTTTTTGTTTTTTTATCTTTAATTACTTTGCTCCCCATTGCATTAACTCCTCTTGAAAGAGTCATTTATCTTTCCTGACACAAATTCTTCTTTTCCAAACACTCTTTAACCTTATCACCACTTGCTTTTCCTTGTCTTTTGTTTCTGTACTTCTTATTACTTTGAAATATAATATTGATTTCTATTATGTTGATTGTGTTTGTCTTTATTTCCCTGAGAAAATATAGTTTCCTTGATGTTTGCAATAGTTTCTATCTCTTGTTCACTGATAGTCAACAAGAATCTATATGGTTGGCCATAAGGTAAAGGTCAAAAATATTTGTTGAATGAATTGATGAAGGAATGCTTAACTGTTGTCTTTCCCTCAGCATCTGCATGTACTTAATATTATATGTTTCATATTTCTTGATTTAGTCCACTGTATTATCTTGACGGTGACTGCAGCCATGAAATTAAAAGACGCTTACTTCTTGGAAGGAAAGTTATGACCAACCTAGATGGCATATTCAAAAGCAGAGACATCACTTTGCCAACAAAGGTTCGCCTAGTCAAGGCTATGGTCTTTCCTGTGGTCATGTATGGATGTGAGAGCTGGACTGTGAAGAAGGCTGAGCGCCCAAGAGTTGATGCTTTTGAACTCTGGTGTTGGAGAAGACTCTTGAGAGTCCCTTGGACTGCAAGGAGATCCAACCAGTCCATTCTGAAGGAGATCAGCCCTGGGATTTCTTTGGAAGGAATGATGCTAAAGCTGAAACTCCAGTATTTTGGCCACCTCATGCGAAGAGTTGACTCATTGGAGAAGACTCTGATGCTGGGAGGGATTGGGGGCAGGAGGAGAAGGGGACGACAGAGGATGAGATGGCTGGATGGCATCACTGACTCGATGGATGTGAATCTGGGTGACCTCCGGGTGTTGGTGATGGATAGGGAGGCCTGGCGTGCTGCGGTTCATGGGGTGGCAAAGAGTCGGAGCTACTAATTAGACTGAGCGACTAATCTGATCTGATTATCTTGACAATTTTTAAGCCAATCTACTATTGTAGCTAACTGATGTCTCTTACATTTGCATGTGGATTCTTTACCACTGAGCCACTTGGGAAGCCCTGTATCTATAAAGAGGAATTATGAAATATAGATTAAAAATCCTTGTATGGTATAGTTAGCAAAATAAAAGACTAAAATATATAAGAACAAATAGTGTGAAAAAATGATTAAAATAAAAAGAATTTTTAATAAAATAAAATAAAATTTTAAAGTTACAAATCCACTAAACAAGTTGAATAGAATTTTAAACAAAGATTAAGGGAATTAGTAAGGTGAAAATATAAGTGAAAACTTACATAAAATTCAATATATTTTTTCATGAAAAGCAAAAATTTGAAATAGGTTCTAAGAATTTAAGACAGAATAAGATATTTTAGAGAATTTTCTTCACATTTCTAGAGAATGAAATAAATAAAATGAAGAAAAAGTATAGATACTCTTGCCTGTAAAATCCCATGGACGGAGGAGCCTGGTTGGCTGCAGTCCATGGGGTCGCTAAGAGTTGGACACAACTCAGCGACTTCACTTTGACTTCTCACTTTCATGCATTGGAGAAGGAAATGGCAACCCACTCCGGTGTTCTTGCCTGGAGAATCCCAGGGACGGGGGAGCCTGGTGGGCTGCCATCTATGGGGTTGCACCAAGTCGGACACGACTGAAGTGACTTAGCCTTAGCATAGCATATAAATACATAGAAAGATAAGAATAAATAAACACTTGCAAAGGAGATATTGACCATCACTTATGTATTTTCTGATAATGACCATTTTTTCATACCAACCAAAGGGAAAGCAGGAATACCTGGTACCCATGATTAAATGAGGCATGAAATTGAATGGACCACATCCAGAACAAGGAAGGAGAAGGGAGATCTGTTTTATCACTCTAGCATGTTACTTAAGGAAAATAAAAGTGCACAGAAGGATAACAGTACACCCCAGTTCTCATATGGAGGTAGAGACCTAGAGGAATTAGTTGTTTTTAAAGGCAGAAGAAACAATAGATAACATATATATTATTTGACTTTGTGACCTTGAGGACGTTTGTGTGTTTGTGTGTGTGTATTCTGATCTATAAATTACTATAAGTACAAAGCTTCAAAAAACTGAAAAACTTACTCCCCCCACCAAAATACTTATACTTTGATGACTGACTCAGAGATACTCACTTCCCCTTACTTGAAGATTTTAACCATTTGCAATATTCACAAAGTCTTTTTCTCTTTTCTTTTTGTAATTATCAAAGGAATACTGTAAAACTGAGCTGACTCAAAGGGCAAATTGTCTTATTTTCTACCTTCTTTTATCCCAAATCTACATCATGGAAGCTGCCTCTCAGCCAGGATTTTGTACTCAAGGGCGAACATATTAGGCATATGTGTGTCTAAAATGATGAAGAAACAAATCATCACAAAAGCTGCCATCATTAGATTAGAGAGAGAGAGCTTAAAGAATTTCTCCAAGCATAACTTTTAAAAGCACATGTTTGTTGAACATCTTTTCATGTGTTTGTTAGCCATCTGTATGTCTTCTTTGGAGAAATGTCTATTTAGTTCTTTGGCCCATTTTTTGATTGGGTCATGGAGAGGGAGAAGGTGGGATGATTTGGGAGAATGGCATTGAAATATGTATAACATCATATATGAAACGAGTCACCAGTCCAGGTTCGATGCACAATACTGGATGCTTGGGGCTGGTGCACTGGGACAACCCAGAGGGATGGTATGGGGAGGGAGGAGGGAGGAAGGTTTGGGATGGGGAGTGCATGTATGCCTGTGGCGGATTCATTTTGATATATGGCAAAACCAATACAATATTGTAAAGTTAAATAAAATAAAATTAAAATTTAAAAAAAGCACATGTTTGGATTTTTATGTTGTTGTTTGACTTTATTCCTGTGATTTTATTAAATACAGACTCAGAGCTAAGAAAATAGAGAAACCTGATTTGATTTTGTTGTACTTACTGATAAAATGTCCTAATTAGTTTAATCCTCAAAGTTAGTGCAGATGTGAAGAAAATGACACTTCCTTTGACAAAAATACTTAATAAAAAAGACATCTGCTTGAGGAATTCTATCTAATGTTTCAGAATATTCAGAGTAGAAAGATTTCCCATTAGTTACAAGTTTCCTGAAGAACATACTTCCCTTCCTTTCTATGCCAAACATTGTGTTTCTGAATAATGAAAGACATTGTATCCTTAGAAAAAGTTAAACTCAAACTCCCAAACTAATTATCTTTCATTTGAACATTCTCTTTACTAAACCTGGCATCTAGATGACTTAGGTTAACAGTAACTTCTGAATTATGCAAAGAAATGAAAGAGGACAAAAGTGTCTCACAGCACTCAAGGTCATAATGCTGTGCACAGTACTTGGGGTTAGAAAGTCTAGACTATTGGTTTTTGCATTAGCAAGTTTCCCAATTTTGCTTTCCATTCCCTTTGGTCACAGAATTTACAGGTGTGAATCCATAAACTGTATTTTTTTTTCTTTAAGGCATAAATAAAGGATAAATATGTTGCCTCTTACATAATTAATAATGAAAATTTTACTGAGCTTTTCTTCTATCTTCAGTAACTCAAAGAAGGTTTTGTCAAATTTATTGATGCTCAAATAAAATTTTGTTTTTTAACTGCACAATAAATAAAACAATAATAAGAGAAATAAATGCCACAAAATTTTCTTACTTGGTATTTTTTTATATAAACAGACATTTTTAGTAGATTATTTTAATCTGTACATTGTATTTTTAACTTATTTTATATTGATGACAGTTGACTGGCAATGCTGTGTTAGTTTCAGATTACACATTGAAATTTTATTAGTATTATTTTCAAATAATCTGATAATTGTCAGGAGTATAACATTTTGAAATTGAAAACTACATTTTCAAACATGTAATTACCATTTCTCATTGTACATACAGCTCACTGCTGTGTAGCTATTGAGTGATCCAAATATTTATGCCCATATTAAAGTACAGGCTTTTAAAGTAAGTTTTGCAGCTCAATATAGAGTCATTTTTAAAAACAAAACAAAACAAAAACAACAATCCCAAACAGCTTGAACACATTTCAATTATAGTTAAGATTAGTTTTTAATTATTAGTGTTATTATTAGTGACAAATGATATGATAAAATTATTGCTGTAATATTGATTTTAAAACATTTAAACAGCTTAAGAGGAATGCTTGAAATAAAATTGGCAAAATACTGATAGCTGTTATGTATGTGTAGTATTTATAAAAGAAGTTTTTCCTCTACTTATGTGTGTATATTAAAAAATTGAAACACAAGATAACAAGATTATTACTATTATTCAGAGTCATTTATAGGAAATAGAAATTTTACCACCAAAATATTATTAAATGGTTGAATGGTTAGAGATTTTCTATATTATAAAGCATCGTGTTGTTCGTTGTTCAGTCGCTCAGTTGTGCCAACTCTACAGCCCCATGGACTGCAGCACTCCAGGCTTCCCTGTCCTTCACTATCTCCCAGAGCTTACTCAAACTCATGTACATTGATTGGTCAGTGATGCAATCCAACCATCTCATCCTCGGTCATCCACTTCTCCTCCTGCCTTCAATCTTTCCCAGCATCAGGATCTTTTTCAATGAGTCAGTTCTTCCCATCAGGTAGCCAAAGTATTGGAACTTCAGCTTCATCATCAGTCCTTCCAATGAACATTTAGGGTGGATTTCCTTTAGGATTGACTGGTTTGATCTCCTTACTGTCCAAGGGGAATCTTAGGAGCCTTCTCCAACACAACAGTTCAAAAGCATCAATTCTTCAGTGCTCAGCCTTCTTTATGATCCAACTCACATATCTGTATATGACTCCTGGAAAGACCATAGCTTTGGCTATACAGACTTTGTCCTTCTTTGGGATTGGAATTAAAGCTGACCTTTTCCAGTCCTGTGGTCACTGCTGAGTTTTCCAAATTTGCTGGCATATTGAGTGCAGCACTTTCACAGCATCATCTTTTAGGATTTGAAATAGTTCAGCTAGAATTCCATCATCTCCACTAGTTTTGTTTGTCGTAATGCTTCCTTAGCCCCACTTGACTTCACACTCCAGGGTGTCTGGCTCTAGGTGAGTGACCACACCATCCTGGTTGTCCGGGTCATTAAGACTTTATGATATAGTTCTTCTGTGTATTCTTGCCAACTCTTCTTAACCTCTTCTTCTATTAGGTACATACTATTTCTGTCCTTTATTGTGCCAGTCTTTGCATGAAATATTCCCTTGGTATTGTTTACTTTTCTTGATGAAATCTCTAGTCTTCCTTATTCTATTTTTTTCCCTCTATTTCTTTGCATTGTTCATTTAAGAAGGCTTTAAGAGGTATTGTTTGATCAGTAATGAATATTCTCTTTAGTGGCCAGCTAACTTTGAATGAACTACATACATAAAATGCAAAAATTAAAGAACATCAATGAAAGCAAAAGCTGGTTCTCTAAAAAAAGATAGCAAAAATAAGAAATCAAAATTAACACAACATTGTAAATCAAATAATAAAAATAAATATATAGCCAGCGAACCAAGAAAAATGAGACATAAATTAATATCATGAATGAATGAAGTATCATTATATTCATTCCATGGACAACAAATTTGATAACAAAGATGAAAATGAACTGATTTCTTAAAAACCCTAAGGATTCACACAAGAAAAATGCATCACTGGAGCAGATCTATCACAACTAAAGAGACTGAGTCAATAATTACTAATTTTCCAAAATGAAGACATCAGAACCAGATAGTTTCACTAGTGAATTATTCCAAATATTAAAGCAAGATATACTTCCATTTATCTACAGTGTCATCGAGAAAATAGAAGCACAGGGAATACATCCTAGAATCACCATAACACTAAAACCAAGAAAAAGAAATGTTTAAAAGGGAAAACTACAATGAAACATTACTCTTGAACATGCACGCCAAAGCCCTCAACATTTTTTAGTAAACTTAATTGAACAATGTATTAAAAATATATATAATTGATAAATGTAATTTGTTCCATGAATGCAAGACTGATTTAACTCTAAAATATCAAGGTAATATAGAGTGTCAATACAGTAATACAAATGATTTTAAAAATCGGACACCTACTCATGATATAAAATAAACAAAAAGACTAAAACAGCCAGAATAGTTAGAAGAGATGAAGATTTCCTAAACTTGATAAAACAATCTGCTGCTAAGTTGTGGCAGTCGTGTCTGACTCTGTGCAACCCCATAGAGGGCAGCCCACCAGGCTCCCCAGCCCCTGGGCTTCTCCAGGCAAGAACACTGGAGTGGGTTGCCAGTCCCTTCTCCAATTCATGAAAGTGAAAGTGAAGTCGCTCAACTGTGTCCAAATGTCTGGGACCTCATGGACCGTAGCCTACCAGGCTCCTCTGTCCACGGGATTTTTGAAGCAAGAGTACTGGAGTGGGATAAAACAATCTACAAAAACATAAAAATCATATAAATTAACATCTTATTTATCAATAAAAAACTAAGATTTTCCACTACAAGTTCTGGAGCAAGATAAAGATATCTTCTCACCACTCCTATAAATGTAATGCTGGGAGCACTAGCTAGTGCAGTGAGACAAGAAAAAGGAATACAAATTATCCATATTGGAAAGGAAAAATAAACTTTGTTCACAGACAACAAAATTGTCTATCTATATTTGTCAATCATAACATAATTTTTACTTTTGTTTTTAATCCCAGCTTCTCACTCCCTTTTTCTTCCCACTTCTTCATCCCACTAATTCATCTTGACTTGATAAAGAATAATCTCTATGTATTTTCTGTGTTCCTATAATTAATTGTAAGTATATATGTATAGATATTTCTATGCATACTCAAGAGCTTGGTTTTAAGTAATCATTATATACATGTTTCTGACTTTGCTTCTCTCAATAAACAATGACTTCTGAAAATTCTCCTAATATATTTCAAATTTATCATTTTGATTGGATATTGTTTACTAATCAGTATGTAAAATAATTTGTAAATCTTTCAACTAATATTAATTTTGTTTGGAAATTTTACCACTGTAAATAGTGAGACAGTAAACACCTTTACATTGATTTATTTTTTTCATTCCTATACTAGTATTTATAAGACATAAATTTCCAGGAATGGGTAGTTGGATTAATGTTTATAAATTTACCCTAAAAATGTTGGTTTATATTTTATAATTCAAATATACATGTATTAAAATTTATACGTACACTACTATAGCTTACTAATAAATTTGTGTTATTATAATTGCCAAATCATGGCAATCAGTGTTGTTTTTGAAATACACGTTAATTTCATAATAACTTCAATATTACCTTTGGTTTACACAACCTCTTTCTAAACTGCTTATTTCTCATTTTCATTAACCCTCCATATTATTTTCAAAAGTAGACTTGGGTATCACCTATCCCCAATTACTGTTATACTAAATCTAAAATGAAAAAGACTTCCAATGGATCATTTTTAATAGTAATTATTCAAAATGCTAAAATGATTTCATTCAGTGAAATGCACATCTATCCTGCTATATTTAAATACAGCTGCTTTGGCTCTCACTTCAATAAGTATTCATTTTCTTTAAATATAATGACCCTTCTTATATGGAATACAAGATATTCGGTCACCTGCCAGCAGTCTTCTCTCAAGCTAACTAATTATTCCTTTAAGCTTTATTCATATCTTGTATTTCCAAGATTTAGATTATTAATTTTTCTCCCTTATCCATGCACCGCATAGTTTTTTTTCTATATCTTTTTTGGCCTTAAGACTTTCTGCAAAAGTTAGAATCTAGCCAAGTATGGAATGAGGCATTTTTTAGATTTCTAAATTTTGTAGTTCTAATACTCAAAATTTTAAAACAATCTCTATGAACTTAGAGAAAATTAATCATTTTAGTGAGTATATATCTTAATTCAATGCATTATTACTATATTCAATGAAATAAATGAAAGGTCTGTTTCAACAAACTACTGCTATTTTTTTTCTAGAAATGTCCGTGAAAGTAATTGAAGAAGGATATATTATTATAAAAAGAGACTAGCAACTTTCTTCCACCCCTTTTTTAGCTGTGTATTTCTGTGCCTCAGAGATAGCTCATGCGTCTGTTCTTCTTTGTGCCCACTCTCTTTGGATGTGCATAGTTTTAATTGTCATGACTACCATTGTTATGCTCATGACTTCTTGACAGTTACCATACTTACAAATATGTCTTCACTTTCACTCATTTAACTCCACAAAATATCTGAATGAAAAAATCCTGAAACACAGTCATTATTAGTAAAGCATCTACCACATATCCAGTCATCCAAGTCTCCAGCTTTAGAGTTACCAAGACAGTTCATATGCCCTCAACAACTCTTTACCATCACAACTAATTTTGACCGTCTAAATAAGTTTCAACTTATTTTATGGCCTTAACTTGTTGTTGTTTATTTGCTAAGTCATGTCCAACTCTTTTGTGACACCATGAACTGTAGCCAGCCAGTCTAATCTGTCCATGGAATTTCCCAGGCAAGAATATTGGAGTGGGTTTCCTTCTTCTGGGGATATTCCCAACCCAGGGAAGGAATAACATCTCCTCCATTGGCAGACAGATTCTTTGCCATGGAGTCACCTGGGAAGCCTCAAGGCCTTAATATTACTTGACTTTTTTTTTTCCTTTTTCCTACTTTTGCATATTAACAGGTAATATCTCTTCTCTACTAACCAAAATCTCCTCCCAAATAACCATGATGGTGTGGTCACTCGCCTAGAACCAGATACTGGAATGCAAGGTCAAATGGGCCCTAGGAAGCAACACCAGGAACAAAGTTAGTGGAGGTTATGGAATTCCAGTTGAGCTACTTCAAATCCTAAAAGATGATGTGGTTAAGGTGTTTTACTCAATATGCCAGCAAGTTTGGAAAACTCAGCAGTGGCCACAGAAATAGAAACAGATCAGTTTTCATTCCAATCCCAAAGAAGGGCAATGCCAAAGAATGTTCAAACTACTGCACAATTGCACTCTTCTCACACACTATCAAAGTAATGCTCAAAATTCTCCAAGCCAGGTTTCAACAGTACATGAACTGTGAACATCCAAATGTTCAAAATGCTTTTAGAAAAGGCAGAGAAACCAGATATCAAATTGCCATCATCTATTGCATCATTGAGAAGGCAAGAGAGTTCCAGAAAAACATCTATTTCTGCTTAATTGATTACACCAATGCCTTTGACTGTGAGGATCACAGCAACCTGAAAAAATTTCTAGAGAGATGGGAATACCAGACTACCTTACCTGTCTCCTGAGAAATCTGTATGCAGGTCAAGAAGCAACAGCTAGAACTGGACATGAAATGATACAAATCGGGAAAGTAGTATATCAAGGCTATATATTGTCACCCAGCTTATTTATCTTATATGCAGAGCACATATCAAATGCCAGGATGGATGAAGCACAAGCTGGAATCAAAATTGTGGGAGAAATATCAATAACCTCAGACATGCAGATGACACCTCTCTTACAGCAGAAAGCAAAAAGCTAAAGAGCCTTTTGATGAAAGTGAAAGAAGAGAATGAAAGAGCTTGCTTAAAACTCAGCATTGGCATCTGCTCCCATCACTTCATGGCAAATAGATGGGGAAACAATGGAAACAGTGGCTGACTTTATTTTGGGGGGCTCCAAAATCACTGCAGATGGTGACTGCAGCCATGAAATTAAAAGATGCTTACTCCTTGGAAGAAAAGCTATGACCAACCTAGACAGGATACTAAAAAGTAGAGACATCTTTGCCAACAAAGTTTCATCTAGTCAAAGCTATGGTTTTTCCAGTAGTCATGTATGGATGTGAGAGTTGGACTATAAAGAAATCTGATTGCTAAAGAATTGATACTTTTAACTGTGGTATTGGAAAAGACTCTTGAGAGTCCTTTGGATTACAAGGAGATCCAACCAGTCAATCCTAAAGGAAATCAGTCCTGAATATTCATTGGAGGGACTGATGCTGAATCTCTAATACTTTGATCTCCTGGTGTGAAGAACTGATTCATTGGAAAAGACCCTAATGCTGGGAAAGATTGAAGGCAGGAGTAGAAGTGGACGACAGAGGATGAAATGGTTGGGTGGCATCACCGACTCAATAGACATGGGTTTGAGTAAGCTCCGAGAGTTGGTGATGGACAGGGAGGCCTGGCAGGCTGCAGTTCATGGGGTCACAAAGAGTTGGACATGACTGAGCAACTGAACTAAATTGAACTAACCAAAATATGCATCATCCTTTGCAGTGAAATAATCTCTTATTCTTCTTGACATTACTTTTAACCATTAAAAATTCATCCACCTTTCACATTTCAGTTGGCTTTAGAAAGTCAAATGTTATGATATTATTAGTTGGTAAAATCCCTTATACATCTCTCCATATTTCACCAAAGTGAATCCTGCTTGCAGTGGTACATGAGAACTTCAAAAACTGACATCATCTTCCATCAATAACTGCTTAATAATTTTCAGCTCGGTAAAATACCAAACTGCTTATGGCCTTATATTAATTTCACTCTTATGATTCCATTTCCTAGTTCATTCTAGGTTTCCCTACTAATCACTATTTACTGGTCTATAATATCTATCTTGAAATTACTTCAAGAAGACATCTCTGAGCCCTCTCTAATTACTATTCTTCTTGTGCTTTTCTAGCATTGGGAATGTGACTTTTTCATACCATCTATCATAATAAATCACATTTTTAAAATTGATGCTCTTTTTTAAAAATCCTTGAAGACTGGTAACTTGTTTAATTTTCTTCTTAACCTCAACAGTTGTAATATTGATTGACAGAATAAATTATCTACAAATGTTCTTCAAAATGAAATATTTGAAAATAGTTGCTGAACCCACATCAGGTATGTCTTGGGGCCAAATTTGAGTTTGTCCAGGTAAGCTCCTATCACGGACATATATAACAATATAAATTCATATATACCTTGGAAAATTAAAAAAGTAAAAGTTCTTGAAGATAGTAGTGAATGAACAAAATCAGGCAGGTTATGAAGTCAAAACTTGAAAGAAGAATAAGGCATCAGGTAACTGATCACATTTTTTTGGATTTTTCTTAAGAGAAGGCTACAGCTGGAGGTACAAATGGTGTCTAATAAAACTTCCAATTAATACTCACAAACTTTCTAGTGTGAAGAACCTATAACAGAAATTAGTGTAATCTAAATTCTGTAAAGTTAATAGGGAGCATTCTCATATAAAGTTTTTGCCCCACTCTCTCTTTCTTCCCCTTCTGGAAATGTTCAGTTACACTTAAGGTAGAACTTTTAACCATGTTATATAATGTATGTAGTATACTCTTTTCTGATGTTTCATCATTGTTTCCATTTTGCTTTTAGTTTGTATATTTTTCAGTTGTCCTCTTTTCCATTTTCCAATGTACTCTTCAGCTGTGTCCAACCTACTGTATAATTTATTTTGTTTTTAATGGTAGTGATTATATATTTCATTCCAAGAATTCCTTGGTATTATTTAAAGGGCTTCTTTTTCCCTGATGAAATTTTATATCTCACTATCTGTTTTCACAAATATATTAATCTCATTAAGTTTTTAAAGTCCATGTTTGATAAATTGAGAATCTAGATGATTTGAGTCAATTTTAATCATTGCTATTTTTCACTTTGTCTGACTATTACTTATTTGACAGAATATCTGAAATAGAGTATAAAAATACAAGAATCTATGGATACTATTGTCTTTACTCAAAGAAGCTGTATTTAGTCATCGGAAAAAGAGTTAAATTAGGGTCAATTCACCTCAGTTGAAATGCTATTTTTCAGATTTGTCTGATCTCTTTCCTGTTTGCTCTTAACTCTATGAATTAGCCTACCAAAGATTTAATTGAGAGTATGGAATGCTAACTTATGTATACTATTCCTTCTTCATAGTTCCTAATTCTAATCTTTATCTCCTCAGAAACAAGAATTCTGGTAGTCTTATTGAACTCATCACCATTTTAATGACAGATGGTTTCTGCTTGAACAGCCTAGGAATTTGGAATCACATCAACAGGGAAAAGTGTGCAAAATGTCAGATTAATTCCTCACTGAGAATTTACTGCTACAAGTATGGCTGCCTTGGCTGTCCTGAATCCAATATTTCTGTCTCCAGCCCTGTAAACTGCTAAAATCTCTGATTGGCTAAGCTCTTCCTGAGGTTTCTGCTTGTATTTTTAGTCTTGCTCCCTATGATGCATATCAGCAAATGGCTTGTTGGAAAAGCAAAGTGCCAGATTCACCACAGTGATGTTCTCTTCTCTCTAGGAACTTGGTCCCTTCAATCTCAGCCAATTTTGTGGCTTTCTGATGTCTTCAAGCTAATTTTTTTTAACCCATTATACTACTCTTTGGTGGGAGTTTTGATCTGCTAAAAATTAGACTATTTTATATAGAGGTGATACTATTTTTCATAAATAAGAAACAAAAACAATACATTGTTGTTACTGTTCAGTTGCTTCTTCATGTCCGACTCTTCAACTCCACAGACTGCAGCATGTCAGGCTTCCCTGTCCTTCATCATCTCCCAGAGCTTGCTCAGACTCATATCTATTGACTTGGTGATGCTATCCAACTATCTGATCCTCTGTCGTCCCCTTCTTCTCTTGCCTTCATTCTTTCCCAGCATTAGGGCCTTTTCCAAAGAGTCAGCTCTTTGCATCAGGTGGCCAAAATATTGGAGCTTCAACTGAACAGAAAAACTTCATTGCTAAGTGAAATTCTTATTATTTATAATTTCCTATTTACTAAAAATATTACTTAAGTTTCTATCCCTTTTTATCAAGAAAAAGTGAGCTCTATAAACTTAGGATCAGTTCAGTTCAGTTCCGTCCCTCAGTTATGTCTGACTCTTTGGGATCCCATGAATCGCAGCATACCAGGCCTCCCTGTCCATCACCAACACCCAGAGTCTACCCAAACCCATGTTCATCAAGTCAGTGATGCCATCCAGCCATGTCATCCTCTGTCATCCTCTTCTTCTCCTGCCCCCAATCCTTCCCAGCATTAGGGTCTTTTCCAATGAGTCAACTCTTCACAAGAAGTAGCCAAAGTATTGGAGTTTCAGCTTCAACATGAGTCCTTCCAATGAATATCCAGGACTGATCTCCTTTAGAATGGACTGGTTGGATCTTCTTGCAGGCCAAGGGACTCTCAAGAGTCTTCTCCAACACCACAGTTCAAAGCATCAATTCTTTGGCTATAATCTAATTTTATATACTGTTTAATTACTTAATTTACAACAGATATATAACATTTTGCTTATACAGAAGCATGTGCTATTTTCATTTCATTTAATCCATAAATGGATTAAAAATGAATTGGGTATTAGAAAATAAGCTAATTCTCTTTTCATTATTTCAAAATTCTGTCCATTTAATTTCATATGAATAGAATAAAAACACAAATTATTTCATGCTTCCATGCATGTCTTTCCATTGACATTTAAGTATTATTATATATGGGGTTTCCTAGGTTATTCTATGATAAAGAACCTGCCTGCCAATGCAGGAGACATTAGAGATGCAGGTTCAATCCCTTGGTGGGAAAGATCCCTTGGAGCAGGGCATGGCAACCCACTCCAGTATTCTTGCTTGGAGAATCCCATGTAAAGAGGAGCCTGGCGGTCTATAGTCCATAGAGTCGCAAAAAGTCAGACATCACTGAAGCAACTTAGCATACAGGCACGCATTATTATATATATCAATATTTATAATACTGATACTACATTTTGCTTTTTGTAAAAGCCTTTCCAGAAAGGGAGAAAGTGGAAGATAGAGAACATTTTTTTTTAATTTCCCAGGAATAGTTAGGAGTCATGTATACATATTATTTATTTCATAATATTTGAAATACATTATGTTGGATAGGATTATCAGTGCCGTCTTATAGAGAAGAAAATTAAGATCTAGAAATGATAAATGTTTGTTAAGTGGCAAAAATTAAATTTATTGTATCCACTATATAACTGCACATTTTAAAATCAGTAACAATAATATATATGGTGTGTGTTTGTGTCATTGCTTCCCTGGGTTGAGCAGATCCCCTGAAGAAAAACATGGAAACTCACTACAGTATTCTTGCCTGGAGAATCCCATGAATATGTCATTGATATTTCAAGATTAATCTTTGACCCATTTTCCAAAGTTGTTTTAAGTTTATTACTTATTCTTGAAAGATATCACATATTTGAAGATATCTTTAAAATCCATCAAACTTCAAATTCTCTTTCCTAGGGCCAAAATAATAAGATATTTATATATATACTTATTGTATATCTTGGATATTTTTAGAAGGAACAAGTTTTAAACTTTATAACATAAAACTTCAATTACAGAAAATCTTCATAAATATCAATATTTGTCTTTGTCCAGACTGTTTACAAATTGCCTCTTATACATACATGGTTATGATAGAAAAATATTTGTAAATTGATAATTCTATATTTCTTCTTTAACATTTTTAAAGAGAGGGCTGAGCTGCCAGGTGGCAGAGTAGCCAACTGTTTCTTTAACAGTGAAAAGTGAAAGAGTTAAGTCTTTAATCTCTTCGTCTGATGGTAATAAGCAAGAGTCTAAAATTGGAGAAAACATTGACTCCCCCAGTTCCATTTTCCCCATGAAGCAGTGCACCGATGGAGGGGTGTCTCATTATTGAAGGAGCCTCAACAAAGGCTCTGTCAGTTTTCTGATCTGGTCACTGGGGACAGGTTGAGAAAAGAGAACTAAGTGTGAAAAATTTCTAGATGTTGAGTAAGAGTCTGGCAAAGTGTCTTCAAGGTCCCTTCCTACCTCTACTCCCCTTCTCACACACAGAAGTAGGCATAGGCAGAGGAAGCAGAAGTCATTTGCACAGGGACTCAAAAAGAGATCTAGAAGGGAAAGTGCCAGGTGGAGTGCCAATGCACAGAGAACCTGGCTGGCCAGGAAGCCTGCCTCCTTGACTGGAACACCCTTTCAGAGACTGCAGTGTGCTGGCTTTACACCAAATTTGGCAGGGCCCCTTTCATGTGAAGACTGTCAGGAGATCCTTCTTCATAAGTGCATGTGGTCAAGCCTGAAAAGCAGGCTTTACAACAGAAAGGATTTTAACTGGGAGCCAGACTCCTCAAATAGAGTTAGGTAAATATCAAGTTTTAAAACAGAGGAGAACGTAGGCAAAACACTCTCCGACATACATCACAGCAGGATTCTCTAAGACCCACCTTCTAGAATATTGGAAATAAAAGCAAAAATAAATAAATGGGATCTAATTAAACTTAAAAGCTTCTGCACAACAAAGGAAACTATAAGCAAGGTGAAAAGACAGCCTTCAGAATGGGAGAAAATAATAGCAAATGAAGCAACAGACAAACAGCTAACCTCAAAAATATACAAGCAACTCTTACAGCTCAATTCCAGAAAAATAAAAAACCCAATCAAAAAATGGGCCAAAGAACTTAATAGACATTTCTCCAAAGAAGACATACAGATGGCTAACAAACACATGAAAAGATGCTCAACATCACTCATTATCAGAGAAATGCAAATCAAAATCACTATGAGGTCCCATTTCACGCCAGTCAGAATGGCTGTGATCCAAAAGTCTACAAGCAATAAATGCTGGAGAGGGTGTGGAGAAAAGGGAACCCTCTTACACTGTTGGTGGGAATGCAAACTAGTACAGCCACTATGGAGAACAGTGTGGAGATTCCTTAAAAAAACTGGAAAACTGCCTTATGATCCAGCAATCCCACTGCTGGGCATACACACTGAGGAAACCAGAATTGAAAGAGACACGTGTACCCCAATGTTCATTGCAGCACTGTTTATAATAGCCAGGACATGGAAGTAACCTAGATGTCCATCAGCAGATGAATAGATAAGAAAGCTTTGGTACATATACACAATGGAGTATTACTCAGACATTAAAAAGAATATATTTGAATCAGTTCTAATGAGGTGGGTGAAACTGGAGCCTATTATACAGAGTGAAGTAAGCCAGAAAGAAAAACACAAATACAGTATACTAACGCATATATATGGAATTTAGAAAGATTGTAACAATAACCCTGTATACGAGACAGCAAAAGAGACACCGATGTATAGAACAGTCTTTTGGACTCTGTGGGAGAGGGAGAGGGTGGGATGATTTGGGAGAATGGCATTGAAATATGTATAATATCATATATGAAAAGAGTCACTAGTCCAGGTTCGATGCATGACACTGGATGCTTGGGGCTGGTGCACTGGGACGACCCAGAGAGATGGTATGGGGAGAGAGGAGGGGGGAGGGTTGAGGATGGGGAACACATGTATACCTATGGCAGATTCATTTTGATATATGGCGAAACCAATACAATATTGTAAAGTTAAATAAAATTAAATTTAAAAATAAATAAAATTCCCCAGGGAGAATTAAAACACACACACACACACACACACACACACACACACACACACACACACACACACATCATTTGCTGATTAAAAGGGAAACAGAATATCATTTTCCTCACTTTTTCTATTTGGTCTTCCCTGGGTCAGTGAATGAGGATCTTTCCTTGCTCTCAATAGTGTGACATGTCTAAAGACAGGAACCCTGGAAGAATAAGAGTCACAGCAGTGGATTAGTCACACCTGGTGACTGTGCAGGGGAGGAGAACTCAGAGGTCAGGGGCTCTGCACGTGGCGGCTGGGACCCTGGAAGGCAGTCAAGATCTATAAATGATGGGTTTTTTAATTAGTTCTGTGGGTTCTCAGGGAAGCAAAATTCACGAGATTGAGAAGCAAATGGAAGGTACCTGTTCCTTTTCAGAAAGGAACTAGTTTCATGAGGAGGAGTCTTTCCCATTAGGACAAAGTACATCTGTGAAAACTAAGTCACTTCGGTCAGTGTCCGACTCTGTGCGACCCTATGGGCTGTAGCCTGCCAGACTCCTCTGTGTTTTTCCAAGGTAAGAGTACTGGAGTGGGTTGCCGTTTCCTCCTCCAGGGGATCTTCCCAACCACGGGATCAAACCCATGTCTCCTGTGGTTCCTGGACTGCAGGCTGAATCTTAATCGCTGAGCCACCAGGGAAGCCCAGGTCAGAGTACAGACAGACTGGGGAAATTCTTGAGAGGCTTTTGGACATGTGAGGTTCCAGGTATCAAGGCAGGATTTTAAATTTTAGGTCCACTTGCATTTCTCAGAATTTAATGCAATAAATTTCCTTTCAGTTCAGTTCAGTCGTTCAGTCGTGTCCGATTCGTTGCAACCCCATGCACTGCAGCATGCCAGGCCTTTATCTGAGTTCTGCATATATTGATACCATGTGGTTATTTAGTTCATTTCAAAATATTTCCTTATGATTTCTTTTCTTTGTTCTTTGGGACATTTAGAAGTATATTCTTTAATTTTCAAGTATACGGTACTTTTGTCATTAATTTGTTTGTGTTCCAGGAAGAAAACATACTTTGTATGAAGTTAATTTTTAAAAATTTTGTTGTGACTTGTTTTATACACCAGAATATACTTTTTCTTGATGGATACTCTTATAAAACTGAATAAAATGTACAACTGTTTTGGTGAGTGGATATTCTATAAATATATAATAAGAACATTTTATGATAGAGTTGTTAAGGTCTTCTGTATAATTACAGATTTCCTCTTTATTGTTTTATCACTTATGAGAGAGTGATGTTGAAGTCTGCAACAATAATTGTGAATTTGACTATTATTCCTTCCAATTCCATTATTTTTTCTCATCATGTATTATGCAGGACTATTAATAAGTTCATGTACACATAGGATTGTTGTATCTTCTTGAAAAGTTGACTCATGTCTTTATGTATTATACCGCTTTATTCCTGTCATGCGGAGAAGGAAATTACAACCCACTCCAGTATTCTTACCTGGAGAATCCCATGGACAGAGAAGCCTGGTAGGCTGCAGTCCATGGGGTCACTAAGAGTCGGAAACAACTGAGTGACTTCACTTTCACTTTTCACTTTCATGAATTGGAGAAGGAAATGGCAACCCACTCCATTGTTCTTGTCTGCAGAATCCCAGGGACGGTGGAGCCTGGTGGGTTGACATCTATGGGGTCACACAGAGTCGGACACAACTGAAGTGACTTAGCAGCAGCAGCAGCAGCATTTCTGTCATGAAGCATAATTTGTATGATGTTAATATAGTTACTGAAGTTATTTTTCTTTAGCTTTTGAATAGTATATTATATTCAATTAAAGTTTTTCTTTTCTTGTAAGTTGTATATATTTGGATCTAACTTTCATGTCTAATTTGACAGTATTATAATTTACACCTCTGCCCAAATTCTTCATCTCTTTATACCTGTTGCCTGGCTTTTATATTAGATATTCATACCCACTTTGATGCAATCAAGTCTTAGAATTGCAACATCAGGGTTCCGGGTCTGTTAATAGCTTTTCCTAACAAAAGATTACTTTCCCTTGCCATTTTGTGTATCATAAACTTTAACTGGACGACAGACTTTGTGTGGAAGAAGAAAATAAACTGGAGTGAATATCATTTATACCTAGAAATGAGCTTGTATTTTCCTAAATTCAAATCAGGATAGTCCATGTGGGGTTTCCCAAGTGGCTCAGTGGTAAAGACTCTGCCTGCCAATGCAGGAGACGAGGGTTTGATCCTTGGGTAGGGAAGATCACTTGGAGAAGAAAGTGCAACCCACTCTAGTATTCTTGTCTGGGAAACTCCAAGGACAAAGGAGCCTGGTGAGCTATAGTCCATGGGGTCACAAAGAATTGGACACAGCTGAGCATGCATGCGGGCCATAGTCCATGTAGTCTGTAGTTGTATTGTATTTGTTTTATCATTGCTATAGTTAGTTTCTGTGCTTCACAGGCTTCTAATTATATCAGCAATCAGCTGATTCTATCGTATGTTTTTCGTGGGACCTACATGTCAGAGGATTTTTCTGTTCCACAGTCAGCACTCTCTGGGTCCTGTATACAGCTTTCCCTGATATCTGGTAGTAAAACATTCCTATGAAACTTTGTAGAAGCAGAAGGAAAAGAAGCAATTACATTAGGACACATCTTGCAAATGAACGCACAACATAAATTGAGATAAATCACAGATGTTCATAGACACAGTTCAAAGCTATGGCAGCTTGATGCTGAGATGCTGAGTGTGGTTCCCAAGGAAGAGTTTGGCTGTTGCACTCTCATTGCTGCTCAGGGTACGAGCTGCAAAACAATCATGGAAAATTATTTTCACTTTTGCCTTTTTTCATAAAAGTACAGCTTCTTTTCAGATTCTTTCAGTTAGTGAAAACAGGTACTGATGTAAATCCTTATAAAAGCAAAGTGCGGTAAAGTGAATTTTCCAAAAGAGGGGGATACCTATACAGGTACTGAAGCAAAGGGCTAGTCCCGGGAAGTGGAGTTTAGGTACTATTTGTCATGTACAAGACTCACAGCAGAGGCAACAAGGTTCTCTGATTCACTGGGGTGGCCTTGGTCTCAAGAATATTCCGTGTTTCTGGGACCCATGGTAGAATTTTCTCCCATTGCTTTTCCTCCTCTCCCATGAGTGTCCGTTCTGTAACTCTGGGTGGTTTGGAGCAGGAGGGTTTCACTAAAACTTCCACAGTGGTAGCAGCTCTCCACTTTGCATCAGTACAAGATTCCAAGCCCAGATGTGTTTTCTGCCTCTCCCGAAAAGTACATGGCTTTTACTCCTCCTCCTCCAGGGTGGTATCACAACTTTGTCTGGAATTAATGGCAGGGACTGTGCTCTAGTGGAAGACTGCAGATTCTTGTTAATGAGCAAAATATTTTGCCACATGCTAAACATGAAATCCTTAATTTAGTGCTTTAAATAAACGTCTGTATATTATAGTTCCATAGTTCATCAGGCACTCTATCTATCAGATCTAGGCCCTTAAATCTATTTCTCACTTCCACTGTATAATCATAAGGGATTTGATTTAGGTCATACCTGAATGGTTTAGTGGTTTTCCCTACTTTTTTCAATTTAAGTCTGAATTTGGCAATAAGGAGTTCATGGTCTGAGCCACAGTCAGCTCCTGGTCTTGTTTTTACTGACTGTATAGAGCTTATCCATCTTTGGCTGCAAAGAATATGATCGATCTGATTTTGGTGTTGACCATCTGGTGATGTCCATGTATAGAGTCTTCTCTTGTGTTGTTGGAAGAGGGTATTTGCTATGACCAGTGCATTTTCTTAGCAAAACTCTATTAGTCTTTGCCCTGCTTCATTCTGTATTCCAAGGCCAAATTTGCCTGTTACTCCAGGTGTTTCTTGACTTCCTACTTTTGCATTCCAGTCCCCTATAATGAAAAGGACATCTTTTTTGGGTGTTAGTTCTACAAGGTCTTGTAGGTCTTTATAGAACCGTTCAGCTTCTTCAGCGTTACTGGTTGGGGCATAGACTTGTATTACTGTGACATTGAATGGTTTGCCCTGGAAACGAACAGAGATCATTCTGTCTTTTTTGAGATTGCATCCAAGTACTGCATTTTGGACTCTTTTGTTGACCATGATGGCCACTCCATTTCTTCTGAGGGATTCCTGCCCACAGTAGTAGATATAATGGTCCTCTGAGTTAAATTCACCCATTCCAGTCCATTTTAGTTAGCTGATTCCTAGAATGTCGATATTCACTCTTGCCATCTCTTGTTTGACCACTTCCAATTTGCCTTGATTCATGGACCTGACATTCCAGGTTCCTATGCAATATTGTTCTTTACAGCATCGGACTTTGCTTCTATCACCAGACACATCCACAGCTGGGTATTCTTTTTGCTTTGGCTCCATCCCTTCATTCTTTTTGGAGTTATTTCTCCACTGATCTCCAGTAGCATATTGGGCCCCTACTGACCTGGGGAGTTTCTCTTTCAGCATCCTATCATTTTGCCTTTTCATACGGTTCATGTAGATCTGATAGATAGAGTGCCTGATGAACTATGGAATGAGGTTCGTGACATTGTACAGGAGACAGGGATCAAGACCATCCCCATGGAAAAGAAATGCAAAAAAACAAAATGGCTGTCTGGGGAGGCCTTACAAATAGCTGTGAAAAGAAGAGAAGTGAAAAGCAAAGGAGAAAAGGAAACATATAAACATCTGAATGCAGAGTTCCAAAGAATAGCAAGAAGAGATAAGAAAGCCTTCTTCAGCGTTCAATGCAAAGAAATAGAGGAAAACAACAGAATGGGAAAGACTAGGGATCTCTTCAGGAAAATCAGAGATACCAAAGGAACATTTCATGCAAAGATGGGCTCGATAAAGGACAGAAATGGTATGGACCTAACAGAAGCAGAAGATATTAAGAAGAGGTGGCAAGGATACACAGAAGAACTGTACAAAAAAGAGCTTCACGACCCAGATAATCATGATGGTGTGATCACTGACCTAGAGCCAGACATCCTTGAATGTGAAGTCAAGTGGGCCTTAGAAAGCATCACTACAAACAAAGCTAGTGGAGGTGATGGAATTCTAGTTGAGCTATTCCAAATCCTGAGAGATGATGCTGTGAAAGTGCTGCACAAAAATGCCAGCAAATTTGGAAAACTCAGCAGTGGCCACAGGATTGGAAAAGGTCAGTTTTCATTCCAATCCCAAAAAAAGGCAATGCCAAAGAATGCTCATACTACTGCACAATTGCACTCATCTCGCACACTAGTAAAGTAATGCTCAAAATTCTCCAAGCCAGGCTTCAGCAATATGTGAACCATGAACTTTCTGATGTTCAAGCTGGTTTTAGAAAAGGCAGAGGAACCAGAGATCAAATTGCCAACATCCGCTGGATCATCGAAAAAGCAAGAGACTTCCAGAAAAACATCTATTTCTGCTTTATTGACTATGCCAAAGCCTTTGACTCTGTGGATCACAATAAACTATGGAAAATTCTGAAAGAAATGGGAATACCAGACCACCTGACCTGCCTCTTGAGAAATCTGTATGCGGATCAGGAAGGAAGAGTTAGAACTGGACATGGAACAACAGACTGGTTCCAAATAGGAAAAGGAGTACATGAAGGCTGTATATTGTCACCCTGTTTATTTAACTTATATGCAGAGTACATCATGAGAAATGCTGGACTGGAAGATACACAAGCTGGAATCAAGATTGCTGGGAGAAATATCAATAACCTCAGATATGCAGATGACACCACCCTTATGGCAGAAAGTGAAGAGGAACTCAAAAAGCCTCTTGATGAAAGTGAAAGTGGAGAGTGAAAAGGTTGGCTTAAAGCTCAACATTCAGAAAACGAAGATCATGGCATCTGGTCCCATCACTTCATGGGAAATAGATGGAGAAACAGTGGAAACAGTGTCAGACTTTATTTTTCTGGGCTCCAAAATCACTGCAGATGGTGACTGCAGCCATGAAATTAAAAGACGCTTACTCCTTGGAAGGAAAGTTATGACCAACCTAGAGAGCATATTGAAAAGCAGAGACATCACTTTGCCAACAAAGGTTGGCCTAGTCAAGGCTATGGTCTTTCCTGTGGTCATGTATGGATGTGAGAGCTGGAGTGTGAAGAAGGCTGAGCGCCAAAGAATTGATGCTTTTGAACTGTGGTGTTGGAGAAGACTCTTGAGAGTCCCTTGGACTGCATGAAGATCCAACTAGTCCATTCTGAAGGAGATCAGCCCTGGGATTTCTTTGGAAGGAATGATGCTAAAGCTGAAACTCCAGTATTTTGGCCACCTCATGCAAAGACTTGACTCATTGGAGAGGACTCTGATGCTGGGAGGGATTGGGGGCAGGAGGAGAGGGGGATGACAGAAAATGAGATGGCTGGATGGCATCACTGACTCTATGGATGTGAGTCTGAGTGAACTCCGGGAGTTGGTGATGGACAGGGAGGCTGGCGTGCTGCGATTCATGGGGTCGCAAAGAGTCAGACACTACTGAGCGACTGATGTGATCTGATCTGATCTGATATTATACTTTCTTCATTGTTTTCGTAAACCTTATATTATTTATTTTAGTTTGACAACAACTATGTTTACATGATAAAATGATACAAGACATTTAATTTTCGGTGATCCTTTTTTTGGCATTTAATAATATGTCCTTGAGTGATGTCCCTGTCTGGGAAAATAACTAGTAATAAATATGCACACTAATCTGTTATGATATTCCACTGTAGTCCATAGCACTATGTACAATACAACACTTAATTTTATCATATTGATAGAAATGTATTTTTTCCATTTCTTTTTATGTTATTATAAAATTAAAGGAAGCATATTTGCACATACATCTTTGGACATATGGGAAAATTGGTCTATAGAACACACACTTGGAAATGTAGTACTTGGTCAAAGGGACAGTGAGCTTTTCTCATGTTTTCCTTTCCACTTCAATTATCAGATATGTGAATGCAGTATGTTAAATGATTTCACTTAGGAGATTACAAAATAATATTTTTAAATCATAAAAAATATTTATAAATGTATAAATCTTTGGGGGCTTTCCAGATGGCTCAGTGGAAAAGAATCCACCTGCAAAGCAGGTGATGCATCTTCAAGTCTTGGGTCAGAAGGATCCCATGGAGAAGGAAATGGCAACCCACTCCAGTATTCTGTCCTGAGAAATCCCATGGACAGAGGGGTCTGGAGGGCTATAGTCCATGAGGTCACAGAATCAGACATGACTGACTAAACAAGAACAAATAAATCCTTTCTAGTATTTAATTTGATAAGGTAAATAAAATCTAAGAAAGTCTACTTTTGTCCAAAAGGAAATAATTTAAATTAATAATTAAAATAACATTTGGATTTTTTCATAGACCTATAAGTTTACTGAATGTGACAAAAAATAAAATAAATCACTCATTAGTAATTTCAATACAATTAAAAACAAAATTGCTTTCCATGATTTTATAGTCTAGAATTGAGTGATTTAGTATTGAAAATTGAAACTAATTTTATGTGTTTTACATTTAAATGTTATAAATATGAATAAATCAATGTGACCCTTTTATTTCTTCCATAAAATATAAAGCTTGAATAATGTTTAATCATTTTCAGCAATTAGTATCTCTTCCTTATTTATACAGAGGTTTCCTCTGCATAATAAATTGTTGCATTCAGGCAAGAGGTATATATTAGATAGCAAAACCATTCTGCATGTCAATGTTCTTCAGATAAACAGATCCAATAGGATATATAGAGATTATATGAGAAAACATTGTAGAAATTGGCTCACATGGTTATAGAGGCCAAGAAGTACTACAATCTTCTTTCTAAAGCTGAAGAACCAGGGAAGCCAGGGTGTAATTCAGTAGCATCCTAAGAATTGAGAATCCCAAGGCCTATGGTACAAATCTGAGTACCATAGTAAGGAAAGAATGGTACACTGACTGTTGTTTTGATCCCACAGAGCTAAATGGATAATAGGGTTGCATTTTCTCATCTTGCATATACCAAGGAGGATTCTCCCATTCAGTGATCACTGCATGCAGAGATTCTAAAACATATAAAATTCTCTAGAAACTTATTTTCCAGCCTTTCTCACTCAGTCCAGAAGAAGGAAGAGAGAATCAAAGGAGGGAGAAAGATAATACTTCAGTTAAAGAATTAATTGCAGCTTTAGTACTGAGAAGCCATTTTCCAGAAAAAAATATGTTACTTTCCCAATGTTAACCACCAAGTATTCTTCTTTTGAACCAGCTGAATGCATGTCACACACAGACCTTTTAAGTCTCCAGCCTGATATCCACATTTTATAGTGGGTCACTTTAAATTCTACAAATAACAAAGTGGGCCATCCAAGCTTTGCTTGTCAAGTAGAAATTATATTTTCAAGAGCACAGATAGCTTGGCAGCATTTTAGATTTACATAACAAAGTGAAAGCTACCCCTTTGGGGAAAACTTTATCTATCACTTCACTGCCTTAAGCAAAACTGCTGGCTCAGGGAAGCTTTCCATTCACAGAAATTTCCCTAAATGCCTGGACCTAGTTCACTGATTGCTCATCTATATTGAAATATGATGGTGTGCATTGTACTGCTGTGGAAAACCATCTGTGCAAAATCAGCGCCCGCTATGTATAACCAAAATCCAATATGGAATATCCACTCAGTTGCCAGAATTTAAAAATGCTCAAAGCCAGGCCAATACTTTTCTTGATGAACTCTGGGATATTTTTATTATTTTCTGGGCTCTTGCCTAAAGCCTAGCTGCCTGGTCTGCCATTTGGGAAACTAAAGGCTGGCAGATTAAAGACATTTCTCTTTGAAGCTGTACACTGGGGGAAAAAAAAATCCCTTTTGCCAACCAGAAAGTCTGAGTCACAAATGTAGATGCCGTGGTAAGGTCATGTTCTCTGATAGGACCATGGAAACAAGCTTCTCTCCAACTAAAGAAATTCCTGTTAAAGAAAACTCAATAGCAATAAATGACACTTTCATTTTGGGGACACCATGTGTACCACCAGGACTATATTTCTTGTGTAGAAGCCTGGCTACAAATTTTCCTGCTCCCAAGACCATAGTAGATTGAACATTATTGTGGTTATAAGAGACCTTCACATTTTTAAGGAATTGCTATCAGCAGACCTAAGACACCTCCACTAATGTCTCCAATGTGAAGTGACCCTTCGCTACTTGGGGAAACTCCCTGGAGTGATAATTGACTCATTATTTATGCACATTCTGTGGGAGTTTATTGCTATGATGGGATCATCTAATTAGAAAAAGTAGTAAGAATTTTTCCCTGACGTTAGCTTACATTATCAATGACACCACCTTGGCCTTGGAAGACTTTCCGATCAGTTTAATTCACTGGTCAGAGTGGTTATGGATCATAGACTTATCCCACACTTCCTCCTTGCAGGTCAAGGCAGAGTCGGTGCAATCAATAATAAATTCTGATGTATCTTGGAGCAAATGGAAGGTCAAAACATAGATATAAGGAGAAAGTGTTCTAGTTTTCTAAGACAGACTCTTTGATTCACATTATTTTATTCCCCCATCTGATTGAGCATGGAATCTTGGAGGGCACTGATAGGGTAACAGGCAGGAAGGCCAGGGTTCTCCAAACAGAGGAAATAGGCTGCAAATGTCAGACATTTTTTTTCTCTCCCTTAAAAGCAGCAGGAGTGTCAGATTTTTTTCCTTCTCCATGCCAAATTAAACATGGGAAATAGATGGAGAAACAGTGGAAACAGTGTCAGAATTTATTTTTCTGGGCTCCAGAATCACTGCAGATGGTGACTGCAGCCATGAAATTAAAAGATGCTTACTCCTTGGAAGGAAAGTTATGACCAACCTAGACAGCATATTCAAAAGCAGAGACATCACTTTGCCAACAAAGGTTCGCCTAGTCAAGGCTATGGTCTTTCCTGTGGTCATGTATGGATGTGAGAGCTGGACTGTGAAGAAGGCTGAGCGCTGAAGAATTGATGCTTTTGAAGTGTGGTGTTGGAGAAGACTCTTGAGAGTCCCTTGGACTGCAAGGAGATCCAACCAGTCCATTCTGAAGGAGATCAGCCCTGGGATTTCTTTGGAAGGAATGATGCTAAAGCTGAAACTCCAGTATTTTGGCCACCTCATGCGAAGAGTTGACTTATTGGAGAAGACTCTGATGCTGGGAGGGATTGAGGGCAGGAGGAGAAGGGGACGACAGAGCATGAGATGGCTGGATGGCATCACTGACTCGATGGATGTGAGTCTGAGTGAACTCCGGGAGTTGGTGATGGACAGGGAGGCCTGGCGTGCTGCAGTTCAGGGGGTCGAAAAGAGTTGGACACTACTGAGCGACTGATCTGATCTGATCTGATGCCAAATTAAAAGGAGGTTTTTCTATGGAAATGTTTTTCTTAAGCTATGTTAATGAAACAATGTATTTGCTTTGGAATTTGCCTTCCTTCAAAATGGTTCCACCTAAGACTAATTTTTCTTCTTTTCTCAAATTTCGGACTAATAATAGCTCGAAACCAGTATTCATATCAATTGTTTTATGGCTGGGAGATGACACACCTTGTGCCATCCTAGCTCAAAAATGCATATTGTGGGAGAGGGCCTGGTGAAACTCCTTCAGCCTTGAGATGTCTCTTATCTGATTAATAACTTTCTAAGAGACATAAAATAGCTTGCTAAAACTAGCAAGGTGAGGCACTGTCCATCTCCCTTCTGATGTCTGTGTCAGAAGTTTTTTCTGTCCCTTTTTCACTTTAATAAAACTCTGCTACACAAATGCTCTTGAGTGATCAAGTCTGGTCCCTGATCCCATAGCTAAATCTTCTTCAGAGATCACTAATCTGACATCATTCACCATTAGCTATCAGCATGGTTGACGAAAATATTATTTGTTAGTGCTGCTGGCTGAATGTGTGCCCCCCTACCCCAGATTTCATTCATAAATTGAAATCCTGTGTTCAGTAAGATGATATTTGGAGGTGAGCTGTCATGAACGAGATTAATGCCCTTGTAAAAGAGGTCTGAGAGAGAGCTCTCTAAATTTTCCTTAATGTGAGGATACAATAAGTATTGAACCTAAAAGGGCCCTCTCCTGACCATACTAGTACTTTGGTGTCAGACATCCAGCCTCCAGAACTATAAGAAACACATTTCTGTGGCTTATAAGGCACCTAGGCTGCGGTATTTTTTTTTATAGCAGCAAAGACAGAATAGGATTCTCTGATGGCTCAGTGAGTAAGGAATCTGCCCATAATCCAGGAGATGCAGGTTTGATACTTAGATGGGGAAGATCCCCTGGAGGAGGGCATGGCAACCCACTACAGTATTCTTATCCGGGGAATCCCATAGACAGAGGAGCCTGGCAAGCTACAGTCCATAGGATTACGAAGAGTAGGACGTGACTATCATGCACAGAGCTACCAGAGAAGGAAACGCCAACCCACTCCAGTATTCTTGCCTGGAAAATTCTATAGACAAAGGACTCTGGTGGGCTCCAGGCCATGGAGTGGCAAAGAGTCAGACTTGGCTGAGCACGCACATATACATACGGCCTAAGATAGGTGGTTATTGGGGTCCTGACGATAGGTACCCTGGAGTGTCTAGTTAAATGCTATATGAGGCATATTGAGAGGATTTAATTCTAGCTTCTGTTAGTCAGATTAATTAGACTAGTCAACAAGTAGCTTACTAATGTGAAAATTTTCCAGAGGTTAAGACAGCAGCCTCTGTGAGTTGCTAGGAGGGAGTCCATCATGAGTTTCCTTTGCTCATGTAGGTTTTGCTGTGTATATTGGGATCAGAAGGACCTAACTGCTTTGTAACCTGGGCCATTTTTCAAGATTATTTATGCAAATTAGGTTTCAGGGAGATAATGTAATGTCTCTTTCTACATGGAAAGAAGAAAAGCACTAGTAGTTAGGAAATCTTATGACAGATTCTGTCTCAACAGTGCACCTTCCATCATATTAAATTCTGCACATGAATTTTTTTTTTTACAAAGTGGACTGAATTTCACATTGTTCTTTTGATTCATTAAATGCATTAATTTGTCAGAAGAGGAAAAGATACAAGGACAAAGATGACTTTAAATACCATCGCTCAAATAATATTTGTAGATAAAAATCCACAAGCATACACAAATGAATCTCTTTTCTTCAAAGCAGACTTAAATTATTTTACTCTTTCAAAACAGTATAACTAAAGATGACATTTTATAATGCTTACCACTTGCTATGTTTATACTAAAATAACTCCTCATTTATGTGTTTTATATATCACTTTATTTATTCCTTTTATCCATTCTATTATGAATCTATTACTTTTAAAATAAATCTGTAACATCAGGCTCTATCGAATTACATCTGAATCAAACCATATGTTAATTAACTTTAATTTGTATCAACATATTGCTTCTCAAGGTACAAAATAAAAGTACAAAACTATATAGATAGCAATGAACAAACCTAAAGTGAAGTTAAGCAAATGATTTCATTTGCAATAAATTAAAAAGAATAAAATACTTAGAACAAAACAAGTGCAAGTTTACACTTAAACTCTGAAAAGTATATTGCATGAGTGAAAGAAATTAATGAAGATCTAAATTAATGGAAAGGCATCAATGTTCATAGATCTGAATAATTTATATTGATACTAATATTCCCCAAATTAATTTATGAATTCAGTGCTATCAGAATTCCAGTTAGCTTCATTGTAGAAATCAGCAAGCTGACTATAAAAATAATATTGAAACTCAGTAGATACCAAATACCAAAACAATCTTGACAAGGAGGAAGATAATTCTTTAATCATACTCCTGCTTTCAAAACTTACTACAGTAGTATTTTCCAGAAATGGTGCTGAGACAATTAGATATCCACATACAAATGAATGAAGTTGTATGTAGGTTAGAGAGTATATATGTGAATGTATTATTTTTGGTCAATTCTTCTGTAAACCTAAATCAGCGCTAAAATTAGTCTATGAAAATTATAAAATGGGCAAAAGATCTAAATAGACATTTCTCAGTAGAAGATACACAAATGTCCATTAGACACATATAAAGATGCTCAGCATCATTAGTCAGCAGAGAAATGAAAAATCAAAAGCAGTGATGCCACTAGACATTCACTAGCTTGGCTAGAATTGGAAATTCAGATAAAATTAAGTGTTAGGAGTGGATACATTGAAGCTTTCATGCATTCCTGGTGTATGTAAAATAAAATGTCACAATCACTTTGTTAAACAGTGATTCAAACAATTAAACAGAATTATATTTCCAAGAAATTCCCCTTTTAGATATCTACATAAAAATGTTTAAATGAATGATAGTCAAAGGTGGAAACAACCTAAATCCACATGAACTAACAAATGGATCAGCAAAATGTGGTATATCTATATAATGGAATATCAATTTGTACTTTAGCCGTACAAATTGAAGGAAGTACTTATACATGATACAATATGAATTAACCTTGAGAACATTATGCTTTGAAAGAAGCTAGCTTCAAAAGGCCACATATATGATTCCATTCATAGAAAAGGGATATTGAGGAAGAAATAATTGAGAACAGAATCCTTTTAGGGTGATAGAAATGTTCCAAAATTGATTGTGATATGACTACACAACTCTAACTTTTAAAACTGAATTGTAAACTTTAAGTGGATGTATTGTATAGTTTGTCAATTACAGTTTAGTAAAGGTGTTACAAATATACAGGGTAAAAAATACAAGGTAATAAAATAACTCCTGCTACCATAATGGTTAATACTTTAGATTCTAAAGCACAGGGATCTCTGTTCATAAGCTAGCTCTGCTACTTAGTGAATATAATATTTCGGTGTCTGAGTTTGGAAAAATCAAGATCGTATTAACTCTTTTCTCAAGAGACTTAATTGTGGTGTGTGTGTGTGTGTGTGTGTGAAGTAATTCATACAAAACACTTAAGACAGTGCCTTGCACATAGCAAATTGCATACATGTTGGCTTTAAAGTTGTTGCTAGGCTGCCGTCTATGGGGTCGCACAGAGTCGGACATGACTGAAGCGACTCAGCAGCAGCAGCAGCAGCAGCAGTTAACCCACAGAGGAGTTTCTGAGTTTTAGAAATATAGGCCCTTTTTTGAGAAGGTTGTGTGTGCTTAGTCACTCAGTCATGTCCAATTTTTGTGACCCCATGGACTGTAGCCCGCCAGGCTCCTTATGTCCATGGGGATTCTCCAGGCAAGAATATTGGAGTGGGTTGCCTGGAGTGGATCTCCTTCAGGTGATCTTCTCAAACCAGGAATTGAACCCAGGTATCCCACATTGCAGGCAGATTCTTTACCATCTGAGCCACCAGGGAAGACCTTTGAGAAGGTAGAAGATAATATTAATAAATCAGATCAGATCAGATCAGATCAGTCGCTCAGTCAGGTCTGACTCTTTGTGACCCCATGAACTGTAGCACGCCAGGCTTCCCTGTCCATCACCAACTCCTGGAGGTCACTCAGACTCACATCCATCGAGTCAGCGATGGCATCACTGACTTGGTTATAAATACCGAGCAAATCTGTACATTATAAAACAACAATGTGTGTTGAGCAGGGGTTTTGAAAAACACCAGAGAAAATTGGAATGAATCTTTTCTTTTTTCCCATTCAATTGACTCAGTGACCCATCTTTGTTGTAAAGATGTCCAAAAGACAAGATATTTCTTCTGCATTCTCTAATTATTTTGAGAGAAATTTATGTAAAGTAATTTGCTAGCTTGCATCAGTTTAAACTCACCAGGTGGGAAAGCTTCCTTTTTAGATGATTTCCTTTAAATCTGCTCTATTTGTCAGCCCTAAATATATAGCACATTGTTACAGCCAATGGTGGAACCATTTCAACAAGTGTAAAGATTCATCATAAGGAACCTAATACAAGATAAGGAAAAAAAGCCAACATGGCCTCCTGTGTCTGGATCCAACAAAGTATTTCAGTAAGCAACACTTTAATTCACTATGCTGTAAGAAGATAACGATGAAACCCCAACCCCTTTCTATATTCAGTTCAACATTCACATCTTTGAATGCATTTTATTGCTTGGAAAAATGTACAGCATACCTGAAATTTTTGTCTTTGAATTGCCAAATTATTTATGATTAACTATTCAGGCAGTCATAAAGGTCAGGCACACATCTCAAAAGAAGGGAATTTAGAAGTCAAGCAGAGATTTAATTCTTCAATTACTCTTTTATGCATTTCTATTGAATGACTAGATGAGAAAAATGACAAATCAATATTTGAAGGGCTTTTCCTATAAACAAAGAAAATATCATTTAAAATTGGGCTGGCTAACTTTTTTTCTCTCAAAAGACACATAATTTTTTAAATTTTTCAAAAAAGTAAAAAAAAAAAGGTTTATTTTTCTTTTTATTACAACTATGTAGTGGTTATATATACTCTATGAATTATGATAATACTGAAGTTAAGACCCAGTGTCTCCCACAGTCAGTCTATCCCAACAGGAAGCTTCCATAAGCCTCTTCTCATTATCCCTCAGAGGGCAGACAAAATTAAAACCAGAATCACAGAAAACTAATCAAACTGATCACAGGGACCAGCCTTGTCTAACTCAATGAAACTATGAGCCATGCTGTGTAGGGCCACCCAAGACAGACGGGTCATGGTGGAGGATTCTGACAAAACGTGGTCCACTGGAGAAGGGAATGGCAAACCACTTCAGTATTCTTGCCTTGAGAACCCCATGAACAGTATGAAAAGGCAGAGGCATAGGACACTGAAAGTTGAACTCCCCAAGTCAGTAGGTGCCCAATATGCTACTGGAGAAGAGTGGAGAAATAACTCCAGAAAGAATGAAGAGATGGAGCCAAAGTGAAAACAACACCCAGTTGTGGATGTGACTGGTGATAGAAGTCAAGTCCGATGCTATAAAGAACAATATTGCGTAGGAACCTGGAATGTTAGGTCCATGAATCAAGGTAAATTGGAAGTGATCAAACAGGAGATGGCAAGAGTGAACATCGACATTTTAGAAATCGGTAAACTAAATGGACTGGAATGCATGAATTTAATTCAGATGACCATTATATCTACTACTGTGGGCAAGAATCCCTTAGAAGAAATGGAGTAGTCCTCATAGTCAATAAAAGAATCCTAAGTGCAGTACTTGTGTGCAACTTCAAAAACAACAGAATGATCTCTGTTCATTTCCAAGGCAAGCCATTCAATATTGTAGTAATCCAAGTCTATGCCCCATCCAGTAATGCTAAAGAAGCTGAAGTTGAACCGTTCTATGAAGGCTTACAAGACCTTCTAGAACTTAACACTCAAAAAAGATCTCTTTTTCATCATAAGGGACTAGAATGCAAAAGTAGGAAGTCAAGAGACATCTGGAGTAACTGACAAATTTGGCATTGGAGTACAGAATGAAGCAGGGCAAAGGATAATAGAGTTTTGCCAAGAGAACACACTTGTCATAGCAAACACCCTCTTCCAACAATACAAGAGAAGACTACACATGGACATCACCAAATGGTCAATATCAAAACCAGATTCACTATATTCTTTGCAGCCAAAGATGCAGGAGCTCTATACAGTCAGCAGAAGCAATAAGAGGAGCTGACAGTGGCTCAGATCATGAACTCATTACAAAATTCAGACTTAATTGAAGAAAGTAGCGAAAACCACTAGACCATTCAGGTATGACCTAAATCAAATCCCTTATGATTATACAGTGGAAGTAACAGATATATTCAAGAGATTAGATCTGATAGATAGGGTACCTGAAGAACTATGGACAGAGGTTCATGACATTGTATAGGAGGCAGTGATCAAGACCATCCTCAAATAAAGAAATGCAAAAAAGCGAAATGGTTGTCTGAGGAGGCTTTTTAAGTAGCTGAGAAAAGAAATGAAGCAAAAGGCAAAGGGAAAAGGAAAGATAAACCCATTTGAATGCAGAATTCCAAAGAACAGCAAGGAGTGATAAGAAAGCGTTCACAGTGATCAATGTGAAGAAATAGACGAAAACAATAGAATGGGAAAGCCTAGAAATCTCTTCATGAAAATTAGAGATACCAAGGGAACTTTTCATGCAAAGATGAGCTCAATAAAAGACAGAAGTGGTATGGACCTAACAGACGTAGAAGATATTAAGAGGTGGCAAGAATACACAGAAGAACTATATAAAAAAGATCTTCATGACCCAGATAACCACAATGATGTGATCACTCACCTAGAGCCAGACATCCTGAAATGCAAAGTCAAGTGGGAAGCATCTTGATGAACAAAGCTAGTTTAGGTGATGAAATTCCAGTTGAGCTATTTCTATTCCTAAAAGATGATGCTGTTAAAGTACCTCACTTAACATGCCAGCGAATTTGGAAAATTCAGCAGTGGCCCCAAGACTGGAAAATGTCAGTTTTCATTCCAAGCCCAAAGAAAGGCAATGACAAAGAATGTTCAAATTACTGCACAATTTCTCTCATCTCACATGCTAGTAAAGTAATGCTCAAAACTCTCTAAGCTAGGCTTCAACAGGACATGAACCATGGTGAAATTCCAAAAGTTCAAGCTAGATTTAGAAAAAGTAGAGGAACCAGAGATCAGATTACCAACATCTATTGGATCATCAAAAAAGCAAGAGATTTACAGAAAAACATCTACGTCTGCTTTATTGATTACGCCAAAGCCTTTGACTGTGTAGATCACAACAAACTGTGGAAAATTCTCCAAGAGATGGAATAACAGACCACCTTACCTTCCTCCTTAGAAATCTGTAAGTAGATCAAGAAGCAACAGTTAGAACTGAACATGGAACAACAGACTGGTTCCTAATTGGGAATGGAATACGTCAAGGCTGTATATTGTTATGCTGCTTTTTTAACTTAAATGCAGAGTACATCATGTGAAATGCTGGGCTGGATGAAGCACAAGCTCAAATCAAAATTGCCTGGAGAAATATCAGTAACCTCAGATATGCAGATGACAGCATCCTTTTGGCAGAAAATGAAGAAATACTAAAGAGCCTCTTGATAAAAGTGAAAGAGGAGAGTGAAAAAGCTGACCTAAATCTCAGCATTCAGAAAACGAAGATCATGACATCTGATTCCATCACTTTATGGCAAAAAATGAGAGATTTTATTTTGGGGGAGCTCCAAAATCACCGCAGATGGTGACTGCAGCCATGAAATTAAAAGACCTTGCTCCTTGAAGAAAAGCTATTACCAGCCTAGACAGGATATTAAAAAGCAGAGATATTACTTTGCTGACAAAGGTCTGTCTTGTCAAAGATATATTTTTTCCAGTAGTCAGGTGAGTTGTCATGTGAATTTCCATGAGAGTTGGACTGTAAAGAAAGCTGAGCAGCAAAGAATTGATTCTTTTCAACTGTGATATTGGAGAAGACCGTTGATAGTCTCTTGGACTGCAAGGAGATCAAACCAGTTCATCCTAAAGGAAATCAGTTCTGAATATTCATTGGAAGGACTGATGCTGAAGGTGAAACTCCAATACTTTGGCCACCTAGTGCAACAAACTGACTCATTGGAAAAGACCCCAATGCTGGGAAAGATTGAAGGCAGGAAGAGAAAGGGATGACAGAGGATGAGATGGTTCGATGGCATCACCAACTGGATGGACATGAGTTTGAGCAAGCTCCAGAAGTTGGTGATGGACAGGGAAGCCTGGTGTGCTGCAGTCCATGGGGTTGCAAAGAGTCAGACATGACTGAGGGATTGAACTGAACTGAATGTTAAGATATGTTAACCAATTAACAAATATTTTTACATCTCAGCAATCTCAAAAAAATGGAGAGGAATACAAACCTCTAAAATAGTAGCCCTCTGTCTTTTTTGGTGGATGATAGAAGAGAATTTATGAAACTTTGGCAATCTAATTATAACTGTAGTCAGGGGGGCTACAGTCCATTAGGGTCTCAAAAGTTTCCGACATGACTTAGCGACTAAACCACAACAACAACACCTCATTTGTTTTAAATAATGATCATATTTCATTCAGCCCTCAACTGTGATATAGAGCAATATCTGCTAACCCAGCATGTTATCAAGTCAGTTTCTGTCTGCTGCCTCTACATTTACTCCCTAGAAAGTTCACATAGTAAACAAAGTGTTGCAGAGGAAGAAATAGTGGAGAGCTGTTCTTTGTTAGATGTTTTGTTTTTGTTTAGTTTAGAATGGGCTCTCATATTTTAATAAAAAATGACATTAACATAATTAGCAGCAAGCTAAAGTGCTAATATATCATCCTGTAGCTAAATGTCTTAATTTTTAAATATCATACATCAATATTTCTCAGAATTTGTGTTCTAAATAATCTATGGATTAAACTTTATATCTTGAAAATATTTACAAAACCTACATAGTCCTTTGCTCACAGCAATATTTTCAAGAAGTAATAGTGTAGCAGGAAAATAGAGATGCACATAGAATATGAATTGTTTTGAATCAATTTTTATCATTTATATCCAAGAAAACAAAGGAGAAACCCTCTTCTAGAAGCTAGGCTTCGTGTCTAGAATGGATGTCATTTGATTTTATTGTACATATGGAAAATGATAGAGACAGAGGCCTTGGATCACGGATTTCTGAACCTTGTTCTCTTGCCAACGTTTCCCTACCCTCGTCTTTATGTGGACCACATGTAAATATGTACACAGAGGGGGTTTGCCCTTATTGAAGTTTCTTTTCATTTTCCCCATCTCTGTGGCCCAAATTCAGTGGACTCCTTTAAAGACAGAGAAAAACTTGAAGTAGTAAATTCATTCCAGGGCTTATGTCACAGGATGGGGCAACCTCTGGGTAGAATCACACCAGATTCTTCTCATGCAAGCAGCCTGGACAAATAAGAAAGAAAAATTTCTCAAAGAAACAAAACTGCAAGCATGAATAAATAAAGAGAAACGATGCCCATATTATGGTCTAGTAAATATCTTTAATATTTGGTAACATTATTTGTTCATATATTTGGAGAAGAAATCTAGGAAAGAGAGGACTTGAAATCAATCCAGAATTCCCTCTGGAGGCAAATAAGTATCCTTTATCTCATTAATAATAAGCTATTAATAATTAACTAGAGAAAGTTAACTAGAATTATTAAGCCCTTCAAGAATAAAGACCTAGTTTCAGAAACCTCTATCCAGACCTTGGTACTAATTTGTCAATAGTGATAGCAACATGTTGGGTCATTATATGCATGTCTATCATCTGTCATAACCAGAAGCTTCTTAAATTGAACATAACAACACATTAACTAATCTTACCTCAAGACCTTGTATTTCAGTAGCGAAGTCAGTCAAAAAGTTATTACTGATTTGAATCTTACACTGTTGTGTTGCCCAATCAAGCTCAAAGAAAACTGTAAGATACTCCAGCTTTGATTCAATGGAATTTAGAAATATAAAACATCACTATTTAGTCAGTTGTTTTATACAGAAAAAATTGTATCTACAGAAAATATTTCTTTCAATAGAATTTCCTGGGTTCTTCTAAAACTTTTTTTTTTTTTTTTTTTTTTACCCAGCAGCCACAAAAAATACTAGTCTCTCATGTCCCATTTCAGAGAAGGCAACGGCACCCCACTCCAGTACTTTTGCCTGGAAACTCCCATGGATGGAGAAGCCTGGTAGGCTACAGTCCATGGGGTCGCTAAGAGTCGGACACGACTGAGCAACTTTACTTTCACTTCTCACTTTCATGCATTGGAGAAGGAAATGGCAACCCACCCCAGTCTTCTTGCCTGGAGAATCCCAGGGACGGGGAAGCCTGGTGGGCTGCTGTCTATGGGTCTCCTAGATTTGGACACGACTGAAGCGATTTAGCAGAGCAGCAGCAGCATGTCCCATTTGAATGCCTGAATAACAATTTTTCAATTCCATTTTTATCTATCTTTTTACCATTTTTAAATGGTAAGCTATTGAGACTGCTTCTAACTGCTCGGCTAGATTATATATATATATATATATATATCAGATCAGATCAATCACTCAGTCGTGTCCGACTCCCTGTGACCCCATGAACCGCAGCACGCCAGGCCTCCCTGTCCATCACCACTCCCGGAGGTCACTCAGACTCACATCCGTCGAGTCAGTGATGCCATCCAGCCATCTCGTCCTCGGTCGTCCCCTTCTCCTCCTGTCCCCAATCCCTCCCAGCATCAGAGTCTTCTCCAATGAGTCAACTCTTCGCATGAGGTGGCCAAAATACTGGAGCTTCAGCTTTAGTATCATTTCTTCCAAAGAAATCCCAGGGCTGATCTCCTTCAGAATGGACTGGTTGGATCTCCTTGCAGTCCAAGGGACTCTCAAGAGTCTTCTCCAACACCACAGTTCAATAGCATCAATTCTTCGGCGCTCAGCCTTCTTCACAGTCCAGCTCTCACATCCATACATGACCACAGGAAAGACCATAGCCTTGACTAGGCGAATCTTTGTTGGCAAAGTAATGTCTCTGCTTTTGAATATGCTATCTAGGTTGGTCATAACTTTCCTTCCAAGGAGTAAGCGTCTTTTAATTTCATGGCTGCAGTCACCATCTGCAGTGATTTTGGAGCCCAGAAAAATAAAGTCTGACACTGTTTCCACTGTTTCCCCATCTATTTCCCATGTAGTGATGGGACCAGATGCCATGATCTTCGTTTTCTGAATGTTGAGCTTTAAGCCAACTTTTTCACTCTCCACTTTCACTTTCATCAAGAGGCTTTTTAGCCCCTCTTCACTTTCTGCCATAAGGGTGGTGTCATCTGCATATCTGAGGTTATTGATATTTCTCCCAGCAATCTTGATTCCAACTTATATATATATATATATATATATATATATATATTACATGTATTTCCTACATATATATATATGTAGGAAATATGTAGGAAACACAAACTCTGACAATATAAGTGGATGTAAGGATGATGGTAGATGATTTCCAAGCCACTCTGTATTTCTCAAAATAGCTTAAATTGTGCCATCTTTTTTTCCCCAATGCTAGATGTAAGCCTAAGTAAGAGCCTTATTTAATCTTTATTTCTAAAATCATAGACTTTTACAATTTTAATATCCACCTCCAAAAAAAGATAGATACAAAGAAGATAACTACATAAGAGAAAAGTTCTACATAAATCTTAGGGCAAAGCTATTTTCGTTGTTGATTTGTAGTGGTTATTTTTTTTCCCTGTTATTTCATAGTAAGGAAGGTTTGACTAAGAAGGATTGTTACCCTGCCCCATATTGTAATGACTGTGCAGGGAGTTGTTGAGAGACTAAGAGAAAAGTCTTAGAAATCAAACACCAAAAAAAAAAAAAAAAAGCCTCCACTACTGGAATCCGATGAATACTCATTTATTGAATGCTCTGCAGCCATTTTCATGCATGCATCAGAGAGGAACAGTCATATAAGGCCTGCTTTCATTTAACTGGTCTTTCTTCCATGGAGACCTAACAATGCTGTAAAAAGTGAACATTCCATTGGCGATTTCTGAAAAGCTTTCTTCTGCCTCAAAATTCTGTTCATTATTTGTTGAAAAGTATTATTTTATATCCTGGATGGCTCATCTGTTTCATGCTTTTTGTCTTGGTCCCCCTAGAGAGCTTCTGAAATATATCAGAAAGTATAGTAATTCAATTACAGTTGCCCCAGGACCATACTAATAAAAAAAAAAAAAAAAAAAAAGAAGAAGAAGAAGTCATCTGCCTCCCATTTCTCATTTCTAATGCTTTAGTTACCTTATGCAACCAACTTATCATAGTTATATAATAAGCATCAATTAAAACATATCTGGAATTAATTCCACCCCTATAAATGCCCTGTAAAAAATGGACTATATATGTCATTATCAAGCTAATTTATTTAACTGAGATAATATATAGAGCCCTGAGGCAGTTTATCTGTTCTTTTTTCCTGCAAGAAAATTAAAGTTAATTTTTTTAAATATATATACCTTATTTTTTTTCTCATTCTGCTTGTTTTAAGCCAGATAGTTAATATTAGGTTGGATTATGGTAACTTTTTCAGCAGCTTGAACCATCTTCTAACTTTATTGATATGGATATAGCTACCTAGTGTTAGTCACTTAGTCGTGACTCTTTGCGACCCCTGGGACTGTAGCCCACTTGGCTCCTCTGTCCATGGAATTCTCCAGGCAAGAATAGTGGAGTGGGTTGCCATTTCCTTCTCGCGAGGATTTTCCTGATCCAGGGATCGAACCCTGATCTCCTGCACTGCAGGCAGACTCTTTACTGTCTGAACCACCAGGGAAGGCCATAGCTACCTGAGGTTTTAAGCCTGCCAAGCAATATTTTGTAGCTACCTAAGGTTTAACATTTACAAAATTTTGCTTGACAGGCTTTTTGCATTTATTTATTTATTCATTTCCTGGAGAGAAGTGCTGACTTTTAGTTTTCTTTTTAAAATGGGCACTTCAAAATATTAACACAGAAGAAGTAAGGCTAATATAACAGGGCTAGATTCTTCTTCCACTTTAGATAGATATGGAGAACAACGTCATCCATAACCAAGATTTTGTTTCCAAAGCTTAGAAAAATGAACAAACTAAACACTGGAATTATTTGTATGTAATTTTCACTGACTCTTTTATTGTGATTAGAATTTTAACAATTTTAACTTACTCTCTGAATACATTCAGAGATATAGTTGATTCCTATAATTAAAACCAATATAGCAAATGGATAAAGCCTGCCTCTAATCTCACTTACAGCCATAATAAAATTATTACCACCCCCTCTTGACTTTTGAGGACCTAATGTAGAAAATTGTGATTTAAACTTCACTCCATGTAGGCATGCAAGATCCACATTAACTCTGATAATCTAGTACATATATATTTATACTTTTCTCAAATCTCTTTTAATCATATTATTAAGATGCAAAAATTAAGGTTAATCAACTCTCTAACATAATTACTATCTCCTTTTATTTTTAGAGGTTCTCAAAACCTATATTGTACTTTCTTTGCAAAGCATTTAAATTTCACCCCCTTTGCTCTGGGAAAAGCACATACACTGTTTCTCTAGTCTTGATTTTTTTCCCCACCTTGCTCTAGAATAGACTGTCTCCTCTCTTTGCATTGATCCTCCCAATACAGCTTGGTTTATCTCAAGACCCACATGCTTCCTTGCCTTTCTGCAAGATTTTTAAGCAGAATGAGACATATCTTCATAAAAGAATGTTGGTATATTTACTTTATATTTCTACTTCACTATCTCATGCATGTACTTCTAACTTTAATTTCTTTCTGAAAAGATTCTTTGTTATTCTTTTAATTCTCCAATGTATTACCATATTGAACATCAGAGTAACGGCATTAAATGAGGGATTCCTTCTAATGTATCTATTTATTTATTTTTTATTTTTGTATGTTGAGTTTTATTTTTTTAATATAAATTTATTTATTTTAATTGGAGGTTAATTACTTTACAATATTGTATTGGTTTTGCCATACAGAAACATGAATCCGCCACAGGTATATACGTGTTCCCCATCCCAAACCCCCCTCCCTCCTCCCATACCATCCCTTGGGTCGTCAATTATGGGTATCTTAGTGGGATCACAAAGAGTCAGACATGACTTAGAGATTGAACAATACCTACTCAAAGTTATATTGATGGAAAGTTATTAACTCCTCAAAATTTCCTTATAAGACTTTCAGTTATAAAGTACTGTTGGCATTGATCTGGTCTATCTTAAAAATTTAAAAAGAAGAAGTTTAAAGGAATTATGATTATTTCTTTTATAATTGATAGACTGCATTCAATTTTTAGGATAAATTCTCAGATAGTAATTTACAAGTATTAAGAAAAAATAAATAATATCTATAATTTTGATAATACATCAATATAAATTAGAGATATGCATGTGTTTTGACATAAATAACAAATTCAGTTCAGTTCAGTTGCTCAGTCATGTTCGACTCTTTGTGATCACATGGATTGCAGCACACCAGGCTTCCCTGTCTATCACCAACTCCTGGAGCTTGCTCAAACTCATGTCCATTGATTCGGTGATGTCATCCAACCATCTCATCCTCTGTCATCCCCTTTTCCTCCCACCTTCAATCTTTCCCAGCATCACGATCTTTTCCAAGGAGTCAGTTCTTCACATCAGGTGGCCAAAATACTAGGGTTTCAATTTCAACATCAGTCCTTCCAAAGAATATTCACGACTGTTTTCCTTTAGGATGAACTTGTTTGATCACCTTGCAGTCCAAGGGTTTCTCAAGAGTTTTGTACAACACAACAGTTCAAAAGCATCAGTTCTTTAGCACTCAGCTTTCCTTATGATCCAGCTTGCACATACATACATGACTACTGGAAAACCATTGCTTTGACTAGATAGACCTTTGTTGGCAAAGTAATGTCTCTGTTTTTTAATATCCTGTCTAGGTTGGTCATAGCTTTTCTTCCAAGGAGCCAGCATCTTTGAGTCTCATGGCTGCAGTCACCATCTGCAGTGATTTTGAAGCCCAAGAAAATAAAGTCTCTCACTGTTTCCATTGTTTCCCCATCTACTTGTCATGAAGTAATGGGACCAGATGCTATGATCTTCCTTTTTTTGAATGTTGAGTTTTAAGTCAGCTTTTTCACTTTCACTTTTTTTTTTTTAAGTAGACTCTTTCACTTTCATCAAGAGGCTCTTCAGTTCCTCTTCACTTTCTACTATAAGGGTGGTGTCAGTGCATATCTGAGGTTATTGATCTTTTTCCCAGCAATCTTGATTCCAGCTTGTGCTTCATACAGCCTGGCATTTCACATGATGTACTCTGCATATAAGTTAAATAAGTAGCGTGACGATATACAGCCTTGATGTCCTTTCCCAATTTGGAAAAAGTCTGTTATTCCGTATCTGGTCCTGCAACTTCTTGACCTGCCTACAGATTTCTCAGGAAGAAGGTAATGTGGTCTGGTATTCCCAACTCTTAAGAGTTTTCCACAGTTTGTTGTGATCCCACAGTCAAAGGCTTTGGCATAGTCAATAAAACCGAAGTAGATGTTTTTCTGGAACTCTCTTGCTTTTTTGATGATCCAACAAATGTTGACAATCTGATCTGTGGTTCCTCTGCTTTTCTAAATTCAGCTTGAATATCTGAAAGTTCTCAGTTCATGTACTGTTGAAGCCTCAGTAATTATTAATGGTGCTTTTGCACTCTGTTAACATTCTAGAAATTAATTTCAATATTCAAATATCAGCTTTCTAACTTACATTTAAAAAAGTAAATAAAATTCTAAAGAAAACATTAAATATAAGCCTTTAAAATATTTGAATATTTATTTTAAGTTCTCATGCTTCAGAAAGATATGTTATAATTACAAAAGCTTACAAGAATTATCTACCTATTAAACAACTCCTAAAAATGCATTTTCCATTAAAGCAAAGACTACTAGGTAACCTATAATGTATGTGCTACCACTTTCAGTTCAGTTCAGTTCAGTGGCTCAGTCGTGTCCAACTCTTTGAGACCCCATGAATCGCAGCACACCAGGCCTCCCTGTCAATCACCAACTTTCAGAGTCCATCCAAACCCATGTCCATTGAGATAGTGATGACATCCAACCATCTCATCCTCTGTAGTCCCCTTCTCCTCCTGCCTTCAACCTTTCTCACCATCAGGGTCTTTTCAAATTTTGCATCAGGTGGCCAAAGTATTGGAGTTTCTGCTTCAACATCAATCCTTCTAATGAATACCCAGGACTGATCTCCTTTAGGATGGACTGGTTGGATCTTCTTGCAGTCCAAGGGACTCTCAAGAGTCTTCTCCAACACCACAGTTCCAAAGCATCAATTCTTCAGCGTGCAGCTTTCTTCACAGTCCAACTCTCACATCTATACATGACCACTGGAAAAACAATAGCCTTGACTAGACAGACCTTTGTAATAATATATAAATTATTTTAGAAAGAAACTTATGAAGAAGAGACTTCATTTCAATTTCCATTGTTTTATTTTTTTCCTGTAACAAATACCTCCATCATAAGAATTAATAAAATTGCCTATCTTTTAGCATCCTCCTTAATAAACATGTCAAGATGAATAAATACTAAAAGGCTCACCTTTGCCTGGAATGGCATTACCTGTTTGTCTCTAAAGTCTCATTGTTATATTTTTCTATATCCACTTTTAAAATGTTGATTGCCTTCTGACTGATGTGTTTTGCTTTTGATTTCAAATTGAATTTGGTTACGTTTTAATCTGGTCCTTTAATTTGTAGCTGTAGTCTGATGAAAAGTTATTTTGTTTATTAATATTCTCATTTTCCTTTCTGCAATTATATAGTGCATATGACAGGCTAGTCTCATGGATATTTTCTTGTACTTTTTATCAGACTATCAGTTGATACTTGATATGCACTTTTTTATTTTAAGACTGCCTTGTTTCTGATTTATTTATCATGTCAGAGAAAGAATCAAATGATAAATTTGAAAGTAAGGTATAAAATTTAATAATTATTTTTAAAACATACCTCCTTGAGGAATGAACTGTTCTTAATTCAGGGTAAACAGCAAAGTAATAAGTGGATTTCTCTGAACACCAGTTGCTGAGTGTTCTAATGGAGCTGAAATTGGTTGAGGAGTTTCTCTATATTCTCTAGAGTTTTGACTACCCAATCCTTTAAGTTTCACAGGAAGTATCGTAAAGTCAAGTGGGCCTTAGAAAGCATCACTACGAACAAAGCTAGTGGAGGTGATGGAATTCCAGTGGAGCTATTCCAAATCCTGAAAGGTGATGCTGTGAAAGTGCTGCACTCAATATGCCAGCAAATTTGGAAAACTCAGCAGTGGCCACAAGATTGGAAAAGGTCAGTTTTCATCCCGATCCCAAAGAAAGGCAATGCCAAGAGTGCTCAAACTACCGCACAATTGCACTCATCTCACAAGCTAGTAAAGTAATGCTCAAAATTCTCCAAGCCAGGCTTCAGCAATATGTGAACCGTGAACTTCCTGATGTTCAAGCTGGATTTAGAAAAGGCAGAGGAACCAGAGATCAAATTGCCAACATCCGCTGGATTATCGAAAAAGCAAGAGAGTTCCAGAAAAACATCTATTTCTGCTTTATTGACTATGCCAAAGCCTTTGACTGTGTAGATCACAATAAACTATGGAAAATTCTGAAAGAGATGGGAATACCAGACCACCTGATCTGCCTCTTGAGAAATCTGTATGCAGGTCAGGAAGCAACAGTTAGAACTGGTCATGGAACAACAGACTGGTTCCAAATAGGAAAAGGAGTACGTCAAGGCTGTATATTGTCACCATGTTTATTTAACTTATATGCAGAGTACATCATGAGAAATGCTGGACTGGAGGAAACACAAGCTGGAATCAAGATTGCTGGGAGAAATATCAATAACCTCAGATATGCAGATGACACCACCCTTATGGCAGAAAGTGAAGAGGAACTCAAAAGCCTCTTGATGAAAGTGAAAGTGGAGAGTGAAAAGGTTGGCTTAAAGCTCAACATTCAGAAAACGAAGATCATGGCATCTGGTCCCATCACTACATGGGAAATAGATGGAGAAACAGTGGAAACAGTGTCAGACTTTATTTTTCTGGGCTCCAAAATCACTGCAGATGGTGACTGCAGCCATGAAATTAAAAGACACTTACTCCTTGGAAGGAAGGTTATGACCAACCTAGATAGCATATTCAAAAGCAGAGACATCACTTTGCCAACAAAGGTTCACCTAGTCAAGGCTATGGTCTTTCCTGTGGTCATGTATGGATGTGAGAGCTGGACTGTGAAGAAAGCTGAGTGCCGAAGAATAGATGCTTTTGAACTATGGTGTTGGAGAAGACTCTTGAGAGTCCCTTGGACTGCAAGGAGATCCAACTGGTCCATTCTGAAGGAGATCAGCCCTGGGATTTCTTTGGAGGGAATGATGCTCAAGCTGAAACTCCAGTATTTTGGCCACCTCATGCGAAGAGTTGACTCATTGGAGAAGACTCTGATGCTGGGAGGGGTTGAGGGCAGGAGGAGAAGGGGACGACAGAGCATGAGATGGCTGGATGGCATCACTGACTCGATGAATGTGAGTCTGAGTGACCTCCGAGAGCTGGTGATGGACAGGGAGGCCTGGCGTGCTGCGGTTCATGGGGTCGCAAAGAGTCAGACACGACTGAGCGACTGATCTGATCTGATCTGATCTTTATCTTTTTACCAAAAACTAAGTACATTAAAAACTCTGATGCTGGGAGGGATTAGGGGCAAGAGGAGAAGGGGATGACAGAGGATGAGATGGCTGGATGGCATCACTGACTCAGTGGATGTGAGTCTGAGTGAACTTTGTGAGTTGGTGATGGACAGGGAGGCCTGGCATGCTGCAATTCATGGGGTCGCAAAGAGTCAGACATGACTGAGCGACTGATCTGATCTGATCTGAAGTACATTAGTGCATTAACAATATCTACATCTATGTCTTAGTTTGTGCTACATTAGGAAGATAAAAGGTTTTAGCTACTTAAAATGATCATCATGGAACCAACAAATGTTTCTCTGTTTCACAAAACTGAGATTAAGAGAAATGAACTTGGCAAATAAAGTTTAGCCCAAATAACTCATAAAGAGTAACAGAGTTTGTGAAAAAAAAAAGTTAAATTCAAATACAAATTTAAAAAATGTGGTTGAAAAATCTAGAATCCATACTTATTTGTATAATAATGAAGATTTTTTGTATCTGTCAGAGTTCTTAATTGTAAGAAATAAAAGCTCACTATAACTATCATAAGCAAAAATAGAATTTATTAGAATATGCAAAGTGAACCAGGCAGAAACCATGGAAATGAGATTTGATGAAAAAATAAAAGCAAGATACAGAAAGAACCTGGCCAATGATACACCATCCTAACTTGAGAGCATCACTAATAATGTTTGTGCAAATGAAAACCTCAGCATCCCTTTCCTTTTGCCTCACTTGCTCTGGGAGAGTATTGCGTGATCCTGGCCAGGTCATGTTTCTGACCTCTGAGTAAAGTTAATTCCAGATCCCCTTGGCCTTGGGATGGCAAATAGAAATCACACACTGTGAAACAATATAGCCTTTGCTGAAGGATGCTAGAGCAAAATTAAAAATTATATATTTAGGAAGTGTCTATAAATTATTTTTTTACTGATGATTTTTATTCTAGAATATTTACATATAAAGTTTTTGAAAATTCCTTGAGGATTAATAACATCAATCACCCCTTGAGTAAGACTGTGAAGGGCAAGTATTAATGTGCCCTGGCACATTATTAATGACCCTGGCAAGTATTAATGACCCAGTTAAATGTGCACTGGATCACAAAGTAGATCCTGAAAGCCACACCCTGAAGGCAGAATATAGTCAATATTGGATTTAGTGGCTATAATGGGATTGATCTTCACTTTGTTCTTACTTCCAGGCCAGCAAATAAAAATCCCTTTTCTATGATTCTGATAATTCAATCTTTATCTCAGCTCATTTTCAGAAACCAAATTTCTTACTTAAAGTATATGTTAGAATGAGTAGCTAAATGAATGAATGAATAACTGAATGAATAAAATATTAGATATAAAAGACGCTAAAGAATACTATGCTAGCGGATTTAATTGCCTCTTTAGAATTAGAGAATACTAAGCATTGTTTCTTGACCAAATTTTCAAAGATTCTTTCAACGAATGCACCTAACCTAATGTGGTTCTCAAACAATTGGTTCCTAGTCATCTACCTGTATAAACACTTATTCAGTTATCCATAATATTTCATTAAAGTAAAGGGAATATATCATTTTTGAAAATAAAAATATATGAGATAACATAATTGAATTGATAGAAATTCAATATAAACTACATTTTTACTTATTTAATTTCCCTCTACTCTGTAAAGTAAAAATTCTGATTTAGAAAGTAACGTTGGAGAATAAATTTAAAACAAGCTCTTTACATTATCCAGACTCTGTTCTTAGTACTGTCATTTATCTTTCCTATGACCTAGGTCAAATCACTTAACCTTGCAGTATTGGAAGGTTGCTATAATCTGTTTTCCTGACCAGTCTCCTGAGTACACTGTGCAGTACTGATAAATGCTATTTGAAACAGAAATGCAGTAACCTTATTGCAAAGAGCCCTGAAAGAAAACCAAGAGCCTTGACTCCACATAAGTGTTTACGTTTGTGAGACAAATAAAGAAAAAGAACCAAATAACCAAAAACACAGTGTTCACAATTTCAAGGGCACTAGTGAAATAAAATAGTAATAATTTCAAAATAAATGGTATAGAACTTTAAAATGTAAAAGTTCAGTAAATGTAAAATTGTATAGTTAAACAACCATTGTCAATATCTTATCAGTGCTTCTGTCTAAATGTACGGGTGGCCTAGAAGGTAAAGAATCTGCCTGCAATGTGGGAGACCCAGGTTCACTGCATGGGTTGGGAAGATCCCCTGGAAAAGGAAATGGAAATGCACTCCAGCATTATTGCCTAGAGACTTTCGTGAACAGAGGAGCCTAACAGGCTACAGTTTGTGGGGTCACAAAGAGTTGGACACGACTGAATGAATCTCTGTCTATCTGTGTCAAAATTCATTTTTGCTTTGTAATTACTAAGTTCTAATGACTAGGTATTAATCAATAAGAATCCTGAAATATGTTAAAATATATTACTGTATTATTTTCCAAATTACTTGTTTACAGTTAGATTTTATCTACTGGCTTTTATGCTAAAGCAATTTTTTTCACATGTAGGATTGATTTAGGAATTATGATAAGCATCCTCAATTTTTCATAGTTTACTTAGAATTAATACTATGCAATATTATGTAAAAACCTATGGGTCCATTTCTGCCTCCTGAGAAAGCTGTATGCAGGTCAAGTAGCGACAGCTAGAACTGGACATGGAACAACAGACTGGTTCCAAATCAGGAAAGGAGTATTTCAAGGCTGCGTATTGCTACCTTGCTTATTTAACTTATATGCAGAGTACAGCATGTGAAATGCTGGGCTGGATGAAGCACAAGCTAGAATCAAGATTGCCAGGAGAAATATCAATAACCTCAGATATGCAGATGACACCACCCTAATGCCAGAAAGTGAAGAAGAACTAAAAAGCCTCTTGATGAAAGTGAAAGACGAGAGTGAACAAGTTGGCTTACAACTCAACATTCAGAAAACAAAGATCATGGCATCCGGTCCCCTCACTTCATGCTAAATAGATGGAGAAACAATGGAAACAGTGAGAGACTTTATTTTCGGGGGCTCTAAAATCACTGCAGATGGTGACTTCAGCCATGAATTCAAAAGATGCTTGGTCCTTGGACATGTCAATCTAGACAGCATGTTAAAAAGCAGAGACATTATTTTGCCAACAAAGGTCCATCTAGTCAAAGCTATGATTTTTTCCAGTAGTCGTGTATGGATGCGAGAGTTGGACTATAAACAAAGCTGAGCGCTGAAGAATTGATGCTTTTGAACTGTGGTGTTGGAGAAGACTCTTGAGAGTCCCTTGGACTGCAAGGAGATCAAACCAGTCCATCCTAAAGGAAATTAATTCTGAATATTTATTGGAAGGACTGATGCTGAAGTGGAAACTCCAATACTTTGGCCACCTGTTGTGAAGAACTGACTCGTTGGAAAAGACCCTGATGCTGGGAAAGATTGAAAGCGGGAGGAGAAGGCAAAGACAGCAGATGAGGTGGTTGGATGGGATCACCGACTCGATGGACATGAGTTTGAGCAATCTTCTTGAGTTGGTGATGGATAGGGAAGCCTGGCGTGCTGCAGTCCATGGGGTCACAAAGAGTTGGTCATGACTGAGTGACTGAACTGAACTGATTGGTCTATTAACTAAACTTTATGCTGTACCTGTTGCCATAATTATCTTATGTAATATAGCACAAAAAATTATCTGTTTTAAATATGTCTTTATATGTTAAAGTAATGTTGAGAAAATTTTGTGTTTTATATTTATCCAGATAGTTTCTATTTCTGATGATCTGCATTTCTTTCTGCAGACCTGAAATCTTCTGAGAAATCTGGTAGCAACTCTGTAAACATTGGTTTATCTAGGAATGTTCATTTCACCTTATATAAGGATTTTTTTTGCTGGATATAGACTTTGGGGGTTGACAGTTTTTCTCTCTCCACTTGGAGGTGGTTCTCTTGCCTCCCTAGTTTTTGACAAAATTTTAATTGTGATCTAAACTTATAGTCCCCTTATGTGCTATGATATTTTTATCATTATCATTATGTTTTTGATATTTATTACATTTTCAATATTTCTTTTCTTACTTTGCTTCAATTAAAATTTGTTTTCTTTTTTAATGTGGCAGCTCATAGTTTATATTTGATCATGCTGCTTTGAATTTGCTGAATTTGAGTCTAAAAATTTATAGCCTTCACAAATTTTGGATGTGTTGGTTATTATTTTCTCAAGTGTTTTTCCTGCTGTATCCTTTTTTTCCCTGTTGTCTGAGACTTCAACTATACATATATGATACCTTTGTACATTTCCCCATGCTGAGACAATACTTCTTTTCATTTAAAAAACAGTTTTCTTTTTTCTTTTCTTTAGAAGAGTACATTTATGTTCAAGTTCACTGGCTCTGCTCTGTCATCACCATGCCAAATAAATCTAATTAGTATTTTAATCCATATCTATTTTTTAAATTTGGGAATTTTCATTTGTTTCTTTTTTGAAGTTTACCTGTAGACATTTTCTGTCTTTTCTCACTGAAAGCATGTTTCTTTTATGTTGTTTAGCATAGTGATAGCTATCTTAAAAATCCATGTTTGCTAATCATAACTTCTGGTCATCCTGGGGTCATTCTCTGTTAATTGTTTCTCTTGATAACCTTTAATAGTTTCCCTTTTATGTTATATTGAGTTATGATTTTATCCTGGATACTGTAAATTGCAGGTATGGACATTCTAGACTAGCAATATTCTGAGCTTTATGTATGCAGTTACTAAATAGACAATCAAAAGTGTTGAAATCAAACCGCCAACTCTGTTTGTTGGGCAGCAACTGCAAACTTTTGTTCAGATCATTTAAGTGTAGCTAGATTGATCACTGACTTGATGGATGTGAGACTGAGTGAACTCCGGGAGTTGGTGATGCACAGGGAGGCCTGGCATGCTGCGATTCATGGGGTCGCAAAGAGTCAGACACGACTGAGCAACTGAACTGAACTGAACTGAGATTGATCCATGCATATGCTATCACGATAGAGCCCAAGGATTTGGGGAGAATTTGCACATAGAATTTAGGATTTTCACTGACTTGGAGGACTTTCCACTGGTGCTCTGGTGGCTGTAGTTGCCTTAAATTCTGATCTTTGGTTCCTCAGCCAACAAAGACAAGGGGAGAGAGAGAGAGAGAGCATGTGTGTACATGTGTTTGAGTTTAAGCCCTTCTCCATGGTGGCATCTTGGACACACCTTAGAGTGAAAATCATGAAAATAGAGATATTCAAACCAAATCAAACTTGTGAAACTAGAAATATTCAAGACAAATCAAACTCACACTAAATGTCACCACCAGAGCCAATTTTTGTTTACTATTTAGTGCCTTCAGATTATCATTTATTTGTATTTTGTCCAGAGTTTATAGTTGCAATCTGCAGGCAAGTTGGATTGGGCAGAATCTGATTATGTTACTTATATTAATCTCTGTATTATCTGTATTAATGTTCATTGTTAAAATATACTTTTAAACCATTGACAACTTTTTGAATCATGTGTTTCTTTGTTTCTTGACACTTTGTAATTTTAGTTGGTAAAAATGTTATCTAATGTTTATTTCTATTTTTTAGTTAACTTATTTACAAATGTTTTTATGTATTTATTTACTGACTTAATTTACTCTTCTGAGCTCTGCCCTCATCCATTATTAATTCTTGTTCATGTCTTTAATTTTTTTCAAAAACTTTTGAATGAATTCCCTTTATTTTCATTATAATATATATATTCTTTAGGAATACTTTAACTTATTTATACATAACATTACATTGTGTATTTTGAATATTATAATCTTAAATGCAATTTCTCTTCAATCAGAAATGTCCTCTTTTACATTTTGTTACATAATCAGAAGTAAATTTAGTTTTCAATTATTAACTATTCCTGGTAAAATTCACAGTTATTTTCAATCTCCAAAACAAATTCCATTTTCATACTGATTGAAACATTCTTCAAATATAAAATTAACTTGAAAGAATTGGAAACCTTATTGTTAAGGACTTTTAATTAGAGACATTTGTATCTCCTTGGTTATTTAATTCTGCTTGGATTTACATTTTTAAATTTTATGAGAAACATTTCTTATGGAAATCATATAGTTTCTTTTCTAATGATGAATAAGATTTTTAAATAATGTGTTGAAAGTAAATATTACCACTTTGCAAGAAGGTTAATACATTTTATATTAAGATAATTAATTTATTGTTGTAAAATATTTCTTGATACTCACTTTATATCTGGCACAGTAAATACTTATGAAATATTTTGTTGCTCATCTTTCTCTCTCAGTTAACAATAGTGGGAATACATTTGGTATCCTGTTCTTTTAGAAGTAATAAATTGTGGGTAACAGAAATAACTGTCTAGGAGGAAACTTGATCTAAACTAAGCCAGTCAGATACTCTTTAGGGATATAAATTAAGTCATAGAAACTCTGATCAGTTACTTGTGATGGCCCTTGAAGCAAAAAGGTCATGAAGTGTTATACATGACATGGTTTTTTAAGAGTGGAATCATGTATTCTGGAGAGAAGGGATGGGGAAGAACCAAGACATAGAAGTAGATGCATAATCTAGGCAGATTTTGCTTCCAATAATTTGGGAATACTCACTAAACTTAATCTCAGACCCTCTGGCACCCACATAATAAATTTCTCTCACTCTAGACTATTTAAATAGGTCTTTTTAAATTTCATTTAATTATGCCTGATTAAAACTGGCTTGACAAAAAATGTATTCATTTCATACAAAGGTTTAAGAACATTTTATGTAATGGTTTAAGAACTCCCAGTGTACTTGGGAACAATCTGAATATTTTCATCTACAAGTATAAAGTACTAAATAAACAACTTACAAATTGAATTATGTATTTTTCCAGTTTTACTGAGAAATAATTGACATATATCACTGTATGAATTTAAGGCATACACCATGATGGTTTGATTTTCATATGTTTGAAATGATTACTACAATAGGTTCAGCTAAAATCCATCTTTTTGTATAGATATAATAAAAAGTAAAGAAAGAATAAAAGGGAAAAATTTCTCCTTATGATGAAAATTCTTAGAATTTATTCTTTTAGCAACTTTCCTATATATTATACAGCAGTATTAACTACAGTCATCATGTTGTACATTACATAACTGCGTGCCTGCTAAATCGCTTCAGTTGTGTACCTGAAACACAACTGTTGTGTACTTGAAACCTGAAATCGCTCGTTTGTGTACCTATTTGCAACCCTATTGGCTATTGGCCTCCAAACACTTCTGTCTACGGGATTTTACTGGAGTGGATTTCTGTGCCCTCCTCCAGGGGATCTTCCCAACCCAGGGACTGAACCCACATGTCTTATGTCTCCTTCATTGGCAGGCGGATTCTTTACCACTAGCATCACCTGGCAAGCCCACTACCTCCCTAGCACTTATCTATCTTACAACTGAAAGTTTGTAACTTTTGATCACATTCCTAATATATTATATATAGGGAATCTTCATCTGTTTATAGGTTGATAGACACTTATGTTATTCCGGATTCTTGGCTATTGTGAATAATGTTGCTATGAACATGGGTGTGCAGATATATTGTTGAGTTAGTCTTTTTGTTTCTTTTGGATGTATTCCCAGAAGCAGAATTGCTGAATCATATGGTAGTTCTACTTTTACTTTTTTGAGGATCCTTCATACTATTTTCTATAGTGGCTTCAAAATTACACTTTGTTTGGCACTGAAAATCAATATGAAATAAATGGATAACTTAATTTAGAGAAAAGTACTTATTTAAACATTCTACACAGATTTATAAAAGCTATGCAGAGCTCAAAGATATATATTAAAGACATAAAATAAAATATATTATCTCCTTTAGAGTTGGGAGAATTATAAGTATTACAAAATAAAGAAAATCATGATGAAAAAACAATACCTTTGCAAATGTTAAAGAATAAATTTCTATTCTTTCCCACATTCTTTCCTAAGCGTCAAATAGAACAATGAAAGAGATGAACACAGATCCTGATTTCTTGTTGTTGTTCAGTCTCTCAGTCCTATCCAACTCTTGGTGACCTCATGGACTGTGGCACACCAGGCTTCCCTGTCCTTCACCGTCTCCCAGAGTTTGCTCAAACTCACATCCATCAAATTGGTGATGCCATCCAACCATTTCACCCTCTGTTGCCCCCTTCTCCTCCTGCTCTCACTCTTTTCTAGCATCAGGGTCTTTTCCAGTGAGTCAGATCTTTGTATCAAAAGAGATGAATACAGACCCTGATTTCTTGAGTTTTGCTATTAATATTTAGAAAGGGGATGGATATGAGAAAAAATTCCCAATGTTATGAGTACTTAGTAAGGAGAAACTGAGGGTTCCATGGAGGCATATAATGTATGAAACATAAACGCTTCCCTGATGAAATAACACTGTAGTATAATAATACATAATCTAAAAAATGGGTATACAGGAAAGTATTTAATTTACATTTGTTTCTTGTTGTCAGTTATCAATTTGTGTTTTTAATGTTTTATAATCCACACTACACAGTAGTGCAATAAAATACATGAACGTGCGTGCATGCTAAGTCATTTTAGTCGTGTCTGACTCTTTGTGACCCCATGAACCATAGCCCACGGCTTCTCCATCCATGGGATTCTCCCAGAAAGAACACTGGAGAAGATTGCCATTTCCTTTTCCAAAACACATGAACAGCATATAGTTAAATATGCATACAATTGAAAGGTGTTTGCTTGGATCAGTTATAGTGCCATAAAAATGCTACATATTTTTTTGGAGGTAGGGGTAAAAACACAGGAGATTCATGGCATATAGCAATTAACATTTAGTTTATTCATGAGTTTTTAGCACACATGTATGAGTCTACTCATCTAAGCTGGATTCAGCAAAGCTCAAAGTGTCTGTGGTTACTTGAAGGTCAACTAGGCAGCTTAGCTGATCGTAGCTGGTTTCTCTATATTTCTCAGTGTTGAGCTGGTAGCTGGGGCTGTTGTGGCTCATGCTTGTGTCTCACTCTCTCCAGTAGCTCACCTTCAGCATCTCCCATAGTGAAGACAAAAGATAAAAAAAGACATGAGCATTTTGCAAGGCCTGTTGAAGACTACACTCAACACTAGCACAGCATTATTCTAGTGCTACTGGCCCAAGTGAGTACTAAGGAAATAGACTTACTAAGGAAATAAACTTTCTTAGGAAATAGACTACCTATTGATTAAAGGTAGTATGACTGCAAATTCATACTAGAATGGAAGCAGTTTTGGCACTTTATCATAATGAACAAATGTTTATTTTTCTGGCATAATGGAAATTTATCTAAAATTAAATTTGGAGGCTGTCAGGTGGAAGAAATTATAGGGAGGACTACATGGTTATATGTAGAGGAGAAAACATCTTCAGTTCAACTGATGTAACAGACATTAAAGAGACAGTGAAGAATAAAAGGTCTGTTTTCCATAACCACAAAATGACTTATAAGAAAAATTTGAAAAGCAAAGAGAAAGCTGAAAAAAAAAATGTCTGCAAAAAACAATGAAGAAATTACATTCTTGAAAATTCAGAAACACAACTTAAAAATTGAGCAAAAGAAACAAAAAACAAGAGAAAGTAAATAACTAATGTGAAAAAATTGTAAAGATTCTCAAAAACATTTTGGCATATAAACTGAGCAAAGATGTTCATAATGATGATGATAAGTCAGTACCACAGTGCTTCTGTGAAATATTCTTATTAGAAGCTTCAAATTACATGAAGATTCAATGTGGAACTTTGAAATCAATTGTTAATTGTCATAAAACATGATATATTTGACTTAATAATTACCTGTATCCGTCCCCAAATAGATGCTCAATAGAATAATTGTGAATTAGGGAGAGGAATATAGAAAGAGAGAAAAGGGTGAATATTCATCTCTTGGTATCAGAATCCTTGCCAGATTTGCATCATTTCTACCTAATTTAGCTTTGTTAAGACTTCTCAAAACATCAAAAATTTGTATCTGCTTTTACACAGGACTTCACCTTTATCCTGTGAATAATGAGAGGCTGCATATGGCCATCCTATTTATAATCATCTAGGGAATGTATCTACATATTTTCTGTCATGATTGTTCTATCAATTGTTATTTTTAGGATACCACTCCAGTGAAAAATTTTGTTTAAGGAAAACCCTAATACAAATAATTCCTTATCCTTATATTATTGTTGTTGTTCATAGTTTACTTTTGTGTCCAACTCTTTGCTACCCCATGGACTGCAGCACACAAGGGTCCTCTGCCCTTCACTCTCTTCTGGAATTTTCTCAAATTCATGTCCATCGAGTCAGTGATACTAACTCACCATCTCTTCCTTCGCCACCCTCTTCTCCTTTTGCCCTCAATCTTTCCCAGCATCAGGGTCTTTTACAATGAGTTGACTTTTCACATCAGGTGGCCAGAGTACTGGAGCTTGAGCTTCAGCATCAGTCCTTCCAATGAATACTCACAGTTGATTTCCTTTAGGATTTACCTAATTCAACAATGAAAATTATAAACAGATATTTACAAAGGAAATGTAAGTAGATATAAAATATTCTATACAATAAGGAAATTCACATTTTAATGGCAATTATAAATAATCAAAGATAAAAATCGGTTTCTCTCATCAAGGTTTAACAACGACTTGTAGTGTTTCCTACCATGTTGCCATCATTGGTGATATCCACCTCAGAAACTCAAGTGTCATCCTTACTGAAGGAGAGTGAGCTCTCTGTGACAGAAACTAGTCAGAGTGTAGTAGGGAGGAGAACTGTAGCAATTTTCCCTATATCTTTGTATGAGGTATGGTGCAAAAAATTGTTTTCAGATATAGTGGCTTTTGATAGAAACAGTGAACGTAGAGACTTACTTCCACCAGACCCCTATGAACCATCTGGCAACAATAATATTCTGCCCTTTAACTCTGAAGATCCAGAAGGAGCACAATCAACATTTGAAATTGTTAGGGCTAAACCTCTAAAGAATACATTGCCAGAGTATATTTCATAGAAATTGTATATAGTTTTAAAACATTTCAGAAGAGAGCAGCATTTGCTTTTCTTCCACCTGTGCTAGTGAAAGAGTGATTTCTTTGTCATCATTTCCATAAACAAATTTTCAGAAGCTTAATTTCACCGCTTAAAACTTTTTTTCTTAATTTGAGATTTTGAATATAAATATTATTATACTGAACAAAAGTGATTTCTGATAGAGCAATTCTCACTCTTCTAATTACTGACATTCTCTTCTAGTCTTCTTTCCCTAGAACTAAGAATTCATCTGATTTCAGAGTTTTTCCCCCACATTGAAGTGAATCATGCTTCCATAGAGAATTAGTGTGTAGCCAGTACTTCAACTCAGGGTTCAACCTTCCAGCGCTGCAGCCACAGCCTTTGAATTCAAAAGTTGTTACTAAAAGGCAGGAACTGCCATTAGCCCTGTGACCAGCCATCAACTTTGACTTCCCTTCTACAGTTTATTTGATACTTATTTGAGATTTATCACAGTTTCCCTTTTTCTACTTCACAAAACATCTCACAACTTTTTTGCTCTCTGTAGGGTAAGAGTTAATAACAGAAATTTCCTTTACTGTGCAATCTTCTGCCATGCATTTGGGAAAAATATTTGAGTTTTGAACAATTGCTTTATCCTAATCCTCTTGTTTTTAAAACTGATTAAGGCCCCCATTTTATTTTTAATCTCCTTTGAACACTTCTGTCAGATTCTAAAGGGAAAAGGAAGGGGTTAAAGTTTGCTCTTTCTTATATTTCTATTCTTGATCTGAAACAAATTGACAGATATTTCTCTGGCAAAGATGGGTTGATTCTAGATCAGTAGAGAATGGTAACATGGGGTCTACAACCAAGGCAAATCATGTGCAACTCCCTGCAAGGCAAGGGAAGGAGAACTCTTTTCTAGAGCAAAAAGGAGTTCAAAGGGCTGTAGTAAACAGTCCATGGTTTTTCACTTGCCGAGTCCTTGCCAAGAAAGAAATGGAGTCTTTCTTCTTCCTATGGGGCTCTGCCATCAGAGTGGGGCATGGGAGCTCCTCCTTCTGGTCCCCCAATTCTGTTTTATTAGTTTCTCTTTATTCATTTTTTTTTTACTGCACCACTTGAAATCTGCCAAATAGATAAACTTAATCATAAATGCCTAAATAAAAGATATAGATCACCTTTAACCTTGAACCATTAAAGATTTGTTTGAGACAATTATCCTTCTAATTATGAAGCTTAAGATAATTTTCTCTGGAAGAAATAAAGCTAACCCTGTGGGTGGAGGGAGGGAAATCACACTCAAGTGAGATACTGAAGTAAACATAATTCTTATGATGATTAGGTTCTAATTTGTTGTTGTTTGCTTAACTAAATAAGTGATATTGATGGTTATGTAGGCTGACTTTCCTCACCACATGTTTGGGTGAACCAAGCATGGAGTAGTTTTCCTGACCTCCTCCATCCCAGGAGAGTAGGAACCAAGGTTTTGATGGGAGGGCCGAAGAAGCTGCCAACTAGTTACTACAATGAATTTACAAGTTCCATAGGCAAAATTATCAGTGCTTATTGAGAAGAAGAAAAACTTGGCATGCTATTCTCTGCCTTTCAGCAGGAACCACTATGTGATATCACTTCTGTCTGGCAGGAGAGGTCTAATGGGCCAGCCCATCTCAATAATTCTGTGGGTCCCTCAGGAAGGGCTGGGTGCTGAGCTGAGGAAGTCGTTAGGGTTGAGCAACATCCCTGGGGGAGAAGGTGAGAGAAGGTGGTAGAAGCTTGCCTAGGGGTGGAGGAGGGTTATTCATACACTTCCCTGCTTGAGGAAGATGAGATATTGAGTGCCAAAAGTAATTTATGGTCACAAGGTGAGGCCAGCGGACCTCTGGGATGAGCCACCAAATTTGACTGGGGCGATTGTACCTTCCCAGACATCTGAACATCAGGCAGAACAAGACATGGCTCTGACTTCCTCCACAGACCCAGTGAAGCCTGAGTTGGGATGCAGGAACTACCCTCCTGCTCTATGATGCTGCACTGGGTGGGCCATAAAGGGAAGGTGGTCCAGGCAGTGGGAACCTTAAAAGCATGGGGATGGGAATATCCAGGTAATGAGCTATAGTCCTGAGAGTTCTGGAACAAGCAACAGGAGAGGATGAACTCAAAGAAGGGGCAGGCTTGTGGGGGAGGCAAATGGGTGGCTTTGTGGATCACCAGGTGATCGGGACTCACAGGTGGAGTATGAACTAGAGAGTGTCAGAAGGCTGGAGTTAAACCAGGGTCTGAAGATGTGTTGGAGAAGGCAATGGCACCCCACTCCAGTACTCTTGCCTGGAAAATCCCATGGATGGAGGAGCCTGGAAGACTGAAGTCCATGGGGTCGCTGAGGGTCAGACACAACTGTGCGACTTCACTTTATTGAGAAGAAGGGCCAGTTCTGGGTCACCCAACATGTTTTTGGGCAAAATGAGAATAGAATGGCCAGAATTACTAGTGAGCCAGCCAGCCTGCCCCAGACCAGGGGAGGAAGGATGCAGAGGAACTCTCAGACTCACAGATTAAGGATTTCAAATGCAACATCCTTTTGGATATGCACCATTACAATTTTCATGTTTTGCTGTCACGTTTTTAAAACAAGATTGTAAAGTGTTGACCAAAAAATGTTATATTGTACATCACACCTTTAATAATGATTGTTCATTTATATTTGGATTTACCTACATGTATGTGCTTATGTCGCTTCAGTCATGTCTGACTGTGCGACCTTATGGACTCTAGCCTGCCAGGCTCCTCTGCCAGGGGAGTCTTCTAGCAAGAATACTGGAGTGGGTTGCCATGCCTTCCTCCAAGGGCTCTTCCTGACCCAGGGATTGAATCCGCATCTCTTAAAGCTGACCTGCATTGGCAGGCATGTTCATTACTGCTAGCACCCAGATTTACCTATACATTACATTTATTTTATATTTCTGTAAGGCTCTGACTTACGTGAGTTTTAGTTAGCACAGTTATTTAAATAACACTGTTTCCTAATAGTTCATATTAAATTACTTGGGTATATCAACTGTAAACAAACTTGCTGCTAGCTCCTCCTTCCAAAACACTATATAAATGACAGAAGCAGATATGATCAGTGATCAATCTCACCACTTCCTTCAGAGTCTGCCAGGATTGGTCTCTCCATCTGTAATTCAAAACATATAAGCAGAAAAGCATGGCGTTCTATTGCAACCTTGTCTCCCATTGATACATCCAAGTGTCATTTTACAAAAATAGATGAAGTAATAGACCAAGAAATATGAAAGTGGAGAAAAGAAAAAATGGTAACAGTGGGAGTAAAACTGGATGTGATTAGGATGGTTGATCATGGAAATATTGACGCTGCCTTCTTTGGGAGACTCAAGATATGTACTGAGAGGAACACAGTGGAGGCAATTTACCAGCATAACTGAGGAAGTTGGTAATGAAAAATTAGGAGTCTTGAATTAACATATATGCACTGCTATACATAAAATAAATAAACAACAAGGACCTACTGTATGGCACAGGGAACTATGCTCAATATTTTGTAATAACCTTAAGGGAAAGAAATCTGAAAGAAGAATATATATATATATGTATATATATATACACACATACATATATATAACACACACACACATACATACATATATACATATATATATATACATAAATCACTTTGCTGTACATCCGAAACTAATGCAACATTGTAAATCAACTGTACCTCAATGTATTTTTTAAAAATGAAATGTCCCAGAAGAAGTAATATTGGAATATAAATTTCATGTTAATAAAACTTTCAGAGGTACTTCATAACACTGAAAGTACAGAGAATAAAATTTTGAAAGCTGACTCAAACTTAGAAGGAAACTTATAATTCACCGAGGCATAGAAAAATTATTTTATGTTATAAAAGGAGCTAGAGAAAGAAGCACTATTCAAACTACTTCTCATGAGTTTTATTTAAACAAAGAATATAAAGCACTTTGTCAGTGTTCCAATAATTTAATACAGTATATAGTAAGTAAATATTAATTTTACTATTTCTTCATTCACTTATAAACATTTAACAAAAAGATAGTTTTTAATATTTTGACAAAAGTTTTAAAAAGTTTAATATTTTGACAAAAGTTTATCAACAGTCATAATTTTCCCCATTGAATTTTAGGATAGCTCTGTTTGGTTTTACTCCCCATAAATTTTGCAGTCCAAAGTGAGGACTGCCTGTTTGCTAAATGACATGAGAAAAACTACTCATCTGTTCAATTCAATTAAGTAACTCAGAAATGAAGTAAAACAAAGAACAAAAACGGCTTCATTTATATTTATTATTATTTATCATGGTGTTCACAGTTTTTTCCCCCAATTTCTCTCCACATTGCTTCTCTTTTTCTTCCTTAGAAAAGCAGACCCACTTCTAATTTCTGCTCATATTATGTCAGATTACCAAGAAAGCTCAGATATGGCATATTTTTTATTTGATATTCAGACTATTTCCCCCACTTCACTCTAACAGTAATAATAACCTCACTTTCTCAATGACCTTTCTGAAGTGGCCCTCCTCCCTGTCAAATGATTGGCTACTGAGTTCTCCTTCTTCAGGAATGATTTTGTATCTGTATTATAGCATGTTGTTTAATAAGTCAGATATTAAGGTATATTCTTAGGGTCTTATTATTATTTTCACTCATCTGTGTTCCCCTAGTATGCCATGCAGTGATGATTCTAATAATGTCTAATTTTATAATTCAGTATATCGTGTTTTTATTAATTAAAATATTTTAATTTGGCCTATTTTTATACTGCAAATAAAAAACATATTTTAAACTTTTTTGGAACATAAGGGCTTCCCAGATGGCTCAGTGGTAAAAGAATCCACTGAGTGGTAAAAGAGTCTCCTGCCAAGCAGGAGATTTGGGTTGGATGCCTGGGTCAGGAACATCTCCTGGGGAAGGAAATGGCAACCCATTCCAGTATTTTTGCAAGGGAAATCCCATGGACAGAGAAGCCTAGCGAGCTACAGACCACAGGGTCCCAAAGAGTCAAACACAACTTAGTGACTAAAACAATACCAGCCACAACTGAATCACCTGTTTATCGAGATATAACGTTCTATTGCCGACACTTGTATAGATCTTTTTCATATTGTGAATGACAGAAAAAGGAGCGACTTACATATGCATCGAAATTTTGGGGGAAAATGTCAGGAAAACCAGATTGAGGAAACTGACTTATTTAAGAGACACATATGATGAATAAGTGAATTAATAAATTTATACTTATGTAAAATCTACTGATTTCATAATTGCTTGAGATTTCACATACATAATATGCTGCATAATAATTGGTATATGATTTAAATTTACTTTGTCATTTGAATACATAGTTTGCACATTTGCATTCAAGAAATCCTAAATTATTTCTTGAGTGTTAACCACTCCTTATTCATAAAGTAACTTTCTCCCAATGCATTTGTATCTTTTATTAAATAGTCACAAGCAATTTATGACAAAGTGAAAATATACAGTTAAGTATTAAATATGGTTATAAGTTTTTGAGTATATGGCAGTTTGATTTTATATTTAGAGGTAAAACAAAAGGGATATTTTTTAAACAGTAAAATAAGGAGAAAGCAAATATTTTACTGATTAAATGAAATTCTTCAGTGAATGAATGCTTTCTAAAACATGAAAGACATTTCAAAGAAAATATGTAGAGTGTTAAGTTTAAAGTTGAAAAACAAAAATATTCAATATTCTAAACTGACTCAAATATCATTTTAAGCTTATGAATTATTTCATTGTTTTCCAAGATTATAAATATATTTCAAATGTCACTCCTGATGCCAAGACCAGTATTCCAATTAGATACTTATTGAAGAGTATGCAGTGTGAGACAATATACACAGAATAATTGAGACTGTGATAGAATTTTACCAAAATATGCTTAGATCAGTTTCCTGTGACATCTGTAACAAATCACAGAAATGTGATTAAATCAACATAAATGTATCATAATTCTAGAAGTCAAAAGTGCAAAATTAGTTTGGATCAAAATTAATTTTCTGCAGTACTCTGCTACTTGTGTAGGCTCTAGAGAATTTATTTTGTGCTTCTTCCATCTGCTGGCATTCTTTGGCTTGTGGTCACATTACTACCATCTCTCTCTCCATGGATACATCACTTTATCCTCTTCTGTCTATAATTTCCTTCTGCCTTTTAAGGACATCATGATTACATTCAGTGCACACCATGATGTTAATCGAAGATAGCCTCCCCATTTTGCTACCTGTAATTTAATGACATATGCATAAAATTACATTTGCCCCATGAGGTATCATTAACAGGTTCCAAGGATTAAAGTGTGGCTATCTTCAAGGGGATCATTATTCAGCCCACCACAGCACTAAACACCATTTTTCACAATAGTAAATGAGCTAACTCAATACTTTGTATTGAAATAATGTGAATCAATATTGAAAAAAATTGCTTTTGATACCCTGTGAACTGGCAGATGGATCAGATGACTTTTAAAGAATTATAATTGATTATTCATTAATGTCTACAGATAGCTTATGATTTTTTCATTCTGGTCAGAAAATCGTTTAAAAATCTTTATCAAAACTCTGTTATCACTGTAACCTCTATTATCATTGAGTAAAATGAGTTGGCTTAATCACCCTTGCACAATTCACTGGGTCTAAAATAATGAGTGAATATAGATAGGTGAAGGGGTTATTTTTAAATGTCAATAGTTACATATTGAGGGGCATGCAATTGATATAGATATATGATATTCTATGCTTTCTGAAATAATATTACATTCCTCCTCTTCTTGTAAGAAATGGAACCACTTCTCCATTCTGTGATTTTATTTACAACAGGGTCAGATACTTTACATGCTGTTTTATTTTCTAGTATTTCTAATGTTATTCAGAGGTTGTCATCTATAAAACATCTGAATATTTGCTTTTAGATATTCACATACTTGACTCCAAAGAATTATTTTCATATACATGATTTCCATCTACATTATTGTTTTCCTTCTGGTTGGGCTGACAGTTTATATAATCTAAGGCATATTATCAGAAAAAGGGAAGAAACTCAGGTGCCCTATGGTTTAGAAAATCGCAATAAACCACTCTCTTAGCTCCATTCTGCTTTTAGAGTGCCTGTCGTCATGTGTCTATTGTCACCAACATTGAAATACCTCCAGTAATTGTCTTCTAAGAATAACTTTCATTCAGCCTCTTAGTAGACTGGTGAACTGGCTCGACTTGATTAAAGGAAGATCATTGAGGCTAGAAAAATACACAGTACACATATTTTCAGAGTTCCTGATTTTTGTCTTAATCATCATATTTCTTGGTGCATGGCACTTACAAGTCTTGAGACATTAAGAACCTCAAAATGAAAGTGAAATTTGTAAGTCATTCAGTCATGTCTGACTCTGCGATCCCATAGACTGTAGCCTCCTAGGGTACTCTGTCCATGGAATTCTCCAGGCATGAGTACTGTAGTGGGTAGCCATTCCTTTCTACAGGGGATCTTCCCAACCCCAGGACTGAACCCAGGTCTCCTGAATTGCAAGCGGATTCTTTTCAGTCTGAGCTACAGGGGATGCCAAAGAATCTCAAGGGTGAGGTCAATAATTTTTCTCAACAGTTTCTCCCAAAGTAAGCACTTAGTTTATAATTTACCTCTAGTATGTAAGCTGCCCTCTTGTTCATCCATATGTTTCCTTAAAAGTTTTCTTTGGGAAAATGTGATCTGTTACCCTATTCTCTTGGTCATATGCTCAGTCGCTCAGTTGTTTCCAACTCTTTGCAAATGCGTGGACTGTAGCCCACCAGGCTTCTGTGTCCATGGAATTTTCAGGTCAAGAATACTGCAGTGGGTTATCATTTCCTCTTCTAGGGGATCTTTCCCACCTAGGGATGGAACCTGCATCTCTTGTGTCTCCTGCATTGCAGGCAGATTCTTTACCATTGTGCCACCTGTCTAGATAAACTTAGATCAGTTTATTTTACTTTATCTTTTTTTACTGCCAACTAACTGATGATTCCAGAAGAAAAGGAGATTTACTCCACTGTGTTTAACCAGAATTTAGCTAATAATTTTTCCCCTTTTTTGCAAATATTTTATTTGATTCTTAATTGTGTCTCCATATCATATGGGGGTGTCTGGGGAAAAGTAATTTAGGTATTACTCAACCTAGACCAAATAGAAGGATACAGAATAAAGCTCAGAGAAATTTCAAGGTATTCAAACAAAAGCACACCTGACTTTCAAATCAACTGTAAATCGCTACATTAATGCAGTAAAGAAGAGAGACATTAAATAGTCTGGGAATTCAAGGACTTTTGAACCACTGTTGAAGTTATTCAGTAATTAGCAACAGCACCTATTGTGTGAGGCGAATTGTGTGCTTCTGTGTCTGTGTGCAGTTGCATGGAGTGCATGTGAGTGGCATGCTTCTTCATTCTTTAATGAAGAAATGAGAGGACTTTCAGACATACCAGAGTTTAATCAAATTGCCTTTCTCATGTAATTGCTTTGAGTAATTATAGAACTAAACACTATCAACTTCTACAAACGTTTGATCTTATGATGTCACCATCCTTATGTCTAGTCTTAGACGGATAAGAACAAGAAGAACATATATACTGTTATTTGAATTCTATTTTCATTTAATGAATTCTCTTTATTTCACATAATTGTTTTTTATTTTCTAAATGTAAAGCTTTATTGAAGGGTAGATGCTGTATAGAAACAATACTTTAAAATTTTTATTGATGTATAGTTGATTTACTATATTGATGTAGAGTTGATTATATTAGTTTCAGGAATACAACATAGTTTTCCAAAAATTTTATAGATTACACTCCATTTAATGGTATCATAAAATATTGGCTTTATTCCCTATGCTTTAAAATATATCCTTGTAGCTTATTTATTTTATACATAGCAGTTAGTATACCTCTTAATCTCCTACTTGCGTTTTATCTCTCCCTCTCTCCCTTGCCCCACTGATAATCAGAGTTTATTCTCTTATGGCTTAAGTATTTTTCTGTTTTGTAATATTTATTCATTTGTTTTATTTTTTAGATTCCATGTATCAGTGATAACATACAGTATTTGTCTTTCTCTATCTGGCTCATTTGATAAAGCATAATGTATTTTTCCTAACAAGACATACAGATGGCCAGGAGTTACTTAAATGGATGCTCAACATCACTAGTCACCAGAAAAGCAAATTAAAACTCCAAAATATATAACTTCACACTTGTCAGATTGGCTATAATCAAAAAGACCATAAATAACAAATGTTGGTGAGAATGTGGAGAAAAGGGAATAACTGTACTCTGGTGCTGGGTACATAAACTGGGGCAGCCACTGTGGAAAACAGTATAGAGCTTCTTCAAAACACTAACATTTTAGCCACCATTTAATCCAGCAGTTTCATTCCAGGAGATAAATCTGAAGAAGAAGAAAAAAAAAAAAACAACACTAATTGGAAAAGATACCCACACCCCACTATTATCAGGAGTATTATTTACAATAGCCAAGAAAAGTTATGACCAACCTAGATCACATATTCAAAAGCAGAGACATTGCTTTGCCAACAAAGTTTCGCCTAGTCAAGGCTATGGTTTTTCCTGTGGTCATGTATGCATGTGAGAGCTGGACTGTGAAGAAGGCTGAGCACCGAAGAATTGATGCTTTTGAAGTGTGGTGTTGGAGAAGACTCTTGAGAGTCCCTTGGACTGCAAGGAGATCCAACCAGTCCATTCTGAAGGAGATCATCCCTGGGATTTCTTTGGAAGGAATGATGCTGAAGCTGAAACTCCAGTACTTTGGCCACGTCATGTGAAGACTTGACTCATTGGAGAAGACTCTGATGCTGGGAGGGATTGAGGGCAAGAGGAGAAGGGGATGGCAGAGGATGAGATGGCTGGATGGCATCACTGACTCGATGGATGTGGGTCTCAGTGAACTACGGGAGTTGGTGATTGACAGGGAGACCTGGCATGCTGCGATTCATGGGGTCGCAGGGAGTTGGACATGACTGAGTGACTGTTCTGATCTGATCTGATGACACTGCTCAAAAGATGAATGGATAAAGATATGTGATATGTATATACAATGAAATACTACTCTGCCATAAAAAAGAATGAAATTTTGCCATTGGCAGTAACATGAACAGATCTTTCAAATTGCTTTGAAGTCAATTTATTACTGAAACGTTTTCCTTGACATGAATGTTTAATCAAATATTTGACGAATTTGATGTTTTCAAACATTGTCTTCTATCGCATCTTATAACATCATAACAGTAAGAATTTGTATATCCTATGTATTCAGTAAATTTCTACCATCAATTCTGAGCAATATTTCTCATCACTATCTCATCCTTTACTTTTTATTTAATTTATTATTTTATTTTTAATTTTTATTTGTTTTATTATGAATGAGTGTAAAGTAGGCAGTGTTTCACACTTTTTAAAGCTTAAGCATCATTTGTCAGATGTATTTCAATTACTACTTCTCTATGTGGTAGTATTAGTATTTTTATGACAAAAACTATTACCAACCAAATAGTTGTTATATAATCTACCTCGACTTTAATATCCCAAAGAATGTTTAATGTTGTAGACTCTGGCAAATTTCACAGAAATTTTAATGAAATCTATTTGCTGAACATTTTAGAACATGGTAAGAGTATTACTTTAAATATTTCTCTTCTTGTTCACATTCTTGTTTTCCTTTCCCCCTTCTTCTCTTATTATTTAACACATCATCTCTTAAAAAGTCTTTTATAGTCTTCAGTTTAGGGAGTGCTCAATAGTGCTTTCTCCTATCAATATATTTTATATTCCATTTCTTAATATCTCTTGAATAAATATTTTTTTCTAGCTCTGAGATTTATATGATATCACTGTACTAGACAAAAGCACATGAGATAATCTTCTAATAGCATATGTTTTCCCAGTGTTGTCATTGAGGTTATAAATAAATTGAAATGTGAGATGTTTATTCTGGAATGACTTTTATATGTCTAAAACATTATAGTTATAATAAATGACTTCCTTAAATAAAAAATTGCAACATATGTTCACCAAGCAAAAACTAAAGATAATATGCTTCACTGCTTTCATTTAACATTGGGGAAATAGACCCAGAGAATTTAACTATACTACTTAAAGTCATCCTAAGACTAGTAACCAAATTTTCTAGCTCTGAAATTGAGTGTGTTGTTTTTCCCCAAATGATGTGATTGAATCATTGGTTTATTGAAAGCTTACATTTTTGATCATCAGGAAAACTGAATCACCATTGTTAATATGTAATTTAAAAAATATTTTCTTTAGAAAAATCTAACCAGAGATTGGCAGATTGAATTATTCTATTTTAGAAAATTACAAATTGAACATGACACTGACCTTTCTATACCTAGGATATTCACTTATAAATTTCAAACTGGAACCACCTGCCCTAAGTTCCAAACTGCCAAGGTAAATTATATGTTCAAATGCTTGCTGCTGCTGCTGCTGCTGCGTCGCTTCAGTCGTGTCCGACTCTGTGCGACCCCATAGACGGCAGCCCACCAGGCTCCAGCGTCCCTGGGATTCTCCAGGCAAGAACACTGAGTTCACATGCTTAAGGGGGTATATAAACTATATTGAAGTTGAAGGTTTTGGTAGAAATCTATTTGCCTGCACACAGGAAAAGAATCTTATAGTAAAATGTGCTTTCCTTAATAATCATTAAAATTTTTGAAGAGCTGTTTTTAAAAAACAGGTACATTTGAATCAGTTCTAATGAGGTGGATGGAACTGGAGCCTATTATACAGAGTGAAGTAAGCCAGAAAGAAAAACACAAATACAGTATACTAGCGCATATATATGGAATTTAAAAAAGATGGTAACAATAACCCTGTTTATGAGACAGCAAAAGAGACGCTGAGGTATAGAACAGTCTTTTGGACTCTGGGAGAGGGAGAGGGTGGGATGATTTGGGAGAATAGCATTGAAATATGTATAATATCATATCTGAAACGAGTCGCCAGTCCAGGTACGATGCCTGATAATGGATGCCTGGGGCTGGTGCACTGGGACGACCCAGAGGGATGGTATGGGGAGGGAGGAGGGAGGAGGGTTCAGGATGGGGAACACATGTATACTTGTGGCAGATTCATTTTGATGAATGGCAAAAGCAATACAGTATTGTAAAGTTAAGCAAAATAAAATTTAAAAATAAAATAAATAAATGAAAAAAAAACAGGTAAATAAATTTATCTTCTACCTAATTTGTGAAATTATATATAACAAGAGGGAAAATATTAATCTCTTCTAAGAAATTCTAGTATTCAACAAAAATATGAATAGATTTAATCCATTTGAAGTAATCTTATTATATTTTGGTTTCATACTTTGTGTTAAAAGCAGCAACTTTATGCTATCAAAATTAGATACTGTTATAAGATTAATTTTTAATTTTACATTTTGTGTTTATAATCGTTTTTAGCAGTCAAAATTTAACTTCTATTTTAAATAATATATAATTCAAGTCCAAATCTATTAGTATACTAGTTGTAATAAGATACATTTTAAAAGGAGGATAAATTGACTTTGGGAGAATTAATTGAATAGTAATATTATATTTTTCTCTTATAAATCACTGGGACTTTCAAGTTTACAGGAAAAAATAAAAATACTACTTGTAAAATGTCATAGACATGTATTTACCTCCAGGCACCCAGTGCAGCAAAATGAATCCATTTTCATTTGTTCTGTGACCAAGGAAAGGAGTCAACCAACCATGGAGAGCATGTTTTGGAAGAATTTGATTTGTGGGCTCTTTCAGATTGATAATGGATATGAGGTTTATTCGATTCTATCTCAAGTTTTGTTGGGAAACAAAACCAAACACATCTATGTTGTAACTGGAATGCAAATTTATGTGCTGTCACTTATATTTATAATAGCCTAACAACTTGTCTTACAGATGCACAGAAGACTTAAATGTCATGTTCTTTTTTTAAAAAAGATTTATGAGTTATTAAATTACCACACTGTGAATTGTTTACAATAGTAATTTGATTAAGTTGGAGAATAGATAAAACATGTTAATATGAGGTTGATGTTTGGCATAATTTATTTTAGCCTGAATTATCTCAGTTCTACTCATCACCATAATACACATTTCTCATCTTCCCAAATGAGTCAAGAATCATGAAGTCACTGCTTATGAAAATGTTGTATATAAATCATTTTAATTACTTGTAGAGAAATTTATTACTAGGAAACACAAAGTATTTGAAAATTTATAGAATGTGAACAATAGAAATGTTCATTAAAAAACCCTCTTTACATATATCACGTACAAATTTACGTTAGAAAGGACAATCTGTTATCTTTCTAATGTATATAAAAGTGTTTTGTTATGTGAATATTTTATTATATTTGTTATTTTATATTCAATATGAACTCTTAAAAAGAGTGCTATTCTACTTTAGTTTTCAAGCTATGAATAATTTTACAATTATCATTAATTGATAGTTATATTGTGTGAGTGTATATGAGGAGAGGAAGACTGCAAGAGAAAGAAGAAAGTATATGATTTTATTGGTAATGAATAGCCCTGAGAATGATTTATTTCATTTTTATGCAAGTTTGAAAAATCACAAATGGTTCACAAGCTGAGATTTTTTTAATTAAAAATGATGCTTATAAGCTGACAAAAAACTATTCCACCTATCATCTCTACCCTTTTTCATTTTGGTTACCAACAAGGCTTCAAAGAAAAAAACAAAAAGGGAACATTGTGATGGGCAGGGCAGGGGTAAATTGCATTGAGACATATGACTCTAAGAATGAAACATTATTAATAGTTCTAAAAATAAAAAAAAAGATTATGAAAATGGTGCATTAAACATTATCAGTTTTTATGGACTACCTAAAACATCAAACATCAGTTTTTATGGAATACCTCATTGCAGAACTTCAGAAAAATTGACAATATGGTGTAAAAATGGGTTCCTATGAGATTTGTTATGTAACATCATTATAAATAATTCTTACTCAAAAAATCAATTGTTACAGTAATGCTGGATAGTGTGTGCTTTTAAGTGTTGATTTGTCATAAGAAACACAATTGACTAAATTACTAGCAGAAAAAATAGGATTAAAGAAGATTACACATATCACTTGTCAAAAACTACAAAACATTATTAAGTATGCATTTGCAGACAAACAAAAGTAAACTTTAGCACAAGTATTTCAAAATTTGAAACGTAAACTAGACACGAAATATAATCTCCCACATATTAGAGTATCAATTTTGTATTCTAAAATAATAAAAAAGAATATTTTCAAGCAACATTCAGTTCAGTTCAGTTCAGTCTCTCAGTCGTGTCCGCCTCTTTGCAATGCCATAGACTGCAGAGCGCCAGGCCTCCCATTCCATCACCAACTCCCTGGGTTCATTCAAACTCATGTCCGTTGATTCGGTGAGGCCATCCAACCACATCATCGTCCGTCGTCCCCTTCTCCTCCTGCCTTCAATCCTTCCCAGCATCAGGGTCTTTTCCAATGAGTCAGTTCTTTGCATCAGGTGGCCAAAGTTTTGGAGTTTCACCTTCAGCATGAGTCCTTCCAATGAATATCTGATTTACTTTAGAACGGACTAGCTGGATCTCCTTGCTGTCCAAGGGACTCTCAAGAGTCTTCTCCAACACCACAGTTCAAAAGCATCAATTCTTTGGTGCTCAGCTTTCTTTATACTTCAACTCTCACATCCATATATAACTACTGGAAAAACCATAGTTTGACTAGATGGACATTAGTTGGCAAAGTAGTCTCTGCTTTTTAATATGCTGTCTAGTGTTATCATAGCTTTTCTTCCAAGGAGTAAGCGTTTTTTAATTTCATGGCTGCAGTCATCATCTGCAGTGATTTTGGAGCCCAAGGAAATAAAATCTGTCACTGTCTCCACTGTTTTCCCATCTATTTGCTGTGAACTGATGGGACCGGATACCATGATCTTTGTTTTCTGAATATTGAGTTTTAAGCCAACTTTTTCACTTTCCTCTTTCACTTTCATCAAGAGGCTCTTTAGTTTTTCTTCACTTTCTGCCATAAGGGTGGTATCATCTGCATATCTGACATTATTGATATTTCTCCTGGCAATCTTGATTCCAGCTTGTGCTTCATCCAGCCCAGTGTTTCTCATGATGCACTCTGCATATAAGTTAAATAATCAGGGTGACAATATACAGACAGCCTTGATGTACTCCTTTCCCTATTTGAAATCAGTCTGTTCTCCCATGTTCAGTTCTAATTGTTGCTTCTTGACCTGCATATTGATTTCTCAGGAGGCAGGTCAGGTATTAAAGAAACTTAAAGAGTATTAAAGACTGGTATTCCTGTCTCTTCAACCAGACATTAAATGTATCAAAAAATTACTGAACATTGTGCTTTTAAGGAAATTTTTGTAAGTTTTAAAAACTAAATTATTTAGTGCTACATTCTAATACAGAGGTGTTAAAAGCAGAAATTAAAAACAAAATTTTGCATAAAATAGACTCAGTTATTTGAAAACTGAATAGACACATTTCTTAATTATTTTAGGATAAGACAAAATCAAAACTTCTTTGCTATCAATTTGAGGATGAGACACTCATATAAAAAATATACAATGGAACTTTGAGTCTTAAAATTAGGTTATAAAAAGGATGAGAGCAGTTTAGTTAAGTAACAACAGTCTTGTTTCTGACCATTTTGAAGTTACATGTACTGGACTTACTCTAACTCAGAAAACAACTATAAACCTGGAACAACTATTTGAATTGAATCTTTTCAAGTGTAGGAAAACCTCTAACTGTGATACTTGATAGGAGAGAGATAGATAAAGTGGATATTACCTGAAATCTGGCCTTCAATGTTTATGCACTTTCAGACTATGGGTGCTGAACGTGAAACAGACAGAGAGAAGTTGTCTTTCTGAGCTGAGGACACACACAATGGAGCTCAGTTTTCAGAAGCAGCTGAAATTTGCAAAGAATATCATTGGAGCATTGTGAGCTATCCCAAAAGTTGAGCCCAGAAATTTTCATAGGGCTTTGCTCTATGTCTTTGGCCAAGAGTTAGTCTGGGCATGTGAAGAATGAGAATTGTAAGGTCTTTAAGAGTGTGACAACGGTGGAGTTTAGGGCAAAATGGAGATACTAGTTATGTGCTCCTTGAACATATTACAGTTCTGTTTATCTTGAGTGGAAACATATTACTGAGCACTTCAGGCATTCATTTGTCACTTCGGAAATTCTATGTTTTCAAAGTTAGAGTAATGCTCTAATGTCAGAAAATATCCTAATACTAAAGGAAAAATCTAAATAGATCCAATCTAATCACTAGGGTCAAGTGGTAAGATACTCTCAGCTTTCATCATGCTGGGAGCACTAATCATCCTCTATTAAGTTCAACACAGATTAAGTCATCTCCATAGAAACAAGCAGAAAAATACTTTGAAAGGAAGACACACTGTAATCAACACCTAGAAAAATGTCGATACTATCCCATGACCTGTATTTCAGCTGATGGCATATTTCTTGGTCTTCTTTTCCAAAAAAAAATTCTAATCAAAAAACATTTTAAAAAATTATTCAAGAACTTATGATGCTTGGCTTTATTTAAGTCCTGAAACATTTCTGTTCATAGATTTGAATCTAATAGGCTTCAACACTTAATAATATAATTGAACCAGGTGAATACATTTTGATTTCTGCTTTTATATGACAATAAGTTATTCAGGTTTGTTTATTTAATCAGTCATGCATTATTCTGAATTATGGATGAGTTCTAAGGCATTAAATTAAAATATGAAATCCAGCCTTGTAAGCAGAACTTTGAAATTACTATGATCAAGGTCTTTTGGAGTGAGAAATATTAAAAACCTGGAGATATAATCAGGGATTACATGTAAGCTACTGGATATTGGAAATTGAGGTAGTTAACATTCTGCTGCCAGTCCCTGACTAAAATTTGGATTCACCACTCTCCATCATTAAATGTTCCTACAGAAAAGATATCATAATAAAACCTCCACAGTATAAAAATGATTGTAAAAACACTGAACCAGAAAATCAAAATGATCTACGACTGAAGCGACTTAGAGAGAGATTTAGATCGATAATGTAAAAAATAAGCCCAATATTTTGATAAGTATAGTACTTTGAAATTAGTTTAAAAGTATTACTAGTGCTTATTATCTTTTTGCTAATAGATTTTAGAATATACAATTCAAATTAATGATTTAATCTTTATCTTTAAGAGAATAAAATCTAATTTAAAATGATAAAACTTGAGAAAAATGTAAATATTAATACAGAAAACGGATGGTGTTATATTTAATTGTTACACAGACTCCATTATTTGTATAGTCATGAGATTTCAAGACAAAAATTAACTATCTGCACACACACACAATTTCCTTTCTCCCATTCTCCCATTTATCTCCTAAGAGGTTATATACACTTAATGTATTTTGTTTTGTTTTCATAAAATCTGGACTCTTTAGTAATTTGATTTTTTTTAACCATAGAATTATTTTTTACTTGCATACAAGCTAAGTTGTTCAACTGTGTCTGACTCTGTGACCCCATGGACTATAGCCAGCCAGGCTCCTCTGTCCATGGGATTCAACAGGCAAGAATACTGGAGTGAATTGCCATGTGCTCCTCCAGGGGATCTTTGAGACCCAGGGATCCAACCCAGGTCTCTTGTGTCTTCTGCTTTGGCATACAGGTTCTTTACCTCCACCACCAGCTGGGAAGCCCATTTACTAATGTAGTATTCTATTTTTGACCAGACTATTTTTATTTTCTTTCTTGAGGTCATCTCTTTAAATGCTCACTTGATGAGTTTATTACTTTATTTCATATGAATTTTTCACTTACCATACTCATTATCTAACTCACTCATAATGATCTTCATTGATTTAAACTCCCTGAAATTACCAAGCCTAACCTTGTTGTTTCATGATGGTGAAACCAATCCAATTGATCTCAGAAAAGAAATCCAGTACTTGATGCCTATTTATGATCACCTGGGAAGTTTCCATTGTTTATTAAATGTCTAGTAATAAAAAGTATCTGTGGTTATATTCCACAAAATATGTGTAGAAATTGAAATTTTAGTTTCATACAATTTTCACTTTGCATAGAATCATTCTTCTTTTGACTTTTTTATCCATTAAAATCTCTAGAAAACATATTTTAGCTTGGAGACTGTTCAGACAGGTCACAGGCTGGATATGGCAGCTTTGTTTTGGCAATCCCTGGCACAGACAATCTGCAGTCTTACATTTGGAGCATCAGGGAATGCTTTTGAATTTAAGAAATAGTAAATTATGACAGGTGTGAAAGAATTACATGTTCTAGCTCATAATAGGGACTTAAAAATTAACTATTGACTAAAGGACTTAATGTACAATAGTATAAGAAGAAGGGGAAACAGAAAATAGTTGTTCTAGAATGAGGGATCAGCTATTTTAAAATCTACAACAAAAGTACCTATGAAGTTTTGGAGATGCCAAAGTCCAATTTAGTTAAGCTGGCTTGAAGACAGTGAACTGTGGAAAAGAAAGTGTGTGATATTAGAAGACTCACTTTAAAACTTTCAGCTGAGGACTCTTTCTTTGCAAAGATGAGTAATAGTATTCATTTTCCAGAATTGTTTACATAGATGAGTGAGACAATTGATACAGAACTGCTACATAGGTGGAAAGCATAATTTTCATTCTGTATATACTTCCTTCTTTTTAGGACTTTGCCTACTAAAATATTTTATTTTGCCTTATACAATTAAATTTAAATATTTATCTTGATAATCAATGTTCTCAAATCAATATGGTTAAAATCTAAATGCACTGTTTTATTAAATTGGAGAGTTTAATTTCATTATAAAGTTTGCCTTAAAATATTTACAAACTTGTGGCAGTTGCAGATAGTACTGCAGTAGCTTTAGATAAACTGAATTGAAATGTGATATTTTGTTTTGCTCCATTTTAATACTGGTCATTAAGGGCAGACAGAGATAAAATATCATGTTTCTATTGCACTAACTTTTAATTTGTTCAACAAATATTTGTCAGGATGCAATCACGTGCAGCAATTATCTCTAAAATTTTGAAAGATAGAAACTACTTTTCCCTTAAGGACCTCCAAAGTATAATCAAGCACCTTGACAAGAAAGACAACTCTTCAATGCTCTTCACATAATCCTGAAAGGATTATTTATTCCCCCATAAAACAGATGGCCAATTGAACACCCATCACCTCCTCCCCTTCCCTGCTCTGTGTATTTAGTGCTGAGCACACAGCCCATTGAGCTATCAGCTATTATTATAGTGTTTTTTTTTCTTTTTTTAATGTTACTTTTGACTTCTACATTGATAATTTGAATCAGGGTGCTTTGATTAAGGTCAATTTATCATACAGAAAATGAACTGACATGAAAAATCGGTCCACTCAATATAAAGATATAGGTGAGAAATACTTTAACAAAACTTTCACTTTCTAAATGAGATTTACTTCACTAGATTCAAGGCTAAGTGTTGCTAATGGATGAAGTTAGGAGATACTTCTCTATGCATTGTGATTGACCTCAAAATTGTCTAACATTCACTCTTGACTTTATTTTGCTGATATATGTGTGCTCTTTGGAATGTCATGCAAGGAAGTTCCATGTTACTCATGTGTGAAATGACAGCACAAAGATCCATAGATCTCAAAATCAATATTAATAATTATCAAATTTTTAAAAAGTAATAAAATTTAGCCCTGAGATTAGTGCTTCATAACTCCCAGCAATATACACATTATCCCTCTGATATTAAATCATTACTGAAAATCAGTGGCAAAGTTTATGGGTCAGAGAAATCTGTCCACGGAGATTCTTCAGGCAATCAAACTGGAGTGGGTTGCTATGTCCTCTTCCAGAGTGTCTTCCCAACCCAGGGACTGAACACAGGTCTCCTGCATTGCAGGCTGATTAAAGACCCTGATGCTGGGAAAGACTGAAGGAAGGAGGAGAAGGGGATGACAGAGGATGAGATGGCCAGATGGCATCACCAAGTCAATGGACATGAGTTTGAGCAAGCTCTAGGAGTTGGTGATGGACAAGGAAGTCTGACATGATGCAGTCCATGGGGGCACAAAGTGTCAGACACAACTGAGTGACTGAACTGAACTGATTTATCTTTGATATATTAAATTTTGATATCCACAAAACTCTATGCAATTCTTTCAGCATTCTATGACATTCTCTGTCCTCTCTGTTCCAGCCATTCTAAACTCATTCCAGACACTTAGCTATACTAAGATTCAGTTTGTAATATTTCTTATGTTGTTTCTCTAAAACACTGTCTTCTACTACCTTCCTTCAAACTCTGTCTATTTTTAAGATTAAATATTTGTAGATTCTCTCACAGAAAAAAATCACTGGTCATTACCTGTATCTTTCAATTTAAAACAACTCAATTTAACACTAGCATGCATTAATCATGCATACAGTACTCTAGCTCCCTGGGATTTGTAGTAGAAGTTGTAATGGCTTAGAATAAATGGAATCCCTTAGAAGAAATGAGTAGCCATCGTAGTCAACAAAAGAGTCTGAAATGCAGTACTTGGGTGCAACCTCAAAAAAACCCAGAATGATCTCTGTTCATTTCCAAGGCAAACCATTCAATATCACAGTAATCCAAGTCTATGCCCCAAACAGTAATACTGAAGAAGCTGAAATTGAATGGTTCTATGAAGACCTACAAGACCTTCTAGAACTAACACCCAAAAAAGATGTCTTTTTCATTATAGGGGACTAGAATGCAAAAGTAGGAAGTCAAGAGATACCTGAAGAGACAGGCAAATTTGGCCTTGGAGTACAAAAAAAGAAGCAGAGCAAAGGATAACAGTTTTGCCAGGAGAGAGTGCTGGTCATAGCAAACACCCTCTTCCAACAACACAAGAGAAGACTACACATGGACATCACCAAATGGTCAATACCAAAATCAGATTGACTGTATTCTTTGCAGCCAAAGAGGGAGGAACTCTATACAGTCAGCAAAATCAAGACAAGGAGCTGACTGTGGCCCAGATCATGAACTCATTACAAAATTCAGACTTAATAGAAGAAAGTAGGGAAAAACACTAGCTCATTCAGGTATGACCTAAATCAAATCACTTATGATTATACAGTGGAAGTAACAAATAGATTCAAGGGATTAGATCTAATAGACAGAGTGCCTGAAGAACTATGGATGGAGGTTGATGATATTGTACAGGAGGCAGTGATCAAGACCATCACCCCAAAAAAGAAATACAAAAAGGCAAAATGGTTGTCTGAGGAGGCCTTACAGATAGCTATGAAAAGAAGAGAAACAAAAGACAAAGGAGAAAAGGAAAGATATAACATTTGAATGCAGAGTTCCAAAGAATAGCAAGGAGAGATAAGAAAGCCTTCCTCAGTGATCAATGCAAAGAAATATCAAAAAACAATAGAATGGGAAAGACTAGAGATGTCTTCAAGAAAACTAAAGTTACCAAGGGAAATTTTCATGCAAAAGTGGGCAAAATAAAGGACAAAAATGGTATGGATCTAACAGAAGCAGAAGATATTAAGAAGAGGTGGCGAAAATATACAGAAGAACTATACAAAAAAGATCTTCATGCCCCAGATAATCACGATGGTGTGATCACTCACCTAGAGCCAGATATCCTGGAAAGCGAAGTAAGTGGGCCTTAGGAAGTGTCACTATGAACAAAGCTAGTGGAGGTCATTGAATTCCAGTTGAGTTATTTCAAATATTTCAAAAGATGATGCTCTGAAAGTGCTGTACTCAATATGCCAGCAAATTTGGGAAACTCAGCAGTGGCCACAGGACTGGAAAAGGTCAGTTTTCATTCCAATCCCAAAGAAAGGCAATGCCAAAGAATGTTCAAAGTGAAAGTGAAAGTGAAGTTACTCAGTCATGTTCAACTCTTTGCAGCCCCATGGACTGTAGCCTACCGGGCTCCTCCGTCCATGGGATTTTCCGGGCAAAGGTACTGGAGTGGGTTGCCATTTCCTTCTCCAGAGGATCTTCCTGACCCAGGGATCAATGCCATGTCTACTTGCATTGCAGGCAAATGCTTTACCCTCTGAGCCACTAGGGAAAAGAAAGTCCAAACTACTGCACAATTGCACTCATTTCACATGCTAGCAAAGTAATATCAGAATTCTCCAAGCCAGGCTTGAACAGCACATGAACCGTGAACTTCCAGATGTTCAAGCTGGATTTAGAAAAGGCAGAGGAAGCAGAGATCAAATTGCCACCTTCTGTTGGATCATCAAAAAAAAAGCAAGAGAGTTCCAGAAAGACATCTATTTGTGCTTTATTGACTATGCCAAAGCCTTTGACTCTGTGGATCACAACAATTTATGGAAAATTCTGAAAAAGATGGGAATACCAGACCACCTGACCTACCTCTTGAGAAATTTGTGTGCAGGTCAGGAAGCAGCAGTTGGAACTTGATATGGAACAACAGACTGGTTCCAAATAGCGAAAGAAGTATGTCAAGTCTGTCTATTGTCACCCTGCCTATTTAACTTTTATGCAGAGTACCTCATGAGAAACGCTGGGCTGGAAGAAGCACAAGCTGGAATCAAGATTGCCAGGAGAAATATCAATAACCTCAGATATGCAGATGACAACACCTTTATGTCAGAAAGTGAAGAAGAACTAAAGAGCTTCTTGATGAAAGTGAAAGAGGAGAGTAAAAAAGTTGGTTTAAAACTCAACATTCAGAAAACTAGGATTATGGCATCTGGTCCCATCACTTCATGGCAATTAGATGGGGAAACTGGCTGACTTTATTTTTCTGGGCTCTAAAATCACTGCAGATGATGATTGCAGCCATGAAATTAAAGGAGGCTTACTCCTTGAAAGAAAAGTTATGACCAATAGACAGCTTATTAAAAAGCAGCAACATTACTTTGCCAACAATGGTCTTTTTCCAGTAGTCATGTATGGATGGGAGAGTTGAACTATAAAGAAAGCTGAGTGCCGAAGAATTGATGCTTTTGAACTGTGGTGTTGGAGAAGACTCTTGAGAATCCCTTGGACTGTAAGGAGATGCAACCAGTCAATCCTAAAGGAAACCAGTCCTGAATGTTCATTGGAAAGACTGATGCTGAAGCTGAAGCTCCAATACTTTGGCCACTTGAAGCAAAGAACAGATTCATTAGAAAAGACCCTGATGCTAGAAAAGATTGAAGGCAGGAGGATAAGGGGAAGACTGAATGAGGTGTTTGGAATGCATCACCAATTTGATAGATATGAAGTTGAGCAAGCTCTAAAAATAGATGGTGATGGACAGGGAAACCTGACCTGCTTCAGTTCATGGGGTCGCCAAGAGTTGAACACAACTGAGCGACTGAACTGAATTGAGTTTGTACCCCTTAATCCTCTTCACCCATTTCACTCCTTCCACCATCCCTCTCCTCTCTGGTAACTGCTAGTTTGTTTTCTGTATTTGTGAGTCTGTTTCTCTTACATGTAGTTTTTTTTTTTTTTTTTTTTTCTTTAATTCTACATATAACTCAAGACATACAGTATTTGTCTTTCTCTATTTGACTTATTTCACTAAGCATAATACAATCCAGATCCACCTATGTTGTCAAAAATGGCAAGATCTCATCTTTTTTATGGCTAAATAATAAACAAGAGAATACTATCTACCACACCCTATTCCTCTATTCAGCTATTTAATGAGTATACCATGTTATTTTATATAAGGGACTTGAGCATCCTGGATTTTGTTATTCACAATTCTGAAACCAATCCCTTGTGGATACCAAGTGATGACTACCACACTGTGGGACAAAAATAGAGAATAGGTAACAGGTTTTGGTGGTAAAATTGTTTGCCCCTAATGCTTTATTATATGTGAGAAATGAGAATAGAAAACTATGCTCGTGGAGTAAACAAGCATTAAAACACTTGAAGAAAACAAGGGCTTTTATATGGTGTGGGGACAAGTTCAAGAATATATGCAGTGATTAATAACTATAGTGTAATATTGTCATTTATATGTAATTTTCCTTAACAAATACTAAGGAAAATATTCATGTCCTTAAAAAGTGTGAATGTTTTTTTTTCTTTTTTTGCTTATGTGAAGCACAATTTTCTCCTTCTTTCTTGGTCATTCTCTTTATCAAATCTTAAGTTAAACATTAAAAATTATTTTCATATAGTTAATAATGTCTTTTATATTTCAGAAGTAAGGGAGATGCTCTTTTCTTTAAAATATTTTCAAAATGTCTGTCAAAGCAGGGGTGAACTGATGCTGCATAACTACTTTTTCTATACAAACATATCTGGGATCTTATACTAAAATAAATGAAAATCATTAAGATCATACAGGTCATATTAATATGTATTGGAAAATTCCAAACTTAAAAAATTGCTAGTGATAAGCTTTATGAGGAATACAAAATACTGTTATCATTGCTAAAGAAAGAAAAAGCCTTTCTTTAGCACTTAATATATATATAAATTTGTTTTAAAAAATGAGTGAATCAGCACACCTTATGGGAGCTGATAACCATTAAAGGCTGTTTTCTATAGTGTTCCACATTTGGCTTGTATAATTCAGTGAAACTGTTAAATATAAATAATGAAATCAGTGATTGCAATAACAGTAATGAAGAAGAAAGAGAAGGAAAGGATGAAGAAAAGAAGGAATTTTACTTTTATTAAGACAGGATCATTTTATCAAAAATTATATTTGTATCATATTTACAAAGAAGAATATTTTGGTGTACATTATGTTCTCTTAACTCATTAGGTTGGGAGGAAATCGTATATCCTAGGAGACCAGGAATGTTGCAAAAAGACATTAAAATTTAGAATATTTATATAGAGTGCTACAACTTTTTCAAGTTTTCTTCTTAGATATTTTATGAAGCAAATAAAGACATATAATTTAAATCCTTAATATTTTCATTTAAAAAAAAAGACACTTATTCTTAACCAAACATGCAATTCTCCCTGAATCACAACTTTAATGAAGTTACTTTTGAAGGCTTTAGCCAGATTTTAAAATTTAACTTCTAACATAAATATGGTTGAAGTTCTCACCTTTGCTCTGATCCCGAGTCCTTTTTTTTTTTCCTTCATATCAGCAGAGGCAGGGCTGACAGGAAGGGGATTAAGATGAGAAGTGAATCCCCCTCATGCCTCTCCATCATTCCTTCCCCTACCTCACCCTTTGACCATCACAACAGTGGGTGAACAGAGCTGGAAAATGCAGCTCAGGGTGGAGGTAGTGCAGTCCATTCTAACAGCACACTCTCCCTGGGAGTCTGGGTTGAGTGTGGCAGATCTTAAAAAGCAGCAGTGGAATCCTTAATAAGTACCAATATCCACATAGAAGATACAATAAGAATCAACCACATTTTCTTATCTTTATAAAGATAACTAAAAATGTAACAATGAAGAAACTGTGTAGAGACAGTCTGCCATTATCAAGAAATCCTCTCACTTTCAGAATGCTTTTTATATAAATTGCACTACATATACAAGATTATTCTTAGAATATTTTTACTATATTAAAATTTATATTAGGATAAATATTAATGACCGCACCACCAGCTTGAAAATTTTCATATTTTGGAAATCCGTTCACCAGAGCTGTGGTTTTTGTGTTAACTATCTCTTTGATTTTTCTTTAAAGAAAAATCTTCCCAACCCAGGGATTGAACTGGAGTCTCTTACATCTCCTGCATTGGAAGGAGGGCTCTTTAGCACTAGCGTGCCTCTTGGAAATCACATGTATATATATGAAGTGAAAGTCACTCAGTCATGCCCAACTCATACATACATACATACATATATATATATATATATATATACACACACACACACACACACACAAATTTGCTTGATTTGAACTTTACACAATTAAAAGAAAACTGTGCTCTTTTCAGTACATTTCATCAAATTGGCCCACTATTACTTATTTATAACCTATCTGAATTGATGTGTGTTGTCATGGTACACTTATTTTCAGTAATGTCTTTTATTATTTTATGAAGATATACATAATTTATTTGTCTTTTTTTTTTTTACTATTGATGGACAATTCTTAGCAAAATATTAAAAATATTTAACCATAAATATTGCATAAAAACTGAATAGTGGGAAAAAAATCATAACCACTCTGAACACTTTCAGATTTAAAAAAGAAGAAACAGCCATACCAGTGCATTTCAGCCAAATTCAAACCATTTGAGTAGCTTCCTTTTCTTTTCTGCTGAACATAAATTTAATATGAGTATATCTGAATATCTACCTTTGTGCAATGCATTAACTTCTTTTCTTAAAAAAACTCACACAGAAGAATTGACAAATTGTTGAATACATATATACTTATTTTTTTTTATAATGCTGAATTGCTCATGATGTTGTGTGAGTTCTCATTAATCCACTAATGCTGCTTCTTGAGTTTTCCAGTCTGATGTAAATAAGGAAAATAATAAAATTCCTGCCTCATCAAGCCTAGTGCAGTAAACTGTGCATAATCCAGACATCTTGAGTTAAAGCTGAATCTGATAATATGATGTTGCTGTTAAGTGGCTAAGTCATGTCCGAGTCTCTGTGACCCATGGACTGTAGCCCACCAGGCTCCTCTGTCCATGACATTTCCAAGGCAAGAATACTGGAGTGAGTTGCCATTTCCTTCTTCAGGGGATCTTCCTGACCCAGAGAGATTAAACCCACATCTCCTGCATTGGCAGGCAGATTTTTACCAGTGAATCACCAAGGATGCCTGATAATATGATAGAACTGGTGAAAGTGTAGGTTGTGTTCTTCATAAAGAAAAAGAAAGAACCTGAATATCTGAAATGTTAGTCAAGCAAAATGTAGTGGTATTTGTGCAAAATAATTGTTCCCACATTCCATTTGCTCTATAATTGTTAGGTGCCAAATTTTATGTGCACATGTTAACCTGCAGCTAAAAATAAAATTTTGTGTCCTCCAATAGTTTAGTAGCGTCACATAACTACTTTTCGGCAATTGAATGCAATGGTAATGATGCAGATCATTTCTGAATCATCTCCTTGCAGGTAAATCCACTTGATCTCTACCCTTCATTTGCCTTTTATACTGCCTGGGAAATGGTAATAATTGGAGTCAGTTAGGGAGCTTGGTTTTAAGGATGGCAGCACTAGCATACCCTTAAAGCTAAAAATCTCATTCTGGGATTTTACATGAGTGAATGTAATTTCATAGTTAGGCTACTATATTTGTGATCTATTTGTCACAGCATCATTAGCTGATACCTACATAATGCATTTGAAAAAAAAATAAATGTTTTCTACTATGCACGTCTTAACTTTCAAATTAAACTTTCTTATGAAATAGAAATCTTTCTAAATATCTACATATATGCTAAAAGGAAATAAATGATGCCCACATTACATGACAAATTAGGCATCACTATCCAAATGACAGGTCATTTCCAGGTGTGCAGTCTAGCTGGAATATTAAAGAAATATGATGAATCAAAACCCCAAACAATATTTTTTTTCCTTTTGGCTAGATTTTAGTAAAATATTTTAAGCTTATATTTCTACTCAGAGACCTAAGTTTCCTTCATTTAATAATACTTTTTTCTACCCATAAATTAAAATTACAACTAATAATGAGAGATGTTTTAATCAAAATGCTATAACTTATAATTCATGGAAACTTAGTTAGATGATGAATTACTAAATATTTCTTGGTGAAACAGTATTTCTCTATTATTTTAAATAGTGAAAGAATACACTAGTGTGTCTTCCTTAAACTGGCATGAAATTTTTGCTGCCATGGAAAAGATAATTCCTTAAATTGCAGTATATAACAAGTGCAGTAAACATAAACATTTAAAATATAAAGTTCTATTTTGTATCATCCTTCTTATGAATATTTGTGGTTAGGAATAAATAAATGTAATAATTAACATTTTAATATTAAATCAATTAAGCAGTTTTAAGACCCAAGTCTCAAAGATGTGTGAGGTATTTATTCATACCAGCATACTGACATGCAAGTTTCCACTTCTCTCAAATAGAAAAAAATATAGCTGTATTTGTTTTTTTTTTTTTGATTGTAAGTTTTAATGTTTCCATTTTGATAATTTTTACAGACATATTATTACCACCCAAATCAAGATATGGTACATTTACCATATTCTAGAAAGTCCTATCACTCTCTTTTGATTTAATCCATCCTCCAAGGGAATCATGTATGTGTGTACACACTTTATATATGTACTTACTAGTTTCAGACATGAAAGAAGCATTGCATTGGATTTCAGTCCTCGATGTGCAGGGATGTAATTGGAATTGTTTGGAGGTTATGAAGGTATAGTGCCCTTCCACATAATGATAGTGGCAGAAATAGATCTACAAGCTATGTATGTGGGTTTCAAATAAAATACTATTCTTTGATTAAATTTCTATTCCTTATTTATCTACTTTTATATGATTGTTGTAATGTGTTTCTTTTTTCCCCAGGGAGCTATTACTTCATTATCTTAAATATATTGTGTTAATGATGCTGACTAGTAGTATGATATTGAAGTTTTGTTGTAATTCTCACAGCATCGGAGAGACCTCCCAGCTTTTGAAGATTAGACCAGCAAATGCACTTAAATGTTAGGTAAAATACCTGGACCTGCTCTCCAGCTGGCAAACATTCAAAGTAAAGTTGAATTTTAATTATGGTACATTTATGCATTTCAGTAGTACCATTTCACCATGATTTTTCAATGTACTCAAATTTAATTTTTACATACTGTGGTTAAAAGTCATGATAAAACAATTAATTATTTTTTTTTATTATTTAGATATTGCCACCAACACATGTTAAAAATAGGATTTCAGTCACCTTGCAGGGGATAGGTTCAAAGAAAAGGAAACTAAAATTCTTTTTGTCTTTTGACTAAAATTTTTATTCAGAAGAAAAATCTAACAATTTATTTGAACATGCACATCAGGTCTAATGCAGACTTTTTCTTTTTTTTTTTTTTTGGAAATTTTCTATTAACTGTAGTCTCTTGGAGTTGGTATGGGTCACATATGAAGTGAGTGAACCAGCTATTACTATCACCTCAGCCACAAAGAGCTAGAAACTGGCGAATATTTTTTTTTCTTTTACCTTTACAGTCATCTTTCATTTCACTTTTCTTGCTTAATGGTTTATGTGGTCCTGATTGAAAAGCAATTAAAAAATAAACCTGAAGGTGTAAGAATTCAACAGGACCAGAATTTGACTCTTCCTGTGCTGCTGCTGCTGCTAAGTCACTTCAGTCGTGTCCGACTCCGCGTGACCCCATAGACGTCAGCCCACCAGGCTCTCCTGCCCCTGGGATTCTCCAGGCAAGAAAACTGGAGTGGGTTGCCATTTCCTTCTCCAATGCATGAAAGCGAAAATGTGAAAGTGAAGTCGCTCAGTCGTGTCCAACTCTTAGCGACCCCATGGACTGCAGCCCACCAGGCTCCTCCATCCATGGGATTTTCCAGGCAAGAGTACTGGAGTGGGGTGCCATTGCCTTCTCCGTCTTCCTGTGCTACAGTTAATTAATATTAGAATAAGAAAAAATTTAAAAAATGTTCACATTTAGAAATATAATGTAAATATCATGTCTATGGAGACTTTTCAAATATTAACTTTTTTCCCTGAACACTATCAGGAAATGTGGTTTGTTGCAAATGGAGTCAGAAAAGCATCCTTAATTTGGAACACATTCTAAAAAGCTGTAAAATAAACGGCTCCAAGTTCTGTGTCAGATGCAGGGAGGGAAGAAAGGGAAAGACAGGTGTGAAATTTATAAATGGGAGAGAGATGGGAAAAGTGTCTTACTTAGTAAAAGTGTTAGTCACTCAGTCATGTCCGACTCTGGGAACCCATGAACTCTAGCCCCACCTGATTCCTCTAACCATGGAATTCTCCAGGCAAGAATATAAGAATGTGTAGCCATTCCCTTCTCCAGGGTATCTTCCCTACCCAGGGATCCAATGCAGGTCTCTTGCATTGCAGGAGAATTCTTTACTGTCTGAGTCAGCAGCTGCTGCTGCTGCTGCTGCTAAGTCACTTCAGCCATGTCCGACTCTGTGTGACCCCATAGATGGCAGCTCACCAGGCTCCGCTGTCCCTGGGATTCTTCAAGCAAGAACACTGGAGTGGTTTTCCATTTCCTTCTCCAATGCATGAAAGTGAAAAGTGAAAGTGAAGTCGCTCAGTTGTGTCCACAGAGAAATCCCTAACTAAGTAAACAATTATTCTAACCCTTCAAAATAGGCTAGCTATATGAATATATACTTTTAGAAAAACTTGTGTAAGTCCAATATATTTGAAAATTATCTAAAAGAACTTGTTTATCTCTAAACAGGATAAGGAATGAATATCAGCATTCTGGAAGAATATTTTTCTAGAGTGATTAAAAAGTTGTATTTCTTCATGAGCCCATTTTTTATGTAAAAGAGAACATGCACAGTTGCATTATTGTCCTAAATGAAACTAAAGTTACATAAGCTTTGAGTAATTGATGTGCTTTTTTCATAGTGAGGGTATTATTTCATGATAAATTTTAAAGCTATACTTCACTTAGAAGAACTGAAAGCACTCTTAAGCATTTGGTCAGCCTCCCTTAATGATGGGAAAGATGGGGTCTTAAAGGCCATAACAAGAAGCTTGTTATGTATGCTCATACTGATGAAAGACATTAAATATTACTAAGGCTCAGTGTAGCTACATGGTCTGTGATCCATTTTGAGTTAAGTTTTATAAATACTGTGTCTAGATTCATTGTTTTGTCTGTGGATATCTAGTTGTTCTAGCATCATTTCTTGAAAGACTATGTTTGTCCCATTGTATTCCTTTGTTCCTTTGTCCAAGATCACTTGGCTCCATTTATGTGAGCCTTTAGTACTGTGGTGATAAGATATGGGGAGATGGAAAGTAAATAAAGGAGTCCTGTGATTAGTTTCCGTCTTCTGGCGATCCTGTGCCCCTGGACTGTGATCTTTAGCCGTGCGTATAAGGTTGACCAACCTAGATAGCATATTCAAAAGCAGAGACATTACTTTGCCAACAAAGGTTCACCTAGTCAAGGCTATGGTTTTTCCTGTGGTAATGTATGGATGTGAGAGCTGGACTGTGAAGAAGGCTGAGCGCCGAAGAATGGATGCTTTTGAACTGTGGTGTTGGAGAAGACTCCTGAGAGTCCCTTGGACTACAAGGTGATCCAACCAGCCCATTCTGAGGGAGATCAGCCCTGGGACTTCTTTGGAAGGAATGATGCTAAAGCTGAAACTCCAGTATTTTGGCCACCTCATGCAAAGAGTTGACTCATTGGAGAAGACTCTAATGCTGGAAGGGATTGAGGGCAAGAGGAGAAGGGGACGACAGAGGATGAGATGGCTGGATGGCATCACTTACTCGATGGATGTGGGTCTCAGTGAACTCCGGGAGTTGGTGATGTCCAGGGAGGCCTGGCATGCTGTGATTTATGGGGTCACAGGGAGTAGGACACGACTGAGCAACTGATCTGCTCTGATCTGATCTGATAAGGTTTCTTTCCTGCTTGGGACAAGATGGCTAAAGGAATCTGAAGTTGGATATTTGCCTTCTTGTGGACAGGTTAAACTCTGATACAATATTTTCTTCTGAAAGTACATAATACTGTGGAGTATATAAAAATGGTTACTTTGTTCCCCTCACTACCTGAAGCCAGAGGTTTTTTCAGCTTTGATATTCATTGTGAGGATCAGATCAGGCTTTTGGAGGTAAAACTTACATAAGCATGGAAGCTCCCAGTGGCCAGGTCCTCCTGTAGTTTTTATCTCTCAGGCTTGTCTACACAGAATGTCTAGTAACTTGTCAGTTACAGTTTAAATTTTCGTACCTTTGCCATGTTTCCCCTGGAGGTTTCTGCTAATGGTTTTCAGCTCTGGTAAGTTATGATTCTCCATAATCACCTCTGTCTCCTATTTTAAGGGCAGTGGTTTACTCTGTGTCTTCATTTCTGTGCCAGATCTAAGATTAGTTGTTGATTTTTCAGTTTATACAGATATTCAATTTATGTATAACTGAAAACCTTCAATGAATTAGCAAACTCTGCAAACCTGGTTTACTTTCTTAAAAAGAGATATTTTATTTTATATTTTCTTTAAAGTATAGTTGATTTACAATGTTGTGTTAGATTCTAGTGTCTAGCAAAGTGATTCAGTTATATATGTATATGTTTATATTTATTTTCACAATTATGAAATTTTTCATATTCTTTTCCATTATAGTTTTTACAAGGTATTGAATATAGTTCCCTGTTCTATCAGTAGGCCCTTGTTGTTTATCTGTTTTATATATGTGTTAGTCACTCAGTCATGTCTGACTCATTGCGACCCCATGGACTATAGCCCATCAGGCTCCTCTGTCCATGGGATTGTATCTGCTATTCCTGTTCCTCCCCGACTTTCTCCTTTGGAAACCATAAGTTTGTTTACTGTATCTGCGAGTCTGTTTCTGTTTTGTAAATAAGTTCATTTGTATGCTATTTGCGATTCCATATATAAGAAATACTGTATGATATTTGCCTTTCTCTGTCTGACTTCATTTAGTATGATTATCTCTAGGTCCATCCATGTTGCTGCAAATGGCATTATTGCATTCCTTTTTATGGCTGAATACTATTCCATCATATATATATATATATATATATATATATATATATATATATATATATATATAAAATTATATTGATATACATCATTATATGTGCATATATATGTATATCAATCTGATCGGATTATCTATTCTTGATTCAGGTTTGGAGGGCTGTATATGTCTAGAAAATTGTACATTTCTTCTAGGTTGTTCAATTTGTCGACATATAATTGTTTGTATTATTTTCTTAATTCTTTTTGTATTTTTGTAGTGTCAATTTAGATTGCACTGAAGTTACATGATGTGCTGTGATTCATGGGGTCACAAAGAGTCGGACACGACTGAGGGACTGAACGGAACTGAACTGAAGTTACATTACAAAATGTCCCCTCTGTACCTATAGTCTCAAATGCTAGCTATGAATTCACATAGCAAAACATATGACAGGGTTATTGTTATTTGTATATCCTTTCCAGCTTTTAAAAAAGAATTTTAAGGTGTTATTATTTCAATATTATTATAGCACTTAATCTATAGAAATAAATGACACACTTTACCTTTTGAGAAGTATTATGTATTTTATGAAGTTTTACTCAGTATATGATTATCATTGTGAGAATATTTAGTTCTTTCACTCCAGTAGTTACAAATGATGCATTTCAGTGCTCTTGTTGCCAGTCTCTTGCATTCATTCTATTTTTTTGTTTGTTTTGTTTTGTTTTTGTGGGGTATTTTATCCCCATTGTATTATTTCTATATGCCTGCTGCTGCTGGTGCTGCTAAGTTGCTTCAGATCAGATCAGTTGCGCAGTCGTGTCTGACTCTTTGCGACCCCATGAATCACAGCACGCCAGGCCTCCCTGTCCATCACTAACTCCTGGAGGTCACTCAAACTCACATCCAACGAGTCAGTGATGCCATCCAGCCATCTCATCCTCTGTCGTCCCCTTCTCCTCCTGCCCCCAATCCCTCCCAGCATCAGAGTCTTCTCCAATGAGTCAACTCTTCACATGAGGTGGCCAAAATACTGGAGTTTCAGCTTTAGCATCATTACTTCCAAAGAAATCCCAGGGCTGATCTCCTTCAGAATGGACTGATTGGATCTCCTTGCTTCAGTCATGTCCTTGCTTCAGTCGTGTCCAACTCTGTGCAACCCGTTAGACGGCAGCCCACCAGGCCTTTTCGTCCCTGGGATTCTCCAGGCAAGAACACTGAAGAACACTGGAGTGGGTTGCCATTTCCTAATTCTGTTTAATTTTGTCCCTATTAATTTGGAGTGGATGCACTCATTTTAAAACCAGTTCTTTACAAATACATTTTAGCACGTGTATACAGAGGACTTTGTTTCCTTTGAAAAGCTGCAAAGTACCAGACAATGGGGTGGGGGAGTTAGAGAACTGGGTTATTTTGAGCAAGAGTTGGGAAAGTTCCCTGAAGAAGAATGAGAACATCATCCCACTGGGTGTCCAGTGAGCTTTTTTCTGAGGGGGAGCTGTTGGCCAGCTAGGACAAGTTGTGCTCAGCCCTTCTGAAGCATTTAATATGCAAGTTCTGTCATGTCATTTGGAGAAGCTGGCCCTGTTGTATCAAGTAGGGACTGCCAGCACAGTCATTTGTTTAACCTTTAAATATCTTTAAATCTCCCAAAATAGCCATGAACTTTAGCAGCTAAAATGTGTTAGCAATATCCCTGGCCAAATGATTCTCATCATTCTTTTGTTTCCCTTCTGCTGCCCTCTAAAACAGAAGCATTTGTGGACAGGGAGAACTGAATGTATCTCTGCTATTAATTTTTAAATGTCTGAGTCAGTCTTCAATGTCTTATTTCATAGCTAGCAGGACTTTATAAAGATTTATATAGTGTGTTACTTTTCAGAACTAGTGCAAAGATTTTTTTGTGTGAGTGCATCTATTTGGTAAATTAAAGGTGTAAATCAATTCTAACAGAAATATCAAAAAAGCTCTTGGAAAAATGAATAGACAAATCTAGCCATGAAATACTAAAAATAATTATTTTATCACTTATATGCGCATTTGCCCCACAATGCTCTGTAATATTATTTACAGAATTAATGGAACAACTACATTTTAATAGCTGTCACTGATCCTGTTCCATAACTATATCATAAATGCTGGAATTTTATTTACCTGCAAACAGAATCTGTACTGTTTCTTCATAAAACAATTTGCCATAATTTCTGTGACATTGAATACATTAGTGTTTCTTTCTACAGCTTTTTCCCATAAGTCATGGATTAGATTACCTGAGAATTATTGGATATGATCTTTACAAACTAATATTTTGCTTGATAAGTCACAGGATGCTTCATTAAGAATGGTTTAAGTAGGTAGGAAAAAAATTTCCTTAAACATCAAGATAAATGGAATTAGGCAATCCAGTACACCATCCTAAAGGACCCTTGATCTCTTTATTTCCATGTTCCATGTATCTTTTTTTTTTTTTAATTTGAAGATTTAATTGGCTTTATTCAACAATTCATGAATTGAGCAGCATCTCATCTAGGAAATAGAAGTTCCAAAGAGTAGCAGAAAAGAAAAGGTTTTTAAAAGCAGAAAGAGATTGGGATAAGAAAGTCACAAACAGAAGAAAGGATTATTTCAGGCAAGATCACATCCTTTGGGTGAAGGCAGAGATCTATCAGGTGGATTGCTTCTTTATTTATTTATTTTTTCCTGATCTCAAAGGTGGTTCCTTTTATTATTTTTTTTAATTAAATTTTATTTTGCTTAACTTTACAATATTGTATTGCTTTTGCCATACATCAAGATGGATCCGCCACAAGTATACATGTGTTCCCCATCCTGAACCCTCCTCCCTCCTCCCTCCCCATACCATCCCTCTGGGTCTTCCCAGTGCACCAGCCCCAGGCATCCGTTATCATATGTGAAACGAGTCGCCAGTCCAGGTACAATACCTGTTCCATGTATCTTAACATTTGCTTTTATCTTCATGACTTAAAAATAACTTAAAAATAACAACTGCTAATGCTCAGTGAACCTCATTTAAGTTCCAGGCAATAAGAAGAATGAGGAAGCCAAGGAAAGAGTCAGGGCTGGGTAATTTCATGTGTCATGAGTTGGCATACTTTATTTTTTTTAATTCTTACTTCTGTATGCAATTCTAAGTAAAAGTGCCCCTGCTGCCCCAACACATGAAAAAAAGTTTGATAGTCTACAAAATCATAATTTCCGTAACTTCTCCTTATATTCTGTTCTATATACTTATTAACAACACTAAGTTTTATTAAGTGAATGAATGAATGGTTGAATAATCCAGTCATGGGAGTGTAGGAGGTTGTTACTGAAGTAGGAAACAGACAGAACAGGCTCCATCTTGAAAGCAGGACTCCAACTTGGGCCGGACTGTGGACTTTGAGCTATATGCCCAGTATCTATTTTGACATACCAACTGGAAAACCAGACCCCCTAGATGGAAGAGCCCCAGGCTCATACCTAGACTCTCCATCTCCTAAAAGAATACCCTAGGTATCTGTGTAACCTAATAGAATCATAAATTCTATGATGCATATTGGGGTATGACCACAGCCTATTGATAATTGTCGGCTGTTAACTACCTAGGCTTAAGGCATATGAATCATGGGTTAACTTTGATTGTATCTTTCTTTTCCTTTGTTCAGACTAGTTTCAGGAAATTTGGGGAGGTGGGTTTGGCCACATACACTTAGGGTATATAAGGTTTTTCACAAAAACTGGTCAGGGTCCTTGGCTAAGAGGAGACTCTGCCTTAGGCCCGCCAGTGTAATAAACTGCACTCCACTATCTGCATTGTCCTTCTGAGTGAGTTTGTTTTCCCAGAATGTGTGGCTACAACATTACAATAAGTAAGAGTTTTCTTGGTAGAATAGACATGTCACTCAGTGGAGATGTCTTGTTATTTCAAAAATTCTGTCAGGGTTAACAGTGCCTTCATTTACAAAAGGTAAAGTTAGAGTGAGTACACAGTAAATTTCTCATTTACATAGAGAAATATGTATGTGAGAGAAAAAAAGAGAATAAAGTAAAGTATGTGACTCCACCAAAATAATGTATCAAAATATTTGATGAATTAAAAATAGTATGATCATGAATCAAATTGTCCTTTTCTAAACTGATAATTTGTAACTAAGTAAAATGCAACCTGAGATGAGAGAGATAGTTCAGTACAGTTCAGTTCAGTTCAGTCGCTCAGTCGTGTCCGACTCTTTGCGACCCCATGAATCGCAGCACACCAGGCCTCCCTGTCCATCACCAACTCCCGGAGTTCACTCAGACTCACGTCCATCGAGTCAGTGATGCCATCCAGCCATCTCATCCTCTGTCGTCCCCTTCTCCTCCTGCCCCCAATCCCTCCCAGCATCAGAGTCTTCTCCAATGAGTCAACTCTTTGCATGAGGTGGCCAAAGTACTGGAGTTTCAGCTTTAACATCATTCCTTCCAAAGAAATCCCAGGGCTGATCTCCTTTAGAATGGACTGGTTGGATCTCCTTGCAGTCCAAGGGACACTCAAGAGTCTTCTCCAAAACCACACTTCAAAAGCATCAATTCTTCAGCGCTCAGCTTTCTTCACAGTCCAACTCTCACATCCATACATGCCCAATGGAAAAACCATAGCCTTGACTAGATGGATCTTTGTTGGCAAAGTAATGTCTCTGCTTTTGAATACACTATCTAGGTTGGTCATAGCTTTCCTTCCAAGGAGTAAGCATCTTTTAATTTCATGGCTGCAGTCACCATCTGCAGTGATTTCGGAGCCCAGAAAAATAAAGTCTGACACTATTCCCACTGTTTCCCCATCTATTTGTGTAGAAGTGATGGGACCAAATGCCATGATCTTCGTTTTCTGAATGTTAAGCTTTAAGCCAACGTTTTCACTCTCCTCTTTCACTTTCATCAAGAGGCTTAAAAATACAACCTGAGATGAGAGAGATAGTATCAGCTACTAAATAAATGTTCTGGGCTTCTTTGTTTGTAAATACTTGTTGATTAATAACATTTGGTAAGTTATTTACATACACTGAGCTTTAGATTTCTCATCTAAACTAGAAGATCACAGATTGTTGAAGGATTGATAAATGCCTTCATTCATTTGAAATATTATTGAGTATCATCTAATGTCAAAATGGGCTCCCTTCATAGCTCAGTTGGTAAATAATCTGCCTGTAGTACAGGAGACCCAGGTTCAATTCCTGGGTGTGGAAGATCCACCGGAGAAGGGATAGGCTACCCACTCCAGTATTCTTGGGCTTCCCTTGTGGCTCAGTTGGTAAAGAATCCACCTACAATGTAGGAGACCTGGGTTTGATCCCTTTGTCAGGAAGATGCCCTGGAGAAGGGAAAGGCTACCCACTCCAGTATTCTGGCCTGGACAATTCCATGGACACTATAGGACATACGGGGAAGGCAATGGCACCCCACCCCAGTACTTTTGCCTAGAAAATCCCATGGACGAAGGAGCCTGGTAGGCTTCAGTCCATGGGGTCGCTAAGAGTCGGACACGACTAAGCGACTTCACTTTCACTTTTCACTTTAATGCATTGGAGAAGGAAATGGCAACCCACTCCAGTGTTCTTGCCTGGAGAATCCCAGGGGTAGGGGAGCCTGGTGAACTTCCGTCTATGGGGTCACACAGAGTCGGACACGACTGAAGTGACTTAGCAGCAGCAGCAGCATAGGACATAGGGTTGCAAAGAGTCGACACGACTGATTCACTTTCACTTTCAATGTTAAATTATCAAATAGATGTCAGTGAAATACTTAGAATACACGCAGTGAACAAAAAAATCGTCTTCAAGTACAACTTCATGTGACTTCATTTATATATAAAAAAATTATCATTTCCAATCTGAAGTAGTATATTTACTAAAAAATCTATATACTGTTACTTCTTGAAATTTTATGAGAATGACACAAGGACAAATTATAATTTATTTTACCAACTAAAATTCCAAGTGCCTGCAGGTATAATATGTAATATGTCATAAAATTTTTTACATATTAAATAAAAGAAAAATGCAGAATGCATAATGTAAGCAAAATAAAAGGCTTTCAGTTCCCGTAATGCACTGTGGAGTCCAAGTGTAATTTCCTTATTGACATTATGATAAATTTAGCTTAGAAATTTCAAATAAGCATCTGTTGCCTCTACTCACAAATGTGTTCAACAATTCATGCTTCAAATGCTTATCATATTTTTAAGTGAGAGTAATTTATAACCCAATTACAGTGTATCTTTTAGTCTGTTTAAATGTGATACTGAGGAAACGTTTATTAATAAACTATGGTTTGTGGGAAAATAATTGAAATGTGATAAGAAAATGTTTAATAATAATAAGGATTTTTAGTTTGATTGAGTAGTGAAAAAGCAGAAGTCACTCAGTCATGTCTGATTCTTTGCTACCCCATACACTGTAGCCTGCCAGGTTCATCTGACCATAGACTTCTCCAGGCAAGAACACTGAAGTGGGTAGCCATTCCCCTCTCCAGGGCACCTTCCTGACCCAAGGATCAAACCTGAGTCTCCTGCATTGCAGACAGATTATTTACCCCTGAGCCACCAAGATTATGACCAGATAATTTCACTTAAATTCTTGTAGTCCACAAACTTGAAATGGCATAAACTTAATATTTCTCATTTGTGTGTTCACAACAAGAAAGAAATATAAAATGTGCCAAAGGGACATCAGCATTGCTAGGGGAGTGGGAAGAAGTTGGAAGAGGGGTAGCTGCTGGATTAAGGGAGAAAAAGCTGCTGCCATAGAGGAAGATGTGGCCCAAAGAGGAGTCATTCTTTCCAGCACATTGAGAGGCTGAGGTCACTGCAGTGCTGGGTGGGCAGAGAGTAGGAATTAAATGTGGGACTGAAAATGCCATTACTCTCAAGTTTTCCTAGAGAGGACTTCACTTTCCACCCATTCTCCATGCAAAATCTCTACAGACAAGAAGACACATTAATAGAAGTAAAAATTTGCTTCTCTGAAGAGACTCGAAGGCTCTGGGCAAATTTTCCAATATTTCCCAATTTTAGGTGTTCCTAAATATATTAGGTATATATTTAGGTAAGTATTCAGGTATGTTTCCAAGCTTAAATTTCACTCCTCCATGATGAATCTAAAGTAAAGCTTGTCAGTTCCAAAGCCCCACTGACAAGCACAGAGCACTGAAATACCATTCTTTTTTTTATTATTATTACTGATGGTGGTAAATCTTTTAAAATTAATTAAAATCATAGTAGCTGAATTTACAGTGTGATAAATGGGTGAAAGAAAAATTGACTGCACCCCAAAGACAATATAATTCTGTGAACAAAAAGATGCTTAAATGTGCAGGAATAACTTAGCTGCATTTGTACTAATATACAACTCTACTAATATTTCAGAGAGAATCAAGAATATAGTACAATTGTGAAAGAACATCTACTACTGGAGTGGGGTGCCATTGCCTTCTCCGAATGCATAAAAGTAGCATAGCGCATGGGAAAAAATATTTTAAAAAGTATTATACATTTAAAATAATAATAATATAATTAATTAAAAGGTCTGATATAAGGACAGAGAACAAGGGGAAATAGCAAGATACATAAAATCGTAAAGTAAAAAATAAGAAAGATGAGAAGGAGAAAGGAAACATAGAAGGAAAAAATGATTCCTCAAGCAAATCAAGGGCCTCATACAGTACAAAAACAAAAAGATAACTTTGAATTATTTAGATCCTCTTAGTCTTGTGTTTCGGAAAAGGCAATGGCACCCTATTCCAGTACTCCTGCCTGGAAAATCCCATGGACGGAGGAGCCTGGAAGGCTGCAGTCCATGGGGTCGCTGAGGGTTGGACACTACTGAGTGATTTTACTTTCACTTTTCACTTTCATGCATTGGAGAAGGAAATGGCAACCCACTCCAGTGTTCTTGCCTGGAGAATCCCAGGGATGGGGGAGCCTGGTGCGCTGTCGTCTATGGGGTCACACAGAGTCAGACACGACTGAAGTGACTTAGCAGCAGCAGCATTTTTGTGTTTACAGCACCAAGCATAGCGTTCATCTACTATAGGCATTTACATAGGTAATGGACATACATTTAGTTTTACAGTATATTAATGCTATTTGCTCATATAATATTAAAATATAATATAAAAGCTGTAAACCAACACTGCAGCAGCAGCAGTATTACATATGGTTCTTTTTATGTAATGTGATTTCATTTTCAGAGTCAATATTTGTTTGCACTTCTTATTTAATTTCTGGACATCTACCATTGAACAAAATGCAGCAAATTCTGTCTCTCATAGCATTGAAATTGCATAGATAAACTTGTAGGATAGTTCTCATTACTGCCATTTTACCCACTAAAAAACTGTATTTCATGATTAGTTTGGACACCTTCGTAACCAAACATCAGCAGAAGCGTATTTCCTTTTGAGGGTCAAATGAAATTTCCTGCAATCTTATGCCATGTCAGATAAGAAAGAGACAGATCTGTTTTAAAATTCATATCCATCTGTCAGCCACTGCTTCTGCTACACTGGTCACTGAACTGCTCACCACCAGCCTTTGGTTTCTGTACAGATTCCAGATCATAACGAGCTCAAATAACACTGACATGCTGGTCATGGCTGCCAGCCCTTTTCTGTAGTTTTCATAAAAGAACAAATAAAACAAGTGTTACAACAATGACAACAAAATTAAAGAAATTCAATTAACTATAACTGAATAATGAAGACAATTACAGCTAAGTAAAATTAAGCTATTTTTGATGATGTGAGCTCTTGCTTCTTCTTCTTTACTTTTGACACTCTTCTGCTTTCTCCAGCCTTCACATTCACAGATATGTCAACGGCAGGACATTTTAGTATTTGCTGTATCCTGCCAAATCATTCCCCTGGGGCTTTTACCTGAATCTGAGGCAATTGTTTTCATAAACAGTTTTGCATTCATACGAACATCAACTTGCAATGTATCAAATATCTAGTAAGTGGTGAAACCAGTACGCAAATGCTTCAAAAAGAGTGTACACTTTTCACTGTATTTGCTGCCTCAGTTATATGAATAATAGCAATAAGTCATTAATAGAACATAGGGAAACTTGATTTTTGAGAGCATGGCTGTAAGGCCATGCAGCATTTAAGCATTCTGCCTATGGAAACAGCTAAAGTTCATAGGGGTTACTGTGGGACAGGGAATATGATAAAAGATGTATTCACTGTTTCCTGACCTTCCTAAAATATCCTTAAGAATATATACATATTGTCATCTTCAAGTACCAATAGATAGAGGATTGGCCCACGGTGATAAATATGGTAAAGTGGGTAGCATCATCTCAACCAAGTCTGTCTAATTCCAGAGTTTATTGTATTAACTATTATTCTACACTATTGGCACATTATGTAAAATGTTCAATGGCATTGCAGATTTTACAGAGGTGGATAATAGGGGCTGAGAATCAAATACTTTCCCAGAGTGATGAAATTGGTAATGATGAGATATCTAAACATCATCTTCTTTCTGTGACTCTAAATTCTTGGTCATTGCACCACACCATGACACTGTTTAAATCAATGCCATTTCAGCTTTTAGCAACTGGGGTTCATCACATCTACAAGTTCTAATTAGATTTAGTCAGCCTTGTTTCTCTGGCTGAGACCATTGTAGTGTGAAGACCAAACCTCCAGTGATCTGTAAATGACATTAACTTAGGCTAATAATGTAGCCCAAGTATGCTATTTTTAAATGTGTCTTCTTTTAACTTTAAAATATGAACTATCAAATGCTATTATGAAGTTTGAAAATAATAATCTTTCAATGTCATACAATGACATTTTATTTGATGAATATAATTTTACAATAAGGGAAATTCTTTCTTAAATTTAAGGAAATTTTTCCATACTTTAACTTAATATTCCATTTATTATTGTTCTGTTTTTCATTTCTTTATATTAATAATTCATTTTGCCTTTCAACAGCTTATTTTTTGAAGACAGCATATATAGTGTGCGAGAAGGCAATGGCACCCCACTCCAGTACTCTTGCCTGGAAAATCCCACGCACGGAGGAGGCTGGTAGGCTCCAGTCCATGGGGTCGCTAAGAGTCGGACATGACTGAGCGACTTCACTTTCTCTTTTCACTTTCATGCATTGGAGAAGGAAATGGTAACCCACTCCAGTGTTCTTGCCTGGAGAATCCCAGGGACAAGGAAGCCTGGTGGGCTGCCATCTGTGGGGTCACACAGAGTCAGACACGTCTGAAGTGACTTAGCATAGCATAGCATAGCATAGTGTATAATACCATTAGTAATAGGTTCCTGATTTCAGGTTGTTTCTTAGATTTCATTTTCTTATCATAAAATAGTAACATTTGCCATCTTAAATGTTACATTATTGATAATTTCATTGACATTATATCAATCCAACATAGCTGCCAGACCCATGCGGTAAGCAATGAATTACTTTTTTTTTTTTCCTTTTTTACATGTTACACTATATGTTACAATTGATTTTAATATATAATTAAGCATTAATTTGGATTTCCCAGATGGGGCAGTGGTAAAGAATCCATCTGCCAATTCAGGAAAGGCAGGAGATATGGATGGGTCCCTGGGTTTGGAAGACCCTCTGGAGTAGGAAATGGCAACCCATTTCAACATCTTTGCCTGAAAAATTCCTTGGACAGAGGAACCTGTAAGGCTACAGTCCATGGGATTGCAAAGAGTAGGACATGACTGAGCATGCATGTACAAAAACGATATTGAAATACTTTTTAAATCATTGACACTCAATGTATTCTACTAAATTACTTAAGTTATAGAAATGTTTTAAGATAGATAGTACAATTTTAAATGCATAAGTCTAAGATGCTATTTTTCTTTACACAGTTTTACTTTTATGAAGTTGAAATGCATCTTATAATAGTCTGTAATATGTATTCATTTTCTTCAAAAGTTATTATTGTGATTTTGTTCTCAAAATGAATGAGTCATAAAATAAATATAGTATTAGAATATTAATAATTATATTAACTTAATGAGAAAATATACCAGATAGAAAATCTGAAGTTATTTATGAGATGCTCATTATTATCAGGAAAATTATTATTTTTAGCAATAAACAAACTGAATATAAGCATCTTTTTGAGTCACTTAAAATTTATGGAGGTCTTCCAGGAAAATAATACATTTATCTTTCTAAATTTCACTTTGCCAATATTGAAAATTCCAAAGAATAGCAAGGAGAGATAAGAAAGTCTTCCTCAGTGATCAATTCAAAGAAATAGAGGAAAACAATAGAATGGGAAAGACTAGAAATCTCTTCAAGAAAATTAGAGATACCAAGAGAATATTTCATGCAAAGATGGGCACAATAAAGGATAGAAATGGTATGGATCTAACAGAAGCAGAAGAAATTAAGAAGAAGGGTCAAGAATACACAGAACTATACAAAAAAGACCTTCACGACCCATATAACCATGATTGTGTGATCACTCACCAAGAGACAGACATGCTGAGGTCTGAAGTCAAGTGGGCCTTAGGAAGCACCACTAGGAATAAAGCTAGTGGAGGTGACAGAATTCCAGTTGAGCTATTTTAAATCCTAAAAAACAATGTTGTGAAAGTGCTGCACTCAATATGCCAGCAAATTTGGAAAACAGCAGTGGCCACAGAATGGAAAAGATCAGTTTTCATTCCAATCCCAAAGAAAGGCAATGCCAAAGATGTTCAGGTTCAGTTCAGTTCAGTTCAGTCCCTCAGACATGTCTGACTCTTTGTGACCCAATGGACTGTAGCATGCCAAGCCTCCCTGTCCATCTCCAACCCCCAGAGTTTATTCAAACGCATGCCCATTGAACCAGTGATGCCATCCAACCATCTCGTCCTCTGTCACCCCCTTCTCCTCCTGCCTTCAATCTTTCCCAGCATCAGGGTCATTTCAAATGAGTCAGTTCTTCCCATCATGTGGCCAAAGAATGTTCAAACTACTACACAACTGCATTCATCACACACTAATAAAGTAATGCTCAAAATTCTCCAAGACAGACTTCAACAGTACATGAACCATGAACTTCCAGATGTTCAATTTGGATTTAGCAGAGTAATCAGAGATCTAATTGTCAACATTTGTTGGATGATCCAAAAAGCAAGAGAGTTCCAGAAAGACATCTTCTGCTTTATTGACTATGCCAAAGCCTTTGACTGTGTGGATCACCACAAACAGTGGAAAATTTTTCCAGAGATCAGAATACCAGACAACCTGATCTGCTTCCTTAGAAACCAGTATGCATGTCAAGTGGTAACAGTTAGAACTGGACACGAAACAACAGACTGTTTCCAAATAGGGAAAGGAGTATATTAAGGCTGTGTATTGTCACCCTGATTATTTAACTTATATGCAGAGACATCATGTGAAATTCCAGGCTGGATGAAGCAAAAGCTGGAATCAAGATTTCTGGGAGAAATATCAATAACCTCAGATATGCAGATGACACCACCCTTATGGCAGACAGTGAAGAAGAGCTAAAGGGCCTCTTGATGAAAGTGAAAGAGGAGAATGAAAAGTTGGTTTAAAACTCAACATTCAGAAAACTAAGATCATGGCCTCTGGTCTCATCACTTCATGGCAAATAGATGGGGAAACAATGGAAACAGGGAGAGATTTTATTTTCTTGGGCTCCTAAATCATTGCAGATGGTGACTGCTGCCATGACTTTAAAAGACACTTGCTCCTTAGAAGAAAAGTTATGACCAAACTAGATAGCATATTGAGAAGCAGAGACATTACTTTGCCAACAAAGGTCCATCTAGTCAAAGTTATGGTTTTTCCAGTAGTCATGTATGGATGTGAGATTTAGACTGAAAAAAAAGTTGAGTGCCAATTAATTGATGCTTTTGAACTATGGTGTTGGAGAAGACTCTTGAGAATGCCTTGGACTGCAAAGAGATCCAACCAGTCAATCCTAAAGGAAATCAGTTCAGTTCAGTTCAGTTGCTCAGTCGTGCCCCACGCTTTGCGACCCCATGGACTGCAGCGCACCAGGCCTCCCTGTCCATCACCAACTCCCAGAGTTTACTCAAACTCATGTCCATTGAGTCGGTGATGCCATCCAACCATCTCATCTTCTGTCATCCCCTCCTCCTCCTGCCCTCAATCATTATGATCATGAGGGTCTTTTCAAATGAATTATCTCCTCGCATCGTATCAGTTCTTCCAATGAACACCCAGGACTGATTCCTTTAGGATGGACTAGTTGGATCTCCTTGCAGTCCAAGGGACTCTCAAGAGTCTTCTCCAACACCACAGTTCAAAAGAATCAATTCTTTGGTGCTCAGCTTTCTTTATAGTTCAAATAGGAAGTCAGTCCTGATTATTCATTGAAAGGACTGATGTTGAAGCTGAAACTCCAATACTTTGGCCACGTAGATGTCCATCAGCAGATGAATGGATAAGAAAGCTGTGGTACATATACACAATGGAGTATTACTCAGCCATAAAAAAGAATGCATTTGAGTCAGTTCTAATGAGGTGGATGAAACTGGAGCCTATTACACAGAGTGAAGTAAGCCAGAAAGAAAAACACCAATACAGTATACTAACGCATATATATGGAATTTAGAAAGATGGTAACAATAACCCTGTATACGAGACAGCAAAAGAGACATTGATGTATAGAACAGTCTTTTGGACTCTTTGGGAGAGGGAGAGGGTGGGATGATTTGGGAGAATGACATTGAAATATGTATAATATCATATATAAACGAGTCACCAGTCCAGGTTTGATGCTGGATGCCTGGGGCTGGTGCACTGGGACGACCCAGAGGGATGGTATGAGGAGGGAGGAGAGAGGAGGGTTCAGGATGGGAACACATGTATACCTGTTGCAGATTCATTTTGATATATGGCAAAACCAATACAATATTGTAAAGTTAAATAAAATAAATTTAAAAAAAAAAAAAAAAAAAGAAATAAAAGAGGCTGATGCCGGGAAATATTGAAGGATGGAGGAGAAGGGGACAGCAAAGGATGAGATGTTTAGATGGCATCACCGAGTAGATGGACATGAATTTGAGCATGTTCCAGGAGTTGGTGATGACCAGGTCCTGGCATGCTGCAGTCCATGGGGTCACAAAGAGTCGGACATAATTTAGCCACTGAACTTAACTGATATTGAAAATATGTTATAGCTATTGTCTTACTACAAACAGTTACAGGGTACTTTAAGATAAACTATCATGTCAAAATAAAAGTAAACATCAAAATAGGGAAGATATAACTCAAAACAATCATCTTCTCTAATTTTGGCCAACTTGTATAGATTTTAAAAATGAGGAAGATTTGTAAAATGTTAATTTGGAGAATTTGAATCTGTCAGACATGGGATGGTGAGTAAGCCTTGATCCAAATTCATGTTCTTTCCCAAAAGGAGCACTATCAGAAAGTTGCAATTGGTGTGCAACAAAAATGTACTTATTATGAAGTGACTTCTTTACATGAAAGTCCATTTGTGTAAAAGGTATGAGGCAAGATAGGAGAAACAATAAAATGTATTTAAGATTTGCATTTGCAAGCCATAGTCCACTGTGTGTCCAAACGTACACATACATCTTGAGCATAACAGGACTTCCTGTTTTGTTCTACTGATTGAACTGATCAGAATCTAACCACTCTGATTCAAGCCTGTGTAACTCTGAAAATAATACTGAAATACTTTGATAGAAAATGATTTGCCCTCACAGTCTAGCTGTGAATGAATTAGAGAAAAAACATAATTTACTCTATGGCATCTTAGTGCTATAGCTCTGTCTTCACTTGCCAAGGAGCTGAATAATTAACCAATTTATAAAAATAATATGTATCATATTAGTTATTAGACAATACAAGCCAATATCATTCTAGCATAATCTATACAACAGAAGAAATCAGGGATGAACAATCTGGAGGTTGATGGTAGCCACCCAATTAGATAAAAAAAAATCACAGTCCCTAATTTCTTTTCTGTACCTAACCCAATTTTCAGACCTGAAATCCAGTAACTAGATGATGTTGTAGTTTCCTGGATTGAAAGGGCATGCAATTCATAGAAACTCTATACAGTAATATTTCCCAAGTCCCTTTTCCAAAGGAATCTATCACCAGTACTAGGGTAATGATATATAATGATACAAGGAGGAAAGGGGGATACCCACAGCTTTGAAAACTGATAGACACTGACATTATCATGGCCTTGTTACATGGATTATTTGAGGATCAGGCAATACATTCAGTCCTGGCAATATCTGACTCAGGGCATCCACTGTCACAAAGATACACCAAAAATTTATTTCTCTAGCCTCCTTGTCAGAGAAGGCAATGGCACCCCACTCCAGTACTCTTGCCTAGAAAATCCCATGGACGGAGGAGCCTGGTGGGCTGCAGTCCATGGGGTCGCTAGAGTTGGACACGACTGAGCGACCTCACTTTCACTTTTCACTTTCACGCATTGGAGAAGGAAATGGCAACCCACTCCAATGTTCTTGCCTGGAGGATGCCAGGGATGGGGCAGCCTGGTAGGAGGCCGTCTATGGGGTAGCACAGAGTCGGACATGACTGAAGCGACTTAGCGGCAGCAGCAGCAACCTCCTTGTATATATTTGTACTTGCAATGAGCAAGTAGTGGAAAACTGTCCAGTTCCCACAGTGACAGTTTGCCTTGTGAGATAAGGACTACTGTATTATAAAAAGTCAAATGGAAGCCTTTGAAACTGTCCCCTGCTGCTGCTAAGTCGCTTCAGTCATGTCCGACTCTGTATGACTCCATGGACTGCAGCCTACCAGGCTCCTCTGTCCATGAGATTTTCCAGGCAAGAGTACTGGAGTGGGTTGCCTTTGCCTTCTCCGGAAACTGTCCCCACCCACAGCTAAATGGTTAATATAAAATGGTATTGCATGCTGGGGGAATGGCAGAGATTAGTGCCACTCTTAAAAACTTTTGGAACACCACAAACAGTACAGAGATTGTTTTCTCTGTCATATTTTATTTAAAGATGACAGCAAACTCCTATAGATTCAACCACATGGCAGCCTTTATTGCAGCTGTTGGGCCATTAATAACCATTCTCAAACATTTCACATGGTACAAGTTATATGGTGGACATCATATTATCTTCTGAAGGCATTTTTTTTTCTTTCTATACGTACCAAGGCCCAGAAGAGGTCTGCCTTCATTTATAACATATGTAAATGTAAATTCACAGTATTGCCCAAGGACTAATGTTAATTTTTTTGCTCCTTTTCATAAAATAATTTTAAGGAATCTGCAGGAGTCAGATTTGTTCATTAATGAATATAGTATCATTTTGATCCAATACACTGATAACATCATGTTACTTGGACCACATAAGCAAGAAATAACCCAGTTATATCCACAAATTATCCCAGATTTAGCCAATGAAAAAATCTTCAATTTGGTTCTTTTGTCAGGCCTGCATTAATTTTGGAATATTTTATTTCTAGCACAGCAAAATGTTTAAGACTCATCTTATAATTTCCTTCTAAGACCTGTAGTCATTTTTACAAATGGTTTAGGTTCTTGTTAATGGAGAACAATGTTTAAAAAAACATATGGAGATATGTGTGATTACTACTGGGACATCAGTGTTTACAGATCCTTTCATCAGACGGAGCAAATGAATTGTGTGCATGCTTGAGTGTGTGTATTTAGAAATCATGAAATTAAACTGATTTTCCCAGTTCCAACCAATTAGAAAATTTTTGTTAAGCTTCCCACTGAATATTTTATTTAACTATTCTTCAATCAGAAATCTTTCCCCCAACATAATCAATATATTTACACATATATTCAAACCGTCGATATATAAAAAAATAGGTTTAGAACCTCTAAAGTACACATTTTAAGATGAGGTGAGATTTCTTTGTTGCTAATTTTTATGCTTTTGGATTAAATGTGTATAGTCAAAAGATTCTCTGTGATTATATTTATCAATTATATAGAGTTCTGAATCGTCCATTTATTTTTGTCCAATTTTATTGAGACATAACAATGTAGCACCACTTGTATATTTTTTATTGGTTTCTTATTGTATCTGTGTCAAATCCCAAAAAAATTCGTTCCCAAGGCCAATGTCAAGTAGTTTACTTCTTATGTTTTCATATAGAAGTTTTATAGTTTCCGGGTATCATGTTCAAATCTTTAATCCAATTTGAGTTGTTTTTTTTTTAATCTTACATTTTTTGAAATGATATGTGGGAAGATTTATTCAGGTAGACACCACCATTCTAGGACCAACCACAAATGTTTGACTCTCTTATATATATAGTAATACATTCAATTTTAAGCCCATAATTTCAACTTAATTTGATCTTACTACTGTAGCCTATCATGGTGTAGTGACTCAACATATCCTAGAGAATTCTTTGCCTCTTAAAATTCCATGTTTCTGATTTTGATATTTTGTATCATTTTCTTTTGCTTTATGGTTTGAATATCTATTTCCCTTTGTTACTTTCATCCTTGTTATTCCCTTTTTACAGTTTTTCCACCTGAATAAATTCTAAAAATGGGGCTTCCCTGGTGGCTCAGATAGTAAAGAAACTGTCTGCAATGCAGGAGACCCAGGTTCAATCCCTGGGTTAGGAAGATCCCGTGGAGAAGGGAATGGCTACCCTCTCCAGTATTCTTGTTTGGGGAATCCCATGGACAGAGGAGCCTGGTGGGCTATAGTACATGGGGATGTTTTCCACCTGAAGAAATTCTAAAATATAATTATCAAAGGTTTTTATGGGTATGATGTCAAAAGCACAAGCAACAAAATAAAAAGTTGACAAGTAGGACTACATCAAATGAAAAGCCCCACTGCACAGCAAAAGAAATTAACAAAATGAAAAGGCAACAAAGAGAATGTAAAAAACATTTGCAGGCTCTATATATAATAAAGTCATAATATCCAAAATTTATCAAAACTCATAATGATACAGCACAGTAGAAAAAATCCTATTAAAATAATAGTAAATTAATTTAAGGACACGGAAAATTTTAAATTTTTTATTTTTAAAAAATAGATTATTTGTGAAGTGCGTCAGTTCTCTGTTCTCTCAAAATTTTACAAGGAACCCAAAAAAGAGGCTTTAACCTGTATTTTTCCCAATTCTCTTGGTCCCAGTGGTTGTAATTTCCCCACAAGATGTTTGTTTACAATGATTTTCTCAGTAAGGATTTTCAATGGGGTAATATTTTGCTCTCTGATTTAAGTTGGGTATTTTATTTCAGTAGAGAAATATGAATTTATAATAAAATTGATAAACATGGATGAATTTAAATAAGCACTGATTATAAGTGATAAATAATGATGATGGCTTACAAAATAAATAACAATTTATTATTTTGTAAAAGATAATCACATGAGTAGGGAGCAGTAGTATTGCATCTGCTAAGAGCTGGAAAAATATGTGGTATTACTTGAGCAATTTATAAATTGCTTGGACTTTTTACCCACCTGGTTAAGTAAATGCATATACATTATCCCATATTTCATGTAGCCTTGATTTGTTTTTAATTGTATCAGAGTATAGTTGATTTACAATATTATGTTCGTTTCAAATGTTACAAGTATAGTAATGAAACTATTATACCTATCCATATATCAACTCATTTATATTATTTTCCCATATAGGTCATTATAGAGTATTTAGTACAGTTCCCTCTGCTATTTCAGTAGATCTTCATTAGTTATTTATTTTAGCCATCTATGGGGTCGCACATTGTTGGACATGACTGAAGTGACTTAGAAGCAGCAGCAGCAGTATATATATATTTGTTATATATAATTTTTTATTTGTTATATATAATAAAGTAATGCTCAAAATTCTCCAAGCCAGGCTTCAGCAATATGTGAACCATGAACTTCCAGATGTTCAAGCCGGTTTTAGAAAAGGCAGAGGAACCAGAGATCAAATTGCCGACATCCGCTGGATCATCGAAAAAGCAAGAGAGTTCCAGAAAAATATCTATTTCTGCTTTATTGACTATGCCAAAGCCTTTGACTGTGTGGATCACAAAAAACTGTAAAATTCTGAAAGATATGGGGATACCAGACCACCTGATCTGCCTCGTGAGAAATTGTATGCAGATCAGGAAGCAACAGTTAGAACTGGACATGGAAAAACAGACTTGTTCCAAATAGGAAAAGGAGTACGTCAAGGCTGTATATTGTCACTCTGCTTATTTAACTTATACACAGAGTACATCATGAGAAATGCTGGGATGGAAGAAGCGCAAGCTGGAATCAAGATTGCTAGGAGAAATACCAATAACCTCAGATATGCAAATGACACCACCCTTATGGCAGAAAGTGAAGAGGAACTAAAAAGCCTCTTGATGAAAGTGATAGTGGAGAGTGAAAAAGTTGGCTTAAAGCTCAACATTCAGAAAACGAAGATCATGGCATCTGGTCCCATCACTGCATGGGAAATAGATGGGGAAACAGTGGAAACAGTGCAGACTTTATTTATTTTTTTATTTTTCGCTCCAAAATCACTACAGATGGTGATTTCAGCCGTGAAATTAAAAGACGCTTACTCCTTGGACAGAAAGTTATGACCAATGTAGATACCATATTCAAAAGAAGAGACATTACTTTGCCAACAAACGTCCATCTAGTCAAGGCTATGGTTTTTCCAGTGGTCATGTATGGATGTGAGAGTTGGACTGTGAAGAAAGCTGAGCACTAAAGAATTGATGCTTTTGAACTGTGGTGTTGGAGGGAGAAGACTCTTGAGAGTCCCTTGGACTGCAAGGAGATCCAACTAGTCCATTCAGAAGGAGATCAGCCCTGGGATTTCTTTCGAAGGAATGATGCTAATGCAAAACTCCAGTATTTTGGCCACCTCATGCAAGAGTTGACTCATTAAAAAAGACTCTGATGCTTGGAGGGTTTGCGGGCAGGAGGAGAAGGGGACGACAGAGGATGAGATGGCTGGATGGCATCACCAACTCAACGGACATGAGTTTGAGTGAACTCTGGGAGTTGGCAGTGGACAGGGAGGCCTGACGCGTTGCAAAGAGTCGGACACGACTGAGCGACTGAACTGAACTGATATATACATGTTAGTCCTAATCTTCCAATTTATTCCTCTCCCCAACCAGTAACCATGAGTTTATTTTCTATATCTGTAACTCTATCTCTGTTTTGTATATAAGCTCATTTGTAGGCTTGAATTTTGATTCTTCAAAGGAATGTTTTTTCCTACTTGAATGCCAAGACATGTTCATACCACAAACCCAGTGTGGTAGGAATAATTTGTTTGTTCTAATGCAGTAGTTCTCAACAGGGAGACTCTCTGTGCCCCCTAAGTCCCATTCACACAGATTCTTGACAATACCCAGAGATATTTCTGTTTGTCTTCAAAACTGGGGGTGAGATTGTTCTACTGACAACCGGTGGGTAGAGGCCAGGGGAACAGCTAAACAACTCAGCATGCAAAGGACAATTCCTCTACAGCAAATAATTAGCTTGCCAAAATATATACAGGGCTAAAGTTGGCAAGTTAATACAATTAGTTTAAATTACAATTAAAATCTAAATTTTATTTTACTGAATAGGCAAAAGTAAAATATTCTTTTTACCCTGCTAGACTTTTCTGTTTCTTCACCAGTTAGAAATCCTATAAATTTATTGAGAATATGTTTATATATAATATACTATACGTATAACTTACTATAATATACTATATATCTATACTGTACTTAGTCAGTCAGTCGTGCCAAACTCTTTGTGACACCATGAATTTTAGCCCACCATGCTCCTCTGTCCATGGGATTTCTCCAGGCAAGGGTACTGAAGTGGGTCACCATGGCTTCTTCCAAGGTATCTTCCTAGGCCAGGGGTCGATTCAGGTCTCACGCATTGCAGGTGGATTCTTTATCTTGTGAGCCACCAGGGAAACCCATATATATATATATATATATATATATCAGATCAGTCGCTCAGTTGTGTCCGACTCTTTGCGACCCCATGAACTGCAGCACACCAGGCCTCCCTATCCATCACCAGCTCTCGGAGGTCACTCAGACTCACATTCATTGAGTCAGTGATGCCATCCAGCCATCTCATCCTCTGTCGTCCCCTTCTCCTCCTGCCCCCAATCCCTCCCAGCATCAGAGTCTTCTCCAATGAGTCAACTCTTCGCATGAGGTGGCCAAAATACTGGAGTTTCAGCTTTATCGTCATTCCTTCCAAAGAAATCCCAGGGCTGATCTCCTTCAGAATGGACCGGTTGGATCTCCTTGCAGTCCAAGGGACTCTCAAGAGTCTTCTCCAACACCACAGTTCAAAAGCATCAATTCTTCGGCGCTCAGCCTTATATATATATATGTGTGTGTGTGTGTACTATACTCTATGTCTGTAAGGGAAAACTCATAGTCCCTTTTTCTCAAAAACTAATGAAATAGTTTTTTTCTCCTCTAGTGAATTTCTTCTAAGTTTAATTGTTTTATTTTTTGAATTCCCTCAAATTCAGTTCAGTTCAGTCATTCAGGTGTGTCCAATTCTTTGAAACCCCATGGATGGCAACATGCCAGGCCTTCCTGTCCATCACCAACTCCCGGAGTTTACTCAAACTCATGTCCATTGAGTCAGTGATGTCATCCAACCATCTCATCCTCTGCCATCCCCTTCTCCACCTGCCCTCAATGTTTCACAGGATCAGGGTCTTTTCAAATGAGTCAGCTTTTCACATCAGGTGGCCAAAGTATTGGAGTTTTAGTTTCAACATCAGTCCTTCCAAGGAACATCCAGGACTGATCTCCTTTAGAATGGACTGGTTGGATCTCCTTGCAGTCCAAGGGACTCTCAAGAGTCTTCTTCAACAGCACAGTTCTAAAGCATCAGTTCCTAGATGCTCAGCTTTCTTCATAGTCCAACTCTCACATTCATACATGACTACCGGAAAAACCATAGCCTTGACTAGATGGACCTTTGTGGCAAAGTAATGTTTATGGTTTTTAAAATGCTTTCTACGTTGGTCATAAGTTTCCTTCCAAGAAGTGTCTTTTAATTTCATGACTTGCAGTCACCATATGCAGTGATTTTGGAGTCCCCCAAAATAAAGTTAGCCACTGTTTCTACTTGTTTCCCCATCTATTTCCATGAAGCGATGAAACCGCCTGCCATGATCTTAGTTTTCTGAATGTTGAGCTTTAAGCCAACTTTTTCACTCTCCTCTTTCACTTTCATCAAGAGTCTCTTTAGTTCTTATTCACATTCTGCCATAAGGGTGGTGTCATCTGCATATCTGAGGTTATTGATTATTACTATTTCTCCCGGCAATCTTGATTCCAGCTTGTGCTTCATCAAGCCCAACGTTTCTCATGATCCATTCTGAGTAAATCAGGGTGACAATATACAGCCTTGACGTACTCTTTTTCCTATTTGGAACCAGTCTGTTGTTCCATGTCAAATTCTAACTGCTGCTTCCTGACCTGCATATACATTTCTCAAGAGGCAGGTTAGGTGGTCTGGTATTTCCATCTCTTTCAGAATTTACCCCTGTTTTTGGTGATACACACAGTCAAAGGCTTTGGCATAGTCAAGAAAGCAGAAATAGATGTTTTTTCTGGAACTCTCTTGCTTTTTTGATGATTCAGCAGATATTGGCAATTTGATCTCTGGTTCCTCTGCCTTTTCTAAAACAAGCTTGAACATCTGGAAATTCACGGTTCACATATTGCTGAAGCCTGGTTAGAGAATTTTGAGCATTAGTTGACTAGTGTGTGAGATGAGTGAATTGTGGGTTAGTTTGAACATTCTTTGATATTCCCTTTCTTTGGGATTGGAATGAAAACTGGCCTTTTGGCCACTGCTGAGTTTTCCAAATTTGCTGGCATACTGAGTGCAGCACTTTCAAAACATCATCTTCCAGGATTTGAAATAGCTCAACTGGAATTCCATCACTTCCACTATCTTTGTTCCTAGTGATGCTTCCTAAGGCCTACATGCCTTCACATTCCAGGATGTCTGTCTCTTGGTGAGTGATCACAGCATCATGATTATCTGGGTTGTAAAGAATGTTTTTGTATCATTCTTATGTGTAATCTTGCTACCTCTTCTTAATATCTTCGGCTTCTGTTATGTCCACACCATTTCTGTCCTTTATTGAGCCCATCTATGCATGAAATGTTCCCTTGGTATCTCTAATTTTCTTGAAGAGATCTCTAGTCTTTCCCATTCTATTGTTTTCCTCTATTTCTTTGCACTGAGGAAGACTTTCTTATGTCTCCTTGTTCTTCTTTGCAACTCTGTAATTAGGTTAAGTAAATGTTCATTTTTATAAATTACTTTCAGTGGAATTGTCACCTTCTGTAAATTATATTACAATTCAATGTTTTGCATAATTCTGGCCTAAAAGACCAATAAATCTCAATCATCACAAATGAACATACAAGCTTTAGAATATGCAAACTTATGAAAACCTTGTATTCATATGTATAAGCTAGTTTCTAATAGATTTACATTTTATGTTTTGTTAGAAATGTATATTATAAAATAATACAATTCAAATAATTATCTTGTTCTGTATCTTCCCTCACTGTTACGCTATATGTAATAACATTAAATTCTTGCTTCAATAATATCCTGCTTGATCATTAGTTTTATCCTTTATAGATTCATAGTGGTTTTAATTTTTAGTCCATGTTTATCCTTTTTAAAATAAAAATAATAATTATTATTTTTTCTATGGGTCTCACTTGTCAGTGGAAATAATCAAGTGTCTTTCAGAATGAGGTCAACTCCTCTCCGTAAATTTGCAATATATCACTATGCTTCAAGTTTCTCCATTAATAACAAATGCAGAGGACAAAATGACTTTGTAACCTCTATTACCTGGGAATACTGCCAGAATCAGATTTTGTGCTACATTAATGTAATGGAGAAAGACTCATTCTTGTATTGCACTTATATTCTATTGGATTAACAAAAACTCACTATAACCTTGACTAATCATTAAGTAGAAAACCTTGATTATGAAGTTAAAGCAAAATTAAATGGTATACATAATATTTCAGATATTATGATAAACAGTAATGTTATAACAAATAAAAAACAAATATTATATAATAAACAGATATTATAGTAAGTTCAACATAAATTCACATATACATACACCAAATCCATGCGAAGTCCTTACTGCATGATTTGTCTTCTAGTTACACCACTAGGAAAATCAGCAAGAGCAACAGATAAGGTCAATTCCTTGTGGAATTTTTCCTTTTTGGGGGAAAAGCATACAAGAGACCGTTACTTAAATAATCAACTAATGGCAAGAACTTTGATGAAAAGTAAACAGTGCATTACAGTAAGCTTTCCATTAAGCATACTAAGGAGAGATAATGTCATGTGCTGAACTGTGTTGTCTAAAGAGCTTTGTTGAAGCTCTAACCCCTGCACAATGTGGTCTTATTTGAAAAGAGGATCTTTGAAGATGTAAGCAAGTAAAGATGAGGATATTAATTCAATATAACTAATATCCTTATAACAAAAGAAAGTTTTACCCAAAGATAATGAGGAGAATTCCATGTGGAGAATTCCAGCTACAAAGTGAGGAATAGATTCTCCCAGCCATCACCAAAATCTGGGAGAATGGCAGGGGACAGGTCCTCCCTCACAAACCTCAGACGGAATCATCTGTGCCAGCGCCTTAATTTGGGGCCTCTGGAATTCAAAACTGAAACAAATTGCTGTTATTTTCAGCTACCCAGCGTGTGGCATTTTGTTATGTTAGGTTACTGTGTTCAGTCGCTCAGCCATGTCTGACTCTTTGTGACCTCATGGAGCCTACCAGGCTCCTCTGTTCAACCCCAGGTTGAACTCATGTCTCCTGCATTGGCAGGCAGATTCTTTACCACTAAGAGAGCAGGAATTGATTCACTTGATATCTAAATTGAGACCCGAATTACGGCATAAATCTACTGTATGAAGAATTAGGGAAGATAACTTGGAGTACAAGTACTAAATATTGGAAAGACATCAGGGCAAACAAGCTCCCTTAAGCATAAAAAGCAGAAAGAAGGTGTCTATGGCTAGTGTATAAAAATATAAAGCAAACAGTTGTAGGAAGTGATATTGAATAAGTAGGTGGACAATAAATCATGTTTTATGACTAAGGAGTTCAGATTTTATTATAAGTAAATGAAGAAAACTATTTGAAGATTTTAATAATACTTTAATATAATCAGAAAGGAAATTTGTATTTGAAGAAGAAATTCTGGAGAATGGACAGTGAGGAGAGAAGGTGGACGAGATGGAAACATGCAGAGCAGTTCAGTAATGTAATGATCTAAATCATAAATTTGGATGATTTCTGTTAGATTGATAATTACTGAATACGGAGAAGAATAAAAGATTTGTGGTATGTTGATAGAATCACTGGTAGAGAGAAGTATGTTGAATGAAAAGACAGAATCAAAGCTGACTTGTATAGTTTTGGCTTTATATTTTGGAGAGTTATCAATATCATTTCCTGATATCAGGGAAACTCAGGAAGAAACAGTTTCAGGTGGCACAAATTCAATTGTGACATTTCAGATCCATTAGTTTTAAGTTCTAAACTTTTAAATTTATAGTTTAGGTATATGAGTTTTGAATTCAGCAGAGATGTTGGGTATGAAAATATACATTTTAGAGTAATCAACACACCGTTGATAGTTAATGCTGAAAACCTGGATATAAGATAATCTTTAGTAGAGGGATATATCAACATGAATTAGCCCAGATCAGATCAGTCTCTCAGTCGTGTCCGACTCTTTGCGACCCCATGAACTGCAGCACGTCAGGCCTTCCTGTCCATCACCAGCTCCCGGAGGTCACTCAGACTCACATCCATCGAGTCACTGATGCCATCCAGGCATCTCATCCTCTGTCGTCCCCTTCTCCTCCTGCCCTCAATCCCTCCCAGCATCAGAGTCTTCTCCAATGAGTCAACTCTTCGCATGAGGTGGCCAAAATACTGGAGTTTCAGCTTTAGCATCATTCCTTCCAAAGAAATCCCAGGGCTGATCTCCTTCAGAATGGACTGGTTGGATCTCCTTGCAGTCCAAGGGACTCTCAAGAGTCTTCTCCAACACCATAGTTCAAAAGCATCAATTCTTCGGCACTCAGCCTTCTTCACAGTCCAGCTCTCACATCCATACATGACCACAGGAAAGACCACAGCCTTGACTAGGCAAACCTTTGTTGGCAAAGTAATGTCTCTGCTTTTGAATATGCTATCTAGGTTGGTCATAACTTTCCTTCCAAGGAGTAAGCGTGTTTTAATTTCATGGCTGCAGTCACCATCTGCAGTGATTTTGGAGCCCATAAAAACAAAGTCTGACACTGTTTCCCCATCTATTACCCATGTAGTGATGGGACCAGATGCCATGATCTTCATTTTCTGAATGCTGAGCTTTAAGCCAACCTTTTCACTCCCCACTTTCACTTTCATCAAGAGGCTTTTTAGTTCCTCTTCACTTTCTGTCATAAGGGTGGTGTCATCTGCATATCTGAGGTTATTGATATTTCTCCCGGCAATCTTGATTCCAGCTTGTGTTTCCTCCAGTCCAGCATTTCTCATGATGTACTCTGCATATAAGTTAAATAAACATGGTGACAATCTACAGCCTTGACGTACTCCTTTTCCTATTTGGAACCAGTCTGTTGTTCCATGACCAGTTCTAACTGTTGCTTCCTGACCTGCATACAGATTTCTCAAGAGGCAGATGAGGTGGTCTGGTATCCCCATCTCTTTCAGAATTTTCCATAGTTTATTGTGATCCACACAGTCAAAGGCTTTGGCATAGTCAATAAAGCAGAAATAGATGTTTTTCTGGAACTCTCTTGCTTTTTCCATGATCCAGCGGATGTTGGCAATTTGATCTCTGGTTCCTCTGCCTTTTCTAAAACCAGCTTGAACATCAGGAAGTTCACGGTTCACATATTGCTGAAGCCTGGCTTGGAGAATTTTAAGCATTACTTTACTAGTGTGTGAGATGAGTGCAATTGTGTGGTAGTTTGAGCACTCCTTGGCATTGCCTTTCTTTGGGATTGGGATGAAAACTGACTTTTCCCAATCTTGTGGCCACTGCTGAGTTTTTCAAATTTGCTGGCATATTGAGTGCAGCACTTTCACAGCATCAGGGCCTGCAATTTTTTAAGATGGTAGGGTATATAACACCTAAGTATATTGACAATGAAATCAAATAAGTAGATGTAGAAGGGAATTCCAGATTTGATTCAGAAAGATAAAACAGAAAATGCAAACCAGGACTCAGGAAAGCATTACTCAAAAGACAAAGTTCTAGAATTAAAAAATGGGTAAGAGCTACTGAAATCAATTAAAGACATTTGAGGCAGAAGGATAAGCATATCCAAATTCCTGAGGGGAAAGGAGCACATAATTCAAAAAAACACAATTTTCAAGGTTAATAATGAAGAATAAGGCCAAGAATATAATCAGGCATCAGATCAGTTGTGCTTAGAAAAATTCATATTAAGCGTATTGGACTTCATCCTAATGGATGTGGGATGCCTTCAGATAGTTTAGGTCAGTAGACTGTCTATACTACATTAAAATATCATTTCATTTGTAAAGAATAGCTTTGAGAGAAGCCATAGTAAGCCCCTGGCATGCCTCATTTATGTTTCTTTAGTCGTTAGTTTAATAATAAAAACATCAACTATGATCCACAATGAAGACTACCATACAGTCCAATTACCTGGAGCAGTATTGGTTTACTCTGTGTTTTGATGCTTACTCCTTGGAAGGAAAGTTATGACCAACCTAGATAGCATATTCAAAAGCAGAGACATTACTTTACCAACAAAGGTTCGCCTAGTCAAGGCTATGGTCTTTCCTGTGGTCATGTATGGATGTGAGAGCTGGACTGTGAAGAAGGCTGAGCGCCGAAGAATTGATGCTTTTGAACTGTGGTGTTGGAGAAGACTCTTAAGAGTCCCTTGGACTGCAAGAAGATCCAACCAGTCCATTCTGAAGGAGATCAATCCTGGAATTTCTTTAGAAGGAATGGTGCTAAAGCTGAAACTCCAGTATTTTGGCCACCTCATGCGAAGAGTTGACTCATTGGAGAAGACTCTGATGCTGGGAGGGATTTAGGGCAGGAGGAGAAGGGGACGACAGAGGCTGAGATGGCTGGATGGCATCATTGACTTGATGGGTGTGAGTCTGGGTGACCTCCGGGAGCTGGTGATGGATAGGGAGGCCTGGTGTGCTGCGGTTCATGGGGTCGCGAAGTCGGACACGACTGAGCGACTGATCTGATCTGATTAAATATATATCTTTCCATACTCAAAAAATTCTATGTCAGTGATATGATAGCATATATTCTCAATTGTTGGGGTAGGGGCAAGTGTTAATTTATAGCATTAGCTGAATTTCATGGTGAAAATACTACTACCTTGGTGACCAATTTCAAGTTGTTTTTAACATCTGGTTGACAAAATTTCTTTTCAACCATCAGCTCATACAAGACAATAAAAGCCAGTTCCAGAGTAACAGTAACACTGGTTCCATATTTGATAACTTACTTTTGATTATTAAAACACTTTAACTTTCTAATTAGTGTTGGTTTTGATTATGAATCCACTACCTTGGCTAAAATGGAAGGGTATTATTGGGAATAAAGCAAATGTTAACTTGTGTCATGCTTTGTAAATTGAATCAAATTACATTACACAAAGAAATGAAGTATGGATTAAAGCATTCAGTGTAAATGATCCTCTTAGAATAAAAGAAAGATTCATTAGCTAATCAATTTTATAGTTGATATATAGCTCTTTACTAAATAGTAACTTATGTAGATTCCACCATCATCATTAATGCTATTTTTGAAGATATTTCTATGTAAAGATTTTATACACTATTTGTTGTGTTTCCCTGGTGGCTCAGTGGTCAAGAACCCACCTGCCAATGCAGGAGATGCGAGTTCGATCCCTGGGTCTGGAAGATCCCCTGGCAAAGGAAATGGCAATGCATTCCTGTCTTCTTGACTGTGCTGTGCTTAGTCTCTCAGTTGTGTCTGACTTTCTGCAGTTCCATGGACTGTAGCCAGCCAGGTCCCTCTGGCCATGGGATTGTCCCAACAAGAATATTGGAGGGAGTTGCCAATTCCTTCTCCAGTGGATCTTCCCCACCCAGAGATCAAATTCAGGTCCTTTGTATCTCCTGCATTGGCAGATTCATTCTTTATCAGTAGCACCACCTGGGAAGCCCCAGTATTGTTGCCCAAGATACTCTATAGACAAAGGAGCCTGGCAGGCTACAGTCTATGAGGTTGCAAAAGAATCAGACACAACTTAGCCATTAAACAGCAAAACATAATCTTTACAAACATCCCTTAAAGTTTACCTTGGAATATTTTAAAACAAATATATAATCTTTGCTTATCAGTTTTTGTTGACAAATTGATTGGCTTAAATCATTTATATAATTATTAATAAATTTCAGAGTAAACTTTGAATACAAATGAATTCTATCAGATTATTATAATAGGAGTTTTAATTAAAGGTCAGAAACTTCTTTAATTACTAGGGGACCAAAGTATATATATAATAATTTATAATTAAAAAACATAATTCAATATGTATGAAATAGGCTGCAACAACATCACCATATACCATTAGATAATTTACATAAGTGAATAAGTAATCTTTCACATAAAAGAATTCCTTTTGTGTCAAGTATCCTGTTGGTCTATTATACATTTTGAAAAGATATTTTTATGAATTGTAGATGTTAAAAGATTTAAAATGTTAGAAGTACTGGCTAACAGGTGCAATTCATAAACTATTTTAATCATGTTATTTGTCAAATAAAATGCAAATTAAGACCAATTTACAAAAAACATGATAATGTTTTCAAAATTCTAAAGCAATTCATACTTAGATATAATCAAAAATTGTGTTAGAGTTTTTTTTTTTTTTAATCTTTTCTGAGAAAAATCAGAAAAAAAGCCTAAAACTCCTGTTGTGCATGTAGCACCCATCATTTTCTGCAATTCATCCAGGATCTGAGTTATAAATGGTTCTTGCAAATGTCAGCCAGAATTCTCCATATTAAGAAGAATATTCAAGGGTATCCTATGGGGGAAGGAGAATTTAGTTTTAATGAGTCAATCTCTTTTTTTGTTTGGTATACTTTAGCTTCTCTGTTCTGAGTCTTAATGGTTATTGCTGGAATGGTCTCACTTGGCACATTTCACTGAGATGGATCTCTATTTTCTCACAGAAAAAGTTTTGTAACTGAGTAATTATGTAACTCATTGCAATATTTTTCTCATCTCAAAACCACAATCTGGATACAGACTCTGTGTTGTTCTGTTTTGTCTTTTATAATTTTGTCTTGATTAAAGTAAGTATAAGATGTTTCAAAATTGTCTCAGAGAAAAATGCCTATTTATACATCTAAAAAAAAAAATCCATAACCATGAAATGAAAAATAGAAGACAGTCAAAAACTCATGACTTCACTAATATTAACAATTCCATTTCATTATTATAAAGACTTCTTCATTATAAAATATAGGTGTTTGGATATTTTTAATGAGTCATCTTGAGTTGTTTTTTGGGTTTTTTTAAGATGGCAATGGGACATCCTTAAAATCAAGGAGTTTGTTATCTTATAGGGAACAGGCTTTAAAAAGGAATGTTAAAAGACCACTTGAAAATAATGCCTTCCATAGAGAAAGTAGTTCAGAAGAGTTGTGCCCTGTGGTGTAAACCCTGATGGTAGGTTTTTCCTTTTTTGTAATGCAAGTGCTTAACTTAAGCTGTGCTTGTCGAGACATCCACTTCAAAGAAGGGTGACTGTCTCAAATAAACTCATTGCCAGCTTCTGGACTGTAGACTAGCCACGCTGCCCCTACCCTTGTGTTCCCTGGATAAATGTCCCTTAAGACTGTAGTTGCTAGTGTTTTTTTTTTTTTTTCAATCTTCTGTCCTTTAAATTCTTGCTGACATGTTTTAAATTCACAATAAAGAATTAACCCTAGAAACCAACCACCCAACTGTCAACCTCTGTAAAGCAAAATGCAAAGTGCCAGGCACTCACTACCCACTCCTAACCCTTGACCCTACTGTGAGGTCCCAAGAATGTCATGTAATTTCCAGGGCTTAAAAATGATAAAATTTTCCTTCTTCCCACCGTAAGCTTCCTAATGGTTATTGCTGAAGATGTCGTACTGTGTGTGTGTGTGTGTGTGTGTGTGTGTGTGTGTCTCAGTCGTGTCCAACTCATTATGACCCCATGGACTGTAGCCCACCTGGGCCCTCTGTTCATGGGATTTCCCAATCAAGAACACTGGAGTGGGTTGCCATTTCCTTCTCCAGGGAATCTTCCTGATCCAGGGATTGACGAACCCATGTCTCCTCTGAGCCATTGCTAACACAGAATGTTGTAACCACATAGCATATGTTAGTTCTCCTAGATAACTAATTGGTGTGCAACTCTCATACTACATATTTTGAGAATCAGGGGTTCCTTCTTTTATCTTCTCATCTTTTATTTGGAGAGCTCTGAAATCTGCCAACACTGGCTTTCTTTTTAACTGAAACAAGAAACTTTATCATACTAAATGCTCCTTCTATTTATAGAAACAAATTAACAACTGATACTTCATAATTATGCTTCAAATGATATATTTTAACATTTTATTATATGAATATAAGATATAAAAATATTAAAACAATTTATATGGATTTTATGAGGAAAAGGTGCAATAAATTCAAGTGATCCTCTCAGTAAATTTCTCCTCAGTGTTCTATATAATATTGCATAAAGCCCATGTAATTTTTATGTCTAGGGTGATTCTGAAAACCTAACTCTCTTATGTTTCAAAGCATGTTTCATTGGTAAAAATTCTACAAATATTCCTATTGACTTTATTCATGCAACCAAAATCTAACTGATCGTAAACTAATATTAAAGGAGAAATTTTTCTGGTCAATAACAAAGACATAGAAAATGGAAGTAAGGTATACAAGTAGCTCTGATATCATCAGACAGGTTTTAGCTTGCCAGTTATTGAAGGAAATTGCTGTATGTGTCTGTGCAAAGAATAAAAACTACTATTTGGCATGCTTCTTTCTTCACAGACTGAAGAAATACCAGTAAAGTACAAGAAGTTTAGTCCATAGATTTTATAACATCTTTATGAGAATCAGGAATAATTTTTCCAGTTTATTATTTCCCATTCATTAGCTGTATCCAGCTCTGTTTTAAGTTGGCAAAAAATTGAACCCCAAACTATTGAGATGTTATACTTTACTTTTATCAACACAAGATTAAAGCCATTGTTAATATTTCATTTCTCTTGTTCCCAAAGTGTTAGTGTTAAACATGTATGCTGTTCTTTGCTTCAAAGTTTTGCATATTCTAAAAAAAAAAAAAGATTCATTCTTGGTATTATTGATGAGCAGTTCAATTTATTCAGTGTTTAGTGAAAGTTAGGGATGAGAAACATAGAAAAACAGATAAATTTACTAGCAGAAAAACAAGAAGGAAAGGATACAGAATTATTCAACTGTAATGGTTAAAAAATAAGTCACCAGATTCATTAAGAATTAGCTTAAAATTTTTTCCATGGAATTTTTAGGTTTTGATGCTGATCAACTCTGATTTTTTTTTAATTTTTTACCAACCTGGTATAATGCATTTTCCTACTTCATGGTTATTTTTGTGTATAATCATGAAACATATAGTAATCCATGTGAAGCAGTAATCACAGTTCCTGTCACAGAAAACACATTTGATAAAGTTAGCTATTATTATATATGACTATAGAATACAAAATGGATGCAATCATGATATATATCTAATATATAAAAGTGTTACTGCTCCTTAGATTAAAATAAATAAGAACTAAGCTCATATGGATGAAGGCTAATCAATAATTTCCAATTTTATGCCAATATGCCTGTGAGAGTTCTTGATATATACTAGGCATGCTACTAGTCAGGTAGTCAGTGGGATACATATAGGGAGTACAATTTAGCTTGGAAAAGAGAGAGAATTACAATTGAATATGCTAAAGTACTGTGATCAAGGTATGAAAAAGATACCATAGAAGCACAAAGAAGAATGACTATGCTTAATGTTGGCATTAAGAGGTGATTTCTCTGAGATTATACCTGAAGACTAAAAGAGTGATTGGTATGTAAGTGAGGATATAAGGAATATTTGAGCAAAGAGAAGCAAAAGAATTCCAAATACTAGGATCACATTTGTTAAGACCTCCATAAGTGTCAGAAGATAACATTTGGACCACTACAAGGAATTCACCACTAGACTCGGGGTAGAATAAAAGGATGAGAACTAGATAAAGTCTTTACTTCCCATAAAACGTTTCTGGTAAAGCATCTGTATATTTCTTTTACTATCAATAAACAGTTATTTTCTATGGCACAAAATGCCCGCTTAATTTTCCTCATGGCATTACTTTAGAATACTCCATTTCAGTGGACTATATCTAGATTTTCTGATGACACTTAATTTAGTGTGAAGGGGACGACAGAGGATTAGATGGTTGGATGATATCACCGACTCAATGGACATGAGTTTGAGCAAGCTCTGGGACTAAGTGATGGACAGGGAAGTCTGGCCTGCTGCAGTCCATGGGGTTTCAAAAAGTCAGACACCACTGACTGACTAAACTGATACAGTAAATAGTTTACTACTTCCCAAATGTCTTACCAATGGGTATTTATTTGAAATGAAATTATATTTTGGAAGTCACAACATACCATTCTTTAGACAGGATGAAATTCAGTAAAGTGCAGCTTAAAGTAAGCACCCTATTGTTATCATACATGTTAATTGCAAGTTTCTCATTGAAATTGTGTCATATAAAACATGCTTTTTTCTTGGATGACTTATCCTAACCAGAGGTAGAATAAGGCTTATTTATGTACTTATAATTAACTGCACTCTGAATTGCAAATAGATCCCAATAGAAAATCTGTGCTATTATCCACTTTCTAGCCAATATGCAGCTGCATCTGTGATGTTAATGCTGTTGCTATCTCCCATTTTCACCCAAGGGCACACATAAATGAAAACAAAAAATGTAATGTGTGGTGATATTGGGAGAGTTACAAAGAATAGCAAGGAGAGATAAGAAAGACTTACTCAGCGATCAATGCAAAGAAATAGAGTAAAACAATAGAATGGGAAAGACTAGAGATCTCTTCAAGAAAATTAGAGATACCAAGGGAACATTTTGTGCAAAGATGGGCTCAATAAATGACATAAATGGTATGGACCTAACAGAAGCAGAAGATATTAAGCAGAAGTGACAAGAATATACAGAAGAACTGTACAAAAAAAGTCTTCACATTCGTGTGATCACTCACTTAGAGCCAGTTATCCTGGAATGTGAAGTCAAGTGGGCCTTAGGAAGCATCACTATGAACAAATCTAGTGGGGATGATGGAATTCCACTTGAGCTATTTCAAATCCTGAGAAACGATCTTCTGAAAGTGCTGCACTGAATATGCCAACAAATTTGGAAAACTCAGCTTGGCCACAGGACTGGAAAAGGTCAGTTTTTATTCCAATCCCAAAGAAAGGCAATGCCAAGAATACTCAAACTACTGAACAATTGCACTCGTCTCACACACTAGTAAAGTGATGCTTAAAATTCTCCAAGCCAGGCTTCAAAAATACATGAGCTGTGAACTTCCAGATATACAAGCTTGCTTTAGAAAAGCAGAGGAACCAGAGATCAAATTGCCAACATCCGCTGGATCATTGAAAAAGCAAGAGAGTTCCAGAAAAACATCTATTTCTGCTTTATTGACTATGCCAAAGCCTTTGACTGTGTAGATCACTATAAATTGTGGATAATTCTGAAAGAGATGGGAATACCAGACCACCTGACCTGCCTCTTAGAAACCTGTATGCAGGTCAGGAAGCAACAGTTAGAACTGGACATGGAACAACAGACCAGTTCCAAATAGGGGAAGGAGTACATCAAGGCTGTATATTGTCACCCTGCTTATTTAATTTATATGCAGAGTATATCATGAGAAACGCTGGGCTAGAGGAAGCACAAGCTGGAATCAAGAGTGTAGGGAGAAATATCAATAACCTCAGATATGCAGATGATACCACCCTTATGGCAGAACGTGAAGAAGAACTAAAGAGACTCTTGATGAAAGTGAAAGAGGAGAGTGAAAAAGTTGGGTTAAAGCTCAACATTCAGAAAACGAAGATCATGGCATCTGGTTTCATCACTTCATGACAAACAGATGGGGAAACAGTGGCTGACTTTGTATTTCTGGGCTTGAAAATCACTGCAGATGGTGATTGTAGCCATGAAATTAAAAGACGCTTACTCCTTGGAAAGAAGGTTATGACCAACCTAGATATCATATTAAAAAGCAGAGACATTACTTTGTCAACAAAGGTCTGTCTAGTCAAGGCTATGGTTTTTCCAGTGGTCATGTATGGATGTGAGAGTTGGACTGTGAAGAAAGCTGAGCACCGAAGAACTGATGCTTTTGAACTGTGGTGTTGGAGAAGATTCTTGCAAGTCCCTTGGACTGCAAGGAGATCCAACCAGTACATCCTAAAGGAGATCAGTCCTGGGTGTTCATTGGAAGGACTGATGTTGAGGCTGAAACTCCAGTACTTTGGCCACCTGATGTGAAGAGCTGACTCATTGAAAAAGACTCTGATGCTAGGAAAGATTGAGGGCAGGAGGAGAAAAGGACAGCAGAGGATAATACGGTTGGAAAGTGTCACCGACTCACTGGACATGGGTTTGGGTGGACTCCAGGAGTTGGTGATGGACAGGGAGGCCTGGTGTTCTGTGGATCATGGGGTCACAAAGAGTTGGACACGACTGAGTGACTGAACTGAACTGAACTGATATTGTATTATGGTTAGAGGGGCTTCCCTGGTGGCTTAGTGGTAAAGAATCTGCCTGTCAGTGGAGGAGATGCATTTTTGATCTTTGGTCCAGGAAGATCACCTGGTGAATGAAATGGCAACCCACTCCAGTATTCTTGCCTGGGAAACTCCATGAACAGGGAAGCCTGTTGGGCAACAATTGATGGGGGTAGCAAAAGAATCAGACATGACTTAGCAGCTAAACAAGCCAACAAATATTAAGGGTAGTGCATCCTTATCTATAACTGTTCTTTGTTGCAGTAATCATATGTTGATCAATATTCTTTAATATTAGAGTAGCTACTCCATGACAAAATATATACTGATTTCACAAGGAAAAATAACAGAACTCTGAAAAAATAACCTTTTTGGAGTCTAAAAGTGTCTTATTTTCAGTTTTATTTCCAACTAGGAGATTTCTGCAACAGAGTTTTTTCAGAAGCCACTAATTCTTCACCAGTTAATGAATATTTCTCAGCATCTGTGCTAAGTATTATGAGACAATTAATAAAATGAAAAAATTATACATGACTGAAAGAATTAGCTACTAAGCAACTTGAGTTTTAAAAAGTCATCCTGATCCAAGGTAAATTTAAAGGAATAAAATTCCAATACTTCTGTTTTGACAGATTAAAAGCAAAGGAAGTGGCCAATGCTATAAATTAGGGAAATGTTTCTTCCTGAAGGTATAGCACACCCACAAATAAATGTGCATGTACATTTAGTTATCTAATGTACTATTGCAGAGTTCATCATGAGAAATGCTGGGCTGGAAGAAGCACAAGCTGGAATCAAGTTTTCTGGGAGAAATATCAATAACCTCAGATATGCAGATGACACCACCCTTATGGCAGAAAGTGCAGAGGAACTAAAAAGCCTATTGATGAAAGTGAAAGAGGAGAGTTAAAAAATTTGGCTTAAAGCTCAACATTCAGAAAACGAAGATCATGGCATCTGGTCCCATCACTTCATGGGAAATAGATGGGGAAACAGTGGAAACAGTGTCAGACTTTATTTGGGGGGGGGGGGGCTCCAAAATCACTGCAGATGGTGACGGCAGCCATGAAATTAAAAGACACTTACTCCTTGGAAGGAAAGTTATGACCAACCTAGACAGCATATTAAAAAGCAGAGACATTACTCTGTCAACAAAGGTCCGTCTAGTTAAGGCTATGGTTTTTCCAGTAGTCATGTATGGATGTGAGAGTTGGACGGGAAGAAGGCTGAGCACTGAAGAATTGATGCTTTTGAACTGTGGTGTTGAAGACTCTTGAGAGTCCCTTGGACTACAAGGAGGTCCAACAAACCCATCCTAAAGGAGATCAGTCCTGGATGTTCATTGGAAGGACTGATGCTAAACCTGAAACTCCAATACTTTGGCCACCTCATGCAAAGAGTTGATTCATTGGAAAAGACCCTTATGCTGGGAGGGATTGGGGGCAGGAGGAGAAGGGGATGACAGAGGATGAGATGGCTGGATGGCATCACTGACTCGATGGACATGAGTTTGAGTGAACTCTGGAGTTGGTGACGGAGAGGGAGGCCTTGCGTGCTGCGATTCATGGGGTCACAAAGAGTTGGACAGACTGAGCAACTGAACTGAACTGAACTGAAAATAGACATATATGCGGTCTCTTTTCTAGCAGATTTAGAATTTTTCATGTTCTTCCACCAATAGAGTCACAAATGAACAGAAAGATCAATCTTAAGCACAACTTTAAAATATATAGAGTGTCATAAAGAAATCAGTGAAACATGTTTTTCTATTTTTCCTATTCCAATCCTATGCCATTTTTCCTGTTCCAATTTTCTGAATCTCTGATTTCCTTATTTATTTTTATCTTGTTTTACTGTATGCTTCTTTCCAGACTACTTCAAATAGTTTTGTTTTCTGCTGCTGCTACTGCTGCCAAGTCGCTTCAGTCGTGTCCGACTCTGTGAGACCCCATAGACGGCAGCCTACCAGGCTCCTCTGTCCCTGGGACTCTCCAGGCAAGAACACTGGAGTGGGTTGCAATTTATTTTCTACTTGGGACTAAATATTAAAGTATATGGTTGCATATGTTAAAAACTGTAACAAAAGTATCAATTAAAATACTTAGTTTGAATTTAAAATAAATCATTTTTGCAAAGAACTGAGCATACAAAAGCACATTTACATTATTTTATTATAATGTTACATTTTTCATCACAATCTTAAAATAATAGAATAATAACCTAAAAATTTATAACAATGTCTGAGTTATAATTACTTCTTGATATCTATTATCATCCGTATGTATTATTATTTCTGAAATAACAGAAAGAAAACTAAAAATGTGAGTTTAAGAATTCAAAATATAAATCCAAAGGGAAAAATAAAAGAAAAAAAGAAGCTTAGACAATACACTTTAAAAATAAATTACATCATGAACACCAACACCACATTTTTAACTGAAGAATTTCTGTTAATAATATAAAGACAGTATAACGACTTAAGTAAAATAGAATACTTATGGTTAGAGAAAATAATATGATAATGTTTTTCTTTATTGTAAAAATGCCTTTGAAACTTTATCTTTGAAATCAAATTCTAATCTGTGTCTTAGCATATTCAGAGATCCTAGGGAAAATGACCTTCTGGAAATGCAAACATGAGATAAGCCCCACAGTTACCCCATTTTTCTACCTAAAGAGAGTTTCCTGAATTTGACTCACGGCTGCTGCTGCTGCTGCTGCTGCTAAGTTGCTTCAGTCATGTCCAACTCTGTGCGACCCCATAGACGGGAGCCCACCAGGCTCCCCCGTCCCTGAGATTCTCCAGGCAAGAACACTGGAGTGGGTTGCCATTTCCTTCTCCAATGCATGAAAGTGAAAGTGAATTCGCTCAGTAGTGTCCGACTCTTAGCCACCCCATGGACTGCAGCCTACCAGGCTCCTCTGTCCATGGGATTTTCCAGGTAAGAGTACTGGAGTGGGGTGCCATTGCCTTCTCTCAGGTCAAGCCTAAGGAGAGCACAATGGTACTACTGGGTTGAGAAGGCAGAGAGCAGATTTCAAGGACACTATTACTGATGGAACCTGTAGGACAGAGCACCAGAAGGAAGGAACTGTATGCACTGGGATTCCTGAAGGATCACTGACTAAGGGCAGCTCTCTTATTGCTCAGGATGAAATTTCACAAGACCAAACAGGATGCAGCTTCTATGGAGTAAAGAGACTACACAGGGCTGGAGAAAATGATCCATCTGAGTAGATGTGCCTCAACAATACCAAAGCATTCTTTTGAGATGAGAGGCAGATCACACCTTAAAACCATGGACCACATCACATGATAAGATCTTCTCTAAACCCTCCTAAAGAAAGACTAAATTGAAGCTTCAAAATGGTATTAAAAATAGAGAAGAGTTTTAAGGGGCTGTTATAAATATATTCAAGGACATACATTTTATTGAAAGTTCTTATAAGGTGATTAGACACTACAGAAGAAAATATCACTGATCTTGAAGAATTTAGCAGTTGAAATAATCCAAATAGAAATACAGAGAGAAAAGCAAGTTTTAAATTTAAAAAATGGTACAGTTTTAGTGAGTTTTGAGAAAATATCTGGATTTATGAGATAGTCTCCAGTAATACAATAGTCGTGTACCTGGAATCTTAGAAAAAGAAGGGAGAGAATAAAATTTAAAAATTGAAACAGTGATTTCAAATTTTTCAAATGTGTTGAAATTAAAAAAGTAATTATGCAGCCTTTAGAGTAAACACTAAACTATATAAATATATTTATAGCAAAAAAAAAAAAATGGAAGGAACAAGTTTAGTATTTAAAAAAAGTCAAAATTTTCCACACCCTCACCAATACAGAAATAGAATTGCTGCATCATACTGTAGTTCTATTTTTATTTATTTATTTTTGAGTAACGTTCATTGTTTTCCATAATGGATGTAATGACTTACATTCCTACCAAGAGTGTACAAGAGTCTTCGGCATTTGGTTATCTCTTGTCTTTTTTATAATGGCCATCTAATAGGTATGATGTGACATGTCACTGTGGTTTTGATTTGTATTTCCCTCATAATTAGTGATGTTGGGCACTTTTTCATGTACTTGGTGGCCATTTTTATATCTTTGGAAAAATATCTATTCAAAGTTTTTGTCCATTTGTTTATTTTTTTCTTTTTTTGTTCTCTTTTGTTTTTTTACTGTTGAGTTTAGGAGTTTATTATGTATTTTAGATATTAATCTCTTATCAGATATATGACTTGAATTTTTTTTTTCCCATTCTGTAGATTTTGGGTTCATTCTGTAGATTATTTCCTTGGCTTTAATAGAAGGTTTTTAATTTGATACAATCCCACTTTTGTATTTTTATTTTCCTTGCTTATGCTTTTGGTATCATGTGCAGGAAATCATTGCCAAGACTAATATCAAAAAGATTTTCCCCTATGTTGTCTTCTAGGAATTCTGTAGTTTCAGGCCCTACATTTACATATCTTTTTTGAATTTTATTTCTGTATATGATATAAGGTAAGTGTCCAATTTCATTCTGTTGCAGGTGGATATTCAGTTTAATAAATAAACTGAGTTTATTTCAACACTAATTACTGAAAGACTATCATTTTCTCCTTGCAGATTCCTAACATATTTCTCATTGCATATTCCTTTGTTGAAGATCTCTTGACTGTATATGTGTGGGTTTTTTTCTGGGATTCTTATTCTCTTCCATTGATCTAACTGTATGGCTTTATGGATGTACATTACTGTTTTGATTACTATATGTTTGAAATATATTTTGAAATCATAGCATGATGGCTACAGTTTTGTTCTTCTTTCTTGAGATTATCTTGGCTGCTTGAGGGTTTTTTTTTTTTTTTTTTGTCATTTTATATCAATTTTAGGATTTTTTTCTATTTCTGTACAAAATGCCATTGGGATTTTTATAGGGATAGTACATGTCCCCCTCTGCTCAACACAGATTAAAATTAAGCTAAGCCAAAAAAGAAAAAGACAGAAAGGGGAAACAGTTGTTTGAAGCGTGCAAAAAATTGAAACAAATAAGAAATTGGTGGATGTAAACACAATCATACCAATAATAATATTAAATACAAGTAAACTTCATGATTCACAAAAGGAATTATCATATAAAAAGAGAATATAACAATGTAACTACAAGAAATCCAGTATGTGTGGGTGTGTGCATATATATATATATATATATATATATATATATATATACATACAGGGCTTCCCTGGTAGCTCAAATATAAAAAATCCTCCAAACCAACACAATATTGTAAAGTTAAATAAAATAAAATTAAAAAAAAAAAAAGAATTCTCCTGCCGTGTGGGAGACCCAGGTTTGATCCTTGGGTTGGGAAGATCCCCTGGAGAAGGAAATGGCAACCCACTCCAGTAATCTTGCCTGGAGAATCCCATGGACCAAGGAGCATGGTAGGTTATAGTCCATGGGATCACAAAGAGTCAGACATGACTAAATGACTAACACTTTCATATGCATACATATATCCAAAGATAGGTTAAAAGAGTAGAAAAAATGTAACATAAATGTTAATCAAAGAAGGCATTTGTGGCTCTTTTTAATTAAAAAAAAAAACAAAATGGTTTCACCAAAAGATAGAGTGATATGTCATAATGATAAATGAGTCAAATGTGTAGGAAGATAAAGCACTCTTAAATGCATATGTACCCCATAAGAGAGCCTCAATATATATAAATCAAAATAAGGCAGAACTAAACAGAGAAAGAAAGAAATCCTCAATCATTATTAAGATTTTATCATTTATATCTGGACTATATATATATAATTACTTTTTATTTGAAACTTGATTCCATAATCTATAAATTGGGACTATTTTTACTCCTTGGTGAAATATTCTACTAAATAAAAGTAGAAAGAAGGAGCCTATATTTTTGATGAAATAAAATATGTTTTTTGGCACATATTTGATTTTTTTAAAATTATTATATAGAGTTCAAGTGTTAAATCAGATCAGGTCAGTCGCTCAGTCGTGTCCGACTCTTTGCGACCCCATGAACCGCAGCACGCCAGGCCTCCCTGTCCATCACCAGCTCCCGGAGGTCACCCAGACTCACACCCATCGAGGCAGTGATGCCATCCAGCCATCTCATCCTCTGTCGTCCCCTTCTCCTCCTGCCCTCAATCCCTCCCAGCATCAGAGTCTTCTCCAATGAGTCAACTCTTCCCATGAGGTGGCCAAAATACTGGAGTTTCAGCTTTAGCATCATTCCTTCTAAAGAAATTCCAGGATTGATCTCCTTCAGAATGGACTGGTTGGATCTTCTTGCAGTCCAAGGGAATCTCAAGAGTCTTCTCCAACACCACAGTTCAAAAGCATCAATTCTTCGGCGCTCAGCCTTCTTCACAGTCCAGCTCTCACATCCATACATGACCACAGGAAAGACCATAGCCTTGACTAGGCGAACCTTTGTTGGTAAAGTAATGTCTCTGCTTTTGAATATGTTATCTAGGTTGGTCATAACTTTCCTTCCAAGGAGCAAGCGTCTTTTAATTTCATGGCTGCAGTCACCATCTGCAGTGATTTTGGAGCCCAGAAAAACAAAGTCTGACACTGTTTCCACTGTTTCCCCATCTATTTCCCATGCAGTGATGGGACCAGATGCCATGATCTTCGTTTTCTGAATGTTGAGTTTCAAGCCAACCTTTTCACTCTCCACTTTCACTTTCATCAAGAGGCTTTTTAGCCCCTCTTCACTTTCTGCCATAAGAGTGGTGTCATCTGCATATCTGAGGTTATTGATATTTCTCCCGGCAATCTTGATTCCAACTTGTGTTTCTTCCAGTCCAGCATTTCTCATGATGTACTCTGCATATAAGTTAAATAAACATGGTGACAATATGCAGCCTTGACGTACTCCTTTTCCTATTTGGAACCAGTCTGTTGTTCCATGACCAGTTCTAACTGTTGCTTCCTGACCTGCATACAGATTTCTTAAGAGGCAGATCAGGTGGTCTGGTATTCCCATCTCTTTCAGAATTTTCCATAGTTTATTGTGATCCACACAGTCAAAGGCTTTGGCATAGTCAATAAAGCAGAAATAGATGTTTTTCTGGAACTCTCTTGCTTTTTCCATGATCCAGCAGATGTTGGCAATTTGATCTCTGGTTCCTCTGCCTTTTCTAAAACCAGCTTGAACATCAGGAAGTTCACGGTTCACATATTGCTGAAGCCTGGCTTGGAGAATTTTGAGCATTACTTTACTAGCGTGTGAGATGAGTGCAATTGTTCGGTAGTTTGAGCACTCCTTGGCCTTGCCTTTCTTTGGGATTGGGATGAAAACTGACCTTTTCCAATCTTGTGGCCACTGCTGAGTTTTCCAAATTTGCTGGCATATTGAGTGTAGCACTTTCACAGCATCATCATTCAGGATTTGGAATAGCTCCACTGGAATTCCATCACCTCCACTAGCTTTGTTCGTAGTGATGCTTTCTAAGGCCCATTTGACTTCACATTCCAAGATGTCTGGCTCTAGGTCAGTGATCACATCATCATGATTATCTAGGTCTTGAAGCTCTTTTTTGTACAGTTCTTCTGTGTATTCTTGCCAATAATGCTTAAGCTATTGGTTTTCAGAGAGTAAACTCTGGACCAGTAACAGCACATCACCTGTTGACTCACTAGAAATGCAAATTTTTGGTACTTATACATAGGGGCTTCCCAGGTGGCTCAGTGATAAATAACCCACCCGCAATGAGGAAGACATAACAGACTTGGGTTCTATCAAAGGATCGGGAAGATCCTCTGGAGGAGAGCATGGCAACCTACTCCAGTATTCAATCCCAGAGAATCCTATGGACAGAGGAGTCTGGAGGGCTTCAGTCCATAGGGTCATAAAGAGTCCCACATGACTGAAGCAACATAGCAGAGCATAGCATACCAGAAATATTGAATTGGAGACTGAGGAGTTGGGACCCATCCAGCAAATTGGACTTTATCAAGCTCTCCAAATGGTTGTTGTACACACTTAGGTTTGAGAACCACTCTATTTAAGGCATAGTTTCTTCCTGTCAGAGACACACGCTCAATGTTGTTATGAAAGGTAAAAAGGTGATGCCACTGCATTACTATTTTCTGAACAATTCTTAAAAAAGCAGACAAATGAAAACACAGATTCATGGAAGTATACCTTTTTCCAAATTATTCAAGTTGTATACATTAAAGATAAACAGTTTCTTGTATGTCAATTACATCTCAATGAAGTTAAAAAAAAAAAAAAAAAGAAAGAAACAACCAACAAACAAACCTGAATAATTACTATTGAAACAGTCTTACTGTATTTCCAGTTTGGCAGATTTCAGTGACTGAAGTGAAATAGCCAATAATTTCCCCAAAAAATCCTCCCCAAAATGGTGTTGTTTGGAAATCAAAAAATAACTTAAAAATTTTTCAAGTCTGTGTCTTCCTGATCCTATTTGATCATTTGTTTAAAATTTAAAAACCAAATAATTCAGCTAAAATATTAATTTATATAACAGTGCCTTTGATGGGTGTTTGAACTTTTTGAACATTTGATTCAACTGACTTTTTAATTCAGTCTGGATATTCAAACCAATTTTATAGAAGTATTTTGGGATACCATAGCGATATAATATAAAGAATACCAACATTTTCAAATGCCCTCATTAAAATTCTAAGCTCATTCAATTATTCTTCTTTTCTTTTGGTCTCATGAATTTATGAAGTTTAATTCAAGCTCTGAATTTCTAAAGTACAAACATCCATACTAATTAAAATTCAGTCACAACAGACAAGTTTAATTGGGACCAAAAGCTCTAGAGAAAATTAGAGTAGATTATTTTGAGTATGAGTATTTCAAGGACTTCTTTGTTATGCCAAGATCCAGTTATTAAGATTTCTCTTGTCCTTTCATGATTTCCTCACAATAAATTTTACTTTCTAGGCAGTTTCACAAATGAGTAACTGGAATACCACTTATAGTTCTCAGAAGAACTTAATAATGATCAGCAAAATTGCTTTGATTTATGTTATGTAGATGATAAAATGGAATGAAAAGAAAGCTGTGAATTAATTATAAATATAGAGTCAGGATCATCTTACATGTATAAGAATATTAAAGGCAAATAGATTTTTTACAATTTTACTTTTTAGGCACACTCATTTAATTATTTTTCAATATTAACTAAATTGTAAATTGACAATCAGGAGAGACTAAAATCAAAATAACAGATTTTAAATAATGTTGGTAATTAGCTAATTTTGCCTCAAGTTTATGAAAATCTGAACCCTATAATGATGCATATTTATATGTCAAGGCTTAAGGATAAGTAGACACTAATAATAAATATCCCCAAATGCCAAAACTCAAACACAATGAAAGTCTATTCCTTACTCACACAATCCGATGTAGTTGTCCTCATCACTAGCTAGCTCTCCTTCACATGGTGAGTCAGAACTCCAAGTCCTTTAAATTATTTGGCTCTCTCATGTCTAGGGTCTTGTTATTGCAAGAATCCAGCTGGAATAAAAAGAGAGACAGTCTGGAGAGGAAAACACTTGCTAAGCTTAGTCTGGAAATAGAACCCATCACTTATCTTATGTACCACCGTCTACGAGGCAATGCTATGGTTCTATCTAAATTGCAAGGGAGGTTAGGAAATGTAGCATTGCTGTAGGCTGAAGAAGAGAACGTGAATATTAGATGAATTGGTAGCAATCTTTGTTGCAGTTACAATTAGTTCAGTATAAATTTAATGCTTCTCATAAATCTTAATTTATAGAAGCAAATCAAATGAAACTGTCATTGTTTAAATTATACCCACAGCAGAGCTTTCTAGATGTTCTGGGGGTGAATAGAAGATAAACTAAAATTCATAAACCTGAAACATAGAATTTTGTGTCTGTGTTTGTGTATATCTCCATGTGTGATATCTATGGCACTTAGCTATGATAGATAAGGAAAAAACACTGGTTTTGTGTGTATATATGCATATAACTCAGATATCATCTTCAATGAGATGCTTCCTTTTCTTAATTATCACTCAAAAGAATAGAATCTGTGTATTTGCAAAAGCATAAGATTGAAACATTCCAAATATGAAATCTTTGTTAAGCTGCTTATTAAATGTATGGCTTATTGATTGTGTGACTTTGGGCAAGTTTATTAATCCCTTTCAGATCTAATGTCCTGATTTTTAAAAGTGCAGACTTTCTACTTTGAAAATTTTGAGGATTACATGAGTTTAGGCATGACAACTATCTGACTCAGAATGACAAGCTATAGATAGTAACTACTACTTTTATGCCTCTCATAACACCACTCCTGATCTCTCTTGAACTCCTGGCCTATTTTTCCAACTTTTTACTAAATATTTCTATTCTTCATTTCCCTAATTCCACCCCCAAACAGTTGCTCCCCACTGTCACCCAGATAAATAGATTCCACCACTGAGAATCTATTTATCTAGAATGTACCTCCCTTTCTCTTAAAATTTCACTATGAGAGATTCATTATATCTTATGTATAATGTCTGAGTAGCAAAATAGACAGTTTTTGTCCTCAGTCTGCTGTTCCAATGTGCTTTTCTTTAAAAAAAAAAAAAAACTAATAATAATGTTTTCTAAATGTTCCAAGGCATCTTGCAGCTTAAGTGAATTCTCAATCCTCTACCATGACTCTCAAGACTCTAGTGCAAATTTACTCTATCAGAAATTTTTAATCTTCACTGCTTGTCATTCCTTTTGCTCAACTGATCCACATTATCCTTAATTGTAGCTACTCATCTGCTGCCAATTGCAATTGTTTTTATCAGTCTATGCGTCTGCCCATCCTGGAACATCTGCTTAGAATATGTTTCCATACTTTTCTCTGCTTTGCCATTGTTGTCTACTCTAAGACTCCTTTAAGACACAGTTGAAATTTAAATTCAGCAACTTAATTTTCTAGGACACCAAAAAAGGCCAAAATTAGCCCCAAATTGAGGATAATTTTCAAGTTAGGGACACATTATTTGTTCTTCTCTCATCCAGCTGTTATTTTCCCCTGCTGTAAAAGATCATTTTACTGGAAAAGATGCTTTGGGCTCAGGATGTAGACATAGAGCTGCTAAATGAGAGAGACCCCCAGGTTGGAGTCCATATTTAGCATTAGGAATCAACCAAGTCTGGGGCTTTGGGTATTATACTATTAAACTTTTAGCACTAAATAGAGCTAGGAATGGGTCAGTAGTGGATTTGAAAAGAGTAAGATGATGGCAGTAGCACAGCTAATGAAAGAAGTTTCTGGGCCCCCTGTATTGAAGACACACTGTTTTCAAATCCATACAAATAACAGAAAAGGATGGAGAGAAGGAAAAAACATAGATTAGGCTGAATATTATTGCCTTGGCCTTCAAAAATGTCCTGCAATTTCTATTAGTTAGGTACTTCTGCATATCAAATCATCCCCAAATTTAGAAACTTGAGGCAACTTTCATTTGCTATTTCTCACAAGAACATAGTTTATTATCTCAGTCAAGCAAAGCTCATCTTGCCTGGCCTTGCAGTATAATTGGGGTCAACTGGCAGATTGACTGAGTGTTGGCTGGTCTCAGATGCTCTTGGCTGGCATCATTCAGTTTTTATCTCTGTAGTCTCATTCTCCAGAGGACTAACTTGGGCTTTTATTCATGGTTTTGCAAGATTCTCAGAAAAAAAAAAAAAAAAAAAATCAGAAACATGCCTATAGTTAGCACTTCTGTGTTATACCTTAAACATTCCTTAGGTAGGTGAATCTCATGTTGTGTTCTTAACACAATTTAAAATAACAACAACACAACAAAACCCCACACATCATTTCCATCATATTCTATTAGTCAAAAAATAACAAGATCAGCCCAGATTCAAGGACTGGAATGATAGGGTCCAATACTGAAGGGAAGAGCAGTAAGTTACCTTGTAAAGAGAACAGATATAGGAAGACCCAAGAGTTTGAAGATATTATTCAACAATCAATCTCCTTCAAACTTTCATCCTTCCAGTCTGTGTCAGAGAAACTAACCCTTATAAACTGCATCAAATGATTCTCTTATATTTTGCATCCCTATTGGATCTGACAAATGAGTGATACGAAGAACAGATTAGAGACTCCATTAAAGCATGTTGGACCACAAGTTATACATAACTGAAGCCCTTTCCATAAGGCTAAAGCTCATGCCTGGTGGATTTTATGATATGTTTCTATTCATGATCACAAAAAGCATATTGTCCTTGATTAATCAAAATTGCACTTTAAAGAGCTAATGCTTAGCTATTAATGTTTCAGACATTTTAAAGAGCTAATGCTTAGCTATTAATGTTTCAGACATTTTAATTCATAATTCAGTTCTAAATAATCTATAAGCTTAAACACTTCATTATTGCCATTTTTATTCATTATCATTAATATTACACAGACAAAATATCTGTAAAATATTTTAATTGAAAGGATAATATTATGGGGACTTTTTAAATTAAAAATGACTCATGATTTCAAAATGTCTATATCTATTTTATATGATAATGCAGTTATCTTCAAGTTAAAATAATTTAGACTGAGTTTTGATTTTATCTAATTATAATTTATGAAAAAGATTATTTAAATCATTATATTTAATACTTGTGTTTTCCTGGATTAAGACATCAACTTTATTATAAATGCTTTAGTCTTTAAGTATTTCAGTTAAACTAGAGTATTTTATATCATGGATACTATAGAAAATGTGTATTTAAACTGTATTGTTATAGTTAGGCCAATGAGAAAAGAATGATATTTATTTTTAATGTATATTTGACAAATTACAGAGTATACATACTCCAAGTTTACAGAAACTTTTATTTAAAAACAAATCTAATGTATTCTCAAATTTGCTTTATTCAATCTGTCTATATATATATACTTATATAATTTTATCATACTAATTATAAACACTGTATATATGTCAAAAAATATTTCATAGATGGTAATGTATACTCTCTATTGCATCACATCAGTAGCATATATTGCCAGTTATTAACTGTAGACTATTAACTTTGTCAAGATTGATCATTTGGTAAAGTAGTGCCCACTGTATTTTCCTGTTTTAGAGAAAATTTATTTTTTCTTATTGGTAAAGTAATCCATGCAACTATGTCACCCAATGTACTTTCACCCAATGATTTAGTTCAGTTCAGTTCATTTCAGGTGCTCAGTTGTGTCCGACTCTTTGGGACCCCATGAACCACAGCACGCCATGCCTCCCTGTCCATCACCAGGTCCCGGAGTCCACCCAAACCCATGTCCATCGGGTTGATGATGCCATCCAACCATTTCATCCTCTGTTGTCCCCTTCTTCTCCTGCCCTCAATCTTTCCCAGCATCAGGGTCTTTTCCAGTGAGTCAGCTCATCGCATCAGGTGGCCAAAGCATTGGAGTTTCAGCCTCAACATCAGTCCTTCCAATGATTCTAATTAATTATTACACTTAGGGTTGCAAAATGTTTTCTAAAATTTCTAAATGGTATATTATTTATTATATTCTTCTGTAAAGAAGAGGTTTTCTTACCTCTGTGTATTTCTATTTATATATTTATTTAATATCAGTATTGGACCAAAATTTTAAAAATATAGTCAATTAGGACTATTTTGGTGTTCAAATGATCAATTTTGATTTAATATCAAATCAAAAATTAAATATTATAAATGCTTTTCTCTTTTAATATTTTGAGCTTCATTTCATGAGCTTGTTTCTAATAGATATCTAAGGAAGGAATCATGAGTATAGCTTCCTTGTGCTTTTGTATGTTTATTGCTACCTTTTTCTAGAAGATATTCACTTGTTGGCTCTCTATCTTTCTATTAATAAGTATTAGAGAAATTTTATTTAATTATTTTAATGTAATTATTTCACTTTATTTTTGTAACATTTCCTGGGTTGAAGAACCAGGAATTTTTCTACTTATACTGAAAATATACAGCTATTCTAAGATACAGTTGTTTGTTTTCCTTTTTATCACTCTAATCCATTTTTCAAGCATAAGATCAGTCCTATCAAAACTTAGATTCTCATTATTCTTTCAGTCAGAAAATTTCTTTTTAATATTAAATGTTAGTTGTTTTCCATTTTTTAGCTTTTGTTCTTTAGGGTCTACAATGTACATGTATATAACTACTCATACCTATATTCACAGCTATGTTTTTATGCATTAAATTGCATACATGCTTTTTTGATCCATTTTGTTTTTCCTTATTGTCTTAGCTTTTTTCCATTCTTCTATTCTATATTTGTTACTTTATTTGAAGAGTTTGTCTATTCTTCCATTGGTAGCCTGTAACATTTCTGAGATAATTTCTTCTACACTTGTTTTCCTTTGTTCAGTTCGCACTTATATCACATATTTCTTTTGCTTATACATTACAATCATGAATTTTTAATAGATAATTGGTCATGTTTCTTTCATTTCTCTAATGTTTTATTTAATTTTATTCAATTAAAACCAAAAAATTGCTGCATATCTTAGTCAACTTTGCTAGGTCCCCTTTTTCATCGTAAGAAATTACAATTATTTTCATACCTAAAATTATTGGTGAGTATATTTTTATTCTTATAAAATTGTGTATGGATATAAATTTTTTTGCTTATAATAAATTTTGTAGATGTTTTCTGTGCTAGTAGTAATAAATTGAGTGATGGTGCAAAGGAGTTTGAATGGTTTCCTTATTTTCTGAGAGTTTTCTATTCTGTTGTCACAGCACTTTACTGTGCTTTGTACCACTATACTTTACTGTGTACTATTTATCTTTAATAAATGATAATTTCCTGTGGATAGGTGGTCACTGTGGGGAAGGCAATGACACCCCACCCCAGTACTTTTGCCTCGAAAATCCCATGGACGGAGGAGCCTGGTAGGCTCCAGTCCATGGGGTCGCTAAGAGTTGGACACGACTGAGCGGCTTCACTTTCACTTTTCGCTTTCATGCATTGGAGAAGGAAATGGTGACTCACTCCAGTGTTCTTGCCTGGAGAATCCCAGGGACAGGGGAGCCTGGTGAACTTCCGTCTCTGGGGTCGCACAGAGTCCGACACGACTGAAGTGACTTAGCAGCAGCAGGTGGTCACTGGGAGTTGCTCATTGTGCCTTCTGCTTCTGATTCAGTTATATCTTCTTATTTTCATAGGTTTATGAACTTGAACAGCATGGTTATTTCTCCCCTTTCACCACCAAGCCTCCTTCTTTTTCATCCTGTTTATTTAGATGTGCTTTCAACATTGCTCCTCTGGAACTGTATACTTTTCAGTTCAGGACTTTTCCTTTGATGCACGCATCTCACTCATTCTCAGTATTCTTTACACAGGGCAAGAAACTACCTCTGAGGCAGTTTTATTCCGCCACTGTTAGGGAGAAGGCAATGGCACCCCACTCCAGTACTCTTGCCTGGAAAATCCCATGGATGGAGGAGCCTGGTAGGCTGCAGTCCATGGGGTTGCGAAGAGTCAGACACAATTGAGCAACTTCACTTTCACTTTTCATCCTTCATGCATTGGAGAAGGAAATGGCAACCCACTCCAGTGTTCTTGCCTGGAGAATCCCAGGGACAAGGGAGCCTGGTGGGCTGCCGTCTATGGGGTCGCACAGAGTCGGACATGACTGAAGTGACTTAGCAGCAGCAGCAACAGGGTTCCTTTACACATCTTTCTCTCTTTGCAATATTTTCTAATCTACAGCTTCTCAAAAATGTGTTCCATTTCTGTGTCTATTTATAAGTGTTGATTTTCCCAATTATATGTAAAATGAGTCTTGTATAGTGTCCTCTGCTTATTGACTGTCCTTTAGGATATGTGAAGACTATCAGTTCTGATGTAAGGTTGTTAAAGTTATACATATACCAAGAAGCCTCAAGACAGTGTTTCTTAAATAATTGCAAGTCAATGGAATTATAAAAAGGCTTCCCTGGTGGCTAGGATGGTAAAGAATATGCATTCAATACAGGAGACCAGGGGTTGATCCCTGGGTCAGAAAGATCCCCTCAAGAAGGGAATAGCCACCCATTTGTGTTCTTGACTGGAAAATTCTGTGGACAGAGGAAAATTAAAATATTTTACCCTTTCCTAATATTTTTAACAAATTGATCCATGTACTAAAGAACACTTTGATAAAAACTAGGAAGAAATAAAAAGACATATTTTTTCCAGGGAGTAAAGATAAAAACTTAGAATTTTGTCTTAGTAGTTATTGAAGGTAACATATTTCATGTGAGGTTAATTAGATTATAGCCAATCTGAAAGTACTGAAGAATAAAGGAATGCCTCATTTTCATGATTTATTTATTTACTCAATACTAAAGGAAATCACTATTTTGCCCTTTTAGGATATATTTTTAAATTAAATAACACATAGCAAAGGTTATCATTTATTGATTTTCAGTACTCTAAGCCATACATTTAGTTACTTGAAGTTAACAGTTCTAACACGTGTTATACACTTGCCTCCTGAATTAGAAAGGTATATATTAGAAAGATATATCTATATCTTACATGATAGATATATCAGTATAAGAAGTATTGTTATGATTATCCTTCTTTTTTCTCCTTCTATTCTTTTCTCTTTTTCCTCCAAATTCTTTGTCTTATCACATATGCATGTCTTCTGTTGAAAACACAAAAATAAATTACTTTGGTAAAAACATTTTATATCACATGGGACTGCTGTTAAAGACAGTGTCATAACCTTTGCTTATGTACTTATCTTATCCGAAAGGAAAAAATAAATAAGTTCAGTTAATATAAAGAAACCTGGAAACTATGGGCTATTGAGCATGACTCATGTGCACATGCCAATTATGTGCTTAACTCACACGTCAAGGAGCATCTAAGGAACATGACTTCAGGAAGCTTGCTCTTTAGGTGTTTTATTCTAAAAGACTCAGCAAGGTCTATAGTAATAAAACATCTGTCTCTCCCTGCTTGAATGGAAGCAAGAAAGTGAGAAAAACTGGGAAACTATTCGTTGAAACTCCTTATATTTCAAACAGTAGTCTGAATTGTTTAAAGCTAACTTTCAGAGATGCTTTCATTTCATAACAATGTGCTTTGGTTGGGCAGTCATTGCAAGAGAAATTTGTTTATATTTCAGTTTATCAGAATACATTTAACAAGCATTGATTGATTGAGTGAAAAAGCACAGGACAGGAGTCAAGAGTGTGTGCATTTGTTGGTGGGACTATAAGGGGTATATAAATAAGTTGAGGAAAACAAAATGTCTTTTCCTTTTCGTGGGGAAAAAAAGACAAAGCAGAAGACAAGGTTACTAGGATCAGCAGTTTTACCAGTGTTTGCTTAGACTGGATAATTTCTACATCAATATTCCATTAGTTTTATGGAAAATTGCTATTTACAAATGTTTTTCTAAGCAGTGAGTATGATTATACAATAAATTATAGTAGTATTGAAAACTTCAATTCTTCTAAAGAAATATTAATTAAAGCCCTGATTCCATGAAATTTCCATATCACTGAATTAGAGAATCAAAACAAACAACAAGAAAGCAAGACATGAATAAGGCAATGCTTTGTCCAAACAGTTATGAAGAAACTACTTTCCACACAGTTTAGTGACGCATATGCAAATTTGAAATGCCACCAAAAATTTTGCTACATTTGTAAAATATACATTTTTATTATTTAAGTCAGTTATTATTCTCTTGATTATATGAATATCAGTATCTGTCAAGGAACAATACATACAAATATATACAAATATAAAAATCTACAAGTATAAGAATATGTTTGATGTCCTAGGAAATGGAAATACTTCAATAATTTAATGTGCCCCTCAGTATTACATACTGAAGAAACTTAAAAATAGTTTTTAATACAAATCCTGTCACATGAAATATATAAGTTGACAGGAAAATATGGGAATTATACCAAATGCTAACAAGGAAAACTTTATGAGCCTTGTTTATGAAATTTCTGTATATTCTGTATTTCAGAAGTGTGATTATATTACATATGAGGTTAAAATGTTGTTTTTTTAACTCTGGGAGCCGAACCGTGGATGCATTCAACAGTAGCTTCCACCATTAAAATACTATACAGTTATGTTGTGGACTTTACATTTCCTTGTGAACATGGTTTCCCTTTGAACATCCTTGTGGGTACTTGGTGCCACCATATAATTTTTCTTATGAACCTCTTATGTGTGGTTCTTTTGCAGATTAGACGACATTACTGGCCATTTTCAGTTGCTTATTTCTCTAAATGATTTAAACATTGCAGTTATATGAATTTGTGTCAGAATTTCTTGGGAGTATGATTCAGCTTTTTAGTTTTTCACTCTTAACAACTTTTTTCTGCTGTCATTTGATACTGTGTGTGTGTGTGCGTGTGTGTGTGTGTGTGCGTGTGGTTGTGTGTGTAGGTGGGTGTGTGTGTACGGGCACATGCACACGCACATCTTGACTTCATGTTTGTTACCTGAATGTTTAAAATATTGAACAAGTCACAACTTGCTATCAACAAAGAATAATTTGTTGAATTAATACTTTGCTGCTAGAAAATACCATTGATTTGCCATTTCCTTCTCCAGGGATTCTTCCCAATCCAGGGATCGAACCTGAGTCTCTGACATTGTAGGAAGATTCCTTACTGTCTGAGCCACCAGGGAAGCTCAGAATGCCAGAAGTCTTATTTCCTGTCTTTCTTTCCTTTCTCTGTCTTATCCTTCCTTCCTTTCTTCATTTTCTTTCTATTTTAAAAATGTTGTACCGATATCAAAATATTTAGTTGCTTTTTGTTCCTGCAGTTGATTTTTTTTCACTGACACATGCTTCCTATGAAGCTATATCTTTAGCCAGAGGACCAATGCACTTGTTCCAGTGCACAGCTGGAGCAAGTCCACACCTTGCCGCCCGAATCTTGACTGGCTTTTCACTTTAAGGCTCTATGTTCCTGGTATCACCATACCCCCTTGATATATTGTGGGTTTTAGTTCAAGCTTATCACTGTGGAATTATGCTTCCTCTTTCTCTTTTAGCACTAGATTTATCTTATGTATCTGTGAACATAAATTGATTTTATTTATGTTCATTATCCTGCCCATCAAAAACTTTATTTCCAGGGAAGGTTTTAAGAATTTCTAATTCACCATTTTGTAGGAAGAGGAGGGCACAAGCTTATGCATAACTTCTGTATTGCTTGACTTTCTCAAAGAAATATATTACTTTAATATTCTGAAAAAGTAATTCTCTGCTAAACACTGTAGAATAAAATGCAAGTTTTCTAATGTGGCAAGTAGACTTTTTTTTTATTATTTATTAAGGCTATTGTTAATCGAAGTTTAAAATTGATGGCAAAATTAAGGGGAAAGTATAGAGATTTCTTTTATATCTTTTGTCCTCCCATATCAGTTAGGCTCTGATAATAGCCCAGGACACTAGACTCTGGTTAACTAGTTTCCCTGTTCAAGGCAGGTCCAGTTAAGAAGAACAGAGTGCTCTGGAGACTGTCACCTTGGTTTCTTTTCTCTCCTCCCTGCCAGAAGCAAGATGAGACTTTTATATTTACTGTAGGCATATGGTTGAGCTCCTGGAGGTAAATATTGTGGGATTCTCTCTAAGACTGGGGTACCCTGTAGTTTTAACTCTCAGAGATAATCTCACTGAGCATCCAGCAATTTGTCAAATACAGTTCCCATTTTCTTCCTGGGCATTGGTTGCCACAGCAGTTTTCACTCATGAGTCTCTACTGCAGTAAAATGTGATTTCCTGTATTTTCATGTCTCTTTAATCTTGGGTCGGTGGTTTGTCTTGTCTCCTCCCATGTAGGACTTTAAGAATTATGGCCTATAGCTCATTATTACTTCTTATCTCCCTGTCCTTGAATGCTCCCCTTTCTCCTTACATTCTAAACCTCAGTAATATTAGACTATATTTTTTTAAATGCCTAGAGTACTCATAATTCAGCTTAAAAATAACTCCTTTCTGATATATTTCATGAACTGTTTAGATACCTAGGCAACATCTTCTGACTTCTATGGGGAAAATTTTGTTATTTATTTATTTAATTTCATTAGAAAGAACACAAGAGCTCTTATTTATTATATTATGCATTTACCTAGTTATTAATATACAGTGTCTTCTTATCTGTGGGTATGTATGTACAATTCTGTATTTTTATGTTTGATAAGTTATGCTTATGGAATGATCACAAACACCAAACCAAAAGAATGAGGAGAGTTGAATGAGCAGCAACTAAAGATGATCTTGTTAGTGCAATCACTTGGAGACGTGCTGGAGTCACACATAAGGCAGAAATAACAAATAGTGAATTTTTTGTTGTTGTTAATTTATTCATAGTTAATCCTTAGGTATTTTTTGAGAAGAAAACTTGGCCTAATGCCAACTACTAAAAGGAATGTATTGTAAACAAAGTAAAATGAACAGTGCTGCTCATCATCGAGAGCTACAAGGATTTAGCCATTAGCTATTATTGCATCTGCTGAAGGACACTGTACACCGAGAGGAATTCAGGATGTGGCATTCTCTGCTTGGGGTAAACAGCCCCTATGGAGAGTTAGATGTATATTTCAGAAAGAATTTTAATGAACCTAGATTTTCGCATCTTCCCATACATAGAAAAGCACTGAAATCATTATCTTGAGATATCTGTTCATTGAAAATAGCAGTGCTATTTTTTATCAAGATGCATGCTTGACTGCATGTATTCCCTAGCCAAAAAATCACAGATAAACTGGCTTCTCTCCTACCAATTCAGACTAGTTTTCTCAGAGCTACTGAGAGGCTGTCTCCTGGGGATTTCATACTCTGTAAGATTCTAAATAAAACTTAAACTCACAACACTTGTGCTGTGCATTTTTCTTTAAGTCAGCAGTATCTTACAGATCCTATTCTCAGGGTCATTGCATCTGAAAATGCACAGTATCTTCAACTTTAAAGCTGAAGCTATTTTTCTTTTTTAATGTGTAACATTTAAAAAAAAAAAAAGGACTTCCTATGTCAGTCCATGATAGGTTTGCATTTATTTTGTTAAGAGTTTGAAAACTTTCTTTAGTAAAAGTGTATGCCCTTGATAATCAAACTTAAAATATGGAGAAGAAAACTTAAAACCTACAACAATGAATTTTTAGCATGTTCTACTGACTACCAAATATAATTTCGAAAAATGAGTTTTTGGCAGGAACTTAAAAGCAGTTGGCTCAGCTTCGTGTCCCCTGGCAAGTGAGACATACATGGTTTCTAGTCCAAACATAAAGATGGAAAAGCTGTCATTCTATTTTTTGAATTAAACAAATTCATTTTATTTCACTTCAGAAAGCCAACCATATAATAGAGTTTCTCTATAAAAGTAGCTCATGCTGAGGACAAATTTTATTACATCAATTAGTTTTAAATTTGTCTAAAATAAATTGTCCCCAGAGTTTTGTACCATAAATCATGAGAAATATTTTTATTAGGAAAATTATATTATCAATTGTCAGTTGATATCATCAATTAACTTTTTAGTTATACAGAATAATTATTATGAATCCTAATTTTTTATTTACTGCATGTTTATTTATTTATTTATTTATTTTTGATATTATTTTGCTTAACTTTACAATATTGTATTGCTTTTGCCATTCATCAAAATGAATCTGCCACAAGTATACATGTGTTCCCCATCCTGAACCCTCCTCCCTCCTCCCTCCCCATACCATCCCTCTGGGTCATCCCAGTGCACCAGCCCCAGGCATCTGTTATCAGGCATCGTACCTGGACTGGCAACTCGTTTCAGATATGATATTATACATATTTCAATGCTATTCTCCCAAATCATCCCACCCTCTCCCTCTCCCAGAGTCCAAAAGACTGTTCTATACATCAGTGTCTCTTTTGTTGTCTCGTAAACAGGGTTATTATTACCATCTAAACTCCATATATATGCGTTAGTATACTGTATTTATGTTTTTCTTTCTGGCTTACTTCACTCTGTATAATAGGCTCCAGTTCCATCCACCTCCTTAGAACTGATTCAAATGTATTCTTTTTAATGGCTGAGTAATACTCCATTGTGTATATGTACCACTGCTTTCTTATCCATTCATCTGCAGATGGATATCTAGGTTGCTTCCAAGTCCTGGCTATTGTAAACAGTGCTGCTATGAACTTTGGGGTATACGTGTCTCTTTCACTTCTTTTTTTCTCAGTGTGTATGCCCAGCAGTGGGATTGCTGGATCATAAGGCAGTTCTATTCCCAGTTTTTTGAAGAATCTCCATACTGTTCTCCATAGTGGCTGTACTAGTTTGCATTCCCACCAACAGTGTAAGAGGGTTCCTTTTTCTCCACACCCTCTCCAGCATTTATTGCTTGTGGACTTTTGGATCTCAGCCATTCTGACTGGTGTGAAATGGTACCTCATAGTGGTTTTGATTTGCATTTCTCTGATAATGAGTGATGTTGAGTATCTTTTCATGTGTATGTTAGCCATCTGTATGTCTTCTTTGTAGAAATGTCTATTTAGTTCTTTGGCCCATTTTTTGATTGGGTCATTTATTTTTCTGGAATTGAGCTGTAGGAGTTGCTTGTATATTTTTGAGATTAGTTGTTTGTCTGTTGCTCCATTTGCTATTATTTTCTCCCATTCTGAAGGCTGTCTTTTCACCTTGCTTATAGTTTCCTTTGTTGTGCAGAGGCTTTTAAGTTTAATTAGGTCTCATTTGATTATTTTTGATTTTATTTCCAATATTCTGGGAGGTGGGTCATAGAGGATCCTGCTGTGATGTATGTCAGAGAGTGTTTTGCCTATGTTTTCCTCTAGGAGTTTTATGGTTTCTGGTCTTACATTTAGATCTTTAATCCATTTTGAGTTTATTTTTGTGTATGGTGTTAGAAAGTGTTCTAGTTTCATTCTTTTACAAGTGTTTGACCAGTTTTCCCAGCACCACTTGTTAAAGAGATTGTCTTTAATCCATTGTATATTCTTGCCTCCTTTGTCAAAGGTAAGGTGTCCATATGTGCGTGAATTTATCTCTGGGCTTTCTATTTTATTCCATTGATCTATATTTCTGTCTTTGTGCCAGTACCATACTGTCTTGATGACTATGGCTTTTAGTAGAGCCTGAAGTCAGGCAGGTTGATTCCTCCAGTTCCATTCTTCTTTCTCAAGATAGCTTTGGCTATTCGAGGTTTTTGTGGTTGTGTATGTACATATATGCTTTTGAGTAAGTCACATATCTACTTTAAAAATAGACTACAGAGTAACTGAGTAAGTTAGACTTGCACACTGAGTTATTTGTTAGTATTTCTGTAATTCTAAATAAGTGTTGTTTTACATAAGAGCACCAATCTGAGGAATATGTCAAGGTATTAACTGCTAAGAGAAGCTGTGGCTGGTAAGTGGTTTAATTACTCTTATATTAAGATAGTTTCTGTAAAGTCACAAAACATTTATGTATCCCCTTAAGTGTTATGCATTCTGTGAAGTAAAATTTCCCCTAGAACTTTTGATGTATTCTATTATTTTCTGAGTTTCTTTAATTCTTTATCTCTATTGTTGCTTTTGTTAAGTTTTATCCTCCGAACTTTTATTGAGTTACTCTTATTTACTAATTTCAGATTGAGGAATTTTTTTTTCTTTCTCCTTGATCAAAATCTCAAAATCCACAAGTTGCTCTTCTAATTACAGAAGACCTCAAATCAACTTTAAAATATCTCAAGGTTTCTAATTGAAGTAAAACTTCACTTTTACTGAAGTAAAACTGGTTTTCACTGGACTGCTTTAACAAATGCTTGTTACCTCTTGCTTGAAAGGGCTTGTGTCCCTCTTGCCCTCGTTTTCTCATGATAGAAATTGCAAGATCTTCAGGGGGTCTTTCCTTACCCCAAACAGAAGGTTGTTAGTCATCCAGTTGTGAAACCATGAAACAGGTCCAAATGCATAACAACAAATAGATAGCAAACCTTTAATGCTTTATGTTGCAACACAAAAGCTGATATACACAGAACCACACTGGTGTCTAATATTGGGAGATAACAGATGTGCTGAGCATTTAGCCTTCTGGGTTATAGGAATAGTTGATGAAGAGCAGTTGAATGATGATTAAAATGTTCCTCTGTGAATTCTTTTTTAAAAAAAGTTAAGTATCCTGTGTTTTCTTTTTTTCTTTCATCATTACCAGCACAGGTGAATTTTTATATGTTAACAGCATTTACGTTATGCTAAGAGTTGACTCATTGGAAAAGACTCTGATGCTGGGAGGGATTGGGGGCAGGAGGAGAAGGGGATGACAGAGGATGAGATGGCTGGATGGCATCACTGACTCGATGGACATGAGTCTGAGTGAACTCCGGAAGTTAGTGATGGACAGGGAGGCCTGGCATGTTGTGATTCATGGGGTCGCAAAGAGTCAGACACGAATGACCGACCGAACTGAACTGAACTGATACTTTCAGATATTTTCATTTAAGGAGACAGCATGGTTAAAACTACTGCTAGTGTGTAGCTGCTTGCATTATTTTTATCAGTGTTCTTTTTATTAGGAAAATATGTTGAATTGTTCAACCTCTAAAAAATAAAAAAAAAACAATTTCCTTCATGATTTGAGCTATCAATTGAGCTTTTATAGGGCAGTAAGTTACAAAATAATTTTGTAACCTAGAATAATTTAGGAGTGGTAAAAATTATCAAAAGCAACAAAAAGCTCAATTCCTATTGTTGACACTATTTTATAAAGGGGCAGTGGAAAATTTGCCTTACAAAATCATAGTCTCAAGGAGAAAAGTAATATTTGCTAGGTTCAAGTATGTAAGCATTCATATAGCATTTTGCAGTGAATTTTTAAAATTTGGTGACTCTAGTATATCTAATTATCATCTTTAGTTCAGTTGCTCAGTCATGTCCGATTCTTTGCGACCCCCTGGACTGCAGCATGCCAGGCTTCCCTGTCCATCACTAACTCCCAGAACTTACTCAAAGTCATGTCCATTGAGTTGGTGATGAAATCCAAGCATCTGATCCTCGTTGTCCCCTTCTCCTCCTACCCTCGATCTTTCCCAGCATCAGGGTCTTTTCCAATGAGTCAGTTATTTGCATCAGATGGTCAGAGTATTAGAGTTTCAGCTTCAGCATCAGTCCTTCCAATGAATATCATCTTTAAGTGGTAATTATAAAATATATAATATTTTAAGGGTTAATTTAAAAATCACTAAAATATCTCTGCAAAAACCTATTGATAACTACTGAGCAGAGAATTCCCAAATGTAAGTTAATGGGGAAAGCTCTTTTGGGCTTCATCCAGATATTCATGAACATTTCATTAATTGTCAAAAAGATTCACAATGTGATCAAGATCAAAGTGCTTAAAAAAGCTTAAAAGTCCTCTGCAATTGATTGGTACAAGCACTTCAGTATAAGAACTAATACATTTGCATTGTTCTAATACATTTTTTTAATAAATGAAATTAAAACTTAGGTCAGTTATGAAGTGACTGCTTATTGGCAAATATTATCCTTGGTTAGATAACTGTGAAACTTTCAATTAAACAGCTGTACTGCTGTCTTCCTGCTTTACAAAGTCACTTCATTAGAGTAATATTGATTATAGCTTTATTTTTATATCATTTGAAAAATAGATATCTTCAAGAGAAAATACTTTTGCTTCATTTCCTTTATCCAAAATCTTTATTACTTTCTTATTAATGTTTGATACATTCTTAATTCATATCTTGTACTAAAGGTAAAAAGTGAAATTTTTTCTGGCCAATAATATTAAGGTTTTATATAAATAAATTATATTGTGTTTCTCATATTTCCAAATACCTAGTCTTCTCTCTGAGAAGGCAATGGCATCCCACTCCACTACTCTTGCCTGGAAAGTCCCATGGACGGAGGAGCCTGGTGGGCTGCAGTCTGTGGGGTCCCAAAGAGTCGGACACGACTGAATGACTTCCCTTTCGCTTTTCACTTTCATGCATTGGAGAAGGAAATGGCAACCCACTCCAGTGTTCTTGCCTGGAGAATCCCAGGGACGGGGGAGCCTGGTGGGGTGCCGTCTATGGGGTCGCACAGAGTCGGACAGGACTGAAGCGACTTAGCAGCAGCAACAGCAGTCTTCTCTAGTGGCTCAGAAGGTAAAGAATCCTCCTGCAATGCGGGACACCCTGGTTCAATGCCTGGGTCAGGAAGATCCCCTGGAGAAATTTTTCATATCATTATTCAGATATTTTAACAATCTCTTTTATTACCAAGTTGTTTGCCAGTTCAACTTTTACTTCTATTTATTGTAAAAATACTTTTGAAATTAATAATTTTATGAATACCTTGAAAGATATCTTATTTAAAATCTATGGTATGGCTCACACCAATTAAACCTCTTTGAACCTGATCATTCTGAGGTTATTCAATATCTCAAGTAACTCAAAGATAATTGCTTAATGAACTTCCTTAATATCTTCAAAGGCTTAAAAACCAATATAGCTTTAAAATATGTAATTTGCTCTAAGCAAGACTGCATCTAATTTTCCTTAAAATTACATTTTTTAATGGATATAAGTAGCAAAATGCATTTCTTAACAACAGACTTCAGTAAGGTATTCCAAAAAATGCTAAAAATCTGGACATTTGTAACAATCATTTATGAGTTGCTGATGGTATTCTCTGGTGAATATTTCATTAATTGAATCTATGTTTTGTAGTGGTTTTAGAGTTTAGTAATATTGCATTGTATGTCTCATTGATCTCCCTCATAAATATTAAAGCAAATGAACTCTTTCCAGTTTGTTAACATAAATAATGTATCTTCAGAGTCTGGAAATTTACTGGAAATTTCCTGCATTTTAAGTAAGGCACTTCTAAGCTTAAATAGTTGGACACTGGTTAGGAGAACAATTTTAAGATTAACTGTCTTAGTCCAATAAAAAAACTTAATCACTAGCAAATTTAATAACTTTGATAAATGAAGAAATAATGTATTTTTATTCATACATGTCTATTTTTATTAAACCAGTTTAAATTTTTATTGGTGTATGCAATTTCAAGACCAGGTTTGGAAATAGGATATATCAGAAATTTATTGAATCTAGACCAGTTCCATTGTATGTGTGTGTATAATTATATATATATATATATATAGCACATACATACATATATATATACTGTATATGCACTAATATATAGCTAATGAACTTTCAGAAATTTTAGTTCTGTAAATAGAGGAAACTCAGAAGTGTTCTTAATATTCATAGCAGTCCATCAAATTTACCTTGAAAAGATAGTAGGTTGCTAATGTGCTCCTTGGAAATCTGAACCATGATTCTTCCAATTTGAGTTATATAGAACAAAGATTATAACTTCCAGCAGGTTTTCCTTTACCAACTTCTAGATAAAAGGTAATGTCAAGATGTATCTAACCCAATCACTCTTGCAACACCATATCCCAGTAGTAAGGAACTTTGAATCCTAGCTCCGTGTGACCTTCAGTAAACAACTTAAATGTTCCAGATTTGTCTTTTTGCATATGGGACACATAAAATGGCTCCTTGAATCTTCTTAAGATTAAAATTAAAAATCCTGTATTTTGCTTCCAATGCATTATAAACACAGTATTTTCCACCTGTTTTTATTCTTTATGTCTACTTTAAAGGACAAAGACAAATATCACATGATGTCACTCATATATGGAATCTAAAAAAAATTGTACAAATGAAGTTATTTATCAAACAGAAGTTGATTCACAGATGTAGAAGACAAACTTATGACTGACTGATTTTTAGCATCTGATATCTCTACTCTAAGAAGGTCAAATACAAAAAATTGCACTGTTTCTGGTAGCATAACTTTATTTTTGCCAATAGTGAAATTGTTCACATTCTGGGACAATTTTATTAACTTTACTAGATTAGAAACAAATCATAATTATGAGACATCACTGATGAGCAATGTAAAATTATGTAAATTTTTTTCAAAAAGAAGAAAGTTTATCATCTTTATAATTGAATTAGCACTTTCTTTCCAAAACTTTTTTTTTCCTTATGTTGGCTTTTCAAATCTTCTGGCAAAGTGTCAGTTGCATGTCAATTTACTATCCTGTATTCATTTGCTTTTCTTTAAGTTTCAGTCATTTGTATGCTTTATTTTTCAACTATCAATTTATTTCTCTGAAAAAAAAAAAATATATATATATATATATATGAGCTACTTAAGTACTTAAGTCTACTTAAATCTAAGATGAGCTTGGAAAGGAAATGGCAACCCACTCCAGTGTTCTTGCCTGGAGAATCCCAGGGACAGGGGAGCCTGGTGAGCTTCCGTCTATGGGGTCGCACAGAGTCGGACACGACTGAAGCGACTTAGCGGTAGCAGTAGCAGAGCTACTTAAGTCTATGAAGGGAAGAGGTTAAGGCTTTGAGTTTTAAAAGTTGAACAATCCAATTTTTAATCAGAGAGCAATAAGGGCTTAAAATATTTGGTTAAAAAAAAAGACATCTTCAATAAACACTCAGTTGTTACCAGTCACCCTTCTAATTTGCTAATCCAGAAAACCATTATAACCTCCCCTTTAAAGTTATTCTTTTTCTTATATTTACCTAATTACCATTTACAAAGCACATAACATTCTTTATAAGCCTGATTCACATTAGAAAGAGATGAAGTGGTTATAACTTCACAATAAAAATCAGTCCTGATAATTACAGTATTCAGCCTGAATACAGGGGTATTCATGCATAGCTGGTGAATCATTGTGGACAATTCAAGAGTTTGTAGAATTCATAAAGACTTACTAATGCGAAGAAAAAGTTCAGGAAATAGGAAAAGCCCAGGCTATTTGCATGATGCTATCTGCATAATCTTTCAAATTCATATCATTTCTGAATGAGCATCACATCTTTGAGGATGTATGCTGTCTGCTTTGGTTTGTCATCCTTTAGGCGGAGACTGTACATCAAAGCAAGAGAAAAAGTGATAATCATTCACATTCTGTTCAGTCAGTTTAAAGAGCTTTACCAAATGATATGTAGGAAAAAAGATTGAATTTTTCTATAAAATGAGCAGTACAATCATTAAGGACAACAGTATTAAACACTTCATGAATATTTATGACTTTTCTCTATGTAGTTTGATTAATAGTCGTTGAGAGGTCTCATTATTTAGATAATTTGTGGAGGGTGAGGTTCTTCTAAAGTCAATAATTCTTTTTTTCTAAAATGTATAAAAACTCTCAGGCTGGAAGTTACATAGTTTCCTGCAATTATAAAAACATTGCTGGCAAAACTCAAGTCAATGAAACACCTTCTAAATTTCTGTTGTATTTCAAGCACTGTTGTAGATCAGGGTGGAATTAGGAGTAACAGGAATTTTTATGGAATCTACAAAAAGGGCACTACAACTCCTAAAGAAAAGAAATCTAAAACATGTTTGGGGGAGGAGGAGCTAAGATGGCGGACGAGTAAGACGGGGAGAATACTTTCTCCTCCACAAAACCATTAAAAGAACATTTGAATGCTGAATAAATTCTATAAAACAACATCTGAATGCCGGCAGAGGACATCAGGCACTTAGAAAGACAACTCAAAACGAGAAAACGAGCCCTGCGGTAACTCCTTTTGCGGAAAAGTGGCTCAGACACCAGCATTTGCTATTGGCAAGCGGGGGCTGGGCTAGGAGGAGCGACAAGGCCTGCATTGCTTTGAGAAAGGATTTGGCCTGGCTATCTTGGGCGCTATCTGAGCGAAATAACCAGACTGTCGGTTATGTACTACATCAAAAGCCAGCCCTAACTTAAGACACCACCAGGACTACCTACGGAACAAAGGGCTGCACAGAGTTGGCCGGCTGCAGGCCGTCCCACTCCCGTGACAGGCAGCCAGGGCCGGAGGCGGGCAATTACAGCCCTAGAAAGACACTGTCTAACGGAACTGTGGGTAGGTTACTGTGCTGACTCACGCTTCTTGGGGCTCTGGATGGTCAACATCTGCCTGAGAAAGTGCGCTGTTTCTATACCCAGAAAACTGAGCAGCGGAGAGGCGATAAGTCGCAGCAGCTGCGCTCACTGAACATTTCATCACCTGTGCTACTCGGATCTGGGAAGGGCATAAAACGCAGACTCAACCAAGTCTGTACTTCTGAGGATTATCCGAGTGCCTGAACCTGGCCAGTTTAGATTTGGGTGTTCATCTCTGCCCCCTCTGTAACAGGGCAGAGATCAGACATTGAAAAGACCTGTAAACCACCTCAATAAAGAGAATTCAACAAACTACCAGAATATAGTAAGGATACTCTAAACTTGGCAATTTTAACAAGATGAAGAGACAAAAGAATACCCAGCAGCTAAAGGAACAGGATAGATGCCCACCAAACCAAACCAAAGAGGAAGAGATAGGGAATCTACCTGATAAAGAATTCCGAATAATGATAGCGAAATTAATTCAAAATCTCGAAATCAAAATGGAATCACAGTTAAAGAGTCTGGAGACAAGGATTGAGAAGATGCAAGAAAGGTTTAACAAGGACCTAGAAGAAATAAAAAACAGTCAACACATAATGAATAATGCAATAAATGAGATCCAAAACACCCTGCAGGCAACAAATAGTAGAATAACAGAGGCAGAAGATAGGATTAGTGAATTATAAGATAGAATCCTAGAAATAAATGAATCAGACGAGAAAAAAGAAAAACGCATCAAAAGAAATGAGGACAATTTCAGAAACCTCCAGGATAACATCAAACGCTACAACATTAGAATCATAGGAGTTCCAGAAGAAGAAGATAAAAAGAAAGACCATGAGGAAATACTTGAGGAGATAATAGTTGAAAACTTCCCTAAAATGGAGAAGGAAATTACCACTCAAGTTCAAGAAATCCAGAGAGTCCCTAACAGGATAAACCCAAGGCGAAACACCCCAAGACACATATTAATCAAATTAACAAAGATTAAATATAAAGAACAAATATTAAAAGCAGCAAGGGAAAAACATCAAATAACTCACAAGGGAATTCCCAGAAGGATAACAGCTGATCTTTCAATAGAAACTCTCCAAGCCAGGAGGGAATGGCAAGACGTAATTAAAGTGATGAAAGAAAATAACTTACAGCCTAGATTATTGTATCCAGCAAGGATCTCATTCAAATATGAAGGAGAAATCAAAAGCTTCACAGATAAGCAAAAGTTGAGAGAATTTTGCACCACTAAACCATTTCTCCAACAAAAACTAAAGGACATTCTCTAGATAGGAATCACTAAAAGGGTGTATAAATTCGAACCTAAAACAATAAAGTAAATCTTATTTATCAATAATTGCTTTAAACGTTTATGGGCTGAATGCCCTAATCAACAGACAAAGACTGGCCGAATCGATACAAAAACAAGACCCCTACATACCTTGTCCACATGAGCCAACCAAAAGACTAAAATGGGTCAAATGGATACAAAAACTAGACCCCTATATATGTTGTCTACAAGAGAACTTCCTTAAAATACGGGATATATACTGACTGAAAATGAAGGGCTGGAAGAAGATTTTCTATGCAAATATGGACCATAAGAAAACAGGAGTAGCAATACTTATATCAGATAAAATGGACTTTAAAGATCCTGAAAAGGAGACAATGAAGGTTACACATAACGACTTAAAGGAACAATCCAAAAAGAAGTTATAACAATTATAAATATATATGCACCCAACATTGGAGCATTGATATATCTAAGACAAACATTAATTAATATGATAGAAGAAATATGCAGCAATACAATAATAGTGGGAGACTTTAATACCCCACTCATATAATCTGTCTGTAATAGACAAAGTAAAGAGCAAAACATATTCACTTATGAGCCTCAAAAAATTCAGTTTACTCAGGAGAGTTTAAAAAAAAAAAAAAAAAGACTTATTTGTTCACTCTGTAAAGGTTTATTGACTATTTTATGGGTTTGGTACCACTTTGGGTAGTAGGGAGAAAGAGGTGACAAATGTGATCCTGTCCTAAATAATATATTGTGGTAAAGATAGACCTACCAATACAAAATACCAAGATGTGCCTAAGATGAGGACACCCAAACTGGACTTTTTGTTTCCTGAACTTTTCATTTCGAGAACAAACCTCCTAATATAGGATGAATTCAACATGATTTTTTTTAAGTGTTCTTTGTGATTAAAAACAGAAAGCCATTGGTTAAGAAATTACATATACTCCTCCCCACCATCACTCCCCTTCTTTCTTCCCATTTCCCTCCCACCCTCATTGATCCTTTCCTTTGTCCATTTTCCCCTGCAAAAAAAAATAATAATAATAATAATAATAATAAAAAATTAAAACAATAAAAAAAAATAAACATGTTGGGGAAAAATAACAGATGTTTCAATAAAAATTAACCAGAAAAAAGAAACTAAAAAGCAAAGCACTATGAAAAATTTGTGAAGTTCAGATTGTATGCATAAAGTATTAAAAACACTTATATTATGTTCAGTTCAGTTCAGTTAAGTTGCTTAGTCATGTCCGACTCTTTGCAACCCCATGAAGTGCAGCATGCCAGGCCTCCCTGTCCATCACCAACTCCCGGAGTTCACTGAGACTCACGTCCATAGAGTCAGTGATACCATCCAGCCATCTCATCCTCCGTCGTCTCCTTCTCCTCCTGCCCCCAATCCTTCCCAGCATCAGAGTCGTTTCTAATGAGTCAACTCTTCGCATGAGGTGACCAAAGTACTGGAGTTTCAGCTTTAGCATCATTCCTTCCAAAGAAATCCCAGGGCTGATCTCCTTCAGAGTGGACTGGTTGGATCTCCTTGCAGTCCAATGGACTCTTCCAGAGTCTTCTCCAACACCACAGTTCAAAAGCATCAGTTCTTCAGTGCTCAGCTTTCTTCACAGTCCAACTCTCACATCCATACATGATCACTGGAAAAACCATAGCCTTGACTAGACGGACCTTTGTTGGCAAAGTAATGTCTCTGCTTTTTAATATGATATCTAGGTTGGTCATAACTTCTCTTCCAAGGAGTAAGCATCTTTTAATTTCATGGCTGCAGTCACCATCTGCAGTGATTTTGGAGCCCAAAAAAATAAAGTCTGACACTGTTTCCACTGTTTCCCCATCTATTTCCCATGAAGTGATGGGACCAGATGCCATGATTTTCATTTTCTGAATGTTGAGTTTTAAGCCAACTTTTTCACTCTCTTCTTTCACCTTCATCAAGAGGCTTTTAGTTCCTCTTCACTTTCTGCCATAAGGGTGGTGTCATCTGCATATCTGAGGTTGTTGATATTTCTCTCGGCAATCTTGATTCCAGCTTGTGCTTCTTCCAGCCCAGCATTTCTCATGATGTACTTTGCATATAAGTTAAATAAACAGGGTGACAATATACAGCCTTGACGTACTCCTTTTCCTATTTGGAACCAGTCTTTTGTTCCATGTCCAGTTCTAACTGTTGCTTCCTGACCTGCATACAAATTTCTCAAGAGGCAGGTCAGGTGGTCTGGTATTCTCATCTCTTTCAGAATTTTCAACAGTTTATAGTATGTTGGGGTATTATTATTCTAAGAAGTCTGTAAATTGGTTGAAGATAGCTCCCCTGTTGCCTGTAACAAAGGATCAAGTACTTCCATAGAAAAGATAGATCTTGGTTTCTCAAATTAAGGTAAGTGTCTCTTTCCTGACTTTCTATTACCTAACCATTCATATATGTCAGGAATTCTGAAATGTCAAATCAAACCTTAACAAATAGTTAACAAAAATGATAAAATGTTACAACATGAAAATTGGCTTTCTATTAGTAAAATAACCACAAAATTATGGTTTTTTTCCTTCAAAAATGAGATAGCTAAAGCCTCCAAGTACCTATGATTTAACATTCCTGGTATTATTAAAACACTGTGAAATACAATTTCTGTAAATATTTACTTATCTTTCTATCTAACAGGATGTGCTGCTTTAAGAAAAGTCTGCATACTATCTACTTGAATCGCTGGTAGCCATATTTTGGTAAATTGTGATGATTTATTACTCTGTCAGTTTAGTTAAGCTACAACTAATGGGGCCTCTCCAGTAGCCACTAGTGGTAAAGAACCTGTCTGCCAATGCAGTAGATGTAAGACACACAGGTTTGATCCCTGGGTTGGGAAGATCCCCTGGAGGAGGGCATAGCAACCCACTCTAGTATTCTTGCCCAGAGAATCTCCATGGACAAGAGGAGCCAGGCGGATTGCATACAGTTGGACATGACTGAAACAACTTAGCATACACGCCCAGCTACATAGTTCAGAAATTTTTTACTACATGGCTTCAAGTTACTTTAGGCCACAGTACAAATTTCTGTGAGATTTTAAAGGCAGAAATGAGGAAGTGAAAGTGAAAGTGAAGACGCTCAGTCATGTCCAACTCTTTGCGACCCCATAGACTGTAGCCTACCAGGCTCCTCTGTCCATGGGATTTTCCAGGCAATATTACTGGAGTGGATTGCCATTTCCTTCTCCAGGGGATCTTCCCAATGCAGGGCTAGAACCCGGGTCTCCCACATTGTAGACAGATGCTTTACAGTCTGAGTCACCAGGGAAGTCTGTGAGACTTTAAAGGCAGAAATGAAGTAGCAGCTATATATTGATACTCTGAGGGAGTGTGCCAATTACTTTGGCAGTTTGACATGTTTTCACTAATGTGTTTAGTCATCTCATTGGCATGGGTAATCCTCTGGACCTGTAGCTTCTCCCGCCCACACTCTATTTTCTTCATCTTCTGTTCTTATGGGCCACGATAAAGAATGCCATATGTTCTTCTAAGACGTCCCAACTGCATAGGGCCTAAACTATGTGATTTAAATTCTGTTGAACTCAGGCTTCTCTGGTGTTCAGTGTTAAAGATTCCACCTGCACTGCAGGAGACACAGATTTGAATCTTGAATTGAGAATATCCCCTGCCTGGAAAGGAAATGACTACCCACTCCAAATTTATTGCTTGGGAAATCCCAAGGACAGAGGAGCCTGGTGGGCTATGATCCATGGGGTCACAAAGAGTCAGACATGATTGAGTGAATAAACATACATATTGAATTCAGGGTGGTTTTGCATCTCTATGAATAAAAATTTATAGTTAGAAAAATAGGTATAGTAAGAGATTCCAAAGGAAAATAACCTTAAAGGAGGTTCTTTGAATTAGTTATGGGTTATCTAGAAATGATTCCCTGATCTGATTATATTTAAAGCATCGATGACACAGTTTCCAGTGGCAGTGTAGCTATTGGTAGTCTATTGTCTGGATCAGTCAAGAGGTTACCTAAGTGATCACTGTAGACACTTGATCAAGCATATATAGGAAACAAACCTTGGAGGATCAATAAGCTGCCATTATAGAATAATTTCATGAAAATAAGTAGTTTAATTGTTTTGCTTGGATTTTTTATATTTGCTAAGTTCACTGGGTGTCGTAGGCAAAACTCTAAGATGATCCCCAATTCATACCACCTGTGTTCATGCGTTGTATAATCCTTTCTTACCGCATACCTACAGAAGTTGTGAATGTTACAGGATATCCTTACCATAAATACCTCATCAATCAATTGGTCTTTAATCAAACAGAGATAATAAGGGGTTGTTGTTCTTCAGTCATTGTGTCTAACCCTTTGCAACCCCATGGAATGCTGCACGCCAGGCTTCCCTGTCCCTTGCCATCCAATCATCTCATCCTCTGTCACCCTCTTCTCCTTCTCCCTTCAGTCATTCCAAGTATGTTTTTTTTCAATGAGTTGACTCTTCACATCACATGGCCAACCTATTGCAGCTTCAGCTTTAAGATCAATCCTAAGATACCACCAGTCATGATCTTAGTTTTTTTAAATATTGAGTTTTAAGCTGGATTTTTCACTCCTCTCTTTAACCCTCATCAAGAGTCTCTTTAGTTTCTCTTCACTTTCTACCATTAAAATGATATCATTTGCATGTGAATTTGTTGGTATTTTTCCCAGCAGTCTTGACTCCAACTTGTGATTCATCCAGCTCAGAATTCCCAATGATGCACTCTGTATATAAGTTAAACAAACATGATGATAATAAACAGCCTTGTCATACTCCTTTTTCAATTTTGAACCAGTCAGTGGTTCCAAATGAGGTTCTAACTGTTGCTTGTTGACATGTATACAGGTTTTCTCAGGAGACAGGTAGATGGTCTGGGAGCAGCAGCTGAGCTTTGCTGGAGCAGCTGTGAAGAGAGACCACACGTCCAAGGTAAGAGAAACCCAAGTAAGATGGTAGGCACTAAGAGAGAGGATCAGAGGAGAGACAGACTGAAACTTCAATCACAGACAACTAGCCAATCTGATCACATGAACCACAGCTTTGTCTAAATGAATGAAACTAAGCCATGCTGTGTGGGGCCACGCAAGATGGTCAGGTCATGGTGTAGAGGTCCAACAGAATGTGGTCCACTGGAGAAGAGAATGGCAAACCACTTCAGTATTCTTGCCTTGAGAACACCATGAACAGTATGAAAAGGCAAAAAGATAGGACACTGAAAGATGAACTCCCCAAGTCTGTATGTCCCAAATATGCTACTGGAGATCAGTGGAGAAAAAACTCCAGAAAAAATGAAGGGATGGAGCCAAAGCAAAAAACATCCAGTTGTGAATGGGACTAATGATGGAAACAGGGTGTGATGCTGTAAGATCAATATTGCATGGGAACCTGGAATGTTAAGTCCATCAATCAAGGCAAATTGCAAGTGGTAAAACAGGAGATGACAAGAGTGAACATCGACAATCTAGGGATGAGCAAACTAAGATGTACTGGAATGGGTGAATTTAACTCAGATGACCATTGTATCTACTACTATGGGCAGGAATCTCTTAGAAGAAATGGAGTAGCTATCATAGTCAACAAAAGAGTCTGAAATGCAGTACTTGGATGCAATCTCAAAAACAACAGAATGATCTCTGTTCATTTCCAAGGCAAACCATTGAATATCATGGTAATACAAGTCTATGGCCCAACCAGTAACGCTGAAGAAGCTGAAGTTGAACAGTTCTATGAAGACCTACAAGACCTTCTAGAACTAACACCCCAAAAAGATATCCTTTTCATTATAGGGGACTGGAATGCAAAAGTAGGAAGTCAAGAAACACCTGGAGTAACAGGCAAATTTGGCCTTGGAGTACAAAAGCAAGACAAAGACTAATAGAGTTGTGCCAAGAGAACGCACTGGTCATAGCAAACACCCTCTTCCTACAACACAAGAGAAGACTCTACACATGGACATCACCAGATGGTTGACACCAAAATTAGACTGATTATATTCTTTGCAGCCAAACATGGAGAAGCTCTATACAGTCAGCAAAAACAAGACCGGGAGCTGACTGTGGCTTGGAGCATGAACTTCTTATTGCCAAAATCATACTGAAATCGAATAAAGTACAGAAGACCACTAGACCATTCAGGTATTACCTAAATCAAATCTCATGACTATACAGTGAAAGTGAGAAATAGATTTAAGGGACCAGATCTGATAGACAGAGTGCTGGTAGAACTATGGATGGAAGTCCATGACATTGTACAGGAGACAGGAATCAAGACCATCCCCAAGAAAAAGACATGCAAAAAAGCAAAATTGTTGTCTGAGGAGGCCTTACAAACAGCTATGAAAAGAAGAGAAGTGAAAAGCAAAGGAGCAAAGGAAAGATATACCCATTTGAATGCAGAGTTCCAAAGAATAGCAAGGAGAGATAAGAAAGTCTTCCTCAGTGATCAGTGCAAAGAAATAGAGGAAAACAATAGAATGGGAAAGACTAGAGATCTTGTCAAGAAAATTAGAGATACCAAGGGAACATTGCATGCAAAGATGCGCACAATAAAGGACATAAATGGTATGGACCTAACAGAAGCAGAAGATACTAAGAAGAGGTTGCAAGAATACACAGAAGAACTGTACCAAAAAGATCTTCATGACCCAGATAATCATGATGCTGTGATCACTCACCTAGAGCCAGACATCCTGGAATGTGAAATCAAGTGGCCCTTAGAAAGCATCACTATGAACAAAGCTAGTGGAGATGATGGAATTCCACTTGAGCTATTTAAAAGCCTGAAAGATGATGCTGTGAAAGTGCTGCACTCAATGTGCCAGCAAATTTGAAAAACTCAGCAGTGGACACAGGACAGGAAAAAATCAATTTTCATTCCAATCCCAAAGAAAGGCAATGCCAAAGAATTCTCAAACTACTGCACAATTGCACTCATCTCACACACTAGTAAAGTAATGCTTAAAATTCTCCAATCAGGCTTGAGCAATATGTGAACCATGAACTTCCAGATATTCAAGCTGGTTTTAGAAAAGGCAGAGGAACCAGAGATCAAATTCGCAACATCCACTGGCTCATCAAAAAAGCAAGAACGTTCCAGAAAAACATTTATTTCTGCTTTATTGACTATGCCAAAGCCTTTGACTGTGTGGATCGAACAAAGTGTGGAAAATTCTGAAAGAGATGGGAATCCCAGACCACCTTACCTGCCTCTTGAGAAACCTGAATGCAGACCAGGAAACAACAGATAGAATTGGACATGGAACAACAGACTGGTTCCAAATATGAAAAGGATTACATCAAGGTTGTAAATTGTCACCCTGCTTATTAAATTTATATGCAGGGTACATCATGAGGAAATGCTGGGCTGGAGGAAGCACAAGCTGGAATCAAGTTTGCCGGGAGAAATATCAATAACCTCAGATATGCAGATGACACCACCCTTCTGGCAGAATGTGAAGAAGAATTAAAGAGCCTCTTGAAGAAAGTGAACAAGGAGAGTGAAAAAGTTGGCTTAAAGCTCAACATTCAGAAAAATAAGATCATGGCATCCGGTCCCACCACTTCATGGCAAATAGATGGGTAAACAGTGGCTGACTTTATTTTCTTGGGCTCCAAAATCACTGCAGATGGTGATTGCAGCCATGAAATTAAAAGACACTTACTCCTTGAAAGGAAAGTTATGACCAACCTAGACAGCATATTAAAAAGCAGAGACATTACTTTGCCAACAAAGGTCCGTCTAGTCAAGGCTATGGTTTTTCCAGTGGTCATATATGGATGTCAGAGTTGGACTATAAAGAAAGCTCAGCACTGAAGAATTGATGCTTTTGAACTGTGGTGTTGGATAAGACTCTTGAGAGTCCCTTGGACTACAAGGAGATCCAACCAGTCCATCCTAAAGGAGATAAGTCCTGGGTGTTCATTGGAAAGACTGATGTTGAAGCTGAAACTCCAATACTTTGGCCACCTGATGCGAAGAGCTGACTCATTGGAAAAGACCCTGATGCTGGTAAAGATTGAGGACAGGAGGAGAAGGGGACGACAGAGGATAAGATGGTTGGATGGCATCACCAACTTGATCGACATGTGTTTGGGTGAACTTCAGGATTTGATGATGGACAGGGTGGCCTGGCTTGCTGGGGTTCATGGGGTCACAAAGAGTCTGACGTGACTGAGTGACTAAACTGAACTGAACTAAGTCAAAAACTTTAGTGTAGTCAGTGAAACAGAAATAGATATTTTTCTGAAATTCCTTTGCTTTCTCTATGGTCATGTAAATGTTGGCAATTTGACCTCTGGTTCCTCTGCCTTTTCTGAATTCAGTTTCAACATCTGGAGGTTCTCAGTTCATGTACTGTTGAAGCTTAGCTTGAAGGATTTTGAGCACAACCTTACTCTTTGGGAGATATTTGCTCTTTTCCAGTAGTTTGAGCATTCTTTAGTACTACCTTCTTGGGAATTGGGATGAAAATTGACCTTTTGCAGTCCTGTGGCCACTGTTAGGTTTTCCAAATATGCACTTTAATAGCATAATCATTAGGATTTTAAATAGCTCTGCTCTAATGCCATCAATTGCCACTAGCTTCATTGGTAGCAGTGCTTTATAAGACCCACTTGACTTCACACTCCAGAGTCTGGCTCTGGGTAAGTGACTACACTACCATGGTCATTTAGATCTTTTTTGTACATTTCTTCTGTGTATTTGTGCCATCTCTTCTTGATCTCTTCTGTTTCTACTATGTCTTTACCATTTCTGTCCTTTATTGTGCCCATCTCTGGATGAAATGTTCCTTTGATATTTCCAATTTCCTTGAGGAGATCTCTAGTCTTTTCCCTTCTATTGTTTTCCTCTACTTCTTTGCATTGTTCATTGAAGACCTTCTTGTCTCTCCTTGCTATTCTCTGGAATGTTGCATTCAGTTGGGTATACCTTTCCCTTTCTCCCTTGCTTTTCACTTCTCTTCTTTCCTCAACTATCTGTAAAGTCTCCTCAGACAACCATCTTCCTTCTTGCATTTCTTTTTATTTGTTATAGTTTTGTTCACTACCTCCTGTACCATACTTGGAACTTCTGTCATAGTTCGTCAGGCACTCTGTTTACTAGATCTAAGCCCTTGAATCTATTTGTCACCTCCATTGTATATTCATAAGGATTGATTTAGTTCATACTTGACTGGCCTAGTGGTTTTCCCTGCTTTCTTTAGTTTATACCTGTATTTTGCTATAAAGAGTTTATGAGCTGAACCACAGTCAGCTTCAGGTCTTATTTTTGTATACAGCTTCTCCATCTTCAGCTATAAATAATGCAATCAATCTGATATCAGAATTGACCATTTAGTGATGTCCATGTGTAAAGTCATCTCTTGTTTTGTTGAAAAGGGTATTTTCTATGACCAGTGCATTCTCTCAGAAGAATTTGGTTAGCCTTTCATTTTGTACTCCAAGTCCAAACTTGCCTGTTCTTCCAGGTATCTCTTGATTTCCTACTTTTGCATTCCAACCCCCTATGATGAATAGCACATCTTTTTTGGTGTTCATTCTAGGAGGTCTTGTAGGTCTTCATAGAACTGGTAAACTTTATCTTCTTTGGTATCAGTAGTGGGGCATAAACTAGGATTACTGTAATGTTGAACGTCTTGCTTTGAAAATGAAATGAGATCATTCTGTCATTTTTGAGGTGACACCCAAGTACTGCATTTTGGACTTGTTTGTTGATTATGAGGGCTACTCCATTTCTTCTATGGGATTCTTAACCATCAAACTTGGGTCTCTTGCATTACAGGCAGATTCTTTAACATCTGACCCACCAGGGACACCTTTCTTACTCACAATAGTAGATATAATGATCATCTGAATTAAATTCACCCATTCCCATCCATTTTAGTTCACTGATTCTTAAGATGTTGATTTTTACTCTTATCATTTCCAGCTTGACCACATCCAATTTACCTTGATTCAAGTACCTAACGTTCCAGGTTTCTATGCAATACTGTTCTTTACATTATCAGATTTTACCTTCATCACCAGACATATCCACAACTAAGCATCACTTCTGCTTTGGCTCAGCTGCTTAATTCTTTCTGGAGCTATTGGCAGTTGTCCTCTGCTCTTCCCCAGTAGCATATTGGACATCTTCTAACCTGGCGGGGGACGGGGGTTATCTTTTGGTGTCATATCTTTTTGCCTTTTTACACAGTTCATGAGGTAGTATTGGCCAAATTTGTTGAGTCAAACAAAATGAAACATCAGCCAACTTGCCTACTAGCCTTGAAAGAGCAGCTGTGGGGTCACATTGTTGGGAATTCCAGTAGCTGAGAACAGCTGCTTGTGGACAACCAACCAGAAAGAAGGGAGCTCAGTCCACAGGGAAGTTGGTTTTGCCACAAATCCAGAGAAGCTTAAAATAAGACCCTTAGCCTCAGATAAGGATGAAGATCTCACTGAGACCTCGATTTTAGCCTAGTGAGACCCTAAGAGATTCCAGTTAACCTGTGCACAGATTCCTGATCCAGAAATTTTTTTAATATAAATTTATTTATTTTAATTGGAAATTAATTACTTTACAACATTGTGTTGGTTTTCTCATACATCAACATGAATCTGCCACAGGTATACACATATTCCCCATCCTGAACCCCCCTCCCACCTCCCTCCCTGCACCATCCCTCTGGGTCTTCCCAGTGCACCAGCCCCAAGCATCCAGTATCATGCATCGAACCTGGACTGGTGATTCGTTTCATATATGATATTATACATGTTTCAATGCCATTCTCCCAAATCATCCCACTCTTTCCCTCTCCCACAGAGTCCAAAAGACTGTTCTATACATCTGTGTCTCTTTTGCTGTCTTGCTTACAGGGTTGTCATTACCATCTTTCTAAATTCCATATATATGTGCTAGTATACTGTATTGGTGTTTTTCTTTCTGGCTTACTTCACTCTGTATAATAGGCTCCAGTTTCATCCACCTCATTAGAACTGATTCTAATGCATTCTTTTTAATGACTGAGTAATACTCCATTGTGTATATGTACCACAGCTTTCTTATCCATTCATCTGCTGATGGACATCCAGGTTGCTTCCATGTCCTAGCTATTATAAACAGTGCTGCGATGAACATTTGGGTACACGTGTCTCTTTCAATTCTGGTTTCTTCAGTGTGTATGCCCAGCAGTGGGATTGCTAGGTCATAAGGCAGTTTTATTTCCAGTTTTTTAAGGAATCTCCACACTGTTCTCCATAGTGGCTGTACTAGTTTGCATTCCCACCAACAGTGTAAGAGGGTTCCCTTTTCTCTACACCTTCTCCACCATTTATTGCTTGTAGACTTTTGGATCACAGCCACTCTGACTGGTGAAAAATTTTGATATAATAAATTTGTGTAGCTGTAAGCCACTACTTTTGTAGCAACTTATTGGGAAACAGTAGAAAATTAATAGACTGCTATTGCCTAGGAGTAGGGTGCCATTATAACAAATATATAAAAATGTAAGAGTGACTTTGGAATCAGGCGTTGGACAGAGGGTAGAAGAATCTTGAGGAAAGTGATATAGAAAGCCTAAATTTCCTAGAATAGACTGCTAATAGAAATGCGGTTGCTGCAGGGGAGGTCTCAGAGGAAGGGAGGAACATGTCATTGTTAAGGGAGACGCATCCTTTTTAAGCAGAGGCAAAAGCCAATGCTTAGAATGGAATAGGGCACTGGAAATTATGATGGGCATATATTTCAGATTGTGGTTAGCTAAGGACTTTGAATTCATAAAATTCTGCTGAGCCTCCTTTGGCAATAGAAGCGCTATTTTCTCCCTGTCTGAAGAAGTAGTCTACTTTTGTCTGAGACAACTTTAGTCACCTCCCCTGTGGTGCTGTTTTTCATGAGACTTGGAATCTTCATCAAGGCCTAACTCCCCACAATTCATTCTCTAGATCTATAATTGTACTTAAATTTCAGATAGGCCAGAGATTAAGGTACAGAGTATATCTCATGAGAAGGTCTAATGCCTGCAAAGTGATTATCAAGATTTTGCAAATTTCTATAGCTAGAAATCTGAGAAACATGTCCTGGGATCAATTCTAAAGGTGTTAAATCAGATTTAAAAATATAGTGGGAGAGCAGATTGAATTTATACTCCTTAGATATTTCACATTCAATATTCATATCAACATTCCATAGATATAAGCATTCACTGCCTTAGTGAAACAGGCTGAGAGAGACTCTAATATTTCACTTGGTCGATTGATTTGGATCCAAATGTGCATCACACTAAATGAGAGGAAACACCAGCACATTTTAATATGCTGTAGATTAAGGTATTCAAAGCTGAAGGAGATTGGGATGCTTAAATGGATTTACCTATGCCCCACAGAGGTTATAGAGGACAGTTCTTTTCACATCTAGAAAACACATTCCTGAGTGGAACCCTTTCATGCTTGAATAGTTCTGTCATAGCTGTTCTTTAAAGCCAGAAATGATAGTGGAAACTGTTGCCACTGAACTGAGCTTCCAAATTTCATGAAGATAATCAGATCTGGCTGTGACTCTTAATTATGCACTGTCAAAGGCAGTGCACATGTGATTACCATAATGGGTGACAGAACCAACACAGAAATCAGACTCATCTAACCTGCAGAAATTTTTGGCATTGGCCAGAGGAACATTATATTTCTAAACTGAAATAGATGTATAGCCTACTAAATTTGTGTAAATAACATATTTCAAGTTTGGTTAACCAAAGTATTTCAATTACTGTAATATAAAATCATAGCCTCTGAATGAATTCTCAGATTTTAGCCAGTTTACTAAACTCTCTAGTCTCTTGATTAGAGTGGAGGCCAGGTCCCCTTAATGAAGAATTCTTCCATAACCCCCAAAAATTAATGCCCTAAATTTCTCTCTGCCTTTACCCAAATACACTAGTCATTTACAAGGTTGGATATGCATAGGCACAGCAGAAATAATCAAACTTTTAGAGGATTACTGGATTGTGTCTCCAAAAAAGATCTTAAACCTGAAGACCTGAAATGCCTTTCTTATCCTCTAGTCAGATTTGAGGTTTATGAAGGTCAAGTGAGCAATGGAGTTTTAGCTTGTTCTTCTTTCACAGAGGATCTAACAATCCCTGAATACAACTGATGGTTATCTCATAATTTGAAATAGTCATACTTTGCAACTGGTAGAATTTGCACATTGATTAACAGGCCTTTTTAATAAGAAAGGTCAAGTGGAAGCCAACAGAACTGGTTCTGTCTAGCAAAAGAATAATTCAAGATCAATCATGTGGGCATTGCTAATAAGTGACAATCTAAAAGACTCGAAAAGTGTAAGGATGGGTGATTCATGCTACATTCACATTCAACTTGCCGATTTGGGTCATGCACAATCCAGATGGATCTTGGAGAATAATAATGGATTATCATCATCTCAATCATATATTGACTCCAATTGCAGCTGCTGCTACAGATGAAGTTCCATAGCTGGAATAAATTAACATATCCCTCAGCCAGCACCTGTTATGTAGCTATTGATCTGGAAAATGACTTTCTCTATATTTGGTTGTAAAACACATCAAAAGTGCCTTTCTTTCAGCTGAACGTACTGGTAACATGTCCTCACCACCCTACCTCATAACTATGTAACTCTCTAATCTTGTCTGTGCTGGAACAACCTTGATTACCTCTCCATTCCAGCAGGGTCATCTGTTTTATTGATTTATTGCACTGAGAATATACTGATTGGACCTGATCATTAGGAAGTAGCTACTATTTTAGACACCTAGTAAAATATATACATGACAAAAGATGGAAAATAAATCCCCTCAAAATTCATTGGTTTAGAAAATGTTGAAAGGTCTCTTCCAAGTTAAAAGCCAACTTGGTCCTCAAGCCTCTTCAACCATCAAAAAAGAGACAAAATTCTGTCTCAGATCTTGGAAGTGCTATTTATGCACTGATTAACTCCAAAAAGTTAACATTTTTGAGTAGGTCCCAGAACAGGAATACTCCTTGAAAGAAGTTTAGGATATAATGCATGGGCATATAAATTAGCTGATTAGATGGTGTTTGAAGAATTGTGGTAGAATGGTATTATATAGCCTTCTCTCTCTCTACTCACATATACGGACGTTAGGGCAATTTCATATATGTAGCAGCTGATGACCAAAAACTGGGGTTCATTTATAGGTGTTTTTACATAATACTTGAAAGTACACAAGTGTGTGTGTGTGCGTGATTAATACTACCTGTAAGTACACAAGGGCAATACTACATAGGGATTACTCTTGGGTCACCATAAAGGAAGTTAACATTAGATGTTTGTTACCTTTATAAAGAAATACAAACTTCAAGCATTATATCTGGTTGTTGATTTTCTGTAAAAAGAGAAATAATCAGAAATGTAGATCTTCACTGATTCGTGGACAGTGGTTAATGATTTGGCTTAATGAGTTGAAAAGAATGAAAGGGGGAAATTGATACAAAACGGATTATGGGTAAGTGGTGCATGGGGAAAAAAAGTTCTGAAGGGAGTTGGAAGTGAAGATATGTTTGCCTCATGTGAAAGCTCACCAAAGTGCAAGGAAAATAATAGTAATTAAGTGAACAAGTTGACCCACTGTAAGGATATCTAAACTGATCCCTCTAGCTATATTGTTCCTTATCCATTGGGCTCATGAGTTACATGTTCATGGATGCAGTGATGACAATCCACAGCGTCAGGAAACTTGACTGACTCAACAAGGATATCGTGGTTATAGGAACAAATATTCTACCAGCTGCCCAAATCAGAGACAACAGTAAGCCCTGAAATAAAATGGCATCATAATCTGGGTTTACTGCTCAGCTACTTCATAAACCAAAGGTAAATCAAATGCTGAATTAAATAAGATGTGTCCAATCATGGAAGAGACAGCATTTTATTCTCACTGGAATATAGTTTATACTGCATATGAATTTGCCTTGCTTTTGCAGAATGCTTGTGCCAAAGCCACCATTCACAAACATAAAAAAATGCCTCATAGTATTCCACACAGCATTGCTTCTGACTAAGAAATTCATTCAGAGTAAATGAAGTATAACGAAGGGCTGATGTTCATCAAATTACGGGCCTTTCCATGTACCCCATTATCAGGAAGAGTGGTCTTGAGTGATTTGTATAACCATTAGATGATTCATAGCTGTCATATATTGGGCAATAACAGCTCTACAGAAAAGAAGATACTGTTTTTTAATTTTTAATTTAGAAATAAAAGGACTTTTGTGGTGGTACAGTGAATAGGAACCTGCCAGCCAATGCTGGGGACACAGATTCGATCCCTGGTCCAGGAAGATTCCACAGGCCACAGAACAGCTAAGCCAGTGCACCACAACTACTGAGCCTGTGCCCCATAAGAGAAGCCACCCAAACAAGAAGCCTACGCACCTCAATGAAGGGTCGCCCCACTCACCGCAACTACAGAAAGCCGGCACACAGCAACAAAGACCCAGCAAAACCAAAAATAAATAATAAACTGTAAAAACTAAGAATTTTTTTTTTTTTTTTAATCTAGATTAAGAATTTTCTGGGAGGGGCTTTCCGGGTGGCTCAGTGGTAAAGAATCCACCTGCCAATGCAAGAGACAAGGTTTGATCCCGGATCCAGGAAGATCCCCTATGCCTCAGAGCAGCTAATCCCATGTGCCACAGCTAGTGAGCCTGTGCTCTAAAACCTGGGAGCTGCAACTACTGAGCCCTGTGTGCCTAGATCCTGTTCACCTACAGCCTGTGCTTTGCAGGAGGAGAAGCCACTGCAATGAGAAGCCCATATACCACAACTGGAGAGTAGTCTCCTCTTGTCACAATTAGAGAAAAACCCACACAGCAATGAAGACCTAGCACATCCAATAAATAAATAATTTTTAAAAAATAATTTTCTGGACTTTTGGATCGCAGCCATTCTGATTGGCGTGAAATGGTATCTCATAGTGGTTTTGATTTGCATTTCTCTGATAATGAGTGATGTTGAGCATCTTTTCATGTGTTTTTTAGCCATCTGTATGTCTTCTTTGGAGAAATGTCTATTTAGTTCTTTGGCCCATTTTTTGATTGGGTCATTTATTTTTCTGGAATTGAGCTGTAAATGCTGGAGAGGGTGCGGAGAGAAGGGAACCCTCTTGCACTGTTGGTGGGAATGCAAACTGGTACAGCCACTATGGAGAACAGTCTGGAGATTCCTCAAAAAACTGGGAATAGAACTGCCTTATGATCCAGCAATCCCACTGTTGGGCATATACACTGAGAAAACCAGAATTGAAAGAGACACGTGTACCCCAATGTTCATAGCAGCACTGTTTGCAATAGCCAGAACGTGGAAGCAACCTAGATGTCCATCCACAGATGAATGGATAAGCAAGCTGTGGTACATATACACAATGGAGTATTACTCAGCCATTAAAAAGAATACATTTGAATCAGTTCTAAGGAGGTGGCTGGAACTGGAGCCTATTATACAGAGTGAAGTAAGCCAGAAACAAAAACACAAATACAGTATACTAACGCATATATATGGAATTTAGAAAGATGGTAAAAATAACCCTATTTACGAGACAGCAAAAGAGACACTGATGTATAGACCAGACTTTTGGACTCTGAGACCGGGAGAGGGTGAGATGATTAGGGAGAATAACATTGAAATATGTATAATATTATATCTGAAATGTATTAATTGTTCAAACTAAATACTGTCATGTTACAATTTGTTCATATTAGATGTTTGTAATATTTCTGATAATCAATAAAAGAGATTCTTGATTTAAAAAATCAAATAAAAAAAAATAATAATAATTTTCTGGGAAGTCCCTAGTGGTCCAGTGGTTAGGACTCTGTGCTTTCACTGTTGAGGACACATATTTGATCCCTGGTTAGGGAACTAAGATCCCACAAGCCATACCATTTTTTTTTAAATATGATAAAAAGAAGTGTTTTCTATAAGTTCCATAGAAAATTATACAATGGCATATTGGTCAGGATTTCCAGAGAAACAGAAACATTATAAACATTATTGTACAGACACATACACACACATATAAAAAGATTTATTATAAGGAATCGGTTCATGTGAATACGGCCGTTGAGAAATTTGATAACTTGCTGTTTGCAAGTTGGAGACACAGGAAAGCTGGAGGTATAATTTTGGCTCAAAACAGAAGGCTTGAGCACCAGAAGAACCAAAGTGTGAGTTCAGCCTGAGTCTGAAGGCCTGAGAATGAGAGATGCTGAGGATGTAAGTCCCAGTCCAAGGGTAGAGGAAGACTGATGTTCCAATTCACTCAGTCAGGCAGAGAGAGTGAAATCTCTCTTCCTCTCTCTACCTCTTTGCTTTCTTTGGGTGGACTGGATGGACTGGATGATGCTCACTCACATTAACAAGGACACTCTCTTTATAGAGTCTACCAATTATGCTAATCTCAACCAGGATCATTCTGACAGACACACCCAGAAACAGTTTAACCAATTATCTGGGCACCTCATTAGTTGGCAAGTTGACCCATAAAATTCTCCATCACAGATGGTAATAGAACTCAGTAATATTGATATCCAAAGCACATTCTCTTTCTTGTTTACTATACCCCTTCTCTTATAACTGAAACTATAATTACATTGTCCACTAGGTACCTGTGTACTTCTATAAGAAAACTTATGGAACTCATTGTTAATTACACCCTTTATCCAAGTCAAACTAGCCTCTATTCCTCTTTTCCCCCTCTCCACAGGAACAGAATTTGAAATACTGATAAGAACATCTGTTTTAAACAAAGATGTATTTCAGCATTTCCTCCTTATCCTCTTGGAAACATTGCAAGTCCAAAATTACTTTTTTTTTAATTTTTAAGAATTCAACAATTCCATTTTTAGAGACTTTTGGAGATAAATATAATCCCCAAACTCAAAAATACATGTCAGGGCTGCCAAAAGCAGCTGAGACTGAGCAGAAGTTATCTAAATAAAAGTGAAGACAAGAAACAGAAAAAAATGATGAGAGAATTATCCTTTACATCACTCAAAAAACTACAGGTCAAGAAAATCTACAGCTGAAATGCTCATTCTGAAGTCCAAAGCACTTAGGGAAAAAGTAAGCAAAGGACATATAGCTACACAACGAATTATAACGATGGGGCATATTTATAGGAACCAGCTTGTCTTTCTAGCAGCAAATAGTTTTCTAATCTTTATGTGAGCACAGTTGCCTGGATAAAGATGAGCATTCTTTTCGTCATTCTGCCTGGCCAAATGAATACGTACTGACTAATCAGATGTAAGCTGAACTTTCAAAGATAATTCAATGTTCCATTTGCTCCCATCCTCTCCCTCTAACCCTATGCCTGCAATTCAAATGTTATGCCAGAGTGTGAGAGAAGATAGGAAGAGTTTCATATAAGATAAATAAGCTTCTCTCTTATTGAACCCAATATTGTTTTGGATTTTCTTTTTGAATGGCAGCTAAAACTAATCTAAACAATTCTTCACAAATACACATGGGTTCAAATTTCATATGATGATATCGCCTCAGTTCAGTTCAGTTCAGTCCAGTCACTCAGTTGTGTCTGACTCTTTGCGACCCCATGAATTGCAGCTCGCCAGGCCTCCCTGTCCATCACCATCTCCCGGAGATCACTCAAACTGACGTCCATCGAGTCGGTGATGCCATCTAGCCATCTCATCCTCTGTTGTCCTCTTTTCCTCCTGCTCCCCATCCCTCCCAGCATCAGAGTCTTTTCCAATGAGTGAACTGCATGAGGTGGCCAAAGTACTGGAGTTTCAGCTTCAGCATCAGTCCTTCCAAAGAACATTCAGGACTGAGCTCCTTTAGGATGGACTGGTTGGATCTCCTTGCAGTCCAAGGGACTCTCAAGAGTCTTCTCCAACACCACAGTTCCAAAGCATCAATTCTTCAGTGCTCAGCTTTCTTCACAGTCCAACTCTCACATAAAACTAACAATTCTAACCATTTATTGCAATTCTAACCAATAACATGGAAAGTTGCTTTAAAAAAAAAAAGAACTATCAGTTAAAAGGTTGTTATTGTCTCATACAGAAATCCAAAATGTGGTATCTTCATAAAAAAGTAGCATGTAGGTTTATACTTTTAACCCAATGTTTTCAATAATGTCTTTGCTAGGTCAATATTGGTTTCTACAGAGTTGGAATGTTGTCTGGAATAATGAGTATGGGTCATCTCTCCATTTGTGAGTTCAATCTTATGATACACTTGCTTTTCAAATAAAAAGCAAAGAAGAAGTTAGCAATGAAATCCAGCATTTGTTGGATCTGAAGGTTGTTGGCAGCTAAGAATAAATAGAGTAAGTAATTAAATTGAAGTAGGCTTATGTAGCAGAATATTATGAATACATGCATAACTTAAAACATGTTGCTGATCAACAAAAGTCAAAAATGCAAAGAATTATAGAGTTAGAAATATATGCATATCTACATATATCAAAGTATTTTGCTTTGTTTGTCATCTTGTAGAGACAATTGCTAAGTATCATCTAGAATGGAGAAACAGGGCCATCTTCTCTGCTTACCCTGTTGAGTTTATTTATCTATGGATTTTAAATGGCAGATGCTCACTCTGTGTATGTACGTGTGTGTGTGCCTGCTTTGCATAAAAGAGAACACAAAAAGCTTTAAACAGCATCTAAGCCTTAAGTTTTGTAGACATCTATTCAAACTTTTTTGCATCACTGGAATATTACTCCTTTTCTATGATCACAAATTATTCTTAAATTCTAGTTTTTATTCCAAATTATATATCATACTTTAATCCCTGGTGCTCAGATACGGATCGTGCCCCTCTCAAATGTAGTATAGCTCCCTGTGACTATCACTGTTACCATTATCATAACCAGACTTGAATTTTCTGTCTTCAGTAAAACTTATTTGACATTTCACTGATATGACAAATGTTATACACAATTCCAGGAGTAGCACATCAATGACAAGTGTTCTCACTTTCTAGATTTAATGAGTTATTACATATCTGTTCAACTTATTAAAATTGTGTGCCTATTCTTGGGGTGTTTCTGTCACAGCTGAGAAATTATCCCTTCTGTATTTACATCAGTGTAGATTTATATTCCAAATGATAGGTATTTTGTAAAGCATATTACAACTAGTTTTAGGAAAAATGTAAATGATATAATAAGCATATGTACCGATTAAAATATTTTGAAAAATACTGATCAACAGACAAAATATTAACAGATATTGCCATTTCAACAGAAGAAAAGCTCCTCTACCTATTATTTATGATACAAAGTAGAAGAAATAAATCTTAAAGGTAGGCTGCTTGGGTAAACCGCACAGGTCTGAGCTTTATGCGAAGGGGTAAAGTGGTAAAGGCCTTGACCCCAATGGTGAGGCTTTTCTGCGACCACCACATTAGAGGGCTCTGAGACGGTGTCAACAGATTAATCAGAATTATAAACATTCTAAATTGGAAGAGATCTTTGAAGCCATTTTATTCAACGTCCTATACAATGCATGAATTCCTTTGTAAGCATATAGAATCCAGGTAGAAGAAAATTTAGGCAAATTCTCAGATAAAAACCCAAACACCTGATAGTTATGCTGAAATTTTAAAAGAATATTTCCTAAGAATCTGGAGAGGAGATAGATAACAAAAGCCTCTAGAATGCAGACCTGCTTACTGCACATCAGGACAGTGTCATAACCAGCGTCACAGAACTGAGACATTAGAGCAGAATTTACAATGAACACTGAAGAGTCAGGAGGCAGGCAGAGGAGGTTCCAATTAAAATAAGATCACATCTGTGTAACCAGGGGCCACTTTACTGACAAGTCTCAAGCAGCAGCTGGTTTAGAAAATGTATAACAAAAACATGAAGGAAAGGGCCATACAGACAAAATTCCGTTAGCAATGATATTGAGCAGCAAATGTGCATACTTATGGTGCTTGCTGTAAGGCTACAGAGTAAGCTTCTCAATGATGCTAAATTATGGTTAAATTAAAATTGCAAATAAACATGAAAATATAAGTGATTTATTTGATTTGGGTTAAAAGTGTGTTGTAATCTTGGAGAAGCAAGAAATTTCTTTTTCAGTGGATCCTAATAAAGTCATCTGAAGAATACAAAAGAGGTGAGTTCACCCTTTTGTTTAAATGGTCTGAATAGTAGAAGAAGCAAGCCACAAGGTTAATGTAAAATACATGTCTGATTAGGTCTTTTATCACACTCTCAAAAGTCATTTTTCTAAACTCTTTCCTTTGACATTTGGCAAGGAGAGAATATGTCATATTTCACTAAAAATGTCAAACACATATATTACAGTAACACATACTGAGATGGTATAAATATGCTTTAACTCTTCCTCAGATTTAACTTTACAGAATGGATAACTAGGTAATACAATCTCTAGCACACTTATTCTTTATCCCCAAAGCATTTAAAATAAGTTTACAGTGTGGGTACAGGACAAACATCAGTCACTTGATAGAAAAAATAATTATCGTGGTTGTGTAACTTCTTATAAGTACATTATATTTGTAACTTAATTATATTCTAATATAGCAAAATGACTCATTAAAATTTTAATTTGTAATTGTTTTCCATGTTTATTAGACATTTTCCTCTTATTTTTGATTCCAAAGGAAGAAACAGGCCTTTTATAAATCCTTGCCTAAACATGTTTGGAAGACAGGGAGGGGAAGCTACTAGAAACAAGCCTCACTTTTGTGGTAATATGAAAGCCTATGCTTCTTTATGGAACTTTGCTATGTGTCCCATTGGGGAAGTGCCTTTTATTATTTCACTGTTAGTAAATTCACTCAAAACAACTCATTATGCTCGCCAAGCTACATAGTATTACAAAACATGTTCCTGTTAAATACCTACAAAGTTTTTAGCAAATTTTACTGCATGGGATGGTTCCAAGAATCTGTGAATACTTTTGAGGTTTTAATTCAGTTTAGTTTTAATATTAATGTGTTTTTTAAAAAGTCTCAGGCCTTTTGCTCAGTCAGATAGCAAGGACTCTGAGGGGTAGCAGCACTGAATGCCAGTCTGTTCATATTTCAGACATCAACAGCATGAACATCATCTTATGCTCTTTCAATGTACACAAACTAGACATCGGGTTGATTTTGTTACAGTTCTAGAGCAGGATTCAAAATGTGTTAAAATTGAGAAAATCTCATGATTTATAAAGCATTAACATTCAACATTCATAAACATTTTAAAAATAAGAACTCACAAGAAATGCATTTCTAAAAGACATGCTAAGTCCAAAGTCTAGGAAAAAATCAGTGTACACTGTACTTTGTTAACAGTGGAATGGGTGTGTAAAAACTGCTGCAGGCAAAAAGAAAAGAAACTAAAACTAAACTGTAAGTATGAGATGACCAATTATAATTCAGGATGAAGACTCAAAAGCTTTTAAAGCCATAATATTCTATATAAGCAGTCATTTTTTTTTTACAAATATTAAACTTCAAAAATGTACTATTTTGTAGATAGGTAAGTTGTATAATTTAATGGCCTAGCCACCTGGTAAATTGTCTTTCAGCCATTTAAATTTTATTATAGATTTCACCAGATTTTTGGCCACCCAGCATTTGGTTTTAGTATAGGTGAGTATAGGTGGTATATCCTAACATGGAATATACCTTCTTGTTACCTAAGGAAGCTGGATACTGGGAGGGTTTCCATTCTCTCAAGAAGAACCCAAAATTTGCACAGTCATATCTGGCTTTTAAGGGAACAGTATCATGGGTAGAAGAAATATGAGACTTCTCTGGAACTTTGGTAGGTTGCAAAAACCCCAGGATTTTCATAGGAATACAAAAGTGTTATGGTAATAAAAAGAGGAGAGAGAGAGATAAAGAGAAGAAGGCAGGAAAGGAGAAAGGGAGGAAGGAAGGAAGGGAAGACGGAAATTGATAACTGAAACCAAATTAATAGGATTTGAAATAAGATTTGCATTTTTTCAAGCACTGTTGACCAAAATGCCATTTCTTCTGCTTCCCTGATTTGTATATTTTACAACTGATTTCCATGGATAATAGGAACATAAAATGGCAGAAATTCTAACTGATAGCCCACCAATACTTGGCAATGAAGCCTAAATAAAAGGAGACCCTCAACAGAAAGAAATGTTACACCTTATTACTTACAACTGCAATTTGGTTAGTTTAATTTTCTAAGAATATTTCCCAATTTGTCTCACTAAGTATTATGATGGGAGGTAAAATTCTGATATTTAAAGGCTAAAATTTATTTAATAAGATTGTAAGTATTATTATCTATTAAATATTATGAAATTCTTGCTTGTTTAATTTACTTATTTATTTTTGGCTGTGCTGAGTCTTTGTTGCTGCACAGGCTTTCTCTAGTTGCAGTGAGCCGGGGCTACTCTCCAGCTGCAGTGGTTGGGCTTCTCATTGTGGTAGCTTCTCTTGCTGCAGAGCATGGGCATGATGGCTTGAGTAGTTGTGCTACATGGGCTCAGTAGCTGTGGCTTGAGGGCTGGCTCAGTAATTGTGATGCACAGGAATTAGTTGCTTTGCTGCATGTGAAATCTTCCCAGGCAGGGATCAATCCCGTGTCTCTTGCATTGGCAGGTGTATTCTTTACCACTGAGCCACCAGGGAAGTCCCCTTTCCTCATTTTAATATTTTAATATCTAGAGTTAATACCTTTAACTGGTAGACAGTTTAATGTTAATGATTAGTAGTGATTAGTAGTACTTAGTAACTTTGTTCAACATAGCAACGTTGGAAGGTTGATACTGGGAAAAGATAAGACAGATGACAAACCATAAAAGAACCAAGTTCTGGTCATGAAGTATGGTTATATCATAACCATACATATCATACAGCAATTCTTTCATATTTCAATGATACTTGAACCCTCTATGAACGTTCTGATTTAAATCAAGGTGTTAGCATTGGCAGAGTTCTAGCATAATCTTCTGGTCAACAGAACTTGTTAGCATTCCATTTATTTTCAAGTACTGATATATCTATTCTAAGGGTATTGTACAGGGCTTTGGGTTATGACTATAAAACCTGGAGATATAGGCCATTGTTGCCATTTTATCTTTGTTCACAGCAATAAATTCCTGAGATTGACTGTTGAATGCTATCTATCCATAATCATGGTGAAAAAAATTTTCAATTACTTTAATTTCTGATCTACTCAGTCTTTCTCCAAAAAATATATATACCTAGTGAATAGAAAATGCCATACACAACATCTCTAAATTTTCCAATGTCATCCAAAAATTAAACTCCATGAAAACAGAGCTACATCTACTTTTCTTGATGTTATATCTCATTGTCTTACCTGTTTTCTAACAAGGAGCTCAGAAAATACTCAATATTTATTAAAATTATTTCAACCAACAAATGTATACTTAGCAACTATGGTGAAGATTTCTTATAGTCTTACTGAGAATCTTGATTTTGTGTGTGTGTGTATTTTTGCCTCCATGACAGGTAAGCAATAGCATTTTAATGTTCTGGACCTCCAATAGCAAGTGCTTCTTCACTAGATGCAGTGTCTTTACAGAGTGCTACCTCTGTTTATATTGGGGTTGTTGCTAAGGCTTGTCCAACTCTGAGACCCTATGAACTGCAACACACCAGGCTTCGCTGTCCCTCGATATTTCCTGGAATTTGATCAAATTCATGGCCATTGTGTCAGTGATGCCATCCAACCATCTCATCCTCTGTTGCCTCCTTCTCCTTTTGTCTTCTGTCTTTCCCAGCATCAAGGTCTTTTCCAATGAGTTGGCTCTTTGTATCAGAAGGCTAAAGTAATGGAGCTTCAGCATCAGTCCTTCCAATGAATATTCAGGATTTATTTCCTTTAGGATTGACTGGTTTTATCTCCTTGCAGTCCAAGGTACTCTCAAGAGTCTTCTCCAACACCAAAAGCATCAATTCTTTGGTGCTTAGCTTTCTTTATGGTCCAACTCTCACATCCATACATGACCACTGGAAGAGAGTGCTATTTACTCTGCTTGAGAATAGTTATTTTCTTATGAACTATGAATTCTGGAACTTGTTTCCTTCTATTTTTCACCATCAAGATTCTAATAGGTGCCTATTTTTTTCCAGCTCACTATCATCTCCCTAGAACAGGTACCTTTCTAAGACTGTCATCTCTGTTTCCACACAGTTTTATCCATTTTCTTTCTGTTGAAGGTTACTTACTGCTATAATGCAAAAAAAAAAAAAAAAAAAAAACAAGAAGTTCTGTTCTAATATTTCCCTATTTAAGATAGGATATTGAGATGATTAACAAAGTCAACATAAATTTTTGGAAAGGTAACATTTTGGCAATGATGTAAAGTAAAAAGAACAAAAGAGTATTATCATCATAATAAAATTTGTAGTTAAATTTTTTTAAATGTAAGAATTAAGAAGGAATTATCACATGCTTTTTCTAGTCTCATATAATGATGGATGACTAAAAGGTAGTGCCAAGTATTTATAACTTTCATGGATATATAAATGCCTTCAGATCAGTTCAGTTGCTCAGTCGTGTCCGACTTGCAACTCCATCGCAACACACAAGGCCTCCCTGTCCAACACCATCTCCCGGAGTTCACTCAGACTCATGTCCATCAAAGTCAGTGATGCCATCCAGCCATCTCATCCTCTGTCATCCCCTTCTCCTCCTGCCCCCAATCCCTCCCAGCATCAGTCTTTTCCAATGAGTCAACTCTTCACATGAGGTGGCCAAAGTACTGGAGTTTCAGCTTTAGCATCAGTCCTTCCAAAGAAATCCCAGGGCTGATCTCCTTCAGAATGGACTGGTTGGATGTCCTTGCAGTCCAAGGGACTCTCAAGAGTCTTCTCCAACACCACAGTTCAAAAGCATCAATTCTTTGGCACTCAACTTTCTTCACAATCCAACTCTCACATGCTACATGACCACAGGAAAAACCATAGCCTTGACTAGCCGGACCTTTGTTGGCAAAATAGTGTCTCTGCTTTTCAATATGCTATCTAGGTTGGTCATAACTTTTCTCCCAAGGAGTAAGCATCTTTTAATTTCATGGCTGCGGTCACCATCTGCAGTGATTTTGGAGCTCAAGAAAATAAAGTCTGACACTGCTTCCACTGTTTCCCCATCTATTTCCCATGAAGTGATGGGACGAGTTGCCATGATCTTCGTTTTCTGAATGTTGAGTTTTAAGCCAACTATTTAACTCTCTTCTTTCACTTTCATCAAGAGGCTTTTTAGTTCCTCTTAACTTTCTGCCATAAGGGTGGGGTCATCTGCATCTGAGGTTATCAATTATTGATATTTCTCCCAGCAATCTTGATTTCAGCTTGTGCTTCTTCCAGCCCAGCATTTCTCATGATGTACTCTGCATATAAATTAAATAAGCAGGGTGACAATATACAACCTTGACATACTCCTTAAACATATGTAAATAACTCTACAAGTTTCATTCTGTACCATAAGTTACCCATAAGCCAGTGGTCTTACTTGGGTTTCTCTTACCTCGGGCGTGGGGTATCTCATCCCGGCTGCTCCTGGCTGCTCCCGGCCAGCGAAGCACAGCCATTGCACCTAACCTTGGACGAGGGGTCTCTCCTCACCGCCGCCCTTCCTGACCTCGGTCGTGAGTCCGAAATGCAGTACTTGGATGCAATCTCAAAAATGACAGAATGATCTCTGTTCGTTTCCAAGGCAAACCACTCAATGTCACAGTAATCCAAATCTATGTCCCAACCAGTAATGCTGAAGAAGCTGAAGTTGAAAGGTTCTATGAAGACCTACAAGACCTTTTAGAACTAACACCCAAAAAAGATGTCCTTTTCATTCTAGGGGACTGGAATGCAAAACTAGGAAGTCAAGAAACACCTGGAGTAACAGGCAAATTTGGCCTTGGAATACGGAATGAAGCAGGGCAAAGACTAATAGAGTTTTGCCAAGAAAATGCACTGGTCATAGCAAATACCCTCTTCCAACAACACAAGAGAAGACTCTATACATGGACATCACCAGATGGTCAACACTGAAATCAGATCGATTATATTCTTTGCAGCCAAAGATGGAGAAGCTCTATACAATCAGCAAAAACAAGACCAGGAGCTGACTGTGGCTCGGACCATGAACTCCTTATTGCCAAATTCAGACTGAAATTGAAGAAAGTAGAGAAAACTACTAGACCACTCAGGTATGACCTAAATCAAATCCCTTATGATTATACAGTGGAAGTGAGAAATAGATTTAAGGGCCTATATCTGATAGATAGAGTGCCTGATGAACTATGGAATGAGGTTCATGACATTGTACAGGAGACAGGGATCAAGACCATCCCCATAGAAAAGAAATGCAAAAAAGCAAAATGGCTGTCTGGGGAGGCCTTACAAATAGCTGTGAAAAGAAGAGAAGTGAAAAGCAAAGGAGAAAAGGAAAGATATAAACATCTAAATGCAGAGTTCCAAAGAATAGCAAGAAGAGATAAGAAAGCCTTCTTCAGTGATCAATGCAAAGAAATAGAGGAAAACAACAGAATGGGAAAGACTAGGGATCTCTTCAAGAAAATCAGAGATACCAAAGGAACATTTCATGCAAAGATGGGCACGATAAAGAACAGAGATGGTGTGGACCTAACAGAAGCAGAAGATATTAAGAAGAGGTGGCAAGAATACACAGAAGAACTGTACAAAAAAGAGCTTCAAGACCTAGACAATCATGATGATGTGATCACTGACCTAGAGCCAGACATCTTGGAATGTGAAGTCAAATGGGCCTTAGAAAGCATCACTACGAACAAAGCTAGTGGAGGTGATGGAATTCCAGTGGAGCTATTCCAAGTCCTGAATGATGATGCTGTGAAAGTGCTGCACTCAATATGCCAGCAATTTTGGAAAACTCAGCAGTGGCCACAAAATTGGAAAAGGTCAGTTTTCATCCCAATCCCAAAGAAAGGCAATGCCAAGGAGTGCTCAAACTACTGAACAATTGCACTCATCTCACACGCTAGTAAAGTAATGCTCAAAATTCTCCAAGCCAGGCTTCAGCAATATGTGAACCGTGAACTTTCTGATGTTCAAGCTGGTTTTAGAAAAGGCAGAGGAACCAGAGATCAAATTGCCAACATCCGCTGGATCATGGAAAAAGCAAGAGAGTTCCAGAAAAACATCTATTTCTGCTTTATTGACTATGCCAAAGCCTTTGACTGTGTGGATCACAATAAACTATGGAAAATTCTGAAAGAGATGGGAATACCAGACCACCTGATCTGCCTCTTAAGAAATCTGTATGCAGGTCAGGAAGCAACAGTTAGAACTGGTCATGGAACAACAGACTGGCTCCAAATAGGAAAAGGAGTACGTCAAGGCTGCATATTGTCACCATGTTTATTTAACTTATATGCAGAGTACATCATGAGAAATGCTGGACTGGAAGAAACACAAGTTGGAATCAAGATTGCCGGGAGAAATATCAATAACCTCAGATATGCAGATGACACCACTCTTATGGCAGAAAGTGAAGAGGGGCTAAAAAGCCTCTTGATGAAAGTGAAAGTGGAGAGTGAAAAGGTTGGCTTAAAGCTCAACATTCAGAAAACAAAGATCATGGCATCTGGTCCCATCACTGCATGGGAAATAGATGGGGAAACAGTGGAAACAGTGTCAGACTTTGTTTTTCTGGGCTCCAAAATCACTGCAGATGGTGACTGCAGCCATGAAATTAAAAGACGCTTACTCCTTGGAAGGAAAGTTATGACCAACCTAGATAGCATATTCAAAAGCAGAGACATTACTTTACCAACAAATGTTCGCCTAGTCAAGGCTATGGTCTTTCCTGTGGTCATGTATGGATGTGAGAGCTGGACTGTGAAGAAGGCTGAGCGCCGAAGAATTGATGCTTTTGAACTGTGGTGTTGGAGAAGACTCTTGAGAGTCCCTTGGACTGCAAGAAGATCCAACCAGTCCATTCTGAAGGAGATCAATCCTGGAATTTCTTTAGAAGGAATGATGCTAAAGCTGACACTCCAGTATTTTGGCCACCTCATGCGAATATTTGACTCATTGGAGAAGACTCTGATGCTGGGAGGGATTGAGGGCAGGAGGAGAAGGGGACGACAAAGGATGAGATGGCTGGATGGCATCACTGACTCGATGGATGCGAGTCTGAGTGACCTCAGGGAGCTGGTGATGGACAGGGAGGCCTGGCGTGCTGCGGTTCATGGAGTCGCAAAGAGTCGGACACAACTGAGCGACTGATCTGATCTGATCTGAAGCCAGTGGTCTCTACAGGATACTACTAAGATGTTTAGTGTTAAAAGAAGAGAAACTTAAAACAAGGTAAAATGGTATGAGAAAAAGCTAGAGTCATAAAATATAATTTCTAGCAATAAGAAGACTGTGTGTGTATCACAAAAAACTGGAAAATTCTTAAAGAGATGGGAGTACCACACCACCTTACTTGTCTCTTGAGAAACCTGTATGCGGGTCAAGAAGCCACAGAACTGAACACTGAACAAAAGACTGTTTCAAAAGTGGAAAAGTAGTACATCAAGGCTGTATTTTGTCACCCTGCTTATTTAACTTATATGCAGAGTACATCATGTGAAATTCCGTGTTGGATGAATCAAGCTGGAATTAAAATTGCTGGGAGAAATATCAGCAACCTCAGATGTGCAGAAGATACCACTCTAATGGCAGAAAGTGAAGAGCAACTAAAGAATTCTTGATGAGGGTGAAAGAAGAGAATGGAAAAGCTGACTTGAAACTCAACATTAAAAACACAAAGATCATGGCATCCAGTCCTATTACTTTATGGCAAATAGATGGGGGAAAAATTGGAATTAGTGACAGATTTTATTTGGGGGTGGGGGGGACTCCAGAATCACTGCAGACAGTGACCACAGCAAGATAAGTAAAAAATGATTCTTCCTTGGAAGGAAAGCTATGACAAACTTACTGTAGCTAGTGCTGCTAAGTAGCTTCAGTCGTGTCCGACTCTGTGCGACTCCGTAGACGGCAGCCCACCAGGCTCCCCCGTCCCTGGGATTCTCCAGGCAAGAACACTGGAGTGGGTTGCCATTTCCTTCTCCAATGCATGAAAGGGAAAAAATAAAGTGAAGTCGCTCAGTCATGTCCGATTCCTAGTGACCCCATGGACTGCAGCCCACCAGGCCCCTCTGTCCATGGGATTTTCCAGGCAAGAGTCCTGGAGTGGGGTGCCATTGCCTTCTCCAATGACAAACTTAGACAGCATATTAAAAAGTAAAGATGTCACTTTGCTGACAAAAGCCTGTATACTCAAAGCTCTGGTTTATCCATTAGTCACATATGGATGCGAGTGTTGGACCATAAAGAAGACTCAGCATCAAAGAATTGATGCTTTTGGATTGTGATGCTGGAAAATACTCTGCAGAGTCTTTTGGACAGCAAGGAGATCAAATCAAGCAATCTTAAAGGAAATCAACCCTGAATATTCATTGGAAGGACAGATTCTGAAGCTCCAGTATTTTGAACGTCTGATGCGAAAAGTGAACACATTGGAAAAGACATGACTTAGCAACTGAGAAACAACAACAAAAATGGGAAATATACAAATTCCAAAAGCCTAGTAAGATTGCACATAAAATATTGCATTTGATTTGCAATATTTAATTAAATATGAAATATAAAGAAACTGAAGAAAGTTCAAACATAGTCTCCAAACATAATAGTGAATAAATAATATTGAAAGAAGACAAAATCATTTCAAATATAAAATTTGATTAGTGAATTTTCATAGTAATAATTTAAAAGTGTGTCTTGATTTCCAAATAAAAATTAACATTGAAAATATGAATAACTGAAGATAACATTTATAGGATGAGGAATAATTAAGTAAATGAAATGAAAGTTACTAATGAAACATTGAGGGATGCATTAAAAAAGGCTGAACGTATTATAAAATAGTTTTCATTGGCCTGTCATTTTTATTTTAAAATATATTTGTGAGAGTACATTTATGAGTTTTCTGTAGAAAAATAATTAGAAGTTACTTTCTTAGATGTAAATGTAAATAGCCAATTATAAAATATAATATGACAAGCAACTTCAGCTAATTGCAACAGTGTAACTAAGTATTCTCAACTCCACATCACCAATGTGGAAGGATAAACACAAAAGAATCCAACAATTGAAGAGCTTTTCGAAGCCACGTATAAGTCCATAATAAGTTTTATTAGTAATAGAAACACTTGAATGAGTAAATACTCAAATTACAGGCACAAATCAATGTATTACAAGTAAGATTGACACTTGTAATATTTTCAATAAGTTTTTATTTAAAAAATTGTTACCTATAAAAATTCTCTCTCATAAATATTTACTTTAAAATCAGTATCTCCATTTGACAGATGAGGCAATTATGTATTTCTCATGTAAAGTTGATCAATTTTACCTATTTAACAAAACTAAAAAAGTAGGGCTTTTTCATTTTGTACCTAATATTGTTTACTATATAATATAAATCCATTTTACAATCTAGAATGAGTTTATGCACATTGAAATTAACTTTCAAATATTGTTGCAAATTTTATTTAGACATCAAAAGCAAAAGATAAATCAAAGTAACTTTTATCAAAATTATGGTTTTCTGAGACAGGTTCTCCACATCATTGGTTGTCAGCCAAGGCAGTTTGTATCCCTGGCAGGATTCAATTGGCAGGATCTGGAGACGTTCTTAGTTGGCAAAGACTGGGGAATGGAGGTGGGTAGACTATTTTAATCTAGCATGTGGATATTAGAGACACTACTAGTCATGCTATGATGCATGAAGAGACCTTTTCAACAGTTATCCAACCAAACATGGGAATAGTCCTAGGACAGGGAGACACTGCTTCTAAGTGGTTTTGAGATAATAGTTATTTATAAAATGTAAATTAAGAAGTCAGTTGCTTTATTTTCTCTCAAAGCAGTAAAAAATCAAGGGGTGATGACCAAATTATCAACACTTCCTTGAACAGATTTTGACTTCTTTGCCTCTCTAACCATCAATCATATTTCAGTGATTTGCTGAACAAATAACATTTAAAAATTAAATAAAACTTAAAAGGTCTTATTTACAGAATACAGTTTAAATTGAATCCAACCATTAAAAATTTATCTTGCACCCTTTATGCAGAATTGCAAACTCAGATACACAGATTAAGAAAAAATATTATATAACATTTATATAGCACCTTAAAATTTGCTGTTGTTCCAAGTGGCCTCATCATACTGCTGAGTCCAATATGTTGGTTGTGTCTAACAATAATCCCTCCTCCTGAGCTTCAGACATGTTCAAAATATTGGTCAGTGTTTAGAGACATTCAGTATACTGCTCAGCATATAGTAAATATGCAGTCAATTCTATTGAGTAGACAATAAACAGCTTGAGAATATGAATAAGGCTGCTTAGTTCACCACTGTGTCCAAATGCCTAATATAATATTCAAAACATTTGAGTCTCAATAAATATTTATTAAATGAATGGATGAAATGAAACTTTCTTGATTCATTTTCAATTTTATATACTATCTGCTTTTCTTAGCAAAGTCAAAAGATATAAAGTGATATTTTGTATAATTTGAAAATTAAATGTTATTTTAATATAACATAGTTGAATTAAGTGATCAAATGTATCCAATGACTTTAATTCTAGAGTCACACAATGTAAAAATATAGTAACAAAATTAGTGAACCGGAAAGTCGATTATGGTGGAGAATCCCAGGGACAGGGGAGGCTGATGGGCTGCTGTCTATGGGGTCACACAGAATCGGAAGCAAATAAAGCAACTTGGCAGCAGCAGCAGCAGCAGCCTGTGGTGAATAGTGAAAGGTTGAAGGAAATTCTGTTTACGTTTTGTGTTGCAAACTGCAGAACTGAAGTTGTTTGTTTGAACATTTCTTTTATTATTGAGAAAAAATATTTCAATTTCTCAAAGTCCATTTGGAACATATTATTTAAATTTGTTTACAAAACAGAAATAGGTTCAAATGGGGTTTAAAAGTACAAAATTTGGATGTTATTAGACCTTTACAAGAGTATGGGCAACTATAAATCAGAAGCTTTCGTCTTCATCTCCATAATAACTTATATTCTTAAAATACTACTATAGTAAGCAATATTGCATGTTTAATTTTACCTAGAACTTTGATCAAGAGAATATATAAAAAATAAGTTTAGAATCTAAGTAAATGCTATAATAATTCAGTTAATAATGGAAAAAATATAAATTTTATTTTACTTTTAGATGCCGTTTTCATGTTCTTTAAGCAATTTTGAATTATTATAAGTAAATACTAAAAGTTGGTAGGTAAGAATTCATTCTTGTTTCAGTTACTGGACTGATGACCTTGGATTTAGATATTAATTCATTGCTTAATAGTTTACTGAAAATAATAGATGTTTTCTGCCTTATATTACAGTATGTTTGTGCAAAACTCACATGTAATTATGTGAATGACCTTTGAAAACCATAGGTATAAAATTTTCAATGTCTATTTGTGTTCTCTATAAGAATGTACAGATTCATTTTCAAGATACTCTCAGAAGAATGTACCACGTTTGTTGAAATTTTCTTTAAATTATATGGTTCTATAATCTCACCTTTTTTTTTTCACTGCTGCTGCTAAGTCACTTCAGTCGTGTCTGACTCTGTGCAACCCCATAGACGGCAGCCCACCAGCCTCCCCTGTCCCTAGGATTCTCCAGGCAAGAACACTGGAGTGGGTTGCCATTTCTTTCTCCAAAGCATGAAAGTGAAAAGTGCAAGTTAAGTAGCTCAGTCTTGTCCGACTCTTAGCGACCCCATGGACTGCAGCCTATCAGGCTCCTCCATCCATGGGATTTTCCAGGCAAGAGTACTGTATATTAAATTATATGGTTCTATAATCCCACTTTTTTTTTTCCACTAGCAGTGGTAAGTTAGAATGGAAGAACTATGCTCTGTGCAATGTCTACCTTATAAATGTAGGAGTATTTTCAACCAATCTTTCTAACTACACCATGCTTATTTCATATCATACTGTAAGACTTTGAAATTTTCTGCAATCCCATTAAATATTGTGGTATATTTCCTTCCTGATTTATGCAAGTAATAGGATGAAAATTATTTTATCAGATGCTACATTTTGGAAACAAACTGTCTGTGTTTAAAAGACTAACTTGATGTGAAACTTGAAAGCACTGAGTCCATTTGTTTTCCTACTAACTCAGAGATAAATATCTCTGTGCAAACATAAAATACCCAGACATTTAAGAACAGTAGATAGCTAAGAATCAAGGCATAAATGGATATTTAAGTGGCAGTTGGGGTAGAGGTTTATTACTATAAATGGTTTCCCTAATTATATGCAATAAAGTTTAAAATATGACTGTTCCAAACTTCTATTCACAGTCTATCTTTACCTACCCAAAGAAGACCCACTATTTAAAGGCATCTTGGGGAAGGAAATGGCAACCCACTTCAGTATTCTTTCCTGGAGAATCCCAGGGATGAGGGAGCCTGGTGGGCTGCCATCTATGGGGTCACACAGAGTCAGACACGACTGAAGTGACTTAGCAGCAGCAGCAGCAGCAGCAGCAGGAAGGCAAAGTGCCCCTATCCACAATTACAAGTTATTTTATATATTAAAATATGTATTGACTTGTGATGATGTCTTCATCTTCATCCAGCGGCAGAATAAAAAAAGCAAGTACGTGTCTCAGCTGGTAAAGGATCTGCCTGTAATGCAGAAGACCTGGTTTGACTCCTGGGTGGGAATGATCCGCTGGAGAAGATAACAGCAACCCACTCCAGTATTCTTGTCTGGAGAATCCCATGGATAGAGGAGCCTGGTGGGCTACAGTCAATGGGGTCACAAAGAGTCAGATACAACTGAAAAACTAAGCATGCACACACACTTAGCTTGCTCCATTTGGGTTGAAATCAGTTTCTATCCAAAAGTGCTTATAAGAAAAACTAGTAAACAATTTTACTAGAATCTGTGTTTGTTTGTTTTCTAATTTTCACCCAACTTGTCATAATGAAGGTAGATTTTGGCAGCAGTGATTAAAATTTGGGGTAATGGTTTCCCAGGTGATTCAGTGATAAAGAATCCACCTGCCAATGCAGGAGATGTTGATTGGATTCCTGGGTTGGGAAGATCCTCTGGGTTGGAAATAACAACCCACTCTAGTATTCCATGGACAGAGGAGTTGGTTCTGGGAAATATTTTAAAGATTAAATTTTTCTTGAAATTCTGAATGTCACTGAAACCTGAGAAATGTTTTAGTTTTTTAGTTCTATTCCTGAAAGGGACATGTCCTTTTGCAATCGGAAAATTCTGATATTAATTTTTTTTTCAGTGAATGATTCAGGGTACTCCTTAAAATGCAATTCAGATTCCATTATTGCTCTGCTCAAAGCTTCCAGTGCTTCCCATCTCCACCCATAGATAATCCCATGTCTTTTATACAGAATATAAGATCTATAGTGTCACAGTTTGTCTGACCTTGTCCCACACTGCTCTGCCCCTTTCTCAGTTCAGTTCAGTCACTCAGTCGTGTCCAACTCTTTGTGATCCATGAATCACAGCACGCCAGGCCTCCCTGTCCATCACCAACTCCCGGAGTTCACTCAGACTCATGTCCATCGAGTCAGTGATGCCATGCAGCCATCTCATCCTCTGTCGTCCCCTTCTCCTCCTGCCCCCAATCCCTCCCAGCATCAGAGTCTTTCCAATGAGTCAACTCTTCGCATGAGGTGGCCAAAGTACTGGAGTTTCAGCTTTAGCATCATTCCTTCCAAAGAAATCCCAGGGCTGATCTCCTTTGGAATGGACTGGTTGGATCTCCTTGCAGTCCAAGGGACTCTCAAGAGTCTTCTCCAACACCACAGTTCAAAAGCATCAATTCTTCGGTGCTCAGCCTTCTTCACAGTCCAATTCTCACATCCATACATGATCACAGGAAAAACCATAGCCTTGACTAGACGGACCTTTTTTGGCAAAGTAATGTCTATGCTTTTGAATATGCTATCTAGGTTGGTCATAACTTTCCTTCCAAGGAGTAAGCATCTTTTAATTTCATGGCTACAGTTACCATCTGCAGTGATTTTGGAGCCCAGAAAAAAAAGTCTGACTGTTTCTACTGTTTCCCCATCTATTTTCCATGAAGTGATGGGACTGGATGCCATGATCTTCATTTTCTGAATGTTGAGCTTTAAGCCAACTTTTTCACTCTCCACTTTCACTTTCATCAAGAGGCTTTTGAGTTCCTCTTCACTTTCTGCCATAAGGGTGGTGTCATCTGCATATCTGAGGTTATTGATATTTCTCCCGGCAATCTTGATTCCAGCTTGTGTTTCTTCCAGTCCAGAGTTTCTCATGATGTACTCTGCATATAATTTAAATAAGCAGGTTGTCACCCTGCCCCTTTCTCAATGGGCCACAAATAAATTCTGTCAAAGTCCTGTTGGGATTTTCATTCGTTCACCTTCTCTGGAACACTCTTCTTCCAAATATCCCCATGGATACTATAAAAGGACACTTGAAAACATGAATGACTTCATATGCATTTTATTTTTCAAGTATATTTTGAATTTTTGGAAGGCTTCAATTAAAAACTATTTTATTGCAAGTGATTCATTGAAAGGCTTATTACATTTTCTAAAAGAAAGTTGATGTTTTAAATATCTTAATGTGAACTTTTGATATCTTAGAAACATGCCCTTTACCATGTATTTTGAATAAATGCTCAAAAATCTGTATAGCTAATGAAAAAGCATGTTTTAACATTTCTAAGAAACTGGTTACATTTCATACAATCAGATAATGTACAACTTTTTAAAAATTTATCAGAAATAACAAAATCTAAAGGAAAATTCCAAGGTAAACATCAACAGTATTTACTGATTTTTAGAAGAGATGTTCCTTAAACTTAACCACAAGATACTGCTTTTTTAATTTTGACTACTTCTTATACAAGTCACATTTACTATACTTCTATTTTAAAAAACATGTTACTTTCAACCTACTAAGCTAGTACAAAGAGACAACATTTCTTCTCAGAGGAAAAAGTTTATATTTTACTGCAATTACATCTTTTTCGTGCCTCATTTATTAATAAATTGAAAACAGTAGATAATTCAATTAAACATCCAGCAATATATTTCAACAAATAAATTGAAAAATATACCTTTTGATCATTCAAGTGTATCAGCCTACTCAGGTGTATCAAGAATATGAAAACATATGGATAAATTACTAGCATTTTTTATTTTTGTGGATTTACAAGGCTTTACAGACTATTCTTCAAAGAAATGAACTGTACAAGCAAAGAGTTTATTAGTCTTAAATTTTTTTCCATTAAATGCCAGAAATTGGATATATTTATTGTTATACCAAGGAAAGACTGTACTATCTCAAAAATAATTTTGACCAGCAGCAATCACATAATTCCTACTACATAGAGAAAAATCATATACAATGTACGTATTGAAAGTGATTTATTTCTTATGTAGAGCTTATGACAAAAAGCTGAAATAGAGAATGTAACTAATAAGCAATACTTTGGAGAAGGCAATGGCACGCACTCCAGTTCTCTTGCCTGGAGGATCCCATGGAGGGAGGAGCCTGGTAGGCTGCAGTCTATGGGATAGCTAAGAGCCAGACACGACTGAGCGACTTCACTTTCACTTTGGGGGAATTTTGTATATGTAATATGCCACTATTTGTCAATATTTTTTAAAAATAGTAATTTGATCAATTATTTATCTAGTTTCTTGTTCAGACAGTTGTACCATATGCTAGATTATTTCTAATGTCCATGCATGCGAATTCAGTGAAAAAATAACAGGGCCTGATAGCAAACAGACCTGGGTCTGAATGTCAAATCTGCCATTTCTATAATAAAAAATAAGGTAGGTTGCTTAACTTTTAAGTGTTTCATTTTGCATTATTAAGAAAGGGATGGATAACACCTGCCTTATAGGATTGCTGTAGTTTGTGTAAAGAGGCTGACATGTGGTATGTGAATATTAGGTGAAAACTACATTAAATTTCTATATTTAAATTATAGTTAATGTACAATAATATTATGATAGTTTCAGATGTACAACATAGTGATTGGACATTACATATATTACCAAATGATAAGTCTGGCAAAGGTATGTCATCATACATAATTATTGTAGTATATGACACTTATTTTATAACTGAAGTTTGTGGCTCTTAATACTCTTCACCAGTTTCGCTCCTTCTTTCACACCTCTCCCCACTGAGCCAGTTGCTTGTTCTCTGTACGTAAGAGATTTTTTCTGTTTTATTTGTTTGCTTATTTTGTTGTTGTTTTACATTTCACATAAAAGTGAATCATATAGTATTTGTCTTTCTCTATCTGACTTAGTTCACTTGGCATAACGCCATCTAGATCCACCCACATTTTCACAAATGGCATGATTTCATTCTTTTATATGGCTGAGTAGTATTTTATTGTATATTTGTCCATGGATAGACACAGGCTGCTTCCATATCGTGGCTTTTGTAAATCATGCTGCAATGAACATAAAGGTGTACATATCTTATGAAATTACTGTTTTTGTTTTCTGTAGGTAAATGCCTGGAGGTGGAATTGTATGATCGAGTGATGCTTCCATCTTTAGTTTTTTGAGGAACCTCTATACTGTTTTACATAGGACAGTACCAATTTACTTTTCACCAATAGTACACAAGTATTCCTTTTTCTCCACATCCTTGCCATCACATCTCAATAGTAACATTGCCATTTTTATAGGTGTGAGGTGATATTTCACTGTGGTTTGGATTTGCATTTCCCTGATGAATGTGATGTTGAACACCTTTTCATGTGCCTATTGGTCATTCGTATGTAGTCTTTAGAAAAATGTATATTCAGGTCCTATGTCCATTTATTGATGAAATTATATGAGATTTTTGTTATTATTATAATTTGTATGATTCCTTAATGTATTTTGGATGTTAACCCCTTATCAGCTATAGTATTTGCAAATATTTTCTATCATTGAGTAGACTGCTTTTCCATTTTGTTAATGGTTTCTTTTAATTTGCAAAATCTTTTTATTTTGATGCAGTTACCTTTATTTTTGTTTTTATTACCTTTGCCTGAGGACACCAGTACTGAAAATATTAATGTTAAAGAGCATATTGCCTATATTTTTGCTAGGAGTTTAATGGTTTAAGGTTTTACATTTAAGCTTTCATTCTATTTTAACTTAGTTTTGTACATGGTATAAGAAAGTGACCCAGGTTTATTCTTTTGCTTGTGACTGTATAGTGTTCTCAACTAATTTATTAAAGAGGACTTTTTTCATTGAGTAGTCTTGACTTCTTTGTCAAGATTAATTGATCATATAAGCATGGGTTTCTTTCAGGGCTCTCTATTCTGTTCCATTGATCTGTGTTTCTTTTATTGTGACAACATCCAGCTATTGTGACTCCTATAGTTTTGTAGTATAGTTTGAAGTCAGGACGTATGATACTCCTAAGTTTATTCTGCATTCTTAACACTACTTTGACGGTTTGGGGTCTTTTGTAGTTCTATGTACATTTTAGGGTTATTTTTTCTAGTTCTGTGAGAAATACTATTGATATTTTGATAGGGTTTACATTAACTCTGTATATAGCCTTGGAATGTGTGAACATCTTAGTCATATTGATTCTCCCAACCCACGAGCATGATATAGCTTTGCATTTATTTATGTTGTCTTAAATTTCATTCCTCAGTATCATATAGTTTTGAGAGTTCATGTCTTTTACCACCTTGGTTAAATTTATTCTTAGATACTTTATTCTCTTTGGTGTTATTATCAATTGAATTGTTTTATTCCTTTGCAATTTGGATGATAGGAATATGGTTCCCAATAAGACTACATCTTCTTGCCTCCTACCTGTCTCAGTTTGGCTTTTTCTTTTTACTTAGTTGTGGAAAACAGCTTTAAATCTATCATGTTCATGGAAGGAAGTGAGCCTAGGATAACCTACTCCATCATTTTGTCCTGTCTGTCAGTATATGTATTTGTATAAATTATCTTGTTGAGAAGATGAAGAGATCTCAGAACCAACATCAGAAGTAGAAGAAATAAAATGGGTTTATTAAAAATATGAAAGAAATTAAAATAAATCAGAATTTTCATATAGCATATAATTTATGTAAGATAACCAACTGATCGGAGAAGGCAATGACACCCCACTCCAGTACTCTTGCCTGGAAAATCCAGTGGACTGAGGAGCCTGGTATGCTGCAGTCCATGGGGTTGCTAAGAGTCAGACACAACTGAGTGACTTCACTTTCACTTTTCACTTTCATGCATTGGAGAAGGAAATGGCAACCCACTCCAGTGTTCTTGCCTGGAGAATCCCAGGGACGGGGGAGCCCAGTGGGCTACCGTCTATGGAGTTGCACAGAATTAGACACTACCAAAGTGACTTAGCAGCAGGAGCAGCAGCAACTATCTGATATTTTTTTCAAAATTTTAATGTAGGAATTCTAAAATTTATGATCTTCTGATCACAACACAGTAAATCTAAGAGAGCAATTTTGAGACAAATGCTAAAATACAGTAGTCATAAATAGCAGGTATAATCACACTGCTGCTGCTGCTGCTAAGTCGCTTCAGTCGTGTCCGACTCTGTGCGACCCCATAGATGGAAGCTCACCAGGCTCCCCCGTCCCTGGGATTCTCCAGGCAAGAACACTGGAGTGGGTTGCCATTTCCTTCTCCAATGCATGAAAGTGAAAAGTGAAAATGAAGTCGCTCAATCGTGTCCGACTCTTAGTGACCCTATGGACTGCAGCCTTCCAGGCTCCTCCGTCCACAAGATTTTCCAGGCAAGAGTACTGGAGTGAGGTGCCATTGCCTTCACACTAGGGCATTCTAAATAACTATAAAATTTTGATCACCAGTTTTACTGCTTCCAGTCTCCCTGCTTCCATCTTTGGCCCTCAGTAGCTTATTTTTAATAAAGTAAAAAAAATGTTCTTTTAAAAACAAGTATTAGACATATTCCTTGACTTAAATAAAACAAATATTAGACATATTCCTTGACTTAAATAAACCATCCAGTAGCATCACAATTTATTCAGAATGAATCCTGAATATACCTCCATACCTAGATGGCCCTGCCTGATGTGTGAGTCCATTTCTCTGATCTAATAATACATTAATCTCCATCTCATTGATTTTATTATAGACATATAGGTCATCTTGTGTTTATGGGAAAGTTCAGAGCTGTACTGGCAAAGGGCCTTTGCCCAAACTGTTCCCTCTACCCCAAACACTCTTCCCTCAGCTACCCAAATAATTTGCTCCTAACATCAAGGCTTTGTTCAGATGGACCAGTTGAGCCCAGTCGACATTTTCTCTTTTAACTTGCTTCATTTCTCTTCATTCATATATTACTATTCGATACTCACTCATTCATTTATTTATTCATTCATCCATTCATATTTGAATGGGGTTATTCTTGTCCTACTCACACCACAGAGTAAACTTAAAACAAAGGGTAAATAAGTTTTGTATTCCTCATAATTGATATATAGAATTTTCCCCAAAATATTTATTTAATGAAAATGTGATTTAATATTTAATTCAGGATTTTCAGTGAGCTTCTCTGTAACTCCTTTATAACTGCAACATGTACAATTTCCATGTACAATTAGTTTTTTTTAGTAACTTTTAAAATTATAATAGATAGTAAAGCTCTTAAATGCTTTAAATTCTGCTTTTAAACATTCTACATTTTTTAAAAAACTTTTTAATTAAATACAGAATAATTTTTTGTAATTTAACTTGATAATTCAAAATGAAATTAATGAGCAGTTCAGAAGATAATGACCAAAACCATCCCCAAGAAAAAGAAATGCAAAAAAGCAAAATAGTTGTATGGGGAGGCCTTACAAATAGTTGAGAAAAGAAGAGAAGCTAAAGACAAAGGAGAAAAGAAAAGACATACCCATTTAAATGCAGAGTTCAAAAAAAATAGCAAGGAGAGATAAGAAAGCCTTCCTCAGTGATCAATGCAAAGAAACATCAGAAAACAATAGAATGAGAAAGACTAGAAATCTCTTGAAGAAAATTAGAGATACCAAGGGGACATTCTTATAAAGATGGACACAATAAAGGACAGAAATGGTATGGACCTAACAGAAGCAGAAGAAATTAAGAAGAGGTGGCAAGAATACACAGAAGAACTGTACAAAGACCTTCATGACCCAGATAATCACGATGGTGTGATCACTCACCTAGAGCCAGACATCCTGGAATGAGCACTCAAATGGGCCTTAGGAAGCATCACTACAAACAAAGCTAGCAGAGACAATGGAATTCCAGTTGAGCTATTTCAAATCCAAAAAGATGATGATGTTAAGGTGCTGTACTCAATATGCCAGCAAATATGGAAAACTCAGCAGTGGCCACAGGACTGGAAACGGTCAGTTTTAATTCCAATCCCAAAGAGCGGCAATGCTAAAGAATGCTCAAACTACTGCACAATTGCACTCATCTCACACACTAGCAAAGTAATGCTCAAGCCAGGCTTCAACAGCATGTGAACTGTGAACTTCCAGATGTTCAAGTTGGATTTAGAGAAGGTAGAGGAACCAGAGATCAAACTACCAACATCTGTTGGATCATCAAAAAAGCAAGAGAGTTCCAGAAAATCATCTACTTCTGCTTTATTGACTATGCCAAAATCTTTGACTGTGTGGACCACAACAAACTGGAAAATTCTTCAAGAGATGAGAAAGCCAGACCACCTGAGCTGTCTCCTGAGAAATTTGTATGCATGCCAAGAAGCAGCAGTTAGAACTGGACATGAAACAATGGACTGGTTCTAAATAGAGAAAGGACTATGTCGAGGTTGTATATTGTCACCCTGCTTATTTAATTTATATGCATAGTATATCATGCAAAATGCCAGGCTGGATTAAGCACAAGCTGGAATCAACATTGCTGGAAGAAGTATCAATAAGCTCAGATATGCAGATGACACCACCTTTATAGCAGTAAGCAAAGATGATCTAGAGAGCCTCTTGATGAAAATGAAAGAGGAGAGTGAAAAAGTTGGCTTAAAGCTCAACATTCAGAATACTAAGATCATGGTACCTGGTCCCATCACTTCATGGCAAACAGGTGGGGAAACAATGGAAACAATGAGAGACTTCATTTTTTTGAGGCTCCAAAATCACTGCAGATGGAGACTGCAGCCATGAAATTAAAAGACACTTCCTTCTTGGAAGAGAAGGTATGGCCACCCTAGATAGCCCAGATATTAAAAAGCAAAGACATTACTTTGCCGACAAAGGTCCATCTAGTCAAAACTATGGATTTTCCAGTAGTCGTGTATGGATGTGAGAGTTGGACTATAAAGAAAGCTGAGTGCCTAAGAATGGATGCTTTTGAACTGTGATGTTGGAGAAGACTCTTCAGAGTTCCGTGGACTACAAGAAGGGAATCAATCCTAAAGGAAATTAGTCCTGAATATTCATTGGAAGGACTGACGTTGAAGGTGAAACTCCAATATTTTGGCTACCTGATGCAAAGAACCGACTCATTGGAAAAGACCCTGATGCTGGGAAAGATTGAAGGCAGAAGGAAAAGGGGACAATAGAGGATGAGATAGTTGAATGGCATCACCGACTTGATGGACCTGAGTTTGAGCAATCTTCAGGAGTTGATGATGGATAGGTAAGCCTGGTGTGCTGCAGTCCATGGGGTCACAAAGAGTCAGACATGACTGAGCTACTGAACTGAACTGAAGCAAACTCAGAAGATAATTCTTTACAATTAAGGCACATAAAAGTTTGTTGTATTCTGACAGTGAATAAGTCTACTGTTTAACTTTTAGAATAGCTGAACTCTAATAACTTTGTTTTAAAGTAAATTGTGGTTAGTGCAGCTTCCCAATGAATCTATTTAGTTGGAATGTAAGTCTGATAAATCCCTATATTTATTTAGTATAGTAATACAGCATTTTTATTTCAACTAATCAACCTTAACTAATAAATATAACCCTCGTACTAACTAATAAATATAACCCTTATACTAATATTTCTTATGTATTTAAAAATACTAATATATTTAAGTAAAATATCTGACAATAAAAATAAATTCTAAGAATTTATTTAAGATTTATCACTTCTTTCTTCACTCAGTTTACATAAATGTTCTACTGGGTAGCAGGACTCTGATATGGCACTTAAAGTGATGTGTAAAGTTGAGGCATATACAACAAAGATAAATATTTCCTGCTCTCACCTGCAAAAAAATAGTAGTCTCTTGTAGGAGAAAAGAAATAAAAATAAGTAGTTTCAAAATTAGGGTAAGTATCAAAAATATGCTTAAAAAGAAAAAGAATATGCTTAAAGTACTGACAGGAAAAAGCAAGTAATAACCCAAAGAAATCTGGGAGATACCAACTAAAGGTAGCATTTACCTTCAACCAGGATGGAAAGTATTTACCACCTAGAAACCTTTGGTTTGAAGGGTGTGAAAATATAATACTTGGTAAAGAAAATTCCTGAAGGTCAATAAAATATTCATAGCTTCAATGATATTTCAATACTAAGTTTTAAAGTATTATCAATATTTAAAACCCAAATAAATTTAAAAATTTAAATACTCTTTTTTTCCTCTTCCAAACTCCTTATTTTCAAGCCATTTAAATTCAAGAGATACAATAGGGAATAAAAATGGCTGTACAATATTCACATGCTTATTCTAGAGTAGTTTGTAAATAACTATTCAGCTGCACATGTATATGAGGCTTGAGTTTGCCAGATTGGCAAGCTATTCCTTCTTCTTTGCAACTTCATTGCTAAAAATTCACCAGTGTTTTTATAAATGAAATAAAACTTTTTAGACTTATCTTTAGAAGTAGAGTGTTTTTGTGTTTGTTTTTTTTTTTTTTTGAAACAATTAGAATTTTGTTTCTATAGATCACGCTGAGTTTGGCAGTAAAACCAATGCTACAGCTGCAGTCACTTCAGTGAATTACTTTTTAATTACCAACAATTCTCTTCATTTGGCTTAGATGACCAGACAGGCAACTGGGAATTTTTTAAAAAGAGATCTTTCCAAAATAACATCTTTCTTAGCTTCACAAGTGTCTTTTTTGTTACTATTATTTTTAACATAAATAATGCCATCATTTTTCTCTTTCAATTACACCAAATAAATTTAAGCAGGATTCCACAGCAGCATTCAATACAGCAAAATCTAAACAAATAAGGTCAGACAAAGCCTAGTAGTTAAATCAGCAGGACTGAGATGTCTTCCCAGTGGACTTTTAAAACTACAATGCCAGTTGGCACAGCCTATTTTAGAAGAGTATTTCACATGTAAGTTACTTCAGTCGTGGAGGGCTGGGTTATCTTTCCGGGTTGAAACAGTTCCACATTTTCAAAGCCCTCAACTTCTTCCAGAGAGCTGCGAAATAATTTCCTTGGATAATCTACCAAATTGGAAACATCTCCCCTTTTTCTCAATCATGCTGGACAATCTGAAAAGATAAGAGCTTCAAAGAATGCTTTATCCATCTTAGAATTTGGAAAAAGAGAGCCTGTCACACAGAGAGGTTTTAACATCTCAGATACTCTTCTCATAATAGAGCCTCATACTGAGTCTGTTGGTTTGTTCCCAAATCACTATGTTATGGGAGCTTTGCATTTCTCTTTGGTTACAAAAGGACAGCTATTAAGTTCAGCATCTGCCAGTGCTACTCTTCAGTCTGTATTGTAAAACAACAGTTTTCTAAAAAAAGCCATGCCTTTCTTTTAAATCGTTCTTTTTAATATTTTTAAAATATTTGATGTCAGGTCCTAATGGCAACATATAATCTTTACTTTAATAGCCAAGAAAGCACAGCCCCATTTGATGTTTAAAAATCAGGTAAAATTATTTACCATTCAACAATGAGTTATTGAATATTTATCTTTGGCCTCCAACTACTCTCAATTAGGGCTTTCCTGGTGGCTCAGCTGATAAAGAATCTGCCTGCAATGTGGGAGACCTGGGTTCAATCCCTGGTTTGAGAAGATCCCCTGGAGAAGTGAATGGCTATTCACTCCAGTATTCTGGCCGGGAGAATTCAAGGACTGTATAATCCATAGGGTTGCAAAGAGCTGGACACAGTTGAGCAACTTTTAAATAAAATAAAAAAAAACATTTTTGGTCTCCAACTACTCTCAACAGTAGGAACTCAAAGCTGTCTGCATTATTAAAGGTCCCAGAACCTATTGATCCTATATTCTAGAGGAAAGCAGTAGAAGTCACAAAAAGGCAAGAAAGAAAGAATAGTCTTTGGAGACATGTGTAATAAGAACAAGAGAATTAAGTTAGGATTTAAAGCAAGAATATTCTAGAAAAAACTAAGAAGTAAATTTTATATATTCAAAGAAACTAAAAGGATGCTAATATGATAGAAGCTTAAGGAAATGTTCAAGGTCAGTTTAAAGCCAGTAAAAAAGGCAGGAGCAGGTCATGATAGGTATTGTAAGCAAGGACTAAGAAATTGGGTGGGGTTCCTTGTAATGCTAACAGAAACCCATTCAATAGTTGTATACTGGATAATAAATTATATTATTTTTATTTTAATAAAATCAGTGTGACTACAGAGCAAGGATGGAGTCAGGAAAGTCATGGAAATAATAATACAGTGCCAGGTAAATAATGATTGTAGATTGGTTTATATTGGATTGGATTGGAATAGTAGAAATGGATTTTTAAAAAGTGAATAGAAATTTATGTTTTGCTTTGAAGGTAAAGTTTAGCACAATCAGCTGATGATTTTATTAGCTGAATGTAGAATGGTCAACTGAAATTCTAGTTTTGCCTTTAAACATTGTTTGGATAGTGATGCAATTTACTAGGACAGAAAAATGAAAACACATTTGGACTAAAGAAGGGGTTCTCTTTTGACCTCATTACTGTTAAGATGGCTACTTGACTTGAAAATGAAAATGTTACCTAGCATTAGGAAATTTTGACTTGAATTCACAGGTGAAGTCAGACCTGGCCATTTAAATTAGAGAGTTATTAATATTTTGATGACATTTAAACTGTTAACACTGGATGAGTTCATTTTGCATAAGTTAGAGAAAATACAGGGTCAAGGGTCAATAAAGGGTCAAAAGGTCTTGAGGCTCAAGACTAAGCCACAAGCATCCCAAATACAGTTTAATCTGACATTGCAGGATCTAGCAAAGACTGAGGAGTAACAGCCAGTGAAGTAGATGTAAATTCCTGGAAGCAAAGAGTAGGAACATTTGATGAAAGAGTAAATGTTACAGTTAAATGCTGCTGTAAGACCAAGAAAAAAGCAGTGGCTTTTGGATTTGGCAAACAAAGGTAGTAAAGTGGTGGGGCAATTTTAAGGCTTTTCCTTTGTTTATTTTTGTTCTTTGGGGAGAAAATAGAAATAGGGAAGGAAGGACCTAGAGAGAAATGTGGATTTCAACCCTTTTCATAATGATTGTTGATGATACTATTTAAAATTAAAAATAACCTCAAATTTTGATTTACAAAACAGCAGCTTCAATAGATATCAAAATCATGATAGGAATAAGTGTTATAGTAACCACTGCCAAAGTATTACTTAAAATTCCCCAAGTAAATGTGTAGTCATCAGTGTGGAAGTAATTTTGTGTCTCAGTTCTGTCAGAGTATCTGTACTATATTTCAATTCAACAGTATTTATTGAATGTAGAATGAGTTCAAAGTTAAAAGCTCTGAAGAATATTCAAAATGTTGAAACTATGATCTATATTTTACTGACCTATTTCTGTTTATGGTATTGCACTTTATTAAAGTCTCAGATTTAACGTTGCAGTTTCTGCTATCCATAAAGGGCACCAAAGATCTAAATATAAATTTTTCTTCCCCCTAAGTATCATAGGTTTTGAACCCAATTAACATTTTGCTCCCCAACTCCATCTTAGTCGTTCTCTATCTTCAGACAGCCTCACTCGTGAAAATATTTTCAAAGGTAGTATCATTTGTAATGACCACAGCATGGCTGTTATTTGTTATATGCTGCATTAAAAGAAAACGAGTCCTCATTTTGAAATAAGTATCATTTCCTTCAGAGTTTAGTAAGTTTCTTTGATTATATTTTATTCCCAACATTTCAAGTTCAGTGAGTCAGGTGTCTATCAGATGAAGATATTTTTAGCATTGTTAAGATGTTTCTTTTTTTCCCTTAGTCTCCATTATTTTATCCAAATCATGATACATATTGATTTATTTCATATTTGAAGTATGATTTTTCTTAAACATTTTGTGTTTATTCCTGATTTTGTTTGTTTTTTTACTCATTTTACAGTTTTATTGTTGGGAGAAGACATAGTTTCCTTCTTTGCCTAATTCCTATCATCTTCCAATTTTCTATATTTAACTGTGGTGTAGAATCCCTTCTGTTTTAATAAAGTTTGTTCACTTGATTTTCCAATATGGAATATTTTCTTCACGTTGGGATCATGTATTTCCCCCTTGAAATTTCTAGTTGCTGTGTGTGTATATTATTTTTTTCATACTATATTTTTAACTCATCTTACTTTTTCCAAACTGCCTCTTGTACAATGAAATATATGGCATCTTGACTACGCATTCTTTTTTTAAGAACAGACACAAACCCACACACACTCTCTGTCTCTCTCTCTTCTTTCCTGGAATGCTTGCTCTTGCTTCAGTCTGGGCAGAATGCTCAGTAGACTGTTGATAAACTGTCATCCTGCAAACCCTCACTGCTTCTTATATTGGAAACATTGTTTCCTTGTCTCTTAACTTCCTGTCCTTCGTTTTATCCTTCAGTTGTCTACGTACATTTGCTCTAATATGTTTTCAAGAATAAACATATTGAAGATAAATTTCCAAGTCCTCTCCAGTGTAAAAGTACAGATTTATTTAGCCCTAGTATTATTGATAATACATAGTAAGCACTTATTATTTTGAATCAACATTTTTTCATTTTGTCCTTTTCTGAGTTATTCCCTTGACCTAATATGATCCTTTTATTTATTTATCTTTTTTTCTGATGAGCATAGAATATGGCAACTTGATTTCCTAAAATTGATTCAGAAACTTATAAGATCTACAGAAGCTCCTTCTAGATATTTAAGAAGAGTCGAAGAAGGGCATAAAATGTGTAGGACATAACACAAAAATGTTCAGCTTTAAAATAGCCATCTTTAAATACTTATTTTCTTATCTCAGTGGTTAAATTCTATTCTGGGCTGATTCAATCTTTGTCTTTCTCCTACCCTACATGTTATGTGGGCAAAGAGGTGTGTGGGAAATGGGCTGACAGCTTCTCAAACCAGCCAGTGCAAGGGGCATGCATCCTCTGAGTCTTCATTGTTCTGCATTGTAATGAGGACAGGCTAGGTGTATGAGTATATTATCTATTCCCCCAATTTGGGGTATACCAGTAATGCCTGTGGGGAGAAGGAAATGGCAACCCACTCCAGTGTTCTTGCCTGGAGAATCCCAGGGATGGGGGAGCCTGGTGGGCTGCCGTCTATGGGGTCTCACAGAGTCGGACACAACTGAAGCGACACAGCAGCACCAGCAGCAGCAGTGATGCCTGTGACTATAACTTCCTGGTTTCTTATCCTGGTATTGGTTCAGTTCAGTTCAGTCCATCAGTTGTGTCTGACTCTTTGCGGTCCCATGAACCTTACTCAGCACGCCAGGCCTCCTTGTCCATCACCAACTCCCGGAGTTTACACAAAATCATGTCCATCGAGTTGGTGATGCCATCCACCCATCTCATCCTCTAATGCCCCCTTCTCCTCTTGCCCCCATCCCCATTCCCAGAGTCTTTTCCAATGAGTCAACGCTTCACACGAGGTGGCCAAAGTACTGGAGTTTCAGCTTCAGCATCAGTCTTTCCAATGAACACCCAGCACTGATCTCCTTTAGGATGGTCTGGTTGGATCTCCTTGCAGTCCAGGGGACTCTCGAGAGTCTTCTCCAATACCACATTTCAAAAGCATCAATTCTTCAGCACTCAGCTTTCTTCACAGTCCAGCTCTCACATCCATACATGACCACAGGAAAAACCATAGCCTTGACTAGGCGAACCTTTGTTGGCAAAGTAATGTCTCTGCTTTTGAATATGCTATCTAGGTTGGTCATAACTTTCCTTCCAAGGAGTAAGCGTCTTTTAATTTCATGGCTGCAGTCACCATCTACAGTGATTTTGGAGGCCAGAAAAACAAAGTCTGACACTGTTTCCACTGTTTCCCCATCCATTTCCCATGAAGTGATGGGATCAGATGCCATGATCTTCGTTTTCTGAATGTTCAGCTTTAAGCCAACATTTTCACTCTCCTTTTTCACTTTCATCAAGAGGCTTTTTAGTTCCTCTTCACTTTCTGCCATAAGGGTGGTGTCATCTGCATATCTCAGGTGATTGATATTTCTTCTGGCAATTCCAGCTTGTGCTTCTTCCAGCCCGGCATTTCTCATACTCCACATATAAGTTAAATATCCTGGTATGGGCATGTGTATCTCCCTCCCTGACATTCTTCCTTTCCACTTCTGCTTCTATGACTCTACTGGAGTGGGGTGCCATCACCTTCTCTGACTAACCCTTGTACCTCCCTCTAATCTAGGTGTTGTATAATTCTTTTATACATCAATGGAGTCAATTAGCTAATATTATGTTGAGTGAAGTTTTTAAAGAACATAAGTGTGTTTTTATTTTTCTTTACCAATAGTGGCTCCAGTTTCAGTATCTCTGTACCTGAAAATAACATTCCTGCCTCCCATTAGGAGCCCAAGACCAGATAATAGAAAGACATAAAAATTACCTTTATTCTACTGTTTACAAAGAGACTATGTGCATTTGCACTGTTATATGGGGAGTGGTGTAGAAATACTGAAAGAGAATAGGCTTATAAATAGTTTATTCAAATGATAATTCCACTTAAGCCTTTATCAAAATAGCTTCTTTGATGTAAATGTAGTACCAAAAACCATGATAAAAGTATTGAGAAAACCATTCATATAATTAATTTTAGGCTATGGGTATAGTTAGATCCCCTATATTCACTGATTGAGAAATATATATATAATACTTGCTCACAAACTATGCATTCTTTTATTTTGAAAAATTCTGAGTTACAGATTTAAAAACCTTATTTGATTTTAAACATTGTACTGTGTGAAAGGTAATATTCTTTGACATACCTGTGTGAAGTTTTGCCAGTTTCATGTCATGATGTAAAAGTAAAACTGTTTGCAAGTCAAACGATCCCCTTACAGTTCAAACTCTCAAACTGTGAATACTGTGGGAGGCTTCTTGGCATACAGACTTCTTCCACCTGCTCTTAGATGAAACATAAATGTGAACCAGAGGAGATGTGATTTTCAGTGCTAAGTAGAAAGCATTTAGGGTATGACTTTGCATTGGAAAACTACCAGTGTGCCCAATTACATGTTGATACTTTAATATTTCCCTTTACCAATCTGAGAATTTTGCCTAGATTCTTTGGCTAAAAAAAAAGAAAAAAGCAAAACAAGACTCTCAGTTGTTTGATTTACATACTCAAAGTAGACAAACTTAATAGAAAGTTTGAGGCAATAATATAGGAAATTCAAGTTAAAAAAATGCTATTGGGTTTAATATTGTTTAAGTTTTAAAATTTTATTTAATTGACTGGAATCTTTGGATCCAAATGCATTTTCATTAACTATAGAAGCAAGTTTAAAAGAAAGTAGTTGAATAGAACCATGGTACCCTGAAAGAGTTCATTCATTTTTTTCATATATATTATTTATAAGTACAGATGACACAGGAAGTGATAAAAAATGAGTTGTATACCACCTTAAATTATTAATGTAAGATTTAGAACACTCAGCACTGAGCACCTTTTCTTGAACTGTTCCATTCCCTCCAGATGTTTTATAAAGGCACTGTCTTGTTAGTAAAGTTGATTCATTTAGATTCAGAACTTTGAAGTAGATTAATATTAAAAACAATGTTTTTTCACTGAAAAAGAAACTAAAAATAAAACTTGGAGTTTTTGGTATCTCTTAACATAATTATAAAGCAAACTCTAACACATTCTAAAGGAGATCAGCCCTGGGTGTTCTTTGGAAGGAATGATGCTAAAGCTGAAACTCCAGTACTTTGGCCACCTCATGTGAAGAGTTGACTCATTGGAAAAGACTCTGATGCTGGGAGGGATTGGGGGCAGGAGGAGAAAGGGACGACGGAGAATGAGATGGCTGGATGGCATCACCGACTCGATGGACATGAGTTTGAGTGAACTCAGGGAGATGGTGATGGACAGGAAGGCCTGGCGTGCTGCAATTCATGGGGTCGCAAAGAATTGGACACGACTGAGTGACTGAACTGAACTGAACACAACAAAAGAAGATATTAACCTAAACAAACAAGAAAAATATGACTTTAGAATATGACTAAAATATGACTTTTAGATACTATGACTTTAAGTCATAGTATCATACAAGACATGGTTTCTGAGACATACCTCCTTTTATGCAGTTTAGTCATTAAAACTTTTCTTGGAGTCTGAGATCTACTATGTTTCCCTTATTTCTTAACTTTGTTTAAGAAGGATTTCTATTTTTTTACAACTAAGGCTACTGATATATTTTAGTTTAAACAAGATTCTCATTTTCCTTTGTTTTAATAGTAAAACTCAAACCTAGCTCAATACTGCCTACGTCTTTGTGACCCCATGCACTGTAGCCAACCAGGCTCATCTGTCCATGAAATTTTCCAGGCAAGAATACTGTAATGGGTTTCCATTGCCTACTCCAGGGTATCTTCCTGACCCAGGAATTGAACCTGAATCTCTTGCATCTCCTGCATTGGCAGGCAGGTTCTTTACCACTAGCACCACTTGGGAAGACCTTGTTTTAATAATAAAGGCCCTTTAATAATAAAGGACCTATTAAATGCACCTTTAATTTTGAGGTGCATTTCATACTCTCAAATATGTGAATTTATAATTGGAGCATTAATAACTCCCTTTAAATATACTCTTAAAATATTAGTACTTTAATCAATAAAGACAAATCTTGGGAAACAAATTGACAAAGTAAAAAACAAATATCAACACAGGAGCATTATTAGGCTACAGAATTATTTTATAAAATAATATAGCTTAACTATATGAAAACCTTTAACTTTTTTCAATTTGGATGATTTAAAGAAGCTATGCCCAAATATTTGGTATAAAAAAACTGTGATTAATAGCAATTAATACTGGGACTCATTCTAAGGATATACACTGTAATCATTAATTGCAATATTTTGGCAACATTTGAAAATAAATATTTATTATGGAAGCATTTAGAAATAAAATGAACTGTCTAATCATGCAACTTTTCAAAATGATAAAATAAAAGAAGTAGATTCAGCTGTTGATTACTACTTATAGTATAGGTACTTTCAAAAACTTGTAGTTAACTTTCCTGTATATTTTAGAGTACTTTCAGATCAGATCAGATCAGATCAGTCGCTCAGTCGTGTCCGACTCTTTGAGACCCCATGAACCGCAGCACGCCAGGCCTCCCTGTCCATCACCAGCTCCCGGAGGTCACTCAGACTCGCATCCATCGAGTCAGTGATGCCATCCAGCCATCTCATCCTCTGTCGTCCCCTTCTCCTCCTGCCCTCAATCCCTCCCAGCATCAGAGTCTTCTCCAATGGGTCAACTCTTCGCATGAGGTGGCCAAAATACTGGAGTTTCAGCTTTAGCATCATTCCTTCCAAAGAAATTCCAGGATTGATCTCCTTCAGAATGGACTGGTTGGATCTCCTTGCAGTCCAAGGGACTCTCAAGAGTCTTCTCCAACACCACAGTTCAAAAGCATCAATTCTTCGGCGCTCAGCCTTCTTCACAGTCCAGCTCTCACATCCATACATGACCACAGGAAAGACCATAGCCTTGACTAGGCGAACCTTTGTTGGTAAAGTAATGTCTCTGCTTTTGAATATGCTATCTAGGTTGGTCATAACTTTCCTTCCAAGGAGCAAGCGTCTTTTAATTTCATGGCTGCAGTCACCATCTGCAGTGATTTTGGAGCCCAGAAAAACAAAGTCTGACACTGTTTCCACTGATTCCCCATCTATTTCCCATGCAGTGATGGGACCAGATGCCATGATCTTCGTTTTCTGAATGTTGAGCTTTAAGCCAACCTTTTCACTCTCCACTTTCACTTTCATCAAGAGGCTTTTTAGCCCCTCTTCACTTTCTGCCATAAGAGTGGTGTCATCTGCATATCTGAGGTTATTGATATTTCTCCCGGCAATCTTGATTCCAACTTGTGTTTCTTCCAGTCCAGCATTTCTCATGATGTACTCTGCATATAAGTTAAATAAACAACAGGCTCTAAATAGTAACAGTGAAGAAGCTGAAGTTGAACGGTTCTATGAAGACCTACACGAACTTTTAGAACTGATACCATAAAAAGACGTCCTTTTCATTGTAGGGGACTGGAATGCAAAAGTAGGAAGTCAAGAAACACCTGGAGAAACAGGCAAATTTGGCCTTGGAGTACAGAATGAAGCAGGGCAAAGTCTAATAGAGTTTTGCCAAGAGAATGCACTGGTAAGGACAAACACCTTCCTCCAAAAACACAAGAGAAGACTCTACATATGGACATTACCAGATAGTCAACACTGAAATCAGATTGATTATATTCTTTGACCAAAGAAGGAGAAGCTCTATACAGTCAGCAAAAACAATACTGGGAGATGACTGCGGCTCAGATCATGAACTCCTTATTGCCAAATTCAGACTTAAATTGAAAAAAGTGGGGAAAACCACTAGACCATTCAGGTATGACCTAAATCAAATTCCTTATGATTATACAGAGGAAGTGAGAAATAGATTTAAGGAACTAGATTTGATAGACCGAGTACATGATGAACTATGGACGAAGGTTCCTGACATTGTAAGAAGACAGGGATCAAGATCATCCCCATGGAAAAGAAATGCAAAAAAGCAAAATGCCCGTCTGAGGAGGTCTTACAAATAGCTGTGAAAAGAAGAGAAGAGAAAAGCAAGGGAGAAAAGGAAAGATATAAGCATCTGAATGCAGAGTTCCAAAGAATACCAAGGAGAGATAAGAAAGCCTTCCTCAGCGATCAATGCAAATAATAGAGGAAAACAACAGAATGGGAAAGACTAGAGGTCTCTTCAAGAAAATTAGAGATGCCAAGGGAACATTTCATGCAAAGATGGGCTTGATAAAGGACAGAAATGATATGGACCTAACAGAAGCAGAAAATATTAAGAAGAGGTGGCAAGAATACACAGAAGAACTGTACAAAAAAGATCTTCATGACCCAAATGATCACGATGGTGTGATCACTGACCTAGAGCCAGACATCCTGGACTGTGAAGTCAAGTGGGCCTTAGAAAGCATCACTACGAACAAAGCTAGTGGAAGTGATGGAATTCCAGTTGAGCTATTCCAGATCCTGAAAGATGATGCTGTGAAAGTGCTGCACTCAATGTGCCAGCAAATTTGGAAAACTCAGCAGTGGTCACAGGATTGGAAAAGGTCAATTTTCATTCCAATCCCAAAGAAAGGCAATGCCAAAGAATGCTCAAACTACTTCACAATTGCACACATCTCACATGCTATTAAAGTAATGCTCAAAATTCTCCAAGCCAGGCTTCAGCAACACATGAATCGTGAACTTCCATATGTTCAAGCTGGTTTTAAAAAAGGCAGAGGAACCAGAGATCAAATTGCCAACATCTGCTGGATCATAGAAAAAGCAAGAGAGTTCCAGAAAAACATCTATTTCTGCTTTATTGACTATGCCAAAGGCTTTGACTATGTGGATCACAATAAACTGTGGAAAATTTTTCAAGAGGTGGGAATACCAGACCACCTGACCTGCCTCTTGAGAAATGTATATGCAGGTCAGGAAGCAACAGTTAGAATTGGACATGGAACAACAGACTGGTTCCAAATAGGAAAAGGAGTACATCAAGGCTGTATATTGTCACCCTGCTTATTTAACTTATATGCAGAGTACAACATGAAAATCACTGGGCTGGAAGAATCACAAGCTGAACAAGATTGCCAGGAGAAATATCAATAACATCAAATATGCAGATGACATCACCCTTATGGGAGAAAGTAAAGAGGAACTAAAAAGCCTCTTGATGAAAGTGAAACTGGAGAGTGAAAAAGTTGGCTTAAAGCTCAACATTCAGAAAACGAATATCATGACATCTGGTCCCATCACTTCATGGGAAATAGATGGGGAAACAGTGGGAACAGTGTCAGACTTTATTTTTCTGGGCTCCAAAATCACTGCAGATGGTGACTGCAGCCATGAAATTAAAAGACACTTATTCCTTGGAAGGAAAGTTATGACCAACCTATATAACATATTGAAAAGCAGAGATATTACTTTGCCAACAAAGGTCCATCTAGTCAAGGCTATGATTTTTCCAGTAATCATGTATGGATGTGAGAGTTGGACTGGGAAGAAAGCTGAGCACAGAAGGATTGATGCTTTTGAACTGTGGTGTTGGAGAAGACTCTTGAGAGTCCCTTGGACTGCAAGGAGATCCAACCATTCCATTCTGAAGGAGATCAGCCCTGGCTGTCCTTTGGAAGGAATGATGCTCAAGCTGAAACTCCAGTACTTTTGCCACCTCATGGAAAGAGTTGACTCACTGGAAAAGACCCTGATGCTGGGAGGGATTGGGGGCAGGAAGAGAAGGGGATGACAGAGGATGAGATGACTGGATGGCATCATGTACTCGATGGACATGAGTTTGAGTGAACTCTGGGAGTTGGTGATGGACAGGGAGGCTTGGTGTTCTGTGATTCATGGAGTGGTAAGGAGTTGGACACGACTGAGCAACTGAACTGAACTGAACATGCTCTAAATAACATGATGCTAAGTTTGGGGTTGAGAATATTACCCAACTACCTAAGTAACTCCTGGAATAAATTTGTAAATATACTGATAATTTTTTTCAGTTTTCCCATAAACGCAACTAACTTTTCTTATTTCTCTGGCATTGCAACACCAATTTTTTACTTTGTTATTATTTATTTCCAACTTTATTTTCATATTTTTCATATAAAGACAGTTTCATCTGTGGCTACAGGGATAGGAAGTATTAGCAACACAGAATAACCATGACCACATGTAAAACAGGTCATGTACCCCAACTGGAAGCTACGAGACACCATCTCTAGACTTTCCTTGGCAATGTATATTGAGCACACACTCTCCTTTTCACATGAGCTTCTAGTCTGGAGATCACAATTGGGAACTGGTTTGGTGTCACAGCATGCTGTCAGTGCACATTATTTGATGAATGTTCAGCCGTAACACCAAAAGAGAAGGTACTGGGGACACAGTGGTGCATCTAGGGCCAGTTTCATTAAACTCTGGATTTTGAGTTGCCTAGCTTCAAGTTCCATCTCACTTTAAAGAAGCTTATATTAAGTTTTCCTTTCACTTGAATTTTAAAAATAATATATCAGCAACCTAAAAGTCCAAGAGCAAGGTAGGCTCTAAGGCATCAATTTCTAAGATCATGAGCTAAGGTACCATTTAGGGTACTGGTCTCTTTCTCAACTATCCCTTCTTTTTTGTCTTTTGTTGGTTCCCTGCTTCCAAAGGATTTTATTATACATCCCCAAATCATATGTGCCTAAAATAGTGTACCTCTTCAGCACTGCAAGTTATATCTCAGAAAGTAAAGGTGAAAGTGAAGTTGTTCAGTCATTTCTGACTCTTTACGACCCCATGGACTGTAGCCTACCAGGCTCCTGCCTCCATGGGATTCTCCAGGCAAGAGTACTGGAGTGGGTTGCCATTTTCCTTCTCCAGGGGCTATTCCTGACCCGGGGATCAAACCTGGGTCACCCACATTCCAGGCAGACACTTTAACCTCAGAGCCACTAGGGACTCAAATATATTCAAATTCAGAAATAATTGAATATAACATTAAGAGATCTCAGACTATCGTCTGTTTGCAATATAGCTTAAAAAAAACAAATGAACAGGAAGTGAAGGAAATGTATACAAGTTCATGTAGCATTATAACAAATTTATCTCCCCTCTTTTAATATATATATATATATATATATATATATATATATTTACTTGACACCATACTGTCTACCAAATATATTAAGCAACTTCATTACTTTTGAGGCTATACAAGAAGCAGAAACCATATGATATGGAGGATTTGTTTGTTATTCTGTATAGCATGACATTTTCTCTGTTCATTTTCTCTGTTTTCCTGCCTTATTCTCCTCTTTCTCTTTCTTATCTTAGACTCCTTTACCCTACTGAGTTTACTCTATGATCTTCCAGCAGCATCAGAGGGAGCTAGAATAAAAATAAAAATTTTATAGTGTAGTAATTAGAGTAACAGGTAGAAAGATCACTGAGTACATGGCTCAGTCTAAATTCTTGCAGATGTTTCTGACTGAATTCTTGCCAACTGAGTTTGAAAGCAATATATGACTGTTTCAGGATGCCACAGACAATCAACTTTCCTTTTCTGCACTTTTAAGGCCAAGCAACTTGCAATCAACATAATAAAACAACTTACATCTCTCCACTGTACTGAACCAAAGACGACGTTTCAAAATTGGGTGACTTTTTCAAAAACTCTCACTCTAAAACTTTTTCAAAAGCATGATTGTGTTATTATTATAAGCAAATGTAGCCCTTAAATCATAATTATCTACATTTCAAACATCTGTTGATAATTAGCACTCTCATTCATACATAATTATTTTTAGTCCAAAATTGTCCCAGGCATTTTGGATTGTGAGATTGTCTAGCTACTTAAATAAAAGTATAGATATTCTTAGATTCATCCTAACACTAATACACCAGAGTCTACAATGGAGGGTCTTATACCCATAATTTTATAAGACTCCCAAGTAATTTGTATACTCAGGCAGATTTGTAAAATACGGATTTGCTCTTGAAGTAAATTTAAAGTTGAAGCTCTCCTGCTTCTTCTTTAACTTCTGTACCTGAAAGTGTAGTAACTATATTCTGTTTTTTAGTAAATCTGTTCCTCAGTCTATTCTAGAGTCTACATCTTCTGCCTGTGTCCTTCATACAAATTCTTGTTCCTAGAATTATACTGCTTTCCCTATATTTTTGTTTCCTTGATGCAGTTACATCATGAAGTTACCTTTGGTTTGAGTAGGCTACATGATGTGAGATAAAATCAGTTTTCAACACTCGCATATTGCCATTTATTTAGGTTCTCAGCTACTTACATGCTTTTTAGTGTATGTCAGTTTGGGTGCTGGTTGGGAAACAAGAGAGATATACTGTAACTAACTAAGTAATAAAAAGGAACTTATTGGAAGGTTATCTAGAGGTTCAGAGAATTATTAAAAAGACTAAATAAAAAAGTTTAGAAAATTGTCAGGAAAAATGAAACCGAGGCAATGTAGCACTTATAAGTATCATTTCACAGAAACCGATTCTTTTGGATGCTCTCAATACTCCTCGTTCATTGGCTTCCAGCATCATCTCTACTCTAATCTCTATACCATTGCTGTGATTAACCATTTATTTTTAAGCTAATCTTTCAATATGTAAAGTTAAAAATAGGAGCATTTAAATGGGTGACTGTAGGTCATGAGCCTATAAGTCTCTAAGAGCTGAAAAAAGTAAGTATTCATCCATGGTATAAGCAGAAGAATAGTTCAAAATAACATAATAGGAGAACAAGTTACAATAGGTAATCTGTTCACATGCTGAGTAATAGACTTAAAATGAATGACTATAATAGTCTACAACTTGGCTGCTCGACATACACATAAACCATACTTCCTGTACATAAACTTCCAAACCAAAAATTTTCCTCCAAGAAATATAATGCAATAATTCCCTTCTCAGTGCAAATTTCATTCATATATAACCATGTGAACCAAAGGAAGCAAACCCATAAGCAATAAGGATATATTATATTGTACAACAGAGAAATATAGCCATCATATTGTAATACTTTAAGTGGAGTATAAGCTATAAAAATATTGCAACACTATGTTATACAGGTGAAATATATAATACTGTAAATCAACTATATTCCAATTAAAAAAGGGTGGCAGACTCAACAATTCTAAACCCATAGAACTATTTCATACAATTCTAAGTTCAAGATATAGTGATATTGTTCATTTGTCATCTGATTCTGATCTAATGCCTAAATATTATCTCACATATGGGTTAGGTTCAACTGGTAACCAGAAACAAAATTATTTTTCCAAAATATATATTAGAGGGAAGGAGTAATATATATATTAGAAAAGCAAGGCATTTATTCTAAAGGATAGTTCATCATTTCTACAACTAATAAAACCATAGATTGAATTCATAATTTTTCTCCTCCACCAACTGTACTCCTTTGATTTCAACCTGTAACTCACCTAGTAAGGTGCTAGCTAAATCTTTTTTTTTTTTTTTTTTTGTAACATAAACCTTTACTTCTAAATGATATGAACTTATGGTGGTACTGCTTTTATACTTTTGCATTAATGTTCACTGGCTCAGAGGTTAGAGCATCTGCCTCCAATGCGGGAGACCTGGATTTGATCCCTTGGTCAGGAAGATCCCCTAGAGAAAGAAATGGTAACCCACTCCAGTATTCTTGCCTGGAGAATCCCATGGACAGAGAAGCCTGGTAAGCTACAGTCCACGGGAGTCGCAAAGAGTCGGATACAACTGAGTAACTTCACTCATTATTACATTAAAAAAAAAAAAAAAAAGAAATATCCCCCAATAAAATGTGGACTCCATCCAAATTCTGCCACTTTTTCAATCTGTGAAAATAATCCAAATTAACATCAAAATTTCCATTTTTCTCCAAATGGCATGATAATCCTCAAAAGGCAAGTTACTGTCATCTTTTCTAACTCAATGTCATGGATCCACTAGCAGAAACCTGTATTTGAGGTACTAAAATCTCTAAGTTGCACAAGATGACAGTCCTAGAAATAGTAATTTAATCTTCTGTGAATGGGTACTTAGAAACAACTATGAAAGTTATCATCTTCTACTTCTATGCATTACTTCTAGACCTATGCAGACTACACTTTTCATAATGCTGTCGACAACTGATACATGACCTGGAAAACTTAATGATTTCTGTGGACATTATGCCACTGCTGTCTTTGCTGTGTAAAGGCTACCTCAGTCAAAAGTCTTGCTCTGTAAAAATACTAATCTGGTTTGTAATCATTTAATCAGTATGTGGAGTTTGTTACTCGTAGAGTCACAAAGGGAAGAAATATTTTTGAAACCTGAATGAGTATCTATTCAAGTGAGGACAAACTGCCACATTCTCTAAGACAAAAGGAATAAATAAAATTGTTTTAAAGCTGTCCTTTGCATGTTATACAAGATTAGAGCCTTGAGGCTGCTAACTTCTACTAGCAGGTTTGTGTACTCAGTGGCAGCAATAACTAAAATAGCTATAGTTATGGGAGGTTCATGCCATTGTTTTTCTGCATAGCCTGCTCTTTGCAAAATAACTTCTTGCTTGTGATGTCCTTGTGAAAGCATTTCAGTGGCACTTGAAGGAGTATCACATGTATTTCATTTAAAAAACTTTGTGCAGCTGATTATTAAAATTTCCTCTGACATAACAGCCTTTTGATAAGAATTCACATGTGACATAAATATGTTCACACTCTAGGCCATTATACAAACATCTTTGCAAGAATCCTCTTCATTCTTTCTGATTTCTAAAACTTGCTTTTTTCATTTCCTTGGATATCCTACAAAATTAACCATCCATACTATGAACTGTGGAGTATCCTGACATTACGCCTTATCTACAAATGGATGATAAGATGTACCACTCTAAGGAACATCTCTTGGCAAGCCATCCCTCATCCACATGGCCTTCAGAACTGTTCCTGAGACGGCTATATTGCCATCACAATGCATTTCTCATTGTTAAACTAGTATATAAGGCAGAATGATTAATAAAATGTTATTTTCCACCTCCATTGCCAGATGATCAAAGACAATTCCTTATAGAAAAGTGTGACTTGAAGAAGAGACACTAACCTTGTAGGAAAAATCATAGTAGGAAAGTTAATGACCTTATTTGATCATGCAACTTATTTGTGCATAACAGAAAATAACAAATATACTTCAAGTTCTGTTTTAGGATAGTGTGTACTTGAAACTATATAAATTCAACAAAAACAATTCATAAAGAACATATAGGGTCATATGATAATACAGTGACCATTTAGTATTCTTTAGTACTCTTCCATGGCCCGTTACCAACTTAAAAGCTATTTCTGAAAATTATCATGGTAATATGCAAAAGATGGCATGATCTAACTTGGAAATTAAAGCCTCTATTTTGATTTCCAATTGTAGTTTGTTAAAGTTTCTGTAGATCATTCTGAAATGTCATAAATGCTTTGGTGTTAGTTTGGTGGGTCAAAGAGCCAAATGACAGACTCACTGAGGTATCATGAAAGTTAACTAGAGAAGCTTATCTTTCTGTCAATCTCTTCTAGGTTTGGCTGTCTTTCAGACCACAAAGTGAACAGATTAAACAAATCTCTATGTCTTCTTTTTAATGATAATGAGGCAAAGAAATAACAATTTATTCTCTGATGTGGAAGAATCATATAAATTTCCTGGTATGAATTCCTACATATTTTGTGTAATACATTTTCCCCTCTTTGATAAAAATATTACTCTGTCATTTAAGCTACTTGTTAATTTTAATTCTACAGTCCTATTGACAATGTTATCAGTATAGTGAGTTCATAAGTTGACATCTTTTGGAGTGAGAAGACACTAAAGATCCCTGAGGACTAAGTGATACCAAGTTTGAAATGACCTAACCCTCAGAAAATATATTAACGTACTCTGGTGTACTGCTGCTGCTGCTGCGTCGCTTAAGTCGTGTCCGACTCTGTGCGACCCCATGGACAGCAGCCCACCAGGCTCCCCCATCCCTGAGATTCTCCAGGCAAGAACACTGGAGTGGGTTGCCATTTCCTTCTCCAATGCATGAAAGTGAAAAGTGAAAGTGAAGTCTCTCAATCGTGTCCGACTCTGTGCGACCCCATAGACAGTAGCGCACCAGGCTCCTCCGTCCGTGGGATTTTCCAGGCAAGAGTACTGGAGTGGGGTGCCATTGCCTTTTCCTGGGTGTGCCTACTAGGCTAAAGCAAACTATAACATGCAATGGTAAGCCACTCCAGTACTCTTGCCTGGAGAGTCCCATGGATGGAGGAGCCTGGTAGACTGCAGTCCATGGGGTCGCTACGAGTTGGACACGACTGAGCGACTTCACTTTAACTTTTCAATTTGACACAATGGAGAAGGAGATGGCAACCCACTCCAGTGTTCTTGCTTGGAGAATCCTAGGGACGGCAGAGCCAGTTGGGCTGCCATCTATGGGGCCGCACAGAGTCACACACAACTGAAGTGACTTAGCATAGCATAGCAAAGAGAGCATCCTATATTAACAGTGAGATGCAAGTTGATAGGAAATGAATTGATTTGCTCCAGAAAGACTTTCTCTAGAATAGAATGAGCTACAATTATGGTTTTATGCACTATCAACCTCCAAGATTTCTTAAATTTCTGTTCAAACTAAGTGATTTAAGTTGGCTTGTAATAACAATCACCATCTTCATATATTAAAACTCTCTAAACACCTATGGTTCAGGCAAAGATATGAAACTGCTTTTGATAAACTAATTTGGTGGTGACAAAGAACTCCAGAGGTAGTACTTAAGTTATTACTTTACTCTTTAGAACAAGGAATCAATTCAATGATATGAGTATTATGAAAATTCCTAATGATATCTTTTATAATTTTACACCTAAAATTTGCTACTGTTACAATTAAATGGGTTCAGGATTTCAATAAGTCAAACATATATGTTGGCTTTGTTGAAGGAAAGGGGACCCCTTCCAGGGCCTGAAACTGGGCTCTTGTCTAACATTCAGAAATGAACTATCCAAGGAGACACTTGTACTGACAAAGCAAGAGATTTTATTGGAAAGAGACACCCAGGTGGAGAGCAGTAGGGTAAGGGAACCCAGGAGAACAGCTGGCTCAAAGTCCCGGGTTTTATGATGATGGGATAAGTTTCCCGGTTGTCTTTAGCCAATCATTCTGACTCAGAGTCCTTCCTGGTGGTGCACACCTTGTTCAGCCAATATAGATGCCAGAGAGAAGGACTCTGGGAGACTGTCAGACATGTGGTGTCTCCTTTTGACCTTTCCTGAACTCTTCTGGTTATGACCAACCTAGATAGCATACTGAAAAGCAGAGACATTGCTTTGCCAACAAAAGTCCGTCTAGTCAAGGCTATGGTTTTTCCAGTGGTTATGTATGGATGTGAGAGTTGGACTGTGAAGAAAGCTGAGCACCGAAGAATTGATGCTTTTGAACTGTGGTGTTGGAAAAAACTCTTGCGAGTCCCTTGGACTGCAAGAAGATCCAATGAGTCCAATCTAAAGTAGATGAACCCTGGGAGTTCTTTGTAAGGAATGATGCTAAAGCTGAAACTCCAGTATTTTGGCCACCTCATGCAAAGAGTTGACTCATTGGAAAAGACTCTGATGCTGGGAGGGATTACGGGCAGGAGGAAAAGGGGACGACAGAGGATGAGATGGCTGGATGGCGTTACCGACTCCATGGATGTGAGTCTGAGTGAACTCTGGGAGTTGGTGATGAACAGGGAGGCCTGGCGTGCTGTGATTCATGGGGTCGCAAAGAGTCGGACACAACTGAGCAACTGAACTGAACTGAACTCTTCTGGTTGGTGGAGGCTTATTAGTTCCGTGTTCCTTACCAGGACTTCCTGCCATAAAACAACTCAAACAATGATTACTATGGTGCCTGGCCAGGGTGGGCAGTTTCAATCAGTGTGCTTCCCCTAACAGCTTCAGGTCAAATTCCATTTACATATCTTTTCTTCTATAAAGCTATATTCTAGCCAATTGACCACTCTGATATTCTGGGTATCTAGTAAATGTGAGCTCAGAGCATTTTGTTTTAATTCTTCAAATACATTTGTTTTTCCCATTGCTTAGTTTTCTTGGTAAAAATACCATGATAATTTTGCATCACCTTGGAAAAAGATTCATAGTATGTTTTTTTCTGTTATTATTTTAAGGTCATCTTTCAAATATATACCAGTCTTGTAGCTATATGATATTTACATATGTAAGATATAGATATATATACATATAATATTTAATGCAAAATAGCATTTCCTGCTTCAAAATAAATACCATATATGTTAGAATGCAAACATGATGAAATACAACTTTTAGGACAGATGAGGTGGAATCAAAAGAAATGTAAGTGGTTCACATACTGAGGATATGCTGGGAAATATATCATCTTTAGCAAACAGTATGGTGGGCCAAAAAAGATAGAGAGATTTCTGTTTTCAATAATAATGAACTAGATGGTGAGAAAGAACTTCTTGCTGAGAAAAACTATTTATTGAACTAAGTAAAAATGCATCAGAGAACAAGTCAGTGAATCAGTGTGAAATCAGGGTCTGGGAGAGGAGAGAAGATTAATGGGTGAATGGACATCTGAGATCTTTTATTTTATAAATACATGATGATTTGGAAGTAGCATCTGTGAAGTGGGGAGCTGAGGGAAGTTTTCCACAGCCTTATGGACATAGAAGGAGAAGCTTAGAGTTCAAGGCTACCTGGGGCCAGGGGGAAACATAGAATTTGGAATGGACTCTCCAACAGCTACAGTAATGGAATAAAAGTGAGCTAGATAGAAATATCTTACTTAAACTGAAGTCAGTTTCAAATCATCTCATCCTCATAATATTGCCAAATGACAAATTCTCTCTGGATGAAATTTATATAATCTAGAGCCTCAAATTATCTTCATAAAGTATAATAATATATGGCAAGCACTTAAAATTAACCAGGTACAAACATTTTGTTTGTTTGTACAAGCAAAATATGAATGAAAATCAAGAGAAGCACTAGCTAGATGTACTGACCCGTGGTGGATACAGATAGTGAAGTTATCAGTGACAGACTTTAAAAGCAGCAATGATTAGCATGCCTAAGAAGCTAAAAGACCAAAGAAATACACAGAGAGAAAGAATGTTGGCAGGGAACCAGAATTTATAATAAAAATGTAATTATATCTAAGACATAATAAATGAAATTAAAACCCAGTAAATTCATTGAAGATCAGATGAGACACTGTTGAAAAAAATTATTAAACTAGAAGATACACTCCGCCCCCAAAATATAACATGCAGAATAAAAGATATATATGCAAATAATTGTGAAAGATTTGGGATTATATCCAGCTTGTGATTCAGACAAAGTATTCTTTATCAGTTTCTTAGATGCTGCCAGAAAGGGGGAGATTCTTCACTTGGGAACAATGAACTTTAGTAGAGAGCACAGCAGGTAACATGGTAGCTATCCACTATCCTCCCCATTCCTCACAAATTCCATGGGGATGGTGCTGAGGTAGACCAGGTAGATGCTGGATTTGTTTCACAGCTAAGACAGATTTTGCTTAGCAAACCCCTACTCTTCTAAGGAAGTTGCAAGCAAGTCTATTCAACTGTTCCTCTAGAGGTAAATCTTACCTTTATTTCTCTGGACAAAAAAGAATTCTTCCTTCTACCATGGGGAAGACACCATCTCTATATTCCAATGTTATTTGCTTAATCAATCTCCTTGAAAATAGGCTGAATCAAAATCTGTCCCAAGATAAACATGGGGAATTGCCCACAAGCAACACATATCCCTCACTTCTGCATCATCACAGCTTCTGGAAATTTTTATTTTGAATATATCACCCCATTGTCTACTCTTGTTAGTCTGAAAGACATGGGCTGACAGTCACTAAGACTCCAATGATCAGGGTTATAAGTAGCAGGATAAGGCTCATCAGTATGTACCTCAGTACTATGTAAGTACTATGTAAGTACAGTAAAAGTACTGATATTATTTATAATAACCTCCAGGCAAAAAAAACTGCTTGGGATTCCCAGGTGGCTTAGGGTAAAGATTCCATCTACAAAAGAGGAGATGCAGATTCAATACCTGCATCAGGAAGATCCCATGGAGAAAGGAATGGCTACCCATTCCAGTATTTTAGCCTGGGAAATCCCATGGATAGAGGACCCTGGTGAGCTACAGCCCATAGGGTCACACAGAGTTGGACATGACTTAGTGACTAAACAAGCAACAAAGAAATTGCTCAAAAGATTCACACATAGAATACTCCTGAAAATTGATAGCACAAATTGAAACTACATGAACTAGTAGAAAGGAATCTCAGGAAATAATTTGGAGTGAAAAAGTCAAATACAAAAGGGTATTGCTGCTGCTAAGTCGCTTCAGTTGTGTCCGACTCTGTGTGACCCCATAGACGGCAGCCCACCAGGCTCCCCCGTCCCTGGGATTCTCCAGGCAAGAACACTGCAGTGGGTTGCCATTTCCTCCAATGCATAAAAGTGAAAAATAAAGGGGAAGTCACTCAGTTGTGTCCGACTCTTCGCAACCCCATGGACTGCAGCCCACCAGGCTCCTCTGTCCATGGGATTTTCCAGGCAAGAGTACTGGAGTGGGGTGCCATCGCCTTCTCCGACAAAAGAGTACATATATGTCTAACTCAAATTACATAAAGTTCAGTTCAGTTCAGTTGTGTCCGACTCTTTGTGAACCCATGAATCAGAGCACGCCAGGCCTCCCTGTCCATCACCAACTCCCGGAGTTCACCCAAACTCATGTCCATCAAGTCAGTGATGCCAACCAGCTATCTCATCCTCTGTCGACCCCTTCTCCTGCCCCCAACCCCTCCCAGCATAAGGGTCTTTTCCAATTAGTCAACTCTTTGCATGAGATGGCCAAAGTTAAAAAGAGAAAAAATTAATACATGCAGTTAGAAGTTTGACTAGTCTGGTTAGTCTCTGGGAGAAAACATCAGAGGGGTTGGGGACTGAGTGTAGTTTTTCTTAATCTGCACAGGGATTATATAGGGTTAAATGTATGGATATTTCATTGAGTTGTAGATCTAGGATTTTTCACTTGAATAAAATGGCCCAAAATAATCTGTAAGTCTATTAACAAAATAAGGAGAGAAAAGATGCAAATCATGACAACTAGTTAATACAGATATTGTATATTAAACAGTATAGATAAGGCATTTGATAAAAGTTAACATTCATTAGTGGTTAAAATACTTAGAAACTTATTGTAGAAATTCTCTATTCAAAAAAAAGGTATGAACAGAAAATTTACATTAAACAATATAGTTAATATGAAAGGTTGAACTCATTTTTTCTGAGTCAGAAAATAGAAAAGATGATTAATTTTTGCTACTTTCACTCAATATTTTACTGAAAGTCTTAGCCAATTAACTAGACAGAAATATTAATAGTACAAGAATTTAAAATAAATATAGCTTAATTATTCACAGATGAAATAATTGTGAATATCCCACATCAAACATGTCTGCAAATAGATGATCGAAGTTCAGTAAATTTATTAATGTATTTGAATGCAAGCTCAATGTGCAAAATCAACATACAATTGCAATATGCAAAATCAATTATTTTTATATAGAAAGAAATCAAACAGTTATAAAAGAAACACAATATAAAAGAATAAAATTAAAAGATGTCAAATATCTAAGAATTAATAATACAATAAATCTATCAATATATTGCTGAGTAAAATTGAAGATGTTAGCAAATGGAGAGATATATTCTTAAATTGAAGGTATTCAAATGGTGAAAATATACATTTTTCTAAATTGATCTACAATAAATTCAATATAAATCCAATGAAAACTATTGAGGCTTTCTTTTTTGAGTTAATTGTCAAGTTGACTCTAAAATGTGTTAAAAAAAATAAAAAGTTGTATAAAGTTTCAAAGAATCAAGAACAATAAAAATAAAATGAACAAAAATTACTTACTGTACTAGACATAATAATTTTTATAAAATAACACTAGTAAAGAAATCTGCTTTATTTCCTAAAGTATAGGCAAGGAAACTCAGGAATCAAAATAGCAATTTCAGAAAGAAACTCATTTAATTTAATACAAAATTAATATATCAAGACCGAGCAAAGATTACTTTAAATGGTCCTGTGTCAATCCAATAGTCATATATAAAATTATGAAGTTGACATTTACCTTATACCATTTGTACAAATTATTATTATTTTGCTGCTGCTATTGTATGCCTAAATGTGAAAATTAAGCCAATAAATCGTTCAGATTAGAGAATATCTTCATAAACTTATAGCAGGAAAAATTCATAACTAAAACTTAAAAAGTTGTAAACATTAAGAAACATCTTGCTAATCGATTATGTTTGAAAGAGCAACTTCTCTTCATTAAAAGGCAGAAAGTAATGAAAAAGTAAAGCAAAGAGGGGAGAAGCTAATTGCCACAAATATAGCTAGGTGCTTCTATTCGGAACAGAGAATTCCTAGAAATCAATAACAAAATGACAGAAAACACAGTTGAAAAGTTTTAGAAGTGCTTCAGGAAAAGAAGAAATGTCCAAGGTGGTCATTTGGCAAAAGTGCAAACTGAAAGAGACTCTGCCACCAACATCAGCACGGATACTAGCAGCTTATATATCATTAGACCTAGGACATGACTCTCCAAGGAAACATCCTTAGAATGGGTATTAGCAGAACTATATTTCCTGCAATGGGATTAGTCTTCAAAGCCCCCAGTGTTTCCATTGACAGTAATGAAATTTATCCAAGCAAGCCTGAGTAGTTTAAAAAAAAACCCTCTCAGGGTGTATGAATAGAATTGTATGAACAGAAGATCACTCAGAAAAGGTGAAGAAACAGTCCAAAACATTCCTAAAGCAACAGGGAAGGAATTGGACTGATACACCATTTTCTGAATGGGAAGAAATGGCACCAGAGATGCCATTCACAGAGGTGCTCTGCGAATATCCTATGTGATTGTTATGATAGCTCTCTTTTATGATCATCCTAGTATGGTCACAGAGATATCTTTACATACAAATAGATAGCAGTCAAGTAATATTGACCACAATCCAGAGGAAATTAATGAGCTATAATTCATTATGAAAACTCTATGCATTTGCTCCTAAGCTCTTCTTTTTTTTTTTTTTTTAGCCAACTTACTCTAATTTAAAATAAGCCTTCTGGGAAATCTGCAGTCTTCAGGATAAGCCAGACTCATATTATGAGACAATATTTTTGCTTACCATGACTGTTTTCCACAAAGGCCTTTGGCTGTTTAATGAACTAAGTCAGGAAAACTGAATCCCTCAAAGTTTCGCAATCACCTTATTTTGTCAATCCTTCAGAAAAGCTAGTTAAGTTTGAAAAAGCAGCCATTTGTTTAAAATCAAAAATGTTGACATTTGAAGGCATAGCTTTAGGAAAGAATTTTTTTTTTTCCCCCGCTTTTCAAAGAGTGAAGCAAGAGTTATTTTCTAGGAGTATGTTATTTTGTGTTAATTTAAGATGCTTCTTTGAGTGAGTGAAGTCTCTCAGTTGTGTCCGACTCTTTGCAACCCCATGGACTGTAGCCCACCAGGCTCCTTGGTCCATGGGATTTTTTCAGGCATGAATACTGGAGTGGGTTGCTATTTCCTTCTCCAGGGGATCTTCCCAACCCAGGGATCGAACCCAGGTCTCCCGCGTTGTAGGCAGACGCTTTACCGCTTCTTTAGTCCATAACAAATATAATTTTAAGCATATGAGGAAAATATTTTTAAATATCAAAGGATCAAAGGAGAAAAAAGATTGAAAATTAAAAAGGTGCCTTGAAAAAAGAGATACGGTGTAATTCCAAAACCTGAAAATGTCTTGCACAGATTTGTCCTTCAATTCGTATTATTTTGCCAGTGGACTAGCAAGCACCCTTGTCCTGAATCTGAATTTCTTCTCCACAACTATTGGACCTACTTTATTCCTCCCTTAGTCACCTCGCTACACTTTCTCATCAGATGACAGTTTCCCATCATGGAATTTTTGTTCTGTGGTTCATTAGTTCCCCCAGTGTTCCTATGCTGTTGCTAAGTCACAGGATGCCAAAGGCAACAAGATTTGATAAGAATATTAAATAAGCCAGAAAAGAAACCAAGATAGAATTAAAAATACTTTGGAATCCATTGAGAGTGTCTTGCAAGTATAAAAAAGAAACAAATTTTTCTTCATTTGAAATAAAATACAAATTCAAAACTTCATCATACTAGTGAAAACGTATTTCTGGAGACCAGTTTTAGAATTGTAATACACTTTAATCAATAAAACTGAAATAAATGCTGAAATTAAGTTTCTGTCAATCTAAGTAAATTAATGTTGAGATAATTGAATGAATAATTAGTTAATATTGAAATAAATTTTCTGTCAATTTGGGTAAATCTACAAATCATCATAAAGAATTCCATTTATCCTGCTTTAATCAAACAAATTAGAAATGATGGGAGCAAAAACAATATAGTCAAATCAGTCAGTTGGATATTTGACTATATTGTTTTTGCTCCCATCATTTCTAATTTGTTTGATTTTGATAGAAAAATATATTAAATGGTTCATTGAAACATAAATTTACCAGGTTAGAATGGGGTTGGCTATTTTCCTCCAATTGAGAGAGACAGGAATAAATGAAGACCACCCAAATGAGGACAAGACTACTCATGAAGAGCTTGCCCTCAAAATAATAAACTATATACCATCACTTGTGTTTGCCAGAGCCTTGAAGGCAGACAGAAAGAGTGAGAAGGCTTTATGCTGGAATGAAAGAAAGGGCTTCAGGTATGCCCTGATTGGAGATTGTTGTCATGGAGAAACTGGAGATCACCTACCTAGTGAGGTATCCTATATGAATGGTTAGAGCATATTTGATTTTCCTTGATTTTCTGTGGTTGGTTCTAAGTTGGAAGTAAAAGTAAAAAGGGTGGGGGAAACAGTCATCAAGTCCTGACCATTTGGAAAGCAATTGCTACAGTACTGCAGAGGTTGTGGTTTGACTTCCGGGCTATTGAATATGGGAGAGAGTTTTGGGTGTCAGAATTCTGTTTTCATGTATGATCTGGCCATTGTCCAATGGATTATTCAGTCTCTCATACTAACATAATGAATCTCATATTTTATTCTATTAGATATTTTAATGCTACCAATATATGTGCATTTTTTCAAGATATTTAACCCAATTTAGTGGCTAAAATTAATTTACATATAGAAAGATAGTGAATTTTCAAATATGGTTGAAACATTCACATCAATTTATATTTACTTTGTACCTAATGCATAGTGTCAAAGTGTTAGTCACTCAGTCATGTCTAGCTTTATGCAACCATGGCCTGTAGCCCACCAGGGTCCTCTGTCCATGGAATCCTCTAGGCAAGAATACTGGAGTGGATAGCCATTCCCTTCTTTAGGGGATCTTCCCAACCCAGAGATCAAACCCAGGTCTCTTGCATTGTAGGTGGACACTTTATCATCTGAGCCATGAAAGAAGTCAATCCTAACACATAAAGAGAAACATATGTAAGAAGAAATGTATACCCTTTGTTACCAAAAGCAGAATGAAATGCCTTTTGACACTGAAAGTCTTGGCAGATTTTTAGGTAGCAACTTGGTTTCTAGAGAAATAAGTGCCTGTGAGAAGAGTAGTTTTTTCTCATCACTTATATAATGTAAGTCTTCAGGGGCTGTTTTCAATTTCCTCTTTGCACGATGGTAATTTTGTTGGCTTTTCCAAATTTCAACATATGCAGACCCATTTATGCAGAAAACAGAGAGGGCTGTTCAGTCTTACAACATATGTAGAAGAGAGACTGTTAAAACTGTGCAACTCCAACTCAGATGTAGCCACTGAGATGAATGGATAAGATCATTCCAGAGGGTCAGATCAGATCAGTCGCTCAGTCGTGTCCGACTCTTTGAGACCCCATGAACTGCAGCACACCAGGCCTCCTTGTCCATCACCAACTCCCGGAGGTCACTCAGACTCACATCCATCGAGTCAGTGATGCCATCCAGCCATCTCATCCTCATCAACTTGCTCCAATTTACCAAATGTTCCTGCCATAGAAATATGAAATATTTCCTCTCACAGAAATATGAGAGGTTTATTTTTATTTTTTGGATAAAATCAATTAACTAACAAAAATAATCACCTTAGTTACCAGGTGAATCTAGGATGAACTACTTGTGACAAACAGTGCTGTCAAGCCCTCTTACGTGTGATTATGAACAGAGTGGGTGGGATAAGCTTGGCTGTATAAAGGGCTGAGTTTTCTTTATCTTTGCAATGTCTTTAGTGTATCCCTTAAGATGAGCCATCACATTGTGGATTAAAGCTTATTCAATATTAACACAGATTTTCTTCTTTTCTATCATTGTAGGAAAGTTATCTGGAGACTTTGGGAAGAGATTTTCTCATATTTCTCCAAAAATTGTGGGTTTAGTTTTGGTTAACATTCGTAACCTATTGTTTCTTTGTAACAGTTTGGAGTTTTTAAATTCCCTTGAGTTTTATTCTTAGATGCATGCATTATTTAGAGCTATGTTTCTCAATTTTCAAATACTTGAACTTATTAATTTTTCTCTTTATTACTAACTCAATTATTTTTTCAATATATTAAAATTTCAAATGTGTTATTGTGGACAAAAATAGGATTTAAATCAATAATTCTTGACTTACAAGTACTAGCAATATGTGAACCGTGAACTTCCAGTTGTTCAAGCTGGTTTTAGAAAAGGCAGAGGAACCAGAGGCCAAATTGCCGACATCCGCTGGATCATCAAAAAAGAAAGAGTTCCAGAAAAACATCTATTTTTGCTTTATTAACTATGCCAAAGCCTTTGACTGTGTGGATCACAATAAACTGTGGAGAATTCTGAAAGAGATGGGACTACCAGATCACCTGACCTGCCTCTTGAGAAACCTATACACAGGTCAGGAAGCAACAGTTAGAACTGGACATGGAACAACAGACTGGTTCCAAGTAGGAAAAGGAGCACGTCAAGACTGTATATTGTCACCCTGCTTATTTAACTTATATGCAGAGTACATCATGAGAAATGCTGGGCTGGAAGAAGCACAAGCTGGAATCAAGATTGCCGGGAGAAATATCAATAACCTCAGATATGCAGATGACACCACCCTTATGGCACAAAGTGAGGATGAACTAAAAAGCTTCTTGATGAAAGTGAAAGAGGAGAGTAAAAAAGTTGGCTTAAAACTGAAAATTCAGAAAACAAAGATCATGGCATCTGGTCCCATCACTACATGGGAAATAGATGGGGAAATAGTGTCAGACTTTCTTTTTCTGGGCTCCAAAATCACTGTAGATGGTGACTGCAGCCATGAAATTAAAAGACGCTTACTCCTGGGAAGAAAAGTTATAACCAACCTAGACAGCATATTTAAAAGCAGAGACACTACTTTGCCAACAAAGGTCCGCCTAGTCAAGGCTTTGGTTTTTCCTGTGGTCATGTATGCATGTGAGAGTTGGACTGTGAAGAAAGCTGAGCGCTGAAGAATTGATGCTTTTGAACTGTGGTGTTGGAGAAGACTCTTGAGATCCCTTGGACTGCAAGGAGATCCAACCAGTTCATTCTGAAGGAGATCAGCCCTGGGATTTCTTTGGAAGGAATGATGCTAAAGCTGAAACTTCAGTACTTTGGCCACCTCATGCGAAGAGTTGACTCATTGGAGAAGACTCTGATGCTGGGAGGGATTGGGTGCAGGAGGAGAAGGGGATGACAGGATGAGATGGCTGGATGGCATCACTGACTCGATGGACATGAGTCTCGGTGAACTCTGGGAGTTGGTGATAGATAGGGAGGCCTGCCGTGCTGTGATTCATGGGGTCACAAATAGTCAGACATGACTGAGCTACTGAACTGAACTGAATATGTGTGACTTTGCAGATATTAGTTAATATCATCTCTAAAACTTAGTTTCTTATCTGTAAAATAAAAAAAAAAATACATGGTTTATTGTTTTAAGATATAAGTGAAAGTACATATATGGTGGTGTTAAAGACTAGAATTAGTATTACATATATGTTTTCATAGGAGACACATCAAACTCCCCATGCAAAAACATTTATTGTTCTTGTTCAAAATTAGCCTGCATCTGTGATGAAATCAATATACTCTCATCACTAATGAGAGAATAAAGGGTGTGGTAAGCAAACATGATAACATTATTCCTGAAAGACTGAAAATAATATCACTATTTTATTGAGGAGGCAAGTTTCATATCTAATGGATAGTTAACTGAAATAGCAAATCACAATTTTTTCCACTAGTTCAGTTCAGTTCAGTCACTCAGTCATGTCCGACTCTTTGCGACCTCATGAACCGCAGCATGCCAGGCCTCCCTGTCCATTACCAACTGCTGGAGTCTCCCCAAACCCATGTCCACTGAGTTGGTGATGACATCCAACCATCTCATCCTCTGTTATCCCCTTCTCCTCCCACCCTCAATCTTTCCCAGCTTCAGGGTCTTTTCAAAAGAGTCAGCTCTTCACATCAGGTGGCCAAAATATTGGAGTTTCAGCTTCAACATCAGTTTTTCCAGTGAACACCCAGGACTGATCTTCTTTAGGATGGACTGCTTGGATCTCCTTGTGGGATCTCCTTGTTGGATCTCAAGAGTCCCTTGGACTCTCAAGAGTCTTTTCCAACACCACAGTTCAAAAGCATCAATTCTTCAGCGCTCAGCTTTCTTCTTCACAGTCCAACCCTCACATCCATACATGACTACTGGAAAAACCACAGCCTTGACTAGATGGACCTTTGTTGACAAAGTAATGTCCCTGCTTTTTAATATGCTGTCTAGGTTGGTCATAACTTTCCTTCCAAGGAGGAAGCGTCTTTTAATTTTATGGCTGCAGTCACCATCTGCAGTGATTTTGCAGCCTCCAAAAATAGTCAGGCACTGTTTCCAGTGTTTCCCCGTCTATTTGCCATGAAGTGATGGGACCAGATGCCATGATTTTCGTTTTCTGAATGTTGAGCTTTAAGCCAACTTTTTCGCTCTCCTCTTTCATTTTCATCAAGAAGCCCTTTAGTTCTTCACTTTCTGCCATAAGTGTGGTGTCATTTGCATATCTGAGTTTATTGATATTTCTCCTGGGTATCTTGATTCCAGCTTGTGCTTCCTCCAGCCCAGCATTTCTCATGATGTACTCTGCATATACGTTAAATAAGCAGAGTGACAATATACAGCCTTGATGTACTCCTTTTCCTATTTGGAACCAGTCTGTTGTTCCATGTCCAGTTCTAACTGTTGCTTCCTGACCTGCATATAAGTTTCTCAAGAGGCAGGTCAGGTGGTCTGTTATTCCCATCTCCTTCAGAATTTTCCACAGTTCATTGTGATCCACACAGTCAAAGGCTTTGGCATAGTCAATAATTTTACCACTAATTATTCTTTAATGTTTTTCACCAATCCTAAAATATGAGGTTTTCCACTTATACTCTAACTATAGTGTAGAATTCTGGTTCAGTTTAATCCTGGACTTGTACCTTAATGAATTATCTGTGTGTGCTAAATGATAGCTTATTGCAATATATGGTGCTTGATTTTGGTTATTGTAACTGCAATATTTACTTTTGCTTTTAAAAATGACATGCACAGAATGTTGGAGAAAAAAATCCCTGCTCCAAAGAATGAATAATTTTTTATTCTAAGAATTTAAATGTTCTTACTTAGTTATTGAGTGTCAGGTAAAAGGCCAATAAAAAGCTCAAATAATAAGTAATTTATTATTAGGGGACATTATGTGGTAATTATTTCTAATATCTGGGCTCCTAATTTCCAAAGAATCAAAATCATTACTTTGTTATTGGAATGGTGACAGTTGAAAGATGTAGAGATGTTAGAAGATGTTTTACCAACAAAGCATCCAAGATTATATCAACAATGACAACAAACATTAGACTTTTGAAGTTAGTCTTATCACACATATTTTTTGTTTTCTAAATATTTTTATCATATGCCATCTTCAATCTTAAAAAAAAAAGTTCAAACAATAAATACTATAGCACGTTAGGTAAAATTTTTAAATGAATAATCTCCTTGTTATTCAAAAAAATTATAAGATATATAAGAATAGATATTGCTAAGTGTCCATTGTATTTATGAATAAGAAATTGACTAAAGTTTGAATGCTTATATATAACAGACATAATGTGGACTTATACAGGGATAACTTCAAATTTTTACTACTTCTTTTGTTTGTGATTCTCTGTTTTTAGTGTCCATAGGAATCATCTGGGCTGGGGCCCTTGAGAAATTAGATTCAGGTCCCAGAATCCAATCATAAGTATTCTAATGAAACTCAAATCTGCCTTTTAAATAAGCACCAGTGATTTTTCACGATTGGCTTATCTACTGGCCACAGTTTGCTTTTCCGTCTGTGCTTTTGTTTCTGTTGAACTTGCATCATTAGCTTTGGGCATACACTATTTCTATTATGTTCCATCTTTCAAATGAAATAAACATAATGCCTTTGTTTTTGTTACATGATTGTTGAGTATGTCTAGAATACCCACAAGGTTTTCAGAATGTCAGACATTTGCTATCAAAACTTGCTTAAAGGTTATTATGTGTATTTTCTACATAAATAAATGGGTTATGCAAGTTCTTATGCACCCCTTAATTAAAACTGCACCTTAAACTCCAATTATATTTTCAAATCTTGTTTGGATTTGATTAACATCTTTTCTAATCCTACAAAGTAATTTCCAGTCTCTGTTAAATTATTGTACTATAAATAAGAAATAATCATTTAAACTTCAACCTTCTCTTTTCAAAGATTATGACAATCAGGTTTGATGGTATTACTGCAGAAATGTCAGCTCAATTATTTTTAGAATAATTAGCTTCATTATATAGAGAAGGCACACAGATATAAAATTCAGTTTCTTGATTCTTAAGTAGCTTCAGTAGCAATCAAATCCAAATTGAAAGAAGCTCACACCTGCTACCTTCATCCTTTGTCATTCTCCTATGGAAAGATTTACTATCATAGGATCTAATCAATTATTAACTATGAGCATAGAATGAATTTTAAACATCAACACATGTATCCAGAAGTTACTGAATTAAAATCAACCAAACTTTTTTTCCAATATTTGAAAAATACAATACTATATAGGGTTGCTTGTATATCTACAGTATCAGAGATATAAAGAGGCCATATTATTTGATCAGGATAAAGCTTGAGACAGGACTTCCCTGGTGGCTTAGATGGTAAAGAATCAGCCTGCAATGCAGGAGATCCTGATTTGATCCCCAGATCGGGAAGATCCCTAGAAAACAGAATAGCTACCCACTCCAGTATTCTTGCCCGTAGAATTCCATGGACAAAGGAGCCTGGTGGGCTACACAGTCCCTGGGTTCCCAGAGAGTCAGACGTGACTGAGCGACTAATACTTGCACTTTCACTTCACTTCAGGACTAAGGTGTTCTGACATCATCACTCCTGTTATGCCAGTTTATCAGTTAAACACACTCACAGAACATAGGCATTTTCTGTATCAACTCAAAACTCTTCTGAGATGAATAAAAATATACCTCTGAATCAGAAACTTTGACTCTAAGTTCATTTGATTTTTCAAGTATAGAAATTTTTTGAAGATCATCCAATAAATTATATGTTTGTGGAGAAAAAAAGTAACATTAGGTTTAATTACTAGAAAGAATGAGGGTGAGGGAATAAGAAAATCATATACAGAATTAATCAGGGGAAAAGAGTTAACAATTGAGGGTTGTTTGCAAATTAGACCAGAGGATACACTGGGGCTTCTCAGGTTTTATACATCATTAGTTAGACAAGTAACACTTCATATCTGAACAAACAATATGAAGATATTTTAAAGAAGTAAACCTTGCTATACCCTTCCAGAGTTATGTCCATACAATTATTCATTTGTGTGAGGAAGCAATTTCTGGGACTTGAAAGGTGTGTGTGTGTGTGTGTGTTTCTTTTTAATGTCTGTACTTGTTGTATAATGGTAAATACTTTACCCAAGGGAGATTACTAGATGCACTTTGATTTTTTGTTTTACTTAAAATAAGAAACACTGTTGCTGTGAAAATTGGAAAGATATTCTCTTTTTACAAATAATTTAAAACTGTAATATTTATTTTCTTTTCTAAAACTGATGAATACATATGCACAAAAATATGTCTTTACAAATGGATGTAACTTGATAGTTAAAGCATTGCTAATATTAAGGTTATTGTATAATCCATGAACCAACTGGTGGGGTTGCTCAGCTTAAAGGTAAGCCTTTTCTTTATCATAGATCTGGCAAGGAAAATTGCCACTTTAGTCCTCCTTGGAAAAGTATATTGATGTAGTTTTTTAAGACTTCTGTTGCGAAGGATTACTTGAACCATCTGATGAATCTTGGTAGTAGAGGATATTTTCTGGACTTTGCAAACAATCAAGCATTTAAAAAATGAGATTGCTAGGAAAAAGAAAGAAAAGCTAAAGCCAATGGTTGGAGAGGAATCTAAACTCAGTTTCTGGGTCCATAGGACAGCCAGTCAAGATTTTTAGACAGTGGGCTCAGAGCATCTTTAGATAGTACAGTGAAGAAAGCAGCAGAAGTCTGGTATATTCCCCAGTTTGCAATTAGATGTTATTGGTAATGATATAGACTAGATTTTAGAGAAGTTTTGAGTCAATGGTATTAATGGCATAACTTCCTTGTGAGACTATAATGTTAAGGAATATAAAAAAATGCATTCCATTCATAGTATGCACAGTATTCACTACATCAAGTGTTGTTATATTATTATTTCATGAATGATTTGGTATTATCTTATTTATATTATTATATAGACTGAAGCATAGAAAACATAACACAAAACATATGTAAAATGACCTATAAGACTGAAGAATATTTCTCCCTAAGTTCTCAATTTAAATATAAGCTCCATAAGAGGATATTCTGACTTCTAAATCTTTTCTACAAGTAGACATTTCTTAAGTGCTAGAAACATAATTTTACATTTTATAAAGGCTTGCAGATAAGAAAGGAATTTACAGTTTCTCTTAGATAAGATTCAGCTCAGTTCAGTTGCTCAGTCCTGTCTGACTCTTTGCGACCCCATGGACTACACACGCCAGGCTTACCTGTCCATCACCAACTCCTGGAGCTTGCTCAGACTCATGTCTATTGAGTCAGTGATGCCATCTAACCATCTCAGCCTCTGTTGTCTCCTTCTCCTCCTGCCTTCAATCTTTACCAGCATCAGGGTCTTTTCAAATGAGTCAGCTCTTTCCATCAGGTGGCCAAAGTACTGGAGTTTCAGCTTCAGCATCAGTCCTTCCAATGAATATTCAGCACTGATTTCCATTAGGATTGACTGGTTGGATCTCCTTATAGAGCAGGGAACTCTCAAGAATCTTCTCCATCACAACAGTTCAAAAGCATCAATTTTTCAGCTCGCAGCTTTCTTTATAGTCCAACTGTCACATCCATACCTGATTACTGGAAAAACCATAGCTTTGACTAGATGGACCTTTGTTGACAAAGTAATGTCTCTGTTTTTTTTAATATGCTGTCTAGTTTGGTCATAGCTTTTCTTCCAAGGAGCGAGTATCTTTTAATTTCACAACTTCAGTCACCACCTGCAGTGATTTTGGAGCCCCCAAATTTAAAGTCTGTCACTATTTCCATTGTCTCCTCATCTATTTGCCATGAAGTGATGGGACTGGATGCCAGGATCTTAGTTTTCTTAATGTTGAGTTTTAAGCCAGCTTTTTCACTCTCTTCTTTCACTTTCATCAAGAGGTAATAGATAAGGTAACAGTATGTAAATAGCATAGAGCTGTGTACTCTGCTGTGCTATCACTGTTGCTTCTCCATTTTTCCACTAGTGAGCATAATCAGAGAAGAAAATTGAGTGCATATTAAGCAAGGACAAAATGTTCCTTATTTTACTCTATCACCGTTAACTTAAATGGCATAGTCAATGTTTAAAACACAGACTAAAAAAAGAGAAAGGTCATGTAGTAAAGTTAAAAAGTGTTGAGAAATGCACTGGAGGCCTAGTAATGGATAATTTTCCTTAAACTGAATCTCAGAATAAAATATAAATCATTGCTTCCATCTACAGTGGTTCAGTTACAGATACAGGAAGGTCCTTTTGTAAGATGACTTCACCTTCAAGTCTCAGGCCTTGTATTCCAAAAGACATTACATAGCCATGTTGAGGGTAGATTTATGTATTATACAGTAATGCTCTGAAATACACCTCCAACTCCTTCAGCTTATTTATGATGTTTATGAGATCAATGGATGAGCCCAAATTATGCAAGATGAATCAGTGCTTACTGACATTACACATATTTCTCGTGAAAGGGCAAAGGACCAGAAAATTAACAGACTGTGTCTGCTAGGATGCTACCTGATTCTTTTCAAGGCACTTTGGAATTTTTCTCAATAACTGACTCTTAGCAGTTTTCCACTTCTAAACAGACAAATTTGGCTCCCAATCCATCAAGTTTAATCCAAAACTTGTAACTACCCCAGCAAGTATCACCAGTCACATGAAATCCATGGGAGGGCCTTAAAGGAACATAGGCAGTTAATGTCACATCTGTCTTTATCCAGATAAATAGAGTCATTTGAAAAACTTTCATGTTAAAGGTGCTGAATTGGTCAGCACATAAGGGATGTTTAGGAGTAAATTAATTGATGTATTTCTCTTGCATTTTGCTTTTAGTTGAAAATGTCCCAAATTTATCCAATGATAAGAATCACAAACGGTACTTTATTTATAATATTACTATTTTTAATACTAACATTAGTAATAATAATACATAAGAAACAACAAAACAAATATCTATCCCCTTTCTTTGTTGGTATATTTTGTTAAATCTGGGTTTCATCAAGATACTTTGGGAAACACAACTAATAGCTTGAAAGTCATGCAGAACACCTCAGGATATAGCATATATTACAAAACAAACATTAAATATAGCTTAGCAATAGACAACAGAATATCAGATCATGGTAAACATGTGAAAGAAATGTGAGAGAACAAAAATGTATTTGAAAATAATGAAAGTCTTGAAAATATACTAAAAGACACATAATTTATGATTTGTGGCCCAAGAAAATTTGTGGTATTATAACTGTATAGGTCACTTAACATTTGAGGGTTCTCTTTTTAGGTGGTGAAGTCTATTTTTCCCAATGCTGACCTGACAATCTAGAACTCATTTCTTTTCTATTACTATGTGTTAGATCTGGGGATATCTATTATATACATTCAATGTGCTCTCCACATGTATCTTGGAAACCATATGCACATATAACAGAGTCACAAGCTTTAACTCATACTGCAATTTGTGTGTATGCAAATTGTTACTGTGGCTGAGATACCTGGAGCTTTTTCAAGAACAATACAGATTCCAATGTACAGGAACAATCTGGTTTAAACAGCCTTATTTCATCTTTCACACATTGAATTTCTATTCTTCTTGGACAAAATTAATCAGTCCTTCCCTCAGCCTTGCTGCTTCTTCATTTAAGAATATTCATATGTTTGGAAGAAGCAGTATGGAAAGTTTCTAGGCACCATGACCTCTATCCTCTGGGATGCCATGTTTAAGCCACCTTAAAGCTGCTTATTCTTCTAGTCGTTTTGCCTGGAACAATAGAATATGATGCTATTTGTTCCCTGGCTGACTGGCCACCCCTTACACTTGTCAATGCCGTGTGCCTCAAGGAGTCTGGTGGCCCTTTTGGCATAGCTCTGGCAGTCTGTTCTGTAGGCACGTTACAGCAGGAACATTACTAGCTCTCCTAAGGCAAACTCCGCATGCAGATTCCCAAACATCGCATGCAAGAAGTAAAGGCAGAAATAAAACTTCAGGGACTTCCCTCTGTCTGTGCCTGTAGATCACCTAAAACAATTTGATATGACCCAAACTCAAAGTGTTAGGAGCAGCCTGTCTGAAGAGTTTAATTTAAGTGTCAGAGCCCTGGTCTGCCCTCAATGATAAACTCACTAAACTATTTCCTTATCAACTGGTCAAAGCTCAGAGAGAGGAAAATCTTTCCCATTTGATTGCTTTGCCCTCCTTTCCATGATCCTTTATGCCCCCCAAATAAAGGAGTTTTCTTTTCAGATCCTCCATTTATTATGAATCTTTGCAATAACATATGTAGAACTGCCATAGGTATGAGATTGTTCTCTAAATGATGCAAGAACAGTATGAACTGAGCCCTCCTATTTTGAACATGATTTACATAAATGAAGAAAAAACACTCTGATAAATGAAAAAATTACCTCTCTGTTAAATGCCTACTTCTAAATGTTGATCTCTTACTCTATAATCCCACTTTACATACCAGAAAGTGTTATTATCTTAGACTAACCTTCTATTTCCTTTTGAAGCCAATCTTAATTTACTTACACTCATATAAATGTCTTAAACTAATCTGCATGTACATTCTATACTTAAAAAGGCAATACATGAAAGCATATTAGTCATTTTCAAAATATCATTCCTAAAGACATGTATATTAATATTTTATTTAATAAATATAACAAAAATGTAAGTGATTCTTGAAACTTAAGAGTAAGTATCACTCTATCTCCCTCCTGAAGATACAGCATTCTTGTGAAAGCAGTTGCTTCCCATGAAAGCAATTACTTAAAGAAAATGTCTTTTTCTCATTACAGCCTTTTTGATACTCAAGCTCCAATATGCTTTTGTCTTAGCCAATTCTTCAGCTGTTCTTTATATCTGTGCTCTCATTCATTACCCTCTCCTTCATTCAGCTAGAAAGAACAATTTGGTTGCATTCTTTCTCTATTACAGTAGTACAGTTTCCTTCTCCCATCAATTACTCCAGAAAGTCAACATTTGTTCCTTTTTATGTGCCCATTCTTTGTTCGGGGTAAGAACTCAGATAACATCTCCCCAGTCCTTAAAACTCCACTTCTTTCTAGAGTGTGTCTACAAATCACTCAGTTAATTTTGTGGAGACATACTTATTACTTTGTATTATGAAATGTCTTGGAGAGAAAAAGAAGTCCCCAAATTGGAAACCTTCCATATAATATGGGGAGAAATAGGACTAATCATCATCCCTGCTTCATATACCTAAAAATCAACAGCATAGTAAAATTCTGTGCTTGAAAACATATGCTTTGTGATATTTATTCTGAGAAATAACTAGAGAAACATTTCAGTTCTATGTTTAATCTTGTAGTTCATTTAGATGAGTCTTAAAATGTTGATATAACCTTGATGTCTCTTCTTTATTTGATAAACATAGTCCTGAATATTTAAAAACTCATAATTTAAAGTAATGAGGAAACAACTATTTACTTATTATTCATCAGTCTCACAAGTAGCTGTTTCTATCTTAAATGCCACTGGAATAATTCACATAATTGCAGATCACTTGGAATGCAATGTTTCAGTAACATCATTTCTAGTACAAAATGATCAAATTCTGCATTACAAGGTCAAAAGGGCCGTGCATTTCAACTGAACAGAAAGTAGGTATGATCTTTTCAGTTTTATTTATGAAAAACTAGAATGTCAGTACAAAATTTTAGAGTTATAGCAATAAAACAATTCAAATGTGTTGTAGCATTGTCATCCAATTTTTCATTTATTTAGTTCAAGTTGATTGCTATAGAGGGAATGTTTTTGTCTTTTTCAAACAGCCTGATTGAGTCCATCATTTTTTTCCTGGTTATGTAATGCATTATTTATGTTACCCTAAACCATTTTGCTTTTGCTTTAAAATCACTCCACAAGTATTTTAATTTGTTTAGTCTTCGCAGAGCTTTGCAGAGCAGGCTTAGGGTATAAAAACGAGACTATAGCAATTCCCCTTCAGGGCTTTTACACTGACTAAAAGAAAGCAATCAAACTTATCAGCTGGAAACAGTCTTTGGCTTCAAGTGAACAGATCAGTTCATTTACTACTTTTAAAGACTCTTACTGGGGCAGTCCAGCTCCCCTGCAAAGAAACCACTATCCCAGCACAATAAGAGTCTTGAATTCTAACTGTAATGTTGTTCATCCTAACCAGGACCTGCAGTTGGCATCCTCAGGGTCAAGCAAAAAGAGATGGCCAGTACTTTTTAGGTGATTTGTGATAAATCTGGCCAATGAAAATAATTCTGCAATTTAAAAAACCAGAATCTTTCTATTTGTGATACATTTTTCTTACAGTGTATAGAAGGAACTCCTTTGGCATTATATTCATATTTTATTTCAATATATATCCTGGAATGTATTTGGGATAAAGAGGGGACAGACATTAATAAGTTCATTCCTCTGTCAACTTAGCCAACTTTTTTAAAAGTCAGTTGCAATATGATGGATGCAAATAAAAATAATTAAAGCAATGGCTTAAAGAAAGCCCAAGAAATCCTAGACAGTCTAGAGAGAGGAAAATGAAAATATGGGGGGGAAGAATGGCCAAAACAAAAAAAAAGCCATACTTCTCTACCACCATGCTTAAGGAGAGATATGCAAAATAAAGGAATCCTGTTAATCCTAATATAGAATATAAATCTTAGAAAGTAGAAAAAGGAAAATATATGTTTTTTTCTTTATGTACAGAAGGGATTTCCATCAGAAGGACCGAATTGTCAGCCTTGAACAAACATATTATAGCTCATTCAAGGTTGATCATAGAATATATTGTTGTATCCAGCATGGATTCCAGGAGAAAAAAATAGTGTTCATATTTTCAACATGAGTCTCACAAAGTAAATATTGTAACAAAAATTGGTAGATAAAATGGAATCACCTATGTTTAATAAAAGTTGTAACTTCACTAGCTCTCCAATACAAACATAGGCAAGGCAAATCATCTTTCTAATTTTCAATTTCCTCATAGATGAATTAAGACCAGCTGAACTGGGATGAAAGATTTCCATGATTTTTAAAATCCATCAATAATTATCATTTTTTTCAATAAATGATATTGACCTGTTTTTTTATACTTCGGTGAACAGCACATGGCTTTCTTTTAAATAACAGCAGGTTGAATATACAGAGGTGGCTGCTCAGAAGCTGTATATATCCTAAATATGAAAACTTTTAAAAAATAGAGCTATAGCTGTCTCATATACAGGGTTATTGTTACCATCTTTCTAAATTCCATATATATGCGTTAGTATACTGTATTGGTGTTTTTCTTTCTGGCTTACTTCACTCTGTATAATAGGCTCCAGTTTCATCCACCTCATTAGAACTGATTCAAATGTATTCTTTTTAATGGCTGAGTAATACTCCATTGTATATATGTACCACAGCTTTCTTATCCATTCATCCGCTGATGGACATCTAGGTTGCTTCCATGTCCTGGCTATTATAAACACTGATGTATAGAACAGTCTTTTGGACTCTGGGAGAGGGAGAGGGTGGGATGATTTAGGAGAATGGTATTGAAATAAGTATAATATCATATATGAAACGAGTCGCCAGTCCAGTTTTGATGCCTGATACCAGATGCCTGGGGCTGGTGCACTGGGGAGACCCAGAGGGATGGTATGATGAGGGAGGAGGGAGGAGGGTTCAGGATGAGGAACACATGTATACCTGTGGCAGATTCATTTTGATACATGGAAAAACCAATACAATATTGTAAAGTTAAATAAAATAAAAATAAAAGTAAAAAAAAAAAGTAAAAAATAAATATAGAGCTATAAATAGTTCAAAATCTGGGAGCATGCTCTAAAATAACGTACAAAATGCTTTCACTCTTTCATAATTTAATTTAATTAGTCATTTAATTCTTTCATGCACAAATTATTTTTGGCCACAATTTATCTTGTAAATATGAAAACCAATCAACACAACTTAATCATTGCTTTTATTGCAATGATTTTGAACTGTGAAGTTAGTGTTAAAATTTTTAGACATCTATGAACAGAAAATATTATTTTCAGATGTAAATTAGGAAGTATCCATTGAGGTTTCTCTATAAGCAACACTGTAATTTCAACCTTTTTTCTAAGGGAATTTATTTTTGAAGTGTCTGTGTTTCTTTTTTATCATTTACAGTCTCTTGCTTTGTTTCCATCCACTGGGTTTCAGAATTTCTTTTTGATATTTCTAATTAAGATTGAAGTTTGCTGGGTATTTTTTAATGCTCATATGAAAAATTTCTTGGAACAATGCCATTTTCCTAACCCAAAAAGCTGTTACTGTGAGTAGGCTTGCTCTTAGATAACTGCTTCTGTGGCAATGTTCAAGAATAATTAGCATTTCTAAAGAAGTAAATGAGTGTCTTGCTTTTCACTTTCTCTGAAAAAATGTTTGACATATATTGAGTGTTTGATTTTGCTGTATTGCTCTTAATATATGCTAATACAAGCTTACAAAGTGATAGAATAGCATAGTGATTAAGCAGATATAAGAATCTCAGTGAAGTGATTAAATGCTTTTCTTCTTTAATAGTAAGGTGACATAGTAGCTTGTCTATTATTGATAATGATATCATAAACATAATCTAAAAAAGGAAAAGAAATTGATTGGGTTTTAACCTCCTGACATTCTTCTATACTCTTAATCTCCAGAGAGTATCTAGAAAAGTGAAGTAACTTTTTAGAAAATTTAAAACTATTAGATTTAAGTTCAATTAATGGGAATTTTCTATTTGATCACTGCCACACCTCTAATTCCTAGAAGAAAATTGCTTTTTATCTTGAATATAAGAGCTAAATATTTTAGATATTTTCACATTTACATCAAATAAATACTAATTTTAAAAAGAAGCTACCCACAAAAATACAATCAATTAATCTTGAACAAAGGAGCAAAGGCAATACAAAAAACAAAAGATAATCTTTTCAACAAATTGGACATCCGAGAAAAAATTAATGAGTCTAGACACAGAACTTACACACATGAAAAATATTAAATCAAAAGAGACTACAGACCTAATTGTAAAAGGCAAAACTATAAAACTAGAAGATAATGTAGGGGGAAATCTAGATGACCTTGGGAATAAAGATGACTATTTACATACAGCACTAAAAACATGATATATGTAAGAAATATATATTTTTTAATTTTATTTTATTTAACTTTACAATATTGTATTGGTTTTGCCATGTATCAAAATGAATCTGCCACAGGTATACATGTGTTCCCCATCCTGAACCCTCCTGAAATTAAACCCTTCTTCCCCATGAAAGATGTTGCTGAGAGAATGACAAAGCAAGCACATAAACTGAGAGAAAATATTTGCAAAAGACATGTGTAATAGACTGTTAGTTAAAATATAGAAAGAACTCTTAAAATCCTCCAGTAAGAAAATGAAAAAAGCTCAATTTAAAAATGAACTAAAGATCTGTTCAGACACTTCACTAAAAGAAAAAGATGCAGATAGCAAGTAAAGATATGAAAATATGCTCCACATCACACATCATTGCTGCTGCTGCTGCTGTCACTTCAGTCATGTGTGACCCCATAGACGGCAGCCCACCAGGCTCCCCCGTCCCTGGGATTCTCCAGGCAAGAACACTGGAGTGGGTTGCCATTTCCTTCTCCAAGCACATGTCACTGGGGAATTGCAAATTAAAAGAATGAGATTCCCCTACATAACCTATTGGAATGGACAGTATCCCAAACAGTGATTAAACTATTCACTGCTGGTAAGAATACAAAATGGAATGCCAGTTTGGAAGACAGTTTGGTTGTTTCTTATAAAATTGAACATACTCTTACCATATGACCCAGTAATAATACTCCCTAGCATTTACCCAGGTGAATAAAAACAAGTGTCCACATGAAACCCTGCACATGGACATTTTAGCAGCTTTATTCTAAATTGCCAAAATGTGTAAGCAATCAAGATATCCTTCAACAAGTGAATCAATAAACTATTGTACATCCAGACCAAAAAGAGCTATTTTAGAGCTAAGAAGAAATGCCAAGCCAAGAAAAGACATGGAAGAACTTGAAATACATATTACCAATCTTTCAGTTTCCCAAGGCTGTATACTGTATAATTCCAAGTATCTGACACGGTGGAAAAGCAAAATGACAAAGTAAAAAAGATCAGTAGTTATCAAGGGTTATAGAGCAGAAAGAATAAATAATTGGACCACAGATAATTTTAGAGTAGTAAACTATTCTGTGTGTGTGTTCACATGCCCACACACTTAGTCACTCAGTCCCGTCTGACCCTTTGTTACCCCATGGACGAGATCCACCGAGCTCCCCTGTCCATAGGATTCTCCAGGCAAGAATTCTGGAGTGGTTGCCACTCCTATCTGTGGGATCTTCTTGACCCAGGGATGGAACCTGGGTCTCCTGCATTGCAGGTGAATTCTTTATCATCTGAGCTACCTGGGAAGCCCAAATGGTAAAATGGTGGGTACATATTATTACACATTTATCTAAAACCCTAGAGTACATAACACAATCACTGATCTCTAATATAAACTACAGATTTTGAAAAATGATGTGTCAATGTAGGTATATCAATTTCAACAAATATACTACTCTGGTGACAGATATTGATAGTGAAGGAAGCATAGCCTCCTCCTCAGACTGTCCCTCATACTTTACTGTCTTTTATAGCCTACATAGCTGTCACTGCCTCTGCTCAGTTATATTTGAGACTTTTCCTTAATTTGGGTTTGCCCAATGCTTTCTCATGAATATATTTCATAGCCTTTTGGGTGGCAGCGGGAATATGGCAAATCGCTATACTTTTTCTTCTATCTTGCTATAAACTTGAAACTACTCTAAAATAGTCTATTTGGGAAAAAAAATCTGAATAAATTAGAGCTTAAAATTTTTGTAAGCCAGCCCTCACATTTTAGAGGAAAGAAAGCCAATCAGTAGCTAGGTAACTTCCCTAGCGCAGATAGGTATTTAGAGACAAATTCTTGAAAAAAAAATTTTTTTCCTGTTTACTCTCTCCTTCTTCTAGCCTTCTACTAAATCTTAGGACACAGATTTTGTTAAAATATTTTCTATAATATGTAAATTTTGCTGCCTGTTTAGGACAATTTATTTCTTCATACTTTTTGTTTATCTTCCAGAACAGTACTATCCAACACTGATATCTATGATTCTTGATCACCTTAGAATTTGAGTATCATAGAGTTCTATAAATTAATTTAATTTTATACTTTATGCTATACAATCTTTTAGTGCTGTAATATTTGGAATGCTGTATAAACTCCTTTCAAAATGAATCAGATAAGATCAGATCAGTCGCTCAGTCATGGCCAACTCTGCGACCCCATGAACTGCAGCACGCCAGGCCTCCCTGTCCATCACCAACTCCCGGAGGTCACTCAGACTCACATCCATCGAGTCAGTGATGCCATCCAGCCATCTCATCCTCTGTCCTCCCCTTCTCCTCCTGCCCTCAGTCCCTCCCAGCATCAGAGTCTTCTCCAATGAGTCAACTCTTTGCATGAGGTGGCCAAAATACTGGAGTTTCAGCTTTAGCATCATTCCTTCCAAAGAAATCCCAGGTCTGATCTCCTTCAGAATGGACCGGTTGGATCTCCTTGCAGTCCAAGGGACTCTCAAGAGTCTTCTCCAACACCACAGTTCAAAAGCATCAATTCTTTGGCGCTCAGCCTTCTTCACAGTCCAGCTCTCACATCCATACATGACCACGGGAAAGACCATAGCCTTGACTAGGCGAACCTTTGTTGGCAAAGTGATGTCTCTGCTTTTGAATATGCTATCTAGGTTGGTCATAACTTTCCTTTCAAGGAGTAAGCGTCTTTTAATTTCATGGCTGCAGTCACCATCTGCAGTGATTTTGGAGCCCAGAAAAATAAAGTCTGACACTGTTTCCACTGTTTCTCCATCTATTTCCCACGAAGTGATGGGACCGGATGCCATGATCTTCGTTTTCTGAATGTTAAGCTTTAAGCCAACCTTTTCACTCTCCACTTTCACTTTCATCAAGAGGCTTTTTAGCCCCTCTTCACTTTCTGCCATAAGGGTGGTGTCATCTGCATATCTGAGGTTATTGATATTTCTCCCAGCAATCTTGATTCCAACTTGTGTTTAATAAACATTTTTAAAGAAGGAGTCAGAGCATAGCTATATTTCATCCATTTTGGAATCAAGTCCAATCTATGAATATGATGTGGGTTAAGAAATACATTATTTGGAAAATCTATAGGAAAGAGACCTTTACTAACAGAAATTATTTATTGCTGAATTTAACAGTGAGCTGATATCATGATTTAGTATTTAGAAAAAAAAATTATATGTTAAATCCACTGTTCGGAAGTTAATATTATAGTATTTGGTTCTGTGTCCCAGCTTTAAATTGAAAAATATATATATATTAACTTTTTAAATTATATGAAATATGTCTTTCTTTATGTTGGATAAACAAAATCGATAATTTTTTTGCTTTCATGTCACTGAAAAAATAACTTACTAAAAATCTCTTAAGTACTTATATAATATGAAATATCTAATAATTAGTAGATCATTTAAAGGAGTCTTTCTAACCCATGCACATACTCAGACTTACTTGAATTAGATTTTTTGGTCCACTCTGTTAGATTATTTCATAACTATGCAAGAAATTACTCCTTAATTGAAAAACATATGGAAAAGCAATATATATGAAGAAAACACCATGTTTTTTTTTAATTTTTCATCTTTTTATTTGGAAATACATTGAGACAAGAAAGGTATAAAGCAATACACAGTATCCCAAGTATGTTAACATTTTATATAATTAAGGTACAGATATCCAACCAGGTAATTAGCATCGTTGTAGTTCCATTACTGTAAGTCACTTCAGTCGTGTCCGACTCTGTGCGACCCCATAGACGGCAGACCACCAGGCTCCCCCATCCCTGGGCCTTACACAAATTTCACAGGTTCCCAACTCACGTACTTTTTTCTGGACAAGTATCCAAAGAATCCTATATAGAATTTGTCACATTTCCTTAGGCTCTGCTAATCTGTTATAGACAAGTTATCTGTTAAAGACTGTTCCTCGGTTCTCTCTTTTATGCTCTTCATATTTTAATTGCCCCTGCTCATTTATATTGGAGATTTTTCCATAATTTGCATTTGCCCAACATTTTCTCATAACTATATTGATGTTACGGGTTTGGTACAAGACTAATCAATGCATCCTTCTTTGAGTCCTTTACAGGACATCCTGTCAGGAGACACACGATGCCAGTTTCTCTTATTACTGGTGTTGTTAACATTGTTTAATGGAATACTTGTTTTTTTTGGTATAAATAATTCAAAATAGTTTTCTGTCATGTTGAACAGAAGTAGAAGATTCCCTGGAGGAGAGCATGGCAACTCACTCCAGTATTCTTGCCTGGACAATCTCCGTGGACAGAGGGGCCTGGCAGACTACAGTTCATGAGGTCGCAGAGTTAGGCATGACTAGCACCTAAACATTCCCAGCACAGATCTAATCCTATAGTAAGCATTTTAAGTATTTAAATATTTCCTACATAGTTGACCCTTAAAGAACGTGAGGCAGGGGGTTGGGGTGCCGACACTTCTGGCTATTGGTATCTAGCTTTATAGACAAAAATCTGCAACTAGGCCTTCACTATTGAAGGTTCTGCATCTCAGGTTCAACCAATTGCATATGGTGCAATTCTGTAGAACACATGGATTGGAAAACATCCTAAGTACATCCATGTTTGTTTGAACCCATCCATGTTGTTCAGGAATCAACTATATTTTATCATTGTTCACTTAAAATCTGTTTTGCATCTATTTAAAAATATTAATGTAGTGATTTTCAATAAGTAACACTGTAGACTAAACAGTATCACGTTATCATATATATTCCTATGCACTGAGCAGTTATCCATTCAAGTGAGCAGCTGCTTGGTCCAAGAATTGCTACCCATATAAAGTCCAATACTACTTCTTCGGAGTCACACAAAGTAAACAGTTTTGCTTATTTTAACTATTTCTCGGAGGAATGATAAAAATGAGTAATACAAAGAGAGTGATGTTAAAATGCATTTTGCTCAGTTTCATAAATTAAATTATAAGCTTTATGGCAGTATTACTCTCTCAATGAACTGGTAAGATGTTTATGACAGACTCATAGCAATCATAAAGAGCCTCTCTGTATGGCAAGTAATTTTCACATGTCATATACATTACAAATAAAAGTGGAATACACTGAGGTGAATAGCATTGTAAGACCTACTAGTAAAATGTGATTTAAATGTAGTTAAATAAGCATGTGAAAAAGCAATCCAATTCTAAAATTAACAATGGGATTCTGCCTTTTATTCCTTATGCACTCATTATTATTTCATGGCCATGATATTTGTCCATGACAAGAATACCAGATGATTTCAGAGATACATGTCTCTTTTTGAAAATAAGAAGATAAAGAATGTGCTATAAAAGATTCTTCTTTAGGCTCAATACAGTATGCTAATTTGATCCAAAATCTGAGGTAAAATATAAACTTTGCCAACTTCTGTATAAAGCATACCATTCATGTTTGAATAAAAATATCTACTTTTAAGTTATTCTCATATTTTTAATAGTGAGTAGAATGTATTTACAATACCTAACCATTACAAAACTTTCCATGGGTATCTCTATTATAACCTATGCTGTTGCTGCTAAGTCACTTCAGTCGTGTTCAACTCTGTGTGACCCTATAGACGGCAGCCCATCAGGCTCCCTAGTCCCTGGGATTCTCCAGGCAAGAACAATGAAGTGGGTTGCCATTTCCTTCTCCAATATAACCTATGCTACAAGAGATAAGTGATGCTTTTTCTGTTTCAGTGATTCATTACTGCGTAGGAATAGCTTCAATACTTTGTAGTTTATATCAACAAGGGTTTATTCTTTCTCAGCATTCTGTGGGACAGAAATTCATGCGTCATTGTGTTGGAAAGTTATCTTTCACATAGTAGTAGTGGCTGTTCCCTCAGCTTTATTCAACTGGTGACTGCACTGTACTAACTCTAAATATGTGAAATACACACACTCCTCATGCAAAATCTGTCCAAAACTAGCATTAACATGAACGCCAGGACTGCGTCATCTAAGTCCAGTCCAGAAGAGAGCGGATTTCTTTTTTTTTTTTTTTTAGAAGCAGTTTCTCAGTTGTAGTTTCTTAGTTTAGCTTTTCTTTTTCCAGAACTCAACAGATGTTACCTCAGGTTTCTCTTAATCTAAATATAGGTGTACAAAAATAAAGAGTATCTCCCCTCTTACCTTATGGGATGAGGCAAGAACAGAAAAGAAAATCACAGAAATTTCCTAAAAGGTAGGAAATAATGCACATAGCAATCATTGGTGTACAGTAGTTTTCAAATCCAATTGTGTGTATATTGTTAGAGATACTCCTGGAGCAGGAAGTGTTCTTCAGTTAAGACCTAAGTTTTCTCCCTGGGAATGTTTTCCACAACTTTTAACACTATCTTATAGAAGTTTCTGTCTGATCTTTGAGTTTACCATTACCCAATATTTTGATAGAAAAAAATAGCCTATGTTTACAGCTGAATAGCTTTCTCAGTTCGGAGAAGGCAATGGCAACCCACTCCAGTAACCTTGCCTGGAAAATCCCATGGACGGAGGAGCCTGGAAGGCTGCAGTCCATGGGATCACTGAAGGTCGGACACGACTGAGAGACTTCGCTTTCACTTTTCACTTTCATGCATTGGAGAAGGAAATGGCAACCCATTCCAGTGTTCTTGCCTGGAGAATCCCAGGGACAGCAGAGCCTGGTGGGCTGCCATCTATGGGGTCGCACAGAGTCGAACATGATTGAAGCGACTTACCAACGGCAGCAGCTTTCTCAGTTACTCACTGACTTTAAAAGATAAGACACCCATATTCCTCTTTTCTTCATCCCTTTGATTCCAGGCTGAAGATTCTTTCATCAATAGAGTTCTTTTAACAACATTTTTTATTTCAATGAATAAAGCTGAGATTCCCTCAATGCCCTCAAAGTCTCATCCATAATTCCATTGGAAAGAGACATCTCTCTACTTTAGTCAGTTAAAGCTGCTATGGGAAAATGCCCCTATGGTTCTTAGAATCCATTTTGCTAGCTGCAAGAGATTTAAATCTTTCAAAGATTGTAATAAGAGACTTGAAGTCTCAACTTTTAGTTTTATCCACCCTGAAGCCACATTTAACTGAGGAGACAATTAATTAACATTTATCATAATGCTATTTCTCACTTTAAGAAAACTTTTATCAAGAGTAGTAGAGGATGAGAAAATCATATATTCCCTAACTTAGCAATTTTGAGTTTGAAACATTTTGTCCAAATTCTTTTTGAAAACTAAACAGCACCTCTTTAGTTCATCTCTCTTTTACAGGACCTCATTGTAGGTAACATGTCTTAATTAATCAGCACTTGGAACATTAAATAAATCTTAAAATATGTTTAGTTAGTTCTCAGATTTGTTAGGTATATTTTCTACCATGCATGTAATGCAGTCAACAGTCTTGCCAGTTTTTCCACCAAAACATAGCATGCCTGCTTTCTTCAGTTTCCAGTATCAGTTTTCTGACTGAATTTCCTGCTGCCTTTTGAACTTTGCTTACTGTTTGATCCTGGAGTCAACACCAAATGGATGGATTAGGCTTTTGTTAGAGTAGCAACCACATTCAAGGGGAGAGAATTGGTATGTTCATAGAGACAGGAAAAAATTAATAAAGAACTATCTTTGTAGATTATTTACTAGATGATCACTATCTGCATGTGATCTCTCTTGAATTTTGAAATATATTAAAGGGTGGAGCTGTGTGACTGAAAGTTACAAACTATGTATTTGGTAAGTCATGGGTGTTTGGTGTACAAAGATAACCTAGGATTTTTTTTTTCATAGATGGTATTATATAATTTTAATATACTGGATTATATATATGTGACTATAACATGGATAAGTAGTAATATTAATTACTCAGTATTTATTTCTATCATAAACTTCTAAAGAAAGCGGTTCTTAGATAGAGAAAGTTATTGTTTAGATTGTGGAAAGAAATATCTTCCTTTTAAAATGTTGTCAATTGTTTTGTGATATCTCTATCAATCTTACTTATACTAATTAACATGAATCCCACATTTTGCTGTCTAGATAAGTGCTGATTGGTAATCAATATCCACAATAGTGAAGATAGATGTGATTTTTTAATCTCACTTTCTCTTTAATTGATGTTGCATTAATCAGCTTGTTCAATACTATAGGACACATTATTCATGTTTCTTTTTTAAAAACAAAGCATACTCTTTGGCTCAACTTAATAATTTAGAAATTGAATTAAATAAAGTGTTTATACTGGCAAGTAGAAACCACCATACCACTACAACCTATTGGACTCTATGAGAAGTAATCAAATCTTCCATGATAAACTCTCCTTTAATTCTCCATATGTTATTAATCCATAAAAATGCATTAAAGTATTTTATATACAAATTATTTTAAATAGTAAAATGGTAAACATATATATTTATAACATTTCACTAATAAAATTATAAAATATATCTCATACTTTATAAGTGTTTTAAAACATAAATGCATTTTAAAATAATATTATTAAAAGCCTAAACATATATTTCTTTATGACAATATGTTGACAACACATTAAACTGAAGTTTTCAAAATTTGAGGATATATTTTTCCCAATGTAGAGTTGGAAAGTTAAATCTAATATTTTTATTTCTATGTCCTAACAGCCTATTAAAAAGGTCAAAACAGAAGCTATCTGTTAGAGTTTCACTACTTTGAAAATTTTCCATGATCTTTCACTGTATCTATTCTTAATATGAAGTGACAGCATGGCAAAGGAAGTAATTTCAACACATTTTCTTAGTATCGGTTGCATATACTTTTCCTTGTGATCTCTCCAGTGATTAAAAAAAAATATTTTATGCCAAGAATTTCTTCAACGTTTGACCGAATTTCTCTCTTGACATAATTTTATAAACCTTTTTTTATTTTTTTCTTGGTATAATCATTGTACTTTTTCCTGACTTCTAGTATCTCAAAGATTCTACACACTGTTAAAATAAGATCCAAGTAAACTGCCAGACGGAGAAGGCAATGGCACCCCACTCCAGTACTCTTGCCTGGAAAATCCCACGGACGGAGGAGCCTGGTAGGTTGCAGTTCATGGGGTCACTAAAGTCGGACATGACTGAGCGACTTCACTTTCTCTTTTCACTTTCATGCATTGGAGAAGGAAATGGCAACCCACTCCAGTGTTCTTGCCTGGAGAATCCCAGGGATGGGGAAGCCTGGTGGGCTGCCGTCTATGGGGTCACACAGAGTTGGACACGACTAAAGTGACTTAGCATAGCATAGCAAACTGCCAGAAGTCATTCCTTTTCTTTCAGGAGGTTTCCCCCTACCCAGTTATCTGCTGATTCGTTAACTGATCCAAAGCAAAATATGAAGACTCTAATATATTTTTGGTAATGTAGTCAATATTTGAAATAAATAAGCAAAGAGCTGTATCAAATTCTCTTAGAAGTAATATTGTTGTTCAGTTGCTATAACTCTTTGCAACCCCATGAACTGCAGTACTCCAGGCTTTCTGTCCTTCACTATCTCCCTGAATTTGCTCAAACTCACGTCCTTGGAGCCAGTTATGCCATCCAGCCGTCTCATCCTCTGTTGTCCCCCTCTCCTCCTGTCCTCAATCTTTCTCAGCATCAAGGTCTTTCCCAATGAGCTGGCTGTTCCCATCAGGTGGCCAAAGTTTTGGCACTTCATCTTCAGCATCAGTCCTTCTAATCAATATACAGGGCTGATTTCCTTTAATATTGAATGGTTGTTTCATTCAACCTATCCTTAGGTTGAACAAGTCTCCTTGCTGTCCAAGGGATATTCAAGAGTCTTCTCCAGTACTATGATTTGAAAACATCAGTTCTTTGGCACTCAGTTGTCTTTATGGTCCAATTCTCACATCCATATGTGACAACTGGAAAAACCATAGCTTTGACTATATGGACCTTTGCCAGGGTCTGGCCCCGGCTGATCCAGGGAGTTCGAGGTGTAGACGGCGTCGGTGAGGATCAGGATACAATAGTTTTAATTAGATAATAGAATGAGGATAGCTCAGTGAGTAAATTCAGTGAAGAAAAGCAGATGAAATAAGGATAGCTTAGTGAGAATATTTTGTGGACAGAGGAGGCTGAATAATTGAGCCAGAAGGTAAGAGAAAAAACAACATGGGAAGACCAAGCTTCAGTGAGCAAGGCCCCCCACTTTATTTTTCAAAGTAGTTTTTAATACCTTAAGTTATGCATAGAGGATAATGGGGGAAGGGGTGGAGTCATGCAGGGACAGCAGTCCCTGAGCCAGGCTTTCAAACTTATCATACACAAAAGTTTAGGTGAGTTACATCATCTTTTGGCCCAGAGGCCTGTTAACATTTCAAGAAACTTATTTTTCTCTAAAGTTGATTATTCTAAAGTCAGGCACCACCCTCCAAAAGCATTGGAGTTGCATTCCTATAGGGCAAAGGTGTGGTGGGTTGTAACAAGAAAAAGAATTAACTCAAGGGTCCAAGGTTACAAACCTTAAAGCTACTACTTACATTTCTATAAACCAATTATATCAATCAATACACTGCCAAGGACACAGTAGGTAAGGGACATGGAGTCTTAGCAGCAAACATTGGCCCAACAAGTGAAAAACCCTTCACCAATACAATTTCTAATCAATCTTTTAACTGCTCAAAGGAATCTGTATTTAGACAGTTTAGAACATCTCATGCCTCTCACAGTTGGGAGGCTCTGAACAATCACATGTGGCCGGAAAAGCCTATTCAGGCAGGCTAGAGGAATTCCAAAAGAGTTTGTAGGTTGAAACACTATCACACTTGGGAATTATTAACTGGAGCTGTAAGTTAACTCCTTATTCAGAGATAGGTAGTGGGGGACAGCCCCCCGTAAAGTCAGAGGTGTAGGTGAGAGCACAAAGCAGAAAGTAGGCAGACTCTGGTTTTGGGGGTAGATGCTCGAGAATTTCCAGGGGGCTTCTGAGGCTTGATCCCGCCTTTGCATATTCCAAGCCTCCTTCCTCATGACCTTTGTCATGGGCGGAGCTCAATCCCAGCAGACCTTTGTCAGCAAAGTGATGTCTCTGCTTTTAATGCACTATCTAGCTTTGTCATAACTTTTCTTCCAAAGAGCAAGTGTCTTTTAATTTCATGGCCGCAGTCACAGTCTGCAGTAATTTTGGAGACCAAGAAAATAAAATCTTCCTCTATTTCCATGTTTTTTCTCTTTCTATTTGCAATGAAGTGATGAGTCTGGATACCATGATCTTCATTTTTTGAATGTTGAATTTTAAGCCAACTTTTTCACTCTCCTCTTTCACTTTCATTAAGAGGCTCTTTAGTTCTTCTTTGCTTTCTGCCATTATAGTGGAATCATCTACATATCTGAAGTTGCTGATATTTCTCCCAAAAATCTTGATTCCAACTTGTGACTTATCCAGCCCAGTATTTCTTGTGATGTACTCTGCATATAGGTTAAATAAACAGAGGGACAGTATACAATCTTGACATACTCCCTTCCAAATTTTTAAACCAATCCACTGTTCCATGTCTGGCTCTAACTGTTGCTTCTTAACTTGCATACAGGTTTCTCAGGAGGCAGGTAATGTGGTCTGGTATTCCCATCTCTTTGAAAAATGTTCACAGTTTGTTGTGATCCAAATTGTCAGAGGCTTTAGTGCAGTTAATGAAGCAGAAGTAGATGTTTTCCTGGAACTCTCTTGCTTTTTCTATGATCCAACAGTTGCGGGCAGTTTGACTTTTGGTTCCTTTGCTTTTTCTAAACCCAGCTTCTGCATCTGGAAATTCTCAGTGTATATACTTTTGAAGCATAACTTGAAAGATGCTGAGCATTACCTTGCTAGCATGTGAAATGAGCACAATTGTGTGCTAGTTTGAACATTCTGTGGCATTTCCCTTCTTTGTAATTAAGTGAAAACTGATCTTTTACAGTTTTATGGCCTTTGCTGAGTTTTCCAACTTTGCTGGAATGTTGAGTACAGCATTTTAATAGCATCATCTTTTAGGATTTTAATATATATCAGTTCAGTTCAGTGGCTAAGTCTTTTCCGACTCTTTGCGAACCCCATGGACTGCAACATGCCAGGCCCCCCTGTCCATCATGAACTCCCAGAGTTTAACCAAACTCATGTCCATTGAGTCAGCAATGCCATCCAAACAACTCATCCTCTGTCATCCCCTTCTCGTGCTGCCCTCAATCCTTCCCAGCATCAGGGTCTTTTCAAATGAGTCAGCTCTTCACATCATGTGGCCAAAGTATTGGAGTTTTAGCTTCAGTGTCAGTCCTTCCAGTGAAAACCCAGGACTGATCCCCTTTAGGATGGAGTGGTTGGATCTCCTTGAAGTCCAAGGGACTCTCAAGAGTCTTCTCCAACACCACAGTTCAAAGGCATCAATTCTTTGGTGCTCAGCTTTCTTTATAGTCCAACTCTCACATCCATACATGACTACTGGAAAAACAATAGCCTTGAACAGATGGACCTTTGTTGGTAAAGTAATGTCTCTGTTTTTTAATATACTAAGTTGGTCATAACTTTCCTTCCAAGGAGTAAGCATCTTTTAATTTCATGGCTGCGGTCACCATCTGCAGTGATTTTGGAGACGCCAAAAAATAAAGTCAGCCACTATTTTCCCATTTGCAATGAAGTGATGGGACCAGATACCATGATCTTAGTTTGCTGAATGTTGAGATTTCAGCCAGCTTTTCCACTCTCCTATTTCCCTTTCATGAAGAGGTTATTTAGTTCTTCACTTTCTGCCATAAGGGTGGTGTTATCTGCATATCTGAGGTTATTGATATTTCTCCTGGCAGTCTTTATTCCAGCTTGTGCTTCATCCAGTCCAGCATTTCTAATGATGTACTCTGCATAAAAGTTAGATAAGCAGGGTGACAATATACAGCCCTGACATACTTCTTTTCCTATTTGGAACCAGTCTGTTGTTCCATGTCCAGTTCTAACAGTTGCTTCCTGATGTGCATACAGATTTCTCAATAGGCAGGTCAGGTGGTCTGGTATTCCCATCTCTTTCAGAATTTTCCACAGTTTATTGTGGTCTACATAGTTAAAGGCTTTGGCAAAGCAGAAATAGATGTTTTTCTGGAACTCTCTTGCTTTTTCGATGATCCATTGGATGTTGGCAATTTGATCTATAGTTCCTCTGCCTTTTCTAAATCGAGATGAAACATCTGGAAATTCATGGTTCATGTATTGCTGAAGCCTGGCTTGGAGAATTTTGGGCATTACTTTGATAGCATGTGAGATGAGTGCAATTGTGCAATAGTTTGAGAATTCTTTGGGATTGCGTTTCTTTGGGATTGGAATGAAAACAGATCTTTTCCAATCCCATGGCCACTGCTGAGTATTCCAAATTTGCTGGCATATTGAGTGCAGCACTTTCACAGCATCATCTTTTCAGATTTGAAATAGCTCAACTGGAATTCCATCACCTCCACTAGCTTTGTTCGTAGTGATGCTTTCTAAGGCCCACTTGACTTCACATTCCAGGCTGTCCGGCTCTAGGTAAGTGATCACACCATTGTGATCATTTGGGTTGTGAAGATATCTTTTTATAGTTGTTCTGTGTATTCTTGCCACGTCTTCTTAATATCTTCTGCTTCTGTTAGGTCCTTACTATTTCTATCTTATATTGAGCCATCTTTGCATGAAATGTTCCCTTGGCATCTCTAATTTTCTTGAAGAGACCTCTAGTCTTTCCCATTCTGTTGTTTTCCTCTATTTCTTTGCACTGATCACTGAGGAAGGCTTTCTTATCTCTCCTTGCTATTCTTTTGAACTCTGCATTCAAATGGGTATATCTTTCCTTTTCTCCTTTGCTTTTCACATCTTTTCTTTTCACAGCTATTTTTAAGGCATCCTCAGACAGCCATTTTGCATTTCTGCATGTTTTTTCTTGGGGATGGTCTTGCTCCCTGTCTCTTGTACAATGTCGCAAACCTCTGTCCATAGTTCCTCAGGCACTCTGTCTATCAGATCTAGTCCCTTAAATCTATTTCTCACTTCCACTGTATAGTCATAAGAGATTTGATTTAAGTCATACCTTAATGGTCTAGTGGTTTTCTCCACTTTCTTCAGTTTCAGTCTGAATTTTGCAATAAAGAGTTCAAGATCTGAGCCACAGTCAGCCCTGGTCTTGTTTTTTCTGACTATATAGAGCTTCTCCATTTTTGGCTGCAAATAATATTATCAATCTGATTTCAGTGTTGGCCATCTGGTGGTGTCCATGTGTAGAGTCTTCTCTTGTGTTGTTGGAAGAGGGTGTTTGCTATGACCTGTGTGTTCTCTTGGCAAAACTCTATTTGCCTTTGCCCTGCTTCATTCTGTACCCCAAGGCCAAATTTGCCTGTTACTCCCTGTGTTTCTTGACTTCCTACTTTTGCATTCCAGTCCCCTATAATGAGAAAGACATCTTTTGGGGTTGTTAGTTCTAAAAGGTCTTGTAGGTCTTCATAGAAACATTCAACTTCAGCTTCTTCAGCATTACTGGTCAGGGCATAGACTTGGATTACCATGATATTGAATGGTTAGCCTTGGTAATAAAGAGAGATCATTCTGTCGTTTTTGAGATTTCATCCAAGTACTGCATGTTGGATTCTTTTGTTGGCTATGATGGCTACTCCATTTTTTTCTAAGGGGTTCCTGCCCACAGTGGTAGATATAATGGTTATCTGAGTTAAGTTCACCAATTCCAGTCCATTTTAGTTCGCTGATTCCTAGAATGTCGACGTTCACTCTTGCCATCTCCTGTTTGACCACTTCCAATTTGCCTTGATCCATGGACCTAACATTCCAGGTTCCTTTGCAATATTGCTCTTTACAGCATCGGACCTTGCTTCTATCACAAGTCACATGCACAACTGGGTGTTGTTTTTTTTCTTTGGCTCCTTCTCTTCATTCTTTCTGGAATTATTTCTCCACCGATCTCCAGGAGCATATTGGGCACCTACCGACCCAGGGAGTTCCTCTTTCAGTGTCCTATCTTTTGCCTTTTCATACTGTTCATGGGCTTCTCAAGGCAAGAATACTGAACTGGTTTTCCATTCTCTTCTCAGCGGACTGTGTTTTGTCATACCTTTCCACCATGACCTATCCATCTTGGTTGGCCCGACATGGCATGGCTTAGTTTCATTGAGTTAGAAAAGGCTGTGGTCTATGTGATCACATTGGCTAGTTTTCTGTGATTGTGGTCTCAGTGTGTATAGAACTATATTAAATCAGTCTTTTCAATTATTCTTTCTGATATGTAAGGCATAGAGAAGGAAAGAAAGAAATTTAATTCTTATTACTAGAAGATCTAGAGCCAAGTTTTTTAATTAGTGACTAGTGTTTTTACTCACTGGTTATTCTTGAATTGATTCATGTAAAATTTAGATATTTAAATGGAAGAGTCTATATAAAGCTCTACTTTATTCATAATTGCCAAAACATGGAAGCAATTGAGATATTGTTTAATAGAAGAATGGGTAAGTAAACTGGTACATCCTTAGAATGGAGTTTTATTCAATGCTTAGAGAAATGAGCTATCAAGCCACACGAAGATATAGAGGAAAGTTAAATGCATATATTTTAAATGAAAGAAGTCAATCCAAGAAAGATATATGTGGTATGAGAGTGAAAGTGAAAGTCACTCCGTTGTATCCAACTCTTTACAAAGTCATGGACTATATAGTCCATGGGATTCTCCATTCCAGAATACTGGAGTATGTAGCCTTTCTCTTCTCCAGGGGATCTTCCCAACCCAGGGATCAAATCCATATCTCCTGCATTGTAGGCAGATACTTTACCAGCTGAGCCACAAAGGAAGTCCATATGTGGTATGATTCCAGATATATGACATCCTGGAAAAGGTTAGAATATGCAGATACATGGAAAGGATCCATGCTTTCCAGAGATTTAGGGAAAGGTAGAGAAAAATGGGTTAAGTACTAGCAAATATTAGGCCAGTGAAACTAGTCTGTAAACTTTAAGGGTTGATGCTACTGCGGCTAAGTTGCTTCAGTGGTGTCCGACTCTGTGTGACCCCGTAGACGGAAGCTCATGAAGCTCCCCCATCCCTGGGATTCTCCAGGCAATACATGTCATTATATATTTGTCAAAGCCTGTGGAATGTACACCACCAAGAATGAACCCTGATATTAACCATGGACTCAGTAATAATAATACATTAATGGTGGTCATCAATTGTAACAAATGTACCATCTTGGTGCTTGAGGCTATTGTATGTGTGTGGGGAGGGCTATCAGAGAATTCTTTATGTCCCAGTCAATTTTGCTGTGAACCAAAAACTGCTCAAAAACATAAAGTCACTAAAGAAAAATGATATGAAAAACAGAGTACACTTGTAATAATAACATGCCTAAAAATTTAAAATCTAGACTTAGGTGTTTACAAATGAGATTAGTATTTTTTTTTCTTTCTTTCTTTTTTTTTTTTTCCTTTTTTGGTAACTTTCCATGTGAATTTAAAGAGCAGTTGCAACAGAGCTATTTTTGAATGATTAAGCTCATCTTGACTCTTAACTAGTTTTTCATTAGTAGGCCAAACACAGACTAAATAACAACTTGTATTTTGAGTTCTCAAATGGAAAACAAAACAAAACAATGAATAAGCCATCTTATGAATGAATAAGCAAAACAATGAATGCTGAAAACCCTTAAAGGAAATCTATCCTTTATAGGCAGTAAACACTTATCTCCTAAAATTCAATCATATTATTTAATCCTAATTTTTAAAAATGCAATCATCTTTGTAGGAAATCAGCACCAGCAGTTCTACAGTTCTTTAGATATCACTTCAAATTTTTTCATTTATAATGATTAAAACCAACACATTAATATTTGACAAATAAAACAGAAAAGCCTCATCATTTATATTACTGTTTGTAAAATCCCTACTTCTCCTGATCTTGCTTTTATGTATTTAAAGTCTTCACTAACATTTCAGGGCTTCCCTGGTAACTCAGCTGGTGAAGAATCTGCCTGTAATGCAGGAGACCCCAGTGCAATTCCTGGGTCAGGAAGATCCCTTGGAAGGGACAGGCTATCCACTCCAGTATTCTTGGGCTTCTTTGGTGGCTCAGATGGTAAAAAATCCACCTGCAATGCAGGAGATCTGGGTTTGATCCCTGGGTTGTGAAGAGCCCCTGGAGGAGGGCATGGCAACCGACTCCAGTATTCTTGCCTGGAGAATCTTCATGGACAGAGGAGACTGGTCAGCCTCAGTCCATGGGGGTGAAAAGAGTTGGACATGACTGAATGACTAAGCACACACTCTATCATTTCAAATGCTAAACCATTTTATGTGCAAGATGATGTGAGTCCACCCAGTCTAGGGTTCTGTAGAACTAAGGGACAGCTGAAGGGCTCCACCTCCTGGCACAAGACCAGAACCTCAGATTGAAATTTCACACGTGTTAAAATTAGGTCAGGAATAAAAGCTTAAATATTTTTATGTCCTAAAACATTGACGTTTCTCCCTGCTCCATTTTTTGTCACATAAGCACATACACAAAGCATATTTCTTAGAGATTAATTATTGAAACCTAGGTTATAACTGCAGTCAAATAAATATGTTTTCACATTTAAATTACTCTGGATTGCTAAGCTTTTGACTCCAAACCCCAGTGATTTAGTCACTAATGAGAATCGTTTCCTTTCTGAGGACTGTAAACTTATGTCTTTATGTAGCTATTTTTCCCCTCTAACTTAAAGCTCATGAAATAAAAGCTGACTTTTCCTAGTTGCAGCTTTTTAATGTACTGCTTACAAAGAGTTTTCAATGCTTAGCATTAAAATGTCACAGGATCCAAACAGCTTTTACTTTCTCTTAAAGAAAGTATTTTTCATAGAAATTCCAATAACACAGTAAGCAATGAACTAAAAGAATAAAGTTTTATGTTTTTGAATTCTATATACATCTTTCATCGTTTTTCTAATTTCTTTTAAAAAGTGAAGAAAACATTTTTACAGTTAAGGATTATTCTTGATTAGTCTAATTCTAGAAATCAGATGGTATGCTCTGGATAAGCTGCACCCTTAACTTTCAAATTACCAACAGTTACAGAATTTTGCCATATGATTTCTATAAATATTCATTTTAAGCTGGCCAAAAGTTCATGATGAGTGATTCCATCTCTATAGATCACAATCTCCTATCTTTTATAGTATATTTCAAGCATACTTATTTTTTGGACCTTAGGTACAAATAATCATATGCTTGTGTTCATAGCCAGACACCGGGGATGAGTTCTTATAATCTTTTATTTCACTCTCATTTCCCACTCCGTGTTCTCACCTCCTGTTATAGGCAACCATTTAAGTTTCTTTATTGTCTAGTCTTTTATATACCTAGATAAAATATGTAGTGCAGTTTTATGATACACATATTTTAAATGTTCCTAAGAAATGTGATTTATTTTTGCAACATATCCATGTTGCTATGTGTATATTTATTTCAGCTTTTCATTCCCTGCAAAAGCATCGTTCACATTTGACATATATTTCTCAGTCTTGAATATAGTAATTATGTGCAACTCGCTGAGATTACACACACACACACAGTCCTCTGTGATAGATGTTCATAAGCATACATACCTTTAAACATGGGGATGAAATTTTTTTCCCTGGTCCATTTGCAAGAGTGGGTTTATTTGTTCCTAGGGTCTGAGTACTATCAAGTTGAATAAGTTTTCCTCTTAAGAATGGCCAGAGCAAACTATACTCCCATGAGTAGTGCCTTAGACCTACTATACTAATCTATAACACATATTATCCAGATTTTTATTCTTTGCTAAATTAACTGTTGTCTTAAAATATGTATTTTTAATTACTAAGCAACTTCTCATATGTATGCAGTTAATTTGGGGTTCGTCTCCTTAATTTGACTGCTTATATCTTTGGTTTGCTGCTTTTTTTTTTTTTTTTTTGTCCTTTTATTTAAAAATTGAAATGTAGTTGATATATAATACTATGTTAGTTTCAGGAGAGCAACATAGTAATTTGACATTTAAATACATTATAGAATTACCACCATCATAAATCTAGTAACCATCTGTCCCCATACAAAGCTAGTAACAGTGCCATTGACAACATTTCTTATATACAATATCTCCTCATGACTTATTAATGTTTACCGGAGGTTTGTACCTCTTAATTCCATTTACTTATTTTACCATTCTCCACCCCTCTCCCTTCTGGAAATCATTTGTTTTTTTCTATGTATCTATGAGTCTGTTTTCCTTTTGTTATGCTTGTTCATTTGCTTTATTTTTTGGATTCCATGTTTAAGTAAGATCATGCAGTGTTGAGTTTTATCTGACTTACTTCACTTAGCATGTTGCTGCTGCTAGGTTGCTTCAGTCGTGTCCGACTCTGTGTGACCCCATAGACAGCAGCCCACCAGGCTCCCCTGTCCCTGGGATTCTCCAGGCAAGAACACTGGACTGAGTTGCCATTTCCTTCTCCAATGCATGAACGTGAAAAGTGAAAACGAAGTAGATCAGTCGTATTCGACTCTTCGCGACCCCATGGACTGCAGCCTACCAGGTTTCTCCATCCATGGGATTTGCCAAGCAAGAGTACTGGAGTGGGGTGCCATCGCCTTTTCCGTCACTTAGCATAATACACTCTAAATCCATCCACATTATCACAAATGGCAAAATTTCATTTTTTAATGAGTAGTATTCCATTGTGTGTGTGTGTGTGTGTGTGTGTGTGTGTGTGATCATACCTTCTTTATCCATCCATCTACCTATGAAGGCCTAGGTTGCTTCCATATCTTGTCTATTGCAAATGATGCTACAATGAGCATAGGCTTGCACATATCTTATAAAATTACTGTTTTTGTTATTTTCAGGTAAATATCCTGAAATTACTGAATGATATAGCAGTTTTATTGCTAATTTTTGAGGAACATCCATACTGTTTTCCATAGTATGGGAAGTATGGTTTACCACTTTACAATCCTACTAAAACTTCATGAAGGTTCCCTTTTTGCCACATCCTTGTCAATAATTGTTATTTCTTGTCTTTTTAGTGATAGTCCTTCTGAAAGGTGTGTGAGGTGATATCTCCTGGTTTTGATTTGCATTTCCCTAATAATTAGTGATGTTGAGCATCTTTTCACATGTCTATTGGCCATCTGTTTGCTTTCTTTGGAAAAATATCTAGTGTATTCTGGTCCTCTGTCCATTTTTTAATCAGATCATTTCCTTTTTTGATATCAAATTGTATGCATTTTAATATTTTTTATATTAACCCCTTATCAGATATGCCATTTGCAAATATCTTTTCTCATTCAGTAAGCTGTCTTTTACTTATGTTGATAATTTACCTTGATGTGCAAAGGCATTTTAGTTTGACATAGCCTCATTTGTTTACTTCTGTTTCTGTTTCCCTTGTCTGAGAAGACAGATACAAAATAAATGTTGATAAGACAAATTGCAAAGAGCATACTGCCCTATGTTTCCTTCAGGAAGCTTTATGGTTTCAGGTCTACATTTAAGTCTTTAAACTATTTTGATTTATTTTTGTATACAGTGTAAGAAAGTGGTCCAGTTTCCCCTTCTTTTGCATGTAGCTGTCCAGTATTCTCAGCATCATTTATTTAAAAGGCTGTCCTTTCCCCATTGTATATTCTTGCTTCCTACTCATAAATTATTGTAATTGACAACATGGTATGGGTTTATTTCTGAGCTCTCTATTCTGTTCCATTAATCTATATGGATGTTTTTATGCCAATACCATACTGCTTGGTTACTACAGATTTGTAGTATAGATTCATATCAAGGATCATTATACCACCATGCCTGTCTTGCAATTAAAATGAATATTTGAGTGTATACATATGTGAAATAACATTTCTATCTTTACCTATCTAATATAGATTTGGGATAGAAGCATTTGATAAATATGAAACTTGAGAGCATATTTGTATCTGAAAATACCAAAAGGGAATTATAGATAATATGGGGGAATATAATATTATTGATATATAAGAATATGTGTGCATGCTAAGTTGCTTCAGTCATGTCTGACTCTTTGCGACCCTATCTGAAGCCCTCCAGGCTCCTCTGCTTATACTGGAGTGGCAAGAATGCTGGAGTGGCTTACTGTGGCCTACTCCAGTGGAACCTTCCTGACCCAGGGATCGAACCTATGTTTCTTATATCTCCTGCAATGGCAGGTGGGATCTTTACCACTAGCATCACCTGGGAAGCCCACATAAGTACATAAGAAGTGTGTATTTGTTAGATTGATTTAGTCATCGCCCCTTTCAGATTTTTGTAGATCTCAAGGCTACTGGGAAAGCTAATAGCTTTTGATCTGGGTCTTGCCACTCCAGTATAAATAGTATATGAAAGCTAGCTATGGTTTCAGCCTATAGAAAAACTTTTATGTGGAACTACTTAAAATACTGTGGCAAGATGACTTTTATTTAGTCATTCATATTTTAGTCATCCTTTAAACATATGTCTACATTAAAAACTGTAAGATTCCATGGGGTTTATCTAAGTAGTAGTGACACAGAATTTTATCAGTGCATGCAATTTTTACAAATAATGGGAGAAATGGAAAAAATTCATGAATTATTATATATTCTACATTAATAAATACTGTGAAGAAATATAGGGGGTTGAGGAATACTGGGTTGAGAATGGGATTGCCTCAATGGAAGTTGATTTAAAAGCAAGAACTGAAGTCCATGAGTATATATATTTGGGGGAAAATCATTCCAGGCAGAAGGAAGAGCACAAGGACATTCAGAAGAAGAACATATTCAGCCCATTAGAGGCACATCAAGAAGCCAATATGGGTGGAATGAAGAAGCAAAGGAGAGAGTGCAAGGAGAGAAGGACAGAAATGTAGAGTGAAAAATTTTATAGTGTCTGCACATTATGCTGAGGGTTTTGGCTTTTACCTGAAAACCAGAACTCACATTTGACCAGTTCTACTTCATTTGTTTTAATCCTGGAGCAGGCCAGAACAGACCCTGCACAGGAAAAAAAAAAAAAAAAACAAAATCCAAAGACTCTATATATATCCATGCATATTTTCTCTTGTGATAAGGTTCTCTATACACACTGTTGCCGCTTTGAAAAGAGTTTGCAGTACTAAAGTAATTAATTCCCTGGTGGCTCAGAAGGTAAAGAATCTGCCTGCAATGTGGAAGACCTGGTTTTGATCCCTGGGTTCAGAAGATTCCCCTGAAGAAGGGAATGGCTTCCTACCACAGCATTCTTTCCTGGAGAATCCCATGAACAGAGGAGACTGGTTGCAAAGGGCCAGGCACAACTGAGCAACTAACACACACTAACTTAATACAATTAGATCTTTCTCACTTCCAAGTAGGATGACGAAAAGGTGAAAAATTACAGATCACTTTTCTTTTTTTCCCCTTCTCTTTTCCCCTTTCTTTCCTTCTCTCTTTTTTCCTTCCCTCCTTTCTTTCCCTTCATTCTTTCCTCCTCCTTCTCTTTTTAAACAAAATTATTCATATTTCTGTTGCAAAACAAAAAAGAGGATGATTCTGACTCTGGAAAATGTTCACTGATAAAGCTGTGTGCTTCACTTTTAACAACAATCTTAATTGCTAAAATCCTCAACTATTAAAAGGGCTACCTGTTAATTATTTTCAAAATTATTTATTGTTTTGACTGCACTGGATGTTCATGGCTACATGCAGGCTTTAGTTGTTACTGTGATTGGGGACTACTAATCACAGTGCACTTGTGATGGCTTTTCATGTCTAAGGCATGCAGGGTCACTAGTTGTGGTACACAGGCCTAGCTGCCCCGGGCATGTGGAATCTTCCTGGACCAGGAATAGAACCCATGCTCCTTGCATTGGCAGGCAAATTTGTAACCAGTGAACCACCAGGGAAGTCCCTACCTGTTAATTATTGACAGTTAACACCTGTGGAAATCAGTGTGCTCTTTCCTGCAGATTCTGTTCAGAACTTGATAGGAGAAAGGATGGTGGTCAGAGTACAACTGTCCAATAACAGAATTGGTGAGTGAGATTTCAATCTTTCCTGAGATCAAAGATTTTTTCTTACTAATACAGCAGTTGTAGTCACATCAAAATCTTGAAGTATCCACTGGTCCAATTGTTGGATCCAAAAGTGTTGGCCTCCCATGCAGACATTTTTTTTTTTTTTTTTTAGCCTATAGAAAAATGGCCAGCAAATCAAGAATTAATATCTAGCCTTAATTACTTACTAGCTCCCCTTACTCAAACTTAGATCTTATCACTTCAAATTGAAAGACCAAGCAAAAACACAACCACCAAAGTCAGAGGAAACAAGTTTTGATAAAAGAATGTCTTTAACTTTGACACCTATTGCTGGTCAGAAAAGTAGCCCTGGAATGAGTAGGTTTAGACATGGTGGCCACAGAAGAGAAAATGACATCTGCAATACCCTAAGAGAATACATTTCTTTTATCCTATCTGTAAAGAAGTAAAAGAATGAAGTCAGGAAGGAGAAAATGTGCCCTCATTGGTTGAGTATTCTCATAAAGTGTGTACTATTTGGAAGAAATTAACAGAGTTGACAGATGCCAATGAGGCAAACCTGAATACTGTACCCACCTGAGTATTTTAGTTCCATACCTGTGTTTAGGGGCTGAAAATTTCTTTACTTGCTGAATTGATGTTAGCATAATTGAATATTTGGAAATTTTTATAAGTAAGTTATTTTCCTACAGTGTGAATTTAAATTTAATTTAATGAGTGATCTAATCCAAAGAATGTGCATTTTCATTCTCAACCTTATTCATTCAATGAAATGTTTTTCCCCAAGTCAAAAGCATTTACGGCATCATTAAGTATGAATATGCATGCATTCTCATTTACTTCAGTCCTGTCTGGCTCTTTGAGACCCTATGGACTATAGCCTGCCAGGCTCCCCTGCCCATGGGATTTTCAGGCAAGAATACTGTAGTGGGCTGCAATGCCTTCCTCCAGGAGACCTTCTTGACCCAAGGATGGAAACCACATCTCCTACATATCCTGCATTTCCAGATTCTTTATCACTGAGACACCAGGGAAGCCCGAGTATGAGTAAACTGAGTTATAAACAAGGGATCTGAAAAAACAAGTTTCTTTTCGTTTAATGACCACAGTAAATTGCATCATTGACCATATGCCCCCTTTGCATTCTTTGTTAAACAGAACAGAGTCAAATTTGTGTTATAACTAAAGATAAAGCAAAGCAAAGCAAAATTATAGCACTTTTTTCTATACTAATCTCAATTCAGATTATACTTGCTTCTATTTCTTTTCCTGATTTTATAGAACTGTTATTTGAATTTGTGAAATAATATATAATAAAACCCTTCCCCTCTTCTCTGGGAGTACTGGGATGATTGCCAGATGAGGGGATAAAGATATCTTACATCATGTTGAATTAATTACCAATAACAAATATTTTAGGCCAACCTCAAGAAGGGTCTTTAAAGTTATTTTAGGAGATATATATATATATGATGAAAACTCCTAAGAAAAGGCTTTATTGACTATGTCTACAAATTCTCTGCTAAGGTAACTGCTTAATTGAAGTCCATTTTAAAACTGATTGAAGGTCCAAATCTAATCTCCTTTATCTGATTAATTAGCACAGTTCTTAGTTTGTACACTAATTAAAAACAGTTTATATTTAGAGCAATAAAAAGATGAATACAGATGAAAGTCTTTTTCTCTCAGACTTATGAAAGGATTTAATATTAGCAAAAATATGCAAAAAGTTAGTGATTTCTTCGCTCTTATATATATATATACACAACGCAGCAAACATTTCCATTGTTTTCTTTGGCATGTTCCCACCAACCGTCTTGTAAGATAAGCTGATTTATCATATTTCTATCTCTTAATCCTTCCAATCTAATTTTGGAAATGTCAGTATTTGAGTTAATTTCCAAAAGGGTGTATAAAGCCATTTCAAATTTTCCTCTAAAACAAAACTTTTTCAAAGAGATGAGACAATATCCCCAGTTGAAGACCAGAATTTGTATCTAAGTCTTCTTAAAATCTTGAAAATGTGGGTATTTCTTATGTCTTAATATTAGTCATTATCGTGGAAGAAAATGTATATCTCATCATCACAAATAATTGAATAGATTGTAGTTGGTAAATTAATGAACATATTTTTAGGCTGATTTACAAAATAAGTACTACCTGACTCTTTTGTGTATTTTACAAATAGATGCCCGAGTTACTTTTTTTTTTTTTTTTTTAAGGTTTTCTTTTAAAATATAAGTGTTAGTCACTCAGTCATGTCTGACTCTTTACAACTCTAAGGATAATAGCCTACCAGGCTCCTCTGTCCATTTGATTCCCCAGGCATGAATACTAAAGTGGGTAACCATTCCCTTCTGATACTATGTAAAAATGCCTGTAAGCTAAGAGGTTTGGACAGTTCATATGAAGGTGTCATGTCTTCTTGTAGTCAAAGAAAACCCATTAGCCTTTCTAAGGTTAAAAATTCCTCTTTAATTCTTCTCCTTGTATACACTATATTACAAGAAAATTTACCCTTTACTTCCTCCTTCAAAAATATTTCTTTCTCTCTCTTTTTTTTTTTAATCCTGCCCTTCCGTATCCAAGAACTTGCTCTTAATGCATTAACAGATTAGATTGGATAACTATGAAAATAGTTAAAGTTTACTGGGCACACATAGTACTCTAAGCATTGTGAGACACAATCTCTATAACTCCTAATTACTCATATTTTGTTGGCAAGAAAATAGAAGTACAGAGAGCTTAAATAACTTTCAAAAGATCACAGGGATCTGATTCAAGTCCACAGGCTAAATACCCAATTTTGTCATCTCTCTTTGATTTCTCGTCTCCGTAGATTACTCTGCCACTTTTGTCATTCACTTGGACTCTCTACATGACGTAGGGAAAGGACAAGTAGCACAGGATCTATCCCTAAGACAGATACACCTGTGAGCCTGAGTCCCCTCTTCAGCTCTTTCCACTGCTGTAATCCTATTCTCTATTTATCTTTAAAATAAGAAAATTTAATGAAATTAAATCTTATAAAGATTCATATAAAAAGGAACGATCTTGGATAGATAGGCAGGTAGGTAGATAGATAGAATGAACTCAGGTCTAAATAAATAGCACAAACTTAGAAATTATGACACATACAGTAAATTATGTTTTGAATCAGACCAGTGTATTTATCAAGAGATGTACACCAAAGAGAGAAAATGAGTATGACTCTACCTAGAGAAGTGAAAGAGCTTCCCTGGTGACTTAGACAATAAAGAATCTGCGTGTGATGTAGGAGACCTGGGTTCAATCCCTGGGTCAGGAAGATCCCCTGGAGCAGGAAATGGGAATCCACTCTAGTGTTCTTACCTGGAGAATTCCATAGACAAAGGAACCTCGTGGGCTACAGTCCATGGGGTCGCAAAGACTTGGACATGACTAAGTGACTATCACACACAGTGAAGTAAAAGGGTGAAGGTATATTGTTCTAAACCACTAAAACATTCAGTGGCATAAAAAGACTATTTCATGTGGGTGGGATACACAAAAACAGAAGATACTGCTCCAGCCTTTCGAAATGCACTTCACCTACATATGATTGCTATGTCAATGACTTGATTTAACAAAAATTCAGAAAAAAAATCCTACTTTTTAATATATTTCTATTTTCTGCATTTCTCTCTATTTAAAATTTTCTATTATCATTATCCCCATTCAGTTCAAGAGACTTATAAATATTATGTGCAAATGTGATACAGTGTCTTAGACTTGTTTTAGGGGAATATCACATGTTATTAATAGCACGTAGCAGCTGACAGCATATATTATACACTAGGGATTAGATTTGATTTATGGAGCTCAAGAACTCCAAAGAGACTGTGTGGATTTACACCATTTGAGTATTGAGCCATGTTTATAAGTTTATATGACACTCCAAGGAGACATTTTTCTCATATAAAACATCCATGAAATTTTTAAGTAAAGTTCTAGCATTCTCAGCTTATGAGCAACACTCCCTTGGGTTATCGCAAAAGTTAATTATGAGTATCATAATTAAGAACGATGAAATAATTTTGTTAAAATTAAATTTATCTCTGATACTGTACAAATTGACAAATTCCTAACTACACTTTTACATAGTAATGCCTTTTCATATGTTAATTTATGGATTATAAAATTTAATTCAAAATGAATGCCATTTTCTAAAACCATAATTGTGTTATTAGCTAGTACTCACATTTTCCTTCTGCTTCAAGATCAATAAGATTTGTATATTAAAAACAGAGTCATAGAATGTCAGAATTTGGTGAAACATTAATGATCATTCAAACAAATGTATCTAGTTCCAGTTCAGTTCAGTCGCTCCCTTATGTCCGACTCTTTGCTACCCCATGAATTGCAGCACGCCACGCCTCCCTGTCTATCACCATCTCCTGGAGTTCACTCAAACTCACGTCCATCGAGTCAGTGATGCCATCCAACCATCTCATCCTCTGTTGTCCCCTTCTCCTCCTGCCCTCAATCCCTCCCAGCATCAGGGTCTTTTCCAGTGAGTTAACTCTTCACATGAGGTAGCCAAAGTATTGGAGTTTGAGCTTTAGCATCATTCCTCCCAATGAACACCCAGGACTGATATCCTTTAGAATGGACTGGTTGGATCTCCTTGAAGTCCAAGGGACTCTCAAGAGTCTTCTCCAACACCACAGTTCAAAAGCATCAATTCTTTGGCACTCAGCTTTCTTCACAGTCCAACTCTCACATCCATACATGACCACTGGAGAAACCATAGCCTTGACTAAAGAAATGTATACATTTTTCAATTATGAAACACAGTGTTATGAAAAGTGCACAAATTTATACAGCAAGTTACCATTAGAGCCAAATATACAGCACTGCTCTTAGCTCCCAAGATAAGATCATTTTCATTATCTATACCATATTATCAAATCACCTGCTCATCTGAAGCTGTTGATGAGGATCCAGTCTCAATACAGAATCAGAGATCAGATCAGATCAGATCATATCAGTCGCTCAGTCGTGTCCGACTCCTTGCGACCCCATGAACCGCAGCACGCCAGGCCTCCCTGTCCATCACCAGTTCCCGGAGGTCACCCAGACTCACACCCATCAAGTCAGTGATGCCATCCAGCCATCTCATCCTCTGTCATCCCCTTCTCCTCCTGCCCTCAATCCCTCCCAGCATCAGGGTCTTCTCCAATGAGTCAACTCTTCCCATGAGGTGGCCAAAATACTGGAGTTTCAGCTTTAGCATCATTCCTTCTAAAGAAATTCCAGGATTGATCTCCTTCAGAATGGACCGGTTAGATCTCCTTGCAGTCCAAGGGACTCTCAAGAGTCTTCTCCAACACCACGGTTCAAAAGCATCAATTCTTCGGCGCTCAGCCTTCTTCACACTCCAGCTCTCACATCCATACATGACCACAGGAAAGACCATAGCCTTGACTAGGCGAACCTTTGTTGGCAGAGTAATGTCTCTGCTTTTCAATATGTTATCTAGGTTGGTCATAACTTTCCTTCCAAGGAGTAAGCGTCTTTTAATTTCATGGCTGCAGTCACCATCTGCAGTGATTTTCGAGCCCAGAAAAAGAAAGTCTGACACTGTTTCCACTGTTTCTCCATCTATTTCCCATGCAGTGATGGGACCAGATGCCATGATCTTCGTTTTCTGATTGTTGAGCTTTATGCCAACTTTTTCACTCTCCACTTTCACTTTCATCAAGAGGCTTTTCAGCCCCTCTTCACTTCCTGCCATAAGAGTGGTATCATCTGCATATCTGAGGTTATTGATATTTCTCCTGGCAATCTTGATTCCAACTTGTGTTTCTTCCAGGCCAGCATTTCTCATGATGTACTCTGCATATAAGTTAAATAAACATGGTGACAATATGCAGCCTTGACGTACTCCTTTTCCTATTTGGAACCAGTCTGTTGTTCCATGACCAGTTCTAACTGTTGCTTCCTGACCTGCATACAGATTTCTTAAGAGGCAGATCAGGTGGTCTGGTATTCCCATCTCTTTCAGAATTTTCCATAGTTTATTGTGATCCACACAGTCAAAGGCTTTGACATAGTCAATAAAGCAGAAATAGATGTTTTTCTGGAACTCTCTTGCTTTTTCCATGATCCAGCGGATGTTGGCAATTTGATCTCTGGTTCCTCTGCCTTTTCTAAAACCAGCTTGAACATCAGGAAGTTCACGGTTCACATATTGCTGAAGCCTGGCTTGGAGAATTTTGAGCATTACTTTACTAGCGTGTGAGATGAGTGCAATTGTGTGGTAGTTTGAGCACTCTTTGGCATTGCCTTTCTTTGGGATTGGAATGAAAACTGACCTTTTCCAATCTTGTGGCCACTGCTGAGTTTTCCAAATTCGCTGGCATATTGAATATTATCTGGCAATACAGAATATTATCTATTATAAGCAATTTTTATAAAACAATTTTATGTTTATGTAATTCAAGTATAGGGGGAAAAATGCCTATGTTAAATGTCTTTTATAGAAATCGACAGAAAGGTCAGATGTATCTGGGTTTGTTTGCAATGGTCCTACTTTTTTCCTATGATCACAGCCTAATATATTAGGGGTTCTTACTTTCTTAAAGTAGGATTCAAAACTATGAGCTGAGTGTTGGGTACAACTGTGATAAAAATGAAATGATTAAGTAATATTTATATATAATATATATGGTGAGCTTCTTAAGGGCACAGAATAAAATCACCAGACTGTGTTGAATAGTCATTGAAGTTATGTTATCATTTATTTAAAACTAAAGCAGTGAAATTGATTGCATAACTTTTTAAGAAGATAGTTGACTTCAGCTGTGACTGGGGTTCACCAGTTAAATATGATGGTAAAAGAAAGAGGCTATTCAACTGATAAAGTTTGCAAATGTTTGATTATAATAAACAAGTCATGGAAATGAATCTGGGAAGGAAAGAAAATGTAGAGGTCAGTGCAATGGATACTTAAGAATAAGTGTAGATGACTGTTTCTATAGATAAAGGGAAAGATTGGGGATGATGGTCTAGGATTCATAAATAGTTAAGTTCCTGTGGTAACAAAAGTGTGACTGAAGGAGTTTATGTATGTGAACCACGAGTTTAAATGAAGAGCACAGATGCCACTGAAGAAGTGACTGAGAGATCTATACATGGTAGCTGAGCAGAGAGGGAGTTTGGGTGTGCACGTGAGCCACAGAGAACAGCTGATCCATAGCACCAAGCCTTCCTTCTGGCCTGGAGACTTAACACAGTGAAAATACCTCCCTCTTCCTCTTGATAATCCCAAATCCAGGAGATGTCCTCAGGAACAGCTGTTAATAAAGACAAGGTTGGTAGAGCAGAGTTCAAGCTAAGAGATGTGGGCTTCTTGGTGGCAGAGAGAAATGAAGAAGTTGGTAATAGCAGGATTCTAAAGCCATGACTGTGATAGAGTAATTCTGCAACTATACAAAACTCCAAAAAATAGGATTTTCCCCACATGGAACACTGTATTTAGGCAGGCTTTAGCTATAGCACAATGTCAATCACTATTGATAGGATGGGCTCCTGGGCTCTTGAAAGTATTCAATTCCTTTTTAGTTTGTTTTAAAGCTAAAATGCAGGTTAAAATCAGTAAAATGACAGGGGGAAAAACAGAGATACAAACATAGGCAAAAAGCAATAAAATAAAATACCTAATTATCTGACTGAGGGAGATCAGGAAAAATACAGAAATAAGGAGGTTAGGAGGATTAGAAAGGAAAGGAAGAAGAGAAATGAGAGAGGAAGGAAGGGAGAAATAAAAGAAAGTACTAAAATAATATACATGTCTAATGCAAATTGGTATTCTAGTATAAAAAAGGATTCTAACCTGTCCAGTCTCTAGAGGTACTTCATATTACATTTTGGCTCTTCCTACCAATCTTAGGACATTCAAGGTGTTATACTGTTGTTGTTGTTCAGTCACCCAGTCATGTCTGATTCTTTGTGATCCAAAGGACAGCAGCATGCCAGGCCTCCCTGTCCCTCACCATCTCTCAGTTTGCCCAAGTTCAAGTTCATTGCATCAGTGATGTTGTCCAGCCATCTCATCCTCTGAATCCCTCTTCTCCTTTGCCCTAAATCTTTCCCAGCGTTTGGGACTTTTCCAATGAGTCATCTGTTCACATCACATGACCAAAATACTGGAGCTTCAGTTTCAGCATCAGTCCTTCCATGAATATTCAGGGTTGATCTCCCTTAAGATTGATAGCAAGGTTTGAGCTCCTTGCTGTCCTTGCTTTCAGGAGTCTTCTCCAGCACCACAGTTCAAAGGCATCAATTTTTTGGCATTCTGCTTTCTTTATGGTCCCGCTCTCACAATCATATGTGATGACTGGGAAGACCATAGCTTTGACTGTACAGACCTTTGTAGTCAGGGTAATGTCTCCGCTTTCAACACACTGTCTAGGTTTGACATCACTTTTCTGCCAAGAAGCAACTGTCTTCTGATTTCATGGCTGCAATCACCATCTGCAGTGATTTTGGAGCCCAAGAAGAGGAAATCTATCATTACAGTGATGGGGCCAGATGCCATGATCTTAACTTTGTTTTGTTTTTTAATATTTAGTCTTAAGCTAGCTCTTTAACTCTCCTCCTCCACCCTCATCAAGAGGCTCTTTAGAATAGCATTGAAATATGTATAATATCATATCTGAAACGAGTCGTCAGTCCAGGTATGATGCCTGATAACAGATGCCTGGGGCTGAAGCACTGGGACGACCTGGAGGGATGGTGTGGGGAGGGGGGAGGGAGGAGGGTTCAGGATGGGGAACACATGTATACTGGTGGTGGATCCATCTCGATGTATAGTAAAAGCAATACAATATTGTAAAGTTAAGCAAAATAAAAAAAAAAAAAAAGAGAGAGAGGCTCTTTAGTTTCTCTTTGCTTTCTGCCATTAGAGTGATATCATCCACATATCTGAGGTTGTTGATGTTTCTCCCACCTATCTTGATCCAGATTGTAACTCATCCAGCCCAGCATGTCTCATAATTTGCTCAATGTGTAGGTTAAACAAACCAGGGTGATGGCAGACAGGCCTGTTGAACTTTCTCAATTTTGAACCAATCAGTTGTTCCATACAGGGGTCTAACTGTTGATTCTTGACTCACATACAGGTTTCTCAGGAGACAGGTAAGATGGTCTGATATTCCCATCTGCCTAAGAGCTTTCTACAGTTTGTCATGATCTACACAAAGACTTTAACGTAGTCAATGAAACAGAGATAGATGTTTTCTCTGAAATTCCCTTGATTTCTCTTTAACCCAGCAAATGTTGACAGTTTGATCTCTAGTTCCTCTTTCTTTCCTAAACCCTTCTTTGGACATCTGGAATTTTTTGATTTGTATAATGCTGAGGCCTAACATGCAAGATTTTAAGCATATCCATACTAGCAAGGGAGATGAGTACAATTGTCTGCTGGTTAGAACATTCTTTGGTACAACCTTTCTTGGGAACTGGGATGAGAACTGACCTTTTCCAGTCCTATGGCCAGATTTGCTGGGTCTTCCAGATTTGCTGACATAATGAATACAAAACCTTGGTGGCATAGTCATTCAGGGATTTTGAATAGTTCTGCTGTAATTTCATTCCATCCACTAGCTTTATTAACAACAGTGCCTCTTAAGGTTCATTTGACTTCACAGTCCAGAATGTCTAGCTCTGGGTGACTAACCACACCATCATAATAATCCAGTTCATTAAGATATTTTTTTATACAGTTCTTCCATGTATTCTTTCCATCTCTTCTGAGTCTCTTTAGCATCTACTAGGTCTCTACCATTTTTATCCTTTATTGTTCCCATCTTTGGACTGAAGACTCCCTTGATGTTTCCAATTTTCCTAAAGAGATTTCTAGTCTTTCCCCTTTTGTTGTTCTCTTCTGTTATTAAACATTGCTCATTGAAGAAGGCCTTCTTGTCTCTCCTAAGTATTTTCTGAAACTCTGTTTAATTGGATGTACCTTTCCCTTTCTCCCTTGCTTTTCACTTCTCTTTCAGATCAGATCAGATCAGTCGCTCTGTCGTGTCTGACTCTGCTATCCCATGAATCGCAGCACGCCAGGCCTCCCTGTCCATCACCAACTTCCAGAGTTCACTCAGATTCATGTCCATCGAGTCAGTGATGCCATCCAGCCATCTCATCCTCTGTCACTTCTCTTTATTTTTCCACTATTTGTAAAGCCTCCTCAGATAATCACTTTGCCTTCTTGCTTTTCTTTTTCTTTGGGATGGCTTTGTTTATGCCTCCTGTACAATATTATGGACCTTTGTTCATAGTTCTTCAGGCACACTGTTAACTAGATCAAGTCCCTTGAATATATTTGTTATCTCTACTGTTAATTCATATGGGATTTAAGTCATACCTGGCTGGCCTATTGTTTTTTCCCAGTTTTCTTTAGTTTAAGCCTGAATTTTGCTATGGGAAGCTGATGATGTGAGCCACAGTCAGCTTCAGGTCTTGTTTTTGCTGATTGTATAGAGCTTCTCAATCTTCAGCTACAAAGAAAGTAATCAATTTGATTTTAGTATTGACCATTTGGTGAAGTCCATGTGTAAAATCATCTCTTGTGTTGTTGAAAAAGGGTATTTTCCATGACTAATACATTCTTTTGGCAGAATTCAGATAACTTTTGCCCTAATTCCATTAGTTCTCCAACTTGCCTGTTACTCCAGGTATATCTTGACTTCCTACTTTTCCATTCCAGTCCCTCATGATTAATGCTGCTGCTGTTTAGTCACTTCAGTCCTGTCAGACTCTGTGTGAACCTATGGACTATAGCCCACCAGTTTCCTCTGTCCATGGAATTCTCCAGGCATCAGTACTGGAGTGGATTGCCATGCCCTCCTCCAAGGCATCCCAACCCGGGGATGGAACCCTGGTCTCCTGCACTGCAAGCAGATCCTTTACCACTGAGCTACCAGGGAAGCCCAATGATGAATAAAGTATCATTTTTATGTGTTAGTTCTAGCAGGTCTTCTAGATCTTCATAGGACTGATCAACTTCAGCTTCTTTGGCATCAGTGGTAGGGGCATAGACTTGGATTACTGTGATGTTGAATGGCTTGCCTTGGAAACGAACCAAGATCATTCTGGCATTTTGGGGGTTGCACTCAAGTACTGTATTGTGGACTCTTTTGTTGATTATGAGAGCTACTCTGTTTCTTCTATAGGATTCTTGTCCATAGTGGTAGATATAATGGTCATCTGAATTAAATTCGCCCATTCCCGTCCAATTTAGTTTGCTGATTCCTAGAATGTTGATGTTTATTCTTACCATCTCCTGCTTGACCACATCCAGTTTTCCTTGATTCATAGACTTAACATTCCAGATTCCTATCCAATACTGTTCTTTGCAGCATCAGATTTTACTTTGATCACCAGACACATCCACAGAGTTGTTTTCACTTTGGCTCAGACTCTTCATTCCTTCTGGAGCTATTTCCTCTCTTTTCTTCAGTAGCATGTTGGGCACCTTCCAACCTGGGGAGTTAGTTTTTCAGTGTCATATCTTTTTTGCCTTTTCATACTGTTCATGGGGTTCTCAAGGCAAGATTACTGAAGTGGCTTGCCATTCCCTTCTCAAGGTGCTATATTTACACAAAATTTTTAAAAGTTCAAATCACCAGGACCTGTCTTATACAGGAGCAGAATACATGTATGTGATTTTTAAATCCATTAAGTTGATGAAAAATACTTACACTTGGATACTAACCATGAGTGTTTGATTTAAATGGATATGTATACCACCAGGAAAACACATGGTTTAAAAATGATTCTAATTGAGAAACTGCAGTCAACCACTTCCCCCCAACCCCCACCTTTGTAATAGAAGTTTGATCTGTTGCTATTTGAATATACCAATAAAATTTACCACTGCTAAGTGTAGATAGCTTATGTCTCATTAGTTAGCTGGGAGTGTCCTTAAAAACTAACATAGATTGGATAACTTACTGTAATGCTCAACTTTACTTATCCTTTATATCTTCTAGCTCTTTGTTAAACATTTACAAGATTACATTGTATCTTATTGATCTGTGTTTACATTCTTTTCCTAAAATCTTGAATCATCTTTACTATCATTACCCTGAATTCTTTTTCAAGTATTTTGCCTAGCTTCACTTAAGTATTCCAGTGTTTCATCTTGTTTGTCTGGAACATATTCCTTTGCTGTCTCATTTTGTCTACATTTCTGTGTTCATGGTTCCATAGGCAGCAGAACTGTAGTTCCTCTTGATTCTGGTGTCTGCCCTCTGGTGGGTGGGGCTGGTCTAAAAGGTTTTTGCAGGCTTTCTAGTGAGAGGGACTGCTGTCTGCCCACTTTCTGGTGTACAGAGACATGTCAAGAGGTGTGTTTAGATGTGTAAGGGGTCTCAGGAAGACTATAGGGAGTCTGTCTGCTGATGCGTGGGGCTGTATTTCTTGATCTGTTGGTTGTGTGCCCAGAGGCATTCCTGCTCTGGAGCCTTCCTCTTTTTGTCTTTGGAAGTAGAATATCTTTTTGGTAGGTTCTAGTCTTTCTTTGTTGATAGTTGTTCAGCAATTAGTTGTGATTTTAGTGATTTTATGAGAGGAGGTGAGCTCAATACTTTCCCATCTTGTCTCTGCCTTCAGAGGGGGTAAAATTTAAATGACAGTTTATTTTCTCACATTTCTAGAGACTGCAAGTCCAAGATGAAGGTGTCAGCAAGTTTGGTCTCTCCTGAGGCCTCCCTTGGTCTCCTTGGCTTGTAAGATAGCTGCCTTGTATGGTGTTCTCACATGGTCTTTTCTCTGTGTGCACTCCCAAGGTCTCGTCCTCTTATAAGCACACCAGTCCTATTGGATTAGAGCCTCACCCTCATGACTTAATTTATCTTTAAGAAAGTGAAAGTGAAGTCGCTCAGTCATGTCAGACCCTCCGTGACCTCATGGGCTGTAGCCTACCAGGCTCCTCCTTCCGTCCATGGGATTTTCCAGGCAAGAGTACTGGAGTGGGCTGCCATTTCCTTCTCCAAGGGGATATTCCTGACCCAGGGATCAAACCTGGGTCTCCCTCATTGTAGGCAGATGGTTTACCATTTGAGCCACCAGGGAAACCCAATTAATTTATCTTTAATTACCCTTTAAAACATCCTGTCTCCAAATACAATGACATTATGGTTGGAGTTTCAACATGTGAATATGGTGATTGGAGGAGGGGGGAATTTAGTCCATAACATGTTTCCCCTATACTAATAAAATAGAATCACTTTTTGAATTATATTTAAATTTAATCAAGAGTTTATGGCTACCTTTCAGTATAAGGAAACATAGATGTTTTAGTTCAAGCTGCCACAACAAAATAGTCCCCCATACCTGTAGGTTCCAGATTCTGAGATTTAACCAACCCTGGACCATATACTGTGTTTACAATATGCAGTTGATTGAATATGTGGATGCAGAACCTACATATTCGGATGGATGGAAGACTATAGGACTTGAGCATCCTCTCATTTTGGTACCCATGGCAATTCCTGGAACCAATCCCCAACAAATACTGAGGGACATCTGTACCAATGATTGGGTGAGTTAAACAACATGCTTATTTCTCTGTTTGTAATCAGGGCCAGCATAATCTGGTTTTGGTGAGGCCTTTCATCTTGGCTTGCAAACTGCCACTGTCTTACTGTGTCTTCACTTAGAAGAGAGAGAGAGAACACTCTGTTCTGTTCCTCTTCTTATAAGGACAGGAATCCAGTCATGCAGGCTCCACCCTCATGGTCTCATGTTATCCTAATTACCTCCCAAAGGCCCACCTCCAAATACCATCACAATAGATGTCAGGGTTTCAATATATGAATTTTGAGAGGACATAAATGTTGTCCAAAAAAAAACAGAAAATAAGTATAAACTATATGACAGAGAATCAAACAGATAACTCCAGAGGAAAGCACAGCAACCTAATGTTAGAGAAAATCTGTACTGTACAAGTTAAATAGAGAAGGAAGACTTTATTCAAGAGAGTTCCAGTAATGGTAGGAGAGATTGAACTCAACTCTACTGAAATAAAATGCAGTAGGATTTTCAGCATTAGGGTGAGCTTGTGGAAAAGTACTGGAGAATGCTATGAGGGGAGGGTGGTTGTTCAATGTAACTAAGCCACAGGTGTTTGCTAGTCAGTTCTTAATTGCCGTTCCCCCACCCCCCAACTCCCTTCCCATGAGACCTGGAATTGGACACCCTATCTTCCCAGATAATTACATTTCAAAGGAAAAAATTCAAAGCCCTTAGAAAAATGTTCCTGGGTTGTAAAACTCTCAAGAAAATGTGAGATTTCTACCTCAAATTGTGTAAGAAAAAATTTACAATAGCAGATTTTCTAAAGTAAATGCCATAAGAAAGAATAGGTCAGAGGCCTATAGTCAGGAAAATATCTGGCTAAAGTTTAGTCAAGCTGAGGGGAAGTTTAAGACCTTAGTCAAGTGCATCTACCTCTGTTCCTTCAAGCCAATGGAATTTTTTAAAAGTTGAAGAAGGACCTCTGTAGTTTAAAAAAGACTTAAGAAATATCAATAGAATACTGAATGAATAATTCTATATTTTAATATGGGCTGATCTGAACACATCAAACTTCAAACATACAGTTTGAGCCAATAGTGGTATTGGCTATTGTTGAAACATATATGTGTGTGTCTATACATATACATATATATATATATAAATGATATTAAATAAAATGATATTTTTATTATGGAAATATTCATATATTTGCGATTTTAGAGATCTACCCTATAGTATTAATATAGAAAGGAAAGAAATTGCTTGATATCAACAGAAAGGAAAGAAATTGCTTGATATCAACAGTATGCTTTAATATACATAAGAGAGAAGAGCCTCCTTTCTTTCCTCTTTAAATTACTTCCTTCCATTCTTCTTTCCTCTAAGCACCCTTGGGAGCAATAATGAGGGCAGCTTAGAATTTAGGACCTGGTTTCTAAATACTTTAAGAAATGATTGTCAGGACCAAAGCAAGGAAAAAATAATTTAAAATTGAAAAGTTTACTTTGTGAGAAAAGTAAGGAATTATTTATCAAATGATGTGGACATATCAAAAGAAAATAGAAACTTGCCTTCAAGGGGCTTTCACTAATCAAATCTAGATCATTTGCAGCAAAAAAATACTACAAATAATGGGTTATTACCTATTGAATAAAATTGAAGTCTATAGGTCAACACCAATACTAATAAACAAAAGGATAAATAAACAGAAATAAAATCTCTTTCTTATCATAAAATACCAACTAGTAAGTATAGAATAATTATTAAATTCGAAAATTACACTTAGCAACCATTATATAAATAAACTACTTATATAAGAAATGTCAATGAATGTTCAAATCAATGGGGAAAATGGAATGAAAAATGAGATTTTTACATGGTCTCAAAGCATTTGCTAATTCCAGTGGAGAAACTTAGCAGACACTATCTTAATCGAGTAGCCCAAGTTAATATCACTAGTTCAGGGTGAAATAGATATTTGGAGGCTTCTGACAAAATGAGATGAGAAGAATGTCATATCACTTTTGTAATGACTTGGCCAACAATGAATAACTTAAATTTAATCATGAGAACACTCAATAAACACACAGAGAGATGTTCTACGAAATTATTGCTTTGTACTAAAAATGTTGTTTTAATGAAAGCCAAGAAAAGCTGAGATAATATTCCAGATTATAGGAATCTGAAAAGACATAACAGATGACTGCAATCTGTGATCCTGGATTGGATCCTTTTGCTATGAAAAAAAAAAAAATGTTATTGGGAAAATTGAAGGGTCTTTTGGTGATGGGTGTGTGAAAGTTATTTATATTATTCTTGCAGCTGTTTATTGAGCTCACTGTGCACTCATCTAACATGATAGTAAAATAATGCTCAAAATTCTTCAAGCCAGGCTTAAGCAATACGTGACCCGTGATCTTCCAGATGTTAAGCTGGTTTTAGAAAAGGCAGAGGAACCAGAGATCAAATTGCAAACATCTGCTGGATCATTGCGGAGAAGGCAATGGCACCCCACTCCAGTACTCTTGTCATGGGAAAATCCCATGGATGGTCCTCCTGCCTGGTGGACTGCAGTCCATGGGGTCGCTAAGAGTCAGATACAACTGAGCGACTTCGCTTTCACTTTTCACTTTCATCCATTGGAGAAGGAAATAGCAACCCACTCCAGTGTTCTTGCCTAGAGAATCCCAGGGACAGGGGAGCCTGGTAGGCTGCCCTCTATGGGGTCACACAGAGTCAGACACGACTGAAGCGACTTAGCAGCAGCAGCTGGATCATTGAAAAAACAAGAGAGTTCCAGAAAAACATCTATTTCTGCTTTATTGACTATGCCAAAGCCTTTGACTGTGTAGATCACAATAAACTGTGGACAATTCTGAAAGAGATGGGGATAGCTGGCCACCTGACATGCCGCTTGAGAAACCTGTATACAGGTCAGGAAGCAACAGTTAGAACTGAACATGGAACAACAGACTGGTTCCAAATAGAAAAAGGAGTACATCAAGGCTGTATATTGTCACCCTGATTATTTAACTTATATGCAGAGTACATCATGAGAAATGCTGGACTGGAAGAAATACAAGCTGGAATCAAGATTTCTGGAAGAAATATCAATAATCTCAGATTATGCAGACCACCCTCATGGCTGAAAGTGAAGAAGAACTAAAGAGCTTTTTGTTGAAAATGAAAGAGGAGAGCACAAAAGTTGGCTTAAAGCTCAACATTCAGAAAACTAAGATCATGGCATCCAGTCCCATCACTTCATGGCAAATAGATGGGGAAACAGTAGAAACAGTGTCAGACTTTATTTTTTGGTGCTCCAAAATCACTGCAGATGGTGATTGCAGTCATTAAATTAACAGACGCTTACTCCTTGGAAGGAAAGTTATGACCAGCCTGGACAGCATATTAAAAAGCAGAGACATTACTTTGTCAACAAAGGTCCATCTAGTCAAGGCTATGGTTTTTCCAGTAATCATGTATGGATGTGAGAGTTGGACTATAAAGACAGCTGAGCACCGAAGAATTGATGCTTTTGAACTGTGGTGGTTCTAGAAGACTCTTGAGATTCCCTTGGACTGTGAGAAGATCCAACCAGTCCATCCTAAAGGAGATAGTCCTGGGTGTTCATTGGAAGGACTGATGCTAAAGCTGAAACTCCAATACTTTGACCATCTGATATGAAGAGCTGACTCATTTGAAAAGACTCTGATGCTGGGAAAGATTGAGGGCAGGAGGAGAAGGGGATGACAGAGGATGATATGGTTGGATGGCATCACCGACTCAATGGACATGAGTTTGGGTAAACTCCAGGAGTTGGTCACGAACAGGGAGGCCTGGCCTGCTGCGGTTCATGGGATCTCAAAGAGTTGGACATGAGTGAGCGACTGAACTCAACTGAATGTCATCTAATGGATATATATGTCATCTAATGGATATATAAATGCCATCTAATGGATATATAAATGTAAGGAATTTCAATGAGTTTGGAAAAAGCATTCTGGATAGCTATATATATATATATATATATATATATATATATATATATATTATATTCTAAGTCTGAAACTTTGATCATTTAGGTCATATAGAAAAAAGTTTTAAGAAAGCATAAAATGTATTTCTGCATTTAAAAGTATGTGATGAAAAATTCAAGCACATTCAAAAGTAGAGCTATTTTAAAATTGACATCCACATTTTTATTTTTCTTTTAGTTGCAGGCAGAAAAATAAACATGGCAAATTTATTTGTTTTTTTTTTCTTCCCTTTTTTAAAGCTACTGGTTCATTTATTTAAAACTTTAAGACACTTTTCAAACTTGCAGAAAGTTGCAAGAATGAAAGAGCTTGAGAGAGAATGTGTGATTTATATTCAGAAAATAAACTCTTTTTGAGAAATAACTTCCTCGCTGGCAGTGTGTTAAAGCTGGCCATAACTTGCTTATATGACTGGATTGCTGTGTGTGCTGTATTGTGCTTTTACCTACCTGAGATAATCTCTGCCTCTTTCTGCATAACTTTATACTGAGAATAACTTTGACACTTCATACTGTGATTTACAGGAGCTCCTTCAACTGTAAAATCTGATACCTAGCCTTTTATGAGTAACTCCTGGACTTGGCCTATTATAAGTTCATTCAATATGCCCCTGGAAATAGAATGGTAATTCTATATTACATTTTATGATGGTGTTTAATCTCACCTATTACCTCAAAGAGTCAGACTTGAGCTGTTTAGAAAATTAAGAGTTGAAAGGAGGCCCTCTTTTACTATAGCAATAATTATCACATAGCACATATTAAGGACCTGCTGAGTACTACACAATTTGATACTAACACTTGTTCTTTCTCCTTCCTTTTTGTAAAGTTCTTTAAGTACTGCACTACTTTGTTTTAAATAAACCTTCTTTGTAGATATAGAGCTAATAATGTAAATTTTCAGAACCAAAGATTTTTCCTGAAAAATGATATAGAATAGTTAGTGCCTACCTGTGCCAAATCCAGATTACATGGTCTAATGGTTTTTATTGTGTTTTTCCATTAAATGCAAACACATCTGCTTTCACTATACAATTTTTATGAGTCTAATTTAGTTGCTGCTCAGTGTAACCAGAGACCAAGAAAACTTTGAAGACTATTTACTCTTCCTCTTTTGTTCTTCATATTCAATCAGTTATTAGTTTGCCAATGCCCTTGCCTCTATCTCTATAACATGATTACAACTTTACATTCCATAAAACATTCAATGGCTCTCCATAATTTAGCAAATAAGCACTAAGAATATTTAAGTGGTGATACAAGGCCCTTCGTGATTTGTACCTATCACTTTCCCCGCTTTTCATCCCTTGCAGCCAACACTTGCTACTGCTTCCTGCTCTTGAGTAATCCACTTCATACACCTGGAAGTCCACACTTCCATCACTGCCCTTTCCTCCATGTCTGCCCTTCATCCCCTGAGATGCCTCCTGAACAGTCAGGATACAGATCAGCTGTCTTCTCCTTTGCTAGCCTTCCTTGACCTACCCATGAAATATGATTGTGTGTTCTTTGTAAATACTTCTCTTTTAACTTGTTTCACGATATTGTAATAATGTGTGTACATGCATTGCCTGCTTTATATAAGCTTCTTAAAGACAAAAAAGTTATTCCCAAATTATCTGTTTCCAGAAAGAAAGTGTGAGTATGCCCAGTATGTATACCCAGAAAATGAATGATTGTATTAATTTAGAAAATGGTTATCAGAAAAATGAAGTGGGTAATGAAATAAATTTGAAGCCTCATAAAAATCAAATCTTAAATAAAAGGGGTGACCAAAAAAAAACAGTTGATTCTACAGATACCTCGTCAATGTAATTTTACTTTCACTGCTAAGGTTTTCATTTACATTTCTTTTTAATTTTTTAAAGTAAATTAATATCAATGATACTTCGATATTAAAAAAAACTGTGGTCAATAAGTACAAAACACTACAGGTACCATCAGTTCTATGAGAATATTATAAAACCCATGTCCTCTTAAAGTGCATTATACTATATATGAAGGGAAAGTTTTAAGCAATTAAACATCCATTGAAATATCCACTTTTGAAACACCACTCACCACAGTCCTTTTCGTGTTCAGAAAATACCAATATCAAAGTTAATACAGCTGTTGAAGTAATGCATTTGAGTCAGTTCTAGGGAGGTGGATGAACCTAGAGCCTGTTATACACAGTGAAGTAAGTCAGAAGGAGAAAAATTTTGTGTATTAACAAATGCATATGGAATCTAGAAAAATGGTACTGATGAACCTAACTGCAGGGAAGGAATAGAGATGCACACATAAAGAACAGACTTTGGACACAGCAGGGGAAGGAGATGGTGGGACAAACTAGGAGAGTGGTATTGACATACATACACTACCCTGTGCAAATAGCTGTAAGTTGCTCAGGCACAGGCAGCTCGACCTGATGCTCTCTGACAACCTGGGGAGTTGGGGTGAGGTTCAGGAAGGAGGGAACATACGTGTACTGGTTGCTGATTCTCATTATTGTACGGCAGAGGCCACCACAATATTGTAAAGCAATTATCCTCCAATTAATTTTTAAGTTAATATATATTGAGTAATTATTTTATTTTAGAGATTATGGTTGTCTCAGTTCACTTAATTCTCAAAATGGCCATATGGAATAGGTAGTCTGTTTCCATTTAGCATATTGCTGCTGCTGCTGCTCTCACTTTAGTCGTGTCGGACTCTGTGTAACCCCATAGACAGCAGCCCGCCAGCCTCCCTCGTTCCTGGGATTCTCTAGCCAAGAACACTGGAGTGGATTGCCATTTCCTTCTCCAATGCATGAAAGTGAAAAGTGAAAGTGAAGTCGCTCAGTCGTGTCCGACTCTTAGCGACCCCATGGACTGCAGCCTACCAGGCTCCTCCATCCATGGAATTTTCCCGGTAAGAGTACTGGGGTTGGGTGCCATCGCTTTCTCCGCCATTTAGCGTATTCAGCTCAGTTCAGTTCAGTTGTTCAGTCGTGTCCAACTCTTTGCAACCCCATGAATCGCAGCACGCCAGGCCTCCCTGTCCATCACAAACTCTCAGAGTTCACCCAGACTCACGTCCATCGAGTCAATAAGGCCATCCAGCCATCTCATCCTCTGTCGTCCCCTTCTCCTCCTGCCCCCAATCCCTCCCAGCATCAGAGTCTTCGCCAATGAGTCAACTCTTCGCATGAGGTGGCCAAAGTATTGGAGTTTCAGCTTTAGCATCAGCCCTTCCAAAGAAATCCCAGGGCTGACCTCCTTCAGAATGGACTAGTTGGATCTCCTTGCAGTCCAAGGGACTCTCAAGAGTCTTCTTGAACCACCACAATTCAAAAGCATCAATTCTTTGGCACTCAGCCTTCTTCACACTCCAACTCTCACATCCATACATGACCATAGAAAAAACCATAGCCTTGACTAGACAAACCTTTGTTGGCAGAGTAATGTCTCTGCTTTTCAATATGCTATCTAGGTTGGTCATAACTTTCCTTCCAAGGAGTAAGTGTCTTTTAATTTCATGACTGCAGTCACCATCTGCAGTGATTTTGGAGCGCCCCCCAAAAAGGTCTGACACTGTTTCCACTGTTTCCCCATCTATTTCCCATAAAGTGATGGGATGTGAAATATACTTCCCCATACCACACAGTTGGTAAATAGGACTGCATCATTTTAACTAGGCAATCTATCTTAAGATCTCTTGTCTTCAAACATTACAACTCTAATATATTGCCTACATGGGCTTCCCTTGTGGTTCAGCTGGTAAAGAATCCACCTGCAATGAGCGAGACCTGGGTTCAAATCCCTGGGTTGGGAAGATCCCCTGGAGAATGGAAAGGCTAACCACTCCAGTATTCTGGCCTAGGAGAAGTCCATGGACTGTATAGTCATGGGGTTGCAAAGAGTCGGACACAACTGAGTGACTCTCATCCATATTGCCTACATGTGTCTTAAGGAAACTATATTATAAATCACCTTTTTTATTACTTATTAGCTTATTTATGGCAGTGTGTTTTTTTTTCATGTTAAAACTGAAGCACTTAAAGATTTCCTATATATTTTTTTTTTTCTTTAGGATTATTGAAGTAAAAACACATGGATCTTCCTGTTAAGTATGTGAGCATATTTTTCATCTGACAGATAAGGTAATATAGCTCTATGCAACTATATGAATTTTTTGAAACATTTTTCCATTGATCTGTATAAAATAAGTCAAACAAAATTTTGGCACTTAAATGTCAACCAACATATACTGTATTTTTATTTATTCCTCTTAATTACTTTCTAGAAATTTACAGCTTATTTTATGCTCATGATTTTATAAAGTTATTAATCTGTGTGTTTGAGGAATGAAAGTTTCTGATTCAACCCTAACATGTGAAAAGTTTTTCAAAATATTTGACTCATCATAAAACCCAAGCTCTAGGAACAAAATTTGTGATTTACCTTGCTAGTTAATAGGGGCTAAAATACATCATACTATTTTATGATTTCATATTTAATAAGGTTTTTCCCATGTAAATAATGAGTAAGCAAATGAAAGTTAAACAACAGTTTGTGATATCAGTTACAAAAATTTTTGGTCAACCTGGGCCTTTTTGCATGATTGAGACTGTTTATAATGTGTAACTGCTAAGTCAGATGTTGTCACTTTGGGAATAAAAGATTCTGCAAGTTCTAACACATTTCTCTCTCTAAGGCTTATTATTTGAAGGATTTAATGTCATCATGCATATACACAGATTCTAGGTTCAAAACAAATAGGTAAAGCAATGAAAAATATATTTTCTCTTACCTGGAGCTGGAAAGTAGTCTTCAGAGGACTATATCAGTCAATGTCGGATGTAGTAATTTTAAAGCATCAATATCTTAGAAACACAAAGATTTATTTCTTTCCTACACTACTATATTTCTGTCAATGGAATTGCCTCTTAAATGTCTCTGCCTGCAAGTACCACATGAGTGCTCTGCCTCTCAGGTTTCACTGTGCAGACCACATTATTTGACCACATCTTATGAAGATTAATGTAATTCTCCAGAATGCCTAGAATTCAAGGAGAACCAGTACAGGGGTAATATCTGTCTTATGTAGCAAAATAGTAAAAAAGGATGCCATATTCTCAGGTTAGGCCCCTTAGGCCCATTTTATGGTTTTTGGTATTTTCACAGATTTGTTTCCTTACATATTTTTTTTTGTTTTTCTTTTCTAAAATATGTATTATTATTAATATTACTATTGCATGGATAGCCCATGAATGTTATAAATATTTATGGAAGATAGGAATTTGATTTTTAAATGTTTTTAGAGGGTTATTTACTGTACAATATGAATTTAAAATTTAAATAGTGTTTTAAGAATAATAATTTGCTGTTAAATATTGTTTAGAGGGAAGAGATATTAGGGACTGGAAAAATTAGCTAAAAATGTCCAGCAATATAAGGATGATGTCATCAGGATCATATAAGAATTCTGATAGTAGAAAGAAATAAATATAAGATAAAAGATGAAGAGAGTAAAAAGGAAATCATCTTCTAGAGTCAAATCTTGAGATTAAGAAAAACAAACTCAAGAAGTGTCAACTGACATCTAAAATGTCAGAGTGGATGTGCAGAGCTCCATGTAACCATCATCATCTTCCTTTGACGGTATTCTCTCTGGAACCCCAAGACTTTTCTGCTTCATACTACACTCATAAAAGAAAAATCTGTAGGAATATCAATTTTTTTAAAGTGGCTTATTTGTTACATCTGATACAAGGACTGAAAAAGCAAATCCAATTCTACAAAGTCACACATTATTTAAATTCAATCAAACCACTGCCTCAGTTTATAATGAGGCCTGTGATAATGCATTCTGTGCAAAATGTATGATTGACTAACTTCTGTATGAGATTTCAGGTTTTGACCAGATAGAGCAGTGTCTTCACAGAGTGCGTTGCTACAGAGCTAGAGGCCATAGAAAAATAAAATAAATTTTAAGCCTTAAGAAGATAGATATAAATGTCCCTATGAGGCTCTTAAACACACTATTTCATGTATTTTTTCTTGTCTTATTCCCTGTATAATATGAATATCATATTAATAGCTACAGGGTTCTAAATGTATCATGCAGAGTGAGGATACAAACTCTAAAGAATGAAAAATACAGAAATTAAAGAAAACAATATACTTAATTCATTTTTCTATTACAATATTGCTTTGCTCAGTTTCATTAAAACTCAAGCCATGCTTCTAGCTATAGGCCAAATACAATATTATTTATTTAAATATGATAGTATGTCATTTAAATAAAATTGTTCTGAAGAATTAATGCATACCTTGGCCTGTTTACAAGAATAAATTCTTTTTTAAGCTATAGTTGCAGGGCTGATAGGTACAAAGAAAGTGCTTTTCAAATTAAAATACATTATAATGCTGTAGCATGCTATTAAGGAAGGTGATTACATATGTATCCATATTTAAGCCATTACATAAAATTTTATTTTAGAGTTCATGTCATGGATTTCAAGGATTAATGCAGTTGTCAGTAACAATTGCATTTGATATTTCAGGAAATTCATCCCCCTGTACATTTCTGTGCATACCTTTTTCATTTAAATCTCTGGAGCATTAAAACAAAAATATGATATATTTACATAATAAGAGGTTAGTACTCAGAAGCAACTGTCAAATATTAAACACATGGAACAACTTAAGTGTACTTTTCAAGATTTTTACTTTCTATATGGGTATCTATACTTCTAGCTTTGTCTACTTTCTTCAAAGTATATGGGTGTGTGCCCTGACAGTTTCTTAAAAAAACAATTCTTGAAGATTTCAAATAGTTGTAAGTTGAAGTTCATGAATTCTTATAAGCTATCAGAGGTACAATATCATATGAATGGCTTCTGTCAATTTTATTTCCTTTGTGCCTTGATCAGTATGGATCAACAAATTTTTTTTGATATTTATCTAACACAAATTTAAAACAGTTTTTTTAAAACAGATTTCATGAGCATCTTAATTTGCTTTTACACAACTTTATTAATAAAGGTATGAATTTTTAAAGTTACTAAGTATAATATTAATTTGTGGTACAAAAAAAAACCAAAGCAAAACCAAAACAACCCAAAAAACCCCTCCTACCTAAGTCTACCTAATTTTATGTTAGAAAAATTAAATCTCTTTTGTAGTAGTTCAAAAGCAAACTTTTGAAGTAAGTCTTCTTCCTTCAATCTAAAGAGATTATTTAAGATAAAGTGGAATGAGAATGAAATTCAGTGATGAGTAATCTAAAGTGTAGGTGTGAAAGAATACCATTCTGAGAGAAATACTACCTTTGAGGGAACTAGAGTGGAAATAAGACAATTTATTTAAATATGCAATATCTAGGTAATTAAATCTAAAATGTATATGTTCTATATTTTTTCATCATTAAATCAACACTATTTATTTACAGTTCCTTTAAAGTGTTCATTTTCTCTGTGTTGACTGAGAATGCAACTTTTTAAGAGAAGGGAACAAAGGCTAAGATGTCTGAAAATTCAGACTTTGAGGTTTTATAAGTTCAGTGTACACTCAGTCATGTAGGACTCTTTGCAACTCCATGTACTGTAGCCCGCCAGGTTCTGTGTTCATGAAATTCTCCAGCAAGAATACTGTAGTGGGTATGCATTCCCTTCTCCAGGGGATCTTCCCAATCCAGGGATTGAACCCGGGTCTCCTGCATTGTAGGCAGATTCTTTACCATCTGAGTTACCAGAAAAGCCCTTGCAGTTCCATGCTGCTGCTAAGTCGCTTCAGTCGTGTCCGACTCTATGTGACCCCATAGACAGCAGCCCACCAGGCCCTGCCGTCCCTGGGATTCTCCAGGCCAGAATACTGGAGTGGGCTGCCATTTCCTCCTCCAATGCATGAAAGTGAAAAGTGAAAGTGAAGTCGCTCAGTCGTGTCTGACTCTTTGCGACCCCATGGACTGCAGCCTACCAGGCTCCTCCATCCATGGGATTTTCCAGGCAAGAGTACTGGAGTGGGGTGCCAGTTCCATAATGAGGGTTAAAACATTCAGTAGAATAGTAGGACCAGAACCCTTAGTTACAACTGAAGACAAAACGATAACCAAATAAGAGACAAGAAGATAGTTCTCATAAGGTAGCTAAATCTTCCAGTGAAAGATTGTAGCAGAAGATGTTATATTTGAAGAAATTATTCAGAAGACTTGTTCCTTTTTCCCTGGTAGATGAATTTATTTGTTTCTTTTATACCTTCTTCAGTTGATTTTAAGGTTTTTACTCTGAGATGCCTAGCATGAATACAGTCCTCCGAAAGGTTTCAGATGACACATTATACTTTATTGACACTTTCCTCAAAGTTACCTACTTATCCATGTAACTACTGATCTCACACTTATTGGTACAAACTGGCTCCAAACTCATAGACATTAATGTCAAGGACTATGTTTTAAGCATCACTCTTGTTGCTGCTGAAAATACTCAATGGGACATCTCAGGCCCTAAGATATGCAACAAATGGAGGAGCACAGAGTCTTCACTTTTTTTGTAGTTTAGCTTTTTGAAGTATAGGGGATTCCCAGGTGGCACGAGTGGTAAAGAACTCACCTGCCAATGCAGGCAGAAGAGACACAGGTTCAGTCCCTGAGTACAGAAGATCTCCTGGAGGAGGGCACGGCAACACACTCCAGTATTCATGCCTGGAGAATCCAATGGACAGAGGAACCTTGGCAGGCTACAGTCCATAGGGTTGCCGAGTCAGACACAGCTGAAGCGACTTAACAGGCACATTGAAGTATAGTTGATTTACAATTTTGTGTTAATTTCTGCTGTACAGCAAAATGACTCAGTTGTATATATATTATTTATATATATAAATATATATATTGTTTTCCATAATGCTTTGTCATAGGATATTGATTATAGCTCCCTGTGCTATACAGTAGGACCTTGTTGTTTACCTATCCTAATATAATAGTTTGCATCTGTTTTTCCCAAATTCCTAATCCTTCCTTCTTCCCTCTCCCTCCTCCTTGGTAACAAGAAGTCTATTCTCTATGTCTGTGAGTCTGCTTCTGCTTCATAGATAAGTTCATTTGGGTCATATTTTTAGATTCCATATATAAGTATTATCATATGGTATATGTCTTTCTCTTTCTGACTGACTTCACTTAGTGTGATAATTTCTAGATCCAGTCATAGTGCTGCAAATGGCATTATTTCATTCTCTTGTTATGGCTAAGTATATTCACTTTTGTTCCTACTTTTTCACCCAGGAACTTTTTTATTTTCTTATATGCTATGCTATTTTTAGAGTCCTTAAAGTTTCCCAGATGCTCAAGGATATCCTCTATGCTAAACTGGAGCATCCCTTTGCAATTTATTGGATATCACCACCTCTGTTGTATACTATCATATTTTGTCACCTAGATTCTTACAGATATCATGTCCAGCACTTGTGAAAGAACAGAATCTGCCATTAGGCATCTTATCTCCACCAGATACTGCCAACACTAAAATAAGAAACCTACCTAGGAATACCAGAGCAGACAGAAGCTCCTGTAAAGTAAAACTTGCATCTTACTAACTGGATGTCCATAGTTTCTAGATCTCTTCCACCCTATAAAACCCATGATCTTTAATACATAGTAGGTTATCAAGAAAGACAAGAGTAATCATTTAGACATTTCCACAACATAAAGATGATAGATTTTGGCAATATTTCCTAATGATCTCATCTTCCTATGGAAGATTAAGCTTCTTATAACACTTAGAACTTGCTAATTAAATGAGTCCAAGGAATAACTTCTGACAGTTTAGAAGGTTAAAAATTAGATCAGCATTTTCAAAATTGACGTTGGTTTGATACATGATAATAACTGCCAGAAATCCATTCGATAGAAGGAAATAGTTGTCATTTAAAAATATTATTTGATGAAATATGTTTGTGAAGCACTCTATTATTGTATATCTCCCTCCTGAATATTCAAAGGGAACATGAATAAAACAATAATTTTAAGATTTCCTACACCAAAAACATCTACTGACTTTTAACACAGCATTTCTAACATTTATTTGAGTATGGAAGATATTTTTGAATCATTGTTTCATAGAATGGGTATTGGCACATTCAAGCTTAAAATGATAGTGAATATGCTTAAAAATGGCTGGTGTCAATAGAAAACATTAAATCAAAATTATACAATTTCTACATATAACCCAGGGAAAGGTAATGATTCATATTATAATTTTCTAAAGCTTACAAATGTAACAAAAAGGCTCTCTCCATAAAAGTGAAGAATTATAAAGAACTGTGTATGTCTTGTAGAAGAAAAAAGCATAAAGAGAAATAAACGTCAAGGTACATTTATACAGATCTTTGCCCCTATTGGTTGTTTGAAAACATACATTTCATCTGAATACTCTTTTCTAAAGAGGAGAACAATATACCAAAAAAACAAAAAACAGGTAGTAAATTGACTGCCTTAGCATTTACAGGAGGATAAGGAGAATATACAGACTTTTATTAGATTTTTTTAGAGCAACACTGAAGATGGATGAAAACTGTGAAAAAAGACTAGGGGCCAAGAAGGAACAGAAAATTATTTTGCTTTTGTCAAAAGAGTGGGATAGAAAATGGAATCAGTAGTAGATACCTGGAGAGTTAGTCAAGCTTAGGTCATGTAAAGTCTTGTTTACCATCCAGAGGTACTTGTTCTTCATTGTCAAGGTCCTGGGAAGAAACTCAGGGGTTAGTAGAAGGGCTTGATTATATTGATTTGTAGAAAACTCACACTGAAAGCATAAAACTTCAGTGAACAAAGGTAACCACTGAGACAGGAACTGTGATTTGAGTGACCCTGAGGTATAGTTAAAGTGACCAGTTGTGAGGCTTGAGGACTAGGGAGGTAGTCTCAGATCCGGCCTAGTGACTGGATGATAGTACTACTGATGAAGATAGAGTTAGGATGCTGAACATGTATAAGGAGAGTGGGGAATAGTGATATCCAGTAAGGTCAGGGAGAGATTTTAGTAGCTTGTAAAAAATACAGATATGACCCGCCACCATATATATGTGAATATCTAGAAACCAAGATGAGGAATAAAGGCTGCAGATACACCTTTGAGAATAACTAATACAGAAGGCAATGGCACCCCACTCCAGTACTCTTGCCTGGAAAATCCCATGGATGGAGGAGCCTGGTGGGCTGCAGTCCATGGGGTTGCTAAAAGTCAGACATGACTGAGCGACTTCACTTTCACTTTTCACTTTCATGCATTGGAGAAGGAAATGGCAACTCACTCCAGTGTTCTTGCCTGGAGAATCCCAGGGACAGGGGAGCCTGGTGGGCTGCTGTCTTTGGGGTTGCACAGAGTTGGACACAATTGAAGCGACTTAGCATCAGCAGCAGTAGCAACGCATAAGCAGCATGTGATTGCATAGATAAAAAATACTAGCAGAGACAGATGGTAATATTGAGAGGGAACCATCACAGAGAGAAGAACCAAAGGATAAAGATATCAAGCATAGAGAAACATTATAGAAAGTGTATTATGAAGCTACCTCAGCAAAGAGATAGTATAAGATCAATTCAGCAAAGGTTAGCTGAATTTGGCAATTAGAAATCACTGATACTTTGTATAAAGAATTCCGAATTTGCAGTAAAGAAAAAGTAAGTTGTTGGTCACACTGAACTGCCTCAGGGCTTTCCATATGCCAGGACCATTATCTTCCTCTGCTGGGTCAGCTATGGTGGCTGTGAAAATCCTAAACCCCAAGGCCGAAGTGGCCTGAGCCCAAGCAGCGTTGGTGGTCAATATCAGTGCAGTGCAGGAGTTCAAGGGATGTAGGACATGCTGAGGATCAACTTGGAACCTAAGGGCACCATGAAGATGCTTGCTTCTGGTGCTGAAGACATCAAGCTACTAAAGATGGCAATGTGCTTCTTCATAAACTGCAAATTCAACACCTGACAACCTCCTTAACAGCTAAAGTAGCAATAGCCCAGGATGACAAAACTGTGCATGGTATACTGCCAGTGTTCTAATCATTAGAGAGCTCCTAAAGCACATGGCAGAAAGTGAAGAGGAACTAAAAAGCCTCTTGATGAAAGTGAAAGAGGAGAGTGAAAAAGTTGGCTTAAAGCTCAACATTCAGAAAATGAAGATCATGGAATCTGGCCCCATCACTTCATGGGAAATAGATGGAGAAAGAGTGGAAACAGTGTCAGACTTTATTTTTCTGGGCTCCAAAATCACTGCAGATGGTGACTGCAGCCATGAAATTAAAAGACGCTTACTCCTTGGAAGGAAAGTTATGACCAACCTAGAGAGCATATTCAAAAGCAGAGACATCACTTTGCCAACAAAGGTCCGTCTAGTCAAGACTATAGTTTTTCCAGTGGTCATGTATGGATGTGAGAGTTGGACTGTGAAGAAAGCTGAACACCAAAGAATTGATGCTTTTGAACTGTGGAGCTGGAGAAGACTCTCGAGTGTCCCTTGGACTGCAAGGACATCCAGCCAGTCTAACCTAAAGATCAGTCCTGGGTGTTCATTGGAAGGACTGATGCTAAAGCTGAAACTCCAATACTTTGGCCACCTCATGTGAAGAGTTGACTCATTGAAAAAGACTCTGATGCTGGGAGGGATTAGGGGCAGGAGGAGAAGGGGATGACAGAGGATGAGATTCCTGGATGGCATCACCGACTTGATGGACATGAGTTTGAGTGAACTCTGGGAGTTGGTGATGGACAGGGAGGCTTAGCTTGCTGCGATTCATGGGGTCGCAAAGAGTCGGACACGATTGAGTGACTGAACTGAACTGACCTGAAAGCACATGGCTCTCTACATGTTTGAAAATCTTCATTCCAGAATAATTACAAAAGTATTTGAAGCTTCGAAGGAAATGCACTTCAGCTTTCGGAACAAAGTAAACAAAGAGATGGGCAAAGAAACACTTATAGATACATGTGCCCTGAATATCTCTATGAACTAAAGTTCATGCTGAACTTGCTGATGTCTTAACAGAGGCTACAGTGAACTCTATTTTGGGCATAAAAAGAAAAGTTAAGCAAAACCAATACAATATTGTAAAGTTAAGTAAAATAAAACTAAAAAAAAAAAAAAAAAAAAAAAAAGATGAACATATTGACCTCATCATGGTTGAGATCATGCGGATGAAACATAAACCTGAAACCTATCCAGGCTTAATCAGAGGTCTTGTTTAGGACTATGGGGCACAGCATCCTGATATGAAAAAGAGAGTTAAAGAGGTGTGCATCCTCAGATACAATGTGGTGTTATTAGAATATGAAAAAAAAAAAGAGGTGAATTCTTTTTTTTTTTTTTTTTTTAACAAGAGTAGAGAGGAGAAGGAGAAACTAGTAAGAGCTAAAACAAAATTCATTGAAGACAGAGTCAAAAACTAATAGACCTGAAAAAGAAAGTCTATAGTGATTCGTATAAAGAATTTGCTGTTCTTTGTTGAAAGGAAATTGACACCATTTTCTTAGATGCTTTTGAAAAGAGGCAGACTAGATCTGAGAAGAGCTAAAAGGAGAAATATGGAAAGGCTGACTTGTGCTTATGGTGGGCTAGCCCTAAATTTTCTTGGTGGCCCAAATCCTGATTGTTTGGGATGTGCAGGACTTGTCTATGAATATCCATCAGAAGAAAAGAAGTTCACCTTTGTTGAGAAATTAAACGGTCATTGTCCTCTCACATTATTGATCAAAGGACCAAATAAGCACATACTTACTCAAATCAAAGGTGCAATCATAAATGGCTTCAGGGCTAATAAAAATGCTATTGATGATGGCTTTGTAATTCCAGGTGCTGGTGGAGTGGATAAGGCAATGGCAGAAGTCTTGATTAAATACAAGCCCAGTATAAAAGTCAGTACCCAACTTAGAATGCATTTACTGATGCCTTGCTCATTATCCCCAAATTCTTGTTTAGCATTCTGGTTTTAAACCTTTGGAAACATTAGTTAAAATTCAAGCAGAACATTTGGAATCAGGTGTACTTGTGAATGTGGACTTGAACACAGGTGAGCCAGTGTTAGCAGAAGAAGTAGACATATGGGATAGCTATTTTGTATAGAAACAGACAGCTTCTTCACTTGTGCACTGTTATTGCCACCAACATTCTCCTGATTAATGAGATCATGAGAGGTGAAATGAATTCTCTAAAACACTGATCTGAAGCTTCCCTTGTATCATTTGAATTGTGAGGACTCTACAGAACAATCTAAGAATATAGCTACAGAACTTTTGTTCAAGCTTCAAAGAATTTTTAAAGTATTTTCTTTTCGTTTTACATATAAAAAAGATGAGAACTCTGGTACTTATTCAGATTCTGAAGTTCTAAAATTATAATCACAGTATTTTTTAAATTGCCCTGCAGTGCACATACATACAGGGGCCATAAATTACCCAATAAACAGGATATTTTGCTTTAGCTTCCATGATAGAAACATACATGTTAGATAAGCATATGTTATCTACCTTGTTATTAAATTTTCCTTGAAAAACACAAACCAAAAGAAAAGAAAACTTACGTTGCAATAAATTTAGATGTTCCAGATTAAGTACTTTTTCTAGAAATTCTCTTGTTGAGCTTTCTATGGAATTAACTAAAATTTAGTTTCAGATAAGGGGGAAGTTAACAAGATAAATTTTTCATTTATCTCTGTTATTTTGGTGAACAAAATTGAAACTATTATGCAAAAGTAGAAATATTAAGTTGGACCATAAAGAAAGCTGAGGGCCAAAGAATTGATGCTTTTGAATTGTGGTATTGGAGAAGTCTCTTGAGAGTCCCTTGGACTGCCAGGAGATGAAACCAATCACTCCTAAAGAAAATCAATCCTGAATATTCACTGGAAAGGCTGATGCTAAAGCTGAAGCTCTAATACTTTGGCCACTTGATGCAAAGAACTGACTCATTGGAAAAGACACTTATGCTGGCAAAGTTTCCTGAAATTTTCCTGCAGGAGGAGAAGGAGGCAATCGGAGATAAAATGGTTAGATAACATCACTGACTCAGTGAACATAAGTTTGAACAAACTCTGGGAGACAGTGAAGGACCCTGAGGCCTGGCGTGCTGCAGTCCATGGGATTGCAAAGAATTGGATGTGACAGCTACAACTACAACAACAATTTATAAGAAAATTATCATAGGAAACTTCTTGTCTGGCCTTTTATTTACAGATTAGAAAACTGATGGATGGTGATATGGAGGAAATGGAAAACACACCTCATAGTTCTTCTTAATTAATAATTTAATATAGTTTGAGACAGTCAATCATCTAGCATTAAAATGGATAAGAAATCTGTGTTTTTAACTTTGTTCACTGACACAAAGAGATTTGCCTCAACTCTGTAATAAAAATTGAACTTAGTCATGACACTTTTGGATGACATTTGCCAAGATGTCATCAAGTAGGTGATTGAACTTACTTTTTTTCATGCTTGAATGTCATGGCGATGGTGTAAGTTGCACAGGGTATAATAAAACTTAGAGATTAGAACTGTTGATTCTGAATTTTTGTTTCTTCCAACCACATGATATCAAAACAAATTAAAAAATGGAAAAAATCCTACTAGTGACTTGTAATAAATCTGGGCTTTATTTTTCTATATTTCTATACAGAATGGTTTTTCTTTAGTGGAAATAAGAAATAACAATTAAAAAAAAGAAAATAGAGAGTCTTTCCCTGGAGTAGCCAAAAAGAGCAATTCACTGGTGACCACTCTCAATTGCTTTGGTACAATAAAGGATATTGATTCATGGATGTTGCACAAAGACTGAGGACTTTAAGCCCTAACGTGCCTAGAAGAGTAAATAATATAAGGGGAATAAGTTCAGGAGTAAAATGGGATCAGGGAAAACGCTAATATAATATTCTGTGGTGCAAAACTTCAGACCTGTTGCAGTATTTAAAATGTAGCATGATTTTTTTTTTTTTTTAATGCACAATAGATACATAAAGCAGAACAGCAAACTGAAAGCAAAGGGAGACAAGGGATCCAAAATCATCAGACCAAAAATAGAAGGGGATTACAGTTATGGGAACTGAGAATGAAGACAGAAGCTGAGCTGAACAAGACTGACAGCAAAAGGATAATGAGAGGTGAAAGAGTTGAGAGGCAGTGCAGAGGGAGAGCTACAAGCTAACCGGAAAGAAAGAAGGAAGCTGACCGCAGGCTAATCAAAGAGTCACAGCTGTATGATGACAGGGAGGAGTGACGGTAAATCACATAAAAGGCAGAGGGGAAACCACCCGTTGGAAACACTGGTTGATGTGTGAGAAGGAAATGTTGGACTTGTAAAAACAGTATTGTGTTTATTGAAAGGATGGCTGCATCAATATATTAAACTTGATGTCAAATTTCAATACAAGGCACATTTGGAATTTATACCTATGAACATATCTGGCATTTATCTTTATACATCTGCAAGATTTTGGTGTGTTTTCAAAGCTCTACTAAGGGAAGCCATGCGTTTCAAGGTGGTCAGATGGGGAATTTGAAATTTGTGAGCCTGTAAAATGATTAGGTACAGTAGAGAATGAACACTTAATCAGTTAAATTTCCCAAAAGTAAAATAGTTTTGACAGAGCTAGTAAATTAAATCTGAACCCAAGGGGGTCAGTTCAATTAGTGCTTCTGGTTCATACTGCGGGTGAGAGACGGTTATAGATGACATTTCTGAACCTTAAATGATTCCAATTTATTTGATGGGCTTGACTACTTTCTCCTTGTGATATTCCTTCTTTTCCTGTCTTGTATCATGCTGTCTGTATCAGCTATTTTTTGTCATTGTTGTTTTAATTTTTTTTTTTAACTCCTGCCCACTCTTACCTCTATCTCACTCTCTAAATATGGAGGTATTTTCAACCCACTTGCTTTATGCTCTCTGCCCTTCAAGTTGATTTACTTTTAGGAATGCAATACTTAATCTGGGAAAATAACTACAAACTGTGTCACTAGCTGTGAACTTCCCCTAGATTCTCCCATTGAGTAGTGGGATATTTCACTTTTCTACATTGCTGTTTTGGCAACAAGATAGCTGATTGTGAACTTTTTCTCTTTCATATTTTTTTTCTATTTATTATGTTTCCTATTTTTACTCTTTTTGTTTCTCCTTCTGTTAATGACACTAGTATCATCTCAGCTGCCCAGGCCTGAAACCCTGGAAAGCTTCACCTTACCCCTCACAAATCATAAGTTATAAGCCCTTTCAATTCTTACAAGTAATGCCACATATTATTCATTCATGTATTCATTTGGCAAAATCTAATCTACTATTTCTTAGGTAATTTTTATAACTGTCAAACACCTGGGATATTGCTGCAAATGTCCCATCCACGTTCCTTACCTCATAAATTTTCTAATGATGAAAAAGTATCAGATCAGATCAGATCAGTCACTCAGTCGTGTCCGACTCTTTGCGACCCCATGAACCGCAGCACGCCAGGCCTCCCTGTCCATCACCAGCTCCCGGAGGTCACTCAGACTCGCATCCATCGAGTCAGTGATGTCATCCAGCCATCTCATCCTCTGTCGTCCCCTTCTCCTCCTGCCCTCAATCCCTCCCAGCATCAGAGTCTTCTCCAATGAGTCAACTCTTCGCATGAGGTGGCCAAAATACTGGAGTTTCAGCTTTAGCATCATTCCTTCTAAAGAAATTCCAGGATTGATCTCCTTCAGAATGGACTGGTTGGATCTCCTTGCAGTCCAAGGGACTCTCAAGAGTCTTCTCCAACACCACAGTTCCAAAGCATCAATTCTTCGGCGCTCAGCCTTCTTCACAGTCCAGCTCTCACATCCATACATGACCACAGGAAAGACCATAGCCTTGACTAGGCGAATCTTTGTTGGCAAAGTAATGTCTCTGCTTTTGAATATGCTATCTAGGTTGGTCATAACTTTCCTTCCAAGGAGCAAGCGTCTTTTCATTTCATGACTGCAGTCACCATCTGCAGTGATTTTGGAGCCCAGAAAAACAAAGTCTGACACTGTTTCCACTGTTTCCCCATCTATTTCCCATGCAGTGATGGGACCAGATGCCATGATCTTCGTTTTCTGAATGTTGAGCTTTAAGCCAACCTTTTCACTCTCCACTTTCACTTTCATCAAGAGGCTTTTTAGCCCCTCTTCACTTTCTGCCATAAGAGTGGTGTCATCTGCATATCTGAGGTTATTGATATTTCTCCCGGCAATCTTGATTCCAACTTGTGTTTCTTCCAGTCCAGCATTTCTCATGATGTACTCTGCATATAAGTTAAATAAACATGGTGACAATATGCAGCCCTGACGTACTTCTTTTCCTATTTGGACGTACTCCTTTTCCTATTTGGAACTATTTGGACGTACTCCTTTTCCTATTTGGAACTATTTGGAACCTTTTCCTATTTGAAAAAGAATACAATATTACAATTTAAGTAGTATGTGTTTCTCTTGGATGACATTTGAACATAAATACATTTCTTTCCTCAAGCTCAGTAAAAGGCCACTCATTTCAAAATGCTGTTTATAGTCAATTGTGATTAAAAATAAGTTTTTTCCTAGAGTTGCAATCCATTAAGTTTCTTAAATTTACTGACTCACATCATTTTAAAATATTCTATCATCAAATATGATCAAACACTTGGAGTAAGAACTCCCTGAAATGCCCTGTATAGCAAAGCTGAGTTTGAAAGTCTGTCTTACTCTCCAAACATCCCTAAAATGTGATTTTTACAGCATTCTTTTAAAAAAAGGTTTGCATGACACAGAGCTACTAGTCAAGGATCCTTTTTTAATATAACTTGGCATTTTTTTTTCACTTTCTCCTCAGTAAAGTAGAAAATAATAATAGTGGGAAAAAAAGAAAAATAATGCTTTCAACCTCATGGGAAAACATTCTGAGTCATGTTTTAGACTAAACAATCAGTATTTCTTCTAGCCCTTCTGTGTGAGCATTTTTGAACCTATAAATTTGCATTTCTAACTGCTACCTTTCCTCCTGGAAGTTCTTTCGGCTCACATATTTTGTGGACATTGAAAAGGTACACAGTAGTCTAATACGGTTCTGCCCTTCCTGTATTTCTGTTTCAACAAAAACCCCCTCATTTGAACTATCATGAGAGCCTCCTAATGTTTTCTTATGCTCTGCTTTTCCAATTCAATCCTGTATTAGCTCTGGATTTATCATATTATAAAAGTAAATTATTTCACATTTATTTAGAATAACAATAAATGATCTAAATGATTGCCTAGATGCCATTACACTTTTTAACCATCAAGAACATTCTAGATACATACTACAATTAATTGTAACAAATATTTACCAGAAAATGGAGGTACTGAAGGGAGATTTCATTAAATATATTGATAAATGGCCAATAGTTTTCTATATTTTTTTTACTAATCAACTTGAAAAATTACTGTCTGTAATCACTTATGTTTATTTCAATGCTCCAAAACAATTTAACTACTTATTGGCACATCTATAATAATTTCTTATTGACATTTCAGGTGAAAACACGAGTGAATTCAAAGATCAAGAAAGATTACACTGAGCTGGACTGTGAAGAAGGCTGAGCGCTGAAGAATTGATGCTTTTGAACTGTGGTGTTGGAGAAGACTCTTGAGAGTCCCTTGGACTGCAAGAAGATCCAACCAGTCCATTCTGAAGGAGATCAATCCTGGAATTTCTTTAGAAGGAATGATGCTAAAGCTGAAACTCCAGTATTTTGGCCACCTCATGCGAAGAGTTGACTCATTGGAGAAGACTCTGATGCTGGGAGGGATTGAGGGCAGGAGGAGAAGGGGACGACAGAGGATGAGATGGCTGGATGGCATCACTGACTCGATGGGTATGAGTCTGGGTGACCTCCGGGAGCTGGTGATGGACAGGGAGGCCTGGCGTGCTGCGGTTCATGGGGTCGCAAAGAGTCGGACATGACTGAGCGACTGATCTGATCTGATCTGATAATTCAGTTCTCTTCTATCACCAAATATTAGTTTCTCTGATTTATACCATCTCTTCAGTTTTTCATGCAGCAATTATTTCCCCTCCCTTCTTCCTTCCTTCCTTTCTTTTTTTCTCCTGTCTCTCTCTGTCTATCTTTGTCTCTCTCTCATTACATGTAAACACACACACATACGCACATACACACACACACACACACACACACACACACACAGCCCTGCCACAGAGAGGAATTGCTTTTTATTTGTCTGACCAGACTGGTACCTGTTGTAACACAAATGCCATATTTGTTAATTAGACTCATGGGATTAAATTAATTTACCCCAAATCAAGACTTACTAACAATTCTAAGTGCAGACAACCACTATGCACATTTTTTTATGAGACCTACAGATATAGCCTCTGATTAACAACAACTACAAAATTTATGCCTTTTTGTTTCTCACTTTAGGACAAATTTTGATTCTAAAATTAACATGCAGGATGCTCAATTCAGGAAGAAACTCTACTCATGTAGAGGAAACATTTCAGTTATTACTCCCTCTCCTTGTCCATGCTCCTGCTCAATCATGCCTGACTCTGCGAACCTTTGAACTGTAACCGTCAGGCGTCTCTGTCCATGGTATTTTTCAAGCAAAAATACTGGAGTCGGTGGTCATTTCCTTCTCCAGGGGATATTCCCAGTCCAGGAATCAAATCTGCATCTCCAGAGTCTCCTGCGTTGCATCAGATTCTGTCCCTGCTGAGCTATCAGGGAAGCCATCTCCCTCTCATACCTTAATAATTACACAGATTAGGTTACATTTTCTGCCTAAACATGACCCCATTAATAAACAAAAACACAAATACAGTATATTAACGCATATATATGGAATTTAGAAAGATGGTAAAAATAACCCTATTTACGAGACAACAAAAGAGACACTGATGTATAGACCAGACTTTTGGACTCTGGGACCGGGAGAGGGTGGGATGATTGGGGAGAATAGCATTGAAATATGTATAATATTATATCTGAAATGTATTAATTGTTCAAACTAAACACTATCATGTTACAATTTATTCATACTAGATGTTTGTAATGTTTCTGATAATCAATAAAAGAGATTCTTGATTAAAAAAATACATAAATTCCACATTTATTTGCAATAATCAGTGATTTAAGAGTAAATAAATCCTGTTGGTAATATTTTGTATAATATTAGAAAATACCAAAAATGTTCTGCAGCTTCAGTACAGCTTTCACCAGCACAGCGTTATCGAAAAGATTTGAATCAGAGAGAATTAGGAGGGTCCTACTCACTCCCACTTTCACAGTCCAGTCACTCCACATGGGATGAAGTGTGGCTGCTTCCCACTTATAAGTTAATTCTGAAGTCCAATCCACTCGAGACCCCTTAAAAAAGAGAGAGATTGTCCCTTTTCCAAAGCTAATGCTCCCATTTGTGCTCAGAATATGAATTGACGCTTTGTACTGAAAAGTCCACGCTGTGCCTTCTTCATTCCCTTGAACCCGAAAACTCACTTAACTCTCACTTATTTTAAAATGACCACCATTTTTTTTTTCTTTTTGGTTGAGGGTAAAACAGAATGTTCATGACTAGTATCTAAGTCTTCCACATGGCTTTAATGGATATCCACTGGTACTTAATGGCTATCCACTAGTGTTGAAGAGGTAAAAGAAATGAGTCCTTAGCAATTTAAAAATACAATTAAATAAGAATGTAATTATGTCTAAAACTTCACTTCTTATATAATCATAAAATTTTAGTGCTTGAAAAGAATATTAGCTAATTTCTTCTTTCAGTAGCAAAGAAATTGAGGCCCATAATGGAAAACCAAATTACTCAGTTGATGATTATGCTTGATTCATGCTCATATCATAAGCCATATCTTCTTCTCAATGACTAGAGAATACTCATTAAATAGTCTTTTCTTCAATACTTATGGTGCAGGCAATAGGTAGTGGAGTAAAATACAGCAAAGCAGCCTAATGACTCCTTTCCCTTCATTGAAAGAAATGACCTGCCCTAGATGCTGACAGACACTTTGGTTCAGTCCTAACTTTCTGTCTTCTACACTTCCCGGTTTCATTGTCAAAGCTGAAACTGCTTTATCATTGCTCTTCCTCTCTAATTTAAATTAAAATCTATTTTAATTTAAATATAAATAATATATATATAAATAGAAAAATGTGTATGTACATATAGAATGGATAAACTTAATTGTAATGCTGTTTGCCTCATAAAAGTCAGAATTTTTTTAATGCATGCTTTTCTTAAAGAAAATTTATTTAGGCATATTATGTCTTATTATTTTATTAAAATTTCACTTTAGTATGACTGCTTAATAAGTAATATTCATATTTTAATTACTTAAGTGTATAACATATATAATGAATTAAATTATAACTAATGTAATCTTTTTTATTTTAAATCTCCATCCTTTGTCCAGAGTGCTTTCTCACTCTGTACATGTTTAATGTTAAATACAGAATGGAGATTCTAGCTCATTCTTTTTTTAAGATCACTGAGAGCTTATAGTCAATTAACTTTCACTAATGTTGAATGTCTCAATAAATCTATATATTTCCAATAAGATGAACTGATACTGTAAAGATATCCTCAAAAGATCAAGAAGAGAAAAACAGTTTGTCACTAAATGATCTATCTAAGGATAAAATCTTGGCCTTCTTCCCTGTAGCATTACTTTCCTCTGGTTAATTTAGTTGGCTTGTAGTAAATGACTTGAAGGCTGACCTAACATCTAGATATTGCTCTGTGAAATGTTCTGTATTTTGTGTCTTCTATTTACTCTTGAGGAGTCGATATTTCTCTACTCAACTGCAAACCTAGTTTTGTATTCCCCTGTTACTTTCCTTAGCAGAGTTAACACTATATTATTATCTTTTTTTAATGATAATAGTTGACTGCTGCCCTGCAGCCCCTAACCACTTCAATTCCCCTTGGTTTTCAAACAAAAAGATTGGAAATGCACATAACTCCAACTTTCACAAGTTCACTGAACCTGAAAAGCTAAGAAAACCTTGTTAAATGCTGGAGCAGCACACGAGAAAAAGTCTAATGCGGTTGAGGAATATAATGGAATTAATGATTTCACTGCATGAAGAAACAAAATCAAAGTAGGAGAACAAAGAGGATATTTAAATAGAGTGGACAGTGGATATAAATGTGTTTTAAGTATATTAATTAATACGGAGTGCCAACCTCTAGCTTTAAAATATCTACATTTGCATTTATAAATAAGAATGCTTACTTTTTTATTAATTGTTTAAACCAAGGAATGTGTTAGACTAAGCTCTGCTTTTCCAATATTTTTCTCTTTTTCAATATTATTACCATTATTTTAGATTTGATCATTTATTTCCAAATAATTCATATACTTTATTCGCTTTTTGAAATTTTCACAATTAAGTAGGACTTCAAAAACTGTTTGAATGAGAAAGAATACAGCATAGTAATTCTTTTCTTCAGTAAAATATGTTAAACTTAGAAGACTGGAAGATGCACTATGAAATGAATCCTAAAATGCACAAATATTTGAAATTGATTGAAGGCCAAGGAAATACTTTATTTAGAATTTCCTTTACATTATATGCAATTATTTTATTAAATGCAGTTTTTTTTTTTTTTTTTTCAGTGTCACATTTTCTCTTATATACTATGACTTTGTGCCTTTACACCAAAACCTAAGTTCTTTAAGTGGAAGATTAATGCTTGTTAAAATTTCACTTGGTTTGTGAAACTTGGTGAAAATAGAAAATGCTTGGTTTCTATTTCTTGTTCTGAAGCATTTGGCATGGTGCTTTATTAATATTATTATGGTGTATAGAATGAGAAAAGAGAGAAATAGAACAAAAAGAAGGAAGAGAGAAAATCAGGTTATTCAGATAATTATATGAAAGTATGATGAAAACAGGTGGGCAATGATACTTAAATTAAGACAGGAACTGTAGAAATGTTTGAGATGGTCAGGACAATGTAAGGAAATATCTTATTTCTAGGGTGGCATCTTTCTAGTGTCAAGAGACACTAGAAATATGTGGATTCTGTTACCTTAGAAACAAAATTATCAATTAAGAACTCAGTTTTTGTTGTTGTTCTTCAGTTGCTCATTTGTGTCCGACTCAGCAACTCCATGGACTGCAGCATGAAAGGCTTCCCTGTCCTTCACTCTCCCATAATTTGCTCAAATTCATGTCCATTGAGTCAGTGATGCTATCTAACTGCCTCATCCTCTGTTGTCCCCTTCTTCTTCTGCTCTCAATCTTTCCTAGAATCAGGGTCTTTTCCAATGAGTTGCTTTTCATATCAGATGGCCAAAGTATTGAAGCTTCAGGTTCAGCATCAATATTTCCAATAATATTCAAGATTGATTACATTTCAGTTCAGTTCAATCTCTCAGTCATGTCTGATTCTTTGCAACCCCATGAACTGCTGCACACCAGGCCTCCCCTGTCCATCACCAACTCCCAGAGTTAACTAAAACTCAGATCCATTGAGTCAGTGATGCCATCCAACCATCTCATCCTCTGTCATCCCCTTCTCCTCCTGCCTTCAATCTTTGTCAGCTTCAGGGTCTTTTCAAATGAGTCAACTCTTCACATCAGGTGGCCAAAGTATTGGAGGTTCAGCTTCAGCATCAATCCTTCCAATGAACACTAGGACTGCTTTCCTTTAGGATGGACTGGTTGGATCTCCTGGCCATCCAAGGGACTCTCAAGAGTATTCACCAACACCACAGTTCAAAACATCAATTCTACAGTGCTCAGCTTTCTTTATGGTCCAACTTTCACATCCATACATGACTACTGCAAAAACCATAGTCAACTAGTCGGACCTTTGTTGGCAAAGTAGTCTCTGGTTTTTAAAATGCTATTTAGGTTGGTCTTACCTTTTCTTTCAAGGAGTAAATGTCTTAATTTCATGGCTGCAGTCACCATCTGCAGTGATTTTAGAACCCCCGAATATAAAGTTGGTCAAATTTCCACCGTTTCCCCATTTACTTGCCATAAGTGATGGGACCAGATGCTATGATCTTAGTTTTTTGAATGGTGAGCTTTAAGCCAACTTTTTCACTCTCCTCTTTCACTTTCATCAAGAGGCTCTTTAGTTCTTCTTCACTTTCTATCCATAAGGGTGGTGTCATATGCATATCTGAGGTTATTGATATTTGTCCCGGCAATCTTGATTCCAGCTTGTGCTTCTTCCAGTCCAGCGTTTCTCATGATGTACTCTGCATATAAGTTAAAAAAGCAGGGTGACAATAGACAGTCTTGATGTACTCTTTTTCCTATTTGGAACCAGTCTGTTGTTCCATGACCAGTTCTAACTGTTGTTTCCTGACCTGCATACACATTTCTCAAGAGGCAGGTCAGGTGGTCTGGTATTACCATCTCTTTCAGAATTGTCCACAGTTTGTGGTGATCCACACAGTCAAAGGCTTGGCATAGTCAATACAGCAGAAGTTGATGTTTCTCTGGAACTCCCTTCTTTTGTGATAATCCAACAGATGTTGGCAATTTGATCTCTGGTTCCTCTGCCTTTTCTAAAATCAGCTTGAACATCTTGAATTTCATGGTTCATGTATTGCTGAAGCCTGGCTTGGAGAATTTTGAGCATTACTTTGCTAGCGTGTGAGATGAGTGCAATTGTGCACTAGTTTGAACATTCTTTGGCATTGCCTTTCTTAGGGATTGGATTGAAACCTGACCTTTTCCAGTCCTGTGGCCACTGTTGAGTTTTCCAAATAAACTGGCATATTGAGTGCAGCACTCTCACAGCATCATCGTTCCGGATTTGAAATAGAGCAACTAAAATTCCATCACTACCACTAGTTTTGTTCATAGTGATGCTTCCTATGGCTCACTTGACTTCATATTCCAGGATGTCTGGTTCTAGGTAAGTGATCATACCATTATTATTATTTGGGTTGTAAAGATCTTTTTTGTACAGTTCTTCTGTGCATTCTTGCCACCTCTTAATATCTTCTGTTTATATTAGGTCCATACTATTTCTGTTCTTTATTGAGCGCATCTTTGCATGAAATGTTCCCTTGGTATTTCTAATTTACTTGAAGAGATCTCTAGTCTTTCCCATTCTATGTTTTCCTCTATTTCTTTGCACTGATCACTGAGGAAGGCTTTCTTATCTCTCCTGGTTATTCTTTGGAACTCTGCATTCAAATGGGTATATCTTTCCTTTTCTCCTTTGCTTTTTGCTTCTCTTCTTTTGACAGGTATTTGTAAGGCCTCCTCAGACAGCTAGTTTGCTTTTTTACCTTTCTTTTTCTTGGGGATGATTTTGCTCCATGTCTCCTGTACAATGTCATGAACCTCCATCCATAGTTCATCACAAACTCTGTCTATCAAATCTAACTCCTGAATCTATTTATCATTTTCATTGTATAATCATAAGGGATTTGATTTAGGTCATACCTGAATGGTCTAATGGTTTTCCCTACTTTCCTCAATTTAAGTCTGAATTTAGCAATAAGGAGTTCATGATCTGAGCTACAGTCAGCTCTTGGTCTTGTTTTTGCTGACTGTATAGAACTTTTCCATCTTTGGCTACAAAGCATATAATCAATCTGATTTTGGTATTTACCATCTGGTGATATCCTTTTTTAGAGTCTTCTCATGTGTTATTAGGAGAGGTTGTTTGCTATGACTAGTCAGTTCTCTTGGAAAAACTCTATTAGCCTTTGGCCTGTTTCATTCTGTACGCCAAGGTCAAATTTGCTTGTTACTCCAGGCAAATCAAATTTGCTTGATTTCCTTTAGGATCGACTGATTTTATCTCCTGAAGTCCAAGGCACTCTCAAGGTCTTCTCCAGCACCACTGTTTTAAAGTCTCAATTCTTTGGCACTCTGCCTTCTTATGGTCCAGCTCTGACATCTGTACATGACTACTGTGAAAACCGTAGCTTTGACTATATGGATGATTATACACAAAATGATCTCTGTGCTTTCTAACTGACTGTCTAAGTTTTTCATAGCTTTTCTTCCAAGGAACAAGCATGGCTGCATGTTAAAGTCTGCAGTGATTTTGGAGCCAAGAAAAGAAAATCTATAGTGGCTTCCACTTTTCCATCTTCTGCTTTCCATGAAGTGATAGGACTGGATGTCATGATCTTAGTTTGTTTAATGTTGAGTTTTAAGCCAGCCTTTTCTCTCTCATCAAGAGGCTCTTCAGATCCTCTTCACTTTGTGTCATTAGAATGAGCTCATCTGCATATCTGAGGTTGTTGCTATTTCTCCCAGCCATCTTGATTCCAGCTTGTGATTTATCCAGCCTGGCATTTCACATGATGTACTCTGCATATATGTTAAATAACCAGGGTGATATTATACAGCCTTGTCTTACTCTTTTCTCAATTTTGAACCAGTCCATTGTTCCTTGTAATGTTCTGATTGTTGCTTTTTGACCTACATACAGGTTTCTCAGAAAACAGGTAAGGTGTCTGGTATTCCCATCATTTTAAGAATTCTCCACAGTTTGTTGTTATCCACGCAGTCTAAAGCTTTGGCTTAGTCAATGAAGCAGATGTTATTTTTTTTTTTTTTTTTTCTGGAACTCCCTTACTTTCTCTGTGATCCAACAAATGTTGGCAATTTGATCTCTGGTTCCTCTGGTTTTTGTAAACCCTGTTTGTACATCTGGAAGTTCTCAGTTCATATACTGCTAAAGCTGGGGCTTGAAAGATTTTGAGCATGACCTTAACTCAGCTGCTGCTGCTAAGTCACTTCAGTCATGTCCAACTCTGTGTGACCCCATAGATGACAGCCCACCAGGCTCCCCCATCCCTGGGATTCTCCAGGCAAGAACACTGGAGTGGGTTGCCATTTCCTCCTCCAATGCATAACAGTGAAAAGTGAAAGTGAAGTTGCTCAGTCATGTCCGACTCTTGGCAACCCCATGCCAAAGCCATTAGAAGACTTACCACACTATGATCAGAATGTGTATCTACTTGGCAATATATATGTCTGTTAATGCATGTCATAGCCTTGTTATTCAAATGGTAGTCAATAACTGGATTAAAATTGTAATGTTTTTCATCAATTCCATCATGGAACATAATTAGTAACTAAAAATAAGTTATCTTGAACTTTTAAAATGTGGACTTAATCAACATTGAAATAATAAGCATAGCACTGTGTTTTAAATAAGTAAACCAGTCACTTGTTTTATTGTAAAAACTATTAACCACTTAAAGAGAAGCAGCTTAAAGTGTTTTCTTTTCACTTTGGAAATTAAGTGCATACACACACACACACACACAACAGCAAAGGAATGATATCATGTGGAACTATGTAATGTGAGAATATGTTCCTATTACTGTGTATAAATAAATTGTCATTTCCAATATTATGTACAATTACAACGGATATCTGTTAGGGGGCAGAAAAGAAATTTTTTAAATGGAAAGTCATAGATTAATACAACAACAATATGACTGCATTTGCCTAATAATATCAGAACTTTAAAAAGTTATGCTAAATATGTGATACGCATTATTTTAATGACTTAAGTGAGTAAGAAGTATGTGATGAGCTGAGTTAGAACTCATCTGAGCCATATGTTTTTATTTTTAAAAGTTTACAAAAATAGCATGCATCCTTTTGCTTAAGTATTTTCTCACCATATGATTTTAATATTTTATCTAGAGAATAAATATTCTAGCTTATTTTATTTATAATTACTAAGGACTTAAAACAAATAATGTTTTATTCATGTTAGCTTTCCCAGTACATCTATATACTTCAATAATATGACATAGAACTAAGAAGCTGTTCTGAAAAGGATAAAAGGAGAGAAGGGCAGTTTATCACTGAATTATCCATCCATAGCATAACATCTTGAACTCTTCACTGGGAAAAAAAAAAAAGTTCAATGAAATCAAACAATTCTCTCATGGCAGAAGTTAATAGTGAAAGATTACATTATAGGACATTAAAACATTTTATTAATATACTTCATATTTTAGGGACATTTTAGGGTTATAGAAAAATTATCAGAATGTAAAGGTTTCCTTATGCCTTTCACCCTATTCCTGTCACTCAGGCCTTTTCATTGTCTACAATTATAAGTCACAAGTTTCCATATTTGGAAAAACTTAATACACAATTATTAGTAAAAGTAATCTGTTAACAGTCCACAGGCCTTCTTTTCCATTACAATAGTTCCAACATAACCTTGTCTTCAAGGAAAATTGTCTAATTATTTCACATATTTTATGTATTTCCTAAGAACAAGATATTTATATGCACAAAGAAGCATAGCTGAAAGACAAACATTGTATTTTATTCAGAACACTTTGAATCATGTTTGAGCATTTTAATTTCATCATAAAAAATGTAATTTTTTAGTAACTTAGGTAAGTCAGTCTATCTTTTTGTGACTCACTACATTATTTCATTTTTGAGGAAAAGAAACTTAACCAAATGACGTAGTATTGTCAATCTGTGGTATGAATAGAAGGTGAAAATAGTTATACAAATAATTATTAACTCCTCCAACACATACCAGGATAAGGATAAGAATAAAGTACAGCTCACATTAAGCCCTGGAATATAGTGTGGGATGGTATAATATTGTGTTAGAAGTGTATCTATCTCCTCACCCTTCTGAGAAGTAGTATGTGACCTTGTCCAAGTCATTTCACTCTCAGATCCTCCATTCCTTTCTCTGTGAAACAAAGTTTAGCAAAGATCATTTCAAAGTCTATTAGAATCTTAAAGATCTGTCCACTATTAGAAGTCCATACTTATGGCAAGAACACACTGCTATATATTTTTTTCATCTTGAACCAAAATACAATAAGCTAGCACATTAAAAAAAAAAAATGCCTTTTTAGGGACATATTATGGAGTAATCAGTTCTAGATGAAGGAAGTTAATGTTACGTTCTGAAAAAAAAATTTCAATATTAATGGTCAGCTACTTCATGGCAAATACATGGGGAAACAGTGGAAACAGTGGCTGACTTAATTTTAGGAGCTCCAAAATCACTGCAAATGGTGAATGCAGCCATGAAATTAAAAGATGCTTACTCCTTGGAAGGAAAGTTATGGCCAACCAAGAGAGCAAATTGAAAAGCAGAGACATTACTTTGTCAACAAAGGTCCGTCTAGTCAAAGCTATGATTTTTCCAGTGGTCACTATGGATGTGAGAGCTGAACTCTAAAGAAACCTGAGCACAGAAGAATTGATGCGTTTGAACTGTGGTGTTGGAAAAGACTCCTGAGAGTCCCTTGAACTACAAAGAGATCCAAGCAGTCCATCCTAAAGGAGATCAGTCCTGGGTGTACATTGAAAGGACTGATGTTGAAGCTGAAACTCCAATACTTTGGCCACCTGATGCAAAGAGCTGACTCATTTGAAAAGACCCTGATGTGGGAAAGATTGAGGGCAGGAGGAGACGGGGACGACAGAGGATGAGATGGTTGGATGGCATCACCGATGACAATGGTGATGGGTTTGGGTGGACTCCGGGAGTTGGTGATGGACAGGGAGGCCTGGCGTGCTGCGGTTCATGGAGTCACAAAGAGTTGGACATGACTGAGCAACTGAACTGAACGGAACTGAACTGAAAAGTGACCTGGGATGCTCTATGCTAATAAGGGTCAAAAATTTCTTAGCATTCCCTTTTGTGCAATGACTTTTACTGAGAGAAACAATATAACAATTATATTTATAAAGTTATGAAACAAGGACAAAGTCTTTTTTGCTTTTCTTTTATTACATAGAATTGTATGGAACTTCACAAAAGATAATCAGTGCCCCAGGGAATTAGAAGCATTCAATTTGCTGATTAATTATCCTAATAACTTTGTGCTCTGATTGTTTTAGTAGTTTTCATTTGCTCTCATTTTAAATGTCTTATTTGTATAGCCTTATTATATGAGAAAGAAAAGCAATAGCCAGATTTTTATAAAAACCCTTCTGTAATTAGTTTGATCCGTGATAGTTAAAAACTGCCAAATAACCAGAAAAAATTAAAATATTTTTTACAGATTAATGTACCACAAGCATCACAAATTCATAAATTATATTATTTTTCTTCTTTAGTTTTTAAAATTAATTTGCAAAGATTTTTGAAATGTAACAAAAGTGATACAATTCATTTTAATTTTACCAACCTTGTTCTTACTCCAGAAAATACACAAATGATTTAACTCATTATTAATATTGCATTATATGAGAAGAGATGGCAAGAACACACAGAAGAACTGTACAAAAAAGATATTCACGACCCAGATAATCACGATGGTGTGATCACTGACCTAGAGCCAGACATCCTGGAATGTGAAGTCAAGTGGGCCTTCGAAAGCATCACTATGAATAAAGCTAGTGGAGGTGATGGAATTCCAGTTGAGCTATTCCAAATCCTGAAAGATGATGCTGTGAAAGTGCTGCACTCAATATGCCAGCAAATTTGGAAAACTCAGCAGTGGCCACAGTACTGGAAAAGGTCAGTTTTCATCCTAATCCCAAAGAAAGACAATGCCAAAGAATGCTCAAACTACCGCACAATTGCACTCATCTCACATGCTAGTAAAGTAATGGTCAAGGATGAGATGGCTGGATGGCATCATTGACTCAAAATTCTCCAAGCCAGGCTTCAGCAATATGTGAACCGTGAACTTCCTCATGTTTAAGCTGGTTTTAGAAAAGGCAGAGGAACCAGAGATCAAATTGCCATCTGTTGGATTATCACAAAAGCAAGAGAGTTCCAGAAAAGCATCTATTTCTGCTTATTGACTATGCCAAAGACTTGGACTGTGTGGATCACAGTAAACCATGGAAAATTCTGAAAGAGATGGGAATACCAGACCACCTGATCTGCAACTTGAGAAATTTGTATGCAGGTCAGGAAGCAACAGTGAGAACTGGACATGCAACAACAGGCTGGTTCCATATAGGAAAAGGAGTACGTCAAGGCTGTATATTGTCACCCTGCTTTTTTAACTTCTATGCAGAGTACATCATGAGAACCGCTGGACTGGAAGAAACATAAGCTGGAATCAAGATTGCTGGGAGAAATATCAATAACCTCAGATATGCAGATGACACCACCCTTATGGCAGAAAGTGAAGAGGCACTAAAAAGTCTCTTGATGAAAGTGAAAGTGGAGAGTGAAAAAGTTGGCTTAAAGCTCAACATTCAGAAAACGAAGATCATGGCATCCAGTCCCATCACTTTGTGGGAAATAGATGGGGAAACAGTGGAAACAGTGTCAGATTTTATTTTTCTGGGCTCCAAAATCACTGCAGATGGTGACTGCAGCCATGAAATTAAAAGACGCTTACTCCTTGGAAGGAAAGTTATGATCAACCTAGATAGCATGTTGAAAAGCAGAGACATTACTTTGCCAACAAAGATTCGTCTACTCAAGGCTATGGTTTTTCCTGTGGTCATGTATGGATGTGAGAGCTGGACTGTAAAGAAGGCTGAGCGCCAAAGACTTGATGCTTTCAAACTGTGGTGTTGAAGAAGACTCTTGAGAGTTCCTTGGACTGCAAGGAGATCCAACCAGTCCATTCTGAAGGAGATCAGCCCTGCGATTTCTTTGGAAGGACTGATGCTAAAGCTGAAACTCCAATACTTTGGCCACCTCATGCGAAGTGTTGACTCATTGGAAAGATTCTGATGCTGGGAGGGATTGGGGGCAAGAGGAGAAGGGGACAACAGAGGATGAGATGGCTGGATGGCATCACTGACTCGATGGACATGAGTCTGAGTGACCTCTGGGTGTTGGTGATGGACAGGGAGGCCTGGCGTGCTGTGATTCATGGGGTCACAAAGAGTCAGACAGGAATGAATGACTGATCTGATCTGATGAATTAGTTCTTAAAATTGTACTTTACTATATTTTTGCAATATGTCCGCAGTCTGTTATACAATTTCAGCAAATGTTCTTTTTTCTCTGTAAGCTTTTCATGCTTTCTCATCCAAAATCCATGGGATTTTATTGGACTCTATGAACATTACTACCATTCTATATAAAGAAATTGGAACATAATTGGTGAACAGCAGTATTACATATAAATCTTTCACATTAGCATTGAATGGCAGACTTTTCTGTGGGGCCAAATGCCTCATGTTTTTTATTAAAGGCAACATTGGATATTGTATTTATGTTTTTAGGATTTATAGATGGTAACCCATACTCATGGATTCCAAAAGTGTTTAAATTATACTTTATGACTACTCAGCCTTCTTGGAAAATTTTATTCACCATTTTCAAAGGACACTTATGGTTTTCTTGATGTCTTCAAGATCCACATATATTTTAAGAGGATTTTCTTAAGATATATAAGCATATTTGTTTTAATTCTAAGAAATGATAATATAGAAGCTAATGTCACATAAGTGTACATGACATACATTTTTGAAACTGATGATTTTTCATTTTAGTATTTTATATTATTAAAAAAATTTTTTTCATTATCTATTACATGAGTCAGAAGAAATGGAGTTTTCAAATATGCTGCTGCATCTGCTGCTAAGTCGCTTCAGTTGTGTCCAACTCTGTGTGATCCCATATATAGAAGCCAACCAGGTTCCCCCGTCCCTGGGATTCTCCAGGCAAGAACACTGGAGTGAATTGCCATTTCCTTCTCCAATGCATGAAAGTGAAAATTGAAAGTGAAGTCACTCAGCCGTGTCTGAATCTTAGCGACCCCATGGACTGCAGTCTACCAGGCTCCTCCATCCATGGGATTTTCCAGGCAAGAGTACTAGAGTGAGGTGCCATTGCCTTCTCCGTTTCAAAGTATAGCAGAGTCTAATTAACTGGGCATAGAAATGCTTATCACAAGTAAGTTTATTTTTTAATATAATATACAATAGCCCAGATTGTAGGGTAAGCCAGAATTAAAAGGTTGAGTGATATTATTGATAAACAAAAGCAGATAAATCTCTCTCAAGTTCTAGCTGTGTTTCTAGAAGCATTTTTCATGTTATTCATGAACAATAATGGATGATTTGTGAACACAACTCAGAATTTTTGCACATGTCTCCTTAGAGCATCTTTCCTCCAGATATTTGAATGGCTCTATTCTGCTCTTCACTTATTTGGACTCTGGTCAAATGGCACCTGCGCTTCCCAAGTGGCTCCATGGTAAAGAATCTGCCTGCCAAAGCAGAAGAGGCTGATTTGATCCCTGGATCAGGAAGACCAGCTGGAGAAGGAAGTGGCAACCCATTCTAGTATTTTTGCCTGGGAAACCCATGGACAGAGGAGCCTGGTAGGCTAGTCTATGGGGTCGTGAAAGAGTTAGATATGACTTAGCAACTAAATGACGATGATACCAAGTGACACCAAACATATTTTCTGTTTCTCTTTCTAAAACAATAAATCCACACACCTATGGACACCTTATCTTCGACAGAGGAGGCAAGAATATACAATGGAGAAAAAGACCATTTCTTTAACAAGTGGTGCTGGGAAAACTGGTCAAACACTTGTAAAAGAATGAAACGAGCACTTTATAATACCATACACAAAAATAAACTCAAAATGGATTAAAGATCTAAATGTAAGACCAGAAACTAAAAAATTCCTAAAGGAAAACATAGGCAAAACACTCTCCGACATAAATCACAGCAGGATCTTCTATGACCCACCTCTCAGAATATTGGAAATAAAAGCAAAAATAAACAAATGGGACCTAATTAAACTTAAAAGCTTTTGCACAACAAAGGAAAGTATCAGATCAGATCAGATCAGATCAGTCCCTCAGTCATGTCCGACTCTTTGCGACCCCATGAACCGCAGCACGCCAGGCCTCCCTGTCCATCACCAGCTCCCGGAGGTCACCCAGACTCACACCCATCAAGTCAGTGATGTCATCCAGCCATCTCATCCTCTGTTGTCCCCTTCTCCTCCTGCCCTCAATCCCTCCCAGCATCAGAGTCTTCTCCAATGAGTCAACTCTTCGCATGAGGTGGCCAAAATACTGGAGTTTCAGCTTTAGCATCATTCCTTCTAAAGAAATTCCAGGATTGATCTCCTTCAGAATGGACTGGTTGGATCTCCTTGCAGTCCAAGGGACTCTCAAGAGTCTTCTCCAACACCACAGTTCAAAAGCATCAATTCTTCGGCGCTCAGCCTTCTTCACAGTCCAGCTCTCACATCCATACATGACCACAGGAAAGACCATAGCCTTGACTAGGCGAACCTTTGTTGGCAAAGTGATGTCTCTGCTTTTGAATATGCTATCTAGGTTGGTCATAACTTTCCTTCCAAGGAGTAAGCATCTTTTAATTTCATGGCTGCAGTCACCATCTGCAGTGATTTTGGAGCCCAGAAAAACAAAGTCTGACACTGTTTCCACTGTTTCTCCATCTATTTCCCATGTAGTGATGGGACCAGATGCCATGATCTTCGTTTTCTGAATGTTGAGCTTTAAGCCAACCTTTTCACTCTCCACTTTCACTTTCATCAAGAGGCTTTTTAGCCCCTCTTCACTTTCTGCCATAAGAGTGGTGTCATCTGCATATCTGAGGTTATTGATATTTCTCCCGGCAATCTTGACTCCAACTTGTGTTTCTTCCAGTCCAGCATTTCTCATGATGTACTCTGCATATAAGTTAAATAAACATGGTGACAATATGCAGCCTTGACGTACTCCTTTTCCTATTTGGAACCAGTCTGTTGTTCAAGCAAGGTGAAAAGACAGCCTTCAGGATGGGAGAAAATAATAGCAAACGAAGCAACTGACAAATAATTAATCTCCAAAATATACAAGCAACACCTGCAGCTCAATTCCAGAAAAATAAACAACCCAATTAAAAAATGGGCCAAAGAACTAAACAGACATTTCTCCAAAGAAGACATACAGATTGCTAACCAACCATGAAAAGATGCTCAACATCACTCATTATCAGAGAAAAGCAAATCAAAACCACAATGAGGTACCATTTCACACCAGTCAGAATGGCTGTGATCCAAAAGTCTACAAGCGAGAAATACTGGAGAGGGTGTGGAGAAAAGGGAACCCTTTTACACTATTGGTGGGAATGCAAACTAATACAGCCACTATGGAGAAGAGTGGGGAGATTCCTTAAAAACTGGAAATAGAAGTGCCATACTGCTACTACTACTGCTAAGTCACTTCAGTCGTGTCCAACTCTGTGTGACCCCATAGATGGCAGCCCACCAGGGTCTGCCATCCCTGGGACTCTCCAGGCAAGAACACTAGAGTGGGCTGCCATTTCCTTCTCCAATGCATGAAAGTGAAAATGAAGTCCCTCAGTTGTGCCATATGACCCATCAATCCCACCACTTGGAATACACACCGAGGAAACCAGAATTGAAAGAGACATGTGTACCCCAATGTTCATCACAGCACTGTTTGTAGTAGCCAGGACATGGAAGCAACCTAGATGTCCATCAGCAGACAAATGGATAAGAAAGCTGTGGTACATATACACAATGGAGTATTAGTCAGCCTTTAAAAAGAATACATTTGAATCAGTTCTAACGAGGTGGATGAAACTGGAGCCTATTATACAGAGTGAAGTAAGCCAGAAAGAAAAATACCAATACAGTATGCTACTGCTGCTGCTAAGTCACTTCAGTCGTGTCTGACTCTGTGCGACCCCATAGATGGCAGCCCACCAGGCTCCCTCGTCCCTGAGATTCTCCAGGCAAGAACACTGGAGTGGGTTGCCATTTCCTTCTCCAATGTATCAAAGTGAAAAGTCAAAGTGAAGTCACTCAGTCGTGTCTGACTCCTAGTGACCCCATAGACTGCAGCCTACTAGGCTCTTCCATCCATGGGATTTTCCAGGCAAGAGCAGTGGAGTAGGGTGCCACTGCCTTCTCCGATATGGAATTTAGAAAGATGGCAATGATAACCCTATATGCAAGACAGCAAAAGAGACACAGATGTATAGAACAGTCTTTTGGACTCTGTGGGAGAGGGAGAGGGAGAGGGTGGGATGATTTGGGATAATGGCACTGAAACATGTATATTATCATATGTGAAATGAATTACCAGTCCAGGTTCGACGCATGAGACAGGGTGCTCAGGGCTGGTGCACTGGGATGACCCAGAGGAATGAGATGGGGAGGGAGGTGGGAGGGGGGTTCAAGATGGGGAACACGTGTATACCTGTGGTGGAGTCAAGTCAATAATGGCAAAACCACTACAATATTATAAAGTAATTAACCTCCAATTAAAATAAATACATCTGTATTTAAAAAATGAAACAATATTCTTGACCATATTGCTCTCTTTTACAAAAATCCTGCTCTTTTTTTGAAAAAAACGTTTTATTTCGAATTTATTTTAGACCTACAGAAACATCACAAAGGTAGTATAGTGAGTTCCTGTATGCCCATCACCCAGTTTGTTTCCCCTGTATTACAGTGGTATATTTGTCAAAACTAAACAAAGAAAAAAAACAAAAACAAAAAAAACCCAGAGGTTACTATGTTACTATTCTTTTTTTTTTTTTTTGGGGGGGGGGGGGTGGGTTCTTTGTTGCAATGCATGGGCTTCTCATTGCAGTGGCTCCTCTTGTGGAACATAGTCTCTAGAGTGTGGGTGCTTTCGTACTTGCAGCACACAGGTTAGCTGCTCCATGGCATGTGGAGCATTCCTAGACTAGGGATCAAACCAGTGTCCTCTGCATTGGCAGACAGATTCTTAACCACTCACTGGACCATCAGGGAAGTCCCAGTATATTACTATTATCTAAATATAAAACTTGAAATTCACCAGTTTTTTCCATGTGTGTTCTAGGAACCAGTCCAGGGCACCACATTACATTTAGTTGTCAAGTTTGCATTACCTCCCTGGCATGTGAAAAGATTTTAGTCTTTCTTTATCTTTCATGATCTTACTAGTAAGTACTTAGTCCTTTGGGTTTGTGTAAAGTTTTCTCATGATTAGAATGGAGATATTATTCCTATTACTTTGAAAAAAAAAACTTCTAAAGTTTCTGAAAAGGCTATCATAATATATACTTATTTTATATCTATATAGCATAGAATTTATTCTTCTAGAAATAAACATCTCATTTCTCCTTGTACCCCTCTGTCCTTCGTTCCTCCTTAATCTGTTTTTTTTTCTTTAATTTTTATACATTTTAATTGTTTATATGTCCATAACCTGTTTTCCCCATTTGTATAATTATAATTAAGTACATTATATTTTTCAGTGTCTTATTTGTAAAGCTGCTTGCACCCTGGTATACATACAACAATGAACAAATAGTTTATCTGACTACATGAGGCTTAAATTCATGAAAGAGGACATAAGTATCAAATAATCAGGTAAATGTAGAATGCTGGATGGTGGTAAGCATTTTAGAGAAAATAGAAGCAAGGGTAGATGTGATGCTAATTTAAATAGGTTGGTCAGTAAAAAATTTACAAAATGATTTTGAGGATATGGAACAGAATGAATAGAGGGAATATTCCATGGCAATCTATGAAGTCCATTAGAAGGAAGAATAGTCTCAGTTACCCTTGAATGGAAAAATGCTTTGCTTTGTGTGTTTCAGATCAGATCAGATCAGATCAGTCGCTCAGTCGTGTCCGACTCTTTGAGACCCCATGAACCGCAGCACGCCAGGCCTCCCTGTCCATCACAAGCTCCCGGAGGTCACTCAGACTCGCATCCATCGAGTCAGTGATGCCATCCAGCCATCTCATCCTCTGTCGTCCCCTTCTCCTCCTGCCCTCAATTCCTCCCAGCATCAGAGTCTTCTCCAATGAGTCAACTCTTCGCATGAGGTGGCCAAAATACTGGAGTTTCAGCTTTAGCATCATTCCTTCTAAAGAAATTCCAGGATTGATCTCCTTCAGAATGGACTGGTTGGATCTTCTTGCAGTCCAAGGGACTCTCAAGAGTCTTCTCCAACACCACAGTTCCAAAGCATCAATTCTTCAGCCCTCAGCCTTCTTCACAGTCCAGCTCTCACATCCATACATGACCACAGGAAAGACCATAGCCTTGACTAGGCGAACCTTTGTTGGTAAAGTAATGTCTCTGCTTTTGAATATGCTATCTAGGTTGGTCATAACTTTCCTTCCAAGGAGCAAGCGTCTTTTAATTTCATGGCTGCAGTCACCATCTGCAGTGATTTTGGAGCCCAGAAAAACAAAGTCTGACACTGTTTCCACTGTTTCCCCATCTATTTCCCATGCAGTGATGGGACCAGATGCCATGATCTTCGTTTTCTGAATGTTGAGCTTTAAGCCAACCTTTTCACTCTCCACTTTCACTTTCATCAAGAGGCTTTTTAGCCCCTCTTCACTTTCTGCCATAAGGGTGGTGTCATCTGCATATCTGAGGTTATTGATATTTCTCCCGGCAATCTTGATTCCAACTTGTGTTTCTTCCAGTCCAGCATTTCTCATGATGTACTCTGCATATAAGTTAAATAAACATGGTGACAATATGCAGCCTTGACGTACTCCTTTTTCTATTTGGAACCAGTCTGTTGTTCCATGACCGGTTCTAACTGTTGCTTCCTGACCTGCATACAGATTTCTTAAGAGGCAGATCAGGTGGTCTGGTATTCCCATCTCTTTCAGAATTTTCCATAGTTTATTTGTGTGTTTAAAGACCATCAAAAAGAATAATTTGGCTAGATAGGAAAGACTGGGTGAAGAGTCAAAGTTAAGATCAAAGAGCTGATTCAAATGCAAATCATGTAGGCTAGTTTATATACTTTTACTGTGAGTGAGATGGAATGCTATTAGATTTACTTATTACGTGATTTATATATTTTTTAAATTGCCACTTAGAAAATCCTAGAGTTGAGTGACTGAACAGCAAAGAAAAAAAATCAGGGAGAGAAGCTAGGAGTTATTACAATAATCCAGCTGAGGAATCATGGTGGATTGTACAAGTGTATTAGTAAAAGAAATGATGAGAAACAGTCAGTTACTGGATAAATTGTTAAATTAGATCAACAGCATGTATTGATGGAATGGTGCTAGAGATGAATCAAAGATGCTCTGAAAATTTAAGGCCCAAACTAATATAACAATTACTTTACCATTAATTAAGAAGGGAAAGATTTCAGAAGGAGGAGCTTTAGAAGAGTGAAGATAAATATCAATATTTTGATTTGGGACCCTTTTAATTTGTGATACTTATTAAAATTAACTGACAAAATGTCATTTAGGCAGCTGGTTATGAGTATGGAGTTCAGATAAGAGGCTCTTTCTGAGTTTATATATTTTAGATTTATCAGAATATAAATAAAATTTAAAGCTTTCACTCTCAATAGGGATGATATCTCCCTCAAAGAAGTGAAAATTGATTCTTAGAGGGTGGAAAACTCTTGGCTATTACAGTGTGCTGTGACTCTCCATAGTTCAAACCAATATGACAAATTCATATTCTTAATATTTAATTTATCTCATTATGGAGAATATAATTTCAATTTAATTTTTTTCCTTAGGGAGATATTAATTGGAAAATGTTTTAGAAACATTGATTTAAATTTATAAAATTTGACATGGTTGTCTAAAATATGAGTTCATATAAAGAATAGAAAATTCTAAAGAATGGTCCCTGGGGTACCATAAATTATAGAAGTTCAAGAAATAATAATAATAAAAGCAGTAAATGAACTGAAGAATTATTGGCCAGGGAGGTAGCATGAGAACAAGTGTGGTCCTATATATCAAGTGAAAATGTTTTTCATAAACAAAGAAATAATATTCAGTGTCAAGTGTTATAGAAAATATGTTACAGAAAACATTATCAACAATTCTTTTGAATACTTTATTGATAAGCAAAAGAAAAAAGCCACATAAAATGGAGGATTTTGTGTGCTTTTTGTTAAATAATGAGATATTATTGTGTACCTGTATGCTTATGATAATAATATAGGAGAGAGAGTAAGTGATATGAACAGATGAGAGGCCATTATCTGGATTAAGACATTGGAATAATTAAGTAACTATCAATTCTAATGAATATGAAGAGTTGACATTAGCTATAATCGCAATTTCAATATTCTTAATTACAGGCAAGATAAAAACAGTACAGCCACAGAATAAGATATATTGATATGTGCCAGTGATAGTCCTTGGAAAACTTTTCTCATTGTTTTTATATTCTCTACAAAATAAAAACAAGGTCATTAAATGATAGTGAAGAGGAAAGAGTGTGTTGGAGTTTTGAGGAGAGATGAAAAGGCATTTAATAAATTTCAAGGAGAATAGAAAAAATAACAAGGAAAGTATCATATGATTCTAGGTAGTTTTTGTGTCCTATTTGAGATTAAGAATAATTAACTAAAGTGAGCTGACTTACTATGGTTTTACATTTAACTGGCACCCCATTCCGGTACTCTTGCCTGGAAAATCCCATGGATGGAGGAGCCTGGTAGGCTGCAGTCCATGAGGTCGCTAGGAGTCAAACAGGACTGAGCAACTTCACTTTCACTTTCACTTTTCACTTTCATGCATTGGAGAAGGCAATGGCACCCCACTCCAGTGTTCTTGCCTGGAGAATCCCAGGGACAGAGGAGCCTAGGGGGCTGCCGTCTATGGGGTCGCACAGAGTCAGACACAACTGAAGTGACTTAGCAGTAGCCATAGTAAATGCTTAAGTGGAGGCTGAGAACATGTGGGATTTTGTATTTGTTTTTATTTTCAGAGAAAGAAGAAAATGGATTAAAGTTTACACAAGTAAATGATTGTAATGATGGACAGTGGAGTCTAGAATGCATAGAGAAGAAATAAAAGCATGAAGGAATAGGGCTGGGAAAATTGGGAAGATCGATGGATGGAATTGAGAACTATAGAGGCTGAAAAATCATTTGGAGTAAATTGTGGTTTTGAGATTTAAAAATAGTTAGAGATTAGGATATGTGAAATTTAAATTATGAGAAAATGTTAGATTATTGGTAATATCAAATTCTAGAACATTTTCATGTATATCAGGGACCCAGGTAAGATGGAAGATATATTCATAGTAGGGGAATGTTCAGGATTCTAAGAACAATTGATATTGGAAGACTATGTGCTTGGTTATTAAAACACTAAGAGCCACGACAGAGTAGTGTTGTTAATAGTAAAACATTTTTTAAAGAATAAGTGCAATTAACATCTGTAGATTGCAGAAAGGAGTAGTAGTGTATAACATCATATGATGTCATAGCATGAATCTTAACTCTGGGGATTTTTAGGGAGAAGTATTTATAATGGCATGTAGACAGTAATGTGTTTCATTTCACTTCTGCTAAATTTCTGTATCTAGCATAGTTCCTAGAATTTAGTAAGATCTCTTCAAACATTGGTTAAGTGAATGAATCTATCTGTTAATGCCTCTGAAGAATGAAAGAAATTGATAGTAATTTTTAAAAGTAATTCCTAGCTCTAAAATTTTAACATTTATACATATGAATATTACTCAACATGTTCTGTACTTAGGGATAGTTACGATGAAAATGGTGCTTAACAATTTGTACCACATCTAGTTTTACCTCATCCAGTCCAATTATTCCTTTAATTAAGTCCTATGCCATTATCTTTATTTTAGTAAGTACTGGACTCAGCAATAAGTCATTTTTTACTGCTTTATTTTTTAATTGCTCTAAAGCTACAATGGATAGATTTTAAGTCTTTGAACACCAATCTTGGAGACAGAGTTTCTAATATCTGTTGTAGGTCTTGCATGTTTTCTTATTCTAATTTCCTCCAAATTAGAATCCTACTAACAACCTACCACATCTTTCCCCAGTGGACACTCAGAGTCTCAGAGTTTGCTTCAAGAAGGTTTATAAGTATGCCTCTACATTTTGCTCATTTTAAAATAATATTTATTTATTTTTGGCTGTGCTGGGTCTTCATTGCTGTGCGGGCTTTTTCTCTAGCTGTGGCGAGCTGGGGCTACTCTCTAGTTGTGGTGATTGGGCTTCTCCTTGTGGTGGCTTCTCTTGTTGCAGAGCACAAGGGCTTCAGTAGATGTAGCACGAGGGCTCAGTAGTTGAGGTTCACAGGCTCCAGGGCACAGGCCCAATAGTTGTGGCACACAGGCTTCATTGGTCTGCAGCATGTGGGATCTTCCAGGATCAAGGGTCAAACCCATGTCTCCTGCATTGGCAGGTGGAAACTTTACCACTGAGGTACCAGGGAAAGCCTCTGCTCATTTTTTTTTTTTATTTCAACTAGTTTTTAATATATATGCACAGAATTCCTTTTTATTTTTGTAATTCTATCTCTTCTTCCTATCTCCTGATTCAAAAGATTAGCTTGCACATATAATTCTGTATAAGACCCTGACTTTATCTACATTCCAATCTACCTTACTTATTCCTCTACATAGTATGACTGCTTAGACCTTGATCAGGACAAATGTAAAGGTTTTTTAGAGAATTGTGTGTGTGCAGGTGGGGGGGGGGGGTGGACATAGAAATAATTATGTAACATGTTTTCAGCAAATGCCTAAATAAATGTACAGTTCTTTAATACACCAAAAACCAACAGTACGTGCTGGCATGTATAAATGACCAAAGAAATCAATGTAGGTTTCAGAATTGACAAAGATATTCCATGAGGAAAAACATAAACAGTAGTTCTGTTTAACACTATGTAGGTATCAGAGGAAGAGCTCTATGACACCAAGGTTTTAAGCTGCAAAAGAAAAAAAAGAAGAAGAATATGTAATTTAGTCATCTGGTTTACCAGGCAAGGAAATTGGAGTTCAAGGTAGCATGTACTAGAAATAAAAGACTCATTCCCCACTCCTGATGAATTCTTCAGTGTAGGAGGAATGTACTTTAGCTTTGAACTCCTGTTCTCTTTTCGAATTCTCACTAATTTTTCCCCTGGATGAGTAAAAAATCAGTTGGACATGACCATTTCAATCTCTTCCTCTCTTCACTCAGAATCCGACTTGCCAATGGAAGCATATTTTCTGTTGTGTGTCTATATGGAAGTCTTATGTTTAATTATTAAACTCAAAAATCCCTTCTAGTACATTTTAAAATGATTTTCTGGCATACTTATAACATTTTTGCTAGCTGCTTTCTTAAATTTCTTTCCTCCTTATTTGCTCTCTAGCATCACTTTTGGTCTTACATTCTCCCTGATTTCCCTGAAATAGCCATGCTCCATAAATAATGATTATATGTAGTGGTTAGAAATTAATCTCTGTACTTATGAGCTGTGAGAAATTGAGCCAGTGACTTAATTTTGTTGTTGTTGCATTTCCCCATGTGTAAAATGAGCTGAGCAAGGACAGAAGTACTTCAGCTACTTTTATCATTCATCATTCTGCCTGGAGGAGACATAGCTCCTCCACAGCTTCAAGCACACTGGCAGATGGACAATCTCAGGACCACTCTAATATATATGTTTTTTTTTTTAATCTTACCCACAAGAAAGTAGACAAACTATTTACACTGTCTTAGGAAATCAAACCACATGTTCATGTCGCTCAGTCGTGTCCACATGAATAACCTTATTTTTGCAGTGGAGCACCTATTCTACAAAAGGTTCTAACTGTATGACCAAAGGAGAAAATCTGTTTTTCCACACTTCATGGAAAGCATACTGGTACATTTTTAAAAATTACTGTGCAGAAATAATTTTTTTAATAAGGTTAATCAAAAATTGATTTGTTCATTGATAAGAGGAAATTCACATGTATGTCATAATGGCAAAACGTCGTTCAATTTGTTCACTTACTTTGACACAAACATGATATTTGAGAAAGCATTACACCCTAGGAAATATGTGAATCCATGGTATATATGGGCATTTAGAATGAGAAAACAAGAGTTTTGACATGGTCATAGTATATCTTTGTAGAGCACCCATTCACTCACTTTTCCATATGGAAATAGTGATATTTAAGCATTGAATTTCTCTAAAGAGCATCTCTCTCTGGGGCCAAGAAGAAATGAAAAGATTATCTTCTCTTTGTTAAGAATAATGTTGGTGTGAGAGAACTCTATGAGTGAAAAATAAACATTTGCATTAAAATGGAGAATTATTTGTTGCTTTTTTTTAACTATACTCTTTTTTTATCCTTTTTGTTCATTAACTATAGTTATGATTTTCTTATTTTGAAACCAGTTAAATCAATTTTACTACTCTTTTTATTAATAAAATTAATTGTCAATTTTTATAGGAACAATCTTATTTTCTTTCTTTAGGGCTAATCTTCAAGATATTTTTCAGAAATATATTTATATAAAATATAGATTTTTCAGTTCTTACTTAAAGTACTTGCTAATCACATTAGTATAAACAGTATCAGTTGCTTAAAATACAATTTAGAGATAACCTTTCTAGCATTTGCTTTCTGAAAATAAAATTCTCACTATCTACCCAAAATAATTAGAGTCATCGAATATTGAGGTCAGGCTATGCACTGTAATCGATCAGCAGCCTGGCTGTAATGGTATCTGTAAGAAATACATCAAACTAATGAGCAGCTAAGAGGCACAAGAATAACTCTTGGTGCTTTAGATCTAAACTTTCAATGGCTCTTTGCAATACTTCAAAGACTAGAAGCATTAATTTTTTGAATAAGTCCTTGAAGTAAATGTCTTGAATATTTTTTCCTTACAATTGAAAATCAAATCAAAGCAATTTCAATTGAAATATTTATTGTAGAAACAAGTCATTGTGAATACATGAAAATGAGCACCATTGTACTCCCTCAGTGATCAATGCAAAGAAATAGAGGAAAACAACAGAATGGGAAAGACTAGGGATCTCTTCAAGAAAATCAGAGATACCAAAGGAACATTTCATGCAAAGATGGGCACAATAAAGGACAGAGATGGTGTGGACCTAACAGAAGAAGAAGATATTAAGAAGAGGTGGCAAGAATACACAGAAGAACTGTATAAAAAAGAGCTTCAAGACCCAGATAATCATGATGATGTGATCACTGACCTAGAGCCAGACATCTTGGAACATGAAGTCAAATGGGCCTTAGAAAGCATCACTACGAACAAAGCTAGTGGAGGTGATGGAATTCCAGTGGAGCTATTCCAAGTCCTGAAAGATGATGCTGTGAAAGTGCTACACTCAATATGCCAGCAAATTTGGAAAACTCAGCAGTGGCCACAAGATTGGAAAAGGTCAGTTTTCATCCCAATCCCAAAGAAAGGCAATGCCAAGGAGTGCTCAAACTACCGCACAATTGCACTCATCTCACACTCTAGTAAAGTAATGCTCAAAATTCTCCAAGCCAGGCTTCAGCAATATGTGAACCGTGAACTTCCTGATGTTCAAGCTGGTTTTAGAAAAGGCAGAGGAACCAGAGATCAAATTGCCAACATCCGCTGGATCATGGAAAAAGCAAGAGAGTTCCAGAAAAACATCTATTTCTGCTTTATTGACTATGTCAAAGCCTTTGACTGTGTGGATCACAATAAACTGGAAAATTCTGAAAGAGATGGGAATACCAGACCACCTGATCTGCCTCTTAAGAAATCTGTATGCAGGTCAGGAAGCAACAGTTAGAACTGGTCATGGAACAACAGACTGGTTCCAAATAGGAAAAGGAGTACATCAAGGCTGCATATTGTCACCATGTTTATTTAACTTATATGCAGAGTACATCATGAGAAATGCTGGACTGGAAGAAACACAAGTTGGAGTCAAGATTGCCGGGAGAAATATCAATAACCTCAGATATGCAGATGACACCACCCTTATGGCAGAAAGTGAAGAGGGGCTAAAAAGCCTCTTGATGAAAGTGAAAGTGGAGAGTGAAAAGGTTGGCTTAAAGCTCAACATTCAGAAAACGAAGATCATGGCATCTGGTCCCATCACTGCATGGGAAATAGATGGGGAAACAGTGGAAACAGTGTCAGACTTTCTTTTTCTGGGCTCGAAAATCACTGCAGATGGTGACTGCAACCATGAAATTAAAAGACGCTTGCTCCTTGGAAGGAAAGTTATGACCAACCTAGATAGCATATTCAAAAGCAGAGACATTACTTTACCAACAAAGGTTCGCCTAGTCAAGGCTATGGTCTTTCCTGTGGTCATGTATGGATGTGAGAGCTGGACTGTGAAGAAGGCTGAGCGCCGAAGAATTGATGCTTTTGAACTGTGATGTTGGAGAAGACTCTTGAGAGTCCCTTGGACTGCAAGAAGATCCAACCAGTCCATTCTGAAGGAGATCAATCCTGGAATTTCTTTAGAAGGAATGATGCTAAAGCTGAAACTCCAGTATTTTGGCCACCTCATGCGAAGAGTTGACTCATTGGAGAAGACTCTGATGCTGGGAGGGATTGAGGGCAGGAGGAGAAGGGGACGACAGAGGATGAGATGGCTGGATGGCATCACTGACTCGATGGATGGGAGTCTGAGTGACCTCCGGGAGCTGGTGATGGACAGGGAGGCCTGGCGTGCTGCGGTTCATGGGGTCGCAAAGAGTCGGACACGACTGAGCGACTGATCTGATCTGATCTGTAGTCCCTTTTCTCAATGTCTTGCCAAATGAATCCACCGTTGGTGAACAGAGACTTGGACACCTCCCTAATCGTGCTCTTTGGAAGAATTTATACAAATATGAATGAATAAGAAAAATAGCTCATAATGCTTATGGTTTATAATTTTCAAACATTTTAATATTTCAAATTTCTATTTACAAACACTTGTCTAATATGCATGGTGTTCGATAAATCTAACTAGTAAAATTTGTTTTCTTTACCATTTTTTCCCCTTTTAAGAATAATGTTAGACTTATGACTCGGGTTGACAGTTTGTAACAGAGAAGTTCTTGGCTTAATAGTGGGAATTATTGCCATTAATCTTATTTAACGTGTACAATTACTATAAAAGAAAAAAAAATTTAAACTCTTATGGCTATCAGGTTTTCTTAGTAATTGGTATGTTCCCAGAAGTATTTTATATGCATTAAAATAAAACAACCTTATCACATAATTTCTGTTGGTACTTTCATTCTTCAGTGAGACAATTGAGATGTAGTATGATGAAGTAACTTGGCAAACACATTCAGTTAGTAAATAGTGAAAGTCTTGTTTGCTCCTAAGTAGTGTAGGTCTTATGGCAGAAAGCAAGGAAGAACTAAAGAGCCTCTTGATGAAAGTGAAAGAGGATAATGAAAAAGTTGGCTTAAAACTCAACATTCAGAAAACTAAGATCATGGCATCTGGTCCCATCACTTCATGGCAAATAGATGGGGAAACAATAGAAACAGTGACAGACTTTACTTTTTTGGGTTCCAAAATCATTGCAAATGGTGACTGCAGCCATAAAATTAAAAGACACTTGCTCTTTGGAAGAAAAGCTATGACCAAACTAGACAGCATATGAAAAAGCAGAGACATTACTTTGCCAACAAATTTCAGTCTAGTAAAGGCTATGGCTTTTCCAAGAGTCATGTATGGATGTGAGAGTTAGACTATAAAGAAAGCTGAACGCCAAAGAATTTATGCTTTTGAACTGTGGTGTTGGATAAGACTCTTGAGAGTCCCTTGGACTGCAAGGAGATCAAACCAGCCCATCCTAAAGGAAATCATCCTGAATTTTCATTGAAAGGACTGATGCTGAAAGTGAAACTCCAACACTTTGGCCACCTGATGTGAAGAACTGACTCATTGGAAAAGACCCTAATCCTGGGAAAGATTGAAGGCAGGAGGAGAAGGGGACAAGAGAGGATGAGATGGTTGTATGGTATCACTGACATGATGGACATGAGGTTGAGTAAACTCTGGGAGTTGGTGAGGGACAGGTAAGCCTGGCGTGCTGCAGTCCATGGGATTGCAAAGAGTCGGACACAAATGAGCACTGAACTGAACTGAACTGATAAAGAAAAGGTAGTAACAAAGTAGAAGGAACAGGGATGAAAAGAATTCTTATGAATGTACTTATACAATAACTTTGATATGCAAATCATGTATGTTTTATATAATCAAAAAGTTAAATGAATGTATAAATAAAAATCTCTTAATAAAATTAATTGAAATAAATATAACTAATTATATATAATTTTGGTGATATAACCTCATAGAGCAAGAAAAATCAGTCCAAGTGTTTATGTAGTCTCAAAGCTGTATATCTAAGGGCAAAAAACAAGTGCAAAGAAATCTCAAATTTTATCAGTTCAGTCGCTCAGTCGTGTCCAACTCTTTGCCATCCTATGGACTGTAGCATGCCAGGCCTCCCTGTCCATCACCAACTCCCAGAGTTTACCCAAACTCATGTCCATTGAGTCGGTGATGCCATCCAACTATCTCATCCTCTGTCGTCCCCTTCTCCCCCCTAAATCTTTCCCAGCATCAGGGTCTTTTCAAATGAGTCAGCTCTTCGCATTAGGTGGCCAAAGTATTGGAGTTTCAGCTTCAACATCAGTCCTTCCAATGAACACTCAGGACTGATCTCCTTTAGGATGGACTGCTTGGATCTCCTTGCAGTCCAAGGGACTCACAAGTGTCTTCTCCAACACCACAGTTCAAATTTCATTTTGTCATATTATTGTCATCTTGTGCTGACTTTATGTATGATTTCTGACATAGTAGGATAAAGAAATTAAGTCATTATGGTATTATTTAAAAAACAACTTTTCAGCATGTAGAAAAATATCCTTTCAGCATAAAGGGTAAAAATAGTAAAGTTTATATTTGATTGAATAAAACAATGCATGTTGTTTTTTTATATTCTTATTTCTGAATGCATGTTCTAACACTGTCCATTGAAAATATACAAAGGCATTAGAAATCCAGTAGTAATAAACCACCCTTAGCAGCCAGATTTTTGTTCATTAAATGACTTTCAACAATAGAAATCATGAGGATGCTCAGAGAAAAGTTCCTTTAAGTACTGGGCAGGTAACTCAAAAGTTGGGAGCATAATGTTGAACATAAAGAATTCTACCAAAGATTAGAAGCTACTAAAGGATTATGGAGTCTGTACAGAAGACACAGAAGTCATATTAAGTCTCATTGCTTTAGTTTAGAGTTTATTGTGATTTGAAAAGAATAATCACTAAAACATGTAGAAAACATCAAGTATATAAATATCCCAGAATATATAGATATATCCAGATCCTTAGAGGAGGTAGTGGCAACCCACTCCAGGATTCATGCCTGGAGAATCCCGTATACAAAGGAAACTTGTGGACTACGGTCCATAGCGTTAAAGAGTTGGACACAACTGAAACGACTAGCATGCACCCATGCAAGGTAAAATAGTAAAGATAGAAAAGAAGAAAGAGTTAATTGCATTCTATCCCAGAAGGTTTTAATATTTTTTTATCTAAAATTAAATTCCCTTCACTTGTGAAAAGTTCTATGCTCAGCTAGGAGGCTGCTATGAAACATTAAACACTGTCAATTCTTACTGTGATGCTGCATTAATACTGCATAACATCAATATTTTATATTAAGAATGTTAATTATCCCTGAGATTTTGGAATGCCTAACAGTGCTAAAGTACTAGTGCACTAATTTTATTTTTAATTCATTTTCTTTTTTTCTATTGGCTGTTCTCCCTGGCCCTGATTCTTCTGCCTGCAGTGAGAAATGAGTTAAATCAGCTCTCACTGTCAACTAAAACAGCCTTGGAACTAAGTTAATCCATCACCTACTGACAAAAGGTTAAAAATATTGAATATCAATATCCAGAATGTTTTCCAACTCACAGCAATTGTTTGGCAGTGCTGATGTCTAAACTCTGGGAATAAAGTGCAAGTTTTTGGCATTTTCTATGTCCCTGGAGTTACCTTCTGAATATACTTTATGTATGAATATAAATGTAAGCTCTTACTTTTAATGTAGTTCATACTAGATATATAAATTTTTGAAATAAGATAATACAACAACGGGGAAGGCAATGGCACCCCACCCCAGTACTTTTGCCTGGAAAATCCCATGGATGGAGGATCCTGGTAGGCTCCCTTCCATGGGGTCGCTAGGAGTCGGACATGACTGAGCGACTTCGCTTTCACTTTTCACTTTCATGCATTGGAGAAGGAAATGGCAACCCACTCCAGTGTTCTTGCCTGGAGAATCCCAGGGACAGGGGAGCCTGGTGAGCTTCCGTCTATGGGGTCGCACAGAGTCGGACACGACTGGAGCGACTTAGCAGTTAGCAGCAGCAATACAACAATAAAATGTGAATATCTATTTTCATAATAAAAGCAAACTTTCACAACTGATTTTCAGAATTATCAGCTGGATCTATTGTGTATAGACTCATGGTTATTCATGATTAGCTGATCACACATTCAGACTCGTCACCTACAAAGATTGAACAATAGAATCATTATTTTTTGAATGAATTTAACTCAGTTAACATATGCAAAGAACTCTGTTAGACAATGGGAAAATTAATGCAAACAATTATGTCCATGAACACATGGAATCAGTATTATAGCAGTTCAAGGTGAGATCACTGACCTAGAGCCAGACATCCTGGAATGTGAAGTCAAGTGGGCCTTAGAAAGCATCACTAGGAACAAAGCTAGTGGAGGTGACGGAATTCCAGTGGAGTTGTTCCAAATCCTGAAAGATGATGCTGTGAAAGTGCTGCACTCAATATGCCAGCAAATTTGGAAAACTCAGCAGTGGCCGCAGGATTGGAAAAGGTCAGTTTTCATCCCAATCCCAAAGAAAGGCAATGCCAAAGAGTACTCAAACTACTGCACAATTGCACTCATCTCACACGCTAGTAAAGTAATGCTCAAAATTCTCCAAGCCAGGCTTCAGCAATATGTGAACCGTGAACTTCCTGATGTTCAAGCTGGATTTAGAAAAGGCAGAGGAACCAGAGATCAAATTGCCAACATCCGCTGGATCATGGAAAAAGCAAGAGAGTTCCAGAAAAACATCTATTTCTGCTTTATTGACTATGCCAAAGCCTTTGACTGTGTAGATCACAATAAACTGTGGAAAATTCTTAAAGAGATGGGAATACCAGACCACCTGATCTGCCTCTTAAGAAATCTGTATGCAGGTCAGGAAGCAACAGTTAGAACTGGTCATGGAACAACAGACTGGTTCCAAATAGGAAAAGGAGTACGTCAAGGCTGCATATTGTCACCATGTTTATTTAACTTATATGCAGAGTACATCATGAGAAATGCTGGACTGGAGGAAACACAAGCTGGAATCAAGATTGCTGGGAGAAATATCAATAACCTCAGATATGCAGATGACACCACCCTTATGGCAGAAAGTGAAGAGGAACTAAAAAGCCTCTTGATGAAAGTGAAAGTGGAGAGTGAAAAGGTTGGCTTAAAGCTCAACATTCAGAAAACGAAGATCATGGCATCTGGTCCCATCACTACATGGGAAATAGATGGGGAAACAGTGGAAACAGTGTCAGACTTTCTTTTACTGGGCTCCAAAATCACTGCAGATGGTGACTGCAGCCATGAAATTAAAAGACGCTTACTCCTTGGAAGGAAGGTTATGGCCAACCTAGATAGCATATTCAAAAGCAGAGACATCACTTTGCCAACAAAGGTTCGCCTAGTCAAGGCTATGGTCTTTCCTGTGGTCATGTATGGATGTGAGAGCTGGACTGTGAAGAAGGCTGAACGCCGAAGAATTGATGCTTTTGAACTGTGGTGTTGGAGAAGACTCTTGAGAGTCCCTTGGACTGCAAGGAGATCCAACCGGTCCATTCTGAAGGAGATCAGACCTGGGATTTCTTTGGAAGGAATGATGCTCAAGCTGAAACTCCAGTATTTTGGCCACCTCATGCGAAGAGTTGACTCATTGGAGAAGACTCTGATGCTGGGAGGGATTGAGGGCAGGAGGAGAAGGGGACGACAGAGGATGAGACGGCTGGATGGGATCACTGACTCGATGAATGTGAGTCTGGGTGACCTCCGAGAGCTGGTGATGGATAGGGAGGCCTGGCGTGCTGCGGTTCATGGGGTCACGAAGAGTCGGACACGACTGAGCGACTGATCTGACCTGATATATATATATATTGTGAGTGTGTGTGAGTACAGATGCATTACAGAGAAAAATATATTAGAGGTATATGATAGCTTAGATTAAAATTATTTTGATCTTTGACTATGCCCTTGGAAGTTACTTCAGTGACATTTGAAAATTTTAAAAAGTAATAAAATTGGCTTAAAAATAGGAAAAAAATATGGTCAGTGTAGATCGTCGCTCTCTCCTGTATCTCATACATTCTTATACAGAGAATATACTGTGAAGTAATGGGTATAGGAGAATGGATAAAAATATTAAAGTTCCCAGTTGACTTTTAAAAATACAGTCTGAATGAATGGAGAGGCTATAGGGTCCTTGATCACAAAGTCCTTAATGATAATAATAGCAACAATAACCATTAATTCTGCAGAAGCAAAAAACATAAAACTTAATTAGGGATGTTTTAAATCAGGAACAGTTACAGTGACTATAAAGAATAGGAATCTTCCATCCAGTTGAAGCTAGACTATATGCTATTAAGGAGATTTTATAGGTAAAGAGCAATTATAGTATTCTTATGTGAACTAATGAGCGGCCAGGTCTAGGGTTTGTGTCATGGCAAATTGACTATAGAAAACGGAGGTAATATAAACTTGGAGACAACATCCATTTTACTTGGTAGACAGAATGTGATATGATTGCATAGTTTTAGGTTTCAATGACTCATGGGATATCCATAAAGCTGTGATGCTTCCTGGAATGTAAGAAAGGAAAAAACTCAAGGATGAGGATATGTAGACATTTATACATGTGTGTTTTTATAGATGTATAGATACATACACACCATTGTCATTTGGAAAGGAATATATCTCTGTGGGCTTAATATTGAATTTTAGTACTCTCTACAGAGTATCTGAATGGTGAATTTCAGAGGCAGAGTAGGTGCATGACCTGAGGCCATAGTTAGAGGATTGAATGGGTATCATCAACATAGAAAATCCAGTAAAAGAAGTAGAGATTATTTCTATTTGTTTAAAATTGAAATCTCATTTTAGGCTAAATAGGAATACATTTTAACATATTAATTTTATAGATTTTTTTCTCAAGATTTCATCAGTATTTGGATAGAAAATATTTTACTTGTCAGTTTTATTTTTTGTTGTATATGAACATCAACCTTTTTTTCATTTTGTTATGTGGTTGCACAGGATCCTGTTGATTTTCTGACCAAAAGGTTTCTAATACCAGAGGTTCTTAGAACATGTTAGAATTTCTAGAGATCTTCAGTTATCAAGTCCTTAAGACAACCACAAAAGTGAATTGGTAATTTTCATTTATATAGTATTGGGCAAATTATTTTTGGCCTTATATAGAATGTATAATAATATCTGTATATAGCTTTAAGACAATATAGGGCCTTAATCTGTGTAAAATCAAAATAAATATACATATTTCTTCTAATGATATGGAAGACTTAGTTTGTTTCAAGCTTTTTGCTATTATAATATACACTGTGGCATAATGCTTTGTACACACCTGCCAGAGTTTCGAGGTCATATTCTGAGTGTAACCCATAGGTTATGGATATCATCAACTATAATTTGAAATGTTAAATTGCTTCTGAAGTTGTAAGACAGGCATATGATATATACTTTCTTCATATTGTTCCATACTTTTCCAATCTACTTTGCTATTATTCATTCACAGAATGCACATCAGTAGTGACTACTGACTACTAAAGAAATATATACTATGTCATAAACGCTGTTGCTCAGCAGTGCAAAAATTAAAATGCAATACCTCTGTACCTCTGTTTTTCATTTACTTTTTTATCTCAAAACTGTTCATTTATCTCAATAACTCTCTCTGATCTTTTTTTCTAATGAAGAAAGAGAAACTGTGAAAAAATGAAGAAAAGTAATCTAGAAAATGAGACATTTGATAGCAATGTAACATCGGGGCAAAACAAATGCCAGAACTGTCAATATTTGAGAATTCAATAATGTTTTGTATACCAAGGTCTGGAAATACAAATTTGCCTCTGAGAATTATACTATAAATATAACATCTAATTAATAATCATAGAGATACACAAAATGATCTTAGTCAGAATTCTAAGGTGGTAACATTTGACCATATCTGTAGTAAATTGTATGTAGCAAGTCTAAAGAAATAATTCCTCAGTAAATGACAGTAATGTTACCACTAAAACATAGACTATCTACATTTTTTCAAATTGTATAGAAGCTCTGTCAAAGAAAGGATGTGTTAGAATTTGTTTTCCAAAGCAGTAGCAACTAAACAAACATGGCAATTAAATTTCAATTATAACTTTACTAAAATTAAAACTCAGTTAGTTATAACATTCACATTCCAAGTGTTCAACAGCCACAAGTGAGTAGTGGTTACAGTGCTGAACAATATACGGAACAGTTCCATAGTCACAGAGAATTCTACTATAGTGCTGGTTTTGATCATAGATTTCAAATATTTAGATATCATTGTGGAAATGACATACTAAGTTGTAGTTCAACAATTTGCACTACTTTATATTTCTAGACATATTCTCACTGTGTGATAAATTCATAAAGCTATCCTAACATGACACTCTTATTGAGGCACTTGACTGTTCTTCTTGTAACTATGTCACTAAACAACCTTTACATTGTTGTATCTTCCATGTTCAAGTTTTGTTTATTAGTATAGAATGAACTTCCTGTGAATACTCAGTTATGTACATATAATGTCAACAAGACATATACATACACATAGCCAGGTCCCCAGAAAGTGGCTCAGGTCTGTAAGCTCCCACTTAGTTACCTTTCATAAATAACCAACCACTTTCAAAATGTTGGGACTACCCTGGTTACTCAGACAGCAAAGAATCTGCCTGCAAGGCAGGAGACCCAGGTTCAATCCCTGGGTTAGGAGGATCCTCTGGAGAAGGGAATGGCTACCTGGAGAATTCCATGGACAGAGGAGCCTGGTGGGCTACAGTACATGGAGGATGCAAAGAGTCAAACATGACTGAGCAACTAATACATATAAATTAAAAAGTAATACCATCCTATTAAACCAAGGCTATAATACAGAATGAAGTAAGTCAGAAAAACAAGTATCATTTATTAACACCATACATGGAATCTAGAAAAATTCCAGTGATGAATTTGCAGAGCAAGAATAGAGAGGTAGACATAGAGAGGAGACTTGTGGACATAGCAGTGGAAGGAGAGGGTGGGACAAATTGAGAGAGCAGCATTGAAACATATGTATTACCATATATAAAATAGATAGCCAGTGGGAATTTGTTGTATGATGCAGAGAGTTCAACCCGATGCTCAGTGACAACCAAGACGGGTGGAATGGGCTGGGGAGTGGGAGGGAGACTCAAGAGGGCTACTAAATGTATATGTACACCTATATATATGTATATGTATGGCTGATTCACATTGTTGAATGGCGGAAATCAACATGACATTGTAAAGCAATTATCCTCCAATTAAAAATTTTAAAAATAAATGAAAAAAAAAAGTAATATTATCTTAAGAATTTTTTCCACATGATAGTTAAGTTAGTCCAGTGAAACATTAGACTGCATATTTGTAAAAAGTACAAAATGTAGCAAAAATTTCAAATGTAGTGATTCAAATAATTCTTCTCAGGAGAGATCTTCAGTTCTTCATTATTTCACTTCTGCTGATTTTGCATGCCTCACTTCTGACATTTCCCCATTTTTCCTCAACCTCTAACCACTTTAATGGAGCTATGGCTGTTCAGTCTTTTCAACTCATTGATTTGAATGTGTTGCTTTCTACCCCAGGGACACTTATCACCTAAGTTATTCTTCTGTTCTACACACATTCACCCTTGGAAGACTGATTAAGCATTACCCCTCAGGAGTCATCCTTGACTATCTTCCCTTCTCCACTTTGGGTAAGTTTTCTCTACTTTGGATTCCCTGGTACATTTCCTTCACAGCATTAACTGTGCATTTGTTCAGTTTTTTCAGATTTTATTTAAAGTTTCCATTGTTTAATTATTTTTAATCATTATTATAGATAGTACATCCTTAACTGTATTGTCACCTCACTAAGGTAAGTGGTTTTATCTCAAGAATAATCCACCTCTGATTTAACACCTGGCAGATATATAATAAATATTTGTCAAATGCATTAAGAAGGGAAGACAGAACTAAGATAGCAAAGAAATAGTAACGCTACTTTTAAACTGACCATGAAGCAAGACTTCTTTGATAATTTGAAATTTTCTACTACTTTATTTTAGATAACTGAAATGCTTTCTTGTAATTTATTCCCTAAAGCTATGTTGGTTTAAAATTGAGAGATTTCTCTATGTTCTATTGTGCTTGAGAATTATAATATTTTCTTTTCAGTTTTAACCATATTAAAATTCTAATTTTGTTTTTGTTAGATGGCTATGAAATCACGTACTTGCTTTCCTATTAAAAAAGGTGCTTTTGTATCAACTGAACATTTGTCACCTGAGAAATGTATTCCAAATCCTTGTAAGATGATTCAACATGTAACAAACTTTGAGAGTCAACATTAGCCAGACTTAGAGGATTAAAACATTCCCTATGTCTGAAGAAAACACTGTTTAGTTTCTGTCCTTAAATCCTAAACTGGATGACAGACTGCAGAACAACTATACTCCAGTATTTTGGCCACCTCATGTGAAGAGTTGACTCATTGGAGAAGACTCTGATGCTGGGAGGGATTGAGGGCAGGAGGAGAAGGGGACGACAGAGGATGAGATGGCTGGATGGCATCACTGACTCGATGGATGCGAGTCTGAGTGACCTCCGGGAGCTGGTGATGGACAGGGAGGCCTGGCGTGCTGCGGTTCATGGGGTCGCGAAGAGTCGGACATGACTGAGAGACTGATCTGATCTGATATGATTTTTAAGGCATGGCAAATCGCTGCATCCAACCCATGACACCTGGCACTACAGAAAACACTTTAGTTTAATGTCACAGAAACTAAATGTACTAATACAGACTAAAGATCATCATTTGGTTGTTTTTTGTTTGTTTGTTAATTGAACTGTGTGTGACTCAAAAAACATTTCATTGAGGTATAACTGACATAGAAATAGTTGTACATATTTAATATGCACAACTTGAGTTTGGAGATGTTATATCTTTGAAGTCTCATCATAATCAATGCCATAAACATATCCATCATCTCCAGAATTTGTCCCCATCCCCTTTATTTTTGTGATAAGAACACAATATAAATTCTACTCTATTAACAATTTTTTACATCTATTATACACTATTGCTAACTACATGTAATATGCTGTATAGTAGATCTCGACGGAGGAGCCTGGTAGGCTGCAGTCCACGGGGTTGCTAAGAGTCAGACACGACGGAGCAACTTCACTTTCACTTTTCACTTTCATGCATTGGAGAAGGAAATGGCAACCCACTCCAGTGTTCTTGCCTGGAGAATCCCAGGGATGGGAAGCCTGGTGGGCTGCCGTCTATGGGGTCGCACAGAGTCAGACACGACTAAAGCGACGCAGCAGCAGCAGCAGCAGGACTTAGTCATCTCATATAACTGAAACTTCATACCTTTTACCAACACCTCCTTGCTTCACCCTCCCCTTAGCCTTTGGTGACCACCATTCTGTTATCTGTGAGCTTGACTATTTTAGATTCCTCACATGGTGAGATCATAAAATATTTGTTCTTCTACGTCTAGTTTACTTCACTTAGCATAATGTTCTCCAGGTGTATCCATGTTGTCACAAATGGCAGGATTTCTTTCTTTTTTAAGGCTGAATAATATTATATTCCATGTAAACTGATGTAGCCACTGTGAAAACTGAAGTATGGAAGTTACTTGAATATGAAAATTATTAAAATTTTAAAATATAACTATCATATGATTTAGTGATTTTCACTTCTTGGTATATACTCAAGGGACCTGAAATCAGGGTTTTGAAGAGAAATCTGCACTCCTGTACTTATTTCAATATTAGTATTCACAATTATTATTTAGTTTATATGGCAAAGTTTTCAAATTGAAAGTGCAATGAAATTTTAAACCTGGAAATATAGTAAAATGTCAATCTTTATAGAAAAAATCCTCTGTGTATCATCTTTAATACAGTTTTTAAGGAATATCATTTATTTCTCTTTGTTAATTATGAAGCATTCCATAAATAAAAGTAGAAATTCTAAATGACATTTTTCAAATACATACCTCTGACCTAATTTTTATTACACTAGTTACCAAGGTCATGGTTATTCTCATCTCTTAATTTATTATTTTACGATATTACAAGATATTAAAAATATGGCTATAATGAGTGTTAAACAGGAAGAATCTTATATACTAAACAAAGGATCTCTTGCAAAGTGTGTGAATGGGTGCATGTGATTGGTTAAATCTGGCATATATATACACAGGAGTAGATCATTTCTTAATATCCCTTCTTATACATGAAAAAATTATTTTGAGTAATAATTATGTAATGAAACAAATAATATATGGCCAAAAGAAATTCAGGCAGAGATAATCTTCTTGCATTGACCACTATGTGTGTGTGTGTGTGTGTGTGTGTGTATGTAAGTAAGTAAGTAAGTAAAGTCACTCCGTCGTGTCTGACTCTTTGAGACCCCATGGACAGTAGCCCGCACCAGGCTCCTCCATCCATGGGATTTTCTAGCAAAGAGTACTGGAGTGGGTTGCCATTTCCTTCTCCAGGGAATCTTCCCAACCCAGAGATCGAACCCAGGTCTCCTACATTATAGACAGACACTTTACCGTCTGAGCCACCAGGGATGTCCATATATATATGTATAAAACCTAAGCAGTAAATAAATAAATAAATAAAATATGATAGTAGGGTAAAAAATGCTTTATTAATATATGTCAATTACATCTTTTTTCTAAAGAAAGGGAAAATCTTAGTTATTAATAAATAATGTTATGGACAGGGAAGCCTGGTGTTTTGCTATCCATGGGGTCACAAAGAGTCGGACATGACCGAGGAACTGAACTGAACTGAACTGAATAATTTCTTACATATAGAAGAGATGGCAGTATAAAGGAATGCCAGATATTCTGTGATCCTTATAGGGAGCTGCTACCTGCTCTACCTAGAGAAAGTAAAGGTAATAACTCTTCATGTTATTGTCTGAAATGCTAATTTTTAATGTTGATTTCTTTCCCCTGTGAAGGTTGCTGTTTTTGCTAGTTTTTTCTTTGTTTAGTAATTTGCCCAGGTTAGATCTATGAAACTGGTTTTCTCCATAATGTTTGGCATTTGATGCTTCTTAGTTTTGTTTGTTTGTGTGTGTGTGTTGTTGATATTACTTTTAAGCCTGTTCTTCTGGGTTTACCTCCATGTTTGTGTAACTCAGAGGTCAGCCTGTGATGGCACAACCATATTTTAAAACCCCTTATTCCAGTAAGGCACTCATTTTCAGGTGGGTCTCTGGGTGGACAGGGAAAGGAGTTCAGGGTTTTCAGGGTTGCCCTGGCTTATACTTTCTTTTCACAAGGCCTTGTTACCTCCCTTCAGTGGCCAGAGGCACAACTTCAGGGTTGTCTGGGAGTGTTGGGTTAGTTTGAGCCCTCTCTGAGCCTCCCCTATGCAGATATACTATCTAAGCCAGGGGTATGTTTGTTCCAGTCAAGACAAAAACCTCAGGGAGAGGAGGTGGTCTTCCCGAGCGATCAACCTCTGAAATGATCACTTCCACAGACAGTACTGCTGTATCGTCCAGTGCTCTAAAATGAGTGATATTCCCCTTAACCATGACAGAGAGAAGCCAGTCCTCAGATTCACCCTTTACCCTATAGAACCTTCATGCCTATTAATGGCACAGGGTGGGTGGAGGAGCAGAAGGGATGGGGCTGAAGAGAGCAAGCCTAGGGGAAAAAAAGTCACGGAGTGTGTTCTCACCCCAAGTTTGGCATGTTTTCCCCAAGAATAAAGGCTTCTGTGACTATTACACCCCTTTGAACCATTTCCAGAGCACTGAAATGTTTGCTTCTGTCAATTTTATTGAGCTTTATAGTTGTTTTTTGCAGAGAAAAGTTTTCTGATTGCCTCATTTGGCTATAGCGACAATAATTCTTGTTCTTTCTGAAATAGATGGAGCATGTTCTTGCCTGGGTCTTAGCAGGTACTTCTTCCTCTGCCTGGATGCTCTTCACACATACAGGTACTTGACTTACTTCCTCAATTAATTCAGGCTTCACTTTCAGAATCATCCTATTGGGAAAGCCAGTCTTCCCTGTACAAATATATTCTGCTCTGTATCACCTTCACCTTTTATTTTGTTTTGTCCCACTTATCACCTCTTATATACCTCTTCCTTGACTTACAATGGGGTAATGTCCTGATAAAACCACCAAAAGTTAATATATTGTAAGATGACAGTGCATCGAACACACCTAACCTACTGAACATCATAGCTCAGCTTAGCGTATGTTAAAAGTGCTCAGAACATTTCACTAGCCTACAGTTGGGCAAAGTCATCTAACATAAAGCCTATTTTATAATATAGTGTTGAATATGTCATGCAATTTATGAAATATTGTGCTTAAAGAGAAAAATAGAGTGATTGTTTGGGTACAGAATGGCTATAAATGCACTGGTTGTTTACCCTAGTAATTGTGTGGCTGACTAGGAGTTGTAGCTTGCTGCTGCTGCCAAGTATCACAGAGTGTACCAGATTTTCTTATATTGCTAGCCCAGGAAAATATAAAAATTCAAAATTGGAAACATGTCTTTTACCAAATGCATATTGCTTTCATACCATTGTAAAATTGAAAACTCTAAGTCAAATCAAGGTAAATCAGGGACCATCTGTACAAGACACTTATTTTATGCCCCTCTCCTGATATGATTGCCACCTTTTTTTCATTCATTGCTGTTTTCTCAAAAAGTACAAATAATATCTGGTACAGAAGTGATGCTTAATAACTATTGAATGAATGAATGAGTTAATGATTGAGTGAACAAAGTAAAAAGTAAATAATAAAGCACACTTTGCCAGAGGGTTTTTTCCTCTTTTGAGTTAGCACTAAAGATCACTGAAAGGAAGAAATGATGGCCTTTAAAATTAAGTCACCATTGTATTTTCCATTCAATTTCCTAGGAGGGTTTTAATATCTTATAGTCTTTGAAAAAATCTCTCTTCCTTTTTATGACAATATGGCTGGAGGACATTTCTTCAAGGAATATCTATTTCTTGGATGTGGCTGAGGATCCCAAAGTCAGAGCTAGCATTAAAAAATCATTATTTTCACACTTAAAGAACTACACAGTGTATAATTGCCCCACTAGTCTAAAGGTACTACAGGAAACATTTTCTATAACATTATCACAAGACAAAGTTGATATCTGCATTAACTGCTGAAAACCAACGGTTTTGCATAATAATGTTTCCGAGATTCCTATTGAATAGGGAGATATCAGGGACACAAGAGTAACTAATTAACAGACAGAAAGCAGAACACCAAACAACTAAAAAACGGAATGAAACAAACAGTGGAGGTGCTATAGTAGTTGAAGGGAAGAGGAGGCAAAACTAACTGGACTGTTGGAAAGCTTCAGTAAGAGGTGGTGTAGATGAAATAAGCCTTCTTTTTTCTGTGTCTTTATATGGAGTGAAGTAAACCTTTATCAGTACACTCCAGTGAATATTTAGTAATAAAATGACCAACAGTGGAACAAATAAGTAAGAATGAGATTATTTTTTGCAGTAAAAATATGTTAATAAGTAATAGTGTACAATACACATTTAGTTTGAAAACTAATTCCTTGTATTAATTATTAAACAATGCATTTTGTGTAGTCTGTAGCAGCATATTTTTATAACATGTAAACAACCAAGCCATTGACTCATTTTATTTAAGTAACCCTGTTGGGATTTCCAGAGCTACTTTGGAGCCATCATTTTTCCATTTGCAGGATGTTCCTGGGTTTACTAAACCAACTTGAAGCCATAGAATCTTTTTTTCCTATATTGCAGGAAAAAAAAAGTTTCAAATACGTGAAACATACTTTAAAAGAAACCACAATGCATCAATCTTTGTAATTGGCTACTGCACTTGAAAGAAGTCATCTAGAGAAATACATAACAATTTCATTCAGTCACCTCTGATGTGATACGTGCCATTTTAGAAAAAAGAAAATGGCCCACCATCAGCTCTCTAAATCCATCCAAATACAAAGAGAAAAATAGTTAGTTATTTGATGCTTCATCTTAAAATGGAAAATCTATGTATTTAGAAACATTTGTTTCATGGAAAAATGTAGATTAACAACTCTTAAAATAAGATATTTTTAATTTAGATGGGAATATGTTGCTTATTTACTTTAAATTCTATGTTTCACTAGACATTTGTTTACCATACTAATGGATTTTTACCATCAAATATACACTTAAAATTTATTTAGAAGGCATAATTTTACTCTGAGTATAAAGTAAAGCAAGGATAACAAATGTCTCTGACCAAGAAATATGGATCTCTGGAAAGGGAAGGTATTTACTAAGCACTAGAGGAGGGCACGACAATCCACTCCAGTATTCTTGCCTGGAGACCCTGGAAAGAGGAGCCTGGCAGGTTACCATCCATAGAGTCACAAAGAGTTAGACATGACTGAAGTGACTTGGCACATACCAAGCAGTACAGCCTTACATTTTCACAGGCTAATCATTCAAACCACAATCCAGGTGAAAGATGTAGTTTTGTGACTTCCTAAACAGTATTTTTATGCATTTTATCTCCTCATTTTATCATTTTAAACCTGTTAACTGCAAAGCAAAACATTTTTGTATGTTCTCTTTGGCTTTAATACAAAATAACACAACTTGTAGTTTATTGGGATCCAGGGATTAGGCACATTATGCTACAGTCTCATTTAAGCAATATAACATTTCAGAATTCTGTCCTCAATTCCCCTTATCATTTATTATAAAACAATACATTCAGATCCTATTTTTTTATGTGATAGTATTTTGCCTGGAAAGAAATTTCCATTTTACTTGGACATTCTATTTAGTTTAACAGTGTGTGTGTGTGTGTGTGTGTGTGTGTGTGTGTGTGTGTGTGTGTGATGGGACTACTTTGATCTGGATTTTTGAATTGATTTAAAAATCAATTCTGTTCTTATCAAACTAAATGTAAAGCCTAACAATTAGTGTTACTTTCAGTATACCAGGTTGGTGGGGACTTTCTGTTTCTTCCAATCAAGTTTCTTTTGATAATTTTTGCTTGTATTAAATAAGGCTAAAACTAAGCAGGAATTAAATGCTATCATCAGCAGGTTGTCAGGTTTATGCAAATGAAGAATTAGAATCCTGCAATGCCATTTAAAAAGCTTTTAAATCCACCCTTCTCTTTGTAAACAGGGGAACTTGGAGTCTGAAAACCCTCCCTCAATATTTGTTTCCTTTTCTTCCGTGTAGAATCAGACAGTCGAATGGAGTAGTACCAATGTAGGTAAGGAAACCTGTGTTTTATTTCTCTAGCATCTCTCAGACGAAGAGCCAATGATCACATGAAGACAAGTGGAGGCCATTTCCATGTTTGTAAACTACTGCTATGAAACTGACAGGTTAAACAAACTGCAGCCATATCCTGCAATTACACTTTTTCGTATCTCTAGCCATATGAAGCTACATAGTCTGGTTATTCATTCTGACACTATTTGAGCTCTACTTCAAACGAAGGCATTGTTTTGCCCAACACACTGGACACTGCAGACTTATATGTGATTCTGATTAAAGGAGCTTCCAACAATCATAGTTTAACACTCTTACTGACTATCATGACATGCCATGCCTCCCTCACCTGCTCCACTTGACAATATGAGTTTGGTCTTGTCATATAATTAACCACAGTGTTCAAATTTCTTGAGACAGTAGCTCAACTACTATTTCAAATTATTATGGAAAACCTAGAATTTGTAATTATGTAAGATAATCACATATATTTTATGCTCTAGTATTGTGGAAGCCAATAGCAAAATGACTTCAGAACAGATGAGATCAGTTGCTCAGTCGTGTCCGACTCTGCAACCCCATGAATCGCAGCATGCCAGGCCTCCCTGTCCATCACCAGCTCCCGGAGGTCACTCAGACTCACGTCCATCGAATCAGTGATGTTATCCAGCCATCTCATCCTCTGTCGTCCCCTTCTCCTCTTGCCCTCAATCCCTCCCAGCATCAGAGTCTTCTTCAATGAATCAACTCTCCGCATGAGGTGGCCAAAGTACTGGAGTTTCAGCTTTAGCATCACTCCTTCCAAAGAAATCCCAGGGCTGATCTCCTTCAGAATGGACTGGTTGGATCTCCTTGCAGTCCAAGGGACTCTCAAGAGCCTTCTCCAATACCACAGTTCAAAAGCATCAATGCTTCGGCGCTCAGCCTTCTTTACAGTACAACTCTCACATCCATACATGACCACAGGAAAAACCATAGCCATGACTAGGCGAACCTTTGTTGCCAAAGTAATGTCTCTGCTTTTCAATATGCTATCTATGTTGGTCATAACTTTCCTTCCAAGGAGTAAGCGTCTTTTAATTTCATGGCTGCAGTCACCATCTGCAGTGATTTTGGAGCCCAGAAAAATAAAGTCTGACACTGTTTCCACTGTTTCCCATCTATTTCCCATGAAGTAATGGGACTGGATGTCATGATCTTCATTTTCTGAATGTTGATCTTTAAGCCAACTTTTTCACTCTCCACTTCACCTTCATCAAGAGGCTTGGTTCCTCTTCACTTTCTGCCATAAGGGTGGTGTCATCTGCATATCTGAGGTTATTGATATTTCTCCCAGCAATCTTGAATCCAACTTGTGTTTCTTCCAGCCCAGCGTTTCTCATGATGTACTCTGCATATAAGTTAAATAAACATGGTGACAATATGCAGCCTTGACGTACTCCTTTTCCTATTTGTAACCAGTCTGTTGTTCCATGTTCAGTTCTAACTGTTGCTTCCTGACCTGCATACAAATTTCTCAAGAGGCAGATGCCATGGATAATGGTATTAGTGGGACTATTTTGGAGCCCAGTGATTTCCATCAAATTATGTATAATGAGTAAAATGATTCTACTTTATATATCTTTTCATATAGTTTTGAATTATACAACACAGGGATTGTAAGGTTTTATAATTCTTTTCTTTGCCATTTTGAAACATTCTTGAATTACTTATTCATAGGCATTACTTATCTGAATCTTAGAAAAAGAGTTTGAGGGTTTAAAAGTTGGAGAGAAAATAAATATAGATACTAAAAAAGTGATTTCTCATTTTGAAGCTTATGAAAATGTTCTGGATTCAACCACAGACCTAAACAAACATTGCAACAGCAACAACAACAACAATAACAAAAACAGAAAAACAGATCATATGGTAAAATATAAACCAGTAAGAGAAAAAAACCATTTTACAGTCATTATTTAATGTAGTGAGCTGTTTTTAGAAATAACCACTTTAATTTCATTAGAATTTTAGGACATCCACTGTCTTCTTCATAGGGGCTAACAACTTTTGAGTATTTATTCTAAGATACAGTACACAAACTTTCATATACAACATTTCAATTAATCACTCAACAATTCAAATTAGATACCAATAGTATCACAGTTCTACAGATTGGAAAATTGGGGCTTAAAAAATTGTATAAATTGTACAAAGTCACACAGATGATAAATAGTTAACTCTGTTTTCAAACACAAATGTATCTGGTACCAGAGTCTAGATCTTCACCTCCATGTAATATTCCTGAGAATTATGCATACATCTATGCATCAGATCAGATCAGATCAGATCAGTCGCTCAGTCGTGTCCGACTCTTTGCGACCCCATGAACCGCAGCACGCCAGGCCTCCCTGTCCATCACCAGCTCCCGGAGGTCACCCAGACTCATACCCATCGAGTCAGTGATGCCATCCAGCCATCTCATCCTCTGTCGTCCCCTTCTCCTCCTGCCCTCAATCCCTCCCAGCATCAGAGTCTTCTCCAATGAGTCAACTCTTCGCATGAGGTGGCCAAAATACTGGAGTTTCAGCTTTAGCATCATTCCTTCTAAAGAAATTCCAGGATTGATCTCCTTCAGAATGGACTGGTTGGATCTTCTTGCAGTCCAAGGGACTCTTAAGAGTCTTCTCCAACACCACAGTTCAAAAGCATCAATTCTTCGGCGCTCAGCCTTCTTCACAGTCCAGCTCTCACATCCATACATGACCACAGGAAAGACCATAGCCTTGACTAGGCGAACCTTTGTTGGTAAAGTAATGTCTCTGCTTTTGAATATGCTATCTAGGTTGGTCATAACTTTCCTTCCAAGGAGTAAGCGTCTTTTAATTTCATGGCTGCAGTCACCATCTGCAGTGATTTTGGAGCCCAGAAAAACAAAGTCTGACACTGTTTCCACTGTTTCCCCATCTATTTCCCATGCAGTGATGGGACCAGATGCCATGATCTTCGTTTTCTGAATGTTGAGTTTCAAGCCAACCTTTTCACTGTCCACTTTCACTTTCATCAAGAGGCTTTTTAGCCCCTCTTCACTTTCTGCCATAAAGAATGGTGTCATCTGCATATCTGAGGTTATTGATATTTCTCCCGGCAATCTTGATTCCAACTTGTGTTTCTTCCAGTCCAGCATTTCTCATGATGTACTCTGCATATAAGTTAAATAAACATGGTGACAATATGCAGCCTTGACGTACTGCTTTTCCTATTTGGAACCAGTCTGTTGTTCCATGACCAGTTCTAACTGTTGCTTCCTGACCTGCATACAGATTTCTTAAGAGGCAGATCAGGTGGTCTGGTATTCCCATCTCTTTCAGAATTTTCCATAGTTTATTGTGATCCACACAGTCAAAGGCTTTGGCATAGTCAATAAAGCAGAAATAGATGTTTTTCTGGAACTCTCTTGCTTTTTCCATGATCCAGCGGATGTTGGCAATTTGATCTCTGGTTCCTTTGCCTTTTCTAAAACCAGCTTGAACATCAGGAAGTTCACAGTTCACATATTGCTGAAGCCTGGCTTGGAGAATTTTGAGCATCACTTTACTAGCGTGTGAGATGAGTGCAATTGTTCGGTAGTTTGAGCACTCCTTGGCATTTCCTTTCTTTGGGATTGGGATGAAAAAAGGCATCATCAAGAGAAGGAGAATACAAGTCACACACTGGGAGAAAATGTTTGTAAAAGACACATCTGATAAAGGACTGTTATCCAAAATAGAGAACTCTTTTAACAGCAATAAAATAAAAAACTGATTAAAATTAAGCCAAAGACCTCAATATACACCTCACTGAAGAAATTACATAGGTGGCAAATAAGCATATCAAGAATTGCTACACATCATATATCATCAGAGAAATGCTAATTCAAACAACCATGAGATACTACTGCATACCTATTAGAATGGTCAGTAACTGGACCACTGATAGGATATGGTGCAGCAGGAACTCTCATCCATTGCTGATGAGAATGCAAAATGGTACGGCCACTCTGGAAGACAGTTTGGCAGTTTCTTATAAAATTAAACCTATACTTACCATATGATTCAATGACAATATTCCTTGATACTTATCCATAAAGCTAGAAAGCTTATGTTTACACAAAAACCTCCCATGGATGTCTTCCATGGATGTTGTAAAGTCTTACAACAACTTTACTCATAATGGCCCAAACTTTAAAGCAACCAACGTGTCTTTCAGTAGATAAATGTATAAATAAATAATGGTACATCCAGAAAATAGAATATTACTCAGCACTGAAAAGATATTGAGTTAGACAAGGTTGTGGTCTGTGTGATTAGATTGACTAGTTTTCCGCAACACCTACCATCTTACTTGGGTTTCTCTTACCTTGGATGTGGGGTATCTTTTCAGGGCTGCTCCAGCAAAATGCAGCCGCTGCTCCTTACCGTGGACGAGGGGTATCTCCTCATGGCCCTCCTCCTGACGTTGAACATGGAGTAGCTCCTCTAGGCCCTCCTGCGCCCACACAGCCGCCGCTCCTTGGTTGTGGGGTTGACCTCTCCACCACCCTTGGCCTCAGGCGGGAATAGCTCCTCACAGCCGCCTCCCCTGACCTAAATTGAAGAAAGTAGGGAAAACCACTAGACCATTCAGGTAAGACTTAAATCAAATCCCTTATGATTATATGGTGGAAGTGAGAAATAGACTTAAGAGACTAGATCTGATAGACAGAGTGCCTGATGAACTACGGACAGAGGTTCGTGACATTGTACAGGAGACAGGGATCAAGACCATCCCAATGGAAAAGAAATGCAAAAAAGCAAAATGGCTGTCTGAAGAGACCTTACAAATAGCTGTGAAAAGAAGAAAAGAGAAAAGCAAAGGAGAAAAGGAAAGATATAAGCACCTGAATGCAAGGTGAGATAAGCAAGGAGAGATAAGAAAGCCTTCCTCAGCGATCAATGCAAAGAAATAGAGGGAAACAACAGAATGGGAAAGACTAAAGATCTCTTCAAGAAAATTAGAAATACCAAGGGAACATTTCATGCAAAATGGGCTCAATAAAGGACAGAAATAGCATGGACCTAACAGAAGCAGAAGATATTAAGAAAAGGTGGCAAGGAAACACAGAAAAACTGTACAAAAAAGAGGTTCGCAGCCCAGATAATCACGATGGTGTGATCACTGACCTAGAGCCAGACATCCTGGCATGTGAAGTAAAGTGGGCCTTAGAAAGTATCACTATGAACAAAGCTAGTGGAGGTGATGGAATTCCAGTGGAGCTATTCCAAATCCTGAAAGATGATGCTGTGAAAGTGCTGCACTCAATATGCCAGCACATTTGGAAAACTCAGCAGTGGCCGCAGGACTGGAAAAGGCCCGTTTTCATTTCAATTCCAAAGAAAGGCGATGCCAAAGAATGCTCAAAATACTGCACAGTTGCACTCATCTCACATGCTAGTAAAGTAATGCTCAAAATTCTCCAAGCCAGGCTTCAGCAATACGTAAATCATGAACTTCCAGATGTTCAACCAGAGATCAAATTGCCAACATCTGCTGGATAATCGAAAAAGCAAGAGAGTTCCAGAAAAACATTTATTTCTGCTTTATTGACTATGCCAAAGCCTTTGACTGTGTGCATCACAAGAAACTGTGGAAAATTCTGAAAGAGATGGGAATACTATACCACCTGACCTGCCTCTTGATAAACCTGTATGCAGGTCAGGAAGCAACAGTTAAACCTGGACATGGAACAACAGACTGGTTCCAAATAGGGAAAGGAGTACATCAAGGCTGTTTATTGTCACCCTGCTTATTTAACTTATATGCAGGGTACATCATGAGAAACGCTGGGCTAGAAGAAGCACAAGCTGGAATCAAGATTGCCAGGAGAAATATCAATAACCTCAGATATGCAGATGACACCACCCTTATGGCAGAAAGTGAATAGGAACTAAAAAGCCTCTTGAGGAAAGTGAAAGAGGAGAGCGAAAAAGTTGGCTTAAAGCTCAACATTCAGAAAACGAAGATCATGGTATCTGGTCCCATCACTTCATGGGAAATAGATGGGAAACAGTGGAAACAGTGTCAGACTTTTTTTGGGGGAGGGGCCTCCAAAATCACTGCAGATGGTGACTGCAGCCATGAAATTAAAAGACACTTACTCCTTGGAAGAAAAGTTATGACCTTCCTAGATAGCATATTCAAAAGCAGAGACATTACTTTATCAACAAAGGTCCGTCTAGTCAAGGCTATGGTTTTTCCAGTGGTCATATATGGATGCGAGAGTTGGACTGTGAAGAAGGCTGAGCGCTGAAGAATTGATGCTTTTGAACTGTGGTGTTGGAGAAGACTCTTGAGAGTCCCTTGGACTGAAAGGAGATCCAGCCAGTCCATTCTGAAGGAGATCAGCCCTGGTTGTTCTTTGGAAGGAATGATACTAAAGCTGAAACTCCAGTACTTTGGCCATCTCATGCGAAGAGTTGATTCGGAAAAGACTCTGATGCTAGGAAGGATCTGGGGCAGGAGGAAAAGGGGATGACAGAGGATGAGATGGCTCGATGGCATCACCAACTCAATGCACGTTTGTTTGAGTGAACTCCGGAAGATGGTGATGGACCAGGAGGCCTAGTGTCCTGCAATTCATGGGGTCACAAAGAGTTGGACATGACTGAGCGACTGAACAGAACTGAACTGACTGAAGACATATGACAATTTGAAAATTCATCTGATCCTCAATGAAAATAAGCAAGGGTCCTAAGAAGTCCAGGGATCTATAGAAACTAATAAAACCAAGCTTAATGAGATTCTAATAGCAGGTCCATGTCCTTCAAATCTGTCAACAGTTGGGAGCAATAGAGGATAATTTGAAGTCATTCATCACAGCTTCTCTTGTCTATTTCTTTTTAAGTAATAGTATTTACAAAACAGAGAGAGGTGCTTAAGACCATGGGTTCTGCATCAAACATATAAATAGAAATTCCTGCTCTGCTTTTCACAAGCAACATGGGCTGGGACAAGTTATGAATACTAGAAACCACAATGCTGTAAGCTCCCATAGGGACATATACTCACCTGGTTACATTGCTGTGTCTGTCAGATTATGGAAATAAAATAATTTAACACAACACCTTACTTAGTAAGCGCTCCACAAATGTTAGCTGTTTATTATTTTTCTAATTACCTCTCCATTAGGGAAAATGCCATATTTATCATGTGTGTGTAAATACATAAATTCATGTCAGTAAATATTTATTGTGTACTTTCAATGCTGGCAGTGGAAATAGGCTATGTGTAGCAGATGTACCTAATATTGCTGACAGATGCAGTTGCATTTTATTTCTATGAAACCTTGAAATGTCTGAAATATCTGAGCAGGGGACAGAAGGAGAAAATATAGTGCTTTGTTCTAATAGTGACATGGATACTGATAAACAGAAAACCTGCTTTCTTGCTGAATATCCTGGTTATGGCAAAATCCTTGATTGTTCAACAACTTTGTTACAGTAGATTATTGTATCCTGGTTTGAAACCAGAAAAATTTAACTTGTTCTCAAGCTATAGTTTATTAGGCAGGCCTAGTTTAAAATATACTGCTTTCAGGAGAAATCTTATGTAATTCTTAGATTTGATACATGTTTCAAAGTTTTGTTTTTCAATTAAGAGTTTTCATTATTTTTAGATGTAAAAATGTAAGATGAAATCCTCTGCACTTGTCATCAGATCAGATCAGATCAGTCGCTCAGTCGTGTCCGACTCTTTGCGACCCCATGAATCACAGCACACCAGGCCTCCCTGTCCATCACCAACTCCCGCACTTGTCATAGAAGTCATTTTATCTTTTTCAAAGGCTTCTTTATTCCTTTGAAAGGAAACTAAACTCATATTTTTTTTCCCTTCAATTGAGGTAAGTAGAAATTTGAAACCAGATTCACATTCCAAAATGTTCACCCTACAGTCATACTCCCCACAGCTAAACATGTGACTTAGTGTAACATAAATTATTCATTAAGATGAAACATTTGACCTAGCAAGCTTTATTGCTGTTAGCAAAGCTGCCATTGAAAACCTGCTTTGAATACCAATCATAACTGTAAATCAACTGATTCTACTAAGATTGAGGTACATCGACATGGTAAATTTCCCTGCAACAAAAAGCACAAACTTGAGAGAGCATCTAAGGCAGCCTTGGACGTGAGTGCTAAACTACAGTGTATTCATTCTAAATACATGGATATGGTGGTCCTCACAGCACCTTTGTTTTCTTCTTACTCTTCATGATCCCCTCACTGCCCTCTCCAAGACTTTCTGTCATTTTCTTCTTTCACTCTACCCTCCAACACCTTGACATTTTCTATACTTTTGTCTCCTGCCTTCCTCCAGTCATTTACACCCTCTCTAAAATAAAAAAAAAATTTAAAGAAAACCACACATAACACATCAAAACAAAAAAGAAACCTCTTCTAGAAATCTTTTCAAAGTAACATCTAGATAAAATATTCTATAACACTTCAGCATCAACTCAGCAGTGATATATCAGGCACATTTGTGTGAAGAATGTGTTCTTATATAGAGTAAGTGTGCTATCCATTACTTAAAGGTCAATTTCTTCATGGCAGAATATTTTAAAATGATTTCCTTTTGAAGTCACATCTTAACACAGTTTTCTCAAAGGATAATTTTCAAAATTGAGTGCTTTGCTGGACATCAAAGAGTTTCTTAACATTTTCTTATTTCCACTGTACACTGTGTCAATAAAAATATCTTTACACAAGGGTTTTTAAAGGGGAAAATGCACAGAAAATTATTTTTACTGTGGCCATGAAGCCTTACAGAGGGCTCGAGTGTGAAACAGAGAGACAGTGGACATGGTAGTTAAATCTACACTTCTCTTACTAGCTATGGCTTTAGTCCTAAATATTTTATATAGCTGCCCTTAGTTATGTCTGTAGTTTTTCATATACAGATAATGATAACTGCTATGAAGGAAACAGAAGCAGTAATGTAAAAGCCAGTGAAAGTATAGAAATAAGAATGGTGATATGAGGTTATTTTAGATTCAGTTACTGTGCAACTGAAGAGGTAAGTGTTATGAGGTTATGTTTGATCTCTAGTGTAATAGACAGTCATTTAAGAGTTTTAAAGGGAGGGATGACCCTAGCTAAATTTGAAAATATTACTCTTGCTGCTGTGTGGAAGATAATTTGTAGATGAGTAAAAGTAGATGCTTGGGATGCAGACAGAGGTTATTGAAAATTTGGATTAAAGAATGAATGTGGTCTGACTTAGATGGATGCCTGGGATGATAGATGTGGATGGTATGAGATTCATTTTGGAGGCAGAAACAAATAGACTAAATGGTGCATTGACTATGATAGATGAGAGAATTTGCTTTAGGCCCATGTTCAGGAAGAACATGGGAAGAGCAGATTTGGGTGGAACAATAGATGGATCTGTCTCAGGTTCATTAGGATTTAGGTGAGGAATATTAAGATAAGAGGTCTTTGTGTTTGGAATTCCTCAATTTCTCATTCAGATGTCTATGCTTTTGTGTATGTTTCCATCAAGAGTCCCAATTCTACTCCCCTCTTCCTTTGGTGCAATCCAAATGATCCTGCAAGTTTTAGCTCTGATGCTATCATCTTCAGAAAACCGTCCTGCTTTTAGTTTAGGGTTCTGGTTGATGCTCTCCATTCTTTCATCTATTTCCTACTTGGCTTTTTTTTTTTCCCAATAAGGCAAATTTAACAAGGGGAGGATCCTGCCATCGTCATCTTTTTTTTTTTTTTTTCCCGGACATTAGACCAGATACCCAATAAACTTTTGTTTTTTTCTGAAGATGAAGACTTTTCTATTTTTATTTTTAACAGAGGATTATGGAAGGGAGGATTTAGTGAGTTCCCAAACCCACCAACTGAGTAAAGCAGGACAATCTACCAATAAAGAATACACAGGACTTGTGCTCTTTTACACAAACAAAACCACAACTGTAGTGGTACATGCTACCGGGTTGATGTCTGTGTATTTTCGTATCTCTCTAGGCAAGGAAAATAGGTATTTTGCTTATTTTTGGCATCCTTAAATTCCAGGCCAAGTAATATACTGATATATTAATACAGAGAACTGATGAATAAATACATGTCTGGAAATGGTGACAGATAATGCACTTTTGGAAAAGATTTAATACAGTACAGGTAAATCTTCTGACCTTAATATACCAGGAGCAAGTCATGAATTTCTAAAAAATTCTAAGTGCTGACAATGTGATGACAATCCCTGGCTCACTGAGAAGTGTCTAAGAGACACTTCTATCTCCATACCTAAGTAGACTGGACACAAATGTTTCAGAATAGGTCTTTTTCTTTCAAAGGAAATTTTCACTTTGTATATTGGAAAGGGCCTACTGAGGGACGGAAGGATGTTGTAAGTGGAAAAAGCAAATACTTCACTCTATCAGAATGCTATGACTAGGAAAACACATTCCATATTTAACCAAAGAAACCACATTTTCATTTTGTTTGAAATGTATCCTTCTATTCAAAATGCAAGTAAAGGAGTTTTTAAAGACTAAAATCAAAAACAGTGGTTTACTGTTTGCCTTTGGCCTGCCTCTTGAGAAACCTGTACGCAGGTCAGGAAGCAATAGTTAGAACTGGACATGGAACAACAGACTGGTTCCAAATAGGGAAAGGAGTACATCAAGGCTTTCTATTGTCACCCTGCTTATTTAACTTATATGCAGAGAAACTTCATGAGAAACGCTGGGCTGGAAGAAGCACAAGCTGGATCAAGATTGCTGGGAGAAATATCAATAACCTCAGATATGCAGATGACTCCACCCTTATGGCAGAAAGTGAAGAGGAACTAAAAAGCCTCTTGATGAAAGTGAAAGAGGAGAGTAAAAAAGTTGGTTTAAAGCTCACCATTCATAAAACGAACATCATGGCATCTGGCCCCATCACTTCATGGGAAATAGATGGGGAAACAATAGAAACAGTGTCAGACTTTATTTTTCTGGGCTCCAAAATCACTGCAGATGGTGATTGCAGCCATGAAATTAAAAGACGCTTACTCCTTGGAAGAAAAGTTATGATCAACCTAGATAGCATATTCAAATGCAGAGACATTACTTTGCCAACAAAGGTCCGTCTAGTCAAGGCTATGGTTTTTCCTGTGGTCATGTATGGATGTGAGAGTTGGACTGTGAAGAAAGCTGAGCACCGAAGAATTGATGCTTTTGAACTGTGGTGTTGGAGAAGACTCCTGAGAGTTCCTTGGACTGCAAAGAGATCCAACCAGTCCATTCTGAAGGAGATCAGCCCTGGGTGTTCTTTGGAAGGAATGATACTAAAGCTGAAACTGCAGTACTTTGGCCAGCTCATGCGAAGAGTTGACTCATTGGAGAAGACTCTGATGCTGGGAGGGATTGGGGGAAGGAGGAGGAGGGGACGACAGAGGATGAGATGGCTGGATGGCATCACTGACTTGATGGATGTGTCTGAGTGATCTCTGGGAGTTGATGATGGACAGGGAGGCCTGGTGTGCTGCAATTCATGGGGTCACAAAGAGTTGGACACGACTGAGCAACTGAACTGAACTGAACTGATGCTATCACATTAACTAGATTATGTAAGGATGACTTTTTCATTTAATCAATTGTTTTAATTCATGAGAGAAGGAAGCAGTCCCTGGAGTTCAATACATCTGCCCAGTCAAGATAAGGTAAACTGTGATGGGTTCATCTTTCGAGACTGTCAGTGATTATTGTATCCAACCTAAAAATAAACACCCTAAATATGAGGTATACCAATCAGTTTATCAGTTTATTGTGTTTTCCTTTTTTTTCTTTTAAAAAGTTCAAAGCTTTGGAACTACTAGATTTTGTTCCTCTTTTCTCTTCTCTTCCTGTAGTTCTCACCAATTGGGTTTGGCCTTACTAGTGTCTACAAAAATTCTAGAAATTCAAAGGGAGAATTTCCTTTTAATTTTTATTTTTCTTCTTGACAAATAATTTAAGACTTTAAGTTTGCTGTGTTTACAAGAGAGTGTTTCAGTGGCAGCTGAAATAAGAATTTTTGAATCCTAGAAACTTGACATAAGGCTTTAATAAAGTATGAAGAAAATGGTAAAAATATCATTGTTAACCTTGGGATATCATTTGTTATAGTACCTTTGATATATGCATGTGTACGTGTTCAGTCTCTCAGTCATGTCTCTTTGTGACACCATGGACTGTAGCCCACCAGGATCCACTGTCTATTGGATTCTCCCTCCAAGAAAATTTCCATGGGTTGACATTTCCTCCTCCAGGGGATCTTTCTGACCCAACGATTGAACCTGTGTCTCCTACATCTCCTGCATTGGCAGGTAGATTCTTTACCAGTGCATCACCTGGGAAGCCCTGCTTTAGATATATGTGTATATATTTATAAATATACTCTAATATACATATTTGAGATGCAAATGAATCATCTCATAAGTATCAAATAGAAAATTCATACATAATTAGTAAGATTACAATTTTTTGAAAACTGTTAATATTTTAATACATTTGCGTTTACTTTCAAATCATGCAAAGTCTTCAAAGATGAACTTATCACAACTTATCTTTGTTAATTTTGGCAGCAGTATTTCCTTTCTCGCACTTTTAAATTGTAAAATCCATATATATTTTCTTCATGCAGAGGATGAATTATACAACTATACAATTGTATAATTATATAATATATGAATTACTAATAATTATGTGATATTATATATGATATATGAATTATACAATTATAATTGATCTTTCTCTGTGTATTGTATATATATGTATGTATATATGTATGTATGTGTATTTAACTAATACCTTAAAGCTAAATATAGTGAGCTCTATTATTAAAACATTGAAAATGTGTTTTTTTTGGTTGAATGGCAATTCTGTTTGTAAAAGCTGTGTGGTGATTTAGCCATGAAGTCGTGCCCAATTCTTTTGTGACCCCATGGGCCTGTCCATTGAAGAAGGCAATGGCACCCCACTCCAGTACTCTTGCCTGGAAAATCCCATGGATGGAGGAGCCTGCTAGGCTGCAGTCCATGGGGTCATTAAGAGTCGGACACGACTGGGTGACTTCCCTTTCACTTTTCACTTTCATGCATTGGAGAAGGAAATGGCAACCCACTCCAGTGTTCTTGCCTGGAGAATCCCAGGGACAGGGGAGCCTGGTGGGCTGCTGTCTATGGGGTCACGCAGAGTCGGACACAACTGAAGCGACTTAGCAGCAGCAGCAGGGCCTGTCCATTGGGTTTTCCTGGTAAGAATACTGGAGTGGGTTGTTATTTCCTTCTCCAAAGGATCTTCCTGACCCAGTAGTTAAACCTGTGGTTCCTGCCACATCTCCTGCACAGCAGGAAGGTTCTTTACTGCTGAGCCACTCAGGAAAGCCCTTTATAAAAGCTAACCTACATATTAATTACACTTTAAGATAGTATAATTAAACATAAACTTATATCCACCGTATAAAATCATATTATATATTTTATCATCATTTTGAATTGTGTGTGTATTGTTGTATTATGATTACATATATAACCATTATTATGACTTTTATTCCCTACCAATAATGCAAAATCCTATTTGTCTAATTTTTCCCCTCCTTTTTCCTTTCTTTTTGTTCAAGCCCCTCAGACAAGTTATCTTAATTTTTTTCCTTTTCATGTTTTAAAATTCCCCTACACAGTCTTCTTTGAATTCCACACAAATAAAATTAATAGCTTTCATGAATTTTCTTGACACTTCTGTGTCTTTCAGCATAGTTGTTCCTTTTGTCTATTAAATTTAGGTTCCTTCTACTCGAATTCCACAGCCACACTCACCTGATTCTCAATTTTTCATGGGTTTGTCTTCTAACTACCCTGAAATGTTATTTTTATACTACCTTCTGCTGCATTCTGTTTTTCAAATCTTATCATTTTATACATGCCCTCAGATTTCATCCCAACTCAAGACTTGCACTATGCACTGATGACTCACAGATTTATATAACTCCGACAAGGTCTGCATCGAGAACTCCAAATTCATTCATTTATTTTGCAGTACTGTGTATCTTCATTTCCTGTAAACAGATGAACTCTGACTCGTCCCCCTCTTCCACTTGCTCTTTGTCTCTGATAATTCAGCTTTCATTATTAATCTACTCTAACTGTTCAGAGATCTTCTCTCTGCTTCCAGGTTTGAAAACTTCCAATCTACTCTCCTCATTACTATCACGGGAAACATTGTAAATTGAAAATCTGATCACGTCCCTTTAGCATTCAAACTCTTTCGCTCACTCTCCTTTGTGTTCTGGGGGAAAAAAAAAAAAAAAAACAATGCAAAATCTGAGTCATGGTTAACAAGGTCCTTTGTGATCTTGCCTCTGCATTTAATACATTCTCAGCTACCTTTTCTCAGCCTTTTAATTAAAATAACTTGTACTCTAACTCAGCCACAGTGCTTGAATGTTCTTTGCTACATATTGATATATTAACTTTCTCTCTTTGTTGTGCCTTTGTAGATGTTTCCTTCATTTGACTGAAAGCTTCCTCCATACAGTCCCATCTCTTACCTCTTTCCTGCCGGTACACTTTAAAGATTTTTTTTTCCAGACTCAGGTCTTATTTCTCAGTTATCCATGTATTTATTTATTTATTGAGCTAATTCAGAGCCCCTATTAGGTGCCTGGCTTTATGTAGGATACTGCTGTTCGGCAGTAAACCACAGATATTGCCTTTTCTCTCAGCCTTTCTCCAAATCTGTAACAAAACAAACATCCTCTCTGTTGCAATAATATTCTATCCACCCTTATATTGTATGTTATAGCCATTTTTACTTGCAATGCAATCCTTGTTTTGATTTTTCATGGCCCCCATTGCACAGAGTCCCTTGATAACTGAGATTTTCTTCCTTTTTTAAAAAAGTCAATCCAGGTTTTATCCTCACGGCTGATATAGAATATGCTTTCTAATACTTAGAAAGTTACTGAATAGCAACTAGTAATTTCTGATTGACTTAATATTGAGAAGACTAGCTTCCGGATTTTTGATCTAAGTGATGCTCTTATAAAGTCTACTTCCAAATAGTCATATTTCAGGAAGCCTGGAGCAAATTCCAGGAGATAGTGAAGGACAAGGAAGACTGGTGTGCTGTAGTCCATGGTGTTGCACAGAGTTGGAGGCGACTGAACAGGAAGCCCATGCATGATGCTTTCCAAGCGGCACAGTGGGTAAAGAATCTGCCTGCCAATGCAGGAGACACAGGAGATGTGGATTCAATCCCTGGGTTGGGAAGATCCCCTGGAGTAGGAAATGGAAACCCACTCCAGTATACTTGCCTGGAAAATTCCATGGGCAGAGGAGCCTGGTGGACCACAGTCTGAGGGGCTGCAAACAGTTGGACATGGCTGACTGATGGAGCACACACACGTATACACATGCATGATACAGTAGTCATTGCTAGTTTCTCTTTCTTCTGAAGATTTGCAGATACCACTCATTTAGCAATTAATCTATGCTGCTTTCTGATACTTAAACATATTGCTGCTGCTGCTGTTGCTGCTGCTAAGTCACTTCAGTCGTGTCTGACTCTGTGCGATTCTCCAGGCAAGAACACTGGAGTGGGTTGCCATTTCCTTCTCCAATGCATGAAAGTGAGAAGTGAAAGTGAAGTTGCTCAGTCGTGTCCGACTCATAGCGACACCATGGACTGCAGCCTATCAGGCTCCTCCACCCATGGGATTTTCCAGGCAAGAGTACTAGAGTGGAGTGCCATTGCCTTCTCCAAACATTTTGCTAGTAATTAATAATTCTGGATATTTTTTCATCAGCAATCCAGAAACAGATAGCTGTCAACTCTTAAGATGTGATCATTTTGTTCTTTAACATTTCTCTGCCAAATTAAGATCCAAGTCTGTTTTTGTTTTTGTTTTCCTCTTATGTGAACTGTTCTTTCATGGAAGAAGGTGTCCACAGCCTGTATCTCCAGTTGGTCTGTCCTGCTCTCTCTCCCACCTCACTGTGGCAGTTGTACATGGCTCTTAACACAGAGTTCAGCATCCAGTGAACCGTCTGTAATATCAAGCAATCTAGCACACGCTACTAATATCTCTGAATTATTCTTTCAACTTCAGTGAAATTTTGTTCCTTTGAGGAACCATCAGAGTACTGAACCAGGAAGAGTCCTTGGAAGAGGGCATGGCAACCTACCCCAGTATTCTTGCCTGGAGACTCCCATGGACAGAGGAGCCTGGTGGGCCACAGTCGACGAGATTGCAAAGAGTTGGACCTGACTGAAGTGACATAGCATTCATGTACACAGAGCACTGAATATGTTTTTGGGATAGTTCTGGTATTTTATACACTAGGAAACTATTCAACAAACCATATGGAGAAAAAAGAACAGAAAATCCTAAACATTTGTACATAAATTTTAGCTTCTATTTATATTTATACTTGCACTGCACCTTTTTCTGTGTCTTATTTTTGTCCATCTCTGCCTGTTTATGTGTCATTCAAATATAAGCCAATATACAAACACCCATATGTTTTCACACTGCTGAATTTCTATACCATTTCTTTTTTAAATTTTTATTTTTCCTTCTAATTTTTAGGGGTTTCTTGTTTGGTTGTTTCTTTGCTTTACCGCCTGCCCACCACCACCTCCCACCCCCCGGCACCCAGCGCTATTAACTATAGTCATTATCCTGTACATGACAACCCCAGTATTTACATTTTTAAAAATGGAAATTTGTATCTTTTGACCACCTTTGTCCACTTCCATTATCCTTCAAGCTCTGCCTCTGGTAATCACAATCTGATCTCTTTTTCTATGAGATTTTGTTTGTTTTTTGTTTTAGATGCCTCATATAAATTATAGCATGCAGTATTTGAATTTCTTTGCCTGGTTTTTTTGACTTGGCCGAAATACCTCAAGGTCCATTTATGTTGTCACAAACAGTGAGATTTCTTTCTTTTGGCTGATAATATTCTATTTTATATAAATATATAAATACTACTGTTTCTTTATCCATTCTTCCATCAGTGGACACAGGTTCTTTCCAGGTCTTGTCTATTATAAATAATGCTGCTATGAACATAAAGATGAGGGTATTTTTTTTTTTTTTGATACTGTGTTTTTACTTTCTTTGGATACATGTTCAACTACATCATATGGAATTGCTATATATGCAGATGACACCACTCTTATGGCAGAAAGTGAAGAGGCACTAAAAAGCCTCTTGATGAAAGTGAAAGTGGAGAGTGAAAAAGTTGGCTTAAAGCTCAACATTCAGAAAACGAAGATCATGGCATCTGGTCCCATCACTTCATGGGAAATAGATGGGGAAAGAGTGGAAACAGTGTCAGACTTTGTTTTTCTGGGCTCCAAAATCACTGCAGATGGTGACTGCAGCCATGAAATTAAAAGACGCTTACTCCTTGGAAGGAAAGTTATGGCCAACCTAGATAGCATATTCAAAAGCAGAGACATTACTCTGCCAACAAAGGTCCATCTAGTCAAGGCTATGGTTTTTCCTGTGGTCATGTATGGATGTGAGAGTTGGACTGTGAAGAAAGCTGAGTGCCGAAGAATTGATGCTTTTGAACTGTGGTGTTGGAGAAGACTCTGGAGATTCCCTTGGACTGCAAAGAGATCCAACCAGTCATTCTGAAGGAGATCAGCCCTGGGATTTCTTTGGAAGGAATGATGCTAAAGCTGAAACTCCAGTACTTTGGCCACCTCATGCGAAGAGTTGATTCATTGGAGAAGACTGATGTTGGAAGGGATTGATGGCAAGAGAAGAAGGGGACGACAGAGGATGAGATGGCTGGATGGCATCACTGACTCGATGGATGTGAGTCTCAGTGACCTCTGGGAGTTGGTGAGGGACAGGGAGGCTCCCTGGTGTGCTGTGATTCATGGGGTCGCAAAGAGTCAGACACGACTGAGTGACTGATCTGATCTGATCTGATCTGATGGTTATCCTCTTTTTAACTTTTTGAATAACATCCATACTATCTTCCATAGTATCTGTACCAATTCACATTCCTACCAACAGTATACAAGGGTTCTCTCTCCTCCACATCCTCCTCAGTAACATTTTGAATGTCTTGTTTTTTGTTAATGGTTATTCTAACAGGCGTGGGGAGATATAGTGGTTTTAATGTACATTTCCCTAATTGCTGGTAGTATTGAGCACTTTTTAACGGGCCTATTGGCTATTCATATATCTTCTTTACAAAATACATATTTAGGTCCTTTGTCCATTTTTATATGGAATTATTTGTGTTATTTGTACGAGTTCTTTATATGTTATTCTTGTTCAGCCACTAAGTCATGTCTGCCTCTTTGCGACCCCATGGACTGCAGCATGCCAGGGCTCCCTGCCCCTCAATAATACCCAAATATATTTCTTTATGTATTTGTATATTAACCCCAATCAGATATATGGTTTGCAAATATTCATCCCATTCTCTTATTGTTTTTCATTTTGTTGATCATTTCTTTTGTTCTGCAGGATCTTTTCAGTTTGATATAGTACCACATGCTTATTTATTTTTTACTTTGTATCTTATGCTTTAGTTGTTATATTTTTTAAAAAATCATTGCAAAGACCCATAATAACAAGTTTTTTCCTATGTTTTCTTTTAGGGGATGTATGGTTTTCAGTCTTAAATTTAAATCTCTAATCTATTTTGAGCTAATTCTTGTGAGTGCTTTAAGATGGGAGCCTAGTTTCATTTTTTTACTTATGAATATCCAATTTTTCTAATAACACTTATTGAAGGAACTGCCTTTTCTTGATCAAGTATTCTTGGCTCCTTTATTAAATGTTAGCTGACTTTATTTACCTGGATTTGTTTCTGGCCTCTGGATTCTGTTCCACTGTGTTTATTTTTAGGTAGTTTTTCTTCTCCTTCTGGTAGCCAGGACTGGACACAAACAGGCAAAAGTAATGAAAAATCCATAGTCTAATTGATTTTGTTTCAAAATGTGTGTTTACTATGGTTTTCATCAAAATGATTGAGAACTTCAGAAAAAGGGCTAATAAAATTGTAGCATGTTTAAATATCATGTATACTATGTTGCTTTAGTCATGTCTGACTCTTTGCAACTCTATGGACTGTAGCCCGCCAGGCTCCCATGTCTATAGGATTCTGTAGACAAGAATACTGGAGTGGGTCGCCATTTCCTCCTCCAGAGGATATTTCTGACCCAGGATTAAACCTGCCTCTCTTATGGCACCTACATTGGCAGACAGATTCTTTACCACTAGCGTCACCATATGCTATACAAATGCACAGGGATTTCCACAGTGGTTCAGTGGTTGAGGCTTTACTTTCCAGTGCAAGGGGTGCAGATTTGATTCCTGGCCAGGGAACTAAGATTCCACATGCCTTTTGGCCAAAAAATCAAAGAGTAAAACAAAAGCAATATTGAAACAAATTCAATAAAGTCTTTAAGAAATGTTTCACATCAAAAAATCTTTTAAAGAAACCATGAATCTACAAATATTTAGATTGATATTGTCTTTCTGTTAAGGGCTTCCCTGACAGCTCAGTTGTTAAAGAATCCACCTGCAATGCAGGAGACCCAAGGTTGATTTCTGGGTTGAGAAGATCTGCTGGAGAAGGGATAAGCTACCCATCCAATATTCTTGGGCTTCCCTTGTGACTCAACTGGTAAAGAATCTGCCCGCAATGTAGGAGACCTGGGTTTGATCTCTGGCTTGGGAAGATCCCCTGGAGAAGAGAAAGGCTACCCACTCCAGTATTCTGGCCTAGAGAATTCCATAGACTATATAGCCCATGGGGTCACAAAGAGTTGGATATGACTGAGACACTTGCACTTTTTTCTGTTTTAAAAAGAAATTCATAGGGAAGACAAAGAGAAGAAAAAAGCAATATTTGCGGCATAGTAAAACAACATATTCATTATTTTTCTTCCCATTGAAAAGTGGAATCTATATCCCTTCCCTTCAAAGTCCACTGTTCTTTTACTTTCATTATATAAATACCATGAAAATGACACAATGTCAATTACTGGCTTAGCCTTTATGAGAATTGGCATCTTCTGTGTCTTTATGTTTGGAAGTTGACTATCTTCTTGAAGAAAGCAATTGGAGAAGCCTTGGAGAGGAAGAGAGACTCTGACTGAGCACAGCCTTGCAGATTGTCCATCCAATAAAGCGAGTATACAGGAGGAACCTTCTTGCACACTTCACACTAGTTTTGTTACAAGTGAATACAACCAAGATATTCCTCTTTCTAATGTTAAATGGAGCAGAACTGCCCAGTCAAACCCTGACCAATTTCCTGACCCATGAATCTGTGAAGTCAATAAAATGACTGTTGTTTTAAGTGACTGCATTTTGAAGTAATCCAACATGGAGGAACAGATAAAGGAAATAAGAATCAGTGTGTTTTACATAACATTACATCAATATATATTGTAGTTGTTGCATATTTTTACTCATTTAATTTTTCCTTAGTGTGGAATTTCTCTCTTTAAGGCAGTTCTGTGAGATTATAAAATGTATCTTTCTCAAAATTATTATTAGTATTAAAATATATTTTTCAATAAATTTTAAGACTTCAGGTATGTGTAGGATGTGATTTATCTATTTATAGCTATTGTATTGACAAAACAAGTTAGAATGATAGCATTTTATGATACATAGTAGTGTATTATATAATTTTTTACTCTAAATGACCAATTAATCTAATCTCTTTTCAAACAGTTTAATCATAAGACCTAGTCTTCCTCCCAGTTTTCAGTATTTTGTATTAAAACTAGAATTTAGATTTTATCAAGTGAATGTAGTTAGGATATAAAGATGTAAGTAGGAAATGGTAGCGTGACTACTAGGCTGAAACTGTTACATGAAACTAGTTATCAGACAAAGGGAAAAAAAATGCTTCCAATAGCTAGCATTTGAAAACTGGAACAGAGCACAAACAATTCTATAAAGAAGAAAAATAAAATAACAAAGAAAAACATGCCAAAGGCAAAAATACTTTAATCAAAATATAAAATATGTAGTTTTATGAAGCGGTTTTGTAAAATTACAGATTTCAGCTCTTATATTTAGGTAAAATATGTTTCTGTCTCAATTGCAGTAGAGCAAAACCAGCTTAATATCCCTAATCCACCTCTTCATTTACTTTGAAAACACAGTCATACTTATAAATATTCCTTAAGCCTTGGCTACTTCACTAAATTTTCATTTTTCTTAGCTCCTCAAAACAGGGAAAAGTTTTCTTTTTCCTTATTTAGAATGACAGGCACATTTTCCCCTGTAGGAAAAAAAAAAAAACAGCCAATGTCACTTGTGGGGTAAAGAAAGATTTAAAAAAGAAATAAATGCATTTCCACATTTTCAAAGAATACCTGTTCTTTAAATGTTACATATGCTTCATGCCAAAGGCATAAACATCTACAAAAACAAGTCATATCAGCAATAGATATTAGATATTTATTTTCCCTGAAGGAGAGATTTTCTGAGTTTTTTATTTATGGTAATTGATGATTAATGTTTGGACAATTTCTTATTATTATTATTATGACTTATTTGATTATAATATGACAAAGTAGTCAATGCTTGTAACAAATTTGTTTACATTCTTTAGGACACCATTTCAAAGCCAGAATACACAACATTGATGAAATAAGTACACAGGCTGTTTCTTAGGAACGTCAGTTCTCTGGCAGAAATGATGAAGTTTATTTTGCTGGCAATCTTTCTAACTTATCACCAGTCTCTCCTTTACTAATAAGAGTTTTCTGATACAATTTAACATTTTGTTGATAAGTCATGATCATCCAGAGAAGTTACACGAGCACTACACTCTATTGAGTCTCCAGATACTGTAACTGTCAGAACTGATGAATCATCTATTATTATCTAATTATTTTGGGTCAATCTTCATAGTTAAATGTGTTCATTTACCTCACCATTTTAAATCAGTGATGATCATTTTCAAATAATAAAATAAAAAATAATGCATTTGTATAATGCTTCACATCTTACAAAATATTTTATGGAACACTATATATTTTTAAAGAAAAATAGGAGTTCTATTAAAATCTTGAGTCTCTTTGATATAAGTAACTCAAGATACATTTACAGAGAGCAAATACTGAGGAGAGCAAATATTGAGGAGAGACAACTGAAAACTCATAAGAAATACCTCTGTACTTAGTAATTCACAATGACACATAAGATTTCTACAAGAGAGATTTCTATAAGGTGTGAGACCGGACAAGTATGAGGAGCTGAATAACAAGTCACTGAACAAATCAGCATGAAAGAACAAATGACTATTCATTCCTCAGCTGCTCCACATATTTATTTACTTCCAATAATACGCAAATACCATAGTATGATTTCCCATGCCTTGTAGCCCTGGGAGTTTTACAAAATTTGAATAAGACATGATCACTACCCTCAAGGAACTCATTGTTCCATCAGAGAAATAAGATTAAATGTAATAAAGTTTATGCCAGTGGAATGTAAAATACTCAACATGAGCAAAGGAAGGAGTTTTAAAACCTCTTTGGGGGTAGTTTTCATAAAACTTCAGAAAGGAATATTTTATTCTGTGTATGCAGTTTGAGTAGAAGTTAAGCATGGTAATAAACTGAAGAACAAGCAACAAAGGCATGAAAACACAAACCTCTAACTGTTAGGGAAAGAACACTGACTGGAACTGCCCACCCTGGCCAGGCACCTTGTTTTACCACAGGAGGTCCTGCTAAGGAACACGGAGCTAATAAGCTTCCACCAACCGGAAGAGTTCGGGAAAGGTCAAAAGGAGACACCACAAGTCTGACCACCTCCCAGAATCCTCGCTGGCATCCATCTTGGCTGAACAAGGCATGCACCACCAGGAAGGACTCTGAGTCAGAATGATTGACTAAAGACAACCTGGAAACTAATCCCATCACCATAAAACCCGAGACTGTGAGTCAGGTGGCAGAGCAGTTGTCCTGGGTTCCCTCACCCTACTGCTCTCCACCCAGGTGCCCTCTTCCCAATAAAATCTCTTGTTTTGTCATCACAAATTTGTAGGACATTTCATTTCTAAGTGTTAGACAAGAGCCCAGTTTTGGGTCCTGGAAGGGGTCCCCGTTCCTGCAACATAACTGGGAGAACCTGAGGAATAAGAAAGGGACTACAGGGGTCTTGAACATGTGCACAATGTATAGTATTGTACTAAGAAGAGAATAACCCAAGAGAGAAAAACCCCATTTCAACAGTCTATAATTTTTGCAGAGTGCTGTAATTCCTTCAGCACTGAAGTTGTTCTGACTCATAAATTCAACTCTAATCTATCTGACAGTTTAAATCCCAGTAACAGAAAAGGAAATATTCCTTTGTAATTAGCTAATGATATTGGCTAACGAAATCATCATAATAAGTTCTCCTGGCTGGAGTGCATGCTTACTAACCACTATCTTATTAAGCATTCCCTTTACTCATAAAAGAAGCAAATGTGTTCATCCCTTAATAAGCATCCCCAGTCATCTTCACATTCTGAAACATCTTTTGAAAAGAAGGCAGGTTGTATAACTCTTCTGCAGAAAACACCATTATAATTCCCTGTAGCATTCAGAGTTAAAAACCAAAGTTCTTTTAACAGACCACAAGTTCCTCTACCATCTCTTTTCCATTCTGTATTTCCTCCCTGGCCCTTGCTTACTACTCATCATCTCTTCTGTGGTTCTAGTTACACTAACCTCTGACATATGCCTGTTTTAGGCATTTCCCTGAGCTGTTCTCTCTCTCTGAAAAATCCCTATTTAGTCCTGCTTTTGTTATGGTATTTCACCACTTGGTGTAATTTTAATCTCTGGCCCTATAATTGTTTTAATACTAAGAGAGCATTTTAGAATTGGGAATTGGATAAGCTTGCATGCTACCAGCCCTGACTGTATTGCTTAACTCCTTCTGCTTATTTTCAAGCCTGCATGTGCTGTGCAGGCTGGTACAGAATGTGTGTGTGCCTGAGTGAGTCCAGAGAAAGACTTGCTATGTGGTTAGGGCCAGGCGAGTAAATCTGAGAGAGACTCTTTAGGTTACCATGAATAGAAATTAATCCAGGAATTCATGTGACCATGACAATTAGCGAAGCAATTTGGGCAGAAGGACTGTCTTGGACCAGGGCAATACAGAGGGATCTGTGGTACTGGCTGTGGTGCCAGCAGCACTGGCATCACTTGGAAATTTGACAAATGGAAATCCTTAAGCTCCCTCCAAACCTACTCAGTCAGGAACTGAGAGCACAGTTCATCAACCTCTGTTTAACAAGCCCACACGAGCTGATATTTCAGAACAATTTACTTAGAAGGAGATTAAGCTTATAACTGCACAGTGATCCATTCAATATAGAGTAACTCTGAGTTTCTGAAGGATATTAATACCATTAACTAACATAGAAAATGGCAAATGGGGTCCTCCCTGGCAGTCCAGTGGTTAAGACCTGGCAATTCCAATGCAAAGGGTATGAGTTCAATCCCTGGCTGGGGAACCAAGATCCCATATGCTGCAAGTGAAGACCCCCTCTCAAAAACATAAGAGAGAGAGAAAAGAAAACTGCAAAAAGGGAATCAGTTTTCAAAGCAAGAAAATTTGGCTCATACTAATTTCAAGTTTCCGATGGGAATCCCAGATGGACCTGAAATCAGTTTGATTGATTTACTTCTAACATCACTTTTCATATATATATATGACAACACATGATTTTAAAACATGACTGTGAATACATGGGTAATCATTAGCTAAATCCATTTCACTTATAACCGCTTTTACCTGTCAAGGTTGTTTTAATTATGGCCACTGAAGACTCCCATTCTACCAAGCAGCACCTGGCCTCAACAACAAGCTGTTTCCCCAGGACTTGGAGTCAGGAAGTGTCTGGTTGCAGCTAAGCAGGTAGCTAGAATGCAACCACTGACCCTTCAAGAACACACATGCTGACATCTGCTCGCTTTGACCTTTTGAACCAGCAGAGGCCTGTAGCTCAATTACTGGGCCTGCTCCTGCACAGAACGGTGATTATCCACATTTTTCCACTTTTCTCCATGCTCCCCAGGCCTCCTTGCAGAGCCCTGCTTCTTTATTCTTTCTCTGTGATACCCTGAATGCCTTACCTTCTGCGGCGAGGAATAATGGAGATTTGTTCTCCTGTCTCATGGCTTGGCTGGCTTGCATATAAACCACCTCTTGGCTGCAAACCTGGACATAGCCTCATTTTGACTTGCTACGCATCAGGTAGGATGGACTCGGTCAGTAACAACTAGTTTAACAAAATAGAGTTCAGCTTAAAAATGAATACAAGATTCAAACTTTGGAGAGGTAGGGAGCTTCATATATTCATCTGGAGCCAGGCGGGTGAAGAATAAAAGCAAAAATGAAAGGATATTTTAGATATAATTAATGTTCCAACTCAAATGATTTGAGTTAATCAGAAAAAGATGACTCTACATGAACCTGGCTTAATAAGGTAAAACTTATAGAGAGGTCAGGGCTCCAGCCGACCACAGACCACAGAGGCCCTGCTTGCTAACTCACCCATTGAAGCCACCGTGTGAGAAAGGCCCACTGGGTTTGGAACCCTGGGTTGGCTCTAGAAATTGAGACTGGCTTCCAGGATATAAGGGCAGCTTTTAGCCAACACCTAGCAAAAATCCAAATCCCTCAATCAATAAAAAAAGTCTGCCAATCACCTAAATAATCTTGAGTGAGGCTTCTTCTGGTCTCTGGATGAGAATGCAGGCCAGCTGCCATCAGCAGAGGACCCAGGTAGGCTGTGTCCAGCCCAGACCCATAGACAATGTGAGATGATATCACTTTAAGCTGTACCTATATGATAATTTATTATGTGTCAGTATGAAAGTAATATATGAGCCCCTTCCTGCATATAAGCATAAGCATATATTTTTAAATACAATCTATAGGTATGTATTTGGAAATAGGGAAAAAAAAAAGTTGATGTGGTCTGTAGTCTTCTTTTTGTTCTCTCTCACTTCTTCCCTTCCTCCCCTTTAGTCACCATGGAAGCAGGAAAAGCTTACAAAATAGCTCTGGTGGTATTTTAAAGTTTGTTAGGGTACTATTTGGCTGAGGGAACCAATAAGAAAAAAAAAACAAACAACAACTCAAATTTGCAGGAAAACTTGTTTTTCTAAGCCTTCATAACACTTAGAAAGCCCCTTAGGCCAAAACAAATACTTTCTGTTGCCACATAGAAACTCTTATGAAAGGTGAATACACAACTATCAGGCTGGAATTCACACCTAATCAGCTCTATATTAGAAGAATAAAAATCTCACAACAAAGAAAAATGGGTGTGAAAGCAGATTGTGGAAAGAAAAACATATATTTATTTTATACTTTGTGATCCTATTTCATCCTAGAGTCTAAAGGAACAAAAGCAAAGAAACTATCTTTTAAAAATATCATCTTTACAATGTTTGTTTTATCCTGTAAGACTTTCTTCACCTCAAAAATTTTCTTTGGAGAAGGAAAACTTCTTAAATATACCTCACTGATCTTTCTAACGAAGCAGTAAGTTGGCATGCAATTATTTCAGAGTTTTACTGCTACTTATGAAAGAAATTGAAAACCCATGAAAAAAAATTACATGTGAAAAAGTAATAAAATTTCCAGAATCTTAAAAATGCCTTACACATCCCTGTCACTGATCCATAGTTTACTCTATTAGAGATTATAGTGTCCTCTTAGAGATTGGTGTCTTAGTTTGCTTACCTCCTGGGCATAAACCTAAGTCTGTGCCATTTATTATTCTTTTTCTATTATGCAGATTTTTGTTTGTTTGTTTTTCTCTTTATCACCTGAATTGTGTCACTCTGCCAGAATCCCACTGTGTAAATATGTCTTCACAGTTTGGAGACAGTTAAAATTGAACCCACATCCCTTTTCTAGCTTCTGAGCACGTACATCGGGGTAATTGTTGTTCTTAAATATTCTGTGATAAAGAGCCTTTGTCTGGTTTGGAGACTCAGCGTGATATCAGTTTCTGGTCTAGTTAAAGTGTCCTGTAACTTATATGTTGGTTCTAAGATTACATTTTTCTTCCAGAGCTTTAAACAATTCAATCTTGCAAGTGCCACACTATTTCCCCTTATCTACTCAATGGCAACAAAAATATTCAAGATAGCTGGAACTGAACTCAGTCATTATAATCCATTTGTACTAACAATCCAATTGCCCAGCTCAGAAGCCTGATGCTCATTCTGGGTATCCTGTACCTCCTAAACTCCTCAGTCTTCCTTAATTTCATATGCAATCCATCAGTGGCCTGGTCTATTTGCCACTTGAGTAGCTCACACCTTTACCTTTCTCTCCCATCCCTATTTCCTGCTCGTAATGAGTTCAACCTTAAGAAAAGCATATTTGGCACCTTGCTCTAGGAGAAACCACAGTAACACAAAAGTCAGAGCAACAGGTTCAGTTTTGTTAGGGATGTTTATAATGTTAAGTATTTATCTTAGAGATATTGTGAGTCTGGAATCAGTATTTCAGTGAGCACACCATTAAAGCAAAAGTGATATATTAGTAACAGAATTCTAATTGTTTAAAAAAAATGTGCAAGCTAAAATTCACTGAGCAATTACTGCATTCAATTTAGATGCATTATCTTATTTAATTTTCCCAATAATCTTACTACATCTTATGAAAAGGCAGTATAGCTGTGGATTAGAGCCTAGACTTTGAAGTCAAACTGGTTGAGGTTGAGTTGCAACTTTGCTATTTAAAACTTGTTGTAAAGTTAAGCAAAATAAAATTTAAAAAAAAAAAAAAACTTATGTAATCTTAGACAAATTTTTAAGTTCTTTGGTGTTTCGGCTTCCTTATATATAAAATGGGGGTGATGATAATCATAATGCACTTGAAAGGATCTTTCTTGGGGTAGGGTATACACTCAATGATTAGATATTTTTATTACCTTTGTTATCTTAGAGACTCCAATTTTAAATAACTTGTACAAAGCTGCACAGTCATTAAAGCATTATAAGTTCAACTGAAATATATGTGTTTATTCAGAATGCATAATTTTAATCTTACTGCTCTAATGTCTTCCTACTAGTGTGAAGGCTTGGAAACACAATTATCAAACTATATTTTTTTTCCATTTTCAGTAAAATATATTTTTCAGTTGGTATTTTGTCATATTATTTTTGCCATAAAATTTATGACAGATTCTTAAGAATTACATTAACATTTTAGAAAATGAAAATAAAATATTGACTGGCATTTCCCTTTATTGCTGCCACTGGAAAAAAACATGTGAAAATAGTATTTACTTAGCCCTTATCCTGTCCATTAAAGTCCCAATTTAATCATCTTGTAGGAAATGATTTACAGTGGTATATTTAGACCTTTACTACAAAGAAATAGTGACATCAAAGTATTTAGAATATACTACATAGTCTTCTTTTGATTAAATATTCTGCTCCTATAACTGAAGGGTGAATTTAAGGTTTAATAGACTATTTTCTAGCTTTTAAATTACAAGTAAATGACATCTTGAATTTCAATCTTTGTTGATTATTTTACTTTATGTCTTTATCAGTTCGTACTGTTTGAAGTCATAATGCAAAACAAGACTTGTTGTTTCCTTTAATGCTGGTCATCCTCATGTTGGTATGAAATAATCTGTGAACTGGGTCAGGGGACAGGGCTGACATTGCTAATGACGCCTGGTGCCCTATGAGAATGGTTTACTGGGGAAATCTAGAGGCAAGGGGTAGAGGAATGGACTGGGCTCCTTACACTCTCATCTCATAATGCCATGTGCTTAAATCAGGCACATGGTGGTGCTGCTGGGAGGGAGACCTTCCACTTCCCTGTCACTCTGCCTTCTGTATATTTGGGAGGAATTTGTAGGGGACACGGAGAAGGCAATGGCACCCCACTCCAGTACTCTTGCCTGGAAAATCCCATGGACGGAGGAGCCTGGTGGACTGCAGTCCATGGGGTCGCTAGGAGTTGGACACGGCTGAAGCACCTTAGCAGCAGCAGCAGCAGCAGCAGTAGGGGTCAGGCAGTGACCAAGCCATTCTGTAATGAAAGAAGGATGTTCATTCCTGGAGTTGCTGGTTACAGAAATTAACATCAGTATATGTTTACTTTTTTGCCTAGAAAAATTTCTCATATACTTTAAGAAAAAAAATAAAGGTCTTTTTGGTGAATATTTTCTTCTTAAAAAATATTTATTTATTTGGTTGTGTTGGCACATGGCATGTGGGGTCTGCATCATGCTGATTCTCTAGTTGTGGCACACATACCCAGATGGTTCCAATTTGTTGAGATAAACACACTCAGTAGATGGCACATTTAATTTTGTTCAGTTATTTGGATTTCATGGATCCTATCCCAAGTCTAAGAACAGAATGTTGATTGAATATTGATTAGCAGTCATGGTAATTCCATTATCTTTGACAGCAATTGTTTTAGATTTGTCCGTGGTAAACACTCTTGACTAATGTAGAGATGGAGTTGGTGTTAAGGAAAATGTTCCTAAATAGGTATCAAATGGCAACTCATCTCTTTTTGGCTTTGGATAATGTTCTTTGAGGATAAGATATGGGGATCTGCTATAACCCCATAGAGAAGCTTCTCTGGGTCCCTCAATTTGTGATCAGTTGAAATATTCCTGAAGCTCTTCTGGCTACAGGCTTTTGCTATGAAACATAAACAAGAGAGAGCCTTATCTATGCATATTTTATGTATGTGTGTGTATTTTTAAAGGTATTTTATCCTTGCCTTGAAAGGAACAGGATTTCCTTAACCACATCAGCCTCTATTTTTCATAATTTCTTGCCATTTCAGTGTGACTTTGTATATATGTTTAATATTGCATTTTTTAAAATTAAATTTTATTTTGCTTAACTTTATAATATTGTATTGCTTTTTCCATACATCAAGATGGATCCGCCGCAAGTATACATGCGTTCCCCATCCTGAACCCTCCTCCCTCCTCCCTCCTGCATTATGTTTTTAATAGTGGTTTGTTTGGGCAGCTATGACATTTACTGTTATTTACTTAAATGTGACTCATACTTAGTTTTTGTGAATTCATTCCTCATATTGATGCAGTACTTCTCTGAAGGTGTTTCCTGAGAAGTTCTCTGATACATTACCTATGGTTGCCTGAGAGTACGTTTATTTTCTTGGCATTTAGATGATATTTTAGCTGGCATTAAAATTATATGTCTAAGTTGTTTTTCTGCGACACCTTTACTCTATTACTCATTATCTTTGTACATCTTGGTTTGCTCCTAAAAATGTGATATTTATATAGTTCTTATTTCTTTGCAAGTGCTTGTAGTTTTTCAGTTTTTGAAAGATTTTTGTATTTTAAGTCTGTCATTGATATTCTTAAATCTCATTTAATTGGGATAGAGGATTTTTCTACAGTGTATTTTTTGTGTTTGTGCGTAGTTATGATTGTCACTCAACATTTTAAAACAGAGTATCTTCTGTTGGAAAAATTATCATTAATTCAAATATAACTCTAATTTATATTTTACTTTCTATAAATCTCTAAATAAAAATGATATGACTTCCATTTTCTGGTCTGGTCCAACATGTTAAGAGGCTTAATATCCTTACACCCTATCCACATGAGCAGAAAAAAGTTAAACAAGCTGAAAATCAACAATTGTTCTTAGATTCCTCACAGAATTGAGGAGACAGGAAAAATTGCTGCCTGAAAAATTGGAAAGACCAACAGCTGCATAGAAAAAATAATAATAATTGTCATACTGCTGGTGACTTAGTGCAGACACGTGTGAGAGTTAAAATTCCATAGGTTGGGCTAGTCTTAAGGGCCCCCTATACTTTCATAAAGTTTACATCTGGGAGGACTACCGGGTTACAAGAATGAAGATTGGGGAAATTTCATATACTTTTGGCAGCAAGGAGGGAAAAAGCAGCCATTTAAATTGCTTTTTGGCTTTGGATAATGTTCTTTGAGGATAAGATATGGGGATCTGCTATAACCCCATAGAGAAGCTTCTCTGGGTCCCTCAATTTGTGACCAGTTGAAATATCAGTTGAATACTCCCTGGCACTCCAGTGGTTAAGATGCCACACTTCCACTTCAGGAGTCACATATCTGATCCCTACTCAGGGAAATAAGATCCCGAAAGCCATGCAGCCCGAAAGCCATGCACAAGGCCAAGTAAATAAATGAAATAAATAAATTACAAGAATATATTGTACAAAACAAGGAATATAGCCAATTAAAAAAAATGCATGCAGAGCATTCTCTCCTTTCTTCAAGACAACCTTCAAGGGCACTATTTTACCAGACCTTAACAGGGAAAGGGCACCCCACTCCAATATTCTTGTCTGGAAAATCCCATGGACAGAGGAGCCTGGTAGGTTATAGTCCATGCAGTGGCAAAGAGTGGGAAATGACTGAGCGACTTCACTTTCACTTTCAACTTTTCTTATGGGGGTTTGTTGTCTAACTGATCTGGGAGGAGAGAAGTTGATAACTCTAGTCCCCTTTAGCCCTCCACACGTGGGAGAAGAAAATGCTCACCTGCATCACCTGCTTGGTTTCCTATAACACCTAAGGGAGGAAGAGAATAGATAAACTGGGAAACAGTTATGAAGGTCACAGTCCAGGGCTTAGGCTCACAAAAAAAGACTAAGACCGAATTAAAGGGCTGTAAAGCATATCAGTAGTGTTCCTATATGATAGCAGGAAAATACAGCAAAACTAACTTTGTCTCAAACCTTAAGGAGAAATTTCAGGGAAACCCAAAAATGGAAAAAACAGCCAAAACAGGTACATCAGAGGACAGTTTAGTCTCTGACATCTACAATTATAGCAAACAGTAAATACAGCCTAACTCCTAGCCAGGTAAACATAAAAACCCCAATAAAGACCCATTTATATCTGTTCTGTTTACTCAATATATTCCAGCATTCAGCAAAAATTACAAGACATACTAAGACAAAAAAGCACTATTTGAAGACATAAAGCATGCATCAGAACTAGACTCAGATACAGCAGAAATTTGAGAATTATCAGACCAAGAATCTATAATCTATAGTTAAAAACCATAATTACCTTGTTAAGGGCTCTCATGGAAAAACTGTACAAGATGCAGGAACAAATGGGTAATGTAAGCAGAGAAACAGACATTCTAAGAATTAAAAGCAAATGCTAGAAATAAAAATATGCAGTAATGATGTTAAACTAATTTGTGTACTTGAAATTAAATTCTACATAGTCACGGCGTATAATGTTTCTATTTGGATGAGGATTTTTGCGTCTATGTTCATGAGAGCTATTGGCCTGTAATTTTCCTTTATTGTAATATATCTCTTATTTTGGAATTAGCGTAACACTGACCTCATGGAATAAGTTAGACCAGAAGTCAGACTATGTTTACTGTTCTCTCTCGATGCAGTATCAGAGGCTGAGATGTTTATAGAGTTCTCATTTTTGGCCCTCCCCCTGCTGTATTTCTCCAGAGACTATTTCTTAAATAACATCTGAACCCTTCAGTTCTTTCACCTGCAACTCCTGTTATTACGCAGAACCACAGTTGATGTAGTGGTGAGGTGGGGCAAGAGAGAAAGTGTCTATAATTCTGTTTAGGTTTCCATATTTGAGGGGATCTATCTGCTTGAGCTCTACTTCCATGAGTACTTCTCAGCTTCCCTCTGCCACTCACTTCTATGTGAGTAAGGAAGGATAGTAAAGGATGGAGTTAGGAGTTAAATTTCCCTACCCCCAGGTGGGCCATGCTCTGATAAAATCCAAGTTGGTTAGACATTAGTAAAATATTAATAATTTCCCCTGGGAACAGGACTTTGTTAAGGAGACTAGCCTGCTATAGGACAGATGATTACATTTCTTCTTCCTGTGCCAGAAGCAGGAGACATTTTTTTCCAAATAGTTACTCGGAGAACCTGGTGGAACTGCAGGAAGTAAACAGAGGTTTGGGGGTCTCCTTAAGACTGGGCCCCAGGGAGCTTTTAATCTCTCAGTCTCAGCCCTCACCAGTTAGTTAATTACTCATTAATGATTTCTGTCAGTTGCTGGCTCCAAGGGCAGCAGGTTTGGTTCCCAGATACCTTTGATTCTCTGTGTTTACCTACTTTTTCTATTTTTGATGTGGTATTGATAGTTTGACTCCTGACCTCAGTTCTCTGATAGATACAAAAAAGAGTTGTCAATTTTCAGTTTGTTCAGCTTTTTTCTTACTGCAAGGATGAGGATGACAACTTTGAAGCACTTTATGTGTTGTACTAGAAACCAAAAGTCTGTTGTTGTTTTTAATTATGCTAGAATTTCCCATGTCTTGTGGTCCCTCATGGCTGCAATATTCTCCTGGAGTTATGAAATAATTTGGATGGTGAATTCTATTTGGGAGAGATACTTAAATTCCACTATGTGTGTGTGTTAAGTTGCTCAGTCATGTCCAACTCTTTGCCCATGGACTGTAGCCTGCCATGGACTGTATTCTCCAATCCATGGAATACTGGTGTAGGTTGCTATTTCCTCCTCCAGAGGATCTTCCCGATTCAGGGATCAAACCCATTTCTCCTGTGTCTCCTGCATTGGCAGGCAAATTCTTTACTACCTGCATCTCTTGGGAAGCCTCAGATTTCACTATGCATGACATCTAATGTGTTTAGATGGTGATGAAAAAGCCTTCTGAGAACAGAGAATTTGGTATTAAAGTCTTAGAATTGATGAGGAATATTTGATCCAGAACATTCTGTTTAAGAACTCTCTGTTTCAACTCTGTCCTCTGGGAGATAGTGGAAGACAGGGGAGTCTGCCGGTTACAGTGCATGGGGTTGCAAAGAGGTGGACATGGCTAAGTGACTGAACAGCAACAATTTCAACTATAATAATCTAGTTCTCTGGATACAGAGTGAGAATAGGGAAAAGAAGAATAGGCTAATCATTATCTCTTACTTAATCATCTTGTCCCCTTCCTTGCAAAATGCTAGCAACATCTTAATATAACTCAGCTGATTTTTTAATTAATTTATTTTAATTGGAGAATAATTTCTTTACAATATTGTTGTGTGTGTGTGTTTTTTTTTTTTTGCCATACATAGACATGAATTACCCATGGGTGCACATGTGTCTCCTATCCTGAAACCCCTCCCACCTCTCTCCCCACCCCATCCTTCTGGGTTGTGCCAGAGCACCAGTTTTAGTCCTCTGTTTCATGCATCCAACTTGCACTGGTCATCTATTTTACATATGGTAATGTACATGTTTCAATGCTCTTCTCTCAAATCATCCCACTCTTGCCTTCTCCCACATAGTCCAAAAGTCTGTTCTTTACACCTGTGTCTTTTGCTGCCTTGGATATAGGATTGTCTTTACCATCTTTCTAAATTCCATATATATGCGTTAATATACTGTATTGGTGTTTCTCTTTCTGACTTACGTCACTCTGTATAATAGGTTCCAGTTTCTTTCACCTCATAGAATTGACTCAAATATGTTCTTTTTATAGTTAAGCAGTATTCCATGTGTATATGTACCACAACTTCCTTATCCATTGTCTATGGATGGAAATCTAGGTTGCTTCCATGTCCTGGCTATTATAAACAGTGCTGTGATGAACACTGGGGTACATGTGTCTCTTTCAATTCTGGTTTCCTCGGTGTGTATGCCCAGCAGTGGGATTTCTAGGTCATATGGCAGTTCTATTTCCAGTTTTTTAAGGAATCTCCACACTGTTCTCCATAGTGGCTGTACCAGTTTGCATTCCCACCAGCAGTGTAAGAGGGTTCCCTTTCTCTACACCCTCTCCAGCATTTATTGTTTGTAGAATTTTGATGGCCATTATGACTGGCATGAGATAATACCTCATGGTGGTTTTGATTTGCATTTCTCTGATAATAAGTGATGTTGAGCATCTTTTCATTTGTTTATTAGCCATCTGTATGCCCTCTTTGGAGAAATGTCTGTTTAGTTCTTTGGCTCACTTTTTCATTAGGTTGTTTTTCTAGTATTGAGCTGCATAAGCTGCTTATGTATTTTGGAGATTAATTCTCTGTCAGTTGTCTCTTTTTCTATCATTTTATCCCATTCTGAAGGCTGCCTTTTCACCTTGCTTATAGTTTCCTTCCTTAAAAAGCGTTTAAGTTTAATTAGGCCTCATTTGTTTATTTTTGATTTCATTTCCATTACTCTGGGAGGTGGATCATAGATCTTGCTATGATTTATGTCAGAGTGTTCTGCTTATGTTTTCTTCTAAGAGTTTTATAGTTTCTGGTCTTATATTTAGATCTTTAATCCATTTTGAGTTTATTTTTGAGTATGGTGTTTGAAAGTGTTCGTTTCTTTTATACGTGATTGACCAGTTTTCCCAGCACCACTTGTTAAGATCAGATCAGATCAGATAAGTCACTCAGTCGTGTCCGACTCTTTGGGACCCCATGAATCACAGCACGCCAGGCCTCCCGGTCCATCACCAACTCCGGGACTTCACTCAGACTCACGTACAACCAGTCAGTGATGCCATCCAGCCATCTCATCCTCTGTCGTCCCCTTCTCCTCCTGCCCTCAATCCCTCCCAGCATCAGAGTCTTCTCCAATGAGTCAACTCTTCGCATGAGGTGGCCAAAGTACTGGAGTTTCAGCTTTAGCATCATTCCTTCAAAAGAAATCCCAGGGCTGATCTCCTTCAGAATGGATTGGCTGGATATCCTTGCAGTACAAGGGACTCTAAGAGTCTTCTCCAACACTACAGTTCAAAAGCATCAATTCCTCGGCGCTCAGCCTTCTTCACAGTCCAACTTTCACATCCATGCATGACCATAGGAAAAATCATAGCCTTGACTAGACGGATCTTTGATGGCAAAGTAATGTCTCTGCTTTTGAATATGCTATCTAGGTTGGTCATAACTTTCCTTCCAAGGAGTAAGAGTCTTTTAATTTCATGGCTGCAGTCACAATCTGCAGTGATTTGGGAGGCCAGAAAAATAAAGTCTGACACTGTTTCCACTGTTTCCCCATCTATTTCCCATGAAGTGATGGGACCGGATGCCATGATCTTCATTTTCTGAATGTTGAGCTTTAAGCCAACCTTTTCACTCTCCACTTTCACCTTCATCAAGAGGCTTTTTAGTTCCTCTTCACTTTCTGCCATAAGGGTGGTGTCATCTGCATAATCCAAGGTGATTGATATTTCTCCAAGCAATCTTGTATCCGACTTATGTTTCTTCCAGTCCAGATTTTCTTATTATGTACTCTGCATATAAGTTAAATAAGCAGGGTGAAAATATACAACCTTGACGTACTCCTTTTCCTATTTGGAACCAGTCTGTTGTTCCATGTCCAGATCTAACTGTTGCTTCCTGACCTGCATACAAATTTCTCAAGAGGCAGATCAGGTGTTCTAGTATTCCCATCGCTTTCAGAATTTTCTGCAGTTTATTGTGATCCACACAGTCAAAGGCTTTGGCATAGTCAATAAAGCAGAAATAGGTGTTTTTCTGGAGCTCCCTTGCTTTTACCATGATCCAGTGGATGTTTGCAATTTGATCTCTGGTTCCTCTGCCTTTTCTAAAACCAGCTTGAACATCAGGAAGTTCACGGTTCACATATTGCTGAAGCCTGGCTTCAAGAATTTTGAGCATTACTTTACTAGCCTGTGAGATGAGTGCAATTGTGCGGTAGTTTGAGCACTCTTTGGCATTGCCTTTCTTTGGGACTGGAATGAAAACGGGCCTTTTCCAGTCCTGTGGCCACTGCTGAGTTTTCCAAATGTGCTGGCATATTGAGTGCAGCACTTTCACAGCATCATCTTTCAGGACTCGGAATAGCTCCACTGGAATTCCATCACCTCCACTAGCTTTGTTCGTAGTGATGCTTTCTAAGGCCCACTTGACTTCACAGTCCAGGATGTCTGGCTCTAGGTCAGTGATCACACCATCATGATTATCTGAGTCATGAAGATCTTTTTTGTACAGTTCTTCTGTGTATTCTTGCCATCTCTTCTTAATATCTTCTGCTTCTGTTAGGTCCATACCATTTCTGTCCTTTATCGAGTCCATCTTTGCATGAAATGTTCCTTTGGTATCTTTGATTTTCTTGAAGAGATCCCTAGTCTTTCCCATTCTGTTGTTTTCCTCTATTTCTTTGCATTGATCGCTAAAGAAGGCTTTCTTTTCTCTTCCTGCTATTCTTTAAAACTCTGCATTCAGATGTTTATATCTTTCCTTTTCTCCTTTGCTTTTCACTTCTCTTCTTTTCACAGCTATTTGTAAGGCCTCCCCAGATAGCCATTTTGCTTTTTTGCATTTCTTTTCCATGGGGATGGTCTTGATCCCTGTCTCCTGTACAATGTCATGAACCTCAGTCCATTGTTCATCAGGCACTCTATCTATCAGATCTAGGCCCTTAAATCTATTTCTCACTTCCACTGTATAATCATAAGGGATTTGATTTAGATCATACCTGAATGGTCTAGTGGTTTTCCCTACTTTCTTCAATTTAAGTCTGAATTTGGCAATAAGGAGTTCATGGTCTGAGCCACAGTCAGCTTCTGGTCTTGTTTTTGCTGATTGTATAGAGCTTCTCCATCTTTGGCTGCAAAGAATATAATCAATCTGATTTCGGTGTTGACCATCTGGTGATGTCCATGTGTAGAGTCTTCTCTTGTGTTGTTGGTATAGTGTGTTTGTTATGACCAGTGCATTTTCCTGGCAAAACTCTGTTAGTCTATGCCCTGCTTCATTCCGTATTCCAAGGCCAAATTTGCCTTGCTACTCCAGGTGTTTCTTGACTTCCTACTTTTGCATTCCAGTCCCCTATAATGAAAAGGACATATTTTGGGGGTGTTAGTTCTAAAAGGTCTTGTAGATCTTCATAGAACCATTCAACTCCAGCTTCTTCTGTGTTACTGGTTGGGCCATAGACTTGGATTACTGTGATATTGAATGGTTTGTCTTGGAAACGAACAGAGATCATTCTGTCGTTTTTGAGATTGCATCCGAGTACTGCATTTTGGACTCTTGTTGACCATGATGGCTACTCCATTTCTTCTGAGGGATTCCTGCCCGCAGTAGTAGATATAATGATCATCTGAGATAAATTCACCCTTTCCAGTCCATTTCAGTTTGCTGATTCCTATAATGTCGACATTCACTCTTGCCATTTCTTGTTTGACCACTTCCAATTTGCCTTGATTCATGGACCTGACATTCCAGGTTCCTATGTAATATTGCTCTTTACAGATCAGACCTTGCTTCTATCACCAGTCACATCCACAGCTGGGTATTGTTTTTGCTTTGGTTCCATCCCTTCATTCTTTCTGGAGTTAGTTCTCCACTGATCTCCAGTAGCATATTGGGCACCTACTGACCTGTGGAGTTTCCTTTTCAGTATCCTATCATTTTGCCTTTTCATACTGTTCATCAGATTCTCAAGGCAAGAATACTGAAGTGGTTTGCCATTCCCTTCTCCAGTGGACCACATTCTGTCAGATCTCTCCACCATGACCCATCCATCTTGGGTTGCTCCATGGGCATGGCTTAGTTTCACTGAGTTAGACAAGGCTGTGGTCCTAGTGTGATTAGATTGACTAGTTTTCTGTGAGTATGGTTTCAGTGTGTTTGCCCTCTGATTCCCTCTTGCAACACCTACCATCTTACTTGGGTTTCTCTTACCTTGGGCTTGGGGTGTCTCTTCACAGCTGCTCCAGCAAAACGCAGCCATTGCTCCTTACCTTGGATGAAGGGTATCTCCTCACTGCTGCCCTTCCTGACCTTCAATGTGGGATTGCTCCTCTAGGCCCTCCTGCGCCCGCACAGCTACTTGTTAAAGAGATGGTCTTTTCTCCAATGTATATTTTTGCCTCTCTGGGCTTTCTGTTTTGTTCCACTGATCCATATTTCTGTCTTTATGCCATACCATCCTGTCTTGATGACTGTAACTCAGCTGAATTTGATACCAATTTTTTTTATTGTTGCTCTTTCTCAGTAACAACTTAGTCATTATCTAATAGAAGAGAACACCTAAAGATATCTCCTCCAACCTAGTTCCTGTTTCCTAGCTAACATTTTTCTTCTGCTCCAGGCCTTTTCTTTGGGGTTTATATTTGCAAATCAGATATATTAACTGACTTCTTGGTTTTCTGATGTCACATGGATTAGGATTTGGAAGGGGAATTGACAATTACAAGTTACATAACAACAGGTTCTGTTGTACATGTCTTCCCATAATTCAGTCTATTATAATCAGATGTATATATGTATAGAATATTTATGAACTCTTCATGGGCTTGCTGCTTGAGGTTCTAGGGATGGTTACTTGAAGAAGGCCCTTTAGTTAGTTTGTATCCACTGTGTGCCTAGGGTGCACATGAAGGAGTTGGAAAAGTATCTGTGGTTATTTTGTAGCATATCTCTGAGCTCTCCTGGGCTATCTGGGATAGGGTTTAGAGATCAGTTTGTATCCTTTTTGGCTAGGTTATCGCTCCTTGCTCATGCCTAACTTCCTACCTAAAAGATCTATATCCTTTTTATTAATCTTGCCTTTATACAATTGTTGTATTATGGCTCATATCTCAGTCTATTAACTTTAAAACTTCTAATCCTCTTTTGTAGGGCACATTTATAAAAATGATGATAGAAACAAGTAACAGTCCCTCTCCTCCATCTGCTATCATAGTCACAGCAGATTCTCATGAAGTTCTTTTCCTATCACCCATTCTAGACTCTTCTGATGAAGAGGTGACTTGCTTGGTGGGGTGACCCAAATCCTCATTCCTAAGTGATCTTAGCTTTATATACCATGCTCATTTAGTTCCCAATGCTGTGCTTGTTAATTTACCATCAGAATTAGAATGGGGAGTTAAAGACTTGCCAAGTGATCTCTTGGGTGCTATACATATTCCCTGATAACCATTATGGTGCAGCAAGTGCACCTCATTCAGATGATCAGGATTAATTCTCCCTGAATGGTAAATGGCTTCTTTCCTGACTACTGCTATCTTGGAACAAGAAAATTGAAATATATGGACAGGGAACAGTCTTCATTTGAGGATGAATGGAACTCCTCCTATAGCATCTGGTGGAAGAATTTCTCTTCCAGGAACTAGAGTCTCTGAGCCCAGAATTGAAGGTTTTTAAAGTATAAATTTGCCAAGCAGATTACTGAGTGTTGTTGCAAATACAAATCATGGGTTGAGTTTCACAGAAATCAGACTCAGAGTTGTTGAGATTTGCTTGCATGAACTTTATTGAAAAGTGTTCTTGGCATCAGACTATGGGAAACTTAAAGAAATATAATTCACATGAGGGACAATGAGGTTTTGGTACAATCATAGTAGATTTTAGTTAATCTCACTAAGACTACTAAAATTGTTGAAATAAAGGTGGGTTGTAGTGGATTATGTCATATTTTGTCCAGATTTGTCCTGCAGAACTCAGGCTTTAGTTTACCAGCTAATGGGGGTATTAGCAACCAGCAGTCTCAACTAATTCTCTCTCTGTCTTTTCTCAGATAAAGTCACAGCTCAGAAGTCACCCACCTCTTCCTGGGAGAGCCCCCAGCTTAAACTCGTAAATGATGAGGTATGAAGATATAAGATCCAGAATCATTAGCGAATTAGCTCAGACCTTTGTAACTAAACTTCAGCTCACCATTGCCATGTCCTCAGTTTTACTTTCTTTCTCCTGTCCCCCACCCAGTATGGGTCCAGAGAGCACTCCCTGTTAAACTTCACTCATGTCTCTATGCATGTCAGATTCATCTTTATAGGGAGACTCTTGTGACACTAATATTTCCTTGGCACAAATCTCCACACATATTTCATGAAGCAATGAAGCAAGTGGATCTGAAAATGAAAGCAGCCTTTGACAATGACTGTTTTGTTTTGTTTTTTTTTTCATGGCTTTCACATTTTTCAGGGATGAAATTGCAACGTCCCCTAACTTTCTAGTAGTAATGTACCTTTTTTATTTAGTCTGCATGTAAGATGGGAAAGCAAGATCACATGTAGGTTTTTCATTCCATTCTCTTATTCTTGCCTTCTTATTCTGCACCCTGCTTTTCCAGATTCCATTGTTATGCATTTTGGTGCCTTAGAACTTTTGCTGTTGCTTATGTCAACTATCTCAATGATTTAAAAGTATAACTTTCAAAATCTACACCAACTTTTTTCAGGTATTTTTAAATTAATTTTAGGGATATAATCCTGGGAAACTCATGCTGAGTTCCTCCATACACTAACTACAAGAATTTCCTTTTTTTGCCAAATTTTAAATGTCTAATGATTGTATCTGGGCTTAGAAGTTTCAAGTTTACAAAGACATGTTCTCATATGAAGTTTGGAGAAGGCAATGACACCCTACTCCAGTACTCTTGCCTGGAAAATCCCATAGATGAAGGAACCTGGTGGGCTGCAGTCCATGGGGTCGCTAGGAGTCAGACAAGACTGAGAGTCTTCATTTTCACTTTTCACTTTCGTGCATTGGAGAAGGAAATGGCAACCCACTCCAGTGTCCTTGCCTAGAGAATCCCAGGGAAGGCGGAGCCTGGTGGGCTGCCATCTATGGGGTCCCACAGAGTCAGACACGACTGAAGTGACTTAGCAGAAGCAGCAGCATATGAAGTTTAAAGACAACACTAGCAATGGTACTACTTTTGGTACTCTGATCTTAATTCGTGCTTAGAAACTATGCTAATATTTATATAAAATATTATCTCTCAATATACATTTATAATCCAAAATTTTAATTTGGTAGTAACATTTTTCTAGCATGCTGCTGCTGCTGCTAAGTCGCTTCAGTTGTGTCCGACTCTGTGCGACCCCATAGACGGAAGCTCACCAGGCTCCCCTGTCCCTGGGATTCTCCAGGCAAGAACACTGGAGTGGGTTGCCATTTCCTTCTCCAATGCATGAAAGTGAAAAGTGAAAGTGAAGCCACTCAGTCATGTCCGACTCTTAGCGACCCCATGAACTGGAGCCTACCAGGCTCCTCCGTCCATGGGATTTTCCAGCCAAAAGTACTGGAGTGGGGTGCCATTGCCTTCCCCGTTTTTATAGCATAAGTTTCTCATATTCAAAAGCATTTAATTTTAAAGTCCCTTGTATGTCTACTCACCAGGTAGATCTTTGCAATTGTCTTTACAAGAGCTTATTCCTTGAAGGAATTCTGTATGATTATGTGTAGAGTGAGGGGACTATTTTGAATAACATCTGAACATGAAAAAATATGATAAATAGTTATAAAATCTGACACTCTTCCAAGATTCAAAATAGCATATGAAGTACAGATATGACAGCATTAATAGGCAGAAAAATGATTGAAAAAATTGATTATTTTTAGATTCAGTGTTGGCTGATCATTTTGTGAACTATATTCTCAAGAAAGGAAAAAAAAAGAGTAAGATTTCTCTTAACTGATACTAACTTTGAATACATAGTGTAGAGAATAATACTGAATGTTGTGAGTTTCTGTAGATAACAAAAATTTGATTTTTCTTTAAATTTTGTTATTTGAATCCCTTTGTTTATTGTTATCGTGCCTATAAAATCGGGGAAGGCCATGGCACCCCACCCCAGTACTCTTGCCTGGAAAATACCATGGACAGACGAGCCTGGTAGGCTCCAGAGCATGGGGTCGCTAAGAGTCGGACACGACTGAGCAACTTCACTTTCACTTTTCACTTTCATGCATTGGAGGAGGAAATAGCAACCCACTCCAGTGTTCTTGCCTGGAGAATCCCAGTGACAGAGGAGCCTGGTGGGCTGCTGTCTATGAGGTCGCACAGAGTCGGACACAACTGAAGCGACTTAGCAGCAACAGCAGCAGCCTATAAAATATTTGAAGAGAATAAAAAGATAAACTTTCACACTTCTCTAAAGTCTTTGAACTTTTAAAGTTGAGCAGTATGCCGTTTTGTTGAAGTAAAATTTCAAATTTTACTTTGAAAAAAATTTCCATTTATAAAGCAAGAAAAACATGCTAAAGGTGTGTCTTTAAAGTGTTTCATTCTTTAGCCATATCTGAATATCTTATATTATGATTTTTTTCCCCTTGAATTTGTTGTGATGTATTGTTTCCTAAAAATTTATTTCTAACGTCCTATTCTGTTAAAGTCAAAGAGGCTCTAGTCTACATTGTACTGTTTTATGCCTGGAAAATTGCATGGATGGAGGGGCCTGGTGGGCTGCAGTCCATGGGGTCGCTAGGAGTCAGACACGACTGAGCGACTTCACTTTCACTTTTCACTTTCATGCATTGGAGAAGGAAATGGCAACCCACTCCAGTGTTCTTGCCTGGAGAATCCCAGGGACAGGGGAGCCTAGTGGGCTGCTGTCTATGGGTTCACACAGAGTCGGACACGACTGAAGCGACTTAGCAGTAGCAGCAGTAGCAGTTACTGTTTTATGAGTGACTTTTCAAAGGGAAGATTTTGTTTCCTCTCAACTTGATCCTTCTTAGTGAAATGTTGCATTCTGACTCTTCATTCTGTCTTTAAGGAAATCAATCCCACACAATTTACTTTCTAGAAATAACTTATGATGCTGAAAGTCTTTTGGAAGCATAGAAACTATTTGTTATTTTGTTATTTACAATTAATACAATACCAGACTTTGCAAATCTATTCTTTAATGTACCTTACTTATTTATCTATTATAACAGTGAAAGTGAAAGTGAAGTCGCTCAGTTGTGTCTGTCTCTTTGTGACCCCATGGACTATAGCCTGCCAGGCTCCTCCATCCATGGTATTTTCCAGGCAAGAGAACTAAAGTGGGTTGCCATTTCCTTCTCCAGAGCATCTTCCCAACCCAGGAGCTGAACCCAGGTCTCCCACATTGCAGGCAAACTCTTTACCATCTGAGCTACCAGCAAATAGAGTGGCAAAAATAAAGTTGAGAAATCAGACTCATGATTAAGATTTTACAATAGACACTCACTTCTTTCTTTGCCCAATATCAAAAGGTTTGTGTCTCTGTTCAAAAATTAAAGTTGATAATTATTCAGGAAATACCAAAACCCATATGTGAAAAGATCTTCCACACTTAGATAATATCACGTTGTTCACAGAGCAGAGTTAGCACCATATATCACTTACCCATCAACATCCAAGAGTAAGGATGTATTACTTATCCATCGGCATCCTTAGAGTAGAGTAGAGTAAGGGTAAATGAAAAACTCTTCATCCAAATTCATCCTGAGCTTTTCTTTGGCATAATTTTGATTATTGATAAGTAATCCAAATCTATGCCCCAACCAGTAATGCTGAAGAGGCTGAAGTTGAATGGTTCTATGAAGACCTATAAGACCTTTTAGAACTAACACCCAAAAAAGATGTCGTTTTCATTATAGGGGACTGGAATGCAAAAGTAGGAAGTCAAGAAACACCGGTAGTAATAGGCAAATATGGCCTTGGAATATGGAATGAAGCAGAGCAAAGACTAATAGAGTTTTGCCAAGAAAATGCACTGGTCATAACAAACACCCTCTTCCAGCAACACAAGAGAAGACTCTATACATGGACATCACCAGATAACACCGAAATCAGATTGATTATATTCTTTGCAGCCAAGGATGGAGAAGCTCTATACAGTCAGCAAAAACAAGACCAGGAGCTGACTGTGGCTCAGGCCATGAAATCCTTATTGCCAAATTCAGACTGAAATTGAAGAAAGTAGGGAAAACCACTAGATCATTCAGGTATGACCTAAATCAAATCCCTTATGATTATACAGTGGAAGTGAGAAATAGATTTAAGGGCCTAGATCTGATAGATAGAGTGCCTGATGAACTATGGACTGATGTTTGTGACATTGTACAGAAGACAGGGATCAAGATCATCCCCATGGAAAAGAAATGCAACAAAGCAAAATGGCTATCTGGGGAGGCCTTACAAATAGCTGTGAAAAGAAGAGAAGCGAAAAGCAAAGGAGAAAAGGAAAGATACAAACATCTGAAAGCAGAGTTCCAAAGAATAGCAAGAAGAGATAAGAAAGTCTTCTTCAGCGATCAAGGCAAAGAAATAGAGGAAAACAACAGAATGGTAAAGACTAGAGATCTCTTCCAGAGAAGGCAATGGCACCCCACTCCAGTACTCTTGCCTGGAAAATCCCATGGATGGAGGAGCCTGGTAGGCTGCAATCCATGGGGTCGCAAAGAGTCAGACACGACTGAGCAACTTCACTTTCACTTTTCACCTTCATGCATTGGAGAAGGAAATGGCAACCCACTCCAGTGTTCTTGCCTAGAGAATGCCAGGGACAGGGGAGTCTGGTGGACTGCCATCTATGGGGTCGCACAAAGTTGGACATGACTGAAGCAACTTAGCAGCAGCAGCAGCAGCAGAGATCTCTTCAAGAAAATCAGAGATACCAAAGGAACATTTCATGCAAAGAAGGGCTCAATAAAGGACAGAAATGGTATGGACCTAACAGAAGCAGAAGATATTAAGAAGAGATGGCAAGAATACACAGAAGAACTGTACAAAAAAGATCTTCACGACCCAGATAATCACGATGGTGTGATCACTGACCTAGAGCCAGACATCCTAGAGTGTGAAGTCAAGTGGGCCTTAGAAAGCATCAGTACTAACAAAGCTAGTGGAGGTGATGGAATTCCAGTTGAGCTATTCCAAATCATGAAAGATGACGCTGTGAAAGTGCTGCACTCAATATGCCAGCCAATTTGGAAAACTCAGCAGTGGCCACAGGACTGGAAAAGGCCCGTTTTCATTCCAGTCCCAAAGAAAGGCAATGCCAAAGAATGCTCAAACTACTGCACAATTGCACTCAACTCACATTCTAGTAAAGTAATGCTCAAAATTCTCCAAGCAATATTGAACCGTGAACTTCCTGATGTTCAAGCTGGTTTTAAAAAGGCAGAGGAACCAGAGATCAAATTGCCAACATCTGTTGGGTCATGGAAAAAGCAAGAGAGTTCCAGAAAAAACATCTATTTCTGCTTTACTGACTATGCCAAAGCCTTTGACTGTATGGATCACAATAAACTGTGGAAAATTCTGAAAGACATGGGAATACCAGACCACCTGATCTGCCTCTTGAGAAATTTGTATGCAGGTCAGGAAGCAGCAGTTAGAACTGGACATAGAACAACAGACTGGTTCCAAATAGGAAAAGGAGTACATCAAGGCTGTCTATTTTCACCCTGCTTATTTAACTTATATGCAGAGTACATCATGAGAAACGCTGGACTGGAAGAAACAGAAGCTGAAATCAAGATTGCCGGGAGAAATATCAATAATCTCAGATATGCAGATGACACCACCCTTATGGCAGAAAGTGAAGAGGAACTAAAAAGCCTCTTGATGAAAGTGAAAGTGGAGAGTGAAAAAGTTGGCTCAAAGCTCAACATTCAGAAAATGAAGATCATGGCATCCAGTCCCATCACTTCATGGTAAATAGTTGGGGAAACAGTGCCAGACTTTATTTTTCTGGGCTCCAAAATCACTGCAGATGGTGACTGCAGCCATGAAATTAAAAGACTCTTACTCCTTGGAAGAAAAGGTATGATCAACCTAGATAGCATTTTCAAAAGCAGAGACATTACTTTGCCAACTAAGATCCGGCTAGTCAAGGCTATGGTTTTTCCTGTGGTCATGTATGGATGTGAGTGTTGGACTGTGAAGAAGGCTGAGTGCCGGAAGAATTGATACTTTTGAACTGTGATGTTGGAGAAGACTCTTGAGAGTCCCTTGGACTGCAAGGAGATCCAACCAGTCCATTCTGAAGGAAATCAGCCCTGGGATTTCTTTGGACGGACTGATGCTAAAGCTGAAACTCCAGTATTTTGGCCACCTCATGCGAAGAGTTGACTCATTGGAAAAGACTGTTGCTGGGAGGAATTGGGAGCAAGAGGAAAATGAGACGACAGAGGATGAGATGGCTGGATGGCATCACTGACTCAATGGACATGAGTTTCAGTGAACTCCGGGAGTTGGTGATAGACATGGAGTCCTGCCGTGCTGTGATTCATGGGGTCGCAGCGGGTTGGACACGACTGAGGGATTGATCTGATCTGATCTGTTCAGTTTCCTTATTTGTTACTGGCATGTTCATGTTTTCTGTTTCTTCATGATTCAGTCTTAGTAAGTGGTTGTAGGTTTCTAGATGTTTATCTAATTCTTTTGGGTTATCAAATTTGTTGTAATTATTCATGGTAGTCTCTAAGATGCTTTTATTTCTTTTTCATCAGCTCAATCAACTGCAATGACCTATCTTTCATTTGTAATTTCAGTCTTTTTTCTTGGTTACTGCAGCTAAAAGCTTGACAATTTTATCATTTTAAAGAACCAACTCAGTCTTGTTATCTTTTAATTTTTCTAGTCTCTACTTCATTTATTTCTACTGTTAATAATTTCAGTATTATTGTTCATAATTTCATTCCTTCTGCTAACTTTGGACTCAGTTTGTTCTTTTTCTAGTTCCTTAAGGTATAAGTTAGGTTATCTGAGATTTTAATTCTTTCTTAGTATAGGCATTTATCACTGTAAAAGTTCCTCTTGCCATTTTTGCTGTATCCCATACATTTTGGTATCTTATGTTTACATTTCATCTGTCTTGATTTTTTACTTCCCTTTAGAATTCTTCCCTGAGCCATTTATCAGAAATATAAGTTTATTTTCACAACAGAGGAAAAAATATAATGCAAAGATAATGCAGGAATGGAAGAAAATCTTTGTAAAGCATATATTGGATAAGAAACACCTATAACTCAATATATAAAGAACTTCTACAACTCAGTAGCACCAAAACAAAAGCAAATAACCCAAATAAAGGCAAAGTATTTCAGTAGACATTTAACCGAAGAATATATATACATCAGATCAGATCAGATCAGTCACTCAGTCTTGTCCGACTCTTTGCAACCCCATGAATTGCAGCACGCCAGGCCTCCCTGTCCATCACCAACTCCTGGAGTCTACCCAAACCCATATCTAATTTTACATATGGATTTTATTTTATAATTGGCCTAAGATCCTCAAGCCTTTCCATAAAAATCAGATCAGATTAGATCAGTCGATCAGTCGTGTCCGACCCTTTGTGACCCCATGAATAGCAGCATGCCAGGTCTCCCTGTCCATCACCAACTCCCGGAATTCACTGAGACTCACATCCATCGAGTCAGTGATGCCATCCAGCCATCTCATCCTCTGCCGTCCCCTTCCCTCTTGCCCCCAATCCCTCCCTGCATCAGAGTCTTTTCGCATGAGGTGGCCAAAGTACTGGAGTTTCAGCTTTAGCATCAGTCCTTCCAAAGAAATCCCAGGGCCGATCTCCTTCAGAATGGACTGGTTGGATCTCCTTGCAGTCCAAGTGACTCTCAAGAGTCTTCTCCACCACAGTTCAAAAGCATCAATTCTTCGGCACTCAGCTTTCTTCGCAGTCCAACTCTCACATCCATAACATGACCACAGGAAAAACCATAGCCTTGACTAGCCGGATCTTTGTTGGCAAAGTAATGTCTCTGCTTTTGAATATGCTATCTAGGTTGATCATACCTTTTCTTCCAAGGAGTAAGAGTCTTTTAATTTCATGGCTGCAGTCACCATCTGCAGTGATTTTGGAGCCCAGAAAAATGAAGTCTGACACTGTTTCCACTGTTTCCTCTTCTATTTCCCATGAAGTGATGGGACCGGATGCCATGATCTTCGTTTTCTGAATGTTGAGCTTTAAGCCCACTTTTTCACTCTCCACTTTCACTTTCATCAAGAGGCTTTTTAGTGCCTCTTCACTTTCCACCATAAGGGTGCTGTCATCTGCATATCTGAGGTTACGTAGCCAACAGATATATGAAAAGGTGTTTGTCACTACTAATCATCAGATAAACTCAAATAAAAAATCACTGTGAGATAGGACCTCATAACAGATGGCTATTAAAAATGACTGGTGATAATGAAAATGTAAAGAAATTTGCTCCCTTATATATCGTGGGAGGGAATGTAAAATGGCACAGCCTCTTATGATAAACAGTACAGAGTTTTCCTCAAAATTTGTACAACTGCCACATGATCCAGAATTCCCACTGCTGAGTATATACCAGAAGAATTTAAATTAGAATTCTGAGGGGAGGTCTGCACTCTCTTGTTTACTGCAACATTATTCACAGGTTCAAGATAAGAAACCAATCCATATGTCCATCAGCAGATGAATGGCTACAGAAAATGTGCTCTATGGGTATAATGAAATATTAAGCAGTTTTCAAAGGAAAGAAATCCTACCATTTAGGACATCATAGACAGACCTGGAAAACATGCTAAGTGAAATGTCTGTCATAGAACTATAGATATTGCATGATTCTATTTATTTGAACTATCTAATAGTCAGACTCATAAAAAGCAGAATAAAATGATGATTGCTAAGGGATAAAGGGAGAGGTTATGGAGAGCCTTTTCTCAATAGCTGCAAACTGGTGGTTATAAGGATGAATGAATTCTGAAGATCTTTATAACACTGAGTTTAACTTAATTGTATTTGTGCTCTTAAAATCATGATAAGAATATAGATTCCATGCCAAGAATTCTTAACACACACACACATACACAAAATATTTTGAAGTTGATAAGTACCTTTATTACCTTGGTGGTGTTGATGGCATTGTAGATGTATGCAAAGACCAAACTTATTAAAATGCATATATTAAAAGTGTGCAACCTTTTCTATATTATGTATACTGGAGAAGGGAGTGGCAGCCCAGACCAGTACTCTTGCCTGGAAAATCCCATGGATGGGGGAGCCTGGTAGGGTGCAGTCCATGAGGTCGCTAAGAGTTGGACAGGACTGAACGACTTCACTTTCACTTTTCACTTTCATGCATTGGAGAAGGAAATGGCAACCCACTCCAGTGTTCTTGCCTGGAGAATCCCAGGGATGGGGGACCTGGTGGGCTGCCATCTATGGGATCGCACAGAGTCGGACATGACTGAAGCGACTTAGCAGCAGCAGCAGCAGCAGCAGCAGAGTTTAAAATAAAGAATGTATGGGGAAAGGAAAGGATCCATTTACACTATTTTGGGGATTTTTAAAATGTATGCTGACTAAAAATAAGATGCTATGTACAGTAATTAGTAGTCCTTTACTAATATTACAAAGATTCAAAGTATAGCAAAATAGGACACATTTAATATGTCCTTTCTCTAGTTTGTCCACTTCAGTAATGTATTTTCCAATAATTTTCTAATGGAATTTTAAAAGTTACTGAGTCCAAAAATCTTAACTTTCAAGTGCTGTATTTAAACTTTCCATTAAGTATTTTGCAGATTGTTTCAAAGTCTGAATGATTCATCTAATGGCTGAAAGTACGATGTGGGATTTCTGTTGCTTTGTCATTTGGGGGCTGTGCTGGCCTGACACTCTTCCTCTACAGCTCAAGTGTGCTTTGAGTAGATGACTTCTGCAATCGTTATCTTTGCTCTGATAGAGTGCACATGTAAATCAAGTCTGTCTGTTTCCCTTTCACATTGCGCTTTTAATTCATTGTGATAGATTTTGTCTTTCAAGTCATGCCAGATCTACTGGGATTGATGTGTTTTTCATCTGTCACTCTCTTCACACTGTTTGATTAAATTGGTTCTACTGCTTTCAGAAGAACTGGCTAAAAAGCCTAAGTGGCCATTTCTAACTCAATTGTGTAATTCAACTGTTTTACTACCCAAATTCTTCTCATTAGCCTGAGTTTTCATACAAAGGAATTACTGTAATTTATAAAGTTGTCCTCTAACAATACTTTAAAGGCAAAAATTCAAAATAAGATATCCTAGTTCACATTCGCAGTAGTTATATGAAGATTCTGAAATGCCTTTTTAGAGTAGATTCTGAATTTCATTATGCACATTTTGAATAAGACCAGGTAAAGAAGGGCCTGCCAATGTAGGAAACAGAAGTTGGATCCCTCGGTCAGGAAGCTTTCCTGGTGAAGGAAATGACAACCCACTCCGGTATTCTTGCCAGGAAACCCCCAGGGACCGTGGACAGTCCTTGGGGTTGCAAAGAGTCAGACAGAATGGACTTAGTGACTAAACAACAACAACAAGATACCATATTAAAAATAAAATATAAACATAAAAATGCTTTAACAAGAGAAGTTGTCCTTATATTAAAATTTTCTCCTGATATGTAAATGAAAAGCATACTGAATTGATAGAATACTGATCAATGTCATACTTTTTATCAGATCAGATCAGATTAGATCAGTCGCTCAGTCGTGTCAGACTCTGCGACCCCATGAATCGCAGCAGGCCAGGCCTCCCTGTCCATCACCAACTCCCGGAGGTCACTGAGACTCACATCCATCGAGTCAGTGATACCATCCAGCCATCTCATCCTCTGTCGTCCCCTTCCCTCTTGCCCTCAATCCCTCCCAGCATCAGAGTCTTCTCCAGTGAGTCAACTCTTTGCCTGAGGTGGCCAAAGTACTGGAGTTTCAGCTTTAGCATCAGTCCTTCCAAAGAAATCCCAGGGCTGATCTCCTTCAGAATGGACTCGTTGGATCTCCTTGCAGTCCAAGGGACTCTCAAGAGTCTTCTCCAACACCACAGTTCAAAAGCATCAATTCTTTGGTGCTCAGCTTTCTTCGCAGTCCAGCTCTCACATCCATACATGATCATAGGAAAAACCATAGCCTTGACTAGACAGACCTTTGTCAGCAAAGTAATGTCTCTGGCTTTTGAATATGCTATCTATGTTGGTCATAACTTTCTTTCCAAGGAGTAAGAGTCTTTTAATTTCATGGCTGCAGTCACCATCTGCAGTGATTTTGGAGCCCAGAAAAATAAAGTCTGACACTGTTTCCACTGTTTCCCCATCTATTTCCCATGAAGTGCTGGGACTGGATGCCATGATCTTCTTTTCTGAATGTTGAGCTTTAAGCCAACTTTTTCACTCTCCACTTTCACTTTCATCAAGAGGCTTTTTAGTTCCTCTTCACTTTCTGCCATAAGGGTGGTGTCATCTGCATATCTGAGGTTATTGATATTTCTCCCAGCAATCTTGATTCCAACTTGTGTTTCTTCCCGTCCAGCATTTCTCATGATGTACCCAGAGTTTCTGGTTCCACTAATTAGTTCATTTCAGTTCAGTTGCTCAGTTGTGTCCGACTCTTTGTGACCCCATGAACCACAGTACGCCAGCCCTCCTTGTCCATCATCAACTCCCTGAGTTCACCGAAACCCATGTCCATTGAGTCAGTGATGCCATCCAACCATCTCATCCCCTGTTGTCCCCTTCTCCTCCTGCCCTCCATCTTTCCCAACATCAGGGTCTTTTCCAATGAGTCAGCTCTTTGCATCAGGTGGCCAAAGTGTTGGAATTTCAGCTCAAGATCAGTCTTTCCAGTGAACACCCAGGACTGATCTTTAGGATGGACTGGTTGGCTCTCCTTGTGGTCCAAGGGATTCTCAAGAGTCTTTTCCAACACCACAGTTCAAAAGCATCCATTCTTCAGCACTCAGCTTTCTTTATAGTCCAATTCTCACACCCATATATAACTATTGAAAAAACCATAGCCTTGACTAGATCGGCCTTTGTTGACAAAGTAATGTCTTTGCTTTTGAATATACTATTTAGGTTGGTCATAACTTTCCTTCCAAAGAGTAAGAGTCTTAATTTCATGGCTGCAATCACCATCTGCAGTGATTTTGGAGCCCCCAAAAATAAAATCAGCCACTGTTTCTACTGTTTCCCCATCTATTTGCCATGAAGTGATGGGTCCAGATGCCATGATCTTAGTTTTCTGAATGTTGAGCTTTAAGCCAACTTTTTCACTCTCCACTTTCACTTTCATCAAGAGGCTTTTTAGTGCCTCTTCACTTTCTGCCATACGGGTGGTGTCATCTGCATATCTGAGGTTATTGATATTTCTCCTAGCAATCTTGATTCCAGCTTGTGCTTCTTCCAGCCCAGCGTTTCTCATAGCTAAGGCCAAACTTTCAAACTTTTTCATGCTTTACTTCTTTATATATAAGATGAGAGAGCTGAATTAAAAAAAAAAAAAAAACTTTAAGGTTATTTTAGCTCTTCAAAAATCTATATTCAGCTTATCATATGTCCCTATGTGTCAATTTGTGTGCCTACATAACCTCCTGTCTGGATAGGAGGAGATGTGCCTATATCTCCTCCTGTTCAATGGAGATGAAGTTGAGTTATTTTCACAAAATACTCTACTTCAGAGATTGACATTGCTGTTTCCTTTTTAAATGTTTACATATGTATTAAATTAAAACTCTAATCTCAGGAATCTTGAAATTTTGTTGAGACTGGGCTGAAATTCTTGTTCCCAATTCTTCCTTGTTATGAAGCCTTGAGAGATTGAATATGTCTATGTATTTGTTTAAATAATTGCAGTATATCTATACATTAAAAAAATTATTCTTACAAGAGTTGGTATAAGTTGCTTAGTGTAGTATACGGAACACATTAAATGTCTAGTAGATTATAGTTACATTAAAAATCATAAAATTTGATATGTAATCTATAAATTACCTTTAATATTAGTTTTCTAGAAATAATACTATGCTACCCTTGTCTTTACAAAATCTGGCTCATGTAGTTTAATTTGTCCTTAAAGATGAAACAATATATCACTAGTTAAAGACACTGTGGGGATTCTGCTGACCGAAAATACTAATATAACTAGTATTATATGTTGTATTATAATGTTAGTATAACCTAACATTACTGTTTAGGTTGGATTATTTGAAATATATGTAATATGTTTTATAATGGTCTCAAGTTTAGTGAGAGGGAGTTTCTATGGATTATTTGGCATATTTAATATGTGATTCATTTTCTTGTGTACAGAAAAGGCTTATTTCTGATTTCTACCTTGAAAACTTAAAGAGACATGCAATTTAACCTTTCTAAAGAAAATAGTAATGGTCAAGTTGCTGGAATGTTAGCATCCATCTGAATTTCCAGAATTTTTTGGTTCCAAGGGCATATGTACATTTCCAATCAATTAGATCATTGGGCATAGAAACCTGGTATTTCTTGCATCCTTGTCTTAAGTCCTTAGGGCCCAATAGTGAGAAACTGAATTCTTAAGGTATTAGCAGGAATAAGTCATCAAGTAGAATATGTATAGATATTTATGTCCAGTGATATACTAGTAATGTTTTACTACTAGTTCTCTCAAAAAAGGTCAGCATTGAGCATGCATGTATGCATGCTCAGTTATTCAGTCATGTCTGTCTCTTTTTGACCCCAGGAACTGGGATTGAACCCATGTCTCTTGCACCTCCTGCATTGGCGGGGAGATTCTTTACCACTGGGACATATGGGCTTCCCTGGTGGCTCAGGCACTAAAGAATCTGCTTGCAATGTCAGGAGACCCAGGTTATCCTGGGTTAGGAAGATCTCCTGGAGAAGGGAAATGGCAACCCACTCCAATATTCTCCCCTGAAGATTCCCAGGGACAGAGGAGTCTGGAGGGCTATAGTCCATAGGGTCACAAAGAGTTGGACATAAGTGAGTGACTTAGCATGTTTAGCAGACCACCACCGGGGAAGCCCTGTCATACATACACATAGATTTATTATAAACTGTACTTGTAAATGGGATATGGACTACCAGTGTTACAAATGACATATAATATTGCTTATTATAAATTCCATATAGTCCATTAATTCTCATAAAATACTTATTGATTTTTCCCTAACTGGTATCTCAGATGGTAAAGAATCTAGCTGCAATGCAGGAGACCCAGGTTAAACCCCTGGGTTGGGAAGATTCCCCTCGAGAAGGGAATGGCAACCCACTCCAGTATTCTTGCCTGGAGAATTCTGTGGGCAGAGAAAATGGTGGGCTACAGTCCATGGGGTCACAAAAAGTCAGATGTAGCAACTGAACAAAAGCAAAATGGGGAAATTGAGTTAATTCTTGTATACAGAGTTATTTATACCAATTCGAGCCCCTTAAAGATAAGATCTTACAATGTTATAATGATTTCAAGGATTAAAATCAATCATGTATATAAATAATATGTCATAATATTTGCTTTATGACTCTCCTTAAATGTATTTTCTTTTTCTCTTCATCTGCCTCTTAGACTACAGATACATTCACATAGATAAAATTGTAAAATAAGAAATAATTATGCTAATTAATCTTAAAATAATTTTATAACAGTAAAGTTAAATGATAAATTATAACCTAAATATGTGTATATGATAAATTATAATCTAAATATGTGTGTGTGTATATGATTTATATGATTATACAGCTAAGCCAGTTAGCCAGGGTTAAAATACTAGTTCCTCCAGTTCTCAAGTGTGTGGCATTGAACAATTCCTTTAAATATTTTGTATTGCCATTTCCTCATCTTAAAACTAGTATGATAGTTCCTTCCTTAGTTACTACATGTTAATTACTTACAAAATTAACTGGTAAATATTAAACTTTCAGTAAATGTTTGTTCTTGTTATCAGGTAGACTGCTCTTGCAGAGGTGGGAAAAATCAGTCCACATTTTACACTGCAGACATGGTTTCCTTGAGGGTGGTGAATGAGACTCTTCCTGTAAGCCTTAAAAGACATTCTTGAATTACCTACTTTATAAATAAAGCAGCAAATGGTAAGTGGCTTGTATATTTTCCATGGGCGTATATCTTTGAAGAAATGTTTTCTCTCAATAGAGGAGAAGTTCTGTATCAAAACAAATGTTTTATCATAGTACAAAATATGAAGGAAATAATCTAGTTTAAAGTGCCACCATATACCATGCACCTATACTTGTCTAGTCTCCCTAAACATGAATGCAAGTGATATCCTCTTAGATTAAATCAAAGGGTATATGACAGGAACTTAGTCAATCATTAAGTATTTCATTGAGGGTGCCCTGGGATTTCTTTGGAAGGAATGATGCTGAAGCTGAAACTCCAGTATTTTGGCCACCTCATGCGAAGAGTTGACTCATTGGAGAAGACTCTGATGCTGGGAGGGATTGGGGGCAGGAGGAGAAGGTAATGACAGAGGATGAGATGGCTGGATGGCATCACTGACTCGATGAATGTGAGTCTGAGTGACCTCCAAGAGCTGGTGATGGATAGGGAGGCCTGGCGTGCTGCGGATCATGGGGTCGCAAAGGGTTGGACACGACTGAGCGACTGATCTGATCTGATCTGAGGGTGGAATTTACTTTTTATTGTTTGTGACTTTATGTTGTTTGGTTAAAAATCCAGCATTATTGAGAATAGGTTAAAAGTGTAGAGAACATTTCAAAGCGGAACATATCTTCAGAAACTTTTTCACAGACAAAAACATCCAAGATACTCAAAAAGAGAGAACAGGGTCAATGGGAAATATTATGGTAGATAATATCATATAAAATGACAAATTTAAGAACCGAAGCTGAACAGTATTTCCCTTAGAATTAAGTATAGACTCCGCTAGTTACTTCCCTGATTATATAAGTTAAATGCCTGTAATAAAAAACATATAGCAATTATTTTAATCTATTTAAATTTGCCAAAGTTTCATTCATGTGTACCCTCCATTTTAGAACACACAGTTATTTTCAGGTGACTGGAAAATGCAATTAAGTGCAATGCTTGTGTAAAATATGTGTATTGTACTTTATGGTGGTGGCCCTGGAGAACATTTCCCATTTTAAAGAAATCAGCTACAAAGCAAGCCCTGCCAATTATTTGCATGCAGTTTTCACAGATTTCACAGGAAAATATGGACATGGAGTATTTGTATAAAATATTTTGATATATACATCTGGACAACTAAATGTTTTGTAAAACACTGTAAAAAGCTCACTGTTCATTAGACAGATTTGTCCCCTGTGCTGCTGAGTCCCATCTTCATCTTAAAGATGAACAAATGGACTAATTCAGTGTTCCATCAATTGATATATACAGGTTTAAATGATCATGAATGCTGCCGCCCATCCATCATGTTCTTATATCACCATGAAATCCCTCAGTTGCATACATAAACATGAGTGCCTCACCTTACTGATGTAACATGAACACATACACACCTGGAAATGCAGGTATAAATCCTGCAAATATTTTTCTGCAGGCCCTTTTAAGGTTCCATTTCAAAACTACCTTTAGCACCTATTACTTCAAAATAGGCTAACATTAACAATTCTTGTTGGGTATAGAACACAGTTTGATTTTTTTCCCCTTATAGTTATTAATCGCCTGATAGTTTAACTCCAAATTTCAAATGTTTGAAGAAATCTTGCTTTATACTGTCATCAGTTTTTCCTTTTGTATGGAAATATATAGGTTTTATTTCTAAGATCAATGATAACATAGTAGTTGGAAACATTGCATAATGTGTATGATTAAGCCTTCCTTTAAATCACTTTTCAGAGGCATTGAACTCTCTTCTCTCTGATCATCACCTCCAGTGGCTATGCAAGGGCAAGTAGGGAAGGTTATCTGAAGAGATCTATGTTGATTATAATTGCATGGAGGGAATGTACTCTTTTAAATGCCTCCCTTACTTTATTTTCCAAACTACACTATAATGCAGACAGACCTCACAGCATGGTATCAGTTTTCCCTGGGCCAAAGAATAGTCCTGTGGTATGCAAAATATAATTATGTTCAGCAGGATAACAGATAATTGGGATATGCATAGACATATATTTTTATCACATCCTCTGCTGTATACAGTCTTGTTATTTGTTCCTGAGATGTGGGAGAAGTCATAATAACAATCTCTTTATAGCAATCAAAAGAGCTATCAATGAAGTGTTCCTGTGCTCTCACTGTATCAGGTGAGCAAGAACATACAGAAATGAAATATAGGATCCTAGCTCTCTGTCACAACTAAGAATGTACCTCATAGGGCTCATCCAGGCTCTTGACAAAAATGTTTTTCTCCAAGAGAAACCGAAAAAGTAATTGAAAACATACTGGCAGAGAATCTTCTGGTTTCTGTATTTGCATGTAAAGATCTTTTACATTATCACTCCTGTACTGACAATAAGAAATGAATGGAAAGAATAAAAATTAATGACTTTTCTTGGACACATTAGAGAACAGAAGTAGTAGAGAATCCATAATCCCAACCTTTGAAAACCATGCAAATCAGTCTCTTCCCTCCCCCAACTCTCCTGTCCGGCTTCCCCTTTCTCTCATTGCTTCCTCTCTCTCAGATATAGATATGGAGAGATAAGAACAGTTGCCAAGCCACCATTATAATCAATTTCCTATTTGTATTTTTTTTTTAGTAGTTTTTTCTAGAAAAAGTGATTGGTGTTGAGCAAATAAAGTATTTTATTAATTTAAAAGTATACTTTTATATATCCAAATCTTTATTTGGGTCTTTAAATGTACTTTGCACTCTGTTATATAGTCTTCCAAGATGAGTTAGGCATAGTGCCTTTCATGAAAAAACTGTATCATCATATTTTTAACACATTGTTATGGAATAGAAATATTTCACATTCTAAACACATCATGTAATCTGTTTCATTTGCAATAATATGATTTGCTGCTGCATCTATTTTACTCACATTATTACATCCAAAATTTGAGTCACAAAATTTGTACATAAAGCTTAACAGATGGAGTTCTTAAATTTTATTCAGCAAACAATAATCTACCACAAGTGCTTAAGAGTCCCATTCTAATACATTGAACAGATGCAATTCCAGTTTCAGCACATCTATTCTTAAATGAAAGAACCCTTTTGAATTTGATATTTTGTTCATTTTTGAAATTAAGAATATGATAGTCTGAAAATAGTTGTCAGTCCTTTTAAAAAAAAAAGAATGTACTAATTTATACAATACATATTTACTGTTACATAGAAATTTTAAATGAATAAAGAAGTTACTTAAAAGCTTGCTGCAAAATTTTAGAACCAATGGTTTAGTGCTTTACGTTAGCACTTTTCCACATGAAAAATAATTTAGCTTGACTTGGCAAATTAATCATCTTTGTGTTAAACTTTTACATCTAAAACTAAAAAACATAATTTGCATTACCATTCAGTGCCTCTGGATATTATAATTGTATTTGTACACTATTTCAAATTTTATGAATATATCTTCTACCTAATAACATCATTGTACCAGTTGGCTTATTTTAATGTAACATAATTATCACAGAAAAAAAAAAACACCTAATAGTGTCAGTAGTCATTCTGAATCATTTCAACTGTGAATAAATCAAATTTTCTTCCTTACACATACAATGTGTTCAGGAAAACTGGAATTTTAATTCATTAACATTCAATAAACCATATGTGCCATATATAGACCTGGTTTTCTCATAATCAATTTTCAGTCTTCTAGGACAGATTATCCTTAGGTATTGAAAATAAAATGCATATATCTTTCAATCTTTATTCAAAACAGGAAATTGACTCATTTGAAAAGAATAAAAGAGTATTGTGAAACTAGACAGTATAAAGTAGGTTAAATTACGTATTTAACATTAGAATAAAATAATACAGATAATTATTTACTATAAATAATTGAACTTTTCTTAAAATTCAGACCAGGGCAGAAAATTACCTTCGGAAGTTGAGAATGAATTATTCTGATTATTCTTCTTTATCAACTATTCCTTAATAGGTCCTAGTTATTTACCTAGGTACCACCTCTTCTATTTTCCCTTTCTTGCCAAATGCAAACTGAGTGACAGAGTGATGAAAACATCTAACCAGCAATTTTTTTCCCCCCAGCTTCTTTGACAGTGGTTACCAGAATCTATCACTGGTCAATTTTAAGATAAACAGAGTGTCTCTGTAGCTTATAGAAAGAGAGAGTCAACCATATCAAATAAGTAGGAGAAATGTAGCTTACATACAAGAGCAACGAAAGAAGGCATGAGTAGTTATTTTCTCCTGTCACCTTTCTCACTGTTAAATTGAGTCCTAGAGAATAAAAAACATACCATTGTACTTTGGTAGGAAAGAGCTCCTATATATTAAGTTTAGAAGACAAATTGTATGTGAGTGTGTGTGATGTATATATACAGAGTATATGTGTGTATACTTGTTTGTTCTTAAACTGCTTCATCATATTTTTTCCTTGTCTTTCATTATGAATGAATTGACATTTTAAAGGTCACAAGGACCACAATTACTGGCATGCTTGCTGATTCAAAGCAGAAAAAAAAACCCCCAAAACTAAGATTGATAAATCTGTGGTGGCTGAAGACATTTATTTTATTGACTCCTCTCTAAAAGGCTAGTAAGAAAGAATATATTATTTGGTCTGCTTGAAACAAACTCCTTCTATGTATTTGATGAATAGCTTCCAAATGATCAACAAAACATGACGTCCCAATTATTTTATGTTTTGTTTACCATAATGAAATGTCATAGGTAGACATAAAAAGCAATCTTTCAATGTATAAAACATTGCTATTGTTATGCCAACAATAATTATCTATAGCAGTGGATATTTATGCAGATGCTATTTTAAAAATCCACTGCAACTCGTAACTTAAATTTTTCTTTATTTACTTGCATTTGGGAATGCAAGGCTTCCATCATCAGGTACCTAGTTTGGCTTACAGAAAATATGAAGATAAGTATAGATCTTTTCCTCCCAAAATGTGCATGGGCATGTACATGGATTAATGGTGCATGTAATTTCAAAGGCTTAATGAAACCTCTGAAAATCATATGTGGAGCCTGGTCCTCCAACAAGAAATGGAGGCTATTTTCAAAACTACTATCAGATCTAGCTCAGAAACCAACCTGTTCTTTTCTGTCCTTTATAATGTTTACTCTTAAGTAGAGAAAATTTCACTAGTTAATGATGAATAATATACATATGCATCTTATCAGTCATAGTGATCAGCTAATTTATCTATTGACTTACAAGAAATGTGATCTTTTGAATGGCATTTGTATAACTTCCTTTAAAATTGTATTTCAGTTACTATGTATTGTCTCCATTGGAAAATGTAGATATCCTCCCACTAACATATAATTTGATTTTATATTTGAAACCAGTGATCACTGGAATTGGAATGATTTCGACACCTTTAGGAGCAAACAATGTGAAGTCAAGTGGGCCTTAGAAAGCATCACTATGAACAAAGCTAGTGGAGGTGATGGAATTCCAGTTGAGCTATTTCAAATCCTGGAAGATGATGCTGTGAAAGAGCTGCCAGCAAATATGCCAGCAAATTTGGAAAATTCAGCAGTGGCCACAGGACTGGAAAAGGTCAGTTTTCATTCCAATGCCAAAGAAAGGCAATGCCAAAGAATGCTCAAACTACCACACAATTGCACTCATCTCACACACTAGTAAAGTAATGCTCAAAATTCTCCAGCCAGGCTTCAGCAATATGTGAACCGTGAACTTCAAGATGTTCAAGCTGGTTTTAGAAAAGGCAGAGGAACCAGAGATCAAATTGCCAAGATCTACTGGATCATGGAAAAAACAAGAGACTTCCAGAAAAACATCTATTTCTGCTTTATTGACTATGCCAAAGCCTTTGACTGTGTGGATCACAATAAACTGTGGAAAATTCTGAAAGAGATGGGAATACCAGACCACCTGACCTGCCTCTTGAGAAACCTGTATGCAGGTCAGGAAGCAACAGTTAGAACTGGACATGGAACAACAGACTGGTTCCAAATAGGAAAAGGAGTATGTCAAGGCTGTCTATTGTCACCCTGCTTATTTAACTTATATGCAGAGTACATCATGAGAAACATGGGCTGGAAGAAGTACAACCTGGAATTAAGATTGCCAGGAGAAATATCAATAACCTCAGAAATGCAGATGACACCACCCTTATGGCAGAAAGTGAAGAGGAACTAAAAGCCTCTTGATGAAAGTGAAAGAGGAGAGTGAAAAAGTTGGCTTGAAGCTCAAAATTCAAAACAAAGATCATAGCATCTGGTCCCATCACTTCGTGGCAAAGATGGGGAAACAGTGGCAGACTATTTTTGAGGGCTCCAAAATCACTGCAGATGGTGACTGCAGCCATGAAATTAAAAGATGCTTACTCCTTGGAAGGAAAGTTATGATCAACCTAGATAGCATATTCAAAAGCAGAGACATTATTTTGCCAACAAAGGTCCATCTAGTCAAGGCTATGGTTTTTCCTGTGGTCATGTATGGATGTGAGAGCTGGACTGTGAAGAAGGCTGAGCACCGAAGAATTGATGCTTTTGAACTGTGGTGTTGGAGAAGACTCTTGAGAGTCCTTTGGACTGCAAGGAGATCCAACCAGTCCATTCTGAAGGAGATTAGTCCTGGCTCTTCTTTGGAAGGACTGATGCTAAAGCTGAAACTTCAGTACTTTGGCCACCTCATGCAAAGAATCGACTCATTGGAAAAGACTCTGATGCTGAGAAGGATTGCGGGCAGAAGGAGAAGGGGACGACAGAGGATAAGATGACTGGATGGCATCACAGACTCGATGGATGTGAGTCTGAGTGAATTCCGGGAGTTGGTGATGGCCAGGGAGGCCTGGCATGCTGCAATTCAGGGAGTCGCAAAGAATCAGACACGACCGTTTGACTGAACTGAACTGAACTGAGGAGCAAACAAAAGAGGAACCACCTTTACTATCAACGTTTACTTTTGTGCTGACTTGGAAACGGTCAAACGAGTGATGTTCTCTCAATCAGTGAGTGAGTCAGTGAAAGTTCCTCAGTCAGGTCTGCTCTTTGTGATCCCACGGTCTACACAGTCTGTGGAATTTTCCCGGTCAGTCAGGCATACATGCAATTGCTTTATGATGTAATAAGTTACATATTCTCCATTATATCACCTTATTTTTTCCCCTCACATTTGTATTAGCTAGCTTCATCTTCCCTATAACAGCTCCTTTTATAATATGTCCTATTCTGTTTTAAGAAGAAACGAACTTAAGATGGACAAATATGTACAGCATTACAAAAAAGGTAAGAAAAACAGGTTTTGGATTTCAAAAGATGCATGAGTTCTGAGTGTGTTGACATGATTGGCAGATATCAAAATGTTCCTTCATATATATGATTGAAAAGTAATAAAGGAAATAATTCAGCTGTCTGTGAAATTGCCTCACATCTGTAATCAAAGTGTCGCTGTTCAAAGCTCAACATGACAGCTTCCTAATTTTCATGGCTTATTTAATTATTTAAAGTTGCCAAACCCCCAAGGGCTAAATTCCATTGATTTGCTCATTGTTAGAGAAGTTGAAATTGAAGAACAATGAGCATAAAAATATAATAAAAAGTAAGGAATTGAACAATAGTAAAAATGCATGGGTGCATTTCACATAATGTTATTTGAATTAAGCATAACTATGACAAAATTTCCAGTTAACTTTTGGGTAATATTGAATTCATAAACCTTGAAACATTATTCAAACTGGCATTTAATTATTTATGTGCCTTTACTGAGCACTTGGCTTTATGTTAGGCAGTGATTCTATATGAATCATATTAAAGCATAGGTAGATATTTTTATTTTTAATATTCATGTTCATATATTATTAATGAATGTACTTAAAATATAAACTTTAATGGCTTCATTTTAGTCCAACCCCATGCATTAATTTGCGAGAAAATATAATTCTTTTCAGTTTTTTAATGTTCACAGGGTTTTTTAATACACATCATCAAATATATACTCCTTTAGCTTTTCTTCCTTTGATCAGACATCCCGCAGTATTATTCTTTGACTTACACTTTTTATAGTTTTTATAAGTAAATACAGTTTTTCTTTAATTGCTTTAATATTTCACTTTGTTTCACTTTACTTGTTTTTTCCTTCTTGAAGTTTTAATTCATTTTTCAGTGTTGTGTTTTTAATGTATACCTGGTGGCTCAGACAGTAAAGCATCTGCCTGTAATGCGGGAGGCCCAGGTTCGATCCCTGGGTCGGGAAGACCCCTGGAGAAGGAAATGGCAACCCACTCCAGTATTCTTGCCTGGAGAATTCCATGGATTGAGGAGCCTGGTGGGCTACAGTCCACGGGGTTGCAAAGAGTCAAGCACAACTGAGCGACTTCACTTCACTTCACTTCACTTCACTTCAAGGTTGTTGTTCATAGCACCCGAAATTAATACTTAGTTTGTATATCAGTGATCTTGAAATTTGTTATCGTAAGTAGGTAAAAGTATTTCATAAATTCCTTAAACTCATTGACTTCCTAAAAGGCATGATTTTTTTTCATATGTGTTTTTTAATATATAACTTAGTAATGCTGTGAAGGAGGAAACATGAATAAACTATAAGTATCACTGACTCAATGGACATGAGTTTGAGTAAACTCCAGGAGTTGATAATGGACAGGGAGGCCTGGTGTGGTGCAGTCCATGGGGTCACAAAGAGTTGGACACAACTGATCAACTGAACTGAATGTACATAGAAATGAATGACTGACTTGTCCAATGTAATGTGGAATCAAAAGGCGAATAATAGAAGAGTACATATAATACCACTAAATATTTGTTATCTGATTATTTAGTAATACTCCTCTATGCCTATATGAACAGACTCAAAATTACAATGACATAAACTACATGTATAAAAATTTTTCTCTCGCAATTAGTGTGAAGAGAGAAATTGCACCTTAAAGTCATACTTCTAGATTGTTATGCAACCATAACCTATCATCTGTTGTCTCTTCATCTAGAAAAAAGCAAAAGAGGATGAATAGAGAACAACAATTTTCTCTTTAGCAGTGCTGTAAGTCATACACACAAATTCAGGCACACCTCATTGGTCAGAAGCTAGTTTTCCTGGTCGCTATTATAGTAGCTAGTAGCGAGAGCCACAAACCTCATCTCTCTTGATCCAGATCTATTTGTCCTAAGTAAGGTGTACTCTGTGTACTTGTGGCAGTAAGGGGTTATTTCTTAAAGAAAGAAATAGAAATTTCTGTCACATTATTCAGAAACCATTAAAATTCAAAACAGAATATTATTTAAGGTTTTATATGTATATGAAAAGAAACATGACGAGTAGCATTATATAACAAAAAATTAGAGCTATTACAGTTTTTTTTATTTACTTATGATTTATAGCTGATATTTATCTACATTATTCTGAATACAAAAAATATAAATAGTATACTTAAAATACGAACCTCCTAAATTTTTCACATCTACCCAGTCATGTTTTAGGGGTAATTTATGTTTTCATATGCAAATATGTACATGGATATACAACCTGTCTTAAGCTGTTACCTTATTTTACTTGATGTATTTTATATATTTATAAAAGAATATGAAGTTTTCCCATAGTTTTCACAGCTGCTTTATATTTATTGTTTAGGTTGATACAACTTTGTTGTATGTTTTTTTTTTTTTCTCTAAGCATCAGTTATGGCTTCTGTTTAATGAGGACAAAAATACTATCCACTTAATAAATCCATACAGATATCCTAGGTTTTTACAGTGAAATCATTGTCTAGTTGTTGGTTAAACATCCCATATATATTAGTTATTGCTTTAATAGTAGTATTGCTAAGTTTTTAGCATTATTTAGCAACAAAGTGAGCTTCCTGGGTGGCACTATTGGTAAAGAACCTGCCTGCCAATGCAGGAGACCTAAGAGACACAGGTCCAATCACTGGGTCAGGAAGATCCCCTGGAGGAGATGGCATGTCAACCCATTCAGTGTTCTTGCCTGGAGAATACCATCAACAGGAGTCTGACAGGCTACTGTCCATAGGGTGGCAAAGAGTCAAACAGGACTGAATCAACTTAGCAGCAACAACGATAAAGCATTTTATAAATGATGGTACGTTTTTATGCATATTTCTATCCTATACTAATAGATTATGGTGTGAAGTGTGAAGATAACTTTATATACACAGAGAAACCAAAAAAAATTATGACCTGCTTTACCATGATACTGGCTTTATTGGGGTGAATTGGAACCAAACCCTCAATAGCTCTGAGGTATGCTTGTATTTTGCTGTTGCAATAAGCAATATTTTCTTATTTTGGAGCCTAAATAATATTTATATATGTATATATATAGGTACACACATATATGTATATGTATGTATATATCCATATATGTATAAGTATATATATACACACATATGTACATATGAAAATTTCCTTATCCCATCATCCATTGCTAGACACTTGGTAGACACTTTGGTTATGTCTGTATTTTGACTATTGTGAATAATGCTGTGATTTACATGGTGTTATAAATATCTCTTTGAGTTAGTGTTTTTGTTCTCTTTGAACAGATACCCAGGAACAGAATTTCTGGATCATACGGTAGTTCTATGTTTAATTTTTTGAGGAGAGCCCATATTGTTTTCCATAGTGGTTATACCAAATACATCTCAAACCAACAGTGTACAACAGTTCTCTTTTTCTCTACATCCTAGTCAGCAATTGTTATTTCCTGTTTTTGGTAATAACTATTGTGACAAGTGTGAGGTGATAGTTCCTTGTGGTTTTAATTTTCATTACCCTGATATTAGTAATGTTGAACACCTTTTTATGAATGTTGGCCATCTACATGTCATCTTTGGAAAAATATTCATTGGTTGCCATTTCATTTTATTGATATTTCTTTTTCTGTGAAGACTTTTAGTGTGATGAAGCTCCATTTGTTTATTTGTCCTTTTGTTGCCTTTGCTTTTAATTTCAAATCCAAAAAAACCATCACCAAGACTAAAGTCAAGGAGCTTATGGATTTTTATAGTTTCAGTTCTTTCTTTCAAGTCTTTGATTCATTTTGAGTTAAATATTGTATATGGTGTTTGATACAACTTCATTCTTTTGCATGCGCCTGTCAAGTTTTTTTTTTTTTTTTTTCAGAACCATTTATTGAAGAGACTGTCCATTTCTTACTATATATTTTTGGCTTTGTCATCATAAATTAATTGACTGTATATGCATGAGATTATTTCTGGGCTTTTTATCCTCTTCCATTGGTCTATGTGTCTATTTTTGGTCCAATGACATGCTGTTTTGATTGTTACAGCTTTGTAATAATAGTTTAAATCATGGTAAGAGATGCCCTTGGCTTGTTCTACTCTTTGGCAAAGCGTCATAGGAATTTTGATAGGGATTGCATAGAATTTGTAGATTACTTTGGGCAGTATAGACATTTTAATAATATTAATTTTTCCAATCCATGAGCAAAGAGTAACTTTGCATTTATCGATCTCTTCCAATCTTAATATCTTGTAGATTTTAGTGTACAGATTTTTGTTGTTATTGTTGTTTTTAGTTGCTAAGTTGTGTCAGACACTTTTGGGACCCCATAGACTGTAGCCCTCCAGGCTTTTCTGTCCATGGGATTTCCCAGGCAAGAATAGTAGAGTGGATTGTGATTGTCTTCTCCAGGGGATCTTCCCAACTCAGGGATTCAACCCACATTTTCTGCACCTCCTGCATTGGCAGGTGGATTCTTTATCAGTGAGCCACGAGGCTCATTTAAATTTATTCCTAGATATTTTATTGTTTTGGATACACTTTTTTTTTTTACACATAGGATACACTTTTTTCTACACATAGGATATACATTTTTGCACACTAGATACATGGTTTGTTAAAGTGCTCTATCAATGATTGATTTGCAGATGTTGAAAAATTTTTATAACCTGGGAATAAATCCCACTTGATCATAATATAGGATCATTTGAAGGTATTACTGAATTCAGTTTGTGAATATTTTGTTGAGAATTTTTGCATCTATTTTTATCAGGTACATTGGCCTGCAGTTTTCTTTTGCTGTCCTCTTCTGATTTTGGTGGCAAGGTAATGCTGGCCTTGTAAAATAAATTTGTAAGTGTTACTTTGTCCTCTGTTTTTTGAAAGACTATAAAAAGCATTGGTATTGTTTGAATGTTTGGTAGAATTCATCAGTAAAGCCATCTGGTCTTAAAATTTTGTTTGTCTCTGACTACTGATTCAATCTCTAGTGATGATTCAATTACTAGTAGTCCTAATATTGATTCTTACTAGTAATTAGCCTGTTCGTATTGTCTGTTTCTTCATGTTTTGCCAGATGCTATGCTTCCAGGAATTCATTCATTTCTTTTTTTATTATTATTTATTTTTTAATTGAAGGATAATTACTTTACAGAATTTTGTTGTTTTCTGTAAAAGCCCAGCATGAAACAGCCATCAGCATTCATTTCTTTTCTGTTGTCCAGTTTGTTGCCAAATAATTGTTCATTGTACTCTCTTATAATTCTTTGTATTTCTGTGAAATCAGTGGTAATATCTCCTCTTGTTTTTTTATTTTATGTATTGGTGTTTTCTCTCTTTCTTGGTGAATCTAGCTTAAATTTTTTCAGTTTTACTTCTTAAAAAAAAAAAAAAAAAGAGTTCTTAGTTTCATTTCTTTTTCCCTTTTCAGTTCAGTTCATTCGCTCAGTTGTGTCCAACTTTTAGCAACCCCATGAATCTCAGCACGCCAGGCCTCCCTGTCCATCATCAACTCCCAGAGTTCACTCAAACTCATGTCCATCGAGTCGGTGATGCCATCCAGCCATCTCATCCTCTGTTGTCCCCTTCTCCTCTTGTCCCCAATCCCTTCCAGCATCAGAGTCTTTTCCAATGAGTCAACTCTTCGCATGAGGTGGCCAAAGTACTAGAGTTTCAGCTTTAGCATCAGTCCTTCCAAAGAAATCCCAGGGCTGATCTCCTTCAGAATGGACTGGTTGGATCTCCTTGCAGTCCAAGGGACTCTCAAGAGTCTTCTCCAACACCACAGTTCAAAAGCATCAACTCTTGGGCGCTCAGCCTTCTTCACAGTCCAGCTCTCACATCCATACATGACCACTGGAAAAAACATAGCCTTGACTAGGTGAACCTTTGTTGGCAAAGTGATGTCTCTGCTTTTGAATATGCCATCTAGGTTGGTCATAACTTTCCTTCCAAGAAGTAAGCGTCTTTTAATTTCATGGCTGCAGTCACCATCTACGGTGATTTTGGAGCTCCCCAAAATAAAGTCTGACACTATTTCCACTGTTTCCCCATCTATTTCCCATGAAGTGATGGGACCAGATGCCATGATCTTAGTTTTCTGAATTTTAGTCTCTATTTATTTCTGCTCTATTTACTTCCTTCTTTCTACTAATGTCCGTCTTTGTCTTCTCTTTTTTTTTCCTAGTTCCTTGAGATGTACAGTTGAGTTGTTTGTTTGAGATCTTTCTTATTTCTTGATGTAGGCATTTGTTGCTATAACCTCTGTTCTTAGAACTGCTTTTTCTACATCCTATATGTTTTGGTATGTTATAGTTACATTTTTTATCTCAAGGTATTTTTGAACTTCTCTTTTAATTTGTCTGTATCTCTTGGTTGTTCAAAAGCATGGCTGTTTATATATTTGTGCATTTTCCAGTTTTTTATTGTAATTTATTTCCACTTTCATATTATCATTGTAAGAAAAGATTCTTGACATGATTCCTGTCTTCTTAAATTCATAAAGGCCTGTTTTGTTCCCTAATATATCTATTCTAGAGAATATTCCATGTGTCCTTGAGAAGAAGGCGCATTAAATGGAATATTCTATGTATCTGTTTTATCTATCTTGTCTAATGTGTCATTGAAAGCCAGTGTTTCCTTATTGATTTTCTATCTGGATGATGTATCCATTCATAAAGTGGAGTATTAAAGTCCTCTAGTGTTATTGTATTACTGTCTATTTTCTCTTCAAGTCTGTTAATATTTGATTTATATATTAAAATGTCCTTTCATTGGGTGCATACTTAAATATCCTCTTTTGGGATTAAAAGTGTTTCTTATCTTCCTCTAATTGCTGTAAATAATTTGATGGCTTGACAATATGCTCATGTTAGGTAAAAATATGCCTTATCAAAATCATATTTAAAAGGATTAGCTAATGTATCAAAATAATGTAGCAGTTAGGAACTTAATTCAGTTTATGAGTTCAACTGAGAATTGAATTGCCTCTCTTAAGTGTAGCCCTCATATGTGAAGAAAGTCCAGGAACATTGGTGTTTAATGCTACAGGGTTTTATTTTTTCCTGTGATTGGTGAGCTTTTTGCATTTGGAATATAATTGACCAAGATGTTTTGTGGTGGTTGTTTGGGGAACTGTATATTTTTATTTTCTTTTGCTAATGGCAATAAAGAATCATATTTGAAAGTTCAGTTATTTGCATTACATAATTGAGTTTCATCACTTACTATAACACCTTTTGAGGATATACATCTCTCCATAATTCACTGTTAGGTCCAAATTTTTAAAATCAAATGATGAATGGGTATAGCATATCTACTTTCCAAGTATATTCATAGAAAGTTTTGATACTTTTTTTTCTGATTTATAAGTGTGTGCTCCGAGCAACATTTCTCAGGAGCCTGAGGAGTTTAAAAAAGTCAGAGAGACTCTGCTCTGGTCCCTGCTCTCAAGAAAAGTGCATGGTGAGGTTGTTTAGGTGGTGTCACTGTTTGCCGTCCTTCTGATCTCTGTGTGTCAGCTCAAAACTGTGAAAGACAGACAAGATATAAAGAAGCTCCTGACTCTATTCTCTTCACTGCCTTTTTTAGATATTGGATTTCTTTTGGCAAAAGTTTGTCTGTTTCTGTGGTGGCTTAACCTATGAGACCAGATCCTTAGAGTCTATATTTCACCAATTTCTTACACTTCATACTCTGTTTTTATTTTTCCAAAATAACTGGGAAATTTAGCATTATGCTTTTAAAATAATTCTGAAATGCACCTAAAAATGTTCTTTCTTTTTTCCTCTTTCTTCCCTCATTCAATACTAATTTATAGGACTTTGAGTACTGATTTGAAATATCTTATTATTAATACTTATCTCTTTTTATTTTCCTGTTTCACTTTTTTATCTCTCTGCCTACTTTTGGTGGCAAAAGATGTTATTTCTTTCTGCGAGATAAGAATCTCAAAAAAATAAAAATAAAAACCATATATTTGTATTTAGAAAACTCAGGTTTACTATTTGCAGTATAATTCTTAGTGTTTTCCCTACGTAGAGGGAGCAATACTATCACTATTACTCAGTGTTCATAAGATTCTCATATTGATATGGCACTACTCATGAGGATATCTACAATTTCATAGTGTTATTTACAATGATTAAACTTACCTTCTAGACTGACACTAATAAGGAGCTTAGTATAGAGATAATATTACAGTTATTTTAAATTAAAAGACATGCATGTAAATTTAAAATATGTAAAATCAAGAATGACAGTAAGCTATTCAAATAGAAGGTTGGCATAATTTTCTGTCCAGGATGTGAGGGATAACTAGTCATGTAACACTATTCTTAATTGATTCTGTGGATATCTTGTAGAATTGCTATTGCTATTGCTAAGTCACTTCAGTCGTGTCTGACTCTGTGTCACCCCAAAGACGGCAGCCCATCAGGCTTCCCCATCCCTGGGATTCTCCGGGCAAGAACACTGGAGTGTGTTGCCATTTCCTTCTCCAATGCATGAAAGTGAAAAGTGAAAGTGAAAAGTAAAAGTGAAGTCGATCAGTCATGTCCGACCCTCAGCTACCCCATGGACTGCAGCCTTCCAGGCTCCTCCATCCATGGGATTCTCCAAGCAAGAGTACTAGAGTGGGGTGCCATTGTCTTCTCCTCTCGAAGAATACAACTCCTATAATGAAATATTCTAAAATTTAAAATAATATATGACGACATGGGCTTTTCAGGTGGCATTAGTGGTAAAGAACCCACCTACCAATGCAGGAGACATGAGAGACACAAGTTCAATTCCTGGGTCTGGAAGATCCCCTGTGGAAGACAGTATTCTTGCCTGGAGAATTCAATGGACAGAGTAGCCTGGCAGGCTACAGTCTATAGGGTTGCAGAGTTGGCCATGTCTGAAGCAACTTAGCAGGCAGACATGATGACATAACTTGCAGAATTGTTATTTTCCCATTTCCCCTTTAACTTTAATAGTATATTATTTTGACAGTATATTTAATTTAAAGATTATGTATTTGATCTTCATATCAAATGTTAAGAATTTTCAGCTTTTTAAAGAATTGAAATAATTTTTAAGAGGAGAACAATGTTTCTCATACTACCCATCACAATAGTAGAATGGAATAGGTCAATATGAGCATTTTTCTAATCAACAATGGAGCAAAGAGTGAGGAAGAATATCTATCTTTGTAGCTTAAATACAAGGAAGCAAGGAATTACTTGCTATTTTTGAAGTATAATATGTCAGTTAACAATATAGTCACACGTAAAAGTTTTAAAAAATTTCTGGGAATTCCCTGGCCATCCAGTGCTTAGGATTTCACACTCCACTACAAGTAGCAAGAGTTCAGTCCCTGGGCAGGGAGTTAACATCTTGCATGTTGAGCAGGATATGCCACAGTGTAGCTAGCAAAAAAGAAATGTTGAAAGTAGTTCTTCAGAGAGAAGGAAAGTGACATAGGTTAGAAACTCAGATCTACATAGCAAAGAGAGTTTGGGAAATGAATTGTTGAGAAATGAAGGTAAAATCATAAAAAAAATTCGCATTTCTTATAACTCAATTTAAGTATAATCTTAAATCTCCAGTTAAACTAGAACAGCAATTCATTATATCACTAAATTGGAATTTATGCCAATGAAGAGACTTTTAGGCTGAATTAAAAATTAGGATATTAATATAATGTTTTGCCACTTATGAATATATACCAAATTTTTTCAAGATTTTTCTTAACACTTATCTTATTTTGTCATCTACTAAAATATTATCAAGCTGTTTCATCCATCCTGTTCCTTGGCCTTGAGATCTATCTTTATTTACTGCCATGTGACTTGTTGGAATTGTCCATTTGGACAAGATACTCAGATTCTAAGAACCAATGTCTATAGTGGCCTTTTTCTTAGACTTCCCCTCCAAAATTTCCTTTACTAAGAATTCCAATTTTCACAAAATTAGAAACACAAGAACATTGAGGCTTCTAGAATATTAGATGGCTTTTTTATTAATGTTGATTGGAGATTTGTGAGGCTGAGGCTGTATGTTCACCAATGACCCAGGCACTTGACTAAACATTGATTCTATACCACTCATTTGCAATGTATAGCGACACTGGTTAGTGCATGGAGAGTTCCAAAAGGAAGATGCATACACCCATAATGTCCTTATATTCTGATTCTCTATTGAGTAAATCATATTTTCTAATGTCTCACGACTGTAAGCAAGCCTTACTCAAAAGCACTTTGGCATCTATTTATGACACTTCCGACTCAAAAGGTTTATATAGTCATTTTTTTATTCAATATGGTATACAATATGATAATATTTTGGTAACATATCAATTTAGAAATTTTTATTTAAAAAAAGACAATATAAGCCCAAATTGTGGATCGTATCACTCTTATTTAAGATTGATGTCATTTTATTCATAAAATGTGATGTGATCTAATTTCATTTATAAAATTTTATGAGTAGATATTTTGAAGTCCATTTTGTTGTGCAAGTATGCCCCTTTAGGTTCCAAGTGAATTGCTACATTCTGATTTTAAAAGGTAACTCTCTTCTGGGTCATGCCAAAACCCTTTCAAATATTTTCAAACAGAATTTGCAATAAAAAGAGAATCATTAAAAATACATGAATGTGTTAAGAAGAAACTTGGGAAAAGGCCATTAGTGTCTGTTCAGTTCCTTAAGAAAGAAGATGAAAGAAAACTCTCATGTCAAGATATATCATGTTTACTCTAAAAATATGGAGGTAGCTTTTCATGTGAAATATGTTTCATTTAATTAATTTCAGGTACTCTTGAGAAACAAAATGACTCAACATAATTGCTATATGAATTTTCATGAACAAGTCTAATTGGAATTTTTCATCATACTTTTGTAAATGATTACTTCCACAAGAGAAAATTAAAATGATTGCTCATGAAATACAGTCCTACCTTGATAGAAAATTACTAAATCAAGATGATGATTCAAGAATGTAAAGTGTATGGACAAGTATGTGTACGATAGGTTACTTAAACTATAAAATGCTGCTAAACTTAATTTCCTGAATTTACTATTCATGAAATTTTCAAAAAATTCATGTATTTGAAACTTAAATAATGTAACATTATCAAGAGGAGCTAAAGTATAAGAAAAATGCAAATGTATGATAAGAATTCCAGTTGAGCTATTTCAAATTCCAGTGATGGAATTCCAGTTGAGCTATTTCAAATCCTAAAAGATGATGCTGTGAAAGTGCTGCACTCAATATGTCAGCTAATCTGGAAAACTCAGCAGTGGCCAAGGACTGGAAACGTTCAGTTGTCATTCCAATCCCCAAAAAGGGCAATGTCAAAGAATGTTCAAACTACTGCACAATTGCACTCATCTCACACACTAGCAAAGTAATGCTCAAAATTCTCCAAGCCAGGTTTCAATAGTGCATGAACCATGAACTTCCTGATGTTCAAGCTGGTTTTGGAAAAGGCAGAAACAGAGATCAAACTGCCAACATCCGCTGAATCATTGAAAAAGCAAGAGAGTTCCAGAAAAACATCCGCTTTTGATTTATTGACTATGCCAAAGCCTTTGACTGTGTGGATCACAACAAACTGTGGAAAATTCTGAAAGATATGGGAATACCAGAACAACTGACGTGTCTCCTGAGAAATCTGTATGCAGGTCAAGAAGCAACAACTAGAACTGGACATGGAAAAACAGACTAGTTCCAAATAGGGAAAGGACTACATCAAGGCTGTATATTTTCACCCTGATTATTTACCTTATATGTAGAGTACATCATGTGAAATGCTGGTCTAGATGAAGCACAAGCTGTAATCAAGATTGCTGGGAGAAATATCAATAACCTCAGATATGCAGATGACACTGCCCTTATGACAGAAAGCAAAAAAGAATTAAAGAGCCTGTTGATGAAAGTGAAAGAGAAAAGTGAAAATGTTGACTTAAAAAAGCTATGACCAACATAGACAGCATATTAAAAAGCAGAGACATTACTTTAGCAACAAAAGTCCGTCTAGTCAAAGCTATGGTTTTTCCAGTAGTCATGTATGGATGTAAAGTTGGACTATAAAGAAAGCCGAGTGCCTAAATATTGATGCTTTTGAACTGTGGTGTTGGATAAGACTCTTGAGAGTCCCTTGGACTGCAAGGAGATCCAACCAGTCAATCCTAAAGGAAATCAGTACTGAATGTTCATTGGAAGGACTGATGCTGAAGCTGAAACTCCAGTACTTAGGCCACCTGATGCAAAGCGCTGACCCTTTAAAAAAGACCCTCATGCTGTGAAAAATTGAAGGTGGGAGAAAAATGGGATGACAGAGGATGAGATGGTTAGATTGCATCACCAACACAATGGAGATGAATTTGAGTAGGCTTCTGGAGTTGGTGATGGACAGGGAAGCCTGGTGTGCTGCTGGCCATGGGGTTGCAGAGTCAGATATGACTCAGTGACTGAACTGAACTGAACTAATGATAAGAATTAATTTTCCACTTATTAAGATCAATTGATTTTTGAGGCATTTAAATAAAATTTAAATGTCATACTTAAGATGTATTAATTACAAGATTATTGCTGACTATGGTACTTTTAAGTATGGTACTTTTAAAATAAGAAAAAGCATTTAAGAACATCAATTTGAGAATATTTCTCTATTCATTTGTATTCCACATTTAAATGGAATTCTCCAAATCTATTACTTATATATGTTATATTAGTCATTCACTTGCTGTTAACTGTAGACTTGGTATATGTATAATTTACTATATAGATTACAAAATACTAAAATACTATCCGTGTATAAGTTAAATTTGAGTCAAATAATTGTAATAACACAAATAAAAAGTCATTCTTAACATTTTGAAGTTTTAGTTGCTCAGTCATGTTCAACTCTTCTCAACCCCATGGAGTGTAGCCAACCATGCTCTGTCAGTAGGATTTTTCAGGCAAGAATACTGGAGTGGGTTGCCATTTCCTTCTCCAGCAGCTCTTAACATTTTAGGGCAGAATAAAATCAAAGGATTTTTAGCATTGTAGGGCAGAATAAATTCACATGTTAAAAAAAAAAAAAAAAACTTTGATAGCATATTTTCTAAAAATAGAATTATAACCTCAGATATGGACATGACAACACCTTTATGCCAGAAAGTGAAGAAGAACTAAAGAGCTTCTTGATGAAAGTGAAAGAGGAGAGTGAAAAAGTTGGCTTAAAGCTCAACATTCAGAAAACTAAGATCATAGCATCTGGTCCCATAACTTCATGGGAAATAGATGGGGAAACACTGGAAACAGTGTCAAACTTTATTTTTCTGGGCTCCAAAATCACTGCACATGGTAACTGCAGCCATGAAATTAAAAGATGCTTACTCCTTGGAAAGAAAGTTATGACCAACCTAGATAGCATATTCAAAAGCAGAGACATTACTCTGTCAACAAAGTTCCATCTAGACAAGGCTAAGGTTTTTCCAGTGGTCATGTATGGATGTGAGTTGAACTATAAAGAAAGCTGAGCGCCGAAGAATTGATGCTTTTGAACGGTGGTGTTGGAGAAGACTCTTGAGAGTCCCTGAACTGCAAGGAGATCCAACAGTCCATCCTAAAGGAGATCAGTCCTGGATGTTCATTGGAAGGACTGATGTTGAAGCCGAAAGTCCAAGACTTTGTCCACCTGATGTGAAGAGCTGATTCACTGGAAAAGACCCTGATGCTGGAAGGGATTGGGGGCAGGAGGAGAAGGGGATGACAGAGGATGAGATGGTTGGATGGCATCACTGAAGCAATGGACATGGGTTTGGGTAGACCCCAGGAGCTGGTGATGGACAGGGAGGCCTGGCATGCTGCCGTTCATGGGGTCACAAAGAGTCAGACACGACTGAGTGACTGAACTGAACTGAACTGAACAGTATAATGGAGCAGAATTAACAGAACTTTCTTGTTTTCCCTGTCAAAGTAGGGCAAGGGTTGGCTAGGTACTGAGACATGTAAATATGATAGTCTTTGAGCTAAAATCCCGCAGATAGTGGGAACTTCATGTATTCTTTTCTCAAATGACTTTTATCTTAATGTTTTTATGTTGGACAATCAAGCTGTAGTTTATTCTTCCTCATATGAAAGTTCAAGAAATACTAAATATAAATGCTGTAATATGACAAATATATTAAAATACTGGGTAAAGTATTTTATTTTGTCTTTTTTTTTGTGGTAGCAAATAAACATGGAAATCCTCATTATTTAAATAACCCAAGAATCAGATCAGATCAGATCAGATCAGTCGCTCAGTCGTGTCCTACTCTTTGTGACCCCATGAATCACAGCACGCCAGGCCTCCCTGTCCATCACCAACTCCTGGAGGTCACTCAGACTCACATCCATTGAGTCAGTGATGCCATCCAGCCATCTCATCCTCTGTCGTCCCCTTCTCCTCTTGCCCTCAATCCCTCCCAGCATCAGAGTCTTCTCCAGTGAGTCAATTCTTTGCATGAGGTGGCCAAAGTACTGCAGTTTTCAGCTTTAGCATCATTCCTTCAAAAGAAATCCCAGGGCTGATCTCCTTCAGAATGGACTGGTTGGATCTTCTTGCAGTCCAAGGGACTCTCAAGAGTCTTCTCCAACATCACAGTTCAAAAGCATCAATTCTTCAGCGCTCAGCCTTCTTCACAGTCCAGCTCTCACCTCCATACATGACCACAGGAAAAACCATAGCCTTGACTAGGCGAAACTTTGTTGGCAAAGTAATGTCTCTGCTTTTGAATATGCTATCTAGGTTGGTCATAACTTTCCTTCCAAGGAGTAAACATCTTTTCATTTCATGGCTGCAGTTACCATCTGCAGTGATTTTGGAGCCCAGAAAAATAAAGTCTGACACTGTTTCCAGTGTTTCCCCATCTATTTCCCTTGAAGTTATGGGACCAGATGCCATGATCTTAGTTTTCTGAATGTTGAGTTTTAAGCCAACTTTTTCACTCTCCACTTTCACTTTCATCAAGAGGCTTTTTAGTTCCTCTTCATTTTCTGCCATAAGGGTAGTGTCATCTGCATATCTGAGATTATTGATATTTCTCCTGGCAATCTAGACTCCAACTTGTATTTCTTCCAGTCCAGCGTTTCTCATGATGTACTCTGCATAGAAGTTAAATGAACAGGGTGACAATATACAGCCTTGACGTACTCCTTTTCCTATTTGGAACCAGTCTGTTGTTCCATGTCCAGTTCTAACTGTTGCTTCCTGACCTGCATACAAATTTCTCAAGACGCAGATCAGGTGGTCTGGTATTTGCATCTCTTTCAGAATTTTCCATAGTTTATTGTGATCCACACAATAGGCTTTGGCATAGTCAATAAAGTAGAAATAGATGTTTTTCTGGAACTCTCTTGCTTTTTCCATGATCCAGCAGATGTTGGCAATTTGATCTCTGGTTCCTCTGCCTTTTCTAAAACCAGCTTGAACATCAGGAAGTTCATGGTTCACATATTGCTGAAGCCTGGCTTGGAGAATTTTGAGCATTACTTTACTAGCATGTGAGATGAGTGCAAGTGTGCGGTAGTTTGAGCATTCTTTGGCATTGCCTTTCTTTGGGATTGGAATGAAAACTGACCTTTTCCAATCCTGTGGCCACTGCTGAGTTTTCCAAATTTGCTGGCATATTGTGTGCAGCACTTTCACAGCATCATCTTTCAGGATTTGGAATAGCTCAACTGGAATTCCATCACCTCAGTAATCCAAGTCTATTTCCCAACCAGTAACGCTGAGATAGCTGAAATTGAACAGTTCTATGAAGGCCTACAAGACCTTTTAGAACTAACACCCAAAAAAGATGTCCTTTTCATTCTAGGGGACTGGAATGCAACAGTAGGAAAACAAGAAACACCTGGAGTAACAGGCAAATTTCGCCTTGGAATACGGAATGAAGCAGGGCAAAGACTAATAGAGTTTTGCCAAGAAAATGCACTGGTCATAACAAACACCCTCTTCCAGTAACACAAGAGAAGACTCTATACATGGACATCACCAGATGGTCAACACCGAAATCAGATTGATTATATTCTTTGCAACCAAAGATGGAGAAGCTCTATACAATCAGCAAAAACAAGACCAGGCACTGACTGTGGCTCAGACCATGAACTCCTTATTGCCAAATTCAGACTTAAATTGAAGACAGTAGGGAAAACCACTAGACCATTCAGGTATGACCTAAACCCAAGTATACCTAATACAAAAAAAAAAATAATAACAACAACTAAAGCAACATTTCTACAGGAAATATAAGAATTTTAAAATATCAGGGTGATTAAAACTTTCTGAGTTTAGTTATAACCAGTTTGTGAAGAGTATTGACTGAGCGCTTAGTGATTTTGTATATTTACTATGGCGAGGAAATTCAAAAACAGGTGGATGATTAACATGAATAAATTTGATTTTTTTCTAAAAAGTAAAGAGGATGGATAGAAGTAGAGAATAGAGTGCTGAAAGAGAAACAATTTATAAACCTGGTGTAATGAAATAATGAGGTCTGAGTAAAAAGAAAAATGCAGATGAGGAAATAGCCAGATTCTGGAGACATTTCTGCTTAATCTTTCTACTAAATAGGGTAAAGACTTTGTTTACAAAATCTTTCAAAAGTGTCAGACATTGGTAATTCCCTGCATTTGTGTATTTTTATGTCTGCAATAAAGTATGTTTGAGATAAAGCGATCTTACAGGTCAGTATTGCAATGGTATCTAGTATAGCTTTCCACTGGTTTACACAGGGAGAATTACTCCTGTAATAAAAAACAGGGGAGGCGAGGAAAGTAAGAGCAGCGAGAACAGAAAAATTTCTAACTTCAAACCAATGTAACCAGTTTGCATATGAATTTTTAAAAGAATAACACCACTATCTTTTTTCACCTGCTCATTAATGAGTAATACCTTGAGTATTTTGTACCCTCTAAGAGAAGAGTGAAAAAGTTGTCTTAAAACTCAACATTCAGAAAACTAAGGTCTTGGCATCCAGTTCTATCATTTCATGGCAAAACAGATGGGGAAACAATGGAAACAGTGAGAGGTTTTATTTTTGGTGGGGGAGGGGGCTCCAAAATCACTGCAGATAGTGACTGCAGTCATGAAATTAAAAGATGCTTGCTCCTTGGAAGAAAAGCTATGTCCAACCTTGACATCATATTAAAAAATAGAGACATTACTTGGCCGACAAAGGTCCATCTAGTCAAGGCTGCGGTTTTTCCAGTGGTCATGTATGGATGTGAGAGTTGGACCACGAAGAAAGCTGAGCACAGAAGAATTGATGCTTTTGAACTGTGGTGTTGGAGAAGACTCTTGAGAGTCCCTTGGACTGCAAGGAGATCAAACCAGCCCATCCTAAAGGAAATCAGTCCTGATTGTTCACTGGAAGGATTGATGTTGAAGCTGAAACTCCAATACTTTGGCCACCTGATAAGAACTGACTCATTGGAAAAGACCCTGACACTGGGAAAGATTGAAGGCAGGAAGAGAAGGGGATGACAGAGGCTGAGATGGTTGGATAGCGTCACTGACTGGATGGACATGAGTCTGAGCAAGTGCTGGGAGTTGGTGATGGGCAGGGAACCCTGGCGTGCTGCATCCATGGGGTCACAAAGAGTCGGACGTTACTGAGTGACTGAAGTGAACTAAGTAGGGAAACCACTAATTTAATAAATCTCCTGCAAATAGTTTACTTGAGTTTTCTAAATATATTAATCTAGTGCTTTAATATTTCCATCACCTGTAAAAGGCCCCACTCCCACACCTTCCCTAGACAAACACTAATCTTCTATCTCTAAAATTTGCATGGATATACCACATTTTATTAATCCATTGATGGACATTTAAGTTGTTCATATTTTTTGAACTGATGAATAGTTTTGCCATGCGTTGCATATCTGTGCCTTTCTGTGGGCATATGCTTCCCCTTGGCTGGATTCCTAACAGTGAAATTGATGTGTTATATTTTAAGTTTATAGTTAACTTTTTCAGAAACCATCAAACTGTTTCTCAAAATCGCTGCATCATCTTACATTTCCAAGAGCAACATATGAGGGCTTCAGTTTCTCCAATCCCTCATAAACACTTTTTATGATCTCTTTTTGATTATACACATCCAAGTGGATATATAGTGGTATCTTACTAAAGACATTTATTTAAAGCTGGTGATGGTGTGGTGGTTTTGTTATTCATGAATTTATGTTGAATTTTGTATGCTGCTTTCTATATCTAGTGTAATATGTTTTTCCTCTCTGATCTGTGAATGTTTTGAATGTATATCCTAATATTAATATATCTTACATTTCTGGACTAAACAATGTTGCCAGAAGGGTCTGAGCACTGTCAGAATTGGTTGATATATATTTTGCTTAGTAATTTTCCTTTTTTTTTCCTTTATACTTTGGGTTGTAATTTTCTTCTGTATACTAACACAATCAATCATTTTTAATGAAGATTATACCATAGCATGAACACTAATGAGTCAATTTACTTTTCTGTGTCTTCTTGAAACAGTTTTATGTAGAATTTCTTTAATTAGGTTGTCTAAATTATCGACATTTCCAAATGCATTTATATAAAATTGTAATAGTCTATTGCTGTCTTTATTACTAACTCTTGTTGCCACTCCCATTCCAATCCCTTATATTACCAGGACCTTAGAAAAATGTGTTTCCTAAGATCCCTTCATATTATACATATTGTTATTATCCAGTATTTTAATTCCAACTTGTTTTATTTTCCACCCAAATTATTCATTATTTATGTTATGTTTATGCTGTCAATCAGTGATAAACTTTTGATTGCCAAATTCTTTGATCAAATTTCCTTCTTGAATCTCTGATACTGGGTTCATTTTCTTTCTTTCTAAAAAATTTTATTTAGGGTTTTTTGTTGTATTGGGGAACTTACGATGTCAGTGGAAAGTTTTGTGGTTTATTATTTGTTTGTTGGCCTATAACTTCATTGTGAATCATTATTTGTTTATTTTCTTTTTGGTTATATGACTTGCTGAATTCCTTGGAGCATAATATAAAATCAATATTTTTAATGCAAATGGTTTTTAGGAAGCACCAGGGAAGGGAGGGAAGCTGTGTCAAGCAGAGGTTTATTAGGCTGAACTACAGTTTTAAATGTGGCCGCCATTGAACCCATGGAGCTCCGAAGCTGTAGGATGGCCCTTCACTGTTTCTCTGAGTTGAGATAAGGCAGCTGAGCCTCCTTTTTCCATGTGCATCAGTCTTTGGACCCCAGCTGCCTCAGGGAAGGGCTGCTGATTTGAGTGGATGGAGGCAGCTCTCCACAGTGAGGGTAATTCCTGAGGAAGGCTGATAATTGCAGTCAATCTGCTGAGAGCATTTACAGTGAGGGGAGTTAAAAATCATCCATTTGTAAAGTGTGATCTGGATAGAATATGAGCGTGCCCCTATTGGTTCAAAACAATCTACAGTATTGGGAATTCCCTGGTGGTCCAGTAGTTAGGACTCCACGCTTCCACTGCATGGACCATGGGTTCAATACCTGGTCAGGGAACGAAGGTCCCACATGCTTTGTGGCCAAAAAGTAAATAAATAATCAAGAGAATTTTCTCAAGACTTTTGGGTTTTTCGGTTTTCGTTTTTTTTTTTTTTCTGGTGTGAACTATGAACCTGTCATAATTTAAAGTAGCCTTTCTTTTCTGCCGGGTTTCCCTGGTGGCTCAAATGGTAAAGAAATTGCCAGCAATCCAGGAGACCCGGGTTCCATCTCTGGGTCCGAAGATCCCCTGGAGTGAGAAATGGCAACCCACTCTAGGCAAGGTATTCTTGCCTAGAGAATTCCATGGGCAGACGAACCTGGTGGGCTGCAGTCCATGGAATCACAAAGAGTCAGACACAACTGAGTGACTAATACTTTTCTGTTAATAGTTGTTTTGGTTGTTTTTCAGTTATGTTTGGTTCCTTCCTTCTTTCTGCTTCTTTATAATTCTATTTGGTATTAATGTTAATTCCTGAATCAGAGGAAAAATGCTTTTAGTTAACTTTTTAAAAAAATTCTTAAACATTACCTCTTATTCCAGCATTTACTGTCATCTTCTGATAATTCTATAGGATATATATTGAATTTACTAATTTTATCTCTGGACATATTAAACTGTCTTTAATATTTTAGTACTTTTTTCTCTATGCCCTCTTTGTCTACAATTAATTGATATATCTTGCAGTTATTTAGCATTTCCTTCAGCAAAATTTAAATTCTGATTTATCCATGCAACTAAACTTTTGTTACAATCTTTATTATTTCCCAAAATTAGGTTTTTATAGAAATCTTTCTACTATTTGAATAGAATCTTCTTTTCTAATGTTTAAATTTTAATCATGTTTTAGTTATATCTTAATATACTATAGGTGAGTTTCAGGGTCCAAATCCACAGATTGTTTTTCTGATGATTCTCACTTAGGTTGACTTGAAGTGAAAGTGAAAGTTGCTCAGTCGTGTCTGACTCTGTGCAACTCCATGGACTATAAAGTCCATGGAATTCTCGAAGCCAGAATACTGTGGTAAGTAGCCTTTCTCTTCTCCAGGGGATCTTCCCAACCCAGGGATCGAACCCAGGTCTCCTGCATTGCAGGCAGATTCTTTACCAACTGAGCCAAAGGGAAGATTGACTTATTTCTTTATAAAAATTATAAATTTGGTGAGGTCAGTATTATGCTTGGAAGCCCAAGTTGCATAGTGATAAAGAATCCACCTGCCAATGCAGGAGACACAAGAGACGTGGATTATATCCCTGAGTCAGAAAGACGCCCTGGAGGAGGGCATGGCAATCCATTCCAGTAATCTTGCTTGGAAAATCCCATGGACAGAGGAGCCTGGTGGTCTTCAGTCCAGGATTTGGACACATCCAAAGAGTTGGACACAGCTGGGCAGTTTGTCTCGGACTTAAGGTAGTTCACTCCATAAATTTTTGTTTCTTATCTGAGCCACTTCAGTGTTAATACCCAGAAAATAATGTTAATTTCCATGGCTTGTATATTCCTGGGTCATTCAGGAATTATGAACTCAAGTTCTTTTAAAAACGAGCCTATGATTATGAATTTCAGTGTAGAATCTTATACCTCCAGAGCTCAAGCCAAACCATAGACACATCTTATTCCTTCCTCTGACAACATGGGAGATTTATTCCAGATCCTTGAGTTATGGCTCTTTATGTCTGTGTTGGTGTATGTAATGGGGATGGGAGTGGTGTCTAGGCCTCAGTTCTCCAGGTAAAGACCTGCCTAAGGTGTTGGCACCCCACCCCAGTACTTTTGCCTGGAGAATCCCATGGATGGAGGAGCCTGGTGGGCTCCAGTCCATGGGGTCGCTAGGGGTCAGACACAACTGAGCGACTTCACTTTCACTTTTCACTTTCATGCATTGGAGAAGGAAATGGCAACCCACTCCAGTGTTCTTGCCTGGAGAATCCCAGGGACGGGGGAGCTTGGTGGGCTTCCGTCAATGGGGTCGCACAGAGTCGGACACGACTGAAGCGACTTAGCAGCAGTAGCAGCAAGGTGTTTCACATCCTACTGATCCCCCAAAATATAAGTTCCTTGATTTTGAAGATAGGTAAGCTCCCCTCAAGACAGCAACAGTGGTCATTTCCCTCTTGTTCTAGTTTTCAGCTTGTCTTCAATGTGGTTTCTTGAAAATATTTTCACAAGTTTGGGTACATATTTTAGTCAGTTTTAACTGTTTTATTACAAGTAGTTGTTTTTTTTTTTTTAAATCTAGTTTGTTATTCATAGTTCTGGAAATAGAAAAATAGAAGTCCAGATATTTAACAAGCAACAGTACTTAAAGCTCCAGAGGTCATGGGATATTGGACACTTTGATTTTCAATTAAGGAGTCATTTAACATTCTCCCTCTAAAGCTATTTCCATTAGAAATCTTAAAATATTTCATGAGTTTTTGGAAAAATAACTTTTCAGAAACTATATTGAGCAATTAATCAAAAGGTAAAATACTTAACTATATTACCTATAGTTACCTATATTACCTATAGTTTTACCTAATACAACTAAATATTAGTTTTATTGAAGGAATGGTTGCATGCTACCAATAATTTAAGTGAAAAAACATACCATTTCAGTTAGTTAAGTATATGAATTTTATTTTTTCACTCTTATTTTGTGTTAGCTTTTTGGAACAACCACATTCTAAAATTGATTATTCCAGGCCATGTATATCACATTAAAGCACTACATCACTATAATTGCTGGTGTAAGAGCTCTAAATTTCCTGACTCTCTGGAGATAATCATCGGCATTATGTTTGTGAAGAGGTGTGTGTGTGAGTGTGTGTGTGTGTCTTTTCCATGAGCCTGGAAAGAAGCTTTTAGACATTTTGTATTCTGAGAATCAAAGAGAGAAAATTGGTTACATTGATAGCAGGAGAAAAACAAGAGAAAAAGAAAATGAAAAGAGGATTAAAATAATTTGGATACTGTCAGAGAGAAACTGTACTGGATAGGTTATGTAGACAAGGAAGACTTTTATCAACATTACTATAATAGAAGGAGACAGATTGAATGCAACTTTGTTGAAACAAAGGTCAGGAAAGTTTTTCAGCACTAGATGGACAGGTGAAAGATTACTGCAGGACACGGGAAGAGGTTGTTGAATGGGAGTAAGCCTACTGCTTGCTAATGTTTGCATACTGAACTTAGACTTAAGACACTTCCTCAGAGCCTGGGAGGGGTACTGTCTGTCTTTTTTTTTTTTTTTTTTTTAATTGGGGTATAGATGATTTACAATGTTGTGTTAGCTTCAGGTGTACAACAAAGTGAATACATAAATATACATATATGTATATACATATCCATTCTTTTTTCAGATTTTTCCCTTATAAGTTATTACAGAAAATCAATTAGAGTTCCTTGTGCTGTATAGTAGGTCATTACTCAGATCAGAACAGATCAGTCGCTCAGTCGTGTCCGACTCCCTGCGACCCCATGAACTGCAGCACGCCAGGCCTCCCTATCCATCACCAGCTCTCGGAGGTCACTCAGACTCACATTCATCGAGTCAGTGATGCCATCCAGCCATCTCATCCTCTGTCGTCCCCTTCTCCTCCTGCCCTCAATCCCTCCCAGCATCAGAGTCTTCTCCAATGAGTCAACTCTTCGCATGAGGTGGCCAAAATACTGGAGTTTCAGCTTTAGCATCATTCCTTCCAAAGAAATCCCAGGGCTGATCTCCTTCAGAATGGACTGGTTGGATCTCCTTGCAGTCCAAGGGACTCTCAAGAGTCTTCTCCAACACCACAGTTCAAAAGCATCAATTCTTCGGTGCTCAGCCTTCTTCACAGTCCAGCTCTCACATCCATACTAGTTATCTGTTATATGTATATTAGTGTTTATATGTTAATTCATCTTCAGATTTATCTCTTTCCCTACATTTCCAGTCTGGTAAAAATAAATTTGATTTGAGATCTGTGAGTGTGTTTCTATTTGTGCATAAGTTCACTTGTATTATTTCTTATTAGATTCCACTTGATAATTGTATTTCAAGGGACAGCTCACGTCCTGCAGAAAGACAGCTATGGGTTGAAAAACTGATGAGAGACTAGGAGACAAACTTATGTTTCAAAGGGACAATGAAAGAATTTACAGTTTTAAATTTTATAACAGTGTTCTAAGAAAAGGCAGGTCAGGGGCCTAGAAACAGGTAGATAAAGTTTAGTCCTAAGCTTGCTTATGCCTTGTTGAATGCTGTGCACAGTACTAGAAGTGAGGGGTAATAGGATTATCCTGGGAATTCAAAGAGTTCCCAGCACCTTGCTGGAAATAAGTGTGACTGCTCAAGTTCTTGTGATAGTCTGCATTCTCTGGAAAGCACACACTAGGACTTCATGGGGCCACTCCTCAACCACAGCATTAAGGAGCAGCAGCAAGAAACAGCTGGACTGTGTTATTTGTACTCGCTCACTACTTAATAGGGCTTCCCAGATAAAGAAATTGCAGGTAAAGAAATTGCCTGCAATGCAAGAGACCCTGGTTCAGTTCCTGGGTCAAGAAGATCTGCTGGAGAAGGGATAGGCTACCCACGCCAGTATTCTTGGGCTTCCCTCATGGCTCAGCTGGTAAAGAATCCGCCTGCAATGTGGGAGCCCTGGGTTCTATTCCTGGTTTGGGAAGATCCCCGGGAGAAAGGAATGGCTACCCACTCTAGTATTATGGCCTGGAGAATTCCATGGACTATATAGACCATGGGGTTGCAAAGAGTCAAACATGACTGAATGACTTTCACTTTCACTGCTTTATATTTTAAGTACCCAACAAATTTGAATGATTGGAGGAGAAAATACAGAATTCCAAGAGAGAATTATCTGGCTCCTTATCTGAAAAGAAATGATAAAAACTGTTTGCTTGGGGAGGGAAATAGAAATGAGATGTGATATTTATACCTAATTACACGGAGGAGATCCAACCATTCCATCCTAAAGGAGATCAGTCCTGGGTGTTCATTGGAAGAACTGATGTTGAAGCTGAAACTCCAATACTTGGGTCACCTCATGGGAAGAGCTGACTCATTGGAAAAGACCCTGATGCTGGAAAAGATTAGGGCAGGAGGAGAAGGGGACGACAGAGGATGAGATGGTTGGATGGCATCACTGACTCAATGGACATGGGTTTGGGTGAACTCTGGGAGTTGGTGATAGACAGGGAGGCCTGGTGTGCTGTGGTTCATGGTGTCTCAAAGAATCGGACATGACTGAGTGACTGAACTGAACTGAACAGTGCCCATGGTTTTGCTGTTTGTTCTCATATTCTTTTTCCAAGTTATCCCCCTGAATTGTCAGTGTTCGAGTTCTTTATATATACAGAAGTTCTTAAGTTTGATTTAATTTGACTAATTTAATATTTAAAGGGAAATAGTTATTGTTGCATTACATAAGTCAAATTTGTGTTTTATTTTTAAAGGAAAACACTTTTATTAAATATTTCAGAGTAGATGGCATGGAAAGTGTTTTAGTTCCATAGGTTGATTAAGACATCATGAGACAAAGTACTTTTTTTTGCAACAGATCTATCCTTTGGAGAATGCATCATTGATTATTAATTTTTGTATTACATCAAGAGTTACTCAAGGATGGAAGATTTCATAGAACTAGAAAGAATATGAATCATCATACCTCACAGGTGTATAAACTGTAAAATTCAAAGATCAGTGTCCCAAGTATGCATTTATTTTTTTACTTATTTTTTTATTGTTAGGAATATATGTTTCATGACTATAGTTTTAGAGTAACACTACATTGAAAGTGAGGTGAAAGAGTGAAAGTGTTAATGGCTCAGTTGTGTCTGACTCTGCAATCCCATGGACTGTAGCCCACTAAGTTCCTCTGTCCGTGGAATTCTCCAGGCAAGAATACTGGAATGGGTAGCCATTCTCTTCTCCAGGGGATCTTCCTGACCCAGGGATTGAAACCTGGGTCTCCTGCATTGCAGGCAGATTCTTTACTGTGTCTGTGTCTCTAGGGAAGCCCAATACTATGTTAGACTGCTATCAAAAGAAGAGATTATGATTAAAATTCTGTATTATACAAGAAAACTGACAGTGATAAAAAATAGTTTCAAATTGTTATCTAATTGAGAAGAAATATAACATTTGCAAGTAAATTATGCATATTTTTTGTTGTTCTACATGAATTAGACCTGAAGAAATCCACAATATCAAATAATTATTTTAAATTATTATCAAAGGATTTTTAGAACCAATTAACTGGATGGTATCCTAAAAATTCATTCAGGTACATGAAAAATGTTAAGATCACAACTGGTAGAAACATTCTTAGCTTTACCAGTTGCAAACTTTGGTGAAAAAAGTCATACATTTTCTCAAAAGACTAAATTAAAATACATGGAAAAGTATTTCTCAGAAGGATATGAGAAAGAAAGAATAAAGTAAAGATGTATTATAGTTAGGTTGGTGTAACAAATATCATGGATTATAAGAAATTATACCATAAAAACACACCAGCACTAAGAGAGGTAATTACTGTCTTCCTCATCATGCTGGGACGAGTTATCCTTTTTCACCTCTTCCCTCACTGGGCACCCTTTTCAGTTTTGCTGATATTTTTCAATTCAGGGCCTCTGAATATTTAAGTGACTCAAGACAGTCCTCAGGTCTTCTCTGTTCTCAATGTGGTCTCTTGAGTTTCCATGTTCTGAACACTTTCAATTTGCTAATGACTCTCACATTTGCACTTCCAGCCCTTATGTCTCACCAGATTTTATTTTGATCCACTGCTCGTAAAACATCAACTATCTAATAGGAGCCACATCAAAAGAACTTTTAATTATCCTCCACAAACTCTCTTCTTCCCTGTCATGGCTGATCTCAGTAAGACATCTAACCCACTATTTAGTCCATCACTCCAAAATGCTTAGAGTAATACTTAACTGATCTCTCTTCCTCTCTCTCTCTCACTCAGTCACACACTTTCATCATTTGTTGACAAAGCTAAACAATTAATCCCCGTTACTCCTATGGGATTTTACTCTGGCTACTTGTCTCGTGTCATTTTCTACCCTGTTTTCTTCACTCATTCTCTTTCAGTCTAATCAACATCTTTATTGTCCTTCTAACTTGCCAACAAACACAAGTTTAGAGATGTTCTACTTTTTGTTTTCTGGGATATAGTTCTTTTAGATATTTTACAGTATGACTTATGTTATTTGAGTCTCTGATCTGTTAGGCAACTCCTTAGAGATGCCTTCTCTGCCTTTCCTATCCAAAATAACCCTCCTATCGTGATTTTTGTTTTTTTATTTAATGTCATAAATTACTTATTTAATGTTGCTCATGTAAGTGCTATGAATCTGTGATAACTCTCTTGCATTTTATTCTATTTTTGATTTTTCTGTCTGTTGGTTTTGCTTCTATTTCTCCTTTAGAATGCAAGCTCTGATAGCCAGAACTTACTACAGTGTTCTTAGTTGCCAGAATTGTGTCTGGTGAACTTAGCTGTGCCGTTAATGTTTGTTCAGCGAATAAGTGAATGGTAGCAGAGAGAATGGTATAATATCAAAAAGAAATTTACTTATAGATGTATAAAACCTAATAAGGTCCTGTAATTTGTGCATGCATGCTAAGTTGCTTCAGTCGTGTCCCACTCGGTGCAACGCTATGGATTGCAGCCCGCCAGGTTCTCTGTCCATGGGGTTCTCTAGGCAAGAATACTGGAGTGGGTTGCCATACCCTCCTCCAGGGGAATTTCCCTACCTAGGGTCCATCTCTTATGTCTCCTGAATTGCTTGGTGGGTATTTTACCACTAGCGCCACCTGGGGTGTCCTGTAATTGACTGTAGGTGAAGATGTATCATAAAGAAGGACTTCTAAATGTATTCTTTCTGTTTAGATTGAGACTTATTTCACGCTTTGTATTTAAACGAGCCTATAACCAATTATTCATTGTTTACCTACCTTTCTCTTTTGCTTGCTGATTAGTAAACATTCCTTATGTATGAAGAATATAACTTTTTACTAATCACATATATTATAAATACATTTATCATTTTGCATTTTAATTTCATATAAATTTTATATATAAAAATTCAGTATAGTCAGAATGTATTTTTTTTTCCTTTAATGGCCTACGCTTTTTTATGACTAGTTTATAAAACCTCTCCCAACTCAAAGGTTACAATTTTTTTTTTAACTTCCATATGTTTTCTTCTTGTAATTTTTTTGGTTACTTATGTTAAAGCTGCAGCCATGAAATTAAAAGACACTTACTCCTTGGAAGAAAAGTTACGACCAACCTAGATAGCATATTCAAAAGCAGAGACATTACTTTGCCAACAAAGGTCCGTCTAGTCAAGGCTATGGTTTTTCCAGTGGTCACTATGGATGTGAGTGTTGAACTCCAAAGAAAGCTGAGCACAGAAGAATTGATGCTTTTGAACTGTGGTGTTGGAGAAGACTCTTGAGAGTCCCTTGGACTGAAAGGAGATCCAACCAGTCCATTCTAAAGGAGTTCAGTCCTGGATGTTCTTTGGAAGGAATGATGCTAAAGCTGAAAGTCCAGTACTTTGGCCACCTCATGCAAAGAGTTGACTCATTGGAAAAGACTGCTGGGAGGTATCGGGGGCAGGAGAAGAAGGGGATGACAGAGGATGAGATGGCTGGATGGCATCACTGACTCAATGGACGTGAGTTTGAGTGAACTCTGGGAGTTGATGATGGATACAGGGGCCTGGCGTGCTGCGATTCATGGGGTCTCAAAGAGTCGGACATAACTGAGCAACTGAACTGAACTGACGTTATAGCTTTGACACATTTGGTTTTATTTTTAATATAAGGAATGAAGCAGGGCTTCTTGTTTTTCCTATCTACCCACTTTTCCCCACATAATTTCCTCCCAATTCTTTTTCTTAATTTCATTTTTGTTTCTGGATTCTTGACCCTGGAATCACTTCTATTAATAGCTGCCTATTGTATTATAAACAAGAATAGTAACATTAAATTAAATTGAAGTTGTTTTTTTTTTTAATAAAAGTTAGAATCTGAACTGGGTTATCAGAATTCATTTATGATGCAAAGAAAAATAGAGAAAATTGTCATATATTGTACTTAACAGCCTTCACCCTAAAAATTTAGTCTAACATGAAATATTTACAGGTAGAATGAAGGCATATTGCAATACCTTTACCAGTAAAGTTTACTGCTTTGTGTTGTCTTTTGAAATGTCTGAGTGAAAATATTTACATATTACTATACAAAAAATTACATTTATGGTTCTGGGTGGGATTTGGAACCCTTCCCTCCAGATTTGGTTTCAAATCTACAACCAAACTGGTGAATAATCAGTTTTCTAAATTTCTCTCTTCCTTGTCTCTCCATAGGTATTCACTGAGGATTCTTTAGTAGATTTGAGCTTTGTGTCAGTTATAAAAGTATGAGAAATGCTATTAAAGGGTAGGAGAGAATCCATTCAGCTCTGCAAACTGGATTGCAAATAAGATCACTGAAAACAACTTCCCTAGTGACCTCATTTTGAGTGGTTTGCCTTGTTTTTATAAAAGAATGCACTTGAAAGAAAAGGAAGCCAGAATCTCAGGAGATAATGAGATAGAACCAAGTGAAGATCTGTGGAGTGAAAGGAGTTGGTTATCATGAAAAAACAATGATGTTCTGACAGGAATATAGTAGAATATTTATTGGAAAAACCCAGACAGTGTTATACATTTTATACTGAAATGTATTCTTTTCTTCTTAATAGTAATAGAAATGTCTTTACATCTTCATAACATATAAACCTACTTATTAAAACATTGCATTTCATGAACTTCAATGTCTAAGTTGTTACTGGAAAACGTATTTGCTTACACATTATTTCACTGTGGAACAGTGCCTTCCTGTTCCTATGGGGTGCTGCCTTGAAAATATCCTTATCCTTAATAATTTAGCCTATTAAAAATGATAAATCAATTGACAGTGCTTAGGCATTTCGCCATATCTATTTCCTTGCTGATTCCTTAATTTCTCCCACAGTTTTAATAAGGAGAATTATTTTATTATTTTTGCTTTTATTATCCCAGATTTTTGTTTGTTCAAGGTGGGCCAGTGGTGCCTATGTGAGGTTTCTATTTGTAAGAATTTTTTGTGTGGGTATCCAATCTCTGCTACAATCATCAGATCTAGTCAAAAAGACAGAAAGTTGAAAATATTAGTCAATGCAAATACTGCCATCTTTGGGAATATGGTCATAACTAGGGGTGTTAGTGGAAGGAAATCTGGAGCCCCTTTGTCCTGTGGGCCTCAGATCTTGAAGGAACTGATCACTGAAAGAATAGACAACTAAAATTAGGCAGACTGAGTGACTGATCACACATAAAGAAAAAATAGAGAGAACACCTCTAGAGAGAGGTGAGCCATGCCCAGGGGAGGCAAATGGGCCTGGAGGGTGGGTACAGTTTTTAAGGCAGGGTAATTTGCATAATCCAGGGGGTCATTGATTGACAGCTGTAGGTTATATAACAAGATGCTCTACCTCACATGTCCTTCTCATAATTCAGTCTGTTATAATTAAATGTATTCATGAAATGTTTATGAACAGTTGAGTCCAATGGCCGCCAAAGATTACCTTAGTACAGGATAGTGTAAAGTGTCCCCTGGAGAAGTAATAGGCTACCCACTCCACTATTCATGGGCTTCCCTGTTGGCTCAGACTGTTAAGAATCTGCCTGTAATGTGCGAGACCTGGGTTCAATCCCTGAGTTCAGAAGATCTCCTGGAGGAGAGCATGGCAACCCACTCCAGTACCCTTGCCTGGAGAATCCCCATGAACAGAGAAGCCTGGTGGGCTGCAGACCATGGGATCACAAAGAGTCAAACACAACTGAGTGACTCAGCACAGCACAGTGTAAGGTGTGCACACATGCTGGGGTAGGGAAAGTCCAACCACTTGTCTGGTGGGGAGTTTTTATGGCCCCCCTGATTATTTTTAGAGTACTGGTGGAAGTATTAGGAGAGGGCTGGTAAATTGCTTGGTGGGATTAGACAGCTATTGAACAATTAGCTGAAGGAGTCACCTCTCATTGCTCTCAGCTAACTTCCTGCCTATCAGAGGGATCTTCAAGGACCAAGGAGCTGAGATTTGTCTCCTTGTAAATAAGAAAACTGAGGCCCAGAGGCCAGAACTGACTTGCTCAAAGTCACAGAGCCAGTTCATATCAGAACCAAGACCAGAACACACAGTCCTTAACCCTAACGATATGCTTAAATGAAAAGGACATCCAAGTTATCTTCTAGCCCAACTACTCTGGTCCTGTAACACAACTGCTCCTTTTCTCCTTCTGCTAAAACAGGCCCCAGTTGATCATACAGATCACCAGTGACCTCCTGCTCTTTGACGAAACATGCCAGGTCTCCCTCTGCACCTGGCATCTCCACCTGACATTGTGGCTCAATTTTTCTGTGGCAGCATGAACCCCTCTTCCCTATTTTCCCCACATTTCATTCTGTTTCCCTTATAAAAAGGAAAAAAGAGTAACACATTTATGGTTACATATAGTAAAGAGGTCTCAGACTTTACCTGCCTCCTGAGAAATCTGTATGCAGGTCAAGAAGCAACAGTGAGAACCAGACAAGGAGCAACAGACTGGTTCCAAATTAGGAAAGGAATATATCAAGGCTGTATATCGTCACCCTGCTTATTTGACTTATATGCAGAGCACATCATGCAAAATGCCAGGCTGGATGAAGTACAAGCTGGAATCAGGATTGCCTGGAGAAGTATCTATAACCTCATATACACAGATGACACCACCCTTATGGCAGAAAGTGAGGGAGAACTAGAGTCTCATGATGAAAGTAAAAGAGATTGAAAAATTTGGCTTAAAACTAAACATTCAAAACCTAAGATCTTGGCATCTGGTCCCATCACTTCATGGCAAATCTATGGGGAAACAATGGAAACAGTGACAGACTTCATTTTTCTGGGCTCCAAAATCTGTGGACGGTGACTTCAGCCATGAAATTAAAAGATGCCTGCTCGTTGGAAGAAAAGCTATGACCAATCTAGACAGCATATTAGAAGCAGAGACATTACTTTGCAAAAGAAGGTCCATCTAGTCAAAGCTATGTTTTTTTTTTACAGTAGTCATATATGGATGTGAAAGTTGGACTATTCGGAAGGCTGAGCGTCGAAGAATTGATGCTTTTGAGCTGTGGTGTTGAAGACTCTTGAGAGTCCCATGAATTGCAGGACGATCCAATGAGTCCATCCTAAAGGAAATCAGTCCTGAATATCCATTAGAAAGACTGACTTTCAGGCTGAAACTCCAATACTTTTGCCACCTGACGCGAAAAACTGACTCATTGGAAAAGACCCTGAACTGGGAAAGATTGAAGGCAGGAGAAGGGAACGACAGGATGAGATGGTTGGATGGGATCGCTGACTCAATGGACAAGAATTTGAGCGAGTTCTGGGAGTTGGTGATGGACAGGGAAGCCTGGCATGCTGCAGTCCATGGGGTCACAGAGTCAGACATGACTGAGCAGCTGGACTGAACTGATGACCAAAACATTCTTTCACCTCTTACACTGTTGGTGGGAATGCAAACTAGTACAGCCACTATGGAGAATAGTGTGGAGATTCCTTAGAAAACTGGAAATAGAATTGCCTTATGACCCAGCAATCCCACTGCTGGGCATACACACCAAGGAAACCAGAATTGAAAGAGACACGTGTACCCCAATGTTCATCTCAGCACTGTTTATAATAGCCAGGACATGGAAGCAACTATATGTCCATCAGCAGATGAAAGGATAAAGAAAGCTTTGGTACATATACACAATGGAGTGTTACTCAGCCATTAAAAAGAATACATTTGAATTAGTTCTAATGAGGTGGATGGAACTGGAGCCTATTATACAGAGTGAAGTAAGCCAGAAAGAAAAACACAAATACAGTATACTAACGCATATATATGGAATTTAGAAAGATGGTAACAATCACCCTGTATGCAAGACAGCACAAGAGACACTGATGTATAGAACAGTCTTTTGGACTCTGTGGAAGAGGGCAAGGGTGGGATGATTTGGAAGAATGGTATTGAAACATGTATATTATAACATGTGAAATGAATTCCCAGTCCAGGTTCGATGTATGATACAGGCAGCTTGGGGCTGGTGTGCTGAGATGACCCAAAGGGATGGTATGGTGAGGGAGGTGGGAGGGGGGTTCAGGATTGGGAGTACATGTACACCTGTGGTGGATTCATGTTGATGTATGGCAAAACCAATACAATATTGTAAAGTAACTAGCCTCCAATTAAAATAAATGAATTTATATTTTTAAAAAAGTTCTTTCAGTTTTTAACTAAAAATAAAAACAAATTTTTCATTTTCACCTAGAACTTTATTGAATAACACACATATAATTTTGTTTCTTCTGCCATTTTTCAGGCAACTTCATATTTCTACCTTCACTAAACTTTTTTTTTTTTTTTTAAAGATTTTGAGCAAAGAACTATTCTAGGTACCTTTTGCAGTCTTCCATGGGATTTGCATTTTTTCCATTAAGAGAATGGCCATGGGAAGGTGCAATGTCTGGTGAAGTAATAAAACATGATATGTCTAAAACATTACTTTCTTTTTTTTCCTTTTTTTGACTTCAATATAAAAGTAGCTACATCAAAGTCCACCAATTTTGATTTTTTAAAAAAATGCTCACTGATATGACAGCTATCACAATACAGTCTAACAAAATTGTTTTGGATAAAGTTAAACACAACTTTGGAAGGAAAGTTATGACCAACCTAGATAGCATATTCAAAAGCAGAGACATTACTTTGCCAACAAAGGTTCGCCTAGTCAAGGCTATGGTCTTTCCTGTGGTCATGTATGGATGTGAGACTGGACTGTGAAGAAGGCTGAGCGCTGAAGAACTGATGCTTTTGAACTGTGGTGTTGGAGAAGACTCTTGAGAGTCCCTTGGACTGCAAGGAGATCCAACCAGTCCATTCTGAAGGAGATCAACCCTGGGATTTCTTTGGAAGGAATGATGCTAAAGCTGAAACTCCAGTATTTTGGCCACCTCATGCGAAGAGTTGACTCATTGGAGAAGACTCTGATGCTGGGAGGGATTGGGGGCAGGAGGAGAAGGGGATGACAGAGGATGAGATGGCTGGATGGCATCACTGACTCGATGGATGTGAGTCTGAGTGACCTCCGGGAGTTGGTGATGGACAGGGAGGCCTGGCGTGCTGTGATTCATGGGGTTGCAAAGAGTCGGACACGACTGAGCGATTGATCTGATCTGATCTGTCTAAGCTCTACTAAAATGTTCTTATGGGAAAAACTGAACATATTGGCCAAGCCAATAATTAATATGTACATAGATGGTTGAAATTATTTATAATTTTTAATTATTTAGGAGTTATTAATTATGAACACATAGTATTTCAAAATGCAGGAAAACAGAGAAAGAGGCATTCAGGTGACTGTAATAAAAGAGACTACAAAAAATAATACAGATGGTTTAATATCTTGGATCAATGTTCCTTTTCCAGTAGTTTTACAAGGAAATATCATTTTTAAAAATATCAACAAAAGAAGTAAATGAACACCTGCTTGTTTACTCAGTGACAAAAAACTTATCATTAATCTAATAAACAGCAGTTCCCTAGGCTGGAAAACTTATTTAAAATCTTCCTGAGGCAAATATCTTTTCATGTTCATAAATCACTTTCTTTTGAACTCCATTTGAACTCGAATTAGCATAAAAATATTGAGATGAACACTGTTTTATGACTTTCATGTGTCAAGTGTCTTATCTGGATATTTCAATTTGATTGTCATTTCATATACTTGTATTTTAGTAGCATTTGACATAATTTTAATCAACAGTAAAACTATGAGCCTTTTTTTCACCTGAGTTTTGGGTTTTGATCAGCTTGTTGTGTTTTTTCTTTAAAGACATGCAAAAGGATTAAACTTTCTTTAGTCCTTCAGATTTTTATTCTCAGTATTATGATAGTTCTTAAGTTTCTCAATCTTACTTCTTTTAAAATATAAATATTTGCTTCATTTTTACTATTTTATTTGAATAAACACTTCATAATAGATTATCACATGTATGTAGAAAATGAAAATTGCAATGTTTGTGTTTCTGGTAGATTATTATATGAATCAGATGCTTAAATTAGGAAAAATATGTTTATTTCCACTTTATAGAGCACCAATTTATATTAAATACTAATACAGCAAAAAAATTATTGAGTTTTTGAAATTAAATAATTTATTGGAATAAATGGGTTCATACCATATTGCATACATGTGCACACATGTGAACGTATATAAACCACATATATATGTAATGGCTGAATGAAAGTGACTAGAATCAGTGGTGTAACAATACAAGATATTTCCTTTAAAAATAAATGATAAGTTATTTTTCATATATAATTGCATATATGTAACTATGTAATTATATATAAAATTTTAAATGTATGTCCATGGATATGTATCAATTAATGATGCATGTAGATATAAAAATAGGTCATCATTTTGAACCACAGATGCATTTTGTGACTTTCAGTTGGATAAAACATATTCAAAAAACTGGTGTCAGAACTGGCTTAGTTGCAGAAACTTGGATTACACCACATTTTTTGTGAAACTTGAGTGAACAGTAATGGCTGCCATGGTGCTTCACTCCTGAGGTTCCTTTATACCTTTCTATGGCTGCAGTATTAATACTTAAAGACACCTGGCTCCGCTGTCTTTGTCAGTTTAAATGGACATTACATCATCAATTTTCATATCAAAATAAATCAAGCGGAGCTGTTGTTGAAAATCCATCTCTTTTCAGTCTCAGCTGTCAGAGTTATATATTCTGCATGAAATTTTAAATGAATCCATGGATTAAAAAATGAGTGTGTTAACCTTAGTACAGATGGGTTTTTTTTTTTTTTTTAAATCATGGTCACTAGGACTTATAGAAAGTTAATAAGAAAGCAGTTGTAGTTACAGTCTTTGTATTATGTTATATATGTTGATAAACTTTAAGATTTATAGAATTTCTTTCAATATTTGATACTCATACTAAATATATTATAGGTGATTGGAACACAAATCTCAAAGTTTAATAGTAAATGTATAGTGTTTTCTTATTTGGTAATAGAGGATGCTAAAATCACGAAATTAGTACCTTAAAATCATTTTTTATTACTAATATGTTTACAGGATTTTTACTTTACTACACCTTCTTTTCTCTCTTTTTCTCTCTCTCTCTCTCACACACACACAAATACATATAGACGCAAACACAACCATAACACACATTTTATTTTTCAAAATGTAGTGGTCTTTTTTTTGAAAATAGACTCATACTCTAGACAATTATATGAAATTCATTTGTTTTACCTAACACTCTACTAGATATACTTAAACTCAGTCGGATTCTATTGATTAAAAATATATTAAGAAATCTATTAAATATTTGTATATCTAAATGTACACATATTCTGTGTATATTGTGTATGCATATATATATATAATTATATAAATGATTTTAGGTAAATATGCTTATACTATGTTATGATATACTGGATTTTCTTAGAACAGATATTTTCTCCTTATATTAAGCTGTCTCCCATTTCTTCCTATTTTCTTGACTCCTCTTACTCTCACCATTCCCCGCTACTCCTATCTGGATGGTTATCTTTCTATGCATTTTCTATGCACTTAACAACTGCTGATTCCAGGGGAGAAACTCAGATCTGCATTTATTATACAGGATCTGGGTTAGAGACTACCAGTGAGAAGCTCTTGCATGCTATTTGGAAGAGTGAAGAATAACAGAGGCCATTATTCTTTAGATGCAGGTGTAGAAAGACTTGTAGAAGGACATAAAATGCACAGCTGCTTCCTCCTGAGTGTTTGTGGACCACCAGCTAGGGGATTCAGGCTCATAAAGTACTAGCAGCTTCTCTGATTGTGTAAGCCCCTTACTGACTTTATTGTAATACTTTGTATGTGAAATCCACAGAGTATCTTATGTTTTCAACATGCACACAAACATACACACAGGAATTTCATCATCGTTAGTTTCAAAATATATATTACCGGCATGCGTTAGATTATAGCATTTTTATTTATCTTATGTTTCTCACTAAGCCATTCCTCATAAAAATCCTTCAAGTCACTTTTTGAGCTTTAATGTAAGAACTACAGTGTACAATATAGTTATCACATAATGTAGTCACTCATCCCTGTATTAATGGGTATTTATTTTTGTTCACTTTTTTAAATGATTGTTCAAAATTGCACATTGATCATCATTGTACATATACTTGCCTCTTCGTCTTTTGAATTCTATGAATGCATCCCAAATAATGGATATATGGTATGTATATATGTATGAGGGTTTTTGTGGGGTTTTCTGTGTTTTAATAGATGTTGCAAGATTATTTCCATAAAAGTACAATCTTTCAAGTAAACACCAGTTATCAATGAAGTGCATATGTTTCTTTATTCCCACACTCATTACTAGTCTTTTTTGTTTTAACTTTACCCAGTAAGTATAATGGGTATGATTGATAGCTCATCCTTAGTTTATTTCTATGACTAATTGTTACTTCTAATACATTTTAATATTATTTAGCTACTTGAATGTTCAGTGAAATTTCTCTGTATTATTTTTCCTTTTGTGTTTTTTATTTTTGGTGAATATTTAAACATTTTTTATAATAGTTTTAAATATAATCCTTCATCTGCAACTGGCATTGCAATTTGTAAACTCAATTATTTGCTTTTAATTTTTTTTCATGTTCTGCTCTAGATAACTATGAATATAAACTTATTTATTTATACTATTTTTTTTTTTTTTCCAGCTTATAGATTATCACAAATAAAGTCTTGACTACCCTAAGACTCGGTAAGTCATCCTTTAAAGCTTTTTAATGTTTAATGTTATATTGATTTCCAGTTTGTAAATAGGTCTTTTGGAGAGTAGAAATGTGATGTTAACACACCAAGAAAGTTGAAATAAGGTATGGTATAAGGACAGGATACACTGAATATCTTCATAGAAACACACAGATCTTAGCTATTCATATACAGAATTATATTCATATAGAGAATATAGTGTCTGCTTGTTATCATGAAAATATCTTGAAAATATAAAATATGAAATTTCTAGTAACTGCGTTGTTGAAAGTGAAAGTGTTCTTTGCGACCCCAGGGGTTATAGCCCTCCAGGCTTCTCTGTCCATGGGATTCTCCAGCCAAGAAGACAGGAGTAGGTAGTCATTCCCTTCTCCAGGGGATCTTCCCAACTCAGGGATCGAACTCAGGTCTCCCTGCACTGCAGGCAGATTCTTTACCATCTGAGCCACCAGAGAAGCCCAGTAACTATAGAGGAGGACACAATTCTCCTGGATAAAACATATACCAAAAAAACCTAGTACAAATGGAGTATGTGAGACTTTGCTGGGTAAAGTCAGCGTAGAGGAGAGAAATGAATACATTTCTGATTGGGACAATTAGTGTAACTTTTATATCAGACTTTATTTTAAATGATATTATGTATACATAAATGATATTATTTATACATGTGTGTTCGTATGTACATGCATAACACACAGAGGCACAACAGTGTGTGTTTAGACAATGAGAACTCAATTGTAGATGATGACTGCAAAAACGTTTGATTTTAGATGGAGATTTCCTAATAGAATATGTTATGAAAAATATATTTCTCTTACCTCCTTCTCTTAACCTGAAAACAGTAGTTCACACTAGAGCTATTTGATTTTCCAGGTTTAAAATTTATGTTACCAATTACTCAATTTCAGATGATTTAGAAAATATTTGCTTTTAAATATAATTCTAAACATAATTCTCTTTAAAATATTACTTAAATAATTCATAATGAGTATTAGTTATTTGTGCAATCAAAGTAGATGGCTCTTTGTATTTCTTTTAAAAATATTAAATCATCCTTTCAAATGCAACATAAAATAAGTTTTACTAATATGAATGTTATAAAATTGAATGGGAAAACTATATTGCATTGCATATTGATGCTCCACGAAGTAACTTGCATATAGAATTTTTTTCAAATATAACCACATAATTATTGTTTTAAATATATGATATATTTTCAATGTGATTTGGTTTGATTAATGTCAAAGACAAATATTCATACATCTACTATTGAGATATTTACATGCAGAATTAAGTTATGATATTATTTTTGCAACGTTATTTATTTTATCCATTCTCCAATAAGATTACAAGTTAGCTTAAAATTTAGGCTAATATTCGGAGAAAAGTTATTGGTGAAAAGTCTTCTAATTAGCTATGTCTAGTTTAATATATTTTAAAATGAAAGAAGCAAAGTAGTTTGTCACTGAAATCAAAAGTGAAAGCAAAAGTTCTGGAAATTAGTTCTAGTTTTAAATGATTTCAAGAACTTTATTAGATTATTCTAAAGAGTTCAAATTTGAGTTCAGATTCTAGGAATTATATTAATTTTGTGCACACTGAAAATGTGCACAGAATAATTAAAACAGTTTTGTTTTTATAGACTATAATAGAGTGAAATATGCATGTTAATTTGGAAGGCTGATTAGTCAATTCTGTTTCATTATGGATTATTTGAACACCAAGTAGAAACAGATTCTGGACATGGAACTAAGGTCAACCTGATTTTTCTGTTGATTATAAAAGATTAAAAGCTAAAAAGAAAATAGCTTTTTGTAAACCCTATGAGAAAAGATATAGATTTCATATATTTATAATAAAACATTTCACTTGACTATGTCACCTTCATAGTTTGCCACTATTTTCCCATTTTAACATACAGGAAATTATGTGTTACTCTCTGCCTTTGTGTACTATTAGTTTCTAAATTTATGGAAGTACATTAATGACAGAATTAGCATTTGACAAATTATATTAATGTAAATATTGGATTAATAGAAAATCAGTATTAAATTTTTATGTATGTAATGAAGACCTACTGAATGAAATGATATTTTTCCTTTAGTGAAAAATTCTCTTCAGTTATAGCTCCAATTTTTCTTCAATTATTATGAAAAAATTTTTTTAAATCTTTATTATTATAACTAAGTTCATCAGATCAGATCAGATCAGTCACTCAGTCGTGTCCGATTCTTTGCGACCCCATGAACCGCAGCACGCCAGGCCTCCCTGTCCATCACCAACTCCTGGAGGTCACTCAGACTCACATTCATCGAGTCAGTGATGCCATCCAGCCATCTCATCCTCTGTCGCCCCTTCTCCTCCTGCCCCCAATCCCTCCCAGCATCAGAGTCTTCTCCAATGAGTCAACTCTTCGCATGAGGTGGCCAAAATACTGGAGTTTCAGCTTTAGCATCATTCCTTCCAAAGAAATCCCAGGGCTGATCTCCTTCAGAATGGACTGGTTGGATCTTCTTGCAGTCCAAGGGACTTTCAAGAGTCTTCTCCAACACCACAGTTCAAAAGCATCAATTCTTCGGCGCTCAGCCTTCTTCACAGTCCAACTCTCACATACATACATGACCACAGGAAAGACCATAGCCTTGACTAGGCGAACCTTTGTTGGCAAAGTGATGTCTCTGCTTTTGAATATGCTATCTAGGTTGGTCATAACTTTCCTTCCAAGAAGTAAGCATCTTTTAATTTCATGGCTGCAGTCACCATCTGCAGTGATTTTGGAGCCCAGAAAAAGAAAGTCTGACACCGTTTCCACTGTTTCTCCATCTATTTCCCATGTAGTGATGGGACCAGATGCCATGATCTTCGTTTTCTGAATATTGAGCTTTAAGCCAACCTTTTCACTCTCCACTTTCACTTTCATCAAGAGGCTTTTTAGTTCCTCTTCACTTTCTGCCACAAGGTGGTGTCATCTGCATATCTGAGGTTATTGATATTTCTCCCAGCAATCTTGATTCCAACTTGTGTTTCTTCCAGTCCAGCATTTCTCATGATGTACTCTGCATATAAGTTAAATAAACATGGGTGACAATATGCAGCCTTGACGTACTTCTTTTCCTATTTGGAACCAGTCTGTTGTTCCATGACCAGTTCTAACTGTTGCTTCCTGACCTGCATACAGATTTCTCAAGAGGCAGATCAGGTGGTCTGGTATTCCCATCTCTTTCAGAATTTTCCACAGTTTCTTGTGATCTACACAGTCAAAGGCTTTGGCATAGTCAATAAAGCAGAAATAGATGTTTTTCTGGAACTCTCTTGTTTTTTCCATGATCCAGTGAATGTTAGCAATTTGATCTCTGGTTCCTCTGCCTTTTCTAAAATCAGTTGGAACATCAGGAAGTTCATGGTTCACATATTGCTGAAGCCTGGCTTGGAGAATTTTGAGCATTACTTTACTAGCTTGTGAGATGAGTGCAATTGTGCGGTAGTTTGAGCACTCATTAGCATTGCCTTTCTTTGGGATTGGGATGAAAACTGACCTTTTCCAATCTTGTGGCCACTGCTGAGTTTTCCAAATTGGCTGGCATATTGAATGCAGCACTTTCACAGCATCATCTTTCAGGATTTGGAATAGCTCCACCGGAATTCCATCACTTCCACTAGCTTTGTTCGTAGTGATGCTTTCTAAGGCCCACTTGATTTCACATTCCAGGATGTCTCACTCTAGGTCAGTGATCACACCGTCATGATTATCTGGGTCGTGAAGCTCTTTTTTGTATAGTTCTTCTGTGTATTCTTGCCACCTCTTCTTAATATCTTCTGCTTCTGTTAGGTCCATACCATTTCTGTCCTTTATCGAGCTCATTTTTGCATTAAATGTTCCTTTGGTATCTCTGATTTTCTTGAATAGATCCCTAGTCTTTCCCATTCTGTTGTTTTCCTCTATTTCTTTGCATTGATCATTGAAGAAGGCTTTCTTATCTCTTCTTGCTATTCTTGGGAACTCTGCATTCACATGCTTATATCTTTCCTTTTCTCCTTTGCTTTTTGCTTCTCTTCTTTTCACAGCTATTTGCAAGTCCTCCCCAGACAGCCATTTTGCTTTTTTGCATTTCTTTTCCATGGGGATGATCTTGGTCCTTGTCTCCTTTACAATGTCACGAACCTCATTCCATAGTTCATCAGGCACTCTATCTATCAGATCTAAGAACTAAGTTCATACTGAACAGCAAAAGAAATTATTCTAGTCTAGTTGAGTTGAATGTATATGTATTAATGGATATGAGGTAAAGTGGAGAACTTTTGGAAGTACAGGAAATTAGGGTTATAGAATGCATTGCAGGAAACTATACAGATAATACCATGACTGTCTTCTGTTACAGAACCAGTTTTATCATGGCTGTGTATGAAGCATCTCCCTCTTCTTCTGCAAGTTGATCTCATTATAACTCCCTCCCTCAATTTATGCTGGAGATAATAGCTCCTTCTCATGCCACGCCCCTTCAAACTGTAAACTCTAGGGTAGGCCTCTGATTGGCTGACACAGGTCATATGCTGTGCTGTAAGTGCACTGTATTCTGGCAAAGCAAATGTGTGGCCTCCTGTCATGAAGTGAGACTCACAGTTTGCAAAATGTAAATATGTAAAGGATGTTTAAATGGTGAAAGATTGAAAAATATCCACTATCAATGCAAAAGTACAACTCCACCCTTAAGAAGGCAACTTGTAATATTTTATTCTGTGTATTACATGTGAACTAACAGAGTAGACATTTAGTCATATTCTTTATTTTTCTTGAGATATTACTTGAACTTATAAATTTCATGAAAATAGAATTCATGGCACATGCAGACCAGCACAATCATTCAGTATATAGTAAAAACATATTGAAATGCTTTCTGTCGTGCCTATTAAGTATAAAATATAAAAAGACACTCAAATGTTTTTCTTATTGTCATAGTTGCAGTTTATCATAATATGTATGTGGGTGAAACTTGGCTTAAATTGGCCTGTTTTCCAATCTGGTTATGCCCTATACTACTTTTGTGACTTTGGACAAGTTAGTCAACTAGTCCAAGGCTCAGTTTTGTGATTTATTTCATTATAATAAAAGCAACTCTGCTGTTATTTATATTTAAAAACATGGCAGAGAAAAGAATTAAGCACAGTGTCTTGCTACTGATCATCCAATGAAACATGACTGACTAAAGAAACAAAGAAACTAAAAGATCAAAGAAGTAGGAAGTTTGTTATTAAGGGGGTAATTTTGTTATTGATGGGCTTCCCTTGTGGCTCAGCTGGGAAAGAATCTGCCTGCAATGTAGGAGATCTGAGTTCAGTCTCTGGGTTGGGAAGATACCCTGGAGAAGGAAAAGGCTTCCCACTCCAATATTCTGGCCTGGAGAATTCCAGGGATTGTATAGCCCATGGGGTCTCAGAGAGTTGGACACAACTGAGCAACTTTCATTTCACTTTGTTATTGATAAAATTAGCAAGCTCAAAATATGCTTGACTAATGCTTTCTGTAAGATGCCAAAGATTTGTAAGAACTTCTGTCATCCATCATCTGAAAACTTGCTCTTAGATAATGCAGAGAGCTTCAGTGAAATAAGAGCATGACTCTTTCAATTGACATACGATGGCTTTATAGTCATCATTCCTTTTTATGTGTAAGGAAAACAAAATCACCCAGTAGACAGTGAGCATTGAAATCATGTACTGGATTGTGTATACATGTAATCTCAATTTCTGTAGTACAGAAGATTAGCTAATGAGTGCTCCTCTTTACTCATAAAAATTATTATGAGACATATGGACAAGTTAATGACAGTTTTGAGGAAAGCCAGAAAAATATAAAAGACCAGGTTTGTGTGATGGGTTAAGATAAAAAAAACAACAAAAAAAAAAAAAAAAAAAAAAAAAAAAAAAAAAAAAATATATATATATATATAAATATAAAAAAATAAAAAAAAAAAAAAAAAAGAAAGGAGAAGAGAAGAAAGAAAAGAAAAAAAAATAAATATATAATTTATTTATATGTTGTTATCTCTTTAGGCTCTTGTCTTATCCGACAAACCCGAAACCCCGCGAGCCCGCCCCCCCCCCCCCCCCCCGCTCCGGGACGCAAGAAGAGAGGAGAGGGGTTCCTCTTCTTTTTTTAAACGAAAAAAGAAAAAAAAAAAAAAAAAAGCAGTCTGGCGCTGTGAGCCACACACACGGACGGGAGCAGGGCCCCCCCCCCCTCCCCGGCCATTGGAAAGAAAGAGAACAGGGGGGGGGGGGGTGATAATAAAATATATAAAAAAAAAAAAAAATATAAAAAAAAAAAAAAAAAAAAAAAAAAAAAAAAAAAAAAAAAAATATTAAAAGGAGGTCATATAGTGATGAGAAGTGTCTATTTAGTCTGAAGCTATTATATTAAAAAGTCAGAGACTTCCGGTTAAGATGGCGAAGGATTAGGACGGGGAATACACTTTCTCCTCCACAAATTCATCAATGGGACATCTGGGCGCCGAGTAAATACCACAAACAGCTTCGGAGTGCTGGCGGAGGACGTCGGACACCCAGAAAAGCAACTCACTGCCTTCTAAAGGAGGTAGGAAAGAATATAGAAGCCAGAGAGAGACAAAGAGGGAGGGGCGGACCTCTGTCCGGGGAAGGGAGTCTCAAAAAGAGAAGTTTCCAAACACCAGGAAACACTCTCCCTGCGGAATCTGCGCCGAACCTGGGAAACACGGAGACTATCATAACAGGGAGGAGAACAGTTGAGCAATTAGAACCCACAGACTGCGGGCCCTGCGGTAACTTCCGCAGCGGAAAAGCACCGCTGCAAACGCCCGCATCTGCCATTGGGGAGCCGGGGCTGGGCAGGGAGACGCCTTGGCCGTTCCCACGCGGGACGCTCCGCTGCCGGCGCTCCCCAGAGGGACGCTCCCCCGCGGGACTCTCCCCCACTGGACGCTCCCCCGCCGGCCACTCCCGCGCAGGCGTGCCCCCGCCCGCTGTGCCGGCGGCTCCCACGAGGACCACCCCATCCCCTCCCCCGCCCGCCCGCCCGCCATTCCCGTCGCCGGCCCCTCCCCCTCTGCGGGCCTCAGCGCAGACTTCGTTTGCCTGATTGTCTGGAGTGCTGCCTAACTGGAGTAGTTTGGGACGGCAATCCAGATTGTGCAGCGCCGACCACACGAGTGGCGGGCCTTGGCCCAGAACACCGCCGAACCGTGCACAGAACAAAGAACTATACAGAACAACCACAGAGAAAGGGGCCTATAGATCTTGAGAAATTTAAGCCGGAACAAGGAACTAGCTGAAAATGAACTGAACCCACAACAATAATAGAGAAACTCTTATATATATTGTTACTATTTTCCCCATCATTATTTCCTTTTTTTTTTTCTTTTCTTTTTTTAATATATATATATTTTTTAAATTTTTATTATTTTTTAATTGGAAAAAGGAAAACAAAAATTTTTTTCCCTTTTAATTTTTTTTGTTGTTGTTTGTTTTGTTTCTTTTATTTTTTTATTATTATTATTTTTTTTATCCCCTAGTACTTCTTTAATCTCCACGTTTAGATATAACTTTTGCGACCCTGTTTTTTTTTTTTTTTTTTCCTTTTTCCTTTTTGTCCTTTGCTTTTTTCCTTTCCTTTTTTCTTTTCTTTAATGATTACTGACTAGATCTGTCTCTCTCCTTCACACTCCCTCCTTTTATCCTCCTGACCACCTCTGTCTCCTTCCTCCCTTTTTCCTTCTATGTATAATTCCGTGAACATCTCTGAGCAGTCCAGTTGTGGAATGCATTATAGAAGAAGAAGTTTTTGAGACTACTGTAAAAATAAGACCAATAACTGGAACCAGGAGGCTTAAGTCCATACCCTGATCCCACGAAACACTAATTGACAGGAGCTCATTAAAAGCCTCCATACCTACTCTGAAACCAAGCATCACACAAAGACCAGCAAGTTCCACAACAAGACATACCAAGCAAATTCTCCAGAAAAACAAGAACACAGCCTGAGCTCCATTACACAGGCTACACAAAGCGACCCCAAAAGCATAGACATCTCATAACTCACTACTAGACACTCCACTGCACCCCAGAGAAAAGAAATCCAGCTCCACCCACCAGAACACCGATACAAGCTTCCATAAACAAGAAACCTCGACAAGCCACCGGTACAAACCCACATATAGTGCAGAAACGCCACAATAAAGAGAACTCCACAGACTACCAGAATACAGTAAAGACGCCCCAAACTTAGCAATTTAAACAAGATGAAAAGACAGAAGAATTCCCAGCAGGTAAAGGAACAGGATAAAAGCCCACCAAACCAAACAAAAGAGGAAGAAATAGCGAACCTACCTGATAAAGAATTCCAAATAATGATCGTGAAATTAATCCAAAATCTGGAAAGCAAAATGGAATCATGGATAAATAGTCTGGAAAAAAGCATTGAGAAGATGCAAGAAAGATTTAACAAGGACCTAGAAGAAATAAAAAAGAATCAACATATAATGAATAATGCAATAAATGAGATCCAAAACACTCTGGAGGCAACAAATAGTAGAATAACAGAGGCAGAAGATAGAATTAGCGAATTAGAAGATAGAATGGCAGAATTAAAGGAATCAGAGGAGAAAAAAGAAAAACGAATTAAAAGAAATGAGGACAATCTCAGAGACCTCCAGGACAATATTAAACGTTACAATATTAGAATCATAGGAGTCCCAGAAGAAGAAGACAAAAAGAAAGACCATGAGAAGATACTAGAGGAGATAATAGTTGAAAACTTCCCTAAAATGGGGAAGGAAATAATCACTCAAGTCCAAGAAACCCAGAGAGTCCCAAATAGGATAAACCCAAGACGAAACACCCCAAGACACATATTAATCAAATTAACAAAGATCAAACACAAAGAACAAATATTAAAAGCAGCAAGGGAAAAACAACAAATAACACACAAGGGAATTCCCATAAGGATAACAGCTGATCTTTCAATAGAAACTCTCCAAGCCAGGAGGGAATGGCAAGACATACTTAAAGTGATGAAAGAAAAGAACCTACAGCCCAGATTATTGTACCCAGCAAGGATCTCATTCAAATATGAAGGAGAAATCAAAACCTTTACAGACAAGCAAAAGCTGAGAGAATTCAGCACCACCAAACCAGCTCTCCAACAAATTCTAAAGGACATTCTCTATACAGGAAACACAAAAAGGATATATAAATTCAAACCCAAAACAACAAAGTAAATGGCAACGGGATCATATTTATCATTAATTACCTTAAATGTAAATGGGTTGAATGCCCCAACCAAAAGACAGAGACTGGCTGAATGGATACAAAAACAAGACCCCTCCATATGAATGAAACTAGAACACTTTCTAACACCATACACAAAAATAAACTCAAAATGGATTAAAGAGCTAAATGTAAGACCAGAAACCATAAAACTCCTAGAGGAAAACATAGGCAAAACACTCTCTGACTTACATCACAGCAGGATCCTCTATGACCCACCTCCCAGAATATTGGAAATAAAATCAAAAATGAACAAATGGGACCTAATCAAACTTAAAAAGCTTTTGCACAACAAAGGAAACTATAAGCAAGGTGAAAAGACAGCCTTCAGAATGGGAGAAAATAATAGCAAATGAAGCAACTGACAAACAACTAATCTCAAAAATATACAAGCAACTTCTACAGCTCAATTCCAGAAAAATAAATGACCCAATCAAAAAATGGGCCAAAGAACTCAATAGACATTTCTCCAAAGAAGACATACAGATGGCTAACAAACACATGAAAAGATGCTCAATATCACTCATTATCAGAGAAATGCAAATCAAAACCACTATGAGATACCATTTCACGCCAATCAGTATGGCTGCTATCCAAAAGTCCACAAGCAATAAATGCTGGAGAGGGTGCGGAGAGAAGGGAACCCTCTTGCACTGTTGGTGGGAATGCAAACTAGTACAGCCACTTTGGAGAACAGTATGGAGATTCCTCAAAAAACTGCGAATAGAACTGCCTTATGATCCAGCAATCCCACTGCTGGGCATATACAATGAGAAAACCAGAATTGAAAGAGACACCTGTACCCCAATGTTCATAGCAGCACTGTTTGCAATAGCCAGAACGTGGAAGCAACCTAGATGTCCATCCACAGATGAATGGATAAGCAAGCTGTGGTACATATACACAATGGAATATTACTCAGCCATTAAAAAGAATACATTTGAATCAGTTCTAAGGAGGTGGATGGAACTGGAGCCTATTATACAGAGTGAAGTAAGCCAGAAACAAAAACACAAATACAGTATACTAACGCATATATATGGAATTTAGAAAGATGGTAAAAAATAACCCTATTTACAAGACAACAAAAGAGACACTGATGTATAGACCAGACTTTTGGACTCTGGGACCAGGAGAGGGTGAGATGATTGGGGAGAATAGCATTGAAATATGTATAATATTATATCTGAAATGTATTAATTGTTCAAACTAAACACTATCATGTTACAATTTGTTCATACTAGATGTTTGTAATGTTTCTGATAATCAATAAAAGAGATTCTTGATTAAAAAAAAAATAAAAAAATAAAAAAAAATAAAAAAAAAATAAAAAGTCATACTTGAGTACAATTTGTTAGAACTACAATAATATGAAGACATTAAAATATTGGAGGAACTGTGATAAAACAAATTTAGTAGTAGGAGACCTTCTTTGCAGTTTTGGCTCTAAAACATATTTGTTCTTTGACTCTAATAAAATCCAATAAACTTAAGCCTCAGAGTTTTAACCTATAAAGTATAGGATTGAGCAAGGTCATTTCTCATCCTGATCTTAAATGATTTTATTTGTTCATATATTAACTAATTCACTAGCTTGTTCTTAGATCTTGAATTCTAATAGAGCTGATCAAAGCAATGAACAGGTAAACAAATAGAGAAACAACATAAATGCAATGATGGCAAGCTTTACAGGAATAATTTGTGCGTGATGTGACATTTACTAGTGGGGAGGGATTGGGGAGATAGACTTACATTAATAATGCTTGCAGATAGCCTCTCTGAGATAGTAATATTCGAGGTGAGAACTGAAGGAAATGTAGGCTGCAATGTTAACAGGAAGAAGAGACTTTCAGGAAGCCAAGCTTACAGGCTAATGTGCTGAGTTAGGAAAGAACCTACTGTGTTTGAACAGTGTAAGAAGGGTGACTGTGGGGCATGCTGATTAAGAAGAAATTTTGGAAAAGTAGGTGCTGCTAGTAGTGAAGAACCTGCCTCCCAGTGCAGGAGACGTAAGAGATGTGGGTTGGATCCCTGGGTCAGGAGATCCTCTGGAGAAGGAAATAGCAACCCACTCCAGTATTCTTCGGGGAAGGCAATGGCACCCGACCCCAGTACTTTTGCCTGGAAAATCCCATGGACGGAGGATCCTGGTAGGCTCCAGTCCATGGGGTCGCTAAGAGTCGGACATGACTGAGCGACTTCACTTTCATTTTTCACTTTCATGCATTGGAGAAAGAAATGGCAACCCACTCCAGTGTTCTTGCCTGGAGAATCCAGGGACGGGGGAGCCTGGTGAGCTTCCGTCTATGGGGTCGCACAGAGTCAGACACGACTGAAGCGACTTAGCAGCAGCAGCAGCCAGTATTCTTGCCTGGAGAATCCCATGGACAGAGGAGTCTGGCGGGCTATAATTCCTAGAGTTGCAAAGAATCAGACACAACTAAAGTGAGTTAGCATGCATAGAAGATCTTGTAGTTGAGACTTTATTCTCGGTGCAAAAAGAAGTTGCTAGGGGACTAACACACAATGTGACATGACTGGATTTATATTTTAAGAAATATCCTTGGGCTGCAGTGTGGAAATGGGTTATAGGAGAGGCAGAAATGAATGAAGACAGTTCAGAGGAGCGTTTTAACCTCTTCTGTGAAGGATGACTTGGGCTAGGATGGAAGGGGATATGCATTGGTCTGAGAGAAATCTACTTTTGAATTCTTATAACAGTTTGTTCAGCATGCAATCCATGTCAGTCTTGTGACTGAAATAGTGGCTGCTTTTGGAGATTGTGATGGACATAGAGATGGGCCTCACAGTCTCTCTGTACCTTCCTTAAAGAAAGACTTGTCACACCAGCTGCAGAGAGTGCTGTCAGCAGATGGTCTTCAACTCATCCTCCTCATGGGTTGTCTCAGTTGCAAAGAGCCACCTCCTCCCAGCTCACACTCTTAGGGGGCAGTCTATATTCAGTGACAGGTTAAGTAAGAAGTATAAAGTCTTGTATTCCTATGAGTTTGCTTGAGTCTTTGCTCAGTTCTCCACAGATGTTGATCACAGTGACTGCCTTATAAGCATCCTTGATTCTAAGTCTTGTCTCAGAGTCTGTCCTCGAACCCAGACTGTAATGAATAGTGTGGAAGTCAGAGATAATGAAAGAAAGAAGGAATGGGGGATGATTTGTGTTTCACTTACTCTATTTTATAGGTTCCTGTGACATTTCTGAAATGAAGAAGGTTGGGGGAAAATATATGTCAAATGTTAACTCAAATACTGCTTTACACATGTTGAATTTGAGGTTGCCTAAGTGACACATTAGTAGAAATAATTTGGCAGTAGATTATGAGTTTACATCTCATGAAATATATTACACCTTTGGGAAGATCCTGAATGTGGATAGCATTTATAATGATGGCATAGATGGGATAACGCAGGAAGTGTGTGGATAAATATGAGGAAAAAGAATAAACCCTACATCAAATTAAAGTTTAAATGCTGAGAAGGTGCTTCTAGTATCAGCTAAGATATGTAAAGAACTTAGGCATTAATATTTCTATCCCTACATCAAGAAAAGGCTGGACAAATTGGAAAACGTACCTTGTAGCGGGTTTATAAGAGAAACTTACATTCCAGGGAAAATCTTCACCCCAAAATATAGGAGAAAAGAATATTTAGAGAGAGATACAGCAACTGCTTACATGAGTGAATTTCTGGAGGTTAAGTATGGGTTAGAGTGGCAGTGAGAAACTGCTAGGGGCCATCACGTAGTCTCACAGGCTTTTCCTCCAGGGATTCACCAGGTTCTTGGGATCCTTACCCCCAAGAAAGATCTCGCATGACTTTGGACCTGAGAGGGAAAGAGTGACCATTGTGAAACATACCTAGAAATGTCTCTATAGCAAGGATCTGCACTACAGGGATAGAACAGATTTTGCCAGAGCACAATTCTGAAAACTAAAAAAAGTCAGGGGTGTAGGAAATTTATCTCACTCAAATCCTCTCTAGCCTTCCTGTCTCACCTAAGAAAAAGAAAAAAGCAAATAGTCAAAAGGGAGCATGGCCTCAAGGAAATGGACTGGGAAATATATAGACATGAAAGGGAATCTGAGACAGAAGGAAGTAAAATATATGTGAGCAAGGGAAGGGGCAGATCCTTACAAGAGCCACAGGTCTAAGACATGGAACCAGTAAGTTCTGAGCAAGACTGGGGGAGTCTAATTGAAAGAGTATATACACCCTCACATACCACATCACCATGTCAAGGTAGCTCCAGTGTAACAGTGCATTTCAGCTAAAAGAGCTGTAAGACAAATTCCACATGAACATTAGTTTACAGGGAAGTCCATCAATTTACAAAAGAAACACCGGAAAAACAACAACAACAACAACACCATGCCGAGACACAGCTATCTTGAAAACAAGACTCAGATATGATAGTGGTGTTGGAATAATCAGTCAAGAATAGCATGATTAATATGTTTTGAGCTCTAATGGAAAGAGTAGACAACAATCAAAAATTATGGATAATGCAAGCAAAGTTAGAAACTCTAAGAAGTAAAATAAAGTGTTAGAAATTAAACAAAAAATGTAACAGAAATTAAGAATGCCTTTAACGATTAAATGGTAAACTCAACACAGCCAAAAAAAAAAATATCACCAAACTTGAATACAAATCGGTAAAGTCACAAGCTAGATTGGAAAGAGAATGAATAATGAAAAGAATAGCCACGTAGGCTAGATGAAGGACTGTGAGACAATACCAAAGAGTGTAGCCACCAAAAGAGTAAGAGAAAGAGAATGAAGAAGAAATATTTAAAGAAATAGTATTAGACAGTTTTGCATAGTTAGTACCTGATACCGAACTAAATATTCCAGAAGCTTTGGGTGCACCAAATATAAACAAATACCAGTAAGTTTGTAAAAGAGACTATCAAATTCAAGCAGTAGAAAACTTCAAAAAGAAAATCTTGAAGGAAGTCAGAGAATTAAAAAATGCTTTATAGAGGAACCAGGGATAAGAACTACAGCAAAATTTTCATCAGAAACATACAAGGAAAAAGAGAAGACTGAAATAGCTAAGAGGTTAGTAGGAGTTGTGGGAGACGCCAATCTAGAATTCTATATCAACAGATAATATCCTTTAAAAAAAAACTGGGAGAATTCATTATCAGAAAATTTATCATTAAAGACATGTTAGTAGAAAATATAAGGGCAGAATAAAATTGAAGTAGATTAGAATCTTGGCTCTATAATGAAAGGAAGAGCACTAGAAAAGGAATATTGAAGGTAAAACACATCCTTTATATTTTATATTCTTCATTGACCTGAAAATAAGAGATTGTTTTAAGCAATAGGATTGACAACAAGTGGCTCAGTGGTAAAGAATCTGCCTGCCAATTCAGGAGACACAGGTTCAATCCATGGGTCTGGAAGATCCCACGGAGAAGGAAATGGCAACTCAGTACAGTATTCTTGTCTGGAAAATCTCGTGGTTAGAAGAGTCTGGTAGGCTACAGTCCATATAGTTGCAGAAGAGCTGGATGTGATTTAGTGACTAAACAACAATAACAAATTGACAATGTATTATATGATTTAAGTAGTAGTATCTGAGAGGACTTCGTTAGAAGGTATCTTCTAACATATGTACTACATATAATGCAAAATAATCTTCTTTGAGAATAACTTTACTTTAAATGCTCATTTTATTTATTTTTTTATTAAATTTTATTTTGCTTAACTTTACAATATTGTATTGCTTTTGCCATACATCGAGATGGATCCGCTCCAAGTATACACGTGCTCCCCATCCTGAACCCTCCTCCCCCCTCCCTCCCCATACCATCCCTCTTGGTTGTCCCAGTGCACCAGCCCCAGGCATCCATTATCACGCATCGTACCTGGTCTGGTGACTCGTTTCAGATATGATATTATACACATTTCAATGCTATACTCCCAAATCATCCCGCCCTCTCCCGTTCCCAGAGTCCAAAAGTCTGTTCTATACATCAGTGTCTCTTTTGCTGTCTCGAAAATAGGGTTATTGTTACCATCTTTCTAAATTCCATATATATGCGTTAGGATACTGTATTTGTGTTTTTCTTAAACAAATGGGACCTAATCAAACTTAAATGCTCATTTTAAACTGGTGGATAACCACAGACATTTCTTTTAAAGATGTGTAGTTGACATTCTAAGAAGATAAAATGGAACAATTAACATGCTCAATTAAAACAGAAGGCAAGAAAAAAGAAAAAAAAGTAATGATGCAAAAGAGTTATAAAGATACTTATCCAAATATATCAACAATCATTTTAATAAATCTGAAAAGCTTAAAACACTAGTTTAGAGAAATTTATCTATGGTTATTTTCTCATTTTGGGGAAATGGAAATATATAAGAATAAATTACAGTGTATTCAAAGCTAGGGAGTTTACACGTATTTCCTGTCATAAAGGGATAACAAATATCAAAAGCAATACTCAAGTCCAGGGAACAAATCTTCAACCACTAAACTAGAATTTGTATGTCAAAGTAGATTTCTTAGAAGAGCCTAGACTTTATACAGTTGGAGATTTGCTAACATGGCATCTGGTCCCATCACTACATGGGAAATAGATGGAGAAACAGTGGAAACAGTGTCAGACTTTCTTTTTCTGCGCTCCAAAATCACTGCAGATGGTGACTGCAGCCATGAAATTAAAAGACACTTACTCCTTGAAAGGAAAGTTATGACCAACCTAGATAGCATATTCAAAAGCAGAGACCTCACTTTGCCAACAAAGTTTCGCCTAGTCAAGGCTATGGTCTTTCCTGTGGTCATGTATGGATGTGAGAGCTGGACTGTGAAGAAGGCTGAGCGCTGAAGAATTGATGCTTTTGAACTGTGGTGTTGGAGAAGACTCTTAAGAGTCCCTTGGACTGCAAGGAGATCCAACCAGTCCATTCTGAAGGAGATCAGTCCTGGCATTTCTTTGGAAGGAATGATGCTAAAGCTGAAACTCCAGTACTTTGGCCACCTCATGTGAAGAGTTGACTCATTGGAGAAGACTCTGATGATGGGAGGGATTGGGGGCAGGAGGAGAAGGGGACAACAGAGGATGAGATGGCTGGATAGCATCACTGACTCGATGGATGTGAGTCTGTGTGACCTCCGGGAGTTGGTGATGGACAGGGAGGCCTGGCGTGCAGAATCTCTAGGCTTGGTGCAGGCTGGGTACTGATTATCACTAATGAATATAAGAGTTCACAAGTGACTGGAAAACCATGCTTAGTATATAGTTGTTGGAGACTTTTGTGAGAAGATTAAGTATAAAGAATATTCACAATGACTTCAGGTGAAATGGCAAAGTATGATTAAACATGTATAATAAGAAGAGGTAAAAATCTTAAAATGGGTTAAAGCTACCGAGATAGGTTAATGATTGATACTCATGCCACTGCTGCTAAGTCGCTTCAGTCATGTCTGACTCTGTGAGACCCCATAGACGGCAGCCCACCAGGCTCCCCCATCCCTGGGATTCTCCAGGCAACAGTACTGGAGTGGGTCACCATTGCTTTCTCCGGATATCCATGCTATATATCTGTTATTCATACACATACGTATCTAAGGCTTATGCATGCATTTATATGTCTTAATGCAAAATACTTATGTGAAAACTTCAGAAATACTTGACACAAAGTGGAAGTCTTACAATTAATATTTTATAGGCCTTTAAAGTGTCATAATTTCTACTTATAAAAATTAACATTCCTACCTAGACTAAGTTAGAAAAATAGCTCTTTAGTCTATGCTGAAGTTTCTTGGAGATAGTAAAACAGCATAATCTTTTCTTCTCTGGAATACATGATTAAGATTTTTTTAAGAAGAATATTCAATCAGATGTAATTTGCTTCAAGAGACAGACAAGGAGCCTCATTATTTTCACGTACATGATGTCAATTTGATCTAAGCCACTCTCTTTCAAGTGTCATAATAGGGGAAGGTATTTAATGTGGGGGAGTGCTTCTTATAACAATCCTAAGACTAACCACTTCCTGTATATGAGACACTGTTCTCTGTGTGTTTTAATCCCTTTAATCCTCACAAAAGCTTTATGACATAGTGATTTGTTTGAAGCCTTGAGCACCCAATGTAATGGTAGAACTGGGATTTCACTTTTGAATCCAGAGACTGCTATTTTAACCAACCTTCAGTCCAGGAATGCTCCCTCCCTTCCAGTTCCTGTTTCTTCATACTGCATCTAACTGCATGTGACCAAAATTCACCTAGGACTTTAATATTATGGTTCAACATATAAATTAGGGGAGACTTATTTTCCAAGAATAAGGAGTCTGTATTTCTTATTCTGAATAACAGAAATAATATTTGGACTTTAAAACTTGTGTTAATGCATTTTCAATCAAAATGTTTGCTTACTATTTGATTTGGTATACATTTCATGCTGCTTTGAAATAGAATTTGTCATGTTTGGTAGAATACTTTGATTCAATATTATGAAAGGTCATATTCATAAAGTTCCTAATGTTAGTAAAAGCTAAAGTTAAAAAAATTATCTTAGTCAAACCTTTATAGAGAAAGTTTGAAATGGATTTCCAATTAATACTCGAAAGGTCAGACAACACAGATGACTTTTTGCTGTCAGGTTAAACATGACAGAAAAATAGAAGGAAAGAATCTTTTAAAATAGTTTAAATATATCATTTCAATTTAGTACTTTATTTCTTATAACAAACTAAAGTTATATCTATCCTGAAAAGGTTAATAAATCTTATTTTAAGAACTTATATTTTTACCTGTGATCAAGTTAAAAAATAGATGGAAAGGTGGTGTTTTTTAAAAAATCAGTAAAAAGTCACAAAATAGTTTCCTATGTGATCCTGTTGCACGGAAAATCTTAGAAAGTAAAAATAAATAAATAAGCTAGTCAGGTGAATTTGGGAAGGCAGAGAGTTAATGTGACTGATACAAATCATCATGGCACACTAGAGACTTCTAATCATGAGGCTAATTACTCTTCTGGCTGTTTCTAATCCCCTGATTTGTTTGATGAGAGAAGCACTGGTTGTGGAGTAATGTTTAGGGACAGAGACTTGTCTGTTCTAAAAGGCAGTTGATTTGAGCAGGAAAAGTCCCTTGGAGGTTCTCAAATAGTTGAGAGAAATACTGAGTATCTATCACCTATAAATATATGGATATGAATTGAATGGGAAAATGGAAACTATAGATTCTGAAACAAGTTTATCTAAACTACAAAGACTAATAATTAAAATGGATTAGGATTTATTCAGGACTTTTCAAAGCAAAATAAGCAAACTAAGGAAGATCTTTATGAATGAATAAGGAATGGAGGTTAGGTGACTTTCTACTTGTAGAAAATAAGCAACCATGAGAAAAATCAGTGAATTTCCGTCAAAGTAGAGCAATCATGTAGTTGAAAAATGCATGAATGAATATATAGCAGGGTCAAGGCCTTCCTGGATATTTTGAAGACCAAGAGCTGAGTTCATCAAGAGATTTATAAATTGCATTTCAGTGAAATGCCACAAGATGTTACCAACAGCTGCCATGTCTAAGACCCTCCTAGGTTTAAAGAAGCAATGGCTTTAAGTAAAATAGCTCTTGGAGAAATGTGAGGTATCAAAGGGAAGACCAAAAATATGACTTATTTGATATTCACAAAGACAAACCATATTTAATTTTAGTTTTTGTATCAATATCTGTCTGAGAAAGAAAAGGATTACATATTGTAACCATTTTGCTTTCTTAAAATTTTACACTTTAGAAATTTAATACATTGTTTTACTTAATGCATTAAATGATAAATTAAGTAATAATCATTGTCAGTACTCTAGGAAATATCTTTTTCATTGATTTTTTACAAACAACCAAAAAAGAAAGATTTTCACAAGTTAATAATTCAGTAAGCAGTAGGGTATTTGTTACCCTTTCCTCAGACTCCTCCTGCAGTGAATTCAAGGACTTGGAGTGAATATATATGCATAGAATAAAACATTTTCTTATGTGTGGTAAATAAGCACATTTTGGAATTTCTAAGAAATATTTATATTTAAATGCAAAGAGTTTGCAACAGATAAATCATTTATATGCACAGTAGAAAATACAGTTCTTTTTTTTTTTTTTTTTAATAAATTCTGACTGACAAAGCATAACAGGGATGTTAGTACTCTTAAAGACCTGACAGCTTTTTACGTCTTTTTCCATTGCTAATATGAGGGCAGGGTATATCTTGCTTTCTGATGCAGTTCTCAGAATAACATCTGTCTTGGTAATTGACCAGGAAGACTTACCTTTAGGGAAAAAAATGAGTGAACCATAGTAAAATAAATTTAGAAGAGTAAAAGTATTCATAAATTATTATTTTAGATAAGTTGGTTAATTTCTAATATAACTTTGACTTATATTTCATTCAAAATCTTACCCCAGGTATGATTATTTTGAATATTACATTTGTTTCAATGAATTTGCCCTAAGAATATGATTCATTATTTTAGCAGAAGATGTTAGTTGCATTTATTTGCTTTATGTAAGATATGTGTTTCAATATGACTAAATAAGACACATAGAACAACTCTTTGGTATCTGTGTTTTCTACATAGGTGTTACGGAGCTTATGCAAATATGTTGGTTTATATTGTGTTTCTTTTTATAGCATAAGGTTCATTTTCTAGAGTACTTTATTGCTTTGACTCATGACTCCTCTGGATATTCTATCTGTATGACTTTTCTCTCAAAATTTTGTGTGATTCTGAATATGTGAAATTGTTATGTGGATCACAGCTTATGAGAAAATTTGGCTAGAAAAATTACTATCTATTTAATTCAGAGCTATATAAAATTTTGATCAGGATAAGTATCAAATATAAGGCACAGCATATTATACGTGATTTCCTGCATCTATGATAGGAAGAAAGTTGGTAGAAATCTTCTTAAAGGAGAGGAAATGCTTTTTGATACTAAAGATCTAAAGAAGGAGATGTGACAAAGAATATTATTAGAATATTTTTGTAGTGAATATTTCTTCCTTTATTACTAGTGCCAAATAAAATATGAACAATTTAATGTCAAATTTGTCATAACACAATTTTTATGAGTGAAAAATTCATCCAGAATTAGCCCTGTCACTTCATGTGAGTTGCATGAATTCACTTAAAATAGTGGATGTCCTTGGAAAAAAGTCACATTCACTCTCCAAATGCACATGCTGAACTGTTTTATTTCCTTGTTTGTTGCTTTAATAATTGCAGTACAGCACATTATACAAATTTAGGTAATTGAAGGAAATACCAGTACAACTTTTAAAATACAGTGTTTCCCAAAAATGCTTTAAAAATTGGTTAAAGCTTTAAAAAACAAAAACAAAAACTCTGCCTGTCACATATACTAGGAGAGAAAATTGCAGTTCTTAGAATTTCTATGAAAAATTTGTGCATGATAAAATAGTCATGGAATATTGGAGCTTAAATACAAGTTTAAGATCATTCAAACTCTGCTTGATGATCAGCAGGCTTCCTTCCTGTTTTCTGTAAACAAGAGGTTATCCTCATCAGGTGCTGCTGGTTGTTTCACTTTGGTACTGGAACTGAAAAAGCATGCCTTTGACCTACCACAAGGTGCTGCATGGAGTAAAACTCATGTATAGTCTGGACTACTCTGAAAAGGACTAAAACTGAGGCAGGAGGTAGATGTCACCTGCACTCCAGGATAAAGCAATTGGAGATTCAGTCTCGATTGACCCAAACTCCAAGATAAGAATAGCAGGACAACTAAGGGAGGACAATGGGCACTGCCCAGACCACATACTTCTTTTCTCACAGTCAATAGATCTCCCTGACCAAACATGCACAGAAAAGGTGCCTTGCAGCCCAAAGATGGAGCAATGTTAAGGGATGTTCTACCCAGAGACCTCTTTGGTAGAATCCATCTTGGTTAAGAGATACGTGTGCCTACATGGAAGGATCCTGAGATATACTAAATATGGACTGTGAACCAGGCAAATCAAAATGATTGCCCAAAGGAAACCCAGAAGAAATACCCCATGAAAAGTATTCAAACTACCACAAAACTAAAATATTTCAAAGTGTTCTAATACAATTTCTTCAACAAGTGAAAGTTTTTCTCCTTTTTAATTCATATTGGGAAATCCCCTGGTCAGATCAGATCAGATCAGATCAAATCAGTCGCTCAGTCGTGTCCGACTATTTGCGCCCCCATGAATCGCAGCACGCCAGGCCTCCCTGTCCATCACCAACTCCCAGAGGTCACTCAGACTCACATCCATCGAGTCAGTGATGCCATCCAGCTATCTCATCCTCTGTCGTCCCATTCTCCTCCTGCCCCCAATCCCTCCCAGCATCAGAGTCTTCTCCAATGAGTCAGCTCTTCACATGAGGTGGCCAAAGTACTGGAGTTTCAGCTTTAGCATCATTCCTTCCAAAGAAATCCCAGGCCTGATCTCCTTCAGAATGGACTGGTTGGATCTCCTTGCAGTCCAAGGGACTCTTAAGAGTCTTCTCCAACACCATAGTTCAAAAGCATCAATTCTTCAGCGCTCAGCCTTCTTCACAGTCCAGCTCTCACATCCATATATGACCACAGGAAAGACCATAGCCTTGACTAGGTGAACCTTTGTTGGCAAAGTAATGTCTCTGCTTTTGAATATGCTATCTAGGTTGGTCATAACTTTCCTTCCAAGGAGTAAGCGTCTTTTAATTTCATGGCTGCAGTCACCATCTGCAGTGATTTTGGAGCCCAGAAAAATAAAGTCTGACACTGTTTCCACTGTTTCCCCATCTATTTCCCATGTAGTGATGGGACCAGATGCCATGATCTTCGTTTTCTGAATGTTGAGCTTTAAGCCAACCTTTTCACTCTCCACTTTCACTTTCCTGCAGTGAAGGCAAATTCGAGAATAATACTAAGGACACACACATTTACTAGTAGCCAGGCACTTAAAAAAAAAAAAAAAAAAAAACAGCAAATATATTTGTAAAAAATTAATCAATGAGATCCAACCAGTCCATTCTGAAGGAGATCAGCCCTGGGATTTCTTTGGAAGGAATGATGTTAAAGCTGAAACTCCAGTATTTTGGCCACCTCATGCGAAGAGTTGACTCATTGGAGAAGACTCTGATGCTGGGAGAGATTGGGGGCAGGAGGAGAAGGGGACGACAGAGGATGAGATGGCTGGATGGCATCACTGACTCGATGGGTATGAGTCTGGGTGACCTCCGGGAGCTGGTGATGGACAGGGAGGCCTGGCGTGCTGCTGTTCATGGGGTCGCAAAGAGTCGGACACGACTGAGCGACTGATCTGATCTGATCTGATACTGAAATTATTAGTCTGACCTATTTGTTATACAGTTTGATGCAACGAGAGTAGGATAATATGTGTGTGTGTATACACATGGACATATATATATATACATTTAAAATATATATTCATAGTTAAATTCATATTCATACATTCATTCTTAGCATATTTCACTGACTGCTGAAAATGTAAAGTAACTTTCATTGGAATGTTGATTCCTGATTAGAGTATTTCAAATGTTAACTAATCTCTGCTAGTGGTAAATTAAAGATAATTTGCATATACATATATGCCATACTATTTATACTGAAGTATTTTAAAAGCAAAATACCATAGAGTCAGTTAAAAAAAGAAAGACGTGGTGAGGTTCATTCATTTTTTTTTTTTATTCAATAAACATGCCAGGAACTATTCTAAACTTTAAGGATACCAATGAAACAAAACAAGGAAAACTTTGATTGCTAATGGAGAGAGATGCAGTAGAATGGGATAAAAGAGAAGGAAAGATGTCTTTTTGTAGAGGAATCAAAGAAGTCTTAGTAAAAATAGAACATTTAACTATAATAAAGAGGACAGCTGATAAAGTCAAATAGATTTACAAAAGCCTTCTTGCTCAAATTTCAATTTTACAAATAAATTCCCTTCTGGGTTCTTCTTTTTCTTAAATTAGAGCATGCTTTGGGGGCAATTTCATTGGTAGCCCACAATCCCATAATTGATGCCCACCATTATTATATTTTTAGTTTATGCTTAATCTGTGATATTGATCAATAACAGCTCTTTAACTTCTCTTCAGGAATTATAACTAAGCTGTCTTGCTATAGAGATTTTTTTAAAAATGCTTTCTTGCAGTTTTGAGGCACTGGCTAAATACTGGTAAATTCCATTTCTTGAAGAGTGGATTACATGCACACCGCAACCACTTCTTTCAGGCTCTGGGTCTCCCCAGAGGAGGTACCAGATGATGGAAAAGCTTCCTCTGCCCTGGAGCTTGAAATCATTCAAATTAGCCAACCTCTAGGTTGTGCTAGTGGTAAATGCAAGAGACATAAGAGATGTAGATTCGATCTCTGCTGTTGGGAAGATCCCTTGGGGAGGAAACAGCAACCCACTCCAGTATTCTTACCGGGAGAATCCCGTGGGCAGAGGAGCCTGGCAAGCTACTGTCCATAAGGTCGCAGAGTTGATACACCTGAAGCAATTTAGGATGCAGTACGTTTGCTGGACCCTGGCAAACCTAGCTGACCCCATTCTCTTAGGGTTACAGCTGCTGCAGTTCCAGCCATGTCACTCTGTCATGGTCCTGCCTGGCCACCTTATCACATTTGGAGCTGAAAGAAACAAAGTTATACCTTTTCTTGATCCAAGTGTGTGGGTCGTAGTTTACCATCTAAATAATCTCTAAATCTTATAAAGCAGTTAGCACTGTGAGCAGAATAGTCAACTCTTGGATAGCTATGTGGGCTAATTAGTTGGTTCCAAACCACCACAAGAGTGACTTGAGACTTGTTCACCACTATGTCTGCCAGTGGCTACCACTTTTCTCTCTACTCAAATTTTCTAAATGTGGGAATATTCAGAACAAACAGTGCTAATTGGCTACACCCCAGGGGCTAGTTGCTAGCTCAAGTGGGGGCTTTGGTGCAATAGAAGTGATGGGCTACTTGAGCCATTTCCTGGCTGGGACTTTCCTGTGTGCTTCCTGTCACAGCCTGCACTTGCTAGAGGCTTATGTCAGGGGCTGTCCCTTCTTCAGCAGTGTTATTTCGTTATTCTGGGTAGAACACTGGTGTGTCTGCATTTCAGGCCTCCCCTTCATGGAGGAAGCCGTTGGTTGGGCTCCTCCAGGTTAAGGAAATCCCATTCTGGTCTCATTCACATTGCTCAGGTAGGGACAGCGGCCTTCTTCACTGTTGCATACTCAGCCGCTGTCTCCAGGGATTTTCATGTTCTCAGACACTTAGAAGTATTGTGAGTTATACCCTCGGATTCCAGCAGTAGCCCAATGTTTAATTCAGAGAGTGTAAGGGGACAAATATCTCATCTTCACACCTGCCCCTTAAGAACTCTTGCTGAAGTTACATAGTTGTTGAAATAATAAAGATCCTCCTTGCCATTGTGTGTGGGCCTCAGTAAGTATCACCCTCCATCACCAAGTGAAGGGACTGATACTATGGACAAGTGGGCTTACTGCACCATCCCAGAATAGAATCCGCTATATAGCTCTCAAAGTCCAATTCCAACCCTGAGAGGTTGGCTAAGAAATATTGAAAGAAAATGGCTGCCAATGAACTAACTCTTGCCATCTGGCAGCTTTCCCTGTTAGTAGTTGAGATATTAATGGAAGGAGAAAGTACATAGCAGACACAGTGAAGCATAGTAATAATACAAGGTACTTGAGTCCAAAATTCCTTCTAAGTGTTTTGCCATGCGCTTCCCATCTAAGTAAAACATTTATTTATGTTTCAGAAACTCTTTTACATTGATGCAAATTTTCAGAGTTTGCTTAGCCTAATTTCATATTTTAAATCACCCAAAGGTAGAAGCCAACGTAGAGAACATCTAATCAGTATCTAAGTGGTAGGGTAGATTGCTAAATCCAGTGGTTAGCAAATAAAACTTCAAATCTTCACAGAGATAATGATTTGAGACATTTGTGTTTATGGGACTCTGAAGGTTGGTGAGAATAAATTTGTTAAAAGCCTAATAAGAATTTAGTAGTTGTATGGTCATTGAGAAGAAGGCAATGGCACCCCACTCCAGTACTCTTGCCTGGAAAATTCCATGGACGGAGGAGCCTGGCAGGCTGCAGTCTATGGGGTCGCTGAGGGTTGGACATGACTGAGCGACTTCACTTTCATTTTTCACTTTCATGCATTGGAGAAGGAAATGGCAACCCACTCCAGTGTTCTTGCCTGGAGAATCCCAGGGATGGGGGAGCCTGGTAGGCTGCCATCTATGGGGTTGCACAGAGTTGGACACGACTGAAGTGACTTAGCAGCAGCAGCAGCGGCATGGTCATTGAAATGCAGCGCCTATGAAAACATTAAGAAAATTCTCAAGAACACACACACAAATCACTGGAATCACAAAGTAAGTTGGTGAAGATTTGGTTTTTCCAGAACTGGCACTCTTCTCAATGAACATTGCAAGTATCATTTTGGATGTTAAAAACAAAGGTTATCTCAGTAAGATTAGAAATCAGAGAAAGGGAGGGCACTGGTGATGAGCCTGTGTCTGCATTTTCTAGTTTTCTGTTTCCCAAATCAGTGTTGTATCTGCTTGCAATCTCCACCATTGTACATGCTGAGTGTTTTGTTTCTAAAACTCTGTGTTTTAAACCTACCTCTTAACCACTGATCTCTGACTAATGCCTACACCAGATCTACCTTAGCAAGTTGCACATTCTTCAGCTGACTCCTGTTCCTTCTTAATACTTCTTTTGACACCAATTCCTGATTTTCTTCTGGAAATCCCTTCCTCTCCTGCCTTTTGAGTCTATCTGCTTTACGTGGGTTTCCTCTTGAAAACAGATAGCCCTTAGGTGAATAATGGCTTAGAATAAGGTGCCCATTTGGTTCATTTGACCAGAGACAGTTCTGATTCACACCTGTTATACTTGCTGAATTATTTTTAGTTCTGTTGTACTCTAAGGCAGCCTTTGTTGTTGTTCAGTCACTCAGTCATATCCAATTCTGTGATCTCATAGACCATAGCATGCCAGCCTTCCCTGAGTTTGCTCAAGCTCATGTCCATTAAGTTGATGATGCCATCCAACCATCTCATCCTCTGTCCCTCCTTCTCCTCCTGTCCTCAATCTTTCCTAGCTTCATGGTCTTTTCCACTGAGTCGGTGCTTTGCATCAGGTAACCAAAATATTGGATCTTCAGCTTCAGCATCAATCAATCCAATGAATATTCAGGGTTGATTTCCTTTAGGATTGACTGGTTTCATATCCTTGCTGCCCAAGGGACTCTCAAGAGTATTCTCTAGCAGCACAGTTTGAAAGCATCAATTCTTTGGCTTTCAGCCTTCATTTTGGTCCAACTCTCACATCTGTACATGACTACTGAAAAAAACCATAACTTGGACTAGCCAGACCTTTGTCAGCAAAGTAATGTCTCTGCTTTTTAATATGCTATCTAGGTTTGTGATAGTCTTTCTTTCAAGGAGCAAGTGTCTTTTAATTTAATGGCTGCAGCCCCCATCCACAGTGATTTTGGAGCCCAAGAAAATAAAGTAATTGTTTATATTTTTCCCCATTTTTTTGCCATGAAGTGATGGGACCAGATGCCATAATAATTTTTTGAATGTTGAATTTTAAGTCAACTTTTCCACTTTCATCTTCATTAAAAGGCTCTTTAGTTCCTCTTTTCTTTCTGTCATAAGTATGGTGTCATCTGCATATCTGCAGTTACCGATATATCTCTCAGTAATCTTGATTCCAGCTTGTGCTTCATCCAGGCTGGCATTTCACATGATGTACTCTACACATAAGTTAAATAAGCAGGGTTTTGTTAAATAAGCTAAATAAGCAAGCATCCTTATTTGAATAATATATACCCAACATAATCCAAAATTATTTTCCATCCTTCTTGTCACAGCAATTATTTCAGCCATATTTAAAACCATTGAGATATTAAATGTTTGCTGAGAATGCCAGAAGCGAAGCAAGACTTGAAACTTAGAGGGTTTAATAGACACAAGCAGATAAAAGCCCAAGTCATTAAATCCATTAGCTCATTAGAAAACAGCAAACACTTTGGAGAGCAAGGCCAGAAAATCTCAATCCTTGTGATAAATTTTATCTTTGATATCCAGGTAGCCTTATTTTATATCTGTGCTTTTTCCAGATTTTGGAGTCTTTTTTTTTTTTTTTTTTTCTCAGCTTTGTAGATCATCCTTTTGTTGTTGTTGTTGTTGTTTGACACAGACGTAGTCTTCATTGGTCCAGGCGAAATTCTTATAACTTAGCATCTATACTTCCATTTGCTGAAATGCAAAATAATCACAAGACATTTTATCCATGTATAGATGTGCCTTATTACTGTTGTTTAGGAGCTTCCCTAGTGCCTCAGAGGGTAAAGCGTCTGCCTGCAATGCAGGTAAACCTGGGTTCAACCCCTGGATCAGGAAGATCCTCTGAAGAAGGAAATGGCAACCCACCCCAGTACATTTGCCCGGAAAATCCCATGGGTGGAGGAGCCCGGTAGGCTAGAGTACATGGGGTCACAAAGAGTTGGACATGACTGAGCGATTTAACATTACTGTTGTTTGGCTGCTATTTCATTCCAGTGTTCTATTTGGCTCTATCTAAATAAATCATAAACATCACTTAAATAAAAAATAAAAACAATCAAAAGCAAATTTAGCTTCTTGGTTTTTTTTAAACTTTTGCTGTAGTCCTAAGAACCTTTCATTATCTAAAATTGTATGAAACTATTAAAGTACCTGACCATGAAACATGCCAGTGAATAAAAATACTACTAGTTTTACTGCAAAGTAAATATTTTCACCTATAGACCAATCATTAGGCAGCAGACAGCTATTGTTTATCATGCAAACAAATTCATGTAACTTGAATCAGGCATTTAGCTTATAGATTTTTAAAGTAAATATTAACACATATTTGTCATAAAACAGCCTTATCAGTAAAGATTGTATCTATTATAAGTGAAGATTAAAAGAATTACCAATAAGCAATAACTGAATCAAAAGGGTGAGAATCAACAGAGGTAAAAATTTCCCTTGATTTAATTTATGTAAGATTGAATTGGATAAGTATAGATAAAAAAAGTCTACAGCTTATATGTGAAAAGACTTATTGAATTTCAAGTTTGATTTTGTCAAACAATAGTGTTTTTTTTTTTTTCTTGTTTAATATTGCAAAGCTAGCATTTAAAAAGGTTATGCTGCACAGGGGAAAAGAAACCTTTGATTCATGTACAAAGGATATTGAAAGGCAGATGTTTTGTCTCAGTATATTTGGAATTTCTAATGATTTGTGCAGGACTGCAAGTATCCAATGTAAAATGTGGTTGGATGTCAATCAGAGGAGACATAACAATCATTTATTCTACTTGGTAGAGAATTCAACTAGTTTAAGGTCCCTTTTATCTTTAAGTTTATACAGTGCCCCAAGGTGTGAGTTAAATCCTGATTGCAATTAATTTATATAATCACCAAAAGTGGCACTCTGAAATTCCATACTGATAGGTTGTCATGTTATTCCCCAGAATAAATAGGCTTGATTCTATGGACTTGCATATACATGATTTTAAATTGGCATTCAGTTAGTAACAATTTTAATAAATATATGTATTAGTCATATAGACTTCACTCATAGCTCAGTTAGTAAAGAATCTGCCTGCAATGCAGGAGACCCTGGTTTGATTCCTGGGTCAGGAAGATCTGCTGGAGAAGGGATAGGATTCCCATTCAAGTATTCTTGGATTTCCCTTGTGGCTCAGCTGATAAAGAATCCACCTGCAATGCAAGAGACCTGGGTTCAATCCCTGAGTTGGGAAGATCCCCTGGAGAAGGGAAAGGCTACCCACTCCAGTATTCTGGCCTGGAGAATTCCAAAGACTGTATAGTCCATGGAGTCACAAAGAGTCAAACATGAATGAGTGACTAATCTATTGTTAGACATATAGACTTAGTAAATATATTGGCATTAATGTTAATGAAGCAATTACTAAATTTCTGAGAAATTATATTAGTATTATAATTGAAAATACTGGAAATGGAATTGGAGTTTTAACATGTGAATATGAATAGATATGTTTCTTTTTTTAATTAAATTTTATTTTGCTTAACTTTACAATATTGTATTGCTTTTGCCATACATCAAGATGGATCCGCCACAAGTATACATGTGTTCCCCATCCTGAACCCTCCTCCCTCCTCCCCTCCCCATACCATCCCACTGGGTCATCCCAGTGCACCAGCCCCAGGAGTCTGTTATCAGGCATCGTACCTGAATAGATACGTTTCAAACATGAATTGTCAGAATTCAATACTGACAGGGAAAATTAATGTTAAGAACACATGGACTCTCAACATACTCTGAGATAAAGATTCCTAGTTGAAATAAGGTGTAAAGGGGTCAATTTTTGATGTGTCAGATAAAAATGAAGCATCTTGGATCACAAGACTTTATAGAAGCAGATCTTAACAAAGTCTGTATCAACTAGTGAAGTGCTTGACTCTGGTTGGGTTAACAGTGCACTTTTTTACTATATTAATGAGCTAATATTTCCCTTTGAATTCCATTTAAAATATGAGTGTAACATCAAAGAATCATCCATCAATCTAGAATTGAGCTTAATACAGGTCAATTACATTAAGTGAATTATTTGCATTAACTCATATTGATTGGATATATGATATTGAGTGGATGCCCACATGAAGTTCTAGGTTAATGCATATGTATTTCTGACCCTCAACATCAACTCATATTTTAAACTTTTTTGATTATGACTTCTTTTTTTTTTTTTTTTTAAATGGATAGACTTTTATTTTATTTTATTTTATTTTTACAATATTGTATTACTTTTATTATGACTTCTTATTAATAAAGTACCTCATTCATTTTGTGCTAGTTTAATTTAGTTTCCTATCCCTTGATTTGCAGAGTGTATTTTGAGTTCTCCCAACAGAGATGCATGTATTCTGTCATTATACTGCTATTAATACTTCATGGGAGTCTTTTCAAAAAGCCCATTTCTCTACTAGAGAAAAGTTCAACAATGCACAGGACATTGCAATTTCCATTCTTACAGCACAAGATAGCATCACTGTTCTAAGAAGAGTCATTAAAGTTTTCTCAATAAATTGCCTTAGTTTCCTTTCCTACACAACTTCAATATTAGTTTTTATTATATATTTATATCAACCTTCAATATAAAGCCTTAGAAATGATCATTTTCAGCTGTTATAAAAAATAACATAAAATGATTATTTTGGATATAATCTTTTTTTATTTTACTTTTTTTCTAGTCAAGAATAATGGGATATCACTTATATGCAGAATGTTTTTAAAAAGTTAAAAATAAATGCATTAAAAAAGCAAGCACACTTAATAGACTTAAAGAATGAACTTATGTTACTGGGGGGAAGGGTGGGTGTGAGGATAGATTAAAATTTGAGGATTGACATGTACACACTGCTGTATTTAAAAGATAATGATAATAATAAGTAGATAACCAACAAGTGTCTACTGTATCACATCAGATCAGTCGCTCAGTCGTGTCTGACTCTTTGCAACCCCATGAATCGCAGCACACCAGGCCTCCCTGTAGCACAGGTAATTCTACTAATTACCTTTATTAGAATGCTAATAATCTTTTCCAAAAGGAATTTGGAAAAGAGCAGATACATGTATAACTCAATCACATTGCTGCACTCCTGAAATTAACAAAGCATTGTTAAACAATTATACTTCAATATAAAAAAAGTAAAACAACATACCTTCTGCAGATTAAAATATAGCAATTTTGGAAATGCATTAATGGGCTTGAGTTTCAGAAAGTGCCATAGAATATATTTCAGTAATTAATCCCATATAAGGAAAATTTCCGGGTGACTCAGACGGTAAAGAATCTGCCCACTATATAGGATACCAGGGTTCAATCCCTGGGTCAGGAAGATCCCCTGGAGAAGGGAACAGCTACCTACTCCAGTATTCTTGCCTGGAGAATCCCATGCACAGAGAACCCTGGCAGGTTACAGTCCATGGATTTGCAAAGAGTCAGACACGACTGAGCAATGAATTTGAGAACTTGAGAAGGAAAGTTTCAGTGGCAGAAAATCTTTTAAGAGATGAAACTATCTCAAGTATCAAAGAATTTTGCTAAAGAATCATCACATGATCTTATGAGGATTCTCTGGTCTCTGTTCACTCAAGATGATTTCTGTCAACTGAAGACTTTGTGGCCAAATCTCTGCCACCCAGATGAGAAATTTCCAATAGTTTAAAGATTACCCCTTAATTTATAAATTAGAGAAATAAAGCAAAGATTGTTGTCCTTAGATAGAATATTCATTTAAATTGGAACTGAATTAAATATGACAATTCAAAGGGTAAAAAGCGATCTTGAAACCAAAACAGAAAAACATTCAGTTTTATTTCTGTAATGGCATTAAGAAATGAGATCATAGATCTAGAAGGTGTTAGGCTTTCCTACTACTAATACTTTTCTTTATCAAAAGTATTTAAAATTGTAGAAAAATTGGAAGCATAAATCATGAGGATAGTCTAGTCTTCATGTATAAGGTCAGTTCAGTTCAGTTGCTCAGTCATGTCTGACTCTTTGGGACCCTATGGACTGCAGCACGCCAAGCCTCCCTGTCCATCACCAGCTCCCAGAGCTTGCTCAAACTCATATCCATCAGGTCAGTGATACCATCCAACCATCTCATCCTCTGTCATACCCTTCTCCTCCTGCCTTCAATCTTTCCCAGTGTCAGGGTCTTTTCTTTTTTTTTTTTTTTATTTTTTTAATATTTTATTTTATTTTTTGCTTAACTTTACAATATTGTATTGCTTTTACTATACATCGAGATGGATCCGCCACCAGTATACACGTGTTCCCCATCCTGAACCCTCCTCCCTCCCCCCTTCCCACACCCTCCCTCCAGGTCATCCCAGTGCTCTAATCCCAGGCTTCCGTTATAGGGCATCATACCTGGACTCACTCATTTCAGATATGATATTATACATATTTCAATGAGTCAGTTCTTCACATCAGGTAGTCAAAGTATTAGAGCTTCAGCATCAGTCCTTCTGATGAATATTCAGTTGATTTTCTTTAGGATTGACTAGTTTGATCTCCTTGCATGTATAAGGTGACTTCTCAAAAAATCTGAACATGTTAAAAACAATGTGATTAGAGCCATGGAAGAAATATTATTTTATATTATACCATACTATATGTATCGATTATATCTGTGACTAAAATTATTTACTACTGCTGCTCCTACTAAGTTGCTTCAGTCATGTTCGACTCTGCACGATCCTAGATGGCAGCCCACCAGGCTCCTTTGACCCTGGTGTTCTCCAGGAAAGAATACTGGAGTGGGTTGTTATTTCCTTCTCCAATGCATGCATGCATACTAAGTTGCTTCAGTCATGTCCGACTCTGTGTGACCCTATGGACAGCAGCCCACCAGGCTCCTCTGTCCATGGGATTCTCTAGGCAAGAATACTGGAGTAGGTTGCCATTTCCTTCTCCAAAATTATTTACTAAAATCTTACCAACTATGGGATATCCCTGGTGGTCCAGTGGTTAAGATTTCACCTTCCAATGCAGAGAATGATGATATGATCCCTGATTATCAAGCTAAGATTCCGTGTGCCTCATGGTGAAAAACCAAATCATAAAACAGAAGCAATATTGTAAAAAACTCAGTAAAGACTTTAAAAATGGTCCACATCAAAAAAAACTTTAAAATCTTACCAGATAAAATCTTCACAAAATTGACTAGACAGATTTTTTTTTAACTCCAGTGTAATGCATGTACTGTGCTCAGCTGTGGTGAGCCGCTTCAGACATGTCCAGCTCTTTGCGACCCCGTGGACTGTAGCCCACTAGGCTCCACTGTCCATGGGGATTCTCCAAGCCAGAATACTAGAGTGGATTGCTATGCCCTCCCCCAGGGGATCTTCCCAACCCACGGATCAAACCCAGCTCTCTTGCATTGCAAGTGGATTCTTTACAGACTGAGCCACCAGGGAAGCCCCAGTATAATGCATAAACTATATCATATATTTAATTTTATTTTGCTTATTACTTTAAAAACTGGGGAAAAAAAGAGGAAAAGAAAGTTAAGAGAATCAATAGCATCTCAGAATTGGCCTAGGTGTATATTTCTAAGTCACTTTTTCCCCCAGAGATTACTAGGATTTTGTCTTCTAATGTCATATATTTATTTTGTTTTGTATTTAAACTTTATAAAAGTGATATTATAAGTATATACTATTTTACACCTAGTTTATTTTACTTGTTATATTTGTGAGATTCATCCACAATTTTGCCTGGTCATTTTATTCCTTGTCATTGTTGACTAGTATTCGATTGGATGAACATGCCAGAATTTATTTATCCCTTCTATTGTTGATAAATGGATTAATTTTTAGTTTTTGGTTATTGCAAATAACATTGGTATACACATATATGTGTATTTCTTTCAGGAAATATGTTTGCATTTTTTGGTAGGAATAAATTTAGGAGTGGGATTACTGGACTAGTGAATAGTAGTATATCCAGCACCAATTGATGTAGCATAAAAACTGTTCTCCAGTCATAAGTGTCAGTGGCAGTAAATTAGAATTCTACTTGCTGTACATCCTCACTAATATTTGATATCATTTGTTTTTTAGGCCTATCCTAAATTGTGAAAAATAGTCTGTTTTGTTTTAAAAGATTTTTTTAAATCTATTGGAACAATTTTTGCCACATCTTGAGCACTTTGTAAGTGTTAGTTTTATTTTTTATGGATAGCATTTTAGTAAAAATAAAAGAGATAAAAATTGCTCCAAACAACATAGAATTCATGGTGCTTTGGGAGTTTATCTCCTAGGTAAGCAAGTAAGTAAAGATACTATTGATAGAGAATCAAATTTATACCATCTTAAAAAGATTAGGAGGTCTGATTTTAAAATATTCGTAATTTCTGTTTGACAGTATTGTCAAGGAAGGTCTTTTGTATCCCAGCCTCTTATTGATGTTAGAATTTTGATGTTTTTTATGTGTGTTTCAGATCCAGTAAGAATATTTTCAGAATCTTTACATTTATTGCATATTCTTTAATCATGATATTCATTTCATATTTATTTTGTAAGAGAATAATTATATTTTTTAAATGCCATACTGCTAACATGATAAAGCTAAAAGTAAGTTGAAACCATTTCATTTAAGATGTAGGAAATTCTGATATAAGGATTCGAAAGAAATCACTTATTTTTTTTAAGAATATTGAGAAAAAATATACCAACATGCAATATCAAATATCTTAGAGTGAATGTTAATGAATGATTAAATTTAAAGACAAAGCTCCACATTTTCAATAATTAGTATATATTTTATAAGTGAAAGCATATTATTTTAGTAGGAAAAAAATAAAGGATAAAATCATACATCAAAAACTTCTTTATGTTCCATGAACTTGAGAGACTAAAAATATTGCAATTGTCTGTCTTACCAGAAATGGTCCTCAATATTGAGATTGAATTCCCTTGGAAAATAGTTGCAATCAATTTTCATTTGATCCATTCAGCTACTCAATGAGATTAGATGTTATTAAGATTTATAGTCTGACTTCTTGTGCAAATTATAGGTCTCTTGCAAGGGTGAAGACATGGAAGGAGTATGCAGTATATTTCCCATACTTGGTGTTCAGCATTTAAGTGGATACATAAACTAGTAGTGATCTGATCAGAAGGAAAGGAGAATACCATTCCAATTTGAAAGGAAGCCGTAATGATCTGAAATATTGTTCTTAGAGTTCGCTTGGATTCTGCTCAAGCTATACAAGTGAAAATCTTAAAAGGGAAACAAACACTCAGGGGCAGTGAACTTCTCCAATGAAAACTGAGCCCCTTTTCTATTATATGACTACAGGGAACCCATATATATCTTGTTTATGAGTACTGGTGGATGGCTTAGAACAACTTTGACATTTCTTTAGCAATGGTAACTAGTATAGGAAAGAGGTAAGAATGATCATTAACTGCATATGTATGTGCATCCTAAAAATGAAATAGAAAGCAGTAAAATGTTGAGCTGAAATTTAATTCAAGCATTTCTTTCAATTAGTCTATATTATTTAAATTAAACTGGAAATTCTAAGCACAAAGTGCTGCTTATCTATAATATGATTAACAGTCATTCAGTATAATCTTGATGTCAGATGATAGGTCAAATATAAATTGTTGTTTGTGCTCATATTAAAATCGAATCCCTCTCTGTCTTCTAACCTCCTTCCTTTCCGATGATATGCATGTGAGTATTATAAATCTAATTTCTGAAATAATTTCTTTCTTTACTTATCTAACTGTTAAGGTCACAAATGATTAAATTGACACTACAAAAGTATATATGTTTACTGAAAGCTCCAACTAAAGGTCAATGGGAAAATTAAAGCAAGACTTTATAGTAATATAAATATTAATTTTTATTATAATGAAAAAGCTGTGAAATTCTCTGAATTTCTCATTCTGCCTTTTTGCATTTATTTAAGATTATTCACTAAACTGAGGAAGCTTGTTTGACAGAAAATGAAAACAAATACCCATTTTTCAGTCAAAAATATACTTAATCTTCATGCCAACATTATATTATTTTAATTGTTATTTTATCATCAGTAGTAACAACATCTAATTACATGGTATTGTCTATTTCAAACTGAAACTGAATTAACTAGTTTAGTCTTTTCAACAACAGTTTGAGATCAATACTATTATTTTTCCAACATTTTGGAAAAATAAGGAAAACAGATTAAGGTACTTAACAAAAGTTCCACAAAGATGATGAGCCATGTTGAGAAAAGCGCTAGATAAGAAATCAAGAATCCTGTGTACTTTTTTTCTTCTGCCCATTTCTAAAATCAGATAGAAGGATATGTGATTTGGATATTCTGTTCCCAAAGAGTTGAGAAAGACTGAGTTCTTACTGTTCAGGCATTATTTTGCAATGGATACTTTATTTAATAATTCAACCCTGCATTGTTAGTACTTTATCTTTTTATAGATAAGCAAACTGAGATTTGAGAAGATAAAGAGTTTCCCAAAAATATACATTGAGTGGTTATATGAATTAAACATATACCCTTTTCAGGCTTAAATGGTCAAGCTCATTCCATTATTCTAATTCTTAACCTCACAATTTTATATCATAATGTGATTATGTGCTACAATTAATTAAAATTGTTCTACAGCATCAACATTTCTCCACAGACACTGAAAATCTTTAATGGTTTTAATAAACGACTTATTTTCCAAATAAACAAATTTAATGCAGTTGGTGATTGCCCTACTTCTCATCAGTGGTTGATGGGATAGGTCAGTTTGGTTCAGTTCAGTCACTCAGTCATGTACGACTCTTTGCAACCCCGTGGACTGCAGCATTCCAGGCCTCCCTGTCCATTGCCAATTCCCAGAGTCTACTCAAACTCATTTCCATTGAGTCAGTGATGCCATCCAGCCATCTCATTATCCCTTATCCCTTTCTCCTTCCACCTTCGATCTTTCCCAGCATTAGAGTTTTTTAAAATGAGTCAGTTCTTCACATCAGGTGGCCAAAGTATTGAAATTTCAGCTTCAGCATCAGGCCTTCCAATGAATATTCAGGACTGATTTCCTTTAGGATGGACTGGTTGGATCTCCTTGCAGTACAAGGGACTCTCAAAAATCTTCTCCAACACCACGGTTCAAAAGCATCAATTCTTTGGCGCTCAGCTTTCTTTATAGTCCGACTCTCACATCCATACATGTCTACTGGAAAAACGACAGTGTTGACTAGGTGGACCTTTGTAGATCAGCCTCCTAGAAATGCTCTGCTTTCCTTCTTTCAGTAAAGTACACTCCTGGTATGTTTTCAACTTCTAGCTTCCTCAGATGACTTCCTGGACTCTGTAAATTGTGATGTTTTCACAGGTTTAGTAATTAGAGATGGTTAAATTTGCCAAGTAAACAAAAACATGAAATCTCTTATTTTTAGAAAAATAATTGGAAATAAATATGGATATCTCTGTATGTTAATATTTTCATCAAGAATAAAATCACTCTATTATTTAAAAAACTCCTCAGATGTTTATTTGTCTCACATATCAGCAGGTTATATTCATCTTCAAATGATATGGATATAATATCTTGAAAGACAAACATACTGTTTATACTAAAATATAAGATTTACATGAGGAACTGAGAAATATTCATTGTATATTAGAATGAATATACCAATATACCAATGAATATAGCAATATACCAATAATGTTTCTTTATGGAAATGTCATTTTTGAGGGACTGTGATTCATGGGACTTCATTAGGGATAATCAAATAGTCTAGAAGTGAATCTAGGGTCACTTCCTGTGAGTATTGTGTAGAAACTGAAAGTGATACTGAGGGTGGCAAAAATACTTAAACTATAATATATTTCTTGTTTAGGAACTTAGTTGTTTCTTTATCACTATAGAAATAGTATGTTTCAGCATCCTATATTTAGCCTCATTTCTATGAATCTAGTGAACAGAAACTTTCACATTAAACTGCAAACACCACTATAGGAAGAGACGGAGAAGATATTTTCTTTAAATCAGATAATTTTATACCAGTAATATAAAAGAGGACGTATGTATGATCATAGGAGAAGAAATCAGAAACAGCCCAGTTAAAAGTTTGAATAGTGGAACCATAATTCTTGAGTTAGTATTTAGGTTTCACTGTTTAATAGAGGTATGACCTTGCTCAGGAGACTTAATGTTTCGATATCATATTGCCAGATTAAATTTTATAATAAATTTTAATTTCATGGAACAGTGTCTGCCACATCTTGAATACTTTGCAAGATGGCTATTATCTTTATTAAAATGCCAGGGTTGGGATGAAAACATGTCTTAGCTACAGGCCGAAAGACCTAAGTTTAAAATTCTATATTCTCAATCAGATCAGATCAGATCAGTCGCTCACTCGTGTCCAACTCTTTGCGACCCCATGAATAGCAACACGCCAGGCCTCCCTGTCCATCACCAACTCCAGGAGGTCACTCAGACTCATATCCATCGAGTCAGTGATGCCATCCAGCCATCTCATCCTCTGTCGTCCCCTTCTCTTCTTGACCCCAATCCTTCCCAGCATCAGAGTCTTTTCCAATGAGTCAACTGTTCTCATGAGGTGGCCAAAGTACTGGAATTTCAGCTTTAGCATTATTCTTTCCAAAGAAATCCCAGGGCTGATTTTCTTCAGAATGGACTGGTTGGATCTCCTTGCAGTCCAAGGGACTCTCAAGAGTCTTCTCCAACACCACAGTTCAAAAGCATCAATTTTTGGCACTCAGCCTTCTTCACAGTCCAACTCTCACATGCATACATGACCACAGGGAAAATCATAGCCTTAACTAGATGAACCTTTGTGGGCAAAATAATGTCTTTGCTTTTGAATATGCTATCTAGGTTGGTCATAACTTTCCTTCCAAGGAGTAAGCGTCTTTTAACTTCATGGTTGCAGTCACCATATGCAGTGATTTTGGAGCCCAGAAAAATAAAGTCTGAAACGGTTTCCACTGTTTCCCCATCTATTTCCCATAAAGTGATGGGGCTGGATGCCATGATCTTCATTTTCTGGATGTTGAGTTTTAAGCCAACTTTTTCACTCTCCACTTTCACTTTCATCAAGAGGCTTTTTAGCCCCTCTTCACTTTCTGCCATAAGGATGGTGAAATCTGCATATCTGAGGTTATTGATATTTCTCCCAGCAATTTTGATACCAGCCTGTGTTTCTTCCAGTCCAGCCTTTTGCATGATGTTCTCTGCATATAAGTTAAATAAACAGGGTGACAATATACAGCCTTGACGTACTCCTTTTCCTATTTGGAACCAGTCTGTTGCTCCATGTCCAGTTCTAACTGCTGCTTCCTGACCTGTATACAAATTTCTCAAGAAGCAAATCAGGTGGTCTGGTATTCCCATCTCATTCAGAATTTTCCACAGTTTACTGTGATCCACACAGTCAAAGGCTTTGGCATAGCCAATAAAGCAGAAATAAATATTTTTCTGGAACTCTTTTGCTTTTTCCATGATCCAGTGGATGTTGGCAATTTGATCTCTGGTTCCTCTGACTTTTCTAAAACCAGCTTGAACATCAGGAAGTTCACGGTTCATATATTGCTGAAGCCTGGCTTGGAGAATTTTGAGCATTACTTTACAACCAGTACATTATGAAGGAGATCAGCCCTGGGATTTCTTTGGAAGGAATTATGCTAAAGCTGAAACTCCAGTATTTTGGCCACCTCATGCAAAGAGTTGACTCATTAGAAAAGACTCTGATGCTGGGAGGGATTGGGGGCAAGAGGAGAAGGGGACGACACAGGATGAGAGGGCTGGATGGCATCAATGACTCAATGGACGTGGGTCTGAGTGAACTCTGGGAGTTGGTAATGGACAGGGAGGCTTGGCGTGCTGTGATTCATGGGGTCGCAACGAGTTGAACATGACTGAGTGATTGAACTGAACACTAGCGTGTGAGATGAGTGCAATTGTACGGTAGTTTCAGCGTTCTTTGGTATTGTCTTTGGAATTGGAATGAAAACTGACCTTTTCCAGTCCTGTGGCCACTGCTGAGTTTTCCAAATCTGCTGGCATGTTGAGTGCAGCACTTTCACAGCATCAATTTTCAGGATTTGAAAGAGCTCAGCTGGAATTCCATCAACTCCACTAGCTTTGATTGTAGTGATGCTTTCTTTTTTTTTATTTTATTTACAATATTGTATTGGTTTTGCCATATGTCAAAATGAATCTGCCACAGGTATACATGTGTTCCCCTCCTGAACCCTCCTCCCTCCCCTTATCATCCCTCTGTGTCGTCCCAGTGCACCAGCCCCAAGCATCCAGTGTCATGCATCAAACCTGGACTGGCAACTCGTTTCATATATGATATTATAAATACTTCAATGCCATTCTCCCAAATCACCCCACCCTCTCCTTCTCCCAGAGTCCAAAAGACTGTTGAATGCATTAATGTCTCTTATGCTGTCTCATATATAGGGTTATTGTTACCATCTTTCTAAAGTCCATATATATGTGTTAGTATACTGTATTGGTGTTTTTCTTTCTCACTTACTTCACTCTGTATAATAGGCTCCAGTTTCATCCACCTCATTAGAACTGATTCAAATGTATTCTTTTTAATGGCTGAGTAATACTCCATTGTGTATATGTACCACTGGTTTTTTATCCATTCATCTGCTGATGGACATCTAGGTTGCTTCCATGTCCTGGCTATTATAAACAATGCTGTGATGAACATTGGGGTACACGTGTCTCTTTCAAATCTGGTTTCCTCAGTCTGTACGCCCAGCAGTGGGATTGCTGGATCATAAGGCAGTTCTATTTCCAGTTTTTTAAGGAATCTCCACACTGTTCTCCATAGTGGCTGTACTAGTTTGCAATCCCACCAACAGTGTAAGAGGGTTTCCTTTTCTACACACCCTCTCCAGGATTTATTGCTTGTAAACATTTGGATCGCAGCTATTCTGACTGGCATGAAATGGTACCTCATAGTGGTTTTGATTTGAATTTCTCTGATAATGAGTGAACAGTATGAACAGTATGAAAAGGCAAAATGATAGGATGCTGAAAGAGAAACTCCGAGGTCAGTAGGGGCCCAATATGCTACTGGAGATCAGTGGAGAAATAACTCCAGAAAGAACGAAGGGATGGAGCCAAAGCAAAAAGAATACAAAGCTGTGGATGTGACTGGTGATAGAAGCAAGGTCTGATTTTGTAAAGAGCAATATTGCGTAGGAACCTGGAATGTCAGGTCCATGAATCAAGGCAAATTGGAAGTGGTCAAACAAGAGATGGCAAGAGTGAATGTCGACATTCTAGGAATCAGTGAACTGAAATGGACTGGAATGGGTGAATTTAACTCAGATGACCATTATATCTACTACTGCGGGCAGGAATCCCTCAGAAGAAATGGAGTAGCTATCATGGTCAAGAAAAGAGTCCGAAATGCAGTACTTGGATGCAATCTCAAAAACAACAGAATGATCTCTGTTAGTTTCCAAGGCAAACCATTCAATATCACAGTAATCCAAGTCTATGCCCCAACCAGTTACACTGAAGAAGCTGAAGTTGAACGGTTCTATCAAGACCTACAAGACCTTTTAGAACTAACACCCAAAAAAGATGTCCTTTTCATTCTAGGGGACTGGAATGCAAAAGTAGGAAGTCAAGAAACACCTGGAGTAACAGGCAAATTTGGCCTTGGAATACGGAATGAAGCAGGGCAAAGACTAAGAGAGTTTTGCCAAGAAAATGCTCTAGTCATAACAAACACCCTCTTCCAACAACACAAGAGAAGACTCTATACATGGACATCACCAGATGGTCAACACCGAAATCAGATCGATTATATTCTTTGCAGCCAAAGATGGAGAAGCTCTATACAGTCAGCAAAAACAAGACCAGGACCTGACTGTGGCTCAGACAATGAACTCCTTATTGCCAAATTCAGACTTAAATTGAAGAAAGTAGGGAAAATCACTAGACCATTCGGGTATGACCTAAATCAAATCCCTTATGATTATACAGTGGAAGTGAGAAATAGATTTGAGGGCCTAGATCTGATAGATAGAGTGCCTGATGAACTATGGAATGAGGTTCATGACATTGTACAGGAGACAGGGATCAAAATCATCCCCATGGAAAAGAAATGCAAAAAAGCAAAATGGCTATCTGGGGAGGCCTTACAAATAACTGTGAAAAGAAGAGAAGCAAAAAGCATAGGAGAAAAGGAAAGATATAAACATCTGAATGCAGAGTTCCAAAGAATAGCAAGAAGAGATAAGAAAGCCTTCTTCAGTGATCAATGCAAAGAAATAGAGGAAAACAACAGAATGGGAAAGACTAGAGATCTCTTCAGGAAAATCAAAGATACCAAAGGAATATTTCATGCAAAGATGGGCTCAATAAAGGACAGAAATGGTATGGAGCAAACAGAAGCAGAAGATATTAAGAAGAGGTGGCAAGAATACACAGAAGAAATGTTCAAAAAAGATCTTCACAACCCAGATAATCATGATGGTGCGATCACTGACCTAAAGCCAGACATGCTGGAATGTGAAGTCAAGTGGGCCTTAGAAAGCATCACTATGAACAAAGCTAGTGGAGGTGATGGAATTCCAGTGGAGCTATTCCAAATCCTGAAAGATGATGCTATCAAACTGGTGCACTAAATATGTCAGCAAATTTGGAAAACTAAGCAGTGGCCACAGGATTGGAACAGTTCAGTTTTCATCCCAATCCCAAACAAAGGCAATGCCAAAGAATGCTCAAACTACCACACAATTGCACTCATCTCACACGCTAGTAAAATAATGCTCAAAATTCTCCAAGCAAGGCTTCAGCAATATGTGAACTGTGAACTTCCTGATGTTCCAACTGGTTTTAGAAAAGGCAGAGGAACCAGAGTTCAAATTGCCAACATCCGCTGGATCATCGAAAAAGCAAGAGAGTTCCAGAAAAACATCTATTTCTGCTTTATTGACTATGCCAAAGCCTTTGACTGTGTGGATCACAATAAACTATGGAAAATTCTGAAAGAGATGGGAACACCAGACCACCAGGTCGGCCTCTTGAGAAATTTGTATGCAGGTCAGGAAGCAACACTTAGTACTGGACATGGAACAACAGACTGGTTCCAAATAGGAAAAGGAGTACGTCAAGGCTGTATATTGTCACCCTGTTTATTTAACTTATATGCAGAGAATATCATGAGAAACGCTGAACTGGAAGAAACACAAGCTGGAATCAAGATTTCTGGGAGAAATATCAATAACCTCAGATATGCAGATGACACCACCCTTATGGCAGAAAGTGAAGAGGAACTAAAAAGCCTCTTGATGAAAGTGAAAGTGGAGAGTGAAAAGGTTGGCTTAAAGCTCAACATTCAGAAAACGAAGATCATGGCATGTGGTCCGATCACTTCATGGGAAATAGATGGAGAAACAGTGGAAACAGTGTCAGACTTTATTTTTCTGGGCTCCAAAATCACTGCAGATGGTGACTGCAGCCATGAAATTAAAAGACGCTTACTCCTTGGAAGGAAAGTTATGACCAACCTAGATAGCATATTCAAAAGCAGAGACATTACTTTGCCAACAAAGGTTCACCTAGTCAAGGCTATGGTCTTTCCTGTGGTCATGTATGGATGTGAGAGCTGGACTGTGAAGAAGGCTGAGCGCCGAAGAATTGATGCTTTTGAACTGTGGTGTTGGAGAAGACTCTTGAGAGTCCCTTGGACTGCAAGGAGATCCAACCAGTCCATTCTGAAGGAGATCAGCCCTGGGATTTCTTTGGAAGGAATGATGCTAAAGCTGAAACTCCAGTATTTTGGCCACCTCATGAGAAGAGTTGACTCATTGGAGAAGACTCTGATGCTGGGAGGGATTGGGGGCAGGAGGATAAGTGGACGACAGAGGATGAGATGGCTGGATGGCATCACTGACTCGATGGATATGAATCTGAGTGATCTCCGGGAGTTGGTGATGGACAGGGAGGCCTGGCATGCTGCGGTTCATGGGGTTGCAAAGAGTCAGACACAACTGAGAGACTGATCTCTGATAATAAGTGATGTTGAGCATCTTTTCATGTGTTTTTTAGCCATCTGTGTGTTTTCTTTGGAGAAATGTCTATTTAGCTCTTTGGCCCATTTTTTGATTGGATCATTTATTTTTCTGGAATTGAGCTGTAGCAGTTGCTTGTATATTTTTGAGATTAGTTGTTTGTCTGTTGCTTCACTTGCTATTATTTTCTCCCATTCTAAAGCCTGTCTTTTCACCTTGCTTATAGTTGCCTTTGTTGTGCAGATGCTTTTAAGTTTAATTAGGCCCTGTTTGTTGATTTTTGCTTTTATTTCCAATATTCTGGGAGGTGGGTCATAGAGGATCCTGCTGTGATGTATGTCAGAGAGTGTTTTGCCTATGATCTCCTCTAGGAGTTTTATAGTTTCTGGTCTTAAGTTTAGATCTTTAATCCATTTTGAGTTTATCTTTGTGTATGGTATTAGAAAGTTCTCTAGTTTCATTCTTTCACAAGTGTTTGACCAGTTTTCTCAGCACCACTTATTGAAGACATTGTCTCTAATCCATTGCATATACTTGCCTCCTGGCAATGGCACCCCACTCCAGTACTCTTGCCTGGAAAATCCCATGGATGGAGCAGCCTGGTGGGCTGCAGTCCATGGGGTCGCTAAGAGTCGGACACGACTGAGCAACTTCACTTTCACTTTTTCGCTTTCATGCATTGGAGAAGGAAATGGCAACCCACTCCAGTTTTCTTGCCTGGAGAATCCCAGGGGCAGGAGAGCCTGGTGGGCTGACGTCTATGGGGTCACGCGGAGTCGGACACGACTGAAGTGACTTAGCAGTAGCAGTAGCAGTTTGTCAAAGTAAAGGTGACCGTATGTGCATGGATTTATCTCTGGGCTTTCTATTTTTTCCATTGATCTATATTTCTTTCTTTGTGCCAGCACCATACTGTCTGGATGACTGTGGCTTTGTAGTAGAGCCTGAAGTCAGGCAGGTTGATTCCTCCAGTTCCATTCTTCTTTCTCAAGATAGCTTTGGCTATTCGAGGTTTTTTGTATTTCCATAAAAATTGAGAAATTATTTGTACTAGCTCTGTGAAGAATACCGTTGGTAGCTTGATAGGGATTGCATTGAATCTATAAGTTGCTTTGGGTAGTATACTCATTTTCACTATATTGATTCTTCCAATCCATGAACATGTTATATTTCTCCATCTATTAGTGTCCTCTTTGATTTCTTTCACCAGTGTTTTATAGGTTTCTATATATAGGTCTTTAGTTTCTTTAGGTAGATATATTCCTAAGTATTTTATTCTTTTGGTTGCGATGGTGAATGGAACTCTTTCCTTAATTTCTCTTTCTATTTTCTCATTATTGGTGTACAGGAATGCAAGGGATTTCTGTGTGTTGATTTTATATCCTGCAACTTTACTATATTCACTGATTAGTTCTAGTAATTTTCTAGTGGAGTCTTTAGGGTATCCTATGTAGAGGATCATGTCATCTGCAAACAGTGAGAGTTTTACTTCTTCTTTTCCAGTTTGGATTCCTTTTATTTCTTTTTTTGCTCCGATTGCTGTGGCCAAATCTTCCAAAACTATGTTGAATAGTAATGGTGAAAATGGGCACCCTTATCTTGTTCCTGACTTTAGAGGAAATGCTTTCAATTTTTCACCATTGAGGATAATGTTTGCTGTGGGTTTGTCATATATAGCTTTTATTATGTTGAGGTATGTTCCTTCTATTCCTGCTTTTTGGAGAATTTTTATCATAAATGGATGTTGAATTTTGTCAAAGCTTTCTCTGCATCTATTGAGATAATCATATGGTTTTTATTTTTCAATTTGTTAATGTGATGTATTACGTTGATTGATTTGCGGATATTGAAGAATCCTTGCATCACTGGTATAAAGCCCACTTGGTCAATGTGTATGATCTTTTTAATATGTTGTTGGATTCTGATTGCTAGAATTTTGTTAAGGATTTTTGCATCTATGTTCATCAGTGATATTGGCCTGTAGTTTTCTTTTTTTTGTGGCATCTTTGTCAGGTTTTGGTATTAGGGTGATGGTGGCCTTGTAGAATGAGTTTGGAAGTTTACCTTCCTCTGCAATTTTCTGGAAGAGTTTGAGTAGGATAGGTGTTAGCTCTTCTCTAAATTTTTGGTAGAATTCAGCTGTGAAGCCATCTGGACCTGGGCTTTTGTTTCCTGGAAGATTCCTGATTACAGTTTCAATTTCCATGCTTGTGATGAGTCTGTTAACATTTTCTATCTTCCTGGTCCAGTTTTGGAAAGTTGTACTTTTCTAAGAATTTGTCCATTTCTTCCACGTTGTCCATTTTATTGCCATATAGTTGCTGATAGTAGTCTCTTATGATCCTTTGTATTTCTGTGTTGTCTGTTGTGATCTCTCCATTTTCATTTCTAATTTCATAGTAGTCTCTTATGATCCTTTGTATTTCTGTGTTGTCTGTTGTGATCTCTCCATTTTCATTTCTAATTTCATTGATTTGATTTTTCTCCCTTTGTTTCTTGATGAGTCTGGCTAATGGTTTGTCAATTTTATTTATTCTTTCAAAGTAGGATATGCTTTGAAGGATATCCAAAGTAGTGATGCTTTCTGAGGCCCACTTGACTTCACATTCCAGGATGTCTGGCTCTAGGTCAGTGACCACATCATCGTGATTATCTGGGTTGTGAAGATCTATTTTGTACATTTCTTCTGTGTATTCTTGCCACCTCTTCTTAATATCTTCTGCTTCTGTTTGGTCCATACCATTTCTGTCCTTTATCGAGCCCATCTTTGCATGAAATGTTCCTTTGGTATCTCTGATTTTCCTGAAGAGATCCCTAGTCTTTCCCATTCTGTTGTTTTCCTCTATTTCTTTGCATTGATCACTGAAGAAGGCTTTCTTATCTCTTCTTGCTATTCTTTGGAACTCTGCATTCAGATGTTTATATCTTTCCTTTTCTCCTATGCTTTTTGCTTCTCTTCTTTTCACAGCTATGTGTAAGGCCTCCCCAGACAGCCATTTTGCTTTTTTGCATTTCTTTTCCACAGTGATGATCTTGATGCCTGTCTCCTGTACAATGTCACGAACCTCATTCCATAGTTCATCAGGCACTCTATCAGATCTAGGCCCTTAAATCTATTTCTCACTTCCACTGTATAATCATAAGGGATTTGATTTAGGTCATACCTAAATGATCTAGTGGTTTTCCCTACTTTCTTCAATTTAAATCTAAATTTGGCAATAAGGAGTTCATGGTCTGAGCCACATTCAGGTCCTGGTCTTGTTTTTGCTGACTGTATAGAGCTTCTCCATCTTTGGCTGCAAAGAATATAATCGATCTGATTTCGGTGTTGACCATCTGGTGATGTCCATGTATAGAGTCTTCTCTTGTGTTGTTGGAAGAGGGTGTTTGTTATGACTAGAGCATTTTCTTGGCAAAACTCTCTTAGTCTTTGCCCTGCTTCATTCCGTATTCCAAGGCCAAATTTGCCTGTTACTCCAGGTGTTTCTTGACTTCCTACTTTTGCATTCCAGTCCCCTAGAATGAAAAGGACATCTTTTTTGGGTGTTAGTTCTAAAAGGTCTTGTAGGTCTTGATAGAACCGTTCAACTTCAGCTTCTTCAGTGTAACTGGTTGGGGCATAGACTTGGATTACTGTGATATTGAATGGTTTGCCTTGGAAACTAACAGAGATCATTCTGTTGTTTTTGAGATTGCATCCAAGTACTGCATTTCGGACTCTTTTCTTGACCATGATAGCTACTCCATTTCTTCTGAGGGATTCCTGCCCGCAGTAGTAGATATAATGGTCATCTGAGTTAAATTCACCCATTCCAGTCCATTTCAGTTCACTGATTCCTAGAATGTCGACATTCACTCTTGCCATCTCTTGTTTGACCACTTCCAATTTGCCTTGATTCATGGACCTGACATTCCAGGTTCCTACGCAATATTGCTCTTTACAAAATCAGACCTTGCTTCTATCACCAGTCACATCCACAGCTTTGTATTCTTTTTGCTTTGGCTCCATCCCTTCATTCTTGCTGGAGTTATTTCTCCACTGATCTCCAGTAGCATACTGGGCCTCTACTGACCTTGGATTTTCTCTTTCAGTATCCTATCATTTTACATTTTCATACTGTTCCTGGGGTTCTCAAGGCAAGAATACTGAAGTGGTTTGCCATTCGCTTCTCCAGTAGACCACATGCTGTCAGATCTCTCCACCATGACCCGCCCGTCTTGTATGGCCCCAGGGGCATGGCTTAGTTTCATTGAGTTAGACAAGGCTGTGGTCCTAGTGTGATTAGACTGACTAGTTTTCTGTGAGTATGGTTTCAGTGTGTTTGCCCTCTGATGCCCACTTGCAACACCTACCGTTTTACTTGGGTTTCTCTTACCTTGGGCGTGGGGATCTCTTCACAGCTGCTCCAGGAAAGCACAGCCATTGTTCCTTACCTTGGATGAGGGGTATCTCCTCACCACCGCCCTTCCTGACCTTCAACGTGAGATAGCTCCTCTAGGCCCTCCTGTGCCCACGCAGCCAATATTATTATATTCTTAATAATAGTGGGCAAGTAGTGTTACTGACTGGAACCTTTAAAGATTTGTGAATACCTGGCCTCTATTAAAAAGTTGCTGTTCCATCTGTTTAAATATCATTTGTAAGGCTGTAAGGCTATATTACAAACTAAATAGTTCATCAATGCTCTTAATTTCCCTTCAGCCCTATTTCTAGAGTGATTTAGCTATAGTAATCCATATTAGAATCTCTTGTTCAGAAGGAAATATGTGTCCTCACACTGGGAAACAGATTCTTTTTTTCCTTCAAATGTGGCCTTTGTTTGCCTGATTGGTGTCATCTCCCATTCTCTATTTTAAATATTGCACTCAGGTTCTACACAATGTTTTGCTACTTCTCCAAATAGGAAATAAGTGGCTCAGTGGTAAAGAAGCTGCTTGCCAATGTAGAAGATATGGGTTCAATCCCTGGGTTGGGAAGATCCCCTAGAGGAGAAAATAGCAACCCACTCCAGTATTCTTGCCTGAAAAATTCCACAGACAGAAGAGCCTACTGGGTTGCATTCCATGGGGTCGCAAAAAGTTAGATACAACTGAGCACTCACAAGCAAATAGATGATAAGACTCAGGTGATATTCTTTCTGGAATACACATCTTTACAAACCATTTTCTCTCTACCAGAAGTGTACAGCTTCCTTCAATTCAGGTTCACTTTAAGAGTGTGTAAGTGGTCTTTGAAAGCATTTATCATCCAAATGTGCCTCAATTCTTTCATCAATTGTATTTGTTGTCTGCTAAAATTCCTGTTATGCTAAAACTGGAATTTAGAAACATGTGAGAATAAATAGGTAAATATCAGTCAATAGAAAGGCAAATATCAATAATTATAAATCAGATTAACAAAATGGCTTCAAACATTTTGGCTTTAAAAACACCCTTAATGTAGAGTAAATAAGCATGGGAGAAGAATTTGTTACATAAACACATATAACAGTAACTTTTGAGAGATAGACACTGGAGACTGTAAACTGACCAAATTGCCAGTGTGTCTTCTCACTGCACACAGCCCTGAACCTTACAAAGTATTGACTCTTTCCCAAAGGATAGATGCTCAAGTTTTATAATGATCCAGTTTGACTGAGAATGGGGGTTGCTATTTTGGGGATCTGCTGGCTCTCCCAGAACATCATAATTCATTATTTCCTGGGCAATTTTATTTGGGGTATTCAGATGCCCAAAACTGATTCATGGAATAATCAAATTAATTACTTCAATCTCAAAGGCAAAAAAAAATTTATAGGGGTCCTTCATAAAGGGTTCTAAAAGGTCTTGTAGGTCTTCATAGAACTGTTCAACTTCAGCTTCTTCGGCGTTACTGGTTGGGGCATAGACTTGGATTACTGTGACATTGAATGGTTTGCCTTGGAAACGAACAGAGATCATTCTATCGTTTTTGAGATTGCATCCAAGTACTGCATTTCGGACTCTTTTGTTGACCATGATGGCCACTCCATTTCTTCTGAGGGATTCCTGCCCACAGTAGTATATATAATGGTCATCCGAGTTAAATTCACCCATTCCAGTCCATTTTAGTTCGCTAATTCCTAGAATGTCAACATTCACTCTTGCCATCTCTTGTTTGACCACTTCCAATTTGCCTTGATTCATGGACCTGACATTCCAGGTTCCTATGCAATATTGCTCTTTACAGCATCGGACTTTGCTTCTATCACCAGACACATCCACAGCTGGGTATTCTTTTTGTTTTGGCTCCATCCTTTCATTCTTTCTGGAGTTATTTCTCCACTGATCTCCAGTAGCATATTGGGCCCCTACTGACCTGGGGAGTTTCTCTTTCAGTATCCTATCATTTTGTCTTTTCATACTGTTCATGGGGTTCTCAAGGCAAGAATACTGAAGTGGTTTGCCATTCCCTTCTCCAGCTTTTCATTATAGGGGACTGGAATGCAAAAGTAGGAAGTCAAGAAACACCTGGAGTAACAGGCAAATTTGGCCTTGGAATACGGAATGAAGCAGGGCAAAGACTAATAGAGTTTTGCCAAGAAAATGCACTGGTCATAGCAAATACCCTCTTCCAACAACACAAGAGAAGACTCTATACATGGACATCACCAGATGGTCAACACCGAAATCAGATCGATTATATTCTTTGCAGCCAAAGATGGAGAAGCTCTATACAATCAGCAAAAACAAGACCAGGAGCTGACTGTGGCTCGGACCATCAACTCCTTATTGCCAAATTCAGACTGAAATTGAAGAAGGTAGAGAAAACTACTAGACCATTCAGGTATGACCTAAATCAAATCCCTTATGAGTATACAGTGGAAGTGAGAAATAGATTTAAGGGCCTAGATCTGATAGATAGAGTGCCTGATGAACTATGGAATGAGGTTCGTGACATTGTACAGGAGACAGGGATCAAGACCATCCCCATGGAAAAGAAATGCAAAAAAGCAAAATGGCTGTCTGGGGAGGCCTTACAAATAGCTGTGAAAAGAAGAGAAGCGAAAAGCAAAGGAGAAAAGGAAAGATATAAACATTTAAATGCAGAGTTCCAAAGAATAGCAAGAAGAGATAAGAAAGCCTTCTTCAGTGATCAATGCAAAGAAATAGAGGAAAACAACAGAATGGGAAAGACTAGGGATCTCTTCAAGAAAATCAGAGATACCAAAGGAACATTTCATGCAAAGATGGGCACAATAAAGGACAGAGATGGTGTGGACCTAACAGAAGCAGAAGATATTAAGAAGAGATGGCAAGAATACACAGAAGAACTGTACAAAAAAGAGCTTCAAGACCCAGATAATCATGATGATGTGATCACTGACCTAGAGCCAGACATCTTGGAATGTGAAGTCAAATGGGCCTTAGAAAGCATCACTACGAACAAAGCTAGTGGAGGTGATGGAATTCCAGTGGAGCTATTCCAAGTCCTGAATGATGATGCTGTGAAAGTGCTACACTCAATATGCCAGCAAATTTGGAAAACTCAGCAGTGGCCACAAGATTGGAAAAGGTCAGTTTTCATCCCAATCCCAAAGAAAGGCAATGCCAAGGAGTGCTCAAACTACCGCACAATTGCACTCATCTCACACGCTAGTAAAGTAATGCTCAAAATTCTCCAAGCCAGGCTTCAGCAATATGTGAACCGTGAACTTCCTGATGTTCAAGCTGGTTTTAGAAAAGGCAGAGGAACCAGAGATCAAATTGCCAACATCCGCTGGATCATGGAAAAAGCAAGAGAGTTCCAGAAAAACATCTATTTCTGCTTTATTGACTATGCCAAAGCCTTTGACTGTGTGGATCACAATAAACTATGGAAAATTCTGAAAGAGATGGGAATACCAGACCACCTGATCTGCCTCTTAAGAAATCTGTATGCAGGTCAGGAAGCAACAGTTAGAACTGGACATGGAACAACAGACTGGTTCCAAATAGGAAAAGGAGTACGTCAAGGCTGCATATTGTCACCATGTTTATTTAACTTATATGCAGAGTACATCATGAGAAATGCTGGACTGGAAGAAACACAAGTTGGAATCAAGATTGCTGGGAGAAATATCAATAACCTCAGATATGCAGATGACACCACTCTTATGGCAGAAAGTGAAGAGGGGCTAAAAAGCCTCTTGATGAAAGTGAAAGTGGAGAGTGAAAAGGTTGGCTTAAAGCTCAACATTCAGAAAACGAAGATCATGGCATCTGGTCCCATCACTGCATGGGAAATAGATGGGGAAACAGTGGAAACAGTGTCAGACTTTGTTTTTCTGGGCTCCAAAATCACTGCAGATGGTGACTGCAGCCATGAAATTAAAAGACGCTTGCTCCTTGGAAGGAAAGTTATGACCAACCTAGATAGCATATTCAAAAGCAGAGACATTACTTTACCAACAAAGGTTCGCCTAGTCAAGGCTATGGTCTTTCCTGTGGTCATGTATGGATGTGAGAGCTGGACTGTGAAGAAGGCTGAGCGCCGAAGAATTGATGCTTTTGAACTGTGGTGTTGGAGAAGACTCTTGAGAGTCCCTTGGACTGCAAGAAGATCCAACCAGTCCATTCTGAAGGAGATCAATCCTGGAATTTCTTTGGAAGGAATGATGCTCAAGCTGAAACTCCAGTATTTTGGCCACCTCATGCGAAGAGTTGACTCATTGGAGAAGACTCTGATGCTGGGAGGGATTGAGGGCAGGAGGAGAAGGGGACGACAGAGGATGAGATGGCTGGATGGCATCACTGACTCGATGGATGCGAGTCTGAGTGACCTCCGGGAGCTTGTGATGGACAGGGAGGCCTGGCGTGCTGCGGTTCATGGGGTCGCAAAGAGTTGGACACGACTGAGCGACTGATCTTACTTCATAAAGGGTAGGCATGTCTCTATAAACAAAATTTAAGAGAAGAATTAAAAGTGCCAAATAAAGTTTTAGTAAATGATATATGTCATATCAGATCAGATCAGATCAGATCAGTCGCTCAGTCGTGTCCGACTCTTTGCGACCCCATGAACCGCAGCACGCCAGGCCTCCCTGTCCATCACCAGCTCCCAGAGGTCACTCAGACTCGCATCCATCGAGTCAGTGATGCCATCCAGCCATCTCATCCTCTGTCGTCCCCTTCTCCTCCTGCCCTCAATCCCTCCCAGCATCAGAGTCTTCTCCAATGAGTCAACTCTTCGCATGAGGTGGCCAAAATACTGGAGTTTCAGCTTGAGCATCATTCCTTCCAAAGAAATTCCAGGATTGATCTCCTTCAGAATGGACTGGTTGGATCTTCTTGCAGTCAAAGGGACTCTCAAGAGTCTTCTCCAACACCACAGTTCAAAAGCATCAATTCTTCGGTGCTCAGCCTTCTTCACAGTCCAGCTCTCACATCCATACATGACCACAGGAAAGACCATAGCCTTGACTAGGCGAACCTTTGTTGGCAAAGTAATGTCTCTGCTTTTGAATATGCTATCTAGGTTGGTCATAACTTTCCTTCCAAGGAGTAAGCGTCTTTTAATTTCATGTCTGCAGTCACCATCTGCAGTGATTTTGGAGCCCAGAAAAACAAAGTCTGACACTGTTTCCACTGTTTCCCCATCTATTTCCCATGCAGTGATGGGACCAGATGCCATGATCTTCGTTTTCTGAATGTTGAGCTTTAAGCCAACCTTTCCACTCTCCACTTTCACTTTCATCAAGAGGCTTTTAGTTCCTCTTCACTTTCTGCCATAAGAGTCATGTCATCTGCATATCTGAGGTTATTGATATTTCTCCCGGCAATCTTGATTCCAACTTGTGTTTCTTCCAGGCCAGCATTTCTCATGATGTACTCTGCATATAAGTTAAATAAACATGGTGACAATATGCAGCCTTGACGTACTCCTTTTCCTATTTGGAACCAGTCTGTTGTTCCATGACCAGTTCTAACTGTTGCTTCCTGACCTGCATACAGATTTCTCAAGAGGCAGATCAGGTGGTCTGGTATTCCCATCTCTTTCAGAATTTTCCATAGTTTATTGTGATCTACACAGTCAAAGGCTTTGGCATAGTCAATAAAGCAGAAATAGATGTTTTTCTGGAACTCTCTTGCTTTTTCCATGATCCAGCGGATGTTGGCAATTTGATCTCTGGTTCCTCTGCCTTTTCTAAATCCAGCTTGAACATCAGGAAGTTCACGGTTCACATATTGCTGAAGCCTGGCTTGGAGAATTTTGAGCATTACTTTACTAGCGTGTGAGATGAGTGCAATTGTGCGGTAGTTTGAGCACTCCTTGGCATTGCCTTTCTTTGGGATTGGGATGAAAACTGACCTTTTCCAATCCTGTGGCCACTGCTGAGTTTTCCAAATTTGCTGGCATATTGAGTGCAGCACTTTCACAGCATCATCATTCAGGACTTGGAATAGCTCCACTGGAATTCCATCACCTCCACTAGCTTTGTTCGTAGTGATGCTTTCTAAGGCCCATTTGACTTCACATTCCAAGATGTCTGGCTCTAGGTCAGTGATCACATCATCATGATTGTCTAGGTCTTGAAGCTCTTTTTTGTACAGTTCTTCTGTGTATTCTTGCCACCTCTTGTTAATATCTTCTGCTTCTGTTAGGTCCACACCATCTCTGTTCTTTATCGTGTCCATCTTTGCATGAAATGTTCCTTTGGTATCTCTGATTTTCTTGAAGAGATCCCTAGTCTTTCCCATTCTGTTGTTTTCCTCTATTTCTTTGCATTGATCACTGAAGAAGGCTTTCTTATCTCTTCTTGCTATTCTTTGGAACTCTGCATTTATGTGTTTATATCTTTCCTTTTCTCCTTTGCTTTTCACTTCTCTTCTTTTCACAGCTATTTGTAAGGCCTCCCCAGACAGCCATTTTGCTTTTTTGCATTTCTTTTCCATGGGGATGGTCTTGATCCCTGTCTCCTGTACAATGTCAAGTAGGGAAAACTACTAGACATATGTCATATAGATTATTGATAATAAGACGATTTAACCTCACACAATTTAGAAAAGAGTTGACTGTATCATCAAATGTCTACTATCTTTTCCCATCATCTTTTAACTTAATTTTATATGTTGACCGAAACTCTGGAGCACAGAGTAATAAAAAAGCTAAATTAGAAAATCTTTTAATTAAGAACATTAATCTAAATAGTGAACTAATATGAATGAATTATACATGAATGAAAATATGTATATCTGGTATTTTCAAATATATATGCATTTGACAAATAAGTAAAACTTATTTCATGGACACTGTGATAAATCTAGTAGTGTAAACAAAGATGAATTTTTCATAGCAGATTTCTGTGTGTGCATGCGTGCTAAATTGATTCAGTCGTGTCTGAGTCTTTGCAACCCTATGGACTGTGGCCCTTCAAGATCCTCTGTCTATGGGATTCTTCAGGCAACAATAATGGAGTAAGTTTCCATTCCCTTCCGTGGGGGTTCTTTTTGACCCAGGGATCAAACCTGCATCTCTTGCGTTACAGGCAGATTCTTTACCAACTGAGCTATCAGGAGCTAGTACATCCATAATTCAGTCAACTTGAAGATCATGAGATGCCTGATTTTTCTAAATTAGAGATTAGCAGCATTTGTTTAGCTACCTAAGAGACTGTCTTTATAGAATATATTGAGTGGGCCCAAAAGTTAGTTCAGATTTTTAAAAATCTAAATAAACTTTTGGGACAACCCAATAGTAGGAATACTTTGGGAAAGATCTGAGATAGGGCTGGAAACATGGTTTATTCTATAAATTAGGTAGGCCATAGGCCCTTATGAAAACATATTAATGTTATATATTACATAACAAGTGTAGGATGATCTTCATCTTTATACACAGGGATGGAGTTAGAGGGCATGCATAAATGATCTTATAGATGGAAATCCAATAGTAAAAAATATTCAGGCATCAAAAAATTAACATAAAGTACTGCTAGTGGCCTAACTACCAACTAGAAAAAAATACCGTAATACTGTGGAATTAAAGCTTAAGATAAGAATACACACACACACACACATATGTGTGTGTGTGTAAACATATAACTGAATCACTTTCTTGTATACCTTAAACTAGCACAAAATAATAAATTAACTATACCTCAAAAAAGTGCTTAACAAAAGGAAGAAAGGAAGAAAATGGTAATTATGTGAGGTCATGGATATGTTAATTATATTGATCATGGTGGTCATTTAGCAAAGCAATGTATTCTGTGTGTGCTCAGTCATGTCTGACTCTTAGCAACTCTATGGACTGTATAGCCTGCCAGGCTCCTCTGTCCAAGGGATTTTCCAGGCAAGAATACTGGAGTAGGTTGTCATTTCCTTCTCCAGGGATACAACATGATTCTCCTACATTGGCAGGTGGATCCTTTACTGCAACACCTGGTAAGCCCAGTAATGCATCAGATCAGATCAGATCAGATCAGTCGTTCAGTCGTGTCCGACTCTTTGCGACCCCGTGAACCACAGCACGCCAGGCCTCCCTATCCATCACCAGCTCTCGAAGGTCACTCAGACTCACATTCATCGGGTCAGTGATGCCATCAAGCCATCTCATCCTCTGTCGTCCCCTTCTCCTCCTGCCCTCCATCCCTCCCAGCATCAGAGTCTTCTCCAATGAGTCAACTCTTCGCATGAGGTGGCCAAAATACTGGAGTTTCAGCTTTAGCATGATTCCTTCCAAAGAAATTCCAGGATTGATCTCCTTCAGAATGGACCGGTTTGATCTCCTTGCAGTCCAAGGGACTCTCAAGAGTCTTCTCCAACACCACAGTTCAAAAGCATCAATTCTTCGGTGCTCAGCCTTCTTCACAGTCCAGCTCTCACATCCATACATGACCACAGGAAAGACCATAGCCTTGACTAGGCGAACCTTTGTTGGCAAAGTAATGTCTCTGCTTTTGAATATGCTATCTAGGTTGGTCATAACTTTCCTTCCAAGGAGTAAGCGTCTTTTAATTTCATGGCTGCAGTCACCATCTGCAGTGATTTTGGAGCCCAGAAAAATAAATTCTGACACTGTTTCCACTGTTTCTCCATCTATTTCCCATGTAATGATGGGACCAGATGCCATGATCTTCGTTTTCTGAATGTTGAGCTTTAAGCCAACCTTTCCACTCTCCACTTTCACTTTCATCAAGAGGCTTTTTAGCCCCTCTTCACTTTCTGCCATAAGAGTCGTGTCATCTGCATATCTGAGGTTATTGATATTTCTCCCGGCAATCTTGATTCCAATTTGTGTTTCTTCCAGTCCAGCATTTCTCATGATGTACTCTGCATATAAGTTAAATAAACATGGTGACAATATGCAGCCTTGACGTACTCCTTTTCCTATTTGGAACCAGTCTGTTGTTCCATGACCAGTTCTAACTGTTGCTTCCTGACCTGCATACAGATTTCTCAAGAGGCAGATCAGGTGGTCTGGTATTCCCATCTCTTTCAGAATTTTCCATAGTTTATTGTGATCTACACAGTCAAAGGCTTTGGCATAGTCAATAAAGCAGAAATAGATGTTTTTCTGGAACTCTCTTGCTTTTTCCATGATCCAGCGGATGTTGGCAATTTGATCTCTGGTTCCTCTGCCTTTTCTAAAACCAGCTTGAACATCAGGAAGTTCACGGTTCACATATTGCTGAAGCCTTCAGTAATGCATACATATATCAAAATGTAAGTTGTTTGCCTTAAATGTATGCAATTTGTATTTGTTGCTTATGCATCAATAAAGACAGAATAAAGAGGGAAAAAGCTTAGCTAGGTAAAGAATCTCATATAGATGCCTTTTTAATTCATATACAATTTACCAATTAATGAGACTTTAAGTGAGAAGATTCTGATACTTAATTTGCATCACCTTGCTTTCAAACTTAACTTTTTTTTGGTCAATAAAAAGAGTAAAATGGAGATTTAGAAATGGTTGTCTGGCAAAAACACATTCTATCCTATCAAGTATTAAATGCAATATGTTCCATTTCTCTTTGCCTTTGAAGTGTGAAGGCTAATTGCTCTACACTCCTTCAGTAGCAAATGTTTTCACAGGTCCCATTGCCATTTAAAGCTACAGAAACACAAATGAAACTCTATAAGTCATCCTGTACCAAAAGAACAGGGGACACTGTGACCTGCAACACTGTATGTTGCTGGCAGTAGAAGATGCTAAATTTAACTTGAACTAAAGCTCTGAGGAAATACCTGAGATTAAATGTCCATGTTCTTGAAATCTTGTTTAACTTACTTAGAAGGAAGCAATATTTATTGTCTATTTTGTAGTGTCACTGTCGCCTTATTTTTGTATACACTGTTAGCTCACAATACTCGATTGTCGCTCATATGATGACATTCAGTTAGCTAAAACTTATAAGATTTGTCAAAAGAAAAATAAGGATCTCTTCTAGATTTAGAAAGTATGCATATTTCTCTTTAGGAATATGGGATTGTAAAGAGAAACAAACTGTAATACATATCCAGAAACAACTAAAGATGATATTAGAATAAAAATATCTTCACTAATACAAAAAGTTGAAGAATGCACTTTACAACTTGATAGCCACGATAGGAGCTTTGTAGACTTTTCAAATGCTTCCTTGTCAGTATCCTCTGAAATCTTCCCAATGTGACAGAATATTACAATTTATATGCTGTACTTGGAATCACTTTTATTAGAATGGAAGTGGAAGTGAAGTGAAAGTGAAATCGTTCAGTCATATTGGACTCTTTGTGACTCCATGGACTGCAACCCGCCAGGGTCCTCTGTCCATGGAATTTTCCTGGTAAGAATACTAGAGAGGGTTGTTGTTTCCTTCTCCTGTGGATCTTCCCAACCCAGGGATCGAACCTGGGTCTCCCTCATTGCAGGCAGATTGTTTACAGTCTGAGCCACAAAGGAAGCCCTTTCCTTTCAGTAGAATAATTGTCAGTAAAATAACTTTCAGTAAATGTCAACGAGGCCATTGCTCATTTGATTGCTAAAATTTTGAATTTTTTAAATTTGTATTACATCCAATACTTATATTTTATCATTTTTATGTATAAATGTATAAAATACATTTACATAAAATACATTTACATAAAATATATTTGTATAATATATATTTTATTATGCTTTGTGTTTCAAATTTATAGTCTGTATTTTATTATATCTAATATAATAATTTTGATATCTATACCATATTAAATTCTAATATAATGACACTGCAAATAAATTTACTTCCTTTATAAAACCACTTAATCTATCATAACTCAATCAGCATCAGATAATCAGATGTTAACATTTATAAACATATAAGTATTCATGTTACTTGAAAAACAAAGTTTGCATGATTATGAACATCTTCTGACAAAGATATTCCAGATATTTTTGCCTGCAATTATGGAGGCAATGTATGAACCAAAATCAACCCTCTTTCATAAGCGTATATAAACAAACTGAAAGGTTTCGGGCCATTCTGTTTAGGATTTATTGTTAAACTTGATTTGACTCATAATTATATCGCTTTGTTTAAAATACAAAGAAAATGTCAGACTTTTGTTGCAGCCTGGATTACAGTATGTGGCCTAAGTCAGTGTTGCTCAAGGGTCAGGACAAGTGGAGAAATTTTGAGTGGTCATTTTGAAGCAAGATTGCACAGTTTTTGTACAAGTGTGAGGTGTGAGCCAACAATTAAATGCTGTATGTAGATTAGGAGGAGGAAAGCTAACCCAGGCATTCTCTTTAAGATCACTCCTTTTTTATTCCTCAAGCTTCTGGCCTAGGTCCTCAAAGCACTGTTGCCGTCAGGTACCGAAAAGTGCTGTATCTCCTTGTTGGCTTTGTCTTTTACTTTGTAATCCCTATCTCCATCCCATGCCCTTCTCAATCACAGATGGTTCATTTTAGAAACAGTCTATGACTTCTTACTTCTGTCTATGCACTTTTTCCTCCAAAATTTAAACCTGAAATTCGTTGTACTCTATTTTCTAATTGTGTAAACTGGTGGCGGCAGCTTACCTGTTAGTACTCTGTGATTTAGTTTCCTCATCGACAGAATGGGGATGCTAATGATGATTATGATGATGAGTTAGTGTTTTCATAGTGCTTTCAAATACCACTCCTCATTCAAAGCATGTTTCACATGCTAATTTATTTCTGCCTCATAACAACTTAGTAGAGATACAGAGGAGGAAACTAAGGTATGAACGTTTTGGTAACTTACACAAGTTTGTGCAACCAGTAAATGACAAATCTAAATAGCCTGTTTTAAATCTTTCTTTGATCTTAATTGAAATGACACCCACTTCACAAGATATTTATAAGTATTAAATGAATAAATACGTACATTTGCTTAGAATAGCTCCTGGCACACGGTATAACCTCAATAACTGCTAGCTACTATAGTCATCATTATTGAGTCAACAAAGAGCTGACTCACTTGAAAAGACCCTGATGCTGGGAAAGATTGAAGGCAGGAGGAGAAGGGGGCAACAGACGATGAGATGGTTGGATAGGATCACTGACTCAATGGACCTAAGTTTGAGGAAACTCTGAGAGATAATGAAGAACAGGGAAGCCTGGTGTGCTTCAGTCAATGGGGTCTCTAAGAGTCAGACATGACTGGGTGACTGGACAACAACATATTTTTAAGTTAATAAATTCCAAATTTTTTATTCTTATTAAAATATGATTAAAACTATTGTTATATCCCCATATCAGTTAAATTAAAAATATATTTTAGGTTGTGGGGCTTTTCCTTTATTCCCTAGAGTGAAAAAATTTAAATTCCTAGGATGATGCAGCAAATTAAGTCTCCCAAACAGAGACTTCTGGATAAGAAAATCAGTTACTAGATACACAGACCTGTTCTTAAGATTTCTTAACTTAACATCAGGAAGCTTTGAAGCTTGAGATTGTGATCATTAAACAAGAAAGAATAGTGAAAGTTGCTTAGTCTTAGGCTCTTTTCGACCCCATGGACTACAGCCCACCAGGCTGCTCTATCCATGGGATTCTCCAGGCAAAAATACTGGAATGGGTATTCCCTTCTCCAGGGGATCTTCCCAACACAGGAACTGATCCCGGGTTTCCCTCATTACAGGAGGATTCTTTACTGTCTGAGCCATCAGGAAGCCTGCCGTTCTGAAACAAATAGACTTTTTAATCATGTGACTATAAAGTTTAGCAGAAGCATAAGTTTAGAGTTTGAATCTTAACTGTACTTGTTCTACGACTTTAGAGAAAGCTCCTAAAAATGATGGTTATTAATTTTGATAACTATAGGGATATTGATTCCACAAACTTGTTTTTAGGTTAAGAAAATAAATATAACAAAAATATTATCCTGACTCAGTCATAGTTATTTACTTTAACCAGTAATAAATTTAATTGTGTGGCAATCAAAAAAAGTTGTAAACTTAGTGTTGGTTTTCCTGAAGTTTATCATATGTATTTTTTGAGAAGTATGATTTTTTAAATCTATTGACTAATGTTATAATATTTTTTGTATTATACTCAAAGTTAGCAGTTGAGTTAGTGAATGTTGTCAGCATACTTGTGTAGCTGAGATATTCAAACAAAGCTTAATAGATTGTATTCTCTCTGCTTTTATACTAGTCTAAAGAAACTTAATGCATAACTTTTAGAATTGCAAACATGCTTTCTTCTTCTTTTTTTTTTTTTTTTTGGCTGTGCTGCTTGCCTTGCAAAATCTCAGTTCTCCTACCTACCAGGAATTGAACCTGGGCCCTTGTCGGTGAAAGTGCAGAGTCCTAACTACTGGATCCCCAAGGAATTCCTGAAAGATACTTTCAGAAATAGTCTATGAAAAGTTTTTATCAGATGCATAGAGTCATGATAGGGAGAAGGTGAAATAAACATAATTATATAGATCTAGAATACAGTGTGTTTTGAAATATTGTGTTAGGTTATTGAACTTTTCATTTTTAGTTACTTCTTTCTTAACTTTTGTGTATGCCTACTTTACATACCACACTAAAACAGGAGTTCTGTTATGGTTGAAACAAAAAGCTTTTTATCATCTAAGAACAGTTCAATTTTCAAGCATTCTGTAATTCTGTTTATCATTTAGATTCATTTAAAAGCATACCATTTGCATTATTAATGACAAGGACTTTTTTATTGCTTTGGCATTCTAATGCATTAAAACAAAAATAATTCCTTTAGTAGATAGAAACAATAACAGTTTTGTACATTTTACTGCAAAAATAGCTATAAATGCAAACATAATGTAGTATTATATGTTTTTAAAGGATAAATTATTTACATTAATACACTATCAAGACAATGTAAGTTAATAGAATTAATTTGTTATTTTCCACTGTATCAAAGCCAAAAGTGCTGCATATTCATTCAGTTTAATAATAGGTGATATGTCATACCATTTAGAGAACCATGTGATTGACAGAAAGCAAAATCTTATTTTTTATGTCTATCCAAATTAGTGCTTTGTTTTGTTACCAGAATATATTGAACCTATTAAGATCCATTGCAATGACTATATAACATATTTACTCATCGTTTCATTAACTTGTTCATTTGAACTAGAGAAATTTATTTAACAACATGAAAGACATGGAGAGTGGTTATTTAGAAAGATTATTTTCATGTAAAAAGTTTCAACACAACTGAATACCAAGAAATCAATGAGGATACTATTGCCAGACTGAGTTAGAGGAAGAAAGGAAAGAAGAAAGGATGCAGACATATTAAAAAGAAGTAGTAATATACTTCGGTAATCCAGTGGATATGGGAAGTTGGAAATATAAGAAGAAATTTATAGTCTCAAATATAGTTTCATATAAAAATGTCAAATCATCAGTTATTTGTAATCTTCCCCTGTTAAACCTAAAATTGTTTTACTTCCTCAGCTTTTCCTCAATTCCTCCTCTTTTCATTCTCTTGTAATTTACAATTTGAGCTAGTCAGTCTATAGAAGAGAAAACTTATTTTAACAGTTTTAAGCAGAAAATAAAATTATGGAAAGGAAACTCAGAGACTCGGACATCACACTTCAAAAACAATGCTAAAAATTGTGCCCTGAAAGCCCCTGGAAGCTCCCCTCTGCCTCAACCACCTGACAGAGGCTCTGCTGTCAGCAGTCTCTCTGAACTTGTGCCACTACTGCTATTAAAAACCAAAGCTTCCATTGCCATCCACTGGAGAAGGAAATGGCAGCCCACTCCAGTACTCTTGCCTGGAGAGTCCCATAGACAGAGGAGCCTGGAAGACTACGGTCCATGGGGTCGCAAGAGTCAGACACGACTTAGCAACTAAACCTCCTCCTCCTCCATTGCCATACACCCAGATCCCTTGCTGGTGCCACGCCTTCGTGTTTGATACAAATGATTAGTTATTTGGGGTTATGAATTCTGACTTCTGTTTTCTGAATCCAATGTGGTAAATACCTTTCTTTCATAGCAGGTACTCAAAATTCTGCCAGCAACCCCAAAGTTTGGAAATAATTTATTTCTGTACTTTGTTCATATTTCATCAGTCACTACTTACTCTGTTTTTCCAAGTGTTTTCTATTTTTTGTTCTAAATTGTGAAATGTTGATATTACATGCTGTACTGTGCTAAGTTGCTTCAGTTGTGTCCAATTCTTTGCAGCGCCATAAACTGTAGCCCACTAGGTTCCTCTGTCCATGGGATTCTCCAGGCAAGAATACTGGAGTGGGTTGCCATGCCTTCCTCCAGGGTATCTTCCTGAGCTGGGGATTGAACCTGCATCTCTTATGTCACCTACATTGGCAGGCGGATTCTTTACCACTAGTGCCACTTTGGAAACCTGCTGATACTGATAATCAACTAAGAAAACCAATTGGCGTGAATAGATATGAAGATAATAATATATGAATTAACCTGTACTTATTGCTAAAACTATTTCATGTACATTCTAAGTTAAATTTCTAGGTATGAATACAGATGAAATTTTGAAACTGATTGTGCCTATTGAACATGAACTATGTGTGTTAATTTTCAACTTTTGATAAGGTTGGTTTCTTTTGTTGGTGTGCATGTCTTTGGCAAGAAACAGATAGTTGATCTTTATCTTTGACAAAGGAGGCAAGAATATACAATGGATTAAAGACAATCTCTTTAAAGAGTGGTGCTGGGAAAACTGGTCAACCACTTATAAAAGAATGAAACTAGAACACTTTCTAACACCATACACAAAAATAAACTCACAATGGATTAAAGATCTAAATGTAACACCAGAAACTATAAAACTCCTAGAGGAGAACATAGGCAAAACACTCTGACATATATCACAGCAGGATCCTCTATGACACATCTCCCAGAATATTGGAAATAAAAGCAAAAATAGACAAACAGGACCTAATTAAAATTAAAAAGCTTCTGCACAACAAAGGAAACTTTAAGCAAGGTGAAAAGACAGCCTTCAGATTGGGAGAAAATAATATCAAATGAAGCAACTGACAAACAACTAATCTCAAATATATACAAGCAACTCCTGCAGCTCAATTCCAGAAAAATAAATGACCCAATCAAAAAATGGGCCAAAGAACTAAATAGACATTTCTTCAAAGAAGACATACAGATGGCTATCAAACACATGAAAAGATGCTCAACATCACTCATTATCAGAGAAATACAAATCAAAACCACTATGAGGTACCATTTCACACCAGTCAGAATGGCTGCGATCCAAAAGTCCACAAGCAATAAATGCTGGAGAGGGTGTGGAGAAAAGGAAACCCTCTTACACTGTTCATGGGAATGCAAACTAGTGCAGCCACTAAGGAGAACAGTGTGGAGATTCCTTAAAAAACTGGAAATAGAACTGCCTTATGACACAGCAATCCCACTGCTGGGCATACACACTGAGGAAACCAGAATTGAAAGAGACACGTGTACCCCAATGTTCATCGCAGCACTGTTTATAATAGCCAGGACATGGAAACAACCTAGATGTCCATCAGCAGATGACTGGATAAGAAAGCTTGGGTATATATACACAATGGAGTATTACTCAGCCATTAAAAAATACATTTGAATCAGTTCTAATAAGTTGGGTGAAATAAGCCAGAAAGAAAAACACCAATACAGTATAAGTTCAATTCAGTTCAGTCGCTCAGTTGTGTCTGACTTTTGCAAACCCATGAATCACAGCACGCCAGGCCTTCCTGTCCATCACCAACTCCCAGAGTTCACTCAGACTCACGTCCATTGAGTCAGTGATGCCATCCAGCCACCTCACCCTCTGTCATCCCCTTCTCTTCTTGCCCTCAATCCCTCCCAGCATCAGAGTTTTTTCCAATAAGTCAACTCTGCGCATGATGTGGCCAAAGTACTGGAGTTTCAGCTTTAGCATCATTCCTTCCAAAGAAATCCCAGGGCTGATCTCCTTCAGAATGGACTGGTTGGATCTCCTTGCAGTCCAAGGGACTCTCAAGAGTCTTCTCCAACACCACAGTTCAAAAGCATCAACTCTTTGGTGCTCAGCCTTCTTCACAGTCCAGCTCTCACATCCATACATGACCACTGGAAAAACCATAGCCTTGACTAGATGGACCTTTGTTGGCAAAGTGATGTCTCTACTTTTGAATATGCTATCTAGGTTGCCCGTAGCTTTCCTTCCAAGGAGTAAGCATCTTTTATTTTTTTTATTTTGCTTAACTTTACAATATTGTATTGCTTTTACCATACATCGAGATGGATCCGCCACCAGTATACACGTGCTCCCCATCCTGAACCCTCCTCCCTCCCCCCTCCCCATACCATCCCTCCAGGTCATCCCAGTGCGCCAGCCCCAGGCATCCGCCATCGGGCATTGTACCTGGACTGGTGACTCGTTTCAGATATGATATTATACATATTTCAATGCTATTCTCCCAAATCATCCCACCCTCTCCCAGTCCTAGATTCCAAAAGTCTGTTCTATACATCAGTGTCTCTTTTGCTGTCTCGTAAACAGGGTTATTTTTACCATTTTTCTAAATTCCATATATGTGCGTTAGTATACTGTATTTGTGTTTTTCTTTCTGGCTTACTTCACTCTGTATAATAGGCTCCAGTTCCATCCACTGTTTACAATAGCCAGGACGTGGAAGCAACCTAGATGTCCATCCACAGATGAATGGATAAGAAAGCGTCTTTTAATTTCATGGCTGCAGTCACCATCCACAGTGATTTTGGAGCCCCAAAATATAAAGTCTGACACTGTTTCCCCATCTATTTCCCATGAAGTGATGGGACCAGATGCCATGATCTTTATTTTCTGAATGTTGAGCTTTAAGCCAACTTTTTCACTCTCCACTTTCACTTTCATCAAGAGGCTTTTTAGTTCCTCTTCACTTTCTGCCATAAGGGTGGTATCATCTGCATATCTGAGGTTATTGATATTTCTCCCGGCAATCTTGATTCCAGCTTGTGTTTCTTCCAGTCCAGCGTTTCTCATGATGTACTCTGCATATAAGTTAAATAAACAGAGTGACAATATACAGCCTTGACATACTCATTTTCCTATTTGGAACCAGTCTGTTGTTCCATGTCCAGTTCTAATTGTTGCTTTCTGACCTGCATACAGATTTCTCAAGAGGCAGGTCAGGTGGTCTAGTATTCCCATCTCTTACAGAATTTTCCACAGTTTATTGTGATCCACACAGTCAAAGGCTTTGGCACAGTCAATAAAGCAGAAATAGATGTTTTTCTGGAACTCTCTTGCTTTTTCCATGATCCAGCAGATGTTGGCAATTTGATCTCTGGTTCCTCTGCCTTTTCTAAAACCATCTTGAACATCAGGAATTTCACGGTTCGCATATTGCTGAAGCCTGGCTTGGAGAATTTTGAGCATTACTTTACTAGCATGTGAGATGAGTGCAATTGTGTGGTAGTTTGAGCATTCTTTGGCATTGCCTTTCTTTGGGATTGAAATGAAAAAGGGGCCTTTTCCAGTCCTGTGGCCACTGCTGAGTTTTCCAAATTTGCTGGCGTATTGAGTGCAGCACTTTCACAGCATCATCTTTCAGGATTTGAAATAGTTCAACTGGAATTCCATCACCTCCAATACGGTGTACTAACACATATATATAGAATTTAGAAAGATGGTAACTATAACCTTGTATGTGAGATAGCAAAAGAGACACAGATGTATAGAACAGTCTTTTGGACTTTGTGGGAGAGGGAGAGGGTGGGATGACTTGGGAAAATAGCATTGAAACATGTATAATATTATATATGAAATGAACCGCCAGTCCAGGTTCGATGCATGATGCTGGTTGCTTGGGGCTTATGCACTGGGATGACCCAGATAGATGATACGGGGAGGGAGAAGGGAGGGAGGTTCAGGATGGGGAACACGTGTACACCCGTGGTGGATTCATGTTGATGTAAGGCAAAACCAATACAATATTGTAAAGTAATTAACCTCCAATTTAAAAAAATTAATTTATATTTAAAAAAAAATATGGAAGGTAAGGAAGTTGGTTTCTAGTCATTTTACAGTTTCCCTATAGAACCTGTATAAGTTTACTAGATTTTCCATAATACATTATCACAAAGTTAGTGGTTGAAATCAACAGAAATTCATTTTCCCACAATTCTCAATGTGAGTTTAAAATCATAATGTCAGCAAGGCAGCACTATGCCTGGAAGCTCCAGTGAAGATTACTTCCTTTCCTTTCCCAGTTTCAGGGGCTGTCAACCTTTCTTGATTTGCTGGGCTCATTCACATCATTACAACCTTTGCCTTACCTTAACATCACCTTTTCCTCTGGATATTTCATCTACTCCTCTGTCCCTTATAAGAGAGTTTGTCATTGAATTTAATGACTATTGGGTCTAGGATGGTCTCATTTCAAGATATTTAATTAAATCTGCAAATACATATTTTCCAAATAAAGATTTGCAGCTTCACAGTTGCAAGGGGATTTGGACATGGTAGCATCATGTTGCTGGGCACCATTTAAGCCAACAGAGTACTGTATGAGATAATTGAAAATACCTTGAATGACAAATTTTACTCCCATTCACTTGTTTATTATTGATCCCATCAGTCTCTTGGGAACCATGACAGAGCATCCTCCATGTATATATTAACCTTAAGAGAAGGCACTGGTGAAACAAAACTGAACAAGTAAAAATCTCCATCTCTAAAAACTCATTCTATATACATATATATATATATATATATATATGTATATATATATATATACACACACATATATATATAGTATTTTTTAAATGCAGAGTATTTATCTAGTAGAAATGAATAAATGTGCATCAATGGATATGGGAAGTAACATCAATTTTACACCTTAAAAAGTGGAGGAAGGTTATAGGAAGAAGTGTGGGAGAAAATGACACTGAGTTGAGATTCAAGAGTGAGTAGAAAGCTACCTGGAATACAAACAGAAAAGCCATTACTCAGCTAAAGTTCACAAGTGAACATTTATAAAGGTTTTTGTCTATTTTCATCATATTCGAATCTAGTATATTTGCACATAGTAGTAATTATGCTAAATTTAATGCATGGTAGATTGATTGTTTGCTTCCAATATATCTGATTTATTTTTAATTAAGTAGAAGCCACTAAATCAATGAGTGCTGAAATATATCAGAACAATTCACAAAAAAAGTAACTGGAAAAATTGACCCAATTATATTTAAATGTCAGTATTAATTTAAAACTTTATGATAGTATTAGAAAGATATGTATCTTGGACCACATGATATTGGCGCTATCACTTAAGAGACATTATTCACATTGGAAATAATTCTCCTGAGCTAGCCAAGATATTCAATTAGTGCAGGCAGGCCACACTCTCAAAATCTTATGTAGCATTGCTTCTCTGGGAAGATTTTCTAAATCTCTAGTACATTATCCTTTGCTTAATGACACTGTGTCCTCCTAACAGTCAGAATTAAAATCCAAGCATAAAAAAATGATTCTACAACAGTTACCTTATAGAACATCATTATTTAGTAATGTATATATAGAGCATATCATTTGTGATATTTTTGGTATTAGACTGATGCTATTGCTGGAAGGGGCACACTTAAGGAATCTGTACAGCCTCCAGAATCTCTCCTAGAAAGAAAGGAAAACAAAGGGAATTCAGTTCTGCAGACACCTCAATTTTAGCTCTGTTACACCAATTTTAGGCCTTTCCATGTTGCACTTGTGGTAAAGAATCCACCTGCCAATGCAGGAGATAGATGTAAGAACCACGAGTTTGATCCCTGGGTTGGGAAAATCACCTGAAGGAGGGCATGGCAACCCACTCCATTATTCTGGTAAAAATCCATGGACAGAGGAGCCTGATGAGCTTCAGTCCATGGGGTCACAAAGAGTCGGCATGACTTAGCTACTGGGTGTATCTGAAACTGTTTAGGGGCTGCCTGAGCACTTAAGAATCTATGTCTCCATGATAAACAAGTACACTACACATTTGAGTAGAGCTCTACAATGAATTGTTCTTGCTAAAGCTAGTCACTAGCATTAATTTTAAAATGTTTGTTCCTATTTTTTCCATCTTACCATGGCATGACAATGAGAAATAATTCAGTTATGCTATTTTCAAAATAAAAATGATGAAAACTAAAGATTGTATTATACTATAGAGAGCAATATTCATATTTATGACTAGCAATTCCTATTCCTGTCAGCAAAAATATAACAATGACTAGTTTGAGAAAATGACCTTCGTGCTTTGCACGTTATGAATGAATTCAGAGTGTACCTGTCTGCTCCAAATGGTCACGATGTTATAATAATTAAATGTTAATTTAATAGCAGCATTCTTAATTGGAATAAGTAGAACATGGCATGTCATGAAAAGCATTTGGACTATAGCAATAGTGAATATTAAAATATTATCCCTTATCTCCATTGAAACAATCATTTAGTTTTACACTCTAGCCGCTAGGGGCTTGATGCTGCAAGAGCTTTGCCCACTATAAATTGCATAAATCACACAAAATGTCCCAGAACGTCATGCTGTGTGCCTGATGAGAATTGTATTGTTCTACACTTTTCAAAATAAATTTAACCCCAGCTACTTAACCAAAGAATATAGCCAACAAACCCTTGTTATCTGCTCTTATCACAGGTATGATAGCTGATGCTATTATTCGTAAATTACCACTTGCTATAGTCAAGGCTATGGTCTTTCCTGTGGTCATGTATGGATGTGAGAGCTGGACTGTGAAGAAAGCTGAGCGCCGAAGAATAGATGCTTTTGAACTGTGGTGTTGGAGAAGACTCTTAAGAGTCCCTTGGACTGCAAGGAGATCCAACCGGTCCATTCTGAAGGAGATCAGACCTGGGATTTCTTTGGAGGGAATGATGCTCAAGCTGAAACTCCAGTATTTTGGCCACCTCATGCGAAGAGTTGACTCATTGGAGAAGACTCTGATGCTGGGAGGGATTGAGGGCAGGAGGAGAAGGGGATGACAGACGATGAGATGGCTGGATGGCATCACTGACTCGATGAATGTGAGTCTGAGTGAACTCCGAGAGCTGGTGATGGATAGGGAGGCCCGGCGTGCTGCAGTTCATGGGGTCGCAAAGAGTCAGACACGACTGAGCGACTGATCTGATCTGATAGCATTTTAAAATTTTTATTTGACCTTGCTAAGACAAAGATATTTTCTGTTGAAATTAACAGGCTGCTCACAGCTGCACCTTTTATCTTGCATTAAAAAGTACTTGACAACACATGGTTGTACTTTGAGCAAACCCATGTTTTTAAATAGCTTGTGTCCTGTGTGTTGATCTGGGGTGATGATAAAGTGGAAACTGAACGCCCATTTGTTAGGCCAGTTTTCCATTCAGGAGTTTCTTGTAAAGAATAATTGGTTCTTTTTGTGTTCTCTGTCTCCAAATTTTTATTATCAAGGAGTCATTTTTCACCCTAATATTCTGAATTATTCCTCTTCATTATAAAGAAATGGAAATGTTGCTGCTACATAAATTTTCTTTGCTGGGTCCAACATCTAATTAATTCCAGAAGAAAACCTCTTTCCATTAAGTAATGGTCTGTATGTGGCTAGCATATTTTTAGGCCTCGTTGCAGGAAGAGGGAAATGGTAGGGATAAGTTCCAAAGAATTAGCACTGAATTCACAGGCATCCTAGGAAGCACAAGAGGTGAAAGACAGACACTGTCCCTTCTGTGGCTCCTACCTCAGATCAGTATTTATAGAAAGTCTTCAATATAGAAGAAAGCATCTCCTTGTAATTTATTAAGAAATGTGAAATCAAGGTATTATTTAGTGAGTTGCACAGTAAAAAACTGTTTCCTGAAGATAATTCCATGAGGCATTAATAATAATAATAATAGTAATAATAAGAAGTGTGAGGACTCAAATGATGCCTTCTTCAACAGGAATTCCAAAATCAAGAAATGATAAATGGAACATGAAAAATAGAAAGGTATAAATGGCATGTTTAATGTCACAACTCTCTAATTCGGTAACTCTGTTCAGTATTATCCTCTGCATACACTGAGATTTTTTTTCCACATTTACTCAATTTCTATAACTCATCTCAAAGTAAAGACAGTATATTTATGTAACAGTTGTCAAAGCACTTTCACATGTTTCATTTTGTGACTGCCCTAGAGTATGAACGAAAAAATAATGGATAAGCAAACTTTTAATAGATAAAAATAAATGCTCAAAAGTCAATATATAATTTATAAAAAATTTATAAATATAGTAGATAATTTGTGGGATTTTTTTGAAAATACTTTTTTGAGCAGTTTTAGATTCATACAAAGATCAAGTGAAAAAAGTACAGAGGGAGGGGACTGTATTCAATATCTCCTAATAAACTACAATGGAAAAGGATCCGACAAAGAATATATATAACTGAACCACTTTCCTGTACACCTGAAATTAACACAACATTGTAATCAGTGAAACTTCAATAAAAAAATGAATGCAAACACAAAAATGACTTAATTTTCTCCAAATTGTATAGAGGATTCCAATATCTCTCCTATTCCCCACCCCACAGCTCCACTACTATGAACCTCTATGAACTTAAATTGACACATCATTATAACCAAGTTCATAGTATATACCAGGGTTCACTCTTGATGACATCCAATCTGTGGATTGGACACATACTATTAGTTTTCTAAATCAGGATCTAATTTCTTACTCAAAGAATAAATAATTAGATTGTGCTTGGTTAACCAACTTTCTCACTTGCAACCTATTATACATGAAGCTTATACCAACCTTAGCTCCTGGGGTGGTCCTGAGTTCTCATTATGTGCAAGGTAAAAGATGGAATCAAAGGCCCTTCATAAAATAAACTTATACCTCCCTTCTCATATCTGGTTGGCTCACAATATACTGTGCTACATCTGTATTGGATTAGCTACAATGTCTATAATGCTTAATTCAATTCATATATAACTCTCACCTAGAAATCTCCCTTTCATCTCATCTTTCACTTGTCAAGGGTCTATTGATCCTGTAAGATCCAGGGTAGGCATCAACTTCACCTGAGATACTTCCTGAATTCTTGAATCTGTAACATTCTTTATAACTGTTCAAGGCACTAAATACTGTATGCTATAATTGTTGTCTATGAGCCTATCTTCCTTACTATAGAATTTATAATCTACTTAGAGGAAAGTACTATGCTTTATTTCTCTATGTTCCGTATCTGAAATAGGCAATTAGATTCTGAAAAATTATTTTCAGATAAGTGAATGAGAAATAATAACCTTCTTTCTGAACTACTAAAATTATTTTACGTTAGTAACAACAATAGCTATCTAAATGTAACCAATATGAAATGGAGAAATCTCTTAGGCTGTCTCTGAAAAAGGCTTTACTGAAAAAGAAAAGATAGATCCACTAAGAAGAAAAGCCTTAAAAAGTAAAATCCTTTGATTTGCATTTCTCTAATTTTTGGTGATATTGAGCATCTTCTCATTTTTTTTTTTTCATCTGTATGTCTTCTTTGAAGAAATGTTTCTTTAGGTCTTCTGTCCATTTTTTGATTTTTTTATTGTTTTTATTGAGATGCATGAACTGTTTGTATATTTTGGAGATTAATCCTTTGTCAATTGCTTCATTTGCAGATATTATCTCCCATTCCGAAGGTTGTTGCTTCATTTTTTTTTTATGATTTCCTTTGTTTTTGCTTTTATTTTCATTACTCTAGGTGATAGATCAAAAAAATCTTGCTGTGATATATGTCACAGAGTGTTCTACCTATATTTTCCTCTAAGCATTTTGTAGTATCCAGACTTAAACATTTAGGCTTGTAATTCATTTTGAGTTTATTTTTGTGGGCTTCCCTTTTGGCTCAGCTGGTAAAGCATGCGCCTGCAATGGGGGAAACCTGGGTTCGAGCCCTGGGTTGAGAAGATCCCCTGGAGAAGGGAACAGCTATCCACTCCAGTATTCTGGCCTGAAGAATTCCATGGACTATATAGTCCACGGGGTTGCAGAGTTGGACACAACTGAAAAATTTTCGCTTTCACTTCATGATATTACGGGGTGTTTTAATTCCCTTCAGGCTCCCCTTGTGGCTCAGCTGGTAAAGAATCTGCCTGCAATGCAAGAGACCTGGGTATGAGCCCTGGGTTGGGAAGTTCCCATGGAGAAGGGAAAGGCTACCCACTCCAGTATTCAGGCCTGGAGAATTTCATGGACTATATATGGGTTGCAAAGAGTCAGACATTACTGAATGACTTACACTTTCACTTCAATTCCATCCTTTTACATGTAGCAGTCCAGTTTTCCCAGCACCAATTATTGAAGAGATTGTCTTTTATCCATCATAGATTCTTGCCTCCTTTGTGATAGAATAGGTGACCCTAGGTGTGGGGTTTATCTCGTGACTTTCCATCCTGTTCTGTTGATGTATGTTTCAATTTTTGTTCCAGTATCATACTGTTTTGATTACTGTAGCTTTGAAGTATAGTCTGAAGTCAGGGAGCCTGATTCCTCCATTTCTGTTCAATCACCTATCACCTCACACTGGTCAGAAGGACCATCATCAAAACATCTACAAACAACAAATGCTAGAGAGGGTGTGAATAAAGGGAACCCTCGTGCACTGTTCATGGGAATGTAAGTTGATACAACCACTATGGAGAACAGTATGGAGTTTCCTTAAAAAACTAAAAATAGAACTATCATATGACTCAGCAGTCCCACTGTTGGGCATATACCCTGAGAAGACCATAATGCTAAAAGTTACATGTACCCCAGTGTTCATTGCAGCACTGTTTAGAATAGTCAAGACATGGAAGCAATCTAAATATCCAACAACAGATGAATGGATAAGGAAGATGTGATACATACACACACACACACACACACACACACACACATACTCACACACAATGGAACAGTACTCAACCATAAAAAGGAAAAAAAAAAAAAAAGATCATTTGTAGAGATGTAGGTGGACCTAGAGTCTGTCATACAGAGTGAAGTAAGTCCGAAAGAGAAAGACCAATATAGTGTAATATCACTTCTATGTGGGATCTAGAAAAATGGTACTGATGAACTTATTTGCAAAGCAGAAATAGCATCACCAATGTAGAAAACAAGCTTATGGTTACCAAAGCGGGAAGTGGGAGGTGGGATGAGTTGGGAGATTGGGATACATACTACTACATATAAAATAGATAATTAATAAGAATCTACTGTATAGCATAGGAAACTCTACTCAGTGCTCTGTGGTAACCTAAATGAGAAGGAAATCTAAGAAAGAGTGGAAATCTCTCTCTCTTTCTCTCACTCTCTTTGTGTATATATGTGTGTTTATATAAACACACACGTACATATATGCATTTAAAATATACACACACATATGTAACTATTCATTTTGTTGTATATCAGAAACTAACACAACAATGTAAAACTATAATTCAATAAAAACTGGTTTAAAAAAGTAAAGAAAAAGCAAAACCATTTTTTAAATTTTTAAAAAGTAGAATCATGACATGTCAATGATTTTAACAATTTGCCTGCTATTAAGCTCTCTCACCAACTTTATTTGTGTTTCTAAATATGTTCCAATTTTTGTCTGTCATCTTTAAAGAATGATGATGCACAGAGAAATATCCCATTTTAAACTGGTAGATGCCATGGGCAAAGCTGGATTTTGTCAGGATTTGGAGTACCTGGGGAATTTTGGAAGTCACTATTTACAGAAAATTGATGCCCAATGAGGAGATATGGAGCTAGGGAGCATGTATTTTCTGCTAAACTGTTTGTTTTCCACAGCTTTATAGATCATTGTCTAATTTCAACTCTCCCATAAATACTGCTCAAACATCATTTATTCATGTATTCACTCCAGACCATCAGACTGCTATATGAATATAGAAATCAGCCTTGTAATAAAATATTTAGACCCATAAGACTTCAAATCTCAGATAATCCCCTCAGATTTTAATGTGGTTTAGACATATTATTACAAATAAAGCTATGGCATATTATGATCACTATAGTGAACTGTGGAATTTTAATAAACAGATCTCCAGAGATTAAATAAAAGATGCTAAAAACAAAAAGATGAATGATGATAGTGAGGATTCTGTATTATATTTGCTTTTCACAGAATACTGTAATGCCAGTCATTTTGTGGTTTTCAGCATTCATACTTAATAATGTGGTTTAGACTTCTGTGCTCTCTATTCAAAATCTCATTTCTTTACAGCATATTTTTCTGTTGTTGCCACTGAAAAAATGATACAGACTTCTTGCTTTCTTGTTTAAAGAAACAATAGCTATTTGAGAGTGAAGACCTTTGTTTCAAATTTTAGCTACCGAGGTCTAAAGCCCTCAAAAATTGTTTTGTAATGGAAATTCCTTAGGAACTTTTACATGACACAATGACATTGAAGGCTTAAATTGTATTTTATAAAAGCCTCTTTTGCCTTTTTTGATTATGAACCTGTAAAAGCAAAAATTGTTTGAAAACTCAGGATTTAGTTTACTTTCAAGTCTTCAGACAATCAGAATGCATCGACAGAGACTCTGATTCAAACATTAAACCAATTCAGATGCAAATTATGACAAAGAATCCTCCATCTAATACACAGGACTTTAAAGTTGCTCTGGCAATTGGAACAGGATATGGTCCAATGATACTTCTAGTGTTGTTTTCCTCTATTAAAGAATTCCAATGTTGTCAGAATATTCCTGTTTCTAAGCTATCTTACTTGACAGCTAACCTAATTTTAGGCTACATTTTATCCTGTACTAATACAGAGCTTTGATGACAGGTGGCACCAAAGCAATTATTGAATTAGAAGGCGAAATAGGGTAAGCCAAAGATAAAGTAGATGCTTAACAAATGCGCTATAATTTAATGCTACATAATTGAAATGCATTTGTATTTGATATTCATTATAAAAAACAGTACTATTAATTTAAAACTATAATCATAACAATAATATTTACTTATAAGTGAAAAGTAAAATTTTTGAGTGAAGGAATTGGGTTAATTGTGGCAAAATTGATGCATTTATAAATGAGGTGTATATACATATGATTTAAAATGTTGAGAAATGGTAGAAAGAAAAAAATGTTAAAAAGAAAATATAAACTGTAATTAAAAGCTAAAATATAAATGAGAAGACATTTGATTTTAGACATAAAATGTTTAAAAATTACATATATATATGTATACACACATATAGCAATAGAAATTTTAGAAATTATAAATGCTATAGTCACTTCAAGTGTTATGACAGTGAGCTAGTCCAGTTTCTTTATCCATATAGTGTAATTAAGTAATAAAGACACATGAGATTATGAGGCCATATGCCAAGTAATTGAAGTCCCAAAGCAGAAAATATCTTTACCGAAGTTTTTTTTATATTATTTTATCATTAATAATAATATAAATTTCAGATTATTGAAATCCAGTGAGGTAAATTGTATATTAGTCCAGTTTTTCTGAGCATGTATGATGAGAAGACACATCTCTGAAAAGGAAACATTGCTAATGTGTTCCCTCCATGAGGCACTGCTATTCATTTATTCACTCACATATGCATCCATTCACTCACTTAATGTGCTTATTCCTTTATTCCTAAACAAGCCATTCTTTGTTCAGCAGACATAAATTAAACTGTTGCTTAGTACAGAGATTATTCTTGAGAAATATTTGAAATGACTTTAACAGAGTCCTGAACTTTTTGATCATTGAAGTAGAATTTAGTATAATACAACACTATTTAACAAACTACAGTGGTATGTTTATTTTTCTAAATAAGGTCTCCCCTGAGTCCTAGATAGCTTAGGAATGCAGATGAAGACACACAGATATCACTGCTGCTGCTGCTAAGTTGCTTCAGTCGTGTCCGACTCTGTGCAACCCCATAGACGGCAGCCCTCCAGACTCCCCCATCCCTGGGACTCTCCACGTAAGAACACTGGAGTGGGTTGCTATTTCCTTCTCCAGTGCATGAAAGTGAAAAGTGAAAGTGAAGTCACTCAGTCGTATCAGACTCTTAGCAACCCCATGGACTGCAGCCTACCAGGCTCCTCTGTCCATGGGACTCTCCAGGCAAGAGTACTGGAGTGGGGTGTCATTGCCTTCTCTGCAGATATCACTAGGTATCATATATCCAAAGCTACATTTATTTATGGCAACATAAACTACAAATTTCTTTTACCAGTCCCAGACCATTGAATTATGCATGGGGATAATGTGTTTGTGTTCTCCTAGTGCCTGTGAAATGTCTTGTCAAGAAGTTGTTCCCCATAACTTTGCTGAAGACAGTATTTTACCTTTAATTCCGTAAACATTATTACCAAAATTTGAATCTTACAATTGAATTTTGAAAAATACTGGGAATTTTTTTTTAATTGTGTTTATTTGTTTATTTTTGGCTACTCTGGTTCTCTGTTGCTGAATGAGCTTTTCTTTAGTTTCGGCAAGGGGGGCTGCTCTCTAGTAGTGATGTACCTGCTTATCATTGTGGTGGCTTCTCTTTTTCACAGCATATGCTGTAGAGTACATGGGCTTCAGTATTTGCAGCTCTTGGCCTCAGTAGTTGTGGCACACAGGCTTAGTCACCCTATGGCATACGGGATCTGCCAGGACCAGGGATCGAATGCAAGTCTCTTGCATTGGCAGGCAGATTCTTTACCACAGAGCCACCAGGGAAGCCCAGAAATAGTTTTTCTTGAATAATCCACTCTGCCATAACAGAATGTTTTATAGCATCCTTTTTTTCCCCACTATACACTAATAATGAGAAAATAGAGAAATTAAGGAAACAATTCCATTCACCATTGCAATGAAAAGAATAAAATACTTAGGAATATATCTATCTAAAGAAACTAAAGACCTATATACAGAAAACTATAAAACACTGGTGAAAGAAATCAAAGAGGATACTAAAAGATGGAGAAATATACCATGTTCATAGATTGGAAGAATCAATATAGTGAAAATAAGTATACTACCCAAAGCAATTTATAGATTCAGTGCAATTCCTATGAAGCTACCAATGGTATTCTTCACAGAGCTAGAACAAATAATTTCACAATTTGCATGGAAATACAAAAAAAAACTTGAATAGCCAAAGCCATATTAAGAAAGAAGAATGGAACTGGAGGAATCAACCTGCCTGACTTCAGGCTCTACTACAAAGCCACAGTCATCAAGACAGTATGGTAGTGGCACAAAGACAGAAATATAGATCAATGGAACAAAATAGAAAGCCAAGAGATAAATCCACGCACCTATGGACACCTTATCTTTGACAAAGAAGGCAAGAATATACAATGGATTAAAGACAATCTCTTTAACAAATGATGCTGGGAAAACTGGTCAAACACTTGTAAAAGAATGAAACTAGAGCACTTTCTAACAGCATACACAAAAATAAACTCAAAATGAATTAAAGATCTAAACCTAAGACCAGAAAGTATAAAACTCCTCCGACAAAACACTCTCCGACATACATCACAGCAGGATCCTCTATGACCCACCTCCCAGAATATTGGAAATAAAAGCAAAAATAGACAAACAGGACCTAATCAAACTTAAAAAGCTTCTTCACAACAAAGGAAACTATAAGCAAGGTGAAAAGACAGCCTTCAGAATGGGAGAAAATAATAGCAAATGAAGCAACTGACAAACAACTAACCTCAAAAATATACAAGCAACTCCTACAGCTCAATTCCAGAAAAATAAATGACCCAATCAAAAAATGGGCCAAAGAACTAAATATACATTTCTCCAAAGAAGACATACAGATGGCTAACAAACACATGAAAAGATGCTCAAATCACTCATTATCAGAGAAATGCAAATCAAAACCTCTATGAGGTACCACTTCACACCAGTCAGAATGCCTGTGATCCAAAAGTCTACAAACAATAAATGCTGGAGAGGGTGTGGAGAAAAGGGAACACTCTTATTACACTGTTGGTGGGAATGCAAACTAGTATAGCTACTATGAAGAACAGTGTGGAGATTCCTTAAAAAACTGGAAATAGAACTGCCTTATGATCCAGCAATTCCACTGCTGGGCATACACACTGAGGAAACCAGAATTGAAAGAGACACGTGTACCCCAATGTTCATCGCAGCACTGTTTATAGTAGCCAGGACATGGAAGCAACCTAGATGTCCATCAGCAGATGAATGGATAGGAAAGCTGTGGTACATATACACAATGGAGTATTACTCAGCCATTAAAAAGAATACATTTGAATCAGTTCTAATGAGGTGGATGAAACTGGAGCCTATTATACAGAGTGAAGTAAGCCAGAAAAAAAAAAAAAAAACACCAATACAGTATACTAATGCATATGTATGGAATTTAGAAAGATGGTAACAATAACCCTGTGTACGAGACAGCAAAAGAGACACAGATGTATAGAACAGTCTTTTGGACTCTGTGGGAGAGGGAGAGGGTGGGATGATTTGGGATAATGGCATTGAAATATGTATAATATCATATATGAAACAAATCACCAGTCCAGGTTTGATGCACAATACTGGATGCTTGGGGATGGTGCACTGGGATGACCCAGAGGGATGGTATGGGGAGGGAGGAGGGAGGAGGGTTCAGGATGGGGAACACATGTATACCTGTGGCGGATTCATTTTGATACATGGCAAAACCAATACAATATTGTAAAGTTAAAAAATAAAATTAAATTAAAAAAAAGAATACATTTACCCTTAAAAGACAAAAAAAAGGAAGAAAGCAGAGGTAAAGTAAATAATTCATGTATATAAATAATTCATGTATGTGTTTGAAATATTGTCAGTGTTTTTATTATGAAAATCCACAAAAATTCATATTACATAATGCACAAAATTTAGATTATAAACAGACACAAGGAAACTAGGACATGATGGACATGTTAATATATATAAAACCATAGCCACATTATTAATGTACCTATGACATTATTCTATATTCCATGTATAATATATAGAAGCATATTAAATTTTGTTCTTTATGTATAGGCTGTCCATTGTATTGTAATAAAGTTATAAAAAAGTCAGTGACTAGTACCCTTAAAACATGTCATTATTACCTCATTTAAATTATAATTCAATAAAGTAAAATAAAAATGTTAAACTTTTGTTTCTACTTGCCATTTTCATCCCTGATCATTTTGGGTATATGTGATGATAATAACATACAGTCAACATGTGGCTTCAAATCTGAAAAGTTGTACTTTTTTCTATGCATATACTAAATATGATTATAGATTTACATTTAACAACAGAACATGCAGATTCTCTGTGCATATACAGAATGTCTGATTCCAGGGACATCACGGTCTTTGTGGCAAGGCATGACTACAGCCAGTCAAAACTGACTGTTGTCATTTTTGTGCCTTTTAAATGGAATTTTATACTTCAAATATCAATTCACTTTTTAAAAATAATTTTCTATATTTAAAATATCTCTTTGGTAAAGACAACTTTTTATTTTTTTCCTTAAAAATTAGGTGTGTGTGTGTATGTATATATCTCCTTTAAAAATGTATGTGTATACATGTGTGTGCATGTTAAGTCACTCCAGTAGTGTCTGACCCTTTGTGACTCCATGGACTGTAGCCCACGAGGCTCCTCTGTCCATGAGATTCTCTAGGTAAGAATACTGGAATGAGTTGCCTTTTCCTCCTCTAGGGGATGTTCCCAATCCAGGGACTGAACCCATGCCCCTTATGTCTTCTGCACTAGTATAATACTAGCTGTTGGAAAAGAAATCAGGTGATCTAAGGGAAAATAGAGATGACTCCTTTTGCACTGGTTCTTAGGCTTAGGTAATAGCATGTGGATCTTATATATCTGTAGCAACAGAATGCTCTCAATTTCTAAAAGTTGAAACAGTAATGAAACAAGTTGAATTATTCTAAGAATTGTTTGATTGTGTCTTATGATTACATTACCCAGTGAATTACATTACCCAGTTCTTCCCCACTGGTCTTTATTCCATGGTCTAAGCTCTGCACAACTAGTCACTGAATCACATTAGAAAACATAATGAGCACTGCAGGAGCACTAATTTACCAACGAAACTTGACATCATGGAAGAACTACTCTTAATCTTACGCACAATTTAGCACAGCAGCCTACCACTAAGTACCCTGGGGTAGGTCCTTCATGTCTCACAACTTATTTAAAGTCCAGGAAAATAGTCCTGATAATTTCCTTAAAATATATAGGCATATGTATATATATTTCTGCCTTTGTCATGGATAATAAGACACACTTTTAAATATATGAAATTAATACTTAAGTTGAGTAAATAAAGTTGCTATTTTTAAACTGTGTTTACTTTTGAGAAACATCTGAAGGACATATTCTTATCAAATGCTTTATTTAATTCGGAGAAGGCAATGGCACCCCACTCCAGTACTCTTGCCTGGAAAATTCCATGGACAGAGGAGTCTGGTGGGCTGCAGTCCATGGGGTCGCTAAGAGTTGGACACCGCTGAGCGACTTCACTTTCACTTTTCACTTTCATGCATTGGAGAAGGAAATGGCAACCCACTCCAGTGTTCTTGCCTGGAGAATCCCAGGGACGGGGGAGCCTGGTGGGCTGCAGTCTATGGGGTCACACACAGTCGGACATGACTGAAGTGACTTAGCAGCAGCAGCAGCTGTACTTAATTAGTTGGAGGTTAAAGTCAGGTGGGAAACATAAGATCAAAGGCTTTTCAAGGAAAGTGGTATATGTGATTTTACCATTAAATTACCTCTAGAAATAATATTGTTGTTATTTGGCTGCTAAGTCATATCCAACTCTTTTGTAACACCATGGACTGTAGGCCGCCATGCTCCTCTGTCCATGGGCTTTTCCAGACCAGAATATTGGAGAGGGTTGCCATTTCCTCCACCAGGGGATCTTCCGGACTCAGGGATTGGACCTGTGTCTCCTGCACGGCAGGTAGATTCTTTACTGCTTCAGCTACTAGGGGAAGCCCTGAAATAATATACTAAATAACAAAACAGAAGAATGGGAAATAAAAACTAAATTGAGTTTTGCTATCAATTTTCAGAAAAGTTAATAGTGTTGAGAAGAAATATTTAGCACAGTTAAAATAACAGCAACAATAATAAAACTAAATGATTTCATGTTCCTCATCTCTTTTACATCTATGCTCAACTTGAAAACTAATATAGAAATATATGTTAATGACTTTATTCAGAAAACCAACATATGGAGAAAATGTGGACTAGTGTCCCAAAGAACTATATTGCCTGAATTTGGATACCAGTTTCTTTCATCATATTAGATGTTTGTAATGTTTCTGATAATCAATAAAAGAGATTCTTGATAAAAAAAAAAAAAAAAAACTGAAGGCAAAAATAAAAAAAAAGGAAGTCAAAACATAAAGTGAAAACAGTGATAATTGTTGTAAATATGACCTGGTTCCCACCAGATTTTGGAGGAGATGTGTAAATTTCTTCTTTCCTGCAGTCATTCACATATGGACTTGGTCAGGATATTTCCTGTGAGCTTTAGCTCAACACACAAGCAGGCATAAGAGGCAAAGTTCCTGGAGATAGACCATTATGTATACTTTAAACTATAGGAAATACTCCTTTAGATACTAACTTGTAGCAAAATCAATAGAACACAAAAGTTGAAGTCAAAGAAATGGACCCACTATGGAGTCAGATTTGTTCTTCCCTATTACGAACACATCACTGAAATTATTTCATTTATTGGACATTGTACTGTGTTGCCATAAGTTTTATAAACCTGTTGTTGAACTCAGTGTCTCTACATGTGGGTCGATGCAAAATTGCTTCAGTCTTGTCTGATCCTTTGTGACCCATGGTCTGTAGCCAGCCAGGCTCCTCTGTCCATAGAGTTCTCCAGGCAAGAATTCCAGGGTGGGTTGCCATGCCCTCCTCCGGGGATCTTCCCCACCCAGGGACTGAACCTGAGTGTCTTATATCTCCTGCATTGGCAGCCGGCTTCTTTACCACTAGAGCCACCTGGGAAGCCCGTCTCTTCACCATGACCCTCAAAAAACTCCCAAAAGTATATTATTGACATTAAATTCTGAATCTCTGAAGGTTAAACGCTTATCAGTCATACTTGAATAATTTCTTACTCCACAATGTAACCTGATGTTAGACTTCTCTTCTACATGCACGCTTTTATGAATAAGTGACCTTTCCAATCACATTGCTTAAAAACATCTATATACTGATAACTCCAAGTGCTATATTACTTTTTCCATGAATTCCATGTTAAAGTAATCTGACAACATAATATCCCCACCAAAACACCTAGTTACTATTTCAGACTATAGACATTCCAAATCAAACTCACAGTTTACTTCCCCAAACCCTACTCCTCATCCTGACTTCCCTGTCTTGTTACTCACAAAGCTAACATCAGTCTCTTGATATTTCCCGGAGGAATGTTGACTTTCTCTTCTATACCCTATAACTTAAAAGTTATAGTGCAAACATCACAATACTCAAATACTGATATGAAATTAGTAATCCTACATGGTAAACGAATAATGGGAAATAATACCACACACCGATATTCATACAAAGATAAGAAGAAACTATGACAATTTTTGTCCTTGTTTCTAGTCACAGAGTCATAGCTGGTATTTATAACTACTTTCTTGTATTACTACCCATCCTGTATTCCTTTTGCCATCAGTAAGTGCCCTAACTGGTCATGCTTCTTTACTTTGTAAGGTGACCCAAACCTTTAAAAAAATATTTTTAATTGGAGGATAATTGCTTTACAATATTGTGTTGGTTTCTGCTATATATGAACTTGAATCAGCCATAGGTGTACATAAGTCCCCTCCCTCTTGAACCTCCCCCCGCACCCCATCTCAGCCCTCTAGGTTATCAGAGAGCACTGGATTTGAGCTCTCTGTGTCATACAGGAAATTTCCACTGGCTATTGCTACTCTTAGTTTGTCCCATCCTCTCTTTCCCGCCCTGTGCCCACAAGTCTGTTCACTCTGTTTGCATCTCCATTGCCATCCTCTAAATAGATCTTGGCCATTACTAGTCCTGTTTGGATTGAGTTATTGTAGTTTCCATTGACCTTGATCACACAAACATGGCGATATTACTAAAAGACACACTGGGCATCTTCTGTATTCTAGAAATATTCTTCCTTACCTCCACTGTGGCATACCGGTCCAGTTTCCCCTCAGTATTTAGGACCCATTACTCAAGCCACCACGGTAGCTCTTTTCTTTGCTTATTGATTCAGATAAATGAGGAACGCAAAGTGGCTATGGATCCGGTAGGCTTTTACATATAAGCATTATTTGTGACTAGCACACTTGCTACAATGGATTGATCTTTGAAATGTGAGTTGTTACTGCCAAGGCTTTTTTACTTGGTACTTGGAGATATGCTGAAGTTTCAGAGATAGACTCTAGTAGTGAAATATATAATAAACTCATATATTTTAAGCTATTAATAAAAAAAGCAAGCTCACTGCAAGTGCAAATTAAAATGTGACAAGAGGTAGCATCATTTGATGTTAGAATATCTACTTTTTCATAGTCTAAGTTCTCGGAACTTGAATTCTGTCCAGGGAATTTAACCAAGCATCACTCATAAGTTAATATTTTAAGTGAAATTCAATTGAGGCTTCTTTCTATTTGAACTGTGATTTCTAAAAAGTAATATGGTAATAATACTCATTTCAGTAGACATACTGAGCAAACTGAAAATACTAACCTCTGACCCTTTTACCGTCTCCAATCATGCAGAGAGTTTGCAGTTTAACTAAAGAAATTGACAGTGGAAACAATGCAGTTATACTGTATGACTTTTATAGTCTCCTCAATCAAATAAGAGGACCTTTAGAAGACAAGAAAAAAATCTTCAACTTCAATTTGGTACAAAATTGCTGACTGCTGACAAATGCTAGATCTATCAAAATCATAAGCGGTTCTGGATCATTACCAACATCAAAAAAAGCTTCATAATCACCACATTGAAAGAGCAGTTCACTTGCTGTGATGTGCATCCGTATTTGTGTGACAAAAAAAACCCTAAATACAGTGTGTGCTCGGCATTTAAAGCAACACAGGAAACCTGAGGAGATTCATATTCAAAACTGCTATAGTTGGCGCAAACACACATACACACATACACACACATTCCATTTACCAGATACAACTGCTACTTCATACTCTTCTTTTATTCATTTCCAAGATATTTTCTAAAATCATTATTTCAAATATATATTTTTTATTCTTGTATATTAAGTAAAAATCAAAATATACCTTCAACCATGCCTCTTTTATTTAATTTCCATAGATGATCATAAGTAGAATAGATACATGATTTATAAGTTAATATGACAAACCTTGACAGCGTATTAAAAAGCAGAGATATCACTTTGCCAAAAAAGGTCTGTCTAGTCAAAGCTGTAGTTTTTCCAGTAGTCATCTATGGATATGAGAATTGGACCATAAAGAAGGCTGAGCCACAAAGAATTGATGTTTTTGAATTGCAGTACTGGAGAAGACTCTTGAGAGTCCCTTGGACTGCAAGGAGATCCAACCAGTCCATTCTAAAGGAGATCAGTCCTGGGTGTTGTTTGGAAGGACTGATGGTAAAGCTGAAGCTCCAGTACTTTGGCCACATGATGGGAAGAGCTGACTCATTGGAAAAAGATTCCAATGCTGGGAAAGATTGAAGGCAAAAAGAAAGGGGAGCAACAGAGAATGAAATGGTTAGATAGCATCACTGACTCAATGGACATAAATTTGAGCAAACTTCAGGAGACGGTAGATAGAGGAGCCTTGTATGCTGCGATCCATGAGGGTGCAAATAGTCGGACATGACTTAGCAAGTGAACAAAAACAAAATATTTTTATTTAAATAATTTCTCCGTATATGCCTATGTTACTCCAAAATATACAATTAATATTTTCTCATTCATATTTCCCTGGGGATATGTGGGAAAAAATTTACCACAGTGCAGTTACAATCTTTTGGCTTTTTTCCTGTAGCTGATCAAAGTCTCTACCAGCTCAGCCTCAGGTCTAAAAACCATGGGTCTACTACCCACTAGTGGTGATGAAACTGGGGTGCTAGTCTGTTCTGACTAGCTCCATGGCTCAGAGAAGTTCCTTCTGTGTAAGCATTTCCTCAGTTTTAAAAGGAGATTGATAATAGGTGATTCTGAACATTAAATGACAAGGTGCATATTTTTGGAGGCTTTCTTTTTATACCCATTTTTTTAATATTGCCTAATAACTCTATGCAATAAACAAGGTGCATATTTTTGGAAGCTTTCTTTTTATACCCATTTTTTAATATTGCCTAATAACTCTGTGTAATATTAACTAATATAATTATAGAGATAGAAGAAAAAATCATAGAAACTACTGCTGCTGCTGCTAAGTCACTTCAGTCATGTCCGACTCTGGGCGACCCCATAGACGGCAGCCCACCAGGCTCCCCCATCCCTGGGATTCTCCAGACAAGAACACTGGAGTGGGTTGCCATTTCCTCCTCCAATGCATGAAAGTGAAATTGAAAGTGAAGTCACTCAGTCGTGTCTGACTCTTTGCGACCCCATGAACTGCAGCCTACCCGGCTCCTCTATCCATGGGATTTTCCAGGCAAGAGTACTGGAGTGGGGTGCCGTTGCCTTCTCCAACAGAAACTACTACATGAGAAAATAATCTAAAAAAAGAATGAATATATGTACATATACAATTATATCACTTTGCTCTCACCTAAAACTAACACATTGTAAATCAACTATTCTCTAATAAAATTGCCCCAAAGAGACATTACAATGGAAAAAAATAATGTAATTCTCAATCCATTAAACTAAGTATGTTTATGTTAAGTACATAAAAATGTGTGTTAACATTGTAAGTCATTTTAGGAATTTGAGCCTCCTCTCTTTGCTTCGAGATTTTCTGTAAAATCATCTCATTTTCAGAGAATGAAACACTTCTGTGGGCTCTGACCCCCTGGTTTTATGAACACCCCCAGGGGAGCAGATTAGGCCTCACTTTTTAAAATCTTCTTAGACAGCCCTGTTTCCTTCTCCAGGGGATTTTCCCAAACCCAGGACTCCAAGCCAGGCCTCCCATATTACAGACAGATTCTTTACCATCTGAGCCACCAGGGAAGCCCACAGACAACCTGATTACTTTTTAAGTTCTTACCAATTGTAAGAAGAAAAGGAATTGAGAGTCCCCTGCTAGAAATGCCGTCCTATAATCTAAATTTTAAAAAGTTTGATTTCAGTGCAAAACAAATTAGAAAAACTCTCATGTAGTAATAGTGCTGGGTGCCTGGCCACAGACCCTCTCCTGGCTGCTTTCCTTAATTATCTGTGGGACAGTTTATTACCACCAAATTTTTTTCAACAAAATGAGTGATATTCACTTTGAGAAAGTTTCCTCCCTCATCAAAAACTCCCTCATACCTTCCTTTTTGTTATATAATCCAATTTTAATAAGCTTTAATTTATTAAAATCAAGCTCTGTTGATCAGATTAATAAGTATTTGACCATAGCAAAAAATAAAGAATTAAGATTGAATGCCATCAGTACCCTAACTTTAAAATCTCAGCCTTCCTTCCTCCCTTTTTTCTTTCCTTCCTTCATTCCTAAATTTTTTTCCTGCTCTCTCTCCCTCCAGTAACCCTCCTTTCCTTCATTGGTTCCTTCTTTAGTTCACATGTCCAGGCCATGGTTCCAACAACACAGCCCCATATAAATACTAATGTTTTATACCTCATAACAACATATGAGATAAGGTATATTACTATCCTTATTTTTCAGGTAAAGAAATTGAGGCACAGAGAGGTTACACAGTTTGGCAAATATCACACAGTCGGTATGTGTATTTATGGATGTATACATGTATGTTTTGGTGGTGTGTGGATTTGAATGCAAGTAGTTCAACTCCAAAGTAGTGTGTGTGTATGTGTGTGTGTGTGAAATAAATATCTCAAAGCATATTTCTTTCTCAAGAAATAACAGGAATCTCAGGGGAATGTCCATAGCTACTCCAAAATTTAATAATATTTCCAAGCTCGCATGGCCTAAACAATATTTATTTTTACTTTTCTGCATACAAATCTAGATACTGTAAAGAGATACATTTGAGTAAATTCTATAGTAACCTGAGATGCAGCTGAGGATTGCCTTTTAGTTTCCTTAGACAAACTACATCTGTTTCCACATGTTATCTGGGGACTGACTTGTCATTCTTTGGGAAATATTTTATATCTGTGTGATCCCATATTTATCCAAACATGAAACTCGGTACTTCCACCTGGTTCAGCAGGAATTATGCATTGACAACTGAAAGTCACAGGAAAACTTGTAAAGGGTCTGATCATTCATTGCATACCCTTGGCCATCTGCTGCTGCTGCTGCTGCTAAGTCACATCAGTCGTGTCCAACTGCGCAACCCCATAGACAGCAGCCCACCAGGCTCTACTATCCCTGGGATTCTCCAGGCAAGAACACTGGAGTGGGTTGCCATTTCCTTCTCCAAAGCATGAAAGTGAAAAGTGATAGTGAAGTTGCTCAGTCATGTCCAACCCTCAGCGACCCCATGGACTGAACAGCCTTCCAGGTTCCTCCATCCATGGGATTTTCCAGGCAAGAGAACTGGAGTGGGGTGCCATTGCCTTCTCTGCTCGGCCATCTAACTACGCACTATTACCCTCTCACCAACTCTTCTTTGTATTCCCCTTTTCCATCTGTGCTATTTTTATGTTTATTTACAGTTTATCTTCTCACCATTATTCCCAGTACTGTACCACATCCTCTTAAGCTTTGGAATGAGAGTGTCTCTGCTCTTGAGGTCAGAGCTTTCATAGCACATTTATTTGGATGTTTTCAATGTCTTCAAATCAATGAGTACATGTATGAACAAACAAGGGACTTCCCTGGTGGCTCAGCGGTAAAGAATCCTCCTGCCATGCGGAAGATGCAGGAGGTGTGGGTTCGATCCCGAGGTCAGAAAGATCCCCTGGAGGAGGGAAGGGCAGCCCACTACAGTATTCTTGTCTGGAGAATCCTGTGGACAGAGGAGCCTATCGGTCTATGGCCCATAGGGTTACAAAGAGTTGGACACAACTGAAGCGACTTAGCACAGGACACATGCACATGAAGAAGCAAATAGCTTACATGTTTGTGTGCATGTGCATTTGTGTATGTTGTATGAGAAAGCATGATATGAATACACAGGATAAGTGATATAATCTTAATAAATATGGATTATGGTGACTAAATGGAGAAGGCAATGGCACCCCACTCCAGTACTCTTGCCTGGAAAATCCCATGGATGGAGGAACCTGGTAGGCTGCAGTCCGTGGGGTCACTAAGAGTTGGACATGACTGAGCGACTTCACTTTCATGCATTGGAGAAGGAAATGGCAACCCACTCCAGTGACCTTGCCTGGAGAATCCCAGGGATGGGGGAGCCTCGTGGGCTGCTGTCTATGGGGTCGCACAGAGTTGGACATGACTGAAGCAACTTAACAGCAGCAGCAGCAGCAGCATGGTGACTAAATAATTTAGCAGATTCCCTAGAAAACATACTAATAGTCTGAGACAAAATCAAAAGTGCTGATAACTTTATCAAAAATATGAAAACCCAAAGAGCCCAAGGGTTTGATATGGGCAACAGGAAAACAAAAGGATGTGCAACAAGAAAAGATGTGAAGCAATGCCAGGCAACACACTGCATATAATGATCTACAAAAGAAACCTTCACAGTATTTCTCAGGACAAATTGACACAGAAATTATGAAGGAAAAAAGTTGAGAAACCGTATTCACACAGTTAACGTCTTAAGTCTTAGCATAAGCAATTAACCTCCCTTAGGTTTCTCCTTTGGGGGAGAGAAAGATGTGAAGAGAGAGAGGGAAGGGAAGGAGGGAGAGAGACAGAGAAACAAAATCAATGCTTTGCCTTCTAATATGAATGGCTTTGAATAGTAGTTTTCTTAGAAGCAAACATTTTTGGAGAGCAAATTGCTCATCATGTGGGATTGTTCAGTCCATTTCTGGAATCCTTGGGTCTTGCTCATTGATGCAAGTTTCTCAGGGTAGGGTAAGCATCATTCATGTTTGTGATTGATCTTTAATAATTCAAGTCATACTACTTTAATCAGTGAACAAAATTCTGATGAAATCCTGACATTGCTTATAATTTTACATCTTAATATCTAATATGTAGCATGCCCTTTTCCAGATACAGTTATCACAATTAATTGTTGTTGTTAATATAATCATGCATTGTTAATATTATAACAGACATTGCAAGTTGATATCATCTGGTTAATTTGGGAAGCAAAAGCTCTTTTTCATCCTTTGTCTAACCCATGAGAGGTCAATTTACCTCAAGATTCTGTCTTCTACTTTGATCTTACTCTCTCCACTATATTAAAATGATGTAATATACTTCCAGTTTTAACTTCCACCCATATATGGGAGACTCCTAGAAATAAACTTCTAGCTGAGAATTCTCCATTTGGTTTAAGAATCAAATGCCTAATGTGTTCTGGACACCTGTGCTTGTATTATCAAAGGCACCTGGATCTCTCATATTCCTTGCTCCCTAATGGCTTATATTCCCATACTTTCTGTCTCATTTGGTAGAAAATATATTTATTCTCTTAGATTAGAATCTAGAAAATTATCGTTGACATTATTTTTTTCTTTCCTTCACTTCTCACATTAAATCCTTCACTGAAAGTATTGAGAATCATATTTTCCTACTGAAAATGGCAGATGACACTTTATTTTGACCATTAGTCACTACTCCAAGGCTTAAGTACTAAAAGTCAATGACTTTTTAAATTTACATCTGGATATTCATGATGTAAATATAATTCAAATTATATCTGAAGAACATCTTGCTTTGTTCAGGTTTATTTTACTGTCCCTGGAAGCACTTATCTCGTAGGGTGACACTTTACAATTAAAATCAGCAAACATAACATAGATCAACACAAGAAACATTGTTAGCTCCTTTGTTGTTCTGATATCGGTATATAAATCTATGACCCAGGCTTGGAACTGACAGCTTTATTTAACATTCAGAATTTAAACTATGTATGATTTGCTTACACTGATTTCAGTACACTTTTCCTGAGCAATTAAGATACAAATATTTTAACTTAATAAAGCTTACTGTCCTTCTTGAACAGCTAGCCTACAATCAAAATTTATTTGATCTTATATAGTTACTTAAGCCAGGTTTCCAATTTGTGCTTGAAAGGCCCTCATGCTGGCTACATGAGCATGAGCCACAAAACTTAATTGTGAAATCAACAAGTTGATTAATTGCATGTTTTCTCCAGTTTCCTCTCTCCTATTTGGGTCCTATATACAAACTCTCATGCTGTTGTATTAGGAAAATGTGATTTTTTTGCTAATGCCTGGTGTTTTCTCTTTCTTCAAGTGAATTAGCAACCTTTATAATATTTAGTGTTAAATCAGGCAAAACCTTCAGTATTACTCCACAGCGATGATACCTTTCAAATATAGGAAAGTACATTAATATGACTAGTTGTTGCTGAATCAGTGCAGTTTGTGGGTAGAATTGGGTAGGCAGTAACAGAGATTATAGTCCCAGAGATTAAAGAGAAATTTAGATAGGAATTGCCTTTCCACATGCTGTGGTGTTGGCCTGAGTTATTATCAGGGTAACTCAGAAGTGGATAAAGAGTGAATGTCAGTAACACCTAATTAATCACAGGAGATAAAATTTAGAAAAGGATTTTTTGCTTTTCCTTTTTTTCCCCCTATTAAATGCTTTAATAGTTCTTCTGAAGTTGTACTTGAACCAATAGCAAAGGGAGATGTAAATATATATGCAAAAGGGTTCCTCAATCCTGGAACCAGTTGTTCACTTTTCTCACTTGTAAGTAGTCTTTAAGAATGCTTTTAGACAAAAAGCAATAGTACTAAAATGATGAGACTATTAGCATATGTATGATTGTCATATATTATGTCATACATATAATATATTATTTAATATTTATATTAATATATTATGACATATTTTGGGAAGAAAAGCTGTGACCAACCTAGACAGCATATTAAAAAACAGAGACATTACTTTACCAACAAAAGTCCGTCTAGTCAAAGCTCTGGTTTTTCCAGTAGTCATGTATGGATGTGAGAGCTGGACTATAAAGAAATCTGAGTACCGAAGAATTGATGCCTTTGAACTGTGGTGTTGGAGAAGACTCTTGAGAGTCCCTTGGACTGAAAAGGAGATCCAGTCCATCCTAAAGGATATCAGTCCTGAATATTCATTGGAAGGACTGATGCTGAAGCTGAAACTCCAATACTTTGGCCACCTGATGCAAAGAACCAACCCATTGGAAAAGACCCTGATGCTGGAAAGATTGGAGGCGGGAAGAAAAGGGGACAACAGAGGATGATATGGTTGAATGGCATTACCAACTAGATGGACATGAATAGGACATGAATAGCATAGGCTCCAGGAGTCAGTGATGGACAGGGAAGCCTGGCGGGCTGCAGTCCATGGAGTTACAAAGAGTTGGACACAACTAAGTGACTGAACTGAACTGATTGTGATATACATGTCACTTATTATGAGTATATTAGTGTATGCTCCTCTGTCCATGGGATTTCTTAGGCAAGAATACTGTAGTGAGTTGCCATTTCCTTCTCCAGGGAATCTTCTAGACCCAGGGATTGAACTCATGTCTCCTGCACTGCAGGCAAATTCTTTGCAACTGAACTATTATAGATCTGATGACTGTGTTACTTTGAACTTAAATTTTTAAAAACTGATTTGACTTTACTGCCTCTTAAGTTTGGTATTTGTAATAAGGAAAATTAACATCTAAAGATAGATGATGAAAATAAAATATTAACAGATAAATTTTAATTGATTGAAGAAAAACAGAAACAGAAGAATTTTTTTAGAGTTAAATATAACTTACATTCAGAATTTTATTGACAACTCTTCCCTGATTCATAGTGATAGTCTCATAGTGATAGTCCCCAAAGATTGGCTTATTTTTCAGTTGCTAAGTTGTGTCTGACTCTTTGTGACCCCATGGATTGCAGCATGCCAGGCTGCTCTGTCCATCACTATCTCCCTGAGTTTGCTCAAATTCATGTCCATTCAGTCAGTGATGCCATCCAACCATTTCATCCTCTGTTGTTGTCCCCTTCTCTTGCCCTTAATTTTCCCCAGCATCAGGGTCTTTTCCAATGAGTCAACTCTTTGCATCAGGTTGCCAAAGTATTAGAACTTCAGCATCAGTCCTTCTAATCAATATTCAGGGTTGATTTCCTTTAGAATGAACTGATTTGATCTCCTTGCTGTCCAAGGAACTCTGAAGAGTCTTCTCCAGCACAGTTCAAGTCACATATTACCTTCCTCAGCTCTCAGCTCCTCAAGACAGATGAATGTAGTTCTTGTTTTGTTGGAGTGCCTCCTTGCTATCTCAGGATGCAGTAAAGTTGGGTAGAAGCACTTGGCATTCTCAAAGAGACTGAAAAAACTATTATGCCCCCTTGACAGACGGAAGAAATATACTGGCACTCCTTTTGTATAAGAATATTTCCACACTGAGGTATATAAATCTGGATCCTAATGATTTTCCCGCTATTATGTACAGGTAGCCATATCACCACATGTATCTGATAACATTATATCTCATAATCTTTGAAAGGGAACTGTAGACAACTCTGATACTATCTTAGATTTCTATATACTTTCATGTATTAAAACAAGAAAGACTATTAATATTTTTTAATATTACTAGTTCATAGCCTTTATAGTTTTGACATGTTATAAATATTTGCCATGTCATTTTCATTTCAAACTGGAATCCTTTAATAAATGAAATCTATACAGATTTTAAGCTTATATTTACTGCTTATATTTTAAACACAAACTCATTTTAACATATCAACATTAAATTTCACATCCAGTAAAGCACACAATTATTTTTAAAATACACTTCTTAAATACATTTTTCCTAAGTAAAAAGCAGATGATATATTTAATAGTTTACATGCTCAAGCATATATAAGTTTAAGCTATATTATCAATAACAGCATTTATTTTCCAAGAAAGTGAAACTTGTGATCACAGGTCATTATGGAAATATTTAGATATTATAGCCTTTTCAATGGAGAAGGCAATGGCACCCCACTCCAGTACTCTTGCCTGGAAAACCCCATGGACGGAGGAGCCTGGTGGGCTGCAGTCCATGAGGTCGTTAAGAGTCAGACACGACTGAGCAACTTCACTTTGACTTTTCACTTTCATGCATTGGAGAAGGCAAAGGCAACCACTCCAGCGTTCTTGCCTGGAGAATCCCAGGGATGGGGGAGCCTGGTGGGCTGCCGTCTATGGGGTCGCACAGAGTCGGACACGACTGAAGCGATGAAGCAGCAGCAGCAGCAGCCTTTTCAAAGAAAAGCATCTGGGAAATTCAGCACTCACTATAAAGATGGCTGAAAAGAGCTTTAAAATCAGTCAGAATGTTTTATGTCTAAGATAAATGCAGTTCAAGAAAAATCATTGTGTAGCTTCTCTTCAAGTCTACTTCATATATACATGAAATAACTTCATTTTGTAAAGGCTAGTTAGATAAATACGTTATACAACTTTAATTTTTAATGTTTTATTCTAATATGATTGCACAGATGAATATTAATGTAAGCTGTTAAAATTATTATATTATTATAAAAAATTTGAGTGAAAATTATGTTACTTTTTAAGAGGGATAGGTCTGAGGAAACTTTTTTTGTGTGTGTGAGAGCATTGTTACAAATATAACTTTTTAGAAACTAAAATAGAATTAGTCTCTTACATATGAATATCTTATATTAAGATATTTATCAATATGTACTTAAATTATATGTATCATGCATATCATATAACATTATACAGATATTAAGGAATATCTAACATTTATCTACCCATGTATCCATATAAAAGATATAGGCAGTAATCTCTTCAATTTAACTTCTAAGAAGCTAAATGAAATCAGACTCTCTACAATTAAAGAGTTCAAATGACTTTCAGCATCACTCAGAACAGAAGTCAAAGTGTACTGGGCCCTCTTCCACTAATCTGCCATCATCTTTTTACTCCTGCTTCCTTTCTTTCTGTTGCCTTTTCACCCTAACTAGTTTACTCTTTCCTGAATTCACCTGTTGCCATCTTGCCTGTGGGCTTGTTGCTTTTGTCTAGACTGTTCTTCTCTAATATACCTTACCTTCTGTCGGCTCAAAACAGCACATTCTTTTTGAAGTTTTATTTCAGACTGCAACCTCCACCCTTAGCATTCTTGAATCTCTTCTACCTTCTTTACCTTTCCCTAAGCACTGATCACCATCTTAGATGCTGTATTTTACTTCAGCTTATGATATAGTAGTTACTGTTGTCTGTCTCCTTCCCAGTAGAATTGTAAATGTTATAAAGGCCATGATGGTTTAGTCTGTTTTATTCACTACTCTGTCCCCGACATAAGTTATTCAAATAACTGATTTGTTAAATTGAAGAACAAGTAAATGAAAATTCAAGACTAAGGAAGAGGAACAATTTCATTGCTAATTGTCTTTACAGATCTGTCCCCATATATGTGACCAAGAAGAGCACATGAGCGCTTCTTAATACAGCATGTGAGATTTTTTTAAAGCATTTTTAATTGTTTTGTCAATATACTGTTGGATAAGTCAATTAGATTATAATGTTTTCAGAGGAATGGCAATTGAATCAAAGAATTAATTGCTTAGGAATGATGATAATCTTAGATTGTGTTGATCAGATTTCATTGTTGTTCCTATTATATTTCCATTTGCTTTTTAAGTGATACTAGAGAAGAAATATGGGGATTTCTGATATGTGAAGAGTTACTTTGCTGTCCCTGTAATGTATGCATGCATGCTAAGTTGCTTCAGTTGTGTCCAACTTTTTGCAGACCTGTGGACTATAGCTCACTAGGTTCCTCTGTCTATGGGATTCTCCAGGCAATATTACGGGAGGGGTTGCTGTGCTCTCCTCCAGGGAATCTTCCCAACCCAGGGATTGGACCAGTGTCTCCTCCATCTCATGCTTTGGCAGACAAGTTCTTTACCACAAGCACCACCTCAGAATCACATAAATCAGGAAGAATTTAGTCATCTTTGATTCATATTTGATTGTAGAAAAAAATAAAACTACAAGGAATGTCCAGGTTACTTAATGATCACATCCTCTTAGATTCATATTAATAAAAATAAAATCAAAAATGCAAACAGATACTATGTGGTGGTATTATAATCTAATTTCTTTAAATTTAATATTTAAATCATTCTTCTGGGACTTTAAAATTTCCTTTATATTTTTCAAGATGTCAATGTGAAAGGTGACAGCTTACCATTGTAGACTTTGGTTCGCTGTTTAATGAAGGCCTCCCAACATTTATAATTTTGTCTGAATGAAGGAGTCTGGCTGTGAGCTGGTTTTTCCAAAGCACAGAAATTTCATTTATTTTAAATGTATAAAATTTTTAAAGATATTCCATCACTGTTTTCTCAATTGATTCAGCTTAATGCTGGCATTTTTAAAGCTTAATAACATCCTTTGGTATTGTCGTTCAGTCCCTCAGTCATGTCCGACTCTTTGCAATCCCATGAACTACAGCACACCAGCCTTCTCTGTCCTTCAGTATCTCCCGGAGCTCACTCAAGCTCATGTTCATTGAGTCGGAGATGCCATCCAACCATCTCTTCCTCCGTCATTCCCTTCTCTTGCTCTCAATCTTTCCCACTATCAGTCTTCTCCAATGTGTCAGCTCTTTGCATTTGGTGGCCAAAGTATTGGAGTTTTGGCTTCAGTATCAGTCCTTCCAGTGAATGTTCAGGATAGATTCCCTTTAGGATTAACAGGTTTGATCTCCTTGCAGTCCAAGGAACTCTATTATATGTTATCTAAAATTTAATGTCCACTTTGCAGAATTATTTCCAGGTGACCTAGGAATTTTTTTTTCTCCCTGCTAGGTCTTCCAAAGGGTGTCAGATGGCTCTAAATTACTTGACAGTAACTTGATCAGACTTGATAATGTCACCTCCAGCATGCTGGCACCTTGACCCTTGAGTCTACCTACCATCTCTCTTGACAGCGTGGACTCAGTCCTGGTGCCAGTCCTGGTGCCTGGAGACCTGACAGCTTACAGATGCATGAAGTCTTCCCATGAGTTCATCACCTGACAATTGTCTGACAGATATATTTGTTCTCAGGATTGAATTGCTTCTTGGCTTCTGGTCTGTTGACCTTTTACAGTAAATTCCAAGAGGCGACTGCACATCAGTCAGTGTGTGTAACTGAAGTCCAAACCGCTGTTGGCCTTGGTTGCCAATTCTCTAACTTGAAAAGCCAAAAAAGAAAACACAAAAAGCCAGAATTAAGAGTCCCTTGACGGATGACTGCGCCGCCGTCTGTCAAGTGACACTCTGGGATAAAGCCAGTGTATTTCTGAGATCCCAAGTGAGGAAGTTATGAAATGGCCATTCTTTTATTTCCACATGCACACTAGGGACATCAGAAGTCAAAATGTCTTACTTCTGAAATATTTTCTCTGTTGGGCTCTCTTTTGCATCTTTAAAATTGAAGTGTGGTTGATTTGCAAGGTGGTGTTAGGTGTACAACAATACGATTGTTATACACATGCATATATACACATATATATTTTTCAGATTCTTTTCCATTATAGGTTCTTACAAGATATTGATGATAGTTCCTATGCTATATGGTAGGTCCTTGTTGTCTGTCTGTTTTGTATATGGTAGTGTTTCTTCATATTGTTTATTAGATGTGTTATTTTTTTAAAGGCAAGGTCTGTACTGTAATTGTCCTTTTCTTATCATCCTTGACTCTCTGATAAATGTTTGCTATGAATCATCTTCATGATTCATTAGCTGTATGAGTCTGAGTTTACATTACCTGAGATTTGTTACTTTTTTGAGTAATATCTGCACAAAGTTGCAAATGAATCATCTTCATAGAAGTTACTGATCAACTCATACAAAGGGCCAAATTTTCAAATATTAATGCTACAACAAATCTTATTGCTGAAGCCACCTACACCATAAGTGAGGTATTTGATGTAGTCTGATTCAGTGATTCATTGATGATAAATATTTTGAGATAATAATAGCTTATTTCTGGAAAACATTGCATTTTAAAGTGACTAAATTTCCTTAAGCTCCAGGTAAGTATTTAATTTTAAAGGACTCAATTAAGTACACAAAGAAAATTGGGTAAGTGACTAAGCAATGTTCATGAGGAAATACATAACCCACAAGGCTTCAATAAGAGAGTTCAAGTGTAGGATTTTAAAATATTTTACTTAAAACATATAAATATAAAACATTTATATTATAAATACAATTAGTAGAAAGTGCTATGGGATATTCACCTAGTAATTAATAACTCAGGTTCAGATCAGATCAGATCAGATTAGTTGCTCAGTTGTGTCCGACTCTTTGTGACCCCATGAATTGCAGCACACCAGGCCTCCCTGTCCATTACCAACTCCCGGAGTTCACTGAGACTCACGTCCATTGAGTCAATGACTCAGGTTAGGTTTTAAAATAGTCTCTTCCATGCAGTCAGGAATGAAACATTCACATTTACATTAAGTTTAGAAAGATTTTGATCTGATATATATTTATTTAGTTTTTACTATAAATTCATAAAGATGAGCCTTAGGATCATTTTTTTTATTTTACTGTATATTTAGTATATTCAATATATATTTAATGAATAATACAATATTTGTTTTCATTTAAAAGTCTGATTAATTTTAATATTTAGAAAATAAGAGGAATATTCTACTGCTGTATTTCATGTATTCATGCTATGCTCCTTTGCTGTATACATGGTATAAAAAGGATAAAAGAGAATTCTCTTTACCTAAGATGGACATTGTTTAACTGGGATAAGACATAAATTATGAGAGATGCAAAATTAGTGTCTGAGAAATTTGGTAGCAGCAGCAGTAACATCTGGGATAGATTTGGGAAGATTTGTCTCATTCAGAATAAGAGGTCACTTTTAAAAACATGTTAACTATCCTCCATATCATAGCAAAAGTGTAATCCAAGATGGAATATTCTGACCACCAGATAACTAAAAGTTATGCAGATTCTTGTCTGCAGTTACACAAAATCAGATATCCTATATGTAATAAAGCAATTGTTTTCCACCCTATTGATTATGAAAATACCAAATTTCATGTCTGTTCTGTCAGAAAGAATGAGTCTTTTAGTTGTCTTTAGTTTCAATGTCTTAAAAATCTTTAATAACTTTTTGGCATTTCTTCGTAGAAGTAAATATCTAAAAATTGGATGTGTTTTCATAAATAATGAAACATGTATTTTCTTCATTTTTTAAATTTTTATGCTAAGTCACTTCAGTCCTGTCTGGGCAACCGCGTACACGGCAGCCCACTAGGCTCCCCCATCCCTGGGATTCTCCAGGCAAGAACACTGGAGTGGGTTGCCATTTCCTCCTCCAATGCATGAAAGTGGAAAGTGAAAGTGAAGTCGCTCAGTCATGTCCGACTCTTCGCGACCTCATGGACTGCAGCCCACCAGGCTCCTCCGTCCATGGGATTTTCCAGGCAAGAGTACTGGAGTGGGGTGCCATTGCCTTCTCCTTTAATTTTTAACTAGAGGATAATTGCTTTGCAATGTTGTGTTGGTTTCTACCGTACAACAATATAAATCAGCCATGCTGCTAATTCACTTCAGTCATGTCCACTCTGTGCGACCCCGTAGATGGCAGCCCACCAGGCTCCCCCATCCCTGGGATTCTCCAGGCAAGAACACTGGAGTGGGTTGCTATTTCCTTCTCCAATGCATGAAAGTGAAAAGTGAAAGTGAAGTCGCTCAGTGGTGTCTGACTTTTAGCGACCCCATGGACTGCAGCCCACCAGGCTCCTCCATCCGTGGGATTTTCCAGGCAAGAGTACTGGAATGGGGTGCCATTGACTTCTCCGATAAATCAGCCATAAGTATACATAATTCTGCTATACAGTTTTTTTCATAGAACTCTATGAAAAGGGATCCTCTTATTCAGATGGCTGATATACAGTAATATTAGATGTACAAAAATTACATTGTAAAATAAATAAATAGGAAGTAATTAGCTATAACTTACCTACTCCAATTTAGAATTCTCATGATCATCATGAAGCAGGCTAAGTGATCCATAATTGCATCTTAAATTAGACTTTTGAAGTGATTAACCTCTCTAGCCTGGCTTGTTTCATGAATATATTATTTTTATATTATTAAAGCAGTCTTATCTTTTAAGAAATATTGAAGACCTGTTATTATTTTTCTATTTTTTAGAAATGCTTAAAAAGAACTTGTAAGTGCACTCAGGAAAGGGCTAAGAGAAATGTTCTTTGGGTTTCATCCACAAGTACACAGCTCTCTGGAGAAGCAGATGCTGTATATAAGAACAGGGAGAGGGCACCTGTGGTTAAAAGCCAAATGATGGTAATATGGCACATTTACTGAAGGCATTCTCTCTGATCCTCTGTGGCAGAAAGGAAATGTGAGAATTAAAAGGGCAAAAAAATAAAAGCTGAATTGTGAATTTAATGACCCCCCATCTTTACATCCAAAGAGCTAAGAAAGCATCAGATCAGATCAGTCGCTCAGTCGTGTCTGACTCTTTGCAACCCCGTGAATCACAGCACGCCAGGCCTCCGGGTCCATCACCAACTCCCGGAGTTCACTCAGACTCATGTCCATCGAGTCAGTGATGCCATCCAGCCATCTCATCCTCTGTCGTCCCCTTCTCCTCTTGCCCCCAATCCCTCCCAGCATCAGAGTCTTTTCCAATGAGTCAACTCTTCTCATGAGGTGGCCAAAGTACTGGAGTTTCAGCTTTAGCATCATTCCTTCCAAAGAAATCCCAGGGCTGATCTCCTTCAGAATGGACTGGTTGTATCTCCTTGAAATCCAAGGGACTCTAGAAAGCATAACTTAGAAATTAACTCTCATTCTACGCCACGTTTGCTTCTTGAGTAAATGATAAAATTTTAAATGATGAGTTATAGTTTATTGAAATGAGTGAGTGAATTACAAAGCGAAGAAAGGGCAGTGATTTGCTTCATTATTATAATTAAAAAGAAACAGGTTTTATCTTGAAGAAGATGATGTCAAATCCTGTAATGGTTGTGTTTTTCTAAAAATTCTTTTCTGCTTTCTTACTTATGTTGAATCTCCCCACATTGAGTAGCTCTTTCAATGTAGATGAAAAAGTACCAGTATTAATGCAGATGGGAAAAAAAATTCTTTCCTCTAATCTCTCTCTCCAGCTACCAATACATCTATGTTTTTTCACATTCTATAAATGTGTTGAAAATTGTGTTGTTCTGAACACCAAATATAAACTGAGTGAGATCAAAAAGAACTAATACAGTGGTTGAATAAATAAATAAATAAATAAATATATATATATATATATGAAAAGAAATACTCAAAATGGGTTCACATTCATTTAATGTTAAACCTAATAGAGAAAAATAGGCAACACCAGGTGCTTACCAGGATAAAACATAATATAAGCAACCCAGAGCATCTTGGGTATAAGCAGTGTAAGGTGTCAGATGAATTGCTTAAGCTGGGATTATCTTCCAAATAATTAATTTCTTCCTTTGGATGATAATGAATGCAAATGAGAGAATAAGGAGCTATCTTTACTGTCATTGCTCCTCCAATAATATCCAAAAATTCACATTGGGAAGGAGAGACTTCAGAAATCACTGCAAATCAGAAAATGTTATTTTTTCCCTTTTTTTTCCTTCCATCTTTATTGAGATATAATTGGCAAATAAAATTTTTAGATATTTAATTTGTAGGACGATCAGTCGCTCAGTCGTGTCCGACTCTTTGCGACCCCATGAACTGCAGCACGCCAGGCCTCCCTATCCATCACCAGCTCTCGGAGGTCACTCAGACTCACATCCATTGAGTCAGTGATGCCATCCAGCCATCTCATCCTCTGTCGTCCCCTTCTCCTCCTGCCCCTAATCCCTCCCAGCATCAGAGTCTTCTCCAATGAGTCAACTCTTCGCATGAGGTGGCCAAAATACTGGAGTTTCAGCTTTAGCATCATTCCTTCCAAAGAAATCCCAGGGCTGATCTCCTTCAGAATGGACAGGTTGGATCTCCTTGCAGTCCAAGGGACTCTCAAGAGTTTTCTCCAACACCACAGTTCAAAAGATACATGTACATTATGAAAGGATTCCCCTAGATGATACATGGACCTCCCTGATGGCTCAACAGTAAGGAATTTGCCTGCAATGCAAGAATCACAAGAGATGCAGGTTTGATCCCTGGGTCAGGAAATTCCTCTGGAGAATGGCATGGCAACCCACTCAAGTATTCTTGCCTGGAGAATCCCATGGACAGAGGATCCTGGTGGGTTATAGGTGATACATACATACATATTATGTGTGATATATATGTACATATATATATAACTTTTTATGTTATATTGGAGTACAGCTGATTAACAATGTTGTTATAGTTGCAGGTGCATAGCAGAGTCACTCAGCCATACATATACATGTATCCATTCTCTTCCAAACTCCTCTCCCACCCAGGCTGCCACATACTATTGAGCAGAGTTCCCTGTACTATATAGTAGGTCCTTGTTGGTTATCTATTCTAAATATAGCAGCATGTACATGTCCATCCTAAATTCCCTAACTATCCCTTACCCCTACCATTAGAAATGTTATTATTTTTGTCTTAAAATAAGTATATTTGTGATGCTAAAATACATGACTGTTTTAAAATAAATAGTTATAATACTTTAGAACTTAATTAATATTTTTAGAATATGTATAATTATTTATTTACTTGAAATACATATTTATAGAAACCCTAAAAGATCTATTAATTATAAAATAAATAAACAAGTTTAATAAATCCAAAAATATTAGCATACACATTGACATTAAAGGAAGAGAAAGATACATAAACAAGACTTAAAATTATCATCAATCACTTTGAAATTAATATTCTTTAGTGCTATAATTTTCTAATGTTCTCATAACTTAAAGCCATATCTTAGAAAGGAAATTATATGTATATGTATGTGTGTGTGTGTGTGTGTGTATATATATATATATATTCACACAGGAAACAAATATATATATGTATATGGGAGTTTTTCCCACATTTAAGAACATAAATTTATTTGAAACAATAGTTTTTTCATAAATAACAGAATTTTTTAAATTGTAACAACCTAATAGCTGCTAAAGTGGAAACTTCAGTATTTTGGCCACCTCATGCGAAGAGTTGACTCATTGGAGAAGACTCTGATGCTGGGAGGGATTGGGGGCAGGAGGAGAAGGGGACGACAGAGGATGAGATGGCTGGATGGCATCACTGACTCGATGGATGTGAGTCTGAGTGAACTCCGGGAGCTGGTGATGGACAGGGAGGCCTGGTGTGCTGCAGTTCATGGGGTTGCAAAGAGTAGGACATGACTGAGCGACTGATCTGATCTGATCTGAATAGCTGATGTATATAGTGGCTGTAAATACAGTACAAAAATATTGGAATTTATAACAACTGAATATTTTCAAGTTATATATACAAAACGTATTTAAAATATCCCCCAAAACAAATAATTTGTTTAAAAACTTATAACTATTTCATATACTTTTTATTAAAGTTTAGTTGATTTAAAATACTTCATTAGTTTCAAGTATACAACATAATTATTCAATATTTTTGCTTATTATACTTCACTTAAAGTTGTTAAAATCTTGGCTATGTTCCCTGTGATCTACACAATATATCTTTGTATGTTATTTATTTGAAACACAATAGCTTCTGCATTTTGAATCCTCTACCACTAATTTGCCCCTCCCCCATCTCTCTTAAGTGATAAACACTAGTTTATTCACTCCATCTATGAGTCTGCTTCTGTTTTATTTAGTCATTTGTTTTATTTTTTTAGATTCTACATTTAAGTGAGAGCATATGGTATTTTTCTGATTTATTTCACTTAGCATAAAGCTCTTTATCCTATTCATGTTGTTGCTAATAGCAAGATTTCTTATTTTTATGACTAATATTCCACCATATATATATACCACATCTTCTTTATCCATTCATCCATTGATAGACACTGGGGTTACTTCCGTATCACAACTATGGTAAATAAGGTTGCTGTGAATGTCAGGATGCATATATCTATTCAAACCAGAGTTTCCATTTTATTTTGATATGTACTCGGGAGTGGAATTGCTGGGTCATATAGGAGAAGGCAATAAGGAGTTGATGGTCCGAGCCACAGTCAGCTCTTTACCAACAAAGGTTCGCCTAGTCAAGGCTATGGTCTTTCCTGTGGTCATGTATGGATGTGAGAGCTGGACTGTGAGGAAGGCTGAACGCCGAAGAATTGATGCTTTTGAACTGTGGTGTTGGAGAAGACTCTTGAGAGTCCCTTGGACTGCAAGAAGATCCAACCAGTCCATTCTGAAGGAGATCAATCCTGGAATTTCTTTGGAAGGAATGATGCTCAAGCTGAAACTCCAGTATTTTGGCCACCTCATGCGAAGAGTTGACTCATTGGAGAAGACTCTGATGCTGGGAGGGATTGAGGGCAGGAGGAGAAGGGGACGACAGAGGATGAGATGGCTGGATGGCATCACTGACTCAATGGATGCGAGTCTGAGTGACCTCCGGGAGCTGGTGATGGACAGGGAGGCCTGGCGTGCTGCGGTTCATGGGGTCGCAAAGAGTCGGACACGACTGAGCGACTGATCTGATCTGATCTGATCTGATAGGAGAAGGCAATGGCACTCCACTCCAGTACTCTTGCTTGGAAAACCCCATGGATGGAGGAGCCTGGTAGGCTGCAGTCCATGGGATCGCTGAAGGTTGGACACAACTGAGTGACTTCCCTTTCCCTTTTCACTTTCATGCATTGGAGAAGGAAATGGCAACCCACTCCAGTGTTCTTGCCTGGAGAATCCCAGGGACGGGGGGCCTGGTGGGCTGCCATCTCTGGAGTCGCACAGAGTCGGACATGACTGAAGTGACTTAGCAATAGCATAGTGTTTCTACTTTTTGCAGAACCACCATACTTTTTTTCATAATGGCTGTAGCTTTTCATTCCCAGCAACAGTGTACTAGGATTCTCTTTTCTCCACATCCTTACCAACATTTGTTATTTGTTGTCTTTTTAACCTCAGCCATTCTGACAGGTGTGAAGTGCTGTTTCATTGTGGTTTTGATTTGCATTTCCCTATTGGTTAGCACCTATTGGCCATCTGTGTGTCTTCTTTGGAAAAAATGTCTCATCGGGACTTCTACCCACTTTTTAAATCAAGTTGCTTGCTTTTCATATTGAGTTGTATGAGCTGTCTATCTATATTGAATATTAGCCCCTTATCAAACATATCATTGCAAGTATTTTCTCCTATTCAGGGGCTTCCCTGATAGCTCAGTTGGTAAAGAATCCACCTGCAATGCAAGAAATCTTGGTTTGATTCCTGGGTTGGGAAGATCCCCTGGAGAAGGGAAGCCAGTATTCTGGCCAGAAGAATTCCATAGGCTGTATACTTCATGGGGTCTCAAAGAGTTGGGCAGGACTGAGTGACTTTCACTTTTTATCCTATTCAGGAGACGGGCTTTTCATTTTGTTGATGGCATCCTTTGCTGTGCAAAAACTAGTAAGTTTAATTACATCCTATTCTTAAAGCTCAGCATTCAGAAAAAGAAGATCATGGCATCCGGTCCCATCACTTCATGGGAAATAGATGGGGAAACAGTGGAAACAGTGTCAGACTTTATTTTTCTGGGCTCCAAAATCACTACAGATGGTGAGTGCAGTCATGAAATTAAAAGACGCTTACTCCTTGGAAGCAAAGTTATGACCAACCTAGATAGCATATTCAAAAGCAGAGACATTACTTTGCCAACAAAGGTTCGTCTAGTCAAGGCTATGATTTTTCCTGTGGTCATGTATGGATGTGAGAGTTGGACTGTGAAGAAGGCTGAGTACCGAAGAATTGATGCTTTTGAATTGTGGTGTTGGAGAAGACTCTTGAGAGTCCTTTGGACTGCAAGGAGATCCAACCAGTCCATTGTGAAGGAGATCAGCCCTGGGATTTCTTTGGAAGGAATGATGCTAAAACTGACACTCCAGTACTTTGGCCACTTCATGCAAAGAGCTGACTCATTGGAGAAGACTCTGATGCTGGGAGGGATTGGGGGCAAGAGGAAAAGGGGACTACAGAGGATGAGATGGCTGGATGGCATCACTGACTCGATGGACGTGAGTTTGAGTGAACTCTGAGAGTTGGTGATGGACAGAGAGGCCTGGCGTGCTGCAGTTCATGGGGTCGCAAAGAGTCGGACACGACTGAGCGACTGATCTGATCTGATTTGTTTATTTTGCTTTTGTTTCCTTTTTCTTAGAAGACTGATCCAATCAATAGACTAATTGTCAGAGACTGTTGTGCATGTGTTTTCTTTTAGAAGATTTATGGTTTCCTGTCTTACATTTAGTGCTTTAATCCATTTTTAGTTTACTTTTGTATGTGATTTAAGAAAATGTTCTAATTTCATTCTTTACATGTAGCTCTTGGAGAAGAAAATGGCAATCTGCTCCAGTATTCTTGCATAGGGAATCTCCTGTACAGTGGAGCCTGATGGGCTACAGACTATGGGGTCAGAAAAGAGTCAGACGTGACTTAGCAACTAAACAACATGTAGCTTTGTTTAATTTGCTAATATTTTTTTTAGTCACTTGTGCGGATTTATCCAAATGAAAGGCAAAGATATCATTTTCCTTTTTTGTGAAGTTTTTGTCAAGTTTTTGTTATGATTATGCTTACCTCATAAAGGAAATACTGAGATCCTTTGTATTTTATTTATTTGTTGCCTAGGAAATTTGCATACAATTAGTGTTGTTGTTTTTTTTTTTCTTAAATGATTTTCAATATAACTGATTCAGCCTTCTGTGTTTGGACTTTTTATGGACATATTTTAAATTATTGGCTAAAGTTCTGAAATAAAACTAGGACTATTCCTATCTTCTGTCTTTACTTCTGCCAATTTTAGTAGGTTAGCCTTATTCTGCAGTGCAGAGTGTGCTAAACAAGTTCTGGTAGCCTTGGAACTCCAGAACATCAACCCTTAGCTCCTAACTCCCAACAAAACTTAAGCACCCAGACTGCCATTTTCCTTTTATGAGTAAATTTAAAAGACAGTGTACCTGTTTTATGTGTTAAGTTTTTAGAAAAGACAATTTACTTAAAGGAAAAGTCAGAAAGGTTAATATAGAAAATTAACCATAGTAAATTTTTCTTTCCATGTGCTATCACTGAAGTCAACTTGCCTTTATTACATGTTGATATGCTTGAACAGGTTTTTTGTGTGTGTTTTTTGTCTAGCTTTTGTAGTTGCTTTCAGTAGGAGATTAGGAAGGTACAAGTTACTTGAACGAAGCTGGAATCTGAAGTCCCCAAATTGACTTTGATGTATTGTTCTTTTGATAAGGCTTGTATTCTTGTTATTTTCTATTCTTAAAACTCATTAATATTTATAGCTATCAACAGGAAAGATTTTCTTTGCAAAAGTGATTAAATGCATTGCTTATTTTAAAAACCCTTATCCAAGATCTCCCTTTTCAGAGTCCAAGGAAGTAGAAACAGTAAATACTTTCAGTATGCTCTTACTTTAGCGTCTTGCCAACATCAACAAATGATTTCAGTACTAGATCTATCAATTTATACACACCCCCTTAAGATTCTCTCCTCACCCATATTTTTCAACATGTCTGAGAACTCTATGCACTGGGAATTTTTATGAACAGGAAAAATAGCACTAGTTGCTGAGTTTAGTGTATAAGAGAATGAAACAAAGAATATTAGTGACAATTGACATCTCCCTGATGCCAAATTATTACTCACATATCATGCTTTCATGACCTGTGATATTCCTTAAAATGTACATGCCTAGCAATATCTGGGATATTAATGGATCTTTTGAATCATGACTTGTCAGTGTTGGGCTATTTTTTGTTAATATTTCGATATTTTGATTTTTTTTTTTTTTTTGGCCACACCATGCATCATGTGTGATCTTAATTCCCCAACCAGGGACAGAACTGGTGCCCCTCTGCAGTGGAAGCACAGTCTTAACCACTAGACCACTAGGGAAGTCCCTGAATGATTTTCTTTTTTTAATGATGGATCATTTTAGGGTCAATTTAGGCTGAAAGCATCATTAAAGCAAGCAAAGTAAAAACTGCAGCAACCTTCCCTCTCCACTTGACATTCATATCCTTACAGTGCTCTCTGTGGCCATTACTCTCCTAACTGGACTGCTGGAAGGCAGTATCCTTCTGACTAGGCAATCACTTCTAACTCTCTTATATTCAATGCATGAAGTTTTCTCTAACGCATTGAAAGTTAATGTTATGGATAGAAACATTTCTCTGGACAGAGCTTTATGGCCAAGTGCTAAATCATGTCTGCTTTATGAAATATTTTAAAACAGGTGGTACATGTATTTATCCTTGAAATCTAAGTTTAAAGAGTCATCATACCTCCTCTCTGAGCATTTTTCTCACACCATCTCTAATAGAGATCTCTCATTTTTAATGCACCATAGCAGAACACATTTATTGTAGACAGTTGTTAATATGTAGTTTCTTCTATTGTGTATTTACCTACCTGGAAGAGTTGCCATTTTTATTTATCGTTATATTCAATAAGGGCAAAAGAATCTGCCTGTAATGTAGGAGGTGTAGGTTCAATCCCTGGGTTGGAAAGATCCCTTGGAGGAGTGGATGGCAACTCACTCCAGTACTCTTGCCTGAAGAATCCCATGGATAGAAGAGCCTGGCAGGCTATAGCCCATTGGGTCACAAAGAGTAGAACACGATGAAGCAACTGAGCATGTAAACACACATATTCAATAATGTTGGAAAAAGTAGAGCCCCAGAGTTAAAACAGAGGGAATCAAACAATGCAACTTCCAATCATAAAATCATTAATTTACTCATGAGATACCTTTTCTATTGTCTTAAAAAGGGGCACATACTTCCCTCAAAATAACTCAACATTTGACTATATTTAACTATAAAACATTTGACTATAAAACTCTGTGATTACATAACTTCCAGTGAACAATATAGTAAGGCAATTCTCTATGGTGTATGAAGTTTTTCATAAAATTTCGATTATCGACACTAATCCTATCATATGCAAAGTGATTTTAGATATTTTCAAAGCTGTTACTTCTACTGCTAAGTCACTTCAGTCGTGTCTGACTCTGTGCGACCCCAGAGATGGCAGCCCACCAGGCTCCCCCGTCCCTGGGACTCTCCAGGCAAGAACACTGGAGGGGATTGCCATTTCCTTCTCCAATGCATGAAAGTGAAAAGTGAAAGGGAAGTCGCTCAATCGTGTCCGACTCTAGTGACCTCATGGACTGCAGCCTACCAGGCTCCTCCATCCATGGGATTTTCCAGGCAAGAGTACTGGAGTGGGATGCCATTGCCTTCTCCAAAGCTGTTACTGGACAACTAAACCCAAATAGAATCAGCATAGCTGGAAAATGCAAATCACACACAAAGCAATAATTAGAACATTAAAAAAAAATCATAGACAACATTTAAAAGAAACCTGAAATTACTTTGTTAGATTCACAGGAGGGCTAATTACAAGGAGATGATAACTGGCTGGTTAAAAATAGTCCAGAGAAAACATATTTAAAAACCAGATGTGTTTGTTTTGCAACATGCAAAATTGAACCCAATTAAATAAGCAAGAAGACTCCCTTTTGCTGAATCAAACTTTTTATTAGAATAGAAATCTTAAGTTATTTTTCCAGTCTTCAGTTTTACTTACTTTTACTAGTGCTCTAAGTAAAAAAAAAAAAAAAAAAAAGCTGTTTGGAGTACTGTAGAAAGAACAATATAATCGACATAAGTGCATATCAATAAAAAATTAGTATGCTTTTGAGAGTTATTTTCAAATATTTATTTGGGATTCACATATGTACATTTAATGAAAACTATATTACAAATCTTTGTGGTTTAAGCATTCTTATATAAATGTCAAAATTTATATTAAAAAAGATCATGCCATCTCTCCTGTAGACATTTTTATTTGCTAAATTTTTGTTCAAATACTGAAATGATTGAAGTCCACCAAGACTTCAGTAAAACATTTAAATTAACACATTTACTTTCGTTAATGATAGCATTTATTTTACTTGACTATTCATTTGAAACTTAATTGATGAAAAGGCAGTCATTTGGTCAGTCAACAAAGCATTTAGAATTACCTATCATATGCCAGGCATTGTTCCCAGAAATGAGACTACCAAGTGGAAAAATTAAGATCTTTGACCTCAAATAACTTACTTTTGGTTGAGGAGGATAGGCATTATTTGATATAGTAGTTAACTTAATTATTTTTTATCTTCATATGTCTAGAATACATTAATGCCTAAAGTTTGCAATGAGGAAGAAAATGAGCAGTTGAAATCATAAAATTTATATCATCATGTTTGATTATTATACGCCTATGTCTCCTTTTGGTTTTTAAGCATGATTCATTTATTAAGATAATTAATGTAAAAATAAAGATTTAGACAAGATAAACTCAAAAAATAGAGATATACATTATCTCTACTATTTGAATGGATGTATTTATACTCAAGTCTTCGTTAATTGCAATTTTATGTTTCTGAGTTTTCTAGAATCTTTTCTTGAAACTTTGCCAAAAAGTTTATATATGAGCTGTAAAGTCATTAGAATGCTGAATAAGTAATTCATTTTTCTCATCAGAGAATTACATACTTGATAAAGCAATTTATAATTACAGTTTTAAATCAAATAGCTCAATCATGTTCCAGATGAAATGGATGGATCCCTTTGGAAATATTATGAAGTGGAAAGTAAGGTATGTTATAATGATACTTAGCAAAGTGCATAAATACTGACTAAATTGAAGATTAATTTTTGCAAATTTGTTCTGTTGTTTGTATTTAAGGAAATATTTAGAATACATATTTTAGTCTTCATGTTAAAAATACTTTAGTTTCATCATTCTTATTTGCTCATATTTCATATTTTTATGGAAAATCTACTTTATTAAAATAATGTCTACTTGAAATTCCCATAAGTTCAGTTGCTCAGTTGTGTCCAGCTCTTTGCAACCCCATGGACTGCAGCATGCCAGCCCTCCCTGTCCATCACCAACTCCCAGAGCCTACTCAAATTCATGTCCATCGAGTTTGTGTTGCCAAACCACATCCAACCATCTCATCCGCTGTCTTCCCCTTTTCTTCCTGCTTTCAATCTTTCCCAGCATCAGGATCCTTTCCAATGAGTCAGATCTTCACATCACTACTGGAGCTTCAGCTTCAGCATCAGTCCTTCCAATGAATATTCAAGAGTGATTTCCTTTAGTATGGACTGGTTGGACAGTCTCCAAGGGACTGGCAATAGTCTTCTTCAACACCACAGTTCAAAAGCATCAATACTTCAGTGCTCAACTTTCTTTATAGTCCAACTCTCACATCCATAAATGACTACTGGAAAAACCATAGCCTTGACTAGACAGACCTTTGTTGGTAAAGTAATGTCTCTGCTTTTTAATATGCTGTCTAGATTGGTTCATAGCTTTTCTTCCAAGGAGCAAGCATCTTTTAATTTCATGGCTACAGTCAGCATCTGCAGTGATTTTGGAACCCAAAAAAGTAAAGTCTGTCACTGTTTCCATTGTTTCCCCATCTATTTCCCATGAAGTGATGGGACCAGTTGCCATGATGCATTCAAATGGGTATATCTTTCCTTTTCTCCTTTGCCTTTTGCTTCTCTTCTTTTCTCAGCTATTTGTAAGGCCTCTTCAGACAACGATTTTGCCTGTTTGCATTTCTTTTTCTTGGGGATGGTCTTGATGACTGCCTCCTGTACAATGTCACAAACCTTCATCCATCATTCTTCCAGCGCTTTGTCTATGAGATCTAATCCCTTGAATCTATTTCTCACTTCCACTGTATAATCATAAGGAACTTGATTTAGGTAATACCTGAATGGTTCTAGTGGTTTTCCCTATTTTCTTCAGTTTAAGTCTGAATTTGGCAATAAGGAGTTCATGGTCTGAGCCACAGTCAGCTTCCAGTCTTGTTTTTGCTGATTTTATAGAGCTTCTCTATCTTTGGCTGCAAAGAATATAATCAATCTAATTTCGGTATTGATCATCTGGTGATGTCCATGTGTAGAGTCTTCTCTTGTGTTGCTGGAAGAGGGTGTTTGTTATGACCAGTGCATTCTCTTGGAAAAACTCTGTTAGCCTTTGACCTGCTTCATTTTGCATTCCAGGGCCAAATTTTCCTGTTACTCCAGGCATCTCTTGGCTTCCTACTTTTGCTTTTCAGTCCCCTATAATGGAAAGGATATCTTTTTTGGATGTTAGTTCTAGCAGGTCTTGTAGGTCTTCATAGAACTGTTTAACTTCAGCCTCTTCAGCATTCCTGGTCAGGGCATTGATTTGGATTACTGTGATATTGAATAGCTTGCTGTAGAAATGAACAGAGGTCATTCTGGTTTTTTTTTGAGATTGCATCCAAGCACTGTATTTCACACCCTTTTGTTGACTATGGTGGCTACTCCATTTCTTCTAAGGGATTCGTGCCCGCAATAGTAGATATAATGGCCATCTGTGTTAAATTCATCTATTCTAGTCCATCTTAGTTCACTGATTCCTAAAATGTCGATGTTCACTCTTGCCATCTCCTATTTGACCACTTCGAATTTGTCTTGATTCATGGACCTAACATTACAGGTTCCTATGCAATATTGCTCTTTACAGCATCAGACTTTACTTCCATCACCAGTCACATCCACAACTGGGTGTTGTTTTTGCTTTAGTTCCATTTCTTCATTCTTTCTGGAGTTATTTCTCCATTAATCTCCAATAGTACATTGGGCACCTACTGACCTGGGGAGTTCATCTTTCAGTGTCCTATCATTTTGCCTTTTCATACTATTCCTGGGGTTCTCAATGCAAGAATACTTAAGTGGTTTGCCATTCCTTTCCCCAGTGGATCAGTTTTTGTTAGAACTCTCCACAATGACCAGTCCATCTTTGGGTGGCCCTACATAGCATGGTTCATAGTTTCATTCAGTTAGACAAGGCTGTGTTCCATGTGATCAGTTTGGTTAGTTTTCTGTGATTGTGGTTTTCATTATGTCTGCCCTCTGATGGAGAAGAATAAGAGGCTTATGGAAATTTATGAAATTCCCATGAATGACTTCTATTATCTAATGTAATTCACTCCTTTATATCTTTCTGCATGAACTTTTGAAATATCTAAATATATACACAGATTCTCACTTTTAAAGCAAGATATTAATCCCTCAAAGCATAATTACAAATAAGCTGCCCATGGGAAAGGCCATTGAAAGATTCTGGTAGATATTTTGAAAACAAAATTTCAGGTAGTTTAAATCTTCAAATGCTTCTAAAATTTAAGTTTTCTAACAAGCATAATAAGCATTTCTGCCCTCTCCCAACATATATGCAGGATATTTTTTCATCTAAAAAATTATCAAAAGCAATCTTAATCCAAACTATTTCTTGAACAAACATTGCTTTATTGTTGTTCAGTCGCTCAGTCATGTCTGAGTCTTTAAAACCCCATGGACTACAGCAGCCAGGCTTCCCTTTCCTTCACCATCTCCTAAAGTTTGGTCAAACTCATATCCATTGAATCAGTGATGTCATCCAACCATCTCATCCTCTGTTGCCCCCTTCACCTCCTATTCTGTCTTGCCTAGCAAAAGAGTCTTTTCCAATGAGTTGACTTTTTGCATCAGGTAGCCATAGTATTCAAGCTTCAGCTTCAGCATCAATCCTTCCAGTGAATATTCAGGATTGATTTCCTTTATGATTAACTGGTTTGATCTCTTTGCAGTCCAAGTGACTCTCAGAAGAGTCTTCTGCAGCACCATAGTTCAAAAGCATCAAATCTTCAATGCTCAGCCTTCTTTATGGTCCAATTCTCACATCAGATGTACATGACTACTGGGAAAGCCCATAGCTTTGACTAGATGGACCTTTTGTTGGCAAATTGATGTCTCTTCTTTTTAATACATTGTCTAGGTTTGTCATAGCTGTTCTTCCAAACACTGGTGCTGCTGCTGCTAAGTCGCTTCAGTTGTATCTGACTTTGTGCGACCCTATAGATGGCCTCCTACCAGGCTCCTCTGTCCCTGGGATTCTCAAGGCAAGAACACTGGAGTGGGTTGCCATTTCCTTCTCCAATGCATGAAAGTGAAAAGTGAAAGTGAAGTCACTCAGTCCTGTCTGACTCTTAGCAACCTCATGGACAGAAGCCTACCAGGCTCCTCCGTCCATGGGATATTCCAGGCAAGAGTACTGGAGTGGGGTGCCATTGCCTTCTCCATCTTCCAAACACTAGTTATTGTTTAATCAATCTACTCTTTTACTCAGCAACCTACAATAAGAAGCTCAGTTTGGTCAGTAATTCTTTTGTCACCATAAATTGTGTTGATCATTGGTAACAAAAGAAAGTACTCTGCCTTCTTGTCAGATCAGATCAGATCAGTCGCTCAGTCATGTCCAACTCTTTGCGACCCCATGAACTGCAGCACGCCAGGCCTCCCTATCCATCACCAGCTCCCGGAGGTCACCCAGACTCACATCCATTGAGTCATCCAGCCATCTCATGGCCATCCAGCCATCTCATCCTCCATTGTCCCCTTCTCCTCCTGCCCCCAATCCCTCCCAGCATCAGAGTCTTCTCCAATGAGTCAACTCTTCGCATGAGGTGGCCAAAATACTGGAGTTTCAGCTTTAGCATCATTCCTTCCAAAGAAATTCCAGGGCTGATCTCCTTCAGAATGGACTGGTTGGATCTCCTTGCAGTCCAAGGGACTCTCAAGAGTCTTCTCCAACACCACAGTTCAAAAGCATCAATTCTTCGGCGCTCAGCCTTCTTCCTGAGTCCAGCTCTCACATCCATACATGACCACAGGAAAAACCATAATATTATAACAAGTTTTAATATCCTTATCTGATAATCCTAACATTTATGTCAGTTCCATGTCAATTTACAATGAGAGAGATTTTCTCTTTCTTGTAGGTGATTTTTTCCTACTTATTTGGCGTACTAAGAATTTTTTATAGGACACAAGATACTATGAATCTTGCCTTTTGGGATACTAATACTTTTATATTCCTATAAATATTCTTCAGCTTTGCCTTGAGATGAAATTGGGTGAAACAATTTGATTCTATCAGGTATTTCTTCCAAGATATGTTAGGTGAGAATAGAACATGTTCAGTCTAGAGTTAGGGCTTGCCTGATAGCTCAGTTTGTTATTTCATATTTTGTGTGCCTTGTTTTTGTTTGTTTCAGGTAGAAGAATAAATCCAGTATCTTTTTCTTAAAGTATTTTTTAACAAATTATTTTTTTGAAGTATTATGACTGTTTTGTCATTAACTCATGCCAGACTCTTTGCAACTCCATGGACTTCAGTATGCCAGGCTTCCCTGTCCTTCACCATCTCCTGGAGTTTGCTCAAACTCATGTCCATTGAATCAGTGATGCCATCCAACCATCGCATTCTCTGTTGCCTCCTTCTCCTCTTGCCCTCAATCTTTCTCAGCATAAGAGTCTTTTCTAATGAGTGGGCTCTTTGCATCAGGTGGCCAAAGTACTGGAGCTTCAGCTTTAGCATCATCCTTGCAATGAATATTCAGGGTTGATTTCCTTTAGAATTGACTGATTTGATCTCCTTTCTGTCCAAGGGACTCTCAGAATCTTCTCTGGCATCACAATTCAAAAGCATCAACTCTTCAGTGCTCAGCCTTCTTTATGGTACAATTCTCACATCGGTACATGACTACCAGAAAAACCATACCTTTGACTATATAGAACTTTGTCAGCAAAGTGATGTCTCTGCTTTTTAATACACTGTCTAGGTTTGTCATAGCTTTTCTTTCAAGGGGCTTCCCTGATAGCTCAGTTCGTAAAGAATCTACCTGCAGTGCAGGAGACTCCAGTTCAATTCCTGGGTCAAAAAGATACACTGGAGAAGGGATAGGCTACCCACTCCAGTATTCTTGGGTTTCCCTTGTGGCTCAGCTGGTAAAGAATCTGGCTGCAATGCAGGAGACCTGGGTTCAATTCCTGGGTTGAGAAGATCCCCTGGAGAATGGAAAGGCTACCAAGTCCAGTATTCTGGCCTGGAGAATTTCATGGACTGTATAGTCCATATGGTGACAAAGAGTCAGAAACAACTGAGCTACTTTCACTCAAGTGTCTTTTAATTTCATGGACACAGTCACCATCCACAGTGATTTTGGAGCTGAAGAAAATAAAGTCTGTCACTGTTTCTGTTGTTTCCCCATTATTTGGCATGAAGTGATGAGGCCAGATGGCATGAAGTGATGGGGCCAGATGGCATGATCTTAGTTTTCTGAATATTGAGTTTAAACCAGCCTTTTCACTCTCCTCCTTCACCTTCATCAAGAGGCTCTTTAGTTCCTCTTCACTTTCTGCCATTAAAGTGGTATATCATCTGCATATCTGAGGTTATTGATATTTCTCCCAGCAATCTTGATTCTGGCTTGTGCTTCATCCAGCGTGGCATTTTTCATGATGCGTATAAGCTAAATAAGCAGGGTAACAGTATACAGCCTTGATATATATTTTGAACCTTTCCCAATTTTGAATCAGTTCATTGTTCCATGTCCGGTTGTAACTGTTGCTTCTTGTCCTGCATACAGGTTGCTCAGGAGATGGGTATGGTCTGGTGTTCCCATTTCTTTAAGAATTTTCCAGTTTATTGTGATCTTTGCAGTCAAAGACTTTAGCACAGTCAATGAAGCAAAAGTAGATGTTTTTTTTGGGGGGGGTGGGGGTGGAATTCCCTTGTTTTTTCCTATGATCCAATGGATGTTGGCAATTTGAAGTCTGGTTCCTCTGCCTTTCTAAATCCAGTTTCTACATCTGGAATTTCTCTGCTCACATACTGCTGAAGCCTAGCTTGAAGGATTTTGAGCATAATCTTGCTTTCATGTGAAGTGAGTGCAATTGTACAGTAATTCAAATATTCTTTGTCATTGCCTTTCATTTGGATTGGAGCAAAAACTGACCTTTCCAGTCCTGTGGCCACTCTGGAGTTTTCCAAATTTGCTGGCACATTTCCAAGTTTGCAGTACTATAGCAGCATCATCTTTTAGGATTTGAAATAGCTCACTTTGAATTCCATCACCTCTACTAGCTTTATTCGCAGAAGGCTTCCTAAGGCCCACTTGACTTCACACTCCAGGATGTCTGGCTCTAGTTGAGTGACCAGATCATCATGATAATCCAGGTCAAGACCTTTTTTGTACAGTTCTTCTGGTATTCTTCCCACCTCTTCTTAATCTCTTCTGCTTCTGTTAGGTCCTTGCCTTTTCTTTCCTTTATTGTGCCCATCTGTGTAATATTGACTAACAACGTTGTTTTCATGGGTACAACATATTGATCTGATATTTTAATAGATTATTTTCCATATAAAATTATTATCAAACACTGGCTATATAACAGTGCTGTATGTTATGTGCTTATAACTGATTTATTTTGTATCCAATAGTTTGTATCTCTAAATCCTTTCACCTGTTCTGCTTCTCCTCTCAGCCCTCTCCCCTCTAATAATCCAGTTGCTTTTATTTCATCAAGCTAGAAATTAAACTAACCTTTTTAACTATTTTAAGACTACATGTCTTCCAATTGATATTCACACTTAAAGTATTTTTTGTTGTATAAGAAAACTCTTGCATTTATTACAAGGTCTTGCATCTAGAATCACAGAAAAAATAAATCATATCAGAACCAAGTTTTCTATGCTAAAACTCTGTTTTGCTTATTTAAAAGAAAAAGATCTGTATACACACCCTAAAATGATTGCTGTTTCTCTGAACTTAGGAGCACGGCACATGTTGTGACACAGACAGACGAGTTTCATGTGAATATTGGTCTTAAATACCCTAGCAAACAACCAAAATTCTCTTTGTAAAAGCAGAAATTTAAATCTATTTAATCATTTTAAAGTGTACTATAATAATTGCCAGGATTGTCTTCCATAAATCATAAGAGGGATCATTGTAGCTTAAACAAATGAAGCAATAATTTAACTTATAATTTAGCAGTGGTTCACTGAACTGTGCAACATTCTCCATTAAAGCTTATTTCATGCTTCTCCATGTCTTCCAATAACACAGAGATTTTTCTTCTGTGTCAGTGTGGGTTCCCTATATTTATGTTAAATTATCCAAGAGACAAGCTCTTATGTTAGAAGACAGAAGAGTAGGAGGATGGGAACATGGACCTGAAAGGGAACAGAGTGCCTACTTTGTAAGTTTTTATTGATGGGCAAATATTTTTAATTTGCAGTATTTTTAGAGTGAGTTTAACATATTAAATTATTCATTAAAAGTGTATTTTTTCCTTTTCCTAATAAGCCCATCAAATGATGTTTATATTTTGTATTGATTTGTAAATCCAATTGGCATATTAAAGACATTCACACCTGTCAAATATGTATTGATTTGTAAATCCAATTGGCATATTAAAGACATTCACACCTGTCAAATATGAATCAAATATGAATGCAAAAAACAAATTTTTGCAATTTGTTGTTAGCATCTTGTATTTGTGATGTTTAAATAGTCAGAAGTTTCACTTTTACATTAGATTTTAAATTACTTTTTGTTTATGAATTTTCTTCTTATTTAAGCTTTCAAATGATGTTACATTCAAAAATGTTATAATTTTTTAATTATTTAATTTATTTTAATGGGTGATTATGTCTATAAAATTTGTTTGTTCTGAGATAATTGGTTAATTGCCTCAGAATAATGCATTGAATAATTTAAGAAATATGGCAACTAAGAATGATGCAGCACATGAGATGCATTTTAGGGATTGGACCTTAGATAGTTGTGGGAACTGATTATCGGGTTTTTGTAAGGCTCTTGCTTCTGCATTTGATGCCAGGCCTAAAGTGAACAAAGCAGGAAGTTCAGAATGGAAAAGAAAGATGAAATAGTGGCACCTAAGACAAACTAGAACCCACAATGGTTAACTGGAGCTCGCTTGAATGTCTCACTACTTTGAAACACCCAAGTTTGATGAGGCTTGAGATTTGCAGGAGAAACACATCGCGTGTCATGGAGTTAATGTACACCTAGAAATTGGGCTTCCCTGTTGGCTCATTGGTAAAGAATCCACCTGCCAATGCAGGAGATGAGGGTTTGATCCTTAGGTCTGAAAGATCCCCTGGAGGAGAGCATGGTCCACTCTAGTCGTGTCTGACCCTCAGCGACCCCATGGACTGCAGCCTTCCAGCCTCCTCCGTCCATGGGATTTTCCAGGCAAGAGTACTAGAGTGCGGTGCCATTACCTTCTCCGGATATCTTTTCTACTGGCTTGAAAAGGTACATATACTTCCCTCAAAGTAACTGAATCAAACATTTGACTATAAAACTCTGTGAATACATAACTTTTGGAGAACAGTATAGTAAGGCAATTCTTTATGGTGTATGAAGTTTTTAACATACAATTTCGTTAGTCAGCAGTAATCCCATTCAGTATGGAAAGTGAGGTTAGATATTTCCAAAACTGTTACTGGAAAACTGAACCCAAATAGAATCAACATAGCTGGAAAATGCAAATTACATGCAAGGCAATAAACAGAACATTAAAAAAAGTCATCAGAATCAGATCAGTCGCTCAGTCGTGTCCGACTCTCTGCGACCCCATGAACCGCAGCACGCCAGGCCTCCCTGTCCATCACCAACTCCCGGAGGTCACCCAGACTCGCATCCATCGAGTCAGTGATGCCATCCAGCCATCCCATCCTCTGTCGTCCCCTTCTCCTCCTGCCCTCAATCCCTCCCAGCATCAGAGTCATAGACAACATTTTAATGGCAACCCGCTCCAGCATTCTTGCCAGGGAAATCCTATGGACAGAGGAGCCTAATGGGCTACAGTCTAGGGGGTAAGAGAGTCAGCTACAACTTAACAACTAAACAGCAAAAAAGCTCTGAAATCAGGACAACTAGAACAAAACATCTGGCAGGAACTAAATAAGCTATAGGCCTCATTTGCTGCTCGTGCTTGTCTTCGGTGACATGCTTATCCAAAATTCAGTTCAATTCAGTTCAGTTCAGTCGCTCAGTCATATCCAACTCTTTTCGACCCCATGGACTGCAACATGCCAGGCCTCCCTGTCCACCACAACTCCCAGAGCTTACTGAAACTCATGCCCATCGAGTCGGTAGTGCCATCCAACCATCTCATCCTCTGTTGTCCCCTTCTCCTGCCTTCAATCCTTCCCAGCATCAAGGTCTTTTCAAATGGGTCAGTTCTTCACATCAGGTGGCCAAAGTATTGGAGTTTCAGCTTCAGCATCAGTCATTCCAATGAATATTCAGGACTGATTTCCTTTAGGTTGGATCTCCTTGCAGTCCAAGGGACTGTCAAGAGTCCTCTCCAAAATCACAGTTCAAAAGTGTCAGATTCAGAGAAGGTGAAAGAGAAGGTCTGTCTGATGCTCATTGAACTAGGGGTCTGTATGTTGCTCTGCTTCCAAACAATCAATTCATCAGTACATGGGTGAACAGTGAACATGAAGAGCAATAGCATCTGATGCCTAGCACCAGTGTGCTGAATGTGGAGCAAAATGGGTGCTTTTAAAATGTACCTTCCATTACATCTGTCATCTTCTGCATATTGCTCATATCTTTATTATTCTAATCACTTTTCCTCTTAGTATTGCTGTGTATAGTGGTACTTTGGTTTAGTAGAAGCTGATCTTAGAGCAGGGGTTTAAAAATCCCCTTTATTTCAGTTTAGTTGCTCAGTCATGTCCAACTCTTTGCAACCCCATGGACTGTAGCCTGCCAGGCTCCTCTGTCTAAGGGGATTCTCCAGGCAAGAATACGAAATGGGGTTGCCATGCCCTCCTCCAAGGCATCTTCCCAACCCAGGGATCAAACCCAGGTCTCCAGCATTGCAGGCAGATTCTTTGCAGCCACCAGGGAAGCCCTATTTCAGTTATAGGCCACATAATTACTCTGAAACACAGCTCCCCTAGACTTTCAAGGAGTTAACTTTAAACCTTTCCAGCCCCTTACCTATCCTATTGAATTAATCTCCAAATTCCTTTACCCATCCTTTGCTTTATTTTTTTCTTTTAACCATTACCATTCAATTTTTAAAAAATTCTCATAGCAGCTGGTGTAAACAGTATTTTATTTTCCCTCTTATGATTGCCTCCAATCCATCTGCCTGATATTTTTTACTTTTGTCTGTCTTCCAGTCTTTCCTATATATTCAAAAACATAATGTCTCTGAACAAAACATTAAGTAATCCTCCACTTTTCTCTGAAATGTTGTCACTTCCTAAACTGACATTTAAAATTTTCTACAAATTAACTATATTTCATAAACTGTTAAATTCATATGCCAGTCTCCTCTTCAAAGAGCTTTCTTTGGTCTCCAGAATTTAGCATTTCAATGGAGGAAAGATAGGTGGCCTAGATATGAATCTATCATAGAAATACAAGCAAATGTATTTGAAATGGTTTGACCAAGCAAACCATTTCATGTGTGTATGTATGTATATAAAAATTTGTGTGTATGTATGTATGTAATAGATGTTATCTGTATGTGCTTTAGAAAAAAATCAGAAAATAGAAAAACATAAATTGCAATAAATATTTCAACAAATGCACCTTTTATTATTCTCCTTTTGGTAGACTGGCATGCCAAGATGAAGAGGGGACCCATAGATGTAAAACAGCCTTTTTAGACTGATAGCCACTGTTTTCAGGGACACAATGCTCATGTATAGCCTTGATAAATTTTTGGTAATTTTGATAAGATAGCAAATTACCAGAAATTAAAAGGATTCAGGGGAAAAGATATTCCCAGTAGTAGTTGTGATGATTTTCTTTGTGTTTTAAGTCTTTGGAAATCAGAATGCCAGAAAAAATAAAAAAGCAGAGAAGTCTCAATTACCCTGACATGCATTTCCAGGCTCATTCTTAAACACTTATCCAATCTGGTCCAGACTCCCATCAAATTGACAAATAACTGCTTTGAAAAGATCTTAAACTTTTCTTCAGAGTAGGAAACATATTGATATTATTAAGAAGTCAAATCAGAGACTTGCAACATATAAAAAAGGGGGGCAGGGCAGAAAAAGTATAGAAAAGCATCCAGTTCAGTTCAGTCACTCTGTTGTGTCCGACTCTGTGACCTCATGGACTGCAGCACACCAGGCCTCCCTGTCCATCACCAACTCCCAGAGTTTACTCAAACTCAGGTCCAGTGAGTCACTGATGCCATCCAACCATCTCATCCTCTGTCTTCCCCTTCTTCTCCTGCCTTCAATTGTTCCCAGCATCAGGGTCTTTTCAAATGAGTCAGTTCTTCCCATCAGGTGGCCAAAGTACCGGAGCTTCAGTTTCAGAATCAGTCCTTCCAATGAATATTCAAGACTGATTTCCTTTGGGATGGATGGGTTGGTTTTCCTTGCAGTTCAAGGGACTCTCAAGAGTCTTCTCCAACACAACAATTCAAAGGCACCAATTCTTAGGTGCTCAATTTTCTTTATGGTCCAATTCTCACATCCATACATGACTAGTGGAAAAATCATAGTTTTGACTAGACAGACCTTTGCTGGCGAAGTAATGTCTCTGCTTTTGAATATTCTATCTAGGTTGGTCATAACTTTGCTTCCAAGGAGAAAGGGTCTTTTATTTCATGGCTGCAGTCAGCATCTGCCGTGATTTTGGAGACCCCTAAAATAAAGTCTCTCACTGTTCCCACTGTTTCCCATTTGGCATGAAGTGCCATAAGTAAAATTTTAAAAGCTGCTACTTGGGTAACTAGTAAAGAGAAATATAACAACAGATAGCACTAAATAAGTAGTAACTTTATAATTTTCTTTTTCCTTCTCTCATTGCTCAAACTGCCAACTCATATCAGAAAACCCAAATAAGACATATAAGGGATAAGGAAACAAAATTTCAGCAAAATATGAGCAACTGATCACGGAAATTATTTGGATATATTTAAATCCCTGGCTCCTGTGGTTTCAAGACTAGAATATTTTCAACTACCTCAAGTTAATAGAAAGTTATCAGCAATCATTATTTTTTATAAATGAAGAAAGTGTAGAGGAGGACACTGAGCCTGGAAATGCCAAAGTAGAGCTTTTGTGTTCCATGAGATAAAATCATGTCTGTTTTCATAACTTTGCTTCATATTTAACAGATACTCCTGAACATCTATTCCAGGCTCTCACTTAGAAAATGGAGATAAAAAGAAGGATATGTGGGGCAACCCAAGACAATATATTTGTAGTGAATGTAGGTTTGTGAGATTGTGTATAATAGAAACTGAGTTCTCGTGTAGAGATAAGTACAATGTGCTGCGCAGGAGAGAAAGTAATCAATTTTCACTGTAGGAGACACACAAATAAGACCTACATAAGAAATGGCATTGTAACACATAAGGAGATATCTGAAGGGCAGAGGAAGCAGCATTAAATGAACCCTGAATATCTATTGCTTATTCTAAGAATAATGGGAGTGACTAGACAATAGGACACATGTGAAATACAGGAGAAAGTGATAGGAGATAAGGGTGTTAAATTAATTTGGGATAAGATTCTATATACCACACCAAGAACTTTGTTTTAACCTCAAGACCTTTGATATAAAGAAAAGAAGGGTTAAAATACCATTTTTTCCTGGGCATAGTAGCAATTTGTTGTTTTTTATTGTTTAGTCACTCAGTTGTGTCCAGCTCTTTTGCAATGCCATGGACTGTAGCCCAGCAGGCTCCTCTGTCCAAGGGATTCTCCAGGCAAGAATACTGGAGTGGGTTGCCATTGCCTACTCCAGGGAATATTTCTGACCCAGGGATTGAACCTGGGGCTCCCCCATCCATGTCTTCTGCATTTCAAGTGGATACTTTACAGTTGAGCCACCAGGGAATCCCTATAGTAGTAATAGATATAACTTATTTTGTACACCTGTCATCCATGTAAACATGGTGAGATGGGCTTACACAATGGCTGTTGGAGCCACGTGGCTGGCTTTTGGTTTGGCACCTAAAAAGTGGGGACAGACACACACACACACAAGGACATGGACTTGCAGCAGCTGTGCCTGTGCCAGCCAGGTGGAGGGAGGGGACAGTTGGGTAAGAGGCAACCCCTGTGACTCTGTGCCAGCTGACACTCCTTAGTCCAAAGTGCCAAGGAGCCTGGAACAGGAGAAGTTCTGCTGTGTGCTGGCTGAGGAGCCAGGGAAGGGTTCTGTAGGCCACTGTAAGGACTTCAAATTTGTATTCCTAGATAGCAGTAAATCACTGCATTTTTAAAGTAGTTCAATAATGAATTTGTGGAAGATACTTCAGTAGTATGGGTACAAAGGATTACTTGAGCCAAGGGCAAACAGTGTAGAGACACCAATTTAGGTAACATTAGCATTTAGGTAATGGTTGTATTAAAACAGAGAATCAGCCTTTTGAAGGTGAGATGCACAGGCATGCCCTTGGTCAGCCTGGTTAGTAGAGTTTAGTCAGAACTGGAAGGGATGCAGCCATGGAGAATGGGTGGAGGGCGAGTCAGAAAAGGCAATGCCAGGTGTGCATAGTGCTTTTTTAGATTACAACAGGGTTTTTTTTTATTATATAATCCTCATGCTTTTATTATCACATTTTACATTTGCAGAAGAAACTGAGACTTAGAAAATTTAAGTTATTCAAATCAAATTTCATAAATATTTCATAGGAAAACCAGAATGTGAAACTCTTCTAATTCTTTAGTATTCTTTCATTAGAATACATGGAAGAACAAAAGCAAACAAAAACATTCAAAAATGTATGCTATGCTATGCTACGCTAAGTCACTTCATTCGTGTCCAACTCTGTGACCCCATAGATGGCAGCCCACCAGGCTTCCCCGTCCCTGGGATTCTCAAGGCAAGAACACTGGAGTGGGTTGCCATTTCCTTCTCCAATGCATGAAAGTGAAAAGAGAAAGTGAAGTCACTCAGTCATGTCCGACTCTCTGCGACCCCATGGACTGCAGCCTACCAGGCTCCTGTGTCCGTGGGATTTTTCCAGGCAAGAGTACTGGAGTGGGGTGCCATTGCCTTCTCCAAAAAAATCAGAGGATATTTATGGTTTATGAAAAAAACTATAATAATCACAGTTATAAGTCATTTTTCTGATTTTATACTGCCTACTAGTAACCAAGAAGTGCTAGGATGATTTTTTTACTCCTTTTTGCCAAACTATGAGCCTAAAGTGGCCATTATTTTTGTAAATAAAGTTCTACTGGGACTTGGCCACATCTAATTCATTTACTTATATTGCTGCTGCTACTGCCAAGTCACTTCAGTCATGTCTGACCCTGTGCAACCCCATAGACAGCAGCCCACCAGGCTCCTCCATCCATGGGATTTTCCAGGCAAGAGTACTGGAATGGGGTGCAATTGCCTTCTCCGCATTTACTTATTACCTGTGGCTTTTCTCAAGTTCTAATGACAGAGTTTAGTTGCAGCAGTAATTTATGCTTAGCCAAGCCTACAATATTTACTCTCTGGATCATTAAAGAAAAATATTACTGAACCTTAATTTTGACTATTTACTGTACTACCTAACAATTTGTATTTTATATAACCAGTTCTCAAATATATTGAAATATAATCACATATCACTGGTTGTATATTAAAGGAGTAGAAGCTAAGACGGGTGATAAAATAAATAGGAAATTTCATGTTTACTTAGAAGGAGATATAAAATATTTCCAAATTTGAAGATATTATTGCAGTTACTGAGATTTGTCCTCAACTTCTCTATTCCAGTGATTTGCTTTTTTATATTTGGTGGAATGAAAGCCATCATTTTTTTTTTATTTTATCTGTTCTGTTATTAGTGTTATAGCTAAAAAGTCTACCATACCTAAAGTAACAAAGATTTCCTATTATCTATTTTCTGGAAGCTTTATAATATTTCTGTTTTAAGTTTAGGTCTGGGACCCACACTGTGCTGCTTTTGTTTTGTTTTATTATTAATTGTGGCTAATATGAATCACTGTGTCTGTTTCACTCTCCCTTTTTCATATCAATACCCAATTGCACATATATCATGTTTTCAAAAGTCCATTCTGCCTCCATGTGGTTGTTGTTTCATTGTTTAGTTGTTAGTCATGTCTGACTCTTTGCAAACCCATGAACTGCAGCATGCCAGGGTTCCCCATCCTGTCCTTCACTATCTCTCTCGGTGTGCTCAGATTCACATCCCTTGAGTCAGGGATTCTGTCTAACCATCTCATCTTCTGCCTCTCTCTTCTCCTTCTACCTTCAATCTTTCCCAGAATCAGGGACTTTTCCAACGAATCAACTCTTTAAATCAGATGACCAAAGTATTGGAGCTTCAGCTTCAGTATCAGTTCTTCCAATGAATATTCAGGATTGATTTAATTTAGGATTGACTGGTTTGATCTCCTTGCAGTCCATGTCTTCCTCAGCACCACAGTTCGAAAGCATCAATTCTTCGGTGCTCAGCCTTCTTTATGGTCCAACTCTCACTTTTGGTACCTATCATAGATTGAATTGTGTTTCCCCAGAATTCATATGTTGAAGTCCTAATCCCTAGTGTGACTATAATTGGAGATTGTCTGTTTAAAGTTTTTGTGAAACAAAATGAGATTTTAAGACTGAGGCTGTGATCCAATAGGACCTACATCCTTATAAGAAGAGAACAAGATGCCAGAGCCCTTTTTCTCTCCACATTTGCACCATGCGAAGGTCATGAGAAGACACAAGGCAGCCATCTGCAAGCTGGAGAGCCTTCACCCAAAAGTTACCCTGCTCACACCTTGATGTTAAAATTCCAGCCTCCAGAACTGTGAGGAAAACACATTTTTGTTCTATGAGCCACTCAGTCTGTGGTATTCTGTTTTGGTAGTCCAAACAGCCTGCAATAGCATCCTTGCCAAAAATTAACTGATCAGATATATGGGTTGTATTTCTACTCTGAACCCTTGATATATTTGTTAATTCTTATTTCAAAACATAGTCTGCTGATTAACATGGCATGCTGAAGCTGAAACTCCAGTACTTTGGCCACCTCAATCAAAGAGTTGAATCATTGGAGAAGACTCTGATGCTGGGAGGGATTGCGGGCAGGAGAAGGGGACGACAGAGGATGAGATGGCTGGATGGCATCACTGACTCAATGAACATGAGTCTGAGTGAACTCCAGGAGTTGGTGATGGACAGGGAGGCCTGGCGTGCTGCGATTCATGGGGTCGCAAAGAGTCGGACACAACTGAGCAACGACTGACTGACTGACTGATCATAACTCTTGAAATCAAGTAGTATGAGTCATCGAACTTTGTTCAGATTTTTAAAATTACTTTTTTATTTCTGATCCTTTAATTTTTCATACAATTTCTAGATTCAATTCAAAATCCATTCTGGGATTTAATTATTATTGTGTTTAATCTGTAGATAAGTATCAGAAAGATTTACAGCTTAACTATATTGTGTTTTTCATTCAATGAACACAGAACACCTTTCCATTTATTTAAATCTTTTTCAATTTCTTTCATCAGTGTTTTATAGTAAGCATACATTATATTTGGTTAGTACATATGAAAAGTGAAAGTCGCTCAGTCATTTCTGACTCTTTGTGACACCATGGATTGCAGAGCACTAGGCTCCTCTGTCTGTGAAATTCTCCAGGCAAGAATACTGGAGTGGGTAGCCATTTCCTTCTCCAAGGGAACTTCTCAATCCAGAGACTGGACCTGGGTTTCCTGCACTGAAGGTAGATTCTTTACCATCTGAGCCACCAGGGAACTCTAATCCATACCTAATTATTTCATGTTTTTAATGTACTTTAAAAAGTGGCAAACATACTTTAAAAATGTAAATTTCCTATTATTCATTGAGAGTATAGAGATTTTTTAATTTGTTCTCTTTATATCAACCTGTCCTGACTGCTTTGATTATTATGATTAATTAAATATTCTACTCATGTCATCATTATTTTATTGTTTCACATTTATTTTTTTAGTTTTATTGAGATGTATAATTGATGTACCTCACTGTGCAGGTTTAATACATACAGCCTGATGGTTGGAGTTACATGTATTTTGAAAGAATTACCACAATAGGTTCAGATAACATTTAGCATGTCATACAGATATAAAAAAAAAAGGAAAGAAGGAAAGAAAAAGATGTCTCCTTGTGATAAGGACTCTTAGGATTTACTCTCTTTACAACATTCCTTGTATTGTACAGCAATGTTAACTGTAGTCAGCATGTGATAATCATATCCTCAGTTCTTTTGTATTTTATAATTGGAAGTTTGTAGCTTTGATCACCTTCTTCCAAATCCCCTTCCCTCCACACTGTACCTCTGGTAACCACAAGTATGATCTCTTTTACTATGAGTTTGTTTGTTTGTTTGTTTTTTCTCGATTCCACACTTGAGTGAGCTCCTGCAGTATCTGTCTTTATCTGACTTATTTCACTTAGGTTTATGACTTCAAAGTTGATATCTAGGTTGGTCATAATTTTCTTGAAAGGAGTAAGCGTCTTTTAATTTCATGGCTGCAATCACCATCTGCAGTGATTTTGGAGCCCAGAAAAATAAAGTCTGATACTGTTTGCACTGTTTCCCCGTCTATTTCCCATGAAGTGATGGGACCAGATGCCATGATCTTAGTTTTCTGAATGTTGAGCTTTAAGTCAACTTTTTCACTCTCCTCTTTCACTTTCATCAAGAGACTTTTGAGTTCCTCTTCACTTTCTGCCATAAGAGTGGTGTCATCTGCATATCTGAGGTTATTGATATTTCTGCTTGCAAACTTGATTCCAGCTTGTGCTTCTTCCAGCCCAGCATTTCTCATGATGTACTCTGCATATAAGTTAAATAAGCAGGGTAACAATATACAGCCTTGACATAATCCTTTTCCTATTTGGAACCATCTGTTGTTCTATGTTGTGTTCTAACTGTTGCTTCCTGACCTGAATATAGGTTTCTCAAGAGGCAGGTCAGGTGGTCTGGTATTCTCATCTCTTTCAGAATTTTCCACAGTTTATTGGGAACCTAAATACCATATTGAAAAGCAGAGACATTACTTTGCCAACAAAGGTCCATTTAGTCAAGGTTATGGTTTTTCCAGTGGTCATGTATGGATGTAAGAGTTGGACTGTGAAGAAAGCTGAGCGCGGAAGAATTGATGCTTTTGAACTGTGGTGTTGGAGAAGACTCTTGAGAGTCTCTTGGACTGCAAAGACATCCAACCAGTTCATTCTAAAGGAGATCAGCCCTGGGATTTCTTTGGAAGGAATGATGCTAAAGCTGAAACTGCAGTACTTAGGCCACCTCATGCGAAGAGTTGACTCATTGGAAAAGACTGATGCTGGGAGGGATTGGGGGTAGGAGCAAAAAGGGATGACAGAGGATGAGATGGCTGGATGGCATCACCGACTCAATGGACATGAGTTTTAGTGAATTCCGGGAGTTGGTAATGGACAGAGACACCTGGAATGCTGCGATTGATGGGGTCGCAAAGAGACAGACACGACTGAGCGACTGAACTGAACTGAACTGAATTGTGATCCACACAGTCAAAGGCTTTGATATAGTCAATAAAGAAGAAATAGATGTTTTTTCTGGAACTCTTGTTTTTTCCATGATGCAGTGGATGTTGGCAATTTGATCTCTGGTTCCTTTGCCTTTTCTAAAACCAGCTTGAATGTCTGGAAGTTCTTGGTTCACGTATTGCTGAAGCCTGCCTTGGAGAATATTGAGCATTACATTAGCAGTGTGTGAGATGAGTGCAATTGTGCGGTAGTTTGAGCATTCTTTGGCATTGCCTTTTGTTGGGATTGGAATGAAAACTGACCTTTTCCAGTCCTGTGGCCACTGCTGAGTTTTCCAAGTGTGCTGGCATATTGAAGGCAGCACTTTCACAGCATCATCTTTCAGGATTTGAAATAGCTCAACTGGAATGCCATCACCTCCACTGGCTTTGTTCCTAGTGATTCTTTCTAAGACCCACTTGACTTCACATTCCAGGATATCTGGCTCTAGGTGAGTGGTAACACCATCATGATTATCTAGGTCATGAAGATCTTTTTTGTACAGTTCTTCTGAGTATTCTTGCCACCTCTTCTTAATATCTTCTGCTTCTGTTAGGTCCATACCATTTCGGTCCTTTATTGAGCCCATCTTTGCATGAAATATTCCCTTGGTATCTCTAATTTTCTTGAAGAGATCTCTACTCCTTCTCATTCTGTTGTTTTCCTCTACTTCTTTGCATTGATCGCTGAGGAAGGCTTTCTTATCTCTCCTTGCTATTCTTTGGAACTCTGCATTCAGATGCTTATATCTTTCCTTTTCTCCTTTGCTTTTCGCTTCTCTTCTTTTCTTAGCTATTTGTAAGGCCTCCACAGACAGCCATTTTGCTTTTTTGCATTTCTTTTCCATGGGACTAGGTATTGATCCCTGTCTCCTGTACAATGTCACGAATCTCATTCCATAGTTCATCAGGCACTCTATCTATCTAGGTCCTTAAATCTATTTCTCACTTCCACTGTATAATCATAAGGGATTTGATTTAGGTCATACCTGAATGGTCTAGTGGTTTTCCCTACTTTCTTCAATTTCAGTCTGAATTTGGCAATAAGGAGCTCATGATCTGAGCCACAGTCAGCTCCTGGTCTTGTTTTTGTTGACTCTATAGAGCTTCTCCATCTTTGACTGCAAAGAATATAATCAGTATGATTTCAGTGTTGATCATCTGGTGATGTCCATGTATAGAGTCTTCTCTTGTGTTGTTGGAAGAGGGTGTTTGCTATGACCAGTGCGTTCTCTTGGCAAAACTCTATTAGCCTCTGCCCTGCTTCATTCCATATTCCAAGGCCAAATTTGCCTGTTACTCCAGGTGTTTCTTGACTTCCTACTTTTGCATTCCAATCCCCTATAATGAAAAGGACATCTTTTTTGGGTGTTAGTTCTAAAAGGTCTTGTAGGTCTTCGTAGAATCATTCAATTTCAGCTTCTTCAGCGTCATTGGTTAGGGCATAGACTTGGATTACTGTGATATTGAATGGTTTGACTTGGAAATGAACAGAGATCATTCTATGGTTTTTGAGATTGCCTCCAAGTACTGCATTTCAGACTCTTTTGTTAACCATGATGGCTACTCCATTTCTTCTAAGGGATTCCTGCCCACAGTAGTAGATATAATGGTCATCTGAGTTAAATTCACCCATTCCAGTCCATTTTAGTTCACTGATTCCTAGAATGTTGACGTTCACTCTTGCCATCTTCTGTTTGATCACTTCCAATTTACCTTGATTCATGGACCTAACTTTCCAGGTTCCTATGCAATATTGCTCTTTACAACATTGGACCTTGCTTCTATCACCAGTCACATCCACAACTGTGTATTGTTTTTGCTTTGGCTCCATCCCTTCATTCTTTCTGCAGTTATTTCTCCACTGATCTCCTGTAGCATATTGGGCACCTACCGACCTGGAGATTTCCTCTTTCAGTATCCTATCATTTTGCCTTTTCATACTGTTCATGGGTTTCTCAAGGCAAGAATATTGAAGTGGTGGATCACATATTAGTCTTATATTTAATTTTTTGTGGAACATTCATACTGTCGTCTATAGTGTCTGTACCAATTGACAGTTGCACTAGCAGTACACCAGAGTTCTCCTCCATATCTTCACTGGCATTTTGTAATCTCTTGTCTTTTTGATGATAGCCATTCCAACAGGTGTAAGATAATATTTCATTGTGGTTTTCATTTGAATTTTTCTAATGACTGGTGATGTTGAGCATCTTTCCACATACATGTTATGCATCTTTCCACATACATGTTGTGCTTTTGTGCATTCTTTGGAAAATGTACATTCTTTGGAAAAGTGTCAGTTTAATTCCTTTGCCCATTTTTAATTGTTTTTTCTTTTAAATTTTTGTCTTTTATAAAAACAAAAGAATAATGACATTGTAAAGTTTCTTGGTAATATAGCACTACTAAGACATAAAACAATCTCTATTTGTCCCTATCTAACTTTATGCTCAAAAATGTGTTAATGTTTTGCTATATATAGTACTGTTTCTATTCTGGAACTTACAAACATAAAGAAGAATCTGATACTATAACAACTGCCTAACATGTCATTGTAACTTAAAATGTGACAGTTAATGATTAGGGTGATGAAAAGCAAAAGGGGCAGGGGAGCTACCAGAGAATGTGAACACTTGAGAAGTGTCCTAAAAGTGAATATCAGCAACTCAACAGAAGAAGAGAACAGAATTTCAAAGAATGATAGATTATCCAGTATTGCAAGATTATGGAAACACATGGTATTTCTCTGTAATTTTAAGCTATTTATTTATATATATATATATGATGTGTATGCCATGTTTTGTTGGAGAGGGAACAATTAGTATGGAGGGGTAGGAAGGATCAGTGAATGGAGGGTTTTCCTTTCAATACATAGAATTTAAATGCATAAAACAGAAAAAAAAGCAGTTATTCTGAAGGAGTATATTGAATTGGAGAGAGAATATGAAAGGGGCAGATTAATATAGTGTGCTGTACTTAGTTGCTCAGTCGTGTCTGACTCTACTCAACTCCATGGACTGTAGTCAGTCAGGCTCCTCTGTCCATGGGGATTCTCCAGGCAAGAATACTGGAGTGGGTAGCATATCCCTTCTCCAGGAGATCTTCTTGACCCAGGAATTAAACCAGGGTCTCCTGTATTACAGGCAGATTCATTACCAGCTGAGCTACCAGGGAAGCCCCAGATTAATATGGAGTGGTAGCTAAATGGATGTGAAAGTTAAAGGAAAAGATTGCCTATAATTGTTTCAGTTGGGCAATAGAGTGATTTCTTTCAAGTTGTATCACTGAAATCTCTGTTATTTTGATAATAGTGTAAGTAAAATTTTGTAATTTTCTTTTTTCACTTAATCAATTTTGAATTCACTGCTATTACTGTAATAGCTTACATACTATTCTAGTAAGTGACTGTACTGTGTTTAGTTAATCTCTGCTTGACTGCTGAATATTTAATCTCTAGTTTTTCTTCTTAATAAAAGGAAAATATGCTCTTGCTAAACAACTTCATACTTTTCCTTCATTTTCCATTTTCCTTAACTCAAGAGTGGTAGATATCGGTATGGAGAAATGAGTTATGAATAGTTTTTGGAGTCTTGAATTTCCTTATTTTCCCATAGTAAACTATAAAAATTGCAGTTATCCCACAATCTCATATTTTATCTATTTTATACCTTTTTAAATTTAAATGGCTGGCAGAAAAGTTTATTTTTGTTTCCTTAATGTCTACATAAGTAAGGTCATAAAATATCACTAGTATATAAAATATTGAATAATAATTATACATATCTATATTATTAAAATTGTTTTTTGCACATGATTTTTTTAAGTTCAGAATTTCTGTGTTCTTAAGATATATGCTGCAATTTTAAAGAATATTGAATAGAATTTAGAGAGGTTCACCATGTAAAATTTAAACATTACATTCCTACTCCAACTCCAGGTAAATCTATAGAGTCAAAAAACAAAAGTCTAATTATTGCTAGTGTATGCCAGCTACAGATACCCTTTGGTATTGATTTTTTTAAGACAATATATGATATATTCAGTGTTTCTGTCTTGGATGTTCAAGAGATTAAATGCTTTCATCTTTATTAACACAGATTAAATTTACACAGGAAAAACACCCTTGGGTATGGCTTTCTGCATATTTACCTACATCAGAGGGGTTTTATTATTATTATTATTAGAGTAAAAAGATTAATAAAACATCTTTAGCTCCTTAGGAAAATAGAGCAATAAAAATGCAAAATAGTAAATATGGATGATTTTACAAGGTTGCTTTATGAAGATGAAATATTCCTGTCCTACTACCTCTAGATAAATGAAATATATCATAGTGAAATAACAATATACATCATTTTATGTATTGGTTCCTAAATATCCATATTGGACAAGTCTATATATTATGAAAGCTAATATGAACACATTTAAACTCTGAAAGAGTTTAAATTAAGTGATGGGCTTCACTTAATCATAATTTTAAGGATAAACTTTAAAGAAAAATTTAAGTATCTTAAAGTAGAAAATGTCTACTTGAGAAGAATTCTGAACTATGATGTTCATGCATGAATAAAGAATGTTGCATGATTGTAGCTCTTTAAGTTGATCTCTGTTTGAAAAAGCATTACTAAATACGAACTTTATTCAGGTATGGTGTGTATTACTAAGACACAGAAGTTAATAACTCATATTTATTGGTTAAGTCTTAATGAAAAGTCATGTATAGCTTATGATAGTGTTTTAAAACATATGATGGTTATATTTCTAAGTGTTAAAACTATCCTTAAAATGTTAAAGTTGATGCTGCTGCTGCTGCTAAGTCACTTCAGTCGTGTCTGACTCTGTGCGACCCCATAGACGGCAGCCCACCAGGCTCCCCTGTCCCTGGGATTCTCCAGGCAAGAACACTGGAGTGTGTTGCCATTTCTTTCTCCAATGCATGAAAGTGAAAAGTGAAAGTGAAGTCGCTCAGTTGTGTCTGACTCCTGGTGATCCCATGGACTGCAGCCTACCAGGCTCCTCCATCCATGGGGTTCTCCAGGCAAGAGTACTGGAGTGGGGTGCCATTGCCTTCTCCATTAAGGTTGATAATGCATGACAAAACTTTAAAGAAGATATATTTTCTAATTGAGCATAATGAGAAGCTTCTGGGGCAAATAACTTGGCACCACGGCCACAGATACCAAAATCAGAGACAAGTTGGAGTTAAAGTAACATTACAGCATTGAAACCAGAGAGGAGTATTGGGAAAGCTTGAAAACTTTCCTGTACCATAAACATTATAATGATTGAATGTCCTTACAAGGTCTTGGCTAAGAGGCCTACTGATCAAAAGCAAGTGTAACAGAAAACAATGGAGGCTGATTGCTTTCAGAATTAAAACTTTTTGTATAAAGCAAAAAGAAAATTCACAGGTAGAAATGTAGGGTAAACACATTGAAATACTACAAATGCACTTATAATAGAGTAGGCTGAGACAAGAAAGATTGATTTAAAAAATACTAAGAAATCTGTATGCAGGTCAGGAAGCAACAGTTAGAACTGGTCATGGAACAACAGACTGGTTCCAAATAGGAAAAGGAGTACGTCAAGGCTGCATATTGTCACCATGTTTATTTAACTTATATGCAGAGTACATCATGAGAAATGCTGGACGGGAAGAAACACAAGTTGGAATCAAGATTGCTGAGAGAAATATCAATAACCTCAGATATGCAGATGACACGACTCTTATGGCAGAAAGTGAAGAGGGGCTAAAAAGCCTCTTGATGAAAGTGAAAGTGGAGAGTGGAAAGGTTGACTTAAAGCTCAACATTCAGAAAATGAAGATCATGGCATCTGGTCCCATCACTACATGGGAAATAGATGGAGAAACAGTGGAAACAGTGTTAGACTTTGTTTTTCTGGGCTCCAAAATCACTACAGATGGTGACTGCAGCCATAAAATTAAAAGACGCTTACTCCGTGGAAGGAAAGTTATGACCAACCTAGATAGCATATTCAAAAGCAGAGACATTACTTTACCAACAAAGGTTCGCCTAGTCAAGGCTATGGTCTTTCCTGTGGTCATGTATGGATGTGAGAGCTGGACTGTGAAGAAGGCTGAGCGCCGAAGAATTGATGCTTTTGCACTGTGGTGTTGGAGAAGACTCTTGAGAGTCCCTTGGACTGCAAGAAGATCCAACCAGTCCATTCTGAAGGAGATCAATCCTGGAATTTCTTTGGAAGGAATGATGCTAAAGCTGAAACTCCAGTATTTTGGCCACCTCATGCAAAGAGTTGACTCATTGGAGAAGACTCTGATGCTGGGAGGGATTGAGGGCAGGAAGAGAAGGGGAAGACAGAGGATGAGATGGCTGGATGGCATCACTGACTTGATGGGTGTGAGTCTGGGTGACCTCCGGGAGCTGGTGATGGACAGGGAGGCCTGGCGTGCTGCGGTTCATGGGGTCGCGAAGAGTCGGACACGACTGAGCAACTGATCTGATCTGATCTGATAGACAAGTTAAGCAATGATAGCTATAAATTTTATGGATTCTTTAGCATTACCTGGAAATTTATTTGGTTAATTGATTTTTAAACATGATTTTTTAAAGTAGATTTATGCACCTTTATTAAATTGTTATTTTGGATTACATAATTTTAAATATTAAAATAAAAAGTAAGAGTCCAATTATTGTAATTGACAAAAAATAAACAAGATTTTATATTTAAAATTTCCCATCTATTTTCTTACTCAAAGGAGAGTTATTATTAATCACCATGAGACTCTATATTGTTGTGCTAAGTTGTGTTTAACTCTTTGCAGCCCAATGACTATAGCCTGTCAGGCTCCTCTGTCCATGGGATTTCTGAGGCAAGAATACTAGAGTGAGTGCCATTTCCTTCTCCAGGAGATCTTCCCAATTCAGTAATCAAACCCTTGTCTCCTGCATCTCCTGCATTGTAGATTCTTTACCTCTGAGCCACTAGGGAAGTCTTATGAGACTCTGTGGGTACAGTTAAATCATTTAGTGAAGTTGTGTCTGACTCTTTGCGACCTCATGAACTGTAGCCCACCGAGCTCCTCTGTCCATGGGGTTTTCTAGGCAAGAATACTGGAGTGGGTTGCCATTTCCTTCTGCAGAGGATCTTCCTGACCCAGGAGTCGAACCCAGGTCTCCCACATTGCAGGCAGACTCTTCACCATCTGAACCACCAGAAAACTAAATACCCATCTTGTTACAGGCTACACCTATGTACTTTTCTTAAAGGTGACTGGAACAGTATAATGGCAGTTAATTAGATATCACGTCATCTGAAAAATAAATAGAATTCATTCAAAAATTATAGAGAAAATTGAATGTAAGTGTTATGTTAAAATCTCCTTTACCAGGATTATTGTCACATGCTAGAAACCCTTGCAAGCTTGGTTTTTTCACTACAAATGAAGTAGTTTCACAGCTAATGTCTGAAATTCCTCATGGGTCTAAAATTTTGGAGCATGACACACTTCTTCCCATGCAGTGAGTCCATAAATTTTATACTCTGATCCCCAAAAAGGGAAAAATAATTAAAACATAATGTAAAATCTATATATTGCTTGCTTTCTTTCCTTATTATATAATTTGGGAAGCATACTGAATATGTCTCTGAGTAGAACCATCATTTATTTATGTTAAAATTTCCCTCAGCCTCTAATACCAATCAAACCATGAGGATATCTGGAGCATTAACCATCCTCCTACCCCTTAATGCAAGTAAGTTATGAGTTTATTGTCTTTGGAACTCAACAGGACTGATGCAGGTAATTGTCTCTGAAAATGTAGAATAGGCATAAATATAAGCTCTGAAGTGTATTGATTAAAATGAAGCCTAATAATAAAAGAAATATTTATTTTGAATTTTAATGTGTGTCCCGTCTATGTAAAGTTTGCTTACAAATTATCTGAATTACTAAAAATAAACAGATAAATTAAAATTAACAACTGTATTCACCCATCTTATAATTCATGATCAGATAAGATCAGATCAGTCACTCAGTCATGTCTGACTCTTTGCAACCCCATGAATCGCAGCACGCCAGGACTCCCTGTCCATCACCAACTCCCAGAGGTCACTCAGACTCACATCCATCGAGTCAGTGATGCCATCCAGCCATCTCATCCTCTGTCGTCCCCTTCTCCTCCTGCCCTCAATCCCTCCCAGCATCAGAGTCTTCTCCAATGAGTCAACTCTTCGCATGAGGTGGCCAAAATACTGGAGTTTCAGCTTTAGCATCATTCCTTCCAAAGAAATTCCAGGGCTGATTTCCTTCAGAATGGATTGGTTGGATCTCCTTGCAGTCCAAGGGACTCTCAAGAGTCTTCTCCAACACCACAGTTCAAAAGCATCAATTCTTCGGCGCTCAGCCTTCTTCACAGTCCAGCTCTCACATCCATACATGACCACAGGAAAGACCATAGCCTTGACTAGGCGAACCTTTGTTGGCAAAGTAATGTCTCTGCTTTTGAATATGCTATCTAGGTTGGTCATAACTTTCCTTCCAAGGAGTAAGCATCTTTTAATTTCATGGCTGCAGTCACCATCTGTAGTGATTTTGGAGCCCAGAAAAATAAAGTCTGACACTGTTTCCACTGTTTCTCCATCTATTTCCCATGTAGTGATGGGACCAGATGCCATGATCTTCATTGGCAACATTTTATTTGCTAGCTTTTTAAAGCAAGGTTATAAGAAGAAAAAAACCTTTTGTTATATCCATAGAAAGAATGAAGGGGCTTCCCAGGTGGCTCAGTGGTAAAGCATCCACCTGCAATGCAGGAGATGCTGGTTTGATCCCTGGGTGGGGAAGATTCCATGGAGAAGGAAATGGCAACCCACTCCAGTATCTTGCCTAGGAAATCACATGGACAGAGGACTCTGGTAGGATACAGTCCACAGGGTTTTCAAAGAGTCAGACATGACAAAACAGCAACAATGGAAAGAATGAAAGAAGGATGGGAGAGAGGAAAGGGAAGAGGGAGGATGTGAGGTGAGCATTTTAGTGAGTCAACTTTAGAAATTCTCACACAGCTTAACTGAATGGATAAGTTAAGCTCTCAGGGCCTCAGTTTCATTATATTTGAAATGGAGAAACTAAGGCATATTTATGTATTTTATGAAATTAAGTCTGTGAAATATCTTTGGAAAAATAGTATACAAAAGGAAGGTGTTAATTTTTAACTTCTTGAGGTTGTACAAATGGAAAGCTCAGAACAGAAGACAAAAGTCATATTGACTTGCAATCATCTGAGCTAACATGTGGACAACTCAAATCAATATTGCGGCTTTGTCTGCTTGCAGAATAACTTTAAAGGTGACTTGTAAAGGGAATTGTCAAAACTCCCTCAACTGGAGCAGGAAATGATGAATGCTAGAAAAAGCTGTCTAAAGGGAGCACATTCGATACCCTATTTAGTATAATACTCACTTTTTTCTTTGTGGTTTAAACTTATTAAGGTTTTAAATATCCTTTTTAACTACTCTAATAGGATCATTCAGGATACATTTTGCCACAGTTGAGAGATCTTTGACAATTCCCCCAGTCACGTATCTTTAAAGGTTACCAAGCACTTGCATTATAAACTCAAGACTTTAAAGATTTCTACCTTTCTTACTATTTATCTCATCAAAAGGATCATTTATTTAAAGAAATCACACAATTGTATTGCCCTGCACTGTGGTTAAAGCTTTTGGCATCTTAAAAGATTTTTTTTTTTAACATATGGGATATTTTGCTTAGGAAAGTTGCATTTGTTCGCTTTTTTTAAAACATATTTTCAAAATATTACAAAATCATTAAGAGAGTCCCATGTTAAAGTCTTGTCAGACATTTCATTATAAACTTGCATTAGGATTCTAGCTATTTTAAATCGCCAAAAGCTTCAGCCAAGCACAATCTGTTAGTAAAGTTGGAATTTGTTTAGGAAGTGTTGTAAATGAATTGCTACAGTTATATCTCAAAGGTGTCAAGATGAATTTGCTGATAGAGCTCTGTGAGATTAGAATGGAACCATAAATCAGGGAAGCTACTAATTTTCTAAGATTCAGTGACATACTGGGAATAATGTAGTTTGTGGTCAATTCTTTTTTTATTAATAAGTACTCCAACGAAGCAAAATAAGAGGAAGTTAAATATAATCAAATTTGTCATCAAATCTACAAGTGTACTTCAGCTTTCAATTATTTGTATGTTATCTAAAGAAAATGCATAAACCTTATCTTGCTTTCCATTTGAATGCATTCATTTCAGTTGCTCAGTTCTGTCCGAACTTTTGCAACCACATGGACTTCAGCACACCAGGCTTCCCTGTCCATCACCAACTCCGGAGCTTACTCAACCTCATGTCCACTGAGTTACTGATGCCATCCAACCATCTCATCCTTTGTCATCCCCTTCTCCTCCCACCTTTAATCTTTCCCAGCATCAAGATCTTTTCTAGTGGGTCAATTCTTTACATCAGGTGGCCAAAGTATTGGAGTTTCAGCTTTAGCATCAGTCTTTCCAATGAATATTCAGGGCTGATTTTTTTTAGGATGAACTGGTTGGATCTCTTTGCAGTCCAAGGGACTCTCAAGAGTCTTCTCCAACACCACAGTTCAAAAGCATCAATTCTTCGGTGCTCAGCTTTCTTTATAGTCAAACTCTCACATCCATACATGACCACTGGAAAAACCATAGCCTTGACTAGACAGACCTTTGCTGGCAAAGTAATGTCTCTGCTTTTTAATATGCTGTCTAGGTAGACCATAGCTTTTCCTCCAAGGAGCAAGCATCTTTTAATTTCATGTCTGCAATCACCATCTACAGTGATTTTGGGCCCCAAACAATTAAGTCTCTGTTTCCATTGTTTCCCCATCTATTTGCCATGAAGTGATTGGACCAGATGTCATGATCTTAGTTTTCTGAATGTTGAGTTTTAAGCCAACTTTTTCACTCTCTTTCACTTTCATCAAGAGGCTCTTTAGTTCTTTGCTTTCTGCCGTAAGGGTGGTATCATCTGTGTATCTGAGGTTACTGATATTTCTCCCAGCAATCTAGATTTCAACTTGTGCTTCATTTAGCCCAGCATTTCCCATGGTGTACTCCATATAAGTTAAATAAGCATTAGGTTTTACTTTATATCAGTGAGCTGAGCCAAAAGAATGGACCACATGCTGTCCAGTAAATATAAATTCAATATTTTATCAATTATCTTTGGGTAAAGTATTCAACTCTAAAATGAAAACAGCACATTTTCATGGTTTTGTACCAACAAAGGTTAGTGCTATTAAATGTATTTTTTATAATTTCACATAAGCTCCATGTCCTATTCACTTCAGAACCTAAAGTAAAGAAGCAAATACTATTTAGGATCTATCTAAAGCTTTTGATATTTTGAAGTCAAAGGAAAAATAAAAGTGACTAATTATATGATAGCACTTAAAGTTACACCCCATTTGGCAAGCAAGCCACTTGCCAAGCCTAAAGTCAGTGTGTGGAAGGATATATATATATATATATATATTTTTTTTTTTTTTTTTTCATAAGGGCTGCATAGACAGAGTTGGTAGGAAGGATCAATAGGTGTTTTGAACAAAAAATTCCACTACCACAAAATATGTTGATGTTGTTGATTTAGCTAATGAGTTCTGCCTAACTCTGTTGCAACCCCATGGACTGTAGCCTCTGTCCATGGGATTTTCCAGGTCAGAATATTAGAGTGGGTAGCCATTTCCTTCTCCAGGGGATGTTCCTGACCCAGGGATCAAACCCATGTCTCCTACATTAGCAATCAGGTTCTTTACCACTGTGCCACCAAAGAAGCCCACCACAAGATATAGAAAGTTATAAATTTACTGGTGAAATTATAATGTTTTATCTCATAATGAAATGAAAAAGAGATTGGATATTAATTTATAGATTAAGATTATGGAAATTTCCTTTTATCCCTACTGGATTAGCTTTTTAATTTGTGTTGGTGATTTAAGTTAGTTCAAAATGAGATCTAAGGATTAATAAAAATACATATATTCTCAGGTCTCTTTAATTTATTTTGTTTGTTGTGGTTTAATTACTAATTCGTGTCCCTGTCTTTGAGACCTTGTGCAGTGTAGCATGCCAGGCTCCTCTATCCATGGGATTTCCCAGGCAAAATACTGGAGTGGTTTGCCATTTCCCTTTCTAGGGGATCTTCTTGACCCAGGGATTGAACCCACATCTCTTGCATTGGCACGCAGTTTCTTTATTACCACTGAGCCACCAGGGAAGCCCTTAATTTCTTTCAGTTCAGTTCAGTTCAGTCGCTCAGTCATGTCCAATTCTTTGCGACCCTGTGGACTGCAGCACTCCAAGCCTCCCTGTCCATCACCAACTCCCAGAGTTTACTCAAACTCATGTCCATCAAATCAGTGGTGTCATCCAACCATTTCATCCTGTCGTCCCCTTCTCCTCTCGCCTTCAATCTTTCCCAGCATCGGGGGCTTTTCAAATGAGTCAGCTCTTCGCATCAGGTGGTCAATTTATTGGAGCTTCAGCTTCAACATCATTCCTTCCAATGAAGATTCAGGACTGATTTTCTTTAGGATGGACTGGTTGTATCTCCTTGCAGTCTAAGGGACTCTCAAGAGTCTTCTCCAACACCACAATTTGAAAGCATCAATTCTTTGGAGTTCAGCTTTCTTTATAGTCCAACTCTCACATCCATACATGACTATTGGTAAAAACATAGCCTTGGCTTAATTTCTTTAGAATTATGTAAAAACTCTTCAGAATAATGAATTTTTCTGGACTTAAAAAAATTGTAAAAGGCATTTCAATAGTAAGACAATTATTAGAAAAGCACTTTAATTTCAAGCTGGATTTGTGTTCTAATTCTAATCTCAAATTCTTATAAAAGGATATATTGTTAATTTAAAACTTAATGTTTAGACTGTAAATATATTAATATCAGTCATTTATAAAGTCATTTCTATGTCCTAAGAATGATGCCAGTTATGAATTATAAATTAAATTAATTGTGTAGGTGTTTAGCATTTATGGGCTTCCCTGGTGCGCTTAGTGGTGAAGAATCTGCCTGACAATGCAGGAGACCCAGGTTTGATCCCTACATCGGGAAGATCCCCTGGAGAAGGAAATGGCAACCCATTCCAGTATTCTTGCCTGGGAAATCCCATTGGCAGTGGGGCTTGGCAGAATGCAGTCTATGGGGTCACAAAAGAGTCAGACATGACTTAGTAACTAAGGAGGCTATTTTTATAAAATAAAGCAAAATAAAAACAGCATGGTCTAGAGAAATAAGAGAGATTTCTGATCTAACAACTCTACTTTAATTAATTTTAATTTCTGTGATATCTAAAAATGTCTTAACTTCTCTTTCAGTTGTGTTGTTTGTAAAAAGGATATGATAAGGCTTTTTCAGTATTGCCTTGCAAGATATTTGCTCAATAAAAAGTTTAACTCACTGCCTCCTTCATCTTTATGTGTGCCCCAGCAATAAAAGTAATTTTTTAATAAGGGTTATGGTGTGGGGAGTGTATTTCTGTGAAATCCACATAAAGTCTGGAGAGAAGCATAGCCCAAGGATAGGCATTTGAGGGCATGATTGAATTTATATTGGACATCTTTCAAGGAGAGTACAAAGGAGCACATTTTGTACCATCTCCCAAGAGGTAATACTGCTCAATATGAGTGTGAGATGAAGAGTGAGTAATAATACCTGAGCAGATATGACAGCTGGACAAATGTACAGCTCTTCTTTCCTCAAGTCAAGTTAAACAGTTACATTTATCATTTCTGTGTACTATGTATTTTTCAAAATAGCACATAAAAAAAAACATTCAAAATTGCAATTCAAAACCAAGTATCATTGCATTATCCACAAATCTACCTATTTATATTAGCACACAGAGTGTACAATGCATTATATTAAGAAATGGAATTCTAAGGTTCTGTTTACCTTTGATTATAATATACATTTTAAAAGATGGTGCAAAGATCTCTGTAGAACCTGCAACATTCTTATAGTCTACTCTTAATATCTTAAGAGTGTGTTTTTTTTTTTAATTGAGGCTTTTCATAAATTATTAGTACTTCTACAATAGTATGACATTTCTGAAGGGATGAACAATGAAAAAATCCAAATGACAGACCTTTATGAATTATCAACAATGATGATTCCTTGTTTTAGGGAAGAGACATAAGAATCATAATATCATTTGGTTTATCTTTTCATTTAACTTTTGTAAGTATAGTAACCCAGTTATATTTTTTGACTCTCAGAACAAATGCATTGTCAAAGGTCTTCAAAACCTTTAAGTCTGCATAAAGTATTGAAAAAAAGATAATAATTCCAATGAAGCAATAGAAATCCATTAATGTTTCTTAATAAGAGCAAGTTTAAAGAGGCCACCTATTGTTAGTTTCCATCAGCGACTAATTTTACACTATTAATCATATCACAGTAAAAAAGTACATATAAAGACCTACCAATGGTTGTTAGAGTTGAGGGTGGAACTGAAATCCACTAAATCTTAGTGCAGCCCAGTCCAAGCTCTGCAAATGATTTTGTTATATTTGAAGTATAAGCAGATATCTATCGTATACTTCAGTGATCTTTTTCCTCCACGTGCTTTCACTGTTAATTAAGTTGTCAAGTTAAAGTCAACTGACTATATATTTTCTCTAAATTGTAAGAATATTGAATATTGTAGAGCTGAAAATCTTAATTAAGAAAAAATACCTTTACCTTTTCTAATGTGGTTCATTAATGTTCATTGAGTATATTTGTGTTTTAAAATTTTCAGTGGTAATTATTCTTTTTAATGAATAGTGACATGTTATTAGTTTGTGAAGACACAGAAAGATAAAAAGCTCTTTAATTGATCTTGTAGGCAATACTCCTTTTGAAAATGACTATAGTAATATACAAAAGGCAATATTTGTTCTCTTGATTTTCTTCAAATTGGCAAGGCAAAATCTAATAATAAAATGCAAAGTTAAGCACTAAAAAATTGAGGAAGTATTTTTTTCTAAGAAATAAACTTGATTGGATCATACCCTTAATCTTCTACTAGCAAAATATTGAGACATTCCTAGATATTTCTTAAAACATTTCAGGAAGGCAAAAGACAGATATGTGAGATAGAATGGGAAAAAATGAGAAAATATATGACAAATGGTACTTAAAATATAATTTGACACTTCATTTTTATGATAATAATGTGCCTTTATGCCTTTTACTTAATGTTATAATTGAAATTTAAACTGACATTCACCCATCTGCTGCTTATAAAAGACAGAGTCATCTGTCATTAATTTAATGTTCTCAGGGTATTATTTAATTAGAGTTTTGAAATTAATACCAAGCAAGAAAAAAATTCCCAGTGCTTTTCTAAAATTTCTACTAGAATGGGACAATTATGTGTCTATATTTATTCTTAATTGCTTCCTTTCTTAAGATTAAAAATTGTGGAATAAAAAATGTTATTTGACTCTCAAATATAAAATCAATATGGCACAAAAAGGCATATATTCTAATTAATTTTTAAACAATAAGCATAACTATTTCCAACTATTAAAGTTTTCTTTTAGTTTGCACTTGGGAATATGTTTTCTGAAAATTCAGAGAAACTAAGAACAGTGTCATATGCTGATGCTTCATTTAAGAATAATCTTATGTACTTCACTTTTATTTTGGCTCATGCTTTAATATTTATGTCAAAGTAAAACTGGATTCTATTTAAAGTTTAATTTGAAAAAGTGTTTTCAATATGGAATTAAAATTTTCCTAAGTTGGTGATAGGGAAACCTGGCATGCTTCAGTCCATGGGGTCACAAAGAGTCTGACAGGACTGAGCAACTGAACTGAAGTCCTGCCAGCCTGAGTATTTTAAAGTCAGAGTAGCAGTTAAAGCTATGACAAACCAAGATAGCATATTAAAAAGCTGAAACATCACTTTGCCAACAAAGATCTGTCTAGTCAAAGCTATGGTTTTTCCAAGGAGTCATGCATGGATGTGAGAGCTGGACGATACAGAAGGCTGTGTGCCAAAGAATTGATGCTTTCAAATTGTGGTGCTGGAGAAGACCCTTGAGAGGCCTTTGGGCAGCAAGGAGATCCAACCAGTCCATCCTAAAGGACATCAACCCTGAATATTCATTGGAAGGATTGATGCTGAAGCTGAAGCTGAAGCTCCAATACTTTGGCCACCTGATGTGAAGAGCCAACTCATTGGAAAAGACCCTCATCCTAGGAAAGATTAAAGGCAGGAGAATTGGACAACAGAGGATGAGATGGTTAGATGGCATCACCAACTCAGTGGACATGAGTTTGAGCAAACTCCAGAAGACAGTGAAGGACAGGGAAGAGAGGAGTGCTGCAATCCATGGGGTCACAAAGAGTCAGACGCAACTTAGTGACTAAACAACAACATATGGATAACCAACTCCTACAGTTTACCATTGCAATTAGAGGACTCCAGTATGATAGTGGATTGAAATTGAAAGAGCTGCAAGGAAAAAGCTATACTTAGAGGGGAAGTTTTAGGAAAATCTAAGGACAACAGGGCTTTAGAGTGATTTAAAGTTTCTAACATCTATTGGTGTAGCAGATATCCAGCTGAGCCCAAGCCCTTGACAGATTAACATAAATCTCAAACTAAAAACATATTTATTTTGGTTACTGTAATCAAATTCTTTATGTCCAGACTTCAATGTTAATTATAAGGCATGTTAAAAGTCAAGAGCAAGTACAGTTTAGAGGGCCAAAGCAAAGAGATATGGTATGGATTTTGGAATTATCAGACTGGGAGTTAAAATTACAATGACAATATGATAAATTTGTAATTTAAAAAGTAGACACCATGCAGAACAGAAGGGTAGTATACATAGAGAGATAAAAACTCTTAAAAAAAGAATAAAAATGGAAACAATATAAATCAAAAACACGTTTACAGAATTTTTTTTAATGTCTTTTATAGGCTCATCAGTGGATGAAATGGCCCTGGAAAGAATCAGTGAGCTTGAAGATATATCAATAGAAACTAGCCAAAAAAATTAAAAAAAAAAAAAAAAGTGGAATGTCCATCTTTGGAATAGTAAGAAGAGGTTAATGTTCAAAAGAAAATAATTAAAATAATAACATCAGAAAATATTCCAAAGTTAATGGCAGACCCCAAACCATAGATCCAAAAATCTCAGAAAACACTAAGCTGGGTAAATGTCAAAGAAAAGGTTTTCTGGGTAACCTCAGAAAACAAAAGACAAGAGGAAAATCTTGACAGAGCCCAGATTATAAAAGTACAATTTCAATAGAGGAAAATACATAAGAATTGATATAGAATTTTCATCAGAAATCATACAAGCAAGGAAGGAGTGGAGTGAAATATTTAAATATGGAATAATAAAAAAAAATCCTGCCAACCAAGAATTCTTTATCTGCCAAAATTATACTTTAAAGTGAAGGAAAATAATTTTTTTTTTTTCAGACAAGGAAATCCAAAGGAGTTCATTACCACCAGATCTATCCTGGAATAAATGTTAAAAGAAGTTCTTCAGGGAGAAGGAAAATTTTATAGGTCAGAAACACAGATTCATATAAGAAAAGAAACATTTTTCAGAGAATGGTTAAATAAAAGCAAAGTATTTTATGCTTCTTACTTTAAAGCAACCCATTTCAGTATTCTTTCCTGGGAAATCCCATGAACAGAGGAATCTAGCAAGCTCTAGTCCATGGGATCACGAAGAGTCAGACACAACTTAGCAAGTAAACAAAATAGGTTAGATGATTGTAGCATATAGGGAAATAAACCATAGAAACATTATAAGGGATAGGAAGGAGGAATTGAGAATACTCAGTTATAAGTTACCTATATGACTCATAAAACAGTTTAGTGCTGTTTGAAAATGGACATTGATTAGTTGTTTATATATTAAAACCAGGACAACCACTAAAGTTATATGAATAAATATAATTGATATGACAAGATAAAAGCTAAAATGGACATCAAATGTTGATGGTCATTTGACTTTGTTCTTCTTTTGCAAAGTTGTTTTAACTACTGTAATTCTTTTGCATTTCCATATCAATTTTTGAATCAGCTTGTTTACTAAAAAAAAAAAAAAAACTATGAATTTTTTTACAAAAACTTTTTAATTGGAGGATAATTGCTTTACAGAGCTGTGTTGATTTCTGCTGTACAACAAAACAAATAAATCATAACTATGTATCCCCTCCTTTTTGAGCCTTCCTCCTACCTCTTTCCTGTCCCAACTTTATAGGTCATTCAGAGTGCCAAACTGGGTTTCCTGTATTATATAGCAGCTTCCCACTAGCTATGCATTTTACATATGGTAGTGTATATATGTGATGCTACTTTCTCAATTTGCCCCACCCTCTCCTTTCCCCACTGTGTCCACAAGTCCATTCTCTACATCTGCGTCTCTAATTCGTGCCCAACAAATAAGCTCATCTGTACCATTTTTCTAGATTCCATACATATCATCAATATGCAGTATTTATTTTTCTCTTTCTGATTTGCTTCATTGTGTATTAGAGGTTCTCGGTTCATCCACCTCAGTTCAGCTGATTCACATTTGTTCCTTTTGATGGCTGAACAACATTCTATTGTCTATTTGTACCACAGTTTCATCCATTCACCTATTGATGGACATATAAGTTGCTTCCAAGTCATCAGATCAGATCAGTCGTTCAGTCGTGTCCGACTCTCTGCGACCCCATGAACCGCAGCACGCCAGGCCTCCCTGTCCATCACCAGCTCTCGGAGGTCACTCAGACTCACATCCATCAAGTCAGTGATGCCATCCAGCCATCTCATCCTCTGTCGTCCCCTTCTCCTCCTGCCCCCAATCCCTCCCAGCATGAGAGTCTTCTCCAATGAGTCAACTCTTCACCTGAGGTGGCCAAAATACTGGAGTTTCAGCTTTAGCATCATTCCTTCCAAAGAAATCCCAGGGCTGATCTCCTTCAGAATGGACTGGTTGGATCTCCTTGCAGTCCAAGGGACTCTCAAGAGTCTTCTCCAACACCACAGTTCAAAAGCATCAATTCTTCGGCGTTCAGCCTTCTTCACAGTCCAGCTCTCACATCCATACATGACCACAGGAAAGACCATAGCCTTGACTAGGCGAACCTTTGTTGGCAAAGTAATGTCTCTGCTTCTGAATATGCTATCTAGGTTGGTTATAACTTTCCTTCCAAGGAGTATAGGTATTGTAAATAGTGCTTCAATGAATATTGGGTACGTGTGTCTTTTTGAATTATGTTTTTTGAAGGTTATATGCCCTGTAGCGGGATTGCTGAGTTACATGATTGCTTCCCAGGTGTCTCAGTGGTAAAGAATCTGACTGCTAGTACAGGAGCTGCAGGAGACATGAGTTTGACCCCTGGGTTGGGAAGATTCCCCTGGGGTAAGAAATGGCAGTCCATTCCAGTATTCTTGCCTGGAGAGTCCTATGGACAGAGGAGCGCAGCGGACTACAGTCTATAGGATCACAAAGAGTCAGACACAACTGAGAATGCACAGGGCTCATGATAGTTTTATTCCTAGTGTTTTAAGGAATCTCCATATTATTCTCCCTAGTGGCTGTATTCGGAGAAGGCAAAGGCACCCCACTCCAGTACTCTTGCCTGGAGAATCCCAGGGACTGGGAGCCTGGTAGGCTGCTGTCTATGCGGTCGCAGAGTCGGACACGACTGAAGCAACTTAGCAGCAGCAGCAGCGGTGGCTGTATCAGCTTACATTCCCACCAAGAGTGCTAGAGAGTTCCCTTTTCTCTACATCCTCTCCAGCATTTACTGTTGTCAATTTTTTGGTGATGGCCATTTTGACAGTGTGAGGTGATACCTCTTGTAAAACTGATTTTGACTTGTCATGTTTACATTGAATCTTTGAGGAAATTTGAAGTCTTAACAATATTGGAAGCACAGTTTTGATAGCATTTTCCTAAGAACTGTAAGCTTCTTATAGATGCCATTTTTTAGGTTGGATTATTGATGACATTTTCTCCTTTTCTCCATTTGCTGACAGCTTTTATTTTGAATTGGTAACCGATTCTCTCCAGCCTTGGTCTCATATCTATCAAAATTATCATGTGGGTTTTTTATTTATTATATTAATAAAGTATGAAATAATAATCAGGTCTGAACTAGAGTGAGTCATGTGTGGCACTTGGGTTCAAATTTTAAGGAGATACTCAGTCTCAGGAGCATAAGAGTATGGGTGCTTTTAAAATTTACATGCTAGACTTCACAATTAACTCACTCTAGTCCCAAACCTGATATTGATTTTTATTGTTATGTAAACCTTTCATGGCTATGGTAACTCCAAACTCTTTTCAAAAGTATTTTGTTGTATTTATTTATTAACATGTGATATGGGTTACGGCCCCACTTCAGTACTCTTGCCTGGAGAATCCCATGGACGGAGGAGCCTGCTGGGCTGCAGTCCATGGAGTTGCTAGGAGTCAGACAAGACTGGGTGACTTCACTTTCAATTTTCACTTTCATGCATTAGAAAAGGAAATGGCAACCCACTCCAGTGTTCTTGCCTGGAGAATTCAAGGGACAGCGGAGCCTGGTGGGCTGCCGTCTATGGGGTCACGCAGAGTCCGACACAAATGAAGCGACTTTGCAGCAGCAGCAGTAGCATGGGTTACAGGGTCTATGTTCCCAAGGGATATTGATCTGTAGTTTTTGATGATGTGTTCAGCTCAGTTCAGTCGCTCAGTCATGTCCGACTCTTTGAGACCCCATGAATCACAGCATGCCAGGCCTCCCTGTCCATCACCAACACCTGGAGTTCACTCAGACTCACGTCCATCGAGTCAGTGATGCCATCCAGCTATCTCATCCTCTGTCATGCCCTTCTGCTCCAGCCCCCAACCCCTCCCAGCATCAGAGTCTTTTCCACTGAGTCAACTCTTCACATGAGGTGGCCAAAGTACTGGAGTTAAAGCTTCAGCATCATTCCTTCCAAAGAAATCCCAAGGCTGATCTCCTTCAGAATGAACTGGTTGGATCACCTTGCAGTCCAAGGGACTCTCAAGAGTCTTCTCCAATACCACAGTTCAAAAGCATCAATTCTTCGGCACTCAGCTTTCTTCACAGTCTAACTCTCACATCCATATATGACCACTGGAAAAAACATAGCCTTGACCTTTGTTGGCAAAATAATGTCTCTGCTTTTGAGTATGCTATCTAGGTTGGACATAACTTTCCTTCCAAGGAGTAAGCATCCTTTAATTTCATGGCTGCAGTCACCATCTGTAGTGATTTGGGAGCCCAAAAAAATAAAGTCTGACACTGTTTCCACTGTTTCCCCATCTATTTCCCATGAAGTCATTGGACCAGATGCCATGATCTTCCTTTTCTGAATGTTGAGCTTTAAGCCAACTTTTTCACTCTCCACTTTCACTTGCATCAAGAGGCTTTTTAGTTCCTCTTCACTTTCTGCAATAAGGGTGGTGTCATCTGCATATCTGAGGTTATATTTCTCCCTGCAATCTTGATTTCAGCTTGTGTTTCTTCCAGTCCAGCGTTTCTCATGATGTACTCTGCATATAAGTTAAATAAGCAGGGTGACAATATAAAGCCTTGACGTACTCCTTTTCCTATTTGGAACCAGTCTGTTGTTCCATGTCCAGTTCTAACTGTTGCTTCCTGACGTGCATACAGATTTCTCAAGAGGCAGGTCAGGTGGTCTGCTATTCCCATCTCTTTCAGAATTTTCCACAGTTTATTGTGATCCACACAGTCAAAGGCTTTGGCATAGTCAATAAAGCAGAAATAGATGTTTTTCTGGAACTCTCTTGCTTTTTCCATGATCCAGAGGATGTTGGCAATTTGATCTCTGGTTCCTCTGCCTTTTCTAAATCCAGCTTGAACATCAGGAAGTTCACGGTTCACATATTGCTGAAGCCTGACTTGGAGAATTTTGAGCATTACTTTACTAGCATGTGAGATGAGTGCAATTGTGCGGTAGTTTGAGCATTCTTTGGCATTGCCTTCCTTCGGAATTGGAATGAAAACTGACCTCTTCCAAACCTGTGGCCACTGCTGAGTTTTCCAAATTTGCTGGCATATTGAGTGCAGCACTTTCACAGCATCATCTTTCAGGATTTGGAATAGCTCAACTGGAATTCCATCACCTCCACTAGCTTTGTTCATAGTGAGGCTTTATAAGGCCCACTTGACTTCACATTCCAGGATGTCTGGGTATAGGTGAGTGATCACACCATCATGATTATCTGGGCCCTGAAATCTTTTTTGTACAGTTCTGTGTATTCTTGCCATGTCTTCTTAATATCTTCTGCTTCTGTCAGGTCCATACCATTTCTGTCCTTTATTGAGCCCATCTTTGCATGAAATGTTCCTTTGGTATCTCTGATTTTTTTGAAGAGATCTCTAGTCTTTCCCATTCTGTTGTTTTCCTCTATTTCTTTGCATTGATCGCTGAAGAAGGCTTTCTTATCTCTTCTTGCTATTCTTTGGAACTCTGCACTCAGATGCTTATATCTTTCCTTTTCTCCTTTGCTTTTTGCTTCTCTTCTTTTCACAGATATTTGTAAGGCCTCCCCAGACAGCCATTTTGCTTTTTTGCATTTCTTTTCCATGGGGATGGTCTTGATTCCTGTCTCCTGTACAATGTCACTAACCTCATTCCATAGTTCATCAGGCAGTCTATCTATCAGATCTAGGCCCTTAAATCTATTTCTCATTTCCACTGTATAATCATAAGGGAATTGATTTAGGTCATATCTGAATGGTCTAGTGGTTTTCCCTACTTTCTTCAATTTCAATCTGAATTTGGCAATAAGGAGCTCATGGTCTGAGCCACAGTCAGCTCCTGGTCTTGTTTTTGCTGACTGTATAGAGCTTCTCCATCTTTGGCTGCAAAGAATATAATCGATCTGATTTCGGTGTTGACCATCTGGTGATGTCCATGTATAGAGTCTTCTCTTGTGATGTTGGAAGAGGGTGTTTGTTATGACTAGTGCATTTTCTTGGCAAACTCTATTAGTCTTTGCCCTGCTTCATTCCGTATTCCAAGGCCAAATTTGCCTGTTACTCCAGGTGTTTCTTGACTTCCTACTTTTGCATTCCAGTCCCCTATAATGAAAACTCAATGAAATGTCTAACTCAATGAAACTAAGCCATGCCCATGGGGCAACCCAGGATGGGCAGATCATGGTGGAGAGATCTGACAGGATGGGGTCCGCTGGAGAAGGGAATGGCAAACCACTTCAGTATTCTTGCCTTGAGAACCCCATGAACAATATGAAAAGGCAAAATGATAGGATACTGAAAGAGACACTCCCCAGGTCAGTAGGGGCCCAATATGCTACTGGAGATCAGTGGAGAAATAACTCCAGAAAGAAAGAAGAGATGGAGCCAAAGCAAAAACAATACCCAGCTGTGGATGTGTCTGGTGATAGAAGCAAAGTCCAAAGCTGTAAAGAGCAATATTGCAGAGGAACCTGGAATGTCAGGTCCATGAATCAAGGCAAATTGGCAGTGGTCAAACAAGAGATGACCAGCGTGAATGTCGATATTTTAGGAATCAGCGAACTCAAATGGACTGGAATGAGTGAATTTAACTCAGATGACCATTATATCTACTATGTGGGCAGGAATCCTTCAGAAGAAATGAAGTGGCCATCATGGTCAACAAAAGAGTCTGAAATGCAGTACTTGGATGCAATCTCAAAAATGACAGAATGATCTCTATTCCTTTCCAAGGCAAACCATTCAATGTCACAGTAATCCAAGTCTATGCCCCAACCAGTAACGCTGAAGAAGCTGAAGTTGAACGGTTCTATGAAGACCTACAAGACCTTTTAGAACTAACACCCAAAAAAGATGTCCTTTGTTCTTGTATAAGAGTTCAAACCAGCTAAAAATGTGTAGATGACTATGTTGTGATTAGGAGTAAAGCAGTACTGCTCAACATAATTAACAAATAGATAAAAGTATGTGCTGCTGCTGCTGCTAAGTCACTTCAGTCGTGTCCGACTCTGTGTGACCCCATAGATGGCAGCCCACCAGGCTCACCCGTCCCTGGGGTTCTCCAGGCAAGAACACTGGAGTGGATTGACATTTCCTTCTCCAATGCATGAAAGTGAAAGTGAAGTCGCTCAGTCGTGTCCAACCCTCAGCGAACCCCATGGACTGCAACCTTCCAGGCTCCTCCACCCATGGGATTTTCCAGGCAGAAGTACTGGAATGGGGTGCCATTGCCTTCTCCAAAGTATGTGCTATGAAACAGTAAATATGAAAAAGCAATGAATGATCTTGACAGGTCATGACATTTTATTGTTTGGTGTGATATTTTATTTATTTGATGGCTCAATAACACCAACACAGATTTTCAGTTATTAAGAACATATATGCTCTCATAACACCATGTTCTTCTTCCTAGCACTTATCACAGCTATAAAGTCATACCTACTTAAGAAATTCTGTTTTATCTTGACCACTAGACTATAAGCTCAATGAGGACAGAAACCATATCTGCTCTTGGCTCACTGTTTCACTTCCAGAGCTTAACTAAGCTGAGAGACACATAGTAGATGTTTATTCAACAATTAATGAAAAAATGAAAATTGTATACAATGCTGAGTCTCAATTTCCAGATGAGAGAGGAGTGTGAGCTAACAGCCACCATAAGTGCCTTACCAAGGCTCCCACAGCATGTAGTATTTCCAAGCATTCCAGTCCAGATCTCAGCTCTCAGCATCCGTAGCTCTGCATGAGTGTACTCTCTGAGCCCTGGTGTTGGCTTCACAAAGGAGAAGGCCTGAAGTGCTAGGTCCTCCCAGGAATGGCCTTCAGTGCATATATGAGAGGGCTGAAGTGTAGATTTGTAAACTTGTTTGCCATTTGGTGGTCTAATTCTGAAGACTGTGTTCTCTACCCTGATAGCAGAACTCACAGCAGGATTAAACAACAGTTCCCACAGAGAGGACTTGTTCAATCACAGCATCTTTTTTGGCTTCTGTTCCTTCCTATCTCAATTTCCTCGTTTTCTCCTGGCATTTTCTGGGATCACATCCCAGAGAAACTATGTGCATTGAGATCCTTTCTTAAGACTAATTCTGAGGGAACTGAAATTAAATCAGACCAGTGCTTAGAACCAGCAAGAAGAAAGACTTTTTATAGAATGAGATTTATTGTTATCATCTTATTCTTGCCCAGGTGTTTTTGTTTGTGATAAAACTATTTTTTTTAGTTTATACTAATGAAAGTTTTATGATTTAGCATATATCATCGATTATTTTTACACTGATAGTAGAAAGCAGCAGTTCACATATTCTTAGGAAAAAGTGTCTTCCAGATCCCTAGGCTTAAAACACACATTTAGGGTCTTGGTTTCATTGGTGTTTTCATGTAAACCTAATAAGTTACTGTATCACTTATTTTTCTTTTCACTAGTTCATCCATCCAGTGATCAGTCCGTCCATTGGCCCACTTATCCACCTATCCTTCGAAAAATGTTTTTTTTTGAGCAATCAATTTGGGTAAATATATATATTTTTTCCTACTATTTCATAATGGCTCACTGCTGGGAGAAAAGTAGAAATTTTGCTAATTATATGCTAGACAAGCTACATGTACCAGTGTTACTCCAGTCCATGAATGAAAAAAAAAATTGTATTTGAATGTGAATTTGCTCAGTAAGATGCTTTATGTATCAACTTACCAGCATATTTCATTAAAATAGGTCCTGTCTTTAAAACTACTATGGATTATAAAAAAGCATGCTGAAAAACCAATCTCTCCAAAGCAGGCCAAATCTTTTTTAAACATATAATGATAACTTTTCCCAAATCCAAAGTGTCTTGTTCATCTAATAATTTAAAAGAGACCAAAAAATCCAACTATTACCTTGTGAATATCTGAAAACTTCCATAATAGATATGAATAAATCAGCCTTGCCTTTAATGACAAAAGATTGTCCTCTTGATGGAGCGCAACTTTATGAATCATATAGTTTTTTCACTGAATTCAGTGAAGCCAAAACGTTTCCATTCCGGTGTATCAAATTTACAAGTTTTACACATATAGTAGTCACATGCCACACAAACTTCTTTATTATCAAATGGATGTGTGAGTTAAGATAAATATCATCCGTAGTCAATCCACAAAGGTTAAGTGAAATGTATGAAATACATTTCAAACTTTTATTTGTCTCCATATCATTCATTACATTGCACCAGCAGATTGTACTTTTTAAATGTTTCTGGTTGGCTTTAGCTAATAGACAACATCAAATGTACTTCATTCTTAGAATTGATAAGGGTGGTATGCTGCTGCTGCTAAGTCGCTTCAATCGTGTCCAACTCTGTGTGACCCCATAGAAGACAGCCCACCAGGCTTCCCCGTCCCTGGGATTCTCCAGGCAAGAACACTGGAGTGGATTGCCATTTCCTTCTCCAATGCAGGAAAGTGAAAAGTGAAAGTCACTCAGTCGTGTTCGACCCTTAGCAACTCCATGGACTACAGCCCACCAGCCTCTTCCATCCATGGAATTTTCCAGGCAAGAGTACTGGAGTGGGGTGCCATCGGCACAAGACATTTAAAATAGCATTGAGGGCACCTTCCAGATGTATATTTCTGAGACTATCAGACATTCTTTGTTGCCTCCTGGTTTCAAATTAAGAAAGTTAATTCATGAAGTACTTTAAAATGCTGTATTCTGTACATGTGAATCACCACACATCACAAACAGTGATGAATATTGTTATTATTTAAGTTTTTATAAAGACAACTAAAACGCCAGAAGGCAGGTGTGAAAAAAAAACTCAAATTGGGCTTTCACTAAACCTTATGGCTAAGTTTTTGTTTGTGTTCATAGTTTTGTTTTATTTTTAATAGATCAATGTTTATTCAAATTCTCAGAAGAATTAAACACAACTGATCTAGGATATTTTAATTATGAGAAATATATTTCCAAAATAAAATCATGGGAATAAGTTTCATAGCTGCAGGATTTAGTGAAGTGTCACCTACCCAAAGACAGATTTATCAAGTCCCCAGGAGATACTTTTTATGTTAAAGAAATATCTTGTGTTGATTTGGATTTACATTTTTAAAGTAGTTTTGTCTTACACATGTGAAGTTGTCAATAGCTAAAATGAGGCCCATCTACCAGAATGTCACACTTTTTGTAAAGGGATAGCATACATCTTATAAAAGATTATTTACCAAGTAAGAAAATAGGCAGGAATAGATGTGCAGAGATTTTCCATATCTGTCTGGAAGTTCCGATTTCTTCCTCAGAGAAGAAGAGATCAAATAGAAGTGGAGTGGTGGGGTCAAGAATAAAGAAAGCATCTGTTACTTACAAGTAAATAGATCTGGACTCGTTTCAGAATGTGTGGAGGGAAATAAAAAAGTGACAGATAATGATTTTGGCTTCCCAAATGTCAGTGTTTGATGTGGGGTAGAATGGGAAGTCATTTCTTAAGAAGTGAAAGGGGAAACTAAAAATGAAAACAATTTAGTGGCTTTTTAAGTTAATCCAAAGGGACAGAGAGCGATAGAATTCGAGAATTTCTCCCAAGGAAAATAAGCACTACAACCTAAGATAGCTGACTGGCTGAGCACCCATTCTGAAGGCTGTCACTGGAAATGTGTCTAATAATAATCAAAACAGAATATCTTACCCCGTGCTGAGCAGCCTAATCAGTGAAATCATCATGGAAATAAGCCAGAGATTGTGGAAGAAAAGTGGATAAGCAAGTTGGTTCCTCAAAAAGATTCTTCGACTAAACTCATTTTTTATGTGCATCAGCCTCTTTAACAATTCTGTTGGAGAGGAGTAATAATCTTGATTTATTGATGAGAAAACTAAAACGCAAATGGTTGAAATAATTAGTCCAAAGTGAATTATATTTTAATGAGAGTTCTGTCTGACTCGTAAATTCCTCCCTCTAGACTACTCTTCTATCTTTTCACCTTCAGTTATGTAGAATTTATATTTTTCTGTTACTGAACACAAGAAGATGTGTGTGTGTGTGTGTGTGTGTGTGTGTGTGTGTGTGTGTAAGCCCATATATATAAAAGTGAAAGTGTTTATCACTCAGTCATGTCCAACTCTTTGTGACTCCATGGACTGAAGTCCCCCAGTCTAGTACATATGTGTGTGTGTGTGTGTGTGTATACACATATGTAGGTATGTATGTGTAAATGTGAGTGTGTGTATAAATAACTTCCCTGGTGGCTCAGACAGTAATGAATCCACCTGCACTGTGGGTGGAGAACGGAATGGCTACCCACTCCAGTATTTTGGCCTGGAGAATCCCATGGACAGAGGAGACTGGTAGGCTACATTCCATGGGGTCGCAGAGTCGGACATAACTGAACAACTTTCACTTCACTTCATGTATGTTGTATATATACTTTAAGTTTCAAGATATCACAGAATAAAAATATCTGTATCTTAGCAATGTAAAACTTTTGCATGATTTAATAAAATCTCATCTACTAGTGCCCTAGGTGAAGTCTGCAGATCAGAAGCCTGGGAAACAATTTGTTGATGATCACATAATTCCAGGTGATAGGTTAGTGGATGAAAGGGCTCATGGATGAGTGAGCTGGCATTGGTACGTGCCTAAAGCTAGCTTGTCACAGACTGTAAGGATGACTGCATTGTTCTAAGAGGAAAGCAGAGAATACTGACATGGGTATCCACAGCTTCTATGTGGCTGAGCTCCCTTATGAATGATACTTTGAAGAAAAGGCTAAGATGCATGGCCTTCTTGGGAAATAAATCTGCAGAATGCAGGTCCCCAACCATAATCATCTCATAGAGAATCTTAAGGGATAGTTGGTAGACAAGTAGATCTGAGTAGAATACCATTCAAAGATGCAAACCAAGAAGACTGTTACTCTTAGGAAAGCCAACAAGGAGTAGGAGTTCCTATGAGGGAATTTATGCTTCTCTCTGGGGGAAAGTAAACCTGGAGTCTTGGAGTCCAATTGGCAGCAACACAAAGTAGCAAATGTAGATTGCCCAAGCCTGGTGGAACAGAACACTCAAGGGCAGATCCAGACCCAAACACTAGGTTCTTACCATTATGGATGAAACTGAATATTGCAAAAACTAAAATTGAAGCGTCAGAGTGTGGACTGGCTTTGAGAAATGCCCAAAAGCCTTCCGAGCTTCATCTACATCATTCTATTGCTTCACTTTTCCTAAGTGCTTGTAAAACAGGCATTTCATAAATAAGGAATATGGTGATCATGTTACATAATTTCAGTGGCACCTCTCCCAAGCCACATACCATCATTTGAATATCTATCATCAGAAGACCAAGATTCTTTTGTGTAAACATATCACTTTAATACCAATGCATTTTGAAATGCAAGTATTCTGGTTAGGTTCAGTTCGGTTCAGTTCAGTCACTCAGTCATGTCCAACTCTTTGTGACTCCATGAATCGCAGCACACCAGGCCTCCCTGTCCATCACCATCTCCCAAAGTTCACTCAGACATCCATCAAGTCAGTGATGCCATCCAGCCATCTCATCCTCTGTCATCCCCTTCTCCCCTTGCCCCCAATCCCTCCCAGCATCAGAGTCTTTCCCAATGAGTCAACTCTTCGCATGAGGTGGCTAAAGTACTGGAATTTCAGCTTTAGCATCATTCCCTCCAAAGAAATTCCAGGGCTCATCTCCTTCAGAATGGACTGGTTGGATCTTCTTGCAGTCCAAGGGACTCTCAAGAGTCTTCTCCAACACGACAGATCAAAAGCATCAATTCTTTGGCGCTCAGCTTTCTTCAAAGTCTAACTCTCACATCCATACATGACCACTGGAAAAACCATAGCCTTGACTAGATGGATCTTTGTTGGCAAAGTAATGTCTCTGCTTTTTAATATGCTATCTAAATTGATCATAACTTTTCTTCCAAGGAGTAAGAGTCTTTTAATTTCATGGCTGCAACCACCATCTGCAGTGATTTTGGAGCCTAAAAAGGTAAAGTCTGACACTGCTTTCACTGTTTCCCCATCTATTTCCCATGAAGTCATTGGACCAGATGCCATGAGCTTCCTTTTCTGAATGTTGAGCTTTAAGCCATCTTTTTCACTCTCCTCTTTCACTTTCATCAAGAGGCTTTTTAGTTCCTCTTCACTTTCTGCCATAAGGGTGGTGTCATCTGCATGTCTGTGGTTATTGATATTTCTCCCAGCAATCTTGATTCCAGCCTGTGCTTCTTCCAGTCCAGCGTTTCGCATGATGTACTCTGCATAAAAGTTACATAAGCAGGGTGACAATATACAGCCTTGACGTACTCCTTTTCCTATTTGGAACCAGCCTGTTGTTCCATGTCCAGTTCTAACTGTTGCTTCCTGACCTGCATATAGGTTTCTCAAGAGGCAGGTCAGGTGGTCTGGTATTCCCATCTCTTTCAGAATTTTCCACAGTTTATTGTGATCCAAACAGTCAAAGGCTTTGGCATACTCAATAAAGCAGAAATAGATGTTTTTCTGGAACTCTCTTGCTTTTTCCATGATCCAGTGGATGTTGGCAATTTGATCTCTGGTTCCTCTGCCTTTTCTAAAACCAGCTTGAACCTCTAGAATTTCACAGTTCATGTATTGTTGAAGCCTGGCTTGGAGAATTTTGAACACTATTTTACTAGCATGTGAGATGATTGTAATAATATCTATCAAAAGGTCAACCCAGATGTTTTTGACCATTTATCCTGATGGGGGACTGGATGTATTTTTTATGATTGTAAATGGAGAGGAGGGTAATCTGAAAGCTTAGGTCTGTTGTGGTGAGAGAGGCAGGCAGCTATCACATCCTCCAGGGATACATGGTGATTTAAAACAAACCAGTAGAGCCTCTAAATCCTTGTTTTGTTTGTTTAGGTCCCCAAAGGAAACCCCAATGTCTTTGAAGGGCTTGTGCAGTACTTAGAGCAGGGAGTATATTCCTAACATTTTAAATCTTTACCAGATGACTTCCAGCTGCCATGAATAATAATAGACATGGTGAAAAAAACAGTGAATAAAACATGAATAAAAGTCTCTATTATTATTTCAACATTTTTACTATTTCAAGAACATTAGCAGCAATTTGTACTTGAATTAGTTTTATTATTCTTGTTTTAAAATTTTACAAATAATACATCATTTTTTTCTTCTTTTGAATATGTTAGTTCACTGAAATATGAAAAATTAGGAATTCAAGTGTCATATGAGATCTTGAACATAAATGAGCTTTAACATGGATAGAGGAGGAGAAAAGATGAGGGGCTGGATAATGAGTGTGGAGAACAAATCATTTAATGTTTATATCAGAGCCTTGCTGCTGCTGCTAAGTCTCTTCAGTTCTGTCTGACTCTGTGCGACCCCATAGACAGCAGCCCACCAGGCTCCCCGATCCCTGGGATTCTCCAGGCAAGAACACTGGAGTGGGTTGCCATTTCCTTCTCCAATGCATGAAAGTGAAAAGTGAAAGGGAAGTCACTCAGTCGTGTCTGACTCTTAGCGACCCCATGGACTGTAGCCCACCAGACTTCTCCATCCATGGAGATTTTGCAGGCAAGAGTACTGGAGTAGAGTGCCATTGCCTTCTCCGATATCAGAGCCTTAAGGTAGCCTAAATACAAGGTGCAGGATCTTCAAGGTTTCTTTCTCAATAAACCAAATGATGATGTGCATGTGATAAAAATAACATGTTCTTGAACAGAACATATGAGCATTACTGAAAATTATTTCCTGTCAATGAACACATTATAAGTGATTATCTCATATTAAAAATGTCATCTTTTCTTATCAATTTGATCCTATATTAGTACTAAACATATATACAGTATTTTCACTAAAAACAAGAAAACAAACTCCTTGTGGCAAAATATTACATTCAATCCCCCTCCACCAAAGCCTCAATATTGTCAACATTTGTTAAAATTCTATTCTACCAAAATGGATAAATCAATGCAAGAGCATATGTTCTTTGACCCTCAATGAAGATTGCCAAGCAAATTTTAAGAGACTGTTCATGTCTCTATAAATGCAAACATACAAGGGGCTACCAAAACATTCAGATCAGATCAGTCGCTCAGTTGTGTCCGACTCTTTGCGACCCCATGAATTGCAGCACACCAAGCCTCCCTGTCCATCACCAACTCCTGGAGTTGAGACTACATAATTCACTATGGCTCATTTGCACAGAAAATTATAGAACTTGGAAATCCCGGGCCCAGAGCAAGTGCATGTGAGTGTTAGACAGGCACCAAACACTGCAGTCCATAGATCATTTGGCTGCAGTATTACTGCCTACTCCCAGTGTATGCTATTACAACACAATGAGTATAATAATAACATAAAACATACTTATTTGTCAGATTCTAAATGTATAAAAATTCATTTAAAATAGCTGGCATCTGTGTAATGGTTCAGAAAATGTATTTATTTAGCCAATTTTGTGTTTAAATCATTATTCATAATCTAACTTCTGTTGCAAATTTTCCATAGAATAAGTAACTGTGTGACTATAAGAATATCAGGAAAAAACTGTAACTTCATCTCATCATCTGAAAGAAACAAGTTTGTAATAGTTGTTTTACATGAACAGTTGTGTTGAGATAATTGAATGTGATAACTCATGATTGAGAGAAAATACTAATAAAGCACACTGAACATTCCTTGAGTAACTCATTCAGCAAAGTTCAACAAAACCTCTTGTGTAAATTTGTGATGTGAGTTGCTAAAACTAAAAATGTTCCTAAAATGATTTATAGTCTCAAGGAGCCATATCTCAATGATTAATGAAGGGGAAGCAATTTTCTAAAGATGAAAAGAATGATACAGGTTAAGATGTTGTTTTTTTTACAGAGTCTGTATAGGCACAATTATAGAATTCCAAATACATGAAATGATAGTAGTAGGTGTTTATCTATCTTAATTAAAATGATACATTAAAATAGAAGGTCCAGACATTTTATTTCAGGACACTTACATATTTCAAAAATTTCCATTACTTATATTTCCATCACTAATATTTCCAAACATCTAACCTCCCACATAATGTCAAGAATTTGTGGTTAAAAAGATGTTCTCTTTCGATCTTAAATGACTGCATATCATAAAAGCAATTTATGCATCCTTCCTGCTTTAAAATCTTACTATTTGTAATTTTGCATTACATCCACAATAGCTTACCAGAGGATAATTTCAACAGTTGTGTGATTTAAGGCATGTCTAAGATGGTGTCCAGTGATTCCTACCTCATTGTGTTTATATACCTGTGTGATCCTTTTCCCTTTAGTATGGGTCAGATTTATAATATTAACTCACTTCTAATGAATGGACTATGGCAGAAGATGGACATTTGGGATGTCCCTACTATGACTGGGTTACACAAAGACTGTATATTACATCTTAGTTTCCCTGGTGACTCAGTAGTAAAGAATCCTCCTGGGAGAGCCAGGTTCAATCCCTGGGTCAGGAAGATCCCCTGGACAAGGAAATGGCAATCCACTCTCGTATTCTTCCCTGGAAAATTCCACAGACAGGGGCGCCTGTGGGCTACAGTCCATGGGTTGCAAAGAGTCAGACATGACTTAGCAAATAAACAACAACAACAACAACAAAAACATATTTTATCTTAGTTCCCACTCTCTCTTTCACATACTCTCTCTAAGGGAAGACAGTGGCCATATTTTGAGTTGCGCTATGGACAAGCCTATGTAGAAAGGACTGTATAGGAAGCCTCCGTCTAATAGCCAGTGAGGAAATGAGGCCTCAGCCCCACAGCTCGTAGCACGAAGTGCTGTGAACAACTACGTGAGTGAGTCCTGGAAGTAGACCCTCTGCCAGCCCAGCCGTCAGCTGGGATTATAGCCCTGCTGCCATTTTGATCTGTCTTATGTGAGAACATGATCCAGAGACACTCCACTAAGTTTTGCCCAGATTCCTGCTACATGATATGACAAATATTTGTTTCTTTAAGCTGCTAAACTTTAGGGTAGTTTATTGTGAGGAAATTGAGAACTAATACGAATTGCTTGTAGGATGCTAGTTAATTATCATTTTCTCAATGGTGACATTTATAAAATTGTATAGCTCCTGTCACTTGCCTTCAGTCTCACAGCCTGAATTCTCAATACCTTAAAATATATTCAATAATATCATCCCAACTAATGGGATGGATTCAGATAAACCAAACCCATTAAAATGTCAAAATAAAATTTATGTTATTTCCATATAAAGACTACAAAGTTAAAAAGCTGTGTTGTTTTCAAATATTAAAGTTCAAAAAAGTACTATTTTTGTTTTCCTGTCCCAAATTTTGAATATTAAATACTTAGTGTAAATCCCAGAGACAATTATACATTCTGCCTTTGAAAATTGCCTAATTCCAAAAATTAAATGCATTTACTAAATGCAGTTGGGTGTATTATTTTGAAATAGATCTTGTAAATATTTGGCAGATAGAAAATACTCTCTGTATCCACATTAGTCATGTTTAGACATATGGCTTCCTTATGCTCTAAGAAGTTGTTATACTTGCACTGAAAATAAGAGACTGATAACATTAAATGACCAATAAAGAGAAATGATAATTTTTTAAAATTTAATTTAACAAAGCATGATTATTTTTGGTTGATTTTTAGGTTGCCAGCAACAGAGAATGGGAAGGATGGAAAATTGGTCTTAATATCAAGGTTTGACTTATAGCTGTGCAAATAGACTTTCATGAACTGGACAGATACATAGGTAGTAAAAAAGGAAAGGGTAAAATACATGCACATTTTAAAGGAGAAAGAAAAAAAAATCCTTAAAGAAGGCAGACTGAAAATATTCCACATTATTCAGAACCTTGCAGCAAAGTAACTCAGTTTAAGCTGCTGAAAGTAACAGCCCATGGGGAAAGACAAAGGGTGCCTGACCATTCTTGGTGATACCTGGAATGTATGATCAATTCAATTCATTGCCTATTTTGAGTCTTATGGGAATGAATCTTACTTTATAAGCTGAGAGATAAACTAAATGTCAAACCTTAATTTTTTTTTTTTTAATTTAATATAGTAAACTTCACTTTCAGCTACAGTCTTGCATCCCTGTTGGAAAACTCATTATTAGTAATAGAGTTCTTTTGTCCTCCCTGGGACCTGTGCCATTATTTCGAAATTATTGCCTCAGAAGGGCAATTAAGCACAAAATTTGGGGCTGTTCCCACTCTCCCTGAAACTTAATGACCAGTCTACCTGGATGCATTATGCAACCATTCCCTTCTGAGGCCTTGCTACCTCCTTAGGATATGAATATAAAATAGGACATGGGTCAGGGATCTCACAGGCCTATCTGATCTCATAACTTTTCAAGAAAAAAAAAAAGATCAAAGTAGAAATGTACTCTTTCCTGCTATTCTTAGGGCTTTCTAAGTCTCTTATTTTGTGACACAGAAGGAGAAATAAAGAGAAAAAATGTAGGAAGACAGGTTGAACAAGTTTTGCAACTTGTTAAACATGAATATTCCCAGGAGAAATATCAATACCCTCAGATATGCAGATGACACCACTCTTATGGCAGAAAGTGAAGAGGAACTAAAAAGCCTCTTGATGAAAGTGAAAGAGGAGAGTGAAAAAGTTGGCTTGAAGCTCAACATTCAGAAAAAGAAGATCCTGGCATCTGGTCCCATCACTTCATGGGAAATAGGTGGGGAAACAGTGCAAACAGTATCAGACTTTATTTTTTGGGGCTCCAAAATCACTGCAGAGGGTGATTGCAGCCATGAAGTTAAAAGACGCTTACTCCTTGGAAGGAAAGTTATGACCAACCTAATTAGCATATTGATAAGCAGAGATATTACTTTGCCAACAAAGGTCCATCTAGTCAAGGCTATGTGGTCATGAATGGATGTGAGAGTTGGACTGTGCAGAAAGCTGAGTGCTGAAGAATTGATGTTTTTGAACTGTGGTGTTGGAGAAGACTCTTAAGAGTCCTTTGGACTGCAAGGAGATCCAACCAGTCCATCCAAAAGGAGATCAGTCCTGGGTGTTCATTGGAAGGACTGATGCTGAAGCTGAAGCTCCAATACTTTGCCCATCTCATGTGAAGAGTTGACTCATTGGAACAGACCCCAATGCTGGGAGGAATTGGAGTCAGGAGGAGAAGGGGAAGACAGAGGATGAGATGGCTGGATGGCATCATGACTCGATGGACATGAGTTTGAGTGAACTCCGGGAGTTGGTGATGGACAGGGAGGCCTGGCATGCTGTGATTCATGGGTGGCAAAGAATCGGACATGACTGAGTGACTGAACTGAACTGAACTGAAACATGAATACTCTCTAAAGTAACAGAGTTTCAGAGGCCTGGCTGCCATATTCAAATGGAGCAAAAAGATGGGGAAAATTACATAGAGTAAAGAAAACATTAATTAACATTAAAATATTTACAATATTTACAAGACTGTAATAGGTGTGGTGAATACTAGAAAGATGAAATAGATATAAACCTTAGCTTTAATAGACTTAAAATATAGATAGAAAGATTGGATATGCATACAAGGTATTACATTTTTTTTAATTTTTTTAAATTTTATTTTTATTTTATTCAACTTTATAATATTGAATTGGTTTTGCCATGTATCAAAATGAATCTGCTACAGGTATACATGTGTTCTCCATCCTGAACCCTCCTCCCTCCTCCCTCCCCATACCATCCCTCTGGGTCATCCCAGTGCACCAGCCCCAGGCATCCGGTATCAGGCATCGAACCTGGGCTGGTGACTCATTTCAAATATGATATTACATGTTTCAATGCCATTCTCCCAAATCATCCCACCCTCTCCCTCTCCCAGAGTCCAAAAGACTATTCTATACATCAGTGTCTCTTTTGCTATCTCGTATACAGGGTTATCATTACCATCTTTCTAAATTCCATATATATGTGTTAGTATACTGTATTGGTGTTTTTCTTTCTGGCTTACTTCACTCTGTATAATAGGCTCCAGTTTCATCCACCTCATTAGAACTGATTCAAATGTATTCTTTTTAATGGCTGAGTAATACTCCATTGTGTATATGTACCACAGCTTTCTTATCCATTCATCTGCTTATGGACATCTAGGTTGCTTCTATGTCCTGGCTATTGTAAACAGTGCTGCTATGAACATTGGGGTACACGTGTCTCTTTCAATTCTGGTTTCCTCGGTGTGTATGCCCATCAGTGGGATTGCTGTGTCATAAGGCAGTTCTATTCCCAGTTTTTTGAGGAATCTCCACACTGTTCTCCATAGTGGCTATACTAGTTTGCATTCCCACCAACAGTGTAAGAGGGTTCCCTTTCTCCACACCCTCTCCAGCATTTATTGCTTGTAGACTTTTGGATCACAGCCATTCTGACTAGTGTGAAATGGTGCCTCATAGTGGTTTTGATTTGCATTTCTCTGATAATGAGTGATGTTGAGCATCTTTTCATGTGTTTGTTAGCCATCTGTATGTCTTCTTTGGAGAAATGTCTATTTAATTCTTTGGCCCATTTTTTGATTGGGTCATTTATTTTTCTGGAATTGAGCTGTAGAAGTTGCTTGTATATTTTTGAGATTAGTTGTTTGTCAGTTGCTTCATTTGCTATTATTTTCTCCCATTCTGAAGGCTGTCTTTTCACCTTGCTTATAGTTTCCTTTGTTGTGCAGAAGCTTTTAAGTTTAATTAGATCCTATTTGTTTATTTTTTATTTTATTTCCAATATTTTGGGAGGTGGGTCATTGAGGATCCTGCTGTGATGTATGTCAGAGAGTGTTTTGCCTATGTTTTCCTCTAGGAGTTTTATGTTTGCTGGTCTTACATTTAGATCTTTAATCCATTTTGAGTTTATTTTTGTGTATGGTGTTAGAAAGTGTTCTAGTTTCATTCTTTTACAAGTGTTTGACCAGTTTTCCCAGCACCACTTGTTAAAGAGATTGTCTTTTAATCCATTGTATATTCTTGCCTCCTTTGTCAAAGATAAGGTGTCCATATGTGTGTGGATTTCTCTCTGGGCTTTCTATTTTGTTACATTGATCTATATTTCTGTCTTTGTGCCAGTACCATACTGTCTTGATGACTGTGGCTTTGTAGTAGAGCCTGAAGTCAGGCAGGTTGATTCCTCCAGCTCCATTCTTCTTTCTCAAGATAGCTTTGGCTATTCGAGGTTTTTTGTATTTCCATACAAATTGAGAAATTATTTTTTCTAGCTCTGTGAAGAATACCGTTGGTAGCTTGATGGGGATTGCATTGAATCTATAAATTGCTTTGGGTAATATACTCATTTTCCCTATATTGATTCTTCCAATCCATGAACATGGTGTATTTCTCCATCTATTAGTGTCCTCTTTGATTTCTTTCACCAGTGTTTTATAGTTTTCTATATATAGGTCTTTAGTTTCTTTAGGTAGGTATATTCCTAAGCATTTTATTCTTTTCATTGCAATGGTGAATGGAATTGTTTCCTTAATTTCTCTTTCTATTTTCTCATTATTAGTGTACAGGAATGCAAGGGATTTCTGTGTGTTGGTTTTATATCCTGCAACTTTACTATATTCACTGATTAGTTCTAGTAATTTTCTGGTGGAGTCTTTAGGGTTTTCTATGTAGAGGATCATGTCATCTGCAAACAATAAGAGTTTTACTTCTTCTTTTCCAATTTGGATTCCTTTTATTTCTTTTTCTGCTCTGATTGCTGTGGCCAAAACTTCCAAAACTATGTTGAATAGTAATGGTGAAAATGGGCACCCTTGTCTTGTTCCTGACTTTAGAGGAAATGCTTTCAATTTTTCACCATTGAGGATAATGTTTGCTGTGGGTTTGTCATATATAGCTTTTATTATGTTGAGGTATGTTCCTTCTATTCCTGCTTTGTGGAGAGTTTTTATCATAAATGGATGTTGAATTTTGTCAAAGGGTTTCTCTGCATCTATTGAGATAATCATATGGTTTTTATTTTTCAATTTGTTAATGTGGTGTATTACATTGATTGATTTGCAGATATTGAAGAATCCTTGCATTCCAGGGATAAAGCCCACTTGGTCATGGTGTATGATCTTTCTAATGTGTTGTTGGATTCTGATTGCTAGAATTTTGTTAAGGATTTTTGCATCTATGTGCATCAGTGATATTGGCCTGTAGTTTTCTTTTTTTGTGGCATCATTGTCAGGTTTTGGTGTTAGGGTGATGGTTGCCTCATAGAATTAGTTTGGAAGTTTATCTTCCTCTGCAATTTTCTGGAACAGTTTGAGTAGGATAGCTGTTAGCTCTTCTCTAAATTTTTGGTAGAATTCAGCTGTGAAGCCATCTGGACCTGGGCTTTTGTTTGCTGTAAGATTTCTGATTACAGTTTCAATTTCCTTGCTTGTGATGGGTCTGTTAAGATTTTCTATTTCTTTCTGATCCAGTTTTGGAAAGTTGTACTTTTCTAAGAGTTTGTCCATTTCTTCCACGTTGTCCATTTCTTTCCTTCTACTAACCCTGGATTTCTTCATTTCTTCCTTTTCTAGTTGCTTTAGGTATAGAGTTAGATTATTTATTTGACTTTTTTCTTGTTTCTTGAGGTATGCCTGTATTGCTATGAACTTTCCCCTTAGGTCTGCTTTTACAGTGTCCAACAGGTTTTGGGTTGTTGTGTTTTCATTTTCATTCGTTTCTATGCAAATTTTGATTTCTTTTTTGATTTCTTCTGTGATTTGTTGGTTATTCAGCAGCGTGTTGTTCAGCCTCCTTATGTTGGAATTTTTAATAATTTTTCTCCCTTTATTGCGATCTAATCTTACTGCATTGTGGTCAGAAAAGATGCTTGGAATGATTTCAATTTTTCTGAACTTACCAAGGCTAGATTTATGGCCCAGGATGTGATCTATCCTGGAGAATGTTTCGTGTACACTTGAGAAAAAGGTGAAATTCATTATTTTGGGATGAAATGTCCTATAGATATCAATTAGGTCTTACTGGTCTATTGTGTCGTTTAAAGTTTGTGTTTCCTTGTTAATTTTCTGTTTAGTTAATCTATCCATTGTTGTGAGTGGGGTATTAAAGTCTCCCACTATTATTGTGTTATTGTTAATTTCTCCTTTCATACTTGTTAGTATTTGTCTTACATATTGTGGTGCTCCTATGTCGGGTGCATATATATTTATTATTGTTATATCTTCTTCTTGGATTGATCCTTTGATCATTATGTAATGACCTTCTTTGTCTCTTTTCACAGCCTTTGTTTTAAAGTTTATTTTATCTGATATGAGTATTGCTACTCCTGCTCTCTTTTGGTCCTTATTTGCATGAAAAATCTTTTTCTAGCTCTTCACTTTCAGTCTGCATGTGTCCCCTGTTTTGAGGTGGGTCTCTTGTAGACAGCATATGTAAGGGTCTTGTTTTTGCATCCACTCGGCCAGTCTCTGTCTTTTGGTTGGGGCATTCAACCCATTTACATTTAAGGTAATTATTGATAACTATGATCCCGTTGCCATTTACTTTATTGTTTTGGGTTTGAATTTATATACCATTTTTGTCTTTCCTGTCTAGAGAATGTCCTTTAGTATTTGTTGGAGAGCTGGTTTGGTGGTGCTGAATTCTCTCAGCTTTTGCTTGTCTGTAAAGGTTTTGATTTCTCCTTCATATTTGAATGAGATCCTTGCTGGGTACAATAATCTGGGCTGTAGGTTCTTTTCTTTCATCACTTTAAGTATGTCTTGCCATTCCCTCCTGGCTTGGAGAGTTTCTATTGAAAGATCAGCTGTTATCCTTATGGGAATTCCCTTGCGTGTTATTTGTTGTTTTTCCCTTGCTGTTTTTAATATTTGTTCTTTGTGTTTGATCTTTGCTAATTTGATTAATATGTGTCTTGGGGTGTTTCACCTTGGGTTTATCCTATTTGGGACTCTCTGAGTTTCTTGGACTTGAGTGATTATTTCCTTCCCCATTTTAGGAAAGTTTTCAACTATTATCTCCTCTAGTATTTTCTCATGGTCTTTCTTTTTGTCTTCTTCTTCTGGGACTCCTATGATTCGAATGTTGTAACATTTAATATTGTCCTGGAGGTCTCTGAGATTGTCCTCATTTCTTTTAATTCATTTTTCTTTTTTCTCCTCTGATTCATCTATTTCTACCATTCTATCTTCTAATTTGCTCTTCCTATCTTCTTCCTCTGTTATTCTACTATTTGTTGCCTTCAGAGTGTTTTTGATCTCATTATTGCATTATTCATTATATATTGACTCTTTTTTATTTCTTCTAGGTCCTTGTTAAACCTTTCTTGCATCTTCTCAGTCCTTTTCTCCAGGCTATTTATCTGTGATTCCATTTTGATTTCCAGATTTTGGATTAATTTCACTATCATTATTTGGAATTCTTTATCAGGTAGATTTGCTATTTCTTCCTCTTTTGTTTGGTTCATTGGGCATTTATCCTGTTCCTTTACCTGCTTGGTATTCCTCTGTCTCTTCATCTTGTTTAAATTGCTGAGTTTGGGTGTTCCTTACTATATTCTGGCAGTTTGTGGAGTTCTCTTTATTGTGGCGTTTCCTCACTGTGTGTGGGTTTGTACAGGTGGCTTGTCAAGGTTTCTTGGTTAGGGAAGCTTGTGTCGGTGTTCTGGTGGATGGAGCTGGATTTCTTCTCTCTGGAGTGCAATGGAGTGTCTAGTAGTGAGTTATGAGATGTCTATGGTTTTGGGGTGACTTTGGGTAGCCTGTATATTGGAGCTCAGGGCTGTGTTCCTGTGTTGCTGGAGAATTTGCTTGGTATGTCTTGCCATGGTACTTGTTGGCTCTTGTGTGGTGCTTGGTTTCACTGTAGGTATGGAGGCATTTGATGAGCTCCTGACAATTAATGTTCCCTGGAGTCAGGGTTTGGACTTAAGCCTCCTGCTTCCAGTTATAAGTCTTATTTTTACAGTAGTCTCAAAACTTCTCCTTCTATACAGCACCATTGATAAAACTTCTAGGTTAAAGATGAAAAGTTTCTCCGCCATGTGGCTCACCCAGAAAGGTTCACAGTGTTACATGGAGAAGAGAAGAGGGAGGCAGGAGTTAGAGGTGACCCAAATGAGATGTGGTGGAATCAATAGAGGAGAGAGCGGGCTAACCAGTAATCATTTCCTTATGTGCACTCCACAACTGGACTGCTCAGAGATGTTCACAGAGTTATACAGAGAAGAGAAGAGGGAGGAAGGAGACAGAGGTGGTCAGGAGGATAAAAAGAGGGAATGAAAAGGAGAGAGACAGATCCGATCCAGTCAGTAATCAGTTCCCTAAGTGTTTTCCATCATTTGGAACACAAAGAAATTCACAGAGTTGGGTAGAGTAGAGAGGGGTTAGGGAGGAGATGCAGGTGACCTGGTGGAGAAAAAGGAGAGTCTGGAGGTGGAGAGAGCAGTCAAGCCAGTAATTTTGCTCCCTAGTAAAAAATGGGTACTGAAGATTGGATTCTTAAAGGTACAAAATTGCTAACAAATATCTAAAAGCAAAAATTAAAAATCTAGAGTAGAGTTTGAGTTTCAAAAATACAATATTAAAGAAAAGAAGAAGGAAAAGAAAGAGAGAAAAAGAAAAAGAAAAACAAGTCACAAAAGTTATAAAGAAAATATAGGTACAAAATTGATAACAAATATCAAAAAACAAAAGTTAAAAAACTAGAGTAGAGTTTGGGATTTCAAAAATACAGTGTTAAAGAAAAGAAGAAGAAAAAAAAAGATAGAAAAAGAAAAGAAAACAAAAAGAAAGTCACAAAAATTATAAAGAAGATATAGGTAGAAATTGATAACAAATATTGAAAAGTATAAATTAAAGATCTCCTTTAGAAGACAATAGGTTGCTTTTCTGGGTGCCTGATGTCCTCTGCCGGCATTCAGAAGTTGTTTTGTGGAATTTACTCAGCGTTTAAATGTTCTTTTGATGAATTTGTGGAAGAGAAAGTGTTCTCCCCGTCCTATTCCTCCACCATCTTAGCTCCTCCCCCAAGGTATTATATTTTAAAAATAAATTCTAGAAAATATTTTGAAAGCATAATATAGGAGATCAGAAAAGAAATTATTTAGGGCTTCAAAGAATAGATAAATGAGTTAAGGTTTAAGGTACTAGTAAGTAGCTTAAAAAGAGGGAATAGAGGCTAGAGTAAGGATATAGAAAAGTTGAAAAATGTGCTTTATGAGATGGATATTTACTCAATAAGAGAAATGATCCACTTTTATAATTGTCTTAGAATGGGTACCCTAGAAAATATAGTCTGGATAATATCCTGTGAATTAAGAATTTATGATTAGGTCAAAGTCAAAAATGCAGTATTGATTGAAAAGATAATGAGACTGGAAGGGAGGGGAGGTCTTCTGGGAGTAAATATAGAGCTGGCTACTACTTTTATTTTATGTAACTTATTACTCAGTTTCTCATAAGTTTTATTTAGGAAACTATTACTTTCTAGAAGTTCTTTCCAGGTGAAGAAAAGATAATTTGTCTTCTGATTTCAGTGTTACATTGATCAGATTTTTTTTCTCTATGAGATCTTAACGTCCGTGTAGTTCTGGTTGTAAATGGATTCGCACTGTGAAAGGCCCGTGGTATCCTAGGGCCAAAGAGAAAAGGTAATTCTGCGCTAAAGAGAAAAGCTAATATTCCTATCCAAGGGTGCACCATGGGCAAGAGACAAGGTTCTGATGGCTGTTCATGCATGAGGTCTTTCTCTGTGGTAGCTAAGATGACACAATTTGCCAAGTGTCCTAGTTCCAAGGAGATCTGAAATGGTTTATAATAGTTGCTTATGTAGTCTACCGGAGAATGAAATGGCAACCCACTCCAGTACTCTTGCCTTGAAAATCCCATGGACAGAGGAGCTTGGTGCAGGCTACTATCCATGGGGTCGCAAAGAGTCGGGCACAACTGAGTGACTTCACTTTCACTTATATAGTCTACACTGGCAACAGGGAACTACCCTCATCCCCTTCCAACATCCAGCACCCACACCTCTGTATGGGTCTCTTTTTTGTGAAAATCACATATTTTCACTAGTTTCCTGAAAGGCAAAGTACAAATCCAGTTTGTCTCAGAATCTCTTTCAACATGCTACATTTCCCAGTGCTATAGTCAATCCCAAATCCATAGTCCATCATTTTCTCCCTCAACCATCTATCTGAGATCTTTTCCCTTGTTCAGCACTTCTGTTGGTCTCAATTGCTGGTCTGGTGGGAGCAAACCAAACCCTTAATTGTATTATCTTTGTTAGATCACATTTCCTACAGTTGTACTTTTATGGTTGTCACTGGGTTTGAAAACCAAGACTCAATCCAGTGAACTTCATAGGTTTTAGGTATACTGCACCCTAATCCCAGTGTATATTTGCATCCTGAGCCCCAAATGGTAATCAATGTCAATTTTCCCAATTGGCTAACTCCTTTCCATGCCTGCTGATCCACAGAGATGAGAAATCAAGGTGACTAGGTGATAATCACATAGTCTACTTTATCAGACTTCTTGCTTCCTTAGCAGTGTGACCCCCAACTTCAAACTCAAGAATTAGAGCCTCTAATAAGACAAAGCCAAATATGCAGGGTAAAGAAACTCAAAATTAGCAGGAGAGTCACTAGCAATGAATGAAAGGGAGCCAATCCTACATTTATCCATTTATTTCCAGTCTTGAATTTTCTAGATTTTAGGGACACAGTAACTTATATTGGACATTTGGTCAAAGCATATACTACTTCCTGGAGGAAAATACATCAGTCCCACATGGTACCAACCTCAGCTGGTGAGTTAGCTTGGCCTTTCATAGACCATTCCAACATTTTATCTGTGTACTGAATCAGGGTGACACAGCATATAATGCTAGCATGATGTTCTTCTTGTCAAGATGATCCAGGTTAACAAAGAACTGAAGGAGCTTTGATGTACTGGAGAGAAAAGAAATTGATAAAGCTCTTCTGTCCTTCCCACATAAAAGCACATTGATTTGGATCCTATTTACTAATGGGTCTGGAAAGAATCATTCACTAGATTAATAGCTGCATAACAATTGCTAGAGACTACATGGATCTGTTCCAATAAAAATGCCATATCTGGCAAAACAAATGGAATTAAGTGGCAATGGTAAAATTTAAGTAGAATAATCTACTACATTTCTTTCCATGCAAATGAATGAAAGTAGATACATTAGGACAAGGATTCCTATCTCATATAAGTATTTGAGTGTCTCTAATCTCTGCCCATTTCACCAAGGTTTTACAGCATAACTTCTAGTGTATTGCCTTGGCTGATGTCACCAAGGTGACAACACCAAGGTGTTGGAAGGGAGTTTTCAGAAGCTGCCACTTACTCCTTATTACCAAAAAAATAAAAGCTCTTATACTACAAATGAGGGAACCAGTGCAAGTATTTTGCAATCTGTTTGGAATAATCATCCTGATTTTATTCTCACATACTAGGAATAAAACCGGAGAAGACAATGGCACCCCACTCCAGTACTCTTGCCTGGAAAATCCCATGGATGGAGGAGCCTGGTGGGCTGCAGTCCATGGGGTCGCTAAGAGTGGGACACGACTGAACGACTTGACTTTCACTTTTTCGCTTTCATGCATTGGAGAAGGAAATAGCAACCCACTCCAGTTTTCTTGCCTGGAGAATCCCAGGGGCAGGAGAGCCTGGTGGGCTGACGTCTATGGGGTCACGCAGAGTCGGACATGACTGAAGTGACTTAGCAGCAGCAGCAGCAGCAGGAATAAAACTCCAGGACTTTGGTCACCTCATGCGAAGAGTTGACTCATTGGAAAAGACTCTGATGCTGGGAGGGATTGGGTGCAGGAGGAGAAGGGGACGATAGAGGACGAGATGGCTGGATGGCATCACTGACTTGGACGTGAGTCTCAGTGAACTCCAGGAGTTGGTGATGGACAGGGAGGCCTGGTGTGCTGCAATTCTTGGGGTCGCAAAGAGTCGGACACGACTGAGGGACTGAACTGAACTGAACTGAAAGTGTCTGAGCCCAGGAGCTCCATAGGATCCTGCTAAATTTCATGACCAATGCAGGTTCCCACAGACCCCTCCTTGCTCAGTCACTCTGTTGTATCGGACTCTTTTTGATTCCGTGGACTGTAACCTGCCAGGCTTTTCTGACCATGGAATTTCTCAGGCAATAATACTGGAATAGGTTGCCATCTCCTACTCCAACCATCCCCTCCTTGGGTTCCGTTAATTTGCTAGAGCAGTTCACAGAATTGAGACTACTTGTTTATTCATTAGATTACAGATTTATTAAAATGTTTATTAAAGGATATGCGTCAACAGCCAGTTGAAGAGATGCATAGAGCAAAATATGGAAGGAAGGCTCAGAGCTTCTGTTCCTATTCACTGCACACCACCCTCCTGGAATCTCCATGCATTAATCAACCCAGATCTCTGAACCCTGTCCTTTTGGATATTACAGAGATTTCCATACATAAGCATGATTGATTAAATCACTGCCCACTGAGGCTTGATCTCAGTCTCCAGCCGCTCTCCCCTCCATAGAGATCAGAAAGTTAAGTATTAGTCATTCAGTCATGTCCAACTCTTTGCGACCCCATGGACTGTAGCCTGCCAGGCTTCTATGACCATTCCCAGGCAAGAATACTGAAATGGGTAGCCATTTCCTTCTCCAGGCGGTCTTCCTGACCCAGGGATTGAATTCAATTCGGGGCTTCTACATTGTAGGCAGATTCTTTATTGTCTGAGTCAGCAGGGAAGCCCTTAGGAGTCAGAAGGTGGGACTAAAAATTTCAACTGTTTAATCACAGGATTGATCTCTAGATCAACCCCAGTCCTTAGGTGTGTTCCAAAAGGCATCTCACTAAAATAACAAAGGGTACTTTTATGAGTCTCATTACTTAGGAAATTCCAAGAATGTTAGAAGCTGTGTGTCTAAAACAGGGATGAAGACAGGACCTTCCATCCATCACAGCCATCACAAATGATAGATCCATTTAATCAATCCATATAATAGGTAATGAGTTGAAGTTGTTTTTAAGCCATGAAGTTTTAAGAATTCTTTGGTACATAGCGATAAAGCAACTGACACTGAAACAAAACAAACAAAAAGAGGGATGAAGACCAAATATGTATTCCTTATTATAAATCACACTGTCACAGGTAAACCTGTGAACTAATTGAAAAGATTGTAAGATGAACTTGGATCAAAATTGCATTTCTTACCAGTTCTTGTGCCTCCACTCTCACTGAAGGAACATGACGTCATCTCACATCTCCTATCACCAGATGGTTGGCAGATCACCCCCTGTAACCAAACAGCTCTCATAATTTTCTCCATTGTAAATTTTTGTTGGTAAATGGATACAAGTCGTTTTAGGAGAAGGACGGAAAGAATGTTTATTTTATATTTTTCAGTGATATTTCAGAATCAATTCTCCAGAGACCAAGATTTTCCTTTAGTTGGTAGACTCAGGGTCTGAAAACAAGCTAAGGTTAGCACATGGCTAAGAAACGATGTTTTTTGCTTTGAAGTTAATTTTGTTTGCTTTCTGTGTGTGTTTATATATAGATTATTTCTAATTTTACAAAGAATCAATAGTAGTATCATATGTAAAGAATGCTATTGCTAGAACAATAAAAAGACCCCCCCCCACCCTACACTGTATCAGATAAAAAAGTTCTATGTAGAAAATTAAGTCTTATCAAAGGAATCATCAAAAATGTAGTGGAAAATCTATGCATCTTAAGTGAATGTATCATTTAAGATGAATTTGAAATTTAAGACAGGAAAATAATACTTGGATAAGTACTTCTTTTTTTGTTCAAATAATTGAAGCATTTTCCCTGTGGGCAAAGATGGAAGACATGGGAATTGAAAAGCTAAATATCAGAACAGAGTTCTATTAAGACGATGTTGACAAAGACCAACACTATTCTGTTTCTTTTGCTTCTTTGTTTTTATTTTGCCTAAGATGATTTATATGCCATTCTTCCTAAGTAAGGCTGTCCTGATGGTTCAGGGGTAAAGAATCCACCTGCAATGCAGGAGAAGCAAGAGACTCAGGTTTGATCCCTGGATTGGGAAGATCCCCAGGAGGAGGGCATCACAACCCACTCCAATATTCTTGCTTGGAAAATTCCATAGATAGGTCCATGGGCTCACAAACAGCTAGACAAGACTGAAGCGACTGGGCAGGCATGCATGTTCCTAATTAAGAAAGTGTTCCAAGAATTCTAACTTAGAAAAACAATTATGACTAAATAGATGTTATTGAAATGTTATGTACTGAGAATAGGTATTAGAAAAAACAGTCTTTTGAATGCTGTGGGAGAGGGAGAAGGTGGGATGATTTGGGAGAATGGCACTGAAACATGTATAATATCATATAAGAAACAAATCGCCAGTCCAGGTTCAATGCAGGATACAGGATGCTTGGGGCTGGTGCACTGACATGACCCAGAGGGATGGTATGGGGAGTAAGGAGGGAGGGGGTCTCAGGATGGGGAACACGTGTATACCTGTGGCAAATTCATGTTGATGTATGGCAAAACCGATACAATATTGTAAAGTAATTAGCCTCCAATTAAAATAAATAAATTTAAGTTTTAAAAAAAGAAAACTAAAAAAAAGAAAAAATGATATTTTTGAAAATATTATATGAACTTGAGAAGTGGTACTTTGGTACCAATGCATGGCAAGGAAAGATACCTATGTGATAATGTAGAACTCTGACACACAAAAAATGTTTGCAGATATTTTGTTCAGGAATAAAGGAGGGAGACCATAAATAATGTCACAATGTGCCTTGCATTTTCTGGCTGAAAGAAATAGATTATGTTCTCCCAATCTAATGAGAAATAACACACAAAAGAAGTAATGTCTGATATTAAAATGTGTCATGTATTTCATCATTAGTTCATAAAATATTTACAACCCCATACATACCAGGACTTTCTTCCACAATGAAGATAAGAGCACAGTGCTTACTCCTCAAGTGCTCATCCTAATGGTGAAGAAGGCCTGTATACATTTAAGGAGGACAGTATTATAGTGAGATGTTATAGAAATATACAATTGGAACTTTTTAGCACTGCGTTCAATCCTGCATGTCAGCTCTTCAGAGGACTATTAGCCAAATAGATTTAAAATACATAAAGAGGAAACAAAGTTATAAACCATGTCATAGAATAAATTGTTGAAATAGTCACCTTCATAAGACTAAAATTTTAAAAAAGTATACATTTTACTTGCGAAGTTCTTAAGGAGAAACTTTCAAATAAATAACTTGATACAAGGTAGTTGCAGAATGCAAAATACAAAGTTAGATATCCACCTTCATTTAGAAATAGATCGAAGATGTTTTGGGACTATATAAAGGCAATGGCACCCCACTCCAATACTCTTGCCTGGAAAATCCCAAGGACGGAGTAGCCTAGTGGGCTGCAGTCCATGGGGTCGCTAAGAGTCAGACATGACTGAGCGACTTCACTTTCACTTTCATGCATTGGAAAAGGAAATGGCAACCCACTCCAGTGTTCTTGCCTGGAGAATCCCAGGAACGGGGAGCCTGGTGGGCTGCTGTCTATGGGGTCACACAGAGTCGGACGCGACTGAAGTGATAGCAGCAGCAGCAGCAGAGACCAGTTACTCCAAATTGCATTCCTATCCTGTAACCTGTTAACATAAAGTAAATTTTGTTAAGTAGGTTTCCAAAAAAGATAAAAAGCTTTCATGTAAATACTCAAAACTACTTTTAATAATTATTTCTCAAATATTGTTAACTTATAAACTGGAGACTATCAGAGTTTTTAAGTGGTTATTTCTAAAATATTTCTTCAAAATCATGTTTGTTAATTTAAAAAATATATTTCCTAGATAGTTGAATTTACTCACCAAATTTTGATATATCCACAAATTGCTACACTGTTATAGTTATACAGTTAACCAGTCTATAAGAACTACATAAGCTCTTATATATTTAAAACTTTATTTGACGAGATTTCTGGGACTTTGCTGGTGGTCCAGTGGCTAGGACTTGGAGCTTTCACTGCTGCAGCCCAGTTTCAATGCCTGGTCAAGGAACTCAATATCCTGAGATCCTGCAAGCCGGGTGAGAAATGTGGCCAAAAAACCCACATTTCTTCCTGCAAGTTTATGCAAGTAAAAATAAAGTTGTGACTCTAGCATATTGTTTCAAAACACGATTCAGTACTTCAACAGAATTACAGAATACACACGTATTTATTTTAAAGACATAAAATATGTAGATATTTCATGCATTCATAAAAAAACACATTTTTATTAATACATAAGTATTTAATTTGTATGCATGTTTGTACAAATCATACTGCTTCATCATCTGCTTTTATATTTAATTATTTATCATAAAAGATCCCTCTGTTCATGAATATAGAAGAAGTTAGCATAACTACAAAAAGCATGAATTCCAAATTTAAACTGCCTGGGTACAATCCTGGCTCTTAACTCTTCAATAATGCTGAAGAAGCTGAAGTTGAACGGTTCTATGAAGACCTACAAGACCTTTTAGAACTAACACCGAAAAAAAGATGTCCTTTTAATTACAGGGGACTGGAATACAAAAGTAGAAAGTCAAGAAATGACTGGAGTAACAGGGAAATTTGGTCTTGGAGTACAGAATTAAGCAGGGCAAAGGTTAACAGAGTTTCACCAACAGAACGCACAGGTCATAGTGAACACCCTCTTCCCACAACACAAGAGAACACTCTACACAGGGATATCACCAGATGGCCAATGCCAAAATCAGATTGATTATATTGTTTTCAGCCAAATATGGAGACGCTCTATACAATCAGCAAAAACAAGACCAGGAGCTGACTGAGGTTCAGATCATAAAATCCTTATTGCCAAATTCAGACTTAAATTGAAGAAAGTAGGGAAAACCACTAGACTCTTCAGGAATGACGTAAATCAAATAACTTATGATTATACAGTGGAAGGGAGAAATAGATTTAAGAGATTAGATCTAATTGACAGAGTGCCTGAAGAACTATGGACAGAGGTTTGTAATATTGTACAGGAGACAGGCATCAAGACCATCCCCAAGAAAAAGAAATGCCAAAAGGCAAAATGGTTGTCTGAGGAGGCCTTACAAAGAGCTATGAAAAGAAGAGAAGTGAAAGGCAAAGGAAAAAAAGAAAGATATACCCCTTTGAATGCAGAGTCCAAAAGAATAGCAAGGAGAGATAAGAAAGCCTTCCTCAGTGATCAGTGTAAAGAAATAGAGGGAAAGAATAGAATGGGAAAGACTAGAGATCTCTTCAAGAAAATTAGAGATACCAAGGGAACATTTTATGCAAAGATGGGCTCGATAAAGGACAGAAATGGTATGGACCTAACAGAAGCAGAAGATATTAAGAAGAGGTGGCAAGAACACACAGAAGAACTATACACAAAAGATCTTCACAATCCAGATAATCATGATGAAATTATCACTCACATAGAGCCAGTTCCTGGAATGCAGTCAAGTGGGCCTTAGGAAGCATCACTACGAACAAAGCTAGTGGAGGTGATGGATTTCCAGTTGAGCTCTTTCAAATCCTGAAAAATGATGCTGTGAAAGTGCTGCACTCAGTATGCCAGCAAATCTGGAAAACTCAGCAGTGGCCACAAGATTGGAAAAGGTCAGTTTTCATCCCAATCCCAAAGAAAGGCAATGCCAAAAAAGGCTCAAACTACCACAAAATTGTACTCATCTCACACGCTAGCAAAGTAATGCTCAAAATTCTCTAAGCTGTTCTTCAACAGTACATGAACCATAAATTTCCAGATATTCAAGCTGGATTTAGAAAAGGCAAAGGAAACAGAGATAAAATAGGCAGCATCTGTTGAATCATCAAAAATAGGCAGCATCTGTTGAATCATTGAAAAAGCAAGAGAGTTCCAGAAAAACATCTATTTCTGCTTTATTGACTATGCCAAAGCCTTTGATTGTGTGGATCACCTCAAACTGTGGAAAATTCTGAAAGAGAAAGGAATACCAGACCACCTGAACTGTCTCTTGAGAAATCTGTATGCAGGTCAGGAAGCAACAGTTAGAACCAGACATAGAACAGTAGACTGGTTCCAAATCAGGAAAGGATTACATCAAGGTTGTATATTTTCACCCTGCTTATTTAACTTATATGCAGAGTACATCATGAGAAACACTGGGCTGGATGAAGCACAAGCTGGAATCAAGATTGCCAGGAGAAATATCAATAACCTCAGATATGCAGACCACACCATTGTTTTGTCAGAAAGCAAAGAACTAAAGAGCTACTTGATGAAAGTGAAAGAGAAGAGTGAAAAAGTTGGCTTAAAACTCAACATTCAGAAAACTAAGATCATTGTATCCAGTCTTATCACTTCATGGCAAATAGGTGGGGAAACAGTGGAAGCAGTGACAGACTTCATTTTTTAGGGCTCCAAAATCACTGCAGATGTTGACTGCAGCCATAAAATTAAAAGATGCTTACTCCTTGGAAGAAAATTTATAACCAACCTAGACAGCTTATTAGAAAGCAGAGACATTACTTTGCGAACAAAGGTCTATCTAATCAAAGCTGTGGTTTTTCCAGTAGTCATGTATGGATGTGAGAGTTGGACTATACAGAAAGCTGAGCACCAAAGAATTGATGCTTTTGAACTGTGGTGTTGGAGAAGACTCTGGAGAGTCCCTTGGACTGCAATGATATCCAACCAGTCTGTCCTAAAGGAAATCAGTCCTGAAGTCTCATTGGATGGACTGATGATGAAGCTGAAACTCCAATACTTTGGCCACCTCATGCGAAGAACTGACTCATTGGAAAAGACCCTGATGCTAGGATTGATTGAAGGCTGAAGGAGAAGGGGACGACAGAGTATGAGATGGTTGGATGGCATCACCAACTCAATAGACATGAGTTTGAGTAAACTTTGGGAGTTGGTGATGGACAGGGAGGCCTGGTCTGCTGCTGTCCATGGGCTCTCAAAGAATCAGACATGAGCAACTGAACTGAACTCTTCACAAATTATTACCACAGTGTGCATTACTCAGCCTTTCTTCACCTAATGGTCACATTTTGCCATATTTTGAGTATAATTTATTTATTCAGTTTCTAATTCACTAAGATGTATAGAATAGTCTATCTTTGGTGTTGAAAGTTATTAATTTCCTGATAAATAACCTGTGTACATATGTACATAAGGCAATTCTCATAAAAAAATGCCAAGAAGCCTTTTTGTAGGTAAAGTAATATGCAAATAAATATGTTTTCTTCTTCAAGTAACAGAAAACATGACTATATTGGATGTTAACTATGGTTTACTATCCTCAATTAAGAAAAGGTACCATAGCTCAGGAATATCAGAGCTGAAATCTCAGTAATTCTAATAAACTTTCAGGCTGGACACATAGTAGCTCTTCTGACTCTTGTTTCAGGCTGTGTTTAAAGACCGAATAAACAAGAAAGCCAGTGTCAAATAAAGCAAACAAAACAATAACATTCTTAGGAACCTTCCTAAATTATTTCTCTTACTTCTCATTAGACAAGACCAGGTCATATAGCAGCGCTTCTATGCAAGACATTGCAGGAAACAGAGCAGGCTCTCCCTGAAGAAGAGAAAGGGCTTCACATACACAACTCACATGACTACTGATGCTTATTTATTGTTTCTTATGAAAATATTTATAAAACTACTTACAGTCCTTCTATGGGGTCTCACAGAATCGGACATGACTGAAGCGACTTAGCAGCAGCAGCAGCACAGTACTTCTAACTGATGTACAATTCCAACCCCAGGATATTCTTCTTTTATAAAAAATATAATTAAATTTTAGGACTGAATTGTTAATGTGTTATCTTTTTGGTATGTCAGCTTGGCCAAACTGAACTAGGGTCCATAGAATACTCTTTCTGCCATAATCCCCATTAGGTTGGGTTGCCAGGGATATTCTTTTTGGAAGGTTGAGGAGCAAAAGGGAAAGCAGTCATCTTATAGTATCTACTTCCCCCTCCTAATTATTTGACGTACAGAGTATATTAATCTAGGTGTCGCCAAGAAGTGAATTTGAAGATGTGATTAGAGTCCTTAGTCAGTGACTTTAAATTACTTTAAAGGAGATTGTGCTGGAAGAGGCTGACCTACCCAGTAAGAAGTTCAGTTAAAGAAAGGTGGGCCTTTACTGAGGGCAAGACTCTTAAATCCAGAGTGGATTTTCAATTGCTCTTCTGCACGTGGGAATCTTTCTGTCTGACTGCTGTCTAATGACCACAGGTTTCTGATCAGGCATGTAGGGATCATGCCTGTTCTAGATCTTCCCTTCTTGGCAATCCTAAGGACTTTTCAGTTGCTTAGTCAACCCCTAAAGTTATATAGAGGGATTCCTTATAATAAATTCAAATGCAAATATAAACAAAATCAAATACAAATACAGACATATACATGTATGCATAGATACATACATATATATTTGTATCCCTAATGATTGGGGCTCCCCTGGTGGCTTAGGTGGTAAAGAATCCCCTACAATGCAGTAAACCTGAGTCTGATCCCTGGGTCAGGAAGATCCCCTAGAGAAGAAAAAGGCAATCCACTCCAGAATTCTTGCCTAGGAAATCCCACGGACAAAGGAGACTGGTGGGCTACAGTCCATGGGGTCACAGAGTCTGACACGACTGAGTGACTAACAATAACGATTCCATGATTCTGCTTCTCTGAGTGAACCCTGATTAAAACACTAGATATAATAATTATGAAGCCATCAGAAAGTGCCTATAATATGGTGGAAGAAGAAGAAGAAGAGTAGGAGTGGGAGAAGGAAGAGTGAATATAGATACTCAGGGCAGCATTGTGTGCCATCATTAATTCAGCCTGATGGGGAAATACTTACATTTAAGTTTTGAAAAGTAATTCTGTGACTGACAAATACCTAGTGAAAACCCTTTGGTGATTCATTGAAAGGAAGCAACCTTCAAATATCATTATTCAAGATTTGTATGTGAATTTTAAACATACTATATCCCTGACTTCCTTCCCCTGAGTAGAAATAAGTAGAATAATTTTGGAGAATGTACTGCAAATTGTAATATAATAAGATGACCTGAGGGAAAATGATGTGTATGATATATAAGGGGCAAAAAACAAGGAGAACTCTAGATTGGATAAGTACACAGATCAAGATAAGTATCCTTTAAAAGCTTGTTTGTATAGAGAAGAAAACACTGCAGAGGTCCCTCTGTATACTATTTGCATTCAATAAAATGATTATCATAGACTGCCTACAATTCCCATTTCATAGGACATTATCATTCCAAAATAGTCCTTTGTTTTCAATCATATATTTCTCAGAGATTCCCCAAATTGTTCTAGGCAGACACATGAATGTTGCAGAACTTACCCATTCTAATACTCACAGGAAGCAAGCCATAATAATATTAACTTCCATAGGTTTTTAAAAAATAATTTTATTGATTGATTGATTTAGCTGGGCCTTTGTGGCTTTGCACAGGCTTTCTATAGCTGTGGTGAGTGGAAGCTGTCCTTCATTGCAGAGCTCAGCCTTCTCATTGCGGTGACTTCTCTTACTAGGACCACAGACAGGCTCTAGGGACAAGGGCTTCAGTCTTTGCCTCGTGAAGGCTCAGTAGTTGTGGTGCACAGACTTAGTTGTTCTGTGGCACGTGGAATCTTCCTGGACTAGGGGTCAAACTCATGTCTCCTGCACCGGCAGGCAGATTCATATCCGCTATACCATAAAGGAAGTCCAATATTAACTTTCTTAGAATGTTTCTTTAAGAGAATAATTTATTTCTGGGAATGAAACACATGAAATTTATTTGTACAGAATATAGCATAAGAGTCTAAAAATACTAAGCATAACAAAATACTGCTACATATAGAGATAGGTTTATTTTTATTTTTATCTTTTCTAGCATGTATGTATATGTAGGTGGGGGGCTTCTCCACGGCTTAACAATAAAAAATCCTCCTACAATGCGGAAAATGCAGGAGACATGGGTTTGATCCTTGGATTGGGAAGATTCCCCTGGAGGAGGAAATGGCAACTCACTCCAGTACTCTTGCCTGGGCAATCCCATGGACAGAGGATCCTGGTGGGCTACAGTCCGTGGGGTCGCAAAGAGACATGACTGAGCACCTGAGCACATGTACATACATGGGTACTGAGAAGCAATAGAATACACTGGTTTTTAAAATCTAAATTTTTAAAGTAAATAGGCTAACTCCAACTTCTAGCTGTGATATGCTACCTATGTAAATGTTGGGAAATTAACTTTCTAATTCTTCATGTTCTTATCTGAAGACAAAGGACAGATAATTAGTTCCAAATGTGTAGGACTGCTTTGTACAGTGCCAACAGCATAGTAATAATGAACCTAATGTTAAGTACATGCTGTTATCTTAAATTGTGAATATGTGCTTTCTTTCCTTTTGCCATCCTATTTTCTACTTCCTTTCATGTTTCCTTTTAGTTACATTGACACATAATCAAGAAGATTAACTTAAGTTTGTAAGTGTGTGTGTGTGTGTGTGTGTGTGGTTGTATATGTACCAGTAGAGTGCATAGCATACTCCAAAATAAAGCATTGTGAATTTTAAACCTGGGCATATTTTGTAACGGGATAAAGACTAGCAAATCTCAGGTAAAATCTGGGAAGAGAAGCTAGAGGCATCTGAGCAGACAGACATCATATCAGGAAAGTACCACAGATGTGGAGAGAGAGACAGCTAAGTGAATTCCCAAATCAGCTTGGCTTCAACTGTCTTCTTGTGTGGCATAAATCTCACAGCCTGTTATTATTATTGCTTTTTTATACATATCCTCACTACCTTATTTTTCTTTGCTGCTACTAAGTCGCTTCAGGCGTGTCCAACTCTGTGCGATCCCATAGACAGCAGCCCACCAGGCTCCCCCGTCCCTGGGATTCTCCAGGCAAGAACACTGGAGTGGGTTGTCATTTCGTTCTCCAATGCATGAAAGTGAAAAGTGAAAGAGAGTCGCTTAGTCGTGTCTGACACTTTGCAACCCCATGGACTGCAGCTTACCAGGCTCCTCTGTCCATGGGATTTTCTAGGCAAGAGTACTGGAGTGGGGTGCCATTGCCTTCTCTTTACTCCCACCTTATTCACAAAATCCCAACTTTGATAAATTCTAACATTCACAGTCTCTTTTCCTGAAATTTTCTGGAGGAGTAAACATAAATATGTCTATTGGTTTCATTTACATATTTGCAGTCTCAAACTGACATCAAGTACTTCACAACTCTCAGTACTGTTTTTAGTCCTACTTGCATTCACTCCCAGATACTATCTCCTAACTATTTTCCCCTGCATTTTAGAAAGACTCTCATATTCCTGCTCTTCCTTCTCCCAGGTCTGATGACAGTACTGCATGATTCAGTTTGAGGATGGAAGCCTGCATATTGGGGCATCTCCTCCCTTAGCACCACCAAACTTAAAAACTTATGTACCCTTTTCCCCATTTTCTTCTACCCTCCTTTACACTGGACAAAGTTTCACAAATCCTGTCTCCTATCCAAGGTTTATTTTTCTATTTATACTCTAAAATCTTATCAGTGTATATTCGTGGGTTATATCATCAGAGATTCTGATAATCAGACTTTTCCCCATTCCAAGGTGGCATATGCATGTCCACACATGCGCGCACACACACACACACACACACACACACACACACATGTGCATACACATCAGATCAGATCAGTCGCTCAGTCATGTCCAACTCTTTGCGACCCCATGAATCGCAGCATGCCAGGCCTCCCTGTCCATCACCAACTCCTGGAGGACACTGACACTCACATCCATCGAGTCAGTGATGCCATCCAGTCATCTCATCCTCTGTCATCCCCTTCTCCTCTTGCCCTCAATCCCTCCCAGCATCAGAGTCTTCTACAAAGAGTCAACTCTTCACATGAGGTGGCCAAAATACTGGAGTTTCAGCTTTAGCATCATTCCTTCCAAAGAAATCCCAGGGCTGATCTCCTTCAGAATGGACTGGTTGGATCTCCTTGCAGTCCAAGGGACTCTCAAGAGTCTTCTCCAACACCACAGTTCAAAAGCATCAATTCTTCGGCACTCAGCCTTCTTCACAGTCCAGCTCTCACATCCATACACGACCACAGGAAAAACCATAGCCTTGACTAGGTGAACCTTTGTTGGCAAAGTAATGTCTCTGCTTTTGAATGTGCTATCTATGTTGGTCATAACTTTCCTTCCAAGGAGTAAGCGTCTTTTAATTTCATGGCTGCAGTCACCATCTGCAGTGATCTGGGAGCCCAGAAAAATAAAGTCTGACGCTGTTTCCACTGTTTCCCCATCTATTTCCAGTGAAGTGATGGGACCAGATGCCATGATCTTCGTTTTCTGAATGTTGAGCTTTAAGCCAACTTTTTCACTCTCCACTTTCACCTTCATCAAGAGGCTGTTTAGTTCCTCTTCACTTTCTGCCATAAGGGTGGTGTCATCTGCATATCTGAGGTTATTGATATTTCTCCTGGCAATCTTGATTCCAGCTTGTGTTTATTCCAGTCCAGCGTTTCTCATGATGCACTCTGCATAGAAGTTAAATAAGCAGGGTGACAATATGCAGCCTTGATGTACTCCTTTTCCTATTTGGAACCAGTCTGTTGTTCCATGTCCAGTTCTAACTGTTGCTTCCTGACCTGCATACAAATTTCTCAAGAGGCAGATCAGGTGGTCTGCTATTCCCATCTCTCTCAGAATTTTCCACAGTTTATTGTGATCTACACAATCAAAGGCTTTGGCATAGTCAATAATGCAGAAATAGATGTTTTACTGGAACTCTCTTGCTTTTTCCATGATCCAGAGGATGTTGGCAATTTGATCTCCGGTTCCTCTGCCTTTTCTAAAACCAGCTTGAACATCAGGAAGTTCACAGTTCACATATTGCTGAAGCCTGGCTTGGAGAATTTTGAGCGTTACTTTGCTAGCGTGTGAGATGAGTGCAATTGTGCGGTAGTTTGAGCATTCTTTGGCATTGTCTTTCTTTTGGATTGGAATGAAAACTGACCTTTTCCAATCCTGTGGCCACTGCTGAATTTTCCAGATTTGCTGGCATATTGAGTGCAGCACTTTCACAGAATCATATTTCAGGACTTGGAACAGCTCAACTGGAATTCCATCACCTCCACTAGCTTTGTTCGTAATGATGCTTTCTAAGGCCCACTTGACTTCACATTCTAGGATGTCTGGCTCTAGGTCAGTGGTCATAGCATCGTGATTATTTGGGTCCTGAAGATCTTTTTTGTACAGTTCTTCTGTGTATTCTTGCCACGTCTTCTTAATATTTTCTGCTTCTGTCAGGTCCATACCATTTCTGTCCTTTATCGAGCCCATCTTTGCATGAAATGTTCCTTTGGTATCTCTGATTATCTTGAAGAGATCCCTAGTCTTTCCCATTCTGTTGTTTTCCTCTATTTCTTTGCATTGATCGCTGAAGAAGGCTTTCTTATCTCTTCTTGCTATTGTTTGGAACTCTGCATTCAGATGCTTATATCTTTCCTTTTCTCCTTTGCTTTTTACTTTTCTTCTTTTCACAGCTATGTGTAAGGCCTCCCCAGACAGCCATTTTGCTTTTTTGCATTTCTTTTCCATGGGGATAGTCTTGATGCCTGTCTCCTGTACAATGTCACAAACCTCATTCCATAGTTCATCAGGCACTCTATTTATCAGATCTAGGTCCTTAAATCTATTTCTCACTTCCACTGTACAATCATAAGGGATTTGATTGAGGTCAGACCTGAATGGTCTGGTGGTTTTCCCTACTTTTTTCAATTTTAGTCTGAATTTGGCAATAAGGAGTTCATGGTCTGAGCCACAGTCAGCTCCTGGTCTTGTTTTTGCTGACTGTATAGAGCTTCTCCATCTTTGGCTGCAAAAAATATAATCAATCTGATTTTGGTGTTGACCATCTGGTGATGTCCATGTATAGAGTCTTCTCTTGTGTTGTTGGAAGAGGGTGTTTGTTATGACTAGTGCATTTTACTGGCAAAACTCTATTAGTTTTTCCCTGCTTCATTCCATATTCCAAGGCCAAATTTGCCTGTTACTCCAGGTGTTTCTTGACTTTCTACTTTTGCATTCCAGTCCCCTAGAATGAAAAGGACATCTTTTTTGGGTGTTAGTTCTAGAAGTTCTTGTAGGTCTTCATAGAACCATTCAACTTCAGCTTCTTCAGCGTTACTGGTTGGGGCATAGACTTGGATTACTGGATATTGAATGGTTTGCCTTGGAAATGAACAGAGATCATTCTGTCGTTTTTGAGATTGCATCCAAGTACTTCATTTTGGACTCTTTTGTTGACCATGATGGCCACTCCACTTCTTCTGAGGGATTCCTGCCCGCAGTAGTACATATAATGGTCATCTGAGTTAAATTCACCCATTCCAGTCCATTTTAGTTTGCTGATTCCTAGAATGTTGACATTCACTCTGGCCATCTCTTGTTTGACCACTTCCAATTTGCCTTGATTCATGGACCTGACATTCCAGATTCCTATGCAATATTGCTCTTTACAGCATCGGACCTTGCTTCTATCACCAGACACATCCACATGACCACTTATAAATGCTTACACCTATGCATATATTCACATATATACCTGTTCCCTCCTACATACTCAGATAGTACAAATACATACACATATTACATATACTGTATATAATATAATATGGCTACTCATATATATTGTTTGGGCAGAATTGTGTCCCACCAAAAAATACATATGTTGAAGTCCTATCTTCTAGTACCTAGGAAGAATGGGCTGTTTTCCAAGATAGGACCTTTAAATAGGCAATTAATTAAAATAAGGTCATATGAAGAGTCCCTAAATACAATATCACTGATGTCCTTATAAGTAGTGATTAGGATACATACATGAGCAGAGGAAAGATAATGTGAAGACCTGGGAAAAAGATGGACTTCTGCAAGTCAAGCAGAGAGGCCTCTGAATAAAATTAACCCTGCTAACATCCTGATCTTGGATTTTTAGCTTCCAAAATTGTGAGAGAATAGAATTCTGTTTAAGCCACCAGTTACTTGTATTTGTTACAGTCGCCCTAGCAAACTTACACACATAGGTATACCAACTGCCCTCTCTGATTCATACACACAGAGATATACATACACACACCTCTGCAGAAAATCATTAATCTCCGGCACTATTAATCTTATTCCAGATTTTTAAAATACTTTGAATGTGTCAAACTCATACCTATGGTAGGAAGTTTGGACATACTTGCCCTCATGAATGGAATTCCTCTTTCCCACCCTTCTCTTGGATTGTTTCTTTCCAACTTTCAAATCTCATCTGTGTTGTCACCTCTTCCCAGAGCCACAGTAGTGAAAGTAGTCATCCTCCTTCTATATTGTTATTTACCTCTGACCATTGTTTTACTCAAAGCACTTGTAACAAATAAAAATCTTATTATTTGTCTTTGTAATTTTGTTTTCCTGATTAGATCATGGAAAAAATAGGCTCCATGATGGTAGAATCAATTGTTTTCCATTAAAAGTTCATGTTCCTAGTATTAGCATGATGATTGGTATATATGAGATATTCATATTTGTTGAATATACAAATACAAAACATCTCTAGCTGAGTTCTCTTCTGGGTAGTGAATCTGTGTGTGTGTGTGTGTGTGTGTGTGTAACGTGTGTGTGTGTGAAGGTGAATGTGTGTGTATGTGTGTGTGTTTTGTGATGTATGTGTCTGTGTTTTCTCTTTTAGGAGAAGGTAGGAATGAAAATGGGGGATAAATAAGTTGCCTCAATAACTGTCTCTCTTTCTGTTGATGTTTCCCAGAACCATTTTAATTTCAGGTGCAGTTAAGGAATAATGACTCAGTTGTCTGTACTCCTTAGCATTCTACATAATTCAAAAGCAACCGTTATATGTATTAAGATAAGCATGAGGTAATAGATAGGACTTGTGACAAAGTGGCTATGGAGAGCTTAGGAGAGGAAAGGCAGATATCACTCAAATGTTTCAAAACTGTGTGACAGGAATGATGTTAGCACCAGCAGGGAAAGGAATTCAGGAGAACTCTTGGGAAGAATAAATAATATAAGAAATTTCAATTTTATATATGTCACTTTCAATATTGTGTTGAAATATCAGATTGAATGGTCCAGCTGGTTGTGCAAAATTTAGGTCTGGAACTTGGAAAAGATTTAGTGCTGGATGTATGAACATGCTAATGTCTTGGTGCTATCATTCTAGCCAAAGAAGGAAATAATATTATTTTTATCAGCTGGAGAAAGGTTGTGGCTAAAATATGAAAAGCCTTAAGCAGCCTTTCAATGAGTATTTTAGTAATGGATCTAAGTTGACACTACTTAGAAAACTCCTCCTGCAAAGATACGGAGTTTTCTGGTTTTTATCATTAAACTCAGTTATAATGAGTTTTAGTCATTAGCTTTCATTGATTAGCAGACATATTTATGCTTTAGTCACTGATGGATAGTTGATGTCTTTGGTGTTATTATACAAGTGTCCAATGTAGAGAATCAAGGATATTACCTTCTGATCAAGCCTTCATTTCCTCATGAAAAAAATGAATTATACAGAAGTCAGTTACAGTCTCTGTAATGGGATTGGTTTGATAAGCAATGAGGCAATTATATTCCAATTACCAAGTACCATTTGCAATTGATAATGACTTGAGAGCAGAGTCCAAATGATGATTTCTGTAAATGAGACCCTGTTAATTTCCCCTTCAATAATTGATATAATGATTATATATAATTATGATAATAAATTAGGTCATTTATATATCCAGTATCAGTGAGTGATCAGCTTAAAATTTTAAATATGCAATGTTGTCTGAAACTCATTCTATTTCTTAGCCTCACATAGGCACAAGTAAGAAGAGTTATTCTAAGATATCCATTGTTGATTGCATTTTGAATTTAAAGTCTATAACGAAAGACAAAGGTCAGAATTCAACATGCTGTGATTTAAATTCTCTGTTTTCAGCAATTGATTTGTTACAAGACATCCTGCCATGTCTACAAAGACATCCTCTGATTTTCAACAGCAATACCCTAAGAAGGACTGACATCTGAGAATTATATACAAGGCTATTGAAATATAACCACAAAATATGTGGAGATCTTTAAGAAAGCATATAACTTTTCATACAACATACAAAACTTCTTCCAAATTAAGCTAATTTTTAAGTTGTATTTTCATATTTAGTTTTTAAAAATGTTATTATCTGGGCACTATCTCTTAATTTAACATCAAAAACAGCATATCAAGTCTGAAAATTTCTGATCTGTATAAGCAGAAAGTTATATTACCAAAGTATTCCCAAATATATTTGAGTTTTTAAAAATAGATTATCAATTTTACAGTTTCTCCCTATGATGAAATTTGTAAGTTCTTTCCCTAAAACATACATTTCAGTTGATTGCTTCCACCTTTTTGGCAGCAACAAAAAAGTGAATAGCTAACACCTGGTTAGTAGCTACCAGCCAAACTTGGAGTTTCTGCCTCTGTGGAAATGAAGTTTGAATCTTAGAAATCAAAGTAAAATGAAAGTTTAAAAGCTTTAGTCTGTTTTCTCAAATTCAAGGGCTATATCCACAGAAAGAGAATTAAGGGGGGAAAAATTCAGAGCATCTATTGTAAAATTCAGCTTTAATATTTTAACCCTGAAAGTAGAAATAGAAATATCACCAAATAGTTATAATTGAAATTGACAGTTCTCATTATCCATTGTTACTTTAGTTTATTGACATTTTAAGACAAAATTAATGAAGAGTCAGTGTTTTAACTGATATATAATAAATATATTTAACATGGCATTCTTATAAATATTTCAGAACAGAGGGTGATTGAGACTTTATTCCAGATCTTTATGGAAGAAACTATTCTGGGAAAGGGAATTCTAATATTTTAACTTTTTAAAATAAACTTTATTTTTAAGAGTAATTTTAGGTTCATAGCAAAATTGAGCAGAAGGTATGGAGATTTCTCATAGCCTCCTGACCTCTCTACACATGCATAGCTTCCTCTGTTATCAACATCCTCCTCCAGAGTGGTACATTTGCTGAAACTGATAAACCTACAATGGTAAATCATCATCACTCAAATTTCACACTTTGCATTAGGGTTCATTCTTGGTGCTGTGTGTTCTGTGGTTTGTGGAAAAATGTTTAGTCACGTGTCTCCATCATGCAGAGTAATTTCACAGCTCTAATAATCCTCTGTGTTCTGTCTATTCAACCTCTTTTCCCACTAACTCCTGAAAACCACTGATGTTTTATTGTTTCCACAGTTTTACTATTTCCAACTTGTCATATGGTTGGAACTGAACAGTATGTAGGCTTTTCAAGTGGGCTTCTTTCACTTAGTAATATGCATGTAAGGTTCTCCTATGTCTTTCATGGCTTGATAGCTTATTTCTTTCTAGTGCTGAATAATATCCCATTCTCTGAATTTTCTACAGATTATTTATCCATTCACTTACTGAAGGACATGTTAGTTGCTTCCAAGTTTTACAAATAATAAATAAAGTTGTTGCTGCTGCTGCTGCTAAGTCACTTCAGTCGTGTCCGACTCTGTGCGACCCCATAGATGGCAGCCCACCAGGCTCCTCTGTCCCTGGGATTCTTCAGGCAAGAACACTGGAGTGGGTTACTATTTCCTTCTCCAATGTATGAAAGTGAAGTCGCTCAGTTGTGTCCGACTCCTAGGGACCCCATGGACTGCAGCCTACCAGGCTCCTTTGTCCATGGGATATCCAGGCAAGAGTACTGGAGTGGGTTGCCATTACCTTCTCCAAATAAAGTTGTTACTAGTATTGCTATGCAGGTTTCTGTGTAGACATAAATTCTCAGCTGATTTGGGTAAATATCAAGGAATATAATTACTGGATTATATAGTAAAACTCTGCCAAAATGTCTTCCAAAGTGGCTACACCATTTTGCATTCATTCCAGCAATGAGTGAGAGTTCTTATTGCTCCACATCTTCACTAGCATTTGGTGTGATTAGTGTTCTGGCTTTCGGCTATTAGATGTGTCATTGTATTTTTCAGTGTTTTTTCATTGTTATTTTAATTTGCTTTTCCCTGAGGATATATGATGTGAAAAACAACTTTCTTTTCCATGCTTATTTGCCATTTGTATATCTTCTCTGATAAGGTGTCTATTGAGATCTTTAGTTTAGATTTACAATAACACTCTGAATTCACATAAATTCATTCTTGCATTTGGTGTAAAATGGTATATACATGAAGTAGGTTAATAATATGAGGCCTTATAGAATTTTATAGTTTGTCATGAACTGACTTGTAAGCTTTTTATTTTTCTAGAAACAGCAACGAGGTTGTTACGTTAATGCAGTAAATGAGAGCAAAAGTAACAGAAAATGAGGAGAGACAGCAAAGGAACTTTCAGATGATTTTGACTGAGTATCCTCACTTGTATCTAAATGAAACTAACAGTGGATTTTGAACAGAGAAGTAAGATAATCTTCCTAATAAAAATCAATAGACCTTCTCTGAACTTCTTCCAATTCACACAAGCCCTCAACAGACCAATGTGAAAACAAACGCCCAGGTGGCACATAGGTCACCCAAGGAATCCTCTTACAATTTGAAGGAGGGAAAGGGCAACATATATTAGTCTCACCCTAAATGTGAATGTAAATACTTTAATTTAGTATACACAAGGTTAGTACTTAATTATGTTTCTTTCTCTTTTTTTTTGGCACTTGATCATTAGTCCATTCGATTCTCTAAATAATCTCCCTGACCTTCCAGAAAATCGTGTTTATTATTTTGGCTGATCTGCCTTTCAATCCTCTTTATTAATAGATTCCTTGCATTTATGTAAAGCACTCACCAAAGTAACCTGTTTTATGGGCTTAAATATGCATATTTTATGAAGCCTTTAATAGGACACTCTTCCCTACTGTTCATTCACCCAACACACAGGCACAGCCTTTCGAATGTTCTGGAAAGATATGCACCACTTTGAGAAGAGTCTGTCCCTCAGCTGAACAGCTTCTGTGGTGGCTCAGCTGGTAAAGAATCCACTTGTGATGCAGGAGACCTGGGTTCAATCCCTGGGTTTGGAAGATCCCCTGGAAAAGGGAATGGCTCCCCACTCCAGTATTCTGGCCTGTACAGTCTACGGGGTTGCAAAGAGTCAGACATGACTGAGCGACTTTCACTTTCATTTTATTATGGAAAGTTACATAAATATAAGAAAGATCAAGGTGTTTTTCAATGAAAACACATATGACAACTCTCAAGATTCTAATGTTATCATTACTCTAAATGTTTTATTGCACATCTGTCTAGCCATCTCTCTATCCATAGATTAATCCATTTTGTTTATCCATTCTTCTATAACTGACACTTGAGATGTTTCTAATTTTTTTTCACTTTTTAAAAGTTGCTTTGAGTGTTTTTTACAAAGTCTTTTTGTGAAGATCTCTTTATTTTCCATGGGTAAACTACCCAGGAGTAGAGCTTCTGGAATGTAGAATATGCATATAATTAGTTTTCAAAGAAATTGAAATTTCTCCCAAAAAGGATATATTTTAGATTCTCACAAAATTATTTGCCTTATTCCAGAAAGAGTAGAGAGTCGCAGTTACTCCCTAATCTCACCAGCATCTTGTGCTCTCAGAATTTTAATTTTATTCTGATGTGTATGTGCTGGAATTTCATCATGGCTTTTATTTGCCTTTCCCTGATAACTAAAGATATTCAAAATTTTTACATGTTCTTCTTGACCTTTTGTGTATCTTCTTTGTGAAATCTGTGTTTTAATCATTAGTTCTTTTTTATTGGTATTTTTCATTTTATCAGTGAGTGTGGGTATTCAGTTCTTTGTCAAATGTGTGTATTATCAATGTTTTCTGCTACTTTGTATACAGACCTATTATTTTTTTCTTTAATTGGGTATTATCATGAGCATATGTTTTAACTTTCAGTTCAGTTCACTTCAGTTCAGTCACTCAGTCGTGTCCGACTCTTCGACCCCATAAATTGCAGCACGCCAGGGCTCCCTGTCCATCACCATCTCCCAGAGTTCACTCAAACTCACGTTCATGGAGTCAGTGATGCCATCCCGCCATCTGTCGTCCCCTTCTCCTTCTGCCCCCAATCCCTCCCATTATCAGAGACAATTCTTCGCATGAGGTGTCCAAAGTACTGGAGCTTCAGCTTTAGCATCATTCCTTCCAAAGAACATCCAGGACTGATCTCCTTTAGAATGGACTGGTTGGCTCTCCTTGCAGTCCAAGGGACTCTCAAGAGTCTTCACCAATACCACAGTTCAAAAGCATCAATTCTTCAGCACTTGGCTTTCTTCACAGTCCAGCTCTCACATCCATACATGACCACTGGAAAAACCATAGCCTTGACTAGACAGACCTTTGTTGGCAAAGTAATGTCGCTGCTTTTCAATATGCTATCTAGATTGGTCATAACTTTTCTTCCAAGGAGTAAGCATCTTCTTATTTCATGGCTGCAATCACTATCTGCAGTGATTTTGGAGCCCAAAAAAATAAAGTCTGACACTGTTTCCATCGTTTCCCCATCTATTTCCCATTAAGTGATGGGACCAAATGCCATGATCTTCACTTTTCTGAATGTTGAGCTTTAAGCCAACTTTTTCACTCTCCTCTTTCACTTTCATCAAGAGGCTTTTGAGTTCCTCTTCACTTGCTGCCATAAGGGTGGTGTTATCTGCATATCTGAGGTTATTAATGTTTCACCCGGCAACCTTGATTGCAGCTTGTGCTTCTTCCAGCCCAGCGTTTCTCATGATGTACTCTGCATAGAAGTTAAATAAGCAGGGTGACAATATACAGCCTTGATGCACTCCTTTTCCTATTTGGAACCAGTCTGTTGTTCCATGTCCAGTTCTACCTGTTGCTTCCTGACCTACATACAGGTTTATCAAGGGGCAGGTCAGGTGGTCTGGTATTCCCATCTCTTGAGGAAATTTCCACAGTTTATTGTGATCCACACAGTCAATGACTGGCATAGTCAATAAAGCAGAAATAGATGTTTTTCTGGAACACTCTTGCTTTTTCCATGATCCAGGGGATATTGGCAGTTTGATCTCTGGTTCCTCTGCCTTTTCTAAAACCAGCTAGAACATCTAGAAGTTCATGTTCATGTATTGCTGAAGTTTGGCTTGGAGAATTTTGAGCATTACTTCACTAGCCTGTGAGATGAGTGCAATCGGGCGGTAGTTTGAGCATTCTTTGGCATTGTCTTTCTTTGGGATTGGAATGAAAACTGACCTTTTCCAGTCCTGTGGCCACTGCTGAGTTTTCCACATTTGCTGGCATAGTGAGTGCAGCACTTTCACAGCATCATCTTTCAGGATTTGAAATAGCTCAATTTCAATTCCATCACCTCCACTAGCTTTGTTCGTAGTGATGCTTTCTAAGGTCCACTTGACTTCACACATCAGGATGTCTGGCTGCAGGTGAGTGATCACACCATCGTGATTATCTTGGTCATGAGGATCTTTTTTGTACAGTTCTTTTGTGTATTCTTGCCATCTCTTCTTAATATCTTCTGCTTCTGTTAGGTCCATACCATTTCTGTCCTTTATCTAGCCCTTTCCATGAAATGTTCCTTTGGTATCTCTAATTTCCTTGAAGAGATCTCTAGTCTTTCCCAGTCTGTTGTTTTCCTCTATTTCTTTTCATTGATCACTGAAGAAGGCTTTCTTATCTCTTATTGCTATTGTTTGGAACTCTGTATTCAGATGCTTATATCTTTCCTTTTCTCCTTTGCCTTTCAGTTCTCTTCTTTTTACAGCTACTTGTATGGCCTCCCCAGACAGCCATTTTACTTTTTTGCATTTCTTTTCCATGGGATGGTCTTGATCCCTGTCTCCTGTACGATATCATGAACCTCCATCCATAGTTCATCAGGTACTCTATGTATCAGATCTAGTCCCTTAAATCTATTTCTTACTTCCACTGTATAATCATAAGGGATTTGATTTAGGTCATACCTGAATGGTCTAGTGGTTTTCCCTACTTTCTTCAATTTCAGTCTGAATTTGGCCAGAAGGAGCTCATGAACTGAGCCACAGTCAGCTCCTGGTCTGTTTTTGCTGACTGAATAGAGCTTCTCCATCTTTGGCTGCAAAGAATATAATTAATCTGATTTCAGTGTTCATCATCTGGTGATGTCCATGTGTAGAGTCTTCTCTTGTGTTGTTGGAAGAGGGTGTTTGCTATGACCAATATATTCTCTTGGCAAAACTGTATTAGCCTTTGTCCTGCTTTGTTCTGTATTCCAAGGCAAAATTTGCCTGTTACTCCAGGTGTTTCTTAACTTCCTACTTTTGAATTTCTGTCCCCTATAATGAAAAGGACATCTTTTTTGGGTGTTAATTCTAAAAGGTCTTATAGGTCTTCATAGAACCATTCAACTTCAGCTTCTTCAGCATCACTGGTTGGGGCATAGACTTGAATTACTGGATATTGAATAGTTTGCCTTGGAAATGAACAGAGATCATTCTGTTGTTTTTGAGATTGCAAACAAGTACTGCATTTCGGAGTCTTTTGTTGACCATGATGGCTACTCCATTTCTTCTAAGGGATTCCTGCCCGTAATAGTAGATATAGTGGTCATATGAGTTAAATTCACCCATTCCAGTAAATTTTAGTTCACTGATTCCTAGAATGTCATTGTTCACTCTTGCCATCTCCTCTTTGACCACTTCCAATTTGCCTTGATTCATGGACCTAACATTCCAGGTTCCTATGCAATATTGCTATTTATAGCATTGGACCTTGCTTATTTCACTAGTCACATCCACAATTGGGTATTGTTTTTTCTTTGGCTCCATCCTTTCATTCTTTCTAGAGTTATTTCTCCACTGATCTCCAGCAGCATATTGGGCCCCTACTGACCTAGGCAGTTCCTCTTTCAGTATCCTATCATTTTGCCTTTTCATACTGTTCATGGGGTTCTCAAGGCAAGAATACTGAAGTGCTTTGCCATTCCCTTCTCCAGTGGACCACATTCTGTCAGCCTTCTCCACCATGACCTGCCCATCTTGGGCAGCCCCACAGGGCATGGCTTAGTTTCATTGAGTTTTAACTTTAATGAAGCCTAATTCCTCTCTGTTTTTCTTTCTTGATTACTGCTTTCTATAATCAATCTAAGAATCCTCTACCTAGTGCCACGATGATATTCTCTACTTTCCTTTGAAGATTAATGATATTTTCTTTGTATTTTTGTCTATGTTTCTTCTTGAATTAAATTTGGACATGAGACATGGGGTGTTTCTCTTTCCAAATGGATATTGAAATACTTCAACAACTAGTTGAAAAGCATCCTTTCCTCATTGGCTTGCTTTGGTTAATTTGTTAGATATCGTATGATTGTATACACATAAGTTTGTTTCTCAGCTCTATATTTACTCCATTCCATTTGTCAATTATTTTACCAGTCTCTTCTACACTCTTGACTTTTGTAGCTTCTAGTAAGTCCAATCATCAGGTAGCATGATTCCTCCAACATTGTGAGAATTTTTGTGAAAGTGTTATTCTCCTCTTGCCATTCTTGAATATGATTATATTGGTATTGGTTCATTATTCAGTTTCTCAATTTTATTTACCTACTTATTAAAAAGTGGAACATCATAACTTTTTTCCGAGCATCTTTGTTATATCCAAATTTATGAATGTTCTTTGTTTATTGTACTCAGATTTGATGATTTCAATACTGAAGTGAATAAAATGTGGTGTCTACAGAGGACTCCTTTCATACAACTATAGTACCTTCTGTTTGTAAAACCTGCAGTGTTTGATAACTTAAAATGCATTTATATAAATTAAAATAAAAAATATGAGGATGTTGCACTGTAAACACTGTAGAACTAGAAAATTTTTGGTTCAGTTCAGTCACTCAGTCGTGTCTGATTTTTGCGACCCCATGTCCTGCAGCACAGCAGTCCTCCCTATCCATGACCAACTCCCGTGTTTACTGAGACTCAGGTCCATTGAGTCAGTGATCCCATCCAACCATCTCATCCTCTGTTGTCCCCTTCTCCTCCCACCTTTAATCTTTCCCAGAATCAGGGTCTTTTCAAATGAGTCAGTTCTTTGCATCTGGTGGCCAAAGTATTGGAGTTTCAGCTTCAATATCTGTCCTTTCAACGAGTATTCAGGGCTGATTTTTTTAGGATGGACTGGTTGAATCTCCTTTCAGTCCAAGGGTCTCTCAAGAGTCTTCTCCAACACCACAGTTCAAAAGCATCAATTCTTCAGTGCTTAGCTTTCTTTACAGTCCAACTCTCACATCCATACAGGACTACTGGAAAAACCACAGCCTTGATTGAACGGAACTTTATTGGCAAAATAATGTCTCTGCTTTTTAATATGCTGTCTAGATTGGTCATAACTTTTCTTCCAAGGAGTGTCTTTTATTTTTTTATTTTATTTTATTTTATTTTATTTTTAGGAGTGTCTTTTAATTTCATGGCTGCAGTCACTGTTTGCAGTGATTTTGGAGCCCCCAAAAATAAAGTCTGTCACTATTTCCACTGTTTCCCCATCTATTTGCCATGAAGTGATGGGACTAGATGCCATGATTTTAGTTTTCTGAATGTTGAGTTTTAAGCCAATTTTTTTCACTCTCCTCTTTCACTTTCATCAAGAGGCTCTTTAGTTCTTCTTTTATTTCTGCCATAAGGGTGATGTCATTTGTATATCTGAGGTTATTGATATTTCTCCTGACACTCTTGATTCCAGCTTATGCTCCATCCAGCCCAGCGTTTCTCATGATGTCCTCTGCATATAAGTTAAATAAGCAGGGTGACAATATAAAGCCTTGATGTACTCCTTTCCCAATTTGGAACCAGTCTGTTGTCCCATGTCTAGTACTAATTGTTGCTTCCTGACCCGCATACAGATTTCTCAAGAGGCAGATCAGGTGATCTGATATTCCCACCTCTTGAAGAATTTTCCACAGTTTCTTGTGATCCACACAATAAAAGGCTTTGGCATACTCAATAAAGCAGAAATAGATGTTTTTCTGGAACTCTCTTGCTTTCTCAATAATCCAACAAATGTTGACAATTTGATCTCTGGTTCCTCTGCCTTTTCTAAATCCAGCTTGAACATCTGGAGGTTCACTGTTCACAGACTTTTGAAGCCTGCCTTGGAGAATTTTGAGCATTACTTTACTAGCATATGAGTTGAGTGCAATTGTGCAGTAGTTTGAGCATTCTTTGGAATTGGCTTTCTTTGGGATTGGAATGAAAATTGACCTTTTCCAGTCCTGCGGCCACTGCTGAGTTTTCCAAATTTGCTGGCATATTGAGTGCAGTACTTTCACAGCATAATCTTCTTGGATTTGAAATAGTTCAACTGGAATTCCATCACCTCCACTAGCTTTGTTTGTAATGATACTTCCTAAGGCCCACTTGACTTTGCATTCCAGGATGTCTGGCTCTAGGTGAATGATCACACCATCATGGTTATCTGGGTCATGAAGATCTTTTTGTACAGTTCTTTTGTGTATTCTTGCCACCTCTTAATATCTTCTGCTTCTGTTAGGTCCATACCATTTCTGTCCTTTATTGAGCCTATCATTGCATGAAATATTCCCTTGGTATCTCCAATTTTCTTGAAGAGATCTCTAGTCTTTCTCATTCTATTGTTTTCTTTTATTTCTTTGCACTAATCACTGCAAATGGTGACTGCAGCCATGAAATTAAAAGACGCTTACTCCTTGGAAGGAAAGTTATGACAAACCTAGATAGCATATTGAAAAGCAGAGACATTAATTTGCCAACAAAGATCCATTTAGTCAAGGCTATGTTTTATCCAGTGGTCATATATGGATGCAAGAGTTAGACTGTGAAGCAAGCTGAGCACCAAAGAATTGATGCTTTTGAACTGTGGTGTTGGAGAAGACTCTTGAGAATCCCTTGGACTGCAAGGAGATCCAATCAGTCTATTCTAAAGGAGATCAGCCCTGGGATTTCTTTGGAAGGAATGATGCTAAAGCTGAAACTCCAGTACTTTGGTCACCTCATGCAAAGAGTTGACTCATTGGAGAAGACTCTGATGCTGGGAGGGATTGGGGGCAGGAGGAGAAGGGGACAACAGAGGATGAGATGGCTGAATGGCATCACTGACTCGATGGACGTGAGTCTGAGTGAACTCTGGGAGTTGGTGATGGACAGGGAGGCCTGGCGTGCTTCAATTCATGGGGTTGCAAAGAGTCAGACACGACTGAGCAACTGAACTGAACTGAATCATTGAGGAAGGTTTTCTTATCTCTCCTTTCTTTCTTTGGAACTTTGCATTCAAATGGATATATCTTTCCTTTTCTCCTTGGTCTTTAGCTTCTCCTCTTTTCACAGCTATGTGTATGGCCTTTTAACCATTTTGCTTTTTTGCATTTTTTTTTTTTTCCTTGGGGATGATCTTGCTCCCTGTCTCCTGTACAATGTCACGAACCTCATTCCATAGTTCATCAGGCACTCTATCTATCAGATCTAGGCCCTTAAATCTATTTCTCACTTCCACTGTATACTCATAAGGGATTTGATTTAGGTCATACCTGAATGGTCTAGTAGTTTTCTCTACCTTCTTCAATTTCAGTCTGAATTTGGCAATAAGGAGTTGATGGTCCGAGCCACAGTCAGCTCCTGGTCTTGTTTTTGCTGATTGTATAGAGCTTCCCCATCTTTGGCTGCAAAGAATATAATCGATCTGATTTCGGTGTTGACCATCTGGTGATGTCCATGTATAGAGTCTTCTCTCGTTTTGTGGAAGAAGGTGTTTTCTATGACCAGTGTTTTCTCTTGGCAAAACTCTATTAGCCTTTGCCCTATTTCATTCTGTACTCCAAGGCCAAATTTGCCTGTTACTCCAGGTGTTTCTTGACTTCCTGCTTTTGCATTCCAGTCCCCTGTAATGAAAGGAAATTTTGGGGGTTGTCAGTTCTAGAAGGTCTTATAGGTCTTCATAGAATCGTTCAACTTCAGCTTCCTCAGCTTATTGGTCATGGCATAGACTTGGACTACAGTTATAGTGAATGATTTGCCTTGGAAATGAACAGAGATCATTCTGTTGTTTTTGAGATACTGCATTTCGGAGTCTTTTGTTGACATGATGGCTACTCCATTTCTTCTAAGGGATTCTTGCTCATAGATTTGATGATCATCTGTGTTAAATTCACCCATTCCAGTCCATTTAGTTCACTGATTCCTAGAATATTGATGTGCACTCTTGCCATCTCCTGGTTGACAACTTCCAATTTGCCTTGATTCATGGACCTAACATTTCAGATTCCTATGCAATATTGCTCTTTACAGCATTGGACCTTGCTTCTATCACCAGTCCCATTCACAACTGGGTGTTTTTGCTTTGGCTCCATGTCTTCATTCTTCCTAAAGTTACTTCTCCACTTATCTCCAGGAGCATATTGGGCACCTTACTTACCTGGGGAGTTCATGTTTCAGTATCCTATCTTTTTGCCTTTTCATATGGCTCATGGGGTTCTCAAGGCAAGAATACTGAAGTGGTTTTCCATTCCCTTCTCCAGTGGGCCACATTTTGTCAGAACTCTCCACCATGACCCATCCACCTTGGATTTCCTTACATGGCATGGCTCATAGTTTCATTGACTTAGACAAGGATGTGGTCCATGTGATTAGATTGGTTAGTTTTCTGTGATTCTGGTTTTCATTCTGTTGGTGATGGACAGGGAGGCCTGGCGTGCTGCGATTCATGGGGTCGCAAAGAGACACGACTGAGCAACTGATATGATCTGATTTATTTTATTTTTATTGAATGGAGAATCCTTTAAATGTATAGTGATTTACAAAATTCAAAAGTTTCACACACATGATTTCATATAATTTCGTAACTTTCTTCCCATACCCCTGTATTGCCCCTCCCTCTTCCCACTCTGCCACCCAGTGGTACACACGTTTGTTCTCTGTATCTGTGAGTCTGCTTCTCTTTTGCTATGTTCACTAGTTTGCTATATTTTTAAATTCCACATTTAAGTGATATAATACAGTATTTGCCTTTCTCTGTCTGACTTAGTATTACTTAGCTTAATGCCCTCCAAGTCCTTCTATGTTTCTGCCAATGGCAAAAATTCCCTTATTTTTTTTGTGGCTGAGCATTATTGCATTATATTACATGCCATATCTTCTTTACTCATTCATTCATAGGTAGACACTTAAGTTGCTTCCTTATCTTGGCAATTTTAAGTAACATTATTATGAACATTGGGGTACATGTATCTTTGTGAATTAGGTTTTTGTTTGTTTTGGGTATATACCCAAGAGTGGAATTGCTGGGTCATATGGTAGTTTCAATTTTAGATTTTCTTTTTTTTTTTTTTTTTGAGAAACCTCCATACTGTTTCCACTCCAGTTTAAATTTCTTGAACCAGTTTATATTCCCACCAGCAGTATAATGGTGTTCCCTTTTCTCTACATACTTGCAACATTTGTTATTTGTGGGTTTGGGTTTTTGTTTTTTGTTTTTTTTTGTGATAACCGGTCTGTCAGGTGTGATGATATTTCATTGTGATTTTTATTTGCATTTCCCTGATAATTAGTGATGTTGAGCATTTTTTCATGTGCCTTTTGGCCATCTGCATTTCCTCTTTGGAAAAATGAGCTCTGTTCATTTTTAATTAGGTTGTTTGATTTTTTGCTATTGAGCTGTATGAGCTGTTAATATATGTTGAATATTAACCCCTTATTGGTCATATCATTTGCAAATATCTTTTTTTGTCCATGGTTTCCTTTGCTGTGCAAAATCTTTTGAAATTAATTAGGTTCCATTTATTTATTTTTGCTTTTGTTCCCATTACTCTAGGAGGCAGGTCCAAAAAAGTATTGCTGAGACTTATGTCAAAGAATTCTGCCTATATTTTCCTCTAGGAGTTTTATAGTATCCAATCTTACATTTAGATCTTTATTTCATTTTGAGTTTATTTCTATATATTGTTTTACAGAATGTTCTCATTTCATTCTTTCATATGTAGCTGTCTAGTTTTCCTTGTACCACTTATTGAAGGGACTGTCTTTTCTCCATTGTATATTCTTGCCTTCTTTGACACAGATTAACTGGCCTTAGTGTGTGGGTTTATTTCTGGTTCTCTGTTTTCATCTGTTGATCTATGTCTCTGTTTTTGTGCCAGTACCATTCTTTTGATTACTTTTTAGTGTGCAATTATATGTTTCTTATCTCATTTACTCCTCAAAACTTTGTGCAAATAACTATATACATTTTACAAAATAAATAAAGTTTGAGGGAAATAATATAATCTACAAAATTACCCATATGCACTATTTGATTCTCATAGTACAGCTCTCAAGGAGATATTACTGGTAACCCTAAAGCCTGGAGGCTCTTCAGACTTCTTTACTTGGTATAATGCTGAAGACCACAAACTGACTACAAGGGAGTAAGCAGACCTGCCACTTTGAATAACTCCAGAAAGTAGAGTTCATCTTTTATATGAGAGTGTTGTCCTGAATTGTGTAATGCATACAATATATTAGGATGTTTCTGTTTGCAAGTAACTAAATTCCTTCTAAAAATTACACTGCTATAAATGAGATTTATTGCCTGACAGATGGGGAGAACAAGGAAAAGTCAGAATTGATTATGTTGTTTTGATTCATCATTTCATGGCCACCATTAAGATCCTGTTCTCTCTGCTCTTGGACTTCCAGAACAGGTAAAATTAATTTCAATGTATGATTGCTATTGAGTATTTCCATGACTGCAGCCACGTACAGGGAGAAATAAGGCTGGTGTCCTCTAATATATTCATTTTCTAAGGCTGCCAAAACACATCACCACAAACTGGGTGCCTTAAAATGGCAGAAATACATTTCTCACAGTTCCAGAGTCCAAATTAAGATGTCAGAAAGGCCATATTCCTTCAGGCAGAGGAACCTGGCTGGCTACAGTGCATAGGCTTGCAAAGAGTTGGACACGACTGAGCACGCACACACACACATGTAAGGCCATATTCCCTCCTATGACTAGGGAAGTGTTCTTTTTGTATTCCTGTCACTATTTTTTTTTTTCTGGCTTTGAATCTCCTTTTTATTTCAAAAAAATTATAGTTCCAAGGGACTTCCCTGGTGGTCCAGTGGTTAAGACTCTGCACTGCCAATGCAGGGGTTTCCGTTTCAATCTTTGTTCACATTACTAAATTCCCGTATGCCGTGTAAAATAGCCAAAACTTTAAAAAAAAAAAGAATTAAAATTAGTTTTTTAAAAATTGAAATTCTACATGTTGAGCACTTAATAGGCTCACTATGCCTTTTCCTTCCATATTCTAGTTTTCTTTTTGTGGGCACTGCCTGCTTGCACTGCCATCCAGGGCTCAGTGGCCTGTGCGGGTGGGGCCAGGTGCAGGGGGCCTCACAGCCCATGCTCTGGCCCTTCTCCTTAGAGGTTCTGACTTGAGTCCAGCCTGGGTGAGCCTCCTTGCTAAGGTTCTGCAGCCACTGCAAGTTGGGGTACACATTCTCCCCTAGCCACTCCACTGAGTCTTGTCTGGGTAGAAGGTGCCCTGCAGGGTGGCCTCCCAGCCATGTAGGATGGCTCCTGGCATTCCTTAGCTTGTGGCAGCCTGATCTCTGTCTGTCTTCACATGGCTTTTGACCAAAACAACCTTAAGGTTTCCCTCAGCCTGACTTAAATTTTAGACAGGTCTCTCGACTGAGCAACTTTGCTTTCACTTTTCATTTTCATGCATTGGAGAAGGAAATGGCAACCCACTCCGGTGTTCTTGCCTGGAGAATCCCAGGGACGGGGGAGCCTGGTGGGCTGCCATCTATGGGCTCGCACAGGGTCAGACACGACTAAAGCGACTTAGCAGCAGCAGCAGCTCCCTGCTATTAGCCCCACCCCTACCCACTTCCCTCTTACTCTGGCCCTACAGAATGAAGCCAGGTGGCCTAACTCCAGAAGTCAGTACTCTTCCTTTTCTAAGAGCATTTATTTTGGAAACCTTGTAATTTCAATTTGTTTCTCTGCCCCTTTGCATCATTTTCACAGCTCCTTGACAGATTTACAACCTAGGACCATCCTTCTCAAGCACCTGAGAGCCATCCCTTTGAAATGTGGCCATTTAGGAAGACTAAGCCCCATCTCCCAGTCTCTGTGGGAGAGTAGGATCCTCACCTAGGTGGGCATATATGTAAGAAAGTTTACTTGTCCTTTGGGTAAGGCCAATTAGCCAACACTATCTGAATGATTTTCACCCCACCCACCCTAGATGTTAAAACTCTCTTGCCATTTGTTTTTCCCAAAGTTGAGCTCAGACCAAGTTTTAGCCTCTCTCCTCTATAGGGGCTTACCAGGTAGCACTGGTGTTAAATAATCCACTTGCCAATGCAGGAGACATAAAAGATAAGGGTCCCATCCCTTAGTCAGGAAGATTCCCTGGAGGAGGGGGCATGGCAACCCACTCCAGTATTCTTGCCTGGAGACTCCCATGGACAGAGGAGCCTAGTGGGCTGTAGTACATAGGGTTGCAAAGAGTCAGTTACAACTGAGCACACATTCACACACCCTTATCACAATGCCCTTTAATGAAACCTCCCTTGACTGTTTAACTTTGACCTGCACAACATTTGCTTTGATATCTCTGACCTATGTTTGTCTATGTGTCACCTCCTCTCCTTGTAAGGACATGAGTCGTTGGATTTAAGGGTCTCCCTAAATCCAGCAGGATTCTTCTGGAGATTCTTAACTAACTTCATCTGCAAAAAACACTGTTTCTAAAACACATTCTAAGGTTCTAAGAGAACACTGATTTGTGCTTAACACTCTTCAACCCCATTATATGAAGGCTATTTCCTATATTTCTTTAGAAAACCTACTCTCTTGTATCATTGTCTGAATTGGGACATATACCCATTCTCAGCCCAATCCAGTTGGCCAAGAGAATGTCACTGAGGCCTGATTGGATTAAAACTGAGTTAAGAAAATCAGTCATCACAGTAAATTGTCTTTGTTGAGTTAAAAGAGGACTTGACTCCACCTCTTCCTCTTGCCCCACCCCCATCCCCTTTTCCCTTCTTCTTCTCCTCCTCCTAAATATTTGTGGCACAGAAGCCTCTTCAGCTATGCCAAATTGACACTAAATCAACCACAAGTACGTAAGTGTTAGTCGCTCAGTTGTGCCCAACTCTCTGCGACCCCATGGACTGTAGCCCACCAGGCTCCTGTGTCCATGAGATTTTCCAGGCAAGGATACTGGAATGGGTTGCCATTTCCTTCTCCAGGGGATCTTCCCAACCCAGGGATCGAACCCAGGTCTCCTGCACTGCAGGCAGATTCTTTACCAACTGAGCTACAAGGGAAGCCCAAAATCCATAGATAATTACTAAATATGGGGTCTAGTTGTAGTCCAATAAAACTTTTTTTATAAAAATAGAGAAGGGGTGGATTTGGCCAGTGTAATAATTTGTCAACCCTGGATGAAACAATTAATCTTCACTTCCCTGAGCTGGGTAAGCAGTGATGCCACTTTTTCAAAATTATGGAAAAGAGAGAACGGAAGCCAGTACTTGCCAAAGTATTTCTGACGAACTTAACTTCATTTTCATGGTTTTATATTCAAAGAAACCTTTCAGCCATCTCTGACTTACACAGATACCATTAATTAAGTAAACTTCACTATAATGATTTTAGGCAGAAATTCTGTCTACTTAGTACATCACAGAATAGCAGAGCCTATGTTAAAAGTGTAGAGAATATAAAAGATTATAGAGAATATAAAAGACTAAAGAGCCTCTTGATGAAGGTGAAAGAGGAGAGTAAAAAAGCTGGCTTAAAACTCAACATTCAAAAAACGAAGATCATGGCATTCAGTCCCATCACTTCTTGGCAAATAGATGGGGAAATAATGGGAACAGTGACAAAATTTATTTTATTAGGCTCCAAAATCACTGCAGATGGTGACTGTAGCCATGAAATTAAAAGACTTTTGCTCCTTGGAAGAAAGGCTATGACCAACCTAGACAGTATATTAAAAAGCAGAGACATTACTTTGCCAACAAAGGTCCGTCTAGTCAAAGCTATGGTTTTTCCAGTAGTCATACATGGATGTAAGAACTGGACTATAAAGAAAGCTGAGCACTGAAGGATTGATGCTTTTGAACTGTGATGTTGGAGAAGATTCTTGAGAGTCCCTTGGACTGCAAGGAGGTCCAACCAGTCTATCCTAAAGGAAATCACTCCTGAATATTCACTGGAAGGACTGATGCTGAAGCTGAAACTCCAATACTCTGGCCACCAAATGTGAATAACTGACTCACTGGAAAAGACCCTGATTCTGGAAAAGATTGAAAGCAGGAGGAGAAGGGGCCAACAGAGGATGAGATGGTTGGATGGCATTACCACCTCGATGGACATGAGTTTGAGCAAGTTCCCGGAGTTGGTGATGGATAGGGAAGCGTGGCATGCTACAGTCCGTGGGGTCGCAAAGAGTCAGACACGACTAAGTGACTAAACTGATATAAAATAAGATATTTTTATTCATTCTGTGCCCATGACTCTATCCTTCTTTTTTTTCCAATAACAGCACAGTGAAACAACACATTTTCTTCCAGGTAAAATGCTTTAGTCTATGTGAGTGCCTTCGTGTGTGTATGTGTGCCCTCGTATACGTGTGTTTTGCTTTGAGAGAGTCAATTCCTTGGCAGGTTGATAAGAAGTTTGGGGGTCCCCAAGGAGAGAGGGGTCTGGAATTCTCAAGGAGGAGAAAAGGACAAAGGTTTTGTTTTGGTTTGTTTTTTTTTTCCCTCTGCATTCCTTAGTGTTAGTCACATAAAATGTTTTTATCTTTAAGCCTGGAACTGATGATTACACAACAAACTCTGTACTAAGGATTATATAACAACAATGTATCCTGCTTGGGGGCAGTTTCTCCTTCCTGAAAACCTTCTGGCTAATCCTGTTATCTTAATGGGAGCAGGTTTAATAAGATCTTTACAATCTCCAGGTATTCTTATGATTCATTGTAATAACTAATTAAAAGGTATATAACTCCATTGATAACACTAGCAAGCGGGTACTCTTTCTGTCCCCTTCTGACATCTATGTCAGAAGCTTTCTCTATTCACTTTATACTTTAATAAAACTCTATTACACTTGATGGCAAAGACTAATAGAGTTTTGCCAAGAAAATGCACTGGTCATAGCAAATACCCTCTTCCAACAACACAAGAGAAGACTCTATACATGGACATCAGCAGCTGGTCAACACCAAAATCAGATCAATTATATTCTTTGCAGCCAAAGATGGAGAAGCTCTATACAATCAGCAAAAACAAGACCAGGAGCTGACTGTGGCTCGGACCATGAACTCCTTATTGCCAAATTCAGACTGAAATTGAAGAAAGTAGAGAAAACTACTAGACCATTCAGGTATGACCTAAATCAAATCCCATATGATTATACAGTGGAAGTGAGAAATAGATTTAAGGGCCTAGATCTGATAGATAGAGTGTGATGAACTATGGAATGAGGTTCGTGACATTGTACAGGAGACAGGGATCAAGACCATCCCCATGGAAAAGAAATGCAAAAAAGCAAAATGGCTGTCTGGGGAGGCCTTACAAATAGCTGTGAAAAGAAGAGAAGCGAAAAGCAAAGGAGAAAAGGAAAGATATAAACATCTAAATGCAGAGTTCCAAAGAATAGCAAGAAAAGATAAGAAAGCCTTCTTCAGCGATCAATGCAAAGAAATAGAGGAAAACAACAGAATGGGAAAGACTAGGGATCTCTTCAAGAAAATCAGAGATACCAAAGGAACATTTCATGCACAGATGGGCACGATAAAGGACAGAGATGGTGTGGACCTAACAGAAGCAGAAGATATTAAGAAGAGGTGGCAAGAATATACAGAAGAACTGTATAAAAAAGAGCTTCAAGACCTAGATAATCATGATGATGTGATCACTGACCTAGAGCCAGACATCTTGGAATGTGAAGTCAAATGGGCCTTAGAAAGCATCACTACGAACAAAGCTAGTGGAGGTGATGGAATTCCAGTGGAGCTATTCCAAGTCCTGAATGATGATGCTGTGAAAGTGCTACACTCAATATGCCAGCAAATTTGGAAAACTCAGCAGTGGCCACAAGATTGGAAAAGGTCAGTTTTCATCCCAATCCCAAAGAAAGGCAATGCCAAGGAGTGCTCAAACTACCGAACAATTGCACGTGACTGCAGCCATGAAATTAAAAGACACTTGCTCCTTGGAAGGAAAGTTATGACCAACCTAGATAGCATATTCAAAAGCAGAGACATTACTTTACCAACAAAGGTTTGCCTAGTCAAGGCTATGGTCTTTCCTGTGGTCATGTATGAATGTGAGAGCTGGACTGTGAAGAAGGCTGAGCACCGAAGAATTGATGCTTTTGAACTGTGGTGTTGGAGAAGACTCTTGAGAGTCCCTTGGACTGCAAGAAGATCCAACCAGTCCATTCTGAAGGAGATCAATCCTGGAATTTCTTTAGAAGGAATGATGCTAAAGCTGAAACTCCAGTATTTTGGCCACCTCATGCGAAGAGTTGACTCATTGGAGAAGACTCTGATGCTGGGAGGGATTGGGGGCAGGAGGAGAAGGGGACGACAGAGGATGAGATGGCTGGATGGCATCACTGACTCGATGGATGCGAGTCTGAGTGACCTCCGGGAGCTGGTGATGGACAGGGAGGCCTGGCGTGCTGCGGTTCATGGGGTCGCAAAGAGTCGGACACGACTGAGCGACTGATCTGATCTGATCTGACACTTGATGGATGTGAGTCTGAGTGACCTCCGGGAGCTGGTGATGGACAGGGAGGCCTGGCGTGCTGCTGTTCATGGGGTCGCAAAGAGTCAGACACGACTGAGCGACTGATCTGATCTGATCTGAAAACTCTATTACACAAAAGCTCTGAGTTATCAAGCCTCGTCTCTGGCCCCAGATTGAATTCTTCTCCTCTGGAGGCCAAGAGTGCTGGCGTCTTTCACGGTTCAGCAACAACTTTTCATCTTCCTCACTGTTACAATTGTTAACAAGATTCTCTTTTTATAAAGAGAAAGTTTAACATAGTGGTGGAATAATGCAGTCTCAGAAATCAGGCTGACATAAATTTCAAACTTGGGTTTTTTAACAGTTATCTTGCATAATTTATTATGTGTACCTTAGTTTCCTGATCTATGAAATAATGTATGCAGTAGTACCTATCTCATTGGGTTATTTCAGTGATTAAAGAATGAATCCATCCTAAACAGTACTGGCATGCTATTGTACCATAAGCTTTCAAGAAATCCCAGTTACAATTTTTATTATTATTATTATTTTTTATTAATGAGAAATTGTCAAATCTTCCATGACTTTTAAGTGTCATATCTAGGCTTTGAATCAAGTCTTACAGTACAGACTTTTTTCCTACCATAAAGGGCTTGCATTATTAAAACATTTTAGTTTTAATATTTCAGCCATCAGTAAGCCTGTCTGAATAATCTGTGATTCATTTTTTTGTTCAACAATTTTCTCATGCAGATATTTTCAAATTTTATAGTTATTAAAAATATAATTACTTAAAAACTTGTTTTATAATCAACTCATAAAAAGAAATTAATTTTTAGGACAAATTTATATGTATTTTTTCTAAAGTAAATCTATGCTTATTTGTAGAGACTGATTTATTTTAAACTTCAGGTGTAAAGAATTGAATTATCTCACTCAGTTGGTCTATGAAAGATTATATAAATTCCCCGTCCCCCATAGCAACCAACTGAGTGATTCAACATGCATGTTTTTGTTTCCATATGTTCTTACATAATGGGTGTTTTTACTTTGTGGTCATGTACCTTTATGTAGGGCTTCCCTTGTAGCTTAGTTGGTAAAGAATCTGCCTGCAATGCAGGAGACCTTGGTTCGATTCTTGGGTTGGGATGATTCCCTGGAGAAGGAAATGGCAGCCTGCTCCAGTATTCTTGCCAGGAGAATCCCATGGACAGAGGAGCCTGGCAGGCTACAGTCCGTGGGGTCACAAGAGTCAGAGACAACTTAGCGACTAAACCACTACCACCACCTTTATGTAAATGGGTTCTTCTCAGGTGGAGCTAGTAATAAAGAACCCAGCTGCCAATGCAGGAGACATAAGAGATGCCGGTTCAATCCCTGGGTTGGGAAGATCCCTGGAGGAGGAAATGGTAACCTACTCCAGTATTCTTGCCTAGGGAATCCCAATGACAGAGGAGCCTGGGGGATTATAGTCCATAGAGTTGCAGAGTCAGACATGATTGAAGTGACTTAACATGCAGGCACGCACCTTTATGTAAATAGTGTAATGGCAGGGATTGTGAATTTTCTACAAAAATTCATCATCCCATTATTTAGTAGGAATAGAATTATATGCTCCATTTCCATTTCCTCTGTATTTTTGTGTCCATGAGTAATGGAAACAGAAGCTGTGGAAAACACTTCCAAGTCTGAACCTTTGAATATTAGGCATTTTCTTCTCATTTCCCTGCTCTCTGCTACCCAGACATGGAAATACTACAGTTTAAACCAGGCAAGTAACAACAAGGCTCCAAAGCATTGCCTCTCCAAGTGCTCTTCCCAGACTCACAACATCAGCACCACAAGTGGAAATTGTTAATAACTGTGAGCAATGTAGATTCTCAGGTCCAAGACAGACCTACTGAGTTAGAGACCCTGAGGTCGGACTGACAATTTCTGCATTAACTCTACAAGTATTTCTAATATGTATTGCAGCTTGAGAACCACAAAGCAGGAAGATAGACAAGGACATGAGTCTCCATTGCTATAGACAATGACTGTCTATAGCAAAGGCCAGCAAAACTTTTTCTGCAAAATGTAGTAGTATTATAGGCTCTTATTCTCTTCTTCTTCCCCCTTGTCCTCTTCCTCCTCCTCTTGCTGCTTCTCTTACTTCATCTAACAGTCATTTATTATTTTAAAATCCATTCTTAGGTAGTCACAGGTTGAACAAAAATAAGCTGGTACAGAGTAGAAGAGCTGTTGGACCTTGGGCAGATTACTCAAGAGAAAAGCAAATATTTGTATTTTGAAGCACTGTATTTTTGGGTCTCTTTGTTACAAAGACTTAATTTAGACTTTGAGTGACAGGGGAAGTGGAGGTATATATTTTATTTTGTTTTTCACTTTTTTTTTTAAGTCAGTACTAAAATTCTAGGATTCATTCACTTTTAATTTTGTATATTTAGTCTGTTTATGTTTATGGCTCTATTTAGTCCATTGATTCTAACTATGGCAAAGTTAGAATGTGTTGTACCCTTAACCACAATTTGCCTGTGTTTCTACAGATCACTTCCAATTCCCCGGTGCCACATAGCATATAATCCACTCATGTCTTTGTTGGAACTGTGTAGACATATCTCTAGTTAATATATCTAGGAGTTGAATGTTTGGATCATATATTCATTTGACAAGTTTTTCTGTTTTCATCTCCACACTGATTGCTCTAGTTTACTCTCACTCCAGAAGTAAAGGAGTACCGTGTATCTAGCATATTGCCAACTCTTAATTTACTCCGTGTTCTCAGGTAGCCATCCAAAAAGGTGAAAAGAGATATTTCATTCCTTCATTTCTTAGGTGCCTACAAACAAAGCTTATCAGTGCCTTCCATTCACTTAAAAATATTTAAGATACATTATTTTTGTAATACATACTCTAGTGATAAAAATAGGTGAGTATATTTGAAACATGTTTTAAGTAGAATTACTCAATTCATATACAGACAGATATAAAATGATAAATAGAAACAGAAAAAGGACATATAATAAATATTATATACACCCAACTACATAAATACATGGGTTCAATCCTTGCATTGGGAAAATCTCCTGGACGAGGGCATAGCAATCCATTCCAGTACTCTTGCCTTGATGGACAGAGGAGTCTGGCGAGCTACAGTCCATGGGGTCGCAAAGAATCAGATGACTGAGCTACTAAGCACATACACACATATAAATACACATAGGAAAGAGCAAGAATTTAAAAGGGAATGTCTTTGGGAGCAAAGTATTCTGTAAGAACTTTGGGAGAATGTGGACATTGAACTTGACAACATTGATAGGCAGCATTATTTTATTTATTTCTGTTAATAATGTCATAATTCAGCATATGATTGTACTTTTATTTGTATCATCACTCCCTAATTGTTAAATTTTTTTTTCTGATTTTTGCTATTGTAAGGAATAATACAGGGAGTAAATTGAAGTTGCTCAGTCATGTCCAACTCTTTGCAACCCCATGGACTGAGGCCTGCCAGGCTGCTCATCCTTGGGCTTTTACAGGCAAGAATACTGGAGTGGGTTGTCAGTTCCTTCTCCAGGGACGATGACTAAATAAACCTCATAAGCAAATCTTTCTGCACATCCATAACTGTACTTTTAGAGAAATTCCTGGAAGTAATATTGCCGGGGAAAATGATATAAACATTTTAAAATGCATAAATGCATACTAAAAAATATTTTCTGATGAGGTGTTCCCAGTTTCTCCTTCTATAAATAATCATGTCTATATATATATATATATATATATATATATATATATATATATATATATATATATATAAATAGATATAGATATATATTTAAAGGTGTTTACACTGCTTTTACTTGCACTTTATTTTAAGATATTTCTAAAATTTCATATAACAAATTATATCTAATATATAGGACAACTAAAAATAATGGTACTAATAAATTTTTTCAATTTTCAATGACTATATCCATAATTTGAGAAATGAATTTACCTTTGAAATTCACTAACCTTGCTGCATTCTCTAGAGGTTTGAAATTTTTTGCTTACCATTTTTTCCCATTAATTTTTACTTTACCATATGTGTTGATATTGCATGTATACATACATGTAAGTATATTACACACATACATATATGAATATATATGTATTTCAATATTGTTGTTGTTCACTCCCTCAGTCATGTCTGACGTTTTGTGACCCCATGGTCGCAGCACACTAGGTTTCCTTGTCCTTAACCATCTCCTGGAGCTTGTTCAAACTCATGTCCATTGAGTTGGTGAGGCCATCCAACCATTTCATCCTCTGTTGTTGACTTTTCCTCCTGCCTTCAGTCTTTCCCAGCATGAGGGTCTTTTCCAATAAGTCCTCTCTTGCATCAAGTAGCTAAAGTATCGGAGCTTCAGCAACAGTCCTTCCAATGAATATTCAGGACTGATTTCCTTTAGGATTGACTGGTTTAATCTCCTTGAGGTCCAAGGGTCTCTCAAAATTCTTCTACAACACCACAGTTCAATAACATAAATTCTTTGGCACTCAGCCTTCTTCACAGTCCAACTCTTACATTCATACATGACTACTGGAAAAACCATAGCTTTGATTATATGGACCTTTGTTGGCAAAGTAATGTCTCTGCTTTTTAATATGCTGTCTAGTTTCATCATAGCTTTTCTTCCAAGGAACAAACATCTTTTAATTTCATGGCTGGAGTCACCATCTGCAGTTAATTTGGACCCCAAGAAAGTAAAGTCTCTCACTGTTTCCATCGTTTCCCCATCTATTTGCCATGGAGTGATACAATGCCATGATCTTAGCTTTTTGAATGTTGAGCTTTAGGCCACCTTTTTCACTCTCCTCTTTCACTTTCATCAAGAGGCTCTTTAGTTGTTCTTCACTTTCTGCCATAGGAATGACGTCATCTGCATATCTGAGGTTATTGATATTTCTCCCGGCAATCTTGATTCCAGCCTGTGCTTCATCCAGCCCAGAATTTCTCATGATATACTCTGCATATAAGTTAAATAAGCAGGGTGACAATATGCAGCCTTGATGTACTCTTTTCCCAGTTTTGAACCAGTCTATTTTTCCATGTCCCATCCTAACTTATGCTTCTTGACCTGCTCTCAGGTTTCTCAGGAGGCAGGTAAGGTGGTATGATATTCCCAACTCTTTAAGAATTTTCCACAGTTTGTTGTGATCCACACAATCAAAGATGTTAGTGTAGTCAATGAAGTAGAAGTAGATACTTTTCTGAATTCCTTGCTTTTTCAATGATCCAACAGATGTTGGCAATTTGATCTCTGGTTCCTCTGCCTTTTCTAAATCAAGTTTGAACATCTGAAAGTTCTCAGGTCACATAATGTTGAAGCCTGGCTTGGAGAATTTTGAGCATTACTTTGCTAGTGTGTAAGTTGAGTACAATCATGCGGTAGTTTGAACATGCTTTTGCATTGCCTTTCTTTGGGATTGGAATGAATACTGACCTTTTCCAGTCCTGTGGCTACTGCTGAGTTTTCCAAATGTGCTGGCATATTGAGTGCAGCACTTTCACAGCATCCTCTTTTAGGATTTGAAACAGCTCAATTGGAGTTCCATCACCCCCATTAGCTTTGTTTGTAGTGATGCTTCCCAAGTCCCACTTGACTTCACACTCCCAGGATGTCTGGCTCTAGGTGAGTGATCACACCATCATGGTTACCTGGGTCGTGAAGATCTTTTTTGTGTATTCTGTGTATTCTTGCAACCTCTTCTTCTGTTGCAACCTTCAAATCTTCTGTTTCTGTTAGGTCCATACTGTTTCTCTCCTTTATTGTGTCCATCTTTGCATGAAATGTTCCCTTGATATCTCTAATTTTCTAGAAGAGATCTTTTTCCCATTCTATTGTTTTCCACTATTTCTTTGCACTGGTCCCTGAGGACGGCTTTCTTATCTCTCCTTGCTATTCTTTGGAATTATTTATTCAGATGGGTGTATATTTCCTTTTCTCCTTTGCTTTTAGTTTCTCTTCTTTTCTCTGCTATTTGTAAGGCCTATTCAGACAGACATTTTGGGCTTTTGCATTTCTTTTTCTTGGGGATGGTTTTGATCACTACCTCCTGTACAATGTTACAAACGTCCATCCATAGATCTTCAGGCATTCTGTCTGTTAGATCTAATCCTTGGAATCTATTTGTCACTTCCACTGTATAATCATAAGGGATTTGATTTATATCATACCTGAATTGAATGGTTTAGTGCTTTTTCGTACTTTCTTCAATAAGTCTGAATTTGGCAATAAGGAGTTCATGATCTGAGTCACAGTCAGTTTCCAGTCTTGATTCGCTGATTGTAAAGAACTTCTCCATCTTTGACTGCAAGGAATATAATCAATCTGATTTTGGTGTTGACTATCTGGTGATGTCCTGTGTAGAGTGTTCTTTTGCGTTGTTGGAAGAGGTTGTTTGCTATGACCAGTGTTTTCTCTTGGCCAAACTCTGTGAGCCTTTGCTCTGCTTCGTTTTGTACTCCAAGGCCAAACTTACCTGTTACTCCAGGTATTTCTTGACTTCCTACTTTTTCATTCAGTCCCCTATGATTAAAAGGTCATTTTTTGTTGTTGTTGTTTAAATAGGAAAAATTTTAAATCTACTTATTTACTGAAGGATAATTACTTTACAGAATTTTGTTGTTTTCTGTCAAGCCTTAACATGAATTAGGACATCTGTTTTTGGTGTTAGTTCTAGCATGTCTTGTATGTCTTCCTAGAACCGTTCAACTTCCGATTCTTCAGCGTTAGTTGTTGGGACATAGACTTAGATTGCTGTTTCCCTTGGAACCCAACAGAGATCATTCTGTCATTTTGGACATTGCATCCAAGAACTGCATTTTGGACTCTTATTGACTATCCAGGGTATTCTATTTCTAAGTGATTCTTACACATAGTAGTAGATAGAATGGTCATCTGAATTAAATTCACCCATCCCAGTCCATTTTAGTTCACTGATTCCTAAAATGATGTTCACTCTTGCCATCTCTTGTTTGAAGATATATTTCAATATATTTTGCAATATATATTGATTGGCTGATTTCAATATGTATGTTGAAGATTTATGCTATAGTTATTATTCTATTACTTATTTGGGGGTTAAGTATTATGTTAGTTAATTTAATTTATGTAGCTGGTTCCTTATTCAAATCATGCATAACATTCCATTCTGGTTATATTCTACAATTTATTTATTCATCATTTTTTTAAGCAATTTTGTTTTTACAATTGCATTGTTATCTGCTGTGATACTTGGAATAATTTTATATGTGTCTTTTGGGGGATAGGAACAAAAGTTTCTCTCGGGTGTATCAGTTCAGTTCAGTTGCTCAGTGGTATCCGACTCTTTGTGACCCTATGGACTGCAGCACAGCAGGCCTCCCTGTCCATTACCAGCTCCAAGAGCTCACTCAAACTCAAGTTTGTCACGTCAGTGATGCCATCCAACCTCTCATCCTCCATCATCCCCTTCTTGTCCTACCTTCAGTCTTTCCCAGCATCAGGGTCTTTTCTAATGAGTCAGCTTTTGCATCAAGTAGCCAAAGTATTGGAGTTTCAGCTTCAGCATCAGTACTTCCAATGAATATTCAGGGCTGATTTGCTTTAGGATGGACTGGTTGGATCTCCTTGCAGTCCAAGGGACTCTCAAGAATCTTCTCCAACACCACAGTTCAAAAGCATCAATTCTTTGGTGCTCAGCTTTCTTTATAGTCCAGCTCTCACATCCACACATGACCATTGGAAAAACCATAGCTTTGACCAGATGTACCTTTGTTGGCAAAGTAATGTCTCTGCTTTTTAATATGCTGTCTAGGCTGATCATAATTTTTTTCCAAGGAGTAAGCGTCTTTTAATTCATAGGAATAAAATCACTAAGTCATAGTCTAGAAGTGTTAGCAAACTTCATTCTGACAAGGAACTGATAACTCTTTGTAGATTTCAAGCACAATTAGTACTCTTTTAGATTCAGTATTTTCAGAATTCTTTAAAAATTTCATGTTATTATCAGTTAATCCTGAAATTTGTCAACAGAGATCTACAGTGTCAAAGCTATGGTTTTTCCAATACTCATATACAGATGTGAGTTGGACCATAAAGAAGGCTGAGCACCAAATAATTGATGCTTTTGAACTGTGGTGCTAGAGAAGATTCTTGAGTACCTTGGACTGCAAGGAGATCAAACCAGTCAATCCTAAAGGAAATCAACCCTGACTATTCATTGGAAGGACTGATGCTGAAGCTGAAGCACCAATATTTGGCCACCTATTGCGAAGAGCTGACTTATTAGAAAAGACCCTGATGCTGGGAAAGATTGAGGGCAGGAGGAGAAGGGGGCTACAGAGGATGAGGTGGCTGGATGACATCACTGACTCAATGGACATGAGTCTGAGCAAACTCTGGGAGATAGTAAAGGACAGGGACGCCCGGTGTGTTGCAGTTCTTGCGGTTGCAAAGAGTCAGACACAACTGAGTGACTGAACAGCTACAAGTACTGAGAATTACATTTTCACCATTCTTTTATTTACCTTGGGACCTGATCATTTCCTCATGCATAATTTCCTCACACAGTAGAGATAATAATGTGTCTAGATGTGATATCCAATATCTGAAAACATATCAATCACCATCAGGAATAGGCATGTGAGTAAAATGCAGTTGTTTTTCTTTAACTCAACTAACTTCACTCTATAACACAGACAAAAACAGTGCTAGACTATTTGAGGTGTTTAATTTTTATACGCAGGAGATATGTATGCATGATCATTCACACATGTGATACAGAGATGGATTATGTTGTGTGTGTGTATGTGTGTGTAAGGTGGCTTAATGGTTAATTTGGGATCTGCATTGGTCATTGCTGAGAGGCCTCCTGTTCTCATCTGCCATTCCCTTGAGCTAAGTGCAGAAAAGACTAAGCAGTAGGAGAAAATGAAAGAAAGAAAAAGAGAGAGGAAACTCCAACCCATTAATATTTCAAAATTTTATCCTGTCAAATAAATTAAATGATTCAGAACTAGAAGCCACAAATATCCTGCATTTCTCTAGCAATGTAAATGAAATAAAATAGCTTTTCTATATACACTTAAGCACTACTATGAATATTTTCCATAGATTAAAAGAAATATGAATACCAGAAATAAAAATCAGCAACATCATAAATGAAGTACCATAAGGAAAAACTAAGACTGCAGTTCATGGGGTCGCAAAGAGTCAGACATGAGTAGGTGACTGAACTGAAGGAAATAGGAGAAACACAGAGAGAGAAAGAATGGAAACTAAGGATAGACAAGAAAATAGAAAAATGAAATATATAAATTGTCAACAATGGGAATTAAAATTTCCTTGGGTTTTTGTTAGGTCCATGAATCAAGGCAAATTGGAAGTGGTCAAACAGGAGATGGTATGAGTGAACACTGACATTTTAGGAATCAGTGAACTAAAATGGACTGGAATGGGTGAATTTAACTCAGAAAACCATTATATCTACTACCGTGGGCAAAAATCCCTTTGAAGAAATGGAGTAGCCATCATAGTAAGCAAAAGAGTCCAAAATGCATACTTGGATACAATCTCAAAAATGACAGAATGATGTCTGTTTTCCAAAGCATATCATTCAATACACAGCAATTCAAGTTAATGCCCTGACTAGTAATGCTGAAGAAGCTGAAGTTGAACAGTTCTGTGAAGACCTACAAGATCTTCTAGAACTAACACCCCCAAAAAGATGTCCTTCTCATTATAGGGGACTGGAATGCAAAAGTAGGAAATCAAGAAATACCTGGACTAACAGGCAAATTTGGCCTTGGAGTAAAAAATGAAGCAGAGCAAAGGCTAACAGTGTTTTGGCAGGAGAACCCACTTGTCATAGCAAACACTCTCTTCCAACAACACAAAAAAAGACTCTACACATGGACATCACTAGATGGTCAATCAGATCAGATCAGTTGCTCAGTCGTGTCCGACTCTTTGCGACCCCATGAATCGCAGCACGCCAGGCCTCCCTGTCCATCACCATACTTCACTGAGACTCACGTTCATCAAGTCAGTGATGCCATCCAGCCATCTCATCCTCTGTCATCCCCTTCTCCTCTTGTCACCAATTCCTCCCAGCATCAGAGTTTTCTCCAATGAGTCAAGTCTTCTCATGAGGTGGCCAAAGTACTGGAGTTTCAGCTTTAGCATCATTCCTTCAAAAGAAATCCCAGGGCTGATCTCCTTCAGAATGGACTGGTTGGATCTCCTTGCAGTCCAAGGGACTCTCAAGAGTCTTCTCCAACACCACAGTTCAAAAGCATCAATTCTTCAGTGCTCAGCCTTCTTCACAGTCCAACTCTCACATCCATACATGACCATAGGAAAAACCATAGCCTTGACTAGACGAACCTTTGTTGGAAAAGTAATATTTCTGCTTTTGAATATGCTATCTAGGTTGGTCATAACTTTCCTTCCGAGGAGTAAGCATCTTTTAATTTCAAGGCTGCAGTCACCATCTGTAGTGATTTTGAAGCCCTGAAAAACAAAGTCTGACACTGTTTCCACTGTTTCCCCATCTATTTCCCATGAAGTGATGGGACCAGATGCTATGATCTTTGATTTCTGAATGTTGAGCTTTAAGCCAACTTTTTCACTCTCCTCTTTCACTTTCATCAAGAGGCTTTTGAGTTCCTCTTCACTTTCTGCCATAAGGGTGGTGTCATCTGCATATCTGAGGTTATTGATGTTTCTCCTGGCAATCTTGATTCCAGTTTGTGCTTCTTTCAGCCCAGCATTTCTCATGATGTACTCTGCATATAATTCAAATAAGCAGGGTGACAATAGGCAGCCTTGATGTACTCCTTTTCCTATTTGGAACCAGCCTGTTGTTCCATGTCCAGTTCTAATTGTTGCTTCCTTACCTGCATATAGGTTTCTCAAGAGGCAGGTCAGGTGGTCTGGTATTCCCATCTCTTTCAGAATTTTCCATTTATTGTGATCCACACAGTCAAAGGCTTTGGCATACTCAACAAGGCAAAAATAGATGTTTTCCCAAAACTGTTCTGCTTTTTGATAATCCAGCAGATGTTGGCAATTTGATCTCTGGTTCCTCTGCCATTTCGAAAACCAGCTTGAACATCTGAAAGTTCACGGTTCACATATTGCTGAAGCCTGGCTTGGAGAATTTTGAGCATTACTTTACTAGCGTGTGAGATGAGTGCAATTGTGCGGTAGTTTGAGCATTCTTTGGCATTGCCTTTCTTTGGGATTGGAATGAAAACTGATCTTTTCCAGTCCTATGGCCACTGCTGAGTTTTCCAAATTTTCTGGCATATTGAGTGCAGCACTTTTCACAGCATCATCTTTCAGAATTTGAAAGAGCTGAACTGGAATTCCAACATCTCCACTAGCTTTGTTCCTAGTGATGCTTTCTAAGGCCCACTTGACTTCACATTCCAGGATATCTGGCTCTAGGTGAGTGATCATACCATTATATGATTATATTGGTCATAAAGATCTTTTTTGTACATTTCTTCTGTGTATTCTTGGCACCTCATCTTAATATCTTCTGCTTCTGTTAGGTCCATATCATTTCAGTCCTTTATTTTGCCCATCTTTGCATGAAATGTTCCCTTGGTGTCTCTATATTTCTTAAAGAGATCTCTAGTCTTTCCCAGTTTGTTGTTTTCCTCTATTTCTTTTTTTTTTAATTTTATTTTGCTTAACTTTACAATATTGTATTGCTTTTGCCATTCATCAAAATGAATCCGCCACAAGTATACATGTGTTCCCCATCCTGAACTCTCCTCCATCCTCCCTCCCTATTTCTTTGCATTGATCGCTGAGGAAGGCTTTCTAATCTCTTCTTGCTATTCTTTGGAATTCTGAATTCAGAAGCTTATATCTTTCCTTTTCTCCTTTGCTTTTTGCTTCTCTTCTTTTCACAGCTATTTGTAAGGCCTCCACAGACAGTCATTTTGCTTTTTTGCATTTTTTTTCCATGGGGATGGTTTTGATCCCTGTGTCCTGTACAATGTCACGAACCTCATTCCATAGTTCATCAGGCACTCTATCTATCAGATCTAGTCCCTTAAATCTATTTCTCACTTCCACTGTATAATTAGAAGGGATTTGATTTGGGTCATACCTTAATGGTCTAGTGGTTTCCCCTACTTTCTTCAATTTAAGTCTGAATTTGGGAAGAAGGAGCTCATGATCTGAGCCACAGTCAGTTCCTGGTCTTGTTTTTGTTGACTGTATAGAGCTCCATCTTGACTGCAAAGAATATAATCAATCTGATTTCGGTGTTGACCATCTGGTGATGTCCATGTATAGAGTCTTCTCTTGTGTTGTTGGAAGAAGGTATTAGCTATGACCAGTGCATTCTCTTGGCAAAACTCTATTAGCCTTTGCCGTGCTTCATTCCGTATTCCAAGGCCAAATTTGCCTGTTACTCCAGGTGTTTCTTGACTTCCTACTTTTGCATTCCAGTCCCCTAGAATGAAAAGGACATCTTTTTTGGGTGTTAGTTCTAAAAGGTCTTGTAGGTCTTCATAGAACCGTTCAACTTCAGCTTCTTCAGCATTACTGGTTGGGGCATAGACTTGGAATACTGTGACATTGAATGGTTTGCCTTGGAAATGAACAGAGATCATTCTATTGTTTTTGAGATTGCATCCAAGTACTGCATTTCGGAGTCTTTTGTTGACCATGATGGCTACTCCATTTCTTCTAAGGGATTCCTGCCCGCAGTAGTTGATATAATGGTCATCTGAGTTAAATCCACCCATTCCAGTCCATTTTAGTTCACTGATTCTTAGAATGTCAATATTCACTCTTGCCATCTCCTGTTTGACCACTTCCAATTTGCCTTGATTCATGGACCTAACATTCCAGATTCCTATGCAATATTGCTCTTACAGCATCAGACCTTGCTTCTATCACCAGTCACATCCACAACTGGGTATTATTTTTCTTTGGCTCCATCCCTTCATTCTTTCTGGAGTTATTTCTCCACTAATTTCCAGTAGCATATTGGGCACCTACTGATCTGGGGAGTTCCTCTTTCAGTATCCTATTATTTTGCCTTTTCATACTGTCCATGGGGTTCTCAAGGCAAGAATCCTTAAGTGGTTTGCCATTCCCTTCTCCAGTGGACCATATTCTGTCAGACCTCTTCACCATGACCCGCCCATCTTGGGTGGCCCCACAGGGCATAGCTTAGTTTCATTGAGTTAGACAAGGCTGTTATCCTAATGTGATTAGGTTGACTAGTTTCCTGTGAGTATGGTTTCAGTGTGTCTGCCCTCTGATGCTCTCTTGCAACACCTACCATCTTAGTTGAATTTCTCTTACCTTGGACGTTGGATATCTCTTTACGGCTACTCCAGCAAAGCACAGCCTCTGCTCCTTACCTTGGATGAGGGATATCTCCTCACCACCACCCCTCCTGACCTTGAACATTGAATAGCTCCTCTAGGCCCTCCTGTGCCCATGCAGCCGCCACTCCTTGGGCGTGGGTTAGCTCCTCTCGGCCGTTCCTGCACCGTCGCAGCCTGGCACTCTCTGCCACTGCCCCGACCTCAGATATGGGGTAGCTCCTCTCAGCTGTGCTTGTGCGCTGTCGCAGCCACCCATGCTTGTGCCTCCTTAGTGATCAGTGCAAAGAAATAGAGGGAAAGAGCAGAATAGGAAAGGCTAGAGATTTCTTCAGGAAAATTAGAGATACCACGGGAAAATTTCATGCAAAGATAAGCACAATAAAGGACAGAAATGGTATGGACCTAACAGAAACAGAAGATATTAAGAAGAGGTGGCAAGAACACACAGAACTATACACAAAAGATCTTCATGACCCACATAACTATGACGATGTGATCACTCACCCAGAGCCAGACATCCTGTAATGTGAAATCAAGTGGGCCTTAGGAAACATCACTATAAACAAAGCTAGTGGAGTCATAGATTTTCCAGTTGAGATATTTCAAATCCTAAAAGATGATGCTGTGAAAGCGCTGGACTCAATATGCCAGCTAATCTGGAAAATTCATCAGTGGTCACCAGAATGGAAAGGGTCAGTTTTCATTCCAATCCCAAAGAAAGGCAATGCCTAAGAATATTCAAAGTACCACACGATTGTATTCATCTCACACACTAGCAAAGTAATGCTCAAAATTCTCCAAGACAGGCTTCAACAGTACGTGAACTGTGAACTTCCAGATTTTCTAGCTGGATTTAGAAAAGGCAGAGGAACAAGAGATCAAATTGCCAGCATCTGATGGATCATTGGAAAATCAAGAGAGTTCCAGAAAAACATCAGCTTTATTGTCTATGCCAAAGCCTTTGACTGTGTATCACAACAAACTATGAAAAACTCTTAAAGAGATGGGAATACCAGAACACCTGACCTGCCTCCTGAGAAATATGTATGCCGGTCAAGATGCAACAGTTAGACCTAGACATGTTAAAACAGACTGGTTCCAAATCGGGAAAGGAATATGTCAAAGCTGTATATTGTCACCCTGCTTATTTAACTTACATGCAGAGTACATCATGCGGAATGCTGGGTTGTATGAAGCATTCCAGCTGGATGAAGCTGGAATCAAGATTGCCAAGAGAAATATCAATAACATCAGATATGCAGATGACACTCCCCTTATGGCAGAAAGTGAAGAAGAACTACAGAGCCTCTTGATAAAAGTTAAAGAGGAGAGTGAAAAAGTTGGCTTATAATTCAACATTGAGAAAACTAAGATCATGGCATCTGGTCACATCACTTTATGGCAAATAGATGGAGAAACAATGGAAACAGTGAGACACTTTATTTTGGGGGGGCTGCCCAGGTGGCTCAGATGGTAAAGTGTCTGCATGCAATGTGGGAGACCCAGGTTTGATCCCTGGGTTGGGAAGAGCCCCTGGATAAGGAAATGGCAACCCACTCCAGTACTCTTGCCTGGAAAATTCCATTGACGGAGGAGCCTGGTAAGCTTCAGTCTGTGGGGTCACAAAGAGTCGGACATGACTGAGTGATTTCACTTTACCTTTCTTTTTATTTTTTGGGGGGGGCTCCATTATCACTGCAGATGGTGACTGCAGCCATGAAATTAAAAGACTCTTGCTCCTTGGAAGAAAGCTATGACCACCCTAGACAGCATATTAAAAAGCAGAGACATTATTTTACAAACAAAAGTTTGTCTAGTCAAAGCTATGGTTTTCCAGTAGTCATGCCTGGATGTGAGAGTTGAACTATAAAGAAAGCTGAGCTCCAATAAATTGATGCTTTTGAACTGTGGTGTTGGAGAAGACACTTTAGAGTCCCTTGGACCTCAAGGAGATGTAACCAGTCAATCCTAAAGGAAATCAGTGCTGAATATTCATTGGAAGTACTGATGCTGAAACTGAAACTCAAATTCTTTGGCCACCTGATGCGAAGAACTGACTCATTGGAAAAGACCCTGATGCTGGGAAAGACTGAAGACAGGAGGAGACGATAGAGCATGATATGGTTGGATGGCATCACTGGCGTGATAGACATGAGTTTGAATAAACTCTGGGAGTTTGTGATGGATAGGGAGGGCTCTCATGCTGCAGTCCTTGGGGTTGCAAAGAGTCAGACATGACTGAGTGAGTGCATTAACTGGGTTTTTGTTTATAGTCCTTTTCAGTTCAAATGTTCCTTATAAAGAAAATACTTCCTTTCTTTGTTTTGTGGTCCTTTGTCACCACTCTTTTTTCCATATCTAGTCATTTTGCCATTTTCATTCATTTAGCATTATTAAGCTTTTAACCTAAAACCCTCTATTTTAAAGCATTTCTCTAAAAGCTCATCCAAAAGAGTATGTTAAAGATGATGGCTGATCAGATCAGATCAGATCAGATCAGTCGCTCAGTCGTGTCCGACTCTTTGCGACCCCATGAACCGCAGCACGCCAGGCCTCCCTGTCCATCACCAGCTCCTGGAGGTCACTCAGACTCGCATCCATCGAGTCAGTGATGCCATCCAGCCATCTCATCCTCTGTCGTCCCCTTCTCCTCCTGCCCTCAATCCCTCCCAGCAGCAGAGTCTTCTCCAATGAGTCAACTCTTCGCATGAGATGGCCAAAATACTGGAGTTTCAGCTTTAGCATCATTCCTTCTAAAGAAATTCCAGCATTGATCTCCTTCAGAATGGACCGGTTGGATCCTCTTGCAGTCCAAGGGACTCTCAAGAGTCTTCTCCAACACCACAGTTCAAAAGCATCAATTCTTCGGCGCTCAGCCTTCTTCACAGTCCAGCTCTCACATTCATACATGACCACAGGAAAGACCATAGCCTTGACTAGGCGAACCTTTGTTGGCAAAGTAATGTCTCTGCTTTTGAATATGTTATCTAGGTTGGTCATAACTTTCCTTCCAAGGAGTAAGCGTCTTTTAATTTCATGGCTGCGGTCACCATCTGCAGTGACCTTGGAGCCCAGAAAAACAAAGTCTGACACTGTTTCCACTGTTTCCCCATCCATCTCCCATGCAGTGATGGGACCAGATGCCATGATCTTCGTTTTCTGAATGTTGAGCTTTAAGCCAACCTTTTCACTCTCCACTTTCACTTTCATCAAGAGGCTTTTTAGCCCCTCTTCACTTTCTGCCATAAGAGTGGTGTCATCTGCATATCTGAGGTTATTGATATTTCTCCCGGCAATCTTGATTCCAACTTGTGTTTCTTCCAGTCCAGCATTTCTCATGATGTACTCTGCATATAAGTTAAATAAACATGGTGACAATATGCAGCCTTGACGTACTCCTTTTCCTATTTGGAACCAGTCTGTTGTTCCATGACCAGTTCTAACTGTTGCTTCCTGACCTGCATACAGATTTCTTAAGAGGCAGATCAGGTGGTCTGGTATTCCCATCTCTTTCAGAATTTTCCATAGTTTATTGTGATCCACACAGTCAAAGGCTTTGGCATAGTCAATAAAGCAGAAATAGATGTTTTTCTGGAACTCTCTTGCTTTTTCCATGATCCAGCGGATGTTGGCAATTTGATCTCTGGTTCCTCTGCCTTTTCTAAAACCAGCTTGAACATCAGGAATTTCACCGTTCACATATTGCTGAAGCCTGGCTTGGAGAATTTTGAGCATTACTTTACTAGCGTGTGAGATGAGTGCAATTGTGCGGTAGTTTGAGCACTCCTTGGCATTGCCTTTCTTTGGGATTGGGATGAAAACTGACCTTTTCCAATCTTGTGGCCACTGCTGAGTTTTCCAAATTTGCTGGCATATTGAGTGTAGCACTTTCACAGCATCATCATTCAGGACTTGGAATAGCTCCACTGGAATTCCATCACCTCCACTAGCTTTGTTCCTAGTGATGCCTTCTAAGGCCCATTTGACTTCACATTCCAAGATGTCTGGCTCTAGGTCAGTGATCACATCATCATGATTATCTGGGTCGTGAAGCTCTTTTTTGTACAGTTCTTCTGTGTATTCTTGCCACCTCTTCTTAATATCTTCTGATACCAATTGTATATTTTCTCCTCTTGCCTGTTTTTCAGTTATACAGAAAAAAAAAAAAAAACTATTCTCAGGGTAAATGTCAAAATGAATTTTTTTATATACAAAATTCCAGATACTTAACAAATAATATTTATCAGGAACATATATTGAGAAAAAATTAGTTTTGTTACTAACAATAAAACTTGACCACAAAATAACTGTTCACTGCATAATTTTCACCAATATTAAAATTATTAGTAGAACCTCATGCCAGTTTGTTAAAATAGTTTTCTCAAGTTAAAAAGCTTATTTAGGATTGAATATAAGGTTAATTTTATTTAAAATTAATAATGTGGACAAATAATTTATCACAGAAGTGGTTCTTTTATCTATGTATAACCCCAAATCACCCTGACCTGTTCATTTCATTTGAGTTAATTGTACTTGAGATACAATGTCTAACATAACTGTAACATTAACTTTATTTGAAAAGAACTTTGGACCTTCAATGAATATGAATTGCAAGAACTCTAGTAAGTGCAAAATAGCCTGTCTTTCTTCAAGTCTTAGAGTAATGTCTACTCATTCTACCTTAATAGTGATAACACAATGGCATTGTGAAATATTTTCAAATCAAAATAATACATTTTAGCCATTAATCCCCATATCAAAGTTATATTGAATAAGTCACTCTTCTCATTCTAAGCATGTCGCAGAGTTATAGAGTGTTAAATTACCATTGAGTTCCAATATCAATTCAGTAGTAGAATAACAAATTGAATCCAGTGAACTCTGTTTTGTCTACTGCTTATATACTTTGCTAATGTAATATATATTTAGAAAATATACATGTATAATATCATTTTATGAGAGCTTAGCAATTATGAAATAATAATTGACTGTCTTATGTTTGGAAATACTATAAGGATAGCTTTACTTAAATAGTGAAAGTGAACTAGCAAATTAAAAGAAATATCCCTTCTTTAAGCATTCCCTTATTTCCTCTCAAATTACTCTTTGAGAGGAAAAAGGAAGTTTTGACACTAGCTTACATTCATCTCATAAAATAGTTTGTTTTTGTTTGGAAACGTAGAAAAATTCCTTCTTATAATGATTTGCTATTATTTCACAACCTCGCAGTGTTTACAGTTGAGAAAGGATGAAAGATTATGCTTAATGTGAAATGAACTCCTACTATGTGTCAGACACTTTACATATGCCATCATAGCCAATGCTCAGCACAGCCCCATGAGGTAAGAACTAACTCATTCATTTTCCAGCGATGAAACAGAAGGATTACCATATTTCAATGAATCTAAAACTAATCCCATGCATTTTACTATACATATCCTTTTATTGCCACAAGAAATAGAAAATGCTGCCAATATAATGAAGATTTGCCAGGAGACTGTTACTGATTCAAAAATGTTAACATAGTAGGATGAGTGGGAGGGTGGCGTGTCTCCTAGCATGGTATTACAGGCTACGGTACACATCAAAGTCATGTAAGCAGGCCAGCAGAAGCGAAATTCCAAGGCTCTCTGATGTCAAAGCCATGCTTCTTCTGTTAAACCTCATGGCCTCAGCTATCTTCCACAAAACAGAATGCATTTGGCATTTTCCTTTAGAAGAACTTTTTTCCTTGATGGCACCACCTAGTCTGCATAACCTTCATATGGAAGAAATCAAAGTGCATGGTAGTGTATTAATCAGAGAAATGGATTGTGCCTGCTTCATCCTGTCAATCACCTGATAAGGGAAAACAAATAGCAAAGATTAAATCACAGGCTGCTCAAAGTCTTTGTACTTGGAGTAAATACATTTGGCTTTTGCGAAAGTCCATTATGCACTGTTTGGCTTTGATTAGCAGGGGGCATTTCATAAAGCATGAAAGAAAGCCACAGTTAGTGGAAGAAAGGAGGAACCTGTGACCATTTTCTCACTGTTCAGTTAAACAGCTGATTCACCCCAGTCAAATAGAACAGCAAAGGCTCTGACAATTATGAATGTCCTTGGCAAAAGGATGAATTTATCTGCCTGTAGAGGAGATGTCGCTTGAAAAGGCAGTGTCTGCAGCAAACAGAACACCAGCAGAGCATGACTATAAAGAACAATCCGTGTTTGCTCTTACAGGGGAGAGTTCCACAATTGCAGCTCGATTGTAATCCTCACCTGGGAAATCTGAACTCACCACCTGTTTTCTTTGGATGCTCGTGTGACACACTCCGGTTGCTTTCTACAGAATTTAGAATATTCGTTTACTCCAGTGGATACACTTGGAGCCTTACTAAGTTTAATTCACTTCCATTAAGCAACCAACTCATGAGTTAGACTTATTGGAGCTATGCAGATCGCTCTGTTTTTATATTCACATTTATGATTTCAGGTACATATATATTGCTTCTGGTCCTTGACATGTTTTCATATAAACGCTATTGTGCTCTTGTATGTACTTCATCAAAAGGGGCAAAACATTTAACATAAGAAGTTGGTTGCTATGAAATCAGTTTTAAGAATACTGGAGGGCTTCCCTAGTAGTCCAGTGGTTAAGAATCCACTTTGCAATGCAGGGGGACACCAGTTCAATCCGTGATCCAGGAAGCTACTACATGAAGCAGGGCCACCGAGCCTGTGTAGCACAACTACTGAGCCTGTGCTTTGGAGCACAGCAAGAGAAGAGCACAAGATGAGCACAAGAGAAACCATGGCAATGAGATGCCAGTGCACCACAACTAGAAGATAGCCTCTGCTTGCTGCAATTAGAGAAACCCCCCACGCAGCAATGAAGACCTAATGCTTCCAAAAAAAATTAAACATTAAAAAAGAAGCAGAAATTTAAAAGAATATTGGAGAAAACCCCTCTATGTTCAATTCCAAATACGTTATCATTTTTTTAACGTTTTATCATTCTAAAATGTACTGCCAAAATTAAAAGAATGTTGATAGATATAACTCTATACCATAAGCCTTATGGTCATCTATAGTGCTTATTTTAAATCTTATTTTAGCATTTAATCTCTACATAAATATCCTACTTAGATAAACCATAAGTAGGTTTATGAACTACATTGCAGTGCCAATAAAGATAATAAAGATAAAGAGATCTACCAGACTATGAGCACTTTACTTAAGCAAAACAAGTAAATAAAGAAACCTACGCACTTCCACAACAGGTGAAAATCTGTCAAGAGTCCCTGTGCCTTGTAAGGATTTAGAGTAATATTCTGCAGCATTTATTATTATATAAAGCAGTCTGTTTCTAAATACTTTTTTTAAGATATTAACTTACATTATCAAATTAAATGTTTAAAAGCAAATTTAAATGAGATTCTATTATTATATATTTGTGAAACTGACACAAAGGCAGCAATGAGCCAAAAGTATAAATGCTCAATAAATATAAAATTATGTGTCTGTTTTATCCTGATCTTGATGCAATCAAGTATAGCTAACCATTTTAATCTACCTGTGAATAAAAATTGATTGCGGCTAAGCAAGGTCTTTGTCACCTCACACTATTGGGGAATTTTAAGAATAGTATGATTTTTTACCCAAAGACTTAAAAAAAGTTCACCTTTAGTTTTTGCTAAGTGAGAGTGCCATCTACTGGTGTAATTTACCACAACAGTGTAACGGTTAAGCGCTGCAACTCTTGTTTACCTGTACATGCAATGGATGTGACCTCATGCTGCTATTCCTGGACATAGATTCTGTCACTTCAGCTAAGTAATAAACAAGAACCAACACTGTTATGAATTAATTCAGACTTTGAAACACTTTTATTTGTTATAAAGAATATGGATAATAAAAGAGATATGCTTTAAGTAGACAAAATCATTTCAGGGCTTTTATTTAATGACTTAAATTGTGCTATATATCCATGATTTGAGAGCTTAATTAATCAACTCTGCACACTGGGTGCATTGAACCCTCTTCATGCTCAAAAATGTTGACAGAGTCAACAAAATTCAGGGAGTTTAAAGTGGACAATAGGAAAAGTAGGAAATGGCTCCTGGCTTGAACAACCATATATTTATATAACCATATATAGAAAAGAAGCAGTTATCTAACAAAGTGGTTTAGAGAAGTTCAAATACATATTTAAGGTATGAGTAGAGGTATATCCACGAAGTCTGAAGGAATTTGACGGAAGGTTCAGATTTGGGAAGGAAGAATAAAAAAATGTGGGGAAACAGCTTGAATATGGATGGGAAAAATAAATAGTACAGGACAAAGATGAGATTTTCTGTTCTGTCTTTTGCACAGCAACCTCAAATGTGGCCTTAATTTTGAGTAATACATCCTTAACTGTTCTAACACTGTTGGAAGCTTCATAGTGAGATGTGGAATCCATAGTAAGCTGGGAAACTGTGTGCTTGACATGATAAAATGTGGATAAACTTTCTTGACATGATAAAGGACTGAGGTCTTACTTCATTTGAGTTATTTATAATGCCAAGCATAATGTGATGCTAATAGTTTGTGGCAAATATAAATAACATCTATAGTTTCTCTCTTTTTCTTTCCCTCTCTCAAACACATTAATTCATTAATATCATAGAAACATGGAAAAATACATTAATAGGCATTATTCAAAATAGAAAATGTCACAGCAGACAAGATCTGTGAAGGGATGGTTTCTCATCTCATAAGACATCAGAGTATTTCAAATGACAACTATAAAATGTCACTCTGAAATTGTTAGAGGAACAGAAATTAGACAAGTTGTGAGAGGGATATGCCCTTGATAATGCTTACATGCTCAGCTGACAGGAGTGAACACAGTTGAAACCAATTTGCAGAATTAGCTGGTAATAGCAAAATTAAACATCATTTATGCCTACTCTGTGGGCTCCCCTGGTGGCTCAGATGATAAAGAGTCTGCCTGCAGTGAGGGAGACCAGGGTTCGACCCCTGGGTTGGGAGGATCCCCTAGAGAAGGAAATGGCAACCACTCCAGTATTCTTGCCTGGAAAATTCCATGGATAGAGGAGCCTGGCAGGCTACAGTCCATGGGGTCACAAAGAGTCAGATATGATTGAGTGACTTTACTTTCTTTCTTTTTCTTTTTATGCTTACTCTATGCCCATGCAGTTCTTTTCCCAGGTTGTATATCCTAAAGCAGTGATCAACATGCCCCTTTGGGGAACATATATAAGGACAGTCAGTGCAAACTTGTTTTTGTGGTAGGAGTTGAAGCAGCCTAAGTATATTCCAGATGGAATGAGAATGTAGAAGGTAGTGGATGGTTGTTATCATGGCATACCCAGAAGGAGGTAGATATCCACATGCTGATGGCTCTATAATACGTAATTGAAAGAGGGTGTAATCTACAAAAGAACAACATTATGCATATTTAAAATATACATACAAAACAGTAATACATTTCTATATGAACATATGCAAACAAAAGGATTTGCAAAAAAATGATGAAAGTGAGGATGAAAGGAAATAAACATATACAAATAAAGGACTTCCCAGGTGGTACAATGGTAATGAATCTGCTTGCCAATGCAGGAGACACAAGAGATGGAGGTTTGATCCCTGGGTTGGGAAGATGCCCTGGAGAAGGAAATAGCAACCCACTCCAGTATTCTTGCCTGGAAAATTCCATGGACAGAGGAGCCTATAGACTGCAGTTCATGGGGTTGCAAAAAGTCTCAGACACAACTGAGCAACTAACACTTTCACTTTTAGATCTGAAGTGAGTCTCTTGTACACAGCATATACAGAGGTCACAGACAAATAAAAAATAAGAATAAGAGGCTTGCATGAATGGTAATAATGTATATGGTTGAAGGGTATGATAAACAGGTTTATGTACCTGATACCTAACTAGGAAAAGAAGAAAGACTGGAATAGTAACCTTCAGTCAGACGCACAAAATAGAACAAGTACAAAACCCTACCTTAGATTGTTTGCTGTGGTGGTTGTGGTTGTTCCATACCCTATTAGAATGAGGTCTAAATGTCCTGATGACTTTCATTATAAACTGACCTTTTCCATTCACCCCAAAAGACATATCTTTTCTAATGCCAAATTTCTTTTCAGTTCAATGCTCTGTCTGCTGTTTCACTTCCTATCACAGGAAGGAACAGTTTGAAAAAAAAAAAAAAAAAAAAGAAAGAAACAAGTCCCCTTACACCGAAAAGAGTGACAAAGCAGCTGTGGCTGAATGAGGCCACCTCAGGTTCAGGAACTCAGTGTCAGTCTTCTGTTTTCTACAGTGTTGTCATTATATCAGGAGCATAAAGAAAATATTTTATTTGCCCCTACATTATTTTTTTGTAATTTTACCCAGGGAAAAAAGTGTTAAGCAGAAGAGTATTTCAACTTCAGTCGAAAGATATTTCTTAAGTATACTACCAGCAAAGGAAATAAATAGGAAGACAAAAATATAGTACTGTTGTCTCTGTAACTGGCAAACTACGTATTTATAGACATAGACGCCCAAGTCTTCATCTTTACTTCCTCATCATTAAAAGTGAGGCTAATTACAATTAGGGCTTCCCACTTGGTTCAGTGGTAAATAATCTGCCTGCCAATGCGGAGATGTGGGTTTGATCCCTGGATTGGGAAGATCCCCTGGAGAAGAAAATGGCAATCCACTCCAATATTCTTACCTGGAGAATCCCATGAAAGGAGAAGCCTGTTGGACTAGAGTCCATGGGATCACAAAGAGTCAGACGTGATTTAGCAACTGAACAACAAGAAATTCAAAGCAGGGCCCCAATTCTCTTCAATTCCCTGAAAGCTGAAGGAGACGAGGGAGATGAAGAAGAAAAGCATGAAACTAGCAGTTTGATTCATAAGGTTTAAGGAGAGAAGCCATCTCCATAGCAAAAATAATACCAGGTGAAGCTGTAAATGCTGATGCAGAAACTGTAGTTCAGTTCAGTTCAGTTGCTTAGTCGTGTCCGACTCTTTGCGACCCCATGGACTGCAGCATGCCAGGCCTCCCTGTCCATCACCAACTCCCGGAGCTTACTCAAACTCTTGTCCATTGAGTCAGTGATGCCATTCAACCATCTCATCCTCTGTCGTCCCCTTCTCCTCTTGCCTTCAATCATTCCCAGTATCAAGGCCTTTTCAAATGAGTCAGTTCTTCCTATCAGGTGACCAAGGCATTGGAGTTTCAGCTTTTTTTTTTAATATAAATTTATTTATTTTAATTAGAGGCTAATTACTTTACAATATTGTAATGGTTTTGCCATACATCAACATGAATCCACCATGGGTGTACACGTTCCCCATCCTGAACTAGAATCAGTCCTTCCAAAGAATAAAGACAGATTTCCTTTAGGATGAACTGATTGGAACTGCTTGCAACCCAAGGGACTCTCAAGTCTTTTCCAACACCACAGTTCAAAGGCATCTATTCTTTGGCTCTCAGCTTTCTTTATGGTCCAACTCTCACATCCATACATGACTACTGGAAAAACCAAAGTGTTAATTAGACGGACCTTTGTTGACAAAATAATGTCTATACTTTTTAATACTCTGTCTAGGTTGGTCATAACTTTTCTTCCAAGGAGCAAGTGTCTTTTAATTTCATGCCTGCAGTCACCATCTGCAGTGATTTTGGAGCCCCCCAAAATAAAGTCTCTCACTGTTTCCACTGTTTCCCTATCTATTTGCCATGAAGTGATGGGACCAGATACCATGATCTTAGTATTCTGCATATTGAATTTTAAGCCAACTTTTTCACTCTCCTCTTTCACTTTCAGTATGAAAAGCTAAAAAAGATAGGACACTGAAAGATGATCTCCCCATGTTAGTAGGTGACCAATATGATATGGGAGATCAGTGGAGAAATAACTCCAGAAAGAATGAAGAGACTATCAAAAGCCAAAACAACACCCAGTTGTGGATGTGCCTGGTGAAGGAAGTAAAGTCTGATGCTGTAAAGAGCAATATTGAATAGGAACCTGGAATGTTAAGTCCATCAATCAAGGCAAATTGGAAGTGGTCAAACAGGAGACAGCAAGAGTGAGCATCAACATTTTAGGAATCAGTGAACTAAAATGGACTGCAATGGGTGAATTTAACTCAGATGACCATTATATCTACTACTGTAGGCAAGAATCCCTTAGAAGAAATAGAATAGCCACCATAGTCAACAAAAGAGACCAAAATGCAGTACTTGGATGTAATCTCAAAAATGATAGAATAATCTCTCAATATCACAGTAATCCAAACTATGCCCCGACCAGTAATGATGAAAAGCTGAAGTTAAACAGTTCTATGAAGACCTACAAGACCTTTTAGAACTCACACCCAAAAAATGCATCCTTTTCATCATAGGGGACTAGAATGCAAAAGTAGGAAGTCAAGAAACACCTGGAGTAACAGGCAAATTTGGCCTTGGAATATGGAATGAAACAGGGCAAAGGCTAATAGAGTTTTGCCGAAAGAAGGCACTGGTCATAGCAAACACCCTCTCCCAACAACACAAGAGAAGACTCTACACAGGGACATTACCAGATGGTCAACACCAAAAACAGATTGATTATATTCTTTGCAGCCAAGATGAAGAAGCTCTATACAGTCAGCAAAAATAAGACTGAGAGCTGACTGTGGCATAGATCATGAACTCCTTATTGCCAAATTCAGACTTAAATTGAAGAAAGTAGGGAAAACCATTAGACCATTCATGTATGACCTAAATCAAATCCCTTATGATTATACAGTGGAAGTGAGAAATAGATTCAAGGGATTAATAGACAAAGTGCCTGAGGAACTATGGAAGGAGGTTCATGGCATTGTACAGGAGGCAGTGATCAATACCATTCCCAAGAAAAAGAAATGCAAAAAGCAAAACAGTTGTTTGAAGAGGCCTTACAAATAGCTATGAAAAGAAGAGAAGTGAAAGGCAAAGGAGAAAAGGAAAGATATACCCATTTGAATGCAGAGTTCCGAAGAATAGCAAGGAGAGATAAGAAAGAAATAGAGGAAAGAAATAGAGGAAATAAAGAAAGAAATAGAGGAAAACTAGAATGGAAAAGACTAGAGTTCTCTTCAAGAAAATTAGAGGTACTAAGGGAACTATTCATGCAATGATGGGCTCAATAAAGTACAGAAATGATATGGACCTAACAGAAGAAGAGGATATTAAGAGGTGGCAAGATACACATAAAAACTATACACAAAAGATCTTCATGATCCAGATAATCACGATGGTATGATCACTCACCTAGAGCCAGACCTGGAATTTGAAGTCAAGTGGGCTTTAGGGAGCATCACTACAAACAAAGCTAGTGGAGGCGATGGAATTCCAGTTGGGCTATTTCAAATCCTAAAAGATGATTCTGTGAAAGTGCTACACTCAACATGCCAGCAAATTTGGGAAACTCAGCAGTGGCCACAGGACTGGAAAAGGTCAATTTTCATTTCAATTTCAAAGAAAGGCAATGCCAAAGAATGCTCAAACTACTGTACAGTTGCACTCATCTCACACACTAGCAAAGTAATGCTCAAAACTCTCAAAGCCAGGTTTCAACAGTATGTAAATTGTGAACTTCCAGATGTTCAAGCTGAATTTAGAAAAAGTAAAGGAACAGAGATCGAATTGCCAACATCCGCTGGATCATCAAAAAAGCAAGAGAGTTCCAGATAAACATCTACTGCTGTATTGACCATGCCAACGTCTTTTATTGTGTGGATCACAACAAATTGTGGACAATTCTTCAAGAGATGGGAATACCAGACCACCTGACCTGCCTCCTGAGAAATCTCTATGCAGGTCAAGAAGCAATGATTAGTACTGGACATGGCACAATAGACTGGTTCCAAATCGAGAAAGGAATATGTCAAGGCTGTATATTGTCACCCTGCTTATTTAACTTATATGCAGAGTACATCATGCAAAATGCCTGACTGGATGAAGCACAGGCTGGAATAAAGATTCCCAGGAAAAAATATCAATAACCTCAGATATGCAGATAACATCACCCTTATTGCAAAAAGTGAAGAAGAACTAAAGAACCTCTTGATGAAAGTGAAAGAGGAGAGTGAAAGATTTGGCTTAAAGCTCAACATTCAGAAAACTAAGATCATGGCATCTTGTCCAATCACTCCATTGCAAATATATGGGGAAACAATGGAAACAGTTGACAGAATTTATTTCTTTGGGCTCCAAAATCACTGCAAATGGTGACTGCCGCCATGAAATTAAAAGAACCTTGCACCTTCGAAGAAAAGTTATGACTAACCTAGACAGCATATCAAAAAGCAGAAACATTAACTTTGCCAGCAAAGGTCCATCTAGTGAAGGCTATGGTTTTTCTAGTAATCATGTATGGATGTGAGAGTTGGACTGTAAAGAAAGCTGAGCACTGAAGAATTGATGCTTTTGAACTGCGGTGTTGGAGAAGACTCTTGAGAGTCCCTTGGACTGCAAGCAGTTCCAACCAGTCCATGCTACAGGAAATCAGTCCTAAATATTCATTGGAAAGACTGATTCTGAAGCTGAAACTCCAATACTTTGGCCACCTGATGTGAAGAACTGACTTATTTGAAAAGACCCTGATGCTGGGAAAGATTGAGGGCAGGAGAAGAAGAGGATGACAGAGGATAAGTTGGTTGGATGGCCATCACCAGCTGAAGGACATGAGTTTGAGTAAACTCCAGGAATTGGTGTTGGACAGGGAGGCCTGGCGTGCTGCAGTCCATGGGGTCGCAAAGAGTCGTACGTGACTGAGTAACTGAACTGAACTGAACTTATATTTGTATACATGCATTCATTTTATACATTTTTGTATATTTATGTAATCGTTTTATCTATATGTGATAAATTACTCGTAATGTTCTCTCTGAATTTCACTTGTCTTAATTATGCTATTTGATATAAAAGCAGTGTATAATAGTAAATTTTAGACAGCATTTGAAATAAAAAATTTGATGGTATATTTATTTTCTTGTATGGTACACAATTTTCTCTACCCAAAACATCTGTATTTGATATTATTTACTTATTAAATGCTTTTAGTTCACTGTAATATGGAGAATTTGTAAAAGTTGTTGAAACCATAATGTTACAGTGTAAAAAGCAATTCTTCTTTTAAAATAGAAATAATATACGAAAAGAAATTAATCAGTTTGAAGGAGATGAAAAATATTAATCTGAATAATGTAAATTTTAAGTATTGTGATGGTAATTTATGAATAAACAGATTAATTATAATCTTGGTCACAAAAATACATTTTATCATTGTAATTAGCTAAGTATAATCTGGGATTTTTTTCAGTTCTTTAAAAATGTCCATTAAACTCCAGAACATAAGCAGAAAGATACAAACATAGACTAATTCTTAGGAAAATAAGTCATCAGAAAGCTTGGTCAGATGAAACAAAGAAATCTAGCTTTCAGATATTTCCTTTCCCTTGAGCTTATATCTTAAAAATAAGGGTACATTTTAACAATATGCCAGATTAATAAAATGTATTTGCTTGCATAAATCCTAATCCTGAAAGAACCATGATGATAAAGTGTAGATTAAATGTTAATTTGCTTTCTTAAATCCTGTATTAATCACATTGTCTAAAATTAGAAAGGGAGAGACTATTATTGATAAGAAGTTTAAATATGCATCAAATTTCTTTCATGCCTTTAAATTGGACAAGATCAAGTGTCATGTTTATTTAAACATTGAATAAGCTATAATAATTATAAAATGCATGCTAAAAGCTTTGGATTGCAAAAGAATGACTTTCCCTGTTCATAGGAGACAGTTGGCTTTTACTTCTTTTAAACAATCACTCAACCAAGTTTTACATGTGAATGAATTAACAAAGCAAAGACAGTCCAAAGTATTATAAGTCTACACAAAAATGGGTAAATTTATGTCAAAAGAATTAAGGCAATTGGAAATGTTAGTATTTAAAAGGTCTAAACCAATAATAGAATGTAGATAATCAGAGTTATATTTTCCATGAAGTGATGGGACCAGATGCCATGATATTCGTTTTCTAAATGTTGAGCTAAGCCAACTTTTTCACTCTCCACTTTCACTTTCATCAAGAGGCTTTTTATTTCCTCTTCACTGTTTGCCATAAGGATGGAGTCATTTGCATATCTGAGATTATTGATATTTCTCCCAGTAATCTTGATTCCAGCTTGTGCTTCTTCCAGCCTAGCGTTTCTCATGATGTACTCTGCATAGAAGTTAAATAAGCAGGGTGACAATATACAGCCTTGGCATACTCCTTTTCCTATTTGGAACCAGTCTGTTGTTCCATGTCCAGTTCTAACTGTTGCTTCCTGACCTGCATGTAGGTTTCTCAAGAGGCAGATCAGGTGGTCTGGTATTCCCATGTCTTTCAGAATTTTCCACATTTTATTGTGATCCACACAGTCAAAGGCTTTGACATAGTTAAGGATGTTTTTTCTGGGAATCTCTTGCTTTTTTGATGATCCAGTGGATGTTGGCAATTTGATCTCTGGTTCCTCTGCCTTTTCTAAAACCAGCTTGAACATCTGGAAGTTCACGGTTCACGTATTGCTGAAAATGTCAGACTTTATTTTGGGGGCTCCAAAATCACTGAAGATGGTGATTGCAGCCATGAAATTAAAAAGCCATTACTCCTTGGAAGGAAAGTTATGACCAACATAGATAGCATGTTCAAAAGCAGAGACGTTACTTTGCCAACAAAGGTCCGTCTAGTCAAGACTATGGTTTTTACAGTAGTCATGTATGGACGTGAGAGTTGGACTGTGAAGAAAGCTGAGTGCCAAAGAATTGATGCTTTTGAACTGTGGTGTTGGAGAAGACTCTTGAGAGTCCCTTGGACTGCAAGGAGAGCCAACCAGTCCATCCTAAAGGAGATCATTCCTGGTGTTCATTGGAAGGACTGATGTTGCGGCTGAAACTCCAGTACTTTGCCCACCTCATGCGAAGAGTTGACTCACTGGAGAAGATCCTGATGCTGGGAGGGATTGGGGGCAGAAGGTGAAGGGGATGACAGAGGATGAGATGGCTGGATGGCATCACCAACTCGATGGACATGAGTTTGAGTGAACTCTGGGAGTTGCTGATGGACAGGGAGGCCTGGCATGCTGCAATTCATGGGGTCGCAAAGAGTCAGACACAACTGAACAACTGAACTGAACTGAACTGAATCAGAGTTGACAGCATCCAGTTAAAAAGAGAATCATCCAAAATAGAAAACATTATTATGGGTATAAAGAATGTTGGATTTTATTTCAAAAAATCATAAAAATATGAGCACATTGATTTTAAAATGTTTTTCATTTTATTTCTCCATAGGGTAGAAAACTGGAACATGGACTGTCCCAAGTCATTTGGAAAACCTCATGTAGTCATTATACTAATATCTCAAAGGTTCCTTAGCCCTGTGAAATAATAGACAAAAGATTCAGAATAGAATAGCACATTTATTGTATTGGAAGTTATATTCTCTTATTTTAAGCTTGTTCCTTTTTTGTTTTGTCTTGAAAAATAAGTAAAAACCCGTACTATCTTATTCCCTAGTCTATTTTATTCTCCCCTTTACCCGATTCTGCCCCTCAATTTTGTGAGACGAGTTTCTTTAATTCCCCTTCAAAGATTATTGCTTTCCAAAGTATTCATTTTCAAGTCATAGAGTGATACAATTTGGTGAGTCATAATATTTTGAATTTTATCTGTGGTATTCAGTTTTGATACTCTATCATTTCCCTTCCAGGAAAAAAACTGATACCCTAATTTACCCTGACTCTTAGCAACCAATCTAAACCCCAAGGAAGAATTCAGCCCCAGCTCTCTCAAGGTAAGAAAAGGATTACTGTATCTACTTGGACTCTACGATTGTGATTATTGGAAAACCTATCTAGATTCTATATACTGACTCAAAGTTGATTGGACATATGAATGTGATAAGACATATTGCGTTTTCATGGTGCTGTTTCATGTTTGCTATGCTGTGCTTAGTAGCTCAGTTTGAAGCCAAAAGATTACTGAAAAATGCTAATGAAGTAGAAAAAAAGTCTTATTACCCATCATGCTTAATATTTGTGTGAAAAAGTGTTTTAAAACTGTTCTTCCATATCTTCTGTAGGGTGCATATTAATCCTATTCTAATACTCAAACAAAGTTGATTTTTTAAAAAATTGTTAGGGACTATTTTAAAAGCAATGTTGAAATCCTTGGGTACTGAAGGAAATGGAATTGATATAGCAGCATGGCTCAAACATTAATGTTAGACTCAATGTCTCATGCGTCTTTTGGTTAATAAGAATATAAAAATTATTCAAGCAATTCAAATTCTTCTGAGTTAATTCATTTACTCCTTTCATGTGTAAACTCTTTAACAGTCCTAAGGTTCCATTTATTTGGTCTATCAATCTTAATTGTGATCTGAGGAGTTGTTTCATAACTGAGAACTTTTGTTTAATGATACGTAATTTGGATAAGGGTGTCGTTTTCTTTTGCTTCATCATGGGGGGATTTTCACTAATGCAATTGGAATCTCATTTTCTGTTTGTTTTTTTTTTTTTGTATAGTCGTGGTTTATGAATTTTTTTCTATTTTCCTTTATTTTGTAATATGTTATTTTCATTGATCAGCAGTAATATTTATATGCAGATGGGGCGAGGGCTACCGAATTTCATCCTTATTCCTAATAGATTGTCGCTCATCGTATAACTACTGAAACTATTAGAATGTTTCATGAAATACTCCAAATCTCTTTCATCTAAATTTTTTTTTAATTAGTGGGAAGCCCTTACTTTATAAGCTACAATAAAACAAATAGTGTGTGTGTGTGTGTGTGTGTCTGTGTGTGTGTGTGAAGTCACTCAGTCGTGTCTGACTCTTTGCGACCCTGTGGACTGTAGCCCACCAGGCTCCTCCATCCATGGGATTCTCCAATCAAGAATACTGGAGTGGGTTGCCATTTCCTTTTCCAGGGGATCTTCCCAACCCAGGGATCAAACCTGGGTCTCCTGCGTTGCAGGCAGATGCTTTATCCTCTGAGCCACTAGGGAAGCCAAAACAAATAGTATGTTATGCAAATAAAATGTTCTCTATGTAATACTTAAATGTTAAATGTATATATAGAAAATAAATGATAGAGCACCATTTTTATACCTTAGAATATAATATTTACTATAATAATTGTCTAGATAAAAAGCCTAAACACTACTCTGTAATTATTTTTACCAACACATCTCTTATATTTATATCTAAACAGGACATCTAAATTGGATTCTAAATAACCCAACAAATAATATAAAGTATAGACTGCCTTAGTTTTTTCAAAATAACATTAAAATTTCAAATTAGTCATAGTATTTTACCTCTCTGACATGTGCCTAATAACTTATGTAGCAAAGAAAGAATTTGAGTCAGTATCAACTTATTCATTCATGTTTAAGTTTTATTTTTCACATACTGTATTCCAGATTTGGTGTGGACAGTAGAGAGATGACTAAATTTTAAAACTTGCTAAATCAGTTTGTATTTTTCTCCTATAGGCTTCTAGTGGGCCAATAAATTAAATATAATCTGTATTTTATAATAGAATTAAAATACATTATAGCAATATAGGAAAGAGTGCAGGATCAAGAAGATATGGGCTCTGATAAGCAGCTCAAAAGAACTTGAGTCACATTTCTTGGAGGTCAAGTCAAGGCTAAACATGACTCTGAAAACTCTATTGATGCCTAGATTAATGGCATAGTACTAGCAAGCCTCTAGTGTCCATGCATTCTTTCAACCATCCATGCATTTATTTAAGAAAAATAAATATGTGGCAGGAAAATTCCTAGAAGCTGGCAATGAAAAGCCATAACTTTCTATCCCCTGCCTCCCCATTTCATTGGCAACCTAATCTATTAATAACATCATAGTGTGGTAAAAGTTATGAGAGATGAATGCATAGGACAATGGCTCACAAGTCCTAGCACATATCTGAGTGAGATTTAGCTAAGCCAAGACCTTCACTAACTCATGACAGAAAAATAGAAACTAATCCAAGCAGGTGCAGAGGTGGCAAGAACAGATATGACATTCCCACAGGAGGGAAGAAGTTTGAAAGACAGAAGTGTTAAGAAATATGGCCAGTTCAGGAAAGTAAAATTATCTTGGAATGCTTTCAGGGTGAGGGCACATAACATTGAGCAGATGATAATGCCTCCTTCAAGGATGCCTCATTCTACTTACTTCAAGGTCAGCCACCAGGACATTCTTCTCCACCTTAGCTGGCTTATTTTACCCCAGGAGACTCTTTGCCATCCCCTGCAGATACTCCCTGTTTGGAGCCACCCTCTGCCAATGTCCCAAAGTTTCCCTGACTTTGTCACTCAGAGTGCCTATTTAGGTTATCAGTGTCATTGAGGGAACTCAATGACAAAGTGCACAGAGATCTTAGAAAATGATGACCTTAATTGGTCACAGTTCTGTTAAATCATAATACTAAATCAATAAATCTCTTCCTGAAATATCTATGCCCCTCTTAAGACACTGATTCATTTATCCTTTTCAAACCCAAACCAAAAAGGTCACTTTTTTTCCTAAGTACAAGACAAATCAAAATACTCAATTATGGTATTTTCAATGTTACCTCCATATATCAACTCTCTTTTTAAAATGATTTAACTCCTTTATATGACTATTAGAGGTAAATTTCAGGCTAGTCAAAATGATCACATGCTTAACATTATTATGTCTCCTTTAATCTGCACTGAAAACTAGTGGAAGATAATAATATTTAATGAATAAAGAAAGAGGCTCCAAAAGGACAAGTGACTTTAATGATGCCCAGCAATTAATTTATAAGGGCAAAAATGAACCCCAGTTCTGTCTGATGATAAACACAATTTCTTTTTACTATTATTACATCTTTACTCCTTTTCCAAGAATTATACTGCAAAGATTGTCTTGCAAATAATAATTATGATTCTTTCTTTATCTGATCATTCTTTCCCTAACAATATCTATTTATTCCTCTTCTAAATTTGATCTGAAAATCAGAAAAACATTTTGACAGCTAATTATTTTAAACTCCTGGCAGAAAAGTTTTTAAGAGCCATGATTCTGGCAAACTTGGTGAGTTGAAAATAAAAGGACTTTTGTTTTTTTTCTGCAATCACTTCAACTATGCTCTACTGAACATTTGATTCTCTTTGTTTAAAAGTGCACCAGACATTCTCCCTACCTCTCCACCTCTGAACCCACACTGATATCATCTCAAGCTGACCTGCAAAGACTAACTAGTGAAATCTCATAACATCCGTCTGGTTTCCAGTCTGTCTATCTATTGGGAAGCTGAGTGGGAGTTCAGATGTAGGAAAAAGAGAAAAACATCAATGCATTTATTCTCCGGTATACACTTGACTTAAGGGTACAGTTGCTCTTAAAGTGGCCTCTCCATAGATTCTCCTTTGAGTAACAGCTCCGTTTCTCCACCTTTTAGGTTTGAGGTAGTAACAGTCCTCTCATTAACCAGACTACTGCAATATGTCTGTGTCTTATTTTTTTTTCTTCAATCTGGTCACACACTTGTTGCTTGTCAGTTTATTAAATTCTCCAAAAATGACGCTAAATTGAACATGTCATTGTTTTTCTCTTAGGGACCTGCCTGATAAAAAAATAACATGGCAGATCATCTCACAAGTTTCTAGCTGGTTTCATAGGTGAAAGTCATCTCTGTTGCTCAGTTTAACTCCAGATCTTTTATCCTTAAACATGTTAGGTGGCAAAGAGAGACAAAGAAAAGCACAAGTACTCTTCTCCAGTGGTGTCACAGTTTATTCGTGGTTGATTTTGTTTCCCTACTTAATACTATCAGGTGGGTGTGCTTCTTTCTGTGGTCTGGTCTCATCATAGCAAAGATTTGAAACGATTTACAGCTTGGTTACGGTTCGAGATTTTGTTAAGCAAATAGCAGTTAGTACACCCTCAAGAGGTGAAGGTGCCTGACCTCAAAGGAGTGGCATCAACCCATCTTGATTTCCCTTTTTATACTTTTTATCTCCTCACCGTAGAGCCTGCCCTATGCAAAATAAGGCTCATACCTACTACTATTCTGGAAGGGTGCATGTTTTTCCCCACAGGAGGTTCCCATGCTGGTCCTGGGATTTTTCCTTTGTCCTCCTTTTCTCAGGCTTTTCCCTTTCTTTGTCTGCCTCTTAGCTGCTGCTTTTTAACCATTATTTTGGACTCTTTATTCTAATTACTTAACAATACTTACTGGTAGCTGAATACCAACAGATGCCAACTACATTCTGGCCTTCTGACAGTACAAAGTTGTGAAGTAGAGCTCTAACCTGGGTGCACCTCTAACAATTCATATCAACTCACTAACTGGTCACTGCAGACCTTCTCACTGATGTTGGAATCTTCTTGCCCAGCAGGTTTCTCAATCTCTAAAATGTTCAGTTGAAGGTCTCCCTACACCCACCCTTGCTACATGTGTAGAGAGCAAAGCTCAAATCCTATTTTCATGGCTTAAGAGTAATGATTCCTTCTCTTGCCTCTGGCTTTTGTGTAAGAAGCCTGGAAAAACAGGTAAACTCACTAGTTAGCATAACTTCAATAAATACTGAAAAGGATGTTCTTCTAGATAATTTTCAGGTTTTTTTTTTTTTTTTTTTTTATGGGTGGGTGGTTATGCGATATTTAAAATCATTTTATTTCCAATGGATCATACTTTCTATTTTTGATATAATATAAAAAGTGCCCCTTATTATGTGGTTATATCTACAAAAACAGCATCTCAAGTAGTATTTGTTAGATAAAAGATACATAAACTTCTTTCCAATAATGAGCTGTGTATAAGTGATATATGATATAGCCCATTGAGTGTGGTGATAAATCAATCAAATTGGTAAGAACACTGTTTTATAGCAGTGAGAAATGGAGTATTCCTGCCATATCCATAAACAAGGATGTCATAGACATCAGTGATTCTAGCCCTCAAAATGTGAATTTCTGAGCCCTAAGGGTGCCCAGGAAGAAGAGCAATACATGCTACCTGGCAGTCATCAGGATGCAGCCACTCCATATTGTGAGCACTGAGGAACTCAGGTTATATAAAAAAAAGGCTACTGGCTCCAGGTAGCTGAGATACATATTGAAAGGAATGATTTCAGTGAGCCCAGACTCTTGCATCTTCTCATACATAGACAAGCACTAAATTTCCTGAGATATTTGGTTTTCTTTAGTTCATAAAAATACTTTTGATGTTCAGACTACCTGCCCTTTGTTGCAGAACTTCTGTATAACTCAGCTACTCCTATATAACCTGGCTCCTCCCCTCACCTCCTCAGAGCAATTCTGTCAGAGCTACTTGAGATGCTACCTCCTGGGCAGCATTTTAAATTTAAGTCCTTAAAATTTCCACTGAATGAATTGTAACTCTCAACTTTTTGGTTGTGATGTTTTTTAAGTCTTCAGCAACATTGGTAGATCAATATGAGTGGTGGGTATATGAAAGGTTATGCTTTTCTTTAAGATATGTGTGAAATTTTTAATAGTGAATTGCTTTATAAATGTTATATTTTAAAATATATATGTTTTATCACAAAACTTGAAACTTATAGCCACTTTAGGGGTCCTCTTCTTACTGCAATTAGAACAAAATTAAAACCCTTTACCGATCTATCCATTGCCTAACTTGCCACAGTCTCTCTGTCACGTGCTGTTCCAACTACACTAGTGATTCTTTCAGGTTTTTGAAAGAGCCAAATTCTTTTTTCCTGAGATAATTTGCCCTATTTCGAGTCTTTCTTCTGTAATGCCATTACCACCAATACTTACCTTGCTGGCTTTAGTCACCTTTCAGATCTCACCTTATAAAGTTCCTCTTCAGGGTGGTTTTCCTTGATAAAGGAATGTCCAAAAGACACTCCCACAACTCACCTTATACTTTCTCAGGGGATTCTGTTTCCTCTCTTCATAATTCTTATCATTCAACACTCTGTTGCCTGATCTTTTGCTGCATTAGACTTCTCTATTGTTTTCAGCATTTTTGTCCTTATAGCCCCTGGTAGTAAAAAGTGTTCAAAAAGTGCCTGATGTGTGATGAAATCTACTTTAAAAAAATCTGAATGAATAAATCAAGCTCTTTGTTTTCAAATAAACAATAGGTTTGGATTGTAGTAGACTCAGATTTAGGTCCCACTCTAATATTCTTTTTTCTATCACGTTCTAGTGAAATGTTATGTTAACCTCTGGCATTTTAATGTTGAGAAAGTTTTATGCAAACACCATCGCTGTGCCTAAAATATTTTGTGTTCAATTAGACTCCAGTGTAGTTGTTAATAAAACTATCACAGCTATTTCACAATGTCTTTATTAATCTCATTAATTATGAGTTAATTCACATCTTTAGGAAGCAAACACAAATAAAAGAATTCCCAGCAGAATGTTCAGTTGCAGTGTTAGCAAATACCAAAGAAATCAATCACGACAGCAGTTTACTCAAAGCTTCATTTATAAACGTATAATCAACCACATTTCTTAATCCTTCTGTCAAGGAGAATAAATGTTCAATTTGTTTTCTGACTACTTACTCAAGGACCAAACACCTGTACTCTGTAGATACAGCATTAATCATTCTACCATCCATCTATGTCTTCTCTCAGTATCTCTGTTTATCTTGCCAGTATCATTCTCAGCTAACCTTTTCGAGGTTTCTAAGGAAGTTTACAATTGATGCAAACTATATATACACACTGAAACACTACACTGATGAGATCACATTCTTTTTCATTAAGGACATATTCAAACTCAGTTTACTTATGTTGGATGTTTACATAATTATAGATCATTTGGCTATTCTAATAAAAAAAGGCACTTAAATATTTTAAAACATAATATCACACCAATTCATTTTAATTTCTACTAGAGACAAACAGAAATTGAATAAAAAATTACAAGAAATCTAAATGAAGCCTCTGATCTTGAAATGGTGGAGGAAAAAAAAAAAAAGCAGTTACAAAAGTATAAGGAAACAAAGAGCAAGCCAGAAAACAATGAGTAAAATGATGAAATGTAGCATGTAAACAGAAAGCGAGAGCTCTGGGAATTAATAGTGAAAACAAACATGTTGGTAGCACAGAATGTGTGAGATAAGGGAAGAAAGAAAAAAGATAAGAATTAGGTAGATGGAAAGACAATGGATAGGATAAAGAAAAAAGGAAATGTGGAAAAAATTGTCTGATCAGAAATAAGAAGTAAAATTTGGCCAAGAGAAAAAGAAGAGACAAAATGTAAACGTGTAAGAGAGAAGGAAATACAATGGAGGAAACCTACAGGGGAACTAAATGGAAATGGAAAATGAAAAAAAAAAATGAAGAAATTATTTACCCAAAGAACAATTACATATATTCATTAAATATGACCTTTATACTTTATATGCTGTAGGATATACAGCCAAGTCCCTGAATATCCTGCCATATTGGAACCATAATCACAAATTCCTAAAGGAGCCTCACAGGTAGTACAATCAGTGAGACATCCGATGGAGAGGATATCCTTCTAGGTATAGTCAGTTGATGCCATTGTAGGAATGGAGCCCAGTATTCCAGTTCTTATCTTCCCATAGTAAATGGGTTGTTTGACATTATATAACACCTATTCTAAATAGATACTTCTCTTTTTCCTCATAAATAAAAATGATTTTGGAGAACAAAAGTATCCAATACTAGTAATTATTTCTCAATGCTCCTCTCAGTTAGGGATACCTATGTGAATCCTTTCAATTAAGCATAACCATGTGAAAATGGCTGTCTGAGGAGGCCTTACAAATAGCTGTGAAAAGAAGGGAAGTGAAAAGTAAAGGAAAAAAGGAAAGATATACCCATTTGAATGCAGAGTTCCACAGAATAGCAAGGACAGACAAGACAGCCTTCCTCAGCGATCAATGCAAAGAAGTAGAGGAAAACAACAGAATGAGAAAGACTAGAGATCTCTTCAAGAAAATTAGAGATACCAAGGGAACATTTCATGCAAAGATGGGCTCTATAAAGGTCAGAAATGGTAGGGACCTAACAGAGGAGTGGATATTAACAAGAGGTGGGAAGAATACAAAAAAGAACTGTACAAAAAAGATCTCCATGACCTAGATAATCACGATGGTATGATCACTGACCTAGAGCCAGACATCCTGGAATGTGAAGTCAAGTGGGCCTTAGGAAGCATCACTACGAACAAAGCTAGTGGAGGTGATGGAATTCCAGTTGAGTTCTTTCAAATCCTGAAAGATGATGCTGTGAAAGTGCTGCCCTCGATATGTCAGCAAATTTGGAAAACTCAGCAGTGGCCACAGTCTGGAAAAGGTCACTTTTCATTCCAATCCCAAAAGAGGCAATGCCAAAGAATGCTCAAACTACCACACAACTGTATTCATCTCACACACTAGTAAAGTGATGCTTAAAATTCTCCAAGCCAGGCTTCAGAAATACATGAACCGTAAAATTCAGATGTTCAAGCTGGTTTTAGAAAAGGCCGAGGAACCAGACATCAAATCGCCAACATCCTCTGGATCATGGAAAAAGCAAGAGAGTTCCAGAAAAACATCTATTTCTGCTTTATTGACTACACCAAAGCCTTTATTGACTATGCCTCCAGCCTTTGACTGGATCACAATAAACTGTGGAAAATTCTGAAAGAGATGGGAATACCAGATCACCTGACCTGCCTCTTGAGAAACCTGTATGCAGGTCAGGAAGCAACAGTTAGAACTGGACATGGAACAACAGACTGGTTCCAAATAGGAAAAGGAGTACGTCAAGGCTGTATATTGTCACCCTGCTTATTAACTTCTATGCAAAGTACATTATGAGAAACACTCAGCTGGAGGAAGCACAAGCTGGAGTCAAGATTGCCAGGAGAAATATCAATAACCTCAGATATGCAGATGAAACCACCCTTATGGCTGAAAGTGAAGAAGAACTAAAGAGCTTCTTGATGAAAGTGAAAGAGGAGAGTGAAAAAGTTGGCTTAAAGCTCAACATTCAGAAAACGAAGATCAAGGCATCTGGTCCCATCACTTCATGGCAAATAGATGGGGAAACAGTGGAAACAGTGGCTGACTTTATTTTTCTTGGCTCCAAAATCACTGAAGATGGTGATTGCAGCCATAAAATTAAAAGATGTTTTCTCCTCAGAAGGAAAGTTATGACCAACCTAGATAGCATATTAAAAAGCAGAGACATTACTTTGCCAACAAAGGTCCATCTAGTCAAGGCTATGGTTTTTCCAGTGGTCATGTATGGATGTGAGAGTTGGACTATAAAGAAAGCTGAGTGCCGAAGAATTGATGCTTTTGAACTGTGGTGTTGGAGAAGATTCTTGAGAGTCCCTTGGACTGCAAGGAGATCCAACCAGTCCATCCTAAAGGAGATCAGGCCTGGGTGTTCATTGGAAGGACTGATGTTGAAGCTGAAACTCCAATACTCTGGCCACCTGATGTGAAGAGCTGACTCATTTGAAAAGACCCCAATGCTGGGAAAGTTTGAGAGCAGAAGGAGAAGGGGAAGACAGAGGATGAGATGGTTGAATGGCATCACCAACTCGATGGACATGGATTTGGGTAGACTCTGGGAGTTGGTGATGGACAGCGAGGCCTGGCGTGCTGCAGTTCATGGGGTCACAAAGAGTCAGACATGGCTGAGTGACTGAACTGAACTGAACTGAATGATCTATTAAATTCAAATGCATTCTAACAACCCCGAATTTTTACTACTTATCCCATGTTTGATTTTTTTTTCCTTATATCTTTTTGTTTCCTATATTCATTAACTACTTTTTATATAGGAAATTTTATTTTAGTCTTTTAATCATCAGATCAGATCAGTCGCTCAGTCATGTCCGAATCTTTGAGACCACATGAATTGCAGCACGCCAGGCCTCCCTGTCCATCACCAACTCCTGGAGTTCACTCAGACTCACATCCATCGAGTCAGTGATGCCATCCAGCCATCTCATCCTCTGTTGTCCCCTTCTCCTCTTGCCCCCAATCCCTCCCAGCATCAGAATCTTTTCCAATGAGTCAACTCTTCACATGAGGTGGCCAAAGTACTGGAGTTTCAGTTTTAGCATCATTCCTTCCAAAGAAATCCCAGGGCTGATCTCCTTCAGAATGGACTGGTTGGATCTACTCAAAGTCCAAGGGACTCTCCAGAGTCTTCTCCAACACCACAGTTCAAAAGCATCAATTCTTCTGTGCTCACCCTTCTTCACCGTCCAACTCTAACATCCATACATCAGATCAGATCAGATCAGTCGCTCAGTCGTGTCCGACTCTTTGCGACCCCATGAACCGCAGCACGCCAGGCCTCCCTGTCCATCACCAGCTCCCGGAGGTCACTCAGACTCGCATCCATCGAGTCAGTGATGCCATCCAGCCATCTCATCCTCTGTCGTCCCCTTCTCCTCCTGCCCTCAATCCCTCCCAGCATCAGTCTTCTCCAATGAGTCAACTCTTCGCATGAGGTGGCCAAAATACTGGAGTTTCAGCTTTGAATATGTGATCTAGGTTGGTCATAACTTTGCTTCCAAGAAGTAAGCGTCTTTTAATTTCATGGCTGCAGTCACCATCTGTAGTGATTTTGGAGCCCAGAAAAATAAAGTCTGACACTGTTTCCACTGTTTCTCCATCTATTTCCCATGAAGTGATGGGACCGGATGCCATGATCTTCGTTTTCTGAATGCTGAGCTTTAAGCCAAGTTTTTCACTCTCCACTTTCACTTTCATCAAGAGGCTTTTTAGTTCCTCTTCACTTTCTGCCATAAAGGTGATGTCATCTGCATATCTGAGGTTATTGATATTTCTACTGGCAGTCTTGACTCCAGCTTGTGTTTCATCCAGTCCAGCGTTTCTCATGATGTACTCTGCATAGAAGTTAAATAAACAGGGTGACAATATACAGCCTTGACATACTCCTTTTCCTATTTGGAACCAGTCTGTTGTTCCATGTCCAGTTCTAATTGTTTCTTCCTGACCTGCATACAAATTTCTCAAGAGGCAGATCAGGTGGTCTGGTATTCCCATGTCTTTCAAAATTTTCCATAGTTCATTGTGATCCACACAGTCAAAGGCTTTGGCATAGTCAATAAAGCAGAAATAGATGTTTTTCTGGAACTCTCTTGCTTTTTCCATGTAGTTCACTTACCACTGTAACCATAGAATTGCCTTTACCAATGAGATTTTTCTTTTTATAATTTTATATATCTAGTCATAATCTTTACTTTTCCATTTAAAGAATACCTTTTAACATTTTTTATAAAGCTAGTTTAGTGGTATTAAACTGACTTAGATTTTGCCTATCGGTGAAACCCTTTTATCTCTCTTTCAGTCTAAATGATCACCATGCTGATTAGAATATCCTTGATTGTGTTTTTTCCTTTCATCAGTCTCAATATATCATGCCATGTAATTCATAATTTTGAAGAGACTCTGGTATCCCTTTCAGATAAACTGAAAACAGGGTGAGAGGCTATGATTGTCTTCTCTGATGATTCAGTAAGTTTTCTGTCCATCAAACCCAGAGTTTTTTTGTGTTACATAGATCAAGTGATGCTTCAATAGACTGCCAATCTGTTTCAATCATGGTATCCTGTTAATTAGCACCTGCCAAAAATCATGAGCGCCAAAACATTCTTATTCACAATGTTATAGTTTCCCCAAGCATCTTTCATTCTGAGAACTTCATCCTCACTGTTAAAAGAAAGTCTATCTCAAGGGTATCATTTCTATAATCTGACTCAGCCTGCACAGGACTGCTGCCATCATTCTTTCAGTGATGCTGCCCTTTCCATTCAATCATGTTTTATCAGTGCCTTAGAGAACGAGATGTCCTTTTGTCCTCTATTGCTATATAATCAGGGAGCAGATGGTACATGATACATCTATTACTACATTCCTATTTCCCTAAGCTTTTGGATTTTCCCCCTTCTGTATTATGTTAGAGATGTTCTGATATTTCAACTTCACTGAATGTTGGCAATCATTAAGCCCAGATTTCAGTCAACAAAGCAAACAAATTATTAGTGTGGATTTAACATATTAAATTCAGAGTCTCTGAGAAGTATGCCAAATCAACAAATTTGGCCTCATCCAATTATGCATTTTGTACTCTTTCAAAATACATCCTCAGAGTTAATTTTCACTCATATTCTGTAGGCTGCCATAATATACATCAGCAAAATCTGAGGACTTTTGTTTTAGTAACAGCATTTCTCCCTTTATTATTCCTTAGCCATCGTAATGGTAACTGTTTCCAAAAGTTATTAATCTTTGGGTTATTTCATCATTTTCTTCTTGCTTTCCAACATCATCTATTTCACCAATTTATTATACAAAAGTCCTTGTATTTGATGTACTTGTTGCTCATATTTCCTGGCAGGACACAGACTAATTGAGTTATGGATGAGCATATCCAGATTTGATTTAGGTCATACCTGAATGGTCTAGTGGTTTTCCCCACTTTCAATTTCAGCCTGATTGGCAATAAGGAGTTTATGATCTGAGCCACAGTCAGCTCCCAGTCTTGTATTTGCTGACTGTATAGAGCTTCTCCATCTTTGGCTGCAAAGAATATAATCAAACTGATTTCGGTGTTGACCATCTGGTGATGTCCATGTGTAAAGTCTTCTCTTGTGTTGTTGGAACAGGGTGTTTGCTATGACCAGTGCATTCTCTTGGCATAACTCTATTAGCCTTTGTCCTGCTTCATTCCATATTCCAAGGCCAAATTTGCCTGTTACTCCAGGTGTTTCTTGACTTCCTACTTTTGCATTCCAGTCCCCTATAATGCAAAGGACATCTTTTTTGAGTGTCAGTTCTAGAATGCCTTGGAGGTCTTCATAGAACTGTTCAACTTCAGCTTCTTAAGCATGACTGGTTGGGGCATAGACTTTGATTACCATGATACTGAATAGTTTGCCTTGGAAATGAACAGAGATCATTCTGTCATTTTGAGATTGCATCCAAGTACTGCATTTAGGACTCTTTTGTTGACTATGATGGCTACTCCATTTCTTCTAAGTGATTCCTGTGCACAGTAGTACATATAATGGTCATCTGAGTTAAATTCACCCATTCCAGTCCATTTTAGTTTGCTGATTCCTAAAATGTCGATGTTCACTCTTGTCATCTCCTATTTGACCACTTCCAATTTGCCTTGCTTCATGGACATAATATTCCTGGTTCCTATGCAATATTGCTCTTTATAACATCGAACCTTGCTTCTATCACCAGTCCAATCCACAAATGGGTGTCATTTTTGCTTTGGTTCCAACCCTTCATTCTTTCTGGAGTTATTTCTCCACTGATCTCCAGTAGCAAACTGGGCACCTACCAACCTGGAGAGTTCATCTTTCAGTGTCCTATCTTTTTGCCTTTTCGTACTGTTCATGAAGTTCTCAAGGCAATAATACTGAAGTGGTTTGCCATTCCCTTCACCAGTGGACCACATTCTCTCAGACAGCTCCACCATGACCCATACTTTTTGGGTAGCCCCACATGACATGGCTTAGTTTCATTGAGTTAGACAATACGTATGGCTATAACCTTATGACTATACAGTGGAAGTAAGAAACAGATTTAAGGGAATAGATCTGATAGATAGAGTATCTGATGAACCTTGGACAGACATTCTTGACATTGTACAGGAGACAGGGATCAAAACCATCCCCATGGGAAAAAAAATGCAAAAAAAGCAAAATGGCTTTCTGAGGATGCCTTACAAATAGCTGTGAAAAGAAGGGAAGCAAAAAGTAAAGAAAAAAGGAAAGATATACCCATTTGAATGCAGAGTTCCAAAGAATAGCAAGGAGAGATAAGAAAGTCTTCCTCAGCAATCAGTGCAAAGAAATAAAGGAAAACAATAGAATGGGAAGACTAGAGATCTCTTCAAGAAAATTAGAGATACCAAGGGAACATTTCATGCAAAGATGGGCTTAATAAAGGGCAGAAATGGTAGGGACCTAACAGAAGCAGAGGATATTAAGGAGAGGTGGCAAGAATGCACAGAAGAACTGTACAAAAAAGATCTTCACGACCCAGATAATCACGATAGTATGATCACTTTTCTAGAGCCAGACATCCTGGAATGTCAAGTCAAGCAAGCCTTAGAAAACTTCACTATGAACAAAGCTAGTGGAGGTGATGGAATTCCAGTTGAGCTATTCCAAATCCTGAAAGATGATGCTGTGAAAGTGCTGCTCTCAATATCCAGCAAATGTGAAAAACTCAGCTGTGGCCACAGGACTGGAAAAGATCAGTTTTCATTCCAATCCAAAAGAAAGGCAATGCCAAAGAATGCTCAAACTACCGCACAATTGCCCTCATCTCACATGCTAGTCAAGTGATGTTTAAAATTCTCCAAGCCAGGCTTCAGCAATATATGAACCATGAACTTCTAGATGTTCAAGCTGGTTTTAGAAAAGGCAGGGGAACCAGAGATCAAAAGGCCAACATCCACTGGATCATGGAAAAAGCAAGAGAGTTCCAGAAAAACATCTATTTCTGCCTTCTTGACTATGCCAAAGCCTTTGACTGTGTGGATCACAATAAACTGTGGAAAATTCTGAAAGAGATGGGAATACCAGACCACCTGATCTGCCTCTTGAGAAACCTGTATGCAGGTCAGGAAGCAGCAGTTAGAACTGGACATGGAACAACAGACTGGTTCTACATGGGAAAAGGAGTACATCAAGGCTGTATACTGTCACCCTGCTTATTTAAATTACAGAGTACATGGCGAGAAACTCTGGGCTGGAGGAAGCACAAACTAGAATCAAGATTGCCAGGAGAAATATCAATAAGCTCACATATGCAGATGACACCACCCTTATGGCAGAATGTGAAGAACTAAAGAGCATCTTGATGAAAGTGAAGGATGAGAGTGAAAAAGTTGGCTTAAAGCTCAACATTGAGAAAACTAAAATTATGGCATCTGGTCCCATCACTTCATGGCAAATAGATGGGGTAACAGTGGAAACAGTGTCAGACTTTATTTTTAGGGGCTCCAAAATCACTGCATAAGGTGATTGAAGCCATGAAATTAAAAGATGTTTTCTCCTTGGAAGGAAAGTTTTGACCAACCTAGACAGCATATTAAAAAGCAGAGACATTACTTTGTCAGCAAATGCCCATCTATTCAAGGCTATGGTTTTTCCTGTGGTCATGTATGGATGTGAGAGTTGGACTATAAAAAAAAGCTAAGCACCAAAGAATTGATACTTTAGAACTGTGGTGTTGAAGAAGACTCTTGAGAGTCCCTTGGACTGCAAGGAGATCCAACCAGTCCACCCTAAATGAGACCAGCCCTGGGTGTTCATTGGAAGGACTGATGTTGGAGCTGAAGCTCCAACACTTTGGCCACCTTATGCGAAGGGCTGACTCATTGGAGAAGACCCAGATGCTGGGAAAGATTGAGGGCAAGAGGAGAAGGGGATGACAGAGGATTAGATGGTTGGATGGCATCACCAACTCAATGGACATGGGTTTGAGTGGTTCTGGAAGTTGGTGATGGTCAGTGAGGCCTGGTGTGCTATGGTTCATGGGGTCACAAAGAGTCAGACATGACTGAGCAACTGAACTGAACTGATCCAGATTGAACAAATTGAAATGAAACTAATTTGGAATGTGCTAAAATAGTTTTAGTCTTAGTGATATTGTTTTCTATGTTTATATCTAGAATTTTATATTTTGCTAGGCAAATTAATTCAAGAACAGTAGCTTAATCTTGAAAATTGGTTTTATTCATTCAACTTACCATCATAATTCTGACTGAAAAAATTTTTTCCATTATTAAAATGTTAAACATTAAACATTTTTAAATGTCTCATATTTTGCTTATTTATATTTCTTTGAAATTTCGAGTCATGCTTCTATTCTGTTCTTTGGTTTTGAATACATGCTGCCACTGCTACTAAGTTGCTTCAGTCGTGTCCGACTCAGTGCGACCCCAGAGATGGCAGCCCACCAGGCTCCCCTGTCCCTGGGATTCTCCAGGCAAGAACACTGGAGGGGGTTGCCATTTCCTTCTCCAATGCATTAAAGTGAAAAGTGAAAGTGAAGTCGCTCAGTCGTGTCCGACTCTTAGCAACCCCATGGACTGCAGCCTACCAGGCTCCTCTGTCCATTGGATTTTCCAGGCAAGAGTAATGGAGTGGGGTGCCATTGCCTTCTCTTGAATATATGAAGCATGCACAAATTGCATGCAGACACAGATATTGTCTAAAATCTTATTAGTCTTTCTTTCATAGCTCACAATATTCTAGATTGCTACCATGGAAACATTTCAGTTTATCAATTAAAATAATCTTATCCACTCAACTGAAAAGAAATTTGTATTATATAGTACTAGAAATTTCTGATCACGATTCCCCCAACTTGCCATCTTCTTGAGGAATATTTATTCAATTATTTACTTTTTAAGTGACAGAAATGTTTTGGAGCTAGATAGTGTGATATTTTGTACAATACTGTGAATGTACTAACTGTCAGGAGCTCAGCTGAGCCAGAGAAAGTTGAAGTGCCAGGTGTCTGTGCTGGGGATAAAAAGATAGACTGGGTGTTGCTTCCCCTAGATAATCCTTCAATATACTTGAAGATATATATACTATACCAAATCTCACAAGTAAACTCCAAAAAAATCTGTCATCAATAATAAGAAAACAATAGTATTCATAAAAATCTTTCAACATCTTCCCATCGACCTTGGAAAAAGCCAGTTTCCTCAGGTGGCTACAAGAGACCTTGTGTCTCAGCCTTAGCTCTGCTTCAATCTCACCACTTTCCAGACATGGTCTTGTGCTCCAGCCTGGAACTTCTGCCAGTTCTTTCAGTTCATGACATCTCTCCTCTGGGCCTCCTCTGGTAAGCTCACCCCTACTATTCTTTGGTACCAGAGAAGGCAATGGCACCCCACTCCAGTACTCTTGCCTGGAAAATCCCATGGATGGAGGAGCCTAGAAGGCTGCAGTCCACAGTGTCGCTAAGAGTCAGACACGACTGAGCGACTTCACTTTCATTTTTCACTTTCATGCGTTGGAGAAGGAAATGGCCACCCACTCCAGTTTTCTTGCCTGGAGAATCCCAGGGATGGAGGACCCTTGTGGGCTGCCGTCTATGGAGTCTCACAGAGTCGGACACGACTAAAACGACTTAGCAGCAGTAGCAGCATTCTTTGGTACTACTTCATTAGCACCACACCATCCATTAGATCTCAGCTCAATATCAGTTAGCCAATAGGTTCTTTTTGTTTCCTTAAGTAGAATATTTGAAAGTACACTAGGCTTTCAAGGATGTAACTCTGATATTGACTCTAGGTATAAGTTTAGTGTTTATTTTCTCAAGCAAAGGGTAAGCTCTAGGGGAAAGGGGTGCATGTTTTACCTGATGGAAGCATGGACTGTGTTTGCTATCTGTGTTGAGTGCCTAGCAAAGAGTCTTAATAATTTTAGGCCAAAAATGTAAGCATTGCATAAATGAATATTTATTTGGTAGAATGGATGCAGCCACTGTTTTGGATAACAAGAGATGAAAATTATTAGATAATTTAGGACAGAAGAGCTAAATCTGCTTAAAGGACAAAGGTGGTCTTATAGGAAAGTGGCATTAATGTTAGAACAAGAGAGATAAGGGGGGAAAATGGCAAAAGAGTTGGCCCTGAAACTTGCCATGTGGATGGGTAAAACAGAGAAAAGACAATCAAAGTATAGACTCCCTTTTGAGGACTGATGCATTATTTGTGTTTGCACAAATGAGTCTATTAAACCTTCTATCCATTATGATCTTATGCTTTGTAGATTTTCTAGATAGTCCCATACCTTGTATGTCTCTGATTTTTTTCCCTATCACTGTAGATGGTGACTGCAGCCATGAAATTAAAAGACGCTTACTCCTTGGAAGGAAAGTTATGACCAACCTAGATCACATATTCAAAAGCAGAGACATTACTTTGCCAACAAAGGTTCGCCTAGTCAAGGCTATGGTTTTTCCTGTGGTCATGTATGGATGTGAGAGCTGGACTGTGAAGAAGGCTGAGCGCTGAAGAATTGATGCTTTTGAACTGTGGTGTTGGAGAAGACTCTTGAGAGTCCCTTGGACTGCAAGGAGATCCAACCAGTCCATTCTGAAGGAGATCAGCCCTGGGATTTCTTTGGAAGGAATGATGCTAAAGCTGAAACTCCAGTACTTTGGCCACCTCATGTGAAGAGTTGACTCCTTGGAGAAGACTCTGATGCTGGGAGGGATTGGGGGCAAGAGGAAAAGGGGACGACAGAGGATGAGAGGGCTGGATGGCATCACTGACTAGATGGATGTGAGTCTCAGTGACCTCCGGGAGTTGGTGATGGACAGGGAGGCCTGGCGTGCTGCAATTCATGTGGTCTCAAAGAGTCAGACACGACTGAGCGACTGATCTGATCTGATGGCCATTCTTAACAAAAAATATACAAGCTATCTTTTATTAAATCAACACTTTTTGGTTAGTTTCGATTGAGTAACAGAGTTAGCAGTTCTGCTGCAGTTACTTATTATAAACAAGGTCATCATCGGCATTTGGTTACTTGATTCATCTTTGCTCTGAGGAACTTGCCAGAGGCCTAGAAGACAATTTGCATTCTTGACCTCTGTGCACTGCTTGTGTTTCACTTTTGGCAGTCCTTATAACCTCCAAACTCATGTATTTGCAAACAGTCCCAGTCACCCAGACTCCCAGAAAAAGGGAGTACCATTTCACTTAAAGTAAGTAGGGGAGTAAATTCATACATGTTTTGATATGATTTTTTAGTAATATACCTATTGAGCTGAGCATTTTATCTACAGAAGGACCCTGGTAGATACAAAAATTTGCAAATGCTCAGGTCTCTTTTACAAAATGGTGTAGCAGAGTTGCACATCTCTGCCAACCCTCCCACACCCCACACCTAACAGTCCCTTCTCTCTATCAGGGATGCAGAATCCATGGATAAGAGGGAAGCTACTATACAACTTTGTGTTTTCTTAACATATACTTTTAAAATAGGTTTGGGGTACTTGGTCATCTTGTGGTTAAAAATCCACCTTCCAATGCAGTGGATGCGGGTCCCATCCCTGGTCAGGAACTAAAATCCCACATGTCACAGGGCAACTAAGACCATGCACCAGAACTACTGAGACCACATTAACCTATCTATATTTATTTACAAAGCAATTTAAAGTTAAGAGAAAATTAATCATAGCCTTTTTCAATGAGAATAATTTTAATGCTCATTTAGCTGATTTTAAAGATGACAGAATCTTAAATAAGCATTTATCTAATGCCATATTATATCCATTAGAACCATCCTGTTCATTTTTGGAAATAGTTTTATAATTGTGTGAATATTGTTTAAAGTATTCACATTCTTTGGAATATTTCAGATAACTCTGTTTTATTTTAGATTTGTTTTTATATACACTAATAGCATCTTTTCTAATTCCCATACTGCCTTTTGAGAACTATCCTGTATCTCCGTCATTTTTCTTTCTTCTACATTAATACTACATTTTATGTTCCATTGTATTTTATAAAACTGTTTCATCTCAGCAGTTTTTTGCTTGCTCCTCAGATTTCACCTGAAGGCCTTTTTGAGCAATAGAGTTTATCTTGCCAATCGATAACTTAAAGTTTTCATAAAAAGTACTCTCTTCTTATCCAGGAGCTCATTGCTCTGGTATCATAAAAACAACAATCGAAAAAAAAATCCACTTTTTTTGAAATAATGTGGCATTAAAGTCTTTTCCTATATCATTTTTTGGAGAAGGAAATGGCAACCCACTCCAGTGTTCTTGCCTGGAGAATCCCAGGGACGGGAAGCCTGGTGAGCTGCCATCTATGGGGTCCCACAGAGTCGGACATGACTAAAGCAACGTAGCAGCAGCAGCATATCATTTTTTATTTTTCAAAGTCAAGATCATAAATTTCAGTCAGTACTCTCAAAGTGCTTTAAAAAGTTCAACAAAAAAGGCTTACAAAGCCCAAAATTAATATCCAGAGATACATTATGAACATTTCATTGTTTTCTGTCCTTAAAAAATAATCAGATTATATAAGTGCATCAATACATATCTATTATATTTTCTATTTTTTATATAAAATTAATTAATAAGCATAAGATGTATTAGGAACATACGTAAAGTAATACCTTGATTTCAATATTTTGATGATATTTAAGATATATACTTTCTAAAAAGTGGCATAGAGTTTCCCCAAAATATGAAATGATTTAATTCAAAATGGCATTTAATTTTGCTTTGTCAAAAGGAGATGGATCATCTAGTATCTATTTGGTTCCAGTTAAAAAGCTTAGAGTTATGTGGCTGTCACAGTTTTCCTTATCTAATATTGTCCTTGTATTATAATTGTTGTAGGGGAGGGAAAATGAGAAAAAATAATTTCCCCTCTACTTTTTTTGAGTTTTCAGCTGAGACTCCTGTAACAAAAGAGAAATTAAAAAAGAAAAACAAACAAAAATTTACTATCATGTATACCTCATGTGAACCTGAGAAATACCCACAGAAAATTAAGTAACTTCCAGAAGTGGCTAAGAATTCAAACTTAAATGCCATCTTGGACTGCAAGGAGATCCAACCAGTCCATTCTAAAGGAGATCAGTCCTGGGTGATCATTGGAAGGACTGATGCTAAAGCTGAAACTCCAATACTTTGGCCACCTCATGAGAAGAGTTGACTCATTGGAAAAGATCCTGATGCTGGGAGGGATTGGGGGCAGGAGGAAAAGGGGACAACAGAGGATGAGATGGCTGGATGGAATCACCGACTTGATGGATGTGAGTTTGGGTGAACTCTGGGAGTTGGTGATGGACAGGGAGGCCTGGCGTGTTGCGATTCATGGGGTCACAAAGAGAGGACACGACTGAGCTACTGAACTGACTGACTGACTAATAGCCTAAGGGGAGGAGGATGTAGGTATCTTGCTGCTGCTGCTGCTGCTGCTACTGCTGCTGCTGCTGCTGAGTCGCTTCAGTCGACTCTGTGCGATCCCATAGACGGCAGCCCACCAGGCTCCCCCGTCCCTGGGATTCTCCAGGCAAGAACACTGAAGTGGGTTGCCATTTCCTTCTCCGATGCATGAAAGTGAAAAAATAAAGTGAAGTCGCTCCGACTCCCAGGGACCCCATGGACTCCAGCCCACCACGCCCCTCCATCCATCGGATTTTCCAGGCATGAGTACTGGAGTGGGGTGCCATTGCCTTCTCCAGTAGGGATCTTAGAGGAGAGTAAATGATTTTTAGAAAAGTTGACTGGACTCTAAGAGTAGATGGGAGTTATGATTGTTTAAAAAGTCTCTTTGAGTGTGACATTCATTTCTTGACTCCTCTCCTTTAAAGAGTTAATCTTCTCTGGGTGATGAAACTCCTGGAGAGGGATTTATGACAAATTAGTTCCTTTTGCAAAATCTGTCTTTAAGCAGATAAGGGATATTCATAGAAATCCTTTTCCTGTTTTTGCTATGTTTTAAGTGCTTACAGCTCAAAGTAATCAGTGTATGAAAGTGGCATATTTTGTGAGGGCATGTCTTGACACACATATTTTGGGATGGTATACTCTGCTACTCTTCATAGTAATGTGGAAAGTACATGATACATGAAAAGTCTTTAAAATTCAGATTTAGAGAAGAAATAGCTGATTGCCTAGCATAGGTAAATATAATTCATGTGTACCTGTGTGCTTAGTTGCTGAATTGTGTCTGATTCTTTGTGATCCTATGGATGGTAGCCCACCAGGCTCCTCTGTCCATCAAATTCTCCAGGCAAGAATACTGGAGTGGGTTGCCATTTTTTACTCGAGGTGATCTTCCCAATCCAGAGATCTAATATGTGTCTCCTGTATTAGTAGGCAGATTCTTTACCACTGAGCCACCTGGGAAGTCTAATGTAATCCATGTTTAATATTATATTACAAAATTCATTGAAAAAATCTAGAAAAATAATTATGACTTATATTTTAAATAATATTTGTACTACTTTTACATTAATAATTCTTATAAAACTTCATTTTATGGAATATAAGTTACAGTTGTCTTAATTGAAGTTTAAACTTTGGGAAAAATCTGATAAGCATTTACTTATTACATATAATAAAATATATAATTTGTGTACAGCCCAAGTCAGCAATGCTTTAGATATTTTTACTTTTGTTCTTCTGCTGTGGTGATATAGTCATTATATTAAAAGGCTGCAACCATATTTAAATTATATGCAAAGTACATCATGAGAAACGCTGGACTGGAAGAAACACAAGTTGGAATCAAGATTGCTGGGAGAAATATCAATAACCTCAGATATGCAGATGACACCACCCTTATGGCAGAAAGTGAAGAGAAACTAAAAAGCCTCTTGATGAAAGTGAAAGTGGAGAGTGGAAAGGTTGGCTTAAAGCTCAACATTCAGAAAACGAAGATCATGGCATCTGGTCCCATCACTACACGGGAAATAGATGGGGAAACAGTGGAAACAGTGTCAGACTTTATTTTTCTGGGCTCCAAAATCACTGCAGCTGGTGACTGCAGCCATGAAATTAAAAGACGCTTACTCCTTGGAAGGAAAGTTATGACCAACCTAGATAGCATATTAAAAAACAGAGACATTACTTTGCCAACAAAGGTTCACCTAGTCAAGGCGATGGTCTTTCCTATGGTCATGTATGGATGTGAGAGCTGGACTGTGAAGAAGGCTGAGCGCTGAAGAATTGATGCTTTTGAACTGTGGTGTTGGAGAAGACTCTTGAGAGTCCCTTGGACTGCAAGGAGATCCAACCAGTCCATTCTGAAGGAGATCAGCCCTGGGATTTCTTTGGAAGGAATGATGCTAAAACTGAAATTCCAGTACTTTGGCCCCCTCATGCGAAGAGTTGACTCATTGGAGAAAACTCTGATGCTGGGAGGGATTGGGGGCAGGAGGAGAAGGGGATGACAGAGGATGAGATGGCTGGATGGCATCACTGACTCGATGGATGTGAGTCTGAGTGACCTCCAGGAGTTGGTGATGGACAGGGAGGCCTGGCATGCTGCGATTCATGGGGTCGCAAAGAGTGGGACACGATTGAGCGACTGATCTGATCTGATCTGATCTGCAAACCAAATACAAAACACCTAATCTTCTCAGCAAAGACATTTGCAGAACAACTTCATTCGTTTTACCTCCTGATCATAGCTGACTGACACAGTCTCTTGTTTGAACTATCTCCAAGAGATTACTTTTTTCCCACGGAGGACTTGTGTCTTGGCCTGCAGCAAACTAATAAACCTAACTCAGGTGAACTATAGGTCTGTTCTTGGTGATCTTTGAACTGTGAACTTCAATAGATCATTCAGTCATCAAGAACTTAAGTGCTGGAGTTGACTTCATGCTTCATGCACTCGTTCACCCTGTACTATGAGAGAAATAGACTTTTTTTTCCCCTTGTATTTTAAGCTATGAGGTTATTGTTTCTATTTGTAGTAGTAGCTTTTGTGTGTGTGTGTGTGTACACATGCACACACTCAGTTGCTCAGTTGTGCCCGACTCTTAGTTTATCCTATTTGTGTATGTGTGTGTATATTATATATAAAATATATGTGTACATTTATACATATAATCCAAAGTTGAGAAACCCACTACTCGATATTATTTCTTAACAAAATGAAAAAAACAAATTCATTTCAAAGTTATTTTAATTCCTGATACCCTGGCATTTTGGGTATCAAACCAAAAGACACAGAAACAACAATGAAAATACCCCCCGAAATATATATAGAAAAAAGGAAAATTGTGTCCTGTGTAAAATGAATAAAGTAGAAAATATGTTTTAAAAAGGAAACAACTAAATGGAAATTACTTCCAATTATTACTTATATATTGTTCTTAAGGTTATTTTTTTCTCAGCATATTTTACACGATCAATTTTCATACAGTTTGGAATTTTTATCTTCATGTGTAATGTCATTTATTAAGATCTTTCATATTTTGGCAGCTAGGTTATACAAAGAGCATTTTTAGTGTTTCAGATTATATTTTACATGAATTCATCATAATCTACTGTACAGTTCTTCCACTGTAGTCTTTTGATTGCTTCTAATTTGTCATTATGTTGAACATTTGAAAAATTTTGCATATAATGTTTTATACAAATTATCTCAAAGTAGAGTCTCAGGAAGAGAAATAGTTAAATGCACACATGTTAAAGCTATTATTGTGTATCACAAAACTCCTTCTAAAATTGTGGCACTAGTTTATATCCAAAGTTGGGGATGATAGTGCCTGTCTTTCCATATCTAGACTTTAGCTGATTTTGTCATATTTAAAAATGAGAATAGAAAAAAATCTTTGTGTTCACTTATGTTTATCCTATTCCTAGCAGATAATAAATATGTGAATTAATGAAAGAAATTTGATTGTTATTTTATTTTTTATCTCATTGTTAATTGTTTTTTTCTTAAATTTTTACAGTCATTAGCATTTAATTTTTTAAAAATATTTATTCTTATGTTTACCCAGTTACATTGTAAAACAAAGACTATCAGGAAGAAAAGTAAACTCAGAATTGTTTATTGTCAATAAATAGAGCACATATTAGAGAAAAAATTCATTGTGTAGTTTTGCCAGGGGAAAAATCAAGGAATTGGTAGATACTAAAAAGAAGGGAGGATGACTCATTAAGGTTAAAAAAAAATCTAAATCTGTCAGAAAGAGTCCATAGTTCTGTACACAATTGGTTAAAATAAATGTCATTGCCTTTTGATGAGAGGATGTCTACAGTTAGGTCTAGAAACTGTAGCACAAAGGTCACGTGAAGTACATGGTCCTTCCTTAGTTATGGCAAGTTACAACTAACTGGGGTAAAATACAACATCCAATTTTGAATTAGCATAAGGCAGTCCTAATATGAGTGAAGGCTTTATATAATAAATTGGATTTTTTTCCATTGGTTTTTTTGAATAGTGGATGCTTGATGTATAGTTGGCATTCAATAAATATTTGTGGCATAACCAAATAAATGGATCATTTCAAAAAGTAACTATATTTCAGTTATTTAAGCAAGAAGCTATAAATCTTTTGAGACACTTGCATGGACAGGATGCCAGCTAACCAAGTCTAAGAAAAATCAGGAAATGAAGCTTCCTCATGAGGGCAAGAAGAAGGGTTCAGAAAATACAGCATCTGTCTCAAAGTGAGGACAGTCTAGAGACAGTTGCCATTATTCCTGTTGCCACAAAGCTGCAGTTGTTAGTTTCCAGCTTAGACCTAGCATTGTTGACTGTCGATTCAGAGTTTTTTGAGAGATGGCTAGCTTGGGGAGACTCAATTCCATGACCTGAAATCCAGTTATACAAGTGAGAAGGAAGAAGAGGTGCAAACCTGGTCTTCTTGGCTTCCAGACGGACAGGCAGCCAAAACGAATGGCTCTTCCCTGAAGAATACAGAGAATTCAGAGTAATTTTGCTCCCCTCCAAAAAAATTCATATTAAAAATAGGCTGGATATCGAGAAAACCACAATGAAAATAAAATTGAAATGTTCATTTTAACATGTCCATAAACCTATGACATGTTAACTTGTTAACATTTAAAAATATATATTAAATACTCATTTTAATAGATTTAATCGTTCCAAAATCAGACTGTGCTGCTTCTCTATAAATTTAAATATATTTATATAGCTCAGAAAATAACATATCACAGTTTATTCTATGATTTATATTTAAATGTAGTAATTTATTTATATTTGTTGATTATTATTTCTTCTAATATTTAATCTACTCCATGGACATCCATACTGTTACATGTAGTCAATTCAATGAAATTCAACTCTTAATTGACTCACCCATTTTACATATATAGTAAATTACTTTAGTACATTGTTACTTTTGACCCTTTTCCTTATCCTAAGAATGTTCCCTTTTCTTAGGATATTATAGATTTTTGGCTTTTGGTTTTTAGCTCTCTTTTTATCACATTATTTTCCATATATGTTCTACTCAGATATAATAAGTGTAGAATTATTTCTCTCTCCTCATCCAAATTATATAAATCTTTTTATTCCAAATGTATGTATGTGTGTGTATACACTTTACATACATACATATATTGAGGAAAAATATACATGAAATTATAAATAATAAAATACATCATGGTTTGTATGAAAATTATTTTTGTAAAGATATATTTATTTATAAAGATAAGTAGGATAGCTTTTTATACAGCAGCATTTTAATATTTCTTCTGAAAAAGGATAAAGGAAAAAGACCCTGGACATAATTCTGAAAGCCACTTGCACTCTAAAAACCACTTGCATTATCTTGTTTTGTAACCAAAATGGATATTTATGAAAATTTAATGCAGATAATGAGGCACAGCATTACACTCTATCAACGAGGACACCAATCATGTGTAAAAATATGAAATGAAAGGACTGTAATTTAATGGACTATACAAAAATAACAGTCTTATCTTTGCATTTAGCCTGGTTTCCCATGGAAACAAGAATAATAAAACTACAGAGTGTTCTCACACTCTAGGTAGCAAATAAAAGTTAAATAACAATTATTACTATTAGGCTATCAGTCAGACTGTCAATCCCTGTAATGTTAATAACTTTGGCCTTAGCAGCCAGTTTCAGCAAAGTTTACAATGATCTGGGTCTCAGTGCTAAATTAGAATGTAAAACATCAAGAAAATAAAAACAAATCTATCACAGATGTACAAAGAACAAGTGACAAAAGGATGTTAGGAACTTAACCTTTATTCTTCATTTTGCATTTTGTATAGATGCCAGATTTTGAAACAAATTGCATGCATGCCCTCTCCTTTGCAGATTATGTGAACCTTTCTAAAGATGCATATTGAAAAGAAACTTTAAAAAATATATTACCCTTCTAACACATTTGCTTCCCATATGAAATATGCCCAGCAAATTCATTGTATCTGCCTGAGTAATACATTCTTCAGTCTTTCTACTGAAGTTCCCTATATCATCTTGTTGACTATCTTGTCACAGCTGAAATCACCTATGACACCATTTTTTTTTCCTACTCATTTTGTTGTTTTCTTGGCCTATATCAAACCATTGCCTGTAACTAATTTTCAACAAAGTCCCTGCCATCAAGTAATACCTGTCTGCATCCTTATTGTGAAAAACATCATTCATGGTCACTTCTCAATGTCATCGATTTATTTAAAAACAACTTTGTATTTTTATTCTCAAGCTTTTTCTCATATCTTCTTATTATTATGTAACAATTACCATAGGGAAAACTCTAAAATATCAAAAGATTTGAAGATTTTCATCCTCATCATTCTTTAAATGCTTTTAATATAATTTCATTTATCACCTAACAGTTAAATCTACAAATTACATTTTCATAATAACAAAACCAAGACTCTTGCAAAACCCTTTAATTCAGAAAGTCATGTTTTGCTTAATAGAAGTATGTATATTTTTTCTTATCTAAGGAAATAAGTATTATAGATACAAGCCTGTGTGTCTGTTAAGTTTTTTGCTTTCTAATTTTTGAAAAGTAATTATTTTAACCTTCAGTTCAGTTCAGTTTAATTCAGTCACTCAATCGTGTCTGACTCTTTGTGACCCCATGAATCACAGCATGCCAGGCCTCCCTGTCCATCACCAACTCCCGAAGTTCACCCAAATTCACATCCATCAAGTTGGTGATGCCATCCAGTCATCTCATCCTCTGTCTTCCCCTTTTCCTTCTGATACTGGGAGGATCAGAAGTATCAGATCCCAGTATCAGAGTCTTTTCCAGTGAGTTACCTCTTCGCATGAGGTGGCCAAAGTACTGGAGTTTCAGCTTTAGCATCATTCCTTCCAAAGAAATCCCAGGTCTGATCTCCTTCAGAATGGACTGGTTGGATCTCCTTGCAGTCCAAGGGACTCTCAAGAGTCTTTTCCAACACCACATTTCAAAAGCATCAATTCTTTGGCGCTCAGCTTTCTTCACAGTCCAACTCTCATTCATGCATGACTACTGGAAAAACCATAGCCTTGACTAGACGGACCTTTGTTGGCAAAGTAATGTCTTTGCTTTTTAATATGCTATCTAGGTTGGTCATAACTTTCCTTCCAAGGAGTAAGCATCTTGTAATTTCATGGCTGCAGTCACCATCTGCAGTGATTTTGGAGCCCCCCAAAATAAAGTCTGACACTGTTTCCCCATCTATTTCCCATGAAGTGATGGGACCAGATGCCATGATCTTTGTTTTCTGAATGTTGAGCTTTAAGCCAACTTTTTCACTCTCCTCTTTCACTTTCATCAAGAGGCTTTTAGCTCCTCTTCACTTTCTGCCATAAGGGTGGTGTCATCTGCATATCTGAGGTTATTGATATTTCTCCTGGCAATCTTGATTCCAGGTTGTGTTTCTTCCAGCCCAGCGTTTCTCATGATTTATTCTGCATAGAAGTTAAATAAGCAGGGTGACAATATATAGCCTTGACATACTCCTTTTCCTACTTGGAACCAGTCTGTTGTTCCATGTCCAGTTTTAACTGTTGCTTCCTTAGGCATGATTATTTCAATTCTTAGTAAAATAGCCAAATTACAGTTCTAAAACTGAAATGTTATATTCTGAAATATATATCTCTGCCCTGTGATAAAGTTATATCCATATAATCTCCATTTTTAAAATAATAAGAAATGTGCTTTTTTTTAATGTATTTCTGATTTTTGAAATGGGCTTCCCAGGTGGCTCAATGGTAAAGAATCCATCTGCAATGCAGAAGGCTGAGTTTGACCTCTGGGTTGGGAAGATCCCCTGAAAAAGAAAATGGCAACCCATTCTAGTATGCTTGTCTGGGAAATTCCATGAACAGAGGAACATGAACCTGGAGGGCCACAGTCCATGGATTGCAAAAGAGTTGGACATGACTTAGTGACTGCTGCTGCTGCTGCTAAGTCGCCTCAGTCATATCTGACTCTGTGCAGCCCCATAGATGGCAGCCCACCAGGCTCCCCCGTCCCTGGGATTCTCCAGGCAAGAACACTGGAGTGTGTTGCCATTTCCTTCTCCGATGCATGAGAGTGAATAGTGAAAGTGAAGTCGCTCAGTCATGCCGGACTCTTAGCAACTCCATGGAGTGCAGCCTACAAGGCTCCTCCATCCATGAGATTTTCCAGGCAAGAGTACTGGAGTGGGGTGCCATTACCTTCTCCAGACTTAGTGACTAAACAGCAAAAATTTTTTTGAAAAGAGCAACTTAAGGCATTCTTCAGGAGTTGGGTCTGTGGAGTATGGTGTTTCATTAGCTTTGACATCTTAGAGCCTTTGTATTTGTCCCTTCCCATGTCCAACTCTTTGCTACCCCATGGACTATAGCCCGCCATGCTCCTCTGTCCATGGGATTTCCCAGATTAGAATACTGGAGTGGGTTGCCCAGCACTCTTCCAAGGGATCTTCCTGACTCGTGGAATGAACTGACATCTCTTATGTCTCCTGCATTGGCAGGCAGATTCTTTACCCACTGAGTCACCTGGGAAGCCCAGTGAGATGTTTACATATGAGAAATAGAGTGAGAACTCTAGCTTTCTCTTTCCTGATGTGGTCTATACATTAAATGATTTAATATGAAAGACTCAAGTTACCATTTTCTAATATTCCCATAAAAGTTTGGTTGCTAGTTAGTCTTTCAATCGTGTCTGACTCTTTGCAACCCCAGGGACTGTACCGCACCATGTTGCTCTGTCCATGGGATTTCCCAGGCAAGAATACCAAAGTGGTTGCCATTTACTTCTCCAGGGGATCTTCCCAACCCAGTGATTGAACCCAGATTTCCTGCACTTCAGATGTATTCTTTAGTGTCTGAGCCACCAGGAAAGTCAAGGGAAGTAGAGATGTCAGTTTGCTCCTTTTTATGGATCTCTTAATGGAGAGAAGGTATAGCTCCATAGAATGCCTGAATTCTTGCATTCTTTACCCTTTGATCATTACATTGATTCATTTTGTTTTTCTCTTTTTAAGCCAAACTCCTGCCTCACCTCCAGTACTCTTGCCTGGAAAACCCCAGGGACGGAGGAGCCTGGTGGGCTACCATCTATAGGGTCGCACAGAGTCAGACACGACTGAAGTGACTTTGCTGCAGCAGCAGCAGCCTGCGTCACTTTGTCTCTACAAAGTGTCACAGCAAAACATCTGGTCTGTTTTCAGATTCTTGAAGAATTAATAGTCTCTCATTGTTTTTTAGTCGGACATGACTAAAGTGACTTAGCATGCAGGCATGCATACATCTCACTAGCTTTACAAGTAAAAGCTGAGAGTATCATCTGGGTCCTGATATATGTGAAGGCCACAGAGGAGTTTCAGTACATTTCTTCAGTATTAGGCAAAACTAATGTTCTGAATGTTCTGTAACCCTCTCTATATAATGAATAAAGGTTGTTTGTTTGTTTGTTTGTTTGTTTTTCTATGCAGGCCTTCCTAGTGTCCTTCAGAGCAGTTTCACTTACGAGCTGACATTTTTAACAAACCTAAATTATTCAATTCCATACTATCTCATAAAGAGTTCTTAGCACAGACATTCAATAACATTTGAATTGCATTAAGGCATAAGCAATCTTATGATTAAAGATTTGCATAGCTTATAAATGCTGCAAGTTTCTGTAACAATCTTCTCATTTGTAAAATAAATGTGCTTTTTGGTCAACATATACTCTAGTTACAGGGATAGAACCAGCATCATAAATCAGATCTCCTGAATTTTAGTACAGTGTTGCTTCTATAACATCATAATGCCTTTCTCAGATAATGTATGAGAGATAGGGTGTGTGTGTGTGTGTGTGTGTGTGTGTGTGTGTGTGTGTGTGTTCAGTCTTGTCCAACTCTTTGCGACTTCATGGACTGTACCCTGCCAGGCTCCTCTGTTCTTGGGATTTTCCAGGCAAGAATACTGGAGTGGGTTGCCATTTCCTTCCTCAGGGAATCTTCTTGATGAGGCAGGGATGAAACCTGGGTCTCCTGCATTGGCAGATGGATTCTTTACCACTAGTGCCTCCTGAGAAAAAAGGATAATAGCTCCCAAGTTTATTTTTCTTTATGCAACAAGAAGAAAGTGGATGAGGGAATTGAAGTAACTTTTGTTAAGTTTTACTGTAACTATTATTTTATTTTGTGAGGATAACAAAAAAGGATTCAAATATAAAATTGATTGACTGTATCTTAAGGTATAAACTATTATCTTTAAAAAATATAAGAAGCCATCAATTTGATTGTCATATATTTGTGAAATTCAAAGAGTTGCATGAAAAGCCTACATGAGAAACAGTTCCACAACAGAATGATTTAATGTAGACCTAAGATCAATGTATTTATTTTCAGTAAACATGGCTGGCATCGAAAATTTCCCACACAGTAAAAGCAGAGCAGATTACTTCAGAATCTTGCATCTAATGAACTGATTTCAAAACCCATTAGTTTCCTTTGTCATGTTCAGCTTTGGTGTGAAAGCAAAAGGATGCTTTTCTCTTTTTCATCTATGATGTGGTTTCCAATGCCTATTTATTTATTTCAGTTTTACATAATGGCTCTCACTCTTTCTTGCCGCATTTCATCTTGGTAGCAATGGTTTTGCTAATTTAATATTGGAAATGGAAAGTCTAGTGGGCATGTATTTATCTACTATCTAAAATATAAAATCGCAGTTCAAAAAGAGATATTAAATTCATTGATACACGGAATATATAGTACCCTAGGTGATTTACCTACACATGAATCAAATAGGAGAACAACCCACAGAAACACATCAGAACTTTTGGGGGAAATTGCAGCTAGACAAATGATGTTAGAGAAGTTGAAATCATGATTGGACTTTCTTAATCAGTTCTTAAGAAACTCTGATTATCTTCAGGTCTGTGACCTTTGTTTATTGTTGCCTTTTAATCATTACCCAGGGACCTCTTTGAGACTGAAATTACTCTTTAATCTACCATTAGACTGATTGTTTGTGCTTAAATATTCTAAATTAATTCACAATAATTTTTATAAAAATTTAAAGTAATGTTCCTTAAGTATAAAACATATTACAGTATTTGATGTTTTAATATAACATAAACATCATCGATTTTAAGTATACATGAGTACACCAGTATTTCATGTATCACAAGGAAAGAGTGTAATTTTTATACATACTACTGATTTTATGCATACATATGTATCAATTTCACAGATGTTAAAATGTAAGTATGTTTAGGATACAGGTAAGCTTAATTAAAATAAACAAAAAAAGAACCTTACTTCTTCGGACTGTTCTTCAATGATAATAAATTTTGGAATGTCTGAAACAAGTCTCTAGTAAGTATAGCTGCTGCTGCTGCTGCTAAGTCACTTCAGTCGTGTCCAACTCTGTGCAACCCCATAGATGGCAGCCCATCAGACTCTGCTGTCCCTGGGATTCTCCAGGCAAGAACACTGGAGTGGGTTGCCAGTAAGTATAGCAGATGGCAGCAAAGAGCCAAGATCCATCTTGCTTGGTGTTATAGAAGAAGCAAGCCAAGAGTGATGGGTTGTGTTTTAAATTCTTTATAGTATGGGCTTCCCTGATAGCTCAGTTGGTCAATTGGTAAAGAATTCACCTGCAATGGAGGAGACCCTGTTTCGATTTTGAGTCAGGAAGATCTGGAGAAGGGATAGGCTACTCACTCCAGTATTCTTGGGTTTACCTTGTGACTCAGCTGGTAAAGAATCCGCCTGCAATATGGGAGACCTGGGTTTGATCCTTGGGTTGGGAAGATCTGGAGAAGGGAAAGGCTACCCACTCCAGTATTCTGGCCTGGAGAATTCCATGGAGTGTATAGTCCATGGGGTCGCAAAGAGTTGGACAGACTGAGTGATTTTCATTTTCATTTCATGTTTAAAGGCTAGGGATTCCATGGACAGAAGAGCCTAGTGGGCTACAGTCCAATGGGATACAAAGAGTCAGACATGACTTAGAATGAGTGACAAACACATTGTTTTGGGCTTCCCAGGTGGCACTGGTGATAAAGAACCCACCTGACAATGCAGGAGACGTAAGTGATGTGGGTCTGATTCCTGGATCAGGAAGATCCCCTGGAGGAAGGCATGGCAACCCAATCTAGTCTTCTTGCCTGGATAATCCCACAGAGGAGCTTGGCTCGCTGTGTCCATAGGATCACAAAGAGTCAGCCATGACTAACGTGACTTTGCACAGCACAGTGTTCCTTTGATAGTCACATCAGCCAAGCAATGAGTCTCACATACCCTTTTGCTATTCCACAACAAGAAGGAAAGGACTTATGATCATTCATAAATATGGAAAAAGGAATTGGATCATAGCTGTCAGTAATCCAAGCAAGCTTTGGAGAAAAGATCATGAACCCTACCATCTCTGCATGGTTAGATGAAGCTTTACTGCAGCAACAGCCTACCATAGCTCAGTGGCTCTGTACATCTAAGTTGAGTATCTTGTTCACCTAAACACAATGAAGGTTGTAAGATTTTCCAGGGTACCTCTCCTCAGCATAGACATTAAAGATTCAGGTTTCTTCTGCCTTTTGATGCTGCAGTTTCCTTCTATGGCCTCTGGAGTGGTTACAGAAAGAAGAGAGGGAGCCAAGAAGCTACACTGGAACATCTGTTACATCCATTCTCATTGGACAGAATTTCTCACGTGACCATAGACTAACCACAATGCCAACTGGGATATGTAATTACTAAATTCCAAAATCTTTCTATAAAACTCTTTCTTCCAATGTTTATCTATTAGGAACATTTTTAAAATTATTTATTTTAATTGGAGGATAATTACTTTACAATATTCTGATGTGTTTTTTTTTTTCCATACATTGACATGAATCAGCCACAAGTCCGCATGTGTCCCCCCATCGTGAACCACCCTCTCCCCTCCCTCCCAATCCTATCCCTACGGATTGACCTAGAGCACCAATTTCGGTTGCCCTGCTTCATGCACCAAACTTGCACTGGCCATCTATTTTACATATGGTAATATACATGTTTCAATGTTATTCTCTCAAATCATCCCACCCTCACCTTCTCCCACAGAGTCCAAAAGTCTGTTCTTTACATTGTGTCTCTTTTGCTGCTTTGCATATAGGGTAATCATTACCATCTTTCTAAATTCCATATATATATACATTAATATACAATATATATACATTAATATACAGTATTTGTGTTTCTCTTTCTGACTTACTTCAACCTGTATAATAGGCTCCAGTTTCATCCACCTCATTAGAACTGACTCAAATACATTTCTTTTTACAGCTGAGTAATATTCCATTGTGTATATGCACCACAACTTCCTTATCCATTCATTTGCCAATGACATCTAGGTTGCTTCCATGTCCTAGCTATTGTAAACAGTGCTTCATTGAATATTGGTGTACATGTGTCTCCTTCAATTTTGTTTTCTTCAGGGTGTATGCCCAGCATTAGAATTTTGGGGTCATATGGCAGTTCTACCTCCAGATTTCAAAGGAATCTCCACACTGTTCTCCATAGTTCCTATACTAGTTTGCATTTTCACCAACAGTGTAAGAGGGTTCCCTTTTCTTCACACCCTCTCCAGCATTTATTGTTTGTAGACTTTTTGATGATGGTCTTTCTGACGAGCATGAGATGATACCTCATTGTGGTTTTGATTTGCATTTCTCTAATAATGAGTGAGGTTGAGCATCTTTTCATGTGCTTGTTAGCCATCTGTATGTCTTCTTTGAAGAATGTCTGTTTAGTTCTTTTGCCCACTTTTTGATTGGGTTGTTCATTTTTCTGGTAATGAGCTGCATGAGCTGCTGGTATATTTTGCAGATTTTTTTTTTTATATAATACATTGCTCTAATGCTAGTAAGTAGTTACATCCAGAGTAAAATGATCTGTGTATAATTATACAAAAAAAAGAAAAATCTTCCCTCAGGCCACCAGTAAGGTTACCTTTTTGCTCCCACCCTTTTATTCAGTTTGAACCTAAGTTCAATTTGAACTTACTCAAATTGAACTAATTCGAGTAACTCAAATTGAATTTACTCAAACTGAACTAACTCAATCTGAACTTCTATTGCAAGTACCAGCCTTTCAGAATAACATAGACTCATGTTATTTATGTTTAATTATGTTACTTATTGGAGAGGGAAATGGCAACCCACTCCAGTGTTCTTGCCTGGAGAATCCCAGGGACGGGGGAGCCTGGTGGGCTGCTGTCTATGGGGTCGCACAGAGTCGGACACGACTGAAGCGACTTAGCAGCAGCAGCAGCATGTTACTTATGTCTAATTTCTCCTGTCAATACATGTTCACTTTGAGACTAGGGACCAGGTTCTCTTTATTTGCTTTTCTCTGTAGTCTGTTACTGGATCTATTCTAGTACACACTCAGTTAAATATAGTATTATATTATTCTTGACTCCAGACATGGGTACTGTGGCTAAGTAACTTCAGTCGTGTCCAACTGTTTACAGTCCTATAGACTGTAGCCTGCCTGGCTCCTCTGTGCATGGGACTTTTCAGGTAGGAATGCTGGAGTGGGTTGCCATTTCCTCCTCCAGGGGATCTTCCCAACCCAAGGATCAAATCCGTGTTGCCTGCATCTCCTGCATTGGCAGGTGGGTTCTTTGCCACTGAGCCACCTGGGAAGCCCTAATTTCAGTCATAGTCCACCTTTTTTAACTGTACTTTTGGGGAAAATTGTTTCAGTTCTCTTGATCATTTTACCACATATTAAATTATCTCAAATTTAAATAATTGATTTGATTATGATAAACATGAGTTATGGAAAATTATGACTTATGGACATCTGACAAATATAAAATTATTGACTGACCAAATTCATCATAATAATATTTACTTATAATTGAGGAAGTTGCAAGTATCTAGAAATGCAAAGACTTGGGTTCACTATTACTAAAGTTGTTTGAACTTGAAAGGCTAACACAAGTTTGCCAGGTCTGTTTTAAATTGTTCACTTGAAAACTCATGAGAATTGTAGTTCTGCTGTAGAGTAATGTAGGTATGTTCTCCATGAGCTAGAGTTACATGGCATATAATATTATTAATACTAATGTTATTATACTGGGCACTATTATAATTTAATTTATACTCAAAAATAATAAATTTAAGAATTATGTGTGAACTTAATCTTTCAAATAACAGGAAAAACGGGATTATTCTTACTTTGTATTGTCTTTTATGGATAAATGGGACATTCGTTTTAAAAATAACAATATATATTTCAGTGTGATATCACCATAAAAGTATTTTATAGAGGTATCTTAATATACATGTCTTTTAATATTTTATGGTCTATCACAGTAAATTTAATATTAAAGAACATGAAGCTATTTGTCTTTGGATTGTTACTTAACCAGAATTTGTATTACCAGGTCGGCATAGTAATTGTAGTCAAATGCAAGAAACGACATGCCCTTTAAATTTAAAGCAACAGAAAAAAAACAATTTTATCTAGATATTAAAGTTTTGCTTTTTTTACTTTTACATAAACTACAAAATTAATCTTTAATTACTAATAATCGTATAAAAACTCCATAGTTGTTTTATGTGCTAGGCAACATTCAGTTACTCTTCAAAGATTAACTTAATTCACCTTCACAGCAGCTCTATAATATAGGCACTATTAATATCCCTCCAGTACTTTGGCCACCTCATGCGAAGAGTTGACTCATTGGAAAAGACTCTGATGCTGGGAGGGATTGGAGGCAAGAGGAGAAGGGGACGACAGAGGATGAGATGGCTGGATGGCATCACTGACTCGATGGACTTGAGGCTCAGTGAACTCCGGGAGTTGGTAATGGACAGGGAGGCTGGCGTGCTGCTATTCACGGGGTCGCAAAAAGTCAGACACGACTGAGCGACTGATCTGATCTGATTTGATTAATATCCCTATTTCACAATTGAGGAAACTAAGGCACAGACAAAACAAACTGCCCATGGCATGAGTTCTTAAAAATTATATAATTTAGTATCTTAAGAGTGAGAAACAAAAGTGGCCTGATAAAATATTCAGGTGAGAGAAACTGCTTACTATTTTGATTATGCTGCTGCTGCTAAGTCGCTTCAGTCGTGTCCAACTCTGTGCGACCCCATAGATGGCAGCCCACCAGGTTCCCCCGTCCCTGGGATTCTCCAGGCAAGAACTGGAGTGGGTTGCCATTTCCTTCTCCAATGCATGAAAGTGAAAAGTGAAAGTGAAGTCGCTCAGTAGTGTCCCTCCGACTCTTAGCGACCCCATGGACTGCAGCCTATCAGGCTCCTCCATCCATGGGATTCTCCAGGCAAGAGTACTGGAGTGGGGTGCCATTGCCTTCTCTGATTTTGATCATATAATTCAATAAATTGTAGAAAGTAGTGGACAGGTAAAATTCCATTATATTTTATATATATATATGTGTGTGTGTGTGTGTGTGTGTGTGTGTGTGTATCTATACACATACATACATGTTGGCCTCCCTGGTGGCTCAGCAGTAAAGAATCCACCTGCCAATGCAGGAGTCACAGGTTCGATCCCTGGGTCAGGAAGATCTCCCAGAGAAGGAAATGGCAACCACTCCAGTATTCTTGCCTGGGAAATCCTATGAATATAGGGGCCTAGAAAGCTATAGTCCATGGTGTCACAAAAAAAGACAGACATGACTTAGTGACTAAAACAACAGCAGTAATACATATATATATGTATATGTGTGTGTGTGTGTATATATATATATATGTATGTGTGTGTGTGTGTGTGTGTGTGTGTGTGTGTTGTATATATATACACTACATCTTCTTTATCCATTTGTCTCTTGAGGGCCATTCGTATTGCTTCTATACTTTGGCTATTGCAAAGAGTGCTGCTATGACTATTGAGTTGCCTGTATCTTTTCAAATTTTCTAGATACATACCCCAGAGTAGAATGGCTTGATCATATGATAGTTCTATTTTCAGTTTTTTTGGAAACCTCTGTACTGTTTTCCATAGTGATTACCAACTTACATTCACACCAAGGGTTCCCACAGGGAATGTAGCCAGTATCTCATAATAACTTTTAATGCAGTATAGTATGTAAAAATACGGAGTCACTATGTTGTAAGCCTGAAACTAATATAATATTATAAGTCAACTATATGTCAATAAAAAAAGTGAATAGAGGAAAAGAAAAGAAACGTAAACAAGATAAAAGGGAGTAAGAAAAAACAGAAAAGAGTGAAAGAAGAAATAAGATACCAGAATGTCAAGGACCAGTCAGTTATATTGCAAAATATAATGTGCATAATTATTCACATTATATATATACATATCAAAATTACTTATCATTTTTGTAGTTGTGTGCATTGGAGAAGGAAATGGCAACTCACTCCAGTGTTCTTGCCTGGAGAATCCCAGGGACGGAGGAGCCTGGTGGACTGCCATCTATGGGGTCGCACAGAGTCGGACACGACTGAAGTGACTTAGCAGTAGCAGCAGTTGTGTTATATAAAGCACATTTTGACTGTATATTGAATAAAAGAAAGCACACTTTAATTATGAAGACAGAAATAAATGAAAATAAGCAGTCTATTCAAGCTTCTATAGCAAAATACCTTAGACTGGGTAGGTTATAAGTAACAGAAATTTATTTCTCACTGTTCTGGAAGCTGGAACGTGCAAGATCAAGGCATCAGTTTTCATAGCCTTCTTGCTGTGTCTTCACACAGTGAAAGTGAGCCAGCAAGTAATCTTGGGCATCTTTTGGGCACTAATCTCATAAAAACAGAGCCCTCATGATCTAATATCTTTCCAGTGTCTCTGTCTCCTTATACTGTCATGTTGGCAGTTAGATTTCAACATAAAAATTTTGAGAAGACACATTCAGACCATAGCATGTAGAAAAAGGTATATCATAAAAATATTAATCAAAATAGGGTCGATAGGATTATCAATATTAGAAACATATAGTTCAGACAAGGTATATGTGCAGGGATAAAAAGAGATATTACATAAAGGTCAAAGTTGATTCACCAAAAAGAAAGATAGAATCTGTGTATGCAGCCCACAACAGAGTTTCAACATATGTGATGTGAACACCAACATAACTAAAAGGAGAAATGACCAAATCTGTAAAAACAGTTGAAAAGCTCAACATTTCTCTTACAGTAATCGAAACACAAATAGAAAGGATATCAGCAAAACATAGAAGACTATTATGCTGCTATCAACCAATTTGAATTGACATTTATGGAACACTTCACTAAATGAGATAAGAATATATATTTTTTGAGTGCACATGAAATGTTTATCAAGGGAAAGATTGTTATAGGGTGTGAAACAAGTTTTAGAAGTTTGAAAGGTTGAAAACATACAATTTATAGTCGCTGACCACAGTAGTATTAAACTAGAAATCCATGACAGAAAACTAACTTGAAAATCCACAGATATTTGAAATTAAACAACATATTCTACCAAATACTTTCACATAACTCCACCCATCAAGGAAGAAGTCACAAGGTGAGTTAGAAAATATTTTGAATTGTGAAATTGAAAACAAAACTCTGTCACTCAGAATTCAGACAGGTATGGCAACATATCAAAATGTGTAGGACAAAACTAAAACAGTGCTTAGAGAGAAATGTATAGTGTTAAATGTTTGTATTAGAAAAACTGAAAAATCTTCAATTATCTAAATCTTCAACTTAAGAATCTAGAAATACAAGAGAAAGTTAAACTCAAACAAATAATGGTGAATAGAGGAGGAAATCAAGAAAACTGAAAACATAAAACCAATAGGGAAAAAAAAACAAGGTAAAAAGATGATGCTTTTTGAAATGATAATATGGAGAAATTTGTTATAGGACTACTTTTTAAAAGAGAGAGAAATAGAAGACATACTTCAGTAATATGAGAAATAACATTTGTATATTGCCATGTATATGAGATATGCAAAAATATAACAAGAGAATATTATAAACAACTTTGCACCAAAAAAGTCATAACTTAGATGAAATTGACATTTTCCTTGAAAAGTATAAATTACCAAAATTTATTCAAGAGAAAAGAAGTAACATGAATAGGCCCATATCTGTTAAAAATTTAAGTACATTGTTTTTAAAGAAAATCTAAAAATAAATATAATAGACCAATGTATTTTCATTAACAAGTTCTACGAACATTTTAAGAAGAAATAATGCCAATACTACAAAAACAAAAGTGCTTACCTGAGAGTAGAAGAGAATACTTTCAAACCCATAGTGGAACTCTCAGTTCAGTTCAGTTCAGTCACTCAGTCGTGTCCGATTCTTTGCAGCCGCATGGACTACAGCATGCCAGGCTTCCCTGTCCATCGCCAACTCCCTGAGCTTACTCAAACTCATGCCATCGAGTTGGTGATGCCATCCAACCATCTCATCCTCTGTTGTGCCTTTCTCCTCTCTCCTTCAGTCTTTCCTAGCATCAGGGTTTTTTCCAATGAGTCAGTTCTTCACAACAGGTGGCCAAAGTATTGGAGTTTCAGCTTCACCATCAGTTCTTCCAGTGAATATTCAGGACTGATTTCCTTTAGGATTGACTAGTTGGATCTCCTTGCACTACCTAAATACCATTAAGGTATTGACATTGACAGTAAAGACACTATCAGGAAAGAAAAAATATGAACTAATGTCCCTAATGAGTAAAAATGCAAAATTCCTCAAATATGTAAGAAATTAAAGCCAACAATATAAAAGAAAGATCGTGATCATTTGGGATTTACCCAGGGTAAGTGAGGTTGCATCAGCATTTGGACATTAAAAATCAATCAAGGTAATTTACCATACCATACTAAAGGAGAAAAGTCATATGGTTATCTCTATAGACAGAAACGGAGAAGGCAATGGCACCTGACTCCAGTACTCTTGCCTGGAAAATCCCATGGACGGAGGAGCCTGGTAGACTGCAGTCCATGGAGTCGCTAAGAGTCGAACATGACTGAGCGACTTCACTTTCTCTTTTCACTTTCATGCATTGGAGAAGGAAATGGCAACCCACTCCAGTGTTCTTGCCTGGAGAATCCCAGGGACGGTGGAGCCTCGTGGGCTGCTGTCTATGGGGTCACACAGAGTCGGACACGACTGAATTGACTTAGCATAGCATAGCATAGCATAGCATAGACAGAAAAAGCATTTGAGAAAATTCAACTTACATTCATGATTAAAAACTCTCAGCATATAAAAAAATCTTTCTTAACCTGGTACAATGTCATCTACAAAATATTTATAGCTAACATCATGACAAAATAATGAAAGATAATACTTGCACTAAGATCAGGAACAATGTAGAGATGTCCACTCTCACCAGTCTTTTTAAGCATCGTATCAGAGATCTTATTGCAGTAATGCAGGAACAAATTAAAGTTCACAGGTTGGAAAGGAAAAAGAAAGTGTTCTCTATTTGCATTGTTTGCATTGTGACATTGTTGTCTATATTTTTTTAAAAAGAATCACAAAAATTATGAAAGCAATGAACCAGATCTAAGGTTGAGTTAATGTGTGTAGATATATGTGTGTGTGTGTATATATATATATATATTCCTATATTGTAACACTGAAGAATTGAAAAGTAAATTTAGAATACTATGTATAATAGTATCAATAGTAAGATATTTAGGTGTAAAACTAACATATTATTAGAAAAAATTACAAATCATTGATGAGAGAACTCAAAGAAAAATAGATTAAGTGATATATTCAAGGTTTGAAAGATACGATATTGGTAAGATATCAGTTTTCTCCAAATTCGTCTATAGTTTCAATGCAAACTCAATTAAGGTCCTCAGTTGAATCCTTGACTGCAACTCCCTTCAGAGACTGGAGTGCATTGGCTGTGCATTAAGTCTAGTACAGGGAGGGTAGCTTACATTGATGAACCTGCCAGTTAAAGGTGTTATAATTACTGATGGTCAGGCCTGGAAAATTTCACAGGTCTTTAACCAGTAGCCAGACTCCTCATGCTTCATAAAAATTTTGTATTATTTTTATCAGATTTTGTTATATTTGTAAGGAAATAACTTCTCATTATTTTGTAGACCTGACTCTAAACATATGTACGAGAATTACCTGCACTTTGGGAGGAACTCAATGAAAAATTGAAATCTGGTCATGTAACATCTCTTTAGGGTCATTCTTAGATAACTTTTCAACTTACCACACGACTATCATCTATTTTGGGCTTCCCTGGTGGCTCAGACAGTAAAGAATCTATCTGCAATTCAGGAGACCTGAGTTCTATCCTTGGGGTTGGAAAGACTCCCTGGAGGAGGGCAAGGCAACTCACTCCAGTATTCTTGCCTAGAGAATCCCCATGGACAGAGGAGCCTGATGGGTGACAGTCTATGGGTTTGCAAAGAGTCAGACACGACTGAGCGACTACACACCCACATCATCTATTTAGGTTCTTCACCTTCATAAATTAATTTTAGAACTTTATATTTTATTAGGGCTTAATAAGGGGGAAAAGAGCACTTTATGCACCTGAAATGTCAAGTATTTTAATATAGGGAATTAGAAGTGTATACATTGTTTAGAATGACATGGAAGCTGGCATGACAATCTCAGCTTCAGATCAGATCAGATCAGTCGCTCAGTCGTGTCCGACTCTTTGCGACCCCATGAACCGCAGCACACCAGGCCTCCCTGTCCATCACCAACTCCCGGAGGTCACTCAGACTCACATCCATCGAGTCAGTGATGCCATCCAGCCATCTCATCCTCTGTCGTCCCCTTCTCCTCCTGCCCCCAATCCCTCCCAGCATCAGAGTCTTCTCCAATGAGTCAACTCTTCGCATGAGGTGGCCAAAATATTGGAGTTTCAGCTTTAGCATCATTCCCTCCAAAGAAATCCCAGGGCTGATCTCCTTCAGAATGGACTGGTTGGATCACCTTGCAGTCCAAGGGACTCTCAAGAGTCTTCTCCAACACCACAGTTCAAAAGCATCAATTCTTCGGTGCTCAGCCTTCTTCACAGTCCAGCTCTCACATCCATACATGACCACAGGAAAGACCATAGCCTTGACTAGGCGAACCTTTGTTGGCAAAGTGATGTCTCTGCTTTTGAATATGCTATCTAGGTTGGTCATAACTTTCCTTCCAAGGAGTAAGCGTCTTTTAATTTCATGGCTGCAGTCACCATCTGCAGTGATTTTGGAGCCCAGAAAAACAAAGTTTTTTCACCAGCCACACAGTGATTCCAGAAAGTTGACCTGGAAGCTATTGAGAACATTTTGCCTGCTCTCTTTGAACACATCTGCCCTCAACAGCCTCCAAGGAATGAGACTTTGCCAATTTTCTACCTTTTATATCTCACGTGAAGGCCTATCCTAGAATGTGGAGGGGAATAAAAGCATAGGAGTATGAAAATTTACAACAGCTATTGTGAGGTATGCAGAAGAGATCAATACAAAGTGACAAGAATTGTAAAAAGAAGGTGTGATGTTTTATTGGAGAACTGGACAATGAAGTTAATAAAATAAGATTACCCCAAATTCCATGATCTTACTTTCCATATTCTTCAAGGGTAGATTCTATGCCTGTGGGATTAAGAAGCTTTGCTTTATGCAAGACCTGAATAGTAAGAGATCCAGGAAGAGCTTAAGCAAGTAAAGGAGTTAATATGTTCAGTTAATTACCAGCATGAGAAGAAGAAAACAACTCAAAGCAACATTTCAACAGGTGGTTAATAAACACTGTCATCTTTCTACCTAGAGGATAGTATGAGGGTTAATAAATTCATAAATACAAGGAAAGTTGGTAGAGAAAATCAACTGAAAGTCACTGTTACTTAATAAGAAAAGAATGACATATTTTAGATATTGTTTTGAAGATTCATATAGTACTCTACATAAAGCATTGGTCCAGAACAACATGTTTTTCAAAGACAGTTTTGGATTAGAAATCAAATTGATTAGTAGAAGTCAAAGAGGAATTCCAAACAAGATATTCCAGTTACTTAAACAGATTTATGTGGCTCACATTTAAATATGGACTTCTTTTTCTTCTTTTGTAGTAAAGCATCCAGTGCACAATATTGTCCATTGTTTTATTTTGTACTAGACTTTTTGCCTTTCATCTTATTCCTCTAAAAATCTGTTCTGTGACATAGTTCTCCATTCGTCAGGTCTATGTGGGTAACACAAGTCAATTAAATTTCAGCAGAACATGTAATTACTGTTGGGAATCCCTCCACAAGATTTTCTATCTCTCTTTAGGGATTTAGAACTGAACAATGAGTAATTTTGGTTTAATTAAAATTCAAGTATCAAATCCCTCAAGGCTCATTTTATAGAAACCTGCCAATCAGTCAGCTGACAGACTCATAAAACTCTTGCTCATTCTGTGTCTGTCTGCTTCCCAGTGTTATCGCCCCCCAATGAATGACTTTGCTGATATTTCATCCCACCTGTCTTGTAGCTTGGAAATTTTATAATGAAAGAAGTGACATACTATTCCATATTAATGAGTTATGTGCAGCAAGCTGTATAGTCTCAGTTTGCACTACTCTCTCTCTTAGAAAGATGACAGTGGGGTGGTTTTCTTTCTTTTTTCAATATTTTAATATATAATGATCTATGTTTATATATAATTTGATTTAAACTTGAAAAGAAAGTGACCTTACTTTAGAGTGTGATGTCAGAACGAGTCCACACTGTGTGCAGTGGGATGGAGTTGGGGGAGTTGGGAGAAGGTGATGGTTAAGAGGAAGGCAAGTTACTTGACTAGAAGCAGAATAATTTGGTTTTGTAATAAAAACAAAAAAATAGAGCAAATGCATTGCATCAGAGTTTATCAGGGTTGTGACTATTCTATTGGAATGTCTTGACTATAGGTAAAAATTTTCCGTCCCAGTAAAATGTACACATGAGATAAAGAAGGTCACAAATTGAAGCAAACTTCTGAAAACAGAGGTATTGTATTCTGGGAAGTCATTGGTGACCAGGAGAAAAACTCTGATCTGAGAAATTCAAGTATTGGCTTCCAGAGTTTAAGGAAGAAAAAAAGAAAAAACCTTGCAGAAAATCTACCATGGCATTGGCCTTGAAATCTGAATATTTGATTCTGATGACCTATAACAAATAGACCACCAGTTATTTCTTTGGCAAAGATGAGTTTATTCAGGATGATGAGGATTGCAATTTGGGATTTGTAACCACGGCAAGCCATGTGTGGGGGCAAAGGAGAAGGCTTTTACAGGGAGGAAAAGAAGTTGTGGGAGGAAGGGTAAACAAATAGCCCAAGACTTTTCATTGGCTGAGTCCTTGCTAGGAAAGGAATCTTTCTCATTCCTGTTGAGATTGGCTATTGTGCAGGGCAGGTGAGCTCCCTCTCCTGGTCTTCCACACTATTTACTTGAGATTTCTGTTTATTATTATTATTGCATTTCTTTCTTTTTCTTTTTTGCTACATTTTGGGTTGTAGGAATTCACAACAGATACATCCAAAACCTTGTATCATATATACACTGTGGTGGTGGTTGGTTTAGTGATGCTGGACTAGTGGCTTAGTCTTTTGCAACCCCATGGACTGTAACCTGCCAGTCTCCCCTGTTCATGGGATTTCCTAGGCAAGAATACTGGAGTGAGTTGCCATTTCCTTCTCCAGGGGATCTTCCTGACCCAGGGATTAATCTGCATCTCTGGCATTGTGGGTGGTCTCCTACAATGAAGAAGGATTCTTCACTGCTAAAACACCAGGGAAGCGTTTGGTATAAAGCCATGTGTAAAACAGATAGCTAGTGAAGAGTGAATGTATAACTCAGGGATTCCAACCTGGTGCTCTATGATGACCAAGAGGGATGGGATGCAGGGTGACTGGGAGGGAGGCTCAAGAGGGAGGAGATACAGATAGATAGATAGATAGATAGATAGTTTTGGCTGATTTGCATTGTTATACAGCATAATTGAACACAACATTGTAAGGCAATTATTCTCCAATTAAAAAAAAAAAAAAAAAAAGGAAAATATAACCCTTCCTTGTCTCTATTAGTACTTGAATTTCAGACTAACTTACAAGAGAAAACCCACAGTTTTATAAAACAATAGAAAAAAATATTTGGTGTTTTTAAAATAATCTGTTTAAGTTGCAAAGTTAAAAGTTTAATATAATCCTGAGAGTTGTTTGGCATCTAGATAAATTATAAATTTACCTGCTGATTATTGGGGGACTTCTAGTCATTTGATTAGAGTAAATGAGTTTTAGCCTATTAAGTTTCTTCCCTCATGAAGTTGAATATAATTTGATTGTTCACACAGAAGTATGCTTTTTTCCCAGCAATAATTACTGAATCTTTTTAATTAGCAATTATTCAAATAAATATTCCTTTCAAAAGACCATCTTGATCCAAGAACTGATTACTATGCCATTATTCAAAGGATGAAGAGCTATTTAACAATTTACTCTTTATCAATGTCTCTGCATCAAGATAGACAGCAAAAAGTTTATAAGGACTTTGAATTAAAATTCATAGAATATATGTGTTCTCACATTGCATATTAGGAACAGAAATGATTATAAAAATAGAGTGCTTGTTTTTTTTTTCTACCATCCTAACACTTTTGCGCCCTACATTTTTTAATTAAAATCTGACTCTATACTTGAAGAAGGCTGAGCGCCGAAGAATTGATGCTTTTGAACTGTGGTGTTGGAGAAGACTCTTGAGAGTCCCTTGGACTGCAAGAAGATCCAACCAGTCCATTCTGAAGGCGATCAATCCTGGGATTTCTTTGGAAGGAATGATGCTAAAGCTGTAACTCCAGTATTTTGGCCACTTCATGCGAAGAGTTGACTCATTGGAGAAGACTCTGATGCTGGGAGGGATTGAGGGCAGGAGGAGAAGGGGACAACAGAGGATGAGATGGCTGGATGGCATCACTGACTTGATGGGTGTGAGTCTGAGTGACCTCCGGGTCGCGAAGAGTCGGACATGACTGAGTGACTGATCTGATCTGATCTGATCTGATACTTGAAGAGCATTTTGGAATTTGCTAGATATTTTCACATTTATAAACTTGCTTGATAGTCATACGTATTCTATGAGATAGCAAAGTAAATACCATGCTAGAGACTTTGTAAATGAAAAAATCAAGACAGAAATGTTAAACTCTCCTCAAAAATCATCGCTGTACTACAAGCAAATGTACCCTCTTTTATATAAACCCTTTCCCCACTGTCTGGCATGAAAATCTGTAGCTTGATTAATGCAGCTATGTTGTACTATTGTTTAACTTTTACATATTGTTGTCAGAAAGAGATAAAGAGGGAGCACAAGAAAATTAGAATGGAGGGGAACAATAATGACAACACTAAGAATGAAAGAAAGAACAAGGGAAATTTTTTCAAGTTAGATAGGTCTAAAATTCAGCAATCCTCAGTGACTGGAAATGTTTGCTATTTGTAATTCAAAGTCCAGTTAGACATTTTCTTGTATTTGTTTCCTGGACCAGTTGCTCTGTGAATTTAATCATAACTGTTTTTGTTTTTTTAAGTTGTAGCAAGAGTAACATTTTGTGGAGCAAAAATTGCTGAGCATCAGTGTTCTTTTTATTGGAGCATTTCTCTGAGAACTGAGTAAATTAGAATTTACTCCACAATAATGGCTAAAATAGATAGATACACTTTGATCTAGAGGGAGTAGGAGATATACAGCTTTATCCTTACATGCTCTTTGAAAACTCTATTATTCTTTTTAGTATTCAAACAAAGAGTAATTTGTAAAAGTTCCATGCTCTGAAGTCCTGTTGTCAAGTTGCCAAAGCTCACTGATTTCTTTAGGGATGACTTCAACTGCTGTGCTATTCAGGACACACCCAGAGGCCGATCCTTTGACAGTAGTTTGGGGAAGCATATTTGTCTGAGTATCAATTTTCTGTCACCTTACATGCTATCTCTATAAATTATTAAAGCAGTTGTAAGAATGGAGAATACAGTGATTTGATTTTTCAAGATGCAATATTTCCTGTGCTTTATTTGACTGCAATAAAAGGAAGACTTTGTCCTAACTCCATGATCCATTAAAGCTTGTATTATTTGGTCACTATTTCTTGAGTCATCATCTTTTATAAATATCCACCAGTCTGATAGGACTTTCTTCTAAAAGGGAGATGTGATGTCTGACATAGTGTTTAGGAGCTTAGTGCTTCATAAAAAAAATGAATACTTATTTTTACAGCAGTTTGATTTTATAGAGAAAAATAAACAACAGAGAAATTAAATGACTCTCCAACATCCTCCAGGGAACTTAGTGGCATTGAGTGGAGAGGTATTGGGAGTTTTTAACTTATCTCTGCTTCTTATTGTGACATAGACTCATTGATAATTTTGCATTTATTGATATTCCCTTTTTATAACTCTCTCTATATATATATATCTGTATAGATATATAGACAGATAACATGTTCACTACTTTGTGCAGGATTCTATGAATGTCTTTCTTTTTTAATGGTTAATACAGTAAATTTTATGTATATTTTACTACAATAAAAAGTAGTTTGGCCCTAAATAGCTTTATCTACTGCCACAAATTCCCTTCCTTCTCACCAACATGTACCTTGCATTCTGCTTTCCTATTGAAATGCTTGATCTGTGAAGGTACAGCAGACTTTCAATCTTTCCTATCTTATGATCATCTTTTAAGCAGTGTATTGTGTTAAATCTTTATCTCTTAACCACTTTGTTTTGCCTCGGAACTATAAGATTCTGAGCCAGAATTATAATTTCTTCCTAAATAGTTACATTTTATCATTATAAAATAATTCACTTTTATTAGCCTTTGTCCTACAATCCAGTACTCTTGCCTGGAAAATCCCATGGGCAGGGGAGCCTGGTAGGCTGTAGTCCATGGGGTCGCTAGGAGTCAGACACGACTGAGCGACTTCTCTTTCACTTTTCACTTTCATGCATTGGAGAAGGAAATGGCAACCCACTCCAGTGTTCTTGCCTGGAGAATCCCAGGGATGGGGGAGCCTGGTGGGCTGCCACCTATGGGGTCACACAGAGTCGGACACGACTGAAGTGACTTAGCAGCAGCAGCAGCAGTCCTACAATCTATTTTTATTCAAATGGCATCAACAGACTTTTCTTAATATTTCTGATATACTATATTCTATACCCTTACATTCAATTTTCCTGTATACATTCATGCTTTCTGTATATCTCTTAAAAATTATGTAATATAATTTTTAAAGCATGTATTGTTAGTATCATTTTTGAGGAAGTGATTTTAATATTTACATTTATTTAGTTGGAAATATAATTGAACTCATTTTTTTCAACTTGTTTTGTGTTTTCTACTTGGTGTACTTTTTCTCCTTTCTTCTATACAATTTATTAAGTTTTCTTCATTACTTTAAATTGTTCTACTGTTTTGAGATTTATACTTTATCTTTCTATCATTTACATAGCTAAACTAAACCTTTAAGATTTTAATAGATATGCATGATTGTCACAGTTCAGTGATAGTAGAAGTAGTGTTAGTTGCTCAGTCATGTCTGACTCTGTGGAACCCCATGGACTGTAGCCCACCAGGCTCCTCTGTCCGTGGGATTCTCTAGGCAAGAATACAGGAGTGGATTGCCATTCCTTTCTCCAGAGGATCTTCCCAACCCAGGGATCAAACCCGGGTCTCCTACATTACTGGCAGATTATTTACTGTCTGAGCCACAGGAAAGTCCTTGATATTATCTCTCAAAAGCACTGATTCTATTCCTCCCCATCCCCATAGTATTCTCCTTGTTTAGTCTTATCTTATTTTTAAAGATTCATGTGCTAAGTCTCTTCAGTCGTGTCTGACTCTTTGTGACCTATGGACCATAAGGCTCCTCTGTCCACGGGGATTCTCCAGGAAATAATACTGGAGTGGGTTGGCATGCCCTCTTCCAGGGGATCTTCCCAACCCAGGGATTGAACCTGCGCCTCCTGTGTCTCCTGCATTTGCAGGCAGTTTCTTTACCACTAGTGCCACCTGGGAAGCCCCTCAAGTGCAGATCATCAGGAAATAAATGTTATCGTTGTGAATTTATAATCAATGTTTATACACTTTTAGTGTGAAAGACTTTATCAGAAATTTTAAATACATAACAAATCAGAAGATAGTCAAATGAACCCCTGTGTAACTGTCAGCAGGCTGTAGTAACCACCTGATTTCAAGCATTCTTTTTCATGTGTTTTTCACAGAAGATTTTTTGCTGCAGCATTTTAAAGCAAACTGCTAGCATTCACATCCCATAAACATTCAGTTTAGATAATAAACAGTAGGCCATTTTAAACATAATACAAATATTAGTTCATATTAATGCCCCAGGAGTTAAAATTCTGTTTTTATTTTTGCCAAAATATTTAATTTCATTTTTAGAATATATGATCACACATTGTAAGTCTGTATTTAGGCTAATAGATATTTATCTTTTCTTTCTTTTTACTTTTATTAAATCTTTTTATTTTGTATTGGGTATACCTGATTAACAATGTGTGATAGGTTCAGGTGGATAGTGGAATGGCTCAGCTATACATACACATGTATCCATTGATATACCAAATTTAGCTTTAATATGCTGCTTCTAGGTGGATCAGTGTGTATATTTTATATGTTCTGTGACCTCAGATGATTGTTTTTAAAATCTGGGTTACCCAGGGCTTTATTTAACTGCTGAAAGTTCACAATCATAATGATCACAAATATAACCTGTTTTAGCACCCTCTTTAGAGTAGCCTGTCAGCCATATATCCCAAGTCCTTGAAATCTGTTTTCCATGTTTAGGGACTCCTTTCATTATTTTCATCTCTGTATTTTTCCTTCCAATATTCTTTAAATTCTGTCCTTTCTTCAGCTCTGAAAAAAAAATCTCTTCAAGTTGATAAGTTCTTCAATTCTTTATAAACTTTTTATTTAATTTGTTCAGTGAGTATTTAAATTGTGTGACCATATATAATTATATCAAGAAGTTTTATTTTTCACACAAATTTGGGTCATTTTCCATTTCTCTTTTGTTATTTAATAATGGCATCTAGTCTTTCTTTTGCCTTTTTAATTATTCAAATATGTTTTGTCTCAAATTACTTTTTATCACAAATTTATGAGGTGCTAATTTTTTTCTTTATTATGAATGGCTAAATTTCCCTCATGGTGGTTTATTTCAGCTTATGTTTTATAATTTTGTACAGTGAGCTTACCTCCTTTAAGATTTGATTTTCCTGTACAAGTTATATGCTTGTTGTAAGATCGACCTTTCAAAAATGGGCATTTGATTTTTTTCAAGGCTGCAGGATTTTGTTCAATGCTTTCACACTGTTTTCATAATTTATTGTGAAAATCTCTCAGTCGTGTCTGACTCTTTGTGACCCCATGGACTGTATAGTCTGTGGAATTCTCCAGTCTGGAATGCTAGAATGGGTAGCTTTTCCCTTCTCCAGGGGATCTTTCCAACCCAGGGATCAAACCCAGGTCTCCCACATTTCAGGCGGATTTTTTACCAGCTGAGCCACAAGGAAAACCCAAGAATACTGGAGTGGGTAGCCTATCCCTTCTCCAGGGGATCTTCCTGACCCAGGAATTGAAGCAGGGTCTCCTGCATTGGAGGTGGATTCTTTACCAACTGAGCTATAAGGGAAGCCCATAATTTATAGATCTATTAAATATGGGCATTTATCAAATTTCTCATCTTATAAACAACATTTTACATACCTTTTTTTCTTAGTCACAGTTTTGCTTAACCATATCACAGCCAGGAGAACATTATTCTATCCCCCTTTTGTGACTGGGCATCTTATTGATATATCTACTTTATACAGAAGCCTCAGTAGCATGTCCTGGTGGTATCAAAGTCTGACCCTAGCCTTTAGGCCCATACCCTTTCTACTGTTCTCATTAGCTTCCAAGTTATTAGCTCCCACTTAGTGCACTAGTGTTGAGTTACTTCTTTATCCGTGATGGATTTAGGATTGTTTTTTTCTATTTACCTAATAAATGTCATTGACATGGTCATTGGGATACTGATTATCAAAAACAATACCAAGAAAAATATAGCAAATGTCGCCAAGAATTTGCAGAAATTGGAACCCTGTACACTGTTGTTGGGAATATAAAAAGGAGTAATCACTATGAAAAAAATGCAGAAATTCATCAAGAAATTAAAAACAGTCATATGATCAAGCAATCCCATTTCTGCATATATATCCAAATGAATTGAAAACATAATCTTAAAAATTTATTGGCACTCCAACATTCATTTCAGTGTTATTCACAACAGTCTAGATATGGATAAAACATAAATACTCATTGATGGATATATACATAAAGGTGAAATGATATATACATATAATAAAATAATATTTTGCCTCAAATAGAAGAAAATCCTGCTATACCCAACAACATGGATGAACTTGAAGGGCATTATACTGAATGAAATAAATATTGCATGATCCCACTTACAACAGGTTTCTAATGTAATCACACTCACAGAAGCTAAGAGGCTAGTAATCATTCCTCCCAGGGGTTGGGAGGAACAGGAAATGATAGAGGTGTTCAATGATATAAAGTTAAAGTTATGCAAGATAGACAAATTCTAAAAATCTGTTGTACAACGTACATGCATAGTTAATGACACTGTATTGTACACCCAGTGTGATATCACTGAGTCATTATAGATGCAAATAATTCTGTCTCCACATTCTCTGTCTCTCTTACACACACACACATATATGACTCTAGATTATTTTAATCTTATATTATTGACAAAGCAATAAGCATCATTATCTCATATTAATATTTATTACCCCTAATATGACAAGATAAATATTATAGCGTTATTTTCACATTCCTTTCCATTCCTGCACTGATTAAGAATTATCTTTTGCCTTTTCTATTTATGAGCTTTTAATGTGCAAAATCAAGATAATATTTGAGGAGACAAATTGGAGTCTCTAAGGCTCACTGGATAGGTTTATTTGAATAGCACATATTTACTGGCAAGAAAACAAATTATAAGATCTGGAAGTCTTAGGTGAATAGATTGAAAAATGTAAGTCCAGCCCAGGCTGATATAGATGGAAATTTTAATGGACATTGTAGAGGAAATGAGAAATTAGGAGTCATGCTAATAATGTGTGTAGTATATATAATATGAAGAAGAATTTTAGAAGTTCTTTCTGTATTAAAAACACATTTTTGACATTTCGAATGGCTTCTATAGAGATTTAAAGTCCTTTAGATTTCGGTCTATTGCACTTGTTGTTAATTTATAAGATTAGACCACAAATGGCTTGACATTATATAAGTTGCAGCACTTTCGAACTTGTCTAGGCAAGGATGACTATCATACGAGCATAATTTTTGCAAAATTAGCTCATTTGTTACTGAACTATGAAACTGCCATAAAGGTCAGCTGTAAAATTTTAAATATTTTCCTCTTTACAAGTCTCATCATCAATACAGTTTTGTCAATTTTGTGACAATGGCATGTGACCATTTTCCATATAGCATATTATTACAGAATAGGATGTCTTTAATTTGGTGGGGTTTTTTTGCACTGTATTTATTAAACACTATCAGTCTGAATTTCTACATGGTTTTAATTTTTAAATTTTCAGCTTCAAAACTGTACTACTTATTTTACCTGCTTTCATTAATAATTAAGATATGGGTCAATATTTTTGCATAAGTAGTGGTAATTGAAAGAAATACAATGGGCACTGAATTGGTGTTACTAAATTATAATTTATTACAATTATACTTTTACTACATTTTACTCACCTTCGTGGCAAGAAGTAAGTTCAGGGTGATGATTTAGCAAGTGCATCATATAGTAACTTTGTAACAGTAATAGAAGTAAAAACAAATTAGAAATTTATATAATGTTACTGTTATATTCACTCATTAATTTTTATTTTATACAACTAGTTTTTATTGTATTTTGATGGGAAAATGCATTAGCTGTTAACTTATCAAAAAATATTTTTATGGGAAGACTTTTAAGTACCTCACAAAACAAGCCTTGGTCTAGAGCTAAAGGGGAAAGGTGGAATCAAGTTCTTATAGTCAGAAAGACATTCTCAGGACTCTGCTGGTGGTACCATTGCCATTGCACAACTCCATGTCTAGAACCCCACCAGAGCCAACTCAAATAAGTTTTAAGTAGACCTACGCTTTTGAATGCAACACTGGTGACTGATATTTGTTGATAGAAGTTTGAAAATAAAAAAAACCTATACAAATTACTGTACATAAAATAGATAAGTAATAAGAATTTGTTGAAGAGCACAGGAAACTGTATTCAGTACCTTATAGTAAACCATTATGGAAAATAATCATATGCAATCAAAGTTATAGTTTTTCCAGTAGTCATGTATAGATGTGAGAGTTGGACCATAATGAAGACTGAGTGCCAAAGAATTGATGCCTTCAAAATGTGGAGCAAAAATTCTGGAGAAGACTCTTGAGAGTCCCTTAAACTGCAAGGAGATCAAATCAGTCAATTCTAAAGGAAATCTATCCTGAATATTCATTGGTAGGACTTATGCCGAAGCTCTAATACTTTGGCCTCCTGGTGTGAAGTGCCGACTGATTGGGAAAGACCCTGATTCTGGGAAAGATTGAAGGCAGTAGAAGGAGGCAGCGGCAGAGGATGAGATGTTTCAATAGCATTCCCGACTCATTGGATATGAATTTGACTAAACTCTGGGATATAGTGAAAGATAGTGAAGCCTGGAGTGATGCAGTCCATGGGGTTGGCAGAGTTGGACGTGACTTTGTGACTCAACAATAACAACAAGTACATATATATATATATAAAACTGTGTGTATGTATATATATATATAAAATATAAATTTGTAACAGAATCACTTTGCTGTACACCTGAAACCTGTATACCTGCTGTACACTTGCTGTACACCTACTGAACTTTGCTGTATACCTGAAACTAGCACAATATTGTAAATCAACTATACTTCAATTTTTTAAAAAAAGGATTTGCAGCTCAACTTGCCTGAGGTGGCTGAATAGAGCGAGAGGAATATTTTAGTTGCAACTAAATTATTTTCAGTGAAAGTGGAGAAAAGTTACATGTTTCCCTTTGGACAGGTATGGACCAGGGCAGCATGGAGGGATAAAACCTGACCCAGAAGAAAGAATGACTCCTAGAAAATATATCTTAGAAACCCACAAAAGTACCTTAAGAGGAAAAGATTTAGGTTTAGAATCCACCATAAGAAGATAAGCCTGGTTTATAACAGTTTACTGAGGTCTTCCCTACACCTTACATCTTTTCCTTCTCTGTACTTCTACTCCTCAAGGATCCAAGCCTTCAGGAAATACACAGGAGAGAAAGAAGAGATGGAAAGAACATCAGCATGCCTCCCTCCCTACTGAAGCATTCATAAAGAGGAGGGTCTGAATTGGTTAACAAAGAGGAAAATTTTTTAAGGTTTAAAATTTGCACTAAGGTTAAAATTTGTTGTATCAAACTAAAGGGGATTCTCGAGTTACACAAAGTGACCTGAACACCTGCCCAGTTTTATCCGCTGGTCAGGAAGAAATAAGCTAAGACTGCAGGTTTTAAAGGTTAATAGTGAGAATGTCTAAAGTGTGTTTCTCTGTGAACAATTACATCATCCAGTTTGTGTAATAAGCTAGATACTCTGCCAGTGTTAATTTAATATTTATTTCAGCATATATATACTGGTCACCATTATGTATTTTGTATGTACTAGTTACTGTAGAATAGGCATTCATTTCATTATTTTGATATCTAAATATACCATATTTATGATTGTAAGAAGCATACAGTTTTATAGGTAAGTCAACACTCACAACACTTAAATCCCTTGGAGCAGGAAATGGCAACCCACTCCAGTATTCTTGCCTGGAGAATCCCCATGGACAGAGGAGCCTGGCGGGCTGCAGTCTATAGGATCTCACAGGGTCGGGCATGACTGAGTGTGAGCATGAGCAAACATATAGAGTGAAGAAAAGGAAGGCAGGAGGTATATGAAATGTGTATGAAGAAGGTTATGTAAATAAAAATTATCATGAATGGGATTGAAAAATAAAGTATATTAGAGTGTAAGTAATAAAAATTAGTTTATATGATTGCTATAATAACTTTAAACATCAATTGGAAACAAGGCAATGCAGAGTTTTTTTCTTACTCATGTAATGAGGGAGATTTCATAGGAGAGAAAAAAGGTGTTCTTGATACTGAAGAATGAGATTTTAGTTGTACTGAAATATATAAGGAACAAAACCATGCTGGTGAATCCAGTTTTCATTTTATTTAAAAAATTAATTTATTTTAAGTTGAATTTATTATTTTTAGTTGTTTTAAATTGAGTTAATATTGATTTATAACACCATATGTTTCATGTGTACATTTGTTTTTAAATTCTGTATTCCCCACAACATTCTCACCGCTAAAAATATATTCCCTTTATCCACTGCAGGTCTGATATTCTGATGCCTCTTATACTGGACAATTCAGTTCAGTCTCTCAGTCGTGTCCAACTCTTTGTGACCCCATGGATTGCAGTTTGTCAGGCCTCCCTGTGCATCACCAACTCCCAGAGTTTACTCAAACTCATGTGCATTGAGTCAATGATGCCATCCAACCATCTTATCCTCTGTTGTCCCTTCTCCTCCTGCCTTCAATCTTTCCCAGCATCAGGGTCTTTTCAAATGAGTCAGTTCTTTACATCAGGTGGCCAAAGTATTGGAGTTTCAGCTTCAGCATCAGTCCTTCCAATGAATATTCAGGACTGATTTCCTTTACGATGGACTGGTTGGATCTCCTTGTAGTCCAAGGGATTCTCAAGAGTCTTCTCCAACACCACCATTCAAAAGCATCAATTCTTCAGTGCTCAGTTTTCTTTATAGTCCAACTTTCACATCCATACATGACCACTGGAAAAACCATAGCTTTGACTAGACAGACCTTTGTTGGCAAAGCAATGCCCCTGCTTTTTAATATGCTATTTAGGTTGCTCTTAACTTTTCTTCCAAGGAGCAAGCATCTTATAATTGCATGGCTACAGTCACCATCTGCATCTGCATCTGTTCTGGACACTGAGATAAAAATGAGGCTCTACTTTAGTCACTCCATATTATACTATACTATTCTATGACTTTGGTAAAATTATTATCTGTGAGTTTCAGTTTTCTTCTATATAATATTAATACATTGGCCTTCCTTTCTGGCAGTATTATTCTGTGTGTTAAATAAAATGGCCTTTCTTTCTGGCAGTATTATTCTGAGTGTTAAATAAAATGAGATAATATATCAAAAAATGTTTTATGAACCATGAAGCAATATAAATGTAAGGCACAATTATTTTTTAAACCATAACATAGATTATTCAAAGTTCCTACAGAGATTTTCAGAGCACAGCAACCACCGGAAAAGTAATAAATCATAGTAAATGAATAAATATAATAAATAGTTTACATTTATCATGCAATTTAAATTTTTTGCAATGCCTGTTTAGAATTATTATATTAGGCAAAAACATAGAGCTTTATTATTCTTTTGGTATAAAATATCAAATTCACATTATGGTGAAACAGTAACTTGAAGACAAAATAGATTTACTGCTTGCATGTAATAAAACTGGACATTGACATAGGCACATTTTATATTACTTCAAACGCAAACACTTATGTCTGAAATATTCCAATATATAAATCTAAAAACCTTAATTTTTAAACTCAAGGTAGTTATGTACTATAAAGAATAAATTAAGAATAACTATATTTTGGCAGTATGACAGACAACAAAATGTCATCATAATGTTTGATACATAAATCAAAGAGAAAGTATGGGACACCACAGCTTTGTATTTATGTAGTCGTTCTTCCTGTGGCCAATGTAAGCCTATTAGCAGTGCTTTGTGTAAGGTGCGGAGAAGGCAATGGCACCCCACTCCAGTACTCTTGCCTGGAAAACCCCACGGACGGAGGAGCGTGGTAGGCTACAGTCCATGGGGTCGCTAAGAGTCAAACATGACTGAGTGACTTCACTTTCTCTTTTCACTTTCATGTATTGGAGAAGGAAATGGCAACCCACTCCAGTGTTCTTGCCTGGAAAATCCCAGGGACGGGGAAGCCTGGTGGGCTGCCGTCTATGGGGTCACACAGAGTCAGACACGACTGAAGTGACTTAGCGTAGCGTAGCATGTGTAAGGTGCATTGCTAGGATAGGCATATACTAGGACCACAGTGATCCAAGGCTGTCTGCTACAGACAGGCAGAGAAGAAAGAGCAGAAAGAAAAGAAATTTAAACCATTGTGGATCGGAGTAAGTTTCATTGCTATGAAAATGCAGCCAAGAATGAAGAATAAAGAAACAGAAATCAAAATAGCCACAACAAAAGCAAAGAAGAGTTTACAAAAAAAAAAAAAAAAAAAAAAGAAAGAAAGACCATAGCAGATGGAAGTGGTGGGATTGGGAAATTAATTTCAGAACTGTGGTTTTGCATAACTGTTCTTTATACATGGTTCCAATATGAATGAGATTATTGGTTTGGATATTTAAATGTCCTGTAGAGAATCAGATTTCTGGCTTGAACTTGGGAATGTTGTTCACATTTGTAGTATGTTCAGTGTTTCCCAATGAGGGTAATTTAACTAGCAGGAGAGGGTCATCAATTATTGATCAGATCAAGTTGGTCAGTTTTGAAAAGATCTTCACTTAAGTTTGAAAAATAGAAGAATTAACTAAAAATGGGTTATATTTAGACAAGATGGTCAAATGAAGTATGAGAAATATGTCAAAATTATAAATTTGAGGGTAACAGAAGCAGCAGTTAGATCAGGCTTCTGAACAGCAAGCAAGACAGAAATATCCTTTTCTTAACAAAGATTGAATTAGGAATGTGGTACAGAAGAAATTTATTCATGACAAAAATATTTGTAAAAATAATCTAGAGAATTAACTAACAATAGTAAAAACAGAATATGATTATATATTCTGTATATTGTATGGTAAATTCTTTCTTTATATTCACACAACTTTGAGAGCAGGTATTAATTTCCCCTGCTTTAAAGATGGTGAAAAAGAGGTCAAAGAGAATATTTATTTTCCTCAAAGCCAGACACAGTAACAGAGAGTTATCTAGAGTTTAAAGCTTCTAGCAGTAGTCTTCTTTTCCTTCATCGTGTCTTTTTTTTTTTTTTCATATAACTATGCTCTATCAAAAGAACACATAATTTTCCACATATATAACACATGGAAACCTGTCATCACTGATCTGTCAAACTCACACTCACTCAATGCCAATTTAGGTAGAGTAAGGTCACTTTAGAATGAAACATTAAAAAAATAATTGTACTGTGTTATGTTCAGAAGAGTTTAGAGATTCCAATACATAATTGAAAATAACCATTCTAATTAGCATTTCCATATCTGCAAAATAGTCATGCTTTCAGGTGACTTTAACTTTCCAATTTGCTGAAGTGCGCAATTAAGAAAATGATATTTAAAAGAAAAGAAAATGATATTAGATTACATTATAGTGTATAAGTGGTAAGCCAATTAGTGATTTCAAACCATAGTTACTAAATAAGAACATAAAGACACTATCAATTTTATATACCCCTTAGATCAGAATTGTGTCTCTATAAATTATTTTATTTTTGGAGCTGTTTCTCTTAAACCTGCACATTTCATGTTAATTTCCACTTTTTCATCACTTTTCAAGCTAGTGGATTACAGTCCTTATACTATAAACCACCAGCTGTCAAGCTTTCTATGGCTTTTTTCCTTTATTATTAGGAAGAAAATTCTTAGCATGGTATATTAAATAACAAATTTTTAATGCTAAACAACTTCTTCAAACTTACTTCATGTTACCGTTCTGTTTAATCAGATACTGTGGCCAAAATAAATCATAATTGTTCTTTACACAGTTTATGCTTTCTTCACTTGGAATATTCTTGGCTCTCATATCTGCCTTTCATAGTTTTACCAGTTATTCAAGAGAAAACTGGAATACCAGCTTTTGTATTACACTGTTTTTAATTGAACCAAGGATAAAAGTAATTGCTCCTTATTTTTCTGGAAGTATTTTTCTTATTTTTCATTAAAGTTACTTTGCTTTTTCTTAAGTTTTCTGTCTATACTGTTTGCTCCAACTTGAGTTTTTCTTCATTAAGAGCTATGTCTTCTCTGTTTCTAATATAAAACTAATACTATCCCAAACAATCATGTTTTATTAGTAGGAATATTTGAAATAACTTCTGGAAGAAATGGACAGGGTAACACCTGGATGTTTCAAATGTCAGATGGGATAAGCCAGAGACTATTTGTCAACCAGAGAGTCAATTACCTTATCTGCTAGATCCTCATAATTAAAAGATAGTAGAGGCTCTAATTATTTAAAATATCTGTGATATGGCAAATATTTTATACTTATTTGTATTTTTCTTAAGAATGATGAAAAGTAGGTATTTTAGAACCCATTTTAAAGGTGAAAAACCTGAATTTCAAAGAACACGTAATTGTTTTCAAAATCACAGGAGTTTTATATCTGCGATTTAAGGTAGAATAACTAAAAACTAAAGATCAGAAAGGGTATTGAGTCAATAACATCATTCAACAATCATACCTAATTGATATTAATAGAATAATCCACCTTGCAACAGCAAGATAACATATTCTTTTCAAGATCCATGGAGTATATACCAAGGTAGCCCATATTCTTTGCCATAAAATAAACCTTCACAAAATTTTAAGAGAACTAAAATCATACAGAACATAGCCTAACCACAATATCCAAAGGATTTTCAGATAATAGGAAATACAATATGACGGTGGCTTGAACCTATATCAGTAATTCTTCCTAATTTGAGTATATATCACCATCTGCTCCAGAGGAGGTTTCTATAAATGCTTCCTCTTTTCTCTTATTAAGTATTATAATATTTAATTGTATTATGTAAATTATATAATATTGCCTGTACATAAAAATTATTACAACTATATTTAAATAAATATATGATGGTAAAATTTCTCTACTCATCTTTGTAGTGTGGTTTCGCAAAGACAGATCAACATTGTGCTCAATCATTCAGTCGTGTCCAACTCTTTTTTGATGCCCTGGACCATAGCCCACCAGGCTCCTCTGTCTATGGAATTTTCCAGGCAAGAATCCTGGAATGAGTTGCCATTTAAACCAGCAATGATTATGAAAAAAAAAAAAAAAATCATTCATCCATGGGCCCTTGGAGAGCAATTGAGAATGTGTGGGAAAGAACAAATCTATTGGAAAATATGTTCACATCAGGAAATATCTGTAAGTATGTGTTGATCAACTCTAGGAAATTTCAGAAGGCATAATTTTTAAAATGCCTTTACAAATAGGAAATATACTGTTCCTTGAATCTGAAAAGCTAATTCTTTTGGCAACTCAAAAAATAAAAGCAGTGTTTAAATAGACTGTGTAATATAATTGTATGAACGACTTCCTTTTAACCCCTTAGAAACTAATTTTCTTTAAAAATGTAGTCTGAGAGTACTTGAAATGATTGCTAACATTGTTTATTGGAATAAATGGACTGTTAAAGTCAAGATGTACCTCAGGATTCTGAATGCCCCTCCCCCTCCAAATTTCTGATCAAATAAGCTAAATAGAAACTACTCTTTCACCAACACTAATAATCTTGTAATGAAAATCACCCCCTATGAACATCACAGTTTTGTTCTTCAGGTTCTAGCTTCCGCACTCAGAGCCAGGGTACAGTTCAGTCACTACACCTGAGTTAGGGCTTCAACCTATTTTCTAATCTTCTACCTCACCAACTTTCCCAGAGGCAAATAATTTCCTCTTGCCCTCAAGAATGATGCCAAGGTCAGAGCGTCTGACTTTTAATAGCATGAGTGACAAACACCTCTGGTCTTCAAGGTTAAGTTTTATCAGGTCCGAAAGCAGGGCTAACATCTCTCAGACTCAAGACGAAGGGTTCCCTCTCCTCCTATGTCCTAGATGTACTATACTTTGTCTTCATGTACACCTTCTCACTACCTAACAAATGGAAAAATCAAGCTGAGTTCAGCCCTGACCCTCACATAAGTGAGCTACCCAGGAACCTCAGATCAAAGAATATGTGCCCAAGATTCTCAACTGCCTGTCATTACCCCTCAAGTACAAGTCACTTCAGTCGTGTCCGACTCTTGGTGACCCTATGGACTGTAGCCCACCAGGCTTCTTTGCTCATGGGGTTCTCCAGGCAAGAACACTGGAGTGGCTTGCCATGCCCTCCTCCAGGGGATCTTCCCAACTCAGGAATCAAACCCATATCTCCTGCATTGGCAGATGGGTTCTTTATCACTGTATTATTTCAGTAGTGACTGTCAGGGGAAATTTCTGTTTGTGGCTTTCTGGAGTACCTTTCACTCATAAACAGTTGTTTCTGTTCCAAGAGATAACAGCTTCCAAATGCTTTGAGCTTTTCCTGTTGCCAGTTACCTCTGGGCTTGGCAGACGTGTTCTAACATCTGCTTTCACATCATCCCTGTTGTCTCTTGTGTCCAATAGCTCCTCGGCCTCTTGGAACTGAGGATTATACCTTCTATAGTACCAGTCTAGCACCTTTCAGGATTATATCTAGAAGGGATTTTTACTGTCTCATTTTACCTAAATTTGGGATATGTGATCTCTAATTTTTGGTTGAATTAAAGTAAATTTTAGGTGGAAATGGTGAACCCGCCCTTCTCTGCCAATCTCCACCCAATCTCAAGTGTCCTGAAAAATTGAAATTTAGCTTCAATTTCCTCTTTACTACCAGCCCTCTTCATACTGCAGATGTTCATCTGTGTCATCCTCTCCTAGTGAACAGCCCAGAGAGTCCTATAGTTCCCCCAGGCTGTCCCAGAAGCAAATTAACACAGTGACTAGGAACAGACTCACAGAAAATACTTTTCATTATAAATAAACTGAACTATTACAGAGAAACTGGGGCTATGACTTTTTAAACTTGCCTGGCTTTGTTCTGGTGTGTTTGTTCACCACTGAGCTTACTCAAAGCCTTAGTAATTGCCCTGGTAGTCTTTTAAATGTAAAAGGAAAATGTCAGCAGTTCACACATTTCAAAACAAATTTAAAAATCCTTCCCTAATTAGAGAACAGCATTTTATTCTCTTTAGAATCACAGAAGAAGATGAAGGGTGAGGGAAAAAGCTAACTAGCTAGGGGAGAGAATGAGGCAGACTTGTTTTACAAGGAGCTGTGCTTTTATTTCTCTCCTGGTATACCTTATTTAGGAGACATCATTAATACATGTTGGATGGAGGTTTTACAAAAGACAATTTCAGGAAAAAACACTATTTCTTGAAGAAAAATCACCCTGTTTGTTATCTAGTGTTTTATTATTTACCTGCCAGAAGCCAACACTAAATATTTTGTCTTTGTTCTTATACACAAAGGCATTATTTTTTCTTTATGCCACATTTTGCAATACTATGGATTTGTCTATGTGTCTCAGATTTCTTCTGAGCCTGTCAAATTGCTTAATTTTACTTATAATGAGTCTCATAATTTAATATTTACCTTTTGGGGAAATTATGCTTTCAGTTCAGTTCAGTTCAGTTCAGTTCAACTCAGTCGCTCAATCGTGTCTTACTCTTTGTGACCCCATGAATCGCAGCATGCCAGGCCTCCCTGTCCATCACCAACTCCCAGAGTTCACTCACATTTACATCCATCGAGTCAGTGATGCCATCCAGCCATCTCATCCTCTGTCGTCCCCTTCTCCTCTTGCCCCCAATCCCTCCTAGCATCAGAGTCTTCAATGACTCAACTCTTCGCATGAGGTGGCCAAAGTACTGGAGTTTCAGCTTTAGCATCATTCCTTCCAAAGAAATCCCAGGGCTGATCTCCTTCAGAATGGACTGGTTGGATCTCATTGCAGTCCAAGGGACTCTCAAGAGTCTTCTCCAACACCACAGTTCAAAAGCATCAATTCTTTGGCGCTCAGCTTTCTTCACAGTCCAACTCTCACATCCATACATGACTACTGGAAAAACCATAGCCTTGACTAGATGGACCTTTGTTGGCAAAGTAATGTCTCTGCTTTTCAATGTGCTATCTAGGTAATTTCAGAATAAAAGATTCTGTGATAGGAAATATGATCCTGCACAATTTTCCAGATTATATCAATCCCAAGTACTTCATTTTAATTATTACCTATGGCAATTACATTAACTTTTTCCTGTCTTCTGGAACAGTATTTGGGATTCAGTATTTGGTTCAACTGTTCATCAATTCTTTGTGAAGTTCATTTACTTTCATGTAGCTTTGGTCCTCCCTGGGTTGGGAAGATCCCCTGGAGAAGGAAATGGAAACCCACTCCAATATTCTTGCCTGGAGAATCCCATGGAAAGAGGAGCTTGCTGGGCTGCAATTCATGGTGTCACAAAGGAGTTGGACACGACTTAGTGACTAAACAACAACAACAAGCCTTGGTCCTAACATAATATCGCCGCTGGCTGAGAGTGTGCCCCTCTCTTCTTCAGAGCTCTTTAACTCATTTATTTAAAACATTTTATAATATTGAAAGATTTGTTTAAAACCCTCATTATTTTCATATAGCAAACATACTTCCCTGAGAACCATTGGTAAGGACATATTCAAATTCTGTTTTATTTATTTGTCACATTTTTATAACATCTGTCTCTATTTGTGTTTGATCCTGAGCTCCTCAAGACTCAGTCCATATATTTTTACATCTTCAGGTGTGCAGTATAGTACTGGGACTCCAAAAGATACTGACAAAAATAACCAGGAATGAATATAATATTGTAGGTCAGCTATACTTGAATTTTAAAAAAGAAATGAAAAATAACTGGTAAAATGAATGAATCAGTATGTGGTTAAAACACCTTCATCTCATCCATTCATTCAGTAGATACCTATGCAGCACTTTCTAATTGGCAGATAAAGGCTGGTCATACAAGTGTTAAGAAAGCAGACATATCTGTACTGGTTGTACCTTAATTTCTATTTGCCTAAGAATGCTGTGTATGTTATAACTTAAAGGTCAAACAACATTTCAATTTTGCAAATGCAATTAAAATGGAACTGTTAACTAAATTCCTGAAGACCATTTTTTCACTCTTGGAACTACAGCAGAAGAGACAGGGACATTTGTGAAAATGATCATGAAATATGTACTAGTGCAGTGGTAAATTTGTGAGATTGAGTTCTAGACTCTGCCGTGTATTACCTGTAGGGTGTGCGCATGCTAAGTTGCTTCAGTTGTGTCTGACTCTGTGAGACCCAAGGGACTGTAGCCCACCAGACTTCTTTGTTCATGGGATTCTCCAGGTGAGAATACTAGAGTGGGTTGCCATGCCCTCCTCCAGGGGATCTTCCTGAACCAGGGATCGAACCCACGTTGCCTACATCAAGAAGTTAATATGTACGACTAACTTGAAAAAATCCCTGGCATATGGTAAGCTCTTGATAAATGTTTGCTATCATTACTCTTAACAGGATCTTTGTCATTCAATAAAAGCATTCTAAATTACCACATAATTTGACATTTTATTCATAGATAAAAATATGGATGCCCTGCCTACAAATGCCCACTTGATAGCCTTGGCCACTACTCTTACGGAGCATGTGTCATGATATTTTAAATTCTTAATTCTTTCTTGAAAAAAATACACACAGCTCTAAAAATATCAGATATATTGTTTTTGTTCAGGGGGGCATTACCTAATTTTATATATGGATTTTATTTTATATTTTGGCCTAAGATCCTCAAGGCTTTCCATAAGAATCAGATCAGATCAGATCAGTTGCTCAGTCATGTCCGACTCTTTGCAACCCCATGAACTGCAGCACGCCAGGCCTCCCTGTCCATCACCAACTCCCGGAGGTCACTCAGACTCACATCCATCGAGTCAGTGATGCCATCCAGCCATCTCATCCTCCGTCATCCCCTTCTCCTCTTGCCCCCAATCCCTCCCAGCATCAGAGTCTTCTCCAATGAGGTCAGCTCTTCACATGTGGTGGCCAAAGTACTGGAGTTTCAGCTTTAGCATCATTCCTTCCAAAGAAATCCCAGGGCTCATCTCCTTCAGAATGGACTGGTTGGATCTCCTTGCAGTCCAAGGGACTCTCAAGAGTCTTCTCCAACACCACAGTTCAAAAGCATCAATTCTTCAGGGCTCAGCCTTCTTCACAGTCCAGCTCTCACATCCATACATGACCACAGGAAAGACCATAGCCTTGACTAGATGAACCTCTGTTGGCAAAGTAATGTCTCTGCTTTTGAATATGCTATCTAGGTTGGTCATAACTTTCCTTCCAAGGAGTAAGCGTCTTTTAATTTCATGGCTGCACTCACTATCTGCAGTGATTTTGGAGCCCAGAAAAATAAAGTCTGACACTGTTTCCACTGTTTCCCCATATCCATAAGAATATACAAATGCAATTATTTCAGTCACCAAACCCCCAACTAACAGAAGTGAAAAAACACCAAATGTAACCTTGCAGAAAAAGTAAGGGCAAAATACATCAAAAGAAGGCAAAAGACTTTATGAGGTATTTTATAGACTAATGTATGGCTTCTCCTCTGCTGCTGCTGCTGCTAAGTCATTTCAGTTGTGTCCGACTCTGTGTGACCCCATCGACGGCAGCCCACCAGGCTCCCCTGTCCCTGGGATTCTCCAGGCAAGAACACTGGAGTGGGATGCCATTTCCTTCTCCAATGCATGAAAGTGAAAAATCAAAATGAAGTCGCTCAGTCATGTCTGACTCTTAGCGACCCCATGGAGTACAGCCTACCAGGCTCCTCCATCCATGGGATTTTCCAGGCAAGAGTACTGGAGTAGGGTGCCATTGCCTTCTCCGGCTTCTCCTCTTCTCCCCTTGTATTGCAGTTATTTCTCCATTCAAGTGGAGTTACCCCTTCAGTTGAATGTGAACATGGATATTCGCACATAATTATGCACATACACACAAATATATCTTTACTGTGCATTTGCTGTATATCATCACTCAGTGTAAGAAACTTACTATTGTATATATATATATAGTATATGAAATATGAAATATGTATATATAGTATATATATACTACTGTATATATATATATATATATAGTATATGAAATATGTAGATTTGTCTGCTGATCATACCAGCACCAAAACCATGCACAATACAATTTTATGTAGTCAAATGTAACTGATCAGATTAAGTAGAAGAGTTGTTAAGGTGAAGAAGTCCAGGGGTCAGAGGCTGCCTATGCACACATACAGATGTTAAATCTTAGGACTGATTTCCGTATGGCTTCAGGCACCAAAATCTCTTTCTATTCATTATGGACAAAGCTTTGGCCCCCACGAAACATCTGCCTTGACTGCTAAAATTAATGGTAGCCTAGTTCTACCTTAGCTCTATTAAAATATGGAATTCTGAGACACTCCATGACAATCCAAAAATTGAAATAAGGGGAAATGGAGAGGACATAGGAGTTTTTAAGTTATACCCTTTTATATTTCTATGAATATGTAGTTATAAACAAATGTGAGCTAACAATTATAATGTTTGAATGCCTATTAAAGTTTCCTCTAGAGTGCAAATAAAATTGAATCTCCAAATTACAGTGGAAATCACTACTGGTCAGTTTACTAATGTTTCTAAATCAGATGTCAGCCTTCATGACATTTCCTTTAAAATGTAATTGTTCTTTCATTTATGGCTGTCATCTGAGATACAGTAAAAATAAATTTAAATAGAAAAGAGAAAATTAGAATATAGTGTGTCCCTAGGATTGTATTTGGGAGAAGGCAATGGCACCCCACTCCAGTATTCTTGCCTGGAAAATCTGTGGATGGAGGAGCCTGGTAGGCTGCAGTCCATATGGTCGCTAAGAGTCAGACATGACTGCGCGACTTCACTTTCACTTTTTATTTTCTTTTTTTCTTTTCTTTTATTTAACTTTATAATATTGTATTGGTTTGCCATATATCAAAATGAATCTGCCACAGGTATACATGTGTTCCCCATTTATTTTCATGCATTGGAGAAGGAAATGGTAACCCACTCCAGTATTCTTGCCTGGAGAATCCCAGGGACAGGGAAGCCTGGTGGGCTGTCATCTATGGGGTTGCACAGAGTTGGACATGACTGAAGTGACTTAGCAGCAGCAGGATTGTATTTAGAAAAATTCTGCTCTGTAGATTGCAAGCTTTCTTGCCTCTGAATTCAATTCAAGGCCATAAGGATATTCAAATTTAAATAAACTTGAAATTATAAACTGAACCTCCAATAACTAGCAAATTCATGATTTTTTTGCACACTTCTTTCAAACTACAAATCTTATTCTCTGCTGTCCAAAAATCTGAGTTCAATGTAATCATGTATAATACATGGGAATTGGCAAATTAAGTCTGCAAGCAGAAATATAACTTTCCTATAGACTTTCCAGACATCATGGAATGAGAAGTCAAGAGAGCCTTAAAAAGCATCGCTGTGAACAAAGCTAGTGGAGGTGATGGAATTCCACTTCAGCTATGTCAAAACCTAAAAGATGATGCTGTTAAAGTGCTGCACTCAATATGCCAGCAAATGTGGAAAACTCAGAAGTGGCCACAGGACTCGAAAAGGTCAGTTTTCATTCCAATCCCAATGAAAGGCAATGCCAAAGAATGTTCAAACTACTGCACAATTGCACTCATCTCACACGCTAGCAAAGTAATGCTCAATATTCTCCAAGCCAGGCTTCAACAGTATGTGAACAGTGAACTTCCAGATGTTCAAGCTGGATTTATAAAAGGCAGAGGAACCAGAGATCAAATTGCCAACATCTGTTGGATCATCAAAAAAGCAAGAGAGTTCCAGAAAAACATCTACTTCTGCTTGATTGACTATGTCAAAGCCTTTGACTGTGTGGATCACAACAAACTCTGGAAAATTCTTAAAGAGTTGGGAATACCAGACCACTGGACCTGCATACTGAGAAATGTGTATGCAGGTCAAGAAGCAACAGTTAGAACTGGACATGGAATGACAGACTGGTTCCAAATCAAGAAAAGAGTATGCCAAGTCTGTATATTGTCACCCTGCTTATTTAACTTATATGCATAATGCATCACAAGAAATGCTGGACTAGATGAAGCACAAATTAGAATCAAGATTGCTGGGAGAAATATCAATAACCTCAGATATGCAGATGACACTACCCTTATGGCAGAAAGTGAAGAAGAACTAAAGAGCCTCTTGATGAAAGTGAAAGAGAAAAGAGACAAAGTTGGCTTAAAGCTCAACATTCAGAAAACGAAGATCATGACATCTAGTCCCATCACTCGTGGCAAATAGATGGGAAAACAATGGAAACAGTGACAGACTTAATTTTGGGGGGCTCCAAAATCACTGCAGATGGTGACTGAAGCCCTGAATTAAAAGAGGCTTGCTCCTTGAAATAAAAGCTATGACCAACCTAGACAGCATATTAAAAAGCAGAGACATTACTTTGCCAACAAAGGTCCATCTAGTCAAAGCTATGGTCTTCCAGTAGTCATGTATGGATGTGAGAGTTGGACTGTAAAGAAAGCTGAGCGCCAAAGAATTGATGCTTTTGAACTGTGGTGTTGGAGAAGACTCTTGAGAATCCCTTGGACTGCAAGGAGATCCAACCAGTCCATCATAAAGGAAATCAGTCCTGAATATTCATTGGAAGGACTCACGATGAAGCTGAAACTCCAATATTTTGCCCACCTGATGAGAAGAAGTGATTCATTTGGAAAGACCCTGATGCTGCAAAAGATTGAAGGCAGGAGGAAAAGGGGACGACAGAGGATGAGATGGTTGGATGGCATCACCAACTTGATGGACACGAGTTTGAGTAAACTCTGGGAGTTGGTGATGGTTGGCGAAGCCTGGAATGCTGCAATCCATGGGGTTACAAAGAGTCGGACATGACTGAGTGACTGAACTGAACGGATACACTTTTTATGATATTATCTAATCATTTCTTGATAAAAGCATGTATGATAGATGCTACCTTTTAGGGAAAATGACTCATTTGGAGATGTGCTTTTATACTTATTCACATACCAGGATTTTACATTAAAATATTAAAGAAAAATGACAGGTTTTTTAGATATTTTGTCCAAAGATATTCAGGTTCAGATTTCTCACACATGTTGTTTCACACCCTGAATTTTTAGAATCTCTTCTACAAAGACAAATACACTTGTCTTTAACACTGTCTCTCATTTGTATTTTTTTCTAATATCACTTAGATTCTGTTATGTGAGTTTATGCCTGTAGTTGCAGCAGAGAAAAGCAAAATTTATATGAGCAATATAGAGCATTTGAGAATCTATTAAAATAGTTATAATTAGCTAATAAATTAATAGTTTATCAAATAATTTTATTATGAATTTATTAAATAATTTAAATCATTTAACATTAATTAAATAATTAAAGGAATTTATGTATATGTACCATGGACAGCAGATTCAGCTGGCTTTAATATGCATTTGTGTACTTCCATCTGTGTGTATATTTGTGATGTCCTCAAGACAGAATAAGAAGCAAGTTGTATGTGGGAGCCATATAATGTAGCTTCTCAATTTAACTTTATAAATCTCTTCTAACTCCACATTCAGTGATGTCACATTCCTTGCTTGAAAATGGCTATGGCTTGAGTATTTACACCGTGTGTGTGTGTGTGTGTATGTGCGTGTGCACACCCGCGCATGCTCAGTCACTCAGTCATATTTGACTCTTTGTGATCTCAAGGACTGTAGTCTACCAGGCTCTTCTGTCCATTGAGTTTTCCAGGCAAGAATACTGGAGTAGGTTGCAATTTCCTTCTCCAGGGGATCTTCCCCACCCAGGGATTGAACCCAAGTCTCCTTCATTGGCAGGTGAATTCTTGACTGCTGAGCCATGAAGGAAGACCAGAAACTGGCAAACAGCTTTAGATCAACTTCAGGAAACCATATTTGAACATTTTCCAGCAAAGCACTAGTGATACTAAATACCAAATCTCAGTTTTTATTTTCGGATAGGTTGTCTTTTTATTTATTTATTTATTTATTTTTATGTTCATTAACTTTATTTTTTTTTATTTTATTTTATTTAACTTTACAATATTGTATTGGTTTTGCCATGTATCAAAATGAATCTGCCACAGGTATACATGTGTTCCCCATCCTGAACCCTCCTCCCTCCTCCCTCCCCATACCATCCCTCTGGGTCATCCCAGTGCACCAGCCCCAGGCATCTGGTATGAGGCATCAAACCTGGACTGATGACTCATTTCAAATATGATATTATACATGTTTCAATGCCATTCTCCCAAATCATCCCACACTCTCCCTCTCCCAGAGTCCAAAAGACTGTTCTGTACATCAATGTCTCTTATGCTGTCTCGTATATAGGGTTATCGTTACCATCTTTCTAAATTCCATATATATGCGTTAGTATACTGTATTGGTGTTTTTCTTTCTGGCTTACTTCACTCTGTATAATAGGCTCCAGTTTCATCCACCTCATTAGAACTGATTCAAATGTATTCTTTTTAATGGCTGAGTAATACTCCATTGTGTATATGTACCAAAGCTTTCTTATCCATTCATCTGCGGATGGACATCTAGGTTGCTTCCATGTCCTGGCTATTGTAAACAGTTCTGCGATGAACATTGGGGTACATGTGTCTCTTTCAATTCTGGTTTCCTCAGTGTGTATGCCCAGCATTGGGATTGCTGGATCATAAGCAGTTCTATTCCCAGTTTTTTTAAGAAATCTCCATACTGTTATCCATAGTGGCTGTACTAGTTTGCATTCCCACCAACAGTGTAAGAGGGTTCCCTTTTCTCCACACCCCCTCCAGCATTTATTGGTTGTAGACTTTTGGATCGCAGCCATTCTGACTGGCGTGAAATGGTACCTCATAGTGGTTTTGATTTGCATTTCTCTGATAATGAGTGATGTTGAGCAGCTTTTCATGTGTTTGTTAGCCATTTGTATGTCTTCTTTGGAGAAATGTCTATTTAGTTCTTTGGCTCATTTTTGGATTGGGTCATTTATTTTTCTGGAATTGAGCTGCAGGAGTTGCTTGTCAAAGAGGACACTAATAGATGGAGAAATATACGATGTTCATGGATTGGCAGAATCAATATAGTGAAAAGGAGTATACTACCCAAAGCAATTTATAGATTCAATGCAATCCCCATCAAGCTACCAACGGTATTCTTCACAGAGCTAGAATAAATAATTTCTCAATTTGTATGGAAATACAAAAAACCTCGAATAGCCAAAGCTATCTTGAGAAAGAAGAATGGAACTGGAGGAATCAACCTGCCTGACTTCAGGCTCTACTACAAAGCCACAGTCATCAAGACAGTATGGTACTGGCACAAATACAGAAATATAGATCAATGGAACAAAATAGAAAGCCCAGAGATAAATCCACGCACCTATGGACACCTTATCTTTGACAAAGGAGGCGAGAATATACAATGGATTAAAGACAATCTCTTTAACAAGTGGTGCTGGGAAAACTGGTCAACCACTTGTAAAAGCATGAAACTAGAGCACTTTCTAACACCATACACAAAAATAAACTCAAAGTGGATTAAAGATCTAAATGTAAGACCAGATACCATAAAACTCCTAGAGGAAAACATAGGCAAAACACTCTCTGACATACATCACAGCAGGTTGTCTTTTTAATCTCTTAAATGGAACTCTATTTTTCCACACTTTGATGGACAACACTTGAAATCTGATGAATACTGTTCACTAGTTTTATGTTTTTATTATTTAATACAAGTAATATGTTGTATTGGAAAACAGCAAAACATTAGAAATTATTTGTCCTGGGAATCAGGCCTGCCTACCTTTGAGAATGGTCCCTATACATGTGTGAGTTTGAACAACTGTCACATTTCTCAACCCAATCAATACGATGACAGTGTAGTGATAAAAGCAGGATATGGAAGTAGGGCACGTGTGTTTGTGTGTCTGTAGGTTATGATATTTTACCTGCTTTGTGGCATGGGGCTGAAAAATATGGATGTATGCAGAGCATTGTTATAGGACCTGATAGAGTAAATACTTTTGAAAGAGATGGTCCTCCGTGGAACTTTTACATTCCTACATATCTTGTTGGGTATGCCAAGAATGTAAGGCCCTGACCATTCATTCTCTGTTTTCTTCCAGACATTGATCAACTTACCTGCAGCACACAAAGCAGCTTGCTAACATATTATATATCATAAAATGGCAGATTCCTAAGGTGCAGTGTTCCTCTCCTGCAGCACTAACCACTGCATGTGCTGGCATCTACTTGGGCCCAAGTTGTGTCACCCTTATGGAACTTGGGACAAAGGAAGCTGACATATTGATGTTCCTGCTGCTTACTTTATCATGGGCAATAGAGTGCTTGTCTCTGTCCTCAGAGCCTCACAGCTTCTGCCAGGCTCCAAGAAATGGTGAGAGGAACACTAATTAGCTTGCAATTAGAAATAAAATCTAATCACTCAACAAACACTAGAAAAAAAATGATTGAAATTGAAACATCAGCCTTAAATTAAAAATAAAATTAAGCATTGATAAAGTCAAAGACATTACTCTGCCAACAAAGTTTCGTCTAGTCAAGGCTATGGTTTTTCTAGTAGTCATGTATGGACGTGAGAGTTGGACTGTGAAGAAAGATGAGCGCCAAAGAATTGATAGTTTTGAACTGTGGCGTTGGGGAAGACTCTTGAGAGTCCCTTGGACTGCAAGGAGATCCAAGCAGTCCATTCTGAAGGAGATCAGCCCTGGGATTTCTTTGGAAGGAATGATGCTAAAGCTGAAACTCCAGTACTTTGGCCACCTCATGGAAAGAGTTGACTCATTGGAAGACTCTGATGCTGGAAGGGATTGAGGGCAGGGGGAGAAGGGGATGACGGAGGATGAGATGGCTGGATGACATCACTGACTCGATGGATGTGAGTCTGAGTGAACTCCGGGAGTTGGTGATGGACAGGGAGGCCTGGCGTGCTGCTATTCATGGGGTTGCAGAGTCAGACACAATTGAGCGACTGAACTGAACTGCAGTCTACTAACTCTGGTACTAGATACCTCAGCCATCATTTGAACAACATTCTAGAGGTTTTATTTACTGCAATTAAGAAATGTATTTATGGCAGAGGGCTTCCCAGCTGGTGCTAGTGATAAAGAACCTGCCTACCAGTGCAGGAGACACAGGAGACTCAGGTTTGATACCTGGGTTGGGAAAATACCCTGGAGAAGAAAATCGCAAAACCTCTCAATAGTATTTCCTGGAGAATGCCATGGACAGTGGGAGCCTGGTAGGTGACAGTCCATAGGGTCACAAAGAATTGGGCATGACTGAAGAAAGGCAATATCAAAGAATGCTCAAACTACTGCACAATTGCACTCATCGCACATGCTAGTAAAGTAATGCTCAAAACTCTCCAAGCCAAGCTTCAGCAATATGTGAACCGTGAACTTCCTGATGTTCAAGCTGGTTTTAGGAAAGGCAGAGGAACCAGAGATCAAATTGCCAACATCCCCTGGATCATCGAAAAAGCAAGAGAGTTCCAGAAAAACATCTATTTCTGCTTTCTTGACTATGCCAAAGCCTTTAACTGTGTGGATCACAATAAACTGTGGAAAATTCTGAAAGAAATGGGAATACCAGACCACCTGACCTGCCTCTTGAGAAATTTGTATGCAGGTCAGGAAGCAACAGTTAGAACAAAGCCTTTAACTGTGTGGATCACAATAAACTGTGGAAAATTCTGAAAGAAATGGGAATACCAGACCACCTGACCTGCCTCTTGAGAAATTTGTATGCAGGTCAGGAAGCAACAGTTAGAACTGGACATGGAACAACAGACTGGTTCCAAATAGGAAAAGGAGTACATCAAGGTTGTATATTATCACCCTGCTTATTTAACTTCTATGCAGAGTACACCATGAGAAACTCTGAGCTGGAAGAAGCATAAGCTGGAATCAAAATTGCCAGGAGAAATATCAGTAACTTCAGATATGCAGATGACACCACCCTTATGGCAGAAAGTGAAGAGGAACTAAAAGCCTCTTGATAAAAGTGAAAGAGCAGAGTGAAAAAGTTGGCTTAAAGCTCAACATTCAGAAAACTAAGACAATGGCATCTGGTCCCATCACTTGATAGGAAATAGATGGGGAAACAGTGGAAATAGTGTCAGAGTTCATTTTTTGGGCTCCAAAATCACTGCAGATGGTGACTGTAGCCATGAAATGAAAAGATGCTTACTCCTTGGAAAGAAAGTTATGACCAAGCTAGATAGCATATTGAAAAGCAGAGACATTACTTTGCCAACAAAGGTCTGGCTAGTCAAGGTTATGGTTTTTCTTGTGGTCATGTATGGATGTGAGAGCTGGACTGTGAAGAAGGCTGAGCAACAAAGAATTGATGCTTTTGAACTGTGGTATTGGAGAAGACTCTTGAGAGTCCCTTGGACTTCGAGATCCAACCAGTCCATTTTGAAGGAGATCAGCCCTGGGATTTCTTTGGAAGGAATGATGCTCAAGCTGAAACTCCAGTACTTTGGCCACCTCATGCGAAGAATTGACTCATTGGAAAAACTCTGATGCTGGGAGCTATGGAGGCAGGAGGAGAAGGGGACGACAGAGGACGAGATGGCTGGATGGCATCACTGACTCAATGGATGTGAGTCTGAGTGAACTCTGAGAGTTGGTGATGGACAGGGAGGCCTGGTGTGCTGGGATTCAAGGGGTCGCAAAGAATCGGACACGACTGAGTGACTGAACTGAACTGAACTGAACTGACACTTTATTTGGGGCTCAGTGGGAAAGAATTCAGCAGCCAAGCAGGAGATGAAGGTTCGATCCCAGCATTGGGAAGATCCCCTGGAGGAGGAAATGGCAACTAACTCCAGTAAATTTGCCTAGAAAATCCCTTGAACAGAGATGTGTGGTGGGCTACAGTCTGTGGGGTCACAAAAGAGTCAGACATGACCGAGCAACTCAACAACAGCAAAACTTTATATGACAATTTAATTTGTCAATTATACCTCAATAAGGCTGAAAAACACAAAGAAAATGTATTTGAAAATTCTGAGAGAGATGGGAATACCAGACCACCTGATCTGCCTCTTGAGAAATCTGTATGCAGGTCAGGAAGCAACAGTTAGAACTGGTCATGGAACAACAGACTGGTTCCAAATAGGAAAAGAAATACGTCAAGGCTGTATATTGTCACCATGTTTATTTAACTTATATGCAGAGTACATCATGAGAAATGCTGGACTGGAAGAAACACAAGCTGGAATCAAGATTGCCGGGAGAAATATCAATAACCTCAGATATGCAGATGATACCACCCTTATGGCAGAAAGTGAAGAGGAACTCAAAAGCCTCTTGATGAAAGTGAAAGTGGAGAGTGAAAAGGTTGGCTTAAAGCTCAACATTCAGAAAACGAAGATCATGGCATCTGGTCCCATCACTACATGGGAAATAGATGGAGAAACAGTGGAAACAGTGTCAGACTTTGTTTTTCTGGGCTCCAAAATCACTGCAGATGGTGACTGCAGCCATGAAATTAAAAGACGCTTACTCCTTGGAAGGAAAGTTATGACCAACCTAGATAGCATATTCAGAAGCAGAGACATCACTTTGCCACAAAGGTTCGCCTAGTCAAGGCTATGGTCTTTCCTGTGGTCATGTCTGGATGTGAGAGCTGGACTGTGAAGAAGGCTGAGCGTCAAAGAATTGATGCTTTTGAACTGTGGTGTTGGAGAAGACTCTTGAGAGTCCCTTGGACTGCAAGGAGATCCAACCGGTCCATTCTGAAGGAGATCAGCCCTGGGATTTCTTTGGAAGGAATGATGCTAAAGCTGAAACTCCAGTATTTTGGCCACCTCATGCGAAGAGTTGACTCATTGGAGAAGACTCTGATGCTGGGAGGGATTGGGGCAGGAGGAGAAGGGGACAACAGAGGATGAGATGGCTGGATGGCGTCACTGACTCGATGGATGTGAGTCTGAGTGACCTCCGAGAGCTGGTGATGGACAGGGAGGCCTGGCGTGCTGCAGTTCATGGGGTCACAAAGAGTCGGACACGACTGAGCGACTGATCTGATCTGATCTGATCTGATACACTTTCTTTGTTTTTTAAATTTCACTTATAAGTTAAATATACACTAAGAATTTATGTCTGTTTTCTTAGTCTTTCTGATCTTTTATCTTATCCCTCACCTGCTTCAAATTTATCCCTTCAAACTTGGACTTTTATTGAATTTATTCGTATTTTTCATTAAATGTATAATGTCTTTGGGCAGTGTTTTAGAATACCTTGAGTTTGTTGGGTCTTGTCTTATTGTAGCAAGCAATTGAAAGGACAGATTAAGGCAACTCAAGCAGGCAGGATTTATTAAGCAAGCAGTACACTCTTGATACTTTAGAGTGGACCAACTCCTATAGGAGTGGTCTCAACCTGTCTCTTTCATACCTCTTCAGTTTCCTTCTTCATACATTTTGTTACTTCCTCTTTGGTGGTTCCTGGGGCTTTATTGGTTGTGCCCCATGTAAACGAGGCATGACCCTGAGACCAATTAGGGAAGAGGCTAAGAGGGGGATGTCATGCAAATGAAGCATGAACTTGGGTTCAATTAGGGAGAAGAATGTGAGTATTTCCTCCTTTGGCTGTTTTGGACTGCCATTTTGGTCTCCGTCTCTCTATTCTAACTATTTAGAATAATAGAAACTCCCTATTCTAGCAGGTTTCTTTTAACATTTTAGAGTTCTTGGATCCATACCAGATTTACAAAATTAGTATGTCAAGATGAAGTCCTGGATATCTGCATTTTAACAAGCATCTAGATGGTTTTCATAATCAGACATTTTAGGGAAGAACATCTTAATGTTAGAAACATTTGACCATTTGTCTATAAGCATTTGGACTTCCCTGGTAGCTCAGCTGGTAAAGAATCCACCTGCAATGCAGGAGAAACCTGTTCAATTCCTGGGTCCAGAAGATCACCTGGTGAAGGGATAGGCTACCCACTTCAGTATTCTTGGGCTTCCCTGGTGGCTCAGCTGGTAAAGAATCTGCCTGCAATGTTGGAGACCTGGGTTCAACCCCTGGGTTGGGAAGATTCCCCTGGAGAAGGGAACAACTACCCACTCCAGTATTCTGGCCTGGAGAATTCCATAAGCCTTAAAGTTCTTTTTTAATAAATTATACTCGAGCATAAGTATTTTAGTTTTTGATTTGTATAAACTAGTAACCCCAAGATAGGATGCTATACCTATAAAGTGAATAAACATTTATTTAAAAAATATTTCTTAAGTATTAATTATGTACATACACTATGCTCAGAATTGTAGGTAACATACTAAAAACTATTCTCATTTCTCTCAAATTAAATGTATTTCTGACTTAAAATGGTTTAGGGTGATTGAATATTTCATGAGTTTTATTAATAGATTTGTCAAAATGTAAGATGCTTTAAGTGTTACAAGGTTTAAAAAATGTGCATGTCATATTACTCATTAATTTTATTTGTGTTTTATTAGCTTTGTTGTATTTAGGGAAGTTATTGTGCTGTTTCTAAGACCATGCACTTTGGAGTTAGGCGACTTGGTTTTGGATTCTGCTCTGCAAATGACCTTTGTAAATCTAGGGAAAATCTTTCAAATCTCAATTTCTTCATCCTTAAAATGAAGATATTTATATTCATTATTATAATGAGAAATAAATGAAGTACTGTTTGTAAAATGTTTAGTAGAGCATCTGTCAGATGTTATGGGCTAAAAATGTGTTTCATTAATTTATTTCAAAAGTTTTTTGAGCTTTTTTACATACTGGGCAAAATTCATGACCTTTTGAATTAAATATAAAATTTTGATGGGCATGATTTTTAGTACATTGGTCTCATATTTAAAATGGATTTCTGTAATGTACCCAGTTCACAAATTTAAAAATTTCAAAACTGTAAGAAGTAAATTCCTTTCTTTCTTTGATACTCAGTACTTCACTCTATTCAAAAACAAAAGAATTCTAGTAAAGAATAATAGTCATAGATGTGTTTTTCCTTTTTTTTTTTTTTTTGAGTAATGGCTTTTAACCTAATCTTTTTGTTAAGATGAAATTCCCTGAAAATAATGTCTGTTTTTAATGACTAGCATATAATTCAGAACATATAAGCATTTTCATATGTAAAGTTTTCTTTATGAAAGGCCATGGTCAGGTCCCACTTTTCAGTCATGTCCTTTTGTACTATCTGTGAGGTTCTTAGCACTGTACCAGGCACTGGTCACATGGTGAATAAGATGAACAAGCCGAGGATGTCAAAGCTTTCCCAAGGATGCCAGATCACAGTAGTCCTGATTGCCTCTTATTCCCCTAGCAATGTATCTCTCCATTACGTATTCTAGCACCAAAGAGTATACCTCAGAGTGTCTTCTATGTGTGTATCTTACCAAAACAGAATAAAAATGGACTAGTTTACCTGAATTAGATAAGAGGTACATTATAAATAAAAGACTTCCAGTAAAGTCTTTTAAAGAGCAGGATTTCCTATTCATTGCGAGAAAATAGTCCGTGCTACCAGTCTACAAAAAAAAGACAAACTGGAGGATTCTCAGCTCAGATTATTTTAAAATTATCAATCATATATATACTGTACATACAGTGTTCCATATTTATTATTCAAAAATATTTTAAAATTACATAATTGCTTATACTGGCAATTTCCAAGGCTTGCCTATCTTTTTATAAAGATTTCTTGGAAAAATATATGTACTCTCTTGATCTAATTCTTGTTTTTCTTTAAACTCATACTCTCAATACTCACCTTTATTTTAATATACCTTACTATTTGTCTGCAGATTTTAACAAATAGTTTTTTTTACAGCAGCTAAATTTAAAAATTGTTTACAGCTATGGTAAATGTATTGTGTCTGTGTATACATGTATTTTTATTTATATCCCTACATATATATGGGCTTCCCCGGTGGCACAGATGGTAAAGAATCTGCGTACATTGCAGGAGACCCAAGTTTGATACCTGGGTTGGAAAGATCCCCTGGAGAAAGGAATGGCAACCAACTATAGTATTCTTGCCTGGAGAATTCCATGGACAGAGGAGCCTGGCAGGCTACATCCATGGAATTGCAAAGAGTTGGACTCAACTTTTATATACACACACTTATCGGTGTGTATATATATACACACACTTATCGGAGAAGGCAATGGCACCCCATTCCAGTACTCTTACCTGGAAAATTCCAAGGATGGAGAAGTCTGGCGGGCTCCAGTCCATGGGGTCGCTAAGAGTCGGACACGACTGAGCAACTTCCCTTTCACTTTTCACTTTCATGCATTGGAGAAGGAAATGGCAACCCATTCCAGTGTTCTTGCCTGGAGAATCCCAGGGATGGCAGAGCCTGGTGGGCTGCCGTCTCTGGGGCCGCACAGAGTCAGACACAACTGAAGCGACTTAGCAGTAGCAGCAGCATATACACTTATATATATATATACACACATTATTTTTAAAATCCAGCATATGAATTAGGCTTTGGAAATATTCAATGAATAACTTATCAATGGTCTATTTTTACTAACATATTTTCTGTCCTAAAAGTATACTTTTATAAATCTAAGTTATATATATATATATATATAAAACACTAAATTTTATTTTACTATAAATTTCAATACACATTTTTCTGATAATAAAATATCTATATTTTCCGTGAATTAAATATAAAATGCCCATTGAACATAAAGAAGACCATTAAAATAGCCTATAATTTTTTCCAAATATAAGCTCCATTAAGATTTTCTTTCATTTACTTTTTCTCTCTCTCACTCTTTAATATGTGTATAAATCTATGTGAGTACTTGGTGCATGTGTTCGTATTTATGTGTATGCATCCCAGGGACAGGGAAGCCTAATGGGCTGCCGTCTATGGGGTCGCACAGAGTCCGACACAACTGAAGCGACTTAGCAGCAGCAGCAGCAGCATGTATACATATATGTGTGTGTGCAAGTGTATGTACATTTATGATATACATTATATATGTATATATGTTTGTGTGGGTTGTGACAATATGCATGCTCAGTATATATGTTCCAAGTATTTGTACACTAAATTTTTATTTAACAGTATTATAAAATAATTTTTATGTCAAGAGTAGGATTAATTAATATTAGTTTTAATGACTACATAATGTTTCTTAATGTAAAGGCACTATTTACTAATCCTCATCTGTTGAAAATTCGTTAGTCGTTTTGGCATTATAAAAAATGAAACTTATGTGAGACCACTTAGGTAATGAAATTTATGTTTAATTTTTTTCTACTCTTACACTTCTTTGTCCTCTTTCTTTTTCTCTCCTATCTGTAAATAGGCTATTTAGATTTAAATTCCTAAACCTTTATTTTGATACTGTTCATGCTCTTTGCAAGGTGATAATAAAGGTCCTTCACTGAGGTCTTCCAATTCCTGGACCATGATTGATTACTGATTGTGCCTCTGAGCAGCACTGTAAATACTGGAAGAGATACTGTTAACCAAGTGGGGAGGTAGCCAAGCTACAGAGGAAGTTCTGGCAGTGAGAGATCACTTACGGTTTGTAGGACTTCTCTGGTGACTCAGCTGGTAAAGAATCTGTCTGCAATGCAAGAGACCAAGGTTCAATCCCTGTTTGGGGAAGATCCCCTGAAGAAGGAAATGGCAACCCACTACAGTATTATTGCTTGGAGAATTCCATGGATAAAGGAGCCCAGCAACTTACAGTCCATGGAATTGCAAAGAGTTGTGACAACTGAGTGACTAACATGTTAGGGTATATAGCTGGATTGCTTTTTAGGGCTTTGAAAATAGATGATTTTCTCATGGTAAAAGAGCTGATCCTAAATTGTTGCTTTTCACAAAAAAGAAAAAATGAAAATCAATTTCAGCACTTCACGAGAAAGGAGTACACAGTAATGACAACACAAGCCTTTAAACATTTGTTCTTTTAAGAAATGATGTAAAAATATTTTCAAGGAGGAAATACTTATTTTATTTTGAAGTTCCAAAATCAGTTAATGAAGAGTGGAGAGTTATATCACCTGTATATGTAGATAATTAATGCTTTATTATCTACATACAATAAAAATATTGAAGCTATTCTGTTGTACTAGGAAAGCAATAAAGTTTGATGTAATTGTAAATATCAGTGTGTGTATGTGTGTGTGTGTGAAATAACCAATATTTAAACTTTCAGTGAAATTGCACAGAAAGATAGATAGTTAAAAAGATAGGTGATGGGTTGAAGCTCAAAAGAGATTTTACTGAGAATTTATCTAACTTAATTATGAAGTATGTAAAGTTCATTAAGAGGCTTTCCTGGTGGCTCAGTGGTAAAGAATCCACCTGCCAATGCAGGAGATGCAGGTTTGATCCTTGGATCGGGAAGATCCCCTGGACAAAGAAATGGCAACCAACTCCAGTATTCTTTTGCCTGGGAAATTCCATGGATAGAGGAGTCTGGAGGGCCACAGTCCATGGGGTTGCAAAGAGTTGGACACAGCATAGTGACTAAACAACAAAAATAATTAAATCATGAAATGCATAGAATTTTAACACTGGAAAAAAATCATTTTAAATCAAACAAACCAGCTCTTTTAGTTCACCAAATTTGAAACTGAGGTTTAAAAAATGAATAGAATTTGTATGAAGCAAATAATTATAAAGGAGTAAAAATTTCCATTGTATAAATGAATGAAAATTAAAATAACTTTTGGAACAACCCTATGAATAAAAGCTTACTAAGAATTTTTGGTAATATAGACTTTAGAAAACTACAGGTCAGGAGGAATTCTTTTTTTTTAAAAGGCTATGTGAAAAGATGTACAGCAAATAAATGAATATAATGCACTGGAGTTTACCTGCATTTTTAATATAATAAATGAAGTATTATATGATGATTTCAGAGGAAAATGATGTATGTTATCATAAGTAGGGTTAGAATATAGATTAAGAACAATTTGGCTGGTGAGAAAAGCTAATGGAAAGGTCAAGGTATTCTCAAACCATGAAGATTTCAATTTTCTTTACATTTCTCTAGACACATGAAGTTCACAATCTATAAAGGAGCTTTTAGGTTCTACCTCAAAGAGTTAGAAGACTCTTTTTTTCCCACAGTCAATGACCAAGTAATAAGACAAGTGAAGAGAGAAGCAGAAGTCCTAAGAAACAGCAGACACAATAAAATTCCTTGATGCTGCTTAATTTGGAAGGTTTACTGATTTAATCGCATCTAAAGAATTTGAAAGCTATCAGTTCAGTTCAGTTCAGTTGCTCAGTTGTGTCCAACTCTTTGCGACCCCTTGAATCGCAGCACACCAGGCCTCCCTGTCCATCACAAACTCCCAGAGCCTACCCAAACTCATGTCCATCGAGTTGGTAATGCCATCCAGCCATCTCATCCTCTGTCGTCCCTTCTCCTCCTGCCCCCAATCCCTCCCAGCATCAGAGTATTTTCCAATGAGTCAACTCTTTGCATGAGGTGGCCAAAGTATTGGAGTTTCAGCTTCAGCATCAGTCCTTCCAATGAACACCCAGGACCGATCTCCTTCAGAATGGACTGGTTGGATCTCCTTGCAGTCCAAGGGAATCTCAAGAATCTTCTCCAACACCACAGTTCAAAAGCATCAATTCTTTGGTGCTCCGCTTTCTTCACAGTCCAACTCTCACATCCATACATGACCACAGGAAAAACTATAGCCTTGACTAGATGGACCTTTGTTGGCAAAGTAATGTCTCTGCTTTTGAATATGCTATCCTTCCAAGGCATAAGCGTTTTTTAATTTCATGGCTGCAGTCACCATCTGCAGTGATTTTGGAGCCCCCAACATAAAGTCTGACACTGTTTCCACTGTTTCCCCATCTATTTCCCATGAAGTGATGGGACCAGATGCCATGATCTTCGTTTTCTGAATGTTGAGCGTTAAGCCAACTTTTTCACTCTCCTCTTTCACTTTCATCAAGAGGCTTTTTAGTTCCTCTTCACTTTCTCCCATAAGGGTGGTGTCATCTGCATATCTGAGGTTATTGATATTTCTCCCGGCAATCTTGATTCCAACTTGTGTTTCTTCCAGTCCAGCGTTTCTCATGATATACTGTGCATAGAAGTTAAATAAGCAGGGTGACAATATACAGCCTTGACGAACTCCTTTTCCTATTTGGAACCAGTCTGCTGTTCCATGTCCAGTTCTAACTGTTGCTTCCTGACCTGCATACAGATTTCTCAAGAGGCAGGTCAGGTGGTCTGGTATTCTCATCTCTTTCAGAATTTTCCACAGTTTATTGTGATCCACACAGTCAAAGGCTTTGGCATAGTCAATAAAGCTATAACATGCATAAAAATTGCAGCCCAAAGGAGATAACACTGAATGTCAGAATATTAGATTATGTAGGCATACTGAATAATGGAAAGCTAACTAAATTTTTAGGCTGAAGTTACAGAAGGCTAATTCCAGTCATTTTTATTACCTGTTGAGTGAGTTATTTAATTTCTGTTTTATCTTTCATATTCAGTAAACTAAAATAACTGTATTCATTTCAGTATTCTTAGGGATAATAAAATGATAGCATACATGAACATTCTTGGCAATTAATTATTTCGTGTTTTTACTTTTGAAAAGCATAACCTAAAACACAAATTCTATGACATTTTATGTGATTTGGACAAACAATTGAAAATGAGATATATAATTAAAAAGTGTAAATATATTACTTCCATAATTGCCCATAGAGTTTCCCTGGTGGCTAAGTGGTATAAAGAATCTACCTGCAATGGAGGAGACATAGGTTCCATCCCGGGATAGGCAATATACCCTGGAGGAGGAAATGGCTATCCACTCCAGTATTCCTGCCTAAGAAATCCCATGAACAGAGAAGCCTGGTGGTTACATACAGTCCGAAATCAGATTGATTATGTTCTTTGCAGCCAAAGATGGAGAAGGTCTATACAGTCAACCAAAACAAGACCAGGAGCTGACTGTGGCTCAGATCATGAACTCCTTATTACCAAATTCAGACTTAAATTGAAGAAAGAGGGAAAATCACTAGACCATTCAGATATGACCTAAATCGAATCCCATATGATTATACAGTGGAAATGAGAAATAGATTTAAGGACCTAGATCTAATAGATAGAGTGCCTGATGAACTATGGAATGAGGTCTGTGACATTGTACAGGAGACAGGGATCAAGACTATCCCCATGGAAAAGAAATGCAGAAAAGCTAAATGGCTGTCTGGGGAAGCCTTACAAATAGCTGTGAAAAGAAGAGAAGTGAAAAGCAAAGGAGAAAAGGAAAAATATAAGCATCTGAATGCAGAGTTCCAAAGAATGGCATGAAGAGATAGGAAAGCCTTCCTCAGTGATCAATGCAGAGAAATAGAGGAAAACAACAGAATGGGAAAGACTAGGGATCTCTTCAAGAAAATCAGAGATACCAAGGGAACATTTCATGTGAAGATGGGCTCGATGAAGGACAGAAAAGGTATGGACCTAACAGAAGCAGAAGATATTAAGAAGAGGTGGCAAGAATATACAGAAGAACTGTACAAAAAAGATCTTCACAACCCAGATAATAACAATGGTGTGATCACTGACCTAGAGCCAGATATCTTGGAATGTGAAGTCAAGTGGGCCTTAGAAAGCATCACTACAAACAAAGCTGATGGAGGTGATGGAATTCCAGTTGAGCTATTTCAAATCCTGAAAGATGATGCTGTGAAAGTGCTGCACTCAATATGCCAGCAAATGTGGAAAACTCAGCAGTGGCCACAGGACTGGAAAAGGTCAGTTTTCATTCCAATACAAAAGAAAGGCAATGCCAAAGAATGCTCAAACAACCGCACAATTGCACTCATCTCACATGCTAGTAAAGTAATGCTCAAAATTCTGCAAGCCAGGCTCAACAATATGTGAACCGTGAACTTCTTGATGTTCAAGCTGGTTTTAGGAAAGGCAGAGGAACCAGAGATCAAATTGCCAACATCCGCTGGACCATTGAAAAAGCAAGAGAGTTCCAGAAAAACATCTATTTCTGCTTTACTGACTATGCCAAAGCCTTTAACTGTGTGGATCACAATAAACTGTGGAAAATTCTGAAAGAGATGGGAATACCAGACCATCTGATCTGCTCTTGAGAAATCTGTATGCAGGTCAGGAAGCAACAGTTAGAACTGGACATGGAACAACAGACTGGTTCCAAATAGGAAAAGGAGTTCATCAAGGCTGTATATCGTCACCCTGCTCATTTAACTTCTATGCAGAGTATATCATGAGAAACACTGGACTGGAAGAAACACAAGTTGGAATCAAGATTGCTGGGAGAAATATCAATAACCTCAGATATGCAGATGACACTACCCTTATGGGAGAAAGTGAAGAGGAACTAAAAAGCCTCTTGATGAAAGTGAAAGTGGAGAGTGAAAAGGTTGGCTTAAAGCTCAACATTCAGAAAACGAAAATCATGGCATCCGGTCCCATCACTTCATGGGAAATAGATGGGGAAACAGTGGAAACAGTGTCAGACTTTATGTTGGGGGCTCCAAAATCACTGCAGATGGTGACTGCAGCCATGAAATTAAAAGACGCTTACTCCTTGGAAGGAAAGTTATGTCCAACCTAGAAAGCATATTCAAAAGCAAAGACATTACTTTGCCAACAAAGGTTCGTCTAGTCAAGGCTATGGTTTTTCCTGTGGTCATGTATGGATGTGAGTTGGACTGTGAAGAAGGCTGAGCGCCAAAGAATTGATGCTTTTGAAGTGTGGTGTTGGAGAAGACTCTTGAGAGTCCCTTGGACTGCAAGGAGATCCAATCAGTCCATTCTGAAGGAGATCAGGCCTGGGATTTCTTTGGAAGGAATGATGCTAAAGCTGAAACTCCAATACTTTGGCCACCTCATGCGAAGAGTTGACTCATTGGAGAAGACTCTGATGCTGGGAGGGATTGGGGGCAAGAGGAGAAGGGGATGACAGAGGATGAGATGGCTGGATGGCATCACTGACTCAATGGACATGAGTCTGAGTGAACTCCCGGTTTTTGTGATGGACAGGGAGGCCTGGCGTGCTGTGATTCATGGGATCACAGAGTCGGTCATGACTGAGTGACTAAACTGAACTGAACTGAACTGATGGGGTCACAAAAGAGTTGGACTTGGTCTAGCAACTAAACAACAAAATACTTATATTATATGTGAAAAGTGAAGACAAGACTTTTTTCCTAAATACAAGCATAATCAAATATTAAATTCTGAATATTTGAAGCAAATGTAGTCTTATTCAGTGAAATAATATCTTAAGTACGCTCTTTCATATTTGTTAAAGTTTGACTAGGTAAATGAACACATCCTGTGTTCTATTTTATAAAGTAATATCTTCATTTTGCATACAATATACCTTATCAGTCTATAGCAAACCCTAAAATACTGATATGAAGAGAAGAAGTAGCCTTCCAATCCAGCTTCATATTACTACAAGAAAGGAAGAGTAGCTGACATTCATATCAGGATACATTTTTATTGAATTATATTAAATGTTGGGGAAATTCTTTTTTGCCATGCAAGGGACATACGGAAGTGCAATGTTCAGGTCAAAAATATGACATTTGTGGCAATTGTCTTTGGAACTGCCTGCTTCCTTCTAATTAATTCCGCTGTTAAATTCTAGCTCAGTGCCCACGCAATCATAATTATTGTCCTTATTTTACTTACAACTCGCAGATACTAGGGGAACCTGACTGCTGATGCCGCAGATGTTTAAGAGACACATGTTCAATCCCTGAGTTGGGAATATCCCCGTGAGGAGGGCATGGAAACCCACTCCAGTATTCTTGCCTGAAAAATTCCATGAACATAAGAGCTTGGTGGATACAGTCCATGGGGTCACAAAGAGTCGGACACACTGAAATGACTTAGCACCCTAAACAACTTTAAGTATGTATTTGGCTCATGAGGGAAAAGGAAACAATAGTTTTGCTTGTTAGTAAGTTTTGCCACTGTTATTTTTTAAATAGATCTCAAGCTTATATCACAGAAGAGAAGCTCTGCTGTAATTTCTTATTATAAGTTTTGTATTGTTGTTTAGTCAATAAGGCCTGTCGGACTCTTTGTGACCCCATAGACTGCAGCATGTCAGGCTTCCCTGTTCTTCACTATCTTCTGGAATTTGCTCAAACTCATGTCCATTGAGTCAGTGATGCTATCCAACCATCTCATCCTCTTATTTATTCCATCTATCATATTTTAAGCATCTTTACTTTGGGTTCTATTTTAAAAAGCGGGAAAAGTATAAATGCTCCACTTATAAATCAAATTCACATACAATAAATTTAGCAAAATGGAATGCATGACTCTTTGGAAATGCAAATGTTCTTCAAATATATCAGACTTGAGAGGGGAAACAGTAAAAAGCACCCTCAGGTTCTAAGCTTCTAACTGCAGGATCATATTTGCCCCATGTGTTTGCAGAAAAGATATACAGGTAGCATGCTACCTCTTTCAATGCTAGAGAAACTCAGATGAAGCAGGTGCTGGAAATTTGGAAGAGCTCATCTGTGGTGTTTGGAAGACCTCATCTGCAGAAATTCCATCCTGGACTCAACTGACAACTGCTCCTAGACATCATTTATCTTAAGCTAAGTGTTAGGAGAAGGCAATGGCACCCGACTCCAGTACTCTTGCTTGGAAAATCCCATGGACGGAGGAGCCTGGTAGGCTCCAGTCCATGGGGTCTCTAGAGTCAGATACAACTGAGCGACTTCACTTTCACTTTTCACTTTCATGCATTGGAGAAGGAAATGGCAACCCACTCCAGTGTTCTTGCCTGGAGAATTCCAGGGACGGGGGAGCCTGGTGGGCTGCCGTCTATGGGGTCGCACAGAGTCGGACACGACCGAAGCGACTTAGCAGCAGGAAGTGTTAGTCAGTCAATGGTGTCCAGCTCTGCAAACTTGTGGACTGTAGCCTGTCAAGCTACTCTGTCCATGGGATTCTCCAGGCAAGAATACTGGAGTGGGTAGTCTTTCCCTTCTCCAGGGGATCCTCTGATCCAGGGATCAAACCCAGGCCTCCTACGTTGCAGGCAGAGTCTTGATGAGAAATTCTCTTGGACAAAGTTGCACCAAACAACCCCTACAGGTTTCTTACAGTCCTTTCCTCTGGGACTCTGATGCCAGTAATAAAGGCTGTAAAACTGAATGAATATCAGGTAATATAATGTAGGAAATAGAATATAAGTATTAAAAGCATTTGAACTATGTCTGGGTCTTTCTTTTATGCAAGCATGACAGATACATCACTATGAGCACTATCTTGTATGTAATAGCTTTAATAAAGTTTTAGTATTATATTTATTTGCTCCTTATTGTGTTGTAATCACCAATTTAAAAATATACCACATGAATATACCCTGTTTTGATTTAACTGCAGAAAGGGGGAAATTGTTTTCACCCTAGTACGCAAATACAGCACAAAGGCCTAAAATGTTTATCACAAGGATATCTTTAACATTTAGAATGCCACTCTGCCATCTAGAGGAGAAGAGAGAGACTGACACCTAATTAGACGGGGAAAAAAACTAGAATATATTATTGTTTCCCTTGGACTGCAAGGAGATCAGCCCTGGGACTTCTTTGCAAGGAGTGATGCTAAAGCTGAAACTCCAGTACTTTGGCCACCTCATGTGAAGAGTTAACTCATTGGAAAAGACTCTGACGCTGGGAGGGATTGGGGGCAGGAGGAGAAGGGGACGACAGAGGATGAAATGGCTGGATGGCATCACTGACTCGATGAATGTGAGTCTGAGTGAACTCCAGGAGATGGTGATGGACAGGGAAGCCTGGCATGCTGCAGTTCATGGGGTTGCAAAGAGTCAGACACACTGAGCGACTGAACTGAACTGATAGTTAAAGATACTGTATATAACTAATATGCTGTGCTGTGCTGTGCTTAGTCACTCAGTCTTGTCTGACTCTTTGTGACTCCGTGGACTGTAGCCTGCCAGGCTCCTCTGTCCATGGGGATTCTCCAGGCAAGAACACTGGAGAGGGTTGCCAGGCCCTCCACCACGGTATCTTCTTCCCAACCCAGGGATCAAGCCCAGGTCTTCCACATCGCAAGTGGATTCTTTACCATCTGAGCCACCAGGGAAGTCCATGAATAATGGAGTGGGTAGCCTATCGCTTCTTCCCAACCCAGGAATTGTACCAGGGTCTCCTGCATTGTAAGCGGATTCTTTACCAGCTGAGCTACCAGGGAAGCCCATATAACTAATATACTCTAAAATATATAATAACAATATTATTCATTTCAGGTATTAGCATAATGATTTGATATATGTATGCATTGCAAAATGGTCACCACAATAAGTCTATTTACCACCTTTAACCATATGAAGTTACAATTTTTTTTCTTGTAATGAGAACTTTTAAGATTTACTTTCTTAGAAACTTTCAACTTCCCAATACAGTATTATTGACTGTTATCCTATGCCATACATTACATCCAATGGGTTATTTACTTTATAACTGAAACCTCTTGATTCTCTTTACCTCTTTCATCCACCCACCAATCTCCCTCCCCTTTGGCAACCACCAAATGTTCTCTGTAACAGCAAGTTTTGTTTTTAGATTCCACATATAAATAAAATCATAAGATATTTGTCTTTTTCTGCTTTGCTTATGTCACTTTGCATGCTATGCTATGCTATGCTATGCTAAGTCACTTCAGTCGTGTCCAACTCTGTGTGACCCCATAGACGGCAGCCCACCAGGCTTCCCCATCCCTGGGATTCTCCAGGCAAGAACACTGGAGTGGGTTGCCATCTCCTTCTCCAATGCTTGAAAGTGAAAAGAGAAAGTGAAGTCGCTCAGTCATGTCCAACTCTTAGCGACCCCATGGACTGCAGCCTATCACGCTCCTCCGTCCGTGGGATTTTCCAGGCAAGAGTACTGGAGTGGGGTGCCATTGCCTTCTCCAGTCACTTTGCGTAATATCCTCAAATCCCATCCATGTTGTTGCACATGGCAGGATTTTAATCTTATTTTTAAGGCTGAGTATTCTGTTATTCATCTATTCATCGATGGACACAAGTTGTTTCCATATCTTGACTATTGTAAATAACACTGCAGTGAAACTAGGGTTGCATGTATCTTTTGGGGTTAAGTATTTTTGTTTTCTTTGGATAAATACCTAGAAGTAGAATTGTTGGATTATATAGTAATTTTATTTTCAAACTTTTCAGGAACCTCCATACTATTTTCCATAAAATGATAGTAACTCAGTCATGTCCAGTTCTTTGCAACCCCATGGACTTTAGCCCACCAGACTTCTCTGTTCAAGGAATTCTCCAGGCAAGAATACTAGAGTGGATAGCCATTCCCTTCTCCAGGGATTGAACCTGGGTCTCCTACATTGTAGTCAGATTCTTTACCATCTAAGCCACTAGGGAAGTCTATTTTCCAAAATGACTGCGCCAATTTACATGTCCACCAACAGTGCTCAGGGGTTCTCTTTTCTCTCCATCCTCACCAACACTATTAGTTGTCTTTTTGATGATAGCCATTCTGACAGTTGTGAGGTGATATTTCCTTGTGGTTTTGATTTCCATCTTCTTAAAGATTAGTGATGAGCATCTTCTCATGGACCTGTTGGCCATCTGCAGATCTTTGGGAAAATGTCTATTCAGAACCTCATCTCATTTTTTAGTCTGACTGTTTGTTCTTTTGTTATTCTTATATGAGTTCTTTACATATTTTGCATATCAATTCCTGATCAGATATATGATTTGCAAATATCTTCTTTTCAGTTGATTGCCTTTCCAATGCATTATTGATTTTCTTTACTGTCCAGAATCTTTTTTGGTTGGTACAGTCTCATTTGTTTATTTTTGCTTTTGCTCTCCTCGCCTTTGAAGTCAAATCAGAATTCCTTATGCATAGAATGTAAACGTATGATAAGTCAGAGATCAGATCAGTCGCTCAGTCGTGTCCGACTCTTTGCAACCCCATGAATCACAGCACGCCAGGCCTCCCTATCCATCACCAACTCCCAGAGTCCACTGAGACGTCCATTGAGTCAGTGATGCCATCCAGCCATTTCATCCTCTGTCGTCCCCTTCTGCTCTTGCCCCCAATCCCTCCCAGCATCAGAGTCTTTTCCAATGAGTCAACTCTTCACATGAGGTGGCCAAAGTACTGAAGTTTCAGCTTTAGCATCATTCCTTCCAAAGAAATCCCAGGGCTCATCTCCTTCAGAATGGACTAGTTGGATCTCCTTGCAGTCCAAGGGACTCTCAAGAGTCTTCTCCAACACCACAGTTCAAAAGCATCAATTCTTCGATGCTCAGCCTTCTTCACAGTCCAACTCTCACATCCATACATGACCACAGGAAAGATCATAGCCTTGACTAGACGAACCTTTGTTGGCAAAGTAATGTCTCTGCTTTTCAATATGCTATCTAGGTTGGTCATAACTTTAGTTCCAAGGAGTAAGCGTCTTTAATTTCATTGCTGCAGTCACCATCTGTAGTGATTTTGGAGCCCAGAAAAATAAAGTCTGACACTGTTTCCACTGTTTGCCCATCTATTTCCCATGAAGTGATGGGACCAGATGCCATGATCTTCATTTTCTGAATGTTGAGCTTTAAGCCAATTTTTTCACTCTCCTCTTTCAGTTTCATCAAGAGGCTTTTTAGTTCCTCTTCACTTTCTCCCATAAGCGTGGTGTCATCTTCATATCTGAGGTTATTGATATTTATCCCTGCAATCTTGATTCCAGCTTGTGCTTCTTCCAACTCAGCGTTTCTCATGATGTACTCTGCATATAAGTTAAATAAACATGGTGACAATATACAGCCTTGACGTACTCCTTTTCCTATTTGGAACCAGTCTGTTGTTCCATGTCCAGTTCTAACTGTTGCTTCCTGACCTGCATACAAATTTCTCAAGAGGCAGGTCAGGTGGTCTGGTATTCCCATCTCTTTCAGAATTTTCCACAGTTTATTGTGATCCACACAATCAAAGGCTTTGTCATACTCAATAAAGCAGAAATAGATGCTTTTCTGGAACTCTCTTGCTTTTTCCATGATCCAGCAGATGTTGGCAATTTGGTCTCTGGTTCCTCTGCCTTTTCTAAAACCAGCTTGAACATCAGGAAGTTCATGGTTCACATATTGCTGAAGCCTGGCTTGGAGAATTTTGAGCATTACTTTACTAGCATGTAAGATGAGTGCAATTGTGCGGTAGTTTGAGCGTTCTATGGGATTGTCTTTCTTTGGGATTGGAATGAAAACTGACCTTTTCCAGTCCTGTGGCCACTGCTGAGTTTTCCAAATTTGTTGGCATATTGAGTGCAGCACTTTCACAGCATCATCTTTCAGGATTTGGAATAGCTCCACTGGAATTCCATCACCTCCACCAGCTTTGTTCGTAGTGATGCTCTCTAAGGGCCACTTGACTTCACATTCCAGGATGTCTGGCTCTAGGTCAGTGATCACACCATCATGATTATCTGGGTCATGAAGATCTTTTTTGTACAGTTCTTTTGTATATTCTTGCCATCTTTTCTTAATATCTTCTGCTTCTGTTAGGTCCATTTCTGTCCTTTATCCAGCCCATCTTTGCATGAAATGTTCCTTTGTTATCTCTGATTTTCTTGAAGAGATCCCTAGTCTTTCCCATTCTGTTGTTTTCCTCTATTTCTTTGCATTGATTGCTGATATTATACTTATCGTATGATAAGTAAATATTGTTAAAGTGACACAGGTAGTGAAATATCCCACTAAGTTTGTTAATGTAGGCAATAGAAGCAATAATGATAAAAATACAGCACTTAAAAAAATAAATGGACACGCATGTGTGCACATTCCAAGCAGCGAAAAAGTATAATGCCTGTATATTTGTTTCAGCTTTACCAAGATATAATTTGCATATAACACAGTACAAGTTTAAGATGTATAACAATGATTTAAGTATATATTACAAAATGATTATTGCTGTAAGGTCACTTAATACATCCCTCATCTTATATATTTACCTCTTTTGTGGTGAGAACTTTGAAGACCTACTCTCTTAGCAGTCTTCAAGCATAATAATATAATCAGATCAGATCAGATCAGTCGCTCAGTCGTGTCCAAGTCTTTGCGACCACATGAATTGCAGCACGCCAGGCCTCCCTGTCCATCACCAACTCCCGGAGGTCACTCAGACTCACATCCATCGAGTCAGTGATGCCATCCAGCCATCTCATCCTCTGTCGTCCCCTTCTCCTCCTGTCCCCATACCTCCCAGCATCAGAGTCTTCTCCAATGAGTCAAGTCTTCACATGAGGTGGCCAAAATACTGGAGTTTCAGCTATAGCATCATTCCTTCCAAAGAAATCCCAGGGCTCATCTCCTTCAGAATGGACTGGTTGGATCTCCTTGCAGTCCAAGGGACTCTCAAGAGTCTTCTCCAACACCACAGTTCAAAAGCATCAATTCTTCGGCGCTCAGCCTTCTTCACAGTCCAGCTCTCACATCCATACATGACCACAGGAAAGACCATAGCCTTGACTAGGCAAACCTTTGTTGGCAAAGTGATGTCTCTGCTTTTGAATATGCTATCTAGGTTGGTCATAACTTTCCTTCCAAGGAGTAAGCGTCTTTTAATTTCATGGCTGCAGTCACCATCTGCAGTGATTTTGGAGCCCAGAAAAATAAAGTCTGACACTGTTTCCATTGTTTCTCCATCTATTTCCCATGTAGTGATGGGACCAGATGCCATGATCTTCGTTTTCTGAATGTTGAGCTTTAAGCCAACCTTTTCACTCTCCACTTTCACTTTCATCAAGAGGCTTTTGAGTTCCTCTTCACTTTCTGCCATAAGGGTGGTGTCATCAGCATATCTGAGGTTATTGATATTTCTCCCAGCAATCTTGATTCCAGCTTGTGCTTCTTCCAGCTCAGCGTTTCTCATGATGTACTCTGCATATAAGTTAAATAAACATGGTGACAATATACAGCCTTGACGTACTCCTTTTCCTATTTGGAACCAGTCTGTTGTTCCATGACCAGTTCTAACTGTTGCTTTCTGACCTGCATACAGATTTCTCAAGAGGCAGATCAGGTGGTCTGGTATTCCCATCTCTTTCAGAATTTTCCAGTTTATTGTGATCTACACAGTCAAAGGCTTTGGCATAGTCAATAAAGCAGAATATTTTTAACTATAGTCACTATGGTGTACATTAATTCTTAGAACTTATTCACTTCCTAACTAGAAGTTTGTGTCGTTTAACCCCCTTATTGCATTTCCTTTTCCTGAACACAGCCCAACAACCATCAATTAACTCTATTTCTATGAGTTGATTTTTTATTTTAGATTCCACATGTAAGCGAGTATTTATCAAAATGTTTATATACTTATCCTTCCTTCTTTTTGTTATAGAGACAATAAATAATCCTCAAACATATTGTATATGAAAATCACCCTCTCTGTCTCTCTCTCTGTGTCTCACACACAAAATTCTTTGGCTGCAAGTCTGTTCATTGGAATACAATGTCTAATTATTGATGCCTTTTTCTTACCAAGTAGCTGACCTTTATATTCAGTGCCATAGTTCTACCCCCTTCTTACATGCACAGCAAGAGAATGGGCACTGTGCATTCTCAGATCACTTTCTTGGAAAGCTTGATTCTTTTCAAACATTTTGGATCTATGATTGTTTATTTTTATAATGTTTAAGCATTTTTGGACTATCATTATGCCTGTTACTAATATAATCATGCATATATGAACTGTATAATGACATGTAGGTTTTGCTATGTCTCTAACTCCTCTTGTCACTGTTGTTGTTGCTGTTGCATTGTCTTTGTTCAGCATAGAACACTCCAATGCACCAATTGTACACAATGTGTGATTTCAGGTAATAAGATCAAGGAAGGTACATGAAAAGTCACTTACCGCTAGAGTGAGTGAATTTATGTCAGAGAACAAGAAAACATTCAGTAGCTTATACTAAACTCTTGTTCACATTTTTAAAAAGATCCACATGCAAATTGGCATTGTTATATTGGTCACCTTGTGAACAGAAGCCAATCCAGAGAAGGTCAATTTGTCTCAAAGCAAATGTGAAACACATAGTTTGTTGAAATGGCCTATGTGTTCATTTTACAGTAAAAATAAACCACAATTCAATTGAGGTGAAATCTAAGCATTTAAAATAACAATTATCCATGAATAAAGTCAAATACGTACTTGCTTAAGAAAAGTTAAGTAATAATGTCTACCAGGTTATCACATAAATGACTCTTGCAAACTAACAGCAAACTGCAGTATATTTATGTCCTGTGATGATTCTCAGGTGAAGAAAAATGTGCTTTTAATCTATATTGCTATCTCAGGACAGTTTTGTCATACCCTCTAAATTATCAAGGCTATATAATCAACATAATCTAACTCTTCTTTTACGCTTTTAAAATGTGAAGTAGAACACATACACACAATTATTAAAAGCAGATGAATAGCTCGATGAACTGGTATAAATTTTAATAAGGTAAATATTACAAAGTCAAGAAAAATAATTAGGCCAGAAACGCTAGAAGACCCTCACAGGCTCAGATCCTCAAATCATCCTTCCTCTCAAGAGAAGGCACTATCCTGACTCTTAGAGTAACCATTTCCTTTCGTATTTTTAGGATATTAGCATCTGCTTTGGTGCCACAACCCAAATTTCAGTCCTGCCCATTTTGTTTTAATTTAATATGAATTTAAGTGTATGTTAATCTACAACTTCCCTTTCTAATCCTTCATTTCCTTGAAAACCTGTGGCATTTAACCTTCAGAGTCTCCCACTGTCTGGATTTTGCTGATCGCAAACTCATGTGCAGTTCAGTATGTTTCCCATCATCTGTATTTCTTGCAGGTCAGCCCCTAGATGAAGAGCTTTTATTAGAATCATATTCAATCTTCTTGGCAAGTCTATAGGTAGTGATGCGTTTTGTCATTAGGAGATATATAACTTTTCTCTTTTGTGATTATATCAGCTATTGATTTTCAATATCCTTGATAAGTTTCTGCAGAAAGGATGTCAAAATGGCTGTAGTCAATAGATATATATAGAGAGATGTATACATACATGCATTATCAATCTTTTCTAGATAAAAGACTAAAATCTTTTTTGCTTCCTCAAAATCACTAGGCATTATCTTACCCTATTAAGATGTTGTATGTTATTCAATCCTGTAAACGTACGAAAGTTTAAACATAGTTTTCTCCATTATGATGATTGCTGTAGTTTCCAATTTGTGGCTATGATGACTTACTACTAGAAACAACTCAATAAATGTCATGATGTGAGCAGATTTACACATACCTATATTTGGGCTGGGCATATACCTAGGAATAGAATTTCTGGATTATTAAGTATTCTAACAAACATTGACAAAGACTGTCAAAACTGTTTTAACACTGTTTTTTTGTTTTTTTGTTTTTTTTTTTCCCACAATAATTATGTGAATATTCTAGTTTCTACTTTTCTTTCTTGGCCAGTATTTGATATTTTCATCTTTAAAAAATCTGTGTACTATATAGTAGATATTATATTGTCTCTTGTGAAATTCCTGTTCAATTTTTTTTCTACTCTTATTGAACTAATGATCTTAAGAGTGCTTTATAGTAGTTTTACAGATTTTGGAAATTAGATTTTGTTGCATCCCTTGTTTTGAATGTATTGTCCCATATTTTGGAGATATAAAATTTCTTAAATGTAGCAAAAAATATTTACCAAGCTCTATTTTTTAAAATTTAAATGCTTTCTGAGTTCTGTATGGTTTCATATATTTCTGCTACTGCTAAGTCGCTTCAGTCATGTCTGACTCTGTGCGACCTCATAGACAGCAGCCCACCAGAATCCCCCATCCCTGAGATTCTCCAAGCAAGAATACTGGAGTGGGTTGCCATTTCCTTCTTCAGTGCATGAAAGTGAAAAGTGAAAGTGAAGTCGCTAAATCGTGTCAGACTCTTCGCAATCCCATGGACTGCAGCCTACCAGGCTCCTCCATCCATGGGATTTTCCAGGCAAATGTACTGGAGTGGGTTGCCATTTCCTTCTCCAATGCATGAAAGTGAAAAGTGAAAGTGAAGTCGCTCAGTCATGTCCGACCCTCAGCGACCCCATGGACTGTAGCCTACCAGGCTCCTCCATCCATGGGATTTTCCAGGAAAGAGTACTGGAGTGGGGTGCCATTGCCTTCTCTGTCATATATTTCTATAAGATCATAAAAACATACTCTTATGTATTACTTTTGAAACATATACACAATGGAATATTACTTGACCATAAAAAGGAATGAGAAGCACACATTCTTCCTAGTGTCAGGAGAGGATGCCAGAGTTCCACTTCTTAAACTTTTCATATTTTCAGAGAGCCAGCACTGTATACTTATTTGGGAGCCTAAGAGTCAAACAAAATTCTTCCCATTTGACTCTTAACATTGATAAAGCTTTCCCTCCTTTGAATTATTACTCACGTCTACAATTTTAAGTTTCTTGGTTTTAGTTTGAAGCATCCGTTATTGAAATTATCCATCAATTCTGTGGCACTGTGTAAGAAAATGCGATGCATAATAATGATATGCAGGTTTTAGACTAAAACAAATGTAGATTTTATTTTGAGGTCTGTCCCTTACAATGTGGGTCACCACATGGATTTTCAGATTCTTGGGTTCCAAAAATCCAGAATGAAGAGAACACTTACTTGTAAAATTGTTTTATAACTTATGTTTACAGTTTATGTATATGGCATATTCTTTGTCATAATGAAAGTATTCAATAACATTGAGAAGAAGATACCTGTTTTATTTATTATGAAATAGTTATAATAGTTTTCCTCTTTTCCTCATGTATGGAGAAGATTTAATTAACCAAACAATAACAGTGTGATAAACTGTAGGATGCTTTACAGATGTTATGTGTGTTAAACTAATATTGCTGTTCTTTTATTAACTTGAAGAGTTGAACAATTACACTTAATCTATTTTATTTGTTTTATAAAATACTGCAGCTACACTGCTTCTCTGAAGAAGCTATTTTCTACATTTATAGAAAAACTATAGTAGAAAATAGTCAACCATGGACTTTGCCTCAGTTTCCTTACATGGTGCTTCTGCTATGCTTGTTTTTCTGTCTGGGTTAATGCTTACACACAGTTTCAAATTTTTCTTCCTAAATCCAAGTAAAGGTAACTCTCACTGTATCTTTATTACAGCATATATTTATTAATATATTTAATGCCTTTTTCAAGTATTTACAAAATTAGTATCCCTATTCCTTTTCTCTTATAACTTTCAATATTACATTTTTAAATCTTCGAAAATAATTGGTCCACAAAACATTTAAGTACACCTTTACATAATTAGAATTGCTCTTAAATTTATAGGCAAAGCCATGATTTTTTTAAAAGTCGCTTGACTGAGTTATCTATATTAGGGTAAAAATATGTACTATTAAAGGCTTAAACTTCAGTAACACCAGGAAAATCATCATGCATTTAAAGGTATTTAATCAAAGGTTAAAAATAGAAAATGTTGAATAAAAGGAAATTTTGCATTATTTTGTTTTTGAATAAGGAATAAATTATATCTTTTCTTCTTTATCTTATTTAAAAAGAAATTAATTTTAATAGTTTTAGAAATTAAATTTTGTGTTTAAAATCATGATACCTAATCTTGTTGATATTAGACAAACACTGATGAAATTAATTTTGCTTCAGATTCTTTTATGGAATAAATCAATTTCTGAAAAAAAAAATCAGGATTTCAGAAATTCCCCAAATAATCTGAGAGTTAATGTTATTGAAATCCTGCTATACGACATGGCTGCAATAGTTTAAATTCCCTTTGCAGATCTAAATTATTTTTTTGTTGGAACTATGGCCTTAGTAACATTTAACTGAAATTTTCTGAAATAGAGTAAAATGATATCTTTTTATTGCTTTCACAGGTGTTTGATTATTTGCCTTCTGATTAAAGGCTAACATTCAGTTTTAGAAATCAAATATACCTTTGATCTATGATCAGTGATTCATAAAACAGCACCCATCTTTTGATGAAACAATATTTGGCCACAGCCCCTTTGTTGTGATCATTAATCACTTTTGTTAAAGGATCATTACACTAGCCCTGTCAAATTACACGGTTACAGTATTGCTTTTCTTAGGAAGTGTGTACAGTTAATATTTTTCATATTATTCGTCTCTAACCCTACCACATAGTCAGGAAAATTTTAGTATCCACTTTTATATTAATTTATTTGTAAATTTAATTTTAATAGTAAATTATTTATAAGTTTGAAAATACGTATCATATTTTAAGGTCTGTTAGACGTGCTTTTCAAATGTAAATTAGAATTATAACTTTTGGAGAGATATTTGTTAATATTTTTAATTTCTTTATCAGATTATATAAAATCTCACACATACATACACACATCAACACATCTCCATTTTGCTTGATATACAGTAAATCATTTGTGTGAAGATGCCTGTCTCTTAAAATCAAGAGTCAAGGTTCTTCTCATTTCATTTATTATTGTTCTCCTTTTGCCTTCTATTTTTCTTGGTTTCCTAATGAGCACATATCACAGCAAGTTTCACGCTTTAGTTTTCTTCTCTTTTCACTATTCTTCTTGAAAATTTATCCACTTCTTCTAAATTTAAAGTACTTTATTGACTTCAGTTTCTCCAATTCTTATTTTATGGTAATTACCTACTTGGTATATTTTACTTTAATTTAATATTTTTGTTTGTCATTTTGAAAGCATATTCTCTGAACTCAATTTTTTACCCTTTTATTCATGGCTTTTCTTTTTGAACACTGTAAGCAGTATGTACCATAGATCAGAAGGAGACAAGAAGTCATTTACATACAAAACTACTTTTCAGAATGCTGAAATAATTCTTCCTTGCAACCATGAAGTCATTTAATGTGTCTAATAATTTTCCTATATTCTCTGCTTTGACAAATTCAACTTCTTATTGGAAGTTCAGACGTATTCTACCAGGGACATCACATACCACTCTTCAAATACTTACATTGTAGACAAGAGGAGAAGGGAGATGTTTGTGTTTACTATGATTTCATTTTGATAGTTTGCTAATCCCGTTTGCCACAATATGTGAAGTCTGAGTTAGCCATAAAAAGGCAGCTGCTAACTAGGCAAGGGGCCCATGCTTTGTCAAGCAGCTGCTTCCTGCATAAACTCTGGTAGCTGTAGATTCTGAGACATGCTTAGGGGACATCTGCTCCCATCTAAAGACCATGTTTGAGAGCCCAACTGTGTCTTCATCTGCTGCAAGATTGGGAGCTTAGTAGGGCTCGTGCCAACTCAAAATTCTGTTGGGCTCAGTTGTTGGCCAACCACAGTGCAGTGGGGAACTAGACACCACCACTCAAATTTTTGTTCTGTTTGTCTCCATATTTTGATATTAGCTCAAAGATAGTTGGTACATGTCTTCCTTTTTCTAAAGGACACAACTGCCATTTTACAAAACCCTATTACAATGTCTACATTTTATTCAGGCTGCACTTCAAGGCAAGTAATGGCTGGAAATGAGTTCTGTACCCACCGCATCTGAGAGTTAACACTTTCATCATTTTCTGAACACCTCAGCTTGTTTCTACCAGCAACCGCATTCCTTCCATTTGATTCCAACTTTTGCTAATTAAACTTAGGAACTTTCTTTTGCTCTCTTTGATAATCTCATTTTCTTCTTTCCAAGGACTGTCTTTGAAAACAAAACAAAACATAAACACATAAAGCATTCTTTGAGTTGATTATTTTACCAATTCATTACCATATGTGTTTTATATAGAAGTTTCTAGAAGTCTTATGTGTGTTGTTGGCATATTTCCCTCTTCTGATTTAGGATTTTTATCATTTTATATATTTATTTAAAATATCAATATTTTAATCCAGATATAATTTCAAAATAACAAAGTCCAAGAAAAATTGCTCATTATCTTTCCAAATAAAAACATGTTTTACTATGTTCATACTATCTTCTAGGCCATATCTCTGAATAATAAATTTTGACATATTTGCATATATTCAAAGTGATTAGATGCAATATTTTATATTACCCCTTAAGTGTGCATAACTATTTTGCTACTATCTTTTTTTCCACCTTCTCTTAACATTATCACTCACTGCTGAGCATACTCACTACAGGTAGGCAGGATTAGTATTTTGGTAACTGTCTCTGCTCAATTTATTCCATGTTCATACATATATATGTGTATGCATACAAATACACACTTTGGAGCAATCTCGAGGGTATTATGTTAAGCCAAATAAGTCAGAGAGAGAAAAGGATACCATATGTGTAAAATATAATGTGTAAAATTTTAAAAACAAAATAGAAAACAAGCTCATAGATACAGATAACAGACTGGTGGTTGTCAGAGGTGTAAGGTGAGAGTGGTAGGAGAAACGTGTGAAGGAGATCAAAAGTTTCGCTTAACATCTTATAGTTAAGCATGTTAAATGTTAAAGCTTAAGACCTTTCAGTGACTTGTTCTTATTGTTGGTTTATTATTTGATCATAATGTGCTCAGATGCTCAATTGTATCTGACTCTTTGTGACCCCATGGACTGTAGTGCTCCAGGCTCCTTTGTCCATGGGATTTCCCAGGCAAGAATACTGGAATAGGTTGCCATTTCTTCCAGGGGAATCTTCCTGACCCAGGAATGGAACCCATGTCGCTTAAGTCTCCTGCATTGGCAGGTGGATTCTTTATATAGAATCACTATAGGCACCACTAATGCCACCTAAGAAGCCCATTTGGTCATAATAGTACTGACATAATTGCTGTTTCAAATGAGCTGCGACAACACAACAAGTCGAACCCTGCTGTCACAGAGTAAAGGAAACATATAAATGGGAAAAAGATAAACCAAAGTTTGTTTACATCATTTGAAACAATTGAAGTAACCAAGAATTAGGAACAAATGGTTAATAAATTGAATTATACCAATATAATGGAGCTATTAAAAAGAAAAAGATGGGTTTTGTATGTATTAACATAGGAAGAACTTGCATCATATGTAAAACATGATCCCTTACAGTGTTGAACAACAATAAAAACAAACCAATTTGTATTGCATTAACTAATTTTGAAACAAATGCATCCATATGAACACATGGACAGATGTTTTAAAATGGAAGTAAAAGCCCCACTGGAAAGTGCTGGAGCACCCAGGAAGGTGTATAGTTGCACGTCAGTGCAGAGAACCCTTCATTTTGGACTCTATACCCTTCCAAAATAGTTTTTTGTGTTGTTATGTAAAATTTTAAAGAGAATCAAGGAGAAAGTGTAGGATATGATGTAGGAAGAGGAAAGATATGAGAAAGACAAGAAGAGAAGAATAAAACAGAAATGGTCATTAAATGGTTTGAAAGTCTGAAACTGTACCGTAGAATCAGAAAAAAATCAGGTGTCCTGCTTACTTACCCAATTTATTATTCTTCATTCATCTTTTTCAATGGGATGATTTCATCACCAGCTTACTTCAACATCTACCAAACATTTTATTTTATTTTCCTTTCTTTTGTAGTTTCCTTCTTAGTGATAGATATATTGAGTTTTTATATTTAAAAACTCAATATATATATTGTTTTTATATTCTACTTATTTATGAAATATGACCTGCACAGCCATTATATATTATGGGTTGCTAGCTTATATCTATTTGCGTTCATAATATTTTGCAAATTATGCTGACTTTTTTCTGATGCTTGAGTTCATACAGTTACTATTACCTAAAAATGTCATGATTTTCAGATGGTAAAATACACAAAGGATACTCTGAAAGATGTGTTTAGTTGCTTAGTTGTGTCCGACTCTTTGTGACCCCATGACCTGCAGCACACCAGGCTCCTCTGCCCATGGGAATTCTCCAGGCAAGAATACTGGAGTGGGTTGCTGTTTCATTCTTCCCAACTCAGGGATCGAATCCAGGTCTCTCTCGTTGCTGGCAGGTTCTTTACTGTCTAAGCTACTAGAGAAGCCCACTCAGAAAGATGGAACACTACAAAAGCAAATTAAGTTGTATGGATTTATGTCCAGAGTTGCATTTTATGTCATAGAGTAAGAATAAACAGGGAAGAACAGACTGGTTTCAAATAGGAAAAGGAGTACGTCAAGGCTATATATTGTCACCCTGCTTATTTAACTTATATGCAGAGTACATCATGAGAAACGCTGGACTGGAAGAAACACAAGCTGGAATCAAGATTGCTGGAAGAAATATCAATAACTTCAGATATGCAGATGACACCACCCTTATGGCAGAAAGTGAAGAGGAACTAAAAAGCCTCTTGATGAAAGTGAAAGAGCAGAGTGAAAAAGTTAGCTTAAAGCTCAACATTCAGAAAACGAAGATCATGGTATCTGGTCCCATCACTTCATGGGAAATAGATGGGGAAACAGTGTCACACTTTATTTTTCTGGGCTTCAAAATCACTACAGATGGTAACTGCAGCCATGAAATTAAAAGACACTTACTCCTTGGAAGGAAAGTTATGACCAGCCTAGATAGCATATTGAAAAGCAGAGACATTACTTTGCCAACAAATGTCCGTCTAGTCAAGGCCATGGTTTTTCCTGTGGTCATGTATGAATGTCAGATTTGGACTGTGAAGAAGGCTGAGCGCCGAAGAATTGATGCTTTTGAACTGTGGTGTTGGAGAAGACTCTTGAGAGTCCCTTGGACTGCAAGGAGATCCAAGCAGTCCATTCTGAAGGAGATCAGCCCTGGGATTTCTTTGGAGGGAATGCTGCTGAAGCTGAAACTCCAGTACTTTGGCCACCTCATGCGAAGAATTGACTCATTGGAGAAGACTCTGATGCTGGGAGGGATTGGGGGCAGGAGGAGAAGGGGACAACAGAGGATGAGATGGCTGGATGGCATCACTGACTTGATGGACGTGAGTCTGAGTGAACTCCGGGAGTTTGTGATGGACAAGGAGGCCTGGTGTGCTGCGATTCATGCGGTTGCAAAGAGTCAAACATGACTGAGCAACTGAACTGAACTGAAGAATAAATTTGCTGTATGACTCATAGAACTTAAACCAGGACTCTGTGACAACTAGAGGGGTGGGATGGAGAAGGAAATGGCAACCCACTCCAGTATTCTTGCCTGGAGAATCCCATGGACAGAGGACCCTGGCAAGCTACATTCCATGGGGTTGCAAAGAGTCCTACATGACTGAGCAACTAACACACACACACACACACACACACACACACACACAGGAGTAAGATGGGATGAGAGGTGGGAGGGAGGTTCAAGGCGAGGGGACATATATATACTTATAGCTAATTCATGTTGATGTATGGCAGAAACAACCACAATAGTGTAAGCAATTATTCTTCAATTAAAAATAAACTTGAATAAATATGTTATAATTTCCTCTACACTAAAACCAAAGGGAGAAAAATTATTGGAATTATTCTAACCATTCCCTCCCTCTCCCAGCTTCTCTCTCTCTCACTTTATTTAAGGATGTGTATAGATACCTCTTATAAGATTATTTTAATGAAATTTAAATCACTACTCTGTCCTGGACAAAGAAACTCATCTAATATAGTGGTTTCTAGAATGAGTCATTCTCTGCCTTGATTCACTTCATGTGACAAGTGTATTGAATAGGTTGTGAAAAATGACAACTTGGTGAGTTGTCCTAATTGAATCAGTAATGTGACTAATCTCTTATCCCTTACATGATCCAGTTTACCTTAAACCATTATACCTACAATAAGCTTTAGGGATGTACTACTATAGTTGATATCCTTTTGAATAACTTAAATTTAACTTTATGTTTGGAAATCTATTAAAATACAACTTCAATTTCACATACACAGTCATAAAATTAAATTAACTCTGTGTGAAAGTGTTAGTCACTCAGTAGTGTCCCCTCTTTGCAACCCCATCGACAGTAGCCTGCCAGGCTGCTCTGTCCATGAAATTTTCCAGGCAATAAAACTGGAGTGGGCTGCCATTCCCTTCTTCAGAGGATCTGCTTGACCCAGGGATCAAACCCAGGTCTCCAGCATTGCGGGCAGATTCTTTGTATGAGCCACTAAGGAAGTGGTAGATAACTTTTATCTGAACTGGTTTACACAAGATGCAAATTTCCTAAAACAAAATTTAAATATCTAGGTCAAGCACAGATGGTAGAAATATTGTCATTAGTGGTTTCTATATGTGTGTGTGTATTTTATAACATAATGGTATAATACATCTTGCTGCTGCTGCTAAGTCGCTTCAGTCGTGTCCGACTCTGTGTGACCCCATAGATGGCAGCACACCAGGCTCCCCAGTCCCTGGGATTCTCCAGGCAAGAACACTGGAGTGGGTTGCCATTGCCTTCTCCAATGCATGAAAGTGAAAAGTGAAGTTGCTCAGTAGTGTCCGACTCTTTGCGACCCCTTTGATTGCAGCCTACCAGGCTCCTCCCTCCATGGGATTTTCCAGGCAAGAGTACTGGACTGGGGTGCCAACGCCTTCTCCGGTGTCAATACAGTAAATTCTCTTAAATATCTAGGCTGATTTTTAACCAAACTACTGGGCACTTCAGCCTAGCCAAGTTGATCCATTAAGCTAACCATCAAAGAAGTTATCACAATACATTAGACTAAACATCGTGGTGGCATGGGTGGGCAGTGGGAGTAGATAAGAATAAGGTAATAAAAAGTGGTCAGATCTGAAAGTAGTTTAAAAGTTGAGCTGTATTTGTGGATGATTTGAGTACAGTCAACTCTTCTTATCTCACATTTTCTCTAACCCCAGATGATGACTTCTTACTTTCTAGACTTCTTACTTTCTAAACTTGCTTACTTTGTTTTCTTACACTGTCTTTTCTTGGCTTATTTTCTGATATACTGTCTTCTTCCTAAGTCTCCTCTGATGCTATTTGTACTTCCTTCTGAATTATAAATGTTGGGAAAGCCCTATAGTTTATTGTTAATCCTTAACTGCCTCTGTCTAAATTCCTTTCCTGTATGATAACAACTTAGTGTTATATAACATCTGCACACAGACAGTTCACACATAGCCAGTTATGACTCACCATTAAAGCAGTAGATGTATCAAGAATCTTCTTGACATGACTGACTAATACATAAATTTGTTGTTCAGTTGCTCAGTCTCTTGACTCTTTAAGACTCCACAGACTGCAGCATGCCAGGCTTCCCTGTCCTTCACCATCTCCTGGAGCTTGCTCAAACTCATGTCCATTGAGATGGTGATGCCATCCAATCATCTCATTCTCTATCATCCACTTCTCCTCCTGCCTTCTATCTTTCCCAGCATCAGGTTCTTTTCTAATGAGTCACCTTTTTGCATCAGGTGGCCAAAGTATTGGAGCTTCAACTTCACCATCAGTCCTTCCAATGAATATCCAGGGTTGACTTCCTTTAAGACTGACTGATTTGATCTCCCTGCTGTCCAGGGTGCTCTGAAGAGTCTTCTCTAACACAACAATTGGGACGCAACAATTCTTCAGCATTCATCCTTCTTTATGGTCCAACTCTCACATCCATACATGACTATGGGAAAAATCATAGCTTTGATTATATGGACCTTTGTCAGCAAAGTAAGCCTCTACTTTTTAATACAAGCATCTTTTAATTTCATGGCTGCAGTCACCATCTGCAGTGATTTTGGAGCCCAAGAAAATAAAGTCTGTCACTGTTTCCATTGTTTCCCCATGCCATGAAGTGATGGGACCAGATGCCATGATCACAGTTTTTTTTTGAATGTTGAGTTTTAAGCCAGCTTTTTAATGTATTAATTTATACATAAATAACTATTCTGTATCTCAAACTTTACATATCCAAGGGAAAACTTCTGATTTTCCTCCTTTGCAAACCTGCAGTATTCTCAATTTTGATGTCCCAATAATTGTAGTCATTAGGCAGAAAATGAGTGTGTGAGTGTATGCTTAGTCTCTCAGTCATGTCCTATCTTTTGCAACCCCATTGACTGTACCCCTCCAGGCTCCTCTGTCCATTAATCATTCCTAATTTGTTCTTAACCAACACTTCCTTCACCAGTTGGATTCTTTAGTAAGTTATATCAGCTTAATACTTCAAAAAATTGGTTAAGTCCATCCACTTCTTTCCATTCCAACTACCATGCTTTTTCAAGTCACTGTCTTCTCTTATCAGAACCCTCTCAGTACCTCCTTACAGTCTTCCCTGTTCCCACATCCATCATTGTTATCCAGTTTTCTTTCACAACCATTGTAATCTTCTGAAGCATATATGATTACTTTGTAATTACCCCAAATCAACCTAAAAAACTTCAGAGAAATGTAACCTGAATTATTTGTTTTTTCCTATCCAATCTTTCTAACTCCAATCAATTTCAACAAGAAAAATACCTAATAAAATACCTTTCCTATAATAATCAATAAAACTGATGATAATAAACTTCAAGTTGCATTTTTATCAAAGATAACATAAAGACATATTTGGAATGTCACATCCTATTATGCTATTGAATCAAGTTTAGCATGTAATGTTATCTTCTTTTGGTTAGTGACAACAATCTTTGGACGTTAGAAGACATAATTCAATTGGGATTTTCCTTTTTCAATAAATGCAGATTGACGTGTTTCACAAAATGCTACAGCATGACTTTGGCCTAAATCTCTTGGAAGTATCTCAGAGATATACCTTATTTTTCCAAAGGTGAAATGCGTATGTAATTGTTTTTATTTTAATGGTAAATTTTATTCACATTAGAATTCTGATATTATCATAGTCTGTGAAAATATTGTTTTAACTATCTCCAAAAAGTCAGAGTGTTCTATTAAACTTAACCACTAATGTGTGAACTCTGGTAGCTATATAGAATCAGTTCTTGAGCTAATAATGACCATCCTTTTGACCTTGTGAAATGCCAAAATGCTTTAACATATAGATCAAGTCCTTATCAAAGTTCTTTGCTACTAGAACTATAAATGAATTTAGTGAGGTCACAATGATCAAGGTCAACATAAAATGATCAATTACATTTCTATACACCAGCAAGAAACAAAAAGAAAATGAAATTTAGGGGCAAAATCTATGTATGCATGCTAAGTTACTTCAGTCATGTCCAGTTCTTTGCAATTCCATGGACTGTAGCCCACCAGGCTCCTCTGTCCATGGGATTCTCAAGGCAAGAATACTGGAGTGAGTTGCCATGCCCTCCTCTAGGGGATCTTCCCGACCCAGGGACAGAACCTGGGTCTCTTACATCTCCTACACTGGCAGGCAGGTTCTTTACCACTAGCGCCACATGAGGAGCCCCAAGGAAGCATAAACAAACCATACAATAAAATTCCTCTTACAATAGACAGCGAGATGGCACATTCTTGTGGAATCAGTCTTTACCAAAAAACTATGAAATATCGAACAGGAAGGAAGAATTCTAGATTTCACAAATTACACTAATTTCAAAGGCATATACAAATTATTCTTTACAGGAAATGTTAACCAAGGGTAAGTTAATAGCCCCATTTCTTGCTTTATTAGATTAATAATTTATTAATCATAATGGGGTCACATTAGAAAAATAAATATATTATTTAAAATTTTTACTTAGATTTATCTAAACATTTTTACCAATACTTGCATTTATATACTCATACACTTTTTAAAAATTATTTATAGTTAATCACCTAATAAATGATAAGTAATTATCATAACTCATATTTATTTGTATATGGAAAAGCTCACCCTATCACACTGTATAAAACATCAGATCCAAATATTCAACTAACTAATTCACATACTATTTTGTTAGAGTATAAATATCAATATTTGTAATAGATTCTTAGTACTTTTTGAAACTACCTAATATTTTACCCTGCAGAAGTTTCAAATAATTTGATATTTCTAATACTACTCACTAACAAAGGACAAAGATAACAAAGGTTAGACTGGAAAGTGGGGTGCCATTGCCTTCTCTGGGTAAAGACACAGGAATGGATCCATGGTGTGTTCCCTTAAAATTCCTCTGTTGAAGTCTTACCTCCCATGACCTCCTAATGTGACTGTTTTTGGAGATGGGGCTTTTCAAGAGGTAATTAAGTTAAAATCAGGTCCTGAGGGTATGCCCTAATCCAACATGACTAGTGTCTGTATAAGGAAACTAGAATCCACACAGAAGGAAGACCAGATGAAGACAGACATCTACAAACTGAGAAGAGAGACCTCAGTATAAACCAACCCTGCTGATATCTTCAGCTCAGACATCTGGTCTCCAGAACTGTGAGAAAAAAGTTGTTTTGTAAGTCATCTTTTTTTTTTTTTTGGATGTACTTAGTTTTGGTAGAACCAATGAATTTATACAACGAATCTCAATTAATATGCCTTTTGATCTTACCCCCAATAGTGGAAGAAATCATCATTGTTGTCTAACTCACTATTGATGTCTTGCATGCAGCTCAACTTCATCTTTGATGTCTCTAATGAAGCCTGTTAGGCTCAGGCTTCCTTGATGATTGTCCTGCACAAGTATGGATGATAATTAGTCAAATGAGACAAAGATAATTAGAGAAAATATAATTACGAGACTTGGAGAAGTTTGATTGCAAATGAAAATACAGTCACTGACTTTTGCTTAGATGCCCGTTACTGTCTGTTTCCTTTGAAAATCTCTGCTTCTGGCCACCTAGCTACAGTTCTAACACCTACTGCCAGCATTCTGCCAAGTGGTATCCTATATCATAAATGCACCAGTGTAGTGGAGAATTAACTTCATGCAAAGAGTGGCCTGGCCTTTCATTTGACTAATGGAAGGACGGTTGGATGGCATCACTGACTCAATGGACATGAGTTTGAGCAAGCTCTGGGAAATAGTGAAGGGACAGGGAAGCCTGGCATGCTGCAGTCCATGGTGTCACAAAGATTTGGACCGAACAACAACAAAAATTCTGGAAAGCAGCTTTCCTGTTGGGCAGTCCTTTGCATATAGTCATCTTTCAGTGTGAAAATCAGGTAACATGTCTCAGGAGACAAGCAACGCTTTGCATTTGGGACCCTCTTAGATTTCACCTTAATGTGTCTCTCCCTTTGGCTGGTTCTGATTTGTACCTTTTGCTGTGTGAAACTATAATTGTAAGTAGATTGCTTTTCTGATTCTATGAGTCATTCTCAAAATTCATCAGCTCTAAGGAGGGTAACGGAACCCCCAATCTATAAACAACTACTTAGAAGTGAGGTTAGCCTGAATATTTTCAAGCCTTTGACAGTTATCTGGAATGAGAAGAGTCTGTCACCTGTACTCTTAGTCTGTAAAACTTGGCCTCATTCTGGGTAGTTAGTGTCAGAAATCATTATACCTCATAATCTCTAGCCTTTCTCTGTGTAAAACCCACTGATACTGTGTTTCTCATGCCGTCACAAAATTATTTAAAAGGCTTATTTTAGGATATAGTTTAGCTTTTTTTTTTCCCTTGAGGAATATGACTGAATATGTTATTCCTTCAAAATAGCATATGTGCACTTGAAATGTAAACCTTCACATTTATGAAAAGGAAAGCTAAGTTGAGGCATTTTATGACAGATAAGACAAAATATTTTTGAGGAAAAGGACTGCTAATCTATTAAATGAAATAAGCATTTACTGCAAACCCACTGTATTCTAGAAGCAGGGACACAAAAGATGAGTAAATATACAAAATTTTTACTTGAGAAGCTCACAGTCTCCTAGAGCAATAAATCATATCCAGTCAATAACCAGTGTACACACTTAGATAAATACAGTGTTATTTCCCAGGGGAGAAGTAAGAATCTTGGGATTTGACTGCTTTATGAGAAACATTTTAGTTACTGGTAGGCAGATAAAGGAAGGAATGAATACAGACATAGTTTAATGGCTAAAACCTAAATAGTGAAGGAGAAAATCAATCTTATGAGCTCATTCTCTGCTTTTTATAAATTACATGCTCTGTGAGTAATTTACATGCAAATTACTAGAGATGGGTGACATAGGTAGAGTCCTCTGGGAAGGTTGAGCCTTGTATAAGCAGCCTGTAGAACAATATTTCTAAACCACTCTTCAACCCATCTTTTCTTTTTAGTTCTCCTCCTGTGAATATCCACCAGTCTAACCAACTATTTAATCTTGTCTTAAGACACCACTTTTCTTATTCACTTGACTAGTTTCTCTTTTTCATGGGATGTGTTTTGAAGATTAAAAACTTGGCAAGAGTCTCATCTCAGTATGATTCTGGTACCCTCTATACATAGACATTTATACAGAACATATATATACTCTATCTGTATATAGACTTCTGGGTGGCTCCAATTGGTCATTGATGAATTGGTATTTCAGCAATTTGCAGTAATATAATGGACTAGGAAACAAAATCAATATTCCTTTACAAACAAAAATATTGTTTAAATAGTTGAAATCATGTTTATAAAGTAACTGATGAGCTGATAAGAAAGGAAAAAGAATTATTGGGCTAAGGAACTAGTGAAATCTGAAACCCCTCCAAACTATATTGAGTCCTTCAGCCACTAGTTGAGGAATATTTGCTAAAGTAGGAAAAAGTGAATTTCAGGCTTGACCAAGTCAAATGGGCCTTCCCAGGTGGCTCAGTGGTAAAGAACCCTCTTGCCATTGCAGGAGATGTCCATTCAATCCCTAGGTCACAGAGATCACCTGGAGAGGGAAATGGCAACTCATTTCAGTATTCTTGCCTAGACAATTCCATAAACGAGGAGACTGGTGGGCTATAATCCATGGGGCTGCAAAGAGTCAGACACAATTGAACATACATACCCAACATCTTTTAGAAAATGATCTCATATAATTTGGGTCCTCAAACACATAACAGTTGTAAGAATAAACTTGAAATTCTCTCTAAATAATTCTAGAAAAGAAGTTATTTCATGCATCCTTCTACATGGAGGATTTCCCTTCATTTGGGGGTTTTTGAGCAGCATGAGTGGACAGCCTATTTCTGGTTAATGCCCATATATCATAACTGCTCATCTCTGATCTTGGCCTGAGTGAGATCTTTTTCCCACTTTGAATTAACTTTAGGGACCACTCTAGGAGGCCTTAGTTTTGAGTTGAGGAATAGGGCTTCCAGTTCATTGTTTATTTGTGTCTTTTTTATATTCAGATTTGATCAGTCGCTCAGTCATGTCCGACTCTTTGCAACCCCATGAATTGCAGCACACCAGGCCTCCCCGTCCATCACCAACTCCTGGAGTTCACTGAGACTCATGCCCATTGAGTCAGTGATGCTATCCAGCCATCGCATCCTCTGTCGTCCCCTTCTCCTCTTGCCCTCAATCCCTCACAGAATCAGAGTCTCTTCCAATGAGTCAACTCTTCCCATGAGGTGGCCAAAGTACTGGAGTTTCAGCTTTAGCATCATTCCTTCCAAAGAAATACCAGGGCTGATCTCCTTCAGAATGGACTGGCTGGATCTCCTTGCAGTCCAAGGGACTCTCAAGAGTCTTCTCGAACACCACAGTTCAAAAGCATCAATTCTTCAGCACTCAGCTTTCTTCACAGTCCAACTCTCACATCCCTACACGACCACAGGAAAAACCATAGCCTTGACTAGACGAACCTTTGTTGGCATAGTAATGTCTCTGCTTTTCAATATGCTATCTAGGTTGGTCATAACTTTCCTTCCAAGGAGTAAGCGTCTTTTAATTTCATGGCTGCAGTCACCATCTGTAGTGATTTTGGAGCCCAGAAAAATAAAGTCTGACACAGTTTCTGATGTTTCCCCATCTATTTCCCATGAAGTGATGGGACCAGATGCCATGATCTTCATTTTCTGAATGTTGAGCTTTAAGCCAACTTTTTCACTCTCTTCTTTCACTTTCATCAAGAGGCTTTTGAGTTCCTCTTCACTTTCTGCCATAAGGGTGATGTCATCTTCCTATCTGAGGTTACTGATATTTCTCCCGACAATCTTGATTCCAGCTTGTGTTTCTTCCAGTCCAGCATTTCTCATAACATACTCTGCATAGAAGTTAAATGAGCAGGGTGACAATATACAGCCTTGACGTACCCCTTTTCCTATTAGGAACCAGTCTGTTGTTCCATGTCCAGTTCTAACTGTTGGTTCCTCAGCTGCATACAAATTTCTCAAGAGGCAGATCAGGTGGTCTGGTATTCCCATCTCTTTCAGAATTTTCCACAGTTTATTGTGATCTACACAGTCAAAGGCTTTGGCATAGTCAATAAAGCAGAAATAGATGTTTTTCTGGAACTCTCTTGCTTTTTTCCATGATCCAGTGGATGTTGGCAATTTGATCTCTGGTTCCTCTGCTTTTTCTAAAACCAGCTTGAACATCAGAAAGTTCACGGTTCACATATTGCTGAACCCTGGCTTGGAAAATTTTGAGCATTACTGTACTAGCTTGTGAGATGAGTGTAATTGTGTGGTAGTTTGAGCATTCTTTGGCATTGCCTTTCTTTGGGACTGGAATGAAAACTGACCTTTTCTAGTCCTGTGGCCACTGCTGAGTTTTCCACATTTGCTGGCATATTGAGTGCAGCACTTTCACAGCATCATCTTTCAGGATTTGGAATAGCTCAACTGGAATTCCATCACCTCCACTAGCTTTGTTCGTAGTGATGCTTTCTAAGGCCCACTTGACTTCACATTCCAGGATGTCTGGCTCTAGGTCAGTGATCACACCATCGCGATTATCTGGGTCATGAAGATCTTTTTTGTACAGTTCTTCTTTACATTCTTGCCATCTCTTCTTAATATCTTCTGCTTCTGTTAGGTCCATACCATTTCTGTCCTTTATCCAGCCCATCTTTGCATGAAATGTTCCTTTGGTATCTCTGATTTTCTTGAAGAGATCCCTAGTCTTTCCCATTCTGTTGTTTTCCTCTATTTCTTTGCCTTGATCGCTGAAGAAGGCTTTCTTATCTCTTCTTGCTATTCTTTGGAACTCTGCATTCAGATACTTATATCTTTCCTTTTCTCCTTTGTTTTTTGCTTCTCTTCTTTTCACAGCTATTTGGAAGGCCTCCCGAGACAGCCATTTTGCTTTTTTGCATTTCTTTTCCATGGGGATGGTCTTGATCCCTGTCTCCTGTACAATGTCACGAACCTCATTCCATAGTTCATCATGCACTCTATCAGATCTAGACCCTTTAATCTATTTCCACTTCCACTGTGTAAGGGATATGCTTGGGTCTAATTTTGAATGTAACATTTTTATTTTATTTTATTTTACAATGGATTGCTGTTGGAGCTGCTGGAACTTATGACATAATAAATCTAGTAATAATCATTTTTGTGAAGGAAATCTCATGAGGCAAGGTCAGTTATAACAATGTCCTATGGTCAGACAGGGGCTTACCTTGTGGCTCAGCTGGTAAAGAATCTGCCTGCAATATGGGAAATCTGGGTTTGATCCCTGGTTTGGGAAGATCCCCTGAGAAGGGAAAGGCTAACCACTCCAGTATTCTGGCCTAGAGAATTCCATGGATTATATAGTCCATGGGGTCTCAAAGAGTCGGACACAACTGAACGACTTTCACTTTCATAATTTTTTTTTTCTTTCATGGTCAGACAGAACCACTAAGGACTGGTAACATGACAGGAGCTCTTTTACACACTGAGCATTTTCTATTGGGAAATAAATGGCCTTGCTCCACATCCCAAAAGATCCTCTGTTAAATTCCTTTTTTTTTTTTTTGTAGTTTTCCAGAGATTCCATACAGCACCCTCTGAATTACAGGCAGCTCCACTGCCTAGACAATGGCTCCCCACCCCAGTACTTTTGCCTGGAAAATCCCATGGATGGAGGATCCTGGTAGGCTCCAGTCCATGGGGTCACTAAGAGTCGGACACGACTAAGCTACTTCACTTTCACTTTTCACTTTCATGCATTGGAGAAGGAAATGGCAACCCACTCCAGTATTCTTGCCTGGAGAATCCCAGGGACGGGGGAGCCTGGTGAGCTTCCGTCTATGGGGTCGCACAGAGTCGGACACGACTGAAACGACTTAGCAGCAGCCACTGCCGTTACATGTCCTGGGTTGTGATCCACAGTGGCAGGTCAACTTGGTCCTCAGCCTCTGTGTATTTGACCTGCCTCTCATTCTCATCCCCTCTTGAAATCAGTTGTTTTCTGAAATGGAGTAAGGGGATTTGAGCACACACAAATATGCTGTCTCCAACATCCAGAGTGGCCCACCATGCACTCTGCCTCTTTCTTAGAGATAGTAACTGTGAAGTGCATCACCCTAAATGTAGAGGGCAAACTCCAGACCACTGGACTCCACAACTCTTCACTGTTGTGACAGACCCTGACTCCTTACTGGTTTTCATCTCCTAGTCTAAACAGTTTCCAAAGAAACTTGTCACTTCTAGCCAAAACCAAGCGATAAAATATCATCAATATAGTGGACAGGTGCAGTGTGAAATGAAAACAATGATATGTTTAACAGACTAATTTACAACAAAGAGCAAGACAATAAACTTTGCCCTGTATACTGTCATATGCTGTCATATAAAAATGAGCTAGATTTAAACATCTCTATTGATGGAAACTGAAGAGAATGCTTGTGCTAGATTGATAACATCAGCATATCTAATGAGAACAGCTCTGTAGATTTGTTCCAGTAAAGATACATATTCAAAAGCAGACACATTACTTTGCCAACAAAGGTCCATCTAGTCAAGGCTATGGTCTTTCCTGTGGTCATGTATGATGTGAGAGTTGGACTGTGAAGAAAGCTGAGTGCCGAAGAATTGATGCTTTTGAACTGTGGTGTTGGAGAAGACTCTTGAGAGTCCCTTGGACTGCAAGGAGATCCAACCAGTCCATTCTGAAGGAGATGAGCCCTGGGATTTCTTTGGAAGGAATGATGCTAAAGCTGAAACTCCAGTATTTTGGCCACCTCATGCAAAGAGTTGATTCATTGGAAAAGACTCTGATGCTGGGAGGGATTGGGGGCAGGAGGAGAAGGGGACGACAGAGGATGAGATGGCTGGATGGCATCACTGACTTGATAGACATGAAAGTAAGTGAACTCCGGGAGTTGGTGATGGACAGGGAGGCCTGGCATGCTGCAATTCATGGGGTTGCAAAGAGTCAGACACGACTGAGCAACTGAACTGACTGAAAGATACAATATCCAACAAGTCAAGTTAAGGTTATGGCAGTCCATTGTGAACTTCCAAAATCCATCTGTTTTTTAGAAGGAGGTCCCATGTGTTCTTTAAATCTTTGATAGTGACATTAATCTCTGCAATTGTCCCCAGGATATGATTTTTTTAATTATTTACTATCTATACTAGTAATGGAGAAGGAAATGACAACCCCACTCTTGTTTTCTTGCCTGGGAAATCTCATGGAGAAGAGCCTGGTAGGCTACATCCCATAGGCTCACAAGAGTTGGGCATGACTTAGCACTAAATCACCACCACCACCAGTAATAAGGGCTTCCCAGGTGGTGCTAGTGGTAAAGACCTCTCCTGCCAATGCAGAAGACATAAAAGATGTGGGTTCGATCTCTAGGTCAGAAAGATACCCTGGAGGAGAAAACGGCAACCCACTCCAGTATTCTTACCTGGAGAATCCCATGGACAGAGGAGCCTGGCAGGCTACAGTCCATAGGGTTGCAAAGAGTCATTCACTACTGAAGCAATTTAGCACACATACCAGCAATAGAATCCTTTCAACCCTATCAGATTTGGGGTCAGGTTTTCAGTAGTCTTCTCTGTAACTACTAGATATTAGAGTCTGCTTAAAAGTGAAGACAAGACCTACTGATTTCTCACAGTATGCAGTGAGTTGCCTGTTGGCTTCTCTAACATGTCTTTTTGCAAAAACTTCAGTGTTATTTACAGAGCCAATTCTTTCCACAATCTTTATAATCATCACTGTCCTCATATGAACCAATTGCAACAACCACTGCCTCTCTCAATACTTAAGTTCCTATTTGCACTGCCTACCCATTAAACAGAGGTTAAAACCTCAATGATTTTATTGACATGTTATGACATGGATTGTCACCATTTTTCCTCCAACAATCAACAGTGTCAATATTATCATTAGACAGTCAAATTAGTCATTTATTTCTTATTCTGACTGTTGCCTAAGGTGGATCAATTAGTAACTGTCAGTTTTCCATATAAATCAGAGTCTATCCTTTCCTGTATCTCTTCAGCAAAATTTACCCCCTTGGAGAATTAACTAAATCAAAGATATGCCATAGAGCCATAGAACTGTATGGGACAAGTAGCAGAAGGCATGACACAGGAAAGTAAAATATAATGGAGCTCACAAATGTTGCTGGAGATCACATAGAGTTAAAATATACATCAGTTATTGATGTTAAAAATTACTAAGGACCCTAGGGATGGAAGAAGGCAAGAGATCCTGAGGAGCTCATTAGATATTTCTGAGATGTGCACCACTCCACAGATTTTTAAATCTCAATTATTTATAATTAAGATAAATAGGAGAAACATGCATCTAATATTAGATGCACTAGAAATATCATAGAGAAAATGTAGGACACTGATACAAAGAGAAAATTGGAAAGGTAGCCAGTAAGATAAAACAGTACCATCAAAGGAACATCAGTTAAATGGACAATTTATCTCATGACCACATGAGAGAGGATGTCAGATGATGGAATACCAGTGTTCAATAGATTGTCCAAATGTAATTCTTGACAAGTAAAAGATCTTTCAAGAATGGGAACAAAATTATTTAAAAGTTTAGGTAAGCTGCAAATTGTTGACACCATGATTTCTTAAAAAGTAAAAATTCTAAGGGATACTATTTCAGACAGCAGAGAAGTGGTTTTTACATGGAAGATTTGAACTATAATAGATTTCTATTACATATGAGAAATGGACTATTTCCAGCCATATCCATAAATAAGGATGTCATAGTCATCAGTGATTACAGCCCACCAGTGTGAGCTGGTGAGCCCTAAGGGCACTCAGGAAGGAAAAGAATCCCTGGGATCTAACAGCCATCAGACTGCAGCCACTCCCTGTGGTGAGACCCAAGGGAGCTCAGGATGTAAAAAACACAGGATACTCGCCCAGGATAGCTGAGATGCGTATGAAAGGTATGATTCCAGTGAGCCTAGACTCTTGCATCTTCCCATAAATAGAAAAGTGTCAAATTCCTTAACTTGGGTTTTCTGATTTTCCTTAATTAACAATAATTTTTTGATGTTCAGACTACTTGCCTTCTGTTGCAAAACCCAGCTCCTTCCCTCACTTCCTCAGAGCAGTTCTCTCAGGGCTATTTGAGATGCTGTCTTTCGAGCTTAAGTCCTAAAAATTTCTGCTTTGAGTCAACATATAGAAAACATGCAAATGGTAGCTGTGTTTATAAATCAAAAGAAATATTGATGGTAAAGTACAACTATATATCATATATGAATTGAAAACAAAAACAATTAAATACAAAGCAACTCTAGCATGTGTCAGAAAAAGTTAAATGAATTCAGTCATAAAAATCCTTGTATTATTTTGAAGATATTGATTAATTTTAGAATTTATTGCATAATTTCTTAGCAATTATAATTGCTAAGATAATCATTCAATTGGAAATACTGTGCATATTCTAAACTAGTAGGAGAAAGCATTAAAATTACATTTTAAAAAAATAAAAAAGAATAAAAGAGAGATTGAATACAATATGAGATAATAGATATAAATCAAATATGCAAAAAAAGCAATTATTATAACATTGTAAAATGACATGCTGGCATTCTTGGTAAACACATATTATATTTAGCTACTCTTTCTAAGTAGAGCCTATAAAGAACCTATAAAATTCCTCTTTGAGAAATGATTTCAATTTCACTTATAAATTAAATTTAATACTCACTTGTCTTCTACTGTCAACAGTTTCAGTTACAATAAACTTGGCTATTCCTAAGAAAAAAGACACCTAAAAAGTAAACCTTCAAAAGTAGATATTTGACAAACTTTTGTATACCTAAAAATATGCTATACTTTGAATTTAGCATAGACATTAAGAAGGAGCAGCACACATTTGGATATGCAGGAATAGGAAGTTAATCACACAATCAACTTCAAAGAGTAGAAAACAATTATCTTGGGAAAAAAGATGCTACTTATAGTGCCTGAGTAAAGAGTAAACTGGTAAAACCTTCTGGAAGATAATTGGGCGATTAATAAAAGACTTTAAAATGTTTGTGCCCTTTGACTTAGCAATTCTTGTATCAGGATTGCACCCTAAATTAATACTCAACATTATAAAGAAATATTCAGTCAGCTTTGAAGATATCTAAACATTCAGACTAGATCTGACAGACAGACTACTTGATGAACTATGGATGGAGGTTGGTAACATTGTTAAGGAGACAGGAATCAAGACCATCCCCAAGAAGAAGAAATGCAAAAAAGCAAAATGACTCTCTGAGGAGGCCTTACAAGAAGCTGTGAAAAGAAGAGAAGCCAAAAGCAAAGGAGAAAAGTAAAGATATGCCCATTTGAATGCAGAGTTCCAAAGAATACCGAGGAGAGATAAGAAAGCCTTCCTCGGTGATCAATGCAAAGAAATAGAGGAAAACAATAGAATGGGAAAGACTAGAGATCGCTTCAGGAAAATTAGAGATACCAAGGGAATATTTCATGCAAAGATGGGCTCAATAAAAGACAGAAATCAGTATCAGTTCAGTCGCTCAGTTGTGTCCAACTTTTTACAACCCCATGAACCGCAGCACACCAGGCCTCCCTGTCCATCACCAACTCCCGGACTCTACCAAACCCATGTCCATCAAGTCGGTGATGCCATCCAACCATCTCATCCTCTGTCGTCCCCTTCTCCTCTTGCCCTCAATTTTTCCCAGCATGAGGGTCTTTTCTAGTGAGTGAGCTCTTCACATCAAGTGGCCAAAGTTTTGGCGTTTCAGCTTCAACATCAGTCTTCCAATGAGCACCCAAGACTGATCTTTAGGATGGACTGGTTGGAACTCCTTGCAGTCCAAGGGACTCTCAAGAGTCTTCTCCAACACCACAGTTCAAAAGCATCAATTCTTCAGCACTCAGCTTTCTTATAGTCCAACTCTGACATCCATACATGACCACTGGAAAAACCATAGCCTCAACTAGATGGACCTTTGTTGGCAAAGTAATATCTCTGCTTTTGAATATGTGATCTAGGTTGGTCAAACCAAGGAGTAAGCATCTTTTCATTTCATGGCTGCAGTCACCATCTGCAGTTATTTGGGAGCCCAGAAAAATAAAGTCAGCCACTGTTTTCACTGTTTTCCCATCTATTTGCCATAAAGTAATGGGACTGGATGCCGTGATCTTAGTTTTCTGAATGTTGAGCTTTAAGCCAACTTTTTCACTCTCCTCTTTCACTTTCATCAAGAGGCTCTTTAGTTCCTCTTCACTTTCTGCCATAAGGGTGGTGTCATCTGCATATCTGAGCTTATTGATATTTCTCCTGGCATCTTGATTCCAGTTTGTGGTTCCTTCAGCCCAGAGTTTCTCATGATGTATGCTATATATAAGTTAAATGAGCAGGGTGACAGTATACAGCTTTGAAGTACTCTTTTTCCTATTTGGAACAAGTCAGTTGTTCCATGTCCAGTTCTAACTGTTGCTTCCTCACCTGCATACAAGTTTCTCAAGAGGCAGATCAGGTGGTCTGGTATTCCCATCTCCTTCAGAATTTTCCACAGTTTATTGTGATCCAAACAGTCAAAAGCTTTGGCATAGTCAAAAAGCAGAAATAGATGTTTTTCTGGAACTCTCTTGCTTTTTTGATGATCTGGCAGATGTTGGCAATTTGATCTCTGGTTCTTCTGCCTTTTCTAAAACCAGCTTGAACATCTGGAAGTTCACAGTTCACGTATTGCTGAAGCCTGGCTTCGAGAATTTTAAGCATTACTTTACTAGAGTGTGAGATGAGGGAACTACAGAAGCAGAAGATATTAAGAAGAGGCGGCAAGAATACACAGAAGAACTATACAAAACAAGATCTTCATGACCCAGATAATCATGATGGTGTGATCATTCACCTAGAGCCAAACATCCTGGAATGGGAAGTCAAATGGGCCTTAGAAAGCATCACTACAAACAAAGCTAGAGGAGTTGATGGAATTCAAGTTGAGCTATTTCAAATCCTTAAAGATGATGCTTTGAAAGTGCTGCACTCAATATGCCAGCAAATTTGGAAAACTCAGCAGTGGCCACAGGACTGGAAAAGGTCAGTTTTCATTCCAATCCCAAAGAAAGGCAATGCCACGGAATGCTCAAACTACTGCACAATTGCACTCATCTCACATGCTAGCAAAGGAATGCTCAAAATTCTCCAAGCCAGGCTTCAGCAATACATGACCCGTGATCTTCCAGATGTTCAAGCTGGTTTTAGAAAAAGCAGAGGAACCAGAGATCAAATTGCCAACATCCGCTGGATCATGGAAAAAGCAAGAGAGTTCCAGAAAAACATCTATTTCTGCTTTATTGACTATGCCAAAGCCTTTGACTGTGTGGATCACAATAAACTGTAGAAAATTCTGAAGGACATGGGAATACCAGACCACCTGCTGCCTCTTGAGACACCTGTATGCAGGTCAGGAAGCAACAGTTAGAACTGGACATGGAACAACAGACTGGTTCCAAATAGGAAAAGGAGTACGTCAAGGCTATATATTGTCACCCTGTTCATTTAACTTCTATTCAGAGTACATCATGAGAAACGTTGGGCTGGAAGAAGCACAAGCTAGAATCAAGATTGCCAGGTGAAATATCAATAACCTCAGATATGCAGATGACACCACCCTTATGGCAGAAAGTGAACAAGAACTAAAAAGCCTCTTGATGAAAGTGAAAGAGGAGAGTGAAAAAGTTGGCATAAAGCTCAGCATTCAAAAAACTAAGATCATGGCATCCAGTCCCAGGACTTTATGGCAAATAGATGGGGAAACGGTGAAAACAATGGCTGACTTTATTTTTCTGGGCTCCAAAATCACTGCAGATGATGATTGCAGCCATGAAATGAAAAGATGCTTACTCTTTGGAAGGAAAGTTATAATCAACCTAGAGTGCATATTAAAAAGCACAGACATTACTTTGCCAACAAAGGTCCGTCTAGTCAGGGCTATGGTTTTTCCAAGTGGTCATGTATGGATGTGAGAGCTTGACTATAAAGAAAGCTGAGCACCGAAGAATTGATGCTTTTGAACTGTGGTGTTGGAGAAGACACTTGAGAGTCCCTTGGACTGAAAGGAGATCCAGTCTATCCTAAAGGAGATTGGTCTTGGGTGTTCATTGGAAGATTGATGTTGAAGCTGAAACTCCAATACTTTGGCCACCTGATGCAAAGAGTTGACTCATTGGAAAAGACTCTGATGCTGGGAGGGATTGGAGGCAGATGGAGAAGGGACAACACTAGGATGAGATGGTGAATGGCATCACCGACTCGATGGACCTGGGCTTGGGTGGACTCCGGGAGCTGGTGATAGACAGGGAGGCCTGATGTGCTGCAGTCCATGGTGTTGCAAAGAGTTGGACATGACTGAGCGACTGAACTGAATTGAAACATTCAGAAATATCCTAAATAAATTTTATTACATATCTACCATGGAAAATTAATCATTCATATCACTTTTTAAAAATATTTCATGGTTTAGATTGTATAACATACTTTAATATATGTTTGATTTGGGACTGTTTTAATTTCTTAATTTTTTTTGATCCTTCCTTGTAGAAGGACCATGTTAATTTTCTTAAAACATTTCAACATTTCAGTGATTATCTGCCACTTTTGTATAACTTATAATCATGTAGACATTTATAGAGAAATAAATACTAAATATCCAATTAAAACATGGGAAAACAGAACATTGTCAACCAAATACAGATGTATAAAAAATGACTTTCATTTAAAAATTAACATCTCTAAGTAGTTACCACATGTAATGAATTTGGCAAGATATTTCTAATTTTATGTAACTTCATTGTTACTAAGATGCCATTTGCATTATTATAATATCTGTAAAGTGATTAATGTCATACAAATTAATGTAAAAATTCACAAATCAAGGATTTTATTAGAGCATATATTCTATTTTTGTCTCAAAAACGGCATCTCTAGAAAGTTTCGTGGAAAGTTAAATAAGTAGGGCAATTGGTGCTGTGAGTTATGCAGCAGCTGTGTACTCGGTGCTCCTGAATCAGTGCTGCTCAGTCACTGCAGTTTTTTCAGTAAACCAGTTCTCTGTTCCAGTCCCAGAGGCAGGAACAAAATTCTTTTCAAAACAAGTTTCCAGAGAGAAACTAGAGATAAATATGTTAGCTGATGAAAGTCATGCTGTTAGCTTCCCCCACTAGTCTTTTCTTTCTCACTCCAAGTTGGAATTTGTGAAATAAACTAACCAGATCCATAAGCTGCATATTGTTGATTTGCTGTTGGGACCCAGTTCTCATCTGAAATTCACAACAACCATAAGCAAATCTCCTAATGAGACCATTTTAAAAGTTGTTTTTAGGAAGTTTAGTTCAGTTCAGTTGCTCAGTCATGTCTGACTCTTTGCAACCCCATGAACTGCAGCATGCCAGGCCTCCCTGTCCATCACCAACTCAGACTCATGTCCATTGCGTCGGTGATGCCATCCATCCATCTCATCCTCTGTCGTCCCCTTCTCCTCCTGCCCCCAATCCCTCCCAGCATAAGGGTCTTTTCCAATGAGTCAACTCTTTGCATCAGGTGGCCAAAGTATTGGAGTTTCAGATTTAGCATCAGTCCTTCCAGTGAACACCCAGGACTGATCTCCTTCAGAATGGACTGGTTGGATCTCCTTGCAGTCCAAGGGACTCTCAAGAGTCTTCTCCAACACCACAGTTCAAAAGCATCAATTCTTCGACACTCAGCTTTCTTCACAGTCCAACTCTGACATTCATACATGACCACAGGAAAAACCATGGCCTTGACTAGACGGACCTTTGTTGGCAAAGTAATGTCTCTGCTTTTCAATATGCACTCTAGGTTGATCATAACTTTCCTTCCAAGGAGTGTCTTTTAATTTCATGGCTGCAGTCACCATCTGTAGTGATTTTGGAGCCCAAAAAAATAAAGTCTGACACTGTTTCCACTGTTTCCCCACGCATTTCCCATGAAGTGATAGGACCAGATGCCATGATCTTAGTTTTCTGAATGTTGAGCTTTAAGCCAACTTTTCACTCTCCTCTTTCACTTTCATCAAGAGGCTTTTTAGTCCTCTTCACTTTCTGCCATAAGGGTGGTGTCATCTGCATATCTGAGGTTATTGATATTTCTCCCAGCAATCTTGATTCCAGCTTGTGCTTAACCTAAAACAGACTAAGTATATATTTTTTTAAATAATAAAGTTTGGGACCCATATTACTTGGCTCAATGACTTATTTATGGTAAGGCTGTCTCTATGATCAGGATTTTTTTTTTTTTTTTTTGGTCTCATTTTACAGATGCAGTAACTGAGGTTTATATAGATATTATGTCACTTTCCCTGTTTATTGAGAGCTAAATTTCTGCCAGATACTCTTTTAAGTATTTCACACGTGTCAGCTCATTATGGTTCGGAGAAGGCAATGGCACCCCACTCCAGTACTCTTGCTTGGAAAATCCCATGGACAGAGGAGCCTATTAGGCTGCAATCCATGGGGTCGTTAAGAGTCGGATACGACTGAGCCACTTCACTTTTACTTTTCACTTTCATGCATTGGAGAAGGAAATGGCAACCCACTCCAGTGTTCTTGCCTGGAGAATCCCAGGGACAGGGGAGCCTGGTGGGCTGCTGCCTATGGTGTCGCACAGAGTCGGACACGACTGAAGTGACTTAGCATAGCATAGCTTATTATGGTTACAGTAACCCTAGGATATATAAGCATATACACAAATAAACACAGGAAGAAACATCACACTTTACAGGAAAGTGTTACCTAACCAGGTACTAGTTATTTTTCTTCTGTCTAAGACTGATCAAATATAAGCTTTTACCCATACTGGTGTTCCAATATCAAGCAAAAAGTAGGTGCTCAATAATTTTTACTGAAAAAATGACAAATGAACAGAAGAATAAATGAATGAATATTATGTCCTATTTTGCTTTATATATTGTATAACACTATGTTTTAAAATATTGACTTGGGAAAGTTGATTAAATATCTCAATTTATTTGAGACATCCCAGTGGTTTACACTCAAAACTTGAAAGGGTCTATAAATTATGATCAATTTAATCAGAAAGTTGTTTTTAAATGTTAAATGACTGGAGAACATGATGTTGGCTGGTTTGGTTTAGTTCTGTCTGGTTCCCTGGCACCGTGACCATAAATACAAGTTCAGATGAGATGTGGTTCTGACATCTGCACACGGGCTCTACTGTGAGTACTACGGGTAGCTGTAGATGGTTATAGCTTACGAAGCAAACATCCTCCCCCCTGGGTCCTCTACTGCCAGGTGGACCCATTGTTTTGCTGGCATGGAGGGGGCAGTGTGTTTGGCCTCAGCAAAAGAAGAAGGATATAGTGAGGATACCACCACATGGACCATAACCATGGGCCCAGCTAATCACAATCTTTGCTACTATTTATTTATCACTTATGATAGCAAGTTTGGGCTTCCCTCATGGCTCTGTGATAAAGAACCCGCCTGCCAATGCAGGAGATGTGGGTTTGATCCTTGAGTTAGGAAGATCCCCTGGAGAAGGAAATGACAACCCACTCCAGTATTTTTGCCCGGGAAATCCCACGGACAGAGAAACCTAGCAGGTTAAGGTCCATGAGATTGCAAAAGAGCTGGACATGACTTAGTGACTAACCAACAGCAACATGGGCAGGTTTATACTATTCATCACCATTTATGTTTAAATTTCATTTACTCAAATTCAAAACCGATGTGCAAGTACTGTTTCCTGACCAAAAAAAAAAAAAAAAAATGAATTTCAAATCTCTAAATTATACAAGAAAAAAAAAAAAAAAAAAAAAACACACGTTCTGGGGGTTAGTCTGCTAGATCTACCATAACAAAGTATCACAGTTTGGGTCGCTTAACAGAAACTTATTTCTGCCCAGACCTGGAGGCTGGAAGCCTGAGATCAAGATATCAGCAGGGTTGGTTTATCTTGAGGTCTCCCTCCTGGACTTGTTTGTGAACTTCTTCTGCTGTCTTCACATGACTTTCCCTCCACGTATGTCTCTATCTTAATTTCCTCTTCTTTTTAGAACACCAGTTATATTGAATTAAGGCCCACCCTAACGATTTCATTTCACCTTAATTACTTCTTTAAAGGCCCTAATTCCTAATACAGTCACATTTGAGGTATCAAGGGTTCAGGATATGGGCTTGGGGAGTAAGAGACGTGATTCAGCCAATAATAGATCACTTCGGGCTAAAGACTCACGTGGCCAATGATTTGCATTTTTCTGCCTCTTTTTATGTAAACAGATTCCTCAGCCCCAGTGCTATGAAGGGCACATGGGAGGTCATTTCATTGCATTTCTTCTCTAAATTCCTCTTGAATAAACTTTCCAGAAATACATTCAAATTAGTTGAAAAATTGATAATACAGTACCTTAATCATCATTGTAATAAAACAGAACATAAAAATGATGACCATATTCAGTGAAATCCTTTAAAAGATGTTTTCAAAAGCAATTTACATTAAATTATGATCCAATACGGGGGAGGCAATGGCACCCCACCTCAGTGCTTTTGCCTGGAAAATCCCATGGACGGAGGAGCCTGGTAGGCTCCAGTCCGTGGGGTCGCAAAGAGTCAGACACGACTGAGCGACTTCACTTTGACTTTTCACTTTCATGCATTGGAGAAGGAAATGGCAACCCACTCCAGGGTTCTTGCCTGGAGAATCCCAGGGACGGGGGAGCCTGGTGAGCTTCCGTCTATGGGGTCGCACAGAGTCGGACACGACTGAAGCGACTTAGCAGCAGCAGCAGCAGCATGATCCAATAAGGGTAAAGTTATCGCTCATGAATATGGAAGTAAGTAGTTTGAGGGAAATGTAGTATACAATCAAATGTTTTGCAATAAAATGTTTACATCTGTGTAGTTTTTTATATTGGCATCTGTGACACTGTTTATAAATATGTATTAATTCCATGCTTGAGGCAGACCTTACAGATACTGGGGTCGTGCCTTGTTAGATAACAGAAGACGCAATCACCATAACTGAGTCCAAACTTTGATCCAACTTTTTTCTAGGCTTAAAGTTTTGAAAAATGAATCATACATAGCTTCATGTGGCCTAACCTCTTATACTAATAGCCTTCTTACTTTATTTGTGTTTCAATCTGTACTCTGTAAAATAATTTTCACTTGAGAACCTAGTAATCATAAATACAAGTGAAATGAGCTGTTTATCTAACTGTTCATCTTCAATTAAAACACTAGAGGGCACTCTTTCCTTCTGTTAAAACATTCTGCTTCTGAATTGTGCAGTAGATAGAACATAAAACATCGCCATGTAAAAATAATATTCTTTCTATTTTTAATATTTGGGGGCTTGATATCATATTTAACTCACTTCAACTTCAGTGATCCCCAAAGTCACAGCATGTTGTGTTAAATAATATTCAGCTTATTTGTAACTGAAATGAATTCTAATAAGCCAGAAACATCAATGACAGAGGAAAGTGATCTTATTCAAAAACCAGATGTTCCCCTTGTGCCATGTTGGTGAACAGAAATAAGACTGTGTGTGACTGTGCTTATTGTGTCTATTAAGAATAATCCAGCCTAAATGCCTGTGTTTGGATTTAGGGGTAATTTGTCTTGAATGTGTTTTTCTATTCTCTGTGTTCCCCAGCAAATAGCACACTTCTGCTAAGCTAACCCACTGTTTGCAAAAGCAATGAAATTCAACTGGCCTAGAGGAAAGGACCAGGGAAGGCAATGGCACCCCACCCCAGTACTTTTGCCTGGAAAATCCCGTGGACGGAGGAGCCTGGTAGGCTCCAACTCCGTGGGGTCGCTGAGAGTCAGAGACGACTGAGCGACTTCACTTTCACTTTTCACTTTCATGCATTGGAGAAGGAAATGGCAACCCACTCCAGTGTTCTTGCCTGGAGAATCCCAGGGACAGGGGAGCCTGGTGAGCTTCCGTCTATGGGGTCGCACAGAGTCGGACACGACTGAAGCGACTTAGCAGCAGCAGCAGCAGCAGAGGAAAGGACAGGAATTAAGGACTCAGTGAGGATTCAGCTAAGAGTAATAACTGCCAATACTATGCAGCACCTGTTTATGTCAAGCACTCACCTAAGCATTTTATTGCATTTATTTCACTAGCAACACATTCAATCTTTTCTTATAGTTATTACTATTTGTATTCTCAGTGCCAATAACAAGGACACAGTTACAGGAGAGTAGTAGATAATCCAATATGAAAAGTACACATTTTGGAAAACTATTAATATGAAGATTTTATTTTTATTCAGTACAGAGAACAGAGAATTAGAATGATGTCTAGAAGTTTTACCTGTTGACTTGTAGAGATGGAATTGGGATGGGATGTGATATTATAAAGATAAGGGAAATTAGACATATTTTGAATACTTGGTAAAATTGAGAATTACTTAGTGATTACTAAAGCATGTTGACATTCCTTTAATTGTAATCCACTGCAGTGAGAAATTTGAAAAATAATAGTTGTGTGTGTGTGAGAGAGAGAGTTACCCTGTCTGTGTGAACTAGATCAACAATATAAGCACAGACGGTGGTCCGAGCCCGTTTTAGTTTGGGATAGAGAAGAATCCAAGGGTGAATTAGAGTAGTAAAATGTCACAGATATGAACTCCCAGGATAGTTGTGCAAAATTCACAAGGAATGGAGAAACATTGTAGGTCTTCCATGAGGTAGAATTGTAAATGGACCAATGTGCAAGTATTCACAACATGTATGCAAACACACACAAACACATGCACACATACACCACAGAATAAGCAGTCAACATTTGGAAAGTTTAAAATAAAACATGGTTTTTCTTGAAGATTTCCTATAATGAAAAACTTTTCAGTCATTTATGAGCATTTTTAAGTAAAATATTTGTATTTTTCTATATATAGTAAAAAAGAAAACAAAATCCACTGAGGCAAACATATATTCTTTAACAACAAAGAAAATTTTAAAGCTTAGATTTGAGCTAAGCCTGGTGATAGAGATCTTATTATTTATGCTTTCTTAACCACCAGGGGACATTCTTAGTACAATTTTCAGAGGTGGAAAAAGAAATATAAAAATTCTGTAATTTCAAATAGTGCATGATAGAATCTAAAAAAGCCAAACTCATAAAAATCACATAGAGGCTGGGTTATAGAAAGAATAAGGAAAGATTTTGTTTAAGGGTACAAACTTGCAATTCATAGACAATTAAGTCCTGTAGATCCAATGCACAACATGATAACTACAGACAACTTGACTATTATAAAATCCAAAGTTGCTGAAAGTCTATGTCTAAGTTGTTCCACAAATCATAATTGATATTTATGTGACAAGATGGAGATGTTAGCTTGAGGGTAATGTATCACATACTGCAATATATAAATATATCAAATCAGCACATTGCACATCTTGAACTTACACAATATTATGTTAATTATGTTAGTATTATGTCAATATAAAAACTAGAATATTTTACTAAAACAGAAAAATAGCTTTTGCTCAGTTCTATTCTGTGAATGGTACCAACAGCTTAATTTTCTAAAATGAATATGAAGAAAGGGGAAAAAAATGTAGTCCGTGATAATGGAAGGCCTGGAGGTTAGTTTTTAAGCATCTGAGTCAAAGTGTATTTTAATTGTTTGACAAACAAAATGGCATAATGGATACTTTGAATGTTTCCAGTACAAAGAAATGTAGAAAAATAAAGTAAGGTTGGAAAAAAGTAGTGAACTTTGTAATATATCTGAGGAGATTTCCAAGGAAAGTGTAAGATACCATCTGTCTTTTTTTTTTTTTTTTTCTTGTTGCCTACAGTAAAATATGAAAGGATAATAAATAATTGAGCAAAGAATTTTAAAAGGAGCCATGAATTGATAATTTTGAAAATTCTCAATCACTCCAGACGGGAAAAGACAGAAAACAGGAGACAAATTGTCAGTATAGCACGCTCTAGAGGAAATGTTAAAGATGTGACTGTAAAACTCTTTTCCTAAAGACCTGAGAAAAATGAAAAGTTCAGGGTATTCAGTCTTACAAATGGCTCTTTCAGAGATTAAGGGTGTGTCTCACAGATGCTCTTTATCAAGCTGGAGGATGCTCAAGGTGAATCCTCAGTCATCTCAGCAGAAGGTAGAAAAGTTATCTCAAAAAATCTGTGGATATGATATTTTGGTGTAATGGCGTGACTCCACCTGAAATTTGTGAGAAATCTACAAAGTTCTTGAGAAAATTATTTCAGTAGAAACACTACCAGTTTGAATTGAATGGGCAGAGAGAATATAAAATGTATGGAGGCCATCAGGCCCGTAGGTTTCTACTGAAAGAAGTGGACTTACAAAACTGATAAACTGCAAACACATGCTGCCTTTCCTAAAAAAGGAAAGACTGTCCAGAGGGTAGAACCAAAAGCCCAGAATGCAGTCAAGAACTCAGAAAGTGGAGTTGTATTAAGTTACACACAAAACAAAAAACAGGAGGAGAAAGTGGGTTTCTTTTTTAAGGAAGTTATTCCTGGGCCTTAAATCTAATCAGGGAGCCTCATTATTCATTTGGCTGGATTTCAAAACTGCTGTGAATCAGTAACTCCCTTTTGCCCTCCATTTCCCTTTTTGGAAGGGTTTTATCAATAGCTGATAACCTGTTCCTCTACCACCATTGTATACTAGGTGTGTGGTAGACTGATAACTTGTCACTTTAGTTTGACAAATCCTTGGTTATACCCATGTGTGTGTATGCCAAGTTGTTTCAGTCGTGTTCAATTCTGTGTGACCCCATGGACTGCAGCCCACTGGTCTCCTCTGTCCATGGGATTCTCCAGACAAGAATACTGGAGGGGTTGCCTTGCCCTCCTCCAGGGAATCTTCCCAGCCCAGGTTTCAAACCAACATCTCTTATGTCTAACCTGCATTGGCAGGTGAGGTCTTTACCACTAGTGCCAAACGGGAAGCCCACCCAGGAGACACTTAAATAGTTACTTGCAGTATCATAATCAGCACTTGGATCTTATTTATATGATAAGATTTTAGACTTTGCCAGTATATTTTGGGGGCTGATGCTCTAATAACATGACTTCACTGGGACACTTAGGATGAGGTAAATGTATTTTGAATGCAGGAGGGACATGACTCATAGCGGGCAAAGGGTCAGACTGCTGAAAACAGACTCTAATGTGGCCTCTCTGGATTTCCCACCTCATGATATTCACATCATTTCTCCCTCTGAGTATAGGAAGGACCCTTGACTTGCTTCTGAATAAAAGAAAATGGAAAAGGTAATTCAATATCCCTTCCATGATCAAAACATTTTTATTTAAGATTGAGTCTTGCTAGCCAATTTCTCTTCACCCTTTGTTGGATTTGAATAAGCAAGTCCCCATGTTGTGAAAGGGCTTACAAAATGACCTTGTGCAAGGAACTGCAGGTGGCCTGTATAAGTGAGAGAGGCCTCCAGGTGAGAGCCAGATATAAATTGTGTCCCTTAGTTTCAGTCCTGCAAGGAAATGAATTCCATCAAAAACCAGAATGAGTTGGGAGGTGGATATATTGCAAGTAAATTCTTATTTATTCTGTGATGAGAGCTGAGTCCTGGCAGACACATCAACACTGCCTTGCTAAGGACTCGGCTGTCATGTCAAAACTCTTGACTGAGACATAATAACTGTGTGTTGTTTTAAGCTGGTAAGATTGCGGTAATTTGCTGCGTGGCGGTAGGAATTAACACATTTGGGTTGATTTTTTCATATTTATTCATATAATATCAATCTTCTACGATGACTTTTTTCTCCAGAAGCTGAAATGGTACCACCTAGATACATTTACAGAACTTTCACATAGCGTTTCATGTGATTCAATGAAAAGTTAAGATTGTTGTTTTTTTCCTTTTCAGGTTTGTCTGGAGAGTTGCTTCATTTGTTTATTTTTGGATTTATTTGAGTAGGGGTGGTTATTTAAATGTTTATTTTAGTGAATGATTTCAGAAAAAAAAAATATTGAGGATGAACTACTGACAACAGAAAGAGAGCACAAGTAGGAGAACAGTTCAAATCGTTATTGACCTTAAGGATAGAAATACCGCTTGATTTAAGTATCGCATCACACAGGAAGCAAGCTGAAATTAACATTTAATTATGCCTCTGCACATCACCAGTATAGTGTAAAAGTTGTTTCCTTTCTCTTTTCCCACTGTTACTCCTCTCATTTGCTGTGCATTCTTTCATTTCATTTTGTTCCTAAAAAGATAGAGTGCAATGGGTTTTATTCATTCCATCTCTCTTAATGTTCAAGCACTCTTTTAACTTACTAATCATCTTTTTATTCATTTCTTTTTAAACAAAACTGAAGCCAGTTCACTGAGTAAATTCTTATGTCTTGGTCTTAAATTCTAAAAATTAAATAAATATGCACATTAAACTGGGCTACATTGTAACCTTAGTTTACAACTTGTATCACCTTGTGTTCCTTTATTGTTAAATAGGAAAATCTTATATATCAAAAAAAATAGTATTAGAAGTTAATTATAAAATATAAATATCTAAGATATTCCAAAGCAGAGATAGATATTTTAAGCTAGGAGTAAGTGACAAATCTATTTTTCTTCTCTTGGCTGTGATCAGATCTTTTAAACAATGTAATATACTATACTCCAAAAGTCTTATACTGAATATTTCAGTTTCAAGTTTCTTTTTTCAGATAAGAATCTGTATAACTATTAATTTCCTTTTCATCTAAATTAAGAACACACTCTTGTATGATTCTCCTTTTATTTTTCTCTTTGAATGTAAATTACTTCATTTCAGCTTATCTCTTACACAGAAGTTCAGAAATAGAATGATTCATGATGTAGGTACAAATCTTCAAAAGAATGTTTAATAATTAAATGTAATTATTAAGAACTAATTAAGGAGAAGCTAAACTCAATTCATAATAATTACTAAAAATATGTATAGAAAAAGGAAGGTCAAGGAAGAAATTGACTTATTATCACAGGATGATGGTATATGGCATACTTTTATTATTTTTTATAGTGGTATCTATTTTCCTCAGTTTTCATGATAAATATTTATTACCATAAACATAGATTTCTTTTCAAAGTAATATAAAGTAAAAATCACATTTTGTATGAACATGCATAGAGCACATACCTTAGTTTCTAAATGCCAATTATTCAATAAAAGAATAAAAGGATCCCTGAAAAAATGGTTGATCATGGATTTAAGCAGAAAAAAATAAAATATGAGCCTTCAGTATCTTACAGTTCCAAAAAGTAAGTTCGAAAAGGGGAGGTAGGGAGGCACGGGTTCACATCAAAGGGACAAAGCACTAGGCTAGAAAAGCTCCCAATAATCAAAGCTAGAACAATCTGAACAACAAAGTAAATATGATAGGATTGTATTGTAATCTAAAGAATGCAATGAAAAAATGTCTATACTAATATAAATAAAGATTGAATATATATGAAAAATGGAAGGAGAATAAACAAACTTCCTCACAGAAGAACTCCAAATAATATATGTAGAAAAATGAGGAAGATGGAGAATCACTATTGGAATACAGTAGTATTGATGCCACAGGCAAGATCCACGAGTGCTAACATTAGTAGGTAAAACTTTAAGGAGAAAGTGGATATAGTGCATAGCATAACACAACAAGGCATTGCTCCTGAAATATTTATTAACCACTCTGGTGATTTTTAACGTATGTCCACAAATTACTTCTCTCACCAGGAGGGGATGTTAATTCCTCTCCCCTAAAGTGAGGGCTGCATTGGACCCCTTCTCTAGCTTTCTGAAACTTCTATATTCTTTTCTTGGTTCCTGAACCCTAGCTCAGTTACTCCCTGCAGTCATTATCCCTCTGATATCTTAGTGCTGTCTTCTGCTTCTTTAATAACCTGGTTAACAACTCTATTCCTAGTAACAATTTTTCATATTACATTCTGTCTATTGCAGTACCTGGTGGCTTCTGTTTACTGACAGGGTGGCACCCTGATTGATAGATTAAGCAGCACCTCAGGTAGCTATCTAGGGACTATATAATTAACTGAAGAGTATTCTACTTAAACAGGTGTACAATTTGAAACACTCTTTGGATATTCATACCAATAAGTAATACTTAAGTGTACAATGACCTAAATATCCTGCCACTACTTAAATATCTCCGCTCAATATATTTTTAAATAATTTTTTATTTAGGTATTTTTGGCTGTGCAGGGTTTTCACTACTGCATGGGCTTTTCTCTAGTTGCAGTGGACAGGGGCTACTCTCTATTTGCAGTGCAGGGGCTTCTCATTTCTGATGCTTCTCGTGTGCAGCACAGGCTCTCGTGTACATGGCCTTTCATAACTGCAGCATATGGACTCAGTTGTTGCAGCTTCCAGGCTCTAGAGCAGAGGCTCCGTAGTTGTGGTTAGTTGGGGTTTAGTTAGTTCAGGCTTAGTTGCTCCAAGGCATGAGGGATCTTCCCAGACTGGGGATTGAACCCATGTCTTCTTCATTGGCAGGTGGATTCTTTACCACTGGGTCACCAGGGAAGCCCTCCTCTTGATATATTGAAAATCAGAATTTTCCTCTTTGGAATTTACATCAAATTACAGTTGTAGTAAGAAATTATTAGAGTCAGGTACTTTGATAATTTATAGATCAGCTTTACAATGGAAAAAAATGCATTCCAAAATTAAAGAACTCACAGGTTATAATATTGAAGTTTTTCACAGGATTATAAACTCCTTCAGCGTCCAATATTTTTAACTCTGCTAACTTTTTGTGATTGATTTTACACTGTATTTTAACATGAATCAAAATATTTTTGCTGTTATCCATTAGAATCCTTCAATTGAAAATATTTTATGTGAGGCTATATATACCTATGTGACACATGACTTTTTCTTGTTCTAGGTACCACTGTAATACAATATACTTATATTGCCTTAATACTGATTTTTGCTGTTAGAAAAATAGAAAGCATTTCTAAGTAGAAATACAAACGTTAATGTGATTTAGAGAATTCTAGAACAAAAAGATATTGAAAGATTCATTGTAAGTCATACTTCTTAATTTAGAGTCAAAAACCCGTGCTCCTAGTTTGTAACTTGGACGATATCCCTTTGAGTCATGACCAAAAGAAGGATTCAACTTATAATTCAAAGCATATTCTTCTCTGCTTTGGGGATTTATTTTCTTTTTAAGAAAAGAATATTTTAATTTCTCAATTATAAAGGTATTAAAAATACCTTAAATATCTCTCAATTATAAAGGTATTAAAAAATGCCTTAGAATAGGTATTTTTTGTTCATTTTTTTCATATTTAAATACACATTTTATTCTTTAAAAAATTAAATATTATTCACAATTTTTAAAGAGAATTTAAATCTTTTCAAATCTCAAACTCCTAAAAAAACAAGATAATTAACACAACAATAATTTTGTCTATTTGAACAAATATATTTTAAAATTTTAATTATCTCTATGATTCTTAATAACTTTCATCCTGGGTGTTTATTTTGTGTTTTCTTCAGTCTAAAATATTATCAACATTTCTTCATACTTACAACATGTATTTTTATTTCAAACATCATCATTTTCTTTTAGATTTAAAGTAACTTCCCAGTTCTTCTAAAACAAAGTGTAATTGTGTGTTTTTTTTTTTTTTTTTAATTAAGGTAAAACAAAGCCTTGAAGCGGGCTACTCTCTTTTCCCTGCTTCTGTTCACAACTCAGAACTTTCTGGGAAGAAGGCAGTTGTCAGATTAGGGTTGGAAGTTGTTCTGATGCTGTGTGCCCTTCTCCTCTCCTGCCTCCCAGAAATAGCTGCCCACACACAGACAAAGCAGTTCCCCTACTGTGGCACATCCCGAGATGAGTCACAGAGATGACTCCCATACCTCACTGTCAGCACTCAGTGCAGAGGCTAGCAAAATGTGCCAAACCATATATAACCCCAGGTTCACAGCTCAGGCCACATACTCTCCATGAGTCTGCCTGGATAATTATCCTTCTTCGTATATTCCTCCAAGGAGTTAGACCCAGAAGAATCCCCGTAGGTGGTAGTGCTGGTTATTTTCAGCTGATCTCCCTCCCAGTGGCAAGTGGAGGGATTCTCCTGTGCAGAAGTACAGAAACAGTTGACAGGTGATGTGAGCCTGAGCAACTCAGGCTTTGAGGTCTTGGTGGGACTTAGAACCACCAGATCTGTCTAGTTAAGCAGAATGGAAAAAAAAAAAAATGACACATAGGGCCATGGAGCTTCCTTTAGCAAAAGAGAGATAGAGGGATAGATATATTGACCTCTTCTCATTATTATGTGCATCCTTGGAGAGCTTCTCTGATGGAATGAGACTGTATGGATGGGCAGCAGCTGGCAAGTAACATAGGGATGCACGTGGAGTCTGGTTTCAGCACTGTGGGAAGGGTCTGGGAAATAACCCTGATCCACATAACCAGACTTATATCCTAAGGTTAAAGGCTTTATAGCCTATTAAAAAGCTGAGTTCTTGCTATATTATAAAAAAAATAATTGGAATATTGAATCTTGTCCAGCATTTTCTTTGCCATCTAGTAGAAAAGGGATTTTCTAATTCAATCCATTCCATTCACACACTACTGGTCATTGAATTATATTTATATTCTTGGATAAACCTACCTTGGTAGGAATATAATAATGTTTAATGCCTTGTTGGACTTTGTCAATGTTTCATTCAATATTATTTGTACCTGTGCTACTAAGTTAAATTGGTTTATAATTTGTCTTGTGTTATCAGTGTTTGGTATGAGTGGTAATGTGAAATATGGGAGAAAGCAGAGTCATAAAAGATAATGTTACCTTAATATCTGATAGCTTCAGAATGGCCCAGGAATCAAACTGAGCTGGTACTGTCTATCAGCACGCAATACCCATTTTCACTTATTTTGTGTAACTTCCCTGACCTGTCAGTCTCTCCTCCTCCTCCTCTTCCACTAAAAATTTTATTTCCCAGACTCATTCTGGGATTCTGGAATTCATTCTGGATTCATTCTGATTTCTACCAGGTCATGCTTTCAGGGGGTGTGATAAAAGGAATACAAAACTAAGTAAGTCTCCCAGTGAAAAAAATTATACCTAGATTTCCCCCACTGTCTGAAAGTAGAACATTTCTATGAAACTTTTTGATAAAATCAACATGAGTTATCATTTTGGAGTCTTCCAGTAATTACAATATGAGCATGTGCAAAGTTGCTTCAGTTGTGTCACTTTGAGACGCTATGGACCATAACCCGCCAGGCTCCTCTGTCCATGGGACTCTCCAAACAAGAATACTGGAGTGAGTGGGCATGCCCTCCTCCAAGGGATCTTCCCCACCCAGGGATCAAACCTGCAACTCTTATGTCTCCTGCATTGGCAGGCAGGTTCTTTACCACCCATGCCACCTGGGAAGCCCAATTATGCTTATTTGAATCATGATTTGTCAGTAAAAATTTACTATAAATATGTCACATTAGCACTGTGCTCATTTTATACCCTAAAAGACAGGATCTGATAGAGATGTCACATATAGCAAGTGGGTGATGGATAATTTACCAGTAAAAGTCTGTGATCTCGCCAGAAGAACTAAGCCTAGCTGAGTGCTAAACTGAATAGAATTAAACACACCACCTAGTCCTGATAGATGCTATGAAGGAGTTGAGAGAGAGTGACAGAGTCAGAAAGATATTGGAAAACTAAGATAGTAATTAATGAGCATACTCACTCATTATTATTCTGCTGCTACTCACTATCAGTGTCTATATGCCAAGGGTGATTTAAAATTTTTACTACATTATGTAAGTGTGGAGGCATTGGCTTAAAGAAGTTAGAAAACTATAAAACACTGATGGAAGAAATCAAAGATGCCACAAATAGATGGAAAAATATACCATGTTCATTAATCAGAAGAATCAATATAGTGAAAATGAGTGACTACCCAAAGCAATCTATAGATTCAATGCAATCCCTATCAAGCTACCATCAGTATTTTTTACAGAACTAGAACAATTGATTTCACAATTTGTATGGAAATACAAAAAATTTCAAATAACTGGAGGAATCAACCTGCCTGACTTCAGATTATAGCAAAGCTACAGTCATCAATACAGTATGGTACTGCCACAAAGACAGAAATATGGATCAGAAATGGAACAAAACAGAAAGCCCAGAGATAATTCCATGCACCTATGGACACCTAATCTTTGACAAAGGAAGCAAGAATATATAATGGAGAAAAGACAATCTCTTTTAACAAGTGGTGCTGGGTAAGCTGGTCAACGACCTGTAAAAGAATGAAATTAAAACAATTTCTAATACCATACACAAAAATAAAATCAAAATGGATTAAAGATTTAAGTGTAAGAGCAGAAACTATAAAACTCCTAGAGGAAAACATAGGCAAAACACTCTCTGACATAAATCATGCTGCTGAGGCTGCTAAGTCGCTTCAGTCATGTCCGACTCTGTGCGACCCCATAGACGGAAGCCCACCAGGCTCCCCTGTCCCTGGGATTCTCCAGGCAAGAACACTGGAGTGGGTTGCCATTTCCTTCTCCAATGCATGAAAGTGAAAAGTGAAAGTGAAAGTGAAGTTGCTCAGTCGTGTCCGACTTTTAGCGACCCCATGGACTGGAGCCTACCAGGATCTTCCGTCCATGGGATTTTCCAGGCAAAAGTACTGGGGTGGGGTGCCATTGCCTTCCCCGGACATAAATCATAGCAGTATCCATTATGACCCACCTCCCAGAGTAATGGAAATAAAAGCAAAAATTAACAAATGGGACCTAATTAAACTTAAAAACTTTTGCACAATGAAGGAAACTATAAGCAAAGTGACAAAACAGTCTTTGGAGTGGGAGAAAATAATAGAAAATGAAGCAACTGAAAAATAATTAATCTCAAAAATAAACAAGCAACTCATACAGCTCAATACCAGAAAAATAAATGACCCAATCAAAAAATAGGTCAAAGAACTAAACAGACATTTCTACAAAGGAGTCATACACATGGCTAACAAACACATGAAAAGATGCTCAACTTCACTTATTACCAGAGAAATGCAATTAAGTACCACAATGAGGTACCATCTCATGATGGTCAGAATGGCTGCTATCAAAACGTCTACAAACAATAAATGCTGGAGAGGGTGCAGAGAAAAGCGAACCCTCTTACACTGTTGTTGGGAAAGCAAACTAGTACAGCCACTATGGAGAATAGTGTGGCGATTCCTTTAAAAACTGGAAATAGAACTGCCATATGACCCAGCAATCCCACTGCTGAGCATACACACCAAGGAAATCAGAATTTAAAGAGACACGTGTACCCCAATGTTCATCGCAGCACTGTTTATACTAACCAGGACATGGAAGCAATATAGATGACCATTGGCAGACAAATGGATAAGAAAGCTGTGGTACATATACACAATGGAATATTACTCAACTGTTAAAAAGAATGCATTTGAATCAGTTCTAATGAGGTGGCTGAAACTGGAGCCTATTATACACGGTGAAGTAAGTCAGAAAGAAAAACACCAATACAGTATATACTGCTGCTGCTGCTAAGTCGCTTCAGTCGTGTCCAACTCTGTGCGACCCCATAGACAGCAGTCCACCAGGCTCCTCTGTCCCTGGGATTCTCTAGGCAAGAACACTGGAGTGGGTTGCCATTTCCTTTCCAATACAATATCAGATCAGATCAGTCGCTCAGTCGTGTCCAATTCTTTGCAACCCCATGAATTGCAGCACGCCAGACCTCCCTGTCCATCACAAACTCCCGGAGGTCACTGAGACTCACATCCATTGAGTCAGTGATGCCATCCAGTCATCTCATCCTCTGTTGTCCCCTTCTCCTCTTGCCCTCAATCCCTCCCAGCATCAGAGTCTTCTCCAATGAGTCAACACTTCGCATGAGGTGGCCAAAGTACTGGAGTTTCAGCTGTAGCATAATTCCTTCCAAAGAAATCCCAGGGCTGATCTCCTTCAGAATGGGCTGGTTGGATCTCCTTGCAGTCCAAGGGACTCTCAAGAGTCTTCTCCAACACCACAGTTCAAAAGCATCAATTCTTCAGCGTTCAGTCTTCAATACAGTATATAAATGCATATATATGGAATTTAGAAGGATAATAATGATGACTCAAATGTGAGACAACAAAAGAGACACAGATATAAAGAACAGACTTTCGGACTCTGTGAGAGAAGGCGAAGGTGCGATGATTTGAGAGAATAGCATTGAAATATATATATATATATATATATATATATTACTGTATGTGAAATAGAACACCAGTCCAAGTTCAATGCATGAAACAGGGCACTCAAAGCTGGTGCACTGCGACAACGATGAGGGATGGGATGGGGAGGGAGAGGGAGGGGGGTTCAGGATGGGGGACACATGTATACCCATGGCTGAGTCATGTCAATGTATGGCAAAAACTAGTACAATATTATAGAGTAATTGGCCTCCAATTAAAATAAATATTTTTTTAAAGAAGTTATTTAATGTGCCCAATGGCTTCCCTGGTAGCTCAGCTGGTAAAGAATCCACCTACCATGCAGGAGACCCTGGTTTGATTCCTGGGTCAGGAAGATCCCCTGGAGAAGGGATAGGCTACCCAGTCCAGTATTCTTGGGCTTACCTGCTGGCTCAGCTGGTAAAGAATCCGCCTGCAATGTGGAAGACCTGATTTGATCCCTGGGTTGGGGAGATCCCCTGGAGAAAGGAACAGGCTACCCACTCCAATATTCTGGCCTGGAGAGTTCCGTAGACTGTATAGTCCATGGGGTCACAAAGAGTTGGATACAACTGAGCAACTTTCAAGGTAACAGAGATATTAAAAGATGAAATTGGCACTTAGATCTGTATTTCTCTAACACTATTCCAATGACCATGACCAACACACTGTAATAAACAAGGAGAGTACAGAGTAGAAGGAAATATATTCTTTGTGTGGTACTTTTTTTTCACTGTCTTCTTTGCTCTTGAATTCATTTGACAGTGGTGCATTGGTACATGTTTATGGATTGGACTCTGGGGCTGCAAGGAGCTTCTGATTTGTGACTTTCCATGATTTCTGAAGTATACCATGGCTGATTTCCCATCACCAATTGAAAGTCACTGAAAGCAGAGTTGGAACAAGGGGCAACCCTCAGTTCCCTCAGACTGGCAGAGGCTGCTCTAATCAGCACAGGCTGATTAGAAGTCTCAGACAAGTTACACAGAACCCTGAGGCAGAGAGAGCTAATCATCACAAAATACGGTGTTTTAAAAAGCCTAAGAACAGATACCCATTTCAAGGAGTCATTCTGGTAAGGCCAAAGGGTTTACTTGATGAACGTAATGTATTATGCTGTGGCGGTTTTAGAATGAAGACTCTATCTAACAATATTCTTTTTTTTTGGGTAGATTTTATTGAAGCATAGTTTATTTAAAATATTGTGTTTATTTCTTCTGTAAAGCAATTATACATACTTATATGTGTATATATAGGCATGTGTGTGTGCCAGGTCGCTTCACTCATGTCTCTTTGTGAATGTATGGACTGCAGCCCACCAGGCTCCTCTGTCTAGGCAAGAATGCTGGAGTGTATTGCCATGCCCTCCTCCAGGGGATCTTCCTGACCCAGGGTTGGAACCCAGGTCTCTTGCATCTCCTGCATTGGCAAGTGGGTTCTTTACCACTTGTGCCACCTGGAAAGCCCAAAGCCTGTGTGTGTACCTATGTGTGAGTGTGTGTGTGTGTGTGTGTGCATGTATATATTCCTTTTCATATTCTTTTCCATTATGATTTGTCACAGGATATTGCCTGTAGTTCCCCATGCTATACAGTACAGGGACATTGTTATTTGTCAGTAATTCTTCTTCAGAAGGGACCTCTAGGGTCTATCTGTGCTTTGTTCCTGGTTTACACACATGAAACAGCTAAATGTCCCAGTGCATAGTTTGTACTTTTCCATGTTTGGAAAGGTAATGTGCAGCTGTGAGGAATGGACAGAGGGCATTGTCAACCTTAACTTATCATTCAGAGATCTCTATTGTTTCTCAAGAGCCATAAGTGTATGAGTCCTTCCTTAGTGGCTCATCTGATTGGGGGTGCAGATCTGTACATTGCATTCAACTGAGAAGAAAGAGGAGCACTTTGAAGTTGCTTTTTTTTTTTTTCCTTATATGATGTTATACATGTTTTAATGCCATTCTCCCAAATCATCCCCTCCCCCACAGAGTCCAAAAGACTCTTCTATACATCTGTGTCTCTTTTGCTGTCTCGCATACAGGGTTGTCGTTACCATCTTTCTTAATTCCATATATGTGCGTTAGTATATTGTATTGGTGTTTTTCTTTCTGACTTAGTTCACTCTGTATAATCGGCTCCAGTTTCATCCACCTCATTAGAACTGATTCAAGTGTATTCTTTTTAATGGCTGAGTAATACTCCATTGTGTATATGTACCACAGCTTTATTATCCATTCGTCTCCTGATGGACATCTAGGTTGCTTCCATGTCCTGGCTATTATAAACAGTGCTGCGATGAACATTGGGGTACACGTGTCTTTTTCAATTCTGGTTTCTTTGGTGTGTATGACCAGCAGTGGGATTGCTGGGTCATATGGTCCCAAATAGGAAAAGGAGTACGTCAAGGCTGTATATTGTCACCCTGTTTATTTAACTTATATGCAGAGTACATCATGAGAAATGCTGGACTGGAAGAAACATAAGTTGGAATCAAGATTGCTGGGAGAAATATCAATAACCTCAGATAGGCAGATGACACCACCCTTATGGCACAAAGTGAAGAGGAACTAAAAAGCCTCTTGATGAAGGTGAAAGTGGAGAGTGAAAAAGTTGGCTTAAAGCTCAACATTCAGAAAATGAAGATCATGGCATCTGGTCCCATCACTTCATGGGAAATAGACGGGGAAACAGTGGAAAGAGTGTCAGACTTTATTTTTCTGGGCTCCAAAATCACTGCAGATGGTGACTGCAGCCATGAAATTAAAAGACGCTTACTCCTTGGAAGGAAAGTTATGACCAACCTAGATCGCATATTCAAAAGCAGAGACATTACTTTGCCAACAAAGGTTCGCCTAGTCAAGGCTATGGTCTTTCCTGTGGTCGTGTATGGATGTGAGAGTTGGACTGTGAAGAAGGCTGAGCACCGAAGAATTGATGCTTTTGAACTGTGGTGTTGGAGAAGACTCTTGAGAGTCCCTTAGACTGCAAGGAGATCCAACCAGCCCATTCTGAAGGAGATCAGCCCTGGGATTTCTTTGGAAGAAATGATGCTAAAGCTGAAACTCCAGTACTTTGGCCACCTCATGGGAAGAGTTGACTCATTGGAGAATACTCTGATGCTGGGAGGGATTGGGGGCAGGAGGAGAAGGGGATGACAGAGGATGAGATGGCTGGATGGCATCACTGACTCGATGGATGTGAGTCTGAGTGACCTCCGGGAGTTGTTGATGGACAGGGAGGCCTGGCGTGCTGCGATTCATGGGGTCGCAAAGAGTGGGACACGACTGAGTGACTGATCTGTTCTGATCTGATCTGATGGCAGTTCTACTTCCAGTTTTTTAAGGAATCTCCACACTGTTCTCCGTAGTGGCTGCACTAGTTTGCATTCCCACCAACATTGTGAGAGGGTTCCCTTTTCTCCCTTGAAGTTGAATTTGGTAATATTCCAGAATTAGAAAACAATAAAATCAATTCCTTGTCAGTCCTGTGGTTAGGAATCGGTATTTTCACTGCCCTGGACCCAAGTTCAGTCCCTGGTCGGGGAACTAAGATCCTAAAACCCAAGTGGCATAGCCAAAACCAAAATACAATAATTCTGTATATATATGTCTTTCAATAGATTTCTATTGCAGCATTTTTCATTCCTATATTTCCTCTAGTCTTCATTTTCTTATTTTTTATTGGCATCTATTTGGAGCAAATTCATTTTTTCTCTGAATAGCTTTTTATTCTTTAATTCTAACATTTATATGTGACTCCAGTTCCTGTTAGAAGTAAACCCTCATTTTATTTTTCCACTCACTCCACAGCAACCTCACACAGTTGGCTTTAGTATAAAGCTCTTGACTAATTACTCAGCCACTCTGCTACACAGCCAGCTACTTACAATCAGCACCACCCCCTCCCCCTTTCCTCACTGCCCCCCATCCCCAGCTATTTTCATTCAATGCAGTCAATTCAAAACAGCTCAGTTCAATTCAGTTCAATTCACTTTATCTACCACATGGTGGTGCCAGTTCTAATTCTGTTCTCTTTCTCTGTTTTTCTCTCTCCGGTGGATGATCAAAGCATGCATGATAAATAGAAAATAGATCTAGTGATTTTACTCATCTTTTATTTGTTCTCTCCTTGAAAGGTGGATGTGTGTCATTCTTAACTATTCCCAGTTTTCCATACCCATCTTATTGAATGCAATGATATGCCTTTCTTTAGCACTTTTAGTATTTATTTATTACTTCCATTCTCTGATCTACTCAGTGAACTTTTCATATTGACTCCCAGTGGTAGTTCTTTGTTTTACAAGGACAGGAACTTGCATAATAGTAACATTGCAATCATAATTAGTTAAAGGTTGAATTTTATTTCTAATTAAATTTGTATTATTCATCATGACAAAAATCTGTCATATATTGTTTAGAATTACACTAAAACTCCTGAAATTCCAACTGTAGTGTTTGTCATACTTTTTTTCTATGTGTCTGTTTTTCTCCATGCTCATGTCTTTAATATACATCAAATCATTTTATTCTTAATATTCCAAGTTGTACTTCTTATTTTCTGTAAATTGAAAGAATCTGTCCAGTATCATTTCATTTACTGATATAGTCCAACTTTTTCTGTTTTTGAAAATAAGAATTAACCCTTCAATGTTTTTCAGTCATCAATAAGTCAGTCTCTAACTTATACAATCATTAAACTTTCTCTGGAGTTTCTATATAGTATTATATTTCCATTTTTGGTTAGTTTTGTGTTCTGAGATGTTTTGGAAAGGTTATATTCATATATATTAATTTATGAATGTAATACTTACTCTGTTACAAGCAGTCCAAATAATGGGCATATGGATGTTTGTATTTTACATAAACCATGAAAGTTTTGGTCTTCCCTGGAGATGCAGATGGTAAAAAAAATCTGTCAGCAATGCACGAGACCTGGGTTTGATCCCTGGGTTGGGAAGATCTCCTGGAGCAGGGAATGACTCCCCATTCCAGTATTCTTAATCTCACTTTCACTTCAAATACAAGTTTTGGTAAAGAATATAATTAAAATATTTCATCGGGTAGCAATTGAATCAAGGCAGCAATAATCCAGTGCATCTGTAAGATACAGTCCTTGCTTTCTTCATGGTCAATATTCTTTCACTCTTCCCTTGATAGTGAATAATATCACAATCACCTGAGTAGTTGTTACTGGACTGGAGAATTCATCCTTGATTCTTCTTAAGACCTTATATTCATCTTTTACTTCATTAGCAGCAAGATATTCATAAAATCCAGTAGCCTCTCACTAAGAACCTCTTCCAGTTTTTCCCTGAACTGCATATAAGCAGGCTTGCTGATCTCTTTGTTTCTACTCTTGTCTCAATATCCATCTCTTAGCAGCAGAATAATGTCTCCAAACTGAACTCATGTCATTTTTTTCCAATGGAGTCCACAACTGTTAGATTAAAAACTCCATGCCTTGCCTTGACTTTGAAGGTCCTGTGAGTTTGGCCCCTGTCTCCCTTTATGACTTCGTCTCTTTCTATTCTCCCTTTTATTCACTGGGTTTCATCCATTGAAACTGTATTTCTATCCCTTGGCACCCCCTTCTTTTACTCCCTAACTTGATGTTCCTATGTGGACAGAACACTTCTCTCAGATATTATTGTAGATATTTCTTTATTCTCCTTTAGGACTTTATTTAATACCATCTCTTTGAGAAACCCTAGCCTGAACATACTTTGGCCAAAGTAGACACTTTCTCTGAAAATGTCCTTTCTTTACTGTGTTCATTTTGGCTATATTAAGCATTGAAGCATCAAAAAGTTCAAAGTATAACTGAAAGAGATATATTAGATTATATTTCTTACCACAACTCTGTTGAATTTGCTGAAGATTGCAGAAATGCAGACTATAATCCTGTGCTTCTTCTAGACTGTATTTTGGTAATGTGTGATTAAGATGGCTCATCCAAGATGAAAAGCACATATTAATGCAATGTTAACAGTTCTCATACTTTTATTCAATGAGATTCTGTTCTCACACTTGGACCTAACAGTGATGTTCTTCGACGAAACAGCACTCTGAGCCAAGGCCTAAAAATGTGAGACCAAAAGTCACAATGCCAGCCTACTGATTTGATTATTTGTTCATTTTTTGATACTTTGTTTACCAACACCTTCTTATCTTTCTAAAACAACTCTTTACTTTGTCACTTGCATATTTTAGAGTTTTTCTGAGCAATAACCATGAGGGAGAAAATGGCTTAAATATGATATTAACCATGAGGGGAAAGGATAAAGGTACAAAGGGTTTTATAAGCTAATATAGGAAAATAATGAGGTATTTAATGACTAGGAACAATGGAATTCTTCAGCTCTGAGCCAAAAGAGAGAACATAAGATTAAATATAAGGAGGGGATAACATTTAATAAGTAACTGAAGGCTTTATACTTGTCTTATTCTGCTTAGGCTACTGCCTTCTACTGAGTGACCTAACAGGAAGATTTATTTCTTATAGGTCTGAAGACTGAGAGTTTGAGATAAGTCTACCAGCATGGAAGGGATCTGTTGAGAGCCTTCTTCCTTATTTACAGATGGATATCTTCTTGATATATCACCACAGAGCAGAAACAGACAAACTTTTTCATATCTTTTATAAGGACAGTAATTCCATCATGAGGGCTTGACTTTCATGACATAATTATCTCCCAAAGGCCCCCATCTCCAAATACAGTTGTCCTTCCATATCTGCAGGTTCTGAATTCTCAGGTTCAACCAACTAAAAACAGAGGAAAACATATGAGCGACTTCACTTTCACTTTTTCGCTTTCATGCATTGGAGAAGGAAATGGCAACCCACTCCAGTTTTCTTGCCTGGAGAATCCCAGGGGCAGGCGAGCCTGGTGGGCTGACGTCTATGGGGTCACACGGAGTCGGACACGACTGAAGTGACTTAGCAGCAGCAGCAGCATGCTGCCACATATTTACATATTATAGTTACATAGCGTTTACACTGGTGACTCACTTGGTAAAGAGTCCACCTGCAATGCAGGAGACCCAGGTTCAATCCCTGGGTAGGGAAGATCCCGGAGAAAGAAATGGCAACCCACTCCAGTATTCTTGCCTGGAAAATCCCATGGACAGAGGAGCCTGGTGGGCTACAGTCCATGGAGTTGCAAGAGTCGGACACAATTGAGCCTCTGAGCATATCTACTTTGTATTAAGTATTATAAGTAATCTAGAGATGATTTAAAGTATATGAAAGGATGTCCGTGGGTTATATACAAATACTATGTCCTTTTATATAAGAAACTTGAGCATCCATGGAGTTTATTATTTCAAAGGTTCTTGCAACCAGTTCCCCACAGATACCCAGGGATGATTATATTTTTACATTTGAGATTAGGTTTTATCATACGAATTTTCAGGGAAAAGGAACAAATACTCATTCATAGCAATACTTGTTACTTTTAAGTAATTTAAATAACTTACAAAAACTAACACAACATAGTAAAACAACTGGACAAGAAATCCAAAATTCCATCCACTGAGAAAGATTTAAAGAAAAAAAACAAACTTAAAATCTCGCTGTTTTTATCTTCTTATTAGTGAAACGGGAGTAATAATATTTTTTATCTGATTGCTTTTTTCTGATTTCTCACAACACTCTATAGGACAGAAGGAAGTAGCACTCTTTAACATTTCTTTGTGGACAATATAATAAGGAGTCATGTTGATCATAAACCTTGTCATGAATTAACATCTCTAATTAATACAGAATGTCTAATTAACTAAAAATCATGATTTGGAAATTAAAATGAACACTTGCCATTGAGCTTTAGTATCACCATAATCAATTCTGGAATCTTTAATTTTAAATTTCAATGTTTTACATTTTAGCTGCTAAAAATAAATTAGAAAAAGAAATAGAATCAAAGGGAAGATAAATCAAACTAGATACATATGTTATTACATGATTAAATATTATCTAAAATATAAATGCCATTTCAGACAGAAGCAAGTTCTCTACTAAATGATGGTGTTTTGTCGTAGCTTATCTGAAACTGTGGAGCAAACTTTCTATAAAAATACGATGAGAAACACTGTATCTGATTTATGGTCACTACCAAGGCCTTCTGTTCCTTCTTTCTCTTAAGAATTCCTCCTGACAATACTTTTGAGTCAGTGAAACACATTGTGTGTGTAAATCAAATGAAGTAATATATATATATATAAAGTGCATAGTATAATGGTGTTCATCATAAGTACTTATAACAGTAAATGCCCTCATTATTATTCTGATTATAAATTCTGTTATCATTCTATCATGTGATATTATCACTTCCCCAAGGGTATCACTGCTGAGAAAATTTACCTAGAGATTCCTACCTGTGTAAAGGCTCCAAATCAAACTTTTAAAATACAGCATTTATTCCTACAGCACAAAGTTTTTACCTGCTTTGTTTATTTCAGGTAAATTTTACTGCTTTGACATTAAGTCACACTTCTAGTCAATTTTAAGTGAGTAAGAAATAGTTTTCTTATTTTCCTATAGATACGAACTTGATAGACCATTGTGGCGACACGGAACAAAAAAGCCAATCTCCATATTACGTTCGAGTGCCCTCTAGCGGTCACACAGTCAGTAACATTCAGATCAGTCAGATCAGATCAGATCAGTGGCTCAGTCGTGTCCGACTCTTTGCGACCCCATGAACCGCAGCACGCCAGGCCTCCCTGTCCATCACCAGCTCCCGGAGGTCACTCAGACTCGCATCCATCGAGTCAGTGATGCCATCCAGCCATCTCATCCTCTGTCGTCCCCTTCTCCTCCTGCCCTCAATCCCTCCCAGCATCAGAGTCTTCTCCAATGAGTCAACTCTTCCCATGAGGTGGCCAAAATACTGGAGTTTCAGCTTTAGCATCATTCTTTCTAAAGAAATTCCAGGATTGATCTCCTTCAGAATGGACTGGTTGGATTTTCTCGCAGTCCAAGGGACTCTCAAGAGTCTTCTCCAACACCACAGTTCAAAAGCATCAATTCTTCGGCGTTCAGCCTTCTTCACAGTCCAGCTCTCACATCCATACATGACCACAGGAAAGACCATAGCCTTGACTAGGCGAACCTTTGTTGGCAAAGTGATGTCTCTGCTTTTGAATATGCTATCTAGGTTGGTCATAACTTTCCTTCCAAGGAGCAAGCGTCTTTTAATTTCATGGCTGCAGTCACCATCTGCAGTGATTTTGGAGCCCAGAAAAACAAAGTCTGACACTGTTTCCACTGTTTCCCCATCTATTTCCCATGCAGTGATGGGACCAGATGCCATGATCTTCGTTTTCTGAATGTTGAGCTTTAAGCCAACCTTTTCACTCTCCACTTTCACTTTCATCAAGAGGCTTTTTAGCCCCTCTTCACTTTCTGCCATAAGAGTCGTGTCATCTGCATATCTGAGGTTATTGATATTTCTCCCGGCAATCTTGATTCCAACTTGTGTTTCTTCCAGTCCAGCATTTCTCATGATGTACTCTGCATATAAGTTAAATAAACATGGTGACAATATGCAGCCTTGACGTACTCCTTTTCCTATTTGGAACCAGTCTGTTGTTCCATGACCAGTTCTAACTGTTGCTTCCTGACCTGCATACAGATTTCTTAAGAGGCAGATCAGGTGGTCTGGTATTCCCATCTCTTTCAGAATTTTCCATAGTTTATTGTGATCCACACAGTCAAAGGCTTTGGCATAGTCAATAAAGCAGAAATAGATGTTTTTCTGGAACTCTCTTGCTTTTTCCATGATCCAGCGGATGTTGGCAATTTGATCTCTGGTTCCTCTGCCTTTTCTAAAACCAGCTTGAACATCAGGAAGTTCACGGTTCACATATTGCTGAAGCCTGGCTTGGAGAATTTTGAGCATTACTTTACTAGCGTGTGAGATGAGTGCAATTGTTCGGTAGTTTGAGCACTCCTTGGCATTGCCTTTCTTTGGGATTGGGATGAAAACTGACCTTTTCCAATCTTGTGGCCACTGCTGAGTTTTCCAAATTTGCTGGCATATTGAGTGTAGTACTTTCACAGCATCATCATTCAGGACTTGGAATAGCTCCACTGGAATTCCATCACCTCCACTAGCTTTGTTCGTAGTGATGCTTTCTAAGGCCCATTTGACTTCACACTCCAGGATGTCTGGCTCTAGGTCAGTGATCACATCATCATGATTATCTGGGTCTTGAAGCTCTTTTTTGTACAGTTCTTCTGTGTATTCTTGCCACCTCTTCTTAATATCTTCTGCTTCTGTTAGGTCCACACCATCTCTGTCCTTTATTGTGCCCATCTTTGCATGAAATGTTCCTTTGGTATCTCTGATTTTCTTGAAGAGATCCCTAGTCTTTCCCATTCTGTTGTTTTCCTCTATTTCTTTGCATTAATCACTGAAGAAGGCTTTCTTATCTCTTCTTGCTATTCTTTGGAACTCTGCATTCAGATGTTTATATCTTTCCTTTTCTCCTTTGCTTTTTGCTTCTCTTCTTTTCACAGCTATTTGTAAGGCCTCCCCAGACAGCCATTTTGCTTTTTTGCATTTCTTTTCCATGGGGATGGTCTTGATCCCTGTCTCCTGTACAATGTCATTCCATAGTTCATCAGGCACTCTATCTATCAGATCTAGGCCCTTAAATCTATTTCTCACCTCCACTGTATAATCATAAGGGATTTGATTTAGGTCATACCTGAATGGTCTAGTAGTTTTCCCTACTTTCTTCAATTTCAGTCTGAATTTGGCAATAAGGAGTTCATGGTCCGAGCCACAGTCAGCTCCTGGTCTTGTTTTTGCTGATTGTATAGAGCTTCTCCATCTTTGGCTGCAAAGAATATAATCGATCTGATTTCGGTGTTGACCATCTGGTGATGTCCATGTATAGAGTCTTCTCTTGTGTTGTTGGAAGAGGGTATTTGCTATGACCAGTGCATTTTCTTGGCAAAACTCACTAAGAGCGCGGCCGAGAGGAGCTACCCCATGACCGAGGAAGGACGGCGGTGAGGGCCAGCGCACTAAGCACGGCCGAGAAGAGCTACCCCACGACCGAGGTCAGGAAGGGCGGCGGTGAGGAGAGACCCCTCGTCCAAGGTAAGGTGCGATGGCTGTGCTTCGCTGGCCGGGAGCAGCCGGGAGCAGCCGGGATGAGATACCCCACGCCCAAGGTAAGAGAAACCCAAGTAAGACAGTAGGTCTTGAAAGAGGGCATCAGAGGGCAAATACACTAAAACCATTCTCACAGATAACTAGTCAATCTAATCACACAAGGACCACACCCTTGTCTAACTCAATGAGATTAAGCCATACCCAAGGGGCAACCTGGGATGGGCGGGTCATGGTGGAGAGATATGACAGGGTGTGGTCCGCTGGAGAAGGGAATGGCAAACCACTTCTGTATTCTTGCCTTGAGAACCCCATGAACAGTATGAAAAGACAAAATGATAGGATACTGAAAGAGAAACTCCCCAGGTCAGTAGGGGCCCAATATGCTACTGGAAATCAGTGGAGAAATAACTCCAGAAAGAATGAAAGGATGGAACCAAAACAAAAAGAATACCCAGCTGTGGATGTGTCTGGTGATAGAAGCAAAGTCCGATGCTGTAAAGAGCAAAATTGCATAGGAACCTGGAATGTCAGGTCCATGAATCAAGGCAAATTGGAAGTGGTCAAACAAGAGATGGCAAGAGTGAATGTTGACATTCTAGGAATTAGCGAACTAAAATGGACTGGAATGGGTGAATTTAACTCGGATGACCATTATATCTACTACTGTGGGCAGGAATCCCTCAGAAGAAATGGAGTGGCCATCATGGTCAACAAAAGAGTCCGAAATGCAGTACTTGGATGCAATCTCAAAAACAATAGAATGATCTCTGTTCGTTTCCAAGGCAAACCATTCAATGTCACAGTAATCCAAGTCTATGCCCCAACCAGTAACGCCGAAGAAGCTGAAGTTGAAAGGTTCTATGAAGACCTACAAGACCTTTTAGAACTAACACCCAAAAAAGATGTCCTTTTCATTATAGGGGACTGGAATGCAAAAGTAGGAAGTCAAGAAACACCTGGAGTAACAGGCAAATTTAGCCTTGGAATACGGAATGAAGCAGGGCAAAGACTAATAGAGTTTTGCCAAGAAAATGCACTGGTCATAGCAAATACCCTCTTCCAACAACATTCAAGGAACCTGAAATTAACAGCCTAGAAATAATCAGCGGAGATTTTCAGATGCTCTCTCTTTTCCAATTAAGAAATTGATCCTCAGAGAGGAAGAGGAAATTGTCTTGTGCTACAATTCTTTGAAAAATTCAAATTAGAGTCAAACTGACTAATATTTTCAACTATAAATTCTTATTAAAATTTCAACTATTATTTTTAAATGCATACCATTATGATTAAGCCTTAAAAACTGATACAATGAATATCATTTGTAAAAACTGTAAAACTGACATAAAGGATTTTTTTAGTAAATGTGACTTCCCTTTCCTTTGCCTTTCTTCCCTTACTGCTTTCCTTTCTCCCTCCCTTTCTGCCCTCCTTCTAAACATCCTTATTAAGTTTTTCTCATTGCTTTCTTTAGTACTTTTAGAAACTTTTATCTAGATGATATTTTAACACTTAAAAGGGTCTTACATTTATTAACAGCTTAACAAACTTTTCATAATTAAACTCCTAGATGGATGGTGATTGAGTAAATGTTTGAGTCCAATCACAACTACAAATGAGTATCATCCACATAGAGCATCTTAATTAACAATACAATCTTCTCATTCATGTTGAATTTCATATTATAATAGCTTTTTAAATAAATATATTTTTATAATTGATAAAATGTATAAGCTATCATATCATACGTTTTGCTCTCTGAACACATTTTATACATAAAATTTATAAATAGGTCTTTTTTTCTTCATTGTTTTGGAATTTTATTAAAATGTAACTTATTTACCTTTTAATTCATATTCTCAGGAAACGTTTTCTGTGTTCAATGTGTATTTTAGACACAATTTAGAAAATAAAGTAAATATTCTCATCTTCAATTCAGTTTAGTTCAGTCACTCAGTCATGTCTAACTCTTTGTGACCCCATGAATCGCAGCACGTCAGGCCTCCCTGTCCATCACCAACTCCCAGAGTTGACTCAAACTCACATCCATCGAGTCGGTGACGACATCCAGCCATCTCATCTTCTGTTATCCCCTTTTCCTCCTGCCCCCAATCCCTCCCAGCATCAGAGTCTTTTCCAATGAGTCAACTCTTGCATGAGGTGGCCAAAGTACTGGAGTTTCAGCTTTAGCATCATTTCCTCCAAAGAACATCCAGGATTGATCTCCTTTAGAATGGACTGGTTGGATCTTCTTGCAGTCCAAGGGACTCTCAACAGTCTTCTCCAACACCACAGTTCAAAAGCATCAATTCTTCGGCACTCAGCTTTCTTCACAGTCCAACTCTCACATTCTCATCTTCAGGGAATTTATTTTTCAAAAATGTTAAAAAGATAAATATGGTAACCATAAGACAATAAATTTTTAATTTTCATCAAGTTAATATTTTACATGAACTCTATTTTGTGTCTGATGTACTTTGCTGAGGATATCTTGGCAAACATAAAAAAATAGGAAAATTTACTGTATTTGATAAATATATTAAAATAATCATATCAGAAATTACAACTTACACTACCTTTTTGTATTGTATTCTTTTCTATAATTGTTCCCTTCAGGAACAACTTCAGACAGATTATTGAAGAGTAAATAATAACGAGAATATTAAGTGTGATAAAATTTCTAACATCACTTAGCTCAGTGCTTAATTTATGGAGTGTGAAATATGCATTAGCTGTCGTTGCTACTAAGTTGCTTCAGTCCTGTCTGACTCTGTGCGACCCCCATAGAGGGCAGCCCACCAGGCTCCCCGTCCCTGGGATTCTCCAGGCAAGAACACTGGAGTGGGTTGCCATTTCCTTCTCCAATGCATGAAAGTGAAAAGTGAAAGGGAAGTCACTCAGTTGTTTCCGACTCTTTGCTACCCCATGGACTGCAGCCTACAAGGCTCCTCTGCCCATGGGATTTTCCAGGCAAGAGTACTGGAGTGGGGTGCCGTTGCCTTCTCCATTAGCTGTCATTATTGTAAAATAATTTAGAGCTTATATATAATTTAAACAAAGGAAGAGAATACTAGAGGGATATGTATGAGCTATATAAAAATCATTTCCACATACATATTTAATATCATATTTTCTGTTTTATATCCTCTTGCTGATAGTCTCAGATTTGAAATTATAAAAACTTAAAGAGAGTGAGCCTCAGTGGTGAGCCTTGTTTTAGGAATTCGTCACCTAATTTCATTTGACAGAATTAACTCTGCTCCTATCCAGGGCTAACCAGGGACTATCTCTTTCTTTCTAGGCATATGTCAACTGGTGAGTTTCCCTGGAAGAAAGGTATGAGAGTTACGGGAGGGTTAGCTTGACAGTTAGCTATCAAGTGTAGCTTGGTAAAAGTACATATACTTTACAAGTGTTCATGTATAGTTCAGTTTTATAAATGCATTGAAACTTCAACTCCAAACTGAATGACTCTTTTAAGTATTGTCCATAGCACTCTATTGAATAATATTTTTGAAGCTATAGCAACTGTGGATCCAGTTGGCCTCCATTCACTTCTGAATTCAAGGAGAATATCCTATAAATGGGGTAGCTCCTCTCGGCCGCGCTCTTAGTGCGCGACGCAGCCGGTCGCGGGCAGGCGAGGTCGCTCTTAAATGGAGCTACCCCACGACCGAGGAAGGACGGCGGTGAGGGCCAGCGCACTAAGCACGGCCGAGAAGAGCTACCCCACGACCGAGGTCAGGAAGGGCGGCGGTGAGGAGAGACCCCTCGTCCAAGGTAAGGTGCGATGGCTGTGCTTCGCTGGCCGGGAGCAGCCGGGAGCAGCCGGGATGAGATACCCCACGCCCAAGGTAAGAGAAACAAGAAACCCAAGTAAGACAGTAGGTCTTGAAAGAGGGCATCAGAGGGCAAATACACTAAAACCATTCTCACAGATAACTAGTCAATCTAATCACACAAGGAACACACCCTTGTCTAACTCAATGAGATTAAGCCATGCCCCAGGGGCAACCTGGGATGGACGGGTCATGGTGGAGAGATCTGACAGGGTGTGGTCCGCTGGAGAAGGGAATGGCAAACCACTTCTGTATTCTTGCCTTGAGAACCCCATGAACAGTATGAAAAGACAAAATGATAGGATACTGAAAGAGAAACTCCCCAGGTCAGTAGGGGCCCAATATGCTACTGGAGATCAGTGGAGAAATAACTCCAGAAAGAATGAAAGGATGGAACCAAAACAAAAAGAATACCCAGCTGTGGATGTGTCTGGTGATAGAAGCAAAGTCCGATGCTGTAAAGAGCAAAATTGCATAGGAACCTGGAATGTCAGGTCCATGAATCAAGGCAAATTGGAAGTGGTCAAACAAGAGATGGCAAGAGTGAATGTTGACATTCTAGGAATTAGCGAACTAAAATGGACTGGAATGGGTGAATTTAACTCGGATGACCATTATATCTACTACTGTGGGCAGGAATCCCTCAGAAGAAATGGAGTGGCCATCATGGTCAACAAAAGAGTCCGAAATGCAGTACTTGGATGCAATCTCAAAAACAATAGAATGATCTCTGTTCGTTTCCAAGGCAAACCATTCAATGTCACAGTAATCCAAGTCTATGCCCCAACCAGTAACGCCGAAGAAGCTGAAGTTGAAAGGTTCTATGAAGACCTACAAGACCTTTTAGAACTAACACCCAAAAAAGATGTCCTTTTCATTATAGGGGACTGGAATGCAAAAGTAGGAAGTCAAGAAACACCTGGAGTAACAGGCAAATTTGGCCTTGGAATACGGAATGAAGCAGGGCAAAGACTAATAGAGTTTTGCCAAGAAAATGCACTGGTCATAGCAAATACCCTCTTCCAACAACATTCAAGGAACCTGAAATTAACAGCCTAGAAATAATCAGCGGAGATTTTCAGATGCTCTCTCTTTTCCAATTAAGAAATTGATCCTCAGAGAGGAAGAGGAAATTGTCTTGTGCTACAATTCTTTGAAAAATTCAAATTAGAGTCAAACTGACTAATATTTTCAACTATAAATTCTTATTAAAATTTCAACTATTATTTTTAAATGCATACCATTATGATTAAGCCTTAAAAACTGATACAATGAATATCATTTGTAAAAACTGTAAAACTGACATAAAGGATTTTTTTAGTAAATGTGACTTCCCTTTCCTTTGCCTTTCTTCCCTTACTGCTTTCCTTTCTCCCTCCCTTTCTGCCCTCCTTCTAAACATCCTTATTAAGTTTTTCTCATTGCTTTCTTTAGTACTTTTAGAAACTTTTATCTAGATGATATTTTAACACTTAAAAGGGTCTTACATTTATTAACAGCTTAACAAACTTTTCATAATTAAACTCCTAGATGGATGGTGATTGAGTAAATGTTTGAGTCCAATCACAACTACAAATGAGTATCATCCACATAGAGCATCTTAATTAACAATACAATCTTCTCATTCATGTTGAATTTCATATTATAATAGCTTTTTAAATAAATATATTTTTATAATTGATAAAATGTATAAGCTATCATATCATACGTTTTGCTCTCTGAACACATTTTATACATAAAATTTATAAATAGGTCTTTTTTTCTTCATTGTTTTGGAATTTTATTAAAATGTAACTTATTTACCTTTTAATTCATATTCTCAGGAAACGTTTTCTGTGTTCAATGTGTATTTTAGACACAATTTAGAAAATAAAGTAAATATTCTCATCTTCAATTCAGTTTAGTTCAGTCACTCAGTCATGTCTAACTCTTTGTGACCCCATGAATCGCAGCACGTCAGGCCTCCCTGTCCATCACCAACTCCCAGAGTTGACTCAAACTCACATCCATCGAGTCGGTGACGACATCCAGCCATCTCATCTTCTGTTATCCCCTTTTCCTCCTGCCCCCAATCCCTCCCAGCATCAGAGTCTTTTCCAATGAGTCAACTCTTGCATGAGGTGGCCAAAGTACTGGAGTTTCAGCTTTAGCATCATTTCCTCCAAAGAACATCCAGGATTGATCTCCTTTAGAATGGACTGGTTGGATCTTCTTGCAGTCCAAGGGACTCTCAACAGTCTTCTCCAACACCACAGTTCAAAAGCATCAATTCTTCGGCACTCAGCTTTCTTCACAGTCCAACTCTCACATTCTCATCTTCAGGGAATTTATTTTTCAAAAATGTTAAAAAGATAAATATGGTAACCATAAGACAATAAATTTTTAATTTTCATCAAGTTAATATTTTACATGAACTCTATTTTGTGTCTGATGTACTTTGCTGAGGATATCTTGGCAAACATAAAAAAATAGGAAAATTTACTGTATTTGATAAATATATTAAAATAATCATATCAGAAATTACAACTTACACTACCTTTTTGTATTGTATTCTTTTCTATAATTGTTCCCTTCAGGAACAACTTCAGACAGATTATTGAAGAGTAAATAATAACGAGAATATTAAGTGTGATAAAATTTCTAACATCACTTAGCTCAGTGCTTAATTTATGGAGTGTGAAATATGCATTAGCTGTCGTTGCTACTAAGTTGCTTCAGTCCTGTCTGACTCTGTGCGACCCCCATAGAGGGCAGCCCACCAGGCTCCCCGTCCCTGGGATTCTCCAGGCAAGAACACTGGAGTGGGTTGCCATTTCCTTCTCCAATGCATGAAAGTGAAAAGTGAAAGGGAAGTCACTCAGTTGTTTCCGACTCTTTGCTACCCCATGGACTGCAGCCTACAAGGCTCCTCTGCCCATGGGATTTTCCAGGCAAGAGTACTGGAGTGGGGTGCCGTTGCCTTCTCCATTAGCTGTCATTATTGTAAAATAATTTAGAGCTTATATATAATTTAAACAAAGGAAGAGAATACTAGAGGGATATGTATGAGCTATATAAAAATCATTTCCACATACATATTTAATATCATATTTTCTGTTTTATATCCTCTTGCTGATAGTCTCAGATTTGAAATTATAAAAACTTAAAGAGAGTGAGCCTCAGTGGTGAGCCTTGTTTTAGGAATTCGTCACCTAATTTCATTTGACAGAATTAACTCTGCTCCTATCCAGGGCTAACCAGGGACTATCTCTTTCTTTCTAGGCATATGTCAACTGGTGAGTTTCCCTGGAAGAAAGGTATGAGAGTTACGGGAGGGTTAGCTTGACAGTTAGCTATCAAGTGTAGCTTGGTAAAAGTACATATACTTTACAAGTGTTCATGTATAGTTCAGTTTTATAAATGCATTGAAACTTCAACTCCAAACTGAATGACTCTTTTAAGTATTGTCCATAGCACTCTATTGAATAATATTTTTGAAGCTATAGCAACTGTGGATCCAGTTGGCCTCCATTCACTTCTGAATTCAAGGAGAATATCCTATAAATGGGGTAGCTCCTCTCGGCCGCGCTCTTAGTGCGCGACGCAGCCGGTCGCGGGCAGGCGAGGTCGCTCTTAAATGGAGCTACCCCACGACCGAGGAAGGACGGCGGTGAGGGCCAGCGCACTAAGCACGGCCGAGAAGAGCTACCCCACGACCGAGGTCAGGAAGGGCGGCGGTGAGGAGAGACCCCTCGTCCAAGGTAAGGTGCGATGGCTGTGCTTCGCTGGCCGGGAGCAGCCGGGAGCAGCCGGGATGAGATACCCCACGCCCAAGGTAAGAGAAACAAGAAACCCAAGTAAGACAGTAGGTCTTGAAAGAGGGCATCAGAGGGCAAATACACTAAAACCATTCTCACAGATAACTAGTCAATCTAATCACACAAGGAACACACCCTTGTCTAACTCAATGAGATTAAGCCATGCCCCAGGGGCAACCTGGGATGGACGGGTCATGGTGGAGAGATCTGACAGGGTGTGGTCCGCTGGAGAAGGGAATGGCAAACCACTTCTGTATTCTTGCCTTGAGAACCCCATGAACAGTATGAAAAGACAAAATGATAGGATACTGAAAGAGAAACTCCCCAGGTCAGTAGGGGCCCAATATGCTACTGGAGATCAGTGGAGAAATAACTCCAGAAAGAATGAAAGGATGGAACCAAAACAAAAAGAATACCCAGCTGTGGATGTGTCTGGTGATAGAAGCAAAGTCCGATGCTGTAAAGAGCAAAATTGCATAGGAACCTGGAATGTCAGGTCCATGAATCAAGGCAAATTGGAAGTGGTCAAACAAGAGATGGCAAGAGTGAATGTTGACATTCTAGGAATTAGCGAACTAAAATGGACTGGAATGGGTGAATTTAACTCGGATGACCATTATATCTACTACTGTGGGCAGGAATCCCTCAGAAGAAATGGAGTGGCCATCATGGTCAACAAAAGAGTCCGAAATGCAGTACTTGGATGCAATCTCAAAAACAATAGAATGATCTCTGTTCGTTTCCAAGGCAAACCATTCAATGTCACAGTAATCCAAGTCTATGCCCCAACCAGTAACGCCGAAGAAGCTGAAGTTGAAAGGTTCTATGAAGACCTACAAGACCTTTTAGAACTAACACCCAAAAAAGATGTCCTTTTCATTATAGGGGACTGGAATGCAAAAGTAGGAAGTCAAGAAACACCTGGAGTAATAGGCAAATTTGGCCTTGGAATACGGAATGAAGCAGGGCAAAGACTAATAGAGTTTTGACAAGAAAATGCACTGGTCATAGCAAATACCCTCTTCCAACAACACAAGAGAAGACTCTATACATGGACATCACCAGATGGTCAACACCGAAATCAGATCGATTATATTCTTTGCAGCCAAAGATGGAGAAGCTCTATACAATCAGCAAAAACAAGACCAGGAGCTGACTGTGGCTCAGACCATGAACTCCTTATTGCCAAATTCAGACTGAAATTGAAGAAAGTAGGGAAAACTACTAGACATTCAGGTATGACCTAAATCAAATCCCTTATGATTATACAGTGGAAGTGAGAAATAGATTTAAGGGCCTAGATCTGATAGATAGAGTGCCTGATGAACTATGGAATGAGGTTCGTGACATTGTACAGGAGACAGGGATCAAGACCATCCCCATGGAAAAGAAATGCAAAAAAGCAAAATGGCTGTCTGGGGAGGCCTTACAAATAGCTGTGAAAAGAAGAGAAGCGAAAAGCAAAGGAGAAAAGGAAAGATATAAACATCTGAATGCAGAGTTCCAAAGAATAGCAAGAAGAGATAAGAAAGCCTTCTTCAGTGATCAATGCAAAGAAATAGAGGAAAACAACAGAATGGGAAAGACTAGGGATCTCTTCAAGAAAATCAGAGATACCAAAGGAACATTTCATGCAAAGATGGGCACGATAAAGGACAGAGATGGTGTGGACCTAACAGAAGCAGAAGATATTAAGAAGAGGTGGCAAGAATACACAGAAGAACTGTACAAAAAAGAGCTTCAAGACCCAGATAATCATGATGATGTGATCACTGACCTAGAGCCAGACATCCTGGAGTGTGAAGTCAAATGGGCCTTAGAAAGCATCACTACGAACAAAGCTAGTGGAGGTGATGGAATTCCAGTGGAGCTATTCCAAGTCCTGAATGATGATGCTGTGAAAGTACTACACTCAATATGCCAGCAAATTTGGAAAACTCAGCAGTGGCCACAAGATTGGAAAAGGTCAGTTTTCATCCCAATCCCAAAGAAAGGCAATGCCAAGGAGTGCTCAAACTACCGAACAATTGCACTCATCTCACACGCTAGTAAAGTAATGCTCAAAATTCTCCAAGCCAGGCTTCAGCAATATGTGAACCGTGAACTTCCTGATGTTCAAGCTGGTTTTAGAAAAGGCAGAGGAACCAGAGATCAAATTGCCAACATCCGCTGGATCATGGAAAAAGCAAGAGAGTTCCAGAAAAACATCTATTTCTGCTTTATTGACTATGCCAAAGCCTTTGACTGTGTGGATCACAATAAACTGTGGAAAATTCTGAAAGAGATGGGAATACCAGACCACCTGATCTGCCTCTTAAGAAATCTGTATGCAGGTCAGGAAGCAACAGTTAGAACTGGTCATGGAACAACAGACTGGTTCCAAATAGGAAAAGGAGTACATCAAGGCTGCATATTGTCACCATGTTTATTTAACTTATATGCAGAGTACATCATGAGAAATGCTGGACTGGAAGAAATACAAGTTGGAATCAAGATTGCCGGGAGAAATATCAATAACCTCAGATATGCAGATGACACGACTCTTATGGCAGAAAGTGAAGAGGGGCTAAAAAGCCTCTTGATGAAAGTGAAAGTGGAGAGTGAAAAGGTTGGCTTAAAGCTCAACATTCAGAAAACGAAGATCATGGCATCTGGTCCCATCACTGCATGGGAAATAGATGTGGAAACAGTGTCAGACTTTCTTTTTCTGGGCTCCAAAATCACTGCAGATGGTGACTGCAGCCATGAAATTAAAAGACGCTTACTCCTTGGAAGGAAAGTTATGACCAACCTAGATCGCATATTCAAAAGCAGAGACATTACTTTACCAACAAAGGTTCGCCTAGTCAAGGCTATGGTCTTTCCTGTGGTCATGTATGGATGTGAGAGCTGGACTGTGAAGAAGGCTGAACGCCGAAGAATTGATGCTTTTGAACTGTGGTGTTGGAGAAGACTCTTGAGAGTCCCTTGGACTGCAAGAAGATCCAACCAGTCCATTCTGAAGGAGATCAATCCTGGAATTTCTTTGGAAGGAATGATGCTAAAGCTGAAACTCCAGTATTTTGGCCACCTCATGCGAAGAGTTGACTCATTGGAGAAGACTCTGATGCTGGGAGGGATTGAGGGCGGGAGGAGAAGGGGACGACAGAGGATGAGATGGCTGGATGGCATCACTGACTTGATGGGTGTGAGTCTGAGTGACCTCCGGGAGCTGGTGATGGACAGGGAGGCCTGGCGTGCTGCGGTTCATGGGGTCGCAAAGAGTCGGACACGACTGAGCGACTGATCTGATCTGATCTGATCTGATCCTATAAATGACAGAAAGGCACCTATAATTTGCAATATATTGCAATATCATCTCTCTCTCTCTCTGAATTGAAAGATGTATTTTCCAGCAAACCTTTGTTTTTTAATCTAGAAACATTTTTCTTGTTGTTTTAGTTGCTAAGTTGTATCTGATTCCTTGGTGACCCCATGGACTACAGGCCTCCAGGCTCCTCTGTTCATGGGGATTTCCCAGGAAAGAATACTGGAGTGGGTTGCCATTTTTTCCTCCAAGAGATCTTCCCAACCAGGGACCAAACCCTTGTCTCTTGCATCTCCTGTACTGGCAGGCAGATTCTCCACCACTGAGTCACCAGGAAGGCCCAGAAACATTTTTAGAGCACATCTAATCAATTTGAATTTCCTACTAGAGCCACTTTGCTAAAGTTCTTTAAAACAATGAACCTCATTTCCTTCCTACGGTTTATTTTCTAGGTATGCAGTGGTCTCTGACTTAGAATTGTATTGTAATTTTTATTCCTAATAATGAATGCATACAGGTTCAATACGTAGGTCAGGAAAATGCCCTGGAAAAGGAAGACAAAGAATACTCCAATATTCTTGCCTGGAGAATCCCATGGACAGAGAAGCCTGACAGGCTACAATCTATGGGGTTGCAAAGAGTCCGACATGACTGAGCAACTAACACTTTCATGGGGCCACGGGAGATTATTGCCAGTCCAGAGAACTCCATACACGAAGAAAACACCAGGCCAACTTACTAACCTCTGTAAGCATTTAGAATTGTTGACAGTATTTAATCTGTACAATTGCTTATTCATTTCCTTATTCATTCCTATATTTGATGCTACTTGTTATTCAGTCACCCAGTTATGTTCTGTTCTTTGTGACCCCAGCACAAAGATCCACCTAGATCCACCTAAAATTCTTTACTTAGATCCACCTAAATTCTTTGGACTGCAGCACACTAGCCCTTCCTGTTCTTTACTATATCCTAGAGTTTGCTCAGACCCATGTCCATTGAGTCAGTGATGCCATCCAACCATCTCATCATCTGTCAATCCCCTTCTCCTCTTGCCCTTGCCCTTTCCCAGCATCAAGGTCTTTTCCAATGAGTCAGCTCTTCACATCAGGTGGCCAAAGTATTGGAGTTTCAGCTTCAGCATCAGTCCTTCCAATGAGTATTCAGGATTTATTTCCCTTAAGATCAGTTTGTTTGATCTCCTTGCTGTCCAAGGGACTTTCAGAAGTCTTCTCCAGCACCACAGTTTGAAGGCATCAATTCTTTGGCGTTTTGCCTTCTTTACTTGTGCTTAGTTGCTCGGTTTGTCCGACTTTGCAACCTCATGAACTGAAGTCCACCAAGCCCCTCTGTCCATGGGGATTCTCCAGGCAAGAATACTGGAGTAGGTAGCCTTTCCCTTCTCCAGGGCTTCTTTACTTAGGTCCACTTAAAATTCAGGTTTTTTTTTTTTTTTTTAGCTAATGATGTTATGATATAGCTGTTACCAAAAGGAATAATGATTATAAAGCAAAAGCAAAAACCAATCTGCCTTTATCAAATAGTTATTTGGAAAATAGTCTTATTAGAACCCAATAGATTTTCTATTATCATCAAATAAATGGTATAGAGTAAATTTTCCTGTGGTCAATGCCCTAAGTGTTATAACAGAATTTTAAAGTAGTAGTACTATCATGAAGACTTACTGGTATCTTCATATCTTAGTCTTCCTGCGTGGAGCCCAAAATAATGGGTTTTAAAGCTTTGATAAAATGATAGAGCCCCAAATAATGGGTTTTAGAGCTTTGATAAAATGATAGATTGCATAACAACAGCCAATCCTACCATGGGATTTAAGTGCCATTCTTGTGTTACTTGTTCGAATCTTCACAATAATCCCACTAGAAAGGAAACATGGAATGTATGGAAACAAAGGCTTAGTTAGACAAAGTAATTTCCTCAAGGTTATGCTACTAGTGAGTCATAAAACTTGTGAATCACATAACTCATACTGAGTACCATTAAGCCTTTACCACATATATCATTGACTGAATGAAGACTGTGCCAATCAAACTGAATTACTGCCAAACCTCCTCTTTCCTTTTTGTAACATCCATGTATGTAGAGTTCCTTAAACATATTGAAAATGTCCACTACTTTAAAAAAGTAAATTCTATGTCTAACAGGCTAGCTGAGAAATGCAGAATCTCAAATGGCATTTTCATTTTCTTCATAAACAGTTACCTATGTTTAGCATCGGGGAAGGCAATGGCACCCCACCCCAGTACTCTTGCCTGGAAAATCCCATGGACGGAGGAGCATGGTAGGCTCCAGTCCATGCGGTCACTAAGAGTCGGACACGACTGAGCGACTTCACTTTCACTTTTCACTTTCATGCATTGGAGAAGGCAATGGCAACCCACTCCAGTGTCCTTGCCTGGAGAATCCCAGGGACAGCCATCTATGGGATCGCACAGAGTCAGACACGACTGAAGCGACTTAGCAGCAGCAGCAGCAGCATGTTTAGCATAGGAGCTAAATGTTAACAAGATGTTTAGCATCTTGTTAATTTAGCAATATAAATTCCATACCATGAAAGACAAAATATGCCAGACAATGACGTAGATGCTTTTACTCAGGTTATCGCAGTACATTTTCTCTTTAACAAAAAATGTCTCAAGGAAGAGTTTGAAAACCTGGAGTTTTATAAAACAGGACAATCATGAGTGAGGATTCAGTGTTTGCATTTTTTTTCCCCATCCATCACAACTGATCCCTTTCATCTGCTATTCTTGATTTCAGTTATTTTCAGGTAATTGGTACAGCTGGCATACCCCATGTCTACATCAGACCCTTTTTCTGTGTTGACACCGTTGGCACATGCTGCCATTTAATGTCAAACTCTCTGAGGTTTGACGCCCTGGACCAGACCCTTTCTTCTGCAGTGGGTTTAATGCTCTCAGACTTAAAAGACTCTCCAAGTAGAAGGTAGAAGTAGCCATATTTTGCTTCAGTTCAGTTGCTCAGTCATGTCCAACTCTTTGTGACCCCATGGACTGCAGCACACCAGACTTCCTGTCCGTCACCAACTCCCAAAGCTTGTTCAATTATTGTGCTTGGTTCTATGAAAAAAATCTCTTTTTTTCCCTGTTGTTTTCCATAGTGTAAGAATGACCTGAAAATTGAATATATACAAATAACAGATGTTAAGTAAATAACTTCTGTTTTATTCATGATTATTTGAAATCTTAGTTTGACCTAATTTCTAAGGCAAATACATGTGCATGAAAGCCTATGCATACACACACACACACACACACACACACACACGTATGCTGTGCTGTGCTTAGTCATTCAGTGCTCGACTCTGAGACCCCATGGACTGCAGCCTGCTAGGCTCCTCTGCCCATGGAGATTCTCCAGGCAAGAATACTGGAGTATATGTTGCCATGTCTTCCTCCAGGGGATCTTCTTAAACCAGGGATGGAACCTAGTTTTCCTACATTGCAGGTGGATTCTTTACCTACTGAGCCACCAGGGACGCCAAAGATTACTGGAGTAGGTAACCTATCCCTTCTCCAGGAGATCTTCCTGACCCAGGATTCTAACCAGAGTCTCCTGTATTGCATGTGGATTCTTTACCACCTGAGCTACCAGGGAAACCCATATATATGCATGCATATATATGTGTATATATATATATATATACACACACACAAACACACACACACATGTATATAGGGTGGCTCAGTGATAAAGAATCCAGCTGCCAATGCACTAGACATGGGTTCATATAAACTTGTGATAGTCCTAACCTACTAACTCTCAGGGGTCAGAACACACACAAACACTGAAATACATGTTAGCATAGCTCATGGTGGATAAAGAGCTAGAGCCCCAAAATAAATTATAACATTTAAAATACAGTTTTAAAAATGTGACCCATTTCTATACAGTGCTATTTTTTCAAAATTTGGGGAATTTATATCACTCTGATCTACTTGTATTTGCTAATTCAACTGCTGATGCCTTTTTAAACAGCTCTGTTCATCATGTCAATACAACAGATCAAGGACTTCCTATTTCTAAATCCAAAGAAATACCTACATCACATAAATCTCTTCTCTAGGAACAGAGTACAGAGATTCTTTCAAGTGCCTTCTTAGGCATCAATATGCAAAGTTAAATGTGTATATTTTTTTTTTTTTTAGCAAAATGAAATGTACTTTTAACATCTGCAACATGAAGTTAAATTTTTTAAAATGCTAAACACAATGAGACTCCAAGAGTAATGCTCCTTGGCAAGTTTGAAATAATCCTCATTTTAATATTTGAAATGTATTTTAAAATTTCAGCAAAGTCAGGTATAGCAGTACACTCTGAAACTAATTTATCTTCTTTACTGCTTTTAAAACTTCCGCTTAACTTCTGCTTCTGAAAATAATACATTACAAAATTTCTTTCCCATGTAATTGTGAATGGTAAATTCATTAATCATCCAGGTGTGAGAAAGCCTGGCCCTAAAGTGACAGATATTAGAAGATTAAGGAGTTTGCACTGGAAGTCTCTTTCCTGTCACTGCCCTCTAGGGGTCCTGCTCACCACCAGATGGAAGAAGCATCTGCTGGTGCCCAGGGCCCAGAGAATTGCTGCTCTTCCTCTCTATGCAGATTTTTTCTTTTACTGATCCCATTCTTATTGAGAATGCTGGTAGAATGACCTTAGGAAGAACTGCATTAGTGGTTTGTAATATATTAAAGAAAGACAGCATAGAAACAGAAAGTGGAAAAAGAGAAAGCAAGAAACAGAGATAGAAAAAAGGAGATAAGAAGAGAAGATGAAAAATAGCTGGAGAAAGAAGCATAGACAAGGAAGGAATAATTTGCAAAAGTCTATCATACTTTGGGAGAAGGCAATGGCACCCCATTCCAGTACTCTTGCCTGGAAAATCCCATGGACACAGGAGCCTAGTTGGCTGCACAGTCCATGGGGTCGCTAAGAATCGGACACAACTGAGCGACTTCACTTTCACTTTTCACTTTCATGCATTGGAGAAGGAAATGGCAACCCACTCCAGTGTTCTTGCCTGGAGAATCCCAGGGACGGGGGAGCCTGGTGGGCTGCCGTCTATGGGATTGCACAGAGTTGGACATGACTGAAGTGACTTAGCAGCAGCATCATACTTCTATACAATCTTCTCATGAGAATTACAGCTGTCTATATTTTCCAATATCTAATTTTCAGAATTTTACTGACAGAAGCAAATACATAGAAATACCAATTTTAGCCAAGTATCTAGTTCTCTTTCAAGGTTGTATAACTATTGAATTCTCTCTCTTGCTCTCTCTCACTGCCATCTCTACCTATATTTATGTATATTGCAAATAGCAAGGTATTGATTTTTTTTTTTTCCAAAGACCAGCCTTCTGCTTCCTGTGTGAAGACACAGTTGCTACACTGAATCCCCTTTGCTAAGAGTGAATCTCTTTGGCAGTTGCTCCAGAACTGCTGACAAAACATACTATTATCACTTCCATTTTATCTTTTCCTTATGGGAGAAAAACATCTGTGTGCCTTAGAGTGGGGTAAATAAGTTAGGATCTCTTGCCTTTTAGCCTAAGAATGTTCACTTTTTTCCTATCCTGCTCGTCATGTAGGACTGGAGATTTTGTGAGCAACCCTACATCAAATGCCATATCCGTTCACTAAGTAATTAATTAATTAGCTTGTTTAGTCAATAAACATTTTTTGAGAATCTACTTGATGTTGGCAATGGCTTGGTAACTGGAATTAAAGAACTCAGGACAAAGACTTTCAGTTTGGAAGAAAGTAATAGCACATTAGCCTTGAAGTGTGATTTTTATTTTTCTTTAAGAGCCTTCAAAAATAGAAATACAAATAGCATTCATAAATGCTTTCTAAAATAATTCTAACTGTGTATGTAGTGTATACTTTTAAAACTAACTCATGAAATAAAATATATATGTCTTCTGACTGTGCATTATCATTTGGAAATAAGAACTTTGAACATTGAAATATTATTTCTAAATTTCAAACAATGGTCTCAAACTATAAAATCAGGCATAAGTGAGAAAATAGTGAGTGTGTGCAGGGAAAGCAGCTCAATAAGAGATTTTTAAGAATCTAAATCAGGAAACTTTTTGTGTTTCTGATCTTTCAAGAATAAGCAACACTCTTTGATAAGAATAAATGTTTTACCTGCAATATTTCCAAGTTATTTCACCTTTCTAAACCACTGAAAAATGTGGATTAGTAATATTACAAGGATTTGGGACTTCCCTGGTGGCCCAGTGGTTAAAAGTCAGAGCTTTCAATTCAGGGGGCGTGGGTTTGACCCCTGGTCAGGGAACTAAATCCCATATGCCATAGTAAACCAAGAATTTTTTTTTAATAACATACTATAAGAATTAAAGCCAATAATCCTTTAAAAAGTGAATCAATATTGTCTTTCTTTATAGAGTGATAACTTAGGTTAAAGGAAAAAAGGTTGGGTTTTAGAGTCAGATGGAGAAACCACTTAGGAATTGTATCAACTTAGGAGCAAAGTTACCAATAGCCCTGAGTCTCAATTTCTTTATCATTGAAGCATCTAGCAGAGCACGTGGTATAGTAGATGTGGAGTAGAACATTATTATAGGAGAGGAAATATTTGTTTATGGAAATATCACCTTGCCTCAAATTGAAGAATCTGTTTTTAGTTGCCTGAAATTATGACTATGATTTCTCATTTAAAAATTCTCCTCTTTCTACTTTTGTCTAACTTTCCAGTACTATTGTATTTATTATTAAAGATCTGTGGAACTTTATATTCAGTCTTTTTCACTCCCTTACTTGATGGCTTTCAATAATTCTGTAACTTCACTTCCCGGCTATAGTGTTGGAAAATATTATTGCTCAGTAAACCATGAGTTAATTGAAATCAGGACTTATTTCTATTGTTACTTTTACAGTTCAGTTATCCAATATCAGTCCTTGTTAAACACTTCATAAATGCTAAATGATTTAATAAAGAATGAATGATATAATAGTCCATTCTTTAATAGATGGGAAATACATAGCATCATTCAGAAGTCACATAAGAACAGAAAACCTTATCAAAGTGTTACACAGAGAAAAAGAAATCTTTCTCAAATGGTAGAATTGCAGGAATTATTGAAAGAAATATTTTGGAGGGAAACCATACAAAGCACATCTTCTATCACGGCAAATAAATTACAGCATTAGTTTTTTTATTGAAATAAAGTTGGCACACAACATCATATTGGTTTTGGGTATACTATATAATGATTTGATATTTGCATATATCATTAAATGATTGACAAAGTAGATCTAATAACCATCTGTCTCCTTTCTCATTTTATACAAGTTGTTCTCTGCTTACATTATCCTCTTGATTTATGACCAAGTAAATTCTTAGTCATTGTTATTTAAAGCAGTTTCTCCTTTCCCATAAATTCTATCTATTTTGTGTGCCAGAAAAACCATTTATTTTCTGTCCTCCCAAACATTTTGTGTCCTATAAGTCATTATCATATGGTGGTTTAATTGTCTATGTTTTCAGTCTTATTTGTTTGACTTACAACTCCAGTATATTCGCTATTATCTTTATGCATTTTTTCTTCTCAATGATACAGTGAAGTCATGCATACACTTCAGGACAAATAAGTGTATTTGTATGAGATAATTAATGGCTTTGGCTATTTTTGAATGAAAGTGGTGGATGAAGCACTTGGAGGAGAAATCATCATACAAGGAGAGCATCTCAAGGGAAAGAAAAAGATCCAAGGAAAGCCTTTTAATAAAATCTACCTTCAAAATAATTTGCAGGAAAGAGGCATTGACGAAGGAGGTATAGAAGATATAGATAACGGACGGTATGTGGGAGACTGCTTTTATAAAGAACATGACTGAAAGCTTCCAGAAGAATAAAAAGTTAAAAATTATCAGATCAGATCAGATCAGTCGCTCAGTCATGTCCGACTCTTTACGACCCCATGAACCGCAGCACGCCAGGCCTCCCTGTCCATCACCAGCTCCCGGAGGTCACTCAGACTCACACCCATCAAGTCAGTGATGCCATCCAGCCATCTCATCCTCTGTCGTCCCCTTCTCCTCCCGCCCTCAATCCCTCCCAGCATCAGAGTCTTCTCCAATGAGTCAACTCTTCGCATCAGGTGGCCAAAATACTGGAGTTTCAGCTTTAGCATCATTCCTTCCAAAGAAATTCCAGGATTGATCTCCTTCAGAATGGACTGGTTGGATCTTCTTGCAGTCCAAGGGACTCTCAAGAGTCTTCTCCAACACCACAGTTCAAAAGCATCAATTCTTCGGCGCTCAGCCTTCTTCACAGTCCAGCTCTCACATCCAGACATGACCACAGGAAAGACCATAGCCTTGACTAGGCGAACCTTTGTTGGTAAAGTGATGTCTCTGCTTTTGAATATGCTATCTAGGTTGGTCATAACTTTCCTTCCAAGGAGTAAGCGTCTTTTAATTTCATGGCTGCAGTCACCATCTGCAGTGATTTTGGAGCCCAGAAAAATAAAGTCTGACACTGTTTCCACTGTTTCCCCATCTATTTCCCATGCAGTGATGGGACCAGATGCCATGATCTTCGTTTTCTGAATGTTGAGCTTTAAGCCAACCTTTTCACTCTCCACTTTCACTTTCATCAAGAGGCTTTTTAGCCCCTCTTCACTTTCTGCCATAAGAGTCGTGTCATCTGCATATCTGAGGTTATTGATATTTCTCCCGGCAATCTTGATTCCAGCTTGTGTTTCTTCCAGTCCAGCATTTCTCATGATGTACTCTGCATATAAGTTAAATAAACATGGTGACAATATACAGCCTTGACGTACTCCTTTTCCTATTTGGAACCAGTCTGTTGTTCCATGACCAGTTCTAACTGTTGCTTCCTGACCTGCATACAGATTTCTCAAGAGGCAGATCAGGTGGTCTGGTATTCCCATCTCTTTCAGAATTTTCCATAGTTTATTGTGATCTACACAGTCAAAGGCTTTGGCATAGTCAATAAAGCAGAAATAGATGTTTTTCTGGAACTCTCTTGCTTTTTCCATGATCCAGCGGATGTTGGCAATTTGATCTCTGGTTCCTCTGCCTTTTCTAAAACCAGCTTGAACATCAGGAAATTCACGGTTCACATATTGCTGAAGCCTGGCTTGGAGAATTTTGAGCATTACTTTACTAGCGTGTGAGATGAGTGCAATTGTGTGGTAGTTTGAGCACTCTTTGGCATTGCCCTTCTTTGGGATTGGGATGAAAACTGACCTTTTCCAATACTGCAAAATAGTAGAATAGAATAATGACCAGAGATAAGTCATTCGGTTTAACAAGGAAACAACTACTAATGATTTCACAGAAAACATTTTTGAAAACATACAAAGATGAAACCCACTTGTCTAAGCATGGGAAAATCAAACTGAGGAGAAAAGACATAAAGATATACAGATGCAGCTAAGGCAGGAAAATCAGAGTTCAGGTTGATGGACTGGGAAATTATTCATAAATGATTTCAAACAGAATGGTATTTTTTGTCTAATTTTTTACATCAGAAGTATATGTTTTAAGAAGAAAATAATGCATTTGATTAGCTATACATTTGAAAATATGTAGTAAATAATAAGTCAAAGTATATATTACAATTGAAAAAACTCATTATTGGTGAACTGATGACATTAAATATTTATAAAGATTGAATTTTTGATCAGAATTTAGCACTGAAATTCTGAGTTCCTCTCTCCTATATCCAGTGTCAACTACCATTTCAACTTGACATGACTATCTTGTAGATATCACAAATTTAATACTTCCAAAGATAACACTTGATTTTTTTCTCTCTTATATATGTTCTTCCTCTAGATAATGCCATATCCACTGAGTGGCTCTAACCTCTCCCAAAATAGAGTTTTTCTTGATTCCTTTCTTTCCTTTACCTCTCTACTTTAAATCCATCAGCAGACTATATTGGGGTTTCCTTCAAAACATATTCTAAGTCTTTACACAGCTTTCTACTGTTATCAATGTAATGCAAGCCATGGTCAGCTTCTACCCGGAATCCTCCCTTAATTCTGCTCTTACTCCAGTAATACTCATTTTATTCACATAAGTCAGAATTAGCGCTTCGCAATATTTATCAACTCATTATCTTTTGATTCAAAACCTTCAAAGGCTTTCCCCTAGAAAATGAGAAACCTCCTCACTGACTTCACAGTTCACCTGCAACTTCCTACATCACTCATTACCTGCTGGTTACTCTAGTCTTTATCCTAAGAAAAGACAAAAACTTGTTCATTTCTTGGGGCTTTTCCACATGATGTTCTTAACAGAATGTCTTACCCAGCGCCTAGAGCATCCTGTAGAATTTTTGCTCCTAGTAATAATGGGCTAGCTTGTTTCGAAACAACTGTTTTGCCACCAAAATTTTAAAATATGACTGAACAAAATGTAAAATGTGGAGTGGTGGGACTTAGAAAACTTTTAAAGCATCAAAGACTTAAGGAACTAAGGTAATACAGTGCAGGAAATCTTGACATTTGTTGATATTTGAACCCTGCTTCACCCTTGATGTACTTGCCAGGCTTAAGATAGTTTGAGAAACTTAGATGTAAAACTAAGAATTGTTAGATTTTATGCCAGTGACAGAAATTATAATTTAATGTAAATAAAAGAGACCTAATAAGCACCCTAGGCTTTCAGTTAGAACATGAAGAATACATTTGTGAGCAAGATATATATCAGTTCTCATAAAACTCTTCACTTTGAATCTGCTCAATCTCTGATTAACTTCTCATTCCTCAACTATCTTCCATATGCAGAAAGTAATTTTTTTTTAATTGAAGAAACATGTCATTATATGCAGAACTACAGAACCTCAACTTCTATTTTCCTCTCATTCTGGTTCCAAAAGTCTTCTCTTTACTTCACAATAACCAAGTAAGCAGAATATAAGAATTAACGAAAAACTATGAGAAAAGAGTAGCAACTGATCTACCAAATGTCAGACACAAGGGTAACCAGAAAGGAGCTTTAAAATAATTCAATAAATTAAATCATAGGAAAAAGAATATTAATAGAAAACAGGAAACTATTAAAAAAGAATTATATTGAAATTCTAGACTGAAAAATTTAATAACGGTTTAACAATTCAGTATATGGCTTTAACAAGAAATTAGAAACATAAAAAAAGAATTCGTTACATGGAAAAAACAAATAAAGGATGTCTATGGAAACAAGACGGAAAAGGCAATGGCACCCCACTCCGATACTCTTGCCTGGAAAATCCATGGACTGGATAACTGGCTTGAGAGTGAAATGAGAGTCTGAGTTTTCTTCTTTTGGGTAGTTATGGGGAGAGTAGTGTCACTGACTAATGAATACAGAAGAGAAAACAGGATTGGAGGAGGTGATGATAATGAGTTCAAGTAAGGACATACATCAAGTCTAAATTTCCTGAGATTCATGACAGAAGTCTAGACTGGAAATGTAATTTGAGAGTTACATTTAGAGTTACATACTAACTAATCTTTTAACTAATCTCAACAAGTTATAATTGAGAAACAAAGACCAGACTCTCGGGTTTATGAAATTAGAAAAGGAAGAGACAGCAAAGTTGCAGAGCTCCCCTAACTAGTTTATAATCACAGGTAGGCTTAAGTCAACTACTCAGTCATGTCTGACTCTTTGTGACCGCATGGACTACACAGTCCATGGAATTCTCCAGGCTGGAATACTGGAGTGGGTAACCATTCCCTTCTCCAGGGGATCATTTTTAATCATGGATATAGACAGTACTACTGATGTACACTCTCAGGTGTGTTTCCCAAAAAAGTCATTAATAAAACATCATCAGCTTAAGAAAATATAATGTATTTTTAGGAAATTAAAGGAGTACTTTGATGTTATTTAACAGCTAAAAACCACAGCCATTATGCCAACAAAAAATATACACACACAGAATTGGGCAAATTAACATTTTAACACATTTTGGAAACATCCTATGAATAATAGTGTTTATTAATGGTTCTCTTTTAATAAGAAGATGAATTACAGATAATATATATTTTTCTATGACTTTTAACATTAAGTTTAGCTTTCTTTAAGCTACCATGATCTACACATTATTCACCTGAGTTGAAAACATTTTAACCCAAATAATGTTATTTACTTGTCTGAATCCTTATATAATTTGTAATTTCAAGGTAATTTAGAATATTAATAAATGGAGCTGGGGATGTTTGGTAGCTGAATATGTAGTACATACATAGTAAAAAGTGATCACTCAGAGTTTAGTGATTAGCTGGATTTTACTGTATTTTGTTGTCATTGTAGTTGAAATGGTAGGGAAAAGGCTATACCCTTTTTTTTTTAGGACAGTCATATTTGAAAGGGTGAATAAAAGAAAATCATAACACAATTTGGGTTGTACAAGAAAAGACAAATCCTACAAGTTAAGTCACTCTGTTACTAAAATGTTTTTAATTGTTCTCCATTCTTTGATCTTCATTTATACCAAATATGTATACTTCCACATGATGAATAATAAAATGTGGACAGCTGCCTTGCTGATTTCTAATTGTTCTGTAAAACAGTGGAATAAGGAAGGAAAAGTGAAAAGTATAAGTTTTTTAAAAAGTTCTACAGTCTTTGAATATTTTCCAAATGCATTTCACTAAAGAAAATCTTAATAAGATCAAGTAAGCTTAAGCGACTGCTAGATTGTACCAGGCAATCCCACATTTCCCCATTTATTTCTAGGAGCTTTCATAATTCATTAAATGTATCATTTTTATATCTTTAGCAATATATGTGTGTGTTAATTGCTCAGTCATGCCCAACTCTTGCGACCTCATGGACTGTAGTTCCCCAGGCTCCTCTGTCCATAGGGATTCTCCAGGCAAGAATATCAGTCCTTAAAAAATAACTTCAGTTTAAAGAGAGACCTCCTACTTACAAATCATTTGATTAAATAAAAATAGGGCGTTCCTTTCAAATGTTATTTCTCCAGTTTCCTTTTTCATAGAGTTCTTCCCAATGATTTCTAAGACCTGAGATCTTTAAGTTGCAACATTGTGCTGCTCTGCTCACTCGTGTCCGACTCTGCGATCCCATGGACTGTAGCCCCCCACTCTCCTCTGTCCATGGAATTTTCCAGGCAAGAATACTAAGTGGGTTTCCGTTTCCTCCTCCAGGCAGTCTTCTCAACCCAGGGATCAAACCCATGTCTCTTACATCTCCTGCATAGGCGGGTGGATTCTTTACCACTGCGCCACCTGGGAAGCTTGAGTTGAAATACTAATGTATTCCTAATGGTTTAAAGTATTTCTAATGGTTGTATGACATTACTACTGAGCACTTAATTTTTTTTCACAAAGTATGGATACTTTATCATGAGAGAATAATGAACTATCTGCCATATTAAAACTTCATGTGTATGATAGCAGAAAGAGAAAAAGAAATGTGAGTTTAGAGGATTTAGATTGTACAGAGAAGGACTTTGTCTCCGCGAAGACTTGCAAAACATGTTTGAATTGAGATGTCTCCCCTTCAATGTTAATACATAAAGTTTCTATGTTAAGAAATTAGCTATTATTTTTCTTTTACTAGTTATATGTAAGCTTTCTTCCTCATTGAAGCTGTCTTGCAACAGTTTAGACAAAATAAATTAAGCCTTTCCAGTTTGAAGTCATTGAACATTTTAGTGCAAAAGGAAGTGAGATGGGCCTTCTTAAATTAACCTCAATAATATCTGCTGGAACACTTTTCTAATGCTGGCTAAAGTGCATTCCTGTATATTTCCACTTAAGCCATCTGCCAATCTCAATGCTTATTCCTGAGGGAGGAAAACTTCCAGAGCTATTTTTCATTTAATTTGCAAGGACATCCTGTTTAGGTACTTATCAAAAGAACAGAAGAATTGATGCCAAATACCACAAGCCCTAGTTTAGAAAACTTAATGGGTTGGACCGAAGTCATAACCTACATTTAAAAGGAACTGTAGCTTACTTCCTTTATATTTAGTAAATACTCAAAAAGTATGGCCGGGCGGCCTAAATGCTTTTACAAATACAGTACTTTGCTCTATATACATTAAGGGATTTCTGGGGGGGGAAGGTTGTTAACCTCTCCCCGGATGGTGACTGAATATTTTAGTGCACTGAAACCATGACCCTTTGTGTTTCAAGATCATTAAATGGTATTAAAACACCTATTTCTTTTGGGAAAGAACTGATCTAACCTGAAGAATTTTTTTATCAGATGATCAATAACAAACGAGAAATCTATAAAAAGCTAACTATCTTTTTCTCAATGTTCCACAAACATTCTTTTGCATAGTAAGTATTTAGATTCTGTTTTATTTAATCTCTTAGTTTAACTCAAAACTTACCCTGTTTAACTTGCTATTGTATAACCCTCTTGCTACTACTGTTGTAAAACACTATGTAAGAAAAATGTAGATATTTTTATTTTTTAAAACTTCTTATTTGAGTGATAAAGAGAAGATCCAATAAAATGTCTTTGCTTTTTATTACATTGGGACAATAGAGTATAACTGGTTATATAATTCTTTTAAGTTCAACAGCTTTATAACACATTATCCTTTCTACTCTGGGCTATGTATAAGTATTTATGTTGAATAAGTTCATGGAAATCAAAGTTAAATAACACTTTTAAAACACATTTGATTAGATTGGGTAAACTTGATCACTCATTTACTTGGCACTGTATAAGAAAGACATCCAGTTAATTTTTGTTTAAACTACATTGATTATGTAATTTGAGCATGCAAACACCCACCAAGCCTTTACTGAACACTTCTTCAAGTTGCATTTTACACACAGGTTGAACATGTAGCTGCTTAAGTCTTGTGATTTCAAAGATTTGAGTTCAAGGCAAATGTTCCTACCAAACATTGTACTACTATAGCATATTTATTTGATTCTTAAACTCTTACAGACTTTGGGGGCATTAACATCTTCCAAAATACCAATCTTTTAAAAAAAATTAAAATACAAGGATATTACTTTCCTGTTGTAAACCTTAAAAATAAAATAGCTGGTTATCTTACCAGCAAAATGTCCTATGCAAGAGCAGCAGGGATTTGCAATTCGGGAGAGAAAAACTATGGTGAGTCATAGGCAAGTCCAGAGAGCAAATGAGAAGAACTTTCTTGAGGCAGGTTTTAGGAGAAAATTGAAGGGAGTTATTTTGAATAAAATAAGTTTCATTGTGCTTCCCCACCTGACTCCCCAGTAAACAATCTTCCTGCAATGCTGAAGATGCAGAAGACATGGGTTTGATCTCTGGGTGGGGAGATCCCTTGGAGGAGGGCATGGCAACCCATTCCAGTATTCTTGCCTGGTAAATCCCATGGACAGAGACAACTGAGCACGCACGCTAGGAGTTCAGTGAAGAGGAAGAGAGTTCGCAGTTCGAGGTTAGTGCTTCCTTGCTAAGACAGTAAGGCTCTTCTTTCCTCTGCTTAAAAGCAGATGAGGTTGCCATGTGAAACATGTCCTCTCTCATACCAGAAGAACCATAACACTCTTATCATGATGGGTAAAAAGCTGAGACTGAGAGAACTTTGTACAAGTAATTTAATACAAACAGATTTTGTTAAAATAATTCCTAGCTTTCTTTTTTCTGCTGGTTGTACAGGTTGCAAGGAGTGGGATATGCATAAGAACTCTCCTTTCAGGGTTTCCTGACTCCACTTTCAATGAGGTTTTCCTCTATTTATTTTCATACTATATTTCCTAAGGAATTTCAGATTCAGAAAAGCTCTATGTTACCTAAATAGGTAAAACTTAGACCAAGTTGGGACTCTTGACTCTCAGTCCAGGTACCTTTTATTTGGCATCCCTCTGGCAATTAACCTAGTAATGGTTTAATTTTGCTTTCATTTTTTCTATTTTTTTAATTTAAAAATAAATATTTTAATTTTTGCAATGTTGTATTGCTTTCTGCCATACAACAACCCAAATAAGTCATAATTATAACTACACCTCTCTTTCCTTAGACTCTCTCCCCTCTCCCCACCCCATCCCTCCAGGTCATCACATAGCACCAGACTGGGTTCCCTGTGCTACACAGCAACTTGTCACCAGCTATCCACCTTACACCTGATAGTGTGTATGTGTTGATGCTACTTTCTCCATTTGTCCCACTCTGGGGAGATTGATAGGGGTGGACCAGATGGGTCAGGATGTGATTTCAAGGGAGAGAAATTCAAAAATAAATCTAGCTGAAACACACAGTGAGTCCTAAGAAGTACTTCTGTCCAAAAGCTAATCACAAATGTAAGAGAGGATAAACTGAAAACCTGTGTCGGTTTCAAATGGATCAAAGGCCAAGAATATTATTGGTGGCAAAGTACAAATAAAGAACAGTTCAGCATCAGATTACTGGTAATTTCAGAGCCAGCCATGATTTGCTCACCATCTCTAGTCTAGCACTAAGACAGAACAGTCTTGCCTTTTTCTCAATTATAGAGGAAAACCTCTCAGTAGTTCACTGATATGTATAATGTTAGTTGTAGGTTTTTGTAGATGCTCTTTATCAAGTTGAAGAATTTTCTTGATCCTATTTTCTGAGAGTTCATTGATGTCATTTTAATTTTTTTAATTTATGAATTTTATTTTATTAATAGCGATAGCTGCATCTTCTGGCTCTCTTCTACTAACTCTGTCCCCACCTATCTCTCTATTGAACCCAACTGCAACATCCTTCCCTGCCCAGTTCAAACACCATGACAACTGTAATTGTAATATATTAGAAAGTACATCACATTGTCACTGTAAAATTACCACTGATGGTCGATTTTGGAAAAGTCACAACTTTTCTGTCAATATTTACATTCCTGAAATTCCATGGACAAATGGAGCCTAGTGGGCGATAGTTCATGGGGTGGCAAGAATCAGACACAACTAAGAGACTAAATCACCAATATTGGCACAATGCCTGATTTGCTTACTTCACTCAACTTCTATGGTAATCAAATAAGATTAAATGAGATTAAATATGTGATAGCATAGTTAAAATTTTTAACTGTGTCTTAACATAGTTGGGCTTCCCTGGTGGCTCAGAGGGTAAAGCGTCTGCCTGCAATGTGGGAGACCTGGGTTCGATCCCTGGGTCGGGAAGATCCCCTGGAGAAGGAAAAGGCAACCCACTCTGGTACTCTTGTCTGGAAAATCCCATGGATGGAGAAGCCTGGTCGGCTACAGTCCATAGGGTCACAAAGAGTCGGACACAACTGAGCGACTTCACTTTCACTTAATATAGATAGTTAAGAATTAAATTTTTCAAAATTGTGGTGTTATTATCTTTAATTGGTCTTACTTTCTAATCTTAGACAGTTTTTTATACTCAGGTATTTTTTATTTCATTTTATTTGAAGGCAGGAAGAATAAATCATGTATCATTATATGTTCCAAAGGATATAGCCTTAGGAACTAAAAAGCCTTCAAACAAAAAAATGGGTAAACATGTTCATAGATCAGTGAATGAATTAGCAAAAAATAATTTTAATATCCACATTAATAATATCTTTATCTAGACTGGAGGTCAGCAAAAAATTCTGTGAAAAGTCCAGATTATAAAAGGGCTAGATAATAAATATGCGTTTGCAGGCATACACACTCTCTAGCAACTATTTAATTCTGCTTTTGCAGTGTAAAAGAATTTCTACCCAAAACATAGAGAAATGGTCATGGCTGTGTTTTTCTATAAAACTGAATGAATACTAAAATTTCAATTTCATATAATTTCCATATTTCAAAAATCTCATTTTTTTTCTTTTTTTGTCTCTCATTCATTAACTTGGAGGGGGAAAAGCATTTTTAGCTTGCACACTGTACAAAAACAGATGGTGGATCAAATTTGGTCCGTGGGCCAAATTTGCTGATCCCTGATCTAGACACTCAAAAAATTTGAAAGTTTAAGATATAACATAATGTAATTGCTAAAATGAGCACATTTTCTGCTGTTTGAAATGAACATAGGGAGAGATTTTCCATTTATGAATAGGAGACATTTGTTGGCATATGTAGTTGTACAGAGAAAGAAATAGAATTACCAAGAGAAACTCTCAGTTTAATTTTTAAAAGTTGATTTATGGTACATTCATTAAATTGGGCATTCTTTATAAATAATTTAAGGTAGTCCAGATGCTCTTTGGAGAAAATAAAAGGATTCAATTGGAATTGTAGTTAAATCCTGTTGTAGTTACTAAAATTCTTGCATAGTTTTTCCCATATGATTTCCAACAACCTCAGAATGAGCTGAAATGCTTTGAGAGTATTTTTTGTCAATGACATAACCCCTATTTTCCTTGATCCTGTTTCCATTTTCTTCCTTTCCTGGCTTTTTGCCCTATTTTCTAACTCTAAATTTGAAAGAGTCAGGTTATCATTTAAGTCTCTATCCACCTTTTCTCTCTTCAGCAATTATTGCGTGTCATGAAAAAGCTGCCTTTAAGAATACTATTTTGAAAAAATATTACGCTTGAGAACATCTTGATAATTGTTCAGTTTATTCTCTATCCTCATTAACTAAGTCAAACAAGTAAACAATATCTCAGAGCAGTGTAACAGAGTCTCAAATGCTGAAAATATGCCTAACATAGTGCAATGATTACAGACTTCCTCCTCTTTTTTTGGTCATTGTTTTTGTTGTTTTCAGTTTGCTTTATACCTATTAAAAACAGCAAAATGAGCTAACCTAAAAACACCCTTTAAAACAACAGTCTACATCAAATAACTAGAAATTGATGGTGAGCAAGATATTTACCCTGATGACTGTATTTTTTTCAGTCTCGGTATGCATTCCCAAATGGCTGAGCCCCGTATACACTAATACCAAAGTTAGGAGACTCTAGGAGCAATTTTTAGGAACTTCATATTTACACATATTATTTCATTGTAGAGTTAGACTATGTTTTATTTAATCATAACATCCTATTTTTCATCTTTGCTTAATAGAAGCAGAGTGTTAACCTTAAAAATGTATATTTTTAGAGCTATACTCATTTTAGTAAATAAAGAAGGTCTTTTTCCTTCTAACAGTTTCATAATTCATTCAAAGATTGTAACATGTGACACTATAAGGTTTGTTATGTCGTCAAAAATATTATTAACTCTTTTTCCTAATTATTTTTAGTTCAGGATACACTGTAAGGATATCAGGAAATTTATCAAAAGATAGTAAAACTCACTGAATATAAAACAGAAGAAGGAAAACTAAGGTAATAAAAAAGGACATTAAGCCATAGTTGTGAAAAAGAAAGATGTATTTGTCTATTATATCGCTGCCCTCTAACCATGAATAATCAAACAAATCAAAAATCTCCAGTCTTCTATAGAGTTCATTTGGTTATTTCTTAATATGCAAAAAACTTTTTCAATTTTTTTTCCAATGGTACAGAAATGAAAAAACAGTTGTAAGTTTAAAAAAAGCCACATTAAAAATACCTGTGCAATTGTGTCAAATTGAAATGGAAAATTGAATAAGCTCAATAGCAGTTATTTTAAATTTGTTTTTTATATTTATGTTTTTCATTAATTTTTTAAACCCCCAAAGTGAAATTGCTATTGCCCTGGGAATCAAAAAATACAAACATAATCTGTGCAATGATGTCAAGTTGAAATGGCATATTATATTAGGTCAGGATTAGTTGCTTTTCTCTTCCTTTGTGCTCTCTATTAAATCTTTTGAGACTCGAAGAATAAAATTGCTATTGCCCTGGCAATTCTGGGCATTTGAAGTGTGTTCTTATCAATCAGCCCTTTATATCCCTCATCAGGACCGGATGTTTGCTGATGGTTTTGTCTAAGACACTGTTTATGGCTGATAGACGGGCAGCAAACATTGAAAGAGTGAGGCTCAGAGCCTGGGAAAGGTCCTAGCACTGAATGCCCGCCATCCTGCAGGGCAATTAATTTATTAATAGAAGATCAGAAAATCAGTACTAAATACACTCTACTGACCCACTTCTCAAGGGTCATCAGAAATTGTAAATGATTATATCATATTTTTAGGAAAAATGAGTAATTTTGAAATGGCCCTTTTTTTCTGTGCTAATCAAACTTTTCAGTTACTCAGAAACATTCAGTGCAATACTTTCATTATTTTGACTCTCCCTACTGATTTGAGTAAACATATAAAATCTAATTTTAAAAAGAAATCAACTTAGAGAACTGTTAGAAAAGACCAGATTAGAGTATGAAAGAGGCTTCTTTTTAATTATACAGACAAGGATAGACATCAGATTAAAAGAATCACTCATTGACAAACAGTAGTTTCAAACACACTGTGAAAACTAGGAATAGTAAAAAGAGACATCAGTGTCTTTGTAAACAATTGTTTAAAACAGAAAAATCTTTTAGTTCTCCCTAAAAGCAAAATTAAAGTTGCTATGTGAAAGAAGATCAGAGAAGTAGTCTATATTTGAAGATAGTATACCAATGAAATTCTCTAGAAAACTTTTTACTGTTGTTGACAAGAAAAAATGGGGGTTGCTGGCTGAACTTTCTCTTCATTTCAGTGCCAGAAGCAAAAATCAAATGCATTTTCTGGAAGAAAGCTGCTCAGTTTAAAACATTAGCACACTTTTAATGTTTATTATTTGCTGATGTGCTGCACTCAATATTAAAACAAGCTGTGACCTCTAAAATTGAATATTAAATGCATAAGTAGAAACAGTTTAAGAAAATGAAATATCAAAATGTCACTAAAAAGCATGTTATTCTCAAGGATAAAACATGTAGTACAGTGATAAACGATATTTTTGATAGAGAGATCATCTCCTCTGCAACTATGCATTCACAAATGTTATCACTGGTTCATAAAATATGAGTACTTGTAAGTCCTATGAGACAGACAAGTTGAAAGATATATACATAAATCAAATTTACCTTTCCTCATGTTTTGCAAAACATTTCATACAAGGCATTAATTTCTTATAATATGATAATAACAACAATAGTAATAAAACAGCTAGCTGTCACATAATAAGGTGATGCTTCTTTGATGAAAAGGATGGCATCACTGACTCGATGGACATGGTTTGAGCAAGCTCTGGCAGTTGGTGATTGACGGGGAAGCCTGGAGTACTACAGTCCATAGGGTTGCAGAGAGTCAGCCATGACTGAGCAACTGAACTGAACTGAGGCAGAAGTCAAAAAGTCAAACATTTCCTCACATATCCTAATGAAGTTTCTGGGTTGATTGTTGGTAATAAAGATAAGAAATAAGAACTCAACCAAAGCAATAGGGTTTATGCAATGGGAAAAAGTCATTTCTCTTATATTTCTGCTAAAAATGACCTTAGAGAAGAGAGCTGCACAGTGGGAGGAAATATAATTTAGGTCCTTACCCTGATACAATAGCATGCATGCATGCTTAGTCACTCAGTTATGTCCAGCTCTTTGTGACCCCATGGACAGTAGCCCACCAGACTCCTCTGTCCTTGGGATTTCCCAGGCAAGAATACTGGAGTGAGTTGCCATTCCCTTCTTCTGGGGATCTTCCCAACCTAGCATATGAACCCAGATCTCCTGCATTGCATGTGGATTTTTTTTACTGTCTGAGCCACCAGGGAAGCCCAATACAACATATATATATATATAATTATATATCTCGCTGGCCACGCGGCGCACTGAGAGCACGCCCGAGAGGAGCTACCCATCCACCGAGGAAGGACGGCGGTGAGGAGTGGCGCACTAAGCACGGCCCAGAGGAGCTACCCCACGACCGAGGTCAGGAAGGGCAGCGGTGAGGAGAGACCCCTCATCAAAGGTAAGGTGCGATGGCTGTGCTTTGCTGCAGCAGCCGGGAAGAGATACCCCACGCTCAAGGTAAGAGAAACCCAAGTAAGACGGTAGGTCTTGCAAGAGGGCATCAGAGGGCAAATACACTGAAACCATACTCACAGAAAACTAGTCAATCTAATCACACCAGGACCACAGCCTTGTCTAACTCAATGAAATTAAGCCATGCCCGAGGGGCAACCCAGGATGGGCAGGTCATGGTGGACAGATATGACAGGGTGTGGTCCGCTGGAGAAGGGAATGGCAAACCACTTCAGTATTCTTGCCTTGAGAACCCAATGAACAGTATGAAAAGACAAAATGATAGGATACTGAAAGAGAAACTCCCCAGGTCAGTAAGGGCCCAATATGCTACTGGAGATCAGTGGAGAAATAACTCCAGAAAGAATGAAGGGATAGAACCAAAGCAGAAAGAATACCCAGCTGTAGATGTGTCTGGTAATAGAAGTAAAGTCCGATGCTGTAAAGAACAGTATTGCATAGGAACCTGGAATGTCAGGTCCATGAATCAAGGCAAATTGGAAGTGGTCAAACAAGAGATGGCAAGAGTAAATGTTGACATTCTAGGAATTAGCAAACTAAAATGGACTGGAATGGGTGAATTTAACTCAGAGGACCATTATATCTACTACTGTGGGCAGGAATCCCTCAGAAGAAATGGAGTGGCCATCATGGTCAACAAAAGAGTCCGAAATGCAGTACTTGGATGCAATCTCAAAAACGACAGAATGATCTCTGTTCGTTTCCAAGGCAAACCATTCAATGTCACAGTAATCCAAGTCTATGCCCCAACCAGTAATGCTGAAGAAGCTGAAGTTGAACGGTTCTATGAAGACCTACAAGACCTTTTAGAACTAACACCCAAAAAAGATGTCCTTTTCATTATAGGGGACTGGAATGCAAAAGTAGGAAGTCAAGAAACACCTGGAGTAACAGGCAAATTTGGCCTTGGAATATGGAATGAAGCAGGGCAAGGACTAACAGAGTTTTGCCAAGAAAATGCACTGGTCATAGCAAATACCCTCTTCCAACAACACAAGAGAAGACTTTATACATGGACATCACCAGATGGTCAACACCGAAATCAAATCGATTATATTCTTTGCAGCCAAAGATGGAGAAGCTCTATCCAATCAGCAAAAACAAGACCAGGAGTTGACTGTGGCTCAGACCATGAACTCCTTATTGCCAAATTCAGACTGAAATTGAAGAAAGTAGGGAAAACCACTAGACCATTCAGGTATGACCTAAATCAAATCCCTTATGATTATACAGTGGAAGTGAGAAATAGATTTAAGGGCCTAGGTCTGATAGATAGAGTGCCTGATGAACTATGGAATGACATTGTACAGGAGACAGGGATCAAGACCATCCCCAAGAAAAAGAAATGCAAAAAAGCAAAATGGCTGTCTGGGGAGGCCTTGCAAATAGCTGCAAAAAGAAGAGAAGCGAAAAGCAAAGGAGAAAAGGAAAGATATAAACATCTGAATGCAGAGTTCCAAAGAATAGCAAGAAGAGAAAAGAAAGCCTTCTTCAGCGATCAATGCAAACAAATAGAGGAAAACAACAGAATGGGAAAGACTAAGGATCTATTCAAGAAAATCAGAGATACCAAAGGAACATTTCATGCAAAGATGGGCTCGATAAAGGACAGAAATGGTGTGGACCTAACGGAAGCAGAAGATATTAAGAAGAGGTGGCAAGAATACACAGAAAAACTGTACAAAAAAGAGCTTCAAGACCCAGATAATCATGATGGTGTGATCACTGACCTAGAGCCAGACATCCTGGAATGTGAAGTCAAGTGGGCCTTAGAAAGCATCACTAGGAACAAAGCTAGTGGAGGTGATGGAATTCCAGTGGAGCTATTCCAAATCCTGAAAGATGATGCTGTGAAAGTGCTACACTCAATATGCCAGCAAATTTGGAAAACTCAGCAGTGGCCACAAGATTGGAAAAGGTCAGTTTTCATCCCAATCCCAAAGAAAGGCAATGCCAAAGAGTGCTCAAACTACCGCACAATTGCACTCATCTCACACGCTAGTGAAGTAATGCTCAAAATTCTCCAAGCCAGGCTTCAGCAATATGTGAACCGTGAACTTTCTGATGTTCAAGCTGGATTTAGAAAAGGCAGAGGAACCAGAGATCAAATTGCCAACATCCGCTGGATTATCGAAAAAGCAAGAGAGTTCCAGAAAAACATCTATTTCTGCTTTATTGACTATGCCAAAGCCTTTGACTGTGTAGATCACAATAAACTGTGGAAAATTCTGAGAGAGATGGGAATACCAGACCACCTGATCTGCCTCTTGAGAAATCTGTATGCAGGTCAGGAAGCAACAGTTAGAACTGGTCATGGAACAACAGACTGGTTCCAAATAGGAAAAGGAGTACGTCAAGGCTGCATATTGTCACCATGTTTATTTAACTTATATGCAGAGTACATCATGAGAAATGCTGGACTGGAGGAAACACAAGCTGGAATCAAGATTGCCGGGAGAAATATCAATAACCTCAGATATGCAGATGACACCACCCTTATGGCAGAAAGTGAAGAGGAACTCAAAAGCCTCTTGATGAAAGTGAAAGTGGAGAGTGAAAAGGTTGGATTAAAGCTCAACATTCAGAAAATGAAGATCATGGCATCTGGTCCCATCACTGCATGGGAAATAGATGGAGAAACAGTGGAAACAGTGTCAGACTTTCTTTTTCTGGGCTCCAAAATCACTGCAGATGGTGACTGCAGCCATGAAATTAAAAGACGCTTACTCCTTGGAAGGAAAGTTATGATCAACCTAGATAGCATATTCAAAAGCAGAGACATCACTTTGCCAACAAAGGTTCGCCTCGTCAAGGCTATGGTCTTTCCTGTGGTCATGTATGGATGTGAGAGCTGGACTGTGAAGAAGGCTGAGCGCTGAAGAATTGATGCTTTTGAACTGTGGTGTTGGAGAAGACTCTTGAGAGTCCCTTGGACTGCAAGGAGATCCAACCGGTCCATTCTGAAGGAGATCAGACCTGGGATTTCTTTGGAGGGAATGATGCTCAAGCTGAAACTCCAGTATTTTGGCCACCTCATGCGAAGAGTTGACTCATTGGAGAAAACTCTGATGCTGGGAGGAATTGAGGGCAGGAGGAGAAGGGGACGACAGAGGATGAGATGGCTGGATGGCATCACTGACTCGATGAATGTGAGTCTGAGTGACCTCCGAGAGCTGGTGATGGATAGGGAGGCCTGGCGTGCTGCGGTTCATGGGGTCGCAAAGAGTCGGACACGACTGAGCGACTGATCTGATCTGATATTATATATATATACACACACACACATATATATATATAGAGAGAGAAGTTCATTGTAAGAAAGCTACAGGTCAATATTTCTAAAGATGCAAAAATACTCAATTAAATATCAGTTAGTTGAATCCAAGTGTTTAAAAAAAATTATATACTACAGCCAAATAGGATCATTCTAGGTACAAAAGACTGGCTCAACATTACAAATTCAGGTATTATAATCCTTTAAATAAAAAGACTAAAGAAAAAATATATAATCAAATCAACAAATGGAAACATTAGACAATCTAATACCATTAATAATTTAAAAAACTAGGAAGGAACATAGATTTTGATAAAAGACTCTAACTTTAATACAAAATACATAAAAGAAAATCACTGAGTGTGATTTGGGTGGGAAAGTGGGTAAAGGTGATCTAAATAACTTTTCAAACGAGTGAATTTCATAAGTCTAGAGAAAAGACAAACAAAGCATTTTCACTGCATTCTAGTTGATAAAGTTGTTTCTCACTGGATACTGTTAAGACTTTCATACTGGAACTGAACAATTATGTAAATGTGTAATGAATAGTAGTGAACACGTTCCTTAGTGTTTTGGTAAGAATCTACAATAAAGCAAGGAGAGGATGCTGAAATACAGTAGAGTTGGAGACAGTAAAAACTAATGTTTAATTCAATATGCATAGAGATGGTTATGTTTGACAATATCTATGCTGCTGCTACTGCTGCTAAGTCCCTTCAGTCGTGTCCGACTCGCGCGACCCCATAGATGGCAGCCCACCAGGCTCCCCTGTCCCTGGGATTCTCCAGACAAGAACACTAGAGTGGGTTGCCATTGCCTTCTATAGGCAATATCTATACCTATGCATATATGTTAATCTACTCATATAATTTTTTTCCTCCATTAGCTAAGAGGGCCTAGAAGAAATATCACTCCAGTAAATATAAGCACACTCAGTCTCCAATTTTTGATTTCTAACTACTCTGAATAAAAGGCTCAAGAGTTCTTTGGAGAAATAATTGATTAGTGGAAGAAAAGAAGCAAAATGAGCCCAGATTATCTTACAGTAACAGGAAGAAAGGCAGTTCTAAAATAGCAACAAAACCTGCCTCTACATTGATGGGCACGTGGTGAAGGGACATAGGAATCCACTAAAAAAGACCCCAGTGGCCAAAGCTGGAAGAATTTGAGCAATAAAATAAATTAGTATTAGACTAAAACCCGGTGTAGGAAATAAAAATTCCATGAGTTCATACTGCTATAAATAAATTATTGAATAAATAAATAATTAAAAAGAGACAGATCTCCCTTGCAGAAAAAATTCAAATAAATTATGTAAGTACTCTGCCTTCAAGGAGTAAATCCCCACTCCTTAAAAGTGAGCTGTGTTAAATAGCTTCCTTCCAAAGATTTCAATTTGCAAATGGGGGAAAGAAAGAGTAAACATACTGTGGAGGAACTTGACAAACAGTATGTCAGCCTGGTGAGCAAGGTGAATATTAACATTTGATAAGTTATATTGATACTACATACCCTTGCTATGAAGTACTGAAAATGGTAATTACCTCTTAAATTTTCCTCCCAGAAAGCCATTCACCAGTTTAATAATAAGAGAAACACCCAAAAAATTCTCATTGAGGAGCATTCTACAAAATTTTTGATCAGCACTCCTCAAAACCATGATGATCATGAAAAACAAGGGAACTCAGACAAATTGTCACAGCCAAGCGTAGCTTAAGGGCACGTGAAACTAAATGTAATTCATTATCCTGGATAGGGTCCTGGAATATAAATAGGTATTGCTGCTGCTGCTGCTAAGTCGCTTCAGTCGTGTCCGACTCTGTGCGACCCCATAGACAGAAGCTCACCGCTCCCCAGTCCCTGGGATTCTCCCTCCAGGCAAGAACACTGGAGTGGGTTGCCATTTCCTTGTCCAATGAATGAAAAGTGAAAAGTGAAAGTGAAGTCGCTCAGTCGTGTCCGACTCTTAGCGACCCCGTATTAGGTCTACTTAAAACTAAGAAAATCTGAATAAACTATGGACTTTAGTTAGTAATCACAAATTAATATTGGTTCATTAACTGTGGCAAATTTACCAAACGAACATATGATGTTAATAACATTAGAGACTGCATATGGGCTATATAAGAACCCTCTGTACTCTCTTCTCAACTTTTTCTGGAAACCTAGAGCTGCACTAGAAAATGCACTCATAAATGAACCTAATCCAAATTATTGTCTTTAAAATTGTTTTGCTCTTTAGAATAGAATTGGTACTATTTTAGAAAATATTTTTATATGGCATGACTGATTTTTTTTACTATTGAAGGGAAATAGCGATATTTGGTGACATATCTGGATTAAACAATCAAATATTTTAAACTTTCTAAAGGAAAATATTTGTCATACTGCCACCGTTAGGGACAATGTGAAAACTAAGCTTGTTTTTCTACAATTTTACACAGCTGCCCCTAAGCCAAAGAGCTCTGGGCAAGTTTCAGAACTTTTCAAACTGTTTATAAACTGAACAAACAAAGCTGCTCAAGTCCATTCACAATTGATTCCTCAGCCTGTTTTCGGTAACGAAGAACAACTCTTTCACAAACGCAGTCCATCCTCGATAGACTGCAAAAGGTGACGTCAGCGGCTTAGGTGGATGTCTAAACATAAGAATTCCAAAGTGTCTGGGAAGTTCATTTGAACATTCAAATGTTAAATAAACCCTTTTTATATACAATATGCGGAGAAGGCAATGGCACCCCACTCCAGTACTCTTGCCTGGAAAATCCCATGGATGGAGAAGCCTGGTAGGCTGTAGTCCATGGAGTCGTGAAGAGTCGGACACGACTGAGTGACTTCCTTTTCACTTTTCACTTTCATGCATTGGAGAAGGAAATGGAACCCACTCCAGTGTTCTTGCCTGGAGAATCCCAGGGGCGGGTGAGCCTGGTGGGCTTCCGTCTATGGGGTCGCACAGAGTAGGACACGACTGAAGCGACTTAGCAGCAGCAGCAGCATATATAATACGGAGAAGTGAGAATTCAGTTCAGTTAGGAAGATATACAGAAAAGTGATTTTTTTCTCTAATATTAGTCAGTTTCCATTTCACTTTGTGAAGATCAGCCCTAATATTTACTTAAGAATCATCAGTCCTAACTCCAAGAGGATGATCAGATATTTGTATAGTTCCTTCTAGTTTCAGATTTGAATAAAAATTAAACCTTGTGAAATTATGATTAGAATTTACCTGCTCCTTACCTCTACCGTTTTTAATAGATTAGAATCTAAGTGGGAAATTGTATGTGTGATTGCATTCCTTCCAGCAAATGTCTCTGAATTATAGGGTGACACACATGGAATGGTTGTTATGGATCAGGAGGAGGGCTGCGAGGTTTTCTGTTCACTTAGAAAAAGAAAAAGTCAAGCTTTGCCATGATTAAATTTTCAATTCTCTCTGGAAACATGTAACTATATTATTCACTGTGCATGTTAACATGTGTGTGTGCTCAGTCACTTCAGTCATGTCCAACTCTTTGCAACTCCATGGACTGTAGCCCTCCAGGGTCTTCTGTCCATGGGATTCTCCAGACAAGAATACTGGAGTGGGTTGCCATGCCCTTCTCCAGGGAATCTTCCCAACCCAGGGATCGAACCAGGTCTCCCTCATTGCAGGCAGAGTCTTTACCCACTGAGCCCTCACTAAAGGAGGTGGGGAACACAGAATCCTACAACCAAACCTTGATAAGTCACAAAATGATGTTCTAGTTTCTGCTTTTTCTGTGCCATTTGCTTCTCTCCTAGCAGTCCAAATTTGTGTAAGAAAACTGCTGATATTGCTGTTATTTTAAAAAGCACACAAATGTAAAATGTACATGTCACAACATTCCATGTATTGAAATAATTACGTATCTTTATGACATATACAGATATGTTATCATATATGTACATAATAAAAGCAATATGTATTGTATAGGCTTCTCCGATGGCTCAGCAGTAAGGAATCCATCTGCAATGCAGGAGACGCAGGTTCAATCCTCAGGTTGAGAAGATCCCCTAGAGAAGGAAATGACAACCTACTCCAGTATTCTTGCCTGAAAAATCCCATGGACAGAGGAACCTGGCACACTACAGTCCATGGGGTCACAAAAAGCCAAACAAGACGGAGTGACTCTGTACAGAAATGCATGTGCACGTGATATAACAATTATACTAAATATCATTGTACATTATACATAGCATATTACATAACAGTATACATAATACATGAATATATTTATATATCTAAATATGTAATATTTCTACATTTACTATGCTTTTAATAAATTCTTATATCTTTCAAATTATACCACTTTATTTCTTGAAATTAGTATCTATATTGAGTATAATGTATATTTATAATGTTCAATAACATGTAGAGTAGTAAGTAAATGTAAACAAAAGACACTAACAAAAACTCACCAAGATCCATGCAATAAATGAAAAAAAAAGTAAAATGATTTCTCTTTCACATTAGCATAAGTATGTCTTTCCTGGTGAGGGGTTAAGGGAACTATTCATGGATTATTCTGAACGTGAACGTGAAGTCGCTCAGTCGTGTCCGACTCTTTGTGAACCCGTGGACTGTAGCCCACCAGGCTCCATGAGATTCTCCAGGCAAGAATACTGTAGTGGGTTGCCATTTCCTTCTCCAGGGGATCTTCCTGACCCAGGGATTGAACCCAGGTCTCCCGCATTGCAGGCAGAGGCTTTAACCTCTGAGCTACCAGGGAAGCTCAAAAAAGTGAAGGTTGCTGGGATTATTCTACTCATATCCAATTCTGGGCTCCACTACTGTATGTTCTTGCATAGCCTATATTATCAGCTCCAGTTCTCCTTGGTAAAACAGAGATAATAATGCATTCATTTTGAAGATTAAATGGGATAACTCATACAGTATGCTCACTCGAAGCCCAGAAAGAAATCCCACCTAAGGGTGATCGAAGTCCAGGTTATAAATAAATTATTTTGATTCTAGTCAATTACTAACAATTGAAGAATAGGTCAGTTTTTGCAAATGTCTAGTATAACAAAGGTACAAAAATAATATGAAAGCTTAGCGTACAAATAAAATTGTTTAGCAGAAAATACTAACTTCTCTTTTTTTTAAGGATTCATTCAACTCTCTAGGTTGAATGGTTATGAATGAATATATACGTATTTACTATCTTCATTTACAGTGGCTCTTTTGTTTTGGTTCTTTGGTTCTTACTTTTCTCTGCTGTTTCAATCGTTTGCTTTATAATGCTTATTTCCTGCATTACTCTAATAGGAAGCTATTTCAGTTTAAATAAATTTTTAAATAACTTCAAATACTGAAAGCTCTGTGCTGATTGTATCAATGATGTAGTAGATCATAAAGTATCACAGGAAATAATACTCATAAACAAGTTAGCAATAAAATCTTTCTCCATATACATTTTGTATTTCAAGGTGCCATCAGATTGAGAAAGAGTCAGAGGAGATTAAGTCTGAAAATGGAATTGAAATTGAACGCTTATCCACTTATTATGCATTATAAATTATTTTCCTTTTAGAATCAGACTTGTCTCCAATGGTGTGGCAAACTGCAAATAATCAACAAATTCTTAAATAATTTTGCCCATATAAACTATGTTTCCTTTGTTTTGTAATTATTAATATTTATCCTAGGATTCAAAAAATTAAATCTATTTTTCTTTATTCAAGTTTTTACTTTTTATTTGTAATATTTTCAAACATACAGATAAGGTGCAAGAATAGTACAAAGAATTCTGATATATCCCTCACCAACAGGCCTGATTGAAATTTTACCAACTGTCCAATTATGTCTTTTCTGGCAAAGGGACCAAATACGGGATCATTGTACTTAGTTGTCATTTCTCTTTGATAGCCATCACTTTGGAATAGTTCTTCTGACCTTTCTTGATCTTCATGAATTTAACAGTTTTGAAAATTACAGGCCCATTACTTTGTAGAATTTCTCTCAATTTGGATTAGTCTGATGTTTCATATAATTTCAGTTTATGTATTTTCTGGTGGAAATTCCATAGGAGTGATGCAATATTCTTACTCCTGTGAGGTATTATGTGATATCAGGTTGCCCATCAAAGTTATTTTAACTCTGATCACTTGAATAAAGCCTTCTCCAATGTAAATTAACTCTTTTTAGCTTTGTAATTTTCAAGTATTTTGAAGGACCTAATTTGAGACTGTGTAAATTTTGCAATCTTCATCAAATTCATGTAATCTACTTTTACAGTCCTTAATGGCTGTTATTTGAGGTAATTATTAATATGATAGTTGCCATATAGCAATTACTAAAATTTTGAAAGTCACTCAGTTGTGTCTGACTGTTTGTGACCCCATGGACTATACAGTCCATAGAATTCTCCAGGCCATAATACTGAAGTGGATAGCTGTTTCCTTCTCCAGGGGATCCTCCCAACCCAGGGATGGATCTTCTGAACCCAGGGATTGAACCTAGGTCTCCTGCATTGATGGCAGATTCTATACCAGCTGAACCACCAGGGAAGCCCAAGAATACTGAAGTGGGTAGTCTGTCTTTTCTTCAGGGAATATTCATGAACCAGAAATCAAACTGGGCTTTCCATTGCAGGTGGATTCTTTACCAGCTGAGCTACCAGGTCATGCTTTAAAAATTTGTTAAATCTGATAGAGTGCCTAAGAACTATGTATGGAGATTGGTGATATTGTACAGGAAGCAGTGATCAAGATCCTCTCCAAGAAAAAGAAATGAGGAGGCAAAATGTTTGCTTGAGGAGGCCTTACAAATAGCTGGGAAAAGAAGAGAAGTGAAAGGCAAAGGAGAAAATAAAAAATATACCCATTTGAATGCAGAATTCCAAAGAATAGCAAGGAGAGATAAGAAAGCTTTCCTCACTAATCAGTGCAAAGAAATAGAGAAAAACAATAGAACGGGGAAGACTAAAGATCTCTTGAAGAAAATCTGACATACCAAAGGAACATTTCATTCAAAGATGGGCACAATAAAGGACAGAAATTGTAGGGACCTAACAGAAGCAGATGATTTTTAAGAGGTGGCAAGAATTCACAGAAGAACTGTACAAAAAAGATCTTCATGACACAGATAACACCTGATCACGGTGTTATCACTCACCTAAAGCCAGACATTCTGGAATGTGTAGTCAAGTGGGCCTTAAGAAGCATCACTATGAACAAAGCTAGTGGAGGTGATAGAATTCCAGTTGAGCTATTTCAAATCTTAAAAGATGATGCTGTGAAAGTTCTGCACTCAATATGCCAGCAAATTTGGTAAACTCAGCAGTGGCCACAGGTCTGGAAACGGTCAGTTTTCATTCCAATCCCAAAGAAAGACAATGCCAAAGAATCCTCAAACTACCACACAATTGCACTCATCTCACAAGCTAGTAAAGTAATATTCAGGATTCTCCAAGCCAGGCTTCAATAATATATGAACCATGAACTTCCAGATGTTCAAGTTGAATTTAGAAAAATCAGAGGAACCAGAGGTCAAATTGCCAACATCCACTGGACCATCAAAAAAACAAGAGTTCCAGGAATATATCTACTTCTGCTTTATTGACTATGCCAAAGCCTTTGACTGTGTGGATCACAACAAACACTGGAAAATTCTTAAAGAGATGAGAATACCAGACCACCTGACCTGCCTCCTGAGAAATGTGTATGCAGGTCAAGAAGTAACACTTAGAACTGGACATGGAACAGCAGACTGGTTCCAGATCAGGAAAGGAGCGCATCAAGGCTGTATATTGTCACCCTGTTTATTTAACATATATGCAGAGTACATCATGCAAAATGCTGGACTGGACAGAGTACAAGCTGGAATCAAGATTGCTAGTAGAGATAACAATAACCTTAGATATGCAAATGAAACCACCTTTGTGGCAGAAAGTGAGGAAGAACTAAAGAGCCTCTTGATGAAAGTGAAAGAGGAGAGTGAAAAAGTTGGCTTAAATCTCAACATTCAGAAAACTAAAATCGTGGCCTCTGGTCCCATCACTTCATGGCAAATGGATGGGGAAACAATGGAAATAGTGACAGACTTCATTTTGGGGGGCTCCAAAATCACTGCAGATGGTGATTGCAGCCAAGAAATTAAAAGGCACTTGCTCCTTGGAAGAAAAGCTATGACCAACCTAAACACCATATTGAAAAGTAGAGATGTTACGTAGCCAACAAAAGTCCATCTAGTCAAAGCTATTGTTTTTCCAGTAGTCATGTGTGGATGTGAGAGTTGGACCATAAAGAAAACAGCTGAGCACTGAAGAATTGATGTTTTTGAACTGTGGTGTTGGAGAAGACTCTTGAGAGTCATTTGGACTGCAAGGATATTCAACTAGTCCATCCTAAAGGAAATCAGTCCTGGGTGTTCACTGGAAGGACTGATACTGAAGCTGAAACTCCAATACTTTGGAGACCTGATGCAAAGAACTGACTCATTGGAAAAGACCCTGATGCTGGGAAAGATTGAAGGTGAGAGGAGAAGGGGACAACAGATGATGAGATGGTTTGATGACATCACTGACTCGCTGGACATGAGTTTGAGTAGACTCCAGGAGTTGGTGATGGACAGGGAAGCCTGTCATGCTGCAGTCCATGGGGTCGCAGAGAGTCAGACACAACTGAACAACTGAACTGATTCTATTTTAGGGATGGTATTGTCTCTCTGCCCCTCTTTTATTATTTGTTTATTTATTTTTGGCTAAGCTGTGTCTCATTTCTGTGCACAAGCTTTCTTACTTGCTGAGAGCAGGGGCTACTCTACTTACTTGTGGTGCACAGGCTTCTCATTGCAGTGGCTTCTCTTTTGCATAGCACAGGCTTTAGAACGTGGTCTTAGTAGCTGTAGTACACTGGTTTAGTTACTCCTCAGTATGTGGAATTCTCCTGGACCAGGTATCCAACCTATGTCCCCTGTATTGGCAGGCAAGCTCTCAACCACTGGACCATCCAGCAAGTCCCTGCCCCTCCTCTTTTAGGTCATTTCTCTTCACATTTATTATTAGTATTTTCCTAGTTTTGACACTTTACCTGTTTGTCATTCAGCTTCAAGTAATGAGCAACCTAACCTTATTGCTCTAGATTCATGAATGGCACTACTCCTTAGATCTCAGTCCTCCTGAAAATGTCCCTTCATTGTAGAGTGCCATTTTGCTTGTTGGCCATGCTTCTCTCTTGGAGCAACCTGTATCCAGTGACTGATTGATGTAGGAGTGTGAAAGTTCAGTCTTATTGTCATATCCAATAAGTCTGGTCTGGCTTCAGCATCCCTCTTGAGATCAGCTGAGATCATGGTTGTGTCTGCATCAGAGACCAAGTTCTCTCTCTCATCAACTTTCTTTCTACAAGTTTTGAGACCAAGTGTATTCCCTCATAAATTCCCGCAGTATAATCTCTGACTCAACATGGACTTCCTGGAGTTCCCAGTCTGCAACAGAGTATGTTTCAGTTCAATAATTAATCATTATCTGTCACAGTATTAATGAAATATAGAAGTATGTTAATACTAAATACATTCATAGTCAAAGCTACAATATCTGGATTTAGTATAATTACTTTTAGAGTCCGTACACTTTCAGAGTATAGTTGAATTTAATATAATATTAAATATATAGCTTTTTAAGTTAATGAATACTGATCCAACTTTTTCTTCTGAAATTAACAATTTTTCAATCATGAGTTTGGTTTAAAAAAATTTTTTGGATAGAATGCATATTACTGTGCACAAACTGACACATATGCTTCCTGAAAGGATAGAAAGTCAGAGGGTATTTTGGATATTATCTTTTAATCTACATCTTAATGTTAAATGTATATGTGTATATGATATAATACAATGTAATACAATATAATACTTACAGCTTAGTGTTTAATAGTATGCACTAGAGTAAGACTGCTTGTGTCTGACACTTATCTAGACATGTTTCCTCTAGAAGATAATAGTGACTGTCTCTTTCCATTACTCAAAAGATTAAATAAGTATAATGTATGCAAAGCACTTGCAAGAGTATGTGGTAAGTGGTTAGTGAGTGCCATCTCTTCTTATTTGGAACAACCATCACATCAGGGACAGGCATCATACAGCACAGGTTCTCATGTGACCAGCAATTCCAGGGGTGATATGGTACAAATAGCACTGTGATATGGTACAAAGAGTGCTCTACTTGAAGTCTAGAAAATGTGTTGAGAAGTTGGATTTTTACACTTAGTGTGTGATCTCAGGGCTTCCCGGGTAGCTGAGCTGGTAAAGAATCCACCTGCAATGCAGGAGGCCCTCTTTGATTCCTTCATCAGGAAATTCCCCTGGAGAAAGGATAGGCTACCCGTTCCAGTATTCTTGGGCTTCCCTGGTGGCTCAAATGGTAAAGAATCCATCTGCAATGCAGGAGACCTGGGTTTGATCCCTGGGTTGGAGAGATCCCCTGGAGGAGGGCATGGCAATCCACTCCAATATTCTTGCCTGGAGAATCCCCAAGGACAGAGGAGCTTGGCAGGCTATAGTCCATGGGTCACAAAGAGTCGGACACGACTGAGTGACTAAACACAGCAACACAGCACATGTGATCCTGATTACTTTTTGTTCCAGTTCATTCGTCTCTAACATGTAGGAAGTTTTACATTTTCTAATTCCAGTTGAGCTATTCCAAATCCTGAAAGTTGATGCTGTGAAACTGCTGCACTCAATATGCCAGCAAATTTGGAAAACTCAGCAATGGCCACAAGATTGGAAAAGGTCAGTTTTCATCCCAATCCCAAAGAAAGGCAATGCCAAAGAGTGCACAAACTACCACACAATTGCACTCATCTCACATGCTAGTAAAGTAATCCTCAAAATTCTCCAAGCCAGGCTTCAGCAATATGTGAACCGTGAACTTCCTGATGTTCAAGCTGGTTTTAGAAAAGGCAGAGGAACCAGAGATCAAATTGCCAACATCCGCTGGATCATGGAAAAAGCAAGAGAGTTCCAGAAAAACATCTATTTCTGCTTTATTGACTATGCCAAAGCCTTTGACTGTGTGGATCACAATAAACTGTGGAAAATTCTGAGAGAGATGGGAATACCAGACCACCTGATCTGCCTCTTGAGAAATCTGTATGCAGGTCAGGAAGCAACAGTTAGAACTGGACATGGAACAACAGACTGGCTCCAAATAGGAAAAGGAGTACGTCAAGGCTGTATATTGTCACCCTGTTTATTTAACTTATAGGCAGAGTACATCATGAGAAATGCTGGACTGGAAGAAACACAAGTTGGAATCAAGATTGCTGGGAGAAATATCAATAACCTCAGATATGCAGATGACACCACCCTTATGGCAGAAAGTGAAGAGGAACTCAAAAGCCTCTTGATGAAAGTGAAAGTGGAGAGTGAAAAGGTTGTCTTAAAGCTCAACATTCAGAAAACGAAGATCATGGCATCTGGTCCCATCACTTCATGGGAAATAGATGGAGAAACAGTGGAAACAGTGTCAGACTTTCTTTTTCTGGGCTCCAAAATCACTGCAGATGGTGACTGCCGCCATGAAATTAAAAGACGCTTACTCCTTGGAAGGAAAGTTATGACCAACCTAGATAGCATATTCAAAAGCAGAGACATTACTCTGCCAACAAAGATTCTCCTAGTCAAGGCTATGGTCTTTCCTGTGGTCATGTATGGATGTGAGAGCTGGACTGTGAAAAAGGCTGAGTGCCGAAGAATTGATGCTTTTGAACTGTGGTATTGGAGAAGACTCTTGAGAGTCCCTTGGACTGCAAGGAGATCCAAGCAGTCCATTCTGAAGGAGATCAGCCCTGGGATTTCTTTGGAAGGAATGATGCTAAAGCTGAAACTCCAGTATTTTGGCCACCTCATGCGAAGAGTTGACTCATTGGAAAAGACTCTGATGCTGGGAGGGATTGGGGGCAAGAGGAGAAGGGGACGACAGAGGATGAGATGGCTGGATGGCATCACTGACTCGATGGATGTGAGTCTGAATGACCTCCGGGAGTTGGTGATGGACAGGGAGGCCTGGCGTGCTGCGATTCATGGGGTCGCAGAGAGTCGGACACAACTGAGCGACTGATCTGATCTGATCTGATATACTTATAAGTCTTATAAGGATTCAGTGGCTCAATGCATGGGAGACCACTACTATCTGGCACTGTACGCATTCAATAAGTGGGAAGATGAAAGAGTGAGGAGGCATAGTATGGTGTATTGGTATTGGTAAATTATTCAGGTAACAATGGGGTGAGGATGTCTTAGTACTCATTTGTGTCTTTCACACAGACTAACCACTTCTGCATCGTCCTCTGACCTGTTTCCTTTAGTCACACTAGCTTTTGTCAAGCTCAGTCAACCTGGGTGCATCTATGCCAGTATAATAATCATGAAGAACTGGTAATCTTTTTATAAAAAATTATTTTCAGTGTAGTGATTAATGTGCACAGTTTTTCTAAACATTAGATTCCAGCCATTAGGCTGTGTTTATTTCTATGAGCTTGTTCACAAATCTGTGGAAACATGAAAGTGCCATGTCCTTGAAGATGAACACCCTGCTGATGATTGCCACTAAATTCCCTGCTGCAGAATGCCTAGAAATAAAGATCAATGCCTTCTGTGGCTGAAGTAGATATTTTATAATCCTCAATGACTTTAATCTAGCAATAAAAATCTTTCCATTTATATGAGCAGGGAAATGTATCTTGAAGTATTAATTGCCATGCTTTGTTTTTCTGGCGTTTCCATCTCATAGTCATTGTTGGATGGCATCATCGACTCAGTGGACATGAGTTTGAGCAAACTCTGGGAGATGGTGAAGGACAGGGAAGCCTGGCATGCTGCAGTCCATATGATCACAAAGAATTGGACACGACTTAGCGACTGAACAACAACCAGCCATTTCAGCATCATAAACACTTACCTGAAGATGAATCAGTATTAGTAGCACAGATGTAAAAAAATAATTCCCCCAAACAAACAATAGTCTAAAATTTTACAAATATGACTTTTAAAATCAAAAGGGAAACACTGGAGAAAAAGGTGAAACACTGACGAAAAAGGTGAAAAAGAATGAGAGAAGCAAAGCCATGTTATCTGCTCATTGAAGAGTTGAGATGAAGATCACAAAGAGGGAAAGAGAAACTATGTCCTTAAAGTGGTTCTAAAGCCCATGAAATTAAAGCATGGGCCTTAGGAGGGTAATGGAGAGAACAGTGGCATCAGAACTGGGAACTGCTGAGCGTCTTCTTTGCCCATCAGAACACGAAGTCTGATGGAAGCAGACCAAGGTCTGAAGAATATCTCTCACCATGCAGTGTTGAGGGTCCTCAGGGCTGAGTTAGTTACCTACTTGTTCTTGCCCATTCAGAGCCTTCCATGTTGCACATAAATTGTGCAGCAGAAAGAGAACCAGTCTTTCCTCCAACATTCTCTGAGCCCCTTCTAACTACCTCACATGGACCACCCATTTCTTTCCCTTGATTATCTTTACTCTGTGTGTGTGTGCGCATGTTAGTCGCTCAGTCAAATCCAACTCTTTGTGATTCCATGAACTGTAGCCCACCAGGCTCCTCTGTCTGTGGAATTCTCCAGGCAAGAATACTTGAGTGGATTGACATTCCATTCTCCAGGGGATCTTCCCAATCCAGGGATTGAACCTGAGTTTCCCTCAATATGGGCAGATTATTTACCATCTCACCCACTTGGAAAGCCCATCCTTACTCTGGTTCAGGACAAAAGATCCAAATTTCTCATTCAGTCTTGTCACCCTAGTGGTATAAACAAGAATGACGGGAAGACTGGTACTAGCCCATGAGTAGATCAGTGGGGAATCTATCCAGGTTTCAAATCTTGTCTGTAAGATTTTCTCTTTCATTGCAGAGGCTTGACCTCAAAAAGTTTGACTTTAGTAATTAAAGTAAAAAATTGCTCATGCATTGCTGTTAGAGAGTCTTGCTATACAAAATTATATCTCATATACTTAATGTAAAATATTAGATAGAGTTAGAAATAGAGAGATAAAGAAAAAACAAATGTGTATTTCTAGATAAATGCCTATATTTTTGGCTTACTTAGGGAAATTATTAGTTAAGAAACAATAAGTTTCTTACTGTTTAAGACCCTAGTTAAATCCTTTAAATAATTCCTTATTTTAAAATTGTAAAAAGCATCATGAGAAGCTACAAGATCCCTTCAAATTTTAAATTTTCCATCCATAATTCAGGATGTAGGTTTTTATAGGAATGTACAAGATTTAAAATTATATTTTCATCATAGAAAGTAAACACTATATATTTACTCCCTTTTAAGAAATCTTAGAACCTATGAAATTTGAGTTCCAATCTGAAAATACATAAGACAATAGAAGCCATTTGTCTTTAAATACTTGACACAAAAATATCGCCTATAGAAACAACACATTACAATATTGGTGATTATAACTGCTTTAAATGAACAACATGAAATGTATCCTGTGCAATAATTCTTGATTTAGTCAAAGAATTACAGTGAAATATTTAGTCTGCCCATATGTCCTGGACTGTTTGTTCATTTCCTGTTACTTTACTGGAGGCAGAAGCCAAAACTTTCAGTTTTCCTGCCTTTATTATACATCTGTTGGTTATTACTACTTAAGCTGACTTGGTTCTTGATGACCACAAGGTGACTTAGTACAGTTGCTTTCCCAAAAGACGTTAACAGCAACATATGTTTTTAAACGCATTCAATGTTGTTTTGAGACTTTTCAAATAATTTGGGAGCAATCAAGTGTAGACTACACATATGAACCCATAAGTAAATGTAAAGAAATATTTTGTCTTCAAAGAAAAGAACATAGTCGGTTTCAATCTATAAATTGCTTTGATTTAAATTTTTTATTAAAGTTTTATTTCTATACTACATTTGGTTTTGGATACAATTTTTCTCCTTCTATATACTTTTCAAAGCATGTCACTTAAATATTTATGTCAACTTAACAACATAACAAGGCATTTTTCAGAAAGCTTTCAATAGACTATATACACTTTACCTAGATTACTTCTTTATCTAGATTTGCTAAAGAGAACACCTACTTGCACATGTGGAGTGATGAGCCCAGCTTTATATTCAGAGAAGAATTCATTTAACCACATCTGCTGTTCAATTCTGTTTTAGTATATTATATTTGATTTGATAAAAGGAAACAGAATACTTGGAAATTTTTAATTATGATGAGTTCATTCAGAATTTAGTTAAGAATTTTATTTGTTTAGTTGCACTCAAAATTTTAAGTGCATCTTCTTTTGTATACACATGTATCTTTTTAGCTATAAGATGATCTCTGTGGCCATTAATTGCTAACAAAGAAAGCTGAGCGCTGAAGAATTGATGCTTTTGAACTGTGGTGTTGGAGAAGACTCTTGAGAGTCCCTTGGACTACATGGAGATCCAACCAGTCCATTCTGAAGGAGATCAGCCCTGGGATTTCTTTGGAAGGAATGATGCTAAAGCTGAAACTCCAGTACTTTAGACACTTCATGTGGAGAGTTGACTCATTGGAAAAGACTCTGATGCTAGGAGGGATTGGGGGCAGGAGGAAAAGGGGATGACAGAGGATGAGATGGCTGGATGGCATCACTGACTCGATGGACATGAGTTTGAGTGAACTCCGGGAGATGGTGATGGACAGGGAGGCCTGGCATGCTGCAATTCATGGGGTCACAAAGAGTTGGATACAACTGAGCGACTGAAGTGACTGACTGACTGAGACATCAGTATCTATTCAGTGTTGTGTTGATCCAGGTTTCTTTTCAGAGCAACTTATCCCCTCAAACCATTTTAAAAAGTAAAGAATTTATGTATTTTTTTAATTGAAGTATAGTTGAAAAAATAAGGAATTTATTTTAGGATTCAAGAAATAGACTCTAAGTTGAATTTTTATGAATGACTGCCAACCTGATAAACAAGCTAGTGTCTTTTCTATCATTGAGAACCAGGCAGGGGATTGGGAAGTTACTCCTTCAGCTCTATGGGCAGAATCACGAGGCCACTGCCATAATCAGGAATCTCATAAAAGCTGAACATCTCCATGCCCACCTATTATCACCTCCTCCACTCCATGACACACTTTTTTATCACCAGCTTAGCTCTATGGATGTGAGAGTTGATCCTTAAAGAAGGCTTAATGCCGAAGAATTGATGCTTTCAAATTGTGGTCCTAGAGAAGACTCTTGAGAGTCCCTTGGACAGCAAGGAGATCAAACCAGTCAATCAAACTGGCTTGACTGAGATAAAACCCTGAATATTCATTGGAAGAACTGATGCTGAAGCTGAAGCTCCAGTACTTTGGCCAACTGATGTGAAGAGCTGACTCATTGAAAAAGACCCTTATGCTGGGAAAGATTGAAGGCAACAGGAGAAGCAGCAGCAGAGGATGAGATGGATAGATAGCATCACTGACTCAATGAATACGAATTTGGGCAAACTCTGGGAGACAGTGAAGGACAGCGAAGCCTGGCGTTCTGCAATCTGTGGGGTCACAAAGAGTCAGACACAACTTAGCAACTGATCAACAGCAATGATAGCTCTACCTCTTGTCACACAAGGCTGGTTACTTTATACTGAAATTCTGTTATGACTGCCAAAGAGAAATCAAGTGTCCACCAAATGGTGGATAGCCAATGTTTTACCAACAGCAGAAGGGTAACCTCTACCTCACTACTATTTTCCAAATATTGAGCAATTGCATCTAGGTTAACCGAGTATACATCATATTCAGAATTTCAGAGGTAACTGAGATGTAGTTTTAATTTTGCAGACTTTGCAAGACAACACACATTAGTAGAAGGTAGATAGATGTCTCCTGTATAAAGTGCAGGAATTAAGTATTTTGACTTATATTTACATAAGAAAAATAATATATTTTTTTGACTATGAGTCAAATTATTCCATTATGTCCATAAGGGAACTAAACCTCAAGAAATTTAAATAGTTTGCATACAGTCAAAACTTTATGATTTCCACTACACTTTCTAATTTTACTTCCAATGACTTCCTTTTTTAAAATGTTGTGTCTTTTGTTTATTCATCTTAAACAGAGAGCTGAAGAACATTAAGGTTTTTCCTTATTCAAACTTCCAAAAAAGTTATAATGATTAGAGCCCAATTTTCCATCTTTTTATTAATAAATCTTCCTTTTTAGTTGTTTTAAAAGAAAACAGTATATTCATTAAAATGTGTTATGTTAGTGAATAATTTTTTTCAGTCTTTATTGTAAAGATAAGTGAAATAGTATATATTTATATCTATGAAACAATAAAAATTATTGGTTTTATTTTATTTGGAATCTCATTTCTCTATAAAATCAGGATGATGGGGAACACACGTATACTTGTGGCGGATCCATCTTGAGGTATGGCAAAAGCAATACAATATTGTAAAGTTAAGCAAAATAAAATTTAATTAAAAAAAATAAAAAAAAAATCAGGATGAAAAAGCAAGCATCTTTATTGGGATAAAAATTAAAAGAAAATCTGTGAACTTGATTAAAGGGACACAAGAGAAAAGGAAAGGACAGTTATGGCACTATGGTCATTTAAGATATTTAATTTTATCAAATACGTTCTGGGGAATATAATATTTTATATTCTTTCCTTTAGATAAAAGTTAGCAAAGGAAAAATATTTTGTCTGCTTATATAACAGCATCCTTTATTCCTGATATTTTTCTTTAATAAGATGAAGGTGTTTGTTAAGGAGAAGATGCAGTAAGTTAGGTTATAGGTATCCTAACCTCCACTGTCTTTCAAATGCTCTTGCCAAATGGCTGGAGGAAAGACATCCAAATACGTTCATGGTATGTTAATTGTTTCTCCCTCTGAAGTAAAAAATGTGAATTTTGATATGAAGATTCAGAAAATAGATTATTTTTTCATAATGTTATCATTATATTTTTTTAACTTAAATCAATTTATTGAAATGTTGTTTCACAGTGTTATGTTAGTTTCAGGTATACAATAAAATGACTTAGTTATACACATATATAAGTCTGTGTATATATATACACATATATATATTCTCTTTTCCATTCTCTTCTATTATAGGCTATTACAGGATATTGAGCATAGTTCTCTGTGCTATGCAATAGGTTCTTATTGGTTATCCATATAGCAGTTTGTATATTTTAATCCCAAACTCCTAACTTATCCTTCTCCCCTCCTCCCCTTTGGTAACCATAAGTTTGTTTCCTGTGTCTGTGAGTCTGTTTCATAAATAAGTTTAGCTGTGTCATATGTTAGGTTCCATATATGTGATATATGGTACTTGTCCTTCTATTTCTAACTTGCTTCACTTAATATGTTAATCTCTAAATCCATCCATTTTGCTGCAAATTGCATTAATTCCATTCTTTTTTATTGCTGACTAATATCCCATGGTATGTATGTACTACATCTTCTTTATCCATTCATCTGTTGATGGGCATTTAGGTACTTCCACATCTTGGCTACCATAAATAGTGCTTCTGTGAACACTGGGAGTACCTCCATACTGTTTTCAATAGTGGTTGTACCAATTCACATTCCTATCAACAGTGTGGAAGGATTCCCTTTTCTCCACACTGAAGAGAGATTGAAATAATTGAAACGAAGACATCTTTGAAAATTTAAGAGTAGAAGGAACACATTTTTTTTTAACACTTTGAAGGTATCCACCAATAGATTTCTCTGGAAAGGAGTGGAAAAGATAGAAAAAGTTAGGAAATGATGTGGCAGAGCTAGAAGGGGGACAGATATCTGACAGGCCTTGTGAGTAACTACAAATACGTTGACATTTACTCTAAATAAGATGGTTAAGAGCAGAGAACTAATATTACTGAGTTACTCTTTAATATGACCTCTCTTATTTCTCTGTTGCAGTACATTAGAGAGACAGGCTGGAAGTAAGGGGACAAATTAGGAGACTTACTAATAATTCATAAGAAAGGAATAATGGTTTGAAGCAAGGGAGTAGCAGTGAAGGTCATGAGTGATTATTAATCAGAATATGTTTTAGAGAAAAAGTCAACAGGTGAGTTTATGGTTATGACCTTTGAGTAAAGGAAGTGTTGAACGATCTCACAACTTGGGGACTACAAAAGAACATAAATAGAATAGCCAATAGTGAACCCTCTAGACTAGCTGCTTTTGTTAGTGGGTAAGAAGAACTATAAACTTCCATGCTGGCTTGTTAATTTTTACATGCTTCCAGAGAGTCATGAGACTATGACATGCAGATGATTAGATATATGAGTCTGAAATTCAGTTAAAATTTTTAAGACAGATATGCAAATATAGGAGTCATTAGTCTACAGATCACATAATAAATAATAAAACGCTTTGAGACTATCACTCCACATCCATAAACATAAAATATCTATAAACATAGTAGAGAATTATGTAACAGTTATGAGTGTCTTCATCTGCATGATGTAGTAAACCTGCTCCTGTGGCCAGAAACCAATTTATTTTTTCAAATAACAGGAAGTTCTCAGAGTATTCCAGCAAAGATTTGGCTGCTTGAGAAAATCTCAAGGACTCAGACTCCTTCTTGCCTCACAAAAGTTATCCTTATCATGCCACATTCATCCTCATGGTTGTTAGATGTTCATTTCCATTCCAACCTAATATATAATTGCAATCAAGAGAAGAAAAAAAGAGGTGTCTGCTCAAACTCAAGAAAGCACAACTTTTTCAGAAATATCCACCAAACTTCAACAAATCTTATTCACTAAGAAGATGTGATTTGACCACCTGTAGCAATAAGAGAAGCTAAAAGATACATTAGTTTAGCTGGAGTTCATATTTTGAGGAAATGAGCAGGCGGTGTTGTGTCTTGAGTGAATAATTAGCGATGTTGCTACAAACCACAGCAGTGAATTTTAATGCTGAGAGGGAGTCATAATCCCTTGGATGCAGGACTCAAAATCATCTGGAATAGTATTTATACTGTGTATGTGTGCATACACCCACTCATTGATATTGAGACAGCACTCTAATGTCATTCTTCCTTTTTGAAATATATTCATTACTCAAATGTATGGAGGCATCAGATATATGACGAACCATTCTACTAGATGATCTCAAAAATTTAGGATAATATAGATACAAAAATATACACTTATTAGATAATGAATAACAAATAAATTGTGCTTTTTAGACAATGTTACTGTAATAATGTCCAAGAAGAACCTATTTCTACCAGCTGTTAAACACGTCTTCTGCGCCACTTCTGATGTTTTTGCCGGAAGCATATTTTCACGTTTCATTTATGTGCTTTGTGATTATATGATGTATATCCCATACAGCTGCGGGAAGATTTCTCAACCTACTATTTTAAAAGGCAACATCCTGGTACTTAGAGAAAACAAAAGTCAGATCATCTATTCTTCTTCCAAATTGCATAGTATTTATGAATTTGCTTCCTTATAGCACTCACACATATGTGCACAAGTGCACACACAAGCTGGAGGTCTCCTAAAATTCCAAAGCGTAGGAGTATCATAATCCTAAAGGGAGACGCATTTTGTAGAAACTTATACTAATGGATCAAAAGATAAGATATTGTATTTTTTAAGTAGATTTCCTTCCAACTAATGATTCATCAAATGACATTTTTTTTAAACAGTTTCAATTTTTTATGGAAGATTATTTGACTTAATTTCAATATACAATCATTAAGAAAAAAGAAATAAAAGAAGTAACAGAGTTATACAAATAACCTATTTTGTAAAGAGGAAATGAGGTTTAACTAGTGAAGGAAACAATGTATAGAATGTTTGTATAGAACATTCTAAACATTGTATAAAACTATGATAGTCTAGGTATCAATATTACAATGAAAGGGTTTCAGCTATTTTTATGTACTAAATACTTATTATGTGCCAGGCACTACAAAAATATAGCAGTAATCCTATTACAGTGTTGAAATAATGCAAGTGCTAAGGTAATATCATACAATTTCTGTCCTTTGTTGTGCCCATCTTTGCATGAATTGTTCCCTTGGTATTTCTGATTTTCTTGAAGAGATCTCTAGTCTTTTATTACTTCATGTCAAAGTGATAGGAAGACAATGGAAACAGTGAGAGACTTTATTTGGGGGGGTTCGAAAATCACTGCAGATGGTGACTGCAGCCATGAAATTAAAAGACACTTGCTCCTTGGCAGAAAAGTTATGACCAACCCAGACAGCATATTAAAAAAGCAGAGACATTATGTTGCCAGCAAAGGTCCATCTAGTCAAAACTATGGCTTTTCCGGTAAGAGTTGGACTATAAAGAAAGATCAGATCAGATCAGTCACTCAGTCGTGTCCGACTCTTTGAGACCCCATGAACTGCAGCACGCCAGGCCTCCCTGTCCATCACCAACTCCCGGAGTTCACTCACTCTCACGTCCATCGAGTCAGTGATGCCATCCAGCCATCTCATCCTCTGGCGTCCCCTTCTCCTCCTGCCCCCAATCCCTCCTAGCATCAGAGTCTTTTCCAATGAGTCAACTCTTCCCATGAGGTGGCCAAAATACTGGAGTTTCAGCTTTAGCGTCATTCCTTCCAAAGAAATCCCAGGGCTGATCTCCTTCAGAATGGATTGGTTGGATCTTCTTGCAGTCCAAGGGACTCTCAAGAGTCTTCTCCAACACCACAGTTCAAAAGCATCAATTCTTCAGCGCTCAGCCTTCTTCACAGTCCAGCTCTCACATCCATACATGACCACAGGAAAGACCATAGCCTTGACTAGGCAAAACTTTGTTGGCAAAGTGATGTCTCTGCTTTTGAATATGCTATCTAGGTTGGTCATAACTTTCCTTCCAAGGAGTAAGCGTCTTTTAATTTCATGGCTGCAGTCACCATCTGCAGTGATTTTTGAGCCTAGAAAAATAAAGTCTAACACGGTTTCCACTGTTTCCCCATCTATTTCCCATGTAGTGATGAGACCAGATGCCATGATCTTTGTTTTCTGAATGTTGAGCTTTAAGCCAACCTTTTCACTCTCCACTTTCACTTTCATCAAGAGGCTTTTGAGTTCCTCTTCACTTTCTGCCATAAGGGTGGTGTCATCTGCATATTTGAGGTTATTGATATTTCTCCCAGCAATCTTGATTCCAACTTGTGTTTCTTCCAGTCCAGCATTTCTCATGATGTACTCTGCATATAAGTTAAATAAACAGGGTGACAATATACAGCCTTGACGTACTTCTTTTCCTATTCCATGACCAGTTCTAACTGTTGCTTCCTGACGTGCATACAGATTTCTCAAGAGGCAGATCAGGTGGTCTGGTATTCCCATCTCTCTCAGAATTTTCCACAGTTTATTGTGATCTACACAGTCAAAGGCTTTGGCATAGTCAATAAAGCAGAAATAGATGTTTTTCTGGAACTCTCTTGCTTTTTCCATGATCCAGTGGATGTTGGCAACTTGATCTCTGGTTTCTCTGCCTTTTCTGAAACCAGCTTGAACATCAGGAAGTTCACAGTTCACATATTGCTGAAGTCTGGCTTGGAGAATTTTGAGCATTACTTTACTAGCGTGTGAGATGAGTGCAACTGTGCGGTAGTTTGAGCACTCTTTGGCATTGCCTTTCTTTGGGATTGGGATGAAAACTGACCTTTTCCAATCTTAGCTGAGGGCCAAAGAACTGATGCTTTGGGACTGTGGTGTTGGAGAAGACTCTTGAGAGTCCCTTGGACTGCAAGGAGATTCAACCAGTCCATCCTAAAGGAAACCAGTCCATCCTAATGGAAATCAGTCCTGAATATTCATTGGAAGGACTGATGCTGAAGCTGCTCCAATACTTTGGCCACCTAATGTGAAGAACTCACTCATTGGAAAAGACCCTGATGCTGGAAAAGATTGAAGGTGAGAGGAGAAGGGGACAACAGTGGATGAGATGGTTGGATGGCATCACCAACTCAATGGACATGAGTTTGAGTAAGCTCCAGGAGTTGGTGACGGACAGGGATGCCCGGTGTGCTGCAGTCCATGGGGTCACAAAGAGTCAGGCATGACTGAGTGACTGAACTGAACTGAATTGAAGCTAATATCATACTTTTTAAAATGATTAGTGACAGGTTTTTGTTAGCCCTAAAGACATATTCTTCATGCTACCAAATACTTTATATTATTTTTAGTACATGTCATTTTGGGGGAAATATCTTTTAGTATGCATTCTGTAATCCTAATGACATTCATAGAGAAATTATAGTTTATAAAAATAATAGTTTATATTTCATGAACAGTATTCCATAGCATCATTTGTGTAACTGCATTTCAATCTTCTGCCAACCCATTGAGGCAGACATTATTATTGTGTCCATTTTATGAATTTGGAAACTAATCCTTAGAAATATGAAAGTGCTATTTCTTGATAATGCAATAAATGATGCATCTTAGATTAAAAAAAACCACCCATTCTAAACACCTCACTTCTTAAACACCTCATTTCTGTTCCCACACCTAGTTTTATATTTTGTTTCTCCAGAAACTAGTTTAATTCTATTACTGTAGACCATTAGTTCATTATGTTGGCATACACTTTTAAAACATTGCTGAGTGCAGTGCAAAAGAATGTTCAAGATAAAACCTGCCTGTGCTCCAAATTTATCTTCTGAGTAGAGGAAACAGACAAGTACAAAGGCAATTATGATGCATTTCTTTATAGACTGTAACTGCACAGGTACAGGTGCAGATGTAAATGGCAGCCCACTCCAGTCTTCTTGCCTGGGGAGAATCCCATGGACAGAGGAGCCTGGCGGGCTACAGTCCACAGGGTTGCAAAGAGTTGGACACAACTGAAACAACTTAGCCTGCACGCACACACATGAACATTCTGTAAACTCACCTAAAAATTAGGGGCAAAAGGGTTATGAAGTGAGGCTGATGAAAATGATTGGTTAAATTTAAGAAATTTTTTATTTGTATCAAACTTTAATTTTTTCCAAGAGCTTTCCTAATATTTTTATGTTAAGCTCCTACCAACCCAGTGAAGTAAATTCAATGTGTTTTCATGCTTTTTGTTGTTGTAACAAGTTGCCAACATGTGTGAAAACTGAGACGTTAACTGACTCCCCAGGTAGCATATTGAGCAATTTGCTTGAGCCTTAAATATGTGTTTACTTCCTATTTGCCTCACAGATCACTTCTTCTTCATAGTCATTTGTTCAAAAAATTCAGTGATGTCTCTTAACCCTGGACTTCAGAGGCAACAGAATATTAGATCCTACAATATAAGGTATTTCCTGATATAAAAAGCAGCCAGTCATAGCTCTCTACTGAATGAATTTTGCTGCTAACTATCCTCTTCTCAGAGTATTTAAACCAGATACTTATTTCTTTCAAATCTGAATTCTCTTTTTTTATTTTCTTTTTTTTTAACCCATTCACATATTTCTCCTTCTCCCTCCCACCCCCTCCACCCTGACAACCATTAATGTGGTCTGTGTATCGATGAACTTGGTTTACTTTGTTATTTTTTTTTAAATTTTAGTTTCTGCATTTGAGAGATCATGCAGTATTTGTCTTTCTCTGCATCACTTATTTGGGATTCCTTGATATCTCAGTTGGTAAAGAATCCACCTGCAATGCAGGAGACCCCCTGGTTCAATTCCTGGATCTGGATGATTCACTGGAGAAGGGATATGGTACCCACTCCAGTATTCTTGGGCTTCCCTTGAGGCTCAGCTGGTAAAGAATTTGCCTGCAATGCAGGAGACGTGGGTTTGATCCCTGGGTTGGGAACATCCCCTTCACTGACTTATTTAATTTAGCATAATACCCTCGAAGTCCATCCATGTTGTCACAAATGGCAAGATTTTGTTAATTTTTATAATTAATAATATTCCATTGCATGGACTTATGATGGTTCAACTTATTATTTTTTTTAACTTTACAAGGATGTGAAAGCAATGTACATTCAGTAAAAACTTTTCTTCAAATTTTGAACTTTTCCTGGGCTAACCAAATGGGGTTTAAAACTGTCTTTGTAATGCTGAGCAGCACCAACAAGCCCAGCTCCAAAGTCAGCCACGCGATCAAAAAGATAAACAGTGAATACATTTAAAACATTCTATACCCAGACAGCCATTCTGCTTTTCACCTTCAGTACAATATTCGATAATGTCTATTTAATCTACATTGAGTGCATTAACTCCTAGTCACAATCCTGTAAATGTCGTGCATATCCTGAAGTCTTTACTATTCCAAATGTATTCCTATATCTGTGTTGTCCTGTTATTGCTCAATTCATTATTGCCAGCTCAAGTCATACAACTTTCATAAAGACATTCTTGACTCAAGCCCCTTTTTCTTTAAATTTCTGCATCCTTCATATTTCCATGGCATTTATTTGACATTCCTTTTGTCCTCAATGAGTTTAACACATTATTTGCTGCATGCAGGTCTTTTTTCCCTAAAGAACAAATATGATAAGTCTTATTATTCTGTTTCAGATAACAAAATTGATTCTAATTTTAGTTGTGGGGTTCTAAAACTTCCACCACCACCTTATTTTTGCCACCAGCCCCATCTCTGCTTTACAGTTCAATTGAATTTCTTATATCATTTATGACAGTACTTGGCCCATGAGAAATATGTATTTGAGAGCTATACATATGTATTTATGAGATATATGTAATTGATTGGGATTCAATTTCTCAATAAAAGAAACAACACGTGTTTTCCAGTTGTCCCAATAATACTAAAAAGACTAAATATATTTATGAGAAATCAAAATTATATCTGAGGAAATTGTTAGCTATCACACATTTATAAAGCATGCATTAAAAATATCTAAAGCTTCTTTTAACCAATTTTTTACCAATTTAAGATTCATTTGAAAAAAATATGCTAAGCTCATAAAACTGAAAGTTCAAACACTAGCCCGCATTCTTGGGTAAAGCAAGTGTCCTTTCTCATTTTTGTTTACAGCAAGCAATTCTAGACTAAACTCCATTAAGTAGAGAGATCCTGACGATCTTTTGCTGTACATAAACAGTATGCTCACTGTAAACACAATGAGGGAGGTAGGAAGTGGACATCACCAAAAACTACACAAAAATGAATACTGGCCACTACATATTTTGATGAAGCAGATCATTAGATCAAGAAAAGTAAGAGATATTTTGAATACCTAGTGAGATAAGCTAAAGTTAAAAAATGATGCTACCTCATTTCTGATTTCACAATATTGAATGATACACAGATTGATTTTTCAACCAGAAGTGGAAGCTCATTTAGAAGTTCTGCTTGAGGGGAAAAAAAAACTGTTTGCATATATAATTGGTGAATGACCTACAGTCATTTTGGTTTTAACTTAATTCTCCATGTTTACAAAACTTTCAGTCTGTTCCCTATGCACTAGAAAAGAGGTTTTATGTTCCATAGCTTTCTGTTATACCATCATTACACCTTTGCTGGAATAGAAAATGGATGTGAGTAAGTTTGTGATATGTGATCTTTTCAATATCTATTTTAACAAACCCCTTAAATTATTTAACTTCAGTCTTCAGTGGGTTTTCTCCAAAAATATTGTTAAAAAGCTATCCATTACCTATGTTTCAAGTATAAATGACTAGTCTTTGGTGCTCACTTTAGCATATCAGAAACATATCAACTTATGATTATAACTTACCCAACACATCTGGATTACTGGTTTCCTCTTTCAGGTTGATAGAGATTTGTTGACTGATTAAGGGCATCAAAGCTTTATGCTGCTATCAGATCAGATCAGATCAGTCGCTCAGTCGTGTCCGACTCTTTGCGACCCCATGAACCGCAGCACGCCAGGCCTCCCTGTCCATCACCAACTCCCGGAGGTCACTCAGACTCGCATCCATCGAGTCAGTGATGCCATCCAGCCATCTCATCCTCTGTCGTCCCCTTCTCCTCCTGCCCTCAATCCCTCCCAGCATCAGAGTCTTCTCCAATGAGTCAAGTCTTCGCATGAGGTGGCCAAAATACTGGAGTTTCAGCTTTAGCATCATTCCTTCTAAAGAAATTCCAGGATTGATCTCCTTCAGAATGGACTGGTTGGATCTTCTTGCAGTCCAAGGGAATCTCAAGAGTCTTCTCCAACACCACAGTTCAAAAGCATCAATTCTTCGGCGCTCAGCCTTCTTCACAGTCCAGCTCTCACATCCATACATGACCACAGGAAAGACCATAGCCTTGACTAGGCAAACCTTTGTTGGTAAAGTAATGTCTCTGCTTTTGAATATGCTATCTAGGTTGGTCATAACTTTCCTTCCAAGGAGCAAGCGTCTTTTAATTTCTTGGCTGCAGTCACCATCTGCAGTGATTTTGGAGCCCAGAAAAGCAAAGTCTGACACTGTTTCCACTGTTTCCCCATCTATTTCCCATGCAGTGATGGGACCAGATGCCATGATCTTCGTTTTCTGAATGTTGAGCTTTAAGCCAACCTTTTCACTCTCCACTTTCACTTTCATCAAGAGGCTTTTTAGCCCCTCTTCACTTTCTGCCATAAGAGTCGTGTCATCTGCATATCTGAGGTTATTGATATTTCTCCCGGCAATCTTGATTCCAACTTGTGTTTCTTCCAGTCCAGCATTTCTCATGATGTACTCTGCATATAAGTTAAATAAACATGGTGACAATATGCAGCCTTGACGTACTCCTTTTCCTATTTGGAACCAGTCTGTTGTTCCATGACCAGTTCTAACTGTTGCTTCCTGACCTGCATACAGATTTTTTAAGAGGCAGATCAGGTGGTCTGGTATTCCCATCTCTTTCAGAATTTTCCACAGTTTATTGTGATCCACACAGTCAAAGGCTTTGGCATAGTCAATAAAGCAGAAATAGATGTTTTTCTGGAACTCTCTTGCTTTTTCTATGATCCAGCGGATGTTGGCAATTTGATCTCTGGTTCCTCTGCCTTTTCTAAAACCAGCTTGAACATCAGGAAGTTCACGGTTCACATATTGCTGAAGCCTGGCTTGGAGAATTTTGAGCATTACTTTACTAGCATGTGAGATGAGTGCAATTGTGCGGTAGTTTGAGCACTCCTTGGCATTGCCTTTCTTTGGGATTGGGATGAAAACTGACCTTTTCCAATCTTGTGGCCACTGCTGAGTTTTCCAAATTTGCTGGCATATTGAGTGTAGCACTTTCACAGCATCATCATTCAGGATTTGGAATAGCTCCACTGGAATTCCATCACCTCCACTAGCTTTGTTCGTAGTGATGCTTTCTAAGGCCCATTTGACTTCACATTCCAAGATGTCTGGCTCTAGGTCAGTGATCACATCATCATGATTATCTGGGTCTTGAAGCTCTTTTTTGTACAGTTCTTCTGTGTATTAGGCTTATTTAAACCCTAGAAAAGAGCATCAGTCAGTTTCCCTTGACCTTGATAGATTTCTTATAGCTATGCTGGAGGACAGAGACCAAAGAGACGATTTTAAATATGTGTTTTGGAAAACTGGAGACTCTACCACAGCAAGAATTACATTCCTGAGTTGGCTTTTAAAGCCAAATTACAGTTTCAGAAGTCATATCAAGCATAATCCCATAAATGACCTCCTGGTTAAAAAGATCTTTCTTGGTCATTGTAAGACTTAGTAAAGAAAAAGAAAAAAATGGGAGGAAGGAAGGAAGAAAGGAAAGAAGAAAATGACCTTCTTTGATTTTTTCCGTTGACTTGTGGCGAAAAAGAATCCATGATGGGTGTCGATGCCATAACAGCTTCAGTTAGTCCCCAAACTTCTGTCAGTTTTCTGAGACTAAATGTGAGGAGAGAGGAGTGGAAGTGAGGAGTGAATTTCATTTCAATAAATCCATTTCTTCTGTTTCTAAAGTAGAATATTCAGCTTATACACATATTATCAGACCCATTATGTTCTGCTGACATTTCCTTAGGAACAGCATCATTCTTACTGCAAATATATATCCAGGTGGTTGAATTCACCTATGCCTTGGGTATGTTGTTGATTTCATTTTTCCAAAGGAAAATAAATTTTCCTAATTAGTAATAATGTTTAAAGTTACTGCTCAGTATTTAAAATCCTCCTTCAGTTTGAATTCCTCATGAGAATCAACTCCATCCTTAATGGATGGTGCCGTCTCCACCATTATACATCTCCCTCACTGTTCCTCAGGCTTAGATTTTGAAGGTGAAGACAGGCATTGGTGTGTAGAAGTTTTAGCTGACAGAATGGGGCAGAAAAGAATAATATTGTGGAATCCAGAGATATGTTAAGATAAAGCACGAGTTATAAGGGATGGTTAGAGAACATATCCATGCCTTCATACATGAAAGATACATACTCTTAAAAAATCAATATGCTGTTCCTCAGTGTCTGTTAGAAAAAAAAGCCAAAAGAAGCAGAACATACTTTATTATGAATTATATTGTATATTAATAGAAGTCTTCTAGACAAGCACAGATATGAATGAGCAACTGTACTTGATTTCCAATATGCTAAAAACAAAAACTCAACACCCACAAAAGTACCAAATGAATACTATTTTTTGAAGTCAGCATTTACTTCTATTGGCGGTGAAGACAACTCCAAATTATTCATCACTGTTAAAGAACATATCAAAATACAGAACTGCTTAATTTAAAAAAACTAAGTGCCATTATTGCTATCAATACCAATTTACTCCAAAAGTAATGCAAATGGAAATGTACTTCAGTGATCGAATATCCTTGTTTTGACTGTTTCTCTGATGGGAACACCCATTCCCAGACCATACTGCAGGTCACCTGTAGGGTAACATATATGACTTCTTTGCTACACACCTACAGTGCTTCAGGTTTTTCTGTTACCAAATACTGACAAGTGTCCAGGGGTTCCTTATTTCCCTCTCACCTGTGTTTTTCAAAACCCCATATGACTGATAATATAAATACTACTAAGAAAAGGAGGAAAGTTATGACCAACCTAGATAGCATATTCAAAAGCAGAGACATTACTTTGCCAACAAAGGTTCGCCTAGTCAAGGCTATGGTCTTTCCTGTGGTCATGTATGGATGTGAGAGCTGGACTGTGAAGAAGGCTGAGCGCCGAAGAATTGATGCTTTTGAACTGTGGTGTTGGAGAAGACTCTTGAGAGTCCCTTGGACTGCAAGGAGATCCAACCAGTCCATTCTGAGGGAGATCAGTCCTGGGATTTCTTTGGAAGGAATGATGCTAAAGCTGAAACTCCAGTATTTTGGCCACCTCATGCGAAGAGTTGACTCATTGGAGAAGACTCTGATGCTGGGAGGGATTGGGGGCAGGAGGAGAAGGGGACGACAGAGGATGAGATGGCTGGATGGCATCACTGACTTGATGGATGTGAGTCTGAGTGACCTCCGGGAGTTGGTGATGGACAGGGAGGCCTGGCGTGCTGCAGTTCATGGGGTCGCAAAGAGTCGGACACGACTGAGCGACTGATCTGATCTGAAGAAAAGGAGAATAAACACAATGTAAAAAGAAAAAGGAATGGGAGAGTTTATAATTTAACACAATGTAAATATCAGAACATCTCAATTATTCAAAGTGTGATGCATTTTAAGTGCATATTATTTTTTTAAAACTATCTACTTCTGATTCCAATAAGGGGCTTCCCGGGTGGCTCAAATGGAAAAGAATCTGCCTGCAAGTGCCCGAGATGTGGGTTCAGTCCCTGGACTGGGAAGATCCCCTGCAGAAGGAAATGGCAACCCAATCCAGTATTCTTGCCTGGAGAAGCCCATGGACAGAGAAGCCTGGTGTGCTACAGTCCATGGGGTCACAAAAGAGTCAGACAGGACTTGAGACTAAGCAATAACAACAACAAATATACAATAAACAGGAAGTAAATATTGGTAACCATCAACAGAGAAAGAAGCTTTACACAATTTCTTACCCTCAGAACCCACCTAGGGAGAGAAAAATTTCATCTTCTTAGCATTTCAACTTAAGAAATTCAGTGTCTATTTCAAATTTAAGAATCTAAAAAATTAAGAGTATTACAACCAAAGAAAACTTCAATTCTATAGTAGGTAACTAACTATATACATTTTTTAAAAAAGATTTAATCACATCACAGTTTTAAGTATTACATTATATAAAGTAAGACAGGCCAATAAAATTGCAGGTTAAATTATTATGCAAAAGTATCTCACAAAAATAACACACGATTCTGTTAATCATACCACAGTTAAACATTATTGCAACAATGGCAAATAATAAAATATTTATTTACAAAATAGCTTTCAATATCAGGAAATTAAATTTTTGTTTTTTTCTTAAGCTGGGACAAATGCTATAGAGACATAAATTTTCCTATTAACCTAATTTTTGTAATTCCAAGCTATCTTTGAAATTTTCTAAGCATCACAATATTTTTATTTGCTTCATATGAAACACTGAAAGGGAAGATTTATAAAGTAAAACTATTTTCATCTTTTTTGCATTTATTTTCAAAAATTTAAATTTGCTCTTCCCATTTTATTCCTCTTAAATTACTGTGTCTCAAGAAAGATTTATATTGATGAAGAATAATTTTCCAGAAATCAAATGAGTAGAAGGAAATTTTACCAAACTGAAAAATGTGATAATTTGTTTGAACAACCTACAGTTGGCAAATATAAATTGTAAATATTTAAGGATTACAGCATGAAAATTATATATATATAGTGAAATTATTACAATTAAGCTAATTCACATATCCATCAATCCATCACCTCACATAATTACAATGTGTGTGTGTGTGTGTGTGTGTGTGTGTGGTGAGATCACATCAGATCTACTGAACTGTTAACAAATTTCAGAATGCAATAAATGAAGTATTATTAACTATGGTCACCATGCTGTATATTAGATCCCTAGATTTTATTCATCTTATAGTGTTTGTGTCCTTTCACCAAAATTTCCCTGTTTCCCTCAGTCCCAGCCCCTAGCAACCACCAGTCTACTCTTCACTTCGGAGTGTGATGTTTTTAGATTCCCAGTATAAGTGACATCATTAATATTTGCTTTTCTGTGTTCATCTTATTTTACTTAGTATAATGTCCTGTGGGTTCATCCATGTTGTTATATGGCAGTATTTTCCTTTTTTTAATGAACGAATAACATTCCATTTTGTATCTATGCCACATTTTCTTTATCCATTCATCTGCACATAGACATTTAGGTTATTTCCTTATCCTGGCTATTGGGAATAATACTGCAATAAACATTGGAGTGCAGATATCTCTTTGGGATACTTATTTCATTTCCCTTGGATATATGCCCAGAAGTGGGATTATTGGATGATATAATAGTTATATTTTACAATTTTTGAGGAAACTACATACTATTTTTCATTGTGGCTATACCAATTTTGGAGGAGGAAATGGCAGCACACGCCAACATTCTTGCCTGGAAAATTTCATGGATAGAGGAACCTGGCAGATTACAGTCTATGTGTCGTAGAGTTGGGCACAGCTGAGCATACAGCTTTACATTACCAATTTACATTCCCAACAACAGTATACAAGAGTGGCATTTACTCTATACCCTTATGAGTCTGTGCTACTTTTCCTTGTTTTGGTAATAGCCAAGCTATATCTCATTGTGTTCTTGATTTGCATTTCTGGAATGATTAGCGGTATAAAGAACAGTCTCATATACCTTTTGGTCATTTGAATGTCTTCTTTGGAAAAATGTCAAATCAGGTTCTTTGCTGATTTTTTTTTTTTTTTTTTTTGATTATTTGGTTTTTTGCTCAGAGTTGCATGAAGTGCTTATGTATTGTGGATATGAACACCTTAGCAGAGAGTTTGCAAATATTTTCTCATTTTATGTATTATCTTTTCATTGTATACTTTCTTTTTATGTGCAGAACCTTTTTAATCTGATATGTCATTTGTTTACAGTATTTTTTGCTTTTGTTGCTAATGCTTTTGGAGCCACACACCCCCCAAAATAATTATCAAGGTTAATGTCAAAGAGTTTCCCTATATTTTATTCTAGGAGATTTATAATTTCAGGTTTCACATTTAATCTTCTTTTGACATTAGTAGGTTTTATTATTTTTTAATTTTTATTTTAGTATAGTCAGTTTATAATGTGTTAGTTTCAGGTGTACAGGAAAGTAAATAGTTGTACATACACATGTATCCACTCTTTTTCAGATTCTTTTCCCATATAGGCCATTACAGAGTATTGAGTAGAATTCCCTGTGCTATTATATGGTAGGTCCTTATTAGTTATCTGTTTTATATATAATAGTGTGTATATGTCAATCCTAATCTCCCAATTTATCCCTCCTCCCCTTACCTATGGTTACCATAAGTTTGTTTTCTAGATCTGTAATGCTATTTCTTTTTGGTAGATAAGTTCATTTGTACCCGTTTTTAGATTCTACATATAAGTGATATCATGTTTGTCTTTCTCTGACTTACTTCACTTAGTATGAAGAGTACACTACTCTTCTTTATCCATTCCTCTGTTTCTATCAACATTTAAAAGGTTGCTCTCATGGCCTGGCTATTGTAAATAGTGTTGCAGTGAACATTGGGATATATGTGACTTTTTGAATTATGGTTTTCTCCGGGTATATGCCCAGGAATGGGATGGCTGGATCATATGGTAACTCTATTTTTAGTTTTTTAATGAATCTCCATTCTGTTCTCCATAGTGGCTGTACCAACTTACATCCCCAGAATCTCTATACTATTCTCTGTAGTGTCTGTACCAGTTTACATCCCCATCAACAGTGTAGGAGGGTTCACTTTTAAGTTTTTTATTTTGAGTTGATTTTTATGGATGGTGTTAGATAAAAGTCTAATTTCATCCTTTTGTATGTGGATATCCAAAACCAAATGGGGCTGTAGCCAAGTTTGTAAGGGATGTGGCTATTTCCTGATCTGTATCCAGAAGCAGTTTACTAGCCCTTCATCTGGGTGTGGGCTGACCTTAAATAATGTTCATTCTCAGCACCCTTGTCAAAGACAGTCAATCATATATGTGTGAATTTTTTCTGGACCCTATTCTACTCCCATATTACTTTGATTACTATACATTTGTAATATAATACAAATTTATAATAATTATTGATAGGTAAGTACTTCCCCTTGTCATTTTGTTAAATGTTTTCTGACTGCTTTGTAGTTCCTTTGACCCTTTGATGGGGTTTTGAGGTTTTGCTTTAATTCCTTTATCTTCTTTATATCTAGCACAGATTTTCTTTTTGATTATCATGAGACTTACATAAGATATCCCACAACAGTATATTTTAAGCTGAAAACAACTTACCTTTGCACACAAAAACTCCACCCTTTTACTCTCCACCAAGTTTTATGTTATTGATGTTACTACTTACATCTCTTTGCAATGTGTATCCAGGGGCTGGAGAGGGGCTGCAGCCAGGCCATGGAATGCTTCAGGGTGCATAGCTGAGACTGAGGTTGTTGAGCCTGTTACCCAAGGCACAGGCAGGTGTGGATCCTCCCAAGTCCTTCAGTGGATTGTGCTGGTGGCAGGACCAAAATCAAATGGGGCTATCAAATAGGGCTATAGCCAAGTTTGCCAAGGTTGTGACTCTTTGCTGGTCTATAGTCAGAACCACACTCCACAAGCCTGTTATCTGGGCATGGGCCGGCCTTAAATGATGCTCTTCTGTCTAGGGCTCCACTGGGGTTTCACAACTCTCTACCTGGATCCCAAAGTTCCCACAAAGGCACTTTTGTTCATGAAAGACTGCCAAATTATTGTTGGAGTGAAGGAATATGAGCAGGGAAACTTCTATCCTGCCATCTTACTGATGTCCTAGTCAAACAATTTTTTAAAAGCATGTCTAAATAAAACAAAATAGAACTTCATATTTTAGTACATGCAGATTTTTTTTTCTCTCAATAAACGCAGTGAACTAATAGCAAAAGAAAGTAAATAGATTTAAGCTGAAATTCTCTCATTCTTCTCTATATACCACCCAGTCATAAGCTACACCAAGTTTGGGGAAATTAGATTAAATATGTTAACAACTGGATATATCTTCTCCAAGTAATAGAGATGTAGTGTTATAAGAAAATTACACTTCTTAACTTCTGTCCATAATCAACAAGCCTAGAGCCAAGGAAAAAGTTATGGTATTTATTTCATTGCTACTCATCTATGTCTTTTGGACAGTGATACACATATTCACATTTTTACTTGTTTGTTTAACTAGATACTAAATAATATTTAAAAGCAAATAAAAAATAAATTGAGAAAAGATGCTTCAAATTATTGTGTAATTGAACACACAAGTTGCTGTTGTGATTTCTTAGTTAAAACTGTAAAATCAAACAAGCACAGTGTGATCATCTTTATTTTACCCTTTGTGAGAAGCTGAGAGCCTTAACTCCAGTTGCACTAAGAAAACATTTTAAATGTTGTCACCATGCCAAAGCAGCAACCAGAACAGTTCTGTCTGTAGTCTCAGGCCAGGGAGCATTTTCCATTTCATAACTTGTTCCCCAGATGTATGATCATACCTCATATACACAGAAAACAGAACAATAAGCCCTTAAATATGCTCCGAGGCATTTTTTCACAAGGGCTGATTTACAAGACAACATGTCTGCTTAAAGAATTATTCTCTTGCTTTCTGTTTATTCTCAAATTAGCCATTTCCCATAAAATTAAAACACATGAAAATACCCCTCACATGGTCAGTTTATTTGGAAATCCTTTCTCTGTGTTTAGACACTAAGTTTTCATAAGCTCAAACTCCAAGTGGGCTTTAATAGTTTTTTTCTCTGTAAGCATGTTTGCTGGTAGCAAATTTGCTAGAAGGCTTTCTGTCTGTTGCTGGAATATGACAGTGACTATGTGTCCAAAATAATGAAATATTTGCCACCCCATAATTCCTTTAATTAATGCTACAAAGTGGGCAACTTTATCACAGTCTCATGGAGAGATTATGGATTCATGGACAATGCAGACATCCTGGAAATCTAGTTAACATGTTTCTGAAAACAATGCACATGAAAGAACCCGGATCTACACTGAATCTTCTTAGAGCAGTCTCAATCCAGACTAGCAGAAACCATTCCTGCCAAGAAAGAAATATCTTCAAGATTCATAAAAATTTATTTTCTCTAAGAAAGCTATTGTAACAATAAAATATCAAATCCAAGAAAACAGTATCTACCCTGGTGGCTTAGACGATAAAGAATCTGCCTGCGATGCTGGAAACCCATGTTTGATCCCTGGGTTGGGAAGGCCCCTGGAGAAGGGAATGGCTACCCGCTCCAGGATTCTTGCCTGGAGAATCTGATGGACAGAGGAGCCTGGCAGGCTACAGTCCACAGGGTCACAAAAAGTCAGACAGGACTGAGCAACTCACACTTTCACTTTATACTTTCAATGAGCTGTGTCTTTTGGAAACTTTTGAATGCAATTAAGAATCAACCATGTTGTACAACTTTATAGTTTCCGTTCATGTAACAAAGTGAATGCTACCTTCCTTGGATAGCATTCAGTATCAAATAGCATTTAGTATCCAGATAGCATCTGGATACTAAAATAACTTCATTTTCAGAAAAAAATTTGAAATCAATAGCAGTTTCTTCCCAACAATTGTGCACTGTAGATGGAAATGTTCTGAAATATATATACCCTTCCAAGTTATGGTCGATATTATTATATTTTAAAGTCCAAATGCCACATTTCAATGAAGCTAAATATTTAAAGTTAGGAGTACAAGACTGTATAATTTGTTATTAATAATTGAGTGATACAAAGAGCAGTGAGCTAGAGTACATTAATGAATATTTGTGTTTGCCTAGATCCCTGCCCTTCAGTAACAGTATCTAAAATATCTCTTGTGGATCCTTACTTCGTTCAGTCCATATGACTGTGCTCCTGGATCCATAGCTGGGCACTTGCACAAAGGAAGAAACCACTTTAGAATAGAGCAGTGAAAGTGAAAGTCACTCAGTTGTGTCCAACTCTTTGTGACCCCATGGACTATACAGTCCGTGGCATTCTCCCGGCTAGAATACTGGACTCTGTAGCTGTCCCCTTGTCTAGGGTCACTCAGTTGTGCAGGGGTGCTTGGTCATGCAGGGTCACTCAGTTGTGTCTGACTTTGCGACCCCATGGACTATACAGTCCAGGGAATTCTCCAGGCTAGAATGTTGGAGTGGGTAGCTTCTCCCTTCTCCAGGGGATCTTCCCAACCCAGGGATCAAACCCATATCTCCTGCATTGCAGGTGGATTCTTTACCAGCTGAGCCACCAGGGAAGCCCAAGAATACTGGAATGGGTAGCCTATCCCTTCTCCAGCAAATCTTCCTGACCCAGGAATCAAACCAGGGTCTCCTGCACTGTAGGCGGATTCTTTACCAGCTGAGCTAGGAGGGGAATCTCTATTCATAGAATAGAGTGGTGGTTCTCTAAATATAGTCCTCAAGCAGCAGGGTCATAATCAAATGAATATTTGTGAGAGATGCAGATCCCTAGGCTCCAGCCCAGATATACTGAAACAAAACCTCTGGCTGTGAGACCCAGCCGTCTAACCATGCTGTTACATTTTTGCCAACATGACTTTATTCCCCAAATTCTCTGCGCTGGCAACATTATTAACCTCTTGATGAATGCTTGAGTTTGATCCTTTCTTCAAGGACTAAATCCAAAAGCTTTCTCTTCTGTGATGTCATTCTTGATTGTGTTTATTCATTATCTTCTTTGAATTTCATGTTCACTTATATATGCCTCTTCCAGCCATTTAAAAATGTCTTGTTTTATTATCTCTGTGCATATCTTATTTATCTAATTAGTTTAAAACTACTCACAGAACAAAAAGACATATCCATGATTGTTACCCCAAATATATGTACTGATGAATGAATTAATATACAGAGTTCAAAACAAAGTAAGGTGGATGGATGAATTAGAATATCTGAAAAGAAACTTTTTTAGGCACAAAATAATTTGAAAAGTCCTTCTAAAGATCCCACTCAGTATTCCTCTCTAATACCCTTAATAATTAAAAGTTGATTAAAAGTTTACAAGACTTGTTAATGAATTTAGCTTCTTCTGAAATATATTTTATATTTTTAGGTTGTTTAATATTGGAGTTTTAAATTGCTACCCATTTCCCATTAATGGTGAATCTATCTCTGGCCTTAGAATATAATAAAGTGAAACAAAAAGAACCTTGGACAGGGGCCTTCCCTGGCGGTCCAGTGGTTACGACTTCACCTTCCAGTGTAGGGGGTATGGGTTCAATCCCTGGTCAGGGAGCAAAAATCCCACATACCCTGTGGCCAAAAACATAAAAGAAATGTAATATTGTAAAAAATTCAATAAAGACTTTTTAAAAAGATCATTATTTTTAAAATCTCAAAGAAATAAATAAAGAACCTCGGGCAAAACTGAAATTAACTTCAAGAATGAGCTTCTATATCCATAAGCAAATCATCTAACGCTTTGAACCTTATTTTTTCCTCAGAATGATTAACACATCTCTCCAACATTTAAAATACTATGGTTTATATTTGTGTTATTATGTGGCTAATGAACAAGGCAAGTAAATACATATGCTAAAATTTAGAGTGCTGCAGTAGTTGTATATTTTCCATAGACTTGAAGATTTCTGGGATTGCATTAAACTGTAATTGAACTCATATAATAATTGAATAAACATCTCAGAGCTGTGGTGATAATGGTAGATCAAGTTACAAGAAGCACTAAAGAAAGGATATTAAGTAAAATGTCATCTTTCCAATACTAAACTGTTTTTATTATAATTAAAATCAGTAGGAATCATAGAATAATGACTTCTGGAAACCATTAAGAAGCAAAGGATTATTTGAGTCATATAATAATCTTTGTTAGTCTGAAATTATAAAAGGTTCTAAAACATCTTACTCTTGATGAGTCTGGACCAATCATAAGATGAATTTGATTGTATATATGTTAATATATTTTAAGATAAAAAATGATTAGCTTCCATATTACAGATACAGGTGAAAATTGGATATGAACTCTGATTGATGACCTTGGCAAGTTAAAACCTGGAGTTATTAAGTAAACATGAGAAACCCTTAGAGAAAAATATAACATGTGGAGACAATGTCAAATTCCATGAAGGAAAGGGTTAGGAAAAGGGGTTGGGTGGCTATTTGCCTGGAAACATATATATTGGGTTTAGGAAGGAGGGGGGAAGTATACCTTAGTTTTCCTTTTACATTCATTTATTAATTGTTCACAAATGTTTAACACCAATATTGTTCCAAGCACTAAGCTAGGAATTGAGGATACAAAAATGAAAGATATGGAAAGAAATCCTACGCCCTTAATAAAGTTAATATGTTATAGAATGTTTACTTTTTAGAGTTTCTAGAATCTCAAGGTTTGGAAAGTTTATGGAACTATCAAAGCCAAAATTGTGGACTCCAAGAGGATGTAGTGTAAACAAATTGTACTGTACTTACAAAGGAATCCTAATTACTTGTTTCTATCACTCAAGGCGAGGCCTAGTCACAAAAAATTAAATAAATAAATAAAAATAGACACCATGTGACTCAATTAGCCTGCTTTCTCAAGGTCCTCACTGCTCTTGGAACACCAAGCATGAACTGCAAAGTTTTTGATGATCCTGTTCCTGCCTCTTCGTTCAGTCTACTCTTTACACACTGCATGCAACAGGCTACTTACAATTTATAATTTCTCAAGTTAGTTTTGTGTGTGTGTGATTTTATGAAAACTTTTCCATTGTTTAAATGCTCTCCTCTCACAGAGTTACAAAATCCTTACTTAACCCTGCAAAGGATTCTCTTTAGGATAACAATGGAATGAAAGGGAGCATCGTTATTCTAATTAAGGATAGAAACAAAAGCCTACAGCCAACTTTTAACTTAATGGTGAAATATGGCAATCTTTTCTACTCTGAGACTGGCAAAGAGATAACTGAGTGAGACAACTAGCCAGTGTATTAAAATAACAAGAAGAAAAAAATCCTGTCGTTATTCACAGCTGATTATATGTAGAAAATCCAAGTATATCTATGGAAAATCTATCAGAATTATGAAGTGAAACTGACTGAGTGAATCAACATGATAAGACATGTATATTTCTCTTTACCTGCCTAAAATCAGAAAATCAAATTTTTTAAAAAATCACTTAAAATCATACTTAGATACTAAGTGGGCTTCCCATGTGGTGCTAGTGGTAAAGAACTTGCCTGTCCATGCAGGAGACATAAGAGACATGGGTTTGGTCCCTGAGTCAGTAAGATTCCCTGGAGGTGGGCATGACAACCCATTCCAGTATTCTTATCTGGAGAATCCCATGGACAAATGAGCCTGGTGGGCTACAGTCCCTGGGGTTGCAAAGAGTTGGACATGACTGAAGTGACTTAGCACACACGCACAGATGCTAAATATCTAATTAGGATCTACAACATGCCCAGTCCCTCCATGGAAAAATTAAATCAACTCTGCTAGAAAAGTTAAAGAAGAATTAAATAAAAAGATGTACGATGTTCATGAATTGAAACACTCAGTATAAAAATACCAAATATTTCCACATTGTTCCATGGAATCAGCGCAATTGAAATAACCAGGGCAGATCTGTGTATTAGTTTGAAAACTAACCAGTTCACCTTGATATGTTCACTCCATAAATTCATTGAGCTGCATATATGATCTGTGTACTTTTCTACATATACATTATACTTCAGTATTTTAAAATCTAAAATGCATGTATTTCTCAGGGAAAAAAAAAGTATTTTATTTCATTCATAATTTTTCTCTATGAATAGTTTTTTTTTTTCAATCAAGCATAGGGTTTCAGCTTTTTACATCTTTATTATAACAGTTTTTAAATGAAGTGTGGAACATAGTCTTTTTTCAGGCCTGCTCTAAAATCAGATTAGGTGAGATATATATTTTTGGCATTTATGAATGAAAACAAAAGGAACATATGATATAAACATGTTCTGAGAGAGTCATTGACTTGTTGAAAGCTCATAAGACAGATGTTCCCATTTTATACAACACTTTTCCCAACTTTAAACCTGTCCATTCCATAAATTGTTGAATTTAACAACTAAGTATTTTGCAATCTGGTCTCCTGGGAGAATTTTAGGCAAATAACCAATAATCCCAATTTAATAAATGAATTTGTCAAAATTTAGCCTAGCTATCAGTTATGGTCATCTTGTGCTTTGAGATTTAGATCATGTTGGCTCAAGTCCTTATAACAAGTGTTACAGGTTTCCAATGTCCTAGGTAAGTTTTCTATCAATGTTCTGAGAAATCATATTTTCACCTCATTTCCTGTTCTTTTTGGCAAAGTTACTTTAGTGTCTTTGAGTGCTGTGGTTGTTTTTTCTTCTCTGGTCTGCATTTTTCAATCTCATTTGCTGCATTAACTTTGCATACACATAATATATTCATTTTGTTTTAAATGACTAACTGTGATATCTTGGTAAAATTTATATTAAGCTTAAAAAATTATGTGAATGTGTTTCTTTCTTCCAAAAAGATATTGGGGGCTCAACCTGGGTCAGTCAGATCAGATGTTCTAAGTAATATAAATGCCATGTTACTAATGCTTCCTAGGCTTTTCATCTCTACTCAGCATTTGAAAAGAGTGTTGATAATCACATGAAAAATATTCTCTAACTATACATTATCCTCTTCAAAATACCACATTCAGCATATCATTTATGATTTAGGATGAAAATAACCACTAAGTATGGTGAGAACTGAGTATTGTTTTTGCTTTGGCTCCATCCCTTCATTCTTTCTGAAGTTATTTCTCCACTGATCTCCAGTAGCATATTGGGCACCTACTGACCTGGGGAGTTCCCCTTTCAGTATCCTATCATTTTGCCTTTTCATACTGTTGATGGGGTTCTCAAGGCAAGAAAGCTGAAGTGGTTTGCAATTCCCTTCTCCAGTGGACCACATTCTGTCAGACCTCTCCACCATGACCCATCCATCTTGGGTGGCCAGACATGGCATGGCTTAGTTTCACTGAGTTACACAAAGCTGTGGTCCATGTGATCAGATTGGCTAGTTTTCTGTGACTATGGTTTCAGTGTGTCTGCCCTCTGATGCCCTCTCACAACACCTACAGTCTTACTTGGGTTTCTTTTATCTTGGATGTGGGGTATCTCTTCATGACTGCTCCAGCAAAGTGTAGACGCTGCTCCTTACCTTGGACCAGGGGTATCTCCTCATGGCTGCCCCTCCTGACCTTGAATATGGAGTAGTTCTTCTTGGCCCTCCTGCACCCTCGCAACTGCCGCTCCTTGGACGTGGGTTTGCTCCCAGTGATAGAAGCAAGGTCCAGTGATGTAAAGAGCAATATTACATAGGAACCTGGAATGTGAGGTCCATAAATCAAGGAAAATTGGAAGTGGTCAAATAGGAAATGGCAAGAGTGAACATCGACATTCTAGGAATCAGTGAACTAAAATGGACTGGAATGGGTGAATTTAAACTCAGATGAGCATAATATCTACTACTGTGGGCAGGAATCACTTAGAAGAAATGTAATACACATTATGGTCAACAAAAGAGTCCGAAATGCAGTACTTGGATGCAATCTCAAAAAACGACAGAATGATCTCTGTTGGCTTCCATGGCAACCATTCAATATCACGATATCCAAGCCTATGCCCCAAGCAGTAACCCTGAAGAAGCTGAAGTTGAATGGTTCTATGAAGACCTACAAGACCTTTTAGAAATAATACCCCAAAAAGATGTCCATTTCCTTATAGGGGACTGGAATGCAAAAGTAGGAGGTCAAGAAACACCTGGAGTAACAGGCAAATTTGGCCTTGGAATACAGAATGAAGCAGGACAAAGGCTAATAGGGTTTTGCCAAGAAAATGCACTGGTCATAGCAAACACCCTCTTCCAAAAACACAAGAGAAGACTCTACACATGGACATCACCAGATGGTCAACACTGAAATCAGATTGATTATATTCTTTGCGGCCAAAGATGGAGAAGCTCTATACAGGCAGCAAAAACAAGACCAGGAGTTGACTGTGGCTCAGACCACGAACTCCTAATGGCCAATCAGACTGAAATTGATGAAAGTATAAGGAATACCACTAGACCATTCAGGTATGACCTAAATCAAATCCCTTATGATTATACAGTGGAAGTGAGACTGATATGATAGACAGAGTGCCTGATGAACTATGGACGGAGGTTTGTGACATTGTACAGAAGACAGGGATCAAGACCATCCCCATGAAAAAGAAATGCAAAAAAGCAAAATGGCTGTCTGAGGAGGCCTTACAAATAGCTGGGAAAAGAAGAGAAGCAAAAGGCAAAGGAGAAAAGGAAAGATAGAAGCATCTGAATGCAGAGTTCCAAAGAATAGCAAGAAGATATAAGAAAGCCTTCATTGGTGATCAATGCAAAGAAATAAAGGAAAACAACAGAATGGGAAAGACTAGAGATCTCCCCAAGAAAATTAGAGATACCAAGGGAAAATTTCATGCAAAGATGGGGTCAAGAAAGGACAGAAATGATATAGACCTAACAGAAACAGAAGATATTAAGAAGAAGTGGCAAAAAAACACAGAAGAACTGTACAAAAAAGATCTTCATGATCCAGATAATCACAATGGTGTGATCACTCACCTAGGGCCAGACATCCTGGAACATGAAGTCAAGTGGGCCTTAGAAAGCATCACTACGAACAAAGCTAGTGGAGGTGATGGAATTCCAGTGGAGCTATTTCAAATCCTGAAAGATGATGCTGTGAAAGTGCTGCACTCAATATGCCAGCAAATTTGGAAAACTCAGCAGTGGCCACAGGATTGGAAAAGGTCAGTTTTCATCCCAAACCCAAAGAAAGGCAATGCCAAAGAATGCTCAAACTACCGCACAATTGCACTCATCTCACACGCTAGTAAAGTAATGCTCAAAATTCTCCAAGCCAGGCTTCAGCAATATGTGAACCGTGAACTTCCTAATGTTCAAGCTGGTTTTAGAAAAGGCAGAGGAACCAGAGATCAAACTGCCAACATCCGCTGGATCATGGAAAAAGCAAGAGAGTTCCAGAAAAACATCTATTTCTGCTTTATTGACTATGCCAAAGCCTTTGCCTGTGTGGATCACAAGAAACTGTGGAAAATTCTGAAAGAGATGGGAATACCAGATCGCCTGACCTGCCTCTTGAAAAACCTGTATGCAGATCAGGAAGCAACAGTTAGAACTGGACATGGAACAACAGACTGGTTCCAAATAGGAAAAGGAGTACGTCAAGGCTGTATATTGTCACCCTGCTCATTTAACTTCTATGCAGAGTACGTCATGAGAAATGCTGGACTGGAAGAAACACAAGCTGAAATCAAGATTGTTGGGAGAAATATCAATAACCTCAGATATGCAGATGACACCACCCTTATGGCAGAAAGTAAAGAGAAACTCAAAAGCCTCTTGATGAAAGTGAAAGAAGAGAGTGAAAAAGTTGGCTTAAAGATCAACATTCAGAAAAAGAAGATCATGGCATCTGGTCCCATCACTTCATGGGAAATAGATGAAGAAACAGTGGAAACAGTGTCAGACTTTATTTTTCTGGGCTCCAAAATCACTGCAGATGGTGACTGCAGTCATGAAATTAAAAGACGCTTACTCCTTGGAAGGAAAGTTATGACCAAACTAGATAGCATATTGAAAAGCAGAGACATTACTTTGCCAACAAAGGTTCGCCTAGTCAAGGCCATGGTTCTTCCAGTGGTCATGTATGGATGTGAGAGTTGGACTGTGAAGAAAGCTGAGCACCGAAGCATTGATGCTTTTGAACTGTGGTGTTGGATAAGACTCTTGAGAGTCCCTTGGACTGCAAGGAGATCCAACCCATCCATCCTAAAGGAGATCAGTCCTGGATGTTCATTGGAAGGACTGATGCTGAAGCTGAAACTCCAACACTTTGGCCACCTCATGGGAAGAGTTGACTCATTGTAAAAGACCCTGATGCTGGGAGGGATTGGGATGCTGGCAGGAGGAGAAGGGGATGACAGAGGATGAGATGACTGGATGACATCGCCGACTCGATGCACATGACTTTGAGTGAACTCTGGGAGTTGGTGATGGACAGGGAGGCCTGGTGTGCTGTAAATCATGGGGTCACAAAGAGTCGGACACAACTGAGTGACTGAATTGAATTGACTGATGATGAGAACAAATTCTGAGTTAATTTCACATTCAATATTTCATGTAACTATCATGTTCACGTATAACTAGTGCATTTATCAGAATTAGAATTCTTTAATCTATCTTTTAACAACGATCTCAGCTTACTTTGATTATTAATTCAATATCTAAATTTAATTTAGAGATTTATTGAATGTAGAGAATAAAATTTATCATAGTGGAATATATCAGTAATTTGGTTAAAATTCTGTCCAACCCCCAAAGAAAACATTATAAGAACACTCAGGTTAATTGTTGATCTCCAGATATAACTTCTTTTAAAAGTAAATGTCTTTTAGGGTGGTCTCTTCCAGAAATTAAATAAGGACATTAAAGCTGGCCCATAGTAAAGTTTAACTATCTTCCTCAAAGATGGTGTTTTCTACAAATTTTTTAAATGAACAAATGTGAAACACATATTTAAAATATGGAAATAAGAAAAAGTAAAATCAGGTGAATAGTAAAATGCTCTAGTTGATCAATTTATATCATTATTATTCCAAACTTTCCATGTTTGAATTTCTTACCAATCACATTTAATATACATAACATTGGTAAATCCATGGTTAAGTCTTAAGTGAAAGATGCTCAGTCGTGTCTGACTCTTTGCAACCCCATGGATTATAGAGTCCATAGCATTCTCCAGGCCAGAATACTGGAGTGGATAACTTTTCCCTTCTCCAAGGCATCTTCCCAACCCAGGGATTGAACCAATCGATCCCTCATTGCACCACATTCTTTACTAGCTGAGCCACAAGCCCAAGTCCCTGCTGGGGTATAGAAAACGTGCGAAACATTGAAAACTCACAGAACAATGTGTTCTGGACCTTAATAATAAATGAGATTGTTTACTTGACCACTTTATAATCTGGCCATGCATATCAGGTATTCAGCAGACTAGTTAATCTTTCTGGATTCCTCTCAAAACAGCTCTCCCAAAAATGATGTGTTAAAGGAGATCTGTCTCACTGTTTTCTTCTCTTCCTCCTCCTTCTCTTCCATCTTCTTCACCTTCTTCAATTTTTCTAATCTACTCCACGATTAGCTGAGATTAGTAATTAGCAAGCTTTAATTCAGCTTTCTCAGGCAACCATCTAACAAAATACAGAGAACAATGATTAGAATACCCCAAATTACTCACTCACACTTAGCTATCCATTTATCCCCATCGTTGACCAAATTCAAATAGATTCTCCAGGATCTTATACTTGGGGAAATCCCACAGCAGCTACAAAGGAAGAAATATGAAGCTTCAATACACACAAAGAAACCATTGTTACGGTAAATCCATACCTAATACGCATTTATCCAGCGCCACATAGTTGACAGGTATTAGTTATTTATTCAGTGGAATACTGTTTAAAACCAACAGCAGCAGCAGTAGCAAGAAGAGCAGCTTTGTATTGTTTACACCAAAATATTCGGAAATATAAGTATGGCAATTGTGATTATAAAGGAATAGAAAATTATAGCAAAGAGCAAAATGAAAGCTGGTAAAGTTTTATTAAAATTCAACAAAATTGGCTTTAAGGCACAATCTTTACTTAAAGGGTCATGTTATAATGACATTTATTTGAATATCACAAGAATATGTAATAGTTATAAATGTATTCGTACCTACTGCTGCAAAGTCGCTTCAGTTGTGTCCGACTCTGTTCGACCCCATAGACGGCAGCCCACCAGGCTCCCCCATCCCTGGGATTCTCCAGGCAAGAACACTGGAGTGGGTTGCCATTTCCTTCTCCAATGCATGAAAGTGAAAAGTGAAAGTGAAGTCGCTCAGTCGTGTCCAACTCTTAGCGACCCTATGGACTGCAGCCTAGCAGGCTCCGCTGTCCATGGGATTTTCCAGGCAAGAGTACTGGAGTGGGGTGCCATCGCCTTCTCCATTCGTACCTAACATGACTTTAAAATATAGAAGTCAATAAAACTAAAAGATTTAGCCAAATTATAATAACAATAACAGTAAAAAATTTTGCTAAATAATTGCTAGAATACATAAAAAATAGATAAAGATACAAAAGTTGTGTACAACATATTTTTAAATATAGCCCCTGGAATATATAGAATGGTACCTTTAAAAAATACAGTTTAGCAATATTTTCAGGTATACATGTAAGAAACTTTTGCAATAATGACCAATGGTAGGCAGTAAAGTGAGTCTTCAGTTCAGTTCAGCTCAGTCACTCAGTCGTGTCCAACTCTTTGCAACCTCATGAATCTCAGCACACCAGGCCTCCCTGTCCATCACAACTCCCGGAGTTCGCTCAGACTCACATCCAAGGAGTCAGTGATGCCATCCAGCCATCTCATCCTCTGTCGTCCCCTTCTCCTCCTGCCCCCAATCCCTCCCAGCATCAGGGTCTTTTCCAATGAGTCAACTTTTCGCATGAGGTGGCCAAAGTATTGGAGTTTCAGCCTCAGTATCAGTCCTTCCAATGAACATTCAGGACTGATCTCCTTTAGGATGGATGGGTTGGATCTCCTTGCAGTCCAAGGGACTCTCAAGAATCTTCTCCAACACCACAGTTCAAAAGCATCAATGCTTCGGTGCTCAGGTTTCTTCACAGTCCAACTCTCACATCCATACATGACCACTGGAAAAACCATAGCCTTGACTAGATGGACCTTTGTTGGCAACGTAATATCTCTGCTTTTTAGTAGGCTATCTAGGTTGGTCATAACTTTCCTTCCAACGAGTAAGCGTCTTTTAATTTCAAGTGGGTCTTAAAAATGTCAAATGGATGTATTGTTGAAACCCTTCACTGTTCACCTGAAATTATCAAAATATTGTTAATCAGCTATACCCCAATACAAAATAAAAAGTTTTAAGAAATAAAACTCAAAAGAATGCCAGAGAATTGAAGTAATACAGATTTTTCTCTGACCATAATTCATTGTATTTGAAATAGCAAAGCAAAAACATAATAGAAAATGCCATATATATTAATATAAAAGTGTTTTTGTAGATCACCCAAATATTTTAGAAAGTACCATAGTAGACAGTAATAGTTTTGAAACAAATGATAATAAAATGCTACATGCCAACAGTTATTCAGTGTACTGAAGCAGTACTTAAAATACCTACATTTTTAAATGCATTTACCAGATTAGACAAAAAGCTGACACTAATAGTAAGTCTGTATCTGAATTAAACAATAAAGATTGAAAAAGATAATAAGAGCAGAAATTAATAACATAGAAAATAAAATAGATAATCAAGAGAGCAAAAAGCTGTTTCTTAGAAGAAACAGCTTATAATAAAATTGATAAATCTCTGGCTTCCCAGTGGCTCAGCAGAAAAAATCCACCTGCAGTGCAGGACATGTGGGTTCCATCACTGGGTCAGGGAGATTCCCTGCAGAAAGAAATGGCAACCCACTCCAGTATTCTTGAATTGCAAATATTGGCACCAGTAAGTTTTTGGCTTTATTGAGATCACTAGCCCCAGTCATTCTCTTCCAGATTTAAAAAAAAAAAAAAAAAAGTGTATTTCTGTATTTTCATAACTAAAAAGAAAATAACATTTTTCTATTTTACATTTAGAGATTCCCAGGTGGCTCAGTGGTAAAGAATCCACCGGCCAAGCAGGAGACATGGATTCAGTCCCTGGATGGGGAAGATCCTCTGGAGAAGGAAATGACAACCCACTCCAGTATTCTTGCCTGGGAAATCCCATAGACAGAAGAGTCTGGTGGCCTACAGTCCATAGGGTCACAAAAGTGTCAGACAAAACTTAGCAACTAACAACACAACAAGACTTCTAGAGAAATATTTTAAAGAAATGAAGCAAGTCATCAAAAGCCAATCAGATCAGATCAGATCAGTCGCTCAGTCAGGTCCGACTCTCTGCGACCCCATGAACCGCAGCATGCCAGGCCTCCCTGTCCATCACCAGCTCCCGGAGGTCACTCAGACTCGCATCCATCGAGTCAGTGATGCCATCCAGCCATCTCATCCTCTGTCGTCCCCTTCTCCTCCTGCCCTCAATCCCTCCCAGCATCAGAGTCTTCTCCAATGAGTCAACTCTTCGCATGAGGTGGCCAAAATACTGGAGTTTCAGCTTTGGCATCATTCCTTCTAAAGAAATTCCAGGATTGATCTCCTTCAGAATGGGCTGGTTGGATCTTCTTGCAGTCCAAGGGACTCTCAAGAGTCTTCTCCAACACCACAGTTCAAAAGCATCAATTCTTCGGCGCTCAGCCTTCTTCACAGTCCAGCTCTCACATCCATACATGACCACAGGAAAGACCATAGCCTTGACTAGGCGAACCTTTGTTGGCAAAGTAATGTCTCTGCTTTTGAATATGCTATCTAGGTTGGTCATAACTTTCCTTCCAAGGAGCAAGCGTCTTTTAATTTCATGGCTGCAGTCACCATCTGCAGTGATTTTGGAGCCCAGAAAGACAAAGTCTGACACTGTTTCCACTGTTTCCCATCTATTTCCCATGCAGTGATGGGACCAGATGACATGATTTTCGTTTTCTGAATGTTGAGCTTTAAGCCAGCTTTTCACTCTCCACTTTCACTTTCATCAAGAGGCTTTTTAGCCCCTCTTCACTTTCTGCCATAAGAGTGGTGTCATCTGCATATCTGAGGTTATTGATATTTCTCCCGGCAATCTTGATTCCAACTTGTGTTTCTTCCAGTCCAGCATTTCTCATGATGTACTCTGCATATAAGTTAAATAAACATGGTGACAATATGCAGCCTTGACGTACTCCTTTTCCTATTTGGAACCAGTCTGTTGTTCCATGACCAGTTCTAACTGTGGCTGTGCTTCGCTGGCCGGGAGCAGCCAGGAGCAGCCGGGATGAGATACCCCACGCCCAAGGTAAGAGAAACCCAAGTAAGACAGTAGGTCTTGAAAGAGGGCATCAGAGGGCAAATACACTAAAACCATTCTCACAGATAACTAGTCAATCTAATCACACAAGGACCACACCCTTGTCTAACTCAATGAGATTAAGCCATGCCCGAGGGGCAACCTGGGATGGGCGGGTCATGGTGGAGAGATATGACAGGGTGTGGTCCGCTGGAGAAGGGAATGGCAAACCACTTCAGTATTCAAGGCTATGGTCTTTCCTGTGGTCATGTATGGATGTGAGAGCTGGACTGTGAAGAAGGCTGAGCGCCGAAGAATTGATGCTTTTGAACTGTGGTGTTGGAGAAGACTCTTGAGAGTCCCTTGGACTGCAAGAAGATCCAACCAGTCCATTCTGAAGGAGATCAATCCTGGAATTTCTTTAGAAGGAATGATGCTAAAGCTGAAACTCCAGTATTTTGGCCACCTCATGCGAAGAGCTGACTCATTGGAGAAGACTCTGATGCTGGGAGGGATTGAGGGCAGGAGGAGAAGGGGACGACAGAGGATGAGATGGCTGGATGGCATCACTGACTCGATGGATGCAAGTCTGAGTGACCTCCGGGAGCTGGTGATGGACAGGGAGGCCTGGCGTGCTGCGGTTCATGGGGTCGCAAAGAGTCGGACACGACTGAACGACTGATCTGATCTGATCTGATCTGATTCTTGCCTTGAGAACCCCATGAACAGTATGAAAAAGCAAAATGATAGGATACTGAAAGAGAAACTCCCCAGGTCAGTAGGGGCCCAATATGCTACTGGAGATCAAAAGCCAATACCAATTATCAAACATGTAAAAGATGAGAGAATGTTATAATAATTATAGCCAACAAATTTGAAATGGGCAAACTACTAGAAAAATAAAACTTACCAAGCTCATATCAAAGAGAAAAAACTGAATAATCTTATAAATCCTGTAGTTAATTCTTGTATTTTGTTATCTAACTCTTCTCTTTAAGTTCTTTTGTAATTGTTAAGCATTTTTTCAGCCATAATGATAAGCTAAATATGTCTGTTTCTATAAATAGTCTATGTAATTTGACATTTAATGAAGAAAAAGAAGAGTAAAGACTACAAAGAAACCTATGGAAAGAATGTAAATGATACCACAATCAACAAAAGAAAAGACATCATGAGATGCATGTTGTAAAACATTTTTATTGCTATAAATTTATAAACTGTGAGTCTTCAAATGGAAAACTTGCCACAAAATGCATTAACCATAAAACTTCATGTAGTAGCTCTCATGTGATGGTGCCCATCTGTTCCTGAAGTGAAGAAATTCTTTCTTATAAATAATAAGAAAACTTTCCAAGACAAATAGGAGTAGGAACTGAAACTTCTAGTAACACTGAGTTCTTATTACCTGATTTATCTAAACTCAAGTTATAAATCTACATATTTTATATGAATACATAAGCATGTAGACTGATTACATACAGTCTACCTTTATTTTTCTATGTGTGTGTTTGTAGCTGTATTGCTGCTTGCATTTGGTACAGAAAGAAAAGGAGGGGAAGGGAGTAAATTAAAGAAAAAATAGACAACCATATATGACCTAACTCATTGAAAATAATAAATGTGCATGAATTGGTTTAAAAATAGAAACTGAACCTGGACTGGCAACTCATTTCATATATGATATTATACATGTTTCAACGTCATTCCCCCAAATCATCCCACCCTCTCCCTCTCACACAGAGTCCGAAAGACTGTTCTATACATCAGTGTCTCTTTTGCTGTCTCGTATACAGGGTTATTGTTACCATTTTTCTAAATTCCATATATATGCATTAGTATACTGTATTGGTGTTTTTCTTTCTGGCTTACTACACTCTGTATAATAGGCTCCAGTTTCATCCACCTCATTAGAACTGATTCAAATGTATTCTTTTTAATGGCTGAGTAATACTCCATTGTGTATATGTACCACAGCTTTCTTATCCATTCATCTGCTGATGGACATCTGGGTTGCTTCCATGTCTTGGCTATTATAAACAGTGCTGCAATGAACACTGGGGTACAACAACCCAGAGGGATGGTACAGGGAGGGAGGAGGGAAGAGGGTTCAGGATGGAGAACACGTGTATACCTGTGGCGGATTCATGTTGATATATGGCAAAACCAATACAATATTGTAAAGTTAAAAAAAAATAAAATAGAAATAGAAACTGATTTTCCATAGTCAGTGAACTACAAAGAATTTTAAAGGAATCTGTAGATTATGAATATTTGAATAAAAATTCCAAAATATCTAAAGGTATATATACATTTTACAAAATAAAATTTTCAAAGAAATAAACCTGTTAGCACTGGATTGATCTGAAATAGGAATTATAAAGGGGAACTCAGATAAAAGATAAACTGTAGTTGTCTGTGTTTGTGTGCAAAGTTGCTTCAGTTGTGTCCAACTCTTTGTAACCCTATTGACTATAGCCTGCCAGAGTCTTCTGTCCATGGAAGTTTCCAGGCAAGAATAACGGGAGTGGGTTGCCATTCCTTCCTCCAGGAGATATTCCGTATCCTGGGATTGAACTCACAATTTGTTAAGTCTCCTGCATTAGCAGGCAGATTCTTTACCTCTAGTGCCACCTGGGAAGCCCAAACTGTAGTCACCTATGTTTATTGTTTTAATTTTGTATTTTCTCACTTAACACATTAAAAAATGCACATTTTAATTTAATTATGTCCTGTTATGGTTTTCAGGTTAAATGTCATATAAATGGTTTTTTAAATCAATAATTGAACAGAACTGAATTTGAGTCATGGTTGCTCATTAGTTAATCCTTTGGGAGGTAACTAATCACTTTGTGTCTAAGTTTCCTCATCAGTAAAATGGTCCTAAGAGTAGCAACCATATTAGATTATAGAATAGTTGAGACATGACATGTGAAAATCATATAAAATGGGACATGGCAGCTAGTAGTCAGCAGCAAATTTTATTCTCTTTGTATAGAGGAGAAAGGGATTTCCCTGCTGGTTCAGTGGTGAAGAACCCACCTGCCACTGCAGGAGACTTGAATTCAGTCCCTGGGTACGGAAGATCCCCTGGAGAAGGAAATGGCAGCCCACTCCAATGTTCTTGCCTGGGAAATCCCAAGGACAGAGGAGCCTGGCAGGCTACAGTCCATGGGGTCTCAAAAGAGTTGGACATGACTTAGTAACTAAGCAACAGTGAATAGAGGAAAAAAAAAAACCTTTAAGGTGATTTAATCAACTCAGATCTTGGAGGCAGCAATCATTCTCATTCTTAGACCAATTTACAGTCACTTGAAGAAATAACTAAAAATATCAAATTTATTACAGAAAAAAACGGATTACATAACTTGTCATGAGAACCAAATATAAACAGGGGAGACTACCCCTAACTTGAGGCAGCCTTATTGTCTTTAAATTTAACACACTTAGTTGAGTCATTGGTCTAAATGAAGAAAGAAGCAGTAAGTTTATTAAATACCATTCAATGGATTTCTGAAAGTTTAACCCACTTTCTTGAGAATTGCAGACCAGTTTTGACACCCATTAACCAAGTACCTCAGTCCACTAGAGAAGCAAGGGTGGGACAGAACCAAGTGTATTTTCTTCTTCAAGAAAACCAGAGTTGAGGAAAGATGTTCTAACATTATCTGATAGTTTTCACACATGGTGTAAGAGAAACTGTTTTACCAAAATTAATCTTAAGGCAAATTAAAATGCATAAAACTACTTAATACTAGCATGAATGACTTAGAAGGACAGACAAAATGTTTAGCCTCAGCCACAAATCTCGTTGTTGTTATTTAGTCTCCAAGCTGTACCCAACCTTTTGGGACCCCATGGACTATAGAGCTCCAGGCTCTTCTGTCCATGGGATTTACCAGCAAAGAATACTGGAATGGGTTGTCATTTCCTTCTCCAGTGGATCTTCCAAAACCAGGAATTGACCAGGGTTTCCTGCACTGCAGACAGATCACCTTTGAGACCCTTGGGAAACCCCACATCTCATTCAGTTCACTTCAGTTCAGTCGTTCATTTGTGTCCGACTTTTTGCATCCCTATGGACTGCACCACACCAGGCCTCCCTGTCCATCAGTAACTCCTGGATACTCAAACTCATGCCCATTGAGTTAGATATGCCATCCAACTATCTCATCTTCTGTCATCCCCTTCTCCTTCCACCGTCAATCTTTCCCAGCATCAGGGTCTTTTCAAATGAGTCAGCTCTTCGAATCAGGTGCCTAAAGTATGGGAGTTTCAGCTTCAGCATAAGTCCTTCCAATGAATATTAAGGACTGATTTCCTTTAGGATGGACTTGGACCTTGCAGTCCAAGGGACTCTCAAGAGTCTTCTCCAACACTATAGTTGAAAAGCACCAATTCTTCAGTGTTCAGCTTTGTTTACAGTCCAAATTTCACATCCATACATGACTACTGGAAAAACCACGTCTTTGTTTTTTAATATGCTATCTAGGTTGGTCATAGCTTTTCTTACATGGAGCAAGTGTCTTTTAATTAATGGCTGTGGTCACTATCTGCAGTGATTTTGGAGCACAAAAAAAAAAAAAAAAAAAAATCTGTCACTGTTTCCATTGCTTTCCCATCTATTTGCCATGAAGTGATGGGACCAGATGCCATGATCTCAATATTCAATTTTCTGAATGTTGAGCTTTAAGCCAACTTTTTCACTCTCCTCTTTCACTTTCATCAAGAAACTCTTTAGTTCTTCTTCACTTTCTGCCATAAGGGTGGTGTCATCTGCATATTGAGGTTATTGATACTTCTCCTGGTCATCTTGATTCCAGCTTGTGCTTCATCCAGCCCAGCATTTCTCATGATGTACTCTGCTTATAAGTTAAAAAAGCAGGGTGACAATATACAGCCTTAACGTATTCCTTCCCCTATTTGGAAATAGGGTGTTGTTCCATGTCCAGTTCTAACTGTTGATTCCTGACCTGCATTTCTCAGAAGGTAAGTCAGGTGGTCTGGTATTCCCATCTCTTTCAGAATTTTTCACAGTTTATTGTGATCCACACAGTCAAGAGCATTAGCATAGTCAATAGAGCAGAAATAGATGTTTTTCTGGAACTCTCTTGCTTTCTCAATGACCCAGCAGATGTTGGCAATTGGATCTTTGGTTACTCAGCCTTTTCTAAATCAAGCTTGAACATCTGGAAGTTCACCATTCACACACTGTTGAAGCCTGGCTTGGAGAATTTTGAGCATAATTACTTTGCTAGAGTGTGAGATGAGTGCAATTGTGCAGCAGTTTGAACAATCTTTGGCATTGCCTTTCTTTGTGATTGGAATGAAAACTGACCTTTTCCAGTCCTGTGGCCACTGCTGAGTTTTCCAAATTTGCTGGCATATTGAGTGCAGAACCTTGACTGCATAATCTTTTAAGATTTGAAATAGCTCAACTGGAATTCCATCACCTCCACTACCTGGTTCGTAGTGATGTTTCCTAAGGCCCACTTGACTTCACATTCCAGGATTTGCACCATCGTGATTATGTGGGTTGTGAAGCTTTTTTTTTTTTTTGTACAATTCTTTGGTGTAGTCTTGCCACCTCTTCTTAACATCTTCTGCTTCTGTTAGTTTCATACCATTTTTTTTTTCATTTGTTTTGCCCATTTTTGCATGAAAATTTCCCTTGGTATCTCTAATTTTCTTAAAGAGATCTCTAGTCTTTCCCATGCTATTGATTTCCTCTATTTCTTTGCATTGATCAGTGAGGAAGCCTTTCTTATCTCTCCTTGCTATTCTTTGGAACTCTGCATTCAAATGGGTATATCTTTCCTTTTGTCCTTTGCCTTTCAATTCTTTTCTTTTCACAGCTATTTGTAAGGACTCCTCAGACAACCATTTTGCTTTTTTGCATTTCTTTTTCTTGGGGAAGGTCTTGATCCCTGCCTCCCAAACAGTGTCATACACCTCTGTCCACAGTTCTTCACACACTCTGTCTATTAGATCTAATCCCTTAAATCTATTTCTCATCTCCATGGCATAATCATAAGGGATTTGATTTAGGTCATACCTGAATGGTCTAGTGATTTTCCCTACTTTCTTCAATTTAAGCCTGAATTTGGCAATAAGGAGTTCATGATCTGAGCCACAGTCAGCTCCTGGTCTTGCTTTTGTTGACTTTATAGAGCTTCTTCATCTTTGGCTGCAAAGAATATAATCAGTCTGATTTTGGTATTGACCATTTGGTGATGTCCATGTGTAGAGTCTTCTCTCATGTTGTTAGAAAAGGGTATTTGGTATGACCAGTGTGTTCTCTTGGCAAAACTCTATTAGCCTTTGCCCTGCTTCATTCTGTACTCTAAGGCCAAATTCGGCTGTTACTCCAGGTATTTCTTGACTTCCTACTTTTTCATTCCAGTCCCCTATGATAAAAAAGACATCTTTTTTGCATGTTAGTTCTAGAAGGTCTTGTAGGTCTTCATAAATCCATTCAACTTCAGCTTTTTCAGCATTACTGGTCAGGTCATAGGCTTGGATTACTGTGATATTGAATGGTTTGCCTTGGAAATGAACAGAGATCCAAGTACTGCTTTTTGGACTTTTTTGTTGACTATGATGGCTACTCTATTTCTTCTAAGGGGTTCTTGCCCACAGTAGTAGATATAATGGTCATCTGAGTTAAATTCACCCATTCCAGTCCATTTTAGTTCACTGATTCCCAAAATCTCAGTGTTCACTCTTGCCATTTCCTATGTGACCACTTCCAATTTGCCTTGATTCAAGAACCTAACTTTCCAGGTTCCTATGCAATATTGCTCCTTACAGCATCGGAGTTTATTTCGATCACCAGTCCCATCCACAACTGGGTGGTGTTGCTTTCACTTCATCTCTTCACTCTTTCTGGAGTATTTCTCCACTTATCTCCAGTAGCATATCGGTCAATGTTAATTAATTAATTACAGTTTCCACTCCATTTCTCTTAAAATATTGCCTGTCCTAAAAAAACAAAAAAGCAAAACTGGTTATAAAATGCAAATAACATGTATTTTAAATAGTGAATATATTTCATATATTTCAGTGCTGCCTTATATGCTTTATATGTATTAATATATATGACTTTATCAGATCAGATCAGTCACTCAGTAATGTCCGACTCTTTGCAACCCCATGAACTGCAGCACGCCAGGCCTCCCTGTCCATCACCAACTCCTGGAGTTCACAGAGACTCACGTCCATCAAATCAGTGATGCCATCCAGCCATCTCATCCTCTGGCATCCCCTTCTCCTCTTGCCCCCAATCCCTCCCAGCATCAGAGTCTTCTCCAATGAGTCAACTCTTCACATGAGGTGGCCAAAGTACTGGAGTTTCAGCTTTAGCATCATTCCTTCCAAAGAAATCCCAGGGCTGATCTCCTTCAGAATGGACTGGTTGGATCTCCTTGCAGTCCAAGGGACTCTCAAGAGTCTTCTCCAACACCACAGTTCAAAAGCACCAATTCTTCAGCGCTCAGCCTTCTTCACAGTCCAGCTCTCACATCCATACATGACCACAGGAAAAACCATAGCCTTGACTAGACGGACCTTTGTTGGCCAAGTAATCTCTCTGCTTTTCAATATGCTATCTAGGTTGGTCATAACTTCCCTTCCAAGGAGTAAGCGTCTTTTAATTTCATGGCGGCAGTCACCATCTGCAGTGATTTTGGAGCCCATAAAAATAAAGTCTGACACTTTCCACTGTTTCCCCATCTATTTCCCATGAAGTGATGGGCCTGGATGCCATGATCTTCATTTTCTGAATGTTAAGCTTTAAGCCAACTTTTTCACTCTCCTTTTTCACTTTCGTCAAGAGGCTCTTTAGTTCCTCTTCACTTTCTGCCATAAGGGTGGTGTCATCTGCATATCTGAGGTTACTGATATTTCTCCCGGCAATCTTTATTCCACCTTGTGTTTCTTCCAGTCCAGTGTTTCTCATGATGTACTCTGCATATAAGTTAAATAAACAGGGTGACAATATACAGCCTTGACGTACTCCTTTTCCTATTTGGAACCAGTCTGTTGTTCCATGTCCAGTTCTAACTATTGCTTCCTGACCTGCATACAGATTTCTCAAGAGGCAGATCAGGTGGTCTGGTATTCCCATCTCTTTCAGAATTTTTCACAGTTTATTGTGATCCACACAGTCAAAGGCTTTGGCATAGTCAATAAAGCAGAAATAGATATTTTTCTGGATCTCTTTTGCTTTTATATTAATATATCAGTCTTATTCTGAGAACTGCAGTAAAAGAGCATTCCACTTAAAGTTAACAGACAACACTTTGGTTATTTTTATTACATCACTTATTCCCCAGTAATATTGGCTTTCCAGGCAGAGATTTTGTCATTTATTTTGATGTAATATAATCCATAGTAGAAACTGAACTATTGGGTGCATATGGTTACAATCTTATGCATATGTGGAAAAATCATTTTTTTTATTTCATACAGCTAAGAATCCACCACTGACTTAAAAAAAAAAAAAAAAAAAGGTTTTCAGGGAAAGGGAATACAGCTTCACTACTAAGGAAAATTTATAATAAATTTTTTAAAGTCCTATTGTTAGAAAAGAAAATTTATTCAGTATAATAGTTCCTAGATATGCCTATTTTATCTCTAAAATATTTGAAATCATGCTCAGAATTCTATGATGTATATTCTAGTCTATTATGTTACCTTGGTTTCAAGTTTACTCAAAGAAAAGCATTATAGGAGCAGGAATATCTTTGCAAGGCCATAAAAATGGATTGTATAAAAATAACTATTTCTAGCAGTACCTGTTCTCAGCTTTCACAAGTCAGTGGTTAACGAGGTATTGGAATTTTATCCAGTATGTATTTTTTAGAAACTCTGTATTGGCTATTTGGGTTTAAAAATCCCACTAAAGTTAGCCATTGCCATTAGCGGCTGTTTCAGCCCTTGTTGTAGATAAAATCATGTGTGTATGTGGGGTATATATATATAAATATGTATTTAGATGTACACACATATATGTATATTTCCATATATACATATGTATATACGTGTGTGTGTGTGTAAACACATATGTAGAGAGAGACATCACTGTGGATGGAAACCAAAGTAACAGTAATGACCAAGAAACTTTGCTGCAGCCTTCCAGGCTCCTCCGTCCATGAGGTTTTCCAGGCAAGAGTACTGGAGTGGGGTGCCATTGCCTTCTCCGAAACATAAGACATTGTACTGTAAAACTCCTAGAAGAGAACATAGGCAAAACTTCCTCTGATGTAAATTGCAGCAATAGTTTCTAAGACCACTCTCCCAAGGCAAAAGAAATGAAAACAAAAATAAACAAATGGTACTTAATCAAACTTAAAAAGCTTTTGCAGAGCAAAGAAAACCATCAGCAAATGAAAAGACAGCCTACAGACTGGAAGAAAATATTTGCAAATGAAGTGACTGACAAAGGGTTAATTTTCAAAATATACGAACAATTCATATATGATTAATTTTATTTCCTGTATTATTTTTTAGTAATTGGGTGAAAAGTTATGCTTTCTTACATGTAAAAGTGTTCAGCATCACTAATTATTAGAGGAACTCAAATCAAAACCACAATGAGATACCACCTCACACTGATCAGATGACTACCATCAAAACATCTTCAGATAATAAATGCTAGAGAGGATGGGGAGAAAAATTGAGCTGTCCTACACTGTTGGTGGAAATCTATGCAGCCACTATGGAGAACATTATGAAGGCTCTTTAAAAAAAAAACAAAACACCTAAAGACAGAATCACCATTTGATCCAGCAATCCCACTCCTGGGCATTATCTGGAAAAGACAAAAATCTAATTCAAAAAGGTACATGCACCCAATGTTCAAAGAAGTTTTATTTATAACAGCCAAGACATAGAAGCAATCTAAGTGTCCATCAACAGATCAGTGTATAAAGAAGATGCAGTATATATACACAATGGAATATTACTCAGCCATGAAAAGAATGAAGTATTGCCTTTGCAGCAATGTGGACAGACCTAGAGAACATCATACTAAGTAAAGTCAGACAGAGAAAGATATATACCATATGATATCACTTATATGTGGAATCTAAAAAATAATACAAATGAATCTGTTTACAAAACAGAAATAGACTCAGAGATATAGAAAACAAACTTAGTGTTACCAAAGGGGGCCCAAGATAAATTAGGGCTATAGGATTAACAGATACAAACTACTCTATATAAAATAGACAAGCAATAATGATTTATTGTATAGCATAAAGAATATTCAATATCATATAACAGTCTATAATAGAAACTAGTTAGAAAAAAATTATGTATATATATATAACTGAATCACTTTGCTGTACACCTGAAACTAATACAATATTTTAAATCAACTATACTTTAATTTAAAAAATTAAATTTCATGCCATTTAATCTGATTCTAATGAAATATTTGATAATAGGGTTAATCATTTTTATTGCTGAAAGAAATGATTTTAGAATGAGGTGATTTGTGGTGACTAAATTTAAACTGATGTGAATTGAAAACCAGTTGGAATTTTTTTGTTGTTGTTTAAATGTTTCCACATTAAATTGCTTTCAATATCACTTAAATTTCCCTAAAACAATGATATTTAAAAATTATTGTGAATATAACCTTTGATCAGTGATGACTTTTGTTGTGTAGTTTCTCTTGGCTCATAGCCAATGTTGTATTTAAGGCAGAATTAAAAGGAGTATCAGTAGGCAGTAACATTTCTTTCTGAGATATATTGTCCAGCTTCATATAAAAAAATTATAGTGCAATAAGTGGCTTTCAATACTTTTCCACCTGAAGTTCTGAGAACTTCCAGAAAATTCACACAGCTCTCCAAACATGGATGCATTTAAGCTTAAATTCGAATGTCATTCTGAACAATATAGATATATGCCTAACCCTTCTGTCAGAAGAAAACTCTTACTCAGCTCATTCTCAGGAGTTCTCTGGCTTGGGCCCTCAGTGCCTGCATGCACGCTAAGTTGCTTCAGTTGTGTCCAATTTTGTGAGAAGGCGCCTCTGTCCATGGGGTTCTCCAGGGAAGAATGCTGGAGTGGGTTGCCATGTTCTCCACCAGGGGACCTTCCTGACCCAGGGATGGAACCCCATCTCTTGTGTCTTCTGAACTGGCGGCAGGGTCCTTACCTTTAGCCCCACCTGGGAAGCCCTGTGTCGTCAGTGGCAGCCGCCATTTTGCTGTGCTCAAGAAGAAGGAAAGAGTCTTCCCATTGTGCTGAGCATATGTGAATAATTTCCCTATATGCTCAAGGTGAGGGACAGCAAGAGGTTATATTCTAAACATTTCCCTGTAGTTAGCCTAACTGAATCTTTCCCCAGATATAGCACTACATTTAAGGATATAATAAAGTCATAATTTACTCCATAAGAACAACTCAAATTCACTGCTGCTTTCAGTATAAACCAGTGGTTTGATGGAGATTTCCCTGAAAACCTCCTTTTCATCTTCCCTCCTTGTACCTGGGCAGCAGTCTGCTCCTTATACATTTCTCCCTAAGAAATGTTTAGTCATAGGAAAAATGCTGAACATTTTTTCCAAGGTAACAGAGAAAGCTGTTGAGAAACCTCACAATACTAACTGGGCAAAAAGTTCATAGTATCAGTTGATTTGTGAAAGATAGCGCCTTGGGGTAAAGTGCCTTAGATTAGTGGACCTTGAGCCATGAGACAAGATAGAAGAATAGGAACCAGAAGCTAGTTTAAACTGTTGCCTTGAGCACAATGGCCTGATGGACAGAAACCTTAAAAACAGTGCTCATTGTATGATTTTTTAAATCACAAATGAGGGTATCTATGAAGCCTAAACACTTGGTTTCTGTATGACAATAAAAACACAGCACTGTTCTGGAATCAATTAAAGTAGAATTCACACCTTTTTTTCTATCAGGTAATGTAGTACCCAGTGCCAGTAGAGGCAGATGGAGCATAGTTTCTGCTCAAAAATATGCAATCTGTTAAAAACTTTTTATAGTATGATAAAAAGTCCTCTGTCTCACTCTTAAAACTAATTTAAAGCACCTTTCAAAAGGCATAGAAGAGGAAAAACAACACAAAGGACACTAATTAGTAAAGAAATTTGGGCAAATGGAGTATCAGGATTAGAAAAGAAAGAGGTGGCCAAGGTTGAATTTTAGCACACCAGATTTATTCTGTAAATTCCTGCTACAAAATTGTGAGAACAGCAACGACTATTCCAAGAGTCAAGGCAAAGAGGGACATGTGTTCAGCTTTGGCACTCACAATGCACACAGGAAGGACTCCCTCAAATTTGTTGTCAGGGTCCTCACAAAAAGAATACAACATAAATTGGCAAATGCATGCTCCTTAGCAGACTAATCAATGACCCAGCACACATGCCCTTGAACATCTGTTCTCTTGTCAGGAGAGAATCAGGGGAGTGTTGGTCCCAAAGCTCTAGATGCATCAGCTGCTATACTCAGGTCATCCTGAGAAAACAATCTCATTTTTGGTATCATGGGGGCTCAATCTCAGAGAAATGGCTGAGAGAAACGGCACCAAATTGTTGTTATTATTTTGATGATGTAAACTCCAAAGCTTGGTTCTTCAATAATTAATGTTTCTCCTGAATATTGTGCCTAGTATTTTGTGGTTATATAGTATAACTTTTCACAATGAATGAACAAATGCTCTGTACTACTTCTTTCTTCCACTGCTACCTTTTGTGACCATTATAACAAAAGGAAATAAAATAATAAAATAAAATATGAGGATATTAAACTAGACAGTTGAATAATCAAATAAGGTAAGTATTTTGAAGAAAATAAAGGGTAAAAAGAAAGATAAATCATGAAGTGGTGTATGCATGCTCTGTCACTTCAGTCGTGTCTGACTGTTTGAGACTCCATGAACTATAGTCCACCAGGCTCTTCTGTCCATGGAATTTTCCAGAATGGGTTGCCATGCCCAGGGATCAAACCTGCATCAAACCTGTCTCCTGCATCTCCTGCATTGGTAGGTGGGTTCTTTACCAGTACTGCCACCTGAGAAGCCCAATGAAGTGACAGACAAAGGTAACTGAATAAATAATATGACTAAATTCAGCAGCATAGAATTATAAAAAGAAGAAAGAATGTAAATTTTCCAGATAGAAGATTTAAAGTAAAGGTATAAAATGTAAGAAGTAAATAATCAAGAAATTCAAAAACTTTGATATAAAATAAAATAATATAAGCAATAACAATTTTTCCAGGGTATTAAACTGAAATAATTTTAAAATGCTGAACTACAGGACAAGATTTGTTCTTAATAAATATCAAAAAAAACGGGAAATGAAAAATGAGTCTTTGGTGACATGAGTCCCTGGAATGCACTGACTCAAGATAAAGAGTCTCAAGGCAAATATTCTTTTACTCTTGTCACTAAATTAGTCTCTTGAGTGTCTCGTAGACCAAATAGAAGCAGGCAATTGTTCAACCAAAGAGAGAAATTCCTCTACTATCTGAGTTGCTGGCAAATTATAACTTGCCATTGGTGTAATGTTTTACATTTTAGGGATAAAAAGATGAAGGAAAAAAGGGAATTACTACTTTTCATCTTGAGATATTTCCTTAATACAAATGATCTTTTTTTTATTTGTTGATATAATGTCTCCATAACTCTGATATTCTTGAGTTCTGAACAAAGAAATTGATGCTTAATTGATTTTTTTCTAGAGCAGTATCAGGCATTAATTGAACTTTGCTTTGAATCTATTTGATTCTTTGAAAGAATTTTTCACCCTTTTTGCTTTTTTAATTTTATGAGAAAGGTGATTAGACTGAATATTGAATCTCAAATGTTAACATTGTATGAAAGACTAGAAAAATTACTGATTGAGGACATGTAAAAGTTGATAATCCTTTTACAATAAGTAGCAAATTTAAGAAATCAGCAATTTATATTTTTGTACTTAAATATTATATATAATTTAAGAAAAATATGAGACATTTTATGAGTAGCAATTGTGATAGTCTTAGACACATTTTCACTTCTTAACTTTAACAAATAATTATGCATTAATTAAATCTATTGTAATACAGATATGTGATAAAGAAACTAAACTATTTGCATGTTTATAAGACTAAGGGCAAATAAACAAGTTTGTATAAAATTTATGTTGGCACTGGAATGTGAAGACAGGCTAGGAATTTGGAGACCTTTTCCCGAGGTACTGTGTAGATTGTTTATCTTCCTTAACCACCCTACCTGTGACTAATAAGTTTACTGAATGATCTGTGTGCATGTTCTTGCCCTTGTTCAAACAAACAGGCTAGAGCTTGTGGTAACATGATGACCTTACAAGTACAAAATACACACTCCTCAGGCATATTCCAGACATTAGCTGTGATAAGCAGAGAGCTCAGCCTTGTGTAATCTGTCAACAAACTAATAAATTACTTTGGTCAAGGAAGAAGGAACTTCCTCCCTGTGACCATCTGCATAGAGAAATAGTTTAGTAATTAGAATTCCAGCAGAACTGAAGATTTTGACAAGATAAGCAAAGGCTTAATACTTAAAGTTATGGTATAATCCTTTTAGGAACTGATTAACACAAACTTAACTTTTTTTGGCATTCTATCCATAAATATTAAGAGATTACTAAGAAATATGATCAGGCGGCAGGAATGTCCATGAAGAGCCCTACCCTGAGTTCAATATGAAGTCCCATTTCTACTGACGTCAAAAGTTCTACTTCTCTAAAGGAACCACACTCTGGTGATTTCTGGATTATTGAGTCAAACTCAAATTTACTTAAATTTCCTGCAAAGGATTAGTTATTTAAGCACTTTAATATATATTTTGGCTGTGGAACTGGTATCGAGAGGCCTAGATTTATGTCTTTGTTCTTATACTTAAGAACTATTTGACTTAAGGTAACACCTTTTCCATCAATAGTACCCAACAAGTGAAGAATTGATGTTTTTGAACTGTGGTGTTGGAGAAGACTCTTGAGAGTCCCTTGGACTACAAGGGGATCCACCCAGTCAATCCTAAGGAAATCAGTCCTGAATATTCATTGGAATTACTGATGCTAAAGATGAAGCTCCAATATTTTGGCCACCTGTGCGAATAACTGGTTCAATGAAAAAGACCCTTATGCTGGGAAGGATTGAAGGCAGAAGGAAAAGGGGACAACAGAGAAAGAGATGGTTGGATGGCATCAGTGACTGGATGAACACGAGTTTGAGCAAGCTCCGGGAGTTGGTGATGGACAGGGAAGCCTGGCATGCTGCAGTCAATGGGGCTGCAAAGAGTCAGACATGACTGAGCGACTGAACTGAATTGATGCAATGACCTGTACCCAAGCGCATTCTCAGCAACCTGTTAGATGAGCTAACTAAAAAGACAGACAGACAAAGACTTTCAAGGATATAATATGAAACTTCCCACTCACGTACCCACTATAAAATGTTGACTAAAATTCACCATTTGGGGGGCTCCCCTGGTAAGTGGCTAAGCCACACAGTGGCTAAGACTCTGTGTTCCCAAGGCAGAGGACTCAGGTTAGATCAAGGAACTAGATCTTGCATGCTGCAATTACAATCCAGTACAAACAACCAAATAAATAAATCAAAATAAATATTTAAAAAGATTCATTAAAAATAAAATAAAATTCATCATTTTGGCTAAAATTCTGTATTGAAGTTTGAACCACAAGCTAATAGGAATAGGTTGTGAAAATCCTAGGAATATCATCCTTTATCATGTGGTATGCCATAGTGCTGTATTTTTTGGTTTACTTTTTTTTTTCCTTATAGGGTTTTCCATGTTTCACCAAGCTACAGAAGATTCTTAAGAAAGAGCAGGACTACTCACTATATCCCTGGGTCTACTATAATCTGTGTTGTAACTGTTTTATGTATATATCTTTTGGAAAATTTCTAAAAACTTGAAGCTCAACCTAAGTTCGCTAATGAGACTTAACATGAGACTCATTAGTTGTTAGTATAAAAAAATGTTGCTAGTTGATGGCAAGCTTTGCACATAATTATTTTTTATAAACAAGAACAGCTTTAACCTTAACATTTGGAACATAGTTTCGTTCATAATCTGAAAAAGAAAAGATTAATTGAGAAAATAAAATGATATCTTCTGTGAGTTATGAGATAAATATATTCCAAGTCATAAAGGTTATAATGGAGTGAGATTATACATACACATATCCAACAATGATTGAGCTGTTTTACAAAGTGAGTCAGTCCTATTTCATTAATTTTCCTTAGAGTGCAAAGGAGGAAATGAATATTCAGAGGAATGAAGGAAAGACTTTGGATAAAAATATCTGAAGACATACTTTATAGTTGAAAATTGAAGATCTAGGATAAAGCAGACTTCAGGAAGAATAATTTTTATCATTTAATTTAGATAAACAAAAATTCTATTTTTGTGAAAGTATTTATCTTTCATTACAAATTGCCAAGAAGGTCAAATTCAGTTCAACGTGCCTGTCACATTTTAAGGCCAGTCATATTTTAAACTATCTCTTTGAATGTTAGACTTTCTTCCCTGATTTTGTATATCTTTTAAGATTTGCCTTTCTTCTGGAGACTTTCTGCCAAATATGTTAGAAATATGAGCCTAAATTATAAGATATCCTATATGTGCAAAGACATCTGTGTTGGTTTTTTTTTTTTTTTCCTGGTTTCCTCTGGAATTTGAATTACACAATTTGTCCAGTTCTCCTTCCTGTCATCTCTGGCTTATTCTCATTTTTGCCCTTGACAGAGAGAGCCCAGTGTGACCTAGGAAGAAACCACATCAACAACGTTAGCTCACTTTCCACGCTTCTTATTCCCTACTTGGCAGGTAGAGGTGATGGCCCTACTCTGGCTTCTATTGGTTGGTCTCATAATCACTGCTGACAGTCACACTTCTAACTCTCTATAATTGACTAGTGAGTCTTCTGGGATTCAGACTCCTGTAGTGATTTACTGTAGGGGTCTCCAACCTCTGGGATCTAATGTCTGATGATCTGAGGTACAACAAGAGTAGAAATAAAGTACACAATAATGTAATGTGCGTGAATCATCCTGAAACCACATCTCCCCCTATCCCCTGACCCCAATCTGTGGGAAAATTGTCTTCCAAGAAACCAGTCGCTGGTGCCAAAAAGGTTGGGGTCTGATGAACTGGACTCCAAAGTTGCTCCTGCCAGGTTTTCTCCTCTTACTGTCTACAAGGAACCAGTAGGACAGAGATTCTGCTTGGGTCCCTATCCAATCTAGCTTCCGTATCTAACACTCCAGCCTTGCTGGGGAGATGGATACTAAGCACCAGCCAGTGGCAGAAATGGTCTACCTTGCTCTTGTGCTAGAGTATTGCTGAAATAACTACTAAATAATCACCACTCCTAGGGGCTGTGATAGTTTGTCCTCATAAACTGGAAACCTGAATTTTTAGTGAATTTGGCATTTGCTACATTTCTAAGACCATGTTTTTGTTTTGGTCAATTACTTCAGCCTTATCCCTAAATTGTCATTAGTCTATTCTGTATTTTCTGTCCTGAATTGATCATGCATGTTATTCCATCTACTCATTTTCCTTTATATTAGGCATTGTGCTATAGTTCTTGTATATGATTTTGGTTTTATTCATCGCAGTTCACAGATGAGGACACTGAAGCCCAATGCAGTTAAGTAAATTTCCTAAATTCTCAAACTAAAAGTGAGTAGAAGTTATTGAGAGGCATATCTGTCCCACTCGGAATTCTGTTCTCTCTCAAGCAGAGCACGCTGTGAGACAACTCAGCATACTATGATAAGTACTAAAATTGAAGTGAGATCCAAAACGTAAAGTAAGGACAGAGGGAGTGACTAAGTTTCTTTCTCTTAAACACATTTTTGCTATATGCCATCTAAATGTCAAGTACTGCATGACGGCCTGGAAGCATAATAATGATCAAGATAGAAGTCGCTCACGCCTCTCTGGATGGAGACATTCCTACTAGTTCCCTCAAGTATTCCTCAAGTTCTGTCTCATTGCTGAAACATTCTGGAGACTAATGCTCCTTTTTCTGAGGACACACTAGCCCTTTAGTGCCATCTGTGTTTCTACGTATCTTTCTCAGCAAACTTTATATCTTTCTAAGTTTGCAGTAGAGACATAAGCCAGTAAAGCCCAGAATTTGTCACCTAAATTGTCTCTCCAGCTGTCCTTTGCTCTGTGCTAAGGAAGATCTAGGGTCAAAGATGTTTACATTTAATTTTTTTTTCTCTCTAATTGTAGACAGTCCACTGTTATTTCCCAAAAGTATTTACATCCAGGTGAACTCAAGATTTGACAAAACTCCCAAATATGTCTTCAAATATTCTGATCTCATTCTAAACCCCCAATGCTGAACAGCCATATAGATTTCCAGGCCAGTTCCTAATATCTTCAAGTTTTCAAATAATAACCAAATGTAATAATCCCCTGGACAGCAAGGAGTTCAAACTAGTCAGTCCCAAAGGAAATCAACCCTGAATATTCATAGGAAGGACTGAGGCTAAAGCTGAATCTCCAGTACTTTGGCCAACTGATGCAAAGAGCTGACTCATTGAAAAAGACCCCGATGCTGGGAAAGATTGAGAGCCAGGAGGAGAAGGGGGCAACAGAGGATGAGATAGTTAGATAGCATCACTGACTCAATGGACATGAATTTGAAAAAACTTGGGGAAATTGTGAAGCACAAAGGAAGCCTGGCATGCTACAGTCCATGGGGTTGCAAAGAATAGGACACAACTGAGCCAGTGAACAACAAAAGTAGTGACCCAGGTGTATGATTGCATGCAAAAATGTATGATTGGATTGTGATTCTATTATTTTCAGTCTTTTATCAATTTGTTATCCTGCTCCCTGCTGGACATTATCATTCAGTGGCTTTGACCCAAAACTGGAATTAAATCAGTGTTTTTCTTGTATGTAACCTCAAGAGAACTCTTTCTCACCCTAAAACTTTGGAATTTGGGCCCAAACTACAGGCAATTTCCATATTTTTTTTTAAAAAAGTCTTCATCATTGTTTTTTTTCTAACTCAAAAGGACAACTCATCAAACAATAAGGGTCTGTTATATGTTACAAACTTTAGTTGTAAAATATTAATTTACTAAAATACTTCTTGATTTATACATACCGTACAACACTGCAAAGAGTAATTTTTTACTTAGCTCATGAAACATCAACAGCATTGAAAAAAACTAAGATACATGCTTCTACATATTCTTAATATTCATTTTCTTTTAACAGCTGAGGTCAAATTCCAAGCATTAATTTAATATATTTTTCCCTGTAGAGTAGAGATTTAAATCACTCGTTGACTTTATTTGCTCTTTATCATTACATATTCTTAACAAAGGCACCTTGCTCACAAGCACACAGATTTAATCATTTTAACTTGCAACATAAATTGATATCTAGGACATGTCAACTGAAACTCTAGTTATTTCCGAAATCTGCAGGTGCTATGAAACAGAGCCAACTGGAATTCATCTTCCAAATGACACTGAGTGTGACAAAACTTTGCAAGGATTATTTCCAAAGATGTTTTAAAAATTAGAATATGGCAAAGGATACATTTAGTCAGTACAGCTGAAGTTTAAATATCATGAACTTATTTTTAACCCTAAACAACATAAGATTTTCCAAAACCATTTGTACTCATCTATATTGTTCCTGATAATTATCTTGGCAGGAAGAAAATTTGGAAAGAAAATATTTGAAATCTGGAATTAATCAGGCAGCTTACCCATCTAAATTCTGACCGTCTAGATAAAGATTTTCATGCAAAGTTAGTCATTCTAACTGGTCAAATTCCAGCCAATTCAAACTGTCCAGTAAGATGTTATCTTCTTTTTAGCCTTACACAAAACATAAAGTGTAAATATTTTATCTCAATTCCAATATGCCTTCACATGTACCAAATGCCTAATTGAGGATAAATGTGAACAAAACTATGTAAAATATTCAAAACCCCCATATACTCTGTTCTTTGCCAATCATGAAAAATTACTACACAGTTTATAATTTACTCTGTGTCCGAAACACAAACATTTATACATAGTTTCTTTGCCAAATAGGGCTTGCCTGTAAAGATTTTTTACTGGGATAACTTTATTTGGAAAAGATATGATGATAAGGGTCTGCTTTATTTTAGTACTTCCTAATCTGTGCTTAGTTTTTATTCAGTTATTAAAGGTTCACATAAAAGACAGGAAGACATAATAAAAGTTTAAATTTATAAGTTACAGATAAATCTAAATCTGAATTTAAAATAATGTAACTGTGGTAACAAATTTTCATAAGATTTTAACTTTAAATCCTATAGGATCAAATTCAGAATGTTAAACTTATTTCATGCAGTGTATTTATACTAACAAATTTAAAACCATAACTAATGAACAATCAGGTTGTAAGCTAGAGACAGAAGTCATACTAATGATTTATTTTTGCTTATTTTTAAACATTTTTGCTCTTCTTCAGTCACTAAGTCATGTCTGATTCCTTGTGACCCCATGAACTACAGCACACCAGGCTCCTTGTTCTCCACTATCTCCCAAAGTTTGCTCAACTTCCTGTCCATTGAGTTGGTGATGCTATCTAATCATCTCATCCTCTGCCTCCCTCTTCTTTTGCCTTCAGTCTTTCCCAGCCTCAGGGTCTTTTCCAATGAGTCAGCTCTTTGCATCAGTGGCCAAGGTATTGGAGCTTCTGTTTCAGCTGGAGTTCTTCCAATGAATATTTAGGACTGATTTCCTTTAGGATTGACTAGTTTGATGTTTGTGCAGTCCAAGGGACTCTCAAAACTCTTCTGCATCACAATTCAAAAGCATCAATTCTTCGGCATTCAACCTTCTTATGGCCCAACTCTCACATCCATACATGACTACTGGAAAAACTATAGCTATGACTATATGGGCCTTTTTCAGTAAAGTGATGTCTTTGCTTTTTAATACACTGTCTAGGTTTGTCATAGCTTTTCTTTCAAGGGGCAAGCATCTTTTAATTTCATGGCTGCAGTCACCGTCTGCAGTGATTTTGGAGCCCAAGAAAGTAGTCTGTCACTGTTTCCCCTTCTGTTTGCCATGAAGTGATGGGACTGGATGCATGATCGCAGTTCTGTTTTGTTTTCTTTTTTTAATGTTGAATTTCAAGGCGTGCTGCCATCCACAGGGTCACAAAGAGTCAGACAAGACTGAGTGACTGAACCAAACTGAACTGAACTCAAGCCATATTATTTCACTTTTAATGAATAAGTATCCTGTTTTTAATAATAATTTCCCCAACTAATTCCAGCACACTGATGATATTGCATATGTATGACCAGTTGTGTCTGGCTCTTCGTGAACCAATAAACTATTGCTCTTCAGCCTCTTCTGTCCATGCGATTTCCCGGGCAAGAATACTGGAGTGGGTTGCCATTTCCTACTCCAAGAGATCTTCCTGACCCAGGGATTTTTAACCTGCATCTGAATCTCCTGCATTGGCAGGTGGATTCTTTACCACTGGGCTACGTGGGAAGCTTGACAAGAAAGGATAACTACAGTGTATCCACAAAATGGTGACTTTCAAGTTCTATGAATTTTTCTCTGTTTATATATTCAAATTCACAACTATAAGGAAAGTTGTCCTTTAATATCTAGCCATCCATCTGCTTATGTGTATATATATATATATTTATATCCATGCAAATACATGAATATTCATTTTAATTTATTTATTTGTTTATTCACTTTAGTTTATATATTACTAGCTTTATTATTTTGTGGTTTTAAAATGTCCCAGATTTTGTCACTGATTGCTTTTTGAAGTTAGTCCCTCAGTTTTTTTGACGTGGAACTTTCCTTTTTAAACAGTTCATTACTTTCTACCACCAATGATTTATGTTCCAAGTTCATCTTGTACTTTTACTGCTTAGACCTAGAAGCATCTATTTCCTTTTATTAAAAAACAGCAAATCTAAATAACAAATTTGCTTATTGCTGAGTGGGTATGATTACTTTTAGAATAACATGAACTAGAAAATAAATATATGTATGTACATATTCACACATATCTATATCAACATGTCTGTACATATTTAATTTTTTTTTAAATATAGCTTCATGTTAGTATAACTGAAACTGGTACAACACCACAAGTTTTATACTAGTTTTGTCTATTTTTTTTTTGGAAAATATATTTATTTTTAATTGATTAATGATTGCTTTACAATATTGGTTTGATTTCTGCCATACATCAACATGAATTGGCCATGGATATATATATATGCCCCCCTCCCTTTTGAACCTCCCTCCCACATCCCACCCCATCCTACCCTTCTAGGTTGTTACAGAGCCCCAGTGTGAGTTCCCTGAGTCACACTGCAAATTTCCACTGACAATCTACTTTACATATGTTATTGTACATGCTTCCTTGCAATACTCTCTCCATTCATCTCACCCTCTCCTTTCTCTCCCCAGTCCATGTCCATAAATCTGTTTTGTATGTCTGCATCTCCACTATGGCCCTGCACAGAGGTTCATCAGTACCATCTTTCCAGATTTATATATATATATATGTATATGTGTGTCTATATATGCATTAATAGTTGATATTTGTTTTTCTCTTTTGGACTTACTTCACTTTGTATAATGTGAAGTAAGTTTCATCCACTCATTAGAACTGACTCAAATGGATTCCTTTTTATGGCTGAAGCAACTTAGCAGCAGCAGTATTCCATTTTATATATGTAACATGGCTTCTTTATCCATTTATCTGTTGATGGACATCTAGATTGCTTTCAGGTCCTGTTGTTAGTCGTTTAGTCATGTCTGACTCTTTGCCACCCCATGAGCTGTAGCCCACCGGGCTCCTATGTCCACGGAATTTTCCAGGCAAGAATACTGGAGTGGTTTGCCATTTCCTTCTCCACTTCATGTTCTAGCTGTTGTAAATAGTGCTTCAGTGAACACTGGGGTACATGTGTCTTTTACAGGTTTTGTTTCCTCAGGGATATGCCTAGAAGTGGTATTGCTGGATTGTATTACGGGTTTTTTCCTAGTTTTTTAAGGAATATCCATACTGTTCTCTATAGTGGCAGTATCAGTTTGCATTCCCACAAGCAGTACAAGAGAGTTCCTTTTTTCCCTCATTTTTAATGTCTGTCCCTGACAATGAGAAACCAGGCTTTATCCACAACATAAAGTTTGAGTGGCAGAAACATGGCTTCCTTTAACATCCCATTTATAATAATCTTAAATATTTCCTCTATGTACATTTAGAACTGTATCAAATAGTGTCATAGTTTTTACTTCAACAATAAAACACAATTTAGGAAAGTCAGCAGAAGTAAAATGTATTTAGACTTGTTTCACTCATTTCATTATTCTTTCTTTCCTCTGAATGTTCCAAGACTCTATCTTCATCATGTCCTCTATCTGTTATCTATTCAGATAACTTTCTTTAATCCTTTTTTAGATCCAGCAATTTTTTTTCCCAAGTTTTCTTCGTCTAAGACTGCCTTGATTTTTGCCTTGGTTCCTAAAGACTGTTTCCCCAGGATAGGATTTGGAGTTAAGAGTTCTTTTCCTTCAGCACTTGAAAAACACTGAACCCCTTCTGGCCTCCTTCTGATAAGACCAGTTATTCAAATTGATTTCCCAATATTTTTCTCTCTCATTACTTTCAAGATTTTTTTTCCTTTATTTTTAGTTTTCAGCAGCTTGATTATGATGTTTCTTGATGTGAGTTTGTTTGAACGTATCCTGTTTGGGATTATCTTGGTTTTTAAAATACATTCATTCATGTCTCTTGGAAAATTTGGTAACTATTCTACCATTGTTGCTTTGAATACTAGAACCCCAAGAAGAAGGAACAGATCCCAAAAGTTCCCAGAAAGGAGAAAAGTAAAAAGTAAGCACAGAAAACATTTGACTGAGCATGGATGTCTCAGTAATAATACTAGACAGCAAACAATAATGAAGCATTGTGAACATTCCGAGAAAGAACAATCTCTGAGCTTGGCTTCCATACTCCATAAGCCTATTAATTAATTATAAGTATAGATCAAGTTCAGACATGTTAGCTTAACAAAAAATCATCTCCCTTGTACTCTTTTAAAGATAGCCAATAGAAGCTATGCTGTCAAGGGAAGCATGTCAAGCAACTCAGGGCCTTCAGGAAATAGATGCACTATGAAATAAATACTGATTTATGGTAAAGCTTCCAGGTGAAAGCTGTGAATCAATACTCAAAGATAGACCAGTTCAATCAGAATAGTCGACTACAGAACTCAGCAAAGATCTCTCAGGGAAAACTAGGACTGCATAATTGCTTGATATAGACCTAAATTTTACACATGTGATGAAGAGTGTGTTGAAAAGTTAGTGATAGGTACAGGGAAAATCAAACAGGAAAAAAAAAAAAGACAGAATTGTTGACTCCAGAGAAAATAAAAATTTGGGCGCAAGTCAGGAAAACATAAGACTTAATTTTAAATAAGATAACCATAGTTCTTAACTTTTAACAAATAAATTCTAATTAAAATTATTGCTTAACAATATTGAAAGTTGGTACTGAATTATGTGTTGAGGAGAAATAAGGTATAAATGAACTAAACATATAACTTTCATAATAGAAATTCAATAGATTGTGTATAAAGTGAACCCTCAAAATATATCAGTTTAATATATCATTTAGATATACAGGTAAATCCTAAAAGAAATAACTAAAATTACATAATGGACTTCAGAGTAGCTTAAATAAAGATAAGAAGGGGCAAGACAAGACTGCTTTTGTTCATTCTAAGATTTATTAAGTAAATATTAAAACTGGGCACATATTAATTAGGTAAAAATTAAATTTCAATTTCAAAATAATGTGCAAAGAAAATACACATACTTCCATAGAAAAATGGATAAAGAAATTTAAAGACTAAAAAGACAAATGGCAAACATGCATTTGAAAAAGTATAAGTTTTATTAATAAAGTATAAACTTTATTAATGACTAAAAAAATATAAACTTCATTAAATTCTAAAATAAAAATAATTTTATTGACAAGATATGAATTTATTTCTTCACTTTTTCCAATCATTCCCTGCTGTTTCTGTTACTAATTTTTGCATTTTGGAGGGTTGACCTCTTCACCAGACTGATGGTCTGGTTCCCATGGTATTTCTCAGAAGTTTGAATTGCCATTGCAGAGTTCTGACACTGTAGACTTACTCATGCCACTTGGAGTCAACCTAAAATGCAGATTTACATCCTACTGTGAAAGCTGTAGAAAGAGATGAGATGATGTGAAGATGTATCTGCATGTCTGTTTGTACAACTCTAAATGCATAATTGTGGTTTTAGCAGACACTGGATTGGAAGGAGAGAAAGGGTAATCATAGGGAATAGCTAAAGTTCTCTTCTTTCCAGTGTTTCCTTGGAAAACATGTGCAAGATGCATATAAATTCCTTTCTAAATAACATATAAATATATAATAATATAGAGAGACTATTATAGATGTGTGTGTGTGTGTATCAGCTCTTCTCTAACTCTACAAATATAGAATAAAGATTTCAATGTTTGGAATATAATTTATACCAATTTGGCACATAATTTATACCAAGTAAAATGACTATTTCACTTTAACAGTGCCACTTCTGAAACTAAAGCTGTTCCCGTTCTCCTTTCTCCCCTCTCCTTCCTTCCCCAGCCTCCTCCTCTCCCACTCAGTCTTCTCTCCTTTTCACTCCTGTCTTCTCCTCCTTTATTTCCTCCCATTCCCCTTTATTTTTTTCCTTTCTCATATTCCCACCTCTCCTCCTTCCCTGGATACTTCTTCCAGATACATTTCCCCATCCCTTTGCACACAACCTTCACTTAACCTTGCTCTTTTAGCTGAAGGAAAGAATATCATCAACTTCCTCTTCACAAATGTTTTGGAGATTAAAAATTGTGTCAAACAGATTCCACATGACACACACTTAATTCACTCCCAGATATATTAACTGCTGAGCAGCTTTATCTGAATAATGACTTATGTAATGACTAAACTCTTCTCAAATTAAATGTGTATTACACTGACCTCTTTTCTACAGACCAAAAAAAAAAAAAAACACATTATTTACCTAGCCATCAATGGGGAATGCTGATAGAACTACCACAAATTGTTTGACTAAGCCTGTAATAATAGTCCATGTTAGTCCAGATGTGGTGGGTGCATGGGAATAATGAGAATCTGTGTCTAGATGGGACTTTCTTGGAGGTCCAATTGACTTGCCCTTCCAATGCAGAGGATGGGGGGTTTGACCTCTGATCAGGGAGCTAAGATCCAACATGCCTTGTGGCCAAAATGCCAAAACATAAAACAGAAACAATACTGGAACAAATTCAATAAGACTTTTAAAAAAGAGAGAGAGAGAGAATCTATGACTAGAGAAAGAACCCAGATGACAAAAAGTCTAGCTTGAGAAGAGTAGGGGGAAATTTATACCAAAAGGAAAGCTATCTGATGTGACAAACTCAGTAAAAGTTTACTGAGCCCAAGTTCACTCTGTTTGCTGCATGACAGGCCAATGAATCTGAGAGATGAGGGATTGAAGCAAGGAAGATACTTTATTCAGGGGCTCTGCTGACTGAGAAGATGGCAGGCTAGCACCTCAAAATAACCACTTATCTGGGTCCAGATGCCAGGTTCTTTAATAGATCAGAGATGGAGGGAGTTGAGGAAGCAAAGTAAAAAGTGCATTAATCTTGCAAACATCTCCTAGAATGGCGACCCTCAGGCAGGGGACATGTTAATTTCTTCTTTCCTGCCATCTGCAGGTGGGCAGGGTTCTGAACAAAGGCATTTTAGTTTAACAGTCAGCCATTTTGTGTGACAATGGTAACAAAAGTAACAAAGCTTTTGTTTTTATAAAAATAACAAAAGCAATTAGAATAATAAAACAAGTCAAAGAAACAGTTCCAAGATGGAGTCAGAACTGGCTCCTTCTCTGCAACAAAAATACAGATCAAAAAGGCAGAGAAAACATTTGATCCTCAAGAGCTGAGGAGAAACAATTTTGGAAAATGTTCTATGCTGGAAATAGAAGAAACTATATCACAGAGTCTAAGTTCTCCAACCAAAGTAGAGCAGCTTTGAATTCAAGGTTGGATGGTGGTACAGTGGACAGTTTTAGCACTTAAGTTTTGAGGTGTGCCTGAAACACACACTGAAGGACATCGTCCATTTAGATATATAGAAGTTGAAAAAAAAAATGCAATTTAGACAACCTGGGTATGAATCTGCTTGAAATCCAATACGTTTGGAATCACATGTCTTCTAGGTCAGTATGAATTGAATTCTCCACTCAGGAGACAGGGATAGCATCCTTGTACAGCATACATCAAATGAACCATAGGGTCTGTTTTGTATCCTTGATATTTGATGGAAGATAATGTCCTTCACATATATACACTAATATGTATAAAATAGATAACTAAGGAGAACACCACCCTTATGGCACAGAGAGAAGAGGAACTAAAAAGCCTCTTGATGAAAGTGAAAGAGGAGAGTGAAAAAGTTGGCTTAAAGCTCAACATTCAGAAAACGAAGATCATGGCATCCGGTCCCATCACTTCATGGGAAATAGATGGGGAAACAGTGGAAACAGTGTCAGACTTTATTTTTGGGAGCTCCAAAATCACTGCAGATGGTGACTGCAGCCATGAAATTAAAAGACGCTTACTCCTTGGAAGGAAAGTTATGACCAACCTAGATAGCATATTCAAAATCAGAGACATTACTTTGCCAACAAAGATTCATCTAGTCAAGGCTATGGTTTTCCCAGTGGTCATGTATGGATGTGAGAGTTGGACTGTGAAGAAGGCTGAGCGCCGAAGAATTGGTGCTTTTGATCTGTGGTGTTGGAGAAGACTCTTGAGAGTCCCTTTGCCTGCAAGGAGATCCAACCAGTCCATTCTGAAGGAGATCATCCCTGGGATTTCTTTGCAAGGAATGATGCTAAAGCTGAAACTCCAGTACTTTGGCCACCTCATGCGAAGAGTTGACTCATTGGAGAAGACTCTGATGCTGGGAGGGATTGGGGGCAAGAGGAGAAGGGGACAACAGAGGATGAGATGGCTGGATGGCATCACTGACTCGATGGACATGAGTCTGAGGATGGTGATGGACAGGGAGGCCTGGCGTGCTGCAATTCATGGGGTTACAAAGAGTAAGACTTGACTGAGCAACTGAACTGAACTGAACTAAAAGAGAACCTGCTGTATAGCACAAGGAACTCTACTTAATGCTCCGTAGACACCAAAATAAGATCTCCTGGAGGAGTGCATTGCAACCCACTCCAGTATTCTTACCTGGAGAATCCCATGAACAGAGGAGCCTGGCAGGCTGTAGTCCATAGGGCCACACAGAGTTGGACACAGCTGAAGTGACATAGCGCACACAAAGAGGCACCTAAATGGGAAGGAAATTCAAAACAGAGGGGATATATGTATACATATAGCTGGTTTACTTTGATGTATAACAGAAACTAACACAACACTGTAATGCAGCTATACTCCAATAATTTAAAAAATAATAATGTCTCACAATGTTAATTTATCTTTGTCAGTTCAGTTGGCTCAGTCATGTCCGACTCTTTGTGACCCCATGAACTGCAGCATGCCAGGTTTCCCTGTCCATCATCAACTCCCGGAGCTTACTCAAACTCATGTCCATCACGTTAGTGATGCCATCCAACCATCTCATCCTCTGTCGTCCCCTTCTCCTCCTGCCTTCACTCTTTCCCAGCATCAGTGCTTTTCCAGTGAGTCAGTCCTTCACATCAGGTGGCCAAAGTATTGGAGTTTCAGCTTTAGCATCATTCATCAATTCTTCGGCCCTCAGCTTTCTTTTGTCTTTGAATATGGTGTAATTGAAAAAAAAAAAAAAATCCTACAGCTTTATCCCTCTCAAGGTGACAGTATAAATGAGAGCCATGAACCCCGAAGGACATTTCTGTTCCAGGCTACTTCTAGGGCTAATGCTTCTTAAAAATAAACCTTACCATTTAAAAATGCAACTTTGAGGCAAAAAAAAAAAAAAAAAAAAGAAGTAACATTTTTATAAAATTCTGAAACATCAAATTAGAAATATTGGTCAATAGCTGACTAAGAATGGGGAATTTATGGCTTGAAAGTGTATTTAAGAAGACTGTTTTCTATGTAGGTAATACAATTGATGGGAGCATTTGCCTAATAATGGGTAGTTGACGGGTCCATGCATGAGTCAATAAGATGGCTTAATGTGTTCTCTTAATGGACCATTTATTTTCTATTTTGAGGGTTATCAAGACTGCATTATTTATTTAGTTACATATTGGGTTTAGAAAGTAAGCTTTCAAAGCCTGCCCTGTGCATGCCGTTTATTGAGTACCTACTCTTCTAAACTCTTAAATATAATGTGCTCATGACATGGCCCTTCCCTTCTAATAGCATGATTATATACTGTTTTTAATATACTTGTTATTTTTCTATTTGATAGTATAATTCTTTAATAGCCATATGGGAACCTCCACGCAGCTAGTTAAATCTGGAAAAACTCTTAAAGGGAGCAATGTGGGTGAGCTTTTGCTCCCTTGAGCCACAAGAGGTTGTAAACTTCTTTTCTTTCTGTTAAAACTCATTTCCCTTCCTGGTTCCCACTTTGTCTAACATTTTATTGTAATGTTCCTGGAATCTATTTTGTAGGTTTTTGTTTTTTTTTTTTTTTGGCTATAACTGTGCATTGCAGTTTTCATTAATATTGTTTTCTCTTAATGAATTTTATGCCTTTTAGAAAATGATTATACTTGATTGATTATAATTGTGTATCATTTTGTATTTGATACCTTAATAGAAAATTATGAGAATATAAAAGGTCAAGACATCACAGTCTTGGGACTAAATGATGGTCACATTTTTAGTTTTACAAAACTGTGATTTTATAGGTTTTTCAGCTTTCTTCTATAATATTATTGGGAAGCTATCCCAAGAGCTTCCATCTTCCACCCAGTTCCTGCTCTTAACCAATACCAACCTTATGCTTTGGTGGGATTTTGTTGTTATTCTGTATACAGCATATTTCCTCTAACTCTTTTCCCTGCCCCCTGCCTTCCTGCTTTCATTCAAACAATTATCAATTACTTTGTCCACTTTGCTAAAGTGAAAATTCTGTGCAAGACAGTAACGATAAGTACTTCGGTAAGTACTTAAAGGGGCATAGAATCTTGGAGACAAAAAGACAAAATTATCCTAAATCAATTGATTAAATAAGAAGTTGTATATAATATACGTCTTCTGTAATAATATCTAATTTTCAGAGCACCTGCTTTATATTAACATCTTTCTACACATCAGCTTATTTAAAGACTCTGAGCCTGGGAAAGTTCCTGAACCTCTCTGCACTAAGGGTGCTCCCTTTTCAGAGATCTTATTGCTGAGAAATTCAGCACACATCTGAGTAGCACAGTGAAGAGAGATATTAGTGCTAAATGCAGTTGCCAAGGAAGACTATATGGAGAAACAAAGTATATATTCTGGTTGAAAAATTCCCGTGTGTGCATGCTAAGTCAATTCAGTCATGTCCAACTCTTTGTGACCCCATGGACTGTAGCCCTTCAGGCTCCTCTGTCCATGGGATTCTCCAGGCAAGTATACTGGAGGGGATTGCCATGCCCTCCTCCAGGGGATCTCCCCAATCCTGGGATGGAACCTAAGTCCCACGTCTCCTGCATTGATCGGCATATTCTTTACAACTAGTGCCACCTGGGGAGCCCATTCATAAATGCTTGCTATTAACATTCATGAGAATGCAATGAAACATAGCTATAAATACATGTGTGTGTATCTGTGTGTGTGTTTGAGGACAAAGCAACAAGGAGACTTACCTACACAAGAGTTACTTCTGCCATATCCCAAACTGAGGTCTTCAGAGTACAGGACTCTATGAAGTTATACAGCAGAATCTATCACAACATCGTAAAGCAATTATATTCCAATTTTTAAAATGGAGTAGAAACCTCAGAAACACTACTTATTTGACCACACACTAAGCAAAGGAAAAGATGCAATGTTTCTTCAAAGAAAATGGTTACATGAAACACTTTGATCCAATGACAAACTGGAAGTCAATGAAGGCCATAAAACAATTCCATACGCACATAGCAATATGCAAGACAGGAGTATATTGGGTATATACCAGAACCATAAGTATACCATATAGTCAAAGATATGGTTTTTCCAGTAGTCATGTACAGATGTAAGAGTGGACCAGAAAGAAGGTTGAGCACTGAAGAACCAATGCTTTTCAACTGTGGTGCTGGAGAAGACTGCTGAGAGCCCCTTGGATGGAAGGAAATCAAAACAGTCAGTCCTAAAGGAAATCAACCCTGAATATTTATTGGAAGGGCTGATGCTGAAGCTGGAGTTCCAATACTTTGGCCACCTGATGTGAAGAGCTGACTCATGGGGAAAAAGCCTGATGCTGGACAAGAATGAGGGCAGGAGGAAAAGGAGGCAAAAGAGGATGAGATGGTGAGATGGCATCACCAACTCAATGGACGTAAGTTTGAGCAAACTCCAGGAGATAGCGAAGGATGGGGAAGCCTGGTGTGCTGTAGTCCATGGTATTGCAAAGATTTGGACATGACTGAGCACAATACCAGAACCAGAAACAGTTGGACAGAGGTGCATAAGATAAATAATGGGGCTGTCCATCAGAGAAGGAGTGTGTTCTCCGAAGGCATTAGGAAGAAGATGATTCTGAGGAACATTTTAAAAAAGAGACTTTAAAGAAAAAAAAATGCAAAGTGATAAGTCTTCAGTGGGAAGAGGTAGAGATTTCCCTTAATGTAAATGGTCAGCATCATTAGCATAACTGAAAATAAGAAATTAATGCATTTAATTCATTTTGCTGTCCACCAGTGTTCATGAAATTGTTGCCTAAAGAAAATACTGGTGACTCTTCACATTAACTTAAAAAACACTTTACGTTCATTTAGTCAATAGTCAAGTTAAAGAATATCCTGAGTTGAATTTCCTTGGGATATTTCTCTTTTGGGTTTATGTAATATTGGAAGTGTTTTCTCATTTCATGTTGCTAGGCCGTTTTATTTAAGAGTTTCAGAAATTCATAGTCATCCTGCCTTTCACCCTCCCAACACGCACTCTTTCATGGTACAGCCCTCGAGGTGGGGTTCCTCCTATCCTTCCTGGAGCACTCTCTCCTGCTGTTTCATAAGACAGCTGTTCTTTGCTGGTGGTCTCTCTGCCAGACATTAACCCTGTGCATTTTCTCAGAGCCATAGGAGAAATAGGGCAACAGGGCAACAATTTTCTTTTTCATTTTTTAAAAATTGTTTGGTAGACTCTGAGTATCTTAAAATTATAATTCAAGAAAAAAATTGTGATAGAAAACTCTCAAAAAGAGACACTAATAACTTAAAATACATTCCTTCTGAAAAAAGAACATTTTGAAGAAACCCACAACTGATCAGGATTAAAGTCCTTATCCAGCTAGGCTGTTGTTTGCAACTATTCACAACTAACAATAACCAAATAATAGTATAATACTGAAAAATGAGCCTTTGAACACACTTAGATTTTCGTTAGACTTGATATCATGATAAAATACTTCAATATTTTATGATAATAACACTATTAGTTATTATTGACTCTTCTGAGAAGTCCAAAATACTTTTGATGCGCTTGCTCATATAACTCATTTTTGAGAAAGATTAACAGAAACTCTCTCCTCCTCTTTTTAGGGATGAATAAACTTGAACAAGGGGAGATAAAACCACTCCTTTTTTATAGCCCACATTGGAATTTAAGCGTTCCATAGCAAGATAAGAATTACAGCTGCTCTCTCTCCAGTTCAAGTGTTTTCCTTTCTCTTTTGGAAGTCAGAAATTCCTACCTGTTCCTTTCTTATAACAATTAAATAACAATTATGAGATGGCCACTTATATAAAGGTATCAAAAGAGTAAAAATCTGACTTTCATGACATTAAGTTTTAAAAAATAAGATTACTCATGCATAGAAATGATATCTCTGCTAATTTGGTATAAAATAAACCTGAGACTAAAAAGTTGTGCAGTATTGTTGAATAAATATTTTTAAATTAAAGAAAAATGAAGTTTTTAATGTGAAAATTTATTAAATGCAAGGGAATAAAAAGAAAAACATGAACTAGGGTAGCAAAAGTAAAAGGAAGACAGGTTAGAAGCAAAAAGATAGAATCTAAATAATCATCTGTTATTTCACCTTGATGTAGAAATACATCATCCCACAAATTACATGAATTAGTAATGAACTAAGTGGTCATTCTTAACATGTTCATTCATTCAGTGAATCTTTATCAAAGGTATTCAGTCCCTGGCCCTATACTAAGTGCAGCACATCTCCAAAATAATCACACAAATAAGCTTTTGGAGTCTCTTTCAACTACCCTTGAACCTGAGTTCAAACTAAATTAGTATATTAAATCAGAGGTTCCCAATAGTGAGGTCCTAAACTGGTACAATGGCACCCCACTCCAGTACTCTTACCTGGAAAATCCCATGGGCAGAGGAGCCTGGTGGGCTGCAGTCCATGGGGTCGCTAAGAGTCAGACATGACTGAATGACTTCACTTTCACTTTTTACTTTCATGCATTGGAGAAGGAAATGGCAACCCACTCCAGTGTTCTTGCCTGGAGAATCCCAGGGACAGGAGAGCCTGGTGGGCTGCCATCTGTGGGGTCGCACACAACTGAAGTGACTTAGCAGTTAGCAGTAAACTGGTACTAGCCCATTATAGGGTTTTCACACTTTCACATAAAAAAAATCAAATATAAAAACAAACAAGAACAAAGAATTTTATTCAAATGTTCATACATATTAATAACTATATAAAAGATTAATTTTCACTAATGGTATATTCTTCCAACTTTTGATGTTACAAACAGCCATTATTTTATAACATAATGGTATAATACATCTTAGAATTTTTAAAAATTTCCTCATCAGAAAAAAATATGGCAGCATTAAAGAAAAAATAAATTTAAGAATCAGATGAATATCCAGCCTAAATGTAACTTCTAGTTCAATGGTGGAAAATTGGGGGCAGACAATTTCAAGAGTGTCGTAAATTTTATAGTGGAAGACAATATATGACACTGTGTTGGGATAGAAGGGGAAGGAAGGGTCTATTCCAGGTGTCAGATGAGAATTTGAAAAGGTGACACAGATAATTCATGAGAAATGAGGGTAATTCACTGTTTAGAAAAAGGAAGAATGGAGGCTCAAGAGTGATGGAATATATATAGACATATAGCTGATTCACATTGTTACACAGCAGAAACTAACATAATGTTGTAAAACAATTATACTCCAATTAAAAAATAAATAAAAGGAAGAGAGTCCCCAGCAGAGCAAACAATGTAAAAGCATGAAGCCACAGAAAAACATGGGCACGTTCTCAAGAATGGCTAGGAGTTTGATATTGCAAGAATAGAAGAAGAAAGACGAGTGCAGGCAAGATGAGGTCAAAATCTTATAACATGCTGATAAAATTAAACTTTGTTCTATGGCCGGTGAGAATGCAGATACATTATGGGGAGTCTGCCTGTTAGGGAGGTTATACTGACAGTTTGGCGGGCAGACTTAAGACCCAAATTTGAGAGAACAAGAAGAATACAATTATAGTAGTTCAGTTTAAAAGAGGAGGAGGGCCTGAACCAAAGCATCAGGAAGAAAAAGGTGTAGAATACATAGGAACATGTGATGCAGTGAATGTAAATATGAAACCCTGGCAGATAAAAAAATGACAATAATTGTTGAAGGTCAGTCTAGCAATGTTATGATAAATATAAAGAAGAAAATTTATAAGGGTAATGCCATTATAAATAGATCAATCTAGCAATGCCATGATAGATATGAAGAAGAAAATTTATAAGGGCTGTTTTGGACATACTGAGTTTAAACTCTGTAGACTATATTGTATATGTCATATAGATAAAGTAGGGGGATAATAGAAAGACCTTGAGTGGCCTACAAAGACAAATATTAAACATCATTCTGTTGCACACATTTGCATTTCTCTGATAGTCTAGAACACATACATCTATCATCTCTTGCTATCTCAATGGTTGTAAATTAATCAAATGTAAAATAATTTAGCATTATTTTTATGACTACATTTTGTCTCTGTAAACCTGGTTCAAAATCAAAATCATGGAAACATGTTTATAATATCAATCATGAATTATATAAATAAATGCTTTGAAATGTGCATGGAGACTTTGTATATTTTCTCTCTTGAATTCATCAGAAACACATGAAATATGAAAGGACAGCAACATCATCAATAACTTACAAATAGCCCTTGTATGATAGCACTTGACTTACAGTGAATACTTGCATCTCATAAGTCTATCAGGTAGGTGTTAGCATTATGCCCATTTTACAGATGAGAGAAGTGTGGCACAGATAGTTTAAGAAAATTGTCTTGGGTCATGCAACTTATAAGTGGCAGATTTTGATCCTAGTCCTCTATGTTCTCATCCACTTTGCCTGCTATAGTGACTCTGCTGCTGCTGCTGCTAAGTCGCTTCAGTCGTGTCTGACCCTGTTCGACCCCATAGATGGCAGCCCACCAGGCTCCCCCATCCCTGGGACTCTCCAGGCAAGAACACTGGACTGGGTTGCCATTTCCTTCTCCAATGCATGAAAGTGAAAGTGAAGTCGCTCAGTCGTGTCTGACTCTTACCGACCCCATGGACTGCAGCCTACCAGGCTCCTCCATCCATGGGATTTTCCAGGCAAGAGTACTGGAGTGGGGTGCCATTGCCTTCTCCATAGTGACTCTACACACACACAAATATCTGTTCCCATTTTAGAGATATGGAATCTCAACTTCAACCTTTTAGCCACTTCTCTATGAAATTTAGGCAAAACGTTCAAATTCTGCATAAAATTTATGTAAGGCAAATGGTATTTTTTAGAAAACAGTTTCTTAATAAAATTCTTAGAACAGGGACAATAATGATTTATTTCCATTGCCATTTTTAAGTGAGAAATTGTCTAGCCTTGATGGTAATATTTGATTTAATATTATAACTTAACTGTATTCCTTAATACCATTAAATTGCACTTCATTCAACAACAAATGTACATTTTCCTTTTTATTTTGTTTTGATGTATAATTGAAAGTGGGTGACTATTTTCTCCCCAAAGCATTTAACACAAATCATATATTCTATTGTGGACTTCAGTGTTTTTTTCTTTTTTGGGGGGGAGTAAAAATGTGAGGAATGCTTTCCTCCATTAATTTTAGGGTTGTCCAAGCAACCCTTAAAATTTTGTAACAGTAAATTTAACTATGATGCAATCATTTTAATTAATTTGAAATGTTTATGTTGGAAATTTAAAGGCTGTGTTTGCAAGAATCTGTCTTGAGGAAAAAAGTGATCAGTTGGAAGATTTGGAAATAGTACATAGGCATCTCCATGATGATTTTATTCCTAAGGAGAAAAAGAATTCATTCATCTTTCAAATTTTAGTATAGTTTATTGCTCAAATCTAGATGAATACAATGAGCAGTCTAATCAGAAGTTGCAGATACTGTATAATATAGTTAATGATCAAATTTGTATAAAATATAGTTTACTTTTGGTCTTTAAGAAGAAAAAAATAGATACTTAATATTTATAAATAATAAACATATTGAATGCTTATTATATAAGAAACTTTTTATTCTTAGTGCTCACTCATATCAACTAGATATATTTTCATCACAGTCACTCATTCACAAAAATTCACCTGTATTGTAAATACCAGACTTGTAGGAAAACTGTGTAATCTTGGGTGGTCTCTTTGCCCAGGTTTGATTAAATATGTCTTTTCACAACAGGTGACTTTTTAATTGTTTTCTTATGGCAACTCATTTATTCCTCGGGCTTTGTTTGGCTTGCACTAGTTTTCAGAGTTAATGACCATGTGTGAGAACGAGCCGAGTCCAGGTGGCCAATGGTATACAGAGAATGTGGGAGTTAGAGCGAACGCAGGGCGAATCATTTAACTTGACCAATTAATACAGTGGTGAATAGTTCTCCAGCCCTCAAGGTCTTTCAAACAGAAAGCTGGGGTAATGCACGTATGGAATAAAGAATAAAGCTGCTTGTTCTTTCTATTTATTGGGCTTGCTTTCTTTAGTGCGCTGGGTGTTTTTCCCTTGCACAGCTTAAGGGCTCAAATCAAGTTTTTCAAAGTGGCTTCTTCTTTGTACCAGAGTTCTATTAGCACATTTGGTATTTCCCTCCAACTCTTGCATCTTATTGTTGTTCTTCTGGAATCCTGTAGGTTAGCACTTTGAGCCCTGGGGTGGCCTTGTTTATTTCCTCTTGGCCAATAGATGTGGGGATTACTATAATGAGTATTAGAATCTCTAGCACCAAACAGTTCCAGTTATGAGAAATCCTTAAGTTCAAGAATAGAAGTTGAATTAGGAGTAACATAATGGAGCCCAGGCAATCCTTAAAGAGAACCAAAAGGAAAAAATGAGATCTTTGGACTGTACAGCCTGCCAGAAACTAGCACCAAACACTGAAAGGCCTTTTCCACTGGGCTTAATATTTTTTCCTTCCTTTCTGACAAAAGGAACATTTGTTTGCAATTAGCTTAGTAGAGGAAATAGCATCTGAAGTCTTGTTTTCCAATTGGAATGACCCCTATGACCAACTATGAAGACACTTGGAATATTTATTCAATCTTATTTAGGTATGCATGGGGGTGGTGCAATTTGCAATTTTCACAAATGCAAATACATCTGTCAAGTGTTTGTAAGTTTCACAATTATGCAAGTACTACAATATAAAAATATTAAATATTCAAAAGTATTTGAAGTAAAATATACTAAATTCACCTGGAGAAGGGCACTGGCAACCCACTCCAGTATTCTCGCCTGGGGAATTCCATGGACAGAGGATCCTGGAGGGCTACAGTCCATAGGATCGCAAAGATTCGGACATAAATGAGCAACTAACACACACATACTGAATTCAACTGCAGTACAATCTTGGATCATGAAAACTCTTGATATATGCTAGATTGATAAATGCCAAAGACCAGGTTTTGACAGTGCCAGAATAATGACTTGCCAAAAATAATGGGAGGGGAGTTGTGGACGATGCCTGCAAATCGTTGAATTTTGTTTTAAGCCATCAAAGAAATAATAAGCAAGAACCGTGTAATCCACAGGAAAATCTATGTATGTTGACTGCAGTTAGTTTCCTTTCAGCGTGTCTGCTAATTCCTGTAAATACTGTCTAAGAGTGAAAAAGGAGAAAGTTGGAATTTTATTGAGCTTTTTATAGTCAACTGTTTTCAACATGACTTCAAAATGTTGGATTTTCAGGTGTGGCCATTCAGATTCTTCTTATTGTCATGCTTTAACTTTAAAACTTTAAACACAAATAGTATTTACTATTTAAAACATTCTTATTTTAAGATAGGCTTGAATTCTGACTTATTAACTTTAGTAGCTCATTTCTATAAAAGTGAACCAATTTGATTTAATGGGGAAAAGAAAGCCTGAATATCAAAATATGTTAGGAAAGAACCAACCTCCTACCCACCTTCCACCACCTTATTCCCTCTTAATTCAGTGTTACATGAAATATACCTGTGCTTCTGAATATCATCATTCTAGAAACAAGAGAAAAATAATAAATTGAGAACAGTAAGGGGTGATTCACTTCTTCCAACTTTTAAATTCAAAAATCTCAAGTAAACTTATATCATTGTAGCATTGGAGTAGGAGCCAAGATCTCCATTCTAGGCTCAGAAATGCACACAAATGTGACCTCATAAGTTCAAAGTAAAAAAAATTATTTCCTCCCACCTTGTTTATAATAGCTATGTTGCCTCTTAATGCCCTGAGTACTGCAGTAAAGCAGGAGCCAAAAAAATCTTGTTTTGAAAAACAACTTGTAGAAACTTAGATTTTCACTAGAAATTAAGATGGGAATGTAGGGTGAGTGGGTGGTAGGAAAGATTTACTAAAGTGAACACCTGAGACATGCATACACTGCAGACACTATTCCTCCATTCTACAAGGTATTGCATATTAATTAGCTTTATTAAAAGTCATCTCTTCCAAGAAATGCTAGAAGAACTTCAAAACTTTTATTTTTCTTTTGCAGCAATAGTCTTTATTGTTTTTCTTTCATATGCTTCATAGAATTAAATAGGCAGTTTCCTGGTGGCTCAGAAGATAAAGAATCTGCCTGCAATGTGGGAGACAGGAGTTTAATCCCTGAGTCAGGAAGATGCCCTGGAGAAGGAAATGTCAACCCACTCAGTATTCTTGCCTTGTGAATCCCTTGGACAGAGGAACCTGGCAGGCTACAGTCCATGGGGTCACAAAGAGTTGAATAGGATTGAGAGACACTTTCACTTTACTTTTCACTAAAAACTGTCAGTATTTTAAAGAATATTTTATTAATTAAGCCAACTTGAATAGACTGATACCTTTAGAATACTGAGTTTTTACCATTAATAATATATTCTATCCATAAATTAGGTCTTCATTATTAACTTTCAGTAAAATTTTAATATTTTTCGTAAGACCTGTACCTCTTTTGTTAATTTCTCCCAGTGTTCTCCATGTTTTGTTTTGTCTTATGTTTTATGTAACTTAAAAAAGTTTTATAGCTATATTTTCTTATTGTAGATGGCATATAAAACCTCCCTTGATTTTCTGTATTAACTTCTATCTAGCAATTTTACCGGAGAAGGCAATGGCACCCCACTCCAGTACTCTTGCCTGGAAAATCCCATGGACGGAGGAGCCTGGTAGGCTGCAGTCCATGGGGTCGCTAAGAGTCGGACACGACTGAGCGACTTCACTTTCACTTTTCATTTTCATGCATTGGAGAAGGAAATGGCAACCCACTCCAGTGTTCTTGCCTGGAGAATCCCAGGGATGGGGGAGTCTGGTGGGCTGCCGTCTATTGGGTCGCACAGAGTCGGACACGACTCAAGCGACTTAGCAGTAGCAGCAGCAGCAATTTTACCAAACTATTATTCTAACAATATAGCTTTATCTATTGGTATTTCAGTTGTTTTTGCTGCACAACAAACTACTCTAGAGCACAGTGGATTAAAATAATTATTTTATTGTATCCCATAATTTTGTGAGAAACACTGGCTTTTAAGCTTTTTTTTTCTTATATTGTAGTATCCTTTTTCAATGTCAAAATCATGCTGACCTCAGAAAGGTCACTGGAGTGATTTCTAGTTTCAATTCCAACACATAAAGCACTTGGAAGTCACAACTTCCTCTTTCACAATAACAGCAAAAAAAAGATGAACAAACACAAAATCAATGATTTTTCATAGGTCTGTCAGAGAATGATGTCACAAGGCAAACTACTTCCTCAAGATGTGGAGAGAGATAAACATGTACAGTCAGATCTGAGATCAGTTTAGCAGAAGCAGAAGATATTGGAGACAATAACTGGACTACAGAAAAATCCCAGTGGATTAAAACTGAGTCTGTTAGTCACAAACTGTATTTTCTAAGGAATTTGTAGGGAAACCTAAACAGCAATAAAGAAAGTATCAGAAACCAAAGCCTTTGACATCTAAAACAATAATATATGTAAAGCACAGCTCAGTGACTAGTAAAATTAACATAAGACCCGAGAAAAACCCCTAATTACCTCAATTCCCATTGCGCAGTACTTTATGTTCAGCTTTTAACAAAAATTTACATGATTCATTAAAAAGCAGGAAAAAATCATAACCTGTAGAGACAAAATAAGTATCTCTGAATTGATTAAAGCACTTGTTTTTTCAATTCTCAGATAATAAATTTAAAATAATTATGATAAACATATCAAGAGCTCACATGGAAAAACTATACAGCAAGTAAAAACAAATGTAAGCAGGAGGAGAAGGCAATGGCACCCCACTCCAGTACCCTTGCCTGGAAAATCCCATGGATGGAGGAGCCTGTTGGGCTGCGATCCATGGGGTGGCTAAGATTGGATACGACTGAGTGACTTCACTTTCACTTTTCATTTGCATGCATTAGATAAGGAAATGGCAACCCGCTCCAGTGTTCTTGCCTTGAGAATCCCAGGGATGGGGGAGCCTGGTGAGCTGCCATCTATGGGGTCACACGTAGTCAGACACAACTGAAGCGACTTAGCAGCAGCAGCAAGAAGGATGGAAGTTCTAAGACAATAAAAATAAATACTAGAAATGAAAAATTTTGTAAGTAAAATGGGGAGTGTTTTTATGGTTTCATCAGTGGACTGGACACAGATGAATAAGAATCAATTTGTTAAAATACAGGTCAATATAAATGTTCCAACACAAAATGTATATGGAAAGAAGAAGGAGTAAATGGAAAATAATATTCAAGGACTGAGTGACAATTACAAAGGTGTAATATATATGTATAGAAGTACTAGAAAGAAAATAGAGTAAGGACTATAAAAATATTTGAAGCACTAACGGATGAGCTTTTTGTGAAATTAATGACAAACACCAAACCACAGATACAGGACTCAGAGAATATCAAGCATGACAAATACCAAGAAATTTACTTCTAAAAACATCATATTCAAAATGAAGAAAATCCTGAAAGCTTAGAGATAGGGGCAAAGGAAGATACTTTATTTGGAAGAACAAGGAAAAAGAAATACATCAGGCTTCTCATCAAAAACCATGCCAACAAGAATAGAATGGAGTAAAATGAAATGTTAAAAGGAAAAAACTATGAATCTAGAATTTTGCATTCAGTGAAATTATTCAAGTTGAAAAACAAATAAAGACCTTCTCAGACACAGTTAAGAAAGCTTTCTACCAGCAGAATTGCCTTGCAAGAAATTTTAAGGTTCTTCCAGGAGAAGGAAAATTACATAGGTCAGAAACTTGGATTCATGTAAAAAAAAGAAAGAGCATCAGAGAGGAAATTAATGAAATTTAAATGTTTCTACCTTATTTTTAATTAATCTAATAGATCAGCAGTCTCCAACCTTTTTGGCACCAGGGGCTAGTTTTCCGGAAGACAATTTTTCCACAGACTAGGAATGATTAAAGAATATTACATATTTTGTGCCTTATTTCTATTATTATTACATCAGGTCCACCTTAGACTACCAGCATTAGATCCTGGAGTTTGGGAATCGTTATAATAGATAACTGTTCAAATAGCAATAATGTATTAGGTGATTATAGTATATGTGTAAGTAAAATAAATAAAAGCAATGTGTTAAGAGACGGGAGGCAAGAATTAGAAATAAAATTGCCAACATCCACTGGATCATGGAAAAAGAAAGAGTTCCAGAAAAACATCTATTTCTGCTTTATTGACTATGCCAAAGTTTTTGACTGTGTGGATCACAATAGACTGTGGAAAATTTTGAAAGAGATGGGAATACCAAACTACCTGACCTGCCTCTTGAGAAATCTGTATGCAGGTGAGGAAGCAACAGTTAGAACTGGTCATGGAACAACAGACTGGTTCCAAATAGGAAAAGGAGTACGTCAAGGCTGTATATTGTCACCCTGCTTATTTAACTTATATGCAGAGTATATCATGAGAAACGCTGGACTGGAAGAAACACAAGCTGGAATCAAGATTGCTGGGAGAAATATCAATAACCTCAGATATGCAGATGACACCACCCTTATGGCAGAAAGTGAAGAGGAACTAAAAAGCCTCTTGATGAAGGACAAAGTGGAGAGTGAAAAAGTTGGCTTAAAGCTCAACATTCATAAAACGAAGATCATGGCATCTGGTCCCATCACTACATGGGAAATAGATGGGGAAACAGTGGAAACAGTGTCAGACTTTATTTTTGGGGGGGGGGGGGCGCGCAAAATCACTGCAGATGGTGACTGCAGCCATGAAATTAAAAGACGCTTACTCCTTGGAAGGAAAGTTATGACCAACCTAGATAGCATATTGAAAAGCAGAGACATTATTTTGCCAACAAAGGTCCGTCTAGTCAAGGCTATGGTTTTTCCTGTGGTCATGTATGGATGTGAGAGCTGGACTGTGAAGAAGGCTGAGCCCTGAAGAATTGGTGCTTTTGAACTGTGGTGTTGGAGAAGACTCTTGAAGAGTCCCTTGAACTGCAAGGAGATCCAACCAGTCCATTCTGAAGGAGATCAGCCCTGGGATTTCTTTGGAAGGAATGATGCTAAAGCTGAAACTCCAGTACTTTGGCCACTTCATGCGAAGAGTTGACTCATTGGAGAAGACTCTGATGCTGGGAGGAATTGGGGGCAAGAGGAGAAGGGGATGACAGAGGATGAGATGGCTGGATGGCATCACTGACTCGATGGACATGAGTCTGAGTGAACTCTGGGAGTTGGTGATGGACAAGGAGGCCTGGCGTGCTGTGATTCATGGGGTCGCAAAGAGTCGGACACGACTGAGCAACTGAACTGAACTGAACTGAACTACATTATACAAGTGGGGTTAGGACAGTTATAAGTATATATGGAAACAATCTAGAGCAACCACTTAAAATTTTAAAAGGAGTATAATTGATAGACTAAGAGATAAAAGAAAATAAAACTATATAAAATGCTCAATTATAACCAAAGGAAGCTGATAACATTAAATGCTGCTGAGGATGCAGAGCAGCTGAAACTCTCATTCAAGTTGGTGAGAATGTAACAGGCTACAGTCACTTGGGAGACACTTTGGTATCTTTTTATTTTTCTTTTACAAAAGAAAGAATACTCCTTCCTTACAATCCAGGGGTCATGCTCCTTGGTATTTACCCAAAGAGGCTGAAAATTCACATTCATCATAAAGCCTAATTTTGACAAACAAGCAAAGACAAATTTGACAAATAAGCAAAAGCAATTCAATGGAGAAAGGATTGTCTTTTCAATAAATGACACTGGAACAATTGGACATCTACATGCAACACACCCCAAGAAACAGAAACAAAAAATAATCTAAACACAACTTTATACCTTTGAGAAAAATTAGCTCAAAATGGACCATAGAGTAAAATGTAAATTGGCAAGTTTGACGTTATTAAATTAAATTTTCTTCTGTTGAAAAAGACAATTAAGAGAGTAAAAAGGCAAACTACAGACTGGGAAATAAATATTCGCTTAACATTCTTAATAAAAGCTATACATTCAAAATATAAAAATTCTTGCAATTTAACAAAAAGTAACATGACCCAATTTGCTGCTAAGTCGCTTCAGTCGCGTCCGACTCTGTGCGACCCCCATAGACGGCAGCCCACCAGGCTCCCCCATCCCTGGGATTCTCCAGGCAAGAACACTGGAATGGGTTGCCATGGGCAAAATATCTGAACAAACACTTCACCAAAAAAGATTTACAAAGCTGACGGCAAGTCTGTCAGTGTTAGTTGCTCAGTCGTGTCCGACTCTTTACAACCCTGTGGCAGATAGAGGTATGCAAAGATGTTCCCGTCATATGTGATTAGGGAATTTCAAAGGAAAATAGCAATGAGAAACCAATACATACCCATTAGAATGGCTAAGATCGAAAACAATACAAAACAATAACAATACCAAATTTTGGTGAAGATTCAGAGCAACAGAAACTATTATTCATTGCTAGTGGGAATTCAAAACGCTTCAGTCTCTGCAAGACACTTTGGCAGTTTGTTTCAAAGTTAAACCTACTCTTACCAAAAGTACCAACAGTTTCATCCTAGGAGCTTACCCAGTTGAGTTGACACAAACCTTCACACAATGTATTTTTTTAAATATAAATTTATTTTAATTGGAGGTTAATTCTTTTACAGTATTGTATTGGTTTTGCCATACATCAACATGAATCCACCACGGGTGTACATGTGTTCCCCATCCTGAACCCTCCTCCCTCCCCATACTATCCCTCTGGGTCATCCCAGTGCACCAGCCCCAAGCATCCAGTAGCATTCATCGAACCTAGACTGGCAACTCATTTCATATATGATATTATACATGTTTCAATGCCATTTTCCCAAATCATCCCACCCTCTCCCTCTCCCACCGAGTCCAAAAGACTGTTTTAGACATCTGTGTCTCTTTTGCTGTCTCACATACAGGGTTGTTGTTACCATCTTTCTAAATTGCATATATATGTGTTAGTATACGGGGAAGGCAATGGCACCCCACCCCAGTACTTTTGCCTGGAAAATCCCATGGACGGAGGATCCTGGTGGGCTGCAGTCCATGGGGTCGCTAAGAGTCGCACACAACTGAGCAACTTCACTTTCACTTTTCACTTTCATGCATTGGAGAAGGAAATGGCAACCCACTCCAGTGTTCTTGCCTGGAGAATCCCAGGGACGGGGGAGCCTGGTGGGCTTCCATCTATGGGGTCGCACAGAGTCGGACACGACTGAAGCAACTTAGCAGTGTTAGTATACTGTATTGGTGTTTTTCTTTCTGGCTTACTTCACTCTGTATAATAGGCTCCAGTTTCATCCACATCATTAGAACTGATTCAAATATATTCTTTTTAATGGCTGAGTAATACTCCATTGTGTATATGTACCAAAGCTTTCTTATCCATTCATCTGCTGATGGACATCTAGGTTGCTTCCATGTCCTGGCTATTATAAACAGTGCTGCTATGAACATTGGGGTACACGTGTCTCTTTCAATTCTGGTTTCCTCAGTGTCTATGCCCAGTAGTGGGATTGCTGGGTCATAAGGCAGTTCTATTTCCAATTTTTTAAGGAATCTCCACACTGTTCTCCATAGTGGCTATACTAGTTTGCATTCCCACCAACAGTGTAATGCTTTATTTACAATTACCAAAAGCTAGAATCAATGAAAATGTCTTTCAAAAGATGAATGGATAAACAAACTTTGATACATCCATATAATGGAATATTATTTATTAATGGAAAATAATTAAGCTATTTATCCATGAAAACACATGAAGAAAAACTTAAGTGCATATTGCTAAATGAAAACACCACATACTGTATTATTCCAATGATATGACTTTCTGGAAAAAACACAGCTATAGACATAGGAAAGAGATCAGTTGTGCCATGGGTTGGGGGTAAGGACATGGACAGAAAAAAAATACAGAAAATTTTAAGGGCAGTGAAACCATTCTGTATGCTATTTAATCTTAGATCCATAGCATTATGGGCTTCCTAAGTGGTGCTAGTCGTAAAAATCCTCCTGCCAATGCAAGACATGCAAGAGACACAGATTTAATCCCTGAGTTGGGAAGATCCCCTGAAGGAGGAACCCACTCCAGGGCAACCCACTCCAGTATTCTTGCCTGGAAAATCCCATGGACAGAGGAGCCTGGTGGGCTACAGTCCATAGGGTCACAAAGAATTAGATACAACTGAAGTGACTGTGCACACATGCATGCATGTATATAACTGTACAACATGAAGAGTGAGCCTTAATGTAACTTATGAACCTTAGTTAATAATACTTCATTAATTTTAAAAAATACATTATACTAAAGCATGATGTTAGTAATAGAGAAAACTATACAGGGTCAATATGAACTCTATACTTTGTGCTCAATATTTCTCTGAATCTAAAATTGTGCTAGAAACTGAAGTCTATTAGTTTCTTTTAAAAATTAATTGAGAAGTAAAACTACTTTTCCTACTACCTTTAAAAGCACAAAAAGGACTTGACTGGTCAATTCTTCATTCCAAATACTTTAACTGTAGCCATTCATTAACATTATGTTGGCAGATGGGCTGGTCTGGAATGTCCAAAATGGCTTCACCCTTGGGTCTGGAACTTTGGCAGGAATGAATGAGCAGCTGTGCTTATCTGGGACTAACAAGATCAGTGTGTACACATGGCCTCTCCAGCAAGCTATTCTTAGTGCAGTTCAGCTTTTTCCATGGTGACCAGGGCCTCCATAGTGAGTATCTCATGATATAAGCAGTGAAAGCTGATGCTTTCCTAAATCCTGGGCCCAGAAACTGGTGTGGGGTCACTTCTGCCATTTCTTCACCATGCCTCAGTTCAGTTCAGTTCAGTTCAGTCGCTCAGTCCTGTCCGACTCTTTGCGACCCCACGAATCGCAGCACGCCAGCCCCCCTGTCCATCACCAACTCCCAGAGTTCACTCAAACTCATGTCCATCAAGTAGGTGATGCCATCCAGCCATCTCATCCTCTGTCGTCCCCTTCTCCTCCTGCCCTCAATCCCTCCCAGCATCAGGGTCTTCTCCAATGAGTCAACTCGTCACATGAGGTGGCCAAAGTATTGGAGATTCAGCTTCAACATCAGTCCTTCCAATGAACACCCAGGACTGATCTCCTTTAGAATGGAGTGGTTGGATTTCCTTGCAGTCCAAGGGATTCTTAAGAGTCTTCTCCAACACCACAGTCCAAAAGCATCAACTCTTCAGTGCTCAGCTTACTTCACAGTCCAACTCTCACATCCATACATGACCATTGGAAAAACCATAGCCTTGACTAGATGGACCTTTGTTGGCAAAGTAATATCTCTGCTTTTCAATATGCTATCTAGGTTGGTCATAACTTTCCTTCCAAGGAGTAAGAGTCTTTTAATTTCATGGCTGCAGTCACTATCTGCAATGATGTTGGAGCCTCAAAAAATAAAGTCTGACACTTTTTCCACTGTTTCTCCATCTATTTGCCATGAAGTGATGGGACCAGATGCCATGATCTTCATTTTCTGAATGTTGAGCTTTAAGCCAACTTTTTCACTCTCCACTTTCACTTTCATCAAGAGGCTTTTTAGTTCCTCTTCACTTTCTGCCGTAAGGGTGGTATCATCTGCATATCTGAGGTTATTGATATTTCTCCTCGCAATCTTGATTCCAGCTTGTGCTTCTTCCAGCCCAGCGTTTCTCATGTACTCTGCATATAAGTGAGATTCAAATAGAGAGATTTATTGATAGTATTCAGCTCTTGACAAGATGGACATCAAACAATCAATAACCATCTTTAATCTTTGTGTGTGTGCCAAGCCCAGTCGCTCTGTTGTGTCCAACTCTTTGTGACCACAAGGACTGTAGCCCACCAGCCTCCCCTGTCCATGGAATTCTCCAGGCAAGGATACTGGAGTGTAATTTCTTCCTCCAGGGGATCTTCCTGATCCAGGGATCAAGCTATCTTCTCTTGCGTCTCCTGCATTGACAGACAGATTCTTTACCATTGGCAAGCCCTTTAATGAGAATGCTAACAATATTTCATCTTAATTCTAACATTAACAATGCTGTAGATGTCTTTATGCTTTTTACCATTTTAGTGAAATTTTCTTCCATTTCTGATTTGATAATAATTTAAAAGCTTTTCCCTTGTCTACTGAGAGGATATGACAATAGCATATGATCATATATTTTCTTCTTTACATTAATGTCTGTTACTTAGTAGATAGAGCCAGTGACTGTAAAAGAATCTCAACTAAGGATTGCTTAAAGCAGACTAAAGTTTCTTTCTTTCTAATTTAGTAGACCAGGCATGTGAAGTACAGATTCTGATATAGAATCTGTTCCAGACTCCTGCCTTTCTGTTCTTGTATCCTTCTATTGTTCATAATGATGTTGTATTGCTGTCATCATTTCTGTAAGCAGAAGAGAAAAAAGGGGGCAAAATCAGATATGTTTCTTTTTATTTTAAGATAATTGGAATATACACACATCACACCATCTCACATCCCTTGGCCAAAACTTAGCTCTATGGCAGCATGCGTTTGCAAAGAATGATAGGATATTAGTGTGGTGTTCTGGGAAAACACACAACCTCATTAAAATATATATATCTGGAAAAACATATTTCTAGGCAAAAATTGTACTTACATGGAAGAAGGAGAAAATAAATATGTAAATAAAATAAATAAATAAATAGTCCTGACACGTGGTGAATATAAGAATCAGTTTTCTAACATGAATTCAAGCTTGCATATCTGCAGTAAATGCAATTAGCTCATGCTGAATCATCACTTCTTTTAGCAGTGTTAATTTGCTTTGCTACTATTTGGGAGCAAGTCTCTCTTAGAGCTTGGCCTACAAGATTCCTTTCTTATTCTGTCCAGGCCCATTTTAGTGTCAAAGTTGTGAAAATATTTTAAAAAGTTAATTTGGGAGTGAAACTTTTTTAAAAAAATTCTTTTTGATATATGTTAGAGTTTTGAACTTAAGTCTCTTTATTGCATGAGGCTGCACTAACAACTTAAAATCACTTTAGTGCTTTTTTCTGTCCATACAGGTGTCCTGTATGAACACAAACTGAAGTAAGGGGTGATTGTTTTCCCTCTCCTCCAGATCCCAAACTTAAGCCAGGTTTTATTTGTTTTTTTTGTTGTTGTTGTTGGTTTTACTAACACATTCTGCTTAGCAGTTTTATTTTCCTTTTATCCTTTTGATGCCAATGAAATCTCTTCCCAGAGTTATAGAAGTTTCTTATTTTGGGTCCCTTGCCCTAGATTAGACTGCATCTCCTTATTCTCAACCCCATGCAACTATCAGAACAGAAATTCCGGGTATCCAAATGTTTTCAGTAGTAATTAATGTGAAGGCAGCCTTCCTTTGTCATTGTTGTTGAGTTGCTAAGTCATATCTGACTCTTTTGTGACCCTATACACTGTAGCCTGCCAGGTTCCTCTGTCCATGAGATTTCCCAAGCAAGGTTACTGGAGTATGTTGCCATGTCCTCCTCCAGGGGAGCTTCCCAAGGCAGGGATGGAACCCGTGTCTCCTGCATCTCCTGCATTGGCAGGTGGATTCTTTACCACACCTGGGAAGCCTCTCACATCCACTAGCCATGGATAATATCTCCCTCATGTATATTAACAAAATGCTTTATTGAAAACTTTTCAAAATACAGTAACTTTATGATTCACATTATAATCATTGTTCTAGGTGTCTATTTCTCTCCATAAATATTATCATTTCTGAGAACAGAGACCATATTTCAATCACCTTGGAATATCTATAAAATACCAATACTGTAACTCATTAATGTGTCAATAGTGGCTCAGTTGTTAGACTCTGCTTACAATGCAGGAGATCCAGGTTCCATCCCTGGGTCCAGAAGATCCCCTGGAGCAGGAAATGGCAACCCACTCCAGTACTCTTGCCTGGAGAATCCCATGGACAGAGGAACCTGGCAGGCTACAGTCCAGGGGGTCGCAAAGAGTCTGACACGACTTAGCAACTAAACCACACACATACATTTATTGCATTCAATTATATTGACCCCTTTCTATTTCTTTTACATTGCAACACAATAAACTTCAGATTCTTTAAGTTATCCATATGAAGTGTTCGATATTTTCTACTAACACTTTAAACTTCAAAATAAAATAAAAAATGAAATTTAAAAAATAAAGTAAACTGAAAAGCGTAAAGGACACTAACAAAACAAGGGGATTTTTCTGAGTGGAAGGATTTAAACTAAAAGGCAGAGTCTCTGTGGGCCTCTTGGAAATATGCAGCTGTACTGCTGGCCACAGTCTGTAGTTCAAGAGATATTTTCTAAGTCTGTTGTTGTTATTAATTTGTGGAGAAGAGGTCTCTGCAGAGGAAAGAAATCCAAGATTTTTTGTTTCCTTTTCCATCAGTCACAGTCACTGTAATGTCAACACCATTTAGGTCAAATTTCAGGCATTCAAAATGTGCAGCTTTGTCCAGCTGCAAGGACTAAAACTCTTCTTGAGCACTGCAGCCTGACCCATAAAATATGTCTAAGGGTGTTAGTAACAATTAGCAGGTGTGTACCTTCACCAGAAAGCTTGCATAAGATATTTTATGCATAAAGTAGTATATGTGGATTTAGTAAGAATTAAGGAGAGGCAGATATATAGGTTCTTTTACTAATGGATCTTAAAGAATTAAAATGATTGATTCGACCATCATAAATTAAACCATGTAAATATATGTTACAAAAGGATACCTCCCCCTCGTCCTAGTCAGCATGCTCATTGGATAAGGTCACAGGCTCTGCTGCCCAAGAGCCTGTCCCTGAGTCTCCTCTCTTCCATTCCAAGGAGAATTAAAAATCCTCTTCAAGCTACTTAATGTATCTAACTTTTGGATTCCTCATCTATAAAATAGAGATAATAATACAACTGATGGATGATATTTTGTGAAAATTCATCATGGTAACACAGGTATCAGTTTTAGCCTGAGATGAGCAATCATTAAATGTTAGCAATCATTTTTTAAAATTATTATTATTATTTTGGCTGCACTGCATGGCATGTGCAATCTTAGCTCCATGTGTAATCTATGCCCCTGCAATAGAAGCATAGAGTCCTAGCTCCTAGACTTCCCGGAAAGTTGTAGCAATTACTTTTTAAAAAATTATTTTAGGGACTTCCCTGATGGTCCAGTGGATAAGACTTTGCTGTCCAAAGCAAGGGGGTGCAAGTTCAATGCCAGGTAGAGGAACTAATTTCCCACATGTTGTGCCATGTGATGTGACCAAAAGACTTTTTTCAATTGGTCTGCTAGAATTGTTTTATCATGGTTAAACCATAGACAGACTCTTATCCTTCCACGTCGTGTCTTCTCATCTTTAATCTCCATCTTCATCATGTTCTCTAGCAGCATATCTGGTTACTCCTTTTCTGGCTGGGAGCCACACCCTTCCTCTCCATTCTGCCAAAACCCATGAGATTAATCAGGTCAGTAATGTACTTATTACATGCCTAAGTCTACCCACTCTTTGTTCTTCTGTTATTTCCATTTTTCCAATTCCTAACATTTCCATAATCCTTCTTGCCTACTTTCTCTTCCCACATTCAGAAATTGAAGCACATCACTAGGCAAGTGACCAAGTCAACCGACCTCAGCTGGGCTCTTGTTTTATCACAGCAATTTTATTTATCACTTGTTGACTCCCCATCGCATTCCTTGCTGCAGCTGTTCCTAATATTTCCACTCTGCTCAAGTCCCTAGTTCCAGCCCTCCTCCTTCCCCTCTTAGCACTTAACCTCACCTCCTACTGAGAAAATTGAAACCATCCCAACCTAAGTTTACACCATGGCCCTCCCCTTCTACTTAAAAAAAATAATCTGTGCATCTTTCTTATTGCTTTGCATTGACTTGAGGAAATGGTTTTCTTTGCAGAGAAACAGAGCATCATATTCTGATTGAGAAATCTGGTTCTGGAGTTGGACCAAGTTAGATACTTTGTGTTGACATAGTCAGACATTAACAAATGTTTCAGTTTCACAACTTCAATATTACCATCTCTAATAAGAAAGTAAGCAACAGTTAGAACTGGACATGGAACAACAGACTGGTTCCAAATAGGAAAAGGAGTACGCCCAGGCTGAATATTGTCACCCTGCTTATTTAACTTATATGCAGAGTATATCATGAGAAACGCTGGACTGGAAGAAACACAAGCTGGAATCAAGATTGCTGGGAGAAATATCAATAACCTCAGATATGCAAATAACACTACCCCAATGGCAGAAAGTGAAGAGGAACTAAAAAGCCTCTTGATGAAGGACAAAGTGGAGAGTGAAAATGTTGGCTTAAAGCTCAACATTCAGAAAACAAAGATCATGGCATCTGGTCCCATCACTTCATGGGAAATAGATGGGGAAACAGTGGAAACAATGTCAGACTTTATTTTTCTGGGCTCCAAAATCACTACAGATGGTGACTGCAGCCATGAAATTAAAAGACTCTTACTCCTTGGAAGGAAAGTTATGACCAACCTAGATAGCATATTGAAAAGCAGAGACATTACTTTGCCAACAAAGGTCTGTCTAATCAAGGCTATGGTTTTACCAGTGGTCATGTATGGATGTGAGGGTTGGACTGTGAAGAAAGCTGAGTGCCAAAGAATTGATGCTTTTGGACTGTGGTTTTGGAGAAGACTCTTGAGAGTCCCTTGGACTGCAAGGAGATCTAACCAGTCCATCCTAAAGGAGATCAGTCCTGGGTGTTCTTTGGAAAGATTGATACTGAGACTGAAACTCCAGTACTTTGGCCACCTCATGCAAAGAGTTAACTCATTGGAAAAGACTCTGATGCTGGGAGGAATTGGGGGCAGGAGGAAAAGGGGACGACAGAGAATGAGATGGCTGGATGGCATGAGTTTGGGTGAACTCTGGGAGTTGGTGATAGACAGGGAGGCCTGGTGTGCTGCAATTCATGGGGTCACAAAGGGTCAGATATGACTGACCGACTGAACTGAACAGAATAAGGAAGTAATAATTTCTACCTTATAAAGAATAATTAAGTGTTTGGCAGTTGGCAAATAGTAAACATTTAATAAACTATTGTTATTGGTTGGAAAGCCCAAATTCTTAACCTGCATTCTAAAGCCTATTAACCCTAATAATTATAATGATGATGATGATAAAAGTAAATAATAATCTCCATGCCTTTCCCATTAAGTTAGTTACTCAATTATCTCTTTTCTTTCTCAATTCTTTAAATAGTCCAGTTTATTGATCTAGTCTTCCTTTTTCTTTAAAAAGAAAAAGAACTGCCTTTTGTTTAAGCTAAAATCCCATTGCCTCCAAACTTTTGGCCAGTGTCCTTGAAAAAGTTGTTACCCTAGCTGCCTTTTCCAAGTAATTCTTGAAACCCTTTAAATATAATTTTTCATTCTATTTAACCTGTTCCTTAAAAAGCACCATTGGATGCATGCTCATTCAGCATTAGTTCCTCCATCTCCAACTTCCAACTCCTCTTGTACAATAGCTCTTGTTCTGATTCACCCATTCTCTTTCCGATATCTGTAACTTTATACAAACCTCATCCTCTTCTTCTTCCTTCATATTTTTACTTGCTATTAGTATTCCTCCTATTGCCAAAGTTTAGCCTTTCTTCCATATTTCGTCCTTGGCTTTATTCCTGTATTTTCCCTGAGCAAGCTCATTGATTCTCATACTTTCAATGATAGATCCTCACAGTGGCTCCTCAGACCCAGGAAATTTTGTCTTCTCTGCAAAGAGTTTTTTCTTAACAATATAAGAGTACTTGTAGGGATTTTCATTTGGTATTTACCTTAATGTCTTTTTTCTACTTTTTAAGCTCTGTAATTCTAATTACCTCTAAATATCTACACTTTAAAGTCCTACCTAAATTAAAATTAAACATAAATTTAATCTTTTGGAAAATGGTTCTTCCTTTCCATTTCTTTCTTTTCAATGGTTATTTTATATTTCAAGTCACCCAAACTTAAAATAGTAAAGATATTAAATAAGCAAGAAATATTCATTGATCTCTATTCTTTGATGGATCTGGGTACCAGCAGTGAGCAGAAAAATGTGGCTCATGAATTCTTAGAGATTAAAGTCTAAAATGAAGTCACACATAGAACAACTAATACAAGTGTTAATATCAGAAACAGAGAGTACAAGATGCTTTAAAAATTTTATACACCAATGAGACTTAATTAGTGGAAACATATCACTAAAATTTACTGAAGGAAGAGTTATGCATGGGAGAGAAGTAAAGGAATACGAACACTAGAGTCAGAAAGAAGTATAAGTGTGATTTTCTTGGTATAAGATGGGGGAACTGAATAACTAGTGGAGAGTGGTATAAAAAGAACTAAATGGAAATTTGACCTTAAAAGTTTCTAAGCTATGTTAAATTTTAACATTTATTCTAAAAGGCAAGGAAAATCATTTGAGACTTTTAAGGGAAAGGCTAACAGGATCCATTTGTATTTATTGTTTTTATTTCTTTTGAGCTTTGTTAAAATATAATTGACATATAACATTAACTTTAATGTGTACAATGTGTTCATTCTATATACTTAAATAGAATATAGAATATATGATTACAATATGGTTACAACCATACTATTAACTAAAACCTCAGTCACATGAGATGGTGGTCCTGTCTTTTTCTGTGATGAGAATATTTAAGATCTATTCTCTTAGAAATTTTCAGGTATTTAATACAGTAAGATATAAGCACTATGCTGTGCATTAAATCCTCAGAATGTATTTGTCTTGCAACTGGAAGTCTGTACCCTCTGACCAACATTTCTACTTTTCCCCCACCATCTGGCCCCTAGTAATCACTATTCTAGTCTGTACTGCTGAGTATGGCATTTTTGGTTCCACATATTGTCCTTTCTGTGATTTATTTCACTTAGCATAATACCCTCAAAAGTCTACTAGTGTTCTCAAAAAAGTCAGAATTTCCTTCTCTCTTTTGGATGAATAATAATTCATTGTATACACACACATCATCATCTTTATCCATTTATCCATTGATGGACTTTTAGATTGTCTTCATATCTTGGCTATTGTGAATATGCTTCAGTAAAAATGGGAGTACAGATGTCTCTCCAATACCTGTTTTCGTTTCCTTAGGATATATACTCAGAAGTGAGATTGATAGTTCATATGGTGCTTCTGTATTTAATTTTTTTGAGGAAATGCCATACCATTTTCCATAGTGGCTGTACCAATTTGCATTCCAACAAACAAACCCCAGAGGTACCCTTTTCCCCATATCCTCACAAGCACTTGTCATCTCTTCTTTTTTATGGTAGCCAATCTAATAATTGTGAGATGATATCTCACTGTGGTTTTGATTTGCATTTTCTTAATAATTAATGATCACCTTTTCAAGTACCTAATGGCCATTTGTATATCTATTCAGTTCTTCTGCTCAATTTTTAATAGGGGTTGGTTATTGTTTCTATTGAGTTGTATGAGTTCTTTATTTGTTGTAAATATTAACCCTTTATTAGATACATGATTGGAAAATATTTTCTCTCATTCTGTAAGTTGCCTTTTCATTTCTGCTGATTGATTCTTTCACCATGCAGAAGCTTTTAGTTTAATAAAGTTTCACTTATTTATTTTTGTCATTTTTACTTGTACTTTTTGTGTCAAATCCAAAGGGAAAAAAATTGCCAAGACCAATGAAATGAGATTTCCCTGTAAGCCTTCTCTGAGATTTTTGGTTTTATGTCTTTTGTTTAAGTCTCTAATCCACTTCAGGCTAATTTTTGTGAGCAGTGTAAGATGCTTCCATGCTCTGTTATGTCCAATTCTTTGTGACCCCATGGAATGTAGCCCTCCAGGTTCCTCTGTCTATAGAATTATGCCAGCAAGAATACTGGAGTGAATTGCCATTTTCTCCTCCAGGGCATCATTTTGACCCAAGGATTGAACTCATGTCTCCTGCAGCTCCTGTGTTGGCAGATAGATTCTTTGCCACTTGAGCTTCCTGGGAAGCCCAATATATGATAGGGGTCCAAATTATGCATGTGGTATCCAGTTTTCTCAACATGATTTGTTGAAGAAACTATCCTTTCCCGATTGAGTATTCATAGCTTCCTTAACAAATACTGGTTGACTATATACACATGGCTTTGTTTATGGACTCTGTATTTTATTCCATTTGTCTGTGTATCTGTTTATTATGCCAGTACCATACTATTTTAATAATATAGCTTTGTAGTATTATTTGAAGTTAGAAATTGTGACTCTTTTAAGTTTTTTTTTTCTCAGTATTGCTTTGGCTATTCAGGATCTTATATGGGTCCATACAAATTTTACAACTTTTTTCTATTTCTGTGAAAATTTTCATTGGAATTTTTGTTAAGATTACATTGAATCTATAAATTGCTTTGTATAATGCAGATGTTTTAACATTTTAATTCTTTGAATCCATGAGCATTGAATACCTTTCCATTTATTTGTATCTTCTTCAATTTCCAAAATATAATGCCTCATCTTTTAAAAAATAATGTTTTCATATATTAAACATGTAATTTAAAATTTATTTATATGTTTATAAGACTTATATTTATGTGTATACTATATTTTTTAAAGACTATGAAAATTTACCTTAAATTTTGAAAAATTACCGTAAAATTAAGACATCTAGATTCCTATCTTAAATAATATCTTGCCACCATAACAAATATTGCACATTGCTATTGTCTTTTTATATATACCAAAAGAAACAGATTTATGTTTCAGATAAACTATGCCTTTTCTATAGGTAGCAGTAAATTAGCATATGGGACCCTATTATCATTTAAGATGTTCATCATTAGAGTATAGATAGCAAATTGGTGTTTATTAAAATAAACACCAGGATTAAATATAAGGATTAACACAAGGAACATCTTGAATCCTGAGATATCATGGAATAAACATAACATTGGGATACCAGTACATCTTTTAAAATGATAAAATCCATGAAGAAACAGGGAAAGAGATAGAATAGTTAGTCTTAGTCAGGAAAAGCCTGGTTCAAGACAACTTGGGTGCAATACTAGTTTAAAAACTGAGTGACATGAATCAGTTTCTTAAGGTTTCTATGCCTCATTTCCTTCACAGTTAAAATTTGAATAATCATAATGCATAGTTTTTATCGGAGAAGGCAATGGCACCCCAGTCCAGTACTCTTGCCTGGAAAATCCCATGGATGGAGGAGCCTGGTAGGCTGCAGTCCATGGGGTCGCTAAGAGTCAGACATGACTGAGCGACTTCACTTTCTCTTTTCACTTTCATGCATTGGAGAAGGAAATGGCAACCCACTCCAGTGTTCTTGCCTAGAGAATCCCAGGGACGGTGGAGCCTGGTGGGCTGCCGTCTATGGGGTCACACAGAGTTGGACACGACTGAAGTGACTTAGCATAGTTTTTATGAGGAGCTAATGAGAAAAATCTTAAGTCACTAACAACCACCCTGAGTAAGAGTTTGATGAAATTGGCTGATTATTATTTTGTGTGTGTGTGTAGCATGACCCTACAGGGAACTTATGGGACTATGTACAAGTAAGTTATAGGTGGAAGGAAGTTGAAGGAGAGCCCAAATGATGACTTCCAAAGTCTTTGTGACTTCAATAAATATTGTGTGTTATCTGGGAAGAAAAGAGGGATGTAGAGAATAGAGAAGATACAAAATATAGCCCTGGAGGATGGTAGAAAAACTGGTGAGAAAAGGCAAACGTTTTACTGGGAGAAAACTTTTTATTGGGAGAACCGTAAATTGTAGGGTTACGTGTGTGTGTGTGTGTGTGTGTGTGCGTGTGTGTGTGATTACTGATTTCTTTCCTACCATCACTCAGTAGCCATGGTTTAGATTCAGAGAAGGCAGTGAAAGATTTCTCTAGATCCATTTTGCTGTTGTAACTGGATTAAATAGGAAAAGGAGCTGGGACAGTATGAAAAGAATCACAGTGATATAAGCTGAGGGGGAAAAAAGGAAAGAAGCATTTATAGATATAACTGGATTTTAAAAATGTGCAGATAAGAATGGAATTTTACTGGAAAGAGTTAGAGTAATGGGCTGGAAGGGATTTAAAGATTATGAAGGATAGTGACAGCAGTTCCCAACTCTGATGTAAATGGAAGATGACACAGTAGAAAAATAGTGATATCAGGAAAGATCCAATTTCATTTAAGGCAAATGAATGGATCAAATATTCAGAGAAGAGTAATATAATAAAACTTATCCTCTGATGTCTGAATTGGTGTAAAGCAGAAGAGAATTGAGATAACTAAGAAGTTCTCAAATTTCAATCAAGCACAAATAATTGACATGATTATTTTAAAAAATCAGTCCATGATTATTTTTAACTGGGGTAGAATAAGACATTATTGTTATATTATGCCTTTAGGCATCAGTAAGAAAATGACAAAAATCAGGAAATCCTGTCTTCATGCTCCACAAGTGTTATAAACAATGGGTTTGAATAAGATTTTGATAAACCTGCCTTGCAAAGAGTCTGACACAGCTGAGTGACTGAACAAGCTATTTATCATGACAGGGTTGAAAATTGTGAATTCTCTTCAAATGATTTCAAGTTCAAACATTTCAAAAAATTAAATCACAGGAAACTGATTGAAGATGTGTAACAGAACACAATTGTTGTCTAGTTGCCAAATCATGTCTGACTGCTTGCAACTCCATATATTGCAGCACACCAGACTGCTCTGTCCTCTACTATTTCTTGGAGTTTGCTCAAATTTGTGTCTATTGAGTCAGTGATTCTCTCTAAACATCTCATCCTCTGCCACCCCCTTCTCCTTTTGCCTTCAGTCTTTCCTAACATCAGACTCTTTTTCCAATGAGTTGACTCTTTGCATCAGGTGGCCAAAGTATTGGAGCTTTAGCTTTACATGTTAACAAGTAGAAAAAAATGCCAAAATGCCCTTAAAAAGTCAAAAAGAATAAAATCATTACTATGTCATTAAACTCTGAAAAGCAAAAAAATTGCAACTTTAGAATATTTAATAATATTTTCTTATAAATCCTAGCTTGCATATATCAAATGCTCTTTAGATATACATTGAAAAACTAAATTAGTAGTTATCATTTACAACAGTTTATGATGACATGAAATATATGACGTTTGAAAATTTAAAAAGAGGCTCTCATTTGTAGTTTATTGGAGAACAATGGCTCCAGGTCTATTAATGCAATGTGTATTAACATAAATTATGTATTTTCATTATAGGTGTCTTCATCCCAGTGTCCCAGTCATTACTGGAGCTTGGTCATGTTACTTTTGCAAAAATGAGTAGGAATTAATAAGGAGAATGTATTTCATAATAAATCCATATTAACACTGAAAGAGAAGAGGTGTACGTACTCAATAAAATTTTCCTGTAGTGTTATTTCTGTTTTCTGTAAAATGGTATCAATCCTTATTCCTAATGGAGTCAGCAGTTAGAATTGGAAATCAGATAACCTGTCACAATTTAGTCTCCTTTGTGATGAGCATTAACCAACTACAATGTTTACAACATTAACCAACAAAATGTTCTCTGTTGGGAAGTGGATTTAGTGAGTAACTTAGTGACACAAGCTCAGTACTTGTGTCATCAAAATCTAGATTTTTCAGTCCATTTCTACTACTTCTTATCTGACTTGTTGTTGTTGTTGTTCAGTCACTTAGTCGTGTCCTACTCTTTGCGATCCCATGGACTGCAGCACACCAGGCTTCCCTGTCTTTCACCATTTCCCAGAGCTTCCTCCAAGTCATGTCCATTGAGTCGGTGATGCCATCCAACCATCTCATCCTCTGTCATCCCCTTCGCCTCCTGCCTTCAATCTTTGCCAGCATCAGGGTCTTTTCCAATGAGTTGGCTCTTCACCTCAGGTGGCCAAAATATTGGAGCTTCAGCTACTAGTTCAATTCAGATGCTCAGTTGTGTCTAACTCTTTGTGACCCCATGAATCACAGCACTCCAGGCCTCCCTGTCCATCATCAACTCCCAGAGTTCACTCAAACCCATGTCCATCGAGTTGATGATGCCATCCAGCCATCTCATCCTCTGTCATCCCCTTCTCCTCCTGCCCCCAATCCCTCCCAGCATCAGAGTCTTTTCCAATGAGTCAACTCTTCACATGAAGTGTCTAAAGTACTGGAGTTTCAGCTTTAGCAACATTCCTTCCAAAGAACACCCAGGGCTGATCTCCTTTAGAATGGACTGGTTGGATCTCCTTGCAGGCCAAGGGACTCTCAAGAGTCTTCTCCAACACCACAGTTCAAAAGCATCAATTCTTTGGCACTTAGTTTTCTTCACAGTCCAACTCTCGCATCCATACACGACCACTGGAAAAACCATAGCCTTGACTAGATGGACCTTTGTTGGCAAAGTAATGTCTCTGCTTTTCAATATGCTATCTAGGTTGGTCATAATTTTTTGTCCAAGGAGTAAGCATCTTTTAATTTCATGGCTGCAGTCACCATCTGCAGTGATTTTGGAGCCCTCCAAAATAAAGTCTGATATTGTTTCCACTGTTTCCCCATCTATTTCCCATGAAGTGATGGGACCAGATGCCATGTTCTTCGTTTTCTGAAAGTTGAGCTTTAAACCAACTTTTTCACTCTCCTCTTTCACTTTCATCTCCACTTTCACTTTCATTGCTTTTTAGTTCCTCTTCACTTTCTGCCATAAGGGTGGTGTCATCTGCATATTTGAGGTTTTAAGTCATTACTATTTATAGATTTCAGCTTCTTTAATCTATGAAATGAAGACTCCATTAGATAGTATAAAAATGGAGAAGACTTTTATAATTTATCTAATGAAACCATGATACTATATCTTTCCTATCATAAATATAAGAAAAGTAAATATACAAGCAAACATCTCTTACTGCTTGCATACTTCAGGGGAAAGGAGGAGTAAAATACATTTATCTTAATTGAGACCACACTTTGGTAGTACTCAAGTATACTGAATTCCACAAATCCTAAAAACAAAATGCAAAGCAGTAATACTATGCAAACAACATCCCTCATAATAGATTTCCTGAAGCATTGTGCAATTCTCTAGGACTGTCTTCAATTTAGGGCAGGAGCTCAATGTGATGAAATGAATAGGACAGCTCACCTAGATCTGGATAGTCACCTTTCTACTTACTGCAGACTTTCTAGATGGCTCGGTTGGTAAAAATCTACCTGCAATGAGGGAGACCACCTGCAACACAGGAGACGTGGGTTCAGTCCCTGGGTCAGGACGATCCCCTGGAGAAGAAAATGGCTACCCACTCCGGTATTCTTGCCTGAGAAATCCCATGGACAGAGGAGCCTGGTGGGCTAGGGTGTATGGGGCCCCAAGAGTCAGTCATGACTGAGCAACGAAACCATCTACTTACTGCATTTGCCTTTGTGCTTAGTCCAAGCTCTCCTTTTCTTCCCAATGAGGGGCTTGACAAAGTTGTCTGCAGGTTGCTTTAGTTCTATATTACTCTTTGAAATTCTACTTTCCAGACTTTTACAAAGTCCAGAGTGAGTTTCCCTGGTGGCTCAGTGGTAAAGAACCCACCTGCCAATGCAGGAGACACAGGTTGGCTACCTGATCTGGGAAGACCCCACGTGCCACGGAGCAACTAAGCCTGTGCATGTCAACTATTGAGCCTGTGTTCTAGAGACTGCGAGTCACAACTACTGAGTCTGTGTGCCACAACTACTGAAGCTCAGGCACCCTAGAGCCCGTACTCTGCAACAAGAGATGCCAGCTCCAAAGAGAATGTGGTACACCAGAACTAGAGTGGCCCCATTTCTCTGCAACTAGAGAAAAGCCTGCACAGCAATGAAACCCAGAACATGCAAAAATTAATTTAAAAAAGTCCAAAGTGATAGATCATGTGGTGATCTTTGCAAGACCAAATGAATTACACTGACTGGACATTATATTTTGATTCACTTGATTATGTAAACATACTATTTAATAAAATATTTATTTCACACTCAAGTAGATACAGATCAAACGACAAAGGTATGAATGTTATTATTGGAAGGAGTGGTTTTAATTCTGAATTCCCTGGCTAGTAAAATGCTCTTGAGTGATTTTGATAAAGCCTGATATGGTCTTTTACTTATTAAAAATAAATGCTTACCTAGGATCTGCTCTCTGAATTATTCAAAGCAGTTAATATACACCAACTTATTAAATCTTCATAAAAATCTTATGATGACATGACCTGCTGTGATCAACAAAATCTGAATTCCGTCTCTGCCACTGTGAATAAACTCTAAATCTTCCTATGTCTTTGTACCATTCTCAAGTTTCAAAGTTCTGTTGGGAACATATGATTGGTTGAGCCTGAATTATGTGTCTAAAAGCTTAGTTGCAGGGTCTGACATGGCAATGATCATTGCCTCCCCAGTCACCAAAATTCACATAATAAAGAGTTTTCTCTAAATAAAGAGGTAGTTTAGAACTGCTGCTGCTGCTGCTGCTGCTAAGTTGCTTTAGTCGTGTCCAACTCTGTGAGACCCCATAGACGGCAGCCCACCAGACTCCCCCATCCCTGGGATTCTCCAAGCAAGAACACTGGAGTGGGTTGCCATTTCCTTCTCCAATGCATGAAAGTGAAGTCGTGTCTGACTGTTAGCAACCCCATGGATTGCAGCCCACCAGGCTTCTCCGTCTATGGGATTTTCCAGGCAAGACTACTGGAGTGGGGTGCCATTGCCTTCTCTGAGTTTAGAACTGAGCTGACCAATATACAGATATTCAACATAGTTCATCCTTTTGACTGCTTAAAAGTTATATGACCCTTGCTTTAATAATTGCTTGACCATAAGAAAAGACTCTCATATAACATAAAACTTTCAAATTTTAGACAACTAAAAATATGTTCTCATCATCTCAAAAGCGAAGCAACACAAAGTCCAATCTCTGGCTCAAAATATAGATTCTCCAGGTGATAACCAATCCTTCTCTATTCTGTCATGATCCCATATTCTATAATTTATGGACAAAGTTAAGAATACAAGCAAGATAAATAAACCCTACTTAAAAATGGAGAGACAGACAAAGTAGACTAACTATATGGGAAACATGGAATATTCTTAGGCACCAATCATTTTTGAGTAATTTGTGTTTAAGAAAATCATCACATTATGAGTCATCACCCACTTTGTAGAACTAAAATTTTGAACTCCAGACTTGAGCAATGGTGGCAGTAGCAGGATTACATTTCTCATGTAGCTGTGGCATTAGTACAGGTAGAAATACTAAAAGGTGCTGCAGTTAAGTTGACTTTTTTTTTTTTTTGCATTTAGTTTTTAGAGAAAGCTCCAGAATGGGTTTCTAGGAAGTGATTTTTTCAGCATGGTTTTAAATATACATCTATACATTTGTGTCATTTTTACTCCAATCAATCTACTTATCTTGTTAAATATCTAATATTTTTTATGAATTCCCCTTTTCTTAAATTGCTCAGCACATTTCCAGGTTTTGCAACTATAAACATGCCTAAAAGAATAATTACATTGGAAATTATTGCAGGTAGTAGACATTCAATGATTGATATCTAGGATTGGTCATTCAATATGCTTAGATCTGGACACAATAAGAACACAGCTACAGTTAAAAAATAAGACTCCAGGAGTCCTTGATGGACAACTGCAAAATGGTGCATTATTAGTATTTGTGTTCTCCTGTGCCCATTAAGTGTGAATGTATGTTAAATTGCTTCAGTCATATCTGACTCTTTGAGACCCTATGAACTGTAGCCCACTAGGCTTCTCTGTCCATGGGATCCTCCAGGTAAGAATACTAGAAGGGTTTGCTACGCCTTCTTGAAGGAGATCTTCCCCACCCAGGGATTGAACACAAGGCTCCTGCGGTTCCTGCATTGCAGGCGGATTCTTTACCACTGAGCCACCAAGGAAGCCCACCCATTAAGTACAAATCTCAATTAAATAGCGGCTACTGTTGAATAAAATGTTGATTATGACCTAGGGGTTTGGTGATGGTTTCCTTTTTTTTGTAATTGACTTGTAAGTGTAAAGAAGGAGGACAAAATGTCAAAGTCTTAACTCTTTTTATTTTTTCCTTAATTGAAGCATAGTTGATTTACAATGTTGGGTTAATTTCTGCTGAATCACAAAGTGATTCAGTTATGCATATATATTCTTTTTCATACCTTTTCCATGATGATTTATCACAGGATATTGAATATAGTTCTCTGTGCTATATAGTAGAACCTGTTTTAATTCTTTAGACACTGTTCAAGAATAATCTTTACAGATTGCAGTAGAACTGAACAGCGAAATGAGTTTACAAAATAAAATATTAATAATATTTACAAATATAGTGGCTGACCTTAGGAAACAAGGTTGGAAGTGGTGGGAGAAAAGGTAAACTGAGAATTAGAATAAAGTCATAGGATTAGGTTAATATAAACCTGATCACTTTGAACCACTAAATCCTACTGAGCTTCTCAAGCCAACAAAAGTAGCTAGATTATCATTGCCTGGTTTGAAGTCCCTGTAACGATGATGCCTAAAATGTTTAATTGTAAGGACAAGGCAATTCTGCCTGTGTCTCACTTATTCCACCCCCGTTATTTCCAGACATAGAAGTAGAATCCAACTTTTCTTTCCTTGGAGAAAAGTACAAGTCAAAACCTAGAAGAGATAGTGAATATGTCAAAAGTCTGCAGAGATGGGGTTAATTCCCGGCTATTCCTATTTTGACACTTTTTTTTTTTTTTAATTAGGAATACGTGTTTGATATTGTCAAGTGCTTTTTCTCTACCAATTGAGATAATCACATGGTGCTACAATTTTTAGTACATTAATATGGTGAAGAACAGTACTTGGTTATTGAATGATAAATCATCTGTGCATTCCTGAGATGAGCTTCACTTTATGTATTTATGGATTTGATCTCTGAAATTTTGTAAGAAAGTTTGGTATCCACGTATTTATATTAGTTTCAGTTTCTATTTTTGCTTTGGTGTTGGTTTTGATAGCAAAGTAATGTTGGCCCCATAAAGTGAGTTAGGAAATAGTCTTCCCTCTACAGTTTACCAGAGAAGTTTGTGTAGAATGGCATTACATTGTCCTTAATTGTTTGTTTTAAATTGTCAGTAAAGTCATTCTGTTTTGGAGGTTTCTTTTTTGTAATGCTTTAACTACAGAGTTGATTTCCTCGAGAGATATCATGCACATATGGTCAATAAACACATGAAAAGATGCTTAACATCATTAATTATTAGAGAAATGAAAATCAAAACTACACTGAGGTATCACCTCACACCATTATCAAAAATATCTACAAGCAATAAATGCTGAGGATGTGGAGAAAAGGGAACCCTTTGGCACTGTTGGTGGGAATGTAAATTGATATACCCAATATGGAGAACAATATGGAGATTACTTAAAGAACAAGGAGTAAAACTAGTATATGACCAAGTAATTCCACTACTGGGCATGTACTGTGAGAAAATCATAATTAAAAAAGACACATGAACCCAAATGTTCTTGGCAGCACTATTCACAATAGCTAGGAAATGGAAGCAACCTAGATGTCCACTGACAGATAAATGGATAAAGATGTGGTCAGATCAGATCAGATCAGTTGCTCAGTTGTGTCTGACTCTTTGCGACCCCGTGAATCTCAGCACGCCAGGCCTCTCTGTCCATCACCAACTCCCAGAGTTCACTCAGACTCATGTCCATCGAGTCAGTGATGCCATCCAGCCATCTCATCCTCTGGCGTCCCCTTCTCCTCCTGCCCCCAGTCCCTCCCAGCATCAGAGTCTTTTCCAATGAGTCAACTCTTCACATGAGGTGGCCAAACTACTGGAGTTTCCGCTTTAGCATCATTCCTTCCAAAGAAATCCCAGGATTGATCTCCTTCAGAATGGACTGGTTGGATCTCCTTTCAGGCAAAGGGACTCTCAAGAGTCTTCTCCAACACCACAGTTCAAAAGCATCAGTTCATAGCACTCAGCCTTCTTCACAGTCCAGCTCTCACATCCATATATGGCCAAAGGAAAAACCATAGCCTTGACTAGGCGAACTTTTGTTGGCCAAGTAATGTCTCTGCTTTTGAATATGCTATCTAGGTTGGTCATAACTTTTCTTCCAAGGAGTAAGCATCTTTTAATTTCATGGCTGCAGTCACCATCTGCAGTGATTTTGGAGCCCAGAAAAATAAAGTCTGACACTGTTTCCACTGTTTCTCCATCTATTTCCCATGTAGTGATGGGACCAGATGCCATGATCTTCGTTTTCTGAATGTTGAGCTTTAAGCCAACCTTTTCACTCTCCTCTTTCACTTTCATCAAGAGGCTTTTGAGTTCCTCTTCACTTTCTGCCATAAGGGTGGTGTCATCTGCATATCTGAGGTTATTGATATTTCTCCCGTCAGTCTTGATTCCAGCTTGTGTTTCTTCCAGTCCAGCGTTTCTCATGATGTACTCTGCATATAAGTTAAATAAACGGTGACAATACACAGCCTTGACGAACTCCTTTTCCTATTTGGAACCAGTCTGTTGTTCCATGTCCAGTTCTAACTGTTGCTTACTGACCTGCATACAGATTTCTCAAGAGGCAGATCAGGTGGTCTAGTATTCCCATCTCTTTCAGAATTTTCCACAGTTTATTGTGATCTACACAGTTAAAGGCTTTTGCATAGTCAATAAAGCAGAAATAGATGTTTTTCTGGAACTCTCTTGCTTTTTCCATGATCCAGCGGATGTTGGTAATTTGATCTCTGGTTCCTCTGCCTTTTCTAAAACCAGCTTGAACATCAGGAAGTTCACGGTTCACATATTGCTGAAGCCTGGCTTGGAGAATTTTAAGCATTACTTTACTAGTGTGTTAGATGAGTGCAATTGTGTGGTAGTTTGAGCATTCTTTGGCATTGCCTTTCTTTGGGATTGGGATGAAAACTGACCTTTTCCAATCCTGTGGCCACTGCTGAGTTTTCCAAATTTGCTGGCATATTGAGTGCAGCACTTTCACAGCATCATCATTTAGGATTTGGAATAGCTCCACTGGAATTCTATCACCTCCACTAGCTTTGTTCATAGTGATGCTTTCTAAGGCCCATTTGACTTCACACTCCAGGATGTCTGGCTCTAGGTCAGTGATCACACCATCATGGTTATCGAGGTCATGAAGATCTTTTTTGTACAGCTCTTCTGTGTATTCTTGCCATCTCTTCTTAAGATCTTCTGCTTCTGTTAGGTCCATACCATTTCTGTCCTTTATCGAGCCCATCTTTGCATAAAATGTTCCTTTGGTATCTCTGATTTTCTTGAAGAGATCCCTAGTCTTTCCCATTCTGTTGTTTTCCTCTATTTCTTTGCATTGACCACTGAAGAAGGCTTTCTTATCCCATCTTGCTATTCTTTGGAACTCTGCATTCAGATGTTTATATCTTTCCTTTTCTCCTTTGCTTTTCACTTCTCTTCTTTTCACAGCTATTTGTAAGGCCTCCCGAGACAGCCATTTTGCTTTTTTGCATTTCTTTTCCATGGGGATGGTCTTGATCCCTATCTCCTGTACAATGTCATGAACCTCATTCCATAGTTCATTAGGCACTCTGTCTATCAGATCTAGGCCCTTAAATCTATTTCTCACTTCCACTGTATAATCATAAGGGATTTGATTTAGGTCATATCTGAATGGTCTAGTGGTTTTCCCTACTTTCTTCAATTTAAGTCTGAATTTGGCAATAAGGAGTTCATGGTCTGAATCAGCTCCTGGTCTTGTTTTTGTTGACTGTATAGAGCTTCTCCATCTTTGGCTGCAAAGAATATAATCCATCTGATTTTGGTGTTGACCATCTAGTGATGTCCATGTATAGAATCTTCTCTTCTGATGTTGGAAGGGGTGTTTGTTATGACCAGTGCATTTTCTTGGCAAAGCTCAATTAGTCTTTGCCTTGCTTCATTTCGTATTCCAAGGCCAAATTTGCCTGTTACTCCAGGTGTTTCTTGACTTTCTACTTTTGCATTCCAGTCCCCTACAATGAAAACGACATCTTTTTTGGGTGTTAGTTCTAAAAGGTCTTGTAGGTCTTCATAGAACCGTTCAACTTCAGCTTCTTCAGCGTTACTGGTTGGGGCATAGACTTGGATTACTGTGATACTGCTAAAGCGCCGGCGGCTGCGATGGAGGCGCTAAAGCACTGCCGAGAGGAGCTACCCTATGTCCAAAGTCAGGGACAGCGGCTGCGACGGGAGCGCTATTGCATGCTGAGAGGAGCTACCCTGTATCCAAGGTCAGGGGCAGAAGCTGGGAGGACCCCCATGCCCGAAGAGCGGAGGCCAAGAGGAGCTACCCCATGTCGGAGGTCAGGGGAGGTCGGCCAAGAGGAGACACCCAGCGTCCGAGGTCAGGGGCGGTGACGAGAGGAGTTACCCCGCATCCGAGGTCGGGGCGGCGGCCAGGAGGAGATACCCCACACCCCTAAGCCCAAGGCCAGGGGCAGCAGCTGGGAGGAGCAACCCCAAGCCTGAGGCCAGGGGCAGTGGACTGGAGGACCAACCCCACGCCTTGGCTGCACGGGCACAGGCAGGCCTAGAGGAGCTATCCCACGTTGAAAGATGTGGTACACATAGACAATGGATATTACTCAGCCATTAAAAAAAAAGAATTTGTGTCAGTTCTGGTAAGCTGGATGAATCTAGAGCCTGTTATACAGAGTGAAGAAAGTCAGAAAAGGAAAACAAATATCATATATTAACACATACTGGCACCCCACTCCAGTACTCCTGTCTGAAAAATCCCATGGACGGAGGGGCCTGGTAGGTTGCAGTCCATGGGGTCGCTAAGAGTCGGACACGACTGAGTGACTTCACTTTCACTTTTCACTTTCATGCATTGGAGGAGGAAATGGCAACCCACTCCAATGTTCTTGCCTAGAGAATCCCAGGGACAGCGGGGCCTGGTGGGCTGCCGTCTATTGGGTCGCACAGAGTCGGACACGACTGAAGCGACTTAGCAGCAGCAGCAGCAGCATGGAATCTAGAAAAATGGTATTGATGAAGGTATTTGCAAGGAAGGAATAGAGACACAGATATGGATATTTGACTTGTGGACACAGGGTGTGTAGGAGAGAGTGCGACAAAGGAGAAAGTAGCCTTGACATACGCACTGCTGCTGCTAAGTCGCTTCAGTCGTGTCCTACTCTGTGCGATCCCACAGACAGCAGCCCACCAGGCTCCTCCGTCCCCAGGATTCTCCAGGCAAGAATACTGGAGTGGGTTGCCATTTCCTTCTCCAATGCATGAAAGTGAAAAGTAAAAGTGAAGTCACTCAGTCGTGTCTGACTCTTAGCGACCCCATGGACTGGAGCCTACCAGGCTCCTCCATCCATGGGATTCTCCAGGCAAGAGTACTGGGGTGGGGGTGCCATTGCCTTCCCCGGACATACACACTACCATGTGTAAAATAGATAGCTAGTAGAAACCTGCTGTATAACACAAGGAGATCAGCCTCACTCTCCGTGATGACCTAGGAGGATGGGATGGGGAGAGCGGAGGGAGGCTCATAAGGGAGGGGATATATGTATAATTATGACTGATCTGCATTGTTGTACGGCAGAAACCAACACAACATTGTAAAAGAGTTTTCCTAAAATTAAAAAATAAATTTAAAAAAAGAGAATCAAGTTGCTCAAGAAATATATTTCTTCATTTCCAAATTTTTTTTATTTTTCTCTCTTTGTCAAATTTCTTTGCATAAAGTTGTTTTAAATTTAATTTAAAAATCTTTCAGTTTTATTATTTTTATTCTTTTTATTTCCTCTATTTTAAAATTAAACAATTTTAAAACACTCTGCTCTTTATTAATTTCTTTCATTTTTTTTTTTACATTAGCTGTCATTTACTCTTTGTTTTCTACATTCTAAATGTTGAAGATGTGGTCATTAATTTGAGACAACTTTTTTAAAAATAATACATGCATTTACTGCTTTATTAAGTACTGAACAAGCAACAATCCACAATTTTGATGTTTTTTTTAAAAAAAAAAATCCTATTCAATTTAAAATAGATTTGAAATATGGCTTATTTAGAAGTATGTTATATAATTTACAAACATCTCAGATTTTCCAGAGATCTTTCTGTTAATTATTTCTAATTTCATTTTAATCAGAAATTAAATTAACCCAAATGTTTTTGGGTTAATTTTTTTCTTAAATTTATTGAGATTTGTTTTATAGCCCATGATATAGATTATTCTATAAATTTTCCATGAGGATCTAAGGTGTATTTTTTTGTTTTTGGCTCAAGTATTCTATTATGTCAATTAAGTTAATCTGTTTAATATTATTGCTTAAGTTCAATATATGATCAGATTTTCTATCTCCTTTTTAATTTTTGAGATAAAGCTGATGAAACTTCTTACTCTATTTACATTTTCTACTTCTCCTTGACATTCTGTCAATTTTACTTTCATGTATTTTAATGCTCTATTATTAGGTATATAAACAATTAGGTTTGTTACAATACCCCTTTATCACTATGAAATGAATGTCTTTAATCCCTGGAAATATTATTTTTCTGAAATATACTCTATGTTATTAATATAGCCACTCCAGCTTTCCTTTGATTAATGTTAGCATGGCATATAATTTTTGGCCCTTTTACTATTAACATATGTGTATCTTACTATTTAACATAATTTCTTTTAGGCACATATAACTGGCTATACAATTTTCCCTTTCTCACTGGTTTGGATCAAATTAATTATAATTTACTTTTATAAAATATATATATAATACATATGTATATAAACATAGATAATATGTGTGTGTGTGTGTGTGTGTATTTTTTCCTTTTGCTTGTGCCTGGAGTTTGTTGAGATTTTTGCAACTGTGGGTTTATAGTTTAATCAATTTGGTAATTTTCATATCATTGTTTCTCGAATATTTTTTTTACTACTCCTTTTCTGCCATTTCAGCCAAACTCCCTGCTTCCAACTGCAACTATAATTAGGATTTCAGAGTTATCCCAAAGTTCACTAATATCTTGTTCATTTTTACAATTACCTATTTTTCCCTGTGCCTTTCATTTTGTATATCTGTTGCCATATCTTCAAGTTCACCAATTGTTTTTTCTGCAATAGTCTGCTGTTAATAACATTCAATGCATTTTTCATCTCAGCCATTGTCGTTTTCACCTCTTGAAGTCTGGCTATATTTTGATATCTTTTCTCTCCCTACTTCACATATTCAAATTTTCCTCTAGCTTTTAGAACATATGGAATACAGTTGTAATAACTGTTTTAGTGTCCTTGTCTGCCAATTCTAACATCTGGATCAGTTTCAATCGATTTATTTTCCTCATTATGAGTTGCATTTTCCAGCATGTTTTCATGCCTGATCATTTTTATTGGACATTAGACGTTGTCAACTTTACCTTGTGGGGTATTAGATATTTTTATCATACTATATTCTCAACCTTTGTTCTGGGAGACAGTCATGCTACTAAGAAACAGTTGGAGACTTTTGAGCCTTACATTTAAGATTTGCTAGGTGGGTCTGGAGTAGTGCTCAGTCCATGGCTAATTATTTCCCACCACTGAGGTTAAGATTCTTCTGAATACACTACCAAATGTTCAATGAATTATGAGTGTTTCCAGTCTGACTGATGGAAATAGGGTTTTATTCCTAAAGCTTGGCAAGCTCAAGTTTCTCTATTCTAATCCTTTTAGGTGGTTCATTTCCACGGCTCAGGTCATTTTTCACATGCTTTCACTGATCAGTCCTCTGATGAACACTTGTGGGATCCCCTTGACAGATCGCTGAAGTTCTCTTTCTGTGCAGCTCTATTATCTCAACACTGTCTTATGAACTCAGCTACTTTGTTCTCCCTCAACTATTGGATCTGTCTCCTCTACTCAGGGAGACTGCCAAGTTCTACCTGGGTTTTTTCTTGCTCTGTGACCTGGAAACTCCCTCAAGATGGTAAACTTAGACAATTTAGAGCTCACTTCATTCTTTTTTTCCCCTATCTCAAATCACTATCCTCCATTGCCTAAAGTCCAATATCTTGAAAAGCATTGTTTCATTCATTTTGTCCAGTTATTTGTTTCTCTTAGGAGGCTAGATTCAGCCTTTGTTACACATTGATCATGCTTATTGGCTAGGAACAAAAACTTCTCTTAAAACAGGTATTTAAAAAATTGGCACAGTCCCCACATTGCCTTTTCAGTTCATGGAGTGAGAGGAATTTTGACCACTGAAAATGCTTGCAATTTATATACCTTTCAAAATTATAAGCTAAAAACAACATTATGCTCTTGGGGGAATCAGTAATTAATGCCATCACCAAAACTTTAAAATATGCATGGATTAGTACTCCTGTTACATATTCATTTAAAGTGCCTGCTGGCTAATACAGTTAGTGATTATTCTTAGTATATGTCAGTGAGTTATTATGAACTTACTCAGCTGTTTACTCCAATTACAAATCAACACGATCTCAGGACCTATTATTCATTTATGGATCTTTCAAACACTAAAGAAACGAAATTATTCTAATAGAACTTGGCAACTCAAAATGATCAGGAACCATGGATGATTTTGTACATTATGTTTATGAATAAGATGATAAATCCTAGAACCCAATACTTTGTAAAGTTATTAGTTTTCCAGTAGCTCACACATGTAAGATAATTTACTTCAAGGTGAAAAAAAAAACTCACATTTGAAAACTCCACCCTAGGTATATCTCTTTGAATTTCAAGCTTACCTATACCACTTTGGATATACAGTTCAGAACAGACCCATTTACCATGTTGACTCAGAAATCTGCTAATTTTTAGTGAAGCCCATAGGAAGACAAGACTCTCCAGTTGGTCCAGCCTTCAGTGTTCTGTCACTTGGACCTGTAGCATCATCTACATGTGTAAGACAGAGGTGCTTCAGTTTGCATTTGTATTTCAAAAAAAAAAGTCATATAACCACGCAATTAAGGCATAATTTTTTTAAGTAAAACATGGCTCAAAGAAAAGAGGAGGAGAGAAAAGCAGTGGAAAAAACATACAGAAAACAAGATTAGGGAGTGAATCAGGAAAATGAAAAATAGAGGGACAGTGGATTTTTCTAGATGCACATTTCAACCTAAGTCATGCTCCAAACCTAAACTGCATTTGTCTACCTTAGTTTTCCATCTTCCACAAACAATTCCTTTCCGCAGATATTCTTGCCTCCCACACTTAGAACAGCATCACATGTCACTTGGAATTTATAATGCTTTTTATTTTGCACATCACTAAAACATTTGCCTCTTAGGCAACAGGATTATCATTTCTCTCTCTGCCAGACTATGTACTTCTCTTTCTCATTCTGAAGGAAAGAAAATCCAGGATAGGAAACTTGACAGCATGTGCGTCATTTCTAGGCAGCACATACAAGTATATCTGTGGACTCTAAGGACAGTCAGTATGACTGGGGTTTTAATGGTAATTAAGAAATAAAAAATTTGATCATAAGATCCATTACTTTTTAATGATGCAATACTAGAAATATTTGAAGGGGGAAAAAGGCTTATCTGTACTAGAGAGATGCTTCTTGGAAAAACTGATTCTTAAATGAATCTCAGATCTCTTTTTTAAAATATGTGTTCAGTGCAAACCTAGTAAATATATCTAGCTCTTCAGGTATGACAAACACAAAACTTTGTAGTAACAGCCTCTATAAAATATTTAACATTTAAATATTCGTACTATTTTTAAAAATTAAGATCATCACTCAATAGGCTGTAATATTGATACTCTTTTCATTTTTTAACTGGAAATTGTACTGCCTTTCCACATAGCATAATGAAATCTTTGTCTCACAATCTTGTTTTTTAGTGTTAACATTTTTAATATTATATGATGAAAAATGTAAAATATAATATCTTTTTGTTCATGGGATTAAAATTTTCAACTAAGTAGACATACACTCGTTCTTCTGAAAATGCAGTTAAATGGATATTTATCAAGGAAGCTTTCCATTTCCTTTGTTATTAAATGTCATAGGAGAAGATATTTGCAGATATCTGGAATTCCTTTGTGCCATCTGAGACCTGACTCTTATTGATATATGATTTTTAATGCTTCTATTTGTCAATTTTTTCAAAAGTATATGATTTTCATAAACTTGTACTAGAGAATTGAGCAGATCTATGCCAAAGCCTTTGACTGTGTAGATCACAATAAACTGTGGAAAATTCTGAAAGAGATGGGAATACCAGACCACCTGATCTGCCTCTTGAGAAATCTGTATGCAGGTCAGGAAGCAACAGTTAGAACTGGACATGGAACAACAGACTGGTTCCAAATAGGAAAAGGAGTACATCAAGGCTGTATATTGTCACCATGTTTATTTAACTTATATGCAGAGTACATCATGAGAAATGCTGGACTGGAAGAAATACAAGCTGGAATCAAGATTGCCGGGGAGAAATATCAATAACCTCAGATATGCAGATGACACCACCCTTATGGCAGAAAGTGAAGAGGAACTCAAAAGCCTCTTGATGAAAGTGAAAGAGGAGAGTGAAAAGGTTGGCTTAAAGCTCAACATTCAGAAAACGAAGATCATGGCATCTGGTCCCATCACTACATGGGAAATAGATGGAGAAACAGTGGAAACAGTGTCAGACTTTATTTTTCTGGGCTCCAAAATCACTGCAGATGGTGACTGCAGCCATGAAATTAAAAGACGCTTACTCCTTGGAAGGAAAGTTATGACCAACCTAGATAGCATATTCAAAAGCAGAGACATCACTTTGCCAACAAAGGTTCGCCTAGTCAAGGCTATGGTCTTTCCTGTGGTCATGTATGGATGTGAGAGCTGGACTGTGAAGAAGGCTGAGTGCTGAAGAATTGATGCTTTTGGAGTGTGGTGTTGGGGAAGACTCTTGAGAGTCCCTTGGACTGCAAGGAGATCCAACCGGTCCATTCTGAAGGAGATCAGCCCTGGGATTTCTTTGGAAGGAATGATGCTAAAGCTGAAACTCCAGTATTTTGGCCACCTCATGCGAAGAGTTGACTCATTGGAGAAGACTCTGATGCTGGGAGGGTTTGGGGGCAGGAGGAGAAGGGGACGACAGAGGATGAGATGGCTGGATGGCATCACTGACTTGATGGATGTGAGTCTGAGTGACCTCCGAGTGCTGGTGATGGACAGGGAGGCCTGGCGTGCTGCAGTTCATGGGGTCGCAAAGAGTTGGACATGACTGAGCGACTGATCTGATCTGAGGTTTTAATTCTAGTGTCTCTCTTTTTATTTTTTGATTTAAACAAATCACATAAATGGTTTTACATATGGTAGAAGGAGTAATTCAGCACTTACTTGATAGATTATGTAACATGCTTAGCTTTGAACCTGGCTCATAATAACCAGTCAATAAATTGAAATTCTTACATTCTGCTCATCTTTTCTTCTTTTTTCTCTATCATTATGCTTATCGTTATCCTTATCCATTAGCTTTATCATTATTCCTCTTCCTCCCTCTCATCCTACCCCTTTTCCAGTCATTGTCATCATCATTATTGTTATCCTCAATATCTTCATCATCCTCTGTGTCATTCCTTGTTTCTTTGGAATATTGTGAAAGTAAATGACATAATGGCAAACCATTATACATCAACTCATACTTTTGAAGCATAAGACACATAGGTTGAGGCCTTTAATCCTCCTTACCTATAGGTAATCCTATTGGAACTACACAAGAGACTTTTCAAAATGCTTGATATTTCTGAGGGATGGAAGGGAACAGGTGGAAGTGCAGCTTCTCCTTGGGGAGCACGGAAAGGGTGCTTTAGCCATATTAAATTCAGCACATTGAATTGGTAATGGGCACTGATCAGCAACTGTTTTGTAAGAAGCATTCTTATCTGCTTCTCTATATACAGATATTTGTACGTTATTAAACTGCCAGAGAATTTACCTACAGTTAGATAACTCTCTGTAATAATGACCTGTTGGAGTTATTCATAATTTGTAAGGAGATTAAGGGCTTCCTTGGTGGCTCAGATGGTAAAGAATCTGCCTATCGTGCAGGAGACCTGGGTTCGATCCTTAGGTGGGAACATCCCCTGGTTAAGGGAATGGCAACCCACTCCAGTATTCTTGCCTGGAGAATTCCATGGACAGTGGAGCCTGGTGGGCTACATTCCAAGGGGCCACAAAGAGTCAGACATGACTGAGGGACTAATACTACTCCTTTTAAGCTAATCAAGCATGAATAAACCATTACTTAGAACTAATGTAAATATATGGAAAAGAACTTTACAGCAGAATTCTATTGTTAAAAACATCTCACTAATAGATTCAAGTAACAATGATATACATAATCAGGAATAGATAAGGCAATAACTTATGTGGACAAATCCAGATTCTCTTTTGCTATTTTTTTAATTCTCCCCTGTGGCACCTCTGATCCTTGAGGTTCTTTGAGTGTATTATTGGCACAAAGTAAACACTCTGTAAGTGTTGATGCTTGCTAGTGTTATTTTAACTGCTATATTTATTGCTGTCTACATTTTTCTGTGATTAATAAAAATTAATTTTTAAGTGGAAAAAATATGATTAATATCCTAATTATTCTAACTTGAGTCCATGTATGGGCTTCCCAGGTGACATTAATGGTAAAGAACCCACCTGCCAATGCAGGAGACATAAGAGATGTGGGTTCGATCCCTAGGTTGGAAAGGTTCCCTGGAGAAGAAAATGGTAATTCACTCAGTATTCTTGCCTGGAGAATCCCATAGACAGAGGAGCCTGGCAGGCTCCAGTCCATAGGATCTCAAAGAGTCAGATACAACTGAAACAACGTAGTACACATGTAAATCCATGTGCATTCTAGAAACCCAAGAGATACAACTACTCTGTTGCAACTGACTTCTAGGAAATATTTTCTTAGGGTTGTGATGAGAATTGTTTTATAATTCTTGAGTTTTGATGAAAATGAGATTATCTTCTATATTCAGTGTTTGGTCAGTGGGTTCCCAAATTTGGCTATGTGTCAAAATCATCAGAGTAGTATTTTAAAACACAAATTTCTGAGTCTCAACTATAGAGATGTTGATGCTGTATGTCCTGGATAGGACACATATTCAATGAATTTTTTAAAACTCTTTATTTAGTTTTACTGCATAGTAGGAGCCAAGTGTCAAAAATAATTACAAATAAACCCTGTCCTACATGATTGCTTCTGATGCCTCAAAATCAAATGACCCCTTATTCCAAAAATTGTCTGTTTGCCCTTTCATGGTGTTTAGTTACTCCACACATTCTTTCTCATATCACTGCGGATTAAACTTGGAATCTGATTTCTTATCAGTTGTCCTATTTCTACCTGGATGGCCATGGACTTACTAGAAAGTGTTTCCTTGAGAATGAGCATAGACCACGGAGCTAATGCTTTCTCAGATGAACTGGGAAGGATTTACATATCACAGAAATAAAGACAGAAATGTTTTTATTAACTTCATCCCAATAAAATGATTTTTCATAAGCTAGACAAAGCTACTCAAGTGATCTGTAACATTGAGTACAATTAAAAAAAAAAAGTGGACACCCTTGTCTTGTTCCAGATCTTAAGGAGAATGTTTTCAGTTTTTCACCATTGAGAATATTGTTTGCTGTAGGCTTATCATATATGGCCTTTACTAAGTTGAGGTAAGTTCCTTCTATGACCAGTTTTGAAGAGTTTTAATTATAAATGGGCTGAATTTTGTCAAAGGTTTTCAGTTCAGTTCAGTTCAGTTGCTCAGTTGTGTCCAACTCTTTGCGACCCCTTGAATCACAGCACGCCAGGCCTCCCTGTCCATCACCAACTTCCAGAGTCCACCCAAACCCATGTCCATCAAGTTGATGATGCCATCCAACCATCTCATCCTCTGTCGTCCCTTTCTCCTCCTGCCCTCAGTCTTTCCCAGCATCAGGGTCAAAGGCTTTATCTGCATCTATTGAGATTATCATATGGTTTTTATCTTTCAATTTGTTAATATGGTGTATCACATTGATTGATTTGCATATATTGAAGAATCCTTGCATTCCTGGAATAAACCCAACTTGATCATGGTATATGAGCTTTTTGATATGTTGCTGAATTCTGTTTGCAAAAATTTTGTTGAGGATTTTTGCATCTATGTTCATCAGTGATATTGGCCTGTAGTTTTCTAGATGTCCATCAACAGATGAATGGGTAAGAAGTTGTGGTACATATACACAATGAAATATTACTCAGCCATAGAAAGCAATGCATTTGAGTCAGTTCTAATGAGGTGGATGAACCTAGAACCTATTATACAGAGTGAAGTGAGTCAGAAAGAGAAATCGTATTCTAATGCATATATACGGAATCTAGAAAAATGGTATTGAAAAATTTATTTACAGGATAGCAATGGAGAAACAGATATAGAGAATAGGCTTATGGACATGAGGAGAGGGTGAGATGTATGGAAAAAGTAACATGGAAACTTACATTACCATATGTAAAATATGTAAATACAGGGATTTGCTGTATGGCTCAGGAAACTCAAAAGGGGGCTCTGTATCAATCTATCGGGGGTGGGATGGGGCAGGAGATGGGAGGGAGGTTATAAAGGGAGGGGATGTATTTATACCTATGGCTGATTCATTTTGAGGCTTGACAGAAAACAACAAAATTCTGTAAAGCAATTATCCTTCAATAAAAAAAAATATTTTTTAAAGATTGCAACAAGAACAAAAGTACTTTTAAGTTTGATTTACCTAGAGTGATGTTCTTCACTCAATCATGTCTGACTCTTTGTGACCTCATGGACTGTAGCCCACCAGGGTCTTCTGTCCATTGAATTCTCCAGGCAGGAATACTGAAGTGGGTAGCCATTCCCTTTGCCAGGAGATCTTCCTGACCCAGGAATCAAACCCAGGTCTCCTGCATTACAGGCAGATTTTTTTTTTTAACCATCTGAGCTACCAGAGAAGCCCAGAGTGATGTTTCAGAAAACCACAACTACAGTACATAAAGAAGCAAGGCATTGCCTCCTTCACTTAGCCTTCTGCTTAGAGTTTCAGGGTTTGGGAAGGACTAGGATATCAGTCTTACGTGATCAATGGTGTGGTCATAACATCAGGGATCAGATTTGGGGTTACCTACAGGGCCTCTGTCCCTGCATGAGGACACTGTTAGTTTTAACTGGATGGGTGGATAAGGGTCTCCTTATCGAGGCCCAACTTCCAGAGTCCACTTGTCAAGGCCCACAAGTAGATTTTCACTAGTAACACAGACAGCAGCAAATACTCCTCATCATAGATCAGTGTCATCAAGGCCCTGAGGAAAGCTTATTTCATTGACAACAGTCCTTTACTGTAGCAAAGAAAACATTTTTATTTGAAAACAGCATGGCTCTCCCTATTACAGTAGCTCTTTCTCTAAAACTAAAAGTTCCAGAGGGCATATTCCATCTGGCTCCAGCAAGGACATGTTTCATCAGGGGGTGATGTACTGAAGACTCCTGTGGATAACGCTTATCCTCACATCTTGACATCTGTGGGGTGGCTTCAAGACTTCTTGAGATTCACTAACCCTGTATTATCACCTAAGGTGACAGTCAGAGGATTTGTTCAAATACGAGGTAGGAACCCTCTAGTCTATGCCTTGACACAAAGATAGGCTGAGAAAAACATAAGACTGCCGGTTGAATCACTCTGAAATATGAGGATTCCATTGAATGCTTCCCTGATGGCTCAAGTAGTATACAATCCGCCTGCAATGCAGGAGACACAGGGACACAGGTTCAATCCCCAGTTGGGGAGGATCCGCTGGAGAAGGAAATGGAAACCCACTCCAGTATGCTTGTCTGAAAAATCCCATTGAAAGAGGAGAATGGCGGGCCATAGTTCATGCCGTCACATAGTGTTGGACACAACTGAGCAAGCACACGCTGTTGAATGCAGATGTTTAACATGATCATCGTTTCTATTCCCAGCACAGGACTTCATGTGTGCCTAGGACATGAGCACCTAAAGGTGGGTCACAACAACTGCCATAAAGGCACTTAACTTCACGCATCACTTTCTCCAAAACTACAGATATTTACCATAACAAAAGTCAAATGAAATATCCCTAGGGATCTTCATATATAAAGAAAAGCTTTCACTATTCAGCCTAATCTCCATGAAAACGAAAGTGAAAGTCACTCAGTCCTGTCTGACTCTTTGTGACCCCATGGTCTATACAGTCCATGGAACTCTCCAGGCCAGAATACTGGAGTGGGTAGTCTTTCCCTTCTCCAGAGGATCTCTGTGATGGCATCTTAATAACAACTATCGATTCCTTAAGACTGGAAAAGTATGACTCTGGAAGTAAGGAAAGTCCTGCCCCTATTTCTCTATTATATTTGACTATTTTTTTCTCTCAGAATTTGCTTGTCTCAAATAGGTGGATTATTGCTTTCTCTTTAGGGTGTTTATATTCATTTACATATACATATATGTATACATACACACATACCTATATACAGAATATGTTTGTATATCATAGTATCTATATATAATTAACTATGTTTTACATTTTTGCTTCTCTTCTTTTCACAGCTATTTGTAAGTCTTTCTCAGACAGCCATTTTGCTTTTTTGCATTTACTTTTCTTGGGGATGGCCTTGACCTGTCTCCTGTACAATGTCATGAACCTCTGTCCACATTTCATCAGGCACTCTGTGTATCAGATCTAGTCCCTTAAATCTATTTCTCACTTTCACTGTATAATCATAAGGAATTTTATTTAGGTCATACCTGAATGGTCTCATGGTTTTCCCCACTTTCTTCAATTTAAGTCTGAATTTGGCAATAAGGAGTTTGTGATCTGAGCCACAGTCAGCTCCTTGTCTTGACTTCTCCATCTTTGGCTGCAAAGAATATAATCAATCTGATTTCAATGTTGACCATCTGGTGATGTCCATGTGTAGAGTCTTCTCTTGTGTTGTTGGAAGAGGGTGTTTGCTATGACCAGTGCATTTTCTTGGCAAAGCTATATTAGCCTTTGCCCTGCTTCATTCCGTATTCCAAGGCCAAATTTGCCTGTCACTCCAGGCGTTTCTTGACTTCCTACTTTTGCATTCCAGTCCCCTATAATGAAAAGGACATCTTTTTTGGGTGTTAGTTCTAAAAGGTCTTGTAGGTCTTCATAGAACAGTTCAGCTTCTTCAGCATTACTGGTTGGGGCATAGACTTGGATTACTGTGATATTGAATGGTTTGCCTTGGAAACGAACAGAGATTATTCTGTTGTTTTTGAGATTGCCTCCAAGTACTGCATTTCGGACTCTTTTGTTGACTATGATGGCTACCCCATTTCTTCTAAAGGATTCCTGCTTACAGTAGTAGATATAATGGTCATCTGACTTAAATTCACATTCCAGTCCATTTGGACACGACTAAACGACTTCACTTTCATTTTTCACTTTCATGCAATGGAGAAGGAAATGGCAACCCACTCCAATGTTCTTGCCTGGAGAATCCCACGGACGGGGGAGCCTGGTGGGCTGCCGTCTATGGGGTCGCACAGAGTCAGACATGACTGAAGCAACTTAGCAGCAGCAGCAGCAGCAGCAGAATGTTGCCATTCACTCTTGCCATCTCCTATTTGACCACTTCCAATTTGCCTTGATTCATTTGTGAAAAGCAAAGGAGAAAAGGAAAGACATACCCACTGGAATGCAGAGTTCCAAAGAATAGCAAGGAGAGATAAGAAAGCCTCCCTCAGCAATCAATGCAACAAAATAGAGAAAAACAATAGAATGGGAAAGACTAGAGATCTCTTCAACAAAATTAGAAATGCCAAGGGAAAATTTCATTCAAAAATGGGCTCAATAAAGGACAGAAATGGTATAGACCTAACAAGATATTAAGAAGTGGTAAAAATACACAGGAGAACTATACAAAATATTCTTCTGGACCCAAATAATCACGATGGTGTGATCACTCACCTAGAGTCAGACATCCTAGAATGAGAAGTCAAGTGGGACTTAGGAAACATCACTACAAACAAAGCTAGTGGAGGTGATGGAATTCCAGTTGAGCTATTTCAAATCCTAAAAGATGATGCTGTGAGAGTGCTGCACTCAATAACTCAGCAAATTTGGAAAACTCAGCAGTGGCCACAGGACTGGAAAAGGTCAGTTATCATTCCAATCTCAAAGAAAGGCAATGCCAAAGAATGCTCAAACTACCGCACAATTGCACTCATCTCACACACTAGTAAAGTAATGCTCAAAATTCTCTAAGCCAGGCTTCAGCAATATGTGAACCATGAACTTCCAGATGTTCAAGACGGTTTTAGAAAAGGCAGAGGAACCAGAGATCAAATTGCCAACATCTGATGGATCATCAAAAAACCAAGAGAGTTCCAGAAAAACATCTATTTCTGCCAGAAAAACATCTATTTCTGCTTTATTGACTATGCCAAAGCCTTTGACTGTGTGGATCACAATAAACTGTGGAAAATTCTGGAAGAGATGGGAATACCAGACCACCTGACCTGCTTCTTAAGAAACCTGTATGTAGGTCAGGAAGCAACAGTTAGAACTGGACATGGAACAACAGACTGGTTCCAAATAGGAAAAGGACTATGTCAAGGCTGTATATTGTCACCTTGCTTGTTTAACTTCTATGCAGAGTACATCATGAGAAACGCTGGACTGGAAGAAACACAAGCTGGAATCAAGATTGCTGGGAGAAATATCAATAACCTCAGATATGCAGATGATATCACCCTTACGGCAGAAAGTGAAAAAGAACTAAAAACCTTTTGATGAAAGTGAAAGAGGAGAGTGGAAAAAGTTGGCTTAAAGCTCAACATTCAGAAAACGAAGATCATGGCATCTGGTCCCATCACTTCATGGCAAATAGATGGGGAAACAGTGGAAACAGTGGCTGACTTTATTTTTTGGGCTCGAAAATCACTGCAGATGGTGATTGCAGCCATAAAATTAAAAGACGCTTACTCCTTGAAAGGAAAGTTATGACCAACCTAGACAGCATATTAAAAAGCAGAGACATTACTTTGTCAACAAAGGTTTGTCTAGTCAAGGCTATGGTTTTTCCAATGGTCAGGTATGGATGTGAGAGTTGGACTCAAAGAAAGCTGAGCTTTGAATTGTCATCTGAGTTAAATTCACACATTCCAATCCATTGGGACATGACCGAGCAACTTCTCTTTCACTTTGAAAGAATTGTTGCTTTTGTGGTATTGGAGAAGACTCTTGAGAGTCCTTTGGACTGCAAGGAGATCCAACCAGACCATCCTAAAGGAGATCAGTCCTGGGTGTTCATTGGAGGAACTGATGTTGAAGCCTAAACTCCAATACTTTGGTCACCTCATGCGAAGAGCTGACTCATTGGTAAAGACCCTGATGCTGGGAAAGATAGAGGATGGGCTGAGAAAGGGACGACAGAGGATGAGATGTTTGGATGGCATCACTGACTCAATGGACATGAGTTTGGGTAATCTGTGGGAGTTGGTGATGGACAGGAAGGCTGGCATGCTGCGGTTCATGGGGTCACAGAGTCAGACACGACTGAGCTATTGAACTGAACTGATATTTTACATTACTTGAAATTTAAAAAAAGAAATCAAATTAACTCCTATACAGCACTGGAAGGGGCTTCCCTGGTAGCTCAGCTGGGAAAGAAGATGTCTGCAGTGCAGCAGACCTGGGTTGAACATCTGCTTTAGAAAGATCCCCTGGAGAGGGGTTAGGCTCCCCACTCCAGTATTCTTGGACTTCCCTGGTGGGTCAGACAGTAAAGAATCTGCCTGCAATGTGGGAGATCTGGATTTAATCCCTGGGTCAGGAAAGATCCCCTAGAGAAGGGAAGGCCTACCCACTCCAACACTGTGGCCTGGAGAATTCCATGGACACAGGAGCCTGGAAGGCTACAGCCCATGAGGTCACAGAGTCAGACATTACTAAGTGACTTTCACTTTTATGGCACTGAAAAGGGTACCATTCATCATTTCCAAGGCTTTACACTTATAAATAATTTCCAAATTATAGCTTCTCTCATGAGTATTAATTTACTGAATATCGATTTCATATGATGGGAAATTAATATTCATTTAATGGCATGAGGCCCTGGTTGAAACAGGCCTAGATGTAAAGTAGATTCTCTTTCATTTCCTCTCCTGTGGCATTGATTTTGATTGTGGAACAGAAGGTATGAATTTATAACATGATGTGTGATTGAGTAACAGCTGTCAGTAATTGGAGGCAGCAAAGATCGTAATGAAACCTCAAGTCATGAAAAATTTACCTGATTTTTGTTTCACTACAAAGACCCAAAAATCAGCTTAGGTTATTGAAACATCTGGCTCAACTTTTGAGTTTTTGCCACCTTGAAAATCCTACCTCAAATTGTTGTTTCTATAAGGGCAGACGACTTGATTTTTTTGTTTCTGAATTTATGGATGAGGGTTGCCTTTCTCCAAAGTGATAAAATATTATGTTAATATGTTTTATATTGAGATATTTGCACTACTCTGAAATATAGATCCAGATGATTAAAATTTTTTCCAGGAATGAGTCTGTGTGAATGAAATGGTACATGTGTTTTCAAGGGTTTTAAAAATACATATTTGATAGGACTTCTGTATTATTAAACCTATTGCAATTAATTCTCAAAATCTTTTCTCCAGGGAAGAAGAGATCTACTTAATAATTTAAAACCTATTAAAATTTGCCCAAATAAGAAAATAATTTTAGGGTGTATTATGAAATGAAAAGTCCAGACAGCCAAATTCTTCATGAAAGCATAGATAACACTTTTTTTTTAATGTTTCTGCTTCATTTCTCCTTTTTAAAAAAGGAAGATAGCTATTATGAGAGAATCTGAGATATTACAACACTACAAAGCTTTCTGAAACCAGTTAAATATTATTGTCCATAGTTTAGAGATTAAAAGAATCAGAATAAGGAAATAAAGAGAATATTAAAACCCAGGTTTCTAAACTATTGAAGAATGTAATAGAATCATGAGACACCAAATGAAACAAATATAGCAATCTTACATTTTGCTAAAATTCATTGTTACATTCCTCAACTGATTTACACCAATAACTCATAAGCAGCTAAACCTACATATTCCAGGTGGATTCTATCTTTTGGTTTCTGTTACAGGAACTTTCCAACAATTATTTTTATGGTGAGGATAAAATTCAGATGTGCTTTTACAATTTAACTGAGTCTTTCCATCTCAGCATTGGAATTACCAAGATAGCAGAAGACATAGATCCACAAGGACTTTTTATAAGTGATATTAAAATAATTATCAGTAAGTCATCCACATGTAAACAGAATCTCTTGTGTCACGTGACAGTAAAAGCAAGTTTCTGGGCTTTTAAAGGTTCAGAACTATTGTCTGAAGAGGGTGCTAAAGTCAGCGGAAATGGAGAGAGGCAGCTGGCAAAAGGTTATGCACACAAAGTATGACTTAAATTGAATACAATCAGATATAGGTTTTTTTGTCCTCAAGGGCTGTAACTTTACAGTTGAACAACTCTCAGTGGAACAACTCATAGAACAGTAAAACAGTAGATCGGATAAGAAGAGGTTTAACTGTCATGCGCTGCTGTCTCACTTAGCTGTCAACTTGTTAATTAGCACATAAATTATCAGTAAAATGAAGTTAAAGAAATCAACCTAAACTATTTGATAAAGATAATAGCAACTTCTCTTTTAAATCATCTATTTTATTATTAAATAATTCAAACATACTGAGAAGTGCAAAGAAAAATGTTATAAGCTTTATTTTATCAATATAAACATACCCAGGTTCGGGACACCTTAACATTTTGCCCAATTTGTTTTGAATCTCTTATAATCTTTGAATTGTTTCTCCCTCCCTGATTTTATTTCCCTCCATCCCTCCTCTGAGATATTCAGAAGTCTGAATTTGGTGATTTTCATTCAGGTGAAAATTTTTTATATTTTTACTATACTTTTATATAGCCATACTGTTTTATTTTGAATTTTTTTTAACTTATAGAATAGTATATTGTATATATTATTTATTTTGCTTTGGGGCACTAAAAGCTATATCTCTAAATTTGTCCATATTCATATACATCCTGCTAGTTCATTCATTTTAGTTATTTTCCACTGTGTTACATTAATACATTGCACATCAGTTTTCCTTTATGCTGTTGATGAACATATAGATGAATACAGTTTTCTTCGATTAAAGCTAAGCCATATTTGAATGAATTATAGTGTACATGGTTTTTGGTGGTTTTTTTTTTTTTTGCATATAAGCTAGAGCCTAGGGGTCTAGGTTTTACATCTAAAAGTACAAAGCTAAAGTTTATGGTGTAAATAACATCAGCATTCACAAGGTATTGATAATCACTCTGAATCAACAATTCGTAGAAGTTCTTGCTTTACATACATTTCAGATTTTTTGGTTTTACCTATCTAATGAATATGATAAAGTAGCACCTGTTTATCAGGAGTACGAGATATTTTATCCTGTTTATTCATTTTATTTTCTCTATTTTATCTTAACGAATGATGCCTGTTGGTGTCACTTTTCCAACTATATATTGAGTTTTCTTGTTGCTTTTGTCTTATTGATTTATGTGTAGGTATATAAGTGTATATAGCTTTCCATATTCTAGATATTAAAGATATTTTTAATTCATTTCTTGCCATTTACCCTTTATGGCATCTTTTTCCTGAAATATTTCTGTTTCAAAAATACAGAATACATCATTTCAGATGAAAACGTTCTCTCTGTGATTTCCAACTTTCGGATTCCTGTAATATTTATTTTTTTCATTTTTCAATGTATTGTTTTTGAAAAACCTTTGATTTCCAAGTGTTCCTCTTTTATTTATATAACATAAATTTTGTACGTTAACTTGTTTTCTGTGGCTTTGCTATATTAGCTTATTTGTTTTATAAACAAATTATTTAGAAATTCTTCATAGATGATTATCTCATCTATTAAAAAATACATGATTTTTTTCTTGTATTTTTGCACTGACTAGGATCCAATTCAATGTTGATTAGCCCCATGAAAGCAAACATCCTTGCCTTGTTCTTGATCTTGGGAGTAAAAAAAAATCAATATTGTACCACCTAGGATAACGATGACTGCAGGTTTTCAATATTTATATTTCTTGTTTGCTAGAACTTTGATTTTGAGTGGGTGTTGACATCATCAAACACTTCCTTTGTATCTGTAGAGATGATTATGTTTTTATTGCTGTTGTTACCTTTTGTCTATAAACATCCCTGGCAGGTATCCTACTTGAATGTAATAAAATATCTGTGTTATTTTTCTAAACAAATTCCACAAATTCACTGGCTTAAAACAATGCAAATTATTAGCTCCTGTACGTTAGAAGTTTGACACAGGCCTTATTGGGCTGAAGTAAGGATGCTGGCAGAGTTGTGTACCTTTCTGGAATTTTTGAAGGAAAATCTAGTTCCTTACTTTGTCCAGCTTCCAAGGCCATCACTTTCTCTGATCACTCTGCCCCCTCTCTCTTCTGTCTCCCTTTTTCCCTGTTAAGGGCCGATGTGGTTACATTGGGCCCACTAAGATTTCCCCATTTTATGATTCTTTTTTTTAAAAATTGGGGTGTAGTTGTTTTACAATGTTGTGTTAATTTCCGCTATACAATGAAGTGAATCGGCTATATGTGTAGATATATCCCCTCCCTCTTGGACCTCTCTCCCATCCCCCTTCCCACCCCTCTAGTCACCACAAAGCACCACACTATACAGCAGGTTCCCACTAACTGTTCTACACATGATAGTGTATGTATGTCAAGCTCAGTCTCCTAGTTCATCCAAAACCACCCTCTCCCCCTCCCCATGTTCACATGTTCAGTCTCTGCATCTGCGTCTCTATTCCTGCCTTGGAAATAGGTTCATCGGTACCATTTTTCTAGATTCCACATAGATGTGTTAATATATGGTATCTGTTTTTCTGCCTTACTTCATTCTGTATAGCAGACTCTAGGTCCAGATACAGTCACTATGGAGAACAGTATGGAGGTTCCTTAAAAAACCAAAGATACATGACCTATCAAACTACCTACCATATGACCCATTTTACGATTCTTAATTTATGAAGTTTTGCCATGTAAAGTAAACATGTTAATAGTTTCCAGAGATTAGTTCCTGGATACCCATCCATAGTTGTGAACTTTTTCCTCACATATGAGGTTTTGTGTTTATCATATCTATGCAAGTCATTTACTACCTATGAATGTTCATATACCTTAAGAGTATTAATACTAAGAGTATTCATATACCTTAAGAGTATTAAGAGTCACATCTACCTATGAACATATATCTTAAGAGTATTCTTTTGCAGGTTATCACATTTTATATAAGTGGTAATCAAGCTGTAAGTATCCTTCTGTAACTTGGGGTTTTTTGTTTGTTTGCTTCAAATTTTAAAGATTTAGCCATAATGGTGGGAAACTAGATATTACAAGATGGACATTTGGAAAAATCATTATTCTGCCTTTCACAATATCCTTTTATTTATCTGTAGATTTGATTTCCTAAAATGTTTTTAAGGACTCTGTGTTTACATTCATGAAAAAGATTAAGCTGCAATTTTTCTTTCTGACGAATGATTTTGTCTGGTTTTGGTATCAGAGTAAAACTGGCCTTATAAAATACATTACAAGGTATTCCCATCTTTTCTGCTTTCTGGAAGATTTTGTGTAGAATTGGAATCAAATAAAGCATTGAATATTTGGAAGAGTTTATAAGTGAAGCTACCTGATCCTATTTTCTATAAGATTTTTAATCAGAAGAATTTAATTAATGTAAATAGATCTGAAGCAGAACTCATCTGCTAGGACTGCAAAAAAAAAAAAAAATACCACACTGGGTAGCTTAAACAACACTTTATTTTCTCAGAGTCTTGAGGCTGGAAGTCCAAGATCAGGTGCTGGTAGGTTTGACTTCCCCTGAGACCTCCCTCTGCGGCTTGCAGATGGCCCCTTTCTCAATGTGTCCACACAAATTTTTTTCTCTGTGTATCCAAGTTCCTGCTCTCTCTTGTGTATCCAAATTGCCTTTTCTTATAACAACCCAGTCAGATAGGATTAGGGCCCACCCTCACAACCTTCTTTTAACATAATTACCTCTTTAAAGGCCCTGTCTCCATACACAGTCACATTCTGAGGTCCTGGAAGTTAGAATGTTAACATATAAATTTGCAAGGGAAGTTGGATGACAATACAATTTAACCTCTAATCGTGGCTTCCCTGGTGGCTCAAACAGTAAAGCTTCTGCCTGCAATGCGGGAGACCCGGGTTTGATTGCTGGGTCGGAAAGATCCCCTGGAGAAGGAAATGGCAACCCACTCCAGTACTCTTGCCTGGAAAATTCCATGGACAGAGGAGCCTGGTAGGCTGCAGTCCATGGGGTCGCAAAGAGTCACGACTGAGTGACTTCACTTTTGTAATTGACAGCACTCATATTTTCGCATTCCTGAGTGGCATTGACAATTCAAATCTTTTAAAGAATTTATCCAGTTACAAAATTTATTGGCTTAAAATTGTTAACAATTTTCCCTCAGTATTAATTGTTAACAATTTTAAGCCAATAAACATTGATAGTGTGTCTCCTATTTTCTTGATCATTAAAAGTACACAGCGGAGAAGGCAGTGTCACCCCACTCCGGTACTCTTGCCTGGAAAATCCCATGGATGGAGGGCCTGGTGAGCTGTAGTCCATGGGGTCGCTAAGAGTCAGACACGACTGAGTGACTTCACTTTCACTTTTCACTTTCATGCATTGGAGAAGGAAATGGCAACCCACTCCAGTGTTCTTGCCTGGAGAATCCCAGGGACAGGGGAGCCTCGTGGGCTGCCATCTGTGGGGTCGCACAGAGTCAGACATGACTGAAGCAACTTAGCAGCAGCAAGAGTACACAGTAATCAGTTGCATCGATTTATTCAGAGAAATCAGAATTAGAAACCACTATTTTTTCCTCCAGGGCATCCCTGGTGGCTCACTGGTAGAGAATCTGCCTGCCAACGCAGGAGACATGGGTTCAATTACTGAGTCAGGAAGATCCCCTGGAGCAGAAAATGGCAACACACTCCAATATTCTTGCCTGGGAAATCCCATGGGCAGAGGAGCCTGGTGGGCTACAGTCCATGGGGTCACAAAAGAGTTAGACACAAACTAGAGACTAAACATCAAACAAAAATAACAACCGTAACAATAATTTTTCTCTAATGTTTTTCAGGGTTTTTTTTTTTTCCATTGACCTCTGCTCTTTATTTTTTCCTGATTCTATGACATTGTAGTTAATTTACTCTTATTTTTCTTGTTTCTTATCCAAATAGTTACCTTTCCTTTAGGGCTTTTATACTTTTTTGTAGCTCCATATTTTTATGTGATATAATTTTATTTCTGCTTACTGAATTTATATGTTATATAAATTCAGGGCTTCCTGGGTGACACTAGCTATAAAGAACCCAACTGCCAAGGCAGGAGACATAAGAGACACAGGTTCGATCCCTGGGTTGGGAAGATCCCCTGGAGGAGGGCATGGCAACCCATTCCAGTATTCTTGCCTGGAGAATCCCATGGGCAGAGGAGCCTTGCAGGCTACAGTCCATAGGGTCAGAAAGAGTTGGACACAACTGAGGCAACTTAGCATGCATACATATATGTGTGCATGTGTGTATATATATATGTGTGTATATGTATATATTATATATGAATGTATACATATATACATGTATTTATATACGTGTGTGTGTGTGTGTGTGTGTGGTAATCTAGCCCTGCTGGGAGTGGACTTTCTCCCTTCTGGTGGTCTGAAAATCTTTATTTCACTTTCAATTTTGAAAGATATTTTTAATGGTATATAATCCTAAATTCACAGCTTCTTCCCCCTTTTAATATTTCAAAGATACTATTTGATTGCCTTCTGGCCTGCATAGATTTTCCATGAACAGGTCAGGTGATATATTTCTGAGGACTCTAACTTGTTCCCAAATGTTATGAAGGGAATTGTTTGACCTACTGTTTTATACGTCCCCACCCTTTGGCTTTGAATAGATTTTTCTCTCTCATATCTGTAGATCAATACTTACTCCTAAACTCAAGAGATCCTTTCTAAAGATCTTCAGCGCCTTGTTGATGTAATTGCTTTTTCTCCATTATGCTCTCCCCAAAATTCTAACTAGTTGATCTCCCCAAACTCTGATCTTTACCTCTCCAAGACAGCCAGGCTCTGTTTGATTTTCCCCTGCCTTCACTGCATTCTGCAAACTGTCCTATACTAGGGCATTTGTTGTGGTCAGCTATGTCAATTACTTTCCTGGTTTTCAAGGGTCGTTCTCTTTTGCTATTTTTTATCCAGTGCTTGAAAATCAATGTATTGTATTTTTGATCTCTTTTAAAAGAAAAAAATGTAAATCTAGTACTTTTTTCTACATCATGGTAGTTCAATGGTAGAGATCGTAGAATTTCAAAATCCAGAAGTGTAAGATAATAACTTTCTATGGTCTTAGTTTGTTATAGCAGCCACAGGAAACTAGAACAATGTTCTTAATTTTTGCACTCAAACCACATGAATACATACATATTTAAAACTTGAGTAGTATTTACAATTCTACCTAATAGCATTCAAAAAAGAGTCAACAATTCTTCTCAGTAATGTGTCTATGTTAGAAAAATTAATTTGGGAAATGCAGGATTTGCTCATATTTTCTCCTTCTTCCTCCTTACCACCCACATTACCAAGTAATTATGAGTTTATACTTTAAGGACCTCTCAAATATGTCAACTTCCATGCAAGTCTGCTATCATTATAAACTACTACATTAATCCAGAAACCATCCTTTATTATTTACCTATAGCAGCAACCTACTAACTTGTCTCTTACCTCTAACCTCATCACTCTAATATTTGTCCTCTACCCCTGAATGGGAGAAAGTTTCTGAAAGTCCATATCTAATCACACATCACTTCTTATTCAGATTCTTGACTGCCTTCTTTAGCTCTCTAGTCAAAATCAAGTGCTTCAATTTAACCCACAAGGCCATTTGTGATCAGGACTGTGCCTTATAGTGTAGTTTAACATCCTATTATTCTCCTACCTGAACTATTCTAATTATGCTTTGATCACCAGTCTACATGACTTAACTGCCTCTCTTCTGCGCTCATCTCAGATCCTATTAAGGCCTTTATCCTAGCATTATCATACTTTATTGTAAAAATAATATATGTAAAATAGATAGCCAACAGGAATTTGCTGTATGGCTCAGGAAACTAAAACAGGGGCAAAAAAAAAAAAAAAAAAATGAATTCACCTAACTATCTTATCTAATTTAATAATTAAGCTTCCTTAGGATAAGAATCACATGATTATTAGGCCAAGGATGTTTATAAAAAGTGTAGTTCTAGCTTCACAGTTATATCTACTGAATGAATGTTTTTGTATAAGAAAAAAAATCTGTATGAAAGCCAAAATTGCCCAAAATGTGCAGATACTTGCTAAATGAAGAAAAGATTTTCAGTGCAGTTAAGAATTAAAATAAACACTGGGTAAACTTATGACTTCGAAAAGAATAAAAGTAAGCATTAAAAATCATTTTAAAATGAGAAGACATGTATGTTGTGATATTAGTTACTGATTTACATCTCTGTCTTTAAAGAGAGATTATAACTGCTTATATAAAATGAATGTGTGTAAAAGTCACATAAATTTATATAAAATACAGTAAATTGCTAAACATATGTTTGATTTATACATTCCTTAAAAATAACATGTTTTTCTTCCAAAAAGGACTGATTAATTTAGATTCTTTTTGAGAAGATAAAGTGCCTATTTTTTTCCCCCTTTTATTTTGTTGTTTCCAGCTCTTTTTCCTTTTCCTACTAACATTGTAGATACTTTGCCAAGATTGCTATGGCAACTAATGAAGTTTTAAATATAAGACATTCAATCCAATGTTAATAAATAATTTAAGAATTAAATGCCTCTAATGACAGCTGGGCTTCCCTGGTGGCTCAGATGGGAAAGAATCTGTCTGCAGGAAACCTGGTTCAACCCCTGGATCAGAAGATCCCCTGGAGAAAGGAATGGCTACCCACTCCAGTATTCTTGCCTGGAGAATCTCATGGACAGAGAGGAGGCTGCTGGGCTACAGTTCATAGGGTCACAAAGACTTGGACACGACTGAAGCAACTTAGCATGACATGAGAGAGTTATCTTTATTATTCAAAACTAATTTGTTTTATGGATGTTTTGTTTCCTCCCATGAAAAAGTTTTGGTTAAAAAAAAAAGATGCATGCTACGAACTAGTTTTTTTCTAAGTCGTACTTGAGTGCTTTAAAAGAAATATATGCAGAAACAGATGTGACCACTATGTCAGGATACTAAATAGCTGACCCGTTTGGTCCTAATTATTGATAGTTTACCATGGCATTAGCCTTGGCTTCTACAAAAGCGTTAGCAGAATTGACAGCAGGAACACACATGATTTATTCATTAAGAATGAGCTATAGCTTCCTGCGTTTTCAGCTCCAGGCACTCAGGCTGTACAGTGCCCTGTCATTCAGCAAGAACTAGTCCAAGGCAGGAAGCACTTTAGCATGTTTACAGAAATATCTTTTAAAACAGACTTAACTATCAGACAACCCCCTTGTAAAGCTTTCTCTCCAAGAAACTTGGCTTAAAGATTATCACTCCACACTCACGAAAATCAATGTTAGAGTCTGACAGTTGTTCCAGACTGATGTTGGATTTCCTTTCCTCATTGAATTGAATTTCCTGTAGACGGTGAATATACTAACAGTCACCAGGTGCTTTTTCCTGACTCTTACTAGAGAATTTTTTTTAAGCTATTAAATAGACCCCTTATGTTTTATCAAGTATTTATGTGTACAGTGGAAAAGATTGTGATTGATAGTTGTTTAAGAAACCAACAACTGGTGAAAGGCAAACCTGCCAGTTTTTGAACATAGGCTAATAATGATAACATTAATATTAAGTAGCACTTCCTAAGGATGGAGTAAATGTCAGGCATCTGATCTGCCCTTTATGCGTTATCCCACGTAATCCTCAACTAGAACTCTGAAATTGTTTTTATCTCCATGTTACCAATGTTCCTGTTGAGCCTAGGATATTTTGAGTCTTTTACCCAAAGTGATAAAGAAATTCCTGGAGCAGTAATTTGGCAGCAAACTTTCAGAGTCCAAGACCTGAGTTCTCAGTCACAGGGTTAAAAGTGCATTCTGATCTTTAGCATTCCTCCCATTCCAGGAGTAAAGAACACACACAGATCTATCACCTGAATGATGGAAATCATTTCAAAGTGATTTCCAAAATTGGTCTCCAAATTTTAGCAACTTCTGAAGCTGTTACTTTGCCAACAAAGGTTTACATTTTGTTTACGTTTACCAATAAAGGTCCATCTAGTCAAAGCTATGGTTTTTCCAGTAGTCATGTATGGATGTGAGAGTTGGACTATAAAGAAAGCTGAGCACTGAAGAATTGATGCTTTTGAACTGTGGTGTTGGAGAAGACTCCTGAGAGTCCCTTGGACTGCAAGGAGATCCAACGAGTCCATCCTAAAGGAGATCAGTCCTGGATGTTCTTTGGAAGGACTGATGTTGAAGCTGAAGCTCCAATACTTTGGCCACCTGATGCAAACAGCTGACTTATTTGAGAAGACCCTGATACTGGGAAAGATTGAAGGCAGGAGGAGAAGGGGAAAGACAGAGGATGAGATGGTTGGATGGCATCACCAACTCAATGGAGATGAGTCTGGGTAAACTCCGGGAGTAGGTGATGGATGGGGAAGCCCAGCGTGCTGCAGCCCATGGGCTCACAAAGAGTTGGACACGACTGAGCGACTGAACTGAACTGAACTGAAGTTGCTGATCTATATTTCCCATTGTCTAAAAATGCCCTGACAGCACTCACATTCTTTTATTCTAATACTGTTGCTAACTGCATTTACTCTCAAGTGCTCTGACTTTTCTTTAAACAAATTCAGACTCCAAACAAAAACTAAGAATTGATCTTCCTCAAGCCTCGAATTTGAATTTTTCTCTGAGCAGCCACCATCTGAAACTAGAAGATTGTAGCCATCAGAAACGGCTGCATATGGCTTTTGGCAGTTACAGTGAAAGAGGCATCGAGGAAACCTGTGGGAAATTTTTAACATTTGAAATAACTTTTGAGGAAGTAAGTAGGAAAGAGGAACCTGGCAGGCTACAGTCCAAAGGTTCACAAAGTCAGACACAACTGAAGCGACTTAGCACGCATGCACACACTTTATTTAAAGAAAATAGTTTTGGCAAAAACTTAAATGATCAATATTTGATCTCTTTCAAACTTCTACCCTAACTTTAAAAATGTAGCACCCTGATCTTGAACTTCTAGCCTCTGGAGAAGGCAATGGCACCCCACTCCAGTACTCTTGCCTGGAAAATCCCATTGGCGGAGGAGCCTGGTGGGCTGCAGTCCATGGGGTCGCTAAGAGTCAGACATGACTGAGCGACTTCACTTTCTCTTTTCACTTTCATGCATTGCAGAAGGAAATGGCAACCCACTCCAGTGTTCTTGCCTGGAGAATCCCAGGGATGGGGAAGCCTGGTGGGCTGCCGTCTATGGGGTCACACAGAGTTGGACAGGACTGAAGTGACTTATCATAGCATAGCATTGTTTTATTGCTATGATAGCCCAAGCTGACTAGGACCCTATTTCACTAGACAGAGAATTCCCTGAGGGAAGGGGCTCAGATTTTGTTTCCTAGCATCTAACAGAGGGCCTGGCACACAGAGGGTACCACTCACCTGCAAAAAGGGTAAATGAAAACACACATAATGGATGAATACAAGGTGCCAAACAATTTTTGTAGGGTTAATTGAATAAACTAATTTCGTACAAAGAGCATTTAGCTGTACATTGAGTCATTAATGGAGTTTTTCAGTAAGCCATGATTTTGTTTTATTTGAATACATGTATTTTTTCCATCCTACTTCTATAGGTAACAATCCCCAGAAGGAACTAAAAGAAACAAGTGAATGACAATGACACCAAGATCATAGTGTCATTATATATGACAAACATATATACATTGGTATTAATAATTAATAAAAAGGTAATTAGTAAAAGGGTGGTAGAATCTTGGCTATATCACTTGCCAGCTTTGAGACCTCAGGTGAATCGGTTACTCTGATGAAACTTCAGTTTCCTGGAGAATATGGTAATTCCTGCCCTCCCAACTCACCATGTTGTGAGAATTAAATGAGACAAGGTATGCAGTGATGCCTTGTGAGCTCTAAGCATGACACAAGTTATGAGCTCAGGTCTCAAAGTCTTCTACATCCAAGGCTGCTGAAGAAAACAAGATGGTAACACCAAGGTCTCTGACCTCTAGGAATTCAGAAATGTAAATAAAGGAATAGGTGTGTTGGATTAGGAGCTACAATAGTTCATTGTGGGTAGAACTCAACGTGTAGGGCTTCCCTGGTGACTGAGTGGTAAAGAATCTGCCTGCAATGCAGGATATCCAGTGTTTGATCCCTGGGTTGGGAAGATCCTCTGGAGGGGGGCATGGCAACCCACACCAGTACTCTTGCCTGGAGAATTCCAGACAGAGGAGCCTAGTGGGCTGTGGTTCATAGGGTTGCACAGAGTTGGACATGACTGAAGTGACTGAACAGCAGCCGCAGCAGAACTCAACATGTACCCAGAAGTGTGATGGAAAATACAATTATAAATGTAGTTAAGGTCCAGTTTCAGAAGAATCTTAACATGTTCTGAGTGGGAATTTGGACTTTTATACTAAAGGGAGCTATTAAATTATTTGCAACATAGAAATGACTTGATCAGTTTAATGTTTTCAGACACTCCCTTTGGCAGCAGAAAAAGATATTACCCTGAAGAAGACTTTAAGCTCAATGGATTAAGGAAGGTTAACTCATACCTATAACTACAGATTGTTGATTTGGGTTATATATCTAGTATAAATAAAAATAGTAATAAAATTATTTAGCTAAAATTTGAAACCATGGTAATAGCTTAATATTTTATCTGCACACTTGGCTTCCCACCTGTGTATTTCTTTTTCTGCTCTCTAAAAGCAATTGTTCTTATCTCTGGTCAACAGATAAAGAAACTAAAGGACAGGGAATAAATGACATAGTGTGAAATAGCTGCTAGTCCTTTTCAGAGGCAGAAATAAAATACAATGTATTAGTGATTCCTTTCCAGTAACCAGTGCTGTCTCAAAAACCAGGCGTCAGCAAAGTACCTGCTCTGTCCATAGACAAGTAGGACAATCTTACCGGCATCCAGCTTTGGTTATCCATTGTGGCGGGCTACCTCCTGGTCCCACTTCACACCAGACCCAAAACAGAGAAAGAAATACATATGAACACATCTCTGAGTTTTGCTCTGGCTTCTGGGACTGACCATTACTTCTTCTGTATCTCCTCCATAGGAAAGAAGCATATCTAAGTGCTGGTATAAATGGTCACAGAGACTAGTAGAGCCTGACTGTTGCTAATGGAAGATGTTCCGTCCTTGCAGCTCTTAGAAGTCTGTTGTCATAGCTTTGCAGTGTTGTGAGGGAAAATTAAAGGCACTGTGAGAAATACACTAAATAGAAAAGTCCTAATTTCAGGGGGAAATTTTCTTTTTAGTGCACTCTACAATGGGAAAAGGGTTCTGCTTAAAATGCTTGGCGAGGAGTTGATCAAGAGGCCTCTGGGCTTTCTATGCCTTTTAACTGGAGACATTAGATGTATCCTCAATGAGAAATAAAATGACAAGGGGAGACACAAAACTTGGAAAACAAGATTCAAATGCTCTGTACCTGATTTTCAGAAATGCTGTAAAGTATACAAATACATATCATGAAAAAGAACAGAGGTTGAAAAGCACATGATATGTGACAAGTTAAATTGAAAGCTCTTCCTGTTAAGGTATTATTCTGTCTGGATTATGAAATAGTTGATAACAGTCTTTTAAATTTATAGGAATAATATACTGTCATTTGAACTCTCAGTTATGTCTTCCCAAGCCAATGAATGAAGCTGAGTCTGCTGTATTAGAAGGAAGAAATGTAGCGCTCTATCAAACTGTGGATATAGTTATTATGTCTGTGTGGTGGACCTTAAAGACACAATGAAAAATAGCAAACAACTATAGAGACTCTGCATAAGCCCCACTATCTTGAAGGATGTAAAAGAAAGAGAAATGATAGCTAAATTTTTGTCTTGATGCAGGGACACTTAATTTACATTTTATGGGGAAGCATTTTGTAAATATAATCTAATTAATGAAGTTACTAATAAAATTATGCTTTTCAATAAATTTTACTAAGATAGATTTTTAGGAAATTGATGCTTTTAATAAATCTTAATAGAAATGTATAAAATAGAGTCACTTCAAATTAAAACAGTAAAAATTATCTTCCTTTATCATCTTAATTTAATTTCAAAGCCTAGAAAAAGAATTTAAATGTAAACCTGTCATTCATGATCAATACGTGAGGAATATAAAAAGTCTGAAGCATAATAAAAACTGCACAGTAGATTTATATGTTCATTTTTGTGGTTTATGGATAGTTTATTATCTACTTTATACTAACCACAAAAGAAAACAGTGTGTTTAAGAACCAGCAACTTTTTATATTAAATCAGAACAGTAAACAACTCAAAGAGATGAAGATAACTTCATTAATGATGATAGGAAGCTGGCTCGGATATAAGTAACTTCCTACTCTTATCTTTTGTTTTTAGTCTCAACTTCAATAGAGTAATGAGAATCAGCTTTTCCTTCTCCTGTTCCTCTCAAGGCTCTTTGTAAATGTATTGGGAAAGTTTTAGGTGCTATGTACTAAGATGACATTTGGGAAAGAAATATATTACTTTATTTTTAAACAGGACACAGTGGAAATGAACACTATCAACAGTACTAAATAATTACTGGAAAGGAAAAGAAAGCCATGACCTGAATCACTATTCAGCAACTAAAACTAAGAATACAGGCTTGTGATCTTCCATTGCTGTAAGATATGGCTTTAACCATAAGAATTAAGAGTACATCTACCTAGGACTCCATTTATTAACTGTTTAGTATTACATGTGAAATAATGATGGCTGAACAGTATTGAATGTGAAATCATTTCTATGTGCTTCAGGATCTAACTTGGTAACTAAATGTGTAATAATGTTGGGTGGATTTATTACTAGCAGAAAAACAATTTTGCTGAAATCTAGTTAGTGTAGAATAAAATTGTAAAGCCAAGTTGTATTAGAGGACTAAGCCTGCTTTTTTCTTCTTTCTTCTTCATCTCGTCTCTTCAATTTCTGAGACCCTTTCTAATTCTAAAAATCTAGGAACCATCTGTGAATTTAAAAAGTAGCAACTTCCATCCTTTATCCAGATTCTAGTTCACAGTTACATTTATTCTCATTGTAAACTCTTCCTCTGCTCCTGGCAACCCATGCCTCTCTGGCTCTCATCCTTTGCCCCGGCCTGTAACACCTCACACCCCACACACTTACTCGCACCCCTTTTTCCCACTACTTGTCAATACCCATCTCTTCTTTAAGAGTTTTTTCACATCACTTCCTTCATTAACTATCTCCAGATTCTCCCAATTAAAGTGGTTAATTCAGAAAATAAAATGATCTATGTCTTCTTGTTTAAGGCTAAAGATGTAGGGAGGAACCATGTCAAATACAATTTGGACCTGTTAGTTCAGTCACTGAGTCATGTCCAACTCTTTGCAAATCCATGAACTGCAGCACGCCAGGCTTCCCTCTCCATCAGCAATTCCTGGAGTTTGCTCAAGCTATATCCAGTGAGTTAGTGATGCCATCCAACCATCTCATCTTCTGTCTTCCCCTTCTTCTCCTGCCTTCAATCTTTCCCAGCATCAGTGTCTTTTCCAAGGAGTCAGTTTTTTTGCATGGACCTATACAGAGTGAATAAGTCAGAAAGAGAAAAACAAATATTGTGTATTAACACATATATATGGAATCTAGAAAAATTGTACTGTTGAGCCTATTTTCAGGGCAGCAATGGAGACACAGACATAGAGAACAGACTTATGGACACAGGGGGTAGTAGGAAGAGAGGGTTGGACAAATAGAGAGAGTAGCATGGATGCATATACACTACCATATGTAAAATTGATAGTCAGTGTGAATTTGCTGTAAGACTTGGGAACTCAAACTGGGGCTCCATGACAACAGGGAGGGGTGGGATAGGGTGGGAGTGGGAGAGAGGTTCAAGATGGAGGGGACATATGTATACCTATGTCTGATTCATGATGATGTATTGGCAGAAACCAACACAATATTGTAAAGCAATTATCCTTTAATTAAAAATAAATTTTAAAAAAGCTATTTGGAAGGTTAAGCCAACAAATTTGAACTTTCTCATGAGTCATGGAGTGTGTGAAGGACTTCAAGTAAGGACATGTTATATTCTTGTTAGAAAAATTCCTCTAAATGACAACAAAGGGTAGTTTGGAAGTGAGGGAGATTGGAGGCAGAATGTTTTATTTCTTTCTGTAATTACATATGTACACAAAATAGATTGAGTTTTTTAATGATAGACTGAATCTGTATATAAGCTTTATTATCAAGTGACACTGTAAAAATTTCTATTTGGAAGGATTCTAAACTTTGGTCTATGTAAATTTTGTGACATTTTAAAGTAGAGGAGAAACAAAAGACTGAATTTTTCTACAGTTAATCCAATACCTTTGCTTCTTACACACATACACACATCCTGTTACACTGCAATTGGTAAAGATACATTTTTGTTAATCAGAAAAGGACAAATAAATGTATGAAGTGTCTGCTGCTGCCGCCAAGTCGCTTCAGTAATGTCCGACTCTGTGTGACCCCATAGATGGCAGCCCACCAGGCTCCCCGTCCCTGGGATTCTCCAGGCAAGAACACTGGAGTGGGTTGCCATTTCCCTCTCCAATGCATCAAAGTGAAGTCTCTCAGTCATGTCTGGCTCTTAGCGACCCCATGGACTGCAGCCTACCAGGCTCCTCCATCCATGGAATTCTCCAGGCAAGAGTACTGGAGTGCGGTGCCATTGCCTTGTGCAGTATAAAGTGTCTATGTAATCATAATCATAATTGATTATAGGCTGGGAGGAATATGTTCTGATACAGACCTTGAATAGAGAAAAGTTTGTAACATTTCTTTGGTTGAAAGGTTATAGTTGATGAGTTACTTTCCATAAGTATTCTTCTTTAGTATATTTAGATATCAAAGATCTTGGTCTTACTTGTTTAGAAGGAACATGGCTCAAAGCTTATTGCAAATAAATCTCCCCTAAGTTTCATAAAATAATTCATGAAAACACTAAGGGTGAAAATGCTTCCAAAGTGGCACAGTGGTAAAGAATCCACCTGCCAATGCAGGAGATGCAGGAGATGTGGGTTCAATCCCTGGGTTGGAAAGAACCCCTGGAGTAGGAAATGGCAACCCACTTCAGTATACTTGGCTGGAAAATTCCATAGGCAGAGGAACCTGGAGGGCTACAGTCTGGGGGGTTATGCATAGCATAACAATAAGCAAACAAATGACTGTTGTAGTTCAGTCAGTCATGTCCAACTCTTTGTGACCCATGGACTGTAGCACACCAGGCTTCCCTGTCCTTCACCATCACCCAGAGTTTGTTCAAACTCATGTCCAATGAGTCGGAGATGCCATCCAACCATCTCATCCTCTGTCATCCCCTTCTCCTGCATTCAGTCTTTCCCAGCATCAGGGTCTTTTCCAATGAGTCAGTTCTTCTCATCAGGTGGCCGAAGTATTGAAGTTTCAGCTTCAGTCTCAGTCCTTCCAGTGAATACTCAGGGTTTATTTCCTTTAGGATTGACTGGTTGGATCTCCTTGCTGTCCAAGGGACTCTCAAGAGTTTACTTCAACACCACAGTTCGAAAGTTTCAATTCTTTGATGCTCAACCTTTTTTATCGTCCAACTCTCACATTCACACATGACTACTGGAAAGACCATAGCTTTGATTAGATGGATCTTTGTTGGCAAAGTAATGTCTCTTCTTTTAATATGCCATCTAGGTTGGTCATAGATTTTCTTCCAAGGAGCAAGCATCTTTTAATTTCATGGCTGCAGTAACCATCTGCTGTGATTTTGGAACCCAAGAAAATAAAGTCTGACACTGTTTCCATTATATCCCCATCTATTTGCCATGAAGTGATGGGACCAGAGGCCACGAATTTAATTTTCTGAATGTTGAGTTTTAAGCTTGCTTTTTCACTCTCCTCTTTCACCTTCATTAAGAGGCTCTTTAATTCCACTTCGCTTTCTGCCATAAGGGTGGAGTCATCTGCATATCTGAGGTTATTGATATTTCTCCTGGCAATCTTGATTCCAGCTTGTGCTTCATCCAGTCCAGCATTTCTCGTGATGTACTGTACATATAAGTTAAATAAATGAAGTGACAATATACAACCTTGATGTACTCCTTTCCCATTTTGGAACCAGTCTGTTGTTCCATGTCCAATTCTAACTGTTGCTTCCTGACCTGCATACAGATATCTCAGGAGGCAGGTAAGGTGGTCTGATATTCCCATCTCTTTAAGAATTTTCCACAGTTTGTTGTGATATACACAGTCAAAGGTTTTACTGTAGTCAATGAAGCAGAAGTAGACGTTTTTCTGGAATCTCTACTTTTTCTATGATCCAACAGATGTTGGGAATTTGATCTCTGGTTCCTCTGTCTTTTCTCAGTCCAGTTTGTACATCTGGAAGTTCTTGGTTCACATATTGTTTAAGCCTTACCTGAAGGATTTTGAGAATTACCTTGGTAGCATGTGAAACGAGTTCAATTGTGTGGTAGTTTGAACATTGTTTGGTATTGCCCTTTTTTGGGATTGGAATGAAAATTGACTTTTCCTGTCCTGTGGCCACTGCTTTGTTTTCCAAATTTCCTGGCATATTGAGAGCAGAACTTTCATAGCATCATCCTTTAGGATTTGAAATAGCTCAGCTGGAATTCCATCACCTCCACTACCTTTGTTCATAGTGATGCTTCCTAAGTCCCATTTGACTTCTCATTCTAGGATGTCTGGCTCTAGGTGAGTGATCACACCATCGTGGTTATCTGGGTCATTGGATATTTTTTGTATAGTTCTTCTGTGTAAGAAATAACTATTCCTAACCAAGTATTAACAAAATGAAGGTTGTTTAACAGGTAAAATTCATATTCTATTTAACTACCAAAAGTAGCATAAAGAATTCAATAAAAGAGTGAAAGTGAGTGACAGATGTTAAAGGAATACATTGTCTTTTATCTGAAAATCGGTGGATGATTATACTACACATTTATACATGTACACATAAACCTTACATGCCTGAGTCCTTTGAGTGTGTATTCTGGAATTATTTCATAGGTAGCAATTGTAGAATCTGAGACACATATCTGAACAAAACCAATAGCAGTTTTATATTCCATTTTCTATAAATTTGACCAAGTTTTTACAGATTTGATTTAGGCCTATAAAATTCATTGGCAGTATCAGTACCAAACCAGATGCATTGAAATCTAGAGAGATTAGATCAAACTGTAGTTGCTGCGTCTTCACAAAAACACCCACAAAACTAGAAAAGAGAAAAAGAAAATTGGGCTTTTTAATTTTTTCATTGAATCATACTTGATTCACAAAGTTGTTTCTGGGGTACAGGAAAGTGGTTCAGTTATACATGTGTATATATTCTTTTTTGTATTTTTTTCCATTATGGTTTATTACAGGATATTCAATATAGTACCTGTGATATACAGTAGATCCCTTTTGCTTATCTATTTTATAGATAGCAGTTGTATCTGCTAACATCAAACTCCTAATTTACTCCTCCTCTACCCACTAGACCCTTTGGTAACCATAAGTTTGTTTTCTATGTAAGTCTTTTTCTGTTGCATAAATGAGTTCATTTGTGTCACATTTTAGATTTGTATATAAGTGATTATAGGAAAAGGAGTACGTCAAGGCTGTATATTGTCACCCTGTTTATTTAACTTATATGCAGAGTACATCATGAGAAACGCTGGACTGGAAGAAACACAAGTTGGAATCAAGATTGCTGGGAGAAATATCAATAACCTCAGATATGCAGATGACACCACCCTTATGGCAGAAAGTGAAGAGGAACTCAAAAGCCTCTTGATGAAAGTGAAAGTGGAGAGTGAAAAGGTTGGCTTAAAGCTCAACATTCAGAAAACGAAGATCATGGCATCTGGTCCCATCACTATATGGGAAATAGATGGGGAAACAGTGGAAACCGTGTCAGACTTTCTTTTTCTGGGCTCCAAAATCACTGCAGATGGTGACTGCAGCCATGAAATTAAAAGACGCTTACTCCTTGGAAGGAAAGTTATGACCAACCTAGATAGCATATTCAAAAGCAGAGACATTACTTTGCCAACAAAGGTTTGCCTAGTCAAGGCTGTAGTCTTTCCTGTGGTCATGTATGGATGTGAGAGCTGGACTGTGAAGAAGGCTGAGCGCCGAAGAATTGATGCTTTTGAACTGTGGTGTTGGAGAAGACTCTTGAGAGTCCCTTGGACTGCAAGGAGATCCAACTGGTCCACTCTGAAGGAGATCAGCCCTGGGATTTCTTTGGAAGGAATGATGCTAAAGCTGAAACTCCAGTATTTTGGCCACCTCACGCGAAGAGTTAGCTCATTGGAGAAGACTCTGATGCTGGGAGGGATTGGGGGCAGCAGGAGAAGGGGATGACAGAGGATGAGATGGCTGGATGGCATCACTGACTCGATGGATGTGAGTCTGAGTGACCTCCGGGAGTTGGTGATGGACAGAGAGGCCTGGCATGCTGCGATTCATGGGGTCGCAAAGAGTCGGACACGACTAAGCGACTGATCTGATCTGATCTGATCTGATCTGATATTATATAGTATTTGATATTGTCTTTCTGAGTTACCTCACTTAGTGTGATAATCTCTAGATCCACCCATATTGCTGCAAATGGCATCATTTCACTTTTTTCTTTTTTTGTGGCTGAATAATATTTCATTGTATACTTGTATCACGTCTTCTTTATCCATTTTTCTGTTGATGAACATTTAGGTTGCTTCCATGTCTTGGTTATTGTAAGTAGTGCTGCTTTGAACATTTGGGTGCATGTATCTTTCGAATTATAGTTTTCTCTGGATATATACCCAGGAAAGGGATTGCAAAATCATACTGTAATTATGTAATTAAAGGACCCTCCATACTATTCACCATAGTGACTGCACCAATTTATGTTCCCATCAACAGTGTAGGGGGTTTCCTTTTCTCCAAAACCTCTCCAGCCTTTATTATCTGTAGACTTTTGAATGATGGCTGTTCTGACCTGTGGGCTTCCCACCTGGCTCAGTGGTAAAGAACCTGCTTGCCAATGCAAGAGATGCCAGAGACGTGGGTTCAGTCCCTGGGTTGAGAAGAGGAGGAAATGGTAACTCGCTCCAGTATTCATGCCTAGAGGATCCCATGGACAGAAAAGCCTGGCAAGCTATGGTCCATAGGGTCACAAGAGTCAGACACAGCTGAGCAACTGTGGACATGTGCATTCTGACCTGTGTGAAGTGGTACCTCAGTTAGCTTTCATTTGCATTTCTCTAGTAATTAAGGAAGGTGAGCATCTTACATGTGCCTATTGACCATCTGTATGTCTTCTTCTGGGAAATATCTGTTTAGGTCTTCTGCCTCCCAAAATTGAACTTTTTAATCAGGCACATTCAAGTTTAAATTCCACTTTGACCACATAGCATCATTGAGCAAATGTCTCAGCCTTTTTGAACTCTGTTTTCTTATTTGTAAATGAAGATAATATCACTAATATTAACTTCAAAACATTGCTGTAGAGATAAAATGGAGTAACATGTATAATACCTAGCACAGAGTCTAAAGGCAGTGCAGGTGTAATAAAATATAGCTATTGTGTAGTTGCACACAGCATTGTCATCAAGAAGACACAAATGCCATCCAGAGTACAAAATCATTAAAATGTGATTATTTCCAGAGGGATGGGTATTAATGAAAGAAGGAAGATTTAGAAAGATTAAATAATTAGAATATCATCTGTAGGTTGAATTTTAATATGCAAAATTGATGGTAAAGGGAATTTCAAACAGAGAAACAGAAAAAATGTCAGAATATTTTGGATCTTTAATACGAGTATTGTTTGACTGGAGAGAATTTGGGTGTAGTCATTAAGAGACTTGAAAAACCACACCAAGAAATATAATTCAATTCTTAAAGAGCAACTGACCTATTGTGAGGGCTTCTCTGATAGCTCAGTTGGTAAAGAATCCACCTGCAATGCAGGAAACCCTGGTTCAATTTCTAGGTCGGGAAGATCTTCTGGAGAAGGGACAGGCTACCCACTCCAGTATTCTTGGGCTTCCCTTATGGCTCAGCTGGTAAAGAATCTACTTGCAATGCAGGAGACCTGGGTTTGATCTCTGGGTTGGGAAGATCCCCTGGAGAAGAGAAAGGCTACCCACACTAGTATTCTGGCCTGGAGAATTCCATGGACTATATAGTCCATGGGTTCAGAATGTGTTGAACAAGTGAATGTCATTATATAACATTTTTTCCTTTACCAAGATTATTTCTCCCCATTTTGATTTTTAAAGATAATGATACTATTAACAATACCTAACACCTAATTTTTCTCCTCCAATGTGTAAATTAAGAAAATTTATCTATCCACATTTATTACAAGTCCTATATTTTAAAATGCTTGGGGGAATTATTTTTGTATCCTTAGCAATGCTATTTTAACAATATTGAATCACATATTCTGATAGTAAGAATTAGCAGTTGTGACTAAAACATTTTTAAAAAATACTTATAAAGGAAAATATTCCCTAATTTGAGGATGTGATTTTATCAGTCTCTCCTCCTCCTCCCCCACCCGCCACTAATTTGTCTGAACTGACGATGAACCATTTTTCCTCTCTACTCCTTGAAAGGCCTTGTAGGTTCTTTTTGGAACAGGCAAAATTTCCCCACTACTGCATAATAAAGACTGGCTGATCCGCCATCCAGTAAACATTCAACGGAAAGGAAACAGCTGTTGTATGAAAGAGAAGCTTACTCACACATTTCAAGATAACTTCCGATTAGATTCATCCTTAGATTATTCCAACCCACAATGTTTCTGGCTTGAATAAAAACCATATTGAGTGTTTCAGGAAGGAGAATTTGTTTCTGAATGCCAGGCTCTGTGTTCAGCCTAGCAGAAAGGCCCCTTATCTCTTTGGGCTCCCACAGGCTTGTGAAATAAAAGTGAGTTGTGCATCGTTGGTTTGCTGTGGACTCCAAAACCCTATCCAACTGGCTGTGTCATGCTCTTCATTCAACAGATGGAAAATATTGCCTTGCGGCTCAGTGCCAGGAAGGCAGGCTCACTGGGAGAGGTGAATAGGGGCCCACAGAGGTGTCCCAGGCCGTGTGCATTCCAGTTAGGGGTTAATGGTCAAGGAAAGTCAGAGTTCACTGAGGCAAGACAGAGAGAAATGGCCAAGCTGCTTTTGTGATTGATGATCAGTGGAATGCAAAGGAAGAGGAGAAAGTAAGCAGACAAAGACATTTCAGTGTGGAACACAAGTGTTGGTAATGACTATTAAATCTACCTCTGATGATTTATAGTGTAGTTCTGAGGCAAACCCACACTCAGCTCTGGTTGCTGATAATATGCAAATCATGGGAAGATGTTCAAAAATAACAGAGTTCATCACAACTATTAATTCTAAAGCTCTTTTAAAATTTGCTTCTTCTTTTAGTATTTTATGTCCTCACACAATATCTGAAGTCATCCATCCAGATATAGTTGCACAGCACCTGAGTGGAGCTTTAGTTAATCATGTGTCTCAGAATCACCTGCCCACCTCTTACTAACTTGAAAGTTTATTGGTCTTGTAGCTCTTTCTTAGGGCTTCTCTGGTGGCTCAGTGGTAAAGAACCCACCTGCCAGTGCAGGAGATGCAAGAGACATGGGTTCCATCCTTGAGTCGGGAAGATCCCCTGGAAAAGGGAATGGCAGCCCACTCCAGTATTTTTGCCTGGGAAATCCCATGGACAGAAGAGCTTAGCGGGCTACAATCCATATGTTCACCAAAAGTTGGACAGAACTGAGCACACACACATGTAGCTCTTCTAGGAGTCAGTATTAAAACAAGGTTGTTAACGATGGCAGGGTGTTTATGTCAGTGGTTCCTGTGTGTTCTCTGGACCGGCCGCATCTGCATCTTTTGGGCATGTTAGAAATGCCAGTGCTTGGACCCCACTACTGAGTAAAAAGTTCTGTGGAATCTCAAGGAAAACAAAACAAAGGAACAAACCAAACTAGAAGCCGACTCATAGACACAGAGAACAAAGTGTTGGTTGCCAGAGGAGAGAGGGACAGAGGGATGAAGGGGAAAATAAGGTAACTATGTGAGGTCGTGAATGCCTATCAGCTTGATCGTGGTGATCATTTCACAATTAAATTGATATGAAACCATCACCATTGTGTTCTACAGCTTACATATATACAATTTTTGTCCATTATACCTCAATAAAGCTGAAAAAAGTAATTTAATTTTGATTTTGGAGTGGGGCCCAGTAGTCTGTGTTGGAACAATCCCTTCAGGTGATTCTAGCTTAGAGTAAATGAAACCATTGGTTTACATAAAGCCACAAAGGAAACTAAATGATTATTTTCAAATTGTAAAGGAACACCAAAAAAGGGAGAGGCATATAGTAACACTAACTTTGGGAGCATACTATCATAAGCGTTCAAGAAATCATAAAGAGATATCGTGTTAAATAATAATAATGCCTTCATTTCAGAGCATTTTATAACACTATGTATAAAACACTTTTCCACACATTATTGTCCTGATAGCACCATGGGTTGTTTGCCAAACATATCTTATAACAGGTCAACTTTCTAGAGACAGTGACCTATAAAAAGTGCTGAAAGTCAACAATATAATTTAAACAAATCAGTGATAAAATGACATTTCGTTCAATAAAAAAATGTGTGATGAATTATGAAAATATCCTGAAAAGGTTATGCTGCATTTCAGGAAAGTACTGTCTAGGTGTAACCATTGCTTATTTTAAAACTCTTTTCTATTTTTCTAGTCTTCATATTGGGTGACCTGCAAGTACTCTCAGGGATATTGTCCAGAGTGTAATTTTTCAACAACGGGAAAAAATTTTTGTAACCATATTACTAATCCTTGTGACCTACATCCTTCGAAAGGAGAATTCTGAATGAAGCTTTAATGCATATGAATACTTTTAGCTCCATGGCCTATTTGTTATCCCTAGGAGGTGGGTATTTAATCTGTCAAACATTTGTAAAACACCAAAAGCAGTATGGCCTTTGACCTGGGTCACTAAAATGGTACCCCGTTCTAGTGACTTTTTGATTTCACCCAGCAGGATCCATACATTTGTACCGTGCCTTATGAAGCATTCAGACAGAGTATGATCTTTGACTTCTGGCCACCTGTGTCCCATACTTTTTGTGTGAAAAAGAAATAAATGACAGGCTTGGAGATTAAGCCCAGCTCTCCCTTTTTATTCAGGTGTATTACCAGCTGAGTTGAATGACCCATGGGTGCATTAACTTATAATATTTTTTACTCTTATAATGTTTAGCAATGCATGTGTTACTGACAAATTATCTTAACATTATGTGTCACAAACAGGTTTTATTCTTTGGTATGTAAGTGTATCAATTCAATAAGAAAAAAATCTAATGTAGTACATGCACACATACCTATCCATCCTTAATTACCGCATGTGTTTTCCATATTAATGTCATCATCATTGTTTTTGAATCAAGGATCTTTGACGTTTTGGAATGGTTTCCAAGGGTTTCCAAGAAGGTTTCTCTATTACTATTCCAGAGCCTATGCTGGGGATAACATTTGGAGATTCTATTGTGAGCAAGTTTCATTTTATCAGTTTTGAAAAGTTCTATGAGAATCTACAGCAAAAGGATCTCAGTTAATAAAGCATAACATCTAACTCTTCAGTTGTCTATCACTTTATTTCACTCATTCAACGGATGGTTATTGAATCTCCCTTATACCTAGATCTATTCCAGGCACTGTGGAAAATATAAAGAAGAGTTTCTTCCCTTGAAGAGTCTGATGAATGAGCTAAGACAGATGCACAAATAACTGCAGCCTAGGGTCAGATTGCCCATTTTATACCAGAGGTGCAAGCAATGGTTTATGAATGCTTGGCTAAGAAAGAGAGAGTGGCCTTATGGAAGAAGTGATATTTATCCTAAGACTTGAATGATACATAGGACTTCAACAAATATAAGTAGAGAGAGAAAATAATCCAATTAAGAATAAACAGTGTGAACCATTAAATAGAGGAAGAAAAAACTGAGACTTTTAAGCAAATATCAAGTAGTCCATACTGAACTGATAGTAAAGCAAGTGAAGAAAAGTCAGGAAACTTAAGTAGAAAACATGGAAGGAACTAATTTGAAGAGAATACTGAATGCCATGTTAAGGAATTTAAACTTTCTAGGAATACACTTACTCCTTGGATGGAAAGTTATGACCAACCTAGATAGCATACTGAAAAGCAGAGGCATTACTTTGCCAACAAAGGTCAAGGCTATGGTTTTTCCTGTGTTCATGTACGGATGTGAGAGTTGGACTGTGAAGAAAGTTGAACACCGAAGAACTGATGCTTTTGAACTGTGGTGTTGGAGAAGACTCTTGAGAGTTCCTTGGACTGCAAGGAGATCCAACCAGTCCATTCTGAAGGAGATAAGCCCTGAGATTTCTTTGGAAGGAATGATGCTAAAGCTGAAACTCCAGTACTTTGGCCACCTCATGCAAAGAGTTGACTCATTGGAGAAGACTCTGATGCTGGGAGGGATTGGGGGCAGGAGGAGAAGGGGATGACAGAGGATGAGATGGCTGGATGGCATCACTGACTCGATGGATGTGAGTCTGAGTGACCTCCGGGAGTTTGTGGTAGATAGGGAGGCCTGGCGTGCTGTGATTCATGGGGTTGCAAAGAGTCGGACACGACTGAGCGACTGATCTGATCTGATCTGATCTGAGGAATACGGAGTTGAGAGTCATCAGACTTTTTTAAATCAAGGGAATAAATTCTGGCTAGAGGTATCAAAATAAGATGGTGCCAATAGAAAAGATCACCATTGTTAAGAGTCATGTCAAACAGCTTTCTACTTCCAAATCTTAAACTTGTTAGTGATATGAATAAGTCTGTTTCTACTTCTTGTGTCTCTGTTTTCTCATATGGAAAAAATTGGAATAGTTCCTTTTCTATCAGGGTCCCTGTGAGAATTTATTCAGGGAATACTTACAATGCATCCAGCAGAGGATCTGGACTATATGAAGGAAATAAAAATGTCTTTATTTTTCTCCAAAATTTTCATGAATAGGGAATTGAAGGCTGGGAGTAGGAAGATAAAATATAAATATGAATTGAGGTGGTAAAAGAATATTCACATTTTATTTTTAATATGTTTGTATGAAATATATAGATTACATGTTTATAATATGTAGATGCAGTAGAATATTTTTCTGGTCTAATTTATCCTACCTTATTTCAACATCACGGGTGAAAACTGAAAATTTTACTTTAGTTTCAAATCATAAATTTTAACCACATATGAATGTTCTCCAATACTTGTTTACGCAGGTTGAATGAATCCCTTTATTAAGTACTTAGTGTTGTCTCTTAACTTACACTAGACAAACTCTACTACTTTGGTGGAATTCTGAACAGCTTTAACCCTTAAAAGGAAAAGATTGCTCTGCACACACATACATTTATCTAATATAGTATTCACAATCTTGACATGCACTGCATATGGAATACCATAAGCAGGTCAATCGATTTGTTAATCTATTGTTCAATGTTAACACAATTCCCAACTCCAATATGAGCAGTCTGAAACATGTACATAAGTTCTTTTTTTCCTGCTTCTCAATTCAAGGAATGCATTTAAAAAAAAATCAAAATGGGTCTCTGTGAGTGACTGAATGTCTCCTGTATCTGACTTAGCATCTGGTTTTTAGCTTCCCCCCCACCAAAAACCCTTTTTCGTGAATTGCATTGATTTTTTGAAGATTAAATCAGTAATAAATAATGTGACTTCAGATTTTACCAACTTGGCTGCGTTTGCAGAAGTCACCAATTCTGTCCGAAGATGTCAGCTAGAGGTTCTTACAGGAGGGATTAGTAGTGTTGGGATAAAAACCAACGTAAATAAATAAAATTAATAAAATCGGAAATACTTACATCCTGAACATTGCCAAATCTGGTTCTCAAATTTTGTCTTCTCAAACCTCTCCCCTAACCATAACCTCTCCATCATGCCCAAATCTTCTCTTGGCAATGTCCAAGATGGTTAAATGAAGCTGGTAGGGGACCAGGACTAGAGGCCTGGCCAATAAAAGGCAACAGATCAGGGAGTGGCAAGGGCAGGGGACAGAGTTGAGGGGCTGCCGAGAACCCTCAAAGTGATGACTCTCACTCTGAGCTCTGTGTACACATTCCTGCACCCTGCAGAGTCTCAGGGATACCTGGTGTGTCTCTGCTTCTTCTGAATAAGACCTATTTGCAGACTCAGAGATATGAGTCTGGAATCATCCCTATATTTTAGAAAAATTTACCCACTTTATTGAAGTATAACTGATACAAAACACTTGTACATATTTAATGTAAGTCTTATAACTTGATGGGTTTGGAGATTAATATACCTGTGGAACCATAACCACGGTCTATTGCCATAAACATATCCATCAAATCCAAAAGTTTTCTCCTTTTGTGTTTATTGTTATCACACTGGGTGGGTGGGAGGTGATACAAATACCTAATATAAAATGTACCCTCTTAAAAATTGTTCAAGTATAGTGTTGTTTACTATCAGTCCCCATGCTGGACAATGGAGCTCATCTTTTTACTTTAATTGGAGTATAGTTGCTTTACAATGTGGTGTTGGTTTCTTCTGCACAACAAAGGGAATCAGCTATCTGTGTATATATATCCCCTCTCTCTTGGACCTCCCTCCCAAACCCCTCCATCCCACCCATCTAGGTCACCTTTCTGCATAACTGAAACTTTGTACCATACATCACCTTTCACCAGGGAAAGTTTATGTAATATAAATTCTGCATTTAAACATATACTAGAAATGCACAGTCTAAATAATTATGTAAAAACATTGTGATATCATACTGACAATAGATGGACAGAAGAAGAAAATAAGGAAGGGAGTATGTCCAGTCTTGAATTTCCTTCTTTTTATTTCATCACCTTTCTCCCCACCCTTCACACCTCTTCTTTCTTTGTTCTTTTCTAATAACTCAGGGATGAAAATTGCTATAGGTGCAAGAAATTTAAAGTATGCAATGTGATGATTTGATATACATACATATTGTGAAAAGAATTCCCACAATGAAGTTAACACATTCATCAGCTCACATATTTATCTTATGAGTTTAAGTTCTACTGTCTTAGCAAATTTCAATTATGCAATACAGTGTTATCAACTATAGTCAACACATTATATATTGGATCCTCAGAATTTATTCATCTTGTAACTGAAAGTTTATATCCTTTTACCAATCACTCCCAATTTCACCCACACCCAACCCCTGGTAACTGCTTTTCTACTGTCTTTCTCTATGAGTTTGAGGTTTTCCTACACTCTGTTTATCTCAAAATCTTTAGTGTTAAGTATGATTTTATGAGAAACTGATGCATGCATTCATGCTAAGTCACTTCAGTTGTGTCCAACTCTGTGATCCTATGGGCTGTAGCCTGCCAGGCTCCTCTGTCCATGGGATTCTCCAGGCAAGAATACTGGAGAGGGGTTGCCATGCCCTTCTCCAGATCTTCCCAACCCAGTGATTGAACCGTGTCTCTTACATCTCCTGTATTGGCAAGAGAGTTCTTTACCACTAGTGCCACCTGGGAAGCCCATGAGAATCCAGTAAATTTTAGATAATAGGAAGGTAGGATGAACTTTACTACTCTTGGGGATACGCTCTGACTTTATATGTTTATTAGCCAGTGAAATATTGGGATTATAAAAAGACAACAAACATGTTTTCTATTAAATGAACAGTCAGATAAATTGAGATTGGGAAGGCCCCATCCAAGCAAGTTGGCTTGGCCATAATTTATTTTTGAAAATTAATTTACTAGAATTATATATACATCACCCTTGGGTCCTTAGTTCATGGCACACTATAGTGAAAAATACATCTTTCACATGTGTCAAGCCTTCAGAGCTGACTACCATATACCCTGGACCTTTACAACTTCATTAAGTTGACAAATGTCACCTAATGAGACCTCCTGGGAAATGATTCTGGTATACATTGTCCACAAGGGATAGCTGGACATCCATTGTAAGTGTATTTTGTTTGTTATAATCTTACCCAGGCTTTTTTTTTTTTTTTTTTTTTTTTTTGAGTAACATTGCTTTACACTGCCATGTCAGTTTCTTCTGCCCAGCAAAGTGAAATCAGTCATATGTACAAAATACATCCTCTCATTTTGGGATTTCCTTCCCACTTACGTCACCACAGAGCACCAGGTAGAGTTTCCTGTGCTATACACTAGGTTCTCATTAGTTATCTATTTTATCAGATCAGATCAGATCAGTCGCTCAGTCGTGTCCGACTCTTTGCGACCCCATGAACTGCAGCACGCCAGGCCTCCCTGTCCATCACCAGCTCTCGGAGGTCACTCAGACTCACATTCATCGAGTCAGTGATGCCATCCAGCCATCTCATCCTCTGTCGTCCCCTTTTCCTCCTGCCCCCAATCCCTCCCAGCATCAGAGTCTTCTCCAATGATTCAACTCTTCGCATGAGGTGGCTGCTAATCTCTGTATTGTTCCAATTTTAGTATTTGTGCTGCCCAAGCCAGCACCAGCTTATTTTGACTTATATTTATCAGTGGTCAGTGTATGAAATTATTTTATATTGATTTATACCATTTGTTATGTATTTGGCTTAAATATTAAGGCCATAATGATAAAATAGAATTTATTGATAAAAAATTTTATTGCTCACTGTAAAAGCAAAGCTGAGAAAATATTTGCAAGTTAGTTTTAAAATCTGTGCTTTTAAATGAAAAGGAGCTTTTTAGAAAGAAGTTTCATCATCCAATTTATGGAAATAGTAGGTACCAAATAAATTCCAATGTGTTTTTTTCAATTATAAAAAAGTACTTAGATACTTCTAGATCAAGAGGCATAGTTCTGGCTATTATAGAGAGTACTTTAAAAAAAATGACAGTCCAGCCTAGGAACTGGGCTATAATAGAGAGTAATAATTGTCATACCAGAGTTAGGATAAATCACTGGGGAGAAAAAGATTAAATCCAGATGGGCTTAGGAAAGTCCTGTATGGAGATGGTGTTTACACCAGTCTTTGAAGGATGGAAGTTCTCTTTCAGTCACGTTCTTAGATACATTTATATCGTACATCTGATAAAACACTTTTCTACTCTGTATTAGTTAACATATCTGAAATGTGCTTTCAGCATGCCTGACTCTGCCCAGTTTGGTCAGCCCTACACAGATTTGTTTTATGAATTAATCTATGTATTGGAATGTCTTTGTTTCCGTTTGCTAACAAGATTGAACAAATGTTCACAGCTGGATCAGCCTTGCCTCTCTGAAGTCACAGTAACATCTTCCAAAGTGAATATTAATGGTTATTACTAGTGTCTGATTAAACAAAAAGTCTGTCTAGCATTACAGCTAAATATTAATACTTGTGTCATAATGTTGACAATTTGAATCTTATATGATACCCAACAGATACTAGAAACTCAAGAAATATTTTCAAAAATAATTTTGTGAATTTTAATTGGTTTATCCTAACATTTATGTTGAATATACAGTTTTTTTCATAGCTTTTTTACATGCTAAGTCGCTTCTGTTGTGTCCAGCTATGTGCAACCCTATGGGCTGCAGCCTGCCAGGCTCCTCTGTCCATTGCATTTCTCCTGGCAAGAATACTGGAGTAGGTTGCCTCTTTCAGGGGATCTTCCTGACCCAGGGATCGAACTCGCATCTCTAATGTCTGACCTGCATTGGCAGGGGAATTCTTTACCACTAGCATCGCCTGGGAAGCCCAGGTTTTAGAGTACGAAGGAACAAATAAGCCATTTATATATGGTAAAGAGCTGATTGGCAGGAGTTGGCTCACCAATTTATTTGTAACCATCAGGCTAGAGGAGCAGTTAGGACTCAAATGTGATCAGATTCCTCAGGCACATTAGCACTACAGCACTGAATTGCTGTCCTCATGGCGAGCTTCCTGCAGTTTATCCTGCTTATTTGTCCTAAAGTACTGGCTTGGGAAACCGACTCTGGATTAAGATATTCGATTCTCACTTCTACATCTATCCATCTAAAAATGTTTACCCTGATCCAGCATTTGGTTGATGAATCCAGCCTTATTAACCAGGATACAGTACTGTTAATATTTTTACTTTCCGAATTTAAAATTTTTATTTTCTGATCTGTATCTGCCCTTGCTCTTAACTTGAAAATTCTTCTTGAACTTCCACAGTCTCCCTATTTGATTTTTTGTCTACCTTTTGAGACAGATTCTTCTGTTTTCATTCCTTACACATAGGCCTATTAAAGATGTTGTTTTGAAACCTGTGAAAGCCTCACTCCCATCATTGTTTTAAATGGAGATCAAAGAAGCAGCAATGTCAACCATTCTAAACCCTGATCTCTGTGCATCTGGGCATTTCTAAATTACCATGTTAACTCATCCTGGTAACTATTAAGATTCAAATATTTTGTAACTGTTGTAACTATTCCAGAAAAATAAAAACATTAAGTCCAACATGTAAAGTGAAAGCTCTTCTATGATACAGAAATAAGTTTCTTGTATTTGTAAGTTTTACAGTGGTATAAATGTTGTTTTAACTTGAAAATATGCCAACTTAAAATATATCACCAAAAAATTATAATAATTATAGAGGATAGATATTTCGAGTTTACACAATCACTGGAATGTTTTCAGTATTACTGCAATGGAAATTTTACCTCTTAGAGTTATGAAGATACTACCACATAATGAATGGATAAATACCAAATTCTCTCTGTGCTCCATAATGATGTTTCTTATCACAAAATATTTACTTTGCCTACTTTCATAGTTGATAAAAAATCTTGCTTGATGCCAATTTTCTAGACAGTTCTTCCACTGTATTATTAATAGTAAGAGTTCCTGGTTTTCTTTCTTCGATTCAGATGAAGCACTAAAAGAAAGGCCACAAACTCTGAAATCACCTTATAATAAGCAACATGACTTGGGTTCTACAACTTTTTCCATGAGACAGGAAGCAATTGAATGTCTCCATGGCTTTATTGAAAGTTTTTATAAGTCTAGACAAAAACTTACACAGAAGCTGGTTGCAACCTTTCAACTACAGAGTGAATATGTGCAGAATGACTCTCCACTGAGAGTCAGTAATTCCAATTACACTCCTGATCTCAGGAAGTAGACCAGTTCATTTGTTTGTAACTTCTTTACAATTCCAAATAATTTTGGATCTTGATTTAAGCTTCATGAAACTGAAGATCATAAACTAGTGAAAAAAAAACTTGGTATTAGGACTTCATTTTATACTTTTTTTTTCACTTTATACTTTAATTCACTTGTAACACTATATTATAAATTGATATGTTAATATTTTCAAATTTTCATTTTTTATCTATATACAAATAGATTTTGTTAGCATTTAAGTAGGATGACTGTTACATAGAAATGCATGGATTTTGGCTCTCTCATCGCGCGGCAAGCCTTCAAGATGGCGCCGAAGAAAGACAAGAAGCCTAAGAAGTCAACCTGGAAGTTTAATTTGGATCTTACTCATCCAGTAGAAGATGGAATTTTTGATTCTGGAAATTTTGAACAGTTTCTGCGGGAGAAGGTTAAAGTGAATGGAAAAACTGGAAATCTTGGGAATGTCGTTCACATTGAACGCTTCAAGAATAAAATCATAGTCGTTTCTGAGAAACAGTTCTCTAAAAGGTATTTGAAGTACCTTACCAAGAAGTACCTTAAAAAGAACAATCTTCGTGATTGGCTTCGTGTGGTTGCATCTGACAAGGAGACTTATGAGCTTCGTTACTTCCAGATTAGTCAAGATGAAGATGAATCTGAGTCTGAGGACTAGATGATGCCATCCTTCACAGGGCTTTGCTTGCTAATAAAACTAATTAAGCATACAAAAGAAACATCCTGAAATGGACCTTTAGCTTATCAGTGAATAAAAAACATTACTCTGTATGTTAAACATTCATCTTTTATTTAAGTGTATGCTGTTAATATAGTGCTGGCTTTAATACTTTTTTATATTTTTATTGGAGTGTAGTTGATTTACAATGTTGTGTTAGTTTCAGGTATATAGCAAAGTGAACGAGTTATACATAGATATCCACTCGTTCTTTTGTCATATAGACCATTACAGAGTATTGAGTAGAGTTCCCTGTGCTCTACAGTTTTTTAGTTATATGCTAAGTTGCTTCAGTTGTGTCCAACTATCTGAAAACCCATGGACTGTAGCCTGCCAATCTCTGTCCATGGGATTCTCCAGGCAAGAATACTGGAGTGGGGTGCCGTTTCCTACTGTCATCTGTTTTATGTATAGTAGTGTGTATATGCCAGTGTCAGTTTCCCAGTGTATCCTCCCCCGTATCCCCTGGTAATCATAAGTTTGCTGCATCTGACTTCCATTTTGTAAATAAGCCTTTGTCCACCTCCCCCCGGCCCATATACTTTGTATAAGCAATATTTAAATAGCTTATAGCTTGTGGAATTTCAGGATTTATCTTATGTACTGGTTTTATAGATGTCCGCAAGTTAAAAGTATATAGCAAAAACACAATTGGGTGTGACTAATAAAATATTTAGATTTGATCAACAAAAAAAAAAAAAAAAAAGAAATGCATGGATTTTGAAATGCTTTTTAAGATCAGAATATTTATTTTTAAAAACCAGTCTCTATAAAGACAAAGTTACTAGGAAATAACCAAGATGTCTTTGTAAATCATCAGTAGTGTTTTGTGATTAATGGCCCATTGATAGTTGAAGTTGCCTCTTAAATAAAAGCCGCAGCAAATCAAACCTACTTGACTGTTGGTAAACTTTTGTTTAATCCTGTGCGCTGTGTCTGTCATTAAATCAGTATTGCTAGGTCTACTAAAGTTGAAATGGGTTATCAGAATAGGAAGTTAGGTTAATTAAGATAAGTAACAGAAGACGATCATATTTATTTTGGGTAGAAAATGATAAGTCAATATAAAGACACAGATATTCTCTTGGAATAAGTCAGTGCCTCCAAAGTTTGTAGAAACAGAAAATAATAAACTCTCCAAATTGTTTCGCTGCTCTGCATAGTGGTTATGTGACATCTGCTAAACTATTTTCACTCTAAGCAAATTAACTTCCTTTATTTCTCTCATCCGGAGGGCAAATGTATCATAATCTTCCCAGTTACATCCAAGGTCTAGCCTTGGTCTTAATTCTAAGACTGAGGGAGAGACTCCTACTAACTGTTTGGTTCTTTCTCCTCGTCCAGTTATTTTTAAAGAGAGGCCAAAGTCATGTTCTGCCCAAACATAATGGGGTAGTATCAGGTGGGATACAATGCCTGTACATGTACAGAGAGTTTCTGGGAAAAGGCAAATCATGGTGAACTGGGAAGATACCCAATACAAAACTAAGTCATTATTATGATCTTATCAGATTTTATTAGCACATTAAAGAAAACACATTCATAACTATTTTGAAAGGAGCTCTCATGCAAAGAGCTTTCCTGTTGATAGAGAAGCATAAAGATTAGGTAGATAGGGTTTCTACTCTCAAAGTGCTTATAATTGGATGTTTGTGGTACTTGACAATTTCAATACCTCACTGTTGGCTATGGTATTATCACATATTCATGGTACAAATTAATATTTACCAATTTAAAAAGTAATCTATGACTACATGGGAAATAGATGGGGAAACAGTGGCAACAGTGTAAGACTTTATTTTGGGGGGCTCAAAAGTCACTGCAGATGGTGACTGCAGCCATGAAATTAAAAGACGCTTACTCCTTGGAAGGAAAGTTATGACCAACCTAGATAGCATATTCAAAAGCTGAGACATTACTTTGGCAACAAAGGTCCATCTTGTCAAGGCTATTGTTTTCCAGTGGTCATGTATGGATGCAAGAGTTGGACTGAGAAGAAAGCTGAGTGCTGAAGAATTGATGCTTTTGAACTGTGGTGTTGGAGAAGACTCTTGAGAGTCCCTTGGACTGCAAGGAGATCTAACCAGTCCATCCTAAAGGAGATCAGTCCTGGATGTTCTTTGGAAGGAATGATGCTAAAGCTGAAACTCTAGTACTTTGGCCCCCTCATGCAAAGAATTGACTCATTGGAAAAGACTCTGATGCTGGGAGGGATTGGGGGCAGGAGGAAAAGGGAACAACAGAGGATGAGATGACAGGATGGCATCACTGACTCGATGGACATGACTCTGAGTGAACTCCGGGAGTTGGTGATGGACAGGGAGGCCTGGCGTGCTGCGATTCATGGGGTCGCAAAGAGTCAGACACGACTCAGCAAATGAACTGAACTGAACTGAACTGATTTTACTTTTTAAGCATATACATAATAGTTGCATAGATTTATGTGTAAGTTTACTAATGATGATTTCAGTAGACCAATCAAATAGCAATAAGAGACAAAATATTTGAGAAGTCAGGCAATCATTAACCTATATGTGGTGTGATTGCTATTTTACAGATGCAAGAGGTCTGTAAGGTACAGAAAAGTTGACTCCATAACTCTTCTACAAGGTCAAGGCCAGCTTTTGATAATCTATCAGCCTTTTTAATTGATTCCTAAAATTGTTAGAAAGTGTATAGATCTTATTTGCATCTATACAAAGGCTTCCCCAGTGGTTCAGTGGTAAAAGAATCCTCCTGCAATGCAGGAGATGTGGGTTCAATCCCTGAGTTGGGAAGATTCCCCAGAGGAAAAAATGGCAACCCATTCCACTGTTCTTGCCTGGAAAATCTCATAGACAAGGGAGTCTGGCAAGCTACAGTCCATGGGGTCGAAAAGTCAGACACAATTGAGCTATTGAGCACACAAATACACATACAAAAGTGTGAAGTTGTAGGGAGAGTCACTTCTGGTGAGTCAGTGGCTCTCTTTGGTCCCTTACTCTCACCTCGTAAAGCTGACATGGATCACAGGGCTCCTCACTCACAAACCATCCATGCCTTCACATCTCAGACTGAAAGACAAAATCCTCACTACGAGAGAAGGCAATGGCACCGCACTCCAGTACTCTTGCCTGGGAAATCCCACGGATGGAGGAGCCTGGTAGGTTGCAAAGAGTTGAACACAACTGAGCGACTTCACTTTCACCTTTCACTTTCATGCATTGGAAAAGGAAATGGCAACCCACTCCAGTGTTCTTGCCTGGAGAACCCCAGGGATGGGGGAGCCTGGTGGGCTGCCGTCTATGGGGTCGCACAGAGTCGGACACAACTGAAGTGACTTAGCAGCAGTAGCAGCAGCATGACTCCAAGACCCCACAAAGTCTCCTCCTCCCTCTTTGCTCTCTGAAATGATCTAGAACTTTCTCCTGCTCATTCTGCTTCTGACACACTGCTTTTCTCACTGTCTCTCAAACATCCCCAGAAGCTTTTACATCTGGTGTTTCATCTACCAGTACTGTTCTTTTCTCAGATGTCTGCATGGCTCCAGGCCTCATTTTCTTCAGGTCTAGAATAACAACACATTTTCCACAGCCCAGCCTTTTCTATCCCATTTGCTTTATTTATCTCTGTATCTGACATGCAACATACTCACTCAAACTAAAGCATGAGGGACTTTGTTTAATCTAACTACAATTTTCTGTCATAGAGTTTTAAGTCATTTTATAAAAACGTTGAACCTAGGAAAGTTGTGAAATCATGTTGGGAGATCTTTTAAAAGTGTGAAGTTCTTACCAGTTTTTAGCTTCTCTAATGGCTCAGATGATAAAGAATCTACCTGCAGTGCAGGAGACCTGGGTTCCATCCCTGTGTTGAGAAGATCCCCTGGAGAAGGGGAAAGGCAACGCACTCCAGTATTCTTGCCTGGAGAATTCCAGGATAGAGGAGCCCACATGTCCATGGGGTTGCAAAGAGTCGAACACAACTGAGTGACTAACACTCACTCTCACCAGTTTGGGGCGATTCATGGGGTCGCAAAGAGTCGGACATGACTGAGCGACTGGACTGAACTGAACTGAACTGAACTGATGAGCAATCTACCCTAAACTTAGTAAATAAGTTGTGATTACTTCACATGTTCATGGTACACGTGGTTGACAAGTAGTCAACAGGCGATGGACTGTGTGAGATTTGGAATCAGAGGAATAGTATTGAATATCAGTGTTGCCACTTCCTTACTTGTAATTTTGGGCAAAGAGATAAAATAGTACTGAAGATAGTAATAATAGAAGCTTAAAATATATGAATAAATAAGTGAATGAACTTTTGTAAACCACTTAAACTTTTTTATTAAAGACAAGTAGAACTTATAATATCAGGCTCACTTAGTTGTAATGAGGATGAAATAAAATATGAAAATGCACTATAAAGTGAAAAACAATGTTAGTGTTGTTACTCTTGGAAATCAGGAAAGTAATGAAGTAAACAAATAACTGGAAGAAGTTTATACAACCTTGTGGGTAGAACACATTGATATGTACAAATCTAATCACAGTATAATTGTGAAAGTATATTAATGAAAAACTAAATACAGTAATATTTTTGTCAGATGACTATGTTCCAGCTAGTAAACTAAGAATTTAGAGCATTATTGCTAGGAATCACTACTGGAATCCTATGAGGCAAGTGATTATTATCATTCCAACTTTACAAATGAGGAAAGTGAAAGAGTAAACAGTCACATATCACATAGCTTAGTAAACGCTTCAACAGTGACTGGAATCGGTACGTTTCTTAGTCATTCAGTATTTTATCCACTCAGATTGATATTGTTAATCTAAATTCATAATAATTCATATCCTCCCATCAGTTCTACTTTCCTCTTTGAAAGTAGAACTATAAAAGGTAAAGAAAATTAATTAACATTTGTTAGGATTCAAAAACAAATATACAAATTCCTCTTCACATAAAAAAAAAAAAAAACCTGCTGCAATGAGTCAGAAAAACATGAGGTCAGGGGTGTTTATATAAATTTGAAATAAACATACAATAGGATACAACCTCAGTGGCATTGGTAAATTTTATTGCAGGATGTGCTTCTTCAGGAATTCACAAATAAAAGCCCTCAAGAGTTCCGGCCCAGCTGCCCCTTGCAGAGCATAAAGGCTCTTTGACCCTCTGTTCCACCAGAGGTCACCGCACCACTTGCCCAGCAAGGCCTCCAGGTGTTGAAGGCAGGTCCTCCCTACCCCAGTGGTGACCCCCAGGCACATAGAGTGCTTTCCTGGGTCTTAAGGGAGGATGATCCATCAATAAAAGTAAGCTTTTCTGCTCCCAGAGAATTCGTAGAACAGGCAAGGAGGTGCTTAATTACCCAGGCCCTAGAAATTCCAATGCATCTCTTCTCATGCTTGATTATATAAAAAAGAGAAATAAAAATTGCTGAAAGACCGTGCTTTGAATGAGGTTGAAACCCAAGAAATAGAATGTAACAGAATTACCACTATCTTCAATTTTTTGTCATTTGAAAGATCAGCTCTGCTGTGAACAACTTTTAGGTGTTGCATACATAAGTGGTTTTTTTCTCCAATGTGATTTTTAACTTAAATGCTGATGGCAAGAAAGAATTTCAGGGGGTGAATAAAATGTACTTACAGGCAAAACAGCCATCTGATTGTGAACTTAGCTCTTGCATACTAAACAGGAGAGTTTTGTCTCTTGTCTCATAGCTACAGAAAAGCAGGAAGTATTTGGAAGGAGAAATGAGGATTAGGAGGAAGTGGGGGGTGGGGAGGTCTGGTTTGTCTATGTGACACACTTCTTACTGGCACTATGCCCAGAAGTGTTTTCATACTGCTTTGAAAGACAGAAGCTGTATAATAAAAACTCTAAAGAGACTGCTTTTCCTGAGAAAACATTTGAGACAAGACAGTCAGGGCAAGCCAGGCCAGTACGGGCCATGAGACCAGACCAGACCAGGTGCGGGAGCCTGGTCAGTGTTGTGAAAAAGCCCAGGAAGAACAGTGAGGTGAGATGCCCAGAGAAGATACTGACCCCGCGGTCCTTGGAGGACATCGGGGCTGGGGGCAAGTAGAAAAGGCAGCTTTGTGAAGTGGAGGCAGGGGAAACAGTAGAGAGGGAAAATACTTATTTTAAACTAGTGGGTAATGATCATAAAGAATTGGCGACTTGGAGATTAAAAATAAATGTTAGGATTTACCTAAAAGAAACAACGAAATATATACAAATCTTTATGTACATGGGAATTTGTTGCAGTATTATTTATAATAATGAAAAATTTAAAGTAATCTATATGCCTGAAAGTTTTAATCTCTCTGTTGTGTCCAACTCTTTGCGCCCCATGGACTATAGCCCCCAGGCTCCTCTGTCCATGGAATTCTCCAGGCAAGAATACTGGAGTGGGTAGACATTCCCTTCTTCAGGGCATCTCCCCAACCCAGGCATTGAACCTGGGTCTCCTGCATTGCAGGCAGATTCTTTACCATCTGAGCCACCAGGGAATACACATATATAATACAGGAAATATATATTATATATTTATATACATATGACAAATGTGTGAGTATGTAAATATCATAGAATAATATGTAACCATTAAAATGTATATTCTAACAATATTTTAAGTCTAAATAAGAATATTAAGTTTAAAATTAGATACAGCGGCATTACATATGTAGATATATAAATATATCTTGATATACATATAGAATACATATACATGCATGTATACATATGTGTGGAGAGAAGAAGAGAAAGATAACGAAAGGATACATCAAAATGTCAAGACAGCAAAAGAGACACAGATGTATAGAACAGTCTTTTGGACTCTGTGGGAGAGGGTGAGGGTGGGATGATTTGGGAGAATGGCATTGAAACATGTATAATATCATATGTGAAATGAATCACCAGTCCAGGTTCGATTCAGGATACAGAATGCTTGGGGCTGGTGCACTGGGATGACCCAGAGGGATGGTATGGGGAGGGAGGTGGGAGGGGGGTTCGGGATGGGGAACACGTGTGCACCCATGGCAGATTCATGTTGATGTATGGCAAAACCAATACAATATTGTAAAGTAATTAGCCTCCAATTTATATAAATTTATATTTTTTAAAAAATGTCAACAATAGTTATTTTTCAGGTGATGGAATTGCATATGATTTTAATTTACCTTCTCTGACTTTCTGATGTTTTTCAGATTTTTTAAAAAAATACCAGAGTTCTCCTTTATATATTCTTAATTTTATTTTTTTTATCAAGAATCTCTTTTATTGATTATCAGAAACATTACAAACATCTAATATGAACAAATTGTAACATGACAGTGATTAGTTTGAACAATTAATACATTTCAGGTATAATATTATACATATTTCAATGCTATTCTCCCCAATCATCCCACCCTCTTAATTTTAATATAAACATTTTTTTAAGTTTTCAATAATACCTAATACTATTTTTATTTAGTTTTTATTGGCATATAGTTGATTTACAACATTGAGTTAGTTTCTGCTGTACAGCAAAGTGAATCAGCTATACATATATCTATCTACTCTTTTTTAGATACTTTCCCCATATAGGTCATTACAAAGTACTGAGTAGAATTCCCTGTACTATATAGTAAGTTCTTAATAGTTAAGTAAAATGTAAAGTTCCTCTGTTCCAGTTCCTCTCAAATCCCTGTAATGCTTTGAGTCACATCTCTTGGTATTCCCATATTTATTTATATCTGTTTTCCATTCTTTATTAATTCTTATCAAGATTTTAAATAATATGTTTATATCTTATACTAGTTATTATACATATGCCCCTGACTCTTTCTCTACTCTTTATTGACCAATCCCACTCCTGTATATATATATCTATAGAGCAATGAAACTACTAATTCTAAAAGATACATGCACCCCAATGTTCATAGCACCATTTACATTAGCCAAGATATGGAACAAATTCATTTCCATCAACAAACAAACAGTAAATGTGTGTGTGTGTGTGTGTGTGTGTGTGTATATATGTGTGTGTGTGTGTGTGTATATGTTCAATATATATGTTCAGTATATATATATGTTCTATATATATATAATGGAATATTACCTAACCATAAAAACTGAAATTCTGCCATTTGCAGCAACATGAATGAATCTAGAGGATAGTATGCTTTAGTGAAATATGTCAGACAGAAAGAGACAGATGCCATATAATATCACTTGTATGTGAAATCTAAAAATTAAAACAAATATATATATATTTGTATATATATATATATATATACATATATATATGTAAAACAGAGACTCAGAAACAAATGTAGAAACTGGTGGTTACCAGTGGGGAAGGGGAGAGGGAGGGGCAAGACAGAGGTATGGGATTAAGAGATACAAACTACTATATATAAAATAGATAAGCAATAAAGATATATTTTATAGCAATGGGAATTATAGTCATTATTTCATAATACCTTTAAATAATCTAGAAAACATTTTATAATCTATAAAAATACTTGATCACTATGAGGTACTCCCAAAACTAAAATAATGTTGTACATCACTATACTTCAATGAACTGAAAGTCAATTTACATCAGCAAGGTCATGTTCTTTCTGGAGTCTCTAAGGAAAATACATTTCCTTACCTTTTCTAGCTTCTCATCATTGTTCAGTTGCTAAATCGTGTCTGACTATTTGTGACCCAAAACAGTGCAGCACACCAGGCTCCCTTTTCTTCACCGTCTCCCAGACGGTGCTCAAATTCATGTCCACTGAGTCAATGATGCCAATCATCCATCTGATCTTCTGTCATCCCCTTCTTGTCCTGCCTTCAGTCTTTCCCAGCATCAGGGTCTTTTCCAATTAGTCAGCTATTCGCATCAGGTCGCCAAAGTATTGGACCTTCAGCTTCAGCTTCAGCTTCAGTCCATCCAATGAATATTCAAGGTTGATTCCCTTTAAGATTGACTGGTTTGATTTTTTTGCAGTTCAAGGAACTCTCAAGAGTCTTCTCCAATGCCATATTTTGAAAACATTAATTCTTTGGTGCTCAGCCTCCTTCATGGTCCAACTCTCACATCCATACATGACTATTGGGAAAACCATAGCTTGCACTATATGGACCTTTGTCAGCAAAGTAATGTCTCTGCTTTTTAGTATGCTATCTAGGCTCGTCATAGTTTTTCTTCCAAGGAGCAAGCGTCTTTTGAGTTCTTGTCTGTAGTTACTGTCTGCAATGATTTTGGAGCCCAAGAAAATAAAGTCTGTCACTGCTTCCATTGTTTCCCTATCAATTTGCCATGAAGTGATAGGACCAGATGCCATGATCTTCATTTTTTGAATGTTGAGTTTTAGGCTAGCTTTTTTGCTCTCCTCTTTCACCTTCATCAAGAGACTCTTTGGTTCCTCTTCACTTTCTGCCATAAGGATGGTGTCATCTGCATATCTGTGGTTATTGATATTTCTCCACACAATCTGATTCCAGCTTGTGCTTCATCCAGCCCAGCATTTTGCATGATGTGCTCTGCATATAAAAGTTAAATAAACAAGGTGAGAGAATATACAGCCATGACATACTCCTTTCCCAATTTGGAACAATGTCCAGTTCTAACTGTTGCTTCTTGACTTGCATACAGGTTTCTCAGGAGGCAGTTAAGGTGGTCTGGTATTACCATCTCTTTAAGAATTTCCACAGTATGTAGTGAGCCGCAAAGTCAAAGGCTTTAGCTAGTCAATGAAGCAGAAGTAGATATTTTTCTGGAATTCTCTAGCTTTTTCTATGATCCAACAGATGTTGGCAATTTGATCTCTGGTTCCTCTGCCTTTTCTAAATCCATCTTGAACATCTGGAAATTCACAGTTCATGTATTGTTGAAGCCTGGCTTGGAGAATTTTGACCATTACTTTACTAGTGTGTGAGATGAGTGCAATTATGCAGTAGTTTGAGCATTCTTTGGCATTACCCTTCTTTGGGATTGGAATGAAAACTGACCTTTTCCAGTCCTGTGGCCACTGCTGAGTTTTCCAAATTTGCTGGCATATTGAGTTCAGCACTTTCACAGCATCATCTTTTAGGATTTGAAATAACTCTCCTGGAATTCCATCACCTCCACTATATTTGTTCGTAGTGATACTTCCTAAGGCCCACTTGACTTCATACTCCAGGATGTCTGGCCCTAGGTGAGTGATCACACCATTGTGCTTATCAGGTCGTTAAGGTCTTTTTGTATAGTTCTGTGTATTTTTGCCACCTCTTATTAATATCTTCTGCTTTTGTTACGTCCATACCATTTCTGCCCTTTACTGTGCCCATCTTTACATGAAATGTTCCATTGGTCTCTCTCATTTTCTTGAAGAGATCTCTAGTCTTTCCCATTCTACTGTTTTCTCTATTTCTTTTCATTGATCACTTACGAAGGCTTTCTTATGTCTCCTTGCTATTCTTTGGGACTCTCTTCAGATGGGTATATATTTCCTTTTTTTCCTTTGCCTTTTGCTTCTCTTTTCTCAGCTATTTGTCAAGGCCTCCTCAGACAACCATTTTGCCTTTTTTACATTTGTTTTTCTTGGGGATGGTTTTCTAGCTTCTAGAGACCACTTATATTTCTTAAACATGCCCACTTTCTTCTTCTTGATACCCAGTCAGTAGTCTCTCCAATCTCTCTGACTCTGACCTTGACTTCTATGCTTTCCCCTTTCACTTATAAGGACTCCTGTGATTACATGTGATTAGAGTGGTCTATCTGGATAGTCCTGAATGATGTCTACGTCTCAAGATCATTATCATGTCTCTAAAGTCCTTTTGCCACGTAAGATAAGAAATTCACAACTTCTGACAACTAGACCATGAACATCTTGGGGGTCATCATTCTGCCTGCTACCATGGCTAAAGATAAAACTCCAAATCCAGTTATATAATCTGCAAAATTACAAAATAGCTAAATGCCTGACTCTCCAAGTCTTCCATACCAAGGGTAGGCACTGGTCAGAAAGGAATGTGACCCTTAGGTCTGGAATGGGGATATTTGGGCAAACATAGATAAGTCTGACGACCGTTCTCTGCCAAATGCCTGTAAGCCACCCCTGTCAGAAGTGGCACCTCCTCATATGTCTTTCTTTCATTTTTCCCAGAGAGGCTTCTTATCCTTCCTTTGTTCTTATTCAGGTTCCACCACTTCTCACTGTTTTCAGGTCTGTAAAAGATCAGATCTCAGAGTGTCCCAGATGGAGAAAAGATTTGGCCTGGATGCCACTAAGGAAAAAGATAGTGAATATGCCAAAGAGCTTATAAGACTTTCCTATGATATTTCAATAAAAACCTGGGGAATACAGATGTAAATGATTTCTGAAGATGGTGGTCAGATGATGGAACATATTGTTGTTTGAATTAAGCCATTGTTGCTCTCATTGTGATTCTAAGTTTTGTTTTATCTTCTTTCTTTTCTCTTTTTTTTTTTTTTTTGGCGGAGGGGAGGCCATCATATGCCATAAGTGGGGATCTCAGTTCTCTAACCAGTGATTCAAGCCAGGCCCTTGGCAGTGAGAGCAGGGAGTCTTAACCACTGGACCACCAGGAAATTCCTGTGATTCTGATTTTAATGCATCAATTTTGAGTAACACTCAGTGAGAGTTTGGTTGATTAACTGAAGCCTTATCTCAGTAATGATCTCTATTCCACGTGCCTGAGACACTGGAACTTCCCTGGCATACATTAAAGGGCAAAATTCAGAGGCTCAGGGAGATGGGAATCTTAAAGTGGATCAATTATATGCAGCCTGTTCAACAACCACCAACTAAATCCATTGAGGGCATTCAGAGGAGACTTCCCTCTTGAAGACACTAGGAAACATGTTGGTGTGGGGAGCTTGGTGGTGACAGTCCTCTGAAGGCTGGAGATGACATCTGGGAGATGCTGCCACAGAATTGAACTTGCTGATTGTAGTAGAAACAAGAGAACGCCACAGAGGCAGAGACCAGAGAGTAGCCTCGAACCTTCATAGGGAAGATGGGAACAATTACCATACAAGAAAGAAGAAATGGAGGTTCTGATCTAGAAGGATTTATGATTGTGGCTGGGCTTCCCTGGTAAAAAATATTCACATGCCGATGCAAGAGACGCAAGAGAAACACACACACAGGTTACTAAAGGCAACAGGGAGACTTAGGGCAGTGTGGTGGGGACAGATTTGGGAGATTTGCTCTTAGTCACAAGAACCCTAGGGGCTTCCCAGGCGGCTTATTGGTAAAGAATCCACCTTCCAGCACAGATTTGGGTTCAACCCCTGGCTTGGGAAGATCCTCTGGAGAAGGAAATGGCAACCCGCTCCTGTATTTTTCCCTGGGAAATCCTATAGACAGAGGAGCCTAGAGGTCTACAGTCCATGGCGGGTAGCAAAAGAGTCAGACACAACTTCAACAACAACAATGGCTGTAGCTAGTTAATCACTGTGTCCCTAAGAGTGAAATATATGGGAAAACATGTAAAATGTACCCTAATGAAGATGATCAAAACAGCAAAACAAAACTCTAGGTCTAGTGAATAGAAAACTGACTTGAGTTACCATAGTGGAAATTCATAACATCAGACCCAGTTTCTGAACACAAGCCAGTAAACAGACCCTGTACATCTGAAGTGAGAGGAAATCTGGGTCCCCTGGCATAAGGATCTGAGATATAACCACACATTTGTAACTGTCTTCTATTCCTCAGGTAGATCCTTTGGATTTCCTGTCTGGCCATGTGTTTTGGAAATATTTTCTCATTTTAGGATTTCTTTTTTATATTTGCTGCTGCTGCTAAGTCACTTCAGTCGTGTCCAACTCTGTGTGACCCCATAGACGGCAGCCCACCAGGCTCCCCCGTCCCTGGGATTCTCCAGGCAAGAACACTGGAGTGGGTTGCCATTTCCTTTTCCAACTCGTGAAAGTGAAGTCGTTCAGTTGTGTCCGACTCTTAGTGACCCCATGGACTGCAGCCCACCAGGCTCCTCCATCCATGGGATTTTCCAGGCAAGAGTACTGGAGTGGGGTGCATTGCTGCTGCTGCTGCTGCTGCTAAGTCGCTTCAGTCTTGTCCAACCTCTATGCGACCCCATAGACGGCAGCCCACCAGGCTCCCCCTTCCCCAGGATTCTCCAGGCAAGAACACTGGAGTGGGTTGCCATTTCCTTCTCCAATGCATGAAAGTGAAAAGTGAAAACAAAGTCGCTCAGTCGTGTCGGACTCTTAGTGACCCCATGGACTGCAGCCTACCAGGCTCCTCCATCCGTGGGATTTTCCAGGCAAGAGTACTGGAGTGGGGTGCCATCGCCTTCTCCAAAGGAGTTTGCTAACCACACCTAAACAAACACCGGATTGGGCTCCTTTCCTCCCCTCAGAAGTCTAACAGAGTAGGTCTAGATCTGGGTGTTTGCACTTTTAACACATATCCCAGGGAATTTTGATCTTCTTCAAAGTTTAAAGATAATTTTCTATACATTTTTTGCAGTAAAATCTGCCATGTAAGAGGCACTCAGTAATTATTTTTTAATGGGTGGAATGAAGGAATGAAAGCAAATTTGAAGGGAAACCAAAGTCAGAGACCAGTTGTCTCTGTGAGGAATGCTTTACTTCTACGTCCAGTGATTTGATGAGCCAATCTGAGTAGGATAAACAGTGCAGTGTCATAGGGTGGTGGCAAAGAAATATCAAATCTCTGAATCTTCATCAGTGAAATGGTAGCATTGCTCATCAGGCTCACTATAAGGAACTGCTTCCTCTAATTCTATCCATCTCCCAACTCATGTGTGTGCATGTGTGTGTGCTCAGTCACTCTGTCATGTCCAACTTTTTTGTGACCTCATGGACTGTAGCCAACCAGGCTCCTCTGTCCATGGAATCTCTCAAGCAACACTACTGGGTTGCCATTTCCTTCTCCAGGGGATCTTCCCAACCCAGGGATTGAATCCATGTCTCCTGTGTCTCCTGCATTGGTAGGTGGATTCTTTACCACTGAGCCACCTGGGAAGCCCCATCTCGGCACATGTGTGTGGTGCTCAGTCATCAATCCTGTCCAACCCTTTGCAAGCTCATGGACTGTAGCCCACCAGACTCCTCTGTCCATGAGATTACCCAGGCAAGAATACTGGAGTGGGTTGTCATTTCCTTCTCCAGAGGATCTTCCCAGCCCAGGGATCGAACTTGCATCTCTTGCAGCTCCTGTATTGGCAGGAAGATTCTTTACCACTGTACCACCTAGAAATAGATACTAAATAAATAGGTGGCTCTTATTCCAGCAAATACTTATATCTTTGGTATACAACTCAGTGTATTTAATTGACACTGTTGAGCAGTATATATCTTTTCATTCAAGTGTGAAGATCAAAGTCATGAAATAAATATGGATTTATACTAACCTGAGCACATTATTTTTAGTGACATTAATTTTTGTCATTACAGTATTGCCCCTTTGATGTCAGCTGAGTTATAGAAAGCAAGAAATAGGCTTGTGAGAGAAACAAAGATATATCCTAATGAGATTTAGGTCCCTTTTCTGTCCCTATTTTCTATTGTGAGCACTGATTAATTATGATGAGAAAAGGTGTTTCTAAAAAACTTAGGAGACTCAGCTCAAATGCAATTCCCACTCAGACTTCACTAGACTTTCCACTTCACACTCCAGTACTCTTGCTTGGAAAATTCCATGGATGGAGGAGGCTGGTAGGCTACAGTCCATGGGGTCACAAAGAATCGGACACAACTGAGCGACTTCAATGTCAATGTCAATGTCAATTGAGATCAAGACTTGGAGGAAATCTATGATAACAAAGGTCTCTTCAGCCTGGAATTTTTCCCAACTTCACAGGGTCCATTCCAGGGGCCAAGATGAAGACTCCAATCCAGTAAGTGTGTATGCAGATCAGAAAGAGTCCACTGACCTAGTTTTCAAACACCCAAGATGATTTGCTCTGAATTTTAAGCCATGCATGTAACTTAGTCCATTTTGGTTTCAAGCTCGGATGGTAAAGAATCTGCCTGCCATGCGGGAGACCCAGGTTTAGTCCCTGGGTTGGGAAGATCCCCTGGAGATGGGAATGGCTACCCCCTCTAGTATTCTTGCCTGGAGAATTCCATGGACAGAGGAGCCTGTTGGGCTCCAATCCATGGAGTCAAAAAGAGTGGGACACAACTGAGCATCTAACACTTACACTCAAAAGTCTCAGATGAGTCCTGTGGGTTAATAGTTAGCACATCTTTCAGGAATGACAAGATCCCCTCAGACATGGAAGGGACAGGAAAGTTTTGCATTTCTGGGGATGTGCGACTCTCTTGTTTTTTGTAGCAGCATCTCATACACAGTGATAACCTCAGTCCCCTGTTTGGCAGCAGCTCCTAGGACCTCCCCAGGGGGTGGGGTGGGGCAGGGGGTGGGTTGAGTCAAGTTTCAGAATCTGAGTAAGCAGTTGGTGGGCACAAGTGTTTGAAGCAGCTGGATTCTAGTAAATGGACAATAATTACCAGGAAGTAATATCAGAGAAGAGGCTTTAAGCAGTTAACAATTGGAGAAAGTTAGCCTGAAAGATTTGTCCATCTCATCCTTAAGCATAGTCATGATAAGTGATTGGGCAAATAGTCACAAGCTCAAACATTTGATATCCTGGGAACAAAGAGTTTCCCAAAGTCACATTAAAAAAATGGAAGGATGCTATGTAATCTTAATGATAAAACTCAGAGATAAGAGGGTCAGATTTTGCTGCTAAAAGAGAAACATACAAATCTTACATGTGTGTGCCTGCTAAGTGTCCGATTCTGTGTGACCCCATGAACTGTAGCTCCTCTGTTCATGGGATTCTCCAGGCAAGAATACTGCAGTGGGTTTCCATGCCCTCCTCCAGGGGATCTTTCCAACCCAGGGATCAAACCCACCTACATTGGTAAGGAATTCTTTACCACTAGTGCCAAACTCTTAACATAGTTTATATAATAAACTACCTATAGAAATATGTGAAAAAATCATACTATTAGCTTTCACAGGCAGAACAGTACTTGTCCTTATTTTTAAAAATATTTTTGTTGTTTCACAGAGGATTAGATTGAATGTGCATTTCTTAATAGTTCTAGAGTAATGTGTGGTGCCAGCTCTCTTGTCCCTCTACATGGGTGGTAACAGAACGTAATACATCAGGATAGACTCTAAATTGTTAGAGCGCTGATTCACATAAGGAATGCAAATGTCTACAAAACAGCAAGTTTGGAGGCACCTTTACTCAGCAATGAGGGACTACTTCAGGCGATGCTGAAGCCTTATGTATGAAGTAGGAGCAGATATGTGGGAGGATAGAACAACCATATGCTACTCTGTGTGATTTTTCTAAACTGATGAAAGTCTAAACTCCCCCAAGAAGTATCTGGGAAATAGAAAAATTAGAAACTGATAGTTGAGCCTACGATAAATCCAGGCTTTTCTGCAAGTTGAGAGAGAACTTTGGTCATTCTTTCAGGGTTTTGGAGTGTTGAGGCCACTAGCCTAATCCCAAAGCCCAATGTTTTTCCCTATTGTTCACCATCGAGCAGACAATATAGCCTGGGCTAGTATCCTACTGCAAACTTAGGGTAGTCTTTGCATGCATGCACGCTCAGTCACTCAGTTACGTCTGACTCTTTGCAACCTCATGGAGTGTATCCTGCCAGGCCCCTCTGTCCATGGGATTCTCCAGGCAAGAATACTGAAGTAGGTTTCCATTTCCTTCTCCAGCGGATCTTTCCAACCCAGGGATCAAACCCACGTCTTCTGCATCTCCTGCATTAGCAGGCAGATTCTTTACCACTGAGCCCCCTGGGAAGTCCAGTATAGTCTGTAGGGGAAACTTTTCTATAAAATGAAAGGGGGGTTCTGATCTATAATTAGAGTAACTGTAGGAACATTTAGTGCTAAAATCAAGGCATGGAAGATCCTTCAAACAAATAAAACAGAATATAGCAAATCTCCCAGCAAGTAGAACATTCTGGAGGTAAAAGAAAGTCAAGAAAGCTTAAGATAAAGACTTCACACTTGACATTACTTTGTCCACATGACTAAGGAAACAATTTTTAAGCTGTTAGAGAAGTTTCATGATTAACTTGGGGAGAGCATTTCTTTCAGGAAACAATGAATCTATAAACCCTTCAGTTTGCCAAACTAAGACTCACAAATAATGAAACTCAATGCATCTCCAAGTTGAAGTTCCTGGTTCCAACTCACTGAAAAGCTTCAAGCCTACTTAAGGCTCCTCTTTCACCATCAATAATCAGCATCTCACGAGTGTGAATTCTATTAAGTTATGGTTAGATACCCTGCCACTTCTAAGCTCAGTAGCATGAAAAGAGCAATATAGATACTTATGCTTTGTCCATGCATTTCAAGCTTTCTACAGAATGGATCATATAAACTGTAATCAATGAGATAATAGAATTTAACAGCAAAATAAGTGGTGCAGAGACCATCTGGAACATTTTCTCAAGGCTGTATCACTAATGGCAGCAACACCATCCTCTCAGGCCATATTGAACAAAGTCAGCTAGTGAATAAAACACAGATAGTTTTGCTGTCTGATAGAAGAGAAGATCTCAAAGAATAAAGAAAACTGAAAGTGTTAGTTGCTCAGTCATGTCCAGCTCTTTGTAACTGTAGCCTGCCAGGCTCCTCTGTCCATGGAATTTCCCAGATAAGAAAATTGGAATGGGTTGCCATTTCCTGGGGACCTTCCAGACCCAGGGTCTTCTGGGTCTCCTGCATGACAGGCAGATTCTTTACCATTTGAGCCACCAGGGAAGACCAAAGAGTAGAAAGTAGTTAACAACAGTATTATCATTTTAGTGGAATAGTGAAAATGACAAAGGGATCTAGGGAAAAATCTCTTGAAACCAACTCATGCTCTCTAAAGCTACAGTCCCTTGTTTGGAGAGCTCTTCACGACAACCTTGATTGCTGAGACTGGAATCTGGGGTGGGTGCCCGGCATGACCCATAGAGTCCCCAAAATAGCATTTAGGAATAAAATATGCACAGCATTTTCCAGACACATGCAGTTAACATACAAGTGAAAAAGGTAGCTCGCCTGGTAAACATGTGTAGTAAACTTCTATTTGACAAGAGTGACACGAAAGCTTGAGCAAAAAACAAAAAGTGGGAGGGAAGGAGGAAAGGAAAAAAAAGAAGGAAGAAAAGAAAAATGGTTTCCTCATTAAATTGAGAAATCTAGAGATAATGCCTTTTCCTTCTGCATTGGCTCCATCCTCAGGCAGATTTTTATCCGTGACAGGTCTGCCAATGGTTCCAGAAAGTCTAGTTGAAGGTATGACTTCTTTCTCAAGAGCTCTTAATGAAAGTTCCAAAGTTGAGTCTCACTGGCTTCACGGAACCTCTTTGCCAACTCTGAATTGTTGTGGCTGGAAGAATGGAGTACTCTGATTATCCAGGCCTGGAACTGTGCATCCATCTGCAAACAAAAGAGGAGGGCTAACATAAAATTAGAAAGAGTAAGGAAAAGTAGGGAGCTAGAACCAGTAATGGAAAGAATGGATATCATGCAGGCAAAAAAGAGTTTTTCTGCTGAAGTGTGCATAGCATTTAGATATCTCAACATTTTGCTTGAATGCTCAGTGTGACTCCAGCTTGCCAGGCACCTCTGTCCATGGAATTTTCCAGCAAGAATATTGGTATGGGTTGCCATTTCCTCCTCTGGTGGATCTTCCCCACCCAGGGATTGAACCCGTGTCTCCTGTGTCTCCCACATTGCAGGTGGATTTTTAACCTGCTCCCACTGAGCCATCAGGGAACAAGGGAATAGAAATAGCATGAGCACATCTTAGCCCTGGCCTCTCATAGGAAGCCAACACTCCTGTCCAATTTCTTCCACATCCACCAACCAAACAGGACCAACTCCTGTGTCCTCCTCACTCATCCTTCTTCCATCGAGAATGGGTCACTGTTAAAAGCAAGAAATGTGATTTGGCCTCAGTCCTAATGGGTGTGGAGTTAAAGCCCAAGTCTGTAAGCGTGAGATGTGCTCCCACACATTTGGCAGGTGAGACCGGTATGGGGCTGTTCTATTTGGTAACTGCCAGAGGAGGTGATATTACACTGGGATTCAGGGCAAAAGCCACATAATGATGAAGACTGTGTGATAGCCTGGCAGTGCCCTCTGTGCCCACATCTCCAGGCACATGGCAGGGGTGGGTGCAGTGTGGGCTGAAGGAACGATTCAAATGCTTGAGATGCTAGGTCCTGGCCCAAAGACCGTCTCTGTGCACCCTTTAACATGATTTACATCTGGCTCCATTTCTGCAGCTCATACATGTGCAGGGAACTTGAAATTAGGAGGAAAGCTCTCCAAAAGAAAGAGTGAGACTCAGGCGTTAGGAAAGGCCTCGGATGTTTATACAAAACTGCAAGTGCAGCTGCGCCCGCTGAGTAATATCCCATATGCAGCAGGCCAGGTCTGGTGTGAGTGGGGAGAGGGATTTATTTCTCCTTCCAGACAGGCTCTCTTGGGAACTCTAAATGGTAAAAGCAGTGAACTTGCATCTGGGCTGGGGAAGGCCATAAGCAGTCTCTGCATATGCGAGTTCTTGGCCATGAGCCCCTTCACCTTACCGTGAACTCTGTATTTCCTTTCCTTTGCCAGCTGTAAGCCTACCTTCAGGATCAATGGTGGATTTGTGGTAGGACTGAACTGGGGTGGGGGGCGGTCTTGTAGCCTGCTTAAAACATCTCTGAAACATCCATCCCATCTCCGGTTGGTCCCTTCAATAAACTGTCATGCTGAACTCTTACAAAGGGTGGTCAGAAAGAGATGAGAAAAGAAAACATCGTGTTCATATCCATGACTTGATCATGGGATATCTAAAGCCAACCCTGCTTCACACTTCTCTGTTAGGGATTCCATACAATGCACGCAGTAATCTCCACGTGTGTTTTCAGACACTTCTTTGATGGGTTCAGCCACACTGAAGAAAAGCTGCATCCTTGAAATATGCTTTTTCTTCTTCTTAGAATCATGAAGAAGCATAGAAGCTGTTGAGGATGGGAAGGACAAATCAGTAACGATTAATCTAGATGTATGTTAATATTTATTTCTATTTTTTATTTGGTACTCAACAAATAAAGTTAAGGTAGTAAGAGCCACAACATTTTTATATATTGCCCATGTAACAGACTTTCATGTGACATTGTCCAGGGTAGATCTGGTGGCTCCTCATGGATCAGGCACCCAGCTTTCTTCTCTCTTTTTGATCTGTAGTTGAACAATTTAATACCCATATACTTGAGATTCACTTCAAGGTTAAAAAGGGCTACTGGAGCTCCAGGCATCAATTCAGTGTTTCAAATAATGAAAAGAGGAAGAGGGGAAGAATAAAAATGCCCAGTCTCCAGCTATCAGCTCCCTTTAAACAGTTTTTTCTCATTTGACTAGTGAGTAGTTACAAAGCCTCAACTTGCTTCCGGCCAGTGAAGAATGTGACTAGAGGCAAAGTCAATCTGAACAAAATTGGGTTCAAACCAACAGTCTCTGCCATAGGATGCAGTCCCACATTCCTTCAAACCCTGGTTTTCTAGGTCTCTGATCATCTCCCTCAAGAGCAATATCAGCATCCCCAGGTTACTAATGTTTTGCTTTTCAGCCCATTGGATTAGAAGAGAGAAATGAATGCTGTGGAAGATATTGGCCTCTAGGAGGAGTTTGACATTATTCTATTCCCTCCTTCTCATTCCAACTTCCCATCTCATTCTGCTTCCCTTCTCCTCCAGGAATTTGTTCCAATCAAGGGAAGAGTTTATTGGGTCTCAGCACTGGCCCTGGCCTTCTCGTTTTGACAGAGAGAGGGATGAACTGTTCAGACTTGAGAGGTACACAGTCTCTGTTCTCTCTCCCATAGAGTCTACTAGCTAGAATAGTCTCGGCGATGGTGCCAGCTGATAGCCAATTTGCTTCAAGATTCATTCACCTCTGCCTCACTTTGTTCTTTAGCTGCCTTCACCTCTGGGTTCTTGATAAAAGCACCACTCGGAAGGCCTGACACAAGATTAGGAAGAGAAGAAGGAAAGAATGGGTGGGTATCCTTTTGCCTTGGCTCTCTCTTGCATTTCTTTCTAGCATGACACCACCAGACAGCCCCTCCCTTTCCTCCCTGTGGCCCTAGCTCTCATCATATGGTCTTGATTTCTTACTGTCCCTGGTTTTGTCTATTCTTACATCATCAATGCCATCAATTTCCTGCATTAAATGCACTCAGTTCAAACAATCTGAACTGCTTTCTAGCAAGTTCTTGACTGACAGAATTATGCTGCAATATTCAACAATTTCCCAAATCTCAGTAGCTTAATACATAAAATCTAGTTTCTCACTCACACTGTGCTAATTCAGAGCTGTCACCTTCCAAATGGTGACTCAGTGGTCCAGCTGGCTTTTATTTTTAACTATGCCATCTGAAGCACTTGGCTTCTATATCACTGCAACAAGGCAAGATAATGAATAGAGAATTCAAATCCACTCTCATTTGCTTGATCCAGAAGTGATATATGTTAATTCCAGTTCAACCCAGTGGTCAGGACTAGTCATCTGGCCCAACATGATTGCCAGAGATGCTTGGAAATGTACCCTTCTTATTTATTTATATATGTGTATGTATGTATGTACATATGTATGTGTGTCTAGAATAATTCCCCTATATATGAACAGGTTCATTCTGAGAGCACATTCCTAAGTCCAATTTGTTCATTTAAGTGCAACAAAGTTAGCCTAGGTACCCAACTAACTCAATCAGCTATATAGTTCTGCCCTGTAAAGAGAGTTATAATACTTTTCACACAAACAATACATAAAAAATAAATAAATAAATAAATATTTTTAATCTTATAGTACAGTACCTTGTAAAGTACAGTACAACAGCTGGCATACAGGGACTGGCGGTGAGTGGACAGGCAAGAAGAGTTACTGCCTGGAGGAGGGAGAGGAGGTGGGAGATTGTAGAGCTAAAGGATGGTCTGTAATAGGAGATGGAGGGCAAGCTGCAATTTCACTCATGGCTGGTGTTGATGGTAGGTTCTGGTTCCTTGCCAGACTCAATTCTATCTACCCTCTTGAAAAAATGTTCCAGTAATGTTAGGGTTGTAACACATTCACATCTTTGAAAGTTTGCAACTTGAAGGTTCATATGTAGGGGTGCGTGCATGCATACTCAGTTGCTTAAGTTGTGTCTGACTCTTTGCAATCCTATGAACCATAGCCCACCAGGCTCCTCTGTCTGAGGGTTTCTCCAGCAAGAACACTGGAGGGGGTTGCCATGCCCTCCTCCAGGGGTTCTTCCCTGCCCCAGGGATCAAACCCATGTCTCTTATGTCTCCTGCATTGGCAGGTAGGTTCTTTACCACTAGAGACATATGGGAAGCCCTTGAATGTCAGGGGATTTATGTATATGCATACACACAGATAAAGAGAGATAATTTTGGTATTCTCCTAGAGCATAAAGGAAAAAAAAAATAAGAAAAGTACAAGATTTGGTTAACTTAGATTGTTAATCCAAGACTTGTATGATCATCTAATCTGTAACTTAAGGACATTCCTTTCTTCTTGGTAATGGTTAATCGCACTACTTATTTTTGGGGGGAGGGGGCTGGCGGGGGCAGTGGCAATCTTTGTTACTTGACATCCAAAGTCTTCCACTGTAGAACTGTTTTAGAATTATTTTCCAGTGTATGGCAAAATGACACCCATTTTTTCATCACAGCTTCTCTCTTTTCCTCTCAGCTGTGCTCCAGCTTGTTGAAAAATGAATTTTAAATCTAAGTAACACTTACCCTGGAAATATGTCATGATTTTTCTTAAGAGAAAGCAAATAGCCTTATCCAAGTTCATAATATAATGATAACTCCAAGTTTTTAAGAAGTTTAAAACTGTGAAAACTTAGTAGAAAATAAATCTCAATAGAAAATATTAATTCAGAGTTACATAAACTTAAGTGAAAAAGAAAGTGAAGTCGCTCAGTCGTGTCTGACTCTTTGAGACCCCATGGACTGTAGCCTACCAGGCTCCTCCTTCCATGGGATTCTCCAGGCAAGAGTACTGGAGTGGGTTGCCATTTTCTTCTCCAGGGGATCTTCCCGACCCAGGGATCTAACCTGGGTCTCCTGCATTCCAGGCAGACGCTTTGACCTCTGAGCCACCAGGGAAGCCCATAAACTTAAAACATACCCAAATAAAAAGTTTCCCAGTGTTCCATTCATTTTAACTTTATTGTCATCATCGTAAGGTGCAGAGCTTTCTCATGGAAGTCTTGATTCATTTCCTTTTTATATTTATGAGATAGATCTCTCCTATAACTTTTCTATGTATTTTTGAAATTGAGGAGTTATCATTTATATATGAATAAGAGAGGCACAGAAGATGAGATGGCTGGAGGACATGAGTGGACATGAGTTTGACTCATGGACATGAGTTTGAGTGAACTCCGGGAGTTGGTGATGGACAGGGAGGCCTGGCGTGCTGCGATTCATAGAGTCGCAAAGAGTCGGACACGACTGAGGGACTGAACTGAACTAAACTAAAGAGAGGCACACAAAATCAATACATTTTCAGATACAAATCAATACAATAAAGACCATTAACCTCAGTACAATGCCAGAATTACAGGCATTAAATGTATTGGGGGCTTTTGAAAAAATGATAAATTAACATACAGAACTTGTTAAAAATACTTGAGCTTTTTCTTTGTTTATTCTTCTTTTAATTTATGAGAGAATTTGATGTCTGTACAGAAAGCAAGTTAATTTAATACTTCTTTATTTAGTATCTCCTATATGCTAGACAGGCTTTCCAGGTAGTACAATGGTAAAGAATCCATCTGGCAATGCAGGAGGTACAAGAGACATGGGTACCATCCCTAGGTCGGGAAGATCCCTGGAGTAGGAAATGGCAACCTGCTCCAGGATTTTTGCTGGGAAAATTCAATAAACAGAGGAGCTTGGGGGGCTACGGTCTCTTGGGTCACAAAGATCAGACAGGACTGAGCAACCATGAAAGCACATGCATGTGATAGGCACTCTCGTAGGTACTTATGTTTCTTGCTCTCAGGAATCTTATATTTAAATTAAGAATATAGTCAGTAAGTAACAATTCACATGAAAACAAAAGGAGAGCCAAGATCTTTTTGAGGGGGAAAAAGGCCAGTTTGTCTGGAGCATATGAATAAAACAATATGGTGAGTTTGGAAATATGAACACATATGGGATTATTTGTGGCCCTCATAATTCAGAAACAATTTTGGATTTTGTTCTCAATGGAAAGGCATGGAGAAGTTTTAAATATGCCTCATATTTTAAAAAGCATCCTTGGTTACTCTAGACAGAGTGGCTTTGAGAAAGAAAAAGTAGAGGCAGGATGACCAGTTAGGAAGCTACCAGCACTTGTCCATTGATCCCTGAGGAAGGCTATCTTATCTCTCCTTGCTATTCTTTGGAACTCTGTATTCAAATGGGTATATCTTTCCTTTTCTCCTTTGCCTTTTGCTTCTCTTCATTTTACAGCTGTTTGTAAGGCCTCCTCAGACAACAGTTTTGCCTTTTTGCATTTCTTTTTCTTGGGGATGGGCTTGCTCCCTGCCTCCTGTACAATGTCAGGAACCTCCGTCCATAGTTCTTCAGGTACTCTGTCTATTAGATCTAATCTCTTGAATCTATTTCTCACTTCCACTGCATAATCGTAAGGGATTTGATTTAGGTCATACCTAAATGGTCTAGTGGTTTTCCCTACTTTCTTCAATTTAAGCCTGAATTTGGCAATAATATGTTTGGCAATAATATGAGTTCATGATATGAGCCACAGATGCAAAACAGATGCAAAAACAAGTCTTGTTTTTCCTGACTGTATAGAGCTTATCCATCTTTGGCTGCAAAGGATATAATCAATCTGATTTCGGTGTTGATCATCTGGTGATGTCCATGTGCAGTCTTCTCTTGTGTTGTTGGAAGAGGGTGTTTGCTATGACCAGTGCGTTCCCTTAGTAAAACTCAATTAGCCTTTACCCTGCTTCATTCTGTACTCCAAAGGTAAATTTGAGTGTTACTCCAGGTATCTTTTGACTTCCTACTTTTGCATTCCAGTCCCCTATAATGAAAAGGTTATCATTTATGGGTGTTAGTTCTAGAAGGTCTTGTAGGTCTTCATAGAACCATTCAATAGCTTCTTCAGCATTACTTCTTGGGGCATAGACTTGGATTACTGTGATATTGAATGGTTTGCCTTGGAAATAAATGGAGATCATTCTGTAGTTTTTGATATTGCATCCATATATTGCATTTCAGACTTTTTTGTTGACTATTATGACTATGATTGTCACTGTGCTTATTTAATTTATATGCAGAGTACATCATGAGAAACATTGGGAGGGCTGGAGCACCCTCCCAACTGGAATCAACATTGCTGGGAGAAACATCAATGACCTCAGATATGCATATGACACCATCCTTATGGCAGAAAGTGAAGAAGAACTAAAGAGCCTCTTGAACAAAGTGAAAGAGGAGAGTGAAAAAGTTGGCTTAAAGCTCAACATTCAGAAAACAAAGATCATGGCATCTGATCTTTATGGCAAATAGATGGAGAAACAGTGGAAATAGTGACAGACTTTAACTGGGGGCTCCAAAATCACTTCAGATGGAGACTGCATGAAATAAAAAGATTCTTATTCATTGGGAAAAAAAGTTATGACCAACCTAGAAAGCATATTAAAAAGCAGAGACATTATTTTGCCAACAAAGGTCCTTCTAGTCAAGGCTATGGTTTTTCCATTAGTCATTTATGGATGTGTGAGTTGGACTATAAAGAAAGCTGAGCACTGAAGAATTGATGCTTTTGAACTGTGGTATTGGAGAAGACTCTTGAGAGTCCCTTGGACTGCAAGGAGATTCAACCAGTCCATTCTAAAGGAAATCAGTCCTGAACGTTCATTGGAATGACTGACATTGAAGTTGAAACTCCAATACTTTGGCCACCTGATGCTGGGTGGGATTGAAGGTGGGAGTAGAAGGAGGTGACAGAGGATGAGATGGTTGGATGGCACCACTGACTGGATGGATATGAGTTTGAGTAGGCTCCAGGAGTTGGTGATGGACAAGAAGACCTGGTGTGCTGCAGTCCATGGGGGTTGCAAAGAGTCAGACACGACTGCGTGACTGAACTAATGATGGCTACTCCATTTCTTCTAAGGGATTCTTGCCCACAGTAGTCATCTGAGTTAAATTCACCCATTCCAGTCCATTTTAGTTTGCTGATTCCTAAAATGTCGATGTTCTCTCTTGCCATCTCCTGTTTGATCACTTCCAATTTGCCTTGATTCATGGCAACATTCTAGGTTCATGAACATTCTAGGTTCATATGCAACACTGTTCTTTACAGCACCAGACTTTACTTCCATCACTAGTCACATCCAAAACTGGGTGCTGTTGCTGCTTTGGCTCCATCCCTTCATTCTTTCTGAAGTTATTTTTCCACTGATCTCCAGTAGCATATTGGGCACCTACTGACCTTGGGAGTTCATCTTTCAGTGTTCTATCTTTTTGTCTTTTCATACTGTTCATTGGGTTCTCAACTGCTGTTCCCTTCTCCAGTGGACCATGTTTTGTCAGAACTTTCCACCATGACTCCTCTGTCTTGGGTGGCCTTACAAGGCATGGCTCATAGTTTCCTTGAGTTAGACAAGGCTTTGGTCCATATGTTCAGATTGGCTAGTTTTCTGTGATTGTGGTTTTCGGTCTGTTTGTCCTCTGATGGGTCTGAGGATATGGACAAGAGGCTTATGGAAGCTTCCTGATAGGAAAGACTGACCTAAGGGGAAAACAGGTCTTGTTCTGATGGGCAGGGCCATGCTCAGTTCAGTTCAGTTCAGTCTCTCAGTCGTGTCCGGCTCTTTGCAACCCCATGAATTGCAGCACGCCAGGCCTCCCTGTCCATCACCAACTCCCAGAGTTCACTCAAACTCAGGTCCAAAAAGTCAGTGATGCTATTCAGACATCTCATCCTCTGTCGTCCCCTTCTTCTCCTGACCCAAATCCCTCCCAGCATCAGAGTCTTTTCCAATGAGTCAACTCTTCACATGAGGTGGCCAAAGTACTGGAGTTTCAGCTTCAGCATCATTCCCTCCAAAGAACACCCAGGACTGATCTCCTTTAGAATGGACTGGTTAGATCTCGTTGCAGTCCAAGGGACTCTCAAGAGTCTTCTCCAACACCATAGTTCAAAAGCATCAATTCTTTGGTGCTCAGCTTTCTTCACAGTCCAACTCTCACATCCATACATGACCACTGGAAAAACCATAGCCTTGACTAGACGGACCTTTGTTGGCAAAGTAACATCTCTGCTTTTGAATATGCTATCTAGGTTGGTCATAGCTTTCCTTCCAAGGAGTAAGCGTCTTTTAATTTCATGGCTGCAATCACCATCTGCAGTGATTTTGGAGCCCAAAGAATAAAGTCTGACATTGTTTCCACTGTTTCCCCATCTATTTCCCATGAAGTGATGGGACTGGATGCCATGATCTTCGTTTTCAGAATGTTGAGCTTTAAGCCAACTTTTTCCTCTCCACTTTCACCTTCATCAAGAGGCTTTTAAGTTCCTCTTCACTTTCTGCCATAAAGGTGGTGTCATCTGCATATCTGAGGTTATTGAGATTTTTCCCGGCAATCTTGATTCCAGCTTGTGCTTCTTCCAGCCCAGCATTTCTCATAATGTACTCTGCATATAAGTTTAATAAGCAGGGTGACAAGCCATGCTCAGTAAGTCTTTAATCTGATTTTCTGTTGATGGATGTGGCTGTGTTCCCTCCCAGTTATTTACCTGGGGCCAAACTATGGTGGAGGTAATGAAGATAATGGCAACCTCCTTTAAAAGGTCCCATGCAGGCACTACACTCAGTGCCCTCAACCCTGCAGCAGGCCACCATTGACTCATGCTCTGCCAAAGACTCCTGGACACTGACAGGCAAGTCTGGGTCAGGCTCATGTGGGGTCACTATACCCATTTGAGTGCAAAGTTCCAAAGAATAGCAAGGAGATATAAGAATGTCTTCCTCAGTGATCATTGCAAAGAAATAGAGGAAAACAATAGAATGGGAAAGACTAGAGATCTCTTCAAGAAAATTAGAGATACCAAGGGAAATTTTCATGCTAAAATGGGCAAAATAAAGGACAGAAATGGTATGGACCTAACAGAAGCAGAAGACACTAAGAAGTGGTGGCAAGAATACACAGAAAACTATACAAAAAAGATATTCGTGACCCAGATAATCACGATGGTGTGATCACTCACCTAGGGCCAAACATCCTGGAGTGCAAAGTCAAGTGGCCCTTAGGAAGCATCACTATGAACAAAGCTAGTTGAGGTGATGGAATTCCAGTTGAGCTAATTCAAATCTTAAAGGATGATGCTGTGAAGTGCTGCACTCAATATGCCAGCAAATTTGGAAAACTTAGCAGTGGCCATAGGACTGGAAAAGGTCAGTTTTCATTTCAATCACAAAGAAAGGCAATGCCAAAGAATGCTCAAACTACCCCACGATTGCACTCATCTCACAAGCTAGCAAAGTAATGTCAAAATCCTCCAAGCCAGGCTCCAACAGTATGTGAACAGTGAACTTCCAGATGTTCAAGCTGGATTTAGAAAAGGCAGAGGAACCAGAGATCAAATTGCCAACATCCCTTGGATCATCAAAAAAGCAAGAGTTCTAGAAAAATATCTACTTCTGCTTTATTGACTATGCCAAAGCCTTTGATTGTGTGATCACAATAAACTGTGGAAAATTCTGAAAGAGATGGGAATACAAGACCACCCAACCTGCCTCCTAAGAAATCTGTATGCAGGTCAGGAAGCAACAGTTAGAACTGGACATGGAACAACAGACTGGTTCCAAGTTGGGAAAGGAGTATGTTAAGGCTGCAAAATTTCTCCCTGCTTATTTAACTTATACACAGAGTACATCATGTGAAATGCCAGGCTGGATGAAGCACAAGCTGTAATCAAGATTTCTGGGAGAAATATCAATAACCTCAGATATGCAGATGACACCACCCTTATGGCAGAAAGTGAAGAACTAAAGAGCCTCTTGATGAAAGTGAAAGAGGAGAGTGAAAGAGTTGGCTTAAAACTGAACATTCCAAAAATGAAGATCATGGCATCTGGTCCCATCACTTCATGGCAAAAAGATGGTGAAGCAATGGATACAGTGACAGACTTTATTTTTTTGAGCTCCAAAATCACTGCAGATGGTGACTGCAGCCATGAAATTAAAAGACACTTATTCATTGGGAAAAAAGTTATGACCAACCTACACAGCATATTAAAAAGCAGAGACATTTCTTTGCCAACAAAGGCCCTTCTAGTCAAGGCTGTGGTTTTTCCAGTAGTCATGTATAGATGTGAGAGTTGGACTATAAAGAAAGCTGAGCACCAAAGAATTGATTTTTTTTAACTGTGGTGTTGGAGCAGACTCTTGAGAGTCCCTTGGACTGCAAGGAGATCCAATGAGTCCATCCTAAAGGAAATCAGTCCTGAATGTTCATTGGAAGGACTGATGTTGAAGCTGAGACTCCAATACTTTGGCAACCTGATGGGAAGAATGAATCACTTGAAAAGCCCCTGATGCTGGGAAAGACTGAGGGTGGGATGAGAAGGGGATGACAGAGGATGAGATGGTTTTATGGCATCACCAACTTAATGGACACGAGTTTGAGTAAACTCTGGGAGTTGGTGATGGACAGGGAGGCCTGGTGTGCTGCAGTCCATGGGTTCGTAAAGAGTTGAACTTGACTGAGTGAACTAAACTGAGCATGTGTCCAAATGAGAGATGATTAGTAAGGTTCTAGACTGCAAAGTCTTTTCACATTTGAATATAGAAAGAAGGAAAGATAAGAAGAAAGAAAGATGAAGAAGAAAAAGAAGAAGAAAACAGATAAGGAAAATATCATCAACTCCTTTGAGAGATGGAATGACAACACTATTAAAAGCTAAAAATTAAGTCTGGATTCAAGTTTTCAGCTTCCAAATTTGGAAGCCTCCCCCATTTATCTCCAAGAAAATTTCAGCAAAGAATTGGTATACTAGAATCAAAGCATATTATATAAGTTGAATGGTATTTTACAGACATAATAAATTTTAAATATTTTACAAATCCTATTGCTAAGATGTTATATTAAAAGAACTGAGGGTGAGGCTTCTACAATCACTGGGGCATGAACGTCCACTGAGATCCTGGATGTATGCTATCCTAAGAGGATACAGGTCTCTGCTGAGTTCTAATTGAATGGTGCCATCTCAAGCTCACCTGCCCACAGCACTCTCCCATTTTCCTCTGCCTTCTGATGTATCTGCAACTCTGCTCTCACTCCACTGTACTTTTTGCTGTAAGAGGTAAAGCCTTTCTTTCTAATGCTGCTCCTTGTTCAGAGTAGCCTTCAAATGGGGAAAAAGTTTTAGTATAATTGCTCATGGTCCCTGGTAGCTCAGACAGTATCCCTGGACCGGGAAGATCCCCTGGAGAGGGAATGACAACCCACTCCAGAATTCTTGCCTGGAGAATTCCAAGAACAGTGGAGCCTGGTGGGCTACAGTCCATGGGGTCGCAAAGATTTGGACATGACTGAGCGACTAACACTCCACTATAACACTAAAGTTGCTCATATAAAAACTAACATTTTTGCCTCTAGTTGGGGTGGGAAAATCAGTCCTCAATATTCATTGGAAGGACTGATGCTGAAGCTGAAACTCCAATACTTTGACCACCTGATGTGAAGAACCTACTCATTGGAAAAAACCTTGATGCTGGGAAAGATTGAAGGTGGGAGGGGAAGGGGATGACAGAGGATGAGATGATTGGATGGCATCACCAGTGTGATGGACATGAGTTTGAGTAGGCTCTGGGAGTTGGTAATGTACAGGGAAGACTGGCGTGCTGCAGTCCACAGGATCACAAAGAGTTGGACACGACTGAGCGACTGAACTGAACTGGGGTGGGAAAGGGGATTGACAGTAAAACAATATAAAGGATCCTGTTTAGGGTGATGGAAGTCTTCTAAAATCAGATATAGTGATGACTGTACAACTTGGTAAATTTACTCAAAATCATGAAATTGTATACTTAAGGTGAGTAAATTTATGATATGTAAATCATTTATCAATAAAAGTGTTTCCTGATAAAGAGAAACCTAACAGAAATAAAGGACCTCAATTTATCTGAAAATAGGAGAACAAAATGAGAGGTGGAGATTTAAAAACTGAGGACTTTTATAATTCAGAAAATATTTTTCAAGTAGATAGCTTCCAAAACGAATTAAAAAAAAAAAGCTTTGAAACAATACCAGACTATGTGAGGAAAGTTAAATATTTTTTTTGTGAACACAAGGAAAATGATTATTTCTGTTTCTGAAATATTCAAATATATCCATTTCCATTATTTCTTTTAATGATAGGGCTTATTTTTTCACATTAACAATTATTTTTATATCTTTAAAAATAGTGAATAAGAACACTGCATTCATTTAAATACAGAAATTCATTTTCTGCTTGAGCCAAATGTAACTCACTTAATACCTGATTGATATATTAAAGGTCATTTCTTTCTTTTTGCCCTCAGCAGTTGAGAGCACAGAGTCCTAACCACTGGACTACCAAGGAGTTCCTGCCAGTCATTTTTTAAAAGAAGATAATAATAACAGAAATAAAGTGACCATTTATCAGAGCCTATTTCTACTTTGTGTCATGCATAATGCTAATTATTTTATAGTGCCAAACTTAATCTTTGCAACATGATTAAGTTGATTTATTAAAGCATTCCCATTTTAGGGATAAAGAAATAGTCAAAGAATAGTAGTTTAAAAGTAAGTTCTGAAATTCATGGCTAATTATTACTAAAGCTGAGAGTTGAACCCAGGCATCATTGAACCCAACACTTTATCTGTTAATCTAAGCTTTCCTTAGAAGCTAAGTATGGGGGATGTATTCTCTTACATCTACCTTATGTCAAGTACAGATACATGACAGTCATATTTCTGAGAAATTGCATTACAAGTAATGAGTTCATATTTTTTGTCTAGTTGGATTGCATCATTGTGAACTTTGAAAACTTGAAGGTGAAACTAATAAATTGCTGTTAGGAATGCATCAGAGAGAATAAAAAATAGATATGGTGCTAAAAGATAGTGTTATTGTGTGATTTATTGTATAGTTTAGGACTCTATTAATAATTTTTCTAAGACAAAAGACATAAAACAAGACTATATTGAGAAAACTGGGACATGTATTTACCTTTCTTAAAACTAGAGATAAATAATATGCCACACATAAGAAAGAAGAATGGTACTGTGTCTCAAACTATAACTCAGGCTATTTTGATATAAAATTTCCAGATAAAATAAAAGTAGAAAAGATTATTAGCTATATTATCATTATGCTTTATAATAATTATTACTTAATTTACATTACATAATAATATGGTATTATTAGTAAAAAGAAGCGTAAACTCCCAAAGACAAGTTATATAGTTGTGCAATTTCAGCTATAACTCAGATATAAATTGAAGTCATGGTGGTGGGATGGTTTAGTTGCTAACTAAACTGACTCGATGGATGTGAGTCTGAGTGACCTCCGGGAGTTGGTGATGGACAGGGAGGCCTGGCATGCTGTGATTCATGGGGTCGCCAAGAGTTGGGCACGACTGAGCAACTGATCTGATCTGATCTGAAACTGACTCTTGAAACTCCACAGACTGTAGCCATCAGACTCCTCCCTCTGTCCATAGGATTTCCCAGGCAAGAATACCGGAGTGGGTAGCCATTTACTTCTTCCTTTAGGGGATCTTCCTGACCCAGGGATTGAACCGAAGAGTGATTCAGTTACAGAAAGATAGGTTCTTTTTCGTTTTCATTTATCACAGAATATTGAATATAGTTCCCTGTGTTATACAATAGGACCTTGTTGTTTACTCATTCTATATATAATAGTTTGCATCTGCCAATCCCAAAATCCCAGTCCAACACCCTGCACACCCACTCCTCTTTGGCAACCGCAAGTCTTTTTCTCTGTGGCTGTGAGTCTGTTTCCATTTTGTAAATAAGTTTCACATATAAGTGATATCATATATTTGTCTTTCTCTTTCTGACTTACTTCATTTAGTATGATAACCTCTAGGGCCATCCATGTTGCTGATGTAAATAACACTATTTCATTCTTTTTTTTTTCTAACCGCTGAGTAATATTTTATTCTAACATGTGAGTGTATACACACACACGCACACACACACACAATCTTTATCCATTCATCTGTTGATGGACACTTGGGTTGTTTCTAAGTCTTGGCTATTGTAAATAGTGCTGCTATGAACATAGGAGTGTATATGTCTTTTCAAATTATATTATCTCCAGATATATTCCCAGGAGTGGATTGCTGGGATCTTATGGTAACTCTTTTTTCAGTTTTTTGAGGAACCTCCATATTGTTATTCATAGTGACTGCACCAATTTATAGTCCCACCTACAGTAGGAAGGTTCTCCATATCCTCTCCAGCATTTTTATTTATAGATTTTTTTTTTTTTTAATAATGGCCATTCTGAGCAGTGTGAAGTGATAGCTCATCATTTTTTTGATTTGCATTTCTCTAATAATGATATTGAGCATCTTTTCATGTACCTATTGGACATCTGTATGTCTTCCCTGGGGATATTTTTTGTTTCCGTAGTATGTTGCTTTGTTATTGAGTGGTACGAGCTGTTTATATATTTTGTAAATTAAACCCTTGTTGGTTACATCATTAACAAATATTTTTTCCCAGTCTGTAGTTTGTCTTTTCGTTTTGTTTACTGTTTCCTTTGTTGTGCAAAAGCTTATAAATTTGACTAGGTCCCACTTATTTATTTTTGCTTTTATTTCTACTGCTTTGGGAGACTGACTTAAGAATATATTGATATAATTTATGTCAGAGAATGTTTTGCCTAAGCTGTCTTATAGGAGTTTTATGGTGTCATGTCTTACATTTAAGTCTTTAAGCTCATTTTGAATTTATTTTTGTGTATGGTGTGAGGATGTGTTCTAACTTCATTTATTCACAGGCAGCTGTCCAACTTTCCCAACATCGCTTGCTGAGGAGACTGTCTTTTCCTCATTGTGTTTTTTTGCCTCCTCTGTCAAAGGTTAATTGACTGCATGTGTATAGGTTTACTTTTGGGCTCTTTCTTCTATCCCATTAATCCATGTCTGCTTTTGTGCTGATACCAGACTATTTTTTTAATTGTACTCATGAGTAACATTTAAGTCACCATGCTATTTTGATTATTATAGTTTTATAGTACTGTCTAAAGTCTGGAAGGGTTATGCCTCCTGCTTTGTTCTTTTTCAAGATTGCTTTGGTAATTCTGGATCTTTTCAAAATAATTATTTATCTCTGCACTGGAATCCAAGCAAACAGAGAACTCATTTACCTTAGTTTTTACCAAAGTAAGCTAACAAACAAATATCAAACATGCAAACACACACACACACACACACACTATTAATAACAGTTGTTTTTATATAGAGCAGATATTGAAAACAGATGAGCTGGAAGGGATTTACAGGAGAATATAAGGTAAAAATTAGATATAAATACAAATCTAGACTTCAGTTGTGCTGCTTGCTCCTTGTATGATTTTGGTCACATACTTGTATTATAAAATGTTAGCTATAAGGAGTTAATGAGATAATGCATATTTCATTAGCATACAACTGGACACAAAGTAAGAGCCCAATAAATATTACTTATCAATATTATTACATTATAGTTAAGTAAGCAAACAGAGATTAAAATCTAATCTCTATTCATAAAATCCTTTAGCCTACTTGTGATGATATTAGACCATCTTTCCTTTTTTTCACTATCTGCTCACCCTAATCTGCTCTTTTCTCTTCCTTGTCTGTATTAAAGAGGAACAACAACAAATTCTCTATTGTCTTCAGCATCTACCCACAAACCAAATTATGAAATTTCTGTTGTTCATTCCAAGATTCAAAAGGTTAAGATTCTGAGGCTAAGAAGGACATCCATACTTTTGAGCTCCTGATTAAGTATGCAGACAAAACCATCCTGGTTTATTTGTAGAGAATTTAGAAAAGGGTTTCTTTCTTCCAGCTCTATAATCTCTCTTTCTTCAAAGAAAGATTCGCAGATTGATGTGAGCAAGATTCATGTTCACCTAAAGATTTCAGTCAACTGTTGTGATAACTCCTATGATTGCACATTAAGAAGAAAAAGGCAGGTAAAGGATAACATATTTTAGTAAATGCATTCCCTGTTGACTATACCTAAAGAGCACCATACCAGAATAGATTTATACCTAATAGTAGATTTGAGGAGATTGAGCTATTGACTCTAAGCCTATTTGGGAACTCAGACCACTTTAAGATTTGAATGAGTATATCAACAAAAAGAACATACTAATATGAATACATGCTCATATAGGTAAATTAATACATCCATAGATCATATCTACTTAAAAAATTGCACAGGCTACACACACACACAAATATTCCTTTTCAGGTGATTCAAAGAATACCTGGAACTCATGAGAGCTCATAAACATTAACCTAAAACCTCTGATCAAAAATAAATCCAGAAATGACCAATGGTAAGTTCTGGTCTCTCAATATCACAGTATGTACTATACAGAAAACAGCTTGAGGCCAGTTTTGTATGTGTCTGGATATTGATGCAACCAGGTAGATATTTTAAGTTCAGAATAGTGTGCACATTCAGTCATTAATAAATATTTTCAACAGGATATTCTAAGAGTCACTTAATGATTAGGCAAAATGATACAAGGATGTACTGTCGACACCTTTGTTCTCCACCAATAACTGGATATATTTGTTGTGAGGTTAGATCAAAACTTTTGTGGGCAGTGCTGCAATATTATATAACAACACAATGTAACTTTTGAGCCCAGTGCACTTGCCTTCAAATCCTAGCTCTGCAACTTGATAATTATGAGGACTGCTGCTGCTGCTGCTGCTGTTAAGTCGCTTCAGTCGTGTCCGACTCTGTGAGACCCCATAGACGGCAGCCCACCAGGCTCCCCCGTCCCTGGGATTCTCCAGGCAACAACACTGGAGTGGGTTGCCATTTCCTTCTCCAATACATGAAAGTGAAGAGTGAAAGTGAAGTCGCTCAGTTGTGTCCGACTCTTCACGAACCCCAAGGACCGCAGTCTACCAGGCTCCTCTGTCCATGGGATTTTCCAGGCAAGAGTACTGGAGTGGGGTACATTTAAGCTCACTCAGCTTCAGTCAGAGAAGGTAATGGCACCCCACTCCAGTACTCTTGCCTGGAAAATCCCATGGATGGAGGAGCCTGGTGGGCTGCCATCTATGGGGTCACACAGAGTCGGACACGACTGAAGCAACTTAGCAGCAGCAGCAGCTTTAGTATCTTATTTGACATATTGAGGACATGAGATCTATGCCATAATACTACGATAAAGAAATGGTCTATGTAAAAAATTGATTGTCCTGTACCTGGCACATAATGAAGTGCTCAATAAATAACCATTATTTTTAAATACAAGCTGCTAAATACTTAGGACATTGTAAATAATTACAATGTATATTGTTATGATTATAAAACATAAGCATGTGTATAAGTAATATATATTATTCATTCCCTTCTCCAGGGGATCTTCTTGACCCAGGGATCAAACCCAGGTCTTATGCATTGCAGGTGAATCTTTACTGTCTGAACCACCAGCAAAGACCCATAAGTAATATATACTATTACAATTATAAACAAAAAAAAATGTTTTTTCTTCAACTCTCTTAAGGAAAAATACTCAGCCTTGTTCTGATGAATGCAGCCAGTTGTGGAATTAAGGCAATGATTGGAGAAGCTCGGTCAGGAAGGCAGGCAAGAAGAATGATTCAGAACAAATCACTGAGTCCGAACTACATGTAGGTAAATACATACACCTAGAGGGTCAGGGAAAACTAAGGGTCAGAGCTGAACAGACTTTGAAAAAATAGATGTATGAGGATACCAGAAGGCAGGACAAGAAGCTAGTTTCAATGGCAGCTGGGAAAGAACATTTTGAGTAAGTTGGAAATAACAAGGCAAAGCGAACAGAAGAATAGATTTGAAGTGGCAATAATACAAATTGTCTTGATTACTGAACAATCTTTGCTTTAGTCAGAGAGCTTTTCTGTGCTCCCGGGTAAGGGTGTGTTCATCCCCATGTATGGCCTGAAGTTGGAAGCCTGGAATCTGCAGTGGCAGGGCTGATGAGGACAGAGAGAAGACGGGGGACAGGCGACAGCAGCAGGGGGCTGGTGACTCATGCTGTGAGGGCATCAGGCTCCTTTTGTAATCACTACTTATGTATTCTATGGTTTCTCTCCTGCCTTCAAGTATTTCCTCAGGAACTCTTCACTCCTAAAGGCATTTATTTGTTACCTTCTCGCTTTAGAGTCAACTCAGAATATCGATGCTGAAATCGTTCTATCTTTGCTTTAATCAGCACTCAAAATGAACAGGACATATCTTTTGAATTTCAAAGTTGTGGGTGAGAATGCAAGGTAGGACATAAATCCTAAATGTGATGAAGTGTTATGTTTAATTTTACTAAAATACATCCTACTTGTAATAGCATTTTGTAGGGACATTTGGATAATTTTAATATATTTTGCGAGTACAAAAGCATAAAAATTGATCAAATAAAAGCTAGTTAGTTTATCATAGAAATAGAATGTTATTTTTAGAGGAAGGAAAGTAATAATATAATTCAGTTTGATATTTTGTACTCATTTCCTTCACTAATTTTTTTTTCTGACTGCTATTCCACTAATTTTTCAGAGAACTCATTATTCCATGTGTAATATACTTTAATGCAGACTCCAGGTCTAGAAATGAAATGATGGAAAAAGCAATCACCTTGAAATCAGAGAAACTGCTTTCTAGTTCTAGCTTTATCACTTGTTGATACCTGATCACAGACATTTCACTTAGCCTCTTTGCTCTCCGGCAGTTGGTGATGGATAGGGAGGCCTGGCATGCTGCAGTTCATGGGGTCGCAAACAGTCGGACACGACTGAGAGACTGAACTAAAAAAACTTTGCTTTTCAGTTTTCCACATATAAAATAAAGAAAAATCATTCAACTAATATTTTTAGATCCTTTATAGCTTAAAGAAAGGAGGAAGAAGAGGAGGAGAAAAGTAAATAGTTAATATTTTCTAAATCATTTAATTGCCTATTTATTGCCTAGTATTATAGTTCTTTAACCATACTATCTTTTTCTCCAAAAAAGAAATTTTTGTTTTCTGATATATGCAACTACCATTATTTCACATTTTTCTCATATTAAAAAAAAAATTATGGTGGAGTTGGGCGCTCTGTTATGGCTGATAAATCTGATCCTGAAATACAAAATAATTCACCAAAGGTTACATGATTAAATCCCATCAATAATCATATGTATAACTAGGTTTTATTTGTATCAATTATTACAAATATTCACCTCACTGTATCTAATAAAAGATACATGAAGTACATATGCCATTCCACATATTTCAATGTAATTTCAAGAGTCTACTTATTATGTTAAAGAAAGTATTTTGCATTTGTTTTAGCAGTATTTTTCCTGTAAAGTCAGAAAATTGAATGCAGGAAATAAATTATCAACCAGTTAGTGTGTTTTTTTTTTTTCAGTCTTACTCATAATTTCCCTAGCTGTCATCTCATATAACCATACTATACCTGTAAATTAAACTCTTCTTTTATCAAACTCAGTTGGGGGTTATTATAGCAGCTTTAGAGCATCTCTAAAAATGGGACTGAATGTGGGTTTATATCACAAATGGAAAAATCTGAGAGTGAAGGACATTTTCCATGTGGCACTCTCATAAAACTATCACTTTTAACAAACAACTTAAATTCAGGAGGTATTTGCAAAAGTCTTTTAAACACGTTCATGGTCTTAGGAGGAAGTGCTAATATGGAGTCTGTCTGCTCCACTGCAGCTGCTTGATTTATGAAAGCATAAACAACCCTGACTCATTCTAGGGAAGTCATAATTACCATATGGAGTGTTAAATGTACAGACATTTCATAAGGACCAATGCAGTAGCTTAAATTATAGTCATTATGCTAACCCCACTCCCAAATCTTGCTTTAATGCCTGTTGAAAAAAAAAAAAAAAAAAAAGTGCTCTACTCAATACCTTTCACAATCAACTCCACTGCATCTTGAAAATAAATATACATGAAGACACTTTATAAAAGAGGCAAGCTGACTGGCAAAGTAAGACTTAACTGGCTACTTCCTCAAAGGTTTGATAACAGCATTCTTAGGAGACCTATTCTAGGCTGTGCATTATGCTGCACAGGGTGTCTGTTAGTACGAATATTATATCACCAGGCCATATATATTAAAGGTTGCATAGTGTAGTGGGAGAGGCAAACAATGAAACATGAAATATCTGTGTTGCAATCATTTGAAGTATGTTCTAGTGAAATTGTGGTAAGTGCTGTGTTCCTAATAAAATCAATAATGTAATGGTGGAGGGGGAAGCTAGTAAGCAAGGTTTTTCTTACCTATAATCCAAAGAAGTGTTTATTTGCCTTATTTTTTTTTCCAGCAGTTGTCCAACTGGCCACTTGGTATCTTAAAAGTCATTATTTCCTCTTATCCAGACTCAAATTGTTTAATGGAGTACACATCTGAACAAATCTCAAAGAATATTGGCTATTCTCTTAAAATGTCCTAGAACCAATGGGAAACCAGAAATAGTTTTTAAACAATACCAAAAAACACTAACCTACTGCTTAATGTGTGCCAAGAACCCTCTAAAAGTTCTAAATATACATTTATACAATATGGATTTCACACTAACCAACTCTGTGTGAGGCACTGTCATTATTCCTATTTTTGCAGTTGGGTAAACGGAAGCACAGAGAGCACTTAACTAATTTGCCTAAAATCACATGTAATAGAGTCAGAATTCTAGGATCTCCAATTTGCACTACTGTAATTCTGAGACAACAATTCTGCACATGGAACAACAGACTGATTCCAAATAGGAAAAGGAGTACATCAAGGCTGTATATCGTCACCCTGGTTATTTAACTTATATGCAGAGTACATCATGAGAAATGCTGGACTGGAAGAAACACAAGTTGGAATCAAGATTGCTGGGAGAAATATCAATAACCTCAGATATGCAGATGACACCACCCTTATGGCAGAAAGTGAAGAGGAACTCAAAAGCCTCTTGATGAAAGTGAAAGTGGAGAGTGAAAAAGTTGGCTTAAAGCTCAACACTAAGAAAACGAAGATCATGGCATCTGGTCCCATCACTTCATGGGAAATAGATGGGGAAACAGTGGAAACAGTGTCAGACTTTATTTTTCTGGGCTCCAAAATCACTGCAGATGGTGACTGCAGCCATGAAATTAAAAGACGCTTACTCCTTGGAAGGAAAGTTATGACCAACCTAGATAGCATATTCAAAAGCAGAGACATCACTTTGCTAATAAAGATTCACCTAGTCAAGGCTATGGTCTTTCCTGTGGTCATGTATGGATGTGAGAGCTGGACTGTGAAGAAGGCTGAGCGCCAAAGAATTGATGCTTTTGAACTGTGGTATTGGAGAAGACTCTTGAGAGTCCCTTGGACTGCAAGGAGATCCAACCAGTCCATTCTGAAGGAGATCAGCCCTGGGATTTCTTTGGAAGGAATGATGCTAAAGCTGAAACTCCAGTATTTTGGCCACCTCATGCGAAGAGTTGACTCATTGGAGAAGACTCTGATGCTGAGAGGGATTGGGGGCAGGAGAAGGGGACGCCAGAGGATGAGATGGCTGGATGGCATCACTGCCTCGATGGATGTGAGTCTGAGTGACCTCCGGGAGTTGGTGATGGACAGGAAGGCCTGGCATGCTGCGATTCATGGGGTCGCAAAGAGTCGGACACGACTGAGAGACTGATCTGATCTGATCTGATCTGAATTCTGAAACAATAAAATATCAGACATAAGTTTTAAGAAGATATTACAGCAACAATGTGTGCTGCTGCTATTGCTGCTGCTACTGCTGCTGCTAAGTCACTTCAATTGTGTCCAACTCTGTGCAACCCCATAGACAGCAGCCCACCAGGCTCCCCGTCCCTGAGATTCTCCAGGCAAGAACACTGGAGTGGGTTGCCATTTCCTTCTCCAATGCATGAAAGTGAAAAGTGAAAGTGAAGTCGCTCAGTCGTGTCCGACTCTTCACGACCCCATGGACTGCAGCCCACCAGGCCCCTCCGTCCATGGGATTTTTCAGGCAAGAGTACTGCAGTGGGGTGCCATTGCCTTCTCTGGCAACAATGTGTAACATGCATTAAATGTGCACAAAACTCGACAGGAAGCTACTAACTACAGCCGTATTCCACTAAAGCAATGCATATCAGTTCAGTTCAGTCCAGTCGCTCAGTCGTGTCTGACTCTTTGCGACCCCATGAACCACAGCACACCAGGCCTCCCTGTCCATCACCAACTCCCAGAGTCCACCCAAACCCATGTCCATAGAGTCGGTGATATCATCCAACCATCTCATCCTCTGTCGTCCCCTTCTCCTCCTGCCCTCAATCTTTCCCTGCATAAGAACAGACATAAAAGTGATTTTGAAGAATTCAGTGACTAATTGGATGAGAGGGGAAAGAACTGGAATATTGGCAAGGATTTCAGCTTTAGAAACCAGGAAGATGTCTCAAAATCAGTAGAGGTGAAAGTAAGAAAGGAGGAAAGACAAAAATCAAACTCTGGTCACCAGAGACAAGCTGTATAGTAAGCTCATGTTCTGTACACAAAGCACAATTAGCCATGTTTTAGAAATCAGTCATCATTATAGGTTCTCTTCCTTCAGTGGTTGGGCATTTATTAGAAACACGTCTCACAAAATATTTTCAGAAATATCCTATTCCTTGGGAACATTTTGAAATTGCATTTGTAAGTATATATTTAACCATCAGGAACTTTGCTGACATTGAGGTATTAATATTTAACATTCTTTAGGCTAAATGTTCAATGGGGAAGGGTCTACATGGCTAGTTGTCTTGTGACATAAGCCATCATATCACTGTTCAATGCCTCTGCACGAAGTCATTTGGTTTTGGCTGGAAATTATCTGGCTATCCAAGAAGCAAGGATAAGTGAATCACAAAGGTGGAAAAACCAGCCATAGGAACACAAAACACCAACCAGGTAGCCAGGAGGTCTGCGAATGCCTGCTAGCACATTTTCTTCCAGTTGGTGTATAACATCTGTTTCTACAGTGAAAGGGTGTGAAGAAAATGACACAAGTGGTAAGCACTGACATATGCAGGGGAAAGGAAGTGATTTATTTTATATTAAGATTGTTACTGTTGCAAAAATAAAAAGCACACCCTGAATATGTCTCTGTAAGACTTGTATAATATGTGTGTGTTTAAGAGAAAGATTGTATATTTTTATTAAATCATAACACAAAAATACAAGGCTCTGAAAATCTAATTAGCACAATGAATAAAAACAGGAGACCTATAAAAATTATTTTCTGAAATAAGGGTAGGATTCTAGCAAGAGTTTAGAAATATGAAGGAAGGGAGGTAACCCTAAAAAAGTATAAATTACACTACTCACTTGCATCAACTAGAAATATTATATGTGAAAAAATGAATCAAAATTTACTAAGAAAAGTCAAATGAAAATATTTGAAAAGAAATATTGACTATATATCATCAGTTATGTTGCTTTCTTAGTCACTTAGTTGTGTCCAACTCTTTGTGACCCCGTGGCCTATAGCCCACCAGGCTCCTCTGTCCATGGAATTCTCTAGGCAAGAATACTGGATTCTCTAGTATTTCCTTCTCTAGGGGATCTTCCCAACCCAGGGATTGAACCAGTGCTTTCCATGTCTCCTGAATTGCAGGAGGATTCTTTCCCTGATATGAAGTGGATTCTTTTCCACACTATATCAGGAAAGCCCATATATTATCAGTAAATTTAATAATAATTGATTAAATTAGGCAATAAAATATTTACCTATTGATATCACTGAAAATAAAAACATTTCTGGCTGAAGTCAGTATCAATTATATTGGCCTCATAGAATTAGTTTATGGAAAACAGGAAAAGTCAAGTAACCTAAGATAAAGACAGGCCATTCACCTAGAATGGACTCTTAAGTGTCAGCCAGTTTAAATCCCATTTTTATAAATAGAAATTGTATATGCCATGAAGTTGAAGTGATTTTCCAGAGATCATGTGGCTGGAATTATTAAGAAGGAAGGTTGGTTTGCAGAACTTTAGCAACTGAAAATGTAGAACTTTCTTTGGAAATACAGTAAGAAGTAAAAAGAGGGATGCAATGTTGTCATGGTTCCAGAATGGAAGAGAATTGGGTGAAAAATTATTCATGGGTTCAAGACAAGGCAATAATTCATTTACAATAAAGGTATGGAGAGTTTCTTTTGGTCACAGAATATAAGAAGGGTCAGAGAACAAAATGATAAGTCATCAAAAAGCAAATGTGATAATGTTAGTTACTAATTTATTAAAATTCCTCTAATAAGTAACAAGCTATTCTGAAATCTGAGGAACCACTGACTCAACAGTACAACTGAATTGTGTAGGTACAAAATGGTAGCCAAGTAGGTAACCACAGTTTTACTTTTCTTTCTGAACAAAAAAGACAACAATAAGAGATAGAGTTGCGTATTTGAAATAAAACATCAGTGATACATTATTTTTAAATATCTGGGAAAAATATTCGTCTGGCAGAGGTAAGAGAGAGGCAAGGATAAGGGGAAAATTCTTCCTTTGAAGGGGTCACTTCAAAGTCACAAAACATTGATGTGAAGAGACATAAGTGGTGTGTGCAAAAGAAAATTATTTACATCATTTCTTCTTTCATAATTTCTGTTATTTATACAGCAAAACATGGAGGAAAGAAATCCTAATGTTAAATTTGATAAGATTGAACATTTTGAATAGAATAGGCACTCCGACCTTGCCAGCCTTCTCCACGCTCCACCGCACCACTTGGCCATCAAGGCTATAGACCCCTGAATACATTTGCCTTATCAGCGCTTCATGTCCTTGACCCACTGTTCCTAACAGGACCACATCTCAGTTATCATGATATATAGCTTACAGTCAGTATCTCACAATGTTAAATTACTAAAAGTACTATTTTTTATCTTGGGAATAATACTATTATATAACAAAGATGCGATAATGATAGTTGTCACGTTGCTGCTGCTGCTGCTGCTGCTAAGTCGCTTCAGTCATGTCCGACTCTGTGCGACCCCATAGACGGCAGCCCACCAGGCTCCCCCGTCCCTGGGATTCTCCAGGCAAGAACACTAGAGTTGTCACACATTTGTGCCAAATGAGAAAAGATGGTATTGTCACACAGGAAAATGTAAAAGAGAAAAGTTACTCAAGTGCTGTCTTCAGAATATCATTGCCAAACCTCAAGCAAGTGCTTTCAAGGTAGGGAAAATAAATGAAAAGCAGATTTTTTTTCTCGCTAACAAAATTGCCCGTGGGTAAGGCAAAGGTTCAGGAAAACAGGAGGTTTCTAATATATTAACCACTCCTTCAATGTCTGGCAGCAATTAAGAAAATAAACAGGATCTAGAGTCGAATTAGCAGCAATTAAACTTTCCTGCAAATGCATTTATACCAGTAACTAGTGGGGTAACATCTGGAAAATTATTCACATAAATGATGCCTAGTATTTCTGATATTCTCAAAGAAAACAAACAAAAACTTAAAAATAAAAATGGGTAGAAGGTATGAATTTTGTACCAAAAGAGAACTAATTCTGACTTTTGCTATAACTTTTAAACAAAAGCCAGATCAAACTTGTTTAAATGTTTAAAAGGTACAATTACCTTTTTAGTCTATTTTTGCAGGCAAAGAGCTATTTCTAAATATGGACTAAGACATAGAAATTCTAGAAGTCATGTTTAAGACAGATACAAGACTCTTACAAAACTAAAAGTGAAGTGAGGATATTGCACCCAATATTATACATATTTGGAAAACTTGACAGAGATAGTATTTTTGAAATTATATAAAATCATTAATATTTCAACAATTTAACAAATATACAGATGCCATTTTTCTAAAATAAAGAATCCACTGTAATAAAATACTTTGCCTTTTGTTTACCTCAGCTGCATGTTAGGAATCCAAGTTATTAATTTTGTTGTATTAAAAAACTTACTGTAAATAATTTTTTTAAGTTGAGAAAGCATTTCTTTATAGAAATCACAGTAACAATAGTTTGATTTCCAGAGTCCTTGATGATTTCTTTAAGAAAATATATAGTATAAGTATCAGCCCAGAAAATATAGTAACAGTTGTATTATTTCAACTATATCTAACCAATATATATATACATATTTTTTACCTGAAAAATGCATTCCAAAGTCTAATTTAGGAGTGTGCATGTGTGCACAACAAAGCCATCAATAGGAAAACCTTTTCACAAAACATTCCCACGAGGGCTTCCCTGACATGTAATGGTTAAGACTTCATGCTTCAACTGCAGGGGGTGTGGGTTCAAACCTTGGTTGGGGAACTAAGATCCAGCATGCCTCATGGCCAAATAAAAAAGTAATAAAAAAGATTCATGTTTAAAAAAATACTCCTCCTTAAATCCCCTCAGAAAAATACCTTTAAGTAAGGACTTTATCAGTAAATTTATCCTCAAAAAAAGAAGACAGTTACTTTTCTACTGAAGTGAAAATTGGAAGGAGATAAGAGAAAGTGAGGGACTCCTTTTGGCTCAGGCAATCATCTGTTCAACAAGCATATTTAGCTCCCAGTAGGTAAACACCCCAGGGCAGGCATTATGTTACTCAGAGAAAACAATGATAAATTAACTAGGGAACATGACTTCCAGGAGTCTATTCTAGTCCAGGAATAGGAAGGGCATGTGCATAAATTCTATGATATAATGCCATGCCAGGTAGTTTGGCTGGATAGAGAAGCACCTTAGATACTGTGCCAAAGAAACTGAAGTTTACTCTCTGGATATCTGGAGCCATCAAAAGTCTAATGTGTGTTTGTTTGGTGGGCAGTGAAATGACATGAGGTAGTCTTCAAGAAAAGTACTTGAAAAACCCAAACACAATGAATTGCAAAGGTTGAGGGTGATCACTGAGAAAAAAATGATGTTAGGCAACCAATCCTAAAATGTTGACACAATATAGGTCAAAAAAGACTGCACAGCATTAGATTTTGGACTTGAGAAAAAATGTTTAAAATACTTGATTGGTTAAAGACTGAACTAATTGATGGTGGAGAGCGAAAAAGAGCAATAAGGTAAATAAGCTCTCAAGCTGAGCATAGATACATAGGAGAATGGAGTTACAACAGGTTGATTTGGCTGGGAAAATGAGGTATTTAATTATGTACATATTTAATTTGCAATGCTAGCAAAACAGTAAAATAGTGTTGATGATTATTAAGGGAGTCTTAGTTAAATCTTTGAGCTTCCCAGGTGGTTCAGTGGTAAAGAATCTGCCTGCCAATGCAGGAGATGTGGGTTCAATTCCTGGGTCAAGAAGATCCCCTAGAGGAGGAAATGGTGACCCACTCCAATACTCTGGCCTAGAGAATCCCATGGACAGAGGAGCCTGGTGGCCTACAGTACACAGGACTGCAAAGAGTCAGACACCACTGAGCCACTAAGCTCACAGGGTTATGCAGGTATGTTTGGGAGTAAGGATGAAAGGGATTTGGGGGATACTGAGAATAGCATAAGGAGTCTGTTTAAACACTGAAGATTGAGAAATGAGAGTTAGGTGGATAAAGTAAGGTGGAGCTTTGGAGAGTAATGTCACAAGTTTGCTCAATCTTAAATTTCATTAGATTCCTTTGCACTTCTTTAAATCTTTCACTGTTAGGTATGTTCACCTTTTCTGTATTTCACAAACTTTTCTGAGGTCAGGAATTCCATTTCATCAATGTATCAGTTTAAAAAGTCAATAGTTCCCTTATATATTATTGTGTTTTTCAAATATAACTTGGAACTTTAAAAGCCTTTAGCTAATGAAAAGTCACATACAGTAATTTTGAAATTCTACCAAAAAAAATCTATGCCAATATATGCAAAATATTCCTACAGGTTACCAAAGCCACATTTAATAAAAATGTAAATCCAGTAAAACTTTCTAATAATTCTGCTTAATTAAAATTTTACCCATGTATAATGAATTATAAGGAAATATCCCCTTATTTCTTCTTACCAGCACCTCCATGGCATGGCTCTCTCCCTCACCTCTGCCCCACTGTTACCTTATTAATAAGTTACTTGTGTTTCTGACAAGGTAAATTAAAGCCAAGTTTTCATGTTATTCTGCCCTCCTTCTCACCCTTAACCTGAACTTGGCATTATGACAGTTGAGAAAGAGCAGATGACGTCAGCTCTTCTTTGAGGTTTTGAGTCCCTTCCTTTCAATTTCCTCTGGTGTTTCACCCGTCTTTGGTTACCGTCTTTGGCTCCTGATGGAAGGTAACTGACATGATAGAATGAATGAATTACGTAAGAGGTTTAACTTGAATCATTAAAACCCATGCTTACACATCTTAAAGTAAATTTCAGAGCAATATGGGTACTTTGACTGTTCAGCACTACAGATTTTGATGTGAGGACCAAAAACATTACATTTTTGGAATCTTCACAGTACCTTTTGTCTGTGTGTCTTTTCTTTTTTTATTGTTATTTTTTAAAATCCATTCACATTTTTATTGGACTATGATAGCTTTACAATGTTGTTGTTTTTCAGTCACTAAGTCATGTCCAACCGACTCTTTGTGACCGCATGGACTGCAGCACACCAGGTTTCCCTGTCCTTCACCATCTCCCAGAACTTGCTCAAACTCATATCCATTGAGTCAGTGATGCCATCCAACTATCTCATCCTCTATCATCCCCTTCTCCTCCTGCCTTCAATCTTTCCCAGCATCAGAGTCTTTTCCAGTGGGTCAGTTCTTCCCATCAGGTGGCCACAGTATTGGAATTTTAGCTTCAGCATCAGTCTTTTCAATGAATATTCAAGGTTCATATCCTTTAGTATTGACTGGTTTGATCTCCTTGCTGTCCAAGGGACTCTCAAGAGTCATCTCCACCACTAGAGTTCAAAAGCATCAATTATTTGGCACTCAGCCTTCTTTACAATCCAACTCTCACATCTGTACATGACTACTGAAAAACCAAAGGTTTGACTGCTGCTGCTGCTGCTAGACAGACCTTTGTCAGCAAAGTTTCAGCTGTAGAACAACATGAATCAACCATCTGTATACACATATCCCCTCACTCTTCAGCCTGTCTTTTCTTTGAGTTAATCTCCTTTTCATCTGCCTATGTGGAAAATCCCCTAGGACATATATTTGAAGTGGAAATTTGTTCTCTCTAATCTTCAGAGTGATCTGTATTTCCCAAAACTGTTGCCCAAGCCCTCTGTTATCAACACGGATCAAGTACTTCCCCCTGAAAGCTTCCATTTCCTCAAATTTGATTATTTTAGGGCCTAAGTAACTGCTGTAACTTTAATGGCACATGTTCTTCTATGCAAGCCATATCCTTGTATCAGAAAACTTGACTACTCTTACTTGGAGATTCTCCTAACCTCCGTAAATGGATAGTATTTTGTAAACTTTAAGATGATGTTTGCATTAATCCTGATTCTCCTTTACTTAAAGGAAAAAGACATCTGGCCATTAACTTTTGTGTTGTCTTTTTTCCCTCCATGGATTGTCACATGACTACAATATCAAATCCTATGGATAAAGATGATTCGGTGCCTCACTGAGTTTTTCTTCTTTTCCACATCTCAAAATATCAGCAATAGTGAGAATCCTATTGGAAAAATGGTGCCAATAGACTTGCTCGACACAGGATTGACCAAAACCTTCAGTTTGTAAAAAATGTAGTATCAGTGTAATACAATAAACTAATGTACTATAAAGTGAAATGTGTCTGTATTCTTTCTGCTGTGTCCTAAAAGAGATACAGCAGCCATATTTTAATCATCTTGAGCCCATACATTTTGCTGTGTCTAAAAGAATTCTCCATCTATTTAGACAGAGAATATCTCCCATAATGTGATGTATCACTTCAGTCATGTCCGACTCTGTGTGACACCACAGACGGCAGCCCACCAGGCTCTCCTGTCCCTGGGATTCTCCAGGCAAGAACACTGGAGTGGGCTGCCATTTACTTCTCCAATGCATGAAAGTCAAAAATCAAAGTGAAGTTGCTCAGTCGTATCCGACTCTTAGCGACCCCATGGACTGCAGCCTACCAGGCTCCTCCATCCATGGGATTTTCCAGGCAAGAGTACTGGAGTGGGGTGCCATTGCCTTCTCCCATGACTGAAGTCTAAAATGCTGGATACTTTTGTCAACTCCTACGCAGTTAAAGTGTAGATGTATGAAATGAGTAGTCAAACAGATGTTCTCAGTACAGACTTCAACATTGAAACAAGTAAAGCAAGGAAAACAAGGGGCTGATGAACTCCCTCTGGTGAAATAGTAGTGGCAGTCCTGACATAACTGTCACATGGTTCTGGCAGCAATGCCCAAAGTCCCTCCAATGACAATGGATTCATAGAGAAAGCTGTGGGGCTTTTGTCCACTTGTGGTGAGAATGGTGTCTTCACAAGGTGCATTTGGAGATCCAGTTTTGAGTGTGTGTGAGATACCAGACAAACAGGAAAACTAAGAGACTGTCCAAGAATAAACAAGTCACATGAGTCATACAACTTTTTACCTCAGTCCAGATGCAGTGCTTTTTCTTTGCCAAGAAGATCCCCCAGACATCTTTACTCTTAGACTCTTCCACAAGCTGTAGAGCTGACTGGAGTGTGGTGTGAACCACCATCGACTCCATCAAGCGTTGCTATATGGGCTTGGTAGCAAAGAGTAAAGTTAGTTAGTTTGTCATGTTCCTATTTCAGTTTTCATGCTTATTTTCTTTTTCATGTTCAATTCAGTTCAGTTTAGTTCAGTTGCTCAGCCGTGTCTGACTCTGCAACCCCGTGAATCGCAGCACGCCAGGCCTCCCTGTCCATCACCAACTCCCGGAGTTCACCCAAACTCATGTGCATGGAGTCAGTGATGCCATCCAGCCATCTCATCCTCTGTCAATACATGTTAGAGACTAGTAAAAAAATTATAATAAATCTAGAACTAAAAGTAGCAAAAATAAAAATTAATTGATTAATAGCTGACTTTACACATACAGTGAATCTGAGTAGACCAGAGAATACCAAACTACTTCACGAAATTCCCTAGTTTATCGTCTGATCACTGAGATTAAGCAACTCAAATGAGGATTGATTATTTTATGTACCATTTATAGAACTATCTTGAGCAAATGACTGCTGTTGATCCAAAACAGATTGCCAGATAATTCTCCAGCAAGGACGGGTTTATGTGCGGATCAGTAGAGAACAGCAATCCCGGGTCTGCCATCACAGCAAGCTGTATACATGTTCCCCACACAGCAAGGGGAGGAGAACCTTTACAGAGGGGGAAAAGGAGCTTAAGAGAGCTACAGTAAAGAAGAAGTCCAGGACTTTCCATTGGATGAGTCCTTGCCAGGAAAGAAGAGGAGTCTTACTTCTTGGTAGCCTCTGCTGTTGGTGGTAGGGTAAGAGACGTGTTCTCCTGATCTCCCAACTCTATTTAATTGAGGTTTCTGGTTTATTAATGTTTTACACTGCCATGAATGTAACTTATTTAATATAGAAGTTTGAAAGACATAGCCATTAAATCAAGTTTCCTTTTTGTTGTATTTTGTTACTACCCACTTCTGTATGCAGGCTTCCCTGATGGCTCAGTTGGTAAAGAATCTGCCTGCAATGCAGGAGACCCCAGTTCAATTTACCCACTCCAGTATTCCTGGGCTTCCCTTGTGTCTCAGCTGGTAAAGAATCCACCTGCAATGAGGGAGACTTGGGTTTGATCCCTGGGTTGGGAAGATCCTCTGGAGAAGGGAAGGGCTACACATTCCAGTATTTTGGCCTGGAGAATTCCATGGACCGTATAGTCCATGGGGTCACAAAGAGTTGGACACAATTGAGCAACTTTCATTTCAATTTCACTAGTGTATGCAGTGGCCATGTTCATGTAAGGTGTTCATGTACTGTCTAGTGAAAATTCAGACCATTCTCTGTGATAATTTTTGCATCTTCGCCATCTCTAATCACTGACTCTGATTTCTCTGAGCTTTCTGAAAAAGTAATAATGTGTGATATTGGATTTATAACTTTAAAAAGTGTATATTTGGTCTCCATCCCCTTTCTGTCACAAAGCTCCTAAATCCCTTGGAATTCCCAAAATGATGAGAGCCACAAAAGTGTCTTTTGTTATGTTACTAAGGTGACTTTTGTACCACACCTAAGAATGGAGACTGGTTGCTAGGAGAGTTAAGTTAACCACATGACTAGAAGGTTGGAGCTTTCATTCTCACCCCTCCTTCCTCCCAGAGATTGAGTTAAATCTCCAAGACCAATCCTTTATCAACTAGACCTATAGTGAAGCTTTCAGAAAATCCCAAAAGGTTGCATTAGCTTCCAGGTTGGTGAACACTTTGGAGATGCCAGAAGAGCAGCATCCTTCAAGAGGGTTTGGAAGTTCTGCACTCTTTCTGCATGCTTTGCCCTATGCATCATTTCCACTTGACTGTTCCTGACTCTTATCTCTTTATATTATAAACTGGTGACCTAGTAAGTAAAATGTTCCTCTGAGTTCTGTGAGCCATTCTAACCTAAAGCAAGGAGAGAGAGTCAATGGAAATTCTAATCTTTAGCCAGTTGGTCAGTAGCATAGGTGACAACTTTAGCTTGCAACTGACATCTGGAGGTGCAGTGTGGGGATCAGTCTTATACGACTGAACACTTAACCTGCGCAAACTGTTGCGATCTCTGAGTAGATAATGTAAGAATTGAGTCAAACTGTGGAGTAGGGAATGGCAACCCACTCAGGTATTCTTGCCTGGAAAATCCCATGGACAGAGGAGCCTGATGGGCTACAGTCCATAGGGTCACAAAGAGTATCAGACAGGACTGAGTGACCAAGCACGCAGGACACCCAGATGGTGTATCAGAATTGCTTGTAGATGTGGGGAAACCCCCACATTCTATATTGGAACTGATGCAGAACCTTTTACATCTATTATCTGAAATGTGTGGCTTACCTGCTCCAGACAACTAGAGACTGACAAGTTTCCGTATTTAAAGTAAATTTGTTCATTGACCTGAAAAGATCCTGGGCTTTCCTGATGGCTCAGATGGTAAAGAATCTGCCTGCAGTGCAGGAATTTAAGAGATGTAGGTTTGATCCCTGGGTTGGAAAGATCTCCTGGAGAAGGGAATGGCAACCCACTCCAATATTCTTGCCTGGAGAATTCCATAGACAGAAGAGCCTGGTGGGTAGGCTACAGTTCACACAAAGAATTGGACATGACTGAACAATTAACAAACACATACAACAAATCCTATCTTCAGGAATACAAAAAAGTAAACCAAAGTCATATTGGTGGAAACAAAAACTATACTAAATACATGTGTGATTACAATTGCTTTCATATTTCTGCAAACCTGGTATCTATCCCTTCATCCTTTATTTTTGCTGATTTCAGTTTTTAAGACTGCCTTAAACTTTTTTTTTTAATAATAAAGCTTTATTGAAACACAGTCACACCTATTCATATTTATATATTATCTGTGATGGTTTCACATTTCAACAGCAAAGCTGAGTAGCTATGTAATAGAAGAGTACTGAGTAGTAGAAACCATATGGCTTGAGAAGTCTAAAATACTTACTATCTAGCCCTTTACAGGAAAAATTGCCAATCTCTGCTGTAAATCATAACTTCTCCAGCTCTGTTGCTGAACTAACCCTTCTTTTGCTAGTCACCATGACAGAGCACTGCTTTGCATCTTTTCACCTTCACCACCCTTATCACTTTCCTTTTAACAGCTTTCATTAATTTATGTTTATTTTTTAAAGGACAATCCCAGAACTGGACTCCTTCAGGGGCTGGATGAGACCTGTCTTCTTGTTTTGTTTTGACTTGTTTTTTATATTCTCCACGATGCCTGATGTAGTATTTTGCTCATAGGTGTTTAATTATCAGTTCAGTTCAGTTCAGTTCAGTCTCTCAGTCGTGTCCGACTCTTTGCGACCCCATGAATTGCAGCACGCCAGGCCTCCCTGTCCATCATCAACTCCCAGAGTTTACCCAAACTCATGTCCATCGAGTTGGTGATGCCATCCAGCCATCTCATCCTCTGTTGTCCCCTTCTCCTCCTGCCCCCAATCCCTCCCAGCATCAGAGTCTTTTCCAGTGAGTCAACTCTTCACATGAGGTGGCCAAAGTATTGGAGTTTCAGCTTTAGTATCAGTCCTTCCAAAGAACACCCAGGACTGATCTCCTTTAGAATGGACTGGTTGGATCTCCTTGCAGTCCAAGGGACTCTCAAGAGTCTTCTCCAACACCACACTTCAAAAGCAACAATTCCTCGGCACTCAGCCTTCTTCACAGTCCAACTTTCATATCCATACATGACCACTGGAAAAACCATAGCCTTGAATAGATTGACCTTTGTTGGCAGAGTAATGTCTCTGCTTTTCAACATGCTCTCTAGGTTGGTCATAACTTTCCTTCCAAGGAGTAAGCGTCTTTTAATTTCATGGCTGCAGTCACCATCTGCAGTGATTTTGGAGCCCCCAAAATAAAATCTGACACTGTTTCCACTGTTTGCCCATCTATTTCCCATGAAGTGATGGGACCAGATGCCATGATCTTTGTTTTCTGAATGTTGATCTTTAAGCCAACTTTTTCACTCTCTTTCACTTTCATCAAGAGGCTTTTCAGTTCCTCTTCACTTTCTGCCATAAGGGTGGTGTCATCTGCATATCTGAGGTTATTGATATTTCTCCTAGCAATCTTGATTCCAACTTGTGCTTCTTCCACGCAGCATTTCTCATGATGTACTGTGCATAAAAGTTAAATGAGCAGGGTGACAATAGACAGCCTTGACATATTCCTTTTTCTATTTGGAACCAGTCTGTTGTTCCATGTCCAGTTCTAACTGTTGCTTCCTGACCTGCATACAGATTTCTTAGGAGGCAGGTTGGGTAGTCTGGTATTCCCATCTCTTTTAGAATTTTCCACAGTTTATTGTGATCCACATAGTAAAAGGCTTTGGCAGAGTCATTAAAGCAGAAATAGATATTTTTCTAGAACTGTCTTGCTTTTTCGATGATCCAGCAGATGTTGGAAATTTTATCAGCAGGTGTCAATCAGATCTTGGTATAAAATACCAATGCACTGGCAAAATTATATTCAATGACTCCTTCAATGTAACAAATCTTCATTTATAAGGTGCCAAGACAAGAAATGTAATCAACGTTTGGTGAAGTATTTTTTGACTTTAGTAGGTCTGGAATGTAGCATGGGACAAGCATTAATATTTGCCATTTTTTTGCTCAAAAAGAATGTCCTCTAGAATAATCTTTCATAAATTTTATTTTATATAATTGATTTCTCATCCTACCTTTATCTTGATACTCTGGCTTTATTTTACTTACTTTTTACAAATTTCAATGTTATAACCTTGTCTATTGGGTAAGTCAATATAGGAATTGGAAATTGACCTTGAAAAACATGGGTTTGAACTGAACTGGCCCACTGATAGGGAGATTTTTTTCAATGAGTATATATACAGTACTACATGATCTGTGGTTGGTTGAATCTTCAGGCACAGAACCGTGGAGAGAGAGAGCTAACTGTAAAGTCATATTTAGATTGTTAACTGTGAGAGTCAACTGTACTTTGGAAATACAAAGAGTATGTCTTACTAAATGCATAAATATATAAAGAATTTTACATATCTTGGTATCTATACAGGAGTGAGTTCCTATTTCCCCATCCAGTATTCTTGCCTGGAAAATTCCATTGACAGAAGAGCTGGGCAGGCTACAGTCCATGGAGTTGCAGAGTTGGACATAACTGATTGAAAAGCACACATAGGCACACAACGTTAGAGAAACTGAGAGTATATAAGAATAAGACCTCAGAACAGCAAGACATTGATGAAATATTCAAATAATGTTATACATTTTTTCATCCAAATATGACTTAGTGGCTTTCTTGCAAAATTTAATGAACACTACCTATGCATAGTCATTTTAAATTATTTCCATCCCATAAGTAATTTCACCACTTTGAACTATGTTAATTACACTAAGTAAATTGTGTGTGCTTAGTCGCTTAGTCATGTCTGACTCTTTGTGACCCCATGGACTGTAGCCCACCAGGCTCCTCTGTCCATGGACTTTTCCAGGCAATAATACTGGAGTGGATTGCCATTTCCTTCTCCAGGGGAATCTTCCCAACCCAGTGATGGAAACCCTGGTTTCCTGCATTGCAGGTAGGTTCTTTACCATCTGAACCACCAGGGAAGTAGATTAGAGTCTACCTCATATCCTAGTCATTTAGAGAAGTGAAAGGAAATAATCTATGCCCACATGAACCAGAAGGAAAAATATGGTTTGAGTTCCAATGAAGAATATTCTTTATCTGAAATTTCATAAGAATAAAACCTTATCAAGGAAAACCTTTCACTAGGCATACAGTTCTTTATAAGCCACTCACAGAAGGACAAATATTGCATGATTCCACTTATACAAGGGATCTGTAATAGTCAAACTTATAAAACAGAAGTTATAACAGTGGTTGCTAGGGAGAAATGAGGAGTTGTTCAATGAATATCCAGTGTCAGTTATCCTCCATGAATATGCTAGAGGAATACTGCATCTTCTGTAAAACACATTGCTGGGAGTTAACAACACAGTATTGTGCATTTCAAAAATCATTAAGAAGTAGATCTTCTGTTAAGCATTTTTTAAAATCAAGATACTAGAGAAAGAGAGAGAAGGATCCAAGGAAACTTTGGGTGTGTCTAACACAAATTTGGCCTTGGAATACGGAATGAAGCAAGGCAAAGACTAATAGAGTTTTGCCAAGAAAATGCACTGGTCATAACAAACACCCTCTTCCAGCAACACAAGAGAAGACTCCATACATGGACATGACCAGATGGTCAACACCAAAATCAGATTGATTATATTCTTTGCAGCCAAAGATGGAGAAGCTCTATACAGTCAACAAAAACAAGACCAAGAGTTGACTGTGGCTCAAATCATGAACTCCTTATTGCAAAATTCAGACTTAAATTGAAGAAAGTGGGGAAAACCACTAGACCATTCAGGTATGACCTAAATCCCTTATGATTATACAGTGGAAGTGAGAAATAGATTTAAGGGCCTAGATCTGATAGATAGAGTGCCTGATGAACTATGGAATGAGGTTTGTGACATTGTACAGGAGACAGGGATCAAGACCATCCCCATGGAAAAGAAATGCAAAAAAGCAAAATGGCTGTCTGGGGAGGCCTTACAAATAGCTGTGAAAAGAAGAAAAGCAAAAAGCAAAGGAGAAAAGGAAAGATATAAACATCTGAATGCAGAGTTCCAAAGAATTACAAGAAGAGATAAGAAAGCATTCTTCAGTGATCAATGCAAAGAAATAGAGGAAAACAACAGAATGGGAAAGACTAGGGATCTCTTCAAGAAAATCAGAGATACCAAAGGAACATTTCATGCAAAGATGGGCTCGATAAAGGACAGAAATGGTATGGACCTTACAGAAGCAGAAGATATTAAGAAGAGATGGCAAGAATACTCAGAAGAACTGTACAAAAAAGATCTTCATGACCCAGATAATCATGATGGTGTGATCACTGACCTAGAGCCAGACATCCTGGAATGTGAAGTCAAGTGGGCCTTAGAGAGCATCACTAGGAACAAAGCTAGTGGAGGTGATGGAATTCCAGTGGAGCTATTCCAAATCCTGAAAGATGATGCTGTGAAAGTGCTGCACTCAATATGCCAGCAAACTTAGAAAACTCAGCAGTGGCCACAGGGCTGGCAAATATGATTTTTCATTCCAATCCCAAAGAAAGGCAATGCCAAAGAATGCTCAAACTACCGCACAATTGCACTCATCTCACACGCTAGTAAAATAATGCTCAAAATTCTCCAAGCCAGGCTTCAGCAATATGTGAACTGTGAACTTCCTGATGTTCAAGCTGGTTTTAGAAAAGGCAGAGGAACCAGAGATCAAATTGCCAACATCCGCTGGATCATGGAAAAAGCAAGAAATTTCCAGAAAAACATCTATTTCTGCTTTATTGACTATACCAAAGCCTTTGATTGTGTAGATCACAATAAACTGTGGAAAATTCTGAAAGAGATGGGAATACCACACCACCTGATCTGCCTCTTGAGAAATCTGTATGCAGGTCAGTAAGCAACAGTTATAACTGGACATGGAACAACAGACTGGTTCCAAATAGGAAAAGGAGTTCGTCAAGGCTGTATATTGTCACCCTGGTTATTTAACTTCTATGCAGAGTACATCATGAGAAACTCTGGACTGGAAGAAACACAAGTTGGAATCAAGATTTCTGGGAGAAATATCAATAACCTCAGATATGCAGATGACACCACCCTTATGGCAGAAAGTGAAGAGGAACTAAAAAGCCTCTTGATGAAAGTGAAAGAGGAGAGTGAAAAAGTTGGCTTAAAGCTCAACATTCAGAAAACTAAGATCATGACATCCGGTCCCATCACTTCATGGGAAATAGATGGGGAAACAGTGGAAACAGTGGCTGACTTTATTTTTCTGGGCTCCAAAATCACTGCAGATGGTGACTGCCGCCATGAAATTAAAAGACGCTTACTCCTTGGAAGGAAAGTTATGACCAACCTAGATAGCATATTCAAAAGCAGAGACATTACTTTGCCAACAAAGGTTTGTCTAGTCAAGGCTATGGTTTTTCCAGTGGTCATGTATGGATGTGAGAGTTGGACTGTGAAGAAGGCTGAGCACTGATGAATTGATGCTTTTGAAGTGTGGTGTTGGAGAAGACTCTTGAGAGTCCCTTGGACTGCAAGGAGATCCAACCAGTCCATTCTGAAGGAGATAAGCCCTGGGATTTCTTTGGAAGGACTGATGCTAAAGCTGAAACTCCAATACCTTGGCCACCTCATGCGAAGAGTTGACTCATTGGAAAAGACTCTGATGCTGGGAGGGATTGGGGGCAGGAGGAGAAGGGGACAACTGGATGAGGTGCTGGACAGATGAGATGGCTGGATGGCATCACCAACTCGATGGACATGAGGTTGGGTAAACTCTGGGAGTTGGTGATGGAAAAGGAGACCTGGCGTGCTGCAATTCACGGGGTCGCAAAGAGTCGGACACGACTGAGAGACTGAACTGAACTGAACTTTTCCAGAATGCAGAATAAACTGTGATTGAAAAATAGCTCTTTATTGTTTCTAACTCCATTACAAAATAAAACTAAGTAAACAAGTTTAGCACGAAAGTTCAACATAAATGTCTATCCTTAGTTAAAATGCATTAAAATCACGGAATCCATTAATTTGCCTATTTGTTTATTGGATGAATTCACATTTTTTAAAATATTTATTTGGCCATGTTGGGTCTTAGTTGGGGCACACAAAATCTTTGTTATAGCATGCAGGATCTTTTTAGTTGTGGTGTGTGGGATCTAGCTCCCTGACCAGGTATCGAATACGGGCCCCTGCATTGGGATTGCAGAGTCTTAGCCACTGGACTATAAGGGAAGTCCCTGAATTCATATTGTTAACTTAGATACAAGACATCTGATGATCTATCTCTCAATCACCTTTTGGTTCCCCTAATTATGTTAGAGGCTTCCCAGGTGGCTCACTGGTAAAGAATTTGCCTGCCAATGCAAGAGACAGAGAAGAGGTGGATTCAATCTCTCTTGTTGAATTTCCCCTTGAGAAGGAAATGGCAGCCCACTCCAGTATTCTTGCCTGGGAAATCCCACGGACAGAGGAGCCTGGCAGGCAAAGAATCAGATACAACTTAGCCACTAAACAACAGTTTTTCTTAGAAAATTCGTTGAAGATCTTGGAACAAGCATATAAGAGTATATTATATTCTGACTTTTCTCTGACTCAATTCTCTTCTCTTTTCCTACTTCACACCTAGAAAAATTATATTAATTCATGCCTCAATTCCTATTACGTAATCTGTGTGACACCAAACACTCTCCTTTACCTCATAAAAAGAAGTATTGCCTCCCACGTGCCTCCATTGCAGCTTGTCGGGTCTGTCATGTCCCTAAAGTCTTATTTCACTTATTTGGTTTTATGTTTCCCTTTGGACTTCCCTGGTGGCTCAAATGGTAAAGCGTCTGCCTACAATGCGGGAGACTGGAGTTCAATCCCTGAGTAGGGAAGATCTCCTGGAGAAGGAAATGGCACCCCACTCCAGTATTCTTTCCTGGAAAATCCCATGGATGGAGGAGCCCGGTAGGCTACAGTCTATGGGGTCGCAGAGTTGGACACGACTGAGCGACTTCACTTTCTTTCTTTCTTTTCTTCTCCCTATTAGACTCTATTTCCAGGATTTATCACAAGGTGTGGCACATATTAAGTGTGCAGTATGTATTTAGTGAATAAATAAGTAAACAGTATTATATAACAGGTTTTCATAGAATTTCCAAATTAATTTGAGTTTACCCAAAAGTCAAGCCTGAAACATGCAGGTGGTTGGGTGCAAGGACTCCCGGGTGGGGGGAGGGGTGGGGGGAATGCACAAACAGGGATAGTGAGACAGGTCTGGAAGAAGGTATATTGTAAGAATGAGTTCTTTAGACCCAGACAGCTGAGAAACAAGAATACTTCAGAGAAATTGGCTCTCCAAACTCTCAGATTGTGATTGCACATAAGCTGAGCAGACTCGTTCAGGCTCAACTTCTGAGAAGAACCTGAGGCAGAAAATGAGAGACATGTGTAATGAATATTCCAGGTAGAATGCCATCAACCAGCAGGGAATTTTCACCACTGCTGCAGTTCACGTTTGAGGCACATCCACAGATGTCACTTGCGGGTATCAAAAGCATCCACTGTGGTTTCATAAAAATTGTCTTCAGATATCCTTTACAGGTGATGAATTGCCTGTGTCAGGTACTAAACCATGGCTTCTGCCTTCTCTTTCACTTTCAACACTGTTTGAGATATTATATATGAATGTGTTTCACAATGCTAAAATGCAAGTAAATTTAATGTAACATTTATGTCGTCCATTTCAAAAAATCAATTTTACTACACTATATTGATTGTCTAAATTATTTCCATTCCAAGCAGTTGTTGTGCATTGTAAAAGTTCACAACTTGTGGTTGAGAAATTGAATATAGCCCTCTAAAAGCACCTGGTCTGAGACTTGTTTATAAAACTCTGAGGGATATTCTATTGTTTATATTATCAAATGATTTAAATGTTTGCATTAGATTCTTCCCAAGTTGTGTCAGCCAAACTTGTATTTATTCATTGCCTAATACTCTTCATAAAATTCTGAAAATAATAGTGACATATATTAATTTCTCTTCCAATTAACCACATCCTTCCTTTGTTAAACAGAAATCTGAAACTCTGCATTCTTTGTTTTATTCAGTGTGAGTAAAACAAACCACATTCTAGGAATCAGAAACTATTGAAATTGGATTAAATCACTCTTGGTTCTACTAACTTTGATTACGGAAAAATAACATGCATGCATCGGCCTTCCGAAAGACTATCCTATGTGATGACAGACATATAAACAACAATGGCATAACTGGCTCGCAACCTCCTATGAAATCAAAGGATTTCATCTAAACTTCAAGGAATCATATCCTCTTCTGTAATTCCAGACTATCTGTGATTACTTTCTTTGAGCAGGTGATGTTTATTAGCAAGGAAGTGGCGGGAGATTGACATCATGTGCCTTCCTATACAAAGTGTGGTCTCTGGGCCTGCTGCATGAATAGGTCCCGGGAGAATGTTGGAAATGTATTAATAGAAATTCAGGCTGCTCCCCAGATATACTGAGTCACAATCTGCAAATATAAAAGTTCCTTACATAATTCATATTCACTTGAAATTTGAGAAATACAGCTCTAAGTGATACTTTTTCTTATTGAAAATAAATCTTATTTATGGAACAGGAGATGGATGGTGATAATGTCCTTTGCTTTTTATACCAGTTAGGCCATAGGCTTTCTTTCTCTGGCTTGTACAACTGAGAAACTAACCAGCTGGTTGGTTACTCAACAACTATTCCCAAATTCTTCTCTTTTAATTTTATTCAGCTATCCTCCTCTTTGACAAAGGACTTCATTAAAAAATAAGGATATCCCCAGGCCCATGGAGTGAACCATAAGTATTTTAAACCAATTCCTTTGTTTCCTTCTTTTTACCTGAGATTAGTTTAGGCTTGGGCATGTGACAGTATTCTAAGCAGATTATATTGACCTTTTGTACTGCCTGATTCCTATAGAAGGAATTCATAGAGAATTATGGTTCAAAGTAATTATAAACTAGAAGATATCAGCAAAGACCAAGATAACAGTACGTCAGAATTTAGGGGTAGGATAGGGAAAGAGATTTTTTAACTATAAAGCACTGATAACATCTTCTATATTATTAATGTACATTGCCATTTATTGTCTCTTAAGAACAGTTCCTCCTAATGGCTCTATTCAGATCAGATCAGTTCAGTCGCCCAGTCGTGTCCAACTCTTTGTGACCCCATGAATTGCAGCACGCCATGCCTCCCTGTCCATCACCAATTAACAGAGTTCACTCAGACTCATGTCCATCGAGTCAGTGATGCCATCCAGCCATCTCATCCTCTGTCTTCCCCTTCTCCTCTTTCCCCCAATCCCTCCCAGCATCAGGGTATTTTCCAATGAGTCAACTCTTCACATGAGGTGGCCAAAGTACTGGAGTTTCAGCTTTAGCATCATTCCTTCCAAAGAAATCCCAGGGCTGATCTCCTTCAGAATGGACTGGTTGGATCTCCTTGCTATCCAAGGGACTCTCAAGAGTCTTCTCCAACACCACAGTTCAAAAGCATCAATTCTTCGGTGCTCAGCCTTCTTCACAGTCCAACTCTCACATCCATATATGACCACAGGAAAAACCATAGCCTTGACTAGACAAACCTTTGTTGGCAAAGTAATGTCTCTGCTTTTGAATATGCTATCTAGGTTGGTCATAACTTTCCTTCCAAGGAGTAAGCGTCTTTTAATTTCATGGCGGCAGTCACCATCTGCAGTGATTTTGGAGCCCCCAAAATAAAGTCAGCCACTGTTTCCACTGTTTCCCCATCTATTTCCCATGAAGTGATGGGACCAGATACCGTGATCTTCATTTTCTGAATGTTGAGCTTTAAGCCAACTTTTCACTCTCCTCTTTCACTTTCATCAAGAGGCATTTTTAGTTCCTCTTCACTTTCTGCCATAAGGGTGGTTTCATCTGCATATCTGAGGTTACTGATATTTCTCCCAGCAATCTTGTTTCCAGCTTGTGCTTCTTCCAGTCCAGCGTTTCTCATGATGTACTCTGCATAGAAGTTAAATAAGCAGGGTGACAATATGCAGCCTTGACGAACTCCTTTTCCTATTTGGAACCAGTCTGTTGTTCCATGTCCAGTTCTAACTGTTGCTTCCTGACCTGCATACAGATTTCTCAAGAGGCAGATCAGGTGGTGTGGTATTCCCATCTCTTTCAGAATTTTCCACAGTTTATTGTGATCCACACAGTCAAAGGCTTTGGCATAGTCAATAAAGCAGAAATAGATGTTTTTTCTGGAATTCTTGGTTTTTCGATGATCCAGTGGATGTTGGCAATTTGATCTCTGGTTTCTCTGCCTTTTCTAAAACCAGTTTGAACATCTAGAAGTTCACTGTTCACGTACAGTTGAAGCCTGGCTTGGAGAATTTTGAGCATTACTTTACTAATGTGTGAGATGAGTGAAATTGTGCAGTACTTTGAGCATTCTTTGGCACTGCCTTTCTTTGGGATTTGAATGAAAAATCATCTTTCCCAGTCCCATGGCCACTGCTGAGTTTTCCAAATTTGCTGACATATTGAGTGCAGCACTTTCACAGCATCATCTTTTAGGACTTGAAATAGCTCAACTGGAATTCCATTACCTCCACTAGTTTTGTTCATAATGATGCTTCCTAAGGCCCACTTGACTTCACATTCCAGGATGTCTGGCTCTAGGTGAGTGATCACACTATCATGATTTTCTGGGTTGTGAAGACCTTTTTTGTACAGTTCTTTGTATATTCTTGCCACCTCGTCTTAATATCTTTTGCTTCTGTTAGGTCCATACCATTTCTGTCCTTTATTGAGCCCATCTTTACATGAAATGTTCCCTTGATATCTCTAATTTTCTTGGAAGAGATATCTAGTCTTTCCCATTCTACTGTTTTCCTCTATTTCTTTGCACTGATCATTGAAGAAGGCTTTCTTATCTCTCCTTTCTATTCTTTGGAACTCTGAATTCAAATGGGTATATCTTTCCTTTGCTCCTTTGCTTTTGGCTTTTCTTCTTTTCACGGACATTTCTTTTCACAGCCAGTTTGCTTTTTTGCATTTCTTTTTCTTAAGGATGGTCTTGCTCCCCATCTCCTGTATAATGTCACGAGCCTCAATCCATAGTTCATCAGGTACTCTGTCTATCAGATCTAGTCCCCTAAATCTATTTCTCATTTACGTTGTATAATCGTTAGGGATTTGATTTAGGTCATACCTGAATGGTCTAGTGGTTTTCCCTACTTTCTCCAATTTACATCTGAATTTGGCAATAAGGAATTTATGATTTGAGCCAGTCAGCTCCTGGTCTTGTTTTTGCTGACTATATAGATCTTCTCCATCTTTGGTTGCAAATAATATAATCAATCTAATTTTGATGTTGGCCATCTGGTGATGTCCATGTGTAGAGTCTTCTCTTGTGCTGTTGGAAGAAGGTATTGGCTATGACCAGTGCGTTCTCTTGGTAAAACTCTAATAGCCTTTGCCCTGCTTCATTCTGTATTTCAAGGCCAAATTTGCCTGTTACTCCAGGTATTTATTGACTTCCTACTTTTGCATTCCAGTCCCCTTTAATGAAAAAAAAAATCTTTTTTGGTTGTTAGTTCTAAAAGGTCTTGTAGGTCTTCATAGAACCATTTAACTTCAGCTTCTTCAGCATTACTGGTCAAGGCATACACAGATTAGATGGGTAATATTGACCTTTAATCTAAGGAAGGCAGAAGCCTCCATATTTGAAAATGTGCTTCAGAGACGTCGCAGAGCTCAGAACAGGTTATTTTACAGCAGGAGTGGGTAAAAGACAGAACCAATTTGCTGCGTGAATCTCCTTTCCCTTTTGACTTAACCCTGGCAGATGGGAGTAGAGGTTTCATTGCCACAATTTTCTAACTAAAATATCTAAATTTAAAAACATTAGGCTTTCAATGTCTGAAAGAAATATGTTTCTCAAGATTTGATCCCTAAACTTCCAATAAGAACCCATGGATTTAGCAGGGGAAAACAATATAGTATTTTTAAAACTGGAAATTAATTTTCAGGAAGGTTTCTAGCCACTATCTCTCTACCAATGAATTACAGTTAGTAGTTGTTAGTTTGAAACAGAATAATGGCTTCTGTGAAAAGATGTATTTTAATTTCTACTGTGAGGTAACTTTGTGGTTATCCAGCAACGATTTTCCAAGTGAAGAAATTGAAATCAGAGAATTTAGGTGGTTTTCACAAAGTCACCCCTACCTAGTACCAGAATCATGACTAGACACCATGTTTCTAACCAGTTACTCCTAGGCTTCACCCTGTCTCTTGCTCTTATAATCATCAAATCTCCATAGAGTCTTCCATATGGTTCACAGCACATTTTTACGTGGGTATTGGTTATATGAAAAAGGAATGCTTAATTTCAGACTTTGAATTCATGTGAAGAGATAAACCCCAGTGATACCCCACAGCTATCCCCTAGCTGGAGGGTAAGAAACATCTTGTCACTGATTGTATACTTTTTTGTTTCCTAAAGAGGTGTTTTTGATTGGGCACAGAATGAATGTAATGAGTATATATTTCTCTTCTATTTGCTACATTGAATCATTTACATTTTTTGAAAGAACAATACTTTCCTAAACTTTAATAGCATATAATTGCAAAAATCATTACTTACCAGTGTTTAAGGGCGACAGTTTGCTTTCAATAATATTTAAACCTTCTATTTTGGTAATCTGGAAGTTATATCATCTCTAGGTTGAATTGTTATTTGTTCATTGTATTCCTAGCTGGATTGCTTTTAATTGTTTCTATAACTGGTGCATATACAGTTTCAAAATGTCAAATTATAATAGTACATATCCATAGATATTTCCAATCTCTATTTATTGCAATCCTGCATTAATTTCATTTCTTCTAGCTTCATATGTGTGCAGTGTTCTTTCATTTTTTTACATGGCTGAAACCTTTATAATTATTAGCATTTATACTCTAAAATTTATCCTCAGGAAGTTGGTCAGTCATAGGTTTATTTCTCTTTTAATAGGAAATATTTTAATCATAAAATATCTTAGCTAATAGAAACTCCACACCTAAGTTATCTCAGTGTAGCCATCATTCTATCTCTAATCTGATAGGTGTTTGTCTACAATCAGGTTAATTCAGATTCCACTCCATTCAGATTGTTAGAAAATTACTTATTTATGTGGAGTCAAAATTTTCTCATCATAACTTTAATGCATTGGATTTACTTTGACGTTTGGAGTAACATAGAATAAGTCTACCATCTTTTCAAAGTGATGGATGCTTAAAATTGGGTATTAGTTATTACACTGCACTTCCCTTTTCCTCTTTTCCAAATCCTGAAATGACAATGGCGATGATGATAATATTTACTATGTATGAATCATGAGTCAGGAAATAGTCTTCACATGTATTAACCTATTGAATTCCCTCAATAGACCCATAAAGATGATACTAATATTCTCACTTACCATATGGCTAGAAGAGATTACAATGCTTTCTAAGAGTCATATCAGCTAAGAAACAGGAAGAAAGAAGCAAAGTCTAACATCAAAACCAAGTTCTTCCCAACCCCTACCCTGCCTTTTACTGTACTTTATGTTTCTTTCTTCTTTCTTCTTATGACACAGTTCTTAAACTCATCATCAGAGTCTCACTGTCAATGCTTTCATCTGTTGAAATATATCTTACTATTGCTGTATAATCTATATATCTATCTTTCACATTACTGTTGTTATTTCAGTAAAGGATTTCATTTTGGTAAAATGTTTGGCTTTCCACACAAAGTTATTGGAAGATATGAATTAGGATATTAATTCATAATATCCATAATAAGCTATTAACAATAGCTTATTGTTAATTAAGCTATGTTGTTACTAGATATGAATTACTGAGCCCAGGTCCTCAAGCTGGCTAAAAATTTCAATTATTCTTCTATATTGTACACATTTAAGTACTTCCCAGTAAGTACGCCCATCCCTCTCCAAACACCAGTTGGTTACTATGGAGACATAAATGTAGGCTGGAAAGTCATCAGGCCACTAATTGATACAGACAGTCAATTAGGGCTTCAAAGGAGCTGGCTCAGTGTTTTACACATAGAGAACATGGGAGAAAGATTATAGTGTGTTCTGGCATATTCTCTGTTGCTTCATTGTAGACCAGAGCTATATATGCTACTGGATGGTTTCTACAGAAACGAAGCAGGTTTCTCACTGTTTGCTAACGGGAAGGTAGCCTTATGGGAACAATGATATTGTGCGTTTTGAACCTATTAGCTTTCCCTTTCTAAAGTTCCAGACTGAACCAATTCCGACCCTGTTCAGGTCAAAAGTCTTCTTAATCTCTGTGTTATGCTGATCAAACCTCCAACTGTCGGGTCAAATTATTTCCATTGCGCCAGTTCTATTTGTGATTAATTAAAATTTCTTCTTGATTGCATACAGTTCTTTTAAATGTATAATCCCTTTATTGTGTAGTGAATTGAGAATATGGTCCTAATTTAAAAACAAATACTCATGTAGACCTCTCCATATGATGTAAGCCATCAATTTTAGTAAAGAAAGAAAAATAAAACATTTTACTATTTTTGCATGAAAATATGAGTGCAATAACCAAGAGAAAATTATACATGACTTGCCTATCATTGCAGATTACAAGAATTAATTAAAGGGGGAAAATGCTTAATGTAAATAAAATGTATATCCAGAAAGCCTTGATTCCAGATTTTTATCCAGCGGCATTTTAGTTTTAGAAAAAATAATCAAAGCTGAAACTACATGGAAAATTTTAAAAGGTGGCAAATTCTCTCATTAGACTACAGGAATTTGAAAATTCATGTTAATTTTCCTTCAGGTTATCCTATAATTTAAATGAAGAATTGCTCTGAAGTTTTGTTTTCTCTGTATAACTCTATGGTGATTAACTACATGATCTTTTATGTCATATTTATTACGAGGGACAGGGTACCTTTCTGTTATTTTATTCATTTTCGACTTGCCAGAAAACATGTATAAGTGAAAGCCTTGCACACGACTGTGTCATTATTTAGAAGTCTGCTGCTGCTGCTAAGTCACTTCAGTCGTGTCCGACTCTGTGCAACCCCATAGACGGCAGCCCACCAGGCTCTCCTGCCCCTGGGATTCTCCAGGCAAGAACACTGGAGTGGGTTGCCATTTCCTTCCGCAATGCATGAAAGTGAAAAGTGAAAGTGAAGTCGCTCAGTCGTGTCCGACTCTAGCGACCCCATGGACTACAGCCTACCAGGCTCCTCCATCCACGGGATTTTCCAGGCAAGAGTACTGGAGTGGGGTGCCATTGCCTTCTCTGATTTAGAAGTCTAGGAAACATCAACCCTTTCCAAAAAGAAACTTGACTTTTCTAATCCTTAACAGGTCTCAAAAATCCATTTATAAAAGAAAGCAGTTGAATTAAGAAGTACAAATAACTAGAGTTTTGCTGAGAACAGCAAAGCTGGCAATGGACTAGGCACTGAGCAACATTTGAGTTCCCCTGCGAAGGGCAGCAGGCAAAGAGATGAAAGGTGGAAGAAAAGAGGCAGGAAAAGGTGGGTAAGAGGTCCCCAGAGAGGGACTAGCAAGAAACAAAACCAAAAATGATGTACAAGAAGTCCTCAAGGCAGGCCAAGGAAAAGGTGAGCTCATGAAAGATGGGGAGACCTCTCAGATAAAAGAGGAGGGAGAGAGTTTCTGAGACTGGGGCAACAGAGAGGGACCTGCCAGCACCAGGAGGGTGGGAGAGAAGTCACGTGGTCCTGGGTAGGGCACTCAAAGCCTGAGTGAAGAAGAATCCATTTATAATATTTGTACTGAAACATTGCTGTCCTTCCATAAAGCACAATAGATAATGTAAGAAATGGTAGGAAGGGGAGGACGAATGTGTTGCTTGGCTATAACATCTGTTCATAATGGAACTAAAGAGGGCTCTGTTACTCGTTAACTGTGAGATCTTGGAGAAGTTTATTAACCTCTCTGAGCTTCCATGCTGCTGTTGCTGCTAAGTCGCTGCTGTTGCTGCTAAGTCGCTTCAGTTGTGTCTGACTCTGTGCGACCCCATAGACCCCTCAGCCCACCAGGCTCCCCCGTCCCTGGGATTCTCCAGGCAAGAACACTGGAGTGGGTTGCCATTTCTTTCTCCAATGCATGAAAGTGAAAAGTGAAGTTGCTCAGTCGTGTCCGACCCTCAGCGACCCCATGGACTGCAGCCTTCCAGGCTCCTCCGTCCATGGGATTTTCTAGGCAAGATTACTGGAGTGGGGTGCCATTGCCTTCTCCACTGAGCTTCCATAGCCTCATATATAAAATGTGTATATAATGGAGCGGGCGTGCATGCTGAGTCACTTCAGTCCTGTCTAACTCTTTGCAACTCCGTGGACTGTAGCCCAGCAGGCTCCTCTGTTTATGTGATTTCCCAGGCAAGAATACTAGAGTGGATTGCCATTTCCTTCTCCAGGGGATCTTCTCGACCTAGGAATCAAACCCACATTTCCTGCATTACAGGTGGATCCTTCATGGACTGAGCCACCAGGGAAGCCCAACAGGAACTTATCTGACCTCAAGCAGGAGGCAGAGTGTCTACATTCTGTTCCACTCTAACGGAGTGGAAGAGGTAGGGATGGGCCTCCTCCTTTCATGGGGAGCCTTTCCTCAAATGTCTGGAGACCCTTTATTGTTCATATATGTACAAGAAATATAAGAGCAGCTTTAATGGCCTCACTAGGTGAGTAGCTCAAACAGTAAAGAATCTGCCTGCAAAGCAGACCTGTGTTCAATCCCTGGGTTGGGAAGATGCCCTGGAGAAGGGTATGGCAACTCTTTCCAGTATTTTTGCCTGGACAGTTCCATGGACAGAGGAGCCTGGTGGGTTCCAGTCCATGGGTTAGCAAAGAGTCGGATACTATTGAGCAACTAACACTTTCATACTTATGCTCAAGAAGTAGGCATTAAAGCTGAGAACAAGTTCTAGGTGTATTGGAATGTTGTCAGTGGGCTATAGAGTGATGAGTTGCAGGTCAGACTTTGTTTAAGAACCTTTCAGGTATCAGAATATGGAAGTATTTTCTTTGGACCATTGTTTCTTCAGAGAAGGATCAGTTGCTTGCCTGGGGTATAGCTCAGCTACCAGCAAACTTGACATTGATATGAAAAGGAGCTGGAAATGTTGGTAATGTTCAGTATATCCTGATATATGACCTGTTATTTTTATTTAAGCCCTTATGTCTAACCTTCTCTATCTAGAGAACCTGTGTGGAGTACTTTGAATAAAATTGCTCTAAAGAAAACATATGGTCTCTCCTAGAGAAACAGCAGTAGGAATCCCAGTAAACATGGTTAAATTGTGACCTTAGAGGTCTAACTGCTTCCAATATAAACTTTTAAACAATCCACCTGTTTCCAGATCTTTGTTCTAACTTTATATTCAAAAGCCTTTTATGTTTATTATTTCATGTTTGAGGGTTTTGAAGTGAATCAGCCACTGGTTTGATATTCTCTGTGTAAGCATTTAATTATGACCCTTCTTCATTTTTCTGAATCATTTGCTATTGTGCTGTCTAATTTTCATGTTTGTAAATTAGGGAGAGATTATAAACTCTGACAAATTATAACAAAATGTCACTTAGGGTTGTATTTCTCCTTTTCCTTTCTGCAAGGGTGAATTCTGAAAGAAGAGGGTAGATATATTTTCACTCCTTTTATTAAACTTGGAATTCTCCTTCTGGCATACTTTTAATCAAGAATGCATTGATTCAGTAAAAACTAAAGTACTTTTAAAAATAAAATGAATTAAATTCCAGTGTAACATTATTGACAGATTTTACAGTTAATTTCAAATATTTCCACCCAGAGCATCTTACTATACACAGCATTTATACAGCATATTTTCTGACTTGGAAACCCTTCAAGTGTATTTTTCACTCAGAAATATTTACTGTTTATGATTTCATAAAAACATAACTTTAAATAGAAAGAGCAGACATTATGGACTGTAAAACTACAGTCTTCTTTGACATGAAGAAAGATGATATGAAACATCATCTCTAAAAATGCTTCTTATTTTACATAAATAAAAAGAAAATGTGTAATCTGTACATACTTTCAATCATCACTAACTTAGAAAAATAGGGAAATACATATTTAAAATTCTTGATTTGATCTTGCTTGAAAACTCAAAAAATCCATCATATACTATAATCCATCATATACTATACATTCACAGATGGCAGCAGACAATAGGAACTGAATAAAGTGTCACCTTTATCACCAGAGGTGCTTTTCCTCTCCCTACAATCCCCACCTCTTCTTTTTTTTTTTTTTTTTTTTAAGATCTTTATTTATTTATTTATTTTACTTTACAATATTGTATTGGTTTTGCCATATATCAACATGAATCCATCACGGGTGTACACGTATTCCCCCCTACCACCTCCCTCCCCATACCATCCCTCTGGGTCATCCCAGTGTACCAGCCCCAAGCTTCCTGTATCCTGCATTGAACCTGGACTGGTGATTCATTTCTTATATGATATTATATATGTTTCAATGCCATTCTCCCAAATCATACAGGGTTATCGTGACCATCTTTCTAAATTCCATATATATGCGTTAGTATACTGTATTGGTCTGGTATTCCCATCTCTTTCAGAATTTTCCACAGTTTATTATGATCTACACACTCAAAGGCTTTGGCATAGTCAATAAAGCAGAAATAGATGTTTTTCTGGAACTCTCTTGCTTTTTCCATGATCCAGCGGATGTTGGCAATTTGATCTCTGGTTCCTCTGCCTTTTCTAAAACCAGCTTGAACAGCAGGAAGTTCACGGTTCACATATTGCTGAAGCCTGGCTTGGAGAATTTTGAGCATTTCTTTACTAGCATGTGAGATGAGTGCAATTGTGCTGTAGTTTGACCATTCTTTGGCATTGCCTTTCTTTGGGATTGGGATGAAACCTGATCTTTTCCAATCTTGTGGCCACTGCTGAGTTTTCCAGATTTGCTGGCATATTGAGTGCAGCACTTTCACAGCATCATCTTTCAGGATTTGGAATAGCTCCACTGGAATTCCATCACCTCCACTAGCTTTGTTCGTAGTGATGCTTTCTAAGGCCCACTTGACTTCACATTCCAGGATGTCTGGCTCTAGGTCAGTGATCACACCATCGTGATTATCTGGGTCGTAAAGCTCTTTTTGTACAGTGCTTCAGTGTATTCTTGCCACCTCTTCTTAATATCTTCTGCTTCTGTTAAGTCCATACCATTTCTGTCCTTTATCGAGCCCATCTTTGCATGAAATGTTCTTTTGGTATCTCTGATTTTCTTGAATAGATCCCTAGTCTTTCCCATTCTGTTGTTTTCCTCTATTTCTTTGCATTGATCGCTGAAGACGGCTTTCTTATGTCTTCTTGCTATTCTTTGGAACTCTGCATTCAGATGTTTATATCTTTCTTTTTCTCGTTTGCTTTTTGCTTCTCTTCTTTTCACAGCTATTTGTAAGGCCTCCCCAGACAGCCATTTGGCTTTTTTGCATTTGTTTTCCATGGGGATGGTCTTGATCCCTGTCTCCTGTACAATGTCACGAACCTCATTCCATAGTTCATCAGGCACTCTATCTATCAGATCTAGGCCCTTAAATCTATTTCTCACTTCCACTGTATAATCATAAGGGATTTGATTTAGGTCATACCTGAATGGTCTAGTGGTTTTCCCTACGTTCTTCAATTTAAGTCTGAATTTGGCAATAAGGAGTTGATGGTCTGAGCCACAGTCAGCTCCTGGTCTTGTTTTTGCTGATTGTATAGAGCTTCTCCATCTTTGGCTGCAAAGAATAAAATCGATCTGATTTCAGTGTTGACCATCTGGTGATGTCCATGTATAGAGTCTTCTCTTGTGTTGTTGGAAGAGGATATTTGCTATGACCAGTGGATTTTCTTGGCAAAACTCTGTTAGTCTTTGCCCTGCTTCATTCCATATTCCAAGGCCAAATTTGCCTGTTACTCCAGGTGTTTCTTGACTTCCTACTTTTGCATTCCAGTCCCCTATAATGAAAAGGACATCTTTTTTGGGTGTTAGTTCTAAAAGGTCTTGTAGGTCTTCATAGAACCATTCAACTAGGAAGCAACAGTTAGAACTGGTCATGGAACAACAGACTGGTTCCAAATAGGAAAAGGAGTACGTCAAGGCTGTATATTGTCACCATGTTTATTTAACTTACATGCAGAGTACATCATGAGAAATGCTGGACTGGAAGAAACACAAGTTGGAATCAAGATTGCTGGGAGAAATATCAATAACCTCAGATATGCAGATGACACCACCCTTATGGCAGAAAGTGAAGAGGGGCTAAAAAGCCTCTTGATGAACGTGAAAGTGGAGAGTGAAAAGGTTGGCTTAAAGCTCAACATTCAGAAAACGAAGATCATGGCATCTGGTCCCATCACTACATGGGAAATAGATGGAGAAACAGTGGAAAATGTCAGACTTTATTTTTCTGGGCTCCAAAATCACTGCAGATGGTGACTGCAACCATGAAATTAAAAGACGCTTACTCCTTGGAAGGAAAGCTATGACCAACCTAGATAGCATATTCAAAAGCAGAGACATCACTTTGTCAACAAAGGTTCGCCTAGTCAAAGCTATGGTCTTTCCTGTGGTCATGTATGGATGTGAGAGTTGGACTATGAAGAAGGCTGAGCGCCGAAGAATTGATGCTTTTGAACTGTGGTGTTGGAGAAGACTCTTGAGAGTCCCTTGGACTGCAAGGAGATCCAACGAGTCCATTCTGAAGGAGATCAGCCCTGGGATTTCTTTGGAAGGAATGATGCTAAAGCTGAAACTCCAGTATTTTGGCCACCTCATGCGAAGAGTTGACTCATTGGAGAAGACTCTGATGCTGGGAGGGATTGGGGGCAGGAGGAGAAGGGGACGACAGAGGATGAGAAGGCTGGATGGCATCACTGACTCGATGGATGTGAGTCTGAGTGACCTCCGGGAGTTGGTGATGGACAGGGAGGCCTGGCGTGCTGCAGTTCATGGGGTCACAAAGAGTCGGACACGACTGAGCGACTGATCTGATCTGATACTGTATTGGTGGATGAAACTGGAGCCGATTATACAGAGTGAAGTAAGCCAGAAAGAAAAACCCCACCTCTTCTTATTGCCTAGCCCACCTTGGACATTACGTTATTTTCCTTCTCCTTACAGGGCAGAAACAACATCCTAAAGCTAATCTGTTCAATATTGAATTTGTACTTAGGATAGATTTTTCCCAAGAGGAAATGAATCAGCAAACATTGAAATTAAATTGTCTTATAGCAACCACTCTTATGTTGGCAGTTTTCCAAATACGATGGACAGAAAGTGAGTATTCTTTAAAACTCCCCCAGATTATTAGTTAACTCATCTCAAAGAATTAGTATTTATATCATAAAAATAATTGTGCTTTTCTTTCTGGTGTGAATAAATAATTATATATTTTAGAAAACTCATGTCTCTCACAGTTAGTGTCTTGTAAAAAAAAAATACACGTAAATGGAGTTAGCTCATCTGTTTGGTAGTTAGCTGAGAAATACTAATGTATATCAATGAAGCAATATCTAGAGAAATACAGAGAATTAATAGCAAAGAGGAAGCAACTATTCAGGTATCAAGTAGTCTGCTGCTTGATATCAAGCAGCTACTGCTGCTAAGTCACTCCAGTCGTGTCTGACTCTTGCGACCCCATAGACGGCAGCCCACCAGGCTTCCCCGTCCCTGGGATTCTCCAGACAAGAACACTGGAGTGGGTTGCCATTTCCTTCTCCAATGCATAAAAGTGAAAAGTGAAGTCACTCAGTTGTGTCTGACTCTTAGCAACCCCATGGACTGCAGCCCACCAGGCCCCTCCATCCATGGGACATTCCAGGCAAGAGTACTGGAGTGGGGTGCCACAGCCTTCTCCATGAAGTAGTCTAATAAGTAGTATATGTGGAAAGATGTGCTTATAAGAAGAAAGGAGGAGGAATAGATAGTCAGAAACATTCTAAAGCTGAATAAATCTTCAAATGCTAGAGATGTCATCAGTCTTTATTCCATTTCTCAAGATAAGTGAGTTTGTTCTGTTTTATCACAAGCCAGACATGTGATCAATACCAATTTTCAGTGTTGTGATGTATAAAATGCACCCAAACAAAATGCGTTGAATTAATAGACTAGCATAGCAAAAAGTGCCTGGGATACTGGCAGGCACACAGTTGGTATTTGAAAGATATCAATCCCTCTCCTCACCACTCTAATTCTCTTTATGCTTGCTCTAAGCTGAGTACACTTCTTGAGCAACATTTGAAGGCCCAGTCAAGTCCAGCCTTCTACTGTATGAGAAGCTGTCTCAATACTTGGTTTTTCCTCACTTGATAATCTAATTCTAGGTGCAGCATGTGATATAGGAATCCTATGATTTTTCTGAACTGAACTCCTCTTGCCTTCCTTTCTGGAAGGGTGCTATCTGAGCTTCTCAAGCTGAAATTCCCTCTGTTCCTTTTTCTTCCTTATCTCTGATTTAATTCCTAAACCTAGCCCACACCAGTACTTTTACCTGGAAAATCCCATGGATGGAGGAGCCTGGTAGGCTGCCGTCCATGGGGTTGCGAAGAGTCAGACACGACCGAGCGACCTCACTTTCACTTTTCACTTTCATGCACTGGAGAAGGAAATGGCAACCCACTCCAGTGCTCTTGCCTGGAGAATCCCAGGGACAGGGGAGCTTGGTGGGCTGCCGTCTATGGGGTCGCATAGAGTCGGACACGACTGAAGTGACTTAGCAGCAGCAGCAGACTCCCCATCCCCAATCATCAAAGGCTCCAGTGACTCCAGCAAGAGATAAGTGCCTATAATTCTCTTCAGTGTTTCGTGGAAAGTTCTATCCAATAAATGTTTTCCTCTAGCTCAGAAAAGCATGATAAGTTTTAAACAGTATCCAACAATTATATATTTTTCAGCAACATTAAGCTGTTCTGCATCCATCACCGATATAAAAATCTCTAAAGCCAACCTGTGCAAGAAATGTATTAATGAATAATATGCTTTTGCATTCAGTCTTTCATATGTTCAAAGACAATCAGTCCGGTTCTGCCTTTACCTCGGGCTGGGCCATCGGTCAAAATGACTTTTATTTGCTCTCATATATTAGAAAATTCAGTTAATTTTTAAAAGTTAATGTTGTAATTGAACTGGGATTTCTTGCATTGCAGGCGGATTCTTTACCAACTGACCTACCAGGGAAGCCCATGTGAAGCTACAGTTCCAAGTAATTTATCTTCTCCTTCTTGTTGGTGTTATTGAATTATGAAATACTTTGTTGTCATTGTTCAGTTGCTCAGTCATTTCTGATTCTTTGCAGTCCCATGGACTGCAGCACATCAGGCTTGCCTGCCCTTCACTATCTTCCATAGCTTGCTTGCTCAAACTTGTGTTCATTGAGTCGGTGATGCCATCCAACCATCTCACCCTCTGTCATCCCCTTTTCCTCCTGCCTTCAATCTTTCCCAGCATCAGTATGAAATACTGAACCCTCTTTATTCCTTGGGGTCTCAGCCTGAGCAGCACAGGAAGACCATGTCCACATAAAGCTGTGCCCAGATTCTCCCAGCATAGAAGATCTCTCTCAATGATACCCACTCTGCTCTCTCAAGTTTCCTTCCACTTCAAATTGCTTTCATCCACATGCTCAACCTTTTCATCATGTTCCATTCCCTCCTTGTCTTAATCAAAACCTCACTTTTCTTAAAAAAAAATTAAAACTTTGTTCCTACATATCTCTCTCTCAAGTTGATACTGCTCATTCTCATATGCTCCACATGTTACAGGGGCAAAACTATTGGATTAAATGTGCTTAGCTTAGCTTTCAGTTCTGTGGAGACCTTCAAGATTTTGTCCTAAAGAGCATCTGAAAGCTTTGATCCCAACTTACTGGAATCAAACTGCTTGACATTTATTTCCACTTATTGATTTTCTATCATCATGAAGGTGCCCTTTGAAGGTTCATGCCATTCCATAACATGCTACTCATGATGAAGAGATTAAATTTATCTCATCTTTTAGCAAAAATCATAGCTTTTACAAGGCTATTATGTAAAGCAGATTTTTCAGCCATGGTGCTATTAAAATTTGAGTTGGATAATTCTTTGATGGAAAGGACTGTTCTGTGTACTGTGGGAGATTTAACAGCATCTCAGTCCTTTATCTACTGGATGCCGGCAGCATCTCTCCCCACAATTTTAGTGACAATCAGGATTATCTCCAGACATTGCCAATGTCCTGTGAGTGGAAAACTCCCCTGGTTAAGATCTACTGGCATAAAGAAATAATTTTTTAAAATTAATTATTTCCATTATGAAATTTATAAACATGAACTGACATACTAATTCAGAGTGCAGATGCAGAAGGGAAGAGCAACAAAATATTAAGGATCATTAAACATATAAGCCTGAAAAGTTGGTCGTATTGAATTCCTAAAACAATAGATGCATTAAAAGATTTTAGAAGGCTCTATTCAAGTTAATGTGTCTGAAATTAAGGAATAAATTCATTTCATACTCATAAATTCATTTCATAATCATATATTCACTTCATCTATTCTTAGAATTACAAATGGATTTGATTTGGTTATTATCATTTTTTCAGATGCTCTTAAATAAAAAAGCAAAGAACCATTTAAATGGCTTCAACATAATGGATCAGAGACAAATAAAAGTATTCAATTGTAAAAGTATTAGATTGAAAAATGATAGTAACTGCATCGTTATCTTTTCTTAATATGCCACTTATTGTAAAAAAAAAAAAACAGTGATTTATAATAACCTACTTATTTCATGACATATCATACTCTCAAAATCAAGATCTGAATCCTAATTGAATACAGAATAATGCTGTGTACAAAGTGATCAAATGCCATAAATATCAGATGATGAAGATGAAGTGTGAAGTCAAAGTAACTAAGTGTCCTCCAAGTACATAATTCGTCTTTTATTTTATTGTAATAATTTTTCAAATAAGTAACAGTTATCATACTCGAGGGAGAAGGCAATGGCACCCCACTCCAGTACTCTTGCCTGGAAAATCCCATGGACGGAGGAGCCTGGTAGGCTGCAGTCCACGGGGTCGCTAAAAGTCAGGCACGACTGAGTGACTTCACTTTAATTTTTCACTTTTATGCATTGAGAAGGAAATGGCAACCCACTCCAGTGTTCTTGCCTGCAGAATCCCAGGGACAGAGGAGCCTAGTGGGCTGCCGTCTCTGGGGTGCCACAGAGTCGGACACGACTGAAGCAGCGTAGCAGCAGCAGCAGCAGCATACTCGAACTATAAGTTGTACCATGAAGTTAGAATTCTGTGCTGTCCAAATCAACTTCTCAAATATTTGTTGTTCAGTCACTAAGATGTGTCCAGCTCTTTGCAGCTCCATGAACCGCAGCACACTAGGCTTGTCTGTCCTCTTTCTCCCAGAGTTTGCTCAAACTCATGTCCATTGATTTGGTGATGCCATCCAACCATCTCATCCTCTGTCACCCCTTTCTCCTCCTGCCCTCAATCCTTCCCAGCATCAGGGTCTTTTCCAATATGTTGGGTCTTTTTCAATGTGTCAGCCCTTAATATCAGGTGGCCAGAGTATTGGAGCTTCAGCTTCAGCATCAGTTCTTCCAATGAATATTCAGAGTTGATTTCCTTCAGGATGGACTTGTTGGATCTCCTTGCAGTCCAAGGGACTCTCAAAACTCTTGTCCAGCACCACAGTTCAAAAGCATCAATTCTTTGGTGCTCAGCCTTCTTTATGGTCCAACTTTAACATCCATAGATGACCACTAGAAAAACCATAACTTTGACCTTTGTAGGCAAAGTAATGTCTCTGCTTTTTAATATGCTATCTAGGTTGGTCATAGCTTTTCTTTCAAGGAGCAAGTGTCTTTTAGTTTCATGGCTGCAGTCACCGTCCACAGTGATTTTGGAGCCCAAGAAAATAAAATCTGCCACTGTTCCCATTTTTTTTCCTATCTATTTGCTGTGAAGCAAGGGGACTGGATGCCATGATATTAGCTTTTTTAATTTTTTGAAAGTTAGAATTACTTTTAAAATCAAATATTCTGAAGTACATTAGTGGTGCCAACTCACTCTGTAGCTGATTCAGCTGGAGAGTTATGACTCATTCCTTCTTTTCTTCCTTGACTTGGGCTTTTCTATTGTGTAGGAGGATGGATCCACTCCTGGTTACAATAGTGTGTGCACAGGATAACAAAATATCAAGAAAACTCTTTTTAAGCTGCTCACATATCCCTTCTCTTTCATGATAAATATAAACACAGTTAAAGGTGAACAATTTACTTATTAAATTTATGGTTTGATTTACATGGGGCCAAATATGTGAATTTTATGTTCACTCCAAAGTTCTCATATAAATGTGGTTTGGATAACACTAAAGAAATTATCTACTTTGGTTTTATCACACTCGTTCTAGAGGAAAATATCCAAAAGTGGTTTTATTAAATTGACAGATGATTCCTGTGTAGTATTTAATTTATCTTCATTGTTAATTAATAATAACAAGCAGGTCTAGTATTTAAGTGAAAAGACAAATGGAGATCTTTAATTTAAAAAAAACTAATACAAGTGATTTAATGGTTCAACTATTCCTGCGATGCAATCCATTCATTATAAAGTGAATTCTTATTTATACGAAAATTTTTTATTTTTCTTAATTTTTAATTTTTGACTATACAAAAATGTGAATTGATTTATCCACAATCAGAAGTCTTAAGTGCAAAGGGAAGTGTGGCATGTTTGTTTATAACTTAACTTTTGAGTTAAATCTATATGTGGATCTTGATTCTACCATTTCTTAGTTCTGTACACTTAAAAAATATCCAAAAACCCCAACACTCTCATCTGTAAGGTGAGACAGCATCTTGGGCCACTGAGAGAATTAAAATGACATCACTTTTTAAAGTGCTTAGCATGGTGACTGGTATAGAGTAATCTATCAATAATTGTTTTTATTATTGCAATTTTTGTAAAAATTAATTGAAATTATTATTTATTGCATGTAAAAGCATATATTTACATTACTTAATTTTCCTATATTACTACATGAGACACAACTTAAAAAATCATTGAATTTGTAAAGCTAGCTTCATATTTTTATCTATTGTGTATTGAAATATAATTGACTTACAATATATTAGTTTCAGGAGTATTCAGTTCACTTCAGTCACTCACTCATGTCCGACTATTTAAGACCCCATGGACTGCAGCACACCTGGCCTTCCAGTCCATAACCAACTCCTGGAGCTTACCCAAACTCAGATCCATTGAGTCAGTGACGCCATCCAACTATCTCATCCTCTGTCATCCCCTTCTCCTCCAGCCCTCAATCTTCCTCAGCATCAGGATATTTTCAAATGAGTCAGCTCTTCGCCTCAGGTGGCCAAAGTATTGGAGTTTCAGCCTCAGCATCAGTCCTTCCAATGAACACCCAGGACTGATCTCCTTTAGAATGGACTGGTTGGATCTCCTTGTTATCCAAGGGACTCTCAAGAGTCTTCTTCAACACCACAGTTCAAAAGCATCAACTCTGCAGCACTCAGTTTTCTTTACAGTCCAACTCTCACATCCATACATGACCACAGGAAAAATCATAGCTTTGAATAGATGGACCTTTGTTGGCAAAGTAATGTCTCTGCTTTTGAATATGCTATCTAGGTTGGTCATAACTTTTCTTCCAAGGAGTTGCTGCTGCTGCTGAGTTGCTGCTGCTGCTAATTCGCTTCAGTCGTGTCTGACTCTGTGCGACCCCATAGACGGCAGCCCACCAGGCTCTGCCATCCCTGGGATTCTCCAGGCAAGAACACTGGAGTGGGTTGCCTTTGCCTTCTCCATTGTGTGAAAGTAAAAAGTGAAAGTGAAGTTGCTCAGTCGCATCCAACTCGTAGCGACCCCATGGACTGCAGCCTACCAGGCTCCTCTGTCCATGGGATTTTCCAGGCAAGAGTACTGGAGTGGCTTGCCATTGCCTTCTCCGTAAGCATCTTTTAATTTCATGGCTGCAGTCACCATCTGCAGTGATTTTGGAGCCCAGAAAAATAAAGTCTGACACTGTTTCCACTGTTTCCCCATCTATTTCCCATGAAGTGATGGGACCAGATGCCATGATCTTCGTTTTCTGAATGTTGAGCTTTAAGCTAAATTTTTCACTCTCCTCTTTCACTTTCATCAAGAGGGTCTTTAGTTCCTCTTCACTTTCTGCCATAAGGGTGGTGTCATCTGAATGTCTGAGGTTATTCATATTTCTCCCAGCAATCTTGATTCCAGCTTGTGCTTCTTCCAGTCTAGCGTTTCTCATGATGTACTCTGCATAGAAGTTAAATAACCAGGGTGACAATATACAGCCTTGACATACTCCTTTTCCTATTTGGAACCAGTCTGTTGTTCCATGTCCAGTTCTAACTGTTGTTTCCTGACTTGCATACAGATTTCTCAAGAGGCAGATCAGGTGGTCTGGTATTCTCATTTCTTTCAGAATTTTCCACAGTTTATTGTGATCCACACAGTCAAAGGCTTTGGCGTAGTCAATAAAGCAGAAATATATGTTTTTCTGGAACTCTCTTGCTTTTTTGATGATCCAGTGGATATTGGAAATTTGATCTTTGGTTTTTCTGCCTTTTCTAAAACCGTCTTGAACATCCAGAAGTTCACAGTTCACATATTGCTGAAGCCTGGCTTTGAGCATTACTTCGATAGCGTGTGAGATGAGTGCAATTGTTTGGTAGCTTGAACATTCTTTGGCATTGCCTTTCTATGGGACTGGAATGAAAACTTACCTTTTCCAGTCCTTGTAGCCACTGCTGAGTTTTCCAAATTTGCTGGCATACTGAGTGCAGCACTTTCGCAGCATCATCATTTAGGACTTGAAATAGCTCAACTGGAACTCCATTACCTCCACTAGCTTTGTTCATAGTGATGCTTCCTAAGGCCAACTTGACTTTGCATTCCAGGATGTCTGGCTCTAGGTGAGTGATCACACCATTGTGATTATCTAGATCATGAAGATCTTTTTTGTTCAGTTCTTCTGTGTATTCTTGCCGCCTCTTCTTAATATCTTCTGCTTCTGTTAGGTCCATATCATTTCTGTCCTTTATTGACCCCATCTTTGCATGAAATGTTCCCTTGGTATCTAATTTTTTTTAAAGAGATCTCTAGTCTTTCCCATTCTATTATTTTCCTCTTTTTATTTGCACTGATCACTGAGGAAGTCTTTCTTATCTCTCCTTGCTATTCTTTGGAACTCTGCATTCAAATGTGTGTATCTTTGCTTTTCTCCTTTGCTTTTGGTTTTTCTTCTTTTCACAGATATGTGTAAGGCCTCCTCAGACAGCCATTTTGCTTTTTTGCATTTCTTTTTCTTGAGGATGGTCTTGATCACTGTCTCCTGTACAATGTCATGAACCTCCATTCATAGTTCATCAGGTACTCTGTCTATCAGATCTAGTCCCTTAAATCTATTTCTCACTTCCACTGCATAATCATTAGGGATTTGATTTAGGGCATACCTGAATGGTCTAGTTGTTTCTCCCACTTTCTTCAATTTAAGTCTGAATTTGTCAATGAGGAGTTTATGATCTGGGTTGTAGTCATCAAGTCCCAATCTTGTTTTTGCTGACTGTAGAGATTCTCCATCTTTGGCTGCAAAGAATATAATCAATCTGATTTCAGTGTTGGCCATCTGGTGATGTCCATGTGTAGAATCTTCTCTTGTGTTGGTGGAAGAGGTTGTTTGCTGTGACTAGTGCGTTCTCTTGACAAAACTCTATTAGTCTTTGCTGTGCTTCATTCTGTACTCTAAGGCCAAATTTGCCAGTTATTCCAGGTGTTTCTTGACTTCCTTCTTTTGCATTCTAGTCTCCTATAATGAAAAAGACATCTTTTGGGGGTGTTAGTTATAAAAGGTCTTGTAGGTCTTCATAGAACCATTTAACTTCAGCTTCTTCAGTGTTACTGGTTGGGGTATAGACTTGGATTACTGTGATATTGAATGGTTTGTCTTGGAAATAAACAGAGATCATTCTGTCATTTTTGAGATTGCATCCAAGTACTGCATTTAGGACTCTTTTGTTGACCATGATGGCTACTCCATTTCTTCTAAGGGATTTCTGCCCACAGTAGTAGATATAATGGTCATCTGAATTAAATTCACCCATTCCAGTCCATTTTAGTTCACTGATTCCTAGAATGTCAACATTCACCCATGCCATCTCTTGTTTGACCACTTCCAATTTGCCTTGATTCATGGACCTAACATTCCAGGTTCCTATGCAATATTGCTCTTTACAGCATCAGACCTTGCTTATGTCACCAGACACATCCACAGCTGGGTGTTGTTTTTGCTTTGGCTCCATCTTTTTCATCCTTTCTGGAGCTATTTCTCCACTGATCTCCAGTAGCATATTGGGCACCTACTGACCTGGGGAGTTCTTCTTTCAGTGTCCTATCCTTTTGCCTCTTCATACAGTTCATGGGGTTCTCAAGGCAAAAATACTGAAGTGGTTTGCCATTCCCTTCTCCAGTGGACCACATTTTGTCAGAACTCTCCACCATGACCCGTCTGTCTTAGGTGGCCCTACAAGGCATGGCTTAGTTTCATTGAGTTAGACAAGGCTGTGGTCTATGTGATCAGATTGGCTAGTTTAGGAGTATAGCATAGTGATTTTACACATTATACTGCATTAAAATTCATTACAGGATAATGGCTATAACTCCTTGTGCTGTACAGTGTATCCTTGTTTGTGTATCTATTTTATGCATAGTAACTTCTATCTCTGCACTTCTTTTGTGGCTCAGCTGGTAAAGAATCTGCCTGCAATGCAGGAGATATGGGTTTGATCCCTGGGTGGGAAGATCCCCTGCAGAAGTGAAAGTCTATCCACTCCAGTATTCTGACCTGGAGAATTCCGTAGACTGTAGTCCATGGGGTCTCAAAGAGTCAGACACAACTGAGCTTTCACTTTCACTTTCAACTTGTATCTCTGAATCCTAGCTTTATAGCTTTAAATCCTAGTTTAAGTGGCTTTATACATTAATATTGATTATGCTAATTCTATTGGTTTCTAGTCATCTTATGTAATATTTATGTTCTATTCTATTTTGATTTACATAGACTTTTTTTTAATTCAGAAAAGCTAGTGAGTTTTATCAAATTCTGTTTCAGTTTCTGGTAATAAGACCATATTGATCTATTTTTATTTGTCCTAAAATAAATTATGCTGAGATTAGTAATATTGAATAATCACTCAAAAAGTTATAAGCTTAAAATCTTGCTCACTTTTTCCATTATATTCTAGATAATGTGATTTTGGTTTTTTTTTTTCCTTTATCTTAGTTCTTTTTTAAGTATTATTCTTTATTTTAAGATGCTTAAGTCTTGGCATGTATGTGCTTAATTTTATTTTACTTAATTTCAAGTGATAATGGCCAATGCTGAGGCAGTGTAGCCTGCATCTAGTAGAATTCATTGAAGTTTTCGAAGAGAGATCAATATAGGGCCAATTTAATATATTTTTAAAGAAATAAGAGATAAATCATTTTTACACAGCAATACTTATTTACTCATTCTTTATCATTGTATATATATAATACTGCCTATTGATTTTATGATTTGACATTTTCATATTCTTTATTGTTTCATTTTCTATATACTCATTAGTACTGAAGAATAAATATCAAACCTCTCATTGAGTGAAAGTGTTAGTCACTCAGTTGTGTCCGACTCTTTGCGACCCCATGAACTGTAGCCCACCAAATTCCTCTGTCCATAGGAGTCTACAAGCAAGAATACTGGAGTGGGTTGCCCTTCCCTTCTCCAGGGCATCTTCCCAATCCAGGAATCAAACCCCAGGTCTCCTGCATTGCAGGCAAATTCTTTACTGTCTGAGCTTCCAGGGAAGTGCAAACCTCTCATTACAGCTGTATTTTTTTCATTTTAAGATGTCATTTCTTTTTCTAAATATGTTGAAAGAGCTTGTATTTCTAGACTTCTTTATATATACATGCGTTACCATGAAACTAATGGAAAATTTATTTTTTATTATATATGCCATGGGAATTATACCTTATTATTGATTTTTTGCTTCCCTGGTGGCTCAGATGGTAAAGCGTCTGCCTGCAATATGGGAGACCTGGGTTCAATCCCTGAGTTGAGAAGATCCCCTAGAGAAGGAAATGGCAACCCACACCAGTGCCCTTGCCTGGAAAATCCCATGGACAGAGGAGCCTGATAGGCTACAGTCCACAGGGTTGCAAAGAGTTGGACACAACTGAGTGACTTCACTTTCTTTCACTTCATTGATTTTTAATCCCTCTTCAGATCAGATCAGTTGCTCAGTCATGTCTGACTCTTTGAGACCCCATGAATCGCAGCACACCAGGCCTCCCTGTCCATCACCAACTCCCGGAGATCACGCAGACTCACATCCATTGAGTCAGTGATGCCATCCAGCCATCTCATCCTCTGTCATCCCCTTCTTCTCCTATCCCCAATCCCTCCCAGCATCAGAGTCTCCTTCAATGAGTCAACTCTTCGCATGAGGTGACAAAAGTACTGGAGTTTCAGCTTTAGCATCATTCCTTCCAAAGAAATCCCAGGGTTGATCTCCTTCAGAATGGACTGCTTGGATCTCCTTGCAGCCCAAGGGACTCTCAAGAGTCTTCTCCAACACCACAGTTCAAAAGCATCAATTCTTCGGCGCTCAGCCTTCTTCATAGTCCAGCTCTCACATCCATACATGACCACTGGAAAAACCATAGCCTTGACTAGATGAACCTGTGTTCGCAAAGCAATGTCTCTGCTTTTGAATATGCTATCTAGGTTGGTCATAACTTTCCTTCCAAGGAGTAAGCGTCTTTTAATTTCATGGCTGCAGTCACCATCTGCAGTGATTTTGGAGCCCAGAAAAATAAAGTCTGACACTGTTTCCACTGTTTCCCCATCTATTTCCCATGAAGTGATGGGACCAGATGCCATGATCTTCGTTTTCTTAATGTTGAGCTTTAAGCCAACTTTTTCACTCTCCACTTTCACTTTCATCAAGAGGCTTTTGAGTTCCTCTTCACTTTCTGCCATAAGGGTGGTGTCATCTGCATATCTGAGGTTATTGATATTTCTCCCAGCAATCTTGATTCCAACTTGTGTTTCTTCCAGTCCAGAGTTTCTCATGATGTACTCTGCATAGAAGTTAAATAACCAGGGTGACAATATACAGCCTTGACGTACTCCTTTTTCCTATTTGGAACCAGTCTGTTGTTCCATGTCCAGTTCTAACTGTTGCTTCCTGACCTGCATACAAATTTCTCAAGAGGCAGATCAGGTGGTATGGTATTCCCATCTCTTTCAGAATTTTCCACAGTTTATTGTGATCCACACAGCCAAATGCTTTGGCAGAGTCAATAAAGCAGAAATAGATGTTTTTCTGGAACTCGCTTGCTTTTTCCATGATCCAGCGGATGTTGGCAATTTGATCTCTGGTTCCTCTGCCTTTTCTAAAACCAGCTTGAACATCAGGAAGTTCACAGTTCACATATTGCTGAAGCCTGGCTTGGAGAATTTTGAGCATTACTTTACTAGCGTGTGAGATGAGTGCAATTGTGTGGCAATTTCTCTTCAGCCTCTATCAATATTGCATTCTTGTATTTTATTTGGAATTTCATGAAAATACACAGATGTACCCATATTTTTATCCCATTTTTAATCATGTATACAAAAATATAACTTTATTGTTTGCATATTACTAAGCAGGGATACAGTTTTACTGTCTTCCTTATGGACGGACAATTGTACTAGCACTATTTGTTTTTTAATAATCCATCTTCTATCCAGTTTTAATTTTCCTCTCTGAGCTATCAAAATTCTGCATGTGTGTTAGCCTGTTTCTGAGTTCTCTCTCTTATTTGTGTGCACCTACCCCTGTTCTTGTGCAACATTTTTGAATTATCTTAACTTGATATATTTTGAAACCTGAGATCCAGTGCTGCTCTGAGGTAGTTCACAAATGGATGTAGTATCTTTTCTCTTGTCTTATACAGAGGTACAGAGATGAGTACATCTCTTGGATTGGTCCTTCCCTAGGAAGGACACATACTAGCATAGTATCTAGCATTCAAAATTTTCCCTTCAGAATGAGCTAAATACCTTTTCAATATTTCTTACCTCTGGACCCCTTTTATTTTCTTGATACTTTATGTTGTTAGATCAGGAACCAGACTGATGAAAAGAATTTCCTGAAGTCTTCTGGAGAGAGAAGTCAGAAAGACTTACTCACTGAGATATGTGAGCAGGAGGAAATTATTTATACTGGGCTAGGGGTCCAGTTTTTGTTGTTGTTCAGTCAAAAAATCATGTCTGACTCTTTCGTGGCCCCGTGGACTGTAGCCTGCCAGGTTCCTCTGTCCAGGGGATTTCCCAGGCAAGAATACTAGAGTGGGTTGCCATTTCCTTCTCCAGAGAATCTTCCCAACCCAGGGATCAAACCCACATCTTCTGCACTGGCAAGCAGATTCTTTACCACAGAGCCACTAGGGAAGTTCTAATAACATAAAGTATCAAGAAAATAAAATCAGGCGACTAAGAGGATATTTATAGTGTGAGGTGAATATCAAAGAAATAACGCTAGATCCCTTGAGGGTCATAACCTGTAGAAAGAAACACGATGGTGGACCTGCAAGATAGAGCCCTGCTGCTGCTGCTGCTGCTAAGTCACTTCAGTCATGTCCGACTCTGTGTGACCCCATAGACGGCAACCCACCAGGCTCTCCCATCCCTGGGATTCTCCGGGAAGGAGGAGGATAAATTGGAGGCAGTAAGTATACAAGTCAAAGCTGGAGATGACCAGTCAGTCTCTTCTATCTTCATTACAAACTCTCTCAATCAGCAGGGGATCCCTAGTATTGCAAGATATATACTTCAGTCTTTGGATGATAGAACCATCTAAGGAAATGAATATATTAATAAGCATCTTCTTGTTATATCCATTAAGCTTTGCATGGAAGAAATTTTCTTTTGCTGTCACCACTCTTACTCATAGGAGGCTTCATAGGGAAAAACATAATTATAACATTTTGAGATTAAATCTGTAAACTCAGTGTCCTATAAATTTTCATGCATGAAGGGAAATTATGTCTCCAATCTTCTCTATTTTAAAAATCTCTAATCAAGTAAATATCATACTTGACTGCATTATAATAACCTACATCCTTACCAGAGAGATGGAAAAGAGAGGTTAGCATTTGATCATTACTTCAAAATGTTACTTTTTTGTATTTATATGCTCCCAAAAAATCATTTATCTATATTGTTCCAGGCCCATATATAGCTTTGAAAACTGATATGTCTTGTTGTTGTTGTTCAGTCTCTAAGTCATGTCCAACTCCTTACAACCCCATGGATTACAGCACACCAGGCTTCCCTGTCCTTCAGCATTTCTCAGAGTCTGCACGAACTCATGTCCATTGAGTTGGTGATGCCATCCAACCTCTGTCATTCTTTTCCTGCCTTCAGTCTTTCCCATCATCTGGGTCTTTTCCAATGAATCAGTTCTTTTCATCAGATGGTCTAAGTATTGGAGCTTCAGCTTCAGCATCAATCCTTCCAATGAATATTCAGGGTTGATTTCCTTTAGGATTGACTGGTTTGATCTCCTTGCTGTCTGATGAACTCTCAAAAGTCTTCTCCAGCACCACAGTTTGAAAGCATCAGTCCTTCAGCATTCAGCCTTTGTTATGGTCCAACTCTCACATCTGTACATGACTGCTGGAAAAACCATAGCTTTGACTATACAGGACTTTTTCAGCAAAGTGGTGTCTCCATTTTTTAATATGCTGTCTAGATCTGTCATAGCTTTTCTTCCAAGGAGCAAGCATGTAATCATCATCTGCAATGCTTTTAGAGCCCAAGAACATAAAAATCTATCACTCTTTCCCCATCTATTTGCCATGAAATGATGGGACCAGATGCCATAATCTTCCTTTTTTGGATTTTTATTTTTTTTACTTTCATTATTATTATTATTTATTGCATACCTAAGATGTTGTTCAAATAGTAAAAGATACAGTTCTTTCAAGAGGCTTATGCATTGGTGACTAAGGTAGCTGAATATTTTTGGTGGGGTTTTTCCAAATTATTCTAGTTCTTCTTTTTGTTTCTATAAATGAACTTAAGGAAAGTATTAGTATTCAGTCTTTATAACAGCAGGGTAGTTTTTAAAATAGCAATTCTCAGAACGTGATCTGTGGACCCCTGAAAGTCTCCAAGATCCTTTTAGGGGATTTGCAATATCAAAACTACTTTCAAAATAATGGATGTTGAGTTTTACTCTCCTCTTCCACCTTCATCAAAGAGCTCTTTAGTTCCTCTTCATTTTCTGTCATTAGGGTGGTATCATATGCATATCTGAGGTTGTCGATATTTTTTCCTGCAATCTTGATTCCAGCTTGTGATTCATCCAGCCTGGCATTTCGCATGATGTACTCTGCATTTAAGTTAAATATGCAGGGTGACAATACACAGCCTTGACATAGTCCTTTCCCAAGTTGGAACCAGTCCATTGTTCCATGTATGGTTCTAATTGTTGCTTAAATAGCTTTGAAAACTAAATATCTATCTCAAATCATATAACCAACAGTTAATAGAGATAGCATCACTTTTATTTCCTTTGCTTACTGAATTTATTGTTTGTTAAAATTACCAATCCTATGTAAATTACCTTGGCCTGGTCTTATAGAAAATTTTGGAGTAATATTTAATTAATTTAAATAACCTTATATTAAATAAGTTCATATGTACAGACCATCTCTCAAATATCATTTACTTTGTGTTACTTTGTTAAATATATGGAAAAAAATGAATTACAAGGCTCTAGGATTGGAAGAAAATAAATTAAATTAAGGTAGCATCACATTTATTTTCCTGCCATGCAGGTTGGTTGCTGATGAACTCAACTTTACAACAGGACTCAAAAGATGAAATTTACAAATAAATACTAAAAAAATTCAAATGTTTTTAAATATATGAATTTTTAAAAATGTATTTCCTCCATTTAAGAGTTCAACAATAATTCTCCCCCTCAGCAATTTAGAAATTTTAATGCACAAATAGATATGCATCTCAAAGTGTCAAAAGATTATTTTCATATGTTGGCAGTGTCAATCCATGCCTCTCTTTAAAAATTTGGAACTTGTTTTCTTCTAAGGCTGAGTGCAATTTGGAATAACTTTGTGTTAGCTACAAATAACAATCTTGCCAAGCCCTAGCAACCAGGCGCTGCTTTTGCAAAGGCCTTTGAAGAGTTTCTTTCACTGACTTTACCCCTCCTCTTACATGCACTTGGGTCCCTACCATCCCATTTTTTAAACTAGAGAGAGAGAAAGAAATGAAGAAAAAAGAGAGTAGAAAAAGGAAGAAAAGAACAAAGGAAGGGAAGAAGAAAGAAAGGAAGGGAAGAGGAATAAAAATTTGTATAAAAGGATGCAGTGCAGTGTTTCACAGTTTAAAATTATACAAAAACCAAATGTACACTTCTAACCTGCTTAAAATGCAAGTTTGGGGATACAAATCTTCAGCAAACAACAGGTTTATTGATTATAAAGATTCCAGTAGAGCTTTTTAGCCAATGTGTGCTGTTTTTGTGAAGGAGAAAAAAAAAAAGTGATTTGGAATTAAGCCACCTTTATTTTAAGTTCCCTAGTCAATATGTTGCCACAGCAACCAAGTTCTTGTTATCTGGGAAAAGACAGATGTCTTTGCTTCAATCAGGATGCAAAGCTTAGAGAAGCAAAAAAAAGAGGAGGGGAAGCAATGAAAATTCATCATTTCATTATTTGAAATGTGAATTACTCTGAGCTGGCTTTGAGCCATAATTCTTATCCATAGTATCCTTCAGTATGTATTCAAGTCCCTCAATATTGCAATACTTCATTTTCATTAATTAAATAATTACATCGAATGTTGTCTCATGATCCCATCAAGTTAATCATTGCCCAAAACAGTTATTATTAACTTTAAAGTAGTTCATATTACTGTGCAATGTATTGGCAAAAATTATATTTAACTTTACTTAATAAGAGCAATTGTGTCCAGAGAAAGATGGGAAAGCTGAGAAAGAGAAGCAGAAAATCATCTTTACTTTTAATTAAACAGAGTTGTTTGGCTATATGTGCTTTTTCCTCTCACCCCTGAAGCTTTACTTAAAAAAAAAAAAAAAAAGGTGAAACAATTTATGAATGTTTAGACTAGCAAGGAAAAAAAGGAGACAGTACCAGAATAGATATGACAACAAATTTTTGAAGATGAAAAACATAGTATAGTGAGTAAATTAGCAGAATAGAGAAAGTTTCAACTGAGCTGCCTGGACAGGAGAATACTGAGCAGCAGTGAGTAAATCTAGATGGAATGACAGACTTAGATTCAAGGTCTACAGAAGTCAGAGTGTTGAGACAGAAAATCAAGAGATTGGTTAAAAAATCTGTTTCAAAAAAAAAAGCCAGAGTGCTTAGCCTCTGTTCACCTACTGTTTGTACATGGGGTGGGGAGGACTTTCCTCCTGAGACTAAGATACCAGACAGACAAGGTCAAAAGGGAGGGGGTGGGCAGATCTCAAAGTAGGAAATTGAATGAAAAGTTTGCATATTATACACTACTCTACAACTTTAGCATTTTTTAAAGACATCAACTTTATTTTTCAGAACAGTCTTAGGTGTACAGAAAAGATGAGCAGGGAGTTCCTATGCATCTTCTCTCCTCTAAACAGTTTCCTCTTCTATTGAGGTACATTTGTTACCATTGATAAACCAACATTTATACATTTTTATGGAAAGACAATTTACATTGTTTTGTGTGTGTGTGTGTGTGTGTGTTTTACTGTTCTGTAGTATTTTGACAAATGCATAATGTCATGTGTCTACCATTAAAATATCTTTTGGAAGAGTTTCACTGCTCTGAAAATCTGTGTTTCACCTATTCATCCCTCTTGTTATTTCACCTGAACTTCTGCCAACCACTGATCTATTAATATTTACTGCTCTGGAGGACTGCCTTATACAGTGTGTCATACAGTCAGAACTGTAAGAATGTAGCCTTTCACCCTGGCCTTGTTCACTTAACCATACACATTGTTGAGGCCAAGCAGACTTGGTAAAGTGAAAATACACATGTTGGTACTGGAATAAGTCTTTAAGAAAGAAAACATGACAATTTTGGATACCGATTCAAGCCAACAGTATAGCCCATACACGTTGATATGTCCTGTGAGCAGATGCCCTAAACAGGTCAGGACCAAGGAATTTAATAATTCTCTCATGGTAGTTATCACTTATATATGTCTCAGTTCGTCCATTTAATTTATTTAAGTTTTCTCCATAGTAAAGAAAACTAATGTTGCTGATCCAATATCAGGATAAATAGTTTAGATTTTCCAGTTATTCAAATTTATTTTCTCATCTGGATTTCACAGGCTGCATTATCCAAGGGACCATCTTAGATAGGGATGCATTCCACAGCCACCAAGTAAAACAGCAGCTTAAGGTGTACCAAAGCTTAGATCTCATGCATGAGTCTCGTGTTCTCAGGAGCTCAATTAAATAGTACAAATGTTCAGCTCATCACAGCAGAAAGTACTTCTTGGAAATATTTTTTGGATGACTGATCTCCTCACATAAAAAGCACAACAGTTCCTTCCCAGAATATCTGAATATTCATTTACTTTTTTATAACTGATTCTATATAATAAACTGTAAAGTTCCTCATCATACACAATCACATGTATAGCCCCAAAGTTCACAACACAGTAAATCAGCTATTTTTAAAATGTTGGAATGTATCTGTATTTTCATGGCAATAATTAAATTACAATTTGGCTATATTTGATCACATATGGTACACTTAAATAGTTAAGCAATATTAGTCACCTGTTTTGTATTACACTTGTATTACTTATAATACAAAATATGTTACATAGATCACAATTTGTTTTGACTATTGAAAAACTATGCCCACTCTGTTTACTTCCATAACTTAGTAATATCATGAGCATTTCAGAGTCCCCTTGGAAATTCCTCATATTGACCCAACATCCCAAATTGCCAGAATCTACAACTGGATATCTATGATTTTTCTAAAAAAAAAAAAAAAAAATGTTGAAACCCATGTAGCCAAACAATTATTCCTTTGGCAGTTCATCAGAGGAATCTCAGGACACTAAGCATTTCTATTCTAGAGCTGGAATGATTTACCCTTTGAAAGAAACATAAGGAAATAAAATAAGCTCAAAATTGACTTCAGACTATTACTTTCAAAGGAAATGCAACCTACATAGAAGACCTTTAGTGAAACAACTAAATGCTTATTTAACATTTATAACATGTTAGGAGCCATATTATTGTCTATATAAAGAATTGAAAGATATCTCTTAAGTCTCCTTGAGTCACAACACTGTAAGCAGAATCCAACAAAAATCTGTTCTGTTTTAAAGAATTCCTCCTAGAAAAACTACTCAAGAAATTTCTCTTAAAGAAATTGGTCAGACCATTGTTATTATGACCTAATCTGTGACTCTCAACCTGTTTTTTGACCATTAATAAAAACTAATGAAAAACTGAAAAAGTTGGCTTAAAGCTCAACATTCAGAAAACTAAGATCATGGCCTCTGGTCCCATCACTTCATGGGAAATAGATGGGGAAACAGTGGAAACAGTGTCAGACTTTATTTTTCTGGGCTCCAAAATCACTACAGATGGTTACTGCAGCCATGAAATTAAGACACTTACTCCTTGGAAAGAAAGTTATGACCAACCGAGACAGCATGTTAAAAAGCAGAGACATTACTTTGCCAACAAAGATTCATCTAGTCAAGGCTATGGTTTTCCCTGTGGTCATGTATGGATGTGAGAGCTGGACTGTGAAGAAGGCTGAGCACCGAAGAATTGATGCTTTTGAACTGTGGTGTTGGAGAAAACTCTGGAGAGTCTCTTGGACTGCAAGGAGATCCAACCAGTCCATTCTGAAGGAGATCATCCCTGGGATTTCTTTGGAAGGAATGATGCTAAAGCTGAAACTCCAGTACTTTGGCCACCTCATGCGAAGAGTTGACTCATTGGAAAAGACTCTGATGCTGGGAGGGATTGGGGGCAAGAGGAGAAGGGGATGACAGAGGATGAGATGGCTGGATGGCATCACTGACTCGATGAATGTGAGACGGTGAACTCTGGGAGACGGTGATGGACAGGGAGGCCTGTCCATCGCATGCTGCGATTCATGGGGTCGCAAAGAGTCAAACACGGCTGAGTGACTGGACTGAACTGAACTGAGCTGAATGAAAAAGAATGCAATGATTACCGATCTCTGTATGGAGTTTGAATGGACTGCTGCTGCTGCTGCTAAGTCACTTCAGTCGTGTCCGACTCAGTGCGACTCCATAGATGGCAGCCCACGAGGCTCTCCCGTCCCTGGGATTCTCCAGGCAAGAACACTGGAGCGGGTTGCCATTTCCTTCTCCATTGAATGGACTGGAGGACCACTACTGAGTAACTTTCAGACTTCTGATTTTCCACAAATTCATCCTGTCATTTTCTCAAAATTTGTTTTCTCAAAATTCATCATGTGAGAAGATTAAGTAGATAAGCTTTTCCTTATTTTTCCCCCCACATACAGCCAAAACCCTGGCATTGTTCTATAAAGCAAACATAGGAAGACTCCAGAAATGGACAGAAATAAGCAGAATAGCTGGGGACCTTGGGACCCAAAGAATGACACGATGGTCAGTTTCTGGAGTTTTCTTTTTGCCTCATATATTGCAGAGTCAGAGCTGAAGAAATTGGCAACCCAGAAATGCCAGCAGACACAAGCAAAAGGAAATAAACAAACAAACAAAAATCCCTGCTTTTTCCAAACAAGACAAGCAGGGAAGGCAGAGAGATACTTTTAGACAATAACTGCTTTACTCAAGGCACATATCACAGGAAAAATGAAGGCTTCATCCTCTTTTGCATCAGCAAGGGCAGCGTGGAAAACCGAGCACAGATGAGGTGACCTCCCTCCACCATCTGGGATGGTGTCAGAAGAGGGCAGATGGAGATTAGGACCTTCACCAGCTCCCAAAGATAATGGGGCCATCATTCCATGGTATCAGTGGAGGGCCGTGGGAGCAGCAATGAGGCACTCCTACCTCTTTCAGCCAAAGAGATGTGAGCGGAGGTTTCATGGGGAGCCAGACTTCCACCATTCCTGTGTTGGATGCTGAGTGGGGAAACTAAGACTTCTAGGTTCACTTAGAAGTAAAGATATTGCACTGATCCCTCTTCTCCCTCTGTCCCTGCCAGGAAGAGAGTATTGGTTGCTCAGTGATGTCAGAGTCTTTTCAACCCCATGGACTTTGGGCCAGATTCTTTATTGCCTGAGCCACCACAGATTTCCTGTCCCTGCCCAAGTGAAAGTGAAGTTGCTCAGTCATGTCCAACTCTTTGCGACCCCATGGACTGTAGCCTACGAGGCTTCTCCATCCATAGAATTTTCCAGCCAAGAGTACAATGGGTTGCCATTGCCTTCGCCAGGGGATGTTCCCAACCCAGGGTTCAAACCCGAGTCTCCCACATTGTGAACAGACGCTTTTACCATCTGAGCCGCCAGGGAAGCTGTCCCTGCCAGGATAATGTTAAACAAACCATCCAAAACAGAGGATAAATAGGATGCAGAGTTTCACAATATAGTTCCAGAAACACCAAAATATCAATCAAAAGTCACTTACTAAACCAAAAACCAGGAAAATGTCAAGGAAAAGGAGATAAAGATGCTAGAATTAACTGAGAAAGCAACCATTATAAAATCACTTCAACAAGCAATTATGAATGTGTTTAAACCAATTGAAAAATATAAAAACTCAGCAAACAGACTATCTCAGCAAAGAAATGGAAGATATAAAAAAGACGAAATGAAAATTTCAGAACAGAAAAATATAATGACTGAAATAATAAAAAGCTCAATGGATGAGCTCAAATCAGATTAAGCAGGTAGATGAATCAATAAGCTTGAATGTGGAAACTAGAAATTAGTGAATCTGGACAACAGAGAGGAAAATAACCACCCCCCCCCCCCACATAAAAAAAGGAAATGAAAGAAAAATGAAAAGAGTCACAAGGGTCCTGTGGGAATATAACAAAGGATCTAATATTTGTGCCATCAGAAACCCAGAAGGAGAAGATGAATTGGGAGGGGGCTGGAAAAGTATGCAAAAAATATGGCAAAAAGATTTCTGAATCTGGCAAAAGAAACAAACCTACATACCCAAAAACTGAGTGAACTACAAATAGGATAAACCCAAAGAAATCCAATAAGACACATTATATTCAAGCTTATGAAGATAAAGACAAGAAAACCTCCTGAAAGCAGTTGGGGTGGGGGGGCGGTGGAGAAAACCACATGTTATCTAGAGGTGAAAAACAATTTGAATTAAACTTGAGTTTGTGGGAATAGACTTTATTCTTGTTTCTATTTTTCAATTTTTCCCATTTTCTTTAAAACAAGTATTTGAATCCTGTAAAGGAAAACAATTAAATTTTAAATAGTGCTAATATATGTTTTTACTCATTTTTCAAGAGCTGAAAGAAGTAACCTGCCAACCCAGAATTTTACATCCAGTGAAATAATTTACAGAACTCTAGGGAAAATCTGAGGACTTCCCTGGTGGCTCAGATGGTAAAGCAAATGCCTAGAATGCGGGAGACCTGGGTTTGATCCCTGAGTTGGGAAGCTCCCCTGGAGAAGGAAATGGCAACCCAGCAGCTCTCCAGTGAAAAAAAGTTTAAGAGAAATTATTACCATCAGATTTACCCTTCACATCAGATTCTAATAATCTGACTCACATTTTCTCCAGCATCCTGTCCTAAAAAGGTCTACCTAAACAGGAAAAAATGAAAAGGCACAAAAACTTGAAATATTTTATAGACCACTGTTGATTGTATGCACTAATGTTGAAATTAACAATAATGTTTTCTAACATTGGTTTTGTCACTCTCAGTCCTTTCATGAAATATATACATGAAATATAATATTCATAGCCTGATACTATACAGGTGGCTAATCAGATCAAATGAATCTCTTGAACTCACAAAGATTATAATTTGAGACTCAGAGTAGACAAAACCAGTTAAACCTTAGACAGTGTTATCTCAGCAAGTCAGAATCAAACACCTGTCATACAAATTTAAAAATTGGAGTGAAAAAAATTTAGCACTATTTCAATTTGGATTTTGTGGTGATAGATTTCACTATTTTCCTATATTTTTTCATTTTCTTTAAAACTTGCGCTTGAAGACAGTAAAGGAAAAAAATTAAACTTCTAATTTGGTAAACATGATTATGAAGTTTACCCAGACTCAGATTCTAATGAAGATAATATGTGATGTGTAAATAAGTCTTTGGCAATGCATAATATGAATTTGGGAAATCTGCCTACAATGTGCTAATCTCCTTAGGATGTCTCCTCTTCATGGAGAATAAACTATTCTTTATTTTTTTTCTTTTAAATCCTCCTCCATCTGTTATTCATCTGCCCTTCTCATGCTATTTTCCTTGATAATTTCATGAGTTTTGTTTGTATTTCTTACAAAATAGTCCTAATATTTTATCTGTTGTTTCTCACAAGTATGTGTGTGGGTGTGTGAGGATGTCTATGTGCATTTGTGATTGTGTATATGCATTTGTACTTACCCATGTGTACTTGTGTGAGTTACATCTATATATATGCCTATCATGTGTCTATCACAGTGTTAGGCACTAGGGATAGAGCCATTAACAAATGGGACACAGTTTCCACCCACATAGAGTATAGGACCCCATACTCTTTAAACTCTTTATAAACAGTTTAAACAAACTGTTTAAAACAAGTACCTGAGAGTGCCTAATTGCTGTGAAAGCAAATACAGAATATTATGGAAGCTTGTGGCAAACATGGTCCAGTTATTTACCTGGAGGAACATTCCTGGATGGCAAACACTTTGAGTGGCACCTCCAGGATACCTTGTAATAAGTAGTGAAGTGAAGTGAAAGTTGCTCAGTCGTCTGACTCTTTGTGACCCCATGGACTATACAGTCCATGGAATTCTCCAGGCCAGAATACTGGAGTGGGTAGCCTTTCCCGTCTCCAGGGGATCTTTCCAACCCAGGGATGAAACCCAGGTCTCCCACATTGCAGGTGGATTCTTTACCAGCTGAGCCACAAGGGAAGTCCTTGTAATAAATAGGAGGCATTCAAATAATATTTACTAGATGGACAAATAACTTAAAGTATTTATTCAATTCATAGTAATAAGAAACTGGAAAAGCTGATTGTAGTAGAATGCTTTTCATTCTATTTAACAGTGATATAGTAAGAAAACACTAAGGTTCTGATAGAACTTTACTGTATCCTTTTTTTAGTCCTGTGAATATTCTTAGTAGACTAAATAAATGACAGAGACACCAAACTGTGATTTTAGATGACAACCACAATTGTCCTTCTGTGACTTCAGGAAGAGTTTATTCTAAAATAACAAAGATTCTCAGTGAGTTAAAAAGCTTGATGAGTGCACTAACAGCATTAAGATTATTGTAGGAGTAGCACAAATCCCACTAATTAAACAGACACACAAGCTCACCAGCACTTGGCTATCCATTAGAGCAGAAATCTCGCTGGATGCAATCTCAACCAACAGAGCATCATCCACAGTGCTGCTACCTGGAGATGTCATTAGACTTCTGAAAATCTCCTCCAAGTTCAATTTACTGTTTTTCAGATTTTGTCTTAATGCTAATACAGGGAAAAAATCTCATTCAAGGTTTTATTTTTTCTAAAAGATTTCATACAATCAGTGCTTGAATCACACAAGCAGTGTAATTATTAATAAATGAAAGTGACTTATAATGCCTGTTATCACTTGAGCTAGGCTCAAATAATGATGACAATATACTAGCAGATGGATAAGGCAGTTTAATCACCAGACTAGTAATAATTCAATTTCCTGAATCCAACGTTTGAAAATATGGATGTATTCATTGATAAATTAGGTGTGAAGTAAAGAGAACATGGAGTCTTATTTATTTTCAAGGGCTTATTATGTGACTTCAAGCAAATGTGTCCTTCTAGCCACTCCTTTCAAGCTCTTCTTCTCAGATTATTTCCATCTATTTTATCAGTTTTTAAAGCGTGTATTTAAAACATTGGCTCCGAACCTCCTCCAACAGATCCTATTATTTTCATTCAAAGTCATATTTTTCAGTATGTTAAAATTACTGATGAGAAAAGAATTTTGATAGGAACTGAAACATTATAGGAACTTTTGATTTCATGTTTCCTAAATAATTTACTTGAGGCACTTGAAGCCAAGAAATTTGCATTGTTCATATTTTTTAAGATTTATGAGTTTATGGTTTTGAAAAAATGATAGAAAAAAAGGCATCTAAGATAGGAAAGTACAAAACATGTGGGGAAATATCTCTATGAATCCTATCACTTATAAATAACTATAATTATCTTACTATAAAGAGCATTTCAGGCATCTCCAACTACTATGTAAAATAGAAGAATATACAAATAAAAGGATAGTTGGATAGCAGATGCATGGTTGGGTGGATAGATGGATAGAAAGCATGGGATTTAAAACCTAGATTATTCTACTATAGTGAAAAAAATAATTAAATTTTAAGTTTTATTGTGCTTAAATTTACAGAAGAAAGAGAAACTGAATTCAAAATAATGTAGTTTCCAAGCTTTAGATGAATGTTCTTTCAGAATAAGATACCCTCTTAACTAAGTTAAATTCATTTTAACTAAATTTTAATTTATACCTTATTTCACTTCCTGTCACAAAATATTAAGATATTAACACTGTTAATGAAATGTGTTAGTCATGTTCTTATTTTTATATTACCAAGATTTAAATATTTATTTTTCTATTTTTAAACTGTAATTCCAACCAGTATTTAGTCTTGACTCTATTTTTTAATGGCTTCAATGTTTACCATCATCTCCTTTACCATACCTTCCTGTTTCTGAAAGCTTTATTTGTATGTAGCCCTTTGAGACTAGATTTCCCTTTTGGGTAGTATCAATGCCTACTTGAAGATGTTTTGTAAAAACAAAACAACAACAAAAACACCAGTGTGTTAACATCACAAAAGTGTATTTCTTGCATACACTAAATAGTCAATGAAAATCATTCAGAGATCTAGTCTGATAAAGGCTCCAAATCAGTAATTGCCGTCATCATCACTGTGGCATAAGAACAGCATGATGGTGAGTGCCACAGTGGCTCCATGGGGACACATCTCATGTCCACTCTTCTGGCAAGGGTAGTCCAATCCTAACACATACGCTACAGGAGGAGAACTGGAATATAATTACTCTCTGCACACTGTGACTTATTTTTTCTGTGAAGCTCTTCCTTCTCCATTGTAGGTTTTTACCTTGTACTCTCCATTTTTATAAAAGTCTTGGTAAACCTATTTAAATTCTGGGAGCTTCGTGTACTATATTATAAAGTGTGACTTTTTTGCCCCAATCATCAAATTTTCCAATCTTAGGATCCTTAACAAGAAAAACGCTTTGCAGCATGTTCAATTTTCAGTGAATTATGCCTTCATTTAGATCTTTATGGTCTAATAAAAAACCACAGTGTTCAAAGCCTTCTTCATCAATTTCTGGAATATTTCTGTGCCTTACAGAGGATCAGTGGCTGACAATGGTATACTAAATAGTCATGCAAGCTAAATGCCTTATTATAAGCCAGATTTTATCTGATCTACATATCCATAAATTTGGATGTGCACATCATTCTTATTAAGAAGCATTATATACAAGATTGGACTCCAGCAGGTCCTTGAAACACAGGCATATTACGTGAGCAAGTGCAACAGGTTCACAAGGCACTCACTTCTGCTGCATTGAACACCTTGGTGTGTGTATGTTCAGTCGCACAGTTGTGTCTGACTCTCTGTGACCCCATGGACTGTAACACACCAGGTTCATTTGTCCATGGGATTTTCCAGTCAAGAATACTGGAGTAGGTTGCCATTTCTTCCTCCAGAGGATCTTCCCAATACAGGAATCAAACCTACATCTCCTGCATTGTCAAGCAGATTCTTTACCACTGTGCCACCTGGGAGGCCCACACCAGTATCTTACCCACAATCATTTACAACCTCACAACTCACACTTATGTCCTCATGATAATTAAGGTATTAACTAGGATGGACAGCTACAGCATGGTAGTCTAAATTAAACTGTTTTATTCATTTAATTTTGAAATTTTTCAAATCTACACAAAATACTGAAATAAATAACCATGATCCTTCATCTATATTTATCAAATCTTAATATTTCATTGTATTTCTCCATCTCTCCATAGATCAGATCAGATCACATCAGTTGCTCAGTTGTGTCCAACTCTTCGCGACCCCATGAACCGCAGCACGCCAGGCCTCCCTGTCCATCACCAACTCCCGGAGGTCACCCAGACTCACACCCATCAAGTCAGTGATGCCATCCAGCCATCTCATCCTCTGTCGTCCCCTTCTCCTCCTTCCCTCAATCCCTCCCAGCATCAGAGTCTTCTCCAATGAGTCAACTCTTCGCATGAGGTGGCCAAAATAATGGAGTTTCAGCTTTTAGCATCATTCCTTCTAAAGAAATTCCAGGATTGATCTCCTTCAGAATGGACTGGTTGGATCTTCTTGCAGTCCAAGGGACTCTCAAGAGTCTTCTCCAACACCACAGTTCAAAAGCATCAATTCTTCGGCACTCAGCCTTCACAGTCCAGCTCTCACATCCATACATGACCACAGGAAAGACCATAGCCTTGACTAGGCGAACCTTTGTTGGTAAAGTAATGTCTCTGCTTTTGAATATGCTATCTAGGTTGGTCATAACTTTCCTTCCAAGGAGTAAGCGTCTTTTAATTTCATGGCTGCAGTCACCATCTGCAGTGATTTTGGAGCCCAGAAAAACAAAGTCTGACACTGTTTCCACTGTTTCCCCATCTATTTCCCATGTAGTGATGGGACCAGATGCCATGATCTTCGTTTTCTGAATGTTGAGCTTTAAGCCAACCTTTTCACTCTCCACTTTCACTTTCATCAAGAGGCTTTTTAGCCCCTCTTCACTTTCTGCCATAAGAGTCGTGTCATCTGCATATCTGAGGTTATTGATATTTCTCCCAGCAATCTGAGATAGATAATAGATGATGGTATGCAGATGGATAATTTTTCTACTAAATCATCTCAAAGTTGCAGACATCATTGCCTCCTTAATGCTAAATACTTCACCAGGTTATCTCCTAAGAACTGTAACTTTATCCTACACAAACACAATGTCATTATCATCCTCAACATATCATCCGCATTCAGAAATTTCCAACTGCCTCAAAATTAAAGCTGCAAAATAGTAGACTCTTAAGCTGTAAAATCTGCTGTTCTCTACTTCTGGCAGAAAGCAGAAGAGACTGGAAGCAGACTCCTGCAAGGTCAGAAATTCATCCTTAAATCCCCAGTCCAGGATAAGATCTTAAAATGAAATTGTGGTCTTTTCTGCCATGCAGTGACATTACAGATATTGCAGATACCAAGCCACTGAGCTGAGGGGAAATAGGTTTCAGATTCTGCTAGTGATCCTGTTTTATTTCCTTTTATGTCCCCAGGCTTACCATTTTCTATTCCCATAAAAATAGAAAGCGACTAGAATTTTTTTCCACTTTCTTTCATAGGTGGGAGGTGGGGCCAGTGTCTATCAAACTCCTATATTCATGCAGAGAACCTGGCTCACATCCACCATCTCACACTGAACATTTACTTCCCCTGACCCTTTCTCACTACTATAGGACACTGGGAGTACAGCCAGCACACCCATGAATTCATCTTGCTCATATATATTTTTATTTCATTTATGGCCATGGAGATTTTTATGTTATGCTTGATCCCATCTAAGAGATTTTGGCTTTCCTTTCCATAGTTCATGTATTATCATGATGGGTCTGTCACAGAAAATAGAACATCAAAGCATAACTATATACAATATCTCAATTGGAAGTAATTACCAGGACCATTGCATATGGTTACATATGGTTGTACAGTTACTGTAAAGCACAGGAAGACTTACATTAAGAGTTAACTTGCTTCAGTTTGAAGCATGAAGCAGGTCACTCAAAGCTGGTGCTCTGGGACAACCCAGAGGGATGGAGTGGGGAGGGAGGTGGGAGGGAGTTTCAGGATGGGGGGTGATTCATGTCGATGTATGGGGAAAATCACCATAATATTATAAAGAAATTATCCTCCAACTAAAAGAAATTAATTAATTTTTAAAAAAGATCTGGCTTCACACCAAGTTACGTGTAAGTGTGAGGGCTCCATGCAACCACAGGAAGTGGCACCTTTTTCTAATTCATGGTGGTTTATTCGCTGTCGTGTCCAACTCTTTGTGACCCAATGGGCTGTAGCCCACCAGGCTCCTCTGTCCATAGGATTGCCTAGAAAAGAATACTGGAGTGGGTTCCCTTTTCCTTCTTCAGGGGATCTGCCTGACCCAGAGATTGAATCCAGGTCTCCTGCACTGCCGGCAGATTCTTTATCCACTGAGCTATGAGAAAATCTAATTCATACAAAGGAATTATTTGCTTATCAAGATACAGGCCCATGGATGTGTGCCTCTTGAGAGGGGATATCTTTTCCCCAGTTCACAGAAAGGCAGTCTATGGGCTTACATGGACTACGTTTCCCAAGGGTTCTAGAAAAGTAGTGTCTGAGTGTTTTCAACCCCCACATAGTCAATGGGGAAAATACATTACAAAACCAAAGTCCTTATGTTAAAGGGGTCAGTTCAACAAGAAGATATAGCAGTACCAAGCATGTACACATCTAACAAGAGAACTTCATGTTACATAAAGCATTGCATGGTTAAAAACAAAACTGAAGACTCCAACACTTCTCTCCCAGTAAGCCATAGAATAAGTACACAATGCATGGAACTCATTGGCATTAGGTAAAATCACCCTAATGTTATAATTTGGGTAGTGATTGTTGTTCAGTCACTAAGTCATGTCCAACTCTTTGCAACCCCATGGACTGCAATACACCAGGCTTCTCTGTCCTTCACTATCTCCCAGAGTTTGCTCAAACTCACGTCCATTGAGTTGGTGATGCCATCCAACCACATCATCCTCTGTCGTTCCCTTCTCCGCCTGCTCACAATCTTCCCAGCAGCAGGGTCTTTTCCATCATCAGATTTTCACATCAGGTGGCCAAAGTATTGAACCTTCACCTTCAGCATCAGTCCTTCCAATGGATATTCAGGCATGATTTCCTTTAGGGTTGACTGGTTTGATCTCCTTACAGTCCAAGGAACTCTCAAGAGTCTTCTTCAGCACCACAGTTTGAAAGCATCAACTCTTTGGCCCTCAGGTTTCTTTATGGTCCAACTCTCACATTTGTACGTGACTACTGGAAAAATTATAGCTTTGACTAGATGGATCTTTGTGGGCAAAGTGATGTCTCTGCTTTTTAATATGCTGTATAGGCTTGTCATAGCTTGATAATTTTTTGGCACAACATTGCAGAGTCTAGCTTCCAAATCACTACTTATTGAAATTTACAAAATATTCACATCTATAATACAAATTCCCTTTAATATAGATAAATGTAAACTCATCATTTGGCAAATATTTAAGAGATACTGGTCACCTAAGCTGAAACCTGAAATATACACCAAGTTGAACATACTAAGTGGAATATGCTGTTACAGAAAAAGTATGCTTTCCTGTGATTACCTCATGCCCTAGTTACATAGACTGAGTGAAGGGTTTTTTAGAGAACATAGAGTATAGTATGTCACTATATGTGTCACTAGCGTGCACACATGCTAATAGCTTCAGTTGTGTCTGACTCTTTGCGACCCTACGAACTGTAGCCTGCCAGGCTATTCTGTCCATGGGATTCTCCAGGCAAGAATACTGGAGTAGACTGCCATTGCCCCCTCCAGGGGATCTTCCTGACCCAGGGATCAAACCCATGTCTCTTAGGTCTCCCGCATTGGCAGGCAGGTTCTTTACTCCTAGTGCCACCTGGGAAGCCCCATAGTATGTCACTGTGAAAGCATAAATCAGGTAAGATAACACTTTTGGAGAGAATACAATATCAGGTAGTGATTGTTAGATAAGATATTTTCAGTCATATTGATTGACAATTGCTAAATGTAGATCTTATCTATCAAAACATGGATAAAAAAGATAGATACAAGGAAAAGAAATTTTATTGCATGTGTCTGGAGCCAACAAATTTTAATAATGGCTGTTATACAATCACTAACAAACTCTGATCCTTTATCCACCAAATCTAATAAGAAATATGTTTATCGGCATGTTTCTTTCATAATGTCATAATATCTATCATTTGAAAATCCTTTCTTCCTACAATGAGTCATAGAAATCCATTTAAGTATTGCTTTAACTTGTTTTTAATTAGCAGTAAGCAAAATATCAACCAAAAAAAAATTAAAGACCCACCCTTAATTATGCACAAGAATTCTTTACACTAGAGGAATGGGATCAAATATAACCAATAGGGAGAATAAATTCTTCTCATCTTTGGGAAAAAAAATTAGTTCAAAAGCATAAATTAATAGTGATATAAAAATAACTGTTTTAGTAAGACAGTGTTTACTTTTTAACAGGTGAAGAAAATAATCATTTTTATTTCACCAGCAAAATATCATGTATAAAAGATCATATCATCAAAGGGATATGAGGCAAAGGCCACATCTCTCTTATTCTTACTGTCATTTATTAATTCGTGCAGGCCTTTTCTGTCTCCTTTAAATACTTACTCAACAGAGCTGTTGTGCTCAGAATTGATTTTGCTGCTTCAGCCACATTAGGCTGAGATACTTTTTGGCTTTCATCTGAATGAACAATTTCCTAGTTAGACACACTGGATTTGGACTTGGGTCAATAAAAGCTTTACTGTGTCCTTTCTCTTTCCTCTTGGATCTCACAAAAGAGACCTAAATTCCATTCATCTTTTCACTTGCCACAGTGGAATCTTTAGCAATGCACTTATGGCTTGAATGAAGAAACATAGCAAGAAATTGGCAGAGAAACAAGTAGCAATTCTCTATGTCCCATACTTGCACCCCTGAAGATCGGTTACCTCTGGGTATGCATGTAAATTTGTCTAGCTTTAACTATTTGTTTTTGCTGTTCTGTGGGAACATAAATCCTTATCAAAGGTTTAATATAATCCTACTGAATCTCATGTGGCTAGCTCTTAAGGTATTTGCAAGAAAGCCAAGTTGATCAGATCCTGATATTTAAATTTAAAAGATTTGAAATGGATTGAGTCAAGGAGTTCTTTTTTGCAGCTTTGAATAGTGTTATTTATAGGACCAGATATTAAAGAGTCAGAATTTTTAAATATACAAATACATTTATAAAAATGTTTTTTTGAGATGTCTATCCTATTTTATAGATTTTTACATAAGAACCATGAAATGCTGCATCATTTTATCTGGCACTGAAAGTAACCAGTTATAAACTATCAACTGTGAATAAAAAAACATGCTATGAACTGGATATAACTACAGAAAGGATGCTACATATTTCCTAAGGAGAAAAGCATGAGCATTGTGTTAGTAAATCCAATGGTGGTTCCAGTTTGAGTACCACCTGATGCTCCACTCCATTCTACTCAACTTAACTTCAGAGGTTGGACAAGTTCAGTTCTGAGATGGGTAACCCTTTGGAGCTCATATATTTATTGAATGTGATCAGTTGCTTTCTCTGCATAAGACATGAATAAAATATTGACTTATTTTCTGTTACAAGTTCCTTTTAAAGCCCCTTTCTAATGATATAAATAATTTAAAAGCCATAGAATATTCAACAGAGAAAAGAACTAACTCAAAGGAGGCAGAGAAATCTGTAAGAAAATTTTAAAAAATTGATTCATCCATAGGAAAAAATATAGCAATTAATCATCAATAGATACAAGACATGCACAGGAATAAATACAAGTAAGAAAAAACCAAATGAATTTGCTTATCAAACACATGTCTATTGTAGAACTATTCTACACCAAACACTATTCTAGGTTCTGCTGCTGCTGCTGCTAAGTTGCTTCAGTCGTGTCCGACTCTGTGCAACCCCATATACGGCAGCCCATCAGGCTCCCCCATCCCTGGGATTCCCCAAGCAAGAATACTGGAGTGGGTTGCCATTTCCTTCCCTAATAAAAGTGAAAAGTGAAAGTGAAGTTGTTAGGTCGTGTCTGACTCCTAGCGACCCCATGGACTGCAGCCTACCAGGCTCCTCCATCCATGGGATTTTCCAGGCAAGAGTACTGGAGTAGGGTGCCATTGCTTTCTCCAATTCTAGCTTCTAGAACATAATAATTCAACAATCAATGAACAAACAAGTCTCAAGTTTCTCCCTACATGCTACATCTTACATCCCAATAAGGAAAGAAAATAAGAAAATAAGCAAGCTATTTAGTATGCCAGACATTCATGTGTTTAATAGGAAGAAAATAGAGAAAAAAGGAATATGAAGGGGATGGGCTGGAATAGATTAGTACTGAACTGCATGTCTTGGTCTTTATTGAGAAAAACATCTGACAGATGTTTATTCCTAAATTTCACTCGACATTGAAAAAATATGCCCAAGTGTAAAATTCACCATATCTATAAGCATAATTTCCTAGAATGAGATTATATCTATGAAAAAGCTTGAAAAATATAGAGATGAAAATATGGAACTCTTCCCTGATAAGTTAAATTTATTATTCCATTTCTCCCACATTTAAGAACTGTTAGATTGCTCATGTGAGTCAAATCCAAAGAAAAGATCATAAATATTAGGTTGAGAAATATGGACCAGTGAGTATCAACTTCTTACTGGAAAAAACATGTGGAGGTTATATTAATGTATGGGCCAATGAAAGAAACGTTATAGGTAAAAAAAAAAAAAAAAAAAAACAAGACAAAAGTTTTCTGTAAGAAAAGAAAAATTATGCTTAAGCTATATGGATTCTTTCAAAAATAAACATATGACCAGGAAGAAATCAGTGAAGATGACTTTGTTTTGACTTTCAGAAGACAATATGATTTCACATGAAAGACAATTTTAAAATGAGAAGATATAAAAAGGAAATAATTTTATAGATTCAGAATTGACATGGAAGGACACTGAAGTGAGAGAAAATACTTTTTTGTAAGATATAGATAAACAGTGAGAATCCTCAGAATTTATGCAACTAGGAAGGAAAATGTACAATACAATCTCCCGTTGTAATCAGTGGCACAGAGCTGTTCTAGGCAAAGACATCAAGCTGATGGAAATAAAACCATCAATTCATATTCAGTAATAGCTATTGAGCACCTCCCATGTGCAGGGCAATATACTAAGTATTATATTACAATGATATGCTTAAAATATCATTCGTGCATTGATATGGTCATCAGCCAGGTGGTTAGGATTGTGATGCACAGAAAGACTTACAATGTCAAATGCTAAGCATATGATATATTTATGCCCAGGCAGTCTTGAAAGCATATAGCTCAGGCTGGGAGTGAAGTAGTGGTCCTCAAACCAAAGATTGCCTCAATTCAAAGTCACACATGCTCTCACTACTGAACAGCTGGAAGCACACATGGAAGGGAGTGCCAAAGAACATTCTAGGAGAGAAACTGGCTTCAGAAATGCTATAAAAGTGAACAAATGCATGTCAAGAAATAAGAAATATTCATGCGGGCAGCATTAACTTTCTGAGAACATACTGTGCCAGGAACTCTGCTGAGACCTTGAGATTTACAAAGATGAATGGAAGAGTATTTTGCCCTCAATTAACTCTCCAGTCTAGGAAGGGAGAAAGAGAAGAATGAACTTATTATCCTGACATATTGCCATAAGCATGTGTTTAGGAAATGCACTGAATGTAAGGATGGCTAAAAGGATAAAATAATCATCTCTGCTCAGGTAAGCACGGATAGGCTTTTCAGGTGTTCTTGATTTGGATTTTGAGAGTTACCTGAAATTCAGTCATACAAGGAAAAGGCAATATTTTGAGTGAGCGTGAGTTTTCAAAAGTACCAATACATAAATCATCTGGAAGCATTAGAGAAAGATTAGATGCCTTTTTATGGTTAACAGGAAAGGTAACCATGATACAACTGGACAGACGGACCTGTGAAGGGCCTTGGCTGCCATATTAAATATTCCAGTCTGCCTGGAACATGAATTATATTATGTAAATGAAGTATAGAAGATCCCATTAGAAAATTTATGGGTACCAAGTTTTGAAGAACCTTGAACACTAGAACAAATAGTTCATACATTATGAAAGGGCTTTTCCCAGGTGGCACCAGTGGTAAGGAACCTGCCTGCCGATGCAAGAGACATAGGAGACCCAGGTTCGATCCCTGGGTCGGAGAGATCCCCCTGGAGGAGGAAACGGCAACCCATTCCAGGATTCTTTCCTGGAGAATCCCATGGACAGAGAAGCCTGGCAGATTACAGTCCATAGAGTCACGAAGAGTCAGACATGACAGAAGTATCTTAGCACACACATTATGAAAATCAAGGAGAATTCATTAAAAGATTTTCAGCCAGAAAGTTTAAACTGTTGCTTTAAGAAAACATGATTGGGGAGAATAACATTGAAATATGTATAATATTATATCTGAAATGTATTAATCGTTCAAACTAAACACTGTCATGTTACAATTTGTTCATATTAGATGTTTGTAATGTTTCTGATAATCAATAAAAGAGATTCTTGATAAAAAAAAAAAAAGAAAACATAATTGATGACAATATCCAGGATTGTTTAAAGGAGGAAAAATGGTTGTGCCTGTAAGGACAGAATCAAAGGAAACTGGTAAGAGTGGTAAAGGATCAAACTTAAAATGTTAGAAGAAAATGTCAAAGATGAGTTTAAGATTTTGATCCATGTGTAAGCTGTAGAGAAAATAAATAACTGTTTTTATCAACTTATAATGTGAGACATAATATTAGAGAAGCAAAACATTATAAATAAATACTCAGGATAAAATCTTGCTTACATACAATGGTAAACATTTACAAAATGAAAAGCAGAGTAAGTTGCCTTTGATCTTTATTACAATATAATTTTTACCTAAATTTTATAATTTTTTTCCTGTTTCTGTGAGTCTTCCAAAGAAACTTGTAGAAAGTCAAATCTCTATACAGCTCTTATATGCCCCAATATCCTACTTTTGATAATCAAAATCATGAAAACAGGCTCCTAGCCACTGGCACTGGTACCTTCCCAGCTGTTCTTTCTCAGGACCTCAGGATGTGGTATTGGGCAAAAGACCAGTCTAGGAAATAGCCTTTACTTCCTGTGATATTAGCTCTCCTGATTCTAAGACTAGAACAGATGTTCATCCAGGAAAAAAAAAAATTAAGACGTGGGAGTATATTTCCTCATATGCTTCCATTTGCACTGACCTTCACCATAGCCAGCTTTTGCCTGGTCCAGACAGAATCACTGGCTCCGAGCCTTTAAGAGAATAAGCCGATGAGTCAGGAACTGAGACCTTGCACAAAGACTCCTTCACTGAAGGACATATTCCAGCAAACACTATAGCTTTTTGCCTTGCCCTTCAGCATGGTACAGATTTTCTGTTCTCACTGGGTAGAAAATTCAGTCTTGCTTCAAATCCATACAAAACAGATTTTAATATGGGTGTTAACTGGTGTAAGATATGTTTTCACTTCCATTACTTCTCTTTACCCTCCTTGTCTGCCCAAGGGTAGGTTTTATACAATTTATCATTCATTCTAATAACATTTTGATAGTGAAAGGAATGCTATTGAGAATAAGCTTGAGCCATCAAGTGTAGAGGAGGACTTGGCATATAGGATTATCCCACTGAATGAGATATTCTACTGACCACTTCTCTGGGCTCTCTAAAGAGTGGGTATAGGATGTGCAAGTGGGGAAAAATGCTACGTAGATTTTAAAAACATTGAATTGACATCATTCGAGGACTATACTGGATTAATTAGAGTCTCATGTTTCCCCAGTGAAAAGCATTGTGTTCCTTTTCTCTTCTTTTACTTGAAATAATTTTCATGCATGTTATCTACTTTACTATGCTTTCTCTTTTGGTTGTCCATAAACTTGGAGACCTCATTTTAGCTTTTATTACCACACTGTAGGGCTTCTATGGTGGCTGATGGTAAAGAATCTGCCTGCAATGCAGGAGACCCTGGTTCGATCCGTGGGTCAAGAAGATCCCCTGGTAAAGGAAATGGCTACCCACTCTAGTATTGTGGCCTGGAGAAATTCATGGACAGAGGAGCCTGGTGGGCTACAGTCCATGGGATCACAAAGAGTCAGACACGAGTAAGCGACTAACACTTTCACACTTTCACCATTGTATAAGTCTTCACAAATCTGTGTGTGTGTGTGTGTGTGTGTGTGTGCGTACTCAGTCATATCCAACTCTTCACGACGCTTTGGACTGCAGCCCGCCAGGCTCCTCTGTCCACAGGATTTTTCAGGCAAGAATACTGGAGTAGTTTGCCATTTTCTCCTCCAGGGTATCTTTCCCACCCAGGGATTGGAACTGTGTCTCCTGTGTTGCAGGCAGATACTTTACTGCTGAGCCATTGGAGAAGGCCCTCACAAAACTTGATCATTTTATTTTTTTTTCTTTATTTTTTATTTTTTTTAATTTTATTTTGCTTAATTTTACAATATTATATTGCTTTTGCCATATATCAAGATGAATCCACCACAAGTATACATGTGTTCCCCATTCTGAACCCTCCTCCCTCCTCCCTCCCCATACCATCCTTCTGGGTCATCCCAGTGCACCAGCCCCAGGCATCCATTATCAGGCATCGTACCTGGACTGGCAACTCATTTCAGATATGATATTATACATATTTCAATGCTATTCTCCCAAATCATCCCACCCTCTCCCGTTCCCAGAGTCCAAAAGACTGTTCTATACATCAATGTATTTCTGCTGTCTCGTATACAGGGTTATTGTCACCATCTTTCTAAATTCCATATATATGCATTCAGATCAGATCAGATCAGATCAGTCGCTCAGTCATGTCCGACTCTTCGCGACCCCATGAACCGCAGCACGCCAGGACTCCCTGTTCATCACCAGCTCCCGGAGTTCACCCAGACTCACACCCATCAAGTCAGTGATGCCATCCAGCCATCTCATCCTCTGTGGTCCCCTTCTCCTCTTGCCCTCAATCCCTCCCAGCATCAGAGTCTTCTCCAATGAGTCAACTCTTCACATGAGGTGGCCAAAATAATGGAGTTTCAGCTTTAGCATCATTCCTTCCAAAGAAATTCCAGGATTGATCTCCTTCAGAATGGACTGGTTGGATCTTCTTGCAGTCCAAGGGACTCTCAAGAGTCTTCTCCAACACCACAGTTCAAAAGCATCAATTCTTCGGCGCTCAGCCTTCTTCACAGTCCAGCTCTCACATCCATACATGACCACAGGAAAGACCATAGCCTTGACTAGGCAAACCTTTGTTGGCAAAGTAATGTCTCTGCTTTTGAATATGCTATCTAGGTTGGTCATAACTTTCCTTCCAAGGAGTAAGCATCTTTTAATTTCATGGCTGCAGTCACCATCTGCAGTGATTTTGGAGCCCAGAAAAACAAAGTCCGACACTGTTTCCACTGTTTCCCCATCTATTTCCCATGTAGTGATGGGACCAGATGCCATGATCTTCGTTTTCTGAATGTTGAGTTTTAAGTCAACTTTTTCACTCTCCACTTTCACTTTCATCAAGAGGCTTTTTAGCCCCTCTTCACTTTCTGCCATAAGAGTCGTGTCATCTGCATATCTGAGATTACTGATATTTCTCCCAGCAATCTTGATTCCAACTTCTGTTTCTTCCAGTCCAGCGTTTCTCATGATGTACTCTGCATATAAGTTAAATAAACATGGTGACAATATGCAGCCTTGACGTACTCCTTTTCCTATTTGGAACCAGTCTGTTGTTCCATGTCCAGTTCTAACTGTTGCTTCCTGACCTGCATACAAATTTCTCAAGAGGCATATCAGGTGGTCTGGTATTCCCATCTCTTTCAGAATTTTCCATAGTTTCTTGTGATCCACACAGTCAAAGGCTTTGGCATAGTCAATAAAGCAGAAATAGATGTTTTTCTGGAACTCTCTTGCTTTTTCCATGATCCAGCGGATGTTGGCAATTTGATCTCTGGTTCCTCTGCCTTTTCTAAAACCAGCTTGAACATCAGGAAGTTCACGGTTCACATACTGCTGAAGCCTGGCTTGCAGAATTTTGAGCATTACTTTGATAGCGTGTGAGATGACTGCAATTGTGCGGTAGTTTGAGCATTCTTTGGCATTGCCTTTCTTTGTGATTGGAATGAAAACTGACCTTTTCCAGTCCTGTGGCCACTGCTGAGTTTTCCAAATTTGCTGCCATATTGAGTGCAGCACTTTCACAGCATTATCTTTCAGGATTTGGAATAGCTCCACTGGAATTCCATCACCTCCACTAGCTTTGTTCGTAGTGACGCTTTCTAAGGCCCACTTGACTTGACATCCCAGGATGTCTGGCTCTAGGTCAGTGATCACACCATCATGATTATCTGGGGCGTGAAGCTCTTTTTTGTACAGTTCTTCCGTGTATTCTTGCCACCTCTTCTTAATATCTTCTGCTTCTGTTAGGTCCATACCATTTCTGTCCTTTATCGAGCCCATCTTTGCATGAAATGTTCCTTTGGTATCTCTGATTTTCTTGAAGAGATCCCTAGTCTTTCCTATTCTGTTGTTTTCCTCTCTTTCTTTGCATTGATCACTTAGGAAGGCTTTCTTATCTCTTCTTGCTATTCTTTGGAACTCTGCATTCAGATGCTTATATCTTTCCTTTTCTCCTTTGCTTTTTGCTTCTCTTCTTTTCACAGCTATTTGTAAGGCCTCTCCAGACAGCCATTTTGCTTTTTTGCATTTGTTTTCCATGGGGATGGTCTTGATTCCTGTCTCCTGTACAATGTCACGAACCTCATTCCATAGTTCATCAGGCACTCTATCTATCAGATCTAGGCCCTTAAATCTATTTCTCACTTCCACTGTATAATCATAAGGGATTTGACTTAGGTCATACCTGAATGATCTAGTGGTTTTCCCCACTTTCTTCAATTTCAGTCTGAATTTGGCAATAAGGAATTCATGGTACGAGCCACAGTCAGCTCCTGGTCTTGTTTTTGCTGACTGTATAGAGCTTCTCCATCTTTGGCTGCAAAGAATATAATCAATCTGATTTCAGTGTTGACCATCTGGTGATGTCCATGTATAGAGTCTAAAGACCATAAATAGATTTTAAAATATAATCTATGAGAGCATCTAGACAAATGCTGAAAACTTTTACATACATGAACTGTCAACATCAATTATTTTTTTTTGATTAAAATGCACCTGCCAGAAAAATAGAGAATTTACCATGTATCACACTTCATAGATGAGCATTTTTTAATGCAGTCCCATTAAAGGTACTAACAAAATTAGGTTGTCTACTGTCCTGAACATCTTTTGTTTGTCTGCTTAATACTACTCCTGTATTCTGGAAAAGACAACTCCATTCTCTGGGGAAGTGCTCCCCATGACAAAACAACTGTACGGTAGGGAAGAAGGCTCCACCAACTCCTAGTTCATTGTTTAAGGTTAAACATCTGAGCCAACCCAAACCAATCATCATTCTTTCTCAGATGTTGTTTTTAAGTATTTGTTTTTGTTTTTCAAACTGAAGAGGAAGAAAGGGATTCCATTCCAACTAGTGGCAGAAGTACAGAGGTAGGAAACAAGAAACCCTGTATCTGTGGTTCTGTCAATAAGAGGGTGATCAATATCTTTAGAACATGAGGCCTGATTGGAGAGAAAATAAAAAATGAGCTAACAAGGGAATGAGCTCTGGCTGCATGTCAATGCCTGGTTTAGAGTATCTTTCTGGCCAAGCTGTAAGTTGTGTGAATCTCCTAATAATTTCCTCTTTTTTTTTTAACATAAATTTATTCAAGTTAAATGCATGTTATTTCGGGCTTCCCTGGTGGCTCAGTGGCAAAGAATCTGCCCGCATCCAGTACAGCTGACACAGGTTTGATCAACTAAGTCTGTTCATCACTACTAATGAGCCTGTGCTCTAGAGCTTGGGAGCTGCAACTACTCAGCCCACATGTAGCAACTGCGAAGCCCATACATTCTAGAGCCTGTGCTCTGTAAGAAGAGAAGCCACCGCAATGAGGAGCCTGCTCTTTGCAATGAAGAGTAGCCCCACTTGCTACAATGAGAGAAAGAGCGTGCAGCAATGAAGACCCAGCACAACCAAAAATAAATAAATGTATATTATTTACAACCAAAAAGATCCTCACTAAAATACTATCACTACCTCTTTTTTTTTTTTTTTTTGGCTGCATCTCTCAGCTTGCAGAATCTTAATTCCCTGACCAGGAATCAAACCCATGCCCTTGTAAGTGAGAATACAGAGTCCTAACCACTGGACCATCAGGGAATTCCCACCATCATTATTCTCAACCTTATTCTCAGAACTCAAGAAGTGCAATGAGATAAAGAAAATGAATAGAAAGAATAAACATTGAAGATAAAGAAAATCTAGCTATGGGTTGATGGCATTACCTATCTAGAACACAGAAAGATTCAGTTTAGAAACACTGGGAAAATATGGATGGATGGTAATGCTGCCAAAAGTAAAACTATAAAAATCAAAAATAACTTTCCTATGTATTAGCAATAAGAAATCAGAAAAAAAAAAATAGATTTAAATGCAGCCCAAACCCCATGTCCCTTGATAGGAAGACACACATTGAGATATTTATTCTTTTAAATAAATCCTGCAAATGATACATCTTATACAGTTAATACTTTCTGCCTTTGGGCAAGAACTTTGGCAAGAGAGGAAAGGAAAGTGAGAGGCAAGCTCTTTCATCCTTTGGCCTGTGTATTTTGTATTATTTGAATTACTTATAATCATGTATCCATGCAGAACATTTGTAATTCAAGAAAGCAATGGTACAAAAATAGTTTTGGCTCTAACATTATGAATAATATAATTATTTTACAACTTGAGGGGTCAGAAGTGGGTGGATGGTCTGGCATGAATCCACAAAGAATATTACTTTTATAATATGGTTTGCTATGTGCTTTTCTCCTTCCTCAAACTGGAGGTGAACCAGATGGTAAGTTCTTTAAGAGCAAGAATATTTTCATCTTTGTACTCAAGTACTTATTAACACAATGATGATATTTGGTGCTGTTCGATAAGTTGAAAAATGGGATATTTCCTGCCGTATCAGTAAGCAAAGGACGTCACAGACATCAGCAGTTGAAGCCACCACAGATGGCGAGCCGGTGAGCAAGGGAAAAATACCTGCCATTCAGCAGCCATTTAGCCAACTGCAGCCACTCCCCCATGGTGTGCCCTGAGGAAATTCAGGATGTAAAAACACACTTACGGGCCCCACATAGCTGAGGTGCATATCAAAGGAATGATTGCAATGAGCCCAGACTCTTGCATCTTCCCAAACACAGAAAAGAGCAAACTCCTTAGCAAACAACTTGGGATATCTGATTTTCTTTGTTTGCAATAATCTTTTGAGCTCAAACTACCTGCCCTTTGTTTCAAAATTTCTATATAACCTGGCTGCACCCCCCAACCCCTGCCTCAGAGCAGTTCTCTTGGGGTTACTTGAGATGCTGTCTCCATTAGTCTTAAGTCCTAAAAATATAACTTTCAACTTTTAGGTTGTGATGTTTTTTAAGTCTTCAAAGTGCTACTATATTTTGTTAAGTGAATATGTGATAAGAATATAACTATTCAGGGGACAGTCATAAGGGCATCTACTTTCATAAGACAAAGCATTACCTAGTAGTACACGAAAACTGTTTTCCATTTTTTTTTTTTTTTGAAAGCTCTTTTTTTTTTTAATTTTATTTTTAAACTTTACAATATTGTATTGGTTTTGCCATATAGCAACATGAATCCGCCACAGGTATAAGTGTGTTCCCCATCCTGAACCCTCTTTCCTCCTCCCTCCCCATATCATCCCTCTGGGTCATCCCAGTGTACCAGCCCCAAGCATCCAGTATTGTGCATCGAACCTGGACTGGTGATTCGTTTCATATATGATATTATACATGTTTTAATGCCATTCTCCCAAATCATCCCACCCTCTCCCTCTCCCACAGAGTCCAAGAGACTGTTCTATACATCTGTGTCTCTTTTGCTGTCTCGCATACAAGGTTGTCGTTACCATCTTTCTAAATTCCATATATATGTGTGTTAGTATACTGTATTGGTGTTTTTCTTTCTGGCTTACTTCACTCTGTATAATAGGCTCCAGTTTCATCCCCCTCATTAGAACTGATTCAAATGTATTCTTTTTAATGGCTGAGTAATACTCCATTGTGTATATGTACCACTGCTTTCTTATCCATTCATCTGCTGATGGACATCTAGGTTGCTTCCATGTCCTGGCTATTATAAACAGTGCTGCGATGAACATTGGGGTACACGTGTCTCTTTCAATTCTGGTTTCCTCGGTGTGTATGCCCAGCAGTGGGATTGCTGGATCATAAGGCAGTTCTATTTCCAGTTTTTTAAGGAATCTCCACACTGTTCTCCATAGTGGCTGTACTAGTTTGCATTCCCACCAACAGTGTAAGAGGGTTCCCTTTTCTTCACACCCTCTCCAGCATTTATTGCTTGTAGACTTTTGGATCGCAGCCATTCTGACTGGCGTGAAATGGTACCTCATAGTAGTTTTGATTTGCATTTATCTGATAATGAGTGATGTTGAGCATTTTTTCATGTGTTTGTTAGCCATCTGTATGTCTTCTTTGGAGAAATGTCTATTTAGTTCTTTGGCCCATTTTTTAATTGGGTCATTTATTTAATCTCAAAAATATACAAGCAACTCCTACAGCTCAATTCCATAAAACTGTTTTCTAAGTGAAAACTTAAATTCTTTAAGCCAGGCTTAGAACTTCCCTGGTATTTCAGTGGTAAAGAATTTGCCTGCCAATCCAAGAGACACAGGTTCAATCCTTGGATCAGGAAGATCCCCTAGAGAAGGAAATGGCAACCCACTCTAGTATTCTTGCCTGAGAAATCCCATAAGCAGAGCAGCCAAGTGGGCTACAGTCCATGAGGTTGCAAAGTCAGATATGACTTAGAAACTAAACAACCACAACAAAATCTCAGATGACTTTTGGTGCCATATGGATATAATGATTGAGAGAAAGAATGATTTTGTCACCTGATAAATTGATTTGAGCAGTATTGTTGTAGGCTAAATGTAGGAGAATATACCCAACATACCAAGAATAACAAGGATACAGCCCTTTCAACAAATTCCAAAAATATATCTGTATTTTTACAAATCTGGTAAATAAATTGATTATTAAAGGAGAAAGTTCCTCCCATATTAAGCAGACTCCTCCATAATGTTCATAAGAAAAGAATGTATCTCTGGGTAATCAGACATGCGAAGCCAAAACAATTCTAGATGCACTGAGTGTTATGGCAGTGAATGCATTACAAGCTCAGATGTACAAGGATAAAACTATTCCATCAGTTCCTTACTGTTTAATTAAAAATAATATTATCTTTTCAGCAATATGTATATTTATACCTTGTTGAAAATGTTAATAATAGTCCATTCTTTTCCTTTGTTTATCTAAATCTGAGGCTCAACTTTTCATGACGACTTGCAGAAATTTTTTTTTCTAGCAAATGTATTAATATTTTTAAATTATATTAAATGTTTTACACAAACTGAAAATGATTTACAAAGATTACCCTTTCTCTTAGAAACATTCATTAATTTTTATAAGGAGGATAGTAGTGAAAGTGGAAAAAATAATAGTCTAATCCCAAGATTTTCTGGGAGCAGAAAGCTTGATCTCATTGAAATGAATGATCTGTCCCCAAAATCAATATTGTAAATATCTCCCCCTTCCTCCCCTTTCCAACTAACTCTGAAGTGCTAGGTTAGGTCTTGGTGATTCTGATGCTCATGATTTATGCACAACCAAAGTCACTCTATTATGCTCTACTTTTGTAGAGCCAATCTAAAATTAATGTTTTGAGTTTGTGGAAAATACAAAGAGACCTCTATCAAACTTTATTATTAGATGATTAAAAGGAACTTTTCCCAGAAAGTCTGTCTTCTTAATTATGAGCTAGATAATAATAACGATGACAACACAGTAATAATAAAAAATAAATGCTAATGTTGCTTAAGCATTTGGCACTGTGCACTATTTTAAAGGCTGTATATCTCATTAATTCTCATTACTACCATACACAGTATTTGCAATGTTATGTCCATTTTATAGACTGTTATCTATAATAATTTCACCAGTCAGGAACTAGAAAAACTGGAGATGAAACTGAAGCATGACAAACACTGGAATCCCTCTTCACATCGTCCTTTTCCTTATTTTCTCTTTCCCTCATAGACCTAACATTCATTCTTTCATTTTTGTTCCTTATCCTTTCTTGGACTCCATTTTTCCCCAGACGTTACTTATGAGAACCTCAGGCACCAAGCATAACAATCCTAAATTTACAATACCATTTCACAGAATGTTACATTTTACTTTTTAACAGCTAAAATCTTTTGAAAGCAAGTTTTTTCTTGAGGTTCATGCTGGCTTAAGATTTTGACATCTACCTTATCATATTCCTGCCTGTATCATTTGGAGAGACTCTGAAGTCAGTAGATGGCTCTTCTAAGACTTAATGACCTTAGAGTTTGTTGATTACCTCAACTGGGATAACTTGACTTTCACTTAACTCCTCAACGGCACCACCATCAACGCACGGGAAGCCCTGACATCCTTTTCCTACAACAATAATTTTCTATTGTCACTAATATTTCTTCCCTCTTAGTTTTCCAAATTAATCTTCTGATATCACCCACATCCTATATGTAATGACTCATCACCCTGCCTCCTTCTATCCTGCTCTTCTTCCAAAATGTTCCTCTGCAAATCAACCACTGCAGCAGTGCTAGACACAGCTCAAAGTAGAGAACAAATGTACACATACAACTATACAGACTGTTAGATCGTTCCAACAAAACTGTATTGCACATTTTCATCTCTGCTTTCAAAAGTCTTTAGCCATCCAGTTGTGTATTCTGACCAAGCTCCCTCTTCTAGTCCCTTCATTGATTCATTCCCCACTTTCACCATTACCCTCAGGTCCCCTGTCTCAACGTGCTCTCACGTCACTGCAGATTACTATACTTCTATCATCACAGGAAAAGTCAGGGGTGGTTATGAACACATTGCTGCATTTCTGCTTCCTTACCCATAACTGTGTCTCCCCTTATCTTGTTTAACCTGTTGCAGAGGAAGCAATTTTCAGGCCATTCATGTATCTGTACCTGAAATCTATCTTCTCCAACCCTTGATCCATGAGTTATCCATTGTTCCTGTGCACTTAATCTTATTTACTAATGATTCTTCTATATCAACATATGAATATTCTCTAGTTACTCCCATTAAACAAAATCCCTTCCAGGCTTTACATATCTCTCTAGATTTTGCCTCAGAACTTTCTTTCCTTTCATAATGAAGTATCTTTTTAAAATTTTTCATACTAGTTTTTTGTTTTTGTTTTTTTAACTGGAGGATAACTACTTTACAATGTTGAGTTGGTTTCTGCTGTACAACAATGTGAATCAGCCATAAGTATATATATATATCCCCTCCCTTTTAAGTCTCCCTCCCACCCACTCAGGGGCATCCCTCTAGATCATCACATATCACTGAGCTAAGCATCCTGTGCTATACAACTGCCTTCTGCTAGCTGTCTGTTTTACACATGGTACCATATATATGGGGGCTTCCCTCGTGACTCAGATGATAAAGAGTCAGCCTGCAACGCAGGAGATGCAGGAGACACAGGTTTGATCCCCGGGTTGGGAAGATTCCCTGGAAAAGGAAATGGCAACCCACTCCAGTATTCTTGCCTGGAGAATCCCCATGGACAGAGGAGGCTGGCAGATGACAGTCCATAGGGTCACAAAGAGTTGGACACAACTGTGTGTGCTGGACACACACAATATCCCTTTATAATGCATTATTTATTAGATTCAATTTATTTTTAAATTTGTGAGCTTAGATATAAAACATATGGTCTCGTAAGATTGCTTTCTAAATTGGATTTTATTTTGTAAAAGATCAGATAAAATAAATGCCCCAAATTATAAGGATGATGATTTTTATTCTAGATTTCACAAATTTTTTTTAAGTCTGTATTTTGAGCCTGAAACCTGAAATTATTTTAAACTGATTATCACATAATACAGCAGAATTTTTTCTTTAAAGGGGAAAAATACTTAATTGTGGCAGAGGAAATTGTGTTGCCATTGGAACAACCACTTGACTATGAGATTGCATAACTAAAATTTTCAACCACAGGTGCAGGGAATAGGGAATTTTCTGAATAAACAGAATATTTACAGCCCATAATTAATAGATAGAAGAATCAAATCATAGTTGGCTCCAGCAGTGACTGCTGAGATGGCTAAAATGCAGCTCCACTAACAATAGGGACCACCTTCACTGCATGACACTCTCATGACAGAATCACAGCTGGCCAGGACCTTTGGGGACACAGAGGCCAGGTTGTGACCCTGTGTAAGAATGTCTTACTCTGTGTCCCTGACAGATGGTCTGCTCAGCTCCCTCTGGGACTCAGCACCTCAGAAAAATAGCCCTGCTCACTTCTAGACCTTTCTAGAGGTTAAATGTTTCACTAAACATTGTATCAAAATTTCTATCATTGTATCTTTATCTGTTTATAACATATCAGAGATGTGAAAAATCTAGTCCTTTGATAGGATAACACTTCATGTATTTTGTTACATCTATTATCAGGCCTTTCCTTCTTGGGGGCTAAGATATTCCCAACTTTTTAAAACTATTTTATGCTTGGCATGATTTCCAGAATCTTCGCAATCTTTATCTTCCTCTGCTAGGCAAATTCACCTTTATAAAAGTGGGACATTTATAGTTAGACATAGTTTTCAGATGTAATTTGACCATTGAAAATGTGATCAAAGTACTAACTCCCATATTTTTAAAGTGTATGTTTTATTAATCAGCCTAAAACTAGAACAAATGGGCCTATGTTTTTAGTCTTTGTTGGTTCATATGAACTTATTTTGAAAAAGTAGAATCTCTGGAACAGAAAACAATCCCAAATACAATTGATTTTTAAAACAATATTTTCTCTATAAGCTTAGCCCTCATGCATTCCATTCATATTGCAATACATACATTAGATTGAAGTGTTAATGAGACCATGAAGAAAAGTACAAACTTGTACTAAGGTAGATTAACAAAGCAAACAAAAAATACCTTTCTGGTTGGAAAGTAAATATTGTGAATATATAAATTTACCCAAAAAATATTTATTAAATGAATGCATCTCATTTAATATTGCCTATGGAACTTTTTAAGGATTTCAATAAAGTGTTTCTCAAAAAAAAAAATGCCCAGAAACAAACACTTGAGAAAAATAAATGAGAGTTCATAATATCAAATATTAAGGCATATTACAAACTCTAATAATTTTAACATGGAATCTGTAACTAAAATACACAGGAATTGAAATTCATAACCCTGAAGCTAACAGAAGCAGAAGATATTAAGAAGAGGTGGCAAGAATACACAGAAGAACTATATAAAAAAGATCTTCATGACCCAGATAATCATGATGGTGTGATCACTCACTTAGAGCCAGACATCCTGGAATGTGAAGTCAAGTGGGCCTTAGAAAGCATCACTATGAACAAAGCTAGTGGAGGTGATGGAATTCCAGTTGAACTATTTCAAACCTTAAAAGATGATGCTATGAAAGTGTTGCACTCAATATGCTAGGAAATTTGGAAAACTCAGCAGTGGCCACAGGACTGGAAAAGGTCCGTTTTCATTCCAATCCCTAAGAAATGCCAAAGAATGCTCAAACTACCACACAATTGCATTCATCTCACATGCTAGAAAAGTAATGCTCAAAATTCTCCAAGCCAGGCTTCAACAATACGTGGACCATGAACTTCTAGATGTTCAAGCTGGTTTTAGAAAAGGCAGAGGAACCAGAAATCAAATTGCCAACATCCGCTGGATCATCAAAAAAGCAAGAGAGTTCCAGACAAACATCAATTTCTGATTTATTGACTATGCCAAGGCCTTTTACTGTGCGGATCACAATAAACTGTGGAAAATTCTGAAAGAAATGGGAATACCATACAACCTGACCTACCTTTGAGAAATCTGTATGCATGTCAGGAAGCAACAGTTAGAACTGGACATGGAACAACAGACTGGTTCCAAATAGGAAAAGGAGTACGTCAAGGCTGTATATTGTCACCCTGTTTATTTAACTTCTATGCAGAGTACATCATGAGAAGCGCTGGACTGGAAGAAACACAAGCTGGAATCAAGATTGCTGGGAGAAATATGAATAACCTCAGATATGCAGATGATACCACCCTTATGGCAGAAAGTGAAGAGGAACTAAAAAGCCTCTTGATGAAAGTGAAAGTGGAGAGTGAAAAAGTTGACTTAAAGCTCAACATTCAGAAAACGAAGATCATGGCATCTGGTCCCATCACTACATGGGAAATAGATGGGGAAACAGTGGAAACAGTGTCAGACTTTATTTTTCTGGGCTCCAAAATCACTGCAGATGGTGGCTGTAGCCATGAAATTAAAAGATGCTTACTCCTTGGAAGAAAAGTTATGACCAACCTAGATAGCATATTAAAAAGCAGAGACATTACTTGAACAATAAAGGTCCATCTAGTCAAGGCTATGGTTTTTCAAATAGTCATGTATGGATGTGAGAGTTGGACTATAAAGAAAGCTGAGTGCCGAAGAATTGATGCTTTTGAACTGTGGTGTTGGAAAAGACTCTTGAGAATCCCTTGGATGGCAGGGAGATCCAACTAGTCCATCCTAAAGGAAATCAGTCCTGAGTGTTCATTGGAAGGACTGATGTTGAAGCTGAAACTCCAATACTTTGGCTGCTGGATATGAAGAGCTGACTCATTTGAAAAGACCCTGATGCTGAGAAAGATTGAAGGCGGGAGGAGAATGGGATGACAGAGGATGAGATGGTCGGATGGCATCACTGACTCAATGCACAGGAGTTTGGGTAAACTCCAGGAGCTGGTGGTTGACAGGGAAGCCTGGCATGCTGCTGTCCATGGCATTGCAAAGAGTTGGACACAACTGAATGACTGAACTGAACTGAACCCTGAAGCAGACAATGTATTGTATTAAACACACACACAAACATATATATATATATATATATATATATATATATATATGTTTTTCATCATGAATCAGTGGAAAAAGAACATATTAGTCTAGAAAATTTTGACTCCTTATTTACTTCTTGTGAGACTACAAATTTGGCACAGTACTTCTAGAGAGAATTTTGGAGATCTTTATCAAATCCTTAAAACTATTCTGCATTTTTCCACAGAAAATTTCAGAAATCCTAATAAAATAATCAGCTATTTTGACCAAGAACAGTACAGAGTACTTTATTTATATAGGAAAAAAAGAAAATGTATAAATTCTAATAATAGTAGAAGGAATTAAATAGTCACAAATATTGATATGCAAACACTAGTTTCTGAAAGACTCAACCTGCAGATATAATGCTTTAAATATAAAAGAATGTACTTTGTATTAAGTATAAACCACATTTCTGATTAATGATGGCTCTTCTCTAAGAATCCACAATTCAGGGACCCATGTTCCTTCCAGCTTATGGCTCTGCCTTCTTTTTTTGTTTTTTTTTTTTTATTGAAGGATAATTGTTTTACAGAATTTTGTAGTTTCCTATCAAACCTCAACATGAATCAGCCGTAGGTATACACATATCCCCTCCCTTTTCAACCTCCCTCCCATCTCCCTCCCCATCCCACCCCTCTAGGTTGATACAGAAGCCCTGTCTGAGTCTCCTGAGCCATACACCAAATTCCCGTTGGCGATCTATTTTATATATGGGGCTCTGCCTTCTTTGATCCCTGGCTTCCAGTGAAGCCAGTCTCATTCTGACCAAAGGCAAAAACTCTGGAAGTAACACATGTATGAGATGTTGCTTTCTGTTTACAGGCCATCTGCAAGAACTCAGTCACAAGCCTCATCTAGCTTCCAGGAAACCTAGGAAGGATAGATGAGCTCTAGGTATGAATTAAAGGAAACAGTATTTAGTGGGCTAATAACCTGTAGCACTATAGACTCTCCTTGAGTCTTCAAATTGTATCTTTCTTTTCAAAGCAAGTATACCCATCCCTCTTCCAGGGAAACAACCAAATTACCCATCTCAAAGGCCAGAGATCCCTAAATGAGGAGTGTTCTCTCCATCAGATCTAGAATAAGGTTTCCTGTGGATCCAGGATCAGTTATTTCTTGCTCCATAGAGAAAATAACTTCAGGGGAAAAGAACAGAAACACTATTTGGAAAAACCTTAGAAGAGAAATAGAACAGCTTTTGTTGTTGTTCAGTCGCCTCAGATCAGATCAGATCAGTCGCTCAGTCGTGTCTGACTCTTTGCGACCCCACGAACCGCAGCACGCCAGGCCTCCCTGTCCATCACCAACTCCCGGGGGTCACTCAGACTCACATTCATCGAGTCAGTGATGCCATCCAGCCATCTCATCCTCTGGCATCCCCTTCTCCTCTTGCCCCCAATCCCTCCCAGCATCAGAGTCTTCTCCAATGAGTCAACTCTTCGCATGAGGTGGCCAAAATACTGGAGTTTCAGCTTTAGCATCATTCCTTCCAAAGAAATCCCAGGGCTGATCTCCTTCAGAATGGACTGGTTGTATCTCCTTGCAGTCCAAGGGACTCTCAAAACTCTTCTCCAGCACCACAGTTCAAAAGCATCAATTCTTCGGCGCTCAGCCTTCTTCACAGTCCAGCTCTCACATCCATACATGACCACAGGAAAGACCATAGCCTTGACTAGGCGAACCTTTGTTGGCAAAGTAATGTCTCTGCTTTTGAATATGCTATCTAGGTTGGTCATAACTTTCCTTCCAAGGAGTAAGCGTCTTTTAATTTCATGGCTGCAGCCACCATCTGCAGTGATTTTGGAGCCCAGAAAAATAAAGTCTGACACTGTTTCCACTGTTTCTCCATCTATTTCCCATGTAGTGATGGGACCAGATGCCATGATCTTCGTTTTCTGAATGTTGAGCTTTAAGCCAACCTTTTCACTCTCCACTTTCACTTTCATCAAGAGGCTTTTTAGTTCCTCTTCACTTTCTGCCATAAGGGTGGTATCATCTGCATATCTGAGGTTATTGATATTTCTCCCAGCAATCTTGATTCCAACTTGTGTTTCTTCCAGTCCAGCGTTTCTCATGATGTACTCTGCATATAAGTTAAATAACCAGGGTGACAATATACAGCCTTGACATACTCCTTTTCCTATTTGGAACCAGTCTGTTGTTCCATGACCAGTTCTAACTGTTGCTTTCTGACCTGCATACAGATTTCTCAAGAGACAGATCAGGTGGTCTGGTATTCCCATCTCTTTCAGAATTTTCCACAGTTTCTTGTGATCTACACAGTCAAAGGCTTTGCCTAGTCATGTCCAACTCTTTGTGGCCCCATGGACTCTCTGTCTCTCACCAACTCCCAAAATCTGCCCAGGTTCATGTATATTGCATTGGTGATGCCATCCAGTCATCTCATCCTCTGACACCCTCTTCTCCTTCTGCTCTCAATCTTTCCCAGCATCAGGGTCTTTTCCAATGAATTGGCTCTTTGCATTAGGGGACCAAAATACTGGAGCTTCAGCTTCAGCATCAGTCCTTCCAATGAGTTTTCAGGGTTGATTTCCTGTTTGATTGACTCGTTTGATCCCCTTGCTGTTCAAGGGACTCGCAGGAGTCTTTTCCAACACCACAGTTCGAAATCATCAATTCTTTAGCATTCTGCCATCTTTATGATTCAGCTCTCACAACATGACAACTGGGAAGAGCATAGCTTTGACTGTATGGACCTTTGTTGACAGAGTAATGTCTCTGCTTTTGAACACACTGACTAGGTTTTTCATAGTTTTCCTACCAAGAAGCAATCATCTTCGGCTTTCATGGCTCAGTCACCATCCACAGTGATTTTAGAGCCTAAAAAGAGGGCTTTCCCCTTCTATTTGCCATGAAATAATGGGATCAGAAAGTTATGACCAACCTAAATAGCATATTAAAAAGCAGAGACATTACTTTGCCAACAAAGTTCCATCTAGTCAAGGCTATGGTTTTTCCAGTGGTCATGTATGGACGTAAGAGTTGGACTGTGAAGAAAGCTGAGCGCCAAAGAATTGATGCTTTTGAACTGTGGTGTTGGAGAAGACTCTTGAGAGTCCCTTGGACTGCAAGGAGATCCAACAGTCCATTCTAAAGGAGATCAGTCTTGGGTGTTCTTTGGAAGGACTGATGCTAAAGCTGAAACTCCAATACTTACCTCGTGCAAAGAGTTGACTCATTGGAAAAGACTTTGATGCTGGCAGGGATTGAGGGCAGGAGAAGAAGGGGATAACAGAGGCTTAGATGGCTGGATGGCATCACTGACTCAATGGACATGAGTTTGGGTGAACTCTGGGAGTTGGTGATGGACAAGGAGGCCTGGTGTGCTGCGATTCATGGGGTCGCAAAGAGTCAGACTCAACTGAGAGACTGAACTGAACTGAATGGGACCAGATGCCATGATCTTAGTTGTTTTTTTCTTTTAATATTTAGTTTTAAGCCAACTCTTTCACTCTCTTCTTTCACCCTCATTAAAGGGCTGTTTAGCTCTTCGCTTTCTGCTATTAGCATGGTATCATCTGCATATCTGAGGTTGTTAATGTTTCTCCCACCTATCTTGATTCCAGCTTGTAACTTATCCAGCCCAGCATTTCTCATGATGTGCTCAGCATGTAGGTTAAATAAACAGGGTGACAGCAGACAACCCTGTGGTATTCCTTTCTCAATCCTGAACCAATCAGTTGTTCCATACAGGATACCATGTGTTGCTTCTTGACCCACATACAGGTTTCTCAGGAGAAAGGTAAGATGGTCTGGCATTCCCATCTCTTTAAGAGTCTTCCACAATTTGTTATGATCCACACAGTCAAAGGCTTTAGCATAGTTAAAGACTAGGAGTAGAGCAGTTTCTGGTCCATATCAATTATAAAATCTGAGGAGACATTTGGGAGGCCCAAAGATTATTTTGAGACTTAAGCAGTTGAAAAATTAGTTTTGTTTTGTTCAAGTCTGTGCTTTTCCATTAAAAGATTACTAGCCTCTTGTTCTGGAGAAGGCGATGGCACCCCACTCCAGTACTTTTGCCCAGAGAATCCCATGGACAGAGGAGCCTGGTAGGCTGCAGTCCAATTGGACACGACTGAGCGACTTCACTTTCACTTTTCACTTTCATGCATTGGAGAAGGAAATGGCAACCCACTCCAGTGTTCTTGCCTGGAGAATCCCAGGGACGGGGAAGCCTGGTGGGCTGCCATCTATGGGGTCGCCCAGAGTCAGACACGACTAAAGCGACTTAACAGCAGCAGCAGCCTCTTGTTCCTTTGCTTTGTATTTATTCATCTTATAGTGCTTTTTAAATTTTGTTTTTCTTACTCTTTTTAAACCTCTACCTCCAGTGCTTAATTCCATTGTTTGTAATTCAGTGTTGATTGCTTACTTCTGTGAATTTTATCTCTGCAGAGCTGAATCTGTGTCACATATTTTTGATATGCAACATATCATCATTTGTCTTGTTCTGAAATTTTTTTGATTTTTTTAGAGCCAAGAGGAAATCAAAGATAGAATACATTTCAGTATGTCCAAGTTAGATATTTGTGCTTGTTTCTAATTTTGCTTTTGTTTCCTAGTTTTATCAGAGTTTAATCAATGTATTTGATTTTTATTATTTCAATTTTTAAATGCATCTCTGGTTTTAAATTTGATCTGAGTTCATTATTTTTGCAAATGTTACAAGAGAACTTGCGAAGAAGACACATTCTCTGTTAGATACAATGCTTACTACCTATCTTTATATAAGATGTTTCATCCACAAGTTTTTTAATCACCCCCACTTTGGATTAACATTTCAGTTGATTGGATTCTGTCTCCAAGTAATTTTTTTCAGAAAAATCTATAAAAACTGGAATTATAAGCTATTGCATAAATATATTTTCATTTCCTCTACATGCATATGATTTGTGCTTTGTTATTTTATGGTCATACCATTTACCCTTGTTAGTCCATAGACACCAATCAATTCTGCATGTAATCATAAGAAGTGCTGGCTTTAGTGACCAGCTTCTTCTGATCAGATATTTATGCAATGACTTCTTCATTGTAGACGCCAAGAGACTTCATCATGATTAACCCCTTCTTTGCCTTTTTCCTTTTTTTTTTTTGCCTTTTTCCATGTCTATCATTTTCTAGTCAATTATATTCATCTTATTTTTATTTTGTATAGTTACAATTTTTCTCTCTCAAAACTTTCATATCTCTGAATTTGATTTCAAAAGCACTTTTTCTACATCCATCTTCTCATTTCCATAATAGCTTTCTCATTTTCTATTATTCCCTTCCTTAGCTTATTTGTTTTAAAAGAATAATTCTATTTTATCACATCATCTTTTTTATATTTATTCTTTATTTTATTTAAATAGCCCATTTATTTGATTTTTTAAATCATAAAAGTTAGTGTTTTATCCAAAAGTGTTTCCTGTATCACCCTGCTTGTTTAGAACTGTCTCTCCTTTTTACCTTTTGCTTTTTTAGTGTTAAGTATCTGTGTACAGATCTCTTGATGAATTTATTCTATCTATAGTTCATCATCAACCAGCCACAGTAACTTACTAAAGTCACTACTTGCATCAGAATGGGGGAGTAGAGTCACTTTGTCTCAGGTCTTATTTTTTCATTTGTAAACTGGTTTTCATTGTTTTCTTGGAACTTAGTTTGGATACCAGACTACTAATAGTTTGAATTATCTTTTCAGTTTTTAGCTCTTTGGAGACAAGTAGGCCCGGTGGGTTAAGGAAGAGTTAAGTAGCCTTGATTCAATTTTTTTTTTTAATGTAAGAAAATATGTTCTGTTTAATCTAATGAATTTAGCCTCAGACTATAGTCATTGCTCCCTACCAAGCAGCCCTTGCTGATACAAAGTCAAGTCCCTATCCAGCTCCAGGGCTGAGGGTGAAGACATGGAGCACACTCACTTCTGCTTTTGTGTGATACTTGACTATAATCTCTGCTTAAGAACATCATTCAAAATCTATAAAGCTGAATTCCAGGTAAATGCTGCCGCTAAAACTTTGCATGATCACAGACTTTGTCATTATTTTCTCCAACTCAAGTGAAAGCGAAAGTGAAGTCGCTCAGTCATGTCCATCTCTTTGCGACCTCATGGACTGTAGCCTACAAGGGTCCTCTGTCCATGGGATTTTTCCAGGCAAGAATACTGGAGTGGATTGCCATTTCCTTCTCCAGGGGATATTCCCAACCCAGGGATCAAACCCAGGTCCCCTGCATTGCAAGCAGACGCTTTACTGTCTGAGCCACAAGGGAAGTCTCTCCAGCTCAAAGCAACTATAAATGGCACTGCCTTCACTGAGCTTTATTTGCTGTTTTACTTTGGTGAGGAAGTGGACATGATATATTGCCCATCTCCCAGTTTTCATTTTCTCAAATAAAGAATTCTTGATTAGGATTTTTCAGGATCATGTTACTTGTGTTTAAAGAAATTTGGCATCCTTGTTGTTTCTGGAGATAAATGTATTAGTTGCTGCTGTCTTATTTCACTTAGGCTAAGGTTGTCACTGTTTCTAAAAGATATTAAACTGATAATGTGATCGTTCCTTATTTTATTATAGTTAAGACTAATTTTCATTGTTTCTGATCATTTCAATAATTTTAAGCAGAAATTTCTACAAAAAGTTCAATTCTTTGACCAGAATAACATGATGTTGCTACCCAGGACTTTATCTAACTAAAATTATTGTTTTTATTGCTTTCAGGCATGAAAGATTACTTAAATTAATATATATTCTTAAATCACAATGTTTTTCTCTTGTATTTTGTATTATTCACTACCCTCTGGTACCTAATTTTACAAAATCCAATTTAGCCTTATTTTGGCTTTCTTATGAGTAATATGTTACTTTTTTGTATGTGAGTACTTGAATTTCATGATTTTCTTCAGGATGGTAGAGGGAATTACTCATCATATGAGCTTCACTCATCATATTTCTGCATGTCTCCATAAAAGAAGAACATAACCAGCATTGTTATCATCACAGTGAAGCATTTTTAAGTAGTTTCCAACATTCTGTTTCCCACTTTTCACTCATCATCATTGAATGGGAAGCTTTAAAGTTTGATGCGAGGCAGGCATCCTCTGTTCCCTCTACAGAGTGACTATCACATATGGAAGGCCATTGCTCACTGTGGTCATATTCTCTTGTAGGTATCCACCCAGAGTGAAGTGTGTTCTTTTTCCAACGCTTGGTAATATCACTAAGGCCAGACCTGCCCCTTTGGTGGAAGGTCTGTAGTTTCCAGTTTTTCATTCATAACTAAGTGAGTGAAGTCCTTTTGAGAAGTTGTAAAACACACCCTGTAAATATCTAAGCTGCTTCCTCCAATAAAGAAATAGCTTGATGTTATATTTCAGTGTTCAGTTGGCCATTGCATCTACTTCATTTAGCAAAGAAATCCAGGGTAGGCAGAGAGATGACTAATAAGCCTCTATAAAACACTCATGGGGTCGCAAAAGAGTTGGACACGACTTAGTTTATGGGGGCTTTCCTGGTGGCTCAGTGGTACAGAACCCACATGTCAATGTAGAAGGCATGAGTTATGCCCCTGAGTTGGGAAGATCCCGTGGAGAAGGAAATGGCAACTGACTCCAGTATTCTTTCTTGCCTGGGAAATCCCATGGAGAGATGAGCCTGGTGGGCTACAGTCCATGAGGTCGCAAAAGTTAGACATGACTTAGCTACTAAAACAACGACAACAAACAAAAATCCCACAAAGTAATTCTATAATTTGAACTACTTTATTAGTTTTGTTTTCCTGGTTCCTGGTGGATTCTTTTGTAATGTGGATGTGAACCTTTAATTAATATTTTTTTACAATTTTTAAGAGAAAAGAAGATGTTGTAAAATTTGGAGAATTGCTTTCATGGCCTCTTTTTTTTTTTTTTTTTTTTAAGTTTTTGGGTGTGCATTTGTTTATTGAATTTATGAAATATAATGCCAGATTCCAGACTCTACATTGATAGTTCCCTTTCCTGCTATAGGAATAGCATTGCTATGTAGGATTGAATTTATTTTGTGAGAGGAATTCACTGGAGCCACTCTCTTGACTGTTTACTATAATATCTACACCTTCTGTTGTAATGGCTCCTTAAACTCTTAGCCCAATTTATTGGGCCACCACTTGCCTCTGATAAACCATTTCTCCTGACACATGAACATGACTGCTGGGATGGTTCCATTTGTTACTGTCAATAGAGATACAGTATAACTAGCATGTTGGCTCAAGTACTTTTCCTTGCTGTTGTTATTCAGTCACTAAGTCATGTCTAACTCTTTGTGACTCCATGGACTACAGCACACCAGGCTTCCCTGTCCCTCACTATCTCCCAGAGTTTTCCTTAACCTGACCTTATGTATTCTGTATCTGGCTGAAATTCTCAAAGGGAATGGTAATATAGTGACTTTTCATCATAAATACAAGTTCTCTTTTCTTCAGTATTTTAGAGGCAAGAAGAAGATGATAAACCACACATGTATCCTCATAGCCCCATTTTTCCTTACAATTCTTGAATTATAAACTTTGGAAGCAGTAAATATTTGACTCTCTGGAACTTTAGAAAGAGAAAACAATAAAGAAGAAAAAAGCAAGCAAGGTCTTTCACATAGCAAACACACGCATGGATTTCTCTGCCCATATTCAAACATGGAGGGATGATTATAAAGCTATGGAATGCTATCCTACCCAATATTCATCTGAATCTATTTCTGTTTTTATAACACATAGCTCAATTAGATGTGAATTCTTCTGTGAATCAAATACTTGGGAGGAAGGAAAGCAAGAACAAATAGATTGTTTTGTTATCAGTAAATATGATATTGGACCAATTCACTTTCACAAAGAGAAGGGAGACAAGATCATTTAGGCCTGGATGATAGCTTGACTTTCAAAAGGACATGGTGAACTTCTAAGAGTTTTCCCTATTTCAGGTATTATGCTTTTGTCCAGTTACCTGTAAACTAACATTTATTTTAGTAGTTTTACTAACAGTTCTTGGCACTTGAACAGCATCCATATTGCCAGTCACTATTATGGTTATATAATTTTCATATTGAGAGAGCCCACAGTGTCTGAAGAACAGAGACATCATGAGTCATTCAGTGCAAAGATACCGGACACTATATTGAGGGAATAAGTAGTTCCAAAAACACTGATAGTATCTGAAATAGGCTTTGGATTAGTAATTTGTGCTAAGCAGTCCTAAGTACTCATAAGTGGAGTGTGAACACACAGCAGCATAGGAAGAAAAGTTAAACAACTGTCACTCTTTTCAGGAACCCACTAATACATGGCTAAGAATGCATTTTTCATATTTACAGATGGAAATAAATGAGCTATAATAAGCTTCTAACTGGGCTTCATTTGAGGGTTGGAAGTAGTATAATTATAATATTTGAAAATGCAATGGTATTTAAATGGATACCACAGCAACTCACAACCCAAAAGCAATTTGTATTTTGTTGTCGTACATGCTGATATAAAAGAAAAGAACATAATGAACTAGTTTTTCCCCCAAAGGAACTTGACCTCCTTGGTGGAAAAAACAAAAAAGAAGAAGAAAAATAAAATTAAAAACAGCTGTTTGGCCTAGAGGAAGAAAAGGATTCCCCAATGACAAATTTACAATCAAGAGGAAACTGGGTCCACAGAAATGAAATGAAGATAGCCAACATGCTTGTCTCTAAATTTATATAAAATAGTTTAAGTTTCAAAGGACAGGAAGAAGAAATGTCTCCACTGAACCAAACTTTACAGTTACTCCCCAAAAGGAAAAAGGAGGAAAGAAGAAAAAAACTGCAGTATTTGTATATATTACACATTTCTGAATTTTCTTTAAAACTGCCACAAAATTCCAATATATCTTTAGCATACTTAACACAGCTACATCAAAGATGGGCTGAATCTAAGCCCTAATTCTAGCCACATCACAGCTTGCATCTCGGATGCAGAGACATCAGATATGCCCCATAACAAGAAATAAACGTTTCTGCAATGATGGAATAAAACATTTAAATTTTAAAATATAGATCTTATTTCTTTAGCAATTAAATGAAAACCAAGCATGCCAAGGGATTAGAACGAGAAGTGTTAGTGAAACCTGGGCCTTCATTATCAACTAAATGCATCTAGAAACTTTAAAGTGACTTTCTTAATTCACATGAAAAAAATTTTCATTATTACATATAAATGCATATATATTTCCAGTGTACCACTCTTGGCTTTCACAAAGAACAGCCTAAAATTCTTAATGTGTGCCAGGTGCTACACTAGATTTGCAACCTATGTTCCTATATTGATAGGCAGGATTACCAAATACCTTACTTGTTGATTTGAAAAGTGTTAGTTGCTCAGTCGTGTCCGACTCTTTATGACCCCATGGACTATAGCCTGCCAGGCTCCTCTGTCCATGGAATTCTCCAGGAAAGAACACTGATGTGGGTAGCCATTCCCTTCTCCAGGTGATTTCCCAATTCAGGAAAGGAACCCAGGTCTCCTTCATTGCAGGCAGATTCTTTACCATCTGAGCCATGAGGGAAGCCTTCATTCAGTCAAGTCTGACCCTTTGTACCTCAGGGACTGTAGCCTACCACATTCCTCTGTCCATGGAAAATTCTGCAGGCAAGAATACTGGAGTGGGTAGCCATTCCCTTCTCCAGGGGATCTTCTGAACTAGTGACTAGACCTGGGTCTCCTACATGGCAGACAGTCTTTACCACCTGAACCACCAGGGAAGCCCTTGTTGACTTGAAGATGACTTAAAAGTCTCAAACTATTAGTTTGGCCAATTAGTTCATTCTGATATTAATGGAACATCATTATATTCCATAAAATATAATGGGAAAATAGTAACAGACTTCTTGGCCAACAACTATAATCCCATGGCCTTTGCTTAATAAATAAATACATTTTAATCTGCTTTAGTGTCATATCCCAAAAGTTAGAGTTCATTTTTCAATCAGTTGATTCAGTTCAATTCTTTGCATTGGACGTGGGGGGTGGGGGGTGGTTAAATCTTCATAGTTGATTAAGATCTCATGGAATCCTAAGGACTCCTACTTCAGTTATCACTTTGTGTCCCTGCCCTCAGTTCCTGTCACTGACTTTTCCTTCACCTGCCCCAGCATGAAGTGCTTATGTGCATTATGCTTCCTTCTGAACCAAAATGAAATTTTGCCAAACTATCCTGTCAGAGGAGTAGCTCAAAGGCATACATAAATCACAGGATAAAAACTTTTGAGATTATTTTCTCTAATAAATATACTCCGTTTTTTTTTTCCAGTTAGAAAGAACTCCAACTTGTTATGATTTCCTCTAGTTACATCTTGATGCTTTTGATAATATACCCATTGCCTGGTGGTACATAAAGATATTCACAAAAAAATATAAAATAAAAAGTCCATTCTATGTGATCTTTTGAATGGACATAATATTAAAAATGCGGATGGAGGTAATTATTGATAACAGAAAAAATCCTTTCAAATATCCATGCTATTCCCAAGAGAAACAAATGATTTCTGCATGAATAATACAATATACACAACATGAATAATAGCTGGACTGCTCTTTTCAGCATATCATGCTAATATCAAAAGGAAAAGAATAATGATAACTGACGACATTCCAATTCAATAGAAAAACAGAACCACAGATGTTGTGGCTTCTAACCAGGATAAGCTAGACCCCTGACAAGGAAACTCTCTGGTGGCCAGAACTACTGAGCACACATCTGGAAACCAAGGGACACTAAAACTTAATGCGAGCTCTGGAGGGCCCAGAGAGGCAAGGCAAGTTTCCAAATGGAAAACTCATACAATTTTCTCCAGTTGTTTTGCCTGAAATTTAAATTATATATTATAGAGTTGGGGAGTCTTTCTGACTAAATGTGGCAGGGCGGTGGGACGGATAGCAAATAATTTCTAAGACAACTGAAAGACAATCACTTTTCTTTCAAAGTATTGACTACAGTCTTTGTGTGTAAACAGGAAACTACCACAAAAAGAACTTTCTGCAAGCTGTTACAGATGATGCATACAGAAGAGGCATTAATTATCTCTTTGAGGATCTTCAAGGCAAACTTGACCACACTCATAACAAAAGAGCCACAAAAGGAATGCACTGTATGGATGGTTCTTCCAGCTCAGATTCTGCCAGCCACAGTGGATGAAGAGCACCTTTTGAAATTTAACAACCAGGGTTATAATCTACAACCAGGAGCTTGGAACGAAATGTTCAAAAGGTTTTCTTCCTTTTGAATACCCGGGTTCCAAAATGCTTCCAACTGAATTCATGCAGCAGATACGCTGCATTTATTCATGAAAAATTCATTTATTTTATCCATCTGTTAAACAGACACATGTCACAGATACATATCAGATCAGATCAGTCGCTCAGTCGTGTCCGACTCTTTGCGACCCCATGAACTGCAGCACGCCAGGCCTCCCTATCCATCACCAGCTCTCGGAGGTCACTCAGACTCACATTCATCTAGTCAGTGATGCCATCCAGCCATTTCATCCTCTGTCGTCCCCTTCTCCTCCTGCCCTCAATCCCTCCCAGCATCAGAGTCTTCTCCAATGAGTCAACTCTTCGCATGAGGTGGCCAAAATGCTGGAGTTTCAGCTTTAGCATCATTCCTTCCAAAGAAATCCCAGGGCTGATCTCCTTCAGAATGCACCGGTTGGATCTCCTTGCAGTCCAAGGGACTCTCAAGAGTCTTCTCCAACACCACAGTTCAAAAGCATCAATTCTTCGTTGCTCAGCCTTCTTCACAGTCCAGCTCTCACATATATATATATGTATCTGTGCACGTAGACACATACAATCTCAGAACTGTGTAAAAGCAGTAGTATCATGAAGGATTCCAGCTAAAAGTGAAAACACCTGATTTGACACTTTGATTTTTCCCATCATTATTATCCATAAGCACTAAATGCTCCTTATATATTTTTTAATCCTGAAAATAGTTCACAAGGCTGCCCTCTCCCTGATTGTTTCCTTGCATATCACCTCAAACTCTGGGAATACACGTTTGGATGTAATTATCACAAATTTCAAGCAGATTCAAAAGGATTTCATTACATTTTACACTGAACACATTTTGAGAGGAATTCAATTTGTCTCCTATCCCTGAGGTAATGTAAGTAGATTTTTACAAAGTATTTAAGATTTTGTTTTAACCAAGTCAAATAGTTGGGTGCCTAGATTTTACAAAGCAAATGTATTTTTAAAATATAGTTAGAAAAGAGGAATTTGATTACTATTTACAGGCATTCAGATTTTCTATAAACTATGGGACCCTAGATTTGACAAGCCAAAATTTAAATGTAAAATTAAAATGAGGGATTTTATCATCAATGATAAAAATATTTAAACATTTCAAAAGAGAATGACAGTGGAGTTCAAGTGATGATAACGCTGAGATATCTTTTGAGGAATTCAAAAAAAAGCAGATAGGGCTCAGATAGGTATGTGGGAGTATAACAAGGGTTGTTGATAAAGACAGTTTCCCGCAAATTTTTAATCTAGGTGAAATGAACCAACGTTCAGAATTAAAACATTTCACTCAGTTCAGTCGCTCAGTCGTGTCTGACTCTTTGCGACACCATGAATTGCAGCACGCCAGGCCTCCCTGTCCATCACCAAATTAGGGAGTTCACTCAGACTCACATCCATCGAGTCAGTGATGCCATCGAGCCATCTCATCCTCTGTTGTCCCCTTCTCCTCGTGCCCTCAATCCCTCCCAGCATCAGTCTTTTCCAATGAGTCCGCTCTTCACATGATGTGGCCAAAGTACTGGAGTTTCAGCTTTAGCATCATTCCTTCCAAAGAAATCCCAGGGCTGATCTCCTTCAGAATGGACTGGTTGGATCTCCTTGCAGTCCAAGGGACTCTCAAGAGTCTTCTCCAACACCACAGTTCAAAAGCATCAATTCTTTGACACTCAGCTTTCTTCACAGTCCAGCTCTCACATCCATACATGACCACTGGAAAAACCACAGCCTTGAATAGATGGACCTTTGTTAGCAAAGTAATGTCTCTGTTTTTCAATATGCTATCAAGGTTGGTCATAAATTTCCTTCCAAGGAGCAAGTGTCTTTTAATTTCATGGCTGCAGTCACCATTTGCAGTGATTTTGGAGCCCCCAAAAATAAAGTCTGACACTGTTTCCACTGTTTCCCCATCTAATTCCCATGAAGTGATGGGACCAGATGCCATGATCTTCGTTTTCTGAATGTTGAGCTTTAAGTCAACTTTTTCACTCTCCACTTTCACTTTCTTTTTTTTTTTTGCTTAACTTTACAATATTGTATTGCTTTTACCATACATCGAGATGGATCCGCCACCGGTATACACGTGCTCCCCATCCTGAACCCTCCTCCCTCCCCCCTCCCCATACCATCCCTCCAGATCGTCCCAGTGCGCCAGCCCCAAGCATCTGTTACCGGTCATCGTACCTGGACTGGCAACTCATTTCAGATATGATATTATACATATTTCAATGCTATTCCCCCCAAATCATCCCGCCCTCTTCACTTTCATCAAGAGGCTTTTTGGTTCCTCTTCACTTTCTGCCATAAGGGTGGTGTCATCTGCATATCTGAGGTTATTGATATTTCTCCCGGCAATCTTGATTCCAGCTTGTGCTTCTTCAAGCCCAGCATTTCTCATGATGTATTCTGCATGTAAGTTAAATAACCAGGGTGACATATAGTTTTGACGAACTCCTTTTCCTATTTGGAACCAGTCTGTTGTTCCATGTCCAGTTCTAACTGTTGCTTTCTGACCTGCATATAGGTTTCTCAAGAGGCAGGTCAGGTGGTCTGGTATTCCCATCTCTTTCAGAATTTTCCACAGTTTGTTGTGATCCACACAATCAACGGCTTTGGCATAATCAATAAATCAGAAATAGATGTTTTTCTGGAACTCTCTTGCTTTTTTGGTGATCCAGCGGATGTTGGCAATTTGATCTGCTTCCTCTGCCTTTTCTAAAACCAGCTTGAACATCTGGAAGTTCACAGTTCACATATTGCTGAAGCCTGGCTTAGAGAATTTTGAGCATTACTTTACTAACATGTGAGATGAGTGCAATTGTACAGTAGTTTGAACATTCTTTGGCATTGCCTTTCTTTGAGATTGGAATGAAAACTGACCTTTGCCAGCCCTGTGGCCACTGCTGAGTTTTCTAAATTTGCTGGCATATTGAGTGCAGCACTTTCACAGCATCATCTTTCAGGACTTGGAATAGCTCAACTGGAATTCCATCACCTCCACTAGCTTTGTTCATAGTGATGCTTTCTAAGGCCCACTTGACTTCACATTCCAGGATGTCTGGCTCTAGGCAAGTGATCACATAATTGTGATTAGCTTGGTGGTGAAGATCTTTTCTGTACAGTTCTTCTGTGTATTCTTGCCACCTCTTCTTAATATCTTCTGCTTCTGTTAGGTCCATACCATTTCTGTCCTTTATTGAACCCATCTTTGCATGAAATGTTCCCTTGGTATCTCTAATTTTATTGAAGAGATCTCTAGTCTTTCCCATTCTGCTGTTTTCCTCTCTTTCTTTGCATTGATCACTGAAGAAGGCTTTCTTATCTCTTCTTGCTATTCTCTGGAACTCTGCATTCAGATGTTTATATCTTTCCTTTTCTCCTTTGCTTTTCACTTCTCTTCTTTTCACAGCTATTTGTAAGGCCTCCCCAGACAGCCATTTTGCTTTTTTGCATTTCTTTTCCATGGGGATGGTCTTGATCCCTGTCTCCTTTATAATGTCACGAACCTCAGTCCATAGTTCATCAGGCACTCTATCTATCAGATCTAGGCCCTTAAATCTATTTCTCACTTCCACTGTATAATCATAAGGGATTTAGGTCATACCTGAATGGTCTAGTGGTTTTCCCCACTTTCTTCAATTTAAGTCTGAATTTTGCATAAAGAGTTCATGATCTAAGCCACAGTCAGCTCCTGGTCTTGTTTTTGTTGACTGTACAGAGCTTCTCTATCTTTGGCTGCAAAGAATATAATCAATCTGATTTCGGTGTTGACCATCTGGTGATGTCCATGTGTAGAGTCTTCTCTTGTGTTGTTGGAAGGGGGTGTTTGCTATGACTAGTGCATTTTCTTGGAAACACTCTATTAGTCTTTGCCCTGCTTCATTCTGTATTCCAAGGCCAAATTCACCTGTTACTTCAGGTGTTTCTTGACTTCCTACTTTTGCATTCCAGTCCCCTATAATGAAAAGGACATCTTTTTTGGGTGTTAGTTCTAAATGGTCTTGGAGGTCTTCATAGAACCGTTCAACTTCAGCTTCTTCAGTGTTACTGGTTGGGGCATAGACTTGGATTACTGTGATATTGAATGGTTTGCCTTGGAAACGAACAGAGATCATTTTGTCGTTTTTAGACTGCATCCAAGTACTGCATTTCAGACTCTTTTGTTGACCATGATGGCCACTCCATTTCTTCTAAGGGATTCCTGCCCGCAGTAGTAGATATAATGGTCATCTGAGTTAAATTCACCCATTCCAGTCCATTTTAGTTCGCTGATTCCTAGAATGTCGACATTCACTCTTGCCATCTCCTGTTTGACCACTTCCAATGTGCCTTGATTCATGGACCTGACATTCCACGTTCCTGTGCAATATTGCTCTTTATAGCATCGGACCAGTCACATCCACAGCTGGGTATTCTTTTTGCTTTGGCTCCATCCCTTCATTCTTTCTGGAGTTACTTCTCCACTGATCTCCAGTAGCATATTGGGCCCCTACTGACCTGGGGAGTTTCTCTTTCAGTATCCTATCATTTTGCCTTTTCATACTGTTAATGGGGTTCTCAAGGCAAGAATACTGAAGTGGTTTGCCATTCCCTTCTTCAGTGGACCACATTCTGTCAGCCCTCTCCACAATGACCCGCCCATCTTGGGTTGCCCCATGGGCATGGCTTAGTTTCATTGAGTTAGACAAGGCTGTGGTCCTAGTGTGATTAGATTGACTAGTTTTCTGTGAGTATGGTTTCAGTGTGTCTGCCCTCTGATTCCCTCCTGCAATACCTACCGTCTTACTTGGGTTTCTCTTACCTTGGACTCGGAATGTTTCTAGTGAAACTTTTCACTAGAACCATGTAATACACAGCGTTGAAAATGTCCCCTCAAGTTTATCAGGAAGGACTTGCCATTCCAGGCAAAAAAAAAAAAAAATCTTTTTCCCCTCTTTTCACATTTTTTCTCACAATGCTTCTCATGCTTTTTTTCCAAGTGACATATCTAGTCCCTTTCCTTAAAAGTCGACACTTTCCTTCCTACCTGGAAGTCTACTGTCTCCAGCAAGACACAATCTGGCCATCAAGCATAGCATGTATTGTCAGGGTGTTAATCCACTTCATTTTCCTCTAATACTGACCCGCTGCCTATTCCTCATCCCGCTGCCATCACCTCCCTCATCTGCCCTTTCCTTTGTCCTACATTTCTATCACAATACTCAATTTTCTCTTCATTTCATTTAGTTACTAAATGTTAGAAACTTTTTTCACGTATGTGGGTGAACTAAGAATAAAACCATTTCTGTCATGTTGCTTTTCTTTGTCTTCATTTTATTTTCATATTATTCTTTAAAAGCTTTTAACATCACAACCAAGTGAATAATAGAATGAATATTATCTAAGAAAATGTTTTAATGCTTGCTGGAAAAAAATTGTAGTCTGTAAGAAAATATCCTGAGTTTTTACTTAAAATCTTCACATCCCTGTGCAAATATAAAATCAGTAATGGATGATTTTCTGTACTCATTAGATTCCTCACAGGTTGTATTTAATTTCTTCTGAAACATCTAAATGTATTACACAGCAAGTCCAAACAAAAAAAATATTTTCATGTATAATATAACAGTGTGAATTATATTTATCACGTTGTCCTTTACCACCTTAGTACTTGTTTATCTTATAACTGGAAGTTTGCACCTTTTGAAAATTGTTAGGAGAGTAAATCCTAAGAGTTCTCATTACAAGGAAAAAAATTTTTTTTTCCATTTCCTTAATTTTCTATCTGTATGAGATGATAGATGCTCACTGAACTTATTGTAATCATCATTTCATGATGTATAAAAATTTTTTAAACAAATATTTCAAAACAATGTAATAGAACATATAACAAAAACCAAACAAAACCACTTTCTTTTAATATAAAGATGAGCAAACAAATCAGGAATGTTTTGAAGATACATCTGATTTCATTTCTTTAGAAATTTCCCTTGCTTATTCCTGAATGCTCACATTGATTGACAGGGCTGTTTTTTGTTGTGTGTGAGTGTGTGTTTTTTCCCCATTTCAACTCATGAGATTGTGATGGGAGTTGGGAGTTACCAGTTGTCCTGCATGACAATCAGCATGAACAGCCAGCACGAGTAGGCTTTTGGAGGTTAAGTGACCTCTGCTGAGTCATGGAGCAATGAATGGCGTATCAACTGACTTGTCAAGGCAATTTCTTTTGTCCCTGAGCACAAAAGAAAGACACAATATTACCCATTCTGTGCCAGTCCTATCTTTCCCTGTCTCAGAACTGATGAGAAGTTTATTTTTTCTCCTAAAAGAAAAAAATAGAGAAAAACAAAGGGACTATTCCATTGAGAGATCAGAAATGTTATTTTACAAAAACATACAAAAGAAACCAAAAAGATTATAAAAGAGGATCATAATAGACGCTTTTCAAAAGACCTGCACTTCAATAAAGGCCAAAACCTGTTGGCTTTTCTCATCCTGACTTGATTGGCAGGATAAATCTTCCCTGTTGGTAAAAGAAATTCACTCAGAACTAATTGCCTAAGGTCTTGAGTGCAATAAAAATCTTTCTCTGGTAATACATGCTGATGTCTACATGGGAGCTGTTGTGGTAACTTTTTTAAAGTAAAATATATAAATTACACTCAATGCACTAAGTGTAAGGGCAGAATCAGTGGTCATTTGTATGAAATATGCTCTACTGTCATTGCAAACATTAATTGATTGTTTATAGATTTATTTCCTAAAAATGAAAGACCTTTAGATGCCTTAAAAACCACAGAGAAGTCAGTTTTCTATAAACTGGCAAGCTCTATAAACTGGAGAAAGTGTTCAAAAGGAATTGAAAAACATTACAGGTATTTGTAAATATTTCAGTCTATAATGAAAGATGCCAGATTTTCTTTACAATGATAGAAAAAAATGAATAAATGAATTGAATAAATGAAAACTTTAGGAAATGAATCCTTTAGGAAGTCCTACAGATAACTTAGACAGCCTTTACAGAAGTTATAAATGAAACTGTAGCAAACCATAAAAGATTGTCTTTAGGACAGAGACCAGTTACCAGTTCCAGAATACTTCTAGTTGTGTCTCTGGCACAGACTTAGAATTAATTATCCCTTCATATGTATACCACTAGTAGAGGAACAAGAGTCTGACCAAAGTCCTCATCAGAGAAAATATCTCAAACCATTCCATTGTTCTGTGTGTAGGCCAGGTCCTTGTCTTTAGATATAATTTCACAATAGTTTTCTCTATTTTCTCCTAAGTAACTTAAAGCATTGTATGACTGTTGTTTTGTGAATCTTCCCATCATCCATAGAGGAGAGGGATATGAAGAGAGTAGGATGTTAGTGAAAGAGGAAATTTATGTCCCTGTCCTAAACTGTCGCTTCTTCTTACTCCATAAACTCTACCCACCAGACTCTCCCAACACTCTTATGGCTTTGATAACCATCCATATGCTGATAACATATATCTACATTCCCATTTTTTTCTCTCTAAGCTCCAAAGCCCTAATTTTTTTTAATTGGAATATAATTTGCTTTATGGGCTTCCCAAGTGGCACAGTGGTAAAGAATCTGCCTGCTAATGCAGGAGATGCAAGAGAAAATCCTTGTCTGGAAAACCCCACGGATGGAGGAGCCTGGTGGGCTACAATCTATGGGATCCCAAAGAGTCAGACACGACTGAGCAACTAAGTACACGCATGCAATTGCTTTACAATTTTGAGTTAGTTTCTGCTATACAACATAATGAATCAACTCTATGTATACATATATCCCCTCCCTCTTAGACTTCCTTTCCACTCCCTTTATCTCCCCATCATTAACTGCATACAACTCATCTACTCCATGGACATTTTAAAATCAATTTGTCTAATGTGTACCTATTATCTTTTTGCATTAATCTATTGCCCTACTGTCTGAGCCACAGTCAGCTCCTGGCCTTGTTTTAGCTGACTGTACAGAGCTTCTCCATCTTTGGCCCCAAAGAATATAATCAATCTGATTTCGGTGTTGCCCATTTGGTGATATCCATGTGTAGAGTCTTCTCTTGTGCTGTTGGAAGGGGGTGTTTGCTATGACCAGTGCATTTTCTTGGCAAAACTCTATTAGTCTTTGTCCTGCTTCATTCCATATTCCAAGGCCAAATTCACCTGTTACTTCAGGTGTTTCTTGACTTCCTACTTTTGCATTCCAGTCCCCTATAATGAAAAGGACATCTTTTTTGGGTGTTAGTTCTAAAAGGTCTTGGAGGTCTTCAATTGTTCAACTTCAGCTTCTTCAGCGTTACTGGTTGGGGCATAGACTTAGATTATTGTGATATTGAATAGTTTGCCTTGGAAACGAACAGAGATCATTCTGTCGTTTTTGAGACTGCATCCAAGTACTGCATTTCAGACTCTTGTTGACCATGATGGCCACTCCATTTCTTCTAAGGGATTCCTGCCCGCAGTAGTAGATATAATGGTCACCTGAGTTAAATTCACCCATTCCAGTCCATTTTAGTTCACTGATTCCTAGAATGTCGACACTCACTCTTGCCATCTCCTGTTTGACCACTTCCAATGTGCCTTGATTCATGGACCTGACATTCCACGTTCCTGTGCAATATTGCTCTTTATAGCATCGGACCAGTCACATCCACAGCTGGGTATTCTTTTTGCTTTGGCTCCATCCCTTCATTCTTTCTGGAGTTACTTCTCCACTGATCTCCAGTAGCATATTGGGCCCCTACTGACCTGGGGAGTTTCTCTTTCAGTATCCTATCATTTTGCCTTTTCATACTGTTAATGGGGTTCTCAAGGCAAGAATACTGAAGTGGTTTGCCATTCCCTTCTTCAGTGGACCACATTCTGTCAGCTCTCTCCACAATGACCTGCCCATCTTGGGTTGCCCCATGGGCATGGCTTAGTTTCATTGAGTTAGACAAGGCTGTGGTCCTAGTGTGATTAGATTGACTAGTTTTCTGTGAGTATGGTTTCAGTGTGTCTGCCCTCTGATTCCCTCTTGCATCACCTACCATCTTACTTGGGTTTCTCTTACTTTGGCAGTGGGGTATCTCTTCACAGCTGCTCCAGCAAAGCGTAGCCAATGCTCCTTACCTTGGACGAGGGATATCTCCTCACTGCTGGCCTTCCTGACCTTCAACGTGGGATAGCTCCTAAAGATCTTCACAACCCAGATAATCACGATGTTGTGATCACTGACCTAGAGCCAGACATCCTGGAATGTGAAGTCAAGTGGGCCTTAGAAAGCATCACTATGAACAAAGCTAGTGGAGGTGATAGAATTCTAGTTGAGCTATTCCAAATCCTGAAAGATGATGCTGTGAAAGTGCTGCACTCAATATGCCAGCACATTTGGAAAACTCAGCAGTGGCCACAGGACTGGAAAAGGTCAGTTTTCATCCCAATCCCACAGAAAGACAATGCTAACGAATGCTCAAACTACCACACAATTGCACTCATCTCACACACTAGTAAAGTAATGCTCAAAATTCTCCAAGCCAGGCTTCAGCAATACGTGAACTGTGAACTTTCAGATGTTCAAGCTGGTTTTAGAAAAGGCAGAGGAACCAGAGATCAAATTGCCAACATCTGCTGGATGGAAAAAGCAAGAGAGTTCCAGAAAAACATCTATTTCTGCTTTATTGACTATGCCAAAGCCTTTGACTGTGTGGATGACAACAATTGTGGAAAATTCTGAAAGAGAAGGGAATACCATACGACCTGACCTGCCTCTTGAGAAATTTGTATGCAGGTCAGGAAGCAACAGTTAGAACTGGACATGGAACAACAGACTGGTTCCAAATAGGAAAAGGAGTACATCAAGGCTGTATATTGTCACCCTGTTTATTTAACTTATATGCAGAGTACATCATGAGAAACGCTGGACTGGAAGAAACACAAGCTGGAATCAAGATTGCTGGGAGAAATATCAATAACCTCAGATATGCAAATGACATCACCCTTATTGCAGAAAGTGAAGAGGAACTAAAAAGCCTCTTGATGAAAGTGAAAGTGGAGAGTGAAAAAGTTGGCTTAAAGCTCAGTATTAAGAAAACAAAGATCATGGCATCTGGTCTCATCACTTCATGGGAAATAGATGGGGAAACAGTGGAAACAGTGTCAGACTTTATTTTTCTGGGCTCCAAAATCACTGCAGATGGTGACTGCAGCCATGAAATTAAAAGACACTTACTCCTTGGAAGGAAAGTTATGACCAACCTAGATAGCATATTCAAAAGCAGAGACATTACTTTGCCAACAAAGTTCCGTCTAGTCAAGGCTATGGTTTTTCCAGTGGTCATGTATGGATGTGAGAGCTGGACTGTGAAGAAGGCTGAGCGCCGAAGAATTGATGCTTTTGAACTGTGGTGTTGGAGAAGACTCTTGAGAGTCCCTTGGACTATAAGGAGATCTAAACAGTCCATCCTAAAAGAGATCAGCCCTGGGATTTCTTTGGAAGGAATGATGCTAAAGCTGAAACTCCAGTACTTTGGCCACCTCATGCGAAGAGTTGACTCTTTGGAAAAGACTCTGATGCTGGGAGGGATTGGGGGCAGGAGGAGAAGGGGACTACAGAAGATGAGATGGCTGGACGGCATCACTGAATCAATGGACGTGAGTCTGAGTGATCTCCGGGAATTGTTTCTGTACAGGGAGACCTGGCGTGCTGAGATTCATGGGGTCGCAAAGAGTCACTTCTGATCTGATCTGATTGCCCTACTGTAATCCCTAAACCAGAAAATACCACCAGCTTCTATTTCATTGGCCAATCTGGTGACCTATGTACCTTGTTAACCACCTCCCATCCCCTCACCCACACACACACAGGTCCACTTATCTTCACCTCCACCATCACTTTCCTATTCCAGACTTACTCTCATCTCTTATCTAAACCCTCATTTTCTCCCAGCTTCCTAAATATGTACCCTGCTTCCTGCTAATCTGTAATCCACATTACAGTTTAATCTTTCTATAACTATTTCTAGTAGTTTACGGTGCTTCAAAATCATCATTTAACCATTTGAAAAAGGTCAATCTCCTTGATCTGGTTTAACAGTGAGTATATCATCAAAGGCCAGCTTTCCTTTGTCTCCTGATCTCTATTACATCCTCCCTACTAAATTCTCCCCATGACCACATAGATCTTTCTCTTTGCTGTTCAGTTGCTCAGTCTTGTCCATCTTTTTCTGACCCCATGGGCTATAGCATGCAAGGCTTCCCTGTCCTTCACCATTTCCTGGAGCTTACTTAAACTCATGCCCATTGAGTTGTTAATGTAATTCAACCATCTCATCCTCTGTTGTCCCCTTCCCCTCCTGCCTTTTATCTTTCCCAGCATCAGGGTCTTTTCCAATGAGTCAGCTCTTTGCAACAGGTGGTCAAAGTACTGGAGCTTCAGCTTTAGCATCAGTCCTTCCAATGAATATTCAAGATTGATTTCCTTTAGGATTGACTGGTTTGATCTCCTTGCAGTCCAAGGGACTCTATAAAAAGACTTTTCCAACTCAACAGTTTGAAAGCATCAATTCCTCAGGTCCAACTCTCACATCCACACTTGACTACTAAAAACCATAGCTTTGACTAGAGGGAGCTTTGGCAGAAAAGTAATGTCTCTGCTTTTAAATACATTGTCTAGATGAGTAACAGCTTTTCTTCCAAGGAGCAAGGGTCTTTTAATTCCATGGCTGCAGTCACTGTCCTCAGTGATTTCAGGGACCAAGAAAATAAAGTATTTCCCTGTTTCCATTTTTCTCCCCATCTATTTGCCATGAAGTGATTGGACCAGATCCCAAGATCTTAGATCTTTGTCTAGTTGCTTGGAATTACCACACACATCCGCCTCCAAGTCTCTTAGTTCATATTTTCCCTAATGAAATATTCATCCTCCATTGTTCAGACAACTAATTCAGATTCATTTTTCCTGCCAGAAGACCTCTAACTTGGATTTTCCTGATCCCTTAACTTGGACTTCCATATCACTATATGAACAACACAAGATCAGAATTGATTTTATGCATCTAAATGTAGCCTGTATCCTCAGAACAGACAGAGAATATGTCTGCTTTGGGGTTCACAATAGCCTCAGCACTCAGCTGTCAGAGTTCTCAGCACTTTTCTCAACACAGTCTGGGTCAAATGGATGAAACTTTTAGGACTGATGAAGTCTAAAACATGAGTTTTAGTCATGATTATTACTAGGTAGGGATTCCCAGGTGGCACTAATGGTAAAGAACCTGTCTGCCAATGTAGGAGACACGGATACGTGGCTTCCATCCCTGGGTTGGGACAGTTCCCCTGGAGGAGTGCATAGCAACCCACTCCAGTATTCTTACCTGGAGAATCCCCACAGGCAGAGGAACTTGGCAGGCTACAGTCCATAGGGTCACAAAGAGTAGGACATAACTGAAGCAATTTAGCACTCAAGCACACATTACTAGGTTATTCAGTTGAGTCAAGGATAAAATAAACCAGGTATCAAAATCAGAGGCTCTTATTCAGGAAACAGATTTTCAAACTGGGCTTATATGGTTTTTAACTCTTTCCTTGATGACTTTAAAAGCCCAAATACTAGTTAGTAGAATGTTTTTCCACATCATAATTCAGTAAAAGCCAGACAATCTCCAAAAATGTCCTCCATCTCCTTATTTGTCATTATCCCCAATCTTAAGGGACTTCCCAGGTGGCGCAGTGGTAAAGACTCTGCCTGCTGATGCAGGAGACACTGGTTCAGTCCCTACGTTGGGAAGATCCTCTAGAGAAGGAAATGGCAACCCACTCCAGCATTCTTGCCTGCAAAGTTCCATGGACAGAGAAACCTGTCAGGCTACAGTCCATTGGGTTGCAAAGAGTCAGACATGATTGAGCATGTATACAGCAGCCAATCTTATGAGATACTAAATTAAAATTTTATTAAATTATCATTTATTTCTGTAAATTAACAGCTTGGTTTGCTATTGTTATTCCGGCTAAGACTCTGCCTAATAAAATTGATTCATTCAGCCTTCCACCTCTGGAGATCTGGAAGCAGTTTACTGGAACAGAGCCTGAATTATCCTTCATCTTGACATGAAGAGTGGTAGCTGTGTGATTTACAATGATGCTAGCATTAATTTACTGATGGGATTGGGTGGGTAGATTTAACTTTCCCCAGAAAATATTGAGTCTGGTCTTAGAGTCAAGCCCACTATAATCTCGTATTACCAAGCCATATTTCAAATCCCTCTTTTCACTCCACTGGATAAATGCTATTGAAAGCAACACATGAAAGTGAATGACTAGATATTGGCTCTGTGGTGATAAGAGGATTTTCATTTTTATTTATTTTTCTATCTTGTTATTTCATGTTCATGTTCAGCTATGACCTAAATCAAATCCCTTACGATTATATACAGTGGAAGTGAAAATATATTCAAGGGATTAGATCTGATAGACAGAGTGCCTGAAGACCAATAGACGGAGGTTTGTGACATTGTATAGGAGACAGGTATCAAGACCACCCCAAGAAAAAGAAATGCAAAAAGCAAAATGGCTGTCTGAGGAGGCCTTACAAATACCTGTGAAAAGAAGAGAAGCTAAAAGCAAAGGAGAAAGGGAAAGATATACCCATTTGAATGCAGAGTTGCAAAGAATAGCAAGGAGAGATAAGAAAGCCTTCCTAAGTGATCAATGCAAAGAAATAGAGGAAAAAAATAGAATGGGAAAGACTAGAGATCTCTTCAAGAAAAATAGAGATACCAAGGGAACATTTCATGCAAAGACGGGCACAACAAAAGACAGAAATGGTATTGACCTAACAGAAGCAGAAGATATTAATAAGAGGTGGTAAGAATATACAGAAGAACTAGACAAAAAGATCTTCATGACCCAGATAATCATGATGGTGTGATCACTCACCTAGGGCCAGACATCCTGGAGTGCGAAGTCAGGTGGGCCTCAAGAAACATCACTACGAACAAAGCCAGTGGAGGTGATGGAATTCCAGTTGAGCTATTTCAAATCCTCAAAGATGATGCTGTTAAAGTGCTGCACTCAATATGCCAGCAAATTTGGAAAACTCAGCAGTGGCCACAAGACTGGAAAAGGTCAGTTTTTGTTCCAATCCTAAAGAAAGGCAATGCCAAAGAATGTTTAAACTACTGCACAATTGCACTCATCTCACATGCTAGTAAAGTAATGCTCAAAATTCTCCAAGCCAGACTTCAACAATAGGTGAACCATGAATTTCACGATATTAAAGCTAGTTTTAGAAAAGGCAGAGGAACCAGAGATCAAACAGCCAACATCTGCTGGATCATCAAAAAGGCAAGAAAGTTCCAGAAAAACATCTATTTCTGCTTTCTTGACTATGCCAAAGCCTTTGACTGTGTGGATCACAACAAACTGGCAAATTCTGAGAGAGATGGGAATACCATACCCATCATCTCAAGAATACCTCTTGAGAGATGCAGGTCAGGAAGCAAGAGTTGGAACTGGACATGGAACAACAAACTAGTTCCAAATAGGAAAAGGAGTATGTCAAGGCTGTATGTTGTCACTCTGCTTATTTAACTTCTATGCAGAGTACATCATGAGAAACACTAGGCTGGAAGAAGCTCAAGCTGGAATCAAGATTGCTGGGAGAAATATCAATAACCTCAGATATGCAGATGATACCACCCTTACTGCAGAAAGTGAAGAGGAACTAAAAAGCCTCTTGATGAAGGTGAAAGTGGAACGTGAAAAAGTTGGCTTAAAGCTCAACATTCAGAAAACTAAAATCATGGCATCCGGTCCCATCACTTCATGGCGAATAGATGGATAAACAGTGGAGACAGTGGCAGACTTTACTTTTGGGGGCCCCAAAATCACTGCAGATGGTGACTGCAGCCATGAAATAAAAAGATGCTTACTCCTTGGAAGAAAAGTTATGACCAACCTAGACAGCATATTATAAAGCAGAGATGTTACTGTGCCAACAAAGGTCTGTCTAGTCAAGTCTATGGGTTTGCCAGTAGTCATGTATGGATGTGAGAGTTGGACTATAAAGAAAGCTGAGCATCAAAGAATTGATGTTTTTGAACTGTGGTGTTGGAGAAGACTCTTGAGAGTCCCTTGAACTGCAAGGAGATCCAATCAGTCCATCCTAAAGGAGATCAGTCCTGGATGTTCATTGGAAGGACCGATGCTGAGGCTGAAACTCCAATGCTTTGGCCACCTGATGCAAAGAGGTGACTCATTGGAAAAGACCCTGATGCTGGGAAAGATTGAAGGTGGGAGGAGAAGGGGACAACAGAGGATGAGATGGTTGGATGGCATCACCAACTCAACGGACATGAGTTTGGGTAAACTCCGGGAGTTGGTGATGGACAGGGAGGCCTGGCGTGCTGCAGCCCATGGGGTCACAAAGAGTTGGACACAACTGAGTGACTGAAGTGAACTGAACTTAAACTTACAGGCACTTAAACTTTTTAAATTTAATATTGATATTTTAAAAATTTGGGAATTCATTTCTTTACCTATTGATGAAAATATGATGGTTTAGAGAAATCTCAGTGCAAAACCTTATGTGAAATTCTTGCTACTGATGTAATGGCTTCTAAAAATAATATGTTTTTACTTTGACTTATGCCTTAAATTTTCAGAAATAAGGTTGCTTGATTTTCCCCTCCGAAACAGTAAGGATAACCTGCAGTTCCTTTTTGTAATGTTCGCTTACACAGAAAGAGAAGTAAATACATATTCTACTGACCTGGACTTTGAAAACAGTTCATTAGTGTCAGTTAGCATGTAATAGATATTTTGGCTAAAGAGGTTTATGAGTTTTACAAATAATTTCTCCTTCCCACACACCAACTTTAACAGTTTTATAGTCCTTTACAACTTCCACCCCCATTCATGCACCTCGTCATTATACCAAGAGCCAAATTTTAATGATTTTTGTTGCCTCTAGCAGTGTATACATGTTCAGAAATGATGCACCCCAAACTCTGATTAAATGCCAAACTTCACTGATGAAAAACAGGTCCACTGAGTAAGTAATAATGATGAGTGAGATTTCATGCCGTTTTACTGCCAACAGACCATCAGAAACAGTGCAGTTCATATAAAAACAGCCCTCCTCTAAACAGTCAGGATGGCTGGCAGCCTTGGTAAACATGTAAATGAACTTGATAACCCTCTCTGTTTGGAGAATTCATGTAAAATACTCTCCTGCTTGCTTTATTTGGCTTGGTTTAAAATGTCAAGGGATTTGCAATGAGGCCATTAGCTCCTAAACTCCTAAATGAAGTAAATCTGTCCTGTGATGGCTGACTAGGACCTGAAGCAGGATGTATGATGACTTGAGAAAACTGAGAAACACATACGAGAATCTCATGTTTTACAAAGAATAATGTGTAAGGTAGCTAAAAAGAAACATTTTTAGGTTTCTACAACTACTCAGTGTTGCCTGCATGCTGAAGTCACTCAGTTTGTCCAACTCTTCACGACCCTATGGACTGTAATCCGTCAGGCTCCTCTGTCCATGGAGTTCTCCAGGCAGGGATACAGAGTGGGTGGCCATTTCCTACTCCAGGGGATCTTCCCGACCCACGTCTCTTATGTCTCCTGCATCGGCAGGCAGGTTCTCTATCACTAGTCCCACCTGGGAAGCCCATAACTACTGGGTCCTACCATGCTGAAAACAAAGACTTGGCAACATGAAGAATTATTGTATCTTGTTATTATTAACAAGGTATAATGATGTGATAGTAATAATAAATAACACTTACTGACTGCCTAGTATTTGCTGGACCCACTTCTATATGTTTTACATATGTGAAGTCATATAACCTTTATGATAGTTTACTGTAAAGAATATGAAGACTGAAGACCAAGGAGATTAAATACCTTGTTCAGGGTCACATATAAACTTTGGAAATAGAACCAGAGTTCACATCCTGGTGTATCAGATCCAAACTCTTGGCACTACACAATAAATAGGACACAGGCATACACATACACACACAATTTATATTTTGTTCATTTTTAAAAATTTAAACCATTACTTATATTATGCATTCCATTGTAAATGAAATAAGGGATGAAACTAAGTGATTTATGTGAATTAATGAAAAATGATCATGCCATACACATTTAATTGTCCCCCTTCAAGGCTGAGTTGGTTCTAGACAAAATGAGAAGTCTTGAATTTGAGCCCCTTCCAAACTTTATTTTGTACCCAGATTCCCACCACTTATCCTCCAGAAACTGTTTGCCCTTCTTTGGTCTTCTGAATGGCAAAGACATTCCTCATGGAAACTCCACTCCCTTGGCTTGAACAATACCCCAAACTTGCTTATGGGAAAGAAGTAGAAATACCTTATTTGTGCACAGAGAGCTCTTGTACCACAGATGAGGAACCCAAAACTATGAATCTGGAAGCTTGTATAGGCGACCTACTTCGTCCGCCCCAATGGAGGGAAAGAAACCCTTGCTCCCTAATGTTTTACAATTATTTGGAATGTGAGCAGATGGCTCCATAACTCCAGATTTTATCCACCTTTGGGAAGTAAAAATATGTAGAAATAAATCCCTACCTTACACTAAAGTTTTTTCCAGACCTACTCAGTAATCTTTTATATCCTTTAACACAAGCTTGCCCTTCAGCCTAGTTCAGTTTTCATTGCTCAGAAATTGCTATCATGCAGAAATGGGAAAGTATGTCCTTCCTGTCAGCAGGTAGGCCTGAGTTTGAATCACAAATGCATAATCTACCAACTGAGTGCTTTTGTACAATGTTTTAATATCTTCAAAGTTCAGTTTCCTCAATTATAAAAGTTTTTAAAAATTAAAAGATGTAACTTCAAAGTCATCTTGTGATATAAGTTAGATGATGCATGTAAACAGCTAAAAACATTTCCTGGCCCCATAATAGGGGCTTAATCCATGTTAGCTACAGTTACTTGTATTTTGAAATCCAGGAAGAAGGCTCTAAATTTTCTGTAACTAAAACATGAGGATATTTTTAAATTGTTAAGCACAAGGTTGAAAAAAGGTGTTGAAGTACAGTTATCGAGCATAAAGTCTTTGCAATGAGCCATTCCTGGATTGGGGTTTGAATCCTGGATCTGCCATTTACTGGTCATGTAACGTGGAGGTATGACTCTGCAGTCTCTCTTAGCCTCCAAAGCCTTGTTTTCCTTATGTTTGAAAGGTTGACAATGGAACTTAACCCATTGGATTGTTACAAGAGTTAAATGAGATAGTGTACAAAAAGCATTAAAACTGGCATACATTAAGCTCTCAGTATATGTTAATCATCTTATTGTTATTGTTATTACCATGGGAATTCTAGAAAGGTGGGTTTAGAAGTCAAATGTAGTCAGAATAGCTAGTGCACTCTTGGAGTGGCGTAGGGGCACCTGGACTTCTAAGGAAGCAGAGGGTTCAAGCCCATCTGCAGTTGTGAGGAAATGTTCCTATGTCTCTATTTAAATTTACTCCAGGAAAGAGCCTCCATCTTTGTAAAGAACAAGCTCAATTGTGTTTTTCCAGATGGAAGTGGTCTGCACTTAGTCCTGGCAGACTATTGACTAGTATTCTACTGTATTTCTAAAGTAATAGAAGAGACTTCCCTGGAAGTCCAGTGGTTAAAACTCCACACTTCCAATACACGGGGATACAGCTTCAATCTCTGGTTGGGAAACTAAGATCCTACATGTTACACGGTGAAGCCAAAAATAAAAAAAATTGTAAATAAAGTAATGAAAGAAATGACAGAGAAGAGAATAACACATACCTTGAGTAAACCAGAGTAATCAAAAAAGAGCTGTGATCATATATTTCATTCTTTTCTGAACACAAAGAAGTTAATTTTTTGAATACAAAGAAATGAATCAAGCATCTTGAGTGTTGACAAAATATGAATAAACTAGGAGAATTGAACTGTGTAATAATGTGGATAATAAAACACAGTCTCAAAATCCACACAAGTGAAGGAATTACATTTAAAGATAATGAAAATGCAAGGACCAGGAAAAAAATCCTCAAAGATGTGAGAGGGAGGCAAGAGAGAATTTCAAGGTAGCAATAGAAAGACAATATGGCTTATAATGATTACTTTCATCTATTATAAAATATGTTGCTTTAAAAACCTTTTCTTGCAGTTAAGCGTTCTTTATCTGGGTTAAGTACAGGCTTTGGTAAACAGAAACATACAAATGGGTGATTTAAAATGCTACTCTCCCACAAGTCTCCTGGAGAATTCTTTTCTAACAAATAGAGTACTTCTTTTGTCTTACAGCCTTTTATTTTAAATTAAATTAAGACCAAATTGCACATTACCCCTTCATGGTATTACTGCACTTAAGGCAGCAGGAAATCCTATGAGTCTTTTTCAAGAAAGTTAAATAAAATCCTTATTTCAACAATCACATCAATTTCTGTACCATTTGTAAAATTGATTCTGACCTTATCAGCCTTTATCGTCTTCTTCAGATTTAGATCAGACAATTCAATTCTTAATGCTGTTGAAGATTTTAAATCAAATGTTCATAAATCCAGTCATTCATTGGCCTGGTATTCTTATTAACCTATCTGGATTTTCAACTCCAGACTGCTTAATGAATTTCTGTTTCTACAAATGGTATTACTGTTCCTTCTTTGTTTGAGGGCATTATACATTGGCAGTTCTATTTGTTATAACAGCCCAGTCTAGCATACCTAGCCAATATGACTATCAAAGTATGTCCTAATTCTGCCCAAGCCTCAATTTCTCCAGTCTCTGTTTTAGTCCAAGACATTGTTTTCTCTTGCCTGGACTTCCACCGTAGCTTCCTATTAATAGATGTTGTCTTACTTCAAGTTCTTCCATTTCCCTAGTCTGTTCATCTGATATTTTAAATCACAATGTGTCACACATACCTCTTGCCCATTACTTAAGATTCTCCAGTAGCTCTTCATAACACATAGACTAGAAACTTCAATCCTCACTGTCAGGGATGACATTGAAGATGTTTAATAAGTAATGGTATAGATGATCTTATTTGCAAAGCAGAAATAGAGACACAGACATAGGGAACCAATATATAGATACCATGGGGGTAAAGAGGGATGAGATGAATTGGGAGATTAGGATTGATACATATACACTATTGATACTATGCATAAAATAGATAACTAATGAGAACCTACTGTATAGCACAGGGAACTCTATTTAATGCACTATGGTGACCTGAATGGGAAGGAAATGCAAACAAGAGGGGAATATGTATATGTATGGCTGATTCATGCTGCTGTACAGTAGAAACTAACTCAGTCATGTGCGACTCTTTGCAACCCCATGGACTGTAGCCTCCATCCATGGGATTCTCCAGGCAAGAATACTGGAATGGGTCACCACTTCCTTCTCCAAGTGATCTTCCTGACCCAGGGATCAAACTCAGGTCTCCTGAATTGCAGGCAGATTCTTCACTGTCTACACCACCAGGAAAGCCTAACACAGCATTCATTGTAAAGCACCTATACTCCAATAAAAATTAAATTTAAAAAAAGTGATGCAATAGCACCAACCATTCCTGAGTCAATCCTGAGGGAGGTATCAGGGCATCTGCCAAGGCAAAGAGATGATAAAGGACACTGGAGGAGCAGCTATTTTCTCAATAATATTCTTAGAAGTATTTTTTATTTAAATGAGTTTAGTTGTACCAATGCAAACAGGTTGGACCTACCAGGGCTTAGATCCTACATGTTTTGACCCCAGATTTCCTTTTTGACCTCATATTTTATCCCTTTTCTTTCTCCCCCTGTGCTTAGCTATACTGGTCTTCTCAGGAGACATGGAAAGCACACAAACCTTAGGGTTTTTATACTTGCTGTTTCCTCTGTGGGGAAAGTACATTGTACACTGTCTCATTTCATAAGTTTTATATTCAACAGTAACCTCAGAGAAAATGCCTTTGGCCATCCTGTCTACAGGGGCATCGCCTTCCACTACGGTCCTTTGTTTTTCTTCAGAGCGCTTACCACAGCCCGATATTATTTAATGCTCTTCTTTGATATTTTTCTATCTCTCCCACTAAATTGTCAAGTTGGAGACTTTGTGTGTCTTGCTTACTATGGAATCACTAGCACCAGTAATAGTCCCGGTGGGTGATCAGAAGAACTTGTGTACAATGGATACAAACACCATAAGCAGTTCAAGAATGATCTTATGGCTAACACATTACACTGGCAATGGGCATAATACTTTATCAATGCAGGAGAGGGAGATTCATTAGAAACAAAGTTTTGTCTAAGGAATAGCAAAAAGTTCAGAGTCACAAAGACTAGGTGAAAAATCAGCAACCAAGATCAAAGCCAAGGCAGTTACATAGAAACTGGGTTCACAAACATGCTAAATTAAAAAAAAAAAAAAAATCACTAAAAAGCATTTAGAAACTCCTAAGCACTCTTCTGAAATAATCTTTTAAAAGTTTGTATTGAAGATGAAGGCATAAAAGATATTTATAACTGATGGAGAACATACAGTATATAGGGTTGTGAAACAATAGATTAAGGATGAAATTTCATAACATGTATCCAACTAAAATATTTACATATGTGCTTTTTAAAAATTTCTTAACTGGTATTAATTTTAGGAAAAGGTAACACTGGGGCTCAATATATAAAGTAGGAAATATAGAAGCATAGCGTGGTGCAGGCTTGTAAATTTGCTAAACAATTTCCCCGACCTGCTAATATATACTCCCACATCCCCAAGAAAGCATTATACAAGTTAAAAATGAAATGACCTCTTTACATCTCATTGAGCATGAATGAGTATTAAAAATTACCTAAAGTATTCCCAGTTTAGATACAGCCTATGGAAGTACAATGTTGTAAGATACTATGTGGGCAGTATTTTTTCAGGTCTCAGCCATTATTTATCTTCATGTCTAAATCAGTTTAAGAAGATTAATCATTAAGATTAATAGTAAATTTGACTTTCCTGATATCACTACTTAAATTTGTGATCAATTTAACTGAGGACATATACAATTTAAAAAAGAAGTTACTAGAGTGTTAAAGAGTATGTTTTTCCTATTATACTTTCAAAAATAATGTCAAATTTTATGCTTCCAATGCCATGATTATTTGAGAAACTATGATAGAAAAAAAATATGGATAGAGAAAATTGCTAAAATTAATGGAAAAGTATTTCCTTATTTCAGAAACAACTCTTAATATTGAGATTTTGGCAGAAACAAAGAACAAAGAGCATCAATGGAGCAGAATGGTGTTAAGTTTTGGTTTGGGAAAGCAGTGTCCAAAGAAGGCTATCCACTGAGTCTTCATGTTGAGAAAAAGATGGAGTGGAAGGACCATTCAAGGACTACCTCCCTCCCAAAGAATGCCAGTCAATTTGTCATGTTCAAGAAGAGACATCCCACAACTATCAGTATTCAGAAAACTATTTCTCACATAAAAATGGAGAATATTACCCCTAAATGTCTCATTTTTAAGCATAAATATTTATGAAAAAGAAAGTGAAATGACTAGAAAGATATACACCAAAATTATTAAGAGCTTACTTCTGATTTATCTGTGCATACATTTCTTATACTTTCTAATATTTCTCAAATACTTTATATTACAGTGACTGATATAATGTTAACATGCTTAGTTGTGTCTGATTCTTTGGGACCAGCTGGACTGTAGTCCACCAGGATCCTCTGTTCATGGGATTTTACTAGCAAGAATACTGGAGTGGGTTGCCATTTCCTCCTCCAGGCAATCTTCCTGACCCAGAGATTGAACTGGCGATTTCCTGGGTCTCCTACATTGCAGGAAGACTCTTTATCTGCTGAGCCATTGGAGGTGAGGGGCATCTCTATATTAAAATAAATGTTATTTCAAGTAAGTGTTATAGTTGTAGATCCAGGATACTAAGACAAATCTAATACCTTTGAAAAAAATTGTCTACTCACTTAAATAATTTTTTTTCCTGAATCTTTCATTCTCCTCTGACTTGTAACTTGGGTGAAATAGCTTGGAAACTTGGGGGAAAATATATTAACTATGTAAATTTTCAAATATAAATATATTTTCTAAGAAACTCTCTTTACTCTGCTCTTATGGCCCTCCAGTTTTTTTTCTTTACATCTTTTAATCATATTGTTTTACTTAGTGCAGAACATTGTACAGGCTCCTGGAAATAACTAATATATTTGTCTCATAAAACACTGTGATTTCCTTCATGCAGCATTGTGCTTGTACCACGCATTGCTGGGTGGCCACATTGCCTATTGAAATGTAAATTAAACAAAGGTCCATCTAGTTAAAGCTATGGTTTTTCCAGTAGTTATGTTTGGATGTGAGAGTTGGACTATAAAGAAAGCTGAGCGCAGAAGAATTGATGCTTTTGAACTGTGGTGTTGGAGAAAACTCTTGAGAGTTTCTTGGACTGCAGAGAGATCCAACCAGTCAATCCTAAAGGAAATCAGTCCTGAATATTCATTGGAAGGACTGATGCTGAAGCTGAAACTCCACTACTTTGGCCACCTGATGCAAAGAACTGACTCATTTGAAAAGACCCTGGTGCTGGGAAAGATTGAAGGCAGGAAGAGAAGGAGATGACAAAGGGTGAGATGGTTGGATGGCATCACCAACTCGATGGACATGAGTTTGAGCAAGCTTTAGGAGCTGGTGATGGATAGGGAAGCCTAGCATGCTGCAGTCCATGGGGTTGCAGAGTCAGACATGACTGAGTGACTGAGCTGAACTGACCATTGTATGAGAGTAGAATTCCAGGCACTGTTGTAACAACTCACATGAAATAACACACTGATATCTGGAAACTGAGTACAGGGATTTTTCATTGTTTGACTGAAGTAACCATTAGCACAGGCAGAATGTCATTAGTGGGGACCATTAAGTGGCCTGCCATCCAGGCAAAGCATATCGACTTATTGCAGATAAATTCACATGGTTGGTGTGTTTATGGCCAGAGTTCCAAAGCAGCGATGGAGAAATTAACTGATCCACAGTGGACACAGAAATTAACTGATCCACAGTGGGTACAGAAATAAATCGATCCACAGTGGACAGTGGTCTCCTGTTTTGCCTTTCCTTCCCATTTTCTATCCTATAATGTGTCAATGAAGTTACTTCCTTTTTGCTTCAATTGAATCAAAGCTCTATAGCATTTTGATTTCTTTAAAAGTTCACCAAGCCATTATTACTGTTCTCTTGCCCAATCTTATGGCCTCTCCTGTCCTTGACCTTACAATTTCCAGGAAGAATCGGAAGCCATTTGAGCTACAAGTGAGATCTCCCCTTGAATAAACCAAAAAGTCATCTACTTTCTTAAACTTTTGGTTCTTCTCCTGAACATCATTAAATTCCTGCTCACTAGCCCTCTCCTTGACTTATTGTATATCTACCTGTTCAATTTGATGGTCAACATATTTCCCATCAGGTAATAGTAAAACCAAAAGATATATGGAAGCTGAGATTTCATTTATTTTTATAATAACATCCTTTTGAGGGATTAGAAAGAAAACACAGAGAGACACTGAAGGAATGATAAATATACATACCTTTATACATTGTATGTTGGGAATTAAATCCCAAATGCAATTTGTTATATGTTAAAGATGAATTAGGGGCTTCCCGCAATGGCTCAGCAGATAAAGAATCCACCTGCAATGCAGGAGACACAGCATATGCGGGATGGAGGAAACGGCAACCCACTCCAGTGTTCTTGACTGAAAAATCCCACGGTCAGAAGAGCCTGGTGGGCTACAGTCCAAAAGGTTGCAAAGAGTCAGACACAACTGAGCAACTATGAACAATAATAAATTAGATGAAGATAGAGATTAAAGTATCCTTAAATACACTGATAAGTAGAAAGAAATATCTTTTATTATAAAATCTATTTTGCTACAGCAAACTAGATTTGCTTGATCCAATGATGTAGCTTTCATAAACATCTGTGAACTATTGACATTAATGGTTAAACAGCAGATGATTTTTCTCCTGAGAAAGTGAGGTTACTAAATGATTTACTTTTACATTGTGTTTGTGCTTTCTTGCCTTAGACAATTTTTTGCATTGCTTCTGTAAGATTCCTAGTTTCCAATCGTGAAACTTAACATGAAAAATATAGTGTGATTTTTTGATGTGTCAAAATTTCAGCTTTCTTCTCATATTTCATGATCTAGTCAAGGGGTTTGGGATTCCTTTAACAAATAATAGAATAGTTTTGAGCCATGAAAGCTAGCCAGACAAATAAAAATTACTAGCACAAAATTATGAGAAATCCAAATCTCAAATCACTTAAGTCTCACTGGCAATGATAACCACTACCGGAAAAAAAAAAAAAAAAAAAAAATTTATCAAGACGGTTAAAATTCATGTTTTATGGGTAAAACACTTTTTCTCTATAATTAATAGACTTAAACAATCATGTTTATTTTTGTTTGCTATATTATGACACATAAGTTTGGAGGAAATAATAATCAATTTTGTCTGTTTCATAGACATGCTCACACATTGATTCTAGTTATGAACTAAATGCATATACTCCATACTTTAGTTCTACACACTAGACTAACAATGGTGTTAAAGATTTGTCTAACTCTTAGTTTCCCCAGCCTAAGAAGGTTAAACTTTATTTTTTAAAAAGCCAACATCTTCCATTCTATCCATCCTATAAACTAAAAATAAATGTGTAAGTACTAAGAACAGAATGTCTGGTCGTTGTTCTTGTTTTTTCTAACATATACAGTTTATATAGAGAACATTCGAAGTTTGAAACATCAGTAATATAAATGACCAATCACTCCATTCAGAAAACAGATGTGTACTTTAGGCAATCAAGGTAGTTACACAAATTTAAATGAAAACCTCTGGGATTCATGTAAATGAAATATAATGAACATCTGCATTTAGGTAGGTGTCTTGTGGAATAGTCACACCATCATGCCCAGGTGGTTGGCATCTCCACCCATGTTACTTACAAGCAGTTCCTGGTTCCTGGACCTGATTTGTACCAAACCAATAATACATATGCCCCCTTGAGCTTCAGTCTCTGAAATGTGCCCTTTATACACCAATTCCCCCATCCCACCTATTTTCATTTCAACATCTAGAGGATTTTCCTGAAGGCAATATGAAACGTGGCCATGACTAGTTGCTAAAACTAATATGTGGTGGCAGCAAAAAGTCATTAGTTGGTGCACATTTGGCTGGGGATCAGCAGTGTTGGTTATAATCCACATACTGGATTCTGTTAAGAATAAGAGGAGCCAAAAATCATGAACTGGAGTAGCTTGTCCTATCAGCAAAAGGCAGGTAGATATGAATGATACAAAGTACTCTTCCCACAATAACCCTGTACCTATTTAGAAAGCCCATTGTTCAATCTTGGAATGCCCAAAGCTACAGGCTGTAGGTCAAGTTTAATAAGGAGCCCACTTCCAATTTGCAACTCCCTCTTTATATAGCAAAATAGTGCCATGGAAAAAACTCTAGGCAGAAGGTCAGAAGAGGCAGGGCCAACTTTTGACGTTTCAGGCCCACACATTTTTACTGAGTACTAACTACATACAGATACACATGTTCAAGAAAGCAGGCTAAAATAAGACATAGCCTCTGACCTGAAGGGCTTCCCTGGTGTTTTAGATGGTAAGGAATCTACATGCAATACAGGAGACCTGGCTTCAATCCCTGGGTCAGGAAGATTCCCTGGAGAAGGGAATGGATACCCATTCCAGTATTCTTGTCTGGAGAATCCCAAAGACAGAGGAGCCTGGTGGGCTACAGTCCATGGGGTTGCAAAGAATCAGACACAACTGAGGGACTACACTTTCATTTTTGACCTGAAGGAGCTTACAGCCTGTCACTTGGAACTAAGGTACCTTTCTGTAACCATACAGTGCCTCAGATTCCAAATTGAGAATGTAAATGATTATATCTGCTTCAACATACTTCACATATGTACTGTAATGCTCATCAGACTTACAAATGAGAGTTTTAACATTTAGTTTAGAGAGATCACAACACAACAATAAAACCCAATTTGATGTCAATATGAAGTTGAATTCACACTTTTTTTTTTGGTCCTCAAATGTTGCTGGAGTGACCAAAACCAAAATAAGTGGGTTACTGACAGAGGCTTAGTGCATATTAGTTTTCTATAAATGGTTTCCTGGATATTTATATTTGTTTACAGTAATTTTGTTCCCATAAAAATATATTGCATTCTTACTATGTATACAAATAGTAAGGAGAAGTGCAAGAGTTATATGAAAGCTAAAATGAAGAATCCTTTCCTGAGAAGTCAGGCTCACTTTAGGATACAAACAAGTAGTCATCAAGGCATATTATTTAGGAAATAAATGTTAAAAAAGAAAACAAAATTTCATGAAAATTAGGAATAATGAAGAAGAAAATCAGACAAAAACTAAAAAAAAAAAAAGGCATTTATTAAGATAATTTTTTCTGTTACTTCTCTTCTTCAATCCCTTTCTCCAAAACTTTTTTTTCAGAAAAGAGATAAACTATGGGCAAAATAATTTGGACCATATGTTATTCATATTTTTAAAAAATATTTTGGTTCCAAAAAAGAAAAATGTACCTACAACCAAAATTCTCTCTCTGCTATCATCTACCATAGGGTCTCCATATTGGCATCAAATAATAATTGTTATAATAATAATAATAATGATAATATTGTGATAATATACTTTTAGGGTCTTTATTAAAATGATTATCATACTCTGTGAGGTATAGTACATTAAGCCATTACAAAACATTGATATCAGCCTGTATAAGAGTGGGCAAGTAGTCTTTTAAAGTGACTAAAAGGAAATAGACAGCAGAATTTGATAATGTAGGGGGACTTGGGGAGGTGGCACCTGAAAAGGAAAAAATCTGGATATAGTTACTCTATAAGGAAATTAGACCATCATGGAGCACCAGGAGGGAACTGAGCCTGTGAGCTGTAAAAGGCCAGAATTAATGAGGATTTATGAGCAAATGGATGAGAAAAATTGTCAATGTATTACTCATTCACAAAATTTCTTAAAGCCAACCCTCCTATTACTTTGAAGAAAACAACTGCAAAACTAGTCCATCTTGGAGAAGGTGACTAGGCATGAGATGAAACAAAGGCATGAGATGAAACAGTTGAGAGAAGCGACTTCTATGAGAATTGAGGAAGAAAACAAAAATGAAAAAGAGAGTGAGATCCATGGGGTTTAAGGTGGTAGGTGCGTGTATTACAGAACATTCTATGTATTACAGAACAACGTATGTAATGTATTACAGAACAATGTATGTAATGTATTACATACATTACAGAAGAGTCAACATTTGTAGCCTGAAAATAAGCCTGTAGAATGACGCTGTCAGAGAGTAGAGAAGAGATACTCTTGAAGAGGACAAAGAAAATCCCTTCCTCTGAGACTTGTCCAAAAAAACCTGTCAGATTGGTGAGGACATAGATTATGATGGTAAGGAGGGGTTGAGTCAAGGGTCTTCAACCTCCAGCATCTAATGTCTGATGATCTGAGGTGGATCTGATGTAATAATGATAGAAATAAAGTGCACAATAAATGTAATGAGCTTGAATCATCCCGAAACCATGTCCCCCACCAGTCCATGGAAAAACTGTCTTCTGTGAAACTGTCCCAGGTGCCAAAAAGGCTGGGTGATGGGGCTGTGCACTTTCACAACTTTTTTTCTAGCAAGTAAAAGAGAAAGTCACTGATTAAAAGTAAAAGGCCTGGTAGTTTTATTCTTAGTTTCTTAAGGAATCTCCATACTGTTCTCCATAGTGGCTGTATCATTTTGCATTCCCACCAACAGTGCAAGAGGGTTCCCTTGTCTCTACACCCTCTCCAGCATTTATTGCCTGTAGAACTTGGGCTAAGTCCAGATAGTACAACTGTAAGCATGCATGGCAGTAAAGAATCCACCTGCAATCCAGGAGACACCGGAGACTCAGGTTCAATCCCTGGGTCAGGAAGACCCCCTGGAGGAGGGTATGGCAATCCACTCCAATATCCTTGTTGGGAAAATTCCATGAACAGAGGAGCTGGTGGACTCTAGTCCATGAGGTTACAAAGAGTTGAACACAACTGAACTGACTGAGCATGCATGAATATCTGGATACAGGAGACATGAGTTTCTCCAGCAACCTCCACAGCCCAGGAGGAGGAACAAAGAAAATGGACTTTGAATAACTAAGGGCTTGATACTAACTGGACAAGAATGTTGGCAAACCAATAAACGCATTGACCAAGGCAGGATTTTTTTTAAAATAGTGTTGCCAGAAATCTGCTGATAGATTAGAGGATGGGGGACTGGATGGCTAATGGAACAGGTGAGAAGAAGAAAAGAAGTGAACAAGAGTTATATCTAATGAAAAGGCAACTGCATATCCAAACTCAATTTTTCAAGCCAGCTCTGGAAATAGATAACATGGGACCCACAATAGAAGCATATGCTATATGTGAACAGTTAGAATAAGAAAGAGGATAGAAAAAAAAAAAGATGGTGTAATTTCCCATACTTTCCAGTTCACTGAAATGGAAAATAATAGCAGACTATGAGAAAGATCAGATTATGTGTACTTTCAAGGAGCATCAGGAAGAGTATGTCTAAGGAAGTAAATGAGATCATTTCACAAATAAGAGACATCACAATTTAGGTCTTATATATGAGTGATCATCCTTTGGCACTAGCCCTTGAGCTTCCCTGGTGGCTCAGATGGTTAGGAACCCGCCTACAGTGTAGAATACCTGGGTTCGATCCCTGAGTCAGGAAGATTCCCTGGAGAAGGTAATGGCAACTCACTCCAGTATTCTTACCTGGAAAATTCCATGGACAGAGGAGCCTGGTGGGCTATAGTCCATGGAATCGCAGAAAGTCGGACAGGACTGAGTGACTAACACTGTACTATATGCTTAAGGTGCTACAGACCTGAGATACAAATAATAAATTTACTGTTATTTCCATAGTCTTTTACTGTTTACAACTCACTTCACTTTCTACTGTGTTCAATGACTCGGGGTCATCCTGAGAGAGGGGAATCACAACACCCTCCTCCCTGGTTATACAGAAGCAGAAACTAATATGAAGCAAATCCTTTAAGCAGATATTCTTCTGGCTCTACAGCCCAATCTACTTCCATGATGTCACTTAGCATGAGTAAGACAAGCCTTACGCCTCCATAACAAGATGGAGAATAACAATGAGACCCCCTGCAAGACAGAAATATCAGCTGCTAAATAAATGGTGACAATACATGTGAATGTGAATAAATAAATGTGAGAATAAATGAGGATAAATGGTGAGAATAATACTTTTGGTATTTGAGAGTCATACATGAATAAATCTATAGTATTTAATAAGTAATGAAACTACATTGCTATTATGAGAAAAAGTTCTCTCTTTCACCAGTCATTTGTGTAGGCATAAATCTATAGACTTGGCAGAATTTATAATGACTGTGTCTGCCCACAAAGAAAGCTCAACTGCTGTTTATCACAAGGCAGAGATTCCTTGCACTTTTCTATTACATCATTGAAAATATTGATCTTAAATTATTACCCTCACGATCATGAATCAAGTCCTGTGTGTTTACATGCCGCCACCAAAGACACCGATCCAACAGAATCATAATAGGAATCTCCAGTATTGCAAATTCTTAAGGAAATTTGCTGAAACCCATTGGACATACTTTGAATTATTTGTTTGGTTAATTATCAGTGGCTCCAAAGGAGGCCACTGTAAAATCACTCTCAGTAAATTGCTTTCAAAGCCTCAGGCAGTTTGTAAGCATTACGCATCTTGTACACGCCACACAAAGTTCTCTTTGTGTATTGCCCTGTGTTACTTGTATCCTTGCACTTTTCACTAATGGTTTATAGGAAGCCTTGGTCTCCTAACAGGCCGCCCTGACAACTTAAATAGTCTTCCAATTCTCTGAGTTTGAATTTGAACATAAGATCTTTACTGTCATGGTAAACACACCCATCAGGTCACTGGATGAAGCGAAACTTGCAAGTCTCCAAGGCCTTATTACCCAATATCCTTCTTAAAGCTTCCAGATCCCAGACTAACAATTACCACATCTAATGGCTGTTGCTTCCTCTATTATCTTATTATCTTCTCTTAATATCCTTGGCAATTAAGATGATATCCAGTGTGTCTGGAGGAAAGGTGACCCGCATGAGACTTCCTGAGATGTTATCTGAATGCAGGCACTGAAGCTATGATGAGAAGCCTGATGAAAACATTGCATTGACCAAAAGATAGTAAGTCTTTGTTCCAGGGAGAAAATGAGGTTGTTTACATTTTTATTTCATTTTTGTTTTCAACTTATACAAGGTGATTCGCTTACATGCAAGGTGTGTCTGCTCATCTTTGGAACTGTGATTCTCAGAATTCCTTTTCCCTGCATAGTTCCAGGTTCCTGTGGGCCACAAGAGATATTTGGGGTGACATCTAAAAGGTGGAAAGATAGTGGGAAGCTGCTGTATAGCCGAGGTGCTCGGTGATGACCTAGAAAGCTGGGACCCAGGGATGGGAGGGAGGCTCACCAAGGAGGGGATATATGTATACTTAGAGCTGATTCGTGTTGTACAGCAGAAACTAGCACAACACTCTAAAGCAATTATCCTCCAATTAAAAAGAAATCTTAAAAAAAAAAACCCCTAAAACTAAAAATAAATAAATAAAAGGTGGAAAGACAGAGTAGTTATATGCTTCTACGATGGGAAATTCCACGTGAGGCATCGTTCTGACCTGCTGGGTGTCCTTGTCTAAGGAGATCTCAGCCAGCCCTTAGTAACGCCAGCAAACTTAGTAAGCCCTTAGTAAGTCAGCAAGCCCTTAGCAATTCAGCAAGTTACTAAGCCCTTACTAACTAAGCCCTTAGTATTTCAGCAAACCCTTAGTAACTCCTCTGCCTTTGAGTTTCCTGAACCCCAGGCTTCCATGTGCAGCTCCTATATTTGCTCTTCCAACTCATACCAGATCTCCGCTTTCAGTTTCTCTGACCTTTGAACAAGCTCCACAAGTCTGGCTCAAGAGTAAAGAACACCAGCCTCCCACTCAAGTCACCAGCAGCAACTATGCTGAGCTTTGCGGGTGGATTCCACCTTGATGTCCTTCACTACTTCAGCATCTTCCTTCCCAGTGGCCTGCCCTACTGACTGCAGGCCCAGCATCCGGTGTAGAAAAACAGGCTTGTATCAACAATTCACTCAGCTCCTACAGATGTATAAAGTCAAAGTCCTTTGATAAATCCTCTAGTCACTCTGAGTGGCTCTGTTTTTCTGATCCAAACTTGGCTAATGAAATATACATATGTGTTATACTCCAGAGAAAAATGCTAGTAAAATATGGTTCAATAATCTATTAAAATTTCAAGTGGTAAAGGAGAAAATTTCCCCACTTACTGTTTTATGTTACTATTTTGAAGCTTCTACCCTTTCAAATAATTTTATTTTTAAATAGGTTTCCATAGGTAAGGTGTCATAATATAAAATTATTGAAAACATAATATTACCTCCAAAAGACTATTCTGAATGCTGCATTCATGCAGAAATTAGTTCAGTCAGATGAGAACCATGCTCTTCATTAGGACATGGATGATTTTTGTAATCCAAACCACTGGAACAATTTCCTAATTTTGACCTCACACAGAATTAATTCTTCTCACACTTTGGAAAATAAGAGAATTTGTTAAATTCCTTTCAAGATATGGAAAATATCTTGTAGTGAAGACACTACAGGCAAGTGAAACCAGGAACCAAGCTAATAAAATTACTTATGAATATATGAACATTCTCTCCTAATATATTTCTCCATACAAGCTATTAATCTAATTTATATCACATTATTACATGGTTCTCTTCTACGTCTTCCTACCCCACAGAGGAAGGAATGTGCTGGTATGAATTCACAGAGGGGGGTGTTTATAATTGCTAGGATCCTTACAAGTTTAAAAGGCAGAACTAAAAATCTGATGTGTGTTCCACAATTCTCTAGTTTTATTTCTATCTCTGTATTACTTACATGTGTTGAAGCAATGAGACACTTAACATCTGAGTCACTCAGCGCCACTTAGCAATTTAACTGAGTGTGAGGCATGGTTATGGAAGATATAAGGAGAACATAAGAACTGCAGAAGATACAAGGAGGACAAAGATCCAGCCCCTGAAGAAGGGTGTGGTCTGTGCCAAGGCTTCAGAGAAGAAAATTTAAAGAAGAAAATGAGAAGGATGGAGAATGTTGCTCTTTTAATTCCATAAAGCAACTAAAGGAGTAGAAGAAAGGTGGACAAAAAGCAGAGTCCACAAGCTGCAGAAAGGGTGCTATAAGGATAACACACTACTTATGTGTGCATTTTATGGCTTTCCTGGTGATTCAGATGGTAAAGAATCTACCTGCAATCCGGGAAACCTGGGTTTGATCCCTGGGTCTGGAAGATCCTGTGGAGAAGGAAATGGCTACCCATTCCAGTATTCTTGGCCTGGAGAATTCCATGGACAAAGGAGCTAGGTGGATTACAGTCCATGGGATTGCAAAGAGTCGGACGCACTGAGTGACTAACAGTTCACTTTTTAAGGAAAAGGAAATGGCAACTCACTCCAGTATTCTTGCCTGGAGAATCCCATGGACAGCGGAGCCTGGGTGGGCGGGGGCTACAAAGAGTTGAACACAACTGAAGTGACTTAGCACACATGTAGAGAACTACTGATTCAGAAGTTTCCTCTGGCAATAGTTGTGTGGGTTTCATCAAACAGTATAAAGGCAAGAAGTGTAGGAGTTGGTTCAAAAACGATAGGATTGACCATAAATAATATGGAACTAGAAATTCACCATAAGTATGAAGTGTAACTATTTTATTATAAAAATGTAGGATGGGGAGAGATAGAAGAAACACCAAATCAAGTTTTACATACACGGTCATATTATTTTCATGATAGAAAGTAAGGTCATTTTTTGAGAAGAATAGAATAATAGTCACATTTTAAGGAAAGTAGAAAAGGTTAATGAATCAATTATCTCTGATGGTATTTCCAATACCCCTCACTGCTCCAGTAACTGTCCTGTCCACTCTGCTTCATCCATGTTGTTTGCAGTAGAACTGCCCAACTATTTGGTTATAACTATTCCTTCTTGAGGAGAAGGCGATGGCACCCCACTCCAGTACTCTTGCCTGGAAAATCCCATGGATGGAGGAGCCTGGTAGGCTGCAGACCATGGGGTCGCTAAGAGTCTGACACGACTGAGCGACTTCAATTTCACTTTTCATTTTCATGCATTGGAGAAGGAAATGGCAACCCACTCCAGTGTTGTTGCCTGGAGAATCCCAGGGACAGAAGAGCCTGGTAGGAGGCCGTCTATGGGGTCGCACAGAGTCGGACACGACTGAAGCAACTTAGCAGCATTCCTTCTTGGCCACAGTTGATTGGCCCAGAACTGGCCACCAGACTATAGTATAACCAACCATTCATTGTGTTCTCCCAGAATTTCAGAAACTTCAGTGTAAAAGTCACTGTCTTTCTAGTAATCCAGGTTTTACCATGGAAACCTAAATGCCATGTTTTTTTGTTCTCTCATTGTGTTTCCCATGTTTCCCACCATAGGTAACATAGAACAGATGTGACCTGCACAGAAAAAAATTTTTAAATAAATTCACAAAGAAGATAATAAACACAAGACAGAGAGAAATGGAAGTTAATCTCTGGGTTCAAGTTGTTACTAAGAACCACTCCTATTTCCATTCTTTGATTCTGCAAGACATCCCAGGACAATTTTAATAAATACCCCCAATTGTTTAAGCTAGTGGTTTTATGATACTTTCAATAAGAAGGCTGTAGTGAATAAAAGTCATTTTTCTCTTCAGAGAATGAGCAATAGAGTTGAGTAGGGAGACATGTAAGCATGACCAGACACCGTTATGGCATCCCTATGAAGTTGGAAACCATAAATGGCAATGGTACTCATCTGCTTGGTGTGTGAGTTTCTGCAGAAATATTCTGCAGCCTGGGGATAGACAAAGAGAAAACAGGCTAGTGAACTGATCAAGAACTGTGGTTTTCATTGTAAAGAAACTCCACGGAAGGGCAATAGGACAGGAGAGTTAGTGATATTGACAAACGTGTGATTGAAATTCAGGATGAAATGTCTCTCAAAGGGAATGATGTAATCCATTAGTGATATCAGCCCTGACCAGAAGAACAGGAGGCACCAGAATGGTTCCTAATACAGTCCCTTTTTTCTCTCCCTTTCAGAATCTAAATTTATACTCCATCCTTCTTTTAATAAAACCAAATTAACTTCCAAATAAAGATTATGGTAAAGAAACTGATATAAAAATCACTGAGCAAAACTGAAAAATTTTTGTACAGAAAACCAGATGTCTAGGGGATCAAATCATGTGGTCTATCTTAGGCATGAGATACTAGAAGAAACAGTCACAGAGAAGAAATGAAAATTCTAGTCCTGCTGTTATGGGAAGAAAAAATTAGGCTAAAAAGAGAATTGTGTACATATCATTATAAAATAAAATGGTGACTGCAAATGCCAAAGTTTTATACTTTCCATTTCTTTTTTAAATTTATTTTAATTGGAGGCTAATTACTTTACAATATTATGGTGGTTTCTACCATGCATCAACATGAATCAGCCATGGGTGTACATGTTCCATTTCTATGCTTCCTTTTCTGTAAGATTTTAAAGTGAGAAACAATTGGTCTTGATGCCCACTCAAATCCCCTTTTACTTACCATTCTAATACCTGCTGTCTATATTTCCAGCTGTCTACACCTGCATCTCATTTCCTGTAAATTTTATCTGGTCAAAGCCACAATAGCCTAAGAATTAACACCGCCTATGATGTCAGACTTTCTTTTTCTGGGCTCCAAAATCACTGCAGATGGTGACTGCAGCCATGAAATTAAAAGACGCTTATTCCTTGGAAGGAAGGTTATGACCAACCTAGATAGCATACTCAAAAGCAGAGACATCACTTTGCCAACAAAGGTTCGCCTAGTCAAGGCTACGGTCTTTCCTGTGGTCATGTATGGATGTGAGAGCTGGACTGTGAAGAAGGCTGAGCGCCGAAGAATTGATGCTTTTGAACTGTGGTGTTGGAGAAGACTCTTGAGAGTCCCTTGGACTGCAAGGAGATCCAACCAGTCCATTCTGAAGTAGATCAGCCCTGGGATTTCTTTGGAAGGAACGATGCCAAAGCTGAAACTCCAGTACTTTGGCCACCTCATGTGAAGAGTTGACTCATTGGAAAAGACTCTGATGCTGGGAGGGATTGGGAGCAGGAGGAAAAGAGGACGACAGAGGATGAAATGGCTGGATGGCATCACTGACTCGATGGATGTGAGTCTGAGTGAACTCCGGGAGTTGGTGATGGACAGGGAGGCCTGGCGTGCTACAATTCATGGGGTTGCAAAGAGTCGGACACAACTGAGTGACTGAACTGAACTGAACTGATGATATATTGAGGCTAAAATATTGCAAAAGAGCTTTAAACAGTATAATATCATAACCTTGGACTGTATTTGTGACAAGGAAGCAGTTGAGAACATGTACTTGTAAGTTGCTGCAGTAGCTCCCACAATTGAATGACTTCACGCAATTAGAATTTCATTTTACACTCTTAATATTCAATGTAGGAGTTCCAAGTACAGGCAAACAGAGACACTTCACCCAGTCTATCAGGAAGTCAGCTTCTAAGGCTTCTGAGGTCACCCCAGGGGTCTCCAATCTAGACAGCCAGAAATAGAAATGGGCAGAAGGAATGAATCAGGAGAAAACTTTAAGGAGCAGCCTTAAAGTAGGAGGAGTTCATTCCACTCTCATTCCATTGGCTATGATGCAATCACATGACTATGCTGAACTGCAAGGGGGTGGGGTAGGTTATAGGTGGTAGTCCCACTGGGAAACAGGACCTGCTTCTCCAAGTGACACCTCTCCTTTAGAAGAGACAGTACCCATTTCTGGCAAATAAATAGCCATCTCTTCCACCACCTGGCTTCCACGGTAGCACCGGTGGTAAAGAACCAGCCTGCTAATGCAGGAGACACAAGAGATGCAGGTACAGTCCCTGTGTCAGGAAGATCCTCTGGAGAAAAAAATGGCAACCCACTCCAGGATTCTCACCAGGGAAATCCCATGGACAGAAGAGCCTGGTGTGCCACAGTCCGTGGGTTCACAAAGAGTCGGATACGATTGAATGACTGAGCACATGCTCCACCACCAGCCATCTGTTTGCCTTATGCAAAATGAATATGCCAAATAAATTAATGATACAAACAAATTAGAATTGAATATTAAGTAAATCAAACCATTTTCAAGAATTGGAGAAAGATGGATGATCATGTCAGCAATTCACATACATATTAAACTAATCTTTGCCTAATTATTAAAACTTGTCTCCTTCTGCCAATAGCGTATTTAAGAGTTTAATTCTCTGAAATGGAAAACACTAATATTTCAATCACTTAAAAAATCCATCAGTGAAACATTTCATTGATTCATATTAATCTTCTCCTATGCCACTTCGCTAAAACAACTACCTTACATACAAATGAAATCTAAGGAAATTCTTATCTCTTCTTTGCCACATACCTGTATATTCTTCATGGGGAATATGAAGACCATTTCACAGTTACCTTTTCTCTCCATAAAACTGAATCTGTTTTCTCTGACCTGAGGAGATAAATGCAAGGCGGCAGAGATTATAGAAAATGTAAAGATCAAAACTGAGTCAGACAAGTATTTCGTTTCAATGCCAAAGGCTGGAATAAATGGATAACAAATTGAGATTTCTGTTATGAATTCATTGTTCTTCCCAGTACAGCAAACTGCCCACTTAATTATTGATATAGCAACAATCATTTGTATTAATATGATATCTTCATTATGAGTATCTACATGGGATCTGTTAAAAGAGAAAAATAAATGCAAAACAAAACTCAACTTTTATACTTTGAACTAAGTACAGAAAAGATACTAACTTTATTTTGGAAAGTGGACTTATGTTTCACACATAAGTGATTCTCAAACATTACGTTGTATAGATTTTAAAGGAAAGAAGATAGCTGTAACAATAGTGTTGCTGACTTCTAATGTGATACTTATTAATGGAACTGTTGACTTCTAGCAGTCAGTTTGGGTCAGTCTGGGTGGTAGTGGTTTTCGTGATCACTAATTTATAAACTATGTGCCAGTTACTGTAAGTGCTGTATATGCTGTCTCATATTATTACCATTTCAGATCAGAAGAGAAGAGAAAGCTGAGATTTAAAGAAGTTAAGCATCTTGCCCCAAATCACACCAACAGAACACAGATGAGTTGAGGTATAAACATAACCTGCTTGACAACACTCTATGCTATTAACCGTTATGTTGTGTGACCTTCCCCAAAGGTACATCACTGTTTAGTACTCTGATAAGTACAGGTATGACAACAAGGAATTAATTTAATGAAAATGAACAGAAACTAACTACAGTGGTTCCCTCTTACCCGAGAGGGATAAGACCCCCAGTGGATGCCTGAAACCACAGATATCAGTATAATAGTACCAAACCCTACCCTATATATACTATGTTTGTTCCTGTACATAGGCACCTATGATAAAGTTTTATTTATAACTTAGGCACAGTGAGAGATTAACAACAAAAACTAATAATAAAATACCTTACATTGTAAATGACAGTTATTAACTGTGGTCTGTCTCTTTCAAAATATCTTATTGTACACACTTAATACCTTGTCCATCTTAACTGAGCACTTATCATGCACTGTGGCCAAAACTTCTGCAGTTTGAGGTGCAACAGCAAAACTGGTATGAATTTCTTTTCCCTTCATCAGTTTCACAGATAAAAGATGGGTTCTTACTGTAGATTTTAGCAACTGCAATATATTCTTTTTTTTATTTCCTATTAAGCTGAGAACTTTTACCTTTTACTTAAAGAAGTTACCTCATGGCTTCTCTCTGGCATACTCGAATGACCAACATCACTACTCTTGCTCTTTGGGGCCACTAGTAAGTAATATCGGGGAAGGCAATAGCACCCCACCCCAGTACTTTTGCCTGGAAAATCCCATGGACGGAGGATCCTGGTAGGCTCCAGTCCATGGGGTCGCTAAGAGTCGGACACGACTGAGCGACTTCACTTTCACTTTTCACTTTCATGCATTGGAGAAGGAAATGGCAACCCACTCCAGTGTTCTTGCCTGGAGAATCCCAGGGACAGGGGAGCCTGGTGAGCTTCCATCTATGGGGTTGCACAGAGTCGGACACGACTGAAGCGACTTAGCAGCAGCAGTAAGTAATATAAGGGTTACGTGAACACAAGTACTATGATATCATGATGACAAATAACTGAGATGGCTACTAAGTGACTACTTGGCAAAATCTACTGAAAAAAATGATGCAAGTCTAGGGCAGGACAGAGCTGAATGGCACAAAATTACATTGTGCTACTCAGAAAAGTATTCAGTTTAAAGTTTATGAATTGCTTATTTCTGGAATTCTTCCTTTGATACTTTGTTTCTCACCATTGACTGTGGGTAACTGAAACCAAGGAAAGCAAAGCCATGCGTAAAGGGAACTAACTAATATAAACTATAAGACAGAAGATACTGAAAGACAATTAGGCACTTTCACATCAATACTGCTGTTTTATTTTGTTAATTTATTTTTCAATTGGAGCATAATTGCTTTGCAATGTTTTGTTTGTACTGTACAACAACAGTGAATCAGCTATAAGTATACATATGTCCACACCATCTTGAGCCCCCCTCTCACCCCTACTCCACTGCACCCCTCTAGGTCATCACAGAGCACCAAGCTGAGCTCCCTGTGCTATACAGGAGCTTCTCACTAGCTAGCTATTTTACACATGGTAAAGTATATATATATCAATGCTACCCTCTCAATTCATCCCACCTTCTGATTTTTAATATGACAGCCTTTGGAAATGGATAACATTTTATATTTTCCATCAGATAATTGAGACTTAGAGACGTTGGGAGACACGTCCCTCACTACCACACAACAGTTAAAAGACTGAGTTAACACAGACCCATGCCTTTTAACTTTGCAACTCTACTCCTACTACTGCACTCCTTCACAGTGCATGGAAAATGAAAGCAGTGCTCAGTCGTGTCTGACTGTTTGCAACGCCATGGACTGTAGTCCACCAGGCTTCTCTGTCCATGGAATTTTCCAGGCAAGAATACTGAAGTGGGTTACCATTTCCCACTCTAACAAATTGACCTGACCCAGGGATGGAACCCGCATCTCTTGCGCCTCCTGCACTGGCAGGCAGATTCTTTACCACTGTGCCACCTCAGGAGCTCTCTTTTAGAGCACACTGTGTTCTCACTTAATATTTTTGTTTCATTTCTAATTGCCTAAGTTTACCTGAGTTTCCATGCTTACATTAACTATGACTTTCATTTCTTTCTGAAACAAATCAACGAATCTAATTTAGTGTTACTTTCCTAGCAAAGAAGGAAGATGCTTGTCAAAATCCAAATCTGTGTCTTTGGAGTGTAAACTTTTATTAACATGATCCCAAAAAAGGAAGATGAAGGAGACATATATAATCCTGAATGTTCACTTCTCTGACACATGATAGAAATTGTCATCTTGTTTTTCAAATAAGAAAATGAAAAATGAAATTTTGAACAGGAAACAAATAGAGTGATTGCAAAATCAGTAATAAGGTCAGAGTTATGCAACTGAGACTAAAAGCAATTATATGCACAAGTGCTTTGAGAAAATTGTGCACTCAAAGTGTAATCTGGGGTATATTAGGAGGAAATCAAATAATCCATAATGTGAAAATCTGAAGAAAGAGAGGGATGTAGTATAAATTGTCCAATAGTAACAAGGAAAGTTGGAGACGGGAATGGCAACCCACTCCAACATTCTTGCCTAGAGAATTCCATAGACAGAAAAGCCTGGTGAGCTACAGTCCATGGGGCTGCAAAGAGTCAGATACGACCGAGCTACTAACACATAGACACACACAACAAAAAAATATCAAGAAATATAATATGCAGGATGGGAGAAGATATGGAGGAGAATCTAGCTATGAGGAGAATTTTCAAAGATGTAGAACCCCATACAACAGAAAACAGTAGCAGAAAGAAAAATCTTCTGTAACTGAATAGAGAGCTTAAAAGCTGAGAACAAACATGATTACTGCAGGAAATTTGCAGACCTAACACATAAAAAAAATAGATTCAATCTTTATAAGAATGATGAAAAATCTCAATATAGAAAATAATAACCCACAAAAAAAAGTAAATGAGATGGAAGGGTAGTTTCAAAAACTTTAATTTTTATTCAGATATTCTAAAATAATTTGAAATCAGACACCTAAGAACAATTTTTATATAAAACATTGTTAAAAAGAAATAAACTGTATCATACAAACATACTTTTAATCTTCTCAGTGGCATCATTGTTTAGTGTGATAACCAAATATAGAGCCAGTAATGGGCTCACACTGTGGCAGAAGAGAGAAAAATCAGAAAACAAGAGTGATGCTATAGAAGACTCCCTTTGAAGGCTACATATAACATTTTCTAGCAATGTATAAACATAAGACTTGTAAAAATGTATCTCTAGTAATACCTTCTTTGTTGTTTTTCCAGACAGTTGGGCAACAGAAATGTCATTTGATCCATGCTTGAGTTCTTGAGAGAACCAGAAACATAATGGGCTACAAAACACCTTAAACCACTGGCATCATGAACACTTCCTGTCTAATTCTGTTGGACAACAGAGACAAAGTAAGCCCTGTAATTACATCCCAGCCTGATCTATGCTTGCAGTCATGTAATTAATACTTCCTCTGTAAAGCAATGGAATAATTTAAAGAGCAGATTTTTTTTTTCAACCATGGTCTGAAAAAAAGAAAAAACTCCAAGAGGAGAATGTACATTTTAGCTATGTGCAGACACTTCTGGGATTCCATTTGCTAAGAGAAATTGTAACTAGATTCTCAGAGCTTTCATTGTACCAAGAGATGAAAATGATACTTCCTTCCTGCTAAGGGCTATAGCTGGGGGTAGAAGAAAGGGTGACCAGAACCTATATTTATTCCATGAGGTTTTATGAAAATGGTAAACATAATCTCAGTTCCTGGCTACCTGAGCTACCCTAGCATGGTGCCAACCACATTTACAGAGTCTCAGCCAGGAAAATCACTGCAGAAATCTGGCTCTAAAGGATAGACCTCAACTTACACAACAGAAATAAAACACTGCACCCCAGCAAATCTATAGTGACTTCCCAAATGCCTGTATAGTTTCTAATGTCTGTTTTAGAGAGGTATTCACAATCATGAATGCATGTCCTACAGAACTCAGAGACAATAGAACTGGATTGTAACACAAAGGCGGAGCAACAGAGTAAGAGTGAGAATGTAAAGCTAACAATGCGGGTTTTACCAAGAGAGCCACATTTTCAACAGTTGTTCAAATTTTAAACACTTTTACATTATTTTCTATTAAATGGCTCACACATATGCCCAGAAAAAAGTCTATATTTTCAAAATCCCTCTCCATCACCAACCAAATCCAAAATGAATTTCATCTTAGTCATTTTGTCAACTATCTTTATTTAACATATACAGAGGGTCAATGCAATGGTGATTACCTATTCCTGAAACAGTGTCCCCATCTTACCCCTTATAACACTAAACAACCTTATTTTCGACCCAATGAGGTCTTCTCTGGGACTTCCCTGATGGCCCAGTAGCTCCATGCTCCCAATACAGGAGGCTCCCGGTCAGGGAACTAGTTCCCACATGCCACAACTAAGACCTGCCACAGCCAAATAAATAAATACATAAATATGAAATATTTTTTAAATCCCTTAAAAAAAGTTAGTTCTTTTCTGATCACTTTTCTACTTCTCGAAACATCACCCTGTCTATATGATATGAAATACCTCACCATCACTGAACATTTTGTTTATTGATTTGTCTGTATTTGAAGTATGAAAAAAAAAATCTGAAAATGAAGAAACAGGGAAACAGCTAAGTGAATATCATAGTTATCTTGGTCTGGGTCTGCTTGGGCTTCCATAACAAAATATCATAGACTAGGTGAGTTATTCGGAGAAGACAATGGCACCCCACTCCAGTACTCTTGCCTGGAAAATCCCATGGATGGAGGAGGCTGGTGGGCTGCAATGCATGGGGTCACTAAGAGTCAGACATGACTGAGCAACTTTACTTTCACTTTTCACTTTCATGCATTGGAGAAGGAAATGGCAACCCACTCCACTGTTCTTGCCTGGAGAATTACAGGGATGGGGGAGCCTGGTGGGCTGCCGTCTATGGGGTCAAACAGAGTTGGACACGACTAAAGTGACTTAGCATCAGCAGCATCAGGTAAGTTATTAACAGAAGTTCCTTTTCTCACAGTTCTCATGGCTGAGAAGTACAAGATTGGGGTGCAAGCCAATTCCATTTCTTGTGGGCATTCTCTACCTGGCTTGCCACCTCCTGAGTGTATTCTCATCTCCTCTTTTTGTAACAGTACCAATTCTATGATGAGGGCCCCACCCTCATGACCTAATCTAACCCTAATTAACTCCCAAAGGCTCTTTCTCCAAATATCATCATATTAGGCATTAAGGTTTCAACCCCCAGGAAATTTAGAGGGGACACAAATATTCAATTCATAAGTGCCAGATCTGGATCCCCTCAACAGAATAGAAAAGAACAGCAAGAGTATATTTTGCTTGATTATTAAACTGAATTACCTTGCATCTATCATAGAAATCATCTCTTTTGTTCTGGCAGGAAAATACAGTTCTCAGTGTCCAGTAATTAATATTCATTTCCAGAGCAACTTGACTTAGGCATTTTCACTCTGGTAGCTTGATAGGTTGCATTTTATATTCGTAAATTCAATTGGTTGGCTCATAAATTCTTCAAGCTCTTCATTTTAATCTAAGAATTATGCCAAGAAAAACATAAAAACTTTAAGGTAATATATGGCCCTGCATGAAAATTTAAAGGTAATAAGCCAGATTTATATTCTATGAAACAGAGAATAAAAAAATCTTAACAAAAAAACAAAATGATGGATAGGATACATCAAAGCACACTGTCTTTTTGGTGCAATGATTTGGAGCTCACATGTAAGTAGTCTCCTGTTCTTCAGGCAAGCCCACAGAAGAGGGAGTCCATTGGAGATCGCTTCAGTTTTTTTTCCACTAGAAAAGAGCAATTGGGGATTTTTAATATATTTTTGGCTGAGGAACTCTGAAATTTAATATATGTTCCAATTTGAAAAACTGGAAACGCAAAATAGAACAATGGCCCAAGTCCAAGTAGTCTCAATTTTCCAGAGGCAAGCAAACACTGAAGCAAAGAAATGATTAAGAAAATTCTCATGAAAATTACCAAGAGCAAGGGATGTCTGAATTGAACATTTTATTCATTGAATTCATAATTTTTTTGCTTCCTTTAATTATTAGTATTATCTCACAGAGCGAATTCACATTGAAAGGATTAAACAGGGTTTTGGGAACCTGTGTTAAACTGACTAGCAATCATGCCCACATGCCTATTATAAAAAATATTCATTGTCATCAGCCGCATGTAGGTCATATTAACTGATTAATAAACATATGAGTCGACAGCTACACCATTCACCCAGGTGGAGCTAGTGGTAAAGAACTTGCCTGCCAAAGCAGGAGACATAAGAGATGCAGGTTCCATCCCTGGGTTGGGAAGATGCACTGGAGGAGGACATGGCAACCCACTTCAGTAATCTTGCCTGGAGAATCCTGTGGACAGAGGAGCTTGGTGGGCTGTGGACCACAGGGTCCAAAGAGTCAGACATGGCTGAACTGACTTTGCACGCACAAGCTATGTACAAAGCACTGTACTACAAACTATATCCAAATACTATTTCAGAAACAACTTCATGTTAAAGTGGAAATATCTCTCCAGAGATTATTTTGAGGACTCAAGAGTTCTTCACAGTCTTCACAAGTACAAGTGAACACTCTCCAGTTAAAGAAAGAGATGTGTGATGTGAAAGCTTCATCAACATCGCAGCAGAAGACAGACACATGCACCGCGTTTGCACAGAAAGAAGAAAGCTATTAACACAGCCTGCCCTGTGCCATCCTTAGGAAACTACAGCCAAGCCTGCAAAGGCAGATTGGAATTGAAGGGCAGCCCCAGGTTGGTAGGGTTTTCCACCAACCTGTATATAAATCATCTTGTTCCTTATCTGGCAGGTGAATAGGTTCTGCAGCTCCCATGGGACTAGCTCATGAAATGTATTCATGCAACCTCAGAGCATTCAGTATTTTTTTCTTCTCCAAATTTCCATGGCATTATTCCTGTGTCTACCTTTCTAGTTCTTGGATAGATCTTTCTCTATTTCTTGTACAATATATATTCTTGCAGTTCACTTTTTAAATCCTGAGGTTCCCCTCTCAAAGAATCACATCATTCAGTCCAGATCCCCAGCCTCTTTATCTCCTCTGAGTTCCAGGTCCAAATCTCTAACTCTTTACTGAAGAGCTTCTTTGAGATGCCCAAATGGTACCAGAAAGTAAATGTATCAAAAATCCGCGTCAAAATCTGTACCTTCAGAGGCTGGTGCTGTTGTTGTTTAGTCGCTCAGTCACAGCTGACTCTTTATGACCCCAGTGACTGCAGACCTGCCGGGCTCCTCTGTCCATGGGATTTCCCAGACAAGAATGTTGGAGGAGGTTGCCATTTCCTTCTCCAGGGAATCTTCCCGACCCAAGGATGAAACTCATGTCTCCTGTACTGCAGGTGAATTTTTTACCACTGAGCCACCAGGAAAGCCCCAGAAGCTGCCAGCTCCTCTCTTTTTCCTGCTTTGTCAATGATACTATCAACCACTCGAGAAACACAACGTGAAATCTGAGAGTCTGTACTTCCTCCTTCATTCTTCTTCCAAAGAGCAGTCAGGTACAGTTGATTACAAATTCTCCCACATCCTTCCAAGTACTTGATTTGAACTCTAGTATTTTCCCTTTATATATTGAAATAATGTTTATTTGCCATCAATTACTTCTCAAATGTTATGATAATTAAAATAAATTACCTTAATAGTGTCTATACTGGGAGAAGTAAGTGCTAAGTCGCTTCAGTCGTGTCCAACTCTGTGTGACCCCATAGACGGAAGCTCACCAGGGTCCCCCGTCCCTGGGATTCTCCAGGCAAGAATACTGGAGTGGGTTGCCATTTCCTTCTCCAATGCATGAAAGTGAAAAGTGAAAGTGAAGTCGCTCAGTCGTGTCAGACTCTTAGCGACCCCATGGACTGGAGAAGTAAAGTAATGCTCAAAATTCTCCAAGCCAGGCTTCAGCAATATGTGAACCGTGAACTTCCTGATGTTCAAGCTGGATTTAGAAAAGGCAGAGGAACCAAAGATCAAATTGCCAACATCCGCTGGATCATCGAAAAAGCAAGAGAGTTCCAGAAGAACATCTATTTCTGCTTTATTGACTATGCCAAAGCCTTTGACTGTGTAGATCACAATAAACTGTGGAAAATTCTGAGAGAGATGGGAATACCAGACCACCTGATCTGCCTCTTGAGAAATCTGTATGCAGGTCAGGAAGCAACAGTTAGAACTGGTCATGGAACAACAGACTGGTTCCAAATAGGAAAAGGAGTATGTCAAGGCTGTATATTGTCACCATGTTTATTTAACTTATATGCAGAGTACATCATGAGAAATGCTGGACTGGAGGAAACACAAGCTGGAATCAAGATTGCCGGGAGAAATCTCAATAACCTCAGATATGCAGATGATACCACCCTTATGGCAGAAAGTGAAGAGGAACTAAAAAGCCTCATGATGAAAGTGAAAGTGGAGAGTGAAAAGGTTGGCTTAAAGCTCAACATTCAGAAAACGAAGATCATGGCATCTGGTCCCATCACTACATGGGAAATAGATGGAGAAACAGTGGAAACAGTGTCAGACTTTCTTTTTCTGGGCTCCAAAATCACTGCAGATGGTGACTGCAGCCATGAAATTAAAAGACGCTTACTCCTTGGAAGGAAAGTTATGACCAACCTAGATAGCATATTCAAAAGCAGAGACATCACTTTGCCAACAAAGTTTCGCCTAGTCAAGGCTATGGTCTTCCCTGTGGTCATGTATGGATGTGAGAGCTGGACTGTGAAGAAGGCTGAGCGCCGAAGAATTGATGCTTTTGAACTGTGGTGTTGGAGAAGACTCTTGAGAGTCCCTTGGACTGCAAGGAGATCCAACAGGTCCATTCTGAAGGAGATCAACCCTGGGATTTCTTTGGAAGGAATGATGCTAAAGCTGAAACTCCAGTATTTTGGCCACCTCATGCGAAGACTTGACTCATTGGAGAAGACTCTGATGCTGGGAGGGATTGAGGGCAGGAGGAGAAGGGGACGACAGAGGATGAGATGGCTGGATGGCATCACTGACTCGATGAATGTGAGTCTGAGTGACCTCCGAGAGCTGGTGATGGAAAGGGAGGCCTGGCGTGCTGCAGTTCATGGGGTCGCAAAGGGTCGGCACGACTGAGCGACTGATCTGATACTGAGAGAAACAGATACTCTTGGCATTTCTTAAATTCTCTCTAGCCTTCTATTCTATCCTTGACATTGTCAGTATTCTCATCAGGACCTTCTCCAATCTACTCAAAACGTTCCAGTCATTTCTAATAATCTATAAAGACACAACAGAGTTCTGCAAGGGCTTTAAGTAAATTTAAATGAAAATTTAAATTCTTGAAAGTGAATTTGAATTTTTATAAGGAAATTTAGGGACATGTGAATGGCAGTCCCTGTGAGACAAGCTCTGAAAACAGAAGAGCAAGGCTGCCAGAGCTGGGTGTGAACCAATGTCAGAAAATGGGAAGAATACTCGGAAGCCATGAACATAGGTCAAAAGAAGGAAAATGTAAGCAAGCACAGCAGTAAAGCAGCAAAACAGAGCTCTAGGGGCAATGAGAGACTTATAGCTGTAGCATTTGATAAAGAAATAAGTCAAGGAAACTGGGAAATGATCCTGAGGGACCAGAGGGAAATTGTGAGTATTTAGTAGCTGCTCAAAACAGGCAATCTGCCCAATGTACACGATCGATCCTCAGCCTGCCTGCAAGAGGCAGAGCTCTGCTCTGATTCACACTCCTTAGGTAATATTCTGCACAGGCATTATCCTAAAAAAGAAAAAGTCTTGAACTGTAGAACTATCAACAGAAGTTGCTGGGTTACCCAACAGGTGGTATTTCCAGTTTTCTAGACGGTGGCTGTAGCCAAGAGAATAGTGATAATCTCCAAGAAGGCAGACATACAGCCCTTATATCCTTAAAGTATGTATCTGTATCTTCTGTATGTCACTCAGTATTATGGTGACGTATGTTGTCTCCTTTATTAAAAAAAAAAAAAGTTGTAGTATGTCTGAGACTGTCTTCTAATCGGTACAGAACTAAGAACAATGCTTTTTATAGTGAAGGCCCTTTACAAATGTTTTAAAATGACAGAACTTTAGAGTTAGGTTATATGAGCTTATTCTCTTTTGCAACCCCAAGGACGGTAGTCTGCCAGGCTCCTCTGTCCATGGGATTCTCCAGGCAAGAATGCTGGAGTGGGTTGCCATTCTCTTCTCCAAGAGATCTTACCAACTCAGGGATCAAACCTGCGATCTCCTGTGTCTCCTGTATTGCAAGTGGATTCTTTACCACTGAGCCACCGGGGAAGACCTACATTACACATAATAATGAAGTGGATTTATGTAGGGAAATGGGAAAATTTCATTTGACAACGTGGTGATTCTGTTAAGACATTCAAAATCACTGGGATTACTTAGGTCTGCATGAGGTAAAGTGAGTAATCAAACCTCACAGGTTAACTTATTTTATCAACTACCTTTTTAACTCACTAAAGAAAACCTAAGTCTCAAAACCTAAAATGCTTTTGTGCATGTTAAGTTGCTTCAATTGTGTCAGACTCTTTGTGACCCTATGGACCATCACCCATCAGGCTCCTTTGTCCATGGGATTCTCCAGACAAGAATACTGGAGTGGGTTGCCATTTCCTCCTCCAGGGGATCTTCCCTACCCAGGGACTGAACCCACATCTCTTACATGGGCAGGCAGAGTTCTTTACTACTAGCACCACCTGGGAAGCCCACAAGGCTTTTGCTGCTGCTGCTGCTAGGTCGCTTCAGTCGTGTCCAACTCTGAGCGACCCCACAGACGGCAGTGCACCAGGCTCCCCCGTCCCTGGGATTCTCCAGGCAAGAACACTGGAGTGGGTTGCCATTTCCTTCTCCAATACATGAAAGTAAAAAGTGAAAGGGAAGTCGCTCAGTTGTGTCCGACTCTTAGCGACCCCATGGACTGCAGCCTACCAGGCTCCTCCATCCATGGGACTTTCCAGGCAAGTGTACTGGAATGGGGTGCCATTTCCTCCTCCAGGGCATCTTCCCTACCCAGGGACTGAACCCAAATCTCTTGCATCTCTTGCATTGGCAGGCAGAGTTCTTTACTACTTATCTACTTTACTACTTATTAAGTATCACTTAATAGATTCAAAGTTTTATACTTAGACTATTTGCTTTCTTTAAAAGCTAACCATAACTGATTTTAAATCTTTATGAGGATCTCTGCATTTGGACATAGACCATATTCACAAGTTTGCCTTTCTTCAAACTGACCTCTCTCTAAATAAGACATGTAAAATAAGATAAAATTTGCATTTATCGGAAAGTTTGGTGGCAATGACTGATACTCAGTAAGAACAAATTTGAGAGGGGCATTTTTACTGTAAAAATACTAGGGAATCTTACAGAACAACCAGGCTACAGGCAAAGCAGGGAACCAAGAATTCAAATAATGCAAAATAATGCAAATGACATCAGGACCATTTATTACTCTTCTACTTTCTTAACTTTCTGGGTTTATTTAATAGCTCTCCGTCCCCAACCTTCTGCCCCCTTAATGCCCTTTCGCCTTCCTTATCATTCTTCTGCCCTCATGTTCTCTCTGTGTTCTACCATCTCTCTCCCACATCACCCTCTACCAAAGAATCCACCTTTCTGTTTCCAGCCAAAAAGGCATGACAAGTGTCCATTTGCCTCTCTTGATCTCTTTCACAGTAAAACTTTAGCCACAAATAGTGCACATAGTATCAAGAAAATACTAGAGAAGGAACACACTGGCAAACTGTGACCCTGTACCCATATCTAGACCAACCAGTCTGAGGCCAAGAGAAGGAAGTACTATAAATTTTCCAGCATGAAATGAATCAATTATTAGGACAGTGAGGTGGAATAGGGCACAGTTTCCAGCTGAAAAGACAGGGCCTACATTTTCAGGAAGAAAATATTTAGCAGGTCTTTGCCCAGTTGTTTGTTTTTTTTTTTTTAAAGCAGATATTTAAAAAGACTTAAATGTGACACCCACATATTCAGATGGCCTATACATTGGTACTTAGTAACTTGAGCATAAATTTCAAGGGTTTCATATAAATGAAATCCAGGCTGCTAACGGACCTTATGCTTCATTTTACTTCATTATTATTTATTTAATGTTCCCAGTATTGTAATAAAACACTAAATAGTGTTTAACTTCTTTCTGTGAAGTACTTTTTTTGTCTAAATATTTTCAATAAGTAGTGGTTTTCTTTAAAGTAAATGGAACGGTCACACTATTAAATTTAAATTGACCTTATGAATGAGAATGATTTTCTCCATCTATTGTCTACAACAGTGCTTCAAAGAAGTGGTAACATAGCAGCTATGCACTTAATAGGATAATGGCATCATTTAAGAATGACTTTTAAAATAGAATCATGCTAAAATTCCAGTCAAATGCTGTTCAATTTGTACTAATTGTCTCATAAGAATTTTAAATAAAACTATTTATACTGGAATAAGACTTTTTAACCCATACAAAGGAACATTACATTTCTCTATCATATGAACATGGGTTTTAGTATAACTATTAAGATCCCCAAATATTCAAAAATTAAATAAAGTGTCACAACAAATACAAAGACTACAAACAATTTAAATTTTGAGTCAAAAGTAATACAGCTGATCCTTGAACAACACAAGTTTGAACTTCATAGGTCTACTTATACACTGATTTTTTTCAATAGAAAATACTTTGGTATTACATGACCTAAGGTTGGTTGAATTGGAGAATGCAGAACCTAGGAAATAGAGGGCCAAAGTAAAGCTACACTCTTGTTTTCAACTGCTCAGAGGTTCAGTTCCCCTAGTCCCTGTGTTGTTCAAGGGTCAACTGTATTTTCTATTGTGTTTGTAAGACTCGTACTCAAAAATTACAATGCTTTTAATCATTTTCTTTTGTTATTTTTTGTTCTTGAGGTCGTGTCTACTCTTTTGAGATCCCATGGACTCTTGCCCACCAGCCTCCCCTGTCCATGGGATTTTCTAGGCAAGAATACTGGAGTGAGTTGCCATTTACTTTTCCAGGGGATCTTCTCAACCCAGGGATCCAATCCAATTCTCCCACATTGTAGGCGGATTCTTTATCAGTGAGCCACCAGGGGAGCACAATCATTTTCCTTAACTTTCCTGAATGAGGGAGAAGAGGCTATTTGGTTCCACTCCATAGATTCCTATGCGGACATCCACCCTACCCAAGATTCTAACCCAAGCTGGTCTACCTAAGAAGAAAAAAGAGGACTCAGAATGGAGCAGAAATTTCCTAGCTAGGTCTGTCTTTTACTGTTCTTTAGACATAGTCCAGCTCCAGGGCTAGGGCTTCCCGGGTGGCGCTGGTGGTAAAGAACTTCCCTGTGAATGCAGGAGACATATAAGAGATGTGAGTTTGATCCCTGGGTAGGTAAGATCCCCTGGAGGAGGAAATGGCAACCCATTCCACTATTCTTGCCTGGAGAATTCTATGGACAGAGGAGTCTGGCGGGCTACAGTCCATAGGGTCGCAAAGAGTCATACACAACTGAAGCAACTTAGCAGCAGCTGCTCCAGGGTTACTGCTGATCATTTCTGACAGAAAACACTGAATAAAGACATCCTCACAAGCTGCCCACCTCACCCTCTGCAGGCTATAAGGCACCTTTGCTTAACAGACTTGTAAACACTAGCAAACAACTCTTTCTAAAAACGAAATTATAGGTTCAGAGAGTTTTAACCTCTCAATCTTCTTTATCAAACTTCATAAGGAATAGGAGGTAAGAGGAAATGGAAAAGAATGTACAAAAGAAAATCTCATCTCCACCATCAAAACTGTGTCAGAGGACTTTGTTGAAATACTTGAGATAGAGGCAGAAAAGAGGATAATTAGCTAGGTAGCTAGATAGATGGATAATAGCTTGACAGATAATTGAAAGCAAAAAAATAATAGTAAGGGCAGACAAAATGTAGGGAAGAAAAGGAGTGAAAATGATAAAGCCCATTCATCAAGAAAAGAAAGAAAGAATGCTTCACTTAGTCATGTCCAACTCTGAGACTCCATGGACTATAACCTGCCAGATACCTTTGTCCATTGGAGTTTTCCCAGCAAGAATACTGGAGTGGGTAGCCAGTTCCTACCCCCAGGGGTTCTTCCCCACTGACCCAGGGATCAAACTCACATTCATCAAGAGGAATGTGCAAATAAGGGAGGAGATGGAGTGTAGATTAAGGCAAGCTAATATTACTCACAAGCCCGTGCATGGCATACCCATCCAAGCCTTACACACTGTGAGGAATATATGGTATTTGTTAGCTCATTACTGGTTAAGCATGAAAGTACTGGCTTTTTAAAATAAATCATATTCCCCATCTGTTGGGAGGTGTTTTTTTTGACATTTTCTATTTTTTTAAATTGCTTTCAGTTTAATTTTTAGTATCTAGTGAGCCTTCTTTAGCTAGATCAACACATAGAGTTTAAACTATAACTAATGTTATCTTGTCCGTTATAGTCTCTGTCATTGTAATGCACACAGAACCATGGAATAAAAAGAAAGACTAAAAAGAAGTAAGTTTAAAATGTGAACATGAATTATCATTTTCTTTTTCAAGTAAAATCTTGATGAGTAACTCTCTGTCAAAACAATGCATTGAAACATGAAGAAAACTGTCAAATTAAAAGCAAATGAGTATAATAAATGGAGAAAAATAGACTATGGCATGAATAATTCTGGGGAGAATAAAAGCATTGAGGATAACTTTCAATACAACATCCACTTAATTGTAACAGCAGAAAGAAAAACAGGTCAGGAAATGTATATGAGGATAAGTAGATTCCGTTTAAAGCTTCCTTAATAGCTCCACTGAAAAATAATTTTAAATTCTTGTATATGACTTTAAAATGAGTGTTGACCAAAATTCTCATCCCCAAAGACAAGCTATTTTTTACTAGGCAATTAAATCTTGCCTTTATTGCAAAAGACTACTTTCTAAATCCCCCTGTTTGTGTTCAATTTGCCATATACAATTGTGGATTTGAACCTAAAAGAGTATATTTTAATAGCAAATATATCATAAGGGTGAGGCAAAGTGTTCATTAGTTTTCAATTTCAAAATATTTCTCCCTTTTGATATTCATTTTGGCTCCTTTGATTTAAAAAAGTAGTTATATTTAAGGCTTGGAATAAGGATAAGTCAACAGAAAGGGAAAGGATGGGTTTTTTATTATTTTATAACTTAATATATGTTGTTGAGATTTATAAACTGTCTTAGTTTAAAAGTAACAGAAATAATTTGATGATAGTTTTCCACTTACTAGTTATCTGGATGTGCCTGAAAATAAACACCTCCAGTGAAAAGACAGTTGGTGGTGGTGACTTTTAAAGGCAAGCCTAGACTGGGATAGCAGTGAAAAATTCTGGGTAAGCACAATTACCTAAATGAAGACTAAAAAAGTATTGATTTCATTCAAAATGTCAGCTTGAACAATGTCAAATCCTTCTAGATGATAGAAAATATACTTAAATGAATAAACATAGCATGTACAAAGATAAAATGAGAAATTTCCATAGACCAGAAACTACATAGAATTCCTAAGTGATGACACCATAATAGGGATAAAAGAAATGGGAAAACATAACACAGGAAATACAAGGTAGAAGACAGACTAAAGTATAGGTGCCCCAGACCTGGGAACAGGGGAGACCTCAGGAGAGGACTTGCCAAGACAGCAGAGAGATTCATCTTTGTGCCACTGCCCTCTCTCCAGGGAGCAAGAGGTCAAGCTGAAAGATGGAAGATAGGTAGGTGCTGTGTTAAACAGGTGACACAGCCTTAGGTGGCCATCAGTGCTTAAAGGCAACAGAAAATACCCAGAACAAGAAAACCAGCCCCTAAAGAAATACATGTCTCTTTAAATTTAATTGAAAACACAATAGAATACAAGTCTTAGCAGAAGCTCACGACACATCCATCAAGCACTTTGCACAAATGTTTGCAGACAAATAAAAACACACAATCAAGAATCACATCACCAAAGAATGAAATAAAGCCATACAGTGAAGTAGACACAAAACTCAACCAACAGAATAACCTACACTGGAGGAAACAGAGTTGCTAAAACAATCAGAAAAAGACTAAAATCAGTATATTCCTAGAAAGATAAGAAAAATTATTTTACTTATGCAAGGAGAATAAGCTGTTATAAAAATGAAATGAGAAAGGAATCAATCGACCTCCCTTTCTAGAAGGAACCGATTTAAGAGCTGACTCCAAATCAACTACAGAATGATTCCTTAAATTATCCATTAGTTCTACTCCACAAAGTTTCTCAAGTTTTCATGAGCTTAAGGTCTTCCACTGATCTGATCTGAAGGTCTTCCACATTGTTTTGTTTTAATTCAGCAGCCTTCTGTCCCAGGGAGAAAAAAAAAAAAAAAACGAGTAGAACTGAAAAAGCAAGTCACAGAGTTTTCCACCATCACCCCCAATAATATCATAGTTTTACATCCCTGAGGTGGTACCAACTTCTTTATTACCAGAGAACAAATGCTTAAAAATTCACCTTTACATATTGTTGTTTTTCAATAGCTAAGTTGTATATAACTCTTTGTAACCCTTCACAGCTCTGTATTATGCTTGATCAAATGAGCTATTTATGAAAGTCCGAAAACATATATATACAGTACAATATCTTGATTGCTTATCCTAGGCTGAATTTTATTTCATTTTTATAGGTAAGAGACTCACAAAATCCCTTTCAATAGCTATTTCCTGAGAAAACCAGCTTTGCATATCCCTGATTTAAGTGCTTTGTCAAATCATTTCCTCTAATGAATATGAAGAACTGCTGAAGGCAATGACATTCAGCTCAGCAATTCTAACTTTCAGAGGAGTCAACATTCCAAATGTATTTGTGTCATTAAGAAAAGAAATAGAGACCATCAATCAGACTTTCAGGTTGTGTTTTAATCAGAACACATTCAGGAAACAGTCTTAAAAGCCAGAACTTTGAATGCCCCTGTTCAAGAAGGTTTTTTTCTTATCTGATTTGCAGCCCACAGAGGAAGAACAAATACTGGCAATGCTTTCTATTTAATTTAGTATAAGTTCATAAAACAAATTGCCCAGATAATTGGACATGTCTTCAATTCTGCACTACATTTTCCATAGATGTAAACCAGATTTATAACTTAGAAGTGCAGCAATAAATGAGCAAAGCTTGTAATAGACTTGTGCCAAGTCTTATGTCAAAGTGAAATAAAAAATGAGACTGACCACTTTGAGTAATTAAATCTGTCAGCTCAGTTAACTCCTTCTAAAGGATGAACGAGAACACTAAGGTCTGCAAAAAAAAAAAACGTTGAATGATTTCTACTAGCACAAATATACACAAGCAAGAAATAGCTGTTTTAGTAGATTCTCTAAAAATAAACTGATCATCCTAAATTCTGTAAATGATTTTTTTTGTTGTTATTCCTTTTTTTTCCCCTTTGGAGAACTGAAAACCCACTCACACATGGAAACTACTATCTTGAAGCTAAATTCCCATTTTCCTCTGAGGAGTTTTTCCACCCCTGCTTAAATCAGAGTTGGCAATTATACTTTTGAGACTGAACCGTCTGGTTACCATTTGTCTAGTTTCTCATCCAAAAAAAAAAGAGAGAGAGAACAACAATATTCTGTTGGAAAATACAAGGTGTTTTTCAGGTTCATCTCTTGGTCCTGCAATAACTAAACGCATCTAGTTGTTACAAGGCAAAATTCAAGCCAACAGGTGTCCTTTCATTGAATTCTTCCTTGTTCTGGTCAAGAAAGGGGAAGGACATTAATAGTGATGAAACAGGGAATGCAGAATTCCCACCTGCAAAGACCTTCCTAAGTCCACATACTTCTTTGGGCTATTTGCCAAAGGCAACGTTCCAGAGAAAGTAAGTTTAAATAATAACCTATTCCAGGAATGGGAAAGGACATGTGCAGATCAATTGGTATTAGTAACACAGTTTCAGGATTTTTTTAATAAAAAGAAGGAAGACTTACTTCTTTTGGAAGAAATAACTATTTTTTCCCAAAATTTGTCTTTGTATTTGTATTTAAGTAAATTGTTTTACTATTTTTAATATATCCAGTTTACCCCCATACAAGAATATTATCTTCCCTCTGCTTCTCTTCCTCTCCTTACTGAGTAACAGAAGCATTGTTCCCCATCTGGATAAACTAGAAATCAGGTAATCACTCTTGGTTCCTTTCTCTCTTCTCTCTGAATCTAATTAATGATGAAGACCTGATCAGTTCAGTTCAGTTCAGTCACTCAGCTGTGTCCAACTCCTTGAGTGCCCATGGACTGCAGCATGCAGGGACTGCAGGTTTCCCAGTCCATCACCAAAGCTCGGAGCTTGCTCAAACTCATGTCCATTGAGTCCGTGATGCCATCCAACCATCTCATCTTCTGTCATCCCCTTCTCCCATCTTCAATCTTTCCCAGCATCAGGGTCTTTTCCAATGAGTTGGTTCTTCGCATCAGGTGGCTAAAGTATTGGAGTTTCTGCCTCAGCATCAGTCCTTCCAATGAATATTCATGATTGATTTCCTTTAGGATTGACTGGTTTGAGCTCCTTGCAGTCCAAGGGACTCTCAAGAGTCTTCTCCAACACCACAGTTCAAAAGCATCAATTCTTTGGTGCTCAGCTTTCTTTATAGTCCAACTCTCACATCAATACATGAGTACTGGAAAAACCATAGCTTTGACGAGACAGACCTTTGTTGACAAAGTAATGTCTCTGCTTTTTAATATCCTGTCTAGGTGGATCATAACTTTCCTTCCAAGGAGTAAGCATCTTTTAATTTCATGGCTGCAATCACCATCTGCAGTGATTTTGGAGCCCAAAAAAATAAAGTGTGACACTGTTTCCACTGTTTCCCCATCTATTTGCCATGAAGTGATGGGACCAGATGCCATGATCTTAATTTTCTGAGTGTTGAGCTTTAAGCCAACTTTTTCACTCTCCTCTTTCACTTTTATCAAGAGGCTCTTCACTATCTGCCATAAGGGTGGTGTCATCTGCATATCTGAGATTATTGATATTTCTCCCAGCAATCTTGATTCCAGCTTGTGCTTCCTCCAGCCCAGTGTTTCTCATGATGTACTCTGCATTTAAGTTAAATAAGCAGGGTGACAATATACAGCCTTGACATACTCCTTTCCCGATTTTGAGCCAGTCTGTTGTTCCATGTCCAGTTCTAAGAACCCCAGTTCCATGTCTAGTTCTGAGAACCCCAGTTCCATGAACAGTATGAGGACCTGATGGCTGCAGCTATTAAGTATTTCTCTATTATTTTCACTTTTATTACAATTGCTACTCATTTTTCTGTCTAAATGCTCAGTCCTTTCCAGTTCACCCTTTGAGGTGCTGCCAGAGATCTTTCCCAAAGCAAGTCCAATCATGTCTGTCTCCCTCACAAAATCTTTAAGTGACTCCCCAATCCCTGTGCTAAAAATGCAAACTGCTTGACTTAGCATAGAGAAGATCCTTCAAACACTTTTCTTTGATCTCATCTCCTACCACTTCCTAAAACTCTGCAGTGCTTATGCTGTAGTTTCCAGAACAATCCATGCCCTTCCATAGTCTATGCTGTTGCACATTTTCTTCTACCTGAAATAATTCCTCCACTGATTTATTGGTAAGAACTCAGTCATACTTAGATTGAAATCAAGCATGACTTCTGAAACCTTACTTTACTCTCCACCACAACACTTATCATCCCATCTCTGTGAAAAGTGATCACAGAGCAGTACCACTGTTACATGTTCTTGTATCTCTGACTGTCTGGACTCCTGAAGAATAAGTAGTATATGTTTTTCCTCTTCAATGTCTTGACACCCAACAGAAAATAAATACTATACAGTGAATAAGTTAAGCAATGAATGAGTGGTAAGATAGATAACTGTCTTAGGTAGTGAAATCTCTGTCCCAACTGTGGTCAACACAATACAATTTTCACCTTCTTAGGTTAAATGGAATTGAATAACTGGGTCAGTTTTGACAAATCACTATAATGGATTAAATATCTCTTGAACCTGAGTTCATGAGTCAATGTAGTGAAATAGTCCCACTGATTTTTTAATTAACATAGTTTGCTTTTTTTCTGAAATTGATTCTGCACTACACTGTTCCCTTCTGGATTATTTTCTGTAATGATTTTTATATTCTATTTTTAATTTATTTACTTAGCTTTCTCTATTGGCTTTAAAATGCAGCATTGGATGTAACTGTCAATATATCTTTCAATTTTTTTATCATTTATCTAATGGAATTACATGGCATTAAGCACTCAATAAATATCTTTCTATGTTAATTTGAAAGTGCATATTTAGAAATAGAATCAAAGGAAAAGAAACATGAATATTATCTTTCTATTCTGATTACTTAATTTCAGAAAATGTCACCAACTACCTTCTCTTCACATCAATCTTTTTGCTTTGCTTTCATTTTTTATTCTATGCAATAGGAACTTTATATATATTCTATATGGAGAGATAAGTGGCATAAAAATACATACACTTCTTGGGGAAAAAGAATTTATGTAAATTTTTAAAAGAAATTAATGTAGTCTGAACTGCTCATTAGGAGGAAAACTATTTGGAAAAGCAGTACTTTTTTTTCTCTTACCTCATATTTTGTTTGTTTTTTAATGTTTAACTGAGGCCTTATTTGGGCACATATCCCATTAATTTGAATAACTGGTTAGCCACCCAGCAAACTGATACTTCTTCAATTTCTTTTACCATATAGTGATTTCCTATAAAACCCACTCACTGTGTAGACAATTTTAACTCATGTAGGAAGTACTCAAACCTCAGAATTCATCTTACAAGGATGGAGGCAGTTGTTCGATGCTAATTTACATGTTGTTTATTCTCTTCTCCCAGCATACTGGCTGCAGCCATACTGACATCACTTGGTACAGATATTTCATCTTTGCCTTGCCTTTGATATTTACTATTAAGCCTACTTCTTTGACTCAACAGTTACTTATTTCCTGAAATTACTACATATTTAACCAAGTTCTTGAAAATGAGGAGCACTCCATTTTTCCAATGGTTTTTAACTCTCATTTACTTTTATTATTTGTTTAATATATGTCTAGTGTTTCTGCTATACAGTGAGCAAATTCAACTAATTCACCTCACAACTAGCATGCTGTTTCTAATCTGAATTCACATTAGAACTCTGAGCCTACTCTTACTTGTGGCAAGATTGATTTTTTCACTCCCTCACCTCGCATATGAAGGTCATTACAAAGTTGATGAGGATAATCAAGTCATACTGGAAAGAATGTTTTGGACCGTGAATATGCAGCTGCAATGAGGAGATATTTTGGCATTCCTAGCATTATAAAAGTTAGAATGATTAATAAGAAAAAAGTATGGAATTGATCTTCTGAGAATACTGTAATCCCTTCATGGTTATTAAGAGATGTGTGAAGCACATTAAAATAGATGTAGATTATTTGTTACTAAAGGCATTCATGATTCAATTTTATCACCTTTATAAATTTACGTTGCTTTTTTTGCACTTCACAAAACATTCAGAAGTTATGACTTCCATGCTTAGATCAGTGTTTTTATTTTCTTTCTCTTATACATTTTATTCATCATTCTAAACAACTCACAATGAAAAACTGTTCAACTTATAAAATGTCTGCAAGATAAATTTTTTCATTTTCTTTCTCTTTTCTCCCCCTCTTTTTTTAAAATTCATATTGGAGTACACTGCTTTACAATGTTGTGTTAGTTTCCACACAACTGCAGTTTATATAGCAAAGTGAATCAGGTATATGTATACATATATCCCCTCTTTTTTGTATTTCCTTCCCAATTTAGGTCACCACAGAGCACAGAGTAGAGTTCCCTGTTCTATGTAGTAGGTTCTCATTAATTACCTATTTTATACGTGTGTGTGTAAATCAATCCCAATCTCCCAGTTCATCCCATCCGACCCTTTCCAAACTTTTGGTATCAATATGTTAGATATTTTAAAATAATGCTGTATCTTAAAGAGGTTGTCTCAAAAAAACACATATTCCAAGTTGTCTAAATTATACAGCAAAACTAACGCATGCTTACCTGTGTTACGTTATGACACCCTACCAGAGTATCAGTGGGTTTTTAAGGCAGTAAGTGACAAATACAAATGTCACGCAAGAAAAGACAACAGCCACACATTTTTGGAAGCTTGAAAGCTAATAGACATATATTTTAGTAATTGCCTTAGACAGGAGAAAGGTAAATGCCAAGACAGTCATTGAGAAAGTCTAGAAGCAAAATGACGTGTACTGCAAAACTCAGAAATCCTCCAGAATTGACAGCCCCAGCCATCCACAAACCTGAAGATAAATCGGAGTTAAATACAGAAGGATTTTGTTGAATGCAATAGAGAAACCGATCCCTAACTGCATCCCAGATGGCTAGCCACATTCTCTTCTCTTGTGCAAGGACGAGGCTCACCTTCTACAGAGGAGGAGTCAGAGTGATGCTGGGGTGGAGAACACAGCCCAGCTAGAACCACAAGAGCTCCCTGATATTGCCCCTTACCCGACTAATAGCCTGTATCAGACCCTCCTGATAAGTGGGTGGGTAATTCTTCTCCAGGGAATCTAACCAGATTAAGAGAAAAGACCTGAAAATCACTAACAGTCAGGAGTTTACTGACCAAATAGCAGGGCCCACCAAATAGCAGATCACCCACCAAGAAGGTACACCCGTTTACAAGCCCGTAAGTTTCTAATCAGATATTTAGTGACTCATTCCTAAATATTTATGGGCAGCCACGTGTCCCCAGATATTTGAAGAAAACCTCTAACGTGAAAGATAGACCAAAGAGAAATAACAAATTTGGAGAAAACAGAGTTATGGAAGCAGAAAAAAATTGTGTGTCTGCATTTAATATGTAGTACTCCAGAGACAGGAAATCTTACTTCCATGAAAAAAAAACACCATGATGTTAAAAAATAAATAAATATCCATACACACAGAAGGAAACTTTTGGAAATTAGAACTTGCTCAGTCATGTCTAACTCTTTGCAACCCCATGGATCGTAGCCCACCAGGCTCTTCCATCCATGGGATTTTCCCAGCAAGAATATAAGAGTGGGTTGCCATTTCCTCTCCAGGGGATCCTCCCCACTCAGGGATCAAAACCCATGTTTCCTGTATCTCCTGTATTGCAGGCAGATTCTTTACCACTGAGTCACATGGGAATCCCTGTTTGAAAATTAGAATATAATAGCAGAAATGAAGAAAAACGCAGCTAGAAAATGTTGAAATTAACTTAAATCTTTAAGATATTAGAATAAAAAGTCAAACTGTAGAAAATTTTTAAAAAGTAGAGCCCCCACCTCAAAGCTTCATTATATGAATAATATGAAAATCAGAAAGAACAGAAGAAATTACAGTAAGGAGATTACTAAGGAAATAACAAATATTTCAAAACTGAAATTCATAGTGAAAAGTCCATGGAATGCCTAACACAAGTGGGAGAATAAATACTCACATCAATGCATATCACTTTAGGAAAGTTCTGCTGGGGCAAAACTTCCAGAGGGAAAAAGAATGGCATCCAACCTGTCAGCAGCAATGCGAGACAAACAAACACACAAATAAATAAAACAATATCTTCAAAACTATGAATGAATATTATTGCTATCTTATGTTTTTACAGAAGCCAAACAGTGTAAGAGTGGAATAAAGATAATTCATATTTACAAGGTATCTCAAATTTGATTTCCCAAGAGCTCTTTCTCAGGAAATTATTAGAAAACATGTCATGAAAATTAGGGTATAAATCAAGAAAAAGAAAGACATAAACCTACACATAGGGAATCCAATGCAGGTGAAATACGATGGAATTTCTAGGATGATGGTGAAAGGAGATCCCAATACAAAAAGAGCTTCACGAAGGACCAGGAGGATAGTAAGCCCAAAGGGGACCAACAGGAAAAAGCTCTCCTTGGACAATAGCTTCAGGAAGATAAAATGAATAGAAACACCTAAATGTCTAAATAATTAAGACATTTACACTTTGGCAGTCGAGGTGTCACTCCACTAGTTGAGCTAGCGGAGGTGATGGAATTCCAGTTGAGCTATTTCAAATCCTAAAATATGATGCTGTGAAAGTGCTGCACTCAACATGCCAGCAAATTTGGAAAACTCAGCAGTGGCCACAAGACTGGAAAAGTTTAGTTTTCATTCCAATCCCAAAGAAAAGCAAAGACAAAGAATGCTCAAACTACCCCACAACTGCACTCATCTCACACACTAGTAAAGTAATGCTCAAAATTCTCCAAGCCAGTCTCTAACAATATGTGAACCATGAAATTCCAGATGTTCAAGCTGGATTTAGAAAAGGCAGAGAAACCAGAGATCAAATTGCCAACATCCATGGGATCATTGAAAAACAAAGAGAGTTCCAGAAAAACATCTACTTCTGCTTTATTGACTATGCTAAAGCCTTTGACTGTGTGAATCACAATAAACTGTGGAAAATTCTTAATTCGATAGGAATACCAGACCATCTTACCTGCCTCCTGAGAAATCTGTATACAGGTGAAGAAGCAACAGTTAGAACTGGACATGGAACAACAGACTGGTTCCAAATTGGGAAGGGAGTATGTCAAGGCTGCATATTGTCACCCTGCTTATTAATTTACATCCAGAGTATAACATGCCAAATGCCACACTGGATGAAGCACAAGCTGGAATCCAGATTTCCAAGAGAAATATCAATAACCTCAGATACGCAGATGACACCACCCTTATGGCAGAAGGAAAGAACTAAAGAGCCTCTTGATGAAAGTGAAAGGGGAGAGTGAAAAAGTTGTCTTAAAACTCAACATTCAGAAAACTAAGATCATGACATCTGGTCCCATCACTTCATGGCAAATAGATTGGGGAAAAAATGGAAACAATGACAGACTTTATTTTGGCAGGCTCCAAAATCACTGCAGATGATGACTGCAGCCATGAAATTAAAAGACGCTTGCTCCTTGAAAGAAAAGCTATGACCAACCTAGCCAGCATATTAAAAAGCAGAGACATTCCTTTGCTGACAAAGGTCCATCTATTCAAAGCTATGGTTTTTCCAGTAGTCATGTATAAATGTGAGAGTTGGACTATAAAGAAAGTTGAGTGCCAAAGAATTGATGCTTTTGAACTGTGGTATTGGAGAAGACTCTTGGGAGTCCCTTGGACTGCAAGGACATCCAACCAGTCCATCCTAAAGGAAATCAGTCCTGAATATTCACTGGAAGGACTGAAGTTGAAACTCCAGTACTTTGGCCACCTCATGTGAAGAACTGACTCACTGGAAAAGACCCTGTTGCTGGGAGGGATTGGGGGCAGGAGGAGAAGGGGACGACAGAGGATGAGATGGCTGGATGGCATCACCGACTTGATGCACATGAGTTTGAGTAAACTCTGAGAGTTGGTGATGAACAGGGAGGCCTAGCATGCTGTGATTCATGGGGTCGCAAAAGTCCAACACGATTGAGCGACTGAACTGAACTGAATTGAATAACTTACATGGGTTACATGAAAAATAGTTACACTCACAATAACATAAGGACTGATTATTGATCAAATAAGCAAAAATAAACATTGGACAATGTTGGAAGAAAGTGAGGGAGACTGGGAATATAAAAGAATTAAATATACATCTTTCTTTGAAGTAAGTGAATGCTGCTGCTGCTGCTGCTAAGTCGCTTCAGTCGTGTCTGACTCTGAGTGACCCCACAGACGGCAGCCCACCAGGTTCCCCTGTCCCTGGGATTCTCCAGGCAAGAACACTGGAGTGGGTTGCCATTTCCTCCTCCAATGCATGAAAGTGAGACGTGAAAGTGAAGTCGCTCAGTCATGTCCGACTCTTTGTGACCCTGTGGACCACCAGGCTCCTCCATCCATGGGATTTTCCAGGCAAGAGCACTGGAGTGGGGTGCCACTGCCTTCTCTGGCAAGTGAATACATAATGTCTAAAATTGGAAAAATAAATTATCAAAGTAGCTCAAGAGTATTTTTTTTTAATATACAGGTAAAATACCAAAGAAATGGATAAAAGATTTGAATATGATTCAGTTCAGTTCAGTTCAGTCCCTCAGTCATGGCCGACTCTTAGCGACCCCATGAATTACAGCACGCCAGGCCTCCCTGTCCATCACCAAGTCCCAGACTTCACTCAAACTCATGTCCATTGAGTCGGTGATGCCATCCAGCCACCTCATCCTCTGTTGTCCCCTTTTCCTCCTGCCCCCAATCCCTCCTAGCATCAGGGTCTTTTCCAATGAGTCAACTCTTCTCATGAGGTGGCCAAAGTATTGGAGTTTCAGCTTTAGCATTGGTCCTTCCAATGAACACCCAGGACTGATCTCCTTCAGAATGGACTGGTTGGATCTCCTTGCAGTCCAAGGGACTCTCAAGAGTCTTCTCCAACACCACAGTTCAAAAACATCAATTCCGCACTCAGCTTTCTTCACACTCATTGAATATCATTGGGAGAGGTAAAATTTTAAAAGGAGAGGATATTAGATAATTTTTTCATTTAAAAAAAAGACAAAAATCCCCAAATAAAACAAAATGTTTTAGAATAACTGCAATGTAAATTTTTATAAAAGTTTACATTTATTTATTTGTTTACTAATTAGTATATTTATTTATAAAGTGGGCTTCCCTGACAGCTCAGTGGTAAAGAATCTGTTTGCAGTACAGGAGACACAGGAGATGTGGGTTTGATCCCTGGGTCGGGAAGATCCCCTGAAGGAGAAAATGGCAACCCCCTCCAGTATTCTTTCCTGGAGAATTCCATGGAGAGAGGAGCCTGGCGGGCTACAGTACATGGGGTCCCAAAGAGTTAGTCGTAACTGGTCATTAAGAACTGAGCTTTTTTAAGAAATGAAATGCCATATTGGAACAAGATTGGAACATGTTCTGAGCTTAAAGAAAGAAGCTCTAGCTTAAAATTAACCAGATGTGTGGCTATTGAGTGTGGAGGTTGATGAAATAATGGGCAGTGATAGTAACTGAAATAGAATCTATACTAATTTTTTTTTGGAGGGAGTATTTTTAGTGCCAGTTAGACTGGAGGTCAGGGAGAAATAGATGCTATGCTATGCTATGCTATGCTATGCTAAGTCACTTCAGTCGTGTCCGACTCTGTGTGACCCCATAGACGGCAGCCCACCAGGCTTCCCCGTCCCTGGGATTCAAGAACACTGGAGTGGATACGAGTATTTAAAAAAAAGAGAAGTATGAGGTTTGGAGCAAATGGATGAATCAGCAATAATCACCTGATGTGTATTGAGCACTTTTATACATATCTTACAAAATGTTCTCAGAAACGGCTTTCTTAAAGGGGCTTAGATTTTTAAAAAGAGAGTCTGCATTGACCATATCACCTGTCTTTAATATAAGATGTTGTCCTAGTTTTCTCCTCAAAGCTAATTTTACCCCTGATAGGAACTTTGTCCTACAATTGTATCCTCTTTCTGTATAAGTTTTCACTACTTATTTTGCCTCTTAATTTATAGATTTCAAACATGCTCAGAATTGCTCTTCTATTTCATAGATTAATTAATCCAAAAATGGCTTCCCTGGTAGCTCAGAGGTTAAAGCATCTGCCTGCAATACGGGAGACCTAGGTTCTATCCCTGGGTCGGAAAGATTCCCTGGAGAAGGAAATGGCAGCCCACTCCAGAGGAGCCTGGTGGGCTACAGTCCACGGGGTCACAAAGAGTCGGACAGAACTGAGCGATTTCACTTTCACTTTCACTCTCTTCAATCCAAAAAAAATCCAAAAAGTCAGGCCCTCCCTTGTCAGCTCCATTAATTACTTCTACATGTTATACTAGTTCTCCCCTTGACAACCTGGTCTTTGAAAGAATGATTTCAAATTGCCGTCTCCATTGTCTCATATTTACTTCCTCAAATGACTTAAAACAATTGGCTATCCTCCCCACAGCCCAGTAAATATTCCGTAAGTGTCACTCTTCTCTAACGGGTTGCTTCAGTCTTGTTCCACTGATCTAAGTTCACCCTGCCATTGCTAACCTGTCTGCTACTCTCTACCTCACTTCTCTAAATATCCCCTAATCTCTTCTGCTCACCCACTTCCTTTTTTCAAACTTATTGGAGTACAATTGCTTTATAATGTTGGGTTCATTTCTGCTATAAAACAAAGTGAATCAGCTCACTTTGTGAGGTATATATGTGCCCCTTCCCATTTAAACCACCCTCCCAAACCCCCATCCCACCTTTCCAAGTCATCACAGAGCACTGAGCTGCTCTCCCGGTGTTACACAGCAGCTTCCCACTAGCTATCTGTTTTACACACGGTAGTGTGTACACATCAATGCCACTCACTCAATCCTCTCACTTCTTAAAGCTTGGAATCCCTACAACTTAGTCTTCAGATGTCTCCTCTTCTCTCTAGACAGTCCCTAACATTCTCATCCACAACATTAGCTGAAATAGGTGCCTTGACACCTACCATACCTCCCTTATTGGAGCTCTGCAACACTATGGACTGCAGCCCGCCAGGCTCCTCTGTCCATAGGGATTCTCCAGAGAGGAATACTGGAGTGGGTTGCCATGCCCTCCTCCAGGGGATCTTCTCAACCCAGGAATCAAACCCAGGTCTCTCAGCATTACTATCTGAACCACCTGCAAAGCCCAGGAATTGGACACAGAATTCTCCAAACCTCTATGTCCTCCCGGGTTTCCTTTTTTTCTCTTGAAAACCACCAGGATTCACATGGAAATAAAGGACCAAACCTGGGAATAATCTTGGTCTCCTGCTTCATCCTTAGCCCCTCTTCAGTCACTTATAAGTGTCTGTTGCTATTCCTTCTTCTTTTACTTTTCAGGGGCCTTCTTTTATTCATTGCTGTCTTTTTTTCAGAGTCTCATCTTACCAGCACTTTTACAGACAGTGTTAATACCCTCTCTCAGGATCATTCCTCAGGTCACCCCATTTTAATTCATCTTCTGGATTATCTAACCTCAGATACCAAGCTTCTTATTTTAATCAATGACTTGAAACCTTTCAATAGCTTCCTGTACTTGCAGAACAAAGTCCAAACCTGTTATAGCACATGACCTTCCATGATTTGGTAACTTGCTACTTATCCCATCTTCTCTCCTGTTGCACTGCCCTTTCTGTCTTCGCTTTAACCATAATACATTTCATCCAGCTTCTAGATCACACATCTGTACTTCCATTCAGATTGTGTCATCTGTCTGAATTTGCATTCCCGTTTCCTTCCCTGTTTCCTTGGTGGCTCAGATGGTAAAGAATCTGCCCACAATGCAGGAGACCTGAGTTCAATCCCTGGGTTGTTAAGATACACTGGAGAAGGGAATGGCACCGTACTGCAGTATTCCTTGCCTAGAGAATCTCATGGACAGAAGAGCCTGGCAAGCTACAGTCCATGGGGTCACAAAGAGTCGAACATGACTGAGCAACTAACACTTCCTTCCCTACCTCCTCACTCGACTGTGAATGTCTACAATTAAGATGCTTCTTCTAAACCAACCTTCCTAGTGAAGCCTTATTAAACTCTCCAACTACAGTTAACCACTTCTTCATCACACCTCTGCTTATATCTTTGCATAACTATATTTTTAGCAAAAAAAAAAAAAAAAAAAAAAAGTTTGCATTTCTACATCAGACCGTGAGCTCCTTTCAGACAGAATTTATGTCTATTTGTTTTATAACACCAATGTTTCAGAATTCCTAGAGGATAGTAGGTGTTTGCCCTAGGAAACTCATAAAGCTGTAAGCATCCTCTATACAACCAATGGACTAGGAAAAGCCACTCTACACAGTTCTTTATATGGAGGTTACTGTGCTTTGAGTTATGTGATAGTAAAGCCCAAGCACAATTGAATGGACCAATGATAAGCCATCCCTAGGTTAGACATAAAAGAAGCTGTCTGCCATGGTAGTCTGGAGAACACCAAGTAGGAAAATTGTTTTATGTTGCATGTGGAATATATAATCCAATTGCCTCTGGGTGTTATATATAAAACCAAAGCAGAAGAAGCAGCCATAGTCAAAGTAGTTAACAATGAAAGAGGAAGGAGCTTCTAAGGAATGACAAGATGATGGTATGCTGCTGGATGACAAGTGATGTTAATGATGCTGAAAGGGCTGCTATATGCTATAATTTGATCACGGTAAATGACATTCAGATTCTTCACGGAGCCTGGCTATGCTGTAGTTGAGACAGCATGGATGGCATACTTTGAATATACTCCATGATCACAGATGGTTATAGAAATTTCATAGACTGGACTTAGACTACAAAATTCAAACTTTATAGGATTGAAACTAATTTATTATCAGAGTTGCATAATTTGTACCTTAGAGGTACAACATTTATTTGATGGGGAAAAAAAAAAAAAAACACCATCAAATGCCTAACTCACATATCTTGTAATAGCTCTACCTTCTATCAGATCAGATCAGATCAGATCAGATCAGTTGCTCAGTCGTGTCTGACTCTTTGCGACCCCATGAATTGCAGCACGCTAGGCCTGCCTGTCCATCAGGCCAACATTTACTGTTCATCTTCAGACTGATTTTAAATCAGTCTTGAACTAGGGACTTTAATTCCCCAATTTCTAGTCCATATTCCCTTTCACATACACATTTAGGTCCTCTCTTTTTTTCTCTAGTCCATAAATATGGGGTCCAAATGCAGGTGATACATGATAAAGGAAGACTCAGCATAGCCAAAAATAAATTAATTTTTTAATGTACTTAAAAAAAAAGAACCTTAGAGTCATGGAAGAGTAAATGTAGAGGAGACCTTTGAAACCATCTAGTCAACATTCCTTTGTTTTACAAATTTAAAAACCAAGGCTCAAAGGCTTTAATTTACAAAATGTTAGATAGCTTCCTAAGACAAATAAATTGTGATGGACATTAGAAATAAATGGAGCAAATGTGTGAATTATCTGCATACAGGAAGTTGCTGAGTTCCTTAGTAAATACTGGATGGCTGGCACATAAATAGGCAATAAAGAGATAAGGAAGATTCATAGAAATAACTAATGAAAACTTCCACAGGGAGAGGGAAGGCACCTCATCAGTCTCCCCCAAAGCAGACACAGAAGAAAAATCACCAGAAAAAAACAAAGTATTGAAGACAAGGTCCTATAAAAACATATAAAATATATATAAAATGTATATATATTGTATAATATATAAAATAAAATATACATATAAAAATATAATGTGAAATATAGAGAACAAACTGGTGGTTTCCAGTGGGGGGGGGCAGAGGGAGTAAGATGTGGGCAGAGGAGAAAAATAAAGGATTATTATGGGATTATATGGAGAAGGCAATGGCACCCCACTCCAGTACTATTGCCTGGAAAATCCCATGGACGGAGGAGCCTGGTGGGCTGCAGTCCATGGGGTCGCTAAGAATCCTACACAACTGAGGGACTTCACTTTCCCTTTTCACTTTCATGCATTGGAGAAGGAAATGGCAACCCACTCCAGTGTTCTTGCCTGGAGAATCCCAGGGACGGCGGAGCCTGGTGGGCTGCCGTCTATGGGGTCACACAGAGTCGGACACGACTGAAGCGATTTAGCAGCAGCAGCAGCCGCAGCATGGGATTATATGAAGTCAAGTGTGTGAAACTTCTGAAAATTGTAAAGCATTCTAGAATTTGAAAAATCTTTAATTCAGTAAAATAAAATAAAATAAAATGATGGATTTAATCAGCAAATAGTGTAATGTGCAGCTGTGTATTTTCATTTTTTTTTCCATACTCCTGATTTATCTAAGTAATTATACATTTTATAGTAGTCACATTAAAAAAACAGAAACTGGTAAATTAGTTTAAAGTACATTTTATTTAACCCAATATATCCAAATAATACCATTTCATGCTTAGGAGTATGGAAAAAATAAAATAAATACACAGCTGTCACATTATACTTTTTGTCGATTCAATCAATCATTTTATTTTATTTTACTAAATGGAAGATTCTTCAAATTCTAAGAATATATTTTATTTAATCCAATATATCTGAATAATACCATTTTAGGATGTGTAAATATATATCATTAAATATTTTATATTCTTCTTTTGCACTGAGTCCTCAAAACTGTTACATACAGATATTACATAAAGCATATCCCAATTTAGACCAGTCACCTTTCAAGTGCTCAATAACTACACGTGTCTAGTGGCTACTATACCAGATGGCACAGTCTGTTTTCTTATTCAATTCTGCAGATTTTCTTATTCAATTCTTCAGCATCTTTTCCTGATGTTTTTATATCTTACAATCCTGGTACAGAAGGTATATGGAAAAAGGCAGACAACAAACACGAATAGTCTGCATGGGCTGGGCATTTTTATTTATGTTGTTTTATCCTAATAATTTCAATAACTATTAATCTTTTGTCTGATTGTCCAAGGAACCTCCATGTTTTCTTTCTCTTAAAATTCCAAAGGTCAAGGTATAGCAAATTAAATAGAATTCTCTCCATTATTGCAACTTTTATTCTGTTTATAGTATAAGGCAGGGAAACAATATTTGAGACCCTTAAAGTGATATTGTGCTATCAGTTGCTCTGGTATAGAAAATATGTCCAGGAAAAAAAATCTATTCATAAAAGTTGAATTATTTCAGTTGTAAAAGAGAAAACTGGTATTGTTACCCCATTGTGCTAATTTACATTGAGATAACATGTGGATGACTGTGTCCCGCCCTTCCTGGAGAGTTTTAATTGGTGTGCTCTCTGCCTTTCCCTAATGTATCTTATTTCTTCCATTATCTATAAAAGAAGCAAGTGTTCTTTCACCTTGAAAACTGAAATACCTCTTCCCGATATAATCAGATGCTTTGCAACCCCTTTTAAAGGAAAGGAAATTGCTTCTCTGGCTGCCAGCCATCCTGAAGCTGAGAACATGTCTGCTGGAAAAGGTAAGGCACTCTAATGAATGACTTTCTTTTCAAAGAAGGAGAGACAGTTCCTACAGTAATTCAGTACAGGCTGCTGTTATTTAGGTGCTAATGGAAGAAACAAAAATAGATAAATAAAACACAATTTCCCATGTGTAACAGTCAAAACTGACAGCAAGATAGGAGGTCATTTCCAACCAATCAAACTGTGGAATTTAGTTACTTAAAGAAACATGACCAAAATTCTATTTTGATACTTATTCTTTTCTTTTATATATGATTAAATGGTATGGACCTAACAGAAGCAGAAGATATTAAGAAGAGATGGTAAGAATACACAGAAGAACTGTACAAAAAAGATCTTCACGACCCAGATAATCATGATGGTGTGATCACTGACCTAGAGCCAGACATCCTGGAATGTGAAGTCAAGTGGGCCTTAGAAAGCATCACTACAAACAAAGCTAGTGGAGATAATGGAATTTCAGTTGAGCTATTCCAAATCCTGAAAGATGATGCTGTAAAAGTGCTGTGCTCAATATGCCAGCAAATTTGGAAAACTCAGCAGTGGCCACAGGATTGGAAAAGGTCGGTTTTCATCCCAATCCCAAAGAAAGGCAATGCCAAAGAATGCTCAAACTACCACACAATTGCACTCATCTCACACGCTAGTAAAGTAATGCTCAAAATTCTCCAAGCCAGGCTTCAGCAATATGTGAACCGTGAACTTCCTGATGTTCAAGCTGGTTTTAGAAAAGGCAGAGGAACCAGAGATCAAATTGCCAACATCCGCTGGATCATGGAAAAAGCAAGACAGTTCCAGAAAAACATCTATTTCTGCTTTCTTGACTATGCCAAAGCCTTTGACTGTGTAGATCACAATAAACTGTGGGAAATTCTGAAAGAGATGGGAATACCAGACCACCTGATCTGCCTCTTGAGAAATCTGTATGCAGGTCAGGAAGCAACAGTTAGAACTGGTCATGGAACAACAGACTGGTTCCAAATAGGAAAAGGAGTACGTCAAGGCTGCATATTGTCACCATGTTTATTTAACTTATATGCAGAGTACATCATGAGAAATGCTGGACTGGAAGAAACACAAGTTGGAATCAAGATTGCCGGGAGAAATATCAATAACCTCAGATATGCAGATGACACCACTCTTATGGCAGAAAGTGAAGAGGGGCTAAAAAGCCTCTTGATGAAGGTGAAAGTGGAGAGTGAAAAGGTTGGCTTAAAGCTCAACATTCAGAAAACGAAGATCATGGCATCTGGTCCCATCACTGCATGGGAAATAGATGGGGAAACAGTGGAAACAGTGTCAGACTTTGTTTTTCTGGGCTCCAAAATCACTGCAGATGGTGACTGCAGCCATGAAATTAAAAGACGCTTGCTCCTTGGAAGGAAAGTTATGACCAACCTAGAGAGCATATTCAAAAGCAGAGACATCACTTTGCCAACAAAGGTTCGCCTAGTCAAGGCTATGGTCTTTCCTGTGGTCATGTATGGATGTGAGAGCTGGACTGTGAAGAAGGCTGAGCGCCGAAGAATTGATGCTTTTGAACTGTGGTGTTGGAGAAGACTCTTGAGAGTCCCTTGGACTGTGAGAAGATCCAACCAGTCCATTCTGAAGGAGATCAATCCTGGAATTTCTTTAGAAGGAATGATGCTAAAGCTGAAACTCCAGTATTTTGGCCACCTCATGCGAAGAGTTGACTCATTGGAGAAGACTCTGATGCTGGGAGGGATTGAGGGCAGGAGGAGAAGGGGACGACAGAGGATGAGATGGCTGGATGGCATCACTGACTCGATGGATGCGAGTCTGAGTGACCTCCGGGAGCTGGTGATGGACAGGGAGGCCTGGCGTGCTGCGGTTCATGGGGTCGCAAAGAGTCGGACACGACTGAGCGACTGATCTGATCTGATCTGATTTGCTATGACCAATGCATTTTCTTGGCAAAACTGTTAGTCTTTGCCCTGCTTCATTCCGTATTCCAAGGCCAAATTTGCCTGTTACTCCAGGTGTTTCTTGACTTCCTACTTTTGCCAAATTTGCCTGTTACTCCAGGTGTTTCTTGACTTCCTACTTTTGCATCCCAGTCCCCTATAATGAAAAGGACATCTTTTTTGGGTGTTAGTTCTAAAAGGTCTTGGAGGTCTTCATAGAACCGTTCAACTTCAGCTTCTTCAGTGTTACTGGTTGGGGCATAGACTTGGATTACTGTGATATTGAATGGTTTGCCTTGGAAACGAACAGAGATCATTCTGTCGTTTTTGAGATTGCATCCAAGTACTGCATTTCGGACTCTTTTGTTGACCTTGATGGCCACTCCATTTCTTCTGAGGGATTCCTGCCCGCAGTAGCAGATATAATGGTCATCCGAGTTAAATTCACCCATTCCAGTCCATTTTAGTTCGCTAATTCCTAGAATGTCGACATTCACTCTTGCCATCTCTTGTTTGACCACTTCCAATTTGCCTTGATTCATGGACCTGACATTCCAGGTTCCTATGCAATATTGCTCTTTACAGCATCGGACTTTGCTTCTATCACCAGACACATCCATAGCTGGGTATTCTTTTTGCTTTGGCTCCATCCCTTCATTTTTTTCTGGAGTTATTTCTCCACTGATCTCCAGTAGCATATTGGGCCCCTACTGACCTGGGGAGTTTCTCTTTCATTATCCTATCATTTTGCCTTTTCATACTGTTCATGGGGCCATAGATTATGTGTAGTCTCTTGGTGTCACATTTTGCTATAACTGTCGTTTCATAGTTACTTCCTCAATTTGCGGTGTTTTTCTTAGTTTCAGAAAGTATGGAGTTATGTGGGAGACACATTGTCACTCCTCTACTTTCAATTTTGCTTTATTTGATGTTATTTATTTTACTCTAAAATAGAAGGCCAAAATACACAACTCAGAACGAATAAATTAAACTCCCTTAAAATTCACCATGGTTAAATTTACATTCTCATCTTCCCTCCATTGCTTTATACCTACAATTTTTTTTTCCTCCATTTTATTAGTGGTTCTAGCTGGATCTGGTCACAGGATTGTGGTTTCACAAAATTTCAGGGTGGTGGTACTCAGAAAGTTTGATTTATAGCACCAAGATTTCCATGCAATCCACTGACTTATACAAGGAAATGCATTAAAATATCCAATTATAACAAAGCTGCTTTTCCAAAACACACTAACAGTCCCTGAACTTTATTAACCTAATCTTGAGAAATTTTCTCTGGACATATGAAGTGGAATTAATTCACTCAGTCACAGCTATTGAGCAATCAATACATTGCTTTGTGGAGAGACATCATAAAAATGCACTGGACACGGTTCCTGTCCTGAAAAACAATGTAATGTCAAGAAAAGGAAGAGACAGTTCCAGAAATCTCTTGCTGTGTTAACAATCCACTCCAAAATGTAGTGGCTGAAATCAATAGCCATTTCATTGCTCACCATTCTGTGGGTCAGGCATTTGAATAGGATTCACACAAGACAGCTTGGTTCTCACTCCATACAATGTTGGCTGAGATGGATTGACTGGGACTGGGGGATCCAAGATGGCACACTTTAATATCTGGGGCTATGTTGCTGGAAGTTGTACTCCACATAACCTTTATCTGCACTTGGCAATCTTAGTCTGCTCTCATTCTATAACTGGTAGTCTATAGTGAGTGTCTTTCCAAGGTCGAAAATGGAAACCTCAAGGACTCTTAAGATTCAGAGCTAGAAGTCACACAGTGTCACATCTGTTGCACACCATTGGTCACGGCACGTCATAGGACCAGCCACAGATCAAGGCAATGGGAAAGAGACTTCATCTTTTGACAAGAGTGATAAAGTCACAGCACTAGGGAGCTGGTGGGATGGGAGAAATTGTAGCTACCTTTGAAAACATTGTGCCAAATACTTGGGGAAGAAATTAGAATAAAAAACAAAGGAAAGTGAAAAATCAAAGTGAAAGTCGCTCAGTAGTGTCCGACTCTTTGCGACCCCATGGACTATACAGTCCATGGAATTCTCCAGGCCAGAGTACTGGAGTGGGTAGCCATTCTCTTCTCCAGGGGATCTTCCCAACCCAGGGACTGAACCCAGGTCTCCCACATTGCAGGTGGCTTCTTTACCAGCTGAGCCACCAGGGAAGTCCAAAAACAAAAGAATAGATACATATATCTTTTTTTCTTTTCCTTTATAATCTTCAGATTTTTGCTTTATGTATCTTTGTTGTTACGTGTCTAATGCTTTATGATGTCTATCTTCTCCGTAAATTGTACCTTTTATCATTAACAATCTTCACCTTTGTTTCATTTAAAGATAAATTTAAAAAACAAGGGAATAAATTAAAGTTTCACATTTATATATATAATTATGGCACAGAAGAATTTTAAGAAACTGCTATAGTAATGAGATATACAAATCTTCTTTAATAAGAAAATATTATCCATTTTCTTATAGGCTTGAAATCATCAGGATATGCTACTATTGATAAAAAGGCCTCAAAAAATAAGTTGAAGGTGAAGTAAGTAGGCATATACATGCTACAAGCACAAAGATCTGTTACATCAAACCAAAATGAGATGGTACCTTAACAACTTTCTCCACTTTTGTGGAGAAAACGCCTGCCTAAAAAGAAGGCTCAAGGCCACTATATTCATTAAAATCAGAACTTTATGACAAAAGTCTAATTTGAAAACTATATATTACTTCACACACAAAATAATTTTTTAAAATTGAAAACTCCCAGTAACTCTGAATCAAAGAAAAAATAAATTCTGAATATCCCAAATAAGACTATTTTAAAAATAATGAAGTATAGAAGCTACTTGTCTATCAGGATTTTTTGACAAATGTAATCCTGGATTACTGGGCTATAATGTGTTTATGTTTTCTTTAGAGAAAAATTCTGTTTTCATCTCAAAGAAATAATACAAATGCTTTTGCGAAGCAAATGACATGAATAATTTGTTACTCTATTCTGAGTGTTAACTCTATGCAAATAATTTAGTTATATGAACTGTGTGAGGTTTGAGCTAACACTCAGAAAACAGAGTAGGTTTGGCAGAAAACTAAATGACCTTATGGGCCATTCCCATCTTTCCCAGTCTTGAAGCTGGGCACATGGTTTCTCACCCAAAGAACATATTTCGCAACATCCCTAAAGGTTAGAGGTGACCTTTCTGCAACAAGCAAGGGTTTGATGTGTGCTCAATTACCAGATATTCCTATAAAACAGCTGTCATAGTCCTCCTTCTTCCTTTTCAATTTTCTGCTAACTGGAGATCATGAAAATGATAGTAGCCACCTTGAACCCACAAGGTGTAGCTATGTGTGAGAATTACAGGACCACTTTCTTGCGCTGTATGTTCCCCTGCCTTTGGACTATTGTGTCAGTGGGAAATAAACTCTTACATTTAGGGATCTACTGTAGCTGAAGGTTATGTTTTTACAGTACCTCCTTGGAAGGAAAGCTATGACCAACCTAGATAGCATATTCAAAAGCAGAGACATTACTTTGCCAACAAAGGTCCGTCTAGTCAAGGCTATGGTCTTTCCTGTGGTCATGTATGGATGTGAGAGTTTGCCTGTGAAGAAGGCTGAGCACTGAAGAATTGATGCTTTTGAACTGCAGTGTTGGAGAAGACTCTTGAGAGTCCCTTGGACTGTAAGGAGATCCAACCAGTCCATTCTGAAGGAGATCAGCCCTGGGATTTCTTTGGAAGGAATGATGCTAAAGCTGAAACTCCAGTACTTTGGCCACCTCATGCGAAGGGTTGACTCATTGGAAAAGACTCTGATGCTGGGAGGGATTGGGGGCAAGAGGAGAAGGGGGCGACAGAGGATGAGATGGCTGGATGACATCACTGACTCGATGGACATGAGTCTCAGTGACCTCTGGGAGTTGGTGATGGATAGGGAGGCCTGGCGTGCTGCAATTCATGGGATTGCAAAAAGTCGGACACGAATGAGCGACTGAACTGAACTGAACTGAACCCTTTACCTTAGCAATTACACATAGGCACTATCATTGTCACCATTTTAAATATGGAAAGCAGAGAAATTAGGGTACTTAACCAAAGCAACAACTAGTAAGTTGTAAAGACTATGTGTGAAAGTGTTAATAGCACTGTCATGTCTGACTCTTTGCAATCCCATGAACTGTAGCCCACCAGGCTCCTCTGTCCATGGGATTTCCCAGGCAAGACTACTAGAGTGGATTGCCATTTCATTCTCCAGGGGATCTTCCTGACCCAAAGGTCGAACCTGGCTGGCTCTACTACATTGCTGGTTGATTCTTTATTGTCTGAGTCACCAAGGTCACAATATAAGGTCAGGTCCCTGGTGCTGGCCACCAAGCAATACTACTTCAATAGCTAGAGTTTATAAACGCCTTTGTGCTATTACAACTGCATGATTCCAAGAGACTTCTAAAAGAATTTCAAAGAAAATTAACATTTCCAAAGGGGAGGAGGTAGTTACATTACATTTGAATGAAGCATCTGTTCCAATTCCGTTAAAAAGTCCTGGTACTCTATGGCTGATTCATGTTGAGGTTTGACAGAAAACAACAAAATTCTGTAAAGCAATTATCCTTCAATTAAAAAATAAATAAATATTAATTAATTATTTTTTTAAAGTCCTGGTACTTTTTAGAGTCAGTAATACAGAGTAAATAAGTCAGAAAGGGAAAAACAAATATCATATATTAACACATATATATGGAATCTAGAAAAATGATACTGATGAACCTATCTACAGGGCAGAAATAGAGATCCAGACATAGAGAATGGATCTGTGGATATAACGGGGGTAAGGAGAGGGTAGAACGAACTGACAGAGTAACACTGGGACATATACATGACCATGTGTAAAACAGATAGCTAGTGGGAAGCCTCTGTATATCACAGGGAGCTCAGCCCAGTGCTCTGTGATGACCTGGAAGGGTGGGATGGGAGGTGGGGTGAGAGGGAGGCTCAAGAGGGAGGGGATATATACAGCTGATTCATATTGTTGTACAGCAGAAACCAAAACAACATTGTAGAGCAATTCTCTAACTTAGAATATAACCAAAAAAAAAAAAACAATCTTATAACACAGGTTATTACATAAATTCAGAACAAAGAGGAAAAATAATTTAAAGAATGAAATACTGTTTTAAAAAATCAAATTTATCCTTTCCTCTAAAAGGAAAAAATTGAAGAGCTCTTGAATGAGTTGAACCACAGTGCTCTTGAACTCATCACACAGAATTGCTGGGCAATACTGACTATAGCTACCAACGCCTATTTTATAGTGGGTACAGATCACCACAATTAAGAGCGCCTCGCCTTCCCGCGGCCGGCGCACAATTAAGAGCGCCCCGCCGGCTGCGCCGCGCACTACGAGCACGGCCGAGAGGAGCTACCCCACGACAGAGGAAGGACGGCGGTGAGGGCCAGCGCACTAAGCACAGCCGAGAAGAGCTACCCCATGACCGAGGTCAGGAAGGGCGGCGGTGAGGAGAGACCCCCTCGTCCAAGGTAAGGTGCGAGGGCTGTGCTTCGCTGGCCGGGAGCAGCCGGGAGCAGCCGGGATGAGATACCCCACGCCCAAGGTAAGAGAAACCCAAGTAAGACAGTAGGTCTTGAAAGAGGGCATCAGAAGGCAAATACACTGAAACCATTCTCACAGAAAACTAGTCAATCTAATCACACCAGGACCACACCCTTGTCTAACTCAATGAAATTAAGCCATGCCCGAGGGGCAACCCGGGATGGGCGGGTCATGGTGGACAGATATGACAGGGTGTGGTCCGCTGGAGAAGGGAATGGCAAACCACTTCACTATTCTTGCCTTGAGAACCCCATGAACAGTATGAAAAGACAAAATGATAGGATATTGAAAGAGAAACTCCCCAGGTCAGTAGGGGCCCAATATGCTACTGGAGATCAGTGGAGAATGAAGGGATGGAGCCAAAGCAGAAAGAATGCCCAGCTGTGGATGTGTCTGGTGATGGAAGCAAAGTCCGATGCTGTAAAGAGCAATATTGCATAGGAACCTGGAATGTCAGGTCCATGAATCAAGGCAAATTGGAAGTGGTCAAACAAGAGATGGCAAGAGTGAATGTCGACATTCTAGGAATTAGCGAACTAAAATGGACTGGAATGGGTGAATTTAACTCGGATGACCATTATATCTACTACTGTGGGCAGGAATACCTCAGAAGAAATGGAGTGGCCATCATGGTCAACAAAAGAGTCCGAAATGCAGTACTTGGATGCAATCTCAAAAACGACAGAATGATCTCTGTTCGCTTCCAAGGCAAACCATTCAATGTCACAGTAATCCAAGTCTATGCCCCAACTAGTAACGCTGAAGAAGCTGAAGTTGAACGGTTCTATGAAGACCTCCAAGACCTTTTAGAACTAACACCCAAAAAAGATGTCCTTTTCATTATAGGGGACTGGGATGCAAAAGTAGGAAGTCAAGAAACACCTGGAGTAACAGGCAAATTTGGCCTTGGAACACGGAATGAAGCAGGGCAAAGACTAACAGAGTTTTGCCAAGAAAATGCACTGGTCATAGCAAATACCTTCTTCCAACAACACAAGAGAAGACTCTATATATGGACATCACCAGATGGTCAACACTGAAATCAGATCGATTATATTCTTTGCAGCCAAAGATGGAGAAGCTCTATACAATCAGCAAAAACAAGACCAGGAGCTGACTGTGGCTCAGACCATGAACTCCTTATTGCCAAATTCAGACTGAAATTGAAGAAAGTAGGGAAAACTACTAGACCATTCAGGTATGACCTAAATCAAATCCCTTATGACTATACAGTGGAAGTGAGAAATAGATTTAAGGGCCTAGATCTGATAGATAGAGTGTCTGATGAACTATGGAATGAGGTTTGTGACATTGTACAGGAGACAGGGATCAAGACCATGCCCATGGAAAAGAAATGCAAAAAAGCAAAATGGCTGTCTGGGGAGGCCTTACAAATAGCTGTGAAAAGAAGAGAAGCAAAAAGCAAAGGAGAAAAGGAAAGATATAAACATCTAAATGCAGAGTTCCAAAGAATAGCAAGAAGAGATAAGAAAGCCTTCTTCAGCGATCAATGCAAAGAAATAGAGGAAAACAACAGAATGGGAAAGACTAGGGATCTCTTCAAGAAAATCAGAGATACCAAAGGAACATTTCATGCAAAGATGGGCTCAATAAAGGACAGAAATGGTATGGACCTAACAGAAGCAGAAGATACTAAGAAGAGGTGGCAAGAATACACAGAAGAACTGTACAAAAAAGAGCTTCAAGTCCCAGATAATCAGGATGGTGTGATCACTGACCTAGAGCCAGACATCCTGGAATGTGAAGTCAAGTGGGCCTTAGAAAGCATCACTACAAACAAAGCTAGTGGAGGTGATGGAATTCCAGTGGAGCAATTCCAAATCCTGAAAGATGATGCTGTGAAAGTGCTGCACTCAATATGCCAGCAAATTTGGAAAACTCAGCAGTGGCCACAAGATTGGAAAAGGTCAGTTTTCATCCCAATTCCAAAGAAAGGCAATGCCAAAGAATGCTCAAACTACCGAACAATTGCACTCATCTCACACGCTAGTAAAGTAATGCTCTAAATTCTCCAAGCCAGGCTTCAGCAATATGTGAACCGTGAACTTCCTGATGTTCAAGCTGGTTTTAGAAAAGGCAGAGGAACCAGAGATCAAATTGCCAACATCCACTGGATCATGGAAAAAGCAAGACAGTTCCAGAAAAACATCTATTTCTGCTTTCTTGACTATGCCAAAGCCTTTGACTGTGTAGATCACAATAAACTATGGAAAATGCTGAAAGAGATGGGAATACCAGACCACCCGATCTGCCTCTTGAGAAATTTGTATGCAGGTCAGGAAGCAACAGTTAGAACTGGTCATGGAACAACAGACTGGTTCCAAATAGAAAAAGGAGTACGTCAAGGCTGCATATTGTCACCATGTTTATTTAACTTATATGCAGAGTACATCATGAGAAATGCTGGACTGGAAGAAACACAAGTTGGAATCAAGATTGCCGGGAGAAATATCAATAACCTTAGATATGCAGATGACACCACTCTTACGGCAGAAAGTGAAGAGGGGCTAAAAAGCCTCTTGATGAAAGTGAAAGTGGAGAGTGAGAGGGTTGGCTTAAAGCTCAACATTCAGAAAACGAAGATCATGGCATCCGGTCCCATCACTACATGGGAAATAGATGGAGAAACAGTGGAAACAGTGTCAGAATTTATTTTTCTGGGCTCCAAAATCACTGCAGATGGTGACTGCAGCCATGAAATTAAAAGACGCTTACTCCTTGGAAGGAAAGTTATGACCAACCTAGATAGCATATTCAAAAGCAGAGACATTACTTTGCCAACAAAGGTTCGCCTAGTCAAGGCTATGGTCTTTCCTGTGGTCATGTATGGATGTGAGAGCTGGACTGTGAAGAAGGCTGAGCGCCGAAGAATTGATGCTTTTGAACTGTGGTGTTGGAGAAGACTCTTCAGAGTCCCTTGGACTGCAAGAAGATCCAACCAGTCCATTCTGAAGGAGATCAATCCTGGAATTTCTTTGGAAGGAATGATGCTAAAGCTAAAACTCCAGTATTTTGGCCACCTCATGTGAAGAGTTGACTCATTGGAGAAGACTCTGATGCTGGGAGGGATTGAGGGCAGGAGGAGAAGGGGACCACAGAGGATGAGATGGCTGGATGGCATCACTGACTTGATGGGTGTGGGTCTGAGTGAACTCCGGGAGCTGGTGATGGACAGGGAGGCCTGGCGTTCTGCGGTTCATGGGGTCGCAAAGAGTTGGACACAACTGAGCGATTGATCCGATCTGATCACCACTAGCTTGACCGTAAGACGAAAAAGTAACCTAGCAGGAAGGGACGGCATACACAAAGCCAACAATTTAATAAAAAGCCACAATGATAACAAGAAAATCCCCACAATATTGTAGCTCATACATAGTGACTGTAAACTGGTTTAATGGAAATAATTCCAATCTCCTACATCCAAAGAGGAAAATTATTGATGTGACATAGGAAGTGTTACAATATCTGCTTTAATGTGGAAATTTTGGCTTCACAACTCATAGGGAAAATGTGAAAGATATATAAAGATCCCAGAAAATGGAGTAGTTGTATACAACTAACCTCATAGGAACTAGACCAGGAAACCAAAGCCTCCCTCCCTATGTCCCCCTCAGAGATCACATCTTCATGCCTTTCTGCTTTTTCCTGCTAGTCTGCTTGATTCATCAGCCTCTCTTCCAGAGGTCCTTCCTGCTTCAGCTTTTAATTGTCTCCCAAGTGAGTATTTCAGCCCCTTCGACACAATAGCAACTTTTCATCCATCATTTTGACGTATGTCCCTAAGGTTAACTGCCCTAGGCAAAGTCTGTTTCCCAATTCTAAATTCTTAAGAGACGGATCTGATTGGCTCTCTTCACTTTTTTTTGAGCCAGACTAAGCAAGTTCCTTGCCTTGCTGAAACAGGGACTTGCTGCCTTGGGGTACGTGCACATCCCTGGCCCAGTATCAGCCAGATGGTGTGGTCATGTGATACATGACTATAACACACCCACTCATCAGTAAGCAAGGACCTTAGCAGCTTCCTTTGGCAGGGCTGAGGAAACAGGGGGCCACTATAAGCAAATGTAGTACAGTTCTGGTAATTCTGCTCAACTGAGAAACCATTTTCCACTCAGATAGTAACCAAGAACTGATTCTTTCTACCAAAGGCATTAGAATGAAATATGCTTGCAATGGCTTCAGGAGGAAAGAACAAGAACACAGAGGCAGCTGGCCAGAGGACACAGAATATAACAGAGCAAAACACCAGGGTGGGCACAGAACGTGAGGACAGAAAGCAGAGTTGTAGCACTAACACAGAAAGAAGGGATCTGTATCAGAGAGGAGGCATCAGTCTCATGTGAAAGAAATTTATTCTGGCCAGCTTGGGTATATACAAAGACACTGTATTGGGTAGATATAGGGGAACATTCAGGGCTAACAGAAAAGCTCAGGTAGCTGTGAGGTATCCTCTAGAGAGTCTACGTTAGAAGTTCATCCAAGCGCACTGCAGCTGGAATGGAGAGATCCAACCCATTTTAGTGTTATTTGTCACTCTGTCCACTACTTCAGTTCTCAGAATTCCAGGAATGCCCACTTCGGCTTGAGGAGGAGAAGTAGGCACCTTCAGGATTGACAAACCACCTAAATATGGTGAGAGAATTCCCCCAGAAAGAAGCCAGATGCTATTTAAAAGTAAAGAGGGACTTCCCTGGCAGTCTAGTGATGGAGACTCCCTGCTTCCACTACAAGGGGGTGTGGGTTCGATTCCTGGTCAGCGAACTGAGATCCTGCATGGCGCATGGCATGGTCAAAATGTCAATAAATAAATAAAACTATGTAAATATTAAGAGGGAAGAGTTGTTGAACAGAAAATAGTGATGATAACAACAATAATGTCCATTATAGAAACTACTTCCTGAGCCATAAACCATTAGTAAAGGCAGTTGGCAAGAATAGCCTCTTCAAGAACACTGTTGAAATCAAACTAGAGTATATAGACAAAAATGAAGCAGCTATAGAGAAGATAGAGAGATATGTTTGGTCTATAGATATAGAGAACAACTGGCGATTATCAGTGGGGACAGGGAGGAGGGGTAAAATAGGGACCAGAGAGTGAGAGGTACAAACCGCTAGGTTTAAGACAAGCTCAAGGATGTATTTGTACAACACAGGTAATATAGGTAATATATGGTGATAACTGTGAATCAAAATAATCCTTAAAAACTGTATATATTTTTTAAATTTTTTAATTTTAAAATACGTAAATTTTTTTAGAAAAACAACATGGAAGTCATGGATGACCTTGACAAGGATAATTACAGTGGAATGGAGTGAGTGAAAGATTAATGAGATGCTGCAGATCCTGGTTGATGACTTTTAAGAAGGGAGTTACCTGTTGGAGTAAGGTTCACAATTAGGCAGGGAAGAGGGGATCCAGTGTTCAAGTGGAGAATAATGGTTATAGGTGGAATACCAGGCAGTTTATCCATTGCAGAGGACAAAAGAGTCCATTTTAAGTAGGTTAGCAGATGTAACCAGAGGTGTGGAAGCTCGTTTTTCATTGAAATAGAATGAGTTTGGAAGTTTGCCTTCCTCTGCAATTTTCTGGAACAGTTTGAGTAGGATAGGTGTTAGCTCTTCTCTAAATTTTTGGTAGAATTCAGCTGTGAAGCCGTCTGGACCTGGGCTTTTGTTTGCTGGAAGATTTCTGATTACAGTTTCAATTTCCGTGCTTGTGATGGGTCTGTTAAGGTTTTCTATTTCTTCCTGATCCAGTTTTGGGAAGTTGTACTTTTCTAAGAATTTGTCCATTTCTTCCACATTGTCCATTTTATTGCCATATAATTGCTGATAGTAGTCTCTTATGATCTTTTGTATTTCTGTGCTGTCTGTTGTGATCTCTCCAGTTTCATTTCTAATTTTATTGATTTGATTTTTCTCCCTTTGTTTCTTGATGAGTCTGGCTAGTGGTTTGTCAATTTTATTTACCCTTTCAAAGAACCAGCTTTTGGCTTTGTTGATTTTTGCTATGGTTTCTTTTGCATTTATTTCTGCCCTAATTTTTAGGATTTCTTTCCTTCTACTAACCTTGGGGTGCTTCATTTCTTCCTTTTCCAGTTGCTTTAGGTGTAGAATTAGGTTATTTATTTGGCTTTTTTCTTGTTTCTTGAGGTATGCCTGTATTGCTATGAACTTTCCCCTTAGGACTGCTTTTACAGTGTCCCACAGGTTTGGGGTTGTTGTGTTTTCATTTTCATTCGTTTCTATGCAGAATTTGATTTCTTTTTTGATTTCTTCTGTGATTTGTTGGTTATTCAGGAGTGTGTTGTTCAGCCTCCATATGTTGGAATTTTTAATAGTTTTTCTCCTGTTATTGAGATTTACTCTTACTGCATTGTGGTCAGAAAAAATGCTTGGAATGATTTCAATTTTTCTGAACTTACCAAGGCTAGATTTATGGCCCAGGATGTGGTCTATCCTGGAGAAGGTTCCGTGTGCGCTTGAGAAAAAGGTGAAATTCATTGTTTTGGGATGAAATGTCCTATAGATATCAATTAGTTCTAACTGGTCTATTGTATCATTTAAAGTTTGTGTTTCCTTGTTAATTTTCTGTTTAGTTGATCTATCCATTGGTGTGAGTGGGGTATTAAAGTCTCCCACTATTATTGTGTTATTGTTGATTTCTCCTTTCATACTTGTTAGTATTTGTCTTATATATTGCGGTGCTCCTAAGTTGGGTGCATATATATTTATAATTGTTATATCTTCTTCTTGGATTGATCCTTTGATCATTAGGTAGTGACCTTCTTTGTCTCTTTTCATTGAAATAGAAAGCAAGCGTCTTCTAATTTCATGGCTGTTGTCACCATCTGCAGTGATTTTGAAGCCCAAGAAAATGACGTACTCCTTTCCCGATTTGGAACCAGTCCGTGTCCCATGTCCTGTTCTAACAGTTGCCTCTTGATCTGAAGACAGGTTTCTCAGGAGGCAGATCAGGAGGTCTGGTATTCCCATCTCTTTAATAATTTTCCATAGTTTGTTGTGATCCACACAGTCGAAGGCTTTAGCATAGTCAATGAAGCAGAAGTAGATATTTTTCTGGAATTCTCTTGCTTTTTCTATGATCCAACTGCTGCTGCTGCTGCTAAGTCGCTTCAGTCATGTCCTACTCTGAGCGACCCCATAGACAGCAGCTCACCAGGCTCCTCCGTCCCTGGGATTCTCCAGGCAAGAACACTGGAGTGGGTTACCATTTCCTTCTCCAATGCATGAAAGTGAAAAGTGAAAGTGAAGTCGCTCAGTTGGATCCTACTCTTAGCGACCCCACAGCCTACCAGGCTCCTCCATCCATGGGATTTTCCAGGCAAGAGTACTGGAGTGGGGTGCCAATTTGATCTCTGGTTCTTCTGCCTTTTCTAAATTCGAAAAGATGCTTACTCCATGGAAGAAAAGCTATGACAAACTTAGATAGCATATTAAAAACCAGAGACATTACTTTGCCGACAAAGTTCTGTATAGTCAAAGCTAAAGTTTTTCCAGTAGTCATGTATGGATGTGAGAGTCGGACCATTAAGAAGGCTGAGCACCAAAGAATTGATGCTTTCAAACTGTGATGCTAGAGAAGTCTTCAGAGTCCCTTGGACAGCAGGGAGGTCAAATGAATTACTCCTAAAGGAAATCAACCTTGAATATTCATTGGAGGGACTGATGCTGAAATTGAAATTCCAATCCTTCAGCCACCTGATGTGAAGAGCCAACTCACTGGAAAAGACTCTGAAGCTGGGAAAGATTGAAGGCAGGAGTAGAAGGGGATGACAGAGGATGAGATGGTTGGATGCCACCACTGACTCAATGGATATGAGTTTGAGCAAGTTCTTGGAGATGGTGAAGGACAGGTAAGCCTGGCATGCTGTAGTCCATGGGATCACAAATAGTCAGACAAAACTGAGTGAATGAACAACAAAACAGAAAGCAAGGTTATTATCAGCTGAGAAGTGGAGAATATAGAGGTCTTGGAGACAAAAGGAGAAAGAAGAACATACAAAATAGTTACCTAGGTGAGCAGGAAGGTAAATTACGTAGGAAATTATAATAGGATTATTTGGCCTGACAAAGGTGAACTTTATTTGTACAACTGAGGTCCTAAAGTAAGATCAGGCACCTGGCCTGTATGCTTTTCCTCCATCTGTGCTTCTTTGCACAGGGGCAGATGAAGAGTCAGTGCAAGTTTTTTTAAGATTATTTTTTAGAATTTTATTTATTTTTTATTTTTTCAAACTTTTTATTGTTTATTGGGGTATAAGTCCATCCTAAAGGAGACCAGTCCTGGGTGTTCATTGGAAGGATTGATGCTGAGGCTGAAACTCCAATACTTGGCCACATCATACGAAGAGTTGACTCATTGGAAAAGACCCTGATGGTGGGAGGGATTGGAAGGAGGAGGAGGAGAAGGGGACAACAGAGGATAAGATGGCTGGATGGCATCACCGACTCAACGCACATGAGTTTGGCATCACCGACTCGATGCACATGAGTTTGGCTAAACTCCAGGAGTTGGTGATGGACAGGGAGGCCTGGTATGCTGCGATTCATGGGGTTGCAAAGAGTTGGACATGACTGAACAACTGAACTGAACAATGTTGTGATACAGTTTCAGGGGAACAGTGAAGGAACTCAGCCATTCATAGACATGTATTCATTCTCCTCCAAGGTCCCTTCCCTTCCAGGCTGCCCCATAACATTGAGCAGGGTTCCTTGTTCTATACAGTAGGTCTTTGTTGGTTATCCATTTTAAATATATCAGTGTGTACAGTGTGTACACGTGTACATGTTCATCTCAAACTCCATAACTATCCCTTCAACTATCCCTTCCCCCTAGACTTCACCCTAGCAACCATAAATTTGTTCTCTGTGAGTTTCTTTCTGTTTTGTAAGTAAGTTTAAATTAAGTAAGTAAGCTTATATTTGTAAGTAAGCCATCATTTTAAGTATTTTTTTTTAATGTGGGCCATTTTTTAAGTCTTTATTGAATCTGTTCTTTTATGTTTTGGTTTTTTGGCCACCAGGCATGTGGGATATTAGTTTCCTGACCAGGGATCGAACCCATTCAAAGTCTCAACCACCAGACCACCAGGGAAGCCTCATGATTTCAACTTATATTTCACCAGGTTTGGGGTTTTGCCAGGCAAGTTTGATGGAGAGGTGCAAGGGAGCCAAAGGTGTGGTGACGTGGTGATTACATAGTGATGGGTCATCTCAGCAAATGTGCTTTGTCATCACTTGGTTGCTCCACTCAAAGACATGGAATTCAACTTCGATTCTTCCCTTTTTTAATTCCCCACAACCATTCCATTGAACATCCCTGGTGGCTCAGGCAGTAAGCAATCCGCCTGCAGTGTGGGAGACCTGGGTTCAATCCTTAGGTCGGGAAGAACCCTTGGAGAAGGGAACGGTTACCCACTCCAGTATTCTTGTCTGGAGAATTCCATGGACAGAGGAACCTGGTGACTACAGTCCATGTGGTCGCAAAGAGTTGGACACGAGTGAGCGACTTTTACTTCACTTCTAACCATTCCATTAGCAAATCCTATTGTTACTTCCACTGTATATCTGGCATCTATCACTTTTTCTCAATCCCCATGCCCACCACCTTGGCTTAGCCATTCACCTCCTCTTGTGCCAGGGTCTTGGCCATCTAACTGTTTTCCCTGTCTCAATTCTAACTACCCAGTAATGCATCCTCCACGCGGCAACCAGAGTGGTCTTCTTACATCTTCATTTGATTATATAGTCCCTTATTACACCCTTTGGCAGTTTCCCACCGGACTTCTGTTTTAATGCAAATGGTGGCCACCAAAGTCCTTGCTCCTTTGCCCAGCTCTCTGACCTTCAGCACTGCTTTCTCTGAGGACCATGTTCTCTGGTTCCACTGGCCCCACTCAGCTCTGGTTCTCAAACATGCAGTCTTTTTGTGTTTGATTAATGAAATTCTTTCTCCTTCTACCTGAAATGCTCTTCCTCTGGTTCATCAACTGGTCACTTTATTCAAGCTTTAGGTCTCAGGCCACATTGTTACTTTCTAGAGAAGACGTCCTTGAGCTTAGTATCAGAAGTACTTTTACCAATGATGTAATACATCACCCTGTTTGTTTGAGAGCCTTACACAATCTGAAGTCATGTTTACACATTTGTTCACCGGCACACCCCAACTAGAATGAGGGCAAGGACTCTGACTCCCCCATCTTCTTGCCTAGTCTTAGAGCAGTGGTTCTCAAACTTATTCATCTCAGGAATTTTACACTCTTAAAAAGTATTCAGGGGGACTTCCCTGATAGTCCAGTGGTTAAGACTTTGCTTCTACTGCAGGGGTATGGGTTCAATCCCCAACAGGGGAACTAAGGTCCCACATGCCTAAGGAATTTTAGTATATGTGAGTTATAGCTACTATTATCTACTACATATCAGAAATTAAAACCAATAGATTTAGAAAATATTTATGCATTTCTTTATTTGAAAACAGTCACAATAAATCCACTGCACGTTGACACTTAAAATTTTTACGAAAAATAATTCTATTCTCTAAAACAGTAAAATAGTCAAAGGAGTGATATTATATTTTTCCAAATATGTTTAACCTCTGATTTAATAAAAGGCATCTAAATCCTCCCCAAAAAGAGTACTGTTGAAAAAACTTGTAAAAGAAAGTGAAATTTGAACAAAGACAGATGAAACTAAACCAAATCTTCCACTATAAATAAATATTACAGCTAAACTTTACATCAACCCTGTGAAATTGGAAGATAGGTCTCATTTAGAAGGAGAAAAGCAAAGCACTTTAAGGTTCAATGACTTATGAGAAAAACCACACAGGAAGCAGCAGGGCAGGGATCAGTTCCTGTGCATCTGGCCCCACTCCAGATTCTACCTAAGAACCATGACAAGGTGCTTACAAAAGGAAAGGAAAGGTGCCACTGAAAGGCCCAGACACTCAGAGAAAGGAGTCAGCAGAGATTACACAAAGCAAGGGGAGAAATCCAAAACCAGATAAAACCAGAAAATACCCTGTTGATAGGTCAAGCTAAGGATTTAACTGAATCTTTTTTTTTTTTTTTTTTTTGGCAGGGGGGTAGGATATAGCTGTTTTACAGTGTTGTGTTAGTTTCTGTTGTACAATGAAGTGAACCAGCTATACATACACATATATTAATATCTCCCTCTTGGACCTCCTTCCTGTGCTCCCCCAACTCCAAACCCACCCATCTAGGTCACCACAGAGCACCAGACTAAGCTCCCTGTGCTATACAGCAAGTTCCCATTAGCTATTGTCTTACAGCTGGTATCGGAGAAGGCAATAGCACCCCACTCCAGTACTCTTGCCTGGAAAATCCCATGGATGGAGGAGCCTGGTAGGCTGCGGTCCATGGGGTCGCTAAGAGTCAGACACAACTGAGCAACTTCACTTTCACTTTTCACTTTCATGCATTGGAGAAGGAAATGGCAACCCACTCCAGTGTTCTTGCCTGGAGAATCCCAGGGGCAGGAGAGCCTGGTAGGCTGAGGTCTATGGGTTGCACAGCCGGATACAACTGAAGCGATTTAGCAGCAGCAGCAGTGTATATATGTTAACATAGTCTCCCAATTCATCCCAGCCCCCTCCACCCCACGGAGTCCACAGGTCCATTCTCTGCATCTGCATCTCTGTTCCCTATTGCACCGCAAATAGGTTCATCAGTACCATTTTTCTATGATACAAATATGATTAATATACAAATTATGTATATTAATTCCAAAATATGTGTTAATAATATACAATATTTGTTTTTCTCTGTCTGACTTATTTCACTCGGTATGACAGACTCTTTAGTTAAGAGAAAAATAAGAATTAAGAGGAGAATCTACTGCTTGTGGCTTATGATTTCTTGAATCTGGAAGTGCTGTAGTTCATTATGCAGCAGATTTCCTATTTTGAATCGTAAGGTCAGGCATTCCCAGCTAATCTTGTCCTTATATCTTCCCAGGTTAAAGCCTTCTGCACCACCAGCCCTTCCATCAAGGGTTGTAACCAACAGCAGAAGTGGGGACTGAGATCTGGCTATCTTCAGCTTAGGATTTAAAACAAGGAAAACATTTTGTATAATTCCCCATCCTTGTTTTAAATAATCTTTAAACAAGAGGAATTCCTAGTAACCAGATTAATTTCATTCTGGTTTAATTCCAGGAAAAGAAGAGAGTGAAAGAGTAAGAGGGCGAGGGAGAACCTGGCTAGAATGGTCTGTGTCCCTTCCGCGGTCAGTTGTTTATGCTGTTGAGTCTTAAGAATTTCACTTCTTCCCCTTCCTGTTTGTCTTCTTGAGCAAACTGAGATTCCAGATTGCAATTGTTTGTAAACAACAGAGGATTATTTGGTTGGTAGGAAAGGCTTGTCTACAATCTCAGATAAACTTAAATCCTGTGTACTAGAAACAGGCAAACATTAGTTGTGAACTAACAAGCTGACTATCTTTTTGTCTCCATCTCAGGTTTGCTGCTTATAATATGGCTAATTGCTCACTGAGGGTAGACTAAACTGTGTAGAGTTAATGAATTCCACTAACAGTACACACTTAACCCTATGGTTAATAAAAGAGGGAATTCTAGTGTATTCTCTTTCCTCTTCCTCCTCCTCTATTCATATTTGCATGTATGTGCTAAGTTGCTTCGGTCATGTCCGACTCTTTGTGACCCAATGGACTGTAGCCTGCCTCTGTCCATGGAATTCTCCAGGCAAGAATACTGGAGTAAGTTGCCATACCCTCCTCCAGGGGGTCTTCCGACCCAGGGATCGAACCTGTATCTCTCACATCTCCTGCATAGGCGTGGGTTTGATTCCTGTTTGGGGAACTAAGACCCCACCAGCTACACAGTACAGCCAAATAATTAAAAGGTGGGGGGGAAAGGCCACTGGAAAGTTTTAAGGAGCAATTTGATTTAGGTCATGATATATTTTTATGATAAATTTAACATATATATTAACATATATATATGAACTGAATTTTAAAGTAAACAAACCATTTAGTGGTTTGTCATGACCATTGTTAGGAAAAGGAATGGGATTAGATTGGCATGGTGTTATAGGTGAAATAGGACTTTCACTCTATCTGTATCGCTTACATCATTTGCAATGAATATATTTATATATGACTCAAAGGATTAAATCTAAAATAGAGTAAATAATTAAAAGGAAATGTTTTAAGTATAAGCCAGAGAAATAAGTCATTATCAGACTTAGCCTGAAATTCACATTTTTTCAGAAAGAGGCACAAAGTCTGTGCCCAAGCCCAGATTTCAGCATCAGTAAGTTTAGAAGCTAAAGATGAAATTAAGTCTAAAATTTAAAAATCATAATATGTATTTATATCATCTGAATTAGGACACATATGCTAATGTTCTATTCCAATTCCTGCTCCAGGGTATCTTCCTGACCCAGGGGTTGAACCCGCATCTCTTACATCTCCTGCATTGGCAGGCGAGTTCTTTACCACTAGTGCCACCTAGGAAGCCTCATATATATGCTAATACATAAAGAAATTATTCTCACTTTTAACCTTTGTTAATTTGAAACCTTGGAAAGAGGATAAGAAAGAAATAATTGCAAGACATATTCCGGAGTTTCTGCTGTATCATACAGCCTAGAAATAAACATGGGAGCAATTTAATTAGCAGTAACTGTTTATTAAAATCCAGTCTGGTATGCAGGTCCAAACATAAGCATCTTGCTGTATAATCACATACAGGCAACAAGTATTACTTAAATCAGGTGTAAGAGCAGATGTGATTCCTGTGGCTTTTTCTTCCATTGTAAATAGATGCCCCTTTGCACTATATGATATGATTTTTAAAATTACATATATTCCAAACCCTGAGAGGTTATAAAAACATTGCCATTTAGTAAATAGGTGAAACTTTTCTATTTACAAACATGGTTTTCAATATGTATCTCTTTTTTATCACTCATGTTTAATTGGGATACCATTGATATTATACTCATTGTAAGTGTGAAAGTGTTAGTCGCTCAGTGGCAGCCGACTCTTTGCGACCCTGTGGACTATAACCTGCCAGGCTCCTCTGTCCATGGAATTCTCCAGGCAAGAATACTGGAGCGGGTTCAGTTCTGATTTTAATGGCATGGGGTTAGTGGGCCCTGTGACAGGGAGAATGACCAGGTACTTTGGGTCTGGAAAGTAGCTTTGACTTGATGTGCATGGTCACATTACCTTTCTAGATAATGTAGCAGGTTGAGAAGTAACTTACCCAATTTAAGAGGATAAATGATTCAAAGGAAAAGAGAATAGTTGTGAGTAGAACCCAATGATGTGTCATTTAAAGTATCTTTCAGTCCAGTTCCTTAGGAAATTTGTACCAGATTCCTAGAATTTGGAGTTTAATATTAAACCAAGAGAACATAGAGATGCTGAAGACAAAAAATCAGGGTAGTGGAAAGCCTTCTTAAGCATTTATTTTAAAAATCCACCAACCATTCACCTATATATTATACAGGCATCACATGAGATTAAAAGAAAAAACATAATTTCTTAGGAACAAGCTATTAACATGAGCAGTTCTGTTTACACTAAAAAAATAAGAGAAAAATCAGAATTTTTATATGCTGTAAAGCTTTAATAGTATAATCAGAAACTTTTAAAGTTATCATTCAAGTTTACCTTATTGAATCAAATGTGATGCATGCATTTCAAGAGACACTTAGCAGATGACAGATAAATATATATTGAGTCCTGACTGATTGCAATGCTCCAAGCTAGAGAAAACTGGTGTAAACATTGTAAGCAAGATACAGTCTATGTTCACTTGGAGTTTAAAGTCTACAGGAAAAGTTAAGCATAAAACAATTAATGTCAAAGACAATTGATTAAGTGAATTGTGCTGAAAGTATATAATTAGTGATCTTGCCTATTCAGCAGGTATGAACTGAGGTCAAGTGAAGGGTTCACTGAAGAAAGGATATTTGAGTGAAAAGTGAAGAACTGGGCTTCCCTGACAGTTCAGTGGTTGAGAGTCCACCTTGTAGTGCCGGGGACACAGGTTCAATCTCTGCTCTGGGAAGATCCCACACGTTGTGGGGCAACTAAGCCCTGGTACCATGACTACTGAGTCTGTGTGCCTAGAGCCCATGCTCTGCAACAAGAAGCCACAGCAACGAGAAGCCTGTACACAGCAACTAGACAGTAGCCCCCGCTTGCTGCAAGTAGAAAAAACCCAAGCAGCAATGAAAACCTAATGCAGCCTAAGAAAATAACTAACTAAATATTTTTTAAAGTGAAGAATGATAGGAGTTGGCTGAATAAAGAAGTGGATGGAGGGTGCAGAAAAGTATTCCCTAAAGAGGGAAAAGCCTGTGCAAAGGTCTTGAGACAGACAGGAGGAAAATCTCAGGAGAGAGCCAGGGATCGCAGCTCAAGGCAGGTCTCAGACCAAATAGGGCCTTAGAGACCACATTATGGATTCTGGCTTTAACTGAAGAATAATCAGGAGTCACTGATGTGGTTTGAACTAGGAAGAGAATATAATAAGATCTGTACTATTATAAAGTTACCTTGGCTATTGTGTGAAGAATGATTGGAAGGGATTAGTGGAACATGTGGAGATATAAAAGATATTTTTATAGTTGGTGGTTCAGTTATGGTAAAGGTGCTTGATTTCAAGAGATTGTTAAATAGGTGGAATGAACAGGACTGGATATGTGACTGTAAGAGAGAAAAAGACAAAGTCCATAATATTTCATGGATTTATGGCAGGGACATATGAAAAATCAATTAGGATTCTTACTATGACTGGGTACTAGAGTTTGGACACTTCCAGTCTGCATAGCTTTGCAGTGCAGTACCTGTGAAGATATTTTAAGGGACCATTTGGATAATATTCTTCAGACATCAGGAAAATGAATACCCTCTAGGCGATATCTAAGGATTCTGAGAAACTACTGCAGTAAATTAGTCCTTAAAAGAAGCTTGTGATTCTGCTCCTGAGAGCATGGGTATTAGCTACCTGTGGCTCAGTCACAAAGAACCTGCCTGCCAATGCAGAAGATGCAGAAGACACGATACAATCCCTGGGTAGGGAAAATCCCCTGGAGAAGGAAATGGCAACTCATTCCAGTATTCTTGCCTTGAGAATTCCATGGAGAGAGGAGCCTGGTGGGCTACAGTCTGTGGGGTTGCAAAGAGTTGGACACGACCGAGTGACTAAGCAACAGAGAGAACGTAATGACAACAGAATGACAACTTTCAATATGACAACAGAGAGAAGGTAACAACAGAGATAAAGTAACTCAAGGAAGCAGGGAAGCATCATTGTCTCCGAGAGATCTGAGAATGCCACAAAGCTCATGGCAGGAGTAATAAATCACAATTCTTTGCCAAGTGTTTCTGGGGAAGAAGAAGCTGTTCTCTATAAAAGTTCCCCAAAGTTGCTGCCAATTATCTACCTAGAGTTGGAATCCCAGAAATCCTGAGTCAAGACTTTTTTTAAGTTTTATTTTATGTATGGCTGCACTGGGTCTTTGTTGCTGCATGCAGGCTTTCTCTAGTTGTGGTGAGCAGAGGCTACTCTTAGTTGTGGTGTTCAGGGCTAATTTTTAGTTGCAGTGTGCAGTCTTCTCATTGCGGTCCCTTTTCTTGTTGTGGAGCACAGGCTCTAGATGCATGGGCTTCAGCAGTTGTGACTCCAGGACTCTAAAGTGTGGGCTCAGTAGTTGTGGCGCACTGGCTTAGTTACTTTTTGGCATATAGGATCTTTCCGGACCAGGGATAAAACCCATTTCCCTTGCATTGGCAGGGGGATTCCTAGCCACTAGGCACCAAGGAAGCCTCTGAATCAAGATTTAAGACTGTGACAAACAGTGTGATGTAGTCTCCTAATTATTCGTAACAGAAAATCTCAAGGAAGAAAGTAAACGTGGAATATGATGCAGGTATCTATTTGACTTAGCTCATGGAAATAATTATATGTACATACAGAACACTTACTAGGATGCATGCCTGTGTAGTATGTCTGAGCCCCCTTGTTATATAATCTCTACTTCCAAAACCCCCTCTTAATATCTTGTTAGTTGGATGATAATTCTTTTTCTTAGGCTCCTTCTTGAGGATACATTTTTAAAGAGAATTCTTAAGCCTCTAGGAGGTATCTTTTGTCCTATAGTTAATCTCTTAATAAGACCAATTTAGCTGTAATATAAATGGTAACGCATAGTGTACTATTTACTGCACAATTCTGAACTTGCTCAGAGATTGCCTATAAGCAGGCTGGCATTACCCGTGGGCAGAGTTGGTGAAGAGAAATGTGGAATAGTTTCAGAACCATAGAGGAGATTCAGGCTTTTTACCTTCGTTCTGGGAAGAGTGATTTCAGACTTGCCAGCTTTTCAAAGAGAGTACTGTATGTAAGGACTGTACTGGGCATAGTGGTGTCGGTTCTTAAAACCTGGGATACAGGACTCAGATTTGGGTTAAAGGCACAACAATAACTGGCTTCTATTTGCAAAAGGGCCAATGGGCATAGACCAGCACAAACAATATGACTGGAAATCACCCATGTGAATGAGAAAATTACCTGTGTATTCCTAGGTGTGAAACACAGTAAAAACATTCCATTTGAATTTCTTGGGTTATATGTCTACTTCCTTTTTTTCAGATTCACACTATCATGATTAGTTTAATTCCATTTGCCACTGTTGAGTAGTCTGCCATTTGGAACAAGCTTGCATTCCATCTGTTGTAAGTGAAGGATTTGCAAGTGGCATCATTCCATGTTTTCTTAAGGATTTAAGGTGTCACTAGCTTTCAACTGACTCTACTAAAGGGCTTTTTGCCAGAACCCTACCTGATGCCAATTTTCATTCAATCTCCATAAATGTTTATTAATACAATAGTGCACAAAGTCTTTTCGAACTATTGAGCATGCCAAAAGAGGTATTTGTTTTTCTGCTTCTCGATGCCCATATTTAAACATGTTACGTAAAAACGTCCACACCTAAATCTGTCCCATCTTGTTGATCCATTTTTAAAATTCACACCCTGTCTTGTATAAACGCAACCCAACCATGAAAGTAACTTGTTCATGAGTCATAACCATGCAAACACTAAAGTAATTGTAAAGCATCTCTTGTTAGTTTGCAATTAGGGTATTAACTTCTATATCATGCTGTATTAGATTTTAGAAGAAAAGTCATAAAGGATTTTATTTCTTAACACTCAATAACATTTAATCATAAACATATACAAAGACAAAGATAAATATATATCCATTTCAACACCTACAAAAACAATTAGTTTTCCTGGGTGTACCATGGCAGATGGTGCTGTTTTTTTAGAATATGCACAGAATACATAAACTGAACAGGTACTTATAGACATGCCACAGTATGGTGGCATGGAATGGAAATGGTATGTTTATTTGATTCACATAATTTTAAAGTCCTCATCTTCAGTATCAGAAGAAAAAAATCATGTTGTATAATTATGAATTTGCATCAAATATGCTTTAGAATTCAACAACAGTTTATGTCTAATAGCAATTCAGAGAAGGTGCAAGTCAAAGGTAAATCCACCCTTACAATTCACATTAAATAAGATCTGATTAAATCCCTGTTCTTCACAAAGTAGGGATGCCATGAATGGATTTCTCCTAGAAATCTCTGCAGTAGGCTAAGTCCTGTCAAAACTCTCCAGATGAAGCGGAATCTCAAGCCAACTGGAGAATCTCGTTAGCCACTCCTTTTCCTGTATTAAGTATCTCCTTTAACAGCTCCTCCTCCCTTTCTCTCTTGTCTACACTGAACGTGCTTACTATCTGTCAAAGTTATCCCCTGCTCTCCAATGTCACAAACATTTCCTACATTGGACTTCTTGACATCTCTTATCATTTATTAAAAATATTTTTAATTGATATATTAGTTTCCAGCTACATTCTTTTCCAATTCATTCACTACAAGTTCTAAACACAAATCGCACATACCTGCTTCACATATTCTAATGATGTCCTTAATAACTCCAGGACTCAGGGTAACATTTTCACTTATTAGCTCAGAGATCTCAAATTGCACTTATTTCAAGCTGCAATCAAGATTGCCAGGAGAAATATCAACAACCTCAGATACTCAGTTGATACCACTCTAATGGCAGAAAGCAAAGAAGAACTAAAGAGCCTCTTGATGAAGGTGAAAGAGGAGAGTGAAAAAGCTGGCTTAAAACTCAACATTCAAACAACTAAGATAATGGCATCCAGTCCCATCACTTCATGGCAAATAGATGAGGGAAGAGTGGAAACAGTGACAGATTTTATTTTCCTGGGCTCCAGAATCACTGTGGACAGTGGCTGCAGCCACGAAATTAAAAGAGGCTTACTCCTTGGAATAAAAGCTATGACAAACCTATACTGCCTTTTAAATAGCAGAGACATCCTTCTGTGTAATCAAAGCTATGGTTTTTCCTATATTCATGTACAGATGTTAAGAGTTGGACCCTAAAGAAGGCTGAGCACCAAAGAACTGATGCTTTTGAATTGTGGTGCTGGAGAAGGCTCTTGAGAGTCCCTTGGAGAGCAAGTAGATCAAACTAGTTAATCCTTAAGGAAATCATCCCTGAGTATTCATTGGCAAGACTGATGCTAAAGCTGAAGCTCCAATACTCTGGCCATCTGATGTAAAGGGCCAACTCATTGGAAAAGACCCTGATGCTGGGGAAGATTGAAGGCAGGAGGAGAAGGGGCCGACAGAGGATGAGATGATTGAGTGGCATCACTGACTCAATGAACATGAGTTTGAACAAATTCAGGGAGATAGTAGAGGACAGGGAAGCTTCATGTGTTGCACTCTATGGGGTCGCAAAGAGTCGGACACAACTTAGCAACTAAGGAACAAAGCTCTTGGTCCATGATCGTGTCCACTCTGTGCCTACATTCAAATGCCCGCTGCTCCGGCTTTTCTTAACTGGTTGTGCTCTCCCTTTCAGGGCCCTTGGCCCAGAGTGCCTTTCAAAAGTTAGCTCAAGTATCTGCTCTTTCCTGAAGATTTCTCAGGAAACTTGTTAGAGAAATGTGGGATGTGGCGAAAACCTCGCCCTGCAGAGCAGCTGGTGTTTGAAAGTGCTGGGATCCAATTCTAAATCTCTGATGAGCTGTGTGAGCCAGAAAAACCTGATTGGTCCCCACACATAGTGGTCACCCCACATTCATCCTCATTAAGTGAGTGCTGCCACCAAGGGAGAGGACAGGCAGCTGATGCCTGAGCACCCATGGCCCATCACGCTCTGGCTATGACAATTCTTTCAACTGAGATATAATTGACATATAACATTGGTATAATTAAGATGCACAGTGCATTGATGCATTTATATTTTGCCATATGATTGCCACCATGGCATGAGCTAACACCGTTCTCATGTCACATAAAAATTTTTGTGTGTTGTGAGAACATTTAAAATCTAGTCCTTTTTTAAAATTGGGGTAGAGTTGCTTTGGGTTTCCCAGGTGGCTCAGTGATTAAAGACTCCACCTGCAATGCAGGGGACACAGGCAGATGTGAGTTCGATTCCTGGGTCCAGAAGATCCCCTGGAGGAGGGCATGACAACCCACTCCAGTATTCTTGCCAGGAGAATCCCATGGACAGAGGAGCCTGGTGGGTTACAGTCCATAGGGTTGCAAACAGTCGGACATGACTGAAGTGACTGAGCACGCATGCACGCATAGTTGCTTTACAATGCTGTGTCACAAAGTAAGTCAGCTATATGAATACATCTATTTCCTCCCTCTTAAACCGCACTCCCTCCCCGTCCCTCCGCTCTAGGTCACCTGAGCTGAGTTCCCTGTGCAGGTTCCCACTGGCTATTTAACTGTTAGTGTACATATGTCAATTCCACTCTTTCAATCCATCCTCTCCGCCATGTCCACTCATCTATTCTCTACATCTGCGTCTGTTTCTGCCCTGCAAATTGGTTCACCTGTGACATTTTTATAGATTCCACATATATGCATTAACATATGATATTTATTTTTCTCTATCTGACTTACTTCACTCCATATGACAGACTCTAGGTCCATACACATCTCTAAAAATAACCAAACTTCATTTCTTTTTCTGGCTGAGGAAAAATCTAGTCTTTTTGCTAGTTTGCTAACCTTCATCTTTCAGGACTTTTCCATGACATATACTCCCATCATTCCTAGACTAGGATTCTCTCTGCTTCCTCCTAGACAATGTAATCCCTACAAACCATCTCCAGTACTTCTTGCCTACTGCCTCTGTTTGGACCCACAGTTTAATCTTTGATCTTGGTTTGGTCTTTAAGAATACATAATATACTTAAAGTATAGTGAATATATAGTGTGTGTGCATATATATATATATATTAGTAGTATATATATAAGTAATGTATATACTTTTAAATATATTTATATAACATATATATGATAATATATATAATAATATAGTTTTTACTAATATATTAATAATATGTATGAATATACATGGGCTTCCCTGGTGGCTCAACTTGTAAAGAATTCACCTGCAATGCAGGAGACCCTGGTTCAATCCCTAGGTTGGGGTGATCCCCTGGAGAAGGGATAGGCTACCCAGTTCAGTATCTTGGGCTTTCCTGGTGGCTCTTACAGTAAAGAATCCACCTGCATTGAGGAAGACATGGTTTTGATCCCTGGATTGGGAAGATCCTGGAAGATCCCTGGAGGAGGGCATGGCAACCCACTCCACTAGTTCTCTGACCCAGGGCCCCTGCACTGAGAGTACAGAATCTTTTTTTTTTTTTTTTAAGCATCCACAGAATCTTAACCACTGAACCACCAGAGAAGTCCCTGGAACTCATAACCTATTCTAACTGAGTCATATAATAGCAATAATTATCATTTAGGGTATATTTCCTGTGTACTAGGCAGGATACAAGACATTTTGTAAACTCTGTGTTATTTAATTTTCCTCATAATTCCAGGGCTAAGTATTACTAGCACCACTTTAGAATAAAAGAAATGAAAGCAGAAGGTACTTGTCCAAACACTTCTCATAACGGCAATATTGATGCACATACACACATAACCAGACAAGTCAGAAAAAGGCAGCAGAATGGAAAATGGTGTGTGTGTATCTGGAGGAGTATGGGAGTAACGGTCAGGAAATGAAAAAAAGGAAAAATCAGGGAGAAAAAGAATACACCTCAGAAGGATTTCTAGAGTAAATATTACACTGAATATTTTACCTGAGTGATGTGACCTCAAATCCCCAGCCCAGCCTACCTTCTCCAATCACACTAATAGACCCTGACTTCAAACCTGTAAGGCCCACAGTCACATGACATCTGCTTTTCCTGTCCAGACCTAAGGAATATGTGTCACACAGAGGTAAAGCCAGATGTCTCAATCCTGAGTGACAGGGTCAAAAGCAGCTTGAGACTGGGAGACAGAAAATCAGAGTTGGAAAAGGAGAAAGAAGAAAGTTGTGATAGGTCTGTGAGACAGGGAGAAGTTAGTCACCTGGATTTCTTTCACTAATGCAGGAAAGTTTTTGCCAGTGTCCAAAATTTCACAGCTTCAAGTAAATCAGTTATCAGTTTAATTATATTAAATAAAGAGTAAAAAATTAATTTGAAAAAGATCCTCCCTTACTCTTGCAATAGTATCTTTCTTGCAATGGCTCAGGAGAAAAGTGAGAATCACTTTTCTTTTTTAATTAAAATAAGAAAGTCAATTCCCAAAATATAAGTAATCAACAATGGTATTCTGTCCAAACAACTTAACAACTTCAGATCAGTTCAGTCACTCAGTCGTGTCCGACTCTTTGCAACCCCATGAATCTCAGCACGCCAGGCCTCCCTGTCCATCACCAACTCCCGGAGGTCACTCAGACTCACGTCCATCGAGTCAGTGATGCCATCCAGCCATCTCATCCTCTGTCGTCCCCTTCTCCTCCTGCCCCCAATCCCTCCCAGCATCAGCCTTCTCGAATGAGTCAACTCTTCGCATGAGGTGGCCTAAGTACCAGAGTTTCAGCTTTAGCATCATTCCTTCCAAAGAAATCCCAGGGCTGATCTCCTTCAGAATGGACTGCTTGGATCTCCTTGCAGTCCAAGGGACTCTCAAGAGTCTTCTCCAACACCACAGTTCAAAAGCATCAATTCTTCGGCGCTCAGCCTTCTTCACAGTCCAGCTCTCAAATCCATACATGACCACAGGAAAGACCATAGCCTTGACTAGGTGAACATTTGTTGGCAAAGTAACGTCTCTGCTTTTGAATATGCTATCTAACTTGGTCATAACTTTCCTTCCAAGGAGTAAGCATCCTTTAATTTCATGGCTGCAGTCACCATCTGCAGTGATTTTGGAGCCCAGAAAAATAAAGTCTGACACTGTTTCCCCTGTTTCTCCATCTATTTCCCATGTAGTGATGGGACCAGATGCCATGATCTTCGTTTTCTGAATGTTGAGCTTTAAGCCAACCTTTTCACTCTCCACTTTCAGTTTCATCAAGAGGCTTTTTAGTTCCTCTTCACTTTCTGCCATAAGGGTGGTGTCATCTGCATATCTGAGGTTATTGATATTTCTCCTAGCAATCTTGATTCCAACTTGTGTTTCTTCCAGTCCAGCGTTTCTCATGATATACTCTGCATAGAAGTTAAATAAACAGGGTGACAATATACAGCCTTGACGAACTCCTTTTCCTATTTGGAACCAGTCTGTTGTTCCATGACCAGTTCTAACTGTTGCTTCCTGACCTGCATACAAATTTCTCAAGAGGCAGATCAGTGGTCTGGTATTCCCATCTCTTTCAGAATTTCCCACAGTTTATTGTGATCTACACAGTCAAAGGCTTTGGTATCATCAATAAAGCAGAAATAGATGTTTTTCTGGAACTCTCTTGCTTTTTCCATGATCCAGTGGATGTTGGCAATTTGATCTCTGGTTCCTCTGCCTTTTCTAAAACCAGCTTGAACATCAGGAAGTTCACGGTTCACATATTGCTGAAGCCTGGCTTGGAGAATTTTGAGCATTACTTTACTAGCATGTGAGATGAGTGCAATTGTGCGGTAGTTTGAGCATTCTTTGGCATTGCCTTTCTTTGGAATTAGGATGAAAACTGACCTTTTCCATTCTTGTGGCCACTGCTGAGTTTTCCACATTTGCTGGCATATCGAGTGCAGCACTTTCACAGCATCATCTTTCAGGATTTGAAATAGCTCAACTGGAAGTCCATCACCTCCACTAGCTTTGTTCGTAGTGATGCTTTCTAAGGCCCACTTGACTTCACATTCCAGGATATCTGGCTCTAGGTCAGTGATCACACCATCATGATTATCTGGGTCGTGAAGATCTTTTTTGTACAGTTCTTCTGTGTATTCTTGCCACCTCTTCTTAATATCTTCTGCTTCTGTTAGGTCCATACCATTTCTGTCCTTTATTGAGCCCATCTTTGCATGAAATGTTCCTTTGGTATCTCTGATTTTCTTGAAGAGATCCCTAGTCTTTCCCATTCTGTTGTTTTCCTCCATTTCTTTGCATTGATCGCTGAAGAAGGCTTTCTTATCTCTTCTTGCTATTCTTTGGAACTCTGCATTCAGATGTTTATATCTTTCCTTTTCTCCTTTGCTTTTTGCTTCTCTTCTTTTCACAGCTATTTGTAAGGCCTCCCCAGCTTCCCCATGACCGAGATCAGGAAGGGCGGCGGTGAGGAGATACCCCTCCTCCAAGGTCAGGAAGGGCAGCGGTGAGGAGAGACCCCTAGTCCAAGGTAAGGTGCGATGGCTGTGCTTTGCTGGAGCAGCCAGGAAGAGATACTCTACACCCAAGGTAAGAGAAACCCAAGTAAGACGGCAGGTGTTGCAAGAGGGCATCAGAGGGCAAACACACTGAAACCATACTCACAGAAAACTAGTCAATCTAATCACACTAGGACCACAGCCTTGTCTAACTCAATGAAACTAAGCCATGCCCGTGGGGTAACCCAGGATGGGCGGGTCATGGTGAAGAGATATGACAGGGTGTGGTCCGCTGGAGAAGGGAATGGCAAACCACTTCACTATTCTTGCCTTGAGAACCCCATGAACAGTATGAAAAGGCAAAATGATAGGATACTGAAAGAGAAACTCCCCAGGTCAGTAGGGGCCCAATATGCTACTGGAGATCAGTGGAGAAATAACTCCAGAAAGAATGAAGGGATGGAGCCAAAGCAAAAAGAATATCCAGCTGTGGATGTATCTGGTGATAGAAGCAAAGTCCGATGCTGTAAAGAGCAATATTGCATAGGAACCTGGAATGTCAGGTCCATGAATCAAGGCAAATTGGAAGTGGTCAAACAAGAGATGGCAAGAGTGAATGTCGACATTCTAGGAATCAGCGAACTGAAATGGACTGGAATGGGTGAATTTAACTCAGAGGACCATTATATCTACTACTGCGGGCAGGAATCCCTCAGAAGAAATGGAGTGGCCATCATGGTCAACAAAAGAGTCTGAAATGCAGTACTTGGATGCAATCTCAAAAATGACAGAATGATCTCTGTTCGTTTCCAAAGCAAACCATTCAGTATCACAGTAATCCAAGTCTATGCCCCAACCAGTAATGCTGAAGAAGCTGAAGTTGAACGGTTCTATGAAGACCTACAAGACCTTTTAGAACTAACACCCAAAAAAGATGTCCTTTTCATTATAGGGGACTGGGATGCAAAAGTAGGAAGTCAAGAAACACCTGGAGTAACAGGAAAATTTGGCCTTGGAAGCAGGGCAAAGACTAATAGAGTTTTACTAAGAAAATGCACTGGTCATAGCAAATACCCTCTTCCAACAACACAAGAGAAGACTCTATACATGGACATCACCAGATGGTCAACACCAAAATCAGATTGATTATATTCTTTACAGCCAAAGATGGAGAAGCTCTATACAATCAGCAAAAACAAGACTGGGAGCTGACTGTGGCTCAGACCATGAACTCCTTATTGTCAAATTCAGATTGAAATTGAAGAAAGTAGGGAAAACCACTAGACCATTCAGGTATGACCTAAATCAAATCCCTTATGATTATACAGTGGAAGTGAGAAATAGATTTAAGGGCCTAGATCTGATAGATAGAGTGCCTGATGAACTATGGAACGAGGTTCGTGACATTGTGCAGGAGACAGGGATCAAGACCATCCCCATGGAAAAGAAATGCAAAAAAGCAAAATGGCTGTCTGGGGAGGCCTTACAAATAGCTGTGAAAAGAAGAGAAGTGAAAAGCAAAGGAGAAAAGGAAAGATATAAACTTAACAACTTAATGGAAGTCAAATGCCAGGAAAATGTTAAAGAACTAGTTGATTGAAATTATAAATCAATTCTGTCCCTCCCCCCACCCCATGGTTTCATGTGATACTATCTTACAAAAGAGGAAATATAAGCTCAAAATAAGCCTGGTTTGGGATGTATCTGCAGGTGTAGAAGTGAAAACTCCCCGATAAATGAAAGTTATACATGAAGGCTATTCATAGAAACCACTAAGTAATATAACCATATGCTCTTTTCTCAGTACAGTTTTACTAAGTACATACTATTTTTAAACTTCTCTGAGGTTTTCTGAACAAATCAGTAGTCTTCTAATTCCATCAATGTCCAATGATAAGCCCTAAAGACTTCTTCAGCATTGGAAGATATCTTTCCAGAATTTTTTTTCCAGAAAAAAAGAAAGAACAGTCTGATCAGTGAAAGAACAAAATTCATCAAAATGGGAGCAATTTGATGCCTAGAGTGATTGTACGTCTGAGCACTAACAATAAGTTGTGCTGTGCTACTTCTTTAAAAAGATACTTTGAGGTTATGAATATCATCTGTCTGTTTTGCAGAAATTTGCTGAAGTCAAACAGGTCTGATCCAATGCACATTTCACTTTTTCTTTTTTTTTTTTTTTTTGCTTTCTTCAGGTAACTACCATGTAAGAAATGCTACTTAAAATGGGGAAGCCCTGAAAAAAAAAGTAACATCTTAGTAAATACGAGGTTGGAGGTTACTGTTATGAATTTATATAAAGGTAAAATAAGTTAAAATTAGGGCAAAAATGGTCATGTTCATACTTCCTAAAATGGGAAATAGCAGTAGAGTTGGACAGCGTTGGACTAAGTTGAGTCTGAATTTTGACCTCTGAACCTTAGTCTGTCCTCATTTTCAGTGACATACTCAGGTCATTGTCCTTCAGTTTCTTTACCAAGAATGCCTAATATAAGAATCATCATGTTGTACTTCAAATGTTTACTATGATGATTCTATAGAAAATTACCAGGGAACAAAATGAATGAGAAAACTCCTACAGTCATGAGAGCAGGCTGGACGTGAGTAGGCAAATCAGGAAAAAATAAATGTTGGCACTAAAGATCTGGATGAGGAAGGGTAAAAGGAGGGAATTCCCAAATGGTCTAGTGGTTAAGACTCTGCACTTCCACTGCAGGGGGAGTGGGTTTGATCCCTGTTGAGGAACTAAGATGCCACATGATGCGGGGCACAGTAAAAAAAAAAAAAAAAATGGATAAGAGAAGAAAGACTCTCAAGAATCCCTTGGACAACTAAGAGATCAAAGCAGTCGATCCTAAAGGAAATCAACCCTGAATATTCATTGCAAGGACAGATGCTGTAGCTGAAGCTCCAATACTTAGGCCACCACAACAAGAGAAACAAAACATGGAATGGAGTCAAAAGTGAGCAAAAACCAGTATTCTCAAATTATACTAATTATAGATGTGTAATGAGGAAGATTTAGAAATTCCTGAGACTAAAGGATTTAATGCTTCATAAGGAAAAAAAGAAAATTCAGTAATGAAAAGGGGAAGAAGAAGCTGTATCTGCTGATGATATCCAGCAACTTCCCAGAAGACCCTGAAGAGAAGAAAGATCCTTAGGCAGACAATGATCAAAGTATTCTGTATGACAATTACATTTTTACTTGTGAGAGTATGTTGCTTCTTTCTTTCATTTCATATAAAAAATGAGGCCAGAGACCCTTAAAATGTTTTTGTAGAGTTATAATCAGGAAAAGATGCAAAGAAGTCAGCAATTGCCCATGTCAGGATTGTTATGAAACTTTGACTAAAAAGATACTGGAAATATTTCCAAAGACACATTGTTGAAACGATTAAAATGTCAGGGTTGTATGATGTAAGTTTGGGAAATAGCACACTGATTTATTTTCAAAGATTTATTTGAGGAAAAGAATCAGAAATACAAGCTGCAATTTGTAACAGCACTGTCCAAAAAGCTAAAAACTAAGATTGTTTACATATTGTATTAGAAAGGAAATATTGGCTGAAGAAAACCGCCTTTTGCAGTCAGAGTGCTGCAGTGTTAGAATTCACCAAAGAACTTAGTGAAGTGATGTGAAGTTAACATAAAACAGTACCTAAGCTAAGGAATGGGCTTTTCTGGTGGCTCAGCTGGTAAAGAATCCACCTGCAATGCAGGAGACCTGGGTTCAATCCCTGGGTTGGGAAGATCCCCTGGAGAACAGCATGGCAACTCACTCCAGTGCTCTTGCCTGGTGAATGGATCCCATGGATCTCAAAGAGTCAGACACAACCAAGCAACTTTCACACTAACCCAAGGAATAATTGAAAAATAGATGGCTAAGATAAGACATCCACACAGATATATTATTGACCATTTATCCACATAAATACAGTAGGAAAATAGATGACTCAATGAAAGATGTAGCAGCTAGCAAATTAGATGAATAAATAGCTGGTAAATGGGCTTCATTTCTAGGCTGCTTTCTTTGCTACATAGATTTAATTACTTTAAACTGAAAGATACACATGGACTTTGGGGGAAGAGTACCTTATGGAATGTATATTTGTTTCAAGTAGCATTTTCTAATCACCACACTGGTCAAATGTCTTATGTTCTTATTGTTTTGGTAAAGGTAACCAACAACGACAAATTTCAAAAGGTTTTTATGGAAATGTGTATGAGATTCACTTTAAAATAAAAAGGACTATTTATTACTGTGTGTGAATGCTCTAATCTTGATGAAGACCTTACAAAAAGAAACAATCTGCAAAGGATGTAATCTATGTTAATAACACAAAACTCAAAGAAATTGTTACAGGAAAACTGTAGGAAGAAAGATGTAAAAATGGATAAAGTGCTAAAATATTTTAAAGTCTGATTTAAAGGCGACCTCCTACTTAGGATCTTACCTTACAAAAATATTCTGAGGTACTTTACTGATGCTGAAGCTGAAGTTCCAATACTTCGGCCACCTGATTCGAAGAGCCAACTCATTGGCTCTTCGTGATGTTGGGAAAGATTGAGGGCAAGAGGAGAAGGGAGCGACAGAGGATGATATAGTTGGATGGCATCACCGACTCAATGGACATTGAGTTTGAAGGACAGGGAAGCCTGGCGTCCTGCAGCTCATGGGGTCTCAAAGAGTCAGACCCAACTGAGTGACTAAACAACGGCAAATTTAAAGTCAACTTGAGTATATTCCCAGTTCCACCACTTTCTAGCTGAGTGATGGCCTAGGCAGACCCACTAAACTCTCTTAAGACTCAAACTCCACATATATGAAATGAAAATAGCAATAATATCAAGTTTACAGTAATATTTTAAAGATTAAATGTTACCTCTATCACAATGCAATATAATTATTTATCTTCATGGCTCTTTCATTCTTTCTTTCCATCAAGTGGATATTAACTCTGCCTCTATTAATCATCTGACTTTCAGAAGACTACTTAACATCTGTGTCAATGTTATCATCTATAAATCAAAGATAAAAGTAGCAGACATTTCATTTGGGCTATTGTAAGAGTCAATGAGTTAATACAAGTAATATATTCAGAGCGAAGCCTAATATAAATTAGGAAATCATATATGTGAGCTACATTTTTATTCACGTTTTTTTCTTTTTGTCCTCTTTTTTCCTGCTCTTTCTTATTCTTTTTCTTATCATCATCATTCATTCTGTTAAATCTTATCCTAATAGGAGACAACATTTTTCCTTTGGGAGCTTCCCTGGTGGCTCAGCTGGTAAAGGATCTGCCTGCAATGTGGGAGACCTGGGTTCGATCCCTGGGTTGGGAAGGTCCCTGGAGAAGGGAATGATTACTCACTCCAGTATTCTGGCCTGGAGAATTCCATGGATTGTATAGTCCGTGGGGTTGCAAAGAGTCGGACATGACTGAACGACTTTCATTTTCACTTTCATTCTTCCTTTCATTTTACAGTAATAAATAGATATTAAGATTTGGGAAAAAGTTATGAACCAGTATAGAATTTCCATTATTATCAATTGTAATATGTCAATGTGATAAATTATATGATAGATTTTCCAATGTTAAATTCCTGCATGCCATATATAATCTATTTTATATGATATTTATGTAATAAAAAAGTGGTGAAAAAGACTCAATGTACTTCTTAGTGTATTAAAGATATCCAATAAATACTTTCAAAAATTAGTCTATCCAAAGATTGGCATTACAATCCCAATAAAAAACCTTTTGAAAATGATTGTTACTGGTCATCGTTACCAATACAGTGGAGGACATAAGGCATTTTTGACCAGGGTGGTTATTAGAAAGCACTACTAGAAATAAATATAATTATATATTCCAGAAAATTCTGTTCCCTGAAAGTCCAATTTTCAATTTTTTCCCTTTTTAACAAAACTATTTGAAAAGATCAATATATGCTCATGATGCTCAATTCGAAATATTTTTAATAAATATCTATTACTATTTCTTAGATCAAGCTGCCATAATAAAATACCCTAGACCAGATGGCTTGTTGTTGTTCAGTCACTAAGGCATGCCTGACTTCACAATTCCATAAACTGTAGCCCTCCAGGCTTCTCTGTCCTTCACTGTCTCCCAGAGTTAGCTCAAGTTCATGTCCATTGAGTCAGTGATGCTATCTTACCATCTCATCCTCTGCCACCCTCTTCTCCTTTCAACCTCAATCTTTCCCAGAATCAGGGACTTTTCCAGTAAGTCAACTCTTTGCATCAGGTGGCCAAAGTATTGGAGCTTCAACTTCAGCTTCAGTCCTTCCAACGAATATTCAGGATTGATTTCCTTTAGGATTGACTGCTTTGACCTCCTTGCAGTCCAAGGGACTCTCAAGAGTCTTCTCCAGCATCACAATTTGACAAATATTTCTTTTTCATGTTTCTGGGGGCTGGGAAGTCAAAAATCAAAGCACCAGAAGGTTCACTGTCTTGTGAAAGCCAATTTCTTGGTTCTTAGAAGTTGGTTCCATCTTTAGTCAAAGCTGTGTTTTTTCCAGTAGTCGTGTTTGGATGTGAGAGTTGGACTACAAAGAAGGCTGGGTGTCGAAGAATTGATGCTTTTGAACTGTGGTGTTGGAGAAGATTCTTGAGAGTCCCTTGGACTGCAAGGAGATCCATCCAGTCAATCCGAAAGGAAATCAGTCCTGAGTGTTCATTGGAAGGACTGATGCTGAAGCTGAAACTCCAATACTTTGGCCACCTGATGTGAAGAACTGACTTATTGGAAAAGCCTCTGATGCTGGGAAAGATTGAAGGTGGGAGAAGGGGCAACAGAGGATGAGATGGTTGGATGGCATCACCAATGGGATGGACATAAGTTTGAGTAGGCTTTAGGAGTTGGTGATGGACAGGGAGGCCTGGCATGCTGCAGGCCACAGGGTTGCAAAGAATGGGACACGACTGAGTGATTGAACTGAACTGAACATGTGGTGAAAGAGACAAGGAAGCTCTCTGGAGTCTGTTTCATAAGGTCATGAATCTCATTCATGAGGGTCCCACCTTCATGACCCAATCATCCCCTAGAGATCCCACCTCTAAACATGTCACTTTGAGAGTTAGGTTTCAACACATAGATTTGAGGAGGATGCAAATATTCAGTTCATAGCATTCTGCCACTGTTCCTCCTACCACCACCCCCACCCCACTCCGCCACCCCAGCCGTGCCCCACCAAATTTTGGTCCTTATTGCATGCACAATGCATTTATTCCATCTTAATAGCCCCTAAAGTCCTAAATCATTCCAGCATTACCTTTAAAATGTAAATCCAAAGTCCTATCTAAACATCATCTAAATCAGATGGGCAAGACTCAAGATATGATTCATCTCAAGGCAAACTGCGCTCGCAGCAAGCCTGGGAAATCAAACAGGTTACCTGGTTCCAAAACACAATGGTAGGACAGGGATAGGACAGACATTTCCCTCCAAAAGGGAGAATTAGGAAATAAGAAAGAAGTGACCATACCAAGCAAGTCCAAAATCCAGTGCAGCGGGTTCTGTTAGACCTTAAGGCTCAAGAATAACCCTCTTTGGCCCAATGCTCTGCTCTCCAGGCCCACCAGGCCAGGTATCCCTCCCTCCCCTGCAGTTTCACCATGCTGGTCCCCAACACTCTCCATAGACCTGTCCCCAGAGCTTGGCTGGAAAGCCCCACCTTGACTCTCTGCTTGGTCCCTCCCCCCAAACTAAGATCTTTGCCCACAGTTTGGGGGTGAAATCCAGTGCCCAGTAGATCTGACATGTGTTTTTTGAAATACTGGTGGAAGCAGTTATTTCCCTACAGATGGGCACTCTGTGACCCTACACAGACAACAGTATAGACATGGCCAGTGGCTGTCATCTGCATGCTCCAGAGATGCCTCCTAGTCAACCAGAGCCATACCCCAGGCAGTCGGGCATGTGGCCCGAAAGCACAAGAGTGGAGCCAGCGATGGGAGGTGAGCAACACACGCTGAGGTCCCACGGGAACCCCCACCCATGATTTGCATTCTTTCATTATCTTGAACAAGAGCTCTTGGTTTCTATGGAGACGGCTGACTAATGTCCTCATTACAGTTGTCCAGCCACACCCTTAAATATGACAGGTTTCTCTTTCTTTACAATATGGATAAGCTGAGGATTTTCCCAACCATTAAATTCTGCCTCCCTTTTGATAAACAATTTCATAGATATTTTGGCCGCACTGCCTGGCTTGCCCCAACCAGGGATCAAACCAGTGCCCTCAGTGGTGAGGAGTCCTAACCACTAGACTGCCAGGGAATTCTCAATGATTCCATCTTTAAACCTTTCTCTTTCTTGAATCTTACTATTAGGCTCTAATAGGCTCTAAACCATTGAGCCAACCCTTTGCCTAAAAACAGCTTTGGTTAAATATCCAAATTCGTCTCTCACAAGTTCTACCTTCTACAAATCTCTAGAATGTGAGCACAATTCAACCAACTTCTTTGCCACTGTATAGCAAGAATGGCCTTTCTTCTAGTTTTAAATCACACATTTCTCATTTCTATCTGAAACCTTGTCAGAATGGCTTTTACCATCCTTATTCCATCAGCATTTTGTCTGGGATGACTTCGGTGTTCTCTAAGAAGATTGAGGCTTCTTCTACAGCTCTCCTCTATTTTTTCCTGAAAGTGAGAGTCACTCAGTTGTGTCCAACTCTTTGCGATCCCATGTACTGTAGTCTGCCAGGTTCCTCTCTCCATGGAATTCTCCAGGCAAGAATACTGGAGTGGATAGCCATTTCCTTCTGCAGGGGATCTTCCCAACCCAGGGATCAAACCCAAGTCTTCCACACTGCAGGCGGATTCTTTACCAGCTGAGCCACCAGGGAAGCCTGGGGCTTTTTCTCTGAACTCCCCTGAAAAGTGCTCCTAACAGTCTGTTCAAGGCAATTGGGGCTTTTTTCAGTATACAGCTCAAAACTCTTCTAGCTTCTACCCATGAGATACTATAGTGTATTAAGTGTGCAGCAACATTATGTCTTCTTAGCAATGTATGTAACATAGCTAGGGTTTCCCAGGTGACGCAAGTGGTAAATAACCTGCTTGCCAGTGTAGGAGTCATAAAAGACAGATTCAATTCCAGGGTTGGGAAGATTCCCTGGAGGAGGGTATGTCAACCTACTCTAGTATTCGTGCCTGGAGAATCCCGTGGACAGAGGGGCCTGGTGGGCTACAGTCCATAGGGTCACAAAGAATCAGACATGACTGAAGCAAATTAGCATGCATGCATAACTTAATTAACAAATACTTCATTGCTTAAAAAAAAGCTAACCATCATGTGACAATGCAGGTTTCCCATGAATCTTCAATTTGTAAAAAACACAATATCTGTGAAGCAAAATAAAGCCAAGTACAATAAAGCAAGAAATGCCTGTTCTTAATTTCAAAATTGCTTCTACATTTTTAGGTGTTTGTTATAACACTCACTGCACTTTCTCCGTACCAGTTCTTAGCATGTGGGGGGCAGTGGCGAGGAGGCACAAGCATTCAGTCCACAGCATTCTCATACTCATTACAGCATAATCTCTGGTTATTGTAATACTGTAAATCTAAAAGAGGTACCTGTTTATCTACTCCATACTGAGAATAATGTACAATCGAATCTCATTTCCTTAGGCCTGGATGTCCTAGCCCAGAAGCATCTAGACTGACATGTAGCTACATGGTAGCTTAGGGATGAAGTATGCAGTCCTTGGAGTTCTGCGTTTGGTAGCAGATTTATTGCATTGATGGTCCAATTCCTCATGACTTCACAACTCCTTCTATCAGGAGAAGTCAATATCCGTATTCCTTGAGTCTGGGCTAGCTCCATGACCTATCATGGCTAACAGGATGTGATAGAACTGAATAGCGTGTCGGTCTGAGCCTTGACCTCAAGGTGCCATGTGTATTTCCTTGTTCTCCTCTCACTCCTCTGTCTTTGCCATGGGAAGCTGCTTGGGCTAGCCTGTTGGAGTAAAACAGACAGGCGGTAGTCCAGTGGCTCCATCACTCCAAGTGACAGCCAGACATGTGAAGGAGCCCAGTCAAAAGAGGAACTGCCCAGCAGAGCCAAGACTAAATCATTGACCTGTAGGCTTGTAAGCTAAATAAATACTTATTATTTAAGGCTGCATTACTGGGGCTGTGGAATCTGATAAAGCATTTAATTGAGGCCCTACTTAAATCATGCCTGTATCAACGTAACAACCTTATTGCTGATCATCCTATACCTGGTGGAGCTTCTATCCTTGTTTTTCACATAGAGCTAACAGTGCTGGTTGAAATATCTGCCGAATATCTTGTGTTCTACAGCAGGCCCTTCTGGTCCATTTGAGAATATGATGCTAAATATTGAGGCAAACAGTTTGCCGTGAGCTGCCTTATGTGCTTTGTGACTTGGCATGCGCCTAACAAACAATACGCCTGGAATGTCAAAGAATTCTTAGAAACTTATCAACTTGCCCAAACATGGGCAAAATCAGATTCATAACAACCAGGAACTAACACAGTAAGACCATGTGCAATTTTTTTCTTAAATAGTTCCATAAATTAACGTTCCATAAATTCCATTATAGTTTCATAAATTCTTTAACAAAGAACTGCAGTTTTAAATTGATAATATCCAAAATCCTTGTACTTCCACATTTTGGTGGCCATTTTATGTTTGCAGATAACAATTAGATATCAAAAAAAAATGAATGTTCCAAATATCTTTGTTTAAAAGCTTTCAGAACTCACACATAAATCTCTGGATGCTATCTATTCTATCCAAGGAAAGCATATTTGAAATAAGATGTCTCACTTTCTTAATGAAAAGCAAGATCAGTCTTTAAATAGAATTCAAGAGGATATTCAGAAGGTACAGTAAGAGATGACACTCTGAAACTGACTTTTAGACCAGGGAACTGGAAAGAGAATACTGGTGACTGTCCTATGTAAAGATGACAAAATTAAAAGGAAAATATGGTAATAAAAACTTTTCTTCATCTTTCTGGCAATTCTCCAAGACCTCCATTTCTGGGAGAATATGTCTATCTGATAGATTTAACGCTGAACTCACTCAATAAGTTATTATATATTTGCAAAAATAAGACTAGTTGTCCAGAGACTTTCCTGATGGTCCAATGGTTAAGACTTCAACTTCCAGTGCAGTGGGTACAGGTTTGATCCCTATTCAGGAAGCTAACATCCCATGTGCCTTAAAGCCAAAACATCAAAACACAAAATAGTAGCAATTGTAACAAATTCAATAGTTTTTTTTTAAAAAAGGTCCACACTGAAAAAAAAAAAAAAAGAATAACTGTCCAACAAGTCAATTTGGGGAAAGCAGAGAGGTAATTGCTGGTCCTGGACAAACTTGAGGCAGTATTGTTGGGATCAGAGGAACAGTCTTTAATATTTTATTCCTCCACACTAGCATCTCTTCTCATGTCTTTACCCACATGGAATTAGGAGAAAGTTAAACTGACATAAATGTGATGTATCTACCTCTCTTTGACTCATTGCCTTCTTAGCCATACCATCTGATTTTACTCTTTGGGAAAAGTTCGTAGAGGAAGCATTCACAGTAAGGTTTCAGTTCAGTTCAGTTCAGTCGCTCAGTCATGTCCAACTCTTTGCAACCCCATGAACTGCAGCAAGCCAGACTTCCCAGTCCATCACCAACTCCAGGAGTTCATTGAGACTCAAGTCCATCAAGTCAGTGATGCCATCCAGCCATCTCATCCTCTGTCGTACCCTTTTCCTCCTCCCCCCAATCCCTCCCAGCATCAGAGTCTTTTCCAATGAGTCAACTCTTCACATGAGGTGGCCAAAATATTGGAGTTTCAGCTTCAGCATCAGTCCTTCCAAAGAAATCCCAGGGCTGATCTCCTTCAGAATGGACTGGATGGATCTCCTTGCACTCCAAGGGACTCTCAAGAGTCTTCTCCAACAGCACAGTCCAAAAGCATCAACTCTTCAGCACTCAGCTTTCTTCACAGTCCAACTCTCATATTCATACATGACCACTGAAAAACCATAGCCCTGACTAGATGGATCTTTGTTGGCAAAGTAATATCTCTGCTTTTCCATATGCTATCTGGGTTGGTCGTAACTTGCCTTCCAAGGAGTAAGCGTCTTTTAATTTCATGGCTGCAGTCACCATCTGCAGTGATTTTGGAGCCCCCAAAATAAAGTCTGACACTGTTTCCACTGTTTCCCCATCTATTTGCCATGTAGTGATGGGACCAGATGCCATGATCTTCGTTTTCTGAATGTTGAGCTTTAAGCCAACTTTTTCACTCTCCTCTATCACTTTCATCAAGAGGCTTTTTGGTTCCCTTCACTTTCTGCCATAAGGGTGGTGTCATCTGCATATCTGAGGTTATTGATATTTCTCCCAGCAATCTTGATTCCATCTTGTGCTTCTTCCAGTCCAGCATTTCTCATGATGTACTCTGCATATAAGTTAAATAAGCAGGGTGACAATATATATCCTTGATGTACTCCTTTTCCTATTTGAAACCAGTCTGTTGTTCCACATCCAGTTCTAACTGTTGCTTCCTGACCTGCATATAAGTTTCTCAAGAGGCAGGTCAGGTGGTCTGGTATTCCCATCTCTTTCAGAATTTTCCACAGTTTATTGTGATCTACACAGTCAAAGGCTTTGGCAGAGTCAATAAAGCAGAAATAGATGTTTTTCTGGAACTCTCTTGCTTTTTTCCATGATCCAGCAGATGTAGGCAATTTGATCTCTGGTTTCTCTGTCTTTTCTAATTCTAAAACCAGCTTGAACATCAGGAAGTTCACGGTTCACATATTGCTGAAGCCTGGCTTGGAGAATTTTGAGCATTACTTTACTAGCATGTGAGATGAGTGCAAATGTGAGGTAGTTTGAGCATTCTTTGGCATTGCCTTTCTTTGGGAATGGAATGAAATTGACCTTTTCCAGTCCTGTGGCCACTTCTGAGTTTCCCAAATTTGCTGGCATATTGAGTGCAGCACTTTCACAGCATCATCTTTCAGGATTTGAAATAGCTAAACTGGAATTCCATCATCTCCACTAGCTTTGTTCATAGTAACGCTTTCCAAGGCCCACTTGACTTTACATTACAGGATGTCTGGCTCTAGGTCAGTGATCACACCATCGTGATTATCTTGGTCATGAAGATCTTTTTTGTACAGTTCTTCTGTGTATTCTTGCCACCTCTTCTTAATATCTTCTGCTTTTGCTCGGTCCATACCATTTTTGTCCTTTATCAAGCCCATCTTTGCATGAAATGTTCCCTTGGTATCTCTAATTTTCTTGAAGAGATCTCTAGTCTTTCCCATTCTGTTGTTTTCCTCTATTTCTTTGCATTGATCACTGAGGAATCTCTTTTTGCTATTCTTTGGAACTCTGCATTCAGATGCTTATATCTTTCCTTTTCTCCTTTGCTTTTCGCTTCTCTTCTTTTCACAGCTATTTGTAAGGCCTCCTCAGATAGCCATTTTGCTTTTTTGCATTTCTTTTCCATGGGGATGGTCTTGAAACCTGTCTCCTATACAATGTCACAAACCTCAGTCCATAGTTCATCAGGCACTCTATCAGATCTAGTCCCTTAAATCTATTTCTCACTCCCACTGTATAATCATAAGGGATTTTATTTAGGTCATACCTGAATAGTCTAGTGGTTTTCCTCACTTTCCTCAATTTAAGTCTGAATTTGGCAATAAGGAGTTCATGGTCTGAGCCACAGTCAGCTCCTGGTCTTGTTTTGCTGACTGTATAGAGCTTCTCCATCTTTGGCTGCAAAGAAATATAATCAGTCTGATTTCAGTGTTGACCATCTGGTGATGTCCATGTGTAGAGTCTTCGCTTGTGTTGTTGGAAGAGGGTGTTTGCTATGACCAGTGTGGTCTCTTGGCAAAACTCTATTAGCCTTTGCCATGCTTAATTCTGCACTCCAAGGCCAAATTTGCCTGTTACTCCACGTTCAAGGTCGGGAGGGTTGGCTGTGAGGAGATATCCCTTATCCAAGGTAAGGAGCAGCGGCTGCACTTTGTTGGAGCAGCCGTCAAGAGATATTCCACGTCCAAGGTAAGAGAATCCCACGTAGGATGGTAGGTGTTGCCAGAGGGCATCAGAGGGCAAACACACTGAAACCACAATCACAGAAAACTAGCCAATCTGATCGCACAGACCACAGTCTTGTCTAACTCAATGAAACTAAGTCATGCCATGTGGGGTCATGGTGGAGAAGTCTGACAGAATGTGGTCCACTGGAGAAGGGAATGGCAAACCACTTCAGTATTCTTGCCTTGAGAACCCCATGAGCAGTATGAACAGTAAGGTATAAGAGACAGGTATGTCTATGTCTGAACTGATTATCTTTTCTGAAAGCTCACTTTTTTAAATGCAAGGAAACTCTCATGTTGAAATTTCAGACATCTATGAATCATTATAGTTGAAAAAACACATATCAATTTACCAATTCATACATTATGTTTATCTCTACAAGAAACTGGGTGTGGATGGTTACATTGAGTGACCGGCCATGTAAGTTTATTTCAGATGGAAGTTCCAGAGTGATGTGTCCTGAAGTGTGGCATACATCTTTCAGGAAAATGAAATTCTCTATTATTTTGTCTTTTTATTTTTCTTCTATGTCGTCAACTTCTTCCAAATCTAATCCCCAAGCCATCACTCTCAGAGCTTAAGTTAACTTCAGTATTCAAAGCCTTTCATCTTTGGCATCAACAGACATCCCAAGTTCTTGGCATTATTGTCAACTATTTCCTTTATGCTGCCTACGCTTCAACCAACATGTTTATTCCCTGCACCATAAGCATCCCCAGGTCTCTTTTATTGCATGTGCCCAAAATGCTCTATAGTGATCTTCCTCTCTACAGATTCAAGTCTTTTCTCATATTTTAAACAGCTCAGACCTCACTTCGTTCTGTGAATTAACAGCAAGTGGTGGTGCTATGGTAAAGAACTCACTTGCCAATGCAGGAGATGTAAGAGACTCAGGTTCCATCCCTGGGTTGGGAAAATCCCCTGGAGGAGGAAATAGCAATCCACTCCAATATTCTTACCTGGATCCCATGGACAGAGGAGCCTGAGGGGGTACAGTCCGTAGGGTCCCAGAGTCAGACACAACTAAAGCAACTTAGCATACATGCGTGAAGTCCTAGTACTCTTTATATCTGCCTGCCTGATTTACATTTCTAGTTAACACTGATATTTAAACAATGAAGTTGCCAAGCTATGCATATTTTCAGTCAAGATGTATTAAAGCTTAGTCCATAAGAATCTCCTTGTTTATCCATCCTGGCCCAGAAAACCACATTCAGAACCAGACAGATTTCTCATTGAAAAGTGACACTGCTCCAGACCAAAGCTGTCTGAAATAATCTGTCCCTTCTCTGAATTCCTACTGCAATTATTTGATTTTTTTAAAAAACTGATTAATATACATAGACTGCCTTTGATATCTTCTCTACACTCTCTAAACAACTATTCAAATGTTACTTAGCTACATGTATTTAAATCTCATTTACTCAATGAGCTCAAGAATGTTCACAGAATAAACTATGATTATTTTAACATTAGCCCATATGGAGACATTCACCTAGTAGACAAATTGTCAGTATCAACTGGCTTCACTATTTTTTAAAGCATGCCTAGGAACTTTTTCTATATGTCATCAGAGTAGTGTTTACATATTATATCATTAAAAAGACAGGCAACTTTTCCTTTTTCATCTATGAAATAAGGGCAAAAAAAATGGACAATAGGAAGACTATTCAGGTATATGAGAATTATAAATCATCAATCCATATTAAAATTAAGATTTTTCCTGAATTTATTTTGTATGTCTTTCTCATTAAATGATTTTAATAAATTTAAATAAATTTATTTCAACATTTTTAACAACTATTAATAGCAAATAATTCCTACACTATGAATAATTATTTCTGAAATTTAATTTCTATTAGCTCTTATTGTTTATTCATTGAAAATGCACCTACAGAAAAATTATTCATCATATGTTCCCAACAGTTGAGAAGCAAGCAGTTTTCCTCCAGTTTTAAATGGGAGAAACACTCTTTTGCAAGGAGGCCCACATCCTATCATCAGTAATAAGAGACATTCACTTTGAAGCTTTGAATTACTTTTTAAACATCAAATTATTGACTGAGAAGATTAAAGAAAAAGAATAGCATTAATAAATGGACTTTGAGTTCAATGATAATATCAAATTGAAATTAAAAACAATGTGAGTATATTAAAACAAACAAATAAATGATTTCAGCCTCTGTGTAACACAATTTATAATGTATTATCGCTAAATTTAGATAATTTTTTCCTGTAATTTGTCTCATAACACTATGAACAGTATTTTCCACACCTTGATTTTTTTTTTTAATCACTTAGAGAAAAATCAAAACTCTGCCTGGTAGGGAAGAAATTAATGTAATTATAGAATCTTTATTAAATCAAAACTAAGCTTTGAATTCTGACTTAGCTTGATATTTTCCCCAATTTTTTTTCTAGGTATATTTTAGAACTCTCTTCAGAACAGTTCATCAACTTGTTAAACACAGGTTAGTCCCTCTAGGATAGGATAACTTATCAGGGACTCAAGTTTTGTTGTTTTGACAGCCTGGGCTCCCAGTTGCAATAGTAGTCAGATCAGCTGCAGTTAGAAGAGTTCTATGAATCTGTGGCAAATCTACAAAGGACCTCATTATGGCCACTTCGTTCATGAGTTCATTAAACAAGCACTGAATTGGGTGAGGAAAGATATGATTGAATCCACAGGGTAATCTTATCTAACTAATTATTGAAAGACTCCTCCACAGAAGGGTCCTTCTAGGGAGTATTCTCTCACAGTATAAATGTTCTTATAATTTGGACCCATTCCAAGAGACTCATTCACATTTCTTTTCCCCATGCCAGTCTGTCACTAGTCCTCCAATCTTATTCTTGCTCAATCCTGGACTGGTCAATCTGGTCATCAGCCACAAAGCATGAACTGGTATAAATTAGTGGTTCTTCTCACCAAGAGGGGCTTCCTAGGTAGCTCAGGGGTAAAGAATCCACCTGCTAACACTGGAGATGCAGTTTTGATTCCTGGGTCAGGAAGATCCCCTAGAATAGGAAATGGCAACCCACTCCAGTAGTCTTGCCTGGAAAATTCCGTGGACAGAGGAGCCTGGCAGGCTATGGTCCATGGGGGTCACAAAGAGTCAGACATGAGCACACACATACTCATCAAGAGACTTTTATAAATGCATTTTGTATGGTAAACTAGTCCTGGGCCATCTGGTGCCGGCAATCAATCATCTTTAAAGCAGACCCAACTTTCCCTTCCTCTTAAGTCAACTATTCACAGGAACTCCCCCTCAAGGCCATTCTGGAGGGTGAGAACAGAGCCATAGCATAAGTGCATTGAGTATGAGTCACTTACCCAGGTAACTTTCTTGTGCTTTCAGAATCTGACAAATCTGGATTTTATATTTGCCTCTTTAATTTGTTGATGGAGAGCCATTCAGCATACTTGACTTTACACCTGTAGAACAAGATAGAAACAGTTCATTTTAGGAGTTCACGTTACAGTCACCTGCTTGCAGTCTCTACCTTAGACCAGTAACAAGTTAAGAACATGTAACTGAAGAAGACAGGCTTTGCAATAGAACCTTAGTGACCTCTATCATAGTTCTCTTATTTAGACTTGTTCTTGCTTTATACAGCATTATCACTCTGCCAAAGATATCGCAAGCCCCACTAAATCTATTGCTTCATGAGAGCCAACAGGGAGAACAGCTTGTACTGCAGCCTAGGTCCGCTGGAATGCCTTCTCTTGCTCTGGCCCCATTATTTGTAAACAGTTTTGCGAGCAATCGCTTGATAAACATGTCAGAGCCACATATCCACATGTGTTACATATTAATCCAAAATCCAAATAAGTCCACAAACTATTGCATCTTTTCCTTATTAGTATAAAATGCAAAAGACTCCTCTTAGACTCTCACTTTGGAGGAAATAAACAAGCTTCAGATCACTGAACACCCCAAATTTAAAGTAGCAAATCCCCAAATTTTATGTGATATATCCTCCATCCTCTTTCAAAGATAGATATTACCAAAACATTTATGCTGCTATTATACTATTACATGGGCTTCCCTGGTGGCTCAGATGGTAAAGAATCTGCCTGCAATGCCAGAGACCAGTGGTCAATCCCTGTGTCGGAAGGAAATGGCAACCCACTCCAGTATTCTTGCCTGGAGAATTCCATGGACAGGGGAGCCTGGCAAGCTATAGTCCATGGGATCACAAAGAATTAAACACAATTGAGTGACTAACACACACACACACACACACACACACACACACACACACACACACACACACACTACTATTACGTGGCTCTAGAAGCATGATTGATGAATACATATCAAAAAATGACAAGATGATAAAAAACAGATCACCAAAAAAAATATCCTAAAGGATGATGAGATGATAAAAAAAAAAATCCCTGAGGATTAAATTATGTTCTAGAGTTAAAGGATTGACAAAGATAAAGGTGAAGGTTTATATTTATCAAGTAGAAGCAAATTTCTTCTGGTGAGATCCATAGCTACAAAGCAAACCAACTTCCAGGCATGTGTTAGTTTGCTTCACTAAAAACCATTGAAAATAGCAGCTAATGGTCTGTGTATGTGTGTTAGTCACTTAGTCATGTCTGACTCTTTGTGACCCCATGGACTGTAGTCCACCAGGCTCCTCTGTCCATGGGATCCTCCAGGCAAGAATACTGGAGTGGGTTGCCATTGCCTTCTCCAGGGAATCTTCCTGATCCAGGGATCGAACCTGGGTCCCCTGCATTGCCAGAAGATTCTTTACCATCTGAGCTATAGGGAAGTCCATGAGATTCTTACAAATATTACAATTCATCATCATCCCCTAAAATCTATCCATCCATCTTCTGCATAAACAGAACAGGTAAGTTTAATAGGGATAGCCTAGAAATAATCACTATATATATATTTTTTAATTTATTTGCCTGCATCAGGTTTTAGTTGCAGCACGAGGGATGTTCCATTATGTGCATGGGCCCTCTAGTTGTGGCTCGCAGGCTCAGTAGTTGTAGGATTAGTTGCCTCTCAGCAAGTGGGATCCTAGTTCCCCCACCAGGAATCAAACCTGAGTATTGTAGGGTGGATTTTTTTTTTAACCACTGAACTACCTGGGAAGTCTCAGCTGTTAAGTTCTTGATAGTGACTCTCATTTCTAAAAGTCTTTCAATGATATGGCCTGACTTTTGACTTGTCATTTTGTTAGAGGCATACTCCAGAGGCTTTCTGCTCGCTGACCTCACTATAGTAGTCTTTTTTTAAAAAATATTAATTATTCATTTATTTCTTGGCTGCACGTGGGCTTTCTCTAGTTGTGGCGAGCAGGGGCTCTCTAGTTGCAGCATGTGGTCTTCTCATTGCGGTGACTTCTCTTATTCTAAAGCATGGTCTCTAGAGTGTAGGGTCAGTAACTGCAGTGCACAGGCTTAGTTGCTCCACAGTATGTGGAATCTTCCCAGACCAGGGATCAAACCCATGTCCCTCTGCATTGGCAGGCAGATCCTTAACCATTGAACCACCAGGGAAGTCCACTACAATAGTCTCAACAGACTGTGTCAGGGAAAGATTGGGGGATCTGCTAGTTTCTGAATACACCACATCAAATTATCCACATAGAAACTAAGGAAATAATCAGTACTCAATGGCTCCAACATGAAATGGTCTTTGAGTAAATTTCCATTCATCCTCCAACATCCACCTAATCTATGATAATAGTGACATTCTACCAGTAACCCTCCAAAGACATGGGTATTTTACTTTCCTGGGTGCACAAGAGTCACAAATCTTTCTGTGGACAGTTAGAAGGAAGATTATAATACATGTGCATGATGTTGACACAGGATATTTTTTCAAGGAAGCTCGTCTACTTTATTCAGGAAGCTCTGGCTCTGTGACATGACTTAAGGCTGAAAGTTATGTTTCTACTCAGCAAACCTAGCGCTTACATTGTTTTACTAAAGATTAAGTGGGATTACAGTGCCCTGACCATCTATTTTGATTTCAGGACTCTAGGATCACTTAGCCAACATCAAAGATGACTGTAGGCCTGACCAGCTACAAGAGCACATTCATTCACCTTGCCTCTGGTATATAATTAATGCTGTTTGCCCCTACTCCCATGGAATCTCAGCATCTGCGCTAAAATCAGGGAGCCCATTCCAATGACAATGTCAGACATGCACATCCCCAGAGAATACAGTCTATGGTGTTTTCAGAGATTCCTGCGCTTGTCTCGCTAATTTACATCTAATAGCTGAATGAAGGTAATGCCTCTGGCCTTCTAGGGACCAGTGAACATAAACTACTCCAACATTCATGTCTCTCTAGGAGTTTGGATTCGTCCTCCAACATTAAGGCAAAACCATTTCTGTCATCTCAACTTTATTTAGCAGGTACCAGCACTAAGTCCACTTCCTAAAACGAAAAATTTTCCAAAGGCAAATCCTGCACCTGTGAAATTATCAACTAGTGTGAAGGTGGAATCGGAAAAGGCAATGGCACCCCACTCCAGTACTATTGCCTGGAAAATTCCATGGATGGAGGAGCCTGGTAGGCTGCAGTCCATGAGGTCACTAGGAGTCAGACACGACTGAGCGACTTCACTTTTACTTTTCACTTTCATGCATTGGAGAAGGAAATGGCAACCCACTCCAGTGTTCTTGCTTGGAGAATCCCAGGGACAGAGGAGCCTATTGGGCTGCCATCTATGGGGTCGCACAGAGTCGAACACGACTGAAGCGACTTAGCACCAGCAGCAGCAGCAGTGAAGGTGGAATATCAAGTATATATGCTACTTAAGTATCGACCATTACCTTCATGAACCCATGCTTAGAAAATTATTGGAAAGCATGCTCCACTAAAATAAATTAACAAGACATGATACAGAAAACAGAAGATTAACACAGGAAAGGAGGAGAGGAAGTATTTAGGATGATGGTGGAAGTGGCGATCAGAGGAAAATGCATGGTTGTGAACCAGGTTCAGAGGGCAACTTGCGCAGATTTAAGCATGTCAGAAAGCTCCAAGAGAGCGGTAGCTTTAAAAACATGAGCATCTCAATTGAGAGAGTAGCGCTGACATACACACACACCATGTGTAAGACAGATAGATATTGGAAGCTGCTGTAGAACACAGAAGCTCAGCTCAGTGCTCTGTGACGACTTAGAGAATTGGGATGGTGAGGTGAGAAGGAAGCTCAAGAAGGGGGTGATATATATATACATATAGCTGATTCATGCTGTTGTACAGCAGTAACTAACAACATTGTAAAGCAATTATATTCCAATTTAAAAAAAAATAAATTTAAAAAACTAAACAAAAATTTAAAATATAAAAATATGCACATATCACTCAGACATTTTATGGATATTAGGCTTGAATTGTAATAAGTATATGTGAGGATAAATTCAAAATGTTAAGATACTCATCAACTCTTTCTTGAAAGGAAAAACAATCACAGGAAACCTTAAGTTTCATCACCTGTCATTAGTGTTTACATAGTTGTAATAATGTAAATCCTCAATACCAGTCCAACAAAAATTATGATATAATTATGACAACAGAAAGGCATTATAGGAAGAGAGTACTGACAATATGAGGCACAGTGAAGGTAAGCTTCATTCTCACATTCCATACCAAAAGTTAATACCTGAAACTCAGTCCAGTTCAGTTCAGTTGCTCAGTTGTGTCCAACTTTTTGCAACCCCGTGGACTGCAGCACACCAGGCCTCTCTATCCATCACCAACTCCCAGAGTTAACTCAAACTCATGTCCATCCAGTCAGTGATGCCATCCAACCATCTCATCCTCTGTTGTCCCCTTTTCCTCTCGCCCTCAATCTTTCCCAGCATCAGGGTCTTTTCAAATGAGTCAGTTCTTTGCATCAGGTGGCCAAACTATTGGGAGTTTCAGCTTTAGCATCAGTCCTTCCAATGAATATTCAGGACTGATTTCCTTTAGGATGGACTCGTTGGATCTCCTTGCCATCCAAGTGACTCTCAAGAGTCTTCTCCAATACCACAGTTCAAAAGCATCAATTCTTCAGTGCTCAGCTTTCTTCATAGTCCAACTCTCACATCCATACATGACTATTGGAAAAACCATAGCCTTGACTAGACAGACATTTGTTGACAAAGTAATATCTCTGCTTTTTAATATGCTGTCTAGGTTGGTCATAACTTTTCTTCCAAGGAGTAAGCGCCTTTTCATTTCATGGCTACAGTCACCATCTGCAGTGATTTTGGAGCCCCCAAAAAAGAGTCAGCCATTGTTTCCACTGTTTCCCCATCTATTTGCCATGTAGTGATGGGACCAGATGCCATGATCTTCGTTTTCTGAATGTTGAGCTTTAAGCCAACTTTTTCACTCTCCTTCATTTTCATCATACCTGAAACTACAAGGTTAATAATTTACAAAATGGTAATTATAAGAGATCAGGAAATAAAGAAGTGTTGGAAGTGATTGTCTACAGTAGGAGAATAGGCAAGAGTGATAGCAGACTGGAGTATGTCACAAACAGACCTCATATAATAATTCATATATTTCAATCATGGACATGAACAAACTTGATACAAATATATTCCCCCTTTGCTTAAGGGAAAAATAATCACATAGAGTGACTTCAGTTTCACTTTTCACTTTCATGCATTGGAGAAGGAAATGGCAACCCACTCCAGTGTTCTTGCCTGGAGAATCCCAGGGACGAGGGAGCCTGGTGGGCTGCCATCTATGGGGTCGCACAGAGTCAGACACAACTGAAGCAACTTAGCAGCAGCAGCAGCAGCAGAGGTATAATAGAGATATCAAAAATGAATTGAATGCCAAGCAAATTTCATTTCATATGATGTTTAGAAAACTCTAAGACATCACTTCTGTTACAGATGAGAAAACTGGAATCCAGAAAGAGTAAGTAGCTCACCCAATAGCTCTCGTTTAGTCATTAGTGAATCCAGGATGAACCACGGGACCATCTGGCACCAAGGTCTTCGTTTTATCTATTATGAATGCACTGTCCTCAGTAAAATATCTTTATGGGATGACTAAAGCAGACTTGAATGGACTTTACATGTATACAAGGTAAAGAAGTATATCCCCAACTGGAATAACAGTGGAATGTGTGCTGAGAAAGGTGAAGAATAATTGGCCTGGCTGTAATAAAGTCACAGTTATAGAAAAGGGAGGACTGATGTTGGTTAGCTTTAACACAGAGATGACATTCATTGCAGAGGAATTTTCTAATAAATATCAGGGTGTAGAAAAGAATAAAAACCAGTTCTGTCATTATGCTACTTCCTTTATTTATAAAATTAGACTCTTCTGGTTGTGACAAAGACACAACATCTGGAAAACTCCTGTTTCATAAGAACAGATGTTTAAGAGACTCACAACAAGAGGAAAAGTAAATATGGAATAAGACCTCTTGCTAAAGCAAATGATTAAAACAGGAGCAGCGATCTCTGCTTGCATAGCAGGAAGACTGTCTGCTTAACTTAGGGTACAGGTGTGGACAGAGGCCTCTTGTGCTAAAACAAGCCCATTTCCATGCAGTAGATTCATCTTTAAAATAAAAACCACAGGACTTCCCTGGTGGTCCCATGGTTAAGAATCTGCTGCCAATGCAGGACATACAGATTTGATCCTTGGCCCCAGAAGATCCTATATGCTGCAGGGCAACTAAGTCCACACACCACAACTACTGAGCCTGTGCCCTAGAGCCCAAGAGCTGAAACTGCTGAAGACCACGTTTCTAGAGCCCATGCTCTGCAAAAAGAGAAGCCACCACAATGAGAAGCCCTCGAACCATAACTAGAGAAAGACTGCATACAGCAATAAAGACCCAGCACAGCCAAAAATAAGTAAATAATTTTTAAAGAGCACAAATAAAAATAAATAAACACTGCTATCTTCTCCTATGGATGTTCTAATCTAACAGTAACCTCAAATTGTTCAGAAAAGCAATTGATTGAATTTTGATCAAAACATCCTTGCTAAGTTTATCTTGAGATTTTATGGAATAATAGAACAATTTGAGTTATTTCCAATAAACACTTACAGTCTAAGAACTCTTTAAAAGGCTATGGAACTCTGCTCTTTAAAAGGCTATGGAACTCTGTTATATGGCAGCTTGGATGGGAGGCAGTTTGAGGAAGAATGGATACATGTATATGTATGGCTGGTCCCTTCTCTGTTCACTTGAAACTATCACAACATTGTTAGTTGACTATGCTGCTGCTGCGAAGTTGCTTCAGTCGTGTCTGACTCTGTGCGACCCCATAGACGGCAGCCCACCAGGCTCACCCATCCTTGGGATTCTCCAGGCAAGAACACTGGAATGGGTTGCCATTTCATTCTTCAATGCATGAAAGTGAAAAGTGAAAGTGAAGTCACTCAGTCGTGTCTGACTCTTCGCGACCCCATGGACTGCAGCCTACCAGGCTCCTCCATCCATGGGATTTTCCAGGCAATAGTACTGGAGTGGGTTGCCATTGCCTTCTCCGAGTTGGCTATACCCCAGTACAAAATAAAAAGTTTTGGTTTTTTTTTAAGGCTATTTCTCAAGTCTCTGACCTTCTTGGGGCTCTGTGATATCATCTTCACAGAGAAATGTTAAATAATTATAGGCTCAGACTATATTGTTTTGGATAATATTCTCTATGGAGATACATTATGAAAACAGTACTTACATTTGTTCATATAATTATCATATAAAGTATTCAGCAGTTAACACAGCAATGTAGAAGGAGATTACAAGCATGGGAAAGAACTGCAGATGTCCCGCCAATTATTCTAAGCACTATTACAATAAAAATCTAATGACTTGGATAGTTATGTTAATAACACACAAGAATAAAACATCTGACCTTTAAAAGGAGTTAGTTTGAAGTTATATTACACTTTTGTGCAATGCTGTGATAATCAAACACTCTGTCTTGTATTCTCAGATCCTGACTTGGCATGCTAAATTAGAATGTATTATTCAAAGATATTTGCCTATGGCCAAGTTATAAAGAACGCAATTATGATTCCAGGTATTTGAGCACTGGAGAGATTCAGCTATTTACACACCAAGCACAATAGGTGAGTTGTTACCTAGCTTTGAAATGGAAGTCTCAACTAGAAAATATATGCTAGCTTAAAAAATATCACAATTCTGTCTTTATTAAGTATCATAGTTTAGCCTAAAATACTAACAAGACAGAAGCATATTTGAAAATTATCTTTTTCTAATAAAGGCTTCTTAAGTATGAATCTCTGCTCTACTGCAATCCTGCTGATTTCACAGTTTTTCAAATGTGCTGTAGAGAAATAGATCCTGAATGCTAGGGCCACTCAAAGCTTCAACACAAGTGGAAAATAAATGTGCTAAGAGACCTATGACCTATCTAGACAGCATATTAAAAAGCAAAAACATCACTTTGCTGACAAATATCCATATAGTCAAAGCTATGGTTTCTCCAGTAATCATGTATGGATGTAAGAACTGGACCATAAAGGCGGCTGAGAACCAAAGAATTGATGTTTTCAGATAGTGGTGCTGGAGAAGACTCCTGAGAGTCCCTTGAACTGCAAGGAGATCAAACCAGTCAGTCCTAAAGGAAATCAATCCTAAATATTCATTGGAAGGAGTGATGCTGAAGCTCCAATACTTTGACCACCTGATGTGATGAACTGACTCACTGGAAAAGACCCTGATGCGGTGAAAGAGTGAATGCAAAAGGAGAAAAGGGTGGCAGAGGATGAGATGGTTAGATAGCATCACTGACTCCATGGACATGAACTTGAGCAAACTCCAGGAGACAGTGGAGGACAAAGAAGCCTGGTGTGCTGCAGTCCATGGGGTCACCAAGAGTCATAACTTATTGACTGACAACAACAATAAAACTGGGTCAAGAACTCACACCCTTCCTTTTGGTTATTTCAGGTACCAATACAAATAAGACTGCGGGTGGAGTCTTGTGTTCACATCTCCAGACAGATAAAATCGTCTCTGACTCATACAGAGGTTAGGGCTAAATTTTTAATTTTCCACACCCTTACATACACAGCTCTCACTGGATTCTCCTGAGACTATGTTAGTCAGACTCTTTGAGATGACAATGAATGGAGATATGGCAGATTTGCCCTGAGTGATGGGAGGGGAGTTTTTGTAAGAAAATACCCAGAGGTAGGTAAACAAAGAAAACCATCTCTGCTGCAGTCAGTAGATCTCGGCCTCTCTGGGTCTCTTTGTGTTTCTAAGCAACCTGCTGTCTGATTAAACTATTTCAAAATTCTTTGAAAGAAAGTATTCCACTTGGTCAGTTAGGCAGACATCAGTGAAGACAGAGTCCTTGACCCAAGTCACCTCCTAGGTCACTGAGTTTCCCATGGACCAACCTATATCTAGCTGCCAGGGGCAATCATTAAGAGAGAAATGGTCGGGGCTTCCCTAATGGCTCAGTGGTAAAGAATCCGCCTGCCAACACAGGAGACGTGGGTTCAATCCCTGGTCCAGGATGATCCCACATGCCAGGGAGCAACTAAACCTTTGCACCACAACTACTGAGCCTGTGCTCTAGAGCCTGAAGCCTGAGTGCTGCAACTACTGAAGCTCGTGTGCCCTAGTGCCCACACTCCACAATGAGAAGCCCACGCACTGCAATTAGAGAGTAGCCCCCACTTGCCGCAACCAGACAAAAGCCCATGTAGCAACAAAGAACCAGCGCAGCCAAACATAAATAAATAAAATTATTTTTAAAAGGAAAGACTTAATCTTGTAGCTGTTTTCTGAAAAGAGGGCTACGAATGCTCAGATACTCAGGGGCATGGGTTTCAAAACAACTTAAAGTCTCTCTGTTTACATTGTCTCAATTAAATCCTGAATTTTTACATCCAAGCTCACACAGCTAGTGGAGGTTAGTTTGATCCTCTAAAGCCTCAGTTTCCTTATCTGTAAAGCAAATATCCCATAGCAGGTTGTACAGATTAAATAAGATGCAGATTAATCCATGTAAAGCACCTAGTAGGAAGATCTGATGGTATAATCAATTTTTAAAAAGCCATTTATTCATGTAAAACTATTGCACATGCAAATATTCATTTGCACCTCTAAAAATCCCAAAGCCACAACTAGTATCTGGGCAAGCACTATACTTGAACACCTTGAAAGCTGCATTTGAATTATTTACTAAATTAAAAGTTTTGACCTATTGGAGGGTAATTCTATTTTTCAGTTCTATATGAAATTTCTATATATTAGATTTACTGAAAATAGGGGTATCTTGTAGTAAGCAAGTTCGTGGGTTTATAAACAAATATGTTTTTTAAAGTAACATAAACATTGCTAAGATATATTCATCTTATTCTTGAGGTATAAAGACACAACCACAAGTATCATTACTTTTTTTTTTCCTGTGCTGGGTTTTCATTGACGCACATAGGCTTTCTCTAGTTTCACTGAGTGGGGCTACTCTCTAGTTTCTTTCTCTAGTTTGGCTTCTCATTGTTCTAGCTTCTCTTGTTGAAGAGCTCTAGGACACACAGGCTAAGTAGTCGCAGCTCATGGGCTTAGTTGCCTGGCAGTATGTGGAATCTTCCAGGACCAGGGATCAAACCCATGTCCCTTGTGTTGGCAGGCAGATTCTTTACCATTGGACCAGCAAAGATGTCCCATTATTATTTAAGGGTGCTTTCTTTCGGGGCTTCCCTGGTGGCTGAGTGGTAAAGAATCCCCCTGCCAATGTAGGAGATGCAGGTTTGATCCCTGGGTGGGGAAGATCTCCTGGAGAAGGGAATGTCTACCCACTCCAGTATTCTTGCCAGGAAAATCTCATGGACAGAGGAGCCAGAGGGAATTGGTTATGACTTACTGACTAAACAACAACAACTTGCCTTTGAGGGGGCAGAAATAACAATAAGAGGCTTTCACAGTGAGCCCAGGTGCCCATGATAAAGGCTGGTCAGCCTCTGCTCTCACACAGTTTGACAGGCCTATGCAACAAGATGGATAAACATGGGCCTTGGTAGATGAGGTTGACCTGGGCATCAAATCCTGCCTATTAGCTATGTGACCCTAAGGGCAATTATTCAGTCCAAGTTTCAATTTCCTAAGACCAAATAAATCATACTCTCTGGGATGGAGCCCAGGCATCATATTTTTAATCTCCCCACTGATTCTGATGTGAAGTCAAATTTGAAACCCTATCCTCTGAAGCCAGTGACTCTCCAACCATAGCATACATTACAGTCAGACCCACCTCCAGAGATCCTGATCCTGCAGCTGTGGGGTGGGGCATAGTTTGCATTTCTAACAAGTTCCGAGGGATGCCCAAGGTGCTGGTCTGGGGACAGGCTTTGAGACTCATTCCTATAAATGCATCAAATTACTTCCTGTTCGCTTGAGTGGTAACTATGAATCATATCTGAATACCCAGCAACTGCCTGCTTCAAGTCATTCAAAATCTCTCCTCCGTTAATCATTCAATTTCATTCCCAATCCCTGAGAAGCCCTGGCACTATTGATGTTCTTTGTCTATATCCATTAGATACCATTCATAATTCCTTTTATCAAAACTCCAACATCCAGAATGTTCCATAGTATTTTCTTATAACTCCATTATTATTCCCAGTCTCTGCATTACCCCAAGGACAAAAAAAAAATGCTTTATTCATTTTCGTATTCTGGGATTTATGTGAAATGCCTGGTACATGATAGCATGTTAGTCACTGTCCAATTCTATGTGACCTTATGGACTGTAGCCTGCCAGGCTTCTCTGTCCATGGAATTCTCCAGGAAAGAATACTGGAGTGGGTTGCCATTGCCTTCTCCAGGGGATCTTCCCAACCCTGGGATTGAACAGGTCTCCTACATTGCAGGCAGATCTACAACCCTCTAAACTACAGGTACATGATAGGAGCATAAGTGGTTTCTTGAATGGAAATAGCCCACAAGCCAAAAATACTTTTCTAACACCTAAGAGTTGGGCCTATTTCTCTGAAAAGATCAGTTGGATCAATGACGATGCAAACCTCATCACCACTTATCAGGACCTTTCCGTTCTTTTAAGAAATGTAAACAGCATTTTGCTAGTAAGAAAAACATGTGCTTTTATAGCCTTATTTTTAACAACTTTTCACACCTCTCTTCTTCTGTCTCACCATGCTGCTCTCCCGCAGCCTTCGCACACTAAACCTGATAACCACACACTCTGAACACTTAAGGCACTGTGACAAAAATACACTGAATTTGCCAAATGCATGTTTCTCACTTTTTAAACAATAACAAAATAGAAACATATCAAGGTGAGAGTTGGCTCTGTTTATCTGTGCAATCCTGGTAGGTCAACAGGATAAAAAACACTAGAGGAACACGTGAATTAAGCCCCACTGGGTTCCATTGACGTAAATTGGTCCAACGTCTCGGAAGCTGGTCTGCTTAATAAAGTGGAGGCCAAGACGGTGCCTGTTATCCTTTAACCTCAGGGTCTGTTTATAATTTTTTATTCATTAAACAGCTAACTCTTTACCAGGAGGCTAAAAGCTGGCTATCTTTGCTGTAAGTCGGCATTCTAAATCCTGTAGCTGCTTGTTCTGTGCTTTATCAGACAATGTAAGGAAGCTCAGGAACAAAAGCACTCAAAAAAACAAAATAAAATAAAATGCAGATTGTGACATCATATGTGTCAAAGCCTAGTGAAGTTTCTGGAAAATGATCTTTGCTAGAACAAGACCTTGATCATTGGTTCCGAAAGGGCTATCGAGGGAAGATTTTTTGTTGTGTTGTGTTGTGTTGTGTTGTGTGTGTGTGTGTTTTAATGACAATGGTGGATCAGAAGAAGGCTTAAAAAAAAAAAAAAAAAACAGAATTGGTTGGTGGAAAATCCTGGTATCTTCTACCCCACAGTACTAGAAACTCAGAAAATGTCAGAAAAGAGAAAGTGCCTGGAATGAAATGCTAGGAAAACAAATCAACAAGCAAACCTGTTTGCAGAGTGATCTGGTCTTAAAAAAAGATTAAAGAAAACTCTTGTTTCCTTTTAAAATTAAGGAGAGAAAATGAGTTTGTCTAATTGATGAAATTGTTTGAAATCCCACCTATTAAAATCTCTAAGAGAGGTGTGTGTGTGTGTCTCAGTTGTGTCTGACTCTTTGAGAACTCATGGACTGTAGCCTGCTAGGCTCCTCTGTCCATGGAATTCTCCAAGCAGGAATACTGGAGTGGGTTGCCATTCCCCTCTTCCGGGCATCTTCCCAACCCAGTGATCGAATCTGGGTCTCCCACATTGCTGGCAGATTCTTTACCATCTGGGCCCCCAGGGAAGCCTGAAGAGTTAAACATTTATACTATTTTAGATGTTATCATCTTCTTAACAAATCATATCTCTGAATCTCTAGACATGTTCCCCTAATCCTAATGTGACTTCAGTCACTTGACAAATATTTTCTGTATGCCTACTGTGTTTAAAACTGTAGTGATTAAATAAACACACACAGACAGGTGCATACACACACACCAACACATACAATGGATTCATACAATGGGTTCATTCTCTGTCTTCACATAGTTTTAAGGCTCCAGAAGGCCTGATTTTTCTTTAATGTATTTAAAGATTAGACCATCTTCATCATGAAACATTTAGAATGAAGTTTCAAGCAGACAACACAGGCTAAGCAAGTCTCTAAATTATGGTCTCTGGATACTGAAAGAATAGCAGAGATGCAGCAAGGCAGTTCCTGTGTGGTGACAAGATACTGTTTCACAAAGGAGCTTCCAGGATTCATCATTCTCTCTACCTTTGAATCTCCTTTGAAAGGAAAGTTCCTAACATCAGTGGAGCCAGTAAGGGTGAAAAGTTAATTATTTTAGAGTCATCAGGAAATACATTTATAGGGAGTATACCCATGTATGTTTATTTTCATAATGTGGCTCAAGAAAAGACATAGGAGAGTTCATTGCCAAGCATTTTTTTAAGACTACAGTATCCATATTTCATTGTTTTGTAGAAAACAGGAACAATTTTCCACTCTCACATAAAAACATCACTATCCCTTAAGTACAAGTTTGAGTTCAGTTCAGTTCAGTCGCTCAGTCATGTCCGACTCTGCGACCCCATGAATCACAGCACGCCAGGCCTCCCTGTCCATCACCAGCTCCTGGACTTCACTCAGACTCATGTCCATCGAGTCAGTAATGCCATCCAGCCATAGCATCCTCTGTCGTCCCCTTCACCTCCTGCCCCCAATCCCTCCCAGCATCAGAGTCTTTTCCAATGAGTCAACTCTTTGCATAAGGTGGCCAAAGTACTAGAGTTTCACTAACTAAAGTTTCATCATTGATTCAGAATCTGTATACCAAAAAAGAATGCTGCTATAAAAGCAGTTTTTGTGCTCATCAGAAATTATTTGCCACGTAGCTCTTTGTATAGTTGTGTTCTTCTCTTAAGTCGTTTAATTCACCTTGCATTCACCTCTAAAAATGGGTGCTGCACATTTGTGTTGTATCTTCAAAGAATACATGGCAAACCTTATTTACAGTGCTATACCTTGGGTCCAGAATAAAACTTAGTATATTGTAGCCTAGCACACTGCATGTTGAAATATATTGCATTATACACAGCAAGGAGTCAACAGTGGTTTTATCAAAACAGAACAAAAATTTTCCCCTTGTTATTTCAGGATATTTCAAAAACGTGTCTCTGAGCTCGAACACAGGGCTTGATTAATGCATGATTTCCTCTTTAAAATTAGAAACAGGAATCAAGATTGAAGCTTAATAATTTTCATTTGCTCTTCTTTTCCAAGCATTCTAATGAAGGCCTGGTTCCCAGACCTGGTGAGGCAGCTCCTACATCTGACTGCAGTTTGCATTTATCCCTGCAAGGCAGGAACTCAAGCTTTTTTTTTTTTTTTTGAGTCAATGGGAACAATCTGGGAAGAAACAATAAGATGGGATATGCTGTGAAAAGGGGTTGATTTGGTTTTACTCTTGTAATTAGTGCTTGCCATGTTCATTGCAAAAACACAATTTAATAATGAATGCCAAAAACATCATTCTAAGTAAAACACCATTAGTCTGTGACTCAGAATCCTCTGTTAGGGACAGCCTAGTGTCAGTGGTTTACCCTTTTAATTCCCTGAGCGAGCTAAATGGTGTAAGAGTAATAAGTACTTTTATTTTTTTTATATTAAGGAAATGTAAACAATGGATGTGTTATCACTATCCAATGTACTTAATCTCTTGGGTTCACTGTAATCATAAATGAATTTGAAATATATTTTTGATGGCTTTCACGGAGGAAAAACATGAAGAAAAAATAGTACTTGTCAAACATGAGTTTTCTCAAAATTATTTTTCTATTTAAACACAATGCCCCTGAATTATTTCAGGGTAATATTTTTTAAAATATGAAAAAGCTGCACTGTAAAATGGTTGGTGTTTCTGACATTTTCAGAAAGTAGATATTTAAGCTGTCCTTTGTAACAAAGAGTGAAAGTCAAAACCTATTTTAGTCCAGATAATCATATAGAGGCAAAGTCAATTTTTTAGATTCTCTCCCCACCTTCATTTTTCTAAATACATTTTTAGCTACCATGGCAGTGCCAGGTGGCAAGGGATATCATGTGTTTAATCGAGTGAGGTGCAAATCTTAGAAACAGGTAGACTTAGCTGACACATCCTTTCTTCAGATGAAGTCCACCGCTGCACTTGTGTACTCAGAATTCTACCTGCCTACCTCCTGACTCAAAGAAGACCTACTTACTTCATCCTTCAAGGGCTTCCCTGGTAGCTCACACTGTAAAGAATCAGCCTGCAATGCAGGAGACTGGGTTGGATCCCTTGGGTCAGGAAGATCCTCTGGAGAAGAAAATGGCAACCCACTCCAATATTCTTGCCTGGAGAATCCCATGGATGGAAGAGCCTGGTGGGCTACAGTCCATGGGGTCGCAAGACTCAGACATGACTGAGCGACTAAACCACCTCAGGGTAATGAACTCATCCCAACCAGTCACTTAAATAACCTAATTTAGAATGAATCACAGGGCTTCCTTGGTGGCTCAGTAGAGAAAAGTCCACTTGCCAAAGCAGGAGACCCAGAGAGGTTCCATCCCTGATCCGGGAAGATTCTACATGCCCCAGAGCAACTAAGCCCGTGAAACACAACAATTAAGCCAACGCTCTAGATCCCGGAAGCTACGTAAGTGCATGCGCCCTAGAGACTGTGCTCTGCAACGAGAGAAGCCACGGCAACGAGGCTGTAGCTAGAGAGAAACCCAGCCCTGCAGCTAGAGAGAAACCCCCACTCACCGGAACTAGAGAAAAACACACACAGCAACGAACACCCTGCACAGCCAAAAAGAAATAAATAAATAAACTACAAAGAAGAATGAATCACAGAGCCCCATGCTTGCCATGCTCATTGCCAAAAGCTCATATCAGACCCAGTCCCTTTGCTTCAGGGTTAGGTGACGACGTTTTCTGAACTGTTTTCAGCGCTTCCACCCTCCCTCTGTGTGCCATCTGCAGAGTGCAGTCCCATTGCTCTTCCCTGAACATCACTTAATCCCCTTCTTCTCCAGTTTAAAGTCCTGCACCAGGGACTTCCCTAGTGGTCCAGTGGCTGAGACTCTGCATTCCCAATGGATGGGGGCCTAGGTTTGATCCCTGGTCAGGGAACTAAATCCGACATGCCACAACAAGAGTTCACATACTAAAGATACCGCATGCTGCAACTAAGACCCAGTGCAGCCAAATAAATAAGTAAATATTTCAAAAATTTAAAAACATGAAAATAAGAATCTCACCCATATCATATCCAGATCAATGACCAAGGGCCTATAATTACTACATGTCTTGCTGCTTCTGATACTTCCTTCCAGAATGTCTTTCACCATCATTGTTTGCTTCTCCAAAGCCTATGGACACTTTGAACCTGGGGAACCTTGTTAAAATGTCAGTTCCAATTCAGTAGGTCTAAAGTGGAACCTGATATGCTGTTGTGGTGTCATTGCTCGTGGTTTAGACTGGTGATGTCATTGCTTGTGGTATAGACTGCACTGTAAAAAAGACATAGACAACTGTTTCCTTTTGTCAGAGAAACACTGATCTCTGGCAAGGGCCAGAGAAGAGAACCATATGTAATAAAATATATTCTGATTGGATCAAATAGAAGCAAATTCTTTACAAAAGTTATATGGGGGACTTCCCTGGTTATCTAGTGGCTAAGAATCCACTTGCCAATTCAGGGAACACGGGTTCAACCCCTGGCCCAGGAAGATTCCACAGGCTGTGGGGCAGCTAGACCCATGTGCCACATGACTGAGCCCAGTTTCCCTAGAGCCCATGCTCCACAACAGAGAAGTCACTGCACTGCAAAGCCCACGCACCACAATGAAGGGTAGCCCCTGCTTGCCACAACTAGAGAAAGTTGGCATGTAGCAATGAAGACCCAGGGCAGCCAACAATAAATAGATAAATAATTTTTTTAAGTAGCATGCTACTGCACAGTTGATTGATAACTAGGTACACATATGCCAGAGATTTGTCTATAGCCTTTGTAAATGAATAAACCCAAAAATAACAATGGAAACTTCAGAAACAATTGTCCAAAATGTTTATATAACACTCAAATACTAGCACAAATAACATGACAGAACTTGGTCTGAACACTGCACTTCTGTCCTCCAGGCTTGTGCATCACACATTTATTTGCTTTTGCTCAGTCACTGCCCTCCTGCCTGCAGTGATCCATGAGCTGGACTTTCTCATCGGTTCCACTACCTGGAGTCCAGTGCCCTGTAGCCAAGGTACTTCTTGCCTGTCTTTAATCTCTACACCACTGGAAGAGCTAAAATAACATACTTCAAAAAATCCCAGTGGATGGGCATTATAAAGTGTATGTATTTTCATTTAAAGCGCTTTTTTTTTTTTTTTAAAAGAAGGCCATGATTTCTACTTGTTCCCTGTGTTAAGTATTGACAGAGATCCCTAGCCTAATCCAAGAGAATAATCCTCAGAGTAGGCACAGTAACTACTCTTAATTACACTGGCTAGAAAAGAGATGGAAAATAAAACCAGTCACATTTTCACATTGTTTCAAACATAGAATTATTAAATATGTAGCTTTGCTATTTTTATTGAGTTCATAATCATGATGAAAGCTTGAATCCTCTGAACTCTGGGAGACCAAAGAAAGTATTTATCTTTGGGGAAAATGGAGTCAGTCTTTCTGTTCCTGCCATTGGTTAGTCCCTAAATTGTATCCAACTCTTTGCAACCCCATGGACTGTAGCCTGCAAGACTTCTCTGTCCATGGGATTTCCCAGGCAAGAATACTGGAGCAGATTGCCATTTCCTTCTCGAGGGTGTCTTCCTGACCCAGGGACTGAACCAGTGTCTTCTGCTTTGGCAGGCAGATTCTTTACCACTGAGCCACCTGGGAAGACCCAGCCTTTCTCTAGGCCTTCCACAAATACAGTTCAGTTTTCATAAAATGGAAAATTTTATATATTCTATTAAATTTGGTAAAAGAAGCATTTTCAAATAAAGAGTACTAAAGTTTTCCATATGTATTATTGCTTGGTCCAGAAGTGAACGTGTTACTCACTCAAGCTAATCAAAGACCTTACCTGTGATTGATGTACAAATGAGAAGAGAAGTTCTCTTTCTACCAGGTTTGCTAATCTGGGGAATATGAGTCTTGGCTTTATAGTAACCCAATGGTTCCTGCCACTTGGGAAGATCATATGAACTCATACAAATGTGTGTATGCATGTGTACAAAGAAGGGAATGGGGAAAGATAGGGGAAGAAGAAGAATAGAGTTGGTGGGGAGGAAAGTTGAGAGGAGACGAGACATTTGCCAGTTCTGAGCTTCTGTCCCAACCAGTAAGACCTAATCCCTGAAACTTTTCTTTCGATCATGTGAACTACCTCCAGTACACTATTCCAACTTGAAAGACAATGAACGCCCTTATTTTTGTTAATCTAGTTTGAATCAAATAAATATTAATACCCCACATCCATATAGGATATGTTAGATCCACTGGTTTTTTTTTTTTTTTTTTTTTTTTTTTAGTTCTTCATTTGCTTGTTTATTGAATTACTCTTTTCTCACCTGTTCCATTCTGTCTAGGAATGCAACATGTATGTTTCTATAGCCCTTCTCTCAATCTTGTCCCATTAGATAACAAGTATCCAGTTTGATGGGGACATTATTTTCCAGTTGAGCAAAATATAACTAAAATATCTTCAAAGCATGTAATAAAGAAATCATATTATTTTCTGATTCTTTCTTTTATATTTGATCCTAAAGCCAAGAGAAGAAAAGATAGCTTCCTTTTTCTCTCCCAGATACTCCAAGTGCCAAGAAGATTTTGCCTGGATAGGCCCCACAACAGTCAATACACATATGCACCAGAAAAACACACAAGGGTAAAGTCCTACCCAAAGATATATAGATCCCACCAAATTTATCCTGAAGACAGACTTAGAAAAATGCTTGTCAATGTCTCTGCTTCTTCCTGCTGAAAGTCGTAAAGTCACAGTAAATGAGGATTCCCCAAATTGCTACTCCTGGAGTGTCTGCTAAATTTAAGACTACTTCCTTTTTTGAAGAAGGTGATTTCATATAGACTCTGGGAGCAATATCAGATTCCCTGAATAAATAGGAGAGAAGCAGTAGGAAGGAGCAGGATTCTACACTCAAGAAATTGCCTCCATCATTTAACTATATATAAGTACCGAAGTCTTGTCGGAGAACCTCTACTGTAATGAGAGAAATTTCAAAAAAGAAAAGCATTCGTTGACCCTAAAATATATATCCAAAATATGAATCTTCCTATTGTGTCCTGCCGAGAAACGCAGGTTGCTACATTTAAAATATCATCTTCCCTAAAACCTCATTTCCCAAAAACTTCACACAGTTGAGCCATTCTCAACAGGTGGAGTTCTTGGCCTTCCTTAATCCCCCAGAGAGAGAGTAAATTCACTGAGTCAGTCATAGAGCAGAAAGGGAAAGTTGAGGCAGTGAGATTTTTCTGGGACAGACATCATGATGTCTCTAGTCAACAGCAGAGCTCACCATCAATACAGCCTCATTCTCTAAACATGCTGGGCTCTCTCCCTGCTTCTTTACACCGCTCCTCATTGTGTTACTCCGTCACTTTCTCATGAAGACCATACTCCTGCCTTCTGGAGTTCTCCTCTCTTTACTATGGTGAGAGGAACTTCGTACAGACTCTTGGATTTCTTCTGCTCAAATGAAGACAGTAGAAGACTATTCTGATGTCTCCCTAAACACTGTCCATCATGCTACAAATTTATACGTGAGAGGCCAATGTAGAAAACAATGTAACAAAACCAACTTGACCCTTTTCTGTGTGGCCCCTTTACCTCTGCCACTTAGCAGCTGTGTCGTCTTAACCCTTTTATGCCTCAGTTTTCTCATTTGTCAAATGGAGAAAGCAGTGATAACTCCAGCATGTAATAATGGTCACATTTAGATAAAGTCATACACGTAGCATTTCAAGATTGCTGCCATGACAGAAGGACATATAAGTGTATCTTCAGTATCACTTCCTGCACTTTCCCCTTGTTTGACATTGTCCATTGGCTCTTTTTAAATTCAAACTTACACCAACGGAAATTAAGATCCATGGGTTGTCACTTCAGTGGTCTATAATTTACTGCTTAATGATCTAATACCATGTTGAAAATGTGTTTGTTATACGAATAAATAAAGTTCACACATTTAAGAACTTTGTCTTTTCACAGATTTCAGTCCAGGATCTAGAAGCAAACCTGTAGGAGTGATTTTTCTTTTCAGTTCGTATGATTAATGTCTTATCAAAGTTAGCTCAGTTTTTCTGATTAACATGGAAAGAAGGAAAGAAAAGGGAGGGAGGGGGCATTTAAAACAGGAGGAGACAAACAAGAAAGAAAGAAAGAAGAAGGAAAGGAAGGAAGGAAGGAGAAACGGATAGAGGAAGGAAAACCACTCTTAGGAAAATCATGAAACTACATCAAAATTTACCGTAAAACAATCCTATTTCATATCCTATTAAACTCCATAGGGAGTGACATTTGCTATAGTCAGAAAAACAGATGGTGGAAGGAGAGAGGAAAATAAAATGCTTTGAAAACTAAGAACGAAAATGCCATTGCTACCATTTTGGGTCCCTCTGAAGTGTTCCAATATCATGTTATAGCCTCCAAGACAGTCAGTCTCTTTATTATGAGCATGCCTTGCAACCTAAAATAGTTCCACGGGGCTGCTAAAGTAACAAGCGAGCGGTGTCTGGATGTGTGGTTGTGTGAGGTTGCATGTGAGCCTGAGTGGGGCCCGGCCAGGGAACAGTGGGGGTCATTCAAACCCATGAGACAGGCGGCCCTGAGTGGGACACGTTGCCAGCAGCACAGTGATTCATCTTCCTCTCAGGCCCAAGTACATCAAGTCCTCTGTTTTGCTCTTAGTTCACATTTGTCCTCTTTAAACCAATGAGTCATAAGTTGGAAATATGTATGAAATAAGCAAGAAGAATATGTCACTGAGTTATTTCTGGTTGTTCAATATACACATCCTAGGACGTCGTGCATTTGAAAGGCAAATTTTTAAACCAGAGAGGTTTATACAAAGCAGATAGAATTGGGTCTATGAGAAAAAAAAAGAGAGAGAGAGAGAAAATCAGGTACAGGAAGAAATGGAGCCTGGTAAAATGATTAGATTTAGGTGGAGAGAATGAAATATTCCTTCATGCTCTCAAAAGGATAATTTTCTTCAGAGGAAATTGCATAAATTCTTGGTCACTTGAATTAGCAGAGAACTCTTCTTGCCAAAGTTTAGTGCTGGGAAACAAATGACATTTGGACAGTTGCAAAGGCATCCTCGCTCTTGTGGCAAATATGAGCTTCATATCTTATACAAACTGAATTCTTCTATTAACACCTTCCCAGCCAAAACAAATTACCAGAGAAATCAGAGGGTTAAATGATGGAGAAGTTTCATCAGGCGAAAATACAAAGCTGAAATCAGCCTAAGAATGGCCAACAGGGCTGTTTTCATGTATCCATCTATTCAGAGGTTACCTGTTGAGCACCTGTCACATGCCAGCTTATAAGTATCCAATGCACTGAGGATACAGCATGTTTCCTCGTAGGCCTGGGGTTTTATGGGTCAAGACAGGTATTTAGCAAATAATAGAAATAATATTTGTGACCATCACCAGTATGAAGAGTAGTCGAGGCAAGGACCTTGCTTGTCTGGGTTTGGGAGCAAATGTGTGATGCAGATATGAAGATGTGAAATTTTGCTGACACCCAAGGAGGTGAAAGATGAGAAGTCAAGAACAAGCAAAGGGAATATCACTGCAAGGCCATGAGGCTGGAAGGACAGTGAGATTTTTGAGAAACAGAGAGAAGAGTGTCTTTGGAGCACAGAGATGAGACTGGAAAGGCCAGAGGTCACAAAGATAAAACCTTCTAAACCATGCTGAGAACTGTGGACTTTCTCCAAAGGATAATTGTAAGTCACTGGAAGCAGGGAGTAACATAAGATATGCATTTTTAAAGATAACCATCTTTTATGGAAAGAATTTAGTGGGGGGAAAGGGAGAGAAAATGAAAAGTGTTCAGGAGCTATTGAAGTACTCCAACATCTTGATCCAAGATGATGGCCATGGAGAAAGGAAAACAGGCAAAAGGTTGTGATGAATTGAGAAAGTCTTGTTAAGATGACAGTGATTGTTTTCACGCCTGTGGAGGACGGAGCTGGATGGGAAAGAAAAAGAGCGGAGTGGAGGATGGTGTCTGTGAGTCCTCCTCTGTAAATTATAAAAAAGACTTCTTCTCTCTGTCACATATATTCTTATAACTGAGATACTTTATTTTTCCTACTCTTTTTGTACCTTTTCCTCCACTGTTTTATGTAGAGTGATTCATGTCACAATGCAACCAGTAGTTGAATCTTTGCTCAGGGTCCTGGCAGAACAAAGGGGCCCAGGGAGTGTGGCCCGAGCTGTATATAATAACTGCTAGGACTCAGACGACAGTGGGTGCTTCCTCTGTTTTACAGGGAATAATTTTATCATGTTACATGGAAGCAATTTCCTCTTGTAGAAAAGTCATGTGTGGAAGGAAGTATGTGTTTATTTTCAACAGCCAAAGTGTACACACTTACAGATGTTAGTCACTTTTTTGGCTGCCCAGCATTTCACCTTCTTCTGTACATTTAGGAAATTTCACATCTTACAAATCTTGATGGGAGGCATGTCCTACCATAGACACAAAAGATGCCGGATTCTCACCAACCCAGATTTCCTTACAGCTGGGGTGCAGGCACCATACCTAGACTGAGCTAATCAGATATACCCACCCTGTATTATAAATCAGGAATTAGGAAAAGAAGGGACAGCTGAAAATGTGCTTTGATGCACATGGTGGTGACGACACTGCTCTCTGCTTCTCAGAGATGGCAGGACTAGAGGGTTGAGGGTTGGTGGGACACGTGTCAAGGTACAGATCTCAGCAGTAGTCATCGTATTTTCTCCAGACCACTTATATGATGTGCTTTAGCTTCTGGCTCTTTTAAGTTATTTATTTATTCATTTTTGGCTGCACTGGGTCTTTGTCACTTTACACGGGTTTTCTCTAGTGACGATGATGGGGGCTACTCTTCTTTGCGGTGCGCTGGCTTCTCATTCATTGCGCTGGCTTCTCATTCATTGCAGTGGCTTCTCTTGTTGTGGAACACAGGCTTCAGTAGTTGTGGCACGTGGGCCCAGGAGTTGTGGCTCGCAGGCTCTAGGGCACAGACTCAGCAGTTGTGTCACAGGGGCTTATTTGCTCCACTGCACAGTAATATAGGATTCTCCCAGACCAGGTATCAAACCCATATCCTCTACATTGGCAGGCAGATTCTTAACCACTGAGCCACCAGAGAGGTTTCTAAATTGTGGTTCTTGCTACATCAAATCTTAGACTCTGTTCTGCTTCCCCAGTGATTCTGTGAGATCCTCAATATCCTTTCAATTAATTTTCTTCCTCCATTTATATCTGGCCTGTAAACTAAAACCCTTTAGAAATGCAATAATATTGCACCTTCCACTCATTGGACAGTTTAACAATGAAACACTCTGCAAATGTAGATAGGTAATTTAACAATCTATCATTATATCAGTATGCGATGCTAAGTCACTTCAGTCGTGTCCGACTCTGTGTGAACCCACAGCCTGCAGCCCACCAGGCTTCCCCGTCCCTGGGATTCTCCAGGCAAGAACACTGGAGTGGGTTGCCATTTCCTTCTCCAATGCATGAAAGTGAAAAGAGAAAGTGAAGTCGCTCAGTCGTGTCCGACTCTTAGCGACCCCATGGACTGCAGCCTACCAGGCTCCTCCATCCGTGGGATTTTCCAGGCAAGAGTACTGGAGTGGGGTGCCATTGCCTTAGCTCAGATGAATTCAGAGAATTTCATGGACAGAGGAGCCTGGTGGGCTATATTCCATGGGATTGCAAAGAGTCAGACATGACTGAGCGACTAACACTTGTGAAAATGGTTCAGTTGATTGGAATCTTCGTTCAGAAATCTCAGTTTCTATTATTGGTTGTATATTATTACTTCCATAACATCGTAAAAACACACCCTTTTCCCTCAATACACAAGTACGGGCCTTTGAGAAGATGATGAGCAGAGATGAGGTTTCAAACGCCAAAGCAATAAGTGTGACTCTTTGTGCTGGCATCTTCTCGATGTCCATGCCACCAGGCAGGCTCCCTCTGACACTGCTGACGTAGAGACTAACCCCTCGCACCTTCTGCCAGAACCCAGAAGGCTCATGACCTCAAGGAGTGATGCTTAGCCAAAGGCAACACAGAAGCAGCAACGAAGGGGAAGATTTAATGTTACCACAAGCCAAAATGGAGGAGACCGAAAGTATGTAATTCCAGGCTCCAATTCCCACACATTCCTCAAATGATTCTCTTTGGATATAATTTTTTAAAAAGGTCCACCAGGGAGCTGGATTACACTCCTCGACCAGGAGTCTAAACCAGCTTGATAATCCTGCGAGCATTTTCACAAAGGTGCCGACGTCCCAGGGAGGCTCTGGCATGACCTAGCACTGTTAATAGTTCTCATCCTCTCACCCCTTTCTTAGCAGAGCAGCCTTTGAAAGGATTTGGCAGAGCTCCATCGACAAAGTTCCGGCCCCATATTTTAAAGGCGGTCTTTTTTTAAACTGAAATAAGGTTGATTTACAATACTGTGTCAGTTTCAGAGGCACAGTAAAGGAATACATTTTTCCAGATTATTTTCCGTTATAGGTTATTAAAAGATACTGAATACAGTTCTCTGTGCTATACAGTAAATCCTTGTTGCTTATCTATTTTACATATACTCCTAATTTATCCCTCCTCCCTCCCTCTCCTCTTTGATCACCATAAGTTTGTTTTCTTTGTCTGTGAGTCTGTTTCTGCTTTGTTCATTGGTTCACTTTTATTACTTTTTAGATTTCACATATAAGTGATATCATATAATATTTGTGTTTGTCTGACTTACTTAGTATGATATTCTCTAGGTCCATCCATGTTACCACCAATGGCAATATTTCATTCTTTTTGTGGCTAAGAGTATGTCATGTATGTATATACCACATCTTCTTTATTCATTCATCTGTTGATGGGCACTTGGGTTGCTCCCATGTCTTGGCTATTGTAAATAGTGGCACAATGAATACTGGGGTGTATGTATGTATCTTTTTAAATTAGAATTTTCATCTTTTCCAAATATATGCCCAGGATTGGGATTACTGGATCCTATGATAGCTCTATTTTTAGTGTTTTAAGTAACCTTGATACTGTTTTCCATGGTGTCTGCACAAATTTACATTCCTACCAACAAATACCAGACCACCTGATCTGCCTCTTGAGAAATCTGTATGCAGATCAGGAAGCAACAGTTAGAACTGGTCATGGAACAACAGACTGGTTCCAAATAGGAAAAGGAGTACGTCAAGTCTGTATATTGTCACCATGTTTATTTAACTTATATGCAGAGTACATCATGAGAAATGCTGGACTGGAGGAAACACAAGCTGGAATCAAGATTGCCGGGAGAAATATCAATAACCTCAGATATGCAGATGATACCACCCTTATGGCAGAAAGTGAAGAGGAACTCAAAAGCCTCTTGATGAAAGTGAAAGTGGAGAGTGAAAAGGTTGGCTTAAAGCTCAACATTCAGAAAACGAAGATCATGGCATCTGGTCCCATCACTACATGGGAAATAGATGGAGAAACAGTGGAAACAGTGTCAGACTTTATTGTTCTGGGCTCCAAAATCACTGCAGATGGTGACTGCAGCCATGAAATTAAAAGACGCTTACTCCTTGGAAGGAAGGTTATGACCAACCTAGATAGCATATTCAAAAGCAGAGACATCACTTTGCCAACAAAGGTTCGCCTAGTCAAGGCTATGGTCTTTCCTGTGGTCATGTATGGATGTGAAAGCTGGACTGTGAAGAAGGCTGAGCGCCGAAGAATAGATGCTTTTGAACTGTGGTGTTGGAGAAGACTCTTGAGAGTCCCTTGGACTGCAAGGAGATCCAACCGGTCCATTCTGAAGGAGATCAGTCCTGGGATTTCTTTGGAGGGAATGATGCTCAAGCTGAAACTCCAGTATTTTGGCCACCTCATGCGAAGAGTTGACTCATTGGAGAAGACTCTGATGCTGGGAGGGATTGAGGGCAGGAGGAGAAGGGGACGACAGAGGATGAGATGGCTGGATGGCATCACTGACTCGATGAATGTGAGTCTGAGTGACCTCCGAGAGCTGGTGATGGATAGGGAGGCCTGGCGTGCTGCGGTTCATGGGGTCGCACAGAGTCGGACACGACTGAGCGATTGATCTGATCTGATCTGACCAACAGGGTAGGAGGGTTTCCTTTTCTCTACACCCTGTTCAGCATTTATTATTCATAGACTTTCTAATGATGGGCATTCTGATCGGTGTGAGGTGATACCTCACTGTAGTTTTGGTTTGCATTTCTCTAATAATTGGCAATGTTGAGCATCTTTTCATAGGTTAAACACAGTCTTTCACTCTTAAAGTCAAAGCTATTCTATTTTCTCCTGAAGTAGAAACCTCCTGACATTCCATTAGTTGTAACTCTGATGCCTACCCAGTGTCAGAGGCATTTGGGAGCTCCACACCAACATCCCAGTTAGTGGCATTGACAATGCTTGGGCTCAGAAAACAATAGGAGTAGAATGAGAACAAAGACTGCGGACTCAGTAGGGCCACTCCTGCTGGAAGAAACACGGGCAGAGATGTGGGCTCTGACTTTCACATTTTCTATCTAACACTCCCTTCCTAGGTGATTCCTGATCCTCCTCAAGTTTCATGACTTCAACTGTCATCTACAAATAGCCAAATGTATATTTCCAGCATGAATTTCTCCCTTAACTCCAGAATCATACACCCATACTTACATCCACTGCTTACTGTACATATACACTTGGATGTCTTACAAGTAGGACAAATGTAAAATGAGCAAAAACAAATTCTTGCTACCTCAACACCCTCCCCTAAGCTGCTTATCCCCTGGTCATTTTTATCACAGTTAATGGCAGCTCCAAATGCTCAGTCAAAACTTCAAACTTTACACCCAAATCATGAAGAAATCTTGCCAACTCTATTACTGAAATATATCCTGAATTTGACCTGTGCTTGACTTCCCTGTTGGCTCAGTGGTAAAGAATCTGCCTACAATGTGGGAGATCCAGGTTTGATTCCTGGGTTGGGAAGATCCCCTGGAGGAGGAAGTGCCACCCACTCCAGTATTGTTGCCTGGAGAATTCCACGGACAGAGGAGCCTAGCAGGCTACAGTCCATGGGGTCACAAAGAATCGGACACAACTGAGCGACTAACACTTCCACTTTCATTTCTCTTACCACCTACCTCATCCAAACTGCCATTTCTTTTCACAGGAACAATTTCAGTGACCTCTTAATTGGTTACTCATTCAAATTTTTCCTCCCCCCACTCAACCTTCACTAAGGCCATTCACTTTCACTTACTAAAGTCAAGTTAAGACATGGGTCCTTGCTGGTCAAAGCTCTCCTGCGGTTTAACATCACAGAATAAAATCTAAAGCTTTTATTATGATTAACAGACTCCCGTTGATATGGCCCTCTACTTTCTCATCTACCCCCTGTCTTTCTATTTCTCTCTGTCTCTCTCCACTCCAAATACACTGGCCTCCTTGCTTTTTCTTGTACTTACCAGGTACTCTCCTAACTTGAGGTTCTGTGTATATGGTTGTTACATCTTTCTGAAATGCCCATCTCCAAATCATAACCTGTAATTTCCCTTACTTCTTTTGGGACTTTCCCTGGCCCCCACATAAAATGGCCTCCTCAAAGAGTAATCCTGTGCTCTCTCATTATGCTTTATTGTCCCTCCTGCCTCCATATTTTTGGCTTTGTGTCTAGTTTCTCTTGTTTCCCACTAGATCGTACTTAATGTAAACAAACCCTGGTTTATTTGATTCACTGCCATGTCCCCACACTGATGATATGCATCATCCATCCACAGCAAACTCTTACTCTGTAACAAATAAATCGAAGTATGAATAAAAAGAGATCTCTGAAGAAACCACAACATTTGAGGATTTAAGAAATAATAATGAGAAGCTCATAAAGAAAACTTGAGTAGTCTCCAAAGAGGAGGCAACTAAACCAGACAGGCTGGTGACACTCAAGCCACAGGAAGCAACTATTTTGAGCAGGAGGAAGTGGTTAGCACAAGAAAATGTTCCAGAGGAGTGGCCGGTGAAGTGTGAGGTGAATGGGGAGAGTGGCAAAGAATCAGGGTCAAGAAAGAAGAGGGTTTCAAACAAGAAATGGTGATCAGCAATGTCCAACATTGCTTATGAATTAAGCAAGATAAGATGGTCTTAGGTTTGTAAAGCAAAGCAAAGATCTCTGTAACTTGAATAAGAATGGCCAAAATGAGAGTTTAACTGCAGTGGCCCAATGAGCTGCAAGAAAGAAGGAAAGTGAATAATGAGTAGAATGTATGGTTATTTTAGGGTACTTTTTTTTTTTCAGACAGAAAAGTTTACTCTGTCTTTCTATACAGGTAAGGATAGTCTTGTGGACAGGAAAAAAAAAAAAAAAAAAAAGTCCTGTAGTAAAAAGATAATGGCAGAAATAATACTTTGAGTATTGGATTTCATTTCCTCTTGACTAGTCAAAGACGTTATTCCTATACTTGTTCTTGCTCAAAGACCAGGCTTTTGTTATTCATTAAAAATTCAAAATAACCTCACCCAAGCTTGCCACGCTGCTTCTAGTCTGCCCTTTCTCCTTTTACAACATGTGAACGGTCCTGTACACAATCAGACAGGGCTGATGTATAACCCAGTTTATACATTAAGCATATATGGAGCATGCTGATATTTTCAATCACGTTTCATTCAAAAGAAATTCCATTTGAGACAACTTCACTGATTTTATGACCCACTAAAACATCCTGGTTGCAAAACACCAGTACAGGGTCTGATAACAGAAAGTGAGTAGCTGATGTGGGGTTAAAGACAAAATCTTTGGAAATGACTAGATCAAGGATTTGAGAGACCAGGATGACAGAAATACACTCAGTAGAGGTGTACTGAAATCAGAACATTACTGTCAACACAAGGGAAGCAGTGAGCCAAGTGCTAAATCTGCTGAAGAACTGAGGTGATATGGTCTAGGTGCCTCTGGATGGCTGCCACAGAGATGCACCTATTTGTCAGGCTTCAGTGGAGCTGGACCTCCTTTCTTGGTGATTACAACAGCTCCTACCACTTCAATTGTCAATTTTATGTTAATGTAGTATAAGAATATATTTCCAGTGTTGCTCTGTCCTGTGAACCTCAGATTCACATAGCTGTCTACTAAAACAACATCTTCAGTGAATCTCCCACTAGCCCCAACATTAAATACATCCAAAGGTGAAGAAATATCAATAACCTCAGATATGCAGATAATACCACCTTAATGGTAGAAAGCAAAGAGGAACTAAAGAGCCTCTTGATGATGGTGAAAGAAAAGAGTGTAAAAGCTGGCTTAAAACTCAACAATCAAAAAACTAAAATCATGGTATCTGGTCCCATCACTTCATGACAATTAGACAGGGGAAATGGAGAAGGCAATGGCACCCCACTCCAGTACTCTTACCTGGAAAATCCCATGGATGGAGGAGCCTGGTAGGCTGCAGTCCATGGGGTCACCAAGAGTCGGACATGACTGAGCGACTTCACTTTCACTTTTCACTTTCATGCATTGGAGAAGGAAATGGCAACCCACTCCAGTGTTCTTGCCTGCAGAATCCCAGGGACCGGCAGAGCCTGGTGGGCTGCCATCTATGGGGTCACACGGAGTCGGACACGACTGAAGTGACTTAACAGAGAGAGACAGGGGGAAAAAATGGAAATGGTGACAGACTTTATTTCCTTGGGCTCCAAAATCACTGTGGACAGTGACTATAGCTATGAAATTAAAAGATGCTTGCTCCTTGGAAGAAAAGCTATGGCAAACCTATACAACATCTTAAAAAGAAGAGATACCACCTTGCCAATGTAGGTCCCTACAGTCAAAGCTATGGTTTTTCCAGTAGTCATGTATGGATGTGAGAGTTGGACTATAAGGAAGGCTGAGCATTGAAGAACTGATGCTTTTGAATTGTGCTGGAGAAGTCCCTTGGACAGCAAGGAAATCAAACCAGTCAATCCTAAAGGAAATCAACCCTGAATGTTCATTGGAAGGACTGATACTGAAGCTGAAGCTCCAATACTTTGGCCACCTGATGTGAACAGCTGACTCACTGGAAAAGACCCTAATGCTGGGAAAAATTGAGGGAAGGAGGAGAAGGGGGCGACAAAGAACAAGACGGTTGGAAGGCATCCGTGGACACAAGTTTGAGCAAACACCAGGAGATAGCGAAGGACAGGGAAGCTTGGTGTGCTGCAGTCTATGGACCTGCAAAGAGTTGGACAGGATTCAGTGACTGAACAACAAAAACAGTAAAGAAATCTCTCATTTCTTCCTATTGCTTGGGAAAGAAATCTCAACACCGATCTCAGTTTCTCTCTCTCTCACCCCACACATCTACTCATACACTGGTGAGTCAAGCCCCCATATAGCTCTCATCTATCACACTTCTCCACACTATTCTGTCACAGCTTTACTTTAGGAGTGTAGAATTTCTTACCTGGGTTTCTGCATCAATGTCCTCATGAGTACTCCTATCTGCTTTCTTCCCCATGGTTTCTGCAAAGAAGATGGATTAGATGGAGAAATGACTAGAAGGAGAGTCCACATACTAGACTTTTATTTTTGTTATTATTCTTACTACCCAATTTTTCAATATTTCCAGTTTGAGAGAAATTCCCCACCGCAATTAAAGGGGGACATATTTTTGTTCTCCCCACTTTCCAGTGCCTAAGGGATGGGCACACAATTTAGGGTACACTAATTTGACATGCACACTCAGGGTACTTTTTTCAGCAGGGCCAGCACTTGTGGTGACATCCTAAACATGCTGTTCTGATACATGACCTTGACTGAGGTCCCAGCTGACTGGGCTCCTTTGGCTCGCCTGCATTTTCTGAATCATGTCCTCCAATTAGCCTGTTGATTCTCTAAGTATTCTGAAACCTGTATGAAAGATTCTCTTCTGCTTGAGTTAGCCACATTGTCTTTTTCTATTGCTTACAACTAAAACTCTCACTGATATAAACCAGTTAATAATAGTTTAATTGTTGTGATAATTTAGGATCAAAGGGAACAGTACCTGAATTTGAGCAAGGCTGTCATGATGGACAGGAGAAGAGAGAGTAGAAGGAGTTAAAATTCATAACATAAATTCAAAGTGGGATAAAGAGAATAAAGAGTCAAAAAGGATGGGTTTTAGCCTGGATAAATGAGGTTTTTCCAGTTTCCAAATACAACGGAAAAGAGAGAAATGATAATAATAAAGGAGCTGGGCAGACAAGGAAGGGAGTATATTTGGGGTTGGGGTGATGGGAATAGTTACCATTCTATAAAAGCTGAGCTTGAGACTTTAAGATGATGTTATGGGAGACATAGAGCAGACAGATGGATAGAAGTATGAATCTGTGAGAAAATGTCAAGGATAAAGATAGAGAATTGAAGTCATCAGGAACTGAAATCATGAGAGGAAATGAGATCACTCTGGAAGAGTTCACAGCATGAGAACAGTGGGTCGAGGATGGACATCTGGAGAATACCATAATTTAAGAGATGAGCTTAGGAAGAAAAGCCTAGAAAATAAATCACATCATGTTGGACCATGGTTTCTTTCTTGATGAGACAATATGACTTCAATTACTCTTTCTAGTTTCCCTGGGCATGTAGAGCCCCTTGAAAATCATTTACTTGTCTTTGGCAGCTCCTTCTCGATGAGTAATGATATCAAATAATTATCACCTGCCTGAAATTTCTAATCCAAGATTCAGGCCCTACATCCTTATGTTGGCAACCTCTACCTACAAGGTTTGAAAAATAATGCACTCCCTCGACATTGTAGACAATTTTTTCAGAGGGCAGTCTCTACAAGCAGCACACAGAAGGGACTAGCGATCTGTCACTAGCATTCCCATATACATCTATTCTTTATGCAGGCTTTCTCCATTTTTCCCTAAGACCACCTTAAGTATATGGATTCTAAAAGAAACAGGTCACTCAGTTAGGATCTACTTGATCAACAAGGGACTCTCCCAGCTCCTTCCTTGGTTTTTTAACCCTATTTTTTTTTTCTCAAATCAAACCAATACCACTGGTTAAAGATGCAACTATGTTGACATACAAAGCTGTTAACAATTATAAAACCACCTATCCACCTTTCTCTTAGTTTCCACTGGCCTCCTTGGATTTAATTACTGCTGCCACCCAGCCAGCTTTAGTTGGTGTACAAGAGGTGATAAGAAGGAAAATGAATCTACGTTCAATTCTTCCATCTTTCCCTTGCCTTGAGGTTGAGGAAGATGGAGAAAAGATTGTATTCTATAGAGTTATGATGGTTAATTTTATGTGTCAAACTTATTGGACTAAGAAATACCCAGATAATTCAATGCCTCTCAGTGTGCTCAGTCGTATCTGAGTCTCTGCAGCCCCATGGACTGTAGCCCTCCAGGCTCCTTTGTCCATAGAATACTGGAATAGGTTGCCACTTCCTACTCCAGGAGTGTTGGTCTTTAGTACAGACCAGAACCTGGTGGACCAGAGTCGATGAAAAGAAAGAGAGAAAAAGAGAGAAAGAGGCTAGTATTCCCTGGGTTACACAGAAAACCAATAAAGCCCTAGGACAGGGCTTGTACTGCTCACGGAGGCACAGGGTGTCCTCTCAAAGAGGTCTTGAAAGCCCGGGCAGGAAAGTGAGCTCAGCAGGTTTCTATGCTCCAGAGAATTAGTCAGAGGGAGAGAGAGAAAGAGAAAGAAAGAACGACACAGGGACCCAAGTCTCTAGTGGAACAAGGGTATTTTATTAGCAGAAATGCAGGCTTATATATCTTTAGTAAAATGATTACTCAGCCATTACAAAGGATGAAATCCTATCAACTGCAACAAAATGGATAGTCTAATACATACAAAGTCACTGACACTGAGAAGAGTCATTGAAGGGAGTTACTGAAAGGAATCCAAGCAGGTACCCCTTCCCATGATCTCAGTCCTAAGAACTGCATGCAGCTCTACTCGTTCCCAGAATAGGAACTGATAAGGAACAGAGAATCCTTGAGAAACAGCACACAAAGGAAGAAAACTACAACATATTGGATTCCTTACAGCTGAATGTCCCCTGACACAGGAGATCTTCCTGACCCAGGGATCGAACCTGTGTCTCTTGCATCTCCTGTGTTGGCAGGCAGATCCCTAACCACTAGTGCCACCTGGGAAGATTGCTCTCACCAATGCAGATGGGCATCAGCCAATCTGTTAAGAGCCTGAATAGAACAAAAGAGCAAAGGAAGGGCAAACGTGCTTCCTGCTTGGTCTGGGACACCCATCTCCTGCTGTGAGACATCAGCACTCCTGATTCTCAGGTCTGGACTAGAACTGTACTTCTTGCTCTCCTACACCTCAAGCCTGAAGATGGCAGACCCTGGGATTTCTTAATAGTGAGCTCATTCAGTCATATGAGACAATCTCTCACAATAAATCTGTTTCTGTATATCTGTGTATACACTACTGCTTCTGTTTCTCTGGAAAGCCCTAATACAAGGACCAAGATAGGACTCTCTGTTACTGTAATTCTCTGTTACTATCCAATGCAACAGGAAAAAATGAGAAAGAAAACAATAAGCTAAGAGTCAATACATAGGACCATGATTTGTGGACTATAAACGCATGTAAGAATATAAAGTTCAGGGTGTAAGAATATCAAGTTCAGGGTATTAGGTTAAAATAAAAGTTCAAAAATAAAATAAAAGTTCAAATCACAAAGGTAAGAGTTTAGCTTAATATTGGGAGAAGGAGTAGTCCTGGGGATTGACAAGAATCAGAAAAATTTTACAATTTATAGAAAGATGTAAGGTAAGGTTTGCGGAGAAGGCAATGGCACCCCACTCCAGTACTCTTGCCTGGAAAATCCCACAGATGGAGGAGCCTGGTAGGCTGAAGTCCATGGGGTCACTAAGAGTCGGACATGACTGAACGACTTCACTTTCCCTTTTCACTTTCATGCATTGGAGAAGGAAATGGCAACCCACTCCAGTGTTCTTGCCCGGAGAATCCAGGGACTGGGAAGCCTGGTGGGCTGCCATCTATGGGGTCACACAGAGTTGGACACAACAGAAGTGTCATAGCATTAGCATATTAGTAACTAATAATTGAACTAGATCCACTGATTTGACTATTTGTAAGCCATTCACTGCAGATGGTGACTGCAGCCATGAAATTAAAAGATGCTTACTCCTTGGAAGGAAAGTTATGACCAACCTAGAGAGCATATTGAAAAGCAGAGACATTACTTTGCCAACAAAGGTCCGTCTAGTCAAGGCTATGGTTTTACCTGTGGTCATGTATGGATGTGAAAGTTGGACTGTGAAGAAGGCTGAGCGCCTAAAAATTGATGATTTTGAACTGTGGTGTTGGAGAAGACTCTTGAGAGTCCCTGGGACTGCAAGGAGATCCAACCAGTCCATTCTGAAGGAGATCAGCCCTGGGATTTCTTTGGAAGGACTGATGTTAAAGCTGAAACTCCAGTACTTTGGCCATCTCATGTGAAGAGTTGACTCATTGGAAAAGACTCTGATGCTGGGAAGGATTGGGGGCAGGAGGAGAAGGGGACGACAAAGGATGAGATGTTTGGATGGCATCACTGACTCAATGGACGTGAGTCTGGGTGAACTCCGGGAGTTGGTGATGGACAGGGAGGCCTGGCATGCTGCAATTCATGGGGTCATGAAGAGTCGGACACGACTGAGCAACTGAACTGAACTGAAGCCATTTATGTCCTTGTCAATAGCTGTGTCTGTAAAGTGACAAGGATGGAAAGCAGAAATCAGTGGGTTGTCAAGTAGACAAAAGAAAAATTGCAGAGATCAAGCAAACATTACATTTTCAACAACTGCAGTTGTAAATAGAAAAATAATAAAATGATAGCTAGGAGGAGACAGAAGCTAAGCTTTCATCTTTTCCTTTTCAGAAAGAGATGTGAGCACTGAATATGTTTTTCTATGATGTGACAAATAGGAAATTCAACTTGAATTGCTTAAACAACTAAAGTTATTTATTGAGTCTTTAAAGTAAAATGACCTAGAAGTACAGTCAGCTTTAAGACTGGTTTGATAAATTTCTGTTTCTCTAGTAAAAATGAATCACTAGAGTCAGCAGTGGGATCAACTTCCTTGGAACTCACTGTTTCCCCAGTGAGAGACTGTTGATGAGAGGAGGGAAAAGGAAGTCTTAGATGCTAGAGAAATCCAAAAGGTGATTCCATTTCACTCCACACCTTTGGTTACAACAGCTGACATCCAAATACACCTTTCCACCTTTCTGGGACTTCCCTGATGGGCCAGTGGCCAAGACTCTATGCTCTCAATGTTTCCTAGTCAGAGAACTAGATCTCACGTGCCGCAACTGTATTCACATGTTGCAACCAAATATTCCGCATCCCACAAAGAGGATGGAAGATTCCAGGTGCCACCACTAAGACTTGGCACAGTCAAATTAATATTTTTTAAAAAGAAGAAGAAGACAAAATAAAGATAACTAAAGATAACAGATATCACACACACACACACAAATACACCTTTCATCTGAGATGCACACTTTCAAAAATATCAGGGAAACATTTCCTACTTCCCCAAATGAAGTGAACTCAAACACCTTTCAAGTTACTGCCTCTAGGACAAGCCCAGGGTCTCTGTGGCAGGGGCAATCTTTTCCAAAAGGAAGGGTTCAAGGGTCTACAGCTAACTAAGCAGCTGCCTACCACATAACATTCAGCATCTACTAGCAGAGGGAGAACAATATCATTGGAATAAAACCTCCCACATGGGGGACTTCCTGGTGGTCCAGTGGCTAAGACTCCATGCTCTCAATGCAGAGGGCCTGGGTTCAATCCCTGGTCAGGAAACTCGATTCCACTTGCTACAAACAAGACTGAAGATCCTGAGTGCCACAACTAAGACCCGACACAACTAAATATATATATATATAAAGCCCTCCCACTTGGAGAGAAAGAAGAATGGAAGTCAACATGGCTCTCTACTCATTCTTTTTTTTTTTTTCATTTCATTTTCATTTCATGCACATTTAGTCGTGTCCGACTCTGTGCGACCCCATAGACGGAAGCCCACCAGGCTCCCCCGTCCCTGGGATTCTCCAGGCAAGAACACTGGAGTGGGTTGCCATTTCCTTCTCCAATGCACAAAAGTGAAAAGTGAAAGTGAAGTCGCTCAGTCGTGTCCGACTTTTTTTTTTAAGAACTATTTATTTCTGGCTGTGCTGGGTCTTTATTGCTGTGCAGGCTTTTCTCCAGTTGCAGCAAGCAGAGGCTACTCTCTAGTTGTGGTGCTCGGGCTTCCCATTGCAGTGACTTACCTTGTGCAGCATGGGCCCTAAAGCACGTGGGCTTCAGTAGTTGCAGCTCCCGGGCTCTTGAGCATAGGCTCAAGAGTTGTGGCACGTGGGCTTAGTTGCTCCGTGGCATATGGGGTCTTCCCAAATCTGGGATCGAACCCACATCTCCTGCATTGGCAGGTGGACTCCTTACTAAGCCACCAAGGAAGCCCCTCTACTTATTCTTAAATAGAACAGTTCCTAGAACAGCTGTTTCACTGTTCATTTCTCTCCCCGGCAACACCACAAGCGGACAGTGGAATGGCGGCTTTGTCTGACAGCTGGCTCCTCTAGCAGTCAACAATTTTTAAAAAGTTGGATTACAATTTAATTTTATTAAAATTTTAATTTTCTTGTTGGAAAAAAAAAAAAAAAAACTTCTCAAAGTGTGAACTTGAGGGTCTAAGAATAGATGGGGTTGAGCAGATAAAAGTTATTTTTAACCAGGCTTCCTTGGGTTTTACTGGTAATACTGCTCTAAAGAAAGTGAGAAAGATTCTTACCGATTTGTTTCTACCCTGTAACAGGGCTAGTAGTTAAAGCCATAGATGTTATCTGATTAGAGTTGTTAAACCCAGACCTGAGCCTAGACGCTTCTGTTTACAAGTTTCCAAGTAGCCCAGCTTTGGTTTCTCCCATACTCCTAACTCTCAGTGTAATAGTTTTCACCCAAAATTATAAGACTGAGAAGCAAATCTAATGGGTCCCTTGCCTCCTGGATGGGGCAAGACCAAGAAGGCTCAACAGAGGACCTGGAGAAAGGTTGGTAAATCAGGTGCCTCCTGTACCCTATATCTATCTCTCACCAAGTCCCCTCTCTCCCTGCTTCTGCTTATACTAACCTCAGCTTGGGGCCAGGAATTTGGTATTTCCAACCCTAGGATAAGCCAGATAACCAGATTTCAAGTTATGCTTGATAATACTCTGCAGGCAGAAGACAATCTTTAACAAAATATCCTTTCTCCTCTCACCTTCTATGAGGCCTAATTTCAAAAGAAGTCTATCTCATTATTATCACAGACAGTACAGAACATTAAATGAAGACTTCAAAACACTTTAGCATTCTGACCTTTCTTACATGATCCTTATCGCAAAGTTCAACAGGGCATAGTTTTAAAAACTCCTGTGTAATTATAAAAACTCCTTTATAACTACAAATAAGAAAAGCCAAGTGTCCAGCACAAGGCAGAGAACAGAGCAATTCACCACCTCTTCCTTCATTGTTTCACCCAGTTCCACATTTTTACTCACAACATCCTATTTTCTACCACTGAATTCAACAGCAGCCTAAATCAGTAAGACTCATTATGTTGCAACAATAAAGGTGGGCATGCTTTCTCGGGTTTTGGTTTTGGTTTCAGTTTGCTTATCTCATGTATTTGAAAAAGTTCAGAGACAGAACAGCCCTCAGTTAATTTGTGATCTGGGCTCCATTTCTCTGGCTCTCTCTTAGGTCTGCTCATCTCTAGGCAGGAACTTCATCTCCTGGGCTAATACCCCTAATGGCAAGAAAAGGTATTCAGCCTTCACCTCTGCATAGCACAGAGATCTGATTTCCAGAATATTGTGTCTTTTCACATATTTACTACTGAACTAATCTCTAGGTTCAAGTGGGGAACATGAGGTGAACGATGAAACCTCAGCAACATTTTTCAGAACTGAATTATCTATTCAAGAGCCACACAGATTTGCAAAATCAGAAACTGGAAGCTGTGGAAGTTGCAATAAAACTATAGATTTGGGGGACAATTAAATAATGCCACTATAGTATTCAAAAAGGAGAAATGGAAGATTTTGTAAAGCAGAAATTATTCAAAGGAGAAAGATCCTCTCATTGAAACAAAAGATTAATCTAAACCAAAATGAAAAGGATTATCTTCAGGTAGAAGAAAGACATTGCATATTGAAACATATTAATTAATTAATACTCCAAATGGTATTTTACATTAATCACCACTGCCTGCATTTCCAAAGTCAACCTGTCTTGCCTGGAAACAGACGTTTTTTGAATTCTGTTTCAATTGAAACTTTTATTGACATAATTGTAGACTCACATGCAGTTATAAAAAATAAAAAACAAAAAAGAGGTAAAGTGTACAGCTTAACCAGTTTCTCCAACAGTGACTTTTTAAAAATTATAGTGGAATATAGTAGCAGGATATTTACATCGATACAATCCATCACCTCTCTTGGATTTTGAAATCAATTGAAGACAATCAAATTGATTCATAATTTAGAAGGAAAAACATAAAGTTCAATTAAGGAAGTGTTTGTCTGATGGCCTCTACTGCTTTTGAGAAAAATGGCTATCATCAGATAATGAAGTATGTGGGGAAAACTGTGAAGAAAGAAGTTTGCAATAAAACATACAGAGAAATATCAGAATTTTTCAAGAAAATACTTGCAGACGTAGTAGTCTACATTCAAACACTGCTCGCCTGTGTGCTTTGTCGCTCACTTGTGTCCAACTCTTTGTGACCCTATGGACCGTAGCCCACCAGGCTTCTCTGTCCATGGGGATTCTCCAGGCAAGAATAGTGGAGTGGGTTGCCATGCCCTCCTCCAGGGGATCTTCTCAATCGAGGAATCAAGTCCATGTCTCCTGTGTCTCTTGTATTGCTGGTGAATTCTTAACCTGCTAAGCCATCAGGGAAGCCTAGTGCTCTTTTATTTGAAGTTTGTATATCTGTTGTGCTTTTCTAGGAACAACCCTGAGAACAGGTGATAAAAGAATTGTGACAGCATTTCAGAGGGGGTTGCTCTTAAATCAAGGTGATTAAAACGGATTATTTCTAAGTTTCCATGATTTATAGTTACTTAAATTACTTTGCCTTGATTAAAAGTTCTTCAAACATGTAGTCAAATTAATTAAAAATAGCACTGTATTTTAGTGCCAAAATAAATGTAAAGAGTGAGAAATAAAAACTCTAACATGAATGAGGTTTGGCAAAACAACCTTAAACAAAATGTGAGAACTGACAAGTGAATTTCTCATCCAATGTAGGATACTGTAGAAAGCTTTGTGCTGCTTTATCAAAGAATCTGAATGCATCTATAGATATGAACATTCTGAGCCTCCAATAGAATTTTTAAAATTTATTTATTTTTATTTCTTTGGCTACATCAAGTCTTTGTTGTGGCATGAGGGATCTTGGTTGTATCATGCAGGCTTTTTCGTTGTAGTTCACGGACTCTTAGTTGTGGCTCTTATGTGCTGTGTACTATGCTTAGTCACTCAGTCGTGCCCCACTCTTTGTGACCCCATGGGCTGTAGACCACCAGGCTCCCCAACTATGGGGATTCTCCAGACAAAAGTACTGGAGTGAGTTGCCATGCCCTCCTCCCAGGGATCTTCCCAATCCAGGGACTGAACCCAGGTCTCCTGCATTGCAGGTGGATACTTTACCATCTGAGCCACCAAGGAAGCCCAAGAATTCTGGAGTGGGTAGCCTATCACTTCTCCAAGGGATCTTCCCAACCCAGGAATCAAACCAGCATCTACTGCACTGCAGGTGGATTCTTCACCAGGGAAGTCCAGTTGTGGCTTTTGAACTCAATAATCATAGCATGCAGGCTCTCTAATTGTGTCAGGCTTAGGTGCTCCGCAGCATGTGGGATGTTAGTTCCTCAAACAGGAATCAAGCCTGCATCCCAGCATTGCAAGGTGAATTCTTAATGACTGGACCATCAGGAGAGTCCCCATATTGATTCTATATTTTCCCAATTTCATATCTTTAAAATGTCTTTCTAGATTACTTATCCAAAGCGTTTATTGAAATTATTATATGTTTGGCAGTCTCCTGGATCCTGGGGTCTCAGTTCAGTTCAGTCGCTCAGTTGTGTCCAACTCTTTGCAACCCCATGAATCTCAGCACACCAGGCCTCCCTGTCCATCACCAACTCCTGGAGTTCACTCAGACTCATGTCCATCAAGTCGGTGATGCCATTCAGCCATCTCATCCTCTGTCATCGCCTTTTCCTCCTCCCCTCAACCTGGGAAGCATCAGTCTTTTCCAATGAGTCAACTCTTCGCATGAGGTGGCCAAAGTACTGGAGTTTCAGCTTTAGCATCATTCCTTCCAAAGAAATCCCAGGGCTGATCTCCTTCAGAATGGACTGGTTGGATCTCCTTGCAGTCCAAGGGACTCTCAAGAGTCTTCTCCAACATCACAGTTCAAAAGCATCAATTCTTTGACGCTCAGCCTTCTTTACAGTCCAACTCTCACATCCATACATGACCACAGGAAAAATTATAGCCTTGACTACACGGACCTTTGTTGGCAAAGTAATGTCTCTGCTTTTGAATATGTGATCTAGGTTGGTCACAACTTTTCTTCCAAGGAGTAAGCATCTTTTAATTTCATGGCTGCAATCACCATCTGCAGTGACTTTGGAGCTCAGAAAAATAAAGTCTGACACTGTTTCCACTGTTTCTCCATCTATTTGCCATGAAGTGATGGGACCAGATGCCATGATCTTCATTTTCTGAATGTTGAGTTTTAAGCCAACTTTTTCACTCTCCTCTTTCATCTTCATCAAGAGGCTTTTTAGTTCCTCTTCACTTTCTTCCATAAGGGTGGTATCATCAGCATATCTGAGGTTATTGATATTTCTCCCAGCAATCTTGATTCCAGCTTGTACTTTTTCCAGTCCAGCGTTTCTCATGATGAACTCTGCATATAAGTTAAATAAGCAGGGTGACAATATACAGCCTTGATGTACTCCTCTTCCTATTTGGAACCAGTCTGTTGTTCTACTGGGGAGCAAAACAGACATAGTTCCTCCACTCTTAAGTTTACATAAATGCAAAGGGGTAGGGCAGAAAATTTTAGGGAGAAACAAAAATTTTTTCCCAAAACTTTTTAAAATCTGAAAGAATATTTGAGCAAAACTCTACATCTTCCTATTAGGATAGACTCTTCTAACTGTTAATATCATTTAATTATGTTTAGGAACACTCACATACCACCTGGGTTTGTGTGGCTCTTTAAGGCAGGCCTTGCCTCCAACCTGACTCCACATGGTTTCAGTGGTTTTCAGGAAACCTTACAATGTTGGCCCTACACAGCAGTTTCAGTTGAATTACTTTTCCCAACATCTGTCTGTCATTGTATTGAACCAATAGCAACAGTAGTTCCCCTCCGCAAAGCATTTAGGAATGTAGCAGATTTAACTGAAGATGGGGGAAGATATATAAGAGGTTTTACATTCAAGCAGGGCATCCATTCAAACTCAATGCTGCATGCACGTTACTCAGAAGTCCTTTGCCTACTGTAATGGCTATAATTTTTTGTTTTCCTCAAGACCATTTTATCCAATTTAGGACTTCAACCTGAACCAGCTCTCTGGCCTTTCCTTCCTCATGTGGTCCTTTCTCCCCTTTAGCCATTCTTTGTGTGTAACCTTTGATGTTCCTCACTCTTTTCAGCCTCTTGTCCAAATTTAGTGGTAGACCTACCTTTACACAATCCAAATTTATCAGATTTTGTATCATCCTGCTCCTCTGGAATGTGACTATGGTTCTCAATAGCAAATCTGCCCTTCTGTTATTACACTATGAGATATTTTCATTGTAGACTTGTACTTTGTAAAGAAAGAGTTGCTTCCATAGACTTCTAGGTGAAACGTGAAAAATGCATGAGAGGCATTCGGTGACTGAGAGCAGGGCCGAGGACAGCAGAAGTTACTCTGTGCACAAGAGAGTTAAAAATAAGCACTCAAAACACATCAGGTAGCAGTACAATAAGTTAAAATTTGTCCTCAACGTGAGCCCTGCCACTCCATGGTTTGTTTTGTTTTTGGATACTCTGTGCCTCAAGTGAAAAGTAAGAATAGAAAAGCCTCACTCACTCTGGGTGACATCCCTCAGAGTATAGGGTGTGAAGATATGACAACCCAACACTACTTCAGAAGAAAGCAAGTTTAGGGCAGGGAGGGCTGATGGTAAGTCATGTGGATGAATTAAGAGTCAGACTTGGTTGCAAATAACAAAGAACCAAACAATGATCAAAGGAAGGGTGAACGTCTCTCAGATAACAAGAATCTCACTGCCCTAGGAATCCAGATGCTTTTACTTTTCTGTTCTGTTCTTTAGCCTGTCACTCTCACCCTCATGGTTCTAAAACAACTGCTAAACCTTTGGCATCACAGACAAGGGAAAAAAAGCGTGTAGAAGGAAGGATAAAAATCCCTTTCCTCTAGGTTTGCCTTTTAATTTGGCAAGAAGAGGAGGGAAGGTCTCCTTCACAACTTCCTTCCCCACCTACTTGCCTAGAACTACATTATATCAGTACTCTGGCTTATAGGAGATGGGAACTTTTTTAATTGATTTATTTATTTGGCTGCACCAGGTCTCAGTTGCAGCACTTAGGACCTTTAGTGGCAGTATGTGGGATCTAATTCCCTGATCAGGGATTGAACCTGGGTCCCCTGCATTGGTAGCATGGAGTTTTAGCCACTGGACCACCAGGGAAGCTCTAGGAGATGGGATCTTGAGTGTGCTTTTTTTCTCTCGATTTTATAGGAAAAGTCAAGAGAGAAGGAGTTTGGAATGGGTGTTGACAGAGTTAATCTATTTGCACAACTAGAGTGGAAATGAGTAAGAATCCCTCACTACTCCAAGAGCCAAGGAAAGATTTGCCCAGTGAAGTGGTCAGATGCTCATCTGAAAGGCATATTCATCTCAGGGATTCACATATCTACTTAGGAACAATAATTTTGACATACAGTGATATCAAATGAGGTGAAAGGTATTCCTGCTCAAGTGACTTGATAAGTTCATGATGTTGATATGGTACATCTTCCCAGTAATTAAAATATATGTATGTATGTATTTTGTGTGTGTGTGTGTGTGTGTGTGTGTGTATACAGAAGGAAGAAGGGGACAAGGAAAAGAGAGAGGACGGGAAGTCATTCCATGGAGGTAGAAAACCTTGCACTTTACTCAGCAACAAGACAAGCTGGAATTGTATTTCAAATACTCCCAAGTATTAGGAAATAAGAGCATGGAACTGGGCTGTATTCCATACAAGCTAATCTGGAGAACACAAAAGAATTAATGGATTATGGTTTTACATAAATAATCACATTAACTCCGACCTACAGCAAACTTGGACACACATTTGTTGGTTAAGTAACTTCATTAAGTTTTGTATTTTTAAAAAAGCATAGGTTCTAATCATTTTTTTCCAGAAAATTTCAGATAAGTGCAGCAAAAGACTGATGGACATGGATAGCCAGACATATATTGATAAGTATTTTAATAATTTACTACCATGAAGTTTGAAAGCCATCCCTGTTTCACAGATTTAATCTAGGTGCCAAAACAAAATTAACCAAAGTAGAGACAAGTTGTGTTACAGTGGTTAAGACTGTTTGCTTCAACTACAAGTGGTAAGAGTTCAATGCCTGGTTGTAGAACTAAGGTCTCACAGGCCCTGTGGTGCAGCCAAAAAAAAAAAAAAAAAAAAGTCTTCATCACACACAAAAAAATTTTAATGCAAAATTTCTGATGTTAATTTCTGCTTTTGAATGAACACCAATAATATTCCCACCACTCTAAACAATATATTTTTATAGGAGCAATTGTTCCAATTTTTCTTAGATTCCAATATTTCAAAAGCTCTAGACATGATCTTGAAAATGGGTACTTCCATAATACTAAGACTCTTTTTAATAAAGACATGCATATAATGGTGGGTCAGAACATAGGAACAATATAATTTCACATGAACACTTTGGAGATTCATCACTCATAACAGGAGAATTTGAGGGGGGCGAAATAGCCATGGAAGGAATTAATTTGCTTTGTTGAACCTATTCTATCAGGTAAAGGAAAAGACTAACTTGGGTTATTATTGAAATAATCTAGGTCTTCCAAAACCAAAAAATAAAGACAATTATTTTCCTTGATTCAGTTGAAAAGTAAAAGCACTGCATGGGAATATCTCAACTTTAAGTAGCTTTAAACAGTGTTCTTAATAATTTTTAGTGATTATAAATAATATTCATCAATCTAAAACTTCTAGAGGTATGTCTTAAGGAAATATCCTATAATGCTGGCAATTCCATTTGCAGATACATTTACTGCAGTGGTTTTTTTTCATTTATTAAACACATTACTTGCAGACTAAAAACCTGGCACTGCTGGTCTATGCATCAGGAATACAGAGGTAAATAAAACCCAAAAGTTTGTCCTTGTGGAATTCCTTCTAGTTGGGGGGTAGGCGCATTAGACATAAATACATGCATACAAATATAGGTACATATAATACATTAAATGGTGACAGATACTAAGGAGAAGAGAAAAATGACATCAATAAATAAAACTGGAGAGATTCTGTGAGTGGGTTGATGTGTTAGTGTTGACAGAGAAAAAGCATGAGAAAGTGGAGTTCAAGTAAAAGCACTCCTGGCAGAAGGTGAGCTGGGAAGGTACAGTGAGACTTCCAGGTTCAACAACCAGAGAAGAGATCAGAAAGGCCAGAATCTGGAGAGACCACATTCCAGGAGATGAACTCAGAGAGGTCCCTGGACACCACATCACCTGGAGTCTCATGAGCCCTCATTAGGACTTTGTCATTACAAACTTGGCCACAACAAACTCTTCAACTGAAATTAACAGTGTATTAAGGAAGAATTCCGGGGAAGGCAATGGCACCCCACCCCAGTACTTTTGCCTGGAAAATCCCATGGACGGAGGATCCTGGTAGGATCCAGTCCATGGGGTCGCTGAGAGTCAGACACGACTGAGGGACTTCACTTTCACTTTTCCCTGTCATGCATTGGAGAAGGAAATGGCAACCCACTCCAGTGTTCTTGCCTGGAGAATCCCAGGGACGGGGGAGCCTGGTGAGCTTCCGTCTATGGGGTCACACAGAGTCGGACACGACTGAAGCGACTTAGCAGCAGCAGCAGCAAGGAAGAATTCATATTTTTTCAGGATGATGAGCCATGATAGTGATATTCATACAAATGTGTGTATGAATATTTCCTAAAGACATTGGAAAACCTCGTGATAGAATGTTAGGTGAATGAAGTTGCATATACTATAAAGTTCTTTGATTTGGGGATTTTCTTGGTGGTCCAGTGGCTCAAGGGCTTCCCTGATGATTCAGTGGTAAAGAATCCATCCATCCGCCAATGCAGACGATACAGGTTCCATGCCTCGATTGAGAAGGTCCCCTGGAAAAGGAAACGGCAACTGACTCCAGTATTCTTGCCTGGGAAATCCCATGGACACAGGAGTCTGGCAGGCTGCACTCCATGGGGTCACAAAAGACTCGGACACTGCTTAGCAACTAAACAACAGCAACCAGTGGTTCAAACTGCAGGGCTTGCAGGCTTGGTCCCTGATGGAGGAACTAAGATCCCACATGACACGTGGCATGGCCAAAAGAAGTCTGATTTTAATTATCTTTAAAAAATAAAAAAGGCTAAAGACAATCATTAAACTAAATGTATTAACATGTAAAATAGCAAGTGGTAAGATTATGAATGTTTTGCTTTCATTAATTTACTTTTTTCCCAATTTTCTTCAATGTGCATATAGAACTTTCATAACCAGAAGAAAATTTCAGGTAATTTTTGAAAAGTAAATAAATTTTTTTTTATATTTACTTAGCTGCACGGGGTCTTAGTTGCAGGATGTGGAATCTAGTTCCCTGACCAAGAATTGAACCTGGGCCCCCTGCATTGGGAGCAGAGTCAGCCACTGAACCACCAGCAAAGTCCTGAAAATTAGATAAATTTTTAAAAGGTGTGAGGCCCTGAAGTAACTGGCTCTCTACAGCCATGTCTCTAGGAAAGTTGTAACTGCGTAACCCAGTTTTAGCAGCTCTGGCCTCCCTCTACCTGTATCATATGAGTGGTCACATTTTTCCTAGTGACTGTCTTCCGTGCTAACATTTTAATTATGTGGAGAAATATCTGAAGAAAAAAAATAAATAAAACCTGGTTCTTGGCAAAGACTAACTATTTAGTGCTTAAGGCAAGCACAGGCTCAATTTTGAGGCTGGATCTGAGGGAACTTTCTTCACAGTTTAGAGAAGAATGCAAGATTCCTGGCATGGAACTGCTTATTTTTCTAAATGGAAGGGATTTGTTACAAGAGACAATATAGAATCTCCCACAGACCCAAGGAGGAGGCTTCCAATGAGATCTATACCTAATGGTGGGCTAGATGTACTTGTATCTAGCAGCCAGCCTCCTCCTGTTTCAGGGCATGTTGATTTCCAAAATGACAGGGGTGAGGAGAGGGGCAGTAGGAGAGGAGAAAGCATGAAGCAATCCACTTGCAGACATTGCTTCAACCCAGGTTAGGTTCATATCACCTCAAGCGCTATTTGGTAATAGATCTTGTTAGCAACCCTTCTCAAAGGGGAGGAAGGAATGGTGTTGAAAAGTGTAAGCATATTTTAAAAATAACTTTGATCAGGGCTAATGAGGAAACACATCATAAATTTAGCCCAAGGAGACACAGGTTTACACAATATCACATCAGCATTGTACACTTTGCGATGGACTTGGTGACCCAAGGGGGACTTGGGCTAAAGAAGGGCAGAAACAGGGACAAGGACACAACATGGTGGAGGGGCCCCAGTGACAGAGTATTTACAGAGGAACATCCACACAAACCATGTATATTACATTTAATTCTCTACTTCACCTCGTATAAATGGATGCAACATTAAAGTCTGTTGACCTTCCTTCTGAGTACAATTAAAATAGTAGTTTATAACTATAAAATCCTCAGTGTCGTCCCACTTGCCATTCGACATGTTCTGATTAATTCATCATTCATTGGGTCCAAAACTATCCTTATTACCACTGAAATGGAATCATCATAAGATATTTCTAACAAACCATCAAAATTTTTAAAAAGAAAATACGAATGTGACACTGAGGCTGACAGGGATGATGATAATCAAATTCTATTTGATCTTTGTAAAATGTGTCTTTGGTCTTGTATGCAAGGTGCTGAAATTAAGCTCTCATGCTAGATCTTTTCAGGTTGTATTTTAGAGGACTTAAGAGTTCAATGAGTAAGCTGATGCTGAAGTTACCATGCCTTTTCAGTTAACAAGTCAGGTTTTCTTTAATAAAAATAGTAAAGTCTTTTATCTCCTCAATATAAGGTGAGGAAAATAAGAGTTGTCATTTTCTAATTTAAACATAAATATGTATACACATATCCAATCCAAATTATGAATATCAGAGATCAGATTTGTCTATATTCAATAGAACATGTCTTGGTAGTGGTTTAGAAGCTAAGTTATGACTCTGGCAACCCCATGGACTGCAGCCTGGCAGGCTCCTCTGTCCATGGGATTCTTCAGGCAAGAATACTAAAGTGGGTTGCCATTTCCTTCTCCAGAGGATCTTCCTGACCCAGGGACCAAACTCAGGTCACCTGCATTGCAAGCAGATTCTTTACTGACTCAACTATCAGGGAAGCCCTGTATACATACATGTATATATAACTTTATATCATTGCATCTAACACAATAAATCATTGTATATTATTATGTTATATGCCACTAAGGAAAAAAATGGTTCCAATTAAACTATGACACAATTCTTTTTTATCTCTTAGAGTGCTTTATACTTACTGAAAGAACTCTTTTAGACTTTAGATGCAGATTTTTACTGTATATTATTCTTGTGCATGTGTGAAAAAATAGATATTAGCAAAATGCATTTTAGAAAGGTATTTCCAAGTTTTGCATTCAGAGGCTGCTCTTCTCAATCACATTTTGATTCAGCCTCATTGGCACCTGTGACTTTCACATAAGATTCCTTGGTGATATCAAGGCTGTCATACACATTCCTTAAAAGAGCACTCTATCAGTGTCTCAAGACTTTTCTTCCATGATACTGTCCCTCATACTGTAGATTTTCTTGCTGATTCTCTGGATCTTAAACATTAAGTTTCCAAGGAAGAGGTTCAGACCAGTTACATGCAGGTAATTACAACTGTTTCATGACTGTATCAATCTGTTAAGGTGTCTTCCATAATTAGAAGAATCCAAACTTCAGAGATACTAAAATGTAAAAAATAATAAAAGACTTCCCTGGTCATCCAGTGGTTGAAAATCTGCTTGCCAATGCAGGAGACAAGGGTTCCATCCCTGATCCAGAAAGATCCCACATGCCTCAAATCAACTAAGCCCATGTGCCACCATTACTAGGCCAGTTGCCTTGTTCTGCAAAAAAAAAAAAAAAAAAAGCCATCACAATGAGAAGCCCAAACAATTCATTTTAAAAATGTTAAAAAAAAAAAAAAAACAGCTTCTTAGAATTGATGAAACCTGGAAAATGTGTTTCTTTATTTGGTAATCATCACATTTTAAAAATTTATCAAGACTAGTCCCGAAGTGATTTTTTTTTTTTATGGCTATCTAATAAATGAAAAGAAAGTAAAAAGCCTCTTGATAAAAGTGAAAGAGGAGAGTGAGAAAGTTGGCTTAAAGCTCAACATTCAGAAAACAAAGATCATGGCATCTGGTCCCATCACTTCATGGCAAATAGATGGGGAAACAGTGGAAACAGTGTCAGACTTTATTTTTGGGGGGGCTCCAAAAATCACAGCAGATGGTGATTGCAGCCATGAAATTAAAAGATGCTTACTCCTTGGAAGGAAAGTTATGACCAACCTAGATAGCATATTCAAAAGCAGAGACATTATTTTGCCAACAAAAGTCCATCCACTCAAGGCTATGGTTTTTCCAGTGGTCATGTACGGATGTGAGAGTTGGACTGTGAAGAAAGCTGAGCATCAAAGAATTGATGCTTTGGAACTGTGGTGTTGGAGAAGACTCTTGAGAGTCCCTTGGACTGCAAGGAGATCCAACCAGTCCATCCTGAAGGAGATAAGTCCTGGGTGTTCTTTGGAAGGACTGATGCTAAAGCTGAAACTCCAGTACTTTGGCCACCTCATGCGAAGAGTTGACTCATTGGAAAAGACTCTGATGCTGGGAGGGATTAGGGGCAGGAGGAGAAGGGGATGACAGAGGATGAGATGGCTGGATGGCATCACTGACTCAATGGACATGAGTTTGGGTAAACTCTGGGAGTTGGTGACGGACAGGGAGGCCTGGCATGCTGCAATTCATGGGGTCAGAAAGAGTCGGACATGACTGAACTGAACTGAACTAATAAATGCTTAAAAATAAAGAGATACAATAGACATATTGAGAGTTATAAATATAATCCCCTACCTGAAGGATTTCCAAGATTTTCAATTCATAAAAAGTTTCATATTTCATTTGAGATGTATTTCAAATATCAGTAATAATTGCATGCTCACATGACTACAAGCATTACAAAGAAAGGAACAAATTTATTTATAACATATAGTCAGTATAGATTTTGTCCCAAAAGTAAAACAAGTAAAAATTCATGTATGCCCATATCCTGTTAACAACACATTTGATTCCAAGAGTTTATATTAGATTTGAATTTTAATAAATGCTACACTCTTTTCACAACCCAGAGAATCACGATGGTGTGATCACTCACCTAGAGCCCAGACATCCTGGAATGAGAAATCAAGTGGGCCTTAGAAAGCATCACTACAAACAAAGCTAGTGGAGGTGATGGAATTCCAGTTGAGCTATTCCAAATCTTGAAAGATGATGCTGTGAAAGTGCTGCACTCAATATGCCAGCAAATTTGGAATACTCAGCAGTGGCCACAGGATTGGAAAAGGTCAGTTTTCATTCCAATCCCAAAGAAAGGCAATGCCAAAGAATGCTCAAACTACCGCACAATTGCACTCATCTCACATGCTAGTCGGGGAAGGCAATGGCACCCCACCCCAGTACTTTTGCCTGGAAAATCCCATGGATGGAGGAGCCTGGTAGGCTCCAGTCCGTGGGGTCGCTAAGAGTCGGACACGACTGAGCGACTTCACTTTCACTTTTCACTTTCATGCATTGGAGAAGGAAATGGCAACCCACTCCAGTGTTCTTGCCTGGAGAATCCCAGGGACAGGGGAGCCTGGTGAGCTTCCGTCTATGGGGTCGCACAGAGTCGGACACGACTGAAGTGACTTAGCAGCAGCAGCAGTAGCACATGCTACTAAAGTAATGCTCAAAATTCTCCAAGCCAGGCTTCAGCAATATGTGAACTTGGAACTCCCTGATGTTCAAGCTGGTTTTAGAAAAGGCAGAGGAACCAGAGATCAAATTGCCAACATCTGCTGGATCATGGAAAAAGCAAGAGAGTTCCAGAAAAACATCTATTTCTGCTTTATTGACTATGCCAAAGCCTTTGACTGTGTGGATCACAATAAACTGTGGAAAATTCTGAAAGAGATGGGAATATCAGACCACCTGACCTGCCTCTCAAGAAATCTGTATGCAGGTAAGGAAGCAACAGTTAGAACTGGACATGGAACAACAGACTGGTTCCAAATAGGAAAAGGAGTATGTCAAGGCTGTATATTATCACCCTGCTTATTTAACTTATATGCAGAGTACATCATGAGAAATGCTGGACTGGAAGAAACACAAGCTGGAATCAAGATTGCTGGGAGAAATATCAATAACCTCAGATATGCAGATGACACCACCCTTATGGCAGAAAGTGAAGAGGAACTAAAAAGCCTCTTGATGAAACTGAAAGTGGAGAGTGAAAAGGTTGGCTTAAAGCTCAACATTCAGAAAACGAAGATCATGGCATCCGGTCCCATCACTTCATGGGAAATAGATGGAGAAACAGTGGAAACAGTGTCAGACTTTATTTTTCTGGGCTCCAAAATCACTACAGACGGTGACTGCAGCCATGAAATTAAAAGACGCTTACTCCTTGGAAGGAAAGTTATGACCAATCTAGATAGCATGTTGAAAAGCAGAAACATTACTTTGCCAACAAATGTCCATCTAGTCAAGGCTATGGTTTTTCCAGTATTCATATATGGATGTGAGAGCTGGACTGTGAAGAAGGCTGAGCACCGAAGAATTGATGCTTTTGAACTGTGGTGTTGGAGAAGACTCTTGAGAGTCCCTTGGACTGCAAGGACATCCAACCAGTCCATTCTGAAGGAGATCAGCCCTGGGATTTCTTTGGAAGGAATGATGCTAAAGCTGAAACTCCAGTGTTTTGGCCACCTCATGCGAAGAGCTGACTCATTAGAAAAGAGTCTGATGCTGGGAGGGATTGGGGGCAGGAGGAGAAGGGGACGACAGAGAATGAGATGTTTGGATGGCATCACTGACTCAATGGACATGAGTCTGAGTGAACTCCAGGAGTTGGTGATGGACAGGGAGGCCTGGCATGCTGCAATTCATAGGGTCTCAAAGAGTCGGATGTGACTGAGCAACTGAACTGAACTGAACTGATACTCTTTCTTGAAAAAAAATTTACTGTCATTAAATAAGCAGTGAATCTGCAAGCACTTTTCAATACTATAAGTAGTTTAATTAGGGTCATGTTTTACTTAAGAAATACATTTTAAACATATTTATTTAATACCAAATGGGCTTCCCTAGTGGCTCAGTGGTAAAGAATCTGACTGGGGCTAATGCAGGAGACACCCTTGGGCTGGGACTATCCCCTGGAGAAAGAAATGGCAACCCACTCCAGTATTCTTGCCTGGAAAATCCCATGGACAGATGACCCTAGTGGGCTTCAGTCCATGGGGTCACAGAGTCAGATATGACTTAGTGACTAAACAACTATAAAATTTAATACCAATCTTCTGACCATAGTATTTTATAAATTTTATGCTTGCTCCTTGGAAGAAAAGATATGACAAATCTAGACAGCATATTAAGAAGCAGAGACATCAGTTTTTCAATAAAGGTCCATATAGTCAAAGCTATATTTCCAGTAGTCATGTACAGATGTAAGAATTGGACCATAAAGAGGCTGAGTGCCAAAGAATTGATGCTTTCAAACTATGGTGCTGGAGAAAATTCTTGAGAGTCGCTTGGACAGCAAGGAGATCAAACCAGTCAATCCTAAAGGAAACCAACCCTGAATATTCATTGCTGATGAATATAATTCCCTTACAGCAGAAAGCGAAGAGGAATTAAAGAGCCTCTTGATGAATGTGAAAGAGGAGAGTTAAAAAACTGGCTTAAAACTCAACTTTCGAAAAACTAAGATCATGGCCTCTGGTCCCCTCATTTCATGGCAAACAGATAGGGAAACAATGGAAATAGTGACAGACTTTATTTTGGGGGACTTCAAAATCACTGTGGATGGTGACTGCAGCCATGAAATTAAAAGACAGTTGTTCCTTGGAAGAAAAGCTACGGCAAACCTAGACAGTGTATTGAAAAACAGAGATGTTACTTTGCCTACAAATGTCCGTATAGTCAAAGATATGGTTTTTCCAGTAGTCATGTACAGACGTGAGAGCTAGAAAATAAAAAAGCTGAGCACCGAAGAATTGATGCCTTCGAACTATGATGCTGGAGAAACTCTTGAGAGTCCCTTGGACAGCAAGGAGATAAAACCAGTCAATTCTAAAGGAAATCAAAGATGAATATTCACTGGAAGGACTGATGCTGAAGCTCCAATATTTGGCCACCTGATGCAAAGAGCCAACTCATTGGAAAAGACTCTAATGCTGGGAAATATTGATGTCAAGAGGACAACAGGCAACACAGGATAAGATGGCTGGATGGCATCACTGACTCAATGGACATGAGTTTGAGCAAACTCTGGGAAATAGTGAAGGACAGGGAAGCCTGGCGTGCTATAGACCATGGGCAAAGAATCAGACATGACGTAGGGACTGAACAAAGGCAGCAACTCTTAGGTTACTCAAGAACATTCAAAATACTAGTAATGTATAAGATTTACTTCATATTTCACTTTACACATCTCTTAGTGATATTGCATATATCAGGGTTAATAAATTACTACTGCCCACATGCTGAACTTGTAAATAAATTTTATTGGAACACAGCCATGCCTGTTCATTTACAGGCATGTCTCTGGCTGCAAGAGCTAAGTTGTTGAGTAGAAGTAAAGACCGGCTACCATGTAAAGCCAAAAATATTTATTATGCAGCCACTTCCAGAAAAGATTTGCTGCTCCCTGTTGTGCAGCAAGGTGATAGCTTGTAGCTCCCCTTCACACCCTTCACACTACAGGTCACCTTTAAGCTGACTTACTTTCCATTTTAACCATGAGAAAATTAGACTTTCATTTAATTGTAATGTATTGTTTTGTCATAGGGTAATACGTATGAAAATCTTCAAATACTCCTTGAAGTAGAAAGGGAGCTTAACTACAAGGCAATTGTAAAATTTCTTTGTGATCATATGTCAGATGAAGAACTATAACACCATTTCCTTTGCAATTCAATTTACCACCACCAGTACCTGACCCATACTCACAGTGTAACAACTAAGATCTTGGTATAGTCACTTCTACTATATTGTCAGGAAAGAATCTCAACTCATGGCATTCTCAAATGTCAAATATGCTTTTCAAGTGAACAAACTGAAGAACATAGACAAAATTTCCAGTGGCTCCTGTCTTTGTCTGCTCAGCCCTCCTTACCTTCTGGATACATGGTCGATGCCCATAGCCTCAGGATCAAGAATCAGCCTGTGACCTGCTGCTGTTGCTGTTAAGTCGCTTCAGTTGTGTCCGACTCTCTGTGACCCCAGAGACGGCAGCCCACCAGGCTCCCCCGTCCCTGGGACTCTAGACCAATTATAAAGCTTCATCCCCGTGTCCAGAATGATTGATCCAACAGGAGGGAAAATCCCCAAACCTGGCAAATTAAAGTACTTTCCAAAGTAATCTGAAGTTTGAGGAGAGTAGCTTTTTCCAACAGTTTGATCTGAGAACTGTAATTGAGGCCCAAACTTCCATTATCCATTCTTAAACAAGAAAGTCATTAGATTGAGGAGGCCCACATAAATAAACCAAAACCTAAGCCTCTAAGGCCACAGATTATGAAATTGAAACCTAAAGACAACCAGTCACAAACAGCCAATTAGGCTTTTTAAGCTTTCAGTTCAGTTCAGTTCAGTCACTCAGTCGTGTCCGACTCTTTGCGACCCCATGAACTGCAGCATGCCAGTTGGAGAAGGAAATGGCAACCCACTCCCGTGTTCTTGCCTGGAGAATCCCAGGGATGGCAGAGCCTGGCGGGCTGCCATCTGTAGGGTCGTACAGAGTCAGACACGACTGAAGCGACTTAGTAGCAGCAGCAGCAGCAGCAGCAGGCCTCCCTGTCCGTCACCAACTCCCGGAGTTCACCCAAACCCACGTCCATTGAGTCGGTGATGCCATCCAGCCATCTCATCCTCTGTCGTCCCCTTCTCCTGGCCCTCAATCCCTCTCAGCATCAGAGTCTTTTCCAATGAGTCAACTCTTCCCATGAGGTGGCTGAAGTACTGGAGTTTCAGTTTTAGTATCAGTCCTTCCAAAGAACACCCAGGACTGATCTCCTTTAGAATGGACTGGCTGGATCTCCTTGGAGTCCAAGGGACTCTCAAGAGTCTTCTCCAACACCATAGTTCAAAAGCATCAATTCTTCAGCGCTCAGCTTTCTTCACAAGTTTTAGTCAATCAATAATTTGCTTACTTTGCTTCTGCCTTTTCTCTATAAAAGTCTTTTCTTGAGTTGTTGTTGAAGGAGCACTTCTAACTACTTCTGGCTTGGTGCTACCCTGTTCCAACTGATTTTTGCTGACATAAACTCTTAAGATGTTTAATAGACTTCAGTTTTTTTATTGACGTATAGTTGATTTAGGGCTTCCCAGTTGGCACAGTGGTAAAGAACCTGCCTGCCAATGTAGGAGACACACGTTCAATCCCTGGAAGATGCCCTGGAGAAGGAAATGGCAACCATTCCAGTATTCTTGCCTGGGAAATCCCATGGACAGGGGAACCTGGCAGGCTGCAGTCCTTGGGGTTGCAAAGAGTCAGACAGGACTTAGCAACTACACAACAAGATACATAGTTAATTTATAGTACTGTGTTAATTTCAAGTGTACAGCTAAGTGATTCAGTTACATATTTTTTTCATATTATATTCCACTACAGGTTATTATAAGATATTGAATATTGATCCCTGTGCTACACAGTAGGTCCTTGTCGGTTATCCATTTTGTATATAGTAGTTTCTATATTTTAATCTCATACTCCTAATTTATTGCCCCCACTTCCCTTTCCCGTTTGGTAAACATAAGTTTGTTTTCTGTGTCTCTGAGTCTATTTTGTATATAGTGCACTTGTATTATTCCTTTCATTATCTTTTAACATATTTTGAGCTGTGGTTCTAGGTGGCCCAGAAAAAAGAGAGAAATCAAGCCAAATGAGAAGCAGAGATGAGAAGAAGAAGAAACAGAATTCCTAATAAGACTTTAGGTCCCTGATTTCAGTCACTTCTCAAGAACCCCCTTCCTGTCCTTCGATAGTTTAGGTAGAGCAGCCAACAAGATGCTCCTCTTTTTCTTCCAGTAGCTCAGGCAATATCACTTGCAACCAAGATGCTTGACCAACAGGACCAGATAATCACTGGGGAAGGCCACCTATTTCATGGATGTTGATCCCACTGTATCTTCAAGCCAAGGACAACAGAACCTAAAATACCATCCCTATTTTCTTGTAGAAGCTTTTCCTCCATTTTCTTCTTATAGTTTAGGAAACAAACAAAAGATTGGAAAAAAAAAAGGCAGCAAACTATTGGTACAACAACACTTCACCCAATTGACCAGGCAGAAATGTAACCCGCTGTGTTCTCTTCAGAGTGGCTTAACTCTAATCATGCAACCCACCTCTCCCTTTCTTTCTCCTATCTTTCTGTCTCTGCTTCACATCTCATAAATGCTTTATGTCTGAAAGCTTAAAAAGTGATTTATGCAAGATCTGCTATAAGCATTTAGCTCAAGTATCAAATTCATTTGCCTAGTGATGGATAAAAAAAGAGGAAAACCATCTTCTGCCTCAAGGAAGGCCAAACTGGAAAGTGAGGCAAAAAGCAATATACAGAAGAACCAAACTTTTTTTTTTTAACTTGGCCGATCTTTCCTGCTGTGTGCATCTAATGTTTTGCCTCTGAGAATAGAACTTATTAGCAACCTCAAAATGAAAAAGGAAGACAGGATATTTTTCAACAAGGGTCTCTGCTTTGCCAAACATCCCAGAGTTTGTCTCCAAGGACTTGAAAAGAAAGGAAAGAATGAAGAACGGAAACCATAAAGCATGCGGTAAGGCTATCATCTAATTACTGAATGAATGGCACAGTTGTTTTGTCTGATTGCACTAAGCTAGTTATCCACTGCTAGCTTCATTGACAAAAGGGAATCGACACAAATTATAGGGAAATTCAAGCACTAAAGGAATGTTTTGGTTCAGAGGCTTGCAATGACTATTGGCTTCAGTTTTTGGCAAAATCTGTCTTCGCCGTAAGGAACTCGGCTGTGCTGGGTCAGCCTGCAGCATTCCCGAAAACCTGGAATAGGGCAGACTTCCTTGTCATCTGTATCCCATCAATAAATTAAAGTGATGTTCTCCAGCTCGTGTTTGTTTCTTGGCAGGCTAATCTACAATCAGAAAAAGAAAAGCCTTTCATTTGTGGACTCCAGCTAAAGGAAGGAAGCCTTTGTATGCGGATTCACCAGAGACCAAAATATTAAAAAGTGGAAGAGGAAAACCATATGCTGCAGTTCTCCAAAGGAAGCAGCTCGGAGTTCTGGTTAAAGAAATGCTTGAGTTCATGACACAGTAAAATAAATCTTTTACAATCAGAAGAGGGTATGCTAATAATGATATTGATACTTCTGGGATGTTACAACCATTGACGTGTTAACTAGTATTCCATTTTCTCCTATTGTTTATATCCGAAAACCTAGAAATTATATATTTCAAAGAAACCTGAAGTAATGGTACATTTTAGCGTAATGCTTCCAGATTTGCACTTCATTTAAGAAAGAAGTGAAGAATCCAGTGGAATCTGTGTGGAGAACGATATTCATAAGCTCATGGCTCCCTCTCAAAGCTAGCTGATTCTTTACAGTTGCAGCAATCAAATCCAGATTAAAGTAGAAGTGGGGGTGGGGGGGAATCGCTGTACTGATTATATGAGCTTTTTTGCATAGTATATGACATAGTGCAGTGTTAGGAACTCTTCATTTCTCTTGGTTTTTCAAGGATTGATCTTGCCCTTGTATCATCTGTGAATGAGTACCCTAACAAGAATAGAGCTGGTGTGGTTCTTCAACTGCCTGTAAGAGAGAAAGCGTTGGGATTGGCTGATCCTTTTTAGATTGATCACCTTTGTGTTTCATTTCCTTTTTATCTTATTGAAGAAGCTAAGCAAGAATTCCTACTTTAACACCTGTATCCTTCAAAGAATATGACTCTGGGTGCAACTTTTCAGTATTTTAGGGCCTCATGTACCAATGATATGGCTCCTTACCCAAGGGAATGAGTTTTGCCTTCTTTTGTAGTGGAGTCTCTTATAAAAACTAGCAACAGATTAAGTGCAAGGGGTATGATTGGTAAGAATGCTTGATGAAAATTTGGCAGAGGCATTTCATTGGACAGAAATGTAGATCTGGCTTCTGTTATTCAGTAGATAACTGAATGAATGTGCACTTACCTAGTTTTCTGGAAAGAGGACTACATTGCAAGGCAGGAGGTTTTGTTCCCAGCTCTGGCCTTCGTCCAAGGTAAGGTGCAATGGCTATGCTTTGCTGGAGCAGCCGTGAAGAGATACCCCACACCCAAGGTAAGAGAAACCCAAGTAAGACGGTAGGTGTTGCAAGAAGGCATCAGAGGAAAACACACTGAAACCATACTCACAGAAAACTAGTCAATCTAATCACGCTAGGACCACAGCCTTGTCTAACTCAATGAAACTAAGCCATGCCCGTGGGGCAACCCAGGATGGGTGGGTCATGGTGGAGAGATCTGAGAGGATGTGGTCTGCTGGAGAAGGGAATGGCAAACCACTTCAGTATTCTTGCCTTGAGAACCCCATGAACAGTATGAAAAGGCAAAATGATAGGATACTGAAAGAGAAACTCCCCAGGTCAGTAGGGGCCCAATATGCTACTGGAGATCAGTGGAGAAATAACTCCAGAAAGAATGAAGGGACGGAGCCAAAGCAAAAAGAATACCCAGCTGTGGATGTGTCTGATGATAGAAGCAAGGTCCGATGATGTAAAGAGCAATATTGCATAGGAACCTGGAATGTCAGGTCCATGAATCAAGAAATATTGGAAGTGGTCAAACAGGAGATGGCCAGAGTGAATGTCGACATTCTAGGAATCAGCGAACTAAATGGACTGGAATGGATGAATTTAACTCAGATGACCATTACATCTACTACTGCAGGCAGGAATCCCTCAGAAGAAATGGACTGGCCATCATGGTAAACAAAGAGTCTGAAATGAAGTACTTCGATGCAATCTCAAAAACGACAGAATGATCTCTGTTCATTTCCAAGGCAAACCATTCAATGTCACAGTACTCCAAGTCTATGCCCCAACCAGTAATGCTGAAGAAGCAGAAGTTGAACGGTTCTATGAAGACCTACAATACCTTTTAGAACTAACACCCAAAAAAGATGTCCTTTTCATTATAGGGGACTGGAATGCAAAACTAGGAAGTCAAGAAACACCTGGAGTAACAGGCAAATTTGGCCTTGGAATACAGAATGAAGCAGGGCAAAGACTAACAGAGTTTTGCCAAGAAAATGCACTGGTCATAACAAACACCCTCTTCCAACAACACAAGAGAAGACTCTATACATGGACATCACCAAAGGGTCAACACTGAAATCAGATTGATTATATTCTTTGCAGCCAAAGATGGAGAAGCTCTATATAGTCAGCAAAAACAAGACCAGGAGCTGACTGTGGCTCAGACCATGAACTCCTTATTGCCAAATTCAGACTTAAATTGAAGAAAGTAGGGAAAACCACTAGACCATTCAGGTATGACCTAAATCAAATCCCTTATGATTATACAGTGGAAGTGAGAAACAGATTTAAGGGCCTAGATCTGATAGATAGAGTGCCTGATGGACTATGGAATGAGGTTCATGACATTGTACAGGAGACAGGGATCAAGACCATCCCCATGGAAAAGAAATGCAAAAAAGCAAAATGGCTGTCTGGGGAGGCCTTACAAATAGCTGTGAAAAGAAGAGAAGGAAAAAGCAAAGGAGAAAAGGAAAGATATAAGCATCTGAATGCAGAGTTCCAAAGAATAGCAAGAAGAGATAAGAAAGCCTTCCTAAGTGATCAATGCAAAGAAATAGAGGAAAACAACAGAATGGGAAAGACTAGGGATCTCTTCAAGAAAATCAGAGATACCAAAGAATCATTTCATGCAAAGATGGGCTCAATAAAGGACAGAAATGGTATGGAACTAACAGAAGCAGAAGATATTAAGAAGAGGTGGCAGGAATACACAGAAGAACTGAACAAAAAAGATCTTCACCACCCAGATAATCACGATGGTGTGATCACTCACCTAAAGCCAGACATCCTGGAATGTGAAGTCAAATGGGCCTTAGAAAGCATCACTACGAACAAAGCTAGTGGAGGTGATGGAATTCCAGTGGAGCTATTCCAAATCCTAAAAGATGATGCTGGGAAAGTGCTGCACTCAATATGCCAGCAAATTTGGAAAACTCAGCAGTGGCCACAGGACTGGAAAAGGTCAGTTTTCATCCCAATCCCAAAGAAAGGCAATGCCAAAGAGTGCTCAAACTACCGCACAATTGCACTCATCTCACACGCTAGTAAAGAAATGCTCAAAATTCTCCAAGGCAGGCTCCAGCAATATGTGAACTTTGAACTTCCTGATGTTCAAGCTGGTTTTAGAAAAGGCAGAGGAACCAGAGATCAAATTGCCAACATCCGCTGAATCATGGAAAAAGCAAGAGAGTTCTAGAAAAACATCTATTTCTGCTTTATTGACTATGCCAAAGCCTTTGACTGTGTAGATCACAACGAACTGTGGAAAATTCTGAAAGAGATGGGAATACCAGACCACCTGATCTGCCTCTTGAGAAATCTGTATGCAGGTCAGGAAGCAACAGTTAGAACTGGTCATGGAACAACAGACTGGTTCCAAATAGGAAAAGGAGTACGTCAAGGCTGTATATTGTCACCATGTTTATTTAACTTATATGCAGAGTACATCATGAGAAATGCTGGACTGGAAGAGACACAAGCTGGAATCAAGATTGCTGGGAGAAATATCAATAACCTCAGATATGCAGATGACACCACCCTTATGGCAGAAAGTGAAGAGGAACTCAAAAGCCTCTTGATGAAAGTGAAAGAGGAGAGTGAAAAAGTTGGCTTAAAGCTCAACATTCAGAAAACGAAGATCATGGCATCTGGTCCCATCACTGCATGGGAAATAGATGGAGAAACAGTGGAAAGTGTCAGACTTTATTTTTCTGGGCTCCAAAATCACTGCAGATGGTGACTGCAGCCATGAAATTAAAAGACACTTACTCCTTGGAACAAAAATTATGACCAACCTAGACAGCATATTCAAAAGCAGAGACATTACTTTGCCACCAAAGTTTCGTCTAGTCAAGGCTACGGTTTTACCTGCGGTCATGTATGGATGTGAGAGCTGGACTGTGAAGAAGGCTGAGCACCGAAGAATTGATGCTTTTGAACTGTGGTGTTGGAGAAGACTGTTGAGAGTCCCTTGGACTGCAAGGAGATCCAACCAGTTCATTCTGAAGGAGATCAGCCCTGGGATTTCTTTGGAAGGACTGATGCTAAAGCTGAAACTCCAGTATTTGGCCACGTCATGCGAAGAGTTGACTCATTGGAGAAGACTCTGATGCTGGGAGGGATTGAGGGCAAGAGGAGAAGAGGCCAACAGAGGATGAGATGGCTGGATGGCATCACTGACTCGATGGACGTGAGTCTCAGTGATCTCCGGGAGTTGGTGATGGACAGGAAGGCTTGGCGTGCTGTGATTCATGGGGTTGCAAAGAGTCGGACACGACTGAGCGACTGATCTGATCTGATCTAGCCTTACTGGGAGAAGGCAATGGCACCCCACTCCAGTACTGTTGCCAGGAAAATCCCATGGATGAAGGAGCCTCATGGGCTGCAGTCCATGGGGTCGCCAAGAGTCAGACACGACTGAGCGACTTCACTTTCACTTTCCACTTTTATGCTTTGGAGAAGGAAATGGCAACCCACTCGTGTTCTTGCCTGGAGAATCCCATGGACGGAGAAGCCTGGTAGGCTGCAGTTCATGGGGTTGCACAGAGTCGGACAAGACTGAAGCGACTTAGCAGTAGCAGGTGGCCTTACTGTGTGATAAGCAATAACACTCTGCAGAGTTGGAGAATCCTGGCCCAGTCCCCCATCATCTGTGTCACTTGTGCTGGTCACTGTAACCTCTCTGAGCCTCGGCATCCTCGTCTTTAGTTGTTGTTCAGTCGCTCAGTCATGTTAAACTCTGGGATCCCATGGGCTGCAGCACTCCAGACTTCCCTGCACTCAATATATTCCGGAGTTTGCTCAAACTCATGTCCGTTGAGTTCATGGTGACATCCAACCATCTCAGCCTCTATCACTCCCTTCTCGTCTTGCCCTCAATCTTTCCCAGCATCAGGGCCTTTTCCAATGAGTCGGCAGGATAAAGAACAATACTCATTTCACACAGTTGTAATTTATCTGGCACATAATAACCACTATATAAGAGTCTGTTCAATAAAATTAATTATTCTGCTACTGACAGTAAAGATCAGATCTTAGCCTTTCAAAACTTGGGTTTTTCGTTGGCAAGTGGAGATAAGAACTAGTGTTTCTTACATTGTCATAGTCTCCAACAAGTAGACTATCTTATCTTTCACTCCATCCCGCTTCCAGATACAGGAAATATAGACATGGAGCAACAGCATTAAAGTGGTTGTAAGAAAATTCTATCAGGAACTGCTTCAGACTGTGGAAAATTGAGCACTATTTTCCACTGAAGCGAGGTTTGTACCCGACTAAGAGGAAGAACTCATTAGAGGACCAAAGTTTTCCCTCTAAATCCCCAGAAGATATATCATGAACCACTTCTCTCTGGCAAATCAAGCAGCTGGGGATAATGATGAGCATCTGAAAGAGTCTCTTATAAAGACTACATCAGATCAAGTGTGAGTTTGATTTGTGACTTCAGGCAGATTACTTCTTTTTACAGGAAAATTACTTTCTAATAAAAGAAATCATTAGTTCTCTTGAATTACCTTTCATCACAATCCTCTGTTATTAATCATTTGGACAACAATGAAGAGTTTATTCTTCTTGGGAAATCTCCCATAAATCAAAGACATTTAATTTCCCTTCTAAATTCATCTTTTCCCTGGACCTCAAGTTTGAAAGAGTTCTTAAAACATCTTCCAAGGACTTCCCTGGTGGTCCAGTAGTTAAGACTCTGAACTTCCAATGCAGGGGACCAGGTTCAAACCCTGTGCAGGGAACTAAGATCCTTGATGCTGTTTGGCAAGGCCAAACAACAACAACAAAAACTTAAAAATTCCTCCAATTCAACCCACTTGAAACTTGACACCCACAGAAGGTGAGTGCCCAGGATATGATTCTCCCTTGAAAACAGCAAACCACCCGATTTCTAGATAGCTCTTACTGTTACAAAAATATATCCTAGTGTTAAAGGTTAAAATTTCACAAAAAAACAAAAGGTAGAGATATACCTCATGTTACACACAACAATATTTTCTATTGGATCAATGAGTACTTTGTCTTTTACAAATCCATTAAGTCATAGAAAACTAAAAAAGAAATTTATAGTTATCTTTGGAGAGATGATAGCTTTTTAAGGTTAAAATACAATAGAAACAACAAAAGAAAATAATTAACAAATTTAACTACACAAAGACTAAAACTTTTTAGAGGACAACCAAATCTAAAATGATAAGGCAGACAGTTATTTGGCCTAAAATATGGATGAAAGGAAATTCAATGAGTAAATAAATAAAATATTTAAAATATTAAATAAAAACAGAGGTCTCACTGGTAACAAAAATACTCGATATTTTAAAACAATAAGATATCATTTTAAGCCTAATAACAATCACTGCCCTTAAAATTATCTACCAAGGTTTTGCCTAATCATAATTATTATCGCTTTTAAAATCAGGTAATGCAAAGTTGGTAATATATATCCATAGAGTGTTGCTGGCAATATAAACTATGCAATCTTTAGAAAAGCAATTTGGCATTACGCAGAAAAAGGAACTGCATTCATATTCTACTAAACAAACCCTTCTTGTGGTAATTTTATTCTATATAAAAATCCAGAGGAAAAAAGGGACTTATCTATACATTTATATACTCAAAACAATATTGCTTAAAATGGTAAAATATTAAAACTCACTTAATATCCAACCCTATAGCTCCTCAAAAGAATACTTAAAAGTCATTTTAAAAGATAAGTACGGAACATATTAAGCTAGTCTTTGTCATTCTTCCAATCATTTTTAAGGACTGCTTCCTAACATTCTGGAAACCATATCTTTTGAAACTCAGTGTTTATAAATTCCCCTCTCTCCCACTGAAGCAACTACTCAGGTCTGCCCTGAGAAAATTCCTATTTCTTCAGGTCAGAGGTGTTACTGGAAAAGCAATCAGGTCCAATGTACAAAAGAAATTTATTTCTGGAATCAAAATATTTTCCTTCTGCTGAAATCTCTATATCAACCACTAGTACCACTTAACTATTCAAACCAAACTTGTAGGAGTTATCTTTACTCTGCACCTCCTTCATCTCCTTTATTCAATTGATCAAGATCTGCAGAAATGAACTAATCTCTCTTCTCAATCTAAACTATTTTCAAATATCAGCAAAAGAACATAAAAGGGAAGTCTGTAGAAAAATTAATTTCATATGAAAATAACCCTATTATAAAACTAAAAATAATTAGAAACAGAAATAAAATGTACATGTTAAAATATAATTTCCAACATCAAGTCCTGAAAAATATCATGAATAATTACAATAAGACAAACAGATCAAAGGAATTAAGAAAAAGAAAATAAACGCTGATGATAAAGACATTCCAACATAAGACTAACAGAGGTTTCTGAAATAGAAAACCCAATTATTAAATTGTCTGAGACAAACCTCTTTAATCATTCCCATCTGAAAAGAATGAGAAATAAAAGTCTGTCAGTGATGGTAAGGATCAAAATATCACTGCTATTCTGATAAAGGCTAAATGTGTAGCTTAGTTGTGCAGCTAAATAGATCTGCCATCTGAATCACAGGAGTTGGCACACTGACCTTTCCCACTGGGCAATGCTGAGTTGGGGAAGACATCCCACCTGAGAGGTAGGAGGACAGGCTGCTTAATTAGGGATAGCCTGACAACGCAAAGGTGAATATGTGCTTCCTAACGGACTGCTCAATCCCACAGGAAAAGGGGTAGAGCTGACTTAATTTATCCCCAACTTATTTTTCCAAAATTATCAATGATATGTCACTCTAAACTTCTCAGGAGAGAGAGGATAAAGAGGTGAATGGAAGCTATGAGTTACACTAATTGAGCGCACATTTTAAGAGGGCCAATGCTCACTCTCAGTGGAAGGTCTCTCAAAATGTCTTTCTGGTGGGATTCTCAGAATTACTCTCTTGTGCATTTCCCAATGGTCCCCTTTCTGAGAGGGAATGTTTATAGCAGTGGCTGCTGCTGCTGCTGCTAAGTCGCTTCAGTCATGTCCGACTCTGTGCAACCCCATAGACGGCAGCCCACCAGGCTCTGCCATCCTTGGGATTCTCCAGGCAAGACACTGAGTATTGGATGTGTAGAGAAGAGAAAATTTACCACTTCAGTCTTAAAGTCTCGAGATCAAAAAGCACATTTCTAGACCAGCTATAGAGCCCCCAGCACATCACTAGATACCCTAGACATTGATTTGGTGTCCTTACTCTGTGGGACTTTTTGGTTGTTTTCCTTGGGGTAAATAAGTATACTTTGTGCATAAAAATAAGAATCAAATACTGTGTTTCATAGAATGACTATGGAAGATGTTAGGATGTCTTCTGCTTCTTCTCCCCTTCCAGGCAAAACAGACAATGCTATTTCCTTCTCCAGTGGCACTTGCTTAAGCCAGTAAAAGGTGCACAGAAGTGCTACATATTCCTTCCATGTGGTATCTCTAAGCAGTATGTAATTTACCACACTTCCTTTTGCATTTTTAACTGGGTGATTATGGATGCGTTGACATGGAGTGTCTATCAGCCTACATCCCTGAAAGATGCAATAAGCAGAGGCCCTCTAACTCAGGTATAACATGTAGCAAGTGAAAATAATACTGAAAAGTTGTGTTATGTTGTGTGAACAACCACAGAGATTTGAGGATTGTTACTGCAGCATGGTATATTAGTGCACTATTCGTGCATTCTGATGTGTATATTGCTTTCTTGCAGAGATTAGGAATTTGCATTACCTGGTCTTACTCAGGACACCTTTTTATCCTTTCAAGTAATACTCAAAATCTCTTGATTTTTCTTCATGCCCGTGTTGAACTTCGTATCAATTCTATCTGGTGAGAGAGTACCCACAAATTCGTGTGAACAGGCATTTTCAGCCTTGTATCTCAGTGGGTATTGTTTTTGTTATGAAATGGCTTGGGCATTTTTTAAAGCCTCCTAAATAAGTTTTCATCTTGTCTCCACATTTAGCTGGAAGAATCATCCTTACCAGATTCCTAATCTGAAGCAACTATTTATATCTCTTAAGACTGAGCCCAAAGAGTCCTAATAAAGAACAGTGCCATGAAACGTTCCAGACCTCGAGAATGTGTTTCTTTCTCCAATGTCTTTTTGTCAATTATGTTTTTATCCCCCTCTATTCCTCTCAGGAAGATTAAGCTGAATTTGTATCAGTCTATCTAGCACTGATTACTTGGGCCTGAAACTTATAAACCCCAAATCTCAGCTGTCTTGCAATTCAAGAGAAACAGTTCCGAGGGCAAGATCAGATCAGATCAGATCAGATCAGTCGCTCAGTCATGTCCGACTCTTTGTGACCCCATGAATCGCAGCACGCCAGGCCTCCCTGTCCATCACCAACTCCCGGAGGTCACTCACACTCACATTCATCGAGTCAGTGATGCCATCCAGCCATCTCATCCTCTGTCGTCCCCTTCTTCTCCTGCCCTCAATCCCTCCCAGCATCAGAGTCTTCTCCAATGAGTCAACTCTTCGCATGAGGTGGCCAAAGTACTGGAGTTTCAGCTTTAGCATCATTCCTTACAAAGAAATCCCAGGGCTGATCTCCTTCAGAATGGACTGGTTGGATCTCCTTGCAGTCCAAGGGACTCTCAAGAGTCTTCTCCAACACCACAGTTCAAAAGCATCAATTCTTTGGCGCTCAGCCTTCTTCCCAGTCCAGCTCTCACATCCATACATAACCACAGGAAATACCATTGCCTTAACTAGGCGAACCTTTGTTGGCAAAGTAACGTCTCTGCTTTTGAATATGCTATCTAGGTTGGTCATAACTTTCCTTCCAAGGAGTAAGCGTCTTTTAATTTCATGGCTGCAGTCACCATCTGCAGTGATTTTGGAGCCCAGAAAAATAAAGTCTGACACTGTTTCCACTGTTTCTCCATCTATTTGCCATGTAGTGATGGGACCAGATGCCATGATCTTCATTTTCTGAATGTTGAGCTTTAAGCCAACCTTTTCACTCTCCACTTTCACTTTCATCAAGAGGCTTTTGAGTTCCTCTTCACTTTCTGCTATAAGGGTGGTGTCATCTGCATATCTGAGGTTATTGATATTTCTCCCAGCAATCTTGATTCCAACTTGTGTTTCTTCCAGTCCAGCATTTCTCATGATGTACTCTGTATATAAGTTAAATAAACATGGTGACAATATACAGCCTTGACGTACTCCTTTTCCTATTTGGAACCAGTCTGTTGTTCCATGTCCAGTTCTAACTGTTGCTTCCTGACCTGCATACAGATTTCTCAAGAGGCAGATCAGGTGGTCTGGTATTCCCATCTCTTTCAGAATTTTCCACAGTTTATTGTGCCATTGCGGGGAAGGCAATGGCACCCCACCCCAGTACTCTTGCCTGGAAAATCCCATGGATGGAGGAGCCTGGTGGGCTGCAGTCCATGGGATCGCTCAGAGTCGGACACGACTGAAGCGACTTAGCAGCAGCAGTAGCAGCACACAGTTAAAGGCTTTGGCATAGTCAATAAAGCAGAAAGAGATGTTTTTCTGGAACTCTCTTGCTTTTTCCATGATCCAGCGGATGTTGGCAATTTGATCTCTGGTTCCTCTGCCTTTTCTAAAACCAGCTTGAACATCAGGAAGTTCACGGTTCACATATTGCTGAAGCCTGGCTTGGAGAATTTTGAGCATTACTTTACTAGCATGTGAGATGAGTGCAATTGTACGGTAGTTTGAGCATTCTTTGGCATTGCCTTTCTTTGGGATTGGGATGAAAACTGACCTTTTCCAGTCTTGTGGCCACTGCTGAGTTTTCCAAATTTGCTGGCATATTGAGTGCAGCACTTTCACATGGCCAAAAGTATATTTTAAAGGGCCTCTGAAGAACCTGTTTTCTTAATCTTTGAAACTTTGTTTCTTGTATCAGTCACTTATCACTGTGTAACAAATCGTCCTAAAATATAGAAGCTTAAGGCACTATTATTTATTATGAAACTACCTATCACCTTAACTGTTTTGTTGCCCCTGGTTTAAATGTTCTCATTTGGATTCTCCATATGTTTGTGGTTAGCTGAGAGACCAGGGGCCAGATGGTCTAAGCTAGCATTTCTGGAGTGACTCATTTCTGCCTCATGTGGTGTGTTATCTTTAGCAAACCTGTTCACAGACTTGTTTTCACAATGGCAGAATTTCAAAAGAAGAAGTAGGATCACTCAAATACGTTTCCAAACCTCTGCCTGTATTATATTTGCTATTATCCCATTGGCTGAAGAAAGTCATGTGAACAAGAGCAGAATCAGATAGGGAAAGCACTATCAAAGGACATAGATACAGACAGCATAAAAAATAGGGACTATTAATGCACCTCGGTTAATATGCTTAGGAAAGGCTAAGTTTACATAAAGATCTGTACCAGTCAGCACTCTAAGACCATTCCTGAAACCAGCTCACAGATATGGTTCTGTGATTGTTCTGTGTGGTTCTAAGTGGCTAACGACAACTCACTTACTAGGATCTATTCACCTTTGTCCAGGCCCACTTGGCTTCTATGTGCTCTTGCCAAGAAACTCTGTCTCCCATAAGTCAATGGTCTCATAGCCCTGCACACACTTGACACCTAAGGTGTCTCTGTACACTCTTGATAAGAAAGCAAAATGGCCCATGGGCAGTTTTTATCTTTGTTTTTAATCTTGAAATCTTCCATGACTCCTAGAAATTGTTACTTATCTATGCATCAAATCTCCATAAGTTAACAGTTGCAGACTATCAGAGATTGAATGTTTACCTCCCTCCAATATTCATCTGTTGAATCCCTACCACTCAGTGTGATCATATTAGAAGGAGGCGTCTTTGAGGGTAATTAGGTTTAGATGTGGTCATGAGGGTAGAGGATGACATCATCGACTCAATGGACATGAGTTTGAGCAAACTCAGGGAGATAGTGAAGGACAGCGAAGCCTGGCATGGGGTCACAAAGAGTTGGACATGACTTAGGACCTGAACAACAATGAAGGTGGAGCGCTCGTGATGGGATTATTGTCCTTATAAGGAAGAAACACCAGACACCTCTCTGCATGTGAAGATACAGCGAGAAGGCAGACATCTACAGGCAAAGAATAAGGTCTTTATCAAACACTGAATCTGCTAGCACCTTGATCTTGGCCTTCCCACCCTCCAGAACTGTGAGAAATAAATGTCTGTTGTTTAAGTCCATCAGTCTATGGTATTCTGTTATAGTAACCTGAGCTGACTGATACACAGACCAAAGTCAAATACCACAAGCCTAAAACTGGTAGAAATAGAAAGTTAGTATAATATAAAGTTCTACCAAGTGCCAAGATCAAAACAATCTACATACACATTAAAATCAAATGTCCAAAGCTATACCACAAGCTTCTTTGGGTGCAATTTTTATTGGCAAGTTTTATTCTCTGTTATATCTAGCAATATTTCTGACCTCTATACCAAATACTAAGAATTTCAGAAGGTCTTAAGAAATAGCACCCCTCTTTCCTGCTGAAGTTATTACACAATTTAAAAAGAAGACATATCAGCACGTTGGCAACCAAAATATTGCCTTTATGATTGATAGAGGCAAAGCTAGAGGACAAAAGTTAGTGTGACAGCCAAATGTGCCTGCTAACTGAACCCTAGAATTAGGCAGACTCCTTTATTCAGACATACACAGTACTGACGAGAACACCATTTCTCTTGATGGGAGCTGGGTGGTCTGATCCAGGGAGAATTACTGCATGGAAAGCAGAAGTTATCCTGCTTCCTGATTCTTGCTTCCCTCAGGCTTTTATTCCCCACAAGAAAAAGAGTGGAAACCAAGCCAAGTAGGTTTAATTTATTTCATTCAAACTGTACAGTTCAGATGCATCACCGATTGCTCTCTGGGACAGATTAAGTTAGGGGCTGAAATTACACTAATCCAGTTACCTCTACACTGAAAGATATATCAGAAATGGGAAGTACATACTTCTCCTTCAGGTCAACAAATTGAATTAAAAAAATACAAAGATGTAATAGGAAAAATTCCCTGCATTAAAGGAAAAAGAAAATATGTATATTAAATTAAGCACTATGAATCCCACTTCCACCATGAAGAAATTGAATGAAGGACATACATAGATATGTCTGTGAGTGTACATATGCATTCTTGACACTGGAGCAATTGGATATCAATGGATTAAAAAATAAAACCTGATCTTAACTTCACACTTTACACAAAAATTTACTCAAAATGGATAGTGTACTTAAATTATAAAAGCTAAAGTGTTACTGTTACAAGACAGGACAATGATTGTTGAGGAACCTTAAAGAAAATGTCCTTAGCTAGTACTGATTTGGAAGTATTATTCCCAGTCAGAAGTATCAATACTGTCTGGCATTTATTGTTATTTATTCATTCAACTATGTCACTCTTCTTGGGGGAGTCCAAAACACCAAAAAATAAAGTGTTTGTTCTTCTTCAGCCATCACATCTGCTGATCTGTCCTGAAGTTAATCCTGTAGAAGAGGTAACACAGAACCTCAGATGTGGTACCCTTGTGGTGCACTGAGACATATTGCATTGGCTGAATTGTGGCAAGAAAGTGGGGAGATTGCTATGACTGGCTCCCCAGACACCTCATCTGCATTTAACTCTTCTGCCCAGGTGGAATTCCTCTGAATTAAAATTTTTTTCATCAAGATATAGTGGGTGTACAAGGTGGTTCAATCTATAAAGAATCCACCTGCAATGTAGGAGACCCGGTTTTGATACCTGGGTTGGGAAGTTCCCCTGGAGAAGGAAATGGCAACCCACTCCAGTGTTCTTGCCTGGAAAATCCCATGAACAGAGAAGCCTGGCAAGCTATAGCTCATGGGGTCACAAGGAGGCAAGGAGTCGGACAGGACTGAGCAACTGAACCACCACAATATTATATGTTTCAAGTGTACAACGTAGTGATTCACAATTTTTGAAGGTTATATTCCATTTATAGTTATTACAAAATATTGGCTCTATTCCCTGTGCTGTACCATATATCACTGTAGCTTATTTCTTTTATTCATAGTAGTTTGTGCCCCTTAAGCCCCTACCCTTATCTTGCCCCTTCCTTTTCTCCACTGGTAATCACTAGTTTGTTCTCTACAGAACTCTGAATCCTTTAGGTTCTTGGTAATTCTGCTCTTACTTTAGTTATTCTTATCAGAAACAGCACAGAAAATGGGGGGGGGGAGGCAATAGCAATGTTATTTTCACAACCATAAAAGGCTATCTAATTGAGGATCTTCTGACTTTTTGCCTGCTTTCTGTTGCCAAACAGCACAACGTTTATTAAAACAGAGTAAAAGCCAAGTAGGCTGGTTGCTGGCCACAAAATTCATTTAAAGAATTGAAATAGGAAGATAACAGAACTTGAGAGCTATGAGAATTACTTTCTGAGGAAAGCTAAACAGTCAGGAAAGCACTGAAGCTTTTGTAACCCTGTCTGAAATCAGTGCAAGTGTGGGGAGCTGCTCCAGCATGTCTGGCCTGTCCTTCCCATGTTACTATATCAAAAGCAATATTAGCAATGATTTACCAATATCAAACATCGATAAGAGATGTGTGCAATGATACACTAATAACTAGATTTAGAAACCACTGTGTGGATTTTTATCATCAACAACTGCATATTCTACTTCCTATAAGTCACTTTCATTCATGTTTTTAAAGTCTGTTTTAGTCTTTTTAAAAAATGTTAAGGATTTTCACTTATCTATTTGTTTTCTATATCATCTCTTGATGAGCCAGATTTGTCTCTTTCATACAGAGAAATTCTAGACCCTTCTGCCTGGTTTTCAACAGAGGGTCTATTAGCAGCAGCAAAGGCAGTTGGTGACCTCCCAATTAGGAAGTCTCTCCCTCCAGCCCCTAGATAAGGACTATGGGCATTTGCTCACTATCAGGCAAAGTCCTACACTGATGATATTTCAAGACCAACCTCACTGCTGTCTGATTTTATAGAGAAATTCAGCCATTGTCAGCAAGTGGATTTAACATATACGAAAAGATTTGGCATTTCACAAAGTTATTTTTTTTCTTTTTTCACTATTATTACAGCTTAAAAACACTGTAACAATTTATATATTACTTCTTACACAAATTGTTTCTTGCTATATCTAACTGCATTCATGAGATGCTTGTAACAATCTTCCATACATGAAGATACTATTTTGAGGAATGGATAAAAATGTGGTGCATATATACAATGGAATATTACTCAACCATAAAAAGGAATGAAATCGGTAGAGATGTGGATGGACCTACAGGCTGTCATACAGAGTGAAATCAATCAGAAACAGAAAAACAAATATGGTACATTAACACATATATATGAAATCTAGAAAAATTATATAGGCGATCTTATTTGCAAAGCAGAAATAGAAACACAGATGTGGAGAACAAACCTATATATACCAAGGGGAAAAAGGGGGAAGTAAGATGAATTGGCAGATCAGGGTAGCTGTATATACAGTATCCATACTATGTATAAAATAGATGACTGTGAGAAACTACTGTATAGCACAGGAAACTCTACTCAATGCTCTGTGGTGACCTAAATGAGAAGGAAATCCAAAAGGGAAGAGACATGTATATACACGCGGCTGATTTGCTTTGCTGTACAGTAGAAATTGGAATAACACTATAAAGCAACTGTACTCCAATAAAAATTAATTTAAAAATAAATGAATAAAAAGATAACTACTTTGGATTTGAAAGCAACTTTATATATTGTATACATAATACATGTGAAGTAAATATTTTTACCCCTTTTTTAGAGATTAAGAAAAAAGATCCATTTATATGTGCAAAGAACTCTTAGCTAGTAATTGGAAGAAGAAAAACTTGGACTTGGGTTTTCTGAGCAAGTCCACCAAGCTTTGCACCTCTACTCAAAAAATAACATAACCACTTACATTTTCACAACACTTGAAAATACTGAAAACAGTTCGCAGGCATGATGTCATTTGATCCTAGAAAGATGCTATGAAGTATATAGAACAAAGTATTATCTCCATTTTATAGATGTAAAAACCAAGGTCCTAAGGGTAGATATGGGGGGGTAAAATGACTTCCCTAAGATCAGACAACTTACTTTTTTTATGAGATCATATTTATTCAGAGCTTACTATAGAAAGGAATTCAGCCACCGTAATTTATGGGTTTGTTGGGGGGAGGTTGGAGTGTCTATTATGGGTTTTTTCTTTTTTTAGCTTTTATTTGGTACTGGGGTGCAGCCAATTAACAAACATATTGTGATAGTTTCAGGTGAACAGTGAAAGAATTCACCCATACATATACATGTATCCATTCTCCCCCCTAATTCCTCTCCAATCCAGGCTGCCACACAACATTGAACAGAGTTCCATGTGCTGTACAGTAGGTCTTTGTTGGTCATCCATATTAAATACAGCAGTGTGTACATAGGCATCCCAAACTCCCTTAACAATACCTTCCCTTCATCCTTCCCCCACCCAATCTAAGCACCCAGCAACCGTAAGTTCGTTCTCTAAGTCTGTGAGTCTCTTTCTGTTGGTGCAAGTCAGTTCATTTGTATAAGAGCTCAACTCTCAAGTGGAAACTCAGAGATAGAAGCCAGGCATTGAAACTCCTTAGTCAGTCATCGTCTGGTCCCCCTGGATTAGCTTGTGCATTGTCTCTTATTCAAACTCTTCTCAGTCAATCTAATTAAATTAGTGACAAACAGTTTTGCCTCTGTGCATGAATAAAACTGGATTGGGGATATTTTTATAAGGAGAAAACGTATTTGGAAGAGTTCTGTTCAATAGGACTTTTTAAAAAATGATGAATAATCATGATGGTGATGAGGATGACTGAGATGAAAATAATTGTCACTTACCTCCAATGTGTTTGTGTGATTCTGTTTAGCTTTTCAATTATGGAAATGTATGCCCAACCTGTTTAAAATACAGTTAGTGTGAGGTTTTGCTTTGTTTCACAGAATTGATGATTGCATCATGAGCATTATAGATTAATATTAAAGAGATATCTTTAAATAATACAAGCTTTTATTTTAAAACTTCATTATTTGACATAATTGTCATAAAACACTTTACAGACATAGAAAATTCTGTCAACTGGTATATAACTCATGTCTTTTTGACATAGAGAGGTGATATAACAGTTATTTTATTTGGTGGCTCAGACAGTAAAGTGTCTGCCTACAATGCAGGAGACCCGGGTTCAATCCCTGGGTTGGGAAGATCTCCTGGAGAAGGAAATGGCAACCCACTCCAGTACCCTTGCCTGGAAAATCCTATGGATGGAGAATCCTGGTAGGCTACAGTCCATGGGGTCACAAAGAGTCGGACCTGACTGAGAGACTTCACTTCACTTCATAGTTGATTTATAATATGTTAGTTTCTAGTATATAGCAGAGTGATTCAGTTTGTTTATACATATATATATATATAATTCTTCAAATTCTTCTCCATTACAGTTGATTATGGATATCGAATATAGTTTCCTGTGCTATACAATAGAACCTTGTTGTCTGTTTTGCATATAGTAGTTTGTATCTGCTAATCCCAAACTCCTAATTTACACTGTCCTCCCCCAATACATTCTTTTCTGTTTGGTAACCATAAGTATGTTTTCTATGCCTGAGTCTTTTTCCATTTTGAAAATAATTTCATTTGTATTATATTTTCGGAGAAGGCAATGGCACCCCACTCCAGCACTCTTGCCTGGAAGATCCCATGGACTGAGGAGCCTGGTGGGCCACAGTTCATGGGGTCACTAAGAGTCGGACACAACTGAGCGACTTCACTTTCTCTTTTCACTTTCATGCATTGGAGAAGGAAATGGCAACCCACTCCAGCGTTCTTGCCTGGAGAATCCCAGGGACAGGGGAGCCTGGTGGGCTGCCGTCTATGGGGTCACACAGAGTCGGACACAACTGAAGCGACTTAGCAGCAGCAGCATAAGTGACATCATATGATATTTGTTTGTCTTACTTACTTCACTTAGTATGATAATCTCTGGGTCTATCCATGTTGCTGCAAATGGCATTATATGGCTTTTTATGGTTGAGTGATATTCCATTACAAACACAAACACACACACATACATACCATGTCTTCTTTATTCATTTGTATGTTGGTAGACACTTGGGCTGCTTCTTTATCTTGGCTGTTGTAAATAGTGCTGCGATGAATAGTGCTAGGATGTTCTTTTCAACTTAGCATTTTCATATTTTCTGGTTTTCATATTTTCTGGAGGACTCTCCATCCTGTTTTCATTGTAGTGGCTGCACCAGCTTACATTCCCACCAATGGTGTAGGAGGGTTCCCTTTTCTCCATGCCTTCTCCAAGCATTTAGTATTCAAAGGTTTTTCAATTCTGACTAGTGTGGGGGCTTCCCTGATGACTCAGCAGGTAAAGAATCTGCCTACAGTAGACACAGGAGACACAGGTTCAGTCCCAGAGTGGGAAAGATCTCCTGGAGGATGAAATAGCAACCCATTCCAATATTCTTGCTTGAAAAATCCCCTGGACAGAGGAGCCTTGTGGGCTGCAGTACAAAGGGTCAAAGAAAGTCAGACACGACAGAGCATGCACACGCCACCGACTATTGGGAAATGATACCTCAGTGTAGTTTTGATTTGCATTCCTCTAATAATTAGTGATGTTGAGCATCTTTTCATGTGCCTATTGGTCATCTGTATGTCTTCTCTGGAGAAATGTCTGTTTAAGTCTTCTGCTCATTTTTTTGATTGGGTTGTCTTTTTTTGTTGCTATTGAGTTGTATAAGCCATTCATATATTTTGGAAATTAAGCCCTTGTTGGTCCCATTGTTTGCAATTGTTTCCCAGTCCATAGGTTGTCTTTTCATTCTGTTAATGGTTTCCTTTGCTGTTCAAAATTTATACTTTTGATTATGTCCCATTTGCTTATTTTTGCACATAACAATTATTTTCAAATAAAACTGTAAAGGATGAAATCAAAACACTTCCTTCCATTTAATTTTCTACTAAAACAAAAAAATTGTGTATTTCAGCTCCATAGAAATATAAACATCTTTGAAATTTGCTTGACTTAGTAACAAGTCAAGCATTTTTATTTTTAAAAATATAAAATTTTTTTATTTTAAAAAATAAATATAAAAATAAAATGAATAAAAATTATAAAAGTTTTTTATTTTAAAAAAAGTATTTTTATTTGTTGAATAAAAATATGACTATGACTCTGAGCATTTTAAAAATGTGCTAAAATTCTCTCCAAACATTAATATCAGTGAATATGAGGATATTCACAGAAAGATAATGAGGGTATAACATTTCCCTGTTTTGTTAAAAGCTAAGCTTCATTCCTGCCAAAATGAATTCCTATTTCTCCCCAAAATGGTGTGTGTATGTGTGCATGTGTGTGTGTATGAAAATACTTCACCAACTACTATACACTAGTCACATATACATTTTTTTACATTGCCCCATTAAGGAGTTAAAAGTATATCATTTGTTTGCTTCCCTTTAGCCTTTAGTGTCTGATTACTAGGCCATAGAGCTTCATGGGTAATAAAGGTGAAATCAGCAATGAAATTTAAGAAAAAAAAAAATCCAGCTGATGCCAAAGTTCTGAGAGTTCCATGTTGTGCAACAAAGCCACTGGCTTTGACACAGTGCCACAATTCCAGCACCTTGTGCCAGATACTACATTTACTCAGGGTCATTTGGGCAAAAGTAATGAAAAATATTAAAGCAATGTTTATGTAGCAGATTTGCAATATCAATCACGTTATGTACATTGGTGATAAGAGTAAGGATTGGGTTGTTTGGGAGAATAGTGACATTTTCTCTTAAGTAGTGGAAAATTACCAGCAGACAGTGTGTTTGACTTCTCTGCTGCTTTTTTGTGTTGTTTCATTTTGTTTTTCTTTTAATTCTACTTCTTTATTCTTTATTCAAGCAGGCCCACTGTTGAGTATTATGATAGGAAAAAAAAAAATAAGTATCACCAGAAATCTTTTTGAGAAGTGATCTGAATTAAAAAAAAAAAAAAAAAAAAGAACATGGTGATGAACTATAACTTATAAACTGTCTAGTCTATTATTTCTATGATGAGATAAATGAGCAAAGTGTGTGAGCAATAATTATGCTCAGAAAATGCCTTACTAGTTGCCCCGAAGTAGATCCCTATTCAGCTCTTACCTCTCCCAGCCTTATTCTGATGACAAATTCTGTGCATGTATGCTAAGTTGCTTCAGTCATATCCAGTACTTTGCAACTCCATGGACTTGTGGCCCACCAGGCTCCTGTGTCCATGGGATTCTGCAGGCAAGAATACTGGAGTGGGTTGCTACTCCAGTGATCTACTCTCGGGGATCTCCTCTAGAAAGTCTCCTCTAGGGGATCTTCCCAACTCAGGGATCAAATTCTCATCTTTTATGTCTCCTGCATTGGCAGGCAGGTTCTTTACCACTAGTGCCACCTAGGAGAAGCCTGATAACAAATTCTAAAGGCTTATAATTACAAGTGAAAATCTTTCGGTTTTACTTAGCAATATGGCCTAAGTCCTAGATTCACCAATAGGTTCAAGCTGAGAGTTGTCTTGTGGCCCCAAATATAGTTTTCTTTGAAACCCAGTGAGCTGTTGCTGTTCCTCAAACCCCAGCAATGCTTGCTCCATCCTAGTGACTAACTTTGCTGTTTGTTCAATAATCATTTAGTTGGGTCCTAATTCCATACCAAGAATTCCATACCAAGAAGAAGGCTGAGCGCCGAAGAATTGATGCTTTTGAACTGTGGTGTTGGAGAAGACTCTTGAGAGTCCCTTGGACTGCAAGGAGATCCAACCAGTCCATTCTGAAGGAGATCAGCCCTGGGATTTCTTTGGAAGGAATGATGCTAAAGCTGAAACTCCAGTATTTTGGCCACCTCATGCGAAGAGTTGACTCATTGGAGAAGACTCTGATGCTGGGAGGGATTGGGGACAGGAGGAGAAGGGGACGACAGAGGATGAGATGGCTGGATGGCATCACTGACTCAATGGATGTGAGTCTGAGTGACCTCCGAGAGCTGGTGATGGATAGGGAGGCCTGGCGTGCTGCAGTTCATGGGGTCGCAAAGAGTCGGACACGACTGAGCGACTGATCTGATCTGAATTCCATACCAAACTCTTGTGTGCACTGTCAGCAAACACTAGCCCTTGATACCTTATTTTCTATTCCCAAACTGAATACCATTCCCTAAAATAAAGGGCTCTCAATGCTTATTAATCCCCAGCCCAACCCATAGAAGCCTCAGTGGGTTCACGTGGCACATACGAAAATAGTATTCTGAGGGTACTGAATCCCAACAGAGGAGCCAGAAAAGAATATCTTCCACTGAAAATGAAAGAAATCTTTACCTATTTTTGAAGGGGAAGAAACAGAACTAAGCTTACCGCCTACATCGTTGCCCTGGGCACTTCACACAGGTTATCCCATTTAATCCCCAAGCAGATATTACACAGATCTTCCAAACGGGAAAACTGAACTTGACTCAGAGTCCAAACTAAAAAAGGAGTAAGTGATTAAATCAGGAGTCACACTGTTAACAGCCAAACTTCACAGCCCATGCTCCTTCCATGAGCACTATCTTGCCTTTCAAAAGAGAAGCCCAGGTCTAGGTCAACTATTGCTTGGGCTTCTAAAGGAGGAACAAAGAGAAATTATTCCTGCTATGGGCTAAACTGTGTTTCCTCAAACTCACATGAAGTCCTGGACCCAGTACCTCAGAACATGACTGTATTTGGAGACAAGGCCTTTAGAGAGGCAATTAAGTTGAAATGAGTTAATTTCCCACAGTGGTGGGCCGGGGTGGCGGCAGGGGTGGGGGGTGGGCAGGGGCTATAATCCAGTATGATTAGGGTCCTTATCAGAAGAGATTAGGACACATTGAGAGACACCAGGGACATGTACGTGTAAGAGTATATTACACACACAGGGAAGAAATATCACATGAAACTACAGCAAGAAGGTGGCCGTCCTCAAAGCAAAGAGAGAGGCCTCAGGGGAGATTAACCTTGTTAACACTTTGATCTTGGACTTCCAGCCTCCGAAAATGTCCAGAGAAAAAACTGTGTAAGCCGCCTCGTGGTTGTTCAGTCGCTAATAGTGTCTGACTCTTCGCAACCCCATGGACTGCCGCATGCCAGGCTTCCCTGCCCTTCACCGTCTCCGGTAAGCCACCTATTCCATGGTATTCTGCAATAGCAGAACTAGCAAGTTAATTCATTTCCCACGTTAGGGAGTGCTGGACCTCCTAGCCACTCATGTAGGATGGGTTTTTTTGAGGTCATGGTTGAACAATGCAATTCACCTTTTCTAGGCTTGAGATGTGATTTCTAGAGAGCTTTCTAAATGACCAAATCAGTATCCTTTATATTAGGTCTTCAAATACTTTCTTTAGGTATAGAAAAACACTTCACTGTGTGGGACTGAAGATAGAGATATAAAGTACACACGACAGAGATGTGGACAATAAGCTGATATGATCGGCACCCTCCCAGTCTGGGAAAACTCAGCTTTCTACTCCAAAGCTGGGGGTGTGGCAGGCTGGAGATTAAGCTCTATAAAAACTCAGGAACAGCAAGATTTAATACGATTCTAGATGAGTGAGTAGATGAAGGTGCTGGAAAGGTGGCACACCCTAAGTGGGCATGGAAGCTCCACACCCCTTTGCCTCACACCTAGTCCTATGCACTTCTCCCATATACTTGCTTTCTGAGTTGCATCCTTTTACAGTAAACCATCAAATGTAAGGGAAAACTTCCCTGGGTTCTGTGAACCATTCTAGCAAATCATCAGAAGTATAGGTGGCATTTGATCAGAAGTATAGGTGGCAATCTGGACTTGGAGGTTGACATCTGGGGTGGAGATAAGGTAAGTCACTTCAGTCGTGTCAGACTCTGTGTGACCCCATAGACGGCAGCCCACCAGGCTCCGCCATCCCTGGGATTCTCCAGGCAAGAACACTGGAGTGGGTTGCCATTTCCTTCTCCAATGCATGAAAGTGAAGAGTGAAAGTGAAGTCGTTCAGTCATGTCTGACTCTTCGAGACCCCATGGACTGCAGCCCACCAGGCTTCTCTGTCCATGGGATTTTCCAGGCAAGAGTACTGGAGTGGGGTGCCATTGCCTTCTCTGGGGTGGAGGTAGTCGTGTGGAATTGAGCCCTTGACTTGCATGATCTGATGCTATGTCCAGGTAGATAGTGTCAGAATCAAAAGTTAAATTTATAAGACATTCAGTCAGTGTCCATTGAGATTATAGGCCACTCAATCAGTGTGCACTGAGAATTGGAGAATTACTTGGTGTGGGAAAAATCCATATCACTGGTGGCGTCAGAAGTATTGAGAGTAGAGCAGAAAAATTAATTTTATCTTACACTACCCTAAAAAAACCCACATACCAGAGGGTCTGCTACCAGCTGCATCTTCCACAAAACTGAGACTCAGAAACTCACATTTTTCTGCTTCATCTTTATTTAACAGTTAAGAGGTAGGATGAAATATTTAATAAGGACCCCAAGACTCACTGACTTCTTCTACATTGCATGTGTGTTTGTTAAGTTGCTTCAGTCATGGCCAACTCTTTGGTACTCTATGGACTATAGCCCTCCAGGCTCCTCTGTCCACAGGATTCTCCAGGCAGGAATATTGGAGTGGATTGTCATTTCCTTCTCCAGGGGATCTTCCCCACAGAGGGACTGAACCCACATCTCCTGTGGCTCCTGCATTGCTAGCAGACTCTTTATCGCTGAGCCACTGGGGAAGCCCCCTTCTTCTATATTACCTATCTTGATATGACTGATGCCTTTAAATTAGCACATTGGCTTTTGATGTTCTCTAAAGCACACAGAAGTAGAAAGGCAATGGCACCCCCACTCCAGTACTATTGCCTGGAAAATTCCATGGGCTGAGGAGCCTGGTAGGCTGCAGTCCATGGGGTCGCTAAGAGTTGGACATGACTGAAGCGACTTAGCAGCAGCAACAGCAAAGAACATAGAAGTTGAACTGGAAAATCATTTCTCCCTAATCCTTCCGTTCCAATTCTCTGGGGTGGTGGGAGAATGATCTAGAGTCGTTACTACATGCTTAAAGTCTGTTTCCAAAAGATAGATAGGGCAAATTACTTAGATATTGAAGAAGGTAGAAACCTCAGTCTCCTCCCCAGCCAACTGTTACAGGGACGAGAGTTGACTTGTAAGCACACTTGCTGGGATTTGTAGGGCTTCACTTTGCCAAGCACAAGTGTGTTGCTCTCTGCCTGCCCCTGACCTGGGGCACTTCTCCTAAGTGTAAGCTTGTACTGGAGCCTGTGGGAGAGGCATAGAGGGCAGGAGGGAGATGAGGAACAGAGGTCAGAGAAGAAAATCAGCCCTCAATGCCATGATCAGCTTGCTCTCCCTAGTCAAGGGAAGAGTTCCATCGTGCATCATGTTCCTGGTCCCCTGGACAAGCTCAGTGGATATTGCCAGGGTAGCCAAGAAATGCTTCCATTCATAATCAAGCCCAGAAAGAGGGCTCAGCCCCTGAGAGAAATGTGTTTTCCCAGACTCAAAGGGAAACTGCCAGCCTAGTGTCTACTTTCCTGATACCACAAATACATGGGCATCAACTTTGTTGCACTAGGACTGAAACCTTTATTACAAATTATCACTATCATAGTTTTCAGAAAAGCATGGTGGTGGTTAGTTGCTAAGTCGCATCTGGTTCTAGTGACCTCATGGACTGTAGCCTGTCAGGCTCCTCTGTCCCTGGAATTCTCCAGGCAAGAATACTAGAATGGGTAGCCATTCCTTTCTCTGGGGGATCTTCTGGACCCAGGGATCTAACCTGGGTCTTCTGTACTGCAGGCAGATTCTTCACCAAGTGAGCTACCTTAAGATATGACTTTATTAAAAAAGCATATTCCTTTATTATAAAATCATTCTTATTTTTCCTCCACCTTACTAGGGAATGAACTGAATTCTCTTTAGGCCCACAGTGCATGAAGGTAACTCTAGCTGGTGAAGGAGACTCTCCCCACCCTCCTCTCTCTCCTTTGGCCACTGGCCAGGACTGCTGGCAGGATCTGCTCAGTTACATCACTTGAGAAGTCATAGGAGAGCTATGTGGTGACCAGTGCTGGAGGGCAGAGCATCTACCCCTGACAGCAGCCCCCAACTCCCCACCAGCAGTCCCAGACATTCCATCTCTCTGGGAAGTGCAGCCAAGATGTTTGGGTGAGCCAGGTAAAGTGATGCGGAGAGTAAAGTTAGTCTTAAATACATAGTTCTTCTTCAGGGAAGTCAGAAGAGAATCATAGGGAGGGAGAGAGCACCTCAGTGGATGTGTGCTGTGCTTAGTCACTCAGTCATGTCCGACTCTTCAAGATTCCATGGACTGAACCCACCAGGCTCCTCTGTCCATGTGGATTTTCTGGGCAAGAATACTAGAGTGGGTTGACATGTCATCTGCAAGGGATCTTCCCAATCCAGGGATCAAACCCAGGTCTCCCACATTGCAGATAGATTCTTTACCATCTGAGCCACTAGCAAAGCCCAAGAATCCTGGAGTGGGTAACCTATCCCTTCTCCAGGGAATCTTCCCAACCCAGGAATCGAACCAGGGTTTCCTGCATTGCAGGTGGATTCTTTACCAGCTGAGCTACCAGGAAAGTTCACCTTACTAGGTATTTATCCAATAATAGGAGAAAGTATGCTCCTACTGCAATTCTAAAAAAAAAAAAAAAAGTTTTTTAGAAAAAATCTCATCCTCAAATGTGTATGCTTATTTCCTTTCACACAACATTAAACAGAAAAAAAAAAAAAAAAGTGAATGGACAAAATGACATGTCCCAAATTATGGAACACCTGAAAGTAGGGATTAAAAGGGGTAGGGGATGGTCTTCTACTGTAACTGAGCAGGACCCTATGGGGCCTTCCCAGAACCAACTCCCCACTCCTCACCATGTACTCACCTGCCTGTTGTCCGTAGAGATACTTTGGCCTCCTAGGACTTCCCTGAGTCCCATATATTAAATTTAATCAGAAAAGGAGGGGGAAACATGCAGAAAGAAAAGAAAAGCAAATAAGACAAAAATAATACTTTAGCCATTAAACAAAGTCAAAGATCTTTAATTCCTTATCAAGGACTCTGCAGTGCAGGAGACTTGAGTTCAATCCCTAGGTCGGGAAGATCCCCTGGAGAAGGAAGTGGAAACACATTCCAGTATTTTCGCCTGGAAAATTCCATTGACAGAGGAGCCTGGCAGGCTATAACCCAAGTAAATAGCATGTAGTTAGGTTAAATAATCTAAGTAATAGCATTTCATTGCACAAATTTAAAGACATTTTGTGTCCATAGGGTCATAGAGTCAGACACAACTGAGCCACTAACACACACATACACGTAAGAGTAAAGAATCTGCCTGCAGTGCAGGAGACCTAGGCTTGCTCCCTGGGTCGGGAAGATCCCCTGGAGAAGGGAATGGCAACCCTCTCCAGTATTGTTGCCTGGGGAAATCCCATGGGCAGAGGAGCCTAGTGGGCTATAGTCCATGGGGGTCACAAAAAATCAGACACAACTGTATGACTAACTTTCACTTTCAAGGGCACTAGATAACATTCTGAGCCATGACCTTAGAGCTGTTCTGCAGATACTGAAACCCCCACCAGGTGCAAGAAGTTAACTATATGCTGCCCACAAGCCTGTGGACCCTAGATGAGTTGGAGCTAGCAGGTTGATGATAGTGACTCCTGATCACCTCACCACCAACCAATCAGAATGTTCACAAGCTGATAACAACCCCCCAAATCCCATCTCCCTCACCCTGTCTTTAAAAATCTTTCCCTGAAAGCCTCCAGGAGTTGGGACCTTTTAAGCACTAGCTGCCTGCATTCCTTGCTTGGCAGCCTGCAATAAACACCACTCTTCGTTTCACCACAACCCAATGTCAGGAGATTTGCTTTACCACAGGCAAGCAGACCTAAGTCTGGTTTGGTGACGACTTTCCTTTCCTTTTTTTGGCCACGATGAGTGGCACGTGAGATGTGAGTTCCCTTGACCAGGGATCAAACCTATGTCCCTGCAGTCCAAGACCGCTAAGGAAGTCCCTATTTTCCTTTCTAAAATGTGTCATTTCTAATCCACTAATAAGAACCATGTGTCTGGAAAGACAATAGAGAAAACAGATTGCATTCTCGTCAAAAGCAGAGAGAATAAAATCTGGTGGTACCCATTGTTACTTACAGAAAAAAAAATTTCATTTAAAAATAGATTTAGCTTAAATACAAAATGCCGTACTATACCCTTCTTGTAAATTAGAATCTAGAGTAAAAATAAACAAATAGAAAATAATTTTAACAAATGTGCAGCTTAGGCTTTTACAATAATGTGTTGCTTTCTGTATAGCATAGTTCCCTGCATCATCACACAAGAAAATTTAACTGAACCTGTGAAAAATGATTAATTCTACCTATTTCTGAAAAATAATGAGTGATATTTGTTAACATTTAAAGCTGAATGTTAAATATGCCTTAGATAAAACTGAACAGCCATTTAAAATTGATTATATCACCCATCGTTACTATGATTTACATTTGGCAATCCTATATACATCCAGTAGCAATGGAAACTTCCCAAGGAGCCTATACATGGATGGAAAACCCCCTGCACATATGTATAAAGTAACATTTTCAACTTATGCTACCCAAATATATGTATTATAGTACATTGGATGTGAATTTTAAACTTGATTTCAGTTTTTAAAATTGTTTTTATTTCTTTTTTCTATGCTTCTTTTTTTAAACCTGTATATGTGTATTTTCCTTCTATTTTAAAAATAACCTAAGTAATAGCATTTCATTACACAAATTTAAACAGTACCAGAGTCCCTCAGACAGTAAGGAGATCAAACCAGACAATCCCAAAGGAAATCAACCCCAAACATCGTTGGAAGAATTGATGCTGAAGTTGAGCTCCCATACTTTGACCACCTGATGCAAAGAGCGAAAGATTGAGGGCAGGAGGAGAAGGGGGCAACAGAGAATGAATTGGTTGGATGGCATCACTGACTGAATGAACATGAGTTTGAGCAAACTCTGGAGATAGTGAAGGACGAGGAGACCTGGTATACCGCAGTGCGTGGGGTCGCAGGGTCAGATACAGGTTTAGACTGCCTGCCTTCAAGCACCTCCAACTCAGCTACTTGCTACCAGTGTGATGTTGGCATAGTTACTTCTATCTGTAAAAAGAGATAGATAAGAAAGGTAAAAATTCTTTCTCAAAGTGTTATGAACAATTTATGTTGATATTTGGCAGAAACAAACAAAATTCTGTAAAGCAATTATCCTTCAATTAAAAAATAAATTTTTAAAAAGTTTTTAAATATGAGCAGTAAATAAAATCATCCACATGAAACATATAGTAGGTCCCCAGCTACACTTAAAGCCCAATTAATCCTAGCTTATTGTCATCATCATCATCATCACCATCATTAGTATTATCATGTTTAATGGGCAACTACTTCAATGGTTTGATTTAATTTTCAAAGTTACTTCACTACTCCTAGTGACTTAAAGATCTCAGTTCACTTTCCCTTGACAGATTCTTAGACTTTTTTCTGTAAAGTCACAGGAACCAAGTTCTGTGGATTATAACTAAAGCCCAGGATAAATAGAAGCAGACTATTAATATAATATCTGCTCTCTTTTCCTACTAACTCTTAGAATTTTCCTCTCACCAAGCATTCATTTCCTGTCCCTGAGAGTTCTATTCGCAAATAGATTTTCCTGGACAATTCTGTCATAGATTAGAAAGGCTGTGTAAATACATCATTCTCAGTTGGTATCCAATGGGAATCTACCTTCTCTGCTCCTTAAGTTCAACATCTTCTACCCTCAGGAATCCAACCCCATAAATGCATTCACTCTCTACATTCCACTGCTGCTGCTGCTGCTAAGTCGCTTCAGCCGTGTCCGACTCTGTGCGACCCCATAGACGGAAGCTCACCAGGCTCCCCGTCCCTGGGGGTCTCCACAAATTACTCAATACTCCCCCTTCTTATAATCCCTTATAACTATGTAAGGTATAACACCTTGAAAAAACCTAGTGCTGGCATTTCACCTTTGCTTCCTCATGCCTGACATGCCCTGACACTCCTCCAGTCTGCAGGTTGCAAACATAAGCTGTGTGTCACAATCTATCCTGGTGTATGTTTCTACAATCAGTTCTGCTAGAACGCTTATTTTGAAAACGTGAATTTGTTCCAACGTGACTGACAAATTAGGGAAGGCTGTAGCACAATGCTAATTTTGTATTTGTGCCAATTTCTTCTCCAGGCCAACACAAAACTGCACCTAGCTGAACTGAGCTTTGCATAAGTCAACAAAATGCACACATGCGCACATCTCTTAAGAACAATGAACTCTACCTTTGCTGTTTAATTTATTGGTCCAACTTTTTCCCGGCTTCCCTGATATCTCAGCTGGTAAAGAATTCGCTTGCAATGCGGGAGACCTGGGTTCCACCCCTGGGTTGAGAAGATCCCCTGGAGAAGGGAACGGCTACCCACTCCAATATTCTGGCCTGGAGAATTCCACGGACTGTATGGGGTCGTAAAGAGTCCAACACGACTGAGCGACTTTCACTTTCATTTCCCAACTTTCTCCTTGTGCTCTTCCAACATTCCATCTGTTCAGGTAACCTCCCAATCACAAGTCGCAACCCCGCTGACTGGCAATCAGCCTCATGCCCTCCCTTCTCTTTCATTTTTTCCCCTTCTTTCCTCTCAGCCTATTTTGTGTTTTCCCTGTCTGTTCTCTGTTATTTTTCTCTTTCTCTTTCTCTTTCTCTGGGTCTTTTTCTACTTTCCTAACAAGTTCTCTTCCTCTGACACACAGAGTGGCGGCCAGGGGAACAAGGCAGGCATTGGAGGCGGGCAGTTGTAGAGCTCCACCCCCACAGACAACTAAGACATGTTCAGGGTCAAGCACCATATTTATTGTAATACTGGCATATTTCTTAACCATTTGCCACGGACAGAACCAGGCTACCATGTTTATTATGCTTCTTCACAGGTCACTGACGAAATTGTTGAAAGTCTACTCCAGTGCCAGCCCTGTAGCTTCTACTGCATGATTTTGCACAGTAAGGCGGGTCTTAGGAACATATCTGTTGACTGTAACAGAATTGACAATATCTATCTCTCTATGATCTATTGAGCTTTCATCAGAGTGTCAAAGAAATGCATCATTTTTCAAAAAAGTTTAAGAACTATTGGTCTACAGGAGTTTCCTTCAACAGAAATGTGAGCCATACATGTAAATTAACACTTTTCAGTGGTTAAAAAGAAACAGAAATTAATGAAAAGAAATTAATTTCAATAATGTTTATTTAACCACTGTTGTCATTTCAATGTATAATACAAAAATATGCAAATGAGCTAGTTCAGCATCATTTTTTGTCTTTTTTTCCGTACTAAGTCATTGAAATCTAGCAGGTATTCAGGACATTTCAGCCACATGTGACTAATGGCTACTGCTAACAGAGAGGGTGGGTCTAAAGAAGTCTACCTCACTGATTAGAAGAGAATGAAAGGCAAAGAAGATTCTGATAAGATAAATAAAGCAACAAAGTAACTTTGGCTAAAAAGGACCTGAAATAAATCTACCAGTTCTTATATGCATCCTAGCTTCGTTTAGATCAATGCTTTGGCTGTGTCATATTTTATGTGGTTGGTCCAAGGGTAAAAAAATGCACTTTCATTTAAGTACATATCTATTTGCTGGGGAACTCCTGGGGTATAAAGGGAGTTTTCTCTTTCTAGACTGCTTTTCCTGGACTATAAGGTTTATGAACACATGAGTACTCTTGGACTAAAAGTTCTTCTAACAGTAAAAACCATGTCTTTTAAAACCACTATCATGAACAAAACAAAAAGAAACACATATAATTTTAAGTTGATTCATATAGGAATTCATATAGGACTAGTAATACATAAAGTATATATTCATAAAGAAGTCAATTCATAAATAATCTAATTTAGACTTTCAATGTGGAGAAGGAAATGGCAACCCACTCCAGTGTTCTTGCCTGGAGAATCCCATGGACGGAGGAGCTTGGCAGGCTGCCGTCTATGGGGTCACACAGAGTCAGACAAGACTGAAGGGACTTAGCAACAGCAGCAGCAGACTTTCAATGAAAAGTTTTCTACATTCAGTTGCTTCTAAATATTGAGTTTATTATCATCAACAAAACACACTAATAGTTTTTGAAATTTTTCAGGGCAGTTCATTCTTCAAGGGAAATACCATACAAAACCCAAATATGTAAAATCAAAGCACCTTTCCCTCCCACACTCTCATGTAGAAACTCAGGGGATTTGCTCTATAGAGCATATTGGAAAAAAACAAACAAAGCCCTAACATCTCTGTCATTTAGAATAATCTGGGTAAAATCAAGTTAAAGTTCTTAGAGTAATGCAAAAGATCTGAAAAAAACAGTCCTGCATATATGAAATTTAAAATATATCACCTGAAGAGACAAAACTAAAAATAAATACATAAAAAATTAGAGAACAATTATGTGGGACTAATGGCAAATATAAATGTTCATTCAAATTTGATGGAGAAATCGAAAGCTTTTTAGACAAGCAAAAGTAAAAAGAATTCAAAACCACCAAAACAGCTTTACAACAAATGCTAAAGAAACTTCTCTAGGCAGAAAACACAAGAGAAGGAAAAGATCTACACAAAATAAAGCCAAAATAATTAGAAACTGGCAATAGGATCATGCACGCATACATGCTAAGTCGCTTCAGTCATGTCCAACCCTGTGCGACCTTATAGACTGTAGTCCACCAGGCTCCTCTGTCCATGGGATTCTCCTGACAAGAATACTGGAATGGGTTGCCATGCCCTCGTCCAGGGGATCTGCCCCACCCAGAGATCGAACCTTCATCTCTTAAGTCTCCTGCATTGGCAGCCAAGCTCTTTACCACTAATGCCTCCTAGTAAATAGTGAAGTCGCTCAGTTGTGTCTGACTCTTTGCGACCCTGTGGACTCTAGCCTACCAGGCTTCTCCGTCCATGGGATTCTCCGGGCAAGAGTACTGGAGTGGGGTGCCATTTCCTTCTCCAGGGGATCTTCCCGACCCAGGAATTGAATCTGGGTCTCTCACATTGGAGGCAGACACTTTAATCTCTGAGCCACAGGGAAGCCCTACTAATGCCTCCTAGGAAGTCCTAATTGGGGTGGCAGGGGGAGAGAGAAAGACAGAGAGAGAGAGAGAGTATTAGTCATTCACTGGTGTCCAACTCTTTGTGACCCCATGCACTGTAGCCAGCCAGGATCCTCTGTCCATGGAATTCTCTAGGCAAGAATACTGGAATGTGTTGACATTCCCTTCTCCACAGCAGGATCATACATATGGATAATTATCTTAAATGTAAATACATTAAATGCATCGACCATAAGACATAGACTGGCTGAGTGGATGAAAACATACGCATATATGCACTTCCACTTACCACATCACTCTACTTAATCCCCCAAATTGTGTGTAATTATTTTATGTTGTTAGGTTAATCATGTTTCCATTATAGCTTGCAACTGTAATTATCTTTTTTTTTTTTTTGGGTCTGGCTATTTATTGTGAAAACTGATCATCGTTTACTACTGTGATAAAAAAGAAATGGTGAAAATCACAAATTTTATATTGTATGTATTATTCTACAATTCAAAGAAGTTATGTAATATACTCAAACTCATTTAACTGTACATTTTAAAAGGGTGGATTGTATAGTATCTGAATTTATACCTCAATACATAAATGCATGTTAAGTCACTTCAGTTGTGTCCAACTCTTCGTGACCCCATGGACTATAGCCGGCCAAGCTCCTCTGTCCATGGAATTCTCCAGGCTAGAACACTGCGGTGGATTGCCACGCTCTCTTCCAGGGGATCTTCCCTACCCAGGGATCAAACCCAGGTCTGGATCAAACCCGAGTCTCCTATGTTTCCTGCATGGCAGGTGGATTCTTTCCTACTGAGCCACCAGGGAAGCCCTTTACACCTCAATAAAGCTGTTTAAAGAATTCGAAGCAGGGGTGTTCTTTCTTTAATCTCTAACCTCCAATGCACAGTGACTTTTTAAGTAGGCTAAGTGTGCATTAGCCCACATATCATGGTTTGAGATACAAGGGACATAACCTCCCATCCAATAACATCTCCTAAAATTCCAGATTTGGGCCATCATCTGTGTGGCTTGTAGGTCTTAACTGAACATGCATTTGTACACAAACCCTCTCCAGACTCAGGATAAAGGAATTTGCTAGTACATTGGCTGCTGCTGCTGCTGCTGCTGCAAAGTCGCTTCAGTCGTGTCCGACTCTGTGCGATCCCATAGACGGCAGCCCACCAGGCTCCTCTGTCCCTGGGATTTTCCAGGCAAGAATACTGGAGTGGGTTGCCATTTCCTTCTCCAATGCATGAAAGTGAAAAGTGAAAGTGAAGTCTCTCAGTCGTCTCCGACTCTTAGTGACCCCATGGACTGGAGCCTACCAGGCTCCTCCATCCATGGGATTTTCCAGGCAAGAGTACTGGGGTGGGGTGCCATTGCCTTCCCCGCTGGTACATTGGGGTCAGTATCAAATCAGCCTTGACCCTAGCTGCTCATAGCCCATGATCCAGAACAGGGATCCTGCCAAGAATCCTCCTGAACTCAGAGTCCAGCAGCAGGAACTGAGTCTCGTCTTTGCTATGATGCACTGCCTGATACTCCAGGTTCTCCAGGACTGGGGTCCTACAGTATGTATGCAGATGCCCTCAGTATGACCAGACCCCCAACACTCATCACCCTCCCCACTCTTTCCAGAGCCCAGAATTCCCAGGCCGAAACTCCAGTAGCTGTGGCTGATCTCAGCTACATGAAACTTCCTGTCCCCAACATTGTCACTTGCCTAAATCTCTACCTTGTGTTCTCCATGCCGTGGGAATGATCTGACTATGGTATATGGCTCATCCAGTGATGGGTAAAGTTGATTTTTGAGACCTGGTTTTCTACCCTGTTATTTCCTTTCTCCTTCACCATTCCCTGAGCACCCATCACAAAGGGAATAACTTTTTTAAAAGGAGAGCAATACACACTGCTATATTTAAAATGGATAACCAACAAAGTCCTCCTGTATAGCACAGGGAACTCTTTTCCAAGCTATGTGGCAGCATGGATGGGAGGGGAGTTTGGGGGAGAATGGATACATATATATGTACAGCTGGGTCCCTTTGCTGTCCACCTGAAACTATCACAGCATTGTTAAATACTCCAATATAATATAAAAAGTTGCTTTTTTTTTTTTTTTTTTAAGGAAAACAGTTCTCTTATAAGGAAATGCAACTCCTGTTCTTCCCCACTAAATAGCACCTCCCACATTCTTTACTGCCTATTGCTTGAAAAAGTGAAAGTCACTCAGCAGTGTCCGAATCTCTGGGACCCGTGAACTACAGACTGCCAGGCTCTTCTGTCTATTGCTTGGAGTTCTCTAAATTCTCCATTTCTTTCCAATGGGCCTGTCCAGAGGTGACCCTTCTCCAGTCTACTTTATCCTCCTACAAAAGCCCTCTCCCTGAAATCTTCCATTAAAAATGCTTCCTTTGAAAGTTCATAGATTCACCAGAGCTCCCTATTAAATTCCTATGTCCCTAAAGGAAACAGTTTCATACATTCTATCAGTTAATACTATAGCTGACATCTACCTAAAGGCAAAAGCTAGTAAAAAGAGTTGAATATGTACAGACAGAATCTTCACATTAAACCCCTTTAAGACACAGAATACCATATTATATATATATAATACAGAATACAATAAAATATTTAGGAATGATTTAATACTAATATTTGATAAACAAATAGTATATATAATTCAACATATTCTGATCCATGAAAGTCAGGACTCCCCCTCCAAAAAAAAAAAAACTGATGAATTCAATGAATTCCAAGAATCTTATAGTTTAGATATCGATATTAACTGAACCAAGAAAATTTCAAATATCTTTTATATAAGAATTTATAATTACAGTAATGATGTAACAAGGTATTTAATTTTTAAAATGGCTCGTGGACTTCCCTGGTGGTACAGTGGGTAAGAATCCACCTGTTAATGCAGGAGAGTTGGGTTCCATCCCTGGTCCAGGAAGATCTCACATGCCACGGGTAAGCTGGTGTGCCACAGCTACTGAGCCCATTCTCTAGAGCCAGTGAGCCGCAACTACTGAAGCCCATGCATCTAGGTAGAGCCTGTGCTCCACAAGAGAAACCGCCACAATGAAAGGCCTACACACTCCAGCTAGAGAGGAAACCCTGCTTGCCGCAAATAGAGTAAGCCTGCACACAGCAAGGAAGACCCAGCGCAGCCAAAAATAAATAAAATTTAAAATGTTTATGTCTGAGCCATCTAGGAAGCTCAGAATAAAAATGGCCCATGATAATGTCACCCCTCCCATCACTTTTGCTTACTAATGTAAAAATGTTCCATCAACTGACTACTAGAGTTAGTTGTATAAAATTAATCCCCACTCAAAAAGTCCAAATAAATTAGGAATAATTGTGTTTTATATCTTACTATATGATATGAAAAAGGAGAAATTAAATTATCTAGCCCAACTTCAGTATCACTGCAGCAGATGAATGGATAAGAAAGCTGTGGTACATATACACAATGGAGTATTACTCAGACATTAAAAAGAATACATTTGAATCAGTTCTAATGAGGTGGATGAATCTGAGCCTATTATACAGAGTGAAGTAAGCCAGAAAGAAAAACACCAATACAGTATACTAACGCATATATATGGAATTTAGAAAGATGGTAACAATAACCCTTTATACAAGACAGCAAAAGAGACACTGATGTATAGAACAGTCTTTTGGAGTCTGGGAACGGGAGAGGGTGGGATGATTTGGGAGAATGGCATTGAAACATGTATAATATCATATATGAAACGAGTCACCAGTCCAGGTTCAACGCACGATACTGGATGCTTGGGGCTGGTGCACTGGGACGACCCAGAGAGATGGTATGGGGAGGGAGGAGGGAGGAGGGTTCAGGATGGTGAACACATGTATACCTGTGGCAGATTCATTTTGATATATGGCAAAACCAATACAATATTGTAAAGTTAAATAAAATAAAATTAAAAAAAAAACCATTTTCACAAACTGCTTTAACACTTGCTGCCAATCTAGGATAAAGCTCATATGTGGAAAGGGTGCTTAAAGATCAAAGAATCAACAGTTTTCATTGTTATCTTTTTTCTCTCCCAAGTTGGCTGGCTAATTCTTACAGGGAAACCAGCAGAGGGAGCACCAACCATTGCCTTGTGTATGTGTGTGCTCTAAAAACAAAAGAGACTCTTGCAGATTTTTAGACATTTTAACAAGATTGGCAAAAACCCTGTAAAACACAAATATTATCAGTGACTACTAAAGTTTGTCTTTAAGTGTTTATATTAAATCAGCAGTGAAACTTTTTTCATTAATGTTTTAAGAAAGTAATACAATAAATTTTTTAAAGCAACACATTTGTTGTACAAAGTGAAACAGCAGGAAAAAAGTTTAGCAAGTTAATAAGTTCCTTATTGAAACATAATCATTACCCTGTGTAAAAGAGATAACCAGTGGGGTTTTGCTATAAGATGCAGGGAGCTCAAATCTGGTGCTGTATGACAAAGTAGAGAGCTGAGATGGGGTGGGAGGTGAGAGGGAGGTTCAAGAAGGAGGGGACATATGTATACCTATGGCTGATTCATGTTGATGAATGGCAGAAACCAACACAATATTATAAAGCAATTATCCTCCAATTAAAAATAAATAAATGTATTTTTTAAGTTAATAAGATCCTGCATCCCCTTTAGATCCTGTGTATTATAGACAGATTGATATATATCCTTTCATATCCTTATTAAAATAAGTAAAATATATATTTATGTACATATACTACATTGTATATATATATATATATATTTATGTACCCCAGGTAGTAAGTATTCTTTGTTTTTTTTTAATGAGGGGAGTCACCCTAAAAAAGCCTAGCAAAATAGAATAATACATTTTAGAATATACAATAGATGCAATAAGAAGTAAGAAACACAATGTCAGGCCATATAAAAACCATGTATGTACATAAGATCAAAAACATACACCACCAAAATGATATTGCTGCCCTTTGAGTGAAAAAAATCAAAACACATATGAATCGATGTATAGATGTGGAAAATCCAATAAGCAAGCCAGAATATACAGCACCCTTCTTAAAAGGCCATGAGGAATGCTAAGTGAATTAATGTCTGGCTTGTAATTTATATTACCAAGCTCTTCGCAGAATAAAATGAAAACAATAGCAATAAAACTCAACCACTAAAGGTTTTTAAAAAGTGCATGCTTAGTCACTCTGTCATGTCCGACCCTTTGCAACCTATTTGACTGGACCCATAGCCCTCTAGACTCCGCTGTCCATGGAATTTCCCAGGTAAGATATCTGAAGTGAGTTGCCATTTCCTTCTCCAGGAGATCTTCCTGGCCCAGGGATCAAACCCGTGTCTCCTGTGTCTCTTACACTGCAGGTGAATTCTTTACCCACTGAACAAAGTAAAACATATTAAAATGCACACTTTAAAATTCATGATACTTTACATACTCTAATTTGAAGTAGGAGATGAAATCACTTTTGACTTAAAGCTACACTCTATGCAGTTGTACAATTTACTGAAAAGGGAAAAGGATGAAGCCATGGTAGTGGTCAGAACAGGCCCTCCATCCTATCCCATTGAGAGAATTCTTGAATTTCACTATAGGTTCCAAACCTTTCCAATCCCATCTCTTTGAGACAACCTCTAAATAACTGGTCCCAGGCCCCAGAGACCCATCTTGCCAGCTGGTGCTGCTGCTGCTAAGTCGCTTCAGTCGTGTCCGACTCTGTGTGACCCCATAGACGGCAGCCTACCAGGCTCCCCCATCCCTGGAATTCTCCAGGCAAGAACACTGGAGTGGGTTGCCATTTCTTTCCCCAATGCATGAAAGTAAAAAGTAAACGTGAAGTCGCTCAGTCGTGTCCAACTCTTAGCAACCCTATGAACTGCAGCCCACCAGGCTCCTCTGTCCATGGGATTTTCCAGGCAAGAGTACTGGAGTGGGGTGCCATTGCCAGCTGGTAACTGTCTCTAAAGGCTTACCTTTTTAAGTCCAATATATTTGCAAAAGCATCCCCTTACTGTCCCTCCCCACCCAGTCTGCTCAGGATGCCCTCCTATTTTCTCCGTGTCTCCACTCACCCACATTGAACAGAGCCTTTTAGAGATGCTCTTCACCTTTGCTGATTTCTACACACCTCACAGCACATTGCTGTGAAAGAAACATTGCAGGGGTTGAGGAAAAGGGAGAAACAGACAGGAAGAGAGAGAGAGAAAGATGGAAAGAGCAAAAGATAAGGATGAGGTAAAAACTGACAAGGGTAGGAGGAAAATCCCCTATCTACAAGATTATAGAATGAATTACTTATGGGAGTAGGGAGTAATTAACCAGCCTCAGCTTCCTTTCCATCCCCCCACCCCCACCCCCCAAAAAAAGCAGAAGAAAAGGTCATTTTATCTGATTTCGTTTTCCTTTGCTAGGGGCTTCAAGCATTTAGAAATTCCTTCAACAACCACACCTTCCTGATAAATAAGAGAACATCCCACACTGATTCTCATTGGATAGAAGAGGAAAAGTGAGGAATGGGGAGGTCCAAAGCCTGGCTCAATGTCACAAGGCAAGGCAGTTGCAAAGTGAGGAGGATAAGACCCTGGGTTCTTGACTCCAGCCCTTGACTTTATCTACAAAGTCAACAGAAGCAGTCTAGATGCGTTATCTCACCCCCTTCTGTCTCAAAGGCTGAGTGACAAAGAGGGCTTAGTGTGATAGTGAGTGTAAATGACGGCACAGGAAGTCTATTCCCAGGGCAAGCTGTGAGACTGGCAGCTGAACAGGAGGCCAGAAAGCAAGTCTGCACAGAGCACTTTCAGTCTACACTCGCTATCTCGCCCGCCCCTACTGTGACCAGAGTCCACAGGGCCAAGGGGAGGAGCTGTGAGGTTGAAGGAGGACACGAGAAGGTTCAAAGGCCACTTAACTCAGCAATTCCTGAGCATCTCTGAGCGAAACAAAAGGCTGTGACTTAATACGAAATGATTCATCTACAGAACTGTTCTATATTATTTTTAAAATCATATTTATAATGTAATTCACTTGCAAATTACAAGACCATTTATGAACCATACTATAATTACTGTGCAAATTCTCAAATTTTCTGACATGGTACTAACCTCAGGATTCAGCTCTTTGGAACATGTTAATACAGTTCTCCAAGAATTCCATCCAGTCACGTATCACATGCTCAAAGCTTAAATGCTGAAAGTAAAGAAATATTACATCAAAACAGGTTCGGTATGAATATCAGCCGTATATGGAAGAATCATTTAGATAGAAACCACACCCAATGCTAAACTCACACTTGTATCAGCCAAGTTATCTGTATATTTACAAAGTGTATAACTTTACTTATATAGCACAAAGATGGGTTTATTTGTGCTATTACAGCACTGTCATTAATAAAGGAAATACAAAGGAAAAGAAATTTAAAAAGAAACAAATAGAAATACAAAAGAAGCCTACCATGACCTAATTCTACTGCAAATTGAATTTCATTATTATCGTCCTATAAACATAACTTTCATTACAAGTGTTTTATTACAAATAAATAATCTCTTCAACAAAATTAAGAAATATAAATTTCTTATACATAAAGGTCAAAATCCCTAAGTATAATTTATAATTTCTCACTTAATGCTACATTATAATGTTTTTCATTTATTGTAGAGTGGTCAAAATAGCCTGTAAAAGAGATGTTTTACATAATCTTAATATCTAATCCTGACTGTTTAGTTAAATAGATTGAAATAGACCTAGTGCACTAAAATCTGACAGTTTCTCAAATACATTTCTTTTTTTAATTCTCAAAGTCCACAAGTCGTGAAAAGCTGACCTCTAAGGTACACACTCATAGATCATTAAAATATTTTCACTTAAAATGGACTTCTATTGGAAATATTAAGGATCTGTAAAAGAAAGGTAAACAGGAATCATCACAGAAGGCCATTGCTTCATGTTACTTATATTTTTAATTACTGCTAAGGTCAATCAGAGATTAGCCGATTTTTCTAGAATCTGAAGGGCAAACATAGTCAAAGAGAAAAAGACACACACAAAGGAAACACAAAAATAGGCACAAAGAGAGACGCAAAAAGACCAAAGAGCTCAAAATGTACTTTCTTAAAACACCAGACTACTTCAGTTGTGACATACGCACTAGCTCCGGGTTCCTAAATCAGCAGACTGGAGAAAAACTGCCTTGTCATCAGAACTCCAAAATAAATGGATCTCTGGAGAAAAGGAGACGTGGAGCCATAGGTCTAAAGCCAAACTTTTCCTGCAGAACAAAACAAATTTTAGCTATATAAGAAGTGGAGCATCTTGACCACTATGTTAAAAATTACACCAAAGATCTTCTAAGGACAAAACACTAAACTCGTTTTCCTTTCACGAAGGAGGAAAGCAGAGATAAGGGACCCACGACAGCACACAGAATGCAAAAAGGAAAAGCCGAAATAAAAAAAAGGCCGATGAAAGCATAACATTAAAATGAGAAGTGTTTAGCTGTTAAATCATCCAAATTGCTTTGCCAAATTTTGACATGCTTGATTTCCTGTAGTAAAAAATCTCTTTTTTTTTTTTTTCGTCTTTGAAAAAAAAAAAAAGTGAGGAAAAATAACCAGCTGTTCCTTGTATAGTTCAGGAAACAAGTTTGATTTATTACTTGAAGGTTATTTTTGAATGAGTCGCTTGTGGCAGCCAGAGTGCAAGAAAAGTCACTGAGGCCTGTCCACTTGAAGGGCTCAAACTGCTTCCTGAACAGTCCTTCACTCTGCACCTCGGACGGCTGTTATTGACAACGTGTGACTGGGGCCTTCCAGGATTTTAAAACAGCAGGGGGCCCGGCCAAACAATCAGGCTGTCAATTACCTTTTCCCCTGTTGTGAAAAAGGGGGCCCCTGGACAATGCAACTTCTCAGCGGGGAGTCATGAGGCTCCCAGTCTGTAACCCACTACTGCCCCGTTCAGCATTCAAAACCCGGTAAATGGTCAGGGCCTTCAGTTTTGTCTGTTTCAACCAGCATTACTGCAAGGTAGAGATGTCTCCAGGGAAGCATTTTTCAGTTCTTGCTAGGGCAAAACTGACTCTACATTGCTTTCTCTGGTCTTCGTGGACTTTCTTTTTTTTCCTTTAAGATCCAAAAGGATTCAAAGAGCACCCCCTCCCCTCCCAGCTCACCCCCACCCTTGTCCTCTGGGAACACCCAATCCCCTCCACCTAGATTGTGCCTTTGCAAACTTCCTGTGGGCATTGATGACTCGCTGTGAGGACTGTCCATCATCCCGCCCCTTTGTCCGGCAGTCACTTCCATTTGAATTTGACTGACTGAGGAAGCCTGAGTTATTTGTAAAGAACAACAAGGCTTTTCATTCATAATTTTAGTAGGGGGACAGGGTGCTAATAACTGAGCTTGAATAACTCAGGAATGTGGTATTCAAGGCAGGAAGAAGCCCAACCAACTGCCAAATGAGGGAAAAAGAGGATGTAGGTGAAAAGTGCCGGGGTGAAAAACCAGACAATGGGAGGAGGGATCACACATGTATACAAATACAAATTTGGGTTTTCAAAGGTGAGACAGTCAGAAAGATGGAAGCAGGAAGGAAGGCAGGGAAAGTCTAACAGGATTTCACTAACTTTGGGGTCAAGTTACATGGCAGAGTTTATGGAATCCGAAACCCATAAAGTGTCTACAGAGGAAGTGATCTTTTCTTCCACTGGTGGTTCTCCTACAAACAAAAAAAAGTTAAAAAAAAAGAAAAACTGGTTTTCACTCTCTTTCGGTACTTTTCATATGTTCAAATAAAGAGAATTTGTTTTGCAGGGGTACTCGGCTTGGCAATTCAGTCTGGGTTCCAAAGAGCTTGCTTATTGTCAGGGTCTCTCATCAATTTTATGTACGTGCAGCATACATACAATATATAATTTTGTCTACCTGCAGCTTCCAAGGAGGAGAGATTGTACAAATATCAAATTTTGATTTAGGTGAACTGTATACCTGAGTATTTTAAGTCTTCTTTTTCTTGCTAAAATAATACAATTATAGTTGGGCTTTTTTAAGTTAAGAAATTTAAAGTCTAATATTGGCTTTTTAATGCATGGTTTTATACTTAGGATTATAGAAAAGAATGCAAAATAACAATGTTGCACATTTTAATGCAGAATGATACAAGCTGCTTTTTTCCAAAGCAATATAATTCCCTAAGTGAAGAATGTTTCAATCATTATGAGAAAAGATTTACTATGTCTCTTTTGTTAAAGCAAGTCAAATAAAGGTTAAAATGAACAATAACAAATGCTGATTTACTTAGAGATCAACAAAAACAAACTGGCAGACAGTAGGACTCTAGCTCTACCTCCACTGAGTCTATTAGGACTAGTGGTCCTAGAGAGCTCTTGGGGCTACTAAGGTCCAAGGTCAAAGTTCAGAATCTGGGCAGGGTGCTGACTTAGCTCTAAGTAATCAAAATATTAGTTGCCCACAAGTCCCACTCAGGGACTGTGGCCCGTCAGGGTCCTCTGTCCATGGAATTCTCCAGGCAAGAACACTGGAGTGGGTAGCCATTTCCTTCTCCAGGGGAACATCCTGACCCAGGATCTATGCCAGATCTCCTGCATCTCCAGGCAGATTCTTTACCATCTGAGTCACCAGGGAAGTCCTCCTAAGTTCCTAAGTTATAATCTAACCCAACAAATGTTCTTGAAAATTGAGGAACTAACTGTAATCATGATGCAGTTAAAATCCATTACCCATATCACTCTGACAACCATTCTGTTCTGATTAATGAGGAAACTAAGGCATGAAGACCCTCTAATACTTTTCATCCGTTTCTACCTGAGTGCCCAACAAAGGCAAAGGACAATGAACAGAGCATCTCGGAGCATTCCAAAACTAACCTAAAGTAGACCTCAAGGGAATTTCATCATCATCACCATCATCACCATCAACATTTTGGGCTTGGGTTTTGAGAATGGACATCCATCTAAATAAAGTTAGATGGACCATGTTCATCTTGTGGCTTCCTATGCCCCCTGCTCCTTTTTTCTTTTTCCCAGCTTTATTGAGGTATAATTGACAATTAAAATTTTATATATTTAAAGTACACAACACAATAATTTGATACACATATATATCATGAAGGGCTTCCCTGGTGACTCAGCAGTAAAGAATCTGCCTGGAATGTAGGAGCCACAGGAAAGGTGGGTCCAATCCATGGGTCCAAAAGATCTCCTGGAGGAGGAAATGGCAACCCACTCCAGTATTCTTATCTGGAGAATCCCATGGACAGAGGATCCTGACAGGCTACAGTCCATGAGATCGCAAAGAGTCAGGAACAACTGAAGCAACTTAGCATGCATGCATATATCATGAAATGATTCCAACACCAAGTTAATTGACACATCTTTCACCTCGTGTAGTTACTTTGTGTTTGTGCATGTGAGAATGCTTTATATCTACTCACTTAGCAAATTTCAAGTACACAATGAAGTATTATTAACTTCATTCACCATTCTAGACATTAAATTCTCAGACTGTGTATTCACTCTATAACTGAAGGTATGTACCCTTTGACCATCCTCTCCCTATTTCCACTGGCAACCACCATTCTGCTCTTTGTTTCTGCAAATCATTAAGTTTTTGAGGGCAGGATTAAATAATTTGCCCCTAGACTTGGAACAATTGTTTAAGTAATAGCTCAATCATACTCTGGTGATTCTAGATTCAAAACCAGGTGAGAACCACACTACTCATAAATCTACCACCTCCAGGGACTCAAAACTTAAGCCCTGGGTCCATGAATGACAGATGCCATGACTATTGTTCAGTCGCTAAGCGTGTCCAAATCTTTGCAACCCTATGAACTGTATCATACCAGGCCTCCCTGTCTTTCACTGTCTCCTGGAGTTTGCTCAAATTCATGTCCATTGAATCAATGATGCTATCTAACCATCTCATCCTCTGCCACCCTCTTCTCCTTTTGCCTTCAATCTTTCCCAGCATCAGGGTATTTTCCAATGAGATAGCTCTTCACATCCAAAGAAGGAAATGGCAACCCACTCCAGTGTTGTTGCCTGGAGAATCCCAGGGACTGCAGAGCCTGGGCTGCCGTCTATGGGGTCACACAGAGTCGGACACGACTGAAGTGACTTAGCAGCAGCAGCAGCAGCAGCTCTTCACATCACATGGCCAAAGTATTGGAGCTTCAGCATCAGTCTTCCAATGAATATTCAGGGTTGATTTCCTTCATAATTGACTCAGAATTCCTTCAGAATTGCAAGGTTTGATCTTGCACTCTCAAGAGACTTCTGCAGCATCATAATTGGAAAGCATGAGTTCTTCAGTGCTCAGCCTTCTTTATGGTCCAACTCTCATATGTCATAACTGGCTAGGTCCAAATTCAGGCCAAACCACAAGGTAAATGTATCATGTTTTTCACCCCAGACCTCTCTGTCACTTGCCTTCATCCTCTCACATGGTGATATTGTCAATAACTGGATCTCTGGGGTACCAAAAAACAAAAGTGAAGAACTAAAAATCCTTGATTTCAGCCTTTGATGGTTTCTGTGCTGTCAATAAATTCACCATGGCTGATTTTCAGACCTAATGTCACTAAATATAGGGATGAGCAGAGATATCCATAATCAGCTCTTGCATGCAGATGTGAGCCTTTCTAGCATTTTCATCTATCCATGCTTTGCTTGGTATCTACTGCATTTTCTAGCTCTCAGTGAGCTAGGAAAGTCTATTATGGTTTCATTACAATAATACAATGACTTCCATTTATTTAAGAGTGATTACAAGTCAGACTTCTTCTAAAACTCCACCTGCTTTACATATTTAACTCTCATGATGAAGCTTGGACATAGGAAATAATTTTACCTCCACTTTATGGGTGAGGAAACTAACACAGTGGGCAACTAAGCAATAAGGCCCCTCTGAGACCAACCTAAAACGGACTCTACATGAAGGATCTTGTCATATAACCTTTGTAAATTTCTGCAAGTAATGCTAATGTGTAGTCAGGGTCAAAAATCACTGATCTAGAAAATAAAACAAGGAATCCTTGCTACTGGAAAAAAAGTACAGTTTTCCAACTGAATGTGGCTAACTGGCTTCCCTGGTAGCTCAGCTGGTAAAGAATCTGCCTACAGTGCAGGAGACCTGAGTTTGATCCCTGGGTCAGGAAGATTCCCTGGAGAAGGAAATGGCAGCACACTACAGTATTCTTGCCTGGAGAATCCCATGGAGAGAGGAGCCTGGTAGGCTACAGTCCATAGGGTCACAAGAATCAGACACAACTTAGCAACTAAACCACTATCAACTGTATGTTAGGTCTCAGATAAAGCTCAGTTCATACTTCTACTTGGCTCTGTAGACATGCTGCTGCTGCTGCTGCTAAGTCACTTCAGTCATGTCCAACTCTGTGCGACCCCATAGACGGCAGCCCACCAGGTTCCCCTGTCCCTGGGATTCTCCAGGCAACTACACTGGAGTGGGTTGCCATTTCCTTCTCCAATACATGAAAGTGAAAAAATAAAGTGAAGTCACTCAGTCGTGTCCAACTCTTATCGACCCATGGACTGTAGCCCACCAGGCCCCTCCATGGGATTTTCCAGGCAAGAGTACTGGAGTGGGTTGCCATTGCCTTCTCCACTGTAGACATGCAACATACATTAAAAAAAAAAAAAAAAAAAACCTTTGTTAGGATGTTGATCATCTTTAGGATGTGATAGAGTTTTTTCAAAAAAATATATTCTGAATAACCGAATTATCCCCATACATAAAGGTAGCAGTACATTTTGAGATGACTTGCTTTTACTTTGAATACTGTCATATTGTTATTTACTTACTTTGCTTAATTTGGGGTCACCAGATAAAACACAATAGTGAACAAACTTATTTTTTAAAAAATTATTTGTTGTTTATCTGAAATGCAAACATGACTGAGTGTTCTGTGTTTTTATTTGTTAATCTGGCCTTCCTTAGAGTGCTCCGTCATGTCCTACTCATTTCAACCCCATGGATAAGAGCCTGGCAGAGCCTTCCCAGGCAAGAATATTGGAAGAGATTGTCATTTCCTCCTACAATGGATCTTTCTGGCCCAGGGATCGAACCCACATCTCTTGGGTCTTGCATTGGCAGGTGGATTCTTAATCTGGCAACCCCAACTTTATTCGAGGCCAGAAATTTCATGCTTTGAATCAAATTTTTATACAGAACCATCTTCCATCCTTACCTCTCCCCATCCAAATATTATTATTATTCTTCCTTCAAATTTAGGCTAATGAGCATGCCAATAAGATACATGGCTTAACTATTTCTACCACATTATCCCCAATGATTTTGAGCTTTAATGTTAATTTATAATTTACTACTATGAAAGTCAAGAATCTGTCTTTCTTAAGCAACTGAACACAGCCAGAAACCATAAATGAAAATAGGCATGAGCTCGTGAACAAATTGAAAATATCTGTATATGGCAAAAACAAAACAAAACACCACCACCAAAATTTGAAAGAAAATGGGGGAAATAACTGCATTTAAAATGAGGAAACCAAAAATAAACAAAGGAACAACACTCCAATTAAAACGTGAACAAAGGATGTGAAATTGAAATACAGAGAAAACATGCTACTGTCCAAGAAATATTAAAATGTAGGTTTAAATTCAGAACTAAACAAAGAAATACAAAATGAAACACTGAGATATCAAGATTTACCAATTATATAAGCACAGGTGAAAAATTGTGGCAAAACTTACTATTGGTAAGACTTATGGCGAAACAGTCTTTCTTAACTAGAATTAGAAATTTAAACTGGGGTTTCCCTTACCACTTGGTACAGTGGTTAAGAATTTGCCTTGCAATATAGGGGACACTAGTTTGATCCCTGGTTCGGAAAGATCCCACGTGCCACATAACAACTGAGCCCAAGGGCTGCAACTACAAAAACCCAGGCACTCTAGAGCCCTGTGCTCTGCAACCAGAGAAACCACTGCAATGAGAAGCCAGTGCTTCTCAACTAGAGAGGAACCACCACCACCCCCCCCCCCACAATGAGAGAAAACTTGTGCATGCAACAACGAAGACCCCACACAGCCCAAAATCATTTAAAAATATATAAATAAATAATAATTATTATTTTGTAAAGAAATGAAAACTGGAGAAATCTTTTGAGGACCTGTTAGCAATAGTATCAGAAAAATTAATGCATAAATTTGACTAAAATTCTACTTCTATGAATCTATCCTAGCAGGGTAAGATAAGTGCATGAATATATAGGAACAAGTATGCTTATCACAGCACTATTTATTCAAGCAAAACAACTGAACTCCAAGCCCTCAAAAAGAGAAAATCGAATGACTAGCAATAAAGTATCTTAAAATAAATATTCATCAAATATTTTCCATGAGTGGGACGTCTACTTCTTCATAGTTTTCTGAACTACTTGATTTTTATTTTCTTCTTACAGTGAACATGTAATTCAGAAAAAAATAAAATTAACCCATTTGTCATTTGGGAGACAGTGATACAGAAAAAAGTAAAGCAAGGTCAGTTATCTTTGGATAATTCTGGAACATAATGTATTCAATATAAATTGATAGAAAGTGATCATCAAAAGATAACAGATTTTTGGTAAAATCTCTACTGTTTTACTGCAAGCACGCTAAACCCCTCCCAATCCTGATAATGTGATTTATAATACCTGCTGAGCTACAGTCCTAATGACTGCCACATGGATGGTGCCCTTTGCCTCTGAAGCACCTGGGGCCTAGGACATTGGGTATTATTTTAGATTTCAGAAGTTTCAACCCACCAATAACTTGAGAAGTAGTCAAAAAGTACAAAAAAGAAGTAAGGCATGGGTGGAAGGGAGGTGACACATATATTCTTATGGCTGGTTCACATTGTTGTATGGCAGAAACCAACACACCATTGTAAAGCAATCATTCGCCAATTAAAAATATTTTTTTTAAAAAAAGTAAGGCATAAAAGCAACTTATTTTGGATTTCTGTGGTGGTTCAGTGTTTAAGACTTTGCCTTCCAATACAGAGAGTCCAAATTCAATCCCTGATTGGACAGCTAAAATCCCACATGCCACAGTGCAGCCAAAATATAAACATTTTTAAAGTATTTTTTAAAAAGAAAAAAAAAGGTAAAATAGATAGCCAACAGGAATTTGCTATATGGCTCAGGAAACTCAAACAGGGGCTCTGCATCAATCTAGAGGAGTGGGATGGGGAGGGAGATTGGAGCGAGTTTCAAAAGGGAGGGGATATATGTATACCTATGGCTCATTCATTCTGGAGAAGGTAATGGCACCCCACTCCAGTACTCTTGCCTGGAAAATCCCATGGATGGAGGAGCCTGGTAGGCTGCAGTCCATGGGGTCGCTAAGAGTCAGATACAACTGAGCGACTTCACTTTAACTTTTCACTTTCATGCATTGGGGAAGGAAATGGCAACCCACTCCAGTGTTCTTGCCTGGAGAATCCCAGGGCCGGGGGAGCCTGGTGGGCTGCCGTCTATGGGGTCGCACAGAGTTGGACACGACTGAAGCGACTTAGCAGCAGCAGCAGCAGCATGGCTCATTCATGTTGAGGTTGGACAGAAAACAACAAAATTCTGTAAAGCAAATATCCTTCAATAAAACAATAAATTTTTAAAAAAAGAAACTTATTTTAACAGCTGTACAAAGTTCATGAGAAAAGGGTAACAAATAATGGGAAGATAATCATTTGTCTGTTGCCACAAACCCTGGCCCTGCCTGAGGTTGAAATGTTCCTAGGATGACTTGTATATATTAACAGAATATTTTAGGGAAATTTAAATATTTCAGCTTCTGTCTAAAACTGTCTTATCTGAACTCCATTCTAAAGTTAGAGTACTTGAGACATTAAGGGTCTTTTTCACCCACACCCTAGACATACATTCAGAGAGTCTTAGCTTTTTAATAAACCACTCAATATGTACTGCCAAAATGAGAGAATAACAGACACTGAGGCTCAGAGGGAGCTAACACCTGGGCCACTGCCCTGCTCAGAGGTGTCTCCTTTGGAAGCCGCCTTCTTAGCCCTGCTGAACCAACAAACCCTCAAGCATCAACAGCACCCATCTGAAAATGACTTAGTGTGTGCCTGCTAAGTAGCTTCAGTTGTGTCCAACTCTTTACAACCCTATGGACTGCAGCCCTCCAGGCTCCTCTGTCCTTGGAGATTCTCCAGGCAAGAATACTGCAGTGGGTTGTCACGCCCTCCTCCAGAGGATCTTCCCTGACCCAGGGATCAAACTGCATCTCTTATGTCTCCTGTATTGGCAGGCAGGTTCACTACCACTAATGCCACCTGGAAAGCCCAGTTGACTTAGGAGATGCCCTTAAATGGCTTTCCTGTGTTTTCATGGCTATTTGCCTCATCTCCCGTTTAGACTGTCAGCTCCTTGGACCTAGACACTGGCAAGTTTTCATCTCAAACCCACTGAGCAAAGTGATCAAGCCAGCAACTCCCAGGCCATGAAGACAGGAACCCTGCCCCCAGAAGGCCACTCCATGTTATTGAATAAGAAAGGGTAGTTGATAAGTGTTTCCTCAAAATGCTAGAGAATAGGACTTGTAGTCCAAGACTCTAAATATTATTCTGAGTTCTTGTACTTTCACCTTCACAGGATCATCATGACCCAAAGAATTGAAAACCATGAAACATCATTGCCTTCTGAAGTACAACAAACACCTCTGTCACACAATTACTGTAACCGAATGTGCGTCTTCTTCCTAACAGAGGATGGAACTTCCAGCACCACTGCAGACACAAGGCTCCATCCCCAAGATATACACTTAAAAATCCACTGTTGGTAAGAGCCTAAATATCACTCTCACACAAGAAGGAATTCACATTTCTCAAGCATCTTTATTTTCTGAACAAGTAATTAAATCAAGAGAACTTCCAGCCAGAAACAACCACATCAGCTAAATAGGTCCCACCTTCTCTCAAGTGCTCTAGTTTTTTTAGAAGGGGCTTCCCTTGTGGCTCAGCTGGTAAAGAATCTGCCTGCAAGGCAGGAGACCTGGGTTCGATTCCTGGGTTGGGAAGAGCCCCTGGAGAAGGGAAAGGCTACCCACTCCAGTATTCTAGCCTAGAGAATTCCAAGGGGTCACTTTTACTCATAATTCATAAAAACAAAAATCAAATGTTTCTGTAGAAATACCATTAACAGCTGAATATAGCTAATAAGTCACTGAAACATGCTTTAAATCTCTATTTTCATTCCTGCTGCTGCTGCTAAGTCGCATCAGTTGTATCTGACTCTGTGCGACCCCATAGATGGAAGCCCACCAGGCTCTGCAGTCCCTGGGATTCTCCAGGCAAGAACACTCAAGTGGGTTGCCACTTCCTTCTCCCATTTTTATTCCTACATAAACACAAATAAGTAAAATACATAAATGAAATTGGGGGCTTCCCACGAGGCGCATGTGGTAAAGAATCCACCTGTCAATGCAGGAAACACAAAGAGACACATGTTTGATCCCTGGGTCAGGAAGATCCCCTCGAGAAGGGCATAGCAACAAACTTCAATATTCTTCCCTCGGAAAATTCTATGGACAGAGGAGCCTGGCAGGCTATAGTCCATGGGGTTGCAAAGAGTCAGACATAACTAAGTGACTGAGCACTTACATAATTTTTTAAACTTTTTGAAAATATGGAGGCAAAACAATTATTTTTACCAAATAAACTACCAAGCCCAATTGAACTGAAATTTTCACTGCTACTTATTGAGAACTTCCCATACACTAGCTTTTGTAGGTACTTTATATCATCCAATCCTAACAGCAAGTCTTTTACAGGTGGGAACTAAGGTTAATTACCTGACTCACTCATTCACTCATCTTATTTAAAAATATTTGAGATACTTATATGTGCCAGGCCCTTCAGTGCTGGGGATTAAATGGCAGGCAGCACCCACTCGGATTCCTCATGGAGCTTAAAATACAGCAAAGGAGACAGTTAATAAACGATCACTCAATTGTTACATGAATGTATGCAGCAGAGACGGTCAGAAGAACAAGGGAGATCTGACTGAGTCAAAAGGTCAGAAAAAAGGTTTTCTAAAAATAAGACAAGAGAGATTTGAAAGATAAGTAGGAGTTAACACAGCAAAAGGCCAGAAAGTAAAAGGGGAAATTGCATATACAAAAGTAATAGTCATAGCAGCAGAAAGCAGGGGATACGCTGGGTGTGACAAAGGTTGGGAAGGAAAAGTGGACAGACTGTAGGACCAGGAAGTTGGGTTAAGGACTTGGATCTTTATCCCAGGAAAAATGAAAAGCCAAGTTTGAGTATCAAGGCATCCTGATGAGATTTGCCCCAAATGGCTGGAATTTTCACAACCTGAAAGGCAAAAATAGTCCACTATTTGGGGGCTTTCTGGAAGCTATTTTAAAAATGCATTCTTGAAAGTTAGCAAAGTGCTAACTTTCTAAATTTGAAGCTACAGATTATTTAATTTTAATTAGTAATATATTTCGGAGAAGGCAATGGTACCCCGCTCCAGTACTCTTGCCTGGAAAATCCTATGGAAGGAGGAGCCTGGTAGGCTGCAGTCCATGAGGTTGCTAAGAGTGGGACACAACTGAGCGGGACACGACTGAGCGACTTCACTTTCACTTTTCACTTTCATGCATTGGAGAAGGAAATGGCAACCCACTCCAGTGTTCTTGCCTGGAGAATCCCAGGGACAGATGAGCCTGGTAGGAGGCCGTCTATGGGGTCGCAGAGTCGGAAACAACTGACGTAACTTAGCAGCAGCAGCAGCATTAATATATTTAGACTTTTGCCAAATGCATTTTTGAAGGAAAAGACTCATGAGTTTTCTTTTAATTTCTTTATTATACAGTTAGAGAATAGATGTTCCCTACAGATTTTCTTTCAAGCACATAAAATTTCCATAAAGATTTATTTTTAAACTTTATAATATTTACTATTCCAGGGGTTAAAAATCATGGCCTTAACAGAATTTTTTCAGTCACTTGCTAATAATTACACAAAACACAATAGTAATTTCTAGGTTAACAGAATGACTCAAGTTTAGTCATTAAAAAAAATCTCAAAACTCTGTATTTAAGAAAATTAAGGTTAATAAAAAATTTACTTAATTTCATTCATTCATTGGAAAGCACTTACTGAATGCGAACGTTTAGGAATTTCAAAGTGTTTTTGGTTTTTTGAAAGAATAAGATGGTAAAGAATCTATTTTCAGTTCCAGCCCACTAAGTCCAAGGCAGTCCCAATATATACTCCCTCAGATCCTTGGGGCAGATTAGCCTTTTGAATAGTCACACCTAACACACAGTGTTATATAAAACGCTGTTTTATACAACCCCACAATATCCTCAAATGATCCACAATTCACTGTAACTTCATAATACTTCCTGTCCAAAGGATCAGGACAGGAAGAAGAAATTGAGTCAGCATGCACCCATCTTCCATTTACCAAATTGAACATTTTTAGACCTGACCTATTAACTGAGATTAATTCAGGGCTGGCTGGCAGCCTGGATGTGATGGCATCTGAATTATAAGAAGGACCATCATGGAATGTGTTCGACATCTTCCTTAGAGAACAAGCTGAACTTCCTATGCCCTTTTGATGACCAGTCCACATAATGGAAAGTATATAGCCCCAAACTCCTCTTTTCAGAGGCTAAAATCTTAGTAATATCCAAATACTCATTTCAATTTGTGGTTTTTACTTTAGCATCTAGGTTAAAAAGATTCCAAAATAAAGGGCATGTGTACGTGCTAAGTCACTTCAGTCGCGTCCAGCTCTTTGTGACCCCATGGACTGTAGCCCGCCACGCTCTTCTGTCCATGGGGATTCTTCAGTGGGTTGCCATGCCCTCCTCCAGGGGATCTTCCCAACCCAGGGATTGAACGCATGTCTCCTGCAGCTCCTGCACTTCAGGCAGATTCTTGACCACTGAGCTACCAGGGAAGCCCCAAAATAAAGGGACCAAATGTTAAAAACAGAATAAAACATATAAACCTGGGACTATCTGGGGAAAGGCAAAGCAAGAATACAATGGTCTCACCAATTAGACTTTCTCTCCAGACGTCAGTCTTACAAGGGAAGAAGCCTGACTGTAAGGTCCCCACCCCAGTACTTTTGCCTGGAAAATCCCATGGACAGAGGAGCCTGGTAGGCTCCAGTCCATGGGGTTGCTAAGAGTCGAACACGACTGAGCGACTTCACTTTCGCTTTTCACTTTCATACGTTGGAGAAGGAAATGGCAACCCACTCCAGTATTTTTGCCTGGAGAATCCCAGGGACAGGGGAGCCTAGTGGGCTTCTGTCTGTGGGGTCGCACAGAGTCGGACACGATTGGAGCGACTTAGCAGCAGCAGCAGCAGCAGCATAATGAGAAAAATCATGTTGGCCAGTAGAGAAATTGGCCTTGTTACAGAAATTCAGTCCATAACTGACTTTTCATAAATTGTAGTAATACAGTTCCTAGAGCTAGCAGGAAGACTGATTAACCTGTAGAAATTACCAAGTAGACAGATTCGGGTTGACATAAGATTTCTGAAAAAAACCAGACCAACCAGAGCCTCCAGTTCAAGATGAACCCATCACTTCTCTTACCCAAGGATGACTCCAGATCTTTCCCCCAGTCTCAGATCAGATCAGTCGCTCAGTCGTGTCCGACTCTTTGCGACCCCATGAACTGCAGCACGCCAGGCCTCCCTGTCCATCACCAGCTCCCGGAGGTCACCCAGACTCGCATCCATCGAGTCAGTGATGCCATCCAGCCATCTCATGCTCTGTCGTCCCCTTCTCCTCCTGCCCTCAATCCCTCCCAGCATCAGAGTCTTCTCCAATGAGTCAGCTCTTCGCATGAGGTGGCCAAATACTGTAGTTTCAGCTTTAGCATCATTCCTTCTAAAGAAATCCCAGGGCTGATCTCCTTCAGAATGGACTGGTTGGATCTCCTTGCAGTCCAAGGGACTCTCAAGAGTCTTCTCCAACACCACAGTTCAAAAGCATCAATTCTTCGGCGTTCAGCCTTCTTTACAGTCCAGCTCTCACATCCATACATGACCACAGGAAAGACCATAGCCTTGACTAGGCGAACCTTTGTTGGCAAAGTAATGTCTCTGCTTTTGAATATGCTATCTAGGTTGGTCATAACTTTCCTTCCAAGGAGTAAGCGTCTTTTAATTTCATGGCTGCAGTCACCATCTGCAGTGATTTTGGAGCCCAGAAAAACAAAGTCTGACACTGTTTCCACTGTTTCCCCATCTATTTCCCATGTAGTGATGGGACCAGATGCCATGATCTTTGTTTTCTGAATGTTGAGCTTTAAGCCAACCTTTTCACTCTCCACTTTCACCTTCATCAAGAGGCTTTTTAGCCCCTCTTCACTTTCTGCCATAAGAGTGGTGTCATCTGCATATCTGAGGTTATTGATATTTCTCCCGGCAATCTTGATTCCAACTTGTGTTTCTTCCAGTCCAGCATTTCTCATGATGTACTCTGCATATAAGTTAAATAAACAGGGTGACAATATACAGCCTTGACGTACTCCTTTTCCTATTTGGAACCAGTCTGTTGTTCCATGACCAGTTCTAACTGTTGCTTCCTGACCTGCACACAGATTTCTCAAGAGGCAGATCAGGTGGTCTGGTATTCCCATCTCTTTCAGAATTTTCCATAGTTTATTGTGATCCACACAGTCAAAGGCTTTGTCATAGTCAATAAAGCAGAAATAGATGTTTTTCTGGAACTCTCTTGCTTTTTCCATGATCCAGCGGATGTTGGCAATTTGATCTCTGGTTCCTCTGCCTTTTCTAAAACCAGCTTGAACATCAGGAAGTTCACGGTTCACATATTGCTGAAGCCTGGCTTGGAGAATTTTGAGCATTACTTTACTAGCGTGTGAGATGAGTGCAATTGTTCGGTAGTTTGAGCACTCCTTGGCATTGCCTTTCTTTGGGATTGGGATGAAAACTGACTTTTTCCAGTCTTGTGGCCACTGCTGAGTTTTCCAAATTTGCTGGCATACTGAGTGCAGCACTTTCACAGCATCATCTTTCAGGACTTGGAATAGCTCCACTGGAATTCCATCACCTCCACTAGCTTTGTTCGTAGTGATGCTTTCTAAGGCCCATTTGACTTCACATTCCAAGATGTCTGGCTCTAGGTCAGTGATCACATCATCATGATTGTCTAGGTCTTGAAGCTCTTTTTTGTACAGTTCTGTGTATTCTTGCCACCTCTTCTTAATATCTTCTGCTTCTGTTAGGTCCACACCATCTCTGTCCTTTATCGTGCCCATCTTTGCATGAAATGTTCCCTTGGTATCTCTGATTTTCTTGAAGAGATCCCTAGTCTTTCCCATTCTGTTGTTTTCCTCTATTTCTTTGCATTGATCATTGAAAAAGGCTTTCTTATCTCTTCTTGCTATTCTTTGGAACTCTGCATTTAGATGTTTATATCTTTCCTTTTCTCCTTTGTTTTTCGCTTCTCTTCTTTTCACAGCTATTTGCAAGGCCTCCCCAGACAGCCATTTTGCTTTTTTGCATCTCTTTTCCATGGGGATGGTCTTGATCCCTGTCTCCTGTACAATGTCAGGAACCTCATTCCATAGCTCATCAGGCACTCTATCTATCAGATCTAGGCCCTTAAATCTATTTCTCACTTCCACTGTGTAATCATAAGGGATTTGATTTAGGTCATACCTGAATGGTCTAGTAGTTTTCCCTACTTTAAGGATAAAAGGACATCACCAAAGAAGGTCAGATACAGAGATAAGCTCTTTCCAGTCTTCCTAGGGATGTAGATAAGAACTGAGTGTTCTATTTTGAATTCCTATTGTAGCAACTCCCAATTCTCTCCAAGAGGTAACAGATACAGAATTTGGAGATTCAAAGCAATTCAAAATGAAAAATGACTACAGTCTTGGCTGTCAAATCAAAATGTCATTATTGCAAAGCCTTTAACTTAGGAAGGTCCCTCCCAAAAGAGTCCATGCATAAATTTATTAAGGCAATTGAGCTACTCAGTTTTTACTCTTGGAAGCAGTATACACTGCTGTGTATACTGGGCCATCTTTAAATATGAATACATAGATAATTCACCTTGGTTATGAAACTAAAAAATAAATAAAACAATCAATATTCTTCTTTGTCTCAAAAAACACAGCATATCACTGCAAGATACAGTTGGTTATCAAAACTGGATCTAAACCAGTAAAGCCAAGTGGTTCAGTCAATCTCATAAAAAAACTGAAACTAGAGTTGTTTAAAACTACATTCTCCTGTTACTATGATACAAACCATAAGCTTAGATGAGTGAGTGCAACCTTGGAAATATCTGACTTAACTTGTCCAACAGACCTACTGGTAAATAAGCAGTCTACACTGTCTATAGAAGAGTGGGGGAGGCAAAATTCACACCTGTTTAAACACTGCTTCATTTGAAAAAAACAAGTTGAAGGTACTAAGAGTTAATAAAAGACTTTCCAGGTGGCTCTGGGGTAAAGAATCCACCTGCAATGCAGGAGATGCAGGAGACTGGGGTTTGATTCTTGTGGCAGGAAGATCCCCTGGAGAAGGAAATGGCAACCCATTCCCATATTCTTGTCTGGAGAACCCCATGGACAGAGGAGCCTGTCAGGCTACAGTCCATAGGGTTGAAAAGAGTTGGACACTACAGAAGCGATTGAGTCAGCAAGTGATAGTTAAAAAAAGGAAGTCTAAAGAAATGAACACAGAAAATTAAAAGGCAGAAATAAGATCCCACTGTTCAACGACTGCGATTAAGAGCACCTGTTACTTTGTGCCTCTAGAGAACTTAGAGGTAAGTGTTGGTGTAGCAGGTGTTTCCAAGGATTGGGCATTTTTCAACATCAGTCAAGCAGGAACACCTGTTCGCATATTAGGGTTACCTCTCTCAAACTCTCCACAACACATTTGAAAATGGACTCCATTGTGAAGTTTCACATAACATTCTTTCAATACTCTAAAGTATCTCCCCAAATTAACCCCTTATAATTTTGGCACATAACATGAAATCAATTTTAGGACACATTATAATAGCTACCGGGGAAGGCAATGGCACCCCACCCCAGTACTTTTGCCTGGAAAATCCCATGGATGGAGGATCCTGGTAGGCTCCAGTCCACGGGGTCGCTAAGACTCGGACGCGACTGAGCGACTTCACTTTCACTTTTCACTTTCATGCATTGGAGAAGGAAATGGCAACCCACTCCAGTGTTCTTGCCTGGAGAATCCCAGGGAAGGGGGAGCCTGGTGAGCTTCTGTCTATGGGGTCGCACAGAGTCGGACACGACTGAAGCAACTTAGCAGCATAATAGCTACACCAAACACTTCACCAGGCGTGCATGCACGCACATGCGTGCACGCACACACACACACAGAAACATAATTCCTCTTGGGGATCACAACTAAGTAATCTTGGAGGCACAAGATAGTGCTTTATACACCACGTGCGGAAAGTAGCAACAATGAATAATAAAAAAAAATAGTAAGGAGTAACGGGGAAGGCAATGGCACCCCACCCCAGTACTTTTGCCTGGAAAATCCCATGGACGGAGGATCCTGGTAGGCTGCAGTCCATGGGGTCGCTAGAGTCGGACACGACTGAGCGACTTCACTTTCACTTTTCACTTTCATGCATTGGAGAAGGAAATGGCAACCCACTCCAGTGTTCTTGCCTGGAGAATCCCAGGGACGGGGGAGCCTGGTGAGCTTCCGTCTATGGGGTCGCACAGAGTCGGACACGACTGAAGCGACTTAGCAGCAGCAGCAGCAAGGAGTAAATTAGAAAGAACACAACAGATTCTCATTTTTACATTGCGCTTAAGGTATAGGTTAAATGTTTTCCCAGCTTGCAAACCGGATGTTGGGTGAACTAGATTGCACGGAATTCCTTTCAGTTCATTAAAGATAAATTCCTAGATTCTTCCCTATTGGCTCTGTAAACACAGAAGGTGTTCTAAACAGCCAGAAGCTTCTAACTTAAATTCCACTTTATGCTTTTTCGCAGAGCTCCTGCAGTGCTGGAAACACAGCCTGACACAAGTATCCCCTAAGAAGCAGCCATCAGGTTTCTTTCACCTGTTCCGCCTGAGACTTGTTGGCCAGACTGAGGCAGAGAGTTCCCGCCAGCCTCGCACACCCTGGCTTTGGCCTCCAACTCCGTCCCCCTCGGGAACAGCTGGGGTTCTTAGGCACCTGGGCCCCTCATTCGCATTCAAACGGAATGTGTCCGCTGAGAGGGTACGGAAAGGCACCTGCTGTTGCACTTACAAGAAAAACGTCTTTTTATTCTTTGAGAACCGGCCGGACCAAGGTACATCTTGGAAGGCAACCCCGGCTGCCCTCATGGAGTCGCGTTGAAGAAAGCAACCCCAGCCGCGCGCCGGGCGAGTGGGCGCCCCCTGGTGGCCCGACGGGCCGGGAGCGCAGCGGCGCCTGCATCCGCTCGGAGGCTCTGAGGACCTGAGGACCCGGGCGTCGCGGGAGCGGCCGGGGCTAGGGGAGGCCCCGTCGTCCCGCGGACGCCGCGGAGCAGGCGGACTTAGCCTGGTCCACCCGCACCCGAGGGGTGGGGGGGACAGGAGGCCAGCGTCCGGAAATAACGCAGGCCACTTCCCCTGCCACCTCTGGTTCCAAACCCGGGGCGAGGAGCCCTAGAGAAACATGGAGAAGGCAGGGGAGAGGGCAGCGTGGCCGGGAACACGCCGGGGACATCCGCAGACGAGGGCTCGGGACAGGGCGGCGAGCGCCAGGGCGGTTGTGAACCGAGGTGGGCTGGAAGCAGACCCGGGAAATCTAGCACCACGTTTTCCTAGCAGTTTCAAGAACTCTAACCCCAGGACCGCGAGGTCGCAGGTGCTATTCGGGGTTCTGACCGTACTTCCCTGTAAAGTAAAATCATTCTGTTGATCATTCAGAATCCAATATTAAGAGTGTGTTGGGGGGGGGTGTTAATTTCCCATTGGTGCTCCCACGTCCCTGCACATTTCTTCGTAAACGATCGGCAGTTAGAGCAGTACATATGTATGCATTTTCTATCTTTACATTTCTTTTTGTAAGTGGGAAAACAGATCACCTTCAAAATGGACAATAGAATCTTATTGGGGAATGTTCTACGTGACAAGGAGAGTCGGAAATGAAAGATGATTCTTCTAGTTGAGGAGGAAATCTGCAGTGGAACAGCGAGCCCCCTCCCATTTCAGAAGCCCGTGATGTGGCCCTTAGTAATCGTGTACGTGTGTGTAGGATTGAGTTAACTAAAATTTTTAAAGGCCTAGACTGTAGCATTTCCATCAGCAATTGCGTGAAACAAAACGGTAAGAAAGATCTTCAGAAATCTTCCATCTGTACTTCACTCCCTCTGTTAGAACAACATCTAATATTAAACCGAAAAGCTACAATTGACACCATCAAAAGCAAATCCCGGCCAGAGCAGAAGGTACTTGAAACCCGAATCTGCATTCCGCCCCTCTCGTACGCCGCTCAGAGGTGGGGGTGGCGGTTTGTCCTGGTGCCTGGTGTATAATCGGGTTAATCCAGTAGACAAAGGATAAACCAATAGCCCTCCCACCTCACTTCCCGCTCCCCTACCCCCTCCCCCCTGCTTCTCTCCCCGTCGCCCCCTCGAGGGAGAACAGAAAAGGGGAGAGCCTGTCTTGCAATGGATTCCGAAGAGAGTCTCAAAACCCGCAACTGGTTTTTAGTGCTAACACAGCCTGGCCGGGATTAGTCTGAAACGTTCATTCCGTTCTCCTAGTGGCGGGGAGAAAGTTCCCTAAATCCGCCGAGCTCAAGGTTCGTCCTCCTGGCCTCTGGGGAAAACTTTAAGGTCAGTGTTTCCTTGAAACTAGATCAACTGACCCCGCCGTGCCCAGCCCGGCCCCGCGGGCACCGCGCGTGACGGCGGCCCGGGCGGCAGGACTGGCCCGGGTACGCGCGGGGCGGCGCGGTTGCCCTTTTGAATGCCTCCTGCGGCTCGGAGCGCTGGCGGGCGCTGGAGTGTGAGTGAATGTAGCCCCGCGGAGCCAATGAGCTGGGACCGGATGCGATATATCCTCTGGGACAACAACTGCTCTGTTCCGCCTCGGATCCACATGACGCCATTTACTGCTGCCGCGGCCGCCGCAGAGCTCCCTGCCTCCTCCGGAAAGGCGAGGGCGCAGGCCAACGGCGAGCCCCCCCGGCCGGGCCCCAGACCCTCCTCCTCCTCCTCCTCCTCCTCCTCTTTCGCACCCACCGCCCCCGCCTCGGCCTCGCCGCCGCGCCTCCACAACGCCCAGTCTGCACCGCCGAGAGCTGCGCGCCGCAGCGCGAGCGGAGGAGAGGGGCCGGCGGAGCGCGCAGCGCCCAGGCCCCCGCGCCCGCCCGGCCCGGCTCGGCCAGTCCCGCCGCCCCGCGCGCCCCCGCGCCGCCTCCGCTCGGACACGGCCGCAGCCGCAGGACTTGGCCATCTGGCTTTTAGGTCCTCGCGAAGGCCGTTTTCTTTTCTCATTCGCTCATCTGCCGGGAGAGGAGACTCGCCGTTGGTGCTTCGGCCTCCAGTTCATTGAGAAAAAAGGGGGAAAAAAAAAAAAAAGGAAATACTCCGCGTGCGCTTCTAGAAGGGGGGTCGCCTCCAGCCCCGAACTCCAGAGTGTTCTTCGGCTAGGACTTGGCTCCGGATTTTTTTCCTCTCCTTTTCTCGTCCAGCCAATCGCTCAGAAGTTAGACTGAAGCAGAGTTTGGAAGGAAGGAGAGGCAAAAAGTTTGCATCAGGGCTGGATTTATTTGCACATCGCGGAAAGAAGAGAATCCAACGGAGAGGGGTTGGTGCAAAGCCGCGATCACGGTGAGGCGCGTTTGGCCGGCTCGTCCCCTCCTGGCGCCGCGGCCGGCGCGTTGTGGGCAACATGGAGTAGGTGCAGCCTCCTCCAGGACCGGCAGTGGGGTCCGGCTCTCCCCGGGCCTCCCTTTCTCTCACCCCGCAGGTTTTCCGTGGGGAGCCCGGGAACTGCCCGCGGATCAGCCTCGGCCTGCCTCGGCGGCAGGGGGTGGGGGGTGGGGCGGTTGCAGCGCGCGCGGGGTGCCGTGTCCCCGGCCCCACGACCCAGCGCACTGGCGCTGGGGGTCTCGGGGTGGCGGCTGGCTCACGGCGTCGCACTGGCCGCGAACTGGGCGCTGAGAGCGGGAGAGGCAGGAAAGCACTTTGTGTTTTCCAGGGCGCCGCTGAAGGCGCCAGCACTTCGAACCTGTTCTCTCCGGGAAACGCAGGTCCCGGGAGAGGCAGGGGCGCCGGGGTACCGAGGGGGTGCGGATCGCTGCCTCGCGGATGTAAAAAAAGAGGACAGGGTGGCGAGTGGAGGGCGCCCCCGCCTCAGCTCGTCGTGGACTGCGGCGAGCACGCAGAGGGTGGGAGCGTCGCCCTGCCTGGCGCCGCGTCTCCGCGGTTCGGAAATGCAGCTTTCTCTTTTTTCCGTTCGCCGCGGTCGGCCTGGGTCACGCTTTTTTTTTGGACGATTGGGCTGACCCAGCACAGGAAGAAAGTCATCAAGCGGTCGCGATCGTTTTCCATTACCTGAAAATAGGTGGCAAAAGAGACTAGGTTTCGGGTTTGTTTTTTTTTTTTTTCCTTTACTTTGATGGACTGATCCACTTTTTTTGTGCGGTTGCTGCTGTTTTTTTTAATTCGGAACCTTGTGCGTTTTTACAATGCGGTTTCTGTGTCGGATTGCCCCACCCTTGTGCTGAAGTCCTTTCTCCCTCATCCTTAGTCTGATCACACACAGTTCTTAATGGGGGGTTTACAAGCGGGGGGGGGGGGGGGGTGCGAGTTGACAAGGGAGCGTGGGGCGGGGGTTGGGGGGTGCTGCGAAGGGGAAGAGGGATCAGCGGAAATAACTTTAGCAAACCTGCTTACCCCCCAAAAGATGCTACTTTGCACTGCAAGCATAGCGGCAAGTGTCCAGCTTAGGGACCTGGGTCTTGCATGCTCGGCGTAAGGCGCTGGAATATGTTCTTAATTTTTAAAGCAATTTTTCTGAGACTTGAATACATACCGGCATACAGATGTATATTTTTAATATACAGGCGCGTGCACATTGCAGGCATTGCCCCTCAGGCCAGCGCAGGGTGGTGTTGCCGAGTGTGCCAGGGTTAGATGACCTGGCTCTGTGTCTCAGGCAGGACTTTCTTCCTCGCGGAGTCGGGACTGGAAACCAGTGCCCTGCGTTCGAGGGCCTTGGCCGGAACGTCCTGCGATGGGCTTTGTGACCTCCTACTGAGGGTGGAGCGGCTCCCTCTTGGAGCTGGGAGCCAGTTCTCTGGGGTGGAAGAGATTTCTATCTGGGAAGGCAGGGAGGGGTTCCTCCAGCGTTCCAGGGCATGTTCTTTTGCTAGGCGCCCGCGCCCCCTCCCCCCGCCCCCCGGCCCCGCCTGTCTGTCCGTCCCGGGATTATGCGCAGGGGGCCAGCTTGGCCGCTGGACTGCTTCTGTCCTCCCGGAGAAAAGTCCCTCGGGGCTCCGACGGAGTCCCACCTGCTGGGGACGGCGTTGGGGCGCAGATAGAGCCGATAAACTAAGAACAGCGCTGTCTTGTCTGCCTTTCTGTTGGAGCTGAGATCCGGTTTCCAACTCTGCCTTTTTCCGAATTGGAAGGCGTGTGTCACCTGCCTGTGTCTGTTTTCTAAAAAGTCAGACTGGATGAAGGTCCACTTTTGCGCGTTTTGGGTCATTGTAGACTGGGTTGACAAAGAGGATGGTCGTCTTCAAATTTAACAGAGGGATGGCAATTTAAGCGGTTACTTGTCAGGATTGATAGATTTGCGATGTGACACTTGAATTTTTAAATCACTTCCTGTTATCACCAATCAGTGTGTGTTTTCAATTATTAGGTTTTGGGAAATGGGCAAAAGCAGTTAAGATTTTGACATGATTTATTTTTAAAACAGGGAAAACGGGTCTTTTAGCTGCAGAATTTAAGATGTTCTCCGAGGCTTTCAGGTTGTAAAATATGTGATTCTCAAGTTGTTGGAAAGTTGAAAATAAGTTCCTGTCTTTTGTTGCTCAAGGTGTGAGTTTGCTCTATTGTATTCCTGGCACCTAACAGGATTTAAATTGATGTGTTTTCAATTCTATAACTTCGAGCTACTATATAGTTAGCCATAATGCATGATTGTTGTATAAACTGTATACTCCTGGGGAAGAGAAGTATTTACCCTTTTTTTGCATGTCTTTTCATGCTACGGGATTTTGTAAAGTCACAGAATAGTTCAAGCTGTTTAACGTAAAAGCAGATGTAAAGTAGGAACCAAGAATTTCTAGGCTGTGTCTATTGAAGTTCCAGGCAAAAATGAGCATGATAAGTTGAAACCTATTTCACAAGTTGAAAAGATATTCAGCTTTTGAAAATGTCAGTATGAATGTTATGTTCCAAGTGTACTTTCCTGCAGTTTTTACAGGGAACCTGAACCTTGCAGATTTTTTGCTTATACGAGTAAGGAATCCTTACTCATGTGATTGAAGCAAAGATCAGTTTGGTGTCACTACACTTCACAGGATTAAAGAACAGTGGATACCTAGCTATAATTTTTACTTTTGGGTACAGGCGTGGATAAGACAGCTGTCCTAATATGTTCCCCAGCCACTCCATTTTCAGTCTTTCTCCAGGGGATGTGGGGAGTGAAGAGTTAAGCCAGGTGGGTGGAGAGTGGGTAGTATTCTGGAGTGTAAACTGTCTCCTTCCTCTTGGTTTCCGCAGGAATTCAGATGTGTTCTAAGCCTGCTGGAGTGACTACACTTCCTAGACCTGATGGAGGCCAGAGCTCAGAGTGGCAGCGGGTCGCAGCCATTGCTGCAGGCACCCCGTGACAGTGGCCGGCAGCGTGGGGAGCCCGACCTCAGGGACGCCCTCCCCCAGCAGGTACACGTGCTGTCTCTGGATCAGATCAGGGCCATCCGGAACACGAATGAGTACACGGAGGGCCCCACTGTGCTCCCCAGAGCTGGGCTCAAGCCTGCTCCTCGCCCCACGGCCCAGCACAAACACGAAAGACTTCACGGGCTGCCCGAGCCCCGCCAGCCCTCCCGGCCCCAGCACCCGCCGGCCCACCCTTCGGCCAGGGCCCCTCTGGCCCGGTCTATCAGCACAGTCAGCTCGGGCTCTCGCAGCAGCACGAGGACAAGTACTAGCAGCAGTTCCTCTGAACAGCGGCTCCTAGGATCCTCCTTCTCCTCGGGGCCTCTGGCAGACAGGATCATCCGAGTGCAGCCCAAATCGGAGCTCAAGCCAGGTGAGCTGAAGCCACTGAGCAAGGAAGATGTAGGGCTGCATGCCTACAAGTGTGAGGACTGTGGCAAGTGCAAGTGCAAGGAGTGCACCTACCCGAGGCCTCTGCCGTCAGACTGGATCTGCGACAAGCAGTGCCTTTGCTCAGCCCAGAACGTGATCGACTACGGGACCTGTGTGTGCTGTGTGAAGGGTCTCTTCTATCACTGTTCCAACGACGATGAGGACAACTGTGCGGACAACCCGTGCTCTTGTAGCCAGTCTCACTGTTGTACGCGTTGGTCAGCCATGGGCGTCATGTCCCTCTTTCTGCCTTGCTTATGGTGTTACCTGCCAGCCAAGGGTTGCCTTAAATTGTGCCAGGGGTGTTATGACCGGGTGAACAGGCCTGGATGCCGTTGTAAAAATTCAAACACAGTTTGCTGCAAAGTTCCCACTGTCCCACCCAGGAACTTTGAAAAACCAACATAGCATCATGAATCAGGAAGATTGCAGTCATAAGGATTATTTCCCTCTGCCCCTCCTTTTTTTCTTTTTTTTTTAAATACACACATATGCAACCAACTAAACAGTTAGAATCTTGGCACTGTTGATAGAGGGTTGGGATATCCTGTGCTGTTTGCAGTGAAATGCTTTTTTCATCCATGTGCCATTTTAATTGATATGCTTGTTAGAACTCAGCTAGTGGAGCTCAGAGTATGGGATACAGACCTCGGTGACCTACATGTTGCATAAGCTAAAGCAGTAGACACTCTAGGTGAGGTTTTTGTTTGTGAATAGTACTTGCAAAATTTGTAAATTAGCAGATGACTTCCCCTCTCCCTTCCCCCACCCCTGTTGTTTTCTCCAGAGATAATGTGCTATATTTTTGTATATACAATAATATTTGCAACTGTGAAAAACAAGTTGTGCCGTACTATACGGCACATTCACAAAATATTATACTAATATGTTGTACATTCGGAAGAATGTGAATCAATCAGTATGTTTTTAGATTGTATTTTGCCTTACAGAAAGCCTTTATTGTAAGACTCTGATTTCCCTTTGGACTTCATGTATATTGTACAGTTACAGTAAAATTCAACCTTTATTTTCTAATTTTTTTCAACATATTGTTTAGTGTAAAGAATATTTATTTGAAGTTTTATTATTTTATAAAGAAGAATATTTATTTTAAGAGGCATCTTACAGATTTTGCCCCTTTTATGAGGATGTGATAGTTGCTGCCAATGAGGGGTTACAGATGCATATGTTCAATATAAAATAGAAAATATATTAACGTTTGAAATTAAACTGAGCTGCATTGTCTTATTTTACATTTTTTTTTTTTTGAAGTGAAAAAGAAACCATTTTAGAAATAGCATTTCAGTGACAGACATAGTTTCACTTATCTGCGAGATACTCTTATGCTTGCTGCTTTAAAAGTGGAGATTTGGTGATTTTCAGGGATAATTCTAGCAATCAGGAGAGAAATAATTGAGCACTTGACTCACTTAAGAGTATTAATCATAGGAGGGCTCGTTTTGGCTCCTGTTTTTCTGATTTGCAGACTAGCGTTTGTTTTGCAAGTTTAAAAAAAAGTCTTAAGTAATTCATTCAGGAGACTTACCTAAAAGATGAACCATTAAACTTTTTTTAATATAAATTTATTAAGAATGAATGTCAAGGCTGATTTAAGACCAGAGAAATGAATTTGGTTCAACATTTATTGACTGGTCTCTATGTGTCAAGCATGTAGTATACACAGATCAATGCTTATAATTGAGGCAAAATGTTTTCTTGACTTAACTGGCCATGTTTTTCCTAGTCTCTGGTTTTAGACTGTTAGGCTTATCGCCATGATACAAGAAAAAGACATGGAAAATATAACTTGTTTTGATTCAGGTACTGGGTATCAAGGAATTTCATTCTTTATTGGCCTAATAATTCAGGCCCAAGCAGCCCCAACTTAGCTGTTTCAGAGGTCAACTTGAGAGGCCCTGTCTTAGTTGTTCAATCAGATTATCCAGGAAATTGTTAAATTTTACACTGGGAAAATTTTACTCTGCAGTATGGCCAAAAAAAAGCCAGTGTTTGTAGTTATCTTTTGGAAGCAAGCATACAACAAGCTCTTACAAGCCCATCTTGACAAATACTGGGTTTTCTTATTTGTAATAAGTCACTGATGAGTCACTTCATGGCTGATTATTTTTTTTTCCAAAAGCACAACCTTTTGCTGCCAAGAATCACCGGAAGTCTAGGAAATGATTTACCTGTCATTATTGTTTAATCTCTTGTTTCCTGTTCTAAGGTCCTAGCTAAGAAGTCTTAGTACAGGCTGTCTTCTGTTTTATTTTTTGAAATTGGCTTTCAAGGAACTATATAGCCTCCTAAACCAAGACATTGCTATAATGTTTTGCTATAAAAGGGCACCTTTAGTGCCCTCTATGCTTTTCAAAAAACACAAAGCTAAATTAATTCGGAAATTATTTACTCTTTGATTTCAACTTTGGAATACTGAATGTTGCAATTCTAATACTCTTAAGGTCTAATCCTGATGGTCTCAGAATTAGAATATTAGGGAAAAAATAGGGCAGAGTTTCTTTATTCACTGTATAGTTTTTCAGGATTTATAAAGCACAAAAATTTTGATTAACCAGTTTCTGACTGTTCATCAGATACTGCCATATGCACTGATAAAACTATTTTGGTATAGAAATTCTGAGAGTTCCTTTTTTTTTTCTTTTTAACACATGAGCAGCTTTTAAAGTCTAATCTAGATAAATTTATCAGATGCTATTGATCGTTTATTGAAGATGTAGATTAAGGACCTCTCCATGATTATTGAATCAGTTTCTTACCCTGTTGCTTAGGGATTTGCATTTTTAATCATTCCACTAGTGATTATGTATAGTTTGAGACCTACTGAACTAGAAATTGCTAATTTATCTTTTTTTGTTTTTTCAGTGGAGTCCATTGTAAATGATAATTCACTAGTTTGAATGTGGAACATGGTAATAAACCAGCTGAAGCTAGAAGAGAACTTGGCATAAGTATATATAAAGTCCTGATAAAAATTATTTAAAGATAAATAAGGAAAACTGGATTCCTCAAGAAGCTTCCAACTAATCTATTAAATGTTGAGTTTGTCTATAAACCAATAGAGAATTCATTTTCAGAATATAAAAACTGAAATATTAAATGAATATCTAAACAGGTTGAAAACAGCTTATGTTCACTTTTCAGTGTGTTAAAAGAGTTTTCCAGTGTTCCAGGTCATCTCACTAAGGTGGAGGAATCATCATGTCAAATTCATGAAAATTCTTATAAATACCAGTCTATAAGGCAGTGGTCATTATTTGAATATTATGATAGGTTAAAAGTACAATGATACAGTCAGCATTAGTTGACTGCTTAGCATTTAGGGATATCTTCGCTATATATTCTGGTTTCTTGCCTTTTATTTTCTTAGAAACTATTGAAATTCATTTAAGGATGACAAATTGATTGCTGTTACTGAAAACAGTCATTTATGTGTGTTGAGATTTTAAGGCCCTGCCAGGGCTCTCCTTGTCAGAACATGCTCTGGGCATTGTCTGTGAAAGAAGAAAGCCAAAACCAAGTGCAGGTACTCCCAACCAAACTTTTTGCATAAATTCTTTCTCCAATACAGCTTTGTCTCAGGGACTACTCGCCTCCGGGTTATGTAAGATAGTGATGATGTCAGATAAATGAGTTCACTCTTTGCCCAGTGCAGCAAGATGCTGGATAGACGGTTGATGGGTTTGACGCTTTTGAACATGCATGTCAGAACTTTCAAAGGTTTATGGGTTTTGAGTTTCACTTGTAGTAACATCCCAGATTGGCCATTTACCCTCCTCTCTTAAATGTGCAGAAAGACCAGGATGTATGTGCCAAAGTCTCAGCTTTGAAAATGGGCTAAACAGTGTAGATCCAAAACATTGTTAGTCATCTTGTGCACAATAGTTTACACTATTTTAGTAAAGGAAAATAAAAATAGGCATTAACTAGTTATATCAATAGTGTATCAGTATCCATTCTTTGGTTTTTAGTATTTATTAAGACACGAGTGATGTTAATTTCTACTTTAAGCCAATTGCTTCATTTCTCTGAGATACCAAGGGTGTGTCTCCATTGATTGAAGACTAGAGCAGAATTTTAAAATAAGGCCTGTCTGATTTCTCTGAATTGATCGTCAGAATTAAGCTTGACATCTGGATTAATTAACCACTGGTTTGGCCACTCATGGGAGGATAAAGCTGGCAGACTATAGTTTGGGTTTCATTTGGATATCATTCATACCTCTATCTGCCTTATACAATGAGAGACAACTATGAATAATGAAAGACAATATGCATTTTACTTACAATAGTATGCTACTGCTGCTGCTAAGTCGCTTCAGTCGTGTCCGACTCTGTGCGACCCCAGAGATGGCAGCCCACCAGGCTTCCCTGTCCCTGGGATTCTCCAGGCAAGAACACTGGAGTGGGTTGCCATTTCCTTCTCCATTGTGTGAAAGTGAAAAGTGAAAGTGAAATCGCTCAGTCGAGACCGACTGGTAACGACCCCATGGAATGCAACCCACCAGGCTCCTCCATCCATGGGATTTTCTAGGCAAGAGTACTGGAGTGGCTTGCCATTGCCTTAGTATACCTCTGGTCAAAATTTAAGATACTCATTTAACTTATATTCAAAGGGAGAAATATATCTAGAATACAATACATGTTATACACATATTCTATATAGAGAGAACATAAAATATAGATGCATAGCAAATAAGAAAAAAAGATTAACACTTGACTATTCAAATGTTTCCATGTTTTTCTTTTTTTACTTTTTGGCTATATCAAGAGGCATGTGGGATCTTAGTTTCCCAACCAGATATCAAACCCAAGTGCCCTGCATTGGAAGGCAGATTCCCTGGACCGTAAGGGAAGTACCTCACATTTTTATTTAAAAGTATCTTTTTATCAACCTAAAGAATTTTTTAAAACCAGTCTTAGTTGGTAACTAATGTTTTTTGAACTATTAAAGGAGATTAGAATGAAGCCTGTTGCCTTGGCCTCTGGCTTGGCTACATGAGCATATAAAGCTTCAACATACTTCAAAGGAGTTTATTTCTCAAAACAGTCCTAATGCACAGAGAAGAAATAAAATTTTAGCTTAATACAGGGACCACACACCCCTACCCCTGGAATGGAATTTGAGCCTGAAAAATATCAATAATTATGCATTTCAGTTTAACACTTTTTATTTTTGAATGCCTACTCCTTACCCATCACAGGGCTAGTTGTTGAGGTATAAAAGGAAAGGGTTAATGACCAATGCAAGACAGGACTTTTCACAGCAAAGGCACAAGCAAGGTGCCATGAGACACAGAAGATGAGTAAAGCGCTAATGTGTTCTCTGTGGTGGCTTTGCAATGATTGTGTATATGTGCTCACTCAATCATGTCCAACTCTTTGCCACCCCATGGACTATAACCTACCAGGCTCTATCCGTGGGATTTCCCAGGGAAGAATACTGGAGCAGATTGCCATTTCCTTCTCCAAGGATATTCCTCGCCCAGGGATCAAACCTGGATCTCCAGTGTCTCTTGCAGTGGCAGGCGGATTCTTTACCATTGAGCCACCTGGGTAGCCCATTTAAATAGCCATGGAGTTTTTTGCTCAGGGGGATGCAATAGGACTACCTTTATTCATTAAATAAAACTATATTCACCATGCTTGTATCTTAAATTCTAAGTGAAATGTAGAGATGTTTGATTAATACTTGAAGGTGAACTCGCTCCATCGTGTCCAACTCTTTGCGAGCCCGTGGACTGTAGCCTACCAGGCTTCTCTGTCCATGGGATTCTCCAGGCAAGAATACTGGAGTGGGTTATCATTTCCTTCTCCAGAGGATCTTCCTGACCCAGGGATCAAACTCAGGTCTCCCGCATTGGAGGCAGACGCTTTAACCTCTGAGCCATCAGGGAAGCCCTAATTAGTACTTGGACACCTATAATTTGCTATGTTTATTCTTAATTTCATGATTCATTAAACCTTTTCTCTAAAAAATACATTTTTAAGATATGTAACTAAGACATAAGTTGGAGAGATCTATTTATTCTTGCTTTTCCAGTTTTTGTTAGAATTTACCTCTTGTCATTAACCTATAATTTGAGCATGCTTCTGTACCTAGAAAAATGAATACTCATGAAGAATAAATTGGGGATAATCAAGCTGAGAATTTAAAAAGTATTCATGATAGTGTGAAAGGAAGTAGTTGAACTTTGGAGTAATTCCACCCTTGCCAAAACACAATGTCAGAGAGCTGGCTTTGCAGATTCACAGAGCTTCCTAGGTGACTCAATGGTATGGGTTTGATCCGTAGGTCGGAAAGATGCCCTGAAGGAAGAAATGACAACCCACTCCAGTATTCTTGCCTGGAAAATTCCGTGGACAGGAACCTGGCAGACCACAGTCCAATGGGTCACAGAGAGTCAGGCATGACTGAGCACACACATGTGCACATGGCTCTCCAAGCCCAGGTGAACACCTTTGGCACCTAAGTCAGTGAAGTGAAAGTCACTCAGTCGTGTCTGACTCTGCGACCCCATGGACTGTAACCCACCAGTCTCCTCTGTCCATGGGGATTCTCCATGCAAAAATACTGGAGTGAGTTGCTATGCCCTCCTCCAGGGGATCTTCCCAACTCAGGAATCGAACCCTGGTCTCCCACATTGCAGGCAGATTCTTTACCATCTGAGCCACCAGGAAAGCCCACCTAAGTCAGTAGAACTTCCATGTTTAAAAAATGGTTCTATTTTCCAATAACATCTGTTTTATTGACTCACATAGGGTTTACAGTCAAGCAGTGTTCTGGTAACTACCATATCTGTGTCACCAAATATGGCTCTGGTAAATAACATATTTGTATCACCTCTCATTTCTGCAAATTCTTAATAGGCCCAAGGCATTCTTCCTAGACCTGGCTTTCCTGCTCCAAAGTAGGCACAAAGTAGCCCTCGTACCCTCTGCTAGTCATACCGGAAACTGTTCCCGAGTTTCCTGCTCCAAGTCATAAGTTCCAAACTATGTTTTAGGGTCACTGAGAATGTTAAAAAGTCTAGTGATGAAGCAGCCCAGCATGCATCAAGCAGTAGCACCGAGCCTTGGGATCAACATTTGGCACCTGCTATGTTGGCACACTAGTGGCGAGGATGTCCTGAGAGAGATTTGTCTCTAACCCATCCCTCTGCCAACATGGCATTGACTCCAGGAGCACCAACAACCACACAGTCAACATTCGTATTCAGGTCCCCGTGTCACCTGGATTCTGACCACACATTTAGGATACAGCCCAATGCGATTTTGTTCCAACCATTCATTAACACAACACCTTGAAGCTTAAACTTTGGAAATGGATTCTTTTACAAACTATTGATCTGATTCTCATCATCTGTGAGAATTTATAAGAACCCAATAATGTGTCTTCAGAACCTTTGCCCTGACATGTGAATGATAAAAACTACAGGCCTAGAGTGCAACTTCTGATCACTGACTTAATATTTAAGGTGTATCTTCAGTGTAAAAGATGTTACAGTAAGTGGGGGGAAAGCAGTCATTTAGATCTGTGATTGTGGACCAGCAAAATAAGAATGATGCCCACAGCTCTTTGGAAGCTAATAACCAGGACTTAGGTTCTAAACCGTAGATAAAGATTGGTAGCAGTATCTAATTCAGTATCTAATTGCCTGTCCTGGGCAATTTGATTCCCCCCAGGGGACATTTGGCAAAGTCTGGAGACATTTTTGGGTTTCACCACTGGGGGTTGAAAGGGTGAGCTACTGGTAGGTAGAGGCAAATTGCTAAGCAGCTTCCACTGGCCAGGATAATCCTGACAACGAAGAATTATTCAGTCCGGGATGCCAACAACTGAGTTTGAGAAACCCTGCTAAGAGGAAGCTAGGGGAGTAGCGGGGAGAATGAAACATGTCCTTCTGAGATGGCCATTAGTGTGTGAGGGAGGGTGAGATCAAAGTACGATGCGGGAGGAGGGGTCACTGTGACCATAATTTTTTTTTTTTTATTTTGCTTAACTTTACAATATTGTATTGCTTTTACTATACATCGAGATGGATCCGCCACCAGTATACACGTGTTCCCCATCCTAAACCCTTCTCCCTCCTCCCTCCCCACACCATCCCTCCATGTCGTCCCAGTGCTCTAGCCCCAGGCATCTGTTATCGGGCATCGTACCTGGACTGACGACTCGTTTCAGATATGATATTATACATATTTCAATGCTATTCTCCCCAATCATCCCACCCTCTCCTGGTCCCAGAGTCCAAAAGTCTGTTCTATACATCAGTGTCTCTTTTGCTGTCTCGTAAATAGGGTTATTTTTACCATCTTTCTAAATTCCATATATATGCGTCAGTATACTGTATTTGTGTTTTTGTTTCTGGCTTACTTCACTCTGTATAATAGGCTCCAGTTCCATCCACCTCCTTAGAACTGATTCAAATGTATTCTTTTTAATGGCTGAGTAATACTCCATTGTGTATATGTACCACAGCTTTCTTATCCATTCATCTGTGGATGGACATCTAGGTTGCTTCCACGTCCTGGCTATTGTAAACAGTGCTGCTATGAACATTGGGGTACATGTGTCTCTTTTAATTCTGGTTTTCTCAGTGTGTATGCCCAGCAGTGGGATTGCTGGATCATAAGGCAGTTCTATTCCCAGTTTTTTGAGGAATCTCCATACTGTTCTCCATAGTGGCTGTGTGACCATAATTTTGAAATTTTCAACCTGAGTGCTAAGTCTCTGAAATTCTTCTAGTGGAAAAATGCCCTGTGTTTGTTAGTATCTTTATATGTCCACACACCAATTTTCTGTAGCTTGAAGTTCATGTGGTCTCCAGAGAAGTCGCTGTGCAAATTCCAACCCCCAACCCCAACCCCACCCTGTGACCTGTTAGCTGTGTAGCCAGAGGCAAGTTAGTTAAGGTCTTTAGGTCTGATGTCTTCATCTGAGAGATAATAATTCTTGAGGCAAAGGTTGTGAAGATTGAAGAGATGTGTGAAATATTAACTCTTGAGATAGGTCCAAAATAAGTACTGAAAAAGTTTACTATTATTGTGTATTTAAGTGATTTTTCTTCCTCTTCTCATCTTCCTCCTCATTCTCCTTCTTCTTCACCTCAGACAGTGTTAAATGTTTATGATATAAGACAGTATCTCCTGCCCTCCTACAATGTGTTTGCAGGACAGCTAAAGGTTTACCATAGTGTGTAACACATGTGATTACAGACTTAAAACACATATAAAGATGAAATGATTACCTCTATCTTGAGTGTAGTAGGTGGGATCAGGAAAATTCCCCAGAGAGGATGATGTCTACAAAACAACTTGAATGATTCTCTTGAACTGAGCTGGTGGGCAGGAGCCTACAGCCAGCCAGGTGTGAAAAAGAAAGAGATCTATTCTTGAATGTGAAAGAAAAAAAAAACAAACAGAATTGATGTGATGCCAAAGGATTGATCATTTCAAATAGTGTTTCTTTATAAGAGATTTGTGAGATTTTAGTTTCTAAAAATTAACTTACAATAAATATATGTGTGTGTGTGTATGTACATATGTATGTATGGGCTTCCCTGGTGGTTCAGATAGTAAAAATACACCTGCAGTGCAGGAGACCTGGGTTTGAACCCTGGGTCAGGAAGAACCTCTGGAGAAGGGAATGGCAACCCACTCCAGTATCCTTGCCTGGAGAATTCCATGGACAGAGGAGCCTTGCAGGCTAGTCTGAGGCGTTGCAAATATATCTTAATTCTGTTTAAAATGCCATCCTGAAACAGCATGAAAATGAAAAGGTATCCATATGCCCCCAAAGCAAAGCTATTAAATGTTGTGTTATTGGGCTTAAATTTAATAGTAAGGAAAAATATGTTATTTAACAATTTTTTCCAATCTGATTTTTCTTACAAAAAATAAATAAGTGCCTTTAGGACCTAAGAAACAAGACCCAAAAGCAGATGAATAGATGAGATAAATTTCAAAGCCCATGCTAAACTGGTATGACTAATTTATAAACCTCAACAGGCTGACATTAAGACTTTGTCACAAATTTATCAGCAGTACTTTCATTTTCTACATTGTTCAAAAATATTACTGTCTCTTGCAATCTATTTTTTTTTTTCCTGAAAAACTTTTCCGAAAAATGGTAATCATTTGGGACATTTTAAGAAATTGGCAACATTCAACCAAGGTACCAAGGACAGACAAAATTTTGCCTAGCTCTTGAAAAATAGGTAATAAGGTGTTCTGCAAAGCCAAAAATCAGGATTGAGCAAAGGACAGAGTGAGTAGACTAGTCTGGCTGCAATGCATGTTTATGTAAGGGGGAAGTGAAAATGAAGACTGGAAAGATAGATTTGGCCTCAGCTCTGAGGAATCTGAATGTTAAACTAAAGAACCTGGATTTTATCCGAACGTGTCTCCTCAGATCCATTTTTGGCTATTCCATCACATTTTCCAATTAACAGTAAGCATAATCCTTCAAAAGTGTATTATAAACATTTTGATCCCTTTTTAAACAGATTTGATGACTTCCTTTTGCTCTTGGAACAGAATTCCAGTTCTGTCAGGATCCTGAGTGATCTGATTCCTCCCTACTCTAATACCTGTCCTTCTGCCCCTTTTCACCTTAACGCCAAGGGTCTGCCTTCTCTCCTTTTCTCATCAGTTTCTTTCCTTCCCTCCTCACATCCTTCACAAATACGACTGCCTCTGTATGGAATCTTCTTCCTTAGCCCTCATCCCACATCCATTAACCTGAGAAATTCTTACTCTTCCTTTAATATTCAGTGAAAATGTCACCTCCCGGGAAATCAAGCTCCTTCTAACTCCTAGTCTAGATAAAATTTGTGATTCACTCTCATATTATTCATTCTTCTTCCATAGCACATTATCAATGCGGCTATGGAATCATCTGTGTGATTACGTCATTTTTATTTTTGTTAGACCTTATTTATTTGGTTTACGGCTGCATTTCCAGGGCTAAATCCAGCACCTAATACATAGGAGATGCTCAACATGTATTTGAGGAGTAAATGAATGGATGAATTTAATAGTGTAAAGATATAGTGATGGTGTCTAAGAAATAATAGGTATGAAGAAATACCCATTTTGGAAAATTCAGCTGATCATTTTACATGGAATGAATTAGAAGAGTAAGAATTTAAAGAAAAATTTACCTCTTTTGCCTTTCATGGTCATTTGTTGGGGAGGCAGCTGTATTTTATTATTGCACTTACTTATACACCTATTCTTCTGAACTAACTATATGGTTTTTAAGGACAGGAAAGAAATCTTTCTCTCTGTAGCATTTATCACAATGCCTGACACAAAGTAGATACCCTCTAAATGTCATTCAAATGAATGGGCTTTTACTAACCACAATCCAACCGTTACTGAGATGAGTCTATAAAGGTTTTATGTATCTTATTCTAGATACTCATGACCCGTTAAGATATTTTTTTTTCTTAGCTAAGCAGTCTCTGCATCAACACCATCAATCCAAGCAGAAACACGGACTAGCTTTCCTAGTGGCAATGAATTCAATCACAAAATTGGAGAGTTTATCAAAATTTTTGAGCTTTCTCAGTAGCCAAATGAAACCAACAACAATTTCCCTCACTAACCCCTCACTGCCCCAGAGCATTCAACTAGCCTGAAATAAAAAGACCCTCAAATGCCCCACAAACAGACACCAATCTAGCAGCAATGTACTTAAAAAAATAAAAGGGAAAAGAAAAAAAAAATCTTGAATTTCTGATCATCCTGGGTAGGACCTCTTTAACTTAACTGTGTGCACAAAAGACCTGGGAATCCTGTTAAAATATGCAAATTCTGAACAATATTTCAAGGGAAGGATCTGAGATTATGAATTTCTAAGAAGTTCTCTACAGGTCTGCTGGTCACTCTGAAGCAGTATATTAGTCAGGGTTCTCCAGAGAAATAGAAACAATAGGATATGTGTGCACACCTGCGCAATGCAAAAGAAGAGATTAGTTTTAAGAAATTTACTCATATGATTATGGAGTCTGACACATCCAAAATCTGCAGGATGGACTACAGTTGGAGACCTAGGTAAGAGCCAGTGTTGCAGTTCAAGTCCAAAGGCTTCTTCTGGTAGAATTCCTTCCTGCGAGGAGGTCAGTCTTGGTTCTATGAAAGCCTTCAACTGACTGGATGAAGCTTGCCCACTTTACAAAGGGCCATCTCCTTTACTCAAAATCCACCAATTTAAATGTTAATCTCACCCCCCAAAGACACCCTTACAGAATGCCAAAAATAATGTTTGACCAAATATCAGGGTACCATGGCCCAGCCAAGTTGACACATAAAATATCACAAGCCACAAGGCTCTTGGCAAACACTTGGTTCTTAATCGGAAAAGTCATGTCTGACTTACTTTGTCTTTAGGCCTTCGTCAGTCCATCAGAAACTCACGACCTGGTGATGAAAGAATGGGAATTTTAAAGATGGGACACTAAGCTTTCAGTATTAAATGATAGAAAATATATTTCTCTCCTGAAAACAGATGTATTTAAAATATCACTGTGTATATACCTAACTTTATAAAAGAACAATGTAATGTCTAAACTACCTATTAGAGCTTCAGTGGGTCTCTAGGAAAGCACCAAAAATTTTATTTTGATGCCATACATACATAAAGGCTTCCCAGGTGGCGCAATTGGTAAAGAATCCACCTGCAATGCAGGAAGGAGATGCAAGAGATGTGGGTTCAATCCCTGGGTCCAGAAGATCCCTTGGAGTGGGAAATGGCAACCCTCTCTCATATTCTCACTTGGAAAATTCCACAGACAGAGGAGCCTGGTGAGCTATAGTCCAAGGTGCTGCAAAGAGCAGGACACAACTAAGCAACTGAGCACGCACACATACAAACATATACCGTCCAAATCACTTACTTTAGACATTGACAGTAGGCATCTCATATTGGTGCCACCACTTGCTGGCTGAATGATCTTGGGGTGGTTACTCAGCATCTCGAGCATTGGTTTAATCACATATGAAAGAAAGATTTAAACTGTTCTTTTTGTGAACTATTTTATAATTAAAATTATAACCCTAGTGGTCCACTGGTTAAGACTCTGTGCTTCCAATGCAGAGGGCACGGCTTCGATGCCTGTTTGTGGAACTAAAATCCCACATGCCATGGAGTGTTTCCAAAAAAAAATTTTAAATTAAAAAAAATTATGACATATCTTTATAATCTTCAAGTTGGTTTATATACTTCTTGACAGGGCAAAGGATATTTTATTCCCAGGATCTGGCACATGCCTTAGATTTGCAATATTTGTGGCATAATTACAAGCAATAAACAAAGGACTTCATAAATGGCAGCTTTAGTTGTTAGTTTAGTTAGTTTAGTAGTTAGTTTAGTTGTTATTTCTATTCTACAGAATAGAAATAAGGTCATTTTAGACTAAATATAATTATGTACCAAAGTACCCTATCTCTATTTTCACCCCCAAGTTCTGGATCCAGATTTTAATATGCAAATTGGGGCCATGTCTGTGTAAATCATAGTAATTTATTACAGCATCCTACTGTTGACTTATTGCTTTCACATATTGAAACTCATTTTGACCTTTGATCCTCACAGATGGCCCTGAGATGTTTGTAAGGACAGAAATTAATATTTCTATTTTACATAACAGGAAATTAGAATTTCTGTAGATGAGAGGGTTGCTACAAATCATATAGAAAGCAAGTGAAAATATCTTCAACTCCAGACTTTTGATTCCAAGTCCCGTGTTTTGACCATATCATAGTTGAGTCTTTCTATTAATGATCATAGAGAAACACCTCTTAAATGCATTCCTCATTGATGACATTTTCCATTATAGCATCTTCATACATAAGCAATGAACTATTAGTTAAAATGAGGCTATTCCAAACTATCTTCTTACAGGAGATCCAACAATTCTTTATTTTACATATGCATATTCATTTATTTGGCTGCACTGGATCTCAGTTGAGGCATGCGAGATTTTTAGCTGCAGCATGTGAGATCTAGTTCCCTGAGCAGGGATCAGACCTGGCCCCCTGCACTGGGAGCACAGAGTCTTAGGGAAGTCCCTCTAACCTTATTTTTATTGCTGTAATTATTGCTACTTCTCCTTCCAATCACAGATTAATAGTATATCTGATTCAATACTTCTCTGCAATTCTAATCCTATAAAATACTGAAAATATACAGACCTTCATATTTTTGATATAAAAAGTACTTAAAACATGTTTAAACAGAAATTCATGAAAATATATTTTCTATCCTCTACTGTGTTGTGTTTTAATGAACCAGAATTGAGAAAGTAGTTGAACAATATATGAATTCTCTTAAATTGAAGAACAATTTATGTAACGGTTTACTGAAAATTTACCATTCACTTTGCTGGTCAGTTAACATTTGGAAACATACCATTTTATTTTAATTGATTTTCCTAATCCTAATAACTATAAAATGCAATTATTTTGCAATTATTCTAATCATACTAACCTAAAAATGGAGAAAGAGTTATTAATTTAAAAATTGAAACATTAAATGACACATTCTTTTTGAATTTGATAGAACTGATAAATAAAGGTCACTGAAGGACTGTACTAAAGTTGTAATTATGAATCTCCCTAATTCTAGGTTGGTTATTACTACTATAGCTTTCTTTTCTCCCCTATAGACAATGAAAAAATGCTGACTTAATAAGTGTGGCAGATCCATTTTTATTGTTTTAATTTGTTATCTCATACATCATTAAACTCTAGGATTCACATCTGCAATTGCATTTACCAAAAGGAGAAAAAATAATTTACTTAAAATTTTCCCAAGTTCAACAGATTTGCAGGTACATTCAGCTATATACATACGGGGCTTCCCTGGTGGCTCAGACAGTAAAGAATCTGCCTGCAATGCAGGACACTCAGGTTTGATCCCTGGGTTGGGAAGATCCCCTAGAGAAGGGAATGGCAATCCACTCCAGTTTTCTTGCCTGGAGAATTCCATTGACAGAGGAGCCTGGTGGACTACAGTCCATGCGGTCTCAAAGAGTCTGACATGATTGAGCGACTAACACTTTCACTTTCAGATACATGTAATTATCTGCTACTTCAGCATCTGTGTTCTCTCTCTTCCCCACCAAAAGGAATCTCCTTTGCTAAGACTGAGTTTATTTATTTATTTTTTTCACGAGTTCTTATACATCCACCAAAGGGAGAGATGAGGCAAGGATTTGACTTACAAGGCCAAACCCTCTCTTAGTTACCTGCCCAAATCCTTGGAACCAAGCCTAAACTTTAGCAATTTAAACAGTGAATAAATTCTGCTAATGGCTATTAGATTGCTAGCTGGGGAGATTCTTATAGGGAATAATTCTAACTAAATAGAGAACACTGCAGAGAATTGAAAAGTTTCAAGAGCAGATATTTGTCTCCCATGCCTCATTAGGAATATAAAATCAGCTTCCATTGTGAGAAAGACGATCTTTCAAATGACTGCTCTTTGGCCATAAAGAGGTCGTATAAACTTCATTTTCAAATTTTTCATTGCTTTTCCAGTAGCGACGGGTATTTTTCTGTCCAAACCCAATAGAAACGATGCCACATCGCCATGTTCTATGAACAACAATTTATCTCCCATTTAGACACATAAAAAGGCTGACTTCAGCCATTGTAGCAGAAGGTAAGATTTGATACATCCTGGCTTCCCAGTGGTTCTCAGACAGGTTAGTAAAGGAGTGGGTGTTTTCTCCACTTGCCTTCTCCACCTCACCTGCCTTCTGGATCTGGATCTCGTACTTCTTGCAGCCCACTAGATATAATTCACAAGCAGAAGTGGAGAAGTTGAGGGTAGATCACTAAGTCATTGATGTGGTCTGCCTGAGAGTCTTATCAATTCAAAGTGTAATTACATAATTGATTCACCTGAAAGGGTGACTGAGTTTTGTGGTAAGCAAAACGAAAAGAAAATCTTGTATTTGTTTCGCTGATTTCTCCATTAACATGAGAGATTTAGCACTAGTTCTACAAACTTTGCCTTGAACCTCTGACTCAAGTTTGTTTGGCAGGTATTAACAGCATTATGAGAGCATTTCATATAGAAGAGACTACAGTTTCTTCTTTTTTTAATGTTGTATAATCACGATATAAATGTCTAAGCTTTTAAGCTTAGATATTGAGATAGAAAAGAATCACTTTCAGATCTTGAAAATAAACTTCTAGGGGATCTCTCCATGAGTGGAAAATATAGAAAAACCCTCATGACATACACTGCTTTGAACATAAGGTAATGAACCTGCTACATATCTTAGCCAGAAGCAACGGCCAGGTGCCTAGTTTCATCTCCTAGCTCCTTTACTCAGTTATTCCCCACTCCTGTCTCTCCAAGTGGAACCAGAACAAATTATGCTGTGGTGTTGTCATAGATTATGTCAACATCATCAAGGTAGGTTTTGACCCTTTACGTGGAATATACGTGCTGGTAGGGAGCACACCTATAACTAAGACTCTCATGAGTCATTTTATTCATTAGTTTATTTGCTTATTTTATGAAGGGAGTCATTTCCTGCAAAAATAAATTGTCCAATTTATTTATTTGTTCTACTGATTCATTGTAGAGAATGAACATGAGACTTGAAATAACATGAGACTTGAAGTCGGCGATATCCTCATTTGGTCCCTGCTCTGCCAGAAAGTTTCCCTTGTGGCTCAGCTGGTAAAGAATCCACCCTCAGTGTGGGAGACTTGGGTTCAATTCCCGGGTTGGGAAGATCCCCTGGAGAAGGGAAAGGCTCCCTACTCCAGTCTTCTGGCCTGGAGAATTCCACGGACTGTACAGGGGTCGAAAAGAGTCGGACGCGACTGAGCGGCTTTCACTTCACTTCACTTGTGCCAGAAAAAACCATGTGGCCTTGGGTGAGCGTCTTAACCGCTCTGAGTTTCTTTAGCCTTATTGAAAAGTACTACTTATTTCTCAAATTTTATAAGAATTCACGATAAGATAAGGTTTGTGCTTTCAAGCACAGCAGCTGGCTCATGGAGGGTGGTTCACAAGTATCAATATTAGTTCCTTCTTATCTCCAATTCTCTTTACATCTGTCAATCTCATATCAATCTCTCATGTGACAGTCTAATCTCTCCTGATACCATGGTTTTGGTGTCTTATCTTTGCATGTGTGCATGCCAAGTCGCTTCAGTCCTGTCCAGCTCTTTGTGACCCTATGAACTGGGGCCTGCTAGGCTTCTCTGTCCTTGGGATTCTCCAGGCAAGAATACTGAAATGGGTTTCCATTTCCTTCTCCAGGGCATCTTCCCTACCCAGGGATTAAACCCCAGTCTCTTACATCTCCTGCACTGGCAGGCAGGTTCTTTAACACTAGTGCCACCTTTAGCTTTATATTCATAACTAAGACACACTGGCTGAATAGGTATCTTTTCATTCTGTTTCTACTACGGAACCCCTCTCATCTGGCTCTTGAAGAAGGATTGCAATAAGAGTCAATATCCCTTTTAAGGACATGTACTTTTTCTCTCAGGGTGAGCAGCATTTCCCAGAACTGCTCAATTCCAGGGAGTCAGCGGTGGTTTGAGATGCTAAGATACTAGCATTAACTGAGGCATAATCAATCAGGTGGTAAATACTCGCCAAGTTCAAGCAACTCTGCTGCTGCTCCTGCTGCTAAGTCACTTCAGTCGTGTCCGACTCTGTGCAACCCTATAGACGGAAGCTCACCAGGCTACCCCGTCCCTGGGATTCTCCAGGCAAGAACACTGGAGTGGGTTGCCATTTCCTTCTCCAATGCATGAAAGTGAAAAGTGAAAGTGAAGTCGCTCAGTCGTGTCCGACTCTTAGCAACCCCATGGACTGGAGCCTATCAGGATCCTCCGTCCACGGGATTTTCCAGGCAAAAGTACTGGGGTGGGGTGCCATTGCCTTAATTCAGTTCAGTTCAGTTCAGTCGCTCAGTCGTGTCCGACTCTTTGCGACCCCATGATTCGCAGCACGCCAGGCTTCTCTGTCCATCACCAACTCCCAGAGTTCACTCAGACTCACGTCCATTGAGTCAGTGATGCCATCTAGCCATCTCATCCTCTGTCATCCCCTTCTTCTCCTGCCCGCAATCCCTCCCAGCATCAGGGTCTTTTCCAATAAGTCAACTCTTCACATCAGGTGGCCAAAGTACTGGAGTTTCAGCTTTAGCATCAGTCCTTCCAATGAACACCCAGGACTGATCTCCTTTAGGATGGACTGGTTGGATCTCCTTGCAGTCTAAGGGACTCTCAAGAGTCTTCTCCAACACCACAGTTCAAAAGCATCAGTTCTTTGGTGCTCAGCGTTCTTCACAGTCCAACTCTCACATCCATACATGACCACTGGAAAAACCATAGCCTTGACTAGACGGACCTTTGTTGGCAAAGTAATGTCTCTGCTTTTGAATATGCTATCTAGGTTGGTCATAACTTTCCTTCCAAGGAGCAAGCGTCTTTTAATTTCATGGCTGCAGTCACTATCTGCAGTGATTTTGGAGCCCAGAAAAAATAAAGTCTGACACTGTTTCCCCATCTATTTCCCATGAAGTGATGGGACTGGATGCCATGATCTTCGTTTTCTGAATGTTGAGCTTTAAGCCAACCTTTTCACTCTCCACTTTCACTTTCATCAAGAGGCTTTTGAGTTCCTCTTCACTTTCTGCCATAAGGGTGGTGTCATCTGCATATCTGAGGTTATTGGTATTTCTCCTGGCAATCTTGTTCCCCAATAGTCTCTGCAAAATTGAATAATGGAAGTCCTTCCCTTTCTGTGATGTAATTAAACTGTTCAGTCATTAGGGAACACACTCTGCCTTTTGGTAGCATGTCCTCCTACACCAGGGGACAGGACCTTGCTTGGACTATCAAGATGATGCCAGAGATCCAGTACAATCAAACCTGCAATGCATGCAAAGCAATGGCATCACAGGGTTCTAACCACCAGTGGGCATGTATTCATGCCACAGCCAACCTAAAATGAAGCTACAATTCACGCACCAGCTTTCACTGTTTCTTTACACCCTCCCACACACTTTGTTCCTGCCGTGATTAGGGCAGCCTATGGAAATAACGTGGGCAAGGGAGTAACTAGATAACTTTCTAGAGTGTGCTCCATCCAAAGTCATTACATTGCTTTTATCATCCCAGATTTGCTTCTCTTTGTCTCTCTCACCTTTGAGAGTTTGATTTCTCTTCTTCTAATTCATTTCACATAAAATGATTAACCAAATTTCCCAAAATGGCTACTTGTTCATACCTTTTCTTTCTTAGACACCAGCAGTATATCTTTGTTTTATAAATTCATTTAATCATTTATTCCTCAAATAGTTATTGAACATCATCTATGTAAGAGGTGCTAGGCTTAGCCCTGGATATGCACGTGTGTGTGTGTGTGTGTGTGTGTTAGTCATTCAGTCATGTCCAACTCTTTGCAACCCCATGGACTATAACCCATAAGTCTCCACTGACCATGGAATTCTCCAGGCAAGAATACTAGAGTGGTTAGCCATTCCCTTCTCCAGGGGATATTCCCAACCCAGGAATCAAACCCAGGTCTCTTGCATTGCAGGGAGATTCTTTACTGTCTGATCCACTGGAGGAACCTAGTGGCTTCCAGTTTCCTGCAGCTGCCTCCATGAGAGCTCCAGACCAAGTTGAGTAAATGCTATTATTGCCCTGCTCACTCTACATTGCAACATGGCACTGGATCTGATGAGAAAATTTACTAAATGGTAATTGAAATCTTTTACATAAATAATGGGTTCTACTTTTTGCAAAAAGAAAAGCCTAATCCAGCAATACCTAAGTTCCTGCAACTTTTTCCTATCTTGTCACCAAGATGCAACTCTCCTCTGATGTCTTTAATCTCTACCTCCAACTCTACCATCTCCAATCAGGGATTCTCTTGTGGCTCAGAGGGTAAAGAGTCTGCCCACAAAGCGGGAGACCTGAGTTTGATCCCTGGATTGGATAGATCCCCTGGAAAAGAAAATAGCAACCCATTTCAATATTCTTGCCTGGAAAATATCATGGATGGAGGAGGCTGGCAGGCTACAGTGCATAGGGTTGCAAAGAGCCAGACACAACTGAGAGACTTCACCATTTGCAATCAGTCTATCCTAAAGGAAATCAACCCTGTAAGGACTGTTGCTGAAGCTGAAGCCCCAATTCTTTGGCCACCTGTTGCAAAGAGCTGACTCATTGGAAAAGAACCTGATGTTAGGGAAAAATTGAAGGCAAGAGAAGAAGGGGGTGGCAGAGGATGAGATGGTTAGATAACGCCACTGACTCAATGGACATGGATTTTAGCAAATTCTAGGAGATAGTGGAAGACAGAGGAGCCTGGTATGCTGCAGTCCATGGGGTCACAAAGAGTTGGACCTGACTTAGCAACTAAACAATAAGAACAACCATCTCCAAAGTACACTCTCAACCTTCCATGTTATCCAGGAACACAGTAAACTAAATTTTCAATACAGAAGGAAAGGATATCCTATAGAGTCCTAGATTTATATATGCCACAAAAAAAAAAAAAAAGAGAGAGAGAGATAAAGGTAGACTGATTGTCAATTTAAAAGACATTTACTCAAGGGAATAGCATCTGCTTAGAGAATAAATTTATTTTGAATAAAATACTACTTTACTACTAAAAAAAATGTTCATTTCCAAGAGGTAACAAAATTGTTCTTTTCATCAGTAAGTAAGAAGTTTTTTTGTTTTTGGCTTTCATTGAAACCAATATTTCTGACCAGATTAGTCTTTTAAGTTGAACAGTCTAGAGGAGTAGTCTCCAAAGTGGGCTGGGGGTTCCCCAGAGGTGAACACAATGAACTACTGGAATATAGAAAGAGTATACCTATTTTTTACTTTAAAAGTAACAAAAGTAGGACTTCCCTCGTGGTCCAGTGGCTAAGACTCTGCACTCCCAACTCAGGGGGCTCAGATTCAACCCCTGGTCGGGGAACTAGATCCCACAGGCTGCAACTGAGAGTCTGCACGTCGTACCTCAAGATCCCACGTGACACAAGGAAGACCGAAGATCCTGTGTGTGGAAACTAAGACCAGGTGCAGCCTGACTAATCCATTAGTATTAAAGTGAATAAGAATAATAAAAGTTAACCTTTCTTAATTTTTAATTTAGGGATACATACTAATGACTTCCAAGTTCTCATGCAAGTGTCAGACGTTCATCCCAGGAGCAGAAGGCTGAGGGAGAGTAGTGGGGTCGACAAGGCTTTCACTAGCACCTTGCATTCAGCACATACCGACATTTGACAGCTATGTGTTATGGGTTAACTGCATTTGCCCATTATATTTTCTAGTTTACCTTAAACTAACACTCAAAGTCAAATGTTTAAAATTTTAATTCAAATAGTACAAGCACAAATAAGCAGTAAAAAAATGACATTGCTTGATATTTCTACTTCAAGTCTTAGTTTCCCATTAGTTAAGATACAAGAAAAAAAGAGTGATAGTTTGAAAGGAAGTTTAAAAAAAAGCAAGAGTATGTAAAACACGGGCATATTCATTAGTATTAGCAATGCGACACACCTCAAGTGTTTATTTTACATAATAACACTTTGTGACATATGTCTTTCCCAACAACCAAACCAATGATCAGTATTAACTGAACCTAATCTAGAATCAGATTTTCAAGTCAGTGTATCAGAAAACATTAATTTTAAAATTAAGTATATTCAATAATAGTGATTTTATTATTTGTAGTAAGAGCAAATTAATTTTTGCATTCAGTAATAAAAAGGATTACTTTAAAGCATTCGTTATTCCATTTTTATCATATCCTTTTTAATTTTTATTTTGCTATATTTTATAATAGAGTTAGTGGTGCTTATATAAGTTATGGCATCGTAGTTCACTGTAAATTGTTACTGATGGGTTCATGAACAAATATGTTTGATTACCACTGAGGGAAAAATTTAGAAAGTGACTTGAAGGAAGCCTTCTTTGTTATCTATGGGACTTTGGGAAAGTGTCTTAGGTTTCCCACCTATAAATGGGGATAATAATAGCACCTAATACATATGATTTTTGTGAGGATTAAATGTGTTTATATGTGTGTGTGTGTGTGTGTATTTTTTAAAAGTGAATGATGTTGATGTGTTATATATTCGTTCATTCATTCATAATGTCACTACACCATTTCCCAAACTTTGTTCCAACATACTTTCTTGGTACAGTGTCTGTGTAACTGTGAGCAATGCTGCAGGTTCATCTTTTCTTGGAGATCTGCAAAATATATTAGTTTTGAGACTTCCTAAAGTAACCTATTTAATTTTATTTAATTCTTCATTTCTCAGATATGTTTGAGCCCAGAAGTCATTTTTTTTTTTTAAGAAACACATGAATATATCTCAAAACACGGTCTAGGAAAACTGCCTTTCTGATTATTTATATCTTAATATTGTTCTCGGGGAAGGCAATGGCACCCCACCCCAGTACTTTTGCCTGGAAAATCCCATGGACGGAGGAGCCTGGTAGGCTCCAGTCCATGGGGTCGCTAAGAGTCAGACACGACTGAGTGGCTTCACTTTCACTTTTCGCTTTCATGCATTGGAGAAGGAAATGGCAACCCACTCCAGTGTTCTTACCTGGAGAATCCCAGGGACAGGGGAGCCTGGTGAGCTTCCGTCTATGAGGTCGCACAGAGTCGGACACTACTGAAGCGACTTAGCAGCAGCAGCAATATTGTTCTGCTATGAAATGTCATGAATGTTAAAAGTCAAGTTGAGGACTTCTTTGGTGGTGCAGTAGATAAGAATTCACCTGCCAATGCAGGAGGCAAGGGTTTGATCCCTGGTCCCGGAAAATCCCACATGCCTCAGAGCAACTAAGTCAGAGCACCACAACGGCAAAAGCCCATAAGCCCTAGCCCACGCGCCAAAATAAGACAAGCCACCACAATGAGAAGACTGTGCACTGCAACTAGAGAAAGCCCTCAGAGAACCGAAGACCCAGCACAGCCCAAAATAAATAAAAAAAATAATTTTTTTTAAAAGATCAAGTTGGTTGGTATAAACCCTCACAACCCAGGTCTATGTCCAGAGAAAACTCACTTTTTTGTTCGGTCATTAAGTCATGTCTGACTCTTCGAGACTTCATGGACAGACTGGAGCATGCCAGGCTCCCCTGTCCTTCCTTGTCTCCTGAAGTTTGCTCAAATTCACATCCACTGAGGAGGTGATGTTCACCCTTGAGAAAGTGAAAGCGAAAGTGTTAGTTACTCAATAGTGACTGGCTTTGGGACCCCATGGATTGTAGCCCACCAGGCTCCTCTGTTCATGAAATTCTTCAGGCAAGAATACTGGAATGGGTACCCATTCCCTTCTCTAGGGGATCTTCCTGACTCAGGGATAGGGCCAGGTCTCTAGTATTACAGGTAGATTCATTACTGTTGGAGCCACCAGGGAAGCCACTCCAATCATAGAATCTCCTTTTATTTCAGTTCTCCCCAGAAATTGAAAAAATACTAGGAAAATTCATTCAAATCGTAATAGCGCAGTGAAAGCGTGGATACCTCCACTTAAAAAAAAGAAGAAAGAAAATACTACTACTACTAGCACAGTGGCTTCCTTAGGGACGTGAAAAGGGATTCTATTCTCACTCAAGTCCTTGGGTTAAGATAAATGAATTTAAACCTCCCTTGACCTTCTGATCCAGAGCATAAATCAGGTACGAATATTGCTGAACACAGATTTAACACCAAGCCTTCCAGGGAGAGTTTGTTAAGTCCAGTACACTGCTGTTAACTCTCTCATAAGAGTAAGTTTCCACTTCCATCTCTGGTGTTTAAGGTTAAAGTCAGCCCAGCAGAATCCCTGTTCTCCTTCCCTCAGGAGAAAGGCACATTTCCTTCCCATCTCCTGTGAAAACTTTTCTAAACAGCTGTCGACATGAGCTAGCAAAACTTTTAACTTTTCCTACAAATAGCAAAGCACAACGGAGAGGCTTTTGAACATTCTTATTTAAAATGTCACTGGAATCGTTCTCAGTTCTCTTCATTCATTTGTGTGTGCGTGTGCTTTTTCAGTAATACTATTCCTGTATTCCCCTGGAAATTCACAATCAAAAGCATTTCAATATTAGCATTTCTGAAAAAAATATGTGCGATATATGAAATGAGAAGCAGAACATAATAGAAGAACCTTTTTAAACTGCTTTAAGAAAACATAATAGCCTTGAATAAACAGAACAATTTCCAGGAATAACAATTCTTAGGGCATTTTTTCTCCTTTTTCCAAAATAAAACATAGTATTAAAATATTCTTTATAAATCACTAAGATATGAAAATGAAGAAAGCTATGTAACTCCCTGAATCAGAAAGATTTCTTTAAATTTAATGTATCTATTTGTAAGGAAAAATACATTGTATCTGAAGTGTAAAATAATTATAGAGTCACAAGTAATTTATTCTTCAGAGTGGCAGACTTTTGAACAATTTCCAAATTTTTAACACTGTAAATAATATATAATTTAAGATTCCGCTCTTTATGTTACAGTGATGATGAAAGATATTTTTCTACTGAAATGCTGTCATAACTCATTGGTAAATTCATTCAAGTTAAAAGCCAGATATTTCATAATTAGATGATTAATGAGTTTCTTTCTTTAGTTCATGGGTCAGATAGGGGTCTGAGTTAAAGATTTCCTAGGGTTTATTATAAAGAAATACATTCATTCACATCCTTTTGTGCTTAAAAATGCCTAAGACACTTTTCTCTGGTTCCCTAACACAGCGGTCATTTGGAGATCTGGCCTGGAAAAGGTCAGAGCCTCGTATTTCCCATGGAGAGTCTTCAAAAAGCTTTCTTCCTGAAACTCAGAACTAATCACAAAACCCTCTTGCATAAAATTTTTCCATACCAATTCATATCCTCTACAAACTGACCTCATCATCTCTCCAGCTCTACCAACCACTGCCCAACCCAACTTTACCCTTCCCATGTACGCTCCAAGTTTCTGAAATGCCATTCATCAACTATTATTCAAACTGTTTTCTCAGCCTGGTATTTCCATCTTCCAATACTCTCTCCACCTGCACCTTTAAATTCCACCGTGAATCCCATCTCCTCCAAGAAGACATTCCTAAGGCCATTAGTCAGAATGAAATTCAGCCATTCTTAAACTCTCACAGCATCTGTGCTGACCCCTGGTATACCTTGGATTTTTTTCAATATTCTAGCCTCTGTTCTTCAGAGAAGGCAATGGCACCCCACTCCAGTACTCTTGCCTGGAAAATCCCATACAGGGAGGAGTCTGATGGGCTGCAGTCCATGAGGTCGCTAAGAGTCGGACACGACTGAGTGACTTCCCTTTCACTTTTCACTTTCATGCATTGGAGAAGGAAATGGCAACCCACTCCAATGTTCTTGCCTGGAGAATCCCAGGAATGGGGGACCTGGTAGGCTACTGTCTATGGGGTCTCTCAGAGTCGGACATGACTGAAGCGACTTAGCAGCAGCAGCAGCCTGTGTTCTTATCTCATCTTACTACAGATTCTCACCTTAGTGGTTAAAGTCATCTACCCCCATGGTATTAGCTATTATTAAAGTGAAACTGATTCCAAAATGTGTAACTTCCGTTCCAATCACTCCTCTGAGTATCTCACTAAAACCTGCTCATTGACCTGCATGCGCTATACTAGAAGACAGTTTTATAACCTGCTTAGTCATTCGAGCTGTATTCTCAAACCACCTTTGACTCATGCCTCTTTCTTATCCTTCACATCCAATGCGTGTCCAAGTCTGGTCAATTAATCTGGGAAATGGCTCCAACTTCTTCATCCTCAGGGTTAGAGCCCCATGCCAGACTTTGTTTTTTCCCTGGACTATTGCACCAGGCTCTTGGCTTCTTCTCTCTTTCTAGTTAGCCTATTCCTGTTTTGGCTTTCACTTATTGCTAGAATTATCTCTTTTAAACAACAATGCGAGCAACATTAAGAATGTCCGTTTTCAAAGTCAAGTAGATTTTGAGACCTGGATTTTCAACAAAGTGTATGACTTTGGGAAAGATACACTGTCTCTTTAAGCTTCAGTTTCTTTAAGGGCCCTTGGAGTAAAAACAGTATGGACCTCAGGGGATTTTTTGACAGCTAAACAGTACAATGCATATAAAGCTTCCAGGACAAAATTCATCCTACAAAAATTATCTATCAAAAAGCTTCAAATGTGGGCTCCTCTTATATTACTATCATCATCATTTTCACCATTAAACTGGCTAGACTCCTGAGTATTGAAAAGGTAATTACTAATCATCATTCAATAAAAATGGTCTTTATTAAGTAAATTAACTCTAATGAAAAGCAGGTTGATTGCAAATCAATGCCTGCAATTTGGAACCTTTGCTCTCAAGGCTTATAGTTGAAACCACTGTTTATTCCTTTGTTCGTAGTACTTTATTTTGTTGTTGGTTCTCCCCCATCACCTGTCATACAAGCCTCTTTCTGCGTTTTGGAGGATAGCTGCTTCTATGGCCCCCTAAAGTAAATTTAACATTTGTCAAGAACTTGGTATTTTAGGGCTCACCAACTCAAATGTAAATTCCAAATTTGATGAAATAAATTCAATTCTTTTGCTATGATGAGGTAAAGAGCACTCAGAGTATGTAATATATATTGAAGTTGTTTTAAAAATTGATGCTTTTTATACCCTATTCAAAAATTCAACACTCCATGATCTGGCTTAAATGTACATTTCTGGGTTTATTTCTTTGCAGTATTCAGTTCCCTCAAAGCAAACATAATGTTTTACATGTTAGCGATACTCATGCTTTTATTTTATTTATTTTTTCCTGACTGTGCCATGGGGCTTGCAGGATCTTAGTTGCCCAATCAAGGATTGAACCCAGGCCCTCAGCAGTGACAGCGCAGTCCTAACTAGACCCCCAGGGAATCTCAGATTGCATTTTCTCAATGTCTTTCTTTATGGGCCCAGAATCCTCTTCTCTTGGTCTGCCTAGTAACATATTGTCTTCTCCTAGGTCCATATGTTGGTCCTACAATTTAACCATTTCCATGACTGACCTCCTTACCATCTGCAACTTTCTTTTGGAGCACACAAACAGCATTCTAACTATCATGTAGATGAATAGATCACATCTTTATGAAGTTAATGAGCTTCCCTTGTAGCTTAGTCGGTAAAGAATCTGTCTGCAGTGTGGGAGACCTGGATTCAATCCCTGGGTTGGGAAGATCCCCTGGAGAAGGAAATGGCAATTCACTCCAGTATTCTTGCTTGGGAAATCTCATGAACAGAGGACCCTGGTGGGCTGTAGTCTATGGGATCGCAAACAGTCAGACGTGAGACTAACACTTACTTATTTACTTAAATAGTTAACTTTGTAGATCTGAGTCCCTTGATTAAGTAGTTAGCTTCTTTAGGATCATTAGTCCTTCTACAAATTATATCTAGTGCAGCACCTGGTATATAGATACTGATTGGATCTTTGCTTCATAAAATGGTATTATAATGATGTTTAGTACACTTTTGATAAGCTTTTATTGGAGCTACTTCCAAACAAATTTTCCTAACTAGATTGTCTCCTGTGGGCAAACATCATGCTTCATTCTTCTTTATTTCTCAGAAAGCCTATTATAGCCTTTTGACCACAGGAGGGGCATAAACTGGCAAAATATTAATATGAGAATAGATATTTACATTTTATTTGATTTTAGCATTTTAACCATTACATGCACAAAGACTTTTCTAGAAAAGAAATGAAGACAAACTCAAAGAAGCAGTTAAATCTAGGGGTTTCTATATCATTTTAACAAAGGATAATAAATTTGGGGAGACATGATGAGATGAATAAAAAGGAATTTGAGCTTCTCGGGTGGTAAGTTATGAGAAGGTAAATATACAGGGTAAACTAATGGAAAAAGAGGATTATTTTAGTAAGATTTATTTGTGCAGGCCCATCCCAATGCCTTCTTTCATCTCCAGTGATAATAATTGCTTTTGCTCCTGGTACAGGAAGAAAAAGGGGATAAACCTTCACAAACAGGAATTTATTTCTTGCTTTTAGGCAGGCAGGGGGAAGGCAAAGCCCCCTTTCCATGTTTGCTGTTTTTTTGATTGCTTTCAGCTTAAAACAAGTCTTATGCTAAAATGGCATATTTGGGGATGGCATATTCTGATCCTTATCAATAACATAGGTGACATTTTAAAGTCAAAGAGGAAATGACTGATTGTTTAATAAATGATTTGGAGTGTACTGACAATTGTTTGGGGGACAAAAGTAAGTTTGTCCCCTTCAAGTACAAATACATTCAAAAGGAAGGAATAGTCAAAAGAATAAATTAAAAAGAAAACAGAAAATAAAAATTAAAGGAAGATATGTGAGCTTTTTCTTTCAATTAAAAAAAAAGACTTTTCATAACACCAAAACCAGGAAATTTAATGTAAAATAGTGGCAGGTGGCTACATAGGTTTTTTAAATGATATGCTAAGTCGCTTCAGTCATGTCTGACTCTGTGCGACCCCATAGACGGCAGCCCACCAGGCTCCCCTGTCCCTGGGATTCTCCAGGCAAGAACACTGGAGTGGGTTCCCATTTCCTTTTCCAATGCATGAAAGTGAAAAGTGAAAGGGAAGTCGCTCAGTCATGTCCCACTCTTAGCGACCCCATGGACTGCAGCCTACCAGGCTCCTCCATCCATGGGATTTTCCAGACAAGAGTACTGGAGTGGGGTGCCATTGCCTTCTCCGAGGTTTTTTTAATAGGCAAAGACATAAATGAAGTTGAAAGACAATTTTTTATCTATCTATCTTCACCTACCTACTTATATATCTACTTATACCTATATACCTATAGAGGGAGATCTCTTTTAAGAAACGATGAGCTAAATCATACAAAATGGACAAACAATTAAAAAAAAAAAGTTGAAAAAATTGTGCAAGTGAAATATCAAAAGATGTTTAAGTCGATAACAGGAAAAGAAAGAAAAAAAATGTTACTTATCACTTTAAAAACTGATAATGATCAAAAACAAGATTATGGGGCTTCCTTGGTAGTCCAGTGGCTAAGACTCCATGCTTCTAGTGCAGGGGGCCCAGGTTCGATCCCTGGTCAGGGAACTAGATCTCACATGATGCAATTAAGATCCAGTAGGCTGCAAGGAAGATTGAAGATCCAACATGCCACAACAGAAGACCTGACACAGCCCAATAAATGAATATATTTAAAAAAAGATTATATCCATTGTTGGTAAAATGGAGGAAGGCTCATAATTGAGGAAATAAAGACTAGTACAAACTTTCTAGAGAACTAAGGTGAAATATTAATAATATAAAAAAATATTTTACATATATTTATATATTTTATAAATAATATAAAAATATACATACTTAAATACAGTAAATAGATTTAAGACAACTGTCTTTGGGAATTATTAGACAAATGTCATAAATTTTGTATCAAAAGATGTCTAATGCACATGTTTACAATAGCTACTATCAAGCAACCTAAATAGTGATTGTTATAAGATTGTTAAATATATTATGACACAGTTATGTAAGGAAAAGTGTTTAATTGCATGTATCAGTTAAAAAAGGTTGTGAGATGTCCATATTAATGGTCAGACATGAAAAATATCCAAGAAGCAGATCAAAGAGTAGTTTGTATTTCACATCTCATTCTTGGAAATATGGGTGTGTTTGTACTTATATGGGTGTGTTTCTGTTTCTTGTGAATGGTGATAATTTTGTCTGAGGATAAAATACATAGAACGTACATTTTATTCATTACTGAATCATTTACTAGAACACTTGCAAGTTCTTTCTATTTGTTTTACTTTATTTTTTATTGGATATAGTTGACTCACAATGTTGGGTCAGTTTCAGGTATACAGCAAAGTGAATCAGTCATACATACATATATCTACTCTTTTCTAGAGTCTTCTCCCATACAGATCATTACAGTGTACTGAGTAGAGTTCCCTGTGCTATATACAGCAGATCCTTATTAGTTATCTATTTTATATATGTGTGTTTTCAGTCATGTATGGATGTGAGAGTTGGACTATAAAGAAAGCTGAGTGCCAACAAATTGATGCTTTTGAACTTGTGGTGTTGGAGAAGACTCTTGAGAGTCCCTTGGACTGCAAGGAGATCCAATCAATCTATCCTAAAGGAAATCAGTCTTGAATGTTCATTGGAAGGACTAATGCTGAAACTGAAACTCCAGTACTTTAGCCACCTGATGTGAAGAACCAACTCATTTGAAAAGACCCTGATGCTGGGAAAGATTGAAGGTGGGAAGAGCAGGGGACGACAGAGGATGAGATGGTTGGACGGCATCACGGACATGATGGACAAGAGTTTGTGTAGGCTCCTCCTGGAGTTGATGAAGGACAGGAAAGCCTGGTGTGCTGCCACCCATGGGGTCACAAAGAGTAGGGCATGACTGAGCAACTGAACTGATGGAACTGTGCTCCATCACTCAGTTGTGTCTGGCTCTTTGGAACCCATGGTCTGTAGCCTGCCAGGCTCCTCTGTCCATGGGATTTTTCAGGCGAGAATACTGGAGTGGGTTTCCATTTCTTCCTCCAGGGGATTTTCACGACGAAGCGATCGAACACATGTCCCTCTACCTCTCACACTGGCAGGCAGATTCTTTACCACCATATATAAAATATGGAAGTCCATATTTTATATACAGTAGTGTGTATATGTCACTCCCAATCTTCCAATTTTTCCCTCTCCCCACATACCCGCTGATAATCATAAATTTGTTTTCTACATCTGTAGCTCTATTTCTGTTTTATCAGTTCACTTCAGTCGCTTAGTCATGTCTGACTCTTTGCTACCCCATGGACTGCAGCACTCCAGGTCTCCCTGTCCATCACCAAGTCCTAGAGTATACTCAAACTCATGTCCATTGAGTCAGTGATGCCATCCAACCATCTCATCCTCTGTCGTCCCCTTCTCCTCCCACCTTTAATCTTTCCCAGCATCAGGGTCTTTTCAAATGAGTCAGTTCTTCACATCAGGTGGCTAAAGTACTGGAGTCTCAGCTTCAGCATCAGTCCTTCCAATGGATATTCAGGACTGATTTCCTTTAGGATGGACTGGTTGAATCTCCTTGCAGTCCAAGGGACTCTCAAGAGTTTTCTCCAGCATCATAGTTCAAAACCATCAATTCTTTGGTGCTCAGCTTTCTTTACAGTCCAACTCTCAAATCCATATGACTACTGGAAAAGCCATAGCTTTGACTAGATGGACCTTTGTTGGCAAAGTAATGTCTCCACTTTTTAATATGCTGTCTAGGTTGGTCGTAACTTTTCTTTCAAGGAGCAAGCATCTTTTAGTTTCATGGCTGCAATCACCATCTGCAGTGATTTTGGAGCCCAGAAAAATAAAGTCAGCCACCGTTTCCAATGTTTCCCCATCTATTTACCATGAAGTGATGGGACCAGAGGCCATGATCTTAGTTTTCTGAATGTTGAGCTTTAAGACAACTTTTCACTCTCCTCTTTCACTTTCATCAAGAGGCTCTTTAATTCTTCTTCACTTTCTGCCATAAGGGTGGTGTCATCTGCATATCTGAGGTTATTGATATTTCTCCCAGCAGTCTTGATTCCAGCTTGTGCTCCATCTAGCCCAGCGTTTCTCATGATGTACTCTGCTGCTGCTGCTGCTAAGTCACTTCAGTCGTGTCCGACTCTGTGTGAGCCCATAGACGGCAGCCCACCAGGCTCCACCGTCCCTGGGATTCTCCAGGCAAGAACACTGGAGTGGGTTGCCATTTCCTTCTCCAGATGTACTCTGCATATAAGTTAAATAACCAGGGTGACAATATACAGCCTTGATGTACTCCTTTTCCTATTTGGAACCAGTCTGTTGTTCCATGTCCAGTTCTAACTGTTGCTTCCTGACCTGCATACAGATTTCTCAAGAGGCAGGTCAGGTGGTCTGGTATGCCCATCTCTTGAAGAATTTTCCACAGTTTGTTGTGATCCACACAGGCAAAGGCTTTGGCACAGTCAATAAAGCAGAAATATATATTTCTCTGGAATTCTCTTGCTTTTTTGATGATCCAGTGGATGTTGCCAATTTGATCTGTGGTTCCTCTCCCTTTTCTAAAACCAGTTTGAACATCTTGAAGTTCACAGATCACATACTGTTGAAGCCTGGCTTGGAGAATTTTGAGCATTACTGTATTAGCGTGTGATATGAGTACAATTGTGTGGTAGTTTGAGCATTCTTTGGCATTGCCTTTCTTTGGGATTGGAATGAAAACTGACGTTTTCCAGTCCTGTGGTCACTGCTGAGTTTTCCAAATTTGTTGGCATATTGAGTGCAGCACTTTCACAGCATCATCTCCTTCTTAAAGTTCATTTGTCTCTTTCATTTTGTTTAGATCCCACATGTAAGTGATATCATAATATTTGTCTTTTTTTTTTTTTTTTTTGACTGATTCACTTCAGTTAATACTATCTTCTCTAGGCCCATCCATGTTGCTACAAATGGTAATATTTCATTCTTTTTTTAAGGCTAATATTCCATTGTGCATAATTCACATGTTCTCTAGCCATTCACCTGTTGATGGACACTTAGGTTGATTCCATGTCTTGGTTATTATAGATAGTGCTGCCAGAACATTGGAGTACATGTACCTTTTCCATTACAGTTTTCCTGGGATATATGCCTAGTAGTGGGATTTCAGGATCATATGGTAGTTCTGTTTTTAGATTGTTTAAGGAAACTCCATACTGTTCACCATAGTGGCTAAATGAATTTACATTCCCATGAACAGTTGGAGGGTCCCACACCTTCTCCAGAATTTATTTGTGACCTCTTTAATGATGGCCATTCTGACTGGTATGAGGTGATACCTCATTGTAGTTTTGGTTTGCATTTCTCTAATAATTAGTGCTATCGAGCATCTTTTCATGTGCCTGTTGGTCAGAAATGTACTCAATTATTACAAAACCTTTTAGCACTAATTCAAAACAGTGCTGTAGGAACCCTGAGTTTTAATTAAGTTGAATACTTACTTCTGTGTCCCTTGGTTGCCTTAAAAAAATATTCTAAGGCGTCTCCCTTAGTCTGTAATTTTCTTTCTAACCACTGAGGTAGCATCATGCTTTGACATTTAGATTTTAATTTGGGAATGTTTTGCACATTGCTGGTTGCTTTACCTACATTATTTCTTTGGGGATATTCAGGTTTCAGCATATCCAAAGCTTCAGCAATCCAGGTATAGACTTACTTATAGTCACCAATCTCAAAATTGTTATAAAGAGCCATGAGAAGTCTCTGTCATTGATTACTAGATAAGGTAGAGCTAAAAATGAGATTCAAGCTTCCAGCCAAATTCACCTCCCAAATCAAAATTAAGCCAAATGTAAATGCAGCAAAATACAATTTGCATTGAGCTAAAACCAGTGACTGAGAGGAAAAGGGTAAACGTACTAGTTATCTAATGTAGACCTCTTTTTTCCCTTTTTAATAAAAAAGCCTACCAGCAAATTACTCAGTGTCCCAGACTCTATATGCTCCAGTGAAACCAATATCTAATTTTATCATTACACCTTATAAAAGGAAACTGGATAACCTTTTTATTATTTTTTTTAACCCAGGGACTCTTGATGGCCAAGCTCTATTATTTGATGAGGGGTAGTCTCTAGAAGGCAAGGAGTTAAAGACGTCACTTTCAATGACAAAAGCTAAACACTTTACCCCACTTTCAGTCTCTCATCTATTCATCCTTCTCATTGTGACTGAATTCAGCTTTCCAAGCTCCTCAACTACCTGCCCTTCATTTGTATTCCTAGCGAGAAGCCTGGCTGGAGATTTTGCATTTGTGTGCTAATGCTGATGAGCTTCCTTCTCTGGGGGAGGAGAGGAGGAAACCACAGAGCTGCCTGGGGGTGGGAGTAAAGGTGCTGGGTTTGCCTGGAGAGTCCAGCTGAATTTTAACCTTGAATTGCCTCTTACAGAGATTCTAACAAAGCCTTACTGACTTTGAGAAACCCTCTTCAATCACTAGGTTAGCCAAAAGTGTAAGGTGGATTTAGGAAAATTATTTTGTAATTATAATGATAACTGCTGCTGCTTCTGCTGCTGCTAAGTCGCTTCAGTTGTGTCCGACTCTGTGCGATCCCATAGACGGCAGCCCACTAGGCTCCTCTGTCCCTGGGATTCTCCAGGCAAGAATACTGGACTAAGGAATAATAATGTGCAAAACCTCCAAAGTATATCAGTGTCTCAGAAATAAATCAGGAAAGAGATAGATTTACTGCTTAGGCAAGGATTTCCTGGTTGGCTCAGTGGGTAAAGGATCTGCCTTCAATGCCTTAGACACAGGAGACACGGGTTTGATCCCTGAGTCAGGAAGACCCCTTGGAGAAGGAAATGGCAACCCACTCCAGTATTCTTGCTTGGGAAATCCCATGGAGAGAGGAGCCTGGTGGGCTACATCCCATGGAGTTGGAAAGAGTCAGACCCGGCTGAAGCAATTGAGCACGAGCCCCTTAAGCAAGTGCTATGTAGTTAGAATAGGAAACAGGAGTCCAAAATGGCAGTGGCTAAAAGACAAGGAAGGGAAAAGCCCGCAAAAATAGAACAAAGGAAGGTCAGAGGACCTGAGTGAGGACCTCAGGTAGAACAAACAGCACTCCTGGCTAGCCCAATTTACATAGGGCAGGCCCAGGGGGAGGAAAAAAACATAAAAAGAGGAGCCAAAACTTGCTCGCTCTCCGCCCCCCCCCCCCCCCCCCCGGCCCCCTGGCGCGCTCCCCAACTCTCTTCTCTTCACATCTTTGGGTCGACATGCCCTCATGCCTCAAGGATGGATTCTCTTGCTATTTTCTAAATAAAATAGAACTGTAACACTGATCTGTCTAAGGGCCATAACACGGTCTGTCCAGGAGCCGAGAGCTGTGACACACAGAGAGGGCTTTAATGTCCATTACTCCAAATCTTTGTTGTGATGAGACAGAACTGAGGAGCGTGCACTCACCTGACACAAGGAAAAAAGGGAAAGAAAAAACGTCAAATATTTTACTGAAAGAAAGGGAGAAATTTCCTTCTCCATTATTAATAGACTATGGGAAATGAATTGTCCAAGAAAATCATTTTAATTAGAATAATCATTTCAGATATCTTCATAGTTTAGAAATATTAATACCCTGATTTAGTTATACCTGGTGTTTCATTCTACTTCTGAGGGCACTATGCAGTCAGACTAAATGAATGAAATACTTCTGATCTACTATGTGTAAAGCTAAATAGCAACATGCACGTTATTTTTTTAATATATATATATAATTTTTATTTATTTATTTTTGGCTGTGCTGGGTCTTCCTTGCTGCGTGGGCTTTTCTATAGTTGCAGTGAGCAGGGGCTGCTCTCCGGTTGTGGTGCACAGGCTTCTCATTGCCCTGGCTTCTCGTGCTGCAGCTTCTGGGCTCTAGAGCACAGGTTCAATAGTTGTGGCACACGGGGTTAGTTGCTCCTTGGTATGTAGGATCTTCCCAGATCAGAGGTTGAACCCAAAACTCCTACATCGGCAGGTGGACTCTTCATTACTGAGCCACCAGAAAAGCCTGCTCATTGCTTTTGATTAACTTAAAAGTGGTACCAAAACATCTGCCAGAAGGCACAGCTATGACCCATTATAGAAGAGTATTAATTCACTAGCTGCTGCTGCTAAGTTGCTTCGGTTGTGTTCGACTCTGTGTGACCCCATAGATAGAAGCCCACCAGGCTCCCCTGTCCCTGGGATTCTCCAGGCAAGAACACTGGAGTAGGTTGCCATTTCCTTCTCCAATGCATGAAAGTGAGAAGTGAAAGGGAAGTCGCTCAGTTGTGTCCAACTCTTAGCGACCCCATGGACTGCAGCCTACCAGGCTCCTCCATCCATGGGATTTTCCAGGCAAGAGTACTGGAGTGGGGTGCCATTGCCTTCTCCTAATTCACCACCTAACAAGGGGAAATTTCATTGCTTCTCATCAGCTAATATCCAAACTCAAAATTCTCATAAAGGTGTAGAAGATCACTAGCTTTGTCTGATCCATTACTATTCAAGGTTGTTGTGTGATCCTTTTTAAAGAGGAGAGTAAATCATATTATTCAACAAGAACAATTTTAAATGCAATCCTTAAAACATTTTCTGAAGGGGATGGCAAAAGGATCTTGAGGAAAAAAGGTGTTCATTCAGGACATCACGAGCTAGTGAACAAAGCTCTGAAGTAAAGGAGCAGAAATCAGAGATCAATGTTCAAACTGTGCATGGAGTACAAGTCCCTCAGATAAATGGTAGGATATCACCTTCAAATTGACACTTGCCATCTACCACTACAAGGATCCTTACTGTTGCAGCCGCTGACCTTCAACACCCCCTGAAAGGAGTTCAGGGTGGAGAGCAGAAATGAGGCACTCTGTGCTCCAGGAAAAACTGGCAGAACAGGTCTTCAGATAGTTAGATATTTTCAGGAGCTGATTTTATGAGCCCAATTCTTGCATCTCCTCATATCCAGAGAAGCACTAAATCCCTTCATGTTGATTACTCCTCCTCCTGACTAGCAGTAACCTTATGCAAAAAATGTGTGCTTTATAGCTTGTACTCCCCCTTTTCACCAAAATCACAAACATCATGTTTCCCCTTGGGGAAGGCAACGGCACCCCACCCCAGTACTTTTGTCTGGAGAATCCCGTGGACGGAGGATCCTGGTGGGCTTCAGTCCATGGGGTTGCTAAGAGTCGGACACGACTGAGCGACTTCACTTTCACTTTTCACTTTTCACTTTCATGCATTGGGGAAGGAAATGGCAACCCACTTCAGTAGTCTTGCCTGGAGAATCCCAGGGACGGGGGAGCCTGGTGGGCTTCCGTCTATGCGGTCGCACAGAGTCGGACACGACTGAAGCGACTTAGCAGCAGTAGCAGCATGTTTCCCCTACCTCTTTGGAGCAGTTTCTCAGAGCTGTCTGAAATGCTGTCTCCTGTGCAATAATTTTCATTGTGCCCCAATAAAAGTTCACTCTCATGCTGTGCATTTTTTTAAGTCAGCAATGAATTTGCATGTCCTTGACCTTTCTATATCTCAGTTCTTTTATTTCTCAAATTAAACTAATTCTAAAGAGAGAATAACAAAAATGCCAAAAAAGGTCTTAAGTGAAAGTCGTTCAGTCATATCTGACTCTTTGGGATGCCAAGGACTATACTGTCCATGGAATTCTCCAGACCAGAATCCTGGAGTGGGTAGCCTTTCCCTTCTCCAGGGGATCTTCCCAACCCAGGAATCGAACTGGGGTCTCCTGCATTGCAGGCAGATTCTTTACCAACTGAGCTATGAGTGAAGGCAAAAAGGTCTTAAATAGCCTTAAAAATGTCAAAGGGGATTATTATTTCCCTACAAATAGTGCAAACTCTTATTCATTGGAAGAACTAATGCTGAAGCTGAAACTCCAATACTTTGGCCACCTGATGCAAAGAACTGACTCATTGGAAAAGACTCTGATGCTGGAAAGATTGAAGGCAGGAGGAAAAAGGGAAAACAGAGGATGAGATGGTTGGATGGCATCATCAACTTGATGGACATGAGTTTGAGCAGGCTCCAGGAGGTGGTGATGGACAGGGAAGCCTGGTGTGCTGCAGTCCATGGGGTTGCAAAGAGGCGGACACGACAGAGCAACTGAACTGAACTGAACTGTACTGAACTTATTGGCTGATTTACTCCTGTTTGCTCTGGAGTTTTAGCCTGTTAATTTAGTAATCTCTGCTCTCCCATGCTGTTTATCTTCATCCTATGAACACACTTTATGGACTCATCTTGCAGTAGCAGTGAACAGTATGCAAGAAATATAGGAATTCACAACAAATAAAAATAATGCCGAGGTCTGAAGTCTCTGGTAAACCTGACAAACACTTTCTCCAAGAAAAACAGAAGGAAATGTGCTTCTTATCTGATCATCCTAGTCTGCTTTAGGATGAGAGTGTAGGCAATATTCTGAAATAGATTTTCCCTGTCAGATCAAGCCAAGGGTCTGGCATTTGACCCTGTCTTCCATTGAAAGGCTTCAATAAATAAGTAGAATGGCCATTCTACTTATTTATTTATCCCATTATTCATTTAATAAAAACTTGTTAACACATTTTGAGCTAGGTATTATGTAAGGATGGCATCTGGTTCCATCATTTCATGGTAAATAGAAGGGGGAAAGGTGGAAGCAATGACAGATTTCCTCTTCTTGGGCTCTAAAATCACTGCTGCTGCTGCTGCTGCTAAGTCGCTTCAGTTGTGTCCGACTCTGTGCGACCCCATAGATGGCAGCCCACCAGGCTCCCCGTCCCTGGGATTCTCCAGGCAAGAACACTTGAGTGGGTTGCTATTTCCTTCTCCAATGCATGAAAGTGAAAAGTGAAAGGGAAGTGGCTCAGTCGTGTCTGACTCTTAGTGACCCCATGGACTGCAGCCTACCAGACTCCTCCGTCCATGGGATTTTCCAGGCAAGAGTACTGGAGTGGGGTGCCATTGCCTAAAATCACTGGGGATGGTGATTGCAGCCATAAAATTTAAAGGCACTTGCTTTTTGGGAGAAAAACCATGACAAACCTAGACAGTGTATTAAAAAGCAGAGACATCACTTTGATGACAAAGGTCTGTCTAGTCAAAACTATTACTTTTTCCAGTAGTAATGTATGAATGTGAGAGTCAGACCATAAAGAAGGCTTAGCACTGAAGAATTCATGTTTTCCAATGGTGGTGCTGGAGAAGACTCTTGAGAGTCCTTGGACTGCAAGGAGATCAAATCAGTCTATCCTAAAGGAAATCAACCTTGAATATTCATTGGAAGGACTGATGCTGATGCTGAAGCTCCAATACTTTGGCCACCTGATGTGAGGAACTGACTCACTGGAAAAGACCCTGATGCGGGGAAAGATTGAAAGCAAAAGGAGAAGAGGGTGGCAGAGGATGAGATGGTTAGACAGCATCACCGACTCAATGGACAGGAATCTGAGCAAACTCTGGGGGATAGTGGAGGACAGAGGATCCTGCCATGCCTCCATTCCATTACATCTATAGAGTCACAGTCGGTCAGTCATGACTTAGCAACTGAACAACAACAACAGCAGCCATGTAAGGAAGATCTATATATTTTTGGCACTGAAACTAAGGAGTAGAGACACACATAATATTATCAGAGTAAGTAGTCTGCCAAAACTTAGATGAGTACCCAAGAAGTTGTGGGAGCTCAGAGATTGGGGACCAGAGTTAACAGACATATATTCAGTACTGTTTGTATATGTCCGGTAAAGCAAAAAAAAAAAAAATGACAATATTCAGCTTACTTGTATCTTCATGCTTTAAGGATGATCTTACATGCTCTAATGTGTGATGTGGAAGGAACAGAGGAAGATATAAAGGAAAACTGCCTTAAAACCACAGGTAGGACAGGACCAGGTATTTCAGTGAATGACAAGAAAGTGGCTTTGAAATTATGATGATTCACACATCATCTCTGATTTCTTCATAAGGAATATGAGAACTCTTGTCACCACCAGCAGCATCTGTTGGACAACAAAAGTAGCATATACATACATACATATATTTATATGTAAACCAATAGTTCGGTTATGGAGAATTTATTATTTGTTATGTATTATGACAAGGACTGAAAGAAGTTTTATTTTTTTACAGCTGCGTAGTTCTTTCATTTACTCAATTATTCAATCATTCATTAAAAATGTATTATGTATTGTTCTTCAGGCACCATTGATACAAAGATGACGACAATGTGGGCCTTGATAATCCTAAATTAGTTGGGAATACAAAGTGACATACGTGAAATAACTAGCTAATATGACGGTACTGGAGACTGGCGTAGAAGCAGTGTCTTTCTATATATGGAGCAGAGCTAACATCAAAGGAATTGATCCTTTATGTAGGCAGAGATGAAGCTATTTATAAGACACTAAAGGGGTGAATGCTTCACCATTTCCAGTAAAGAATAAAATAGAATTTGTCCTGCTCATTAAACATGAATCTCTCTAATGCTTTGTTTCAGAAGCTACTCAAAGAGAAGGGTCTCACATCCTGGAAAAGAGAGGTGGCTGGGCAGGATGAAATCAATGGCAGCAGAATTATACAATTTGGTTTATTTTAATAAGGGTATCTCAGAAATTGGGGGTGAATGAATTACTTAATTCTTTTTCTCTTTCCCTAAGCAAGTAGGCTCAGTGGAAGTTGTATTTGCATCAGTTCAGTTGAGTCGCTCAGTTGTGTCCGACTCTTTGTGACCCCATGAATTGCAGCACACCAGGCCTCCCTGTCCATCACCAACTCCTGGAGTTCACCCAAACCCACGTCTATCGAGTTGGTGATGCCATCCAGCCATCTCATCCTCTGTCATCCCCTTCTCCTCCTGCCCCCAATCCCTCCCAGCATCAGAGTCTTTTCCAATGAGTCAACTCGTCACATGAGGTGGCCAAAGTACTGGAGTTTCAGCTTTAGCATCATTTCTTCCAAAGAAATCCCAGGACTGATCTCCTTCAGAATGGACTGGTTGGATCTCCTTGCAGTCCAAGGGACTCTCAAGAGTCTTCTCCAACACCACAGTTCAAAAGCATCAATTCTTCGGCACTCAGCCTTCTTCACAGTCCAGCTCTCACATCCATACATGACCACAGGAAAGACCATAGCCTTGACTAGGCGAACCTTTGTTGGCAAAGTAATGTCTCTGCTTTTCAATATGCTATCTAGGTTGGTCATAACTTTCCTTCCAAGGAGCAAGAATCTTTTAATTTCATGGCTGCAATCACCATCTGCAGTGATTTGGGAGCCAAAAAAAAAAAAAAAAAAAAAAAAAAAGTCTGACACTGTTTCCACCGTTTCCCTATCTATTTCCCATGAAGTGATGAGACCAGATGCCATGATCTTCGTTTTCTGAATGTTGAGCTTTAAGCCAACTTTTTCACTCTCCACTTTCACTTCCATCAAGAGGCTTTTTAGTTTCTCTTCACTTTCTGCCATAAGGATGGTGTCACATGCATATCTGAGGTTATTGATATTTCTCCCAGCAATCTTGATTCCCGCTTGTGCTTCTTCCAGCCCAGTGTTTCTCATGATGTACTCTGCATGTAAGTTAAATAAGCAGGGTGATAATATACAGCCTTGACATACTCCTTTTCCTATTTGGAACCAGTCTGTTGTTCCATGTCCAGTTCTAAGTGTTGTTACCTGACCTGCATATAGGTTTCTCAAGAGGCTAGTCAAGCGGTCTGGCATTCCCATCTCTTTCAGAATCTTCCACAGTTTATTGTGATCCACACAGTCAAAGGCTTTGGAATAGTCAATAAAGCAGAAATAAATGTTTTTCTGGAACTCTCTTGCTTTTTCGATGATCCAGTGGGTGTTGGAAATTTGATCTCTGGTTCCTCTGCCTTTTCTAAAATCAGCTTGAACATCTGGAAGTTCATGGTTCATGTATTGCTGAAGCCTGGCTTGGGGAATTTTGAGCATTACTTTACTAGCGTGTGAGATGAGTGCAATTGTGCGGTAGTTTGAGCACTCTTTGGCATTGCCTTTCTTTGGGATTGGAATGAAAACTGACCTTTTCCAGTCCTGTGGCCACTACTGAGTTTTCCAAATTTGACACACATATATATTCCCTAGTGCTATGTAATGGGCTGAGAAGATCACCTCAATAGCAATGAGAACACCTAACATCCAAAACTGGAATTAAAGTATCATTCTCTACACTAAGGAACCAAAGAACTTTGAAGAAATGGCTGATTATAGGGCCTTTGTTAACATGTCAAATGAATACAACAGGTAGTGTAAGTGGCTCCCACTGGCCAAAATAAAGATACAAATAATGATATGAATGTACTATAAATCATCGAATAAAGTAAAATCTATACGATGGCACTGATATAAATTAATAAATGAATAAATTGGAAATTTTGAGGAATAGGATATTTCATAGCTACAAAAAACATCCCCCCCCCAAATTCTTTTAATTGTAAAAGAACAAACATAGTTTCATAGTGGGAAGAGCTGTCGGGCATACCTTAATTGATCAAGAGATTAAAGTGAACGTCTCTGTGTGCTCTCTTGATACACTGCAATGAGGAGAGCACAGAATTACTTTTATGATATGCCTGTCAAGAGGCATAACTAATCAAGAGGAAAATCAGAAAAACAGAAATGGAGGGATATTTTACAAAATACGTGGTCTAGGATTTTCAAAAGTCTTGAAAACTAAACAAAGATTGCACAACTGTTCCAGTATGCATAAGATTAAAGAGACATGGCATCTAAATGAAATGTGTGACTCTGAACTGGATCCATTTCTCATAAAGAATATTATTGGATCAACTGGTAAATGTTGATGAGAGTCGGAGGATTAGATGGCAATATATCAAGCCTGAAGCTCCAATAATCTGGTCATCCGATTTGAACAGCCAACTCATTGGAAAAATCCCTGATGCTGAGAAAGATTGAGAAGCAGAAGAAGACGGCGTCTGAGGATGAGACCGCTAAATAGCATCACTGATGCAATGGACATGAACTTGGGCAAACTCCAGGAGATGATGAGGGACAGAGAGGCCTGGCGTGCTACAGTCCATAGGGTCACAAAGAGTTGGACGTGACTGGGCAACTGAACAATATCGTGTTTACATAAATGTCCTTATTTGTATGAAATACACACCTAAGTATTCAGTGGTGATGGGCCATCAGATCAGCTTCTTAATCTCAAATGGTTCAGGAAAAATAAAGTCTTTGTTCTGTACTTGCAACTCATCTATGTCTGAAATTCTCTCAAAATAAAATATTTTAGCTAAAAATAAAAAGTCCTGGGGCTCTGTTGCCAAGTTGCATTGGCTCACATTACAGCCGTGTGAGTTTGTTAAAACATGTAACCTCTCTGAGCTGCTGTTCCTTCATCTATGAAAGGACTATGATAATAGTAACTTCTTACAGGATTTTTTTAAAGTTTAAATGAAAAAGGATTTCATAAAGTCTCTGGCTCTTAGGAAATTTTATTTTTCTTCATTAGAGGCTATTTTTCTTACTCATTTTTATGGAATAAAACAAAGGGCTTAATTAGTTCATGTGTAAATGACTACAAATTAGCAAGCATGTAGTGTTCGATTTTCAAACTGGAAGATGAAGCATTATATGTTTTGTTGTTATTGTTGCTCAGTTGCTAAGTTGTGTTTGACTCTTTTGCAACTTCCTCTGTCCATGAGATTTCCCAGGCAAGAGCACTTGAGTGGGTTGCCATTTCCTTCTCCAGGGGATCTTCCTGATCCAGCAATTGAACCTGCCTTTCCTACATCAGCAGGTGGATTCTTTACTATTGATCCACCAGAGAAGCCCAAGAACACAGGTCTTCTTAATTAAAAAAACTAATCAGAGACAGTGGATACGATAAAAAATAACGATCAAAACAGAAAACATCAACACGTGGAAGGCCAACAAGATGAAACGGGGAGGGAGCTGGATGGGGAGGGGTTGCTGGAGGAGTGGAGCCCCCGGACAGGGTAGCAGTGTAGAGCCCTGGGCGTTGGAGACACTACGTGTCAGTGCACCTTGCACCAACAGGCAACACGCACAAGAAACACCAGGGTCCCACGGCGCACCCCGGAGCAAGCCCCGCCCTGTGTCTGCAGTTGAGGGCTAACCACCCTCCCCTGTGCTTGCTCCCCTAATTTTTAGCCATTTAATAAAGAGTACGAGATATGTTTGGCTTCAGCTCCACCTCATGAATAATATAAATTTGTTTAACCATATTATGGTTTCATGTACTCTAAATACCCCTATAATAACAATGTTAGATGTCACCAAGTTCCAGCTGTGGAAATTTCCACGTATAAATACACAGACGCTTCTCATTTTTATTTGGCTGAGGCTCATGGTGGGATCTATGGAGGAGGAGCCTGGTGGGCTGCCGTCTATGGGGTCGCACAGAGTCAGACATGACTGAAGCGACTTAGCAGCACCAGCAGCAGCATGGTGGGATCTTAGTTCCATAACCAGGGATAGAACTGGTACCTTCTACATTGGAAGCACAGAGACTTAAACAATGGACTTCGAGGAAGACCCTACACAAACACTTTTACTGTCAGAAATATTCAAACACTATAGATGTTACAGTAGCAGAAACGGTATCCATATCAACAACAAAAGAAGGCAAAATAAATTTTCATATTTGAAGATGACAGGTGCAACTGAGAAAATTCAGTATAGTGAAGAAGAGGAAAGATGTAGTAATCTTTTAAAAAATGTATTGAACTATAATTGCACAATATTATGTTAGTTTTAGGTGTACACATAGTAATTTAACATTTAAATATATTACTAAAGTATTACTATGATAAGTTCAGTAACCATCTGTCACCATACAGAATTAGTATAGCACTATACTGTATATCACACCTCAGGGACTTATTTACTTTATAACTGAAAGTTTGAACCTCTAATTCTTCTCACTTGTTTCTTCCAACTATCCACCCAAAGATATCTGCACCCTAAGGCAATGGCACCCCACTCCAGTACTCTTGCCTGGAAAATCCCACAATGGAGGAGCCTGGTTGGCTACAGTCCATGGGGTCACGAAGAGTTGGACATAACTGAGCGACTTCACTTTCACTTTTCACTTTCATGCATTTGAGAAGGCAATGGCAACCCACTCCAGTGTTCTTGCCTGGAGGATCCCAGGGATGGGGAAGCCTGGTGAGCAGCCGTCTATGGGGTTGCACAGAGTCGGACATGACTGAAGCGACTTAGCAACAGCAGCATGTTCACTGAAGTATTATTTACAATAGCCAAGATAAGGAAGTAACCTAAGTGTCCATCAACAGATAAATGAAGAAACAATATGTGGTGTATACCTACAATGGAATATTACTCAGCCATGAAAAGCACTGAAATATTGCCATTTGTGACAACATGGGTGGATTTAGAAGGTATTATACTAAATGATATATTATTTATTGTTTTTTATTGTTACCCTGACAAATGACCGCCAGCTTGGCTTGAAACAAAATCCATTTATTGTCGCACAGTTAAGTAAATACAGATCAGGGTGGGTTTGGCTTGGTTTTGATTAGGGTCTCACAAGACAAAGTCAAGATTATCTCCTGGGCTGTACCCTTATTTGGAGGCTCTAGGGGAGAATCCCCTTGTAAGATCATTTAGGTTGTTGGCAGAGTCTATTTCCTGGCATGTATAGATCTGAAACTGTATAAAGCAAATCATCCTCAATATTAATTTCTCTTGTATAAATGCAGCATAGGTAATTTTAAAGACAATTGAAATTGTACACTCTATATATACATGCTTCTATAGAGAATACATGGAGAAGGCAATGGCACCCCACTCCAGTACTCTTGCCTGGAAAATCCCAGGGGCGGAGAAGCCTGCTAGGCTGCAGTCCATGGGGTCGCTAAGAGTCGGACATGACTGAGCGACTTCGCTTTCTCTTTTCACTTTCATGCATTGGAGAAGGAAATGGCAACCCACTCCAGTGTTCTTGCCTGGAAAATCCCAGGGACGGGGAGGCATGGTGGGCTGCCGTCTATGGGGTCACACAGAGTCGGACACGACTGAAGTGACTTAGCATAGCATAGCATAGCATAGAGAATACAAGATTATTTCAATTTTAACTCAGATATTTAGATTTACTTAAAACTCAATCCCATGTTTTCTATCATGGACATGATTCTATGCTAGTTTAAAACTCAATCCATTTGTTGGGTTGTGGCCAATTACCTGTGCCTATTCGGGGTTGTCTTGGTGGATTTCTGTTTTTTAGGGCTCTGATTGGATACTGCCTTAGGAAATTTGTTTTAGATGAGTTTTCAGTCCTGTTCTATCTATTCATAATAATTCTAGATGGGATCCTCTCACCTGGCCAATTAAAAATACTTGCTCTGAGGCTGGCCGTAGATTTAAGTTTTCTCTTAGGGTCATTTAAACTCAATTGGAGTGATGAGCTAAGTCTCAATAAAAAATTAACTTCTCATCTATTAAAAGGAAAACTCCTACTATTATGGGGAAGATCTACATGGTTGATACCAGGCTATGGTCATTTAAGTTTAAAAGCTCCTCTATGTTGTGAACGGTTGCTGCTGCTGCTGCTAAGTCACTTCAGTTGTGTCCGACTCTGTGCGACCCCATAGACGTCAGCCCACCAGGCTCCCCTGTCCCTGGGATTCTCCAGGCAAGAACACTGGAGTGGGTTAAATCATACTAAAAATGATCAACTTGGTAATTATGAGACAAGGCTGGGTGCTTTATGAACTATGCCTGTTATCACCCTTAGAGAGAGTGATTGGTATGGAACTCAGTGGATTTGTGGCACTAATTTACGGCCTTGACATCTTCACAATGATACGAAGGTGTAGCCTGGGATTCTCGTGAATTTAAGGTTATACATGTTAATAAAGTACAGGTAACCCCAACCAGTCTACCATTGGTATGATCTCAATGGGTCAAAGATCTGTATTCAACTGGTATGACCATTTAGCAGCTTGTGTGTGTGTGTGTGTGTGTGCCTTTAATGGGGTTGGAGGATGTAATTGACCATATCTAAGCCTCGACAACTTTCATAAGCTTTAAATGATAGTAACCAGGCTATTAGCCTATTGAATTCTGAGATCTCTATGATGAGAAAGGCAGTGCTACACAACTGCAAGATGCTTGACACCTTACAGCATCTCAGGGAGATATCTGTGCTATAATTCAAACTGAATGCTGTATTTTTGTACCTGATAAATCCTTAAATATAACACATTTGAACCACATGAAAAACCAGATTTCTCCTCTAAGTGACCCATACCCTAGTCTTGACAATCTTTTTAAAAAAAACTGGTGTGGGAGGCTCATGGCTAAAATATTTACTTTTAATTCCACTAATGTTATTAACTATACCATTTGTATTTTGCTCGTTTCACAAGATTATTATTTCTTGTATTACCAAGTATATGACTGAGCCTTCAAAAGAAATGATGACTAGATAGTTCGATATATGATCAATGATTGTAATAGTGTAACTCTAGAAGGCAATGGCAACCCACTCCAGTACTCTTGTCTGGAAAATCCCATGGACGGAGGAGCCTGGTAGGCTGCAGTCCATGGGGTCGCTAAGAGTCAGACACGACTGAGCATCTTCATCTTCACTTTTCACTTTCATGAATTGGAGAAGGAAATGGCAACCCACTCCAGTGTTCTTGCCTGGAGAATCCCAGGGACAGGGGAGCCTCGTGGACTTCTGTCTATGAGGTCGCACAGAGTCGGACACGACTGAAGCGACTTAGCAGCAGCAGCAAAACAACTCTATAATATTAGACATGTAATATCTGTCTTTCACACCTTCTTCTGGTTCCCCTTCTTAACTGCCAAATTAGCCAAATTATCATCTATGTAGGTGTTTATACACATTGAATCTCTATTGGGATAGAGAGGGAAGGATGGCTTAGGAAGAGCATTTAAGGTGATTTGAGAGTTCCCATCACCACAGTTGTCCATACCAATTTTGCCTTTGTTGCCACAATGAAGAAAGTTTTGAAACATTCCAGAGAATTGTAGATTAGAAAGTGGGACATGACAACAACCACATTGGGCAATTACAGAGGCATGGAGGAGTGAAAGCGGTGGCCCTCCATATAAACAATAACCTGCATTTACGTGCTTTTGTGCGCACCCCCCAGGAGGGCCTGAATCTGACCACCTCCCTCCCCCATGGTTCTATAGCTCCAAGGCTTGGCTTAGGTGGGGTTGGAAATGTCCTAGAATGGCTCTTTGTTGATTTTCCCTCATGCTAGAGCCTAGTGTTGCTGTGAAGCAAAGTGCTATTGAATTTGCTCACTCAGGCAGAACACTCAACAGGAAGGAAGGAAGCGGCCATTCTTTCTGGTCTTATTGTCCAGCCACCAGGCTTAAGCAATCAAACAGCTCTGTGGCCGTAGCTGGGTGCTTACAAGCCTGTTTTTTTTTTTTTTTTTTTTTTTTGCCCAGTGATGGGCACTGGGGAAGGGGCAGGGATGGCTCTTTATGCTTTTCATTTATTTTTGATTTAGTCTGATGGCATGTTTATTTGCTTACTCTCAGGTACGCATTTTCTTACAACAAAGTGAAAGGAAAGTCAGAGTGAGTGAGAATAAATTTTGGAAGTGAAGTAGCCATATATTGGGCTTTCTCTATGGTTGTGTTGTGAAAATAGGAAGAAGTAAGCATTTATGTCACTAACAAATTTTGACATGTATCACTATTTTTGGGTTTTGTGGGGTTTTTAAAAAATATTTACTTATTTATTTTGGCTGTGCCAGGCCTTAGTTGTGGCACGTGGGCTCTAGTTCCCTGACCAGGGATGGAACCCAGGTCCATTGCACAGGGAGCATGGAGTCTTAGCCACTGGACCACCAGGGAAGTTTTAAATCCCAGTGTTTAACATGCCTCTAACCTTGTCTTTGGACAAGTCTTTTATCTTCTTTGCAAGTCAGTTTTCTTTTCCATTTTCATTAACAGAATAAGGATAGTGACCTTATTTTGTTTATGTCACAAGGCTAGTATAATAATCGAATGTATAAAGAATTACTTAGAAAAATATTGCATCAACCTAATATACAATATTAGGATTCTCCTGAGGAAAAAAATGCCACCAATGAAAATAAGTAACCGAGGTGAGAAAGAGAACTTAATGAATGCTAAGGGTTACTGAATTAAAATAATACATTTTTGTCATTGCTATATCTGTTTGTAAATTAATAAAAATACATAAATAAAACTTTGACAGCTTTCTTCAAAGTTTGAGGTTTCTCCAAAACACTGTAACTTTGGGATTCCACAAGAAGGTAGTAGAAATCTATGCCCAGCAGTGAAATTGTCCCTACTTTCAGGAAGGGACAATTTTTTCCCCAAGTATTTTCTCAATTTTTAAGTGGTTTTAAAATGCATTTATTAAAACTAAAACTTCATGTGATTATTATTCTTTTACACATAAACTTTGAAAGAAATGAAAATCTTAAAATCAAATACAATGTTAAGAGCAATTATAGTTAAGTTTCGTGGGGGAAATAGTACCTTCATTAAAATAAGCTTTAAATTTAAACTTTTTGGACAATAATCCTAAGTAATTATGTTCATTACAGTTATATCTTGTAAAATCCAGAAGTCATGAGGAGTTTAAATTACTCTGGATTATTTGGGACTTTCTGATAATCTCTGGGGAAACTATGCTATAATTTTTATTAAGTAATAAACTTTAAACTGTGGAGAATGGCAGTAGCTTTTAAGGCATGAGACAGTCATCAAGGTTAAATTATATCCTCTAAGGAACATAGTCAAAGAAATATTTTCCTTTCCTTGGAAAGGATTTGAATGGATTTTTCTTTCCTAGGGACCCAACGTCAGGAGACATCTGTGGCTAGATTGTTAATCTAGATCCCTGTGATCCAGAGCAGAGCTCAGATGGGTGTATTGAAATATTACCTGCAAGTCTGGGTCCCTTCCCTCTTTGACTTTCCACTTTTAGAAGTTGGGTAATGATGCCAAGCTCTTCTTCTTGCCTTACCCACTATTCCTCTCATTGTTATTGTTAGTCACTAATCATGTCTGACTCTTTTGGGACCCCATGGACTGTAGCCCACCAGGCTCCTCTGTCCCTGGAATTCTCCAGGCAAGAATACTGCAGTGGGTTGCCATTTCCTTTTCCAGAGGATCTTCCTTGTCCAGGTATAGAACCTGCATCCTCTAGACTGGCAGGTGGATTCTTTACCCCTGAGCCTCTGCCCGAAGTTCACTCTTCTCATTAGCAATTCAGTACTTGGCATTGTCAGTGTAATTTTCCCAAGTGGAAGTCAAGAGCAGTTCTTTAGGAAAGGATTGAGGATACTTGAGTAGAGAGAATCCGTTTCATCCTGCTACTTATGGATATGTAGCCTGGTAATGATGCCAGGGCTATCAGAACTGTGATGGCAGCTCTCAAAAGCTGAGAGCCTTACAGAGATTGCAAGAGATTCCTCAACTGTAGACTAGGTTTAGATAGTCTCTTATGTTGTAATTTATAGTGGGGCTTGGAGAGAATCCAACCTTTGAAAAACTATTTACCTAGTTAACTCAGTATCAGACTTCAGTGTTTTAAGGTTATTCCTTTGGATTGTTATACCTTTGGGTGGAGGCTTCTCCTTATTTATGGCTTCCCTGGTGACTCAGATGGTAAAGAATCTACCCACAATATGGGAGACCTGGGTTGAGAAGATCCCCTGGAGAAGAGAGTGGCAACCCACTCCAGTATTCTTGGTTGGAGAATTCCATGGACAGAGGAGCCTGGTGGGCTACAGTCCATGGGGTTCAAAGAGTTGGACATGACTGAGCAGCTGACAGACACACACACACCCTTCTTATTTAGGATGAATTTGTTTTCTAGGCGCTCTTTCTAGGGGTGAATCAATGTGAAAATACCAGTGCCTGTAGGGCAGTAAGGGCAAGCTGTGCTGAAAAGGGAGAAAAGTTGTCCAAGAGAGAGGAAAGGCACTTGAAAAAGAGATTTTTCTTCCTTTACATGTTTGTCTATTGCCCCTCATTCAAGGCTTCGAACTCTGAAGTTTTAGGTACAGAAAATAGAAAGGAGAGGTGTTTAGATTGAGAGTCTAGTGAACTCTGATAAAGGTCCTGCATTTCCACTAAAGGCATGTATTATAATTTAAATTTCTATTGCAATTTCCTCCTTTGTTAAGTGAGAGTCTTGGACCAAACGGTTTTTCATAGTGCTGCAAGTTCTAAAATTCTCAGGCTCCCTGAGTATGATTTGGAAACCTACTTCCACAAATTTGTTCAAAGCCTAGGATAACTTATCCAGTTCTTTCTGTGACAGAGAAGAAAAAGAAACGACCTACTTTGATGCACAAAATCTTTATTGAAAGAGCTACAGAATTTGCTGTCAGGAAGAGCAGGAACCTCTTCTCTGGATAGGACCATGTCTTTGTTATTGAAGACATACTAGTTAGATATAGACTTAATTTTGCATCTGGTCTGAAGGAGGACAAAATAAAATCTAAAGTGAATTTTCAATTTACCAAATTTCTTCTCCAAAGATTCAGACCAAGTTTGTAGAGCATTTCCTACAGTTTCTAGATGAGCAAAATTTCTTATTCATTCTCTAGAACTAAACTTTCTCTGAAATATACCAGCTCAGGCATACACTTGTCATAAAACAAAATTAAGAAAAAGAGGGCAAATCAGTAATAATGGTTGCTAATACTTCCATAGTAACTGCTACAAGGTAGTTATATTCTAAATGCTTCACATTCAAAATACACTTAATTCTCACAACTATGCTATGAGGAGTATATTATTATTATTTTCATTTAACAGATAAGAAAATTGAAGCATGAAAAGTTTAAATGTTTGCCCAACACTACCTTCAAGTAATAGGTATACTCACAATGTGAATGGAGAGTCTAGGCTATTTCTGGGCTTTTCAGGTGGCTCAGCAGTCAGAATCTGTCTGCCAAGCAAGAGATGCAAGATCGACCCCTGGGTTGGGAAGATCCCTTGGAGGAGGTCATGGCAACCTACTCCAATATTCTTGCCTGGGAAATCCCACAGACAGAGGAGCCTGGAGGGCCACAGGCCATGGGGTTGCCAAAGACTCAGACACCACTGAGCAACTAAACAACAGTAGGCTGCTTCCAGAACCCTTACTCTTAACTCCAACACAATTCCATTTTTATAGCTAGACAGAGGAACATGCTTATTAAAAACATGCTGCCATTTAATTTCTAGAGTATAGGTTATTCTAGATCCACACTATTAATGCATTAAAATGTACCTGGAAAGGAGTAAACTGAATGTAAGTAACTGTCTACTGGAAGTATAATATTCTTTAAAGAGAAAAAAAATCTAACACCCAACAATGTAAAATTCATAATGTCCAGCATCTGACCAAAAAAGGCGGGCAAAGAAGTAGAAAAATGTGACCTATGACCTGGAAAAAAAATTTTGGTTGAAAGAGAAGCAAAATGGCAGAGATACCGGTATTATCAAACAAGGAGGTTAGAAAAGCTCAAGGATTAAAAAGGAAAGCACAACCATAATGAGGGGAACAATGGAGGATACACACGAGAAGCAGATGAAAATTTAGAGATAAAATGCAATATTTTAAATAATAACATCTCTGCAGATGATAAACTGCAGGAGAAAAAAATCATTAAACTTGACATAGCATTAGAACTTTAGAAAATGAAGCCCAAGGACTTCTGGTTTCCAGTTTCTCACGTAAAGAAACTTAGAGATTGCGATTCCTTAACAAGTAAAAATCTAAACAAAGTGAGAAGACAAAACCTCTTACAACTATCAGAGAACTGAAGTTGAAGGATAGACCACTGATCCCCAAGCTGGAGAGACAGGCAGGCAGATGCAGATAGTCAATTTATCAGAGCTGAAACACCAGAGCAGAAATCTAACCAGGCTCAGATAAAGGAGTGATACTGATTCTATTGGGCTTCCAGGTGGTGCAAGTAGTAAAGAATCTGCCCGCCATTGCAGGTCTGAAACAAGAGACTTGGATTGATCCCTCGGCTGGGAAGATCCCCTGGAGGAGGCAACCCACTCCAGTATTCTCGCCTGAAAAATTCCATGGACAGAGGTACATAGTATTAAAATAGGGACATACTATGATTTTTAAAGTCAAATGAAATATCCAGCATCCTCTGCTGCAGCACTGAGTAAAATCTCTTTCTCCCATGTGAGAGCGGGTTGAAATATTTCAAGAAATGTTCTGTTTTAAGCCGCAACCCTCTAGTTTTCTCATCCGTATCCATCCATTCATTAGTGCCCTCTAGATGTACAAACTGTCAACGTTCCATTAAAAGAATGCACTGAAACCAGTGTTTCCAAGAGGGTTATTCTACTGTGCCAAGGACAGGACTCGTCTTTCTGCCTGAAAGTGGAGACCACAGATCAATTCAGCAGCCCAACTGAGAGCAATTTGTGAATTTTTTATGATTTGGCAATGTGATTGCAACTGAATTGCTTTCTTTGCAACTACTCTGCCCCATGAGCCACACGAAGCCTGTTTCCAACTTACAAAACTCTTAATATGAATTATATTTATCTTCCATTTCTATTGGCTTCACTTGGGCTCAGCTGATAAAGAATCCACCTGCAATGTGGAAGACCTGGGTTCAATCCCTGGGGTTGGGAAGATCCCCTGGAGAAGGAAAAGCCTATCCACTCCAGTATTCTGGCCTGGAGAATTCCATGGACTGTATGGTCCATGGGGTTGCAAAGAGTGGGACACGACTGAGCGACTTTCACTCACTTTCCATTTCTATTTCAAAATAGACAAAGGAAAAATGAATACTTTCAGCTGTTTCTTCTCAACAGTTAGCTTTACACCATTTCCCCCAAGCAACACTCTTGCCTGGGGGTAAAAATAAATAAAAATAAATTAAAATATTGGATGGCTGATTTAATGGAGGTCAAAAATAAACAATCCCCCCCCCCCCCAACAAATCCAAACCAGTTGCCTCTAACAAGTGGACTCTCAAAGTGGCCTGGAATTCAGGGGAGTAGAGTGCTCTGAACCCCAAAGTTACATAGGTAACCTCTCACCTCCAGTAGTGACTCCAATCATCTCTTTCTTGGCACCCCAACATCTCTCATCTTTTTGACTTTTCACTAGGTTCCTTTTCTCTATCCCCAGCTCTAACAACTTCCTATAACAAATTTCTATTCCCTGGTCCCTTTGCTTCAGATCAGTGTTAGAAAGTGAAGAGAAAGTATTGACTAAATTGTCAAAATTCTTCTTTTCTTTCTAAAAATGCTTCATTCCTAGCATTCATAAACTATGATTATTTTCCATCTCTTCTCTAACCTTTTAGTTTCTAAACCTGTTCTTCACTCTGTTGGCTGTCACTGAACTTGTATGATTTGTACCTTTTTCCAGCATTTTAGGAATTTTCAAATTTTGTTCCCCCTTAGCTCTTCCCTTTCCTGCTTCTAATCTGCCAATCTATTGAATAATGTTTCTAATTAATGATATAATTATAATTGTTCTAACCTTCTCCCTACAACTTAACACACATATACATACACTACCACACTCGGCATATTCATATACATGATATTTCACTGTTTATTTGCTTTTACTGTGTGTCCAACTTGACTTTCTTCCCTCTCTCAGAACAATTGTGCTATGAGATATTTTGTTCTTCGAAAGAATTCTATGTGGGACACACAAGCCACAGAACATCATATTTATGAATGTGTGATCTTTTCTATGCAGTTTAATTTTTCAGTATAAGAATTTTCATGCTTGGTACTTCTTTTCTTACCCAGTATTTATTCTTTCATTTATTAACAAATATTCATTAAGAACCTTCTAGGTCCAAGAGATTTCAATAACTTTTAAAGGGAGACCAGTATGTCTAAGATATAATTAGAAGCTAAAACCAGGCATCATTTGATATGAGCACAGATAATTTCAATTTAAGAAAGAAGGGATAAATTCACTCATCTCTTCCAAATAACCTATATTACCTGGGTGGTAAAAAGGATTTCAAAGCATCACTGAATACTAGGCTGAGGTTAAATAACATGGATTTGACATAGATACAATAAATGGAGTCTCTTGCTTTCTCTAATCATGCTTAGCAGCCTGAAATTGAATATGGACAAAATTTATTGTGAAAATAACATTTCACAATAAAATGATGTTGTATTGACATGTGAGGTGCAGTGGAGTCACAAAGGATGAAGAAACTGGAGACCTAAGTAACTAGATAGGTATAGTAAGAATACATGAATCAGAAAGGGAATGGCAATAAGGAGTTTCTCTAAAGGAAATACACAAATATCCAATACACATGTAAAAAATATTCATCATTACAGATTAGAGAGGTGCAAATCAAAACCAGAATGACATACCACTTCATAGCTACTGGCATGGTGATAATTTTAAAAATTAAGTAAACAAACAGAAAAACAAAAATTCCAAGTAGAATGGGCTGAAACATCTGCCACAACAGTCTCACAGTTCTATTTCTCCTTTTGCCCAACCCTGCTTCCCTTACCTTTAGAGGTGTTTTTCTCTGATACAATTTCCAGAAAACCTCCTTCAGGCAAATCTACACCTTAGAATCGCTTACTGTGAGAATGCAACCTAAAACAAATATTGGGTTGGAATCTTAACTAGGTAATTGAATTCCTCTTGCCATGTAATTATTTGACAAAACGTAGTTTTGCTATAGTCTGATTTTCACAGCAAGAAAGACTAGATTCAATTTTATTTTTTAACACAGTTATCATTCTTGCCTGGAGAGTCCCAGGGACAGAGGAGCCTAGTGGGCTGCCGTCTATGGGGTTGCATAGATTTGAACACGACTGAAGCAACTTAGCAGCAGTAGCAGCAGCATCATTATTAATTTAATCACTTATTCATTTATACGGGCTTCCCTGGTGGCTCAGTTGGCAAAGAATCTGCCTGCAATGCAAAGCCCTGGGTTAGGAAGATCCTCTGGAGGAGGGAATAGCTATCCACTCTAGTATTCTTGCCAGGAGAATCCCATGGACAGAGGAGCCTGGTGGACTACAGCCATGAAGTTGCAAAGGAGTCAGACACAACTGAGCAACTAACACTTTCACATTCATTTATTCAGCTAAGACTTGTTGACTACCTACTATGGGTCAGACTCTGTGCCAGAAAATCAGTCAAATAAATGAGTGAGAAAGTCCAACATTGTCTACTAAATATTCTTTTACAATTTGTAAATAATAATTTTACTCCAAGTTTAAACCTACCTAAATTCTCCAAGCTAGGCTTCAACAGTACATGAGCCGAGAACTTTCAGATGTTCAAACTGAATTTAGAAAGACAGAGGAACCAGAGACCAAATTGCCAACATCCACTGGGTAACTGAGAAAGCAAGAGAATTCCAGAAAAACATCTACTTCTGCTTCATTGACTATACTAAAGCATTTGACTGTGTGGATCACAACAAACTGTGGAAAATTCTGAAAGAGATGGGACTACCAGACCACTTAACCTGCCTCTTGAGAAACCTGTATTCAGGTCAAGAAGCAACAGTTAGAACTGGACATGGAACAATGGACTGGTTCCAAATTGGGAAAGGACTATATCAAGGTTGTATATTGTTCACCCTGCTTATTTAAGTTATATGCAGAGTACATCATGCAAAATGCTGTGCTGGATGAAGCACAAGCTGGAATCAAGATTTCTGGGAGAAATATCAATAATCTCAGATATGCAGATGACACCAGAAAGCAAAGAGGAACTAACGAACCTTTTGATGAAGGTGAAAGAGGACAGTGAAAAAGTTGCCTTACAACTCAACATACAAAAAACTAAGATCATGGCATCAAGTCCTATCCCTTCATGGCAAATAGATGGGGAAACAATGGAAACAGTGACAGACTTTATTTTTTTTGGCTCCAAAATCACTACAGATGGTGACTGCAGCCACAAAATTAAAACACACCTTCTCCTTGGAAGAAAAGCTATGACAAACCTAGACAGTGTATTAAAAAGCAGAGACATTACTTTGCCTACAAAGGTCCATCTAGTCAAAGCTATGGTTTTTCCAGTAGTCATATATGGATGTGAGAGTTGGACAATAAAAAAGCTGAGCACCAAAGAATTGATGCTTTTGAACTGTGGTGTTGGAGAAGACTCTTGAGAGTTCCTTGGACTACAAGGAAATCAACCAGTCAATCCTAAAGGAAATAAATCTTGAATTTCCATTGAAAGGACTGATGCTGAAGCTGAAACTCTAATACTTTGGCCTTCTGATGTGAAGAGCCAACTCATTAGAAAAGACCCTGATGCTGGGAAAGACTGAAGGCTTGAGGAGAAGGGGACGACAGAGGATGAGATGGTTGGATGGCATCACCAACTCAGTGGACCTGAATTTGAGCAAGCTTGGGGAGACAATGAAGGACAGGGAAGCCTGGCATGCTGTGGTCCATGGGGCCACAGAGAGTCAGACATGACTAAGTGACTGAACAATCACAACAAAAGTTGTTAAAGTTTTTTATTTCTCTTAATTCCACAGGGGACAGAATGTTGTATTAAAAATGACCTGCTGTTAGAAAGCTAATAGGAATTAGGGATATAATCTAGACAGGCTGAGGAAGATAGAAAAAAAAAAGTAAGCACAGAGGTCAAATATTACTGTAGTATAACTTTAGCATATTTGTTGATTGTTACCACTAAAGCTAAACTTGAACTTGTAATTTTATTCTGATATAGGGAATAAGAATAAAATCATTTAAACAAATTTATATACACATTAAAAGACTTTGTTATCACAAAGTCATATACAAAAATTGATAGGAAAACATAAGCCATCCTCTTGTATCTTTCAACCAGTTTCCTTTATGGCCAATTTTGTTTCATCTATACCCATATCTACTTCCCCTCCTCTCATAATATTCTGATATAAGTCTCATCCATTAAGTTACGTCTGTTAAGTGTTTGAATATATTCCTGTAAAAGGTAAGGACTCTAAAAAAATACACATCAAAAAATTAGGTTATATGGTATAGTGTGTGTGCTCAGTCGTGGCCAATTCTTTGCAACCCACGGACTGTAGCTGCCAGGTTCCTCTGTCCATGATTTTCTAGGCAAGAATACTGGAATGGGTTGCTCCTTTCTACTCCAGGTGATCTTTCCAACCTAGGAATTGAACTCTCGTCTCTCGTCTCTTGCCTCTCCTGCATTGGCAGGCAGGTTCTTTACCACTGCACCACCTTAACCATAAAAAAGAATGAAGTAATACCATTTGCAGCAACACGAATGGACCTAGAAATTGTCATACTAAGTGAAGTGAATTAAAGACAGATATCATATGATATCACTTATATGTGGAATCTAAAATAATACAAATTAACTCACATCAATATATGAAACAAAAATACACCAAATGACATAGGAAACAAATTTATGGTTACCAAAGGTAGGAGGATAAATTAGGAGTTTGAGATTAATGGAATATATTATTATACATAAAATAGATAATACTATATAAAATATAGTAGTAGAAATTAATTCCTAGCCTACTGAGGTGACAGAGTTGTTGTGACAATAAAGTGAGATAATAGGTGTCTTTGCAGACATTAATATTAAAGAAGCAAAGAAGTTTGTGGAAATAATATTAGTAAGAGGATTTTGAGTCAGCTTCTCAGACTATGTGACTCAAAAGTGCATCTCATGAAATTAGCAATCTTTCCACCATTATATGAAGGTCTCAGAGGTGACCATCTTGAAGGTATTTTATCACTATTTAAGTATCTTGACCCATATAAATGATAATTTCACACGATTCCAGCTAATACTTCAAAACTTACAGTAAGAAAGAAACTTGATATTCTAAGTCAGCATTTTTTCCCACCATATTTCCAATATAGCAAATAAGCTATTTCTATTTTCACCCCACTCCAGCACTCTTGCCTGGAAAATCCCATGGATGGAGGAGCCTGGTGGGCCGCAGTCCATGGGGTCGCTAAGAGTCGGACACAACTGAGTGACTTCGCTTTCACTTTTCACTTTCATGCATTGGAGAAGGAAATGGCAACCCACTCCAGTGTTCTTGCCTGGAGAATCCCAGGGATGGGGGAGCCTGGTGGGCTGCCGTCCGTGGGGTCGCACAGAGTTGGACACGACTGAAGTGACTTAGCAGCAGCAGCAGCATTGAGTCCTAAATGGAAAGCTTCCATGTTTAGCTTCTGTATCCATAAACAAACTTCCATCCATAAGCTTCTGTATCTCCACTTCTGCCTGAGAGTCTAAAAGAATTCCATTTTAGGGCTCAAGATTTACGATAGGAAGACAGGAAATGAAAGAAGGAAAGGTGAGAAGACCCCACAGCAACATAAAGGCATTTTTTCCCCCTTTTTCTTCCTTCCAAAAAAATTAGATATTTTTGTTCCAGACTAAACAACAGTAAGTTACAAGTAGCAATTGGTTATCAGTCAGGAAGAGCTAGGTTACACTGCAGCAACAAAGTCCAAAATCTCAGTAAATCAACAATAAAATGTTTTTTAACAACCGTTCTACATATTCAAGTTGTTCTTCAGGGGATCTTTACTTCTGGTAGTCTCTGGGACTCAGGTTGATGAACACACCATCTTGAAAAGATAAGATGCTCATCAAGGCAATGGGAAAGGGACATTGAGAATCACATATGAGCACTTAAAACATTTTTTTTTATTTTCGTGAAAATAACAAAGACTACTTTCACGCACATTTCTTTGACCAAAAGAATCATTTATCTGTTCCCAATTTACCATGTACCCAGAAGGAGGAGTATTATAGTATTTGTGGGCATCCCTAATGACTATCACTACAGTATTTGATGAAGGGTGATAATAATAGCTCTTATAGATTACTGTAAGAATTTATATCACACTAAGCATAGAGTGCGGGGAAGGCAATGGCACCCCACCCCAGTACTTTTGCCTGGAAAATCCCATGGATGGAGGATCCTGGTAGGCTCCAGTCCATGGGGTCGCTATGAGTCGGACACGACTGAGCAACTTCACTTTCACTTTTCACTTTCATGCGTTGGAGAAGGAAATGGCAACCCACTCCAGTATTCTTGCCTGGAGAATCCCAGGGACAGGGGAGCCTGGTGAGCTTCTGTCTATGGGGTCGCACAGAGTCGGACACGACTGAAGCGACTTAGCAGCAGCAAGCATAGAGTGAGCTCTAGTATATGAATTATATTTAAAAAATATTTAACTTATACAATAGATATTTTTAGAGAAAACAAATGTATGGGGATTATGCTTGGTTAATATATACTCTGGGAGACTTATGTGGAATTCTTATGTTTTACATATGTAATTTTGTTTCCAGCTTATTTCCATGTTTACAAAATCATTGATATATCTAGACAATTTTCATTTTTAAATAATCATTGACTTCCCTTCACTGATGAAAACAGTGATTGGAAAATAAACATCAGATGTATCACTCCAAGCATATACACATAATGAATTCAGAATATGCTCTTATTAAATATTGTTTTGATGGAATGTTAAATTCTCTCACAAAGAATTGTATATGACCTTTACACAATACAAATAAAATAACTGACCTTTGTCATGGTCAATCAAGCTTTAAAAAACCGTTTCATCAAATGCTTCACAAAGAGTTATGGAGATAATAGAAAAGATATCTCTATTGTATGTTAGCATAGACATGCCTCTAAAAACTTGGTAGGAGGAAACTAAAGTCAGAACCGCTTAGGATTAGAAATCAAGATGAAGTCCATTCCTGCCTACACAAAGGAAGTGTCTGTAGATGAAAAGTACAACAATTATGCAATGAGTTGCATCCACATAGAGGATACCAATCTTGATAAAATCAAAAAAGGCAGGTTTTTCTCAATGCATTTGTTTTGGACTGAAATATCTCAGTAATTGTCTTAACCCTCCACTTCATTTAAGGAGTTCTTTCTAAAGCCAAAGTAGTGTTTTGGCAGGTAGCCAATGATTTGGACAGTAAAATAGACAATTCAAGCCAGTGCAGTACTTGGGGTAGGGATGGAAATTTGTAGGCTTGGCTGAAATGATGACAACGGAGAACTGTAAAACCCTTCCACCCCTGCAATTGATGGATTCAATGGCTCGCCAGGACCTTCTTTTGCAATCTCCTTCTACCCAGATCCTCTTTTCCCAGGTTATGTTATCCTGATGCACGTGAGAAATAGTGTGGTCACAAAATAGTCAAATCCTAGAAAAGCTCTTTTTTTTTTTCCTAAATCATATGAGATATGGAAGGGGATTCAGATATACTATAAACATAGTGATTTGTAAAACCAAATTAGAAAGTAATAATTTTACTAGATGTAAACCCAAAGATAAATAGAACCAGATGTAGAAAACTAATAATCTGAGAGTAATGGAATTTGGCTACACTGAGAGGTACAAAACCATATTCTCAGGAAGTAAACATTATATTAGATAGTTTTTTCCCAGAACCTAAAGAATTTTATAGTAATGTATTTTATTCCCAGAAATTAACAAAAATAAGTTACACAATTCCCAGAAAATACAGTGTAAAGTTGCCTTTACAGAAAAGGAAATACTCTATTAGCAATTGTTACCAAAAGAAGAATTTATTGCCTTGAGTGAAAAATAAAACTGGAAGTTCAAAAAATTTTGGAATCCAGATTTTTCTTTTTCAGTCAAGAAGGATTAAGTATTTGCAACAGTACATTTGGAGAGCCCTATCAAATTAAAAAATATTAAATGTTTTTACCATTAGAGATTTTTCTTTTTATTATGCAAAGTTCTTAAATGATGCTATGATTGGAAAAATAAGATCAAATATAGAAGAAATGTCTTTTTATAGATACAGAGAATTTTTTATTCCCATAAATGAATAGATGGTTTGATTTAGATTTTTTCAGAATAGTGCATTTCAGATGTACATACAGCTGCCACTGATCTTAAGAAACTCCCCTTTTGAGTCAAAGAAAACTTTATCCTCAAGATGGTGTGTTTTTGTTTTTTTCTTGTTTTTCTTTGCATTTCTTCCTTGCAACTGAAGCTGCAAGTCAACATGTTCCCTTATTATGAGTTAATACACTCAGATTTTTATAAAAAGCAGATGCTCTGAGTTTTAAATTCAAATCATAAGAAGCATCCTTTTACTTACTTTTTTCTTCCTTGTCCTCCCTCCGCCCTTTATTCTATTTTCAATTCCTTTATTATTCACAGATCTTTCCTTAGATTTCTGCCCTTCAGAAGATTATGGTCTTCCAATGTTAAACCATTTAAATCTGTCCTAATGGAAATGCTTTTTTTCAGTGGTTAAGAAGGACATTGTTTTTGACATGACTGAGTCTAAATTTCCTCCCTCTTTCTTTTATGTAGCTTTTATTTTCTCACTGTCCGCATTTTTCCCCAAATGCCATTTTATGGTTTGCTTTCATAATAACATTGCCAATATTATACTACCTTTTATTTATATGGTGTTTTATAACTTTATAATGCACTTTTATTTCTTTGGCTTATTTATTACATTTTGCTTCTAACAAATGTATTTGTCAAAACATTTTTCATGTGGAAAATGAGTCATAAATGAGGCATATATTATCGTAGAGCATCAATTGCCAGAAATAGTTTTCTTTTAACTACTTTCAGAATTATATTAATCCTGGAGCTCAAGTCATTTCTAAAATATATTAATCCTGGATTTAAAGCTACAAAGCATTAACTGTTGTTTTCATAATTTCTCATCCTAAAGTTACTTTAGATAATGGTATGATTTATTTATTTGTTTTTCAACAGACTATTAGAGGTATTATCAGCTTCAGTTTGAAAGAACTATGCCAAGATGTTTGCATCCTAAAAGATAAATATTTCTTGGGGAGTATATCTGGCTATGCATATGTCATGGTCACACATTTGATCTACTTTAAATTGAGTGCTAAAATTACAAATGTAATTTTGTATTTTTTTTAATCCCAGTCTTGATGAAAGTGAAAAGGTTGACTTAAAGCTCAACATTCAGAAAACGAAGATCATGGCATCCGGTCCCATCACTACATGGGAAATAGATGGAGAAACAGTGGAAACAGTGTCAGACTTTCTTTTTCTGGGCTCCAAAATCACTGCAGATAGTGACTGCAGCCATGAAATTAAAAGACGCTTACTCCTTGGAAGGAAAGTTATGACCAACCTAGATAGCATATTCAAAAGCAGAGACATCACTTTGCCAACAAAGGTTCGCCTAGTCAAGGCTATGGTTTTTCCTGTGGTCATGTATGGATGTGAGAGCTGGACTGTGAAGAAGGCTGAGCACCGAAGAATTGATGCTTTTGAACTGTGGTGTTGGAGAAGACTCTTGAGAGTCCCTTGGACTGCAAGGAGATCCAACCAGTCCATTCTGAAGGAGATCAGCCCTGGGATTTCTTTGGAAGGAATGATGCTAAAGCTGAAACTCCAGTATTTTGGCCACCTCATGCGAAGAGTTGACTCATTGGAGAAGACTCTGATGCTGGGAGGGATTGGGGGCAGGAGGAGAAGGGGATGACAGAGGATGAGATGGCTGGATGGCATCACTGACTCGATGGATGTGAGTCTGAGTGACCTCCGGGAGTTGGTGATGGATAGGCAGGCCTGGCGTGCTGTGGTTCATGTGGTCGCAAAGAGTCGGACACAACTGAGTGACTGATCTGATCTGATCTGAAGATTATTATCTTCTTAGTGCCAAAGAGTAATAACTCTTTAGTGAAAAATAGTAAGCATATTTTTGGTCTGTTTTGTTTCTAAGAAACAAATGACTACAGTTCAATTTTCACTGTGAAAGCAGGACAAAGTGAATTATGGGTCGTCCATAGTAGCGAACACAGCTTGTGATACTTCAGATATCTTTCATTTTACCGAGATTTGAGGATTTCATAGCTGAATTTGTTAGGCTGAAATTTCTCTTTAGACACTTGAGGAATTCTATTATTAGAGTTAGTTAGTGGGAGATGCAATTACCCATGATGATATATTGACCTTTGGATAGTACTTTTTAAATCATCTTTTGGGGGAGTATTTTCTTTAATCTTAAGAAATTAATAACAGTTATTCATCAAACTTATAACAGTTTGCTGAAGTAGGTGTTGTGTAAGAAATTAGCCTCAACCTTAGCAACTTAAACCATTTAAGAGCTCATAATTTCTCAGGGTCTGGAATCTGGAAGCAGCTTACCTGGCTAAGTTCTGGCTCAGGGTCTATCTAGAGATTACAGTCAAGATATCTGCTAGGGTTGAAGTCGTCTCAAGACTTGACTGGTTGAAGTGTCTAATTCGAAGTTCAGTCATATGGTTATTGGCAGGCTTCACTTCCTGACTGTTGGCCAGAGACCTCATTCTCTTGCCATGTGAGTCTCTCTATAGACAGAATCACAGTTCATGGCAATTGGCTTATTCCAGGAGAAAGAAAGAGGATAAGAGAGAGGGAAAGATGAAAAAGAAGAGAAAGAGAAAGAAGGAGAAGAAGTCATTCAAAACAGAAGCCCAGAAACACAGTATTTTTTATAACCTAACCTCAGACATGATACACCATTACTTTTGCTGTATGCTGCTATTCACAGACCTGCCCAGGTATAATGTAAGAGGGGACTACATATAAGTATGAATACAAATAGGTAAAGATCACTGGGTATCATCGAGGAGATTGGATACCACAAAAGACAATCAGATATTATAAAAATAAGTCAACAGAGGCCCTGGGAAACAACTGACTTGCTGTAGATCATATACATAATATTGTGCTATAAATTTTTCACATGAGAATCTCACATTCTTCATAAGTTTCTTTCCCCATAATCATTGTTTTCTACATTATGATAAAAATTTACAAGTTAAGAAAATTAAGTTACTGGATTCTATGAGATATTTTTCAATTCATGACAAGCTAGTTTTTTAAGCACAGAAAATGAGACCCGCTGTCCATGTGCCATTGTTCATGTCCACCCTGAACTAGGACACCACTCAGGTAGAGAATGGAATGTGTTCTGTGTGATTTTTGATCACCCTGTCTTCCCTGTCTCATCAGCCAAACTAGAAACTGTAAAAACAGAGAGTTGTGACTACAAAGTCCCTTTATGCCATGAGTACAGAGATTTGGAAAAGTTGTATGGGAAAGCAAGGTGAATGGTGTCTGAGAACTTAAGTGGGGTTAAGGTTTAATCTACAAAGCAGTAAGTGAAAAAATATGTGATAATTATCAGGAGAATTTTCTACATTGTTCAGTCATGCAATTGAAAAAAGCTCATTTAACTAGAAACTCAGAGTAATAAAATTGATGATCTCCTATTTTCCATCACAAGACTGTTACACTCAATTGACTGTGTTAGTCATTGTACTTTTTGTATTGTTTTTAACTTCTCAGCATAGCACCCGTGGTCCTTTAGAATTGGATTTTTACCTCTCTCAACAGCTCCCATTCCTCAATTCCTGAAATTTATATTTGATGATTCCTGCAGTAAAAATACACTCCCACATCTGTATTTCTTGCCACTTTTGCACATGCATCCATTTCTCTGATAAATGCAAAAGCACATGTACTGTGCCAGGCATAGGGTGAGAGGGCAGGAGACAATGTAAAGAAGGCTGACCAATTCCCTCCTCTTAATCTCTCTGCGGGAGATTTTCCTGAATAAATGATTATAGACAAACATTAAATTATAATTGTTAGTTCAGTTCTCGTGTCCAACTCTTTGTGACCTCATGGCCTGCAGCACTCCAGGCTTGCCTGTCCTTCCTTATCTCCTGGAGCTTGCTCAAACTCACGTCCATTAAGTGGTATAATAAAAAAGGAGAACCAAGTGAGGAAAGGCGGGGATGGGGGTCCTAACATAATGTGTACTTCCCAGAAAAAGTCTTCCCTGAGGAAGTTTTTAACAGTCTGAGGCTTGTAGAAGGCTTGGGATGGACAGATTCTTAGGTATGTTTAAGATTGTTCTTTAATATGCCATTAATTTAGGAGGAGTTTCTGAATTGCCAAGTGCAGTTACAGATGTTACCATCCTTTGAAAGTTCTGGAAATGTTTTAGTATTGGACAACTATTTCACACAAAAGAGGTGAAAACAAAGCATACACTTAAGCATAGAATTAAAGATAACTTTAATTTGTTATTATAATTAATGCATTTATTAAATAGTATCTCATGGTGATAAGCGGAGATGGCAATGGCACCCCACTCCAGTACTCTTGCCTGGAAAATCCCATGGACGGAGAAGCCTGGTGGGCTGCAGTCCATGGGGTCGCTAAGAGTCAGACACAATGAGCGACTTCGCTTTCACATTTCACTTTCATGCATTGGAGAAGGAAATGGCAGCCCACTCCAGGACTCCCATTCTTGCCTGGAGAATCCCAGGGACAGGGGAGCCTGATGGGCTGCCGTCTATGGGGTCGCACAGAGTTGGACACGACTGAAGTGACTTAGCAGCAGCAGCATGGTGATAAGAGAATGAGCCTTCAAATCAGAGATCTGGGGCCAGTCTTTACTTTAACATTACTGTTTTGGGGAACAGGGATCCCCAACCTCCAGGCCATTGATCACTACCTCCTGTCAGATTGGTGGCAGCATTACATTAGAAATAAAGTACATAATAAATACAATGTACTAGAATCATCTCAAAACCATCCCCCCACCTCCAGTCTATGGAAAATTTATCTTCCAGGAAATCAATCCCAGGAACCAAAAAGGTTGGGGACTACTGTTAGGGATGAATCTGAGCCTCACTGAGATTGAATCTATTCATCTGTAAAATGGGAACAGTGACACACACTTAGAGAGCTGTTGAGATAATGTAGATGCAGTATCTATCTATGAACAGCTGGGGCATTGTCAGTCTTCAATACATCATAGTGATTATCATCATTGTTGTTAATTATTATTTGCCAAGGTTCAAAATGAATCAGATTTAGCTTGAGACATAATAATTGTTCTGTAATTCAGTTGTGGAAATGTTATCAAAGTTTAACTATCTCCATACAAAGCCCCCAAGAATTACATTTGTAATTATCATTATCCAAGAATACTTGACTACTGTGTGTGACTTGGAGAATGTGGTAATATATTCTAATTCAATAATTAGAGGTATTGAAGAACCACAGGTTGTGCATAAAAGAACGGGAAATGACTAAATAGCCTTGATTTCGGTAACTTGTATTTATGGTTATGCTCATGTATGTAATTAGGAGCTACTTACTGAAACCAGGAGTGGTGGGAGTTGGTGGTGGAAAGGAGGAGGTGGAGGCTACTTAGAGGGCATGGTCAGCCCTGCTAAAGCTTGAGACCTTCATGGTGTAGGTGACAGAGACAGGAAAATGTCATAAGCAGAAGCGTGATGCAGGCAGGTATGTTTTTTGATGGCTTGCTTGGGAGAAAGAATGGAAGAAGGATGGAATGAAAAGCAGAGAACCCAGCTTTGGGTGCCTTAGCAGACCAGGTGAAAACTGCTGAGGAACTGAACTGATCAGTTCCGTTACAAAGCAATAAAGTACTAAATGATGATGGCCTGAAACAGGTGAAATGAAAAAGAATCCTTATGAGATTTAATTGGCAGTTTTCTGTGTATTTTTTTTTTTTTATGAATTAAAAGGAGCAAAGGTAGTTGTGTTTAAGGAAATGAATGACTTGGAGGTAGTGACAATATTGACAGAAAAACAAGGACAGATTTGGGGGAAAAAAAAATTTCAAGGGTGAAACTCAACCAGACTTGGTGACTAAGAGGATGGGTGGAGGTAAGAGAAAGGACTCACAAATGATCCCTGGGAGGGGCTACCTTTTGAGCAATAGAGCATAGATGAGAAATGTGTTGGGAGGGGAAGTTTACAATTTCTACTCAAATCCAACCTGCTGACTTTGAAGTGCTAATGGGACTGTTGTGGTTATAACAGTCAGATGCTGGGCAATATGTGTCTGTTCTGTAGATGTTTGTCTGGGAGATATCACCTGATGTGTGGCAGCTGACCCTGTGAGTGGCGGTTTTCTCTGAGAAGAGAGCAGTGCCACCCTTAACTTGTCCCTTGCCCTTATTCATCCAAAGAAACGTCTTTCAAAGGGGTCCCTTTTATTACATTATTCCATGTCAGGAACCTCTTTCACATCTTTACTATCTGTTTCTCTTAGAGTCTTGGGAAAACTCCATTCCTGATACCCAGCAGGGTCCTGTGGGGCTCCTGAGCACAAAGCCTCTCTGTGTCCCTCCTTCCTTTGATTAGAGGCCACAGCTTTCATTCAGCCTCCATGACCTTCCCTGAGTTCCAGCAGGCAGATTCAAGCAGTTGTTAATTAGGGAAGGAGGGGATGCAAGACTAGGGAGAAACAAACAGTCTAGAGAAGCACTGGGGCAAGGTCCTGGTTCCCCATCAGTGGATACACACAATATCTTTGAGCTGTTTTGAAGATACTGAAACCCCCTCCAGGTGGGAGAAGTGAAGTGAAAGTCAATCAGTAATGTCTGACTCTTTGGGACCCCATGGACTATACAGTCCACGGAATTCTCCAGGCCAGAATACTGGAGTGGGTAGCCTTTCCCTTCTCCAAGGGATCTTCCCAACCCAGGGATGGAACCCAGGTCTCCTGCATTGCAGGCAGATTCTTTACCAGCTGAGCCACCAGAGAAGCCCTCCAGGTGGGGCAAGTTAATGATTAATGATGGTAGAATGCTCACAAGCATATATATCCCTTTATAACATGAAACTATGAGGGATGCTTACCTCAGTTGGACCTGAAGTTTGATGATGCTGACTCCTATTTACCTCACCACCAACCAACCCATCAGAAGATGTCCATCAGATCATGCCCTCTTTTGAACAATTACTATGAAACTTCTCCATTGGGACATACATTTTGAGGGTATTAGCCTGCTGTGGCTCCCTTTGCCTGGCAACTTCGTAAAGCTATCCTTTTCTACTTCACCCAAAACTATCTCTGAGATTTGCTTCAGCACTGGTGTACAGAGAAGCTGAGTTTTCAGCATCATTCCCAGTTTCCTCTAGTGGCACCAGAATTTTCTTTCCATGATAAAAATCGAATTTATAATCATCTGATTTGGTATTAAAGACTAGTAATTCATTTTCACTGCTCATAGTATATAAACCTCACTTTGTAACATGAAACTATGAGGGGTGCTTACTTCACACAACACCTTCCCTTGTGCCCACAAGGGAAGATCTCACCACCAACTCCTGCACACATCATGCATTTTTACATATCTAACATCCTTGCTCACGATCTTGAACTCACTAAAATATCCCTCATGACCTTGTTTACATGATGAGCTACTATTCAGCTGCCAAGAATCATGTGGACGCCATTTTACATTTTGAAGTTTCCTCTGGCTCCTGAATTCTCACCATTCCCAATTCAACTGTGTGTGTGTGTGCGTGTGTGTGTGTGTGTACTTCTACATATGTGTTCACATTTGCTGACATGTGTGTGAGCTTTTAAAAATATAATCCATTGCCTTTTTCATCTTGTTATTCCACTGCTGACACATAAAAGGCATGTAATAATTGTTTACTGAATTGAATATGGCAGGAATAAATTCAGTAAAATTCTTTGGATGAATATATAAGAAAACAATGACTAAATTAGGTATTCGATTGCTGTGAAGAGACCAATTTACACCAGAGTTTGATTTTTGGAAGTATATGTGGAAATGTTAATTCTTTCCCAAGAAGCTAAAATCTTGAGAGAAACAGCCCCAAGAGGGCTGGGAAAACAACTCTACAAGCACTCTATCACTAAGTGAACTTAAGCCAAGGGAATTTAACTGATGAGAAACAGTGAAATTAGACTTTGCCTATTATTCACAATCACACTTTATCCTGCATAGTAAAGATGAGCTATTGCATCTATGTGAACTTTGGACAGAGCTGATGCTTAAGTTGTAACTGGTGAATTTTAAATAATATTAACTATTTCCTGAAATAGTTGTGTCATAGAAAAAAATAGGCAATTTTTACCTTCATAAACTGAATAGAAAAACATATTTTCCTAGTTAATCTCAAGGACATCTTTACAAGGATCAAATAAAGTATAGAATATAGAAAATTAACATAGAACTTCAATAACAAGAAATTGGCAAAGTAACTCATCACTCTGATTATAAAAATTGTACATATTCATTGTAGAAAATTAGAAGTTATATACACACTTAAAGAATATAAGAAATCACTCAAAATTTTTCCACTCAGAGTAAACAATCATTTTTGACATATCATGGAATTTCCTTCATACAAAATGGTTTTTAGTAGTTGAGGTCACTTCATATATGTTATTTTTATTTTACTTTTTCATTTTGGTATTATTAAGGGGGGTCAGATGGTAAAGAATCTGACTTCAATTCAGGAGACTCAGGTTCGATCCCTCAGTTGGGAAGATCCCCTGAGAAGGGAATGGCTACCCACTCTAGTATTCTTGCCTGGAGAATTCCATGGACAGAGGAGCCTGGGGGCTATAGTCCAGGGAGTTGGAAAGAGTCAGACACTACTGTGCAACTAACACATACTTTACAAAGTGAGTCTGAGTCAGTAAGCTTCCTTCAAAAAAGCTTAAACTTAACAGCTTTTTCATATTTTGTCACACTGTCATTTCTTACTATACTTAATAACATCCAACCTTTTGTGATATTTCCATTTGTTAGCTGTTAAAATTAGGTCACTGTCTTCATTTCTTTGCCGCCTGAGCTTTTTTTTTTTTTAAATACATTATACTCCAAGCTTATGCCTGTAAGTCAGCAGAGAAGACATTATGCAAAGGTCACCAAAACCTTAGTGCCCACATCATAGGATTCTTTGCAGTAACAGAGAAACGATAACTGTAGACTCTAGAATTAGATGTGGCCGGGGCTAAATTTTGTCTTAGAACTGTGATCATGGGCAAGTGATTTAATTCTCTGGGGACCAGTTTTCTCATCTGTAGAGTGGAGATCATGTTTGAAAATGTGATTTTCCTAGGATGGCTGGAGAATTAAATGAGCTCTCTATCTAAAGTGCTCAAAGAAATGCTTGTCTAATTCTCTTTTTTCTTGACTTCTATAATGGTCTAACGGTAATTCCTCCATGTTTTTCTGTTGATAATCTTCAAAGTTCTGTTAACCTAACTCCTTCTAACTGCCCTTGGATGACCCTCTCCTCATATTTCTCATACCTCTCTAGCTGCTCCTTTACTGACCTTTAACAGATTCACTCTCTTCTGGGGCTGCTGCTGCTAAGTCGCTTCAGTTGTGTCCAACTCTATGCGACCCCAGAGACGGCAGCCCACCAGGCTCCCCCGTCTCTGGGATTCTCCAGGCAAGAACACTGGAGTGGGTTGCCATTTCCTTCTCCAATGCCTAAAAGTGAAAAGTGAAAGTGAAGTCGCTCAGTCATGTCTGACTCTTAGTGACCCCATGGACTGCAGCCTACCAGGCTCCTGCGTCCATGAGAGTTTCCAGGCAAGAGTACTGGAGTGGGGTGCCATTGCCTTCTCCATCACTCTCTTCTACTTGCCATTAATTAAAAGTTTTAGTTTCTCAGTGTAGACACCTTTCTTGCCTCACACTCCTCTCTCTGCCCTGTTCTTTTGACTATGCGTTAAGAATTCAACTACCAGCTACGGAAAATTGACTCACAAACATGTTTCTAGCCCAGACCTTTTCTTTGAGTTTCAGACTTTTATTTGATATGGGTGTATTTGCCATCACATGATTGTCTATTTGACATCTCCCCTCGTGTCCGACTCTATGTAGCCCCATGGACTGTAGCCAGCCATGTTCCTCTCCGTGAAATTTTCCAGGCAAGAATACTGGAGTGGGTTGCCATGCCCTCCTCCAAGGGATCGTCCCCACCCACAGACCAAACCCAAGTCTCTCTTGTCTCCTGCATTGGCATGCAGATTCTTTACCACTAGCTCCACCTGGAAAGCCCATTTGGTTCCCAAAGGCACCAAAAATTCAACATGGCTCCAAAATGACATTTTGATCTTCCCGATCTTACTCCTTTTCAGTATCACTTGGGCATCACTCTTAACCCCTTCTCTCCCATCCTTATCTGCTGCTGCTAAGTCGCTTCAGTTGTGTCCGATTCTGTGAGACCCCACAGACAGCAGCCCACCAGGCTCCTCTGTCCCTGGGATTCTCCAGGCAAGAGTACTGGAGTGGGTTGCCATTACCTTCTCCACAATCCTTATCTAATCTGTCATTAATGGTTGATTTTATCTCCTGAGTAGTCCAAACTACCACCATCACTTACTTGAAATTTTAGTAGTGCCCTATTCTCTCCATCAGAGAAGGCAATGGCACCCCACTCCAGTACTCTTGCCTGGAAAATCCCATAGATGGAGGAGCCTGGTGGGCTGCAGTCCATGGGGTCGCTAAGAGTCGGACATGACTGAGCGACTTCACTTTCACTTTTCACTTTTGTTCATTGGAGAAGGAAATGGCAACCCACCCCAGTGTTCTTGCCTGGAGAATCCCAGGAACGGGGGAGTCTGGTGGGCTGCCGTCTATGGGGTCACACAGAGTCGGACATGACTGAAGTGACTTAGCAGAACCTTAGCATTCTCTCCATTCCCTAAGTGTGGTCACAAAACTCCAGCCATACTGAATTTTTCTTTATACAAATATGATTGGGTCACATTCCTGCTTTAAAAATTCCCTTGGTTTCCTGGTATTTAAGGATAAAGAAGGGTGGTGGTAGATGACAATCTCTTTAGCAAAACACCTAAGACACACTCCCTCAGTGTGTCCTTCCAGTTACACCTTTTACAGCCCTTTTCCCTTCTCTTCCTTCCTCTTCCCTCAGCTTTAATACTCAGTCGCCCTAAGATCCCTTTCTGTTTCACATCTTTATGTTTTTGTTCGTGTAACATCCTCTGCTTAGAATGCCTTTTTCCATGCCCTAACTTACCCAGCAGATACCCTAACCTTCATTTAAGTCTCAAAACAAAGGTTACCCCCTGATCTAAACCAATTGATTACTTTTCCCTCTGACCCTTCTGTGCATGGCCAAAATTTAATTATGCCATTGCAACACTTTATTCTGCTTATTTATTTATAGGCCTTATGTTCGTCTACTAGATGGGACCCATCACTTCATGGCAAATAGGTGGGGAAACAATGGAAACAGTAGCAGATCTTATTTTCTTGGGCTCCAAAAATCACTGCAGGTAGTTTCTGCAGTCTTGAAATTAAAAGATAATTGTTCCTTGGAAGAAAAGCTATGACCCAACTAGACAGCATGTTAAAAGCAGAGACATTACTTTGCCAACAAAGGTCTGTCTAGTCAAAGGTATGGTTTTTCCAGTAGTCACATATGAATGTGAGAGTTGGACCATAAAGAAGGCTGAATCCTGAAGAACTGATGCTTTCAAACTGTGAAGAAGACTCTTCAGAGTCCCTTGGACTTCAAGGAGACCAAACCGGTCAATCCTAAAGGAAATCAATCCTGAATATTCATTGGAAGGACTGATGCTGAAGCTGAAACTCCAATATTTTGGCTACTTGATGCAAAGAGCTAACTAATTGGAAAAGACCCTGATGCTGGGAATGGTTGAGGGCAGGAGGAGAAGGGGACGACAGAGGATGAGATGGTTGGATGGCATCACTGACTTAATGGACATAAGTTTGAGCAAGCTCCAGGAGACAGTGAAGGGCGGGAAAGCCTGGTGTGCTGTAGGTTGCAAAGAGTCAGACACAATTTAGTGACTGAACTACAGCAATAACTATAAAGTTAAATTTCATGATGATAACATGTAAAAGAAAACCCAGCATAGGGCTGAGTACAAGGTAATAAGAAAAGCTAACAGCTATTCTACTCTTAGTAAGTATAAGGCAGTTTGCAATACTTTACAAGTTTTAAATTATCTAACTTTAAAAGTTCTATCAGAAAGGTGGTATTAACAGATGAAGGAGAGACACAGTAAATGGTGCCTTCAGACTTTGAAATCAGAAGAAACCGGCCCTCAATTTTAGCCTTTCAGTATAGGTACTTAAAATATTTGCTGAATGAATTACTGAATTTCTTTCTAGTGTAGTCTTTCTAGTGTAGTATCTTTGGTGTCTCTTCCACCTTGATAGAAACTAAACTGAACCAGGAAACTAGGCTTAAGGTATTTAGGATACTTGGTGACTGCCCTCATGTCACATGTGATGGACACAGAGCTGAGGGTGTCCCAGTTCTGCTGCAGGGAGTTTTATTTCCTGGTTGAGGAAGTTCTTTCCTTCTTCTGTCTCTTCCGCTGGACTTGAACAAAGAAGATGGTTATCCCAGTTGTCATTGGCAGCTATTTTGCCACCATGAAGGGAGCCAGAGGGAGGACAAAATTAACTCAGAGAAGAGAGCCAAGAGCATTGCCAAGACCGAATTGAAGACTCCGTATACCAAACCTGGATCCTGGCTCATTTCTATAGTCCTGTTCCTATAAGGTGATTCTTATGTTTTAAGCCCACTTAAGGAGACTCCTGATTCTGGCAGCATGTCATTTCCAAGCTGCTATGGTTTTGCAACAGCTAGCATTTCTTGAGTGCTTACTATTTGACATTTACAGCTCTGAGAGCAATAAACCACAAGGTAGGTGCTATTATTAGCCTCAGTGTACAGGAGGAAGCTAAGACTTTGAAAGCTTCATTAATTAGTCTTGCTCACATCACTAGTAAGCACTTCAGTTGTAATCCAAACCTGGGTTTTTCCTACTCCACCCTCCTCCATTAGCAGCATGGTTCTCAGTTTGACAGAAACTCACTTTGTAGGCAGCTACAGCATGCCCGTTCCTCAGTAACTCACTTCCAAGTAACTGAGGCACTGGCAGAAGCTTTCCCTCTAGATTTACATTCTCTAGAATGTAAATTTAGAATGTAAATTTACATTCTCTTTTTCCCGCCTCCTCCCACACCTGGCTGGTAGGGGGTGGGGGTGGGTGAAGGTGGGTTGTGGGAATTTAGTTCCCAGACCAAGAATTGAATCTTGACCAAGGCAGTGAAAATACAGAGTCCTAACCCCTAGACTACCAGGGAATTCCCTTATCTCACATGCTGATTACAGAGATAAGGTTCACTTTTAACAGCATATTGGGATACAGAGTTCAGTGTTAGGTAGATCAGATCAGTCGCTCAGTCGTGTCCGACTCTTTGCAACTCCATGAATAGCAGCACGCCAGGCCTCCCTGTCTATCACCAACTCCCAGAGTGATGCCATCCAGCCATCTCATCCTCTGTTGTCCCCTTCTCCTCTTGCCCCCAATCCTTCCCAACATCAGAGTCTTCTCCAACGAGTCAACTCTTCGCATGAGGTGGCCAAAGTACTGGAGTTTCAGCTTTAGCATCATTCTTTCCAAAGAAATTCCAGGGCTGATCTCCTTCAGAATGGACTGGTTGGATCTCCTTGCAGTCCAAGGGACTCTCAAGAGTCTTCTCCAACACCACAGTTCAAAAGCATCAATTCTTGGGCGCTCAGCCTTCTTCACAGTCCATCTCTCAGATCCATACATGACCACAGGAAAAACCATAGCCTTGACTAGACGGACCTTTGTTGGCAAAGTAATGTCTCTGCTTTTGAATATGTGATCTAGGTTGGTCATAACTTTCCTTCCAAGGAGTAAGCGTCTTTTAATTTCATGGCTGCAGTTACCATCTGTAGTGATTTTGGAGCCCAGAAAAATAGTCTGACACTGTTTCCACTGTTTCCCCATCTATTTCCCATGAAGTGATGGGACCAGAGGCCATGATCTTTGTTTTCTGAATGTTGAGCTTCAAGTCAACATTTTCACTCTCCACTTTCACTTTCATCAAGAGGCTTTTGAGTTCCTCTTCACTCTCTGCCATAAGGGTGGTGTTATCTGCATATCTGAAGTTATTGATATTTCTCCCAGCAATCTTGATTCCAGCTTGTGTTTCTTCCAGTCCAGCGTTTCTCATGATGTACTCTGTATAGAAGTTAAATAAACAGGGTGACAATATACAGCCTTGACGTACTCCTTTTCCTATTTGGAACCAGTCTGTTGTTCCATGTCCAGTTCTAACTGTGGCTTCCTGACCTGCATACAGATTTCTCAAGAGGCAAATCAGGTGGTCTGGTATTCCCATCTCTTTCAGAATTTTCCACAGTTTCTTGTGATCCACACAGTCAAAGGCTTTGGCATAGTCAATAAAGCAGAAAGAGATGTTTTTCTGGAACTCTCTTGCTTTTTCCATGATCCAGAGGAGTGTTGGCAATTTGATCTCTGGTTCCTCTGCCTTTTCTAAAACCAGCTTGAACATCAGGAAGTTCATGGTTCGCATATTGCTGAAGCCTGGCTTGGAGAATTTTGAGCATTACTTTACTAGCGTGTGAGATGAGTGCAATTGTACGGTAGTTTGAGCATTCTTTGGCATTGCCTTTCTTTGGGATTGGAATGAAAACTGACCTTTTCCAGTCCTGTGGCCACTGCTGAGTTTTCCAAATTTGCTGGCAAGGTAACTGTAAAGAAGTGAAGTGAAGTGAATTGAAGTTGCTCAGTGGTGTCTGACTCTTTGTGACCCCATGGACTGTAGCCTACCAGGCTCCTTAGTCCATAGAATTTTCCAGGCAAGAGTACTGGAGTGGTAAGAAGATGGTGGTAAAGACTCAAGCAAGAAGAGTTTTGAAGGTGAGGCCGCTATTTACCTAGGTGATGCCGATGGCAATTTATATAAATTCTGGAAACTCATGGGGAAAATAATCATGAACATTAATAAAGTTCTAAGGTCAATGCTGGGAGAAATGAGTGATTCATACATAATCTTCCTTGGGGAGAATATGCCAATGTCGTATTTTCTTCCCTTTTTTCTTCCTTCTTTCTGGTCTCACTGGGTCTTTTTTTGTTGTACAAAGGCTTTGTCTAGTTGCGGTAAGTGAGGGCTACTCTTTGTTGTGGTGCACAAGCTTCTCATTGTGGTGGCTTCTCTTGTTGTGGAGCGTGGGCTGTGGACACATGGGCTCAGTAGTTGGGACTCATGGGCTCTAGAGCTTGGGTTCATTCATTGTGATGCACAGGCTTTAGCTGCCCCCAGCATGTGGAATCTTCCCAGACCAGAGACCGAACCTGTATCCCCTGCATTCTCGCCCACTCTACCATGAGGGAAGCCCTTATATTTTCAATATAAGTTTTAAATAAAGCTTGAGATTATAAAATGCAACCAGTACACAGAAATTAAAATCAGACTAAAACAAGTCAAAGTCTTGTATTCTGTTTTTTTCTGACTCTGTGACTTTTGCTTTAGCATGAATCTGTCTTATGTGTGCTGAAAAGAATTTCCAAGCATCATGTCTGAATTACGCTTTCAAAAAGCCAATCCAGGAATCTATTTTATCAGTCTTGCCTCTTGCAACAATTTATATTTGTTCTTAAGCATGGATCTTTTGGTTCTGATCTGATTTTTTTTTTTTTAGAGTGTTGAAAGGAGGAAAATACGCGCCTAGACCAACTGTTTGTCTTCATAGAGCTGCTCTTTAACTGGTGTGACTAAATCAGATGAAGTGGCCTCATGCAGACACTCTGACACAAAGAATTTCAGAGCCACCTCTAATGACAGCATTTACTTTTAATACAGAGAGTGTGAGAACAGAAACATAATGTTTATTAGCAGCCCTTACTAAAACAGTCACTCAAAGAAAGAGCAAAGAAGATGAAAACGGGAAGTCCTCAGCTAAGAGCTCCCGTTTTCTTGTGAAATTAATTCACATTATTGGGTGTGCTGCCTTGAATGAATTTCCTTCCTTTTACACTCCCACTTAGCTTTCCTTTAAGTGTCAAATGAAGCGGGTGGTGGAAAATGCGGTGCACCAGTCATTTTGACATTCCTTTGCAAATTAGTCAGGCTTTGATAGTACAGGTCGGCTCCACCAAGCAGGGGGGCTTTCAGCTTTGGGAGTCTGGCAGCAGTTCAAGAGCAATGCGTTGCTTTGAACTCACTTGTTAGCCGTGCAAAATAAACACCATCCACCTTGCAATAAAAAAGCATCAGCAGGAGAAAAAAGAGAACATTCTAAACCCCTCCCTGGAGACTTCAAAACCCTCTCTGGGGCTTCTAAATTAGGACAGGAAAAAGAAGGCCTGCTTGTGAAAAGAAAGGAGCGGGGGGAAAGAACCATCCTACAACAAACACACACACACAAAATTACAATCACTGAGAACTAATTATGTTTTCATGATCACAAATGCATTGAGAGTTTGAAAGCTCACGGACGCATCCTGATGCTGCTATAAAATGTTTCCTGGCTAATTATTTGCCAGTACAACTGTTCACTTCCTGTGGTGGATTTATGCTAAATCCTGTTATTAGTCTTGCTCTGCAATTGCCATTGTCTATGACTAGAAGCAAGGCTGAAAGGCTACAGTCGGCCTTTTATTACACAACATGTGAATGGAGATTTGACCCAATGTCCGACCACTTCCCTCCTTTGGTTTTTATGTGAAGCCCCTGGGCCTTTCCCTATAAATCACCAGGTTCCAATGAACTTTTACTCTTTTTTCTCTCCTTTCAACTCCTCTACTGTGTGTGTGAGTGCGTGCGCACACTTGAAAAATAAACCACACAATTTCTTTATTCTCATTAACAGTCGTTAAAACCTTTTCATCATATGCCATTTCTACAGTTCTTGCTTTAAAAAAATGAGCCCAATTTTTGATGACTTGAGTGGTTGAAACTGGGAATGGTAAAAAATACTTTCAAGAAAGAAAATTTACATTTCAGCAAGGTTGTAATTTTAAATAAATATAATGTGTGAACTATCATAGTAGGTACAGTAAAAATTAAAAGCTTTCTGTAGAAGTCCAAGTAATTATTTTCTAGAATACTTGATATTTTGGGCATCTTAAGCAGTCTTGGTAACAACTTCAGTATAATGTTTTTCTTCAGATAAAATTAATACAAATATTGTGAATCATCGCAAAGAAATGTTCTCAAATATAGTTTGTACTATTCTATATCTCCAAAATATAAATATAGTATTCTTGTCTTGTGGTACTACTATATTCAAGGATATATTCTATATTTAAAAGTTATTCTCACATTTAGAAATGAAACCTTAAAGATTTATGAAAACTATAGGTTTTTAAGAGCAAAGTAGATTATGAGAGTGAAAAAAAATTGGAGTGGTAACAGGACTTGATTTTCAAGTTATTTACTCCATTTTTTCAGCTTTTAATGGTTGCATACACTTCCTTATTATGCATTCTTTCTTTAAATTTTTAAAATCACAATTGCATCAACAAATATCTGTAAATATTCACAGGAATCATTCTTGTGGACTTTTAAATTTTCTCACAGATCTTTTTCTAATGTTCATGTAGACATTTGATATTAATCACTCTGAAAATTTTATCTTAATTGCAAATATTCTTTGTCCCAGAAATTTTGTTTTTAGGAATCAATCTTGTTAGAAAATTTCATCTAATTTCCTCAAATATTTTCTGTCCAGACTTCTCTAAAATTATAAAATTGTAGGCAACCCAAATAGATATCAGATATCAGGGAGAGTTAAATAAATGACACCATACCAAACTATGGTATACTACATAGCCATAAAAAGAAAGAAAGAAAAAAAAGGAAGAGAGAGAAAGAAAAGGGTCAATGTTGCATGGAAGATGGATGCATGGAAAGATGTCCATAATCATTTAAAAATATATTTATTTATTTTTGGTTGTGGCATGTAGGATCCCTCGTTTTGGCTCACAGGCTTCTTTCTAGTTGTGGCACTCAACCTCAGTAGTTGCAGAGCAAGGGCTTAGTTGTGGCATGTGTTCCCTGGCCAGGGATTGAACCCACGCCCCCTGCATCAGAAGGCAGATTCTTAACCACTGGACCACCAGGGAAGTCCCCATGATCATTTTTGAATGAAAAGAGTAAGAAGCAAATAATATGTATAGAATAATATCATTCTATATCATACAGCTATACAAGCATATGTAAACAGAAGAATGTCAAAAGACTATGTACCAGCACATGAAAAGATTGTTCCTGGGGACACAGGTAAGAAGGTGGGGGGTACCATTTTCACTATTTGCCTTGTGTAAAAATGTATTGCTTATTTAGAAATTTTTTTAAACTAATAGGTATTATTATTAGGGCTTCCCTGGTGGCTCAGTGGTAAAGAATTCACCTGCAATGCAGGAGATGTGGGTTCGATCCCTGGGTCAGGGACATCTGCCGGGGGAGGGCATGACAATCCACACCAGTATTCTTGTCTGGAGAATCCCATGGACAGAGGAACCTGGCGGGCTATAGTCCATGAGACTGCAAAAAGAGCTGGACACAATTTAGCGACTAAACAACAGCAATCACAGGCCTTTGCATCTTTGATGTGTGTCTGTGGCTGGTGTCAGCAAATCTTTTGTATCATCAGTAATATTTTAGTTTTGTTGTGTGAGGCATCTATAAGGAGGAAATGCTTCCTGGGGCACATCCTCTCTCTGAGGCAGACTGTAGATACTGTCTAATACTGGCCTAACTTCTCCTTCACTCTTCTTCCCTTCTAATAAAGAGTGGAAAAGGGTACTAAGAATACTGGCTGCAATAGACCTGAACTTCTGAGGGCATGTGAGTGTCTCCTCTACACTCAGAATGGAGCTCTGGAGGAAGTCTGGATGAATTAACTGCATCACTTCACTGCCTTCCATTACAGTCCATTACCTCAGAGTCTATTGTGTCACACTCCTCCACCTCTACACACGCACACACTAACTTCCTCCCCTTCTTCTTCTGAAGGTGCAAAATTCCTAATCCGATCCCTGTATACAGTATGTCTGGAGAGGATGGTGCATCTAAGTCGAGGACCCTATAACATGAACTGAGGAAAGAACTCAGGCATTAACCCTGTATCTTGGCATTTTCTTCTTCATAGAAATTTTACACATTTTAAAACAGAAACTTGCCTTTACCAGGGTTCACAGGCGTGAAAAATAAATGCCTATCATGTTACCTAGTTCGTGGTGTTCAATCAACAAAGTAAAAGTGTTAGTCACTCAGTAGTGTCTGACTCTCTGCGACCAGATGGACTGTAGCCCGCCAGGCGCCTCTGTCCATGGGATTTCCTAGGCAAGAATACTGGAGTGGGTTGCCATTTCCTTCTCCAGGGAATCTTCCCAACCCAGGGTTCAAACCTGGGTCTCATGTACCGTACGCAGATTCTTTACCGAAGCCCAAACAAATAATGAAACAAATACTAATATTACAAATGGCAGCTATCATTAGTTTTTGTTTGTTTGTTTGTTTTTGGTTTTTTTTTGCTGCAGAGTTTCCCTGGGTTCTTAGCAAACAGGTCTGGGATCTGGAATTTTCTTTATTCTGTCTCAACTATATACTTTGCCCAAGGGCTGCACATTATAGTAGTCACGCCTCGTCCATGGGGGCTGTCTTCCAAGAGCCTCCACGGATGCCTGAAACTGTGGATAGGACTGACTCTACGTATGTTTTTCCTTATACATATACACTTACGTTAGAATTTAATTTATAAATTAGTAAGAGATTAACAAAAATAGCTAATAAAACAATAATTCTGACAATAAACTCTAATAAACTAAACACTCATCACGCACCGGGATTGCAAGTTTTGCTGTCTGAGGTGTGACAGCAAAGCTAGCATGATTTTTTTTTTCCTTCTTCATGATTTGATGAATAGATTTATTCTTAGCAACCTCAGCATATAATTCTTTTCTTTCCTTATTAAGTCAAGAACTTTTAGCTTTTTGCTTACAAGAAACACTTTTGATGACTTCTCTTTGGCATACCCAAACTGCCAGTGTCACTAATCTGGGACCATTATTAAGTAAAAGAAGGGTTACTTGAACATAAGACAGTTCACAATCTATCCGATAACCAAGATGGATACTAAGTTACTTAAGGGGCAAAGCGGGTATGTTGGGGGAGGGAACACCAGACAGTGGAATGAGTCTCAGGGGCGCCCAGCAGAATAGCACAAGATTTATCACACTACTCAAAATGGTGTGAAGTTAACACAGGCCAATTATTTACTTCTGGAACTTTTCATTTAATATTTTCAGGCTGTGCTTGACCTAAGGGAACTGAAACTATGGGAAGAAAAATTACTACTGTATGTCTACTACTGTTTATAAGTAACAGTGTCAATATATGCTCTTATGGTGAATTGTGTAAAGTTACTTCGGTGAATCCCACCAAGTGAACTAGGTAGCTTCATTCCTAATCCCTTTAACCTTGGAAAGATCACAATAACCCCTGAATATGGTTGGTGGAAAATATCTTCCCTAGAATACTTTCTTGGTGCCAAAATATTTTCTATGGGGAGTGAGAATGAGTGGCAGTACATGAACCCATTAACATCACGGTAGAAGCTGGTTCCAGAGAAGGCAATGACAACCCACTCCAGTACTCTTGCCTGGAAAATCCCATGGACGGAGGAGCCTGGTAGGCTGCAGTCCATGGGGCCGCTAAGAGTTGGAGATGTCTGAACTACTTCGCTTTCACTTTTCACTTTCATGCATTGAATAAGGAAATGGCAACCCACTCCAGTGTTCTTGCCTGGAGAATCCCAGGGATGAGGGAGCCTGGTGGGCTGCCGTCTATGGGGTTGCACAGAGTTAGACATGACTGAAGTGACTTAGCAGCAGCAGCAGTAGAAGCTGGTTCATGAGACTAGATTTAGGAAGTTGGAAACCAGGAAAAAAAGTAACAGGTTCTCATGGACGTCCGTTGCTTAGTAGGTGCATGTGTAGAGCACAGAGGTATAACCGACAGACCTGGCTTGGTGGAATCTAGCTGTAACACTTCCTTGTTATATGATCTAGTGTCCCTAATGCAATCTCTGTTCCTTCACTTGTGAAAAAAGAGCAATGATACCCAACACTGTTGCTGTGAGAATAAAATGTGAAAGGCTTTTTTATTTTTAAGTTGCAGAAGACATCTGGTAAATATTAACCACTTTTGTTGTTCTGTTGAGCTTGGTGCCTTGTATACAGTGTTCTAGCTTTGATTGAGAAGATAGGTACTCAAGAATCAACTGTATTTCAGATATTATAAATATGAAAACCCAATATTTATAAATAGATGGATGACAGAGTGATTGGTTATATAGGAGCTAGTGGTCTGATAGGGAAATCAGATGACTACTTTATGCATCAGTGTGAAGAGAGCTATGGGCAAGCACATAATTTGGGGGCAAAAGCATAGACTGAGGAAAAGATATCTCGAGGACAAGACCTTTGAAGATAAAGTACTACCCAGAAACTGAAAGGAAAAAGAAAGGATCAGTATAGTAAAGATTTTATGTGTTGTGAGCAGTGGCAAAAATCAAGGATATTACATGAGAGTAAAAATTTCTACAAATTTTGCATTGATACAATTTAAAATAATACTAATAAAGTAAGTTTTTTGTAATACAGGTCTACCAACAAGGAGAATACAATTCCTTTTTGGGGGAGGTTGATAATGTTTCACATAATTAGGGTTCAAAATTAGTTATCTATCTTCAAAATTGATTGTAATGGTATATGTGATACACAAATGATGATTGGTAAAATGTATGGTACGAGATGGTATGGTATGAGATTTTATATATTTCATCTTTGAAAATGTCCTTTCAGACATATGTATCCATTAGCATCTAACTTCAACTAAGTGAGTGTATTCATCTTTTAGAAGGCATTTATAGAATTCTGTTAGAGTCATCTCTTGATATTTGCATTAACTTCCAATAGAATGCTATACAGGATTTCCTTAATTACACATTTAAATGAATTTTGAAATCTGGAAATTTCCTTCAGATTTACATTATGTTGGAAAATGTTACTGGAGGTCAGAAGCTATATTCACAACACATGTGTGTGCAAATGGAGATCTCACTCCTTTCTTTAACCTTCAGCAGCTTTGACACTTCAGCAGCCTCGACATTACTTGTGATTCAAACAGTGTTAGTTTTTGTCAAAATGCCTTTATTGTAGTACAAGTTTCTCTGATAGTGCTGATTTGACTTGTAAGTGTAGCCTGAGTTCATAAAGAGGCAAAATCAATTTTATAGCAAAAACTAATTTCTAAGACCATTCAGTCTTTGATAATAGTGGTTGAGGGTAAATTCTTTCAGAAAAAATTTCATCTTGGCCCTGAACTAAAAAAAAAAAAAAAAAAATTACAATTAAATTTTCTCACTGCTAAATCAATAAGCTATTGTGCTTAGGGCAAGTCAGAATATTCATCTTTTATTTCTAACAAGAATTCATGGGACCAATGATGTTGGTTAGCCCACAGAGTGAAGGAAATTTGCTGTCATCACCACTGGTTCAAAACCACACAGTAGATTAATGTATTTTCTGCTGATGAATAATCATGGGCTTTAAACACTTTGCATTGTCACAAACTTTTAAAATTTGTCCATAAGCATTTTCTGTTGTTTACAGTTTTACTACCATTAGTTTTAAAACATCTTAGCAGATTCCACTTCATGTTGTATGGAATTAATATTTTGTTAACATCTTTCAGAACATTCTTGCCTATAGTTTTTAAATGCAGACTATTCATACTGGCTACTTCTTCGGTCTGGCTGACCATTGTCAATATTATCAATATTGACAATAGCTTTAACATCTGTCAATTCATAAAGAGTCAGAGAAAACTATTCAAAATCATGTGCCTTGTATTTTAATTGGCTATTGATGCTTCTCTCAATGTCCTCAAGTCTTTACCCAAGAATTCTCACCAATAGACTACTAGTCTAAAGAATTTTTTTCTTCCTCTGGACATGTTTGTTTAGTTAGTGTGTCAAACATGATTTAATCACATCACCATCAGTAAACAGGTTTCCTTGAATGGCTAACAAATGTAAATTTTTTGGTTGCAGCTCATTTTAACCCTTCATTTTGGTGAAGAAATTGTACTGCTAAGTCTGCTACTGCTAAGTTGCTTCAGTCGTGTCCAACTCTGTGCGACCCCAGAGACGGCAGCCCACCAGGCTCCCTCGTCCCTGGGATTCTCCAGGCAAGAACAATGGAGTGGGTTGTCATTTCCTTCTCCAGTGCATGAAAGTGAAAAGTGAAAGTGAAGTCGCTCAGTCATGTCCGACTCTTAGCGACCCCATGGACTGCAGCCCACCAGGCTCCTCTGTCCATGGGAGTTTCCAGGCAAGAGTACTGGAGTTGGTTGCCATTGCCTTCTCCAGAAATTGTACTAAGATGAAATATTTTAACTTTTCTAATTGTCCCAACCTCTGTTCTCCTTCAAGTTGGAAATTTTGAAATGAGTGCTTGGTCTTGTGGTGTTGAAGTACATTGTATTCTGTTAGCATAGCCATGCTGTGTTTGCATAATAAGCACAATGCTTTAACCATCCAATTCCATACCAAAATAATCCACATTCAATTGTGCCTTGAAAGTGTGACACTCAAAATCCACTTTTTAGGGGCTTCCCTAGTGGTCCAGTGGTTAAACATCTGCCTTGCAATGCAGGGAATGTGAGTTCAACGCTTGGTTGGGGAACCAACCTAAGAGTAGACCCTGCTCGCCTCAAGTAGAAAAAACCCATGCGCAGCTATGAAGATCCACCACAAACAAAAATAAATAAATAAACAAAATAAAATGAGATGCAGTACAGTGACACGCATGATCCTAGAAACACTCTTGAGTTATAACTGAGTCACTGTTGTTTATATTGTGCTTGCTGCTGCTGCTGCTAAGTCACTTCAGTCGTGTCCGACTCTGTGTGATCCCACAGACGGAAGCCCACCAGGCTCCCCTGTCCCTGGGATTCTCCAGGCAAGAATACTGGAGTGGGTTGCCATTTCCTTCCCCAATGCATGAAAGTGAAAAGTGAAAGTGAAGTCGCTCAGTCGGGTCCGACTCTTAGCGACCCCATGGACTGAAGCCTACCAGGATCCTCCATCCATGAGATTTTCCAGGCAAAAGTACTGGGGTGGGGTGCCATTGCCTTCCCCGATATTGTGCTTAGGAGTAGTGTAAAACCAATGAGTTCACCACTTGACTCTGTTGGGACTATCTGACTGTGCTGTTGTGACATGAAAGCAGACAGATGATGTAGAAATTAATGAGAGTAGCTGTGTGCCAATAAAACTGCATTTACAGTCTAAATTTTGACTTTCATAAAATATTTATCTGTCCCAAAATGTTATTCTATTTTTTTTTTTTTGAGTTTTTAAAACTATTTAAAAATTAAAACCCATCCTTGGTTCATAGGCTTTATAAAACAGGTGGTAGTCTGGATTTGGTCTTCATGCTTAGTTTGCCAATCTCCAACCTAGAATAGTGCCTGGTATATAGTAAGTGGGCTTCCCTGGTAGCTCATTTGGTAAAGAATCTGCCTGTATTACAGGAGACCTGGGTTCTATCCCTGGGTTGGGGAGTTTCCCTGGAGAAGGAAATGGCAACACCCTCCAGTATTCTTGCCTGGAGAATTCCATGAATAGAGGAGCCTTGTGAGCCACAGTTCATAGGGTCACAAAGAGTCTGACATGACTGAGCAACTAAACCATCACCACATATAGTAAGTATTCAATCCAAATATTTGTGATTTAGTGGATAGTTTGCAGACTATAGTGTACTTATGAATCATATTCACTTACTCAAATAGGAATTTCTGATATTAACCCTCATAATTTGACTGAGTGGTTCAGGAAGCCCACAGAGCTGCATTTTTAACGAGTACCCTTGGCCATCCGTTACTGGCAGTCCTTAGCCCATTCGTTAGAAAAATTCCTGTTTCTTAATTTCTTTAAACCTCTCTGATAATTTTCTTCCTTAACTGTACTTTAATTAACTCTTAAAACAAAAATTGATATGCCTTACTTTTTTTGATATTGAAAAATCCAACTTATACTTGAATTAGTTACCTTCTGAGTAGAAAATGTGCAAATGTTATGAGATGAAGTGAATGTAATTACCAAAAATTAAAAAAAAAACACTTTTAAGTCTCAAGATGGAATGGCAAATTCCTTCAAACTTGAAAACTCATCAGCCTCCGTTAGGTCTGGGCAAACACCTGCAAAATTCTTACACCCTATTAGGGATATTTACCAAACTTTATATATTTGCTTTCCACACTATAGGTTTATGAAATGGTAAACCATTTCAGATATTGTGAGATGCATGAGTCAAATCCTATTTGCAAATCTGTTTGCTCCTAACTTCAAATTACAGTGCTTTATGCATGTGGATAATATGACATACATTGACTAGAACTTGTGAAATTAGGTATCTAAAGTACCATACAAATGTGGTATTTTATAAAAATACGTTAGGTGGATAATGGATACCTAAGTGGACAATGTCAGAAATCTTTGTTTCCAATAGGCCTTAATGATCACACATTTCACTAAGAAATCTGTACTCATATCATTAGCATATATAGGGTTTAACTATTGCTAAGAGATCAGACTAAATGCTGAAATTTTATAATTTCATTTGAATTTATTTTCCCTGAATATCTACTTGAGATTCTGAGGTCAAAACTGATGATATAGGTCAAGTAATTTCTAACTATGCATACAGAAAGAATATTCATATGTCTCAAAAATTTAAAGAAAAAAAGGTAGAGATTTTATACTCAGGACCAAATTAGGTATAATGTGTCTTGTATTATATTGAAGTAAGTATTGGAATAAGTTAGAAAATTGAAGGCAGTCCTAGAAATGGTGGTGAACAGTACTTTCACAGAAGAAAAGATCATGACATTTATGTATTTAAATCACTTAGCTCTAAATTTTCATGCAACCAGTACAAGGAGAACTATAATAAACTTTCATATGTGTTTGAATTAGACAAAGCATTTACATTAATTTTGGGTGATTGATTAGAATTAACTCAGAAGTAAGTGCTGAAAATCAATGACACCATTAAAAATGATAAAGTTGACTCTCCATCTTCAGTTCAGTTCAGTCACCCAGTCGTGTCCGACTCTTTGTGACCCTATGAATCCCAGCACACCAGGTCTCCCTGTCCGTCACCAACTCCCGGAGTTCACTCAGACTCATGTCCATTGAGTCAGTGATGCTATCCAGCCATCTCATCCTCTGTCGTCCCCTTCTCCTCTTGCCCCCAATCCCTCCCAGCATCAGAGTCCTTTGCAATGAGTCAACTCTTCGCATGAGGTGGCCAAAGTACTGGAGTTTCAGCTTTAGCATCATTCCCTCCAAAGAAATCCCAGGGCTGATCTCCTTCAGAATGGACTGGTTGGATCTCCTTGCAGTCCAAGGGACTCTCAAGAGTCTTCTCCAGCACCACAGTTCAAAAGCATCAATTCTTTGGCACTCAGCTTTCTTCACAGTCCAGCTCTCACATGACTACTGGAAAAACCATAACCTTGACTAGACGAACCTTTGTTGGCAAAGTAATGTCTCTGCTTTTGAATAGGCTATCTAGGTTGGTCATAACTTTCCTTCCAAGGAGTAACTGTCTTTTAATTTCATGGCTGCAGCCACCATCTGCAGTGATTTTTGAGCCCCAAAAATAAAGTCTGACACTGTTTCCACTGTTTCCACTTCTATTTCCCATGAAGTGATGGGACCAGATGCCATGATCTTCATTTCCTGAATGTTGAGCTTTAAGCCAACTTTTTTACTCTCCCATCTCCAGCTTAGTGACTTCTAAACTAGAGTAGCTGGATTGTAGTTATATGAAGATTGATAATTCATGAGAGGTAAACTTGGACAGTTACATGTTATATTGACAGTTAATGTATTGGAGGAGATTGTGAAGACTATGTATAATTCCTGCTCACTACGAAACTGATAGAATTACATTAAACTTACAACCTATGTCAGGCAGATATTGTGTGTTTGTGTTAGTCACTCAATCACATTCAACTCTTTGAGAAACCATGGACTTAAGCTTGCCAGGCTCCTCTGTCCATGGAATTCTCCAGGCAAGAATACTGAAGTGGGTTGCCATTCCCTTCTCCAGGGCATCTTCCCAACCCAGGGATCGAATCTGGGTCTCCCACATTGCAGGCAGATTCTTTACCGTTTGAGCCACCAAGGAAGCCCCAGGCAGATATTACTGAAATGGCACCCCACCCCAGTACTTTTGCCTGGAAAATCCCATGGACGGAGGATCCTGGTGGGCTCCAGTCCATGGGGTCGCTAAGAGTCGGACACGACTGAGCGACTTCACTTTCACTTTTCATTTTCATGCATTGGGGAAGGAAATGGTAACCCACTCCAGTATTCTTGCCTGGAGAATCCCAGGGACGAGGGAACCTGGTGGGCTTCCGTCTATGGGGTCGCACAGAGTCGGACACGACTGAAGCGACTTAGTAGCAGTAGCAAAAAGCTCATAGAAGTTAGGTTACTTGTTCAAGGTCACATATAAGACATAGGACCTGGATCTAAAGCTCCTCTTTCCATTATATGCTATTAAAAGTCTGCTTTTTTGACCTTTACTTTGGATTACTTTATCAAATTCAGTTATTTCGGTGGATAAAAAAGTTTCCGTTTTATGACTTTCATGACTCATTTTGATATAAAATGATAAATGAGTCATGCTTTATTTCCTCCCTCCCTAACTTCCCCATCCTCCTATTCCATCCCACATATTCATTAATACATTGCATCCATAAAGGTAAAGTATTTTTTTAAAAATGTGAACTCCTGAGTCACTATGCCAATCAAGTGTAATGATATGTCAAGTAGTGTTTTCTCTTCTTGGTGTTAGTCATAGAATAAGGTTGATTCTATGCATATCATTGCCTTCTTCATTTTGACTAAATTTATTGGTGTCTTTCAAGATGAGTGTGTCTTTAGGTTCTATTATTGACATTAACTTCATACTTCAGTGTGGGAGATGGAATAAAAGTTTTCCCAAGATATCCACATCCTGGAACCTGCAAAATATGTTCCCTTATATGACAAAAAAGACTTTGCAGGTGTGGTTAAATTAAGAATCTTGAAATGAGGAGACTATCCAAGATTATCCATTGGGCCCAATGTATAATGATAAGAAGGAAGTAGACAAGAAGGAAGAAGACAAGTCAGAGAGGGGATATGACAGTGAGAGTTGAAGTGATGAACTCTACAGATGAAAGGAAGGACCATGAGCCTGAAAATGAACATGATCCCTAGAAGCTGGAAAAGCAAGAGAAATGTCTATCTCCGAAACCTCAGAGGAAGTATGGCCTTGCCAACACCTTAATTTTGGTCCAGTGAAACCCACTACAGACTTTTGACCTCCAGAACTATTAAACAATAAACTAGTGTTGTTTTAAACCACTAAGTTTGTGGTTATTTGTTACATTAATACAAGGAAACTAATATGTTTAGCGTATCCTCTTACAGTCAGTTTTCATTGAATAGTATTTCACTAAGATGGCGTGCTGTGATTCATGGGGTCGCAAAGAGTCGGACACGACTGAGGGACTGAACTGAACTGAACTGAAGATATGGTAGCTATCGTGTGGCCATCTCCAAAAAACTGAGGGTCGGAATGACCTTCATAATTTTTTAGAGTCATATTTCAAGTAGAAACTTTAACAACATCCAACTTTTCTAATTGCCAGTACTTTGTTGCAGACTAGTGGTTTGTAACTCTTCCAGATCATGGATGCCTTTTCAGTTCAGTTAAGTTGCTCAGTCATGTCCAACTCTTTGTGACCCCATGAACCACAGCATGCCAGCCTCCCTGTCCATCACCAACTTACGGAGTCCACCCAAACCCATGTCCATTGAGTCTGTAATGCCATTCAACCATATAATCTTCTGTTGTTCTCTTCTCCTCCTGTTCTCAATCTTTCCCAGCATCAGGGTCTTTTCCAATGAGTCAGCTCTTCGCATGAGGTGGCCAAAGTATTGGAGTTTCAGCTTCAACATCAGTCCTACCAATGAACACCCAGGACTGATCTTCTTTAGGATGGACTGGTTGGATCTCCTTACAGTCCAAGGGACTCTCAAGAGTCTTCTCCAACACCGCAGTTCAAAAGCATCAATTCTTTGGCCCTCAGCTTTCTTCACAGTCCAACTCTCATCCATACATGACCACAGGAAAAACCATAGGCTTGACTAGACGAACCTTTGTGACAATGTCTCTGTTTTTAATATGCTATCTAGCTTGGTCATAACTTTCCTTCCAAAGAGTAACCATCTTTTAATTTCATGGCTGCAGTCACCATCTGGTCTGGTATGCCCATCTCTTGAAGAATCTTCCACAGTTTCTTGTGATCCACACAGTCAAAGGCTTTGGCATAGTCAATAAAGCAGAAATAGATGTTCTGAAACTCTCTTGCTTTTGCGATGATCCAGCAGATGTTGGCAATTTGATCTCTGGTTCCTCTGCCTTTTCTAAAACCAGCTTGAACATCTGGAAGTTCATGTATTGCTGAAGCCTGGCTTGGAAAATTTTGAGCATTACTTTACTAGCATGTGAAATGAGTGCAATTGTGCAGTAGTTTGAGCATTCTTTGGCATTGCCTTTCTTTGGGATTGGAATGAAAACTGATCTTTTCTAGTCCTGTGGCCACTGCTGAGTTTTCCAAATTTGCTGGCATATTGAGTGTAGCACTTTCACAGGACCATCTTTCAGAATTTGAAATAGCTCAACTGGAATTCCATAGTCTCCACTAGCTTTTATTTAAATAACTATCTTTAGAGTGGTGAATTGCGGACCCAAATTTAACATGTTTCTCATGATGACACATTCTACTAAGACTGACAAATACCTATGATGCAAAGAGCTGACTCACTGGAAAAGACCCTGATGCTGGGAAAGATTGAGGGCAGGAGGAGAAGGGGGCTACAGAAGATGAGATGGATGGCATCACTGATTCAATGCACATGAATTTGAACAGACTCCATGAGACAGTGAAAGACAGGGAAGCCTGCTGTGCTGCAGTTTATGGGGTTGAAAAGAGCCAGACATGAGTAGCTATTGAAGTACAACAAATGAACCAACACAAATACCGAAGTGTATCAACTATAATGTTTGAAATAGTCACATTTTATAAGATAATCTTTAGGAAAATTATAAAGTAAATGCAGTGATTTTTCATATTCCCAACAAATTGGGGAATTTTGTTCTAGTAAATCTTAACTTCCTCCCATCTATCTATCATGGCTTATCTTTTTGAACTATTGTTAATTGAATTTTGGATTTTCTGAAATAAATCTTTATGTTGTTCTTCTTTTTTCCTAATGTTTTATTTTTCAGTTTTTAAGCTTGGCAACCCTATTTTTAATTTCTAAAAACTAACTTTCCTCTGGCTGTTTCTATTTTCATGAATTAAGCTCTCAAATCTCTTTGAGCACAATAATTAAAGATGCAGTTTTTTCCCCTTATTTTCTGAATTATTTATATTTATTTTGCTTTGTTAAAAAAAGTTTTTAAAAAATGTTAGGTAATGTTTCATAGTTTTTAAAAATGTAGACTCTGGAAGCCAGACATCTGGCTTTCAAGCTCAGCTCTAACACTTATTAACTCTGGCTTTTGAAATCGTGTAATTCAGACTGGGACAGAACCCATTGTCTTTTAACTGAGATCACACACCTGGTCTCAGGACTTACTGCAGTTCAGGTTCTTGATGTTTCATAGCAGAAAGAATTCATTGAGAGACAAAATGATTGGTAAGAAGTGGACTTATTTAAAGAGAAACACACTCCATAGAGTATGGGCCATTTCGGAAGGCACCAAGGATGGGGTTGTCAGTGTTTATAGGAATGAGTAATTTCATAGGCTAATGAGTAGGAGGAGTATTTCAGTTATTTGGGGGAACAGATGGGGATTTCTAGAAATTGGGCTACTGCCCACTTTTTGACGTTTATGGTCATCCTTGGAACAGTGATGGCACCTGTGGGTGTGTCATTTAGCTTGCTGAAGTGTTACAATGAGTGTATACTGAGGCTCAAGTTCTGCAGGACATCAACTCATCTGTCATCTTGAACCTATTTGGATCTAATCAGTTTATGCTGTGTTCTTGGGCTATGCCATTCCTTTAAAGGCCATGCCTGGTCCTTTTCTCTCCTGTTTCACTTTGGACAAGTGACTAAACTTTTAATGTGACTGAATTTCCTCAGTTGTAAAATGGGGATTCTAATAGCACCTGCTTGACAGAGATTTTATTTCTAAAAGGATTACATAAATAAATGAAGAATGTAAAGACATTGAATGGTTTCTGTTACACAGCTCAGTTCAGTCACTCAGTCTTGTCTGACTCTGTGACCCCATGGACTGCAGCACACCAGGCTCCCCTGTCCATCACCAACTCCCGGAGCTTGATCAAACTCATGTCCATTGAGTTGATGATGCCATCCAACCACCTCATCCTCTGTTTCCCCTTCTCCTCCAGTCTTCAATCTTTCCAAGGATCAGGGTCTTTTCCAGTGAGTCAGATCTTCGCATCAGGTGGCCAAAGTTTTGGAGTTTCAGCTTCAGCATCCGTCCTTCCAATGAACATTCAGGACTGGTTTCCTTTAGGATGGACTGGTTTAATCTCCTTGCAAGTAGTAAGTACTAATAAATTATAGTTGAAACTATTGGTCTTTTACATTAGTCTAGTAATCTGTAGTTTTCCCTTGTAACTGAAAAATGAATGTCTATTTTAGACAGCCAGTGTGGATATGTGTGTTATTCACTTAGTTGTGTCCGACTCTTTGTGACCGCATGGACTGTAGCCCACCACCAGACAGAATACTGGAGTGGGTTGCCATTCTCTTCTCCAGGGGATCTTCCTGACCCAGGGATCAAACCCAGGTCTCCTGCATTGCAGGTCTTGACCATCTGGGCCACCATGGAAGCAGATGTAGGGAGTTATAATACAGCTAGGTTAGTTTCCACCAGGGCTTCTCCCCAAGTGGGAAAACTACTCAGGATACAAATGAAGTACTTCAGTTCAATGGACAGACTTCACTTTACTGCAGGGACATGTGCAGGGAGAAAGCCAGAGATTCTCTGGGCTCTGCAAGGCTGGAGCAAGGAGTTTTATCCTCCTCATCCACACTGGAAGTCTGAGCTTTCAACGGGAAGCTTGTTCACTTTTTTTCTGGAAAAAGCCCTACACTGTTTTGCCTGAAGGTAAATGCTGGGCTGCAATTCCAGTTATTCCGCCTGCAGTGGGGGATGAGGAAGCAGGGCGGGAGAGCTGGAGCTAGCTGTAGAGGGAAGTCCTTTTTAATACCCCTGTTTTAGCTTCCTTCCTCACTCCCAATCTCCATGCTGTCAGCTCGGAGCCCACAGTTCCACAATCAAGAAGACTGGCAGCCACCAAGCTCCCCCAGGGTACTGTCTGGAATGTGGATTCCCCCTTTGTTTCTCTGGTTTTTCTGGTCAGCAGCTTTCAGCTGCTCCTACTCTCCTGGAATTTGTTGAAATCTCTTATCTGCCAATGACTACACCCACTCCCTCCTTCCCTTTATTGTTATCAGTTTACCCTCTTTTCCACTTCCTTAGAGTCTTTTCAGTGTGGTCCCAGGGCAAGGGTCTTGATGCTGGAGACAGACTTTGTACCTTGAAGAAAACCTTGATTGTGTTATCCCCTCAACCCCCTCTTATATAATTTTCATTAAGTCTTACAATTTTATAACAAAATATATAATATTATTGTTTCAATTTTACACATGAAAGTTTTAAAAGCACCAGAACATATCACGCAAGAGTGATAGCTAGCACTCAGGTTCAAGTCCAGGTTCAAGTCTTTCCAATTAAAAAAAAATCCTAACCCCTTCTTCTAAAATCCAAGAATGAGGACCCAATGTGAAGATAAGCATTATTACTACTTATAAGCATTTTGGAAAAAATAAAATATTAATCCTACAGATTTTGATGCTATGTAACCAATTATTTCAAAATTAAAAACAAATTATGGATTTTTTAACTTTTTCTTTTTATTAATTTTTACTGGAGTATAGTTGCCTTACAATGTTGTGTTAGTATCTGCTGTATAGCAAGGTGAATTAGCTATACATATATGTATGCTATGCTAAGTCACTTCAGTCGTATCTGACTCTGTGCGACCCCATAGATGGCAGCCCAGCAGGCTCCCCCGTCCCTGGGATTTTCCAGGCAAGAACACCAGAGTGGGTTGTCATTTCCTTCTCCAATGCATGAAAGTGAAAAGAGAAAGTGAAGTCGCTCAGTCCTGTCTGACTCTTAGCGAACCCATGGACTGCAGCCCACCAGGCTCCTTCGTCCATGAGATTCTCCAGGCAAGAGTACTGGAGTGGGGTGCCATTGCCTTCTCCAACATATATGTATAGCTAATACTTATACACATATAATATATCCAATCTGTTTTTCCATGTCCAGTTCTAACTGTTGCTTCCTGACCTGCCTATAGTTTTCTCAAGAGGCAGGTCAGGTGGTCTGGTATGCCCATCTCTTGAAGAATCTTCCACAGTTTATTGTGATCCACACAGTCAAAGGCTTTGGCATAGTCAATAAAGCAGAAATAGATGTTTTTCTGGAACTCTCTTGCTTTTTCGATGATCCAACAGATGTTGGCAATTTGATCTCTGGTTCCTCTGCCTTTTCTAAAACCAGCTTGAACATCTGGAAGTTCATGGTTCACATATTGCTGAAGCCTGGCTTGGAGAATTTTGAGCATTACTTTACTAGCATGTGAGATGAGTGCAATTGTGCGGTAGTTTGAGCATTCTTTGGCATTGCCTTTCTTTGGGATTGGAATGAAAACTGACCTTTTCCAGTCCTGTGGCCAATGCTGAGTTTTCCAAATTTGCTGGCATATTGAGTGTAGCACTTTCACAGGATCATCTTTCAGGATTTGGAATAGCTCCACTGGAATTCCATCACCTCCACTAGCTTTGTTCTTAGTGATGCTTTCTAAGGCCCACTTGACTTCACATTCCAGGATGTCTGGCTCTAGGTCAGTGATCACACCATCATGATTATCTGGGTTGTGAAGCTCTTTTTTGTACAGTTCTCCTGTGTATTCTTGCCACCTCTTCTTAATACCTTCTGCTTCTGTTAGGTCCATACCATTTCTGTCCTTTATCGAGCCCATCTTTGCATGAAATGTTCCCTTGGTATCTCTAATTTTCTTGAAGAGATCTCTAGTCTTTCCCATTCTGTTGTTTTCCTCTATTTCTTTGCATTGATCACTGAGGAAGGCTTTCTTATCTCTTCTTGCTATTCTTTGGAATTCTGCATTCAGATGCTTATATCTTTCCTTTTCTCCTTTGCTTTTTGCTTCTCTTCTTTTCACAGCTATTTGTAAGGCCTCTCCAGACAGCCATATTGCTTTTTTGCATTTCTTTTCCATGGGGATGGTCTTGATCCCTGTCTCCTGTACAATGTCATGAACCTCCGTCCATAGTTCATCAAGCACTCTATCTATCAGATCTAGGCCCTTAAATCTGTTTCTCACTTCCACTGTATAATCATAAGGGATTTGATTTAAGTCATACCTGAATGGTCTAGTGGTTTTCCCTACTTTCTTCCATTTCAGTCTGAATTTGGCAATAAGGCGTTCATGATCTGAGCCATAGTCAGTTCCTGGTCTTGTTTTTGCTGACTGTATAGAGCTTCTCCAACTTTGGCTGCAAAGAATATAATCAATCTGATCTCAGTGTTGACCATCTGGTGAGGGCCATGTGAAGAGTCCTCTCTTGTGTTGTTCGAAGAGGGTGCCTGCCATAACCAGTGCGTTCTCTTGGCAAAACTCTATTAGTCTTTGCCCTGCTTCATTCCGTATTCCAAGGTCAAATTTGCCTGTCACTCCAGGTATTTCTTGACTTCCTACTTTTGCATTCCAGTCCCCTATAATGAAAAGGACAACTTTTTTGGGTGTTAGTTCTAAAAGGTCTTGTAGGTCTTCATAGAACCGTTCAATTTCAGCTTCTTCAGAATTACTGGTTGGGGCATAGGCTTGGATTACTGTGACATTGAACGGTTTGCCTTGAAAACGAACAGAGATCATTATGTCATTTTTGAGATTGCATCCAAGTACTGCATTTCAGATTCTTTTGTTAACCATGATGGCTACTCTATATCTTCTAAGGGATTCCTGCCCATAGTGGTAGATATAATGTCATCTGAGTTAAATCCACCCATTCCAGTCCATTTTAGTTTGCTGATTCCAAGAATGTTGATGTTCACTCTTGTCATCTCTTATTTGACCACTTCTAATTTGCCTCAATTCATGGACCTGACATTCCAAGTTCTTATGCAATATTGCTCTTTACAGCATCGGACCTTGCTTCTATCACCAGTCACATCCACAACTGGGTATTGTTTTTGCTTTGGCTCCATCCCTTCATTCTTTCTGATTATTTTTTCACTGACCTCCAGTAGCATATTGGGCACCTACTGACCCGGAGAGTTCCTCTTTCAGTATCCTATCATTTTGCCTTTTCATACTGTTCATGGGGTTCTCAAGGCAATAATACTGAAGTGGTTTGCCATTCCCTTCTCTAGTGGACCACATTCTGTCAGACTTCTCTACCATGACCTGTCTGTCCTGAGTGGCCCCACATGGCATGGCTTAGTTTCATCACTTCATGGGAAATAGATGGAGAAACAGTGGAAACAGTGTCAGACTTTATTTTGGGGGGCTCCAAAATCACTTCAGATAGTGATTGCAGCCATGAAATTAAAAGATGCTTACTCCTTGGAAGGAAAGTTATGACCAACCTAGATAGCATATTCAAAAACAGAGACAATGCTTTGCCAACAAAGGTCCGTCTAGTCAAGGCTATGGTTTTTCCAGTGGTCATGTATGGATGTGAGAGCTGGACTGTGAAGAAAGCTGAGTGCTGAAGAATTGATGCTTTTGAACTGTGGTTTTGGAGAAGACTCTTGAGAGCCCCTTGGACTGCAAGGAGATCCAACCAGTCCATTCTAAAGGAGAACAGTCCTGGGTGTTCATTGGAAGGACTGATTTTGAAGCTGAAACTCCAGTACTTTGGCTACCTCATGCAAAGAGTTGACTCATTGGAAAAGACTCTCATTCTGGGAGGGATTGAGGGAAGGAGGAGAAGGGGACGACAGAGGATGAGATGGCTGGATGGCCTTACCGACTCGATGGACATGAGTTTGAGTGAACTCCAGGAGTTGGTGATGGACAGGAAGACCTGGTGTGCTGTGATTCATGGGGTTGCAAAGAGTCAGACATTACTGAGCAACTAAGCTGAACTGATACATATGTGCCCTATTTTTTGGAATTCCTTCCTTTATAGGTCACTGGTGTCAGAATCTGCCTGTTAAGGCAGGAGATACAAGAGACATGGTTTCGATCCCTGGGTTGGAAAGATTCCCTGGAGGAAGAAATGGCAACCCACTCCAGTATTCTTGCCTAGAAAATCTCATGGACCAAAGAGCCTGGCAGGCTATATATAGTCCATGGGGCTGCAGTCAAACAAGACTGAGCACTTGTCAGTTAGTCAGATCATCTAGTGCAGTTCCCTGTGCTACGTAATAGGTTATGGATTTTTTTTTTTTTTTTTTTTACTTAGTGCTGGTGACAGTGTTTGAATTCTTTTATTTTGGAACCCAAGAATCAGAGTTCTGTGATTTGGAATGCCTGTGTTATATATTCTTCGTTGCCCAATTTCATCTGAAGTTTATTACAGCTCAGTCAGTAGAATCAAAAGCACAAGGAGATCTAGACTTTCCATTTCTTCCCAAGCCCTTCAGGTAGCAAGAGCCCACAGTTGTATTTCTCTAGAAGCAAATACAGCATGATATAGGAGCAAAGGTGGCTCAGCAGTAAAGAATCCACCAGCAATGCAGGAGATGGCAGTTCAATCCCTGGGTTGGGAAGATCCCCTGGAGGAGGGCACAGCAACCCACTCCAGTATTCCTGCCTGGAGAATCCCATGGACAGAAGAACTTGGCGGGCTACAGTCCAGAGGGTCACAAAAAGTCAGACATGACTGAAATGACTGAGGATGCATAGAACCAAAGAAAATCACCACTCTAGCAGGGGGCTGAAATATTACCTTAGATCTACATTTTCACTTTTTATGGTGTGATGAGAAAAATATTAAAAGCCTGACAAGATTTTTATGGATTTGTAGGGCAAAAGTTACTTCTACTAACCATACCAAGACAATACTCCTTGGATTAAGTTTGAGAAAATGCTGTTATTATTATCCCAGAAATTATTTGTGTATTGCCTCCCAACAATCTCTCAGTAAATGCAATCTGAGAGGAAAAGGAAACAACCACTGTATTTAAATAAAAATGCCATCTTTACTTGCTAAGTCCAGTTGCCCTCAGGCCTATGCTTGAGGGAAACTATCAAAAAATACGCCACAGATTCCTTTGGTTTTGTTTCAATATTTTTATTTATTTGGCTGTGTTAGGGCTTAGTGGTGGCATGTGGAACTTTCTAGTTGTGACATGAGGTATCTTTAATTGCAGTGTGTGAACTCTTGGTTGTGCTGTGTGGGATCTACTTCCCTGACCGGGAATTGAACCCAGGTTTCCCAACTCTGCATTGGGTGTGCAGAGTCTTAGCCACTGAACCACCAAGGAAGTCCCTTATCCTTTGTTACTTTTCGAATGATATTTGTGGTCTTAGCTGTTTGCAAAGAAAAGACTGGAAGAAAAGCCAGCATGGTTCTTCTGATGATCAGTGACTGTGACTAGATCTGTTCCTTATGACCACATGACCTCTAAGAAGAAACTTTGTGATTAGTTCTTTCTCTTGATCTGGTTTTGACAATTTGAAAATCTTCAGTGGTTTGCACATGAGTCCAACTTGAAAAGCAATATATTCAGAAAAGCATTAAATATTCAGAGCAATAAATAAGGGAAGAAAAGAAAGAATTTTCCTAACCAAGTCTGAAAATATCAGTTGATTCAAATTTCTCATAACACAATCTATCAATATAATTTTTAAGTCTCTACTGGTGCAAATTGTTATGTTTCCTGGCCAAGGTCATTAGGATTCTTCTTTATATGCAAAAGTGTTAGTCACTCAGTCATGTCTGACTATGACCTCATGGACTGTATAGCCCACCAGGCTCCTCTGTCTGTGGAATTCTCCAGGCTGGAGATTGGAGACTCCAAGACAACCTACTGGAGTGGGTTGCCATTTCCTTGTCCAGGGTATCTTCCTTGCCCAGGGATTGAACTGCGGTCTCCTGCATTGGACGACGATTCTTTACTGTCTGAACAACCAGGGAAGCCCTTATACACAAAAGGTCTGATTTTATTGTTCAAATAATTTTGATTTTGTTGCTCAAATGTTGCACCTAGTTGGTATCCTCAGTGAGATATTACTATGAACTTTTTCTCTTTCCTAGCGAAAATATTTTATTAGCCATTCTTTCTATTTTTTAATGTTGCCATGATTTTCTTATTTAAATATAGAAATCTGTGTATCTATTTACCTGTGTATTTATATATTTATAATAATATACATTTATCTATATAAAACCATGAGAAATAAGAAATTGGGCCCAGTTTTTACAAAGTCAAGGACTACAGTTGAATTAAGAAATAATAATATCCATGTATTTTTAACAACTTAGTGCTATAACCTTGGAGAAGGCAATGGCACCCCACTCCAGTACTCTTGCCTGGAAAATCCTATGGATGGAGGAGCCTGGTGGGCTGCAGTCCATGGGGTCGCTAAGAGTCGGACATGACTGAGCGACTTCACTTTCACTTTTTACTTTCATGCATTGGAAAAGGAAATGGCAACCAGCTCCAGTGTTTTTGCCTGGAGAATCCCAGGGATGGTGGAGCCTGCTGGGCTGCCGTTTATGGGGTCGCACAGAATCGGACATGACTGAAGCGACTTAGCAGCAGCAGCAGCTATAGCCTAAACATGTCTGCCTTAATTCTTTATTTCTCTTGAGTGGTCTTTCTTGTGAAAGATTTTGTTTGTATTGCTACAGTCAGAGAAAAGTACACTCTTTGGCAAGTTGGACACGGAAAGTTTTCTGAAAGAATAAAAAACACATGTTCTGACCATCACCACCTGTCTCAGCTCAAATCTGAACCCCAAATTTGAAACACTCTAGAAGCATCTAAAATTTAATATTCCCACTTATGCTACTGCAGCTGCTGAATCTAAGATCCCCGAAGAACCAGGAGATGCTAAGAAGCAGTTCAGTTACAGAGTGTAGAAGAAGCTGTATATCTTTACTTTCAACTTGCATTGCAGTGGAATGAGTATTTCTTATCTTTTGTAACATAATATAATTTTGAACTAATTTCAGGAAGACTATTTATTATAGGATAAATTGGTGTTGATCAAAATATGTTCAAATACTTCACATCTGTTCTGATGGTAGTATGATCAGGTCCAAAATAAGTTTCCGTTGTAACCTGCCCACATGCAAGTTGGAAAAAACGATCTTTGTTTTTGGTTGATTTGTAAGACCACTCTACATGTGAGAATAAAATCAATCCCTCCTCCAGATTTAAAATTCAAATGTGTTTCAGATTACCCTCTCGAACATATACAATTCAGTTAACTTGTTTAAAACATACTGATTCTCTGTAGGCTGCTCCACCTGGGAGGAACTGATTTCTATCCAAGTATGTAAACTTTGGCTTTTCCCCTGGCCAAACATGTATGTGTGCATGCACACACACACACGTGCACACACAGAGTGGATTTTTTTCACATTGAAACTGAAGATGTAAATGAAGGCCTGCAGTCTCTCTGGTTCTAGTTACAAGCTCTGTTTGTTGACATCACAGATGAAGGCCTGCTGTGTCTCTGGCTCTGTCTACTCCATTTCCCCTCTAATTAGGCTTTGCCCTCAATTAACTTAATGATGCAACTTTTCCTATAGATCATTTGCCCTTTCAATCAATTAACACAATATGAGGGTGCATCCCTCCTTGGCTTGGGGATGCAATTGCCTGAGGGCAGACTGTTCAGTTCTCAGAAGTACCACATAAGCAAAAGCAAGATGCTGACTACTCTGTCACAGATTATCCCTGAAAAAATCAGGCTTAATGGAAGCCTTAACTAAACTGTGTCTCTTTATTGATTTGTGTCAGGGTAAAGAATTCAGCCGAAACACTGGGGTAGGTCAAAAATATTGATGGGTGCATTGTGAACTCAAGTCAGTTCAAAATAAATTCAGGGTCAATATTTTGAAAGAACAAATGAGGACTCCTGTAATGTCAGGTAGAATTATGAAACACACACACACACACACACCTCCCTAAGTGACCTGGACAAATTATTAAGATTTCTATTAATACAGAGGAATTCAGAATGATCCCTCTCAGATAAGATTACTTATCTTCTCCCAGCCTAGAATTAAGGTTTACAGAATGGACTTTTAAAATAATTTGATTTTAAATAACAAAGATAACCATTATCACCTTATTGGTGTGGATGCCATTTCCTGCCTCAGGGGATCTTCCTGACCCAGGGATTGAACCTGAGTTTCCTGTGGCTCCTGCATTGGCAGACAGATTCTATACCACTGAACCACCTCGAAAGCCAGACTTTTGGTAGGTGGAGTCTATTGCTTTTATCCCAAGGGTACTCTGTTACTGATTCTGATTTCCTGTGTGGTTACCAATGGAATAAACTGGAAAGAAGGTGAACATTGTCTCTGAGAGAAGATAATGAGTTCAAGTTGGGACATCTTGGGCTTGAAAAAATGTGAATGGGACAGCCAAGTGAATCCATTATTCTTTTCAATTATACTGCGGCTCAGTTGTGGATCTAAAGCCAAATATCCCCGGAGAGTACATCGGTTACCTGAACTTGTCATCCACACCAGCATTTGAATGATACAACGATCAAGATTTTAAGATCAAATTGACTAATGCTTTCTTGAAATGTGTAACAATTAAGCAAGGACAAACATGGAAGGTCAGCATTCTACCAAAAGGCAGGATGAAATAGATATAGAATGGCCACAGGGTTCTCCCTAGACAAGAAACGTGAGAAATTATGAATCTTCCCCAGAATATTTATTGTTTGTTGAAAACAAAGACATAGTCCCATATATTAGTATATTTTTTGTTACTTGTAATGGGACATATACTTTTAATAAAATATAACTTGGGTTTGATAAAGGCTTCAGATAAAAAAGAAACACTTTCACTAAAAACATTTCTAAAAATTATATTTGTAGATTTTGCCTGTAGAAGACTCAAAAAGACTACTGCATATAATCAAGCACATACGAAGTAATTTTATTTAAGCAGGAAGGAAATGGCAACCCACTCCAGTATTCTTGCCTGGAAAATTCCATAGACTGAGGAGCCTGGCAGGCTACAGTCCATGGCGTTGCAAAGAGTTGGACACGACTGAGTAAGTTCACTTACTCACTCACTCATTTCACTAAATATAGCAGGCAGGGAGACACATAGCAAGAAATTTAAATTAGAACCTAGAAAAGCATTATGCCAAGCAGTATTATAAGTAATAAACTGTATATATGACATATAGAAGATTCTTCTCCAAAGATGTTGAATACAGAGGATATGTAGATCATTGTTGTAAAGGAATAATATTAGATATTTTTTGTTTCTTTTCAAAATTAAGGATTGCTTAACTTCTCAGTTTGCTTTCCTTGATTCTCAAGGATCTTTCATCTCTGGTCTGTGTTTGTGTACCCAGGTGAGTATCTGCTTTGCACTGTAACCCCCAGGAAGGCAGAGTCCATATCAAATGCTGCATAACCACACCTAGAGAGAGAAAGTGGAGTGCACGAATAGCTTTAAATTTCATGCCATAGTTGGAATAGAGCTTAAAGAAAGCAGGGAGCCATGGAAGGTTTTAAAACACTGCACAGGACCAAGTTCTGGTAATAGATGTACTCTCCAGGGATATTTGGCTTTAGATCCACAACTGAGCCGCAGTATAATTGAAAAGAATAATGGATTCGCTTGGCTGTCCCATTCACATTTTTTCAAGCCCAAGATGTCCCAACTTGAACTCATTATCTTCTCTCAGAGACAATGTTCACCTTCTTTCCAGTTTGTTCCATTGGTAACCACACAGGAAATCAGAATCAGTAACAGAGTACCCTTGGGATAAGAGCAATAGACTCCACCTACCAAAAGTCTGGCTTTTGAGGTGGTTCAGCTTGCCTGGAAAATCCCATGGATGGAGGAGCCTGGTGGGCTGCAGTCCATGGGGTCGCTATGAGTCGGACATGACTGAGCGACTTCACTTTCACTTTTCACTTTCATGCATTGGAGAAGGAAATGGCAACCCACTCCAGTTTTCTTGCCTGGAGAATCCCAGAGGCAGGAGAGCCTGGTGGGCTGATGTCTATGGGGTCACGCAGAGTCGGACACGACTGAAGTGACTTAGCAGCAGTAGCAGTGGTATAGAATCTGTCTGCCAATGCAGGAGACACAGGAAACTCACGTTCAATCTCTGGGTCAGGAAGATCCCCTGAGGCAGGAAATGGACTCTCACTCCAGTATTCTTGCCTGGGAGATCCCATGGAAAGAAGAACTTGATGGAACTTGGCTACAGACCATAGAGTCAGAACATAGGGTCACAAAGAGTTGGACATGATTGAGCATGCATGCAGCAAAGATCTAGAGATCAGAGAAAGGGAAATGATTTAACCCAAACCTCACAGCCAGGAAAAGGATAGATGTCGTGTTCCAGTCCAGGTAGAAATTACTCTCTAGCCAGGTTCTTTCCACAAAATCAAAGTTAAATAATTAATGGAAAACAACCATCCAGTTAAATGATAATTAATGGGAAAGAACCATCCGGTTAGGGTTAGGCTTAGGGTTCAAGTTACAATGGAAATATGGGACCAGAGCAGGAGTTCAGGTGGAAGCATTAGGATGTTGAACAACGCCCTAGGAAGACAGGGATGCTGCCTGTGTCCAGTGTTTCACTCAAGAGGAGAGGGACCCAGGGCAAAAGAAAATGTAGTTCCCAGACATCATTCTTGGGAAGGCATTCAAGTTTACATTAATGGGACAGACACACATTAAGCAACTGTGGCCTTGGGAGTATCAGGATCGCAGTCCCTGGTACCAAAGGCATAACCCAAGTGATAATACAGTTAGGCTGATAGCCTATGTCATTTTATAGGATTTATCTGCTCTTGGGCCAATAAATGAAAAAAATAATTTTATTACTTTCATTACTTCTTTAAGGATTTACAGAGTGTTATCTGAAAAGGGACTTCCCTGGTCTCTTAGATGTTTAAGAGTCTGCCTGCAAAGCAGGAGACCCAGGTATGATCCCTGGGTCAGGAAGATGCCCTGGAGAGGGGCATGGCAACTCACTCTAGCATTCTTGCCTGGGAAATCCCATGGACAGAGGAACCTGGCAGGCTACAGTCCACGGGGTCACAAGAGTCGACACAACTGAACGACCAGCGCTGCTAGTACTACTACTTGAAAAGGAGGCAGCTGATTCCGAGTTTAGTTCAGTCATTCAGTCATGTCCGACTCTTTGTGACCCCATGGAGTGCAGCATGCCAGGCTTCCCTGTCCATTAACGACTCCTGGAGCTTGCTCATACATCCTGAATTCATTGATGATATTTAAAACAAACCAACCTATCCATGTGTCTGTGGACCACAATCTGTTTTATCCTCCCTCCTTCTGTGAACATAATTTCACTTGGAACTTCTGGCCTTTCTCAAGTTACTGAACTATCTCTGAGACAGGACTGGTGTCATTTCATTTAGGAGATTTGGATCTCTGATGCACTAAAATTTTAAGTAGGCACGAGACTATTTTTCTCCTCTAGCTTTGAATCTGGCTAATGGCATGATGCTAGGTAACAGAATAGCAGACCAAAGAAAGATCTGGGTGCCAAAAAATGTGATGCCATCTCCAAACACTTTCTCTTTCTTTCTGTGGATAAATATCTCTCTCACTCTTATTTGGACTGTCTTCCAAAGAGGTGACTGTCAAGTTGGATTCTGTTTGTTTGGTTGATTTATTGCTTATGAAAGATCAGGGCAATGTCTCCTCCATAAACATCTTTAAATTGCACATTTTCTTTTTTATTTTTTCTGAAGTACCTTTGGTCCATGATGTTCTTATCTTATTATTAGATTACACAATTTCTTAGTGAAAAATTCACAATTAGCCTATTTTATTGTGGAGGAAATGTTGTGGTACCTATCAGATATACTTGAGCCAAGTTAAAAAAGTATGCATCACAACTTACTCAAATAGACTGATGATGCTAGAAATATTAATCAATCTAGAGAAATCCACATTTTACCATTTTTCAAGTTGACCTTTGATATTACTGGTTTTTTGTTTTTTTTTTTCTTGCTGTTGTTGTTGCTACTTTTATTTATTTATTTTTTCCCATACAGAGATTAAGGCTAAATTAGTTTTGTGGACAGATATTTTTTGAATCCTAAGCAAACAACCTTCCCCCAGACTTCTGCCATTGTATTTCATCACTTCTCAATGTACTATTTCTTTGGTAGCCCAGTTCCTTTAGACCAGCCACCCTCAGTAAAATGCCTTTAAGTTTTTGTATCTCCTCTCAAGATCTACACTCTTTTCCTCTTCTGAAAGTTCTGTACATTTTCCACCTCTTCTTCCCTGGGTGTGTGTGTGGGGGAGTGGGGGGTGGGGATGGTGGGTGGTGGTGGTTTATAACCTTATTTTATATAGCAATAGCTTTTCCTGGATGATCCGCTACAGATTTTGTTTTTAACCAGTTCTCCTAAAACTGATGTCAATGCACTCAATTCTCAGAAACTGCAAAGTGGATTTTTATATTGATGATAATTGAGAGACTCCATTATAAACATATTTCAAATCACTTTGCCATCTCCCTGTGAGATGTGATGTTACTAAAATTTGACAAATGAAAACAAAATTAAGATTCAGGGAAATTAAGCAAGTTTTATAAAGTCACACATTACTACGTAGTACAGCCAAATTAAAACCCCAGGTATTTTAGTTTCTCCCAGAGAAGTAGATTTGAAGACTGCAATTGCCATTCTCCAGTGATGACCCTGGAACAGCTGTTTGTTTCTATAACAAAGTATTCTCACTGATACTTTGTAGCTTCTTATATGGCACCCCACCCCAGTACTCTTGCCTGGAAAATCCCATGGACGGAGGAGCCTGGTAGGCTCCAGTCCATGGGGTCGCTGAGAGTCGGATACAACTGAGCGACTTCACTTTCACTTTTCACTTTCATGCATTGGAGAAGGAAATGGCAACCCACTCCAGTATTCTTGCCTGGAGAATCCCAGGGACAGAGGAGCCGGGTGGGCTGCCGTCTATGGGATCGCACAAGAGTCAGACACGACTGAAGCGACTTAGTAGCAGCAGCAGCATGCATTATATGCTGTCAGTTTGCCCATCCTGGAAAAAAATCTTGCCTTGTGGTTGCTGAGACAAGAAAAACTGAAGGGTCCCAGATAACTGAGGCTGCCTAATTATTAAAATGAATTTTATTTTCCAGCATTAAGTCAATGGGGCACTGACCTAAGGCTGACTGCTCTTCACTTGGGAGAGTAAAACCTGAGCACACTGACTCTGTAAGTGTTAAGCTGTGCTGCTTGAAATGGAGCTTTCAACTGGTTTCTGAATCCTTAGGTTGGTCAAAAAGTGTAACAGTTGATTGACCATGTATCGGAACTCGTGGTTTGCACTATGAGTTTACCTAAGCTTGTTAATGTGCTTGCCTTTTAGTAATTAGGAAACCTTAAGAGCCATTTGTTACTCTTGCAATAATGTTGTAAACTCTTCACATAATTACTATGGCACTCACTTTTATCTGAAGTCATTCATTGTGTCTTTTTGTCTTTATGGCACTTATCACTTCTTTTTAAATTATTTTTCCTTTTTATTATTTTCTCTCACCTGGAATATCAATTCCAATAAAGCAACTATAATCCATTCTGTTCACCACCATATCTTAAGCCTATACCCATGTCTTAAACATAGTAGTGAAAGTGAAACTCGCTCAGCCGTGTCCAGCCCTTTGCAACCCCATGGACTATCGAGTCCATGGAATTCTCCAGCCAGAATATTAGAGTGAGTAGCTGTTCCCTTCTCCAGGGTATCTTCCCAACTCAGGGATCGAACCCAGGTCTCCCACATTGCAGGTGGATTCTTTACCAGTTGAGCCCCAAGAATACAGTAAATGTTTGCAGAATAGATACATAAAGCATATACTAGAGATGCTTTGGGAGAATGGGCTAGATAGCTCAAAGGTTCCTTCTGACCAACATGTTTATTATTTCATAATTTCAATGTTTCAAGATGATCTTTTAAATAAAATTAAAACCCATTAGTAGAGGAGTCACATTTTAAAATCAAAGTTTTAAGAAGATTAATATGGTGGTGGTGGTGGTTTAGTTGCTAAGTTGTGTCTGGCTCTTGAGTGCCCAGGGACTGGGAACCTACCAGGCTCCTATGTCCATGGGATTCTCCAGGCAAGAATACTGGTGGAATATGCTAAATGAATGATGGAGGGAAAAACCTGTAGAGAATTTTACTACTTAGATGGAAAATAATCTAGTTGAGAGTGATGAAGGTCTATATAAGAGTAATTGTAGGAAGGATGAAGAAGAAAAAAAAAATGAGAAATATGTATGTATATAGTGATTATAAAACAAACCAATTTTTAACTAAATAAAATAGATATTTGGCAAATAAATATAACTGGTAGGAGATTTTCATTTATCAGCTCAGGAAAATTTCTAAACTGCTTGTGGACTGTGGACTTGAGCTTATAAAATTGCATCATGAACTTACAGGTGAACGTTTATATTAACCCAATAAGTAAAAAGTTCTTATTCATTTATATCTTTTGAATAACTGATGACATGTATGTTTAAAGGTCGAATATACCTAGCAATTATAAAATAAGTATTTCAGAGGGTATTTTCTGTGAATCAATGAGTCAGGTCAACTCTTTTAGCTTAATAAATCCTAAATGGATTCCAGAGTGTAAGTCATACCTTTAATCAAATTTTGATGGTTATTTTAGAGTAGAAGTAGAAATTCACTTACTGCCACTTATACCTAATATATGAGGACTCAGCTTATTCTATAAAAGTAGATTTTCTTGATAAATGGAAATTAAAAATTTATCTAGCAGATTTCTCAGGAAGACAAATGTTATTGATTTTATAAAGAATAAAATATGTCAGTTACAGAAGTGTTTTTCTTTTTCTGGATAATTTCCTGTATATAGTAGAAATGAATCTTTATTGAAATAGAATTTCCTAAAATTTGATTCTACTGTATTAATATAAATAATAGTCAAAGCAAATTAAGGCTCTGAGATGAGAGGCAGAAATGGATCAGTAATCACATTATGCAAAGAAAGATAGCAAAAGAGCAAGTTCACCTGCAGGAAGAGACATTGTTGTCTGGTTTCACTGCACTGTTCACATACAAATCAAATCAGAAGTTTCAATTGTAGTGAATTTCTTAAAAAACACTTATCCAATGGACATTTATGTTCTAAATCATATATTTTACAAGGTAATTGTAGATAACTTGAGGAATGTGAAGTTTTAACTGTTGAAAGCCATGTTGCAGTTTTCCAAAGTATTTGGGGGGAAAGTCCTTGTACTTAATAAAATCAGAATGTTAAAATACATAAGTCAGATAATATCACCTTATTGGTGAAGGAGTAAGTCTTGTGAGTTAATTATGAAAATCTAGGATGCCCTGTGATATTACGTTTTTTCCTCTAAACAGACAATTGAAAAGTCTCTAAGAGCAGATCATGGTTTGGAACCAGATGGCTGGAGACTCAAGGAAGGCTTTGAACTGGGCTTCAAACTGAAAGAATATCCTGTGCTACAAAAATTTGAGATCATTTAAGGGCATTCGGCTACAGAATGAGAAGTCCTATGCTTGTATTTTACACTTGTGTGTGAACCTGCATCTAAGCATAAACTTGAACAGAGGGAGCCAAGAATGAATAGTAATGAGAGTGGTGTACTAGGTATAGGTTGAAAAGCTTGCCCGATTCATGTTCCTATGTAAGGGATAGGTCCAGACTCATAGGTTCTGATCTCCAAAATTCCAATATTTGGTCACACATGCCCTTACTTCTTGGTCCACCTCTGGTCATGATCACTTTGGATCTAGGAATAGCCTGTTTATGGTTTATCTGACATTAAAATCTATGCCATGGCTCTAAAGATACAATATAATCACAAAGTTTAGATTTTTGTATAGACTGAAGTGGTACAAGAATAGAAACAAATAAGAAAAGTAGCTAATCGTTAGACAGACAGGACTGTAAGGAAAAAGACACTGTAAAAGACATAGAAATTATTCAGTGGCTGGGTGGATGTTAACCATAATGATTGTGATAATCACTTTGCAATATATATATAAATATCAATTCATTATGTTGCACACCTGAAACTAAATATATAATGCTATGTGTCAATTATACTTCAACAAAAAACAAAAGCAAAAACAAAAAACTGACTGATGAGAGTTCCTCTGAGGCTTTATTAAATTTCCCCTGCATTCAATGTTAGTGTGTCCTCTCAATAAAGCCCCTTTTCTGGCATGATCTGGGCTAACTGGGTGACCAACCACCCCAATTTGCATGGTACCTTCTTAATCTTAGCAGAAAACATCTCCATCCCCAGCAAACTTGGTCATCTTGTCAGAGTCTCTACTTCTTGCAACCAAAAGAATCCTGATTAGAACAAATCCCACTCATAGAAGAAAGATAAAAGCAATAAATAGAGAAATGGATAAAAATTTAAATTGATAAGACAAGACTGAGTAATTGTAAAGCTATAAATTGATGAATTGAAAAAATGTTAAGAGAATGCTGCTGCTGCTGCTGCTGCGAAGTCTCTTCAGTTGTGTCCGACTCTGTGCAACCCCCCACAAGGCCTTCCCTGGTAAAGAATCTGTCTGCTAATGCAGGAGACACAGGTTTGATCCCTGATCTGGAAAGATCCCACATGCCACAGAGCAACTAAGCCCATGCACCACAAGTATTGAGCCTGTGCTCCAAGCCAGGGAGCCACAACTACTGAAGCCCATGTACCCTAGAGGCTGTGCTCTTCAAGAACAGAAGCCACTGCAATGAGGAGCCTGCATACTGCAATTCAAGAGTAGCCCCCGCTTGCCACAACTACAGAAAAGCCCAGGAAGCAACAAAGACCCAGGATAGCCAAAAATAAGTAAATAAATAATTTTTTAAAATTAAAAAGTATCTACAAGAGTTAGAGGAAGACAACATTTTCCAGTTCAGTTAATTTTAAATTACAGTTTTCCAAATAACTTGATGGACATGAGTTTGAGCAAGCTCTGGGAGTTGGTGATGGACAGGGAAGCCTACCATGTTGCAATCCATGGGGTCACAAAGAATCAGACATGACTGAGCAATTCAACTGAACTGAAATGAAGAAATGAGACCTAAAAGGGTTTGCTTAAGCTACAGCAAAGTTATACTAGAAACCAGGTCTTATAAAACTGAATTCCTAGATATTTTACTACTTCACACTGCCTTTACAGTTGGTTGTTGCTACTTTTCAGACATTTTCCTATTTTAACATAATTTATAAGTTTTATAAGGAAAATTAAATAAACCAACTGGTAGTATAGAATTTTTAAGCTCTACTTTAATTTTATTAAACATATTATTTATATAGATTATATATATAACCTATCTTAAACTATAATAGATGTACTTTATTATATATTATATATATTATATTATATACTTTGTGTGTGTGAGTGCTTTAAGTAAGTGCCTCTCATACTTTATTTGGCATAGGAATAACTTCCTCTGGCATGTTATGAAAATGCTGATTCTGATTCAGCTCTTAGGAGATGCCTATGCTGTGAAGCCTTTTGTGAAATCATACCTGGTTTTCTAAGTATCCTTATTTGCACTAAGTTTAACCTCCACATGTAGGCTACCCCCAAGTTTGAAGAGTGGAGAAACCGGGTCAGAAACTGGGTTGGGATATAGAGCAAGTTAGCAAGAAGGAAGCTGAGCAAGCTAGTCAATGCTCCAGATAGATACAGAACAGACATAAACCAAAGATTCTGGGACCCTGAGAATCAGGACAGTCAAAGCCTAGATACAGGTGCACCTTGGAGATACTGTGGGGTTTTACCAGACCACCACAATAAAGCAGTCATGAATTTTCTTTAGTTTCTCAGTGCATATAAAAGTTATACTTAATGTCAATTAAGTATGCCATAGCATTATGTCTAAAAAATGTACAGAGCTCAATTTTAAAAATACTTTATTGTTTTAAAAAAAGCTAGCCATCATTTAAATCATCAAGTCATCTTTTTGCTGATGGAGGGTCATGTCTCAATGTTGTTGGATACCAACTCATCAGGTTGGTGGTTGCTGAAGGATGGGGTGGCTTATGACAATTTCTTAACATAAGACGGCAATGAAGTTTGCTGCATTGATTGACTCTTCCTTTCATGAACAATTTCTCTGTGGCATATGAGGCTGTTTGATAGCACTTTACCCACAGTAGAATTTCTTTCAAAATTGGAGTCAGTCCTCTTGAAAGCCACCACCACTTTATCAACTAAGTTTATGCAATATTCTACAACTTTTCTTGTCATTTCAATAATCACAGCAAAATTATAAAGGGTCAGGTCATCAAATTAAATAGTTAGTGCCTGGTGCTGAGGTCCAATAGGCAGAATGAGTCAGAGTCCCTGGGGACAGGAATATGAGCTGAGATCCAGTGTCTCGGAGCATCCACGTACCGGGCTGTGTAGATGAAACTTGATATTCAATGAACTGCACATAAGACAGGAATTGTATACCACGGGGAGAGTAAGAGTATCTTATGAGACTAGGGGTCCTTGATTGAGACACAGGTACAGTCAGAGTAAGGCAAGACTGGAGCCTAAGTCCAAGCAAATAAGTATGCCCGATGGGCAGAAACCAGGCATCATGTATGGACCAAATAATGAGTCATTGATGAAAAGCAAAGAAAATCATTAAATGCAGTTGACCAGCTAATACTGCTGCTGCTGCTAAGTCACTTCAGTTGTGTCCGACTCTGCGTGACTCCATAGACGTCAGCCCACCAGGCTCTCCTGCCCCTGGGATTCTCCAGGCAAGAACACTGGAGTGGGTTGCCATTTCCTTCTCCAATGCATGAAAGCGAAAAAGTGAAAGTGAAGTCGCTCAGTCGTGTCCGACTCTTAGCGACCCCATGGACTGCAGCCCACCAGGCTCCTCCATCCATGGGATTTTCCAGGCAAGAGTACTGGAGTGGGGTGCCACAGCTAATACTAGAAAAGAGTAAATCTAAAACAAGAAGCCAAGAAAAGTTAATCTCCTTGCTTCCTTCATTCCTCTTGCATCCCACCCTCAAGACCCCTCCTATGGTCCAGAGCACAGCCAAAAGCAACATATATATTTGCTTCCTTGAGGAGATGGTGTTTAACTGGGAAAATGCAGCACGAAATATGTATCATCTGCATCAAGACAGTCACAGTAGGGTGTGACCTTATCCTTCAAGGTGGTAATAAATGTAGACTATAAATTTGTTTCATTTAATAATATTGTCATATATTCATGTAGTACTTTGGAACCTGAAAGTACTTTTTCAAATATTATCTCATTTAATCTTCATGGCCATACCATAAAAATTATATGGTTGGCATACCCAAGTCATGAATAAGGAAACAAAACTGTGGAGATATTAGTATGCCAAAGACCAAGTCACTTCTAAGTGGTGGAACTGGAGTTTCTGATTTCAGATCAGTGCTCTTCTAAGTAAATGTAAAATATTTTGTTCAACTTCAGATTTCTTTGCACACATGTTCTTGTATCTAAATCTACAAATGGTTGGGGCAGAATTTGTAATAAAAATATTTGGAGAATAGAAGAGATGGTAAGGAAAATCAAAGCAGATATAAGAGGAAAACAAGTAGATTAGGATGTGTTTAGTCAACATTATTATAATGAATATCTTTGGATATCAAAGAATAAAGAATCAAAACAAATAATTCGCAGGCAATTAAAACCAAAGCTAACTGATTTACAATAAAATGAATGAAGTCCGGGATATGAATGACAAAAAATGGAGCACTGTTCCTTCTCTTCTTGTTTCAGAAGAGAAGAAACAGTCACTTCAAGATGGCTGGGGAAAGGGAGATAAAACTCAGCCCAAGTTTGAAGGGAAAAGTGAATAAAGCTGATATTAACAGTAACTATTATAACTGCAACAGTAGGAGCACATGACTAACTGTAAGAGGCCATTTTTCTCCTCAGGACTAGAACATAAAAACAAAGACAGCCGTCGAGGGGTTGAAGCATAGCACCATTTTTATCACCAGAAGAACCCCCTGGTAGATGAGAGACAGAAGTTAAAATTGAACCAAAGAACCAGAAAGCATAGAAAGGAATATAACAAAGTTTGGTTCTAACCTTGATTTTTGACATGGGTCCTAGCTAGATATCTTAGCAAGTGAAGCAGTAACTACCAAGAAACATTTCTTTATAAATCCATCCACTGAAGAAGGAGAGGGGATGTAGATCAGAGATCACATATTTGCTAGATGTGCACCGAGATAGGCAGCAGGCATATTCTGATGGCCTAAAACGTGTTTTTAAAAAGTCAGAAAGTATTGCCAGTCTGGTAACTTCATGTGAAAATATAAGAAATCGCTTCTCTTTGGAAAAAACAAAATCAGATCTGGATTTGTCACATGGCTACAATGAACCGAACTGAATCGTCCTCTTTTTTCAGGGCTCATCATGCACCCTATGACCAGCCCTGCCTGACCCCTATAGAGATTTCAATTTGCTCCATCTCTCTCTCTTCCTTACCTTGGAGCTGTTTGTTGCCAAGTAGGCCTGTTCTAGACTAGAACCAAAGAAGTTAAAATAGTGACTCAAACTGGAAATGAAAACCCTGTCTTTGATCATGTATCCATTCAATATATATTAATTAAACAATTAGTATATGCCAGGGACTCTGCTAGGTCCTAGGGAAATAGACGACTTGGATAAGTTGTAGTCTTTGCTCTAATGGGGACCACAATTTAAAGGGAAGGACATCATGTGAATAATGATAAACATGGTTAATATAAGCTGGAGATGTCAACTGCTTGATGACTGAGAATTTGGTGAGGCAACCTGGTGGGACATCATGGGAGATTCCTGAGGAAACTGAGCCTGAGTCTCCCTTGGATTGTCTAGGATTGGCCTTGGACATGATTTTGTTAATCACAGATTATTTCTAAAATGATTCATGCTACTGTGATGCTGTATAGAAAGAAGAATATGCTGAAAAACTGAAATATCTAATTCTCTCTCAAAGTGTTAGTGTTTTAGTCCTAGCTCAGTGATGTTGCAAAATATTTGTACAACTCACCGTCCTTACACCCAAGAGCAAGGACTCTGTTGGGTAAAGCATAGCATTTACAAAATTAATGCCTTTCTACTAAAAAGTATACATTAAAAAAATATTCTGATGGCTAAAACAGTTATCTCACAAGTTAAAAAGACAAGAGTTTTTTGTTGATGTTGGAATGACAAAAATGCATGGGTAGCAATAATGGTATTGATTGAAACTAAATCTTAGAAAGAAATGCCATCTGGAAAAGGAAGGCAATGTTATTTGATCTTTATTATCTCCATCAAAGGCTCCTGTAATTCAGTTTGACAGCATTTTGTGAGTAGCATAGACCATTTCACAAGGCTATAATTTACCTTAAGAAGAAAATGACAATTAACAAGGTGCATCATGTAAAGATAATAGTGAACTGAAAGAAATGAAACAAAAGGATGAAATTCTAAGTTTTTATTTTAAACAAAAATTTCAGCTAGTTTTTGTCTGTTTGTTTTTGCTTCTTCAGAAAAGACAGAAATGTTTGTATATATGGATATACATACAGAGAAAAAAATATGCGCAGCATATATTCTGAACCTAAACCCCTATAAGTTGTTTTGCACAGTTTACTGTATAAGCACATACACAATAATGGTTAGAGTAAGGAGTTTAATAGGAGAAGGCAATGGCACTCCACTCCAATACTCTTGCCTGGAAAATCCCATGGAGGGAGGAGCCTGGTAGGCTGTAGTCCATGGGGTCACTAAGAGTTGGACACGACTGAGTGATTTCACTTTCACCTTTCATTTTCATGCAACCCACTATGGTGGGTTGGAGAAGGAAATGACAACCCACTCCGGTGTTCTTGCCTGGAGAATCCCAGGGATGGTGGAGCCTGGTGGGCTGCTGTCTGTGGGGTCACACAGAGTCGGACACGACTGAAGTGACTTAGCAGCAGCAGTACATAGATATGGGAGAAGGCAATGGCACCCCACTCCAGTACTCTTGCCTAGAAAATTCCTTGGACGCAGGAGCCTGGTAGGCTGCAGTCCATGGGGTCGCTAAGAGTCGGACATGACTGAGCAACTTCACTTTCAATTTTCACTTTCATGCATTGGAGAAGGAAATGGCAACCCACTTCAGTGTTCTCGCCTGGACAATCCCAGGGACAGGGGAGCCTTGTGGGCTGCTGTCTATAGGGTCGCACAGAGCCGGATAGGACTGAAGCAACTTAGCAGCAGTAGCAGCAGCAGGAGTTTAATACCTGGCATAATTACTCTGCTTTATGCAGACTTGAGTTAGAGTTAGACAAGGGTGTGGTCCTTGTGTGATTAGATTGACTAGTTTTCTGTGAGAATGGTTTTAGTGTATTTGCCCTCTGATGCCCTCTTTTAAGACCTACTGTCTTACTTGGGTTTCTCTTACCTCGGGCGTGGGGTATCTCATCCCAGCTGTTCCCGGCTGCTCCCGGCCAGGGAAGCACAGCCATCGCACCTTACCTTGGACGAGGGGTCTCTCCTCACCGCCGCCCTTCCTGACCTCGGTCGTGGGGTAGCTCTTCTCCGCCCTGCTTAGTGCGCTGGCCCTCACCGCCATCCTTCCTCGGTCGTGGGGTAGCTCCTCTCGGCCGCGCTCTTAGTGCGCGAAGCAGCCGGCGGGGCGCTCTTAAATGGCGCGCCGGTCGCGGGGAGGCGAGGGCGCTCTTAAATGGCGCGCCGGTCACGGGGAGGCGAGGGCGCTCTTAAATGGCGCGCCGGTCGCGGGGAGGCGAGGGCGCTCTTAAATGGCGCGCCGGTCGCGGGGAGGCGAGGGCGCTCTTAAATGGCTCTTAAACGAAGATCATGGCATCTGGCCCCATCACTGCATGGGAAATAGATGGGGAAACAGTGGAAACAGTGTCAGACTTTGTTTTTCTGGGCTCCAAAATCACTGCAGATGGTGACTGCAGCCATGAAATTAAAAGACGCTTACTCCTTGGAAGGAAAGTTATGACCAACCTAGATAGTATATTCAAAAGCAGAGACATTACTTTGCCAACAAAGGTTCGCCTAGTCAAGGCTATGGTCTTTCCTGTGGTCACGTATGGATGTGAGAGCTGGACTGTGAGGAAGGCTGAACGCCGAAGAATTGATGCTTTTGAACTGTGGTGTTGGAGAAGACTCTTGAGAGTCCCTTGGACTGCAAGAAGATCCAACCAGTCCATTCTGAAGGAGATCAATCCTGGGATTTCTTTGGAGGGAATGATGCTAAAGCTGAAACTCCAGTATTTTGGCCACCTCATGCGAAGAGTTGACTCATTGGAGAAGACTCTGATGCTGGGAGGGATTGGGGGCAGGAGGAGAAGGGGACGACAGAGGATGAGATGGCTGGATGGCATCACTGACTCGATGGATGCGAGTCTGAGTGACCTCCGGGAGCTGGTGATGGACAGGGAGGCCTGGCATGCTGCGGTTCATGGGGTCGCAAAGAGTCGGACACGACTGAGCGACTGATCTGATCTGATGCAGACTTGGGGAAGGCAATGGCACCCCACCCCAGTACTTTTGCCTGGAAAATCCCATGGACAGAGGAGCCTGGTAGGCTTCAGTCCATGGGGTCGCCAAGAGTTGGACACGACTGAGCGGCTTCACTTTCACTTTTCGCTTTCATGCATTGGAGAGGGAAATGGCAGCCCACTCCAGTGTTCTTGCCTGGAGAATCCCAGGGACAGGGGAGCCTGGTGGGCTTCCGTCTGTGGGGTCGCACAGAGTCGGACACGACTGAAGCGACTTAGCAGCAGCAGCAGCAGCAGCAGCATGCAGACTAATTGGAGAAGGAAATGGCAGCCCACTCCAGTGTTCTTGCCTGGAGAATCCCGGGGACGGGGGAGCCTGGTGGGCTGCCGTCCATGGGGTCACACAGAGTCGGACACGACTGAGGTGACTTAGCAGCATGCAGACTAAGCTATTATTACCAACTAAGAATCTTGGTTTGGCTGAGAGGATAAACTCTGGGCAAGTGAATTAGAACAAACACTTTAAATTTTTAGATGAAAAAAACTGAAAGGCTAGAGATTTCTTGACCTGGAATGGATATGGATTCATCATATTAAAGCAAATATTATTCTCAGAACAATCATTTCTCTTATGGTTATTCTGATTATGTTTTGCTTCTTCACCTACCACGCAGCCTCATCACAAGTTCAACACTCCTTTGAAGTGTCGTTTTATCCAAAATTTAAAATTTAAAGTCATTCCATTATACAATGAGTTTAGTATAAAACACAATGCTGGAATTACTTGACTTCTGTTTCCCAAGAGTAAAATGGGGTGGATGACTTAGTCCCATTTCCTTCTTTGGTAGTTCTGGGAAGCCCATAGTCCTCTTCTTCGAGAGAAGAGTGCTGAAGATGTTATTCAAGAAATGTCAGCAGTTCACTAATTTAATATAGTATGTAATCTTAATAAATTTATTTGGTGGTTCACTCCAAATGAAAGTACAATCAAAACTGATTGCCTTTTTTCCTGTTTCTATACTTTATGAATATTTAGCTTTATGAATATTTAGCAAGAATTTCTGCTCAAGTTTATAGAGTAGTAAAAAGGATATTATTACTTTTAATAAAGAGACATCTACTTTAATTACTGTTGGTTATAACATTCCTAGTATAATTCACTGGGACAAATTTCAATTATCTTTGAAAGCCAAAGCATAATGCAGTTTAAAGAAACTTGCAAGTGACCCTTGATGTTAATTTCAATCAGTTACAGTTAAAATAATTCATTTTATTTCATCTTGCTAACAATAATTCCAAAGGGTCAGAGCCACCAGTTATACAAGAGGTAAGGTGTAGTTTAAATGAAGCATTCATATAATAATTCAAATAAATCTAATAAAGTTATCCCTCTATATCCATGGAGGATTGGTTCCAGAGCCAAACTCTATACCCAAATCCTTTATATGACTTGAGGTAGTATTTGCATATAACTTATGCATAACTTCCTGTATATTTTAAATCATTTAATCATTTCTAGGTTACTTATGTTACTCAATAGAACCTAAATGCTATGTAAATATAATGTAAATGCTATATTAATAGTTACCAGCACACAGGAAATTCAAGCTTTGCTTTTGGGAACTTTCTGAAAAATTTTTCCCAAATATTTTTGATCTATTTATTGAATCCACAGATGTGGAAGCTACCTGTAAGGAGGGATACCTATAATTCTAATTTTCTATTACCTTGACTTTGCTGCTGCTGCTGCTAAGTCGCTTCAGTCGTGTCGGACTCTGTGCGACCCCATAGACGGCAGCCCACCAGGCTCCCCCGTCCCTGGGATTCTCTAGGCAAGAACACTGGAGTGGGTTGCCATTTCCTTCTCCAGTGCATGAAAGTGAAAAGTGAAAGTGAAGTCGCTCAGTCATGTCTGACTCTTAGCGACCCCATGGACTGCAGCCTGCCAGGCTCCTCCATCCGTGGGATTTTCCAGGCAAAAGTACTGGGGTGGGGTGCCATTGCCTTCCCCAACCTTGACTTTAGTATGTTTTTAATTTCTGTTTATTTATCATCAATAATCTAGCTAGCTAGCTCCTTCCTAGGATTAAGTTGGCCATGCATTTCATATTTATCCAAGATGTGTGGAAAGGTATATTGAACAGTATCTATTATTCTGGGCCATCTTGCAAGAGAAACTCGATTCTTCAGTAAAATATAGGAAGCATCTGCTTAAAGAAGCATAATCATGTCTCAAGCTGCAATGACAGCAGTTAGTATGGGAAGTCAAGAATTTATTTTTCAGTTGAAACTCTGAGAATTTTTAGGTAGAAAGGGAGTGTATAATTATGTGGCTTGGAATCTGGCCAGGGCACTGGAATTCATACTCTTCACTTTCAAGATGTGTCACAGACCCTTTAATTACTCGAAGTGGGTCAGGACCTCTGTTTTCTGTCTATCCCATCAAATAGATAACATGCTTTGTTACACATTTACCCGATGTGTCTTTGAGTTATAAATCTTACTGAGCAACACACCAAAATAATCTTAATTTCTTCTATTGAATTTTTTTTTTTTTTTTTTTAGGAAATCCTGACTCATAGGGATGGCAAAGTGGAAGCCATCCTTTCATAAGAGGATGACCACAGGTGTTCTTGCGGTCTCGGGCAAAAACTTGAGGCCACTACCTACTAGGAATCAGACTCTTCGGTTAACATTGACCTTGGCTACTTAGTACCTGTAAACTCTTGAATGTTAATCTTTACTTGAGCTTCAGTCTCCTAATCTATAAAATAATCAATATTCTTTTTTTATATGTATAAGTAAGATAGTGTTCAAAAATTCTTAAAATTATACTTGGAAATAGCGAACAGTCAAGGAATATTAAGTATCATGATTACTATTTTCAGGGCCATCTCTAGGTCTTAATCTAGCACGTACTAAGCTATGTCTTGTGGAAAAGTGGTAGAGGCCCAGCTAAAAAATGGAAATGACAGTCTGGCTGTGAAGAGCTTTGTATACCAGTCTAAAAAGTTTGGATTATTAGCCTCCAGGCAAAGGGAAGCACTGAAGGGTTCTAATGGGGGGAAATGACAGGATGACACTTTTGTCTTAGAAATAGGGCTGTGGTTGCAGGATGGAGGGGGGATTTGGGCTGGAAACAGTCTCAAATACATTGCAAACTCGTCTACATCTTCAAAGAGAGAAAACCTAATTTAATCTCAGTTATTGAATTGTCCTACATTGCTTTGATGCCTTCATTGTCTTTTGAGAAACATAATAGATTATTTCATCTTTATATAAAATGACCCCAACTTCTATTCATTTTTTTTTTTTTTTTCCTGCAGACAGGCTGTTTCAGCTGTCTGTGTCTACATTTCAATATGCTTCTTGTTATACTATTACCATTTTATATGTATTGCTTCTAAGCCATTATGAAGATTCAAAGAATCAAACTTGTTAAGACTGTGACTAAAACAATATTTGCATGGCTAAGAAATAGAGTTTCAGTGCAGATAAATTTCTACTTATCAAAATTCAGTTTATACATTGTTATAGATAGAAAACAAAACTAGCTACAGATGAAGGCAAAAGTGTCCCAGGTCTGATCTTCACCAATAGTGTGTAAATAGTGATGTGTAATACTGCCACAGGATATGGGGAAATGGAATTATGATACTCCCCATTCTGTAAGTTGAAGCCTTCCTCTGAAGCAAAAGAACCAGGAATCAAGTCTTCATCCTGCCTCTGACTCACATTTTTATCCACTGTAAACAATTTTCTTGGTAGCAATGGCTCTTGGTCCATATATTCACGGTAGAAAGAAAAAAAAAATTTTTTTTCGTGCCTATCACTTGTTTATGAGAAAACAGTGTTGATTTCCTGGAAATAAGTGTGATGTTATGTTGGAGGTCAGCAATGAAGCATTATCATATGAAAATATTAAAAATACCACATTATTGATTTAGCTGGCCTAATGGAAACTGTGGGACACGGAGTCAACCCTAATCATGCTAGTAACAGGGAAAATAGAATGGAAATGGAAGTTGTCAAGCCCAAGACATGGCTACTGATAGGCAAGGTGGAACCCCAGGCTTGAGATGTCAAGTCCAGATGTTGGCTGAAGGCCATGGGACAGGAATAAAAAAGACAAGAAAAGAAGACACAAATTAAAATATGTAGTCTGGTCAGAGATAAGGAAAGTTGACAGACAGGAAACAGAAGACAAATCACCTGAAGTCCAAGGGAACAGTGGAAACCTAAAGAAAATACAGGAGTGAAAAGATTTTCCCAAAGGCCTGTTTCCAGTTCTAGAACTGTTAACTGGCTTATTATAATCCCCATTTAAAAACCCCTAATAAAAGAGCACACTCCCAAGCCCCATAGATTTTCTCAAAAGACACCTTAAAAGTCTCAGTTATGAATGTAAGTGCCATTAGTAATAAAAGTGGTGCTCTGTTCTGTGAAGCCTATGCTTGGAAGTAGATATTTGATGTTTTCAACAATCTTGTATAGTCTCTCACAAGTCATGCAGCAGTAATGCATTAATAGTTCTTCAAAATAACCCCCAAATCTGTTACCATTAAAAACAGTTGTCTATCTTGAAGAGATATCTAATTTTGAAAGGAAATAGCTTCAGTTTCAAATATGAAACAGCTGTAAAAAATTGTATGTATGTACACATTTACATACAGTACAGACTCTTCTAAAGAATTCTCAGTGGAGAAGAAATAACGATCTATTCTTCAAAGACATCATACAATAGTCGGACATCTGTATATATACATATGTACAATAATTCATCTACATAATTTATCTGTTCATTTACTTTGAGAGTCAGTTATATTCACTATAATCAGTATATCTAATTATTGAAATATGTTTCTATATAAAAGAAACAAAGATGAATAACAGTTCTTAATTCTTTCATTGAAGCAATTTCAGTGCAGTATAATGGAATTAATATCTAATATTTCAGAAAGGAATTTACTGGTGAAATAATTCCATAGATAACCAAATTCCCTTTCTTCTTTCCTTCCTTTCTTTCTCTACTCTCTCTTTCTCTCTTGCTTTTGTCTTTTTCTACTAGAAATATTATTATCCAGCATAAAATCGATAAATAACAAATAGCTAAAAATCACAACAACTAGTTCTTGGATGCCTGATATGCTGCAAGGTGCTGTTAGGTGCAGACACAACCATGGTCTATATAGGGACCCCACTGTCATTGTCCATAGTCTGGTGTGGATCCAGACAATGAGAAGGGGACATTTCAATACAGCATGAGCAAATGCAAGACACATTACGTGCTACCAGAAAACACAGGAGAGTCACAGACTCGATACTTGGGAGCAACAAACAGTTTCTGAGGAGGCAGCATCTGAGTCACCTGTGAATAAACAGGAGTCACTGCTTCATTTTAAAATGAGGGCAGGAGAAAAGGACAAAAAGTGTTCTAAGCAGACAAAATATGCATAAAAACTCAGAAAAAAGGAAGAACCTAAAGAATATGAAAAAATTGCAGAGTTGGAGGTTTACAGGTAGGGGAGATTGTGGGGGCTGGCATGTGGCTCTGGGGTGGTGGATAAGGGGGAGAGGTTTCCTAATAAATGCTATGGAGCTGGGACTTTAAGAAAAGTAAACATAGAAATGCTGATGAGTACAATATTCAGTCATGTCCAGGTCACATAAATATCTAGAATGCTTCCCAACTCCAAATGCTCTGCTTTTGAGCACATCCTTATGAAAATCAAGACTAGTTCAGCAGCAGGGACATAGAAGCAGTCAGTTCACAGGTGAAGACCTTATCAGCCACAGATTATTGTTTTTTTTTTTTTTTGTCCCTGCCCATGGCTAAAATAAGGTTATAATACTCAAGTGCAAACTTAACAGATATGAAAAATAGTTTGGAATAGTCATGTAAGCTACTTTAATCCTGAATAGTATAATATTTGAAATTACGTAAATCTTCCCCAGGCAGGGATTCTGGCCTCTGTGCACACTGCAGAGATTGCTGCCTGAAGAACACCCCCTGAATAGAGGGAGGCAGACCCTGAGGAACAAGAAGTGAGGAGACCTGGAAGGACGTGTGCAAGTCTGCACAGACATATCTTCCCAGATGCTATGAGCATCTGGATCAAAGTGCAAAAGTGTGGGTTGCCCAGTTCTGTCTAACTCTCTGTGACCCCATAGACTGGAACCTGCCAGTTTCTCTGTTCACGCGATTCTATAGGTGAGAATACTAGAGTGGGTTGCCATTCCTTTCTCCAGGGGATTTTCCCAACCTAGGGATCAAACCTGGATCTCCTGCACTTCAGGTGGATTCTTTATCATCTGAGCCAATGACACAAAGATTAAATAATGATTTGGGAAGTTGTTTCTATTTCCCTTTGATTAAATTTCCTTTTGATAAAATTTTTGATTAAATTTCCTTTTGATGAAATTTTTTTTGAGATCTTTCTAATGCAGTGATACTTGCTCTGTGGATCATTCCCATTGCTCTGTGAATATGTGTTTAGAGCAATGGTTCCTAATTTATTTTAAGTGCATGGAGCAGTCTGAGAAATTATTGAATTTTGACCCTTCACCTCTAAATAAGCAATATATGTAAATGTAATCACACACACAAAATTATACCTCAAATTTCAGAAAGCTCACAGATTTCCAGGGTCTATCCATGGACCCAGATAGGGACTGAACCCAGGTCTCCCACATTGCAGGGGGGTTCTTTACCATTTGAGCCACCAGGGAATCCCAAATAATGTAATAATAGTAGCAATAACTGAATATGTATTATATTCATATTCCCAGAGTCCATCAATGTACGCAGATAAATAATGCAATAATAGTAGCAAATTAACTGAAAATGTATTATATGCCAGGAACTCAGCTGAAAATTTCATATGCCTTATCTCATTCAATCCTCACAATAATAATCTGATGTAGTTACTATTTGTGTGCATGTGCATGTGTGTTAAGTCCCTTCAGTCGTGTCCAACTCTTTGTGACCCTATGGGCTGTAGCCCATCAGGCTTCTCTGTCCATGGAATTCTCCAGGCAATAATACTGGAGTGGGTTGCCATGCCGTCTTTCAGGGGATCTTTCTGACCTGGGGATTGAACTCACATCTGCGTGTGTCTCTGGCATTGCAGACAGATTCTTTACCCACTGAACCAAATGAGGCTTCAAGGGATTATATAAGGTTACTTAGATAGAATGGTGGAGCCATCATTAAAGCCTAGGCAGGCTGTATCCAGAGTCCAAGCTCTTAATCACCGCCCAGATGATCCTTGGTCACACTTGTAGTTGATGACACAGAATGACATGGAAATAAGACCATACTCAGATACAGGAGACACAGCTCTCATTCTGGTTGGTCTCTTCAGAGAAAAACAATATAAAATTAAAAGGTTTTAAATCATTTTAAGGAATCAAAAGATGCATAGAAGGAAAATGAAATCAATAAACCTTCCCAAATATTTACTTCTAGGTATAAATATCTACATATAAATGCATATTTTAAAAATAGAACATACTGAACACATACTTGTATTATAATAATATATTGAAACTTTCTATATCAATACATGTATATATATTAGTAACAAGTATATTTCTGTAGACATGCTTTATAATGATCATGTAGTATGCCAATGAATGGATTGTAATAATTTGTGGACTACCTTATGTTTAAATATTCATGTTGCTTTCAATTTTTCACCTATCACTTACTTCCATATAAAATTCTTATTTTATTTCCTCATGTTAATAACATTGTTCTATCCATCATAGGAATGATATGAGGACTGAATCGAATAATACTTAAGAGTTAAGTCCCATAAGGGAAAGCAATATATTATCATTCCTCCTTTGAGGAAGGAAATATGTGTAGGTGATAGGAAAATGAAATGGTCACTTTGTGCACACAGATGAAATCATGATTTTGTGAAAATCCCCTACTGTTCTACTTTATCAACTATGAGCTCTATGCTTTACTATACAAAATAAAGATATGTAAGAAATTATCATTTTAAGAATAAGACAGCTAGATCACCAAAAACATTGTCTGATTATACAGTTAGTTTACAAAAATAAAAGAAGGAAAAGAAAACCACAGATTGGGAAATTTCAAGTATTTTTTTTTTTTTTTGGCTGCACCTCATGGCTTGTGGGATCTTAGTTCTCTGACCAGGAACTGAACCTGAGTTCCCTCCAGTGGAAGTCTTAACCACTGGACCACTAAAGAACCTTCGAGGAAAAATTTTAACTACTATCCATGTAGGCTAAGAGCTGCTTGGGGTAGGAGGGAGGGAGTGAGAATGAAAAAGAGAAGATCTCATTACATTGTACTGCTGGTACAAATGACAATGTACCAGTAAATGGTTTTCTAAATTTCTTTAGATTATATCTTGGTAATAATATAAACTGCATGACCCAAACTGAATTTGCACCTGCCATCTGAATATGCACTTGGATCTTCTTAAAAATCCAACTCAAGTGTATAAATTACTAATCAACATGGAGGTATGACTGGAAATTCTCATTAGTAGACTCAAAGGCTGACAGTTACATTTGTCCACAGAGTGACTGGCAGGAGAGTCCCATTCCCATTTGAACTGGTCTGTTATTGGTGTGCTTGCTCTCAGACAGAAAAGCACACGAAAACTTGGGGATCTCTCTCCTCTCTTCTGGCTACCACTCCCCACCTGCTGAATCCTTCTTTCAGACTCTACTACTCTCAGTGGCATCTCCAACTTCACTGATTTGCAAAGTAAAGTGTGCGTAGAAGTTGCCGCTCAAATACTGATCCAAACTTAGTATCATAGATGTTATATCTGGAAGGACCATCTACCCATGACTGGGTTTGGCTGTCTCTCTGGTTATGTAAAATATTATAGATAATTTCCATATTACAACTAGACACATGGAGTCTTGAAGGATTAAATGAGTCTCCCTTCTAGGAGACCAGAAACTGTTTTCTGATTCCTTGGGCAATAAAAATAGCATCGAAATTGATGAAAAGTTTTAAAAAATATGTTTCAAAGCAAAGGATAAAAATGTTTGGCCAAGTATTTTTTTTTCCTACAAAATTCTGCTTTGAATATACTTTAAATGGGGAGAACACTGGCTTTATGTCATTTTATTCTTGGGAAAATAAGTTCTGCCACCAAAGTCAACAGTGTTTTCCAGATCTGTAAATTAACAAACCTGATGAGATATGTCTGTTTTCAGATATCCATGATAGAAGAAAGAGTGAGTACTCTATAAGTGCCTGTAAGTGTTCCTGAGGGCTTCCCCGGTGGCTCAGTGGTAAAGAATCTGCCTGCCAATGCAGGAGATGCAGGTTTGATCCCTGGATGGGGAACATCACTTGGAAAAGGAATTGGCAACCCACTCCAGTATTCTTGCTTGGAAAATCCCCTGGACAGAGGAGCCTGGCAGGCTACAGTCCATGGGATTGCAAAGAGTCAGACATGACTTAGCGACTAAACAACAGGGTCCCTAGAGAAAATGCTAATAAGCAATGAGAAAGCCCAAAGCCAGATGCCAAGAACAGGAGCGAGAGGCTGGGCTGTTCACATGAAAGTGAACCGGTCTTCAGTCTGGGGGTACCAGGTTATGAGAAGGGGGAAAAAAGACAGAAGGTACTCAGAGAAGTAAGAAAGAAGAAAAACGAAACACGACAAAGAACACAAAGGGGACAAATACACAACAAACAAAAGGAAGAAGGGAAATCAGTATCAATTTTTCAAGTTCACATACCTTTACTATCGTACCTTTCATACTGTCGTACTTTTACTATCAGAGTCACCAGGGAAGCCATGCTATGCTATGCTAAGTCACTTCAGTCGTGTCCGACTCTGTGCGACCCCATAGACAGCAGCCCACCAGGCTTCCCCGTCCCTGGGATTCTCCAGGCAAGAACACTGGAGTGGGTTGCCATTTCCTTCTCCAATGCATGAAAGTGAAAAGAGAAAGTGAAGTCGCTCAGTCATGTTCGACTCTTAGCGACCCCATGGACTGCAGCCCACCAGGCTCCTCCGTCCGTGGGATTTTCCAGGCAATAGTACTGGAGTGGGGTGCCATAGCCATACCTACTTCTTAATTTTTTGCTGCCAAAATTGGGTTGTTTTAATAATTAACTCAAATATCAACTTCCTTTATAGCAATGAACCTGAATGTGTCTACCTTGTATATTTTGGGACATTCTGTTTTGTTTGTTTTTTAATTGCAGGATAATTGCTTTAAAATATTGTGTTGGCTTTTGCCATACAGCAACATGAATCAGCCACAAGTACACATATGTCCCCTCTCCTGAACCTCCTGCAGACTCCCCCCACCCCATTCCATCCCACCCCTCTAGGTTGTCACAGAGCACCAGGTTGAGCTTCCTGTGCCATACAGGACCTTCCCACTGGTTATCTATTTCATACATGGTAAATGGCAACCCAACCCAGTGTCCTTGCCTGGAGAATCCCAGGGATGGGGGAGCCTGGGGGGCTGCTGTCTATGGGGTCACGTAGATTCGGACACGACTGAAGCGACTTAGCAGCAGCAGCGTATACATGTCAATGCTACTCTCTCAATTCATCCCACTCTCTCCTTCCCCAGCTGTGTTTACATCTGTTCTTTACGTGTGCATCTCTATTCTTGTTCTGCAAATAGGTTCATCAGTACCATTTTTCTAGATTCTGTATATGCACGTAATATAAGAAATTTGTTTTTCTCTTTCTCACTTACTTCATTCTGTGTAATAGGCTCCGTGTTCATCCACCTCACTAGAACTGACTCAAATGCATTCCTTTATATGGCTGAGTAATATTCCATTGTATATATGTACCACAACTTTATCCATTCATCTGTCAATGAACCTCTATATTGCTTTCATGTCCTAGCTATTGTAAACAGTGCTGCCATGAATATTGGGGTACATGTGTCTTTTCCAATTATGGTTTCATCAGGGTATATGCCCAGCAGTGGGATTGCTGGGTCATCTATTTCTGCTTTATTGACTATGCCAAAGCCTTTAACTGTGTGGATCACAATAAACTGTGGAAAATTCTGAAAGAGATGGGAATACCAGACTACCTGACCCGCCTCTTGAGAAATTTGTATGCAGGTCAGGAAGCAACAGTTAGAACTGAACATGGAACAATAGACTGGTTCCAAATAGGAAAAGGAGTATGTCAAGGCTGTATATTGTCACCCTGCTTATTTAACTTATATGCAGAGTACATCATGAGAAACACTGGACTGGAAGAAACACAAGCTGGAATCAAGATTGCCGGGAGAAATATCAATAACCTCAGATATGCAGATGACACCACCCTTATGGCAGAAAGTGAAGAGGAACTAAAAGCCTCTTGATGGAAGTGAAAGTGGAGAGTGAAGTTGGCTTGAAGCTCAACATTCAGGAAATGAAGATCATGGCATCTGGTCCCATCACTTCATGGGAAATAGATGGGGAAACAGTGGAAACAGTGTCAGACTTTATTTTGGGGGGCTCCAAAATCACTGCAGATGGTGACTGCAGCCATGAAATTAAAAGACGCTTACTCCTTGGAAGGAAAGTTATGACCAACCTAGATAGCATATTCAAAAGCAGAGACATCACTTTGCCAACAAAGGTTCGTCTAGTCAAGGCTATGGTTTTTCCTGTGATCACGTATGGATGTGAGAGTTGGACTGTGAAGAAGGCTGAGTGCCGAAGAATTGATGCTTTTGAACTGTGGTGTTGGAGAAGACTCTTGAGAATCCCTTGGACTGCAAGGAGATCCAACCAGTCCATTCTGAAGGAGATCAGCCCTGGGGTTTCTTTGGAAGGACTGATGCTAAAGCTGAAACTCCAGTACTTTGGCTACCTCATGTAAAGAGTTGACTCATTGGAGAAGACCCTGATGTTGGGAGGGATTGGGGGCAAGAGGAGAAGGGGACGACAGAGGATGAGATGGCTGGATGGCATCACTGACTCAATGGATGTGAGTCTGAGTGACCTCCGGGAGTTGATGATGGACAGGGAGGCCTGGCGTGTTGCGATTCATGGGATCTCAAAGAGTGGGACACGACTGAGCGACTGAACTGAACTGAACATTTATTCAACAGAGATTGTCAACTGCATATGGTATGCCAGACCCTGTTTTAGGTGCTGGGTTCTTGCCTGCTTTCAGTCAAGTGGTTGTAAACACCTCCACATAAACTATCACGGAGTATTCACTTTTTGAGAAACCTGTAAGTAAAGTCTGCTTTACAGTAGTTTTGGAGCTACAAAAAGGTTATAAAGGCAGTGCCTGTGCACCCCTCCATAAGTTGTCCCCTTTGCTATCATCTTACTTTATATTTATCACAACTAAGGACCCAATATTCATATATTACTATTAACTAAACTCCACATTTTGATTTTACTTGTTTTTCTCTAAAGTCCTTTCGACAATTTTAGGATCTCATCCAGATGAGTTACATTTAGTCCTCATATCTTCTTAGGCTTCTCTTGGCTGTGACAGTTGTTCAGATTCCTTGTTTTTAAGGACCTTAACATTTTTGAACAAAACTGGGCAGGTGTTTTGTAGAATGTTCAAGATTGGTTTGTCTGGTGCTTTGTTATGACAAAGACCAGCGTTATAGAAGAATATCATGGAAGTGAAATACCCTTCTTATAACGTTTTATCAGAGAATAAATGACATCACAGTGCTTTATCACTGCTGATGTTAACCTTGATCAATTGGTTAAGGCACTGTTTGCCGGGTTTCTCCATTGCAAAATTATTATTATTCCCTTTATATACTCTAGTCAGGGAAGATGCCCTGGAGGAGGGCACAGCAACCCACTCCAGTATTCTTGCCTGAAGATTCCCTTGGACAGAGGAGACTGGTGGGCTACAATCCCCAGGGTCACAAAGAGTCAGACACAACTGAAATAACATGCATGTGTGTTCTATTGGGCTGTAGCCTGCCAGGCTCCTCAGTCAGTGGGATTTTCCAGGCAAGAATACTGGAGTAGGTTGACATTTCCTTCTCTAGGAAATACTCCTGACACAGGGATAAAACATGCTTCTCCTGCATTGCAGGTGGATTCTTCACTACTGAGTCATCTGTGAAGCCCCAGCAAGTCATTAATTCCAGTAACAACTCAAGGATATGGTGGGAGTGGGGATGGGAGACAACTGAATTCCATCTCCTGGAGGAGAGAATCAGTTCAGTTCAGTTCAGTTCAGTCGCTCAGTCGTGTCCGACTCTTTGAGACCCCATGAATCGCAGCACGCCAGGCCTCCCTGTCCATCACCAATTCCCAGAGTTCACTCAGACTCACATCCATTGAGTCGGTAATGCCATCCAGCCATCTCATCCTCTGCCGTCCCCTTCTCCTCTTGCCCCCAATCCCTCCCAGCATCAGAGTCTTCTCCAATGAGTCAACTCTTCGCATGAGGTGGCCAAAGTACTGGAGTTTAAGCTTTAGCATCATTCCTTCCAAAGAAATCCCAGGGCTGATCTCCCTCAGAATGGACTGGTTGGGTCTCCTTGTAGTCCAAGGGATTCTCAAGGGTCTTCTCCAACACCACAGTTCAAAAGCATCAATTCTTCGGCTCTCAGCCTTCTTCACAGTCCAACTCTCACATCCATATGTGATCACCGGAAAAAACCATAGCCTTGACTAGGCGAACCTTTGTTGGGAAAATAATGTCTCTGCTTTTGAATATGCTATCTAGGTTGGTCATAACTTTCCTTCCAAGGAGTAAGCGTCTTTTAATTTCATGGCTGCAGTCACCAACTGTAGTGATTTTGGAGCCCAGAAAAATAAAGTCTGACACTGTTTCCACTGTTTCCCCATCTATTTCCCATGAAGTGATGGGACTGGATGCCATGATCTTCGTTTTCTGAATGTTGAGCTTTAAGCCAACTTTTTCACTCTCCACTTTCATTTTCATCAAGAGGCTTTTGAGTTCCTCTTCACTTTCTGCCATAAGGGTGGTGTCATCTGCATACCTGAGGTTATTGATATTTCTCTTGGCGAGAGAATACATATATATATATGAATTCCTCTGTGAGAAAAACAATTTTCTCCTCCATTTATTTAGTTAAATGTCTTATGTATTCTTTAGTCTATATACTTTGGGTGGGTTATCTAGTGCTATGTTTTTTTGTTTTGTTGCTCCCACCATTATAGTTTTGACCACTGGGAGGCCTTCCAAGTTGGCTTATGTGTTCTGTGGCATGTCCTTAACTTTCTTTGTTTGAGTACTTCCTTACTTCCTGGTACCACAAGATACTCTGGGTTCATCTTGCTTATTTCCCATCCCAACCCTAGAATCAATTTTTCAATGAGCACTGGATCTTTTTTAATTGGAAAAATGGTATTAGAAATCAGAAAAAGAGAAATAGTCTTCATTATGACACTGTAAAGATTCTGTTTTCCCCTTTGGGGGAAAAAATAGATCCCCCCCCCACCCCCGCCAGGAAAGAATAGCTTTTTCTATTGCTGTGTGTGTATGTTAGTTGCTCAGTCATGTCTGACTCTTTGTGACCCCATGGACTGTAGCCCACCAGGCTCCTTTGTCCATGAGGGTCTCCAGGCAAGAACACCGGAGTGGCTAGCCATGCGCTTTTCCAGGGGATCTTCCTGATGCAGGGATCAAACCCGGTTCTCCTCCATTGCAGGCAGATTCTTGACCACCTGAGCCATCAGAGAAGTCCTTTTATATTCCTTAATGCTCTTAAGACAGCTAAAGGACCGGTGTCTTTTTTTGAACAGTGGACAGAGAACTAATGTCTGCTTGATCAGACAGTAAATGGGAATAATATTTATTATTTGAACAATTTAAGAAGATTAATGGGAAAATCACTGTGAAAATATCCTTTTCCACAAGCACTTCTTGCAAACTCTAACGACAGAGGTACCTTCCAATTACTACAATCTCAACCATCATTCAACCTTTCAGTTCCTGAATGGCATAAAGAATAAAGTTAACGTGGGAAGCAGACATCTAACACACGTGCAAAGTGCTGTCTCTTCAGTTGGATCTGACTTTTGCGATTCTATGGACTATAGCCCACCAGGCTCCTCTGTCCATGGGATTCTCCAGGCAAGAATACTGGAGTGGGTTGTCGTTCCCTTCTCCAGGAGATCTTCCTGACCCAGGGATCTAACCTGTGTCTCTTACCTCTCCAGCACTGGCAGCTGGATTCTTTACCACTAGTTCCACCTGGGAAGCCTGTCTAATATGCAGTTTCCTTTTATAAACTCAGCTTTCTTAGATGAATGAATATTTTAATTATTGAAGTTAATAAATACAGCTCACACTTACTGCAGACTTCAGTATGCTAGCTTCTTTACACACATATTCCCATATGTGTAGGAGATGCAGGATTTGAGATGCAAAATATTTATGAGCCCAGAGCCAAACTCATATGCAGAAAACAAAATAAAACAACAACCAATCCCCTTCACCTCTGTCTCATCCTAAATAACCAAGGCAAAAGGTAAATATTAGATTTTAATCTTTTTTGTTAGGTAAGTAAATTAAGAAAAAAATATAAGCAAGTGAATGCTTTTTAAAAAGTACAATTGTAGCATGAAACTTAGAAAGAGTCAAGTCACACTCCTTAATTTTTGATGAAGAAACTAGAGCTCACAAGACTTGGCAGCTTTCCCACACCTTCAACTCTGCTGATTAATGGCAGAAGCAAGACGAGCTCAAGGCTTTTGGTTCCCAGTTCTACACACTTTCCTCTAATTTTGTTATCTAAGTCAACTGTTGAAGTCAAGAACCATTTTGGGTTTTGATCATCAATTTCAACATATGCGTTCCGCCATGCACACTGGCAAATGATGCTGTGAACAGTGGCTGGGTATCCTGCAATCCAACTCAATTCTTTTCCAGTCTTTTAGAGATGGTGTCAGATTCTACAAGGAAAGAGTTCAGTTCTACCATACTGCACCTCCTTCCCATTTCCAACACCAGTCTAACTCCAGGCTGTCACCTGAGGTTCTGATCCACTGGCCATACACTGGGGGCCCCAGTGATCCCCTCCTTGGGCTTCAGATGCTAGTCTAGGTTGTTACTTGTACTTCTGACCAACTGGTTACCAACCAAGTTCCTACCATCTCTCCTTTAATTTGCTAGAGTGGCTCAAAGGACTCAGAAAATATTTGATGTATTAGATTACTGGTTTATTACCAAAGGATATGACTCAGGAAGAGCCAGATTGAAAGAGGTGAGCAAGGTATGTGGGAAGGGGCACAGAGCTTCCATGCCCTTTCCAGATACCACTGTCTCCAAATCTCCATAGGTTCACCTACCCAAAAGCTCTCTGAATCCAGTCCCTTTGAGATTTTTAGGAAGGCTTCATTACAAGGACACCATTGTTCATATCATTCAGTCAATCAGTTCAGTTGCTCAGTCATGTCCAACTCTTTGCAACCTCATGGACTGTAGCACACCAGACCTCCCTGTCCATCACCATCTCCTGGAGTTTACTCAAACTCATGTCCATTGAGTTGGTGATGCCATCCAACTGTCATCCCCTTCTCCTCCCACCTTCAATCTTTCCCAGCATCAGGATCTTTTCCAATGAGTCAGTTCTTCACATCAGGTGGCTAAAGTATTGGAGTTTCAGCTTTAGCATCAGTCCTTCCAATGAATATTCAGGACTGATTTCCTTTAGGATGGACTGGTTGGGTCTCCTTGCAATCCAAGGGACTCTCAAGAGTCTTCACCAACACCACAGTTCAAAAGCATCAATTCTTTGGCACTCAGCTTTCCTTATAGTCCAACTCTCACATCCAGGCATGACTACTGGAAAAACATAGCTTTGACCAGATGAAACTTTGTTGGCAAAGTAATGTCTCTGCTTTTTATTCAGCTGTCTAGGTTGGTCATAACTTTTCTCCCAAGGAGCAAGTGCCTTTTAATTTCATGGCTGCAGTCACCATCTGCAGTGATTTTAGAGTCCCCCCAAAATGAAGTCTGTCACTGTTTCCCCATATATTTGCCATGAAGTGATGGGACCAGATGCCATGATCTTCATTTTCTGAATGTTGAGCTTTAAGCCAACTTTTCCACTCTATTCTTTCATTTTCATCAAGAGGCTCTTTAGTTCTTCTTCATTTTCTGCCATGAGTGTGGTGTCATCTGCATATCTGAGGTTATTGATATTTCTCCCACAATCTTGATTCCAGCTTGTGCTTCATAACTCAATGTCCATTCTCTCTCTCCTCTCCAAGGTCAAGGGTTAAGACTGAAAACTCCAAGGCTCCAATGGCTCCACTAGCAACCAGCCTCCATTCTTGATGCGGGCCAAAAGTCACCTCGTTAACATAACAAAAGACACCTTTATTAGTCTCAGTGAATTTGCAGCTTTTCCAGGAGGAGTTTATAGTTCAGTTGGTAAAGAATCTGCCTGCAATGCAGGAGACCCAGGTTCAATCCCTGGGTTGAGAAGATCCCCTGGAGATGGGAATTGTAACTCACTCCAGTATTGTTGCCTGGAGAATGGTGTGCACAGAGAAGCTGGTAGGCTACATTCTACGGGGTCACAAGAGTCAGACACAACTTAGTGACTAAACCAACACCACCACCACCACCACCACCAGGAGTTTTGGGAGCTATGAGCCAGGAACTGTAGGCAAAGACCAAATATAAATAAAATATATTTGGTTATTTAAATGACCATATATCTATATATTTTGTATAAATTACAATGTCAAATATTGCAACACCATCCTGGGGTATAACTAGTGTCATTGCTAGAAATCAAACACAGAGTTCAGTAAGGTATAGACCCTAAAGATGCTGTATATAGATTGATGCAACCTTCTCCTGGCATGAAATGAAAAGCTTGTAACTTTAAGTTAATGGCATTAGTACAGTTTCTATGAGATGATTGTTTTTGGCCCTCCTCCTTCTTTTTTTCTCTTTCCTTGCTTTCTACTCTCTTTTTATCTTCCTACCTTCTCTCCTACTTGCTTCTCCTTCTCTCTGATATCCTATAAACACTGGGACATCTGACATCAGGGTTAGACCAGGGAGTGGGTAGAATAAAGAGTCCTTCACATTTCTGTGAGGTCAAAACTGCTTGACTGAGCTGATTGTTAAACAGCAATAGATAATCCTGCTGGGAAGGATGCCACAGGGAGATGGTACTTAAAACCATGCAGGCTTTTCCATTACTAGAGGCAAACTTCCTTGGATGATAATCAGGTAACTTGCCCAGTTACAGGCAGGATAATTATGCCTTTTTGCTCTTATTGGGAATCAGGGACAGAACCAGAGTTACCATACAGCCTCGAAAATGTAGTCCTGTCCCCTAGAGGCCCCACAGTTGTTCCTCCTACTGTGTGTGTGTGTTTGTGTGTGTATATGTGTGTGTGTGTCTGTGAGAGAAAAAGAGATACACACACAGGCACAGAGAGAAAGAGCATACTGAAGCAAAAGGGCAGTGTGTATTATTCTTTTAACATTTACTCCATTATGGATTACATTGTTTCAAATGCAACCCAAATGAATTTCATTACTACAAAAGTTGCTGCTGCTACGTTGCTTCAGTCGTGTCTAACTCTGTGCGACCCCATAGACGGCAGCCCACCAGGCTCCCCCATCCCTGGGATTCTCCAGGCAAGAACACTGGAGTGGATTGCCATTTCCTTCTCCAACTAGAAAAGTTAAGTAACCCAAAATATAGGGCATAGAAAATACAACCCTTAATATATTTATTATTAGATTCCACAGACATGTATTTCCCTGGGAACTTGCTATAAACTTTTCTGAGCACTTGGTCTGGATTTCTGTATTGACCTCATCATACAAACAAACAACAATCAGAATCAGTGCACCGACTGGCTTTGAGTAAGGAGCATTGCTGTGCTGATGTATGCTTAGTCACTCAGCTGGGTCTGACTCTTTGCGACCCCATGGACTGTAGCCCATCAGGCTCCTCTCCATGGGGATTCTCCAGGCAAGAATACTGGAGGGGGTTGCCATTCCCTCCTCCAGGGGATCTTCCTGGCCCCGGGGCTGAACCTGGGTCTCCTGCATTGGAGGCAGATTCTTTACCCTCTGAGACACCAGGAAGGATGAGCCTTTTAAAAACTAGCTTTTATTATCATTATATTGGGATCATACTTTCAGAAATAATAAACACATTTGAATCCTCTTTGATGTTAAACAAGAATGAGGTCTAATTCCCATAATTGAGAATTCATTCTTTTATGCATTCAACAAAAACAGTTGTGTAGACACTAGGGATTCATTAGAGCATTAGATAGAGCTCCTGCCCTCATGGGATTAATAACCACTTTTATTTTAGAGAGAGGAGTGTTAGTGACTTTGTCCATAAGTACTTCAATCTGGTTGAAATTGATCCATTAATTTTAGTTTAGGCCCTGCAGATGCTAACGAGTTAGGACCACATAAGGATTCAGATCAGATCAGATCAGTCGCTCAGTTGTGTCCGACTCTTTGCGACCCCATGAACCGCAGCACACCAGGCCTCCCTGTCCATCACCAGCTCCTGGAGGTCACCCAGACTCACACCCATCAAGTCAGTGATGCCATCCAGCCATCTCATCCTCTGTTGTCCCCTTCTCCTCCTGGCCTCAATCCCTCCCAGCATCAGAGTCTTCTCCAATGAGTCAACTCTTCGCATGAGGTGGCCAAAATACTGGAGTTTCAGCTTTAGCATCATTCCTTCCAAAGAAATTCCAGGATTGATCTCCTTCAGAATGGACTGGTTGGATCTTCTTGCAGTCCAAGGGACTCTCAAGAGTCTTCTCCAACACCACAGTTCAAAAGCATCAATTCTTCGGCGCTCAGCCTTCTTCACAGTCCAGCTCTCACATCCATACATGACCACAGGAAAGACCATAGCCTTGACTAGGCGAACTTTTGTTGGTAAAGCAATGTCTCTGCTTTTGAATATGCTATCTAGGTTGGTCATAACTTTCCTTCCAAGGAGTAAGCGTCTTTTAATTTCATGGCTGCAGTCACCATCTGCAGTGATTTTAGAGCCCAGAAAAACAAAGTCTGACACTGTTTCCACTGTTTCCCCATCTATTTCCCATGCAGTGATGGGACCAGATGCCATGATCTTCGTTTTCTGAATGTTGAGCTTTAAGCCAACCTTTTCACTCTCCACTTTCACTTTCATCAAGAGGCTTTTTAGCCCCTCTTCACTTTCTGCCATAAGAGTGGTGTCATCTGCATATCTGAGGTTATTGATATTTCTCCCGGCAATCTTGATTCCAACTTGTGTTTCTTCCAGTCCAGCATTTCTCATGATGTACTCTGCATATAAGTTAAATAAACATGGTGACAATATGCAGCCTTGACGTACTCCTTTTCCTATTTGGAACCAGTCTGTTGTTCCATGACCAGTTCTAACTGTTGCTTCCTGACCTGCATACAGATTTCTCAAGAGGCAGATCAGGTGGTCTGGTATTCCCATCTCTTTCAGAATTTTCCATAGTTTATTGTGATCCACACAGTCAAAGGCTTTGGCATAGTCAATAAAGCAGAAATAGATGTTTTTCTGGACCTCTCTTGCTTTTTCGATGATCCAGCGGATGTTGGCAATTTGATCTCTGGTTCCTCTGCCTTTTCTAAAACCAGCTTGAACATCTGGAAGTTCACGGTTCACATATTGCTGAAGCCTGGCTTGGAGAATTTTGAGCATTTCTTTACTAGCGTGTGAGATGAGTGCAATTGTTCGGTAGTTTGAGCACTCCTTGGCATTGCCTTTCTTTGGGATTGGGATGAAAACTGACCTTTTCCAATCTTGTGGCCACTGCTGAGTTTTCCAAATTTGCTGGCATATTGAGTGCAGCACTTTCACAGCATCATCATTCAGGACTTGGAATAGCTCCACTGGAATTCCATCACCTCCACTAGCTTTGTTCTTAGTGATGCTTTCTAAGGCCCATTTGACTTCACATTCCAAGATGTCTGGCTCTAGGTCAGTGATCACATCATCATGATTATCTAGGTCTTGAAGCTCTTTTTTGTACAGTTCTTCTGTGTATTCTTGCCACCTCTTCTTAATATCTTCTGCTTCTGTTAGGTCCACACCATCTCTGTCCTTTATCGTGCCCATCTTTGCATGAAATGTTCCTTTGGTATCTCTGATTTTCTTGAAGAGATCCCTAGTCTTTCCCATTCTGTTGTTTTCCTCTATTTCTTTGCATTGATCACTGAAGAAGGCTTTCTTATCTCTTCTTGCTATTCTTTGGAACTCTGCATTCAGATGTTTATATCTTTCCTTTTCTCCTTTGCTTTTCGCTTCTCTTCTTTTCACAGCTATTTGTAAGGCCTCCCCAGACAGCCATTTTGCTTTTTTGCATTTCTTTTCCATGGGGATGGTCTTGATCCCTGTCTCCTGTACAATGTCACGAACCTCATTCCATAGTTCATCAGGCACTCTATCTATCAGATCTAGGCCCTTAAATCTATTTCTCACTTCCACTGTATAATCATAAGGGATTTGATTTAGGTCATACCTGAATGGTCTAGTAGTTTTCCCTACTTTCTTCAATTTAAGTCTGAATTTGGCAATAAGGAGTTCATGGTCCGAGCCACAGTCAGCTCCTGGTCTTGTTTTTGCTGATTGTATAGAGCTTCTCCATCTTTGGCTGCAAAGAATATAATCGATCTGATTTCGGTGTTGACCATCTGGTGATGTCCATGTATAGAGTCTTCTCTTGTGTTGTTGGAAGAGGGTATTTGCTATGACCAGTGCATTTTCTTGGCAAAACTCTATTAGTCTTTGCCCTGCTTCATTCCGTGTTCCAAGGCCAAATTTGCCTGTTACTCCAGGTGTTTCTTGACTTCCTACTTTTGCATTCCATCCCCGCCGGCTGCGTCGCGCACTAAGAGCACGGCCGAGAGGAGCTACCCCACGGCCGAGGAAGGACGGCGGTGAGGGCCAGCGCACTAAGCACGGGGGAGAAGAGCTACCCCACGACCGAGGTCAGGAAGGGCGGCGGTGAGGAGAGACCCCTCGTCCAAGGTAAGGTGCGATGGCTGTGCTTCGCTGGCCGGGAGCAGCCAGGAGCAGTCGGGATGAGATACCCCACGCCCAAGGTAAGAGAAACCCAAGTAAGGCAGTAGGTCTTGAAAGAGGGCATCAGAGGGCAAATACACTAAAACCATTCTCACAGATAACTAGTCAATCTAATCACACAAGGACCACACCCTTGTCTAACTCAATGAAATTAAGCCATGCCCGAGGGGCAACCTGGGATGGGCGGGTCATGGTGGAGACATATGACAGGGTGTGGTCCGCTGGAGAAGGGAATGGCAAACCACTTCAGTATTCTTGCCTTGAGAACCCCATGAACAGTATGAAAAGACAAAATGATAGGATACTGAAAGAGAAACTCCCCAGGTCAGTAGGGGCCCAATATGCTACTGGAGATCAGTGGAGAAATAACTCCAGAAAGAATGAAGGGATGGAGCCAAAACAAAAAGAATACTCAGCTCTGGATGTGTCTGGTGATAGAAGCAAAGTCCGATGCTGTAAAGAACAATATTGCATAGGAACCTGGAATGTCAGGTCCATGAATCAAGGCAAATTGGAAGTGGTCAAACAAGAGATGGCAAGAGTGAATGTTGACATTCTAGGAATTAGCGAACTCAAATGGACTGGAATGGGTGAATTTAACTTGGATGACCATTATATCTACTACTGTGGGCAGGAATCCCTCAGAAGAAATAGAGTGGCCATCATGGTCAACAGAAGAGTCCGAAATGCAGTACTTGGATGCAATCTCAAAAATGACAGAATGATCTCTGTTCGTTTCCAAGGCAAACCATTCAATGTCACAGTAATCCAAATCTATGCCCCAACCAGTAACGCCGAAGAAGCTGAAGTTGAAAGGTTCTATGAAGACCTACAAGACCTTTTAGAACTAACACCCAAAAAAGATGTCCTTTTCATTATAGGGGACATAGGGATTAAGTCTGTTGAAAACTCAGAACTTAATTTATCCAGTACTAATCACCCACAGGCTTACCTCCTAGAAAGCCACATGAAAGCAGCTGCAGCCGAGTGATTCAGGCCATGGATTTTGATAAGGGAATGAAGGATGACAAATGTCACCATCCAGCACGTTGTGTAGTCTGTGACCTGAATCCCATAGATTATGCCGGGGGAGGGCTAGTGCTACCCCAAACATGATTTGTTGTTGTTCAGTCACTCAGTTCAGTTCAGTTCAGTCGCTCAGCCATGTCCAACTCTGCAACCCCAAGAATTGCAGCACATCAGGCCTCCCTGTCCATCACCAACTCCCGGAGTTCACTCAGACTCATGTCCATCGAGTCGGTGATGCCATCCAGCCATCTCATCCTTTGTCGTCCCCTTTTCCTCTTGCCCCCGATCCCTCCCAGCATCAGTCTTTTCCAATGAGTCAACTCTTCACATGAGGTGGCCAAAGTATTGGAGTTTCAGCTTTAGCACCATCCTTCCAAAGAACACCCAGAACTGATCTCCTTTAGAATGGACTGGTTGGATCTCCTTGCAGTCCAAGAGATTCTCAAGAGTCTTCTCCAACACCACAGTTCAAAAGCATCAATTCTTTGGTGCTCAGCTTTCTTCACAGTCCAACTCTCACATCCATACATGACAGCAGGAAAAACCATAGCCTTGACTAGATGGACCTTTGTTGGCAAAGTAATGTCTCTGCTTTTGAATATGCTATCTAGGTTGGTCATAACTTTCCTTCCAAGGAGTAAGCATCTTTTAATTTCATGGCTGCAATCACCATCTGCAGTGATTTTGGAGCCCAGAAAAATAAAGTCTGACACTATTTCCACTGTTTCCCTATCTATTTGCCATGAAGTGATGGGACCAGATGCCATGATCTTCGTTTTCTGAATGTTGAGCTTTAAGCCAACTTTTCCACTCTCCACTTTCACTTTCATCAAGAGGCTTCTTTGTTCCTCTTCACTTTCTGCCATAAGGGTGGTATCATCTGCATATCTGAGGTTATTGATATTTCTGCCAGCAATCTTGATTCCAGTTTGTGCTTCTTCCAGCCCAGTGTTTCTCATGATGTACTCTGCATATAAGTTAAATAAGCAGGGTGACAAGAGACAGCCTTGACGTACTCCTTTTCCTATTTGGAACCACACTCAGTCATGTTCAACTCTTTGCAACTCCATGAATTGCAGCACGCAAGGCTTCCCTGTCCTTCACCATCTCCCAGAGTTTGCTCAAACTCATGTTTTCATGTTTGAGCAAATGATGCCACCAATGAGTCGATGATGCCACCCAACCATCTCATCGTCTATTGCCCTTTTCTCCTCCTGCCCTCAGCCTTTCCCAGCATCAGGGTCTTTGACTGTGGATGTACAAACCAACCAACCAGCTAGCCATATTTCAGCCACACAGCTTGGACTCCCAACCGTTTGTTTCTGTGACCACGGGTGCTTGGCCAACGAGCCAGGGCCAGAGCTGAGGTTCTACCCATCATATTGCTGGTGTGTGTCAGTCCCTGACTATGCCAGGGAGGCGATGGCATTTCCCAGTCTCTCAGTTCAAATGTCTGGGGTTCCTCTCTGGAGATTGACGCTCATACCTCTGGAAGCCCTGGCTAATGTTCCAGGGTGCAACAGGCAGTGGGGCAAGGCACATTTACTATTGGCCCCATCTCTGAGAATTTCTCTTTAATAACCTGCTCTGGTAGTCTTGGTAGATCTGCTTGGCTCTTGGCTAGATATCTGCAATTATCTACCGACAGTAAGAGGCATAAACCGTTCACTAGGTGAAATCTGAGCAAGCACAAGAGAAGCTCTAGTGAAGATGAGTCTTTGTCATTGCTCAGTTGCTCAGTCGTGTCCGACTCTTTTGCAACCCAATGGGCTATAGCCCACCAGGCTCCTCTGTCCGTGGAATTCTCCAGGTAAGAATACTACAGAGGTTTCCCATTTCCTTCTCCAGGGAATCTTCCCCACCCAGAGATTGAACGTGGGTGGCACAGAGAGGTAACAACTCAGGACAAGATTTGACAGAAGAACCAAGACCTTGGGAGATGTGAATCTAAGGAGCCTTAGAATAGTCTAGAAGGAATCTCCTCCAGGGCAGTGGAGGAGCCAGGAACGCATTCTACAGTGAAAACAGGAGCAGAGCAGTCTATCCACATTAAGCACAGTGGAATCAGCAGGTAAAACTCAATCCCATAGGTTTATGATTTGGAAAGTTGCCAGTGCAGAAAGGGTACTGCTTTCATCAGTGCATTTTTATGGGGAAAAATGATTGACAGACAACTGCATGCCAGACCGTGACAGGTAAGTAGTAGGGACACAAAGATAAGGAGAGAATCTGTATCCAGGAACTATGGCTACTGAAGGAGACCAAGTCTAAAGTGATAAATGATGAGTTACACATACAATACTCTGAAGGTACAGAAAAACAAACAGTAGCCACTATTTGAGAAAAATCAGGAGGACTTCACAGAGGAGCTGTGCCTCAAAGCAAGGGTCTATAGCCTGTTTGAGGAAATCTCACACAGGACCCTATGCCTTCAGTTAAGATTTATCTGTTTTGGGACTTCCCAGTTGGTCCCCTGTTTAAGAATCCACATTGCAACACAATGGGTTCATTTTTGATCCTGGGGGCTAAGATCCCACATACCTCATGGGCAAAAAACCAAAACATGAAACAGAGCAATATTGTAACAAATTCAATAAAGACTTTTAAAAAATGGTTCATATTTTTAAAAAAGATATATGTATTTCTAGTTGATGCACGGACGTTTTCCTGAAAACCTTGGGATCCACATACATGGTGCGCCATTGACATTTGTAAAGAAAACACTTTGAGATGTTCTAGAATCCCTGAATCCATGAATACTGATTAAGATAATACATTTGAGCCATGTGGAAGCACACACAGATGTGGCCAAACTTGGAAAGGTGGAAAGTGCAACCATGAATCCAGCATGTTTTAGAGAAGGGTTTTTCCATGCTCCACAGAGGCAGTGCTGCTGCTGGACAGGGAGTGAGGTTCATTGCATTCCAGGAAGATGATGAAGCCACACTTGGTTACCTGGGAGACACAGCAGAGGTGACACAGAAGGAAAGGGTTGGTATCTGCCCTCATGTTTCACGACCTAATGAGTCACCATGGGCCCAGATGGATTCCTTGTGGCTGGAGCATAACATGTATCCTCTACTCAACACACTCACTGCATCCCTGGCACAGAGCTCAGAGCATCACACACACATTAGTATTCACTTGTCACCAAAATCCTGTGAGTTGAAAACCAGTATGTCCCCATCTCTGAAATGGGAAAACAGAGCCTGGGCAAGTTATGGGCATACAAACTGAGAAGAGGTAGACTTGAGAGTTAACCCAGAATTATCCATCACCAGAACCTTCGACTTTGGGCAGTTGGACCCTTCTTCATGCTCAGTTAAAGATCAAGGCCTGTTGGTGGAGTTTGTGCAGAGATAGAAAAGACTGATGCACTGGGGACCTTGAAGTTCTAACAGAGGACCACAAGGACCCACTCCTCTTACAGAGGCCCATGCTTGTCTCCTGAGCAGCCCAGAGAATTAAGGCAGGGGCTCCCAGGCCAAGTGTTGTTAGGGATCTGGTTTTTGCCTTTCTCATGTTGACGTGGCCCATGACAGGAATTATTCATGTCAGGGACGAATATATGTTACTAGAAATAGATTACTTTAGGAAGTCAGATTTATCCATTTTAAATAGAAGTAGAGGAAACTGGAAGTAAGAACAGCAGCTTCATCTGTGGTTGAATCATGCACCATAATTAAGCCTTCTCATTTCCTACTCTTTCCTTCTTCATTTTGCAAATGTCTCCATCTGTGACTCATCTTTTTGCAGCAACACTACCCCCTCATATTTCTTTTTCTTATCTTGCTATATTCTTCATCAACCCTGTCTTTTAACTTTTCTAGGAAGGCCTACTGATTTTTAAAATTATCAAAGAGAAAGATGGAAGAGACAGCTCTTGGGGAAATACTAAAAATTCATATCAAATAAGTCAAGGTCCTAGATAAAGCCAGAGGTTATAACTTTGTAACTGATGTTACCAAGAACATGATATACATAAATCAGTTCCACATATTATTTTCAGAGCCTAAGTTTTGGTTGGAAGTATTCTAGATATTGGGGACATGAAAATAAATCAGACACAAAATCTTGGGGGTATTATGGGCTGAATGTGTCATTCCCAAGTTCATATGTTGGAGATGGGGTCTTTGGGTGGTAATTAGGTCATGATGTAGAGCCCTCATGAATGGGATTAGTGTCCTTATAAGAAAAGCATGAGAGAGATGATCTCCCTCTGCCAGATCAAAATATAAAAAGACAGCCATCTGCGAACTAGAAGGAGGGCTTTCATCAGGAACCTAACTGGCTGGCATCTTGAGTTTGAACTTCCCAACTTTCAGCACTGTGTGAAATAAATCTTTGTTGCTTAAGTTATCCAGTCTATTTGTCCATGTAGCTCAAGCTAAGACCAAGACTTAAAAAGATAATGTCAAGGGGCTTCCCTGGTAGTCCAGTGGCTAAGACTCCATGCTCCCACTGTAGAGTGCCCAGGTTCAATCTCTGGTTAGGGTATTAGATCCCACATGCAGCAACTAAGAGTTTGCATGCCACAACTAAAGATACCACATACCACAACTGACACTCGGTACTGCTAAGTCACTTCCGTCATGTCCGACTCTGTGCGACCTCAGAGACAGCAGCCCACCAGGCTCCCCCGTCCCTGGGATTCTCCAGGCAAGAACACTGGAGTGGGTTGCCATTTCCTTCTCCAATGACACTTGGTACAGCCAAGTAAAAAATTAAGTTTTTAAAAAAGATAATGTCAATAAAATATGATATGTGTTATGACAGAGATATAGGCAAGTGGCTACAGGAGCTCCTCATCCAACCCAGGGGTTTCAGGAAAGTTTCTGGAGAAAAAAATAACCTCTGAGCTCATTCATTAAGCATGAATTAGAATTAATTGGGGGCATATAAAGGAGAAGGCAATGGCACCCCACTCCAGTACTCTTTCTTGGAAAATCCCACGGATGAAGGAGCCTGGTAGGCTGCAGTCCGTGGGGTCGCTAGGAGTCGGACATGACTGAGCGACTTCACTTTCTCTTTTCACTTTCATGCATTGGAGAAGGAAATGGCAACCCACTCCAGTGTTCTTGCCTGGAGAATCCCAGGGACGAGGAAGCCTGGTGGGCTGCCATCTATGGGGTCGCACAGAATCGGACACGACTGAAGTGACTTAGCATAGCATATAAAGGAGTAAGGGATGGGGAAAAGAGTATTTCAGCCCCAGCAAAGGCACAAAGGAGTGGAACCACCTGGTATGTCTGGAGAATTACACACAATGCAATGTTGCTAAAAGTCAAAGTTGCAGTTGATGAGAGAGAAGAGTAAGGCTGGGGAAACAGCCAAGTAGAGAGAGCTTTTAAAGAGCATGCATTTCATCCCTTAGGTGTTGGGGGACTGGGTCCAGAAGGAATTTAAGAAAGAGAATTGACATAATCACATAGTATTTTAGAGTGATCACCTGGATGGTTAAAAAAACAAAAAAGGAGAGATCTGATCTGAAGGGTGAAACACTAGACCCTGAGACTCCAGGCAAGAGGGGAGGGGGTGGGGCCTTGCACTGGGCCCTCGTGGTGTGGATGGAGGAGACATAAAGCTGTCAGCACTTGGATAGAGGGACTGCGTGAAGTGCAGGAATACAAATCTTTCCTGAGACTCTTCTTGAATTGCTGTTTATGAATGAATAGCAAAGGTTATCCTAGTCATAATGTTGAAACCCTACAGAGATCTTTCTGCCATTCATCTTTACAGACCATATTGGATCTCAATGCAGTCCTTTCTTCCTGTGCTTGGGGTCCAGGGATTCAATTGCTCTCCATCAGTAACTCTAGCATCCTGTTGTTTTTTTGGAGGACTTTTTCCTCCAGTCTAGGTGTAGTATGGCTCCCAGGTTTCCCTTTTTGAAGAATTATTTATGTATTTGTGTATTTATTTATTTGGCTGCTCTGAGTCTTAGTTTTGGCTTGCAGGATCTTCCTTCCATCAGTTGGGCTTCTTAGTGGTGTATACGGGGTCTAGTTACCTGATCAGATTGAACCCAGGCCCCTTGTATTGAGAGCTTGGAGCTTACCCACGGGATCACTAACAAAATCCTTCAGGCTTCCCAAATATCTTCTTTGCTAGCTACCTCCAAAGACAAATACACCTTTTCTTCATAGCACTTACTGTGTTTGCAATGAATGAATAATTCCAGCACTCTTTATTTAATGCTTCCTCTTCTGCAAGTCAGAGAAGGCAATGGCAACCCACTCCAGTACTTTTTCCTGGAAAATCCCATGGATGGAGTAGCCTGGTGGGCTGTAGTCCATGGGGTCGCTAAGAGTATCTATTCTTGGTGGCAACCGTCAAACACTAACTGTTCAACTGGAGCTCGAGAAGAAATAGGAGAGAGGTTGACAAGATGACTGAAAGCTTAGGGAAGGGAAATTGGCAGGAAGCCCAAGGCTGGGCAGCTGAAAGATGAGGCAAGTCACACGTGGGTGACTGTCTAGAACTTCATCACTGAGCCTGCTGCTACACTATTGGACTCAGAGCTCTGTTGGCATGACATTTCTGAAGAATGTCAATTTGTTTCTGAGCCATTGTCACATGCCCTCAAAGTTGAAATTCCTAGAAAAGAGCATGTCTGATTCTGGATGCTGGTGATAGAAAAGAACGAAGGTTTTCTAACTTCTTCAGTGGGAAAGTGGGAAGCAAGGCCCTATCTTTCCCTGACAACTTTCTAGATTTTCAAAAGGGTGAATTCTTTGTTGTATATCTCCCTATCTCTGTATTTTGAGATATACACACACATACATACATAGACACATCACACATCTGCCAGACCGGGAGTTTCATGAAGATAGTGTCTTAATCTCCTTGACTGTCTCATCTCCCAGTGCCAGGCACTGTTCACTCCAGACAAGGGTAGGTAGTAAATCCTCAGGAAATATTTCTTGGATGAATGGGAGAACAGATGAATGAATATGCTTAAAAAAAAAAAAAATTAGCATTTTACTTCTAATCACTCCAGCATTTTAAAAAATGCTGAAGCTCCAATACTTTGGCCACCTGATGCAAAGGGCTGACTCATTGGAAAAGACTCTGATGCTGGAAAAGAGTGAAGGCAAAAGGAGAAGGGGGAGACAGAGGATGAGATGGTTAGATGGCATCATTGACTCAATGGACATGAATCTGAGTAAATTCCAGGAGATAGTGAAGGACAGGGAAGCCTGGCATGCTGCAGTCCATGGAGTCACAAAGAGTCCTACACGATGTAGTAACTGAACAACAGCAACAGTTCTAATTGACTGTCCCTTATCCCAGTGCCAGGCACAGATCATTTCAGAAAAGAGTAGATAGTAAATCCTCAGCAGATATTTCTTGGATGAATGGGAGGACAGATGGATAAACGTGCCTTAAAAAACCAAGTATTTTACTTCTAATACTGCCAGCATTTTAATAAATCCTTACTGCGTGGTCCTCATCTATGGTTCCTGACTCCCTTGTGAGACAGTAACTGGAATTTCTCCTACCTTATGCTTGTTTCAGGGGGTTCATCAGGCCCACCAAATCCTCACTGCTGAAGCTCAGACTTTAGCAAAGGTACTGTAGACCTCTTGGTCCATGCTTACCCTGTTTCCTGGCTGGCAACTGATCAAAGCAATGCTATTGGGATTCCTAAAGACAGCTAAGCTGTTTACCTCTCCTTGAATCTGCAGACTTGATAAGATTCAGCTCTGGAAACTTCTGGTTCAGGGAGAAAGCCGGCAGACCGTTTGCTTCCAGAAGGCTAGGAGGAAGAACAGCTCCCCTGGCCCTGTTTAAATGTTAGTTGACAATGAATATGGTTTAAGTTGAAAACCATCTGAGATTCAAACCAGTTCCTTGCTCAGAACCAACAGAAATATTAAAATTCTGGGGAAATACAGCAATGCTTTGACGTGGATTATATATTTCTGACTCCCTGATTACCTTAAAGGAGTGAGCTCGTTAGTCAAAGCCACGTGACAATGGTATAAAAATATAACCCTTTCAGGACACTGTAAACTTAAAAATCATCATAAAATCTTGTCTGAGACACAAATGCTCTCATTCAGTTGATGATGCTGCAAGTTAGATTTTTTTTTTTTTTTATCAACAGAAACTAAGCAGTGTATGCTAATGATCTATCTTCAGAAATAACTCACCTTCTGGAGAATTTCTTAATCTAAAGGATTTTGAAAATACAACGCTTCAAAGATTCCATTACTGCCCTCAGTTTCTTTATTAATATTGTCTCAGAAGATGAGCTGGCTAAGCTTCACTACCTAGGCTCTATTTTAAAATTTTGTTAACTTTTGGTTATCGGTAGTCGCTTGCTTTAATGGGGATTCATAATTCTCCCTGCTGAGAATAAAATTTGTTGTCAGAATAAAGCACATTTGACTTTTTCTCAGCTGCCAAGATGTGAAGTCTTGCGGTTGGGTATTTTGGAAAACTGGCAGGTTTTGTTTACATATTGTGGTCTTTCTCCAAATTTATCCCACATCCCACACCCCACAAGTCTAGGACCCCTTCCAATGTAATTGCTGTGGACAAGTGCGAGGCGAAAATGGCTTCCACAGTCACCAAGGCGCTTCCCTCTCTGAATCACACACAGCAAATGCCAAAAGAACTTCCCTGGCCTTAAAAAAAAAAAAAAGAAAAGAAATTGCTGACCTACAGAAATACCTGATTCTAATTTGCTGTACAAATGGAAACCCTTTCTTCTCCAGATTGGATGCAGAGAATTTTTTTTTTCAATGTTTATAATTTAACAATTGCTTAGAGCCTTTCATCTGAAAGCAATTTACGCATGTTGAACCCAATTATCCTAACATGTTTTAAAACTTACCAGTATTTTTCCTCTTTCACCTTGGTGTATTAGTCTCATTGCACAGCAAATCTTAAATTTAATCATGGAAGTGCTTTATGGATTAAAATGCTTAGAAAACTCCTCTTGCCCAGGAAAGAATAATCCTGGAGAAAATGATAATTCTTCTGATGGAGATTCAAACTTTTGATTTGGATCTGGATTCAGCCATGCCATGTACTATTCAGTCAGAAGAGATGGTGAGTCACGAACCGACACTTACTTTCTGTTTCCTTCGTTTTGGGAGAAAGCCAGGAGGCAAATATGTTACCTTAATCTGGTGCCATCGAGCAGTCTAGAGCCATCTGCTCTGCCCATTTGTTAGGATGGCTTATTCAGTCAATTCATTCAAGAAATGTTTATTGAGGGCTTACTCTGTGCCAGGGACAATGCTAGAAACTGGAAAGATAAGGGTGGAAGAGCAAGATGTAAGTGTGCCTGGGAGTTTACACTTCTGAGGGAGATGATATGTACACACATAGTTCACTGTAATACTGTTTAAAAAAAAAAAACAAAACACCTGATGAATGAACTTGGCCCCAAATGACCAAGAACTTGGTCCCATCACCTGACCAAGATGGAGGACATGAAGTTAGGCTTCCAAAAGAAGTGAGAGCTATGATGTGGCAGGAATGGATGGTAGAGGAATAGGAAGGAGTAAGAGTATTCTGGGAGAGGAAATATAGCATGTTGGAGAGCCCAGAAGTCACATGTTTGCAAAACTGAACGAATTTCACTCAGCTGAAGGGTAGAGCCTAAGTTTGCATCTTGTAAAAAATGTTGCTGAGCATTTAAGAGTATCCAGTTCTTTAGGAGGGGGAAGGCAATGGCACCCCACCCCAGTACTCTTGCCTGGAAAATCCCATGGACGGAGGAACCTGGTGGGCTGCCGTCTATGGGATCACACAGAGTCGGATACGAGTGAAGCGACTTAGCAGAGGCAGCAGCAGCAGCAGCAGCAGCAGTTCTATAGGACCCTGTAAACCCTAGGAAGGAATTTAGACATTTTCCTGAAGAAAGTGGGGATCCACAAGAGGACTTTACACAGAGAAATCGCAGGAATTTTCTGCATTTTGGAATTAATATTTTGGCTGCAGTGTGTTGAGTACATTGGATGCGGATGGAAGCTGGACTTCGGCTATCATAAGTGAGAACGATGTTGATTGTTCTGAAAAATGGTGATGATCAAGGAAATAAATCAAACTACTCAAGTGAGAATCAGTGGGTGACAGATTAGATGTGGGAGAGAGAAGAGTCAAAGACAAGGCTCAGGTGTCTGCTTGGTAGTTTCCCTACTGCCGTTAATATAACACCATTGGCGAAAAGTTCATGAATTCTCCTAAGTAAGTAGTTTTGTGGAACGTTACTGTATCCCCAGCACTCTTGAGAGCATCCAAAATATCAGACATAATGAGGGCACAAGGAGAAGAGGCAATGGAGAATGAGACGGTTGGATGGAATCGCTGATTCAATGGACATGAATTAGAGCAAACTCTAGGAGATAGTTTAGGACAGGGAAGCCTGGCGTGCTGTAGTCCAAGGGGTGGCAAACAGTAAGACTCGACTTAGCAGTGGAACAACAAACACCACCAAATTAACAGGAAGCTAAAATACAACAAATGAACATTAGGAAACATAAAGTAAGTAAATGGCATAAGCACTGCAAAATTCTAGGTGATTGGTTTCTGTGACTATATTCAACTTAAGGTTGCAAACATAGACTTTCAAGCTAGTACATGACAGAGCAGAGGTCTGAAACAAGGATTCTGGATGCACCATTTATATTTGTATCACCACTTCAGAGTTTTCAAGCTGTCAGACTCCTAGGATGCTGTGGAGGTATCTACCCTACACCCCTCATCCCACCACTTCCAGCGGACACTCACACTCCACCTCTGCTCTGATCACAGCATACCAGAGTTTCCTGTTTTACAGAGTCGTAACAAAAAGTCAGAGATACCAAAGGAACATTTCATGCAAAGATGGGCTCGATAAAGGACAGAAATGGTATGGATCTAACAGAAGCAGAAGATATTAAGAAGAGATGGCAAGAATACACAGAAGAATTGTACAAAAAAGATCTTCACGACCCAGATAATCACGATGGTGTGATTACTGACCTAGAGCCAGACATCCTGGAATGTGAAGTCAAGTCGGCCTTAGAAAGCATCACTATGGACAAAGCTAGTGGAGGTGATGGAATTCCAGTTGAGCTATTCCAAATCCTGAAAGATGATGCTGTGAAAGTGCTGCACTCAATATGCCAGCAAATTTGGAAAACTCAGCAGTGGCCACAGGACTGGAAAACGTCAGTTTTCATTCCAATCCCAAAGAAAGGCAATGCTAAAGAATGCTCAAACTATCACACAATTGCATTCATCTCACATGCTAGTAAAGTAATGCTCAAAATTCTCCAAGCCAGGCTTCAGCAATATGTGAACCATGAACTTCCTGATGTTCAAGCTGGTTTTAGAAAAGGCAGAGGAACCAAAGATCAAATTGCCAACACTCCTCTGGATCATGGAAAAAGCAAGAGAGTTCCAGAAAAACGTCTATTTCTGCTTTATTGACTCTGCCAAAGCCTTTGACTGTGTGGATCACAAGAAACTGTGGAAAATTCTGAGAGAGATGGGAATACCAGACCACCTGATCTGCCTCTTGAGAAATCTGTATGCAGGTCAGGAAGCAACAGTTAGAACTGGACATGGAACAACAGACTGGTTCCAAATAGGAAAAGGAGTACGTCAAGACTGTATATTGTCACCCTGTTTATTTAACTTATATGCAGAGTACATCATGAGAAATGCTGGACTGGAAGAAACACAAGCTGGAATCAAGATTGCTGGGAGAAATATCAGTAACCTCAGATATGCAGATGACACCACCCTTATGGCAGAAAGTGAAGAGGAACTCAAAAGCCTCTTGATGAAAGTGAAGGAGAGTGAAAAAGTTGGCTTAAAGCTCAACATTCAGGAAATGAAGATCATGGCATCCGGTCCCATCACTTCAGGGGAAATAGATGGATAAACAGTGGAGACAGTGTCAGATTTTATTTTGGGGGGCTCCAAAATCACTGCAGATGGTGACTGCAGTCATGAAATTAAAAGATGCTTACTCCTTGGAAGGAAAGTTATGTCCAACCTAGATAGCATATTCAAAAGCAGAGACATTACTTTGCCAACAAATGTTCGCCTAGTCAAGGCTATGGTTTTTCCTATGGTCATGTATGGATGTGAGAGCTGGACTGTGAAGAAGGCTGAGTGCTGAAGAATTGATGCTTTTGAACTGTGGTGTTGGAGAAGACTCTTGAGTCCCTTGGACTGCAAGGAGATCTAACCAGTGCATTCTGAAGGAGATCAGCCCTGGGATTTCTTTGGAGGGAATGATGCTGAAGCTGAAACTCCAGTACTTTGGCCACCTCATGTGAAGAGTTGACTCATTGGAGAAGACTCTGATGCTGGGAGGGATTGAGGGCAAGAGGAGAAGGGGACAACAGAGGATGAGATGGCTGGATGGCATCACGGACTCGATGGACATGAGTCTGAGTGAACTCCAGGAGTTGGTGATGGACAGGGAGGCCTGGCGTGCTGCGATTCATGGGGTCGCAAAGAGTCGGACATGACTGAGTGACTGATCTGATCTAATCTGAACAAAAAGTCATTGGGAAATGGCTGATTCATGCTGACGTTTGGCATAGAAACAATCAAAATTCTGTAAAGCAATTATCCTTCAATTAAAAAAATAAATAAATTTTTAAAAAATTAAAAAAATTCACAAGGAAAAGTTTAAATATTACTACTCTATATGCCTGCCTTCCCCAAGACCCAAGACTTACTAGCCATCACAGGTCATTTTGTCTCCAGTCTCCTCTTGTGATTCATGAGATCACAATCTTCTCTACTATGGAGAAATTATGGAGATGATCCAATGTGGTTATTTTTGTGGCAGTGCCTTTTAAAAAATTAACTTCATTGAGGTATAATTTATGTCCAATAAGCTGAATCTACTTCAAGTATGAAGTTTGACCAGTTTTGAGAGCATGTACAGTGCTATGATCAAATTATCCTCATTTGTTGTAATAGTAATTCATTTCTTTGTATTGCTGAGTAGTGTTCCTTTGTATGGTTGTATATTTTACCTATTCACCTGGTGATGGATATTGACATTATTTCCTGTTTTTAGCTATTGTAAATATCCCTGCTATAAATATTTATGTACAAGTTTTCCTCTGGACTAAAAGCGCTATTTGAACTGAAAGATGGCATTTAATATAAACTTTAATTATTTAGGTGTTAAAATAATTTTGGCTTTTATAAGGAGTGTCTGTCTCATGCAAGAGCAGTTTCTGCTTATTGATTTATTGGAAAAACATATGAGGATGACGTATATAGCATGTATCTGAATGCTGTCAAACCACAGTTTCACTTCAAAAGGATTTGTAATACTTGTTACTATAGACATGTGAGAATAAAGGTTTTAATTTGAAATATAAAATTGGAAAGTGATATACTTTTTTAATGACAGAGTCCTTCATAAAAAATAGGTTTAGATCAGTACATATTCACTCTCCAGGCTATGATATTCCCTTGATGCATGTACTGAAGTCCCTTTGACTCCATTGAATCTGTGCCTATAAATTGAGAAAAGAATATATGCAGCAATTGTGTTAATTACAAAAGAGTTATTGTTCAAATCATAAAGCATCTCACTGAGGCTTTGCCTGGTGGGTCAGCATTAACATCTTATTTTTCCTTTGACTACTGAATTTAAAGGAATATCCATTTGTTTTCGACTTTTTATATTTTGGAATCTTCTCAAGTTAAATTGCACTCTTGCTCTCCAGGAAGTAGATATTAACTGAAATACACTTATTGATTTTCCGAGGGTCAAATGAATCTAGTCCTCACCTCCTTCCAGATTTCCAAGAAGTAAAATTTCAATCTCTTCCTTCCCTTATGTGAAAACAATGCTTTCCTTGCTCAACAATGTTATGTGCAGTTCTCTGGAATGTATTTTTATTTCCTATTCCAAAATTCCTGGCTCTCATCTTCGTTAGAAAAGCAGAGTACTTCCTTACAATTCTGAGAGCTATTAACTGCTCTTGGTCAGCAGTTCTCAAACTGTTTGTTCCTAAGGGCCCTTTATACGCTTAAAAATTACTGAGGAACCCAAAGCACTTTTGATTATGTGAGTTATATCTATCAATATCTAACCCATTAGAAATTGAAGCTGAGAAAAAATTTAAAGTATTCTTTTATTAATTCATTAAAAATATATCTATCTATTATGTGTTCAAATCAATAATGTTTTTTCCAGGAAAATAATTCTATTTTCTAAAGCAAAATTGCAGTGAGAAAATGTAATGAGTGCTATTGTTTTGCATTTTTGAAAAGTCTCTTTAATATTGCTCTAATAGTCAACTCTTTCTGCATTCAATCTGCTGCATTGCACATAGACCTTGAAAAACTTTTCTCAATGTTAATGACAGAAGGATAGTGAAAACTTAAAAAAGTTCTAGTGTAATTATTATTATTATTTTTAATATTTATCTATTTATTTGGCTGTGCCAGGTCTTAGTTGAGAGTACAGGGATCTTTATTTGCACCAAGTGAACTCTTACTTTCTGCCTGTGGGATCTAGTTGCCTGATCAGGGATGGAACCTGGGCCCCCTGCATTGGGAGCGTGGAGTCAACCCATGCACCACCAGGGATGTCTCCAAGTTTTAGCACAATTATGAAAATAGGTTTTTAAAAAATATATTTACTTTTTTATTTTTAGTTGCACTGGGTCTTCATGGCTTTGTGCAAGCTTTGCGGCAAGTGGGGGCTATTCTTCATTGCGGTGTACGGGCTTCTCATTGCCATGGCTTCGAACCTGCATGCCCTGCATTGAAAGGTGGATTCTTAAACACTGGACTAACAGGGAAGCCCCTGAAAATAGTTTTGATCCTGCAAAACCCCTCAAATCGATTGAGAGATTCCCTCCTGCCACCCCTGTGCCCAAAGAGTTTCATGGATAAACTTTGAAAACTGCTATTCTAGTCATTGCTGTAATATGATGAATGTTTTATTAGCAACTTGCTGTTGAGTCACTAAGTCATGCCTGACCCTTTGCGACCCCATGGACTGTAGCCTGGCAGGCTCCTCTGTTCATGGGATTCTCCAGGAAGAATACTGAAGTGGGTTGCCATTTCCTCCTCCTGGGGATCTTCCCAACCCAGGAAATGATCCTGCTTCTCCTGTGTTTCCTGCACTGGCGCATTGGCAGGCAGATTATTTACCACTGAGCCACCAGGGAAGCCCCCTGCCCTTAGAGACTGAGTCTCAAATGGCTGGCAGCTCAGGTTGGAATTATTGACGATTTGTGAATCTTTGACTTAATGACATTTGATGCCAAATTATTACAGAACTATCCACTCTTCCAAGACTCAGCTGGCTTATTCGATTCTTCTTCCTTGGTTTTTGCCTTCTTTCCTTCCTCTGTTCTTTTTTCCCTCCCTCCCTCCCTCCTCTCTTCCCGCCCTTCCTCCTTCTTTCCTTCTTCTCTCTCTTCCTTCCTATCTCTCTTTAAATGCCTATTATTCTATCTTGCACTTCTGGGTAAGAGTTTTCAAGTCAGCCCTTCCATCTGTATTGCCCCAGAGATCTAGCTTCACATATGGGGTTTCCCAGAGCAAATCCCTCAGGGTCTCCAGGTTTCTTCAGACTACTATTAGCACTGCACAGTCCTGACTCTATGAACTGCAGCAGAATCCATCCTGTCCTTTCCTGGGTGTGCACTGTCAAAGCAGAGTCATAAGTGCACGGAATTTCCTGAACGACTCTCAGGGGCTTACAATGACTGCAGCCAAATCTTGAGTTGGGAGAGTTTCCCAGAACAATATGAGAATATCCATAGTACAAGCTGTTGCAGAGCACGAAATGCTCATTTTTATTAGTCACATGTCATAGTGACTGCATCCCCTCCCGCTGTGAATGAGACCTCAAACTTAAGTTCAACAGAAAACTCACCATTTTCCCTACATATGTTCTTTCTGCATTTCCACCTTTCAGTTAATTTCAGCACCAGACCCCCCATCATAGAAATGAGCTCTTCTGATTCACTCTATCCTCAGAGTGAATCCTCTGAGAATGGAGTGAGGATTCATCCTCACATTCACTAGTGTCCTCAGATACACTGAGTGGCTACATCTGCTTCTTCCACATCTTCCCTCTTCCTCCCAAAGGAAGTCTTATTCCCTTCCACATGGACTATTGCAGTGCTATGAACCCCACTCAACTTCAGCTCCATGGAGCAGCAAATGCTTGCACCACTGTCAGGTAATCTTCTAAAACACATTTCAGATTATGCTGTTGTCTTATTTACAATAATTTCATAGCTTTGCATTGTTCAAAGAAATAAGTTCCAATTTTATAATATGATATCTTGTTTCAAAGGACATTTTCATCTTTACTGGTAAAACTTCTTTCTGTACCCACTCCAGTAGCCATTCCCTTCTCTAGGGGATCTTCCTGACCCAGGGATCGAAACCAGGTCTTCGGCACTGCAGGAATATTCTTCACCATCTGAGCCACCAGGAAAGCCCCAAAGTGCTAGTCACTCAGTTGTGTCCAACTCTTTGTGACCCCATGTACTGTAGCCCGCCAGACTCCTCTGTCCAAGGAATTTTCCAGGCAAGAATACTGGAGTGGGTTGCCATTTCCTTCTCCAGGGCATCTTGCTGATCCAGGGTTTGAATCTGGGTCTCCTGCATTGCATGCAGATTTTTTTGCTGTTGTCTGAGCCTCCTGGGAAGCCCTCGTAACTTCCGCAGCTGTTCCCAATTCCCATTTTCTCCTTCTTCCAAATTAATGTAGTTTCATGGCACATGAATGTCCAGTTAACATTTCCAGCCTCCCCTGAAGCTACAAATGGTCATCAGACTAGGTATTGGCCAATTATTTGTAACAGAATGGATGAGTATCCTTCACGGGTTTTATATTAAAAATACCTGGATGTGTGCTGCTCTGGGCTCTTTTTCCTTTCTGGATGCCTGGAAAATGGTGCAACTAGAATGCAATCTCAGGTTTGCAAGTGGGGGCTTTTAGAAGATGACAGAAATACAGACCTACCTTAGAATAGCTCTTAATTCTAGACCATGCATCCTCAGGCTCCAGAATCTAATGCTTGATAATGTGAGGTGGAACTGATGCCGTAGTAATAAAGTGCACAGTTAAATGTAACATTCTTGGATCATCCTGAAACCATCCCTCTCCCCACTCTCTCCCCTCTGGACTGGAAAAATTGTCTTCCATGAAATCAGTCCCTGGTGCCAAAAAGGTTGGGGACTGTTGCTTCAGACTGTTAAACCACTATTATTCTAGAGCTTTACATTAAGCCCCTTAGCCTGTACCATGATTGTTGTTGTTGCTCAGTCACCCAGTCATGTCTGACTCTTTGCAACCCCATGAACAGCAGCATGCCAGGCTTCCCTGTCCCTCACCATTTCCCTGAGTTTGCTCAGACTCAAGTCATTGAGTTGATGATGCCATCCAACCATCTCATCCTCTGTCTCTCCCTTCTCCTCACACCCTCAATCTTTCCCAGCATCATGGTTTTTTCCAATGAGTTGGCTCTTCGAATGAGGCAGCCAAGGTATTGCAGCTTCAGCTTTATATGATTTCAAATCTACTTCTGTCTTCCATATCACTTTAGGTTACAATTCTCTGAGCACAGTGATCTCAATCATCATCAACTTTAAATACATATATTTCTGGCCTCAGCACCTTAGTACTTGCTAATCCCTGTGCATACAGCACTCTTCTCACCCATTTTTTTGCAAGACTCTTTTTACATTCAGATCCCAGCCTGAATGTCACTTCCTTATGGAAGCCTTTTCTCATCACTTCATTTAAAGTATCCATTTGCCTAATTATCTTCAAGAATAATATCCTGTAGTATTACTATCTTCACAGCACTATCACCACATGAAATTATCTTATTTATTACTTGCTTATTTTCCCTTCCCTTTATGTGCTAGTAGTTCAGGGACATTTTATTCTCTGTGCTCTACTGTATCTCCATGGCTGACACTTACTAATTGGTTAACAAAATATACTAAATGAATAAATAAATTAATAATGAGAATTATGCATGCTAAGTCACTTCAGTTGTGTCTGACTCTCTGCGACCCTCTGGTCAATAGCCTACCAAGCTTCTCTGTCCATGGGATTTTCCAGGCAAGAATACTGGAGTGGGTTGCCATGCCTTTCTTCAGGGGACCTTCCCAATAAAGAGAATTAGTTATGAAATATTTTAACTTTTCAACTTTTATAGAAATAATTATTATGAACTAACAGCATTGGGTGGAGAAGGAAATGGCCGTCTATGGGATCGCACAGAGTCAGACACGACTGAAGCGACTTAGCAGCAGCAGCAGCAGCAACATAATTGGGAATTGTTTTATGGTTGATGGATCAAATCCTTTAATGCTTATTCCATGATATAATATAATTAAAATATATTGATATTTTGGAGTTTCTATACAAAAATTTTTTATTAAGCAACACACGATGCACAGTAATAAGTTAATTTATCAGCAAGCATGTACTCTATTTAGGCAAGAATTACAATAAGAATAATATAAATAAATGTAAAGGTTTACGTAAGTTACCATAAACCCATTATGACAAAATGCTATGGATAAAAAAAGAAGAAGGACAGTAAATGATTGAGGGAATGTGTGGCAAGGTTTTGGCATGGCCTTCAAGAATAGATAGAATTTTCTGTTTTTGTATTCTCATGTCTTTTCTGTTGTTGCTGTTGTTATTCAGTCCCTAAGTCCTGTCGGACTCTTTGTGATCCCATAAACTGCAGCACACCAGGCTTCCCTGTCCTTCACTATCTTTTCTGTTACAAGTATAACAACACAAAGTGCAGAGAATTATTTATATCACAAATTCTCCAGAACCTATCTGCAGTTCTGTATGTTCATCAGACCTCATTCTGACCCTATGAAAAGTCAGCATACTACCTGGTAAGAAAGTGTACCTGTTTGACAGAAACTTCTCAGATTGGTCAGCTACAATTAAAAAGGAAAGTGAAAGTCACTCAGTCGTGTCCGACTCTTTGCGACTCCATGGACTATACAGTCCATGGAATTCTCTGTAATGGGTAGCTTTTCCCTTCTCTAGGGGATCTTCCCTACCCAGGGATCGAATCCAGGTCTCCCGCATTGCGGGCGGATTCTTTACCAGCTGAGCCACAAGGGAAGTAAATACAACCCAAACTGGTAGATCTCAGGAACCCAGACCAGCTCCCTGTGACTCTGAAGCTGGTATTTCCACAACTGTAAAATGGTCATGACGACAAATCTTGCTTTTTCCCACAAAGGTCGTTTAGGAAATATCATGAGAAAATATTTACAAAACATTTTGAACTTGTGGTTAAAATATTCCTGGAACATCTCAGTCAATGTAGGATTGAGGCTTTAAAGATCAAAGAACAGAATCTGATAAATGATGTATTTCACTTTTTGGCACCTTTTATTCAGCTTCCATGATTCCTGGAATTATTCTGCATATTCAGTTTTTCTTTTAAACTATTTTATAGTACTTTTCTTATGAAATCATATTCCTGGTCTCCTAAGCATCTTGTAAATTCTAATCTCTCTTCTGGTAAATCTGTCTTCAGTGGTGATTGGATTAGATCTGTATTTAATATCAGCCTTCTCTGTATCAGTGGTGGATGCTAAGTTGCTTCACTTGACTCTTTGTGACCCCATGGACTGTGGCCGGCCATGCTCCCCTGTCCAAGGAATTCTGCTGCTGCTGCTGCTAAGTCACTTCAGTCATGTCCGACCCTGTGTGACCCCACGGATGGCAGCCCATCAGGCTCCCCTATCCCTGGGATTCTCCAGGCAAGAACACTGGAGTGGGTTGCCATTTCCTTCTCCAATGCATGAAAGTGAAAAGTGAAAGTGAAGTCATTCAGTCATGTCCGACTCTTGGTGACCCCATGGACTGCAGCCTACCAGGCTCCTCCATCCATGGGATTTTCCAGGCAAGATTACTGGAGTGGGGTGCCATTGCCTTCTCCGCCAAGGAATTCTACAGGCAAGAATATTGGAGTGGGTTGCCATCAGTGGTAGCAGAAGGCAAGACAGGAGAGAAGAGCCTTTATCACTGCACATCCAGGCCTTCTGCCACGAACCACTGCACATTACTTCTGGAACTCTTGACCTGCTCAGGGCACACTTATTTGGCCTTTGCCTCCTCCACCTAATAGTACTGACATCCTGCCTGAACTATTCTTCTGCCTGCTTTCTCTTATCTCATATTCTGGCCTCTGATTTGTCAACAATTTGCTCAATTCTCCCTCCCAACAAAAGCAAACATCTGTCATTCTGTGGTCTATAATAGTTACCATGAACAAAAACGAAATTAGAAACCTGAGTGACAGAGAAGCTCAACACCCACGTGGCCACCACAGTCTCGGTATAATACTATGATATCTTAAAATTTAGAGGATCAGTGTATGTTTTCTTCCATCTAAATCACCTTCAGGGATCTACATAAGCTCTAATCACTTAGGCAAAGTCATTGTCCAACCAAGGATGTTCAACCATTATTAAATGCCTAGTAGATTTTTAAGCATTGTTCTAGCATAGCTGTTCAGGGGAGAATAAGGCTTGTGACCGTGCACAAAGGACCGCACAGGCCAGTGGAAGGGAGAAAGCACATCAGGTTACGCGAGGCTAGAGGTATGAACACAGTCGAGTGGTTGTTGTTTACTCGCTAAGTCATGACCGAATCTTTTGTGACCTCATGGACTATAGCCCGCCAGGCTCCTCTGTCCATGGGATTTCCCAGGCCAGAATACCGAAGTAGGTTGCCATTTCCTTCTCCGGGGGTAGCACAGCCATTAAGTCTGGTGTGTGTATATGGGTTGGGGGCAGGGGTGGGGTTAGTTGAGAAGATTCCCAGGAGAGGTGACATGTGAAATAAGTCTCATAAGGTCAATATGGTTTTGAGAAGCCAGGAGGCTTGGGGCCTAGATCAGTTCAGGCAGACACCAGCAAATGCAGCGACTTTGAATACATTTACTGACTTTCAGGGAATGGTTTTGGACTGCAATTGTTTCTGTCCTACAGAAGACAAGAAGAGGAAAAATTTGATTGCCTTCTGAATGGCTTGTATACCTACTCTGATTAAGATATCTTCTCTTTCTCTACAGTGAAGCCAAGTCTGCCATAGCTGAGTAATATAATAACTTATATATCTACATCACATTTTATAGTTATTCAAGTGCTTTTGAAAAATAGCTCATGTCTGATCCTTACACCAAGGCTAGAAGTGAGGCAGAGAGGGTATTATGTATCACAGCCATTAAGAGCATGGCCATCAGAGTCCAACAGGCCAGCCTCAGATTATCTCAAGTTTGGGCTGGTTACTTCATTTCTCTGAGACACATTTTCTTCTCTTAGCCTCTCACATGCCTGTAATATCATGCTTCTCTTGACTGATCAGATTCCCTTAGTGCAGCTGACATTCCATTTGACTGTAGGAAATCCAACCATGGGGCTCGTGGTAAAGAATGCACTTGCCAACGCAGGAGATGTAAGAGTTGAAGCTTTGATCCCTGGATAGGGAAGATCTCCTGGAGTAGAAAATGGCAACCTACTCCAGTATTCTTAAAAAAAAAAAAAAAAATTTATTTGGCTGTGTTGGGTCTTGGTTGCAGCACTTGGGATCTTCAATCTTCATTGCAGCAAGTGAGATCTAGTTCCCTAACCAGGATGGAAACTGGGCCCCCTGTATTGGGAGCCCAGAGTCTTTTAGCTACTGGACCACCAGGGAAGTCCTTTGCTCCAGTATTCTTGCCTGGAAAATTCCATGGACATAGGAGCCTGGAGGGCTACAAAGGGGCTGCAAAGGAGATGGACACGACTGAGTGGCTGAGCACACTGAACACATTGAATCCAGCCCTTGCCAGCTTTAGAAGCCACAACGAATGAAGATGAAGGCCTCTGGAGTCCTGTTGCCTGGGTTGAAATGGCAGCTTCACTCCCCTCACATAGAAGGACCCATGCTCCTCTTTGGAAGGTAACATCTCGCTGTCTTGAGACCAAGTGTCCCTCACACCCCGGCTCTTTTTGCCAGGACCATATTCCCCAAGCTTGGGCAGATGTTTCTTCCAGAATTCACTGTAACAGAACTAAGGTATTGCTAGAATATTGACAAGACCACGGAAGGCATGAGAAAATTTGAAAGGGGCCCTAAAACCGAAGTTAGCTTCAGTTGCTGTTAGAATCCACAGTACTCAGCCCCCAATAGAGGTACTTCTGGAGTTGCTTTCCATCTCCCCGCCGTGGAAGGCGAGCTTACCACTCCCCAGGAACCTGGCTCTGTACCCAAAAAGGGGCTCACTGAAGGGCAGCAGGAGAGGGAGGAAGTTTTTCCTCTCACACTAGAATAATACATCCTGTACCCCTCCCCTCAGGAATTCAATCTTCCCAGGATGACTGGCAGACATTATTTTAATTTCTTTCAGGCTGAAAAACTTCCCCCTTCCAAAGCCTATTGAAGTAAGGCAAAACTCCTGGCAAGCTAAAATTCTGTCTAGGCTTCCAACTGATTTTTTTAAGTGTCCATTTATATAGTGGGGCAAATATTGTCTTCTGTTAATAAAAATGGTAAATATCTTTTTAAATTTGAAAGGAGAGGAGGGCATAGTTTGCCTATAAAATAATATTTTCATATATTTGCCATTATAGGCAAGATACTTAGTCCCCTAATCAGGGCTCGAAGCCACATTTGCTGCAGGTCGTGTGTGGAGTCCTAATCACTGCACCACCAGGGAGTTCCTCCATATTGACGTTTATACTCTACTAAGTCTGTGCACCTAATTTTTTGTGGGGAATAATTTAATGACAACACTACACACACACACACATTCTGCCAAGATAAACACTATATTTTTTAAATTATGTTATAGTCTAACTGTGTATTTAGAAAGGAGAGTTTTCTATAGAGAAAAAAATGTCCTCCCAAAATGATTACACCTTTTTACATTATAATTCAGTACAAGTCAATATTTTTGAGACATCTCAGCCTTTCCCTCTTCTCTTTGCTCAGACATAGCTACTGTCCTCATTTTTGATCTTCATTCCCTTGCTTTTCTCTATAATTTATCCTTGGGGCAGGTACCCTGATTGAGCATTTTATTTACCTTCAATTCCTTACAAAGACTGTCATATGGATTTCCTTTACTTAACATTAGTGTTTGGTTTGTTTTCTACATTTCTGGAAACCTTTTTCTTTTTGCTGCATCTCTTAAATTTTGTTTTATGATTCAACATGAAAGCCTTTTTAAAATTTTAATGTCACTTTATGCGATAGAAATATGTTTGATTTCATTTGGCATAATTTTATGGCATATTCTGTTTTACTAGCTTTTAAACATTGTTTAAACCTGAGTTTTTGGGTTTTTTTTTTCCTGCTTTTCTGGGATATATGATTTTCTCATACATGTTTTTGGCCATTATACTTTTTTTTTTTTTTTTACAGTAGTTAACTTTATAGTTATTACTGTATGTTATATTCTTAGACCTTTATTTCAACTGTTGTTGTTGTTCAGTTGCTAAGTCATGTCCAACTCTTTTCGACCCCATGGACTGCAGCACGCCAGACTTCCCTGTCCTTCACCATCTCCCAGAGTTTGCTCAAACTCATGTTCAATGAGTTGGTGATGCCATTTAACCATCTCATCCTCTGTTACCTGCTTCTCCTCTTGCTCTCAGCCTTTCTCAGCATCATGGTCTTTTCCAGTGAGTCGGCCCTTCCCATCAGGTGGCCAAGTATTGGAGCTTCAGCTTCAGCATCAGTCCTTCCAATGAATATCCAGGAATGATTTCCTTTCATATTGACTGGTTTGATCTTGCAGTCTAAGGGACTCTCAAGAGTCTTCTCCAGCACCATCGTTTGAAAGCATCAAATCTTTGGTGCTCAGCCTTCTCTATGGTCCAACTCTTGAATCCATACATGACTACTGTAAAAACCATAGTTTTGACTAGACACACCTTTGTCGGCAAAGTGATGTCTGCTTTTTAACGCAGTGTCTAGGTTTGTCATAGCTTTCCTTCCAAGTAGCAAACATCTTTTAATTTTATGGCTGCAGCTACTGTCCACGGTGACTTTGGAGACCAAGAAAATAAAATCTGTCACTGTGTTTATTTGTCTCCATCTATTTGTCATGAAGTGATAGGACTGCATAGTGTGATCTTCATTTTTTGAATGATGAATTTTAAGTCAGCTTTTTCACTCTTCTTTTTCACCTTCATTTAGAGGCTCTTTAGTTCTTCTTTGCTTTCTGCCATTAGGGTGGTATCATCTATATATCTGAGGTTGTTGATATTTCTTCCTGAAATCTTGATTCCAGCTTGTGCTTCATGCAGCCCAGCATTTCACATAATGTACTCTGTGTATAAGTTACATAAGCAGGGACACAGTATACAGCCTTGACGTACTCCTTTCCCAATTTGAAACCAGTCTGTTTTTCCATGTCCAGTTCTAACTGTTGCTTCTTGACCTGCATACAGGTTTCTCAGGAGGCAGGTAATGTGGTCTGTTACTCCTATCTCTTGAATAATTTTTCACAGTTTTTTGTGATCCACTCATTCAAAGTCTTTAGCACAATTAATGAAGCAAAAGTAGATTTTCTTTTAAATTTCTCTTGCATTTTCTACAATCCAACTGCTGTTGGCAATTTCATCTCTGGTTCCTTTACCTTTTCTACATCTGGAAGTTCTTGGTTCACATGCTACTGAAACCTAGCTTGAAGGATTTGAAACATTACCTTGCTAGCAAGTGAAATAAGTAATTGTATGGCAGTTTGAACATTCTTTGGCATGGCCTTTCTTTGGGATTGGACTGAAAACTGACCTTTTCCAGTCCTGTGGCCACTGCTGAGTTTTCCAAATTTGTTGACATATTGAGGGTAGCACTTTCAGAGCATCATATTTTAGGATTCTGTTTCAATCAGATCAGATCAGTCACTCAGTCGTGTCCGACTCTTTGCGACCCCATGAACTGCAGCACGCCAGGCCTCCCTATCCATCACCAGCTCTCGGAGGTCACTCAGACTCACATCCATCGAGTCAGTGATGCCATCCAGCCATCTCATCCTCTGTCGTCCCCTTCTCCTCCTGCCCCCAATCCCTCCCAGCATCAGAGTCTTCTCCAATGAGTCAACTCTTCGCATGAAGTGGCCAAAATACTGGAGTTTCAGCTTTAGCGTCATTCCTTCTAAAGAAATCCCAGGGCTGATCTCCTTCAGAATGGACTGGTTGGATCTCCTTGCAGTCCAAGGGACTCTCAAGAGTCTTCTCCAACACCACGGTTCAAAAGCATCAATTCTTCGGTGCTCAGCCTTCTTTACAGTCCAGCTCTCACATCCATACATGACCACAGGAAAGACCATAGCCTTGACTAGGCGAACCTTTGTTGGCAAAGTGATGTCTCTGCTTTTGAATATGCTCTCTAGGTTGGTCATAACTTCCCTTCCAAGGAGTAAGCGTCTTTTAATTTCATGGCTGCAGTCACCATCTGCAGTGATATTGGAGCCCAGAAAAAGAAAGTCTGACACTGTTTCCACTGTTTCTCCATCTATTTCCCATGTAGTGATGGGACCAGATGCCATGATCTTTGTTTACTGAATGTTGAGCTTTAAGCCAACCTTTTCACTCTCCACTTTCACTTTCATCAAGCGGCTTTTTAGTTCCTCTTCACTTTCTGCCATAAGGGTGGTATCATCTGCATATCTGAGGTTATAGACAATACTTATTACTTTCCTACTAGGGATAGCGAGGAAAACAATATATTTTGTTATCTTTTCCCCCTTTCTCTCTTTTTCCTCCACCACCCAATTTTAACCCATTGCTCAGATTTTTTTAGAGTTTGCTTTGAGCGCCGCACTGAGAGCTCCCGGCCTACCCGCGAGCGCCGCACTGAGAGCCCCTTGCCGGCCGCGCGGCGCACTGAGAGCACGCCCGAGAGGAGCTACCCATCGACCGAGGAAGGACGGCGGTGAGGACTGGCGCACTAAGCACGACCCAGAGGAGCTACCCCACGACTGAGGTCAGGAAGGGTGGCGGTGAGGAGAGACCCCTCATCAAAGGTAAGGTGCGATGGCTGTGCTTTGCTGGAGCAGCCTGGAAGAGATACCCCACGCCCAAGGTAAGAGAAACCCAAGTAAGACTGTAGGTCTTGTAAGAGGGCATCAGAGGGCAAATACACTGAAACCATACTCACAGAAAACTAGTCAATCTAATCACACCAGGACCACAGCCTTGTCTAACTCAATGAAATTAAGCCGTGCCCGTGGGGCAACCCAGGATGGGCGGGTCATGGTGGAGAGATATGACAGGGTGTGGTCCACTGGAGAAGGGAATGGCAAACCACTTCAGTATTCTTGCCTTGAGAACCCCATGAACAGTATGAAAAGGCAAAATGATAGGATACTGAAAGAGAAACTCCCCAGGTCAGTAAGGGCCCAATATGCTACTGGAGATCAGTGGAGAAATAACTCCAGAAAGAATGAAGGGATGGAACCAAAGCAGAAAGAATACCCAGCTGTAGATGTGTCTGGTGATAGAAGTAAAGTCCGATGCTGTAAAGAACAATATTGCATAGGAACCTGGAATGTCAGGTCCATGAATCAAGGCAAATGGGAAGTGGTCAAACAAGAGATGGCAAGAGTGAATGTTGACATTCTAGGAATTAGCGAACTAAAATGGACTGGAATGGGTGAATTTAACTCAGAGGACCATTATATCTACTACTGTGGGCAGGAATCTCTCAGAAGAAATGGAGTGGCCATCATGGTCAACAAAAGAGTCCGAAATGCAGTACTTGGATGCAATCTCAAAAACGACAGAATGATCTCTGTTCATTTCCAAGGCAAACCATTCAATGTCACAGTAATCCAAGACTATGCCCCAACCAGTAATGCTGAAGAAGCTGAAGTTGAATGGTTCTATGAAGACCTACAAGACCTTTTAGAACTAACACCCAAAAAAGATGTCCTTTTCATTATAGGGGACTGGAATGCAAAAGTAGGAAGTCAAGAAACACCTGGAGTAACAGGCAAATTTGGCCTTGGAACACGGAATGAAGCAGGGCAAAGACTAACAGAGTTTTGCCAAGAAAATGCACTGGTCATAGCAAATACCCTCTTCCAACAACACAAGAGAAGACTTTATACATGGACATCACCAGATGGTCAACACCGAAATCAGATCGATTATATTCTTTGCAGCCAAAGATGGAGAAGCTCTATCCAATCAGCAAAAACAAGACCAGGAGCTGACTGTGGCTCAGACCATGAACTCCTTATTGCCAAATTCAGACTGAAATTGAAGAAAGTAGGGAAAACCACTAGACCATTCAGGTATGACCTAAATCAAATCCCTTATGATTATACAGTGGAAGTGAGAAATAGATTTAAGGGCCTAGATCTGATAGATAGAGTGCCTAATGAACTATGGAATGAGGTTCGTGACATTGTACAGGAGACAGGGATCAAGACCATCCCCAAGAAAAAGAAATGCAAAAAAGCAAAATGGCTGTCTGGGGAGGCCTTACAAATAGCTGCAAAAAGAAGAGAAGCGAAAAGCAAAGGAGAAAAGGAAAGATATAAACATCTGAATGCAGAGTTCCAAAGAATAGCAAGAAGAGATAAGAAAGCCTTCTTCAGCGATCAATGCAAAGAAATAGAGGAAAACAACAGAATGGGAAAGACTAAGGATCTATTCAAGAAAATCAGAGATACCAAAGGAACATTTCATGCAAAGATGGGCTCGATAAAGGACAGAAATGGTGTGGACCTAACAGAAGCAGAAGATATTAAGAAGAGGTGGCAAGAATACACCGAAGAACTGTGCAAAAAAGAGCTTCATGACCCAGATAATCATGATGGTGTGATCACTGACCTAGAGCCAGACATCCTGGAATGTGAAGTCAAGTGGGCCTTAGAAAGCATCACTACGAACAAAGCTAGTGGAGGTGATGGAATTCCAGTGGAGCTATTCCAAGTCCTGAATGATGATGCTGTGAAAGTGCTGCACTCAATATGCCAGCAAATTTGGAAAACTCAGCAGTGGCCACAAGATTGGAAAAGGTCAGTTTTCATCCCGATCCCAAAGAAAGGCAATGCCAAAGAGTGCTCAAACTACCGCACAATTGCACTCATTTCACACGCTAGTAAAGTAATGCTCAAAATTCTCCAAGCCAGGCTTCAGCAATTTGTGAACCGTGAACTTCCTGATGTTCAAGCTGGATTTAGAAAAGGCAGAGGAACCAGAGATCAAATTGCCAACATCCGCTGGATTATCGAAAAAGCAAGAGAGTTCCAGAAAAACATCTATTTCTGCTTTATTGACTATGCCAAAGCCTTTGACTGTGTGGATCACAATAAACTGTGGAAAATTCTGAGAGAGATGGGAATACCAGACCACCTGATCTGCCTCTTGAGAAATCTGTATGCAGGTCAGGAAGCAACAGTTAGAACTGGTCATGGAACAACAGACTGGTTCCAAATAGGAAAAGGAGTACGTCAAGGCTGTATATTGTCACCATGTTTATTTAACTTATATGCAGAGTACATCATGAGAAATGCTGGACTGGAGGAAACACAAGCTGGAATCAAGATTGCCGGGAGAAATATCAATAACCTCAGGTATGCAGATGATCCCACCCTTATGGCAGAAAGTGAAGAGGAACTCAAAAGCCTCTTGATGAAAGTGAAAGTGGAGAGTGAAAAGATTGGCTTGAAGCTCAACATTCAGAAAACGAAGATCATGGCATCTGGTCCCATCACTACATGGGAAATAGATGGGGAAACAGTGGAAACAGTGTCAGACTTTATTTTTCTGGGCTCCAAAATCACTACAGATGGTGACTGCAGCCATGAAATTAAAAGATGCTTACTCCTTGGAAGGGAAGTTATGACCAACCTAGAGAGCATATTCAAAAGCAGAGACATCACTTTGCCAACAAAGGTTCGCCTAGTCAAGGCTATGGTCTTTCCTGTGGTCATGTATGGATGTGAGAGCTGGACTGTGAAGAAAGCTGAGCGCCGAAGAATAGATGCTTTTGAACTGTGGTGTTGGAGAAGACTCTTGAGAGTCCCTTGAACTGCAAGGAGATCCAACCGGTCCATTCTGAAGGAGATCAGCCCTGGGATTTCTTTGGAGGGAATGATGCTAAAGCTGAAACTCCAGTATTTTGGCCACCTCATGCGAAGAGTTGACTCATTGGAGAAGACTCTGATGCTGGGAGGGATTGAGGGCAGGAGGAGAAGGGGACGACAGAGGATGAGATGGCTGGATGGCATCACTGACTCGATGAATGTGAGTCTGAGTGACCTCCGAGAGCTGGTGATGGATAGGGAGGCCTGGCGTGCTGCAGTTCGTGGGGTCGCAAAGAGTCGGACACGACTGAGCGACTGATCTGATCTTTCTTTGTTAGATAGGATTATACTGCTATTACTTGGTTTGTCAGCTTTAAATAATATTCTTTGAATCTTGATTGATACAGATGAGAAATTAGCATTCTTCACTGTCTGCTTTTTAGCTTCTTCCTCTCCATACTTTTACTAGTCATTCTACACACACATACACACAATTTACTCCTCTTCCATCCCACCTTAACTGCCTACATTTGTTTGATTCTTAAAGGATTCTGTTAGGGTTACTTTTATGATGCTGAGTTAGGTAATGTGGAGAAGTTTATATACGGTTGAATACAGACTTCTCCACATTACCTAATTCAGTCTTTAAGGGAAAAAAAAAATCTTTTTTTTTTTTTTTAAAGGATGATAAAGGATATATTCTTTTTTAAAGGATACCTTTTTTAAAGGTATAACAAGGATTTTATACCCAACTAAATTGCTATTTAAGCACAAAGCTAATAAATTATATTTCTCATACAATAATAGGCAATACCATAGATCTAGTAGAATCTTCAAAAGACCGAAGAGCACTATGAAAAAAGACCCAATGATGGTAGTAAGAATTGACTATGGAGAAGGCAATGGCACCCCACTCCAGTACTCTTGCCTGGAAAATCCCGTGGACGGAGAAGCCTGGTGGGCTGCAGTCCACGGGGTCGCTAAGAGTTGGACACGACTGAGTGACTTCACTTTCACTTTTCACTTTCATGCATTGGAGAAGGAAATGGCAACCCACTCCAGTGTTCTTGCCTGGAGAATCCCAGGGATGGGGGAGCCTGGTGGGCTGCCGTCTCTGGGGTCGCACAGAGTCAGACACGACTGAAGTGACTTAGTAGCAGCAGCAGAATTGACTATATTTATCTGTGCAACTAAGAATCAAACAAATGTAGACAATTAGGGTGGAATGGAAGAGCAATACTCCTTTCCCTGATCAATACTAGCTCATTTTTAATTTCCTACTCATCTCAACATTGTTTCCCTTTATTCTTGTGTATCTGCTTTGTGATCTTGCTTCAGAGTGACAATTACATCATCAAATTATTTTTCTTAAATCACAGTAAATTTACATGCATTTCATAGTATCATTTTAAAAAATTATCATCTATATTAAATTTGTTCTGTCATTAAGCATTTTATAAATGTTAGTTCATTTAATCATCATTATAAGCCCATGCAGTATGAAATAACTTAAACTCCATTTTACAAACTGAGGAAAATGAGGCACTAAGATATGAATTAACCTACTCCAGAAATTTTTAAATACACAGTCTGTTTCCAGATTCCACTGTATTAATGACTATGCTATACTGCCCCCCAGGTGAGTATTCTTGGTTATTTACTTTTTTATTTCTTTTTTTTCTCTTGTAGTATCTCATTTTTGTTTTTGCTTTTGCACCGTTAAAAAAGGTGCATCTTTCTGGACCAATGATTGCAGGAATTTTCAGATGTGAAAGAGGAACCAGAGCAGAGCTCCAGGCAGTGGCAGTTTTGCATGTTGGTTCATGCAGTTTCTGCTTCTCACCAATCCATGGATATAGGCAGGTGTGAGACAGTGCAAAGACTACCTTTAACCCCATTGTCGTAAGACAAACTGCTTCTCTATGCATATGGCAATTTTTTAAGTGGCTCTTTATTTAGACCTCCCTCTTCTGTGTCTCAAAGTCCTTCTTTTGCTTAATTTTGTGTTGCAAGCAAGGATCTAGATTGAATGATTAAACTGCGCCCATCACATCTGAGAGTTGTCATTTTGGTTCTTTCTGTTATCTGCAGAGGCTGCCCCTTGGCCTCCTGCCAGGGAATTCACTGTGTGGCATTTTCTCTTAGCTTCCTTCCACTCAGCCCCTGCTCTGCCCTGTTTGGTCTCCACTGCTTTTGGCAGCCCTTACACCTCTTTTGGGCTCTGGAGATTTGAGCTGTCTCTTACTTTTGCTGAAAGTGAAGTTTGCGTTTTTGTTTCCCATTCTCCTTGTTGCTTTTGGATGTTCTCCAGCAGGAAAAGGGGGATATGCTAACTGCATGGAACACGTTCAGACCACAAGTGCCCCCTTTACGTGTTTATACTTCCATTTCTTCCACAGTCAAAGACCCTGAAATTAAAGTTACTAGACCTCTGACAAGAATGGCTAATAAAATGATTATAAAGTTTTTCATGAATAATCTGTTATTACTGAGAGAAGGTGAGCGAATGTGAACACTGCTGGCCTCCTTTGATTAGGCTTATGCGCTCAGACTCTATTGAAATCACTTTTTACCCTATTCTCATTGATGAATGTTACTACCATGCTGTTTACTTCCTCTACCAGGTTATAAACGAATGAAATTAAAATTCTAAAGTAAAAAACCGAACCCTTTTGCCTTCATTTAATGCATACCTAAAGCATCTAGATTCATACACAGTATCTATTCAACATGTGCAATGATATAAAATAAAAACAGTATTCAGCTGAAAGGTTCTTTTGTGGTTATGACTGAATTATTGAAGGAAAAGTACAGTTCTCTCATGTCATTTTAATAAAACATGCAACAAAATGGAAAGTAGGAAAATAAAATACACTTCTGATTAATAATCAGCTAAGCAAACATTTATTTTAAAGTCATTCAATCCACTCTCAAGATACTCTAGTAAGTTGACCTTTTAAAAAATTATATTTTTACTATATGAATGCTTGGAATAAAAATTGGTGTCATTTTCTTCTCCAGATTTCAAAACTATCTGAAGTGAAACTCTGTTCAGAGCAAAGATAGTTTCAGAAGCTTTCTTGAAGCACTCAGATTGCAGAAGGGGAGAAAGAAATGTGTGCATTTACTGTTGTCTTGACTCTTAGACTTGAAGCCTCCCTTCTATTTTCCAGGTAAAAATCTTATACATGTTTGCATATGAACATTATTTTAAACTCTATGTATGTTTCTTCTCATGTTTAATTCCATTTGATTTATATATGTAAGTTCTAATATTTCATTTCCCTTTTCATTAAATATTGACTTTAGAAACTGAAAGAATTTGTAGCAGGAAAGAGCTAATTTTAATAATGTTAAATAAAATTGATATTTAAGTTGAAACATGGCCTTCTTCTTCACCTCTCAATCCCCCATAATTCCTCTTATGCCTTAATTATGGTTTGCCAGGCCTGTAATTTAGCTATAATTTACTTCTCTGAAAAAAGTTGAAGAAATGAATCATTTGTTTTTAATCCTTATTAGTGAGATTTTTTTTTCCTCTCAATTTTCTCACCTTCTAATTTTCAATACAAATGATGAATCATGAAGTCACTGGGATTTTCCTAAGCATGCTTGGCATCCTCATCAAATTTCTTGCCTATAAGAAGTCTAATTTGGGATTTTTATGACAGGAAGACATCATTTATTGCCTGAATAAAACATGTGTTAGTGAAACAGATTAAGTGAAGAACTGGTATATGATGTAAGCTGAAAAGTTTATATTGTTATGCCGTATTTTTTTAAAGTAATATCTTATTATTTTACATTGATATTTGCTGCAGCCTATTCATTTTAAAGTTATCTAAATTTTAAAAGTTAATGTAGTAGTGCCTTTTACAATTAGTTTTAAAGTTACATGTTATATGATCTTCAGATAATCAATGTGCTGGTTTTTAAAAAAAAATTGGGCTATAGTTGCTTTACAATGGTATGTCAATTTCTGCTATACAATGAAGTCAACCAGCTATAAGTATACATATGTCCCCTCCCTTTTAATTCTCCCACTCACCCCTCTAGGTCATCACTGAGCTGAGTTCCCTGCACTCTACAGTAGGTTCCCACTAGCTATCTATTTCACACATGCTAGTGTACATATGTCGGTCCCAATCCCCCAATTCATCCCACCCCTTCTCCCTCCACCCATCAAGTCCACACATCTGTTCTCTACATCTGTGTCTCTCTTCCTGCCTTGTAAATCTAGAAAAATGGTAAGTGCTTCATTTTAATTTGAAACTTTGTTGGTTCAGTGTTAGTCGGTACTCAACATTAAATGAACAGTTGGATGAATGAATGAATGAGATCTAGTAAAGGGAGAGTGATCAACTCATCCCAGTTTTCTCAGAATTGTCCTGCTTCTCAAACTGACAGCCGCTTGTCCTGGGAAACTTTCAGTCCCTGGCAACCTTAATGTTAGGTCACCCTAGAACATGTAAGTTTACTTCACATACCTTCTGCTTTTTTTTTTAGGACAGGGGTCAGCAAACCATGGCCCTTGGGCCAAAGCCAGCGCGCAGCTTGATTTTATAAATAAAGGCCAAAGGTCTGCTGGAATACAACAATACCAATTCACTTATGTATTGTCTGGGGTTGCTTTCCCACTACGGTGATTAGTTGCAATGGACTGTGTGGCCTGCAAAGTTGAAAATCTTACTACTGTTTTCGTTACAGAGAACATTTCTGTATTTGTATATTCCATATTTTATTTATCATTTTAATTAATTATTATTAGTTTTGGCTGCACTGAGTCTTGTTGCTCCATCTATGCTTTCTCTAGCTGCAGTGAGCGGGGGTTATTCTTAATTGCCGTGCATGGGTTTCTCATTCTGATGGCTTCTCTTATTGTGGAGCCCAGGCTCTAGGTGCGCAGGTTCTAGGAGTTGCAGCACACTGGCTCAGCAGCTGCAGCTCCTGGGTCTAGAGCGCAGTCTCAGAAGTTGTGGCATGCAGGCTTAGTTGCTCCCAGGCACGTTGAATCTTCCCAGATCATGGATCAAATCCTTGGTCCCTCGCACTGGCAGGTGGATTCTAATCTCCTGTACCATCAGGGATATCCCATTCTCTATTTTAATTTATCCATTTTACACAATTAAAAGAGCATCATTTTAGAAAATAACCTTTGAAAATGTGTGATGACATTTGAGCAAAGATATTACTTATGATTTGGGGATAAAATAAAATATATTCATATATTTTAACCTCCCATTCTATGCCAGCTAATGTGCTAAGCTTTAGATATCAATGTGAAAATAAAGAAGATACTGTTTCCTTGGGAAACTCATTCTATAGTCAAGGAAATAAGCAAGTTATGCTGGTAAAATATGCGTGCTAAGTCACTTCAGTCATGTCTGACTCTTTGCGACCCCATGGACCGTAGCCCCCCAGGCTCCTCTGTCCATGGAGTTTTCCAGGCAAGAATACTGGAGTGGGTTGCCATTTCCTTTTCCAGGGGATCTTCCCAACCCAGGGATCAAACTCACATCTTTTATGTCTCCTGTATTGGCAAGAGAGTTCTTTACCACTAGCATGGCCTGGGAAGATAAATAAATAAAATATCAGATCAGATCAGTCGCTCAGTCGTGTCCGACTCTTTGCGACCCCATGAACTGCAGCACGCCAGGCCTCCCTATCCATTACCAGCTCTCGGAGGTCACTCAGACTCACATTCATCGAGTCAGTGATGCCATCCAGCCACCTCATCCTCTGTCGTCCCCTTCTCCTCCTGCCCTCAATCCCTCCCAGCATCAGAGTCTTCTCCAATGAGTCAACTCTTCGCATGAGGTGGCCAAAACACTGGAGTTTCAGCTTTAGCATCATTCCTTCCAAAGAAATCCCAGGGCTGATCTCCTTCAGAATGGACCGGTTGGATCTCCTTGCAGACCAAGGGACTCTCAAGAGTCTTCTCCAACACCACAGTTCAAAAGCATCAATTCTTCGGTGCTCAGCCTTCTTCACAGTCCAGCTCTCACATCCATACATGACCACAGGAAAGACCATAGCCTTGACTAGGCGAACCTTTGTTGGCAAAGTGATGTCTCTGCTTTTGAATATGCTCTCTAGGTTGGTCATAACTTCCCTTCCAAGGAGTAAGCGTCTTTTAATTTCATGGCTGCAGTCACCATCTGCAGTGATTTTGGAGCCCAGAAAAAGAAAGTCTGACACTGTTTCCACTGTTTCTCCATCTATTTCCCATGTAGTGATGGGACCAGATGCCATGATCTTCATTTTCTGAATGTTGAGCTTCAAGCCAACCTTTTCACTCTCCACTTTCACTTTCATCAAGAGGCTTTTGAGTTCCTCTTCACTTTCTGCCATAAGGGTGGGATCATCTGCATATCTGAGGTTATTGATATTTCTCCCAGCAATCTTGATTACAGCTTGTGTTTCTTCCAATCCAGCATTTCTCATGATGTACTCTGCATATAAGTTAAATAAACATGGTGACAATATATAGTCTTGACGTACTCCTTTTCCTATTTGGAACCAGTCTGTTGTTCCATGACCAGTTCTAACTGTTGCTTCCTGACCTGCATACAGATTTCTCAAGAGGCAGATCAGGTGGTCTGGTATTCCCATCTCTCTCAGAATTTTCCACAGTTTATTGTGATCTACACAGTCAAAGGCTTTGGCATAGTCAATAAAGCAGAAATAGATGTTTTTCTGGACCTCTCTTGCTTTTTCGATGATCCAGCGGATGTTGGCAATTTGATCTCTGGTTCCTCTGCCTTTTCTAAATCCAGCTTGAACATCAGGAAGTTCACGGTTCACATATTGCTGAAGCCTGGCTTGGAGAATTTATAAATGAATGCAAATACGTTCAGATGAAATATTTTAGATCAGATGGGATAATGTTTTAAAATAGTAATCATTGTTTAAAAATTTCAAGTTTTGATTTTTTTCTCCTCTAAAAACTATCCTTTTATTCACCATCTCAGTATTAGGATCAAGGAAAAAGGTGAGAAAAAGCAGGAACCCTCCTTAATTTTTTGACTGAAGATTGTGACATACACCTGTCACTTAATATTTCAGTGACTACACTGTCAGATTTAAATTTTCTTCAGCATTCTCATGGGTTTTTAAGTTAGTGCCAGCATGATAAAAATAGAACAAGCAGGACCACTTATGGAAAAATTGAGATTTAAACCAAACTCGAAAAAGGTGACACTAGTGAGTCAGAGTTGCTGAGATCTCACAGGACTTTCTTACTAAAATACAGACACAGCAAGAAAAAAGGGACACAGAAAATGGGAAAAAAGTAAGTTAATCCAGATTAGAGATATAAGGAATGAAAAATATTCTTCAAATAAAGTATAATAGGAGCTTATTAAAATCTTATTACATGGTAGCATTTGAATCCTGGATCCAGCTATGCCTGAATTCCATCCTTGTACATTTTAGGAATGGGAACCATGAAATACCATTTTTCACTTGTGTCTAATTCAGCTGATGTTTCTATCACTTGTAACTGGTGAAATCCCAACTAATGCATAGTGCTTCTTAAAATTTTGCTCTGAAATCACTGGGAAAAATAAAAGTGAATATGTGAAAACTTGAAAGTGTAGCCCAGAGAAGTATAGCACATGTTTAAAACATCCATCTCTCAAATCTTGCATTTTATTTTAAAACTCACAAGAGTTTTGTGTCATTCTTCATGTGGCTTTTTAAATAATAAAAAAGAATGTATGCTTCGGACAGAAAGAAAAATAATGTGCCTTGCACTTGCCTACATGGTCTAGATAACCTCATCACATAAAATTTCACAAAAATTTTTCCTATTTTACATAGGAGAAACCTGAAGCTCAGTGAGATTAAATAAGTTACCCAAGGTCAGAGCTATAGACAGAAAAGTCAGTATCTAAATCTAGATTGAGTTTAACACCGAATCTCAACTGTTGTCCTGACTCTGTGGTATCGTGGACTAGAAAGGATACAGAGCTGAGAGGCATCAGCATCATACTAAGAGATGTGGCAGGTTCACCTCATGGACATGGAATATAGGTTTAGGTATAAGAATAACAACAGCAAAAACAGCCTTTCCAGTGTATTTTATATGCATCAGGCACTGTGAATTGAAAGGCAACTGGAAGGCCTTGGAAGGAACAACCAAGGTAGCCAAGTAATATGACCTTGGGCAGGAAATTAACTTCAGCTGTGTGTAGCTTATACCCCCAAGAGGTCTTGACATTCCAGTAACCATTGTTGCACCACTGAACTGACCAGACACGGAAACAGTGTGCTGGAATGGGTAACGCAAAAGACCTGCCAAAGCTATCCTGTGAACTAAAGGGTGCCGTCTTGGGAGAGTAGATCACCCTCCCCTTTCTTCTCCCTTGGCATCGGTGGGAATGGAACATCCGTGCTGGACTGCTTGACTAGGAGAACTTCTTGTTCTATGTCATAGCTGTTTCAACCTTGGTTAGTCTTTTATTCTGGAACCTGCGACTTACTGGCTGAGGGTAAGTAAGAGCAATTATCAGGTATGTTTTTAACATAGCAATATATTTTAAAAACTACTTTGAAAATCAATTTATTACATGAGGATGGCACATGGATTTTAAGAGTGTTGGCCAAGATAACTTAATATATTAGTATGTTATGCACATACACATATATAAATGTCTTCTTGTATACTGTATTTTTTAAGCATAAAATACTTTATGTGACCACATGACAAAAAGACACAGGACAAGTGAGTTAAAATCCAGTAAATGATCTCGAATTGATGAAGGCTAGAAAACTCACATGACAAGCCACTCCAGTGTTCTTGCCTGGAGAATCCCAGGGACGGGGGAGCCTCATGGGCTTCCATCTATGGGGTCGCACAGAGTCAGACACGACTGAAGCAACTTAGCAGCATAAAACTCACATTCTGAAGCAGAGTTTTTCTTTCTTTATTTTGTGAAGGGGGGAAAGATAAGCAGAATTTTGTTTTGTTCACTGATGTTATAATAGATATGTGCCTCAGATTAGATCAGATCAGATCAGTCGCTCAGTCGTGTCCGACTCTTTGCGACCCCATGAACCGCAGCACGCCAGGCCTCCCTGTCCATCACCAGCTCCCGGAGGTCACTCAGACTCGCATCCATCGAGTCAGTGATGCCATCCAGCCATCTCATCCTCTGTCGTCCCCTTCTCCTCCTGCCCTCAATCCCTCCCAGCATCAGAGTCTTCTCCAATGAGTCAACTCTTCGCATGAGGTGGCCAAAATACTGGAGTTTCAGCTTTAGCATCATTCCTTCCAAAGAAATCCCAGGATTGATCTCCTCCAGAATGGACCGGTTGGATCTCCTTGCAGTCCAAGGGACTCTCAAGAGTCTTCTCCAACACCACAGTTCAAAAGCATCAATTCTTCGGTGCTCAGCCTTCTTCACAGTCCAGCTCTCACATCCATACATGACCACAGGAAAGACCATAGCCTTGACTAGGCGAACCTTTGTTGGTAAAGTGATGTCTCTGCTTTTGAATATGCTATCTAGGTTGGTCATAACTTTCCTTCCAAGGAGCAAGCGTCTTTTAATTTCATGGCTGCAGTCACCATCTGCAGTGATTTTGGAGCCCAGAAAAACAAAGTCTGACACTGTTTCCACTGTTTCCCCATCTATTTCCCATGCAGTGATGGGACCAGATGCCATGATCTTCGTTTTCTGAATGTTGAGCTTTAAGCCAACCTTTTCATTCTCCACTTTCACTTTCATCAAGAGGCTTTTTAGTTCCTCTTCACTTTCTGCCATAAGAGTGGTGTCATCTGCATATCTGAGGTTATTGATATTTCTCCCTGCAATCTTGATTCCAACTTGTGTTTCTTCCAGTCCAGCATTTCTCATGATGTATTCTGCATATAAGTTAAATAAACATGGTGACAATATGCAGCCTTGACGTACTCCTTTTCCTATTTGGAACCAGTCTGTTGTTCCATGACCAGTTCTAACTGTTGCTTCCTCACCTGCATACAGATTTCTTAAGAGGCAGATCAGGTGGTCTGGTATTCCCATCACTTTCAGAATTTTCCATAGTTTATTGTGATCCACACAGTCAAAGGCTTTGGCATAGTCAATAAAGCAGAAATAGATGTTTTTCTGGAACTCTCTTGCTTTTTCCATGATCCAGCGGATGTTGGCAATTTGATCTCTGGTTCCTCTGCCTTTTCTAAAACCAGCTTGAACATCAGGAAGTTCACGGTTCACATATTGCTGAAGCCTGGCTTGGAGAATTTTGAGCATTACTTTACTAGCGTGTGAGATGAGTGCAATTGTTCGGTAGTTTGAGCACTCCTTGGCATTGCCTTTCTTTGGGATTGGGATGAAAACTGACCTTTTCCAATCTTGTGGCCACTGCTGAGTTTTCCAAATTTGTTGGCATATTGAGTGTAGCACTTTCACAGCATCATCATTCAGGACTTGGAATAGCTCCACTGGAATTCCATCACCTCCACTAGCTTTGTTCGTAGTGATGCTTTCTAAGGCCCATTTGACTTCACATTCCAAGATGTCTGGCTCTAGGTCAGTGATCACATCATCATGATTATCTAGGTCTTGAAGCTCTTTTTTGTACAGTTCTTCTGTGTATTCTTGCCACCTCTTCTTAATATCTTCTGCTTCTGTTAGGTCCACACCATCTCTGTCCTTTATCGTGCCCATCTTTGCATGAAATGTTCTTTTGGTATCTATGATTTTCTTGAAGAGATCCCTAGTCTTTCCCATTCTGTTGTTTTCCTCTATTTCTTTGCATTGATCACTAAAGAAGGCTTTCTTATCTCTTCTTGCTATTCTTTGGAACTCTGCATTTAGATGTTTATATCTTTCCTTTTCTCCTTTGCTTTTTGCTTCTCTTCTTTTCACAGCTATTTGTAAGGCCTCCCCAGACAGCCATTTTGCTTTTTTGCATTTCTTTTCCATGGGGATGGTCTTGATCCCTGTCTCCTGTACAATGTCACGAACCTCATTCCATAGTTCATCAGGCACTCTATCTATCAGATCTAGGCCCTTAAATCTATTTCTCACTTCCACTGTATAATCATAAGGGATTTGATTTAGGATATGTGCCTAGTGCTCTACAATTTCTAAAACCCAAGTCATCTCAATTAATTCTCAGAACATCCCTTAAGATAGATGGGATTATGGGCCTTTCAGAGAAAAGGAAATCAAGAATCTACCTGAGGTCAGTTCAGTTCAGTTGCTCAGTTGTGTCTGACTCTTTGTGACCCCATGGACTGAAGCACGCCAGGCTTCCCTGTCCATCACCAATTCCCAGAGTTTGCTCAAACTCTTGCCCATTGAGTAGGTGATGTCATCCAACCATCTCATTCTCTGTCATCTCCTTCTCCTCCTGCCTTCTATCTTTCCCAGCATCAGTGTGTTTTCCAATGAGGCAGTTCTTCGCATCAGGTGGCCAAAGTATTTGCATCAGGTGGCCAAAGTACTTGAGGTCACATTGCCAATAAAGATTGAAGTTATCAAAGCCCAGGTGTTTGGACCCAGCTCAATTCCTTGTCCAGCAATAATAAATGATAATAACAAGTATTGGTGAGGATGTACAGAAGTTGGAATAATATTACACTGTTAGTGGGAAAGTCACTTCATCACTTCATTTCACTTACTACAATGTAAGGTCTGTGTGGATAGAATTTCTAAATAAATAAACAAACCAACAAAAAACTGAGATGTTTTGATGAACTGGAAGTACAGGTATCTCTTTGAGGGCCTGAATTCAATCCTTTTGGATAAACATCAAGAAATAGGATTACTGAATCATATAGCAGGTCAATTAAAAAAAATTTTTAAACTGTTGTCTATAGTGGCTACATCATTTTACTTTCCCACTAACAGTGTAATATTATTCCAACTTCTGTACATCCTCACCAATACTTGTTATTATCATTTATTATTGCTGTTGTTTTATAATGACCATTCTACCAGGTAAGAGGTAGTACTTCATTGTGTCTTTGATTTGCATTTTCTTGATGAGTAGTGATGTTAGCATCCTTTGCTATACATTTGGCCATTTGTAAGTCCTCTTTGGAAAAATGTCTATTTAGACTCTTGCTCATTTAAAAAAAATCAAGTTATTTGATTTTTTTGCTATTGAGTGGTAGGAGTTCCGCGTGGTATTTTGGATATTAACCCCTACTGGATTTATATTTGCATTCCCATGTCCATTGAAGCATTATTTTAAATAGGCAAAGCAATCTAAATATCAAAGACAGATGAATGGATAAATAAAATGTGAGCTATAATAAATAACGGAGAAGGCAATGGCACCCCACTCCAGTACTCTTGTCTGGAAAATCCCATGGATGGAGGAGCTTGGTGGGCTGCAGTCCATGAGGTCGCTAAGAGTCGGACATGACTGAGCGACTTCACTTTCACTTTTCACTTTCATGCATTGGGGAAGGCAATGGCAACCCACTCCAGTGTTCTTGCCTGGAGAATCCCAGGGACAGGGGAGCCTGGTGGGCTGCCGTCTATGGGGTCGCACAGAGTTGGACACAACTGAAGCGACTTAGCGGCAGCATGTGCTTCACAGGTGGCGCTAGTGGTAAAGAATCCACCTGCCAATGCAAGAGATGTAAAAGATGTGGGTTCAATCCCTGGGTTGGGAAAATCCCCTGAAGGAGGAAAGAGCAAACCACTCCAGTATTCTTGCCTGAAAAATTCCATGGACAGAGGAACCTGGTGGGCTACAGTCCATGGGGTCCCACAGAGTCGGACACGACTGAGTGTCTCAGCATATATGTACATATACACGTGAAATATTATTCAGCCATAAAATGAAAGAAATTCTGCCATATGCCACACCATGGATGAACCTAGAGGACATCATGCTAAGAAGACAAACCAGTCACAGAAGGACAATGACCGTAAGAGTCCACTTACATGAGGTACCGAGAATGGTCAGCCTTATTGAAACACAACATAGGAGGATGGTTGTCAGGGGCAGGGGAGGGGAAGTAGGAGTTGCTTGCTGTTCAAAGGGTAAAGATTTTCAATCCTCAGAAGTTTTGGAGACAGGCTGTACAGCCTGATGCTTATTATTAACAGTACTGTACCGTATACTTCAAGAACTTAAGAGGGTAGAGCTCCTGTGTTTTCCACCACCATTAAAAAACCTACCAAACAGTAACAAGATGAAGGAAAAGATGGGAGCGCTGAAATATAAAAATCTATTCAATGCAGTAGTTGACTGTTTTTGAATACAAATCCACCGCAGATGACAATTCAGACCCTCCCTCTGGGCCAGTCTTTGTTCCGCTGATGGGCAGCTGGGGCAGTGACACCGGGAGGCCACCTGCTGAGAACTGGGCCGAAAAGTGACCAGAGGTGGGATCCATCAATTAACCTTTGACCCCCTCACCATTCACCGTCGCAGCGGAGCAGCTTTGGCTGGCCCTCTTCGTGTTCACCTCTCTTCACCCTCAGAGTGTAGCTGCCCTAAATTCAGCTCCTTTTTTTGAGGGGCGGGAATGTGAGGACGTTCACATGTTGACCTTTCTGAAATGAGTTAAGAAGTAAACTCTTTTTTTTTTTTTTCTTTCTTTCTTTTTCTTTTCTGGTTGACAGTCAAGAAGATCGCTGGCTTATGAGAGTAAACTCGGTTACATTTTTGGCTCCCAATGACTGGCTCTCTGAGCAAATACAGATGGACAGTCCTTGGAGTCTGGGGAAGTGTGGAAAATCTGATGAGGAAGGTGTGGGCCTGGCCAATGGAAAGCATTTTGGTGGGTCTAATGATTTTGGGAAAATCTCTGCAAGGCTGGAACATTTTGCCACACATAAGTGGTTATTTCCTTAGCCTCTTCTGCATTCACTGAGGGCTCTGTGTAGCCGACCGGAGAGCAAGAAAACTGAAAAACAGCCTCAATGTGTTTGTCAGGAGAGAGATTTCAATTTAGGTTTTTTTTTCCAAGTGTATTGCATGTAACAAAGCCTGTATTTCTTTTTCATTTCCAATGAAATCTGCCTCATTCTGGTTCATTGAACTTTTGGAAACATAGTTTAATATGTTCCGAAAGCCCTTTGAGCCCTTTGAGGCAGGACTGTGAAGGCTTTCACCACCGCCCCCTTCTGTAGAAGCAGGAAATCAAGTTCTGCCAAATGCAAACGAGCTCAGGCTCCAAAAGGCCAAATTTCAAAATCCAGAATGCGGTGGGATTGCAGACAGCAAGCCCTGCACACATGATATTTTGGGGGTCTAAGAAAAGACAGAAAGTCATCACGACACACTTATAATTTCCAACTTAAGAAATACCCATCTTGTACAGCACAGGGAACTCTGCTCAATGTTATGCGGCAGCCAAGATGGGAAGGGAGTTTGGGGGAGAATGGATACATGCGCATGTATGGCGGAATCCTTTCACTGTTCACCTGAAACTATCACAACACTGTTAATTAGCAATATAAAATAAAAAATTAAAAAATAAAAAACCCATCTGCACAGGACGTCTTAGATTTCCATCAGTGAGTTAGAATACTTTTCCTTCCTTTTTAAGGTGGCTTCAGAAACCCCTACCCCCAGGACCCCCCGTTTCTACAGTTGTCTGTGTTTTTGCTGGGAAAAGTACGACCTGTCTTTGATCCCCGTGTCGTAGTCGATCCACACCGATTGCCCGCAAAATGGCCCTGGCTTTGCTGGAAGCAAATAGAAATTAGTCCATTAAAAGTTCCTGCCGTGCCTCAAAGGGTTAAGGGAGTCCGTTCCAAAGGAGTTAGGCAACCACTGAAATAGGATAATAAATGTGGCACTCTCAGACTATCAGTAGCAAATATTTGAGCTTATCAAATAACGGAGGAAGTAGTTTAGTTACAAATAAACCAATCTCTCATAAAACAAGTTTTCACACAGGGTCATTTCATTGAGCTGGAGACAGCTAGAGGCCACTCGTAGGCAGAACTCCCACTCCGTGTGCAGCGGGTACAGCCCCTGGTGATTAATGGACAGCAAAGAGGGGCGGCCGCCGCCCGCAGCTCTGCTGAGAAACCCAGCCGAGCAGCCTATCAGCAGCACAGCCATAAACAGCATCTCAGGATTATTGGGAGGAAGTGACTCATCCTCTGGGAACATAGCTGGATTTGTGCTCTCTCTCCCTCACCACCCGCCTTCTTTCCCTCCCTTTCCCCCCTCTGTATAGCAGAGGCCGTCGTGTCCTAGAAACTATAGTAGATGTCACTGCTTGGCACTTGCTGTGCAAAGAGAGTCTGTGGGTGTGAGGGGGAGGCCAACGCTACTCTTAAAGTAACAGTGACTGTGCTGCCCAGGAGCTCTATGGAGGCTCTTGTTCTCCCGCCTTTGAGATTAGTTGGTTGAAGGCATCTCATTTAGATTCCAGAAAAAGTACAGACGCTGTGTTTGGCAAAGGGGGAAAAAAAATAGAGTTCCTTGTTTCAAAGTTAAACTCTCATTGAGAGTTTAGAACTAAAAAATATCTTGGCGTGATTTGGTTCATTTAGCAAGGAAAAAAGAAAAAGAATGTTTGCCAGAGCCTCAGGATGTGAACGTCACTGCTAAGGAAACTGAAATATGCGTATGATATTTCTATATTATGATATCATAGGACGTTTGTTTTATTCCCCCAAGGACTGTAAAAATAAAACATGTAGATTATACGAACTACAGAAATAGAGCTATAAAGCTGGAAAAATTCAACCATGATACCACCATTTGAAGCAACCATTATGAATACTTTGTAAATTTTCTTCCAGCATCTTTAAAAATAGATTGTTGAGACCTGAAGCATATGTGGAGTTTTGTTTCTTACTATTTTCAGCCAACATTTTAGCATAATGATGGCCTCATCCTGTTATTCAATCTTTCCTTATACATAATTTTAAAACTGCGAAAAACTTCTTTTTGCAACTTTAATTAACATAGGGCAGTTTGGGAAAGGCATAAGCTTGTGCTAAAAGCAACATTTGCTCTATTTTTGAGGCGTATTTATTAAAAATTTTACTTGATCTGTTTCTAATAAAAATGGAAGAGAAAATTCTATGCTATTATTCTCATGGACTACCCATTAACTTTCGTGTTTAAAAATGATTATGCTCACCATTGAATTTTCTGCAGAATTAGAAGAGACTTGGTCTTGATCTCTTAGCTTACAATATACTTAACCTGCTAATGCCCTGTCCAAAAGCACGAGCCCTATTGAGTAACCACTTTTAGATGTCAACATGAATTAAAAAGTGAAGGCATGACTTTTACGTTCACCCTTTCTCACCCACATTCCCTACAGTACCTGCCTTTAGATGCATTTTGTTTACGTGGGACATCTGAAATTACTTTTATGACCATTCTCTGTTCTGGGTCCAGAAACTGGACACATTTTCTCCCAACCAGCCCTAGAACCATTATACATCCTGAACAGTAACTCTACTGTGTCTCACCAACAATGCCTCTGCCTTTCTTCTATTTAATCCAGAATAGAAGTTATGTTGTCAGTGTCTATGTAGAAATATGGCACTGAATTCACTTAAAATATTCAGCATGCCTTCTGGTATAAGGTATGTCCTCTCCTTGTTCCTAGAACAATTTGCACTAAGAGTTAAAACACTGTGGTCGCCCATCTCTTGGGGTGGAAGAGACTACCGCCTGTTCCCAGAGCAAGGGATTCAATCTGTTTCCAAATAGGGTTCCTCTAAATTGACTTTAGTATTGATTCCTATGAGACTTGAGAGAAAGGACAGAACATAGTTTCCTTTTAGAAAGTACAGTTGTACCTAGATTCTTGCCTTGCCCCAGAATAGATATAATTTAGAAGGATAGCTTAGAAGACAGTTTTGAAAGCTGTTTCTCTTTGCAAAGTCCAAATGTTAATAGCCTTTCATTATAGTTAGTCAGAACTTACTGAGAAAGAAAATCCTAAATACTGAGGTATGTTGTACTTGTAAAATACTATATTTTAGTGTAGTCTCTCTCTATTTTTTAAAGATTTTATGTATTTAATTTTAATTTTATTTGTTTATTTTTGGCCATGCTGGGTCTTTGTTGCTGTGTGGGCTTTTCTCTAGTTGTGGCGATCGGGGCTACTCTCTAGATGCAGTGTGCAGTCTTACTGTGGCAGTTTCTCTTGTTGTGGAGCAAGAGCTGCCGGTGGTGAGGGCTGCAGTAGTTGCAGCGCACGGGATCAATAATCTCAGCTCTCTGGCTCTAGAGTACAGGGTCAGTGGTTGCAGTGCATGGGCTTAGTTGCTCTGTGACACGTAGGATCTTCCTGGATCAGGGATCGAACCTGCTTTGGCAAGTGGATCATTAACTACTGAGCCGGCAGGGAAGCCCTGTTGTCCCTCTCTTAAAGATTTCTTCCTAAGTGAATGGCAGCTCTCAGCTATAGGGAAGTCTACAAGATAAAGAAACCAACAATTTGGATATAGATTTGAAGAAACATTTAATATGTCTCTATTTTTAAAAATCATTTGCTGTTAGTAAAAACGTTTATGTTGAGTAACCACTGCATGAAGATGGAAATGAGTGAACATTTATTTAGCACATACTAAATATGTTCCAAATGTATTTTCCAAGCTTTACATATGGTTAAGTAATTAATCCTTACAACACTTTGGGGGGATAAGTATTGTTATCCTCATTTTATCAAGTAATAAACCAAACATGTATAATCATTAAAGTGTGACGATCATCTCAAATTTGACAATTACAAAGGAGAATTATTCACTTTTTTTTTAACAGACAAAGATGCTTCCAGTAGCATATCCTACAATTTTGAAACATAAAACTAGAAAGTAAAATCCAATCACAGGCAGAATTCTAATAGAAATTCTAAAGGTAAATTTAACTAAATATACCATATTTTTTTTCTCCTAAAAATTCAAAATTGGAATTTCTTAAGAACTATGAAAATGTTTTATCACTGAGTGAGCCAAGAAAGTCAAGCAATAAGTGATGATATTGTTTTAGTACCATAATCTGAAGTTCCCATCAGCCCTCTTATTTTTCTTCTCCTAATGAGTGAATGGGCTTCCCTGGTAGCTCAGCAGTAAAGAATCTGCCTGTCCATGCAAGAGACACGGGTTCAATCCCTAGTCTGATAAAGTTCCCTGGAGAAGGAAATGGCAATCCATTCCAGTATTCTTGCCTGGGAAATCCCACGGACAGAGGAGCTTGGCAGGCTTACAGTCCATGGGGTTGCAAAAGAGTCAGACATGACTTAGCAACAACAGCAACAATGAATGAACACTCACTTCCCAGTTTCCCCAATTATTGCTGTCACTATTTCTGGGTGGTATGACCCAGTTCTATTTCTGCATGGTCAAACCCCACTTCTTTTACCGGAGCAGAGGACCTGAGGGGCCTTGGATGAGAGGTGAAAGAAGTGAGACCCAGGGGCCAGAGAACACCACAGTGAGACTCACTGTTTATTGAAGACTTACTCCGTGGCCAAGTTTGTGCCAGTTGCCCTGCTTGTGATCCTACAGTTCTTAAGTTTCACTGACTCAACTTCACTATAGGTATATGTTTTTATTACAGAAATAATATTTTTGCTAATATTAAACCAATTTATTTAAACTGTTTCCCTTAAGCAAAATTTCCTTTGCATAGTTTTAAGCCTAGCGCTTCAGGATGGGAGGGAACAGGGGTCCGTTCCTATGACAAAGTAATGGACTTGAAAGGCAGATTGTGGGGAGAGGAGTGCTGGGAATGGCTGAATCCCTATTATACTCACTTCCTTGTACAGCACCCCTCCCTGCACGTGTGCACACACTCAACTGAACATTTCAATGACACCAGGAAGACCTCCATCATGGGGTCTTCTAGATTTGTAGAGAGTATCTGCACATTTACAGTTAAAGCTTAGCCCTAAAGACTGGCATTTGGAAGGAGGGAAATGGCATAAAGGGGACAAACCATCAAACTATCTTTCTCATTCCAGTAGATTATGGAGAAAGAAAGAAAAGAAAGATTAGTCTTTGAAAATATATTTGCAGTCCTCATGTTTTGGCTTAACATACCATCCTTATTGGAAAAATCCACTGATGCTGGGAAAGATTAGGGGCAGGAGGAGAAGGGGACGACAGACGATGAGATGATTGGATGGCATTACTGACTTGATGGATACAAGTTTGAGCAAATTCTGGAAGATGGTGAAGAACAGGGAAGCCTGGCATGCTGCAGTCTATGGGGTTGCAAAGAGTGGGACATGACAGAGTGACTGAACAACAACCATCCTTGCTGCTGAAACTGTCTTATTTGACATAGAACGTGACAAGCAAGAGCTAAGTTGGCTCTATCAATCTTCATGGGGTATAAAAACACAGTGCAAAGAAAAGATAAACACATATGGACACATATGGTCCACCTGGCACTCCTAGATTGTGCTCCATTTAAATTTGGAGAGTTTAGATTCTCTTGGGTGTCCTTCAGGTGGATATTAGCAAGTAGTGATAGACTTTAGGGAAATCTTTGGGTTCATTCTTTAGCCCCCAGCCAACTAGATGCCTGGTGTGCTGCAGTCCATGGGCTCGCAAAGAGTTAGACACAATTGAGTGACTGAACAACAACATCCAGAGAAAGCAAGCAAACTCCTGAAACTTTATGTATCTAGCTCATTTCCAGGGAGCTGGACCCTCCAATGAATTTCTGAGTTTGTTGGCATAGCAGCCGTGCCCTCCAGCTAGAATCAATGGCAAGTCTTGGACTATGCATTACAACTACTCGGCAAGCTCTGGAAGCCACCTAAGTCCAGGCTTAAACTGGACTGGTTTAATGAGACCCATTCAACCAGCATCTCCAGTGGGTGGGGCCCTGGCACTAGTCCTTCTAAAAATCTCTCCAGTTAGTTCTAACATGCAACCAGGCCCAAGGATGACTTGCTACTGCTACTGCTAAGTCGCTTCAGTTGTGCCTGACTCTGTGCGACCCCATAGACAGCAACCCACCAGGCTCCCCCGTCCCTGGGATTCTCCAGGCAAGAATACTGGAGTGGGTTGCCATTTCTTCCTCCAATGCATGAAAGTGAAAAGCGAAAGTGAAGTTGCTCCGTCGTGTCCGACTCTTAGCGACCCCATGGACTGCAGCCTTCCAGGCTCCTCCATCCATGGGACTTTTCAGGCAAGAGTATTGGAGTGGGGTGCCATTGCCTTCTCCGAAGGATGACTTAGTTAGCTGCAAATTACTATTGTCCAACAATGGCATGCATTCATGAGCCTTCTCCTGAATCAGCTATACATAATTTTATTTGTTATCACTCAGGAAGACTTTAAGCACAGAAGCACATTTCCTTTACAGAAGGATACACTGTTTGTTTATCTTACATTAAAGGAGCAAAGGGCTTCCCAAGTGGTGTGAGTAGTAAAGAACCTGCCTACCAATGCAGGAAACATAATGAGACTCAGGTTCAATCCCTGGGTTGAGAAGATCCCCTGGAGGAGGAAATGGCAGCCCACTCCAGTATTGTTGCCTGGAGAATCCCACAGACAGAGGAGTTTGGTGGGCTACAGTCCATAGGGTCACAAAAACAATCAGATATGACTGAAGAGACATAGCAAAGGAACAAAACTATGACAAGAACACATAGTGAGGTGAAAAAACTTCATGCTCTGGTGTGTAAAGTGGGATTAAAATTGGGCTCCCCAGCCTTGGCACTGTTGATGTGTTGGACCAGATAATTTCCTGTGTGTGGCAAGGACTTTTCCTCTACATTGTAAGAGGTTTAGTATGATTCCTGACAGTCACTCACTATATGCCTGTAGCACCCCTCTGCCAGTTGTGACAAATAAAAATGTCTCTAGACAACAGAACAATATCTCAGGGATCGAGACATTTGCTCAAAAGAGAGGGAGGTAGGAAGAGGTGAAAGTAGGCAAACCCTGATCCTGGGGTTAATCCATTACAGTCAAAACTGCTGTCAAGATAAGTAACATTTCCAGTCTAGCCATCCTTGACAGCTACTTCCTCTTGAGAACCTTCTCTTTCATTGTGACAGTCCCTGGTCTTAAGGAATGCAACTGTCTGTAATTCAAGAAAGAGAGGCGTCAAACTGGGGGCTGTTTAGAACTTCAGGTATGGTCTGGAAAGAAGACTTTAAGATGCAGTGGGATTAAGAACAGCTTTGGGTTTTCTTAATTCCACATGCCTTCTTTTCTCTTTCCTTTCAACCCACTCTCTTTTTAGATGACAAGCATGTCCATAATTAAAACCAATCAGGCTCTTGTCAATTCCATTACTCTACAAAACCTATTTCCTTCTTAGTGGTGTTAATACCAGTTAAGCTCAGTTTACAAGAACTGTATCAGAAGGATGATAGGAATCTTGTGATAAAAATTTATATAAATATATTGCATGTGAAGACAAGCAATCCCTTTTCTATCTTGAGATATTGAAATTCCAAATTGAAAATATAATGGTGTGCTATGCTATGCTAAGTCACTTCAGTAGTGTCCAACACTGTGTGACCCCATAGACAGCAGCCCACCAGGCTTCCCTGTCCCTGGGATTCTCCAGGCAAGAACACTGGAGTGGGTTGCCATTTCCTTCTCCAATGCATGAAAGTGAAAAGAGAAAGTGAAGTCGCTCAGTCATGTCTGACTCTTAGCGACCCCATGGACTGCAGTCTACCAGGCTCCTCCATCCGTGGGATTTTCCAGGCAAGAGTACTGGAGTGGGGTGCCATTGCCTTCTCCAATATAATGGTGTAGTCTTTTTAAAAACATTCCATAGACTAGCTGCCATGTAGCATCACAAGGAAGCACAAACAGGTTAGGGGAGATTTTAAGAGGTCAACTAATCCAAATTCAATGCAAACAAGATCTAAATAAGGATCCATGATTTTCACTGTGACTTTCAAAATCACTCTTTACTTTGGGAGCATGTGAGATGCCTTCATCTCATATGCTGGGTGAAAAAATTCATCTCATATGCTGAAAAAATTCAAGTCAGCTTTGCTGCTATGTAAAAAGAAAGAAGTCATTAGTGTATAATTTGATTTTGCATGTCCCAAAGCTTTAGGGATAAACAAACAAACCACCCCCACCAACAAAAACCTGCTCTTTCCCAGTAGCCTGAACAAATCTCCAGGCTTTCTTCAGTGGGAAAGCCCAGTGGAAAGCTGTCTTACTTTGACACATAGTATGAATTTGCTTTTCCAGGTCTTGAGCCTAGCTTTCTTCTTTCTTCAAGTAATACCAAATAATACCAATACACTTCCGTTTTCTCTTCATATGCTCCTACCTCCTTTCAGCTCCATCTATCCTGGCTCTTGATGACTTATGAGACCTATAAATTGGTTTATTTGGTGTCTTCAGAGTGTGAGGCAAAGAATAGCTTAAGTTCCTTTTGGGAAGAGAGCAAGAGATCTCTCTTTTTTTTGGTCCTGACCCATTGGGGCTCTTAGTTTAGGCAAGTTCGTCCTGCAAATATGTTGTTGTTGTTGTTGTTTTTAAACTTTCTAAATTCAATATGTTGACATTTGCAGACATTTGAATGTTATTATTTTTCCTGAGAAACTGACATTTCTCAGTTTACAGATTTGTTACTTGTTGGCTATTAAAAAGCATTGCATAAGCTTCCTTTGTAACATTAGTCTAGAGCCTCAACATAAAGCCATAAAATTACTGCATCCAAAAAACAATATTTTGATAAAGAAATCTATCCTAATGTAGTTTTATCATGTCTCCAAAATTAAATTCTACATATTTAGTCTTAGAAGAAACTTGGGTCTGATTTTTATATCATTGACTTTTTTTCTTAGCAAAACCCTTCAAATGTAAAATGAGTCTGAAAAAAATGTGTACATCTTAAAGCACTTTGGGTTTTTCACATATAAAGTTTTCCAAACTCTCAGTTAAAAGCTGAGGGTCTCATATGGGAAGAAGGAAAGCCAGATAGATATAAAGCATTCAGAGCTAACTGACTAATCAGATAAACCTTCGTGAGGCTCTGGACATTCCAGGAACATGTCTGGAAACTATCTCAATTACCAAATTCCCAAGTAATGAAATGTTTGGGCATGCTCCTTCCTGGATTTTTGCTGACTCACATTTTTCTTCCCAGTAACACCTTTCTTCTGTCTCTCCTCACATCCCAAATGTAGCCTCTCCTGGCTTTCACTCAGTCGTGCCTCTGAGTTGATGTTCATTGCACAAAGGAAAAAGGTTTCACAGTAATGAGATCTGGGCATCAAAGAGCTGCTCCAAGGTGGAAAGGAGAGGAGGCTGCCCTGTCACTCACTTGCTACAACCTGCCAACATTGCCAAGGCACAGAACTCAGGTGGCCCTGACAAGGTCTAAGTCTTTGCTCATGATGGACTTTCAGTGTTGTTTGCAAAAGGTTAGGATGCTTTACTGCTAAATCCATGAATGTAAAGGAATTTCTGGGAAAAGATTATTTCAGAAGAAACGAACTCTTCCTCCTCCTTCTTTCTTTCCTCCTCCCCACCCCCACGCCAGTTTCCCTTATGAAAGGGGTGGGGGGAGAGATGGTGGGTGAGAATGTGGACTTTGGAGCTGACTTGCCTGACTCAAAACTTACTCTACACTTACCAGCTGTTTCATCTTTGGCAACCTGTTTAACTTCTCTGTGACTGAGTTTGTTCATCTGTAAAACCTATCTCTCCGAGGTTGTTGTAAGGATTAGTTGAGTTAATATGTACAAAACTAGCAGTATCTAGCACCTAGTAAGTACTGACTGGAAAAAAATTTCTAAAAAAAGAGTTCCTATTGTATAGCAGGTGGATTATGCAGGATATTCTGTGTACATGGACAATACAACCCCGCCTTATTTGTTCCTAGTCCAAGCCCTACTAGACATAGAGATAGCACTTCTGATTCCCAGTCTCAATTTCACAGGAGAGAAAATGTAATTTTCTTGGTGGTTTGGTAGCTCAGAGTGTAAAAAAAATTTGCCTGCAGTGCAGGAGACCTGGGTTTGATTCCTGGGTCGAGAAGATACTTTGGAGAAGGGAATGGCTACCCACTCCAGAGAAAATGTAATTTTCTTTGTCACTTAGTGGCTCAGACTATAAAAAAAAAAAAAATCTGCCTGCAATGCAGGAGACCTAGGTTTGATTCCTCTGTTGAGAAGATCCTCTGGAAAAGGGAATGGTTACGGGCTCCAGTATTCTTGCCTGGAGAGAATGCTTAGCAAAGAAATCCCTGATGCTAAAGTAAATTTATTAAATATGAGTTCCTCTATTTCTCAGATAATGAAATCATTTGTTATGGCAAACAAGCTTATTTATGAGTATGTTTATTTGCGATATCATATTTTGTGTGTGTTATAATTGAATATGCATGGCTGAACTGATTTTTGGCACAGCCACTAGAAGTTTGGAGTTTACATGCTCCTTTTTCTACTAACAAAGCATATGGTTGGAACTATTGTTTTCAATGGAGCATGTTTTATTTAATGTTGGAATTAAGATATAAATTCTTCATCAATCTAATGCTAATTTTCTTTTTTGGCAAGTGCTTCTAACTTAGCAAATTCACTTGTCACTATGATTTGATTTGGGAACCTGGAAAGTAGGGGTGATACCTTTACAAAGTCATTGTAAGAGAATAACAGCTGGCTAAGCCTGGCTCTCATATTTCTTGAATCATGCTTTAAAAACTGAAATACAAAGGATGATGACAATTATTTATTCCCTAAACATTTGATGGTAAGACTTTCTGTAGTATATTTATTCAGAAACTAAGGGAATAGAGATCCAACGCCTGAGCCTCTTCAAATTGCTATTCTAGCAACTTGAACCAAATAGCATGTGAAGAGACTCAAAGATACTCTTTTTAAAAATTGTCTTCTTAATCTATTCACTAACTGATATTTTGCTTCTCATCATCTTCAGGATTTATTTTTTTCCATTTCCTTTCTTTGTCATCTAGTCACAAAGCCTATTTTTCTATCATTTTGGTTTCTTTGACAATAATTCTACTTCTTTCCTACTCAGTACTGCTTTAGAAAGCACCTTAGTTTGCCACAATACAAAGAAATTAAGAAAGAAACATGCTTCAATTGTTTAAAGTTATATTAGCATAAGAACCACACAACTTCTTAGCATGGCAGCTTTCTAGCTTCCCAGTTTCCAATGCAATTTAGAGTAGTAAATTTGAAAACATAAATGGATCTTATCCATTAAAAACCAAATATGACGAGGACATTGTGCCTGTAAGTTGAAACCGGTATCAAATTTTTAAAAAAATTTAATATTTAAATATCTTAAAATCAGCTTTTATTAGAGTTTCAGATACATAAAAATAAGATTTGAAATGCAAGCATCTCCATTAAAAATGATAAATATAGTACATGCTATCTTAATCATTTTCTAATTTTACCTATAGTTATGATAAAGTATAGGAAGGAGGTGAATGATTGGATGATGTTGATAATGATGATTTAGTATCAGGTAGTGTTATAAATCGGGGAAGGCAATGGCACCCCACCCCAGTACTTTTACCTGGAAAATCCCATGGACGGAGGAGCCTGGTAGGCTCCAGTCCGTGGGGTCGCTAAGAGTCCGACACGACTGAGCGACTTCACTTTGACTTTTCACTTTCATGCATTGGAGAAGGAAATGGCAACCCACTCCAGTGTTCTTGCCTGGAGAATCCCAGGGACAGGGGAGCCTGGTGAGCTTCCGTCTATGGGGTCGCACAGAGTCGGACACGACTGAAGCGACTTAGCAGCAGCAGCAGCAGCAGTGTTATAAATCGGGGAAGGCAATGGCACCCCACCCCAGTACTTTTGCCTGGAAAATCCCATGGACGGAGGGACACGACTGAGCGACTTCACTTTCACTTTTCACTTTCATGCATTGGAGAAGGAAATGGCAACCCACTCCAGTGTTCTTGCCTGGAGAATCCCAGGGAGAGGGGAGCCTGGTGAGCTTCCATCTGTGGGGTCGCACAGAGTCGTACACGACTGAAGCGACTTAGCAGCAGCAGCAGCAGCAGTGTTATAAATCTCATGCTAGTTGTGTAGCTTTTATATGCTGAACTTTTAAAAATACATTTTGACTATGTCAAAGGATTTTCTGGAATATTCTAAAAAGAAAAATCATTCAAATGTCTGTGAATGTTAGCCATCTGTAACCATCTATTGCTCTTCTGAACTCGCATAACACTTTGTACCTTGATTACCATGCTGCTGCTAAGTCACTTCAGTCGTGTCCGACTCCGCGTGACCCCATAGACGTCAGCCCACCAGGCTCTCCTGCCCCTGGGATTCTCCAGGCAAGAAAACTGGAGTGGGTTGCCATTTCCTTCTCCAATGCATGAAAGTGAAAAAGTGAAAGTGAAGTCGCTCAGTCCTGTCCGATTACCATACTTATCACTTTATTCCTTGTGTTATAGTTATTTATATCTTAGCTCCCCCAGCAGCCTATAAACTCTATGAAGTCATGATATAGATCTAATTTATCTTTGAATGCTCCATAACACCTATCCCAGAAGTCAATAAATGCCTATAGAATGAGTGGATGAAGGAGAATAACAGATGATGTTATTTTTATATCACTACTCCATAATTAATATTGACAAACTCATATAGGCTTGTGGGAGTCAAAATGAAGGAAGAATAGACGATGACTTCAAAGCCACCAGACAACCATTTACTTTATCTGGGATCAAGGACTCTGCATGGATACAAAGCAAAGGAAGTCATCCTCCTTGGGAAAAAAAAAAGTTTTCTTAAAATAGAGGTTTGCTATCTAAAGCTCCTTTAATTCCTTGGGTTCAGTCTTATAAAAGCACTCTCCTTGATGTGTAATCATTCCAAATCCCATAATAATAACTTGGGAAAAGATAAATGGTCACAGAAAACACAGAGGACGGTGAATTATAAGTCTAGCATTAGGAAGATTTGACCCGGTTGTAAAACTCATTCATGGAAACATTGTGGTTAGAATTGATGCACAGCCACTCACCTCTACACTTGCTTTAAGATGCAAACTAGAAACAGGGAGAAATGCCTTTACACAAAGCAGAGGACAACCGTAATTCCTAAGTTACTTAATTTAAAGCAGATGTTTTCATATACACGTCTGATACCGTAATTGCTTTTACGTTTGTTTGGATGATTGTGCTCAGAGGAGAAAAAGATACTGGAGGAAAAATAGGCAAAATATTTTATGTGTGTTTGCATTTCTTAGGAAATTTGCAATTCTGTTAAGGCGTGGAAATACTTAACTGTTAATCAATAAAATTCTTCCAGACTCTCATTACACTGACCTTGTCTCTCTAATTTTTTTTTTTTTTTTTTGGTCTCAGATTTGACAGCTGTAGCAGAGATTGTGGTTTGCATGAAAAAGTCTTTCTTTTTAAATATCCATGTATCTACAAATGTAAAACTTTAGAATTTCAAAGTATGATAAAAAATTTTTGTTACTTTATAGGTTTTGATTTAATTTATTTTAGAAGCTTCACCCTTTTTGATAGTAGCTGACGGATCCAATCCCGTTCCCATATGCTTCCTGCTATTTTAAAAGAAACAGTACACAATTGCCTCAGAGAAGCACCATGTGTTTCTGAAGTGTGAATCTGAAAACCATCCATCTGGTCATGCTGGCATCTTCCTGAATTGTATGTGATTGAAAGAAATATATTCAACATTTTGCAACTCTTTGGCTAGACGAGGAAGCTAATAAGAAAAAAAGATTTTTTTCATCTCCATTTATTGAAAATCAATCCTTCAGCCTGGAATACCTTGCCTACCCTTCTACCTGGCTCACCCCATTATCCATCGAGACCCAAATTTCATGCTTTCTCCTTTGTGGATTTCTCTGTAACTCTAAGCTCTGTATGGTTTGCACAACTCAATTCATACTGAATAGAAATGAAATCCTCATGAAAATGCTTATTTACTTAAATTAACATCATTTTAAAAAATATTGATTCTTTTGTAATCCTTGAACTCCTAAAAAGGAAGGCAGATGGTCTTCAATGTAATTTATTGATTATTTGACAAAATATTTAAATATTCCAAATTCTAGTCTAGGAGCTGCAGAGATAGAGTTGAATAAGCAGAGGCCATTTTTCTCTATATAGATTACAATCTATCTGCCCAAAGAAAAAATTGAGTAATTAATTACACTTAAATGTGACGTTCAGTGAGGAGATAACTACATCCACAACCTCATGTAGACAAAAATAAACTTGGAAGTTTAATCTCTTAAAGGTTGCTCCTAGTATTAATAACTTTTGTATGCCATAAATATTAGATTGATTTTCTACACTAGTGGAATCATTAGATACATCAATAATATACATGCCTCGTGAAGGTAATGAATAGACCCTGAATTATGGGGTAAGCATAGTGCTAGTTTTGGAGAAGGAAATGGCAACCCACTCCAGTATTCTTGCCTGGAGAATCCCAGAGACGGAGGAGTCTGGTGGGCTGCCATCTATCGGGTCACACAGAGTTGGACACGACTGAAGTGAATTAGTATAGTGCTAGTTTTATAGATATATAATTTTATGATGCATTTGTTAGCCCTCTATGCTAAAGTTACTTTATGTTTTTGAAACTTCAATAATTTAACTTAGAAGTAATTTAACTCCTAAAAGTCAGAATTTTTTCAGTTCTCTAAGAAGCAGGTAGGTTATATTGAATCATTATAGTTTCAAATATTAATATGTGATATTAAAATGTCAATATGTCAATCAAAAAGCATGATTAACTATGGTAAACTAAGAAACTGAGACATCCTGCCCCAAAACACTAAGGGTAGGATCTTCCTATATTTTGACCACATTGAAATACACAACTGGATCAATTGTTAAAAAGAACAATTCAGTAAAAAGACTCAGTCCATAAAATTTTGGTTAAATTGATAGTTACAGCCTTTGGTTCATTAATGAAATAGTCTGTTTCTGCCCTAAATGGGGACACCTTGATAATGGCTTCTATGCTATGCTATGCTAAGCCAAGTCACTTCAGTTGTGTCTGACACTGCGATCCCATAGACGGCAGCCCACCAGGTTCCCCTGTCCCTGGGATTCTCCAGGCAAGAACACTGGAGTGTGTTGCCATTTCCTTCTCCAATAATGGCTTCTACTAGAGATCAAATTCCTCAAGGGGAACCATCATCTCTACTTCTTTTGAATTTCATCACAGTCTCAGGACAAGAATTCTGCACCGAGTGAAACTTACTGAAGGTTGAATAAATCAACTTTGACCCTCTTTTCATACTATTAAATATTAAAATGAGGGCTTCCCTGGTGGCTCAGCAGTAAAGAATTTGCCTGCAATGCAGGAGATCTGACTTTGATCCCTGGTTGGGAAGATCCCCTGGAGGAGTGCATGGTAACTCACTCCAGTTTTCTTGCCTGGAGGATCCCATGGACAGAGGAGCCTGACAGGCTATAGTCCATAGGGTCACAAAGAGTCGAAAATGACTGAAGCAACTGAGCACGCATGCATGCACACAATATTAAAATGAAATAAATTTAATCAATACACATTGTTTTATCCATCCTCTGCTCTCTGTACTCTTTCTTATCATGGAAGCTCTTTTGCTCTATGAACCCTGGAATTGCATCAAAGTACTAACACTTTAGAGTAGAACAGTACTAAATAAGATGGGCTTCAGGCACATTCGGAGAAGGCAATGGCCACCCACTCCAGTACTTTTGCCACATTTTAGAAAATTAGTGATCTGTGCACTGTTGGTAGGAAAAACTGCCTATTCACTGGCAAAGATAAGGAAAAAAAGAGGTGGTGTTGCAAGAGTAACATGGGAGAAGCATAAAAGGTGACATGGACAGGAGAGAAAAGAGAGAGATGAATATCAGCTCAGTTCAGTTTAGTCCCTCGGTCGTGTCCGACTCTTTATGACCCCAGGGACTGCAGCACACCAGGCTAGAGGGCAGTGATATTTAAAAAGTTGAGTTTAAACTTCCTGTGAAAGGAAGTATTTACTTTTCATTTTTTAAAAAGTTGTACATTAGAAATAAATTTCAAATCCAAATTATTGTCCAACAATATTGAGTACATTTGCTACTTGGTTCTGTTTTGAGAAAGCTCCACTGAAAGCTGTGTGATCTTAGTGTAATGAAGAAGAGAAAAAGAAACCTTGAAAATCTCTCACTTTGTCATGACCGGGCTGAGGGCAGATGACTCAATGTGAATTCAAGTTAAATCATTTAACCTTTTTCTCTTACTCAACCCATCTGGGGAGCTGAAACACAAGCGCTTCACCATGAAACAGATGGTGCACTAAGGCTAAATTTTCCCAGATTAAAAAAGAAGAAGAGAAATGTGTTATAAGTGCTAAAAGAACCAAATGTGGAAGAAGACCAAGGATTAAAAGGAACAGAGCTATAAACTGGATCAAATTTTTTCCTTTGTAGAAAATAATGTAAGTACTTACAAAATAAGCCCTGTGAAATGATCTGGGGACAAAGTAAAATGTTTCCTCAGCACCATATGTGTAAAGGTGATCATTATCAGTGGTTATGTACGGAAATAAAATGCTCTTTGTTACAGAAATGGTACAGAATTCTGTGTCCATTTACCTATCTGTCTCAGAGAACAGGTATGATTCCTTTGGAGTATTTTTTGTGTGTGTTATTTATTTGATATCTGTGAAGGTAATACTAATATTTCTTGAGAAAATGTATGGGACCCATCTGATTATAGCTCTGATGAAATTTATCACTAGTTGACAAATTTAAAATATTTCTAGTGTGGTCTAGAATAATTATGTTTTCTAACCTATTTTCACTCTCTTTATGTATTATATATTTGCCTACATATGTGTGTATTTATGTCTGTGTCTATATATATATATATATAATTCTAATTTTATTGTATATGAAAGAGTATTATGTTCAAATCTATGTATATGCCAGTAGTTACATCTGTCATATTTTATGGGAGAAGATGTGTACTGTTGCAGTGAAAGTAAAGATATGTTGATGAATAAAGTAGAACATAATAGAAAGTAGAAATATTTCCCGGCTGGTTGTGATAAACTCGGGGGAATAGCTTACTATTTAATAGCTTACTATTTAAAAGACATAGTTCATAGATGAGGCTAAATGTGAAACCCAGGAAATTCACATTGCAGAATCCAGATGCCATAGAATATAAACCCAGATTGGACTTTAGGCCCAGGACTGCCTTCAAGGGTAGGTGGCACTGTGGGTCATACAAACCAGTGTTGCCTTTGATGGGGAGCCTTGGTCCTCTTAGATGGTGCATATTGATTTCTCCACCATTATGTCTAGAGTGAAAGTGAAACTGTTAGTTGCTCAGTTGTGTCTGACTCTGCAACCCCATGGACTGTAGCCCACCAGGCTCCTCTGTCATGGGATTCTTAGGGAAGAATACTGGAGTGGATTGCCACATCCTCCTCCAGGGGATCTTCCTGACCCAGGTATCAAACCCAGGTCTTCAGCATTGCAGGCAGATTCTTCACCATCTGAGCCCCCAGGGAATCTCTAGAGTACCTTCATACAGTTTTGCTTCTGAACGAAATCCAGAACATAAATTACTCTGTATCTAGTACTGAATTTTTCTCCCTTTCCCTGCTAAACTAATCCTGAGATATGACATGTAATCTGGGTTCCACGTAGATTAAAAATCATTTCTAATCCTTTATCATGACCAGAAGTACATCATGACTGACAGTAGGTAAGCAGTCAGGCTCACTTAAGAACAGTGCATTTACATTCCTTTATTGATGGTGTGTAATGGAATTTGCTGAGTATAAACTCATATAAACACTTTAAAATCATTTCTACTCTCTCCATAAATCTAGCATAAAAGCATCTGGTGCTGTGTCTATAATTAACATTAAAAATAACTAGTGTTGTTTTATAAAGTCGTTGTTATCATTTCTCTCTGAGCATCAATTCTCCATATATTCAAATCACACAAGCTGTTCCCTGTCCTCACTGCATGGCAAGAATTGCAATCAAAACAACGAATGTAATTTGAACACGTCACAAAATTCCAATTGGTGGCTTCAAGTTTTATGTGCTCCATAGTTGCACGAACCTTGTAACTCTCAGTGGCTAGGAAGAGTCTCCAAATAGGTGAAAGATATCAAAAACATTTCCTTAAAGGAAAATCCTCTAGATTACTGTCTAAGCTGAAACTTTATTTTAACTCTGCTGTAGTATAGTGAGGGCTTCCCTGGGATCTCAGCTGGTAAAGAATCCATCTCCAAGGCAGAGACCCTGGTTCAATTCCTAGGTCCGGAAGATCCCCTGGAGAAGGAATAAACTACTGACTCCAGTATTCTTGGGCTTCCCTGGTGGCTCAGATGGTAAAGAATCCACCTGCAATGCGGGAGACCTGGGTTTAACTCCTGGGTTGGGAAGATCCCCTGGAGGAGGGCATGGCTACCCACTCCAGTATTTTTGCCTGGAGTATCCCCAGGGACAGGGGAGCCTGGAGGGCTATAGTCCATGGGGTTGCAAAGAGTCAGACATCACTGAGAAACTAAGCACAGCATGGCATGTAGTATAATGCATCTAAGTTACAACATTTTAGAATAGATAGCCAAACTTGTGGCCACTAAGATGACTGATGGTTCTATCATATGAGAAAGCGTGAATCTTCCTGGTTGTCAGGTAGTGGCTAACACCACATTCTTAGCACACCACGAAGAAAGAAAGGGAACACTTCTGCTATATATTCTATTTCCTACACACCATGTTGAAAATGTTACCTGCTCAGTCATGTCTTTTGTGACCCCCATGAACTATATAGCCTGCCAAGCTCCTCTGTTTACCCAGGCAAGAATACTGCAGTGGGTTGCCCTTTCCTTCTCCAGGGAATATTCCTGACCCAGGGATTGAACATGGGTCTCCTGCATCTTAGGCAGACTCTTTACCATCTGAGCCAACAGGGAAGCATTTTAATACCATATGCTTACTCCTTGGAAGGAAAGTTATGACCAACCTAGACAGCATATTCAAAAGCAGAGACATTACTTTGTCAACAAAGGTCCATCCAGTCAAGGCTATGGTTTTTCCAGTGATCATGTATGGATGTGAGAGTTGGACTATAAAGAAAGCTGAGCACTGAAGAATTGATGCTTTTGAACTGTGGTGTTGGAGAAGACTCTTGAGAGTCCCTTGGACTGTAAGGAGAACCAACCAGTCCACCCTAAGGGATATCAGTCCTGGATCTTTGGCCACCTGATGCGAAGATCTGACTCATTGGAAAAGACCCTGATGCTGGAAAAGATTGAGGGCAGGAGGAGAAGGGGATGACAGAGGATAAGATGGTTGGATGGCATTACCGACTCAACAGACATGGGTTTGGGTGGACTCTGGGAGTTGGTGATGGACAGGGAGGCTTGGCGTGCTGTGGTTCATGGGGTCACAAAGAGTCAGACAGGACTGAGTGACTGAACTGAACTGAACTGAACTGATTCTACCTTAGTTAATCTCCAAACTCCCTCTTTGGTAGATGTTATTATACCAATTTTACAGATGAGTGAACTGAGGCACAATAATTTAAATCATCCCAACTCTAATCTTTATAAAGCCAAAGTCCAAGCTCTTCCCTCCAAACTGCATTAACTGCCATAAGAAGGAGAAACTTATATTTGCATTTTTAGACATCTTAAACACAAATATTTTTATGTTAACCTACAAATGTCCCTACTGCTTCAAGGATTTTAACAGCCCTGTTCAATTACATGTGTTTTATTAGAGTTAAGATTCTCCAAAATGAGTGCTTGAAAATTCTGGATTTCCACTCAAGAGCACAAAGAAATAACACAGATCTCCTCCTTTTTCTTCTTTTTAATGGTCCTGAAATAAAAATTAAACTTCTGTTCTGTAGTGTGTTGATATTTTTAACAGGTATGCATCAGCACATGTTTAAATAATTTAAAATCTCTAATATTATTCTTAAAGCACTATCTTATTTGGGATTCTGAGTGCAACGTTCTGATTAAATTAACTCATAATTATCATGTGTGAAAAGAATAACATATCCAGGCTTCCATCAACATGGCTCTTTTGGTTTCTGCTTTTTAAAGCCTTTTTTCTTCTTGGAGTTTGCTTCTCCCAAAAGGTAAACAGTAAGAGAACTTTAACTTGTCTCAAAAGTTGCAACAAAATAGCTAAAAATCCTTCAAGCTAGGCTTCAACAATATGTGAACCAGAACTTCTAGATGTACAGGCTGGATTTAGAAAAGGGAAAGGGACCAGAGGTCACACTGCCAACATCAGTTGGATCATAGAGAAAGCAAGGGAATTCCAGAACGACATCTACTTCTGCATCATTGACTACACTAAAACCTTTGACTGTGTGGATCACAGCAAACTGTGGAAAATTCTCAGAGATGGGAATACCAGACTACCTGACCTGCCTCCAGAGGAACCTATATGCAGGTCAATAGTTAGAACCAGACATGGAACAATTAGCTGGTTCCAAATTAGGAAAGGAATACTTCAAGGCTGTATATTGTCACCCTGCTTATTTAACTTATATGCAGAGTGCATCCTACGAAATGCTGGGCTGAATGAAGCACAAGCTGGAATCAAAAATTCCAGGAGAAATATCAATAACCTCAGATATGCAGATGATACTACCCTAATGGCAGAAAGTGAAGAGGAACTAAAGAGCCTCTTGATGAAGGTGAAAGAGGAGAGTGAAAAAATTGGCTTAAAACTCAATATTCAAAAAACTAAGATTGTGGCATCCTTTCCCATCACTTCATGGCAAATAGATGGGGAAACAATGGAACAGTGACAGACTCTATTTTCTTGGCCTCCAAAACCACTGTGGACAGTAACTGGAGCCATAAAATCAAAACACACTTGCTCCTTGGAAGAAAAGCTATAAGAAACCTAAACAGTGTATTAAAAAGCAGTGACATCACTTTGCCAACAAAGGTCCATTTAGTCAAAGCTATGGTTTTTTTTTTCCAGTAGTCATGTACAGATGTGAAAGTTGGACTATAAAGAAGTTGAGTGCTGAAGAATTGATGCCTTAGAACTGTGATGCTAGAGAAGACTCTTGAGAGTCCCTTGGACAGGAAGGAGATCCAACCAGTCAATCCTAAAGGAAATCAATCTTGAATACTCGTTGGAAGGACTGATGCTGAAGCTGAAGCTCCAATACTTTGTTCACCTGATGGGAAAAGCCAACTCATTGGAAAAGACCATGATGCAGGGAAAGACAGAAGGCAAGAAAAGGGGATGACAGAGAATGTCACGGTTGGATGGCATCATGGATTCAATGGGTGTGACTTTGAGCCAATTCCAGGAGATGGTGAAGGACAGAGAAACCTGGCACACTGCAGTCCATGAGGTCACAAAGAGTTGGACATGACTAAATGACTGAACAACAACAGCTGAAAATTGTGTAACATTATTTTCTTAGTATGGCTTTCATAAACAATATTTCTCAAAATCAAGGCCAAATGAACAATTACTGAATCATTAAAGATGTGAGCAGTCTGATCTGAACCAGATTTCTCCATTCTGTGAACACATCCAAAAGACACATAAGAATAAGAGCATCTTGGATGGCTTCCTCTCCAACTGCAATTTAGATGTTACATAAGTAATTCATATATTAATCACACTCTCAATGAATATCATCCGGGATTTTCTAACGTAATCCTTGAGCTGGTCAGCATAATAAAGCATTCTGTGGACAAATAACTTTTAGAGACGTTCTCAATACTTCATTGACCTCATGGAGTTTCATATTGTACATCCATAATCCGAAAGGTCCCTCTAGTCAAGGCTATGGTTTTTCCAGTAGTCATGTATGGATGTGAGAGTTGGACTATAAAGAAAACTGAGCACTGAAGAATTGATGCTTTTGAACTGTGGTGTTGGAGAAGACTCTTGAGAGTCCCTTGGACTGCAAGGAGATCCAACCAGTCCATCCTAAGGGAGATCAGTCCTGGGTGTTCATTGGAAGGACTGATGTTGAAGCTGAAACTTCAATACTTTGGCCACCTGATGTGAAGATCTGACTCATTGGAAAAGACCCTGATATTGGGAAAGATTGAGGGCAGGAGGAGAAGGGGACGACAGAGGATGAGATGGTTGGATGGCATCACTGACACAATGGACATGGGTTTGGGTGGACTCTGGGAGTTGGTGATGGACAGGGAGGCCTGGTGTGCTGTGGTTCATGGGGTCGCAAAGAGTCAGACAGGACTGAGCGATTGAACTGAACTGAACTGAATCTATTTAATACTAACTTTGAGGAGATTTGGTGTAAAGGAGCTATTTAACTTTTTTTGGTCACGGAGCTCTTTGACTTCTCAACATTCCAAGGAACTACTGCTTCTTAGACCAGACACTGGAAAATTATGGAGTGGGGAGATTTCTATAGGCTGTAGGGTTTTAAGTAGCTAAAGTGCTCATTAATTAACTTAATGACATAAAAGAATATAAAGAAGAAATAGAACATTTACAGCATATATGATTAAAAGAGACAGAATATCTTAAAATTTATTCAGTACAACCTTCCACTTTTAGTTTATTTAACTAGTTAAACTTTTCTTACTAGAGAAGATTGGTAGTATTTAAATGTGTTTTCTAGTAGCTGTATTTATTTTTGTTGGTAAATAAAGTTACACTGAGGTTTTAGACCAAGAAGTCTCTTTAGATCTTATTCTCTAATGCAAACATGCAGAACTCTTTGTAAAGACTTTTCAAGAGCTCCTTATTCAAACACTGAGAATCAGATCAAGGTGGACAGCAAACCGTGACTTTTGTTCTCCTCTTAAATTGGCCACAAAGATTCCAAAAGACAGTTTGTTACAAATAAACAGGGTTCTATGGTTATTGATGGTCTTAAATTTTCATGTTTTTGTGTTCATTTTCATTTGCAAATATGGAGGGATAAGATCCAACCTCCTGTTCTTACCTAAAAATCACTGCATTCATATATGGATGAGTAGAAAACTGTGTTCACTTTGGAGAGCACATTAGAGTGTCTACAGTTCCAAAAATACCATTAACAATCCATCTTTTTTTTTTTTTTTACTGCACACCTATTAGAAGAGCTAATATATATATATATATATATATATATATATACTGACAGTGCCCAATGCTGGCAAGTATATGGAGACATGGGCTCTCTCATAAATTGCTGATGGGAATGTGAAATGAGGCAGCCACTCAAGAAGTTTCGCAGTTTCTTTTAAAAATTAAATATAACTTAACATGGCTTTCCTGGTAGCTCAGATGGTAAAAGCATCTGCCTACAATGGGGGAGACCTGCGTTCGATCCCTGGAGAAGGAAATAGCAACCCACTTCAGTACTCTTGCCTGGAAAATCCCATGGACTGAGGAGCCTGGTTGCCTACAGTCCATGGGATTGCAGAGTCGGACACGACTGAGCAACTTCACTTAACATGTAAATCGTACTCCTGGACTTTTATTCTAGAGAAATGAAAACATATGCTCATGCAAAAACTTGTAGATAATATCTACAGCAATTTTAATTGTCACAGCCCCAAATTGGAAACAATGTATAAGTCCTTCAGGGGGTGAAGAATAAACACTGTGCGAATTCATCCTAGGGAATACTGCTGCTGCTGCTGCTAAGTCACTTCAGTCATGTCCGACTCTGTGTGACCCCAGAGGCGGCAGCCCACCAGGCTCCCCCATCCCTGGGATTCTCCAGGCAAGACCACTGGAGTGGGTTGCCATTTCCTTCTCCAATGGATGAAAGTGAAAAGTGAAAGTGAAGTCGCTCAGTCGTGTCCACTCTTAGCAACCCCATGGACTGCAGCCTTCCAGGCTCCTCTGTCCATGGGATTTTCCAGGCAAGAGTACTGGAGTGGGGTGCAATTGCCTTCTCCGAGGAAATACTACTCAACAATAAAAAGGAATTAACTATTTTTACATGCATAAACACAAATTAGTCTCAAGATAATTATGGTGAATTTCTTTAAAAGCCAACCACAACATGCTGCATACTGTATGATTTCATTTATATAACATTTTTTTGGGGGGGGTCTTTTTTTTTTTTTAATTTTATTTTGCTTAACTTTACAATATTGTATTGCTTTTGCCATACATCAAAATGAATCCGTCACAAGTATACATGTGTTCCCCATCCTGAACCTTCCTCCCTCCTCCCTCCCCATACCATCCCTCTGGATCGTCCCAGTGCACCAGCCCCAGGCATCCGTTATCAGGCATCGTACCTGGACTGGCGACTCGTTTCAGAAATGATATGATATATAACATTTTAAATGATAAAACTATAGGAGTGGAGACGAGATCAATGGTGTCCCGCTACTGTAAAGGATACCACAAGGGAGCCCCTTTGTGATGAGTTGTGTATCTTGACTTTTGTGGAGCTGATATGAAAAACATAATAAAACTTCAAAGAATTATGTTCACATGTATACCAAAAAAACAAAAAAACCCCCACACATTTAAAAACCTCTAAAATCTAAGTAATGCCTGTGGGCTAGTTAATTGTACTGTGTCAATGTCCATTTCCTAGTTTTGAAAAATGTGCTATAGTTATGTAAAATGTTACTGTTAGGAAAGACTAAGTGATGGGTACAGAGGACTTCTCAATACTATTTTTGCAACTCCCTGGAGGTTATAATTATTTAAAAATAAAACACTTTTAAAAGCTTTTCAAAATTTCACCTGTTTTTCAGGGGCAGGGGAGTGGGAGGGGGTGGGTGTAGATATAAGCTTCTAGCTATAAAAGGAATAAGTCATGGGGGTGTAATGTACAGCTTGGAGACTAGAGTTAACATTATTGTATTATATTATTGAAAGTTGTTAAGATCCAAGAAGTTCTCATCACAAGAGAAAAATTTTCTGTGTGTGGCAATGACTGTGACCTAGACTTACTGTGGTGATGATTTTGCAATACAAATAAATATTAATCATTATTCTGTAAACCTGAAACTAATGTCAATTATACCTAAAATAAAAAAAAAAAATTCATCCATTTTCAAAAGTCTTGTGTCTTAGGTCATCTATCCAAATTCAACTATGATCAAACTGTCTGAGAATTCCGCATCATTTTGTTCTCAGTATAATTATTTACAGTGAAACTCAGAGGTAAGATTTATGTTAATGTTTTTCATTATAAAAATGCTATCTTAGGCCTCATAGAGAGCAAATGAAGATCATTTTCAACTCAAATTTAGAAAAAAGATGTTACCTAAACATACTTTCTAAAAACAATGGAATTTAACATGGTAGGTGAGGCTTAAACCACAGCTTTGTGGACACCACCTTTTAAACTATGGCGGAAATTACTAATATTTTCTTTGCTATGAGTGCATAAGGGCAAAACTAAAATACAGTAATCATGTCATGTGGACAATGATTTTATTAAATGCTTACATGATTCAAAAACAGTGTCAGATATATGATTCTGGGAGTGGCACATGGAGGAATTAGTAGTGAAATTCTGTGAAAAGTTGTAAACTTCTTACAGATGATTTGAAGGTCTAAAAAGAAAACGTTGATTGAAAAAATAAAAGTGTCGGATCAGTCTAAGATACAACATGATACTGAACAAGCTTCTTGAGTGACCCACTGGAAAGTCATTTATATATTTCCAAAGTTGACTTTGGCCGTATCTTCTTTATGTAAAGCTGTAGACGATGAGTTTAGTGAAGAAAAAAAAATGCTTAAGTTATTTAAAATATTTTTAATGATTCAAATCATGACTAGATCAACAGTTATAAATGTTTCTCTTGGCATTGTCTTAGGGCTTCCCTGGTGGCTCAGAGGGTAATCTGCTTGCAATGCAGGAGACCTGGGTTCGATCCCTGGATCAGGAAGATACCCTGGAGAAGGAAATGGCAACACACTCTGGTACTCTTACCTGGAAAAACCCATGGATGGAGAAGCCTGGTAGGTGACTTCACTTTCTTTTGCATCGTCTTATCCAAGAAATTCTTTTGCATTGTCTTATCCAAGGCATTTACAGTCTCTGCTTTGCTTTAGGCATTTGTATCCAAAGACTTATAAATTTGTTGTCCTGTAGTCCCAGGGGCCTTTCATACCTCAGCCTTAATATATCAATACTGAGTTCATGATCTGCATACAATTTCATGCAAACTTTTTTCTCTTCTGGAGTTTCAATCTTGGTTAATGATATGACCATCCACCCATTTCCAAGCTGGAATACCTTTCTCCTTCACCTGCATCCCATCACCAAATACTGCCAACTCTCACAAACATTTTCAAACTCAAACTCTAGTGGCCACTGGAATCACCATCTCTACCTGAGCATGTCATCAGTCAGTATTAAACCTCCACTGGCTCCCTAAGAGACCAGGACTTAACTGTTCTCAACACAAACAAACCAGGATAACTATGTGACATGCTAAAGGGGTTAGCTAATGCCTCTGTAGCAACTGTATCACGACATATAAATATATCAAGCCAACACATTGTACACTTTGAACATACAAAATGTTATATAGTGTAGGTTATATCTGTTATATCTCAACTTTATTTTATTTGTTTTAGTTAATTTTATTTTTTAACTTTACAATATTGTATTGGTTTTGCCATATATCAACATGAATCTGCCACAGGTATACACATGTTCACCATCCTGAACCCTCCTCCCCCCTCCCTCCCCATACCATCCCTCTGGGTTGTCCCAGCGCACCAGCCCCAAGCATCTAGTATCCTGCATCAAACCTGAACTGGTGACTCGTTTCATATATGATATTATACATGTTTCAATGCCATTCTCCCAAATCATCCCACCCTCTCCCTCTCCCACAGAGTCCAAAAGACTGTTCTATACATCAGTGTCTCTTTTGCTGTCTCCTATACAGGGTTATTGTTACCATCTTTCTAAATTCCATATATATGCGTTAGTATACTGTATTGGTGTTTTTCTTTATGGCTTACTTCACTCTGTATAATAGGCTCCAGTTTCATCTACCTCATTAGAACTGACTCAAATGCATTCTTTTTGATGGCTGAGTAATACTCCATTGTGTATATGTACCACAGCTTTCTTATCCATTCATCTGCTGATGGACATCTAGGTTGCTTCCATGTCCTGGCTATTATAAACAGTGCTGTGATGAACACTGGGGTACACGTGTCTCTTTCAATTCTGGTTTCCTCGGTGTGTATGCCCAGCAGTGGGATTGCTGGGTCATATGGCAGTTCTATTTCCAGTTTTTTAAGGAATCTCCACACTGTATCTCAACTTTAAAACAACAACAAACAAGCAAAAAACCTCTCCCTTGGCTCCTGATGACATTCTATTAGTTTTCTGTGGTTGCTATAACGAATTACCACAAACTGAGTGGGTTAAAACAATGCAAATGATTGGCTCCCGTGCATGTATGTTAGTCACTCAGTGTCCAACTCTTCGGCTCCATGGACTATAGCCCACCAGGCTCCTCCTTCCATGGAGTTCTCCAGGCAAGAATGCTGGAGTGGGTTGCCATTCTCTTCTCCAGGAATCTTCCCTACCCAGGGATTGAATCTGGGCTTCCTGCATTGCAGGGCGATTCTTTACTATCTGAGTCACCAGGGAAGACCAAATGATTGGCTACCTCACAGTTTTCTAGGTCACAAGTCTGACATGGGTCTCACTTGGTTAAAATCAAGGTGTTAGGCAGACTATGTTTCTTCCTTTAGACTCTAGGGGAGAATTGCTTTCCTGCTCATTTGGGTTGTTGGCAGAATTCAGTTCCCTGTGGTTGTAGGACCAAGGTCTCATTTCCTTGCTGGCTTTTGGCAGGGAGTTTATTCTCAGCATCAGGAAGCTGCCCACATTCCTTGGTTTGTGGCTTCCATCCTCCATCTTCAAAGCCAGCCACGTCTGGTCAAATCCTTCTCATGCTGCATTTCATTTCTCTGACCCTTCTTCCATCCTCACATTTCTCTCTGACCCAGCTGGAAAGACTCAGCTTTTAAAGACTCATGTGATTAGACTGGCATAATCCAAGATAATCTCCCCATCTCCAGGTCCTTAACCTTAAGCACTTTGTGAAATTCCCTTTGCCACATAAGGTAACATAGTCACAGGTTTAGGGGAGGAGGATGGTGACACCTTTAGGAACCATTATTTTGCATTCCAGAAGTGTGTTGTAGTTTTAGGAAAGCCAATACGTAAACTCATTCTTCTTCCAAATCAAAAAAACAATTGAGAGAGAAAATGCGGAAGTCAGACAGACTGCAGGGCATAGCAATAGCAGCTTCCTTAGTGATAAAGCTGTTTTAGAGATGTTGACTTTAGACTCATGGCAAAAAGCCTTTCTAATATGCTATCCCTGAATTAGACAGCTTTTCCCCTCAGTCACAGCTGGTAGGAGCAGACATAAGCTCCTGTAAAGATCTCAGTGGAGGAGCAGTGTTTGAACTGCACATGTTCAGTTACATCCCCAAAGTAATTTTCCAGCCTTCCAACTTGGCAGAGATGAGTGTGAAGTGAGACAGTGTGATGAGAGGACAGTGGAAGTTCTCTATGAAAACATGGTGGAAGGAGACTAAATGTGACATAATTTTAGCTACCATTTCTTAAACACTTAGTATGCGCCAGATATTTCGCATACTCTATTGTCAATATGCCACCAGTCATGCAAGATAGATATTATTGAATATTAAACAATTTGCTTGACTCATCACAGCCTGCCAACTGAATCCATACTTCAAGTACTATATTTTTCAGAATAGAACCACACTCACTACTTTATCTCCAGCCAGTACCCTTCTTATATTCAGCATCCCATCGACTAGGTCTTCTTACTGTTCCTCTGAAACACACCGGCTTTCTTTTTAGACCATCTCTTTTCTATGTAGACCATCTCTGCAGTCTTTCTGTGGTAAACTCTGACTCCTCCTTTAAGACAATGTGGTATATCTCCTCTGGAGACAGCTCTGTACCTCTCTCCAGACTCCCTTCTCTGGAGGTCATACCTTTGCGTGTAACTTCAATGTCTCACACACTGGCATAACAGAATTGAGGCACAAATTCTATAATAGGATTTGGGCTTAATAGAATTTCACTGAATGTTATTATATGAATGTAATGGGTTTTGAATACAATTTGTGAATGAATTTCTCTGTTTACATTTCTGTGTGCATGCTCAGTTGCTCAGTGGTGTCTGACTCTTTGCAACCTCATGGACTGTAGCTGTTTACATGCCTGCCTTCCTCTTATTCATTGTTTTAGCCCCAGTGCCACCATGTCTGACATATATTAACAGAATGTTCTGCATAAACTTTTCCTGAAAAAATAAGTAAATTAATGATTTAATTCTGGCAAAACCAGAATATATTATTGGAATTGTCTGTATAAGTATACCTTGATTCTGTGATCAACTGGATCTTGTTCTTTAAAGGGGTCTAACAATATATAAATCAAGAGGCCTTCTCATGGCCAACAAAGTCCTAAATAGTCCATCCTCAGGACACTTCTCTGATCTGCTGACCAAACAATCTTTCCTGGTTGCTTGCCCTGTTTGTTTTTATTTTATAGCAGGTATAACATCATACCTAATATTATACTATGTTATATTATATATTGGTTTATTTCCTTTATGCTCATCTAAATGATCAGCCCTGTAAGAACGGTGACTTTGTTTTATTCAACAGCTCAAACAATGCCTACCGCATAATAGGCTTTAAATTAATTCTTGTTCAGTGAATGAAAGGATGAATGAGATAGTGTGGAATGGGAGAAAAAAACAGGACTTTGTAATCAGAGAGGACTGGATTAAAATCAAAGTTATCCAATGTCACCAACTGTCTGGTCTCAAGCAAAACGTTTAATATTTAATAGTATCCATCTTGCCCGGTTGGTGGGATATTGACAGCAGTATATCTGGCACATACTGTTTAAAAAATAGTGACTATAACTATGTCACATACTTTTATAGTTCAAGGTTTTATGTTAAAATTATTAACGGAGATCAGTTTTCTCACTGCTGGTCAAGTATATTTTTACATACCTCTTCATGAGGAATGAAGTGAAATTTTAAGGAACATACCCTGTTGCTATCAGCAGGGTCAAGTATCTTTAATGGAGTGTCCTAATATCTACTAAACTTACTAAGAATGCTATAAAAGGATTTTAAACATTCCTAAGCAAGAAATATTTCAAAAGCTTCCAAAAAGCTCTCCAAGGTTAGTGCTTTTCATTCAACCCCAGAACGCTGGGCCAGAGTGGCAGTCATAAGATGCCCAGGGCCTCTGAAAAGCTAAAAGGTCTTTCTATGCATATGTCACGGGCTGGTTCATAAAACAGTAACAAAAACCAGCCTTCTATCTTTTTCAAAAATGTTTCATTGCATCTGCAGTTATCCTAGATAGTACACTAAATACAATTATAGTTTCAAGTTAGGTGATAATAGAGAACTTTTTATCTTAAATTATTCTGATTATTTTAAATATAATCACTATTTTCTATCTGGCATCTTATGGATTTCAAAGAAAAGTGGTGTCCATTGTATCTGCAGGATAGGGAAACACAAACTATGCACGGCAGGCACCTCATCTCAATTAAATTTGAACCACCCAAGGCTGTATATTGTCACCCTGCTTATTTAACTTATATGCAGAGTACATCATGAGAAATGCTGGGCTGGAAGAAGCACAAGTGGGAATCAAGATTGCTGGGAGAAATGTCAATAACTTCAGATATGCAGATAACACCACCCTTATGGCAGAAAATGAAGAGGAACTAAGAAGCCTCTTGATGAAAGTGAAAGAGTAGAGTGGAAAAGTTGGCTTAAAGTTCAACATTCAGAAAACAAAGATCATGGCATCTGGTCCCATCACTTCATGGCAAATAGATGGGGAAACAGTGGAAATAGTGTCAGATTTTATTTTTCTGGGCTCCAAAATCACTGCAGATGGTGATTGCAGCCATGAAATTAAAAGATGCTTACTCCTTGGAAGGAAAGTTATGACCAACCTAGATAGCATATTCAAAAGCAGAGACATTACTTTGCCAACAAATGTCCGTCTAGTCAAGGCTATGGTTTTTCCAGTGGTCATACATGGATGTGAGAGTTGGACTGTGAAGAAAGCTGAGCACCAAAGAATTGATGCTTTTGAACTGTGGTGTTGGAGAAGACTCTTGAGAATCCCTTGGCCTGCAAGGAGATCCAACCAGTCCATTCTAAAGGAAATCAGTTCTGGGTGTTCTTTGGAAAAATTGGTGCTAAAGCTGAAACTCCAATACTTTGGCCACCTCATGCAAAGAGTTGACTCATTGGAAAAGACTCTGATGCTGGGAGGGATTGGGGGCAGGAGGAGAAGGGGATGACAGAGGATGAGATGGCATCACCGACTCGATGGACATGAGTTTGAGTGAACTCCAGGAGCTGGTGATGGACTTGGAGGCCTGATGTGCTGCAATTCATGGGGTTGCAAAGAGTCAGACACGATTGGGCAACTGAACTGAACTGAATGGAAAGTAGGTATTTCATAGAGTTTTCAATGAGTTTAAAGTATAAGTCTCTGACAGAGCCTAGTGTCTTTTAATAGACATATTTTCCATGTGGAAAAAACATGCCATTTCTTCATTTTGTTTTCTGCTTTTGCGATTGAGTCTTCCATCGTTCCTGAACCACTTGTATAGGACAGGTACTATGTGCTTTACTGAATCATGGTCAAATCACCCATTAATCCTTTCACTAACAGATACTTATAAACAACTATTATAGTCCAAACACTGTATTAGGTATCTGACTTGCGTGTTGAATGAGATAATCAAGGCTTATATGCCCCTGGGAGAGCCAAAAAAATTAAATAATGGAACAAACCAAAATATTAGGTCTTTGGATTATTATCTGAGCTATAATGAAAACATGCGACAGAGTAACTTGAGGCATATGTAGACTGGTGTCTTAGGGAAGACTTAAGAGGAGACATTTCTGAGAAACTGACAAACTAAAACCACGATAAGGAGTTAGCTAAGTAAAGACCACAGCAAGAGTTTTGGATTTTGTTCTTTATTTAATGGGAGTTCATTCTGGAAGCTAAGAGGACAAGTTTTGTAGAGGGCAACAGTGGAAACAATGAGATGAAGTAGAAAGCTATTTGTCATTAAGAAAAGATAATAGAAGATTGTGCATTTCTAAGAACTTGCCCATTTCTTCAAGGTCGTCCCTTGTATTAGAAATAGTTGCTCATAATAGTATCCTTTATGCTCAATAGATCCTTTGTATTTCTGTATTGTCTGTTGTAACCTCTCCTTTTCCATTTCTAATTTTATTGATTTGGATTATCTCCCCCTTTTTTTTCTTGATGAAAAAAAGTCTGCCTAGTGGTTTATGATGAACGTATATGCAGGGTAACAATGGAGATGGAGACAGTGAAAACAGACTTATGGACACAGAGAGGGAAGAAGAGAGTGGGATGAATTGAGAGAGTAGCATGGAAACATGTACATTACCATATGTAAAGTAGATCAGAGATCAGATCAAATCAGTCACTCAGTCGTGTCCGACTCTTTGCGACCCCATGAACTGCAGCACGCCAGGCCTCCCTATCCATCACCAGCTCTCGGAGGTCACCCAGACTCACATTCATCGAGTCAGTGATCCCATCCAGCCATCTCATCCTCTGTCGTCCCCCTTCTCCTCCTGCCCTCAATCCCTCCCAGCATCAGAGTCTTCTCCAATGAGTCAACTCTTCGCATGAGGTGGCCAAAATACTGGAGTTTCAGCTTGAGCATCATTCCTTCCAAAGAAATCCCAGGGCTGATCTCCTTCAGAATGGACCGGTTGGATCTCCTTGCAGTCCAAGGGACTCTCAAGAGTCTTCTCCAACACCACAGTTCAAAAGCATCAATTCTTCGGCGCTCAGCCTTCTTCACAGTCCAGCTCTCACATCCATACATGACCACAGGAAAGACCATAGCCTTGACTAGGCGAACCTTTGTTGGCAAAGTGATGTCTCTGCTTTTGAATATGCTATCTAGGTTGGCCATAACTTCCCTTCCAAGGAGTAAGCGTCTTTTAATTTCATGGCTGCAGTCACCATCTGCAGTGATTTTGGAGCCCAGAAAAATAAAGTCTGACACTGTTTCCACTGTTTCTCCATCTATTTCCCATGTAGTGATGGGACCAGATGCCATGATCTTCGTTTTCTGAAAGTTGAGCTTTAAGCCAACCTTTTCACTCTCCACTTTCACTTTCATCAAGAGGTTTTTGAGTTCCTCTTCACTTTCTGCCATAAGGGTGTTATCATCTGCATATCTGAGGTTATTGATATTTCTCCCAGCAATCTTGATTCCAGCTTGTGTTTCCTCCAGTCCAGCATTTCTCATGATGTACTCTGCATATAAGTTAAATAAACATGGTGACAATATACAGCCTTGACGTACTCCTTTTCCTATTGGGAACCAGTATGTTGTTCCATGACCCGTTCTAACTGTTGCTTCCTGACCTGCATACAGATTTCTCAAGAGGCAGATCAGGTGGTCTGGTATTCCCATCTCTTTCAGAATTTTCCACAGTTTATTGTGATCTACACAGTCAAAGGCTTTGGCATAGTCAATAAAGCAGAAATAGATGTTTTTCTGGAACTCTCTTGCTTTTTCCATGATCCAGCGGATGTTGGCAATTTGATCTTTGGTTCCTCTGCCTTTTCTAAATCCAGCTTGAACATCAGGAAGTTCACGGTTCACATATTGCTGAAGCCTGGCTTGGAGAATTTTGAGCATTACTTTACTAGCGTGTGAGATGAGTGCAATTGTGTGGTAGTTTGAGCACTCTTTGGCATTGCCTTTCTTTGAGATTGGGATGAAAACTGACCTTTTCCAATCCTGTGGCCACTGCTGAGTTTTCCAAATTTGCTGGCATATTGAGTGCAGCACTTTCACAGCATCATTTTTCAGGATTTGGAACAGCTCCACTGGAATTCCGTCACCTCCACTAGCTTTGTTCCTAGTGATGCTTTCTAAGGCCCACTTGACTTCACATTCCAGGATGTCTGGCTCTAGGTCAGTGATCACACCATCATGATTATCTGGGTCGTGAAGCTCTTTTTTGTACAGTTCTTCTGTGTATTCTTGCCACCTCTTCTTAATATCTTCTGCTTCCGTTAGGTCCATACTATTTCTGTCCTTTATCGAGCCCATCTTTGCATGAAATGTTCCTTTGGTATCTCTGATTTTTTTGAATAGATCCTTAGTCTTTCCCATTCTGTTGTTTTCCTCTATTTCTTTGCATTGATCGCTGAAGAAGGCTTTCTTATCTCTTCTTGCTATTCTTTGGAACTCTGCATTCAGATGTTTTTATCTTTCCTTTTCTCCTTTGCTTTTCGCTTCTCTTCTTTTTGCAGCTATTTGCAAGGCCTCCCCAGACAGCCATTTTGCTTTTTTGCATTTCTTTTCCATGGGGATGGTCTTGATCCCTGTCTCCTGTACAATGTCACGAACCTCATTCCATAGTTCATCAGGAGCTCTATCTATCAGATCTAGGCCCTTAAATCTATTTCTTACTTCCACTGTATAATCATAAGGGATTTGATTTAGGTCATACCTGAATGGTGTAGTAGTTTTCCCTACTTTCTTCAATTTCAGTCTGAATTTGGCAATAAGGAGTTCATGGTCTGAGCCACAGTCAGCTCCTGGTCTTGTTTTTGCTGACTGGATAGAGCTTCTCCATCTTTGGCTGCAAAGAATATAATCGATCTGATTTCGGTGTTGACCATCTGGTGATGTCGATGTATAGAGTCTTCTCTTGTGTTGTTGGAAGAGGGTATTTGCTATGACCAGTGCATTTTCTTGGCAAAACTCTGTTAGTCTTTGCCCTGCTTCATTCCGTGTTCCAAGGCCAAATTTGCCTGTTACTCCAGGTGTTTCTTGACTTCCTACTTTTGCATTCCAGTCCCCTATAATGAAAAGGACATCTTTTTTGGGTGTTAGTTCTAAAAGGTCTTGTAGGTCTTCATAGAACTGTTCAACTTCAGTTTCTTCAGCGTTACTGGTTGAGGCATAGACTTGGATTACTGTGACATTGAATGGAAAAGTAAAGTAGATAGCCAGTGGGAATTTGCAGAGAGCTCAAACTCACTGCTCTGTGACAACCTAGAGGGGTGGGATAGGATGGGAGGTGGGAATGAGGTTCAAGAGGAAGGTGACTTGCATACACCTCTGGCTTATTCATGTTGATATATGGCAGAAACTAATACAATATGGTCAAGCAACTATTCTCCAATTCAAAATAAGTAAATAACAAAGAATTTTAAAAGCAATAGAAAGTAATAAGGGGATAGGTAAGGATGAGCAGTGGTGATAGAAAGAGTGATCAGGAAAGGCATCTCTGCAGAAGATTCTACATTTGAGAAGGGATCTGAGTGAGGTGAAGGAGGAAAAATATTTCAGGCTGCTGGATGCAGCAGTAGCAGCAGGAAGGAGGAGAAGTGAACACACGGACGCTACAGAGATGACATAGTCTGCAGGTGGATTGGAAGCTGAGTGTCAGGGAGGAGAGAGACTCTAAGGCTTGAATGGTTCCATGAAGGCTGATGTAGAAATCTAAGAGGGGAGATTTTTTTTTCTTTCTTTTTTTGCTGTGCTCTTCATTGCTTTCTTTAGTTAAGAGTTGATGCTTGTGAGCTCTCTAATTGTGACACATAGGCTGAGTTACCCCTTGGCATGTGGGATCTTGATTCCCTGACCAGGAATTGAACCTGTGTGCCCTGTATTGGCACCCCACTCCAGTACTCTTGCCTGGAAAACCCCATGGATGGAGGAGCCTGGTAGGCTGCAGTCCATGGGGTCGCTAAGAGTTGGACACAACTGAGCGACTTCACTTTCACCTTTCACTTTCATGCATTGGAGAAGGAAATGGCAACCCACTCCAGTGTTCTTGCCTGGAGAATCCCAGGGACAGGGGAGCCTGGTGGGCTGCCGTCTATGGGGTCGCACAGAGTTGGACACGACTGAAGTGACTTAGCAGCAGCAGCAGCAGCAGCAGCCCTGTACTGGAAGGCAGATTCTTAACCACTGGGCCACCAGGGAAGTCCCCGAGGAGATTTTTGAAATGCTTGGTGAATAAAGAATGTATTTTGTTTATCAATGATGACTTTAATGATCTGTGAGACATAAAATAGGAAAGCAGTAAACCTTTACATAGAAAGCCAACTGCAGTCCCCTTATCTGGTATGACTCCATTTTCCAAAGATGGTCAAACTTTGGCTCTTTTTTTGAAGACTGACGAGAAAGAGTGCAGTCAGGAGTCATCTACCCTGGGGTTGTGTGAAGGTAGAAGGCAAGACCCCAGCATGAAGCTGTAACATCCTCCTTGAGAATTAATATTACTCGTAGTTTAGGGGAAAAACAGCATTTTCACAAAAACACAAATACAGAGAAGTTATGGAGTTGAGTGAAATATATGCATGGATTTTAAAGATGAAAAAAAAAAAGAAATAAACCCAGAAAATGCTACAATGAAAATACAAATGCTTGTGTGTATAACACCTTGGGGAAACAATGTATACATAAATCAAAAGAAATATTCTATAATTTTTAAATATAGAAAATTAGAATTATTGATTTTTTAGTTTTTTGCTTAAAAGCAGAAAAATTAGGGGAAATATGAAAATTTTGTAAATGAGCAGCAGAAAATATATGGCAAATTGTTGATACTGACTTCCTCAAAATTCAGGTAAGAAACAGATGGTTTTTCTGTCACAGATTTTTTCGTGCATAATTACCTGTTTAAGTATTTAATTTTATTTCCTCTTCATTTTTCTTATTTCTAGAATCGTAATTGTGAGATCAATTGTATTCTGCTTCAACCATGTGGCCAACAACCTGCTAATCCATTAACTAATCCATCAAATTTGGGGGAGAAAAATAATCCAGGCATTTACATACAAAGGAGGTTAATCACTTTCAATTGTTTGATTTTTATTTAGTTTGATCATCTGCAACTGAAATGCATGGGAGGCCTGGGTTTTAATCCAGTAAATTCTCTGGGCAAATGTCACTGCCTGTTCCTAGGTCTGATTCCATTGTGCCAGGCTTCCCAGTGGCAGTTTGGGTAATCTGTTATTCAGATATCTCTGCCCTGCCAAGTTTCTATTTAAGCAGGAAAGGAAGTGATTATGGATTTGTCCTCCTTAAAAGAAAAGCCTGAGGGACAGATTATTGTCAGAGTAGCAATGTTTAAGTTATTGAGGCAGAAATAACTTGTGCAGAAAAAAAAAAAATACATAAAGTGGTCCCAAGAGGATTAACACATGACTTAAATGCCTCCACATCAACCTCATTAGACAGTTCAATGATAATTTTTCCATTGTAAGTACATGGCACTTTTATTCACAATGATGTTAAGAAAAAAAAAAAGAATAATTATCTTTTCTAGCATTTTAACAAAAGATTTTATAATGACAAAATAGTTTACTGAAAATAGCAGTTGAGAGGTCTGTTATAATTCTATTGTTACTTTCAGAGCAGATGCCATGTCACATGTAAAATGCCAAGACCACGGAAAAATATTTTTAGCTGGGTAAAAATATGTGACATTTAGTAAAGAAATGGTAGTGCCTTGATTCATTTGTTAATTGAGCACTCCAACATTTTCTATACACAATTGTTTGAAGGTTACAGAATGTAAAAGAGATGCAATCCTTGTCTTCATGGAATATATATCTTTAGACAATTAAGAAACACTTTTCTATATAATTTTTGCCATACAAGAGAAAAAAAGAGAAAGATGGATAGATCAAATGTGTTTTTGGTCTCATCAAGAAGAGGTCTCAGTATTGACTTCAATATGACCAAAGCTTGGGCTGGATCTTAATGGGAAAAAAAATGTCTTAAATGAGCAAAGGGGATTTTCTGGAGTAGAAGCTGCAAATAGGAGAGAAACATTGTAAGAGAATGTGGGAGAAACTCACATAAACTTCAGACAAAATTAAACAGGGGATGAGGAGATAAAAGACAGAAATTACCCTAAGTCACTGGCAAGTTCTTTGAGCAATATTTAAGGTAAATAAATGTAAGATAGGAGAAGGCAATGGCACCCCACTCCAGTACTCTTGCCTGGAAAATCCCACGGATGGAGGAGCCTGGTAGGCTGTAGTCCATGGGGTCGCTAGGAGTCGAACAGGACTGAGTGACTTCACTTTCTCTTTTCACTTTCATGCATTGGAGAAGGAAATGGCAACCCACTCCAGTGTTCTTGCCTGGAGAATCCCAGGAACGGGGAAGCCTGGTCGGGGCTGCTGTCTATGGGGTCACACAGAGTCGGACATGACTGAAGTGACTTAGCATAGCATAGCATAGCATAGCATAAATGTAATATAGGATAGAAATAGATGACATTTTTTGTTTAAAGTTGGGATATAGGCAACAAAATCTTAAACTTTGGGAAGTCTTGAAAAAACTGTCGCATAAGGGCATCAAAGCTACAGGCAGTGAGGCTATTATGTGTTGTTTTTCGTCACTAAGTCAGGTCCAACTCTTTGCAACCTCAAGGACTGCAGTGTGCCAGGCTTCCCTGTCCTTCATCATCTCCCAGAGTTTGCTCAAACTCATGTTCATTGAGTCGGTGATGCCATCCAACCATCTCATCTTCTGTGGCCCCCTTCTCCTCCTGCCTTTCATTTTTCCCAGCATCAGAGTCTTTTCCAGTAAGTCAGCTCTTCACATCAGGTGGCCAAAGTATTGGAGCTTCAGCTTCAGTATCAGTCTTTCCAATGAATATTCAGGGTTGATATCCTTTAGGATTGACTGGTTTGATCTCCTTGCAGTCCAAGAGACTCTCAAGTGTCTTGTCCAGCATCACAGTTGAAAAGCATCAATTCTTAGGTGCTCAGTCTTCTTTATGGTCTAACTGTCACATCCGTACATAACTACTGGAAAAACCATATCTTTGACCACATGAACCTTTGTCAGCACACTGTATATTGGACCTCAATAACTTTTAATAACAACAACAACAACAAAACATTATTTATATGTTGCCTATTGATTTTTGTCTCTAAAGTGAAGATGCAAATTTCACTTTGGAACAGATTTTTTGGAACATTGTTTCATATAATAATTTAACATTGGAAATGTATATATATATATATATATATATATATAGAGAGAGAGAGAGAGAGAGAGAGAGGGCCATTTATGTCCTGATGGGTGAGCTGGATGCAAGGAATTAAACAAAAATATTACAAAGAGAATGATTAGTTGTTCGGTTTAGAGCCATAACCTGGGTGTATTAGGAATTGTAAGTCTTTTTAAATCTTATTTCTTATAGAGACACAGTTGCTTTCCTAAAAGTAGGTCTAGACCATTTTTACATGCATATTTTATCTTGCTCTTTGGAGGCATTTATGTTCTGTTGCCTAAGCAGCTGCCTATAAGTGACGGGTGAGGAGACCCTGGATTATGAAAGAAAGATAGGAAGACCTGATGTTCCCCTCATCTTATGGCCACATGCTATAGGAGGTGGACCCACATTTACGTAGTACATCCTGGACCGAGAGAGGGATGTTTCACCTGTAAAGCTATTTAAGATAAATAACATGGAATTTGATGAATGTACTGATACTAATCTGTTATATCTTGATGCCTTCTAAGAGCCATTATAATCCTGGATATAAAGCAGGATGTGTCTCTGCGATAGACAGACTGATGGCTCCCAAAGATGTTCATGTTTGACTCCCTAGAATCCATGGACATGCTGTGTTACATAATTAGGGGGGATTACGGTTGCTTATCAGTTGATCTCAAAATAAGGAAATTATTCCAGATGGTCAGGGTGGACCTAGTGAAATTACAAACGCCCTTTAAATGTCAAAGATAGAGGCAGAAGAACCAGAAGAGGAGTTAAGACAACACAATCAGCGTGATGTGATGTGAGACTCAACAGGCCATCGCTGGCTTTGGAGATGGAAGAGGGTGGCTGCAAGCCAAGGAATGCAGGAAGCCTCCAGGAGCTGGAAAAGGCAAGGAGACCAAATCTCTGCTAGAGCCTTCAGAAGGAATACAGCCTTGCCACCTTCTGGATTTCAACTCCCTGAGACCTGTGGTGAATCTCTGACCTTTAGACCTGTAACATAATATCTTTGCATTGTTTCAAGGCCCTGCAATTTTTCACTTGTTACAATAGCAATAAAGAAAGAATACAACTTTAAGTGCAGTGGATTATGAAAGATCAATGTCTTGGTGTTCATTCTGTGAAATACACCGCTTATAGTGCTGATCCTGCTCACTGAGTCAATTGTCTTGCTTTTCACACTGTCCATACTGTTCACTGAACCCAGGGAAAGCAGGGCACGAGCTACGAGATGGAAAGCAGACTCAAGGAGCAAAACTGCAGACATGTTTATTCTCTCCTGACTGATGCAGCAGCTGTAGCAGCAGACACGCTATATTCTCTTCTCTTGTGGCTGACCCAGTGGACACAGCCATGATGCGGCAGTAATCAGTTCAGTTCAGTCTCTCAGTTGTGCCTGACTCTTTGCGACCCCATGGACTGCAGCATGCCAGGCCTCCCTGTCTGTCATCAACTCCTGGAGTTTACTCAAATTCATGTCCATTGCGTTGGTGATGCCTTCCAGCCATCTCATCCTCTGTCATCACCTTCTCCTCCCGCCTTCAGTGTTTCCCAGCATCAGGGTCTTTTCCAATGAGTCAGTTCTTCGCATCAGGTGGCCAAAGTATTGGAGCAGCATTAATATGCCACTGCTTTCCAGGTGAAGCTCACATATATGTGCACCACACAAAGTAGCCCATGACCAAGCAAGTACTTCGTGATGCCCATGTGCGGTGCTATCAGTGATCTCAGCTGTTACATAAACTGTGCAAAGTCATTGTTTACAGAACATGGGGTGATGGGGTGTGAGGGCATGAGGTGAGAGAGCCAGACTGGCACCATCTTGTTAATTTCCCCAAAAGCAGTCATTCCAGAGGAGAGTCAGCTACAGAGCAGAGAGACAGAACTCAGGAGAAAAGCTTGAGAGTGAAAAATTTTCCTCTTCAAGGGTCAGAGTTCATGTTTAGGACTCTGTGCCATGGAGATAAACAGAACAGCTCTATGGTGAACAGTAAGGCAGTTCTTACCTCACAGAGTTAGACCCAGAGTAAGGGAGGGAAGTGGCTTGAAAAGAGAGCCCAAGGCATGGACACAGATGGGTGAAGTTCTCTTTTCTTCTCTTAGAACCTTCAGCAGAGTACTGTTAACTGTGGGACCTATTAGTCTTGGCTGTGCAGTGAGAAACTGAGCCAGCTCAGGAAAGAGGGAGCAACACATTTTGTCCCTTATCCCAGCAAGAGAGTGGTGAGCACTGTGGCCTCTTCCTTCACTAGCAGAAAACAGTTTGTCTAACCAAAATGCCAATCCCACTAGAGAACCGAGTAGAAGGAAGATGAGGGGCTGAATGAAAGGGTTTTCCTGTGTGTCTTTTAGCTGTTCTTGCAACTAAAGCTGGGGTTAGTATATGACAATACTTATCTGGTGTCAGCCTCAAGTGATCATAATTTGGGTTCTAGAAATAAATAGAAGATTTCTGACTCATAGCAATAAACAAAAATATGAAAGAAAACCATTAAATAAATTTAACTGAGTTCAAAACCAAAGTGGACAAAATGAACCAGAAAGAGAATAAGCTGGAAGTAAGAAACACATGACCAACCTAGATAGCATATTGAAAAGCAGAGACATTACTTTGCCAACAAAGGTCCGTCTGGTCAAGGCTATAGTTTTTCCACTGGTCAAGTATGGATGTGAGAGTTGGACTGTGAAGAAAGCTGAGGGCTGAAGAATTGATGCTTTGGAACTGTGGTGTTGGAGAAGACTCTTGAGAGTCCCTTGGACTGCAAGGAGATCCAACCAGTCCATCCTAAAGGATATAAGTCCTGGGTGTTCATTGGAAGGACTGAAGTTGAAACTCTAATACTTTGGCCACCTCATGCGAAGAGTTGACTCACTGTAAAAGACTCTGATGCTGGGAGGGATTGGGGGCAGGAGGAGAAGGGGACGACAGAGGATGAGGTGGCTGGATGGCATCAATGAATCCATGGACGTGAGTCTGGGTGAACTCCAGGAGCTGGTGATGGACAGGGAGGCCTGGCGTGCTGTGATTCATGGGGTTGCAAAGAGTCAGACACGACTGAGTGACTGAACTGAACTGAGGGAGCACTGAAGTTTATCAACTGGACATTTAAAAAAAATCTGATCACATTATATAGAGTATGAATCTGTTTATACAAAGTTTCAAAACTTGCAAAACTAGAGTGCATATTGCTTTTAGTTGTATAGCAACATAGAAAAACACAAAAAATACATGAGAATTCAGACACATGGTCTGAAGAAAATATTTTTAAATGTTAAGATTTGTTAGAGCTAAGAAGTGATTTTACATTTATTTTTATTTCTATAATTAATTTTTCCTAGAATTTCATAAATTGAAAATCCAATAAAAAGCAAAAAGAGGTGACTTTGGTTTCTTGAATAATATATTTCAGACATATAAGATGGGATGATATGAGCTGATATGAGCTGATATGGGATGATTTCATATATACGACAGGAAGAACACTTAGAGAGAGGACTCTACCTCATAAACAGGACAGCACTGTGTCAATTACTCATGAATAGTAAGAAGCAAAATGAGTGAATGTCGGTCATGTGACAAGGTTTCCATTCAAAAGGACATATATTTTGAAAAGCCTTTGGGAAAACTCAAGCTTACTAAAATTATAGTTTAATAAACTGAATGAATATAACCTGTTATAAATCACCATTGATAGAATGCGCATGATGTAAGATCGAATTCTATTATAGCTCCATGCTTCAAGGGCTATAAGAAAAACTTTTATTTCCAGTTTCCATGTTCAGATCCACTAAAAGCAAACCAACTTAAAGTCTTTGCAACAATTTCTAATGCCAGAATATCAAGTGGACTGAGTCAAAGAAAATAAGATTTAACCCCAGATGAGTAATGCATTAAAAAGAATCATGAAATGTTAGGTTTTTTTTTTTAAATTTAATGCTTTTTGAAAAAGAACTGTTTAAAAATGCACATTTTGTTCAGCCTTATCTTCTGATTTCTCAATAAAAAGAAACATTTCTTCTAGAATTACCATCTAAATAATAAAGTGGCAATTTGCTGTATGACTCAGGAAGCACAAACTGGCACTCTGGCCACCTAGAGGGGTGGAATAGGGTGTAAGGTGGGAGGGAGGTTCAACAGGGAGGGTACATATGTATATCTGTGGCTGATTCACGCTGATGTACAGCAGAAACTAACACAATATTGTTAAGCTATTATCCCTCAATTAAAAATAAATAAATGAAAATGTTTAGGAAAAAGTACTACTTAATCACTCTGCTTTTTAATGCTTAACATGGGATTTATATAAATATAAGTGATTCACAAATAAAATTTTAAATTCTATTTTTAGATTACTCTTGGTGATAGAACTTCTGTTTTTATCTTATATGAAATTTTGAATATAGGAGAAATTATAAATTAAATTTTATACCTCAAACATTAAAATACTAAGATGACACATATCTTTGATACAAAGTAAATGTATCAGTGATTGTTTAAGAAGGAATACATGCATTTACAAATTAAATATCAGTGAGTAAATATTTACAGATGCCTACTACCAAAAAGAATTTTTAAAAATTATAAAAGATTTTTAATATAATCCTGAGAGTATTAGCCAGTTAGAGTTCGGTGGGCTAAACCCAAATTGTAAAGTTTGGAGCTTTCTCAACATTTACAAAATGCCTGACTTACTTGAAGAAAGAAAAAATGTCTACACACTCCTTGTCTTGTCATTGCCATCCCACTCACAGACTTCTACTTGTGTTGGACGTACTGCAGCCATATATTAAGGCAGAAACAGGCATAGCAGTTAGTGGAGAGGAAAGTGCAGGGAGAGCGACCCATCAAAGACAGCAAAGAAGTCTCCACATAAGACCACAAAGGAAGGGCTTCTGTAGGTACTGGAGGGAGAAATGTTTGTTGTGGAATGAACTTCGTGCTAGTCGTTTCCACCTCAAATACTGTGTAACAAAGCGGGATTATTCTTGAGTCAATATTAGAAAACCCTCATGATTCACCCTAAGAACTGAAGATAACTATTGGTAACCCGTCCTGACTCCATGAGACATTATCGCCTCCACCAGCACCACCGCGTCCCTCCCAGTAAACTCATCACTCTCTATTTAAAAAACACAATGTTATCATTGGCAGGATTATTGATGTCCAAAAGGAAAAAAGTACAACTCACAGAAAAGCCCAAACAGACTGACCACTCGTTCAGTCCAGCAGCAACATTGAATGGTGCTCTAGTCACAGACACAGATGAAAGACTTTTGGAGATGGCCCAAAGTCAGTGGGGAACTCTCTCAACTCTCATGCTCAAACAACTCAAACACAGAGAAAAGCAAGAATATTACAGGCATGGAGATTTAATTGATATCATACTTTGCCACATTTGAGTCAAATCTTTCTCATTAAAAAAACAGATAAAACAGAGTTCAAGGCCCACTTCTAACCCTTCATTTCCATTAATGACTACTATTCTAATATCAGTCTCTATCTTACTCATTGATTCAAGAGTTTTCATTTTTCTCTTCATGTATTTTATTTTATTTAAATTATCATTATTATTAACTTCTTGGCTGAACCCTATTGGAAGGTGGAGTCTTAACCACTGGACCACTGGGGAAGTTCCATGTATTTCAACTACATATTAGAATTGGTAAATGAAATAACAATTGTCTGAAAGAATAAATGTGGGTTCTTAAAAAAACTTTGCTTAAAAGAATAATGAGAAATTCCAGAGGACAGGAATGAAGGAGGAAGAAAGTTGGACCACAGATCTATTGGTGTATGGTTTCTGGGTGTAATTTAAAATGTGTCCATCTTAGAGATCTGCTAAAACATCTACACTTCAGAATTTCTCTGCCTACAAACTATTTTAGGGTTTCCAAACTGAGAAGACAAATTGAAAGAGAACAAATAAAATTTTTTTTTTTTTGAGAATAAAAAGATTTTTTATTTTTTTTTTAAATTTTATTATTATTATTATTTGTTTTACTTTACAATATTGTATTGGTTTTGCCATACATCAACATGCATCCGCCACGGGTGTACACGTGTTCCCCATCCTGAACCCCCTCCCATCTCCCTCCCTATACCATCCCTCTGGGTCATCCCAGTGCACCAGCCCCAAGCTTCCTGTATCCTGCATCGAACCTGGACTGGCGATTTGTTTCTTGTATGATATTATACATCATACATCATACATACATATGATATTATACGAGCGACCTCGCCTGCCCGTGACCGGCGCGCCACTTAAGAGCGACCTCGCCTGCCCGCGACCGGCGCGCCACTTAAGAGCGACCTCGCCTGCCCGCGACCGGCGCGCCACTTAAGAGCGACCTCGCCTGCCCGCGACCGGCGCGCCACTTAAGAGCGACCTCGCCTGCCCGCGACCGGCGCGCCACTTAAGAGCGACCTCGCCTGCCCGCGACCGGCGCGCCACTTAAGAGCGACCTCGCCTGCCCGCGACCGGCGCGCCACTTAAGAGCGACCTCGCCTGCCCGCGACCGGCGCGCCACTTAAGAGCGACCTCGCCTGCCCGCGACCGGCGCGCCACTTAAGAGCGACCTCGCCTGCCCGCGACCGGCGCGCCACTTAAGAGCGACCTCGCCTGCCCGCGACCGGCGCGCCACTTAAGAGCGACCTCGCCTGCCCGCGACCGGCGCGCCACTTAAGAGCGACCTCGCCTGCCCGCGACCGGCGCGCCACTTAAGAGCGACCTCGCCTGCCCGCGACCGGCGCGCACTAAGAGCGCCCGGCGGCGCCTGGCACGCACACAACCACCCCCCCCCCGCCGCCCACAAAAAAAGCCCCCCCCCCGCCCGCCCCCCCCAAAAAGCCCCCCCCCGCCGCGTCGCGCACCAAGAGCGCGGCCGAGAGGAGCTACCCCCACGACCGAGGAAGGACGGCAGTGAGGGCCAGTGCACTAAGCACGGCCGAGAAGAGCTACCCCACGACCGAGGTCAGGAAGGGCGGTGGTGAGGAGAGACCCCCTCGTCCAAGGTAAGGTGCGATGGCTGTGCTTTGCTGGCCGGGAGCAGCCAGGAGCAGCCGGGATGAGATAGCCCACGCCCAAGGTAAGAGAAACCCGAGTAAGACAGTAGGTCTTGAAAGAGGGCATCAGAGGGCAAATACACTAAAACCATTCTCACAGATAACTAGTCAATCTAATCACACAAGGACCACACCCTTGTCTAACTCAATGAGATTAAGCCATGCCCGAGGGGCAACTTGGGATGGGCGGGTCATGATGGAGAGATATGACAGGGTGTGGTCCGCTGGAGAAGGGAATGGCAAACCACTTCAGTATTCTTGCCTTGACAACCCCATGAACAGTATGAAAAGACAAAATGATAGGATACTGAAAGAGAAACTCCCCAGGTCAGTAGGGGCCCAATATGCTACTGGAGATCAGTGGAGAAATAACTCCAGAAAGAATGAAAGGATGGAGTCAAAACAGAAAGAATACCCAGCTGTGGATGTGTCTGGTGATAGAAGCAAAGTCCGATGCTGTAAAGAGCAATATTGCATAGGAACCTGGAATGTCAGGTCCATGAATCAAGGCAAATTGGAAGTGGTCAAACAAGAGATGGCAAGAGTGAATGTTGACATTCTAGGAATTAGCGAACTCAAATGGACTGGAATGGGTGAATTTAACTCGGATGACCATTATATCTACTACTGTGGGCAGGAATCCCTCAGAAGAAATGGAGTGGCCATCATGGTCAACAAAAGAGTCCGAAATGCAGTACTTGGATGCAATCTCAAAAACGATAGAATGATCTCTGTTCGTTTCCAAGGCAAACCATTCAATGTCACAGTAATCCAAGTCTATGCCCCAACCAGTAACGCCGAAGAAGCTGAAGTTGAAAGGTTCTATGAAGACCTACAAGACCTTTTAGAACTAACACCCAAAAAAGATGTCCTTTTCATTATAGGGGACTGGAATGCAAAAGTAGGAAGTCAAGAAACACCTGGAGTAACAGGCAAATTTGGCCTTGGAATACGGAATGAAGCAGGGCAAAGACTAATAGAGTTTTGCCAAGAAAATGCACTGGTCATAGCAAATACCCTCTTCCAACAACACAAGAGAAGACTCTATACATGGACATCACCAGATGGTCAACACCAAAATCAGATCGATTATATTCTTTGCAGCCAAAGATGGAGAAGCTCTATACAATCAGCAAAAACAAGACCAGGAGCTGACTGTGGCTCAGACCATGAACTCCTTATTGCCAAATTCAGACTTAAATTGAAGAAAGTAGAGAAAACTACTAGACCATTCAGGTATGACCTAAATCAAATCCCTTATGATTATACAGTGGAAGTGAGAAATAGATTTAAGGGCCTAGATCTGATAGATAGAGTGCCTGATGAACTATGGAATGAGGTTCGTGACATTGTACAGGAGACAGGGATCAAGACCATCCCCATGGAAAAGAAATGCAAAAAAGCAAAATGGCTGTCTGGGGAGGCCTTACAAATAGCTGTGAAAAGAAGAGAAGCGAAAAGCAAAGGAGAAAAGGAAAGATATAAACATCTGAATGCAGAGTTCCAAAGAATAGCAAGAAGAGATAAGAAAGCCTTCTTCAGTGATCAATGCAAAGGAATAGAGGAAAACAACAGAATGGGAAAGACTAGGGATCTCTTCAAGAAAATCAGAGATACCAAAGGAACATTTCATGCAAAGATGGGCACAATAAAGGACAGAGATGGTGTGGATCTAACAGAAGCAGAAGATATCAAGAAGAGGTGGCAAGAATACACAGAAGAACTGTACAAAAAAGAGCTTCAAGACCCAGATAATCATGATGATGTGATCACTGACCTAGAGCCAGACATCTTGGAATGTGAAGTCAAATGGGCCTTAGAAAGCATCACTACAAACAAAGCTAGTGGAGGTGATGGAATTCCAGTGGAGCTATTCCAAATCCTGAATGATGATGCTGTGAAAGTGCTACACTCAATATGCCAGCAAATTTGGAAAACTCAGCAGTGGCCACAAGATTGGAAAAGGTCAGTTTTCATCCCAATCCCAAAGAAAGGCAATGCCAAAGAGTGCTCAAACTACCGAACAATTGCACTCATCTCACACGCTAGTAAAGTAATGCTCAAAATTCTCCAAGCCAGGCTTCAGCAATATGTGAACCGTGAACTTCCTGACGTTCAAGCTGGTTTTAGAAAAGGCAGAGGAACCAGAGATCAAATTGCCAACATCCGCTGGATCATGGAAAAAGCAAGAGAGTTCCAGAAAAACATCTATTTCTGCTTTATTGACTATGCCAAAGCCTTTGACTGTGTGGATCACAATAAACTATGGAAAATTCTGAAAGAGATGGGAATACCAGACCACCTGATCTGCCTCTTAAGAAATCTGTATGCAGGTCAGGAAGCAACAGTTAGAACTGGTCATGGAACAACATACTGGTTCCCAATAGGAAAAGGAGTACGTCAAGGCTGTATATTGTCACCATGTTTATTTAACTTATATGCAGAGTACATCATGAGAAATGCTGGACTGGAAGAAACACAAGTTGGAATCAAGATTGCCGGGAGAAATATCAATAACCTCAGATATGCAGATGACACCACCCTTATGGCAGAAAGTGAAGAGGGGCTAAAAAGCCTCTTGATGAAAGTGAAAGTGGAGAGTGAAAAGGTTGGCTTAAAGCTCAACATTCAGAAAACAAAGATCATGGCATCTGGTCCCATCACTGCATGGGAAATAGAGGGGAAACAGTGGAAACAGTGTCAGACTTTATTTTTCTGGGCTCCAAGATCACTGCAGATGGTGACTGCAGCCATGAAATTAAAAGACGCTTACTCCTTGGAAGGAAAGTTATGACCAACCTAGATAGCATATTCAAAAGCAGAGACATTACTTTACCAACAAAGGTTCGCCTAGTCAAGGCTATGGTCTTTCCTGTGGTCATGTATGGATGTGAGAGCTGGACTGTGAAGAAGGCTGAGCACCGAAGAATTGATGCTTTTGAACTGTGGTGTTGGAGAAGACTCTTGAGAGTCCCTTGGACTGCAAGAAGATCCAACCAGTCCATTCTGAAGGAGATCAATCCTGGAATTTCTTTGGAGGGAATGATGCTCAAGCTGAAACTCCAGTATTTTGGCCACCTCATGCGAAGAGTTGACTCATTGGAGAAGACTCTGATGCTGGGAGGGATTGAGGGCAGGAGGAGAAGGGGACGACAGAGGATGAGATGGCTGGATGGCATCACTGACTCGATGGATGCGAGTCTGAGTGACCTCCGGAGGCTGGTGATGGACAGGGAGGCCTGGCGTGCTGCGGTTCATGGGGTCGCAAAGAGTCGGACACGACTGAGCGACTGATCTGATCTGATGATATTATACATGTTTTAATGCCATTCTCCCAAATCATCCCCTCCTCCGTCTCCCACAGAGTCCAAAAGACTGCTCTATGCATCTGTGTCTCTTTTGCTGTCTCGCATACAGGGTTGTTGTTACCATCTTTCTAAATTCCATATATATGCGTTAGTATACTGTATTGGTTTTATTTTTGAGAAAAAAAGGTAGACAGAAGAAACCTCTGAAATTCCAGTGTTTAAAAGGACAAAATATAGAGATGCAAGTTTGAAGTTTAGTTATGCTTTTCTTTTAAAATAACTGCAAACTATGGAAACAGGAAGATTAACATCTAGGTATGTATGTAAACTTGATGACAGTCATTCGAGTAAGTCAAAGGTTATTCAGATTGTTTCTAGTTTAGACTACAGTAATCGGTCCAGTTCAGGCTCCACGTAGGGACTGAATAACAAAAAAAGGGAAGTCCCTCTCCAGGGAAACTATCTACTCTGCAAAGGGCTAATGCCAGAGAAATAAAGTCTCAGTGCATTCAGTGCTTTGGTAAATCCCCCTCTATCGCCATCTTAGAGAAATCCCACATAACCATTTCATTTAACAATGTTTTGGTGAATCTACTTAACCAAAATAGCTCCTTGTGGCACTAAGGTTGCTTAGATCTTTGGAAATGATATGATGTTTTTCATGTCGAAAGGATACCATTACATTTACTAGGATACCACCATCAGCAAACCAAATACTCAAGGGAGGAAGATAAATACGAGCAAAAAACTTGAATTAGTAAATGGAGATTTGTATTTCACATCGAGACCTAAGAAATATTTCTTTTTTCACTGGAAAGGATAGACGTTTCTATCTCAAGTAGTAGAATTTAGACATATCTGTGCACTGAAATTTCCTTGAACATTTTAGTTGGGATTATGGGCTAAACTGTGTTCCCCTCAAATCCATTTGTTGAAGTCTTAACCTTCAGTTCAGGCTTCCCTGGTGGCTCAGATGGTAAAGAATCTGCCTGCAATGTGGGAGACCTGGGTTTCGTCCCTGAGTTGGGAGGATCCCCTGGAGAAGGGAAAGGCTATCCACCCCAGTATTCTGGGCTGGAGAATTCCATGGGCTGTATAGTCATGGGGTGGCACAGAGTCAAACACAACTGAGTGACTTTCACTTCACTTAACCTTCAGTACATCAGAATGTAATGTGTACTTGGAGACAGGTTGCAAGTGAAGGTGTTAGTTGCTCAGTCATGTCTGACTCTCCGTGACCCCACAGACTATAGCTCACTAGGCTCCTCTGTCCATGGGATTCTCCAGGCAAGAATACTGGAGTGGGTAGGCATTCCTTCTCCAGGGCATCTTCCCAATTCAGGGACTGAATCTGGGTCTCCTGAATTACAGGCAGATTCTTTATCATCTGAGCCACCAGGTTATTAAAGAATAATTAAGACTAAATGTCATTACGGTGGGCCTCGATCCAATACAGTCAGCATTCTTATCAGAAGAGAAGGACAGAATGTAGACAAGCGTGGAGGAAAACCCATGTGAAGACACAGGGAGATGGTCATCTACAAGGTCAGGAAAGGCCTCAGAAGAAATCAGCTCTGTGGACATGTAGACCTCAGAGATCCAGCCTCCAGAACTGGGAGAAGATATTTCTGTTATTTAAGCCACCTGATCTGTGTTACTTTGCTATGGCAGCCCAAGCAGGCTAATACAGTTAATGTCTGTCCCTTTTAGATTTCATGGTTTATGGCTACATCACCACCTACAAGTTAGTTATAGACTGAAAACTTGCATCTTCTTTCATGAGCATCTTTAACACTGTCAAGAATCTAGAAAAGTTGCCATTTCTACAGTTAATAAAACCTAAAACAATATTTTTATTAGAAGATTTCCCCAGATAGCCAGAAATAAATTTTAACACTAAGTTCTGGTTCTCCCTTCAGTCCTATAATAAAGGTGGTTGGAATAAGTGAAAAATATTCTATAACTGATATTAACCTTTACTTGATCATTGATAAGAAATAAAATGGATCCCCTCTAGGCAATGGCTTTTGCTTAATGACTGCCTCCCTTTCTTATCCGTGGTTTGTTTGTTTGGTTTAACCAGGATCAGGGTTACTTGCAAAATATTGTTGAACTGTGATAAAGGAGGAACTCAGCATGAATCATATTATCTACAAAGTCATTTGTGGAAGAAAACATTCTAAGGGAGGTTAATAATTTGACATCTCATTATTAATACTGATGGTCTAGCATCTCTTGTAGGTGCTAGAAATTCTACATTGAGCAATATAAGCTTGCCCCATGAAGCTTAAATTTCCTGAAAGAAGCTATATTCAGCCATCAGAGTTCTATGGGCACTTAAGGACATCAGTTTACTTGATTAAGAAGTCTAGGGCAAAGGCCAACAAACATTTTCTTTTTGTAAAGGGCCAGATGGTAAATATTTTAGGCTCTGGTGCCACACAGAATATGACAACTACGCAATTCTGCTGATAGATAGTAAAAGTGGTTTGAGATACTATATAAACAAATGGTGTTTTCTAAGAAGAAGTTTTACAGGCACAGAACTTCTAATTTCTTATCCTTTTCATATGTCATTAAATGATCTTTTGAATTTTTTTCCAACTATTTAAAAATGTAAAACTCATTCTATGCTAGTGTTCACAGCCGAGGCATTAGAGAAGACCTGGTGAAGAGAGAACACGTATACTAAGAGCTGGGGGTAGATAAAATCAGACAAAGTAAATTGGGTGGGATTGGATCGGGTAGGGAATGGAGCCTTCCACTCGTTGATGAACAATGGACAGTAATAGAAAAAGTTGTCTCAGAATAGTTTATCTTGTTAAAGCTGTCTAAACAACAGCAGTTCAGGGGATACAGAACAGAGACATTTTTTGTATCTCTATAATCACACAACATATGTGCATACCTCCTCAGCCTACCAGAAAACTGGACAGACTCCTTATATAAGCTGTGTGTAATTCTCACTTAACTCCATTCGCCTAAAGGCCTGTGAAAGTAGCAAATGATCTTCTTATTCTCATGCTGCTTCGGCAAAGCGATCGTATTAGAGCAGAACAAAAATGAGTTCACAAATGTATGTTTGTCCAGCCATGATTTGGCAATAAGTTTGCTGATCTTTAACCCCATTGGCTAACTCTTTGTGATGTTGAACAACCCAGTTTATGTCCTCTGCACATCCATTTCCTTCCTGCTAAGTAAGTAAAAATAGTATCTACCAACAGACCTACCAGAGTTATCCATGGAACACACAAAATACTCTGGCATGCACATCACAAGCAAATTCCCAGTTTTAGAGCAATTAGATGAACATGGATCTAAGATCAAACATTAATATTTTCCAAAAGACTAATTCATCCAAAATCAGATTTTAAAAAAAAGACGGGTGTGCTGGTACATATTTGAAAATAAGATATAGTTTTCACTACTTGGCTGCTGCCAAAACAAATTTATTTGGCTAATTTAGAAGGAGCAACAGGCTTTTTTTTTAAGCTTATCTGGAAAATAAAGTAGATTTATTGACTTTAAAGTGACATTCAATTTTAATTGGTATAGTATTTGTTCAGTGTGCTAAAATGTAATGATTATCTGGCAAACATAGAGAGCATGCTTTTGGCCCTGGGTTCAATACTTGAGTGGGGATGAGGCAAAAAGGTTTTTCTAGTAATCAAGCCAGCACTGTGTGCCTGAAGTCCTAATATAACTGCAGTCCCTAAGATGTTAAAGGGCTATCAAGAGTTTGAGTCCACATCGGTTGGTAAATAAATAAATAAAACAGCCCTTCTGCTCATTAGGAAACCATCCAAAGCCAGGGAGAGAGAATCAAGTTCCTAATTTATGAGTCAGCCACTTAAAAAAAAAAAAAAAAAAGGCAATGCTAGCAAGGTTGTTCATGCAGCCTTCTCCCCATGCTGATCTTTCTGGAAAAATTAATTCCTGCAGTACTCAGGATCACTACCAGTAAGATCTAATATACTCTCAGACTTAGAGGAGGAAAAAAATGTTGCCATGGGACTTCAAACAGGAGAGTGAAGAAATGATTATGGCAAATTGCTGTCTTGAATTAATTAAAATAATTTATATGACACATTGTTTAATTGAAATATGCAAAGTGGGGGAAAAAAGGCCCCCATAGTAAAATAGACACATATTCAAGACAAATGAAATAAAACTGAAAAATAAGGCTCCATTAGCGTCTTCCAAGTAAGCCATTAATTTTGTCTTCATTGTTGGCAGCATATTGACCAGTGGATCGAGATTTACCAGAAAATTGTTGACCACAATTATTAAATCCTACAAGAAAATATTCTCAGATTGGATGTCACCCTGTGAACCGCAAGACAACTGAGAAGACGTGATTTATTTTGCTTTTGATTTTCAAAAGCAAGTTTTATGTGTTTAAAATTCCCCATTAAAATAGCTTTTCCTTCTCTTCTCATTGTCTCTTTTGCTCCTGGTTCCCTCCCTTCACTTCTCCTGCTGCCCCTTCCAATTCTGACCCACTCTAGTCTCCTGGCATTGTTCTGACATTTGCCTGGCAGAACATAAAACAACAAATATGTTCAATTTGAGTGGTTTCCTGCAATGTTATTCTATCAAACTGGCAATTTCCGAAAGGATTTAGAAAGGAGTGTACAATTCCTCAGACACCCGGGAGGTCCGACAGTGACTGCCAAAGCTGGCCAAGTTTAGATCGGGTCCTAATATCTGAGCAGAGAAAAACAGGTTTATTTTTCACACAAAGTATCAGGCAGACTTCAGACACCATCTAAGTGGCCCCAAAGCTCTATATTTAGCACCTTGAAACTCAAAGGAGTTTAGGATATTTCAATATGTGTGGTGTGTGGGCATACAATTTTTTTTTCCAGCAGTCATGTCAAGTAACAAAATGTTAATCAAGACATTTAAATTATATCTAATGGCCTCATATAAGGACCAGACGCAAAATTCATTAAAACAGCCTCCTTGATTCCCTGAATAGTCATTTCCCGCTCCCCAACCCGGCATTTGACATTTCCAAGATGGTGGCAGCTTTGGAAATTTTGTGATTTGATTGTGGCTTGGCTTGAATTCAAATTATAGGGTCTGATTTTGATCAAATTAGACATCTAATGCCTCAGACAGAACAGTGCATGCCAAAGTCAATGGCAGCACAATGTACTATTGCACTAACTGAAGACAGAATCCTGCAGACTCTCAGAGCTCATGATAATGCACTTCGCGTCCTCAAAGTATCCAGGCCCTCCAAACCATAACAGGTTAGTGTGGCCCATCACATGTTATCATTTCAGCCCTTGGAGGGCTGAAGTCTTCTGACCCAGCAATCTGGACTTGTGGGCCAGTGCATATGTTTGCCAGCATGTATAGTAACAGTCCCTATCCTCAACCCTCTGCAAAGGTAACAAGAGCTCCGAGTAGTTGGGGCATGCCCATGTGAATTCTCCCATAACCTGCCACAGTTATGCATTCACTTTTCCATTTCATGTCAATTTTTGGCACTGGGTTGAAAGATGTTTGGGCTTCCCTAGGGTGGCTCAGTGGTAAAGAATCCGCTTGCCATGCAGGAGCTGCAGGAGACATGGGTTCCATCCCTACCCTTGTAGGAGGACATGGTAACCCACTTCAGTATTCTTGCCTGAAGAATCCCATGGGAAGAGGAGCCTGGCAGGGACACGACTGAAGTAATTTAGCACTCATGCACACTTGCATGAAAGATATTCTTGTGTATTTTTTGCTTTAAAACCAGAGAAATAAGCTTATGGGTTCCTGTCCAGAAGATAATTAAATGGACAAGGCATTGCATTTTTGTCTTTGATAAAAACTCATCACTTTCCCCTTACACAGACTATCTCCTATCCTGAAATCCAGCAAACACAGGGACTTCCAAAACAACCTTTGGCCTTCACGCAGTGTCACAACACGGCCTTTTGGCAAAATGTACTGGCACCAGGCAGTGACCTAAAAAATGCAATGTCAACCACAGTAAACCCTAGGTTCTGGAAGGGGGCTCATAAGATTGAAAGTGAAAAGTGTTCAGTTGCTCAGTCATATTCAACTCTCTGCAACCCCATGGACTGTAGCCTACCAGGCTCTTCTGTCCATGGGATTTCCCAGGAAAGAACACTGAAGTGGGTAGCCATTCTCTTCTCCAGGGGGTCTTCCCAATGCAGGGATCAAAGCCAGGTCTCCTGCATAGCAGGAAAACTCCTTACCATCTGAACCACCAGGGAACCCTGCTCATAAGATTGTCCTTCCCTGAACTTCCAAAACCCTAGTGGCTCCTAGAGTAGACAAAGAGATGCTGTGCCTTATAACATCCACCTCCAATCATCCTCTCCTTGAAGGACTTGGGAGTCCAGCATTTTTGGGGCCCAAAAGAAGTCTCTGAATAAAATGTGGTATTCTGAGAGAAAACCGCAAGACCAGACTCATCTACCTGAAAGCAGCTTGGTGACCAACTGCATGCCCTTGAGCATGTCACTTCATCTCCCAAGGCATCAATCTATTCAACTACCACCCAAATAAGAGGTTACAATCTATGAATTAATAACAGGAATAGTGACTGGATTCTTAAAAACTAAAAAAATATTGAGTAAACAGCATGACTGTTGTTAAATGCAGAGAGGGGTTCAAGTTGTTCAATCATTCCTTCATATATGAATAACATTCTCTTGGCCTTTTTGATAATTTTTTAGCAATCACTTTACTGTGGGCATGTTATCAAAAAGTGACATTGGGAGTTTGGGACTTCACTTCTGGTTTTATATGAATTAGGTCTTAAAGAGCTGTGTATCTTGGACAACTCAACCACTCTAGACCTCGCTTTTTCTCTACAAGGAAGGGAGAACTGTTTCGTGATCTTGCAGATCTCTTCCAATCTGTTCTATAAGTGATTTCTGTCCCCAGCCTGGTGTCTGGGGACACCAGGAAAGGAAAGCACACATAAAATGATTAGGAGCTGAGCTTTCTTTTTGGCCTCCAACCTGGAAATAGGACACCTCAGGATAAGATATCAGGAAGACAGATTATTGTACATCTGTTTTTTCCTTAGGGTTTGCATTTTCAGTTACCAAAGCCGTCTCTACACTGGGGACTTTCATTGTCATGTATATAGCACCTCTCTTCTAGGTCAATTATCAAGTCTGTGGCCTTTATTTTATTAATATTATTTTAAAAACACTTATTTGGCTGCACACAGAATCTTTAATTGTGGCATGTGAGATCTAGTTCCCTGACCAGGGATCGAACCCAGGGTCCCCTGTATCAGGAGCACAGAGGCTTAGCCAATAAACCACTAGGGAATACATCTCTCTGCTGCTCCCTGTTGGCTCAGAGGTTAAAGCGCCTGGCTCCATGGGGGAGACCCAGGTTCGATCCCTGGGTCGGGAAGATCTCCTGGAGAAGGAAATGGTAACCCACTCCAGTATTCTTACCTGGAGAATCCCATGGATGGAGAAGCCTGGGAGGCTACAGTCCATGGGGTCACAAAGAGTCTGACACTACTGAGTGACTTCACTTTCACTTTTCATTCAACTTTACTCAACACTATCAAATCTGCCTTGGTAGCTATCTGACCTTCATCCTGGATATGGTGATTCCCTAGTCGAAGAAAAAGATTGTGTCTCAAAACTATTTTGCTACAATATACCATTTCATCTGATATATTCTGTGCTGCCCTTCACATATATTTAAAAATGAGAAGTGAGATAAAGGTTGATCTTTTCTTGGTCCAATGCCAAGACAGCTGATAAGCCAGATTCACAGCAACACGTGAGAGCTAGGATAACATCATGAAACCAGGAGATGGAGACTCCTGGTCTGCAGTTTTATTAGGTCCCCAAAACATGGCATCATCAACTCAACAGGCATGAATTTGAGCAAACTCCAGGAGATAGTGAAGGACAGGGAAGCCTGGCATGCTGCAGTCCGTGTGGTCACAAGGAGTCGGACACAACTGAGAAAATGAACAACGAAGTGTGTGCTATTGCAGTTAAAATATTCCTGATTTGTTTCATGCATCTTAAATCCATCCTAAAACCTAATAAGAAAAGCATGCTTTTATTAAAACAATATTGAAATTATCTTTTCATATGTTCATTTTTTCAGTCTCTGGTTTTTGTAAAAAGAAAAGATTTTGTTTCATTTTTATAAGGAATACAAGGAATATTATATACATGAATCCTGAAATATAAAATGACTCACTTTTTACATAACTTCATTTTCAGAAAAGATCTAGAAGATGTAAAACAGTGTATTTGTAATTAAGAATTTTCAGAGAAAAAAGCTTTCAAATATTGAAAGTATTTCAGATATATATATTTGTATATAGAGAGATTATTTATGTTTATATGCTTTTTTCTCAGAAGAAAAAAATGGCTGAATTCTTCTAAGAACTCAAATCAATAAAATTGAGAAATCAGGATTACTATTGTGACTTTATCATAAATTGCCCTCTTAGCCAGGGAAAAATTAACTTTTTAAAATCTTTCTATTTATCAAGAGGCCTGTTTTGAATGTATGTAGTCCAATGATTAAAGTGTGGCTTTTTTTAATCTTAAAATGTGTCATCACTATAAAAAGATAGTGAAAAAGTGAATGAAACAAGTGAACAGTATTTGCTGAATCTGTACATTTTCAAATGTCTGTGACATATTGGTAAGTGATGTTTGTTCAGTGACCTACCTATAAAATAGAGATTTTGTCAACAGTGCCCTCAATTAGATTGTATACTTAGAAGTTTATAGTTCACAGATATCAATCTTGATTAACCTACTAATGTTAAAGAAATAATTTCTCAATAGGGCAAAAAACCATTGCCCTATTAGTGAGCAAGATGGCGTTTATTTTAAAATTTCATTATGTTAAGAGCCATATGATTCAGAAATGCCAACTAACCTTGTGATTCATGTATGATATTTAACGCTTGTGCAGTTTTTGCAAACTAACCTTTGTCTTGGAATCAAGTTTAAGTTATAAGAGTTCCTATGAAACTTCCTGGAGAGCAAGAAAATGTGAGTGCTTAGAGATCCAACCAGTCCATTCTGAAGATCAGCCCTGGGATTTCTTTGGAAGGAATGATGCTAACGCTGAAACTCCAGTACTTTGGCCACCTCATGCCAAGAGTTGACTCATTGGAAAAGACTCTGATGCTGGGTGGGATTGGGGGCAGGAGGAGAAGGGGATGACAGAGGATGAGATGGCTGGATGGCATCACTGACTCGATGGACATGAGTCTGAGTGAACTCTGGGGGTTGGTGATGGACAGGGAGGCCTGGCATGCTGCGATTCATGGGGTTGCAAAGAGTCGGACACGACTGAGCGACTGAACTGAACTGAACTGACAGACATACAGGAGAAATGGGATAGATGTATAAATTCATGCCGATGTGAGTGAAAGTGGAAAGCATAAGTAGACATCTTAATTGTCGGACACTACAATCCTGCAAAACTAAAGAATCTGCCTGCAATGCAGGAGACCCGGGTTCGATCCCTGAGTCAGGAAGATCTCCTGGAGAAGGGAATGGCTACCCACTCTAGCATTTCTGCCTGGAAAATTTCAGGCAAAGAGATTGGCACACTACAGTTTGTGGGGTTGCAAAGAGTTGCAACAGTGGCTAGACAGCAACAACAAATGATAGATATGAAGGTCTAAGAATCATTTATACCTCTGATTATTAACCCAGTTTCATTCCTTTACCTATTTCTCAGTAACTTCTATTTGCTAAGTCCAATGCCAGATACCATGGATTCTCAGAAGAATAGATCAAAAATTTGACTCCTGGAAAGTTTATAGTAATTGTAATAGTGTGAGTCTAGGCTAATGTGGAGTTATGTAGAGGCTAATATAGTGGTGTTAAGAGGAAAATTGAAGTAACAAAGCATAGTGCTTGAGAATGTGACTTCTGGAGCCCAGCTGAATGGGTTCATGTCCCGGCTCTGTTATTTATTACATGTGTTTGTAATAGCTCTATGGCTCATCTACAGAACTGAGGATGATGACAACAGCGTTGCCTTCCTCGGGTAGTAATGGTGAGAAAATGAGCTATTATTTATAAAGACTTCAAATCATACCTGTCACATGATGAGCAGGATACGAGAATTTTTGAATAAATAAAGTCCTATGTCTTGGGAAATGATTAGAAAGGTAGAAACAACTTTGAGATAAGTGGTTCATTTTATATGTGGAAGAAAGAAACATATTATCCATATCAGGTACTTAGTCCTGATAACTTACAAATCTACACAGAAAATAAGAACTCTCCCATTTAGCATAGAAATTGCATATGTGGCAATCCCAGATGGGATTTTGTTGATGAAAGTCAGATTGCTTTAAGTTTCATAACTTTATAAAATGCTCCTTCCACGAACAACTTCTGAAATTCTTCACCTCTCATTTTAAAAATAGACATGGAGGAATGGGTAGAAAATGTTAATCAATGCTTATGTAAGTGTGTGTAGAAAATGGACTCTGTCTACACTCTTCATAGAACCATCTATTCATGAATTACTCCAGAATCAGACCAGCTCCTTTAAGGTTAGTTACTATTGCACTATATAAAAAAAACAGCACCCACCGCCTAAAACTGGTTAACTCTCCCACCTCAAAATAGTCACTGTGTAAACCAAAGCAATAAAACTAAATGAGAAATTCTCAGTACTAGGCAAAGACCTTTTCCAAACTCACCTTTTATCCACAAGACATCCTGATTGCAATTGCATCTACTTGTTTTGAGACCCATCTGTAGCCATTAAAGAATTTCTCTTCAGGGGAGCAGTACTGGAAGAAAATTATGATCTTTCAGAATTGAAGATTAATACTTTAATCTTAACTTTTCCTAGGGTTCTCATGTTCCCAATGAAACTTTAGAAGAAAGGAATCCATTTTATCTATAATGTCTAGACACTAGTGTTTCCATAGTTAAAGCCTAAACTGGTTCTAACATTACCTACCAGATAAATCTTGAACATGATCAAATGTCATATAAGGACCTCCTGAGTATAGGCATTCTCCTAACACCGACGTCTAGAGCTCTGCCTCTCATCACCCCTTGAAGCAAATTTAAAATGACCACACTTTCTTTGACTCTTCTCCAATCAAAATTGGAGCCTATATCCCGTTCCCTGAATCTGGACTGGTTTGTGGCTCCTTTAACCAAAAAAGGGTGATGGAAATCTCATGGTGTCAGGTTCCAAATACAGGCTTTAGGAAACTAGCAGCTTTCACTTCCCGTCTCTTGGAACTCTCTCTCCCTAAGGGAAAGTGCCAAATCTGTGATCCAAAAGTCTACAAGCAATAAATGCTGGAGAGGGTGTGAAGAAAAGGGAACCCTCTTACACTGTTGGTGGGAATGCAAACTAGTACAGCCACTATGGAGAACAGTGGAGATTCCTTAAAAAACTGGAAATAGAACTGCCTTATGACCCAGCAATCCCACTGCTGGGCATACACATTGAGGAAACCAGAATTGAAAGACCCGTATACCCCAATGTTCATCGCAGCACTGCTTACAATAGCCAGGACATGGAAGCAACCAAATGTCCACCAGCAGATGAATGGATAAGAAAGCTGTGGTACATATACACAATGGAGTATTACTCAGCCATTAAAAAGAATACATTTGAATCAGTTCTAATGAGGTGGATGAAACTGGAGCCTATTATACAGAGTGAAGTAAGCCAGAAAGAAAAACACCAATACAGTATGCTGCTGCTGCTGCTGCTAAGTCGCTTCAGTCATGTCCGACTCTGTGCGACTCCATAGACGGCAGCCCACCAGGCTCCCCCATCCCTGGGATTCTCCAGGCAAGAACACTGGAGTGGGTTGCCATTTCCTTCTCCAATACAGTATACTAATGCATATATATGGAATTTAGAAAGATGGTAACAATAACCCTGTATAAAGTGAACTGAAGTGAAGTTGCTTAGTCGTGTCCGACTCTTTGCGACCCCATGGACTGTAGCCCACCAGGCTCCTCCCTCCATGGGATTCTCCAGGCAAGAGTACTAGAGTGGGTTGCCCTTTCCTTCTCCAGGGGATCTTCCCGACCCAAGGATTGAACCCAGGTCTCCCGCATTCCAGGCAGACGCTTTAAACTCTGAGCCACCAGGGAAGCCCAAGAGTCATTGATGTATAGAACAGTCTATTGGACTCTGTGGGAGAGGGAGAGGGTGGGATGATTTGGGAGAATGGCAATGAAACATGTATAATATCATATATGAAATGAGTCACCAGTCCAGGTTCGATGCACGATACTGGATGCTTGGGGCTGGTGCACTGGGATGACCCAGAGGGATGATATGGGGAGGGAGGAGGGAGAAGGGTTCATGGAACCTGAACACGTGTTCGGGGAACATGTGTATACCTGTGGAGGATTCATGTTGATATATGGTAAAACCAATACAATATTGCAAAGTTAGATAATAAAATAAAATTTTAAAAAAAAGTATGACTACCCTGAGACCATCATCCTATGAGAGAGCCCAGGTTAGCCACGTGGAAGGGCCATATGGAGAGGGAGATGCCTAAGTGAACTCTAGCTGGTCCAGCCATTCCAGCCTAGGAACCAGACCTCCAGGCAAGAAAGTGAAAGAAAGCCAAAGTCTCTCTGTCATGTCCGACTCTTTGCCATCCCATGGACTTTATTCTCCAGGTAGCCTTTCCCTTCTCCAGGGAATCTTCCCAACCCAGAGACTGAACCCAGGTCTCCCACATTGCAGGCAGATTCTTTACCAGCTGAGCCCCTGGGAAGCCCAAGAATACTGGAGTGGGTAGCCTATCCCTTCTCCAGTGAATCTTCCCGACCCAGGAATTGAACCAGGGTCTCCTTCATTGCAGGCAGATTCTTTACCAACTGAGCTATCAGGGAATGAATCCAGACTCAAATATCATTTTACTGCAATTGCACCAGATCCCCTAGGTGAGTCCATTAAGTCCCACAGTCACGAGATATAACAGTAAGTTGTTGCTTTAGGCACTTGGTACTGGGAGAGTTCGTCATGTACTGACAAGTAACCAGAAGATTACCATGGAACACCCCTGTGCCCCTATCCTTTCCAAGTTACCCAAGATCCTAAGCTGTTTATGAACAGCTTTTCTACCTACTTTTCCCTCTGCTTTGAGACTTTCTGTTCCAAACCTCAAGACTCACCATAACCATTACACTCTTAAAAGTTTCCTTTACTACTTTCCCTCCAAGTGCAACCCCAAGCTGAAGCTGACTCTATGGATGTATATATGTATATATGCTAAAAATGAGATGGTTAGACAGCATCACCGAATCAATGGACATGAGGTTGAGCAAACCCCAGGAGATAGTGAAGGACAGGGAAGCCTGGCGTGCTGCAGTTCATGTGGTCTTAAAGAGTTGGACATGGCGTAGCAACTGAACAAGAAAGGCAACAACAATTTATTTAACAAACACAAATAGCACTTTACTCAAATATTTAGCACATTCAGTCCCCTTATATCATTATTTTATAGATGAGGAAACTGAGGCAAAGAAAAGTTAAGGAACTTGTCTAAGACCACACAGCTGGTAATTGGAAGAGTCATGATTCAAACCCACAGAGTTTGACTCCAGATTTTGTGCCTGTAACCAGTACGGAATGCCTCTACCTGGAGCATTTCCCCTCCACTCCTTCCATTACTCAGTCCGAGCTCACTCTGCTCACCGCACAATGGACCAATAAACTGGGAGACGAAGTGTTTAGGCAAAGAATACTTTATTCAGAAAGCCAGCAGACTGAGAAGATAGCAGAGTATCCCTGAAAAACCATCTTATCAGGGTCTGGGATGCCAGTTTCTTTTATAGACCAGAGAAGGGGAGGAGATGAGGAAGTAAAGTTAAAAGAACATAAGCATTGCAAATATCCCCTGGAATGGCCAGCCTTTGGGAAAGATGTGTTAATTTATTCCCTCTTAGAGTCATTCACCGGTGGACAGGGTCAGGAGGGTTCCCTGAACAAAGACACTTTGGTTTAACATTCAAGCAGAGAGGCAGGGTTCTCCAGGCAGGCCATTATATAGACAGTATCATTTCTGTGAACAAAAGCAACAGGAACCAAAGGTTAGAGTAAAAAGACGCATCCAACATGGAGTCAAATTTGGCTTTTTCCTGCAACACTTCTAGAACTTCTCATGGCTGCCTTTGCTTTCCTGCCAGGCCTCAGCTCAAGAATTCATCATCTAAGTCAAATAGCAATTCTCCTCTGCCCCTCTCTCTCCGTGGGTCAAGTTCTATCTACCCTGCTTTTATTTTCTACCTAACATTTATGATAGTGAAAACAATCTTTTGAACAGTGAAAACAATTTCTTTTTGTCCTTCTTATTCCCCATTATATCCCCAGAATCTAGAGCATTTCTTCATGCATAGTAGGGCTTAATAAATATTTCCTGAAAGAATGAATGCATATACTTTCTGTCTTCTGCATTGTAACTGTGGACACAGATGAAATCAACTCAAACTTATCATTATCATTAGCAATTTGCTTCATAACCACTCACTACGGCAAGAGAGTAACATGAGTTTAGCCCATATCAGCATAACTCAGCCACTTCTGTTTATTTATTGGTGCCTGAATATATCTGAGTTCCTAAAAACATCCTGTAACTAATGAAGGACACTCTTTGCTGATACTTAACTGCTTCCTAGAAACTTTCTCAGAAAAACAAAGTGGTAGAAGTCTGCAGGATCTAAGTTATATTAAGACTGATACTGTAATGCCTGAGATCAATATTACCTAGAATAGTGGCGGTGGTTGTTTGAGTAATACAGAAGTTGTTCAAAGTAGGCTAAGATAAAAGCTGTAGAAAATTTAGGAAAACTGAGGATTCTCGGTTAGCAAGGTTTTTGTTTGTTTGCTTTTGCTTAAAAATTTAATTATGTGCTTTATTTATCTTCCTCTTCTATCAGCTTGCCTTTCTTCCTACTTCATTTCTCCCTTACTACAACCTCGTCACATCCACACTTCACTCCTCCTCCTCTCTTTCTTTCTTTCTTTCTTCCTTGCTACCTCATTGCACACCGTATTTGAGACAGGTCATTGTATATCTTTGTCCTCTTGCTAGGGATCTTATCTCTTAATTTCATGCTATCTCCTTTGTCCTTCCCAACAAGGCTTCAGGTAAGGCCCTCTTCTATCTTCCGTAGCCCAGCAGGACCTCAAACCTCCGTCTCCAGTCTCTCCTTCTTCTAATCCCACACTAAGCTTGTCACAAAAGCAATGACACCATGGTACAGATTTGATCTCACTATATTCTAGCATCTGGGATTCAGATTCCTATGCAGTGCTCACTCAGTCCATAATGGATTTATGAATAAACACTCTGTAGTCATTTCTTTGAGTTGTTTACCTACACACATCATTGTTTGTCTCTATTATAGTCACCATCATTGGAATCTACAAAGTTAAGAAACATTTCATTTATAAAATATCACATCAGTGAGGAAAGAATTCCCTGACCCGTGTGTATGACAGCTTAACTATGTCTATGGAATGAAGTGTCTGCTTCAAGCTGATGTCTTCAACAGTTGATAAGGGGGATTTCTTATCAGAAGGGTCTGAATGATGTTTGTTTTGCTTTTCCTGGTCAGTAGCATTGCCTCAACTCCTAGGTTTTAGCATCATAATCATCTTTTCCTCAGGGGAAAAATATATCATGTAGACTCGAACAATGCTCTACAGTTCTCCATACTTGGAAGATACTGTCTCCATGAGTCCTTAGAGTCAGTCCAGGTGTGTCCAAATGTCCATAGCAAGTGATTTGGGAACGAATAAAAACTCTGCCACAACCTCTGCTATGATTAATGCACATTATCTCTCAGCTAAACAAAACAAACTGAGAAAAAAATTTTTAGAATTAACAGGAAAGTTGCAAACATAATACAAGTGTTGCCTTATACCCTCATTCACTTTCCCTTATGTAAAGATCTTACACAGTCATAGTATAATTGTCAAGAATAGGATATTAATAGGTATGATATTAGTAAATAAGCAACAGTTCTTATTTGAACTTCACCAGTTTTCACTGATGTTCTTTTTTTTTTTTCTTTTTTATTTCTGTTCTGAGATCCATGACATGTAAAAGGCTTCCACTTAAATTCTGTCTTTTGCCCAAAATAAACTAACTTGGAGGATATTTGCAGTGACAGAGAGGGGTTTGCAGGTATTCATAAAGCAAATAATAGAGAGGAGCCAGACCCTGCCTGGTGATTACTGAGTGGATATGAACAGCAAGTGGCCTGTGGCACATCTTTAACTTTAGGCTTCTTAAATGTGCCTCTACTCTTTGGGAACTTTAAAAAAGAATCATATAAAGATAACATATTTGATAAGCTGAAGCCAAAGATTTTTCTTACTCTGCTAATGCTGCTGCTAAGTCACTTCAGTTGTGTCCGACTCTGTGCCACCCCAGAGGCAGCAGCCCACGAGGCCCCCCTCCCCGCCCCCCATCCCTGGGATTATTCTCACTGATTTTTCCCCCTCTGGAACAAGCACTTCTGAGCATTGTACAGTAATGCTCTCATGTAATCCCCCAGTTGTTATTAGAATCCTCATTTTACAGTAAGGAGAAGGATGCTTAGATATTATGTCATTTCTCAAAGTCATTCAACTTGTAGATGTTAAAGCCATCCTTGGAACCTAGGCCTTCTGATTCTAAAATGACACAACTCATCTTCCTCTGCTGCTTCCTCTCCTCCTCCACTTTCTTCTCTTTTTACCCAATTCAAGATAGATTTGAACTATGATTCAAGAAGGTGCATGTACCCCAATGTTCAAAGCAGCACTATTTACAATAGCCAAAACTTGGAAACAAGCAAAATGTCAATTGACAGATGAATGGATAAATAAGATATATATATATATAAAGAAGATATAGAAATATTTATTTATATTATATATAAATATATAATTATTTTAAAAAGATATATATATATGTGCATATATATATGGACTTCCCAGGTTGTGCTAGTGGTAAAAAATCTGCTTGTCAATGCAGGAGATGTAAGAGACATAGGTTTGATCCCTGGGTCAGGAAGATCCTTGGGAGGAGGGCATGGCAACATACTCCAGTATTCTTGCCTGGAGAATCTCCATGGACAGGGGAGCATGGCTGGCTACAATCCACAGGATCACGAGTTGGACAGAATTGAAGCAAATTAGCACACATATAATATAGATATATATACACACCAATAAACACACTACTTCTTATGGCTGAATACTACTTAGCCATAAACAAAGGATCAAAACAGTGCCATCTGCAACGACCTGAATGGACTTAGGGATTATCATACCAAGTGAAATAAGTCAGACAGAGAAAGACAAATGTCATATGACATTGCTTATATGTGGAATCTAAAAAAATTATACAAATAAACATATTTACAAAACAGAAACAGAGTCACAGACACAGAAAAAACTTGTGAATAGCCAAGAAGAAGGGGATGGATAAATTAGGAGTCTAAGGAAATGGCAACCCAACCCAGTGTTCTTGCCTGGAGAATCCCAGGGACGGGGGAGCCTGGTGGGCTGCCATCTATAGCGTCGCACAGAGTCGGACACGACTGAAGCGACTTAGCAGCAACAGCAGCAGCAGCAGGATTTAAATACATACTACTACATATAAAACAGGTAACCAACAAGGATTTACAGTATAGAAGAAGGAACTATGTTCAGTATCTTATGATAATCTGTAAGGGAAACGAATCTGAAAAAGAATGTGTGTGTGTGTGTACGTATATCACTTTGTTATACCCCTGAAACTAACACAACATTGTAAATCAACCATACTTCAATTTAAACAAGTAGATTAGGACTTCCCTGGTGGTTCAGTGGCTAAGACTCTGTGTTCCTAATGCAGGCGGCCCAAGTTTGATCCCTGGGCAGGGAGCCAGGTCTCACATGCTGCAGCTGAGTTTGCCCGCTGCAGCTAGTGTTCCTGTGTGCCCCAACAAAGATTAAAGATCTCATATGCTGCAACTAACACCCAGTGCAGCCAAATAAATTTTTTAAAAATTACAAAAAAAAAAAAAAGAATCTGCCAAAGAATTTAAAAACTAGATTAAAAAAAGATAAATATCGGAGTTCTAAGTCAAGACCACACTGACATAGTTTCAGTAAGAAGTATGAATGTATCCTCAGGATTTCTTAGGATGTAATGAACCTCACTGACAATCCATTAAGTAAAAAACTAAGCATTTAATAGAGTTTTGCCAATAAGGAAATGGAGGCGTAAGCACTGGGAACCAGGGAACACAGCCTGGTTCTGTCCTAGGATGCTCACAGATAGCAAAGGAGATGATGGTTAAGTAAATGACTAGAATTACAGGTGCAATAGTAGAGGTGAACGCAAGTTGCAGAAATGGAGAAACTGCCTTTACCGTAGCTAATAGACAGCTACAAGTGCCTAAATGTAAGAAAAAAAGATAAGGGATTTCCCTGGTGGTCCAGTGGTTAAGAGCCTTCCTTCCAATTTGGGGAACGTGAGTTGATCCCAGGTCGGGGAACTAAGATCCCACATGCCTCAGGGTAACTAAACCCACATGCAGCAATTAAGACCCAACAAAGCCAAAAAAACACGAAAGAGAGAGAGAAAAAAAAGTTGAATTAATCTATAATATATGATGGCTTCACAGCTAAAATAATTTCTGAACAAAATCTATACTATGTATAGATTTACTCTTACATTATTTCCAACTTTATGGAATGTTCAGAAACCTTAAAATGTCAGAAACCTTAAAATGTTCAGAAACCTTAAAATGGGTTGCCACGCTGTGGACGTTGAGGTTATGGACACCCCTCCCTTTAAAATATACCCCACAATCACAGTGCCTTTGGCCATAGTTGCTTCCTGTCTGATCTTGATATCACAACTCTTCTAAAAGTTTTCATCGTTATCTGAGCCGCCCTTAGCAGTCAGGATTATTTGAAAGAGCCCTTCCTCGTCAGAACAGGGCCCCGGCTTGGAGGCCTAATCAGCAGGAAATTGATCTCTTGTGTCTGTCACAGAAGTATGAAGCTCTGCACGGTGCAGTGTCGTGTTACGGGTGCAGGTGCATTGCTGAAATGATGTGCTGATGGCCAAGGGGTGAGGAAGCCCTGTTCGCTTTCACAGCTGAAGACAGAAGTGTTGCAAAGACAAGGAGGAGAACTGGCATGCTTCACATACCTCAGTGTTGAAAACAATCAGAGGTGGGGGAATGGGAGGAAAATCAAATTTCTATGAAGAGATGTCAGCAGTAAATTTAATGCAGGTGCAATATTCTCCAAACAAAGGACATTTTGTTTCTACCTTCTGTGGCTCTCTGAAAACTGGCCCCGGCCTCCTCCCTGCTGTGTGTTTTTCTTTTTATCAGTGTAAGGTAGATTAAAATGTCGATACCCTTCCTAGGCAAAAGTATTTTTAATGTTCTTAGTACAATTGTTGAAGAAGTATTAACTTCCTTCAGAAGTAACCTTCTGGGTGTGTAACAGAGCTTTCTCTACTCTAAGGTTCAATTACTTTGTTAAGCTTTGTGCTTTCCTGATTGCTTCCATATATTACTGTGACATACTTTTTACCATTTGTTTGCCTTTGAATCTATAATAGAGAAAATAAAAATTTTAGAAAGAAAAAGAAGAAATTAAAAAATGAAAAGCCAATCATTTACTTAGCTAAAATAGCAATTTTATCACTTAAGAATAACAAAAATCCCTATAAAATAAAGAATATTTTATGAGACATACACAGAGGTGCAAGTTATTCACCCTCCCTTATTTAAAGGCTGTCATAGACAGAGTGATTGCAGAGCAATCAAGAGGTGTGACTTTCTGATTGGTTTTACTTGGTGATTGCCTAGTGATTTGTTAGACTCCACTCGATAATAGTTCACCAGAGAAGGATTTCCTGTGTCACTAATGGAGCTTAACTTCAGGCTTTACCTGACTTTGTGAGAGGCCTTAGCAAGCCATTAGAGGTATTTCAAGCTTTCTTGTGTAGTGACTCATTTTATTGGGGTTACATAAGGGATATATCATGGATGTCATGATGTTATTTCTCCGGGTGAACCAACACAGAAGGCCGGTTCCTTTACCAGGACAGCTAGCAATAATTGAACTACACGTGGACGTGACCGCAAATGCTATACTACATTCATAAAATTTCTAAAATGTGTGAAATCAAGACATTTCAATTCCAGTTGACTACCCTTTCTTATTCCAACATTTCCTGTCAAGCTCACACCACCTGCCCTTTCCCACTTTCCATCCCAAGTGGAAGTAATATTTCAGAAGTTGGGAAAGTTGGGGATATGGTGTTATGGCTTATGGTCACTTCTGTGTACTGTTAAGTCATTGCTAGCTGTCCTGGTGTTAGCATTCCTACTGCCTACTATGCCAGTACACCCAAGAGTAATAATGTGACCACATCGATAGCTTGTCACTTAGTGTCTCCAGCTAAATGAATCACTACACAAGAACGCTTGATATGCCCTCTACATCTGCAGTTCATATGTGACAGAAACTTGATAGTTTCCAAGCTTGATATCAACCTAAACATTTAAACAATATTATCAATACCAGGTCGTGTAACTGAAAAACAACTTTTCTAAAGTATCAGTTCAGTTTAGTCGCTCAGTCATGTCCAACTCTTTGTAACCCCATGAATCACAGTACGCCAGGCCTCCCTGTCCATCACCAAATCCTGGAGTTCACCCAAACTCATGTGCATCGAGTCGATGATGCCATTCAGCCCTCTTGTCCTCTGTCATCCCCTTCTCCTCCTGCCCCCAATCCCTCCCAACATCAGTGTCTTTTCCAATGAGTCAACTCTATGCATGAGGTGGCCAAAGTATTGGAGTTTCAGCCTCAGCATCAATCCTTCCAATGAACACCCAGGACTGGTCTTTAGGATGGACTGGTTGGATCTCCTTGCAGTCCAAGGGACTCCCAAGAGTCTTCTCCGGCACCACAGTTCAAAAGCATCAATTCTTCAGTGCTCAGCTTACTTCACAGTCCAATTCTCACATCCATACACGACCATTGGAAAAACCATAGCCTTGACTAGAAACCATAGCATGGACCTTTGTTGGCAAAGTAAATCTCTGCTTTTTAATATGCTATCTAGGTTGGTCATAACTTTCCTTCCAAGGAGTAAGCATCTTTTAATTTCCTGGCTGTGATCACCATCTGCAGTGATTTTGTAGCTCAAAAAAATAAAGTCTGACACTGTTTCCACTGTTTCTCCATCTATTTCCCATGTAGTGATGGGACCAGATGCCATAATCTTAGTTTTCTGAATTTTGAGCTTCTAAAGTATAAATAATAACAAATTTATTTTTAAAAAATCAATGCTGCAAGAGAAAAAGACTGAATTATCTCCTTGGTGTTTCTATAGAAAATATTACAAAATGATCATAGCAAAACATTTTGTTCAACTGTCACCACATAGGGTGTTCAGTTCAGTTCAGTCGCTCAGTCGTGTCCGACTCTTTGTGACCCCATGAATCGTAGCACGCCAGGCCTCCCTGCCGTGAACTCCCGGAGTTCACTGAGACTCACGTCCATCGAGTCAGTGATGCCATCCAGCCATCTCATCCTCTGACATCCCCTTCTCCTCTTGCCCCCAATCCCTCCCAGCATCAGAGTCTTCTCCAATGAGTCAGCTCTTCACATGAGGTGGCCAAAATACTGGAGTTTCAGCTTTAGCATCACTCCTTCCAAAGAAATCCCAGGGCTGATCTCCTTCAGAATGGACTGGTTGGACCTCCTTGCAGTCCAAGGGACTGACTCTCAAGAGTCTTCTCCAACACCACAGTTCAAAAGCATCAATTCTTCGGCGCTCAGCCTTCTTCACAGTCCAGCTCTCACATCCATGTTGGCCATGTACAAACCAAGGCTGTTATGTTAGGGAAAGTAGTGTGAGCAATTAAGAAAGGTGGGATCTGCCTTTCTTTTCTCTTCTTTGAGCCAAGTCCTACCAGAGATAAACGAGTCAGAATGTGATCAAACCATCTGCAAGCAAGAGATGGATTAACAAAGTAACTGGGCGGAGAGACACACTTCCTGCAGATGACCTGGAAACAAAGTTGAGTGAAATTCTCATGGTTTGAACCTTGGAGGCTAGAAAAAGCTAAGGTCTTCTCCATCTTAAATGGAGGATGGCTTAGAAGAGGAGGTCTCAGATTGGTACCTGGGGTCTTGAGCACATCCCTTCTACAAAAGTTCTGTGCCAAATACAGGGGGAAATTATTAGAAAAAAAAAAAAAAAAATTGTTACTCTAAATGTTTGTATCCCCTTCCAAGATTGTTTCTGATTACCTCAAGGCACTGACCAGGAGGACTGTAGGAAAATGGTCAGGTCACAGAAGCCAGTAGATAAAAGACTTAATGCATAAAACTATGTCTACATAAGGTCCTTGGCTATTATTACTCAGAGATACGACTGGAGCAAAGAGTCTGAAAGCCCACTAAAGGTCTGAAGGACCAATCTTATCTAAACAAACATCCTGAGACAGGACAAGATCTGCATGTGACTATTCAACTCCCAAAGCAATCCTTGGACTCTGAACCGCACTAAAAGCACAGGTAGCCTGAAGGTTGCAGAGCAGAGACCCGAAAGATTTCTCAAAGTACCTAAACTGGGACAAAAAGGTGAGGCAAACAAGCTGCAGTCCTTCTCATCAGGATCCGATATAAGTCCTGAGATATGGCTTCACTTTTTTACCACATGTAAATTTTTATTGCAACTAATGCTTTTCCTACTCCACCATAATATACTGAAGGTTTTGCAAGCGGATAACTAGATTATGGGCACTAGTGGTAAAGAATCTGCTTGCCAATGCAGGAGAAATAAGAGACTTAGTTTGGTTCCTAGGTCAGGAAGATCCCCTGGAGTAGAAAATGATCTACTCAAATATCCTTGCCTGGAAGATTCCATGGACAGAGGAGCCTGGCTGGCTACAGTCCATGGGGGTCTCAAAGAGTCAGACATGACTGAGCACGCATGCAAGAATATTCTGCCAGTTGTTATTGTTTAGTTGTTAAGCTGCATCCAATGAGAAGAAAAAGAAAGACTGGGTCTCATGTGGTGTTCTTGGCTACTGTATCAGCCTTGTCTACTCCTCCCCAGACCTGCAAGAGCAACATCAGCCCCTCAGTTAATTAAACCTCTGTTGGAGTTTCTGTTACTTGCAGTCAAACTCATTTCTAACTGATACAAAGTGAAAGCAACTCTTTCTGTCCTAGTCTCAATAAAGATTTCATGGACTAAGAAGGCATGAAAAGGAGTGGAAGAAAAGAGCAATAAAGTAATGCTGTATTTTTGTATAAATAAATACAATAAAGTAATGTGTATTTTTGAGAATCCCAGGATGGACCTCCCCCAAGGTAAATGTGGGGATTCAAGTGAAGATGGAAGCTCTTGCTAGATTTCTTTTATATCCCCATGAGTTAGACACCATTTTGCCAGTATCATAAACATAACTTACAAGAATGCTCAATATAAATATTACAGGAAGACAAAGTATTAGTGAAAGTGTTGGTTGCTCAGTCATGTCTGACTCTTTGCAACCTCATGGACTGTAGCTGGCCAGGCTCCTCCGTCCTTGGAATTTTCTAGGCAAGTATACTGGAGGGGGTTGCCATTCCCTTCTTCAGGGGATCTTCCTGACCCAGGGATCAAACCTGGGTCTCCTGCAGTGCAGGAAGATTCTTTACCATCTGAATCACCAGGGAATCCCTATGGGGTAGAGGGAAAGTGGGGACTACTACCGTTCTAAACTTTTACTCCATTCAAGGTAAAAATACATCCTGTGGTGGGGGGATGGATAAATTAGGAGTTTGGGATTAACATACATATACATACACACACACACACACACACACACACACACACACACACTCCTATATACGAAATAGCTAACCAACAAGGACCCTCTGTATAGCTCAGGAAACTGCTCAATAGTTTGTAATAACCTATAAGAGAAAAGTATCTGAAAAAGAGTATCCGTGTGTATGTATGTATATAGCTGAATCACTGAGCTATACACCTGAAACTAAAACAACATTGCAAATCAACTCCATGGGATTTTCCAGGCAAGAGTGCCGGAGTGGATTGCCATTTCCTTCTCCAAGGGATCTTCCGGACCCAGGAATCGAACCCGGGTCTTCCTCATTGCAGGCAGACGCTTTACCGTCTAAGCCACCAGGGAAGCCAGTAAATCAACTATACTTCAATTAAAAAATACAACCTGTGACATGATAGAAGATTTTTCTCATTGTTTCGGTGTATTTTCAGTTCTGTTCAGTTCAGTCACTCAGTTGTGTCTGACTCTGTGACCCCAAGAATTGCAGCAGGCCAGGCCTCCCTGTCCATCACCAACTCTCGGAGTTTACCCAAACTCATACCCATTGAGTCGGTGATGCCATCCAACCAATTCATCTTCTGTTGTCCCCTTCTTCTCCCGCCATCAATCTTTTCCAGCATCAGGGTCTTTTCAAATGAGTCAGCTCTTCGCATCAGGTGGCCAAAGTATTGGAGTTTCAGATTCAACATCGTCCTTCCAATGAACACCCAGGACTGATCTCCTTTAGGATGGACTGGTTGGATTCCTTGCAGTCCAAGGGACTCCCAAGAGTCTTCTCCAACACCACAGTTCAAGAGCATCAATTCTTTGGTACTCAGCTTTCTTTACAGTCCAACTCTCACATCCATACATGACCACTGGAAAAACCATAGCCTTGACTAGACAAACCTTTGTTGGCAAAGTAATGTCTCTGCTTTTTAATATGCTGTCAGGTATATTTTACATCTGTTCAAATCAATTGGTTGAGACCTGCCAAGTATGAGTAGCTTGTTTAAGCACAAGTAGTACTAAAGCACTCAATCCCAAGTGGGAAAAGGCAAGAATAAAATAAACTACCCCCTTTTCAGTGAAGAACATATATAGTTGAAAGAAGTACTACAAGGGACATTTGAAGTGAAATCAGTTAGTAGTGTCACATGCCTATAGTGTCTCACTCTGAAAATATCCCTTAAGAGTTAAATGAAGCTGGAACCACATTCCAAAAACCCAGTTGCAATAGCTGCTCTCTGAGCCTCTTCTGCAGAGAGGAAAGAAAATAAGTTTTAATTAAATTGTATTAATTGGTTTAGCTGATCTGGAAATAGAGAAAGAGCTCTGCTCTAATTTTGTTTGTTGGCTCAAGTCCACTTATCCTTGACATGAGAATAAAGGAATGAAGCAATAAAATGCCTACAAATGCCCTGGTAGAGACTTTTAAACTGTCTAAGGTTAAAGACTGATGCTATCTCAGAGATGAACTTAAAATTCTGTTGCCAACTCAGAGAAGTCAGAAGTGCAAGCAAGAAAAGAGTGTGATTAAAAACTCTACTTCCTTAAAGCTCTGCAAAGCAGCAAAGAAAAAGCAGGCATTCTTCCCATAATAGTGAGCACTTGTTATAAAGAAAAGGAGAAGGTTGTGAAAGCGTCAGGGTATAATGACCTTATTTCAGGCCACTCGGCGTAAATGTTCGTATATAAGGTAACTGGGATTTCTAACTGAGTGAGGCTTTACAGTTTGATGTTGCTCTGTGCAAAATACATTTTATTAATACTTAAAACCATATTTGAATCCATATTCCTGCTTGTGTTTCAGGATTCTTAATCAGTATTATTCTTTAGAGATATTATTTTAAAGATTTAATGCTAAAACAACCTACTTTTTTCTTTTGCTTCCAAGTTCCTACAAACTAAAATTTGAATATAATCACAACTACTAGAAATAGTTCTTCAAACGGCAACATTTTATGACACATAGAAGATCCTCTGTAAGAACAGTTTAAATTTTGTTGTCTAGAAGAAATTTCCTTGAAAGTTGGTATGGAAAAAATATAGATGGGATGATAAGTCTGCTATGGATTAGATATTTGTATCCTCCCAACATTCATGTGATGAAGCCTTAACCCCATAATTATGGTATTTGGTGATGGAGCCTTTGTGGGATAATTAGGGTTAGTTGAGGTCATAGGGTGAGGCCCTCATAATGGTATTAGTGCCCTTATAAAAAGAGACACCAGAGAGCTTGTTCCCTTCCCCAAATCCCCTGACCTTCTCTCCCGCCTCTCTCTCTCCACCACGTGAGGACAAGGTAAGAAGATAGCCAGAAAGAGAGCTCTCAAGCTTATAATAAAAACCAACCATACTGTCACTCTAGTCTAAAACTTCTAGTCCCCCAAACTGTGAGAAAATAAGTATTTATTGTTTAACCAACACAGTCTATAGTATTTTGTTATGGCAGCCTAAACTGACTACTACAAAGTCAGTGGGGAAAAAATTAAAAGACATCATTTCTAATAGAATGTTTATAGAAATGAGGTTCTATCTCTGATTTTTGGTTTTAATCCATACTGGAGCTCTGAGAGTTGTCTGATTATTAATCTTTGACTGTTCCTTGTCACAATCCTGCATCATCATGCATTTTTCCTATAGTATGACAACAGCTGAAAGCAAACATCTAAATGTCAGTGATGTAAGCAGGCACTAAATGTATATTTCCCATCTGTCCTGCGTGTTAGAACAAACTGTGTCTCCAAAACTCAACTAGAATATCTCTAGAAAGAACTATATTTGCTGTTTCCCTTCCACTGGAAGGCCCATGTATTTGTGCTCCAAGAATTGTAGCCAAATGATGGTATGATTGACAATGAGTTTTCCACCAGGGAGAGGAGTGGTGATGGCCATTGGAGGGGATATAACTCTGGAGAGGGACCAGTGCTTAACTGGATGGAGAAATTGACTCAGGGTGGGGCTTGGAGTAAGGGAAGAAGAAGGAGGAATTAATACACGAAAGGGCCAGAGCTTCCTCTCGTTTTCCCTGTCTAGATCCACTCAGCCATTTATCTGAGTTTTCTCCCTCCCCTTTGAGCACCTGTCTGACCGTAACACACACATAATTACACACTTAGTTTCAAAAGCTGAAATGCCTGGGTTTGGAAAATTCTGACATACAGCATCATACAGAATGCTCACCTGGATGCAACTTTTTACTCCTTTCCCAACTATAATATCTTATTTTCTAATAAGACTGGTTAAAGACTTCAGTGATCAAAGATGACCATTCCTTGCCCCCTCCACTACAGTGAATAGTTCCTGGAGGCAGTTCTCAGGTGGGTCCCCAAGAGTGAGGTCCTAGAAATAGAGTTGAGAGTTACCAGTCCTGACAGGCTCCTCTATGCAGCCTCCTCTGCATATTATACCATGTGATAATATTACATGGTCAGCACTAGAACTTTTAATTCTATCACCTCTTATGGGGTGGAGAAAAGAAACATTTAGTGTCATAGTATGTCCTTTTCCTTCTTTCCTGGGGGGTAAACCCTTATAGGAAATTGAAGATTTCTTCCAAATATATTTAAAGCAATTACTTCTGTAAGCAAGTTTCTAATTCTAGGATAAATGCTCTTCCTTCCAGATCATTTGATCCTCTGGGAGAGCAGAAGGATGAAAACCCAAATGCTGATGTTTCCCCAATGACCTTCCTGCTGTGAACTTGTGCCAATATTCTTTGCTGTGGAGTGATGACACTTGCCCTCTTTCCCTCCTACCCAGGGCCAAGGGTCAGCTTCTAAAGGTACAGGAAATATTCACAAAGTCCCTTGGCATCTCAACTTCATTTTTAATGTGAATGTCCTTTTTAAAGAGACTTTACTGCTAAGTTTATCAAAATAATACCTTCATGTGCTAGTCATTTACTGTTGTTGTTTAGTAACTAAGTCGTGTCTGACTCTTTTGTGACCCCATTGACAATAGCCCGCTATTGTCCATAAGATTTTGGATAAATCTGTCCATAGGATTTTCCAGGCAAGACTACTGACATGGGTTGCTATTTCCTCCTCCAGGGGATCTTCTCAATCCAGGGATTGAATCCACATCTCCTGCATTGGCAGGCAGATTCTTTACACTGAGCCACGTAGCAAATTACTCCCAAACTGAGCAGTTTAAAATAACATACATTTATTATCTCATTTTTGGATGGAGTGGTGGATGGAAATTGGGAATCTGGATACAGCCTAGCTGGGTCCCCTGCTTCATATCCTCTAACAAGACTATAATCAAAGCCTCAGTCCAGATCTCATCTGAAGACTTGACTGAGGTTTATCCACTATGAGTCTTAGTGGTATGGTAGCCTTTGTCTTCTCACCGCATTTTGCCCGAGGCCCCCTGTCCTTTGTGGGCTACAGACTGGAGGTTCCTCCCAGTTCCTGGTGCAATGGGCTCTTCCCATGTGGTAACTTGCTTATCAAAGCACACAAGTCAAGAAGGTGATGGAAAAAGTTTTCTACCAAGACAGAAGTTACAGTCTTTTGTGATCTTATTATGAAAGTGACAACCCCTCATCTTGGCTATATTGCATTGCTTAGAAGTAAGTCTTGCCCACATTTAGGAAGAGTAGATTATTGGAAGCTGTGCATTCCAGATGTAGGAATGCTCAGGGGTCATCTTAGAGGCTGCTTTTCATACCAATTTTTAGAGAAAATGTAGAAGGCGCAGAAAAATTAGATGATCAGTGTAACCAAAAATCAACCACCCACATTTTTGATACTTCTTGTTGTTCTAGTCTTGGCTTCCATGCAAATGGTTAATAAAACTTAATGATCACCACAATCTACACCATAAATTCAGCTTTTTAAAAAAAAGTTATTTCTAAGTTTTATAGCTAATTAACTTTACCTAAATTAAATTATTTACTTCAGTGTATAGACGTTTCTATATTATTACAGCACTCTCTCTTTTGCATTAAAGTCCATCAGGTTTATTGTTATTTATTTAAACATTCTTTTGATTTTGGAATTTTCTCATTATTTCTCTATTATAAATAAGAATACTGAGCATCTTTATGAACTCATTTTTTCCTCTGTAGTTTGGAATTCTCATCTAACGGATTCTTAGAAGTAGCATATAAAAGTTAGGGTTATGTTAAAAACGTGGGATAAATATTCAGAGTATTTTCCAATATTCCTACTAGTAAAATAATATGGTAGCAACTAATAGATGACACTTCAGACAGATCTTTGATGTAAGGGAGATACTAAAAGGGGTAAATTGGGAGAAAGTTCACTGGAAGAAATGGAAACAAGTGAGAGTCAGAGTTTAACACGATGACAGTTTGCTTTAGAGAGACTGAGTAGACGGGGGGAAATGACCACTAAACTAATGAAGAGATAATGGATGGGATGCCGACACAGTCATCTTTTGGTGTCTCCAGGATATTGGGTCCAGGACCCTTGTCAATACCATTTGCAAATGCTCAAGTCCCTTGTATAAAATGGCATAGCACAGTCAGCCTTCTGTGAGTTCTGCATTCATGATCCAACCAACCATCAGTATGGAGGGCTGACTGTATCGTAAGAAAATGGACAAGAGAAAGGATGATAATGGGGAAGGATGGGTGGGTGATCCAGGTAAAGACTCAGGGATGGGTCAATATGTCTGACAATCAGCTATTGGTGAAAAAGTGGGCCCACTCTGTCACTGGGACAGATCAGAAGCCTAACTACTAGGTCTGCTGCTGCTGCTGCTGCTGCTGCTGCGTCACTTTAGTCATATCCAGCTCTGTGCAACCCCATAGATGGCGGCCCACCAGGCTCCCCCATCCCTGGGGTTCTTCAGGCAAGAACACTGAAGTGGGTTGCCACTTCCTTCTCCAATGCATGAAAGTGAGAAGTGAAAGTGAAGTCGCTCAGTTGTGTCTGACTCTTAGCGACCCCATGGACTGCAGCTTACCAGGCTCTTCCATCCAGGGGATTTTCCAGGCAAGAGTACTGGAGTGGGGTGCCATTGCCTTCTCCGAACTACTAGGTCTAGAAAAGGTTAATTTGATGTTGATTAATCTGAAATATTAGTAGTTAGTAGTTTAGCACTAGCGCTCCTTCAATTTCCCTCAATAATAAAAAAATTGTTCTAACATTTATAATTCTGCTGAGCCTGTTAATGGAATTTAATTAGAGAGTTGCAGAATGGGGGTTTGGGAGCAATCTGAGACTTTTAGCATCATTTAGGATCACTTTGCTTGATGTGGATAAAAAAGCTGTGAAGTGGGGGAAAAAATGAGTGCTCCAAGGAGTGTGCAAAATTTTATAAATTAGAAGGAGAAAATTATCTAATTATTTAGAAATTTAATTTAATCATGTTCTTGTGCATATTAAAAAAATCTTTTATCTTAATTTGAGGAATAATAAAGAAAAAGAAAATATCTACCTATATATGTTGATTTTGCACAAAACATTATTATGAAATTTGTCCCTGGGCCAAAGAAAGGGAAACATTCTATTTAGTGTGTTTAGGGTTCAGATGGAAAGTATGTTTTGACTCAAACTATAGCAAGAATCAAAAATAACTTTATGTGTTGGTCAATAAGATCTAGGTACAAGAATAATTCACTTTATTAAATTTAACCTAGACAGCATATTAAAAAGCAGAGACATCACTTTGCCAACAAACGTCCATCTAGTCAAAGCTATAGTTTTTCCAGTAGTCATGTACAAATGTGAGAGTTGGACCATAAAGAAGGCTGAGCACCAAAGAACTGATGTTTTCAAACTGTGGTGCTGGAGAAGACTCTTGAGAGTTTCTAGGACTGCAAGGAGATCAAACCAGTCAATCTTAAAGGAAACCAACTCTGAAGATTCATTGGAAGGACTGATGCTGAAGCTGAAGTTCCAATACTTGGGCCACCTGATGGGAAGAACTGACTCATTAAAGACCCTGATTTTGGGAATGAATGAGAGCACAAGGAGAAGGGGGTGACAGAGGATGAGATGGTTGATGGCATCACCTACTCAATGGACATGGGTTCAAGCAAACTCCGGGAGATAGTGAAGGACAGGGAAGACTGGCGTGCTACAGTCCATGGGGTTGCAAAGAGTTGCACATGACTGAGTTATTGAACCACAACCAAGAGCAATTGTGGCAATAATAATTAGAATTTCACTTCTCTCCAAATAGATCTTTGGTAGAGAAAATAAAGCACTTGTAGAAGAGCCCCCATGCTTCACTGGAGAGGGATCAGTGATGAGTCAACTTTGCTGGGAGGAGCAGGGCAGCATGATAAAAGGACTGAGGCTGGAGTGTGGGATTCCAGCCATGGCATTTGGATGTGCCGCAGGGAGACTCAATGCTACTCTTTCATCTCTCCCTGGGACAGGAAATGGGGGAACCGCATAACTGAACTCTGGTCCAAGAAAGGCCAATAATATCACATTCAGAATTCTCCCATTCACCCCACAGGGAAGAATGCCAGTTCATGGGGGTATCCTCCTTTGGACTTTGGATGGGAGAATGAAAGGTAGGTATTTGGTTCTATTTCTTTGCTGTTCCCCAAACTCAAATAGAGAAGGCAATGGCACCCCACTCCAGTACTCTTGCCTGGAAAATCCCATGGGCAGAGGGGCCTGCTGGACTGCAGTCCATGGGGTCGCTAAGAGTCGGACACAACTGAATGACTTCACTTTCACTTTTCACTTTCATCCATTGGAGAAGGAAGTGGCAACCCACTCCAGTGTTCTTGCCTGGAGAATCCCAGGGACAGGGGAGCCTGGTGGGCTGCTGTCTATGGGATTGCACAGAGTTGGACATGACTGAAGCGACTTAGCAGCAGCAGCAGCAGCAACCCAAATAAGTAAACTTGTTATTGTTTGTAGGGACCTGTCCTAAAGACTGCTCAGCTTGGCAGAAATCTGTTTGTGGGAGCCTGCTATAAAGATTGTTTAAATGGTAGAAGCCTGTGTGGGGGTGGATCAGGAAGAAGTAACTAGAGCATCTATAAAATACTCTTCCTAGTTCAGAGGTCAAGTATACAGCAATTCATATCAGGAACTTGGACTTTACGACAAAGACAAAAGAAAATGGCTACACAAACAAATCTCCTTATGTAAGCTAGCTGGATATTGTGAGCAAAAATTGAAGTGTAGGCTGATTATTATTCTGGAATTTTAATAGGATCACCTAGTAAATGTTGTTATTATAGAGCACTAATTACATAATACTGGTAGACTGCCTGCAAAGTCACTTCAGTCATGTCAGACTCTGCCAGCCTGTGGACTGTAGCCTGCCAGCCTCCTCTGTCCATGGGATTCTTCAGGCAAGAATACTGGAGTGGGTTGCCATGCCCTTCTCCAGGGGAACTTCTTGACCTGGGGATGGAACCCTCGTCTCCTGAGTCTCCTGCATTGAGGGTGGATTCTTTACTACTGAGCCCCCAGGGAAGTCCAATATTAACAGGACTAGAGAGTGAAAACAAAATGAGGAAGGTGGACCAAATGATGTCCAGAGATAATTCACATCTGCTGCTGCTGCTAAGTCATTTCAGTCGTGTCCAACTCTGTGCGACCCCACAGACGGCAGCCCATCAGGCTCCCCCGTCCCTGGGATTCTCCAGGCAAGAACACTGGAGTGGGTTGCCATTTCCTTCTCCAATGCATAAAAGTGGAAAGTGAAAGTGAAGTCACTCAGTCGTGTCCGACTCTTAGTGACCCCATGGACTGCAGCCCACTAGGGTCCTCTGTCCATGGGATTTTCCAGGCAAGAGTACTGGGGTGGGGTGCCATTGCCTTCCCCGAATTCACATCTTATAATAGCTTTATTTCTATGCATGAATGAAGAAAGAAATTACACATTAAATTCACAAGTGTAGAAAAAGATTAACTAAGAAAGGTAAGTTACATTGTAGAAAAACATATTTAAAATGGAAACTTTTTAGATAAATGTAAACTATTAAGGTGACTTCTGTCTGAAGCTCCTAACCAGTGCCTTAAGAACTACTAGTAATGCTGATTTGAATGTGAAAAAAATGTCCCAAATACCACCATGCTTACATATGCCATGACCTAGAGTCATTGCTGTCTTATTTCTAGTATGTGGTCTTCTTTAGGAGAGATTCTGTGTCATATGCTATGCTCTGCTATGCTAAGTCACTTCAGTCGTGTCCGACTCTGTGTGACCTCACGGACGGCAGCCCACCAGGCTCCCCCGTCCCTGGGATTCTCCAGGCAAGAACACTTGAGTGGGTTGCCATTTCCTTCTCCAATGCATGAAAGTGAAAAGAGAAAGTGAAGTCGCTCAGTCATGTCCGACTCTTAGCAACCCCATGGACTGCAGCCTACCGGGCTCCTCTGTCCATGGGATTTTCCAGGCAAGAGTACTGGAGTGGGGTGCCATTGCCTTCTCCACGCTGTGTCATAAGGCATCCCTAATGTCAAATTTCATGCTTGATAAAATTTTATTAAATGAACATTTTCATAAATAATCTTTAATGCTATATGTTATTCAAACTACATATATTCCTGATCCAGTTTGTCAGATAAATATTTTGTTAAACTTAATCCTTACTAGGAGCTTTTCTCAGTCTTCATTTTTTGGCACAGAATTCTCAGAGTCTAAATGAGAAAAGCATTCTCCGCGTGGCTTGAGAACAATTGCATTGCACCTTTCCTAATATCTAAGCTTGACTAATTCTCACATGTATCTCAGAAATATGAATAACATCTTCATGCAATTCATATAAGACACAGATGATAGGTATCATTATTTCTGTTTTAACGACAGATTTTGAGGTTAAGGTGACTCATGAACAGCTGAGCAGCCAGTCAGTAGGAGAAACCAAAATAGAACGGAAACGCCTCCACTGCCAGCCCCACGCTCCAACCTCCAGAGCAACCTCCTCAGGGGATTGGAGCGTGATGCGCCTGGAAGGGAACCGTGCAGCCTTCCTTCAAGTTGATGAGCTGCAGGAGGAAAAGCTGGCCATCCCCCATGAACGAGCACAACTCACACTCCATCTAACAGATAAAATTGGAAGACAAGAAGAACTCAGAAAAGCGAGCCCTTGAAACATAGAGCTCATTTTATTTGGAGGAAAATGATTCATTTTCTAAACAGAATAATTTTTACATCCCGGAAAATGTCACCGTAAAAGGCCAACGACCTTATGTGTTATGCCTAGCCTGCTTTACCCTTTGTCAGGGGAAAAATATTTTATTAGATGGGTTTCTCTGATTCTTTTTATGTACACAAGAAAAGAATAGTAAGGCATGCTTCCATTGCAGGTTACATAGAATGAAATTACTTTTAAAAAATCAGTGATGGAATATAACAGGTGTCAGTCTTTGATTTGCAAACAAATTATTCTTGGAATTCTTAAGGAGCTTAAGAATGTTCTTAGAATACTTAAGGAGCTTAAAGGTAATTTTTAAAATGTTTTAAAAATATTAACAGTCATCCTGTGTCCACAAGAAAAATGGCCCTGAATGGATGAATTAAAAATGATATAATCTGTAATGTGTTTGATAAGGTTAAGATGCACTCCTCCCTGCTCCATCCAATTCAAATAATCCTGTAGTCCAATGCAAATATGAGCTTCCAGTAACCAGTCAGTCCTTTCCCTACACCTCTGTAACAGGAGGCATGCATGTCTATCATATTTACTGAGGCTGCTTTCATAATTCCAGTGGGCAGGGTTCTAGGAGAAATTTTAAAACTTTTCCTCTCGACTGAATTCTTTTTTTTCTTTTTTTTTTTTTTTGCCATAGTACTATAGCTTACAGCAACCCACAACTCACAAAGAGGAGGAAAAGATGGTTACTAAAACTTTTGCTTAATTCACCAGAGAATTTCTAATACTATTACTGCCCATCCTATACTCAAATTATTATTGAATCATTCCCCACAGCCTTACATCATTGGTCCTACTTGCTCGCTTTTCTCTGCTGTACACTACTGCCTGTGGTTTTGTTTATAATCACTCATTTCTCCTCTAAAGTTAAACTTCTAGAATTTATGTTCTCCGGTCTGACTATCCCAGCTCCTCTGAAAAAACAAGCATGAATGTGAAGCAGTCAAGCCATTAGATATAAAGAGAGGAGGCTGTGAAAGAGATAAATAAAGTACACCAGGCACGCAAAATTCACACTTGGCCACAAGGAACAGCCTGAGTCTGATAGAAGGACTTCAGCCAAAACAGAAGGTTCTTGTGGTGAGGCGGCTGATACGGTCAGGCTGGAAAAACCTCTCCACTTCTTCCTGTGGGCACCTGAATTCCACAGGCTTGCAAATGGCAAAGTCACTGAATAACGACTCCTTAGAGTTTTTTGTGTGTTCGTTGGAGGCCTTGAACATGGCATGTGGCTCAGAACATGATGATTTCAGTTCCTTGAGCAAACTCAGATAAAATAAGAGGGGGAGGGAAATATTTCCCTGCTTATCCTGGACACTGTCCCATGAAAGCGAGGCAGTACAGTCAAGGAAAGTTTTCTGAGGAGTGTTAATAAAATGTGACACTATTCCAGTGTAATCGAGCTAGTAGGAGGGTCAATGGCCGCCAATGGCTTCACACACTGTTTGATGTGGACAAGCTAAGGAGCCACGAAGACAGACACACTGCCTTACTCTTTGGATAAACCCAGTGGAAAGATTATATTTGGCCAATGAGTCCCTTTGAAAAACTCTGTATCTACACAAAATTTGATAGTGATATACTTCTCCCTGGAAGCTATGAATATAGTATGGAGCCTGAGAAATCATCATAAGTTTAGTTAAGATTAAGGCTAGACCTGAGAGAGGTTGGCTAAAGCTTGAGTAACTCCAGTGCAGGAAAAGGATTCTTGGGGTCCTTCTTTGACTTTGTGATTTTGCCCTGTGCAGTTTTGCCTAACCTAAGATTTTGCACAACTAACACAGTACTGGCTGTGTACTCTCATTTCTGCCCACTGAAATGGGGAATTTGATGAAGTGTCAAACACATGCCAGTGTTAGACAGAAGCCAACCTTCAGGATGAAATGTTCTCTGGGAAATAAAGCTAGAAATGTTCACTCTGGTATCCATAATCCCCCTGAGAGGATCTAGGATGTGTCTCAGCAGATCTCAGATCTTATATGCCAAGTGATAGCATAATATTCACAAATGGGTGCAGGATCCCAACCTGTTAAGACTCAGCATCTAGAATCTTATTTCATTTTTACCTTTTATTGTTTCTTTTTTGCCCCCTTACCAATTTTTTTTCCCAAGGATATGCTATTATTTCTTCCACTATCATTGCTTCCCCCATTCAGTTCAGTCTACTCCCATAAATGCTCATCTTCCACGCTTTCATTCACTTATTGATTCAACAAGTATTTGCTAAGGTGCAGGTCTGGTTCTGGGTGCTAGGGTAAGAAAAAAAGATGCACTTCTTTGTTCCCATTAGAGAATCAAATGAATGGTTTATTCAAGTGGGCATATTTACAGTCATCTGGGGGCAATAGTCCTATAGGGAAAGTAACATAGTGGGCAGTTCCTATTTGAGGTCTCATTTAGAGCAGATAGATCCATAGAGACAAAAAGTAGATTGGTGATTGTCTAGGGCTTTGGGAGGGGGGACGGGGAGTGATTGCCAATAGGTATGGGAAGTAGATGGGGAAACAGTGGAAATAGTGTCAGACTTTATTTTGGGGGGCTCCAAAATCACTGCAGATAGTGATTGCAGCCATGAAATTAAAAGATGTTCACTCCTAGGAAGGAAAGTTATGACCAACCTAGATAGCATATTAAAAAGCAGAGACATTACTTTGCCAACAAAGGTCCGTCTAGTTGAGTTTATGGTTTCCAGTGGTCATGTATGGATGTGAGAGTTGGACTGTGAAGAAAGTTGAGTGCCAAAGAATTGATGTTTTTGAACTGTGGTTTTGGAGAAGACTCTTGAGAGTCCCTTGGACTGCAAGGAGATCCAACCAGTCAGTCCTAAAGGAAATCAGTCCTGAATGTTCATTGGAAGGACTGATGCTGAAGCTGAAGCTCCAATACTTTGGCCATCTTATGCAAAGAATTGACTTCTTGGAAAAGACCCCGATGCTGGAAAGATTGAGGGCAGAAGGAGAAGGGGATGACAGAGGATGAGATGGTTGGAGGGCATCACCAACTCGATGGACACGAGTTTGAGCAAGCTCCAGAAATTGGTGATAGACAGGGAAGCCTGGTGTGCTACAGTTCATGGGGTCGCAAAGAGTCGGATATGACTACACGACTGAACTGACTGTACCTTGACATTGTTGGCATGGGAGGCAGGTGTGATGGAAGGCTCCATAGATGACCTCAGACTGCAACCCTCCAAAAGGTGTATGTCACTCGTGAATATGTGGTTAGCTGAGTTATTCTGGAAGAAGGCACTTTTATCAGAGAAATCTATTGCACCCCCTGCCAGAAGTAAAAGAGATACACTTTAAACATTTGAAATAGAAAATGCAGACTTTAGGAAAAAATGGCACTTTTTAAAGAAATTGAAAACCAATTTGTTTTACTGGTTGGGGGAGGAGGAATGGAGAGAGGACAGGAAGAGAAAAGATAGAGATTTCTGAAAGAAGGAAGCAGCATTTCCTACAGCGAAATCTAAATTAGACTTGGTAAAGCAGGAAGAACTGATTGAATCTACTTGTTCTCTCTTCCTGTAATCATTTTAGGGGAGGGTATGGTTTACAAGAATAAGCATCAGCTCTGATGAAGCAAATGAGATGAATGAGAAAGCCATACTTCATCTAAACACAGCAAATCAATGTTATCTTTCCTTACCCTCTCGTTGAAGACGCCTGCCACATGAATGATTCATGGTGAACCATCCACTCCGCACAGTCACTCTGCAAGAACACCAAGGGTTTGCTTACACATAATTACTCAGAACTGAGTAGGAGGAAATCCCTGTCTCGGATCATGAGAGATAATGGGATTCCAACTAAGGATGCCTTGGCAAAGTAGAAGGACTTTCCCTTGGACCTTTGAAATCCTTAATGAGTTGAATCATGTCAAGTAACAAAATAAACAAGGATGAGAAACATCAGTTGGGTTTGGCCCAAAGTCTAGCCTCCTTAAGGCCTGGCTTCCCCCATCACTGCTTACACATTACAGTTTTCTATCAGCCAAATCTGAGGTTTCATTTCATTTTTTTTTTCTTTCTTAAATCAGATTTCAAAAGCTAGGCACTAACTGATGGTAATTAGTAGGCGTAGGCATTGGTTGAAGTTTATTGTTACCGTTCTTTCCAGGCATGCATAATTTTTGTGAAGAGAAAAGAAAATCCAATTATCCCCAAATCCAGCCAGTGTGGCTCATCTGCTCTTGTGTTAGATCCTTAGAAATAGTTCTAAACAATTGAAAGGAAGACATATGGCATTTGAGAACAGTGTCTTGTAACTTCGTTTATAATATTAAGGGAAAAAAAACCCAGGCTTGTGATCACTTCCATCCTTCTTTATGAAAATCTAACACAAGAAATATCAGTCCTATAAAAGCTGGGATGTATAGGCTTGTTCATATCATAAGGAATTTATTGGTGATTTTATTTCTAAGTTCCCTCTTACATTTTAGAAGATTTCCTTAAAAATGCTTGACTTGAAATTTTCCAGGACCACATCCACAATACAAACTAGAAACATCTGATATAATGGTGAAGGACTCAGATTTTTCATATCAGGAAGGTAAGAACTTTTACTCAACTTTGCAAAGGTTGCATCTATGACAAAAGAATCAGTAAATGAAATAATCTCACTAATGAAATTCCTCCTTGAAATGTTGGGTAATTTTGAAAACTTCATTGATCTTTCAGTTACCCACAAAGGCTTTAGTATTTAAAAAAAGTAAATATTAAATAAAATTTTGGTAATAAAATATGCCCTTTATCATTTGGATTAGCATTGTTTAGGTCATATTTTTATTCTACCCATATTTATCTCTAAGAAATAAATACGGCATGGAAGGCAAACAATATCCAAACTGCTATTTTTTTTAAATCAATTTTTACTCCAGGAAATTTTCTTATTCCCAATAGTTAAAACTGAAAAAATAAAACTAATTGAAAAAAATCAAGTTTACATTTTTAAATGAGCCTGTATTGAACACTTGTGATAAAACCATTACTTCAAGGATGATTTAGGTATATAATTTATCTTCATCACTCCTCATTTCTAAATAGCCATATTGTTGGGTTCAAGTGGCTTCAGGTCACAGATAAGCAGAAGGACAATTCCAAGATGGCTGTCTTTAGCTCCAGGGAATTTTTTTTCTTTTCTTTTTTTACTTTACTAAATTAGTGACATTGATTATGGACAGAATTCTCTTGTCATAAAAACTTTTTTTTTGTCTGGATAATAATTTAATAACACCATATTTCTATTAAAGGACTTCTATTTCCATTGTTTCCCCATCTATTTCCCATGAAGTGATGGGACCAGATGCCATGATCTTTGTTTTCTGAATGTTGAGCTTTAAGCCAACTTTTTCACTCTCCACTTTCACTTTCATCCAGAGGCTTTTGAGTTCCTCTTCACTTTCTGCCATAAGCGTGGTGTCATCTGCATATCTGAGGTTATTGCTATTTCTCCCAGCAATCTTGATTCCAATTTGTGTTTCTTCCAGTCCGCATTTCTCATGATGTACTCTGCATATAAGTTAAATAAATAGGGTGACAATATACAGCCTTGACGTATTTCTTTTCCTATTTGGAACCAATCTGTTGTGCCATGTCCAGTTCTAACTGTTCCTTCCTGACCTGCATACAAATTTCTCAAGAGGCAGATAAACAGTGGAAACAGTGTCAGACTTTATTTTTCTGGGCTCCAAAATCACTGCAGATGGTGACTGCAGCCATGAAATTAAAAGACACTTACTCCTTGGAAGGAAAGTTATGACCAACCTAGATAGCATATTCAAAAGCAGAGACATTACTTTGCCAACAGAGGTTCGCCTAGTCAAGGCTATGGTCTTTCCTGTGGTCATGTATGGATGTGAGAGCTGGACTGTGAAGAAGGCTGAACGCCGAAGAATTGATGCTTTTGAAGTGTGGTGTTGGAGAAGACTCTTGAGAGTCCCTTGGACTGCAAGGAGATCCAACCAGTGCATTCTGAAGGAGATCAGCCCTGGGATTTCTTTGGAAGGAATGATGCTAAAGCTGAAACTCCAGTACTTTGGCCACCTCATGCGAAGAGTTGACTCATTGGAGAAGACTTTGATGCTGGGAGGGATTGGGGGCAAGAGGAGAAGGGGACAACAGAGGATGAGATGGCTGGATGGCATCACTGACTCGATGGATGTGAGTCTGAGTGAACTCCGGGAGTTGGTGATGGACAGGGAGGCCTGGCGTGTTGCAATTCATGGGGTCGCAAAGAGTCGAACATGACTGAGCGACTGATCTGATCTGATCTGATTAAAGGACTTCTAACAGATTCTGTTAAAGGTGAATAGGTCACAACCTCTGTTTTGAGGAACTCAGTTTAGGGTAGAAGGGTGACATGTCAATATATATGTGAGATAATGCAATGTAGTAAGGGCATTTGAGGTTTTATTAAAGGCTTATTTAAGGGAATAGCATAACCAGAAGAGGCAAAAGTTGACTGGAGCCTTGACAGATAGTTAAGAGTCTGCCATTAGAATCTAAATTTTGTCTGGTGAATTTATTCACGTATATTGCGTGAGTGCATGCTCAGTTGCTTCTGTCATGTCCAACTCTTTGTTGACCGTATGGGCTGTAGCCCACTAGGCTCCTCAGACCATGGGATTCTCCAGGCAAGAAATACTGGAGTGAGTTGCCACTTCCTTCTCCAGGGGATCTTCCTGACCCAGGGGTCGAACCTGCATCTCCGGCGTTGCAGGTAAGTTCTTCACCACTGAGCCACTGGGGAAGCCCCATTCATGTATATTACAGGTTTTCAGAAATAACTGTTAAATGAAAACGCTAAGAAGATGCCACGCTAGTTTTCTCCCCATGACACATTTCTCTTCTCGGTTTTTACAATAGTCTTTTGAAGTTCCTAATATTACTGGCACTTTACAAATAAAAATATGGGTCCAATGAAAGTTAATCCACTAAGCAGAAGATCTGAAACCATATTCATTCTTCTCACTCTAAGGCCTGTGTTCTTTCCACTCTACCTTCCTACTCCCTCACCTTCCTTTTTTTTTTTTTTTTATTTGAAGGATAATTGCTTTTACAATCTTGTGTTGGTTTCTGCCCTACATCAACATGAATCAGCCATCTTTTTGAACTTCCGGACTGCTTTTATAACAGGGTGTGAACTCAGAGGAGATACCCGACAATTATTGATTGATAAAGAGAGGCATATATAGATTTGACAGGAAAATTTTAATGCAGATTTTCCAAACACTCCAACAGCCTCTAAACTGGTCCTTTATCCCTCATCAATACTACCTCAAACAGGGCTAAATTGCTTGCTTGTATGAAAACAGAAGCACATAAACTTTCAGCAGCCAAGAGTGGCCCATGTTGAAGACTCTTGTTCCAGAGCTCTTGTTGGAGGAGTGTTAAAGGAGAGGAGCATCCAAAGCTCTGTAGAAACTTCTCAGGACCCACTTATCTCTTGGACAAATACTCCCCATGACTCTGCAAGTTGTCTCTGCTACCCCAGCATGGGGTGTGGGGATCTCGTTTCCTACCTGCTTACTTTAAGAGGCTCCAGGTCACTGAATTTCCATGACTGCGTTCATGTGTCTGTTGAATTACTCCTTTCCAGAAGAAACTGAAAACCTCTGATTCACAGTCAGAGTTTCCTGGTCTTTGTACTTCAACACATACCCACAGATAGTTGATGGGCAAGAAGTGGGGTTGTGACAGGGGAGAACTGATCTGCCTGGAATTCTTGCTTCCCTTTCAGAGAAATTTCCTAGAACACGCCATTGACCCTTTGTGCTCAGGATGATGAAAGACATTCCTGGATGAGCTGGTGTGTTTTCCACCATGTGTTCTCGGATGCTTTCTATGAATGATTCAGGCAAGGGTAAGCTGCTTAGAATTCTAGTGCAAAGGAAGGGAGAGAGCAGTGGTGTTCTCAGGCGTGAGTGTTCCCCTTCTGAGTAATACTGGCTGAAGGTGACTGCTCCAGAGAGAAGCTAGGGAGTAGGAGTCAAGCTTTCTAAATTTAATTGCTAACGAACAAAACAAATTTGGGCTGGCAATTTAACTTCTTTTGGGCTCCTTTTCCAAATAGGAAAAGGAGTACGTCAAGGCTGCATATTGTCACCATGTTTATTTAACTTATATGCAGAGTACATCATGAGAAATGCTGGACTGGAAGAAACAGAAGTTGGAATCAAGATTGCTGGGAGAAATATCAATAACCTCCGATATGCAGATGACACCACTCTTATGGCAGAAAGTGAAGAGGGCCTAAAAAGCCTCTTGATGAAAGTGAAAGTGGAGAGTGAAAAGGTTGGCTTAAAGCTCAACATTCAGAAAACGAAGATCATGGCATCTGGTCCCATCACTGCATGGGAAATAGATGGGGAAACAGTGGAAACAGTGTCAGACTTTGTTTTTCTGGGCTCCAAAATCACTGCAGATGGTGACTGTAGCCATGAAATTAAAAGACGCTTGCTCCTTGGAAGGAAAGTTATGACCAACCTAGATAGCATATTCAAAAGCAAAGACATTACTTTACCAACAAAGGTTCGCCTAGTCAAGGCTATGGTCTTTCCTGTGGTCATGTATGGATGTGAGAGCTGGACTGTGAAGAAGGCTGAGCGCCGAAGAATTGATGCTTTTGAACTGTGGTGTTGGAGAAGACTCTTGAGAGTCCCTTGGACTGCAAGGAGATCCAATCAGTCCATTCTGAAGGAGATCAATCCTGGAATTTCTCTAGAAGGAATGATGCTAAAGCTGAAACTCCAGTATTTTGGCCACCTCATGCGAAGAGTTGACTCATTGGAGAAGAGTCTGATGCTGGGAGGAATTGAGGGCAGGAGGAGAAGGGGACGACAGAGGATGAGATGGCTGGATGGCATCACTGACTCGATGGATGCGAGTCTGAGTGACCTCCGGGAGCTGGTGATGGACAGGGAGGCCTGGCATGCTGCGGTTCATGGGGTCGCAAAGAGTCGGACACGACTGAGCGACTGATCTGATCTGATCTGGGCTCCTTTTCTAATCTGTGAAGCAGGAAAGCAAATGCTTTTTTGGCCCATTTGTCATGATGGGAAAGGTCATGTGCAAAAACCAGGTTGACCAGGATTTATGGACTGTTTGACAAAAGAAGGGTGGCTGAAAATACTCACAGTCGATAGGAAAGGTGCCTGAAGGCAAAAGAGATTGTTCAACCCAAGTTTAGTGTCTGGTCCTAAGGATGTGGTTGGTAGTAAACAGATGTGCTATTTGCCCTTAAGGGGTTATGTGGTAATTTAGGAGACAGACAGTGAAAAAATTAATTGTGCATTTAATCAAACAATTAAAGTTGTGATGTGTACCACAAAGAGTATTATGGTATTAATGTATGAGAACCGAAGAAGATTTAGTCTAGCCTCATGAAAGGGTTCTGTATGGGAACAACATTTAAGTTGAATTATTAAAGATGAAAGGTAAAGAGGGAAAGTGGCAAGAGGTGGAGATGCTTTTTAGAAAGAGGAGGCACTGGATATGCAAAGGTTTGTGAGATAGGAAGCACTTGGCAAGAATACAGAATTGAAAGCAGGCCTATGGGGCAAGGACAAAAAGAACAAGGGACAGGAGAGTGGTACCAGATAAGGCTGAGAGCTAGGTGGACACCAGCCCAAACAGGGCCTTGTGGATCAAGTAAAACTTTGGAATGTTTATCTTTAGAAAAATAGGAAGTCTTTACAATGCATTGGTCAGAGAAAACAATTGCAAACCATATATCTGATAAAAGATTAATTTCCAAAATACATAAGGAACTCTACAGCTCAATAGTAAAAAATAAAAAAGAATAATCCAATTTAAAAATAGACTTGAACAGATCTTTCCCCAGATGAAGACAAACACATGACCAATAGGTGTATGAAAAACTGCTCAAGGTCACTGATGATCAGGGAAATGCAAATCAATACCACAGTGAGGTATCATTTCATATGTGTTAGGATGGCTCTTACAAAGACAAAAAGAGCAAGTGATGGGAAGGATGTGAAGAAAATGAAACACTTGCATTCTATTGTTGAGAATGCAAAATAGTGCAGCCACTATGCAAAACATTATCAAGGTTTCCCCAAAAAATTAAAAATAGAATTACCATATGATCCGGCAATCCCAGTTCTCGGTATTAATCCAAAAGAGCTGAAATGAAGATTTCCAGGAGATACTAGCACTCTTACGTTCACTGCTGCACTATTCATGATAGTCAAGACGTGGAAGCAACCTAATTGTCTAACTATGGATGGATGGTTAAAGAAAAGGTGGTATATACAGACAATGGAATGTTGCTCAGCCTTAGAAGAAAAGAAAGTCTTGTAATACGTGGTAACTTGGACAAATCTTGATGACATTATGCTAAACTGACATAAGCTGGTCACAGAAGGACAAATACCATATGATTCCACTTACATAAGGAATTTAAGATAGTCAAAACATATAGGAGTAGAAAGCATGGTGGTTAACAGGATGTAGGGAGAGGAGAAAATGGGAAGGTGTGATTCAGCACATATAGAGCTCAGTTATGCAAGATAAATAAAGCCTAGGGGTCTGCTGTAGAGCACTGTGCCTGTAAAAATACTCTACTGTACACTTAAAAATCTGGCAAGAAGGTAGAACTCATGTTACATGTTCTTGCGTGCATGTGTGTTAAGTCCCTATACTCATGTCTGATTCTTTATGACCCTACGGTTGTAGCCTGCCAGGCTCCTCTGTCTATGGGATTTTCCAGGCAGGAATACTGGAGTGGGTTGCCGTGCCCTCATCCAGGGAGTCTTCCCGACCAGGGATCAAACCCACACCTCTTATGTCTACCGCACTGGCAGGCGGGTTCTTTACCACTAGCGTCCTTCTTACCACGATAAAATTTAAATGAGAGTAAAAAAGGAAAATGGGCCATCTTTAAATAATTTTAGTGAGAATGATATAATCAGATGTCAATCTGAATCACACTGAATGCATAGTGGAGGATGAATTACTGAGGTGTGAATGCATGAAGAGACACCAGAAAGGATATTTTGAAAGAGTCTTTTGATTCTTTCCTGCTATGGAACAGGGACCCAGGGTCCCTATTCGGGTGCCTCTTTTCAGGCTTGACCTCTTGAGTAGATTGTGAAATTTTTGTCCTCTTCTTACATGCCCATAAAATGAAATTTTCCTATATTCTGTTCTTTCCAAACCGCTGCATGATAAAGAAAATACGATTACATCTTTCTCTCTCTCTCTCTCTTTTTTTAAAATATGATTCTTGTTGATATGATGTTGATGGGTGGTAACTTTCCCAAGTAATGTAGCTCAATTCTAACAGTGCTGTGACTATGTTTCCTGATCATTGAATATTTATTAAGCAATATAGCCTGCCAGGCTCCTCTGTCCATTGGGACTTTCCAGGCAAGAATACTGGAGTGGGTTGCCATGTCTTCCTTTCGGGGATCTTCCCAACCTAGGGATCGAACCCAGGTTTCCTGCATTCCAAGGGAATCCTTTACCATCTGAGCCACTAGGGAAGCCCAAGAATACTGGAGTGGATATCCTATCCCTTCTCCAGGGGATCTTCCTGACCCAGGAATCAAACCAGGGTCTCCTGTATTACAGGCAGATTCTTTCCCAGCTGAGCTACCAAGGAAGCCCAAAGAAAAGTTAAAGATAGATTAACAGATGATCAATAGATAGATAGCAGAATGCCCAGCCCTGGGCCCAGCAATCTGTCTTTTAAAAAGTTTACAGGGGATGCATAGTAAAGTTTGAGAAGCACTGTTACGGAATTAGAGAACAAGTTAGAAGGTTGTGTCACCTACTGATTAACATTTGCCATCTACATCTACAAGGATTAAATCATGAGCTGCTGCCACTGGAAGGATTCAGGGCGGAGAGCAGAAATGAGCCACTCTGTGTTCCTGGAAAAACTGGCAGAACAAGTCTTTAGATAGTTAGATATTTTCAGGAGATGATTTTATGAGCCCAACTCTTGCACTTCCTTACATCTAGAAAAACATTAAAATCTTTCATGGTGATGTGTATTGCTCAAGCTGAAACTCCAGTACTTTGGCCACCTCATGCAAAGAGTTGACTCATTGGAAAAGACTCTGATGCTGGGAGGGATTAGGGGCAGGAGGAGAAGGGGACGACAGAGGATGAGACGGCTGGATGGCATCACTGACTCGATGGACATGAGTCTGAGTGAACCCCGAGAGTTGGTGATGGACAGGGAGGCCTGGCGTGCTGCGATTCATGGGGTTGCAAAGAGTTGTACACGACTGAGCAACTGAACTGAACTGAGCAGTAACATTCATGAGTCTAGCAGCTACCTTCTGCAAGAAGTCTGTGTTTGATTACATGTACCCCCTTCACCAAAATCATATATATCCTTTCTCTTTGGAATAGTTTCTCAGAGCTATCTGAAATGCTATCTCCTGGGCTCCTTCAGTTCAGTTCAGTTCAGTCCCTCAGTCATGTCCGACTCTTGGCGATCCCATGAATCACAGCACACCAGGCCTCCCTGTCCATCACCAATTCCCGGAGTCTACTCAGACTCTTGTCCATCAAGTCAGTGATGCCATCCAGCCATCTCATCCTCTGTTGTCCCCTTCTCCTCATGCCTCCAATCCCTCCCAGCATCAGGGTCTTTTCCAATGAGTCAACTCTTCGCACGAGGTGGCCAAAGTTTCATCTTTAGCATCAGTCCTTCCAATGAACACCCAGGACTGATCTTCTTTAAGATGGACTGGTTATACCTCCTTGCAGTCCAAGGGACTCTCAAGAGTCTTCTCCAACACCACAGTTCAAAAGCATCAATTCTTCGGCACTCAGCTTTCTTCACAGTCCAACTCTCACATCCATACATGAATACTGGAAAAACCATAGCCTTGACTAGATGGACCTTTGTTGGCAAAGTAATGTCTCTGCTTTTGGATATGCTATCTAGGTTAGTCATAACTTTCCTTGCAAGGAGTAAGCGTCTTTTAATTTCATGGCTACAGTCACCATCTGCAGTGATTTTGGAGCCCCCAAAAATAAAGTCTGACACTGTTTCCACTGTTTCCCCATCTATTTCCGATGAAGCGATGGGACCAGATGCCATGATCTTAGTTTTCTGAATGTTGAGCTTTGGCTCCTTATATTGTCCCAAATAAAACTTAACTCAAAACTCTCACACTGTGCTTTTTTTTTTTTTCAGTCGACAGTTGAATGACATCAAGCAAGGAGTTAAAAAGATGAAGCAGGGGTGTGGGAGAGAGATCAGACCTGGAAAATGTGACATGCCAATGGAAACACAAGTGTTACTTAATACATAGTAAAGGAGACATTTTTCAAGGAAGCCATTTACCATCCTCTAACTCATATTGCCTTTCTTATCTACGGGTTGAACCCATCTTGACTGCCAGAATAAGACGAATGGGTAAAGCTAAGAAAATATCCTGCAAAAACTATATGAGGAAAGCATAATAAATAATTCCTTGGGAACAGTGCCCAGGCATAAAAGAATTTAAGGTTTCGAATTTGGGAAATTGATCGTGATTCTGGAACATAAATATGGAAATGAAGTCAGAGAGTGGTTGGAAGACGTGCTATTTTACAGGTCCAGAATAACAATCATAGGTTCTTTCTTCTGGATATTTCCAGAATGATGATCAAAGAAGAATGCTTTACATGGCTCCAGACCAGCAGCTAATAAATCTATACAAGGGTTTATATTCTAAATGGGAAATACTTTTGAGAAACTGAAATGCGGGAGAAGGTACCAGAGTTTTTTTGTATATTTTTTAGCTGTAGGAGTACATGTGGAAGCCACACATCTGATCTGGATGTTGCCCGAAGGAACACAGAAGCCTGGTTTGTGCAGGTTGAACTGTTTTAAATATGAAGGGAGGAAATAATATGCAGTCAATATTCATTAGAAGGAATGATGCTGAAGCTGAAGCCCCAATATGTTGGCCACCTGATGTAAAGAACCAATTAATTGGAAAAGACCCTGATCCTGGGAAAGGTTGAAGGCAAAAGGAGAAGCGGGTGACAGAGGATGAGATGATTGGATGGCATCACTGACTCAATGGACATGAATTTGAGCAAACTCTGGGAGAGAGTAGAGGACAGGGAAGACTGGAGTGCTGCAGTGCTTGGGCTCACAGAGTTGGATCAGATCAGATCAGTCGCTCAGTCGTGTCCGACTCTTTGCGACCCCATGAACTGCAGCACGCCAGGCCTCCCTATCCATCACCAGCTCTCAGAGGTCACTCAGACCCACATTCATCGAGTCAGTGATGCCATCCAGCTATCTCATCCTCTGTCGTCCCCTTCTCCTCCTGCCCTCAATCCCTCCCAGCATCGGAGTCTTCTCCAATGAGTCAACTCTTCGCATGAGGTGGCCAAAATACTGGAGTTTCAGCTTTAGCATCATTCCTTCCAAAGAAATCCCAGGGCTGATCTCCTTCAGAATGGACTGGTTGGATCTTCTTGCAGTCCAAGGGACTCTCAAGAGTCTTCTCCAACACCACAGTTCAAAAGCATCTATTCTTCGGAGCTCAGCCTTCTTCACTGTCCAGCTCTCACATCCATACATGACCACAGGAAAGACCATAGCCTTGACTAGGCGAACCTTTGTTGGCAAAATGATGTCTCTGCTTTTGAATATGCTATCTAGGTTGGTCATAACTTTCCTTCCAAGGAGTAAGCGTCTTTTAATTTCATGGCTGCAGTCACCATCTGCAGTGATTTTGGAGCCCAGAAAAATAAAGTCTGACACTGTTTCCACTGTTTCTCCATCTATTTCCCATGTAGTGATGGGACCAGATGCCATGATCTTCGTTTTCTGAATGTTGAGCTTTAAGCCAACCTTTTCACTCTCCACTTTCACTTTCATCAAGAGGCTTTTGAGTTCCTCTTCACTTTCTGCCATAAGGGTGGTATCATCTGCATATCTGAGGTTATTGATATTTCTCCCGGCAATCTTGATTCCAGCTTGTGTTTCTTTCAGTCCAGCATTTCTCATGATGTACTCTGCATATAAGTTAAATAAACAGGGTGACAATATACAGCCTTGACGTACTCCTTTTCCTATTTGGAACCAGTCTGTTGTTCCATGACCAGTTCTAACTGTTGCTTCCTGACCTGCATACAGATTTCTCAAGAGGCAGATCAGGTGATCTGGTATTCCCATCTCTCTCAGAATTTTCCACAGTTTATTACAACTTATCAAATGAACAACAACAACTGCCGTGAAGGATGTCCTAGGCCAGTTACATGGAAAAGAGATCCAAGGACTTTGGCTGCCTGGACTCATCCCAGCATGGTGGCCCACTGAATCAAACCACAAAAGGCCAGTTTCAGAGGACAGGGCAGGGTGAAAACTGGGTTCACAAAGAGATTGTTAATACTTACAAGGTAAAAGAGAAAAACTAGCCAGGCTCCCCAGAACAAGAATAATCATTTCCCTACTGTGCCTTGGCTAACTCAGTGTGAAGTGTACTGTACACAGTTAGTTTGTGTGTTATTTGACATTCTCTCTAGCCCTCTTCTTATGCTGCTGCTACTTCTGCTAAGTCGCTTCAGTCGTGTCAGACTCTGTGTGACCCCATAGACGGCAGCCCCCCAGGCTCCGCCACCCCTGGGATTCTCCAGGCAAGAACACTGGAGTGGGTTGCCATTTCCCTCTCCAATGCATGAAAGTGAAAAGTGAAAGTGAAGTTGCTCGGTCATGTCCAACTCTTAGCAACCCCATGGACTGCAGCCCACCAGGCTCCTCTGTCCATGGGATTCTCCAGGCAAGAGTACTGGAGTGGGGTGCCATTGCCTTCTCCAAGGTATTCTACTAGGAAGCAAATAAGGAAAGAAAGACAAGTCATAACCCAAAAATTTTTTTGGTTGTTTTAGAGAATAACATGCAACTCAGAGAAACTGGATACATGTAGACCCAGAAATAAAATTAACTAATAATACATAAGACTTGGAACAAGCCATGGAAACCTAAGTCTATCAATATTTCAAAAAGGATAATCAATTTTACCAAAGATGGTTGAATCTGGACTAAGTGAAAAAATGAGGACCGAGATAGGAGAGTAAAGTCATTCTTTAAAATGTTTTGATTCTGTAATTTTTCATTTGAAAGAAAAACATAGTTCATGAGCTATGTGTGTGAAGAGTAGTATTGCAGAGTAACTGTTTTTAAATGTATATACATTTTAAAATATCAAATGTATTTTATACCAACAATAAAAATGAATACAGAATTTTTGGAAAATTAGACTAAAATTTTAGAATATTTACCCATATTCTCACCATCCAAATGCAAGTTTTAATATTTTGCTGTATTTTAGCCTGTTTTCTTTTTTTTTTTTTTTTTTTGAGGATGTGGGTACTTTATTTTTTTTTTTTTTTTTTTTTTTTTTTAGTTTGAACAATTAATACATTTCAGATATAATATTATACATATTTCAATGCTATTCTCCCCAATCATCTCCCCTCTCCTGGTCCCAGAGTCCAAAATCTGGTCTATACATCAGTGTCTCTTTTGTTGTCTCGTAAATAGGGCTATTTTTACCATCTTTCTAAATTCCATATATATGCGTTAGTATACTGTATTTGTGTTTTTGTTCTTTGTGTTTGATCTTTGTTATTTGATTAATATGTGTCTTGGGGTGTTTCTGGGTTTATCCTATTTGGGACTCTCTGGGTTTCTTGACTTGAGTGATTATTTCCTTCCCCATTTTAGGGAAGTTTTAACTATTTCTCCTCTAGTTCTTCTCTGGTCTTTCTTTTTGTCTTTTCTTCTGGGACTCCTATGTTCGAATATTGTAACGTTTAATATTGTCCTGGAGGTCTCTGGATTGTCCTCATTTCTTTTAAGGGGCGGGCGGGTGGGGGAGGGGATGGGGTGGCCCTCGTGGGGCCGCCGGCCGCGGGCGGGGGCACGCCTGCGCGGGAGTGGCCGGCGGGGGAGCGTCCAGTGGGGGAGAGTCCCGCGGGGGGTGTCCCTCTGGGGAGCGCCGGCAGCAGAGCGTCCCGCGTGGGAACGGCCAAGGCGTCTCCCTGCCCAGCCCCGGCTCCCCAATGGCAGATGCGGGCGTTTGCAGCGGTGCTTTTCCGCTGCGGAAGTTACCGCAGGGCCCGCAGTCTGTGGGTTCTAATTGCTCAACTGTTCTCCTCCCTGTTATGATAGTCTCCGTGTTTCCCAGGTTCGGCTCAGATTCCGCAGGGGGTGTTTCCTGGTGTTTGGAAACTTCTCTTTTAAGACTCCTTCCCCAGACAGAGGTCCGCCCCTCCCTCTTTGTCTCTCTCTGGCTTCTATATTCTTTCCTACCTCCTTTAGAAGGCAGTGAGTTGCTTTTCTGGGTGTCCGACGTCCTCCGCCAGCACTCCGAAGCTGTTTGTGATATTTACTCGGCGCCCAGATGTCCCATTGATGAATTTGTGGAGGAGAAAGCGTATTCCCCGTCCTAATCCTTCGCCATCTTAACCGGAAGTCCTCTAGCCTGTTTTCTAAGTAACACGCTTACATAATTTTGATACAAAATTGATACAGATACACAATTTTTGCAGTGTTTCTTTTTCTAAGTATTGTAACATGGATGTTTCCCATTATTTAAATATATCATTAGCATACTTAATGTCTAAATACACACTAATAAAGTAGATATCACAATTTATTTAAATTTCCTTTATTGCCAAGCACTTTGTTTCCCCCCTTTCCCCCTATTTTAAATAATACTATAATGGGTACCTTTGTCCATAAAACTCTCTCTATATTTAAGATGATTTTTTTTGGATAGATTCCCAGATTTCGAATTACTTGTCTCAGTTTGGAAATTTTAAAGACCCTTTCTACATATTGTCAGATTATTTTCCAAACAGGCTGTAACTCCTTTTTTTCTCTTTCTCACTAGCAATACTCTGTGTCCAGTATTGAGCACTCTGAAATTTTTTTATCTCTGCCTTTTTGATAAAGAAAAGAATATGTCCTGTTTTGGTTTTATCTGCATTTCCTTGCTTACTAATGATTGATTCTTTCTCATGTTTGTTGATGAGATACATGCTTTCTTGTATGCATTTCCTAACATTGAATTCAGTTACTTTCAATTCATATATTCATATTTATTTATGAAAAGTATGAGAACATAGCTTTAAGAATTAATAAAATCTGAAAACACATGAAACAATTTAGTTGGTGTTAGAGAACTAAGTATTATGTACAGAACTCATAGGTTCCTATTTTCATCTTTGGAGCTCAGATTTCAGAACTGCATTTGAGAAAAATGATTTCAAAATAAAACAGTTTTCACATGGGGATAACTATAGGCCAGTGCACTTGAAATCTTCCCAGCCTAAGCCCAGCATCAAAGAAGTGGCAACATTAAAGACTATCACTCTCAAATGGAAGAACAACTTTGCTCACATCAAATAGCTTCTGTTCTTTCCTATGTTATCAAACTATTTGCGGATGAGGGTCTAACTACTTAGTGCAAATATCCTGAATAACTCCCTCACCGTTTCCCCAACTCTTCACCGGCCACACGAATGAACACATCTGTCAAACCATTGCTTACTAAACACCGCAAGCTCGTTGATTTTGGTAGGTTTTCTAACTCCCTTTGCCTGGGGAAAGGTGATAGAAAGGTTGTCCAAAAGGCCAACGAAACACCTGGATATGAACAGCATCTGGGAGGCTCTTTTTTCAAGATTCATCCTTTGGAGGAAATACTGGGTCTTTGGTCAAAGGGGCAATTGATCTCTGGGGTTATTGACAAAAGCCATAAATGTATGCTCATTATTCTTGTTCTGTCAGCAGCCTTTGAGGTTTCTATTTGGCTCATCATGGATCAGTTGTGGGAAAATATGTAATAAGTAACTTGTTTCCCTTTAAGTTCAGAAACGTAAACATCTCAGAAATCAAATTCTTTATAATTTAGTACTTCTGCTTTAGGTCTGTCTTGAGAAGTGAGGCATGGTTAATACTATACATCCATGTCTATATATTTAGTGGGTTTTTTATTCTATTCAGGAAGGTGCCATGATGATGTTCTAGATATCATTGTGTTTATTAACTTTTGCTAGAAGAAATTTATAAATTTTAGAAGAGTGACATTTTAAACAACCAACCACGGACAACGTTAATGTACATGCTTCTGAAATCTATTTTATTTGTGTCAGTGATTAAAAAGTTTCCTTTAGAAAAGTGAGAGCAGTGACGATGAGGAGAAAACAATGATTTCATTAAAAATATAAAGACAAAACTCTTCTAACATTGAACTATCTATGTTCCATATGGAAGCTTTGGATGTAACTATTCTAACCTTTCTCTCTCCTCTTCCTGCTTGTCAAGTAGAACATATATAAAAAATTTTAAATACAAATTCCCAGTTTCCCACATTTCCACTGAATACTCCCTCTGCCAGCACTTCTCTTCCATGTGCATCGTCTCCAGGGAATCTTAGTGGCTTTTCTTTCCTAAGTCTATGCCCCGTAGCGGCAGTTCTCCAGCAGCAAATGCACTAGGGCCATTTGACAAGGTCTGGAGATATTTCTCAGTTTCTACAACCATGGGTGCTACTGGCTTCTAATGAGCACAGGCCAGAGACTTTGCTGAAGATCCTACAGTGAGCAGGACATCCCCGCTCCCCTGCAACAAAGTATCCAGCCCCCAAAGTCAATAGTGCTCAAGTCAAGAAACCCGGTGGCCCAGCCACAGTCAGGACTCTGTGGGAAGACTCAACAAAGGCGAGGAAAATCGTAAGACAGTTGACCTCTCCCTTGCTACAGTCTAGAAATGATGCATTTGAAAAAGAAAAGAGACAGGCTGGATGGGAGGAAGCAAGTTGAACAGAGATAACGTTGGGGTCCCAAAGAGACATGTACTCCGTCTGCCTCCATTCCCTACCTCTGACGTTGGGTCTCAGGAAGAGAAGTGATGGTGTGTGTGTTTGGTGTTGGCACATGGGACCATGAAGAAATGACGATTCCTATGTCTCCACACAGAAACAGAAAGTGTGGGTTCCTTTGGCCAGGCTAGGAAGAAGCATGGAGAATGCCACTTCTGAGGGAGACATGCAGATGGGAACAGGAGACACCTCAGAGGCTACCAGCATGGGCCAATGACTAAAGCACAGAAGAGAGGATGGATAGCTGAGCAGAGACACCTGTACCTGGTAGCCCTCTAAAGTCTCTGGAATGTAGATATGAACCTGAAAAAGTGGGGTAACCCAAATTGGCTAGCCTCCCACCATAGGAAAGAGAGGCTGAAAAATGAAATGGATTTAAATACTTAGGCTATAGGTACAAGTTGCACATTAGACTTTGTAGTCCACAATCAGTACATGCTGCAAGTAGAAGTTCCATTAAAGATTACGCAGAGAGATGTATTTATATAAGCTTAACACAATCAAGTTAACTAAAAGCAATCCATTTCATTTTTTTATATTGAGAAAGAATAGGAATTATTAACTTTTCAGCTTGATATTGGTGTTTGATTCTGAGCGCGTCACCTCTTCCATCAGAAACACACAAACACAGCGTTTAATTAGAATTTTACTCTGTGTTTGTATGTTAAGACCAGTGACACAACTGAAAAGTCTTCTGGGTTTAAAATGGAGAGAACTGCCAGGTGGTGCAATGGTAAAGAATCCACCTGCCACTGTAGGAGATGCAAGAGATGTGGGTTCAATCTCTGGTTGGGAAGATCCCCTGGAGGAGGAATTGGCAACCCACTCCAGTGCTCTTGTCTGGGAAATCCCATGGACAGAGAAGCCTGGTGGGTTGTAGTACATGGGGTCTCAAAGAGTCAGACACGACTGAGTGTGAACTTAGTACAACTGTCCACATCAAACCCATGTCACATACTGAATTGCTATAATTTTAAGAAGACTCTAATTGTTTTTAATCATTATCCAGTATGACAAGTAGAGTTTTGGCGTATTTGATCTGGCTAATTTTTTTTTTAATGCAAGATTATGTAACAACCTGTCACTGACACCTCTGTTAACGAAAGCCAGTATTATCTTTCAAGGGTGTCACAGTTCTATTGATATGAGTCCCCACCCAGAAACCTAGGAAATTTACCCAACTATTCATCTAGATTCTGGACACCATTATCAAAGGAAAAGGACACGTGTTGGCAGAGGACACAACACCATCTGGTGCCAGCCCCGGCAACAATCCAGTGTTTGTCCACCAACCCCCCACCAGAGGAAGGCTTTGTTCCGCTAGCATGTCTACTCCATTGTCCCCTTGGGCTGCAAGCTTCTCCCTCTTCTCATAAGCAATCTGTTTATTTGCTTTCTCCAAATCATTTGGTGTCCTTATATCTCACTGGAGACTAGATGATGTTAAGATGAGAACCTGGGAATTCTCCTTCTTCAGTGAGGACGATTACTTATTAGACAATCCTTGACATTATACTCATCTGCCATAGTAGAAAGTTGACTTGGGGATAAGTGACACTGATATCCCCCCTAATTTCTGTCCAACAAAATCTACATCTGCATTGGGTATCCTTCCCCAAAGCATCACTACTTAAGGCTATCTATTCAGTTACATTGATAACCCTTCCATTTACGTCCTGAGGCTCTGGGACATGCATGCATGCCTGCTCGGTCGCTTCCATCATGTCTGACTCTTTGCAATCCCATGGACTGTAGCCCACAAGGCTCCTCTGTCCATGGGAATCTCCAAGCAAGAACACTGGAGTGGGTTGCCATGACCTCCTCCAGCAGATCTTCCCGACCCGGGGATCAAACCTGTGTCTCCTGCATCTCCTGCATTGGCAGGTGGATTCTTCATCCACTGAGCCACCAGGGAAGCCCCTCTGGAACATATACAAATTCATTAAATAAAAACATTGCCCTGGTATAAAGGCAATTTCTTGGAGGCCAGAAATAACAAATTCATCAGAGTTCAAATCTACATAAAAACATTTCTAATCTACAAGTTAATCTCTTCTTCACCAGTTAGAGGGGCTTCCTAGGTGGTACTAGTGTAAAGAACCTGCCTACCAATGCAGGAGATGTAAAGAGACATGGGTTCAATCCCTGGGTTGGGAAGATCCCCTGGAGTATCATGGCAACCCATTCCAGTGTTTTTGCCTTGAGACTCCCATGAACAGAGGAGTCTGATGGGCTGTCCATAGGGTCACAAAAGAGTTGGACATGACCAAAGTGACTTAGCACAAGCACCACCAATTGGATTTTGTCTTCCTACACAGTCTGGAGTTATTGGAAATGTGCCATGGTTTCTTCTCCTCTTGGGATATATAGAAGTTACTTTATTGTTTATTCTGGAACCTTATTCCCATCTTCGACATGTCAAAGTGAAAGTGATTAAAGTGATTTCTGATCTGCACAAAATTTTATCTAGCAATATCTTCAGCACTTCCAGAACTTTTCTACCCAATTGGAGTCACCTTCATTTTACCCAAAAGTGATATTATTGTAAAGTGTCATTTGTAGAAGCAAAGACAGTTAGAAGGGTCTTAGGTAGGTTCTCAGAAGAAATGTCAAAGCATAGAGAAGGAGATGTATGAGCAGAAGCTTCATATTTGTCTTCATATTTATAGAAAGTTATCATAGAAAAGTAATCCTGAATATTCATTGGAAGGACTGATGCTGAAGCTGAAACTCCAGTACTTTGGCCACCTGATGCATAGAACTGACTCACTGGAAAAGATCCTGATGCTGGGAAGGATTGAAGGAAGGAGGAGAAGGGGATGACAGAGAATGAGATAGTTGGATAGTATCACGAACTTGGGGGACACGAGTTTGGGCAAGCTCCAGGAGTTGGTGATGGATAGGGAAGCCTAGAGTGCTACAGCCCATAGGGTCACAAAGAGTTGGGCATGACTGAGTGACTGAACTGAATTGATCATAGTTAGAGTACTTTTATTATCCTTCTTCTATGAAAAAAACACCAAGGGTGGTTGCAGGGAAGTCATAAACTATGAGTAAGAGAAAATGGTACCAATAGTAAAGATTGTTGGCAGCACGACACCATGGAAGGACTGGATTTTAATGTAATATATTCATAAATTAGAATCCTTATTGTTGTTGTTTAATCATTAAGTCATGTCTAACTATTTTGCAAACCCATGGACTGTAGTTTACCAGGCTCCTCTGTCCATGGGATTTCCCATGCAAGAATACTGGAGTGGGTGGCCATTTCCTTCTCCAGGGGATCTTTCTTCCCCAGGGATAGAATTCACGTTTCCTGTGTTAGCAAATGGATTCTTTATCACTGAGCCAACAGCGAAGCCCAGAATCTCTCAGTCCTTTCAATTCAGTCTCTCAGTCGTGTCCGACTCTTTGTGACCCCATGAATTGCAGCACGCCAGGCCTCCCTGTCCATCACCAACTCCCAGAGTTCACTCAGATTCACATCCATCGAGTCAGTGATGCCATCCAGCCATCTCATCCTCTGTCGTCCCCTTCTCCTCCTGCCCCCAATCCCTCCCAGCATCAGAGTCTTTTCCAATGAGTCAACTCTTCGCATGAGGCCTAAGTACTGGAGTTTCAGCTTTAGAATCAGTCCTTCCAAAGAAATCCCAGGGCTGATCTCCTTCAGAATGGACTGGTTGGATCTCCTTGCAGTCCAAGGGATTCTCAAGAGTCTTCTCCAACACCATAGTTCAAAAGCATCAATTCTTTGGTGCTCAGCCTTCTTCACAGTCCAACTCTCACATCCATACATGACCACTGGAAAAACCATAGCCTTGACTAGAAGTTTCCCATTATTTAACTCTTACACTGTGGTAGGCACTGTTCAATAGCCTAATTTCATTAAACAGTTACTGCAACCCTGCAAAATCATCCCATTTTTGTTTACAAGGAAACTGAGGTTATTGAGGTTACATATCTTGCTTCATAACTTGGCTCTGAAATGGAAGCCAAATTTATTGTAAAAAAAAAAAAAAAAAAAAAACAGGATGGACAGTTGATAGAACATCTTCAGTCACCTGGAAAATTTTGATCAAAGACTGATTTATTTTCTACCATGTTTCAATGGGTCCAAGGACCTCTAAGATTTCTGTTTTCTGTGAAGCATAGAATCATACTTATCCCAATACCTCTGAGACCAGTTCTCCAACTTATAAAGCCTTTGTACTAAAAATATCATTTCCACATGTATCTTGAATTCAGTCATGAAAATAAGTGGTACCAAGTCTTCCCTGGTGGCTCAGACAGTAAAGCATCTGCCTGCAAAGCCGGAGACCGAGGTTCAATCCCTGGGTTGGGAAGATCTCCTAGAGAAGGAAATGGCAACACCCCAGTATTCTTACCTGGAAAATCCCATGGACAGAGGAGCCTGGGAGGCTACAGTCCATGGGGTTGCAAAGAGTCGTACATGACTGAGCGACTACACTTCACTTCACTTCATTTCAAGCTTAGATAAAAAGCTCCTTCAGTTCAGTTCAGTTCAGTTGCTCAATCGTGTCTAACACTTTGCAACCCCATGAATCACAGCACGCCAGGCCTCCCTGTCCATCACCAACTCCCAGAGTTCAATCAAACTCACGTCCATCGAGTCAGTGATGCCATCCAGCCATCTCATCCTCTGTCATCCCCTTCTCCTCCTGCCCCCAATCCTTCCCAGCATCAGAGTCTTTTCCAATGAGTCAACTCTTCGCATGAGGTGGCCAAAGTACTGGAGTTTCAGCTTTAGCATCAGTCCTTCCAAAGAAATCCCAGGGCTGATTTCCTTCAGAATGAACTGGTTGGATCTCCTTGTAGTCCAAGGGACTCTCAAGAGTCTTCTCCAACACCACAGTTCAAAAGCATCTATCTCCTATTACTATATGAAAAAAGTGATGCTGAATTTTATTCCTAGAGTAGAGAGACATCCATACTTACTTATGATAGTTATATTTTGACTTGGTTAGATAACCCTTAGTAAGGGTTGAATAACATAATTCCTGGTTGATTTTAGGTTTGGCTAATTGTAACAGAAACTCCAAATCACTGTAATTGAAAGAATACAGTGTTTTTGTTTTTGTTTTTTTTCTTCTTCATCTGTAAAAACTGGATGAGAAAGCTCAGGGCTGTTCTGGTGGCTCCATAGTTATTTGGGAACTTAGTCCCCCCAAGCTTCCACTCCATCTTTGCAGTGATCTTGTTCTCACTTTTCAGGTCTCAAGTGGATAAATTCATTTCCTGGGGCTGCTGTAACAAGGAACCACACACTTATGGCTTAAAGCAAAAGAAATTTACTCTCTCACAGGGCTGGAGACCAGATGTCTGGAATCTGAGCCCAAACCAGGGGGCATCTTGGGGACCATCCATTCCTTGCTTCTTTTAGCTCCTGGCGGCCTGGTCATTTCTTGGCTTGTGGCCACATCACTCCAATCTTTGTCTCTATGCTCACATGGTCTTCCTTTTTTTTCTGTGGTGGATCTCCCTCAAACTTCCTCATAAGGATGCATGTGTGATTGCATTTAGGGCCCATGTGGATAGTCCAATATGATCATGATCTTTAATCACAAACACAGGATTCTTGTTTATTGTATTAGGAGACATTCACAGGTTCTAGGGACTAGGATATGGGTCTCTTTTGGGAACAGGAAGGGAGGGACATCATCCAGCCTACCAAAATGGATTGTTAACCATTTTACTTCTGTTTCAAGAAACAAGACTGATGAAGGGGAAGAGAAGGGACACACCCACTCCCTTGACCATGTTCCAAAAATTGCAGGCATCATGTCCTCTCACATTTCACCAACAACATGTCAGTTATCATCAAGTCAGGCTGGGAATTAAAGTCTCATTCCAATTGACTATGATCTCAGTTTTTACATAGTAGGGCAGAAGAGATATCACGGGACAAAAAATATCAGTTATCACCTGCCATTTTGGCCACCTAGACATTCATATACACCTCTCCTCCCTGGTGGCTCAGACAGTAAAGCGTCTGTCTACAATGAGGGAGACCTGGGTTCGATCCCTGGGTTGGGAAGATATGCTGGAGAAGGAAATGGCTATCCACTCCAGTACTATTGCCTGGAAAATCCCATGGACAGAGGAGCCTGGTAGGCTATAGTCCATGGGGTCATAAAGAGTCAGACATGACTGAGTGGCTTCACTTCACTTTCTTTCCACAAGCCCTTCCTGCTCAGACTCTCCCCAGGGGAGAGAGTTCCAAAGTCCATCAAGCCTGGGATCTCTGAGTTGATGAGCAGTTATCTAGTTTCTGACAGATACATATATGACTCCACAAAGTCCAGTTATCTGCCCCCAACAATAATACACCTCAGTGCTCCAAAAACAAGGCAACCACATTAAAAACTTCCATCTAGAAGATGGAGAATGGGAAACAGAACCCTCCCAGAAGTTACCACACCTAGCTTGGGCAGGAATAACAATGACTCCTTTGGTTAAACAGAGTAAGTTTCCAGTTCACCCTGTCTTAAAATGCCTCTGAGTGGACTTCCCTGAACACTATTCTCTGTGGCTTCTCTGAGGTGGACTCTGGAGGAAGTGCCCTTTTTAAATCTGCATGGCTTTTGTGAGCCTGCTCCTCAATGGTAATGGTTTGGAGGCCAAGGAAATGGCTTGTTTTAATCCCAACTATTTTGGGATTGAACAGGATTTGGGTTTTTCTGGTAATATAAAGTCCTCAAAAATCTAGTGGACTTCCAGTGTATCTGCTTTTGGTCAGTTCTCTGTGTTAATAATGACAGATAAAAATCTCGTAGAGTCAGAGTTTTTAAAACTGATGGAACACAGGTCTTTTACTTGTTGCCTCTGGGCTGTCTGCCTATCCCCCTTCTTTCATGTTTTAGCCTGGTTTTCTCAAATCCATCTGAAGCAAAGAGCCAGGGTGGGAGACAAAACTCTTCATCTGATTTTCTGACTTGGCTCCAATCGTCTGGCAGAGAACAATTAACCACAGGTGCTTAGGGAAGACTCTGAGGCACCATCTTATCTTTTGCTAACTCTGTCCCTTTGCAGCCTTTACCTAAAACTGCTCCATTCTGAGATACAAAAGCAGTTAGCTTTTTCAGTCTCAAAAGGTCCAAACTACTGACTGTTAGGAATATGGACTTGGGACCCAAATCACCTAGTTCAAAGCCGGTCCCTTACTTATCAGATGTGTAACTAGCAAGTTACTTAATCTTGTTGGTCCTCATCTGCAAAATGGGGCTAAAAACAGTATCTGCTTCATTGTGTTTGAAGATTAAGTTACTTAAGGCATAAAACACTACAATGGTACCTGGCACAGAGTAAGCAGCTTGTATCTGTAGTTAGTATTAACTTACTCTTGAGCAACTTGAGGATGTAGTTTGTTACCAGATCAATGAGCTCTCAACTGAATTTACCTTCTTCTTAGACTCTGCTAAAGTAGCAAGAAGTAACAAACAGAAGACAACATCTTGAATTTTTCCTATGATTTTCCCTAATGCTAGAGTCACAAAAAGTGGTCTGCTTTCTAAGATACCATAGTAATCATTTCATCAAATATTTTGCCATAATATATCAAGAGTATTTAACTTTTCAGCTTCCATTGTCTGAGGCATCAGCACCTGCATTTTAGGTTTTGTTATAGCCAACATTCTACTTGCAGGCATCACATTCTGCATCCATAGCGTTTGTATTTGTCAGCTCCTAATAGAGATCTTAAATACAGGAAACCTAAACAAGATGAATCTTCACTTCCTTTTGCCTCAAATCTGGATTGAGGTAGTGTAGATGATTCCATGGTGATTCCATAGTTGGATCTGGGACACATGTTGCTTCCAGTTGTGGCTCAGTGGTAAAGAATCGCCTGCCAATGCAGGAGACATGGGTTTGATCCTTGATGCAGAAGATCCCACATGTCCCAAAGCAGCTGAGCCTGTGCACTACCGCTGTTAGGGCTGCACCCTAGTACCTGAGAGCTGCAACCATAACTACTGAGCCCACGTGCCACCAACCACTGAACCTCGCATGCCTAGAGCCCCGTGCTCCGTAAGAGAAGCCACTGCAATAAGAAGTCCTAACACTACAACTAGAGAAAAGCCCGCTCAGCAACAAAGACCCAGCACAGCCAAAAATAAATAATTAATGTTTAAAAATGCCTAACACATGAACTTTTATTCTGTCTTTATTCCCTATTATACAAAAATGTAAAACCAGTGGGTGTGTATGTATTTAAAGAATAAAATAAAACCCAATTGCAAAGCAATTACCCTTCAATTAAAAATAAATACATTTAGTGAAATAAAAACCTAATAGCATATATCAATTTACAGATCTGTCCTGAAAGAGTTTATGACTTTCCCTTAGGATAAATTGCACTTCCTAAAACTAAAATTAACTTACATTTGTATTTTTAAAAAATAAGAACCAAACTATTTGCATGTTTGTATGACATACAGTTGGTAGGAGCTTTTTTATGTATATAAATGAAATATTTATTTTAACCCCTATGCTTCTTAAACTTACATACAGCAAAATTATATTCTTATAAGGTATAATGACCAAAATATGAGTTAAAATGAAAGACAGGATGTTTATTTCAGTATACTAAACATTTAGAGGATATGTGAAAGGTTGAACATTTTCCATTAATTTTTTTCTTTCTCCTTTTCAGTTCACCTTCATGAGAAAAAGAAAATTGAATAAACCAACAACTAATATTTGGGGTTTTTTAACTGCCACAAAAATTCAAATTAGAGAAAAATTACTAATGAGCTAAAGAAGAATATATAAATGGTTTGTTTTGTTTCTCCATCAACCAACATTGCTGTATCTGTGCCTAAGCTTTTTTTCTTTTTTCTTTTTTTGGTTGGTTGGTTTTGTTTGGTTTTGTTTTGGGTGATGTTCAGCATTTTGTGTCCTGATAGGAATTTTAATGAATGTAAAACAAAAGCACTGGTACCAAGCTGAGCCCCGTGGATGAATCAGGTAGGCGTGTGTATTCACAGCACCGATTACTGACAATTTTCTTACTTATGGACAATTGGACAATTGCCCAAATGTCGGTCAATCAGACATGGCACCAGAGAGGCATATTTTTAAAAGATCCTGGACACAATTTTTTAAAATAGGTAGACTTCAGGGATGGAATTAAAAGAAAATTTACAAGACCACTAAGCAAGCCTGAAATACTCTGAACGGTTTCTCTGCTTCAGACACAATGGATATAGAAGCAGGATCCAGCCTGAGAAAGTGTCTGCTTCAGACAGTAACTCTTCGACTTGTCACTGAGATAAAGTGCTTCCTTGAAGCCAGGAGGCATTAACCATTTCCTTTTGCAGTCAGTCCAGGTTTTAAATAGAGTAACAGCTCATTTATTTTTTTTCTTCATCTTTAGAATACTAATGTGGGCAACAGGTATTCAGAGTTTATGAGTGGAACATCTTACAACAAAAAATGGAATTTCTGTAAGTTCCAATAGGGCACAAAAGATGCATGACCCATTTGTGCTGGTTAATATTTGGTTATATCTTACTTAACCTTGTTCAGAAAGGATTTAAGGCAACCAACTAGAATTCTTGGTTTAATGCATAACCCTTCCCCTCATCTGAAGGTGATTTTGATACCCGAGTAACTCTTTTCAGGTCTTAGTTTTGCATGGGCTAAAACCAGGATGGGCCTTCCTTAGCTCCTGCTTTAAAACTCTCCATAGGTTCTGTATCCTCCATGGTCAAGTTCTTTAACATGGCCTACAAGCCCTTCATGCTTTCATCTCCTGCCAAACTTTTACATTTTCCCTAATAGCATATAGGGAGAAGGCAATGGCACCCCACTGCAGTACTCTTGCCTGGAAAATCCCATGGATGGAGGAGCCTGGTAGGCTGCAGTCCACAGGGTCGCTAAGAGTCGGACACGACTGAGTGACTTCACTTTCACTTTTCACTTTCATGCATTGGAAAAGGAAATGGCAACCCACTCCAGTGTTCTTGCCTGGAGAACCCCAGGGACAGGGGAGCCTGGTGGGCTGCCGCCTCTGGGGTCGCACAGAGTCGGACACGACTGAACTGACTTAGCAGCAGCAGCAATGACAGCAGCAGCAGCAATAGCATAAAGGCTTCACCCACGGCTCAGCAGGTAAAGAATCTGCCTGCAGTACAGGAGATACAGGAGATGTGCATTTGATCCCTGGGTCAGGAAGGTTCCCTGCAGTAGGAAATGGCAACTCCCTCCAGTATTCTTGCCTGAAAAATCCCATGAACAGAGGAGCCTAGCAGGCTACAGTCCAAGGGGTTGCAAAGAGTCAGACACAACCGAGCACAGCACATAGCATATGACTTGGCCAGAACATTAAAGAAAATATTGTTTAAGAACATTCTAATGGAAGGAAAGCAGATCCACATGAAAATGAAGTTTAACTGATGACCAAGTGCTTTGTTTAAGGTATTGGCCAATTGTGCATTATTTTATTGCTCTTTGTGTATATTAAAGTATTTGTGTTTAATTTTAGAATGATTAGTACTTTTTAAATTTATAATTCATTTTTCTGTTTTGCACGGCCATAGAGGAAAAATTTTGAATAGCATAAATGTCCAAAAAATGGTGTTTTGCTTAAATTAACTACAGTAGGTTATAATATAGTGGATATATGGTATGATTTCATTTTACAAAAAATATGTAAGAATATATAGAAATCATAAAACGGACTTGGAAAATATTCAACAAGATAGTTTCTGCAGTTATCTTTGAATGGGTGGGATTATTGTATCCTTTGTATTTACCCTATTCTTTTCTGCAGTACTAATTCATGACTTTTTTTTTTTTTTAATAAAGAAAAAGTAATGAAAGAAGCTACCTTCTAACAAGTGAGAGTTTACTGTGTGTTGGGCACTGTAACAAGTTTTAGTTTTAATTGTCTGCTTTAATCCTCAATAATTCTGTGTGGTATATATGATGAATATCATTTTATAAATGTGAAAATAGGAACTTAGAGATGCCAAGTTCAAGTTCAAGACCATATTGTCAGCTATGTCTTGAGACTGGATTTGCACATAGACCAACCATGCTTCTAAATAGTCATTATAATTCCTGCTGCTGATGAATATTTAGGTTGTACTTTCACCTGTTAAAAATAGCCCAAGGAAGAAATAAATAGCTAAGACCCTGATGCTGGGAAAGATTGAAGACAGGAAGAGAAGGGGATGACAGAGGATGAGATGGATGGATGGCATCACTGACTCAATGGACATGAGTGTGAGCAAGCTCTGGGAGATGGTAAAGGACAGGGAAGCTTGGCGTGCTGCAGTCCATGGAGTTGCAGAGAGTCCAACATGACTTAGCAACTGAACAGCAACAGCAAACTAATTCAAAATTTTAAAAGCAAATTAAAAAGTCATTTTACAAATCAATAATTCTTCAAGTCATATGGACTATTTGTTTCATGGTGCACCAAAATCAGCAAACTCTGAAGAAGAAAAAGTAACTAGAGACACTCCTTTCAACACAAAAATTCTCTTAAGCAAATTGTTACATTGATCAGCCATTCAAAGAAATTTACAATCAAGCTACTTCAGAGACAAATTATCCAGAGTCCGCTGGCCACCATAGGCACTTACTTGGCTCCCACTATAGCTATTTGGACTACTTCATACTCCCACACACAGCAAGGACTGTTGGAGTCTTGACCTTCCCCCATGCCCTAGAATTTTCTTTCTACTGCTTAGCAATTCTTATTAAATCTTCAAGATTTTGACTCTTTTCCCACAACAAGCTTCCATTTCCAAATTGAAGATGTTGTTCAGTTGCTAAGTCATGTCTGACTCTTTTCGACCCCATGGACTACAGCACACCAGGCTTTCCTGTGTGTGCTTCACTATCTCCCGGAGTTTGCTCAAGCTCATGTCCATTGCATCTGTCATGCTGTCCAACCAGTTGAGGCAGATATCAGTGTTCTCCCACATCTGGAACACAGAAGAGCTAATGTGGCACACCAAGTGGCCAAGCCAATAGGACCCTGGCCAATCAAAACAGATCCAGCTACACGGCAGTCCCTGACGGAAAGATCACATTGTCTATTATCTCTCCAATGGGTACCTAAGCTCCTTGAGGACAGATTAAATCTGATATTTAATTTCCTATCACAGGGCATATTGGCTGTACTGGAGCTGAACTGGACTGATGCTGAGGCTGAAACTCCAATACTTTGGCCACCTCATGCAAAGAGTTAACTCATTGGAAAAGACCCTGATGCTGGGAGGGATTGGGGGCAGGAGGAGAAGGGGACAACAGAGGATAAGATGGCTGGATGGCATCACAGACTCAATGCACATGAATTTGGGTGAACTCCGGGAGTTGGTGATGGACAGGGAGCCTGGTGTGCTGCAATTCATGGGGTTGCAAAGAGTCGGACATGACTGAGTGACTGAACTGAACTGGACTGGACTAGAGCTGAATTAGGACAGCAAATGGAGCAGTTCTCAAGCATATCCTCCTCTTTCTTTGGTTTAGAATGCTCAGGGAACTTCTTACCCATCAGAGAACATGTGGTATTCACAGAAACAGTGCTTTGGTTACATGCCTGATTTCCCTGGAGCTCCAAAACATCATGGCAAAGTGCATGGAACCTGCTCACCATTGGTGTTGGATATATGTGGAGAATCCCATGGACAGAGGAGCCTGGCAGGCTACATACAGTCCATGGGGTCCCAAGAGTCGGACACAACTTAGCAACTAAACCACCACCACCATACCTAGTAAAGGGTTGAAGGTGAGGGTGAGGAGCCAGGCTTCACTAGGAGACCATGGGATCCCTAAAGGAAAAAGTACCATGTCAAATCTGGCAGGCAGGTCTGGGCCTCTCACTGTGGCCACTTGTGAAAGGGGAGCAGTTGTTCCAGGTACAAGTGAGGTGGCTAATTACCAACTCCCCACTCAACACTCAGCAAACCAATCCAGAATATCTGTATATTAAAAAAATAAAATTAGAATATCACCTGGGGGAAATTCCTGGTGGTCCAATGGTTAAGAATCCACCTTCTAGTGCAGGGAACACTGGTTCAATCCCTTTGTCCAGGAAGATTTCATGTGCCACAAGGCAACTGAGCTTGACTCCAGAGCCTGTGTTCCCCAACGAGAGAAACCATCACGATGATAATGTTCTTTCACTGTAACTAGAGAGTAACCCTTGCCCTCTACAAGTAGAGAAAAACTGCATGCAGCAATGGAGACTGAGAGCAGCCAAAAATAAATAAATAATAAATAAGTTAAAAAAAAAAAAAAAAAAGACTATCACCAGAGGCACAAGCATTCCTCAACGAGATCCACCCCTCCCTGCTAAAGGGCACTGATAGGGGAAATGTAGACACATTCCTCAGTCTGTGGAGACAGAGTCATCAAAATTCAAAGTCAGACACATGAGTGCTCAAGGAAAGTGTGGGAAACCCATTTCCTGAGGGTGCGGACAGGCAGGACCTCTCCATCCCGCGGGTGCTGCACTATATTATTTCAGTGGCCATAACAAATTAGCACATACTCTGTGGCTTACAAAAACATAAACTTATGATTTTATAGTTCAGAAATCTGACATGAATTTCTTGGGACCGAAATCAGGATGTCAGCATGGCTGTGCTCCTGCAGAAGCCTCTAGTGGAGTGTTTGTTACATTGCCTTTTCCAGCTTCTACAGGTCACTCACATTCTTCGGATGGTGGCCTCTTCAAAAGCCTGCAATGGTAGGTCAAGTCCTCCTGACTTTGCATCAGTCTGACCTCCTCTTTTGTCAACCTCTTGCATCTAGAGATACCTGTAATTACATTAGGCCCACCTAGATAATCCAGAATACTTGCTTTATTTTAAGCTCAAGTGACCTTAATTCAATCTGTGAACTAAATTCCTTTTTGCTGTTTAATATAACATATTGATAGTTTCTGCAGGATTAGATTGTGGACATTTTTGAAGGGGATTAGAACATCCTGTCTATCACATATGTTGTTGTTCAGCCACTAATGTTTAGTCACTAATGTTGTTCATGTCTGACTCTGTGTCCAACATGAGTCCAATGCCCATGGACTGCAGCATCACTTTGGGGCCCCCATGGACCAGGGTCCTGTGTCTTCCACTATCTCCCAGAGTTTGCTCAAGCTCATGTCTATTAAGTCAGTGATGCCAACCAACCATCTCGTCCTCTGTCTTTCACTTCTCCTGCCCTCAATCTTTCCCAGCATCAGAGTCTTTTCCAACAAGTTGGCTCTTGGCATCAGATGGCCAAAGTATTGGAGCTTCAGCTTCAGAATCAGTCCTTCCAATGAATATTCAGGGTTGACTTCCTTTAGGATTGACTAGTTTGATTTCCGTGCTGTCCAAGGGACTCTTCAGTTTTTCCCAGTGTCACAATTCGAAAGCATCAATTCTTTGGTGCTCAGCACAACTAAACAGATTATACCCCGAAAAGCAAGAGCAATAGCGGTGTTGAGTGCGGGATGATGCCTGCATGGGCCTGGCTGTGACATAGGAACTGAGAGACCTCAGAGGACTATCCAACACGGAGTCCGAGGGAAAGTGGCTCCAGGAGCCACGGGTGCAGTGGACAGATGGTGTCGTCATGTAAGCACCTCATCCATACCCCCACCCCACCCACCATGGGATTCCTAGTTTAAAAAAGGAAGGGCTGACACACTCTCTTATTTAGCAACTAATCAATGAATCTATGCAAACTGGAAACTAATATTACCAAAAAACATAAATATTGGTGAATTCTGGGCTACTTTTTGACTCCATTTATAGAACCTTTGTGATTCTCCATTATTCAAGAAGGTAGGGGCTTAGAGAATCAACAGATAGAATTGCTGAATGACATCAGATTTGTTGTTACTGACTATCCATCATGGACATTACTCTCCAAAATACATCTCCAAGGTTAGATAACATACGGTTTGAACAGGTTTTTCAGTAATTACATGATAAATGAACATGAGTGAATGCTCTAATCCCAGGTAGCATTTGTGAGAGTGGACAGATTATTTCTGAGTAGGTTTAAAAATAATTTTGAAATTAGATTTCTAGAAAGACTAAAGTATATTTCTTCTTTTGTTTAAACTAATCTTCTCTGGCACACCCATCCCTTCAAAATTTGTTCTTTATTTTATTTTTTAATGGGAAAACCAAAGTTTAATAACATGGATACATTGGAGAGACCAAGGAAAACTGAGTAACTCCTGCTATTTATTTTAGAATTGAATTCAAATACATTATTGGTTAGCTAGAGGGTGAATATTTTTCCTTTTTTTAAAAAATTAGTGTTTGTATTAGTTACTTGACCTATAAAATCAATTTTAAAAAGACAGTTTATTATACACACAGAAAAGCTGTAAGACAATGGTGATTCCATAACTTCATGTAGACATATAAATTCAATGTGATTGTGGCTTTTAAAGACAGAGTGCCATAATTATTATAATACACCCACCATGTGATGTTAAACCTTAAACTAGTTTCTCCAATAAAATTTCTTAATTGAACATTAGAGGAGGGGTTGTAGATCTGGGTAGAAGATGTTTTCTATCCTTTACTTGAGGATGACAAGAGGAGACAATATATTTTACTCCGGACACTGAAATGTTTACTACTCGTAAATGTTATCATAGATGGTAGTGAGTTTTGGGGGAATCTGCTTGAGAGTATTTGAATCAACATGTCAATACATAATATTGTACAGCAACTATGGGCTTCCCTGGTGACTCATAGGTAAAGAAACCACCTGCCAATGCGGGAGTCATAAGAGATGAGGGTTCAATCCCGGGGTCAGGAAGACCCCCTGAAGAAAGAAATGACAATCCACTCCAGTGTTTTTGCATGGGAAATCCAACAGACATAGGAGCCTGGGGGCTACAGTCCGTGGGGTCACAAGAGAGCAGGACATGACTTAGTGACTAAACAACAATGGCAACTATACTTCAATAAAAGATAACAAAATAAAAATAAATTTTAAATAAGCAAAAATATACATATCAGTTCAGTTCAGTCGCTCAGTCGTGTCTGACTCCTTGCGACCCCATGAATCGCAGCACGTCAGGCCTCCCTGTCCATCACCAACTCCCAGAGTTCACTCAAACTCATGTCCATCGAGTTGGTGATTCCATCTAGCCATCTCATCCTCTGTCATCCCCTTCTTCTCCTGCCCTCAATCCCTCCCAGAATCAGAGTCTTTTCCAGTGAGTCAACTCTTCGCATGAGGTGGCCAAAGTACTGGAGTTTCAGCTTTAGCATCAGTCCTTCCAATGAACACCCAGGACTGATCTCCTTTAGGATGGACTGGTTGGATCTCCTTGCAGTCCAAGGGACTCTCAAGAGTCTTCTCCAACACCACACAGTTCAAAAGCATCAGTTCTTCAGTGTTCAGCCTTCTTCACAGTCCAACTCTCACATCCATACATGACCACTGGAAAAACCATAGCCTTGACTAGACGGACCTTTGTTGGCAAAGTAATGTTTCTGCTTTTTAATATATCTCCATATATATTCCATGGACAAAGGAACCTTGTGGGTTACAGTCCATGGGCTCCCAAAAAGTCAGACACAACTGAATTGACTTAACACGTACACAATCTGTAAAAATAATGAATCCAAATTCTGCACATCTGAAACTAATACAATATGGTAAATCAGTTAACTTCAATACAAAATAAATATGTCAAATATTTCTATATAAAATGAGTGGTATTTAAAATAATTTGTGATCAAAAGAATTTTAAATTCTCCTTGCTTCTCCTTATATTTTCCCTACTGTTTTTATGCTAATAAAATTTATCTGTTTGTTCAATGGATTTCTTGGGGGCCTATTTGTTATTGAAGTTAGGAATATAAAGATAAAGAAGTCCCAGTTCCTGCCTCCTGCTCTGTCAAGAGGTAGAGGTGACCAGGTGTGGTAATTAAGAAAGGCAGTGCAGGGAAATTGACAGAGGTTGGGTCATGGGCATAGGTTGTCTAAGGTGTCGTGCAGGCAAAACTCCACCAATGGCAGGACAGAGAGCTCAGAGAAACGGGTTGGAGGCAGACAGAAGCAAGAGAGGTGGGTTCAGCAATGCTTTAGAGGTTCAAGAACATGAGCTTTAGACTCAAGAAGACCCAAGTAGCTTGAAAAATCATGTCTGCCAAGTGATATTCTCCTTCCAAGCCTCAGTGTCCTTTCCTAAAGGGGCATCAGTAGTAACTCCTGTGCATTTATTATAAGGAGCGATGCACAGACAGGACTTAGCACATGCCTGGCACTAGCAAATCTCCTGTGACAATCAGCTACCTTTTGAAAACATTATTAATTAGGAGGAGGAGGAAGGAAAGCAGAGGACAAGGAAGGAGGAAGGAGAGGAGAAAGAGATTCAAGGGCACATCTCTTGATGTCGATGTTCAGTGTCTGCTGCTACAGGGCTGGGCAAATGGCTGCTAATGGCTGAGCAAAGCTTCAGGCATTAGAAAGAAGTGAACCAGAGTGGAAAGCAAATGTCAGCCTCGTGTGGAGGCTTGAACTGATACTGGGCAGAAAACCAAGGACACTGCATCTATTTAAAATGAATCAAGTCCCAAAATGCCAGGGAGACCAGTGATTTGGAGGAACCACTGACATGACTGGGAGCCCCAGGTAGTCAGCAAGGGTAATTCAGGGAGTAACTCATGAACCCAGACATGTCTCCCAGAGCACACCCCCTTCATCCAGAAGAGGGACAACCTGGGGGGCTGTGGATGCTTAAATATTTTGTCCGTATTGTGCCAGTTTTATTTGGGAACCTGAGTGAGATCCACTTTGCAGAAGGCAATTATAGGGAGATGGTAATAACAAGCTGTAGGAAAATGAGACAAGGAGCTCACAAAAGAATGTGGGAAAGCTGAACACATAAAAGCAACATACTACTGTGCAAGCCATTAGATTAATCCACAAACAAAAACTCTATACGATGGTGCAAGCATGTACCAAGTGTTTGGGTAGCTGAGGGGAGAGAGCCATCAGTCAACCCGGATGAAGACAGGAGAGGGCTGGAGGAGGATGGGCCTCTGGAGTCAGAGGATACATTCACCAGGAGAGCAGAGGAAAGAGACATTCTGAGTGAGGGAACAGAAAGAGCAGTCATGCAGATGTGAAAGTGGATGACAAATTTAGACACTGGGTCAAGGATATGTGTATCAACAACTCAGTGAAAGAAGGAAGGAAAGCAAAGGAGATGGGGGTAAAAGACTGTTTTGTGAAGTATTCCCATGTGCCACGTGTATTGATAAACTTGTTTTTAGAAATATATTATTCAGTGTGTAAGGGTCACAATGATTACATGACCCCATATATATTTTGATTATTAGAGTTTTTCTTCCTTTTACAGACAGCATCACCGACTCAATGGACACGGGTTTGGGTGGACTCTGGGAGTTGGGGATGGACAGGGAGGCCTGGCATGCTGTGGTTCATGGGGTCACAAAGAGTCAGACACCACTGAGCAATTGAACTGAACTGAACACAGACTGTGCTTTTGGCTTCCTGTACCAAATCTTAAGAGACTTCCCAGGTGGCACTAGTGGAGGAGACTCCAGAGATGTGGGTTCGATCCCTGGGTCAGGAAGATCCCCGGGAGGAGGAAATGGAAACCCACTCCAGCGTTCTTGCCTGGAAAATTCCATGGACAGAGGAACCTGGTGGGCTACAGTCCATGGAGCTGCAAAGAGTCAGACATGACTGAGTACCCACTCACATATATGATATATAGTATTTTGCTTTACAGTTTACACATGTGCATGTCTCATTAAATTTTTAGCAGCACAGGAAGATAGGTCTTATCGTCTCTGGATTTGCAAATGAAAATAAAGTTTGAAAAAACACTAGTAAGTTGCATGCCTTGGGTTACTGTATATTGACTGAGACTGGCTGCCTCCCTATTCATTCATATTCAGCAAACATGTACTGAGTTCCTTCTCTCCTGCCAAGTGCTCTGATAGATGCTGGGAATACAAACAATACTCAAATGAATACACAGAAAGGAGGGGAAACTATTATATAAACAATTAATTAAAATACATTGAAGTAAGAACTACTACAGGATGTGCATGGCATTGCAACTCAGAATATGCACACAGAGACTTATGAAGAGCTGCCCAGAATCAGTGCCACCTGAACTATGAGTGTTTAGGGGAGGAAGAGAGAAAGGTTGGTCCAGGTCTGGGACTTGCATGGGCAAAGCCATGGAAACACAAGAGAGTACTATGTGAGGCCAGTCTGTGAGAAGTGCAGGAAGGCTAGTCTTGGCTGACAGATGAAAGATACAGGAGCTAGATGAGAAAAAAGAAGTCTTTGCAGGCTACACTTGAGGGTTTGCGTTTTCGTGGTCTAAGTGCCTGCGATCCACTGGAAGATTTTAATTGTGTGAGCGACAAGATCAGATTTGTTATTCAGAAAGCACACTCTGGCAGCAGTTCAGTGGGTGGAAAGGAAAGTGGTTACCCTGGAGACGGGCAGACCCAGCAGAAAACTATGACAATAATCCAGGAGAGAGAAAATGAGGATAGTGGTTGGAGGAACAGGCAGATTCAAAGACATTTTGGAAAATTAGCTGGGTAAAAATGCTGAATGAAAGGAAGACTCAAGAATAATGGTCAGGTTTCTGGCTTGGGCATCTAGGTGAATGGTAAATGAATCAAGAAGTAGAGTTCCAAAGAAACAGATTTGGAGGAAAATATTATGAGTATGTGTGGGATGAGTTCAATTTGAGGTGCCTCTAGGACTTCTACAGGATGTGGTTAATATATTTAAAATTCAGAACAGAGGTTATGACTGAAGACATAGATTTAAGAGTGATCATCAAATGGTTGTTGAGATTTCGACTGACTCCAAAACTACAAGATCTGGGTATGACTGATCCTAACCAATTCATTTGCACCATCTCTGAAGTACTAGATCAAGCTTTGTTCCAAAGTACAAATTAGCATAGCAGCTCAGTAATCAATGTCTCTGAGTTTCTGGAAAGAAAGATGTTCAGTCACCATAAGGCCCAGAATTAATGAAAAGTCACAGAAATAATAGCTCTATTCTCTGGTTGCTTTTGAACCTCAAATCACTCTTTGGCAACAAGGTAATAATTTACAGAAATTGCTGAAAAGACCTTCTGGTAAATGGGGCAGCGAAAAGAGTTTGTTTTTAATATTCATTCTAAACCATATATGTGGTTGTATTTTGAAACTGCTAGTTCACATTCTTGACCTGAATTCCTTTTCTAATTGGAAAGTCAATTTTGATTTTGATTATAGGATATAATTTCTTTAGAAAAAATCTCCCATAAAAGTTAGTTCCTTCTCATTGTTCTTTTTTAAATTAGATAAAATGACAAGAATTGGATGATATGTGCTTATGTAATAAATGTAGTTTGCCTATATTTTAATTAGAAGGCAGTTCTTGGAGAAAAAATATTTCTGCTCAGCTGTGAACAAATATCAACAACATAACTTCAAAATCAAGTGGAACATTGTTATTTTCTTTTAGATTGGGTAGTGATGATTATAATGACCAATAAAGCATTGTAGGCAATAATGCTTGGGAAAAAACACTAAAAATCAATATTGTGTCCCCAAATTGTCACAGATATGAAACAATCAATCCCACTACTTTTCCGTTTCCATCCCCCCCGCTTCCAAATTTGGATCGAAGTGCGAAGAATAGAAAATTCATTTGTCACTACCCATATTTCGTCACCGGAATGAATATCAAGGAGGAAGAAAGGAAAAGACAACAAATGCTTTACACATTTAATCTTCTCATGATAGTTTTCACAATAATCCTGTTCTGAGGATTCACAGAGCTAATATATTTAAAACTATTAAAACAGCCATTAAAAAGAATACATTTGAATCAGTTCTAAGGAGGTGGATGGAACTGGAGCCTATTATACAGAGTGAAGTAAGCCAGAAACAAAAACACAAATACAGTATACTAACGCATATATATGGAATTTAGAAAGATGGTAAAAATAACCCTATTTACGAGACAACAAAAGAGACACTGATGTATAGACCAGACTTTTGGACTCTGGGACCGGAAGAGGGTGGGATGATTGGGGAGAATAGCATTGAAATATGTATAATATTATATCTGAAATGTATTAATTGTTCAAACTAAACACTATCATGTTACAATTTGTTCATACTAGATGTTTGTAATGTTTCTGATAATCAATAAAAGAGATTCTTGATCAAAAAAAAAAAAACTATTAAAACAATAATAGTAAAACAATTAAAGCAGTGAGTATTACATGATAAATGCTCCGTAAGTATTCAATAGTGCTATTGTTAGATATATCTCCAGGCTTTATCTAAGGAATCCCATACCCAGGAGGTTAAACATCTCTCCAAAATGACATAGCTGGTAAGGGATGGGTCCAGGGTGAGAAGCCAGGTCTGCCTGCCTCCAGATTTATGCTCCTTCCAGTATTCTATACTGCCACTTAGTGACAATTAAGTTTATTCCCTACTGAAAACAATATTCCTGACAGTATATGCTCATGGAGAGACTACTGAAATGGGTGTATAAAAAATCCTGCTTCTATCCTTTGATAACTTGTGCCAAATAATCTTTCCATTTACCTCTGTCTTAGTTCCTCATTTGGAACAATAGAGATATCATTACTTTTCTTCTTTGCCAATATACTATTCAAATATTCAATATAGTGTAATATAGTTTCTATGGTATTATTTCGATATACAGAATCCTTTTGGATCTTCAGAATAGAGCTAATTTGATCTTATGGAAGGCACATTGAATTTCCCATTCCACAGTCTTGGACATATTACTTAAGTTAATGAAATTCGTTGAGTCTCTGTTTTTTCACTTATGAAAAAAGCTAGAGGTTGAATTAGATGTTCTCTGGGTTCTTCAACCATCTTATAAAATGGGTTATGTGGGAATTATTCCAAAGTTTAGATACAGGAAAGGGCTCAGAGAAGATCAATGGTTTTCCCCAAGGATGTTTAGAAAATAAATGATGAAATCTTAGGACTTGGGGTTTTTGACTCCTAATACAATTTCCTTTCTATTCTACTGAGCTACACTTTATCTGATGGTCAAAGACACATTAATGATGCTTGATATGAGTGATGATCTAACTCAACAGATGAATGCTTTTGCCTTTAGGCTGACTGATAAACTTCAAAGTAATTAGCATCTTACAACTAAGCTGAGATCTGAGTGACATTGGTGACCTGCCAAAAGAAAACAGCTGGCACCAGGCTTTGTAAGCTGCCCTTCCTTGGTAAGCTTCACTTTAGCCCAGCAAAGTCCACTCTGCCTCTACCTGAATTGCCCTCTTGAAACAAGCAAGCAGTGTCGTCTTTCTCTTGAATTGGCTGGCACTGCTGTGATATCACTTATCACATGATATTCCAAAAGGCAATTGTGATCTCTAGCTTCAAGCTGTTGGCAATCTACTTGGAGAAAATGAGGTTTGATGTTAAGCATTTGGCAGCGTCTATCATAGCTGGATTGAATAAAAGGGTCCTTAAATCACCTGGAATATCTGAGTTCTGTATAAGTGTGACTCAGTGTTTAAACTGGGTGAGAAGTCCTAAAGCCTCAGGTTTCACAAAAGGAGAGCTTCAACTGTCAAAGCTATTAAGATCTTGGGAATTATTTAGTTTAGCTAATTTATTTTGTAAATGAAGAATTTACCACATCTATGAGGGTGGGGGAAGAAGGAATTGGAGCTAGAGTCACTTATTTTAGGCAACTACAAAAGTAAATGGATGCTCGGCGAAACACTAACAACATGAGAGGAACTGTGCATGTTCTAAATGCATGTTGATGTTCCTCCATATAAATCCAAACCATTCTAGCATTGCTTCGTCAGCAAGCATCCCAGCCCTCAGACAAGGTAGAAACCAATAGGGAACCAAATGCAGCAGCTCTTCCTCCTTTCTGCTCTAACCATTATCCACCAGCTTCTCTGGTCCATTTTTCACATTGCTCATCCCTGACCATGACCTTCTTAAGGCACTACGTCCCCGCCAAAAACAGACTAACAAGGCAACTCAGACCTACCTGTTATAGATTGAATGGTTGTGTCACCCCATCACCCCAAAATTCATATGTTGACATTTGAACTGACAATGTGGTAGTATTAGGAGGTGAGGCTTCTGGGAGGGGAGAATAGTATCCTCATGAATGGGGTTAATATTTTGGTAAAACAGACCCTGGAGAGCTCTCTCAGCCCTTGCACTGTGAGAACACAGCTAGAAGATGGTTCCCGTGAATCAGGAAATGGGGCGCTCACCAGACACTGAATCTGCTGATGCCTTGACCCTGAACTTTTCAGCTGCCAGAACAGTGAGAAATAAATTTCTGTTTCAGCTCCCAGTCTATGCAATTCTGTTATAGTAGCCTAAACAGACTAAGACACTGCCTGTGATTTTTTAATCAAGTGTTCACCCCTCCCCTCTCTCCATCCTCCCAGTGGCCCTATGTTGCTTTCACCCGTTGTATTTCTGGTTTGGAGAGCAGCAGGAATGCAAGGGCTTTGGGAACGATTAATGTGCTCTCTACTGTATCTGCCTCAAAGAAAGAGTAACAATTAGTCTTGTGAACAAAATGGCACACTCACTGAGGTGATGCTGTGAAAGCTCTTCTCTAGGACACGCCTGTCTTCAGCTCACAAACCCCCATCCAGCTGTACTTAATTAGGTCAGGGTACACACCCTGATCCTCCAATCACAGCTTCACCTTGATGAAAGGGGATGCGGAGGGACTTGGCGGGTCCAAGGGCTTAGTCTTCCAGAAAAAGAAAGTGGCTGTTACCCCAAAAAAGACCTAAATCTGTTTGGTGTGGCTAGAAGAACGTGATTTTCCTGGGTGATCTGTCAAACAAATCTCATTATTCCATAGGATCGTATCATTCTCCCCCTACCGCTACCCCCCGCCCCCTCTTTTTCAACCCCAAACAAAATAATGGATTAACCTGACTCTTTTTCCCTCCCTCTGCCTTCAAACTGCAAGATGATATTTTTGTGTGTCTTTTCTCTTTTAAGACTGCCTTGATGTTCAGCATAACCTGAGCTCATCTGGATAAAAGCATGGGTTAGGAGAAGATACTCAAGAGAATCGCAATACTGAGTCCAGAGCCTCCAGGGAGGAGCCAGGTTGCAAAGCTTACCAAGGAAAGTCATCTGATATAATTTAAGACACAGAATTCTCACCAGTCTGAATGGAAAGTGAGAATGTGAGCAAGCTGCTTCTCATTGAGAACATAAGACATTGGCTCAAAAGTCTTGTGTTTTCTGTTTAATAAATTAAAGAAACCATCCCAAATGGAACCTAGAGTTGAGTGACCACATCATAATTCACTCACTGTGTGTGATGAATAAGCCACCTGTTTTTGATGGAGACATTCCCCAAAGTAACATTAAAGTAATGAAAATCATTGGGAATTATTCTTTCTAGAGAAAGATGATGCTACTGACCCACCAAGAGCAATCAGGATTGTTTTCAACAGTGAGAAAGGATTTGCAACGTAACAAATGGGAGCTAACTGAACGTACTGACCCATAGCCGTGAAGCAGAGAACATCCAGCAGAAGTTTAAGTGTGTTAGTCAGCGCTCCTGTATCATCGCTGCCACAGCAATTCCCATTCCGACAGATTAAAAAAGGAGGGCACAGGTTTGATGAAACCTGCCTGCAGTGCAGGATACTGGATTTGATCCCTGGGTTGGGAAGATCCCCTGGAGAAGGGAATGGCTATGCACTCCAGTATTTTTACCTGGAGAATCCCATGGACAGAGGAGTCTGGCTAGATACAGTCCATGGTGTCACAAAGAGTGGGACGCAACTGAGCCACTAACACACACAAAATGATTAGTGCTTGATGCCTGCCCTCCAAAAAGGTTTTGCCATGGCAATCCCTTCCCCCAAATTACAACTGCATCAGTGATAAAATCTGATACTGAAATAATATATACACACATATGCACACACACAAAATTGTATGAAAACACACAAAGTAAAAGGAAATAGAGAAATGACTAATTTTGAAACTAAATGTTTTCAAAAATAACCTCCATATTCCTAGATTGCCACTCTCTAGACAATAATAAGTTGAAAAATATATATTATAACATAGGCAGAGCTGAAATGTATTTTACCGGTAGCATTTTAATATGTGCGGTAGGGGAGTAGGGATTGAACTTCTGTTTTGGGCACTGAGAAAGTAGTTTGTATCAGACTCATCCTCTGATTAAACAACTATAAAATCTGTGTATGTGTGTGCTTGAAGTCAGTGTTACTCGTTCAATCGTGTCCAACTCTTTGCGACATTATGGACTGTAGGCCGCCAGGCTCCTCTGTCCATGGGATTCTCCAGGCAAGAATACTGGAGTGGGTTGCCATTTCCTCCTCCAGGGGATCTGGATTTCCTCGACCCAGGGACGGAACTGGGTCTCCTGCACTGCAGGGGGTTCTTTACCCCTGAGCCAACCAAGAAAGCTACCAGGGAAGCCCCATGTGTGTGTTTAACTATTTGAATATTACAGAAAGAAACCAATGTGGCTAAGAGTTGAGAACTCTGAGGGGACTCTTCTGGTGGTCCAGTGGTTAAGACTGCTTTAAAATCGCAGGGAGTGCCAATTCCATCTCTGGTCAGGCAACTAAGATCCTGCATGCTGCCTGGCCAAAATAAATAAATAAAGAGTTGAGGACTCTAAATCCTGAATCCTTGAAAATTTTGCCAGGATTCCAGAGAAAAGGGAGCTCTTTCGATGTGAGCCCCACAACCCCTTAGGGAACAGTCTGAATTGGGGCACAAAGCATGGAAGCGGGACAGAAAACAATGGCCTAGGGCTTGCAGCACTCACTACACTGCCATGGATTTGCAGAGTCAGACATGAATTAGCGACTGAACACCAGTAACACTGAGGAGATAAAAATCCAAGTTTTAATTGAGGAAACAAGAAAAGATTTGGAAACAAGTGACGTGTGTGTGATGTAGAAAGAGTAGTGCTTCAGCAAGAAATTCTTAAGCCTTAAATAAATTTACTAGCATAGGGAGAAAAAAGTTAAAAATCAGTGAATAAGCATCCAATTCAAAAATCTAGAATGAAAAATCAACCATATTAAATAAAAAGAATAGGAAGAAAACAGCAACTAAAAAAAAAAAAGAGATCAGTGCTGCTGCTGCTGCTAAGTCGCTTCAGTCGTGTCCGACTCTGTGCGGCCCCCAGACAGAAGCCCACCAGGCTCCCCTGTCCCTGGGATTCTCCAGGCAAAAACACTGGAGTGGGTTGCCATTTCCTTCTCCAACGTATGAAAGTGAAAAGCGAAAGTGAAGTCGCTTAGTCGTGTTCAACTCTTAGCGACCCCATGGACTGGAGCCTACCAGGCTCCTCTGTCCATGGGATTTTCCAGGCAAAAGTACTGGGGTGGGGTGCCATTGCCTTCCCCGAAAGAGATCAGTACTCAAAGTAAAAAAAAAACCCAAGTATTCATTAGGCAAAATTAATGGGGCAAAAGTCAGTTATTTGAAAAGGTTAATATAATTTATAAATCTCCAGAAATGCAGGTCAGAAAATGGGAAATGTTAGAAACAAACTATTAATATCAGGAATAAAAAAGGGATATCAGTATACACATTAAATACAGTGAGAGGTGGTTATAAATTTATATCAACCTCATAAATTAGATAAATATATTTCTTGAAAAGAATGCAGCTTATCAAAATTGACTTAAATAAAGAAATAGAAAATCCAAATAATGCTACTATCTATGAAAATGATTGCTTTTAACTCTTCTCGGAGAGAAAACTCTGGCCCAGGTACTTCAAAAGAGAAACATTCTAAATATTTCATGAAGAAATAATTTTATCCTGTACAAACTTTTGAGAGTCTAGATATAGAGGGAATACTTTCCAACTCCTGAGGCCATTACAGTCTTGACAGTAACACCAGACAAAAACATAAAAAGAAAAATTATAGGCCAATCTTTCTTGTGAATAGAAGCACAAACATACTAAATAAAAATAGCACATTGAACCTAACAATATGGAAAAGCACAATCTATACTCACAAAACTGGGTTTAAACCAAGAATGCAAGGTTGATTCATTGCCTAAAAATCAATTACTGTAACTCATTACACAAACTGTTTATGCTTAAGGCAAGAAGCACGTAACCATTTCAATAAATGTAAAAAAGGTAGATAAAAACATTGCAACCATTTATGATGGAAATAAAGTAACAACAAATTTGTTTTAGAAAAATAAACATAGAATGAATCTTTATATGATAATGAGTTTCTTCAAAGAAAATGTATCACAAACATCATACTTGATATCGGAAAATTTCTTTCTGAAGTAAATATATCTCAGCGAGACAAGGAGAGCTCTATTGCCATTTCCATTTAACAGTGTCCTCAAAGTTTTCCAATGTAATAAAACAAGAAAAAGAAGTAAAATATATATGGGTTGAAGAGGAGATATGAGAATGTATATGAAAAAGCCAAAAGATGAACTATTAGATTCGATAAGTGAATTTATCAAAGTCAGCAAATACAAAATGAAAATACAAAATAAGTTGCATGTATAACATACCAACAAATAACTAGAAAATAAAATTAGCATAAAAATTAAGTATCTAATATTATATCTAACAGTGGTGTGTAAGAATAAAAAGTATAAAACATATGGAAAGAAATTAAAGAAGACCTAAGTCAATACAGTGTATACTGTGTCCTTGAATTAGATGAAAACAGTGTAGGAAAGCCATTTATCTCCAGATTGATTTAAAAATTCTATACACTCCTAATCAAAATCTCTACAAGTATTTCTGTGAACTTTAAAAAGCTAATTTATATCAATGTAGAATTGATAAAGATCAAGAATAACCATGGTGGCCTTGAAGAAGGAAAACAAAGACCTATAATACAGTACCAGATTTTGAAAGATATTGGTACTGTAGATATAGATATCATAAATAAGTTTATTATTGGTTAAAGAATAGACAGTGAACATATTGAATGAAATATTCCAGAAACACCCCAATTCTTCAGTGCTGATGAAAGTGTCATCACAAGCATGAAAATGATAGTTTCTTTTACATTCCCCTCACCAATAAATGGTGCTGTATGAATTGGATGTCTCTAAAGAGAAACAAAAATGAACCTTGAATCTCTCCTTATTATCTTATATCATATACAAAAATTAACTCCAGATGGAACAAATTTCAATATAAAAGGTAAAATAATACATTTTCTGGAAACTGATATGAGAGAATACATTCATGAGGTTAGGAGAAGCAAAAATCTTTTAAACAGGACATAAAAACACTATTTACAGGTAAATGATAGGTAAGTTGGACTTCATTAATTTAAGAACAGCTGGACCGTTGATGCTAGACCCTTTGACATTTTAAAAGAATACAAAATTTAAAATTCATTACTATTTAAAATTTTCACAAACTAACATACAAGTGAAATAACTATATCTAATTAACAGAAAACTTGTGATCTAAAAAAATTAAAACATTGAGCATTTCAGTAACATAGAGTCCCTCAGTAGAGATGCAAGAGACAACTGTGTGTAGAGTCATGTCCAACTCTTTACAATCCCCTGGACTGTAACCCCATCAGTCTCCTCTGTCCATGGAATTTTCCAGGCAAGAATACTAGAGTGGGTTGCCATTTCCTACTCCAGAGTATCTTCCCAACCCAGGGATCAAACCCACTTCTCCTGCATCTTCTGCCTTAGCAGGCAGATTCTTTACCACTGTACCACAAGAGACAACTACTTGATTATAATTTAGTTAATGCTATTTCAAGTGATGTAGTAGGGAATTAAGTCTGTCCTACAGAAAGCATTTTAACATTCAAAAGTGCTTTAAAAGGAAAAAGCTAATCAAAATGTCTCTGAACATCTGACTTCACTCTTCTTCAGCTAGGCTTTCCTGAAGCACAGTTTTGACAGAACTAACCCACTGAGATGCAGCTTAAAAGTGGAACCAAGTAAATACTGAAAGACTTATCAGAAAAGGCAAGTGAGTGTATGAAACATGCACAAAGATTCTATCTTAGAGAACCAAGGCTGGAATAATATATTCAGTATTTATCATAAAAGTTAGACTTTAGAGCTCTGCCTTATATCATTACCTATAGTTAATAGATCATGTTATTAAACTCTGTGTGTGTTGGGAGAAGGGAGACCTAAATCCAAGAATAGGAATAGAATAAGAACATATCCTGTCATCTGGAAGCTATGATTTATTCAAGTCCATAAGTGTAAATAAATCAGCCCTTGAAGTGAAATTATGCGATTTAAAAAAGAAAAAAGCTTCATGCATTATGAAGTACAAAGATAGAGCTGCAAGATAATGGGGCTTCCCTGATAGCTCAGTTGGTAAAGAATCTGATCCAGCAGGCAGGACTGGCTACATAATTTGTAAGGCCCAGTGAAAAATGAAAATTTAGGGCTCCTTGTTAAAAAATGATTAAGAGTTTCAATGGTTAGCGATAGAGCATTAAACCAAGTGCAGGGCCATTCTAGCACTGCATGTCGCATGAGGCAGACCCTGTTTGCAGGCAAGGATTATACACAAAAATCAAACTTTTCTTCTGCACTTGCCTCCAGGAAGAATCACCACATCAGGAGTGCTGTCTGTAAGTAGAGAAAACTACAAGGTGAAGGCTTGGATTTGATAAGCTTTTCATATGAATTTAAAGAGGGATAGGATGCTCACACTGAGTCTTAGCTGTACTTTTACTTCTGAAAATGACAGCTTGCTGATTCAAGGCTGAGATTTTCAGAATGCATTCCTATTTGTTTCCAGTCTTGTGTTTCTTAGACTGCCTAGAAGAAAGTGCTGTATGTGTTATGATTTTTTTTCATGTTCCAGTAAGTTTTCAAACTGGGCCAATCAGAAACGATGGGTGTGAATATACCATTCAGCTTGCTTTAATTCCACCAATTGATACAGAGAGTGTAAGACTATTTAGAATATTTAATACAAAGAACAAAGAAATGCCATTACATGAAAAATGTAAGAACTAGTTTCAACTGTGTGCTATTCCATCCATCCTCTTCTATCTAGCCACTTTATCTGCATGGATTTCTTCTAGGAGATGTCTTTCAATTAGAATTTTTTGTTAGTTGTAGTCCATATCCTGTCAGATTGTATATAAAAATTGCAGGTGAATTTTTCCCTCTTGATTCTGCTAAACTGGAAAAGGACTTACAAAACAAAAACTCTTAGGACATTTCATTTGTTCTAGAAAAATGGTAAACTTATTTTTATCTTGCTGAACACAAAATACCATCTCCTGATATGTTCCCCTAGAGATATGACAAAGCACTGATTTTTGTTTTATCTGAAGGACATAAAATGTACATTTAAAGTTATAATTCAGGCATAATTTGCTATTTCTTACCACTAAGAAATACATTTCCAAAATCAATATCTACTTTGATTTCTTGGAAGGCAAGAATGAAATTGAATATGAGAAAATGTGACTGGCAATGAAAAGTAAGAAAGGGGTATTTATACTTTATCTTCTGCAGTCCATCCTGTGAAATAATAATGAAGCCAAAGGACTAATGATAATGATCACTTGCTTTTATGGGCTAGGGAACCACCATCTCTGATGGAAGAAACCACTAAGGCAGAGTGACTACTGTGGGAGGAAGCAGATCCCTCATGCATTATTTAGGGATCCTGTGTTACAGGAGAGACTTCATCAAGATGTGTACAAAGTGAAGAGCTAGTGCTATGGGATATAAATTAGTACTTGTCTTAGCTGAGGTTTTTAAGGAGGGCAGAAAGAGGCATCAGCAAACTCCTTATATTTTAGATTATTCTACCTCTTACCACCATCTTCCACTTTGAAATCTTTTCAACACTAGATACAAGGTTTACCACATTCTTATCCTCTATACTTTTCTTTCACTCCATGTAATAAACTCAGAAATTAAAAGTCCTCTTTACCTGCTTGGAGAAACTTCTCACTGCATCTTGCTTTTCATGTCCCATTATGATTCCCTTAACCAGCTCTCTTCCCTTGTGTGGATCTTCTTGGTTTCTCACCTGGAATATTGAATGACTTTGATTGCCCTAACTCTAGCCTTCTCCCTTTCTGATGTCACTCAGAGACCTTCTAGGTTCTCTTTTGAAAATGCATATGTCATCATGTCACTTCTGTGGCTCACAAGATGAAATCTTGGCTCCCATGTAGAGTCAAATAAAGTCAGCAGAGTCCAAGGGACCAAGGCAGGGGAGAGAAAGTGAAAGTGAAGTCACTCAGCCGTGTCCGATTCTTATCGACCTCATGGACTTCAGCTTACAGGCTCCTCCATCCATGGGATTTGCCAGGCAAGAGTACTGGAGTGGGGTGCCATTGCCTTCTCCAGCCAAAGTGCTCACTGATACTTAAATTGGATTTAGAGGTTCCTGGAAACACTCTCCAACAAAATAATTCAACTATAATCTAAAGTTTTCTCAGTGTTTGTGATCATGGAAAAAGCAAGAGAGTTCCAGAAAAACATCTATTTCTGCTTTATTGACTATGCCAAAGCCTTTGACTGTGTGGATCACAATAAACTATGGAAAACTCTGAAAGAGATGGGAATACCAGACCACCTGATCTGCCTCTTGAGAAATCTGTGTGCAGGTCAGGAAGCAACAGTTAGAACTGGTCATGGAACAACAGACTGGTTCCAAATAGGAAAAGGAGTACGTCAAGGCTGTATATTGTCACCATGTTTATTTAACTTATATGCAGAGTACATCATGAGAAATGCTGGACTGGAAGAGACACAAGTTGGAATCAAGATTGCTGGGAGAAATATCAATAACCTCAGATATGCAGATGACACCACCCTTATGGCAGAAAGTGAAGAGGAACTAAAAAGCCTCTTGATGAAAGTGAAAGTGGAGAGTGAAAAGGTTGGCTTAAAGCTCAACATTCAGAAAACGAAGATCATGGCATCTGGTCCCATCACTACATGGGAAATAGATGGAGAAACAGTGGAAACAGTGTCAGACTTTCTTTTTCTGGGCTCCAAAATCACTGCAGATGGTGACTGCAGCCATGAAATTAAAAGACGCTTACTCCTTGGAAGGAAAGTTATGACCAACCTAGATAGCATATTCAAAAGCAGAGACATCACTTTGCCAACAAAGGTTCGCCTAGTCAAGGCTATGGTCTTTCCTGTGGTCATGTATGGATGTGAGAGCTGGACTGTGAAGAAGGCTGAGCACCGAAGAATTGATGCTTTTGAACTGTGGTGTTGGAGAAGACTCTTGAGAGTCCCTTGGACTGCAAGGAGATCCAACCAGTCCATTCTGAAGGAGATCAGCCCTGGGATTTCTTTGGAAGGAATGATGCTAAGGCTGAAACTCCAGTATTTTGGCCACCTCATGTGAAGAGTTGACTCATTGGAGAAGACTCTGATGCTGGGAAGGATTGGGGGCAGGAGGAGAAGGGGACGACAGAGGATGAGATAGCTGGATGGCATCACTGACTCGATGGATGTGAATCTGGTGACCTCCGGGAGTTGGTGATGGACAGGGAGGCCTGGCGTGCTGCAGTTCATGGGGTCGCGGAGAGTCAGACACGACTGAGCGAATGATCTGATCTGATCTGATCTGGGGTGATATTTGGCTTACCACTATCACTGTTCTATTCCAGAAAAACACAATTTCCAGGAAAAAAATTCTGAACTGAGCCAAGGATACAGATGGAGTTCTTACTGATGAATACCAAGTGGTCCTTAGGGGTAGGAGATGAAGCTGTCTGTTTGGACTAGTTCAAATTCTAGGTATAAACTAAGGTGGAAGAAACACAAGCTGGAATCAAGATTGATTGCCGGGAGAAATATCAATAACCTCAGATATGCAGATGACACCACCCTTATGGCAGAAAGTGAAGAGGAACTAAAGAGCCTCTTGATGAAAGTGAAAGAGGAGAGTGAAAAAGTTGGCTTAAAGCTCAACATTCAGTAAACGAAGATCATGGCATCTGGTCCCATCACTTCATGGGAAATAGATGGGGAAACAGTGGAAACAGTGTCAGACTTTATTTTTGGGGGCTCCAAAATCACTGCAGATGGTGACTGCAGCCATGAAATTAAAAGACGCTTACTCCTTGGAAGGAAAGTTATGATCAACCTAGATAGCATATTGAAAAGCAGACATTACTTTGCCAACAGAGGTTCGTCTAGTCAAGGCTATGGTTTTTCCAGTAGTCATATACGGATGTGAGAGTTGGACTGTGAAGAAAGCTGAGCGCTGAAGAATTGTTGCTTTTGAACTGTGGTGTTGGAGAAGACTCTTGAGAGTCCCTTGGACTGCAAGGAGATCCAACCAGTCCATTCTGAAGGAGATCAGCCCTGGGATTTCTTTGGAAGGAATGATGCTGAAGCTGAAACTCCAGTACTTTGGCTACCTCATGAGAAGAGCTGACTCATTGGAAAAGACTCTGGGAGGGATTTTCTGCTGGGAGGGATTGGGGGCAGGAGGAGAAGCGGACGACAGAGGATGAGATGGCTGGATGGTATCACCGACTCGATGGACGTGAGTTTGAGTGAACTGCAGGAGTTGGTGATGGATAGGGAGGCCTGGCGTGCTGTGATTCATGGGATCGCAAAGAGTCGGACACGACTGAGCAACTGAACTGAACTGAACTGAAGGTGCGATAGAAGTTCTAAGGTTCACATGTGTTCCAGGCCATATCAAGAGGTTCAAGATTTCATTGAGATTTGGAATCAAAGCCCATACTAATGGATTATGTGTTTGAAATGTCCCTTCTGTGTATACCATTGGGAATCTAGCATGGATTCCTCTTCATGAATTCGGAATCCTGACATGTCTCTATCAAGGTTCATTAACAAAGACTACATAACAGCCTACAGTAGGAATTTGAATGGTTCCCCTACAGTGACATTAAACGAATTCACAAACAAAAGGGTAAAACCAAAAATGAGAAGTCACATTACCTACAATTGAATTTTATAAGCTTTTGGTTCAAAATCATACATATAATATAGTACTTACATTAAGACTGAGCAGAAGGATATTGTATCTCTGAAAGATCTTAACAAATTTTGTAAACCTCACTTTATTTGCAGTGTAGAGCCAAATGTTTCCTATTAATGAAAGATTTCTTTACCAAATCCCCATACTAAAGCCGTTTATGGTATTTTCTAAATGAACAGAACCACGTCCGTCCTCAAAGCCACACTGTCGCCTTGTAACCTTAGGAGATCTTTCATATTCCACAAGGGATTTCATTTAAGAACTAGTCTTTTAACAATTATGTCTTTCTTAATATTTTAACAACTTTACAGTCCTCTTGGGGTGCCGTGTTACACCAAAGTCTCTTCAAACCTCACAAAAATGGATATAAAAATGCTCAGAACTAAGCCCAGAACCAGACTAATCACTTCATGGGAAAAATTTCGATCACACAATCTCAGCAAACCTCACTTTCTTGGCGGCACGTTAGGATTTCTGTATAAACCTGTGTCTTCTGTTGTTATCTTTCTCTCAATGGAAGAAGTTTTAAAGTGAAAAAGGAAACAAATGAACAACTCAACTTGTAGTCCTTGGTACCAATTGATTAACTGATAAGAAGAGGACTTTCGAACCAGGGAGCTACTCGTTTTGACGTGAAAATACTCAGTCAGAATGTGAACTCTGCATCCACGTATGGACAGATACGGTTTCCTGAGGCCTTCTGGTGAGACTTCACAAGGAACTTGTCTTCACTATTTCAGTCACTTAAAAATAAACAAAAAGTTAATGCAGTTGGGGCAACGGAGCTCACAGTTCAGACAAATGGATAAAATGTCTCTTTGCTAGATTTGTAAAAAACTGGAAAAATATTTCTGGCATCCTTCTATGACAGCCTGCATGCACTCCCACCAGGAAACCCAGTCCGGTTTGTTGCTTCTAAAGATCCTCTGATCTCTCTTCCCTCTTCCTGGCACGATGGTGTTTTCCATGACGGCAGTGTGAGTTCTCTTACATGAAGGTGCTGACATTTGCATTAGGTTCAGGGCCTTCTTCCTGATGTCTCAATATTTTTGGAAAGCATGACTGCCAAAGCCCCTGACCACAGAAATCACAAGATGGATTTGGGCCTTAAAAGTCTGACCAAAAATAATTTTAGGCCATGATGAAAGGACTCAGTTCAGTCACAACTCCCTTTCAGTGTGTTTGCTAAGATCCAATGTAGATGGAGTTTGGTATCCTAAAGTGAAATGAAGTCGCTCAGTCATGTCCGACTCTTTGAGATCCCATGGACTGTAGCCCACCAGGCTTCTCTGTCCATGGGATTCTCCAGGCAAGAATACTGGAGTGAGTTGCCATTTCCTTCTCCAGGGGATCTTCTGGACCCAGGGATGGAACCCATGTCTCCCGCATTGCAAGCAGACCCTTTAACCTCTGAGCCACCAGGGCAGACCCCTGGTATCCTAAAGGTAAATAGCAAGGTTGACAGACAACAAAATGTACAATGTCGATGGCTATGTTTTGAATCACCAGTTCTATTGGGTTTAACAGTCAATGCAGAAGGTCCAAGAATAAAATTCCAGTCAGCTCCCAGTATGAAAATAAAAGGAATTAACTTAAAAATCATATAGGAAAGGATAGATATGGGATACATTCTGGGTGTCCACTTTGACCAGACTGAGACACCAGGTCAAGTTTTCATGTGTCCTGTTTGGATTAAGGCTCCAAAAGTTTGTGGACAATACGATGAAGAAAATTTATGGAAATGATAATTACTGTCTTCTCCCAGAACATAAAGGTCACTGAGATGAACACTCTTGAACGGAAAGGTGCGGTGAGGTCCACCCACCAACAGGTATGCTGGCCATCAAGGAACTCTCTCTGAGATAAGATAAGTCTCCTGAGTTCTGTCCTGAGCATGGTGATGCAGCACTTTGCAAATACACTCTGCCCCAGGCCCTAGGCAATCTTCTCGAAATGGTTATAGGTGATGGTTTATAGATGGAAAGAACAGGGTGGCTTGGAGGATAAGAAGATACTCAAGAGACAGCCATATTCTCTTCATGGCAAAGACATGGATGAAGAAGAGTGTTATGTCCATAGTGAAGTGACAGGGATACAAACACCAGTGGCAATGAACTCAATGTCCCTGGTATCTCTAGCACGCCTGTGTTTTATAGAGGCATAGTAACCACTCAAGAAGGCTGTTGAGTGGTGTTCTCTGAGCATAGGCAAAGGGAATTCTGGGGACAAACATCTACAGTTTGCTTTTAGGGGCCATTGGATAATAGGGCAATGGACAGACGGCTCTGGAGAAGGGACAAGTGTGGAGATGTACGAGTAATAGCATCTGAGTATGAAAATAATCCCAGTGCCTCTGGTGCGCATAAGACATGAGTAGATTTTTTCACTTCACAGCCAAATTAGTGAGGTTAGGCAAGGAGCATTGTGATGGGAGAAAATATTTAGCATTCTATGATCACATAATTGAAAGTTTTCATTTTTTTTTCCTTAGAAAAGATTAATAAATGCAAGATATAGATTTTTATAGTTATAAAAATTTGAAATTATTCTTGGTTATAATTTATTAATATCTAAAATTATTTTAAAAGACTCTTCTCAAGGAGGTTTTCCATTTACAAACATTTATCTCACTTGGCAGAGTTAACAATTGAAGTATTGAATTACTGAACTATCGAGTCTGTGAAAGTGAAAGTGTTAGTCACTCAGTCATGATCAACTCTGCAACTCCACAAGCTGTAGCCCAGCAGGCTCCTCTGTCCATGGGATTCTCCAAGCAAGAACATGGAGTGGTTTGCCATTCCATTCTCCAGGGGATCTTTCTGGCTCAGGGATTGAACCTGGGTGTCCTACATTACAGGTAGATTCTTTACCCTCTAAACTACCAGGAAAGGCTTTTTGGGTCTTAGTTCAGTTCAGTTGCTCAATCCTGTCTGACTCTTTGTGACCCCATGGACTGCAGCATGCCAGGCCTCCCTGGCCATCATCAATTTTCAGAGTTTACTCAAACTCATGTCCATCAAGTCAGTGATGCCATCAAACCATCTCATCCTCTGTAATCCCCTTCTCCTACTGCCTTCAATCTTTCCTGGCAGCAGAGTCTTTTCAAATGAGTCAGATTTTCACATCAGGTGGCCAAAGTATTGGAGTCCCAGCTTCAGTATCAGTCCTTCCAATAAATACTCAGGACTAATTTCCTTTAGGATGTACTGGTTGGATCTCCTTGCAGTTCAAGGGACTCTCCAGAGTCTTCTCCAACACTACAGTCCAAAGGCATCAATTCTTTGGTGCTTAGCTTTCTTGATAGTCTAACTCTCACATCCATACATGACTACTAGAAAAACCATAGCTTTGACTAGATGGACCTTTGTTGGCAAGTATGTCTCTGTTTTTTAATTGCTATCGGTTGATTACTTTTCTTCGCTCCTCGTCCCTCTCTTTTCCCCCCCTCCTCCCCCTCACTCCTCTTCCTTTTTACTCTTCCCTCTCTCCTCTTCTCTCATACCTTCCCATCTCCCTCACTCATCCTCTCTAATCTCCTCTCTCTCTCCTCTCCCCTCTCCTCCTCTGACTCTGTCACACTCTCTCTCCCCTTTCTCTATCTTCCCTCTTCCTCTCCCTCTCCTTCTCTTTTCTTCTCACTTCTCCTCCCCCCTCCCTTCCCAAGTTCTCTTCTGGCATGCATCACGCCACGGCCCCTGACCAAGAGTGGGGGCTGGCCTCATTAACACTAACTCCTTCCCCTCCTTCCCTTCACACCACAACAACCCCCGGGGGGCCAGGCCAACACTTTCCCTCTACTACCCTCTCTTCTCTTCGACCTCACCTCTCTCACTCGGCTCACATTCCCTCTCCCTTGGCCCCCTCCCACTCAACTTCTCTCCCCCACCCCCCCCTCACACACTACCTCACCACTCTCACCTTTCCCCCCCCACACCCCTCCCCCTGCCCCCCCCCCGCCTCCAACTCCCTCTTACCCTCCCCACCTCGGCTCTCCCCTGCCGCCCTCCCCCGGCACTCCACCCCCCCGAGGGGCCGTCCACCTGCGCGGCTCCCGTGCCCTGCGGGCCCATCGAAGTCTCCCCCTCTCCCTTCTCTTGGCTTCCTCTCTTCCCACCCCGCCCACGGCCCTCTCTCCCGGACCCCCCCTCTCCTGCCCTTTGGTGGGGCTGCGCGAGCCGCAGGGCTGCTGCCGCTACACCTCGCGGGCGGGGCCTCCCGCTCTCCGGTCCCGTCCTCCCACAGGTCCTCTTCCCGCTGACACTGAGTGGGTGCATCCTCGAGGGGCCCGCCGGCCGATCCCACCCTCCTCTCGGACAGTACTGGAGTGGGGGACCTCGAACAGTGACCCACACACGAACGACATGAAGCGCCTCTACCACTGTCACTTCGCGGCAATCGCGTCTGTGACGCAGGGACAGAGCATCCCTGCAGGGCCTGGCAGAGACAGAATCTTGTCTCCTCTACTCAGACCCAAAGAGAATCTCTATACTCAAGAGAAAAACGCAGTTCTGGTGAGTCTAATCATACATGCAGTGTTTTTCTTATATTTTCTATTTCATTCTTCCTTCTCCATTTCCTGGGAGTCATTTTCTCCTCTTTTTAAGTTCATGTCTTTGCTCTCCCTCACTTTGAATAGTTCTCTGTGGCTCCCCTGAACTGTTCAGAGTCACTAAGCATCAGTCAGAACATTTTTAAGTCTGATTATTACTGTTAAACAATTTGCTTCCTTAAACTCAAAGAAAACTGTGAGAATGTTATTGTAGACAAAAACATCAAACTACTCACCAGATTAGCTTGATGTTACAAATTCATCAGCCCTAGGTGTTCATTGGAAGGACTGATGCTGAAGCTGAAACTCTAATACTTTGGCCACCTGATGCAAAGAGTTGACTCATTGGAAAAGACCCTGATGCTGGGAGGGATTGGGGGCAGGAGGAGAAGGGGACGACAGAAGATGAGATGGCTGGATGGCATCACTGACTCGATGGACATGAGTTTGGGTGAACTCCAGGAGTTGCTGATGGACTGTGCTGTGGTTCACGGGGTTGCAAAGAGTCGGACACGACTGAGCGACTGAACTGAACTGAATTAGTAAAAAGATGTTTTCCAGTTTATATTCTAATAAAAACTTTCTCTGTCATTGACCAATTGTATGTATGTTTTTATCAGTTCAGTGATGCCATCCAACTATCTCATCCTCTGTCATCCCCTTCTCTTCCTGCCTTCAACCTTTCCTAGCATCAGGGTCTTTTCTAGTGAGTCAGTTCTTCCCATCAGATGGCCAAAGTATTGGAGTCTCAGCTACAGCATCAGTCCTTCCAATGAATATTCAGGACTGATTTCCTTTATGATAGACTGGTTGGATCTCCTTGCAGTCCAAGGGATTCTCAAGAGTCTTCTCCAACACCACAGTTCAAAAGCATCAATTCTTAGCTGCTCAGCTTTCTTTATAGTCCAACTCTCACATCCATACATGACTACTGAAAAAACCATAGCTTTGACTAGATGGACTTTTGTTGGCAACGTAATGTCTCTGTTTTTTAATATGCTCTCTAGGTTTATCATAGCTTTTCTTCCAAGGAGCAAGTGACTGTATTATTTTCCATCTTTTATTAAATTTTCCACTGGAAAAGGTATGGATAAGCTTTAAGAAAAGATGCCATTTAAATGTAAATCAAAGCACCTAAATCTTACCTAGATTCATTCCTTCCCATAATAATTTGAGTTGCTTGATGTTCCAAATAAAGGATCACATTGTTCTATGTTAAAAGAACTTTTGAAAACCGAATTGTACACTAAAGAGAAGGATAATAATTTCCTTGGGAATAGTAATTCTGACTTTTCAGACTTTGGAATAATTAAAGTCTTATTCTTAACCTGATATTAAGATAATTTAAGACCTCAAAAGTCTATTTTATTTTTTATTAAGCTTTCTTTCAAAATTCTTCATACTAAAATGATTTGTTTTTTAAGCAAATGCTTACAAGCTTAAAGTTAAACAAATGCATTTTATGACTCATATTTAGAGATAGTCTTGGTTTGGTTTAGAAAAAGGAAGACCATATTGACCATAATGATTTCACATGTAATTCTTCTTTTATCATATAACAAAGTGTAGGATGAATCTCTTATGAGAACTACATTAGGGTCTTTCTGAATTAAAAAGTGGCTGAGTTTTCGCTAGCAGTTTAGTAAATGTAAAAGTATGTATTTTTCTGCTGTGATAAGCTCATGAAGTTGGGTTAAAAGGAAATTATATATAAAATGTGTATATACACATGTATATGTATGTATGTAATGCACATATTTTATATATAATTTATACACACATACATTTTGTTGAAAATGGAAACAACTTTGGTTTGTTTTTGTATTTATTTGTAAAGCATTCTTGACCTATACTGAGTAGTGGCTTTGTAATCATTCTGTCCCTTTGAAGCACTATGAATGAGGTAATTTGATAACAATACCTGTACACCTAACACGTAGCTGCTTTTTGCAATTGACAATCATGCCATGACAGCAGCTACTATTGTACAATGTTAATTTTAACCAGTAAAGAAATTATAAGTGAAATGCGCAATGGGCTACATGATGAGAAGAATATAAATGCTTTCATCTTTATCTAGCTTCATAAGCCTTAGATACACATAAACAAGGATCTGTTCCTTTTTTAAACAAATATTTACTCAACACTGCTATGTACTAGGCACCAGACTTGGCGTTGAGGATAAAAAGAGTAAGACAGACTCTTTTCCTGCTCTCACAGAGCCTTAAATTTCTCAGGAAAGACAGATGATTCCACAAATAGAGTATGATATGGGCTCTAAGCTTTTAGGGGACATCAGGAAATGTTTCTCAGCGAAAATGTCTTGTGAGTGGATGTCTGAAAGATAAATAAGAATTAACTAGGACTTCTCTGGCTGTCCAGTGGCTAAGAATCCATTCTAGCACTGAGCGGGTGCATTCTTGATCCATAGTCGGGGAACTAAGATCCCACAAGCCATGTAGCACAGCCAAAAAATAATTAATTAATTCGTTAAAATTGGTGTGACATCAGGACAGAGTTGTTTGGAGAGAGGCTGGAGGTGAGGCAGGAAGGTACAAGTAGAAGATGGATCATGAAAGTCCTGGAAGCTGTGTTAAGTTTTGACTTTGTCTTAAGAATACTAGGAAAATAAACAACTGGTTTGAACTGGGTAATTGCACAAATTGGGGGATTGGTATTTATACAAGATTGCAGGGATTAAGGTGGCTTCCCCAGGGGCTCAGTGATAAAGAGCTGCGTTACTATGTTAGTGGCTCAGTCATGTCCTACTCTTGGTGATCCCATGGACTGCAGCCCACCAGGCTCCTCTGTCCATGGAATTTTCTAGGCAAGAATACTGGAATGGGCTGGCATTCTCGTCCCCAGGTGCTCTTCCTGACCCAAGGATCAAACCCAGGTCTCATGCATTGCAGGCAGCTTCTTTACCATCTAAGCCACCAGGGAAGCCCACCAGTGGTAAAGAATCCACCTGTAATGTAGGAGACCTGGGTTTGATCCCTGAGTCAGGAATATCCCCTGGAGGAGGGCATGGAAACCCACTCCAGTATTGTTGCCTGGAGAATCCCAGGGACTGAGGAGCCTGGTGGGCTACAGTTCATGGGGTCACAAAGAGTTGGACACAACTGAAGCAACTGAGGGCATACACACTCATGTGGGGATTAAGGGATCCAGAATGGATAAAGAAGATGTTGTATATACAATGGACTATTACTCAGCCATTATAAAGAATGAAATAATGCCATTTGCAGCAACACGGATGGACCTAGAGATAGTCATACTGAGTAAAGTAAGTCAGACCGAGAAAGAAAAATATCATATGACATTATTTATATGAGGAATCTAAAAAGAAATGATACAAATGAACTTACAAAACAGAAAGACTCACAGACTTAGAGAATGAACTTATGGTTACCAGGGGGGAAGGGATAGGGAGTTTGAGATCAACATGTATACACGGCTACATTTAAAATGGATAGCCAACCAGGACCTACTGTAGAGCACAGGGAACTCTGCTCAATATTATGTGGCAGCCTGGATGGGAGGGCAGTTGGGGGAGAATGGATACATGTATATATATGACTGAGTTACTTTGCTGTGCAGCTGAACCTATCCCAACATTGTTAACCAGTTATACTCAATCTAAAATAAAAATGTGTCTGTGCTTTTTTTATTTTTAAAGGAATGGACCCAAACTGTGAGGCCTTTTCAGTGGTCTAGGTGAGTGATGGTGATGGCCTGGATTAAGGATGGTGACAGTCATGCTGGAGAGATACTAAATTGAAACATAATTCTTTTTTCACTACTGACCTGGTGTTTGATTAAGCACTGAGGGAGAAATCACAGACGGTCCCCATGTTTCCTACTTGAGTAACAGTGCTATCATTCAGTGACACAGCAATGCTGGGGGACACAGCATTGAGCAGATGATAGATTTACTTTCTGACATGTTGAGTTCAAGGTTCTTAGATGCCTCTAAGCAGAGCTATTCAGTCAGAAGTTGGCTATGTGGCCCCAGTTTTCTGAAAATAGGTCTGACTTTGAAAGATTTGGGAGACGTTTCACAAAGCTTCCAAACAAAATCCACATTTTCTCTTTCAGAGGGTCGGGAAGATCCCCTGGAGAAGGAAATGGCAACTCTTGCCTTGGAAATCCTGTGGATGGATGAGCCTGGTAGGCTACAGTCCATGGGGTCGCAAAGAGTTGGACACGACTGAGCAACTTCACTTTCACTTTGTGTTCACAAAGCTTCTGAACAAAATCCATCATGGTGACATAAGTAGACTACATTTCCCTGTATCTTTTGAAGCTGGATGCTGCTGTGACTAAATCTGACCAGTGTAATATGAGAAGAAAAATGAGAAAATATGAGAGAAAAATCCTCACTTATGGACTCACTTAAAAAACTCCCTGCGTACTCTGTCCATGATCTTTTTCTCCCATGCTCTTTTTCTTTTCAGCAAATGCTGAAGATGGCAGGAGCTCTGTCAGCCTGAGTTACTAAACAATTGAGGAGGGGCCCTTCTGCTGGCCTATTTACTGACCCAACCCTGCTACAAGGTCTTTCCAGAAGACGCTAGTGGTAAAGAATCCACCTGCCACTGCAGGAGACATAAGAGATTCAGGTTTGATCCTTAGGCCGGAAAGATCCACTGGAGGAGGGCAACCCACTTTAGTATTCTTGCCTGGAGAATTCCATGGAATTGCATGGGACTCCTGAGTCTGGTGGGCTACAGTTCATAGGGTCGCAAAGAGTCACACATGACTGAAGCAACTGAGCACACACACAGGGTCCTGCTCTGTGAGCGACATTTAACCTGTATTATGATTGGCGAATCACATATTTTGAGGGTGAATTTGTTACAACAAGGTTACCCTGACTAATTCAGGAGTCTTCAGATGAGCAAAGAATAAATGACCTGAAGCCTCAGAAGAGACTGTCCAGGGAGAGAGTTTCTGTCTCAATTTCTGACTGCTGCTATAACAAGTGATCACAAACTCAATAGCTTGAAACAAGACGAATGTGTTGTAGTTCTGGAAGTCAGAGGATTGAAGTGAGTCTTAGAGTGTCAAGCTGCCAGCAAAGCTGTGTTCTTCCTGGAGGCCCGAGAGGAAAATACAAGTTCTTACCTTTTCCAGCTTCAGGAGGCTCAAATGCTGCATCCATCACCATAACTCCTCCACTGACTCTCCAGTTTTCCTTTTTCCCTTATAAAGACTTTTGTGATTACACTGGCTCACTCGCCATCTCACAGTCCTTACCTAATCATATCCACACAGTCTCCTTTGTAGGTAAGGTAACTCATTTCCAGGTTCTGGCAATTAGAATGTGGACATCTCTGTGGAGGGTGCTATTATTCTGCCTACTGCCAGGTATGGAATGACAGTGGAAAAGCATCAAAGACAACACTTGGAGTAGCATCGACTTAAAAGGTATGGGGTTTTTGCCATAGATTCACCTGATTCAGCCATGGGTGTACATGTATTCTCCATCCTGACCCTCCCACCTACCTCCCTCCCCATCCCCCAAACCACCACAATCAGATCAGATCAGATCAGATCAGTCGCTCAGTCGTGTCCGACTCTTGCGACCCCATGACCCACACGCCGGCCTCCCTGTCCATCACCAGCTCCCGAGGTCACTCAGACTTCATCCATCGTCGTGATCCATCCAGCCATCTCATCCTCTTCGTCCCCTTCTCCTCCTGCCCTCATCCCTCCCACATCATCTTCTCCAATATCAACTCTTCCTGGGTGGCCATACTGGTTCAGCTGCTCTCCTCTTCAGGATTGATCTCCTCCTGTGTCTTCCTCGCTCTCTCTCTCCCACCACTTCAACATCAATTCTTCCCTCACCTTCTTCCTCCACTCTCACATCCATCATCCACAGACCATCCTGAGGCGAACCTGTTGGTAAAGTAATGTCTCTGCTTTTGTTGCTTCTAGGTTGCCTAACTTTCCTTCCAGGAGTAGCGTCTTTTAATTTCTGGCTGCAGTCACCATCTCAGTGATTTTGGGCCAGAAACAATCTACACTGTTTCCACTGTTTCCCCATCTATTTCCCATCAGTGATGGGACAGATCCATATCTTCGTTTTCTGATGGTGGCTTGCCACCTTCCTCTCCACTTTCCTTCATCAGCTTTGCCCCTCTTCACTTTCTCCATGTGGTGTCATCTCATTCTAGTTGTTTCTCCACATCTTTTCCACTTCTTTCTTCCTCCACATTTCTCATGATTCTCTCATTTCATGGTACATATCCCTCTCTCCTTTTCCTTTTGAACCAGTCTTTGTTCCTACCAGTTCTACTTTCTTCCTCCTGCATCAATTTCTGAGGCAGATCGGTGGTCTGGTTCCATCTCTTTCTTTTCCATGTTGTGATCCCACATCACTTTGGCATAGTCACAGAATAGATGTTTTTCTGGAACTCTCTTCTTTTTCCATTCCAGCGGATGTTGGCATTGATCTCTGGTTCCTCTGCCTTTTCTAAACCAGCTTACCTAATCAAATCCCTTATGATATCAGTGAGTGAGAAATAGATTTGGCTAGATCTGATAGATAGAGTGCCTGATGAACTATGGAATGAGGTTCGGACATTGTACAGGAGACAGGATCAAGACCATCCCCATGGAAAAGAAATGCAAAAAGCAAATGGCTGTCTGGGGAGGCCTTACAATAGCTGTGAAAGAAGAGAAGCAAAAGCAAAGGAGAAAAGGAAAGATATAAACATCTAAATGCGAGTTCAAAGAATAGCAGAAGAGATAAGAAGCCTTCTTCAGTGATCAATGCAAGAAAAGAGGAAAACAACAGAATGGGAAAGACTAAGGATCTCTTCAAGAAAATCACAGATACCAAGGAGCATTTCATGCAAGATGGGCACAATAAAGGACAGAGATGGTGTGGATCTAACAGAAGCAGAAGATATTAAGAGAGGTGGCAGATACACAGAGAACTGTACAAAGCTTCGACCCAGATAATCATGATGATGTGATCACTGACAGAGCCAGACATCTTGGAATGTGAGTCATGGGCCTGAAGCATCACTACGAACAAGCTAGTGGAGGTGATGGAATTCAGTGAGCTATTCCAAATCCTGAATGATGATGCTGTGAAGTGCTACACTCTCAGCAATTGGGACTCAGCGTGGCCACAGATTGGAAAGGTCGTCATCCCAATCCCAAAGGGCATGCCAGGGTGCTCAAACTACCGAACAATTCACTCATCTCCACGCTGGGCTCTCTCCGCTCGCAAACACCACAATATTGTAAAGTAACTAGCCTCCAATTAAAATAAATTTTTTTAAAAAACTAAAAGGTATGGGAAAAAGGGAGAGGAGACAGCAAGGTAACCATGAATGGACATATACAGATGTGGGGGGCAACTAGGCAATGCTGTGTCATGGTAAATGTGAGAGAACGTATTTAAAGAAGGAGGGGGCAATCAGTGTCATAATTTTATCAGTGAGAGATTCAGGAAGATAAAGACTGACAAACATTTTTAAAAGTTATCTACAAGGGCTTCCCTGGTAATTCAGCTGGTAAAGAATCTGCCTGCAATGCAGGACACCCTGGTTCAGTTCCTGAGTTGGGAAGATTCCCTGGAGAAGGGATAGGCCACCCACTTCTGTATTCTTGGGCTTCCCTGGTGGTTCAGATGGTAAACAATCTGCCTGCAATGTGAGAGACCTGGGTTCGATCCCTGGATTGGGAAGATCCCCTGGAGGATGGCATGGCAGTCCACTCCAGTATTCTTGCCTGGAGAATCCTCATGGACGGAGGAGCCTGGTGGGCTACAGTCCATGGGGTCACAAAGAGTCAGACATCACTGAGCGACTAAGCACACAGCATAGGAAATAGTTAGTGACCTTTTAAAGATCTGTTTGAGTAGAGCATTAAGAATGGAGGACCAAGTTGAGTTGTGGTTGGGTAGGGGTGCTGGGTGTATCAGTAAAGACAGTTCTTTCAAGAAGATGGCCTCTATATAGAAAACAACTAGGGCAACAACAGTGGGCAGAAATTAGAAATGAGAGTGCTCCCCCTTCAACCACCGGAAATATATATGTGTATTTAAATTGCCAGTGGAGAGGGAGACATTAATATTAAATATGAAGACTGGGATGGAATAGAGTTAAGCCCCTAATTAAAAAAAATAAAAGTACAAATGAACTTATTTACAAAACAGAAATACAGTCACAGGTGTAGAAAACAAACTTAGGGTTACCAGGAGGAAAAGAGGGGAGGGATAAATCGGGAGATGGAGACTGACATATGCACATTACTGCATATAAAATAGGTAACTAACTATGACCTACTATGTGCTGTGCTGTGCTAGGTTGCTCTGTCGTGTTCCTCTCTTTGCAACCCCGTGAACTGTAGCCCCTCTGGCTCCTCTGTCCATGAGATTCTCCAGGCAAGAATATTAGAGTGGGTTGTCATGTCCTGCTCCAGGGGATCTTCCCGACCCAGGGATCAAATCCATTTCTCCCACATTGCAGGCAGATTCTTTACTGTCTGAGCCAAATGGGAAGCCCACACATACTGGAGTGGGTAACCTATCCCTTCTCCAGGGGCACTTTGCAACCCAGGGATTGAATTGGGATCTCCTGCATTGCAGGCAGATTCTTTACCAGCTGACCCACCAAGGAAGCCCCCTACTATATAGCACAGGGAACTGTACTCAATACTTGGTAATGATCCATATGGGAGAAAAAATCTACAAAAGAATGGGTCTATGTAAAACAGACTCACTTTACTGTACAGAAGAAGCTAACATAACATTACAAATCTACTATACTTCAATAATTTTTTTAAAAAAGTTAAGCCCCTTAGCATAAGGAAGAGGATCTCTTTCATTTTAACAGGGGAGAGAAGGAAAAGGTAGGGATCTATATAAGTAAACTGAAGTAATTACTGTTTAACTACATATTTGTTTTCTCTGTGAAACAAAAGATCAGAGGCTGAAGGTGAAGGGGAGCTGGGAAGGGAAGGTTTGTCCCTTTGAGAGATATAGCTATTGTCTGAAACACCACACGGAATAGGAGTGTGTTGACTAGGAAAAATATAATATACAACATAATATAACATTTATATCAACATAATACATATCAGGGAGATACAGGTGCCCATCAAGATTAGAGACATAAAGCTGCAGTGGACCAATTCTGGCGACTGTGTGACTTTTCTCTTGAAATGTCAATGAGTTGAATGCAAAAGTAGAGAAGGAAGCAGTTAGTTTTAGTAAGGTTTGTAGAGTTTCTTCCCATCTGGTGTGGTAAGGGAAACAATAGAACAAAAGGCTTTATGGTACTGGTAAGCAAAGGGATGAAATGATGGCATGGGTAAGGAGCTAAGTGAAGAGAAGTGGCACCTAATGGGGAAAAGGACAAAGGGCTCTAAATAAAGATACACAAAAGTCAAAGAACTGGTGTGTTGGGATCAGTGAGGGGTTGGGGAGGGAGAAGGAGAGGATGAGGAACACAGGTTGAGAATGACTGTGATAGTACTGCAAACTCATTACAGGCAAATCTATCTGAAGTTTAAGCATTTTTATAGGACTTTTTAAACTTTTATTTATTTATTCATTTTTGGCCCTATGGCTTGTGGGATCTTAGTTCCCCAACCAGGAATCGAACCTGCACCCTCTGCCTTGGAAGTGCAGAGTCTTAACCACTGGACTTCCTGGGACTGTCCCAACTATTTGTATTGGTTTATTCGGTAGCATTGACATTTATGTTTTGTGTATCACTCTTCCACCTTGCTATCTTTAAATTAAAATAGTATTTATGTATTTCAAAAAGAATGGGTGTGATGTTTTGAATGGCAGCAAGATCAACGTGACAGGTCCAGGGTGTGGTCATGGAGTAAGGCCTGAATGATTTTCTTGAAAGTGAGGCAAGCATGGAACCATGAGGCGAGGGTGTCATGTTGAGTCACCCCGAATGACGTCAGGCCTGAGAGGGGAGAAGATGACTGTTGGTCATGTGTTGAGGTCTTCTGGGAGATCTACTGACCATATCATCAACAAATAGGCAAGAAGGAAAAACTCCAAAGCTGCCCACAGAGCCAAACACACTTAAACGATTATCTGAACAACTCAATTAAAAATCCTTCTTCTGGTTTTTTTTAGGTAGAGAAAACTTCGTGTTAGCCTAAATGAATTCACCTAACAATTTACAAAATCCTCAACTACCTTTCCTGTCTCAATAGTCAGGAACTCAAGGATCCACCTCTGGTCCCATCTGGCCCTCAGGCCTGAGGATGGCTTAATATTGGACCTGCTAAGTCACTTCAGTCGTGTCCGACTCTGCGACCCCATAGATGGCAGCCCACCAGGCTCCACCATCCCTGGGGTTTTCCAGGCAAGAACACTGGAGCAGGTTGCCATGTCCTTCTTCAACGCATAAAAGTGAAAAGTGAAAGTGAAGTGGCTCAGTTGTGTCCAACTCTTCGCAACCCCATGGACTGCAGCCTACCAGGCTCCTCTGTCCATGGGATTTTCCAGGCAAGAGTACTGGAGTGGGGTGCCATTGCCTTCTCCGAACACTAGACCTACTGCCAATGAAAGTGCACAAGAGAATGTTGGCAAATTTCTTCTTCTGTTAGTCAAGTCACAATGAGAGTGCTGTGGTAGAGAGCTTGGGTTGGAGAAAGTACATTGACACTGAGAGTTGTGTAGTCGCTAAGACATGTCCGAATCCTTGGGACCCCATGGACTGTAGCCCACCAGGCGCCCCTGTCCATGGAATTCATCAGGCAAAAATACTGGAGTGGGTTACCATTTCCTTCTCCAGGGGATCTTTCTGACCCAGAGATCGAACCCATGTCTCCTGCACTGGCAAGCGAATTCTTTACTAATGAGCCAGTGGGGAAACCCAACATTGAGAGCTTTCCTGTTCTAATCTGCATTTTGTCCTCTAAGCTGCAAAGGAATTGCCTGCTCACATCAGTTCCGAGGCCCTTGATTCAGCACTGTCAGAAAAGAGTATTTTTAAAAACAGCTATAAGACCTCGCACTGTTTAATGTACTCTTTAATGCTAGATAAACTGGCACCTTCTTTACCCACAATGAGTGAATGATTGTGCATCTACTTTTAGTTGCCTAAAGTCACAGATTAAAGTTTAAACTTCTACTTGATACAAATGACATGCAACTAAGTAACTGCTTTTAAATGATGATTAAAAAGAAAGATTCTTAAGAAAGGACCCATCAAGAATACCATTCTCTGTCCTCTTCCAATTCAGAGATTTATAACATCAACTTACTGACCACTTGCTATACACCCAGAACTGATACTTACTGACCCCTTGCTGTGCACCCAGAACTAAAACAAACACAAAAAGAAGGTACCCACACATGCTTTCTGGGCACACTTGTAGGCTTGTTTGGAACATACATAGCATTGATAAAATATAAGATTTTAATCTACCACCAAAATTATCTGAAATAAATAAATGGCATGTATTAGAGGATGGGTGGAGTTCCCAGGTGGCTCAGCAGTAGAGGATCTGCCTGCCAACAAAGGAAACGCAGGAGATGCAGATTTCATCCCTGGGTCAGGAAGATCCCCTGGAGGAGGGCATGGCACCCCACTCCAGTATTTTGTCTGGGAAATCCCAAGGTCAGAGGAGCCTTGTGGACTACAGTCTGCGGGGTCACAAAAATTCAGATGTGACTTAGCGACTGAGCACATAGAGGGTGGATGAGCTCTGTTCACTTGAAGGTGAGTGAAATATGGCTCCTATTCTTGTGTAGTTCACGGTGCATGAAGTGGGAATGGGGAGAAGCAGCAGATACACAGGTAAACTTCAGAGCCATAGAATGTTTCTGTTAAGTCATATCAGAGACTTGGGGGACAGGAAAGAGGAATCACTACAGGAAAAGTTAGAAACATTCTCTCAGGGCAGATGAAATTAGAACTAGGTCTGGAAGCCACAGCAGAAACTTGCTAGAGAAGGGGGATGGTGGAAGAAAGGTGAGAGACAGTATTCCTAACATCACTCAAAATGGGTCACTTGCTCAATAATCCATAGTTTATTAAATACTTTTGAACTAGAAGGAAGAAATATCAAGGATTCTATGATTTCAAAATTTGGTGGTGAACACTGAAATCCAGAATTTTCAAAGTTCTTATCAGAGCTTATACAGCTTATCAGGGGACAAATTGGGATGAGACAAAATAAATGTCTGGAATAAATGATTACACAGGCTAACCAGTGCTGGGACAAAATCTGTAGAAGAAGAGAATGAAAAGAGGCAATAAAAGAAAATGCTCAACGTTGAACAGTATTACTAATGGTTATGACAAAGCTTCTTTTATTGCTCTTAGGATTCTGCTCAATGCCTTTCAACGCCACAGTAATTCAACTAGACATAATTTGGTTAAAGGAGGCTTTATTGTCCCGTTTCCTTGACAAATATTCTGTGCTTGCTTATGATATTTTTGAAATTGCAACTGAGTCATTTACCTTGGGTGGGGGCCCCAGAGCCACAGTGAGCAATTGTTTATCGGGTGGGACAGGCAAGGCAGACTCATGCTCCACAATGAAACCTCTGCTGCCCCAGAGGTCAACAAGCAGGGTATTACTGTTGAAATTTACTGGACAAAGTGAGGACTAGATGTACTAGAACTTCACACACACACACAAAAATGTTCCTGATGACCCAAATATTGTAAAACGGAAAGATCGAAGCCCAGCCTACAGTAAGCCATCAATAATCAAAACTTATGGGGCTCCACAGATGCTGTGGATCAGTGTGAGTATTTAGTGGAGGACAAGTTGACTTCTGGTTTCTGGTCCAACATGTCAAGAGCTTAGCAGTTACTATTCCATCCTAACAAGTCAAAAGCTGAATGAACTGAAAAGTCAACAAGTCTTCTTAGATATGTCAGCTAAGCAGGTCACAGGGAAAACCACTGCCCCTAAAACTGGAGACACAGAGACACAGATGGAGACAGAGAATCACACCTTACTGGAACAGATATCCACAAACAAAAACCTCCGTGGTATCAGTGCCTGGGTAGGAAAACCTGGGCTGTAATTGACAAATTGCTGGAGGTTCAGTGCAGACAATTCTGAGAGTTAAATATTCCCAGGGAAACAAGCCACAGGGGAGTCCCACACTTTTGTGCAAACACCGAGCTGGACAAGTGCTAGAAAAAAAAAGAAACACTACCTACACCTAGGCTAGGCATATATCATTTTCAAGTACAGAAAATCCTAGATAATTTTACTTCTTGGAGCTCTATCAAGTTGTCATAGTGAATATTTTAGAAAAATCCCCTCATACTTCTGGAAAAGGAAGGAAAAAAGGAACTATTTGGAAATATGTCAGAATATTCTGTTCTTCTTAATAGGACCTGCTCTTCAGAGAAACTATTTTTACCAGAGCTTAACCTGGTTGGGGGGAGAAGTGGCTTTCCAGGTGGTAGAGCAGTAAAGAACCTGCTTGACAATGCAGGAGACACAGGAGATGTGGGTTGGATCCTTGGGTCAAGAAGATCCCCTGGGGGAGGAAATGGCAACCCACTCCAATATTCTTGCCTAGAATCCCATGGACAGAGAAGCTTAGCAGGCTATAGTCCAGGGGTTTGCAGAGTTGAACACGACTGAGTGACTGAGCAGGCATGCAATGTGACGGGATTTTATCAAAGCCTAACCTACCTGGCAGAAACAGAACTATCCAATCTAGCTCCCTCTACCCATCCTGCTCCACCTAAGAGAGTTGATGGGACAGAGTAGCACTGACGAAGTTCACAGTCCAGGGGTATTGGATTATGCAAAAGACTGAGATCTAGTCACAAGACTGGAGAACATTTCCTCGCCCCCACACACTTATGTTACAGCATAAAGCTGTGTTTACTGCAGATCTTTTACCCACCTACATCTTGCCCACCTGCAAACAAACAAATATGAAGTATTTTAAAAGACAAAGAACACAGTTTAAAGAGACTAAACAAGCATCAGAACCAGAGTCAGATATGGTAGAAATGTTGGCATTATCAGACCAGAAATTTTTAAAAAACAATGATCAATATGCTAAGGGTTTTAATGGGGAAAACAGACAACATACAACAGATGGATAATATAAGCAGAGAGATGGAAATTCTAAGAATTTTAAAGTAATGCTAGAGATCAAAAACGTTATAACAGAAGTGAAGAGTGCCTTTGATGAGCTCGGTAGGACGTGACATAGCTGAGGAGTGAATCTCTGGGTCTGACGATATGACAACAGAAAGTTGCCCCAAAATGAACAAAGAAAAGACAGAAATAACAACAGCAGCCGAATGTCCTGGCACGTGGGACCACTACAACAGGTGTAACACGCGTGTAGTGGTGGGAATACCAGAGGAAGCAGAAACTGAGGAAGAAACATAAGCAATATTTGAAGCAATAATGATTGAGAAATTTTCCAAGTGAATGTCAAACACAAAATTATATAACCAGGAAGCTCAGAGAACAACATGCAAGATAAATGAAAACAAATAAACAAACCTACCCTAAATATGTAGTACTGAAGCTTTAGAATGTCAAAGATGAAGGCAAAAATTTGGAAAGAAAACAGAAGAGGAAAAAAATTCTACTTTTAACGAAGCCAAGAAGTGCTCTTGATGTCTCCTCAGAAATCATGCACTCAAGAAGAGTTTATGTGAAATATTTAGAACATTAAAAAAAAAAAAAAAAACCCTAGAATTCTGTAGCCTGCAAAATTATCCTTCAAATGTGAAGAAGAAATAAAGACTTTAGAGGGAATTTGTAGCCAGTAAACCTGCCTTTCAAAAAAAATACTGAAAGTTCTTTGGAGAGAAGGAAAATGACATAGGTAAGAAATTTGGGTCGACATACAGAAAGAAAGAGCATCAGGGAATGAATCAGATCAGATCAGATCAGTCGCTCAGTCGTGTCCGACTCTTTGCGACCCCATGAACCGCAGCACGCCAGGCCTCCCTGTCCATCACCAGCTCCCGGAGGTCACTCAGACTCGCATCCATCGAGTCAGTGATGCCATCCAGCCATCTCATCTTCTGTCGTCCCCTTCTCCTCCTGCCCTCAATCCCTCCCAGCATCAGAGTCTTCTCCAATGAGTCAACTCTTCGCATGAGGTGGCCAAAATACTGGAGTTTCAGCTTGAGCATCATTCCTTCCAAAGAAATTCCAGGATTGATCTCCTTCAGAATGGACTGGTTGGATCTTCCTGCAGTCCAAGGGACTCTCAAGAGTCTTCTCCAACACCACAGTTCAAAAGCATCAATTCTTCGGCGCTCAGCCTTCTTCACAGTCCAGCTCTCACATCCATACATGACCACAGGAAAGACCATAGCCTTGACTAGGCGAACCTTTGTTGGTAAAGTAATGTCTCTGCTTTTGAATATGCTATCTAGGTTGGTCATAACTTTCCTTCCAAGGAGCAAGCGTCTTTTAATTTCATGGCTGCAGTCACCATCTGCAGTGATTTTGGAGCCCAGAAAAACAAAGTCTGACACTGTTTCCACTGTTTCCCCATCTATTTCCCATGTAGTGATGGGACCAGATGCCATGATCTTCGTTTTCTGAATGTTGAGCTTTAAGCCAACCTTTTCACTCTCCACTTTCACTTTCATCAAGAGGCTTTTTAGCCCCTCTTCACTTTCTGCCATAAGAGTGGTGTCATTTGCATATCTGAGGTTATTGATATTTCTCCCGGCAATCTTGATTCCAACTTCTGTTTCTTCCAGTCCAGCATTTCTCATGATGTACTCTGCATATAAGTTAAATAAACATGGTGACAATATGCAGCCTTGACGTACTCCTTTTCCTATTTGGAACCAGTCTGTTGTTCCATGACCAGTTCTAACTGTTGCTTCCTCACCTGCATACAGATTTCTTAAGAGGCAGATCAGGTGGTCTGGTATTCCCATCTCTTTCAGAATTTTCCACAGTTTATTGTGATCCACACAGTCAAAGGCTTTGGCATAGTCAATAAAGCAGAAATAGATGTTTTTCTGGAACTCTCTTGCTTTTTCCATGATCCAGCGGATGTTGGCAATTTGATCTCTGGTTCCTCTGCCTTTTCTAAATCCAGCTTGAACATCAGGAAGTTCACGGTTCACATATTGCTGAAGCCTGGCTTGGAGAATTTTGAGCATTACTTTACTAGCGTGTGAGATGAGTGCAATTGTTCGGTAGTTTGAGCACTCCTTGGCATTGCCTTTCTTTGGGATTGGGATGAAAACTGACCTTTTCCAATCTTGTGGCCACTGCTGAGTTTTCCAAATTTGCTGGCATATTGAGTGCAGCACTTTCACAGCATCATCATTCAGGACTTGGAATAGCTCCACTGGAATTCCATCACCTCCACTAGCTTTGTTCGTAGTGATGCTTTCTAAGGCCCATTTGAATAAGTGAAGGTAAAATAAAAACTTTTATTTTCTTATTCTTAATTAATATAACAGATAATAATTTGTACACAAAATAACGGTAACAATGTATCTGATTAAGGATGTATGTATACCTATATGCTTATGTGTAACTGTAATGAATGACTGCAAAGTATAAAGGATGGAAGTGGGGGAATTGGAGATATTTGGTTATTATATGATAGTTGTATTGTCTGTGACATGGTATAACATTTTTTTTCAACTGTAGTAAAAGTCACATAATATAAAACATACTATTTTAATTATATTTCACCGTATGGTTCAGTGGCACTAAGTAGATTCATATTGTGCAATTCTCACCATTATCCATCTGCCTAATTTTCACCTTCCTAAACTGAAACTCTGTCCCCATTAAACACTAATGCCCCACTCCCCCTTCCCATATGGACTTGGATTGATTTTAAATGTGTATTATAAAGTTTAGAGCAATCACCAAAAAAAAAATTCTAAAAGTTGTATAGTTCAATTCAGTTCAGTCGCTCAGTCATGTCCAAAGTTGTATAACTGATACATAAACAAAGGAGAAAAAACAGAGAGGGGTGAAGGGGTGAGAGGGTAAATGGGAACTCTAAACATTTTCCATTCAATTTTGTTCATTTAAAACTGCTCTAAAAACATTTTATTTTCTAAAAAAAGAAGAGGTGGGTGACAGAATATTTAGTGTTTGGATTCTTAGCTAATAATGTGACTGGGAATCTGAGTCAAAAAAAGATGAGCACTGGATCTGAAATGTTAAATTCTCTGAAGATAATTTGAAACTGGAACTGATCAATTGATTTTCTTCTTGGAAATATTGATGTTTCCTTACAATCCTCATTAGTACTATATTTATGATAAAGTACAATAAAGGAACCAGACTTGGATTAGATATGCATTTTCAAATGTTTATGCATCTACTTACCCAACCTGGATGTCCAGACTAAATAGAAACAGATGTGGCATAAAACAAACAGAAAAGGCAGAGGTAAGACGGCTCTTATCTACTTAATGACCTGGATAACCATGATGGTATGGTCTCTCACCTAGAGTTAGACATCCTGGAGTGTGAAGTCAAGTGAGCCTTAAGAAACATTACTGTGAATAAAGCTAGTGGAGGTGACAGAATTTCGGCTCAGCTATTTCAAATCCTAAATGATGATGCTGTTAAAGTGCTGCCCTCATTATGCCAGCAAATTTGGAAAACTCAGCAGTGGCCACAGGACTGGAAAAGGTCAGTTTTCATTCCAATCCCCAAAAAAAGTAATGCCAAAACATGTTCAAATTACCATACAATTGCACTCGTTTCACATGCCAGTAAGATTATGCTCATAATCCTTCAAGCCAGGCTTCAGCACTATGTGAACCAAGAACTTCCAGATGTTCAAGTTGGATTTGGAAAAGGCAGAGGAACCAGAGATCAAACTGCCAACACCTGTTGGATCACAGAAAAAGCAAGGGAATTCCAGGAAAACATCTACTTCTATTTCATTGACTATGCTAAAGCCTTTGACTGTGTGAATCATAACAAACTGTGGCATATTCTTAATGAGATGGGATTACCAGACCACCTGCCTGCCTCCTAAGAAACCTGTATGCAGGTCAGGAAACAACAGTTAGAACTGGACATGGAACAACAGACTGCTTCCAAATAGGAAAAGGAGTACATCAAGGCTGTATATTGTCACCCTGCTTATTTAACTTATATGCAGAGTACATCGTGCAAAATGTCAGCCTAGATGGATCACAAGCTGGAATCAAGATCTCTGGGAGGTATATCAACAACTTCAGATATACAGATGATATCACGTTAATGCCAGAAAGTGAAGAGGAACTAAAGCGCCTCTTGATGAATGTGAAAGAGAGTGAAAAAGCTGGCTTAAAATTCAACATTCAAAAAATGAAGATCATGGCCTCTGGTCTCCATTACTTCATGGGAAAAATGTAGAAACAGTGTCAGATTTCATTTTCTTGGGTTCCAAAATCACTGGGAATGGTGCCTGCAGCCACAAAATTAAAAGATGCTTGCTCCTTGGAAGAATAGCTATGACAAACCTAGACTGTGTACTAAAAAGCAGAGACATCATTTTGCCAACCAAGTTCTGTATAGTCAAGTTTTGGTTTTTCCAGTAGTCAAGTATGGATATGAGAGTTGGACTGTAAAGAAGGCTTAGAACCAAAGAATTGATGCTTTTGAAGTGTGGTGCTGGAGAAGACTCTTGAGAGCCCCTTGGACTGCAAGGATATCAAACCAGGCAATCCTAAAGGAAATCAGTTCTGAATATTCATTGGAAGGACTAATGCTGAAGCTGAAGCTCCAATACTTTGGCCACCTGATGCAAAGAGCTGACTCATTGGAAAAGACCCTGATGCTGAGAAAGATTGGCGGCAGAAGAAGAGGGGGGTGATGGGCTTCTCGCTAGTTGCAGTGCCAGAGGATGAGATGGTTGGATGGCATCAATTACTCAAAGGGCATGAGTTTGAGCAAACTCAGAGAGATAGTAAAGGATAGGGAAGCCTGGCATTCTGCAGCTCATGGGGTTGCAAAGAGTTGGACACAGCTGAGCGACCGAACAAGACAGCTCTCAACTCTCTGACAACAGTCTTGAACAGAAGGAAGCAAGGATGTGAGCCCCATTCCCTGGGCCCTGAGAGATACCACAGACTTAAAAATAAAATGCCCAAGACTCTCCAGAGAGTCATCCCTTGTTATTTAGATCAAATATGTTATAACTTTGATAACTGATGTTTAAGTACTTGTCCTATACCAGGCTGGTCTAAGCAAACACTTTATTGTATTACAGATGAAGAAACTGTGACATGGAGGAAACATAATCACAAATGAAGTGATATGCCCAAGGCTACACAGCTAGCTAGTGACAGTGAGGATACCAAGCCAGACTTGCATCCAGAACTCTTGCCCCGAAGCCGCATGCTAGACTGCCTCTCCTCACACAGAAAGAGTCCCAAGTCAGCCAGCTTGGCTCATGCTCTATGTGGCCTTGGTCACATTGTGCTGCTTTTCTTTTCTTTTTAATGGTTATTTTTTACTCAATATATTTTTTTCATTCTTTCTTTCTTTCTTCCATTGCATCAGGTGCTCATTACGGTGCACGGGCTTACTTGTTCCTCGGGCATGTGGGATCTTAGTTCCTAGACCAGAGATCAAATCTGTCCCCTGCACTGGAAGGTAGATTCTTAACCACTGGATGACCAGGGATGTCCCCGTGTTGCTTTTCTGAAAGGGAGACCACTCACAGATGGTCTCTATGCAGCCTCTGATTGTTCTATCAGGGAAGATGAAAGGCAGCAAGAAGCCTTGACTTCTTATCTTTGTTTCCTTCTTGGTTAATTTGGTTAGCTTGTTAACTTGGTTTACATCCTGGCTAACTCTTCCTAAATCCTAAATCATTTGGGGAATAAAGTTAAGTTCAGAAACTGATTTCTGCCCAAGGGGTACACAATGATTCAGCACATAGTAGGCAGTCAAGAAATGCTTGAATGAATAAGTGACTGTATTAAACAAAGGATCAACTCAGTTAAGCATCTAGGTAGCTCTGGATTTTATTACCCGCTTATCTCATTTTACAACCATTTTCCCTGCATCATTACCACATTACCCTTACTATACATTATCTCAAACTACTTCTGTTCAAACACTTCAATCAAGTTTAATTCTTCACTTCATTTGCCACAGCTTTCTTCTTCCTTTTTGTTCTGGTGTTATTGCTAGGGGTCTTAACTGCACCCAGAATGTCCTACTTTACCAACACTGCAAATTCAAGTCCTACTTATCGTTAAGATCCAACTCAAATATAGCTTATCTGTACTAGAGAAAAGTAATTTATCCTACCTCTGATTATATTAACATTACTGTATACCATAGTTGGTCTTCCCTGGTGACTCAGTGGTATAGAACTCAACTGCCAGTGTAGGAGACATAGGTGTAATCCCTGGGTGGGGAAGATCCCCTGGAGAAGGAAATGGCAACCCTCTCCAGTTTTCTTGCCTAGGAGATCACATGGACAGAGGAGCCTGGCAAGCTACTGCCACGGGGTTGCAAAGGACTTGGACACAACTTAGCCACCAAGCAACAGCAGCACACATACCATAGTTGGATCCGAATATGCCTTATCTCCCCACAGAAAGTTGATTGACAGAAATGATTCTTTGCTTTATTTTCTCTGTGCCTCTTTGTGATTTAGGGGTGGCGGTGGCATCCAAAGTTGACAGTACGGGGTTTGAGTTGTTGGCGGTTATGAATAAACTCTATATTCCATGTATTTTTTTTTCTTATCAACTTTTTATTTATAATTCATGTTTTATCAACAGAATATCTCAGCAATTAGCTACATCTCCGGTAGGAGTATTTCAACCTCTTTTCTCCTGTATTCATAATTGTATGTGCCATTTGTGAATTAATCAACAGTGATAAAATCACTTTAAAATGTATTCGAAATGAGATCAATTTTGTTTTATTATCCTCAAAAATTTGGGGTTATTAATGAGAAAAAGACATTTGTAATGTATAGTAAACTTTACATTTAGTACAACATCTATCTTTAAATAAAAAGTAAGCATTAAATACAAAATTTAGAATCAATTTCCTGTGATTCTTTTATCAGAAAGAAAACTCAGAGTTGAATGCAGAAAATTTGAATTTTCTGAATTTCATTTCAGAAAATTCCATTTTCTGAATTTACATATACATCACATGTAAAGAAATTAGAAAAGAAACAACTTATCCAAAGAAACCCTGCAAGAAAATAATAATGGATATTATACTTAAATTTATTGTTTCAAAATAAGTTCACATTATTATACTATTCTATTTTGCAATCAGTTCAGTTCAGTCCCTCAGTTGTGTCGGACTCTTCACGACCCCATGAAACGCAGCACGCTAGGCCTCCCTGTCCATCACCAACTCCCGGAGTTCACTCAGACACATGTCCATCGAGTCAGTGATGCCATCCAGCCATCTCATCCTCTGTCGTCCCCTTCTCCTCCTGCCCCCAATCCCTCCCAGCATCAGGGTCTTTTCCACTGAGTCAACTCTTCACATGAGGTGGCCAAAATACTGGAGTTTCAGCTTCAGCATCATTCCCTCCAAAGAAATCCCAGGGCTGATCTCCTTCAGAATGGACTGGTTGGATCTCCTTGCAGTCCATGGGACTCTCAAGAGTCTTCTCCAACACCACAGTTCAAAAGCATCAATTCTTCGGCGCTCAGCCTTCTTCACAGTCCAACTCTCATATCCATACATGACCACAGGAAAAACCATAGCCTTGACTAGACGGATCTTTGTTGACAAAGTATTATCTCTGCTTTTCAATATGCTATCTAAGTTGGTCCAACTTTCCTTCCAAGGAGTAAACATCTTTTAATTTCATGGCTGCACTCACTATCTGCAGTGATTTTTGCAATAAAACTATATATTTACATCTGAGAATCCATTTGAACCATAGATAACATTTTATTTTTTGATAAGATATTATTATTGTAATCCATATTGTAATGAATTGTTTCCTTTTTAAAACTTAATTTAAAATGGAAATACATATATAATTGCAAAGCTTATAAACACATAACACACACCTTTCCACCCCAGAATGCATTATATTGAAAGAACAGCCAAATAGATATTCCAGTCTTTACTCCTATATCTCATTCAATCCTGTAGTGAGTTAATTTTTAAAAATTCTTATCTCTTTGGGTCTCTGAAATTCTTGGGAAACATTTCCTTCACCTAAAGAGCTTCATCTCTTCCCTTACTATTTTGATCTCTCAAGTCTTCTCCACACTGCCTTTTGCCACAGAACATCTTGCAGTTTCTTCTTTATAATACTCCCAACACAGAGACACAGGCACATACATGTACCCATGCACGCACACATGCACACATATGCACACCATCCCACCATGAACACGTCCCAGAGAGCACTATTCTCAGTTCTGAATTCCTTTGTAGTGACAATCTGCCTGCATAACTTTCATCCTTTTCCTTTGTGGAGTGTTGGGTGTAATTCAGGAGAAAAATGGAAGAGTGTATGAAGACATGCATGATGCATTTTTTCCTGTTCAGTTCACTTCAGTCGCTCAGACATGTCCGACTCTTTGTGACCCCATGAACTGCAGCACTCCAGGCCTCCCTGTCCATCACCAACTTATGGAGTTTACCCAAACTCATATCCATTGAGTCAGTGATGCCATCCAACCATCTCATCCTCTGTCTTCCCTTTCTCATCCTGCCTTCAATCTTTCCCAGCATCAAGGTCTTTTCCAGTGAGTCAGCTCTTCGCATCAGGTAGCCAAAGTACTGGAGTTTCAGCTTCAACATCAGTCCTTCCAGTGAACACCCAGGACTGATCTCCTTCAGAATGGACTGGTTGGATCTCCTTGCAGTCCAAGGGACTCTCAAGAGTCTTCTCCAACACCACAGTTCAAAAGCATCAATTCTTCAGCACTCAGCCTTCTTCACAGTCCAGCTCTCACATCCATACATGACCACTGGAAAAACCATAGACTTGACTAGATGAACCTTTGTTGGCAAAGTAATGTCTCTGCTTTTGAATATGCTGTCAAGGTTGGTCATAACTTTCCTTCCAAGGAGTAAGCGTCTTTTAATTTCATGGCTGCAATCACCATCTGCAGTGATTTTGGAGCCCAGAAAAATAAAGTCTGACACTGTTTCCACAGTTTACCCATCTATTTCCCATGAAGTGATGGGACCAGATGCCATGATCTTTAAGTCAACTTCTTCACTCTCCTCTTTCACTTTCATCAAGAGGCCTTTTAGTTCCTCTTCACTTTCTGCCATAAGGGTGGTGTCATCTGCATATCTGAGGTTATTGATATTTCTCCCATAAATCTTGATTCCAGCTTGTGCTTCATCCAGCCCAGCATTTCTCATGATGTACTCTGCATATAAGTTAAATAAGCAGGGTGACAACATACAGCCTTGACGTAATCCTTTCCTTATTTAGAACCTGTCTGTTGTTCCATGTCCAGTTCTAACTGTTGCTTCCTGACCTGCATATAGGTTTCTCAAGAGGCAGATCAGGTGGTCTGGTATTCCCATCTCTTTCAGAATTTTCCACAGTTTGTTGTGGTGCACATAGTCAAAGGCTTTGGCATAGTCAATAAAGCAGAAATAGATGTTTATCTGGAACTCTCTTGCTTTTTCGATGATCCAGTGGATGTTGGCAATTGGATCTCTGGTTCCTCTGCCTTTTCTAAAACCAGCTTGAACATCTGGAAGTTCATAATTCACGTATTGCTGAAGCCTGGCTTGGAGAATTTTGAGCGTTACTTTACTAGTGTGTGAGATGAGTGCAATTGTGCAGTAGTTTGAACATTCTTTGGCATTGCCTTTCTTTGAGACTGGAATGAAAACTGACCTTTTCTAGTCCTGTGGCCACTGCTGAGTTTTCCTGTTACATTTATCTAAACTAAAAAAGAATAATAAAAATTTACCTGTATAATGCCTGGTGTTAAACTAATGACAGTAGAATCTGTTAGTAGTACCAGTATTTCCTGCTGAACGAAAGGAATATATTATTTCTTTTAAGTCTTGGTAACCTATGTTGTTGATAAACAAAGTTTTAGAGCAGTTTCAGGGTTACAGAAATATCAAGACAATAGTACAGAGAGTTTCCAAATACCCTGCCCTCAGTTTCCCTTATTATCAACATCTTACATTAGGTTGACAGCTTTGTGACAACTAGTGAGCCAAAACTGATACATTAATACTAACTAAAGCCCATTTATTTCAATGACCCTAGAGAAGAAAATAAAATATTAGTTTTATCCTCCAGGATCTCATCCAGGATGCATTATTATATTCTGTTGTTATCTGTTCTATGGAGAAGGAAATGGCAAGCCACTCCAGTATTCTTACCTAGAGAATTCTGTGGACAGAGGAGCCTGGCGGAACACAGTCCATGCGGTCCCACAGAGTTAGACACTACTTAGCAACTAACACTATGTGCTCTAAGTCTTCTCTTGGCTCTAAGAGTTTCTCTGACTTAGTGTTTGGTTATTCTGACACTTTCAAAAAGTATCAGACAGGTATTTTGTACAAGTTTCTTCAATTGAGATTTGTCTAATTTTTCTCATGATTAACCTGGAGCTGTGTGTCTGGGGACGAACAACACAGAGAGGAAGTGTCATATTCATCTCCCCACATCAAGGGCGACATTCTTTGTCACTTTCATGTTGATCACCTGGCTGAAGGATTGCTTGTCAGGCTTCTCTACAGTTGTGACCTTACTCTTCCCTCCCCCACTTTTCACAGGTGAACTTCTTGAACTAGATTTTCTTGAGTGCAAATATGGATTATATTGCAGGCTCCACAATGTAAGATTAGTTGATACTATGAAAAAATATACAGCTAAAATGTTAAATAATAGGGAATTAGCATATTTTTTCCTACTGAAACTTTAGTTTGCGCTCCACAATTTTAAGAGTATATATGTATTTAGCTCCATTTTCTGAAGAAAACAGTATGCAGCGTCTTTCTCAAGTAAGGTCAAATCATTTCAGTGAAAGATTACTAGGTCATATATAGAGAAACTATTTGGTAATTGGAAAAAATCAAATTCCATTTGTAACAAAGCAAAAGGACTATAACATATACACACATGCACACACGAAGTACATATATGTACAAGGAGAAAGGGTCTATTTAAAACTTAAAGGAAGCTCTCTGGTCATAACAGCTGGCTAAACTTTTTTTTTTTTTTTTCCTATAGTATGAGGATTTTTCATTATTATTAACACTACTTATGACAAGAGTCATTAAACTAAAATGAAATTAAACCAAAACCATGAAGAAATAACTCTGTATTCTTCTTGTTACAAATTCTCTTAACGTCTTTTATGCTTCTTTCTTGATAGCTTGCTTTTTCACTAAATGTCATGTTCAAAAAGACATTTTTAAATGGTCATATCTTACAATGGATTTAAACAGAGGACCTTCAGTAAAGGGATCCCAAAAGTTTAAACTTCTATTTGGGTTAAAATTGAAAGGAAATTTTAGATTCTCTTGTTATTTTACTTTCTACAAAGTTTTAAGTCATATAACATTAGGAAACTCTCACATCTATGTGAAACCACAGAAGGATTAAGAAGCAACTAGACGGCAGGGTCCCAGGGCTCCAGTCTGAAAGGTCAATAAAACTTACCAGAATAAATCAGAAATATGGTGCCCGTTAATTCAGGTTTCCTCATTTAACTTCTTAAATAACCAGAAAAATAAAAGGACATTGAATGGAAACAGATTTTTTTTAAGTCCTCACTGGTACTCCCTCTATAAAGAGCACCATAATCTCTGGAGTCAACTTGCACATAGTTGCCTAAAGTTTGCCATCTCAGCAGAATATCTGAAAGCTAATAATGTGAACCTAGACCATATTACCAAGAAGAAGTTATTTGACTACCTAAATCTTGGGAGTTACAATGCCTCTCAAGAAGATGAATGATATGAGAAAGAGCATATAACAAAAACATGTGATAAACTTCTCAGTTTGCTTTATTTATTTATAAGATTTGTGAATTATTAAAGAGGATTAGTTCATATGAGGTGGAAAGATATTCCATGGTGTCCAGTGAGAAGTCTCCATTTTTTCCCCTGCTCCCAGCTACCAGTTCATTCCTCAGAGATAGCCAGTTTCCAGTTCCTTGGATAAACCTCAGGAGACATTTCATGCATTTGTAAGTTTATTCACAGAAATATTTCCACATTCAGACTTAAATTGAAGAAAGTAGGGAAAACCACTAGACCATTCAGGTATGACCTAAATCAATCCCTTATGATTATACAGTAGAAGTAAGAAATAGATTTAAGGGACTAGATCTGATAGACAGAGTGCCTGATGAACTATGGATGGAGGTTCGTGACATTGTACAGGAGACAGGGATCAAGACCATCCCCATGGAAGAGAAATGCAAAAAAGAAAAATGGCTGTCTGAGGAGGCCTTACAAATAGCTGTGAAAAGAAAAGAAGTGAAAAGCAAAGGAGAAAAGGAAAGATATAAGCATCTGAATGCAGAGTTCCAAAGAATAGCAAGGAGAGATAAGAAAGCCTTCCTCAGTGATCAGTGAAAAGAAATAGACGAAAACAACAGAATGGGAAAGACTAGAGATCTCTTCAAGAAAATTAGAGATACCAAAGGAACATTTCATGCAAAGATGGGCTCAATAAAGGACAGAAATGGTATGGACCTAACAGAAGCAGAAGATATTAAGAAAAGGTGACAAGAATATACAGAAAAACTGTACAAAAAAGATCTTGATGACCCAGATAATCACGATGGTGTGATCAGTGACCTAGAGCCAGACATCCTGGAATGTGAAGTCAAGTAGGCCTTAGACAGCATCACTACGAACAAAGCTAGTGGAGGTGATGGAATTCCAGTGGAGCTATTCCAAATCCTGAAAGATGATGCTGTGAAAGTGCTACATTCAATATGCCAGCAAATCTGGAAAACTCAGCAGTGGCCACAGGACTGGAAAAGATCAGTTTTCATCCCAATCCCAAAGAAAGGCAATGCCAAAGAATGCTCAAACTACTGCACAATTGCACTCATCTCACATGCTAGTAAAGTAACGCTCAAAATTCTTCAAGCCAGGCTCCAGCAATACGCAAACTGCGAACTTCCAGATGTTCAAGCTGATTTTAGAAAAGGCAGAGGAATCAGAGATCAAATTGCCAACATCCACTGGATCATTGAAAAAGCAAGAAATGTCCAGAGAAACATCTATTTCTGCTTTATTGACTATGCCAAAGCCTTTAACTGTGTGGATCACAAAAACTGTGGAAAATTCTGAAAGAGATAGGAATACCAGAATACCTGACCTGCCTCCTGAGAAACCTATATGCAGATCAGGAAGCAACAGTTAGAATTGGACATGGAACAACAGAGTGGTTCCAAATAGGAAAAGGAGTTCATCAAGGCTGTATTTTGTCACCCTGCTTATTTAACTTATATGCAGAGTACATCATGAGAAATGCTGGGCTTGTGCTGGGCTGCACAAGCTGGAATCAAGATTGCCGGGAGAAATATCAATAACCTTAGATATGCAGATGATACCACCCTTATGGCAGAAAGTGAAGAGGCACTAAAAAGCCTCTTAATGAAAGTGAAAGAGGACAGTGAAAAAGTTGGCTTAAAGCTCAACATTCAGAAAACTAAGATTATGGTATCTGGTTCCATCACTTCATGGGAAATAGATGGGGAAACAGTGGAAATAGTGTCAGACTTTATTTTTATGTGCTCCAAAATCACTGCAGATGGTGATTGCAGCCATTAAATTAAAAGACTCTTACTCCTTGGAAGGAGAGTTATGACCAACCTAGATAGCATATTCAAAAGCAGAGATATTACTTTGCCAACAAATGTTCGTCTAGTCAAGGCCATGGTTTTTCCATTGGTCATGTATGGATGTGGAAGTTGGACTGTGAAGAAAGCTGAGCACCGAAGAATTGATGCTTTTGAACTGTGGCGTTGGAGAAGATTCTTGGGAGTTCCTTGGACTACATGGAGATCCAACCAGTCCATCCTAAAGGAGATCAGTCCTGGGTGTTCATTGGAAGGACTGATGCTGAAGCTGCAATTTCAATACTTTGGCCACCTCATGTGAAGAGTTGACTCATTGGAAAAGACCCTGATGCTGGGAGGGATTGGGGCAGGAGGAGAAGGGGACAACAGAGGATGAGATGGCTGGATGGCATCACTGACTCGATGGACATGAGTTTGAGTGAACTCCGAGAGTTGGTGATGGACAGGGAGTTCTGGCATGCTTTGATTCACTGGGACACAAAGAGTTGGACACAATTGAGCGACTGAACTGAACTGAATGTGTTATATAAGGGATTCTTGTGACTCAGAGGGTAAAGCATCTGCCTGCAATGCTGGAAACCCAAGTTCAATCCCTGGGTCTGGAAGATGCCCTGGAGAAGGAAATGGCAACCCATTCCAGTATTCTTTCCTGGAGAATCCCATGGACGGAGGAGCCTGGTAGGCTACAGTCCATGGGGTCGCAAAGAGTTGGACACGACTGAGAGACTTCACTCGCTTCACTCACAGCATGTTATATATGTCATTATATACTTTGTACTTTTTCAATTAAAACACCTTGAGAACATTTTACATTATGTTGTTGTTGTTCAGTAGCATGTCGACTCTACGACCTCATGGACTATTGCACACCAGGCTTCCTTGTCCCTTCACTGTCTTCCGGAGTTTGCCCAAACTTATGTCCATTGAGTCAATGATGCCAGTCAACCATCTCATCCTCTGCCACTCCCTTCTCCTCCTGCCCTCAATCTTTCCCAGCATCAGGGCCCTTTCCAATGAGTTGACTCTTCACATATGGTGGCCAAAATACTGGAGCTTCAGCTTCAGCATCAGTCCTTCCAATAATATTCAGGGTCGATTTCCTTTAGGATTGACTGATTGGATCTCCTTGCAATCAAAGGGACTCTCAAGAGTCTTTTCTAGTACCACAATTTGAAAGCATCAATTCCATATCATAAATGCAGAATTTTATATTTTTAAATGCTCACATTATATTTTATTGTATGGTTTACATAATTACTATATAAACTCCTACTGATGAATATTCAGTTGTTTATGCACTATGTCTATTATAATTGATATTCCAGGTAACCTTTGTGAATGAAAAAGTGAAAGGGGCTTTCCTGGTGGCTCATATGATTAAGAATCTGCCTGCAATGCAGAAGACCCATGTTCGATCCCTGGGTCGGGAAGATCCCCTGAAGAAGAGAATGGCTACCCACTCCAGTATTCTTGCCTGGAGAAACCCATGGACAGAGGAGCCTGGAGGGCCACAGTCCATGGGGTTGCAAAGAGTCAGACATGACTGAGAAAAACTGATATTCCAATTAATTTTATTATGTATTATTTTTCATGAAGTCCATAATAACTGCAAAATTCCCTGTTGTATGTAATTTTTGTTAATTGGAAACCAGATTCTCTTTAGACTCCAAATAAATATTAAACCAATATTTATGGAATATTAAGTATTAGGGCTTCCCTGGTGGCTCTATCAGTCAAGAATCTGCCTGCAATGCAGGAGACCTGCGTTGGAACCCTGGGTAGAGAAGATGCCCTGGAGGAGGGCATGGCAACCTACTCCAGTATTCTTGCCTGGAGAATCCCCATGGACAGAGGAACCTGGTGGGCTACAGTCCATGGGGTTGGAAAGAGTCGGACATGACTGAGCAACTAAGCAGCAGCAGCATGAGCAGTTAACCCACTGAGGGTTTCCACACGCCCTCAGCTTATCTTGGTATTTTAGTATTCTTTCAAAGATGCATCACGTATACCTAACACGAATCAAGATACTGAGTCAATAAAAAAAGAAAATTTTTTAAAGATTTATAAATTTATTTATATGAAAATTTTTAAACACTAGGGAAATTAAGTCCTACTTACACATTTGAAAAGTACTCAATTTCTTGAAATTGGAACTCTACTGGAAATCGCAAGACTCATGGTTATCACCCCCATAGATACAAAGTGGGGAAGGTCAATGGCAGCATTTGATGTGCTGAGGTGTGAGAAACCTTGCCATCCCAGGCAAGCTTAGAGTGACAGAGACCCAGTGTTGGACATCAATAACTTCTAGTTACTGTAGGTCAATAGGCTTCTGTTCACAGTAAGGTAAGAGAGTTTCCTACTAGAGAAGATGAGATACTGTTTGATAAAGAAAAATCAAAACATCTTTCTCATTAACTCTGAGTTCTTAAAGGGCTGTCAGGGGAATAGACAAATGAAACTTTGAGAACATGGCTCATAACCAGAGTGATAATTTTCAAAGGAAAACTGTGGAAATCAAATACAATATTTTTGGAAATGGTATTCATTGGGACATACAGATCCAAGTTGTAACATAGGAGACCTTCAGTCAGTTCGTTCAGTTGCTCAGTCATGTCAGACTCTTTGTGACCCCATGGACTGTAGCACACAAGGCTTCCCTGTTCATCAGCAACTCCCGGAGTTTACTCAAACTCATATCCATCAAGTTGATGATGCCATCCAACCATCTATCTCATCCTCTGTTGTTCCTTTCTCCTCCCATCTTCAATCTTTCCCAGCATCAGGGTCTTTTCCAATGAGTCAGTTCTTCACATCAGGTGGCCAAAGTATTGGAGTTTCAGCTCCAGCATCAGTCCTTCCAATGAATATTCAGGAGTGATTTCCTTCAGGATAGACTGCAGTCTATCAGGTACTTGGATCTCCTTGCAGTCCAAGGGACTCTCAAGAGTCTTCTCCAACACCACAGTTCAAAATCGTCAATTCTTCCGTGCTCAGCTTTCTAGATAGTCCAACTCTCACATCCATACATGAGTACTGGAAAACCCTAAGCCTTGACTAGATGGACCTTTGTTGACAACGTAATGTCTCTGTGTTTTAATATGCTGTCTAGGTTGGTCATAACTCTTCTTCCAAGGGGCAACAGTCTTTTAATTTCATGGCTGCAATCACCATCTGCAGTGATTTTGGAGACAAAGAAAATAAAATATGTCACTGCCTTCAATTTTTTCCCTTGTATTTGCCACAAAGTGATGGGACTGGATGCCATGATCTTCATTTTTTAAATGCTGAGTTTTAAGCCAGCTTTTTCACTCTCCTCTTTCACTTTCATTAAGACGCTCTTTAGTTCTTCTTCACTTTCTGCCATAAGGATGGTGTCATCTGCATATCTGAGGTTATTGATAATTCTCCTGGCAATCTTGATTCCAGCTTGTGCTTCATCCATCCTGGCATTTTGCATGGTGTGCTATGCATATAAGTTGAATAAGCCGGGTGACAATATACAGCCTTGACGTACTCCTTTCCCGGTTTGGAACCAGTCTGTTGATCCATGTCCAGTTCTAACTGTTGCTTCTTGACCTGCATACAGATTTCTCAGGAGGCAGGTCAGGTGGTCTGGTATTCCCATCTCTTTTAGAATTTTCCACAATTTGCTGTGTTCCACGCAGTCAAAGGCTTTGGCATACTCAATAAATCAGAAGTACATGTTTTTCCGGAACTCTCTTCCTTTTTTGATGATCCAGTGGATGTTGGCAGTTTGATCTCTGATTTCTCTGCCTTTTTGAAATCCAGCTTGAACATCTGGAAGTTCATGGTTCACATACTGTTGAAGCCTGGCTTGGAGAATTTTGAGCATTACTTTGCTAGTGTGTGAGATGAGTACAATTGTCCAGTAGTCTGAACATTCTTTGGCATTGCCTTTCTTTGGGATTGGAATGAAAACCAACCTTTTCCATCCTGTGGCCACTGCTGAGTTTTCCAAATTTGCTGGCATATTGAATGTAGCACTTTCATAGCATCATCTTTTAGGATTTGAAATAGCTCAACTGGAATTCCATCACCTCCACTAGCTTTATTCATAGAGATGCTTCCTAAGGTCCATTTGATTTCACATTCCAGGATGTCTGGCTCTAGGTGAGTGCTCACACCATCGTGGTTATCTAGGTCATGAATATCATTTTTGTATAGTTCTGTATATCATTGCCACCTCTTAATATCTTCTGCTTTTGATAGGTCCATATCATTTCTGTCCTTTATTGTGCCCATCTTTGCATGAAATGTTCCCTTGGTATCTCTAGAAGAGATCTCTAGTCTTTCCCATTTCCCATTGCCTTTCTCTTCTCCAGGGGACCTTCCCAACCCAGGGATCAAACCCAGGACTCCCACATAATAAGCAGATTATTTACCAGCTGGGCCACAAAGGAAAACCTAATAGGAGATCTTGGAGAACCCTAAACTAGAAGTCATGGGTGATCAGCAATGTTTAGTCATTATTATGTAAAGGGTTTTTGGTTGAAGGATCTATATAATAACCTGTTTTTAAGGGATTCCAGTGTCAGGTACTTTTACTCTTTTTAATCAAATGAGTTTCCTAAGGATATTATTATTATTGTGTATTATGATATATACATGGAGATGTTGGATTTTATAAAATATTTATAAATTAGAAATAATTTTTAAAAATCTGCCTTTACTTATTGAGAATGTCACATTTTACTTGAAAATATGTGGGTTATTTCCACAGTGATAAGAGAACAGACTGTATGATTTCAATACCCTGAGACTCTGAAATATTTGCACCTTGTTTTATGCCCCTGGATATGTTTCACTGTCTTCTGGTTTATAGTTTATGGGAACTTGAGTAGAATTTGTATTCTGCTACTGTGTTCAGTTTAGTTCAGTCACTCAGTCGTGTCCAGTTCTTTGCGACTTCATGAATCATGCCAGGCCTCCCTGTCACCAACTCCCAGAGTTCACCCAAACTCATGTCCATTGAGTCGGTGATGCCATCCAGCCATCTCATCCTCTGTCGTCCCCTTCTCCTCCTGCCCCCAATCCCTCCCAGCATCAGAGTCTTTTCCAATGAGTCAACTCTTCATATAAGGTGGCCAAAGTATTGGAGTTTCAGCTTTAGCGTCATTCCTTCCAAAGAACACCCAGGACTGATCTCCTTCAGGATGGACTGGTTGGATCTCCTTGCAGTCCAAGGGACTCTCAGGAGTCTTCTCCAACACCACAGTTCAAAAGCATCAATTCTTCAGTGCTCAGCTTTCTTCACAGTCCAACTCTCACATCCATACATGACCACTGGAAAAACCATAGCCTTGAGTAGACAGATCTTTGTTGGCAAAATAATGTCTCTGGTTTTTAATATGGTATCTAGGTTGGTCATAACTTACCTTCCAAGGAGTAAGCGTCTTTTAATTTCATGGCCACAATCACCACCTGCAGTGATTTTGGAGCCCAGAAAAATAAAGTCTGACACTGTTTCCCCATCTATTTGCCATGAAGTGATGGGACCAGATGCCATGATCTTAGTTTTCTGAATGTTGAGCTTTAAGCCAACTTTAAAATTGTATAAATCTTAATTTTGTTCGATTGGTTTTAAAAGAAAGAATTATAGCTCTTACACTCTGCTAAGTGTTTTGCAAATATTATTAAATAGATACCTCATCAACAAGCTTTAAAAATACGCCTTTATACCAAATGAAAAACAGGCAAACAATCCGAATAAGCATTCTTCAAGTAAAATACACAAATGGTCAGAAATACAAGAAAAGATACTCAACATCATTAATCGCCAGGGACATACAAGTCAAAACTATGAGGTATACCACTTAACAACTAGTAGGATGGTTAAAACCAAATAGTCTGATAATAACAAGAGTTGGCAAGGATGTAGAAAAATAGGGACACCCTAGACTGCTGATGGGAGAAGGCAATGGCAACCCACTCCAGTATTCTTGCCTGGAGAATCCCATGGACAGAGGAGCTTGGTGGGCTGCGGTCCATGGGGTCACACAGAGTGGAACACGACTGAGCAACTTCACTTTCACTTTTCACTTTCATGCATTGGAGAAGGAAATGGCAACCCACTCCAGTGTTCTTGCCTGGAGAATCCCAGGGACGGTGGAGCCTGGTGGGCTGCCATCTATGGGGTTGCACAGAGTTGGACACGACTGAAGCGACTTAGCAGCAGCAGCAGCAGCAGACTGCTGATGAGAATGAAAATGAAGAATCCACTTGGGAAAATAGTTTAGCAATTTTTTTAAATGATTAAACATAGAGTTACAATAAGAGCCAACAATTCCACTCCTAGGTATATATCCAAGGAAAATAAAAACACATGTCCACAGAAAAGCCCATGCATGAATGTTTATAGCAGCACCATCCATAAGAGCCAAAATGTGGAAGCAATCCAAATGTTCATCAGTTGATTAATCAATGGATAAACAAAATGTGGTATACCCATATAATGGAATATTATGGCATCATGGACTCAGTGAACTTGAGTTTGAGCAAGCTCTGGGAGATGGTGAAGGACAGAGAAGCCTGATGTGCTGCAACCCATGGGGTCTCAAAACGTCAGACATGACTGAGGGACCAAACAACAACAACTGGCCATAAACAGAAATGAACTATTGATACATGCTGCAGCCTGAAGGAACCTTGAAAATACCTTGCTAAGTGAAAGACACCAATCACAAAAGGCTACATATTATATGATTCTATTCATATGAAAGTCCAGAAAAGAGAAAACTGTAGAGACAGAAAGTAGATTAGTGGTTGTTTAAGGACCAATCTAGATAGCATATTCAAAAGCAGAGACATTACTTTGCCAACAAAGGTTCATCTAGTCAAGGCTATGGTCTTTCCTATGGTCATGTATGGATGTGAGAGCTGGATTGTGAAGAAGGCTGAGCGCCGAAGAATTGATGCTTTTGAACTGTAGTGTTGGAGAAGACTCTTGAGAGTCCCTTGGACTGTAAGGAGATCCAACCAGTCCATTCTGAAGGAGATCAGCCCTGGGATTTCTTTGGAAGGAATGATGCTAAAGCTGAAACTCCAGTATTTTGGCCACCTGGAGAATCCCAGGGACGGGGGCACGGGCTCTGTCTATGGGATCGCATAGAGTCGGACACGACTGAAGCGACTTAGCCCCAGCAGCAGTAGGGGCTGGGAGGAGGGGACTGGAGGTAGAAAAGAATTGCTAAGGGTATGTGGCTTCTTTCTGAGGTGATTAAAAATGGACCATGGTGATGGTGGTGGCATCTAAAACTGAAAATGTACTGACTTGAACATCCTAAAAATTATTGTGACGTATACTTTAAAAGTGTGCCTTGCATGGTATGGAAATTATGTCTCAATAAAGCTGTTTTTAAAAATTCACCATCCTCCGGTGGGGGAAAAAGAGGAAATGAGCAGAACCTGATGGTGTTACATAGTACTTATTCTGCTCTAGTTTATTTAGCTAATTTCTGGTTTCTGGAAGAATTAGCAGTTTTATAATAAGACAAGGACAGTTTTACAAAGAAGGAAATAATCACAGTGGTCTTTTAACCTTCCATATAATCAAGCAGCATTGAACACCCAGCAGGCTACTGTCAGAGGCAGCTTCTGCCAGCATATTATACAGTATTTATGAAGAATGAATTACACTGATTTCTGAATTGTCAGAATGAGAGAAAGCACAGCTGCTTTCAATGGAAAGAAAATTAGATTGAAAAGAAAAGAAGCAAAGAAATCTTCCAATTGTTTGTGAAAGTCTCTTCCTCTCTTGGTTCAGTTAGTCCATTGGCTCCTAGGAAATTAAACTCTTAACCTGATATTTCTCTATATCAATTTATAGCTACTTCTGCCCTGCACAAACAGAAAATCAGTAAGGTATTCCTCTCACTGAAATTATTAGAAGAATTGAATGTCTATTGTGTGTGCAGTCTGCAGTATAAGATGGATATTTTTAGGAAATAGAAGAGAAACTGAAGATAATTTCTTATCACTAAAATATTATGTCCAAAGCTTTTTCTTCTTTAAACACAGTGTTTTTCCAAGCCCCCCAGACCTGCATACACTTCAGCCAGTGAGCTAAATGCTGTACATAAATTTTCCTTTAATTTCACACTAACACTATGAAGCAAGTGAGATAGTACAGATCCTTAAAATGCATGACAAAAATGATAAAATAGTGTACAAAATACCCACAGATTCAAGGGTAAGAAGGAGCTTATACAGATGGCTCATTCATCTATTTACCTGTTCATTCATCAGTTTTGTACCTTGTCTCAGTGACTGATTGTGCAGTGGTGAGTGAAACAAACTGGCCCCCTATAGCTTGGTGAGATGATAGTCAATCAAACAAATATTTACGAATTATGAAGTGCAATAAGAGAAGAAAGTGTGCAACAGTGGAGAAGGGCGAGGGAGTGTATTTAGAAGGAATGATTAAAGAAGGCTTCACTGATGAGGGGGCAGGGATGGAGGGCATGAATGTACGAGGAGTCAAAAATCCAGGGAAGATAAAACCTTCCTTGCAGAAGGAAGATCAGACTCAAATCTCAATCAGAGAAGTGAGGAGCAGAATGAAGGGCCTGTGACTAGCACCTAGAAAGTGAACGGGAAGAGGTGTGAAATCAAATTGGAGACATCAGCAAGGACCAGACCACAAAGGGCCATGATGGACAAGATCCAAGGCTACGCCATTCCTTGTGCCTTGAGAAGCTTAGCCTGAGAAAATAGAAAGCCTGGAGGCAGCCTCGACCTACCATTGATCCAAATCTTGGGTTAATTGAGCACCATACTTCTATCGCGTTGCAAACATTGCTATAGTAAGTTAAATGACATTCTTTAAAAAGCATGCGATTATCATAGCTTTCACAGATTTAAGACAACTGAAAAATAAGATAAACTTAATCTTCCAAGAAAAATGTATTTAATATCCCTGTCAAACATATCATCCTTGAAGTGCTGAAGCTAAAACTTTAATCAGACATTCCAAATCCTTGTATAACATTGTGAAGGATGACTGGGTTCCTTGAACCCAATCCCACTACTCCAAATTTCATTTAACATGGCATTCACCAGAACATCACATGCTTAAACCTTTATAGGTATCCTCTCATGGGGTAAAACATTCCAGGATTCTGACAGCATTATTTGAGTACAATATCATCTTGCTTCATCTGCTTTTAGATGTTACAGGAAATCATATCTTCCTATGAGATCTCTATTCCTATGTGATCCTCACACACAAAAAAACATGAAACTTTGGCCAAGTAAGTATTTTGTCTACAAGTTATAGATGAGGTGCAAGGTGACCTCACTGAGCTTCAGATTTCTCACCTCTATAATGGAGATGATACTGCTCACCTGCCAGCCTCTCATATCTTTACCAAGAGGACCAAATAGAATAATGGAGGGATGCTATGCTATGCTATGCTAAGTCGCTTCAGTCATGTCCGACTCTGTGCGACCCCATAGACGGCAGCCCACCAGGCTCCCCTGTCTCTGGGATTCTCCAGGCAAGAACACTGGAGTGGGTTGCCATTGCCTTCTCCAATGCATGAAAGTGAAAAGTGAAAGTGAAGTCACTCAGTCGAGTCTGACTCTTAGCAATCCCATGGACTGTAGCCCACCAGGCTTCTCCATCCATGGGATTTTCCAGGCAAGAGTACTGGAGTGTGGTGCCATTGCCTTCTCCGATAATGGAGGGAAGAGTGCCCGAAAAACTAGAAATCAAAGGTAACTTGTTATATTATCATAAAAGAGGACACATTTTTACCATATACCTTACAATACTACCTCACTTTCACTTTTCATTTTCATGCATTGGAGAAGGAAATGGCAACCCACTCCAGTGTTCTTGCCTGGAGAATCCCAGGGATGGGGGAGCCTGGTGGGCTGCCATCTATGGGGTCACACAGAGTCGGACACAACTGAAGTGACTTAGCAGTAGCAGTTAGCAGTTACTGTAAGGTATTGTGCAAAAGATGTGCAAAAAGACATACATAGTATTCATATCAGATCTACATCTTATTCTGCTGCTGCTGCTGCTAAGTCGCTTCAGTCGTGTCCGACTCTGTGCGACCCCATAGACGGCAGCCCACCAGGCTCTGCTGTCCCCGGGATTCTCCAGGCAAGAACACTGGAGTGGGTTGCCATTTCCTTATTCTGAGGCCCCACAATAATGGACTGTGGGAGAAGACCTAAGCCTGCCAACTCAGAATGACTCAATCTCTTCCAGGTTTAAACAATCCCCTTTTAGGTTAACTGGGACCATTTTTAGCAGAGCCAAAGTAAAGCTGCAACTCTGCATCGTGACTGTCACCCCTGATTCACAGATCCCACCGCTCTATTCCCTGATAACAAGTGAGCACAGGGGATGCTTACAGAATTTTATGGCCTCATGGGAGGGACCCTGGTGTTCACCCAGCCCTGATCTCTTCTGGTTCTCCTTGGCCTTAGGCTGAGGTAAACTCATTTTTCATTCTTAGTCCCTGAGTTGTATCTGACTCTGCGACCCCATGGAATGTAGCCCACCAGGTTTCTCTGTCCATGGACTTCTTCAGGCAAGGATAGTGGAGTGGGTTGTCATTTCCTTCTCCAGGATATCTTCCCAATCCCAGATCGAACCTGCATCTCCTGCATCTCTTGCACTGGCAGGGATTCTTTACCACTTCACCACTTGGGAAACCCTAAACTCATTTTCCCCATCCCCATATTGGTTTCTGTCCTCTCTGCATCTGCTCATGAAGTTCTGTAGGTGATGTCATGCTGGTTTCTTCTCTCAGTCTAGCCATGGTCCAGCGGTCCACACTCTGCACCTCAGCCTGACCTCAGCTTCCTCTGAGAAACAGTTTCCTCAGTGTCATACCATCTGAATCTTGGCCCTGGACTCCAACTGACCTCTGGTGAGGTTGTCCTCTCTTCAGCCTCTGTGTGGTGCTCCCCACTTCCTACTGTAGTGCTGGCTCCCTATCTTACTCATCATGGGAACTTGTGGGAAATTCTGGATTTCCCCAGTGCAAACAACAGGTGCTAGGGAACAGAATATCCTCTCTCTCTCTCTCTCTCTCATGCTATGCCACCACTTCTACAGTCACTGTGGCTATTTCTTGTTGGCAGAGAACAATATGCCACCTATCTCTACCCGGAGTCCCAAATCAGAAATGAGACATAAGGGACTTCCCTCATGGTCCAATGGTTAAGAATCTGCCTGCCAATGCAGGGGACATGGGTTTGATCCCTGGTCTGGGAAGATCCCACCTGCTGCTGAGCAACCAATTGTCTATGCTGCAACTACTGAGAGTCAGTAGCCAAAATAAAAATTCTGCAAGATTCAGTGATGATCCCGTGTGTTACAACTAAGACACGGTGCAGCCAACTGAATAAATAAACTACTAAAAATAAAAAAGAAATGGATACAAGCCCATCCTGGCTTTAGTTTCACAGCTAACCTATTCTTTTTATTTTGCCTCCATTCTTCACCTTGACTTTCAATGAAAAAATTGAAGAACAAAGGATGCTTGCTGCTCCTCTCTCTCTCTCTCTCTCCCCCTTGCTGTCTCCTCTAATTCTTTCCCCCATTCAGGAATTGTCATGAACTGCTTTACACGCATTTTCCTTCTTTCCATGTGGTGAGTAAAAGAGTAGCAAACCTGCTGATCAAAAAGGGGACTTATGCTCATTCCAGTCCTTGACACATTTGCCCATATAATAGACCCTCAAAAGTTAGAGACTCTGTTACACATATTTGCATCAACTGCATATAACCCAGTACTTTGCCTATAATTGGCACTCACTGAAAACGTGCTGAACGAATCAATGGATCTCCTTAATTTGTTGGTACTCAGTTGCTCAGTCATGTCCAACATTTTGGCGACCCCATAGACTGCAGCACACCAAGCTTCCCTGTCCTTCACTATCTCCTGCAGTCTACTCAAACTCATGTCCATTGAGTTGATGATGCCATCCAACCATCCTCTGCTGTCCCTTTCTCCTCCTGCTCTCAATCTTTCTCAGCATCGGATTCTTTTTCATTGAGTCAGCTGTTTTCATCAAATGGCCAAAGTATTGGAGCTTCACTTCAGCATCAGTCCTTCCAATGAATATTCAGGACTGGTTTCCTTTAGGATTGACTGGTTTGATCTCCTTGCTGTCCAAGGGACTTTTAAGAGTATTTTCCAGCACCACAGTTTGAAAGCATCAGTTCTTTAATGCTCAACCTTCTTTATGGTTCAACTCTCACATCTGTACATGACCACTGGAAAAACTATAGCTTTGACTAGACAGACCTTTGTTGGCAAAGTGATGTCTCTGCTTTTTAATACACTGTTTAGATTTGTTATAGCTTTTCTTCCAAGGTCTAACATCTTTTAATTTCATGGGTTCAGTAACCATCTGCAGTGATTTTGGAGCCCAAGAAAAAAATGTCTGTCACTATTTCCATTTTTTTCCCCATTTGCCATGAAGTGATTTATTTATTTTATTGGTAAAGAAACTGAGGTGAAATATATTGCCCAAGTGAAATAGTAATTAGACCAGGTCAAGTTTTCTTTTCAACATGACATTCTGCTTTTTACCTAGTCATCCTTCATGGTAATACAGAGCCTAGAATATAAGACCAAATGCAAAGAAGGGAGTAAGGAAGAAATAATAAATCAAAAATTCTCCCCTCAAGGAAAAACTGAGCTTAAAAAATGAAATCCAAAAGCAAATATCTGAAATTAAAATAGTATGGTTTTTTTCTTTGTCTATACAGCATCAAATCTTCTCAAATCTGTACTCTTCAAATTTCTGAATAGGCATCATAGAGAAGGCTGTGTTTTTGCCGTGATCAACTATTTGGGCTTAGGGGATGAGTTAGAACAGAAATACTTACAGCCATGTTCCCCTACAGATATATATATATGTAAAATTAGTAGCTTCTTCTTCTCATAATAATATATGTAACATTTAAAAGAAATTAAATTTCCTTGAAAGTGGAATTCTCTCATTTTGCTGAATTAAAAATTAATTACCTGTTGAAAACAGTAACTGGCCCTCTCTCCCTCTAACAGATCTACCACATTCAGAAATCCTTTCAGAGAAATGGCTCACTACTGCACACAGAGTAGTAACAAGATTTGAAATTGCAGCGTATGTTCAAATCCAGCATCTTGATAAACACACTCCAAAGAAATTTGGGCAGCTTAAGGTTTATGAGTGTGAAAGGTTATTTTCTTAACGAACAACAGTAGCACTATTCTCAGGAAGCATACCACAGGGGGAGGTGGGGTTTTAGATCTATTTGTTGATGTTTCCAAAGGGGATTTAAGCAATCCGATTTTGTACAGTACATGCTCTACTGGACCAAGGCAGCCACCAGGATATTCGTGGGGCATGTTTATACCAAAGGTTATGGTCCTTTTAAAGAACGCAATGGTGGACAAGCAGGAGGAAGTCTATTTGCCTCCCTTTGTTTCTGCTTTGTTAGTTCATCATCTCTTTATCCCCTACATTGTTAATTTCTCCTTTTGGAGGGGCTCCAAGATGAGGTGATGTGTTGCTGCTGAGTGCTTGGGGCCTCTAATCTCTTAAGACAGTCATACACACAGGCACTTAGCAGCAGAGTTTGCATACACAGTGACATCATGATGAAGTATCAAAATTTGTCACCAGAATTGTTTTCCTACGTGGATAATGTAATACTACTACAGACAGTGCCACAGTTTTGTGTGTGTGTGTGTGTGTGTGTGTGTGTGTGTGTGTGTGTGTGTGTCCCGTTAGGGAGAAAAAAACACTTGTAAAATTCTTAGAAACTGAAAATGCATCAGTGAATAGGCCTTTATGTTGGATATTTATGGGGAATTTGGTTTGTTTTCTGATTCTGTTTCAACTTTTAAGGAGCACCGTTAATGTGATTAATTAGCAAGAATTTATTGACTTGAAAAATCTCGACAGCCAAACGTATATGATTTTTTTAAATGTATTTTTTCAGGTGAAACTATAAAATCGAGGCCTAATTAAGACCTGCTGTTTCCTGAAATTTTGTGTGCACAGCTCTGGGAAGGAAAGTTGCATGGAACTTTACTTGAAGGGGTACGTGTAATCTTAGGAGAAAATCCTAGCATTCTATTCACTTCTTTCAGACGTAGTCCTTACTTAAGAGCCCTGGTGAATTTATGTCCGTGGTAAACATGAAAGCCTGCTATAGAGTCAGCTTAGGGAAAACTCAAATCAAACTAAACGTCATAAGTCAAGGACTTCGGCTGTTCCCAGCCAATATTTCCAAATTTATGCTTAAACACCATGATGGATCATGCAATTTTAGTCTTTTGACATTTTCTTACATGTTTCCTTCCCATTACTTTGTTGAGGATGAAAATCTCTCTAACAAGAGAGAGTAAATCAGCCTGCAAGAAACATAATAATAATACAACAGTATCTAGTGCAACAAAAAAATTTTGACTTTTGATTGAGGTCACAAAAGGCCTTAAATTGAGTGCTCTCTGACTGCTACCCACTTTATATATTTTCATTAGAAAAATCTGTTTTCCTTTCCTAAGGCTGCCTTTTTATTAAATGTTGTCGTTCAGTCACTTAGTCATGTCTGACTCTTGGGGACCCCATGGACTACAGCACGTCGGGCTTCCCTGCCCTTCACTAACTCCAGGAGTTTGCTCCAACTCATGCCCACGTGTCAGTGATGCCATCCAACCATCTCATCCTCTGTCACCCCCGTGATGTAAGCTGTGAGAATAAAAGAAATTTACATAATTCTAAAAAACTCAAAGTTTTCTTAGTTCAGCAATAGATTTAGATGACTTCTCCCCAGATATCACTATCCAGAGGTGATAAAGTTCTGAAATCAGCATTGCTTCAAAAGAGTAACAACTTTTTTTTTTTTTTTAATTCACTTGAAGGAAGCTTTCTTCTAATGCCTCATGTAGAAAATATGAACTACTTACAACTTGAGAGCAGAAACCAGTCTCATAGTTGTCATTCAGCTGGACATTTTTTTTTAATTGGAATATAATTGCTTTACCTGTTTTGTCAGATTCTGCTGTACAGCAAAGTGATCCATATACATATATCTCCTCTTTTATGGACTTCCTCCCCATTTAGTCCACCACAGAGCAGTAAGTAGAGCTTCCTGTGCTATATACAGTAGGTTCTCATTAGTTATGTATTTTATATATAGCAGTGTATACATGTTGATCTCAATCTCCCAGTTTTTCCCATCCCTCTTTTCCCCCTCCTTGGTATCCATATGTTTGTTCTCTCCATCTGTGTCTCTAATTCTGCTTTGCAAGTAAGATCATCTATACTATTTTACTAGATTCCATATATGTGTGTTAATAAACAATATTTGTTTTTCTCTTTCTGACTTACTTCACTGTGTATGACAGACTCTAGTTCCGTCCACGTCTCTGCAAATGGCACAGTTTCATTTCTTTCTATGGCTGGAAAACATTCAATTGCATGGATGTACCACATCTTCCTTATCCATTCCTCTACTGGTGGATATTTATGTTGCTTCCACGTCCTGGCTATTGTAAATGGTGCTGCAACAAACATCTGGGTGCATGTTTCTTTTGAAATTATGCTTTTCTCGAGGTATATGCCCAGTAGTGGGATTGTTGGGTCTTATGATAGTTCTATTCTTAGTTTTGTAAGTAACCCCCATACTGTTCTCCATAGTAGCTGAATCAATGTACATTCCCACCAATAGTGAATGAGGGTTCCTTTTTCTTCACACTCTCTCAACATTTATTCTTTGTAGATGTTCTGATGATGGCCATTTTGACTGATGTGAGGTGATACTTAATTAGAGTTTTGATTTCCATTTCCCTGATGAGTGATGTTGAGCATGGAGTGAAACAATTTTTTCTTAAGGGACACAAGAATCAGAAACCATAAACAAAAGACTAATAAATTGTGCTATAAAAAAATTGAAAACTTTCTGTTCATCAAAAATTGCCATTAAGAGAGTGAAAAAGCAAGCTTCAAAGTGACAAAATATGATTGCAACATAGATAACTCATAAAGGGCTTACATTCAAAATATACAAAGACTACTGTGATTCAATAAGAAATAGACAAGCAAGCCAATGTTCAGAAAATCTGGCAGAATATTTCAAAAGGCTCATTAAACTACAGAACTTTCAAGTGGTCATAAGCATATGAGACTGTGCTCAACCTCATTAGTAATCATAAATATGGAAATTAAAATCACAATGAGACATCACTACTCATTCAAGGATTAGTAATGGAAACTTTAAAAATATCAAAATAGCACATGATTCTAAGGATGTGTCCCCCCAAGGCTGAACGGTGGAGTCGTTTCCCTTTTCCCAGCGAGCTTCTTGGGGCCCTGCCCATGGTGGTAAGTCCCGTGAAGGGCTCTCTTGGTGGGGAAAGGGGAATGGAGACAGTGAGGGAGGTGTGCCTGCCTCTCCCCCACTGTAGGGCCAGGTGCCACCTCGTCGTGGTTGTCCTCACTGTGTGCCATGGGGGATTGACTTTGAGTGCCCACCCTGTGTTCCCCTTTGATGGGGGTTGAACTTGGGTGCAAGAGCAATCATGGTGGGCGGGGTATATGAAAGGTGGGTCGTCCTGCTACGTTGTGCCACTCAACAATGACATCTTGCTTCTGTGGTGTCCTGGGCTTCTTCCACAAACGTTCCTGATTCTGGAGATCCTTACTGCTGTCCCTTCAGGCTGTCTTCTCACAGCCAACAGTTCTCTCTTTCCTGGGTCGGCTCTCCAAACCCCCTTTCCAGCACCCAGACCTCCTCTGCAGCAGGAGATACAAGGCTCAAGCTGGGATGCGCAGGGCTACAGCACAGACCACATGTGCAGTTCTTACCTTGCCCTGCCTTCCACAGACCACCCTCTATGGCATCCCCCTTGGATACTCTGAAGGTCCCTTTCTGTCCCAGCTGATATTTCCACCATCGGGGGTGGTTTTCAGTGTGTGGGGACCTCCTTTTTCCTTCAGCACTCCTCTGCTCCCTTTTTTGGATTCCTCTTTTCTTTTTTTCTTTCTTTCCTTATACCCAGTTGCCAGGGCATTTTTCTTGTCCTTTTAGGTATCCCGAGTTTTCTGCTTGTTTTCAGCAGGTGCTCTGTGAATTGTTCCATCTGTAGATGTATTTTTGAAGTACTTGTGAGGAGAGATGAATTCCATGTCCTCCTATTTGGTCATCTTGACTCTCCTACCAGCTACACATGTTGAATTTATGGCTTTGTGAACTTATATTAACTGCAAGGAGATGGGGGAGTAGTCACAGAATTTTAATTTCTTTTTTCAAGTGTGGCAACCTCTGCTCCAGGCTGGGACCTGGGAGGCACCATCTCTAGGCTGGGTTAGGATGAGTCCAGACAGGAAGATGCTTGGGGCAAGAGAGCAGGCTGCTTTCTTTTTATTTTTTTCCTTTTTAAAAAATTTTAATTATTTTATTTTATTTTTTGGGCCATGCCTTGTAGCATGTGGAATCTTAGTCCCAACTAGGGATTGAACCTGTGCCCCCTGCATTGGAAGCACAAAGTCTTAACCACTGGCCCACGAGGGAAGTCCCAGAATTTTAAATTTTTAAAATTATTTCTAAAAAACCATACTGTGTAAAGAAAATTGTCCAGCTTGCAAATCTCAACCATGAAACAAATTATTTTCTTTAGATAAGGCACGGAATTTTGAACAAACTCCAGGAGATGGTGAAGGATAGGGAAGCCTGGCGTGCTGCAGTTCATGGGGTCCCAAAGAGTTGGACACAACTTAGTGACTGAACAACAGCAATGCACTAAATATCAGACAAGGGATAAACTGACAATTTACCATCCCAGTATGTAATTTTACAGTCTGTAAGCTTGACAGAGCCAAATCACTTATAGATAAAACTCAACACAGGGCCCCCTTTTCCACTTCTTGGGTAAAGCCTCATTACGTGTTTTCCTAAGTGTGGAGGGAAATACAGGCTCTTCTTTCTCTTTATAGTACTGTAGATACTGCATTTGTCTCATAACTCTTGCCCCAGCAAAGGTCTTGGTCATATAATATAAGACAATCTCCAGCGCCCTCAAGGTCCTAGAAATAGAAGCATCCATACTTGCCTCTTCCATCAAACAATTTGGCTTCCCTGGCTTCACCTCGCTGTAGGCCTGCCTCATCCCAGATCCAATGAAGCCCTTGCTGGGGAGCTCAAAGCCCCAGGCCACACAAGAGTAGAGCAGCCACGTCAGAGCTGCTCCTGGCACCAAGGAAAATTATTTGCCCTGAGAGGCAAAGACAGACCGGGCAGTGTCCAAAGTATCAATCCCTCTCTTCTGTGTTATAAAAGGCCCTATTGTAGAAACACAAATCACTCAGAGATGGCATGTACAATGCCTAATCACTTAATAGCTACTGGGCACCCACTGGGTATGGGGCCCAAACGAGACACTGTCTGTAACTTATTCACCAGAGGAAAGCAGGGAAGAACGTGAAACAGATTTGCATTCATCTCCTGTTCTAGCACTTCACACCATGGCAGGCACACATCCATTCAAACCAGTAAACAATTACAATCATAATAGACATGAGACTGTTTTGATGTGTGTGTGTGTGTGTGTGTGTGTGTGTGTGTGTGTGTGTTAGTTGCTCAGTCATGTCTGACTCTTTGTGACCACATAGACTATAACCCATCAGGCTTGTCTGTCCATGGAATTCTCCAGGCAAGAATACTGGAGCAGGTTGCCATTTCCTTCTCCAGGGGATCTTCCCAACCCAGGGATGAAACCCAGGTCTCCTGCATGGCAGGCAGATTCTTTACCGTCTAAGCCACTAGTGAAGCCCTTGTGCTTGTGAGTAGCAAGGCAAAGGAATCGCACACAAGCTTGATATTCACCCTCATCTTGTTGTGAATTCTGCCTCTATAATTAATCAACCATGTAACTTTGGGGAGTTTACAGAACCCGTCTGGGATTCTCTGTCCTTATTTGCAAAATGAAAATAATAATAATGACATCCTAACTGCTACGAAGAATAATTTCTCTAGTGTATAGAAGTACCAAAAGTTCTATGTGGCATATAATAGGCAGTCAACAATTTGAGTTCCCTTCCCCATTTGTACACCTCTAAATGCTTGTCAAGACACCTCATTTGCATGATCTCATTTGATCCTTTACACAAATCCTACTCACAAATATTTTAATCTTTGAGGCAGAACTTTAGGTCTCTGCATTTCTTTTTGTTTCCTTTAAGGAAACACTACTGAAAGGGTATGCTTGTTTTCTCCAATGACCTTCGCTCTATTCTTGGGCAAGTTTTACAAAGTACCCGAAGCAATAAAAAGGGTTAATTTTATTCCAACGTTCCAGATGTCTTCAGCACCTTGACTTTAGTAATACACTAAGAACAGTAAGTCTTTTTAATGAAAGTGAAAGGTATGCATTGTACTTAAATCTGGAACTTTTTCCTTCTGAAGAAACGCTGCCACTGGGACTGTCATCCCGCCATTTTAGACGGGGTGAGAGATGTTTTTGCTCAGGCTTACCCTTTTCTCAGCACATTTCCAACCCACGGCCGTTGGTATCCAAGCAGTTAAAACTACATCAGCACTAATAGCTATGAGCTCATCTTGTATAAAGACATTTTTAGTGAAACACCACAATCTTGGGGTGGGGGGGTGGAGGAGGAGAAAAAAAGTTAGCGTGCTTAACCAGGCTGGCTTGGAATAGCTCACAATATGACGCATACCACAGGAAATAGAGTGGTATGAGGCACCTACAAAATATTTTTCAAACAAGTCATTGACGCTGTAAGCCCCATGCCTCAGCTTTAGGAAGTCACTTATTAAGAATCAACACCAGCCGTGCCAAGCTAAGCTTTTGCTCTTGGTGATTTTCCAATTGAATATTCAGGGCCCTGTTTCAGTCTTGTTTTCAGGGGAGTACATGCCTGGAATGTTAGCAAGCTATTTGTTGGAAAAAATGCCCACAACAGGCCCAATGTTGATCACATTAATGCGTTTGAGTGAGTATGGAGTGCAAATGATTGAAAATGCTTCCAGATCCCCATTGCAAGGGACAAAGCAGGCTCTGTTCTCTGATCTGATGGTCATTTTTTTTTTTTTTTTTTTCCAGCGGAGGATGTGGTGCAGGAAGAGGGAAGAGGGCCAATCTCTGTCTAATGGTTCCAAACAGGGCCTGGGCCTAGCTCTCTGGACGCTGACGAGTGGGAAATGAAACACAGATGGGTCAGGTGGTAAGGAGAGGGGGATTACAGGTCAGGCCAAAGAGTTGGAATAAATTAAGTGCTTAGGAGGTAGAGAATGGCACATTGTTGAAGTGAATGGACAGGGAAAAAAACATTCCAGCATTGTTCGGTCGGCAAAGTGAACCCAAAGTTCCTCTTCCCAGGCGAGCGTGGGCCACAGAGAGCCTCACAGTCAGGATGTATGTGACCCCACAAACAAAAACATGGCCCAGTGGTGCCTGAAACATGTTTCAAGATTCGAAAGAAGCCAGTTTTGCTTTATTACACATGAGATGTAATTTATTGGGAGAAATGTTTGGGTTCATGTGTCAGATCATAGAGAGTCAGATTTGGGGTTCCCGGGGGATCTCTGAGGAGAAGGTGAGTAACCACAAATTAATACAGCAGGGAAATAAAGTGACAAAAGAAATGTTTCATTGTGCCTGAAATATTGAACCAATTTCCCCCTTTTTAGCCTTTTAAACCTTTGCTCACAAATCAAAGAGGAGCTCAACTGAGAAAACATAGCAGAAGCCCGTAATGTCCGATAACCAGAAAAAAATGGTGGGGCCGAGTCCAGTATTCTTCCTCAGTTTTAAGTGCCTTCATAGAGTAGGGGAAAACGGCAACAAGGACTTTTTCAGAGTATGAGAACAAAACCCAAACAATTAGGTAACTTAAAAATAAAAAGGAAGCACTGGTAATAGATCTGTCTATTTTGTATTCTAGGTGTATTAGAGAAATCATGAAACCCCAGAAAGTATACATGCCAGATTGTTTCCTTGCAAGTCGTCGGAAGGTAGGCTGGAGAAAGTGCATTTTCTGGAAGGAACCAAACCAATATAAGATGAGGGTAGAAAGCGTCACCTCAAAGGAGAGAGCTCGCGTCACAGCTGCCAACAGAATTAGAAAAGTTCTGAAGCTTGGAATTAATGGTTTCTTTTTTCGAGCGACAGAAATTATTTTCAGAAGTTTATTTTCATACCAGCCATGTTTCCATTTTATGGGCCTGACCTTTAACAGAATATCCCACAGGCAAGGCTGGAGACAGTGGTTGCCGGCCGGCATCAGGGCACTCACGCTGTATGAAAAGCTTCTCAGTTTATCAGTTGGGGCCCCACGAGTCCAGAGGTTCAGGAGGGTGATGCCAGACAACCAGTGTGGAGAGTCTGGAGGCAACCCATCGTTAAAAGGCCGGTGATGTGCATTGTTAACACTTTAGTAAGTTGGTTTTGTGAGTGATACCGATTTAGGTACATGTCATCTTCAGCTGTACTGGTTAGAATGTAAATATTTACCTCCCCCCACCCCCCAATCATCTCCTCTCCAAAGCTTCTATTAGCCCTAGGCTCTGAGTCTTGGAAAGGAACCCTGAGAATAAATAACCTGGTTCCTAAAGCAAATTTGAAAAACGATCATGACACCAACATCAGTATTAAGAGCTGGAGAGGGGGGAAAAAAATGACTGCGGAGAAATTTCTAGCTTATGCTGAGCAAAAACAAAAATCTCTTATTCATGGTAAGAAGAGCAGACCCATAGGAAACTAATATCTGGTTTTGGATATTTGCTTTTTCCTTTCCAATCAAATGGATGAATTTTTAAAAAAGTATCCTTTTCTCTCTTGAATAAAAAAATGACCGTGGGAAATAACTGTGGAAGAATCTGAAGGCAAGAATTATTTTGATAGTGCTGAAATGACTGTGTGTTATAATGTAAAATGAGAGTTAATCTTTATCAGGAACTAAAGTATACGTAACAGGACAGGTTTCCCAGGGAACTGCTGGTTCATCTGGAATACACATCCAATGGGGTGTCAGTAGCTGGGGGAGGCCACTGTAGAACTCTCAACCTGACTTTCTGGGTTTGACCCGGAAGTACTAACGAAGGGGGGCTGCGTAGCCTCTCTTGTACCTCTGAGGACACTTGCCAGAAGTTACCAAAGGATGGAAATATGCTTAAAAGGTAGGAACAGAGCCCACCAAATCTCTGTAAATAAGATATAGTGGATGTACCTAGAGCCTATTATACAAAGTGAAGCAAGTCAGAAAGAGAACAGCAAATATCATATATTGACGCATATATGGAATCTAGAAAGATGGTATTGATGAACCTATTTGCAGGGCAGCAACGGAGACAGAGACATAGAGAACAGACTTATGGGCACGGGTTGGGGGGTTGGGGTAGGTGAAGGAAGAAAGGAGAGGCTGGAACAACTGGAGAGAGTAGCATGGAAGCATATTCAACAGCATATGTAAATAACAGCCAATGGAAACTTGCTGTATGACTCAGGGAACTCAAACCCCGGCTCTGTAACAACCTAGAGGGGTGGGATGCGGAGGGAGATAGGAGGGAGATTCAAGAGGGAGGGGACTTATGTACACCTATGGCTAATTTATGCTGATGTATGGCAAAAATGAAACCAATATTTTAAAGCAATTATTCTTCAATTAAAAATAAATTTAAAAAAAAGATGATACAATCCTAATGCAAGACACAGAAGCTTCCATGATGACACACACCCTCAAGCAGGCAGTAATGATGAGGCCGTTGTCACCTTCAGCCACTGCTACCTGGCTGCAGCCCTGCCTGACTGTCCCCTCACACCTGGGGACATCTTCTGACGGCCGTGGCCCTCTGGCTTACCAGGCTGGAGGAAACCATGACAGCACAGCTCCCTGGAGCAGTGGTACAAATCTAACATCGACGCTATCCCCGTAGTTAGCGTGGTACGATAGACAGCAATTTCAAGTGAACCTCTTGAAGAGCATCCCCAAATTTTATAAGCTCCAAATTCCATGAAAACTGAACCCAACCCTGGAATTACCATTTGTGAGGTGGAACTACAGAGAGAGTTTTTGGAGAGGAAGGGAAGTACATTTGCTCTCTGGATATGTCTGTAGAATTCACACAAAGCCAATTGGTTGGTAAATACATGATCTGAAGAATAGCACTAAAAATCCAATTCTTCTGATCCTTGGTATATGACTGTCATGAGACATCAGAAAACTTTCATTTAACAAAGGACCCATGGAGAAGTCTTCCACCTAGTCTAGGCATTCTCCTAGGAGTGACCTAACAATCCCCAAGTCTTATCATTTCTTTTTTTTTGTCTTTAAAAACATAATACAAACAAATGTGAGGACTTGGGCCCACACTGTAGGAATTTTATTTTCCACCAACAAACTTCTGAAACAAGGAAGAAAATACAATATGCCCTCTTATCCACAGCTTCACTTTCCATGGTTTCAGTTTCCTGTGGTCAGTCATGGTCTGAAAGTATTATCTAGAAAATTCCAGAAATAACCAATTCATAAATTTAAAGTTACATGCCATTCTAAGTAGCATGACAAAATCTCATGTTGTCTTGCTTCATCCTGCCTCATCCAGCCAGGGACGTGAACCATCTCCTTTTCCAAACTATTCAGCTGGTTAGTCACTCTGTGGCCACTGTGTTATCTGCTTAACTGCCATGGTATTGCAGTGCTTGTGTTCAAGTCACCCTTATTTTACTTGATAATGGCCCTAAACCACAAGAGTAGCGAGGCTGGCAACTCAGTTATGCCAAAGAAATGCCATAACATCTTTTCTTTAAGGGAAAGGTGAAAGTTCTTGACTTAAGAGAAAAAAATCATACGCTGAGGTTGCTAAGTTCTATGGTAAGAATGGCATCAGAGGATGAGATGGCTGGATGGCATCACTAATGCAATGAATATGAACTTGGGCAAATTCCAGGAGATGGTGAGGGACAGGGAGGCCTGACATGCTGCAATCCATGGGCTAGCAAAGAATCTGATACAGCTGGGTGACTGAACAACAGCAACAACATGGTAAGAGTCGATCTTCTAGCCATGAAATTGTAAAGAAAGAAAAAGAAATTTGTGCTAGTTTTGCTGTCTCACTTCAAAATGCAGAAGTTACAGTCATGGTGCCTGAGAAGTGCTTAATTAACGTGGAAAAGGCATTACATTTGTGCAATAAGATATTTTCATAGAGACACCACATCCTCATAACTTTCATTATAGTATTTAGCTATAATTATTCTGTGCTGCTGCTGCTGCTAAGTTGCTTCAGTCGTGTCCGACTCTGTGCAACCCCATAGATGGCAGTCCACCAGGCTCCCCCGTCCCTGGGATCCTCCAGGCAAGGACATTGGAGTGGGTTGCCATTGCCTTCTCCAATGCATGAAAGTGAAAAGTGAAAGTGAAGTGGCTCAGTCGTGTCCGACTCTTAGCGACCCCATGGACTGCATCCTACCAGGCTCCTCTGTCCATGGGATTTTCCAGGCAAGAGTACTGGAGTGGGGTGCCATTGCTTTCTCCATATTCTGTGCTATTATTAGTTATTATTAATTTCTTACTGTGCTTAATTTACAAATTAAGTTTTACCCTAGGTATATATGTATAGGAAAAACATAATATATATAGGGTTTGGTACCATCTGTAGTTTCAGGAATCTGCTGGGGGTTTTGGAATGTATCCCCCTTGGATGAGGCGGTACTGCTGTATTGACCAGTTATCTGCAAAGCACAGGTTTCATACTGCTTTCAAATTATGGGGACAGATGCACACTTTTCTCCCTTGCCTCTGTTATTAAAAAAAGAAAAACAGGTGTTCACAAAGCAGCTGATCAGGACAGGATGTGTTCAGCAAAGCCAACTGTACTATATATAGAGAGCCACACCCCAGACTTGGTCCTTCTTAGGAGAGGTTTGAGATGCTCTACACAGTGGTCAAGGATGCTCTGTCCACTCAGAGGCTAGAAGGGAGGCGATAGTGTTCCTCTATCAAGGGGAGGCCCCGACATTACTACTCTTACAATGATTCTTTGGTAATAAACTCAAGGAAAATACCATCATCCTGAAGACAGAAATTAATGCACAAGAGGTGCACGGTAGAGACTGCGTTCAAATCAAGACTTCTGTAACCCTGTCTGCCAGATCAGTATCACCTGCATCCAGTCACTTTACAGCACTGGGGTGTTTGCTGTATGCTCAATTAAAGTCATACTCTGGTGGGAAAAACCAGATTTCCAAATGGTGATTTTATTGATTCAATAAAATTTAAGAAATTCTGCTTATGGAAAAACTCATTAACCAAAACTAATAAATAAGAGTTTACCCTGCAGTCTGGTTCCTCTTTATTTGACAGAATTAAAAATCACTCTGGTACAACTTAGTTTATTTTTCACTTGTTAATTAAGCTTAATAGTTTAGTAATTTGCTTTCTGCTCTAAGCTTGCGAACCCTTCATTCTTTGCAGCACAACTGGCATTCTCCTGCTCTTAACTTTACAGAGCACAGTTACAAAGAAGTTTCACAGAGGTGAAGAGCATGGAGAAGAAAGGAGAAGTTTTACTTGGGCTGATGTAATGATTTAAGGCTCAGACCAGCCTTGAGGGATAGTGTCAGATTGCACCACATGGTTAAGATTCTACAGCTTAATTTCAAGTGCAATGTCCACGTGAGGGACAATGTTATTATTGAATCCATGTCCCAGCAAATTTCCACTTCTGTTCAACATCTTCTAAAAGAAATGGCAAAAAGCCAAAATTGTGCATGCATGGGACACAACCTTGCAATCAATTTTATCCTCTGGCACAAAGATTTTTCTTCGGGAGGCTCCTACTGTACAAATGCTTGTTTGTGCATTCTTAGTATAAAACATTATGTTAGCTTTTGGTAAAGCAGGAATTAGTTAAAATTAACTTTGATGGACTATGAATATGTTATAATCTTTGGGAGAAAATGCAAAACTTGACAGGCAGCACTAGAGTTGTCAAGATATTTTGTCACTCTTCAGTTTTCCCTTCAACCTCAGGATAGATGCCCCAACCTCAGGACAGATGCTCCAACCACATCTGTTCTAGCCATAGAAGTCATACTCTAACCAACCTAGAGTCTCTGGACCAGCCGCTGCCCACTAAACGGCAGACCACTAATCAACTCTTACTGTGTAAATCTTAAAATTTAGTAGTTGTAGTAAGTCAGCTGGAGTTGTAGAATCTTTGAAATATATCATATGGTTCGATTTTATAGCATTCTATTATCCCCTTTCCTCCAAGTAAATTATTGTTTTGTCTATGGATACAAATTGAGTAGTACTACTATTAAAAAAAGTGAAAAGATACACTCCAATGTTCATGCTGGGCTGTGCTTAGTCTCTCAATCATGTCCGGCTTTTTGTGACCCCCGTGGACTACAGCCCACCAGCCTTCTCTAACAATGGAGATTCTCCAGGCAAGAATACTAGAGTGGGTTGTCATGCCTTCTTCCAGTGGATCTTCACAAACCCGGGGACTGAACCCAGGTCTCTGGCACTGCAGGCAGTTTCTTTACTATCTGAGCCACCAGGCAAGCCCAAGAATACTGGAGTGGGTATCCTATCTCTTCTCCAGGGGATCTTCCTGAACCAGGAATCAAACTGGGGTCTCCTGCATTGCAGGTGGATTCTTTACCAGCTGAGCTACCAGGGAAGCCCCCAATGTTCATAGCAGCACTATTACAATAGCTAAGACATGAGAGCAGCCTAAATGTCGATCAACAGGTGAATCGATAAAGAAGACGTGGTATAAATATATATGTGAACACACACATATATACACATACATACGTATACGTACACACAGTGAAATATTACTTGACCATAAAAAGAATGAAACAATGCCATCCACAGCAACATGGATGAACCTAGAGATTATCATAGTAAGTGAAGTAAGTCAGACAAAGAAAGACGAATGTTATATGATACCACCTATATGTGGAATCTAGAAAATATATTTATAAAACAGAATCAGACTCACAGGCATAGAAAACAAATTTATGGTTACCAAAGGGGAAGGAGGGATGGATAAATTGGGAGTATGGGATTAACAGATGTACACTATTATAAATAATAAAGTACATAAGCAATAAGAATCTACTATATATCACAGGGAACTATATTCAATATCTTATAACAAGCTATAATGGAAAAGAATAGAAAAAAAATAGAGAGATATGCATATATAACTGAATCCTTTGTTGTACACCTGAAACTAATATAATATTGTAAGTCAACTATATTTCAAAAGAAGAAACAAAACTCACAAAAACAAACACAAAAGTGAAACGACAAGCCTGCACAAAATAGTTGCTGTTGTTGTTTAGTTGCTAAGTTGTGACTCACTCTTTTGTGACCCCATGGATAATGCGAAATCAGTTTGCAAAGTGGTTGTACCAACTTATGCTTCTACCAGCACTGTGTATGTGTTTCCATTGTTTTACACACTTGCCAATTTAGGTCTGATATCATTCATAATTTTAAACATGCAAACTTGTTTGAAATATGCAAAAGCAGTGGGTGTTTCCACTTCTCTGTGAAGTTATTGAGATGAAGTCAAAGGGAAAATTCGTGAAGTATCTTGGTTCAGTCATCAGCTCACTTTTCTCTGTCCTCACGTTCAGAGTGAATCTCACTTAGGTCTGTTGGGTAACCTCCCACTGTTGGGTAACCTCCAAATTCCTATCACCAGGTCTCTTCTGGTTCTCACTGTTGCCTATTTGGGATCTCCTTTTGTATGTTTTTTTAAACAATAGCCAACATTTATTGATCACTAATGCCATGCAAGGGATGTTCAAACCACTTTGCCTATATTGACTCATCAACCCCACAGCAGCCTTAGGAGATAGATATATATATAGACAGATACATAGAAAGATTATTGTTCCATCTTAGAGATAAAGAACCTGAGGCAGAGAAAATCTCAAAAAGTTTATGCAAAAGCAACATATCTGTTTCAAGGCCATACTTGCATCCGTTTCTCTATACTGCCTTTCAATATTGAATGTTTAATGTGCATCTCGTTCACCTTCCCATTTCTATACTGGCCACCTGAAATTCATAGAAAAGCTAATAACTATAAATGGCTAGATTGACTCATATCAGCTCACATGACAAACCTTCATTGTACATGTGTATTTTTTATCTTTTTTGAAAAGGATTCATTCTTCTCTCCCTACTACTGAGAGGTTTTACTCTTTAACCATTTTGATCTAAGTAACAAGTGGATTTAGTTTAGAGTTTTTATATTTGCATAATTTCCTCTCAGTTGTTAATCTACTTAGTATTTGATTTGGAATCTTGAATTTTTACTTAACTTTAGACACCTGACTTACTATCACAAATTTTCCTTAAAACAAAAGTATAAATACGTGCCTAATACTCCATCACACAGATAAACTATAAATTACTTCTTTCATTTCTCTACTGTTAGGCACTTATATTATTTCTAGATAGATTATGTTGTTTAATACGATTAATAGTTTCTTTTTCTACTATGTTTATGCACATTGTTTTTGCTGGTGCATAGAAAAATTATTAAATGTTATTTATCTTATGCCAAGTCAGTTCACTAAACTTTTAAAATAATTATAGCTTCTACAAATAATAATCAGTTGATTCTTTACTGTTTACAAGAGTGTACAAATAATATATAATACAAATAATGAATAGAAATAATATTTTCCTTCCCTAAAACATAATTTTTATTTGTTCCTCATTCAAGTACATCCAAACTAACATTAAGTGATAACATTTATCACTTCTTGAGCATGAAATAGTGCTAGGCGCCATCCTAATTGCCTCAGAAACATTATATATTATTTATTCATCATTTCCTAGATTTTTTTCTACTTTAAAAATATCTCCAATATCATTTAGTATCTGATTAGCTATTGGTTTCAAATAGATATAGCTTATCATGCTAAGAAAAGTAAATTTAGTTTTTTTATTAATTTATTTATTTTAATTGGAGGCTAATTTTTACTTATAATATTGTATGATTTTTGCCATCAGATCAGATCAGATCAGTCGCTCAGTCGTGTCCGATTCTTTGCGACCCTACACTAACGTAAATCAGCCATAGGTGTACATCTGTTCCCCATCCTGAACCCTCCTCCCATCTCCCTCCCCATCGCATCTCTCAGGGTCATCCCAGTGCACTGGCCCTGAGCATGTGCCGAACCTGTCTCTGTCTCATGCATTGAACCTGGACTGGCAAGCTAGTTCACATATGGTAATATACATGTTTCAATGCTATTCTCTCAAATCATCCCACCCTCACCTTCTCCCACAGAGTCCAAAAGTCTGTTCTTTACATCTGTGTCTCTTTCGCTGTCTTGCATATAGGGTCATCACTACCATCTTTCTAAATTCCACATACATGCGTTAATATACTATATTGGTGTTTTTCTTTCTGACTTACTTCACTCTGTGTAATAGGCTCCAGTTTCACCCACCTCATTAGAACTCATTCAAATGCATTCTTTTTAATAGCTAAGTAATATTCCATTGTGTATATGTATCACAGCTTTCTTATCCATTCATCTGCTGATGGACATCTAGGTTGCTTCCATGTCCTGGCTATTATAAACAGTGCTGCAATGAACGTTGGGGTATACGTGTCTCTTTCAATTCTGGTTTTCTCAGTGTGTATGCCCAGCAGTGGGATTGCTGGATTGTATGGCAGTTCTATTTCCAGTTTTTTAAGGAATCTCCACACTGTTCTCCATAGTGGCTCTTCTAATTTGCATTCCCACCAACAGTGTAAGAAGGTTCCCTTTTCTCCACATCCTCTCCAGCATTTATTGTTTGTAGACTTTTTGACAGCAGCCGTTCTGACCAGCGTGAGATGATACCTTATTGTGGTTTTGATTTGCATTTCTCTGATAACGAGTGATGTTGAGCATCTTTTCATGTGTTTGTTAGTCATATGTATGTCTTCTTTGGAGAAATGTTTGTTTAGTTCTTTGGCCCATTTTTTGATTGGCATTTATTTTTCTGGAATTGAGCTGCATGAGCTACTTGTATATTTTTGAGATTAATTCTTGGTCAGTTGCTTTGTTTGCTACTATTTTCTCCCATTCTGAAGGCTGTCTTTTCACCTTGCTTATAGTTTCCTTCATTCTGCAAAAGCTTTGAAAGTAAATTCGTTAAAAAAAAATTTTTTTTACAGAAAAGTTCTAAGGCTAGTGTTATGAGTTCCTATATATCCTCACCCCATTCCCCCTAATTTGACAGTTACATAATCACAGTGCATTTATCAAAACTAAGAAATTCATAGTGGTATATACTATTAAATAAATTCAAATTTTAAATCTCTAGTTTTCTCACTAATTTGCTTTTTCTGCCCCAGGATCCCATGTAGGGTACTGTATTGCACCTAGTCCTCTTGTCTCCTTCATTTCCTCTAGTCTCTGACAGTTTATCAGTCTCTCTTTTGATGAACCTGATAACTTTGAAGAGCTACGGTCAAGTATTTTCATCAGTGATCCTCAATTTGACATTCTCTGATGTTTTTCTCATGATTAGAGTTATGAGCTTGGGGAAAGACTACCACAGACAAACCCACCTCTTATCACATCATGTAAGTTAGTACATTCTATCAGTCTCACTTGTCTCTGGTGTTAACCTTGCTTAAGACAGTGTTTGCTAGGCTTCCCCATTGCAAAATTACTACTTCTTCCCTCTTCCATACTCTATTCACCAAGCCAGTCATTAAATCTAGCCTACCTTCACCCTCTGGAAGAGAAAAATACTGATATATATTATTTAAAATTACTCTATAAGGAAGATTGGTCCCATTTCTTCCATTTCTTGAGTCACAAAATGTTGATTTCTATTAGTATGGACTCATAGATATTCACTTCATACTTTGGGTTAGATTCCAATTTACATGCTGCGTGCTCAGTTGTATCCGACTTTTTATAACCCCATGGACTGTAGCTTGCCAAGCTTCTCTGTCCATGGAGTTTTTCAGGCAAGAATAGTAGAATAGGTTGCCATTTCCTACTCCAGGGACTCTTCCTGACTCAGAGATGAAACCCACGTCTCCTACATTGGCAGGCAGATTCTTTACCACTATGCTACCTGGGAAGCCATAGTACTACATTATTTATCTTACTGCTCAAATTGTTCTCAGGTTTTTGCCAGTTGGCTTTCTCAGTTGACTCCAGTGTCCCTTAACATGCCCCAACATTTGTTGTTGTTCTGTTTCATTCATTCTTTTTGCCTCTTTGAATATTTCATTACTTTTTGGCATGGTTCTCCAAGCTTATCTTGTACTTTTATTGGTCCAGTCTCAGAAACAGTCATTTCTTAGAAGAGTCATGGTTCTTTTTACTGGAGAATGGTATTTAAAAACAAGATCTGAACACTATATGTTGTGTTCTGTTTTGTTTTTAAAGTGCTTTTTTGCATCCCAATGTTCATGGCACCATTATTTATAATAGAAAAGACATGGAAGCAACGTAAGTGTCCATTAGCAGATGAATGGATGAAGATGTGGTATACATATACAATGGAATATTACCTAGCCACAAAAAAGAATGAGATTTTGCCATTTGCAACAGCATGGATGGATCTGGAGGATATTATGCTTAATGAAATAAATCAGAGAAAGGCAAGTACTGTATGTTTTCACATATATGTGGAATCTAAAAATTTAAAACAAAGAATGTATATAAGCAAAACAGAAATAGACTCACAGATACAAAGAACAAACTAGTGGTTGCTGTAGAGGAATGGGAGGAGGGGCAAGATAGGTGAAAGAGATTAGAGGTACAAATTACTAGGTATAAAATAAATAAGTTACAAGGATATGATGTATATAGCACAAGGAATATAGCAAGTATTTTATAATAACTTCATATAAAGTATAATCTATAAAAATATTGAATCACTATGTTGTATACCTGAAACTATTACCATATTTTAAGTCAATTATACTTCAATGAGGGGCTTCCCTGGTAGCTCAGATGGTAAAGCGTCTGCCTACAATGTGGGTTTGATCCCTGGGTCAGGAAGATCCACTGGAGAAGGAAATGGCAACCCACTCCAGTATTCATGCCTGGAAAATCCCGGGCTGAGGAGCCTGGTAGGCTATAGTTCACAGGGTTGTAAAGAGTCGGACACGACTGAGTGACTTCACTCACATACTTCAGTGAAAAAATTAAAGGTCTTGCTTTATTTTTAAAAAGTTGTAATATATACATATAACATAAAATTTACCATCATAACCATTCTTATGTGTACAATTCAGTGACATTAAGTACATTTACACTGTTGTGGTATGCTGTGCTCAGTCTCAGTCTCTTTGTGACCCTATGGACTGTAGCCTTCCAGGCTCCTCTGTCCATGGGATTATCCAGGCCAGAATACTGGAGTGGGTTGCCATTTCCTTCTCCAGGGGGATCTTCCCAACCCAGGGATCAAACCGTATCTCCTGCAGGTCCTGCAGTTGGTAGGCAGTTTATTTACCACTGAGTTATCTAGGAAGCCCTACGTTTACATTTTTATGCAACTTTAACCACCATCTATCCACAGAACTCTTTTCATTTCATTGAAAAAAGGAGATTCTCTGCCTACTAAACAATAACTCCGTATTGTTTCCTCCCTCCCAACCTCTAGCAAGCACTCTTCTAAGTTCTGCCTCTATGAATTTTACTACTAAAGGTACCTCGTATAAGTGGACTCATACAGTATTCGTCTTTTTATAACTAACTTCTTTCACTTAATGTAATAGCCTCAAGTGGAGAAGGCAATGGCACCTCACTCCAGTACCCTTGCCTGGAAAATCCCATGGACAGAGGAGCTTGGAAGGCTGCAGTCCATGGGGTCGCTGAGGGTCGGACACGACTGAGCGACTTCACTTTCACTTTTCACTTTCATGCATTGGAGAAGGAAATGGCAACCCACTTCAGTGTTCTTGCCTGGAGAACCCCAGGGATGGGGGAGCCTGGTGGGCTGCCGTCTATGGGGTCACACAGAGTTGGACAAGACTGAAGTAACTTAGCAGCAGCAGCAATAGCCTCAAGGTTTATCCATGCTATAGCATGTGTCATAATTTCCTTCCTTTTCAGGGCTGAATAATAATATTCCACTATATGTATATACCACATTGTGTGGACCCACTCATCTCTTGATAAGACACTTGTGTTGTTGGCAGTCCCTACCTATTGTGGATAATGCTGCTATAAACATGGGGTACAAATATCTCTTTGAGTCTCTGCTTTTAATTCTTTGGGTGGAACTGAATTCCACCTAGAAGTGGAATTGCTAGATCATATGGTAATTCTATAGACTTTTTTTTTTTTTTTTGGAATGTGTATACTATATTTTGGGCTTCCCTGGTGGCTCAGATGGTAAAGAACCCACCTGCAATGTGGAAGATCTGGCTTTGATCCTGCACTTGGAAAGATCCCTTGGAGAAGGGAATGGAAATCCAATCCAGTATTCCTGCCTGGAGAATCTCATGAACAGAGGAGCCTGGCAGGCTACAGTCCAGGGGGTAGCAAAGAGTCAGACATGACTGAGTGACTAACACACAAGCACACATACACACACACATGTTTCAGAGCATGTGCATCATTTTACATTCACATCAATAAAGTCCAAGCATACATATACACAATGGAGTGTTACTCAGCCATTAAAAAGAACACATTTGAATCAGTTCTAATGAGGTAGATGAAACTGGAGCCTATTATACAGAGTGAAGTAAACCAGAAAGAAAAACACAATTACAGTATACTAACACATATATATGGAATTTAGAAAGATGGTAACAATAACCCTGTTTACGAGATAGCAAAAGAGACACTGATGTATAGAACAGACTTTTGGACTCTGGGAACGGGAGAGGGTGGGCTGATTTGGGAGAATAGCATTGAAATATGTATAATATCATATCTGAAATGAGTCGCCAGTCCAGGTACGATGCCTGATAACGGATGCCTGGGGCTGGTGCACTGGGACAACCCAGAGGGATGGTATGGGGAGGGAGGAGGGAGGAGGGTTCAGGATGGGGAACACATATATACTTGTGGCGGATTTATTTTGACGTATGGCAAAAGCAATACAATATTGTAAAGTTGAGCAAAATAAAATTTAATTAAAAAAATAAATAAATTAAAAAAAAAGAAGTCCAAGCATTCCAATTTCCCCACATTCTCCCCAACAACTCCCAAATCATACAATGGACAACACCAAGAGTGAGCCCTAACATTTGTACTTTAGGTGATGATGGTATGTCAATGTAGGTTCATCAATTGTAACAAATGCACCATTTGAGGTGGTTGTTGATAATGGGGGAAGCTATGCATGTGTAGGGGCCAAGGGTATGTGAAATAGCTCTGTACTTCTCTCTCAGTTTTAATGCAAACCTAAAACTGCTCTAAAATGAAGTCTTTTAAAAAAAGATTTAAAACATAAACAGAATATTTCTCAGCATTTCTTTATAGCCACAGTGAATCTGTTGAATGGGTTGAATTGAACCTATGGGAATGGGCCAACAACTGCATTTGGACAGTGTCATCTGAGAGAATTAATACACTCATTTTTAACAGCCTCAAATGAAACAGTCTATTTGACTTCCTTCTAGAAATCTCTCATAGTAGTTTGTCCTTAGCTCTACCTGCAAATGAAACAATAGACATTTGATATTCATTTATTAAATCTCTGGGATGCAATTTGCAGTGAAAATGCTATCCAAACAATCACTAGCAGTATTTAATACAACTTTTAAAATAATTGGTATGAGAATAAGCTGAAAACTTATCAAAGAATGTTGAGAGGTGAACAAACTTTTTGGAACCATATTGCTTTTCTTTGACAGACTCAGAAAGAATAAACTTGTAATGGAAAAAAAAAAAAAAAAAAACACTTTTCAAATTGGCTGATTTAACAGCCTCTTCTCACTAGAGAAAAATCTCTTCAGTCTGACGAGGATAAAGCAATCTAAATGGAAATATTGGTTCCCACAGATTTCTATCGGCTTTGATGATAAAACCTTCTGCCTCATCTATTGCCTTTTGATCTAGCTGAGAAAGGATGCTGGGAGAGGCTTGGGCCAGGCTCCTTCAATGACCAGCTGCTGATACAGCTGTGGCTTGTTAAGGCCACAGGACAAGGAAAAGTTCCAGCATGTTTCCTGTTTTATCACATTCTTAAGTTAACATTATATTACTGAGAAAAGTGATATCCACACAGATGCAGAAATATGGTATGTACTGAAGGCCAAACGGATGGTAAAAATGAGAATCCAGCTACATATTTCAAGAAATTATTAAGATGTAAAAGCTTATCAATAGCACCTTTATTCTAACATAGCAATTTGAAACAAAGATCTGCTTTTAGATAGTTTACTCATCTAAGATTGATGGGGAGAGAGTCTGAACTCTCCGGAGAAACATACTTTCTGCTCTCAAGTATCCAGATGGATTTGCATCCTAGATCCAACCTCAGAGGCTTAAGGAATGCTGCAGAAGGCCTCCAGCTGATAGGGGCGATCTTAACCATGACTCTCCCTGCTTTCCATTAAGGAAATGAGGAGCAACTCACTTTTTACAAGGTGTTAACTAAGCTTGGCTGAGCAGCCCAACTGAAAAATCAAACATGCCCAAACACTTCATGTTTATGAAAACAAACTCCATTAACGTGCCTGGCTTCCCTTTTCATAAAATTACAGATGATTTACTGCATATCTTAGTGCAGTTCCAATTTTCCTGTAAAATGCATGTTCTGTATTATGTTGGGCACATTTTAGGCGATCAATGTGTGATTGTTGAATTGAATTAGAATTGATTTGTTGTCCACGAAAATTATAATAGAGGATTTTATAGAACCAGTGACTATCCAACTGGCATAAAAGAGAGTATTTATACAAGCTATGAGAACTGGTATGTACTCCTAAAAGGAAGTTAAACATATTTTTTTAATACCACAGTGTTCACCCTTCCAAAGTTGGACTTAAAAGGAAGAAGAACAAATTCTCTAACAACATGCTCCATCAAGTTGCATCTCATTACAACGAGTCATTCAGAATCATTTAAGTGTCTCCAAACCCCTACATATCTGATTATTTAAATTATGCTAGTAAACACAATTCTAGAATTTTCTCATTAAAAACATTCTTTCCAGGATAATATCTACTCTCTCTTTGTCCATTAAAAAAAGATATTCATTAATAAAGCATTCTCTCCACATGGCCAAAGGCACCTTTCTGCTCTTTTTTAACTCTCTACCACTGTTCTAAGAGGAAAATGGATGGAGAATAATGAGATCCACAACTGTCCAGTCACTTCTCTAGAGCTATGGTCTGTTCCCCAGCGGGATGTTCGCACATAGGACATGGCAAGTTGAGCCTTCAGACTGTGGACAAATGCCATTTGAATTGTTATTTAAATTTATTTTCATCTAAAGTTAAGAAGAAATACATTAAATACAAATAGAAGTACATGTACAACTTACGAATAAATATATATGCATATATATGTATATAGGGGCTTCTCTGGTGGCTCATATGGTAGAGTCTACCTGCAATACAGTAGGCACAGGAGAAGTGCCTGAGTCCGGAAGATCCTGGAGGAGGGAATGGCAACCCACTCCAGTACTCTTGCCTGGAGAATCCCATGGACAGAGAAGCCTGATGGGCTACAGTCCATGGGGTCGCACAGAGATGGACACAACTGAGCGACTAAGCATGCACATGCTCACATATTTGGCAGGTTAAAATAAATTATGTTCCTCTATAGCCATGTAAAGTGATACAGTTCCTTGAATTTTTACTTCAGTTAAGTAAATAAAACTAAATTTTACTGATTTGTCACTTGCACACTCTAGGTCTTGCAATCAATTTAAAACACTGTTTTACCCTCAGTGCCAAAAGCCATGTGGAAGGGCTAATTGTACAATATACTTTCAGTCCTAAAGACTGTTGGTTTTTGAGAATCAGAACGTAGAAGAGTTTTCAATTAATGATAGTCAAGCTAAAATTAGGCTTCCCTGGTGGCTCAGAGATTAAAGTGTTTGCCTCCAATGCGGGAGACCCGGATTCAATCCCTGGGTCGGGAAGATCCCTGGAGAAGGAAATGGCAACCCACTCCAGTATTCTTGCCTGGAGAATCTCATGGACGGAGGAGCCTGGTAGGCTACAGTCCAGGGGGTCGCAAAGAGTCAGACACGACTGAGCGACTTCACTTTCACTTTCACGCTACAATTATAATCATATGGTCTTCAAATATTTATGGAGCACTTAGTATGATCCACTGAAGATAAAAAAGTTAATAAATATTACTTAGTATTTCCTTCTCTCAAGCATTAGGTAATGAGATCAAGTGATGAACAAAGTAGAATTGGTGATTCCTATCTTTATGGAGTTTAGAGGCTAGTGGCAAAAAGACGCAAACTGAAATAAAATGGAGAAAATTTTAAGCAAGATATGAACAAAGCCTTGTAGATAGTTTCTCCATGATTACCCCTCTCTGCTCCTTCTTTCAGATTTCCACTGCTGTGGCCTCTTTGGCCACTCCTTGGCCCCCTCTGTATGTATTTTACCTGACCATTGTCACTTAGGTGACAATGGATGATAATGAGTTTAATTTGATTGAAAAAGGCCCTGATGCTGGGAAAGATTAAAGGCAGAAGGAGAATAGGGCCAGAGAGGATGAGATGGTTGGATGGCATCACCGATTCAATGGACATGAACTTGGGCAAACTCCAGGAGATGGTGAGGGACAGGGAAGCCTGGTGTGCTGTAGTCCATGGTGTCGTGAAGAGTCTAACACAACTTGGTGACTGAACAACAACAGTTTGATTAATCCTGGCCTTTCTGAAATTCTTCCCTGGAAATATAACAGGGTAACTCAACAGAAATCAGATGTCCACAGAAAACCCGAAGAAGTAAAGCCAGGGGCGGGAACTGGGAAGGCCAGAGTAGGCAAGAGGTGAAGGATTTTTATGAGATAGGCTTCTGAGAGAAACAAAAATAATTTCACAGAAAGCAGCAAGCTCTGAAAGTCGCAGGTAGGAAACCCTGTGGGTCCCACTCCTGTTGGATATTTCCTTTCTCTTGAATGACTCTTAAATGATTCAAAGTAATTGTCTTTTATTTATTTTAATTTTATTTTCATTGAATTTTGACCATGCTGGGTCTTTGTTGCTGCACATGGGGTTTCTAGTCGTGATGAGCAGGGCTACTTTCTGTTGCAATGTATGGGCTTCTCATTCCAGTGACTTCTCTTCTTGTGGAGCCTCAGCTCTAGGTGCATGGGCTTAGGTTCCCTGAGGCTTGTGTGATTGTCCAGGTCCAGGGATAGAACCCATGTCCCCTGCATTGGCAGGTGGATTCCTAATCACTGGACCACGAAGGAAGTCCCTAATAATCATTTTAAACTCATGGATTCTCTTAGATTAGAAGTCTCTTTGGATGGTCATGGCAAATTCCTTCTGATTTTTTAAGCTCAGCTTCTTTCCAATTAGCACAAGGCTCAATACAAAGCGAGAAGTTAGTCCTTCCAGAAGCAGTTATTGGATGGTACTTCAAACAAGGCCAGTGACAGTCATGTGGGGGACACAGAGGTGTATGTAAAAAGCAGTAACGTGTCATTTTGACTGAACGAGAGAGGACTCACTTATCTCCCTCTTACAAATGCTCAGAAATGCTGTGAGCATTGGGTATTTGAAAAATGACTTTGAGAGATTGCTTTCAGCCACCAGGCAGCACCAACAAATACATCGTGTCAATATAATATTATTAGGTTTCCATCGCATATCTTCAGTCACAGCCTTGTCTGTGTTACGCACTATCCTTTGCAAAGCCTTCAGGAGACTCTATGGTGGGTAGTGATGTAGGAGGAGATGCAAAGGGTTGCCCATTTCTCAGACGTGTGGGTGCACTTTGTGGGAATGGTGATGATCATAATCATGACGATAATGATAAGGTCCCCAGCTGTCGGCTGAAATTCCTTTCTGGGAAACAGCTGGAGATTCATTCTCTAAGGAGCGCATCTGGCTTGATTTGCCAGCACTCAAATCCCATTGATCTGGTTCGGTTCCAGCCCTCTGTACTCACAGTTCAAAGAGCAGGGAGGCCTGTAAAGAAATTACTGCCATATTGTTCAATCGGCCACAGTGAGCCATATATACGATTATAATTAGGAACACATTAAGGGAAGCAGCTCCGTGGAGATAAGCTACTTGACTGCATACGCTTTTTGATGAGGGCTTAGCGCCAATCCGAGAAGAAAAAGATTAAATGTTTGTTACCAATCCTTTTGAACTTGTGGCAGAACATGTGGTAAAGTATTTTTGATTCAAATTAAAAGCATCCTAGGATAAAAATAACCCTGTTCTCCCAGGCCTTTCCAAGTGAAACCATTTGGAGGCTGATTTATTATAGAGCCCTTAACCCCCTTTCCACCCGCATGATTAACGTAAGCATTTCTGAATCCTATGTAAGCCTGGACAGGTATTTGTCTTGTTACACATCTGTGGAACAAATGGCAATACAAATTAGACACTCAACAGATGTAAGTTTTCAAAGGCTGGGCAAATTTAATTTGACTGTGCATGTAAATAAAAAGTTCACTGAGCACTGAGGTCAGGGATGTGGGTTACAGGTAGAGAGGGTGATTGCTTCAAATGTCACCCAGAGGCCAGCCATTCAGAAACTCTAAAGAAGGGGCTTCCTAAACCAAACAGGGAAAATACAGACTGCTATGGCAGCCCCAGTGAGCCAAGCGTGGGGAAAGCTGAAAAAGAAAAGATGGGGTTTGAACCACGTCATCAAGAAAGGCTTTCCATGGTCATTGGGAAGAAAAAAAAAAAAAAGGCCAGATGACCATGTCAGATATTCTAAGCTTCCATGTTGAGAGAAGCATGGTTTAGTGGTTTCCTCTGGGCGTGGAGAACAGAAGGTCTGTTCCAGATTCAGCCTATTACTTCCTCTGTGGCCTTGGGCAAGTCTCTTAACCTCTCTGTGCCTGTTAATTTGCAAAACTGGGATACTGGTTTTTAACTCACTGCCAGGAATCTAAGGTTCCTGAATATTCTTCGGAAGTGACTGCTGACCCATTGAAAAGAACACTACATATTTTTTACGAGTTGGAAAAGTTTGTAACTGCATGACATTATTTGTCAAAAGAATACTTTAGCTTAAGTTGGTTTTAATTCTATCATGTGTTATTTTAATTTCCATAAGCAGCAGGGTCCTTAGAGGTAAAGGAAAAAACAATACAATATTTTCTCACATCCTGTCACCCAACGTCCATCCCACCCAACACACACACATATACACACCACACAATTTCCTCTTCCCATTGTGAATTCTGAAGACTTTTCCCTGTATAATTTCCTCCCTAATAATGTAGTCAATAGCAGTAATGCTAAACTTCCAAAAGCCGTGCAAATCAATAGGCAATTCCACAAGTGCTTTTTGGTACTTTAATTATCAAACTGTCAAGATGGCCATATTCTATTACCTAAAGTAGGCTTCTCCAAGTTCCCAAGGATGTTCATAGGTGTTTAATGTACAGAGCTCTTTGATCATATCATTTTAGAACATATTTGATTAAATCCAGTAATGTGACTTGCTTGAATATGATAATATACGTTGTGAAACTCTAAGAGAGGAAAATGTCATGTTTTCCTAACTTTTTTGGATCATCTTACCAACCACTGAATTCTCTCAGACTTCTTATTCCAAGAAAACAATTGGGGAAATACTCATCTAAAGGGTTTTGTTAGACTTTTGCTGTTTGAGAAAGGTTAATGAGTGTGTGGCTTTTTAAACAACAGGAAAGTTATGTCCCATCCAAATAAGACTGATGGAGAGAGAATTTCCCTTTAGAAAGGAGATTAAGATAAATGGACAGGTATTCTTTCATGCTCTTACTTCCACCAAGAAGACACTGTTGCTATTACAGTAGACTGAGTTATGGTTGTTGTTCAGTCATTCAGTTGTGTCTGACTGTGACCCCATGGACTGCAGCAAGCCAGACTTCTCTGTCCTTCACCATCTCCTGGAGCTTGCTCAAACTCATGTCATTAGTTGAATCTGCAAGAGAGGAACCTCCAACATGGAAGGAAGACTACAAAGTTATTCTTGGATTTTTTTTTCTGTTATGATCCCTTTATTATTAAATGGTATCTTCTTTTATTTCTTTATTTGTTATTTAAGTATAGTTGAATTACAATGTGTGTCAATTACCGCTATACAGTGAAGCAACTCAGGTATGTATAAAAAGACCCTGATGCTGGGAGGGATTGGGGGCAGGAGGAGAAGGAGATGACAGAGGATGAGATGGCTGGATGGCATCACTGACTCGATGGACATGAGTTTCAGTGAACTCTGGGAGTTGGTGATGGACAGGGAGGCCTAGCATGCTGCGATTCATGGGGTCGCAAAGAGTCGGACATGACTGAGCGACTGAACTGAACTGATACATATTTTATTTCATATTCTTTTCCATCATAGTTTATCCCAGGATATTGAATATTGTTCCTGTACTATAAGGTAGGACCTTGTTGTTTATCCACCCTGGATACACCAGTTTGCATCTGCTAGTCCCAAACTCATTCTAACTCTCTCTCATCCCTCTCCATTTTGGCAACTACCAATCTATTCTCTATGTTTCTGATCCTATTTCTGTTCATTTGTGCCATATTTCAGATTCCACCTATAAGTTATATCATATGGTATTTGCTTTTCTCTTTCTTTTTTTTTAAATTTTATTTTATTTAATTTTACAATATTGTATTGGTTTTGCCATATATCAAAATGAATCTGCCACAGGTATACATGTGTTCCCCATCCTGAACCCTCCTCCCTCCTCCCCGCCCCATACCATCCCTCTGGGTTGTCCCAGTGCACCAGCCCCAAGCATCCAGTATCGTGTATCGAACCTGGACTGGTGACTCGTTTCATATATGATATTATACATATTTCAATGCCATTCTCCCAAATCATCCCACCCTCTCCCTCTCCCAGAGTCCAAAAGACTGTTCTATACATCAGTGTCTCTTTTGCTGTCTTGTATACAGGCTTATGGCAGAAAGTGAAGAGGGGCTAAAAAGCCTCTTGATGAAAGTGAAAGTGGAGAGTGAAAAGGTTGGCTTAAAGCTCAACATTCAGAAAACGAAGATCATGGCATCTGGTCCCATCACTGCATGGGAAATAGATGGGGAAACAGTGGAAACAGTGTCAGACTTTGTTTTTCTGGGCTCCAAAATCACTGCAGATGGTGACTGCAGCCATGAAATTAAAAGACGCTTGCTCCTTGGAAGGAAGGTTATGACCAACCTAGATAGCATATTCAAAAGCAGAGACATTACTTTACCAACAAAGTTTCGCCTAGTCAAGGCTATGGTCTTTCCTGTGGTCATGTATGGATGTGAGAGCTGGACTGTGAAGAAGGCTGAGCGCCGAAGAATTGATGCTTTTGAACTGTGGTGTTGGAGAAGACTCTTGAGAATCCCTTGGACTGCAAGAAGATCCAACCAGTCCATTCTGAAGGAGATCAATCCTGGAATTTCTTTAGAAGGAATGATGCTAAAGCTGAAACTCCAGTATTTTGGCCACCTCATGCGAAGAGTTGACTCATTGGAGAAGACTCTGATGCTGGGAGGGATTGAGGGCAGGAGGAGAAGGGGACGACAGAGGATGAGATGGCTGGATGGCATCACTGACTCGATGGATGCGAGTCTGAGTGACCTCCGGGAGCTGGTGATGGACAGGGAGGCCTGGCGTGCTGCGGTTCATGGGGTCGCAAAGAGTCGGACATGACTGAGTGACTGATCTGATCTGATCTGATACAGGCTTATTGTTACCATCTTTCTAAATTCCATATATATATATGTTAGTATACTGTATTGGAGTTTTTCTTTCTGGCTTATTTCACTCTGTATAATAGGCTCCAGTTTCATCCACCTCATTAGAACTGATTCAAATGTATTCTTTTTAATGGCTGAGTAATACTCCATTGTGTATATGTACCACCGCTTTCTTATCCATTCATCTGCTGATGGACATCTAGGTTGCTTCCATGTCCTGGCTATTATAAACAGTGCTGCGATGAACACTGGGGTACACGTGCTCTACTACAAGGTCACAGTCATCAAGACAGTATGGTACTGGCACAAAGACAAAAATATAGATCAATGGAACAAAATAGCAAGCCCAGAGATAAATCCACGCACATATGGACACCTTATCCTTGACAAAGGAGGCAAGAATATACAATGGAGTAGACAATTTCTTTAACAAGTGGTACTGGGAAAACTGGTCAAACACTTGTAAAAGAATGAAACTAGAGCACTTTCTAACACCATACACAAAAGTAAACTCAAAATGGATTAAAGATCTAAACATAAGACCAGAAACTATAAAACTCCTAGAGGAGAATATAGGCAAAACACTCTCTGACATACATCACAGCAGGATCCTCTATGACCCACCTCCCAGAATATTGGAAATAAAAGCAAAAATAAACAAATGGGACCTAATTAAACTTAAAAGCTTCTTCACAGCAAAAGAAACTATAAACAAGGTGAAAAGGCAGCCTTCAGAATGGGAGAAAATAATAGCAAATGAAGCAACAGACAAACAACTAATCTCAAAAATATACGAGCAACTCCTACAGCTCAATTCCAGAAAAATAAATGACCCAATCAAAAAATGGGCCAAAGAACTAAATAGACATTTCTCCAAAGAAGACATACAGATGGCTAACAAACACATGAAAAGATGCTCAACATCACTCATTATCAGAGAAATGCAAATCAAAACCACTATGAGGTACCATTTCACGCCAGTCAGAATGGCTGCGATCAAAAGTCTACAAGCAATAAATGCTGGAGAGGGTGTGGAGAAAAGGGAACCCTCTTGCACTGTTGGTGGGAATGCAAACTAGTACAGCCACTATGGAGAACAGTGTGGAGATTCCTTTAAAAACTGCAAATAGAACTGCCTTATGATCCAGCAATCCCACTGCTGGGCATACACACTGAAGAAACCAGAATTGCTTTTCTCTTTCTGACTTACTTCATTTACTATGATAATCTCTGGTTGCATTCATGTTTCTGCAAATGGGATTATTTCATTCTTTCTTATAGTTGAGTAGTATTCCGTTGTATACACGTAACACATCTTCATCTATTCATCTGCCGATGGACATTGAGGCTGTTTCCATGTCTTGGCTATTGTGAATAATGCTGCTATGAACATTGGGGTGCATGTATTTTTTTAAATAGATGCCCAGGAGTGAGAGTGCAGTCACTTATGGTAACTCTGTTTTTAGTTTTCTATATACTTGAATTTTTGACTGCAGGGCCTATCCCTCATTGTTCAAGAGTCAACAGTACTCTTTTGCTTTGTTTGCTTTGGTTCTTTGCCATAGGAATAATCATAATAAATGTATTTGAAGCACCCTAACTCTATTATAAATGAGTGCCAGTTACTAGAAGGTCAGACAAACCAAACCTGTACTTGATAATAGTTTTATAAATAAATATATTATGTTGAAATAATCCTTATTTTTCTTTGAAATGCCAATTAGTCAGGAAACTCTTGCTGTTTTATAGCCATTAGTCAAGGAAAGTGAGACTTATGACTCCATAGCCATGTGAGAATAACTCACTGCCTCACTCTTAAGTGGCGAAGTGAAAAGGGAGCCAGGGACATCTTTCAGGTCAAAGCAGAATAAATGAAAATGAAAATCCATTAACAACTTTTACAACCAATAGTTAGGTAACCACAGTGCCCTTCCTGTGAGTATGTTTGCATCATGTGTTTTTCAGGTCTGGCTTCCCAATTAAGCTCTGAGTTCCTTGAGGTCAGAGACGACATCTTATTTGCAACCTTTTTCCTGGAATATTCCATAGTGTCTGAGTCACAGTAGGCACCTGTCACACATTTACTCAATTGAACTGACATTAAATGATTTGGAACAAAAATATTTATAAAAATATCTCCTATAATACAGAGTAGAGAGGTTGAATCATATTTTCAAACTGAAGTAGATAAGTTTTATATTTCCCTAGGTATTTCTAGGCTGAACATACAGCTCATTTGTGGCTAAAAGAGATGACATAAAAGCATAAAAACCTCATCATATCTATTCTGGGTCATAGCAACCTTGATCAAATGCAATGTTTACCTACATGATTTTTTTCACATTTCTTTAAACTTTTTATTTTGTATTGGGATATAGCCAATTAATAACATTGTGATAGATTCAGGTGAAGAGTGAAGGGATTCAGCCATACATATACATGTATCTATTCTCCCCCAAACTCCCCTCCCACCCAGGCTACCACATAACACTGGACAGACCTTCACGTGCTCTACAGTAGGTCCTTGTTCATTATTCATTTTAAATATAGCAGTGTGACTTATTTTAATGACATGAGGAACTTTACTAATATCCCAAGTAAATGTCACTCTTTGATTATAACCTAAGGAGGTATTTTGAATCTTGATTTTTCTACCTCTCATGGAATTACTCCTCACTACTCTTTTTCACCCAGGTATATGATAACTCTGTCAACTTTATTGTCAAGACTTTGATAAAAATTTTAAGTCCATGGCCAAGGGAAGAATTCGGTAGTATGAAAACAAGTTCATTTAACTGATTGACAGCATGAAGAAGGCTGAGTGCTGAAGAATCGATGCTTTCAAATTGTGATGTTGGAGAAGACTCTTGAGGGTCCCTTGGACCGCAAGGAGGTCAAATCAGTCAATCCTAAAGGAAATTAATCCTGAATAGTCATTGGAATGACTGATGCTGAAGCTGAAGCTCAATACCTTGGCCACCTGTTACGAAGAGCTGTCACTGGAAAAAAACTCTGAGATTGGGAAAGGTTGAGGGCAAGAGAAGTGGGCAACAAAGGATGAGGTGGTGGGATGGCATTACTGACTCAATGGACATAATCTGATCAAACTGCAGAAGATGGTGAAGGACAGGGAACCCTGGCATGCTGCAGTTCATGGGATCACAAAGAGCTAGATATGACTTAGCAACTAAATAACAACAATCAACAGCATTGGAATGTGGGCTTTTTGTTGGCAGTTATGTTCTTATCTAGCCTGCCTTTCTTTGATATATGCAAGGATATTCCAAAACTCTGTCAAACCTTTGCTGACAAAGATATATTTGAGTCTACTCTCATTGTAAATTTGTTACTATGACACCAATCTCAGAGCTGACACCAATTGCACAATTGAGCTAAAACAATCATAAAAATTGACGTAGTCAAAACTCACGAACAGAAAGAACAATGCTAGTCACCTCATGTCTAGCACAACACATATCTTTACACTCCTGTCTTGACTGACAATAATATGGTCACTGCTATTGTGCTCACAGGCATGACATGTGTGGCCAGTGACGTGGCTGCCTTATACTTCTTTGTCCTTGGGCTGTTTATGATGTGAATCCTATACTTTACATTTGTGGGTTGTAATGCATTCATTTTCCTCTGACTGTCAGGTAATTGCCTTTAATTGAAGGCTTTTGGATTTTGAGAACAGCCCCTTGAATTACTTTACTATTTATTACAATCTACACCAGAAACTCCAGGAGTTACCATCAGGCAGATTGTGGTGCCAGACTATGAATTAAAGTATACATTTTCTATCAGTTTTAAGAAGATAAAAAAAAAAAAAACACAATTCATCAGAGAATTAAGTGAAAGAATTCCAGTACATAAGAGAATTTAATAAAGACAAAGTAGTAGTTTAATTCATTGGGGAAAGAATGGGTTATATAATCACTGAAAATGATACAGAGAAAGAAAATCAGTCTTGTAGCATTTAGTTCAGATGGAGTGAAGACAGTAGTAAATAATACACTGATTAAAAAATATTTGAAGAAGATTTAGAATACCTTGTGCAATTTTAAGCAACACAGGAAACAAGATATTAGTGTCAAAGGGCCAACTTAGAATAGGAAAAAATAGCTTTCTGTTAAATAATAAGGGGCAAATACATAATGTTCATTATGATAGACATATAGATAAACAAGTGATAGATAGGTTCATGATCAGTCTCTCAGTCATGTCTGACTCTTTGCAACCCCAAGGACTGTAGCCCATCAGGCTTCTCTGCCCATGGGATTTTCCAGACAAGAATACTGGAGAAGGTGGCCATTTCTTTCTCCATGTGATGGTCCCGACCCAGGGATCAAACCCGCATCTCCTGAGTCTCCTGCATTGGCAGGTGGTTTCTTTACCATTGAGCCACCTGGGAAGCCCCATAGATAGGTAGAGATTACCAATAAAAGAAAAAAAGAACTACTGAGTTATCAGATCAGTCGCTCAGTCGTGTCCGACTCTTTGCGACCCCATGAACTGCAGCACGCCAGGCCTCCCTGTCCATCACCAGCTCTCGGAGGTCACTCAGACTCACATTCATTGACTCAGTGATGACATCCAGCCATCTCATCCTCTGTCGTCCCCTTCTCCTCCTGCCCTCAATCCCTCCCAGCATCAGAGTCTTCTCCAATGAGTCAACTCTTCGCATGAGGTGGCCAAAATACTGGAGTTTCAGCTTGAGCATCATTCCCTCCAAAGAAATCCCAGGGCTGATCTCCTTCAGAATGGACCGGTTGGATCTCCTTGCAGTCCAAGGGACTCTCAAGAGTCTTCTCCAACACCACAGTTCAAAAGCATCAATTCTTTGGCGCTCAGCCTTCTTCACAGTCCAGCTCTCACATCCATACATGACTACAGGAAAGACCATAGCCTTGACTAGGCGAACCTTTGTTGGCAAAGTGATGTCTCTGCTTTTGAATATGCTATCTAGGTTGGTCATAACCTTCCTTCCAAGGAGTAAGCATCTTTTAATTTCATGGCTGCAGTCACCATCTGCAGTGATTTGGGAGCCCAGAAAAATAAAGTCTGACACTGTTTCCACTGTTTCTCCATCTATTTCCCATGTAGTGATGGGACCAGATGCCATGATCTTCGTTTTCTGAATGTTGAGCTTTAAGCCAGCCTTTTCACTCTCCACTTTCACTTTCATCAAGAGGCTTTTGAGTTCCTCTTCACTTTCTGCCATAAGGGTGGTATCATCTGCATATCTGAGGTTATTGATATTTCTCCCAGCAATCTTGATTCCAGCTTGTGTTTCCTCCAGTCCAGCATTTCTCATGATGTACTCTGCATATAAGTTAAATAAACATGGTGACAATATACAGCCTTGACGTACTCCTTTTCCTATTTGGAACCAGTCTGTTGTTCCATGACCAGTTCTAACTGTTGCTTCCTGACCTGCATACAGATTTCTCAAGAGGCAGATCAGGTGGTCTGGTATTCCCATCTCTCTCAGAATTTTCCACAGTTTATTGTGATCTACACAGTCAAAGGTTTTGGCATAGTCAATAAAGCAGAAATAGATGTTTTTCTGGAACTCTCTTGCTTTTTCGATGATCCAGCGGATGTTGGCAATTTGATCTCTGGTTCCTCTGCCTTTTCTAAAACCAGCTTGAACATCAGGAAGTTCACGGTTCACATATTGCTGAAGCCTGGCTTGGAGAATTTTGAGCATTACTTTACTAGCGTGTGAGATGAGTGCAATTGTTCGGTAGTTTGAGCATTCTTTGGCATTGCCTTTCTTTGGGATTGGGATGAAAACTGACCTTTTCCAATCTTGTGGCCACTGCTGAGTTTTCCAAATTTGCTGGCATATTGAGTGCAGCACTTTCATAGTATCATCTTTCAGGACTTGGAATAGCTCCACTGGAATTCCATCACCTCCACTAGCTTTGTTCGTAGTGATGCTTTTTAAGGCCCACTTGACTTCACATTCCAGGATGTCTGGCTCTAGGTCAGTGATCACACCATCATGATTATCTGGGTCGTGAAGCTCTTTTTTGTACAGTTCTTCTGTGTATTCTTGCCACCTCTTCTTAATAACTTCTGCTTCCGTTAGGTCCACACCATTTCTGTCCTTTATCGAGCCCATCTTTGCATGAAATGTTCCTTTGGTATCTCTGATTTTCTACTGAGTTATAGGAATGGGATAATTGTAGGCAGCTCATGGAAGAGCAAATCCAAATGACAATTGTGTGAAAGGATGCTCAATTTCATCAGCATTCAGGTAAGGGAAACTTAATGGGAAAATAATGTATTACTTTATCAATTTGCCCTCAAACTAGCCAAAGTTATGAATAAGTTGTTACAGATTTGGATAAAAGGAAATAATACAATTTGAATAAAAAGTGAATACACATACACAGTGTTGGAAAGATGAAGGGCTGCAGTCTCTTTTAGAAAGCAATGTGGCAAAATCTATTATATTAAATATACTCTCCAATACGAAATTCTGTCTGGTCATATTATAGAAAAAAATATATACACTATATAAGTATCTCAGGCAACATTGTTTGAATATATTTCACTTAGAATTGTTTCAAGTAGTAAAAAGAAGACTAAATGGAAACAAATGAAAGTCTGCTTATAAATGAGTGATTGAATCCACGTGGCATAACTCTACATGGAATATTATGTAGCCACTAGAGATAAGAAAATAGAAATAGACCGTTTGATAGAGTAGAAGTATTTTCATGTGTTATTGGTAATTTAGCAAGTAAAACGCAGAAAGGTTCTGATACAATCTCTTAATAAAAATGATTTAAAAATCCCCATTATTCATGTTCATAGGTATGTGTGTATGTATATGTGTGTGTATTATGTATATATTTACATGTGCATGTATGTATATCTGTGTATTTTTTGCAATTACATGGATGTGGTCAAATATATAAAAGATGAATGAATATGTGGTTTTTATGGGCCACTGGATGTGGGGGGAAAATGTGAGAAAAGAGAAAAGGGATCACAAGTAGAAAAGTATAAAGAAAATAGTTCTGTACTATAAACCTCTAGCTTACATCCAGCTATACATATGTGTGTGTGTGTGTGTGTATATGTTTATACATTATGCAAAATATTACATGGGTATTTAAAGGTGGGTTTGAGTGAAAAGGGGTATGTGAAGAAGTCAAAATTCTACTTCTAACAGGTTGAAACTACTAAAATGACAAATCAGGGACTTCCCTGATGGTCTAGTAGCTGAGACTCCATGCTCTCAATGCAGGGGGCCCAGGGTTCAATCCCTGGTTGGGGAACTAGATCTCACATCCCACAGCTAAAAGTGTGCATGCCACAGTTAACAACTAAAAGACCCCCCCCCTCCACCCCGCCAATGCAGCAACAATTAATAAGACCCTGCACAGTCAAACAATTTTTTTAAATTACAAATTAAGTGAAACAATTTCTGACACTAGTAGCACCCCTGTCAGTCTCCTTATTCACTACTTTAGAGACCACCAAATGCTTTCCCATCTCACATAAAACTCACAACCTTGCCTAAGGATGAAACACAGAGAGCAAAAATCACTGTCATTATGTGCAACTTGTATCTAATTTTGCAAATTTAGTTTAAGAAATTGATATGCTTTCAGGTCAGATTTTAAAGTCCAAAAGTTTAAATTATAAAAGTGTCTTCAACATTCCCTGTCATCTCATAAGGTCATAAAATCTAAATGATGCTAAAGGCCAACCATGGAAAAGAATGCTTAGAGGCAAAAGGCTGTGCTGAGAATTTCAGCATTCTACCCATGAAGCTGAAGGCATTAACATTCTGGTAAAAAAGACCCAGCTGAGCTGGGAATGAAGGCACAGCTTCTTATCTTGGCTTTGCTGAGAACTTGCAGTGTGACTCTGGGTAAATGACTTCACCTTTCTGAGCTCCTGATTCTCTTGTAGGTAATTATCCTGGCCTTAACTCCTTCATTGTTTCAAAAAGAAAATGAGATAGATGATTTGTGTGAAAGTACTTTGAATGGTAAAATGTGGCATATTATTATTTAAACAAGGCATTATCCTCCCAAACCTACTTAGAAGGGAGTTGTAAATGAAATACTGCATATTAATATGATCCTGGGCTTTGGAGAATTTGGCTCCTCGGGGCTCCATCACAGTCTCTGCTCTTTTTCAGCGCAGCATAAATTATGTCCTCCAAACAAGTCTTCAATACCCCTTGGAAGACTGAGAGGCGAGTGAGTCTGCTTAGTGCCCCTCAAATAGGTACCACTGAAGGGAAAGAAGAGTGTTGAAGAAACAGTGAACAAGTTCTGCTTGCCAAGTCTGTGCTCAAGTTGCAGTTTCTCACATGCACGGGTGTTGAGAACAAAGGAAGCATGTCTGTAAACCCAAGTCTAGGCTGGAATTTCCATAGCCTGTGGGTATTTTTCCGAGTTACTATAATAGATGCATGTCCGTGCCTAAGTGTGAATATACACAAACATGACATTATACAAGCAGATGGCTTTGCCATGTTACACACCCAATTCATGAAAAGCTATCGGTTCCACAAACCTTATTTGCTATTGTAATTGGGTCCTTTTGCCGTTTGTTTTGTGCATTATTGACCCTGGTCATTCACCCATTCTGTAGCCTTCTAGGTATTCAGAAAGCGCTTTTACTCCCCCACAACACTAGGCATAGATTGCCTCTCAGAAATAATTATTTTCCTACTTACAAATCTCAGAAACACCTGAACCATTTGTTATTGTTGCTTTTAAATATGAGAGCTTTGGAATAAGGCAAGACTTGGAAAGATTTGATCATAGAATTTTCTCACTCTGGGGACTCTGACTCAATCTGGGATGTCTCACTGGCATTATATTAAAAGCACCAAATCTACTCATTTACCTATGAGGTTTCAGAGGATGTACGATCCCTAGAATAAGGCTCCCTTGTGCGTCCTGATGTACCTTGGGTCTGACTCTCCCCACAAGCCCATAAAGGTAAGAGCAAAGCACTCTGCCATGCACACACTAAAAAAAGCCTCATTCCTGATTGCCAGAACCCTCGGGCTGTCACTGTTCACCCCCTCAGGGATCCTGGAGGCCCTCATCACTGCCAAGAAAGATTTTTTCCTTCACACAACACCTTGATGGGAAAGGGTCAGCCTAGGGTCTGAGAGATTCGCACTGACATCCCAGATCAAACACTTACGTGACTTTGGGCAAACTTCTTAAGGTCTCTGATCCTATGTCTTCAGTTGTCAAATGAACATAATACAGCAAGTCCCCTACATACAAAAGGTTTCCCCAATGGCTCAGTGGTAAAGACTCCATCTGCTGATATAGGAGACACAGTTTCCATCCCTGGGTCGGGAAGATCCCCTGGATCTTCCGGGGATGATCTGGGGATCCTCCATGGAGAAGGGCATGGCAACCCACTCCAGTATTCTTGCCTGAAAAATCACATGGACAGAGGAACCTGGTGGGCTACATTCCAAAGGGTGGCAAAGAGTCAGACACAACTGAGCGAATACAAAACACACGCACGCCTACAATATGAACCTTCAAGTTGAGAACTTTCGAAGATGCAAACATGTGTTCAAACATGTGTTGTTCAGTCATGTCTGACTCCTTTTGACCACATGGACTGTAGCCCGCCATGCTCCTCTATCCATGGAATTCTCCAGGTAAGAATAGTGAGTGGGTTGCCATGCCCTTCTCCAGGGGATCTTCCCGACCCAGGGATTGAAACCGGGTCTCCCTCATTGCAGGCAGACTCCTTGCCATTTGAGCTACCTGAAAAGATGGTGGTGAGGATGAAATGAGATGATGCTTGCGAAGGGCTTAGGATAATACCAGCAACATAAATGAATACTCAACCCACTGCAGCCAGTAGTTATAGTAAAACATCAGCCATCACAGCCCTCCTCACTACAGCTGCAGTAGGAAAAGTACTCAGCTACGGAGGGGCCTAACCCCTTTAAAAAGAAAAAAATATACAGTCTCTAAACTTAAAAGGAGACAAGTCATGCACATCAATTAGTAAGAGTGAAACTACGCAGATGGCTTTCCTGTCCATAAATCACTAGTCAAGCTACATAAAATGTGTCCAAGGAAACAAGGAAGAGGGAATCCGCACTCTCTGGGGTGACTCCTGAGCAGCTCCATGCACAGGAAGAAAGAAAAAATAAAAGTACATTTGGAGCATGTTCATACGTAGTTTCAGACGTAGGTACACGACAATACAAACCACTGTAGATCACATATGTACCAAAAATTATCAACTCTAGGTGTGAGGCACCAGTCTCCCCACCCTTGGCGTGACCGTGTGGGCACAACAGTGTCTTTGGTTTCCCAGCTTGTCTTTTACAGAACAAATCAAGCTGATCTGTGTGGATCGTGTGGTTGCAGTGGCAGCACAGCTGGATGGGCACAGCTTGGGGTGGGAGAAGCTGTGATTTGTAGCAGCTGCCAATTTCCATAGTGTAAACACTCCCGTCATGAGACCTTACTGAGAGCAAAACTGAGAAGCCCATACATACAGCCAGGACAAGCCGGCCCCACTGCACCGCTGTGTAAACGGATCCAGCATTGAGGGAGCTTTTAGCTCTCTAGACCTCTCTCATCACTTCTGCTCTATAATTACTGGATTCTGCTTCTCTGTTCAGTCTGAATTATTTCCATTCCCTTCATTTTTCCCACTTATCTTACCTTCTTGTCCTTGGTCCTTCCAATTGTTCTTCTATGAATCTTGAGGAACCTGCATCCCTCTGACTGTGAAGATAAAAAAAAAATACACAGCAAAGAGTCATTTAGGGACATATAGACCTGGGTTTCTAAGAATACTGTTACAAAATAAGCTTATTTTAATCAAGAGTCACTGTAATATGCGTCCAGAGTGAACTGCTGATATTCAAGCCCAGGTCCTCACAGCTGCACATATGGTCTATTTTCAATATGCATTAATGTGGTTTATCACCTTCTCCCTCCACCCGATCCGGTCTGCGCATTGCTGCCAAAAATAGCTTCCTGAAATAATACTTGGATCACATTTCCCATTCAAAAGTTCCAGTGGTTTCTCCATCCCTCTAGGAAAAAGACCAAACTCTTAGCTCACAAGGCCTCTCAGAGCCAGAACTCCAATGGCTTCAGTTGCTCAAATCTCTCTTTACACCAGCCTACTTGCCATCCTTTTCTGCACTTGAACTCCAGTGTTTGTTTATGTAGGGAATGTTTCAATTTACCTTTGCCTCCTAAGGCATACTCTTTCTTCATTCCAACATCAAATCCCCCAATTTCTGCAACTCTCTTCTGAGTACTCTTTGCCTCCTAAGGCATACTCTTTCTTCATTCCAACATCAAATCCCCCAATTTCTGCAACTCTCTTCTGAGTACTCTCTGCAATTTGATCTTTCCTCCTCTGACCTTATTCAAGTGTCTTATCTTTACTTCCCAAATGGCTCTTAATTCACACTGCTTGGTATTGAAGCTATTTGTTTGCATAATCTCTAAAAATGGATTACTAACATGAACAGCATAGAACCGTGTCTTTGACTGTTCCCCAGCACTCCCTAGGAGAACTCTCTGTGATGATGTAGATGTTTTTATTCACACTGTCCAATATGGTAGCTACTAGCCATAGCTGGCTACCAAGCATATGGAAAGTGGCCAGGGAGACTGAGGAACTGAACTTTATTTATTTCAATTCATTGAAACAGTCACAGTGACTGGTAGCTCCATTTTGGACTGCATGGCTAGACCCTCTACAAGATACAGCACAAGTGTCTACTACTTTGCAGTTATTCAACCACTATTTGTTGACAGAATCAGTGAAATTTCCTAATATCATAACATAACATAAGGTTCTCTTTTTTTTTTCCCTACGCCCTGTGGCCTTGTCCCTATCACCTAAAACCCTCCTGGTGACCTTGTTGGCAACAGTTGTTGGATGGGATTTAAATGTTCACTAGAACACAGTCTGCTTCCAGTCTATGGAAGCATTCAGAGAGGAGGGTTGAGTTGGCCAAGAATGAAGCATTTGAAAGCCAGCTGTTTTTCTCCCCAGGGCCACCTCCACTCTTAAGGGCCAGCGTGCCAAAGTCTGTGTGTCTTAAAGTCTACACTGAGACCTTAAGAAATTGTCCCATCACTTTGGGTCAGTTTTGACGTGCTGTTTAAACTCAGTAAAAGTCTACATTTCAATTTCTCATAGCTGAAACATAGTTAACTCTGGGTAAAACATACATACACACACACACGCACACACACACACATGCAGTTGCTTAATTTGCAGCAACTATTCTGGTGCATTTTTATGCATTCGCTTGCACAGATGGGACAATAATTCATTCATAATTTAAAGATTTTTAAAATAATGCAAATACTCTGTTTCAGCAATGTTGAAGAAAAACTCGAAAATTCTTCCTTTTAAACAAGTTAGAAAATGCTAAACTTCATTGAGGAATAACTCCACAGAGAATTTGAAAGTGCAAAGGACCTTAAATATCAGTGAGCCTGTCACACCCCCTCTACACTCAACACATATAATCATGGTGGCTTAGAATTGTCTGTATAAAGTTTTAGTAAATCTTTGCTTACAGCAGAGAAACCAGAAATGTATTCTATTTCTGCAGTACTCACATTTAATTAATAGAATCCTAGTTTATAAGACTATTAAAATGTCTTTTATTTAAAACAAGCAAATTAAATTAGATCACTTCACTTTATAAACATAAAAAGTAAAATGTTATTTTCATTCTCCACTCTGTAGTAGTCATTTAGAATAAGGTAATGTAATAACATTCATCTCATACCAAAAAAAAAAAATTTAATGTAAGAAAAGGAAACATTTACTTATTTGCCTTATGTTTTTATTAGACACTGAATTTGCAGATGTCACTTTCCATGAATAACTAACCGCAGAACTTGACCCAACTCCTTAATATTAATAGCTTCTGATTCTCAGAAGACATTTCAAATTGCATTGCATGGCGACCTAGCATATTCCCATACATACACACACACAAACATAATGTCAAATGTAGTTAACTGTTTTATAGTACAGCCTAATTCATGGAAGATATTTTTTACCAAATTTGTATCATCTTATTAATATTCTTTGTAGAAAAGTTAGAAAACACTCTTAAGTGACTAGTCATTATGTACTTTGCTCCCCATCCCCAAACAATCTTTGACCTCTAATTATGCTGAATTGTGGGACCTGTCATGCTACACAAAGATTATATTGTGCTACTGCAAATTCCCAATTTAACAAAAGGAATACAGATTTGCCTCCAAGAGAGTGATAGTAAAACATACCCACTGTCAATTGATTTCCCTAGCTCTAATTGCAAGAATTATACTCTAAAAAGAGACACTTCTGATAGCCAGATTAATTATACAGCTTTCTTAAATAAATGCAATGTTATTATCTTTGTGCTCACATAGTAACCAAAAGTCAAAAGATGTTATCAGAATATTTTCTCAGATAGAGGCTACGTGACCTTCCATGATGTGGAGAAGAATATGTACATAATTAATAAGTTTATATAGAATGCCCCAATGAAGTGCTTATTAAGTTACCCCCTCTGAGATTCCCCTATGCTCATCCACCTACCTTGGTTTTCCTCACTAATGTGCTTACAGCTTCTTTCTACATAAAGTACAATGGTCCTCTTTGGCTTAACTTGTGATATTTATCTGACATTACAAACACATGGCAACTGTTTTCTTATTATATTACAATGTACTTGGATTTTTTGTGTATTGTTCTATTTTGGTTTAAATTTTCAGTTTAGCTTCCAGGAAAATCAATTTAGTCTGAGACGCAGGTACTTCCTCCTTGAGAAATACCTATATCTATGCAATGTGTTCGGGGAAGGCAATGGCACCCCACCCCAGTACTTTTGCCTGGAGAATCCCATGGATGGAGGAGCCTGGTGGGCTTCAGTCCATGGGGTCGCTAAGAGTCGGACACGACTGAGCGACTTCACTTTCACTTTTCACTTTTATGCATTGGAGAAGGAAATGGCAACCCACTCCAGTGTTCTTGCCTGGAGAATCCCAGGGACGGGGGAGCCTGATGGGCTTCTGTCTATGGGGTCGCACAGAGTCGGACACGACTGAAGCGACTTAGCAGCAGCAGCAGCAGCAGCAGCAGCAGCATGCAATGTGTTGGGCTTCCCAAGGGGTGCTAGTGGTAAAGAAAGTGAAAGCCACTCAGTTGTGTTTGACTCTTTGTGACCCCATGGACTATAGAGTCCATGGAATTCTCCAGTCCAGAATAACCAGAGTGGGTAGCCTTTCCCTTCTCCAGGGGTCTTCCCAACCCAGGGATTGAACCCAAGTCTCCCGCAGTAGAAGTGGATTCTTGACCAACTGAGCTATCCAGGAAGCCCAGTGGTAAAGAACTGCCTGCCAATGTAGGAGACATAAGAAACACAGGTCCAATCCTTGTATCAGGAAGATCCCATGGAGAAGGGCATGGCAACCCACCCCAGTATTCTTGCCTGGAGAATCCCATGGACAGAGGATCTTGGCAGTCTACCAACCATAGGGTCACAAAGAGTCAGATACAACTGAACAACTAACACTTTCACTTTATGCAGCCTGTTGGACAGATGGGCTAAAGGCCATTTGGGGTTCATGTATGGAGCAGAACCTGTTCTATGCTCCTGAAACACCCACACTTGTGAAGAGCATGTTTACAGCATAAAAACTTTCTTTACTTGAAGCCCCAGCATGAGCTCTGTCCACATTTTCAACAAATTAGTTTACATTTATATTCAGGACAACAGACATGAGAGTTGGCTAATGTGTTCCCACTGTATTAAGATAATCTAATGGCAGAATGTGGGTCTCTCTAACAATTATGATTGAGCCTATGACTCAAAGCCAGGACCAGGGCATAATTCACTAACCAACTGCATAGACCAATAAAAATCATTTCTCATATTTAAAAACGAAGGGACCCCTAAAAACACAAAAGATTGCTTGAATATAGTGGGAAAAAACTCTCCTAAATAAAGCCAAATTCTTTCTTTACCAGGAGGGGGAAAAAAATAATAACATTCTAATACTGCATAAAAATTGAAAGAAGATATATTGAAGTCAGTAGGATTTAGCATTTAGAAAAGAAAAAGAAAAATATGTAAGAGATATCAAAATAATATTAAGTCAAACCAAAAGCACTATGAAAAAACAGTAAATACAGCATGATGTCATTTTTAAAAGAAATAGGTAGATCAAACTATTAATGGTGATTATCTTCACAGTAAATTATCTTTTGTAACCTACCTGTGCTTTCCAAATTTTTCTACAATAAATAGGCATTAATTTTTAATTTAAAATGGCTTAAATTTTAAAAAGAATAGCTATTGATTGGAGCTAATAGCAGTACCCTTTGCAGTAATTTATTGTTGTTGTTATCTCGTCACTTAGTCATGTCCAACTCTTTTTCAGCCTCAAGGATTATAGCCTACTAGATTCCTCTATCTATGGGATTTCCCAGGCAAGAATATGGAATGGGTTGCCATTTCCTCCTCCAGGAGATCTTCCCAACCCAGGAATAAAATCTGCATCTCCTGCATTGGCAGGTGGATTCCTTACCACTGAATGAGATACTAACAGTACACTCTGTAGTAATAACAACAGCAATAACAATAATGATGATAGGAAATATCTAGATACCCTCTGCTTATTCCAACTATGCTTATTTTGTCATAAAAATATTACTATAGAGCCAGTGTTCATATTGGAGAAGGAAATGGCAACCCACTTCACCATTCTTGCCCGGAGAATCCCAGGGACAGTGGAGCCTGGTGGGCTGCCATCTATGGGGTCGCACGGAGTCAGACAGGACTAAAGCAACTTAGCAGCAGCAGCAGCAGCAGCATGTCCATATTGGTTGGATATTTCATTTTAACACAATGTACATTGTCAAACTTGATGAAAATGTTTTCAAGTGAAGTTTTCAACCTGCAATGATTTACTTCTCATGAGTTAGTATTTGTGCTGAGCAATGGCACCCCACTCCAGTACTTTTGCCTGGAAAATCCCATGGATGGAGGAGCCTGGTAGGCTACAGTCCATGGGATTGCTGAGGGTCGGACACGACTGAGCGACTTCACTTTCACTTTTCATTTTCATGCATTGGAGAAGGAAATGGCAACCCACTCCAGTGTTCTTGCCTGGAGAATCCCAGGGACGGGGAAGCCTGGTGAGCTGCTGTCTCTGGGGTCACACAGAGTCAGACACGACTGACGTGACTTAGCAGCAGCAGCAACATGCCTCCACCAGAGCCCTGACACTCATAATGAAACAAGCTTCTTTTCTCTGCTGCCTATTTGCTGAAAGTGTACTTAGCAAACCACTTGACCTATTCATAGATTGAGTAGTTACTGTGTTTCAGGCAAGCACCTGAGATACACATGTGAAAGATACAGACACATCAATATCAAAAGATTCTGCCTCTTGTAGTCCTCTGTGCTTAATATACATATGGAGAGATGCTGGAAGAGGATAAAGAAGAAATGGAAACAACTAATTACAACATGGTATAATATGTTCTAATAGAGCAAAATACAAATTACTAGAGGAATGTTGGGGGAATCCTTTCATCTGGGAACTAAAGCATTCTTTCTTCTGAGTCTAATCTTCTGAGTCTATTAAAAGTATCTTATGTATACTGGTGTCCACGAGGATCATACTACTTTAGCTCCCAAGGATTCATCAAATGAATGCACACAATTAGGTATACAATTCAATTGAGATTTACTGAAATTCTCAAGTGATATCATAAAGGGTATCAGTGGAATCTATATGTCTACATTAGCACAGTTCTATTGGCAGGTATGAAGGGAATAGCCAAGATATTAAGTCAGCGTATTTTCCTCCTAGGTAATCCTTACTTCCTAGTTTTTCCATGATTCCTTAAAGGGAAAAAAACCACACCTAGGTATGCAAATTTTCTTTATGTATTTACTTATTTATTTTTGGCCATGCTGTGTGGCCTGTGGGATCTTAGTTCCCTGACCAGAGATGGAACCCGAGACCCCTGCAATGGAAGTGCAGAGTCTTAACCACTGGACTGTCAGGGAAGTCCCTACTGCATAGAGTTTCTTCCCTTGTAAAGAGAGGATATGTCTAGTACCCAGGAAGGCTAAGACACGAGGCTTATTTAAATAGATGTAGCCTAAGATGTATTTGGGAGAAGGCAATGGCACCCCACTCCAGTACTCTTGCCTGGAAAATCCCATGGACAGAGGAGCCTGGTAGACTGCAGTCCATGGGGTCATGAAGAGTTGGACATGACTGAGCGACTTCACTTTCACTTTTCACTTTCATGCATTGGAGAAGGAAATGGCAACCCACTCCAGTATTCTTGCCTGGAAAATCCCAGGGATGGGGGAGCCTGGTGGGCTGCCGTCTATGGGGTTGCACAGAGTCAGACACGACTGAAGTGACTTAGCAGCAGCAAGATGTATTTCAGTTGGAAAGAAAGTGCAATGCAGAGTCACTTGATGAGCATGGCAGAGTGTGAAAAAGAGAGAAGCCTTAGGCAATGACGGCAGAACCCGACTCCTTAGTCCTGCCCCCCACCCCCCAATATCTTGGAAGATCTGAGAATAGGAGTCAATGATCTACTTTCTCTGGTATAATTGGAAGGTTGACTAATTTGATTGAATTTGAAGGACTTGTCTCTGTGTCTGGTCCAACGTGCCACTAACATGACAATGCCGCTATTGGAGAGACGTCCCTTGAGAGCCTGAAGTGGCACTTTTCAACATGGGACATGCCTGGATCCTGTAAGCAGCAAACAGAGCACGCAGAAGTGTTGAGAAGGCTGGAAGAAGTCTGGGTTGGAAGTGAGGGCAGCAGAGCATGGAGCCTTGAGACTGCGAGCAAGCGGCCAGGCCCACCCCCGTCAGGTGTGGATATCAACATGACCTCCCCAGAGGCCGCGTGGAGCCAGAACTTGTCAGCAGACCCCAGGGGGGCTGCACAGACGAACTTCCTCACCACAGAGCCCCAAAACTGCACACAGAACAAGGACTTGCATTCATAGATGCTCCACTTGCCGCTACAGCAGAATTACAGGATCTCCCCCTGGCCCCCAACCCTGAGACCTACGACACCATCTTGGGGAAGGGCAGGGAGACGGTTGAGAAATCCGAAAGACTGAACATTTACCCTAAAGAGACTGAGTCATCCAAGAGAAATTATCTAAACAGGAAGAGACAGAAATGCAGTTAATTAGCAAGATTAAAGCACCTCAACCTCTACCCCTATGCCACTAATAAGCAGAGTTAACAAGCTCAGGAGAAAAATTAAATCATTATCAAAAGATTCCCCCAAGCTTCTGAAAAGCCCAGGAGAGGGAATTATACCAAGTAGTAGTCACAGGGCAAATGTCATTTATCCTATTACACTAACACGCAGTGCTCAAAAGCTGGTCTCTTTGATGCACAGTGACCCTCACTCAGTTGACAACTTGGATTGATCATGGTAGAAGAGAAGAGATCCTCAGTCAGTAATCTGTGATGTCAATAGAGATCCTTTTTTCATCAGCTGCTTGCTGCTACTTGCCTAATCCTGCAAAGTGGGCAGTCAGTGATGAGAGTTAGCCACAAATACCTTACTTCTGTTTCTCCCACATTATTACCCCTAGACTTATATGCCCCAAATATTATGAGATAGATAATAAGGGAAAAATAAAATGCATTCATGAATTTGGTAAATGTTTTGGTAGAGCTTAAAAAAATCTAAGTTAGGAGATAGAAGACCTAGTTGGAGAAGGCAATGGCAACCCACTCCAGTACTCTCGCCTGATAAATCCCATGGACAAAAGGGGCCTGGTGGGCTGCAGTCCATGGAGTGGCTAAGAGTCAGATGACTGAGCAACTTCACTTTCACTTTTCACTTTCATGCATTGGAGAAGGAAATGACAACCCACTCCAGTGTTCTTGCGTGGAGAATCCCAGGGACGGGGGAGCCTGGTGGGCTTCTGTCTGTGGGGTTGCACAGAGGCGGACACGACTGAAGCGACTTAGAAGCAGCAGCAGCAGACCTAGTGGCTAATAGGTCATCAACAACTTTCCAAGTTTCCACTTAAGGTCTACCATTCTGGAGAAAGAATGTTGTCAAATAAGTTTGGAATGCTGGGTTAAGTAGAAATAAGCAGACTTCTTATCTGAGGAGCTATCTCTAATAAATTGAACCTGCAGAGTGAAATTCTAAAAGGATTAAGTATGTAGTTTCTTAAACTTATTTCAGTAGCCTCTTGCAGCTGGCCAGTACGAGCTAATGAGAGATTGTAGGCTTCTATTCCCAACTCAGATAGAACTGGGAGTTTGAGGGCAGCCATGCCAGGAACATTTACAACATAGAAATTGACAGCACTAAAGAAAGGCAATGCCAAAGAGTGCTCAAACTACCGCACAATTGCACTCATCTCACACGCTAGTAGAGTAATGCTCAAAATTCTCCAAGCCAGGCTTCAGCAATACATGAACCGTGAACTTCGAGATGTTCAAGCTGGTTTTAGAAAAGGCATAAGAACCAGAGATCAAATTGCCAACATCCACTGGATCATCAAAAAAGCAAGAGAGCTGCAGAAAAACATCTATTTCTGATTTATTGACTATGCAAAAGTCTTTGATTGTGTGGATCACAATAAACTGTGGAAAATTCTGAAAGAGATGGGAATACCAGACCACCTGACCTGCCTCTTGAGAAACCTATATGCAGGTCAGGAAGCAACAGTTAGAACTGAACATAGAACAACAGACTGGTTCCAAATAGGAAAAGGAGTATGTCAAGGCTGTATATTGTCACTCTGCTTATTTAACTTCTATGCAGAGTACATCATGAGAAACGCTGGACTGGAAGAAGCACAAGCTGGAATCAAGATTGCCAGGAGAAATATCAGAAACCTCAGATATGCAGATGACACCACCCTTAGGCTCCAGTCCATGGGGTCGCTAAGAGTCGGACACGACTGAGCAACTTCACTTTCGCTTTCCACTTTCATACGTTGGAGAAGGAAATGGCAACCCACTCCAGTATTCTTGCCTGGAGAATCCCAGGGACAGGGGAGTCTGGTGGGCTTCTGTCTGTGGGGTCGCACAGGGTCGGACACGACTGAAGCGACTTAGCAGCAGCAAAGAGGAACTAAAAACACTCTTGATGAAAGTGAAAGAGGAGAGTGAAAAAGTTGGATTAAAGCGCAACATTCAGAAAAAGAAGATCATGGCATCCGGTCCCATCACTTCATGGGAAATAGATGGGGAAACAGTGGAAACAGTGTCAGACTTTCTTTTTCTGGGCTCCAAAATCACTGCAGATGGTAATTGCAACCATAAAATTAAAAGACGCTTATTCCTTGGAAGGAAAGTTATGACCAACCTAGATAGCATATTCAAAAGCAGAGACATTACTTTGCCAACAAATGTCCATCTAGTCAAGGCTATGGTTTTTCCAGTGGTCATGTATGGATGTGAGAGTTGGACTGTGAAGACAGCTGAGTGCAAAAGAATTGATGCTTTTCAACTGTGGTGTTGGAGAGGATTCTTGAGAGTCCCTTGGACTGCAAGGAGATCCAACCAGTCCATCCTAAAGGAGATCAGTCCTGGGTGTTCTTTGGAAGGAATGATGCTAAAGCTGAAACTCCAATACTTGGGCCACCTTATGTGAAGAGCTGACTAATTAGAAAAGATCATGATGCTGGGAGAGATTAGGGGCAGGAGGAGAAGGGGACAACAGAGGATGAGATGGCTGGATGGCATTACTGACTCAATGGATGTGAATCTGAGTGAACTCCGGGTGTTGGTGATGGACAGGGAGGCCTGGCGTGCTGCGATTCATGGGGTCACAAAGAGTCGGACAAGACTGAGCAACTGAACTGAACTGAAGAGGTTAACTGTTTATTTTTCTTGAAGATATGGTTCTTAAACTTTTAGCAGCATACCACTGTTTTAGAAATGCTTTCTTAATAAAACATGTCATAGCACTAGTGGATTAGTATACTATTGCTGCTGTAACAAATATCTACAAGGTGAGTGGCTTAAAACAGCACAAATAGGGGCTTCCCTGGCAGTCCAGTAGTTAAGACTCTATGCTTCCAATGAGGGGGGCTTGGGTTCAATCCCTGGTCAGGGCATTAAGATCCCACATTCCTTTTGGCCAAAATAAATAAATAAATAAAATTTTACAAAAAATAGCCTAAATATATGTCCTGACAGTTCTGTAGGTTAGGCGTCTGATACAGGTCTCACTGGGCTAAAATCAGGGTGTCAGGATTCCTTTTTGGAGGCTTTAGGAGAAAGCATATTCTATAACTTGTTTCCAGCTTCCAGAGACATCTGAATTCCTTAGTACATGTCTGTTTTCTCCATTGTCATAGCCATCAGCAACAGATCAAGTCCTTCTCATGTTATATCACTCTGACCTCTTCTGTCTTCTGCTTCCACTTTGAAGGACCTCTGTGATTACACTGGGTCCACTCAGGTAGTCCATGATAATTTCCCTATTTTCAGATCAGCTGATTAGCAACCCTAATTCCATCTGCAATACTAAATACCCTTTCAATGAAAAGCAACATATTCACAGGATCCAGGGATCAGGATATGGAAATGGAGGAAAAGCTATGACAAACCTACAAAGCATATTAAAAGCCACAGACGTCGCTTTGCCAACACAGGTCTGTATAGTCAAAGCTATAGTTTTTCCCAGTCATTTACAGTGTGAGAGTTGGACCATAAAGAAGGCTGAGCACTGAAGAATTGATGCTTTTGAAGTGTGGTTCTGGAAAAGACTCTTTAGAGTCCCTTGGACAGCAAGGAGAGCAAACCAATCGATCCTAAAGGAAATCAGTCCTGAATATTTATTGGAAGGACTGATGCTGAGGCTGAAGCTGAAACTCGAATACTTTGGCCACTTGATGAGAGGAGTTGACTCATTGGAAAACACCCTGATGCTGGGAAAGATTGAGGGCAGGAGGAGAAGGGGGCAGCAGAGGATGAGATGTTTGGATGGCAAAACCAACTCAATGGACATGAATTTGAGCAAACTCTGGAGATAGGGAAGCACATGGAAGCCTGATGTGCTGCTGTCCATAGGGTTGCAAACAGTTGGATGTAACTTAGTGACTGAAGGTCAACAAAAAAACACGGGTAGTGTTTTAAGGAACACATTTTAAGGAGTCACAAAAGTCCTTAAATGGAAAGTGTTTTGGGTTACTCACTTTCTAATTTATCTTGCATAAAGTATTTATCCTTTTAGAGCCTCCATGAATTGCTCCATGAAATGGGGATAATGTTTTCTTTACTTTGAAAAATTGTTTGGCTTTATCAGTTAAAATAATAGCAGTGATAATGTTTTAAAAAGTCATGATGCTCTCCACTTATATATCATTATTATTCATAATAACATAATACAAGGTTTTCTTTAAGGTCAAATCATTTTTATAATGTATAACTCAATTATTCCCTACATGCATATAGTCTCAAAAACACTCATAAGACTGACTCTGGCCCTTTGCCAAGAGGAAAGTGTAGAGAAATAAGGACTCCAGGTCATTTTAGATTTTTCACTTGTGCCTGCATCTAGATTAGACTTCACAGAGTTCTTTGAGTTAGCGAAAAACCTGGATAAATGCCAGATCTTCCGGACTCTTTGGGACTAGATCTGGGCAAATTCCCCTTTATAAGCTATTCTTTCCTCTCTCTCCTACTTTACCTTTGTCTGTAACACTCTTAAGCAATAACACAGATAAGTGGGTTGAGGTGGGATAAAGAATGAAAATCATTTTTAATAACCTACTGCCTTTTAGACATAATCTGAACCCCAGATCCTTTCCAGAGGGAGTTATAGAACTAAACATCTCAGTCCTAACTGCTGATTACTAAATTGTTTGGTGTTTCTCTGTATTGCAAATAAATGATTTTATTATTAATAAAATGCAATTTTTTTGCTGTTTATATATTTGGTACCTTGTCTTCTTTTGCCTGTGTGTGTTGAGGTTACATTATTTAGAATCACTTTTTGCTTGTTAATTCACCAAACATGGATCCTTTATCTCCCCACTGATTCTCAGCATTCTATGGGTCTTATTACACATATTGTTTCCTGCACTATCCACCAGCCTCGACAAAGAATAGATGCACAGCTGGAAAAGAGATTATTAAGGAATGTGTTTTTAAATGAACCATAGATTCTACAAGGAAAATAAATCTTCATAAACCATGTGTTCATTTGAGTCTGTAGAATTTTGAACCCTTTTACTCTGCCTTACAAAGAAAAACAAGATCTCTCTGAATGTTTCTGGCAAAGGCAAGTAGCTGTAAGCTGTTATCTATCAGCCTCTGATAAACCTGACACTACCCCAGGTTGGTTATATAATCCACCACTCCCCGGTCCTGGAGACAGTTCCACCTTTAGAATCTGAGTTACGTTATGCTGCCATCAACAAAACCAGCCAGGCAAGATGGTGACCTGGGCAGAGCTAAGATTACAAGAACAGGATCATTTTCTGTTTTGTTTTAACTCCATTGTGAGGATCACAAGTGTCAGGGTTAGAGTCTTTGGTGTTGGGGCTTTTCTGATAACCCCATCACGGCCCAAACTAACTTGTCCTTTCTGGGCTTTATTCCAAGGAACCACCAAAGGATTAGTAGCAGTGGCAACATCTTGACAAAAAGAGTCTTGAACCAGCCTTGGCCAACCAGTGGGACATCTGTGGGCTAGTTAGTCCTGCCTGTGAACCAGTGTAAATGGGTGCATTTTAATTTCCTTTGCCTTCATGACCATGACTAAAACCCTTGGATGTGAAATGTATGGAAGGCATTTGCAGAAGAAGCAGCAGCAGGTCTTGAAATCTAGAACTATTTCCATAGAAAATGAGAAAAGAAAATGCTAAAAACAAAAATGAATTAAGTGAGGAGAGGAAAAAATAATTCTACACCCTGGATGGGGCTTTTTTTTTTTTTTTTTTGCGAATTCTCATGAATATTTTGAAAGCAGATATGACTTTCAGTTTCTTCCTTCCAGCGGGGAAAAAATAATATCCATTTGTACTTTCTATTTTTCTGCTTTTTCTGAAAAGTTTGGCTTAGGCCCTGGGCTCATTCAACAAGGATTGATATGCCTCCAGAATAATAAAGCATAACCAGCATAATATGACTGCTCAATAAAAACAGCTGTGTAGACTTTCAAAGAGACAGTATTGTTTTATGCAAAGGCTTCAGATTTTAAAACAGGTCTACGAATATCCCCAGGGCACTTCTGGGGAACTCAGGAAATAGAGGCCTAAAAAGGTGTGAGCTGGTCAGGAGATGTCAAGGGCTGGGCCTGCTCAAGGTAACCCAATTCCATTAAAATATAACTAGTACATCCTGGATCCTGCAGAATATACCAAGGCTAGCGAAAAAATGAGCCTTGCTCCGATGAAATCTATGGCTTGGTAGCTGGAAGAAGCTGTGGGGTGGTAGAAGGGAATATATTACCCAGGAAATATTTCCAAGAAGTTAGAATTAGACTTAAAGGTTCAATTTGGTCAAGAAGCACACATCTCTGAAAGTGGACTTTCAAAATACCTCAGCCTTTCTGAGAGACCTCTGGATCTTCTTCCTACTGTGATTTCTTTACCTTATCACCATGGAACTCGATTCCTCCCCTTGAGATTCACCTCCCTCACTGAGCATTCCTTGTTAACAGCACCTGGGTCCAATCTTTCATGCCTTCTGGCTCAGCTGCCTAGTAAGAATGGCTATACCTAGTTCTGTGTTTACACACCAAGGGGAGTTTTACATATTTCTTCAGCAGCTGTACATGTTTGAGAAGGTACATCTGCTTGTCTACCTTTCACATAAGATGGTAAATTTATTTAAGAACGAAGACTGTATCCCTTTCCTCCGAATGTCCCACATCTTCCTGTAAAAGTGTTGGATACTTTGCGACCTCATGGACTATAGCCTTCCAGGCTCTTCTGTCCTTGGGATTCTCCAGGCCAGAATACTGGAGTGGGTTGCCATGCCCTCCTCCAAGGGATCTTCCCCACTTAAGGATCAAACTGGAGTCTCGTGCATCTCCCACACTGCAGTCAGATTCTTTACGACTGAGCTATCAGGGAAGCCCCATTGGCTACTTCAGATCAGATCAGATCAGTCGCTCAGTCGTGTCCGACTCTTTGGGACCCCATGAACCGCAGCACACCAGGCCTCCCTGTCCATCACCAGCTCCCGGAGGTCACTCAGACTCGCATCCATCGAGTCAGTGATGCCATCCAGCCATCTCATCCTCTGTCGTCCCCTTCTCCTCCTGCCCTCAATCCCTCCCAGCATCAGAGTCTTCTCCAATGAGTCAACTCTTCGCATGAGGTGGCCAAAATACTGGAGTTTCAGCTTTAGCATCATTCCTTCTAAAGAAATTCCAGGGCTGATCTCCTTCAGAATGGACTGGTTGGATTGGCTACTTAGATATTTATAAATCTACTTTTCTAATGTTAATCAATACTTATCACAGAAACCAAAGTTTGAGTTCTTTTCTATCCTCCAGATTCTAATTCACTCGAATCAACTCTGTGTTAACTCTGAGAGACTTTCTCTAGGGGTGGTGGTCAGACACATTTGACATGTTGGAGACACATAGTCTTGGAGGAAATTGAATCAGTCAGGTCACACCCTTTCCAAAATAATGACTCTGCAGAAAAACCCTCCTATAGGGTTCTAAGAAGAACCTTTCTACTCCCAGAACAGATTAGGCATATTTAATGTTGACATGAGTTTAGTGGGGCGGGGAGGGGGGTATAAATATGATACATATGATCAGTCAGAACTCAGCAAAATTTAGTTCACTTTCTTCTTTCTTGTAAAGGAAGTGTTTACCACACATTGAGTTAAAAGAACTTCATGAACATGAAATAGAGTTCACAGGGAAACAAGGAGTAACCAGTCTGAGCCTTATCCACAATACCTGAACAAAGCTTTGTCAGAGGAAGGCCATTCCTCCTCAGGCTGTTTTAAAGCATGGCTGGACAGCAAAAGAACTCAGCCATACACATTCACCTGAAACTACCACAACATTGTTAATCGGCTATAGCCCAATATGAAATGTTTTTGGTGTTAAAAATATTTTTTAAAAAATTAAAAAAATAAAGTATGACTGGAATTCTTTGATATCTCTCTCCCATCCCCTGTCACCACCACCGAGGTATGAGGTCTGTTTTGTGCCACTTGAATTTGGGTGACTTTCTGACAGGATTGACCAACAGAATAAGCAGAAGTGACTTCCAGGGCTATGTCACAGAAGGTCATGTGCCTTCCATCTTTTCTTTTTGCTGGAAAATACATTCATAAGCCCAGAGCCACCACATCAGAAGTCTCCTGGTGGCCACCGTGCTGCAAGTGAGCTCAAGTCACATGAAAAGCCCATGTGCTGGGATCTGGTTGGTAGAAAACCCTGAGCCAAGCCTTCGAGTCATCTCAGTTCAGATGCCAGACTATAAACAGAGAAGTCTCCAGATGATTGTAGCCTCCAGCAGTCTGACTCAGGCCCAGGTATTCAAATCTCCTTCCCTGGCTGAGACCTCAGACACCCTGAAGCAGAAACAAGCTGTCTCTGCTGAGCCCCTTCTGAATCCCTGACCCACAAAGTACATGAGCAACATAAAATATTATTTGATGCCTCTCTCTTTTCTGCTTACAGGGAAGATTAAAAGGGCAAGTCCATTAAGACTGTGTCATTTCATGCATACATGCTAAGTAACTTAAGTCGTGTCCAACTCTGTGCAACACTATAAACCGCAGCCCGCCAGCTCCTCTGTCCATGGGATTCTCCAGGCAAGAATACTAGAGTGGATTGCCATGTCCTTCTCCAGAGGATCTTCCTGACCCCGGGACGAAACCTGCATCTCTTGCATCTACTGCATTGTTGTGTGGGGGGAGGAGTGTGGAGGGGGTGGGGGGGTGAGGAGTAGGGGGGTGGTTCTTTGCCACTAGCGCCACCTAGGATCCCCAAAGTAAAATGAAAGTATTAGTCGCTGAGTCACGTCCAACTCTCTGTGACCCCATGGACTGTAGCCCACCAGGCTTCTCTCTCCATGGGATTCTCCAGACAAGAATACTAATGTGAGTAGCCATTTCCATCTCCAGGGGATCTTCCCAACCCAGGGATTGAATCCAGGTCTACTGCATTGCAGGCAGATTCTTTTATTAACTACCAAATCCCTCATTTTCATAATTCAGTGGCAAATATTAGGCTATATGTATCATCAGAAGGATGAACATCTAGTTTATGGTTTCTGATACCAGAAACCATAGTCTATATATCTTGTTAAATCACTAAAAAAAGTTCGTCTCCAATGCACAAGTTTATACTGCTTTGCTTCTTTGTTATTACACCAGAGGAACACAGGGAAGTCCTTCCTTTGAGAAACCTAAGAAAGACTCGGAGAAGGCAATGGCACCCCACTCCAGTACTCTTGCCTGGAAAATCCCATGGACAGAGGAGCCTGGTAGGCTGCTAGTCCATGGGGTCACTAGAGTCGGACACGACTGAGCGACTTCACTTTCACTTTTTACTTTCATGCATTGGAGAAGGAAATGGCAACCCACTCCAGTGTTCTTGCCTAGAGAATCCCAGGGACGGGGGAGCCTGGTGGGCTGCCGTCTCTGGGGTCGCATAGAGTAGGATACGACTGAAGCCACTTAGCAGCAGCAGCAGGAAAGACTAGCATTCTTGCTTGAAGTTGGTATGACCTGAAGTGGAAATAGTACCAACTCAGCTTATGAACCACACTCAAGAGATCAGATGTCATAGTCCCTACTCTGGAGCAGATAAGAGAAATAAACAGCAAAATGTGCATCACTGAAATCACAAAAATTTTAGCACTGCTACTATATTGGGCTTCCCAGGTGGTGCTAGTGATAAAGAACCTGCTTGCCAATGCAGGAAACATAAGAGACAAAAGATGTGGGTTCAATCCCTGGGTCAGAAAGATGCCCTATTTTAGCAAGCCAGCTGGGAAAAAATGGTATTTTTTATCTGAAGATACCTGGACTAGAGACTTTCAGAATGTTCACACTTTTCAAATACTGGAAGAAACAGTATTTAGAGTGAGAAAAAGAGGTAAGGTTAGACTTCCCAATGACTCATCAGGTAAAGAAACCACCTGCAATGCAGAAGACACAGAAAACAAGGGTTTGATCCCTGGGTTGGGAAGATCCGGAGGAGGAAATGGCAACCCACTCCAGTATTCTAGCCTGGGAACTCCCATGAACAAGAACAAGAGGGTCTTGGAGGGCTACAGTCCATGGGGTCACAAAAAATAGGACACAATGGAGCAAACACACAGGAGAAAGGTGAAAAATAGGAAAAAAGTATGGCAACATTAATAAAAGACAAACTACTAAATAAGAGTACAGATTTCACTACTCTGACAAATGTTCTGAAAAATCAAATTAAATTTATTACCAGGTGTGCACTATTTCATTGACTAATTATTAATTTAGTTTCTATTTATGTAACATAAATATATCAAACTTAACAAAACAGGCTACAGGCCAAAATGCAATATATTTCAACGTGATTAAAGGACATTTTTATTATGAGGATTAATAATATTTTCACTAAATGGCAGTGACTTATTATTTTTATAAATTTCACTGACCATATTCCAGACACCTGAATTTCAGACACTTGGGATTTCAGTCTTTGGGTTTGGAATGATCAAACTAATTAGTCAGATGACTTGAAGAGCACAACCAAGAACACCCTAACATTAATATATTTGGAATTATTGAGGAAATGGTCATGATCTGGTAAATTTTTATCAGCTATAACTGACCCAAATCTGGTTGCTAACATGGACCCCACTTCTCCTCAGACCCAATTCTGTATCCCAGTTCAATTTCCTTCATTGGTTAAAGTAATTTTAAATCTGATGCATCCGTTTAACAATGAGAAATGGTTCACACATCACTAATTTTTTTCATCCAGGAAGAGAGCATACAGGAGAGATAGATTATACATAGTCAGGTGCTAAGGCTTTCAAGGTTCTTGTCTGCTCCCAGGTTCCTTTCTAAGATGTAGCTCCAACTTCTTCCCAGGGCTTAGAAAAGCTAACTCATAAATCTCTATTAGCAATAGGGAAGACAGTTGAAGCAGTCTGCATACATGTGTGCAAATTGATCACTGTTCCTAGAAAAAGTATTTAAAACACATGGAGCAATGTCATGAAAAATAGGACACCTCTCACCAAGAAGATTCATTTTTCACCCCTCCCTCCCATTTTGCTCTGTGTTGGCAAGATCAAAGAGCCGTAAAGCAAGCCATCGTCAGGGATCCACCTGGAAGCCAGTAGGTTAGCCACCATGTGCCTGAGAAATGCTGGAGAGAGAACAGTCGATAGTCACAGAGGCTTTTTTTTTTTTTTTTTTTTCCTAATTCTAAGCATTTCCACTGAGCCCAGGTATCTTTGCCTTTACAAAATTTAACACTTAGAAATTCAGCGGAAGTTCCTGACATCATAAATCCAGTGTAGAGGGCAAAGTCTGTGCTTTTGACAGTCCTGTTCAATAAATATGTACTATTTTCTGTGAATTTTGAGTAGCTTCATGCTGGTTATATCCAGAGTCCCCTTTTTCATTATTGAAACTTGCTAGCCCTGGTGACTCATAGATAATATGCCACTGACCTTGTCTCCTCATGAATGAATCTCCTACAAACTAATTGGCAAGTAAAAATTTAAATAGTCCTGGATGGGAATGGGAGAGTACACTATGAAATATTTTAAGCATAAAGTTAAACAGCAAGTTGAGCTACAAAACATGTCTTCTGCTTAAATGCCATGTTATTAAATACCTCCCCATCTATTTTTCTCGCTAAAACTTCTATGTTCAGTTCAAAGCTGGTTTGCTATCAACCTGTAAGGTGAACTATAAACTGTCGGTTTGCCTTATTCTTAAATTCATGTGATCCTAAAGATGCCTTTATTATTAAGGCACTTGTAATTATGCCCTTGAAATGTTAATTTGCTAAAACAGTACCTTTATAACCATTTTTCTATAATCACTTGAATGAACATTGATCTATAAAACTGTATTAGTTCTAGTTGGGCATACCTGGAAATGAAAAAGAAATGTGGATTCATTCATATGGTCAGGATTATTTTATTAGGCTACATGCCCTGGTTTTAGAAGTACCATGCACCATGTATTTAAATGATTCCCTTTTCTCTCAAGAGGATAAATCCTTGATTGAAATAACTTCCTCCTTTTTTTTCAATCAGCTCCAAAAGAGAAAGAAACAAATTAAGCACTAGGATCAAATGAATGCTGAATGTAGCAGCTCATAACCACTTCTCAAATTCAGTAGTCTTTGTTGGGAAAAGAGATTGTACAAAGAGAAGAATCAGCTGAAGACAAATAATGGGAGAACTGGACCATGAGTTAATTGCCTAAGGGTCACCTAGGAACCTTGATTAAAAACATTAACATCTTGATGTAACAAATCTATAGGACTTCTCCGTTCCTTTCCCCCAAAACTCCCACAGGTTTTTGGGGGCCTTCTGGTTGCCCTGGTCACAGAAGTTTTTCTTCCTTTAATCAAATCTCCCCTCCCCCCAACTCCTCACTCTCCTGCTTCACAAAAAAAAGAGAGAGAGAGAGAGCCTTTGCTCAGCAGACCAGCTCCACTTTTACTACTCTTTGCTCTGGCCTCCAGCAGCACAGAGCCCATGGTTGGATAGCAGCAGATGCAAGAATTTCCAGGAGAGCTACCTGAAACAGAGACAGACACCCAAAGGCCACAGGCTGAGCAGTCTCTAGGGGATCTGTTTAGGAAGCTGTGACTAGCTATCACAAACATCTGATTCGTATTTGTCTTCCATTCTCTAGTGTTCTGAAGGGTGAGTTCTTAGTGCTCAGGTCAATAGGATAGAGAGGGTCTAGTGTGATGGATGCCTCGGCAATTAGCTTCTGGTCTGAGTCTCGCTCCTCCTAGCAAGTTCCAGTTTTCTCTACTGCTCTTTTCTGTGTATTATTTTTATCCTTTTTTCCCATTCTCATCCATTAAATTGAACAGTTCTAAAGAATTAGAATCTGGATTTGGATCTCCCAAACACACTGGAGCACACTTTTCTGTAATCCGAGTTCTCCAGGGGATAATGACACATCCCTCTGCTCCGATTCTCTACCCAACACCTTGTCCCTGCTAAACCAAAGCCTGAAATCCATTCTTAGAGTTTGCTTTGTCAGTCCAGTCTTCCTCTAGTGTCAGAAGAAGTTGTTGCTGTTATTCAGCTGCTAAGTGGTGTCCAACTCTTTTGTGACTCCATGGACTGCAGCACACCAGCCCTCCCTGTACATCATCATCTCCTGGAGTTTGCCTAAGTTCATGTCCATTGAATCGGTGATTCCATCCAACCATTTATTCCTCTGTTGCCCTCTTCTCCTTTTGCCCTCAATCTTTTCCAGCATCAGGGTCTTTTCCAATGAGTTGGCTGTTCACATCCGGTGGCCAAAATATTGGAGCTTCAGCATCAGTCTTTCAGGGTTGATTTCCTTTAGGACTAACTGGTTTGATCTCCTGGCTGTCCCTCTCAAGAGTCTTCCCCAGCACTGTAGTTCAAAGGCATCAATTCTTTGGAAGTCCGACTTCCTTATAGTTCCAGTCTCACATCTGTCAGAAGATAATATAGAGCCAAATCACCTGGAAAGTTCTCTTTTTTTTTTTGAACCATAGAGATTTCCTTCCCATGGGAGACATATCAGAATGGTTTGGGAGAGCAGAGTGATTTCTATAATTAGACAAAGCTGATCAAGAGGTCCTTATTCTCCTTCTCTTCCCCTTCCTTCACTACACACATCTCCTGGAAATACCCTGAGACTATGCTGAGACAAGAGCCTTAAGCTAAACCTGTGATTACCAAGAGAAGATTGACTAATCAAGTGACATACGTCTTGTTGGTAATGGTTTTTACTCTTTTCCTTCTTATTAAAGCGTGGGCAGGTGAAGAATCACCTTTTAAAATGCATATCTAAATAAAACCTACAGTCATTCTCCATCATCTCAGTGCCTACCAAATCGCTATAGTCACGTCCGACTCTTCGTGATCCTATGGACCATAGCCTGCCAGTCTCCTCTGTCCTGGGGATTTCCCAGGCAAGAATACTGGAATGGATGTCATTTCCTTCTCCAGAAGGTCTTCCCCAATCTCCAGGGGATCTTCCCAAACCAGAGATTAAAACACCATCTCTTACATTTCCTGCATGGCAGTCAAGCTCTTTATCACTAGCGCCACCTAGGAAGCCTAAAGTGAAACTCTAACTTCACACCCTGAAAGCTCATCTACTGCTGTCTCTGCATGTTCCCTATGGTATAATCTTACTCTGTTGAAGGGATTACATGCCACTTGGCACTTTAAGCATGATATCCCTTTGCCTTGAGCTGATCTTCATAGTTAAACATCCTCACTCATCCTCTCATTCGTCATGGTTCACCCAGAGCACCTTGCTCCAGGAATTCTTTGAATTCTTCCAAAGCTGAGTTACATGATCATCTCAGGTTGGCCCACCTTGTAAACCTCTTGGACAACTCTTCTCATCACACAGTATTTAGAGTGAGGAGTCTGGCTCCATTTTGGGGGTGTTTGGCTGCAGATAGCTTTTAAGTCCCACTCTTTGTGTCCCACATGTGGACTAGCAGATAAGAAAGCCCGGTGTTCCTCCTTTGGCACCAGCAGGAGATTCAGACTATGCAAGTTTCTGTCCCTAGGCAGGACCTCCCACTCTGGCCTCACCCCCGACCACAATCAAAACAGGAGCCAGTCTCCTTCCCTTGTTCTCTCAAGCATTTCAGATCTGCTTGAGAGAACAGCTCTGCTCCCCTCAGAGACCTCAATTATGTGAGCAGTAAACCTTTTCCGACCCTCTCCCTGTGTCGGGGGGAGTCAGAAGTCTCAATATCTGAACCAAACTTTGGCTGGAGGGTCCATCTGCCATTGAAAGTGACTATGACAGAGTTGTAATAACTGCTTTTCTTGCCCATCTTCTCCTCTAAACTGTAAGTTATTTGAAGATAAGAAGCTTATGCTATTTATTTATGGATCCCATCTCCCCACTCTAGGCCTCGTTTAGTACCTGGCACAGCAATGGACAGTCACTAAATATTTGCTTGTTGAATAAAGTATGTCTTTAGCTGAATCCCTATTTCCATTAAATAAAAAGCAAGTAAATTATATTTTTATGATTTTAAGGAAATTCGGTATCATTGAATACAACCCAAACTAATGAGGCATATATATTGTAATATATCACATGATATATAGTATCACTGATATATAATATTAGTATAAATATTATATATAATAATAGCTAGTAGCTAGTAGCTCAATCGTGTCTGACTCTTTGCGACCCCATGGACTGTAGCCTATCAGGCTCCTCTGTCCATGGGATTTTCCAGGCAAGAGTGCTGGAGTGGATTGCCATTTCCTTCTCCAGGGATCTTCCTGACCCAGGAATCGAACCCTGGTCTCCCACATTGCAGGGAGACTCTTTACCATCTGAGCCACCAGGGAAGCCCATGTATAATAATATCACATGATATATAAGCATATATATTATATATACAATGAATATATTGCAAAATGTATATTTGCCTGTTATAGCAAAAAAGAAAAAACACACTGAAGGGTTTTTGTTATTGTTGTTTACAGTTGAGTGTTTCAAAAAGAAATTTATTAAGGTAAAATGCTATGCTTTGTGGTCCAGGCTGAGAGGTTATAAGATCACAAGCCCCGGCGGTATTTAAACAGCCATCACTTGGAGATGTCTATTCCAGTCTCCACAGCCTCAGTGTGGTGTGTTAGGATTACCATTGATTTGGATACTTTGAAGAACCTGGAAGCAATCATGGACACAGAGCCAGGTAGCAAATTATTCATACAGTTATTACACATTTCACAATTATTTCAGAAATGCTTTCAGATGAGATGCTTATATTTCAAAGCAGCCAGTATCAAAGTTAAATCTCTACCAGTAGCTGACTTTAATAGCTGCCTACAATACACTTGGATCATCATCTGCATCAATTACAAGGATAATAGGTAAAAACTCTGGTGAACAGGCTACACTGCCTAGTGAAATGAAGCGGTCATCTCCAGCCATCACTGATTTGCACAGACAAGACCCCAGCCCTGCTACCAAGCCTTTTGTAGTTCCCCAGCATATCTCTATTGAGAGAAAATATATGTATTTATTTAAGCTGGGCTGGGTCTTCACTGTGGCACAGGCTTTCTCTCATTGAAGGACATGGGGGCTTCTCTCTAGTTTCAGCACATGGGCTTCTCTTGTTTCAGGGCAAGACCTCTCCTTGCAGTGCATGGACTTCTCTACTTGTGGTTCTTGGGCTAAGTTGCTCCACGGCATGTGGGATCTTAGTTCCCAGGCCAGGGATTGAACTGGCATCCCCTGTACTGGAAGGGGGACTCTTAAACACTAGGCCACCAGGCAAGTCCTGGAAAAAATATATTGTTCTATGATGTAACTTTCTACGCTCCTGTCCATCTTCCTGCACTCTCGTGTATTATGAAAGACAAGACTGCCTCTGGCACCCTGCTGCATCTCCAGCCCTTAGGGAGATGCTCGCCAACTGGGCTATGTTATGACTTCCTTGGGCTCTGGGCACCATATCCTTTGTGGACTCTTCTCTCGCCAAAATAATGTGTAAAGTGATGCTTTATGACTATGTTAATAGAAAGAGGAATTCTATATGAAAATATTTTCTTGGACGTAAAAATTCATCTTTTTCTTGTGATTATAAAAGCAATTAGAACACTTTTCTGGGCTTCCAACAGTATTGTTGATGTTAGTGCCCCATGGGTCAATTGGCCCTGCTCTTCATATCAAAGGCACTCTATTTTACATATGGCAATGTATATGTTTCCGTCCTGCTGTCTCCATTCATCCCACCCTCTCCTTCCCCCACTGATTCCTCAAGTCTGTTGTCTCTGTGTGCAGCTCCTTTGCAAATAGGGTCATCAGTACCATCTTTCTAGATTCCATATATATGTGTCAATATGTCACACTTGTTTTTCCCTTTCTGACTTACTTCACTCTGTAAATAGACTCTAGGTTAATCCACCTCATTAGAACCAACTCAAATGCATTCCTTTTTATGGCTGAGTAATATTCCATTGTGTAAATGTACCATAGCTTCTTTATCCATTCCTCTGTCAATGGACATCTAGGTTGCTTCCATGTCATAGCTATTGTAAATATTGCTGCAATGAACATTGGGGTACATGTATCTTTTTTCAATTATGGTTTTCTTAGGATATGTGTTCAGTAGTAGGATTGCTGTGTCGTATGATAGTTTTATTCCTAGTTTTTAAAGGAATCTCCATACTGTTCTTCATCGTGGCTGCATCAATTTACAGTCCCCAAAACATTGTAGGATAGATTCTTATTCACATGAGGCAAAGGGCAATGTCAGGCTTTGGGTAACCCTCCAGCTTGAGTAATCCATGTGAGTTCTTTGCACATACCAACTAGAGTATTATCTTAGGTTTACAGCACTGATGATGGCCGGGTGGTGCTGACACCTTTTATCAGTGTGCCCCTCCCTGCCCATGCTGGCACCCGGGATGGTCACCCCACAGCCTCCAGGGCCCTACATCACGTGGCAGGCAGTCCTCCAGGGCAGCCACACCTATCTCTGCCTGGAACATTCACTGTTCCCAACACCCACAGGCCCTTCCCATCCATGTAGTGACACTGTGCTCTCAGGTTGATCTTACGCCAGATAACGAACACATTTTCCTGGTTGGAATCACTTTTCTCACTCCACCCATAGCTCCTCTGTGTATCCTTCCTGCTGGTGACCATGTGTGACCAGAATATGAATTATTGTTCACATTTCCTGTGGACTTTTAAAATGATTCGCATTTGTGGTCATAAGCCCTGAAACCAAGTAACAACCTTTGAGAGAAACTTTCAGTTCAGTTCAGTCACTCATTCTTGTCTGACTCTGCGAGCCCATGGTCTGCAGCACGCCAGGCTTCCCTGGCCATCACCAACTCCCAGAGCTTACTTGTCCATCACCAGCTCCCGGAGAGAAACTTTGGAAGCTGGTATTTGTGGGCCATGAGAATGCAGTGGGATGCCTGAAATAGGCAATGAATAATGATGAGGACCAGCTTCATATAAATACGGTAAGTGAGAATTTCAGAGGCAAACAGATCAACACCATTTTAATACAAACAGGATCCAAAGAGTCTCTGTACTGTGGGTGATAGTGCCATTGTGACCTTATTCTCATGGTGGGAATTATTACACTTAACAATTAAGAACAAGAAGAGATGATGCCTGGTTCTGAACAGAAACAGATAATGTCTGAACACCACATAGAACCTCTCTGTTCTTCGATTGAAGAATCCGTAAATACACAAGTCCTTCTTCTCTACTTTTCAGTCTAAATCTTCACTGATAAGGCACTCATGAATGGTGTAATCTTTTTTTTTTTATTTTGTTAAATAGTCCTGCAGTGCAACAGACCTGGATTCAATCCCTGGGTCAGGAAGATCCCTTGAAGAAGGGAATGGTAACCCACTCCGGTATTCTTGCCTAGGAAATCCCACGGACAGAGAGGTTTAGGGGGCTACTACAGTCCATGGGGTCACAAAGTGTTGGACACAACTAAGAAACTAACACTTTTACTTCTCTATAGAAATAGGTCATGCAAAAAAATTAAATTTGCAGGCCTGGGGCTCCACACACCCTAGGGTATTTTCAGGTTTTGGGTTTTTTTTATTTTTCTGATTGAGGAAAACCAGCTGGAGGACCATCCCTTGTTTCCAAGTAATATATTTCTGCAAGTAGGCCAATCACATGATTTTTACCTTGACTTTACACAAATTCCAAGGATTAGGAGGGACCATGTAATCAACACATCAAAGTTGCTTTCCCCCACACCCCACAAACACACACACTCACACTTACACACACTGCTAGTGACACGTCTGCTTCAAGCCTCCAGGCCCCAGCACTTCATCATTTTCACAGGACTTGCTAGAAACACCCCCATACAACAGCAGCTCTTTGAAGAATTATAGTGAAACTCAAGCCTTATTGAAAAGATTGGAAAACTGTGCTCCCCCAGTAATGAGAAAATACTTTCTTTTCCAGGTGTCACTAGAAGAAATTTAGTCATCATTATAGTGAAGTGGCTCAGTCGTGTCCAACTCTTTGCAACCCCATGGACGGTAGCCTACCATGCTTCTCCGTCCATGGGATTTTCCAGGCAAGACTACTGGAGTGGGTTGCCATTTCCTTCTCCAAAGTCATCATCATAGTTGATCCATTTTCAGAGAATCAGGGGTGGGTCTCTTTATTATGTTACTATTAGCAGAAGCAAGCACTTAAATGGAAGGGAGAGAATTTTTAGATCAAGAACAAAATACCATCTTTTTCAACAGTGCCTGAACAAGACCTTGATAAAATACCACCATTTCTGATACTTCCCATCCCACATTTTTTTCATTCACAGTGAAAAGAGCAATATGTTAGTCAAGACAAAACTCAAGAACACAGCTGTTTAAAAATAAGAGTCTGACCCGATGAAAAGAGTCAGAACACATAAAGGAAACATATGCTGGTGTTTATGAAATTACACTGGATGATTTTATGGAAAGACAAATAATGTGATAAGAAATAGGAAGGGGGAGCTGACGGCTTGTTAATTAGCAGACTCCAGAAGCACTCTGCAAATGTCTTCAGAACAATGGAGGTCCGCTATAATGTTTTACATGAATTTTGTTTGATAGCAGGGTGCATGCTACCTCATATTTCTGATTCTAAAATCCAGTTGATTATTCCAAATAAAATGAATATATTTTTCGTAATCCTTGGATTTCCAACTACCCTTAAAGTATCGAGTATCGAGAAAGGGGGACTAAATCATTTGCCCCATTATTCCTGAATAAGTAGAGTTGATAAGATAAAACATCAGCAAAGAATAATAATAGAACTGCACGTAGTGTATCAGGCAAAGGACTTACAGTTAAACGGCAGAAGAGACTTAAAGAAATCAGAAGCTGGGCTTGTTTCTAATGATGACATTAAATAGAGAATCAAGAACTTCCATAGGTAAGAAGAGTTATTAATGGATTTTTGCGAGAGTGAAGAAAGGATGATATAAGAACCAAGATGTGAGAGGCAGGTATAAGAACTTTGTTTACTATGAGTTAGGCTGTCCAATGCCAGATACCATGAATTCACAGAAGAACAGATCAAACTTTGACTCTCAGGGAGCTTATAATAACTGTAATAGTGTGGTTCTAGACTAAAGTCATGTACAGATGTGAGAGTTGGACCATAAAAATGGCTGAGTGCCACAGAATTGATGCTTTCAAATTGTGGTGCTGGAGAAGACTCTAGAGAGTCCCTTGGCCTGAAATGAAATCAAATCAGTCAATCCTAAAAGAAACCAATCCCGAATATTCATTGTAGGGACTGATGTTGAGACTGACGTTCCAATACTTTGGCCACCTGATGCGAAGAACTGACTCACTGGAAAAGCCCCTGATGCTGGAAAAAAATGAAAGAAGAAGAAGAGGGCAGCAGAGAATGAGATGGTTGGATGGCATCACTGACTCAATGGACATGAACTTGAGCAAACTCCAGGAGATAGTGGAGGACAGGAAAGCCTGGTGTGCTGTGGTCCACGGGGTCACAGAGCTGGACAGGACTTAGCAACTGAACAACAATAGGCTGTCCTTCTATGAGGACCTGAGAATGTGAGTAGTAGTAAGATCTCTAAACCTAAATAATAGAAACATAAAAGGGTGGAAAATAATTTAGAGATAATCTGGTCAAAAATGTCTGTGGTGGCAGCACAATACCTCCTCAAAGATGTCTACATCCCAATGCCCTGAACTTGGAGAAGGCAATGGCTACCCACTCCAGTATTCTTGCCTGGAGAATCCCATGGACGGAGGAGCCTGGTGGGCTACAGTCCACGGGGTCGCAAATGGTCAGACATGACTGCACGACTTCACTTTCACTTTCTTTACTTAGCACAAGGAACTTGGAGATGTGATCAAGAATCTTAAGATGGGAAGAGTACCCTAGAATATCCAGGTGGGGCCTTATAAAAGGGGGGAAGGCAAGAAGGTAAGAGTAGAGCCAATGATTTTTGTGATCTATTTCTTATACCTTTTCCAGAATGTCATCTACTGGGAGCATCCAAATGCAGCCTTCTTATTACCAAAAGCCAGCAGTTTCAATAGCATCTTCAGATCTCTCTCCTACTCTTACCTTCTTGCTTAATATGTTAAGGAGCAAAACATGACTCTTCAAAATACAGGATAGTTACTTTTCTTTAAATGTATATGTTATACAGAAAGTGAAAGTGAAAGTTGCTCGGTAGTGTCCAACTCTTTGTGATCCCATGAACTATACAGTCCATGGAATTCTCCAGGCCAGAATACTGGAGTAGGTAGGTAACCTTTCCCTTCTCCAGGGGATATTTCCAACCCAGGGATTGATCCCAAGTCTCCTGCAATGCAGGCAGATTCTTTACCAGCTGAGCCACAAGTGAAGCCCAAGAATACTGGAGTGGGTAACCTATCCCTTTCTCTAGCAGATCTTCCCAACCCAGGATTCAAACTGGGGTCTCCTGCATGGCAGGAGGATTCTTTACCAAGTGAGCTACCAGGGAAGCCCTATGTTATACAGAAGCCCCAGAACTTTCTCTTTAAAATCTGAATTGAATTTTCCCTTTAAAATTCAGTAGGCTGAGCAGTAAATAACAAACATCACTAACTCAAAGTGGTAATATAACTGAAGCCCACCTCTACCCTCTGGAAGCCCAATACTAGGTGGCAGAGAGAGGATTCAGCAAAGAAGGGGCTTCAAGCAGTTTCTCATCCTCCATCGTCCCTCTTGCCTTATTTGGAGCATGCTTTAGAAGCCCTCATTTTAAAGCAAAGAAAAGGATTAAGGAACCATGCCCTGAGTTCCTATTGGGTGGACAATGCTCCATTAGACACAAAATAAGGCTGGAGTTACTTGGGAAACAGGGTTCCCACATTCAAGTCCCTGTGACGCAGAAAACATAAATGTGTCAACTACTTCCAATGGATTAACGCAAAAAAAAATCAATATCCTGTTTTCCTGAACCACAGAAGTACTAATTGCCTTTAAGTGAGTAATATGTTTCAGTGACTTCCGATGAGCTAATAGCCTCCCTTTCCTTCTTAGAAGCCTAACATAAGGCAGGAATGGGAAGGAGCCTCTGTTTTTATTAAGATTGCTTTAAGAGGGTAAAATGTACGCCATGCATGCTCAGTCAAGTCTGCTTCTTTGCGACCTCATGGAGTGTATCCCTCCAGGCTCCTCTGTTCATGGAATTTTCCAGGCAAGAATACTAGAGTGGATTGCCATTTCCTTCTCCAAGACATCTTCTTGACCAAGGGATCATACCCGCATCTCTGGTGGTTCAGTGGTGAAGAATCCGCCTGCCAACGTAGTAGATGCAAGAGACATGGGTTTGATCCCTGGGTCAGAAGGGACCCCTGGAGCAGGAAATGGCTGTTCACTCCAGTATTCTCACCTGGAAAATTCCATGAACAGAGGAGCCTGGAGGGCTACACTCCATGGGGTTGCAAAGAGTCGAACATGACTGAGTAACTAAACAACAACAAAATGTGTGCCCTGAAGATAATAAATAAAGTGAGGACAGAAAAAAAACGAACAACAGAAATATAAAATATAACTCAAAAGTGGGAAAGGAGCTAGCAACTCTGGAAACATCAGGTACTGAAAATCATCAAAGAATGTGTCCACGGGTCCCCACCACCCCTGCCTTCCTCAGTATACAGCCAACACAAACAGGTGCTTGTTATTTTCCAGTCCCTGCTATAATCATTTTACATGGACTATCTCATTTAAACAATTGAATTCAATGAGTGTTATTCACGTTCTATGTCTTAGATGTGGAAACAGAAGCACAGATAGTTTAAGCAGCTGGTGCAAAGTCACACAGCTTTTAAGAGACACCATGAATATTTTAAAATGGATGAGGGTACAAACAGTGAACCACCTCTCAGCCACCATCCTCTGGTCCACTTTGGCTTCTTTGCTTAAGGCTTCCCATCTTCTAATGGCCTTAGTGAATGCTGATGGTGAGGGTGAGGAGTCCAGGTAAACCTTTTACCAGTAATTCCAATACACGGATCTTGAGCATGCTCTCCTGGGAGGATGCTTATGAGTGGATATGAAGAGAATTACAGCAACAGTAGAGTGCACTGGAGATGCTGCCGGAAATCCTACCAGATGCTGTGACATTGTCAGACAGCACTGACTGATCTCATGTGCGTCATCTGGAGAGATGCTGTGAGTGCAAGAGAGGAACAGAGGATGCCTATGCCAGTTGGATAGATGACACAGAACAAAAAGGTACAAATGATGATTTTTACAGTACTTTCTAGAAGGCGATGAGCCACATTGCAAATAAGCATGTTATTACATGAATTGCATATGATATACAGGAGACAAAAAGTATCAGCCACTCCAATTGCTGAAGTTAAGAAAAGTAAAGAGCTTCCCTGGTGGCTCAGTGGTAAAGCATCTGCCTGACAACTGAAGGAGAGACAGATTCAATCCCTGATCCAGGAAGATCCCACATGCCACGGAGCAACAAAGCCTGTGCACCACAACTACTTAGCCCGAGCTCTAGAGCCCAGGAGCCGAAACCACTAAGCCCACGAGCCATAACTACTGAAGCCCACATACTCTAGAGCCCGTGTTCCTCCGCAAGGGAAGTTACCACAATGAAGAGTCTGCCCACTGCAACTAGAGAAAAGTCCTCACAGCATTGAAGACCCAGAACAAAAATTAAATAGATAAATTATTTTTAAAAAAGAAAAAGTCAAGTTACGGGATGTGAGGCAAGCTTTCTTTTCTTTTTTTAAAGTTATCCAGCTGGTTAACATCAGAGCCAAGAAGAGAAATCAAATTTCCTAACTTAGAGTTTATTGCTCTTTCCATAACCCTGTGCTACAATGTCTAATAAACAACGTCAAGTTTTCATTATCAGCATCTAAATTTCATATGAGCCGTAGGCCGTGCAGCCTATGGCTTTTAGATTTCTTTCTCTCCATCTGTGTGAAGTTGCTAATTACCTGCTGTCAATGGAAACAACCCTTGTGGGCAGCTGAAGAAATGGATTGGAAACATGGGTTTGAAGTCACAAAAACACAGGTGTTGCTTTGTTCAATTAAAGCCTAATAAGAAACTTCGTGGGATGAAAGGGTGGGGGATGAGAAGGGAAAAATGACGTCATCCTCAGCTAGACTCGTCGGAGAAAGGAGAAAAGCAAGAAAATAGCTTCCTGAGCGCTTCCTAAAAGAGAATTTGTAAAGCTGAGGATATATGGGACTAAATTTTGTCCATGGAGCAATTTGTGTTTCAGAAAAATAATTTCTGAAAGATTTCCCATTTTTTCCATCTCCAAAAAACATAAATAGGAAGTTGTGGTGATTAAAACGAAAGAAAAGATTAGATGCTGATTGAAGCAGCCAACAAATTATAAAATTAAGGGATTTGGGGGGTTTCATGGTTTTGGAGGGGAGCCAAAGAGATAAGTTCCATTTAATATTTAAAGGTTAATATTCGCATACTGTAAAACAGTGTACTCTAGTAGGCACTTCACCTGGGCTACCATATTCAGCACTAAGAATGTCTTTTGGAAAAGACTCTGATGTTGGAAAAGGTTGAGGGAAAGAGAAGGGGGTGACAGAGGATGAGATGGTTGGATGGCATCACCAACTCGATGGACTTGAGTTTGAGCAAACTCAGGGAGATAGTAAAGAACAAGGAAGCCTGGCGTGCTGCAGTCCATGGGGTTGGCAAAGGGCTGGACACAACTTAGCGACTAAACCACAATAACAAAGAATGTTTTTTTGGTTTGTTTTTAATAATGATAATATAATTTTCAGACGCCTTATACACAATAGGCAATGTTTCCAAATTAAAATATATCATGGACTATGGACTCTTATTCCCATTAGGAATTTCATTCAATACAAAATACCAGCGACATTTGTTTTGATTACTTATTTTGCACACACTCCAAGGCAAGGAATTCTCAGGCCCGGAAGAATATATGGAGACACTCTGGAGAGAAGCTTTACTTAAAACTGCATGAGGCTCTTCGTGCTCCTGCCATCCCCATCATCTTTAAATCCAGGTACAATTGTAGTAGGAATTTGTTCTTTAAAACCCTGCAGCAATATTTCCCTTCATTTCCATGACAACAGCTCCCTATCAACTTCTGAAGGAACTTGCCTGTATTGTAAACAAAGCTCTCTTGGCAATTGGCCTATTTTCTTTCTCTATCTCATCTTCCATCTGCTCAAAGGCTTTGCTTCAAAAAGAAATAGGTTGCAGGTGTGTACTTTTTCTTCACCCCCCCCCCTCCCTATTTGTTTCTGAAAGAGGTCGATCTTGGAGATTAAAATTCTCTTCGCTAGGACATAAAGAGCTCTCTGAGGAGACGAGTACCTGTGTGTACCTGTGAACCAGTATTTGGAGCCAATCAACAGCAAGCTTCCGTGGTTCCCTGTCATCCAAGTCCCTTCAGCAATAGGAAGCTGACTAATACGTTTCATGAGGTAAATTCGCAGTGCAGGAAAAAACCCAAGAACTATGTAGTGCCAGCCAACAATGAATCAGAAATACTTTTTTTCCCCAAGATTTTTTAATGAAAGATTAAAGTGTCCATTACAGACATAATTTAATGACAGAAACAGGTGAGAAATTTTAAAAAAATTTTTTTAGACTTTATTGAATTTGTTACAATATTACTTCTATTTTAGGTTTTTGGCCCCAAGGCATGTGGGATCTTAACTTCCTTAACTTAACTTCCTGAACCGTATCCCCTGACTGGAAGGCAAAGCCTTAACCACTGGACCGCAGGGGAAGTCCTGAGAAATTTTTTAAAATAAATTTTTTTGAAAAAAAAAAATAGTTTCATATGTTTAGCTTGAGGTTCCATGACCTCAAAATGGCTACAGTTTTATCCTCAGGGCTTGGAATATGGGTCAGTTATTTGTTCAATACCATAAATATGACATTTTCATAAGTTCATTGACTGACACTCTTAAATCTTTTTTTATTCAGTATCCCAGCTATTCGATCAAGTGAGTACCAGTATAAACATAATTATATAGTGTGATCAGATCAGATCAGTCGCTCAGTCGTGTCTGACTCTTTGCGACCACATGAACTGCAGCACGCCAGGCCTCCCTGTCCATCACCAACTCCCGGAGGTCACTCAGACTCACATCCATCGAGTCAGTGATGCCATCCAGCCATCTCATCCTCTGTCGTCCCTTCTCCTCCTGCCCCCAATCCCTCCCAGCATCAGAGTCTTCTCCAATGAGTCAACTCTTCGCATGAGGTGGCCAAAATACTGGACTTTCAGCTTTAGCATCATTCCTTCCAAAGAAATCCCAGGGCTGATCTCCTTTAGAATGGACTGGTTGGATCTCCTTGCAGTCCAAGGGACTCTCAAGAGTCTTCTCCAACACCACAGTTCAAAAGCATCAATTCTTCGGCGCTCAGCCTTCTTCACAGATACTAAGTATCAAAAAAAAAAAGTCTAACAAGAAAAAGAAATATATTTCTTTCAACCAAACACCAAATTTGAAGAGAGACAACTGCAGAGAGTGTGTTTGGCTAGTATTTTAGAGAGGTTTGATGCATATAAATCACGGTCTCAGGTCTCCACTGAAAATGTTGTATTGTTTGCTTGTTTTGCTTTTAATTTTTCTCAGAGTTTGCGGGAGGGACCATATCACTGGTAATATCAGAAGAAAGAGCTTTGAAAGCTCCAGTTTGGGAAGTTCAAGGGGCCTTCTTTTAGATGTATTTTCAAGTCTTTATCTCATTTGTCACATCGTCTAACTTTGATATGTGTAATTACATAACTTTGTATTCATATTATAAGGAGAACATTCACTGTAGCTGTGGAAACAAACAATAAACAATAAAAAGAGTCCTTTCAGCTTTCTTGAACATATCCTGCCTATTATCCAAACGTCAAGTGACAAAAAAAAATGATAATTATTCAAGACAAAATAGGTTCAACAATGTATATCTTGGAAGGTTTCAGAGGTGCTTAGTTTATCATGGAAAGAAAGATTATCTGGGGTTTATCACTTAGCTCTGATGCTTAGTAACTATGTCCTTAGACAAGGTACTTACATTCTCCAAATCCGTTTTCATGTGTAAGTTTCCCACACCCAGAAGGTGCACAGTACTTCTCTTCGCAATCCTGTTACTGTCTAGAGAGAGAGTACCACTGTGGTCAGAATCATCTCAGAGATTGGAATCCAGTGTAAAGTTAGCTGTTTTTTGTTTTTAATTAAAATGTCCAATATTGTTTTATTAAAAAACAAGTTCTTGGGACTACCCTGGCAGTCCATGATGAAGACTCTGCACTTCCAGTACAGGGGATGTGCGTTGGATCCCTGGTCAGGAAACTAAGATTCCAAAAGGCTTGCAGCCAAAAAATTAAAAAAGCCAACGGGAACAAAAAAAACAAATTACAAGTGTGGTAACACTCTTCACAGATACATCATCAAAAATGGGCGTGTGCATGTTAAGTTCCTTCAGTCGTGTCCGACTCTATGCAATACTATGGACTATAGCCCACCAGGCTCCTCTGTCCATGGGATTCTCCAGGCAAGAATACTGGAGTGGGTTGCCATGCCCTACTGCAGCGGATCTTCCCAACCCAAGGATCAAACACATTCCTCTTACATCTCCTACACTGGCAGGTGGGCTCTTTAGTGCTAGTACCACCTGGGAAGCCCCCAAATCTGGCTGCCTACTGGCAGACAGGTATAAGAGATGAACTATCTTGGAAAGCTCCACCTCCCTCCACAGCTGTCCTCTCTTGCTTTTACGTGCACTGCTTAACCTGTTGATAGCTTTCAAAGTTGCCTACTCTGTTCTCCTTCAATGTGTTCTCACCTGACTTTCTGCTAATGGTGGCTAAATTCATAGCTGCAAAGGCATTCAGGAAAAGCGTCTTACAGAAAACTTCTCTCTAGGGTTTGTAAATTAACCTGAAATCTCTAGAAGATGCCTGGATTTGTGCTTTTTGTGCATCTTCTCACTTATACCTATATTCATTTAATCATCCTGAAGTAGGTATTGTCCTCTGCCAGTTTATACTTAGGGCCCAAACTGCCTGATACAGAATGTGACACTGAGAACGTCTCTAGGAAATGAATGTACTAAAATGAGTTGAACTAAATCAGAAGAAAAGGGAAGAGCAATTCGGTCAGGCATTTGCAAAGCCTCTTTAGTTGGAGGAACCAGAGAAAAACAAGATATCAAAAAAGGAGATACAAATAAAAACACCGCCTCCAGGTTTAGGCGCCTGGAGTTACAGAGGTGTTTTAAAGCCGTCAGTGATGAGGCAGTGGCATCCGTTGGACTTTCTTGCTCCATTTCTTCATTATTTTTTTTTTAATGAGCAGCCAAGTTTTCAGAGCTTATCTGGATTGTGATGCTGCAAAAGAAATGACCTTCCTCTTCTCTCACTGTAGACCTACTACATCATTGTAAAAACTGTGACCAATTATTATTCTCATATCAAAATGAGATATGACCTACCCCTGGGGCAGGTCAGGGGCTCCTGTATAGAGATAAAATCTCTCTTCCTCCTTCTTCTCTATTGTCCTTCTTCCCTCTTTTCTGCTCCTTCCCTCCTCCAATGACTATGCAGGGCATTCTTTGCTCTGAAAAATATTTGGTGCACATGTGTAAAATGCGAGAACAGGACTAAGAGCAGAAAGTATTTTGGCCTTGGGTTGAGTCCATCAACATTCCTTGAGTATTCCCTGAATGGCCAAGTCTCTCCTAGACCCCAGTATGGGGGGAGGACACTATACCTCCCGAGCGGTGTGTGTCAGTGCCTCAGTCATGTCCGACTCTTTGTGACCGCATGGATTGGGAACCACCAGTCTCTTCCGTCCATGGGGATTTTCCAGGCCAGAATATTGGAGTGGGTTGCCATTCCCTTCTCCAAGAGATCTTCCTGACCCAGGGATCAAACCAGGTCTCCCACATTGCAAGCAGACTCTGAGCAACTAGGGAAGACTATCCCAAGCAGGCATCCACTACATTGGAGAGACTGAAACAATCACCCCAACAGAAGTTGCCAGCAACAAGATTTCAACTCAGGTGAATGAATTCTGTGTGGCCTGGTACACGAGGGCACAGTACAAGAACTAATTCAAGGAGGCTTCATGAAGAACAGAGAGATGTTTTTGAGTTTGATTTTGAAGGAGAAGGATCTAGATCATCAGAAGGGAACAAAGAGGTGAAATTCCTATAGAGAAGTATTTTTTCTTTGCATAGTATAAGTGTTTTCAAAACCTACGACAACTTGGGGAAAAACTAGTCACCTCTGAACCTGATACAATCACTGTAGCTCAGTGGAAAACATAGTAAACAAGGACAACCAAAAGAATGACTTCCCTTATCCCTTTTCAAGGTCAAACAGGGGTGCTATCCCTGGTACACCAGAGAAATGTGAACACATTCATGCAAAGAGCAGCAATGGGATATTTAAGATGGATAACCAGCAAGGACCCACTGTATGGCGCATGGAACTCTGTCCAATGTGATGTGACAGTCTGGATAGGAGGGGAGTTTGGGGGGGAATGGATACACATATGTATGGCTGAGTCCCTTTGCTGTTCACCTAAGACTATCACAACGTTGTTTGTTAATTGGCTATATCCCAATAGAAAATAAAAAGTTTAAAAAGACAAACAAACAAAAAAACCAAGAACAGCAATGGGCTCAACAAACCAGTCAGTCCTAAAGGAAATAAACCCTGAATATTCATTAGAAGGACTGATGCTGAAGCTGAAGCTCCAATACTTTGGCCACCTGATGGGAAGAGCTGACTCGTTGGAAAAGACCCTGATGCTGGGAGGGATTGGGGGCAGGAGGAGAAGGGGACGACAGAGGATGAGATGGTGGATGGCAAACTCATATCCATTGGGCAAGCTCTGGAAGATGGTGATGTACAGGGAAGCTTGGAGTGCTGCAGTCTATGGGGTGCAAAGAGTCGGACACAACGGAGCAACTGAACAACAACATTAAGAACCACGTAGCAGCAATCTTCTTCAAACTGAAACCTCTTAACCTAAACTACAAATTATTCATTTTGATATTAGCCTTTTTGTAAGCTTCCCTCTGCTACATAAAAGAATTCAGTACTGTGGTATACCATTAACTATTTTTTTTACTTATATACTATAAAAATATCACACACATTCCTTTAGATAAAAAATGTAGACAGTGTTCCATTTATTAGGAAACTTATGTGAAGGTGCAAAAATAAATTCACACCGGCTCAAAATCTGTGCTTTGAGTGTTTTCACTTCTTTTTGGTTCAACACCTGCTAGTCTGGTCTTGTGTCTCTTTCACTCGCTCAGATAGTATTTCACCGCTTAGAGGCCTTTGAAAGCCAACAGATAAAAAACACTCTTTGGTCCCTTGCCTTTCAATAGAATAACCTGAAACTTCTTATCATGAAGGCCCAGGCAGACCATAATATTGGGGAGGGGCTGGGAGTTCCCAGCCTAGTTCCATGTATAATTTGGTTTCTTTTAAACAAAGAATGGATTAAATTGAACCCAAAGTCATGCCTCAAATAATTTTTTACAGCCATGTCTATGACCTGCCTAGGTTGTTCCATCTTCCTCACTTCAAAACTTAGCTCTCTGTTTCTATCACAGCATATGCCTGCACATGCATGACCCATACAGGAGCCCTGGCTAGACATCAAGGCATCAGAGGCTCTCTTTCAATGAAGTCTACAGTGAGGTTGTGTAAACATGCATTTGAAGAGCTGGACGAAGGGGCTTTTAAATAGCCCTGAACAACTTGACCAGCCCAAGAGTCAATTCAGCAGTGACTAAGGCACACCCATGGGTGGTCAGAGAGGGCATGAAATGATCTTGTCGTGCACACCCATATTATGTGAGACGTCTGCAAAGCAATTTTAGGAGAAAACCATTAGTCCTGCTGAAAGAGCTTTGGTTTTCAAATATTAACAAACAAACGTGTGTGTGTGTTTAAAGGATTTCTCTCTAAGAACATAATATTTACTTTGCATGTTGTAATTTGCAAGAGACTGGTGCTTAGAAAACTATTGCTTTAGAGACTATGACTTTCAACGGACACAGCAATTATTCACCATACATGGTCCACGAATTTGCATATTGTCGGTGTTCATTCTTTGTTGAATGAGTGAGTGAATGAGTAAATGAATGAATGAATGAACGTTATTGCCCTGCTACTCAAACTGAGGAACTCAGCAGCACCATTGACATAGGTGAGCATGAATATACTGACAGAAACTAACATACAGTTTTCTCCTTCTGAGCACACACGTGGGCTTTCCTACTGGCTCAGTGGTAAGGAATCTGCCTTTAATGCAGGAGATGTTTGATCCTTGGGTCAGGAAGATTCCCTGGAGGAAGAAACGGCAACCTACTTCAGCCTTCTTGCCTGGAAAATTCCATGGACAGAGGAGCCTGGCAGGCTACAGTCCATGGGATCACAAAGAGTCGAACCCAACTAGCACACACAGGACTAAGCACACAGGTAATCTGTCATGGTCAATTATATCTCTGGCATGGCTGGCAATGCCACTCTGACTGGCCAGTGGCAAGTTAATTAACTTCTCTTTAGTTCTATGTCTATTTTTGCAGCTTGGAAACGAAAATACAGGCTGGTCATCTTCCTCAGAACCAGGGTGAAGCTAAAGGAGACACTGCCAGACGGAATGACAGAAGCCACCACAATGGAATCATCTGAATAAATCCATAGAGACTGAAAGGAAAGAGGGTGGTGGCCAAGGGCTGGGGCCGGAGGTTTGGGAGGGAGGGTTGGGGAGTCACTGTTTAATGAGTACAAAGTTTCTTTGGGGCTGATGAAAACATTCCAAAGTTAAATAGAAATGGTGCTTGCACAATATTATGAATGTACTAAATGCCAGCAAAGTGTGCACTTTTAAATGAGTAACTTGGGGGGGCTTCCCTGGTGGTCTGATGGAATAGAATCCACCTGCCAATACAGAGGACACAGGTTCGATCCCTACTGCGGGAGGATCCCATGTGCCCATGGAGCTTAGTTAAGACTGTCCACCACAACTACTGAGCCTGAGAGCCACAACTGCTGAGCCCATGCACCAAAGCTACTGAAGCCCGTGTGCCTAGACCCTGTGCTCCATAACAAGAGGAGCCACTGCAATGAGAAGCGTGTGCACTGCAACTAGAGAGTAGCCCTTGCTTGCTGCAACTAGAGAAATCCTGTGCACAGCAATGAAGACCCACCATAGCCAAAAAATAAATTAATTATTCTAAAAAAATAAAAATCAATGTCACGGTTCAGCTCAACAACAAAAAAATTATACCTTAATATTTAGAATTCTAAAGCGTGTTTTGGCCGAGGGCTGTGAAAAGAAAAGTATGGTGAATGTTATCTCTCTACGAGTTTCAAAAGGACATTTTCCTATGTGTTTACAGAGAACCAGAGGGGATAACAACATCAGATATAGTGACAGCCTGGCAAAGTAACACTGATCTGAGTGAGGACCTGAAATCACGGCAGATTTTGTGAGTTAGTCGTATAGATTATTTACCGGCAGTTGAGAAACTACCTCCTCGATCGTTTAAAAAGAAAACTCACTAATATCCATATATCATGTAGAATAACATTGTTGAGCAATATTTGGGATTATAGTCTCTTTACACATAGTCTCTGAAAGCGAGATTGCTTTACGACAAGCTCAGCTGTCACAAGGATATTTGAATTTCACCAATCTTGCTCTTCAGTAAATCACCAAATATTTATGGAGCTCTGCTCTACATTGCATATGCCCAGTACCGCTGCCAGACTCTAAAGGGTGATAGAAAACGACAAAACAGGATTTTATGTCCATTATTTTATTATTTACAAAGTTGGGCTTTATCAAACAGATAGTATCAAATGGTAATGCTTAGAATTAAGCAATCAAATGCAACCTAATCCTGCACTTATATAACTCTTGGCAACATGCTCTGGCATCTAATACTCTCACAGCCAACCCGGGGGGTAAGCAGACTAGGGTTATTTCTTGGTATGCTGGAGGATTAGAAAGCTGCAAGGACCCACAGTAAGTGGTACAGCCAGGAGTCGAATTCAGGTCTCAGACACGTTTTGAGCTCTGCCGTGATTGTGGTTCTGCCGTGAACTCACTAGGTGGCATGGAGCGAGTCCCTCAGGCTCTTGGATTTCCGTTTCCTCCTCTCTTAAACGCAGTTGTTGTTCAGTCGCTAAATCGTGCCCGTTTTTTGTGACCCCATGGACTGCAGTGCACTAGGCAGTTGGGGCACATTTTCTCAAATTTGCTTTTTTTCAGAGCCTTGTATTCTCTGTTATCAAGTGCAGAAACTGCTCATATGTTAGGAAACTCTCCTTTGCCATCATTTCTTAACCCAGGTGTGCTTTTTACGTTAATATAATGCAGTTTTCAGATGCAGTTACCCACATTTTTGTAGGGCTCCCTATGTAAACTTTGTGTTTGTAAAGCCACCTCTAATAAGGTAGGCTGACAAAGAATTTCCCTGAAACTCTTCAACAGACAAGCTCATCAAAGTCACCGGGATCTTATCCATAGGTAACACTCTTCCCTGGCTGCTATATCCCTTACGTATGTGACATTTTGGTCCTTGCAAAGTGCCTTTCTGTCTCTTGTCTCACTTGCCATCGCTAGCATGAGGCAAAGGCTCAGACCAATCCGCACTATCTCTCCCTAAACTAACACAGCCCTACACCGACTCCTATTGTAAGCCGACAAGGATGCCACAGAGATAAGACAGGGTGGGAAACTGACCAAGTGACAGCCAATCACAAGAGCTTTTGTCTGTGGATCTGACCAGGGTGATTCATCGGCCACCAATCCCAGAGGCTTTCAATGGGAAAACAAAAAGTCCGCTATGGCCCCAAAGGCTGTGCTTGAGTGTATTCCCTTGTGTAAAAAAAAAAAAAAAAAAAAAGTTAGGTTAACTGTCAAGAGCAACTTCCCACAGAACAAAGCTCAAGGGAGAGGATTCAAAGCGACGAGCCAAGTGACTTGCTTCTGTGTCTCTACACTGACAGAAAAAACAGAGACAAGTTGCATAATCCAGGATAACCTGGCCCTGAAAGAGTACCCCAATAACCTCAATTTATTTTAAATGTCAACAAAATCATTGTGAAAAATAAGTTTTTGTGAGAACAGGCTCAGCATTCCAATACAGATGGAGTCTTACTTGTGTATGACTTCTATTAGACCCTCCTTGTTCTTACTATACATGAGTATGTGAAGATTTTTTTTCTTAAGCTTGCCTACTCCAAAGTATGTTTCAAAATACAAAGTCAAGTAAACCCTTTCTTTCCCTTATTTAAATATTTAGAAAAATATTGCCACAGAACATGGTTTTATTTTAGGTTTATGCTATGCTAAGTCACTTCAGTCGTGTCCGACTCTGTGCGACCCCACAGACGGCAGCCCACCAGGCTCCCCCGTCCCTGGGATTCTCCAGGCAAGAACACTGGAGTGGGGTGCCATTGCCTTCTCCATTTTAGGTTTAGAACACAGAAAAACCTCTCTCCATCATTTGTACCAGGGAACACAAAGTGCACAGAAAACCACAACCAGATGATGTGGGTAGGTAAGTATTCCAGAGAGTGTTAGACAGTGGGTGGAGTGAGAACCTTCTCCACCCAGAGAAAGCCTCTGACCACCCATGTCTATGATGAACTTGGAGAGTTATAAGGGAGTAACGTTTCACAGGCCTTCCCAGATGGTGCAGTTGTAAAGAATCTGCCTGCCAATGCAGGAGATGCAAGAGACTTGGGTTCGATTCCTGGCTCACAAAGATTCCCTGGAGGAGGAAATGGCAACCCATTCTAGTATTCTTGCCTGAGAAATCCCATGGACAGAGGAACCTGGCAGGCCACAATCTATAGGGTGGCAAAGAGTTGGACATGACTGAACACATACATACAATATTTAATAAAGGAAGCAAAGAAACAAAACAAAAAGGAAATTAATGAGTAAAACAAGTGGTCCTTTACCATATACTAGCATTATATGCAGGGCCTGCTTGCTTTATCTGTGTCAGCTTTTTCATTATTTCATTTTATCATTAGATGCAAAGTGGTAGAGCCCAAATGAGCTCTGGCAAGATGGTCAAGAGATACAAGTTCTAATTGCAGCACTTCTGGCATTACTGTTATGCGTCCTCAGTCTAGTCCTTTCTCATTTATATAATCATTCGCCATTCAGTGGTTACTTGCTATGTGTGTAATATTTTCCAAATGCCATGCTGGCTCAAAAGCCTGTCATGTTTAAGACTTCTTTCAAAGGAGGTGGTACAGGCAATTCCTTAAGTATCAATTTCAGTGATTTATACTCTGAAATCTTGCTACCATAACCATACCTGATTAGATTAGGAACTGGCAGTTGATCCAAACTCGGCCATCTATTTCCCTTCTAGAATTTTATAAGAAATGGCTCAAATGCTTCTTTATACTGGATAATAAACAACTGAACCATTGTAAGAATCTCTCAGGGAGGTTAACTGTCAGATATATAGAGAGGAGAACAGGCAGTACAGCAGAGCAAAGGGCAATAAAGAAGGAGAGATGCAACTATTTGCATGGCCATGATACCAGAATCCATGCCTCAGTATACACTGTGAGTGGAGGGATTGGAGAATTGACAGTAAAAGAAGTAGAGATCTTGGTGAAGAATAACTAATACCAGGACTTCCCAGTGGTCCAGTGGTTATAGCTCTGTGCTTCCAATGCAGGGGACTTGGGTTCAATCCCTGGTGAGGGAACTAAGAGCCCACATGCCCTGTGGTGTGGCAAAAAATTAAGGGGAAAAAAAGACTTACAATTAAAAAAAAAAAAAAAAAGAATATCTGCTTGCAATAGAGTTGGACAGGACTTAGCAACTAAATAACACCAATAAACAAAAGGAAAAGCTTCTGAATCCAATAAATACATGTTCTTTGGGCACTGTCTATGAGTGAAGATACAAATGAGATTAAAACAAGTCCCTATCCTAATGAAATCTACTGGAAGAGCCACACAATAAAGTCATCATACTAACTGTGGCATGTGCTTAGAACACAAAGTCATAGAGAGCTGTGAGATTAAATGTGTGGGGAGCTGATTTGGCATGGGGGAGGGGGCGCTCATTGAGGACTTCCTGAGTGCTGACATCAGAAGGGAGACCTAAAGAAATAAACAGCAATTAAGTGGGCAAAAGTACCTTGGGAAGAACCATGATATGGTGGAGACATTGGAGAAGTAAGAGGCAGAAGAGAATAAGGTTAATCTAGAAAGTTAGATAGAGGCAAGGTCATGCCAAGCCTTGAAGGCTTAGTGATTCAGTCTTAATCCCAGGAACAGTGGGAAGCCAACAAAGGATTCCAAATAAGGAGAGACAGGCTGAGATGAGCATTTAAACTGACAGCTGTGCCAATCATGTGGGAATTAGAGGGAAGGGCTCAGAGTGGAAAGACCACGTCAGAAACTTCTGTAGGATTCCAGGGGAGAGATGGTGACAGCTCGGACCTGGGGGCCAGCCCATATCCTGAACATGCAGGGCTTTAGGGTGAGAAAAACATTTAATTCATCTCTGCCTTCATAATGTGTGGCACAATCCTGGCACCTGGTACAATAAATACTCAGGACACGGTTATTGAATGAACGGAGATCAATTCTCTGACATGAATGGACAGTAATAGTTCCATGTTTCCCCTTCCATATTGAATCAACCCTAAGTGAGAGAAATCTCATGATGGGATTTCTGTCAGAGGAGTTATTTGAGAGTAAGGGAAAATTTTAGCCCCCTGACACGACCCCAAAGAAGGGCTCTCTATCCAAGAGGCAGAAAAGAATACTGGTTAAGATTATAGGTTCTGAAATGTATGGATACTAAGGGGGAAGTGAGGTGGGTAGGATGAATAGGGAGATTGTGACTGAGGTATATACACGATTGATACTATGTATAAAATAAATAACTAATGAAAACCTACTCTATAGCACAGGGAAATCTACTCAATGCTCTGCTGCTGCTGCTGCTGTTGTTGCTTCAGTCCTGTCCAACTCTGTGTGACCCTATAGACGGCAACCCACCAGGCTTCCCTGTCCCTGGGATTCTGCAGGCAAGAACACTGGAGTGGGTTGCCATTTCATTCTCCAATGCATGAAACTGAAAAGTGAAAGTGAATTCGCTCAGTCGTGTCCGACTCTTATAGAGACCCCATGGTCTGCAGCCCACCAGGCTCCTCCGTCCATGGGATTTCCCAGGCAAGAGTGCTGGAGTGGGGTGCCATTGCCTTCTCCATTCAATGCTCTGTGGTGACCTAAATGAGGGAAATCCAAAAAAGAGACATATAGCTGATTCACTTTTCTGTACATAGTAGAAACTAACAACACTGTAAAGTCTATACTCCAATAAAAATTAATTTAAAAAAATCATAGATTATGGAATTCAAGTACCCATATAAATCTTCCAACTCACCAATTTCTTGTTAGTTAAGACAGGTATACTAGTTAAACCCTCTCTATCTCCATGTCTTTGTTTGCAAGATGGAAATAATATGTTACCCCTATCTCAAAGGATTATTGTGATAATTAAATATGTTAATAATTAATCACAAGACTTGGCATATAGGAAGACATCAATAACCATTATTATAATCATTATTATTATTCTCACCTAGACTGAACTTCTTTGAGGAGAGCACTATTTATTAGAACATAGGGTCTGTTGTGACATATTAGATACTCAATAAATTCATGTGGTTGACTTTACGTCCTAATCCATCATCCCGAATGTGAGGATTTCATTTCAGCATATTTATTTCTGAGCCATCATTTTTAACCAGGTCTCCTAACATCTTTTGTATCCTGAAAGGGAACATTCTTTTCACCCTGTAATTATCAGCCTTTCCATCACCTTCCTCTTTTCCTGTTCCAAACAAAATTTTTCCGTCTCCTTACCTTTCCCCCACAAATCCTGCCATTTCAAAGTTAATTGCTTCTACTTCCATTACACACCTGCCTTGCTTTATTCTATTAACTTTGCTTTCTTGTAAGCAGATTTGTATCTATTCTGCTTGTCCCCTTTCCCTTATTAATGACCTTCCTAGCCCTGGCATCAGTTGAGAGTTATCCTTCGACCCAGGTTTCTGAAACCAGTCTCCAAATTCTTTGCTGCTTAGGTGATTGCTTTTGGCATCCTCCTTGCTAATTCACCTTTGTTAATTCACCTCTGAGAACATCCCTTCCTTACAGAGTGCAGGAGGGAATGATTCTCCCAATTTTTTTCAACTGCTTTCTTTGGAGGTGGTTTTATTTTCCCCTGCCTTTGATTGTCTAGTACTCTGCATCTTCTAGCTAGAATTGCACATTGTCTATACCTCTGGCAGGTGAAGGAAAGAATAGCCACGCCCCCAGGCACTCTTCCAAAAGACATCAATGAAAGCCCACCCAGCGCTGCCCCTCTGGAAGCCTCTGAGCACAGACTGGACTCCTTCAGGAAAATTCATTCTACCTTTTCCTATTTTTGTTCTCCACTGGCATTCCTTACCTTCTGTATCAAAACACTGTATAGGGTGATTGTTCTCCTTAACTGTACTCTTAGCATTGATTCTATCTACTTATTCTGAAGCTAGTTTCATGGCTTATTGCAAACTATTTATCTCCCCACCCACCCACTCACATCCTCTTGGATTTCTTTACACAGTTCTTAAGCTACTTGAGATTTTGTTTGTTCGAACCATGTTTTCACAGAGGGACTCTTTTTGCTTTGTATTTAACTCTTACTGGTACTTCTCTAGGGGCGGTTACCAGGAAGGGTTGCATTTTCCAAGCTCTGTGTTTTTGGTTGCATTTCTACCTTTACCTCTTAGTGACCCATTTAGTCAATCACCTGACTTAGAATCAAATATGTTCACATTTGTCTCTATTTGCTGCTGGTTCAGTGAGAAGGAGGACTATTGGTTTAAGAAAGAACCTTAATCTGGCCCCAAATTCTCTCCCAAATCATGTTCCTGACTGCATTTCAATACTGCAAGTGACAAGAAGCTCACCGCTCTACAGGCAAGATCTTTCACTTTCAGCCATGTGCTACAAAATACTTCCCAACCATTATGTGGAATCCACCTGGCTATAATTTTTACATGTTTGTGCCACTTTTGCCCTCTGTGTTTCAATGCTTTACACTGACTCACCATTCTCCATTCAATATTTTAGATATTTTAACAAATACCTAAATCCTCAATCGCACTCTTCTCCAGGCCAATTATCCCAAATTGCTTCAACCATTAACCAAGGGTTTTGGCCTCCATCTCCCTTCCACTCTCCAGTAGAGTCCTTGCATGCCATGTCCCTTCTGCCTGCTTCTGACTGGGAACAAAATGCAATGTTTCCCAGGACCATGGTGCAAGGATGAACATTTCGTTATTTTAAGTAGCTTAATCATGGCTAGCTGGGAAAGAATAAGCCTGCATTTGTGGGAGACTGGGTTCAATCCCTGGGTTGGGAAGATCCCCTGGAGAAGGGAAAGGCTACACTCCAGTTTCAACCTGGAGAATTCCATGCACTGTATAGTCAATGGAGTTGCAAAGAGTCAGACATGACTGGGCAACTTTCACTTCACTAATATCACACTAGCTTTTGAAAATCTTTACCTTTTTTATTTTTATTTATTTATTTATTTATTTTTATCAAGAATCTCTTTTATTGATTATCAGAAACATTACAAACATCTAATATGAACAAATTGTAACATGACAGTATTTAGTTTGAACAATTAATACATTTCAGATATAATATTATACATATTTCAATGTTATTCTCCCCAATCATCCCACCCTTTCCCGGTCTCAGAGTCCAAAAGTCTGGTCTATACATCAGTGTCTCTAACCAGTTTGTATTGGGGTATAGCCGATTAACACTGTTGTGGTAGTTTTAGTGACTCATACAATATTTAATTTCCAAGTTCTATAAAAATTACTTTTGAATCAGATGCCTTCTACTCTAAAATTTTTGTTTTTCAGTTGTTAAGTTGTGTTCAACTCTTTGTGACCTCATGGACTGCAGCACACCAGGATTCCCTGTCCTTCACTATCTCCCAGAGTTTGCTCAAACTTGTGTCCATTGAGTAGGTGATGCCATTCAACCATCTCATCCTTTATCACCCACTTCTCCTCCTGCCCTCCATCTTTCCCAGCATCAGGGTCTTTTCCTGTGAGTCAGTTCTGTGCATCAGGTGGCCAAAGTATTGGAACTTCAACTTCAGCATTATTTCTTATAATTAATATTCAGGGTTGATTTCCTTTAGGACTGACTAGTTTGATCTTCTTGCTGTCCAAGGGACTCTCTAGAATCTTCTCAGTTCAGTTCAGTTCAGTCACTCAGTCGTGTGCGACTATTTGTGACCCCATGGACTGCGGCATGCCAGGCTTCGCTGTCCATCACCATCTCCCGGAGCTTGCTCAAATTCATGTCCATCGAGTAGGTGATACCATCCAACCATTTCATCCTCTGTCGTCCACTTCTCCTCTCACCTTCAATCTTTCCCAGCACCAGGGTCTTCTCAAATGAGTCAGTTCTTTGTATCAGGTGGCCAAAGTATTGGAGTTTCAGCTTTAGCATCAAGGACTGATTTCCAAAGTCACTGACTTTGGAGGCCTTGCATAAGATCAATGGCAGGGTAAATGTTATTGTATTGGTCTTGTTCTGAGCCTGTTTACTAGCTCTAGGAAAAAATGTGGACAGACATTACTTGTACTCTGATATGCCTAAGAGTAATAAACATAAATAAAAGGAAAAAAAAAAAAAAAAGGACTGATTTCCTTTAGGATTGACTGATTTAATATCCTTGTAGTCCAAGAGACTCTCAAGAATCTTCTCCAGCACCACAATTCTAAAGCATCAATTATTTGGCACTCAGCATTCTTTATGGCCCAACTTTCACATCTGTACATGACTACTGTAAAAATCACAGCTCTGACCATACAGACCTTTATCAGCAAAGTGGTGTCTCTGCTTTTTCATAGTTGAGTTTGGAACCTAAATAAAAGTCTCAGCACTTAGACTCACTAAGCTGCATTTTGTGATCTCAAGTCTTCTTATCAACTTTTCCACTTATATAAAAAAAAAAAAAATCCAGCTCTAGTATTCAACATAGTTACTCTGCCTTCATTTTGGTTCAACTATAAGTTAGGTAACCTTCTCTTCCTCTACCCTAAAGCACCTCACTAAGAACAGCTTTGTCAGAGTCAGGGTCAAGGATACAACCCAGAGACCCCCACATAAAGTTGATCATCATGGAAATGATCATCACTCTTTAGCTCTACCACTATTCAGGAGCTATAACCCTCTGGAATGCGTGGTGACAGTCCTCATTTCTTCAGGTGTACAAAAAGAAGATTCCCCATTATGATTACGAGGACAGCTAATGTGTATTGTGAGTCTTAGTGCTAGGTATTTTTCTAAGAGGGTTGTATGCATTAGTGCATTTAATTTCTGTAATAATTATATGAAATAGGCCATATTATTATTCTCATTTTACCTATAAAGAAACTAGAACATCGAGCAATTAAGATGCTCGATCAGACAGTGGTGGCAGAAGGATTTCAACTTAGTTCACAAAGACTCCTGTACTCCTATTCTCTCAATGAGATTTTGTCAAATGACATGAAAACACCCCAGACATTTTATGATTCTCATGATTAACCCGCTTAGTACTTTCCAAAAAAGAAATACAGCTGATTTAATGTAGATTCTAAGTGAACCTAAGTAAGAGTGAATGTGCCCTTCCTTGTAAATCATCACAAATCACATCTGCAGTATCCAGAGCTATCATTTTGTCAGCAGTAAAAGCCAAGTTCACAGCTCTCTAACCTCAGGACTTAGGCTGGTTCTTTTTACATTCCACATGACATGAGCCATCCAACTACCCTGGCAGCTTATTGACAGTGATTTAGAGGCCATATTTCCTTGGCTATCCACAGAAATAATCAGATCAGATCAGATCAGGCTCTCAGTCATATCCGACTCTTTGCGACCCCATGAACCGCAGCACGCCAGGCCTCCCTGTCCATCACCAGCTCCCGGAGGTCACTCAGACTCACATCCATTGAGTCAGTGATGCCATCCAGCCATCTCATCCTCTGTCGTCCCCTTCTCCTCCTGCCCCTAATCCCTCCCAGCATCAGAGTCTTTTCCAATGAGTCAACTCTTCGCATGAGGTGGCCAAAATACTGGAGCTTGAGCTTCAGCATCATTTCTTCCAAAGAAATTCCAGGGCTGATCTCCTTCAGAATGGACTGGTTGGATCTCCTTACAGTCCAAGGGACTCTCAAGAGTCTTCTCCAACACCACAGTTCAAAAGCATCCATTCTTTGGCGCTCAGCCTTCTTCACAGTCCAGCTCTTACATCTATACATGACCACAGGAAAGACCCTAGCCTTGACTAGGCGAACCTTTGTTGGCAAAGTGATGTCTCTGCTTTTGAATATGCTATCTAGGTTGGTCATAACTTTCCTTCCAAGGAGTAAGCGTCTTTTAATTTCACGGCTGCAGTCACCATCTGCAGTGATTTTGGAGCCCAGAAAAATAAAGTCTGACACTGTTTCCACTGTTTCTCCATCTATTTCCCATGTAGTGATGGGACCAGATGCCATGATCTTCGTTTTCTGAATGTTGAGCTTTAAGCCAACCTTTTCACTCTCCACTTTCACTTTCATCAAGAGGCTTTTGAGTTCCTCTTCACTTTCTGCCATAAGGGTGGTGTCATCTGCATATCTGAGGTTATTGATATTTCTCCTGGCAATCTTGATTCCAACTTGTGTTTCTTCCAGTCCAGCATTTTTCATGATGTACTCTGCATATAAGTTAAATAAACATGGTGACAATATACAGCCTTGACGTACTCCCTTTTCTATTTGGAACCAGTCTGTTGTTCCATGACCAGTTCTAACTGTTGCTTCCTGACCTGCATACAGATTTCTCAAGAGGCAGATCAGGTGGTCTGATATTCCCATCTCTTTCAGAATTTTCCACAGTTTATTGTGATCTACACAGTCAAAGGCTTTGGCATAGTCAATAAAGCAGAAATAGATGTTTTTCTGGAACTCTCTTGCTTTTTCGATGATCCAGCGGATATTGGCAATTTGATCTCTGGTTCCTCTGCCTTTTCTAAAACCAGCTTGAACATCAGGAAGTTCACAGTTCACATATTGCTGAAGCCTGGCTTGGAGAATTTTGAGCATTACTTTACTAGCGTGTGAGATGAGTGCAATTGTGTAGTAGTTTGAGCATTCCTTGGCATTGCCTTTCTTTGGGATTGGTATGAAAACTAATCTTTTCCAATCCCGTGGCCACTGCTGAGTTTTCCAAATTTGCTGGCATATTGAGTGCAGCACTTTCACAGCATCATCTTTCAGGATTTGGAATAGCTCCACTGGAATTCCATCACCTCCACTAGCTTTGTTCGTAGTGATGCTTTCTAAGGCCCACTTGACTTCACATTCCAGGATGTCTGGCTCTAGGTCAGTGATCACACCATCATGATTATCTGAGTTGTGAAGCTCTTTTTTATACAGTTCTTCTGTGTATTCTTGCCACCTCTTCTTAATATCTTCTGCTTCTGTTAGGCCCATACCATTTCTGTCCTTTATCGAGCCCATCTTTGCTTGAAATGTTCCTTTGGTATCTCTGATTTTCTTGAAGAAATCCCTAGTCTTTCCCATTCTGTTGTTTTCCTCTATTTCTTTGCATTGATCGCTGAAGAAGGCTTTCTTATCTCTTCTTGCTGTTCTTTGGAACTAGACCAATTTAAATGTTCAGTATTAAGCCTATCACTCTTTTTTCCTCCTAAATTTATTTTTTTAAATTTTATCTTGTATTAGAGTTGATTTACAGTATTGTTAGTTTCTGGAGAAGCAAATGGCAACCCACCCTACTATTGTTGCCTGGGAAATCCCATGGACAGAGGAGGCTGGTGGGCTACAGTCTATGGGGTCGAAAGAGACAGACAACTAAACCACCACCATCACTGGTAGTTTTTGGTGTACAGCTAAGTGACTCAGCTATATGTGTACATATATCCATTCTTTTTAGATTATTTTCCTATATAGATAATTACAGAGTATTGAGTAGAGTTCCCTGTGCTATACAGCATGTCCTTGTTGATTACCTATTTTATATATAGTGGTGTGCATATGTTAACCCCAAAATCTTCATTTATCCCCCCCCAACCTTTCCCCTTTGAACTATAAATTTATTTTCAAAGTTTGTGAGTCTGTTTCTATTTTGTAAATAAAGTCATTTGTATCATTTTTTTGTAATTTCAGGTATAAGTGATATCATACGGTGTTTATCTTTCTCTGATTTACTTCACTTAGTATGATAATCTCTAGGTCCATCCATGTTGCTGCAAAATGGCATTATTTCATTTTTTTTATTAGCCTATCACTCTTTTAATCAGCTCACCTTTCTTGAGCATCGGTTCTCTTTTACCTTTGACACATGTAATCCTCAACCTCAGAAAGTCTCCCAGATTTAAAAAAAAAAAATCAGAAAAAAGCAGAATTTGAGTCTTTCTAGTCTCTTGCTTTCATCTGTAAACCTTATAGTGTCTTTTCCTCATAGTGAGTCTTTCTCTATTGTACTAGGGGTTACAGTGAAGAATGCCAGTGCAGTGGGTTGTCCACCCTCCTGCTCCAAATATGACAGAAGGGAAGATTTTTATCAAGGCAAACAGCATGCTAGGATGTCTCAGGGACAGAACATAGTTCTACCCAAATACCTTACACAATTCCTGTAGGAGAAAACAATGCTATGTGGAGCGCGATTCTACTGACACAGTTCAGAGCCAGCAGGCTGACCAGAGTGGGAGTGGCCACAGCAATCAGAACCCATGGACAGTGATACAGAGCCCAAGGGAGTCAGGGAAGTTGAGGGTTCACAGTCACTGGCAGAGGAAAGAATGGGAACTAAAGAAATGAAACATAAGAAGATAAGGACCAAAGAAAAGAGAAGAAAAAATGGGAAGAACGTGATCCCTTTGGGCTGGGGTAATTAGCATGGGTCATGTGTGTCTTTTAACAGTCAACTAGCTTACCTTTCTGCATTGGAGAAGCAAATGGCAACCCACTCCAGTGTTCTTGCCTGGAAAATCCCAGGGACGGGGGAGCCTGGTGGGCTGCCGTCTATGGGGTCGCACAGGGTCGGACACGACTGAAGCAACTTAGCAGCAGCAGCAGCTTACCTCTCCAGCTTCAACTCCCAACATTTTCCTCCATGACTCCAAGGTACACCCAAATCCAAATGTGCCCCCCAGATGACCATCTTGCACACCACATCATGACATCATGACCCCTTGCCTTTGTTCCCAATGAAGGAAGACTAAGCAAAAAGAGTGTTTGGTGTTGTGCCTAGAACATAGTAGCTGTGCTGCTTCTGTTATTAGTTATTTCTTCTGTGGTTCAGTGACACTCAACATAAGGAAAAATTCACTTCTGTCTTAAATGCAGACCAGCTTTCAGAGCCTGGCAGAAAATGGCCAGGATGGGAATATCTGAGATGGACTTTGGAATGACCTTGACCAGTAGTCTGAGTATACAGACAAAGTTGAGTCAGATAGCCTGCCTAAAGTTCCTAGACATTTATTTCATGTTTAGTAAATACAGCCCAAATGCAGGCCTCTATGAGCCATTGACTACACACACACACACACACAAAAATCTTTTTAAAAAACCACACATTTGATCCAGGATGTAGTTAGTGCTCGTTGTAGATGCAACGATGCCTCCACTGCCACACCCCACCCCCAATACATTTTCAGAGAAGATTCATTAAACATGTATTTTTTTTTTAAGCCAAATGTCTTTAAAAAAAAAAAAAAAAACTGGATGGCGGGAATCTAGCAACATGAGTTGCACATTGGACTTGACCTTTCGAATAGCGGTCAATGAGAGAATGTAGCGCTCATGCTTTGGAGAAAAGCATTGAGGAGAGCGTTGTTCACATACAGCTACTAAAACAACAGAAGTAGTTTTTGTCTCTGGATGTTTCAGGACAAATTACATCCAAAAGAAATAAAAGGGGGAATGTTTTTCCTGGCTCCTTCCCTCATAGCTCTCAGCATCCTGGCTTGGAGGGGGCAGAACCACGTGACAGTCTTTTTGAGATGGGGAACATGGGAACAGCCCTTTCTCAGACCGTGCTTGCAATCTGTAAATTTCAGCCAAGTCAGATTTCATTCGTCCTCTCCAAAACTGTTGCCAGGCATTAACACCAAAAGAATTATGCTGCACAGACATTTTAAAGAAATCAAAGACAAACCTCTGCTACCAGCCAAACAAAGTCAACTACTAGAAATATTTTTGTGTGAAACATTATATAAAGAGACACCGTTGTTTTGAGTGGTGTTTACAGGTCAAACTTCTTTAGCCACCAAGGTAGAATATGATGAATGAAATACAACTTTTCACAATATGCTGCTTTTTTTCTCATGCTTCCTCTGTGAAGGATTGTGAATGTTAAAGACCAGTGATGGGGAACCAGCAGCCAAAACAGAATTCAGGGCTGTTCTCACTGACAACATTGTGGAGTTACTGAGGGAACGGCAAGATGAAGCTTTCAGCTTCTTTCAGTGTCTAGGAGAAAATATTTAGAAGTAAATGGTGCTTGGGGAAAGTTTTGTTAGCTTCAAAATCAAGGGAGATGCAATTAGGCTGAAGGAAAGAAATTGCAGCTGAGATCCCTGAAGGGGGAAGCTGAATTTTCAAAGCCACTCATCAGAAAGGGAAATGGCCTTAAAAACAGAGGGTGAGTGAACTAAAATGGGCTGAAATAGGTGAATTTAACTCAGATGACCATTATATCTACTACTGAGGGCAAGAATCCCTTAGAAGAAATGGAGTAGCCATCATAGTCAACAAAAAAATCTGAAATGCATTACTTGGATGCAATCTCAAAAACAACAGAATGATCTCTGTTTGTTTCCAAGGCAAACCATTCAATATTACAGTAATCCAACTCTATGACCTGACCAGTAACACTGAAGAAGCTGAAGTTGAATGGTTCTATGAAGACCTACTAGACCTTCTAGAACTAACACCCAAAAAAGATGTCCTTTTCATTATAGGGGACTGGAATACAAAAGTAGGAAGTCAAAAAGTACCTGGAGTAACAGGCAAATTTGGCCTTGGAATACAGAATGAAGCAGGACAAAGGCTAATAGAGTTTTACCAAGAGAATGCACTGGTCACAGCAAACACCCTCTTCCAAAACAAGAGAAAACCTTACACATGGACATCACCAGATGGTCAACACCAAAATCAGATTGATTATATTCTTTGCAGCCAAAGATGGAGAAGTTCTATACAGTCAGCAATAACAAGACTGGGAGCTCAGATCATGAACTCCTTATTGCCAAATTCAGACTTAACTTGAAGAAAGTAGGGGAAACCACTAGACCATTCAGGTATGGCCAAAATCAAATCCCTTATGATTATACAGTGAAAGTGACAAATAGATTCAAGGGATTAGATCTGATAGACAGAGGGCCTGAAGAATTATGGACAGAGGTTCGTGATATTGTACAGGAGGCCATTGTACAGGATCCCACTATATAGGATCAAACCATCCCCAAGGAAAAGAAATGCAAAATGGTTGCTTGAGGAGGCCTTACAAATAGCTGTGAATACAAGAGAAGCAAAAGGCAAAAGAGAAAAGGAAAGATATACCCATTTGAACGCAGAGTTCCAAAGAATAGCAAGGGGAGATAAGAAAGCTTTCCTTAGCAATCAATGTGAAGAAATAGAGGAAAACAATAGAATAGGAAAGACTAGAGATTTCATCAAGAAAATTAGAGATACCAAGGAAAAATATCATGCAAAGATGGGCACAATAAAGGACAGAAATGGTATGGACCTAACAGAAGCAGAAGATATCAAGAAGAGGTGGCTAGAATACACAGGAGAACTGTACAAAACAGATCTTCATGACCCAGATAATCAAAATGGTGTGATCACTCACCTAGAGCCAGACATCCTGGAGTGTGAAGTCAAGTAGGCCTTAGGAAGCATCACTATGAACAAAGCTAGTGGAGGTGATAGAATTCCAGTTGAGTTATTTCAAATCCTAAAAGATGATGCTATGAAAGTACTGCACTCAATATGCCAGCAAATGTTGAAAACTCAGCAGTGGCCACAGGACTGGAAAAGGTCAGTTTTCATTCCAGGCCCAAAGAAAGGTGATGCCAAAGAATGCTCAATCTATCGCACAGTGGCACTCAACTCACACACTAGTAATGCTCAAAATTCTCCAAGCCAGGCTTAAACGGTACTTGAACTGTGAACTTCCAGATGTTCAAGCTGGTTTTAGAAAAGGTAGAGGAACCAGAGATCAAATTTGGATCATTTAAAAAGCAAGAGAGTTGCAGAAAAACATCTATTTCTGCTTTATTGACTATACCAAAGCCTTTGACTATGTGCACCACAACAAACTCTGGAAATTCTGAAAGAGATGGGAATAACAGACCACCTTACCTGCCTCTTGAGAAATCTGTATGCAGGTCAAGAAGCAACAGTTAGAACCGAACATGGAACAACAGACTGGTTCCAAATCAGGAAAGGAGTACGTCAAGGCTGTATATGTTACCCTGCTTATTTAACTTATATGCAGAGTACATCATGAGAAATGCTGGCCTAGATGAAGCACAAGCTGGAATCAAGATTGCCAGGAGAAGTATCAATAACCTCAGATATGCAAATGACACCACCCTTATGGAAGAAAGTGAAGAACTAAAAAGCCTCTTGATGAAAGTGAAAGAAGAGAGTGAAAAACTTGGCCTAAACTCAACATTCAGAAAACTAAGATCATGGGATCTTGTTGCATCACTTCATGGCAAATAGATGTGGAAACAGAGGTTGACTTTATTTGGGGGGGCTCCAAAATCACTGCAGGTGGTGACTGTAGCCATGAAATTAAAAGACACTTGCTTCTTGGAAGAAAAGTTATGACCAATGTAGACAGTATATTAAAAAGCAAAGATGTTACTTTGCCAACAGTGGTCTGTCTAGTCAAAGCTATGGTTTTACCAGCAGTCATGTATGGATGTGAGAGTTGGACTATAAAGAAAGCTGAGTGCCAAAGAATCGATGCTTTTAAAGCATGGTTTTGGAGAAGACTCTTGAGAGTCCCTTGGACTGCATGGAGATCCAACGAATCCATCCTAAAGGAAATCAGTCCTGAATATTCATTGGAAGGCCTAATGCTGAAGCTGAAACTCCAATACTTTGGCCACCTGATGCGAAGAGCTGACTCATTGGAAAAGACCCTGATGCTGGGAAAGATTGAGGGCAGGAGGAGAAGGGGACAACAGAGGATGAGATGGTTGGATGGCATCACTGACTCAATGGACATGGGTTTGGGTGGACTCCGGGAGTTGGTGATGGACAGGGAGGCCTGGCATGCTGCAGTTCATGGGATCACAAAGAGTCGGACATGACTGAGAGACTGAACTGAACTGAGTAAAGAAGTGTGTTATGTACATAGATGATCCTGGATCCTTTAATTTATCAGTGACCTATCAACTACAAGTACCTAGAAAATTTGGCCGAGTTAATAAAAATGACTGGATGTCACAGGCAAATTTCCATAAGTGGGAATCCTAGGTTACATGCAACAGTGGCACAATATTAGTAGAAAAGTCTCTAAATCTTCTGTATGACCCATCCATGTCCAAATAAAAGGAAACACAGGGTCAGAGGGAAAGGTGACATCCTTTAACTGGGAACTGAGGGCTCATGCCTTGAGGGAGTCCTTCATATGTTAAGGAGGCATAATACCCAAACCTTTCCTGAGATTCTCTCTGAGAAGAGTGAGCAAGCATCTCCAATGGAATGTGTTGAAAGCTAAATTCATTCATCTTTTCTGCCAATTCTGCTCCGCTTTTTACACCCTCAGCCCCAGCCAAGATCCATTAATTTATCCAAGCTAGAACCCTCTTTCCTTCTGAATACCTAGTATCCAGTTCTCATCAAGTCCTACTGATTCTACTTTCTAGACATCTCTTACAACTATCCACACCTATTCTTTCCATTGCCACTACCCTTGTTTAAATCAAAATCCTCTTCTCTTCAGACCATTTCAGTGGTCTTTTAGCTGCTCTTTCTGTCTCCTGTCATGACTCCTTCTCACCTCCACCTTCAATCCATAGTTTCTGCAACCAGGATGCTTCTGAGAAAATACAACCATTCAAGAACTCCTTACCACCTTTAGACAGTGGTCTGGGAACCCCACAAGCCAAAGTTAGATATAGACTCAAAACCATAAATTGATAAATGATGCTTCCAACCAAAATAGCAAACTCACTAGGTCTCCTGTGTAAAAGGCAAGGCACTGACTGGAAAAAAAGGGCATCCTTACAGTTGGAATAGGACTGACGATCTACAAGAGATCAGGGGACTTCAAGAACTCTAACGCCTAAGTAAATGCTTCTCACTTGTTAATCTCCTCTAATACCTTCTTATTGCCAAGTAGGTGGCCAGCACTGGACCTCAGTGTGGTCCAAAAGATAAAGCGTAGCAGCCAAGTCAGGAAAGAGAAGTTATTCTTAAACAAAATGATAGCAATTCTCTATATTTATCTGTATCTGGGGGAAAATAATGTCATACATTTTGAAGATGTAGAACTAAGGGGGATAAAACGTTGTTCGGACTGAGTGGCAATCACCACTGATACAAGCATAATGGCCATAGTGTCTGCATTCAATGTGCTTGCCAGTGGTTCAGAATCTGTGTGCCAGTGCGGGGGCTACTCTGCTGCTAAGTCACTTCAGTCGTGTCCGACTCCGTGTGACCCCATAGACAGCAGCCCACCAGGCTCCCCCATCCCTGGGATTCTCCAGGCAAGAACACTGAAGTGGGTTGCCATTTCCTTCTCCAATGCATGAAAGTGAAAAGTGAAAGGGAAGTCGCTCAGTCGTGTCCGACCCTCAGCGACCCCATGGACTGCAGCCTACCAGGCTCTTCCGTCCATAGGATTTTCCAGGCAAGAGTACTGAAGTGGGGTGCCATTGCCTTCTCCCCAGTGCGGGGGACATGGGTTCAATTCCTGGTCCAGGAAGATTTCACATGCCGCATGTGAGACTACTGAGGCCTGTGCTCTAGAGCCTGTACTCTGCAACAAGAAAAGTGTAGCAGCCAAGATAAACCTGCACATTCTAACTAGAGAGTAGCCCCCCACCCCTGCTGCAACTAGAGAAAGCCTGAGCACAGCAATTAAGACCCAGCACAGCTAGAAATAAAATTTTAAAAATTTAAAAAAAATTTTTTTTAAAGAACTTAAAGGACTCTGGGTATGTGTTGGATTCCCAAAATAGGTATAAAGCTCAACCCACTATCTCATCAGTCCCTCAAGACAGCCCCAAAGACACCCTTCTTTTTTACCATAGGGAAAAGACTGGGGAGGGTAGCAATCCGGCCTTTGAAATGTGCTTCATAACAGAGTGTAGTAGGCTGGGATGATTGATTATATTCAATTGAAATGGAGAAGAAAGGAAGTAGGAAGGAAAATGGGTGTAATCATCAAAATAGGCAGAGTGCCTAATTTGGAAATCAGATCTCAGAAAATGATCTGACCTACAGAGCTGTCCTACCACAGCTATTTAATCTCCTGGATGTAGGTATTAAGTGGATGGCCTCATGTGACAGAGAGAACCTCTAGTGGTGACAAGCAGAGGCCCCTCTAGAGAGTCCTGGCACCTCCCCAGGCACCAGGTCCTACTCAGTCCTCAAGCCCAAAGAAGGTAGCGACAAACAAACGCTGGACTGCCCTCTTGTACCACCACACAGCTATACTGCAAATCCTGTTCCTGTCCTTTACCCAAGTGTCAAGGAAATCCTGAAAAATTGTGACTTCTTTTGGCAACTGCCTCTGAAGTAGCACTGAGACCTGGGGTCTCAGGATGAAACTCATGGGTCTCACTTGTCAGACTTCCTTTGGGCTGAGCATTTTTGCTCTCACCTCCCTTGTCCTTGCAGCTGTACAGGGAGACCTAGACATCCCGTGGACATTCCCCCAGTCCCCAGTGTCTAGTGACACAGACTGATATCTTCAATCACCATTGGAATCCTCACAGTGGACGTCAGCCCTTAAAGTAACGGCTTAGTGGAATCCATTGGTTCAGCTCCTCCTGACACAAAGGGTATGTGAAGCAATGCTATTTCCAAAGAAATTAAGAGATCAGTGCAATCAAAAAGCTTCTAAGTGGCAGGTATGTTGCTTGTTATCAGATTATCCCTGAATTGCCCAGTTTGGCCTGGCTTAGAGGTGAGATAGGCAGGTACTAGGTAAAAGGACAGTGCTGTGGGATGGAGGTTTTTTCCCAGGAGTAACCCTGAAATGTGAGGGTTTCCCAGGTAGCTCAGTGGTAAAGAATCTGCCTGCCATTGCAGGAGATACAAGAGACATGAGTTTGATCCCTGGGTGGGGAAGATCCCCTGGAGGAGGATATAGCAATCAACTCCAGTATTCTTGCCTGGAATATTCCATGGACAGAGAGAAACCTGATGGGCTACAGTTCAAGGGATCATAAAGGTTGGACATGACTGAGCACACACACACTTGAAACCTTGAAATAAGTGGAGTGCAGAGCAATCTTAAGTGCACATTTTATTCTCCACTTTGTCAGAAGAACAGGTTCAAGGGAATGAATCCTCTGATTCCTAGGAAGTATCTATTGATATGGTTCCATGGTCAAGAATTTGGAAAGAGGCATATTGAGAGTTGGTGATGAGAAATTTTGAGAAAGGGGTATGTGAATAGACTTCTCAAAATGGGTTCAAGGCCTGAAAGTGAAAGTCGCTCAGTTGTGTCTGACTCTTTACGACCCCATGGACTGAAGCCCCCCAGGCTCCTCTGTCATTGGATTCTCCAAGCAGGAATACTGGAGTGGGTTGCCATGCCCTCCTCCAGGGGATCTTCCCAACCCAGGGACCAAACCTGGGTGTCCCATATAACAGGCAGATTCTTTACTATCTGAGCTACCAGGAAAGTCATTTCAAGGCCTAAAAAATGTTGCTAATATATCATGGGATGTCTATTTAAAACATATTTCCTTCAGAAGACGGTCTAACTAGGGTAGAACAGCCAGCTCTTAATGGTCTCACCAGTTCTGTGTTCCAGTCATGAGACGAGAATATACCCTGCAGTTACTTCCCTAGATTCTAATTTTTCTAAAAATAATTTCATTCATATATGTATTAATTTTTGGCTGCACTGGGTCTTCATTGCTCTGCATGGACTTTCTCTAGTTGTAGTGAGCAGGGGCTACTCTTTGCTGTGGTGTGTGGTCTTCTCATTGCAGGGGCTTCTCTTGTTGTGGCGATTGGGCTCTAGGCATGTGGGCTTCAGAAGCTGCAGCACACAGGCTCGGGAGTTGTGGCTTGCGGGCTGGAGAGCAAGGGCTCAGTAGCTGTGGCGCACAGGTTTAGTTGATCCACAGCATGTGGGATCTTTCTGGAGCCAGGGATCAAACGGTATCCCCTGCACTGGCAGGCAGATTCTTATCCACTGCGCCATCAGGGAAGTCCTCCCTGGATTCTTGATGAGAACAAGATAGCCCATTTGATGGATGATGATCATCCTGCTTCCCCAGGCAGCCCATTGCTTTCTCAATGGGATCACAGGGAAGGAGGTCATCACAGGCTCTCCCATCACCAAGACTGACAAGGCCACTTCTATAGCCAAGGGCCCAATGTGACACCAGGAAAAAGACAGAGATCCCACACCCATCACAGTTCAAAAAAACAGCCAGAAACAAGTCAGTGGAAGTTGCATTTCCTTGAAGCCCTAAATTGCAGCAATTCATCCTTCCTGAAATGGAGACTAGTTTTCCATGTTAAGGTTTTGGAAGATGTTTTCTTTCTCTTTTCCTCTTTCTGCCCATCCTTCTAAATATAGAAAATGTAATGGGTGGCTAAATTTAATTGTTATTCTATATGCTGAAAGATAATGTAGCGTCATGATAGAACTAGAGGTGGAATGATACATGATCTTTGTCTCAGAGAGCATCTGATGAAGTTAGGGACACAAGACAAACGAAAAAAGAACATAAGGATAAAAAGGTATAAGGATGCAGGAAGGATGCTCGTGAAATAATTGCCTCCAAAAGGAGAGCTTACTGAGGATCTGAGAACTCTAGAAAGGGCCAGTGGGCAGGTACAACCACCTGAGCTTCAGGGATGCTGACATGGACAGAATGAAGCCAGATAGCAGCCACGAGGGGAAGTTGCAAGAAGTTACAGGCAAGGAGAAGTGAGGAGAACGCATGGGTGACTGTGCAAAACCAAACTTTGGGTGGGTGAGTTTCCATCTGGATCAGACTCAACTCTAAGATCCAGAATGTTCCTATCTTTTCTTCGTGCAGGAAGTATGTTCGCAAAATCATCATGTTCTCTGAAACATGCTTTTAATTTTAAAAATGCATTCTTTCCTTTTCTGCACTCTAATTCCACACACACTCTTTCAAGTCCTCTAGATTTCTAAGGAAACTGTCTTTGTCATTCTCAGCTGCTAATACTCTTTCATAAAGGGGAGGTTTTATTCAAACCTGATAGAAATGTGAAAGAACAAACAATAATGCTCTGCTTTCCATTGCTCTTCTTTTCATCCAAAGTTCTTAAAGCTCTTTGAAAATATTAATTATATCTCTGAATAGCTGCAATATAATATGACTGTACCATCATCTCTTTTTTTTTAACCAATGAAAATAAACCACAGAGCAATATAACTATTGACTCAAGTCAACAAGGTCCCAGGATCCAGGCTAAAAGCCAATGTATAATTTTATAAACCAGGATATGAAAAAGAAAAGGAACTAAGGATATAGGTCTTGCAGATTGAAAGAAGCAGAGTCTTTTCTCCTTAAACACAGAAGATGTATTCAATTTTCAGTACTTTTATCATCTGTGAAATACACATAAGTTTGAATGACTGTAAGATGCCAGTACATCACTTAGACACTTTGAAGGAGGACAGAAAGGGAAGTTTTCCTATTTTCCAAAATTATTTTTCTTCTGCTGACAAGCGCTTTTACCAACAAGACAAATTTTGGCAAGATTCTTTTTCCCCAGTAAAAAGGAAATGAGCCTCATTTGCCTGAGCTAGAAACACAAATGGTCTCTTTTGCCATTACTTCTAGCTAGAATTTTAAGTCAGCTCACACCCTCTAATTTCCAAGGGTACTGATAGAGGATTTAAAGTTCCAACTCTACTATGGAAAGGTTTCGTTTGCACCCAGAGTCCCTGAGTTTTAATCCAGCTTTGTTTACAGAGCTCTCTTGAGTTTTTAGAACAGCGTTTCATGGTTGGCAGTAGGCGGCAGGGCAGATAAACTTTCAGCTATAACATTTTCTTCCTGGCAATTTCAGTGTTAAATTATAAGCAAACAAGCTCTCTTTAAAAGAAAGAACTCTACCAAAGTGACCACTTAATTAAGGGCATTCAAATCCCTTGATGCCTTGGCTAATTCACCTGTGCCCTTTAGTGACCTAAAATAAGCCATTTAATCCAAAACATGAGATTTTTTTTTTCCCCTGGGCCAATGAAGCCACAATTTGTCACTCAGATCATTTAATGCCACATATTGCCATAAGTCTCCCTAAGGCAGTGCAAAGTCATGGTTATGACATTTAGGGTGTCTGGGTAGCCAATTTTAACGAGGAATAAATAATTTCTCTTGTTTGGCTAATACCTGTTGGTGTAGAAAGGTAATCCAAATGTCACTGCTCCATCCCTTTCTTGTAGGAAAAGAATAATGGACAACATCTGCTTTGAATGTGTTCCTGGGGGCGGAGGGAGACCCAAGGTCTCTTTTCTAATCAAAAATGATCTCCGAGAACTGAGAGAGTTATGGACCTTGGACAGTCACAGTGTCGCTTAAAAAAAAAGAGAGAAAAGAAAAACCCATGAAGTTCCGGGAATATAATAAAAGACTGCACCAATATTATTGCTTACATGTGTGCACATCTGCTCAGAAAGCTAGAAAAGTACCCAGAGGAAAAAACCATGTGCAACAAATGTGTTTACTGCTACTCTTCAATCAACAGCGGAGATAAAACGAGCTTTTAGATATAGTTTTGGTTCCTTCCAGCTTTTGCTTTTTTCACAGAGCTGGTGGGAAGCTGGGTGGGATGCTCAAAAATGGATGAATTGACAACCTAGGCTCTCCAAAGTACTCTAAGCTGCATCATCTCCTGGTTGCCTTTGTGCCACGCTCAGCATCTGTGATGCTAGGGCACATGGGGTTAGAGCCTGACCCCCATCCCCACCTTCACCAGCTTGCTCCACTGGAAGCCAGACTTCTGGTTTTTGTTTTTTTTTTTTTTTCCTCTTGGCTTCTTCCTTTGCTGAAATGTCTGGATATTTAGTTTTTCACCTTTCAGGAGCATATGCCCAGATTTCTCTAGATTCAGAAACAGCAAAGTAAACTCAGTTACAAAATGAAGGAACGTAATGGTGACATTTGCTTTTTCTTGTGTTTTTCATTTTGCCATTCCCCTGTACAAATCTGCAATGGACCAATGTCTAAACAAATCAAAATAGGGTCTTCTTTTAAATACTAAGTCACCAACTATAATATCCAGCTCTCTTTAGGAAAAATACATATTACATATGCAAAGGAAAAGCTGAGACATGGTCAGTTGTTTCAGCTGATAAGGAATTAACAAGAAAAAAATGAAAAGAGCTTTGTTCTTTCCTCTTTACTTTAGATTCCATTATTCACTAAGGAGGGTTTCCTTGCTAGCTCAGTGATAAAGAATCTGCCTGCCAAGCAAAAGACACAGGTTCGATCCCTGGGTCGACAAGATCTCCTAGAGAAGGAAATGGCAACCCACTCTAGTATTCTTGCCTGGGAAGTCCCATGGACAGAGAAGCCTGGAGGGCTACAGTCTATGGGATCACAAAGAATCAGACATGACTTAGTGACTAAATTACCACCATCAGTAAAGAAGCTCAACAACAAAAAAAATCACACTTTTCTTAAACAGCCTCAAATCCCAAGACCTCTTCTCATAAGGAAAAAAATAAGTATCTGATAAAGTAAAAATGGGATCCTCCAAGCAAGAATACTGGAGTAGGTGGCCATTTCCTCAGGGAATCTTCCTGACCCAGGGATCAAACATGTGTCTATTACATCTTCTGCATTGGCAGGCAAATTCTTTATTACTGAGCCACCTGGGAAGCTCAAAGTAAAAATGAGCATCATGGGTGAAAAAATGAAAATATGACATCACTTCAGTCTCATCTTAAATCAGGTTGCAAGTCCTTTGAGAAGTCCATGTAGCATGCCAATACATACTCATGTTCACAGATGTTGTTTACATTTTGAAATTCTGTCTTTGGCTGTTCTGAGAAGGATGTGTGGACAAACTTAGGGACCTCTTCACTATCATCCAAGCGCTGCACGATGTAAAGTCCAAACATAGATGTTCCTAGTTTTTTGATTCGTTTAGTTGTTATTTTTTATTTTTCCTGTCCCTTCTCATCATGGCAACATGTTATAATGAACAAAATATGAACTTTGGAATAAGGCAGGCCGGAGCTCAGAACTCTGTTCCATCTCTGAGATATAAGCCAGTTCCTTACCATCTTAGGTTGTTTCTTCACTCACAAAATAAGAGAAGCTCTTGTGCTACAAAGGCATAATTCATGGATCTTATAAGTTCTAAAGTGTTAGTCACTCTCAGTTACTTCCGACTCTTTGTGACCCCATGGACTGAAGACCACCAGGCACCTCTGTCCACGGAATTCTCCAGGCAAGAATACTAGAATAGGTAGCTAATGCCTTCTCCAGGGGATCTTCCAGACACAGGGGTCGAACCTGGATCTCCCACATTGTAGGCAGATTCTTTACCCTCTGAGCCACCAGGGAAGCCCTGTAAGTTCTAAATTGAAGTCTTATTATTATTTGAGAACATCATCATATACTTTCTGGTGTCCAAGTCCAGGTAACCCTACACCAACTGAGGCAGTGCTATCTCCATACCGACATGAAAAGTGTATTTTAGGACCCCAGCTGTGACAATCCTGGGCACATTGGAATCAACCACATGATGCTGGACCAAGTATGGGAAATGCTGATTTTAGAGGCACTGGGACACTGAAGGATCACCAAAGACTGACATACATCACCCATGTGAATTTCCATTTGATTAGCAACCAATTTCCTTACAAAGATGTTTGTAAGATGTTTGACTGGTTCCCAGGCAGAGATGGGATCATGCCCTCTTCTCAGATCCAAGTCTGCCCCTACCTAACCTGGCTCTACACTGTCAATACTGACATATTTATACCTAACCAGGGCCCATCCTGAGAGAAGACCCCAGCATCAGTGTGGATGTAACTTCTGCCCCTACTCCTCTAGGAAGTCTCCAGAATGGGAAGACTGTCATAGAATGATCATCAAGGCTGCAGTGGATGCATTGAGCAGCCTTGAATAAATGCAGGATGCAACTCTCTTCACTTGATAGAAGAGCTGAACATAAAGTAAGTAGCCATATGTCCTTTTGGGGAAGAACTAAGATGAAATTACTATGTACAATTGCCTTGTTGTTGTAATTTTCACTGAAATTCACCTTCTCCTTTAGTCAATGGCTCTGAGTATGAAAATTAAGAGACTTTGACTTTATTAGAGGCTACTGCTTTCAGCCATAAAGATGGCTGAGTGCCAAAGAACTGAAGCTTTAGAACTGTGGTGCTGGAGAAGACTCTTGAGAGTCCCTTGGACAGCAAGGAAATCAAACCAGCCAATCCTAAAGGAACTCAATCCTACATGTTCATTGGAAGGACTGATGCTGAAGCTGAAGCTCCAATACTTTGGCCATCTAATGCAAAGAGCTGACTCACTGGAAAAGACCTTGATGCTGGGAAAGTTTGAGGGCAGGAGGAGAAGGGAGCAACAGAGGATTAAATGGTTGGATGGTATCATCAATTCAATGGACATGAGTCTGAGCAAATCCTGGGAGAGAGTGGAGGACAGAGGAGCCTGGTGTGCTGCAGACCACAGGTCTCAAATAGTAGGAAACGACTTAACAACTGAACAACAACTGCTTTCAGCTTGCTGGTCTCCCATTTAAAAAAAATATGAGTTGAGTAATATCCTGTTGGCTGACTATCAGTCTTGCCCCCCAAAAAGCACAGTGTACTCTTAATCATTGCCATGATTCTCTGGTCCTGGGTGCCACTTTGACCTTAATGCTCATTTTGAAAACTGTAGTCACTTTACTGGAGAAGGCAATGGCACCCCACTCCAATACTCTTGCTTGGAAAATCCCATGGGCAGAGGAGCCTGGTGGGCTGCAGTCCATGGGGTTTTGAAGAGTTGGACACAACTGAGTGACTTCACTCTCACTTTTCACTTTCATGCATTGGAGAGGGAAATGGCAACCCACTCCAGTGTTCTTGCCTGGAGAATCCCAGGGATGGGGGAGCCTGGTGGGCTACCGTCTGTGGGGTCCCACAGAATCAGACACGACTGAAGTGACTTAGCAGCAGCAGCAGCAGACAGATAACAGGTTAGCTGACAGATAACCACAGCCACCTGGCTTTTATTATATTGAAATATTTTTATCCTCATTGCTCTCAGAGAGTCCTCTTCTGTAACAGCATCTCCTACCATCAGCCTTGGCTTATAGAGAACAGTCATTCCTGATCTTTTCAACAATACGGGTATCCCTCTTTCCAATGTCCTCAGGGCCTTCCTATGTAATTTAGTAAGTTGGTGGGTTTCCTGTCCTTATATAATAAATCCACTCTTCCATGCCTATCTCTCTACCACTGTCTGCCAGAACAGTGGTAGAGAATTTAAAGCTGTGGAAAAAAATCAATTGACTGGTTCCTTGAATTGGTTAATAAAATTGATAAACTTTTAGCTAATTGATTAAGATAAAAAGATAAAACAATCAAATTACTAAAATCAGAAATGAAAAAAGGCATTGCTATTGATCTTATAGAATTTTTTTAAAAAAAGATTATAAAGGGATACTATGAACAATTGTGTACTAATAAATTAGAAAAGCTTATACGAAGTGCATCAGTTCCCAGAAAGACACAAACTACCAAAAATGACTCAAGAAGAAATAGACAATCTAAGCCATCTATAGACTCTTGAGAGTCCCTTGGACTGCAAGAAGATCCAACCAGTCCATTCTGAAGGAGATCAATCCTGGAATTTCTTTAGAAGGAATGATGCTAAAGATGAAACTCCAGTATTTTGGCCATCTCATGCGAAGAGTTGACGCATTGGAGAAGACTCTGATGCTGGGAGGGATTGAGGGCAGGAAGAGAAGGGGACGACAGAGGATGAGATGGCGGGATGGCATCACTGACTCGATGGATGCGAGTCTGAGTGACCTCCGGGAGCTGGTGATGGACAGGGAGGCCTGGCGTGCTGCGGTTCATGGGGTCGCAAAGAGTCGGACACGACTGAGCGACTGATCTGATCTGATCTGATCTGAAGCCATCTATCACAAGCAAAGACACTGAATTAGTAATCAAAAAACTATCCAAAAAGACGAGTCTAGAGTCAGATGGCTTCATTGGTGAATTCTACCATACATTTAAGGAAGAATTAATATCAGTGTTTCACAAACTTCTTTCCCCCAAAATAAAAGAGGTGGGAACAGTTTCCAACTCATTTTATGACGCAGTATTTCCCTGACACCAAAACCAGACAAAGATACTATAAGAAAACCACACACCGTATCTTTTGTGAGTAAAGACACAGAAATCCTCAGTAATATAGTAGCAAGCTAAATCCAACAACATAGTAAAAAAAAATTATACACCCTGACCAGATGGGATATATACCAGAAATGCAAGATTGGTTGAAAATCTGAAAATCAATTAATGAAATATACCATACCAATAAAAAAACAAAAACTATATTCCAATAGATAAACAAAAAGCATTTGACAAAATCCAACCCCACGACCGAGGAAGGACGGCGGTGAGGGCCAGCTCACTAAGCACGGCGGAGAAGAGCTTCCCCACGACCGAGGTCAGGAAGGGCAGCGGTGAGGAGAGACTCCTCGTCCAAGGTAAGGTGCAATGGCTGTGCTTCACTGGCCGGGAGCAGCCGGGAGCAGCCGGGAGCAGCCGGGACGAGATACCCCACGCCCAAGGTAAGAGAAACCCAAGTAAGACAGTAGGTCTTGAAAGAGGGCTGCTACTGCTAAGTCACTTCAGTTGTGTCCGACTCTGTGCGATCCCATAGACGGCAGCCCACCAGGCTCCTCTGTCCTTGGGATTCTCCAGGCAAGAATACTGGAGTGGGTTGCCATTTCCTTCTCCAATGCATGAAAGTGAAAAGTGAAAGTGAAGTCGCTCAGTCGTCTCCGACTCTTAGCGACCCCATGGACTAGAGCCTACCAGGCTCCTCCGTCCATGGGATTTTCCAGGCAAGAGTACTGGGGTGGGGTGCCATTCCCTTCCCCTGATGAAAGAGGGCATCAGAGGGCAAATACACTAAAACCATTCTCACAGATAACTAGTCAATCTAATCACACAAGGACCACACCCTTGTCTAACTCAATGAAATTAAGCCATGCCCGAGGGGCAACCTGGGATGGGCGGGTCATGGTGGAGAGATATGACAGGGTGTGGTCCGCTGGAGAAAGGAATGGCAAACCACTTCAGTATTCTTGCCTTGAGAACCTCATGAACAGTATGAAAAGACAAAATGATAGGATACTGAAAGAGAAACTCCCCAGGTCAGTAGGGGCCCAATATGCTACTGGAGATCAGTGGAGAAAAAACTCCAGAAAGAATGAAGGGATGGAGCCAAAACAAAAAGAATACCCAGCTGTGGATGTGTCTGGTGATACAAGCAAAGTCCGATGCTGTAAAGAGCAATATTGCATAGGAACCTGGAATGTCAGGTCCATGAATCAAGGCAAATTGGAAGTGGTCAAACAAGAGATGGCAAGTGTGAATGTCGACATTCTAGGAATTAGTGAACTAAAATGGACTGGAATGGGTGAATTTAACTCGGATGACCATTATATCTACTACTGTGGGCAGGAATCCCTCAGAAGAAATGGAGTGGCCATCATGGTCAACAAAAGAGTCCGAAATGCAGTACTTGGATGCAATCTCAAAAATGACAGAATGATCTCTGTTCGTTTCCAAGGCAAACCATTCAGTGTCACAGTAATCCAAATCTATGCCCCAACCAGTAACGCCAAAGAAGCTGAAGTTGAACGGTTCTATGAAGACCTACAAGACCTTTTAGAACTAACACCCAAAAAAGATGTCCTTTTCATTATAGGGGACTGGAATGCAAAAGTAGGAAGTCAAGAAACACCTGGAGTAACAGGCAAATTTGGCCTTGGAACACGGAATGAAGCAAGGCAAAGACTAACAGAGTTTTGCCAAGAAAATGCACTGGTCATAGCAAATACCCTCTTCCAACAACACAAGAGAAGACTCTATACATGGACATCACCAGATGATCAACACCGAAATCAGATCGATTATATTCTTTGCAGCCAAAGATGGAGAAGCTCTATACAATCAGCAAAAACAAGACCAGGAGCTGACTGTGGCTCAGACCATGAACTCCTTATTGCCAAATTCAGACTGAAATTGAAGAAAGTAGGGAAAACTACTAGACCATTCAGGTATGACCTAAATCAAATCCCTTATGATTATACAGTGGAAGTGAGAAATAGATTTAAGGGCCTAGATCTGATAGATAGAGTGCCTGATGAACTATGGAATGAGGTTCGTGACATTGTACAGGAGACAGGGATCAAGACCATCCCCATGGAAAAGAAATGCAAAAAAGCAAAATGGCTGTCTGGGGAGGCCTTACAAATAGCTGTGAAAAGAAGAGAAGCAAAAAGCAAAGGAGAAAAGGAAAGATATAAACATCTGAATGCAGAGTTCCAAAGAATAGCAAGAAGAGATAAGAAAGCCTTCTTCAGTGATCAATGCAAAGAAATAGAGGAAAACAACAGAATGGGAAAGACTAGGGATCTCTTCAAGAAAATCAGAGATACCAAAGGAACATTTCATGCAAAGATGGGCATGATAAAGGACAGAGATGGTGTGGACCTAACAGAAGCAGAAGATATTAAGAAGAGGTGGCAAGAATACACAGAAGAACTGTACAAAAAAGAGCTTCAAGACCTAGATAAACATGATGATGTGATCACTGACCTACAGCCAGACATCTTGGAATGTGAAGTCAAATGGGCCTTAGAAAGCATCACTACGAACAAAGCTAGTGGAGGTGATGGAATTCCAGTGGAGCTATTCCAGGTCCTGAAAGATGATGCTGTGAAAGTGCTACACTCAATATGCCAGCAAATTTGGAAAACTCAGCAGTGGCCACAAGATTGGAAAAGGTCAGTTTTCATCCCAATCCCAAAGAAAGGCAATGCCAAGGAGTGCTCAAACTACTGAACAATTGCACTCATCTCACACACTAGTAAAGTAATGCTCAAAATTCTCCAAGCCAGGCTTCAGCAGTATGTGAACCGTGAACTTCCTGATGTTCAAGCTGGTTTTAGAAAAAGCAGAGGAACAAGAGATCAAATTGCCAACATCTGCTGGATCATGGAAAAAGCAAGAGAGTTCCAGAAAAACATCTATTTCTGCTTTATTGACTATGCCAAAGCCTTTGACTGTGTGGATCACAATAAACTATGGAAAATTCTGAAAGAGATGGGAATACCAGACCACCTGATCTGCCTCTTAAGAAATCTGTATGCAGGTCAGGAAGCAACAGTTAGAACTGGTCATGGAACAACAGACTGGTTCCAAATAGGAAAGGGAGTACGTCAAGGCTGCATATTGTCACCATGTTTATTTAACTTATATGCAGAGTACATCATGAAAAATGCTGGACTGGAAGAAACACAAGTTGGAATCAAGATTGCCGGGAGAAATATCAATAACCTCAGATATGCAGATGACACCACTCTTATGGCAGAAAGTGAAGAGGGGCTAAAAAGCCTCTTGAGGAAAGTGAAAGTGGAGAGTGAAAAGGTTGGCTTAAAGCTCAACATTCAGAAAACGAAGATCATGGCATCTGGTCCCATCACTGCATGGGAAATAGATGGGGAAACAGTGGAAACAGTGTCAGACTTTGTTTTTCTGGGCTCCAAAATCACTGCAGATGGTGACTGCAGCCATGAAATTAAAAGACGCTTGCTCCTTGGAAGGAAAGTTATGACCAACCTAGATAGCATATTCAAAAGCAGAGACATCACTTTACCAACAAAGGTTCGCCTAGTCAAGGCTATGGTCTTTCCTGTGGTCATGTATGGATGTGAGAGCTGGACTGTGAAGAAGGCTGAGCGCCGAAGAATTGATGCTTTTGAACTGTGGTGTTGGAGAAGATTCTTGAGAGTCCCTTGGACTGCAAGGAGATCCAACCAGTCCATTCTGAATGAGATCAATCCTGGAATTTCTTTGGAAGGAATGATGCTAAAGCTGAAACTCCAGTATTTTGGCCACCTCACGCGAAGAGTTGACTCATTGGAGAAGACTCTGATGCTGGGAGGGATTGAGGGCAGGAGGAGAAGGGGACGACAGAGGATGAGATGGCTGGATGGCATCACTGACTTGATCGGTGTGAGTCTGGGTGACCTCCGGGAGCTGGTGATGGACAGGGAGGCCTGGCGTGCTGCGGTTCATGGGGTCGCAAAGAGTCAGACACGACTGAGCGACTGATCTGATCTGATCTGAACCTCTTCTCATAATGAAAAACCTTAACTAACTAATAGTAGAATGAAACTTTCTCAACCTGACAAAGGACATGTAGGAAAAACCCAGAGTTAATACCATACTTAATAGCCAAAGACTGGACACCTTCCTTGAAGATCATGATGAAGACGGGAGGTCTACTCTCACCCTTGCTATTCAACTTTGTACTTGTGCTTCTAGCCAGGGGAATTTGGCAAGGAAAAGGAATTAAAGCATCCAGATTAGAAAGCAAGATGGCCTTTCCAGATAACATGTTCTTTACATAGAAAATCCTAAAAAAAAAACCACTAAGAAGCTAGTAGAACTAACAAATAAATTCAGTAAGCTTTCAGGGTACAAGGTCAAGATACAAAAATCAACTGTATTTCTATACCCTAGCAACAAACAATCCAAAAATAAAATTTAAAAACAATCCCATTTACAAAAACATCAAAAAGAATAAAATACTTAAGAGTAAACTAAACAAAGAATTTAAAAACGTATGCTCTGAAAACTACAAAATATTGTTGAAGGAAATTTTAAAAGATCTGAAAAATGCCCCATGTTCATGGATCGGCTGATTTAATATCATTAACATGAAAGCCTTCCCTAGTTTATCTGTAGGTTCAGTGCAATCTTGGTGAGAATTCCCAGTGGATTTTTTTAATAGAAATTGAAAAGCTGGCTCTAAATTTTTTTAATGTGATTGCAAGGGACCCAGAATAGCCACGGAGAAGGCGATGGCACCCCACTCCAGTACTCTTGCCTGGAGAATCCCATGGACGGAGGAGTCTGGTAGGCTGCAGTCCATGGGGTTGTGAAGAGTCGGACATGACTGAGCAACTTCACTTTCACTTTTCACTTTTATGCATTTGGAGAAGGAAATGGCACCCATTCTAGTGTTCTTGCCTGGAGAATCCCAGGGACCGGGAAGCCTGGTGGGCTGCCGTCTATGGGGTCACACAGAGTTGGACATGACTGAAGTGAGTTAGCAACAACAACAACAGAACAGCCAAAGCAGGTTTGAAATAGCAGAATCAAGTTGGAAGATACACACCTGTGAATGTCAAAACTTCATGCAAAGGAATGGTAAACAAAACAGTATGATACTGACATAAAGACAGATATTAAATCAATGGAATAGAATTGAGAATTCAGAAGTAAAACCATGTGTTTGATGAATGGTGCCAAGACCAGGTAAGGAAATGGAGAATGAATCTGTGCTACATGATATAAAATAGCTAAGATAAACCTGGCAATAGGCAACAATAAAATGATTTCACAGTTGTGACCAACTCTGGGCTCAGTTTCATCCACTTAGAATTTCAGCAGGACATTCTAAGACAGCAACGAGTCCCAGCTTGACTAGAGTTGGCACACTGTCTCTATGTGGCAGGCACTCATGCCTTATCACTACCATGCATGCTAAATCACTTGAGTTGTGTCTGACTCTTTGCGACCCTATGGACTGTAGCCCTCCAGGCTTCTCTGTTCATGGGATTCTCCAGGCAAGAATACTGTAGTGGGTTGCCATGCCCTCCTCCAAGGGATCTTCCTGACTCAGGGTTTGAACCCGCAACTCATTACGTCTCCTGCAATCCAGGAGGATTCTTTACCACTAGCACCACCTGGGAAGCCCCTTATCACTAGCAAGATGTACTAATTATTTTGGTTTATCCAAGGCAAAGGATAATATTCTCCATCTGGTCTTCTGGATGATGAAGAAACCACGTCTCTTCCCTTGGGCATCAGTCTATGAGAAGTGAGACTCCCTGAAGAAGAAAGGATGGTAGGGATAGCCCAAGTCTTCCTGAGGCTAAAAGAAACAGCCAAGCTCATCACTTCCCTAGTTAAGTTCACTAAGTCCTAATCAACAAGCAAATATCCCCTCTTTCGGAATTGTGGCCTTGTCTTGCCTTCAGTCAGGACAACTTTATCTCTCTAGACACAGAAGGCACAGCAGCCCCTCCTGCAATCTCTCAGCCTTTCAGCTGAGGTTCTGTGTCAGGAAATTCTCTTGTTTTACTCAGCAAAAGAGCTGTCTTTCTTCTGCTGTTAACCATGATCGTTTGGCACTGTTTAAACTTAATATTGTTTTTATGATATTTAGGAAATAAGATAAAGAGAAGGATCAAATTGTGCAGAGGAGCAGAAAGTGATTTTTACTTTAAAACTCTCAATATTCATCCTACTTTCCCTGGGAAGGTTTAATTCCAAAGTGCTGCTTGGTTATTTTCCGGTAGAAAAAAAATGACAGCAGCCTGTCTGAGTGGAAAAAGGAAACAAGCTACAGTAATATATCACCTCCCCTGTCCCCAGACTTCTGCCTGCCTTCCTCCTCCAAGGGCAACTGCCCAAGAAGCTAAGAAGGCAGGGCATTGGTGGCTAAAAGGTACTCTTATAGTTCATAATAAGCATTCTTTACATTCTTCACATCTTAAAAGTCAGGACTGGGGATAGACCAAAGAAAGAGCTGCCCTTTTATTATATAGAGTAAGTTATAATGGACAAGGCAAAAAATAAGAGGATTTCTGTGTCATTTTTTACCTTACTTCTCCATGGACGGGTCAATTTTAGTCCCATGACCAGTTCACAGACCACATGTAGGAGGCGGAAGTCATCCAAAAAAAGAGGAAAAGTGGATCTAGAATTTCTGCAGTTTAAAATGCTCTCACACTACCATGCATAAAATAAACAGCTAGGGAGAAGCTGCTGTATAGGACAGGGAGCTCAGCTCGGTGCTCTGTGATGACCTAGAGGGGTGGGATGAGCATGGGGTGGGAGGGAGGCTCCAGAGAAAGGGGATATATGTATACTTATGGAATCAAGATTGTCTGAAGAAATATCAATAACCTCAAATATGCAGATGACACCACCCTTATGGCAGAAAGTGAAGAGGAACTAAAAAGCCTCTTGATGAAAGTGAAAGTGGAGAGTGAAAAAGTTGGCTTAAAACTCAACATTCAGAAAACGAAGATCATGGCATTCGGTCCCATCACTTCATGGGAAATAGATGGGGAAACAGTGGAAACAGTGTCAGACTTTGTTTTTCTGGGCTCCAAAATCACTGTAGATGGTGACTGTAGCCATGAAATTAAAAATAACCTTTTAATTATTTTATTTATTTATTTATTATTTTGTTTATTTAATTTGTTTTATAATTATTTTTTAAGTTATAAAAATAACTTATTAATTATTTAAAAATAATTTTTAATTAAAAATAACTTTCCTTGGAAGGAAAGTTATGACCAACCTAGATAGCATATTCAAAAGTAGAGACATTACTTTGCCAACAAAGATTCATCTAGTCAAGGCTATGGTTTTTCCTGTGGTCATGTATGGATGTGAGAGTTGAACTGTGAAGAAGGCTGAGCACCAAAGAATTGATGCTTTTGAACTGTGGTGTTGGAGAAGACTCTTGAGAGTCCCTTGGACTGCAAGGAGATCCAACCAGTCCATTCTGAAGGAGATCAGACCTGGGATTTCTTTGGAAGGAATGATGCTAAGGCTGAAACTCCAGTACTTTGGCCACCTCATGAGAAGAGTTGACTCATTGGAAAAGACTCTGATGCTGGGAGGGATTGGGGGCAGGAGGAGAAGGGGACGACAGAGGATGAGATGGCTGGATGGCATCACTGACTCAATGGATGTGAGTCTGGGTAAACTCCGGGAGCTGGTGATGGACAGGGAGGCCTGGCGTGCTGCGATTCATGGGGTTGCAAAGAGTCAGACACGACTGAGCGACTGGACTGAACTCATAGCTGATTCAAGTTGTTGTACAGCAGAAACCAACACAACACTATAAAGCGATTATCATCCAATTTGTTTTCTTGGGCTCCAAAATCACTGTGAATGGTGATTACAGCCATGAAATTAAAAGACGCCTGCTCCTTAGAAGAAAAGCTATGACAAACCTAGACAGCATATTAAAAAGCAGAGACATCACTTTGCTGACCAAAGTCCATATATAGTCAAAGCTATGGTTGGATGGCATCACTGAGTTGATGGACATGAGTTTGAGTAGGCTCCAGGAGTTGGTGATGGACAGGGAAGCCTGGCGTGCTGCAGTCCATGGGGTTGCAAAGAGTCAGATACAACTGAGCGACTGAACTGCGCTGAACTGATGGTGTTTTTAGTAGTCACATATGAATGGACCATAGGGAAGGCTGAGTGCTAAAGAACTGATGTCTTCGAACTGTGGTGTTGGGGAAAACTCTTGAGAGTCCCTTGGACAGCAAGGAGATCAAACCAGTCAGTCCTAAAGAAGATCAACCTTGTATATTAATTAGAAGAAATGATGCTGAAGCTGAAGTTCCAATACTTTGGCCACCTGATACACAGAACTGACTCACTGGATAAGCACCCTGATGCTAGGAGAGATTGAGGGAAGGAGAAGAGGGGTGACAGAGGGTGAGATGGTTGAAAGGTATCACCAGCTCAATGTACATGACTTTGAACAAACTCCAGGAGATAGCAAAGGGCAGGGAAGCCTGGCATGCGTCAGTCCATGGGGTCGAAGAGTCGGACACAACTGAGTGACCGAACAACAAAAAGAAAGATAATGTAATTTTTAGATTTCTAAAATGAAAACTGTAAAAATAAATAAATAAATTAAATGCCCTCAAGTCAATAGGCAGAAATGGTTGGAGGTTTGTAAGGTTCTGCCAGTTAGTATTTTAGAAAATTCAGAGAGACTGTGGGAAGCACTCTTAAATCTGACACTCTCAGGTCACTAATAGAACAATGCCAGACTTCTTTAAAATGTTATCAAATGATCAATGTGTCAAAACTAAAGAGATTGGGAGGAGCAAAATAATGAAGACCAAGGAGGTGGTCTTCAATCCCACTCTGTCTAGCCTCTAGGAAGTGGAAAATAATAGTGATACTTTGGCCCCAAGAAGTTCCTCATAATAGCCTTTCAAATAAAATCTTAGTATCAGATTTTATGATGACAGAGTACTGTCAGAGGTGAGGTGTTGGTGCCCTGAATTCCATGGTAGGCACAAAAATATGGCCTTGAGGGCAGACTGGGAAGATTCTGTCTGCTCTGGAGAGTACCTACTTAGCTGGTCCCTCTCTTTCCTTTATTCCAAGATTTGGTGTGAGAGATACTACGGTGAGGTAGTATGCTGCTGCTGCTGCTGCTGCTGCTCAAGTCGCTTCAGTCATGTCCAACTCTGTGCGACCCCATAGACGGCAGCCCATTAGGCTCCTCTGTCCCTGGGATTCTCCAGGCAAGAATACTGGAGTGGGTTGCCATTTCCTTCTCCAATGCATGACAGTGAAAAGTGAAAGTGAAGTTGTTCAGTCGTGCCCAACTCTTAGCGACCCCATGGACTGCAGCCTACCATGCTTCTCTATCCATGGGATTTTCCAGGCAAGAGTACTGGAGTGGGGTGCCATTGCCTTCTCCATGAGGTAGTATATAAGCTGCCAAATACTATAGCCTGCTGTTCCCAACCAAGCCCCCAGTTCATTGGTTCACGTCTCATCATCCAAACCCCAGCCACCCTGGCCCATCAGCCCAGGTGTGTGAGCTGCCACCAGTGCTTGGGATCTAAGGGCACAGTGTGGGAGGCCTTTGCACACTTTGAGATGCCTATCAGAAGAGGGGAGTTCCTAGATACCCTGGGCACCAGGTGAGTGCTTGAGTATACACAAGTCCTGATCAGCAGGACAGCTGGCAAGACTGATGGTCAAGAACACAGACCTTGGAGACAGACTCTTCTGGGTTTGAATCTCTGCTGGGTGGTTTGTAAGTTCTGTGCCCAGAAATTCCCACGTCCAGCTTCTCTGCAGCACTGTCCTGCACATACGAAATGGGGGGAAATAGAATCTACCTCACAAATCTATTTTGAACATTAAACATGACATTGTATATAAAAGCACAGTATGGGGCATGACCCTAGTGCATGCGTGAGTGCTGTCATTTCAGTTGTGTCCGACTCTGTGATCCTATAGACTGTAGCCCGCCAGGCTCCTGTGTCCATGGGATTTTCCAGACAAGCATACTGGAGTGGGTTGTCATGCCCTCCTCCAAAGGATCTTCCCAGTCCTGGGACTGAACCCACATCTCTTCTGTCTCCTGTATTGGCAGGTGCGTTCTTTACCACTAGCGCCACCTGGGAAGCCCCTGACTCTTAGTAGATGTTCGATAATTATTGTCACCATGACAATCCCATCATACGGGGGACATTATTTTTAAATTTTTCCTAATCCTTCCTGTTCTACATCCTTTTCTCTGAAGCACCTTCTAGTTTTTAAATGGTTTAAATACACAGAAGCTAGAGATTGCTCCAGGAGGAAGAAGGCCTGCTGCCCTTCATACTTGACAAAGTTCTCCTTTTGGTGTCCTCCTGCTTCAACCATTCATGCAGGGTTTCTGGCCTAAAACTCTCAGAACGGATTTGAAGAGAAAAGTTAAAGGGAACTTATCCCCCTCCTTTTCAAACTCAGGAAGATGAATTGCTAATTCGTTCTCTGAGGAAATAAGGCAAAGTATGTTCAGTAATTACTTGGAGGACAAAGCATGCTTGTCAGATTAGGAAGAGCAGATGTTCTCTTGGAGGAGTGGCAAAAGAAAACTGGGGAGGGAGAAACAAGATAAGGAAGAGCAGGGCTGTCAGTCGGGAGAGAACGCAGGGCAGTGTGAACCTGCTTCAGTGCTTATCCATCAAAGGGCAGCTTCCAGAATGTCAGCCTTCCACATGGTCTCCACTCCCGTGACTGCCTCTGCACTTGGTGCTCCGGACTCTGTGTGCAGGAGTTCTTTAAATCCTAACCTTGGAGAAAAACACTGCAACTCTGAGCTCAGTGTATTTGATTGCCATGCACTGCATTTGGGCCTTAGCTCCTGACACCGGACTCAGCTAAGTTGCAAAATCTTCTTCTCTTTTTCATGCTTGTGCTCAGCGATGTCTGACTCTTGGCAACTCCAGAGACTGTAGCCCATCAGGCTCTTCTGTTCATGGGTTTCTCCAGGCGTGAATCCTGGAGTGGGTTCCCATTTCCTCCTCCAGGGAATCTTTCTAACCCAGGGATTGAACCCATGTCTCCTGCAATGGCTGGCAGATTCTTTACCACTGAGCCAAGTTTTTACCACTTCCCAAGCTGCAAAATAAAGTCCCACAAAGTCCCACTTTGGGGGGATCGACCCTTAAAAGAACATATTTGGGTATTACATAACTAAAATAGGAGAGAAGATGAAATATGGGTGGGCAAAAATTTTAAGAAGTGTGCATCTCACATATCTGATATATTTAATCTTCATAAAATGCTAAAGTTGAGATGATTTCCTACATTTTACAGACTAGACAGAGGCTCAGTGCAGGCTCATCAGGAAGAAAAGGTGGTGGTTTGGTTGTGGTTTAGTCACTAAGTTGTGTCTGACTCTTGTGACCCCATGGACTGTAGCCCAACAGGCTCCTCTGTCCATGGATCCTACAGGCAAAAATACTGGAGTGGGTTGCCATTTCCTTCTCCAGGGAATCTTCCAAACCCAGGAATCAAACTCAGGTTTCCTGTACTGCAGGCAGATTCTTTACCAAAGGGAAGAAAAAAAGGAGAGGCCCCAAATGAATAAAATCAGAAAGAAAAATAAGTTAAAACTGATACCATAGAAATATGAAAGATCTAAGAAACTTTTATGAATAACTATGTGCCAATAAATGGACAACCAAGAAGAAATGGACAAATTCATAGAAAAGTACAATCTTCTAAGACTAAAACAGAAGGAAATAGAAAATATTAACAATTAACAGTAATAAAATTGAATTAGTAATTTAAAAATTCCCAACAAGCAAAAGCTCAGGACCTGATGACTCCACAGATGAATTCTACCAAACATTTCAAAAAGTTAACGCTGATTCTTCTGAAACTATTCCAAAAAATTATGGAGAAAGGAATACTTCCAAATTCATTATATGAATCCAACATCACCTTGATTCCAAAATCAGACAAAAATATCACACACACAATAATTATAGGCCATTATCACTGAAGGACATGATGCAAAAATCCTCAACAAAGTACTAGCAAACCAAATCCAACAATACATGAAAAGGATCACACATCATAATCAAGTGGGATTTATCCCAGGCCTGCAAGAATTTTTCAGTATCCACAAGTCAATCAATGTGATATACCACATTAGCAAATTAAAGAATAAAAAAAATTATCATTTCAATAGATGGAGAGAAAGCTTTTAAGAAAATTCATTATGATAAAAACTCTACAGAAAGCAGACATAGAGGGAACATACTTCAGCATAATAAAGGCTACATATGACAAACACACAGCTAACATCATATTCAATGGTGAAAAGCTGAAAGCATTTCCTCTAAGATCAGGAACAAGACAAGGATATCCACTGTCACCACTTTTATTCAACATAGTTTCAGAAGTCCTAGCCACAGTCATCAGAGAAGAAAAAGAAATAAAAGGAATCCAAATTGGAAAGGATCATGTAAAACTGACACTGTTTGCAGATAACATGATACTATGCATTGAAAATCCTAAGTATGCCACCAGAAAACTACTATAGCTCATCAATGAATTCAGTAAAGTGGCAGAATACAAAATTAATATGCTTAAATCTGTTGCATTGGTATACATAAACAATGAACTATCAGAAAGAGAAAGCAAGGAAACAATACCACTTACCACCACATCAAAACAAAGTATTTAGGATTAAACCTGCCTAAGGAAGCAAAAGATCTACACTCAAAACACTATAAGAGACTGATGAAAGAAACTGAAGACAACACAAACATTTGGAAAAATATACTGTGTTCTTGGATTTGAAGAACCAATATTGTTAAAATTACCATGCTATCCAATGCAATCTACAGATTCAGTGCAATCCTATGAAAATGCCAATGACATTTTTCACAGAACTGGAACAGATCATTTTAAAATTTGTATAGAAATATAAAAGACCAGAAATAGCCAAAACAGTTTTGAGAAAGAAGACTAGAGCTGGGGGAATCATGCTTCTTGTCTTCAGACTATACTCCAAAGCTACAGTAATCAAAGCATTATGTTACTGGCACAAAAACAGACACACAGATCAATGTAACAGGATAGAGAGCATAGACGTAAACCCATACACTTATGGCTAATTAATCTATGACAAAGGAGGAAAGAACATACAATGGAGTAAAGATAGTCTCTTGAATAAGTGATGCTGGAAAAACTGGACAGCCACATGCAAAGCAATGAGATTAGAGCATTTCTTCACACCGTATAAAAAAATGAACTCAAAATGGATTAAAAACCTAAATATAAGACCAAATACTATAAAACTCTCAGAAGAAAACATAAGCAGAAAATTTCTTGACATAAGTTACAGTATTATCTTTTCAGATCTGTCTCCTAAAGTAGAGGAAATAAAAATGAAAATAAACAAATGGGACCTAATTATACTTGAAAGCTTTTGCATAGCAAAGGACATCATCAACAAAGCAAAAAGGCAACCCACTGAGTGGGAGAAAATATCTCCAAATGATATAACCAATAAGGAATTAATATTCAAGATATATAAACAGCTTGTACAATTCAACATCCAAAAAAAAAAAGACAACAAATTGCCCAGAATAGGCAGAATAACTGCATAGACACTCTTCTAAGAGGAAATGCAAATGGTCACTAGGGATATGAAAAGATGCTCAACATTGCTAGTCATCAGAGAAATGCAAATCAAAACCACAAGGAGATATCACTCCACACCTGTCAGAACAGCTATCATCAAAAAGAATACAAATAGCAAATGTTGACAAGGATATGGAGAAAAGGGAACCCTCATAAACTGTTGGTGGGAATGCGAATTGATATAGCCACTATGGAAAACACTATGGAAGTTTCTCAAAAAACTAAAAGTAGAACTATTATATGACCCAGGAGTTCCACTCCCCCTCAAAAACACACTAATTCAAAAAGATACATGCACCCCAATGTTCATAGCAGCATTATTTACAACTGCCAAGATATGGAAACAATCTAAGTGTCCATCCATTAATGAATGGATAAAGAAGAATGGTATGTGTGTGTGTGTGTATATACACACACATACATATCATGGATTACTACTCAGCCACAGAAAACAATGAAATGTTGCCTTTTGCAGCAACATGGATGGACTTGGAGGGTATTGTGCTAAGTGAAATAAGTCACTCAGAGAAAGAAAAATAATGTATGATACGACTTATATTGGAATCTAAATAATACAACAAACTAGTGAATAAAACAAAAAAAGAAGCAGACCCATAGATAAAGACAACAAACTAGTGGTTACCTTTACAGAAACTCAAAGAGGAGCAATATAGGAGTGAGGGAGTAGAAAATACGAATTATTGGGTGTAAGATAATTAAGGAGATATTGTGCAACAAGGAGAATAAAGCAAATATTTTGTAATAACTGTAAATGGAGGGTAACCCTTAAAAACTGCTTTAAATTTTAAATTAAATAATACTTTTAAAGAAAGAAAAATGAAAGATACTCACCAAGAGATAAAGCCAGGCTTCAAATGCCAGACACTAAATCCTATGTGGTACTGTCACCACATGGATTTGCCCCCCTGTGGTATGACCACAAACTGGGTATCTTTAGTCTGTTTCTAGCTTTCTTATCAGCTGTTTCTCACTTATAAAGTTTAGAGATTGGAATAAATCCAGGTTACTTCCCAGCTCTGTCACTTATTAAAAAGAGGGACCTTCCTGCAAGGAGAGGGGGCGGCCTGAAGATAACAGGAGTCTTTCAATGTCTGGAAACACCCAGCCCCCTTACTCAGAGCTGGAGACAAAGCTGAGGTCCATGGGGGAGCTGGTCATGGGCTGGGAAACCAGGCAAGTGTGAATTCTAATCCTGGTGCGGACATTGACTTCCTCCTAATCCTCACAGGCACTTTGTTTCTGAGTTTCCATCTCTGCAACAAGGTTAGTAAGACTCATCAATCTCCCAGGAGGTGTTCACGTATGCCTCGTGTTTGCAAGGAGCTAAAAACCTCATTTCTGGGGGCTTGTGGCAGTTTTACATGGAGGAATCCTTAGAAACAAAAATCAGGAATGATAGAAGGCAAGTCATTGAAAACTGCATTAAAAAAAATAACATGTGTGAGCCTGCTCGAGGATCTCTAATCTAAAACCCATCTTGAGAAGCAGTCATTCTATTATTTGTTCAGCTATCAGGGGAAAAATTTCTATAGCTGAAGTTCAACCTAGGAGAAGGCACATAGGGGAAGAGTTCTAGAATAATAGCAGACATTCTGGAGTTCACACTCACAGAAGCAGTGTAATCTAATCTATTTCTCCTTTTCAAAAAATATTATCTCTATCAACAGAATGGGAAAGATTGAGGGCAGGAGGAGAAGGGGGTGATAGAGGATGAGATGTTTGGATAGTATCATCAAATCAATGGGCATGAGTTTGAACAAACTCTGGGAGATAGTGAAGGACAGGGAAGCCTGGTGTGCTGCAGTCCATGGGGTCACAAAGCGTCAGACACGACTGAGTGACTGAACAACCACCACCAACAGAATAATGCATGGAGTTGGAACACAAGATAATCAATTACACCCTCATTTAAATGGTTGATGCTTCACTCTGAAGAAACATTATGGAAGAAATAGAATCACCTAACAAGAAAGAAAAGAAATAGAAACATCCAGAACTTGTCAGATCAGATCAGATCAGATCAGACCAGAACTTGTACAAGTGCTTAAAGTTTTGAAGGGGTAGAAATAGCCAAGCACTGCAGGAAATCCCCAGATGCTATGCTTGTCTATGAGGTGAAACAATTTGCCAGGTGAGCTTCATCTTGTCATGCCTTTTGTAGATAGATATATACAAAACACGCACACATTCAGAGCATACAGCTTTCATCAAAAAGTTCTTCCTTGCCTGCTGTGATGGGGTGCCTGCCATGGAAAGTGGGGAGAAAAGGATGGGTCCGCCAGCTGTGCTATTTCCTCCATATGTGTTTCCTCCATCCTGTACATCACAGGAATAGAACTTTCCTAAGGTTGCCCTTCATACCTTCTGATTATCCTCAGAGGCTGAACACATCTGCACTCCCTCTTAGGGGCAGGGAGACTCAACTTTTCTTTTATGTAGGTCTTCCCTATAATTTTTTTTTCTCCAACCTGAACTGAATCTCCAACTACCTCTCTCAGGATGTGATAAATCAGGGACTTCTGTTTCCCACTCCAGACTCCAATCTGCCATCACAGTCAGTATACAACCCACAGAGTTAAGCAAACAAAAGAATTTTTCATTTTCTTTTTCATTCAGTAAGGCTCCATTTTCTGTCCCCCTCCAACCTTTTGACCTGTGTCCTAATGGTGCCGGTCACTTAGGGGCAGAAGTTCAGCGGTGGGTTAAGTCTGGGTGTGTTTACGTGCAGGAGAGGGTGTGTGTGGCTCACTTCCTGTTGTCTGTGTGCTGCACACTGCCTTTGCTCTCCCAGGGCCCTGAGATCCCACCTGCTGAGTGAGCCCCTTCCCCTGCAAAACCAGTTGAAAAGAAAAAAAAAAAGGTTGTTTTCTTTCCCTCCGGTCACCAAACCCTTTTGTCTTTGCTGCAGCTGAGCTGACATGGGCCAGTCTTACCTTGAAAAGGTTACTGGAATAGGTGCTATAACACTGACTATTCCATTTGGTTGTAACGATTTCCCAGTTTGTGTTTCCTAACATCAGTGGATGTATGAATCCTGAAAATTGCATTAAAGTGTGCTTTGGTTGCTGGCTTTTTCTGTTTTCATTCTGAACTTTTTATTTCATTTTGGAAGATAGCTGATTAACAATGCTGTGGGTTTCAGGTGGACAGCAAAGCGACTCAGCCAGATGTATACATGTATCCGTTGTCCCTCAAACTGCCCCCCTCTCCAGGCTGCCACATAACACTGAACAGAGTTCCCCCTGCTATACAGTAGGTTCTTGTTGGTTATCCATTTTAAACATAGCAGTGTGTACTGCTGTTTTAAGATGCTTGAAATGAATGAGAAGCTATGCATTCAATAACTGAAACACCATGGAAACACAGACGACACGGGGAAAGCTCTGATTTAAATAAGTCACATAATTTCCCCTCTAGGATCCTTCTCTCCTGTGTGTGTATTCTTGCCACCTCACCTACTACCAGCCTACTCTGCCATCCCGCCACGCTGCTTCCAGGAGATAAACTCTCTGACAGCTACTGACATTTGGGTTAAAACAACTAACGAATTTCTCAAAGCGCTGCTGTGTGAGAAATGCATTCTCCATTCATGCACTCATCCCATCCACCTGTTTATCATTCAGCCGTTCATCTTCCAGGCAGATCTGAGTTCTAGAGGGTGGACAGCTGCGAACCGAGTAATTCAGTATGGCTCCAGAACAAGGTGCAACAAGGTGAAACTGGCCTGGAAAAGGACATGGTATTCATCAATCACTCAATACATAGCCTGGCATATATCTCTTATCTCCCTGAGACCTTCATGCCCACACCTCATGAGCAAACACTGTGTACACAGCACGGTGGTACCCTTCCAGGGACCCTACTCTCTTGTATTCAACTGGCCTCTAAGAGATTCCACAGAAAGGATATTTAATTTGGTGGCTCTCCAGAAACACTGGTTTATTCTCCCTGCTGGGTTTCTCTTTCCCCTCCAAGTCCGTGTGACAGACTCTAAGACCAAGAAAGGGTATGTAATTAACTACTTGACCTCTGCTTGGCTGCGTCAACAGAGGATATGTTATGCTTCCTTCCTTCTTTTCCATTTTTGCCAGGATTCCAAGTTGTGTGTGTCCCTCGGCTGCTTGCACTCTTGTTTCATCTTTCCCCATATGGTGTGACAGATCTCTACTACAGACCATTATGGATGGGCTTCCAGTGGGGAGACTGCCCTACTGAGGCAGATTCATGATCACGATGGAGGAGAGCCACCGTCTGTTTTCCAGGGACCAAATCCGGATGCTACTGAGGAAAATATATTAAAAAAAAAAAAAAAATACCTCTAGGCACTTAATTGTGCAATGTTAGACTTCCCAATGCCAGCTGGTGATTAAATTATGAAATACAGGAGGATTTATAATCCTTGAAATTTCATCTGAGCCCATGTTGTCACAGAGGCCGTCTGACCATATGGTCCATCCTTCTTGCAAGGTTCCAAGAAACTCACCAGGGTATTGAGCCCCCAAGGGTGAATTGCATTGTCTGTTTACTTCCTATGACAGCAGGAGATAAGATGCAATGGGATACTCCTATTCCATTTATTACTTTTTCTTTGAATCTATGTCCTTGTCAAATATGAGTGGTTCTCCCCCTAAAATATGTGACCCTCTTTCCCAAAATGGTTTAGCATTTCTTCCTGTAAGTCCTTCATCATACAGCTGTTCCTTGTTCTTTATCTGAACTGTCACACTTTCCTTGCCTAGGATTTCTATCACTGTCCGCATTGTAGTTTACTATAAGCATTTCCAGAATTTCACGGTGACTGTTTTACTCATCTCTAACTCAAGGATCTGTGACAACACATAAATATATGGGACATAGTTCTTCATATATGGCTTTGCTTCAACATCAGCAGGAAAATAAAGTCATTATGTTCTTCTCCCCCAAGGTTCTTCTATATCAGTGTATGGAACTTAGGAGACAAAAATGTCTCATTCAATATATAAATGGCAAACCTATGGTATTTAGGAGATATTATATAAAAATCAATGAGTTAGATTTTAGATACAAAAAGCCATCATGGATCTTTGAACAGAGATATTGAAAAGGAAGATAATGGCCAGCCTGGCAAAGAGTAAGCTATCTTCAATTAGATTTCATGAGTAAGTGTTGCCCCAAAATGGATCTATGTGGAGTTACAGATAATTTTAACAAAAAAAAAGTTTTGAAGGAGCAGGAAAAAGATAGGAGATTTAAGGTCAAAGTCATGGACAGTAACCTAAACAATTCACAAAACTGAAAGCAAAAGAGGAAAGTGAAAACTATCATTAATGCATTTTGAATAAGTACTTGCTGTTTAATTTGTTATTTGAAAACTAAGTTTACCATGCATGTGTGTGTGCTTAGCTTCTTAGTTATGTCAACTCTTTGCGACCCCATAACTGTAGCCCACCAGCTTTCTCTGTCCACGGAATTCTCCAGGCAAGAATACTAGAGTGGGTTGCCATTCCCTTCTCCAGGGGATCTTCCTGACCCAGGGATCGAACCTGCGTCTCCCGCATTGCAGGCGAATTCTTTACCATCTAAGCCACCAGAGAAACCAGAGAAACCCAAGTTTCCCATAAGAGAGACTATATTCAGGTCAGTAAGGGCATAGGTAGGGAAAAGAAAAGAGGTTTATATATTCAGAAATCCAAAAAAGGACTCCAGTTAGGATAGAAAGGTAGAAACAGTTAGCTAGTTATACCCCATTGACTATACTTCAATGGTCAGATCTCAGCAGCTAGATGGATGGCTATATGTAAGTGTTCAGTCACTCAGTCATGTCCAACTCTTTGTGACCCTTTGGACTGTAGCCCATCAGGCTACCCTGTGCATGAGATTTTTCAGGCAAGAATACAGCAGTGAGTTGCCATTTCCTCCTCCAGGGGATCTTCCTGACCCAGGGATTGAACCCACATCTCCTGCGTCTCCTGCATTGCAGGCTGATTGTTTACCTGCTGAACCATTGAGCAAGATGAATGGCTCTACACCGTTAAAAACACAGACTCAAACCAAACTAACTGAAATAAAAGACTGGCTCTGCCATTTACTAGCTGGGCAATTTAGACAGGTTTCTTGATCCCTCCATGTCTCACTTTCTGCTTCTGCAAAATGATAATAATAGTATTAACCCATGAATCTATTGATAATGAGAACTAAAGAAATATGCTAAAAATAATATTTATACATATATATGATTTTTAACAGTTCCTGACACATAGTAAGCACTGCATAAGGCTTAGTTGCTTATGCAACTAAGTTGTGTTACTATTGGACAGAACTAAGAACTAAGAAGGTACTTCACTCTTTGGACCTCTGTCAAGACAGCTGGCTTAGGGCATAGCAATAAAACTCTGAACAACTTTAACTGCATTTGCAGGATGGAAAGGGGAAAAGAGCCAAAGGGAGAAGGAAAGAATAGGGATGCTTTAAAAACAATTTCTGCACAGTGCACATTTCTTCCAGGGTTAGGTCCTACCAGACCCTTTATCCCCACATTTTCAGCACCTCAACTCCCTGCAATGGGAACTAAAAAGGCAACTCACTGAAGGTATCCAAGGACATACTTCTGCCATTCTTCTGGAACCCACCAGGACATTTTGCTGTTTGTTATCAACTTTCTTTTAACTATATTAGGGCCCAGTCCTCTAACATTTCTGTGGATTCACCCCTAATCTCACTAAAAGGCAGATGAGATTCTGAAAAGGAGAGGTGGGTAGAAAAGTTTGTCAATGTGAAGGAAACAGCTTGAGCAAAGGCAGAAAAAAATAAGAACCATGAGGGTAGATCAGAAGAACATGTGGACTAGAATACAAGTACATCTAAGTAGTATAAAGGAGAAGAGGGAGCTGGGACCCGGCAGACTTGATGAATGCCAAGGTGAGGACGTCATGCTTAACCTGGGAGCCAACATGGCGAGGGTGGGAGTGGGGGTTGGCATGGTCACCTGGGAGGAGAATATTTGATAGCATTCAGTGTAGAAGCACGGAGAAGGCAATGGCACCCCACTCCAGTACTCTTGCCTGGAAAATCCCACGGATGGAGGAGCCTGGTAGGCTGCAGTCCATGGGGTCGCTAAGAGTCAGACATGACTGAGCGACTTCACTTTCTCTTTTCACTTTCACGCACTGGAGAAGGAAATGGCAACCCACTTCAATGTTCTTGCCTGGAGAATCCCAGGGACGGGGAAGTCTGGTGGGCTGCCATCTATGGGGTCACACAGAGTCGGACACGACTGAAGTGATTTAGCATAGCATAGTGTAGAAGCAAATGTTTAGGAGTCAGACCTGCTCACTAATTAGATCACCTTGCTCAACATCACTGCTCTAACTCTCATTGTCCTTATTGTTTCAAGATTTTAAATATGTATGGAACTTCTACTTTGTGCTGAATACCATATGAGGCCCTTTAAGGTAGTAGTTCTAATATTTGTACAGTTAAAGTTAGACCAAGAGATCCATTCTGCACGTTCCAACTCTAACATGATATTATAATCAGGATTCAGCCAACTGGATTCCCAATCCCATTAGTGAGAAACAGTCAAGATTGTCACCAAATGTTGTTGCATGTATTCTACAGACTATTAAAATCTGAAGAATTTTGTTCAAATCTACTACCACTGGCCTGGCAATCATTTCACTTTTTCCAGGTGAATACACAGGTGAAGAAAACTTGATAAAGAGTGATTGATTCCCTATACTGCCTAAGAAATTAATTACATATGAGAATGAAAAAAATAGGAAGTGTAATATATAATGAAAATCAGGAGGTATCTTGTCTAAGTTCAATCAGCTTTGGAATTATATCAATAGGTATCTAACTACTTGATTAATTCTTTTTCAGTTTTTGTGTTTTCAAGTCATCTGTGATTTTTTTAATGTCTTCTCCTTTCCTTTTAGGAATTCCTGGCAAGTTGACATACATATGGTGAACATATGGTCTTCTCCTAATTGATTTAATTCAGAAGAGGACCCAGGGGAGAGCTCTGAGCACTATCTGTTTGAGAGGTTTCGGGAATGTTTATTTCAGAGTGAAGGGTCTAAGTGTGATAGCATCAGAGTAGTGCCATTGAAACAGGCCAGGCAGTACGCACACATGGTCGGAAGTATCAGTGGTATAAATCATCAGGATGATTTTAACTCAAAGTCTCTGAATTGGCAGAATAATCTAAAAATAATATTATTAAATAAAAGTAAGAGTTACTGATTATGATGTTTATTTCAAGAGGTTTTAAAAAAAATTGCCTGTACTAAATCTCCCCTACTTGTAAAACTGTCTCTCCCCAGGTAACACTGCATTGCCTAATTTACCGGTGGATCAATTTGCCTACATTCCTAAGGGAGCCTATGTTTGCCTAATACATCCTCCACCTGATAGATAATGCTGAAGCTAAACGACTGCGGAAGAGCTGGGGCAATTGACTGCATTCCTTCCCTGCAGACGGCTATAAATAAAGCCATGTGTCTCTCCTCTGTTTGGTAAATGGCTCCTAGATGATAGCAATCCAGCCGCAACAAAACTGAAGCCAAATTGAGTTCTCTCTCTCTATTGTCATCCCTGGTTTGGCTCTAACAATAAAGTCAAAATACCTGTCATTAGTTGATGATGACCTTGATTGATGTGGAGTTTGAATCCTTAATATTGGGTCACAGGACTCAATTTTGAAAATGTGACATCTGGTCACGTTCCTATCAATTTAATGCCATAGGCCCAAAGCCTGTTCCGTTAAGTGATGCGAATAAGCAACATACCAGATAAAATCAGCCTTTCTGAATGAGGCATAGGAAATTTATATGTAATATATATTTTAAAATATTTATATCTTAATATGTATATGTATTAATACATATTTAATGTATATATATTAGTGTATATATACTTACACATTTATACGTTTTATATATATATACCTACACATATATAACATATGGGGGCTTCCCAGGTGGCTCAGGAGAAGGAAATGGCAACCCACTCCAGTATTCTTGCCTTGAGAATCCCAAAGACAGAGGAGCCTGGTGGGCTGCCGTCTATGGGGTCACACAGAGTCGGACACGACTGAAGCAACTTAGCAGCAGCAGCAGCAGCAGCAGGTGGCTCAATGGTAAAGAATCCCCCTACCAATGCGAGAGATTCAGGAGTTACAGGCTCGATCCCTGTCCCCTGAAGAGGAAATGGCAACCCACTCCAGTATTCTTGCCTGGGAAATCCCTTGGACAGAGGAGCTTGGAGGGCTACAGTCCATGGGGTCTCAAAGAGTTAGACACAGCTAAGCAACTGAGAACACACGCATGCATATAACAAATGTGTAGGTATATATTACATACACATGTCCTTCATTTCTTGTCTCTTTAGCCCTTAGCCTGAACCAAGTGTTTTTAATGTTTGTTGAATGAATAAACAGGCACTTTCTACGGTTTACATAATTAACCATCCAGTAGATAATTGTATCAGAGAAGGCAATGGCACTCCACTCCAGTACTCTTGCCTGGAAAATCCCAGGGACGGGGGAGCCTGGTGGGCTGCCGTCTATGGGGTTGCACAGAGTCGAACACGACTGAAGCGACTTAGCAGCAGCAGCAGCAGATAATTGTATAGTGTCAGTAGTGGTAGTACTAGTAGTAATAACACTGCTACTGCTAATAAAGCTCTTATTAACTGAATTTTTACAAACTCCGGGCACTAGTGAAAATGTGCTTAGAACTAAATACCCTGTCTCACTGACAACTGTCCTACAAGAGAGATTTTGTTATTTCCCAGATTATAGATCAAGGGGTTGGGTTGTGAGGAAGTTAAACAATGTGCCTAAGAACAAATAGGTGATGATATAGAATCAGAATAATCTGCTTGTAATCACAGCAAACTCTTTCAACTCAGGGAGTACATTGCCATTTCAATGGGATTTCACTGGAATGTTCAACACTATTTTTGTTTGAGTAGTATGATTTCACTTAAAGATTGTTCCTCTTTTGGAGTTAACTCGGTCATACGAAATTGTTCTGGCAAATTGTTAATAGACTATAAAAGAGAAGGGGCAGGAGTGGAGCCTTTGATTCTGGACACTGCTACTGCTTCTGCTAAGTCGCTTCAGTTGTGTCCGACTCTGTGTGACCCCATAGACAGCAGCCCACCAGGCTCCCCTGTCCCTGGGATTCTCCAGGCAAGAACACTGGAGTGGGTTGTCATTTCCTTCTCCAATGCATGAAAGTGAAAAGTAAAGTGAAGTCGCTCAGTCGTGTCCGACTCTTAGCGACCCCATAGACTTCAGCCTTCCAGGCATCCATGGGATTTTCTGGGCAAAAGTACTGGAGTGGAGTGCCATTGCCTTCTCCGATTCTGGACACAGATCACAGTTAAGAACAGAGTAAGACAGGTGTCAGAAAATATTTCTGAAGTGACCTTGTCCATTTCCACGTGCCTGAGCAATCATCAGAAAAATTATTATTGTATAGAGTTAGCAACCACTGGGTCATCTTCGAATTCTTTGAAAAGTAGTAGAATTTCATTGCTTCAGCTTCATGGGATGTTTAGGAATTGTCCTTTAGGAATTCATCCTCATGAAGAAGACTTTAAGATCTACTCTGTATAGCACATCCTAGAGTATGCTAGTACATTTTGATGTTTTATAAAGCGATGCAACAGAAGTGAATTGAAAATTCCCTTCCTGAAGCTCATATGACCGTAGTACCAAGAGAAAAAAGAGACCTGATACATTTCTCTGTGTGTCATGACAATACACTTTGTTCTACTCAGTGGAACCCAGAGAGAGTGAAGCAATCCAAATATTATTTCAGAGCTAATTGCTAGCTCATGTGATTTCTTTCACAGAATAGAATTACAAACACATCTGGTGTCATTTCTTAATCAACTGGAACTTGGCCCTCCATAATGGTTAATTACATGTCATTGCATAACTTGAGTATAAGTTGTACACTTAATATTTCTACATTATCACAGCTATCAATATTAACTTAATAAGAGGAATAATATAGCCTCACACTAGAGGCGTCTTCAGGATACTTTGGATGTCATCTCTGTTTGTGAAGAGAAGCAGGATTGAAGTCTATCACTTTTTAAAGGTCTCTTCACAGAATTTCTTCCAAAGTTTTTCCAGTGTCATCTCATGAACCTCTCTTTGACTATATAGGCAAGGTGACTACCCAGTGCAGAGCTCCCAGACAGCATGGTTTATAAATATTCTTTCTCATAGTCAGATTGTGTGCCCCAATTTGAGGGTTGGAAGCCTGGACACAGGACACAGTCTGGTAGCAGCTAAGCAACATAAGTTGAACACAGTGCCATCTCTCTTCCGGGATAGGACAGTGTTCTGAAGGAAGCAGAACAAGATTGATCAGACTACAAGGAGACCATAGGAGCTAGTGATCCTGCTTAAAACAGTCCCCATGCTAAAGAACAACAATTTGAGTAAATATTTGTCCGGTGAACAATTTACATTCTTCCTTTCCCATAAACGTCTACCTTTCAGCAAAGATCCACTTGTCACCTGCACAGATTGTAGGTGTTGAAGCCAGGCCTGTGACCCTGAAGACCATCTTTGCCATTTCTGAATGACCTATGTGTCTAAAAATGTGCCCGACGCCTACAAGCAGTTGAGCTCCTGAAATGTTCTCAAAGAAATACAAAGCATATGCCATGCAGCTGGCTCACATATCAGCCATGGTGTCAGACAATTGCTCTCTGAAGGGCTGTGGTTTTTGGATCAGGAGACACCTGTCATGCTGGCCATGCAGTGGAGAAAGCATGGGGCTGAGATGGCTGAATTCTGAACCCAACTTGGCCACCAGGCATGCATGGGCACAGGAGAGTTCCCTTTTTCCTAGCCTCTACTTCCTCACTTGACAGATGATTCTATGAGCTTTTAGTTTCTTAAGCCAGTTCAAAACACCTGTGCCCATATGATTTTACAATCAAACAGGATAATGGGGACTTACTTCAATCAATCTACTCTGAGAGCTTCTTTGAAATCCTACGGGGCATCCCAGATGGCACTAGTGGTAAAGAACCTGCCTGCCAATGCAGGAGACAGAAGAGACACAGGTTCAATCCCCGGGTCAGAAAAATTCCCAGGAGAAGGGAATGACAACCCACTCCAGTATTCTTGCCTGGAGAGTCCCAGGGACAGAGGAGTCTGGTGGGCTGCAGTCCAAGGGGTCACAAAGAGTCACACAACTGAGCACACACAGCACAGATACCTTGGAGAATATTATTTTGCAGAAAATTATTTTTTAGTACTTTATATTGGAAAAAATGTCCACATTCACCCTTCAACAAATCTATGATACATTTTGAACACCATAAACTACCATGAATCTTTTCACATGCACCAGCCCTCATTTGTCAGTACACAAAACTTTATAGTCAAGCATACTTATCCATTTTGCAAATTTTGTTCAGCAGATTCACAATAGATGTAAACTAGCACAAAGAGATCAATAGAACTTATTTTATGGTAACAAAGAACTGGAGAAACACAGAAAATAGTTGTTTTGTTTGCTTGAAGCATTTTGTCTGAGTCATGGGATTCATCAGCCAAGTAGGACAAGTGACAAGAAACAAATTTCCTCTAGCCATTCTGAACCATTCTGAGCCAAAGTCATTTGACATTTCAGCCAAAAATGGTCCCTCTAGGGTCAAGTTGGCCCCTCCTTGAGAAATAGCTCTGGTTTAAAAGCTCCCACCCAAATAGATTTCCCTGCTGGCTCAGCAGATAGAGAATCCATCTGTAATGCAAGAGACACATGAGTCTCAGGTTCAATCCCTGAGTCAGAAAGATTCCCCTAGATGAGGAAATGGCAACTCACTCAAGTGTTCTTGCCTGGAAGATCCCATGAACAGAGGAGCCTGGCAGGCTACAGCCCATAGTGTCACAAAGACTTGGACATGACTGAGAAATTAAGCACACACCCAAACAGAAGAGCTGCTGCTGCTGCGGCTAAGTCACTTCAGTCGTGTCAGACTTTGTGTGACCCCACAGATGGCAGCCCACCAGGCTCCACCGTCCCTGGGATTCTCCAGGCAAGAACACTGGAGTCGGGTACCATCCCCTTCTCCAAACAGAAGAGCTCCCCCGCTTCAAACACTGAGCACACAGACCAGGTCATCCCTAAATCATAGAAAAATAATAAAATCAGAATTAATAATTTCATGTTAATTTCACTTGACAATGCAATTTCACCTTCCCAACTCAAACTACCCCCAATGATCTTTAAAGGACATTTCCCACAGAATGGGTGCTTTGTTTTGCTTTATTATTACAATTTTCTCTGCATAGGATATAGTAGAGACACACAACAGACTGCAAAATCCAATTTTAACTAACAGTCACAGTCCTTGACATGTTGGAAGCTTTGAAAATATTTTCCAATTTCAGTAATGAGAAGTTATGCAACCTGCACCTCTAAATCTAAAGCATGAAATGGAAACCAGCAACCATTCATCTACTTTCTGTCTGGAGCTGTAAAACTGTCCTGGGATGTGCTGAAGAGGCATCTAGGGGTGTTTCAGAAAGAAAAGTATTTGCTAATGAGAGACCAATTTAGATAGCAAAGAATTGAGAAAGAGTCAGATTTAACCCCTCAAAAGCAGATATTAGTTTGTGGGTAAAAGCTCTTAAATAAACCATAGCTCTAGTGATACTTGTTTTCATTAGGACCAACGTTGCTGCTGTTCAGCTGTGTCTGAGTCTTTGCAACTCCATGGACTGCATCACACCAGGCTTCCCTGTCCTTCACTATCTCCCACTCAAACTCATGACCATTGAGTTGGTGATGCCATCCAACCATCTCATCCTTTATCACCCCCTTCTCCCCCTGGCCTCAATCTCTCCCAACATCAGGGTCTTTTCCAACACCAATAGTTCCTCATGTAGGCTTTCTAACCGAGGTTAATAGACCTCTCCAGGTTTACCAGATGTCCCTGCTTGGGATGGCCTCCATGAATGATTTCTATTTACACTGGTATCTTTTCTCTTAGCTCTTTCCAAGTTTCCTCCTTGTCAATCATCTACCCAGAGAACCTCCATGATCTTCCCTCCCCTCTCTCCCAGGTGGACACAGATTTCTTTGATTAAAGGACATCCTATATAACCTGCTGTCTCATCATCATTCATAATACCACTGCCTTTCACTCTCAGAAGTACACTATTTTGGAAGATAAATTAAATGGCTGCCTTCTCTTATCTTGCTTTTTTCCCTTCCTCCTTATAACATCTTTAATATCTTATTTATGCAGCATCAAAATACCATTCAATATGAATGTCTACCTGATCACTCCTCCAGCCCTGCCGCTCCCTTTCAAGCTCCAGACAAACAGTTCCATTCCAGTATTCCATGTCTATTTGAGAGTCCTTCTAGAACCATAGACTCAACAAATAATAAATCTTTTTCAGACAGACCAGTTACTCTCTGGCATTATTATTTCTGATAAAGAAACCAGTAAAGCTCAATACTGGAAAATCATCTTGTCAAAAAAATCTTAGGTCATTTCCCATAAGTCCTTCTGGATCAAGATGCTACAAACCCACGTTTTATGCTCCCTTCCACTGGAAGCACCTCCAGCCCTGATTTTGTCGCTCCCAGAATATTAACAAAATGCTTGCTCATGACTGCTTAAAAATTAGCAGTGATGGGAATTTTCTGGTGGTGCATTTAAGACGCTGCACTTCCAATTCAAGGGGTATATTTTTGATCCCTAGTCTGAAAACTATTAATAAGATCCTCCATGCTGCAAGGGGCAGCCAAAAAGCAAAAATTAGCAGTGATTTTAAAGGCCTGCTAAATGAACTTAAACCTTTTGCCATGACTTTCAAAGCCTTGCATAGTATGCCTTCAAATCAACTTGTTGATCTTTTTCAGCTCTAACATACCAGAACTTTATGATTCTAAATATCCTCCCTTATTTCTCAGTAGTAATCAATATTATATTCTAGAACTCAGGTGACTCTACCTACAAATAGGTTGTATTCATTTCTGAGAATAATCTGTAATTCCTTGCCTTTATAGTTTCATCTGTGTAGTTTAGAAAAACTTTTTTAACAAATATTATTTTTCAGAATAATTTCAGAGATTGTACAGAAAGTTTCAATGTACTATGCCATTTCAGCCTGGAATGTTCTTACCTTTGTTTATATTACTGAAGTCTATCCATTCCTCAAAGACCTATTCAAATACCATTGTTTCAGAAAACCTTTCTTCCTCCACTCTCCCCCAAATAAATAATGTGGTTCTCTTGCCTTCTTCTTCACCACAATTACTATCATTCTGTATTTTCAGAACTATACATTATAGTGGCCTCTGAAGGTTCTACTTTCTTCCAGTCATAGAAATCTCCAAATGCTTTTCCACATTGCCGCCAGGCTGATCTTTCTAAACATGAACTTCATCACAGTATTTCCTAGCTTAGAGGCTTTTAATGATTCTCTCTTTCCCATAGGACAAAACTCAAACTCCTCATTATAACATGCAGCAATCTGAACACTATTTACTTCTCCAGACTTAAATCTCCTATTTCTCAATTTTCACTCTTTATGCTGTAGCAAGGGCTACCCAGGTGGCTCGGGGTAAAGAATTTGCCTGCCAATGCAGGAGACTCAGACCTGGATTGAATCCCTGGATCAGGAGGATCCCCTGTAGGAGGGCATGGCAACCCACTCCAGTTTTCTTGCCTGGAAAATCCCATGGACAGAGGAGCCTGGTGAGCTACAGTCCATGGGGTTGCAAAGAGTTGGACATGACTGAGTATGCCTTAACAACAGAGCCTCATAATTTTTTCCACACAGACTATTGGATATTTTGTTATTGTCTCTTTCGACAGATTCTTTTTCCTCCTTGTCTATCTGGAGAGCTTCCCTCCACTCAACTCTGATGATAATTACCCTGTGACCCTGTCTTTGATCATCTACCTTTTTTTGTCTGCTCCACTCCAGACAAAAGTAATTATTTTCTTCTCCTGCTACTACCAAATTGTGCTTATATTATTGGTTATCACAATATATTTTATTAATTAGATTTTTCTACTAGATTGTGAATGCTCTAAAGACAGGACTTATGTCATGGTTAAGAGTATGGACTCTGGAGAGAAGATATGGATTCAAATCTTATATCTCCTACTCACTAGCTGAGTGATCTTGTATATCAATTAGATGTTACTACAAGAATGCAGCAACAACAAATTCCCAGTGGTATGTAACAATTCTTTCTTGCTCAGAGTTTATGAGTTGACTGGCAGTTTGGCTAATTTAAGTCAGTCTTGGCTGATCTTGGCTGGGTTTATTTATGCATTAGTGGTCAATGGTACACCAGCTGGGACTGAACTGTCTGGGATGGCCTCAGCTGGGATAACTCATTTCTACCCTTCTCTTATCCTCTTGAAGATTTTCCTGGATTGTCCTCACTGTGGGAGCAGAGTTTCAAGAGACCTGGAGGGATATACATGGCCTCCTGAGGCCTAGACTGAGAACTAGCTCCATGCTATACTTATTCCAACCAATTGGCCAAACCAAAAGGGCTCCCCTGATGACTCAGCGGGTAAGGAATCCACCTGCAATGCAGGAGACACAGAAGATGTAGGTTCGATCCCTGGGTCAGGAAGATCCTCTGGAGAGGGAAGTGGCAACTCACTCCAGTTATCTTGCCTGAAAAATCCCATGGACAGAGGAGCCTGGAGGGCGACAGTCCATGGGGCCGCAGGAGTTGGACATGTCTGAGCTACTAAGCACACACAGCACATCAGCCAAACCAAATACAGTCCAAATTCAAACATTGGGAAATAGACTCCAAATGTCCTAGAAAAAATGCAGAGACACATTGTAAACAGCATAGATATAGGGAGGTCATTAACTGGAGCCACTTTTGCAAGGAATTTAAAAGCATTTACTACCATGTCCTGTTTCAGATGCCAAGGATACCACAGTAAACAATACTATCAAAAATCCAATCCTCAAAAGGCTTGAGTTCTAGAGGGGTAGAGAGGGAGTAAATTAAAAAAGTAAGTAAAGCATGTCATGTGTTAGTAGTAAGAAGGGTTGAGAAGTCAGTGAAACATGTACATACCGCTATATTGAAAATGGATAACCAACAAGGACATACTGTATAGCAGAGGGAATTCTGCTCCATGTTATGCTAAGCTAAGTGCTAAGTCACTTCAGTCATGTCTGACTCTTTTGTGACCCCATGGACTGTAGCTCACCAGACTCCTCCATCCATGGGATTTTCTAGGCAAGAATACTGGAGTGGGTTGCCTGCCCTCCTCCAGGGGATCTTCCCAACCCAGAAATTGAACCTGTGTCTCTCATGTTGCCTGAAATGGCAGGTGGATTCTTTACCACTAGCGCAATCTAGGAAGCCCCTGCTCATATTATGTAACATCCTAAATGGGGAAATACTTTGAAAAAGAACAGACACCTGTATAACTGAATCACTTCACTGTACACTCAAAACTATCACAACATTGTAAATCAACTGTAATATAAAAAATATGAAAGTTTTAAAATTTTTATATTAAAAAAAAGAAGTGAGTGAATTTAAAGAAGGGAAAGTGGAAATGAAGGCTGAACGTTGGGGACTTTCTAGATTGAGTGGCCAAAGAAAGGGGTGGGAAGGGGTAAGAGCACGAACCATGAGGATGGGGGGTCCCTGTTAGGTGAGTTCCCCAGGCAGTGAGGCGGGAGTGTGCTTGGCACTTCCCACACATAGTGAGGCCAGTGTGACTGGAGGGTGCTGAGCATCGGGGTGAAAACGGGGAGAAGATGTGCGGTGAGAGGGGATGGTGTGGCCAGGAGGAGTCTGTCTTTTATGCTAAGTTAGATGGGAAAGTCATTGCACAGTCTGCATGAGAAATGACATAATTGACTTAACACAACAAGGAAGGCCGCTGCCAAAAATAGACTGCAGGGAGCACTGGGCAAAAGAAGGAAGAGCAATTAGGAGCCTATTACCACAATGCTTTGCTCTCCCACGCAGACCTCACATTCTCCAGAGCCAAATCTGCCTGCATACCCAGAGCCACTCAGTCTTTTTTGGTTTCTCTCACTGCCCACTCTTTCCTCCTCTCCTTCCTGTGCTTTTTATAGAAGTGACATAACTCAGCTTTGGGTCCTATTTCTAATACATGCTCTCAGCTGCCACCCCAGGGCGAAGGTCTTCATTGTCACGTGGTTTCTCAGGAAAATGCTTGGAACATTTTGAAAACGCACCTCTGAAATATAAAATGCCAGAATAAAGTCAACTTCTTTGCATTGTTTAAGGCAATTTGAGACATGCTACAGACAAGGGGATGTAAAAAAAAGAAAATTTGTAATAGAAAGAAAGTTCAACGTGTCCTGCTAAATTTAAAGTGGATAGCCAACAAGCGCCTACAGTATAGTACATAGAACTCTGCTCAATGTTGCCTGGTAGCCTGGATGGGAGGTGGGTTTGGGAGAGAATGGATACCTGTGTATGTACGGCTGGGTCCCTTTGCTGTTCACCTGACTTTCATGACATTGTTTGTTAATTAGCTATATCCCAATACAAAATGAAAAGTTTAAAAAAAAATAAAGTTCAATGTTTTGTTTGAGTCCAAAGGGCATGCCTACTAATTGCGTCACCTTAGGGAAACAGTCAAACTGGACTCTGCCTCCCATACCATCCCAAAAACGGGGGTAAAAATACTGATTATGATGCATAGTGGCAAAGATTAAATGAAAGAATGTGTGCGGTCCCAGAGTAGCGTCTAGCATCTACGCTAATTCCATCTTCAAAACGGGCAGTGTGGGGATGGGAGATTTTATATGTGAGTATGGCAACCCACTCCAGTACTCTTGCCTGGAAAATCTCATGGACAGAGGAGCCTGGTAGGCTGCAGTCCATGGGGTCGCTAAGAGTCAGACACGAATGAGTGACTTCACTTTCACTTTTCACTGTCATGCATTGGAGAAGGAAATGGCAACCCATTCCAGTGTTCTTGCCTGGAGAATCCCAGGGACAGGGGAGCCTGGTGGGCTGCCGTCTATGGGGTAGCAAAGAGTCTGACACAACTGAAGCGACTTAGTAGTAGTAGTAGTAGTAGTAGTAAAGTTACAAAAAGATAGAATTTAAACTCAGTGAATGCTAGGGTGGGATGAATTCTTTTTGTATCACTGAATCTGAGTGAAGATGGACTGTGAGTAGGTGTCAGATTGTAGCTCACTGGAGTAATTTTGGGTGGTTCGGAAATTTTTCAACTCTGAAAAAATTGATTGCCCCCAAATAACCCACCATTTGCCTCGGCCCTGAGCTGACTGCAGCCCAGCATTTGCCACAGTTGAGGCACTGTTTTAGACCTCAATGTGTTAAGGCCTTTGAGATTAGCCTCCACTTTGCCCTTGGAGCCCCTGCTTCATTGCTAGGGTCCTTAACGTGTCAGGCACTTTTCCTCCCTTCCTTGCCGATACTTCCACTGACCTTACCTGAGCCTCAGTCTGCAAGGTGAACTCTGAGGTAGAACACAGTATCATAAGCTCCCCCTGCCTCCAGTATAAAAGTATAAACAACAAAGAGTAGGCAGGACTAACAACACAATAAACACAAATTATGACAATTACAGAAATCACATAATGTGCAGCTCAAAGAAAACACTTATAAAAGTTCTTGGCTGCTTTTAGAAATTGTATTAAAGTCTAGTGCACCCAAACCTATCTTGATTGGACTGTGTATGTGTGTGCATGTATGTGTGCACACACACACCTGTTCTCAGTTGTGTCCAACTCTTTGCGACCCCATGGACTGTACCTTGCTAGGCTCCTCTGTCCATGGAATTTTTCAAGCAAGAATACTGGAGTAGGTTGCCATTTCTTCCTCCAAGGGATCTTCCTGAGCCAGGGATTGAACTTGCATCTCCTGCATTAGCAGGCAGATTCTTTACCACTTGTGCCACGTGGGAAGCCCTACATGGTCCTATGAAAACTGGTGCCATGGCTTCCTCGAACCCCTAGTCCCTCAATTAACTGGTAGGGAAACAGTTGATGTTAATAATATCAGTAATAGTTCATATGTATTGTGTCCTTAGTATTGCTGAAGTGTACATGTGTATATACACCCATTTAATCCTTACAATACCCTATGAATTCCCCTTCCCTGGTGGCTCAGACAGTAAAGCATCTGCCTACAATGCAGGAGATCCGGGTTCAACCCCTGGGTTGGGAAGATCTCCTGGGAGAAGGCAATGGCACCCCACTCCAGTACTCTTGCCTGGAAAATCTCATGGACAGAGGAGCCTGGTAGGCTACAGTCCATGGCGTCGCAAAGAGTCAGACATGACTGAGTGACTTCACATTCACTCACTAATTTTACCCCCATTTAGTAGACTAGGAGTCTTAGTGAGGCATAGAAAATTTAAGTTACTTATCGAGGTCTGCCTTGCTGGTAGGTGGCATGATGGAGGGTTGTTTCCAAGACTTCAGTTTCCAGATTCTGGGCACCTCCCTGCCTAACAGACGTGAATGTGACCCAACATAATTGTGATGGAAAAAAACAAAGTCAAATGGTAATATCTGAATGGCACTCAGGAAGATGTTTCTATCTCTACAACACTGTCAAGAATGTAAATTTCTAGTGGCAATTGGTGCATTCTCTTCCTCTAGAGTATAAAAGGTGGGAAAAAAAAAAAAACAGGTTGATGAAGGCAGAATTGGAGAATTTACTGCATTCAAGAAACATTTTCTGATTTTAAAAAAAAAGAGCTAACTGGAATCATTTAAAAATAAATTTACATGTTTTTATCTAATTAACCATTTTAGAATAAAAATATAAAAAATTAGGGTAGTTTTATGATGAGTGATAGAAAAATGTAAATAAATCTAAATTACTGTAAAGAATAAAATTATGTTTAGTAATGTAATGTAATCATGATTAGTCTCTTGTACTTCTGATAACAGGAAAATAACTCAGTACTCTTTGAGGGGCAGTCAACTAACTTCACTTACAACACTGCATTAGTGTCTTTTTTCACTTTCTTTCTTTCTTTCTTCCCCTAATTGGAATGATTTATTTTTTCAGTTATGAAAAGGATCATTTTCCTTATGAGTGAAGAATTTTGATTTTGAATTGTTACTTACCTATCTTCTAAAAATGTTCTTATAATCTTGAATGCAGAAGACACTCAACATTTAGAGAAATATTTGCCCCAAACATTGCATAAGGCAGTCTAATTAGTATCTGTAGTTTGAAGTCCTCTGATGAGTATAGAAACAACAACATTTAGAAGTATATTCAGGGGTAAGCTAGTGGAGGTGATGGAATTCCAGTTGAACTTTTCAAATCCTAAAAGATGATGCTGTTAAAGTGCTGCACTCAATATGCCAGAAAATTTGGAAGACTCAGCAGTGGCCACAGGACTGGAAAAGGTCAGTTTTCATTCCAATCTCCAAAAAAGGCAATACCAAAGAATGCTCAAACTAACGCACAATTGCATTCATCTCACATGCTAGCAAAGTAATGCTTAAAATTCTCCAGGCCAGGCTTCAGTGGTATGTGAAACATGAACTTCCAGATGTTCAAGATGGATTTAGAAAAGGCAGAGGAACCAGAGATCAAATTGCCAACATCCATTAGATCATCAAAAAAGCAAGAGAGTTCCAGAAAAACATCTACTTCTTCTTTATTGACTATGCCAAAGTCTATGACTGTGTGGATCGCAACAGACTGTGGGAAAATTCTTAGAGAGATGGGAATACCAGACCACCTTACCTGCCTCCTGAGAAATCTGTATGCAGGTCAAGAAGCAACAGTTAGAACTGGACACGGAACAACAGACTGGTTCCAAATAGGGAAAGGAGTATGTCAAGGCTATATACTGTCACCCTGCTTATTTAACTTATAAGCAGAGTACATTATGCGAAATGCCAAGCTGGAAGAAGCACAAGCTGGAATCAAGACTGCCGGGAGAAATATCAATAACCTCAGATATGCAGATGATACCACCCTTATGGCAGAAAGTGAAGAGGAACTAAAGAGCCTCTTGATGAAAGTGAAAGAGGAGAATGAAAAATTTGGCTTAAAACTCAACATTCAGAAAACTAAGATCAAGGCATCCAGTCCCATTGCTTCATGGCAAATAGATGGGGAAACAGGGGAAACAGTCTCAGACTTTATTTTTTGGGTCTCCAAAATCACTGCACATGGTGACTGCAGCCATGAAATTAAAAAGACACTTGCTACTTGGAAGAAAAGCTATGACCAACCTAGACAGCACACTAAAAAGCAGAGACATCACTCGCCAACAAAGGTCCATCTAGTCAAAGCTGTGATTTTTCCAGTAGTCATGTATGGAAGTGAGAGTTGGACTATAAAGAAAGCTGAGCACCAAAAAATTGGAGAAGACTCTTGAGAGTCCCTTGGACTGCAAGGAGATCAAAACCAGTCCATCCTAAAGGAAATCAGTCCTGAATATTCATTGGAAGGATTGATGCTGAGGCCGAAGCTCCAATACTTTGGCCACCTGATGCAAAGAGCTGACTCGTTTGAAAAGACCCTGATGCTGGGCAAGATTGAAGGCAGGAGGAGAAGGGGACAACAGAAGATGAGATGGTTGGATGGCATCACTGACTCGATGGACATGAGTTTGAGTAAGCTCCAGGAGTTGGTGATGGACAGGGAAGCCCAGCGTGCTGTAATCCGTGGGGTCACGAAGAGTCGGACATGAGTGAGTGACTGAACTGAACTCAGGGGAATGGTCCTATGAAGCCTACAATTCAATAAACAGTAAATAAATTTTATTAAAATAGGCATTTAAAATTACTATGATCAACAATAACTTATGTGAAATATCCCACTTAATTTTATAAGCTCTCTTTATGTAATTGATATGACTGCTTTGTTCTCATTCTACACAAAACCATCACAGTTTGATTCCTAAACCAAAGATTCTCACAGTAGTCCTAAATGTTTGCATGGCAGTTTTACAGGTTGATTTGTTTCTTGAGAAATAACTCGGTAGCATGAAAAGTGGATAAGGATCGGGCATATGCATTTTTTATTGTCCATATGATTTCCACTCGAGTGAATGTGTATATCAAGTTTAAGACCTCTGGTGAGCATTCTGATGTGCTTAAACAAGAACATACATTATTGAGAAGAAATAAATTTTTGAAACCTAAGGGTTTGAGAACATTTAAGTTCAAAAAATCATTCTGGGTTGTCAACAAGTCAGAGTATGACCCATGTTGATAGCGATCCTTATATCCCCTAAATAGAGAAAATAGATGTGTGAATTCAGATCCACAGGCACGCACCAATACCCCAGACCGATGCGGATATAGGCAATCCTTTATGTCTGTTCTGACTTTGGCTTTTGCAGCTGCTGTTTTCTCAGTGTTGTCTCCGGGGCAGTTTCCTGTTGCCATAGCTGATGGCCTGCCCACGCCTGCCTGGGCCTTTCAAGTGTCAACACTCCCAGGCCGGCTGCAGTGGTCAAATGCTTGTTAATGAGATATAGCAGCTGGGTAGGGGTGAACCACTGAGACGGATAAAGGAATGCCTCTGGTGCAGGAAGCGATGCCTTTTGAATCTTTTCAACAGGGTGAAAGCTTTCAAATCAAAGAGGGTATGTTGTATTCATTAATAAACCCAAGTTCCCATGCAGTCACATTAAAGCCAGCAGTTTAACTTTGCATCAGACAGGTGAATTTCTCCCCCGATTTTACCCTGAAAGACAATGAGCAAGAAAACAAGGCTTGAGCTTGGAACAAAGCAGGACTTCCTCATCTGTGGGGCTGAGCGGACTGCTAAGCCAAGCAGGGGTTGCTGTATTCATTTTCAATTTGTCCTTCTGTCCGTGTATTTGTGAGTGTGTGCGTGCACACACACGAGTGTATGGTTCAAAGCTCATGGCAACCACTCCTGCTCCCTTCTCTGGAGTCATTTAGCCAGAGCATTTCTTTTCTTTTTTTTTTCCTCTCTTTCTTTGAAAACCTGACTTCAAAAACAGAATTAACAACTCAACAACTACTTGTGAGGAAAAAACAGACAGGCGTGGATGCCGGCCCATGTCAACTTTGTCGCAGAAAGAATATACCTGCCCCCCACCCCCAACATCCTACCCCCACCCCAACCTGTCCCTGAGATGGTTTCTCTGGGGGACTGTGGAAGTTGGCAGCATCATGAGGTAGCTCCAACAGCTGGAAGAAGGTGCAGGAGGGGAAAAAAAAAATCCTGAAAGCATCTAACTTATCTAACTGAGGGAGTTGTAAAGATAGTGTTGAGGAAACTATTTTCTTAAGTGCCTTTGCTAAAAAATTGGACTCATAGGGAATGCAAAGAGCCACAATGAATAGATAAAAGATGAATTTTCTGTTTTAGGGTTGTTTGAGATAGCTCAAAATGAATGACACAATCTTGGAAGTGGGAACATATAACTTGAATCAACAGAGATGCAAAAATATTCTAGCATCTCACTGCCTCCATTTCTCCAACAATCTTATGAGTTAGCTAATAATTCACCAGGGCTAAGTAAGCACTACAAAACAAAGATAGTATCTATGCATTATCCTGATATTTCTAAGTCAAAAGAAGACTAGTTATCTAAGGAAATAGAGGGGAAGAGATGCATTCTTCAAAGTACTGCAGTGTTTAGGATATTCACAAATTGATTTACTATAGGTCTCAATTCTTAAAAGAAGGCCTTTAACCTATATGAATAAGAGATGGAAATTGCATTTATTGAATGCTTAGAAAAATAATGTCAGGCAACAAGCTAGATAGACAGTTTTTAAAAGATTATATATAAAAATATAGATGAAATATAAATCTCTTTAAATGTTAAGATAATACCATGGCTGGTGGCTGTTCAGTCACTAAGTCATATCCCACACTTTGTGATCTCATTGACTGCAGCTGGCCATGCTTCCCTCTCCTTGTCATGTCCACTGGGTCATGGACATGGATAATTTTATAAAACTTCTTTTTTTTTTTTTCTGTTTTACTAATCAGGACCTTCAGCTGCGGAGACTTTGTATCACATACCCAAACCATAGTGAAAGTGAAAGAATTAGTCACTCAGTCATGTCCAACTCTTTGTGACTCTATGGACTGTAGCCTGCCAGGCTCCTCTGTCCATGGGATTCTCCACGCAAGAATACTGGAGTGTGTAGCCATTCCCTTCTCCAGGGGATCATCCTGACAGAGAGATTGAACTCAAGTCTCCCACATTGCAGGCAGATTCTTTACCATCTGAGCTGCCAGGGAAGCCCCAAAACCGTAACTGACAGATAATTTTTAAAAGAACATTCTTTATCCTGTCTGCACCACCTGCCAAACTGCCTCCCTGGCTGGGCTGATTTTGGCCATGTCACTCTGACCTATTAGATATTGTTTGGTTGTTGGTTTTTTTTAAAAAAAGGCAACCAACCACTCCAGAATATTCAGTGCTATATGTAACTGCTTATGTGTGTATGGTGTATGTATGTATTTTGAGGCAGGGTAGAGGAATGCATTATTACTAAATAACCCAGAAATTCTAAAGAAAGTACATAATGGACTTCCATGGAGCCTGTATTTCACTAGAATTAGATTACAGGTGACTATGGAGTATGTTATATTTCATATTTTAAAAGGCATTTCCAAGTTACGTTGGGCTTCTCTGATAGCTCAGTTGGTAAAGAATTCACCTGCAATGCAGGAGACCCTGGTTTAATTCCTGGATCAAGAAGATCCGCTGGAGGAGAGATAGCCTACCCACTCCAGTACTCTTGGTCTTCCATGATGGCTCAGCTGGTAAAGAATTCGCTTGCAATAAGGGAGACCTGGGTTCAATCCCTGAGTTGGGAAGATCCCCTGGAAGAGGGAAAGGCTACCCATTCCAGTATTCTGGCCTGGAGAATTCCATGGACTATATAGTCCATGGGGTTGCAAAGAGTCAGACATGACTGAGCAACTTTCACTTCATTTTCCAAGTTACATATCTTGATAGCACTCCAGAATGGGATTAGAAGGAATAAAGAATTGAGGAGCAAAAAAAAAGGGTCAGTTCTAGAAAAGGGCCTTGATTAGAATCCACAGAGCATCTCCTTCTGGAATACCTGTTGTGCCCAATCTCTCCTCTATGTCAGGTTAGAAGAAGTCTTTCTTATTCAATGCATGAGACTCAGGTTGAATTCCTGGGTCGGGATGATCCCCTGGAGAAGGGAATGGCAACCCACTTCAGTATTCTTGCCTGGAGAATCCCATGGACAGAGGAGCCTGGTGGGCTACAGTCCATGGGGCCACAAAGTGTTGGACAAGACTGAGTGACTCACGTGCATGCATACACACACACAGACAGACAGACACACACACACACACACACACACACACGGACATTCTGTACACAGAAAGTCTGCCAAAGCTTGACATTTCATATATACTCAAAAGACATCATCCAGTGGTTGGGTTTCTAAAGTCTCATCTCTTTCTGCCTTCACCCCAAGTTCTGAAAGCCTCCAAGGAACTGCTGGGTCTTTTCCTTCCAGCAATAATAACAATCTGAGTCATGTGGAGCCACAGCCTTTGGAGTCTGCCCTGGCTTCCAGAAACTTGCCTATCTTTTTACGAGCATCCAGCCCAACCCAGCCAGTGGTAAGTTGGGGATCCACCTGTAGCCTAGAGAGCTTTCTCCTGCCCAGGAAGGGAACACAGAAGCCCATATCCAAGCTCTGTAAGCAGCTCAGAGCAGAACTCTTTTGCCTGTATCCCTCTGTTTTTTAAGGATCTTAGTAGTTCCTTGGAAAGATGAAATCCTAAGCAGTGGAAATTATTGCAATTTCTATGTACAACAGGGAAACGCGTGCGCGCACACACACACACACAACAGAAACCTCATTCCCAGAACACACATGTCCTTAATGTAAGTTTGGCATTTGATACACTACTGCATTTGGGGTGGCTTTTTTGTTTTGTTTTCTTTTTCTGCCTTTCCCAAATCACTCTCACTTTGCACCATATTCTCTCATGTCTTTTTTTTTTTTTTTTTAACTAAGAAGGTTTTGACTTAAAACTGAAAATATTCCAAGTGACAAGTAAGTAGCCCCTTCTCAAATAAAACCTGCAATAACATGCCTGGATTACATTAAGGAATGCTGGAGGTGATCCCAAAAACCAGTGTTTGAACAGTCAACCTGACAGAATCCTAGGACACCATTGAAAGGGCTCATGTTACCTAACTGACTTAGAGCTAATCGGTGTAATCCACGTGACAATACATTGTCTGACTTGGGGAACCTGCTGTCTTAAGGCGAGAGGGGCAGACCTAGGGAGTCCCTGGGAGCGCCCCCAGCCTCCACCCCAGCAATGTGACAGCAGCCGCCTTGCCCTCTGGCTCTGCTTCTGAACAATGTGGACCAAGAAGCTTCATAGAGTGAGATAACTTGGATTTATGGAGGTGAGTAAGCTTAACACAGAGACAAAAACAGACAGCAAACCGCAGAACGCGATCAATAGCTAATGTCCAACGCCCAGGAGACAGAAGAGCAGTGAACCTCAGTTTCTTGGCAGGAAAACCAGATTGGTCTAGAAAGAACCTTTGGGAAAGCGTTTGAACCAGTCTCAACAGAATGAAAACGTTTCTAAATGAGCTCTTTGACTAATTCTTCTCTTGGAAAATATGCAGACCAATTGAAGGGAAGGTTAAGTCTTTTAAGGGCAACTTAAATTTTCCTGTGGCTATTTAGCCCATTTCTGAAAATTAGTCTCAAGACTTTTTTTTCCCCCTTATCTGTTTCCCTTCTTCATTCTTTAATTTTTTATTAATTTTTATTGCAGTATAGTTGCTTTATGTCTCAAGACTCTTTAAAGCATAAGAATTCAAGATTAAACTCAGTGGTAGTGGATCTGTTGCCTCCGGGATCTGGGTTAAATTGCTAGATAAGACAATAACTCTTAGTACCAATAACTGTGTGTTCTGTCAAATGCCCTCCCACTCAAGAAAAATACTCCCAATATCTACTATTGACACTTTTCCTAAAGAACACTCTGGTGTGAGAGTCTTGTTTGAAACTGTTTGATCAGAAAGGAAAGTATGTGCATTTACACTCTGGTTTCACTTCATGTCAGGCCATGCTGCCTATGAGAAGGTGGCTGGTACAGAATGCCACTCACCCTCCTTTATATTTACATCCCACAGACATGGGGATGTAACTTCAGAAAAACAAAGGATACTAGAGGGAGGAAGAGGAAGAGAAAGAAGTTGAGAATTAGAAGTTATAGGCTTCTATCTAATTTTGAGTAAGACTGATAATCTTCAGTGGCTTAAATAGCAAGATGGTCCTCTTGACTATCAGCATAGGCACCAGTTAGATTACTATTTCTTATCTCTTGTTCAAAGCTCTACTTCAAAGGATGATTATCAACTGTTTAAGTGGACAGCAAAACCTCGAAATGCCTTAGAGTACTCCAAAGAGAGGAAAATATGAAAGCGTTCTTTCTTAAGGAAGAGGTAGGTCCAGGGTATGTTGAAGAGAAGAGAAAGAGGCTGATAATCCAGTCATGGTGCTCAAGTACTGATGAGTAAACAGACACTCAATAAGTCCCTGGGAAATTAAGGAACTTAATTAGAAGTCAGAGTAACAGGGTATTTGGATGAAACTGTATTTAATTCTAACCTGGGAAATGCTAGACATTGTAACATAGCAAAACCATTCAATGTGTTCCAATAATTTTTTTTAATGATTCATTCATTCAACAAGTATTTATTGAGCAACTGTTAGCTGCCAAGGTCTGTTGAGGTGTTGGCAAAACTGCTAAGAATAAAACAGGTGAGAATCCTGCCATCAGAGAGCTTATATCCTGGAGATTATTACCATTTTGCTATACAATTACAAGCAAGCTGAGACTGCAAGGACTGGCCTTAGTCAATTATTCTGGCCATTTTTCTCTAATAATTTATGTCATAGGACTATTAATCACAGCTTAATTTGACTCTGTGTGTGTGTCTGTGTTGAGTGGGGGTTGTTTTTGTTCAGTTGCTAAGGTGTGTCTGATTCTTTATAACCCCATGGACTGTAGCATACCAGACTTCCCTGTTCTCCACTATCTCCTGGAGTTTGCTCACATTCATGTCCTTTGAGTCGGTGATGCTGTCTAATGATCTCATCCTCTGTGGTCCCCTTGTCCTCCTGCCCTCAATCTTTCTCAGCAACAGGGTCTTTTCCAAGGTGTTGGCTCTTCATATCAGGTGGCCAAAATATTAGAGATTCAGCTTCAACATCAGTCCTTCTAATGATTATTCAGGGTTGATTTCCTTTAGGATTGACTGGTTTAATCTGCATGCCATCCAAGGGATTCTCAGGAGTCTTCTCCAGCACCACAGTATGAAAGCATCAATTCTTTGGTGCTCAGCCTTCTTTAGTTCCAACTCTCACATCCGTACATAATTACTGGGAAAACCATAGCTTTGACTATATAGACTTTGTTGGAAAAGTGTGGGGGTAGGAAGGGAGTTTTAAATGTGAAATTCAGAAAATAATCACCAAGGAGAAGGTTATTTTGGGGAGATAGTTAGCCTTCCTGGAGGCACTCTGGTTTTTCCTTCAAAATAATAGTTTCTCAGGAGAAATAATTTACTTTCTAAAATCTCCTAGGACATTTCCTTCAGGATCATGTGTTTACAGTTCACTCAACTCAAGGGAAAGGAGAATAACTTGAATATGCACCAAATACAGGAAATTTATAATGAGGACAAAATCCAGGGATAGAAGAGAAGCCTAAGTGTTGCTAAGGGCAGAATGAATCTGGAACTTGACTGTTTATCAGGTAGGAATTCTGCCAGATATTGTTTTGTGCATAGAAATAGACCAAGCATTACCTAATTATAATAAAACTTGAATTCAGAAAGAAGAAAGGCAGTAGCCTTCAAAAGGTAAATATAAGTTGTGACTTGTTACATTTTATAGGAGCTTTGCAGCAATAATAAAATAATCATCGGGACAAATCCTTATCTTTAAAGATAAGGATTAAAGGATTCGATACCGTATACGATATTTTCAAGTGCAAGGACAACAAGGAAGTTCTCTGTAGAAAATGCCCATCTGGTTGAAGCACTTTCTTTCATTTTCCCAGCCCTGCCCTTGCATTGGACTCTTCTGCTTTGCTTTCCAACACATTCTCTGGAGGTACCTAATAACTTTTGTCCAGGATTATACACTGATTGTAGCTGATTTTACTCTGTAATATATTTGTGTTATAAATGTCTATGTATCTGTTCTATATCCTCTTCCCTTCATACAGCACACACACACACACACACACACACACACACACACACACACACAAGAAAAGAAAGGGAAAAAAGCTCTAACAGATCAGTTGCAGACTGATCCCATAGGAAGAAGCAAACTCTGATTTTTGTCTTAGGTAAGCTCCAGTACAAACAACGTTCAGTTGTTCACACTCAATTTCAATTTCAGCCTTCTTATTCCAAACCCAAGATTGATGAATATTGCCAGGTAACATAAAAAGACTATGCCTCGCTTTTCTATAGTATAGATGCATCTATCCCAAACTATTTTTTAGCCATCTGCTTTCATTCAGTGAGTCTTGTGTGCACTGAAACTTTTGTTCCCACAGTGATGCCACTTTTCTTTTTTTTTTTTCCTTCTTCATATTGGGTCACTGTAGTAAAGGGAAACTAGACATTTTCTTCATACAATAGAAAAGCCCCACTAAATGATGAACATCAAAAAATATCCCCTTTGAAAGTTATTAAATCAAATAAGCTTGTTTTGGTTGAGTGGTCAAAGGTCTGTATTACAAGCAGCCAGTCTTCTATTTTATATGATATTTTAAGATGGTTATAGAGGTCTAGTGGGCTTCCCTGGTGGCTCAGATGGTAAAGAAAATGCCTGCAGTGCGGGAGACCTGGGTTCAATCCCTGGGTTGAGAAGATCCCCTGGAGGAGGACATGGCAACCCACTCCAATATTCTTACCTGGAGAATCCTAATGGACAGAGGAGCCTGGTGGGCTACAGTCCATGGGGTCACAAAGAGTCAGACATGACCAAGCGACTAAGCACACACACACACACGCACACACACACACACACACACACAGATCTAGTGGATACAGTGGTATCATTTTAAGTTGTCTTGAGAATGAGGAAACACAAGGGATGTGTTCAGTTGACTGAAATGTGGCTAATGATTTCCCAGTGGATTGAGCCACAGATTATATAAACCACAAATGTGATTGATGTCATCAGTCATCCCAAAATGTCATTTAGCAATCACCAGCTAAAGTCCGTGTTGCCTCAGCTGTCCCAGAACCTAATTGATTCTTGAAGGCACTGTTGAATTTCAGGTGTCCCTCATCTAGGAAAACTAACAAAAATCCAAACTTTCAAAACAAGCTACTATCAACTAATCTAAACTGCAGTAGAGTGTTCCCTGAAAATTACCCTTAAAATATGTGTTATATGCATTGTTATTTGCAAAACTACGAATTGCATTCAATGCTTCTGTGACACATTTGTTGTATAAATGGATGGTGCGTGAACTGCAATCTCAACTTTCATGAGATATGAAGAACAGAAGTGATTGGAAAATAGTGTGTGTTCAAAAACCCATTTTGCACAAAGCAGTGAAGAACAAAAGCTAACCAATCTGACCCCAGCAGTCACAAATATTAGAGACTGAACCCAACCATCAATATGTCTCAAACTTCTAAAATATCAATTTTTTTTTAGCCACTACACTCTTTTTTTAACCTATATACTGTTGACTATAGGGTATAAATCATTAACAGTCATACTTTAAGTCTGACCTTTCACTTTCTTATCTAGAGAAAATTTCATTTTCAAGTATTCGATAATATGTAAAGTATTCAAAGTATTTTAAGAGAACATTTGGCCCATATCACCCAAGCTCAATAGCTAACAGTTGCTGCCACCTATAGGCCCAATCTCAAGAGAAGGATCTAGGACCTGAAGAGGCTTGTAAGTTTCAAAGGCACAGTTCAACAGAGCAAGTTTTTAGGTTTTAGGGGGTTTTCCTCATAGGAAAACACAGTTAGAACCTTTGACTGTTGATGCAGTTCCCTGAAAAATTGCATTAGAAATGACAAATTTCATTGATTTCATCAACCATGATCTCTTAAACCAACTCATGAGGGGCAGGAACTTTAGCAACCTTTTTACTCATGAAACAAGCAAATGAAACAAAATGAATCAAATTAACTGAAGCTTAATTATGACTGCCATGGCTATACAATCATGGAAAATAAGTGACAAGGAGATATTTTCTATTGTGTCTATTAATATGTATCACATGTGAGAGTCTGAATCTTTTTGGCTAGACACTCTTCCTTTTGGAGATTTTATGAAGCCATCCCTGTGATAAATATTTATAATATAGTATAATTCCATCCCAAGGCTGAAAGAAAAGAAATAATTTATATCCATAAAACAACTCAAACTTAAATCTCAGCTTCAGGATTTTTTGTATCTGTAAAATGGAGATGGAAATGACTACCTTCAAATGTCATATTAAAGATTAGAAGACATTTTATGTTTATAGATTATCTATACATGCACATAAGCATATAAACATTTATATTTATTCATTGAACCTATATATATATATATACACACACACGCATTACTTTAGTCGTGTCCGACTCTGTGAGACCCCATAGATGGCAGCCCACCAGGCTCCTCTGTCCCTGGGATTCTCCAGGCAAGAATACTGGAATGGGTTGCCATTTCCTTCTCCAATGCATGAAAGTGAAAACTGAAAGTGAAGTCGCTCAGTCCTGTCTGACTCTTAGTGATCCCATGGACTGCAGCCTACCAGGCTCCTCTGTCCATGGGATTTTCCAGGCAAGAGTACTGGAGTGGGGTGCCATTGCCTTCTCCGATACATATATATGCATATGTATCCATAAATATATATGTATTGGGCTGGCCAAAGTGTTCATTTGGGCTTTTCCATAATAGCTTACAGAAAACCAGAATGAGCAAACTTTTTGGCCAACCCAATATGTATATACATATGTGTATGTATATATATGTTTATATATATATAAACATTCTCAATGATTAGAACACAATATTTTATAAAAATGTTACCCTGGTCATACTGACCAATTTTATGTTTGCTAAGTCATTTCATAATTGGAATATTGCTTCTTTGTCAAGTGAGGAGCTTAGACTAAGTAATTCCTAGATTCCTCCTGGTCTGAATATTCTAGCATAAGGCATTTGATTTGGGCATCTTCTCAATCATGACCATTTGGACCCGTTTCTTTATTAGGGCTGGATAAATGGTTGAGGATCAATGTCCTCAACATCATGTGCTTCCTCTGTATTCTGTACTAGGAGACCAGAAGAGAAGGAAAATCTTCTAGACTGATGTCCATTTCAATATTCCTAAATACAACTGGCCTCCCTGTTAGGAGCTGAATCCGGTCCTCCCATTTTGGAGTGTTGAGGCCCCAATTCCCAGTATCTCAAATTCAACTCTATTGGGAGACAGGGCTTTTAAAGAGATGATGCAGTTAAAATGAGGCCATTTGGGTGGGCCCTAATCCAGTCTGACTGGTGTCCTTATAAGAAAAGGAAATGGACACATAAGACACCACTCTGATACACCTGGGACACCAGAGTACCTGCCCACAAAAGAAAGACCATGTGGGAACAGAGGGAGAAGGAACCAGAAAAAGACAATATCTGCAAGCCAGAGAGGTCTCAAAAGGCCCCATGCTGAGAACACTTTGGTCTTCGGATTGCAGCCTCCAGATTATAAAAAGATAAATTTCTAGTGCTTAAGCCTCCCAGTCTGCAGTATTTTGTTATGGCAGCCCTAGCAAACGAATATACCTCTTACCCTAATCTGTGACTTTGATGAAGTTACTTATGTTCTCAAATTGCTTATACTTCAACCAGAGAGAATAATGATTTCTTTTAAAGTTGTAATATTCCAAATGATGATATGTATAAACCTACTAGGTGCCTATCACAAAGCAGTTGCTGCTGCTGCTACTCAGTCGCTTCAGTCGTGTCCAACTCTGTGCAACCCCATAGACAGCAGCCCACCAGGATCCCCCGTCTCTGGGATTCTCCAGGCAAGAACACTGGAGTGGGTTGCCATTTCCTTCTCCAATGCATAAAAGTGAAAAGTGAAAGTGAAGTCGTTCAGTTCTTTCCAACTCTTCGAAACCCCATGGACTGCAGTCTACCAGGCTCCTCCGCCCACAGGCTTTTCCAGGCAAGAGTACTGGAGTGGGGTGCCATTGCCTTCTCCACACAAAGCAGTTACTCAAACACTCTTTCCCTTCCTGAATCTTGCCACTGCTGTCAAGTGAACTTGAATTTATAGAATATAATTTCATCTATTATTTGTTCTTCCAATAGCCAACTAGCCTATGCATATAGAATTCAATGAAATATTTTAATATACATATTGATATGTAACATCTTTTGTGAAAACTACATTCAATGCAATTAGCTATATTTATAGCATTTTTGCTGAAAAGAACAAATATATATGAAGTAAAAACCCTCCTTATCACTCCAGACAGTACAAGTATTATATCTAGGTGAGTTCTAGGCTCTCTCTACAAAACTTCATGGATTTCACCATTTAGTTACATTTAGATAAACAATTCAAAGTCTAAATGTCCATTCAAATCTCAATGTATCTGTGCAGGTTTGCTGAACTTCCAGAATCAAATAGGATCAAGATCATCTTGCTGCTGCTGCTGCAAAGTCGCTTCAGTCGTGTCCGACTCTGTGCGACCCCATAGACGGAAGCTCACCAGGCTCCCCTGTCCCTGGGATTCTCCAGGCAAGAACACTGGAGTGGGTTGCCATTTCCTCCTCCAGTGCATGAAAGTGAAAAGTGAAAGTGAAGTCGCTCAGTCGTGTCCGACTCCTAGCGACCCCATGGACTGGAGCCTACCAGGCTCCTCCGTCCATGGGATTTTGCAGGCAAAAGTACTGGGGTGGGGTGCCATTGCCTTCCCCGCAAGATTATCTTAGTATGTGTTTTTTTTCCTCCTCCCACCTTTTAGCAAAAGCTCAAACAAAAATGTTGGTGCTGCTTCTCTTACAACCAGCATCTTCCCTCTTTCCATACTCCATCTTCTTACATTGCTGCCTTCTTATATTAGTATAGGGTTAACTCAGTATCTTCCTGACACAATTTTTAAAATTTTTACTTCTGTAGATTTTATGAACTAGTGAAAATTAGAGCTAATAAAAACCAAATCAATCACTATACTTGAAAACTATACTAATTCAAGAAGGCAAAACTTTCAATAAGAATACTTAGTCTTCTTACTCTTTTCGTCCAATTCCATAATCTTTTTATTTCTCCCTTCTCTCTTTTCCTCCAAATCCAAAACCCCAAGACTCTTCCCAGAAGCCCACTAGAGAAGAAAAATAATGAAAACAAATGTAAGTTAAACGTTTTGCAAACTTTGGGAAATGAACTGTTTTGGTTCATTTCAAATTTGCTGGCGAAGATCCAGGATCATACAAGAACCAAGAGCACATGTCCACAGTGAGGAGTGGAGAGTGCACAAGGCGGACAATTATCTAATTAAAGAGGATGCCAACTCTAGTAATCAGGCAAAATCAAGAATTTTCTTCATATTTGACTGAGAGAATTGTGACTGCCATGACCCCACATTTAAGTTAAAAAGTAGTATAACAAAGTTCTCAAACTGATTGCTTGAAAAAATAGATGACAGAACTTGAAAAATACTAACTTTAGCATAAATGGTAAATACAGGAAAAGAGAGAAATCATTTGAAAGTAAATATAATAATCTAGTTCTTTTAATGCCCGGTAGCCCCAGTTCCAGAGAAGTACTCTTGCCTGGAAAATCCCATGGACGGAGGAGCCTGGAAGGCTGCAGTCCATGGGGCCGCTAGGAGTTGCACATGACTGAGTGACTTCACTTTCACTTTTCACTTTCCTGCATTGGAGAAGGAAATGGCAACCCATTCCAGTGTTCTTGCCTGGAGAATCCCAGGGACAGGGGAGCCTGATGGGCTGCCGTCTATGGGGTCTCACAGAGTCGGACACGACTGAGGTGACTTAGCAGCAGCAGCAGCAGCCCCAGTTCAGTTCAGTCGCTCAGTTGTGTCCGACTCTTTGCCCCATGTATGACTATTTATTTGAGAAATCGCAGTAGAATAAACAAGGTAATTCAAAAAATAGAAGAGAACAGTTATTAACATTCCAGTTAGTATCTTTTGTGGACAGCATTAATTAACCAACCCAACCCTATTCACAACTCCTTGTCTTTACACACTTTCCAATGACTGGTAGGCATGTGGCCCAATTCTTGATGCTGTGCTGTGCTTAGTCACTCTGTCATGTCCAGCTCTTTTGTAACCCCATGGACTATAGTCTGTCAGGCTCCTCTGTCCATGGGGATTCTCCAAGCAACAATACTGGAGTGGGTTGCCATGCCCTCCTCCAGGGGATCTTCCCAACCTAGTGATATTTAAATAGAAGACACTGGATAGGACTTTCAGGAAAGCTTTTAAAATATGTATAGCTATCTTTAGACATAGAAATGATACAACTTCAGTTCAGTCTTTTGCTTGTATCTTTTCCTCCTTTGCATATCCTTACAAGATGCCAAAAAAATACAGTAGGGCTCTCTTATGACCATGGAAAGATAAAATAAGTACAAGGAAAGGGACCAATGTGCTAAAGATGGCAGAGCCCCACGATGCAGAGATCTTCTTTATAGGATCAACCCCAGGCTGCCTATCCCTAGATTCTTGCTTTAAGGGATGAATAAAAGAGGAGAGATACATAGTTATTCATCTAATTAAAGAGGGAACCAGCATTGGTAAGGTAAACTCAAGAATGTCCCCCATTTATGACCTGTTTATGGCAGCCATATGGCCCAATTCTGGATAGTGATACTTAAACTTTTGTTTTTTAAGCTCCTATAGTTGGATTTTCTACTACTCATTTCTACTGATAACGACTAAAATATCCTTAAAGAGATTTATAAAGTAGTTCATCCATAAAAACAAGAACACTTTGCTATGAAAAAGGAACAACCAGAGAACTTGAAAGAATTCTTATGATTTCCACACAAGATTGCCAAATTAAAAAAGGATAATAATAATAGAAAGGTTAGAGGATAGAGAAAAATTTGGAAACTTCCTGGCAGTCCAATGATTAGAACGCGACACTTTTCACTGCAGTGGTCCAGGTTCAATCTCCAGTCAAGGAACTAAAATCCTGCAAGCTGCTTGATGTGGCCCAAAAAAACGAAAAGAAAAGGATAGAGTAAAATCAATTCTATGTTGTAAAACAAATAAACAAAGATATAAAATTTAAGAGAAAAGTTCACAGAAATGGCAGATAAATCCAGTAGGCATGAAATCTGGTCCAATAAGATCTCCAGAGGGAAAAAAAAACAAAAGGGAGAATATAATCAAAGAACCTGAAAGAAATTCATTTTTCCTCTGAAGTTCAGTTCAAATTAAAAGGAATTCACAAATGTTCAACAAAATGAATGGAAAAAATAACTGTAACTTGGATTTTCGGATTCTAAGAATATCAGTAGATCTAATAAGCACCCAGGAAGAAAATCTAAGGGTTGCACCTACAAAGGAACTGTCATCAGGCTTTTATCATCAACAGAAGAGGTTAGTAGAAAATTTAACAATGTAAAGTTTTATAGGCAAACGATTTTCGATGTAATGTTGGACATTCGGGTGAGCTATTATTTTAGTAATGTAATAAGACTGTAATAAGGATGTGATAGGGCTCCCAGGTGGCGCAAGTGGTAAAGAATCCACCTGCAATATAGGAGACACGGGTTTGATCCCTGGGTTTGGAAGATGTCCTGGAGGAGGAAGTGGCAACTCACTCCAGTATTCTTGCCTGGAAAACCCATGGACAGAGGAGCCTAGTTGGCTGCAGTCTATAGGGTCAAAAAGAGTCAGACACAACTGAAGCAAATAGCACACATATGAGTACAAAGATGTATTAAGAATCTAGCTCCATTCTTGACACTTTACTCCTGACAGTTTTCAATCTCCACTCTTCTCAGGTCCTTCTTGCCCCACATCTAGGCAAACGTCTAAGAAGGACCATATACTTCCTCCCTGGCACTAGCAAGGGGCTCAAATGCTCACTGCAGACTTTCAGCACCTCTAACCACAATTAAAGCCAAAGCCACTTGTCTTTCCTCTCACTCAAGCCACTTCTGACTGGCTTGGGTACCTGTCATGCCATCTTCCCAGAAAGCCTCATTATGTGAATAATAATTTTCAACCCCCTTCCCCAGGTGAATGCATGATGTCATCAGTCTCAAATTTAGACTAATTTTGAACAGGGTATTGATCCTGCCCACCTGGAGAAAACCACAATATACAAAGCCTGAAAAGGCTAACTTCCATGCATTTTTCTGGGGAAAAAAAAATCAATTAAAGATGTTCTCCAGAAAAGTGCAAAATGTTGCCAAGATGATATTTATCTTAAGAAAGAAATATGTCTCAAGACATAGAAGACCATCCTAAAGTAGATCAGTCCTAGGTGTTCATTGGAAGGACTGATGTTGAAGCTGAAATTCCAATACTTTGGCCACCTGATGTGAAGAGCTGACTCATATGAAAAGACCCTGATGCCGGGAAAGATTGAGGGCAGGAGGAGAAGGGGAGGACAGAGGATCAGATGGCTGGATGGCATCACTGACTCGATGGATATGGGTTTGTGTGGACTCCGGGAGTTGGTGATTGACAGGGAGGCCTGGCGTGCTGCAGTTCATGAGGTCGCAAAGAGTCGGACATGACTGAGCAACTGAATTGAACTGATAGAAGATTTAATTCAGCAGTGTAATGAAAATAAATCCTGGGATTTCTATGACAAGTCCAAAAATGAGTTAGACTAAATCAGACAAGGAAGTCAAAACTCCAAGTAGTCAGAATGTATAGAATAACTTCAAGACAAATAACATGATTGAGAGGTTTAAACTTTTTAAAACTTTTTATTTTGTATTGGGGTATAGTCAATCAAAAATGCTGTGATAGTTTCAGGTGAACAGTGAAGGGACCCAGCCATATATATACGGGTATCCATTCTTCCCCGAAAAGGCAATGGCACCCCACTCCAGTACTCTCGCCTGGAAAATCCCATGGACGGAGGAGCCTGGTAGGCTGCAGTCCATGGGGTCGCTAAGAGTCAGACATGACTGAGCGACTTCACTTTCTCTTTTCACTTTCATGCATTGGAGAAGGAAATGGCAGCCCACTCCAGTGTTCTTGCCTGGAGAATCCCAGAGACAGAGGAGCCTGGTGGGCTGCCGTCTATGGGGTTGCACAGAGTCGACACGACTGAAGTGACTCAGCATATCCATTCTTCCCCAAACTCCCGTCCCACGCAAGCTGCCACATCACATAGAGCAGAGCTCCATGTGCTATTCAACAGGTCCTTGTCAGTTAACAATTTTGAATATAGCAGTGTGCACTTGTCCATCAGAAACTCCCGAACTATCCCTTCTCCCCAGAAACCATAAGTTTGTTCTGTAAGTCTGTGAGTCTCTTTCTGTTTTGTAAGTTCATTTGTACCATTTCTTTTTTAGATTTCATGTATCAGGGATGTCATATGACATTTCTCCTCCTCTGTCCGACTGACTTCACTCAGTATGACAACCTCTAGGTCCATCCATGTTGCTGCAAATGGCATTATTTCATTCTTTTTAGTGTCTAGGTAATTACTCTGTTATGTATATGTACCACACGGAAAGTTTAAACTTCTTAGTGAAATGATATGTTAATAAATATGTTTCTTATGTCAGTAAGAATAAAGAAAATTGAAAACTTCAGGGGGAAAAGAGTTCAGTGACCAAGTTATAATTCAACCATGGAGAAAACTAAAATAAGAAAACCATATAATTGATGGTATGAAATACAAACAGCAATAATTCAAAGAATCTGTTTGGCACTGATATTCATTTAGCAGTGTAGAGTTATTATTTCTTTCTCTATGCATCAAATATTTACTACTTGGTACTTCAGGTAAAAATATATACATGCTATATTGAGTACTCTTCGTTACTTTTCAGTTTGGGGATCAACTTAAGATAAAGCATAGAAGATATAGTTTCAGATGAGAATGTCATTGTTAAAAATATTAACAATGAAAAATAGTATCTTAGCTAACAGATGCCTGAAATAAAGATGGAGAGGGTAAAAGGAGATAAAGGCATTATACACACACACACACACACACACACACACACACACCTGTGTACACACATGAATGTATGTATATATGTGTATACACATACAAGATATATATATACATAAATAATATTAAAATATATGTATATATAAAGTATATTGTGTATATATAGACACAATATCTTCTTTATGGTATCTTTAATAAATAGAAGTTCTTAATTTTAATGATATCCAATGTATCAGTGTGTCTTTCCTTGGTGATACCATTCTGGGCCTCTAGCTTTTTTCCAGGTAAGTTTTAAATTAAGAATTTGATTATGTTAATAGATATAGGACTATTTAGATTTTTCTGTTTCTTGTGTTATTATTGGTAAACTTATTTTTAAGAAATTTCTCCATTTCATATAAGTTGCCAAAAATTTTGTAATAAAGTTATCTGTAAGTTTTTTTCTTACCTTGTGTTTGTGTGTGTATATAACTTTTGCTTATAGACTATTTATATTCTACATATTCTTGAAATTTTAAGTGTATATACATATATATATATATATATATATATGGTAAAGGGATATATAAAGCCCTCTTGTGAAGCACTAAAAAAAAATATTGACAAATCAATACAAAAGATGGGCAAAAGACTAACATTGTGTTTCCTTATTTATAAAACAAAAATAATATCTACTCCATAGAGTTTAATTACAAAACTTTGTAAAAATAAACAAATGAAACAAACCAATTATAATCATGTTATTATTGTTATCTAATATTAAAAGAATCTATTTTAAATGTAAACAAATTTGGATGGTAAATATAAAGACAAAAGGAAACATAGCCTATTTTAAATTTTCATCTTTCAACTAGATGCGTTGTTCATAGGATAGTCATAAAGAGGAGAAAAAAAAACAAAACAATTTATCAATGTGGACTGAAGATTTGCTCATAAATAAATTTGTCAGTGCAGAAAACACAGTCTGAATTAACTAATTTTCATTCATTTCAACTCTAATTCATCAAGACAGTCACCATTTTCTAAAAGAAGAATATCTTCCAATCTCATAGGAAATATTTTCTAGATCCAGAGCTAGAAAGATAGGAAACAAAGCTTCTCATCTTTCAGCTTCAGAGAAATCCCTTCATTATTAGTATGCATTTATCAACTTTATCTGCTATGACATTGATAATTAAATCTAAAATAATGTCTCACTTTAAGAACGTGTGTAAAATACAAGTAAAATAACACCATAATATTAAAGTAACATTCACTAAACATTTAGTTCAGTTCAGTTCAGTTGCTCAGTCATGTCTGACTCTGTGACCCCATGAATTACAGCACGCCAGGCCTCCCTGTCCAACACCAACTCCCGGAGTTCACCCAGACTCACGTCCATCGAGTCAGTGATGCCATCCAGCCATCTCATCCTCTGTCGTCCCCTTCTCCTCCTGCCCCAAATCCCTCCCAGCATCAGAGTCTTTTCCAATGAGTCAACTGTTTGCATGAGGTGGCCAAAGTACTGGAGTTTCAGCTTTAGCATCATTCCTTCCAAAGAAATCCCAGGGCTGATCTCCTTCAGAATGGACTGGTTGGATCTCCTTGCAGTCCAAGGGACTCTCAAGAGTCTGCTCCAACACCACAGTTCAAAAGCATCAATTCTTCGGCACTCAGCCTTCTTCACAGCCCAACTCTCACATCCATACATGACCACAGGAAAAACCATAGCCTTGACTAGGCGAACCTTTGTTGGCAAAGAAATGTCTCTGCTTTTGAATATGCTATCTAGGTTGGTCATAACTTTCCTTCCAAGGAGTAAGCATCTTTTAATTTCATGGCTGCAGTCACCATCTGCAGTGATTTTGGAGCCTAAAAAAATAAAGTCTGACACTGTTTCCACTGTTTCCCCATCTATTTCCCATGGTTTTAGAAAAGGCAGAGGAACCAGAGATCAAATTGCCAACATCCGCGGGATCATGGAAAAAGTAAGAGAGTTCCAGAAAAACATCTATTTCTGCTTTATTGACGAGGCCAAAGCCTTTGACTGTGTAGATCACAATAAACTGTGGGAAATTCTGAAAGAGATGGGAATACCAGACCACCTGACCTTCCTCTTGAGAAATCTGTATGCAGGTCAGGAAGCAACAGTTAGAACTGGTCATGGAACAACAGACTGGTTCCAAATAGGAAAAGGAGTATGTCAAGGCTGTATATTGTCACCATGTTTATTTAACTTATATGCAGAGTACATCATGAGAAATGCTGGACTGGAAGAAACACAAGTTGGAATCAAGATTGCTGGGAGAAATCTCAATAACCTCAGATATGCAGATGACACCACCCTTATGGCAGAAAGTGAAGAGGAACTCAAAAGCCTCTTGATGAAAGTGAAAGTGGAGAGTGAAAGGTTGGCTTAAAGCTCAACATTCAGAAAACGAAGATCATGGCATCTGGTCTCATCACTACATGGGAAATAGATGGAGAAACAGTGGAAACAGTGCCAGACTTTATTTTTCTGGGCTCCAAAATCACTACAGATGGTGACTGCAGCCATGAAATTAAAAGACGCTTACTCCTTGGAAGGAAAGTTATGACCAACCTAGATAGCATATTCAAAAGCAGAGACATCACTTTGCCAACAAAGGTTCGCCTAGTCAAGGCTATGGTCTTTCCTGTGGTCATGTATGGATGTGAGAGTTGGACTGTGAAGAAGGCTGAGTGCCGAAGAATTGATGCTTTTGAACTGTGGTGTTGGAGAAGACTCTTGAGAGTCCCTTGGACTGCAAGGAGATCCAACTGGTCCATTCTGAGGGAGATCAGCCTTGGGATTTCTTTGGAAGGAATGATGCTAAAGCTGAAACTCCAGTATTTTGGCCACCTCATGGGAAGAGTTGACTCATTGGAGAAGACTCTGATGCTGGTGGGGATTTGGGGCAGGAGGAGAAGGGGACGACAGAGGATGAGATGGCTGGATGGCATCACTGACTCGATGGATGTGAGTCTGAGTGACCTCTGGGAGTTGGTGTTGGACAGGGAGGCCTGGCATGCTGCAGTTCATGGGGTTGCAAAGAGTTGGACACGACTGAGTGACTGATCTGATCTGATCTGATCTGATGGGAACAGATGCCATGATCTTCGTTTTCTCAATGTTGAGATTTAAGCCAACTTTTTCACTTTCCACTTTCACTTTCATCAAGAGGCTTTTGAGTTCCTCTTCACTTTCTGCCATAAGGGTGGTGTCATCTGCATATCTGAGGTTATTGATATTTCTCCCAGAAATCTTGATTCCAGTTTGTGCTTCTTCCAGTCCAGCGTTTCTCATGATGTACTCTGCATATAAGTTAAATAAACATGGTGACAATATGCAGCCTTGACGTACTCCTTTTCCTATTTGGAACCAGTCTGTTGTTCCATGACCAGTTCTAACTGTTGCTTCCTGACCTGCAAACAGATTTCTCAAGAGGAAGGTCAGGTGGTCTGGTATTCCCATCTCTTTCAGAATTTCCCACAGTTTATTGTGATCTACACAGTCAAAGGCTTTGGCATAGTCAATAAAGCAGAAATAGATGTTTTTCTGGAACTCTCTTGCTTTTTCCATGATCACGCGGATGTTGGCAATTTGATCTCTGGTTCCTCTGCCTTTTCTAAAACCAGCTTGAACATCTGGAAGTTCACAGTTCACATATTGCTGAAGCCTGGCTTGGAGAATTTTGAGCATTACTTAACTAGCGTGTGAGATGAGTGCAATTGTGAGCTTTTAGAGTTTAAATAATTTAAATAAGCAATTTAAGTAAGACAATAATAAGCAACTTTTAAAATGAGTAAACTTAATGTTCTTTTATGTAAGCCAAAGTTTGCCAAGACGAACAAAGCAAAATCCCATAATAATTCAAGAAAAAAAAACAAATTAATAGATAGGTTAGGAATTAAATTAACTTAAAAACAAGTTTTTATTTCATCTTCGTTTTTTGAAAAACAGATACTATTTTTAAGAATAGACCCTATCTTTGCTTCAAGAAAAGGAAGAGTCATAACAACTGAGTTATACAGTCTCAGAATATGAAATGTAACTTCAAAACTAGAGTCCATGGATGCAGTCTGTGTACTGCTGAAGCTATATGTAAATATTAGCCTTAAAAGAATTTTAATGTATTTTCTTTGGGATAATTTCCATAAATTTTAATCATATTCTCAAAGGAATCTAATGCTCCCCAAAACAACTAAAACTCAGAAACAGTCCTCAAGGGAGGCCACGCTCACCGCATTGGAATAGACGGCATGGGAAACTGTCTCCGTTGATCTTCTCTAGAAGAGAACCAATGTTTCTACTGCAGGGCCCACTCTCCCCAGTGTCAGAGGGCACTGCCTTGTCTTAATGCAAGAAGATACTCCACCCTGTTTTTCTCACAGCTGTCAGCCACATGGAACAAACAGACAGTACCAGTGGCTTCTCCATTCCTCCTCTCATGCAAAGAACATTCTAGTCACAGCCCTGGGTCTGCCTTCTCTAGTGCTGGAGAGATAGGGAAATGCCCCTCACGCCACTGGCCAGAGCCTGATTTGCAGAACCCAACTCTCCGGGCAGACGGGTCCCAAGGCTGAGTCTTTGGGGGCCCGTATTAGGTTCCCCTATTTGCCCTCAGTTCCAGGCCATATGCTTTAATGCAACTCTAGTTGGGAGCCACGACATTGAGAATAATTGGACCCCCATCAATATCGTTAATTCTCCTCTTGGTCCTAACATTTCTTCTTTACTAGTTAGAACCCAGAAGGGGGGATAAGTAAGTGTCTAGGAACACAGAACTCAAGTAGGAACCTCTAGAAAGCCTTTGCAATTTACATGTTTCGCATCCCTTATCTCCTTTATTCTTTGCAACAACCCTAAAATTTAGGTTAAAGTCTTATTTTACATATGAAAAATGTTCAGGTTTGGATAACCACTAAATTGTAAGGCTGAGGTTCAAATGCAGATCATTTGCATTCAAATGACTCTTTACATCTCCTCATCCCAGGAAATACCTAGCCCAGGTCATTCCTGAGAATGGTGTGTGCCACTGTGGTCCATTCCGGTATCAGGACCTGAGGAGAACCTGCCACCCACCCAGCAAATGTGTGAAGCAGCCACCCTTTGACACTTAGATCAACAGCAGTGCCCTCCTCATATCATCCTTATCATTTCTATGACCGTAATTGATAAGGCTTAAGTGGAGATTTAAATCACCAAAATATATGGAAGCAGAGATTAGAGAGAAGGGGTGAATACAGTGCCAGTGCCTTAATTCCCACAGATAAGCACTAAAGAAAGAAAGTGGGATGGGGCTTCTAGAGGAGAAGCCCACCATTCCGAAGAGGGAGACTTTATTCTACAACATTCCACAAAATTCCAGATTATTTTACTCAGTATTTAATTAATTTTTAAAGGAAGAAGAAGAATGGGGAGAAAAAAAAACCACTACTCATGGTCACAGACCTTCCAAGGAGTATAATTTGAGTTAGGGGTCCTTCCTTTGCAAAAAAACAGCTAAAATCTCTGGGTCTAAAGGTACAAATTATGAATGTTATGAATGATGGTCAGGGTAAATATGACTTCTACAAAATGTACTTTTGATCAAATTGTCCCAAATTCATAAATTGATCAAATTTAGCCCAAAAAGGCACTAAATTTTAGGATAACTTTTTATTAGGACAGATATTCATAAACAAGAAAGTGTTTTTATGAGAAGACTAATTCAAGTGAGATACACCATGTACATGCAGAAAACAATAGATATACCTTTTAAAAAAAAAAAAAAATGTAACTGCTAATGAACTTAAGTTTTGGGGGTTTTGCTTCCTTTTCTAAAGTGCCAGATGACCTCTACAAATAGTCCTCCTAGTGATTCTGAATGAATCAGGGTGCTAGTAGTGCCATTTAACATCTCCCACTGAAGAAGGGTCTGTGAGCCAGTCTGGCCTCATTAAAAGCCAGGGATGGTATGTGTCTTCATGTTGCAGGAAATCTCACAGAATGTGCCTGGTGTGCTGAGAAAAATCCCATGTTTTGTAAATAACCTCCCTTAAGTCTGATCTGAAAGTGCTCTCTTCCTGATTTCATCAATAAGGTTACTATGTGACTTTAAAAAATTCCACTGCTCTAGGAAAACTTCTGTTTCCTTTTATGCCCAGATTTAGCAGGTTTTTCAAAGCCCTTCTTATTAAGAAAAGTTGTGGCTGGAAAAATGGATAAGTAGTTACAACTATTCCAGGAAACTATAAATATTCTGGTTTAAGGCTTTTAAGAAATTATCCTCTCCTTTATTGTCTCCCAGGGCCCACCTACAACCGGGTGCTGCCCTCCCAAAGTGAAGTGGATGGTCCTAAATGATCATAGGTGGGTTTTAAAAAATAAACACAAAATTAGTTTCACACCTACTTAGACAGCTTAGAATTTTAATGTGTGAAGTATGCCAGGACTCTGAGTGAAATAAAGCTTTGCATTCAAACTGATGTCAGCCAATCAGAAAACAGTACAGAGTGCTGCCCATTTCATAATTAGGGAGCATTACTCCAAGTTCTAGATTTTACTTATTAATGAATAAAGCATTTCTTGACCCAGTTTCGCCATTTATTCAGAAGGACCTTGTTTTTAAAAAGTGTTAAAATAGCATGAAGGCCCTGATTTATGCCCACCAAATCCAGGAAATTCAAAGTTAATCCTCGGAACTATTTGTGTCTAGTTTTGCAGCAAACATTCTATATAAAACTGTGCTCTGTTCAAGGATGACACAGACTAAAGAAACTACAGCAGGCTGTGCTGCAAGCTTGCAAGCTTGGATTTTTTCAGCTTCAAAGCTGTAAGTTCTATGCTGATATATTCCTCTACTGCATTTTTCTTTCTGCCATTCCTTATTTCAGTTTTGCTTGCCCATTCTTGCTTATACCTTTTGACAACCAACAGACTTCATCCAATAGTCAGGAGCAATAGCAACTACTTTTTTTTACCAGGAGTCCCATTGAGGAGATAACTCTCAGATATTGGGAGATGATAACAGTTACAAAAGCTCCTCTTCTTCCTCATTCCCCAAACTCCTCTCCTGGGAATCACACTCCTCTCTCCTCCCAGATACTGAGTAAAGGTTCTTCGTGAAGGAAAAACAATACCAAAAGTGGAATATGACTCAGTAGACCATCATTCCCATTTCCCTCCCGGGAATGCCACCTGCTGTCTGTCTAGACAGTCCAAACGCCCACTCATCCCACACGTGCCATTCACATGCCACCTCTTTTGGCAGGTTATCCCTGTCTTTGGGTCCCAGTTTCCCCGAGAGTGACATTAAAGTGGAGACTCAGATCTTGAAGGCCTGCTTCAGTCCTGAGATGCTGTCTTTTCATAACCTCCCAAGTACACAGTGACTTTTCCATCTCTGAACTTCAAAGAGGTTCTTCTGTCCCATTCATTTGGTACTTAACATTTGCTGACATTTAGCAGTTTACCTCCCAGCCCACATGGGCTACCTCTGAAGCCTTGAGTAAGTTATTTCATCTCTAAGTCTCAGTTTCCTCATCTATGAAATGCAGATCATAAGGGTATGCAGCATACATTACAGAATTATTCTAAGGGCTACAGGACAGAACATGCAGAAAGAGCTCACCACCACAGCTGACAATTAGTAAGTGCTCCATGAATACTAATGGCACAAAGTGAAAAAGGAACTAAAGAGCTTCTTGATGAGTGTGAAAAGGGAGGGTGAAAAGGTTGGCTTAAAACTCAACACTCAAAAAATTAAGATCATGGCATCTGGTCCCATCACTTCATGGCAAATACAAGGGGTAAAAATGGAGGCAATGACATGTTTTATTTTCTTGGGCTCCAAAATTACTGCAGTTCGGGACTGCAGCCATGAAATTAAGGGACGTTGGCTCCTTGGAAGGAAACCTATGACAAACCTAGAGAGCATATTAAAAAGCAGAGACATCACTGTGCCAACAAAGCTCTGTATAGTCACAGCTATGATTTTTCCTATAGTCATGTATGGATGTGAAAGTTGGACCATAAAGAAGGCTGAGCACCAAAGAATTGATGCTTTTGAATGTGGTGTTGGAGAAGACTCTTGAGAGTCTTTGTGGACTGCAAGATCAAACCAGTCAATCCTAAAGGAAATCAACCCTGAATATTCATTGGAAGGACTGAAGCTGAAGCTGAAGCTCCAGTACTTTAGCCACCTAATGTGAAGAGCCCTGACGATCACTAGAAAAAAACCCTGATGCTGGGAAAGACTAAAGGCAAAAGGAGAAGCGGGTAGCAGGGGATGAGATGATTAAATGGCATCACCAACTCAACAGATATGAATTTAAGCGAACTCCAGGAGATAGTGAAGGACAGAGGAGCCTGGTGTGCTGCAGTCCATGGGGTTGCAAAGAGTTGGACATGACTTAGCAACTGAAAAATAACAACCGAACAATAACAACCATGAATGCTAGCTCAAGTTAATTCTAGCTATTTTATCACATATAAATTCCCTGTCATCCCAAACATGATCATAAGCTACTTGAAACAGAGAACAGTACATCAGCCTGTGTGTCCCCATCTTGCTTACTACAATGTCTTAAATATAATGGGAATTGAAGAGTGTTTTGTTGATTACTTGATTGTTATGGCTCTGTCTGATTTTCAGTCATTAACCATTCTGTACCTAGGTTTTCTATCTATGAAGATATGACTTCTACCAATCCAGCTCCTAAAATTTTGTGGAGATAATGATCCATGAGTGCACGCTCAGTAGCTCAGTCATGTCCAGTTCTTTGCAACCCCACCAGGCTCCTCTGTGCACAGGATTTTCCAGGCAAGAATACCGGAGTGGGTTGCCATTTTCTTCTCAAGGGGATCTTCCCAATCCAGGGGTTGAATCTACATCTCCTGTAGCTAGTGCATTGGCAGGAAGATTCTTTTTGTGTGTGTGTGTGGGCTCCAGTCCATGGGGTTGCTGAGAGTTGGACACGACTGAGCGACTTCACTTTCACTTTTCACTTTCATACATTGGAGAAGGAAATGGCAACCCACTCCAGTGTTCTTTCCTGGAGAATCCCAGGGACAGGGGAGCCTGGTGAGCTTCCGTCTATGGGGTCGCACAGAGTCGGACACGACTGAAGCGACTTAGCAGCAGTAGCAGCAGCAGCAGTGTGTGTGTGTAATAAAGTTTTATTAAAGTATAAAGGAGATAGAGAAAGCTTCTGACATAGGCATCAGAAGGGGGTAGAAAGAGTACCCCCTTGCTAGTGTTAGCAATGAAGTTATATACTCTAAAGAATGTCTCAGGTTGTAAAGACCTAATTTACATTTTAAGATAACACTGTCTTCAGGCAGGATACATTATCGTTGTATAATCCTAAGGAATGTGGAGAAAGAAAAAAAGTTTGTCCTTTCTTCCTCCTTGAGAATTCCAGACCCTTCTCTCCTTGGGGACCCCTAGACTCCTTATCAATCTGCCTAGGACATGACTCTCTCATTTCCCCCTTTACTTTTAGGAGAATTATTTTGCCTAGGGAAAAGGGGCATCGGTCTCGTTCTATAACTGCTTCCGAGCTGACAAGGGGCGTTGTCCCTAAATTGGTGAGGCAACATATTCTCCTAATCCTCATATTGAGGATTTTTGATCCAGGGGCCCCAAATAGTAGTTGGAGAAAGCTACAGCAGTAGCAGGAGTTTGAGCAACCATTTGCAACTTAAAAGCTTTCATGCGGCTAGAAACAAATCCAGTTATACAATTACAGATGCAGGGAGCAAACAGCAAGAACAAAACAATCAGAATCAGAATTAAAAGTCATATTATGTCTATAGTTAAAGTACAAAGTGTTGTACCAGTCCATTTTACCACTGATCCACTTAGGAAACCAAAACAATAGTATAAATTGTTTCCAATTCTATTGCTATGTACATAATTTTAGGAGAGCAGTCTAAAAGCAGGAACTGATTGGAATTGGTTTGGGCCCTGCCCTGCTCTCATTGGAAAAGACCCTAAAGCTGGGAAAGATTGAAGGTGAAGGCAAAAGGTGAAGGAGGAAGCAGAGGATGAAATGATTAGATAGCATCACAACTCAGTAGACATGAGCCTGAGCAAACTCCACGAGACAGTGGAGGACAAGGAAGCCTGGCATGCTGCAGTCCATGGGGTCTCAAAGAGCCAGACAAGACTGAATGATTGAACAACTGCCCTGCTCAGAAGGCATGCAGTCAAAAAAGACTGAACTGAAATTAATGGAAGTCATTGTGTTTCTCCATTACAATGTACATTTGAGTGGTTTTGAGTGTATTGGTGTGTTTATCATTTGTTTTTCAGAGAAGGGAGTTCCGGAAGGGATGACGGGAGAATGGAAATAGCAAAGGCATATAAAGGAAGAATGAAGGAAGGGGAGGAGGAAGAAAGCAAAAGCTAAAAACAGGAAAATGGAAAGAAAGGTGTTTCAGGAGAAGCAAGGTGAAAGGACATGGAACAGTCTGGACATGGAACAACAGACTGGCTCCAAATAGGAAAAGGAGTCCGTCAAGGCTATATATTGTCACCTTGCTTATTTAACTTATATGCAGAGCATATCATGAGAAACTCTGGGCTGGAAGAAGCACAAGCTGGAATCAATATTGCCGGCAGAAATATCAATAACCTCAAATATGCAGATGACACCACCCCTATGGCAGAAAGTGAAGAGGAACTAAAAAGCCTCTTGATGAAAGTGAAAGAGGAGAGTGAAAAAGTTGGCTTAAATCTCAACATTCAGAAAACGAAGATCATGGCATCCGGTCCCATCACTTCACGGGAAATAGATGGGGAAAAAGTGGAAACAATGACAGACTTTATATTTTGGGGCTCCAAAATCACTGCAGATGGTGACTGCAGCCATGAAATTAAAAGATGCTTACTGCTTAGAAGGAAAGTTATGACCAACCTAGACAGCATATTAAAAAGCAGAGACATTACTTTGCCAACAAAGTTCTGCCTAGTCAAGGCTATGGTTTTTCCAGTGGTCATGTATGGATATGAGAGTTGGACTATAAATAAAGCTGAGCACCAAAGAATTGATGCTTTTGAACTGTGGTGTTGGAGAACACTCTTGAGAGTCCCTTGAACTGCAAAGAGATCCAACCAGTCCATCCTAAATGAAATCAGTCCTGGGTGTTCACTGGAAGGACTGATGTTGAAGCTGAAACTCCAATACTTTGGCCACCTGATGGGAAGAGATGACTCATTGGAAAAGACCCTGATGCTGGGAAAGATTGAGGGCAGGAGGAGAAGGGGATGACAGAGGATAAGATAGTTGGATGGCATCACCGACTCTATGGACATGGGTTTGGGTGGACTCTGGGAGTTGGTGATGGACCGGGAGGCCTGGCGTGCTGCGGTTCATGGGGTCGCAAAGAGTTGGACACGACTGAGTGACTGAACTGAACTAAACTGAAGGTGAAAGGAAAAGATTTGTGAAGAAGGATCAGACAGATAAAGAGAGACAGGCTATTGTGCCTCCAAAGTTGTAGAGAAAACTCCATCTTCAAGTCTAAATGTGCAGCCTGCTTACCTGGCCTCAAAATGTTAACAAGAAGCATGGGAATAACCTCTTAATAATAGAGAGTTTCACTCTGAAGCTGAAAGTTGGCTATTATTAGGTTGCTTTTTATTTCTTTTTTCTTTCTTTTCTGCTGGTTTTGGGTCTTTGATATGGCACACAGTTTTCTCCAGTTGTGGCTCAAGGGCTTAGTTGCCCCTCTGTGTGTGGAATCTTAGTTTCCCGACCAGGGATTGAACCCGTATTCCCTGCATTGCAAGGCGAACTGTGAACCACTGGACCACCAGGGGAGTCCCTTACTGTTCTTATTTGATGGAGATGTCCAATGTGGACTAGAAGACGATGGGTTTGTGGGCTGAGGGGACCACATTAAATCATTATTTCTAGTCTTTTTGGCAGAAGCCTCTTCACAATTCTGAGGAGAGTGTATGTGCAACAGACATAGATTTTTTTAGAGATTTCTTTTCCACCTGGTGTTTTTATTTTTCCTTTTCATACATCAGAGCCTTCTAAAAATCTAAGTTCTGTAAAGGAAAAAACACTTTTCATCAAGCTGAATGCGCCTCCAGTAGAACCAGCATGGTTTCACAAGGGACTTTCAACAGTCTACACCGACATCTTCTGGGTTGCTGAATAGTTTGCCTTTCAGTTGACTTAAGAATACAGTGCTCTTAACCAAACCATGGCCCACTGGGGAAACCAATCAGACACCAGGCTTAAAACCCCAAAAGTAACATGAATGGCCTTCTGTGAATCCGAGGTAAAGGCTGGTGTTGTTAGAAATTACCCAACCTTCCAGGCAGATCTGCGTATATAGAAATTGATTAACACACCCCAGTCCCATTCCGCCTACATTTCAGGAAAACACGCTCGTCTGCGTCCACATGGGCAGCTGATCTCTGCGGGTTACAGGGATTTTTCAGCGAAGATTAAATCTGTTTGGTAGGGGAGACATTAGCACTAAAGAGCTCTGTAAGTTGAGTTTTCAAAATCAAAACTGTCAGGAGTAGGGTTGGGGCGGAGGTGGGGCAGGGGGTGGAGAGGTGACTTAACTGCAAATGTAATCAACAAGCCCAGCACTGGCGGCTTCTCCGACAGCAGTGGATTTATTGGAATGTTTGAGCTCCCACAAGGGAAGAAATCATTTCCTGTGAATTCCAAGTCCTGCAGGTTTTTGCAGTGTAGCCTTTTTCTCCTGTTGCTGAGCACCCTCTCTGATTATCTCTCCAAGGTCTGCATGCCTCTGTCACTGCACAGCAGTGGACAGTCCTGGTCGGTTTCCAAGGAAACACAGAGAAGGAGACACTTGTACCTGGGTCCTGGACCAAGAGATTTACACTCTTAGAAAACACATTGGCCTCTAGAATTTCAGTGCTATTTGAAAATAGACACTTCAGTTTTCAAGAGTTCTCTTGCAAAACGTCCAGCTATGTCAGAATTGAAGTCATGCCTTATCACGAGATGGGAAAACAAGTCCTTCAAGGTTGCTGCTGCTGCTGCAGCTAGTCGCTTCAGTTGTTTTCGACTCTGTGCAACCCCATAAACAGTAGCCCACCAGGCTCCTCCATCCCTAGGATTCTCCAAGCAAGAACACTGGAGTTGGTTGCCATTTCCATCTCCAATGCATGGAAGTGAAAAGTGAAAGTGAAATCACTCAGTCGTGTTGGACTCTTCGCAACTCCATGACCTGCAGCCTACCAGGCTCCTCCGTCCATGGGATTTTCCAGGCAAGAGTACTGGAGTGGGTTGCCATTTCCTTGAAGGTTTCGAGAGTTGAATTTACATCAACTTCCCCAGATATGTTTTACTTGCACAGCTCTGGAAACACTTTGGCACTCAGAAATCAGGACTATTTGAAACATTGTGGAATCAGGGCGTCAGATGACTTAAGTTCCTATCACAAACCTTCCACCTCTAGCTGTGTACCTTGGGCAAGTTTCTTGACTTCTCTGAGTCTCAGTCTTCTCATTTGTATAATAAAGAATTTTCTTTAAAAACTGGACTTCTAGGGTTGTTATGAGGATAAAATGATGCAATGTATATGAAGACAAAATGATACAATGTATATGAGGCCTGGTACAGAAGAAGCAGTCAGTAATAGTCTTCCTTGAGGTGAAGTCAAAGTGAGTAAAGAATTTAATATCAAAAGAATAATTACAAAATTCATCATTTGTAATCTGTTGAATGGTGTGTTAAAGTACATTACCTCCCTGCCTAGTGGCCTTCTTTTCCAAATATTTTTTTAGTATTCTTTTTATTTTTAATTAGAGGATGACTCCTTTACAATGTTGTGTTGGTTTCTGCCATACAACAACACAAATCAGCCATAAGTATATATATGTTCCCTCCATCTTGAACCTTCCTCACCCCATCCTACCCTATAGGTCATCACAGAGCACTGTGTTGACCCTGTTTTATACAACAACTTCCCACTAGCAATCTATTTTATACATAGTTCAGTTCAGCTCAGTTGTGTCCAACTCTTTGTAACCGCATGGACTGCAACATGCCAGGCATCCCTGTCCATCACCAACTCCCAGAATTTACTCAAACTCTTGTCCATTGAGTCAGTGATGCCATCCAACCATCTCATCCTCTGTCGTCCCCTTCTCCTCCTGCCCTCTGTCTTTCCCAGCATCAGGGTCTTTTCCAATGAGTCAGCTCTTCCCATCAGGTGGCCAAAGTATTGGAGTTTCAGCTTCAACATCAGTCCTTCCAATGAACACTCAAGACTGATTTCCTTTAGGATGGACTGGTTGGATCTCCTTGCAGTCCAAGGGACTCTCAAGAATCTTCTCCAACACCACAGTTCAAAAGCATCAATTCTTCAGCACTCCGCTTTCTTTATAGTCCAACTCTCATATCCATACATGACCACTGGAAAAACCGTAGCTTTGTCTAGACAGACCTTTGTCAGCTAAGTAATGTCTCTGATTTTTAATATGCTGTCTAGGTTGGTCATAGCTTTTCTTCCAAGGAGCAAGTGCCTTTTAATTTCATGGCTGTAGTCACCATCTGCAGTGATTTTGGAGCCCAAGAAAATTAAGTCTGTCACTGTTACCACTGTTTACCCATGTATTTCCCATGAAGTGATGGGACCATAAGCCATGATCTTCGGTTTCTGAATGCTGAGTTTTAAGTTTTTCACTCTCTTCTTTTACTTTCGTCAAGAGGCTTTTTAGTTCCTCTTCACTTTCTGCCATAAGGGTGGTGTCATCTGCATATCTGAGGTTACAGATATTTCTCCTGGCAATCTTGATTCCAGCTTGTGCTTCTTCCAGCCCAGCATTTCACATGATGTACTCTGCATATAAATTAAATAGGTAGGGTGATAGTATACAGCCTTGACGTACTCCTTTTCCTATATGGAACCAGTCTGCTGTTCATGTCCAGTTCTAACTGTTGCTTCTTAACCTGCATACAGATTTCTCAAGAGGCAGGTAAGGTGGTCTGGTATTCCCATGTCTTTCAGAATTGTCCACAGTTTGTTATGATCCACACAGTCAAAGGCTTTGGCATAGTCAAAGCAGAAGTAGATTTGTTTTGGAACTCTCTTGCTTTTTCGATGATCCAATGGATATTGGCAATTTGATCTCTGGTTCCTCTGCCTTTTCTAAATCCAGCTTGAACATCTGGATGTTCTCAGTTCACGAACCATTGGACTAGCTTGGAGAATTTATCTTTATAGTACACTCGTAATTAATACTACCCTCCTGTTTCCTCTGAAATGCATAGAATTTATGATCTATGAGAAATAATTTTAAGATGCAGTACACATATACAATGGAATACTACTCAGCCTTAAAAAAGAATGAAATAATGCCATTTGCAGTAACATGGATGCAACTAGAGATTACCATACTAAGTTAAGCAAGTAGAAAAAGAAACAAAACATCATATGATGTCAATTATATATGGAATCTAAAATATGGCATAAATGAACCTATCTGCAAAAGACGGGGAAGGCAATGGCACCCCACCCCAGTACTTTTGCCTGCAAAATCCCATGGACAGAGGATCCTGGTAGGCTCCAGTCCATGGGGTCGCTAAGAGTCTGACACGACTGAGCGACTTCACTTTCACTTTTCACTTTCATGCATTGGAGAAGGAAATGGCAACCCACTCCAGTATTCTTGCCTGGAGAATCCCAGGGACGGGGGAGCCTGGTGAGCTTCCGTCTATGGGATCGCACAGAGTCGGACACGACTGAAGCGACTTAGCATAGCATAGCATAGCATAGCATCTACAAAAGAAAACAGACTCAAAGACATAAAGAATAGACTTTCAGTTGCCACGGGGACAACCAGGGGAAGGAGAGGGATGGGACTGGGAGTTTGGCGTTGGTATAAATAAACTATTTACAATGGATAAACAATAAGGCCCTACTCTATAGCACAGGGAACTGTATCTAATCTCCTGGGATAAAGAATAATGGAAAAGAATATTTATAAAAAGAATATATTCATGTATAACTGAGTTACTTTGTTGTACAGCAGAGGTTGGCACAACATTGTAAATCAATTATATTTCAATTAAAGAAAAGGAAAAATGAAACAGTTTATATTTAATTATATCATATCCTTACTGTTTCCTGTATTAACTGTGGTGGTGGTAGTTTAGTTGCCAAGTCGTGTCCAACTCATTGAGACCCCTTGAACTCTAGGCCATCAGGCTCCTCTGTCCATGGTACTTCCCAGGCAAGAATACTAGAGTGGGTTGCCATTTTCTTCTCCAGGGGACCTTGCTGACCCAGGGATCAAACCCAGGTCTCCTCCATTGCAGGAGGTCTCCTGCACTGCAAGTGAATTCTCTACCAATTGAGCCATTTTCTATCTAGCTAAATAAGTTCTTTGAGCACAAAGACCATTTTCTGTATTCTAATCCCTTAACTGCCAACCTAACTTTCAGCAGAGAAGGTGTTCAATAATAACTTTTCATTAAATTAAGAATTATCAATTAGTAATTGATGTCATTTTATCACTATTCCCATTTGCTTTGACATTAACCACATACCCTGAATGTCCATCAATGGGGCTCCATCCATGGCAATCTCTGATCAGGCACTTCGCTTCCTCAACTCTACCTGTGACCTATACTTAACATTTATTACCACTTCAGTATCCCCAAGAGTGATGTTTCCACTTCCCCAGCACTGAATTGGTGCTTCTTTGAATTCAGGGCTTACAAGAAGGCTATATGGCTGGCTGTCAGACACTAATGTATGTGATTTCTACTTTAAGAAATAGGAAAAGCCAAAGCAGAACGGGTTATTCAGTCCGCATATAGATGCCGTGAGACTTCAAATAATATAGTACATCTGTAGAATTCACAGAAGCAAGAAGCATGAGACTGTCAGCCCAGGAAACAAACTAAGTGTGGATGGAAGAAGGGAGAGGTGCATTCATGTTGAATGAATGGGCAGTATATGCAGAGAAGAATGTGAGCAAAAAACAAATGGAATTACATAAAATTGCACTACTCAAACATAATGCATTTTCACAACTGAGTGACTATATATTTGGTGTTTCCTTGGTGGCTCAGATGATAAAGAATCTGCCTATAATGCAGAAGACCTGGGTTCAAGGTTCACAAAATCCCCTGGAGAAGGGAATGACAATCCACTCCTGTATTCTTGTCTAGAGAATTCCATGGACAGAGGAGCCTGGCAGACAGCAGTCCATAGGGTTGCAAAGAGTCAGATACGACTGCATAACTAACACAAACACTTATATGTGTGTGTGTGTATATATATATGTATGTATGTATGTATGTATATTGGCAGAAAGTGAAGAGGAACTAAAAAGCCTCTTGATGAAAGTGAAAGTGGAAAGTGAAAAAGTTGGCTTAAAGCTCAACATTCAGAAAACGAAGATCATGGCATTTGGTGCCATCACTTCATGGGAAATAGATGGGGAAACAGTGGAAACAGTGTCAGACTTTATATTTTTGGGCTCCAAAATCACTGCAGATGGTGACTGCAGCCATGGAATTAAAAGACGCTTACTCCTTGGAAGGAAAGTTATGACCAACTTAGACAGCATATTCAAAAGTAGAGACATTACTTTGCCAACAAAGGTCCGTCTAATCAAGGCTATGGTTTTTCCAGTAGTCATGTATGGATATGAGAGTTGGACTATAAAGAAAGTTGAGCACCAAAGAATTGATGCTTTTGAACTGTGGTGTTGGAGAAGACTCTTGAGAGTCCCTTGGACTGCAAGGAGATCCAACCAGTCCATTCTGAAGGAGATCAGCCCTGGGATTTCTTTGGAAGGAATGATGCTAAAGCTGAAACTCCAGTACTTTGGCCACCTCATGCAAAGAGTTGACTCATTGGAAAAGACTCTGATGCTGGGAGGGATTAGGGGCAAGAGGAGAAGGAGGCGTCAGAGGATGAGATGGCTGGATGGCATCACTGACTCCATGGATGTGAGTCTCAGTGACCTCCGGGAGTTGGTGATGGACAGGGAGGCCTGGCATGCTGCGATTCATGGGGTTGCAAAGAGTCGGACACGACTGAGTGACTGATATGATCTGATGTATATTGGGATCATCCTGTACATAAAGCATTTATAAAATAACATTTAGTTCAATTAATAATTTATCCTAATTATGTTTATGTCATTCTATTTTACTTCTGCAAGAGTACTTTTAATTGCTATAGAGTATTCCATTCAATGGAGAAACTTCTACAAGAAGTTCATTTTATGAAATTATTGGCCATACTGAGCTACAAATATATAGCTAAAATTTTCACGTATCCTATATTATATTAATATCCTTAGAAGTTCTCAGAAATGGAGTTTCTGGTACCACCACTTCTTGCTCTCTTAACTCTGTATGTTCCCTCTAGTCACTGGTCCATTTCTGACCTTCTTTGTTCTGCGTATCTTCCACTAAAATCTCCAAATCCACTCCTTGCCCCTGTCCTATGTCTCAGGAGACAGATCTTCATGAACTTCATTGATAAGCTCCGTGGACTTTTTGCTTTTGGTTGAGTTCAGTCACTGAGGCATGAAATAAGATCAGAGGGATGGAGACAGGAAAGTAAAATGGGGGTAGATATTCCCTTGACTCCTTCACCTAGAAGGTTGGCCAGGGGCTAACTGCATCCCTGAACTGAGCATCACAATGTCCATCAGCATCAACTTCCACAGATCTCTTCTACCTTTCTCTCTCTAGGTCCTAGAGATGATTCCCTTCTCTTGCCTCATCAGGTTAAGGTATTAATAGTAACAAAGCCCACTATAAAGTAGCCCCACAGAACTGTTATCCTTTATAGTTTCCCCACTCCCTGTCCAAATCTTTGTAAGCAGTCCATTTATTAAAATCCAAAATTATCTAAATTGAGTTTGCCATCAGTTCAGCGTCACGCCATCTGAGTTATCCTGTCTGCAGCCAAACTCCTTACATGAGTTGTCTTCATTGATTGTCAATGCTTTCTCCCTTCTTTCTCGAGAAACACCCATCACTAACACAAACAACAATGCATCACACATTGCCAAATCCTAGATTTGAGCCCCATCTTTCTTAGTCTATCAGCAGCACTTGGTCTAGTGAAATTGTCATTCATTCTTCACATACTTTAGTCACTTCATATCAGGGACATCATTTATAGTTCACCTTCCTTTGCTGGTTCCTCCTCATCTCTCGTAACCTCTAACATTAAAATTGTAAATGCCCCAGTCTGGATCCCTTCTCTTCTCTATGTTTACTTTTTCATGGTGATTTCCTGTAATCCCATGACTTTAACTATCATTTCAGTATCAACTACTTCCAAATTCATCTACGTGGTCTATTACCTCTCCCCTAAACTCCAGACTCATATGTCTAACTGCTTACTCAACATATGGTCATGGGGAGAGAGGAGGAGAGGGTCAGACGTATGGAAAGAGTAACATGGAAACTTACATTACCATATGTAAAATAGATAGCCAAGGGGAATTTGCTGAATGGCTCAGGAAACTCAAACAAGGGCTCTGTATCAACCTAGAGGGGTGGGATGGGAAGGAGGTTCAAAAGGGTGGAGATATATGTATACCTATGGCTGATTCATGTTGAGGTTTGACATAAAACAACAAAATTCTGTAAAGCAATTATCCTTCAATAAAAAAAATAAATTTTAAAAAAGTTATCTCTGCTTTCACACATACAATACCTAACCCTTGATCTTTTTTCCTCTGCAAATGTGTAGATGGCAACTGTTTGTCTAATTCTCAGACCCAAAACTTTGATGCCATCTTTCCTTCTCTCATACCACATATCTAGTCCATCAAGAAATCCTGTGGACTCTGACATCAAAATGTACAGAAACCTACAACTCTCTCCAGTATGATTTCTCACCAAGGTGAAAGAGATGCCTCGGAACCGGTCTATTTTGTTCCCTCCCCAACAGACTCTTCTTAAAGCAACCAGATTATGTCATTTATCTGCTCAAAACCCTAGCGACCAATGTCTTTATTTGACCTGCAAGGCTGTAAATCACCTTGCCTTTTCACATTCCTATCTATCCTTATCTCATCTCTCTCTCCCCTTCACAGATCATTCTTCCTAGTTCTTCCACACACTTAGCTTACTCTCATCTCAGGGCTTTTTCATTTATTGTTCCTTCTTCCTGGAATGTTCCTGTAATATTTGTCTACTAGATATTCACAGAGATGGCTTCCTGAGTTTCTCTATGTCTCTGCTTAAGCATCATGCCATCAGAGAGGTTTTCCATAGGGACCTTGTTTTAAAATGCATGTAACTAAACCCCCTGCAACACTCTAAACCTGCTCCTGTTTTTTATAGCAGTGATTACCACTTGCTGTATTTTATGTTCATTTTTGTTTCTTTGTAGCCTTTCCCTAGCCCCTAGGATTAACCTCATTGAGAGCAGAGATATGTTTGCTCTCTACTGTGTCCCCAGCACATAGAACTGAGCTTGACACGTAGAAATGCATTTAATGCATAAACAAATGAATGAAAAGATGTGTGCATTTATTTTTAAATGTTTATGATGAAAGTTTATTAGAGGAATAATGTTTATTATTATTAATAAATATTAAAAAACTAATATTTATTAGTTTAATGCATCTTCATTTATTCATTAGTGAACTTCGACAGTTATTAGTATAAGGTCATCTGGTTTTATTCTTCCCATATTTCCCTTCACTCACTTCCTACTAGTTTTAAAGCAAACTCTGGATATCATGTCATTTCGTCTGTAAGTTATAAGTGTATTTTTATTGTCCTCTAAAATTTTATGCAATTTATATTCATGATGAGCTGTATTGAAAAAGTCCCCTTCATCTCCTACTCATACTAGCAGATATGATCATATAAAGATTATCTTTGCCAATTTTATGGGTGAAAAATCTCAACTCTTTCATTTTTAAAATAAAGAGAACAATAAATAAAAACACTATTCCTGAGGTCTATGATAACATTCTCTTCTTTCGGTGACTTCTCACAATTCCAAAATACTAAGAGACAGAAATGTATTAAACCACCTTTTCTTCTCCTCTTAAAAGTTTATCTCATGCAATTATACATAATCACTTGTACAATTATAAGATCTGAGCCCTATCTTAACTCTCTCAGAACATAATACAAAAGGTACATTAGCAGCATCATAATTTTTAAAAATACTCTTTCTTTGATTTTAACAGTTTAAGAAGACAGTCTGGCGTGAGTAGAGAAATTACTGAGGAAAACCAGGTGCGTGACCATGACATCTTCTCCAATCAGTCACCTCCATTGATAACCTTATGAAAGATCTTTCTGGAGCCTTGGCTCCATCTTTGAAGCCATCTTCTAAATCTGGATAGACAAAGCCAGCCCAAGGTGCCCCTGAGCCTCTCATCCACTGAGACTGGAGACACGCTGCATCCTGGCAACACCAGGAGTGCTCAGGTCAGCAGCTCTGGCAGTCACTCAGAACAGCTCTATGACTCTCCCCGGAGAAACTTTCTGTTCCCATAAGTGTTAGCATATTAAGCATCTACCACGTGGAATAGGATGAGGAGGAGTTTGGGGAAGAAATGTGAAGACAGACGTGGGTATTTAAAAGCAGAAAAGAAGATCCAGGCTCAAAATGACATTCTTTAACTGAGACTAGCTATAAATTTTTTTCTCTCTTGTTGATTTCCTGTCTTGGAAAAAAACCATTAATGTAAAAAAGTACAAGTTGGAAGCCCAACTGTGATTTTTTTTTTTTTTAATGGTAAATCTGGTACCATTCATATCTGGAAAACGTGAAAGGAAGATTTGAAAATCTCATCTTGTCATTTTATCCTAATGCTAGAACAACCTATGTAAAAGACACAAAAATAAATGTACATGGGGCGGTGGGTAAGGAAGTGCTTGCCTTGCCTTTCCCCCTACTTGCTTTACCAAAGGAGCTTGAAGCCTCTTAGTCTGTCGTCACCCTTTAACTCCACTCCTTCCCTGCCAAGAATCTGATGGCTGAGTTTCCGGTTAGACGAGGAGCAGGATAAACCTCTGTTGTAATTTGCTGGAGACCCTATCCAGCTAGATTTTTGGATGAGAAATTTATTGTTTCTCCCCACTGAGGGATATAACACCAGATCAACAATCTCCATAGCCTATTTGAATGGACATTCACAGACCACGGATGTGGCCTACTCATCCATTAGTGTGCAAATCTAACTGGAGGTGAAGGGTGGAAGAGGAGGGCTGCAGGGAAGGCAATATCTTCACGATGATCCTTTCTGCACTTCCTGCCCGGGCTCCTGGGGTTTCTGAGCCCGTTTCTCCAAGTGTCTGTGGCTCCTGCCTTCCAAGTTCTGAGGAAGTGTTCTCCTCCTATAGTGTTCCAGAGGCCCTCAGAGCCGCTCACAGCAGCTACCAACCAAAGTTCACAGACTGGCCTTCTGGGGTGCCCTTCCAGAGACTTTTGGGAATAGAAATCTAAATAATACTGAGAGTAACAGACTGCTGGCCGTTCTCTCAGCACCCTAGACTAAGGCAAGGTGGATTTTCTCTGCTGATTTTATCGTGGCTGAGGGTGGGTACTCACAGTCCCCATAAGTCTTCTCCCAGCGAGGAGCAAGCCACTTTATCCTCAGCAGGGAGCATGGGCCCTGTCTGTGCCAGGAAACAGCCTAGAAGGAAAAGAAAAAAGAGAAGGGGAGGAGAAGGGGAGATGGGAGAGGGGAAGGAAGGAGGAGGAGGAAGTGGAGGAGAAGGAAAAAGCAAGGACTTCACTGCTTTCATTACATCTATTTCTTCATGTCATTCCAGAGACTGAAGAAGCCAATGAGAGATAGGGGCTCTTCATTTAATTGCTTGATAAATGTAGAAAGGTTTCAGTAGTATCTCAACTTACAGAGCAGTTATGCTCCTCATTGAGTCAATGGAGATGAGTTTGAGCAAACTCCAGGAGATAGTGAAGGACAGGGAAGCCTGGTGTGCTCTATAGTCTATGGGGTCAAGAAGAGTTGGACAAAGCTTAATGATTGAACAACAATAATGTCGAAGTGCTAAAGAATCTGCCTGCCAATACAGGAGATGCGGGTTCTACCCCTGGGTCAGGAAGATCCCCTGGAGAAGGAAATGGAAACCCATTCAAGTATTCTGGCCTGGAGAATTCCATGGACAGAGCAGTTTGGCAGGCTACAGCCCATGGGGTCACAAAGAGTCGGACATGACTGATCGCACGTACACATGTTTCAAGTATACTGGGAAAATTCTCTACTTAAAGGATCCATATGAGGACTCTATTTAAAAAGCGAAAACTCCTTTTTGAAATGAGAACAACTGCTTTCTTCATTTTGCTTTATTAATGTAGCATTCCCTTTCACAAGTTATATAAAAACCAGAATTTAAAATGTTATATTTAAATAGAACTTGACTCAGAAGTTAAAACAGATAGTTTTACTCATTCTTTAAAATAGCCTGATGAAGAAATAATACACTGACTCTGACTCTGGCCAACAACATAGTTTGCAAAGAGTTGATGTGACTAGAACTTGGGTCCCTAGGCACCAAGTTTGTTAGATTTGAGAAAAAATAAAAAGTTGCAGCAATGCCTCAGTTAATAACTTATTTGGGAATAAACATGTTCAATAACAAAGTCTCTGTTTTATGTTTGGTTTTTTTTTTACAATTTTTAATTAATTAATTTATTTTAATTGAAGGATATTTACTTTACAATATTGTGGTGGTTTTTGCCATACATCAACATGAATCAGCCATGAGTGCACATGTGTCCCCCCATCCTGAACCCTCCACCCACCTCCCTCCCCACCTCATCCCTCTGGGTTGTCCTAGACCACCAGCTCTGAGTGCCCTGTTCCATGCATCGAACTTGCACTGAAAAAAGTTATAGCAATGTCTCAGTTAATAACTTATTTGGGAGTAAACATGTTCAATAACAAAACCTCTATTTTAAAAATAAATAAATACTTTGTAAAAGAACAAAGATTTGAAGATAAATCATTGTATGAGGACTGCCCTCAATTTTTCCATCTCTTCTTTTATTTCTTTTTTTAAATTTATTTTTATTGAAGGATAATTGCTTTACAGAATTTTGTTGTTTTCTGTCAAACCTCAACATGAATCAGCCATAGGTATACATATATTTCCTCTCCTCTTTTATTTCTTTCTCCATTCTTAGATAACAGTCCCTCCCCATCTCACTCTGGGTCTCCTTAAAGCTTTTTCTCACTTTCCTCCCTATTAATCACTGACTATCAGCTAATCAAAGAAAACTTTAATGTATCAGAGTTCCAGAGTATCAACCTAGACAACAATGGTGTCAAAAGGTTTGTAATTCAGTGTATTGGCTTAAAGTTTTTGCCTTCTGTAAAGAAAACTTCAGAAATGTACACTCCAGTGTTCATAGTAGCACTATTTACAGTAGCCAAGACATGGAAGCAGCCTAAATGTCCATCAACAGATGAATGGGTAAAAGAAGATGTGGTATCTACACTCAGTGGGATACTACTCAGCCATAAAGAAAGAATGAAATAATCCCACTTACAGCAGCATAGTTAGACCTAGAGATTATCATACTTTGTGAAATAAGTCAGACAGAGAAAGCCAGATAAATGATATCACTTATATGTGGAATCAAAAAAACTGGTAAAAATTAACTTACTTATAAGACAGAAACAGACTCACAGACAGAAAACAAATTTATGGTTACCAAAGAGGGAAGGGAGGGCAATAGATTAAGAATTTGGGATTAACGGATATACAATACTAGATATAAAATAAATTAACAACAGGACTTACTATATAGCACAGGGAATTAGATTCAATATCTTGTAATAACCAATAACGTCAAAGAATCTGAAATATATATAAACACACAATACATAAACAATTGTATTTTATAAAAGTATATATGTGTATATATAATATATATGTGTTATATAATATATATACATAATATATGTGTGTATATATATACATATATAAAATGTACATATATATTTGAAGATTTTAAGTAATTATTTTTTAAGTAGGAATGTAAGTCCTATTGCTTTATTATTATTCCAATTCAGTTTATAACATTTCTGATAACAGTTAAAAAAGGTCATTATTAGACCATACATGTGTCATTAGTTGGGAAGGCAATGGCACCCCCCCAGTACTTTTGCTTGAGAATCCCATGGACGGAGGGCCGGCCCATCCAGCGCTAAAGCTAAATCCTCCCCGAAGAAATGGCAACACCTCTTGCCTGGAGAATCCAGGAAGGGGAGGAGGGGCGCATTAGTTGAGGTATCAGTATACTTATGTAATTTAAGAAGGAAAGATATTCAACTGAAAATATTTGCTAAAGACACATCTGTCATGCCAGACAGTGGGACTCATCAGACTGGAGCCTTCAGGGAAGATCACTAAGACAGAAAAGCTGAGTCATCAGGAACCATGTCTGAGATGGATCTGGCAAGCTAGACATTGGCAAGCTGATTTAAGAATCAAGATCAAGGAGTGTGCGGGGCTGGGAGAGGCAGAAAGCAAAGCCTGAGGCTAGACTGCATCAGATGTCAATAGCCAAGATGGTAATTAGCCAACAGGCCTCAGAGGTCAGAACAGATGAGGGAGACAGACAGGGCCAAAGTACTCAGGCAGACTAAATGAGGGGCACCTCTAAGAAATGTCAGAGCTTTGATCTTAGACTGTATGTGCACCCTCATCTATCCACATAGGAAGGTTGCTTAACACCACGGCAGAGGCTCCATCCCAGGGTCAAATGCTGCCCAGATATGTGGCGTCTTACTCCACTGTTTAGAAACTAGAGATAAATGCAGATAACAGAAGAAATAAGAGACAGAAGGATAACATTCCTGTTCTCCTAAAGCCCTAGTTAAGTGGTAATTCCCCTCTTAAACTAAACTGCATTATAAAAGAGAAAACTGAAGGGAGGCTAATGCCTTCAGAAATCAATTTTTGAATCATTCTTGAGTTTTTGTTTGATCTTACTGATGCATCTTTTGCATGTCAGTGAAAATGTAATTTCTGTTTTTATGTAAACAAGAATCTTCATCTCTTTTGCATTGATGAGCTAAGGCAAATCGAATATTAAACAGTGAAAGTAATCAACATAGGAAGTTAACATGAGGAGCACTTATCCTTTGGAGTGACAACCCAGAACATGACTATTTTTCTCTAAGAATTGCACTCCCTCCTCTACACATAAGTTGACCCTGGCTGCCATGTTTACCCTATCCCTTTGGCAAAACTGGTTGAACGAGGGGTGGTACCTAACACAAGTTGGGCCAATCAACATTTATCTCTTGAGAAGCTGAAACTGAGATTCAAGGAAGCTAGTTAGTCTCTCGGGGAAGGCAATGGCACCCCACCCCAGTACTTTTGCCTGGAAAATCCCATGGATGGAGGAGCCTGGTAGGCTCCAGTCCATGGGGTCGCTAAGAGTCGGACACGACTGAGCGACTTCACTTTCACTTTTCACTTTCATGCATTGGAGAAGGAGATGGCAACCCACTCCAGTGTTCTTCCCTGGAGAATCCCAGGGACAGGGCAGCCTGGTGAGCTTCCGTCTATGGGGTCGCACAGAGTCGGACACGACTGAAGCGACTTAGCAGCAGCAGTTAGTCTCTGGAGAAGGCAATGGCACCCCACTCCAGTACTCTTGCCTGGAGAATCCCATGGACGGAGGAGCCTGGTGGGCTGTGGTCCATGGGGTCGCTAGAGTCGGACATGGCTGAACGATTTCACTTTCACTTTTCACTTTTGTGCATTGGAGAAGGGAGTGGCAACCCACTCCAGTGTTCTTGCCTGGAGAACCCCAGGGACGGGGGAGCCTGGTGGGCTGCCGTCTGTGGGGTCGCACAGAGTCGGACACGACTGAAGCGACTTAGCAGCAGCAGCAGCAGTTAGTCTCTACTTGTTCCTCAAACTGAGGATATGCAAAAGCAGGTACTCTTGGGGTGTCCTTTGACCATTTTGCTGTCTAATATGGCAGGGTCTAGCCACATGTGGCCATTTAAGTTTAAATTAAAATTAAAAAATCAGATTTTAATTGTCCCAGCCATATTTCAAGTACTCAATAGCTGCGTGTAGCTGATGACTACCACACTGAGTGGTGCAAATATGGAATATTTTCAGCACTGACTTACCCACACTCAGAGAAGCAGAGGAAGCCTGTGTGCCAGAGACAGGGGAAGAAAGTAGAATTATAGACAGAAGTAGAACCAAGAGACAGAAAAGGTAGGAGATTAGCTTTCTCTATTTTCAAGACCCTTGTTCTGGTCCCTAAGACTCAATTTTATGGGATTTCCCTGCTGACCCAGTGATCAAGTCTTCTAAAGCAGGGGATGAGAGTTCAACCTCTGGTCAAGAAATTAAGATCTCATGTGCTTTATGGCCAAGAAACCAAAGCATAAAAAACAGAAGCAATATTGTAACAAATTCAGTAAAGACTTTTGAAATGATACACATTAAAAAAAAAAAAAAAAAAAGATTCAACTTTTACCTGTCTTTAAACTCCATGATAAACATATCTACTGCTGCTGCTAAGTTGCTTCAGTCGTGTCTGACTCTGTGCGACCCCATAGATGGCAGCTCCTCCATCCCTGGGATTCTCCAGGCAAGAACACTGGAGTGGGTTGCCATTTCCTTCTCCAATGCATGAAAGTGAAAAGTGAAAGTGAAGTCTCTCAGTAGTGTCCGACTCGTAGTGACCCTATGAACTGCAGCCCACCAGGCTCCTCCATCCATGGGATTTTCCAGGCAAAAGTACTGGAGTGGGGTGCCATTGCCTTCTCTGAAACATGTCTATATCCCTATAATAAATTCTCCTTTCTTACTGAAGCTAGTTTGTTTAGAATGTTTTACTTGCAACTCAGAGATACTCTGCTGCTGCTAAATCACTTCAGTCATGTCCAACTCTGTGTGACCCCATAGACGGCAGCCCACCAGGCTTCCCGGTCCCTGGGATTCTCCAGGCAGGAACACTGGAGTGGGTTGCCATTTCCTTCTCCAATGCATGAAAGTGAAAAGTGAAAGTGAAGTTACTCAGTTGTGTCCAACTCTAGCGACCCCATGGACTGCAGCCTACCAGGCTCCTCCGTCCACGGGATTTTCTAGGCAAAAGTACTGTAGTGGGGTGCCATTGCCTTCTCTGCAGAGATACTCTAGATTAACACAATTTGAATCATCTTAGGCTTCCCCATCTTTTTTCTCAATACACTGGTGCTGAATTACTTGGATTGTTGTTTGGTTGCTACATCATGTCTGACTCATTGTGACCCCAAGGACTGTAGCCCACCAGGCTCCTCTATCCATGGGATTATCCAGGCAAGAATACTGGAGTGGGTTGCCATTTCCTTCTCCAAAATTATTTGGATAGTTTCATTGCTATTTATTTAATTTTGTCTATTTTTTAAAAAAATTTATCTGCAGTGAAAATTTTAAAAGTGTACTGACCAGGGGTTATTAATTTTTAATTTCAGATCTCCAAATAAAATAGTCCAGGCTAGTTACTGTGGGTAAAACTTGAGTGGATTAAAGTGAGATCTTATGTGGAGAATTAATTGGGAGGTGAATTGTGTACTTCATCTATCCATAAAAGTACTAAATAAAAGTGGCTCCTGGAGAAAGAACTAGTCAAAAAGTACAATGAGTCTCAAACTTGCCACATGCATAGATTATCTCAGAAGATTGCAGAGAACTGAAGTTGTGTGAGTTTCTGAGTTGCCTCAGAAAGATTTTGTTTCCACTTTGTGTCTTTTTTTGCTACAACGTTTTGGGAGAAGGCAGTGGCTCTGTAACTGCTGACATAACTTGAGAACACTCAGGCTTGCAAAGCAAGAGTAATCTTGACCTCCATCGGGCAGAATACCTTTGATCTTCACCAGCCACTGTAGCTGCCCGAGATTATCTCAAATGTTAAACAGAGAGCTCTCTTGCTCCAAGCTACATTAACTCCACTATCTGTGCAGTGATCCCTTACAGATGAGAGGCTGCTATGAAAAGCAACTAAAGTCCAGGAGTGTTAGAGAGAAGGATTTCTAACCAAGAAAGAACCAGTTTGCCACCTGGAACTCTGCCAGGAGAGGTGGATCATCTTTCTTATGTGTTGATGGGTTCGTGTCTGTAAGTTTAGGAGTTGTTGTTGCCCAGTTGCTAGGTCGCTAGGTCTGACTCTTTGCGATCCCATGGACTGCAGCACACCAGGCTTCCCTGTCCTTCACTATCTCCCAGAGTTTGTTCAAACTCATGTTCATTGAGTCGGTGATGCCATCCAACCATCTCATTTTCTGTCACCCCTTCTCCTCCTGCCTTCAATCTTTCTGAGCCTCTGGGTCTTTTCCAGTGAGTTGGTTCTTTGCACCAGGTGGCCAAAGTATTGGAGCTTCAGTTTCAACATCAGTTTAGGAGTAAGATTCAGAAATATAAAGGCGAGAAGGACTAAAATTAGAAAGTCAAAGAGGAGAACCTGAGTAGAAAAAAAGAAGAAATATCAAGACTAGATTCTGTAACAGGAAAAATCCAGAGAGAGAAAACTAAAAAATTCAGAGTAGTAGTCCAGAAAAGACATTAAGAAAGAGAAATATCTCGTGCATACAGGTTTAAAAGTTGCTTCTTATGAGATGCTCAATGCAAATGTTCACTCCATCTTCTTGCCCATAAAATTTTAGTAACACCTCCTTCCAAACAACAAAAGCCTCTCTTGTTCAGGGAGATGAGCTCGCCTGGCACATTCATTAGAAATGGACCAAAAACAGATCCCTCAGTTTTTGATCCCTCATAGAACAAGGCTGTTCTATATACTGCTTCTTCATAATCAGTGCTCAACTTTTATTAACAAAACGGTGGCCTTGAAGCAGTTTAATTTCATAGAAAATTACATTTCAGCCATCTTAAGTTCAACCTTCATATTTTTTCCCAAAAAAGGTTAGTTGGTGCCCAGATTTAATGTGAGACAAGGAGAAAGGAAGTCTTCCCAGTGGTAAAGAACATGCCTGCCAATGCAGGAGATATAAGAGACCGAGTTTGATCCCTAGGTCAAGAAGATCCCCTGGAGGAAGGCATGGCAACCCATTCCAGTAGTCTTGCCTGGAGAATCCCATGGATAGAGGAGCCTGGCAGGCTACAGTCCATGGGATTGCAAAGAGTCAGACACGACTGAAGCAATGGACAATGAGAAAGGAACAGTAGTAACAAACCAATAATAATGACCACCACCACAATCGTGGCTGCCATTCACTTGCCATTTATTATGTTCTTGGTACTGTACCTACATATCCATCTAGCTCGTCTAATTCCCACAGCAAACTTAGGTGGTACTGCCCCATTTTATAGACGGTATAATCAAAGCAGATTAAGAAACTCACTCAAGGTTAAGCTCTAAGTGATGGAAGCAGAATTCATATCCAGGCATACAAGTCATGGCTATAGGAAGAAATGAATGGCACACAGGAACACTGGAACACGTGAAGTTTAATCAGTGCATGAGGAAAGTATTCTAGGGCTAGTTCCAGTGGAATCCACTACTGTCCCTGGTTCAAAGGGGCAGGGGAGGTGGTGCTCATCAGCAAACTGTGTCTTTCAGAAGCTCTGACCATTGGTCAGGGATATAGGCAGCCCATGGGGACCATGGAGAGGAAGCTGGTGGATTTAGTAGTCTGATCACACACCCTTTCTTCTCTCTGCTGGAGCGCCACCCCCCTGTTCCGCCCCCCACGCCCCCACGCCCCCCGCCCCCCGCCATGGGTAAAACTGAATGTGAGGCCAACACTTTCTGTGAGCAGATTCTTTGAGACTTCTGAGTTTCAGATCTGAGTTAGTGGATCAAAGAAAAGTAAAAGTATTAGTCACTCAGTCCTGTCCAACTCTTTGAGACCCCATGGACTGTAGCCTGCCTGGCTCCTTGGCCCATGGAATTCTCCAGGCAAGAATACTAGAGTAGTTTGCCATTTTCTTCTCTAGGGGATCTTCCTGACCCAGGGATCGAAACTGGGTCTTCTGCATTGCAGGCGAATTCTTTACCATCTGAGCTACCAGGGAAGCCCTAAATCAGTGGATAAACCATAGCAAGTGAGAATCCAGAACCACACAAACTAGTAGACCCACAAGATAACAAGGACATGAAAATCTTGGGTAGGCTTAGACTTCCCCAGGCTATGGTATTAGGGGTTCAAGACTATTATATCTAGATATCAAGAGTAGGAGACTTTCTTGAGTTCCATTTGATGTCCGGTTTGCATAGAGACAGAAGTCTCATGGACTTCCCTGGTGGCTCAGATGGTAAAGAATCAGCCTGCAGTGCAGGAGAATTGGGTTCAACCACTGGTTCGGGAAGATCCTGGAGCAGGAAATGGCTACCCAATCCAGTACTCTTGTTTTGAGAATTCCACGGCCAGAGCAGCCCAGTGGGCTACAGTCTCTGGGGTCCCAAAGCATCGTACACAACTGAGTGACTAACACAGATACAAGGGTTTCATGTAGGTTTCAAGTTATATCTACTGATGGCTGAACTTTTCATTGTTCTGAAATATATATGCAGTTAGTTCTGCTATATAATTTGTTTTGAAAAGACAGTTTTCGTACAACATGATTGATATATTAGGGAACAGTTTGAGTGTAATTTCTTGTGCACCATTTTGTCCAGTAGAAATACTAGAGTGAAAGCAGAAAGTTGCATCAGCTAAATAAAGATGTATAGGAATATACAAAGACCACCCCACACACACACACACACACACACATACCTTAAGATCTACCACTTATCTCAGTTTCTTATGTGTTATGAGCCACATCCATGCATACCTGATATTACAACTTTCCATATAAATACATGATTTCACATAGTACAGTGATTCTTAGGAAAGAATATGTCACATTGCAATAGGTGTATCCCTGATGGGCCAAAGCCTTATCTCAACAACTGGTGTTCCACTGCCTGACTCTTCCAAGCAGTCTCTGAATCATGAAAGGTTCAAGCTAAACCATGGGTCCTCTTATAAATTATCCTAGTTTCAGGACCAAAGTGAGGCAGCCAGGGGCAAGGAGATTGGATAAGAAGCAAATGGCCTTGGAAGCTTTATTTCATTCTTACATGAAGAGAACTACACCATCTAATGTTGAAAGAGGAAGCTGACATTAAAAACTGAATAAAGGAGAAGGCAATGGCACCCCACTCCAGTACTCTTGCCTGGAAAATCCCACGGATGGAGGAGCCTGGTAGGCTGCAGTCCATGGGGTCGCTAAGAGTCGGACATGACTGAGCGACTTCACTTTCTCTTTTCACTTTCATGCATTGGAGAAGGAAATGGCAACCCACTCCAGTATTCTTGCCTGGAGAATCCCAGGGATGGGGAAGCCTGGTGGGCTGCCGTCTATGGGGTCACACAGAGTCGGACACAACTGAAGTGACTTAGCATAGCATAGCATAGCAAAGGTAGTAAAACAGTTGTTCTTCACCTTTTTCAATAACCTGTTCATCCTGTCTAACTCCTTAGGGACTTTCTCGCTCTCTCTTCGCTGTCTCTCTCTTTCTCTCTCTCTCTCTCACAAACACACACACACACACACACACACACATACACATCAATATATAGAGAGATATGCGCTGTGCTGGGCTTAGTCACTCAGTCATGTCCCACTCTTTTGGACACCATGGACTGTAGCCCTCCAGACTCCTCTGTCCAGGGGATTCTCCAGGCAAGAATACTGGAGTGGGTTGCCATGTCCTCTTCCAGGGGTTCTTCCCAACCCAGGGATCAAACCCAGGTCTCCTGCAGGTGGATTCTTCACTGTCTAAGCCACCAGGGAAGCTATAGAGAGATACAGCTATTCCCTGTTCTAGAGGAATTAAACATGTTTTAAGAAAAATAAACAAATACTCTTAAGAGAATAAAGTAAAAGATATAATAAGGACAAAAGTAAATCAAATTCAGAAAAAAATAAAAAGAATGTGTGTTGGAATGATTAGTTTCAGGAACTCTATGAAGTAGAAGTTAGAATGCGTGTAGAAACACCAAATAAACCAGCCTCTTAATCAGGATGGTGTGGGGTGGGAGTAGGGAAGCAATGGGAAATGAAGTTAGATAAGGAAGCCAAAACCAGTTTATAGACAGCCTTGGATGTAAAGAAAAGAATTACAGTCTCTTCCTCCTCTTTTATTAGTTCCTTTTTGACATGTTCTCTTACCTCCAATTCCAATCTCTCTAATTCTACTCATTTTACTCCTTACTCAAAAGTAGGCCACATGGACCAGACTCAAAGTTCTGTGAATAGTTGTTCAAGGCTTATAGGGTGCATCTTGTCTTTGCAAAGATGTGATGGTTCAAGTTAAGGAGATTCTGTCTGGACGGACCACAGGGCTGGCAGAGGCACCGTCACCCCAGGGGTCTTTCAGTCAAAGGAACACTACAATATTTATACTGGTCAGAGTAATCCCCAGATTCCTATTACCTTCAGTCTGCTGAACCATCATTGGGATTCAGGAAGGGAATTTAAGTCTTGTGAAAATAAATTATCATTATGAAATTCATTTAAATAGATATTTTAGGAGATTATATTCCTTGCAACACAACTTCAATAAATTGCTGTTGTTTTTTAGTTGCTTAATTGTGTCCAAGTCTTTTGTCATCCCATGGACTGTAGACCACCAGGCTCCTGTGTCCATGGAATTTCCCAGGCAAGAATACTGGAGTGGGTTGCCATTTCCTTCTCCAGGCGATCTTCTCTACCCAGGGATCAAACCTGCTTGAGACCTGCATCTCCTGCTTGGCAGGCAGATTCTTTACCACTGAGCCACCAGGGAAGTCCCTTCAACAAATTATAGGCCTGCTAATACTTAACCAATACTTATTTTACTTTTATCTGTGAACTTTGATGAGACTTCCTGGGCATTTTAAAGCCCGTTTATTCCAAAGCGGTAATGAATTATGAACATCTAGTCCTATTTCCTGTTGTGCTGTTATTTTTCTAATCATTTTTGGTTTCACAGTCTTCCACATCTAGGATAACTGTTGGATTATTTCCCCCTTCTTTCTGGTACATTTAGAGTTCAGTTTGACTGCACACCATCCCTCATCCCTCAGAAGAAATAACAAGAATGTTCATGTCTAGTTTTAACAAGTGGGTGATCGACCCCAACTTTGGAGTCAGAACTTCACACTCTCGAAAGAGACCACTATGTGTAACTTTTCACCCTGTGAGAAAAGCAGGATACATCAAGCCTCCACTGAAAGTTTTTCTTTCATCTTTACGAGTCCCTCTCATGAGCTAATTTCTTTCATAGACAATCTAAGCCCCTTAAAGAGCAGGACTGTGCCCTGACAAACACACTGGCACGCAGTTGATCATTAATTTCACATGCTCCACATCTGCTGTCTGCTGGACTGTATATTGTTTGCAAGACTTCCTCCCATCAGTACAGAAAGGCTGCTGTGCACGGGTCAGGGTGAGATCTTTATCTGAGCTATTATCAGCAGTCCAGACAGACTCGCAGGCTTTCCCTCAACAAGTCCAAGTTTGCAGAGTTCACAGGGCTTAAACCTACATGAATACAGTAGGATTTTTTATGCAAAACAACAGCTGCAGAGGCAGTCTCCACAACACGCCCCCGCTGAGTATGTGCAGATACTAAAAACAGGTGCATCTCCAGACTAAAACTGCTGTGTGCTGTAAAAAAAAATAAAAAATTTAAAGCATGACATTCACTTCTTCATCAGACCAAGGTCTCAATAAAGTACGTAGTGGAGGCACATAAAGGAATTCAGAAACACGATCGGCTGAAATACCAAGGCTTAAAAAAAAAGGCCATAAAGGTAGAACTTAAAATCGCCAGAGCAGGATTCCTGTTCTCTTACTTTTGGTGAGCATGCCACCTTTTGAAAGTCTCAGGAGGCTGCCAGCCCTGCACATAATAAAAGCAACTTTAAAATGGCAAGCGAATTAAATTATATCATCTTTCTTCTCTTTCTTGGACTCAGTCTAGGGTTCCAGTTTTAGACCATGTGGGGAAAAGTTGACATTAGGGCTTGTGTGGGTGGAGGAGAGGTCAGATTTGACCATGATCCTGTCCAAATAATGTCTTGCAGCCTGGCTTAAGGGTGGGACGTGCAGGCTGGAAAGAGTGAGCCCCCGGCAGAGGGGTGACACTTCGGTGGCCCCAAGGCCAGGAAGGCTGCAAAGGCGGTGCCCAGTAAATGTCAACGCTGTGTTGGCTCTTTCCACTTGAAAGTGACTTGCAGCAGTTTACTTAGAAGTGAACACTGCCTCATACAGAAAGGGGGAAAGGAAGGCATGTTGTTTCCAGACATAATTGAGATTGAACTCTAACCAATTCCGAAACAAGCGTTACTTTCCGCAGCCCCGGAGAAGCCAGCTGGCCCCAGGGCAGGAGAGAAGTATTGCAGTTGCCGGGGACACAGAGCGCTCTGTCTGCAGCCGGTGAGAGAGGTGGCGTGGTCACCTGGGCTGCCCATTCATCTTTGTGTGTCCGTGTGGCAGGGGTGGTGTGAGGAGGAGGTGTACCTGCCCCCTCCAATGTGAATGCCACTTCTGGGGTCTACATGGTCCCCAACACCACTCTCGATCGAGGCACTGCTGATCTGGGAAAGGGCTGAAGGTTACTTTCAACCTGCTTGTAGATTTCAATACTGCTGGCCTGTCCTGCAGAGTTCTGAGCATATCCTTGCCTCCTAGAGCATATCCTTGCCTGATTTCTCCCCAGGCTCTCAGTGAGGTCTCCAGTGGCCCTTGAGGAAACCAGGGACAACTCCAAGGGACAAGACTCAGCCTCACCATTATACTGACGTGTGAAAGCTCTCTTTGGAGGCCAGCCGCGCTTAACAGCCTCGATTTGGAGACCAAGAATTCTCAAATTATATAAAAGCTGAGTAAAAATAATGATGCTGCTGCTGCCTTTTATTATAGAAGTTACACATTTAGTCTCTTGCAACCCGACTCCTGGGGATGTGAGTGTGACTGCATTGCTGACTCACTGGCTTAGGACCCTCTTGAGTTTCTATCTTTAGCAGAAAGCCAGGCCTTTGATCTGGAGTAAAACAAATTCTGATGGAGGGAGTAGTTGCAGAAATAAGTTTCTTAGACATCATGGCACTATTTTGAAGCTATACATTCTTAATGGTATGCTTTTTCAGATTTTTTTTTTTAAGGTACTCAGCCATGCCCAACTCTTTGTGGCCCCATGCATGGACTGTATCCCTCCAGGCTCCTCTGTCCATGGGATTCTCCAAGGAATAATACTGGAGTGGGTTGTCTTTCCCTTCTCCAGGGGATCTTCCTGACCCAGGGCTTGAACCTGGGTCTCTTGTGTCTCCTGCATTTGCAGGTGGATGTTTTACTACTGAACCACCTTGTAAGCCCCTTTTTGTTTTAAGGAAGATGGTAAAAGGGATTGAAGGTTTTCAGGGTTCTTTTTTTTAATATCGTAAGGTTACCTTTGGGCTTCCCTGGTAGCTCAGCTGATAAATAATCCACCTGCAGTGCAGGAGGCCCCAATTCAATACCTGAGTCAGGAAGATCCCCAGGAGAAGGGATAGGATACCCATTTCAGTATTCATGGGTTTCCCTGGTGGCTCAGATGGTAAAGAATCTACCTGCAATGCAGGAAACCTGGGTTCGATCCCTGGGTCAGGAAGATTCCCTGGAGGAGAGCATGGCAACTCACTCCCGTATTCTTGCCTGGAGAATCTCCATGGACAGAGGAGCCTGGAGGGCTACAGTCCATGGGGTCACAAAGATTCGGACACTAAGCACACACAAACAAGATTACCTTCTGTGGAGAAGGAAATGGCAGCCCACTCCTGTACTCTTTCCTGGAAAATTCCATGGACAGAGGAGCCTTGTAGGCTACAGTCTATGGGGTCGCAAAGAGACACGACTGAGCGACTTTTCTTCACTTCACTTCTGTCCCCACAACTCCATTGTCAAGAGAAAGAACTGAATTTTACTATTGAATTAACTGTCAAAAAGATAGTTGATATAAATTCAAGTGTCCTGAATGTATTTAGCTAAGAGGTTTACATATTGATAAAACATTTCCAAATGTAGATAGAGGTGGGTAGCTGCTGAAGTTTGTTTTTCTGCCAAAACAGGGGCGGCTAGCAGTCTGGTTTGAGATTGAAAAATGAGGCATTAAATCTTCCTCTGTTTAGCTGGGGGAGAGGAGTTGTCAGAAGCAAGTCTGCCTTCAGAAAATGGAGTGATCAAAAGAGTCCAGGTCACACTGTAACAAACAGCATGGCCTTTTCCAGTAGACCGATCTGCTTTCAGAGCCAGTTCTGCCAGTGAGAAACCTGAACACAGTGTCTGAACTCTCAAAGCTTTGTTTACTACATTTTAAACTACCTGAATTCATGGGAGATAGATGGGGAAACAGTGGAAACAGTGGCTGACTTTATTTTGGGGGTCTCCAAAATCACTGCAGATGGTGACTGCAGCCATGAAATTAAAAGACGCTACTCCTTGGAAGGAAAGTTATGACCAAACTATACAGCATATTCAAAAGCAGAGACATTACTTTGCCCACAAAAGTCCGTCTAGTCAAGGCTATGGTTTTTCCAGTGGTCATGTATGGATGTGAGAGTTGGACTGTGAAGAAAGTTGAGTGCTGAAGAATTGATGCTTTTGAAATGTAGTGTTGGAGAAGACTCTCGAGGGTCCCTTGGACTGCAAGGAGGTCCAACCAGTCCATTCTAAAGGAGATCAGTCTTGGGTGTTCTTTGGAAGGACTGATGTTGAAGCTGAAATTCCAATACCTTGGCCACCTCATGTGAAGAGTTGACTCATTGGAAAAGACTCTGATGCTGGGAGGGATTGGGAGCAGGAGGAGAAGGGGACGACAGAGGATGAGATGGCTGGATGGCATCACCAACTCGATGGACATGAGTTTGAGTGAACTCCAGGAGTTGGTGATGGACAGGGAGGCCTGGCATGCTGGGTTTCATGGGGTTGCAAAGAGTCGGACACTGAGTGAATGAACTGAACTGAACTGAACTGAACTGAAGTCATGTTAGAGCTTCCCAGGTGGGGCAAATGGTAAAGAACCTGCCTGCCAATGTGGGTAGACATAAGAGACGCAGGTTAGATCCCTGGGTCAGGAAAATCCCCTGGAGGAGGGCATGGAAACCCACTCCAGTATTCCTGCCTGGAGAATCCCATGGACAGAGGAGCCTGGTGCGCTACAGTCCATAGGATCACAAAGAGTCAGACACAACTGAAGAGACTTAGCAGACATGCAGGGAGGCTGGTATGTTGACTAAATGAAGCACGGGACTTCTGAAAGGTCCACTGATGTTATCTGATGTCATAAGCAAGAGTCTCAACACCAAGCATGAGAAGCAAAGATGAGAATGTCCAGACTCCAAAATAGATGAACTAACAGTCAAGAATGTGACGTACGATGATGACAAAGAACAAAATCAAAGTTGCCAGAAGCTGTAAAATTACCCAGACAGCTGGGGATCAAATGGTGGAGCTGCTGATGAGGACTCAGAACCATTCGAAACCCTGGAGATCAAGTAAGGAGAAACCTTTAGACTTAAAGCCAAAATATCTCCATGAGCAGACCTAGCATTATCTTCAGCCCAACAAGGCAGAGAGTGACTTGTGGTGAGGACTGAACTGGGCCACGTGACTCCTGTTACCTGCAAGACCAAAAGGAAGAAAGGCAGTCTAGGCATAGGACAGGAGTCTTCTAAAGATATCCATCAGTGATCATGTGCTTTCTGTATGATGTCATCCTGTCTTAAGGCTTTGTATTAGTTTCCTGTAGCTGCTGTAACAAATCACCACAAACTTATCAGCTTAAGTCAACACAAATTTATTATGTTAAAGTTTGGTGCTCAGAAGACTCATGGGGGACTTCTCTGGTGGTTCAGTGGTTAGGAATCCGCCTTCCAATGCAGGAAGCACAAGTTCAATCCTTGGTCAGGGAACTAAGATCCCACGTGCCATGGAAGCAACTATAAGCCCACGAGCCACAGTGAAAGATTCTGTGCACCACAATGAGGACTCAATGCAAATAAACAGTTTTAAAAGAAGAAGAAAAAGACTCATTGGGCTACAAGCAAGGTGTCAGTTTGACTCTGTTCATCCTGGAGGCTCTAGAGGAAAATCTCTTTTCTGTCTTTCCTATCTTCTAGATGCTGCCTGCAGTCCTTGGTTCATGGTCTCTTACTTCATCTTCAAAGTCAGCAGTTTAGCCATCTTCAAGTGCCTTTCTCTCATCTTTCTCTCTCTCTCCCTTTCTCTGACTCCAGCCCTCCTGTCTCCCTCTTATAAGGTGTCAAACCCAATATGCCAAGAACCAAGCTACTGAATTCCACTGAACACCCTACCCACAACAAAACCTGTCCTTTCCACACCTTTCTGCTTCTCAACCCATGACAAGTAAATACATTATTTCTATGCTCAAACCAAAAACCTTGAAGTCATTCTTGACTTCTCTCCTTAAGTTCTACAGCCAATGCGTATGCTTGGCCACTCTGTATGTTCTTACAAATACTTATACACAAATGTCCATAGCAGCTTTATTTGTAAGAGCCCCACACTGGAAACATCTCAAATGTTAATCAACAGGTGAAGGTGGAAATAAAGTATGGTATATCAGTATCACATAATGGAATATTTTGTTGTTGTTTAGTCATTAATTCATGTCCGACTCTACAACCCCATGGACTGTAGTCCACCAGGCTCCTCTGTCCATAGGATTTCCCAGGGAAGAATACTGGAGTGGGTTGCCATTTCCTTCTCCAGGAGATCTTCCTGACACAGGGATCAAACCTTCATTTCTGACATTGCAGGCAGATTCTTTACCACTGAGCCACTTGGGAGACCCATAATGAAATGCTACTCATCAGTGAAAAATAAATAGATAAACAAACTATAGGGACTTCCCTGGCAGTCCCGTGGCTCTACCCTCCCAATACAGGGGACCTGGGTTTGATCCCTGATCAGGGAGCTGCATCCTACATGCCATAACCAAGACCCAGAACAATCAAATAAATAAAAAGATATTTTTTAAAGTAAAATAAGGTATTGATACACATAATAACATAGATGAATCTCAAAATAACTACAGTGAGGGAAAAAAACAGACAGAAGAGTATATGCTATATTCACTCATATAAAATTTTAGAAAATTCGAACTAATCTATAGTGACAATAGGCAGGTGAGTGGTGGCCCGGACAGAGTTGGGGTTGAGGTTAGGGGCAGAAGGGAGGAATGACAAAAGAGCTCAGGGAAACATTTGGGGGTGATGAGTGTGTTCACCGATTTGATTATGATGATGGTTTCACAGGTGTGTGTATATGTCAAAATCTATCAAATTACATAGACTTTACATATGTATGGCTTATCATGTGTCAGCTATAGTTCAATAAAACTGTTAAAATCATGCCATAATTATTAAAAATATGCCATTTTTAATGAGGTTGTCTTCTTCCATATGGAAAGGTATTTATTAAAATGATTCACAGTTGAAATAACTACTGACATTTTGTCAAGAATTCAACACGATTAAAGCTGCTGAAATTGTCGTGATTTCAAATCTGATATTCTACTATTTAATTCTTCTTCAGAAAATGTAATTTTAATTCAAAGAAAAGAGAATATGCTAAGATGACAAAGTTAATTTTTTTTTGAGTTGGAAAATTATTTTTTTTAAATTATGGCTTTCATGTAATTTTTAAAAATGAAAATTTATGCTTCCTTTTCCTGAAAAATGACAGAAAAGACAATCTTTAAAAAGGCATGACAAAATTCCCCATAGAAAAATTTCTAGAAATTCTGGCTAAAAATTACCTACATCCTTTAAAACACAAGGTGAGTTTGTAAGGAAACATAAGGTGGTATTTTGCACACCAGAAACAACTGGAGAAATAACTGAAAAGCAAAGAGGCAACTTTGTCAACTGAAATTTCAAATTTTCCAATGGGGTTATATGTGTTCATCTTGGCTTTCAAGAGTTTGGATTCTAATTCATGGTCAGAAAATATGGTCTGCACCTACTCAGTTCATTTCAGTTCAGTCACTCAGGTATCCAACTCTTTGTAACCCATGGACTGCAGCATACCAGGCTTTGTTGTCCATCACCAACTCCCAGAGCTTACTCAAACTCATGTCCATTGAGTCGGTAATGTCATCCAACCATCTCATCCTCTGTCATCCCCTTTTCCTCCCGCCTTCAATCTTCCCCAGCATCAGGATCTTTTCAAATGAGTCAGCTCCTCGCATCAGGTGGCCAAAGTATTGGAGTTTCAGCTTCAGCATTAGTCCTTCCAATGAACACCCAGGACTGATCTCCTTTAGGATGGACTGGTTGGATCTCCTTGCAGTCCAAGGGACCCTCAAGAGTCTTCTCCAACACCACAGTTCAAAAGCATCAATTCTTTGGCACTCAACTTTCTTCACAGTCCAACTCTCACACCCATACATGACCATGGAAAAACCATAGCTTTGACTAGATGGACCTTTGTTGGCAAAGTAATGTCTCTGCTTTTGAATACGCTATCTAGGTTGGTCATAACTTTTCTTCCAAGGAGTAAGCGTCCTTTAATTTCATGGCCACAGTCACCATCTGCAGTGATTTTGGAGCCCAAAGAAATAAAGTCTGTCACTGTTTCCACTGTTTCCCCATCTATTTGCCATGAAGTGATGGAACCGGATGCCATGATCTTAGTTTTCTGAATGTGGAGTTTTAAGCCAACTTTTTCACTCTCCACTTTCACTTTCATCACAAGGCTCTTTAGTTCTTCTTCAACAGTTCCTCTTCACTTTCTGCCATAAGGGTGGTATCATATGCATATCTGAGGTTATTAATGTTTCTCCTGGCAATCTTAATTCCAGCCTGTGCTTCCTCCAGCCCCGTGTTTCTCATGATGTACTCTGCATATAAGTTAAATAAGCAAGGTGATAATATACAGCCTTGACATACTCCTTTCTTAATTTGGAACCAATCTGTTGTTCCATGTTCAGTTCTAACTGTTGCTTCTTGACCTGCATCCAGATTTCTCAGGAGGCAGGTCAAGGGATCTGATATTCCCAAGTCTTTAAGAATTTTCCACAGTTTGTTGTGATCCACACAAAGGAATGGATAAAGAAGATATGGTACATATATACAATGAAATATGACTCAGCCACAAGAAGGAACAAAATAATGCCATCTGTAGGAACATGGACTCCATGGACTGCAGTACACCAAGCTTCCCTGTCCTTCACAATTCCGGAGTTTGCTCAAACTCACGTCCATTGAGTTGGTGATACCGTTCAACCATCTCATCCCCTGCTGTCCCCTTCTCCTGCCTTCAATCTTGCCCAGCATCAGGGTCTTTTCTAATGAATCAGCTCTTGACATCAGGTGGCCAAAGTACAGAGGTCCAGCTTCAGCCTCAGTCCTTCCAATGAATATTCAGGACTCATTTCCTTTAGGATTGACTGACTGGATATTCTTGCTGTCCAAGGGACTCTCATAAATCTTCTCCAGCACCACAGTTGAAAAGCATCAATTCTTCAGCGCTCAGCCTTCTTTATGGTTCAACTCTCACATCTGTACATAACTACTGAAAAAACCAGCTTTGACTATACAGACCATTATTGGCAAGGTAAAGTCTCTGCTTTTTAATATGCCGTCTAGGTTGGTCATAGCTTTTCTTCCAAGGAACAAACATCTTTTAATTTCATGGCTGCAGTCACCATCTGCAGTGATTTTGGAGCCCAAGAAAGAAAATATCTGTCACTGTTTCCATTGTTTCCCCATCTATTTGCCAAGAACCAATAGGACTGGATGCCATAATCTTAGTGTTTTGGAATATTGAGTCTTAAGCCAGCTTTTTCACTCTCCTTTTTCTCATTTATCAAGAGGGTCTTTAGTTCCTCTTCATTTTCTGCCATAAGGGTGGTGTTATCTTCATGTTTGAGGTTATTGATATGTATGTATGAAAAAGTGGATAATATAATATGTATAACTGATTCACCTTGCTGTACACCAAAACTGACACAACATTGTAAATCAACTATACTCCAGTAATAATTTTTTTAAAGAAGAGAAAAAAGTCATAATAATATAATAAAATCCTTTGATGCTATAAGTAGCAAGAATCTTTGAAGAATGAGGTATCTAGTTGAACAAATATTTCAGGTAACTGAAACTATCCTTTTTAATACTATAGTGGTTTACCTTTTGGCTAAATGAAATCTTTTATAAATTCCACTAATTCCTGAATCCATATTCAAAGTATAATAACTATAATGTAACTTTTTATTGAACCTCCAAGCAGTAGGCCGTATTTGTAACTTAAAAAAATATGAATAGGTTTTGCTTCAAGATAATAAACCAAGTACATAAGTTGACCATTTTATCAAAATCCCAGTGAAATATAAGTAAAGATGTATAATAGGGAATAATTCTTAACAGTGCTGAGAGATGGGGTGGGGGAGCCAATCAGAATGCCAGAGACCTGATAGAGTACCAGAGGGGCGAGCACTTGTGTGAATTTTACTTCCAGGTAGCCATGGTGGAAGAAGGTCAACCCCAGAGCCCTCAGCCTGGGAAAAGACCCAGCAAATGTGAGACTCTTTCCTCTTGACTGTAAGTACAGTCATGGCAGATTTATTTAGAAAGTGGGAATGGATAGCAATCCAGTAATCAATTTATTGATAAGAGGACAGTACATTAACCTCTGGGCCACATCTCCTTCCACCCTCTCCTCTACCCAAACAGGACCCTGGCAGCAGGAGGGTTTGCACTGGGACAAAAGCAGAGGAGGATTTACTAAAGAAAATATATCATCTTCCAGGGGAGTGATGGTGTGAAGGGCATCCCCTGGGAGTATGGTCCCTCTCATTCTGACACGTGAGATAGGAAAGGCTCTGTACTGTTGCTTTAACCCTAACCGCAAATCAGTGAAATCCTAGAAGGAAAGTCAATTCATTCAAATAATTAATATGAAGAAAAGGGTGAGTTACCTTAGTAATAAGGTAAAAGTATATGTCTCTCCTCTTAATAAGGAAAAAACAACCAGAAAGCTCCAGAGGAGGAAAAATAAAATATCTAAAACAAGTATCATGGTCTATACCTAAAGCATGTTTGAAATGTGTTGTTGTTTGGTTGCTAAGTCGTATCTGACTCTTTACAACCCCATGCAATTTGCTGTTGTTGTTGTCCATGCGATGTGCTGTTGTTGTCCATGCGATTTCCCAGGCAAGAAGTCTCGAGTGAGTTGTCATTTCCTTCTCCAGGGGATCTTCCCGACCTAGTGATTGAACTCGGGTCTCCTGCATTGCAGGCAGATTGTTTACTGCTGAGCCACCAGGGAATCCCCACGTGAAGAGTAGTATTGATAACTAATTGTAAAATGATGCTGAGCATCTAATAAAGTAGGAGAAAAGCCATTTGACATTGACTCTAACCCTCCCTTGAGTGGCACAATTTTCGGACAAATAATTTCCTTATAGTCTGGCTATGAATAACAATCAGATCAGATCAGATCAGATCAGTCGCTCAGTCGTGTCCAACTCTTTGCGACCCCATGAATTGCAGCACGCCAGGCCTCCCTGTCCATCACCAACTCCCGGAGGTCACTCAGACTCACATCCATCGAGTCAGTGATGCCATCCAGCCATCTCATCCTCTGTCGTCCCCTTCTCCTCCTGCCCCCAATCCCTCCCAGCATCAGAGTCTTCTCCAATGAGTCAACTTTTCGCATGAATAACAATAGCAAATAGTTATTGTTTTTCAATTTTAAAAATATACCTATAGTCACCAACAGTCCAAGAGGGTTCCCTTTTCTCCACCCACTCTCCAGCATATATACAGGGAAGCAGTAGAAACACAGACACAGTGAACAGACTTTCGGACACAGTGGGAGAAGAGAGAATGGGATGAATTGGGAGAGTAGCAATGAAACATATGCATTACCATATGTAAAATAGGTAACCAGTGGAAATTTTCTGTTTTGATGCAGGGAGCTCAAATCTGGTGCTCTGTGGCAATGCAGAGGGGCGGGATGAGGTGGGAGGTGGGAGGGAGGCTCAAGAGGGAGGGAACATGTGTATACCTCTGGCTGCTTCATGTTGATGCATGGCAGTATTTACACAATATTGTAAAGCAATTATCCTCCAATTAAAAATGAACAAGTTTATATATATATATATATATATATATATATAGCCAAAGCACAGAAGACTAAACAATACTTCCAAAGCAAAATACAGCATTCATAAACTTTAGCAATGTTAAAAATACAGCTAGGAAATGTATAAATCTGGAAAAGGCAGGAAAAGAAAGAGAACAAGAAAATTGTCTGAAATTGACAGATTAAGAAGTAGAAGCCTAAGAGATTATTATGTTAAATTATAAAGGAAATTTAATAAATTAAATTAATAGTATATCAAATATAACAAAAATATAGTGAAGAGAAAAAGTTAAGAGAAACTATATTAGCTAAATTCTTCCTATTTCATAAAGGAAATTAATTAAATTAATTAATTAATTAAATTCACCAATTAATTAAATTCTGTCTAAAGCTGACAAATCAAGAAATGGTGCCTATATAAACACATTATCAAAAATATCAAACAATCCTTGAAGTGCTGAAACCAGAATGATTTTAAGTGGTTATCTCTAAAGAAAGCAGGAATTGTCAATATTTTACATAGTTCTGCTTTGTCTTATCTTTTTGTTCCATGAACTTATTGTTTTTGCAATTAAATAAAAATAATAATAAACTTATACTTCTAGGAGAGCTTAGAAATTACCCTCATTCTAAATATTTTTCAAATTTCATACATAACTAAATATCAAAACATTTAAGGCTGAAAATACCTGAGAAAAATAATTTTAGAAGAAATTATGGCACAGATTCCTTTTAAGATGAAACAGCACTTCAATATATAATTATAATTTATCAGGGGAAAAAAATTTAAGGTACTACTTTAATTTTAAAAACCGCAAAAACATAAAATTATATTTTGTATCTTTTACTTACTATGTGCCCATAAATGCATAATTTATCACTGAATCTCAGTTTTCCCAAAATCCCATAAATAAGCCCAATGATATCTGTAAAGGCTGTTGGCAGAATTGAGATTATTTTAATGAAACTACTAGCTCATTTCAGATTTCAAAGCTGCTAGATTATTCACCAATATCTATATAATAAATATCTGCCTGTGTGTATATATATATATACATACATATATATATGTAAAACTTAATATCCTTTGAATAAACATCTGCCTGTGTGTATATATACATATCAGATCAGATCAGATCAGTCGCTCAGTCGTGTCCGACTCTTTGCGACCCCATGAACCGCAGCACGCCAGGCCTCCCTGTCCATCACCAGCTCCCGGAGGTCACTCAGACTCGCATCCATCAAGTCAGTGATGCCATCCAGCCATCTCATCCTCTGTCGTTCCCTTCTCCTCCTGCCCTCAATCCCTCCCAGCATCAGAGTCTTCTCCAATGAGTCAACTCTTCGCATGAGGTGGCCAAAATACTGGAGTTTCAGCTTTAGCATCATTCCTTCTAAAGAAATTCCAGGATTGATCTCCTTCAGAATGGACTGGTTGGATCTTCTTGCAGTCCAAGGGACTCTCAAGAGTCTTCTCCAACACCACAGTTCAAAAGCATCAATTCTTCGGCACTCAGCCTTCTTCACAGTCCAGCTCTCACATCCATACATGACCACAGGAAAGACCATAGCCTTGACTAGGCGAAACTTTGTTGGTAAAGTAATGTCCCTGCTTTTGAATATGCTATCTAGGTTGGTCATAACTTTCCTTCCAAGGAGCAAGCGTCTTTTAATTTCATGGCTGCAGTCACCATCTGCAGTGATTTTGGAGCCCAGAAAAACAAAGTCTGACACTGTTTCCACTGTTTCCCCATCTATTTCCCATGCAGTGATGGGACCAGATGCCATGATCTTCGTTTTCTGAATGTTGAGCTTTAAGCCAACCTTTTCACTCTCCACTTTCACTTTCATCAAGAGGCTTTTTAGCCCCTCTTCACTTTCTGCCATAAGAGTGGTGTCATTTGCATATCTGAGGTTATTGATATTTCTCCCGGCAATCTTGATTCCAACTTGTGTAATATCCTTTGAACATATCATTGAGATAGATTACCATCCCCAATGTGCAAATCCAGAATGTGAGAAATGGAAAGTTTAAGTTATTTGTCTGAAGGCACAAACTCACAAGACATCCGAGCTAGGATGTGAATTTGTCTTTGTTCAAAAAAATCTGTGATCTCTCCATTATACTATCCTCAGGGTTTTTCTTTATATATATATAAATAATATATATTTATATTATTAATATAATATAAATAATAAATAAATAATAATAATTTATATATATATACAAAGAAAAATCCTCAGGATAGTATAATGGAGAGATCACAGATTTTTGAACAAAGACAAGTTCACATCCTAGCTTGGATGTCTTGTGAGTATGTGCCTTCAGACAAATAACTTAAACTTTCCATTTCTCACATTCTGGATATGCACATTGGGTATGGTAATCCATCTCAATGATATGTTCAAAGGATATTAAGTTTTATGACCTGGCTGCTTTCACTTACATAGAGGATCCCAGATGGATGAAATGTTGTAGCTGGGATTTCTTTGTTTTCTTCTGCATCACTGTCTATACACCACATCTGTCATGTAAAACAGATGAATCTGACATCCTTTATAGGTTTGGAGAATGTCCCACTTCCTAAGTCTTGACTGAGATCCAAGACTACAAGGAGCAGAATAAATAGAATACTTATTTCCCAAACCTCCTTGTCTCTTGCACCCAGGGTGCGGCCTGTAACCTTGACTCAGCCAGTCAGAGAACCAGACTTGGATTTCAGACCTGGGGCACAAGAGGACAAAGGTGTGGGAGTTCACGTTCTCCTTCCTGGCCATGCCTACAGGAGCAAAGCTATGAGCTGAAATCCTGATGCAGTGCAAACTGTCACTTCTGACTATCAGAGGGGTTGTCATGAATGGTTTTGTGGCCTTTCCAATCAATCTTTGAGCTACCCAATATCTTTAATAAACATTTCACTGTTTGCAACTAAGAACTGACTGGTATGCTATGTAATGTTATGTCCCAATATTGTTGGTATCTTTCCTAGCAATCCTTTAAACCTGTCCAATTCCAAATCTACATCCAGAAGATGTTCAGAGAAATGCTTCTAGCACATGAGCCAATTCCTATAAGTCTCCTGATATAGGTATAGAGATAGATAGATAGAGATATAAATGTAGATATAGATCTAATTTCTTTGGAGAACCCAAACTAGTATGCATACTTAGAAAATCTTCAATGGCCAAAAGATTAACTCTACCAAGAATTAATTGGTGGACTTTAAGCAACTGAAGAGAAGTCTCTGGAGGTTTACCACTATAGACTTATTTCTATGACTTGTCCTAGAAATTCAAGAGTTTTAGCTGCTGTAGATGAAGGCATTAAAGACATGCTGATGAAATTTTTGGCTGACACAGCAGACAGCTAAGGTCACTTTAGCAATATTGCTTATAAACCATTCAGTTCCCATGGCATCCAGCTATAGACTGGGTAAAGCAAGTAGTTTGCCCAATCGGCTTTGTCTATCACATCATTAGCTTTCAATGGGTTAATATATGTACAGTGCTTAGAATAAGACTTGGCACATAAGCAGTGTTCAATAAATATGTGCTACTAAATTATTATTATTATTATTGTTATTATATCTAGCTAACAAAGACCTGACTTTTCATTCATAAGTGTAGGGGGCTAGGAAAGATCATAATAAATGTAGTAGCTGCAACAGGTGCAGTTTTGACCATAGACTCATTCACTCTCCTTGAAGGGGAGGTGGTTTTAGTAAGGGAATCATGATGGAGCAGAGGAGATGATAAGAGAGATTCCAGCAACAAAGCCTGCAAAGAGACGTACAGGTAATATAGACACTCATATAGTTCCTTGCACCTGGTGAGTATTTAAAAATATCTGTAGTACGTGTTCGTTGAGTAGTTTTAGTGAAGACAGTGCCAAAGAACATTGAGAAAGGAGAGAGAGCCATGGTGCATATATATGAAGCAGACACAGTGAGACTGTCTTAACTAAAGCCAATTGTAAGTAGAGAAAATAGGTGGGACAGAGAAAATGGATGAGTCAAAATAATGTATGATCGTGAATGCTAAGCTAATGAATTTGGACTGGAATCTTGATTCCAAGATTCCCCAAGATTCCAACTTAGAGCAACTTAGTAGAAGAGTTAGATAAGAAAAGTCATGAACACATTATCAAAATTATCCTACAGTGTGATGGGGATGTTAAAACTTTGAGATAAAGTCCACATGTAAAAGTCCTTATTTCTCCAAAAGTTAAATGAGTGATTACTCAATTTCCATTATTTAATTTCATTTGCTTTAAACCAGAGGCTGAAGTTCGTATATATTATCAATTCCAAGTGCTTATAATTTGATGAAGCTCTCTAAATTGTTTGTCTTGTCTTTTGACTTGGCCAAAAGAATAAACTTTTTATATCTGAACCCCTGAAAAATACTGTATGTTTGAGAAATTAAACCATTAAATAAGTAGTCAGCCTTGACCAAGAAAAACATATGTTTGTGTGTTAAAGAGTCTAAAGGAAAAATTTGTCAAAAGCATCAAAAGGTTTTTATTTCTTTGTGCATATGTTTTTTGAGCTCTCAATCTATATTACCTAAATGAAAAGAGGAAAAGTTCTTTTTTAATGTGTTTTCTAAAAAGTAATACACAGAAAAGTGGCATTAAGTGATATTTTCATTTATTCTAGATTAATAATATAGGTGTCAGTTTTGAGGACTGTTTCAAATCTTAAGTATTTTAAAGCTGTGCTGATAAAATGCCATTTCAAATTTTCTGTTCCATTTAGGTATTGCTAAAGCATATGCAGTGTGCATGTTTTTCCTAAAATTCAAACTCACACAATCTGTTAAACTTGGGGCACAGACCAAAAACCTTGGATTCAGCACCAGTTTCTCGACTCATCTCACAACCCACACCCAAGCCCTCAGCAGATGATGAGGATTCTACTTTCAGAATATATCCAAACTTCTGACACTTCCTACCACTTCCTCTGCTGACACCTGATCTGAGCCACCATCATCTCTCACCTAGGTTGTGTCGAAAAGCATTCCAACTGGTCTTCCTGCTTCCACTCTGCCCACTTTTAATCAATTTTCAAAAGAATCATTAGAGTGACTGAAAACTCATGCCCAAGTCCTCTGTGCTACTCTGCATTCTAGGACAAGGGTCTTGTTCTTTGGGCAAGTCAGGTGCACACATGATGCAGGGTGTTTAGACTTGCCATTTCCTCCACCTGGGGAACATTTTTCTCTTAGATGTCCACAGGGTTGACTCCCTCCTCCTCCTTCAAGTATCTACTCAGATGTCAGCTCCTCAGTGACCAACATGATAAAAATGGACATGTGCATGTGCTAAGTCTCTTCAGCCGTGTCCAACTCTTTTGCAACCCCATGGACTGTAGACCGCCAGGCTCCTCTGTCCATAGGGATTCTCCAGGCAAGAATACTGGAGTGGATTGCCATGCCCTCCTCCAGGGGATCTTCCCAACCCAGGGATCAAACTCAAGTCTCCTGTGGCTCCTGCATTACAGGCAGATTCTTTATCACTGAGCCACTGAATAAGCCCCAAAATGGATACATGCCCCCATACTCCTTATCTCCCTTCTCTGCTTTCCTTTCCTCCATATTCCACATACTTGCCTTATATTGTACTTATTTCTGCTGCTGCTGCTAAGTCGCTTCAGTCGTGTCCGACTCCGTGCGATCCCGTAGACGGTGGGCCCTGGGATTCTCCAGGCAAGAACACTGGAGTGGGTTGCCATTTCCTTCTCCAATGCATGAAACTGAAAAGTGAAAGTGAAGTCGCTCATTGTCTAGAATAAAGTTCCAAGTGGGTAGTGCTTTCTGTCTCTTTCATTCACTGCTCTATACTATGTATTCTAAGCATCCAATAAATATGTTAAACCAATGAATTAACCTATTGATTTCATTATGATTCAGTGTTTTATCAACTGTTCATGAGGACTGGATCAGGAACAGCAAGGAAATAGCAGGTCCTTTAAATATCATTGACATTACTGAAAGCCAGGTAGAAAAGTCCTGGTTTAGAGTATATACTTTATAATCAAGTATGGGTGCAAACCCACCTCTATCACCTGGCCATGTTATGGAGGGAATGTTACTTAAGCTCCCTATGACTGAGATTTTTCATCTATAAAATGTATGTGAAGGCTCTTAGATTATTGATAAAGTTGAAGGCAAAATGCATATAAAGTTCTTAACATTGGATGTGGCACATAATTAGTGATTTATAACCATCATCATCATTATAGCAATATGATCAGAATAACTACAAAAATGGGTAGATTAATCCCTTAGGATTCTTTATACTTGTTTGTGCACCTGACCCAGTCAGCCTGAATTTATCTGAACTGAATAAATCACTGAACTTCTTTCAATTTACACTTGAAAAACAACTAGGAGGGTAATGGTGGGCTTCCCTAGTGGCTCAGACAGTAAAGTGTCTGCCTGCAATGCAGGAGACCCAGGTTCAAGCCTTGGGTCAGAAAGATCCTCTGGAGAAGGAAATGGCAATCCACTCCAGTATTCTTGTCTGAAAATTCCCATGGACAGAGGAGCCTGGTGGGTTACAGTCCAGGGCATCACAAAGAATCAGACACAACTGAACGACTAACGCTTTCAGGAGGTTAATGGAACTGTTCTGTATCTTGGTGGCGGTAGTGGTTATACGATTGTATGTGTTTGTCAAAATTCACAGGACACGACAATGCAAAGGGTGAATTGTACTTCATGAAAGAGATGACATTTCAAAACAACAAATGGGAGCATTAGTGCAAATGTGCGGAACCAATTGTAGTAGTCAGAATTAATTCCTTGCTTTTCCCCAATAAGGAGCAAAAATCACAGGGGAGAATCTAATGACATCAGAGGTAAGGAATTCAGCCCTCAATGCACAGGAGACATGAAATGGCTATGCTTGCCTAATTCCAAGTAAAAACATTTATTTCAAAATAAAAACAAAACACAGGATAGCATTGCAAAGCAATAAAGTGCCTCTCTTCTCTCTCTTATATCAACACTAACAGAAAAGTGGCAGCTACCAGCCTCAATCCAAACACATGAAGCAGACTTATTATAATACATATATAATTTTATACTCCTCAATGCATTAGAAACAAGTGTCAATTAATCTACAAACAGTTCGGGGACTTCAGGTAGTCCATTGGTTAACAATCTGCCTTCCAATGCAGGGGATGCGGGTTCAATCCCTGGTCAGGGAACTATTAATAAAATCCCACATGCTGCAGGGGAATGAAGCCTGTGCTCTGCAACTCTGGAGCTTACGTGCCACAACTAGAGAAGTCAGCGTGTCACAGTGAAGAGTCCACGTGCCACAGCTAGGACCTGACACAGACAAATATGTAAAATAAACACTTTTTTAAAATCTAAAAACGGTTCTGAAATATGGCACCACTCAGTAACTTTCATGGCTATATGCCAAAGCAACATATCCAAATGTTTACCATTCTTTTGATGCATTAACTAGGGACGCATAATTAAAAGAAAACTTCTAGACTTTAATGATATTGCCAGGCCTAACGAAATTTACACAAATATATATATATATATATCAATGAGTAGAAACTACATGTTTTTTTTTTTTTAATATGCGTTATAGTTAAATGTTAAAGTTATAGTTTTTTCAAACATGAAGGCAGCTATAGTTTCCAGTGTGGCTAATACAATGCTGTCAATGGGGAGGAGAGAAATCTAAGTCTTTATTTTTAAAAGAGATTCTATGTAAAGGTAAGCTTCTATTTAATTCACTTATTATTAGTTTTCCCTAAATTTTTGGCCATGTTGACAGGCTGCCAAATAAAGAGGAACAAATTAAAGAACAATTGAGAGTTATTTGCTTAAAGCTAATAACCAAACTTCATAGACAATTTCTCATTTCCATGTACTTAGAAGAAAAGAAAAATCAACAATTGGTATTTTCTAATCCCTGTTTAAATACTCAGCCAAGATTACTCAGAGATTTAGCTAGACATGCTAAATGAATACGGCAGAAACAAGGCCCAACTGAATTGAATTTGAACAGCTGCCTGTGGTGTCTAGACCATAAATGATACTGTATTTCAAAAACAAAATGCTTAATGGTTAAGTATTTCCAGGGCCCAAGATAGAAGCATAAAGTGAACTCATTTCTCTGTAGGCTATTGGAGTTCCCCAGATATTTTTAAACACCTGTTTCAAGGATATATTTTTTTGTGTTTAAATGGTAAACAGATTCAAATCAAGGAATAAGGTCACTATTACATGGGTTGAATTCCTAAACTGACATGTATAGGAGAGTAATCGGTAAGGGTAGAAATTTTTTTTTCCTAGAGAAAGTAGTCCAAATGCAATTTAATAAAAGGCAGATGGCAAATCGGAGAGAGTTTAGTATTATAGAATATATGCAGTTCATTTTTTAAAAACTATTTGTAAACACCCGATCAAGTATGATATTTATACTTCAAACCACTGAGATTAATACAAAGCAGAACAGTTTACAGACAATTCTGCTCCTTGTGATAAAGATTTCCATCTTGGGTACAGATTAGCTCCACTGCCAGTGGCATAAGAGCTTCAGGATTCGCCAGAATCTCCTACAGTATTGTTCCTGTTCAGTCACTCAGTCGTGCCCAACACTTTGTGACCCCACGGACTGCAGCACACCAGGCTACCTTGTCCTGCACTATTTCCTGAAGTTTGCTCAAACTCATGTCCATTGAGTGGGTGATGCTATCCAACCATCTCATCCTCTGCTGCCCCCCTTCTCTTCCTGCCCTCAATCTTTTCCAGCATCAGGGTCTTTTCCAATGAGTGACTTCTTCACGTTAGGTGGCCAAAGCATTGGAGCTTCAGCTTCAGCATCAGTACACAGTATGGTCATGGCTTAAAATAGTTTCAAAGCAGACAAGACAGGTACATGTAAAAATAGAAGTAGGGTCCTTAGAGCCCCTATGGGATCTTACTCTATGCAACATGGAAGGTCACCTAAAAGTTAAGTATTTCACACATTTCTGATCCCACCAATTATAAAAAGGCATAGTGAATTTGCAGGATTTTCAAAGCAAATCAACACAGATAATTGAAGGGTTGGAAAACAAGGCTTTTGGACAAAGGCAGAAAGAGCCAGCTTTTCCCCTGTTTCCTCAGGGCAGGGATTTTGCATCCTGTTTTGCTCGAAGCGGAGCAGTGAGTAATACATAGCAGGTGAAGAGAGTCCTTTGTAAAAACCTGTTGGTTAACCTAGGAGTAAAAATGTAAAGAACATAAGAGCAGTCTTAAGGAAGGATAAGGATCGCTATTTCCTAAAAACGGTAACTGACAATTTCTGCCTCTACCCAGAAGAAAAGTTATGACAAACCTAGACAGAATATGAAAAAGCAGAGACATCACTTTGCCAACAAAGATGTGTATAGTGAAAGATATGGCTTTTCCAGTACTCATGTACATATGTGAGAGTTGGACCATAAAGAATGCTGAGCACCGAAGAATTGATGGTTTCGAACTGTGGTGCTGGAGAAGACTCTTAAGAGTCCCTTGGACAGCAAGGAGATCCAACCAGTCAATCCTAAAGGAAATCAATCCTGAATATTCATTCATTGGAAGGACTGATACTGAAGTTGAAGCTCCATATTTTGACCACCTAATGTGAAAAAGTGACTCTTTGGAAAAGACCCAGAAACTGGGGAAGGTTGAGGGCAAGAGGAGAAGGGGTCAACAGATGGTTGGGTGGCATCCCCAACTCAATGGACATGAGTTTGGGCAAACTCTGGAAGATACTGAAGGGCAGGAAAAACTTCTGTGTTGCAGTCCATGGGGTTGCAAAGAGTCGGGCACGACTTGGCCAGTTAATGACAACAACCCATGATACAGAGCAAAGATGGAAGACAAAAGCCAGTCGTGATAGGTTAGGATTCATCAACAGGGTGACCAACTTGTTCCAGTTCAATCAGGACTTTCGCAGTTTTAACAATAAAAGTCCTATCCAAGTGAGACATAAAATATCACCTGCCATATTAGTAAATTAAGGACATTGCAGTCACTGGTCATCACATTAATAAAAGTGAAACTCACTCAATCATGTCCAACTCTTTGCAACCTCATGGACTATACAGTCCTTGAAATTTTCTAAGCCAGAATACTGGAATGGGTAGCCTTTCCCCTCTTCAGAGTATCTTCCCAACTCAGGGATTGAACCCAGGTCTCCCACATTGCAGGCAGATTCTTTACCAGCTGAGCCACTGCTAAGTCGCTTCAGTCATGTCTGACTCTGTGTGACCCCATAGACGGCAGCCCACCAAGTCCCGCCATCCCTAGGATTCTCCAGGCAAGGACACTGGAGTGGGTTGCCATTTCCTTCTCCAATGCATAAAAGTGAAAAGTAAAAGTGAAGTCGCTCAGTCGTGTCCGACCCTCAGCGACCCCATGGACTGCAGCCTTCCAGGCTCCTCCATCCATGGGATTTTCCAGGCAAGAGTACTGGAGTAGGGTGCCATTGCCTTCTCTGTACACAGTGGGAAACATAAGCATACTGGAGTGAGTAGCCCATCCCTTCTCCAGTGGATCTTCCTGACCCAGGAATTGAACTGGAGTCTCCTGCATTGCAGGTGGATTTTTTTACCAACTGAGCTATCAGAGAAGCCCTGGTCATCACATTATGGCCACCCAATGGTGAACCCTAAGGGAACTCAGGACGGAAACTGAAAAATGCCCTCCATCTAGCAGTCATCAGACAGTAGTCACCCCAGATGGTACAGCCTGAGGAATCTCAGGATGAAAAAAACAAGGATGCTACCAAACCAAACTCCCAGCCACCATTTAGAATGGATAAACAACAAACTGTATAGCATAGAGAGCTATATTCAATATCCTGCTGCTGCTGCTAAGTCGCTTCAGTCGTGTCTGACTCTGTACGACCCCATAGACGGCAGCCCACCAGGCTCCCTCGTCCCTGGAATTCTCCAGGCAGGAACACTGGAGTGGGTTGCCATTTCCTTCTCCAATGCATGAAAGTGAAAAGTGAAAGTGAAGTCGCTCAGTCGTGTCCGACCCTTCGAGACCGCATGGACTGCAGTCTACCAGGCTCCTCCGTCCATGGGATTTTTCAGGCAAGAGTACTGCAGTGGGTCACCAGTGCCTTCCCCAATTCAATATCCTGAGATAAACCATAATGGGAAAGAATATAGAAAAGAAAATATATGTGTGTATAACTGAGTCATTTTGCTGCACAGCAGAAATTAACACAACATTGTAATCAACTTTACTTCAATTTTAAAAAACTTTTTTAAAAATAAATAAATACAGGACATTGGCTCCGGATAGCTAAAGAATTATTGCAATGAGCCCAAACTCTTGAATCTTTCCATACACAGAAAAGCACTAAATTCTTTCACTGGAGGTTTCTAGTTTTTTCTATAATTAACAATAATCTTTTGATGTTCCAACTGCCTGCACTTTGTTGCAAAAATTCCTATGTATTCTGGCTCCCCTCCTTGTATCCCCAGAACAGTTTTCCCAGAGTTATTTACGATGCGGTCTCCCAGGTGTGAAGTTCTAAGAATGCCCACAGAATAAAACATAACTTTCAAGTTTTCCGTTGTGCCTTTTTTTAGTTGACATGGGAAACCCCATAACTCTTGGGCTACCAGACAGTAGGTCATCCAGCACTGGAGAGGCTTAAAACAGATAAGATTCTTATCTGACAGGGAGAATGTGGGCAAATCCTACTGGAATACAAGGAAGAAAAACTAAGTGCCCTTTCATAGGGTTTCCCATGCGCAGAATTCTACCAGTGTCATTACTTAAACAATTATCAGTTATCGGGGCAATCGAAAGACAGTGATAACAATAGTACTGATTTTATTTCAACCTGTCAAAGTGAGTTTGTGCTGGCATTAGCTCATCAGAACCCCATGAAATTTGTGTTTTAACCTTGAGGAGAAGAGCTAAATTCATCCCCCCGTCATATGGAAATAAATGTGAACCCCAAAAAGGAGTATGATGATTACTTGTAGTTGCCTAACAAGCCAGTCTATGCTAGGTCCTGCTTGAGGTTGATTAGGCTAACTAAAACATGGCTGAGCAGTTAACAGCAGGGCTTGGAATCATGCAAGTCTGGAGATAAGTGCTTATTTCTGATGAAATGGCCTTGGACAAACTACAAAACTCTCTAGGCATCTGTTTCCTCACCTATAAAATGGAGATAATGTCATTACCTGGTCATAATAAGTTTATAACACTTTCTTTTAGTGAGCCTTCCTGCAAAGTGATGGTGTAATGGAACACAGGTCTATGAAATCAGAACATAATTGGGCTCAGGAATTGAGGTCTCTGGTTAAAATAGCTGACATTTTAAATATTTTCTATGTGTCAGAAATTTTCTCAGCACTTATCGTGCATCATACATTATTCTCATCCTCATTTTATAGATTAGAGAAGTATAAAAAATTTAAGTATTTTGCCTAAAATCACATACGTAAAAAGCATCAGAGTTCATATTCAGATCTTGGCAATGCAACCCCAGAACCTATACTTGTAAATACAACACTATACTGTCCCTGGTCTATTTTCAAATGACCTGTGAGGTATGCATGAATAGCATACTCTTTAGAAAGCAATAAATAAATACAATTTCTCTCAGTAAAATTTTTAATATGTTTTAGTGGCCATAAGGTCAAGGTTAAATTCTATGACAAGTACCAAAAATACTATATTTTGTTGATTACAGGACTGAACTGTTCACACTTTCAGATACAATTTGAAGTGATAAATACTTAGTACATCCAATCTAGTTTTCATCTAACCCAAAACTCACTTCTATTAGCACAATGTGTTATATGTGCTATGTGCTAAATAGTTATTGATCAATTTTTCAAACAGCCCCTGTTTGAATATTCCAGGTTCACTTCAGTTCACTTCAGTTCAGTTGCTCCTTCAGTTCAGTTGCTCCTTTGTGTCCAACTCTATGCAACCCCATAGACGGCAGCTCACCAGGCTCCCCCGTCCCTGGGACTCTCCAGACAAGTGGGTTGCCATTTCCTTCTCCAATGCATGAAAGTGAAAAGTGAAAGTGAAGTCACTCAGTCATGTCCGACTCTTAGCAACCCTATGGACTGCAGCCCACCAGGCTCCTCCGTCCATGGGATTTTCCAGGCAAGAATACTGGAGTGGGGTGCCATCACCTTCTCCAATCAAACACCTAAGATATAAAAATAATATTACACAAACACCTTCAGAAAAGAGAGAAGAAAATATTTCAGTTGTTTGGACCAGCCTGAAACCTTATATCAAAACTTGACAAAGACATTTCAAGAAGAACTACAGACAAATCCTTCAGAAACACAGATGTGAATATCCTTAACAAAATATTGGCAATGAAACCTTTGAGTATGTAAAATGGATAATACATCATGACCAAGGGTGTCGTCACTGCAATGACATAGTAATGCAAAGTTGGTTCAACATTCAATATACAATCACTGTATTTTACTATATCAACAGACCAGACAAGGAAAACCATACATACGATCTGGAATATATGCAGAGAAAGCATTTGAAAAAATTAAAAATCCATTCTTGACAAAAATTCTCAGTAACCTAAGAATAGATGGGAACTTTCTCAATGTGATAAAGGACCTTTGCAGAAAGCCTACAGTTAGTATCATAATTAGTGGGGAAATATTGACTGCTTCCCCACCTAAGATTTTGGGGCAAAGGAAAGGAAGGATGTCTGTTCTCACTACTTTTCAAACTAATTTTTAAAAAGAAGAACAAAGCTGAAGGATTTATGCTACCTAATTTCAAGAAGAACTATAAAACTACAATAATAAAGACAGTAGCTATGACATAGGATAAATAAAATAGATCACTGAAGCAAAACAGAGGGTTCATAAATAAACTCAGTCATGTGGTCAGTTGATTTTCATGAAGATGATGAGGTGATTCAAAGGAGAAAGGATAATCCTTCCAACTGGCTATCCATGTGGGAAAAAAATCACCATCACCTCTTGTACTCTAGTTTCTATTAAGAAGTCTTAAGCATACAGAAAGTCTTATTTTTGCTCCTTTACTCACAGTAGTAGTTGGTAAAATTATCTAGTTGCCCATTACCATGAGTAGAAATTTGTCATAATTTCAAAGATCATATTTTATCTCTGTATTTTTTCTTTTTAACATTTTAATGCATTTTTATTATTTTTTCAGCTTCATATTCTATTTATATATTATGTTATACATAATTATATTGTATTTCAGATAATTCCAGTATCTGAAGTCTTTGGTTTAGACTCCATCTTCAACCCCATGGACTGTAGCCCACCAGGCTCCTCTCTCCATGGGATTCTCCAGGCAAGAATATTGGAGTGAGTTGCCAATATTAGTGGGTTCCTCTCCAGAGGAAGCCCTTGAAGGCATAAATTTATTATTTTTCCTAACTCTCATCACTTGTTTCCTCTTTTTTTTTTCTAGGGGTAATAGATTTGATTTTTAAATGCTTTTCTAAAAAGAGACTAGTGTCTGCTTCTACGGGATGTAAGATTACCTTATGTATTCTGGAAGGACATTTAATTAGTGTATTAACGTGGGTTTTGTGAATTACACTAGTCACATAAAGTTAGACTCCAGGCCCATTTAAGAGTAGACACGTGCATTCATTCTGTTACTTCAGTCATGTCTGACTCTTTGTGACCCTACGGATTGTAGCCCACTAGACCCCTGTGTCAGAGAAGGCAGTGGCACCTCACTCCAGTACTTTTGCCTGGAAAATCCCATGGACAGAGGAGGCTGGTAGGCCACAGTCCATGGGGTCGCTAGGAGTCGGACACGACTGAGCGACTTCACTTTCACTTTTCACTTTCATGCACTGGAGAAGGAAATGGCAACCCACTCCAGTGTTCTTGCCTGGAGAATCTCAGGGACAGGGGAGCCTGCTGGGCTGCCATCTATGGGGTCACCCACAGTCGAACACAACTGAAGCAACTTAGCAGCAGCAGCAGCAGACCCTTGTGTCCATGGGATTCTCCAGGCACAAAAACTGGAGTGGATCTCCATTTCCTTCTCCAGGGGATCTTCCCAACCCAGGGATCAAACCCACATCTCTTATATTTCCTGCATTGGCAGGTGGGTTCTTTACCACTAGTGCCACCTGGGAAGCCCAAAAACAGAGATAGGGACAAATAAGTTTAATTTCAGCTTTGTGCAAGCAGAGATTTTTATGGCCACATTTTCACTGAAGGCATAGTCCCTTCAAGGGGCCCAAGATTCTAGGAAGGTCTTAAGTTCGACTGCTCTCCTTATAGATCCATTTGGTTTCTCCCAGCATCTGGCATTGCCATCAAAATCCTTGACTTTGACTTTTGCTGCCAAGGTAGTCTGAAATTCTTTTAACCCACCATTCTTGTTTCAGCTAGTTATTTATGCTTGCTATACTCTTTTCTCTTTTTTCTTTTCCTTAAAAGGTTCTCTTCCTTCTTTGTGATGTAAGCAGTACATTAAAAGTGGTTTGGGGGTACTTTCCTATGGTTCAATGGTTAAGAATAGACCTTGCAATGTAGGGGCCATGGGTTCGATACCTGGTCAGGGAACTAAGATCCCACGTGCCATGGAGAAACTAAGCTCAAGCACCACAACTACTGAGCTTGAGCACCACAACTAGAGAGTCTGTGCTCTGCAAGAAAAGATTCTGATGACGGACGAAACAAAGATCCCATGTGCCACAACTAAGACTTCATACAGCCAAATAAATAAATAAATACAATATTTAGGGGGGAAATGGTTTTGCTGTTGTTGGAGAAGGCAATGGCACCCCACTCCAGTACTCTTGCCTGGAAACTCCCGTGGATGGAGAAGCCTGGTAGGCTGCAGTGCATGGGGTCGCACAGAGTTGGACACAATTGAAGTGACAGCAACAGCAGCTGTTGTTGTTGCTTACAGCACCTACATAGCTTTCACTATGAGGATTCTTAGACTATGTAATCCATCCCTGGGTTTCCCAGGTGGCTCAGTGGCAAAGAATCAGCCTACCAATGCAGAAGACACAGAAGATACTGGTTCAGTCCCCGGGTCGGGAAGATCTCCTGGAGAAGGAAATGGCAACTCACTCTAGTATTCTTGCCTGGAGAATTCTATGGACAGAGGAGCCTGGCAGGCTGCAATCTGTAAAGTCGCAAAGAGTCAGAACGGTTGAGCAACTGAACACACAATCCATCCCTATTGCTGGAAGTGGGATCACATACAACGGTTCAAGTAACTTTAACACTCCTTTCAATCAACCAATCAATTAAGTCTCTCAGTCGTGTCTGACTCTTCGCGACCCCATGAACTGCAGCATGCCAGGCCTCCCTGTCCATCACCAACTCCCAGAGTCCACCCAAACCCATGACATCGAGTCAGTGACGCCATCCAAGCATCTCATCCTCTGTCATCCCCTTCTCCTCCTGCCCTCTATCTTTCCCAGCATCAGGGTCTTTTCTAATGAGTCAGCTCTTCGCAACAGGTGGCCAAAGTATTGGAGTTTCAGCTTCAACATCAGTCGTTCCAATGAACACCCAGGACTGATCTCCTTTAGGATGGACTGGTTGGATCTCCTTGCAGTCCAAGGGACTCTCAAGAGTCTTCTCCAACACCACAGTTCAAAAGCATCAATAACACTGGTTTTAACTTGGCTCTTCTCTTTACACTGATCCTTCAGAAAAACAATGGAGTGAAGCAAGTCCTGTCTTTAGATTAGACTCCTTCCAAGTGATGGTGGCTCAGACGGTAAAGCGTCTGTCTACGATGTGGGAGACCCAGGTTCGATCCCTGGGTTGGGAAGATCCCTTGGAGAAGGAAATGGCAATCCACTCCAGTACTATTGCCTGGAAAATCCCATGGACAGAGGAGCCTGGTAGGCTACAGTCCATGGGGTCGCAAAGAGTCGGACACGACTGAGCAACTTCACGTTTCAAGTGATACCACAAAGGCCTTAACATGAAGTGAGGAGGAGAAAAAGAACCCCCAAAATATTTTATGTGAAGATACCTATAGACCTCTGACAACATCTCCAAACTAGACTATTTGCAGGCTTCCACCTCAGGTTCTTCACAGATGGCGAGGCAACATTCACAGACGACTCAAGTCGACTTCATGCATGATATTCTGACTGAGAGAATTTTTCGTTTCATTTGTGAGCCGAAGTATACTTTCCTCACTACTAGTAGGAACTCCACATGATGTTTATTAGATGTCATAGCTCCTTTAAATATAAATCCTTGGTATCATTCAGTTCAGTTCAGTTGCTCAGTCGTGTTTGACTCTTTGCAACTCCATGGACTGCAGCACACTAGGCTTCCCTGTCCATCACACATTCCCAGAGTTTGCTCAAACCCTTGTCCATCAAGTCGGTGATACTCTCCAACCAGCATCATTAGTGACCCCTTTAAACACCATTGTCGTTTTTTCTATTCCAATTGCCTTTTGTGTTCCTTTCACAGAGCCAGTAGTTCACTCAACTACATAAAATTTACTAAAAGGTATTTCTTTCAGTCACTTCTAATGACTCTAATAATAAGTCAACCATGATAACTCCTGTAACTGCTTTTTAAGTAGACAAAACCAAATGCAAAATTCATCTTTCTTGTATGTCTGTTGCAATGAGATATAAGGAGAATATACAGACATCTGCTGCAGTTAGAGCAAACTGGAAAAACTCTGGAGATTAACTGTATTGGACATCAACTTGGAAATATATCAGTATTGTAAGTTTAGAAAAATGAAATCCAGAGTTGCTACCCATCTCGGTTTTGCCAATTCAAATATAAATACATGTGGTAGCAATCAGTGTCTATGGACTTTCTAGGCTACTATTAAAATGAATGCATTTATTTACAATGGTATACTTAATGCAAAACTTCTATTGTTTAAAATTCTAATTGTTAAAATATAAAGATTTAGACACTTGAAATAGGGGGTACTGGCAGAATGAAGAGGATAAAGGAGAAGGTGAGAAAAAAAATAGGAAGAATGTATGAAAATGTGAAATGTGTAAAAATGTGAAAGAAGGAAAAAGAAAAAGAGAAAGCATAAAATGGGATAAAAAGAATTTGGGGTGGGACAGAGAAGTAGTCTGAGAGTAAGAGAAATTGGAGATTGAGAATCAACAGAAACTGTATTGGCTTAGCCAAAAAGTTCACACAGGTTTTCCCACAACATCTTTCTGGTAAAAGCAGCAAAATTATGCTGAGTTCATAAGTTAGTTATCTGTATGTAAATCACCACCAACCTATTTCTGAAAATGAGGCCTTTAATCAGAGCTCCAGATTAATGTTTCCAATCACTTCCTGCACTCTCCTACTGCATGAATGAGACATCTCAAAAATCAATAGGTTTACATCAAACAACAATCTGTCCCAAACTCACTGTCCTCCTCTAAACATATATATCTAAAACCAACTGCACACAGTGTTTCTTACCAAAGTAAATAGTACACTCTACTCATCTACCAGGTCAATTATGACGAATCCTTTCTTTTTCTCTTTGTACTCGGAGAGAAAATATCTCCCAGCCTCCTTTGCAGTTAGGTAGAATCCCAGGGACAGGGGAGCCTGGTGGGCTGCCGTCTATGGGGTCGCACAGAGTCGGACACGACTGAAGCGACTTAGTAGTAGTAGTATGGCCATGTTACTGATCCTACCAAGTGAATGTGGATTAAAATGAAATATGCTACTTCCAGATCTTAAACCTTCACACTCTGTGCATTTGCCTGACAGCCAGACATGCACAGAACCCAGCAGAAGACTCAGAACCTCTAGGGTGAAGGAGGCACTAGAAGATATCAGCAGAGGTCCCTGAATGACATAGAATGAAGTCTTCCCCTAGGACAGACCCTTTGCAAACTGATATATGAGAAAGAAATACATCTTTATTATATTGAGGAGTTGAGGTTTGATGAATTATAAAGGCTTACTTTCCCAATTATTGAGTTGGCCAAAAATTTCACTCTGGTTTTTTGTAACATTTTATGGAAAAATTCAAATGAATTTTTGGCCAACCCAATAAATTGGTTTCTTGAGGAAAGGAATTCTGATAACAAACACCAAAAACACACAGCAGTGACTTACCAGTTGGAAACCAAGCAGTAAAGAAGCAGTTGTCACAAGTTCTGAAAAGATGGCAATATATGTTATACAACTGCGAAATATTTAATAAAAGAGTTGCCTGTCATCCAGACAACAACAAAATCTAAACATCTAGGAGCAGGAGCTAGAAAGCATCAGAATGCTTTGTGTTACCTGTTACTACTGGCTGCCTTAGGCAAGATATAGGTACAAGAAGGAGATGAGCCTTAAAAAGAACTACCTTATTTCAAGCAAAACTTAAAAAGAAGAAAGTACAGAAGTTTAGAAGACATCCACCGCTCCTGGATATCTAGAAACCAAACACTGAGAAAGCTTCCAACAAAAACTGTTCAGTAAAATTCCTCAGTGAAACAAAATAAATCAACCTTGATGCAAAGACTGAATAAGGGCCCTAACCTATTCCTGATGTTTATTATTGCAGAGAGCCTCAGGCTGCTTCTAATACATTAAGAGAAATAGTGAAGTGAGAAAATTATTTTTAGGGAAAAATAAAAGCAAATGTTTGTTGTTCAGTCACTAAATCACAACCCCATGAACTGCAGCATGCCAATCTTCCCTGTCCTTCACTGTCTCCCAGAATTTGCTCAAACTCATGTCCATTGAGTCGATGATGCCATCCAACCATCTCACCCTCTGTCACCCGCTTCTCTTCGTGCCTTCAATCTTTCCCAGCATCAGAGTCTTTTCCAATGAGTCAGCTCTTCACATCAGGGTGCCAAAGTATTGGAACTTCAGCATCAGTCCTTCTAATGAATAGTCAGGGTTGATTTCTTTTAGGATTCACTGATTTAATCTCCTTGCTGTCCAAGGGAATCTCAAGAGTCTTCTCCAGCACCACAATTCGAAAGCATCAGTTATTCAGCACTCGGCCTTCTTTATGGTTCAACTCTCACATCTGTACTTGACTACTGGAAAAACCATAGCTTTGACTGTACAAGCTAATCTATCCATGCTATTTTTCAAATAGTATTTGCTCTCTGTCTCTGTGTCACATTTTGGTCTCACAGTATTTCAAACTTATCATTATTATTATATTTATTATGGTGATCTGCAATCTTCAGTATTAATATTAGAATTTTTTTGGCCTTCCACAAACCATGCTCATATAAGACAGCACACTGAATCAATAAATGTTCTTGTACTATAGCTGCTCCACCAACTAGCCATTCTATCTCTCCCTCTTTTTGGACATGCCTACTCACTGAGACACAACAGTACTAAATTTAGGCCAGTTAACAACTCTTCAATGTCCTCTAAAGCATTCAAGTGAAGCTTGAAATTTGAACACTGTCCCTGACTTTAAATCTAAAGCTACAAATGATTAAGCTTAGGAAGGAAAGCATGTCCAAAGCCAAGACAGGCTGATAGCTAGGCCTCTTTCTCCAAACTGTTAGCCAAGTCGGGAATACAAAAGAAAAGTTCTCAAAGGGAATCAAAAGGGCTACTCCAGCAAACACATGAATGATAAGAAAACTAAACAGCCTTATTGCTGATATGGAGAAAGTTCTAGGGGCCTGGATAGAAGATCAAACCAGCCACAACATTCTGTTAAGCCAAAGTCTAATCCAGTGCAAGGCCCTAACTCTGTTGAATGCTATGAAGACTGAGTGAGGTGAGAGAGCTGCAGAAGAAAAGTTTGAAGCTAACAGAAGTTGAACATGAGGTGTAAAAGGAAGAAACTCTCTCTGTAATAGAAAAATGCAAGGTGAAGAGGAAGGGTTGATGTACAAGCTGCAGCAAGTTACCCAGATCTACCTAAGATAACTAATGGAGGTGGCCACCCTAAACAACAGATTTTCACCATCAATGAAACAGCCTTATATTAGAAGATGCTATCTTGGACTTTCATAGCTAGAGAGAAAAAGTTAAAGCCTGGCTTCAAAGCTTCAAACAGCAGGCTGACTCTCTTGTTAGAGGCTAATGCAGATGGTGACTTTAAGTTGAAGACAATGCTTATTTCCCATTCTAAAAGTCTCAGAGCCCTTAAGAAATATGCTAAATCTACTCTGCCTGTGGTCTATAAATGGAACAATAAAGCCTGGATTACAGCACAGCTGTTGACAACATGGTTTCCTGAATATTCGAAACCCACTGTTGAAACCTCCTGCTTATTAAAACAGTTCTTTCAGATATTACCATTACCATTCATTGACAATGCACCTCATCACCCAAGAGCTCTGATGGAAATGTACAAGGAGATTCATGTTGTTTTCATGCCTGCTAACACAACATCCATTCTGAAGCCCATGGATCAAGGAATAGTTGCAATGTTTAAGCCTTATTATTTCAGAGACACATTTTGTAAGACTATAAATGCCACAGATAGTGATTCCTCTAATGAATCTGGGCACAGTAAATTGGAAAACCCTTTGAAAAGGATTCACCACTCTAAATGCCATTAAGAATATTCACGATTCATAAGTAGATGTCAAAATATCAACATGAATAGGAGTTTGTAAGAAGTTGATTCCAACTTTCCTGGATGCTTTGAGGGGTTCAAAACTTCAGTGAAGAAAGTAACTTCAGATGTGGTAGAAACAGCAAGAGAACTAGAATTAGAAGTGGGATCTGAAAATGTGGCTTACTTGCTGTAATCTCATCATAAAACTTTAATGGATGGAGAGTTGCTTCTTGTGAATGAGCAAAGTTTGAGATGGCATCTACTCCTGATAAAGAGGCTCTGAAGATTGTTGAAATGGCAACAAAGGATTTAGAATATCATATAAACTGAGTTGATGAAGCAGCGGCAGGATTTGAGAGGGTTGACTTCCACCTTGAAAGAAGTTCTACTATGGGTGAGATACTATCAAACAGCATTACATGTGACAGAGAAATCAGCTGCGGAAGAGGAGTCCATTGATGTGGTATACTTCATTGTTGTCTTATTTTAGAAACTGCCACAGCCACCCCAAACTTCAGCAACAACCATCAGTCATCAACATCAAAGCAAGTCCCTCTACTAGCAAAAAGATGAGGACTTGCTGAAGACGCAGATGATGGTTAGCAATTTTTACCAAAAAATATTTGTTAATTAAGGTAGGTACATTTTTGAGACATAATGTTATTGCACAACAGACTCTAGTACATAGTATAAACATAACTCTTTTTGAATTAAATTAATTAATTTAATTGGAGGCTAATTACTTTATAATATTGTGGTGGTTTTTGCCATACATTGACATCAATCAGCCATGGGTGTTTAACTTTTATATACTAGAAAAACAAAAATTTCATGTGACTCCCTATATTGCAATATCCACTTTACTACAGTGGTCTGGAACTTAAACCACAATATCTCTGAAGTATGCCTTAATTTTTGAGACAGTTGTACTGACAAAGAAACTGTGAACCTGGTGTAATAATGCACATAAATTTTCAGTGAACCTTAAGATATCTTTCAAGTAAGAATGGTGTATGAAAGCTGTGCATCCTTCAAGAAAGGCAAACTCCCCACTATCCACTTCAGATGTGCTCAAGGAAGATATGGACAAGTGACAATCTCCCAGGGAACATGGGGTCTAGGGGTCATGAACCAGGGAGTTTCTCCAAGACAGAAGAATTGGGACTAATCAAGAAATTTCCCCTACCTTCAAGATAAGGGTCCATATTTCATGATGTCTATCCAGTGAATTTCTTTTTTTTCTTTTTTTTCTTTTTCTTTTCATACTGTTCATGGGGTTCTCAAGGCAAGAATACTGAAGTGGTTTGCCATTCCCTTCTCCAGTGGACCACACCCCGTCAGATCTCTCCACCATGACCCGCCCATCCTGGGTTGCCCCACGGGCATGGCTTAATTTCACTGAGTTAGACAAGGCTGTGGTCCTGGTGTGATTAGATTGACTAGTTTTCTGTGAGTATGGTTTCAGTGTATTTGCCCTCTGATGCCCTCTTGCAAGACCTACCGTCTTACTTGGGTTTCTCTTACCTTGGGCGTGGGGTAACTCTTCCCAGCTGCTCCAGCAAAGCACAGCCATCGCACCTTACCTTGGACAAGGGGTCTCTCCTCACGTCCGCCCTTCCTGACCTTGGGGGAGGGGTATCTCCTCACCGCCGCCCTTCCTGACCTCGGTTGTGGGGTAGCTCCTCTCGGCCGTGCTTAGTGCACCAGTCCTCACCGCCGTCCTTCTTCGGTCATTGGGTAGCTCCTCTGGAGAAACTCCCCAGGTCAGTAGGGGGCCCAATATGCTACTGGAGATCAGTGGAGAAATAACTCCAGAAAGAATGAAGGGATGGAACCAAAGCAGAAAGAATACCCAGCTGTAGATGTGTCTGGTGATAGAAGCAAAGTCCGATGCTGTAAAGAACAATATTGCATAGGAACCTGGAATGTCAGGTCCATGAATCAAGGCAAATTGGAAGTGGTCAAACATGAGATGGCAAGAGTGAATGTTGACATTCTAGGAATTAGCGAACTAAAATGTACTGGAATGGGTGAATTTAGCTCAGATGACCATTATATCTACTACTGCGGGCAGGAATCCCTCAGAAGAAATGGAGTGGCCATCATGGTCAACAAAAGAGTCCAAAATGCAGTACTTGGATGCAATCTCAAAAACGATAGAATGATCTCTGTTCGTTTCCAAGGCAAACCATTCAGTGTCACAGTAATCCAAGTCTATGCCCCAACCAGTAACGCTGAAGAAGCTGAAGTTGAACAGTTCTATGAAGACCTACAAGACCTTTTAGAACTAACACCCAAAAAAGATGTCCTTTTCATTATAGGGGACTGGAATGCAAAAGTAGAAAGTCAAGAAACACCTGGAGTAACAGGCAAATTTGGCCTTGGAATATGGAATGAAGCAGGGCAAAGACTAACAGAGTTTTGCCAAGAAAATGCACTGGTCATAGCAAATACCCTCTTCCAACAACACAAGAGAAGACTCTATACATGGACATCACCAGATGGTCAACACCAAAATCAGATTGATTATATTCTTTGCAGCCAAAGATGGAGAAGCTCTGTACAATCAGCAAAAACAAGACCAGGAGATGACTGTGGCTCAGACCATGAACTCCTTATTGCCAAATTCAGACTGAAATTGAAGAAAGTAGGGAAAACCACTAGACCATTCAGGTATGACCTAAATCAAATCCCTTATGATTATACAGTGGAAGTGAGAAATAGATTTAAGGGCCTAGATCTGATAGATAGAGTGCCTGATGAACTATGGAATGAGGTTCATGACATTGTACAGGATACAGGGATCAAGACCATCCCCATGGAAAAGAAATGCAAAAAAGCAAAATGGCTGTCTGGGGAGGCCTTGCAAATACCTGCGAAAAGAAGAGAAGTGAAAAGCAAAGGAGAAAAGGAAAGATAGAAACATCTGAATGCAGAGTTCCAAAGAATAGCAAGAAGAGACAAGAAAGCCTTCCTCAGCGATCAATGCAAAGAAATAGAGGAAAACAACAGAATGGGAAAGACTAAGGATCTATTCAAGAAAATCAGAGATACCAAAGAAACATTTCATGCAAAAATGGGCTCGATAAAGGACAGAAATGGTATGGACCTAACGGAAGCAGAAGATATTAAGAAGAGGTGGCAAGAATACACAGAAGAACTGTACAAAAAAGAGCTTCACGACCCAGATAATCATGATGGTGTGATCACTGACCTAGAGCCAGACATCCTGGAATGTGAAGTCAAGTGGGCCTTAGAAAGCATCACTACGAACAAAGCTAGTGGAGGTGATGGAATTCCAGTGGAGCTATTCCAAATCCTGAAAGATGATGCTGTGAAAGTGCTGCACTCAATATGCCAGCAAATTTGGAAAACTCAGCAGTGGCCACAAGATTGGAAAAGGTCAGTTTTCATCCCAATCCCAAAGAAAGGCAATGCCAAAGAGTGCTCAAACTACCGCACAATTGCACTCATCTCGCACGCTAGTAAAGTAATGCTCAAAATTCTCCAAGCCAGGCTTCAGCAATATGTGAACCGTGAACTTCCTGATGTTCAAGCTGGTTTTAGAAAAGGCAGAGGAACCAGAGATCAAGTTGCCAATATCCGTTGGATCATCGAAAAAGCAAGAGAGTTCCAGAAAAACATCTATTTCTGCTTTATTGATGATGCCAAAGCCTTTGACTGTGTAGATCACAAGAAACTGTGGCAAATTCTGAAAGAGATGGGAATACCAGACCACCTGATCTGCCTCTTGAGAAATCTGTATGCAGGTCAGGAAGCAACAGTTAGAACTGGTCATGGAACAACAGACTGGTTCCAAATAGGAAAAGGAGTACGTCAAGGCTGTATATTGTCACCATGTTTATTTAACTTATGTGCAGAGTACATCATGAGAAATGCTGGACTGAAAGAAACACAAGCTGGAATCAAGATTGCTGGGAGAAATATCAATAACCTTAGATATGCAGATGATACCACCCTTATGGCAGAAAGTGAAGAGGGGCTAAAAAGCCTCTTGATGAAAGTGAAAGTGGAAAGTGAAAAGGTTGGCTTAAAGCTCAACATTCAGAAAACGAAGATCATGGCATCTGGTCCCATCACTACATGGGAAATAGATGGGGAAACAGTGGAAACAGTGTCAGACTTTGTTTTTCTGGGGTCCAAAATCACTGCAGATGGTGACTGCAGCCATGAAATTAAAAGACGCTTACTCCTTGGAAGGAAAGTTATGACCAACCTAGATAGCATATTCAAAAGCAGAGACATTACTTTGCCAACAAAGGTTCGCCTAGTCAAGGCTATGGTCTTTCCTGTGGTCATGTATGGATGTGAGAGCTGGACTGTGAAGAAGGCTGAGCGCCGAAGAATTGATGCTTTTGAACTGTGGTGTTGGAGAAGACTCTTGAGAGTCCCTTGGACTGCAAGGAGATCCAACCAGTCCATTCTGAAGGAGATTAGCCCTGGGATTTCTTTGGAAGGAATGATGCTAAAGCTGAAACTCCAGTATTTTGGCCACCTCATGTGAAGAGTTGACTCATTGGAGAAGACTCTGATGCTGGGAGGGATTGAGGGCAGGAGGAGAAGGGGACGACAGAGGATGAGATGGCTGGATGGCATCACTGACTCGATGGATGTGAGTCTGAGTGACCTCCGGGAGTTGGTAATGGACAGGGAGGCCTGGTGTGCTGCAGTTCATGGGGTCGCAAAGAGTTGGACACGACTGTGCGACTGATCTCTGATCTGATCTGATCTTGATTTTCAATATTTTCTCCCCCCTCCTAAAAAAATTTTCTTTATTTATTTGGTCTCTATTGCACCATTATATAGCCTTTCCTGGTGGCTCAGTGGGTAAAGAATCCTCCTGCAATGCAGGAGATACAGGAGACGTGGGTTCAAACCCTGGGTCGGGAAGATCCTCTGGAGGAGGAAATGGCAATCCAGTCCAGTATTCTTTCCTGGGAAATCCCATGGACAGAGGAGCCTGGCAGGCTACTGTCCATTTGGTCACAAAGAGTCTGACATGATTGAAGCACTGAGAACTCACACACCATTGTATATGGGTGGAGAGCAGGTAGAATGTCGGTTAGTTTCCTCTTTAACTCACCAAACTACGAGAAGCCACATCTCTCACTAAAAATACTTTGGAGATTCTGCACTCTGAGCAGGATGAACGACAAGATGGGACCTTAGGTTGTTTCTCTTGCAAAAAGAATGTCTACTATTGGAGAAAGGAATACCGAAAAAGGCACTTGGTGGTTGGAAGTGCAGACTGTGCTTGTGTCTTCAGCAAAGTTTATTTTGTCCTCCTTTTGGACTTCCAGAGATACCTCATTTCCCAGTTGTTGCTGTTAGGTCATTAAGTTGTGTCTGACTCTTTGTGATCCTATGGACTGTAGCCCGCCCGGCTCCTCTGTCCTTGGGATTTCCCAAGCAAGAATACTGGAGTGGGTTGCCATTTCCTTTTCCAGGTGGTCTTCCCGACCCAGGGATTGCACACATTTCTCCTGCTTGGCAGGCAGATTCCTTATCACTGATCCACCTGGGGAGCTCTAAAATTCTATTGGGGGTTTCCCTGGTGGCTCAGTGGTAAAGAATCCACCTGTCAATGTAGGAGACATGGGTTCAATCTTCCTGGTTCAGGAAGATCCCACATGCCTCACAGCAACTAAGCCCATGTGCCACAACTATTGAGCTTGTGCGTATTTCCCAGGCTCCTTTGCCATTAGGTATGGCCATGTGAGTAAGTTCAGATCAAAGAATGTGACAGAAGCGATATATACAATCTCCATGAGTGGACTCTCAAAAGCTCCCCACAGTCCTTCACATTCTTTCTCCTTCTGTGTCAACCAGCTGGATGGAGGATCAGAGGAGGACTCTGAGGGCCTAGGGGCTTGCAGAGCCAATAAATAGAAGGTGTTTCATTCCCTGAAGGAATGATTTGAAACAGTTACACTTCCACCCACCACTACCAATGTGTACTAGACTGTGCCACGAGCCAAAAAATAAATCTTTATTGGGTCAAGTGCACTGAGATTTTCAAGTTGTTATAGCAGTTGTTGTTGTTAAGTCACTCAGTCACATCCAACTCTTTGTGACCTCACAGACTGCAGCGTACCAGGCTTCCCAGTCCTTCACTATCTCCCAGAGTTTGCTCAAATTCATGTGCATTGAGTCGGTGATGTCATCCAACCATGTCATCCTCTGTCATCCCTTCTCCTCCTACCCTCAATCTTTCCCAATATCAGGATCTTTTCCAGTGAGTCAGATTGTCACACCAAGTGACCAAAGTATTGGAGCTTCAGCATCAGTCCTTCCAATGAATAGTCAGGGTTGATTTCCTTGAATACTGAAAATGAAGCTCAGTTTTCCACTCTCTCTCACCTCTTACATGTCATTTTTATATGTCTATTTTGATGCCTAAGTGTATTTTCAAATCCTGCTCTTTCTCACTGCCTATTTTATCACAGTCTTAACTCAGGTCCTCCTAATCTTGCATCACAATTATTAACACAGTCTTTTAATGCATAACCCTATATTTCATTTCACTGCCTATACCCCCAATCATCTTGGACACTGCTTCCAGGAAATTGTCTAAAATGCAAATCTTCCTACTCTGGGTCCTTCAGTGGCTTCTAAATGCCTTCAGGGAAATTCCAAACCTCTTAACATGAACTATAAAAGCTTCCATGATTTTATCTCTGTCTACCTCTCTGGCCTCATTTCCCCCCGCTCCAGCACAAGCTCTCAGAACATCTTCCATAGAAGAGTGTTAGCTTTCCAATTATACAGCTCCTTCAAGTAAACAACCTATAGCCTGGTTGCCTGCTTGGAATGTGGATAAAAAATAGATTCCTGTTCTCATTAAATCACTCTGGAATTGTCTGCTCTATCTACTGGTACCCTCTGGTAAAGAATCCACCTGCAAGGCAGGAGACCCTGCTTCAATTCCTGGGTTGGGATGATCTTCTGGAGAAGAGATAGGCTACCACTCCAATATTCTTGGACTTTGCTAGTGGCTCATATGGTAAAGAGTCCACTTGCAATGCATGAGACCTGGGTTCAATCCCTGGGTTGGGAAGATCTCCTGGAGGAGAGCTTGGCAAACCACTCCAGTATTCTAGCCTGAAGGACCCTCATGGACAGACATGCCTGGTGGGTTACAGTCCATGGGGTCACAGAGTCAGACACGACTGAGTGACTAAGCACAGCACGGCACATCCATGGTACCTTCATTCCTCACCCCTTACTCCTCACTCTTCATCTAGTACCCCAACTTCTTTTCCTTATTACTAAATTGTTGGTCCATTTCCTATCCATGTCTTAACATCACATATATTTAGAATATTGGCAGATCCTATTTCTCCTAACACTGGTTTGACCCACTTGATTTCATCCCTCGGTGCTGTATTCCTACTGATGGTTAGCAGGCCAACAGCCTCCACTGTCCCAGCATCTACTCTCTACTCTTTCCCAAGACAACTCAGTCTCAACATTTCTTCTAGTTTTCCCACAATGGAATCATTGTCTGTGTTCCCCTCCTTCTAGGGGTTGAGAACAAGACTGAAACATGAGCTTCTTCAAACTTCCATTCTAGTGTTCATCCGCTTTACTCCATTTAGAATACGTCCTCCCACTATTTTGCCTAGAATTTTGCCTTTAAATTCCAGTTAAATCCCAATTCAACATTACCTCTTCCGTGAAACTACTTGTTCCTCAAAGTGGTTCTACCTTCTTTTCTTCATACTCCCATAGCACTCTTTAATACTCTAATTTTATCCTCATTTCAGAGTTTTGCCAAGAAAATGCACTGGTCATAGCAAATACCCTCTTCCAACAACACAAGAGAAGACTTTACACATGGACATCACCAGATGGTCAACACCGAAATCAGATCGATTATATTCTTTGCAGCCAAAGATGGAGAAGCTCTATCCAGTCAGCAAAAACAAGACCAGGAGCTGACTGTGGCTCAGACCATGAACTCCTTATTGCCAAATTCAGACTGAAATTGAAGAAAGTAGGGAAAACCACTAGATCATTCAGGTATGATCTAAATCAAATCCCTTATGATTATACAGTGGAAGTGAGAAATAGATTTAAGGGCCTAGATCTGATAGATAGAGTGCCTGATGAACTATGGAATGAGGTTCGTGACATTGTACAGGAGACAGGGATCAAGACCATCCCCATGGAAAAGAAATGCAAAAAAGCAAAATGGCTGTCTGGGGAGGCCTTGCAAATAGCTGCAAAAAGAAGAGAAGTGAAAAGCAAAGGAGAAAAGGAAAGATAGAAACATCTGAATGCAGAGTTCCAAAGAATAGCAAGAAGAGATAAGAAAGCCTTCTCCAGCGATCAATGCAAAGAAATAGAGGAAAACAACAGAATGGGAAAGACTAAGGATCTATTCAAGAAAATCAGAGATACCAAAGGAACATTTCATGCCAAGATGGGCTCAATAAAGGACAGAAATGGTGTGGACCTAACAGAAGCAGAAGATATTAAGAAGAGGTGGCAAGAATACACAGAAGAACTGTACAAAAAAAGAGCTTCACGACCCAGATAATCATGATTGTGTGATCACTGACCTAGAGCCAGACATCCTGGAATGTGAAGTCAAGTGGGCCTTAGAAAGCATCACTACGAACAAAGCTAGTGGAGGTGATGGAATTCCAGTGGAGCTATTCCAAATCCTGAAAGATGATGCTGTGAAAGTGCTGCACTCAATATGCCAGCAAATTTGGAAAACTCAGCAGTGGCCACAAGATTGGAAAAGGTCAGTTTTCATCCCGATCCCAAAGAAAGGCAATGCCAAAGAGTGCTCAAACTACCGCACAATTGCACTCATCTCGCACGCTAGTAAAGTAATGCTCAAAATTCTCCAAGCCAGGCTTCAGCAATATGTGAACCGTGAACTTCCTGATGTACAAGCTGGTTTTAGAAAAGGCAGAGGAACCAGAGATCAAATTGCCAACATCCGCTGGATCATAGAAAGAGCAAGAGAGTTCCAGAAAAACATCTATTTCTGCTTTATTGACTATGCCAAAGCCTTTGACTGTGTAGATCACAATAAACTGTGGAAAATTCTGAAAGAGATGGGAATACCAGACCACCTGATCTGCCTCTTGAGAAATCTGTATGCAGGTCAGGAAGCAACAGTTAGTCTGGTCATGGAACAACAGACTGGTTCCAAATAGGAAAAGGAGTACGTCAAGGCTGCATATTGTCACCATGTTTATTTAACTTATATGCAGAGTACATCATGAGAAATGCTGGTCTGGAGGAAACACAAGCTGGAATCAAGATTTCCGGGAGAAATATCAATAACCTCAGATATGCAGATGATACCACCCTTATGGCAGAAAGTGAAGAGGAACTCAAAAGCCTCTTGATGAAAGTGAAAGTGGAGAGTGAAAAGGTTGGCTTAAAGCTCAACATTCAGAAAACGAAGATCATGGCATCTGGTCCCATCACTACATGGGAAATAGATGGGGAAACAGTGGAAACAGTGTCAGAATTTATTTTTCTGGGCTCCAAAATCACTGCAGATGGTGACTGCAGCCATGAAATTAAAAGACGCTTACTCCTTGGAAGGAAGGTTATGACCAACCTAGATAGCATATTCAAAAGCAGAGACATCACTTTGCCAACAAAGTTTCGCCTAGTCAAGGCTATGGTCTTTCCTGTGGTCATGTATGGATGTGAGAGCTGGACTGTGAAGAAGGCTGAGCGCCGAAGAATTGATGCTTTTGAACTGTGGTGTTGGAGAAGACTCTTGAGAGTCCCTTGGACTGCAAGGAGATCCAACCGGTCCATTCTGAAGGAGATCAGACCTGGGATTTCTTTGGAGGGAATAATGCTCAAGCTGAAACTCCAGTATTTTGGCCACCTCATGCGAAGAGTTGACTCATTGGAGAAGACTCTGATGCTGGGAGGGATTGAGGGCAGGAGGAGAAGGGGACGACAGAGGATGAGATGGCTGGATGGCATCACTGACTCGATGAATGTGGGTCTGAGTGACCTCCGAGAGCTGGTGATGGATAGGGAGGCCTGGCGTGCTGCAGTTCATGGGGTCGCAAAGAGTCGGACACGACTGAGCAATTGATCTGATCTGATTGTATTTCAATATTTTGTTTTCTGTTCATCTCTGTCTAGAGTGTACATTGAGGATGGAGCTTTATCTTCTTCATTCTTATTTGCATCATCCCTAGCATAAGGCAAGTATGTTTCTTGAGTAACTAGAGTAAAACAATCATTAATCCCCAAAAGACAGTTGAGGAAGAACAAAAACAGTGGGATTCAGCTTGTCAGCATGGAGTACCAAAAACACACTAAATTGGGTCAAAAGTCCTGAGTCATTCATGATCTCCAAGAGAATTGAGCAAAGCATCTTAACTTGACTAGATTAACTTGAAGGATTTTCCAACTCCAAATTCTAGATATAACCCAGACATATTCTTCCCATGCCAGAAGTAGCAGGGGATGGGGACACGTAGAACAATTTATCACAAATAACACCAGACTCTGCACAGAATATCGAGTTTGGTGTATTCTAACTGTGGTCAACTTACTTTTCACAATGTCAGTAGTAGTCATATTTGGTAATCAGAATTTTATTTACTATGTCTTCTCCTCCCTCTAGGAAAATGAAAACTTCTTAGTTGCCTCCTCTAACCTCTGTATTTTCATGAACAAGCCTTTTTTCATTTGGTCTGTCTGATCACCGTCCAACTTCTAAAGGAGCAAGAGCATCTTCAAAAGTTTTGCCATTTCACTGATCATTACCTCTGAATATATAAACAGAAATACATTGGTTTTAAAAATAATTATTTCTAAGTCAGAAGTTAGCTGCTTCATGAGAAATATCTTACTTGTAAGAGAAAATTGCCAATGATATTCAGCTTGGTTTAGCCCAACTTGGATAAGGAGTCCAAATCTGTCATAACTGATACTCACCCAAGCTCATACTCAAAGAGTAAGGAACATATGTATGTTATCAAGTCATTATCTTATTACTGCCACCAGTTCTGTGTGTGCTGGGCAGAAGTGTGTCTGCCTAAGCCTGAGAATGAAAGCTTAATGCCAATAGTTATCAGGCTGCTGGGAAAATGGTAAAAGCTAGACTGTGGTAAGATTAAGATTCAACTGTCTACACAAAGAAGTTTAGAAAGCTTGAGAGAAAAAAATTGGCCCTAGTGAGCAAGTAGATTTTATGCTCCTTTAACAAATTTAAAAGCTTTCATTTACACACATAAATAAATGTATCAGTTTTTCAGAAAGGCCTGACCTCTCACATGCTCAAATAAAAAAAAATTTATAGTTCTAGCTACTGATTAGTGTTAGAAGTGGATCTCAAAGTTCCCATTATAGTTAGAAATGTGTCTTGAAGTTCCCTTTAAAGTAACATAAAATTTTAAGTGTGTCTTCAATTTCTGGGGAAGAAACTTCTCTTGCTCATGTTTTATTTTAGGAAGATTTTAAAAATCAAAACAATGTTGAACATATGTAGAATGGGGATTGTGAACAGTTTCCTTTCTTTCCCACTGGGTCTTAATTACTAGGGAGCCTAGATCCTCTTTTCTCCTATATCAGCAGGGAGTTGCAGAAATGACACTAGCCAGACTGTCAGAACAAACACCAATGTGTGAGTTTCCCATGCATTTTTCTACCATTAAGCCAGAGCCAAATAAGACTGGAAATTTCTGCTCTTTTTGGCTCCATTTCCCCAAATATACACTATCTGTGGTTTAAGATACAAGTCCTATGTTTCTCTCAACTTCAAGAAAAGCCAAACACACATAAAATTCATTAGTCAGTTAAGCAAATATCTAGTGTTTTGGTGCCTAGGAATATTCAGCAACAAATGTGATAATTGATTTGGATATTTTTAGTGATCCTATTTCCATTCCTTTAAATTTAGTATCAGAGCAAAACCAACCAATACACATGCAAATTTGATACCTAAAACCTCTGCAGCAGATAGAAGTTTTATTCCTTGATTGACTCTTCAAATTCCTGAAACTAAGAAAAAAAATTTTAACACAGCATAATGATATATACAGACTGGTTCAAAACTGGAAAAGGAGTATGTCAAGGCTGTCATCCTGCTTATTTAACTTATATGCAGAGTACATCATGTGAAATGCTAGGCTGGATGACTCACAGGCTGGAACCAAGATTGCCGGGAAAAATAATAACCTCAAATATGCAGATGATACCACCCTAATGGCAGAAAGTGAAGAGGAACTAAAGGGCCTCTTGATCAAGGTGAAAGAAGAGAGTGAAAAACTGGCTTAAAACTCAACATTCAGAAAATGAAGATCATGGCATCTTGTCCCATCACTTCATGGCAAATAGATGGGGAAACAGTGGAAACAGTGTCAGACTTAATTTTGAGGGGCTCCAAAATCACTGCAGATGGTGATTGCAGCCATGAAATTAAAACATGCTTGCTCCTTGGAAGAAAAGCTATGACAAACCTAGACAGCATACTAAAAAGCAGAGACATTGCCAACAAAGGTCCATACAGCCAAAACTATGGTTTTTCCAGTGGTCGTGTATGGATGTGAAAGGTGAATCATAAAGAAGGCTGAGCACAGAAGAATTGATGCTTTTGAACTGTGGTGCTGGAGTAGACTCTTGACAGTCCCTTGGACAGAAAGGAAATCAAACTGGTCAACCCTAAAGGAAATCAACTCTGACTATGCATTGGATGGACTGATCCTGGAGCTGAGGTTCCAATACTTTGGCCACCTAATGCGAAGAGCTGACTCATTAGAAAAGACCCTGATGCTGGGAATAATTGAGGGCAAGAGAAGAAGGGGACGACAGAGGATGACATGATTGGATGGCATCACCAACTCAAGGGACTCAGGGAGATAGTGAAGACAGGGAAGCCTGATGTCCTGCAGTTCATGGGATCACAAAGAGTTTGACACGACTTAACTACTGAACTACAATAGCCGATTAACAATGCTATAATAGTTTCAGGTGAACAGCAAAGGAACTCAGCCATACATATACATGTATCCATTCCCCCTCAAACTCCCTTGCCATTCAGGCTGCCACGTAACATTGAGCAGAGTCCCCTGTGCTCTATCAGATCAGATCAGATCAGTCGCTCAGTCATGTCCAACTCTTTGCAACCTCATGAACCGCAGCACGCCAGGCCTCCCTGTCCATAACCAACTCCCGGAGGTCACTCACTATAGTAGGTCTTTATTGGTTATCCATTTTAAATAAAGCAGTGTGTACGGGTCCATCCCAAACTCCCTAACTATCCCTTTCCACCATCCTTCCCCTCTAGCAACCGTAAGATCATTCTCTAATTCTGTGAGTCTCTTCCTGAAAATAAACCTGTTAAATCTTAGTTTTTCTAACCCAGCAAAAGACTCTCAACATAAGAAATGACCTCCAAGTTAGCACCAAGTTTGGGGCAGCACCAGTAAAGCATCCTTGTAAAGTAATGATGTCAAGGACATGGCTAAGAAAGATGAAAGGGTGTGTGTACCAGGGCTTCTCAAGATCTTGAAGCCCTGCCTTTCAGATCAGCCCTGCCTTTCAGATCCTTTCTCCTAGACAGAAGGGCCTCTGAAAATCTTAGCAAGATTAATCTCAAGCATCCTGAATCTCAGAACTAGATTTTAAAATAAGAAACAAAAAAATGTTGATTTTAAAAAGAAGCATGGTCTGGCTTTGGACTGATGGGGTGGATTATAATTTGATACACATAAATCCACAAAATTTTTAAATAAATTATGTTAGTTTGAAATTAGAAATGAAAAGAAGCCTTTTAAGCCTTGAATTGGGGAGTGAGGGAAGAGGGAGAAAGCAGAATAAGAAAACTAGTCACCGAGAAATAAGGATCCTTCTTTGCGGAAAAGGAAGGCTGATTCATTGGGCAGGTCCCCAAGGCAGAGCAAGCAGCCATGGAGAATCATTCTAGGGAGAGAACTGGACCCTAATCAAGAACGTATCTGCACTATAGCTGGATTTCATCATTATTCTGACCCAGGGAATGCTTGTGTAACTTCTATTCTGTCCCACTTTTGAATTAAAATGCCTCTGGTGGTTCTCCTATGGCAATGCTACCATTTTATTCACATGTTGGGTGTTGCAGAGAGGCAGGAAGCTCATCTAGCTCATATGTCTTCAGAATTGTACTCAAGAAACTTCACCTAAGAAATGTATCCACACCTGGACCTAAATTAGCCGATCAGATCCCAGACTTCAAGCTAATGCTGCAAAAAGAGATTAAGAGGCTTTGAGATATATGAACATATAGTGTGTTTGAGGAGAAATGTAAATTATCTGTGGCCAAAAGGTGGACTGTGACAGATTAATGCTGACTGCAAATTCCTTGCTACTTTTCCCATTGAATTCTGACTGGCCTTAGTGTCCTGCTTAACCTACAGAATACATTCTAGGTGACATAGTGGGACCTCTGAGGCTAGATTATAAGAAAACTTGCAGTTTCCACCAGGGTCTATTGGAACGCGTTCTCTGAGAACTCTGAGCCATCACGTAAAATATCTGACCATCTTAAAACCACAAAGCTGTAAGAGGCATAAGAGGTCTGCAGAGACTCTGTTAGATAAGACACCATATGGACTGAAGGGCTGACGAGCTCTGGGGCACCAAATAGGGGCACAAAAAGGCCATCGTGGAAGTGAATGCTGCAGCCTGAGCTGTACCTGATGACATCATACAAAGCCATTCCCAAACTCCTCATCTACATTATTGAGAGAAAAGAAAAAAAAGAAAAGAAATGGTTCCTTCTTGGGTGGGACGGGAGTTTGGGGGAGAAAAGATACATGTATATATATGGCTGAGTCCCTCTGCTGTCCACCTGAAACTATCACAATGTTGTTAATCAGCTATTTATACCCCAATATAAAATAAAAAGTTTTTTTGATTTAAATTAAAAAAATAAACCATTTTAAAAAGAAATGGCTCCTTTAAGCCACTAAGTTGTTTTTGATTTTTAATTTGAGGATAATTGCTTTATCATATTGTGTTAGTTTCTGCCATACCTCAACATGAGTCAGGCAAAGGTATACAGATGTCCCCACCCTCTTGAACCTCCTCAACAGATATTTCTCTAAAGAAGACATGCAGATGGCTAATAAACACATGAAAAGATGCTCAACATTGTTCATTATTACGTATTAAGTGTTACGTTCATTATTATGTAGTTTTGATAGAAATGCCTATCAAAACTACAACAAGGTATCACCTCACATCAATCAGAATGGCCATCATCAAAAAAATCTACAAAAAATAAAAGCCACCCAGTTTTCATAGTTACACAGCAATAGAGAACCAGAATATTTTTCTTGCTTATTTCCCCACCATGTTCTCCCCAAATTAAAATCTTTCTATTTTAGAATCTTCCTCATTGTTTAAGCTTCTGTTATAAGACATGTACTTCTAGAATTGCCCTAATGGTCGAACTCACAGTGTTTTTTCTTTCACCTGAGATAACTCTTTAACTACAAACATGAGTACACCTTTCTAGGTTATCTTTTGAAAACATACAGCCAAAACCGAACTCATAATTCCACAGAGTACTCTGCTTTTCAACCACAGCATTTGTTGATGTTACCTGTTAGCTAGAAAATGCTACTTTTTTGATAAATGCAGATGAGATTGCTGTACTATCTTACAGTACTGGTCCAGATGATTTTTGTTATTTGGCTTAAAGACGACCAGTTTCCTCTTCCATTTGACTACTGTGACTGAAATATATTGTGAGGAAGCCCAGGTCACAGGGAGAAGTTCAATGCAGATTTTCTAGAGTACTGTCAGGCAGTGGGAGTTGACATCTTAGATGTCAACATTTCAGTGGACCCCTGACTACTGTGTCTCACATTTCCACCACCACTACCTCCATTTTGGAATAAGGATATCTGTAGCTTCTGAGGTGGTTCAGTGGGGAAGAATCCACCTGCCAAGCAGGAGACGTAAGTTCGATCAGGAAGATCCCCTGGAGAAGGAAATAGCAACCCACTCCAGTAGAGGAGCCTGGCAGGCTACAGTCCATGGGGTTGAAAAGGGTGGGACATGACTTAGTGTTGAAACAACTTAGCAGTTATCCAACACCCTTTCATGGCATGTTGATTATTGGTGGCAAATAATTTGTCTCTTTAGTTCACATATCTTCCGACCAAGAGGAATGGAACTCAAGAAGCTGTACCTCAGCAGAAACCAACACAACATTGTAAAGCCATTATCCTCTAATTAAAAAAATAAATAAATAAAGTGTTTGCCACATTTGTATGGTTTCTCCCCAGTATGAATTTGCCTATGTTTAACAAAGGTTTAACTCTGATTAAATACTTGGCCACATTCTGTACATGTTAAAAAAAAAAAAAAAAAGAACAAGCTGTACCTGATGATACACACCTACAGAGCTCATCACGCCTGGACCCCATTTTGATAGTGAGATTCTGAACCCAAGCCTGACTGAGTCTGAGACTAAAATGAAATGAGACTTTTGAAGTCTTAGAGAAGTTTATTTTGATGAAGAGATTGCTATTGTAATACCCAGAGTATTGGCTGTAGACATTTTCTAAAAATGGCGATAGTGATATTTTTAGTCATACGTGCTCTTTTAGAAATCAACATTCCTCCATCAACAATTAAGTTCTCTTTCTTTTCTCTTTGAAACTGGACTGGCTTTTATGACTGCCTGAATCCCTCTCTCTCTCAAAATGCTCACCCTTGGAAACTGGTCACTATGTTGTAAGGATGCTCAGACCACATACAGAAACGCATGTATCTACAATATTTGGCAACAGTTCTTGTCGTGGTCTCAGTCAGTCAATAGCCAGCACTAGCCATCAGAAAATGGATGGGCACATTTTCAGATGATTCTAGCCTCCAGACTTCAAGCTGCCCCAGCTGATGCCGAGTGGGAAAGAAACTATCACCACTGACCTCTGCCTGAATTACAGATTTATGAACAAGATGAATATTGTCATTGTTTTATGTCATTAAACTTTGGGAAGGAGAATTTAAAGCCTATCAAGAGGAGAATTCTTCTTCCTTTCATACCAGAAACACAAATATTCCTGTCACAACTTCTGTTTATAGAAATTATTGCATACTTGGATGAAGAAAAATTACTATGTCCTGTGAGACTGTCATACAGACTGAAGTAAGTCAGAAAGAGAAAAACAAATATCATATATTAATGCATATGTGTGGAATCTAGAAAATGATACAGATGAACCTATTTGCAGGGCAGAAATAGAAACACAGACAAAGAGAACAGGTGTACGGACACCAAGGAGGGGAGAAGAGGAGTGGGATGAACTGGGAGACTGGGATTGACACGTATATACCACTGTGTGTGAAAGAGACCACTAATGAGCCCTAGTGTATAGCACAGTACTCTGCCCAGTGCCCTGTGGGGCCAAAGAGGGAATTTACAGCAGAAATTGACACAACACTACAACCCAAATAAACACCAGGGAATTTTCTTTTTCTGTGAGGATCAGCTTCTAGACAATCCCCCAGTCCTTGCCAAAGCTGAGAGAAGCATGGCTGTATTTGAAACTACAGATGCTCCCTGTTAATTATTAAAGGCAGCGGGGTTCCTGTCTGGGTTGAAACCGAGACCCACAATATCACAGTGTACGCTCAGGCTCACCCCACTCCCCACACGGTCTACAACTACTCGAATCCTCGCCACAACGGCAAACGTATTTACTCAGCTCCTCCACAGAATTTTTACTGAGTGATGAGAATGCTAAGGGCTGTTCCATAAGCTGAGCATACATCAATAACAAATAAAATGCCATCAATAAAAAAAAATCCCATGGACCTTAACATTCTCTTTAAGAGAAACAAAATAACAGATAAATGAGAGTATGTTAGAGATTATCATGCTATGGATTAAAAAAAGCAAGGAAAAAAGGACAGAAGAACCAAGGAGAATGCAATTTTAAAATTTATTTTTATTTTTTCTTTTACTTTTTATTTTATATTGGTGTATAGCCAATTAACAGTATTGTGTTAGTTTCAGGGGAACAGCAAAGGGACTTAGCCATACATATACATGTATCCATTCTCCCCTAAACGTCCCTTCCATCCAGGCTGCCACATTACATTGAGCAGAGTGTCCTGTATTATACAGTAGGTCCTTGTTGGTTATCCATTTTAAATATAGCAGAGTCAATCCCAAATTCCCTATCAGATCAGATCAGATCAGTCGCTCAGTCGTGTCCGACTCTCCGCGACCCCATGAACCGCAGAACGCCAGGCCTCCCTGTCCATCACCAGCTCCCGGAGGTCACTCAGACTCGCATCCATCGAGTCAGTGATGCCATCCAGCCATCTCATCCTCTGTCGTCCCCTTCTCCTCCTGCCCTCAATCCCTCCCAGCATCAGAGTCTTCTCCAATGAGTCAACTCTTCGCATGAGGTGGCCAAAATACTGGAGTTTCAGCTTTAGCATCATTCCTTCCAAAGAAATCCCAGGGCTAATCTCCTTCAGAATGGACTGGTTGGATCTCCTTGCAGTCCAAGGGACTCTCAAGAGTCTTCTCCAACACCACAGTTCAAAAGCATCAATTCTTCGGCGCTCAGCCTTCTTCACAGTCCAGCTCTCACATCCATACATGACCACAGGAAAGACCATAGCCTTGACTAGGCGAACCTTTGTTGGTAAAGTAATGTCTCTGCTTTTGAATATGCTATCTAGGTTGGTCATAACTTTCCTTCCAAGGAGCAAGCGTCTTTTAATTTCTTGGCTGCAGTCACCATCTGCAGTGATTTTGGAGCCCAGAAAAACAAAGTCTGACACTGTTTCCACTGTTTCCCCATCTATTTCCCATGTAGTGATGGGACCAGATGCCATGATCTTCGTTTTCTGAATGTTGAGCTTTAAGCCAACCTTTTCACTCTCCACTTTCACTTTCATCAAGAGGCTTTTTAGCCCCTCTTCACTTTCTGCCATAAGAGTGGTGTCATCTGCATATCTGAGGTTATTGAGATTTCTCCCGGCAATCTTGATTCCAACTTGTGTTTCTTCCAGTACAGCATTTCTCATGATGTACTCTGCATATAAGTTAAATAAACATGGTGACAATATGCAGCCTTGACGTACTCCTTTTCCTATTTGGAACCAGTCTGTTGTTCCATGACCAGTTCTAACTGTTGCTTCCTGACCTACATACAGATTTCTCAAGAGGCAGATCAGGTGGTCTGGTATTCCCATCTCTTTCAGAATTTTCCACAGTTTATTGTGATCCACACAGTCAAAGGCTTTGGCATAGTCAATAAAGCAGAAATAGATGTTTTTCTGGAACTCTCTTGCTTTTTCTATGATCCAGCGGATGTTGGCAATTTGATCTCTGGTTCCTCTGCCTTTTCTAAAACCAGCTTGAACAGATGGTCAACACCAAAATCAGATCGATTATATTCTTTGCAGCCAAAGATGGAGAAGCTCTATACAATCAGCAAAAACAAGACCAGGAGCCGACTGTGGCTCGGACCATGAGCTCCTTATTGCCAAATTCAGACTGAAATTGAAGAAAGTAGAGAAAACTACTAGACCATTCAGGTATGACCTAAAGCAAATCCCTTATGATTATACAGTGGAAGTGAGAAATAGATTTAAGGGCCTAGATCTGATAGATAGAGTGCCTGATGAACTATGGAATGAGGTTCGTGACATTGTACAGGAGACAGGGATCAAGACCATCCCCATGGAAAAGAAATGCAAAAAAGCAAAATGGCTGTCTGGGGAGGCCTTGCAAATAGCTGTGAAAAGAAGAGAAGCGAAAAGCAAAGGAGAAAAGGAAAGATAGAAACATTTAAATGCAGAGTTCCAAAGAATAGCAAGAAGAGATAAGAAAGCCTTCTTCAATGATCAATGCAAAGAAATAGAGGAAGACAACAGAATGGGAAAGACTAGGGATTTCTTCAAGAAAATCAGAGATACCAAAGGAACATTTCATGCTAAGATGGGCACGATAAAGGACAGAGATGGTGTGGACCTAACAGAAGCAGAAGATATTAAGAAGAGGTGGCAAGAATACACAGAAGAACTGTACAAAAAAGAGCTTCAAGACCCAGATAATCATGATGATGTGATCACTGACCTAGAGCCAGACATCTTGGAATGTGAAGTCAAATGGGCCTTAGAAAGCATCACTACGAACAAAGCTAGTGGAGGTGATGGAATTCCAGTGGAGCTATTCCAAGTCCTGAATGATGATGCTGTGAAAGTGCTACACTCAATATGCCAGCAAATTTGGAAAACTCAGCAGTGGCCACAAGATTGGAAAAGGTCAGTTTTCATCCCAATCCCAAAGAAATTCCCTATCAGTTACCCCTATTTTTCCCCCGCCCCCAGCAACCATAAGTTCATTCCCTAAGATTGTGAGTTTGTTTCTGTTTTGTAAATAAGTTCATTTGTATCATTTCTTTTTAGATTTCACATATAAAGGATGTCATAAGACATTTCTATGAGGGAGCAATTTTAAATATGAGAAGACATTGTTGCTGTTCAGTCACTAAGTCTTATCTGACTCTCGGTGACCCCATAGACTGTAGCATGCCAGGCTCCTCTGTCCCCACTATCTCCTGGAGTTTCTGCAAATTCATGGCCATTGAGTCAGACATGAATCCTCTAGCGTCATACCTTTTTGCCTTTTCATTACTGTCCATGAGGTTCTCCAGGCAAGAGTAGTGGAGTAGGTTGCCATTTTCTTCTCCAGTGGACCACACTTTGTCAGAACTCTTCACTGGGACCTATCCATCTTGAGTGACTCTGCACAGCACTGGATCATAGCTTCACTGAGGTATGTAAGCCCCCTCCCCGTGACAAGGCTGTGATCCATGAAGGGGATGAGAAGGTGGCATAGAAGCAAAACCGTCAGAGAAGTAAGGGAGTGAGCCTATGGCTGTCGGGGACAGGGGTGGCATTCCAGAGCAAGGACCCCGAGGAAGAGGTCTGGCATTTTCCAACATCTATGGTAGATGGAGAAGCTTAGTGGAAGGGGGAGAATACCCAGGGAGTTAAAATAATCATCGGTGAGGGTTTTGCACTGTAGCCCAGCCTCAACATCATGGTGGTGAACAGTGCCAAAGCACTGATTTCAGTCTCAAATGAAGTTGCACTTGTGTAGCACTTGTATACAGTGCACGAACCCGACACTGGGCCAGCCTCCTGAAGTTCTGTGCACTGTGGGAGGTGAAGGTTGTGTAGGAAAACTGAAAGCCTGAGTCTAAGCAGCTCTACAAGAACTTCCCCAGGAGGGAGCTACACGGTAAAACACAAATAACTAGGGAACAAAATACTGCCAGGAGCCCAAGTCTTTCTTCCGAGTGACATCCCTTTTCCTTTTCTACCTAGCACCTGTGCTCTCTACGTCCACCTCACCCTCAGAAAAAAATACACATTTGTAAGCACTTTTCACTTTGAATTAATCATGCTTACTTTTGCAAAAATAGTAAAAATCACTTTTTTCCTAAACAACTTGAAAATAATGTCAATGGATGCCTCATGACCCTGGCATAGATTGGTGTTTATTTTGTACAAACAAGGACATTCTGCTACATAACTTTAATTTGTTCAGTCATGTCTGATTCTTTGTGACCCCATGAACTGCAGGATGCCAGGCTTCCCTGTCCTTCACTATCTCCCAGAGTTTGCTCAAGCTCATGTCCATTGAGTCAGGGATGCCATCCAACCACCTCATCCTCTGTCATCCCCTTCTCCTCCTGCCTTCAATCTTTCCCAGCAACAGGGTCTTTTCCAAAGAGTTGGCTCTTCTCATCAAGTGGCCAAAGTATTCGAGCTTCAGCTCCAAGTAACCACTAGTCTTCTCAAGGAATATTCAGGACTGTTTTCTTCAGGATTGACTGATTTGATCTCCTTACAGTCCAAGCAGCTCTCAAGAGTCTTCTCCCAACACCACAGTTCCAAAGCATCAATGCTTTGGCCCTCAACTTCTTTATGGTCCACCTCTCACATCCATACATGACTATTGGAAAAAAAAAAAAAAAACATAGCTTTGACCTTGACTTTATTCATCGATGGACTAGATCTGCTAATATAACTTCAATATCACCATCAAAATTATGGAAATAACATTGGTACTTATCTACATCTAATTCTTAGAACGGATTCAAATTTGACCGGTTATTGAATACTATTTCTGAAAGAACTGGGTGTTCTCTTCCTTCCCAGGTACTGCTCTGACCACCATTCTAGGCAGACACAATGTATAGTGAACAAAACAGATAAAGATCCCTGCACTTGTGGAGCTTATATTCCAGTGGATGGAAAGAGAAACACATTAAAAAAATAATAATAACTAACTTACAGAGTACATTAGATTTATACAGACAACTGCTATGCAGATAAAAGTAGAAGAGAATAAAGGGATTGGGGGTACTAGGGAGAGAAGGTTGTGACTTAAAACAGGCTCTCAAGGAGCCCAACTGACACTTTTCTCCTCAGTCTCCAGAAGATGTGAAGGAAGCCAGGCATTTTGCCATGGATGGAGTGTTCTAGGTAAGTGCCAGCAAGGTACATGAATGAAAGGTGAGCCGCAGGAGATGAGGTCAGAAAAGCAAAAGCCTTAGGTTTTTAAGAGGACTTTGTCTTTCATTAAGAGTGAAATCGGGTGAAATAAACAAGATGTGTGTGTGTGTGTGTGTGTGTGTGTGTGTGTGTGTGTGTGTGTATACAAACACAATGGACTACTACTCGGCCATTAAAAAAACCAAAATAATACCATTTGCAGCAACATGGATGGACCTAGAGATTATCATACTAAGTAAAGTCAGTCAGAGACAAACATAGTGTGATATCATTTATATGCAGAATCTAAAATATGATATAAATGAACTCATTTATGAAACAGAAACAGACTCACAGACCTAGAAAACAAATTTTTGGTTACCAAAGGGGAAAGGGAAGGTAGGATAAACTAAGAGTTTGGTATTAGCGGACACAAACTATTATATATAAAATAGATAAGTAACCAAGTCCCTATCCTATAGCATCTATAGGATGCTATATAACTATATTCAATATCTTACAATAAACCATAATGGGCATAACCGAATCACTCTACACGTGAAACTAACATGACATTGTAAGTCAACTATCACTTCAATAAAGAATAAATAGAAGGGTAAAATCAGGATCCATTGCAGAATTTTCAACCGAAGAGTGATAGGAGTGGACAGTCAGAATTACTGGCTGCAATGTTGAGAAACAAGCTGAAGGGCGAGCTATGCTAAGTGCAAGCTTATCTAGGTAAGAGATTCTTGCCTGGAAAATCCGGTGGACGGAGGAGCCTGGTAGGCTGCAGTCCATGGGGTCGCTAAGAGTCGGACACAACTAAAGTGACTTAGCAGCAGCAGCAGCAGCAGCGGGTAAGAGATTACGGTGGCATGTCAATGGCAGAGCCAGTGGATAGGGGAAAAATAATTCGACTTTGAGTATTTTCAAGATGTAAGAAAGAAAAGGTGCTTGTCTATTGGTCCAAAGGAGGAATGAGTGGTGAGCGATGGAGCGAGACCTTTAAGGTGGTAGCAGGCAAAAGGCAATCCAGACGAACCAAGGAGGGTCAGGGCCACCATGTGAGTGACCTCAATGGACACAAAGTGTGCAGCAGCCTAGTGCAGCAGAACTCCAGGGAGCTGTGGCAGAGAAACCAGACTCATGCAGCCTTTGAGAATCTTAGTGTCTGTTTGCTGAAATCAATGGCATAATTTGGCAGGTCCCCTGAGATGCGTTTTGTCCTGAATTCTGTATCAAAACTATTGATTAGCTTCCCCAGTGACAAAACCTCACTACCTCCTTGTGTTTACTGTTGTGTTTCACCTTTTCCACGTTCAGTCCACAACTGTAAAAGTACAAAGAAAAATGAAAGGCCAGAACAAATCACAGACCAGAAATGGATAACTTCATAATACACATCAGTCCCATGAAGAGTGCTCTTTGCCACCACTCAGCTTTCAGCTTCCATTCTGGGGATTCTTTCTTTGCCTTTTAAAAGATTCAAAAGCATTATTGACTTAAGGTTGTAATATGTTGGGATCTCCCCTCAGATACATTTGGCAGGTATTTATGTTTGAGGAAATCTTTTGACCTAATACCCACCTTATTAATATGGTGAGACTGTAAACTCCATGAGGTAATGTGGACATGGGTATTAACCCAAATATCTCCTGAGGCCACGTCCTCCCAACGACACAATTTTCCACTGACTTGTCCTCCACCCAACCAGAGTGGTAGACTCAGGACCTGTGTCTCCAAGGCATGTGCTCATGTACTCAGTCGCATCCCATTCTTTGAGACCCCATGGACTGTTGCCCTCCAAGCTCCTCTGTCCATGGGATTTCCCAGACAAGAATATTGGAATGGGGTTGCCATTTCCTCCTCTAGGAGATCTTCCTGACCCAGGGATCAAACACGCATCTCTTTCATCTCATGAATTATCAGGAGAATTCTTTACTACTGAGCCAGCTGAGAAGCCCAAGTGTCTACAAACATCTACCATTTAATGAAGTAGGAACAAACAAGGAGCTAAAGAAGAAGGGTAGATACTACATTTGCCTGACTCTGATTTTTCCCTTCCCCAAGAAATATTCCAAAAAGCCTCTTTGGGTATATGAACATCTTAAGAGTATCCTCAAATTTTTGATAAATTTCATTCAGTTCAGTTCAGATCAGTCACTCAGTCATGTCCGACTCTTCACAACCCCATGAATCGCAGCACATCAGGCCTCCCTGTCCACCACCAACTCCCGGAGCTCACCCAGACTCACGTCCATCGAGTCAGTGATGCCATCCAGCCATCTCATCCTCTGTCATCCCCTTCTCCTCCTGCCCCCAATCCCTCCCAGCATCAGAGTCTTCTCCAATGAGTTAACTCTTCGCATGAGGTGGCCAAGGTACTGGAGTTTCAGCTTTAGCATCATTCCTTCCAAAGAAATCCCAGGGCTTAGCTCCTTCAGAATGGACTGATTGGATCTCCTTGCAGTCCAAGGGACTCTCAAGAGTCTTCTCCAACACCACAGTTCAACATGTAAAGGGGGTAAAGCAATGGCTAAGCTGATTTATTTCCATTTTAACATTCTCCAACTAGAAACTTGTTCTCCTTTTTTTCCTCCCTCCATATCCACTCAGTCATGCAGTCCTGGGTTAACATTTCTGTTAACAGTATCCCTGGAATTCCTTTTCCATTATTAGTTAATATTTCAACTATTTGTATTGGTTTTTATTTCTATTTCTTTTACCTTCTCTTTACTCTCAGATAACAGCCGTGGTTCTAGACCAGAATTTCTATGTGTATTCTTTCCCCTTTGCCCTGGCTTCTAAATTAATCTTCCTAACACACTTTTATCAGGTCACTCGCCTGCTCTGAAGTGAAAGTGTTACTCTCTCAGTAGTGTCCGACTCTTTGCAACCCCATGGACTGTAACCGACCAGGTTCCTCTGTCCATGGCATTTCCCAAGCAAGCATACTCCAGTGGGGGTTGCCATTTCCTCCTCCAGGGAATCTTCCTCACCCAGATATTGAACCTGGGTCTCCTGCGTTGCAGATGGGTTCTTTACCACTGAGCCACCAGGGAAGCTCCCCCTGCTCTGAAACTTTCCTTAATACCCCAGTACCTACAAGATGATGCCCAAAAGCGATGCAGAGCTGCCCCCTGGTGGCCACCTGGTGATTCATGGCACTGGATTCTAGACTCAACCTAGGCTTCAGAAAACAAGTTTCTACATGGAAGATGGAACACCTTTTTATGTTCTAAAGGTGAATGGTGGGAAATTAAGAAGGTAGAAAGACTCCTTCTCTTTCACCTCTGTGGAAAAGAGCACCCATGAGGAATAACCTTATGCTCCCAAGGACATTAGTCTTCCTATATGGCTCTTTTAGAAGCTTACCATGCCCCCTAGTCCCATTGCATTTGACTAGACTTATTTCTCAACTTAGACTCAGTGACCAGAGGAGTTTGGGTTAGAGAACGTGAGCAGAAAGTCAAGAACCTATTCTACATTTTATTCCAACTATACTAAAAATTAGAGCAGATTGTCTTGAAATTTCATTGTCTATGTTTGTAAATGGTAGATACTGGTCGTGGATGGGGAGTTTTCATGTAATTCAAGAAAAATTTTCTGCATCAAGAATTCCTTGTTCTCCTGTTGGAGCAAGAATCAAAGCTATGGTTTTCCAAGTAATTATGTATGGATATGAGAGTTGAACCATAAAGAAGGCTGAGTGGCAAAGAATTGATGCTTCTGAACTGTGGTGTTGGAGAAGACTCTTGAGAGTCCCTTGGACTGCAAGGAGCTCACACCAGTCAATCTTAAAAGAAATCAACCCTGAATCTTCATTGGAAGGACTGATGCTAAAGCTCCAATACTTTGGTCACCTGATATTAACAGCCAACTCATTGGAAAAGACCCTGATGCTGAAGAAATAGAAGAAGGGAGTAGTAGAGGATGAGATGGTTAGAATCGCTGATTCAACGGATATGAATTTGAGAGGGTTCTAGGATCTGGTGGAGGACAAGGGGGCCTGGTGTGCTGCAGTCCATGGAGTCTCAAAGAGTCAGACATGACTTAGTGACTGAACAACAACATTTTAAGAGCAAATGTTTTATGACTGCTGGATAAGTTATAATTCCAAGTATTTTATAACATAAGGATTCACATATTATAAAGACAAAACATTCTTGTCCACTAAAAGAAAATTATTTTAATATATATCAATTATGACTCATACAGTGAATTTAACATTTGGAACTTTATGAAAAGTTGTGTTCTCTTTGTTTTTGAATAGCAGGGTTTTTTTTTTCCCCTGCATGTGCCTGAACATGCAAGAACGAAATCTGCCTGATTTATCTGTACTCTAAGAACATTCTCCTTTAGTCTAGAAGTGTAAACCTCAGATATTGGATCATTGCCGGCTTAAGCTCACAGATCATTGTAGAACTAAGAGTGAATCTTGTCTTAATACTGTTATTAAAATATGAGTTATGGTAGATTTAACATCTCAACTGTAAGAAACCTCAGTTGCCATTAGGACTGGAGGGTACCCATGTATTAATGATACTCAGAAAACCACAAAGAGGTCTGTGGCCACTCCCTTTGCCCTAGTGATTGGTCTAATATTTAGCAAGCATCTGCTGAATGAGGGGATGTATAGGGTACAGTAAGACAGGGGTGTGGATATTAACAAGAACTGTGTGAGGAAGTTTAGTTTTCACCCAATATCTGTCCTTCACCCTACCATATGAAGATATCAAATTGGTTTCATTCTACATGTATTTATTTTCGGTTGTGCTGGGTCTTCATTGTTGCACAATCACAGTGAGCAGAGAGTGATTCTTCACTGTGGTACATGGGCTTCTCACAGCTGTGGCTTCTCTTGTTGTCTCCAGGGCCTGAGGGCTTCAGGACCAGGGATAGAACCCATGACCCCTGTGTTGACAGGTGGATTCTTATCTACTGTACCACCAGCCAAGTCCTTCTACATGTATTTTAACAGATAAATACGTACTTTCACATGTGAATACTACTCTGTCTGGAATTTTTGGAGCACTTGTTTATCTACTAGATATTATCTGCAAGGGAAATGGATCGACACTTTTTTGAAACCATCCGAAGATAGTGGTATGTTGAGCCTGCTAGGCTGAGTATACAAGTAAACTTAAAAATCCAACTAAAATATAACTCAAGCCAAAAGAAAAAAAAAAGTAGGCGATAAAGATAGGTAGATAAAATGTGATCTCATTATAAAGGTATTGATTTAGACTCTGGTCACCTATTCTTGCCTGGAGAATCCCATGGATGGAGGAGTCTGGTGGGCTACATACAGTGAACGGGGTTGCAAAGAGTCAGACACGACTGAGCAAGCGACTTAAAAAACTTTAAAAAAAAAAAAAAAAAAAAAAAAAACACCTAACCCTGCTAGAGTAACAAGGACTGCATTTACCTACCTGCCTTAATTTTCAAAAGAAAAAAAAGCAGACAAAAATACATGAGACAACACTTTTTCAGATTGTGGACAGCAAGTAGTGTAAGACATTAAGCTTTGAGAGAAGATTAACAGGGTGAGTCCCATAAGTGGCCCAACTCACTCTTGCCTCAAGCCTCAAAAGGGTTTTTGAACACAACTGAGGGACAAGAAACCCCAACAGAGTTTGATAGAATCTGGGGCTCCTCTGGTGGCTCAGCTGGTAAAGAATCCACCTGCAATGCTGGAGACCTGGGTTCGATCCCTGGATTGGGAAGATCCCCTGGAGAAGGGAACGGCTACCATCTCCAGTATTCTGGCCTGGAGAATTCCATGGACTATTCCCTGGGATTGCAAAGAGTTGGACACCACTGAGTGACTTTCAGTTGAATAGAGGACACAGCTGCAAATGAGGAGACCAGGGCAGCTAGAATGAGCGGGGCAGAGACCTGTAGAGGAGAGAGGTGCAGAGAGGAAGAGCTCTGAAATCCACAGAGGCTTCCTGCTTGAGCCCTGAAGAGCAAGCACATAAGGAAACTACCGAGGCCAAAGAACCACCTGAAAGAAGCAGGAGGAACAACCCTGAAGTTCCCCCAGGTTTAGGAAGAGCTCCCTCCTTTTCCTGCCAACCAGAATGAAAAGACCTCATCCTACAAGGGACAAGGAGGAGAGCCTTCAAAAGGGTATTACTTGTCCATGGGATTCTCCAGGCAAGAATACTGGAGTGGGTAGCCATTCCCTTCTGCAGGGGGTCTTCCCAGCCTAGGGATCGAACCCAGGTCTCTGACATTGCAGGCGGATCCTTTACCATCTGAGCCTCCAAGGAAGCCCGTATTACCTTAGCAGTGCTGCCAAATTAGACACAGACTACAGGCTACTCTGGACCTGCCTAAGGATGCTTAAAAGCAAGCCTCAAAAGGATCAAACTGATGCCAACCACCTAATTGCACCCCAGAGCAAAGCCCAGAAACATTTAAAGTGGTACCAAAAAAATACATAAATCTGTATTCCACACCATAAAATTCACAATATTTGGCATTTAAGCAAAAGTCACTAGGCATGGAAAGAAGAAAATAGGACCTATGAGCAAAGGGGAAAAAAATTACCACAAAGAATCTTAATCATTTGGGGTAGTTTGCATGTTTCCTGGAGGGAAGGGTATAGGGGTTCCAGGGTAAGAATGTAGGATTTTAATGTTTAAAAAAAAAAAAAAATAGAAACTCAGTTGAAAGGCTTGGGTAGAAATGTAGACGTGAGATACTGTTTTTCTCAAGAGCCATTGCTCTTGAATAAGGAAGATGGGAGATCAGTTTTAAATGTGTGAACCATGGGCTTGCATATGGCAAACCATGAAGGAAAGGGTGTCTAAAAGCACCATTGTTTTTTTAATTAACATAACTTGGGAAAGAATGTTATCATAAACCAGCAAAGGAAAGTTGGAAGATGATAAGATCAACCTTGGATGTGTTGAGTGTGATATCATTGTGGGTCACAACCCATTGAAGAACAGCCATAGGAGACAAAAAAATAAAAGATGGAGAGGGCAGAGTGGATGCTGCCACCCTCTCTTCCTGCTTTCTGGGAGTCAGAAGCCCCAAGGCATGCAGCTTTGTTGCTATCCTATGCCTTGCTGAGTCCTCCAAGTTAAATCCAAAGAGGAAACCCCAGTCGACAGCACGAGGCTATGGAAAAGCTGTTTCTAAATACCCTGTAATTTGGCAGGGAATTCCCCTACAATAGGGCTCCTGGGAAAGCCTGAGAGCTGGTGACTTGCATCCTTTGCCTCAGCTTGTAGACCCAGGCTGGTGCTCACATTTCCTCTCGGGGCCCTGGTCCGAATCTCCAGGTCTTTAGCCCTTCTGGCCCGTCTGTGCGGGTTCTCTGCAGACTAGCTCCAGGCACGTCCCATCCTGCCTGGGCCTGGTGGCTCCCGCCCTCTCAACCTGGGCAGAGTGAAATTATTTCCGGTGAGGCGATTTTCCTCCCAGGGTGCATACCTCATGCTCTAATCTAGGGCCCCAGTGCCTGGCCAAGTGAGAACTAAAAAGTGAAAGTGTTAGTCACTCAGTCATGTCAGACTCTTTTGTGACCCCATGGACTGCAACCCTCTAGACGCCTCTGTCCATGGAATTTTCCAGGCAAGAATACTAGAGCGGGTTGCCATGCCCTCCTCCAAGGGATCTTCCCAACCCAGGGATCGAATCTGTGTCTCCTGCATTGCAGGCAGAGTCTTTACCATCTGAGCCACCAGGGAACCCACAGCTTGGCTAGGAGTCCACCAGACCAGTGATCTGTCGTTATTCTGGACTTCTGTTCTATTAACTCAGCTTCACCTGGTTGCTCAGTACTGAAGACTCTTTTTTGGCATGCCTTTCCCCCAAACGTTCGATGTAGTTCGCTTTCATCACTGTTCAGTCCATATTGTGGAAATAAAAAGAGCCATGATCTCCAAAGCATAGCTTCTCCTTCACAAGACTTCCTGCAGATAATACTTATATGACCTCTCAGGGTGATATCAGTCTGGGATCAGCGGGTTGTAGACGTACCTATGAGTTTCCACAGGAATCTCAGGTATTTTGTTTTGTGCATATTTAAAACTATTATTCTGAGAAGGTAGCTATAGGTTCCATCCAACTTCCAAAAGCATCTGTGGCACAAGAAAGGAGAAGAAATCCAATAACAGCAGTTGTCCCATACAGAGCTCTCGCTTCATTCATATATTTGATATAAGGACTAACTAGTGTACTTCCCTTGTGGTTCAGATGGTAAAGCATCTGCCTACAATGCAGGAGACCCGGGTTTGATCCTTGGGTAGGGAAGGTCCTCTGGAGAAGGAAATGGCAATCCACTCCAGTACTCTTGCCTGGAAAATCCCATGGATGGAGGAGCACGGTAGGCTACAGTCGATGGGGTCGCAAAGAGTCAGACACAACTGAGCGACTTCACTTCACTTCAGTAAGGCATAGGGGCTTCAGGTGGCGCAGTGGTAAAGAACCCACCTGCCAATGCAGGAGATACAGAGACTCATATTCCATCCCTGGGCCAGGAAGATGCCCTGGAGGAGGAAATGGCAACCCATTCCAGTATTCTTGCCAGGATAATCTCATGGACAGAGGAATCTGGCAGGCTATAGTCCATGGGGTCACAAAGGGTGAAATACGATTGAATGACGGGGCACAGTAACGTATAAGGTGGGAAGAATGAAGAGTAACAGGATGCCTAAGGCAGAGTCCTGGGCAGGTTCCATATACTTTGGAAGAATAAATAAACCATATACATGAAATCTATATGAAAGCTGGACAAAATCACAGTCTGTCATAGCCCCCTATTCTCTTTTCTTCATAGATCTAATAATAGTTGGCATCATCTCATCTGTTTCTACTTTCCTTGTCTGTTACTTATTGTCTATCTTTCCCACCAGAATATATCTTATTCTCTCCATTTCCAGACCTAGAACAGTGTCTAGCTCATAAAGGAAATTCAGTCAAGATGTGATGGCCATAGACATGAAGAAGTGAACAGAAAGACAAGAGCAACTCTAAGACTAAACTACATCCTGGCAGTACCATGAAAAAACAAAACAAAAACACTTGTTTTGCTCCTCATTTCTAGGTATCCATTTCTTTCTCCCCACGGAAAGCTCTCACTGAGAGAAGCCACTTATATTCTGTCTGACTCTCCTGTCCTATCGGAGAAAGCAATGGCAATCCACTCCAGTACTCTTGCCTAGAAAATCCCATGGATGGAGGAGCCTGGTAGGCTGCAGTCCATGGGGTCGCTAAGAGTCAGACACGACTGAGCGACTTCACTTTCACTTTTCACTTTCACACAATGGAGAAGGCAATGGCAACCCACTCCAGTGTTCTGGCCTGGAGAATCCCAGGGACGGCAGAGCCTGGTGGGCTGCCGTCTATGGGGTCGCACAGAGTCGGACACGACTGAAGCGACTTAGCAGCAGCAGCAGCAGCTCCTGTCCTATTCTCTGTCATCCAGGGAATTCCAGGGAATTCCCGTCACCCCATGCTGTTCTCTGTTTTCTTCCTTTGTCCTCTCCTTCCCACCCTGCTCTCCACGAGTGACCACCCTTAGCAGACAGCCCTCACCATGAGTGACCACCCTCACCAGGCAGCCACTGGAAAGGTCATTCTTCCCTCAAGCAGCTGCAGCCCCCAGAATTTCTAGTGGACAAAAATCTCCTAGCCACACATACTTGAAAGGCTAAATTAATAACACAATGCCAACAAGCACCTCTGACTTCAAAGGCGGGAAGGACCCGTGGGCCCTGGAGCTGTCAAGAAAAACTTCATGGCAAGAGTGTGACTTGAGCTGGTGCTTGAAGGATTAGGTTTCAAGGAGTTCAGACCGGTGGCCTGTTCCAGGGCAGGGCCTCATGCAGGACAGATCAGCATTTGTCGCGCTCACTGGGTGACGAGCCAGACTGCTGGAGAAGGGAATTGGAGCTACTATTTAAACAGGCCCAGAAGGATACTCAGCACTGTAGGTCCATTCACAGCTTGAGTTCAAATAAAACTGAACTCGAAATTCTCTGAGTAAACTTCATCACCTCTCAAACACTTATCCCTTCAGTACACCATGGCATATTCCTTGATTTATGAAATCTTTAGAAGGTGCTAAAGGGCCTGAAGGAAGATATTCAACTGCAACTTCCTCGGTGCCTCCCTCTCTGGGACTCTACTCTGGCAGGAACGCTAATCGTTGTTGTTGCTCAGCCACTCACTCGCGTCTGACTCTCGGTGACCCCATGAACTGCAGCACACCAGGCTTCCCTGTCCTTCACTGTCTCTTGGAGTTTGCTTAAACTCATGTCCATTGAGTCGGTGATGCCATCCATCCATCTCATCCTCTGTCGTCCCCTTCTTCTCCCGCCTTCAATCTTTCCCCACATCAGGGTCTTTTCCAGTGAGTCAGCTCTTCACATTAGGTGGCCAAAGTATGGAATGCTAGTAATGAACATTTGCCATGAAAGGTGCCCAGCAACTCTTCACACTTATTTTCTTATTATAATTCTTCATTAGAATTTTGCCTTTTAAAAATGCTTCGGGAAGGTTTTCTGTCCCTCTGACATTTCCTCAGGTTCCAGTCCCCAAAATACCCACCCGCAGGACCTCATGATACCTGAGCCTACAACCACTAGAGTCACGCTTACATTTCCAATGGGCTTACATTACCTGGGGCTTCCCAGGTGGTAAAGAACCCACCTGCCAATGCAGGAGATGTAAGAGACACAGGTTCAACCCCTGGGTTGGGAAGATCCCCTGGAGGAGGGAATGGCAATCCATTCCAGTATTCTTTCCTGATGAGTCCCATGGACAGAGGAGCCTGGCAGCCTAGTCTAGAGGGTCTCAGAGAGTCAGACACGACTGAAGCGACATAGCACACACACAGCATTGTTTGGAATGAGTGACATTGCAATGGCAAGACTGACTCAATGGACATGAGTCCGAGCAAACTCAGGGAAAGAGTGATGGACAGAGAAGCCTGGCCTGCTGCAGTTCATGGGGTCGCAAAGAGTCAGACATGACTTAGCGACTGAACAGCAACAGTCTCACAAACTGAGAGAGCACTCTGTTAGACCCAGCCCGGTCTCCTTAGATGTACAGAAGTTCCTAAAGAAAATGAGTAAGTGAAGGTTGTGGGTAGAGTAGGACAAGAGAGGATGAAGATTTCACACCATGAGAAGGGGTGAATGTGAGATGACTGGGTAATGAGGGAGCTAAATGAAGTTAGGGTCAGTGATGGAATAAATGGCCAGAGAGAAAGAGCTTGCCCCCAAGCCCAAGCTGAGTTGACTGCAGGCAGCTGTAGGTAGAACCAACCTAAGTGCTCCAAGCAACTGTTGGAGAAGTAATGAAACCAGGAGATGCCCTAGAACTCATGATCTTAGAAAATACAAAAAGGGACTTTAGCTATAAACAAGACAGAAAAATTAACCCCGCCTGATATTTCTAACATCTCAACAAAGCTCTTCTACATATACAGTAGAGAGTACAGCAGATTTCCATTCTTCCATAACCTTAGAAATCATTTCTAGGGATAATTCCCATAAGCATGCTCTCTGCAGTTTCCAAATCCTTCTTCCTTCCTCTTGGAAGCCTGTTGGCTTCTCTCCTTTCAGACCTCAGCAGCTCAGACCAGCTTCTACCTTATTCTGTGGTCTCAGCTTGGTCCCCCTGCCCCCATACCACCTTCAGCCCCAGCATAAATTCCCCACAACTCCCTCCTCCCCATCCTCTTACAGAACAACAGCTGGTTCCCAATATGAAGTCACTGGTCCCTTCTATCAGCAACTCAGCTGGCGGCATGGAAATTCACCATTCTCCCAAAGATGTGAGCTTTAAAATTAATTTCAATTCCCCAAATCAACCTCTCGGATATAATCTGTACCTCTCTCATATAGTCTGTGTATTTCTCAATTTAGTAAGGTAAACGACATATTCTCTTCAAAGGACTACCTACCCCTGATTTATGTTGATATTTGGCAGAAAACAACAAAATTCTGTAAAGCAATTATCCTTCAATTAGAAAATAAATTTAAAAAAAGAACGGACAAAAAAATTTTTTCTCAAATATGTTGGGTGTAACTCATGTTTTCTGATAAACCTTTTTGATCTTCCCTCTGTTAAAAACATTAAGTTGCTTTATGCATGAATATGTGCCGGTAGTTGGAGGTTTTTACTAGAAATTCTTTTGATCTGAATTTGAATCTCTCTGATACTTTTCAGTTTTAGAGGTCTGAGCAGTTTTGAAATGGAACGTAAAGATTCAGACTCCAGAGTCATGAGGACCTAAGATGGATCCTATCTCAACAACTTCCTAAATCTATAATTTAGCAAGATGCCTAGCTTCTCTGTTTCATAGGTTACTCTGTGATTAAATGAGAGTAAGTAATCAATTTTTGTATATATGTACAGCAACTGGCACAACAAAAGTGATCAATAAATCTGAGCACTCTTATTTAAAAAAAAAGAACTATTTGAAACTGATTATTTCCCTACCAAATTACACTCATTTTTAGCTGTTTCTACTCTGAATAAAACAAATACCTTAAGTTCTATCTTTTCCTATCCACAATAGATACCCCAATTCTGAGCATCGCCTTTTCAAAATAAAATATTAATCGTGGCTTTTCTCTCCGGACTTCTTTTTGACTGTATGCATTTCAAAGTTTCATGAAAACCTAAACAAAAACTACAGCTTCTTTCCAAAGCTGAATAGTTTGAGTTGAATCACTTGCTTCAGACAGGGATCCCAGCATAGTGAAACATGTGCTTGGCTCCTTGTCAAAAGAAAGACTGCTTTCCTGTTCCTCTCACGGCCAGTCCCTCAGCCAAACATTGATCCCTGGGGATCTGTGAAGTTTCCACATCTCACTTATTTCAGAGCTTAAGAGAAGGAATTTTTCTAAAGTATCCAGGACTAAGTGATCAGTTTGGATAAAGTGCTGTTATTTCTTTATTAGAATCATTCTCTGGGACAGCATCATTGCTTTCTTCCAAGCACCTTCATACTTTTTTGACTCTGATGCAAAGATTAATTGAATATAATAAATAGAATTAATAGAATATGATAAACTGTGAAATAAACTGTTTCCTTTCTTGTCCCACCAACAAATCTCCTTGTCCTCCCAAGTTACATCTTGTCACTCAAACCTAAAGATTCTTGCCTTAGAAATCCATCAAATCAACTATGGCATGCTGCATAGGGAAGGTGCATTCAATTAAGTCAAAACACCTTGGTTCTGTTCCAGAACCTGCTTCTAATTCTGCAGTTCTAATTCCACTGGGTCCCAGTTTCCTCATTAGTAAAATGAGTAAGGCAAGCTATGATTACCACACTCTTTGCAAAATTCATTATTCATTCATTCAGTATTTAGGGAAAACCTGCAATGCCTACAATGGAGATATAAAATGCCTCCAGGAGCCCACGGAGCAAATGAGATGGAGAAACAATATCCACAGAGGAAAAGGAACTTGGAAGATACATATGGAAGAAATGTTCCCTAAATGTTCCTGGAGATGGGAGTGGGGCAGGGGAGTGCAATAGAGAGGTCCAGTTGGACAGGGACTCGGGGAGATAGAGGTGGTCTGGCAAACAGAAAGGACAGGATGAGGGGCTGAGGATGGGGAGAATGCCAAACACAGAGAACAGACAACAAGACAATATACTGTTAGTTCTTTAGAATTTGTGAAAACATGGCATAGGAGAAGGAATGACACTTGGGGGATGGTGGAGATGCCGGGGCTAGTTGGAACTCAGTGCCTGGTGAGGAAAGTCAATAGATGGTGAACCAGAAAGAGAAGCCGGGGCCACATTGCGTAGGAGCCCTACATGTAGCAGGGTTTCCACTTAACCCGGGTAATGGGATGCAGTGAAGGTGCTGAAGCCTGAGAGCATGGTGGCAGCTGGGTGGGGATAGACTGGTGATAGCAAGTCTGGCAGTGGCAAGATCAGTTGGGTTACTCCTGCAGAACCTAACCAAGAGAAAAGGCAGACCCAAGATAAGGAAGTGGGAGTGAGGATGCAGAAGAGGGGCCATATATGACAGACATTTCTGACCATTAAATATGGGTGGAGAGAGGAAACTGAGACCATTGGATGTTGGTCCCACTCATTAAGATGACATGTGAAGGTAGAGGAGCTGTTATGAAGGCAAGATGAGATGTTCAACTGGGGCTGTGTGGTGCCTAAAGTGTCTTGAGAGTGTGCAGATGGAGCTTTCTATCAGGCAGTTACAGTCAGGTCTGGAGTTCAGGAAATGGGTCAAGACTTGGAGGTTAAAGACTTGTGATTGCCAAGGGGGAGGAGAGGAGGAGGTGGGATGGAGTGGGAGTTTTGGGTTACCAGATGAAAACTAGCATATATAGGATGGATCAACAACAAGGTCCTACTATAGAGCACAGAGAGCTATATTCAATATTCTGTGATAAACCATAATGGTACAGAATATTTTGTGTATATATGTGTGTATGTGTATATATGTGTGTGTGTGTATACACACACACACAAGAAAGCAGCAGAAGATGAGATGATTGGATAGCATCACCAACTCAATGGACACTAACTTGGGCAAACTCCAGAGATGGTGAGGGACAGGGAGGCTTATTGTGCTGCAGTCTATGGGGTCACAAAGAGTTGGACATGACTTAGTGACTGAACAAAAATATATGTGTGTGTTTGTGTGTAACTGAATCACTTTGCTGTACAGCAGAAATTAACACAATATTGTAAATCAACTATACTTCAATTTAAAAGAAAACTGCCCCCCTCCCAAAAAAAGACTTAGAGGTTAACATGGACATCCATAATAGCATCTAGATGGTAGAGGTGTATAGACTTTGCTTCTTTTCCCCTTAACATTTTTCTTACATCCCCTGCTAGGATTATAACCTCCAGAAATGCTTTTTAGGTTGACTGATTGCATGAGTGGTTGTGGTATTCCTACTTGTCAAAAAATCCATAGGATGGAAGGCAGCTTTCTCTTAAAACTGAGGAAGGGACCTGGACTTACAAACAGAGGGAATTCTTTTGGAAGGGAAGTAATTCCATCTTTTGGAATGGAAGTAAATCCTAAACAAAGCATCACTGTCTAATATCACATCCCAAGACCATATCCTAGAATCCTTAGAGCAAAATATCCACAGTTAAGAGTTCAGTGGATTGAGAAAAATGACAGAGGAAAAAATACAGGAAGGTAGAAGGAAGGTAGATCCGAAAGAGTACACCAATGAATGTGTGATCGAAACATGGGGATTCATTCTCTCCATTTAAACATCAAACTGTGCATTTAAAATTGGTGTCATTCGCAGATGGAGAGAAGAGACTCATGGACACAACAGGGGAAGGAGAGAGCAGGCTGAATTGAGAAAGTAGCACTGACGTATATACACTACATGTGCAAAATAGATAGCTAGTGGGAATCTGATATATAACACAGGGAGCCCAGCCTGGTGCTCTGTGATGATCTAGAGAGGTGAAATGGGAGGAGGAGGAAAGCTCAAGAGGGATGGGATATATGGCTGATTTGCATTGTTGTACAGCAGAAACCAACACACACTGTAAAGTAATTGCCCTCCAATTAAAAATAAAAAGTAACTAAATAAAAGGTACTTGATAAATTTAAAATAGTAAATAAATAAAATTGGTGTCATTTACTACATGTGTGGGGGCTTCCTTCAGCAGGTGAAGAATCTGACTGCAATGTAGCAGATGCAGGAGACACAGATTCTGTCCCTGGGTTGGGAAGATCCCCTGGAGGAGGAAATAGCAACCCACCCAGTATTCTTGTCTAGAGAATTCCATGGATAGATTCCATGCCTAGAGGAGCCTGGTGGGCTACGGTGCATGGGACAGCAAAGAGTCAGACAGGACTTAACAACCGAGCATGCGTAAGTACTTACTGTATGTGCATGTGGGGAAGTGCTGAGGACGGTGCGGTGGTTTTCAGCCTCAGTGGGACAGATGTAAGTGGTGGAAGGTGATAGATGAAGAAAAAATGGAAAGACAAGTTTCCAGCCATCTGTGCCTTTGAGGGGGAAAGTTTGAGGCTAAAGTTTAAGGTAGAGCAATAAAGGTAAAAATGGACACAAACTTCATATCCCCTGCTCATACTTGGATGGCTTCTTTTTCTAAATACATTGAAAAAGTTCATATGGCCCATAATTTAGATAATAAAATTTCTATCAGGGTTCTTCCAAGCAACCTGCCTGCTGGTAGTTAAAGTTATGAAGCCATGAAAGTGTTTTCCAAAGAAATAGATGAGTGAGATGGAAAGAGGGTAAGGATAGACCACCAAGATTGGCTCTTAAATCGCTTCAGTTAACAGACCATTTGAGAATCTGTTTATCTATGGATCTTCTCCCCTGGCGAAAAAAATGTTAACAAATTTGAGCATGGAATTTAATGGGGTTCACTGATTCCAGGATTCCAGGATACCAAGTCAAGAAGAGGAAGAGGGCACACACAAAAACAATTTCCACCCTTCCATTTTGCTATTATAAATCAGTCTTTCCAAAAGTGCTAATTGTCAGTAAAAGAAACCCTTAGGGGTTTTGTTTTGTTTTTCCTGCCATTGAGAAGCTACTACAGTGTTTCTATGCTGAAGAGAGAGACACTGAGAATTGGACAATGTTTGTACAAAACGTGTATGTCAATTATATTCCAATAAAACAATGAGTATACATTCTTTACATGAGATTCCATGCATACACAAAACATGGAAAACTACAAAGCAATTAAACTACTGATGCATGCTATACCATACATGTATACCATTATATTAAACATTATATTATGTCAAAGAAGGCACACACAAAAGACCACACATTGTATGAATCCATTAATATAATGTCCACAAAAGGGAAATTTAGAGAAACAGAAAGCAGATCAGTAATCGCCTAGGCTACTGGGAGTAGGAGCGGATCCCTCCTACAGACAGACACAAGGGAATTTAAGTCACTAAACTGAACACTTGTGGGTGAAAATTCTTTGTACAATACACCTTGATAAAGCTACTTTTCAAAAGATGTCTCCAGAGACAAACCAGCACCTGAGGATTTTCAAATGGAGCATTGATCTTTGGTAGGCATTATTTCATACTATTTGGAATTTACTTTATAAAATCCTCCTGTATCAAGTTGTGGACAATCAGATTGTTTCTTTTCAAGGAATCCTATTACATCAAGCCTCTGGACTGAAGTTACAATTGTAAAGGAGATTAGTCTAACAACTCTCTTCCATTAAGTACTCTAGAAATGGCTGTAGTAACTTCCTGTGGTCAGGAGGGAACGTGTGACTATGTGCAGCTCATGTTCCATGGGGATGACTCCTTTGTGCTACTATTCCATGGATAGTTTAAGTGGTTTGGCATAACATAAATAATCTTTTTGTCCTTGGTAAGAATTTGCTTAAGTAGAACCATCATCCTCATGCCATTAGGTTGAATTTTAGGACTTAGTCTTGTTTTGCTAGCTTTCAGTCCATTTATATTTGGCTTTCTTAGGAATTAACCACAAACCATTAGTGAAAACAATACGGAGGCCTGGAGAATCATACAGAAAGTCTGGACAAAAGCAGTCAAGGAAGTCCTCAGCAAAATTTCTCAGAAACTTTTTTCCTTGAGTTCTCCAAGGACACAGACAAATGCCTCTATTTTAAAAAATCATTAAAAAGGAAAAAAAATCTGTAACTATTTCCATGGGAAATCTCTGACCTGTCCTCAGCTTCCCCCCTCCCCTACTCCCTACTCTATGACACAACACCCCAGCAGATGCACCTGGAAAAAGGCCAAGACTGTATTAATTTTGAAAAGAAAAACAAAATTGAGTCCTGTTGTCTATAAAGAGAGGAGGGCATGGCAACTCACTCCAGTATTCTTGCCTGGAGAATCCCAGGGACAGAGGAGCCTGGTGGGCTACAGTCTATGGGGTCATAAAGAGTCAGACAAGACTGAAACGACTTTCACACACACACACACACACACGGTCTGTAAAGAAAGAGGAAATATCTAGAAGTATCTTTTAAGTACGGCTGAAGATTCTACCTCCAAGATTCTGATGAATGCAGTGGGGAGGGATGTTGGAATATTTTGGCAAAGGGGAAGACTGTCTTCAGAAGAGTCTGATATAACCCTCTGGTGGAAGAGGCAGGATATGAGGATTCTAAGTGAAGGTGAAGGGCAGCACATTTTCTCTGAAAAATCTACCTACATGCGTTTGCCCTCTGCTGTTTAGTTGCTCAGTCGTGTCCAACTCTTTGCAACCTCATGGACTGTAGCCCGCCAGGTTCCTCTGTCCATGGGATTCTCCAGGCAAGAATACTGGAGTGGGTTGCCATCTCCTTCTCCAGGGGATCTTCCTGATGTGGGGATCAAACCCACATCTCCTGCATCATGGGCGGATTCTTTACCGCTGAGCCACCTAGAAAGCCCTCATTTTCCTGTAGGAGTTAGATATTTCCTCAGTACTCCCACCATATCACTCTGAATATAGCTCCAAAGTATAAATGTTTTGGTGTTGGTCATAATGGATCGTTGTCCTTCTTCCTCTAGAGATACAACTGTGATCTAACACATGGCTCTCTCCACAGTTCCTGGCACACTGCCTTTCAAAATGTGTGTTCTAATGTATCCGATAAAACTGTAGAAAGGCTCTTATAGAAGTTTTTTATAAACAAAAGTAACTATGGAGTGAAATGAATTTATTGAAACAATTACATTGATTAACAACTCATTTTACTAGGAGGAAGAATATTATCATTCAGATTTTTCCAGCAGGGCTTCCCTGGTGGCTCAGTGGTAAAGAATCTGCCTACCAATGCAGGAGACACGGGTTCAATCCCTGGTCTGAGAAGATCCCACATGCTGCAGAGCAACTAGGCCCGAGCACCACAACTATTGAGCCTGCGCTCTAGAGCCCGCAAGCTGCACTACTGAAGCCCTCGCGCCCTAGAGCCCATCCGCAACAGCAGAGAAGCCGCTGCACTGAGAAGCCTGCGTACTACGATTAGAGTAGCCCCCACTTATCTCAACCAGACAAAAGCCTATGCAGCAATGAAGATCTAGCACACTGAAAAATAAATAAATTTTTTTTTTAGAACACATTCCAGCAGGTTTTGTGCTCAATAGCCACAAACTTGTTTTTGCAAACCAGTTGCTTATACGAATGTGCAACGTGACATTTGCCTTTATCACTAGGCGTTTCTCTAATTAATGTCATGTCAAAGAAACATTCAAGCACGCCTTCGTAATGCTCATGTAAAACTTCTTCCTGACCATTACTTTTTGTCAAACCTAAATAAAGGATTTGCTGTATGTAGTGCGCTTCATTCTTTGAATTGTGCCTTTTATCTATAGCTATTGCCACCTGTTTTGCAAACCAGCCAATCTGTTGTGATAGTTTCTCTTTAAAGATGAAAGGCACCATACCAATATTAAAAAATAGTTTGATCCTACCGAACACTTTATAATTAGATGCAATGTGCTTTTGGAAAAGCCCTATAAAATGTGCCCAATTGTGTGATAAACCATGCCTGTGAGATCATCTCTCATTCTGCATAACTCTTAACAGCATGATTTTCATAGGAAAATTGAACTCTAATGACAGAAGGTCACTAGTAAGAGAAGGAAGGGGAAAAGATGCAATCAGTTCCCAATACTTTTATAAAGCTGGTTTTCATTACACTCAAAGCATAGCAAGAGGATGTATTGATTAAATAAGTTACCACTAGTTATTTCATCACATAGTTAAACAACAGGAAAGCTAGACCTAAAAGCAACTGATACAGATCTGCCCGTGAACACATAGCAGGGGAAGTGGCCACATTCCAGTCTCTGCCATTTGGTGACAACTCATTGAAAAAGAGATAAGAAACAAGAGAAATGACTGTGAACTTTCTTTATCCCAGCTAGTTAAGAGGATGTTTACTTCCACTCACCTTAATGACTACGTATCAGTAGTTTCTCCATATCTGATCTAAAGTAAACAGATCTTTTTATGATTTATTTCACTACAATTTCAGTTTTTTATGAAGACTCCACTGAGTCTGAAGCCTGGAAAGATGTGAATGGTCCTTAAGGGGAGCTCAAATGCCCAAGCAGAAAGACAGCATGGTTCATTGTTCAAACACCTTTTTCCTTAAGTGATCCACAGTGATGGCAGGAGAGAAAATGATGTGTCTTAGACCTGGCTAAAGTTAAACATGCTTTAATAAAGAACCTGGGAGAGGACTTCCTTGGTGGTCCAATGTTGAGTCTGTCTTCCAATGCAAGGGAAGCAGGTTTGATCCTTGGTAGGGAAACTAAGATCCACATGCCTCAAGGCAACTACTGAGGCTGCGTGCCACAACTAAGACATGATGTGGCCATAAACAAATAAACACATACAGTTTTTTAAAGAGACACTACAAGAGAGGAACTCAAAAGAATGCTTGAAAAGCTTTCTTGGAGAAACTCAACCAATTCTACTCATTTGTTAGCTATCTCAGAAGAAAAAAAGTGGGGAAATCTACAATTGTAAGTCATTAAATCTTCTAAAACAAAATGGTTGACTATAACCCAAAGTGTTTAATTAAATGATTTTGTTTTTTTTTATTTATTAAATGACTGCTTTTAAATCCATATTTCAAGGTATGTAGAATTTATATGCTTCTTTTCCTAAATGTACTTTTGGAGAACTATTTGATGCAAAGGGGATATGAGACACTTTTTACCAAATCTTGTGTTTTGACAGGTAAAGATAAACCTAAATTTATTCTAAACTCAGAATAAATTCAGTCTTCCCAGGTGGCACTAGTGGTAAAGAACCAACCAGCAAATGCAGGAGACACAGGTTCGATCCCTGGGTTGGGAAGATCCCCTGAAGGAGGGCATGGCAACCTACTCCAGCATTCTTGCCTGGGAAAATCCTATAGACAGAAGAGCCTGGTGGGCTACAGTCCATGGGGTCACAAAGAGTAAGACACTACTGAAGCAATTTAGCATGCATGCACGCACTGAATAAATTCACTTAAAACTGGATTTTGCTCATGGCCAAATGATTTCCTCATCCCTTGAGTTGATATTTTAATTCCATAAAAGAGCTGTGAGGTTGTAAATTGCTGCAGCTTTTGCTGCTGCTAAGTCGCTTCAGTCGTGCCTGACTCTGTGCGACCCCATAGACGGCAGCCCACCAGGCTCCCCCTTCCCTGGGATTCGCCAAGCAAGAATACTGGAGTAGGTTGCCACTTCCTTCTCCAATGCGTGAAAGTGAAGTCGCTCAGTCATGTCCGACTCTTTGCTACCCCATGGACTGCAGCCTACGAGGCTCCTCCGCCCGTGGGATTTTCCAGGCAAGAGTACTGGAGTGGGGTGCCATTGCCTTCTCCGTGTAAATTGCAAGGCTTCCATTTATCCAGTGTGCTGCTACTTTAGAATAACCTTTTCTCTCTCTACCCTAAAAATCAGCACTGTTGTATGAGAAGCAAGCTTGGAGTGTATTAAGCAGACCAGTATCCCTGGATCATATGGTAACTCTAGTTTTCTGAGGAACATCCATAATGTTTTCCATAGCGGCTGTGCCAATTTACATTCCCACCAATAATATATCTATTTCTTCTTCATATATAAATGTTTATAATATCAATTCTACCATATTAATGTGTATTCAGTCATGTCCAACTCTTTGTGATCCCATGGACTAGCCCGCCAGGCTCCTCTGCCCATGGGATTTTCCAGGCAAGAATACTGGAGCTTGTTGCCATTTTCTTCTCCAGGGGATCTTCCCGACCCAGGGATTGAACCTGGGTCTCCTGCATTGCAGACAGATTCTTTACCATCTGAGCCACCAGGGAAGCCCCATATTAATAGTTTCTAGTAATTGATATTCACTCTTTCTCCTATTTCCTAAGCTACCAAAGTCTAGCCCTTAAAATATGTACTTGGTCAAGCTTCTCCAAAAATCACTCCTTACAAAATGAAGTTTACTAGATATTCCAAAATAAGACTCAGTTGAAGGAATATGTGCTTAACTTCCTACCTTGCAGGAAGATGGTGGCAGTTGAGCTTGACCTGTATCACTTTTTTAATAACAGCTTGAGATAGAATTCATATACAATAAACTTCACCCGTTCAGTGTATACAGTTCAATGATTTTTAGTATATTCAGAATTGAACCAGGTACAACCATCAGCATTATCTAATTTTAGTACATTTCATCACCCCTAAAAGAATCCCTACACCCATTAGCAAGGACTCCCCACCCCTCACCACCTCTAGTCCCTAGCAGCCACCAATCTACTTTTGGTCTTAGCACTCTTGTCAAAGCACCATGTTCTTTGAACAACAAATCTGTACCAAGTAAGCTTCATTTTTCTTCTCTTCTTTTTCATGTATTTTAAATTTTCTTAACCATTTAAAATTTCTATGTTGCCTGAATTTCTCCTTGCCTGTCCATAATATTCTTGTGCCAGGATTCTTGAATTCACCTATACACTCAATGTCTTTTTATTATTATTATTATTATTCTAACTCCAAAGCTCAGAGGCAACCGCCCTTTTATTACCAAAACAGGCTCAGTGAGGAAACTGCTGCTGCTGCTGTCACTTCAGTCGTGTCCGACTCTGTGTGACCCCACAGACGGCAGCCACCAGGCTCCCCCGTCCCTGGGATTCTCCAGGCAAGAACACTGGAGTGGGTTGCCATTTCCTTCTCCAATGCAGGAAAGTGAAAAGTGAAAGTGAAGTCACTGAGTCGTGTCCGACTCTCAGCAACCCCATGGACTGGAGCCTACCAGGCTCCTCCATTCATGGGATTTTCCAGGCAAGAGTACTGGAGTGGGGTGCCATTGCCTTCTCCAGTGAAGAAACTAGTTGGTGTTTAAGAGTCTGGGATTGGAAGAGCAAGGACAGGTAGAATGAGAGTGTGCCTCGACTTCAATTTCACAAGCCACCCCCATCCCCAGCTCCATCTAGTACCTTTCCAGTTCTCAGCATCTGAAGCAATGCCTGGTGTCTGGCTCCTCTGGCATAAATCATCGCTGAGTGAAGGAAGGAATACACATATTTCTTCATGACAGGTTTACAGATTTATCCCTCCCTTAGAGCTCCCCAGTTCCCCAGTCAATAAGGAAAAAATATTCTTATTTTCCTTCAAAAATTACTTATTACATAGCATCCTGGTGCTATATGTAATGTACAGAGATATGTCAACTTGGAGTGTGTTTCCTAGATTGCAGCATTCAATGAATTCTCAGGATCCTTCTCTTTGGTGAACACCAAATTATGAGGAAGGCTTTCAATTAAACCCCCGTCAAATAATGGCTTGCACACTTTTCCCCACTGCACCTGAAAAAAAAAGCTTCATTCACAAGCATCTGTTCTCTCATTCATGTTTCTTGGCATCTCTTTTCTAGCTCACCCCAAGACTGTCTCCTTTATTGTGTGCAGAGGATTCCAACCTCTGTGATGTTCTTCCATGCAGACAGGTGAGGGGAAGGAATAGAGGTGTGGGGGAAGGAGCCTGCAAGTCTCCACACAAACCTTCCTTTCAGTTCAAGCATGAAAATGGAGATAAAAAGCCAAACCTGCAGACACACTGAACTCGGCAGGAGCCAAGAGTTACCTTTGAGATTGGCAGTTCCAAAAGGCATCAACAGGAATCCTTCTGGTAATTACCAGTTGGGAAATGTCATGCCATTGATTGTGACAGACACGAAGCAGCTGCGCTTTGTTGAGGGCGAACAGGGGCCGGGCCTGAGCAGTAACAACAGCGGGCCAGCTGCGGCCTGTGCCCTACTTCCTCCCCACAAACCTCTCTCCCTCTGCGCTTGCCAAGCACGGCAGCGATTAATCACCCTGGAGAAGTGGATCTAACACGGCTGCAATTGCCTGTTGAAGATTAACTGAGTCTATCGTATTTCCAGCCAGATTCAGGGGCTGGGGGTGGGGTGGAGGTGAAGAGTCTTTTTATCAGGGAAAGATTCTCAGTCAAAAGAACTGCAAAGATCTCAAGCAAAGATTAATTGCAAAGATCTCATTCCCATTCCGACTGAAATTTAGACTCTTCTAGCCAGAAATCCTGATTCTTGAGTGAGAGACACAGAAAGGACACACATATTTGCCTTGGTGAATTCCTGGTGTGGAATCAGAGGTGAACAGTGCAAGCTAATACAGGTGGCCCTGTAGCCTAAGTTGTTGTGCAAAGATCCATTTGTACATATTCTGCCTATTGTTTGTATAAACAGTTCTTCTGCACCAATGCCCTTGTTTCCTGGGTGAATTGCAGTCTAGGTCAGGGATCCTGGGCCACCAGCCTCACCCTCAGGGGAAAGCGGATCTCCCATTGAAGGGCTACCCTCCTCCTTCTGAGAAAGCTGCTGCCTCTGAAAGTCACAGGGCCTGGGCAGGGGAGCTGCTCAGGTCACACAGTGCAAAACCAGAGGCTGCCAGGGAGATGCGTGGAACTCACTCACCCCATATGCCTGAGGTGGAAAGTTTGCATGACCCCAGTTCTGGCTTCTGGGTGACAAGTAACAGGCATCACCTCAGGTAGCTCTGGAATTCCCTTGCTTTTTTGTCTATGATCCAACAGATGTTGGCAATTTGATCTCTGGTTCTTCTGCCTTTTCTAAATCCAGCTTGTACATCTGGAAGTTCTCGGTTCACCTATTATTGAAGCCTAGCTTGAAGGATTTTGAGCATTATCTTGATAATGAAGGTTGAGCGCCCAAGAATTGATGTTTTCGAACTGTAGTGCTGGAGAAGACTCTAAGAGAATCCCATGAATAGCAAGATCAAACCAGTCAATCCTAGTGGAAATTGACACAGAATATTCTTTGAAAGGACTGATGCTAAAGCTCCAATACTTTGGCCACCTGATGCAAAGAGCTGACTCATAGGAAAAGACTCTGATGTTGGGAAAGACTGAGGGCAGGAGGAGAAGGGGACAACAGAGGATGAGATGGTTGGATGGCATCACTGCCTCGATGCACATGATTTTGAGCATGCTCCAGGAGATGGTGAAGGACAGGGAAGCCTGTCCATGGGATTGCAAAGAGTTGGACACGACTGAGTGACTGAACAATAACAGGGTAGCTGTGATCTCAGGACCCTGAGTGGTGGGTACTGGGTAAACCCCAGGGTATCTTTATATCCATATGTAATCACTGTCCTTAAATACCCCAGCTTCAGGCCTCCTGGAAAATTTCCAGAGACTGTCATTTCACCGAGGGAAATAATCGTGTCTCCTTACTAACTTCAGAATATCTCATTTGACTGTCTGCTCATTCCTTTAAAAGTGTCATCATGGCATCATCTGCAGGCAAGCTAACTTCTATTTTAATCTGTTCATTTATGTAACATTGACTCCTGCCAAACATACTGCTGTTTTTCTTTTAAAAGCTATGTTTACATAAATACTTCTTAATAACATAAATATTTCTAAATAACATCTAAAGCATATATGGACCACCCTTAAAATAGAAGGAATCTATAGGTTTTTACATGGGCAAAGAAACCCCCAATACATTGGAAGGCAAGAAAAGCAAAGACAGAATGTTTTGAATGAGCTCTTTTCCTGAAAGATAGTCATATATAGAATAATTTGAAAGAATATGCAAGTTGTTGACAGCAGCTGTTTCTAGGAGGAAAGATTATTGAGAACTTGCACTTCCTACATTTTTTTATTCCTGTAATATCTGAAATGTTTTTTAATAGATCCTAGTACTTGGAAAAACAATTAAGATAAAAGTAAGTGCCAGGCAAAGCCAATCATTACTTGTAATTTGAGATCAGAGAATGCTTCAGGCCCTAGGGCCTCACCACTCAGAATGTGGCCCCCAGGACACCAATAGCAGGTCACCTTGGTGCTTCTTAGAAATCCTGAATTTTAGTCCCTTTTCTATGTCTATATTAACAGTCACACTTAAGTGGAGAAAGCATTGTCTGCCCATATTACTATTACCTCCTTCACCTCATGCATTTGATTCTTTTTCATAATAATGAAAATAATTTTCAGAAGTTAGAATAATATCCATAGCTATTTTATTTTATAACTTGTACTAAGAGACAAACATATTAGGAACAGATTTTTAACAATTCAATCGCAATGGTCCCGGCTCCCACTGAAAGGGAGGCACTCCTCTCTTTACTGAGACAGAAAGTCAAAACTGAATCCATGCCCTCCAGTGCCCATAGTCAAGTAAAAGAGAGAGAGGAATAAGGAGACAGATGAAAAATGTGTAAAAATGGTATGTGGAAGTTTAGTTGTTCAGTCTGTGTCCGACTCTTGTAATCCCATGGACTATACCTCACCAGGTTCCTCTGTCCATGGGATTTCCCGGGCAAGAACACTGGAGTGGGTTGCCATGTCCTTCTCCAGGGGAATCTTCCCAACCTAGGGCTCGAACCCAGGTCTCCTGCACGCAGGTGGGTCTCCTGCATTGCAGCTAAATTCTTTACCAACTGAGCCACCAGGGAAGGCTAAAAATGGTATAAACACAAGGGGGAAAGTGATAAAGAGCCACGACTAACCAAAAAGTCTATGTGCCATTTTGCTGAATAAAGAATATTCAATAATGCCTTTGCTGATCTTGCTGACATTTCACCACTCAGAAGTGGAGGGAGGATACTAACTGGACTTAATTGTGACCATTGAGGAAGGATAAGCTGGTGATGTAAAAATAAAAAGAAATTTGAGGTGGAAAAGTAACAATCTCATCTTGAGTTTATCCTATTTAGTAAGTCCCCTCCATAGGAACCTTCAAGTTGTGAACTTTCAAAGATGCAAATGTGAGTTCCAGCGCCCATATGCCAGCTATTGTACTGTGCTACTGTATTTTTCAAGGAATTTTTTTCAAGGTAAGAATAAAACTGTTGTCTTTATTTTTGTGTTAGTTTTTTATGTATCATTTGTGTGAAAAGTATTATAAACCTATAACAGTACAGTACTATATAACTGATTTTGCTAGTTGTTTATCTGGGCTGACTTTGTTGGACTTACGAACTAATTGGATTTGTGAACGTGCTCTCAGAAGAGAACTCATTCGTATATAGGAGACTTATGCTTACAACAAAAAAACAATGGGTATAGCTAGATTTTAGACACGTCACACTGATCTGAGCATCTAAGATGAATATAGTTCAATTAGAGGAGAATGTCCTAAAAGTGAATCATTTAATCTATTCATCTGCCCATCATCAAGGTTGGAGGAGGAATATTTATAAAGAGATTGGTTCTAACAAGAAGTCTCTGGAAATTTGTTAAGAAAATTTCAGAAGGTCACTTACAAACAATAAATCAGTGTGCAGATGATCGAGGTTTTTATGACACTCTCCTTTAACACATTTATACCATATTTGATCCTAAGTCCAATTAATAGGAGCTTAGATGGGTGAGTTTAAGGTGCGAACTCATAGGGAGAGATTGATCTGTTTGCTCTCTTGGGAACTGGAGACTTGGAGACTGCCAACAAGAGAAAATGACACACTATGCTGGTCATTTTCTGAAGAAAGAATATAAAAGGCTGGATAAAAATAAGGTGCTTTGAAGTACCATTACATGCATGACTTTCGCGGACAGCCCTGGAGGCTGGGACAAGAGAGGGTGCAGTGATCATTTAAGAGTCAGGGGCCGGTCGCGCCTACAAGCCTAGAGTCTACCACACATCTGGAACATTTCAATAGAGGCTGGGGAGATAAGATTGACAGCTTCATGTCAGACACAATTAGAGGAACCAGGGTTTCAATCCCTGATACGTGAGATGAAAGTGAAGTGGGACAAAAGCAGAAATAATAGCAACTCTTTAGATAAAAGTGAATAGGTCAGAGATGTTTGTGAAATAAATAAGAGAGATCCACCCAAGTCATGCGCCTTTGAACCCAGCAATGTCTTGACAACCTTCACTGACATTCCAACACTTGAGCCAGGAGAAATAGCTCAGCAGATTGGTCCATCCAAGATTCTAGTCTTTATTATTACATGTCATTTCTAAAGAGCATTATCAGAACTTGTTAGTTGATCTTTTTAATACTTAAATGAAAACATATGGAGATTGTATTTAAAATATGGTTCTCGTACATAACTCCTTTTCCCTCCAGAAAAAGATAGAAAGAGCCTCTGTTTTAATGGATAAATGGGGCTGTTCATTAAATTATTTAATATGTGGTCTATTCCTTTGGATATAACCCTCAACTTAAAAGCCCTCACATTTTTTGAAACTGGTACTATCAGACTAAAACAGTGGAATTAAAGACATTGGTTTATATTGTTTCCTTGTTCAAGTAAAGATTTGAGGCACCTTACAGAAAAAAAAACAAACATGTACGATAAAATGAACAGAATAGAAATTTAAAGAAAAATTAGAACCCGAGAGAGAAAAGAAAAAACATGATGACTGTGTGCTTTATAGTTTGCAAGATTGTTGTGAATAAGTTGCAAACTCTGCCCTGGTCTTCCTAGTAATGAATAATTATTCCCATAGTCATGAAAAAATTATTAAACCTCTGCATAGGAGATGATGCAGAAAAAGCACATGTTGTTGGTTTTCTTCTTTTTGTTAATAAATGGACAAGGTAGGGTCAACATTAATCTCTGGCCTTTTTGAAATCCTATAGCATTGACTGTGCTATTCGAAGTGTGTTCTCAGGACCAATAGCAGCAACAGCATCACTGGGAGCTTGTTAGACACGCAGACTCTGTCCTCCCCCAGACCTGCCAGATCAGAAACTGCATCTTTTTTTTAACATTTATAGAATGCATTTTATTTTGTTTTTACTTTTTATTGAAATGTAGTTGATTTACAATGTTGTGTTCATTTCACGTATACAGCAAAGTGATTCAGGTTATATACGTTTTTTTCCTTCTTTAGATTCTTTTCCATTTTATTACAAGATATCTAATATGTAGTCAGAACCTGAATTTTAACAAGATCCCCAAGTGATCCACATGCACATTAAGGCTTCAGAAAGCACAAATCAATGACATTAATGATCACATATTGTCTTGTTTTTACATAAAGGTTTAATATGTGTCCACCTAATGTTCTAGCAAACTATCAGCTGCTCAGGGCAGAAACTAGTTTATTTCTTTTTCTTCCATGACATCAAGAACATTGTAACATGAATAAAATAATTTTTAAATAAATAAATAATCCTAAGAGGAAAGAAATTAGACCAAGAAAATCAAAATCAAGGTATACAAGGTAAAATTATAGGAAGGGTTAGAGATACAAATTAGAGATACCAAGGGAACATTTCATGCAAAGATGGGCTCGATAAAGGACAGAAATGGTATGGACCTAACAGAAGCAGAAGATATTAAGAAGAGGTGGCAAGAATACAAAGAACTGTACAAAAAAGATCTTCATGACCCAGATAATCATGATGGTGTGATCACTGACCTAGAGCCAGACATCCTGGAATGTGAAGTCAAGTGGGCCTTAGAAAGCATCACTATGAACAAAGCTAGTGGAGGTAATGGAATTCCAGTTGAGCTATTTCAAGTCCTGAAAGATGATGCTGTGAAAGTGCTGCACTCGATATGCCAGCAAATTTGGAAAACTCAGCAGTGGCCACAGGACTGGAAAAGGTCAGTTTTTATTCCAATCCAAAGAAAGGCAATGCCAAAGAATGCTCAAACTCCCACACAATTGCACTCATCTCACAAGCTAGTAAAGTAATGCTCAAAATTCTCCAAGCCAGGCTTCAGCAATACGTGAACCATGAACTTCCTGATGTTCAAGCTGGTTTTAGAAAAGGCAGAGGAACCAGAGATCAAATTGCCAACATCTGCTGGATCATGGAAAAAGCAAGAGAGTTCCAGAAAAACATCTATTTCTGCTTTATTGACTATGCCAACGCCTTTGACTATGTGGATCACAATAAACTGTGGGAAATTCTGAAAGAGATGGGAATACCAGACCACCTGACCTGCCTCTTGGGAAATCTGTATGCAGGTCAGGAAGCAACAGTTACAACTGGACATGGAACAACAGACTGGTTCCAAATAGGAAAAGGAGTATGTCAAGGCTGTCTATTGTCACCCTGCTTATTTAACTTATATGCAGAGTACATCATGAGAAACGCTGGGCTGGAAGAAGCACAAGCTGGAATCAATATTGCCAGGAGAAATATCAATAACCTCAGATATACAGATGAAACCACTCTTATGGCAGAAAGTGAAGAGGAACTGAAGAGCCTCTTGATGAAAGTGAAAGTGGAGAGTGAAAAAGTTGGCTTAAAACTCAACATTCAGAAAACAAAGATCATGGCATCCGGTCCCATCACTTCATGGGAAATAGATGGGGAAACAGTGGAAACAGTGTCAGACTTTATTTTGGGGGCTCCAAAATCACTGCAGATGGTGACTGCAGCCATGAAATTAAAAGACGCTTACTCCTTGGAAGAAAATTTATGACCAACCTAGATAGCATATTCAAAAGCAGAGACATTACTTTGGCAACAAAGGTCCGTCTAGTCAAGGCTATGGTTTTTCCTGTGGTCATGTATGGATGTGAGAGTTGGACTGTGAAGAAGGCTGAGCACCAAAGAATTGATGCTTTTGAACTGTGGTGTTGGAGAAGACTCTTGAGAGTCCCTTGGACTGCAAGGAGATCCAATCGGTCCATTCTGAAGGAGATCAGCCCTGGGTATTCATTGGAAGGAATGATGCTGAAGCTGAAAGTCTAGTACTTTGGCCACCTCATGCGAAGAGTTGACTCATTGGAGAAGACTCTGATGCTGGGAGGGATTAGGGGCAAGAGGAGAAGGGGACAACAGAGGATGAGATGGCCGGATGGCATCACTGACTCGATGGACGTGAGTCTGAGTGAACTCTGGGAGTTGGTGATGAACGGGGAGGCCTGGCGTGCTGCAATTCATGGGGTCGAACAGAGTCAGACAAGACTGAGCGACTGAACTGAACTGAATTGAACTGAAGTAGTAAACTAAGTAACAACAACTAACTAAATAATAAAAAAATTATTACTTATTTGTAGCAGTGGAATAATAAAAATAAGTATTTTTATTATCGTCTTCACAGCACTATAAAGTAGTACTATTACTCTCATTTTATAAACGGGAAAATTGAGATAAAACAAATTGTTCAAATCAACCACTCGAAAGTAGGAGAACTATAGTTTAAGCATAGGCTGTCTTATTACACAAGCCACAGTTTTAGCCACAATTATCTAATGAGAACTGATACCTGGGTTTCTGACTGATATGAAACAGCAAGACCAAGTATTGAGATCAGAAAGTAGGAAAGCTCACATGGATCAAGTGATTGGCTCTGACAAGGGTTCATAAGTGACATAGCTCACATTTTTAAAGACTCTGTAAACTCACAGGCGCGCTTGGACTAATTTGAAAAGTATATTCTATCAATGGAGATAGACACAGGGAAATGAACTGGGTAATAGGACATGATGAGAAAGCTTATACATTACAGCACTCCAAACTACAAAATAGTTAATAACTATTCAACCCTAGAGATGCTTCTAAGTATAAACCATTTCCCTAGACGACATTGCCAAAGATAATTTATCCTTTATTGAGAAACTAAGGCTCCAACAGGTCAGCATGAATTAGAGGTTTCTTTGGTGACATGTGTGTTAACTTACCCATATTTTTCATGATCCACTACATTTTCTCTCTCCTATTGATGGCTATTGTAAAGAAAGAAGATAGCAAGTATGTGTGTCTATTTATATGGTAGGAAATATGTATATAAGGAGTGTCATCACAGATGAAGGTGAATGTGTAGATGGAAAGATCCATGAAAGGTGAGAGTAGTGACCTGAAAGGAAGAAGATGATAACATTCCTCCTAAAGGCTGAGATTTTTCTTTATTCCTCATAACATCCCCAGTACCTAGCAGTATATTCGGTACTTAGAAGGTATTTGATAAGTTTTATTGGATGAGTACCTACTGTGTGCTTAGTGAAGTATTCAAGAATTACCTGTTGAAATTTACAATAACATATCTAGTTTGGAGTACCAGTCTGACTAGTAATGTGATTTCAAGTTGTTTCACGCATCTACGCCTTAATTTCCTCATCTGTACAATGGGCACATAATGCTAACCTCATTAAATTATGATGATCAAGTGAAATAACATAGATATATTGCTTAGCATGGCCTATATCACATTATGTCAATAAATGTAGCTAGAAATACAAACCTTCCAGCCTCAGTTTTTACCCATGACATCTTAGCCCAGCTTATGATTTTTTGCAGATATGTAGACCAGACAGGACCATGAACTGGCTGCCTTTGAGTGGCAGAGCCGGGACCATAATAGACCTTTGATCAGGTCTAGTTCTCTTTGGCTGTAGTCTACAGTGTCACAAAGAGTTGGACATGACTTAGCAACTGAGCACGAGTCCTCCTTCATGATCATTCACAGGAGAAGGTCTTCCCTTAAGATACTGAATTGTGCGGGCATCTTTTGCCATAAGAAAGTCTGTCTTCCAGGCTCTTACACAGCCCCAGTGAATGAATGGGTTTCCCATTTAAATGACAAGGAAGATCGTACAGTGAAGTTGCAGCCACAAAGGTCAAATTCGTCATCTTTGATTTCCAAGCGGAACTGTATACACCACTTCCACTGCTGACATAGGCTGCCCGTGATTTTGTCCTCCAGGAGGTCACTTAATCAGCTATCCCAAATCCAGATTTCCTCGAAACCCTGTCCCTTTGGGTGTTTTATATTCCTTTATCTGGGCCCCAAGAGGACATACCTGGTAAACAAAGTATCTGGAAACTGAAGCCTTGTGCTGCATAGTTTCATGAATGATGAAAACAAGAGGAAATGAATCCAGTGTGTCATAAAGGAAGAATTAAGCCCTGGAGGAAGGCAGAGTTTCTGGGGTCATTCTGACTGTGACCATTTTGATGATGTTGACAAGAGGCAGTGTAGTAAAGTGGTTAGAACACTTTTAGTTATCATATGGTATCCTGAATGGAACCCTGGTATAGTAAAAGGACATTAGGTAAAAACTGAGAAAATCTCAATTGTGGACTTCACTTAACAATAACAATATTGTTTTATTATTTACAGCAAATGCATCATACTAATATAAGATATTAGGCTTCCCAGGTGGCGCTCATGGTAAAAGAACCCGCCAGCCAATGCTGGAGACATAAGAGACTCAGGTTCCATCCCTGGGTCAGGTAGATCCCACGGAGGAGGGCATGGCAACCCACTCCAGTAGTCTTGCCTGGAGAAACCCATGGACAGAGGAGACTGGCAGGCTACAGTCCATAGGGTTGCAAAGAGTTGGACCCAGCTGAAGCAACTTAGCACACACACAATATAATATGTTAATACTAGGAGAGGACTTCCCTGGTCATCCAGTGGTTGAGAATCTGCCTGCCAATACAGGTGACGTGGGTTTGATCCATGATCTGGGAAGATCCCACATGCTATGGAGCAACTAAGCCCGTGCACTGTCACTATTCAGCCTGTGCTCTAGAGCCCAGGAGCCACACTATTGAAGTCTATACACCCTAGTGCCTGTGCTCGGCACCAAAAGAAGCCACAGCAATGAGAAGCCTACAAGCTGCAACTAGAGAGCATCCCCCACCTGCTGCAACTAGAGGAGAACCTGTGCAGCAGCAAAGAGCCAGCACAGCCAAAAAGAACCAAATACATATAATTATTTTAAAAAATAATAGGGGCAACTGGATGTGAGGTATATGGGAACCCTATAATATCATCTCAATTTTTCTGTAAATCTAGAATCATTCTAAAAAGTAAACTTTTAAAACATGGGAAGAGGGAATTGATGAGGAAATAGATGAAACAGGATTTGACCCAGAAATAATAACTGTTGAAGCTGAGTCATGGGTACAGGGAGGTTCATTACACTCTTCCATCTACTTACTATGCTTGAACTTGCCCACCGAAAAAGTTTTTTTTATAACTTTCAATAAGAAAATGAGATTAAAAAATACTATTCTAGATGACATTTCCTCCACAGTTCTATTTAAACATCAGTAAACTTACCATCTAGTAAAAAAAAAATTTGGTAATAAGAAGCTTGATTTTGACAACCCAACTCAATCTAAAGCACCATTTGCTTACTAAATAAAGTCCTCTCACATAGTATTCATAGCTACCACAGACAGTAGACAGCTGTACTCTCTATGGAACTAGAGTTCTATGTATCTATAAGTTTCAATTGCTATACACCTATTTCTGGTTAAACTGACTCATATGAATATTTCCGTGTAGATTTACTCTCCAGCTTTAAGACAGTTGCTTCTTATTGCTTTGCTCTCTCCATCCACCAGGCTTGCACTTCCCTGGTGGCTCAGACAGTACGAATCTGCCTGCAATGTAGAACTGGGTTCGATCCCTGGGTCAGGAAGATCCCCCAGAGAACGGAATGGCAACCTACTCCAGTATTGTTGCCTGGACAATTCCATGGATAGAAGAGCCTGGAGGGCTATAGTCAATGGGGTTGTGAAAAGTCGGACACAACTGAGCAACTAATACACACACACACACACACACACACACACACACACACATCCACTAGGCTTGGGATGAAGACTGTGTAATAAACTGGGGAGTGTTTATAATTCAATAACCACCACAAGCAATCCCAACTCCTATGTTTTACATGATTTATTACATAATTGATAATATGTAGCTTTTTTTGTTAAAGTTGAGTAAATAGCAGAATAACAGTACTTGCTGTGTTAAAAAATCTTGCAAAATGATCATGAAACAAGGAAAAATATACTCTCATATATTTTCTAAGGTAGTTTACTTTTCAAAAAACTAGTCAAACAGCATAGTTAAAGGTGATAAAATAATAATTAGTGTAAGGGTACCATACAATAATGGTAGAAATAAGGATTTTATAAACAGGGAAACTGCAGCAATGACAGATTAAAGCTGAACTCACAGAACTGGTGAGTGACAAAGCCAGCTATATAAACACAAGTCTGAACGAAGTTAAAGCCCATGATTTCTGAATTAGATCATACACCTTTCTCCCAAAATATTCCATACAAAGACTCAAACTGAAAAATCTAAATGCACCCTTAGCCTCCAGTCAGTGCCTTTCCTCTCCAGATAGAGACCAATGGGTCAACACTAGCATTCTAGTAATCTTGCCATTAGATTAAGAAGACACACATATAGCCTAGGTTTTGTCCTTCTGTCTCAATTCCCCTATGCAACTCATTTTTCTTTATATTTATCAAGGTAACGCAATCATTCCTGTTGCTGTATTAATTAATCCCCAAACAACTGTTTTCACCATTGCCAAGGTTATAGACATTTATAGGGTTATTGAGTTCCCACCTACAACACAGGTAGTTTTGCTATTATTTATTAAATGTGCTGGACTGCTGGTGTGCAAAATGTTTGCTTGTGAAAACAACATTGACACAATTTAAGAAACAGCCTGCAAGAAGAATTATGTGGGAGTTGTACAATCTAGACTTTGATATTAACAAAAGCAGAGTCTTGGGACCAGGACAACAGCCTCTAAACTTCAGTCATTTCAGGCCTCACCTCTTTAATTCATATGTCCAGCCATTTATTTATTCACAAGTATTTATGAGACATACTGCAGGCCGGATACCACACTGAGAGTGGCTAAGAGAGTAACTTATAAGCTACTTACAATATCTCCCCTCCACTTTACATGGTTCACTGGAGTAGACGAGACAGAGCCCCAGAAAAGTAAGAAAGCGCACAATCCCTTCTGCAAATTACTCTGTGTCCACAATTTTTCTGAAGGGATGTTAATATTTCACACCAGCTCCATAAAGAGCTTGATGAAAGAATGAATGAGATAATGCCTGTAAACCCTGGTCACTTTCTAAACTAAGGTTACCAAATACAGATTTAACCAGGTAACACTTTCACAAACTGCTTTATTCCTGTGTGCCACCAACGGGACTCCACTCTTTCACCCTGCCATTGTTAGTGGAGCTTCCAAGGGGCAAGGCCAGTTTCTTGCCAGGGGCCTCAGGAGGGTGTAGAATCCTCAGGCACACTGAATTCTAATACCCATGTTAATCCTCAGCCATTTTTTTAAAGCTCTGCATGCTTTGGCTTCACCTACAAAAGACCTAACAAAGATTTTCTACAGAACAAACATCAGCAGAGAGAATAATTGTAAGACTCCTTACAAAAACAACTGTGAGGAGTATTTAGAGAGAGCCAGCAATGAACAAACTTGTCCCCACTTGCTGAGGAACCCAGGAGCTGTTCTGTTGAACTAGCCTCACTCACACAGGAGACAAGCCTCCCAGCCTAGCTCATGATGGGTCTTGTCATAATTCAGCTGGAGCCGGTGGTAAATATCCACCTGTCTATTACTCATTAATACAGAGAGACAGGATGTCAGCTGTTTCCGTGACTTGGAGAATCATAGGCTTTTACCACCTTCTGGCTTACTCTCAAAGTAATATTAGAGACAATAAGGAAGACAAAGAAAAAAAAGACAGGAAGATGCCATGTCAAAAATAAAAATAAATCACCATTGTCTGATGGGTACAAAGATTACAGCCTTTATTTAACTTGCTTTACAGGTTCTCACAATTTTACTTTGGCAGTTTGGTCATCTTCTTAGATGATGGAGAAAAATAAAAGTATCCAGACTGGTTTACATATGGGAAATCTTATTCTGCTAAGGCTTATAGTCACTTTGATCTTTGGTAGTTATTAACCCAAATAACTAATGACTGTTTTATATTTATATTATATATATATATATATAATGAAACATTTGCTGATGGTTCATTATATATATAACTGGTGCTGACTTCTACTTGGGCAGTAAATAATTTATGTTATATGTTACATAAAATGTTTAATGAAGATATGATTAGAGGTCCTCTAATCCCTGGGTAGCTCAGTTGGTAAAGAATCTGCCTGCAGTGCAGGAGACCTGGGTTCAATTCCTGGGTCAGGAAGATCCCCTGGAGAAGGAAATGGCAACCCACTCCAATATTCTTGCCTGGAAAAATCCCATGGACAGAGGAGACTGGCGGACTACAGTCCATGGGGTCACAAAGAGTCAGAGGCAAGTTAACAACTAAACTACCACCATTTCGAATATTAAGCAGAATTACTTCCTGACTTCAATCTAAATATCAGGATATACTTTCTGTGCCAGTTACAACACTAGTGGTTGTAACAAATAAGTGTGAAAATTCAAAGATTCAACCCAACATGAGTTGATTTCTCACTCATCAATCAGTCCAGGGTGGACATTTCAGGAGAGTAGCAAACTCTCCATCACATGAGGAGTCAAGGACCCAGGCTCTGCCAATGCAATGGGGTCCCCTCCCCCCATTCCTTAGAACCCTGTCATCATCTGCATTCAGCGATGGGAGGGGACAGGGAGCATGAAGAAGACACAGCCCCGGTCAGAGACCTCGGCCTCAAAATGACACACACCACACATGGGCAAGGAAACCAGAGGCAAGGGGACTGTTACATGCAGTCCTGACTGGGCAGCCACTTCCAAAGAGTCCAAACCTTCGAAGGAAGGACACAAATTCTAACGGACAGTGAGCCCCATCTGCTATGAGCACACATCTATAGGGATGAGATGCACAAAGCAAATGATTCCCAAGTGCCTTCCCAATTCACTGGGCAATGCCTGAAGTTTTACAGTCTTTTGTTTAGGTTAGGACTGTGGCTACCTGTTCCAAGGCAAATGTGCTTCCAACTTTTCAGTTACTTATATAGTGAACAGCTTTCCACTCCTTACTTTATAGAAGAAATTGGTAGAGCGAAAATAGGCATGAGAAGATGAGAGCTTCAGGGTATGGAGGGGAGAAAAAGAACCCAGAGGAGGACTGTAGAATCCCTTCCTCTGAAACCTGTAGCCAGAGCCCTGGGACCCCCAGAGGTGCTTTCATCTTCAGTGAAACGGCAGACAAATTTTGACCTTGGCTATAAAAAATGAAGCTCCTGAACTCAGTGGCTCTGGAAACTCACAGTCAGTCATACCCATAGCCCATCAGGCTCTGGTCCTATAACCAGGACTAGTGTTTGACCTTTGGCCAGCTGCTGTGACAGAGTCCTTGCCTTAAACAGCTCCTGTAACTGTCTCTTTGCTTCCATGAGTTAAGTTTGCATGGTAATACCTGCCGCCCCAGTCTTGTTCCCCTCCTCTTGCCACCTCAGTGTTAATCAGTGGTGGAAGAATGGTGTCAGAACTATTTGTCTCAATCTGCCTTTATAAAGTTTAATGGTAAAAGACTGGTTATTCGTAACAATGCAACATAAAACCTTCAGAAGGAAAGGAGAATGTTTTGTGGATCGTTTGTTTTCTGCATGATCGTTTTAAGTTATTAGTTTTTGAAATTAGTATTTTTTGTTTGGTTTTGCTTCATGTTTTTGTTTGGGTGGGTTTTTTTGTTTTTTTTTTTTTTTTTTTTTATTGGCATGTGCTTGCTTTATAATAATGGGCTTCCCTGGTGGCTCAGAGGTTAAAGCCTCTGCCTCCAATGTGGGAGACCCAGGTTTGATCCCTGGGTGGGGAAGAGCCCCTGGAGAAGGAAATGGTAACCCACTCCAGTACTCTTGCCTGGAGAATCCCATGGATGGAGAAACCTGGTAGGCTACAGTCCACGGGGTCACAAAGAGTCGGACACAACTGAGCGACTTCACCTTCACCTTTGCTTTACAATATTGTGTTAGTTTCTGCTATATAGCAAAGTAAATCAGCTATATGTATACATGTATCCCCTCCCACTTGGCCCTCCCTCCCTCCCCAGCTCCCCTCCACGTCCTCCCATCTAGGTCATAACAGAGCCCCGAGCTTAGCTTCCTGTGCTTTACAGCCGATTCCCACTAGCTGTGTCACACATGGTATAGTATATATGTCGATCCCAATCTCCCAGTTGGCCCCACCCTCACATTCTCTTCCTGTCCACATCTACATCTCTGTTCTTGCCCTGAAAATAGGTTCATCTGTACCATTTTTCTAGATTCCACATATTATCTTTGCAGTAATTCAAGAGTAGCATGAGTATTATGATCCCATTTATAAAAATAAAGTAGAATCATAGGTAGGGTGAGCACTCATTCAATGAATGCAGCTATTACATGGAAGAGCCAAGACCTGAAGTCGGACCTCTCATTACCCATCCAGTATTCCTTCTACTAGGAAATACTGTTCCACTGAATATGCTTCTTCCTCTAGGCCTGCGTTTGGGGCCTATTTGCTGGCACAGTCCCCAGCCCTCTGTGGGTCTCGAGTTCTGTTCCTTTGATGCTGTTAACCCATAAATAGTTAATTATGGATCACAACTATCTACAAAGCTATGGTTTTTCCAGTAGTTAGGTATGGATGTGAAAGTTTGACCATAAAGAAGGCCGAGAGGCAAAGAATTTATGCCTTTGAACTGTGGTACCGGAGAAGACTCTTGAGAGTCCCTTGGACTGCAAGGAGATCAAACTACTCAATCCTAAAGGAAATCAATCCTGAATATTCATCGGGAGGACTGGTGCTGAAGCTAAAGCTCCAATACTTTGGCTACCTGATAAGAAGAACTGATACTTTAGAAAAGACCCTGATGCTGGGAAAGATTGAAGGGTAGGAGGAGAAGGGGACAACAGAGGATGAAGTGGTTGGATTGCATCACCTACTCAATGGACATGAGTTTGAGCAAGCTCCGGGAGATGGTGAAGGTCAGGGAAGCCTGGCATGCTGCAGTCCACGGGGTCACAAAGAGTTGGACATGACTGAGTGACTGAACAACAACTACCTACCATGCACCTGGTGACCAAACCAATAGGCTGTTCCCCCTTACAGAGATGAGTCTATTCACCAACAAATAAGGGTATACGTTCACATAATGCTAAGTGCAGCAAAGGAAAAAAAAACGGTGAAATATAAGAAATGCAGGCGGCGGATGTACAGACACAAGGAGAGGACACCTACTTGGACAGGGCTGTCAGGAAAGCCTCTCTAAGGGGTTATTTAAGCCAAGACCTGAGAAATGCTGGGTCCGCAGTGAGAAGAAAGTGGTGGTGTTAGTGAGTGGGAATCTCTGGACCAAGAACAAGATGGACAGGAATAAGGAAGGGGAAGGGAGCCCACAGGGCTACAGCAGGATGGGGGAGAGGAACAAAGATGTGGTTGGAGAAGTAGCAAGTCCAATCATGCAAGAGTTTAGATTCTATTTGATTTGGAGTTGGGATCCACTGAAGGGTTTTTAAACAGGAAAGTGATGTGACCACATGTATTAAAAGATTTGTCTTCTTGTACCAAAGAGAACAGGGCTTCACTGGTGGTTGACCTGGTAAAGAACCTGCCTGCCAGTGCAGGAGATGCAAGAGATATGGGTTCAATCCTTGGGTCAGGAAGATCCCCTGGAGGAGGAAATAGCAACCCACTCCAGTATTCTTGCCTGGGAAACCCCATGGACAGAGGAGCCTGGTGAGCTACAGTCCACGGGGTCACAAAGAGTCACGCACAACTGAGTGTGGGTGCAAAGAGAACAGAGAGGGAACAGATGAAGGCAGAGGCACTAAGGATGAGATGGTGGGGGGTCTTGGAATATGGTCACTGCAGACAGATAGAGCTCAAAGCAGAGTAGAGATGTATTCTTCAAGGTTTGGGGTGGCCAAAAAGTTTGTTCAGGTTTTCCCATAAGATGGTGCAGAAAATCTGAATGAACTTTTGGGCCAAGCACTAGATCGACAGGACTTGCTGATGGGCTGGCTCTGAGCACCAAGAGAAAGGGAGGAATTAATTTTCGCTTTTCAGGCCTTTGGCTTTTGCAACAAGTGTCTAAAAGGGGACCTGTCTTTAAGTGCTCACTTATCATGATGGTCAAACCTGGATGAGCTTTGGATTTGGGGAGAGAGGGGACTTGGTTCATTTTACAGTGACCAAAGTTGCATTTTTTCCATATTTTAATGTTCCTGAAGTCAGGATATACCTTAACATTACTTTCAAGGGAAAGCTCCAGAGCAGTAAACTGTGACAACATTGTTATATCTTGTAAATAAGTAAACTGAGCCTAGGGTAGAACTTATCTGCTCAGATTGTCAAGTCACCTGAGTTATTCACACTGATTGTGCAACATATGATACATTTTAACATGTTTTACTTAGCAAGTTTGCATAAAGATTACACCATAAAGCAGTCTTAAAACAATAAAGCAGTGTGCAGAAGAACAAGAAATAAAAGTTATTTTTGTGTCTTAGCTAAAAGACACAAATGTATCACAAATGAACCACATATTTGACTCTGGAAAACTAATCATATAAACAAACAATGAGCTAGTTTTTCTAGGCTCTAAAACCTGAAAAGAGACACAAGAAAGTAAACTTGGGTTGAGGTGAGTGGAGAGTGGCTAGAAGAGCTGTCATTGAGAAATGTATAAATGTATCGTCGGTCATGTAGCAGGTAATGTATTAAAGACAGTATAAAATTGCTCAATCCATCCATTCTGTGATTTCATCATAGAATTTTCAGTGCTAGGAAAGTTCATTTGAGTCGTTCAAGTACTGAACATCTATCTGGCTAAAACATTCAGCTGACTTTCAAAGAAGCTACTTGAATTCCAGTGAGATGAAATTCGATTAACTGTAGGAAGATGATATGCCAGACATCTTACTTGTAACTTTGATTTTCTCTGTTTTAGCAAGTTAGAAAGGATCTGGAGTACATTGTTGGAGGGATATCTCCACCCAAGAAAGCTAAAGAGACTTGAGGGGTCCAATGTCTGAACCCCTGCCCAATATAAGCATGACAATGAGAGAAAGAACCAAATATTTGTGTTCAGCCTGATCTCTCTGTGGGTGACCAGAGAAGGTAAGGGGTAGCCAACCTGCGTATACAGTTGTTCTGGGCTAGGGAAGAGTGGAATCATCTGGCGTTGAGAAGTGGCTTCTTTGGTCAAAGATGGCATGGATGCAAGGACCAACTTCAACAAACCATGCTGACCCCTGCCAGGAGCTATCTGTGGAAATAAAGGAATAGCACCAATGGCCCCACATGCAATGTTCTTGGACACACTCATTCTTCTTAATTAATTCTTGCTACTAATTAAGGTAGCAAGGAATTATATACATGCTTCACTGTAAGAAAAACAATTACAAAAATCCAAATTCAGAAATGGCATCAATGCTGTGACATTAATGAAAAGTACCAACAGGCATCTAATATGCAAATAATGCCTATGGGATCAAGGATTTCCTTGAGATAGGATCTATTCCTCTTTAACACTGTGTTTTGGTTGAAGACAACATCAATGAAAAATAATTTTGTAAATCTCTTTTTTCTAATTCTTTGGAGATGCACAGTAATTGGTCTGGGTTGGCCTCATAGGCACCAATACTGCATTCACTGTTTGCCTAATCTGAGCAAGATGCAGTCATTATTACTCACTCTTCCTCAAATATTACAATTCTGTTACAACCACTGTGTTATCTCACAAAATATCTTCTGATAAATGCTAGCACCATCCCCACACAAGGTATTATTCCCATTTCCTGGTACAGAAACTGAGGCCTAAAGAGGTTTTGAGACACAATCAAGGTCACCCAGCTAATAAGCATGAGAGCCAGCTTCAAACAGTGTTGTCTCCTTCAGACTCTTCCTATCCTCCGTTTCCATGCAGCAATCTTTCTGAGAGGTGGAGATATTTTCATGGGACTCTTATCAGATATAGCAGAACATATGGTTATTCTGCCTGAAGGTATACTCCAGAGGACTAGTGAGCCTCTAACTATCAATTTCAACTTAGAACTCTTTCCTGGAAACTGCCTTCAGGCCCTGTTTACAAGCTGCAGACGATAATGCCTCTCAAGCTTATAATCCTCTCTCACAAAGAGAAACAAGAAGCTGCCCCCTCCATGTGAGTTTAGGAACATGAAAAATGTCTCCATATCTTCCCCAGATAAATCTCACCTATTGGGTGAAGCCTGAAATCTCCACCGCACCCCACCCCCACCCATCCCCCCAGCCCCGCCCCCGTAAGCGCTTAATCCCTTTAATTTAAAAGTTTGATCCTGTGTTAAAATGGAAAACCCTGCTAGAAGAGTAACAAAGGATCCAAACGTGAAGTGCCAAGCTGTATCATTCTCATTGTAATTATTCTAATTCTCTCTTATCCTATTGTGAATGCTCACTTATTCGTGTTTGTTTGGTTTTTTTTTTTTTTTTTCTCACTTTTGCTCCTGAATTTGAGAAACAAACTCATGCTGGAATGTTAGTATCTGTGCTTATAACTGATGTCTTATTTGCCCAAAGTAATTTGTTAGTTAACAGCAACTGTCTGGAAATATATTCTTACTGGTAAAATTTTCAAGCCAATGAGCTGTGCTTAGTCACTCAGTCATGCCCAACTCTGTAACCCCATGAACTGTAGGCCACTGGGGCTCCTCAGTCCATGGAATTCTCCAGGCAGGAATACTAGAGTGTATTGCCATTCCCTTCTCCAGGGGATCTTCCCGACCCAGGGATCGAACCCAGGTCTTCCACGTTGCAAGCAGATTCTTAACCGTCTGAGCCACCAGGGAAGTTTGTTTTTTTGCAGATGTATCATCCTATACTGATAATCATTTTTCAATCTCTTAAGTTTTGTTGCTTATAATTAGAATATGGATTTGGAGACTCAATCAGATTTCATATGGAAACTTGTTTTCCAGTTAAAACTACCTTGGAAAGTTCCATCTATCCCAAGTTTTTTCTACAAGAGGAGAAGTAGAGATACTTTGACTTTATTTAGCTTGGGAGGAAGTCTTTCAGAAAAATTACTGATGCCATTCATTTGCTATTCCTTTTAGCAACCATGCAGAATTATTTATTTTACTACCTATAACTGAAATACCAAAAAAATCTTATTTCCAAACCACTGGATGGGGTTTTAGAACTTAGAATATAGATGTTTTTACCCCCTTACATGATCAAACAGAAAGTAATAACCCTGACCTTTCAATTTAGTAGTGGGTAAATAATGCTGTATACTAGTCAAACACCCCTTTCACTCTGTGATGCCCAGAAATGCATGCAGGTATGAACAGAAGAAACACAGCCACGTCTGTGTTTTTGAAACCAGGACCTCATACATCAAAACAGACCATATCATTTTCCCATGTTCTTGTTTCCTCAAGTTCCATTTAACATTGACTTCACATTTGCTAAAAAATTATCGACAGAAAGATTTTTCATCAAAGAGGCACAATTTAGGTCACATATTTTGCTTACTCTTTTTCTAAGTCTCAACCAAGCAGCAGTGAAAACAGGTTATTCTCACACCTAGCCTGTGGTGATCTGTGTTTGAACCAAAAGGAAAAAACAAATCCATAATCTTACCCCACTTAATATTTAACCTTGACTTTGTTCCTATTCAATTCTCCTAAGTAAGACTCTTCAGAGGAATTTTTTTTCATTGGAAGGAATAAAGGAAAGATGGAGAAAGAGGGAAGAAAACAAAATCAGTATTCTAGACAGAGAGACACCTCCTTACACCAAAGCAAAATAATTAAAGGCAGACCCTCTTTGCTTTCCCACCCTGGAGCACACGGTTAAATAATTTGCAAAACGGTAAAGCAGAGAATTTTTGCTTTTTTCCTGCATTCTCTGCTCTTAATGTCTCAATACCTTCAGCAAGTTTTTTGGTTCATCAACTCCCCTCCTCGTATTCTATTTAAATGACATTAACATTTGCCCACTGGGAATAGGACTGATATTATCAAGTTACTGAACAAAGGCTATGAAATTAGAAACAGACTGTGGGAAAATGTTGGCTCAATGGACAGCACTATATTTCTGTTTCTCTTTTCTGGGCCAGAATGTCAAAGAGATAAGTCTCTGAATTCACACAAGTCCCTTCCCTGCCCTGGCTGAACACTGCATGGCAGATGGCCGAGTGTGGACTAAAGTTCTTCAGTAACTTAAGTGTGGGATGGAACCAAAGCCAAGTTATTATCTTCACTTTTTTTCTCTTGATCAGAGAAACAGCTTCAAAACTCATGACCCCATTCTTAAACAGTGAAATGTCTCCTTTAAAAAAAAACCCTGGGTCACTTTAAGTAACAAACCAGGGAGAGACTATACTACATGTATTTATCTTGAAGCTAAAAGAACAAGAAGCTTTTAATAAGCAGCTGTTTTCCAGGCAATATCTTTCTGTCCTTGAAAAATGTTTCTATGAATATATCTCCCAAATAATATTTAAAATATTCTTTTATTTTACATAGAATGTACATAGAGAAATTCGTTTATTGTTGCTTAGTCATTAAGTCATATCTGGCTCTTTGTGACCCCATGGACTGTAGCCTGCCAAGCTCCTCTGTCCATGAGATTTCCCAGGCAAGAATACTGGAGTGAGTTGCCTTTTCCTTCTCCAGGGGATCTTCCAGATCCAGGGATCGAACACGAGTCTCTTGCATTGGCAGGGGGATTCTTTACCGCTGAGCCACCAGGGAATCCCAATTTATAAAGAAATCAGATCAGATCAGATCAGTCGCTCAGTCGTGTCCGACTCTTTGCGACCCCATGAACCGCAGCACGCCAGGCCTCCCTGTCCATCACCAGCTCCCGGAGGTCACTCAGACTCGCATCCATCGAGTCAGTGATGCCATCCAGCCATCTCATCCTCTGTCGTCCCCTTCTCCTCCTGCCCTCAATCCCTCCCAGCATCAGAGTCTTCTCCAATGAGTCAACTCTTCGCATGAGGTGGCCAAAATACTGGAGTGTCAGCTTTAGCATCATTCCTTCTAAAGAAATTCCAGGATTGATCTCCTTCAGAATGGACTGGTTGGATCTTCTTGCAGTCCAAGGGACTCTCAAGAGTCTTCTCCAACACCACAGTTCAAAAGCATCAATTCTTCGGCGTTCAGCCTTCCTCACAGTCCATCTCTCACATCCATACATGACCACAGGAAAGACCATAGCCTTGACTAGGCGAACCTTTGTTGGTAAAGTAATGTCTCTGCTTTTGAATATGCTATCTAGGTTGCTCATAACTTTCCTTCCAAGGAGTAAGCGTCTTTTAATTTCATGGCTGCAGTCACCATCTGCAGTGATTTTGGAGCCCAGAAAAACAAAGTCTGACACTGTTTCCACTGTTTCCCCATCTATTTCCCATGCAGTGATGGGGCCAGATGCCATGATCTTCGTTTTCTGAATGTTGAGCTTTAAGCCAACCTTTTCACTCTCCACTTTCACTTTCATCAAGAGGCTTTTTAGCCCCTCTTCACTTTCTGCCATAAGAGTGGTGTCATCTGCATATCTGAGGTTATTGATATTTCTCCCGGCAATCTTGATTCCAACTTGTGTTTCTTCCAGTCCAGCATTTCTCATGATGTACTCTGCATATAAGTTAAATAAACATGGTGACAATATGCAGCCTTGACGTACTCCTTTTCCTATTTGGAACCAGTCTGTTGTTCCATGACCAGTTCTAACTGTTGCTTCCTGACCTGCATACAGATTTCTTAAGAGGCAGATCAGGTGGTCTGGTATTCCCATCTCTTTCAGAATTTTCCATAGTTTATTGTGATCCACACAGTCAAAGGCTTTGGCATAGTCAATAAAGCAGAAATAGATGTTTTTCTGGAACTCTCTTGCTTTTTCCATGATCCAGCGGATGTTGGCAATTTGATCTCTGGTTCCTCTGCCTTTTCTAAAACCAGCTTGAACATCAGGAAGTTCACGGTTCACATATTGCTGAAGCCTGGCTTGGAGAATTTTGAGCATTACTTTACTAGCGTGTGAGATGAGTGCAATTGTTCGGTAGTTTGAGCACTCCTTGGCATTGCCTTTCTTTGGGATTGGGATGAAAACTGACCTTTTCCAGTCCTGTGGCCACTGCTGAGATGTTACCAATTTATTAGATCACTCCTGGGTACCCTCCTCCCCAAACATCTCTCCCTTCCCTCCAAGGACAATCACCATCCTGAATGTATTGATCATTCCTTTCTTTTTATTGTTTTACTTTTTATATGTGGATCACTAAACAATTTGTTTAGTTTTGTTAGCTTTGGGCTTTCGTTAAATAAAATCATGCTTACACGATTTGCTTCTCCCATGTAATATTTTCTAAGATTATCTATGTTGACACTGTAGCTTTCATTCAATTATATACACTGCTATATATAGTATAAATACACCAGAATTTATTTATATATTCTGTAGTTAATGAACATTTAGGTTATTTTTTTTTCTGGTTCTTGATGTCTCAGAATCATGCTATTATGAACATTCTTGTACATATCTGATAATGTTCCCATGCCGGAATTCCTCCAGGAGTTTTTGTTTGGTTGATCAGTTTTGTTTGGGAGTGGGGGTTGTTTGTTTGGTTTAGTTTTGGGGTGTTTTTTTTTTTTTAACTTATTTGGCTGTATCAGGTTTGTTTGATGCTGGGAAAGACTGAGGGCAAGAGGAGAGGATCATCAACTCAATGCATAGGAGTTTGAGCAAACTTCGGGAGACAGTGAAGGACAGGGAAACCTGGCCTGCTGCAGTCCACAGGGTTGCAAAGAGTTGCACACAGCTTAGCAACTGAACAGCAACTGGGTCTTAGTTGTGGCACTCAGGCTGCTTGTTATGGTGCATGGGCTCTGGAGCGCTTGGGCTTAGTAGTTGTGGCATTCAGGCTTAGTTGCCCAGAGGCATGTGGGATCTTAGTTCCCTAACCAGGGATCAAATCTGTGTCCCCTGCATTGGAAGGTGGATTCTTGACCACCGGAACACCAGGGAAGTCCCCCTTCCAGGAGTTTTATCGTTATTGTTCTGGGGTCGCTAAATCATCTCACTGTCTGAGACCCCATAGACTGCAGCACACCAGGCTCCTCTGTCTTTCACAATCTCCCAGAGTTTGCTCAAATTCACTTCCGTTGAGTTGGTGATGCTAGCTTACCATCTCATCCTCTGCCACCCCTTCTCCTCTTGCCTTCAGTCTTTCCCAGCAGCAGGATCTTTTCCAATGAGTCGACTCTTCACACCAGGTAGCCAAAGTATTGGAACTTCAGCTTGAGCAACAGTCCTTCCAAAGAATATTCAGAGTTGAGTCCCTTTAGGATTGACTGGCTTGATCTCCTTATAGTCCAAGGGACTCTCAAGACTCTTCTCTAGCCCCACAATTCAAAAGGATCAATTCTTTGGCACACAGCCTTCTTTATGGGCCAACTCTCACATCTGTACATGACCACTGGAAAAAACATAGCTTTGACTATACGGACCTTTGTCACCAAAGTGATGCCTCTGCTTTGTAATAGGCTGGAATTTTATCAAAGGTCCTCAAGGCAAATTCTACCTTTACTGGATAGAGCTAAACTCTTGAGCCTGGTGGGCTTCCGTCTATGGGGTCGCACAGAGTCGGACACGACTGAAACGACTTAGCAGCAGCAGCAGCATACAAGTTCACACTCCCACCAGCAGAGAGTGAAGTTTCCATTGATCCACATCCCTTTCAACACTTAGCACTGTCTAACTTTGAATTTTTGCCAGTTTGATAACTGGTGAGTGGTATTTCATTTGAGCTTTATGTTTCATTTTAATGATTACTAATAAAAGATAACATTTTCATACGTTTATCAGTCAGTCAAGTATCTTTTTCTATAGAAAGAAAGTGAAAGTGAAAGAAAGTACAGTCGCTCAGTCCTGACCGACTCTTTGCAACCCCACGGACTGTAGCCTACCAGCCTCCTCCATCCATGGGATTTTCCAGGCAAGAGTACTGGAGTGGGTTGCCATTGCCTTCTCCAGGGGATCTTCCCAACCCAGGGACTGAACTTGAGTCTCCCGCATTTCAAGCAGACACTTTACCATCTGAGCCACTAGGGAAGCCCTTTTTCTATAGAAGACAGGCCTATTCAAGTCCTATCTACTTTACTATTGAGTAAATTTGTGTATTTCTCTCTTCTTCATTAGCAGGAACTCTTTAAATATTCACAATACCAATCCTTTGTAGTTTCACACTTTCATAATATCTTTTCCTAGCTTTTTGTTCATCTTTTCATTTTCTTTGTAGTTATCAAAAGTTGTTTATTTTGATGTGATCATTCATCAATTATTCTATTTATGGTTTGAATTTTTAGTGTCATAAGAAATCCTTTCTTGCACAAAGACTATAAAATCATATGAAAGAAGTAATATTATTCATGTTTCCTTTCCAGTCCTCCTTCTCGCTTCCTCTTCTGTCTGCCACCTTGCTCCTAGCATAGGCTAGGGCCACTTTCTTGATTATAGCCCAGTTCAGACCTACTCCCTGTGAATCATTTTCTATAACTCCTGGCTCTGTGCTCTTGGCTCTGCCCTCTGAGTCATCCTTCCTTTTCCATAAAAATAGCCCAAGGTTGCAGCGGAGTAGATTCTAAACTTGTTCCTGTTGGCAGTAAGTGGGAAATCCAAAGTCTTCTCTTCACTTTGTGCTGCCTCTGCCCTCTTCAGTCCAAGCTAGTATAAACAGATATTTAACTCACCAATATAAAATGCCAAGATAGAGAGCAACAAATTTAAAAAGTATACTCAATACTTCTATAAAGCGGCAATTAAGAAAATAAGCAGTTGCAGGCTCTGATGCCAGGTAGACTTTAGTCAAACACACAATCCACCACTTTCTAGCTCTGTAAACACGGGCTCATGTAAGTTCTCTTTATTTCAATCCTATTATCCTAAAATGTGGATAAGGAATGTAAATAAGTCAAGGTTTAAAATACTTTCAGGACCTGCTACATGGTGAAAACTAAATACATTTTGGTTATTGTGAAATGGTTCTTATTCCTTGTCACACAGCATTTACTTTCAGATTAACAAGAAAAAATTGACAGTAACAATTGAGCCAAGAATAATCATAAGTTATTTTAACCAACATTTTAAAAATATAATTAGTAGTGGTAGAATTATTTTTGCAGCTTTATATCATTTCTTTTTTTTTTTAGGTTAAAGCATCATCATTTCATGGAAAAAAGCACTGAACAGACGTTAGAAGTCTTGACTTTTCAGACTGGCTCCTCCTCTGACCAATAGTTACTTGACATGAGTAACCCTCTTAAGGCTTTAGTTTTTATATCTTCAGAAGGGGAATTCTGTCCCCTGCTCTGTTCTCTCTCTATGGTTATTGTCACCATCAAATGAGACAGTGAAGCTGTCCAAAGGAGTCAGAACTATCACTGGGTACCCACTGTTGCCAGGTGCTGGGTGTACAGCATCCCATTCAGATCTCTTAAATACCCTGGGAGGGATAAGGAATTTTGAGAGCAACTTGCATTAAGGAAACAGACTCAGAAAATTTAAGTAACCTGTTCTGGCTTACTCGCTAAATAGTAGAGCTGAGTTTGAATCGAGACGTGTCTCCAGCCCACACGCTCCCTCATGACATGGCACTTGGAAAATGGTCACCCCTCTGTCATTGCATCCTGGATCATGTTAACCAGGATGAATGAGGTGGACTTGGGAAGACAGACCTGGAAGCAGATGTGATCACTGAGGTGGGGATGTGGAGTGAGGGGGCAAGGCCAGGGCTGGGAGATGAGTCGGGGAGCCAGAACCTAGGTGGGTGGCCACAGTGCCATCAGGTAAATATAGGAAATCTAAACGGTGGGAATGAACCATCTGGATGGAATAGCATCCTTAAAACCAGAGGTGAGGAAGTTTGCAGCCAAGGCAGATAAATTAGCTTCAGCATAAGGAAGCCAACAGCAGACAAGGGAACCTCTGAGTTAGAGATCACAGGGTGGGAGAGATTTTTATCTGTTTTGCTCACTGCTGCACTCTCTATGCCTAGTATACACTAAGTGTCAGTAAGTAATTATTGGATGAATTTCGGAGGTCTAAGGAGAAGACAGAGTTCCAGAAAGCCACTGAGATAGTGAAGTTCAGCTAAAGATCATTTCCACGTCATCCGAGGAATGACTTACTGCCGAGTTAAGAAACCCTGACCCAGAAGGGCCTCCAATTGAAAGTCAGAAATAAACCTTGAAGTTCACGTAAGGTTAGACCTGCAGGTAAGAGTGAAATGACTTGACTACAGGGCAGGAGAAAGCACTAGGGGGAAAAAAATCAAGCTCATCTCTTTCTCAGTCTCCCCTCACGTGGCTTCACAAAAGTGCTACCTGCCCTAACTCCATGTCAGCTTCTACTTCCTCTCTGGATCAGTGAGTACTGGGCACCCTGGTGCATTTGTAACTGGGCTTTAAAAACATATTCTCCAGGTATTCTCATTCAAAGCTATCTTTAGAGGAAGAACTAGCTCTTAACTCCAGCTGGTCCCCCAGAATTCAGTTTGCGGGTTTCTGTGGGTTTCTGCATTTCTGGTGACCCTTTCATTAATATGAAACCCAAGTTTATAACATAATTCTCTTTTTTCTGGCTCAGAAGGTAAAGAATCTGCCTGCAATGCAGGAGACCCAAGTTTGATCTCCCTGAGTTGGGAAGATCCCGTGGGGAAGGGGATGGCAACCCACTCCAGTATTCTTCCCTGGAGAATCCCACGGACAGAGGAGCCTGGTGGGCTACAGCCCGTGGGGTATCAAAGAGTTGGACATCACTGAGCCAAGTAACACTTTTCTCTTTTTTAAAAACTTTGTATTTTGCAATGGGCTATAGCCAGTTAACAATATTGTGGAAGGAGAAGGCAATGGCAACCCACTCCAGTACTCTTGCCTGAAAAATCCCATGGACAGAGGAGCCTGGTAGGCTGCAGTCCATGGGGTCGCTAGGAGTCGGACACAACTGAGAGACTTCACTTCACTTTTCACTTTCCTGCATTGGAGAAGGAAATGGCAACCCACTCCAGTGTTCTTGCCTGGAGAATCCCAGGGACGGGGGAGCCTGGTGGGCTGCCGTCTATGGGGTCGCACGGAGTCGGACACAACTGAAGCGACTTAGCAGCAGCAGCAGGAGAACTTATGGATTCTCTTTTGATACAGAGAACTGCTAACCCTGAACAGGAACTATCAAAATGTCCATTCACTCCATGAGGCAGATAAGAACTCTTACACTGCTCCTCCCGAGAACTGGACTCAAGTCTGTTCCTTGATTGTGTGAACTTTATATAAGACTGTGCCTCACTCATCCTCATGTTTCACTTTCTCCTCTCCATTCCCTCCTTGTCTGATCTCTCTTTCCTCACTCCAACCCCAGAGCTTAGCAGGAATTGGTATCTTCTTTCATGACTGAAATGACTTTCTGATATAGAAGTGGGATCTTTATCTTGCTGCTGCTGCTGCTGCTGCTGAAGTCGCTTCAGTCATGTCCAACTCTGTGCAACCCCATAGACGGCAGCCCACAAGGCTCTCCCGTCCCTGGGATTCTCCAGGCAAGAACACTGGAGTGGGTTGCCACTGCCTTCTCCAATTCAGGAAAGTGAAAAGTGAAAGTGAAGTCGCTGAGTCTTGTCCAACTCTTAGCGACCCCATGGACTGCGGCCCACCAGGCTTCTCCATCCATGGGACTTTCCAGGCAAGAGTACTGGAATGGGGTGCCATTGCCTTCTCCACTAACTGTCCCCAAATAAGAGCTCTGAAAAGCTGCTTTACTTTCAGAACTTCTTAACTCAGGATAAAGTATGGGTCCTATAAACCATTAGAAAGATTTGGACTTTGGTTTAAGGAAACTACTCATCATGGGTGCTAGTTATTGAAAATAGAAGAATAAAGATCCCTGTGGTGTTTTAGAATACCTGTCTCCAAATATCAAGAAAATGTTGTATCAGCCGAGTTGGACAAATGAGGTGGTTAACAGAGTTCTGAAAGGAGATAACACTTAACCATCATTCATCCTCTGTGCAGTAGAAAGAGTCATAATTAGTCCAGAGGATTTACATTCATTTGTCTGTTATGATCTGAGCGTAATCAAGATATCCAACGGCCATAGTTATGTCTGTTGTTTTGTGGTCGCTAAGTCATGTCTGACTCTTTAGAGACCCCCATGGACTGTAGCCTGCCAGGCTTCTCTGTCCATGTGATTTTCCAGGCAAGAATACTGGAATAGGTTGCCATTTCCTTCTCCAGGGAATCTTCCTAACCTGAGGATTAGGAAGATGCCCACGTCTCTGCATTGGCAGGCAGATTCTTTACCACAGAGCCACTAAAGAAGTCATATTTGTGTCTATCCAACACAAAATAATTGAGTAAAAGCAAGTATTATCTTTATTTTAACACCTAATATAGAAGGCAAATACTCCTAAAATGTTAAAATTCAAATTAATCAAAGCAATTTCCCATAGTAGTTCAGAACATAACAGAGCAAAGAACAGCAGAACATTTAATTATAATGATAAAGGAAAACTCTAAAAAGGTTGATTTGGAAATAGCAGAAAGGCAGATGTCATCAGTACAAATTATACTCTGAATTTTGCTTCATGTAGGGCAAAAAGAAAATAAAAATTTTTTTCTTCCATTTATGTTTTTTCATAGAAGACATGACATTATTTTTGTCCCTCAGAAAATTACTGAATTCAAGAATACAAATGTTAATGAAAAAACTCTTGGCTTCCTTTCAGTTCCTAACACATACTCTAGAGTTCACGCTATGGTTATCAGGAGAAATCTATAGAAAATAAAGCTGCACAGAACTGTAGATGATCAACTGGCTTAACCTTGTCAAGCAGGAATGAGACCGAAGTGCAAGGGGACACTGACTGACAGAAACGAAAACCAATGGAAAAAACACACAGAGGGAAGGAAAGGCTTGTGAAAAAAGGTAAAGTCCTTCCTCTGCCATGGCCAAGATCAGAGAAATGTAACATGCACACTGTGTTCCAGCAAACAGGTAAGTACCAGCAGTCCCTTTTAACCTGTCCATAAAACCTTACTTATATCTTGATGATGGGCAATGAGGGTCATTCGGAGAGAGAAGATTTCTGGTTGTACAGATTATATTACTATGTCCTAGGTCCTAATACCATAGTTGCTCTGTCGTGTCTGACTCTTTGCAACCCCTTGGATGGCAGCCCATGCCCTCCTAAAGGGAATCTTCTCAACCCAGGTCTCCCACATTGCAGGTGGATTCTTTATTGTTTGAGCCACCAGGGAAGCCCAATACCAAAGCTATTATATCTCAAAAATCATGCAATGGACCACATAAGGTCATAAATTAGAGGGAAAAAGATTTGGAGACCACAGTAATTTTTAATTTCCTAGGATTTATCATAGTTTTTTTGAAAATGGTGGTGAAATATAATACAACCTGTGTGCCTGAGGAACTATGGAATGAGGTTTGTGACACTGTATAGGAGACAGGTTTCAAGACCATCCCCATGGAAAAGAAATGCAAAAAAGCAAAAAGGCTGTCTGGGGAGGCCTTACAAATAGCTGTGAAAAGAAGAGAAGCGAAAAGCAAAGGAGAAAAGGAAAGATATAAACATCTGAATGCAGAGTTCCAAAGAATAGCAAGAAGAGATAAGAAAGCCTTCTTCAGCGATCAATGCAAAGAAATAGAGGAAAACAGAATGGGAAAGACTAGGGATCTCTTCAAGAAAATCAGAGATACCAAAGGCACATTTCATGCAAAGATGGGCTAGATAAAGGACAGAAATGGTATGGACCTAACAGAAGCAGAAGATATTAAGACGAGATGGCAAGAATACACAGAAGAACTGTACAAAAAAGATCTTCACGACCCAGATAATCATGATGGCGTGATTACCTAGAGACAGACATCTTGGAATGTGAAGTCAAGTGGGCCTTAGAAAGCATCACTAGGAACAAAGCTAGTGGAGGTGATGGAATTCCAGTTGAGCTTGTCCAAATCCTAAAAGATGATGCTGTGAAAGTGCTGCACTCAATATGCCAGCAAATTTGGAAAACTCAGCAGTGGCCACAGGACTGGAAAAGGTCAGTTTTCATTCCAATCCAAAGAAAGGCAATGCCAAAGAATGCTCAAACTCCCACACAATTGCACTCATCTCATATGCTAGTAAAGTAATGCTCAAAATTCTCCAAGCCAGGCTTCAGCAATACGTGAACCATGAACTTCCTGATGTTCAAGCTGGTTTTAGAAAAGGCAGAGGAACCAGAGATCAAATTGCCAACATCCACTGGATCATGGAAAAAGCAAGAGAGTTCCAGAAAAGCATCTATTTCTGCTTTCTTGACTATGCCAAAGCCTTTGACTGTGTGGATCACAAGAAATTGTGGAAAATTCTGAAAGAGATGGGAAAACCAGACCACCTGATCTGCCTCTTGAGAAATTTGTATGCAGATCAGGAAGCGACAGTTAGAACTGGTCATGGAACAACAGACTGGTTCCAAATAGGAAAAGGAGTACGTCAAGGCTGTATATTGTCACCCTGTTTATTTAACTTATATGCATAGTACATCATGAGAAACGCTGGACTGGAAGAAACACAAACTGGAATCAAGATTCTGGGAGAAATATTGATCATCTCAGATATACAGATGACACCACCCTTATGGCAGAAAGTGAAGAGGAACTAAAAAGCTTCTTGATGAAAGTGAAAGTGGAGAGTTAAAAAGTTGGCTTAAAGCTCAACATTCAGAAAACGAAGATCATGGCATCTGGTCCCATCACTTCATGGGAAATAGATGGGGAAACAGTGGAAACAGTGTCAGACTTTATTTTTCTGGGCTCCAAAATCACTGCAGGTGGTGACTGCAGCCATGAAATTAAAAGACGCTTACTCTTTGGAAGGAAAGTTATGACCAACCTAGATAGCATATTCAAAAGCAGAGACATTACTTTGCCAACAAAGTTTCGCCTAGTCAAGGCTATGGTATTTCCTGTGGTCATGTATGGATGTTTGAGAGCTGGACTGTGAAGAAGGCTGAGCGCTGAAGAATTGATGCTTTTGAACTGTGGTGTTGGAGAAGACTCTTGAGAGTCCCTTGGACTACAAGGACATCCAACCAGTCCATTCTGAAGGAGATCAGCCCTGGGATTTCTTTGGAAGGAATGATGCTAAAGCTGAAAGTCCAGTACTTTGGCCACCTCATGCGAAGAGTTGACTCATTGGAAAAGACTCTGATGCTGGGAGGGATTGAGGGCAAGAGGAGAAGGGGACGACAGAGGATGAGATGGCTTGATGACATCACTGACTCGATGGACGTGAGTCTGAGTGACCTCCGGGAGTTGGTGATGGACAGGGAGGCCTGGTGTGCTGTGATTCATGGGGTCGCAAAGAGTCGGACATGACTGAGCGACTGATCTGATTTGATCTGTACCATTTTAGGCATTTTTAAATGTGCAGCTCAGTATTAAGCACACTCACACTGATGTACAACCAATATCCAGAACTCTTAAATCTTTCAAAAAAACCTGACACTCTACTTCTATACCCACTAAACAACTCCCTCCACCCCCAGCCCCTGACAATCACCATCCTAGTTTCAATCTCTATTAACCTGACTTCTCTAGGTACTTCATATAAGTAGTATGGTACAGTATTTGTCTTTTTGTGTCTGGTTTATTTCACCTAGCATAGGGTCCTCAGTGCTCATACATGCTGCATATGCGCGAGAATTTCTTTTCTTTTTAAAGCTGAATAATATTAAGTTGTATATATGTATCACATTTATCCATTCATCCATCCCTGGGCACTTGGGCTGCTTCCACCTTTTGGCTGTTTTAAACAATGCTGCTACAAACTAGTCTTTCGATTTTAATCCTATAAGTATTCCTCAGACCTACATTCATGAAAAGCTACCATATCAAGTCACTCACATTCCTGCTGGGTGGAAAGACTGACCACAAAAATCCGATGGCTCCTAGGGCTTCCCTGGTGGCTCAGCAATAAAGAATCCACCTGTCAATGGAGGAAACAGGGTTTGATCCCTGGATCGGGAAGATCCCCTGAAGAAGGAAATGGCAACTCACTCCAGTAGTCTTGTCTGGGAAAATGCAGGGACAGAGGAGCCTAGAGGGCTACAGTTCATGGGGTCACAAAGAGTCAGACATGACTTAGTGACTGAACAACTTCTGCTAAGATATTAAATTATATTCGAGACAGGTAGTGTTCCCTGACATTCCATGCTCACAAACATCTTGTTCTATGTTGTTGAGCAGGTGAAATATCAAAACGGGTTCATAGTTGAATGTCCTCTGAGATTATTTGAACCCATAGAATCATGCCCCATCCTTCTGCCCTTCTGATGTTTCTTTATAGACGTCTTTTTGTTTGATCAGCTATATAGAGTATCTGTCTCTCTTTATTTATCACTGCACTGGGTCTTCCTTGCTGTGCTTGGGTTTTCTCTAGTTGTAGTGAGTAGGAGCTACTCTCTAGGTGTGGTGTGTGGGCGTCTCACTGTAGCGGCTTCTCTGGTTGCAGAGCACAAGCGCTAGGGCGTGCGGGCTTCAGTAGCTGCAACACGCGGGCTTAGCTGTCCCCACGACTTGTGGAATTTTTCCTGACCAGTGATCGAACCCATGTCCCCTGCACTGGCGGGCAGATTCTTAAGCACTGAACCACAAGCGAAGTCCATCCTTCTGGTGTTTTATCATGTACTTATAAGACACAAAATTTTAGGAAAGAGGGATAACATATGAACTTTGAAAAACTATATTCCACTCAGGGAGAAGAGGATACATCAGAATCTGGGGCGAGAGGCCAATATGTATGATTGAAAGTTTCTGAATATTATCCTAACACACATAACTTCTTGAGACCTACACCAATGGCTCCCTGACTTTAAGATTCCACTGCCCAGTTAAATGTAAAAAACAAAAATACATACATACACACATACTCCTTAAGGAAAAGCATTCAAAATTAAGTAGTTTTGAATTTAAGAAAATTCCTTAAATGTAAAAGATTTAACTCAATGAAAAAGTCACTTCTTTGCAAAAACAAACAAAAACTATCTCAAGCACATCACAGGAACCATTTCACCCATGTGGTTTATAAGAGGCAATTAGCACCTCACTAGGTGGGCTGCCGTCTATGGGGTCGCACAGAGTCGGACACGACTGAAGCGACTTAGCAGCAGCAGCAGCAGGAGAAGGCAATGGCGACCCACTCCAGTACTCTTGCCTGGAAAATCCCATGGACAGAGGAGCCTGGTAGGCTGCAGTCTATGAAGTCGCTAGGAGTCGGACACGACTGAGCGACTTCGCTTTGACTTTTCACTTTCCTGCATTGGAGAAGGAAATGGCAACCCACTACAATGTTCTTGCCTAGAGAATCCCAGGGATGGCGGAGCCTGGTGGGCTGCCGTCTATGGGGTCGCACAGAGTCAGACACGACTGAAGCGACTTAGCAGCAGCAGCTGTTACTAGCCAAGCTTCTCTTCCTGCCCCAAGACCTTCACCATGCCCAGAGTGAAAGGACAGGAGCCTTTAGATCTGCTTCAGGAGTTAGAAAACTCATGCCCTGGGTGGGTCAAAGAGCTGCCACAGGCAACATGATTAGGAAATGACAGAATTGAATGTACAACTCCAGACGGTTCTGTGGAACACAGGACTGAGAGTGTTTAGAAACTTTGTAACAATTTACAAAATTCATTCTGTTAAATCTAAAAAAAAAAAAAAATCAATTCGGGTTTGTATTTTAGATCTTGAGAGTTTTAATTTCATTTCTCATAATTAATTTTACGGTATTCTAAAAAGCATCCATCCACAAGAATTTGAAAATTAAAAAACAAAACGAACTACTCTTCCACTGCAAAAAGTTTGAGATATACTGTCGGACTCAAATTCCTCTCAAAAACAAATCAATCCGTATCTGTGTATGGGTGAAAATAAGCATGTATCAGGAATTCTATACACCATCTCAAAATGTAAGTAATAGTTAAGAGATGCCAATATTCACAACATATGAGAATTTTGTAACCAATTTATAAAGAACAGCATACAATGCACAAAGAGGTAAAGATTGCACTTTAAAATAGCAGATGTCAAGGACCAAATCTGAAGGTGTAGGTTAAATGTTACCTTCAAGGATACAGCATGGTTTGACAAGGCATAGTTCCTTCTTCATAGTTGCTTATTCATGGCACGTAGAAGAAACCACAGCCCTGCCCACCCAGGGCTAAGGAGTCAACCACTCCTTAGGTCACTGAACCTCCCCGCTGGAGAGGACATCCTGTGCCTTCCTGTCACTAGGGTCACTTCACGGATCAGGAATAAATGGCAAAAAGGGTGTCTTTGGCAACCACCTGAATAACCTTGTCATCTGCTTAGTCCAACCCTGTAGAATTTTTTTTTTTTCTTTTATATAATAGTTACATTCAGGTACAATGCAATCTGGGGCTGCCCTGGCTGTTCAGCGGTTAAAAGAATCCTCCTGCCACTGCGGAGACTCGGGTTCGATCCCTGGGCTGGGAAGATCTCTTGGGGGAGGAAATGGCAACGCACTCCAGTACTCTTGTCTGGGAAATCCCATGGACAGAGGAGCCTGGTGGGCTACAGTCCACAAGGTCTCAAGAGAATCAGACATGACTGAGAGACTAAAGAACAACAATATAATTTATAGCATTAAAACCAGATTCTCTTTTGAGTTAATAAACTATGTTCTACAGTTTCTATCTTTGGTAACATTGGTTCTTTAAAGCCACAGAGTCCATAATAGAACTGCCATGAACTTGGTTGTAAATAGGAATTGTTTCATATTCAGGTTACTTTTCATTACCTTAATTATCAGGTAATTATACTTGCCTTGTTCTACCCCAAGTAGCACTTTAGCTTCCTTGGTATTTATACATCCAAATAATTGCAGATGGTTATCAAGGCCTATCTTTGTTGTCTCTAAGCCAAGGTGAACTTATTTCATTCCCTTATCCGCCCTCCTGAGTCAGTGCCTCCAACCCCCTCAATCATTTTCCTGACTCTTTGTCTGAACATTTTCCAAGAAAACGTCTTTGTCTTTCCTGGTCTCAGGCTCCCAGAACAAATGTGGTTTTCAGTGCCATTTCAGCAGGATCGCTTCCCTACCCCCGGGGTAAATCTCTTGAATTCTTCACATCCCTTTGGTCTTTTCCCCCCTGCCTACATCCAGCCTGGGTCCAAGGTATTTCATTGCCCAAGGCAAAATGAGGCTTCTTTTCTTTTACAGCATGTAATTGGATTCATTTCAAAAAGGCTCACACTCTCTCCTCTCCCCTTCCCACTCCACTTTGGCCCCTGAATTATACACTGCTAAATTATCTGGCTGTAAGAATACTAGAGTAGCCATTTGCTTCTCCAGGAAATCTTCTCAACCCAGGGATTAAACCCAGGTCTCCTACATTGCAGGCAGACCCTTTACCATCTGAGCCACCAGGGAAGGCTATATGGCTGCAAGAGATCATAAATAAGTCCAAGGTCTTGTAGGATTTGGAAAGGTCAGAGCCTTTAGGAAGCACAAGTGCGGACTTGTGGAATAATTCATTTCTAAAAGCCTCCGTGTCCACATCTTTAAAACTGAACAATGACAAAAAAATAAGAAAATGTATGTAAAAATAAGGAAGAATTTACAAGATTATATGTAACAGCTAAGGAATGATATAAAGTCTTTGTTCTTTTTAAATAATAATTCAGGCTTTGTTAGAAATAATAAAGTCACAAAATGACTACATGTGGAAGAAGTGCTATTGGTAATTCAGACTTTATGATTTCTCTGCTAGAAGTCTTCGGAATCATGAAGGGTCTATCACTTAAATAAAATATTTAAGGACCATAAATATAATCCTACCTGGGAAGGGATCTTTTTTTTTTTTCAAACTTTATTCCCCAGGCAAGAAAACTGGACTGGGTTGCCATTTCCTCCTCCAGGGTATTATCCCGACCCAGAGATTGAACTCAGAGTTTTCTGAATCTCCTGCACTGGCAGGTGGATTCTTAAGCACTGAGCCAGTTGGGAAGCCCCCTTTATATTGCTGTGTGCTGTGCTTAGTGGCTCAGTCGTATTCAACTCTTGGCAACCTCATGGACTGTAGCCCACCAGGCTCCATGGGGGTTCTTCAGGCAAGAATACTGGAGTGGGTTGCCATGCCCTCCTCCAGGAGATCTTCCTAACCCAGGGATCAAACCCAGGTGTTCCACTCAGCCATACATATACATGTATCTATTCTCCCCACTTCTCCGCTGCCACATAACATTGAGCAGAATTACCTGTGTTCTACGGTAGGTCCATTTTAAACACAGCAGTGTGTACATGTCCATCCCAAACTCTCTTGGGAGGAATTTCACATAGATGAACAGCTGACCTGCTGGCCATAAGGACCACCTCACTGAGGGAAGCACAGAAGTTGGCACAGGCAGCAGAGCGGCTGTCAGAACTGTCACCTATGGAGCTCTGGGCCTGTGTACCATGCGAGGGAAGCAGGGCTGATGCAGCATAGCAGACATCTGGATGCATGATGGGATCAACAGATACTCCGGGGAAAGACAATAAGCTCCTGAGAGTGATTGTGATTGATCACCAATTAAAGTGTAATTGTGCAAGTCGGGGGCCTCCTTAAGCTGTATACAGACTCTCATCTTTCACAACCAGAAGGCAAGAAAAATTTAGGATCCAATCCAGAACTTAATTTAAGAGCAGCAAAGCCCCAGGAGAGGCTGTATTCTCAACATGTAGCCATTCAGTACTCCGAAGTCAGGGCTCTGATTCTGATTCTAATGGATTGGGAATGTAAGATAGGGGGTGGCGATATCTAAGTTAAAACATTATAAGTCTTAAATTCTAAGATTTTCCTGAGACATCTGGGCCTGCATAGGTGGTTCACTCCTCCCTGTTAAACGCTAGTGTCAATGCAAATAGTCACTAAACAATCTATGATAAGGAATAGAAGAAAGTTTTATTTGAGCCAAGGACTCTAGCCCTCCAGGAGACAGAGATTCAAGAAGCACTTAAATTGTGTTCCACTGGACTACAACATGGAGGAGACTTACACAGGCAAAACCTGCAAAATTTCATAAACTGTTTGTCAAGAGCTGGCTAGAAGTAAGGATGCTTGTTAAACAAGCACTGGTCATGCAGTAATGAGGGGAGACCTCAAGACAGACCATAAGGTTGCAGCTGGCAGCAGATAATTGTTTTGAGAATGGCTGCTGGTGTCCTTGAATTTGAAACAGTTCAGAAAATTCAAGTTCTCACTGATGCAGAAACAAGTCTGAAACCATATCCATAATGGCCATATCTATCCATGGCTCTATTTTGGATGCCTGAGCCACAGTTTATCCGTTTGATTTTTAAATGACTTTAAATATGTCATCAGTAGTGACAGACCTCCCTTTCTTAAAAATTATAAAGGAACTTCTGCCTTACAAGATCACATGCGTGTGCACACACACACACACACACACAGCATTCTTGATCTATTCCAACATCCTGCCCACCAGACAAGGACTAAGGACTAACTAGGACCAAGTCAAAACAAAATCCTAATGAAGTATAGGATCTTCTAACAAGCAAAGAGATAAAACCTTAATATTGCCACAAGACCCCATGATGTACCAGCAGAAACTGGAGGAGTACAATGGAATTCTGGGTACATCAGTAGGAGCAGGACATACACATGGACTAGAAAGTTTCTATGATGGCAGGAGCCTTCTGTGACAGAGCACTTCACCCCTGCCAAGACCTGCGGAGATAATACTAATCCATAGCTAGGCTGGCTCTGGGAAGAAAGTGACAACCCTCACTGAATGAACAGAAACATCACAGCTATCATGGTTAATAGTAAAGAAGAGTCAAAAGACTCAGAGATATGAGCAAGCTAGAGTGGAATAGATAAATAGTAAAAGTGAATGAATAAATGAATAAATATCTTCCCTTTCCTTGGAAAGATACATTTACATATGGATGCCAGAATTTTCTTTCTAAAATTCAAATCTGATCACATGACTCTTCCTTCTCACACACCAAATAAAATTCAATCTCATTGTTTTAAAAGTATTATTTTTTTTTAATTACACGTGCCTGGCAAGTATTTGCCATATCAAAAAACATTTGTTACATTACTGAATGGACATAGTAGGCTCACAAGACTCAGTTCCTCCCACTACCCTTCCTTCTAAATACCTCTCATTTGAAAGGACAGACACAATGACTTTCTCGCCATTCCCCAAATATGACAGCCATTCACAGTCTGTGCCTTTGAATAAACTGATCACTCTGCCTCAAATGCTATCTCAACCTTCTTTCATCCATTCACTTAACAAATACTTATTGAGTGCTACACACAACCCTCCCTGCCACTCTTCGTGGCATCTTCTCTAAGAAGGGGTTCCAGTCTCCCCCAGGATAAGTGGGGCCCTTTGGGCATGGCACCTTGAACCTTTCCCTCTAGACACCTCCTCTTTGAACTGCGGTTTGTTGGTTTACATGTCTTTCCAGTTGACTGAGTACAATCAGAGCCGGAAGACGACCCTGTAGATCAGACCCCAGTAAACAGGAAGCTGTGCTGCAGATACCATTTCTTTTGTTTGCCTAGTCTCATCTTCAACATTCTTGCAGCAACACTCCTGCTTCTTCAGGGAAGGACTGCACACGCTGTAAATGGCTGTCATATTTGGGGGATGGTGAGAAAGTCATCGTGTCTGTCCTTTCAAATGAGAGGTATTTAGAAGGGAACGTAGTGGGAGGAACTGAGTCTTGTGAGCTCAATAGGTCCATTCATTTATGTAACAAATATTTTTTGATGTGGCAAATACCTGCCAGGCATATATAGTAAAAAATAAATAAATAAATCTATAAAAACATAAATAAATTCTCTCCCTGCTCCCCACTCTGTGTGGCTCCAGCTGCTAATCACAGTTCATTAGTCACATATATCATATACACCTTTAGTCACAGAAGTGGGCATGTAACCCAGCTCTGGCCAGCAATGAGTCTCCTTGGACATCATGCTTTGTCCAAGAATGGATATGTGACCCAAGCCAGACCAGTAAGAGTTTTTCTCTGGGATACTGTATATGGCCACTGGCATAGGGAGGTGCTCCCTCTTCTCATGGGGGTCACGAACCTAAGGCAGCCTGTGGCCATGACCTCCTGCTCTCACCAAACAAACGAAGCACATCTGTAAGAGGGAGAATGTGGCCAACGAACAGAGACAAGCAGAGCACAAGAGCAGACCCAACATTATTCTAGTCTCTGAAGTCCTTGGGGCCAGACACACCCCTAGTCATTCAGGTTGTTGCTGTTGTTCAGTCATTCAGATAAATCATCCCCCCAAAACTGTCGAATGAACACAAGTGAAATTTTAAAAACTCCTTTCAAAACAGTATTCATTGTCAAAACTCCATTCAAACATATTAAGTCATTCCATAAATTATTATTCGGCCTCTCCTATGGGCTGGACATTCTTTTAGATGTTAGGTTGTCACAGCAAACATCTTGAAAGTGAAAGTTGCTCAGTCATGTCCGATTCTTTGTGACTCCATGGACTATACATTCCTTTTTCCCTTCTCCAGGGGCTCTTCCCAACCCAGGGATTGAACCCACGTCTTCTACATTGCAGGTGGATTCTTTACCAGCTGAGCCACCGTTATACTGCTATTTGAAATTAGTGCTTATCTCAAATAAATAAATAAACAAGCCCTTAGAATTGTATTAAATGTTTGTATTTTAGAGTGATAAGCCCAACCTTCTTTTATTGTATTTATAATCATGGTTATTGGGATAATTTATACTCTAATGTGAAAACAGATAATACCTCTTCAAAATGGTATAGATATTGGATTAGTCATGCAAGTCAGCTAAAGATAATATATCAAATGAGGTCAGGAGTAAAAATGTATACTATATATGTGCGCTCAGTCGTGTCTGACTCTTTGTGATCCCATGGACTGTAGCCCATCAGGCTCATCTGTTCAGGAGATTCTCCAGACAAGTACACTGGGGTGGGTAGCCATTCCCTCTTTCGGGGGTTTTACCAACCTACAGATTGAATCCGAGTCTCCTGCATTTCCTGAATTGCCAGGCAGATTCTTTACGACTGAGCCGTGTTCCCCACATTGGCAGGCACTCTTAACCACTGAACAACCAGGAAGTTCCAGAACCATAGCTTTTTAAAACTACAGCTCTGTGGGTACTTACCTATCTGTCAGATTCTGAATCAACAGATCTAAGATAAAGTTTGAGACTCCGTATCTTTTTTTTCTCAATTCCCAAGATCAAAGCCATGCAAAGCCAGATTGGAGATCTACAAAACACTCCAGCACTCCTATCTGAATCAATCTTTCTTTTTCTCTACCAGTCATCATACACACTCATCTTTTGTTATGTTTATTAAATGAAATATAAAATTTCAGCTAGTATTGATGAGATGGTAGCTTATATCATAAAGCTACACTTAGGAAAGAATAATATTGCATAGGAACCTGGAATGTCAGCTCCATGAATCAAGGCAAATTGGAAGTGGTCAAACAAGAGATGGCAAGAGTGAATGTCGACATTCTAGGAATCAGCGAACTAAAATGGACTGGAATGGGTGAATTTAACTCAGATGACCATTATATATACTACTGCAGGCAGGAATCCCTCAGAAGAAATGGAGTGGCCATCATGGTCAACAAAAGAGTCCAAAATGCAGTACTTGGATGCAATCTCAAAAATGACAGAATGATCTCTGTTCATTTCCAAGGCAAACCATTCAATATCACAGTAATCCAAGTCTATGCCCCAACCAGTAATGCTGAAGAAGCTGAAATTGAATGGTTCTATGAAGACCTACAAGACCTTTTAGAACTAACACCCAAAAAAGATGTCCTTTTCATTATAGAGGACTGGAATGCAAAAGTAGGAAGTCAAGAAACACCTGCAGTAACAGGCAAATTTGGCCTTGGGATAAGGAATGAACCAGGGCAAAAACTAATAGAGTTTTGCCAAGAAAATGTACTTGTCATAGCAAATACCCTTTTCCATGAACACAAGAGAAGATTCTACACATAGACATCACCAGAAGGTCAACACCAAAATCTGATTGATTATATTCTTTGCAGCCAAAGATGGAGAAGCTCTATACAGTCAAAAAAAAATAAGACAGAGCTGACTGTGGCTCAGATCATGAACTCCTTATTACCAAATTCAGACTTAAATTGAAGAAAGTAGGGAAAACCACTAGACCATTCAGGTATGACCTAAATCAAATCTCTTATGATTATATAGTGGGAGTGAGAAATAGATTTAAGGGCCTAGATCTGATAGATAGAGTGCCTGATGAACTATGGAATGAGGTTCGTGACATTGTACAGGAGACAGGGATCAAAGACCACCCCCATGGAAAAGAAATGCCAAAAAGCAAAATGGCTGTCTGGGGAGGCCTTACAAATAGCTGTGAAAAGAAGAGAAGCGAAAAGCAAAGGAGAAAAGGAAAGATATAAACATCTGAATGCAGAGTTCCAAAGAATAGCAAGAAGAGATAAGAAAGCCTTCCTCAGCGATCAATGCAAAGAAATGGAGGAAAACAACAGAATGGGAAAGACTAGGGATCTCTTCAATAAAATCAGAGATACCAAGGGAAGATTTCATGCAAAGATGGGCTTGATAAAGGACAGAAATGGTATGGACCTAACAGAAGCAGAAGATATTAAGAAGAGATGGCAAGAATACACAGAAGAACTTTACAAAACAGATCTTCACGATCCAGATAATCACGATGGTGTGATCACTGACCTAGAGCCAGACATCCTGGAATGTGAAGTCAAGTGGGCCTTAGAAAGCTTCACTACAAACAGTGGAGGTGATGGAATTCCAGTTGAGCTATTCCAAATCCTGAAAGATGATGCTGTGAAAGTGCTGCACTCAATATACCAGCAAATTTGGAAAACTCAGCAGTGGCCACAGGACTGGAAAAGGTTAGTTTTCATTCCAATCCCAAAGAAAGGCAATGCCAAAGAATGCTCAAACCACCACACAACTGCACTCATCTCACATGCTAGTAAAGTAATGCTCAAAATTCTCCAAGCCAGGCTTCAGCAATATGTGAACCGTGAACTTCCTGATGTTCAAGCTGGTTTTAGAAAAGGCAGAGGAACCAGAGATCAAATTGCCAACATCTGTTGGATCATGGAAAAAGCAAGAGAGTTCCAGAAAAGCATCTATTTCTAGAAACTTTATTGACTATGCCAAAGCCTTTGACTGTGTGGATCACAAGAAACTGTGGAAATTTCTGAGAGAGATGGGTATACCAGACCACCTGACCTGCCTCTTGAGAAATCTGTATGCAGGTCAGGAAGCGACAGTTAGAACTGGTCATGGAACAACAGACTGGTTCCAAATAGGAAAAGGAGTACGTCAAGGCTGTAAATTGTCACCCTGCTTATTTAACTTCTATGCAGATTACATCATGAGAAACGCTGGACTGGAAGAAACACAAGCTGGAATCAAGATTGCCGGGAGGAATATCAATAATCTCAGATATGCAGATGACACCACCCTTATGGCAGAAAGTGAAGAGGAACTAAAAAAGCCTCTTGATTAAAGTGAAAGTGGAGAGTGAAAATGTTGGCTTAAAGCTCAACATTCAGAAAACGAAGATCATGGCATCTGGTCCCATCACTACATGGGAAATAGATGGAGAAACAGTGGAAACAGTGTCAGACTTTATTTTGGGGGCTCCAAAATCACTGCAGATGGTGACTGCAGCCATGAAATTAAAAGACGCTTACTCCTTGGAAGGAAAGTTATGACCAACCTAGATAGCATATTCAAAAGCAGAGACATTACTTTGCCAACAAAGGTCCGTCTAGTCAAGGCTATGGTTTTTCCTGTGGTCATGTATGGATGTGAGAGCTGGACTGTGAAGAAAGCTGAGCACCAAAGAATTGATGCGTTTGAACTGTGGTGTTGGAGAAGACTCTTGAGAGTCCCTTGGACTGCAAGGAGATCCAACCAGTGCGTTCTCAAGGAGATCAGCCCTGGGATTTCTTTGGAAGGAATGATGCTAAAGCTGAAAGTCCAGTACTTTGGCCACCTCATGTGAAGAGTTGACTCATTGGAAAAGACTCTAATGCTGGGAGGGATTTGGGGCAGGAGGAGAAGGGGATGACAGAGGATGAGATGGCTGGATGGCATCACTGACTCGATGGACATGAGTCTGGGTGAACTCCGGGAGTTGATGATAGACAGGGAGGCCTGGTGTGCTGTGATTCATGGGGTCGCGAAGAGTCAGACACGACTGAGCAACTGAACTGAATTGATAAGGGAAATGTTCCTGAGAATATTATAATCAGGTGAAAGTATAATTTGTAATGAACAAAAATGTAAGACCAAGCCTGGAGACTTCCTTAGAAATCCAGTGATTGAGGCTCCCTGCTTCCATTGCAAGAGTCATGGGTCCAATCTCTGGTCATGGAAATAAGAGCCCACATACCACACAGCACAGACAAAAGAAAAAAAAAAGATGATATCTATATTTTTTAAAAAAAGAAGAACCAGGCCTGAAAGTGTCAGAGTTTTTAAGATTTTAAGATTATTTCTTTTGCTCATTAATTCCTATAGGCAATAATCCCAAATTAAGCACATTCATTACAAATATAAACTAGTAACTTAGATCTTGAGTTTTCCACCAATAAACTAATTGGTTATATAGTATAACCTTGTCTTTTTGAGATTTACTGAACTGGAGAAAGAAAATTTACTAGCTCAGTCTGAAAACTTGGAGAAAGAAAAATATATATTCTCAGCTAGTTATTCATACTGTAGAAATTATTCAAACTATTATTTAGAAACTATAGCAAGACTGTGAGGAAGGCTGAACGCCGAAGAATTGATGCTTTTGAACTGTGGTGTTGGAGAAGACTCTTGAGAGTCCCTTGGACTGCAAGAAGATCCAATCAGTCCATTCTGAAGGAGATAATCCTGGAATTTCTTTGGAAGGAATGATGCTAAAGCTGAAACTCCAGTATTTTGGCCACCTCATGCGAAGAGTTGACTCATTGGAGAAGACTCTGATGCTGGGAGGGATTGAGGGCAGGAGGAGAAGGGGACGACAGAGGATGAGATGGCTGGATGGCATCACTGACTCGATGGATGCGAGTCTGAGTGACCTCCGGGAGCTGGTGATGGACAGGGAGGCCTGGCGTGCTGCGGTTCATGGGGTCACAAAGAGTCGGACACGACTGAGCGACTGATCTGATCTGATCTGATCTGATAGCAAGACTGTGCCCTGAGAGTTTCTAAATAAGGAAAATAAATTCTCACTTGAGTTTAAAACCAGTAAGTTTAAGTGCAAAGTTAACAAGGAAGGTCATCCCATCTATGAATGTGAACGTGAAGTCGCTCAGTCATGTCCGACTCCTAGCAACCCCACGGACTGTAGCCTACCAGGCTTCTCTGTCCATGGGATTTTCCAGGCAATAGTACTGTTGTGGATTGCCATTTCCTTCTCCAAGGGATCTTCCCAATCCAGGGATCGAACCTGGGTCTCCCGCACCGAAGACAGACGCTTTACTGTCTGAGCCACCAGGGATGTCTTTAAATGTGACATAATATAATGTGCCTACCTTCTAGTACTTATTTAGTAATTTCATCTTAATACATCTGAAATTGTAAGAAATAGTAATGTTTTCCTATGCCATCAAGTTTACTGGTTATTAATTCATGAATAATATGAGAGGTAATAAATACTACATTTAGGAAAAGCAATATCACATGCTATACCAGGAGTTTTTAAAAGAAAAGAATGGTTTGGAAAAAATAGAATTCAATGTTACATTAAAGAAATTTTTATTCTAAATATATTAAAGGAAATACGTGGAGCAAATGTGCTAATTTCTAGTTCAGAACTTTCTATCAACTCGTTTTACTCAGTTAACAACTTTCTCATACTTCAAACACTTCTAACCTCTCCAAGGCTGTATAATTTTTCTAAAAGCACTCAGTTATCAAAATGCCCTAGTTGAGAAAAAAGGGCCAGAGGCAAAGCAAAATTAATCTTTATTTGAATTTCTCTTTTTTCCTATCTAAGGATGAGAAATATTTCAAAAAGGTTAGTGATATGTATAAAAATCTGTGTGCCATATTGCATAATATGGAAAATACTTAGGACATTTGCAATACCATATTGTGTTACCTTAAAATGTTTTAAAGTCCTTCATCTCTCTCAAAATTCAAAAAAAAAAAAAAGCATGAAAGAACAACAGAAAAAGACATCTTCACAATGATTAAGAAGTGAAATTATGAAATAAAAACTAATTATTGAGGAAGATGCAAATATTCCAAAAATATAACTGAGAGTGAAATTCATCTGTGAGCATCCTGAGAGGTAGGGTTAAAACAGGAAACACAATCACCTATGTCAATCCTTTGAACATAGAAGTGGGTGCACGTCAGTGGCTTGACTAAATAATAAACATTAATAATATCACCTAGTATTGTTATATACATATTTGTATACAAAGCTCTTGACAACAGTTTTTCAACAAATATAGAAGTCCTCTTTAATGACTCTCGCTTATATCATCTTTGCTTTCCAGAGAACACATGCTGGAGATAAAAATAGGATCCTGAGAATTCTCCAATTCTATGTCACTTGAGAAAGTGTAACCCATTTTATTTTTTTTATTTTGGGGGGCTGAGCTGAGTCTCCATTGCAGCTCGTGGGCTTCTCTAAAGTTACAACGCACAGACTTAGTTGATTCCTGGCACGTGAAAACTTAGTTCCCCCAATCAGGGTTTGATTTTGTGTCCCCTGAACTGAAAGGTGGATTCTTAACCACTGGACCACCAGGGAAATCTCAGCACAATCCATTTTAAATTCCTCAGCAAAAGAAAAGTACCGAAGAATGGCTACAATTTGGCATCCACCATTTTCTTTCTCTCCTGTTCTCTGGTAACAGCTCCTGTCACTGCTGAGGCCAAAATGGTAGCTCCGCACCCCAAGCTCACAGAAATGGCCATCAGCAGTGGGTTAGTAGGGACACTGATGCTGCTGCTGAGCGCTGATGTCTGTCCTGAGACCGACATCTTCCACTGAATGCACCAAATTCAACTTTACCTTAGCACCTGGCCTGAGCTATTCCTCTGCCTAGGAAGGCTTTCCCTCGAGTCTTTACACAGCCAACTCCCTCAGAAATCCAAGTCTTTCCTCAAATAGCCTACATTTCCCTGAACACACTAGCTATCCTCATCCTCTAGTCTCTCTCCATCCCATCAGAGATCAGATCAGATCAGTCGCTCAGTCGTGTCAGACTCTTTGCAACCCCATGAACTGCAGCACGCCAGGCCTCCCTGTCCATCACCAACTCCCGGAGGTCACTCAGACTCAAATTCATCGAGTCAGTGATGCCATCCAGCCATCTCATCCTCTGTCGTCCCCTTCTCCTCCTGCCCTCAATCCCTCCCAGCATCAGAGTCTTCTCCAATGAGGTCAACTCTTCGCATGAGGTGGCCAAAATACTGGAGTTTCAGCTTTAGCATCATTCCTTCCAAAGAAATCCCAGGGCTGATCTTCTTCAGAATGGACTGGTTGGATCTCCTTGTAGTCCAAGGGACTCTCAAGAGTCTTCTCCAACACCACAGTTCAAAAGCATCAATTCTTCAGCGCTCAGCCTTCTTCACAGTCCGGCTCTCACATCCATACATGACCACAGGAAAGACCATAGCCTTGACTAGATGGACCTTTGTTGGCAAAGTAATGTCTCTGCTTTTGAATATGCTATCTAGGTTGGTCATAACTTTCCTTCCAAGGAGTAAGCATCTTTTAATTTCATGGCTGCAGTCACCATCTGCAGTGATTTTGGAGCCCCCCAAAATAAAGTCTAACACTGTTTCCACTGTTTCTCCATCTATTTCCCATGTAGTGATGGGACCAGATGCCATGATCTTCGTTTTCTGAATGTTGAGCTTTAAGACAACTTTTTCACTCTTCACTTTCACTTTCATGAAGAGGCTTTTGAGTTCCTCTTCACTTTCTGCCATAAGGGTGGTGTCATCTGCATATCTGAGGTTATTGATATTTCTCCCAGCAATCTTGATTCCAACTTGTGTTTCTTCCAGTCCAGCATTTCTCATGATGTACTCTGCATAGAAGTTAAATAAACAGAGTGACAATATATAGCCTTGATGTACTCCTTTTCCTATTTGGAACCAGTCTGTTGTTCCATGCCCAGTTCTAACTGTTGCTTCCTGACCTGCATACAGATTTCTCAAGAGGCAGATCAGGTGGTCTGGTATTCCCATCTCTTTCAGAATTTGCCACAGTTTCTTGTGATCTACACAGTCAAAGGCTTTGGCATAGTCAATAAAGCAGAAATAGATGTTTTTCTGGAACTCTCTTGCTTTTTAATGATCCAACAGATGTTGGCAATTTGATCTCTGGTTCCTCTGCCTTTTCTAAAACCAGCTTAAACATCAGGAAGTTCACGGTTCACATATTGCTGAAGCCTGGCTTGGAGAATTTTGAGCATTACTTTACTAGCTTGTGAGATGAGTGCAATTGTGTGGGAGTTTGAGCATTCTTTGGCATTGCCTTTCTTTGGGATTGGGATGAAAACTGACCTTTTCCAATCTTGTGGCCACTGCTGAGTTTTCCAAATTTGCTGGCATATTGAGTGCAGCACTTTCACAGCATCATCTTTCAGGATTTGGAATAGCTCCACTGGAATTCCATCACCTCCACTAGCTTTGTTCCTAGTGATGCTTTCTAAGGCCCACTTGACTTCACATTCCAGGATGTCTGGCTCTAGGTTGGTCATCACACCATCATGATTATCTGGGTCGTGAAGATCTTTTTTGTACAGTTCTTCTGTGTATTCTTGCCATCTCTTCTTAATATCTTCTGCTTCTGTTAGGTCCATACCATTTCTGTCCTTTATCGAGCCCATCTTTGCATGAAATGTTCCTTTGGTGTCTCTGATTTTATTGAAGAGATCCCTAGTCTTTCCCATTCTGTTGTTTTCCTCTATTTCTTTGCATTGATCGCTGAGGAAGGCTTTCTTATCTCTTCTTGCTATTCTTTGGAACTCTGCATTCAGATGTTTATATCTTTCCTTTTCTCCTTTGCTTTTCACTTCTCTTCTTTTCACAGCTACTTGTAAAGCCTCCTCAGACAGCCATTTTGCTTTTTTGCATTTCTTTTCCATGGGGATGGTCTTGATCCCTGTCTCCTGTACAATGTCACAAACCTCATTCCATAGTTCATCAGGCACTCTATCTATCAGATCTAGGCCCTTAAATCTATTTCTCACTTCCACTGTATAATCATAAGGGATTTGATTTAGGTCATACCTCAATGGTCTAGTAGTTTTCCCTACTTTCTTCAATTTCAGTCTGAATTTGGCAATAAGGAGTTCATGGTCTGAGCCACAGTCAGCTCCTGGTCTTGTTTTTGCTGATTGTATAGAGCTTCTCCATCTTTGGCTGCAAAGAATATAATCGATCTGATTTCAGTGTTGACCATCTGGTGATGTTCATGTATAGAGTCTTCTCTTGTGTTGTTGGAAGAGGGTATTTGCTATGACCAGTGCATTTTCTTGGCAAAACTCTGTTAGTCTTTGCCCTGCTTCATTCCGTGTTCCAAGGCCAAATTTGCCTGTTACTCCAGGTGTTTCTTGACTTCCTAGTTTTGCATTCCAGTCCCCTATAATGAAAAGGACATCTTTTTTGGGTGTTAGTTCCAAAAGGTCTCGTAGGTCTTCATAGAACCATTCAACTTCAGCTTCTTCAGCATTACTGGTTGGGGCATAGACTTGGATTACTTTGACATTGAATGGTTTGCTTTGGAAATGAACAGAGATCATTCTGTCATTTTTGAGAGTGCATCCAAATACTGCATTTCAGACTCTTTTGTTGACCATGATGGCCACTCCATTTCTTCTGAGGGATTCCTGCCCGCAGTAGTAGATATAATGGTCATCTGAATTAAATTCACCCATTCCAGTCCATTTTAGTTCACTAATTCCTAGAATGTCGACATTCACTCTTGCCATCTCTTGTTTGACCACTTCCAATTTGCCTTGATTCATGGACCTGACATTCCAGGTTCCTATGCAATATTGCTCTTTATAGCATCGGACTTTGCTTCTATCACCAGACACATCCACAGCTGGGTATTCTTTTTGCTTTGGCTCCATCCCTTCATTCTTTCTGGAGTTATTTCTCCACTGATCTCCAGTAGCATATTGGGCCCCTACTGACCTGGGGAGTTTCTCTTTCAGTACCCTATCATTTTGCCTTTTCATACTGTTCATGTGGTTCTCAAGGCAAGAATACTGAAGTGGTTTGCCATTCCCTTCTCCAGCGGACCACACCCTGTCAGATCTCTCCACCATGACCCGCCCATCCTGGGTTGCCCCACAGGCATGGCTTAATTTCATTGAGTTAGACAAGGCTGTGGTCCTGGTGTGATTAGATTGACTAGTTTTCTGTGAGTATGGTTTCAATGTATTTGCCCTCTGATGCCCTCTTGCAAGACCTACTGTCTTACTTGGGTTTCTCTTACCTTAGGCGTGGGGTATCTCTTCCTGGCTGCTCCAGCAAAGCACAGCCATCGCACCTTACCTTGGAGGAGGGGTCTCTCCTCACCACCGCCCTTCCTGACCTTGGAGGAGAGGATATCTCCTCACAGCCGCCCTTCCTGACCTCGGTCTGGGGTAGCTCCTCTCGGCAGTGCTTAGTGCGCCGGTCCTCATCGCCGTCCTTCCTCGGTCGTGGGGTAGCTCCTCTTGGCCGCGCTCTAAGTGCGCCGCGCAGCCGGCGAGGCGCTCTCAACGCGCCGGTCGCGGTAGGCGAGGCGCTCTCAACCTGCTTTATTTTGAACTTGGACCAAGTCACCAAAACCACCAATCACTCCTTTCTGATTCTTCCTAAAAGGACCAAAATATAAAACCAATCAAGTCAAAATAAACAAACAACAAAAACATTTAGGCAGGTTAATGGGCAGATAGCAGAATGAGCTCCTCAAAGTTACAAAGCATCAAATAAATGAAGAGCAGATGGTGCTCTCCTCCTATCTGCTCATGAAATTCATGTTTGCTTCTGGTAGATTCTGACTGGACCTGTTGCAGCAATAAAGCAAAACATTAAAATGTGGCAAATACATTTCAGGATATTTCCCCCAATTAAATATCTGCACAAATTAATGAGGTTAAGTTACTACTAACCTCCAACTTCCCATTTGTCCCCAAAGTACAATCAATTAAACATATTTTTTTAAAGAGAAAAAATGCTGATCCCTAAAATATAGGTGTTGGCATATATGATGCAAAAAGGAATAATTTCAACTGAAACAAGTACATCTCTAAGAAACAGCACTTTAAAGCTTAGAGCAGTCAGAAATCAAGAAAATTCGATTAGCTATGGAGAGAAGTTCTTTACTTCATGGCAAGTCAGAGCATGCAAAGATGGCAGAACTCTTTCACAAGATTGCACAGTGGCTCCTTACAAACTGAAAGGACTATTTAGCCATAATCTAAGTACTTTCCAAAATAATGACACTGTGATTACAGCATATGCTCCGCGTTGATAAGAATATTTTTATTACTCACCAAGTTGACTTTGAAAACATTCAGGCTTCATTTGCAGAATTTAACACCGGATTTATACAAGCAAATAAGTATTTATTTAGGTTGTCCTTTTGGAACGTTGGCACGGAGTGAGGCTGATTACAAAATGTTAATATGCCAACTGCAATGGTGTTCCCAGGTGGCACTAGTGGTAAAGAACCCACCTGCCCGTGCAAGAGACCTAAGAGACACAGGTTTACTTCCTGGGTCAGGAAGACCCCCTGGAAAAGGCAATGGCAACCCACTCCAATATTCTTGCCTAGAGAATCCCATGGACAGATAAACCTGGCAGGCTACAGTCGATAGGGTCGCAAAGAGTGGAACATGACTGAAGTGACTTAGCAGAGCACAGCACAACAGTGTTAGCTGAACTGGATGACCTGGCATTGCTATTGAAGTCTCAAGGCTGAAACAAGACACACTGAACTTTGGGAATTACAGCCACAGGACTCACTAGCAGAACTTGCAGAATACCACTGTGAGATTGCAAGGACTATTTAGTTTTTGTTTTGTTGTTGTTTTTTTTTTTTTTTGCAAGGAAAAGTGAGCTAAGGAAGGGATCCATGAGGATGGGAGGGAAATGGGAAAGAAGAAGGAGGGGTGATGGTGGGGGGGAGTATATGTAAATTCTTAGCTGACGGGCTTCTATTTTTAATCATAAAGAACATTTAAAAAATCATGTTTAATTCATCTTATATTTGGAGATTTGCAGATTTGGAGATGGTGCTGGTTGCAGTAATAACCAGTTAGTGTGTGATAATAAGACTAGAAAAGCAACTGGAGATGAGAAGTTCAGGGAACTGAAAGTCCAGTTTGGGTGCCCTCTCATCTTACACACATCTTGGCATTTTGTAGTTATAGGTTTTTACATTGTCTTTACATTGTCTTTTACATTGTCTTTACAACAATGTGTTATTTAGGACAGGATCACATTTACATTGTCTTTTACATTGTCTTTACAACAATGTGTTATTTAGGACAGGATCACATTTATCACTGCTTCCTCCCTAATGCCCAGAATGGTACCTGACCCATAAAATACTCAATAAACATTTATAGAATGAACAAACTAGTCTAATTTTTTTTTAAAAAATTCTGAAAATTATTCCTGAATTGAGAGCTGCATCCTGGGACACCACTGTCTTCACTCCTCGTGGACCACTTCTTGTGGGCGGCCTTGTGGATAATAACATTTACTGCTGCTGTGGATGCTGTGAGAAGCACTCTTTGTAATTCTCTAAGGTATTTAGTATAGGGGGTTGCTGAGGAAGTAATTCACTCCCTTTCACAATATTCCATCCATTAGGACCCACAAGGGAAACTTTTCTAGGATTTCATTGCTAGAAAGACCTGTGACTCTTCTGAGTGAACTGACAATTTGTGAGGCTCATAAGTGAATGTGTTTTCCTCTTTGCTTTGTCTATTACAGCCAGATTTGTATAGGTGTGAGTGGGGTATTAAAGTCTCCCACTATTATTGTTATTTTTAATTTCTCCTTTCATACTTGTTAGTAATTGTCTTACAAATTTCGGTGCTCCTATGTTGGGTGCATATATATTTATAATTGTTATGTCTTCTTCTTGGATTGTTCCTTTGATCATTATGTAGTGACCTTCTTTGTCTCCTTTTCAGAGCCTTTGTTTTAAAGTCTATTTTATCTGATATGATTATTGCTACTCCTGCTTTCTTTTGGTCCCTATTTGCATGGAAAATCTTTTTCCAGCCCTTCACTTTCAGTCTGTATGTGTCCCCTGTTTTGAGGTGGGTCTCTTGTAGACAACATATGTAGGGGTCTTGTTTTTGTGTCCATTCGGCCAGTCTTCGTCTTTTGGTTGGGGCATTTAACCCATTTACATTTAAGGTAATTATTGATAAGTATGATCCTGTTGCCATTTACTTTATTGTTTTGGGTTCGAATTTATACACCCTTTTTGTGCTTCCTGTCTAGAGAATGTCCTTTAGTTTTTGTTGGAGAGCTGGTTTGGTGGTGCTGAATTCTCTCAGCTTTTGCTTGTCTGTAAAGCTTTTGATTTCTCCTTCATATTTGAATGAGATCCTTGCTAGGTACAGTAATCTGGCCTGTAGGTTATTTTCCCTCATCACTTTAAGTATGTCTTGCCATGCCCTCCTGGCTTGGAGAGTTTCTATTGAAATATCAGCTGTTATCCTTATAAGAATTCCCTTGTGTGTTATTTGTTGTTTTTCCCTTGCTGCTTTTAATATTTGTTCTTTGTGTTTGATCTTTGTTAATTTGATTAATATGTGTCTTGGGGTGTTTTGCCTTGGGTTTATCCTGTTTGGGACTCTCTGGGTTTCTTGGACTTGAGTGATTATTTCCTTCCCCATTTTAGGGAAGTTTTCAACTATTATCTCCTCAAGTATTTTCTCATGGTCTTTCTTTTTGTCTTCTTCTTCTGGGACTCCTATGATTCGAATGTTGTAGTGTTTAATATTGTCCTGGAGGTCTCTGAGATTTTCCTCATTTCTTTTAATTCGTTTTTCTTTTTTCTCCTCTGATTCATTTATTTCTAACATTCTATCTTCTAATTCACAAATCCTATCTTTTGCCTTTGTTATTCTACTGTTTGTTGCCTCCAGAGTGTTTTTGATCTCATTTATTGCATTATTCATTATATGTTGACTCTTTTTTTATTTCTTCTAGGTTCTTGTTAAACTTTTCCTGCATCTTCTCAATTCTTGTTTCCAGGCTATTTATCTGTGATTCCATTTTGATTTCAAGATTTTGGATTAATTTCACTATCATTATTCGGAAATCTTTATCAGGTAGATTCCCTATCTCTTCCTCTTTTGTTTGGTTTGATAGGCATTTATCCTGTTCCTTTACCTGCTGGGTATTCCTCTGCCTCTTCGTCTTGTTTAAATTGCTGAGTTTGGGGTGTTCTTACTGTATTCTGGCAGTTTGTGGAGTTCTCTTTATTGTGGCGTTTCCTCACTGTGTGTGGGTTTGTACAAGTGGCTTGTCAAGGTTTCTAGGTTAGGGAAGCTTGTGTCGGTGTTCTGGTGGGTGGAGCTGGATTTCTTCTCTCTGGAATGCAATGAAGTGTCCAGTAATGAGTTATGAGATGTCTATGGTTTTGGGGTGCCTTTGGGAAGCCTGTATATAGGAGCTCAGGGCTGTGTTCCTGTGTTGCTGGAAAATTTGCTTGCCATATCTTACCCTGGATCTTGTTGTCCCTTGTATAGTGCTTGGTTTCAGTGTAGGTATGGAGGCATTTGATGAGCTCCACGGGGTTTTAGTGTATTGCCTGTCATTTCCAAGGCGGTTCCCTCTGTTATAGCTTCTGTTTGCTGGTCTCTTCAATGTCTGATTTCTGCCCTGATACAGAGGGGGCGGTGGTGGACACCCAGGTCTAAGCCACTCAGGTTCAGGCACTTGGGTATTCCTCTGAGGCCCAGACTCGGTTGGGCCTGTGTTTTGTGCCCTTCCCAGGTCTGAGCGGCGCAGGTGATGAGGTGTTTAGCGAGCGCAGCTGCTGCGACTTATTGCCTCCCCACTGCTCGGTTTTCTGGGTAAACAACTGGCACACCTTCTCAGGCGAATGTTGACCATCCAGAGCCCCAAGAAGTCTTAGTTAGCAAAGAAGCCTGCTCACAGCTTTGTAGATGTCTCTCTGGGGCTGTAATTGCCTGCTTCCGGCTCTGGCTGCCTGTCACCGGAGGGGGACGGTCTGCAACTGGCTATCTCTGTACAATCCTTTGTTCCATGTATAGGCCTGGTGGTGTCTTAGGTTAGGGCTGGCCCTCTGCGTAGTAGATATCCCACAGTCTGGTTTGGTAGCCCAAATATTTCGCTCAGGTACCGCTCTGGATATTCAGGCCAGATCCTTACTCTAAGCCATGCAGCCCTCGCTGCGCCTTCCTGCCCAGACCCCATTTGCTAATGGCGTATGTGGGCATCTGCGCCGCTTCTCCGCTGAAGGAGTTACCGCAGGGCTCATAATCTCCTTTCGAAGACAATGGGTTGTCTTTCTAGGTGCCTGATGTCCTCTGCCGGCATTCAGAAGTTGTTTTGTGGAATTCACTCAAGGTTCAAATGTTCTGATTTGTGGAGGAGAAAGTATTCTCCCCGTCCTACTCCTCCGCCATCTTAGCTCCTCCCCCGCCCTCTTAGCTCCTCCCCCCCCCTCCCCGCAGACTGTTTAGTTAGAATTCAGAGTTTATGTTTCCCAGTCAAGTGTCTTAAGACGAAAAACAAACTTGGCATTGCTAAAACTCTTCTACCTGTTCAGACTTTCAGGACCAAGTGTTCACAAGACTTTATGAGAGTAAATTTATTTTTTTCACTTCATGCCTGTTAGAATGGATATTATCAAAAAGGACGATAAACAAGGTGTTGGTGAAGATGTGGAGAAAAAGGAACACTTTTACACTGTTGATGTGAAAGTAAGTTGATGCAATCACTGTAGAAAAGAGTATGGCGTTTCCTTAGAAAATTAAAAATAGATCTACTGTATGATTCAGCAATTCTACTTCTGGGTATTTATCTGAAGAAAATGAAAACACTAAAACATATAAAAAGATATATGCATCCTTATGTTTATTGCAGCATTATTTACAATAGCCAAGATAAAGAGCCTAAGTGTCTATCCATGCTGCTGCTGCTGCTGCTGCTAAGTCACTTCAGTTGTGTCCGACTCTGTGTGACCCCAGAGATGGCAGCCCATCAGGCTCCCCCGCCCCTGGGATTCTCCAGGCAAGAACACTGGAGTGGATTGCCATTTCCTTCTCCAATGCATGAAAGTGAAAAGTGAAAGGGAAGTCACTCAGTAGCATCCAACTCTTTGTGACCCCATGGGCTGCAGCCTACTAGGCTCCTCCGTCCATGGAATTTTCCAGGCAAGAGTACTGGAGTGGGGTGCCATAGTCTTCTCCAGTCTATCCATGGATAACTGTATAAATAAAATCTGAGATATAGAAATACATCACACACACACACACACACACACACACACACACACCGTGTAATTGCCATTTACAACAACATAGATAAACCTGAAGGACATTATACTAAGTGAAATAAGTCCATCAAAAAATAGAAATTCCAGATGTCTTATCTGTATAATCTAAAAAACAAAACAAATAAAAAATACAGAAAAAAAAAAAAAAAAAAAAACCACATAGATGCTAGGAATAGATTGATGGTGGCCAGAGCAGAAAGAGGGGATGGGGAATGGGAGAAGAGAATGAAGGAAGGAGTCATTAAGTAAAAGGAAAAAAAAATGTAGCATTCTTGGAATAAGCTGCATACTCACAAGAAGTAGAGAGATAAAAACTTTAGGTAAACTTATTCATTATGTGATGTGATGTAAAATGGTTTGTGGAAAATATTTCTGAGACATCATACCTCTGGTGGTAAGGAACTGATTTTGGATCTGGGCTTGTGCTGTGTGCTTAGTCGCTCAATCATGTCTGACTCTTTGTGATCCCGTGGACTGTAGCCCACCAGGCTCCTCTGTCTATGGGGATCTCCAGGCAAGAATACTAGAATGAGTTCCCATGCCCTCCTCCAAGGGATGGTCCCAATCCAGGGACTGAACCCAGGTCTCCCACATTACAGGTGGATTCTTTACTATCTGAGCAACCAGGGAATAGTGACTGTAGTGAAGTTGCTCCATCGTGTCTGACTCTTTGCGACCCCATGGACTGTAGCTTACAAGGCTCCTCTGTCCATGGGATTTTTCAGGCAATAGTCCTGGAGTGGATTGCCATTTCCTTCTCCAAGGGATCTTCTCAACCCAGAGATCGAATCCAGGTCTCCCGCATCGTAGACAGACGCTTTACCATCTCCACCAGGCTCCACCACCAGCTCCACCAGGGAAATCCAAGTTAGAGTTATAATAAATAAATATGCTAATGCTAAGTCACTTCAGTCGTGTCCGACTCTGTGCGACCCCATAGATAGCAGCCCACCAGGCTCCCCCGTCCCTGGGATTCTCCAGGCAAGAACACTGGAGTGGGTTGCCATTTCCTTCTCCAATGCATGAAAGTGAAAAGTGAAAGTGAAGTCGCTCATTTGTGTCCGACTCTTAGCGACCCCATGGATTGCAGCCTAACAGGCTCCTCCGTCCATGTGATTTTCCAAGCAAGAGTACTGGAGTGGGGTGCCGTTGCCTTCTCCATAATAAATAAATAACTTTAAATTAAAAAAAATTTTAAACTGAGTATGAAACTTCATCTTACAGAAAGATAACTAGAGATTTTATGGACGTGGATGGTTAAACATATATGTGGGCCACTGAATATTTAGCTGATATAAAAAAAACTTGCAGAAAGTATTTCCTTATATGTATTCATCCATAGTAGAATTAAAGCTTTTAACCTGCAATCTGTCTAGTAATTAGAGAGATAATTTTTAAGAAGAAAAATAAGAAAATAAGTAAGATGCCCAAAACAAACTGAGAATAAAATTTGCAATTCATGTGAAAAAAAGTATAATTTCTCTAATACCAGGAGCTTCTAAATATCAGTAAGACCAACAATGTAAGCAAAGTTTAGAAAAAGTAAGTCACTGAAGAGTAAATACAAATATCTCCTAAAAAATATGAAAAAATCTTCAATAAGGAATCATTTTAAAATGCTAGTTAAGCTATACTGAAATTCCATTTTTCACCCACCAGATTAGTAAAGTTTAAAAAGTTTTATGATGAATAGTGATTCAAGTGTACAGTGAATCAGGAATTAAGTTGTTCCTGGTGGTGTGTAAAAGAATCCAAATTTCATGGAAAGGAATGGCAATATCTATCAAAATGTACATGCACATACATATGGAAACTCCACCTCCAGGAATTCATCCAATGGAAAGAACTATGTGTGTGCTAAAAGATACCTACATAAATATCATCAGGGTAACAACAAATTAGCAAAAGTTTGGAAACTGCAATCAGTTAAGACATCGCTTACATAAGTGAAAAGTCATCTCAACCATGGCAGCATTCTTGTTTATCTATCCAGTGATTATTGCCCAACATCTATTCTTGTATGTGTGTGCACGTGTGCTCATCTGTGTCCGACTCTTTCGCCACCCCATGGACTGTAACCCACCAGGCTCCTCTGTCCATGGGATTTTCCAAGCAAGAATACTGGAGTGGGTTGCCATTTCCTACTCCAGGGGATCTTCTTAACACAGGGGTGGAACCCGTGTCTCTTGCATCTCCTGCATTGGCAGGTGGACTCTTTATCACTGGCACCACTTACTGTGCTAACAGTCTATATTTTGCTAATTCTCTCCCCAGCACTAGGATATATTAGTCTTTAAGAGTGTAACTCAATCACCGTCATTCCATTCTCCCTGTTGGAATACAATAAAATCTCCAGACCACTATTTCTGGAGGAAACCAGTGGCTGGGGGATGGGGACTGAAAAGAGATTTACTTTTCTCTAAAAGCATCTTTGAACTCCAAATTTTTCAGTAAGAACAAGCATGTATAGAAAAGCTACATAAAATTTGCAAATAACATCATTCTCCATTTTTTATTAAGAAACTGAAGCCTAAAAATTAAAATTTTAAAGGTTTTGAAAGCAGTAGCAGAAATGAAACTTCAATCTATGTTCTCTAGCTGTAAAGTGAGTCCCAGCAAGGCCTAGCCTACCTGGATTCAAGGTTTGCTGTTATTTGCTATAATATCATCTCTTCTCTCCCCTGATGAAAATGCAGCATAGTTTAAAAACTAATAACCATAAAGTCAGGCAGAAAGTTTAAATTCTGTCTCTGCCACTCCTTGAGAGCTATATGAATTTAAGCAGATAATGTATTTTCAAACCTCAGCTTATTCATTATCAAACAAAATAATAATGAAACCTCAGGGTTGTGAGAATTCAATTTCAATTGACCCTTGAACAACACAGGTTTGAACTGCTGCTGCTGCTAAGTTGCTTCAATCGTGTCCGACTCTGTGCGACCCCACAGATGGCAGCCCGCCAGGCTCCCTCGTCCCTGGGATTCTCTAGGCAAGAACTCTGGAGTGGGTTGCCATTTCCTTCTCCAATGCATGAAAGTGAAAAGTGAAAGTAAAGTCGCTCAGTCCTGTCTGACTCTTAGTGATCCCATGGACTGCAGCCTACCAGGCTTCTCTGTCCATGGGATTTTTCCAGGCAAGAGTACTGGAGTCGGGTGCCATTGCCGTCTCCAGGTTTGAACTGCAGGAGTCCATTCATATTCGGATTTTTTTCAATAAATATGACAGTATCACTCTCCCCTCCCTTGGATGAATCTGCGGATGCAGAATCCTTGATGCAGAGGGCTCACCTTGGAACTTGAGTATGGAGTATTGATGGCTTTTGATATTCACCTTGGGTCCCAGAATCAATAACCCATGATAACAAGGGAGGACAGTAGTTTAAATGAGATAAATTAGAAAAAGCTGTTGGTCTTGTGCTGGGCTTTAATGAGTGCTCTAATAGACGCTGACTTCCCTGGTGGCTCAGACAGTAAAGAATTTGCCTGCAGTGCAGGAGACCCGGGTTCGATCCTTAAATTGGGAAGATCCTCTGGAGAAGGAAATGGCAACCCACTCGAATGTTTTGGCCTGGAGAATCCCATGGACAGATGATCCTGGTGGGCTATAGTCCATGGGGTCAAAAAGAGTCAGATATGGCTGAGCTACTAACACACGCTAGTGGATGTTGGTTGTAACATGCTCACTTAAAGTAGATTTAAACAAACTTTAGGTTCAATAGCTTCGAAATTTCTCAGCACTTCTTAAAATAATCTGAAATACCGCATGTGTTTGTGTGTGTGTTAGTCGTTTAGTCATGTCCTCAGCCACCAGGGAAGCCAAAATACTGCATAAGGGATCATAAAACTAAGACCGGAATGCGTGCTTGTGTACCTGCTAAGTAGCTTCAGTGTGTCTGACTCTTTGTGGCCCCATGGACTGCAGCCTGCCAGGCTTCTCTGTCCATGGGATTCTGCAGGCAAGAATACTGGAGTGGGTGGCCATTCCCTTCTTCAGGGGATCTTCCTGACCCATGCCTTGAACCTGAGTCTCGGTTGGAATAACTCCTCCTAAATTAGCAGAGAAGAGGATCCTGGGCACTGTTTCTCACACGTCAGCTTTGCCTGAATACTGGAATTACTTGGAGTAACCAGGAGTTTTTTACACTCTTGATGCCTGAGTCCCACCTTCATTTAATTGATTTGGGTTGCAGTCTGGACAACTGAATTTTAAAGTTCTAATGTGCAGCCAAAGTTGAGAACCAATGGCATAGACTCTTCATAAATCATCTGTTCTTAATTAACTTTGACATATTCTCATCATGTCAGTAGAGGTTTTGAAAGCTTATATATTTCCTTCAAAGATTAGCAGCTTCATCAGAACCAGAATTATCTCTTTATTTTCTAATTGTTTTTTTTTAACCTCTGCCTTCTAGCTTTCCTTTCATCTCATTAAGGGCCCAGTTGAATCTCTATCTTCTGTTGACTGATTGGCTATTAAAGATTGAAAACTCTGACAGCAGCTGGAAGCCTCCCTCTTTTAGAGTTTTCTTCCTCAGGTGATAACCTGCTTGGTGAGAACCAGATCCACGAGGTGGGGCACACAGCCATACGGCCATGGCTCCTTTTACAGGCAAATGTTGCAGAAATGGATTCCATTCCCAGCCAAAGCAGTATTTTACCTCTTGTTTTTCCTCTCCTCCCATTTGTTTCAACTTTTACTGAATTAAATAATGATGTGGGCTTCCTTGATGGCTCAGTGGTAAAGAATCACCCTGCCATTTCAGAGGACACAGGTTTGATTTCTGGTCCAGGAAGAGACAATGTCCCACTGAGGAACCAAGCCCATCCACTGTTGCTCATTAAGCCCAGCTTACTGAGTTGTGCTCTAGATCCCAGAAACTACAACTGCAGAGCCCACATGCCACAACTACTGAAGCCCGCTTGCCCTACACCCTGTGCTCCACAAGAGAAGCCACTGCAAGGAAAATCCCATGCACCACAACTAGAGAATAGCCCTGCTCATCACAACTAAAGAAAAGACCTCCCAGCAATGAAGACCCAGCACAGTCAGAAGTAAATACATAAATAAAATTATTTTTAAAATACAATAATGATGCATGTGAAAACATTCTCAGAAGTAACCAACTACTTTGATTTTCATTTCAGATGTTTAGGGAAGAACAGATAGCAGAAGAGCTCTGGATCTGAATGCAGGATGTGGGTTTAAGCCCTGGTCTACCGCCTATGCTGGACAGTCACTTTGCTTCATTGCCTGCTAAGTCCTTTCAGTCATGTCTGACTCTGCAACGCTATGGACTGTAGCCTGCCAGGATCCTCTGTCCATGGGGTTCTCCAGCCAAGAGTACTGGAGTGGGTTGCCATGTCTTTCTCCAGGAAATCTTCCCGACCCAGGGACCGAACCCATCTCTCTTTGTGAGGCCACAATTTCCTAAAACAGGAGCTGAGTAATAATGATATAGGGTTGTTAGGATAATGGGATTAGGGGTCTGAAAAACACTTTATAAAACATAAAGCGTGTTTGAAATATTAATTATTATGATTGTGAAAGGAATAAGTGAAAACCTTAAGCAAATGATTAAATCGATTTTATATAACAATCATTTAGCATTCCTCTTTTAGATTAGAAATAATTTCCCTTAACCCTTTCCTTGTTTGCCAGAATCGATCAGATCTCACATCTCTGTCTAAAATTTAACTTGGTTACCATTATTCTGTATAGTAAAATACAGAATAATGGTTTTTCCACTAGTCATGTATGGATGTGAGAGTTGGACCATAAAGAAAGCTGAATGCTAAAAAACTGATGCATTCAAATCGTGGTGCTGGAGAAGACTCTTGAGAGTTCCTTGGACTGCAAGAAGTTAAAAATAGTCAATCCTAAAGGAAATCAACCTTGAATATTCATTTGAAGGACTGATGCTGAAGCTCCAATATTTGGCCACCAAAAGTGGAAAGCCAACTCATTGGAAAAGATCCTGATGCTGGGAAAGATTGAGGGATGGAGAAGGGAGCAATAGAGGATGAGATAGTCGGATGGCATCATTGAGTCAATGGACCTGAGTTTGAGCAAACTCCAGGATATAGTGAAGGACAGGGAAGTCTGGCATGCTGCAGTCCATGGGGTCACAAACAGTCAGACACGACTGAGCAACTGAACAACAAACCATTATTCCAAACATGGTACCATTTGTCATCTAAACACAAAGCAGGTATGTCATTGTAGAGACATTCCTTTCTCCAGTCAACTCTTGAAGGAAGATATGATGAAAAAGCAAAAGGAAGGAAGCTATTAGGTATTAGCTCATTCATTCATTCTCCAGGTATGTACTAAGAATCTGCCAGCTTCTTGAGAGCCTGCTGGGTGGCAAGGGCCGTATGAGGAACTGTGGTTGGAGTATCCACCAGGACCAGCGGGGAAACGTGATAAATGTTACATCTGAGAAAGATGGTGATCAGTGGCAGGAGATCTCACAGAGTCAAAGTTTTTAGAAGCGAAGCTTGAATTGGCCACGCAAGGTGGGCTGGGCAGAATCGGTGCCTGGGCATGGAGAGCAGGAAGGTCTGGGTGAGAGAGCACGGTTCGTTAGAATAACTGAAAGAAGTTCAGTGTACCTGGAGCATGTGAGAGGGAAGGTGGTGAGAGAAGAGGCTGGAAAGGCAAACAGGAACCCTAAACCTTGGAACACCTGTCAAAGGATTTGGATTATATCCTGGAGGCATTGGGAAATCATTAAAAGATTTGAAACGAGAGTGATAGCATCACATTTCTAGGGCTTGTGCTTGTCGGTTTTTCTCTGTTTGTTTGGTTACAGTGTGTAGCAAGCTTTTGAGAGGAGAAAGGAGGAGACTAGATGTGATACTCCATGGGAGAAATGCTTGGGATCTAGTCTTGTGTTGTGACAGATGGAATCAGAGAAAGGAAGGGAGCATTCTTTGTAAAACTCCCATCTGATGATGTCACTCTCACACGAGACTCTTCAAACATTTCCCATTGTTCTCAGGATAAAATTTCAAAAACTCTTAACATGGCTTATTAAAGGACCCTTCATGTTCTGGATGCCTCTGCCCTCTTATACACTGACCCTTTCTTTTCCTTGTACCGTTTGAAATAATTGAAAGAGTTTACTCATCTACCGCTCTAAATTCTTTGGACATTGAGGTCGAACACACTTAATCTGCCTAGAAACTTCATACAAGTCATAACTGTTCCACTGAGGAATAAATGAATGACGTAAATGATTTGTATGTATCAATAAGACTCGGAGTTGATCAAACTTGGAGGGGAGAAGAATCATAAGGATGAAACAAATGTTTCTGGCTTGAGTCACTGGTTGGTTTGGTTTAGAGAAACTCTGGAGAGGAGGCAGAGAAGATGGTTCAATCTGACTTACACTAGTTTGAGGTAGTTGCAATTTATCTAAGTTCAGTTCAGTTCAGTCACTCAGTCATGTCCGACTCTTTGCAACCCCATGAATCGCAGCACGCCAGGCCTCCCTGTCCATCACCAACTCCCAGAGTTCACTCAGACTCACATCCATCGAGTCAGTGATGCCATCCAGCCATCTCATCCTCTATCGTCCCCTTCTCCTCCTGCCCTCAATCCCTCCCAGCATCAGAGTCTTTTCCAATGAGTCAACTCTTCGCATGAGGTGGCCAAAATACTGGACTTTCAGCTTCAGCATCATTCCTTCCAAAGAAATCCCAGGGCTGATCTCCTTCAGAATGGACTGGTTGGATCTCCTTGCAGTCCAAGGGACTCTCAAGAGTCTTCTCCAACACCACAGTTCAAAAGCATCAATTCTTCGGTGCTCAGCCTTCTTCACAGTCCAACTCTCACATCCATACATGACCACAGGAAAGACCATAGCCTTGACTAGGCGAACCTTTGTTGGCAAAGTAATGTCTCTGCTTTTGAATATGCTATCTAGGTTGGTCATAACTTTCCTTCCAAGGAGTAAGCATCATTTAATTTCATGGCTGCAGTCACCATCTGCAGTGATTTTGGAGCCCAGAAAAAGAAAGTCTGACCCGGTTTCCACTGTTTCCCCATCTATTACCCATGAAGTGATGGGGCCAGATGCCATGATCTTCGTTTTCTGAATGTTGAACTTTAAGCCAACTTTTTCACTCTCCACTTTCACCATCATCAAGAGGCTTTTTAGTTCCTCTTCACTTTCTGCCATAAGGGTGGTGTCATCTGCATATCTGAGGTGATTGATATTTCTCCCAGCAATCTTGATTCCAGCTTGTGTTTCTTCCAGTCCAGCGTTTCTCATGATGTACTCTGCATAGAAATTAAATAAACAGGGTGACAATATACAGCCTTGACGTACTCCTTTTCCTATTTGGAACCAGTCTGTTGTTCCATGTCCAGTTCTAACTGCTGCTTCCTGACCTGCATACAGATTTCTCAAGAGGCAGGTCAGGTGGTCTGATATTCCCATCTCTTTCAGAATTTTCCACAGTTTCTTGTGATCCACACAGTCAAAGGCTTTGGCATAGTCAATAAAGCAGAAATAGATTTATCTAAGAGGAGATGCTAAATAGACAATTGGATCTAAGTATAAACATATGCCAGATTCTGTGCCAGGCACTTTCACACATATTATCTCACATAATTAACTAAAGCCAAATGTAGATTAAAAAAATTAACTATATGATTTAATTTTAAAGTAGGCACTACACTAATTGTGTTAATCCAGGCTATGAGTAGCCCACATCTATTCATCTAGGGAAATGAGCAATTTATCCCCTGGAGGAGTTAAGAACTGTCTAACAATTTCAATAGTTTCATTTCCAAACTATTTGCATGGCACAATTATGGGAAGACTTAAAAACAAAAACATGTATAGATGGGTGAATGAATAATTTTATTCCCATGGAGAAGTTTTAGCCTGTCCCAGTCTTTGGCATGAGTAATCATGGGGCCCAGCTCATTTTAAATAAGCCCAACAGAGAGAAAAAGAAAAATGCCCTACCACATTCAGCTCAACCAGTACTTGGCAACCTGTATTATCCTTGACACCTATCCCTGTAAGGGTTCTCCCTTCCTACTTTCGGCAAAGTATTAAAAACCAGACCTGTGAAATATTTCCTCTCCCTAATTTTCATATTTTATGCATATTTGTTGCATCTCTAGGTACAATATTAGCATTCCAGAAAACATTTCTATTACATCCTTCAAACCTTCAGACTGTAAGTTTCCCAGCAATAGAAGTAAGCTATTTTACATATGGTAGTGAATATATATACCAATCCAATCTCCCCAATTCATCCCACCCCTCCCTTCTCCTCCCCCATGTCCACATGTTCATTCTCTCTGTCTGTGTCTGTATTTCTGCCCTGAAAATAGGTTCATCTGTACCGTCTTTCTAGATTGCACATATATGCATTAATATATGATTTTCTCTTTTATCATATCTCTTTTGTGATATTTGTTTTTCTCTTTCTGAATTATTTTACTCTATGGGAATCTGCTGTAAAATCCAGAGAGCTCAGCTCAGTGCTGTGATGACGTAGATGGGTGGATGAGGGAGAGTGTGGGAAAGAAGTCCAAAAGGGAGAGGGTATATGTGTACATATGGCTGATTCACTTCATTGTACAACAGAAACTAATACAACATTGTAATGCAATTCTACATCAGTAAAATTAAAACAATTAAAAAAAGAAGAACTAAGCTCTTTGCTCCGTAAGGTTTTAAAATAAGGTTTCTCAAAGTACGATCTGAGGCCACCAAACTGGAATCAACAGGGCTGCTTGCTTAAAATACGGATTTGGGTACTTATCTCCTGGTCTACTAAGTCAGTATTTCTCAAGATGGGATCCAGGAATCTACATTTGGCAAAGGTTGCCCAGGTGCTATCTGTCACACTAAAGTTGGAGAATTTGGATCCTTTTTCTTAAGTAAGGTAGACAATTCTCACTATACATCTTGCTGTCAGAAATAGCTATGCTATGCCTTCTCATGAAGAAGTAACATACCAGAACAATAGAGACATTTAATAAATTTTTGAATTCAATAAAAATTTGAATTCACAAGTAAAAATAAGAGTCTGACTCTTAGTTGGACTCCAATAATAGTCCAATAATAATTGGACTCCTTGAAAGAAGATTTTAAAAGATTTTACCCACCTACTGTTGCCACTAGAGTAATTGCTGGAGAACAAATATTTTACACAGAACTACTAAATACCAGGTAAGTTGTTCACTGATTACAAAAAAGTAAGCTAATTAAAGGGAGTGCTTTATAATTAAGGTATCTTATTGACAGTAGGGACGATCCATGCTACAGAGTAACTCCTAGGTTATGAGAATTTTGTTTTTAGATTTTGCTTTCTGTTTTGTGCATATTTGTTTAGTTTTTGATTAGGACTTTTCAAAGAAGTTTTCTAAAAGGAATGGCAGAATTGACTCACTGAATTAAACTCTTAGTTATTGCCCACAAATCTTCATTCAACATCTGTATAATTCTCAAAGAAAGATTGCATGTGTGTGTGTTTATATATTTATATTTATTTATATATTTAATATATTAAAATATATAAAATATATATTATATTATATAAAATATATATTATATATTAATATATATTTATTATATATAAAATATATTATATTATATAAAATATAATATAATATATTAAAATATATAAAATTTATATATTTAAATATATAAATATATATTTAAATATATAAATTTATTATATTTAATACTCAACCTAAATATGGATATTTCAGTGTGTTTAAAATTCTTTTGTTTTCCAAAACAAATAGACTGTTATTTGAGAGATGCTGGACAAATAAAGATATGTGAGACCTGATCTCTGCTTTTCTCTGCATTTTTTAAATTTGAAAAAGAGAAGGAAAAATCCGTTTTTGCAAACATTTTCATTCACAAAGCTTAGTCTTTTTTTTATTATTCAGACACTGAAAAGTTAATTTTTAAGTACTTTTCTTTGGCAAAGTAAATAGAAAATTCTATTACCCATCAATTAAACATAGGTAAGAAGCAACAGAGTTTGAACGGAGGAGGGGTACATATTATGCATGCAAGGAAAATTAAAACTTGAGATCTTGTAGTGGGATGTGTGTGCTTTGATGTACAAAAGAACCATTGTTTGTGTGGGACAAAACCTCCCGGGTATAGAAAGAGATAAAAAGGAGGGAGTTTCTAGCTGATTAAGGTCAACTGAGATCTATGAATAACATAAATGCTATTAATCTAGCACCAAATGAATCACAGGAGTACAGCGGGGCATGGTTATGTGGCAGAGTTCGTGGCAGGAGTGTTTTATGTCACTTTGTATTAGATAATGAGCATATCCATCCAGATTCCTAAATACAATCCAAACTGGTGCAGAAGAAGCCTTAAGGAGCTGGAGAGAACAAATCGAAGAGCTAGATCTGAAGTTTGGAAAGGGAATAGTGATGTTTAAACAGTGAAGCAAGTTGAGATGTTTGCAGGCAACTGTACAATCTCATCCCTCGGAAACAGCATGAGAGAGGATTTCATAGTTGGATGGCGAGCAGCTTATCATGTATAATGTCACCTCCCTCTTTATGTCCTAGTTTAATAGAAGAGATGCAGACAGTAATGCCTTAAAAGACTGGATGCCTGAAAACATGGAATTCTTTTCCTCTGATGACTAATTTAAAATACAAAATTAGCTACTTCTTTCTTCAGGGAAACATTATAAACTCGGTAAGTATCATTCTTTTTTCAAAGTTGAATCTATCTAAATGTTTGAGAGTCCTTTTATCTAAGTCTTATTGAAATATATATTTATTTTAAATATGTTTGTTTATGTATTGATTTACAGTCCAGATCCATTTTTTCTTATTTTTGCTCTTTATTGGAGTAGGTTGATTTACAATATTGTGTTAGGTTCACTCTTTTCTAGATTCTCTCCCTATATAAGTCATCACAGGCTTCCCAGGTGGCACTAGTGGTAAAGAATCTGCCTGCAGTACAGGAGACACGGGTTCAATCCTTAGGTCAGGAAGATCCCCTGGAGTAGAACATGGCGACCCACTCCAGTATTCTTGCTGCAGAATCCCTACAGACAGAGGAACCTGGTAGGCTACAGTTCATAGGGTTGCACATTACTGAAATGACTTAGCACTCACGCACACACTTGCATCTATAAGGCAGAGAAAGTCAACAGTTGCCAGCAGCCCCAAGAACCTAAGAGAGAAGCACAGGACTTCTCCCTCAGCCTCTGAAGGAAACCAACCCTGCTGACAGCTTGATTTCAGGTTTCCTGGCCTTCAGTCAGTGAGAGAATGAATTTCTTAATACATTGGTGTTTTAAGCCACCCAATTTGTGGTCCTTTGTGATGGTAACCCTAAGAAACTTAGTGATGCACAGAATTCATGCAAATGTCAAAACCCAGACTATAGCACCAATGAGCAGCTGGAGGAAACAAAAATATGCTGTTTTTAACAAAATCCTCAATAAAGGGACCAAAGAATGAAGGTGGGCTCACCATCAGAAGGGATTTTGAGATCATCTAGTGTCATCCTGGAGCTTTCCTTGTGGCTCAGCTGGTGAAGAATCTGCCTGCAATGTGGGAGACCCGGGTTCGATCCCTGGGTTGGGAAGATCCCCTGGAGAAGGGAAAGGCTACCCATTCCAGTAGTCTCATGTGGAAAATTTCATGGACAGAAGAGCCTGGTGGGCTACCATCCATGGGGTCGCACAGAGTCGGACATGACTGAACGACTAACACACACACAGTGTCCTCCTATTCATTTCACAGCTGAAGAAACCAAAGGAATCTATCCTTGGCTTCTTTTCTCCTTTGTCTCAAGTGAGATACAGATGGTCTGTTCTCACCCAGGCAGGAAATCTCTGTCTGGCTGAAACCCCAGATGATTCATCTGGATTCCCAGAGTGGGAAGTTCTCACCAGTAAGATGGTAGCTATAAAATGCATTTCCTCTAGAGTACCACCCTGTAGGTGTTCTGTGCTTAGTTGCTCAGTCATGTCCAATTCTTGCAACCCCATGGACTGTAGCCCACAGAGATTTCTCTAGGCAATACTACTGGAGTGGGTTGCAAGCCCTCCTCCGGGGGATCTTTCCAACCCAGGGATCGAACTCAGATCTCCCACATTGCAGGCAGATTCTTTACCACCTAGCCACCAGGGAAGCCCAGGTCCCAATGGGAAAAGCTGGAAATATGAACCTTTATGTGTTTTAAAATAAAACACATCCACAATCCCAAATATGAGACCTGTTATATTGAAGCTGTAAGTAAAATCAAACAAGTATATTTTTGTTTCCTCAGGTTAAAACCAATGGCTCAGAACAAGGCAGAAGAAAGGGAAACTGTGGACTATTTCTATCTGTGGTATTTAAAACAAGGGCAGGATGTTTCTATGTGGCTGATAGCTGACCAATTGTATAAAACCAGAACAGAAGGACAACACACACACATTATTTAATGATGCTGAAGGACTATAAAAGCTTGAGAAGGTCAAGATCCTTGGCAGAAGGAAAGTTAATTGAGGGGCTGGAGAGAAAGTGGCTGCTGAGATGCAGAGAAATTGAGCTCAACCAGTGAGACCAGCAGCTTCCCTGTTAGCTCCGTTGGTAAAGAATCTGCCTGCAATGCAGGAGACCCTGGTTTGATTCCTGGGTCAGGAAGATCCACTGGCAAAGGGATAGGCTATGTACTCCAGTATTCTTGGGCTTCCCTTGTGGTTCAACTGGTCAAGAATCCACCCACAATGCAGGAGACCTGGGTTCAATCCCTGGGTTGAAAAGATCTCCTGGAGGAGGAAACAGCTACTCATTCTAGTATTCTGGTCTGGAGAATTCCATTGACTGTATAGTCCATGGGGTCGCAAAGAGTCAGACATGACTGAGCAACTTTCACATACATACAGTGAGACCAGCGGAAGTCTCTGGCATCAGGATCATCAGGAGACCCAAGATGCAAGAAGCTAAGAGCCTAGATGGCTTCCCTGGTGTCTCAATGGTAAAGAATCTGCCTGCAATGCAGGAGACCTGAGTTTGATTCCTGGGTTGGGAAGATGCCCTGGAGGAGGGCATGGCAACCCACTCCAGTATACTTGCCTGGAAAATCCCATGGACAGACGACCCTTGTGGGCTACAGTTCATAGGGTTGCATAGAGTCAGACACCACTGAAGTGACTTAGCACACACACACACACACAAGATCCTAGAGAGAAGGGAAACGCAGGAAAATAAGCCACTTTTGTTCTCGAGTTATTCATCCATTTGTCTGTGGTGCAGGCCAAGAGATGGGGAAGCAAATCCGAAAAGTGCTTTCTCTGCTAAGCAGCTTCAACACTAAGGAGGGCTATTGGCGGCCTCACTGTGCTGGGAGATCAAAAAAATTTTAAAAAGTGTAGCAGCTGCCAATGTGGAGGTGCCCAGGCAGTCATTTCAGGGTTTCATGTGAGATGTCCTATACTTTTGAAGTAAAAGCAAACCTCAAGTAAAGAAGCCATAAAGATCAGAACTTGGGCTCAAATCAGCTTGTCCCCTAATTAGACTAAGGGGATCTGCTCCTCTAACTGCCTTCCAGAAGTTAAAAAAAAGTCTCTCTGGAGAAAGAGATTATCTTTGAGACCTTCTGCAGTTTTTCATACATGAGCTACAGGCTTCCCTGGAAGATGGTCAGATACACTTGAGAGAGAGGACTCAGATCAGATCAGATCAGTCACTCAGTAATGTCCGACTCTTTGCGACCCCATGAATTGCAGCACACCAGGCCTCCCTCTCCATCACCAACTCCCAGAGTTCACTCAGACTCACGTCCACTGAGTCAGTGATGCCATCCAGCTATCTCATCCTCTATCATCCCCTTCTCCTCCTGCCCCCAATCCCTCCCAGCATCAGAGTCTTTTCCAATGAGTCAACTCTTCGCATGAAGTGGCCAAAGTACTGGACTTTCAGCTTTAGCATCAGTCCTTCCAATGAATACCCAGGGCTGATCTCCTTCAGAATGGACTGGTTGGATCTCCTTGCAGTCCAAGGGACTCTCAAGAGTCTTCTCCAACACCACAGTTCAAAAGCATCAATTCTTTGGCGCTCAGCCTTCTTCACGGTCCAGCTCTCACATCCATACATGACCACAGGAAAAACCATAGCCTTGACTAGATGAACCTTTGTTGGCAAAGTAATGTCTCTGCTTTTTAATATGCCATCTAGGTTGGTCATAACTTTCCTTCCAAGGAGTAAGCGTCTTTTAATTTCATGGCTGCAGTCACCATCTGCAGTGATTTTGGAGCCCAGAAAAAGAAAGTCTGACACTGTTTCCACAGTTTCCCCATCTATTTCCCATGAAGTGATGGGACCAGATGCCATGATCTTCATTTTCTGAATGTTGAACTTTAAGACAACTTTTTCACTCTCTACTTTCACCATCATCAAGAGGCTTTTTAGTTCCTCTTCACTTTCTGCCATAAGGGTGGTGTCATCTTCACATCTGAGGTTATTGATATTTCTCCCAGCAATCTTGATTCCAGCTTGTGTTTCTTCCAGTCCAGCGTTTCTCATGATGTACTCTGCATAGAAGTTAAATAAACATGGTGACAATATACAGCCTTGACGTACTCCTTTTCCTATTTGGAACCAGTCTGTTGTTCCATGTCCAGTTCTAACTGTTGCTTCCTGACCTGCATACAGATTTCTCAAGAGGCAGATCAGGTGATCTGGTATTCCCATTTCTTTCAGAATTTTCCACAGTTTATTGTGATCCACACAGTCAAAGGCTTTGGCATAGTCAATAAAGCAGAAATAGATGTTTTTCTGGAACTCTCTTGCTTTTTCCATGATCCAGTGGATGTTGGCAATTTGATTTCTGGTTCCTCTGCCTTTTCTAAACCCAGCTTGAACATCTGGAAGTTCATGGTTCACATATTGCTGAAGCCTGGCTTGGAGAATTTTGAGCATTACTTTACTAGCGTGTGAGATGAGTGCCAACTGTGAGGTAGTTTGAGCATTCTTTGGCATTGCCTTTCTTTGGGATTGGAATGAAAACTGACCTTTTCCAGTCCTGTGGCCACTGCTGAGTTTTCCAAATTTGCTGGCATATTGAGTGCAGAGAAAGAGGACTAGGAGGTAAAAATATCTATCATGGAACCAGACCCAGTTGCGATTTGGATATCACAGAGATCAGACTCAAACTTTAAGACCTGAGCAGATGTCCACCTTCCTTCACCACAGACAGTTCATAAAGGATCACAGACAAACTTTTAGTGAGTAAAACTAGAATGGGACCTGGCTAAGTATCTTGGTGACTCAGAAACGGGCTTTTCCTCTGAAGGCAGTAGTTCTGTATGGCGAGGACTTGAGGGAAGAGAAGGGAATGCTAACCATTGCCCCAGAGGCTCAGTCCTTTACCCCTAAGGGTTTACTCACATAAAGCCAGTATGTCCCCAAACACCTGGAGTCCTGAATTAGGACACAGCACTAGAATTTTTAAATAGTAAAGCTGAACTGGATGAGAGGATAGGAGAGGATGGACTGCATTCATGGGCAAGCGAAGAACAGGAGCTCAGAATAGCAGGGACGAGTTTCCTGCGAGTGACAGTCAGGCTCAAACCTTGACACAGGCCGTGAGAAGAAAGAAAATAAAGTTCCCCTGGACTTCGCTGGCAGTCCGGTTGTTAAGAATGTGCGCTTCCTATGCAGGGGGCACAGGTTCAATTCCTGGTCAGGAAACCAAGATTCCATATCCCATGCCATATGGCCAAAAACTAAATAAATAATAAACAAAACAAAAATGAAAATGAATTCCTACATAGAATTAATTATTGTCCCTCTATTTTTATTCATCAGAAGCTGGAAGAAAGTGGGAGAAGGGGCTTTGAGAATTTTAGTTCCCCTTCCTGTCTCATACTGCCCCCACACTCGTGAAGTTGCAAATTAAGGAATTAATAAAATTAGGACAAATCTCTCCACTACCTGTGTGTGTGCTTCAGTCATATCCGACTCTTTGGGACCCTGTGAACTATAGCCTGCCAGGCTCCTCTGTCCATGGGATTCTCTAGGCAAGAATATATGCCCTCCTCCAGGGGATCTTCCTGACTCAGGGATCAAACCTGTGTCTCTTACATCTCCTGCGTTGGTAGGCAGGTTCTTTACCATTAGTACCACCTGGGAAGCCTCCATTACTAACTCAGTATAATTTCTTTGTTGTTCTCTGTCTTGTTTCTTCTTTCTGAGTTCCTTCCTTGCATATTGCATTTTATCCTCTCTCCTTTAGGTGCCCAAAAAGCTATGCGGCTACCCCAAACATACCCTACAGTCCTGGCACAGTCCTTAGCCCTGAGGAACACTTCTGGGACCACAACAAGAAGGTGGAAAAGTAAGTGAGGGGGCACTGGCTTTCCCCACTTGCAGCATCAGGCAAGCTCAGCATGGAGGCGAGGCTCTGATGCTGACCAGTGCCCACCTGGGAGGGCACCATTGGCTCCACGGTACCAGGACACTTAACAGTCTCTGCTCTGGTCCCATCTGTGCTCTGGTGTCTGCAGGCTTTAAACCAAGGACAGGGGTTTTGCCTTCTCTTTCCCTTCTGGCTCAGCTGGTAAAGAATCCACCACCAATGCAGGAGATCCAAGAGACAAGGGTTCAGTGCCTGGATGAGGAAGATTCCCTGGAGCAGGAAATGGCAACCCACTCCAGTATTCTTGCCTGGAAAATTTCATGAACAGAGGAGCCTGCTGGGCTATAGTCCATGGGGTCGCACGACTGAGCGCACGCACACACTCACAATCCCTTCCCGTAATGACTCTTAGTGGTGAAGCAGTTAAGGCAGGATTCCTCCTCTTGGCTGGAACTTTGCATTTTTTGTTGGCACTGTCTCATCCCCGGAGACAATAGCAGATTGTGTGCGGTGTTCTCAGAGGGATCTTGTCCTGGCAGGCAGGCTTCCAGTCAACACGCTTACATCCTCTGCAGAGACCGTGCCTTGTTCCAACCTGACTTTCAAGTGTCTTTTATAAAGACAATCATTCCAATCACAAGGGGCAACTGAGTGAGGAACTGGCACCAAATTGAAAGCACAAATCCTCCTAAGAGAGTCTCAGGGAGGAGCAGAGAAGAGGAGCATGCTCAAAAGAGGAGCGGAGGCAGCCTCCCCTGAAATCCTGGGACCCAGATGCTCCTGACACCCTGTCTGTTCCCGGATTAGAAAAAGCCTTTCTCTTCCTCATACCTCTGACCCGGTTTGCAGTCCTGAAATGGCTTGCTGTTGGGTAATCTTAACCACAGCCATCACCCAGGTGAGGGGCTTTCCTGGCAGGAAGGTGAAGAATTTCAAGCCATGCAGAACTTCCGACCAGGGCCCGAGGGTCTGGGTCCCCAACCAGCAGCCACACCCTGAAACCACATACCCTCCTCCACCGTCGGCTGGTCCACTGTCCCGTCACCCCTCCCAGAGCCGGAGGTGGGGTGGAGCACCACGCAGATAACCTCCAGGAAAGACTGCTTTGGGGGACAAGAAATCTGAACTAAGAGAAACAACTGTAGAGTCACAGTTCATAAAGCACAAAGCATTCTGGACTTCCATGTCTCAAAAACTGATGTGGAAGACAGATTTTAAAGATAAGATGGGGAGGGGGGTGGGAGAGGGGTTCAGGATGGGGGACCCATGGCTGATTCATGTCAATGTGCGGCAAAAACCACTACAATATTGTAAAGTAATTAGCCTCCAATTAAAATAAATAAATTAATTTAAAAAATAATAAAGATAAGGAGACAAATTCATCAGGGTTAAGCAGATCACCAGAGGTCATATGGCTTGCAAATGACCCAACTGGTTATGAACATGAACTTTCTAGGGGAGAAAAGACAAATCAATCATGCAGAAAAATTCCAGATAATTTATGGAGATGCTCAAGGGAGGTGGAAGAGAACTGCCCATTCCATATGTGTGGGCAGTACATGGTGACAACCTTCCAGGAGGATGGCATGGGTGCATGGGGGTAACTGCACTGTGAAGAAACTGACAGAGCCTCAGCCACTAGCTGGTCAAGGTCAATGTCAACTGAGATATGTCATGTAGACAGTATGTACCTTTTTTTGGTGGGGGAAGGGGAGGGAGAGAAGCAGGGCCCTTCATAAGGGTCTAGCAGATATAGTGGAGGTGGAGGTGAAGTCCTAGACCAAAGCAGAGGTGAGGCAGAGGCCCCCGGAGCAGAGGCCAGGCTCTCTGGCTCCCCACGGTAAGCCCTCCCCTACCTCAGATTCCTCACTCCAGCCTCCCCCTTCCTCTGGGAACACAGAGCAGCAACAACTGCCAGGCAGGACCCTCCAGGGTCCCCACTTAGAGCAGAGCACAGGATCCAGGATGCTCCCTCCCCACTGTGGGAGATCAGGGGGAGCTCAGCGTCCCGCTCTCCACCAGGATGAAGTAGGGAAGCTCTCTGTCCTCCAGAAGAGAATAAACTCTTGTTCTCTGTGATGGGTGGAGAGAGAGTGGGGCTTGGCCTCGAAGCAGAACCTGGAAAGACGCCAGAGGTGATGCCCCCAGAGGAGATTCTCAGATGCCACTTTCACACTTGCACTGTCTCCACTTTCCCTTCCCATTGACTCTAGGGAGCAGCTCAGAGTCTGGGCCAGAGTGACTGATGGGAAGAGGGGATCTTCTCCAAAGACATCTGTGGATTTCAGAGTGGGAGTTTCCCCGACACCAAATTCACCTCTATATACCCAGGGCAATAGTCATGTATGGATGTGAGAACTGGATCATAAAGAAGGCTGAGCCCTGAAGACTTGATGTTTTTGAATTGCGGTATTGGAGAAGACTCTTGAGAGTCCCTTGGACTGCAAGGATATCACACTAGTAAATCCTAAAGGAAATCAACCCTGAACATTCATTGGAAGGACTGATGCTAAAACTCCAATACTTTGGCCACCTGATGTTAAGAGCCAAGTCATTAGAATAAGACCTTGATGCTGGGAAAGATTGAAGGCAGGAGGAAAAGGGGACAACAGAGGATGAGATGGTTGGATGGCATCGCTGACTCAACGGATATGAGTTTGAGCAAGCTCCAGGAGATGGTAAAAGACAGGGAAGTGTGGTGTGCTGCCGTTCATGGGGTCACAAAGAGTCAGACATAACTGAGCCACTGAACAACAACATACATACACAGGGCAGCACCCTGGTGGCAGGGGAACAGCTTCAAAGGGACTAGAAAGAGTAGCCGCCCTTGGGGCTAAAGATCTGGATAGGGCCAGCCAGTTCTGGGAGGTTGGGCAGTACGTACCCTTGATTGGATGGGATGAGAGTAGCACTTTACCTCTGTGGTCTGCCTCCTAAAAACCCATCACCCCAGTCTAATCATGAGAAAAACAGACAAATTCCAACTGAAGGATATTCTACAAACACTTGACCAGGACTCTGCACAACTGTCAAGGTCAGCAAAGACAGGGAAATCTAAGAAACCATCTCAGCCTAGAAGAGCCTAAGGAGACACGATGATTAAAGTTACTGTGGTGTTCTAGATGGAATCTAGATGGAAAAGGTCATGAGGTGAAAGCTACGGAAATCTGAAGAAATTGTGGACTATGACATTGTGGTATACATATACAATGGAATAAAAAAGAATATGTTTGGGTCAGTTCCAATGAGGTAGATGAACCTAGAGCCTATCATAGAGTTAAGTAAGTCAGAAAGAGAAAAACATAAACACATATATATGGTGTTGGAGAAGACTCTTGAGAGTCCTGTGGACTGCAAGGAGATCCAACCAGTCCATTCTGAAGGAGATCAGCCCTGGGTATTCATTGGAAGGACTGATGCTAAAGCTGAAAGTCCAGTACTTTGGCCACCTCGTGCAAAGAGCTGACTCATTGGAAAAGACTGATGCTGGGAGGGATTGGGGGCAGGAGGAGAAGGGGACGATAGAGGAGAAGGGGACGACAGAGGATGAGATGGCTGGATGGCATCACCAACTCAATGGAGTTTGGGTAAACTCCGGGAGTTGGTGATGGACAGGGAGGCCTGGCGTGCTGCGATTCATGGGGTCACAAAGAGTCGGATACGACTGAGCGACTGAACTGAACTGATGGAATCTAGAAAGATGGTACTGATGCACCTATTTGCAGGGCAGCAACGGAGATACAGATGTAGAGAACAGACTTATGGACATGGGCAGGTGGAAGGAGAGGGTGGAACAAATGGAGAGGAGCATGGAAGCATATACGCTACCATATGTAAAATAAATAGTCAATGGGAATTTGCCGTATGACTCAGGGAATTCAAACTGGGGCTCTGTATCAACTTAGAGGGGTGGGAAGGGGGGTATGTGGGAGAAAGGTTCAAAAGGGAGGGGTCATATGTATACCTGTGACTGATTCATGCTGATGTATGGCAGAAACCTATACAATATTGTAAAGCAATTATCCTTCAATTAAAAATAAATACATTAAAATAAATAAATAAATATAAATGATGGATTTTAACTGATAATGTATTAACAGTGGTACATGAACTGTAACAAATATACCATATGAATATAAGATGTTAGTAACAGGAGAAACTGTGCGCCAAGTATACAAGAATGAATGCTTGGTAGTATCTTCTCAATTTTTCTGTAAATCTAAAACTGTCCAAAAATTAAAATTTCATTTGACTAAAATGCCCAACATCTCTGCATAACCTCTTTCTATAATAACACACAATTCTGTGTCTTATTAAGGAAGCATTTTCGTGGTATGTAACTCAGCTGATTAAGTCTAGCTCTCTGACCAGACATTAGATTCTGAGAAGGCAGGGATCATGCCTGTTTGCTGCTGCTGCTGCTAAGTCGCTTCAGTCGTGTTCGACTCTTAGCGACCCCATGGACTGCAGCCTACCAGGCTCCTCCATCCATGGGATTTTCCAGGCAAGAGTACTGGAGTGGGGTGCCATTGCCTATTCCCCCTGTTTACTGGGCATCAGATCTCTGCAACTTGGCACAGTGCCTAGCACATAATAGGAGTTCAATAATGCTAAACGAATGATACTAGTTCCAAGGGTATTTAGAGAGCTTTCTCTAAACACATTAAATTCAAACATTCAAGCCCAGGTCAGGAAGAATGCTAAAATATTTAAAATATCAAAACAATAGGATCCCAGTAATTTCATTTAAGATGTTAATTCTGATGATAAGAGATTAACATGGACATTTAAGAACAAAGCACAAACTGTGTGATCCAGCAATGTGACTCCTGGGCATACATACTGAAAAGATGAAAACTCTAATTCAACAAGACACACGTACCCCAATGTTTATAGCAGCACTGTTCACCATAGCCAACACATGAAAGCAACTCAAGTGCCCATTGACAGAGGATTGGTTTAGGATGTGGTGGATATATTTATACAATGGAATATTACTCGGTCATAAAGATGAAATATTGCCATTTGCAGCAACATGGATGGACCTAGAGAATATCGTACTAAGTAAACAGAAAGACAAATATGCTATTACTTACATACGGAATCTAAATATTACAAATGAAATTATATATAAAACAGAAATAGACTCACAGAAATAGAAAACAAATCTGTTGATTACCAAAGGGAAAAGGATTGGCAGGGGGAAGGGATAAGCCAGGAGGATGTGATTAAAAAACACAAATTACTGTACACAAAGTAGATACACAACAAGGATTTACCGTATAGCATAAGGAACTATATTCAATACCTTATGATAACCTATAATGGAAAATAATCTGAAAATATATATATATAACTGAATCACTTTGCTATATTCATGAAACTAATACAATATTGTGAACCAACTCTATTTCAATAAAAACAACAAACTTTTTTTAAAAGAAAAAAGCACAAACTAGAGCAAGGTTACAAACCTGAGTTGGGAGCTATATTACAAAGAAGAGGAATCAGAGTCAACAAACTTCAGTATAAGTTCAAACAACGCAGTATCACATTAAAAGCCAGTATTATCAGCGTGTACTCACAGAAATACAGCATTTGTAGGCCTGAAAGTTATCCTTTCACTTTCTTAGCTTCTTGACTTTATCCAAAATTCTGTGTACAGTTTGAATTTCCCTGCAGGAAGAAGACAAAACATTTCAATGTTTAAAAATAATTACCCCTTAGGGAAAAGTTAAAAGTTGAGAAAAATTAGCCAGAAAAGTAAAGAGCTAACAAGTGATCAATAATAACTACTTAATGTGTAATGAATGTTTGTAAAGAGAGACCTGAATACTTTTGTGGCTTCACAGAAAACTAGACAAAAGATAAATGAGCTTAAACTGCCATAAACCTTTATCATCAGGAACTTTCTCTCTTATCCTCTGGATAGTTTTAAAATTAGAATGGTCAGCCACTACTTGATTGCCATGGCCCTACCAAGAAAGAAGGGTAGCCTTAGTGAAAGTCATATCAATCTATGATTCTATTATTTGACTCTGTGGGGAATCTACAGATAAATAAAATAATGGTCACAAGGCTTTCTCCCACCACCAACCAGTCCACCTGGGTAGAAACCAATTCTGTTCTGTTCACCTCTCTCCCTTAGCACCTAACTTAGCATTTAGTTGTTGGTGCTCAAATCAAGATTTGTTGAACAAGCACATTAATAAGTAAATCAACCTTGAATCATGAAAAAGACAGCCAGTTATATTCTGCTTTTTTAGATTTATGGGAACTCAAAGTAGCAGAACAGAGCAAAAAATGTTGTCATGGTTGATTTCTCAACTAAAGAAACTAATAGATATTCTAAAGGGAAAAAGCATTAACATAGTATCTGACCCATTATAGACACTGTGCTTCTGTGTGCTGGGCTTAGTCCCTTAGTCATGTCCCACCCTCTGCAACCCTATGGACTGTAGCCTGCCAGGCTTCTCTATCTATGGCAATTCTCTAGGAAAGAATTCTGGAGTGGGTTGCCATGCCCTCCTCCAGAGGATCGTCCCAACCCAAGGACCAAACCCAGGTCTCCCACATTGTGGGAAGATTCTTTACCGTCTCAGTCACTGTGGCATATGCAACTCACAAACCCATCATCTCCCACGCTCTTCTTACAAAGTGATATTGACATGCCTCTGACATTCCCTTTCCTTGAATACAGATATCTTATCACTATCCTAAATGTTACAAAAATGATGTAGTGTGATTTCTGAGGGTAAGTTATAGAAGGCTTTCTCTCTCTCTCTCTTAGAATACTTACTCTCGAAACCCAGCCACCATGTTGGGAAGAAGTCCAGGCCACATGGAAAGGCCACATGTGGTGACCCACTGTCAAGCACTAGACATGTGAACAAACGAACCTTCAGACAATTCCAGCCCCCAGCCTCTGAGCCTTCCCTTGGGAACCCACCAGACATTATGAAGCCATTTCTCCTATGCTATGCCTAAAATTTGGACTCATCAAAATTGTAAAAGATAATATATGATTATTTTTACTTTAAACCATTGAGTTTCAGGTAATTTTCAACATAGCAATAGATAACTAATAGATGTGTAACTAAATGTTAAATTGGTTTAATTGGCTTGAATATCTCCAGCTGAAAAAATTTGCTGAACACCTATTCCTATGTGTCTGGCATAGTGTCAGGGGCTAGGAATGTGTGTGTGTTAGTTGCTCAGTCATGTCCGACTCTTTGCAACTACATGGACCCCACGAGGCTCCTCTATCCATGGAGTTCTCCAGGCAAGAATAAGGGAGTGGGTTGCCATGCCATCCTCCAGGGGATCGTCCCATCCCAGGGATCGAAGCCGGGTCTCCCACATTTCGGGCAGATTCTTTACAATCTGAGCCACCAGAGAAGGCCAGAGGCTAGGAATACACACACTTGAATCAATGCCTTCCCTTCTATTAGCTTCCTTTAAGGGGAATAAACACTAAACAGTTCAGATCAGATCAGATCAGATCAGTCGCTCAGTCGTGTCCGACTCTTTGCGACCCCATGAATTGCAGCACGCCAGGCCTCCCTGTCCATCACCAACTCCCGGAGCTCACCCAGACTCACGTCCATCGAGTCAGTGATGCCATCCAGCCATCTCATCTTCTGCCGTCCCCTTCTCCTCCTGCCCCCAATCCCTTCCAGCATCAGAGTCTTCTCCAAAGAGTCAACTCTTCGCATAAGGTGGCCAAAGTACTGGAGTTTCAGCTTTAGCATCATTCCCTCCAAAGAAATCCCAGGGCTGATCTCCTTCAGAACTAAACAGTTAATTTCAGAATAAAACAATCTAACTTTTTTATTACACTGGTGAGTCCTTCTGTAACTCAGCAGGACCCTATGAGGCCTTCCCGGAATAGACCCTCCTGAACCCATGATCTCCGGCTGTCTTTTGTCTGTAGAAAAACTTTACTCATATAACAAACTTAATCAGAGAAGTTAGAAAATGCAGAACGAAAGGAAAATAGTCAAGCAAGACAATACAATAATAATTTAGCCATTAAACAAACTCAAGGACCTTTAGTTCCTCCTCAAGGGCTTCCCTAGTGGCTCAGTTGGTAAAGACCCTGCCTGCAATGCAGGAGACCTGGGTCTGACCCCCGAGTCAGGAAGATCCCCTGAAGAAGGGAATGGCAACCGTCTCCAGTATTCTTGCCTGGGGAAATCCCATGGGCAGAGGAGCCTGGCAGGCTACAGTCCATGGGGTCACAAAGAGTTGGACACAACTCTGCAACTTTCACTTTCAAGGTCTCTAGATAATATTCTGAGCCATGTCCTTTGAGCTGTTTTACAGCTACTGAAGCCCCCACCAAGTGGAAGAAATTAACTGTATGCTGTCCACAAGCCCATAGACCCCAGACCAGCTGGAACCAGTAGGTTGATGATGGTGACTCCCAATTACCTCACCGCCAACCAATCAAAAGAATGTCCATGAGCTGATAACACACCCCCAAACCCCGCTTCCTCACCCTATCTTTAAAAAACCTTTCCCTGAAAGCTTTTGGGAGAGTTCAAATCTTTTAAGCACTAGCTACTCTGGACTCCCTGTTTGGCAATAAAGCTATTTTGGGAACTTCCCTGGCAGTCTAGTGGTTAAGACTCTGTGCTCCCAATGCAGGGTGCACTGGTTCAATCCCTGGTTGGAGAAGATCCCACATGCCACTTGGCATGGCCAAAAAAAATAGTTTTTTAATAACGTTATTTTTTTCTATTTCACCCAAAGCTCTGTCTCTAAGATTTGAACCCACACCGGTATACAGAGGTCAAATTTCGGCAACAATTTCTGGCTCAGGCTTGATCCTGAAATGGGGAGCTGCCGACCCCTGTGAGCACCTCTTAAAACTCATTGACATGTGGTCTCCTGGCTTTTCTTGTGATGGTGGGACAGAAAAGTACCTAAAGAGGAGGCAGAGGTTTTATTTTCAGTGGATGGGTATTCCTGAGCAGAGAAAGTGATACAAAATGAAGGTTGGCACTTGTAACACACCCTGGGCTTGATTTTGAGTCCCTCTGAGAGAGGAGTCAATTGAAAAATGGACTTAAGTTCCTGAAGGAGCTTGTGAAACCCTAAGAGGGGTCAGGGCTGTTTCAGGGGGGCCAGACGTTAAAAACATCAAGCCCTGTGTTACCGTATCGGTTATTTCTCACTGAACAAATACATTCATGGCCTCGAGTATTTATTATGATAAAATATATGTAACATAAAATTTGCCATTTTAACCATTTTTAAGTGTGCAGTTCAACAGCATTACGTCGGTTTGCAATATCATATAACCATTTACCTCCAGAACTTTTTCATCATCCCAAACCACAACTCTATCCCAAATAACTCCCCATCTGCACCCCCTGGCCGTGGTAATTTCTATTCTACTTTCTGTCTCTGCAAACTTGACTATTCTAGGTGTTCACAAACTGGGCATCCCAGCGATATCCAAAATGGGCGCTGTAATGAAGGTACAGGGAGAGACCCAAGAAGCAGGAGCCCACCCCAGGTGGGGAGGTAGCAGTTTTCTCAAGCAAGGGAACTTATGAGGCTTGCCTTCAGAAGCCACAAGATGGGAATCTGTCCACACTAGCCAAGCATCTTAACAGTTTATACAGAAGCCTTAAGGGGGCTCAGTTACATGTGCATCCAGACAGTCTCAGCAACACACTGCTGTCTCTCGGGCCTGTGTCCTTGAAAATGGCTCCCAGCGTGGGAACTGCAGGTGAAACGTACATTCACGGGACTCGGGCAGAAGGAAGGGAAGAGCCTCTCCCGTCCAGATTCAGCTCAGGAGTGAACCAGCGATCACACCACCCCCACGCCCGGCTCTTACAATTTTACACATCCCCTTCCCCCACCCCACCCCACCACAATTTTCACCTGAGAGGTCATCAAGGGGTTTCACTAATTTGGTGACTCTCTGACTGCACTGGAGGCAGCAACAATACAGGCAGATGCAGGAGAAAACACAGGTTAAGATAATGATTCCCAAAATAAGTAACATGCTTTCCTATTAAAAGTCTCATCAGGACTTCTCTGGCAGTCCAGTGATTCAGACTTTGCTTTTCAATGTGGGAGATGGGGCTGGTTCGATCCCTGGTCAGAGAGCTAAGTTATCACATGCCTCGAGGCCAAAAAAAAACCAAACATAAAACAGAAGCAATAAATTCAATGAAGACTAAAAAAAAAAAAAGCTCATCATCCAAACTACTGGTTTTTTAAGTCCCCTCGGCCAGGTTTCCGCTCATTTGGAACATTCACTTGTGCTTTCGTGTGACTTAATAAAGAGGACACGTTAGCAGACTCATCAGGCGTGAACACACAACAGTCTGTTTGGACCCTGACACAGGTGCCTCCCCCAGGGCTGTATAATGTCCAAGTCCATCCTGTTTGGGAGGACAGCTTTTCTCATTAGAGATTTCAGTATTCAGTAATGACAGGCTTTGCCAGCTCTCATTTAAGTCTTGCTCCAGGCCAGCAGAAGGGACAAAGACTGTGGCCAAATGATCGTACTCGTGGTAAACAAAACATGCTCATCTACCCTCGAGGAGAGGGAGGCTGGCAGTGTTTGTTACTATGGGGTGGGTTCTGTCCTGTACCCAGGGAAAACCCAGGAAGCGTCAGCCCAACCTCCCAGGTGGAACCCACAGCCAAAGATTTGTGCCAAGTAACCACTGAGTCCCTTTGGAAGTGACCCAATATATACCCAGGTGTGAGTGGCACAGCCAGTTAGTGCCACACCTGTCACTATCCTCTGATGTGACAGAATGATTGCAAGGTTCCAGTGATATTCATGCCCTATTCCTCATACAATTAGGTTGGTTATTTTTATAGCATGATTGTTCTATCCCCAACATAGGGGTGCTCAGGGGCTCAAATGCCTATTACCTGGATGACTGACATGAACACCCCAAATCTGTGTAGCTCCATGGCGCTGGTGATGGTATTTTTAGGACTCTCTTGGTCAGTCATCTGATGGACTGCCTGTGTAGTTTGACTGACAGAAAGTGAATACCCAGACACAGTGATATCATGTGCCACAGGCCGGGTGTCCAGATCAGCATGGCTAATACCAGATGAATTAAGCATGCTAGTTTCAGCTTATTCTTCCCTTATGTGCTTTACTGCTTTCCCATCCCCTTTCTGGAAGGGTGATACCCACCATCCTGACCAGCGAGAGGGGGCAGCTGCCCACATACCCAATAGATGGATCAATTCCTTAGCCAGGCATACAAGTGGACCCCCTGTAGAAAGGTATTTCCATCCTTGACCCATTCCATGACCAAACACCATAAGAGGAGCAGAAGTCTAATGCTGAAAAGACAGATTAGTAACTTGTACGGGAAGATCTTCCTCTTCTATAAGAATTACACTTGTGTGGGCTTCCCTGGTGGCTCACGGGTAAAAAAGAAACCTGCCTGCCAGTGCATGAGTCACAGGCTCAGTCCCTGGTCTGGGAGGATCCCACAAGCCATGGTCAACTAATCCCACGGGCCGCAACTACTGGGCCTGTGCCAGAAAGCCCAGGATCCACAACTACTGAGCCCTTTTGCCACAAATACGGAAATCCATGTGCCCTAGAGCCTGTGCTCCAAGACAAGAGAGAAGCCACTGCAGTGAGAAATCTGTGCACTGCAACAAAGAGTCGCTCCCACTCACCCCAGCTAGAGCAGAGCCTGCGCAGCCACGAAGACACAGCACAGCCAAAAATAAAATTAAGTCTATATATATATAAATTAATTATATATAATAAAATTTATATATATACATTAATTATATATAATAAAATATATATATATATATTATGCTTGTGGCCTGATCCTTAGATGTTAATGGGACTGCAGACTTAGAAATCTACCCAGTTGTACAGCCCCTCCATGTTGGCTGTGAAGGCAGCACTGTGAGGGGATGCACTGGGGGTGGGGAGGCCGGAGGAGGTCCCCCACCTTCTCTCAGTGGTGCAACGTGCCATTCCAACATCTCGGCAGGTCCCGTTTGCAGCAAGGATCCCAGTAAAGACTGAGTGCTTCCCCCTCACCTGAGGGTGCAAAGTAACACATCCATCCCAGTGGGACATCCCATCGAACATTCTGGTGGATTAATGCCTTTCCCAGCAAGATGGGACATGATGTTCTCAGCATATAGACAGTGATCCACTGTAAGAATGAGAAGAGTGACTTTTTCTTTTCTTTGAAAGATGTGGAACCACTTCAACATCATGTTCTCTTACCCAGTCTTTCCTATCATGACTTTTGAAATGTGACCCTTGATCATCATCAATTTGATAAGGGGATTCATACATGGTGGGCTTTCCAGGTGGCTCAGTGGTAAAGCATCTGCCTGTCAATGAAGGAGCCTCAGAAGTTTCAGTCCCTGGGTTGGGAAGAACCCCTGGAGAATGGCATGGCAACCCACTCTAGTATTCTTGTCTGGAGAATCCCATGGATAGAGACTAGTGGGCTACAGTCCATGGAGCTGCAAAGAGTTGGACACGACTGAGAGACTAAGCATACAGCACAGCACAGCATCTTACGAGCCAGGGCAAGGAAGAGGGTGAGGGTGTCTTTCCACACATTTTCACCCCACAAGGGCTTATTCATGATCATCTGTCCCTTGGCTTCCCACTGTCCTAGCCACAGGGTTAATCCCATCAAAACAGCCCAGCTATCAGTGCCAAGGGCTAGGGCCAGGACTCCCGAGTGAGCACCACCCAGACCACTCAGTTCAGCCCATGGGCTGCTGTGGTTCGTTCCTGTTTCCATCCAGATGGTGTCACTGTTGGACTAATAGAGTGCAGTCCATGGAAGACGGATTGCCCCACTACATCATCACACACCAGACATCAGCAGGAGCGTCCCCAACCCCCATGGGCTGCAGGGAAATGGGGGGTGAGCATCTGGAGAATTCCCATCCAACACAGGGCCTAGGAGCAATCGCCATTTCTAGAGACAATGGGCTGGCCAACAGGGCATTCTTGTACTACAAAGTCTTAGTTGCTGAGTCGTGTCCAACTCTGCAAACCCACAGACTGCAGCCCACCAGGCTCCTCTGTCCATGGGATTCTCCAGGCAACAATATTGGAGTGGGTTGCGATGCCCTCCTCCAGGGGATCTTCCCAACCCAGGGATCGAACCCGGGTCTCCCGCATCGCAGGCAGATTCTTTACCATCCAAGCCACTAGGGAAGCGTGCTACAAAGGGGCATGTCATCCAGTCAGTGTGGGAGCTTGAGCCATGAGAGAGAAGGGGCAACAGAACATATTTTAACCCACACCTTGAGAGCCACAGTGTCAGCCAGAGCTGTCACCTTTAGTTTATTTCCAGGGGCTCAGGGAACAGTGACCTCAACATGAGGTCTTCTGTGGCTCCAATGGCCCTCAGATGGAGGTGAGCTTGGCCTTCAGCCTACACCCCAGGTGTGGGGGGTACCCACCCTGCCTATGACTGTATCCCTGAGGCCTCTGATGGAGCAGGTGGGGCATCGGAGATGGTCAGGGCAGGTGGGTAGGTCTTCACTGTCCAGGTTTTCACAGGAGACCAACGCTGCATTTCAGGTGGGTCCTGGCAGCCATGAGGTCAAACGACATTTGCTTTCAAGTTATTAATACTTTTACCAGATCCTCAATAGCTGTTTGGGATAGCTTTAAAGCTCCCTTTCTGTCTTCGGTTTTTCCAAAGCCCCTACCCATTCCCAGGATATGTCAGTTTTCCCCAGATCAGCAGTGGGTCACCCCCATGTCATAAATGTCTGGCCCACCACGGGGTTCGACATGGGTATCAGTGTCCTATGCCAGGGCTGGCTGTATTTCAGTCTCCATTCCTGCAGAGAATGTGGTCCAATTGGGGCCTTCCCAGACAGGGGCTGGTTGGTCTATCTCACCACCAGCTCCCTAAGAAGCAGTGGCAACTCCTCTGTAAGATTCCAGGGTCAGGCATGCCCAGCAAGGCCTCCCCTCATTAGGCCAAGCCTCCCCACAGGCTAGACTAATCCGACCTGTAAGGGAGTGAGACAAAGGGTGAACCCCACCCCCCAGGCACTGCGGGGGCATAGGGTGTGGGGTGATGTTCCTCATTTTCTCTGCCTCCTGGTGGGTCATAAAAATGCCACTGCTCCCTGGTTGTTGCTCAGTCACTAAGTCTTGTCCAACTCTTTGTGACCCCATGGACGCCAGTCTTTCCTGTCCTTCACTATTTCCCGGAGTTTGTTCAAACTCATGTGCATTGAGTCAGTGATGCCATCCAACCATCTCATCCTCTGTCATCCCCTTCTCCTTCTGCTTTCAATCTTTCCCAGCATCAGGGTCTTTTCAAATGAGTTGGTTCTTAGCAACAGGTGGCCAAAGTATTGCAGCTTTAGCTTCGGTCCTTCCAATGAACATTCAGGGTTGATTTCCTGTAGGATTGACTGTTTTGATCTCCTTGCTGTCCAAGGGACTCTCAAGAGTCTACTCCAGCACCACAGTTCAAAAGCAGCTCAGCCTTCTTTATGGTCCAACTCTCACAACCATACATGGCTAGTGGAAAAACCATAGCTTTGACTATACAGATCTTTGTTCGCAAAGTAAATGTCTCTGCTTTTTAATATGCTGTCTAGGTTTGTCATAGCTTTTCTTCCAAGGAGCAAATGTCTCTTAATTTCATGGCTTTCATCACCATGATTTTGGAGTGCAGTGGTTTTGGAGCCCAAGAAAATAAGGTTTGTCACTGTTTCCCCATCTATTTGCCATGAAGTGATGGGATCGGATATCAATAATCTCAGATATGCAGACAACACCACCCTTATGGCAGAAAGTGAAGAGGAATTAAAAAGCCTCTTGATAAAAGTGAAGAAGAGAGTGAAAAAGTTGGCTTAAACCTCAACATTCAGAAAATGAAGATCATGGCATCTGGTCCCAACACTACATGGGAAATAGATAGGGAAACAGTGGAAACAGTGTCAGACTTTATTTTGGGGGGATCCAAAATCACTGCAGATGGTGATTGCAGCCATGAAATTAAAAGATGATTACTCCTTGGAAGAAAAGTTATGACCAAGCTAGATAGCATATTTAAAGGCAGAGACATTACTTTGTCAACAAAGTTCCATCTAGTCAAGGCTATGGTTTTTCCAGTAGTTGTGTATGGGTGTGAGATTTGGAGTATAAAGAAAGCTGAGTGCTGAAGAAATGATGCTTTTGAACTGTGGTGTTGGAGAAGACTCTTGAGAGTCCCTTGGACTGCAAGAAGATCCAACCAGTCCATCCTAAAGGAGATCAGTCCTGGATGTTCATTGGAAGGACTGATGCTGAAGCTGAAACTCTAATACTTTGGCCACCTCATGTGAAGAATTGACTCATTGGAAAAGACTCTGATGCTGGGAAGGATTGCGGACAGGAGGAGAAGGGGATGGAAGAGGACGAGATGGCTGGATGGCATCACCGACTCGATGGACATGGGTTTGGGTGGACTCCAGGAGTTGGTGATGGACAGGGAGGCCTGACGTGCTGCGGTTCATGGGGTTGCAAAGAGTCGGACATGACTAAGCGACTGAACTGAACTGATGGGATCAGATGCCATGATTTTCATCTTTTGAATGTTGAGTTTTAAGCCAGCTTTTTCACTCTCCTTTTTCACCCTCATCAAGAGGGTGTATACCCAGAAATGGCATTGCACCACATGGACAATTACAGAGACGCCTTTATCAGAGTCTGTCTCAATTCTCCTGCATTTCCAATCCATGCTCAAAGTGTCCCAAGCAAAACCCCAGCCTGGGATCCATGCCACCTTCACTGTCCTTGCTGCAGGTGGCTGGGAGGCTGTTGCACAGCCATGTAGATAGGCTGGAGTACAAAAGTCACATGCCTCCAGCCTCAGCTGGGCCCACCCCACCCATAACATTTCCATTGTTATAGAACTCCATACCCCACGCATATGCTATTCCAAACCTTCACCACAACCCTCCAGCCCTTCAACCTTCCTGAGTTCTCTCTGTTCAACACCTCACTTCACCTCTTAAATCAAGGTTTCCCCAACCTCCTTCATTCACATTGCACCTTCATGATTTTTGCTCTAATCATTTACCCTCAGTCTATTACTTAATATATCCCTTTAAATCATTTAATTTTCAATTGTTTGCTTATTGGTAATAACATCCAGAAATGTCCCATCTGTGCTATACAAGGTATTTTTTCTGCAACACAACTATTCAAAATGTTCACCCACACATCATTTAGAATTATTGCCTTCAGTTGCTGCTGCTGCTAAGTCACTTCAGTCGTGTCCAACTCTGTGTAACCCCATAGACAGCAGCCCACCAGGATCCCCCGTCCCTGGGATTCTCCAGGGAAGAACACTGGAATGGGTTGCCATTTCCTTCTCCAATGCATGAAAGTGAAAAGTGAAAGTGAAGTCGCTCAGTCGTGTCTGACTCTTAGCGACCCCATGGACTGCAGCCCACCAGGCTCCTCCATCCATGGGATTTTCCAGGCAAGAGTACTGGAGTGGGGTGCCATTGCCTTCTCCGATTGCCATCAGTAAGTATACTATAATTTGGAAAAGTCTTCAGTGAATGAGACAAATGGTATCGAGCACGTACCTGTCCAACCTCCACAAAGTCTCTTACATCCACACCCAGGACACCCCACCATCTGGAAACTTAACTCTTACCACCTGTTGTCTTATTAGAAAATTTGATCCATCAGAAATCTCCTCTCTCCTCCCATATTTTGACCTCTTGCAGCTCATCTGGCTCCCATGTCACCTGTCGCCACTTAGGTCTCCATATTCTTCTTCCATCACACCCTCTGACTTTTTGCTCAGAAACACTGAACTGTTTTTACTCTCACCATCTTACCAGTGCCCTTACTTTTCTTTGTCTGTAATTCCTTTCTCTACCTCTCCTCTTCAGGTGAAAAAGAAAAACTAAGAATCTATGAACAGATGGACTTCCCTAATGGTTCATTTGTTAAGACCGCACACTTCCACTGCAAGAGACATGGGTTCCATCCCTGGTGGAGGAACTAAGGAACTAAGATCCCACATACTAAACAGTGAGCCAGAAAAAAAAAAGAATCTCTGAACTGAAAGACGATAAGCAATTTGATTTCTTTCTTTTTATGTTCCCTAATTCTAAATGGACACAGCATGTGGACCAGTCACTCACGTTGCTCAGTTTCATCACCATCCTTGATTCCAGCCACCACCATTCTTTTATAAAACTCTATCATAAAAATTTTAATGTTTTTTTCATTCTATACTCTGGCATCAAAAGACTTTGTGGATGCATAATACTGACAATAACACTATCAAGTCCAAAAGTTCTGCTCCGAGTACAAAGTAAAAGAAATGTGTCCAAAATGTCTTTTGTCACAATATAAAATTGCTCTCGGTAGAAACATATTTTTCTATGTTACATAAATTAAATCTTTATACCCTATTAAGATAAAAGTGCTCTCTAATTTTATCTAGATATCAGACAATATAAATATTTAGAAAGTCTATTACACTTAATATGACCATCTTTCTATTACCAATTAATAAGTATAGAATTACTATATATAGTATAATGCTTATGATTTGCTCAAATTATTTGACCAAGGTAATCTTTTCTAGAACATATCAAATGGATGAATTTTGTCATCAATATTTTTGTTCATGTTAATATTTGCAGGAAAAAGAAAAGCTAAAATTTAAACTCAAATTTTAAAAATAATTTGACAGTATTTAAAGAGAAAATTCTCCATTTCAGAGACATAAGTCTCTGGAGGATCTTATGAAATTTCTTCCTAAGTTTAATTTTTTCAATGTCACAAAGAAGAACAGAAATTTTAGTTTGCAATTTCAGTTTCCATGTCTAATATAGGACATGAAACTTTCTATTACAACAGTAAAGCAGCAGAAATTGCAAGAGCTTTCTTTCTTGCTACAGCCCCCAAAATCCCACATTCCACTGGATTCTGGACAGTGGTTATTAGATGAGGGACATTTCAAATGTCAGCTTTTCATAGAACATCTCTGCTGCTGCTAAGTTGCTTCAGTCGTGTCCGACTCTGTGTGACCCCATAGACAGCAGCCCACCAGGCTCCCCCCGTTCCTGGGATTCTCCAGGCAAGAACACTGGAGTGGGTTGCCATTTCCTTCTCTAATGCATGCATGCATGCTAAGTCACTTCAGTCGTGTCCAACTCTACAAAAAAAGTAATCCTTTCCATGTTGTTCACAGTTATCCTTGAAACTTGAGAAGCTAGAAGTTAGAAAATGTCCCATATTTTACGCTTCAACGTGCTCAACCTATAATGTCTTTCTTACATTTTTTTGTTCTTTCACGTCTCTCACATCATCTCAACCATAATCCTGCTTGTGTGCCAAGTGCCCTCTTTCCTTATTCCACTTCCTTCTGGGGGACACTTACCTTAACCCGCATTTTGGGAAGCATATGCTGCAGGGGAAGGTGAATAATTCTACTGTCTTGTTAGCTCAGCTGTGATGATGAGCTTGCGTTTGCCAGTGACTGGTTTGGGAATAACAAAGAAATGTGAGGAGATATCTCTGAGAGATCGCCAAAGTGGTTAAAAGCCACCAAGGAATCTAGAAAAATGGTACAGATGAACCTGTTTGCAAGGCAGGAATAGAGATACAGACAGAGAATGGGCATATGGACACGGTGGAGGAAGGAGAGGGTGGGACGAATCGACAGAGCAGCACTGCTGTATATACGTGACCATGTGTGAAATAGCCAGTGGGAAGCTGCTGGATAACCCAGGGAACTCAGCTCTGTGCTCTGTGACAACCTCGATGGGTGGGGTGGGGTGGGGAGGCTCAAGAGAGACGGGATATATGTATATTTACAGCTGGTTCACTTGGTCGTAAAGCAGAAATGAACACAACGATGTAAAGCAATTATACTCCAATAATAACATTTTACAAAGGAATGAAGCACACCAGGGGGAAACTCTCCCTTTTCCTGCCCCTGAATATTGTAGCCACAGAGGAAGAAATGATCCCATGAGAGACGGTGGGTCCAAAACCCAGGCGTTAAAGGGAGTAGATGGGAGGGAGGAAGCAAAAGGACTAAATACTTACAAATAATAGGCAATATATAAAAATGTAAAATAAATATATGTGCAGCATATAAAGAATGTACAATAACATGCTGATATAGATCCTTAAGATTGCAACCAAAACTACAAAGCAACAGCACTTCTCAACAGAAGAGAAGCTGAAGCAAAAAACACCAAGGAATAAATGACAACTTTGTGCATCCCTTCACCACAGCTGTCTTATCTACTCTTTATTCCCCCAACTGTGGCAACTGTATCGAGTCTCGAGGGTGAGGAGTTGCCTGGATCTGTCCAGTATTCTTCTGTGCCTCTTATTTGTGGCACGTGTGTGTGGCGTGTGCTCCGTTGCCTCCAACTCTGCAACCACACAAGAAGTAGCCTGCCAGGTTCCTCTGTCCATGGGATTCTCCAGGCAAAAATACTGGAGTGGATTCCATTTCCTCCAACAGGGGATCTTCCCAACCCAGTGATCGAATTTGTGTCTCTTCCATCTCCTGTATTGGGAGGTGGATTCTTGACCACTGTGCCGCCTGGGAAGCTCATATTGTAATTATAGTTGTGCTCTTCAGAATTCTGATTTTTGGCACTAATTTTCTTCCAATGAAAACTATTATCTTCAACTACTGCCCTGCCATGAATGTCATATGTGCATTTGAGAACATGAAACTAAAAATTACCTGTTTATTCATTTGCAATAAGTCAAGGGCCTTGCTTGATAGTCCTAGCATTGCTGTTCTCATAACCAGACACAGACCCTTAGCGGGCTTCCCTTGTGGCTCAGCTGGTAAAGAATCCACCTGCAATGAAGGAGACCTGGGTTTGATCCCTGGGTTGGGGAGATACCCTGGAGAAGGGAACAGCTACCCACTCCAGTATTCTGGCCTAGAGAATTCCATGGACTACAGTCCAGAGTGCGACATGACTGAGCAACTTTCACTTTCACTTTTTGGGGCTTCCCTGTGGTTCAGATGGTAAAAAATCTGCCAGCGACACCCTTAGTATTACCTTCCCTGTTGCCTGACTGGAGAACATGTAGTATGACTCATGAGGCAGCCAAGGAAAGAAGTATAGGTTCATATTTTAGGTTATTGACTCATTACACCAAAGAAAATTCTGCAGCTGCTTTTTTAAAGAATTTTTTAATTGATAAAGTTTTTGTTTTTATTGTGGGATCTTGTTTCCTTAACCAGGGATCAAACCAGTGCCCCTTGCATTGGAATCACAGAATCTTAACAACTAGACCACCTGAGGGAGTCCCTGCAATTATTTTTTGCTATTTCATTTCAAAATAAGTATAGTAAAGAAGGCAATGGCACCCTACTCCAGTACATTTGCCTGGAAAATCCCATGGATGGAGGAGCCTGGTGGGCTGCAGTCCATGGGATCGCTGGGAGTCGGACATGACTGAGCGACTTCACTTTCTCTTTTTACTTTCATGCATTGGAGAAGGAAATGGCAACCCACTCCAGTGTTCTTGCCTGGAGAATCCCAGGGACAGGGGAGCCTGGTGTGCTGCCGTCTCTGGGGTCACACAGAATCGGACACGACTGAAGTGACTTAGCATAGCATAGCATAGGATAGGATAGTAAAATACATATGGCAAAATGTATGAGATTTTCTTTTAACTTATCCTAAATAAGTGAAATGGAACATTTATTAATGTGTATTGCTAAGCAGCAAATCTATTCATGAAAACCCTGATTTATTTTCATTTTCAGTTTAATTTTGACATAATATGTGGGTTCTTTGTTAAAGACGGGGGTTTGAACATTTCTTAGGTATATTTCCAATAAAACAACCATATCCAGCAAAGACCCAAAGTCCCATTTTGTCCAGCCAGTCCGATGGATGTAGGTCAGAACTGCAACGGTTCCATGAGCGTCAGTCACGAGCCTGGCTCTTTCTATCACAGAACATTTACAGTTTGCACTGGGAGCTGGAAATGTGGCCTCTATGGGACCAGCCTCTCCAGGCTGCCTGCGTCCAGGGTTTCAGTGCAGTTTGGCCCAGTCTGTCTGTGCTCTTTTCCTAGGAGGTTACTTTCTCCTAGTTTGGATTCCAGAGCCGGGTGACTGGGGTCAGCTCCACACAATCGTGCTTCCTTAAGGGAGAGCTTGATGGGAAAGAACAATGTCTACAACTTGTCAACTCATCTCTGCCTGTGGCACTGCCAAATTTGGGGGAGTGTTTCACTTCTGTTTTGCTCTCAATGCCAATGAATAGTTGGCCCATCCCTGGGGCTCCCTTATTCATGAGTCTTCTCCTCCCATTCTGTCAGTCAAGTGAATTTTTTGTTCAAGACATAACACAGAAGGCACTGCTGTAAGTCTCTTCGGGCCGCTGTGACAGTCAGCTTGACCATTAGGGTCCCCGGAGCTGACCAAAGAGCCACAACCAGAACCTTGATCCTTTTGGCTACTGTTGAAGAAAGTTCCGAGGTCATATTCTGTATAGTTTATAGGCCATGCTTTATCACTGCTGGACAGTGATCACAGTCATCATTTTATTATCACCTATTGAACTCTTTATAAAGAATTTTTTTCTTCACTTGAATGTTTTCCACATGATAAATTCCCATAAATGAAATTATTAAAACTATCACAAATAATAACTATGACAACTGCATAGAATTCAAATTTAGGGTAAACTACCGAAATCAGATCGATTATATTCTTTGCAGCCAAAGATGGAGAAGCTCTATACAATCAGCAAAAACAAGACCAGGAGCTGACTGTGGCTCGGACCATGAACTCCTTATTGCCAAATTCAGACTGAAATTGAAGAAAGTAGAGAAAACTACTACACCATTCAGGTATGACCTAAATCAAATCCCTTATGATTATACAGTGGAAGTGAGAAATAGATTTAAGGGCCTAGATCTGATAGATAGAGTGCCTGATGAACTATGGAATGAGGTTCGTGACATTGTACAGGAGACAGGGATCAAGACCATCCCCATGGAAAGGAAATGCAAAAAAGCAAAATGGCTGTCTGGGGAGGCCTTACAAATAGCTGTGAAAAGAAGAGAAGCGAAAAGCAAAGGAGAAAAGGAAAGATATAAACATCTAAATGCAGAGTTCCAAAGAATAGCAAGAAGAGATAAGAAAGCCTTCTTCAGTGATCAATGCAAAGAAATAGAGGAAAACAACAGAATGGGAAAGACTAGGGATCTCTTCAAGAAAATCAGAGATACCAAAGGAACATTTCATGCAAAGATGGGCACGATAAAGGACAGAGATGGTGTGGACCTAACAGAAGCAAAAGATATTAAGAAGAGGTGGCAAGAATACACAGAAGAACTGTACAAAAAAGAGCTTCAAGACCTAGATAATCATGATGATGTGATCACTGACCTAGAGCCAGACATCTTGGAATGTGAAGTCAAATGGGCCTTAGAAAGCATCACTACAAACAAAGCTAGTGGGGTGATGGAATTCCAGTGGAGCTATTCCAAGTCCTGAATGATGATGCTGTGAAAGTGCTGCACTCAATATGCCAGCAAATTTGGAAAACTCATCAGTGGCCACAAGATTGGAAAAGGTCAGTTTTCATCCCAATCCCAAAGAAAGGCAATGCCAAGGAGTGCTCAAACTACCGAACAATTGCACTCATCTCACACGCTAGTAAAGTAATGCTCAAAATTCTCCAAGCCAGACTTCAGCAATATGTGAACCATGAACTTCCTGATGTTCAAGCTGGATTTAGAAAAGGCAGAGGAACCAGAGATCAAATTGCCAACATCCGCTGGATCATCGAAAAAGCAAGAGAGTTCCAGAAAAACATCTATTTCTGCTTTATTGACTATGCCAAAGCCTTTGACTGTGTGGATCACAATAAACTATGGAAAATTCTGAAAGAGATGGGAATACCAGACCACCTGATCTGCCTCTTAAGAAATCTGTATGCAGGTCAGGAAACAACAGTTAGAACTGGTCATGGAACAACAGACTGGTTCCAAATAGGAAAAGGAGTACGTCAAGGCTGCATATTGTCACCATGTTTATTTAACTTATATGCAGAGTACATCATGAGGAATGCTGGACTGGAAGAAACAGAAGTTGGAATCAAGATTGCCGGGAGAAATATCAATAACCTCAGATATGCAGATGACACCACTCTTATGGCAGAAAGTGAAGAGGGGCTAAAAAGCCTCTTGATGAAAGTGAAAGTGGAGAGTGAAAAGGTTGGCTTAAAGCTCAACATTCAGAAAACGAAGATCATGGCATCTGGTCCCATCACTGCATGGGAAATAGATGGGGAAACAGTGGAAACAGTGTCAGACTTTGTTTTTCTGGGCTCCAAAATCACTGCAGATGGTGACTGCAGCCATGAGATTAAAAGACGCTTGCTCCTTGGAAGGAAAGTTATGAGCAACCTAGATAGCATATTCAAAAGCAGAGACATTACTTTACCAACAAAGGTTCGCCTAGTCAAGGCTATAGTCTTTCCTGTGGTCATGTATGGATGTGAGAGCTGGACTGTGAAGAAGGCTGAGCGCCGAAGAATTGATGCTTTTGAACTGTGGTGTTGGAGAAGACTCTTGAGAGTCCCTTGGACTGCAAGAAGATCCAACCAGTCCATTTTGAAGGAGATCAATCCTGGAATTTCTTTAGAAAGAATGATGCTAAAGCTGAAACTCCAGTATTTTGGCCACCTCATGCGAAGAGTTGACTCATTGGAGAAGACTCTGATGCTGGGAGGGATTGAGGGCAGGAGGAGAAGGGGACGACAGAGGATGAGATGGCTGGATGGCATCACTGACTCAATGAATGTGAGTCTGAGTGACCTCCGAGAGCTGGTGATGGACAGGGAGGCCTGGCGTGCTGCGGTTCATGGGGTCGCAAAGAGTCGGACACGACTGAGCAACTGATCTGATCTGATCTGATCATTAAGAAAAAAAAGAAAGCATAACTTGCCTGAAAACTTGTAGGTACTCTATATGAGGTTGAGATCTGGGTGGAAAGTGTCAAAATGGAAAGTGTATCAAGATAATGAGATTCTGATTTTTTTTCCCAAAAATATGTAATTTTAAATTTTGCTGGAATTTTTATAAAAAGCATTGAAGTTTTCTAATATAGTTTTGTAATATAGGAGCACATTAGTTTCTTCTTGAAAAGGTATTTATTCTTATTCTCTGAAGAGTATATGGGGAAATAGTTGCTTGTCTCAGAACATTATAGCTTTTTAATGACATAGTCAAGTATACTTGTATTGTTTGCTGGGGTTTCAATATTTGAAAAGCATCTAAAGAACAACAAAAAGAATTGCCAAGTACTTTGTTTTTATTGTACTGCTCTTTCTCATAAATATGCACATTTAGGGATTGTAATAATGCCTGCTCTATTAATTCAACAAAATTGAATAATCATTTTTTCATATTTTGGTCTTCATTCATCCAGATTTGAATTTAGTTTACATCTTGTACGTAAATTCCAGAGGAAAGACAAACAATGAGAAGGAAATAACATGGAGAGTTAAGTGGCCTTGCTTTGTATGGACAAGTAATAAAAATTTCCTCCATTTGTAAAATTGCCTTTTTAAAATGGATAATAGCATTAACGGTTCTAGTTGCTTACTTTAAATCAATATTTAGGTCTTTATTCCTTTTGCTTCTAAGTATCATCATGTACTACTTTGTCCTTCCTTCAACAATTAGGTAAGCTCTAGTATTGAATAGAAAGTTTTTGTTTTATCTAAAATGCCTATTTAGGTTAAAGCAGATAACATATTTCAATGCCAATGTGCCTAATTAATTTCATTCAGAAAAATCACATTACAAAAATGCTGTAGATGGCTGCTGTGAATGCTGGGGAGTTATTTTTGGAGGGAGGGGTTGTGTGTTTGGTTTCGGTTTGGTTTTGGTTTTTGCTTAAGAGTTTAACACCAAAAAAAAAAAAAGTTTAACACCATTGTATGGGGGTGGGGGAGTATGTGAGAGACAAAGATTCCTACCTTGGTAAAGTTCAGATGGGAGAAATACAGGAGAAAAGTTATAAGGTAAAGTTTCTATCAGCTTGTATTTGCTAATCCGGAAGAGAGTTTTGCAAATAGGTCACTCATTAAAAGTTTATGTGGTTAAAAAAAAAAGTTTATGTGGTAAATTCAGGAAGGCTCATCCCTAGAACCAGAGTGAAGGTTTTATAGAGCATTCTGGGTGGGCAGAAGCATCTGCAGAACTGAAAGCTTACATAAACTGTTGCTCTTCTTTTAAATTCAGATCTCAGCTTTTACTATTTTAATTTTTATTGGAGTCTAGTTGCTTTACAACCTTGTGTCCGTTTCTGCTGTACAGCAAAGTGAATCTGCTAAGTGCGTACATATATCCACTCTTTTTTGGATTTCCTCCCTCTTAGGTCACCACAGAGCACTGAGTAGAGTTTCCTGTGAGATACAGTAGGTTCTCATTAGCTATCTATTTCATGCATTAATGCGTGCTAAGTTGCTTCAATCGTGTCTGACTCTGCAACCTTACGTACTGTAGCCCGCCAGGCTCCTCTGTTCATGGGATTCTCCAAGTAAGAATATTGAAGCGGGTTGCGCCTTTCTCCAGGGGATCTTCCCAACCCAGGGATCAAACCCGGGTCTCCTGCGTTGCAGGTGGATTTTTTACTGTCTGAGCCACTAGGGAAGCCCTATTTTGTACATACTAGTGTATGCATGTCAACCCATTGCTCTTTCAAATACTTTTCCAGCCCTTCAATGAGCATTCAGTTACTCCTTCCCCTTAAGTAAACACAGCTAATTGCCGTTTTCCTTCTCAGGAAATCAAAGGGAGACAAACTCAGTTATACAACTAAACATGTTATCCGTTTCTCATGCATCTTTTTACCGATACATGAATATTAAAGAATGCTGGACCTGGAGGAAAGGAGTGATGTACCATGAATTATTTAAGGAATTAGTGGTACTTTTTTCTTTACTGAAGAATGTCATTGTTTCCATCTTTAAAGATTTTCAAGTCACCCCCAAATCTGTGGCATCATTAGCAACAATATATACTAGAGACAGAAATGTTTAAGGTTTTTTAAAGCATTTTAAATTTTTACGGACATGAGCAACTATTACTATATAATCCTACCTCCAAGAATCTTGCTAGCTTTATTTTCCAGATATTTCTGGAAAAATTTCAGCATTTGCAGGCCCCATTGTATACCTGGACTCTCTAGTCTCATGATTTAAGGTCACTACTTTATGGTTCTCTGGGTAACATGTCCCTTTCATTCTCTTTCCAAGCTCCAATCACCAGGGCTCTATGTTTCACACAGCATCAAGTTCAAGGCTTAATAATCATAAAGCTTTACCTGCTTCTATTAGCATTCCTGAAACACACTGAAATAAATAACCAATGACTATAACTGGTAGGGTTTTCCTCCTATCTAAATGACTTATAGGATTTAAGTACTTACTTGAACAGTCACATGAACATTTCTTTTTTTTTTTTTTTTTATCAAGAATCTCTTTTATTGATTATCAGAAACATTACAAACATCTAGTATGAACAAATTGTAACATGATAGTGTTTAGTTTGAACAATTAATACATTTCAGATATAATATTATACATATTTCAATGCTATTCTCCCCAATCATCTCACCCTCTCCTGGTCCCAGAGTCCAAAAGTCTGGTCTATACATCAGTGTCTCTTTTGTTGTCTCGTAAATAGGGTTATTTTTTACCATCTTTCTAAATTCCATATATATGCGTTAGTATACTGTATTTGTGTTTTTGTTTCTGGCTTACTTCACTCTGTACAATAGGCTCCAGTTCCATCCACCTCCTTAGAACTGATTCAAATGTATTCTTTTTAATGACTGAGTAATATTCCATTGTGTATATGTACCTCAGCTTGCTTATCCATTCATCTGTGGATGGACATCTAGGTTGCTTCCACGTTCTGGCTATTGCAAACAGTGCTGCTATGAACATTGGGGTACAGGTGTCTCTTTCAATTCTGGTTTTCTCAGTGTATATGCCCAGCAGTGGGATTGCTGGATCATAAGGCAGTTCTATTCGCAGTTTTTTGAGGAATCTCCATACTGTTCTCCAAAGTGGCTGTACTAGTTTGCATTCCCACCAACAGTGCAAGAGGGTTCCCTTCTCTCCGCACCCTCTCCAGCATTTATTGCTTGTGGACTTTTGGATAGCAGCCATACTGATTGGCGTGAAATGGTATCTCATAGTGGTTTTGATTTGCATTTCTCTGATAATGAGTGATATTGAGCATCTTTTCATGTGTTTGTTAGCCATCTGTATGTCTTCTTTGGAGAAATGTCTATTGAGTTCTTTGGCCCATTTTTTGATTGGGTCATTTATTTTTCTGGAATTGAGCTGTAGAAGTTGCTTGTATATTTTTGAGATTAGTTGTTTGTCAGTTGCTTCATTTGCCATTATTTTCTCCCATTCTGAAGGCTGTCTTTTCACCTTGCTTATAGTTTCCTTTGTTGTGCAAAAGCTTTTAAGTTTGATTAGGTCCCATTTGTTCATTTTTGATTTTATTTCCAATATTCTGGGAGGTGGGTCATAGAGGATCCTGCTGTGATGTAAGTCAGAGAGTGTTTTGCCTATGTTTTCCTCTAGGAGTTTTATGGTTTCTGGTCTTACATTTAGCTCTTTAATCCATTTTGAGTTTATTTTTGTGTATGGTGTTAGAAAGTGTTCTAGTTTCATTCATATGGAGGGGTCTTGTTTTTGTATCCATTCAGCCAGTCTCTGTCTTTTGGTTGGGACATTCAACCCATTTACATTTAAGGTAATTAATGATAAATATGATCCCGTTGCCATTTACTTTGTTGTTTTGGGTTTGAATTTATATATCCTTTTTGTGTTTCCTGTCTAGAGAATGTCCTTTAGTATTTGTTGGAGAGCTGGTTTGGTGGTGCTGAATTCTCTCAGCTTTTGCTTGTCTGTAAAGGTTTTGATTTCTCCTTCATATTTGAATGAGATCCTTGCTGGGTACAATAATCTGGGCTGTAGGTTCTTTTCTTTCATCACTTTAAGTATGTCTTGCCATTCCCTCCTGGCTTGGAGAGTTTCTATTGAAAGATCAGCTGTTATCCTTATGGGAATTCCCTTGTGTGTTATTTGTTGTTTTTCCCTTGCTGCTTTTAATATTTGTTCTTTGTGTTTGATCTTTGTTAATTTGATTAATATGTGTCTTGGGGTGTTTCGTCTTGGGTTTATCCTATTTGGGACTCTCTGGGTTTCTTGGACTTGAGTGATTATTTCCTTCCCCATTTTAGGGAAGTTTTCAACTATTATCTCCTCTAGTATCTTCTCATGGTCTTTCTTTTTGTCTTCTTCTTCTGGGACTCCTATGATTCGAATATTGTAACGTTTAATATTGTCCTGGAGGTCTCTGAGATTGTCCTCATTTCTTTTAATTCGTTTTTCTTTTTTCTCCTCTGATTCCTTTAATTCTGCCATTCTATCTTCTAATTCGCTAATTCTATCTTCTGCCTCTGTTATTCTACTATTTGTTGTCTCCAGAGTGTTTTGGATCTCATTTATTGCATTATTCATTATATGTTGATTCTTTTTTATTTCTTCTAGGTCCTTGTTAAATCTTTCTTGCATCTTCTCAATGCTTTTCTCCAGACTATTTATCCATGATTCCATTTTGCTTTCCAGATTTTGGATTAATTTCACGATCATTATTTGGAATTCTTTATCAGGTAGGTTCGCTATTTCTTCCTCTTTTGTTTGGTTTGGTGGGCTTTTATCCTGTTCCTTTACCTGCTGGGAATTCTTCTGTCTTTTCATCTTGTTTAAATTGCTAAGTTTGGGGCGTCTTTACTGTATTCTGGTAGTCTGTGGAGTTCTCTTTATTGTGGCGTTTCTGCACTATATGTGGGTTTGTACCGGTGGCTTGTCGAGGTTTCTTGTTTATGGAAGCTTGTATCGGTGTTCTGGTGGGTGGAGCTGGATTTCTTTTCTCTGGGGTGTAGTGGAGTGTCTAGTAGTGAGTTATGAGATGTCTATGCTTTTGGGGTCGCTTTGTGTAACCTGTGTATTGGAGCTCAGGCTGTGTTCTTGTTTTTCTGGAGAATTTGCTTGGTATGTCTTGTTGTGGAACTTGCTGGTCTTTGTGTGATGCTTGGTTTCAGAGTAGGTATGGAGGCTTTTAATGAGCTCCTGTCAATTAGTGTTTCGTGGGATCAGGGTATGGACTTAAGCCTCCTGGTTCCAGTTATTGGTCTTATTTTTACAGTAGTCTCAAAAACTTCTTCTTCTGTAATGCATTCCACAACTGGACTGCTCAGAGATGTTCACGGAATTATACATAGAAGGAAAAAGGGAGGAAGGAGACAGAGGTGGTCAGGAGGATAAAAGGAGGGAGTGTGAAGGAGAGAGACAGATCTAGTCAGTAATCAGTAAAGAAAAGAAAAAAGGAAAGGAAAAAAGCAAAGGACAAAAAGGAAAAAGGAAAAAAAAAACAAAACAGGGTCGCAAAAGTTATATCTAAACGTGGAGATTAACGAAGTACTAGAGGATAAAAAAATAATAATAATAAAAAAATAAAAAAAAAAACAAACAACAACAAAAAAAAATTAAAAGGGAAAAAAAAATTTTTGTTTTCCTTTTTCCAATTAAAAAATAATAAAAATTTAAAAAATATATATATATTAAAAAAAGAAAAAGAAGAAAAAAAAAAAAAAGGAAATAATGATGGGAAAAATAGTAACAATATATATAAGAGTTTCTCTATTATTGTTGTGGGTTCAGTTCATTTTCAGCTAGTTCCTTGTTCCGGCTTAAATTTCTCAAGATCTATAGGCCCCTTTCTCTGTGGTTGTTCTGTATAGTTCTTTGTTCTGTGCACGGTTCGGCGGTGTTCTGGGCCAAGGCCCGCCACTCGTGTGGTCGGCGCTGCACAATCTGGATTGCCGGCCCAAACTACTCCAGTTAGGCAGCACTCCAGACAATCAGGCGAACGAAGTCTGCGCTGAGGCCCGCAGAGGGGGAGGGGCCGGCGAAGGGAATGGCGGGCGGGCGGGTGGGGGGAGGGGATGGGGTGGCCCTCGTGGGAGCCGCCGGCACAGCGGGCGGGGGCACGCCTGCGCGGGAGTGGCCGGCGGGGGACCGTCCAGTGGGGGGAGAGTCCCGCGGGGGAGCGTCCCTCTGGGGAGCGCCGGCAGCGGAGCGTCCCACGTGGGAACGGCCAAGGCGTCTCCCTGCCCAGCCCCGGCTCCCCAATGGCAGATGCGGGCGTTTGCAGCGGTGCTTTTCCGCTGCGGAAGTTACCGCAGGGCCCGCAGTCTGTGGGTTCTAATTGCTCAACTGTTCTCCTCCCTGTTATGATAGTCTCCGTGTTTCCCAGGTTCGGCGCAGATTCCGCAGGGAGAGTGTTTCCTGGTGTTTGGAAACTTCTCTTTTTAAGACTCCCTTCCCCGGACAGAGGTCCGCCCCTCCCTCTTTGTCTCTCTCTGGCTTCTATATTCTTTCCTACCTCCTTTAGAAGGCAGTGAGTTGCTTTTCTGGGTGTCCGACGTCCTCCGCCAGCACTCCGAAGTTGTTTGTGGTATTTACTCGGCGCCCAGATGTCCCATTGATGAATTTGTGGAGGAGAAAGCGTATTCCCCGTCCTAATCCTTCGCCATCTTAACCGGAAGTCCACATGAACATTTCTTGACATTTGTTTTTCCTGGTTTAGATTTTAGTCACTGCACAGCTGAAATCCTTGTTATATAACAAAAGATTTTTGAATGAAACCTGCACCTTTCACACTAAACTACGAGACTCTGGATCTTGATGAATATCTTGTTTTTGCTGGCTTTCTCCAACCAGGAAAAGGAGTTGTGGCCTTGGTATTGAAGGCAGAGTAGAAACCCAGATCCCCCACTTGCACTGCTCTGATGCTCAAGAAGGGGACCTCCTCATTACTGCTGAGGAGGGAAGGGCATTCCCCCCCCCTCACGTGGTGTCCCCCCCCCCGGAGGAGGGGGGCCTTGTTATCACTGTTGGTGAAAGTCCTAACTCGCACTAGACAGCTTCTGCTTTTCATTTTTATTTATTTATTTATGGGTTATTTGGCTGCCCCAGGTCTTAGTTGCAGTATGTGGGAATCTAGTTCCCTGACCAACCATTGAATCTCGAACCCCTGCCTTGGGAGCGTGGAGTCTTAACCACTGGACCACCAGGGAAGTCCCAGTCATAGACATTAAAAAATAAATAAATCAAGCCAAGATGAAGAACCCATCATTTGTAAGAGGAAGCTGGTGAAATAACCTATCCTAGAATCAGAATCCGAAGGCAATGGCACCCCACTCCAGTACTCTTGCTTGGAAAATCCCATGGGTGCAGGAGCCTGGTAGGCTGCAGTCCATGGGGTCGCTAGGAGTCGGACACGCCTGAGCGACTTCACTTTCACTTTTCACTTTCATGCATTGGAGAAGGAAATGGCAACCCACTCCAGTGTTCTTGCCTGGAGAATCCTAGGGATGGGGGAGCCTTGTGGGCTGCCGTCTATGGGGCTGCACAGAGTCGGACACGACTGAAGCGACTTAGCAGCAGCAGCAGCAGAATCAGAATCAAGCTGCCCACCAACCTACTTTCTGATCATTTCCCAACCATGACTGCAGAGCACTGGCTCCCCGAGCAAAAGCCACAAGTCACCAATGATCAAGTAACAGCATCTCATCGTGAAATTCTGAGGGACTGGCCTGCAGGCTTCCAAGCTTCACCCCAGAGAGACACGTGCATGCTTCCTCTGCCCCTACCAACTGGAGCACCTCACTGCTTGGCACACAGGTACCTCCCTTCCACTCTTTGTGTGATTATGCCCCTTAAAATCAGTGGTCATCCAAGCAACGTTTGTTTGAGTTCCCACTTGCTTCAGAGAAGATACAAGGAGCCAGTACTGGGTCCACATGATCCTGCTGTAATCACTCGTCAGAGGGTCTGGCAGATCAAATGCCCACACCAGGCAGGGCGCTGCTTCAAGTCCTGGAGACATCAGCTAACACTAATTGGCAGCCTGGTTGGTAACCACACAATATAATGTCTACCTCTTTTGCATAAACCTCACATAATCCTCAGGTACATACGCACTGTGCTTCCCGACAAACAGGTGAGGAAACTGAGGCGTTGGCTAAAGAAACTGCCTGAGTTGGTATGAGGGCGGATATTTTGAGTCCAGGTTTAGCCTGGCTCCAAAACCCTGTCTTTTTCTTACACAAAGCCACTTCCCTTAATCAGCCACAGGCTCTTCGAGGATAGAGAATGGAAAATACAAGTGAGAAAAAAATTTCTTTTTTTGAAGCAAAAAAAAAAAAATCAACTGGATGATCAGTCCAATTCTGCTCGTGTTCCAGAAGATGGAGAAACTGTCTTCTCAGCACAGACAGTTCTATTCTGTCCCAAGGCTCCCACATGACCCTGGAGACACAGACTTGCAGAGACAGCCATGTAGTATGTTTAAAGGCAGAAAAATCAGAAGGCTCTCAGTGAGAAAGGTCAAAAAACAAGAACTCTAGAAATGCTTATTAATGCTTTAAGATCCGTTTTATGTACCTTTTCCTTGCCCTGGAAAAGTCTGACTGATGTGTTGATCCTGACACTTGTAACTTTCTATCATTAGTATACAAGGAGCTAGATACAGAGAGGAACACATGATAAAAGAGGAATCAGCAGTACTGCTAGACCAAACTCCCACCACTTCAAACTATGGGAAGGAGATGGGCAGTCATGGAGCAGATGTATTGCATTGAAACCTCTGGAAATTGACGTTGGGGTGTTAACATCCCCCAAATTCTGTGTTGATTATAATGCACTGTACTGAGTAACGGACTTCCCTGGTGGCTCAGATGATAAAGAATCTGCCCGTAATGCAGGAGACCCAGGTTCAATCCCTGGGTTGGGATGATTTCCCTGGAGAAGGGCATAGGAACCACTTCAGTATTCTGGCCTGGAGAATCCCATGGACAGAGGAGCCTGGCAGGCTGCAGTCTATGGGGTCACAAAGAGCTGGACACAAGTGAGGGACTAACACACATACTGAATGACAATCACAGCTCTAAAGGAAGGTTCCAAGAATCATCCCATCAGGAATCCATCCCTGGACATCTCAAAGAATCAGGGAAATCTATGACTCAGTTGTCTCTTAAAAGTTTGTGACTCTCAGCTGAAGATTTAAGGTGAGGGTTTCTGCCATTTTGGCAAGTTTCTCAATTTTTCTGGGTCTCTCCCATGTTTACATATTATTAAACTTTTGTTCGATTTTATGGTGACTGCAGCCATGAAATTAAAAGACGCTTACTCCTTGGAAGGAAAGTTATGACCAACCTAGATAGCATATTCAAAAGCAGAGACATTACTTTACCAACAAAGGTTCGCCTAGTCAAGGCTATGGTCTTTCCTGTGGTCATGTCTGGTTGTGAGCTGGACTGTGAAGAAGGCTGAGCGCCGAAGAATTGATGCTTTTGAACTGTGGTGTTGGAGAAGACTCTTGAGAGTCCCTTGGACTGCAAGGAGATCCAACCAGTCCATTCTGAAGGAGATCAGCCCTGGGATTTCTTTGGAAGGAATGATGCTAAAGCTGAAACTCCAGTATTTTGGCCACCTCATGCGAAGAGTTGACTCATTGGAAAAGACTCTGATGCTGGGAGGGATTGGGGGCAGGAGGAGAAGGGGACGACAGAGGATGATATGGCTGGATGGCATCACTGACTCGATGGATGTGAGTCTGAGTGACCTCCGGGAGCTGGTGATGGACAGGGAGGCCTGGCGTGCTGCAGTTCATGGGGTCGCTAAGAGTCGGACACGACTAAGCGACTGATCTGATCTGATCTGATCCAGTTTTGGGGGGCGGGGGGGAGTTCATTAATTAGGTGAACTGATGCTTTCCATAGTAATCATCATTTTAAAAGCCTGGATTTAACAAGTTATATTTTACTTCCGCTATCATCATCTATCATATTAGGATGAGTGGTTAATGCTTGCTAGCAATTAATGGTCTTCAGGTCTTCTCTCTGAATAAATAAAATGGGAATTAAAATTTTAGAGCCCAAATGCCACAGTTAGTAAAACTAAATTACTATGCAGGAATTTAGATGGCTGAGAAGCTAAGTTTGATGGAAGAGAATCAACGTATTTCTACACTAGGGATTCCTGCACAAGTACAGTTCTTATACCTCCACAGAAGAGTTCATACTTTGCAACAGGCTAATTTGTTGCTTTTTACATTCTGAGAGCAGAGGCTGACCTCCAGATTTCTTCTGAGCTTTGAACAAACTTTGGTCTTACTTGTGGATCCCTTGATGCTCTGGTAAAGCTACAAGATGACACAGCTTTAAGGAAGGATAACCAATGTCACTAAAGGTAAAACACTGATTTAAACATGAAGGAAGTAGGAATGTAATTTCTTAAATGTGTTTGTTTTAGAAGCTTGAGAGGAAAACTGCCTCCAGGGTTTTGTGAACCAGGGGCTTCCCTCATGGCTCAGTGGTTAGAAAAAAAAAGTCCACCTACCAATGCAGGAGACACGGGTTCAACCCCTCATCCGGGAAGATCCCACACGTTGCAGAGCAGCTGAACCCGTGCACCATGACTACTGTGCACCATGACTACTGAGCCTGTGCTCTAGCACTCGGGAGGCGCAACTACTGAGGCCCCTGTGCTCTAGAGCCCCTAACTCAGCAAGAGAAGCCATGGAAATGAGAAGCCTGCGCATCACAACCAGAGAGCAGCCCACACAGGAACAAAGACCCAGCACAGCCAAAAACAAGCAAATAAAATCATATCTATAAAAGGTTTTGTGAACCAGTATGGGACTTGGGTGTGCTATAATCTCGGCTGTTAAAGGGGCGATAACTATCTCTTCCTTATTTGGGGCTTCCCTGGTGGCTCAGTGGTGAAGAACCCACCTGCCAATGCAGGAGACGCATTAGATCCCCGGGAGAAGGAAATAGCAACCCACTCTTCTTGCCTGGAAAACCCCACAGAGGAGCCCTGAGAGTTAGTCCATGGGGTCAACTTCCTTATTTAGCTGCTGGATTTTTCACTGGTTTCCATGAAAACCAAGTGGGGTTTTTAAAAGTGTATAGCTCAAAGTGTATAGCTCTCAAAATCAAAAATTGAAAGCTAAGCTAAAAACATCAAGAAAAATGAAAACAAGAAAACATACTGAGCTCTAAATAAACATTTTCTTTTTAACTTTTATGAAGTAGGGAATGAGTTTTTTTCTTTTTTTCTAACGAACTACAGGGTAGGTTGCATTTTAGGTAGTATGTCCCTGGTGGCTTAGAGGGTCAAGCATCTGCCTGCTATGTGGGAGACCTGGGTTCAATCCCTGGGTCAGAAAGATCCCCTGAAGAAGGTAATGGCAACCCACTCCAGTACTCTTGCCTGGAAAACCCCACGGACGGAGGAGCCTGGTAGGCTACAGTCTAATATATTGCTAATATATTGTCAATCAAACTTATTTTCAAAAGGATGCATGACAGGTTCACAGTTCCACATTTACTGAACTTTATTAACAAGTAAAACACATATTAACATGTTCTATATATGGGAAAGGACATTCAATAATAAATGGCACATTATCATCTAACAGTTGAACTTCATCAAGAATGAAGTTTTAAAAAATAATACACATATTTCATGACTACTTGAAGAATTAACAAAAAAACAATTTAACAGCAGTTTAAACATATAAAAGCTCACTATTTACTATTTACCATAAGTGGAATCATTTCAATACATCTATTTAAAAAACAAAAAAAAACGAAAAAAAAAATATGTGCTGTATCTTCTACAGGCCTAACAGTTGTCTAGGCAAGGCTGTGACAACAGTAATTGACTCCTGCCCTAATACTGCAGTTCCCTCTCTCAAGGCAGTAGATTTAGGCAGTCACTTCTCAATACAGTGGAGAGTTATATACAGGGTGATCATACAAATTCTCCTCCAAATTAGGACACTTATGAGAAAGGAGGCACAATTTAAGCTCAGGAAATAGTAATAACCAGGTCTGTTATGAGCAAACTCAAGATATATGTCACTCTAGTTAAATACAGTTACCAGATGCACTATCATTACCTTTGTGCTTTATGTGGATAGACCAGTTGGAAAAAAATTGTGGTAAATTAAGAAACCCTGAATTCTTCTCCAACTAGACCCTTGGAACTCCACTTTTCCCGTCATTAGAGGTTTTGCTTGAAATATTAGTGATTATTGTCTTAGGTTAACATTTATGGTCTTCAAAGGCATGGGATATAGCTTATAGACTCAAAAGGCAAGCATTAGTATTTTTTTTCTATTAAAAAGAGATTTTCATTTTAACCAAGTATAATAGAATTTGTGTTTTAAATTCCTAAAATGTATCCTGGACACACTGTATAGAAAATGTATTTTTACTTTAAATTCAGGCTTTTTCATGAAAACATAAAGATGGATTTTTCTGGTTGTAATGAGGTATTTCAAATATAACAGAAATAATGTAATACATTTTTTTTGTATTAGCTTCCAACCTCCAACTCACATTCATTCAAAAACTGTTCATAGGTACCCTAACAAGGATTTTGATTTCAATTTATTTAAGGCAGAGTGCAAAGGCGGTTAAGTATCTCCAAAACACAGCAGCAGCTATGCTGTCCAAGCTCACAGGAAATGAAGGGAAGTGTGAAGGATCTGATAAATTCAGGAGAGAATGCTGTTTCCTAAAAGAATATTCTGAGTCTCCTCACTGGATGATGAGATTTAAGACTACCAATGAACTCTACCAATTAAAGAGGATTAAGTAACAACACACGTGAATCTTACAGATTTGTGAGGGTAAAAATCAAAACAAAAAGTGAAGTTTTGATGAAGGGTCAACATCTACATGCATAAACCAAGCATTAAGACCACAAAAACAAAAATAAAAATTTAATAAATTGATGTATGATAGATGATCTAGTAATTTTAACTTACTCTGTATCATAGCTTAATGTCATTTAAAAACTATTACAAAGTACAAGTTTATAGGAGATTAATACACAATAAAAAATTCTAACATGAGCTCACATTTCTTATAAATAAATCCCAATTAATTTCCAATACAGGCAACTAAATCAAATATTTTGTTTTCTTTATCCCAGGCTATTGTTAAAGGGTACCTTAATCAATAATCAAGGGTTCAAGATATTTTAATCAATAATAAAAAAGTTATACAGGGGAGGAGAATAAATGATAGAAACAAAAAATAGGGGGCTCAATCAGAAAAACAAAATGGCATGTTTAATTTACTAAAGACAATGAAGTAAATGAGAAAACAGAGAAATACAAAAAAGTTATAAAGCATAATAAATTTTATTTTTTCAGAAGTGGAAAATGACCCTGAATAGTTTTAAATGTATCTTTTAGTAGTTGGTGTCTAATAATAAACAAGCAATCAATTTTAAATGTTCTATATAGTTGTATTAACTGATTTTTAAGTTTAAAAGGCAATTTTTAATGTTGGCATTCAAAAGCAAAGATATAACTGAAAAGAAGACAGATGAACCATAAAATGATTTACAAAATGTAGTAGCTTATGAATGCAAAATAGATTCCAGTTGTAATAATATATATTCACATACACTTTTGCAACACACTCACACCCCCATATTCCACAGACACATTTCCATAACTTGAAAACAAATATTTCATGTATCTTGATTCAGGAAATGATTTTTAAAAGTTAACCTTACAATCAGAAAGCAAGAAGATATTAAAAGCACAAGTTTTTATTTGCTAAGCTAAACATCTGAAGGAAAAAAAAATTACAATGATACTGAAAGATATTTTTATTGGTTTTTTAAAAGATAAAATGCAAACGAGAATATCTTATTCAGAAAATTAATTTTCAAAAATGTCTTAAATGCAATAAATATAATATTAATACAATCTCTTCTTCTAAGAATCTATAAGATGGACAATGCTTCTCATTTTTGGCATGTCCTTTTAAAAAAAAGAAAAAAAGATTTTCTTATAAAGGAAATGTGGCATACCCACGTTTTCTAAAATTTGTCCTAAAACTATCTTTAACATCCAAATTTTCTAAATATATTAAGTCCACTTAAATTAAGGAAAAGATACCTAGTACAATTTCTAAGAAAACAATGCAGAAAGTAACTTATGCATGGTTTGCATGGTTATTTACAGAAAGTTTTGCTAAATAATGATATAACTATCATGTTCAAAAGTCTGACAAATCCTTTCTAATAATCAGCACTGCAGGTTTCAAAAAAACTTTATATATAACAAAGAATGGTTTCTCTGTAGAGTTACTAGATAAATCTGAGAGCCAGAAACTAAAGCATTTCACATGGTTAATAATTTTATTTTTATTATACTAAATGTCAGGTCAGAAGTCAATGGCATTTACATGCTGGAAGACTGTTTATCACTCAACTCTCTCAATTATATCAAACACTGATTAATCAAATGTGACTGGACTTGACTGCGACAACTGTATGGTTTCTTTCAAGTCTATGCAAATCTTTTAAATGGGCACATATGCAACTCTGCAAAACCAATGAAACATAAATATTTAAAAGAATGAACAGAAATGCCTTTAAGCATAAACCACTCTGCCATTCAATTTTGAAACTCTATCTTTTCTTCACGAATTTGTCTTCTGTGTTTAGTAGTCTTCTATCCTATTGAAGTTGCAGGTTTACAGATGATCTGGAAATTTCACACTGATGTAAGAAAGGAATGTCTGGTCGATGCAGTCTAGGGACAGAGAAAGAATTAGTCTTAAAATGTATTAAGTTCCAATTATCCAAATGATAGTACAATGAAAACCCATTTTATAGTATGACATCAAGAATATAATAGCCTTTTAGTAAGAATGACATAAGTAGCACAGATCAAAATATATTCTAAAGTAAACTTCTAAAGGAGAGCATCTAAAAAATATTTACATTATATTTTAAACTCCTGAAAAGGAAAACAAGATAATCACACTGAATATTCACAGAATATCATTTAAATTAGTAAAATTACAAACTCTTAAGGTCACTGTAGACAAGTTAAAGAGAGAATGTGACATCTTTAAGGGGAAGGAAGAAACCTTAATGGAACATTTAAAATAATACTTAAAATACAATCCAGAAATGCAACTGCAATCATCTTCAGCAGCATTAAGTAAATTATGTTAGCTTATGTAACAGTCATATAAGCATAAAATTTAAGCAACCAAATCACAAACCATATAATTGATGTATACTTAGTCATAGCAACCCTGAAACATCTTGTACTTGGAGACACATCAGGAAGTTCAGTGTTTTAGTAGACTTCTGGCTAATGCAGTTCAAATACTTGAAAAGTTCAAAACAATGAAGTGTATAGTACTTGCTTTTAAAGTACTACAGTGAGGTATGAGGTCTCTTCATTGAAGATCTACTGCTGCTACTGCTGCTAAGTCGCTTCAGTCGTGTCCGACTCTGTGCGACCCCATAGAAGGAAGCCCACCAGGCTCCCCCGTCCCTGGGATTCTCCAGGCAAGAACACTGGAGTGGGTTGCCATTTCCTTCTCCAATGCATGAAAGTGAAAAGTGAAAGTGAAGTCGCTCAGTCGTGTCCGACTCTTAGCGACCCCATGGACTGGAGCCTACCAGGCTCCTCCGTCCATGGGATTTTCCAGGCAAAAGTACTGGGGTGGGGTGCCATTGCCTTCCCCTTGCTGCACAATAAATAAATGTCTGTGCTATACATACAGCCTCCAGAAACTTACTTGATAACTAGTAAGACAATCTCTGCTCCTTTCTTTATTTTTCCATTTATTCAAGTTGTAGCCTCCATTGTTGATATAAACTGGTACATGTTAAGAAAACAGTAACAGAGCTCCTATTTTCTTCGTACAACCTTTACTCCTTGATCCAGTGTGTTAAGATCAGTGCATGGCACTGCTTACAATAGCCAAACATGGAAACAACCTAAATGTCCACTGAAAGAGGAATGGATGAAGAAGATGTGGTACATATACACAATGGAGTACTGCTCAGCCATTAAAAAGAATGAAATAAGGCCATCTGCAGCAACATGGATGGACGCAGAGATTGTCATACCAAGTGGAGTAAGTCAGAGAAGGAGAAATAGCCTATGACATCTCTTCTATGGTTGCCAGGGGGAAGGGACAGTTAAGGAGTTTAGGATGGACAGGTACACACTGCTCTATTTAAAATGGATGATCAACAAGGACCTACTGTATAACACAGGGAACTCTGCTCAATGTTATGTAGCAACCTGGATGGGAGGAGTTTGCGGGATAATGGATACACATATATGTATGTATGGCTGAGTCCCTTAGCTGTTCACCTGAAATTGTCACAACATTGTTAATCAGCTAAATCTCAATAAATCATAATGTTTTGTTTTGTTTTTTTTAAAAAAAGGATCAGTGCATAGCAAATTGCTTTTCACTAACAGATTTGGTTTTTTGTTTGTCTGTTTTAGCCTGCAGATACCTGTGTGAAATTCAGTGATGCAAAATGCCCATTCTTTCTGTGTAAGTGCTTTGTCATATTGTTTTTCAAGCCTTTAGATGCTATGCTGCTGGTTACTTCGTATATAACCTGTAGCCAAGCTTTAAACAGAAATTTAAAGGTCTGATTTAAAGTTTTAGTTTACTCATAATGTATTTTTTAAAACTAAAACGTAACGAAATTCAATTTTTAAAATGGAAGTTATCTTAGAAGTTTGCAATTTTTAAAATTTCAATACTGTTAACTATTAAAAATCTATTAAAATGCTAAATTTCAGTAAACAACATGAATACACATTAAGCATTTAATATGCATGGGGTGAAGGGCTTCCTTGGTGGCTCAGTGGTAAAGTTTGCCACTGCAAGAGACAAGGGTTTGATCCCTGGGTTGGGAAGATCCCCTGGAGGAGGAAATGACAACTCATTCCAATATTTTTATCTGCAAAATCCCATGGACAGAGGAGCCTGGCGATCTATAGTCCATGGGGTGTCAAAAGAGTCAGACACAATTTAGTGACTAAACAACAAATGCATGGGGTGAATTTGAACACAAAGGGAATAAACAGTTAATATATTAATATTTCTTACCTCTATAATAAGAAGAAATACCTTGTTCTATGAGCAGCTGCCATACTTTCGGACATGTTTCTGACTTTTAGATAATTAACAAATCCTCTGAAGAAAAGAAGCAGGCCTGAGGAGGTTGAAATATATGGATACATTATGCTCTTACAAAGAAAGGCGACATAATAAATTTGAAATAGACAATTACAAATAAGGTCCTCTTGGTCGAAGGAATTTAATGTGTAGGATTCCATTCATTCCACATTTTACACTATAATGATAGCTCTATTGTAAGGAAATATAATAAAATTCTACTGCTACCTCCAAATTCTTTCAATTTGTTAAGCCTAGATGTATCTAAAGTAAAGCAAATCTAGCCATGAAAGTCCTAACTTGCACAAAAATTCACACTTATTAAAATATTTTTTTAACAAGGAAAGCTACCTAATGTGTTTAAACTGATTCAACTCATAGATACCTCATTTTACATGAAACTTTTAAATCACTATAATGACTAAGCAGACTAAGACATATTTACTGATATAAAGTATTCAAGAGAGAACATATGCAGCATATGTAACTGCTAACAATTGTAGGATAAAACCAGTAATAAGCCTGTCTAGCCAGATCGAGTGCCTGTCATCTGCAAAATCTATATTTAGAGATACGTAAATTATGTAAATAATTCAATTATTAGTTCTTATTTCTAAGTAATAACTGTAGATTAATTTATAATAAAAAATTTGAGAAAAATCAAGACAAGGGACTTTGGAAGTAGCCCCTCTAGTGAGTTCTTGAATGACTTGAGATACATCTTCTATTTCAGTGTTCTCCTCTGTAAAACAGTATTTTTAAATAATAACCATCTACATCAAAAGTATCTTTGGTAATCCATAAAACAAAGCCTGTGAAATGTATCAAAGTTTCAGATGAAAAATATTAGTTAAGTGTCAAAAGCATTACCACTATTAGGTGAAGTCTTTGATATACTTAAGCATACAATTCTAAGGGAAATATTTATTAACTCTAGTAAATTTTTAACCAGGTAATAAGGGGGTGAGGTGGAGTTGGGGCAAGAAGCAGATGATATGTATGTAGGGAACTTTCCTCACCAGGAGGACAAGCCTGTCAATTTAAATTCAAAGTCTCAAATGAAATGTGTAACCCAATTCTAAGACAATAATCGAAGCCCTAAAATAAGAAGCATGGTTACAATAAATTAGAGACAGAAGACAGAAGAGAGGCACAAATAATGACTTAAAATAAGCAGTATAAATTTCACCTAACTCTGATTCCATCTGCTTCCCATATCCTCTTTTCCATGTGTGACTCCCACTCTGAATTCCACCCTTATGCCCTTCCAGATGCTGTTCAAAGATAATGACACTGTGATCCAAACATAAAAGTATTACTGAAAAATGTAAACTGAAATTATTTGTGAAATCCCTTCTTTAGTCTATGAAGCTGCTGTTGCTAAGACCTATTTTGCTCTGCTCAGGCATTTTCCAAAATTAGCCAATTCCCACCTAGAAACCAATCAAGCAGCAGCTATGGTTTCTCAGCGTTCTGGGGTGTGTGCAACATTCTTCTGGGTATGTGACAGCAACATTCCCATCACGGATTAAGCTTTCACATTCCCCTAAATGCTAGATTATGGCTCTGATGAGGAACTGGGACTATGCCTGCATTCTACTGTGTTCCACGGTTGTCTTCATAAGACTCTTCAATCCCCTAATAATATTTACAAGCAAGAATCTCACTCAATGTGCTTCAACACCTAAAAGATATTATAAATGTTTTCACTTTTGAGTAAGAAACTCAGTCAAGCACAGAATTCGTCAGAAAACAAGTAACAAGTCAAAAAAACTAGTTAAACTTTTGTCCAATCTGACTCCCCAACAAAATCACAAGAGATATAAAAATAATTGGAATAATTTCACTATAATTATCAGAAAAAGAATCTAGGCTCTTTAGTGACCTTCGCTGACCACTAAGATTTTGTTTCCTGAAAGATCCTACAGATGCAACAGCAGGACTAAATAAAAATGCCAGGAGAACACTGCCACCTACTGAAGTGCTGTTTTCCGGTACAAGTAATTTACTACAGAAATGTGGGCTCTTAAACCTAAAGAGAAACAACCTGTATTTTTCATGTTGGTAAATAAATTTGAAATGTGGATTACAAGTATAATGTGATTTTAAGGTTAACTTAATTATCATACATCTAAAGAGGAAAGCACAAGGAAACACAGGTTGGAAATCCATAAAATTCATCAATATTAATAAACGATACGCCTGGTAAGAAGAAAACTCAACAGAAGCACTGTGATCATTAAGCATGAAGCTTTCCCTTACGCCTGACTGATTAATGATTAATGCAGAGTGCACTTCAAAAGTATAAAGAATGTTTCAACGATCCAAAAATAAAATAGGTAGAATATCCAATTAGCCTCCTCTCAACATTTCCTACGATCATTAGAAGAAACTCACGCATGTCTATTTTCCAAAATAAATGCTGAAGGCAATTATTTTTTAATCATCTTATGATTTTTAAGTTTTGCAGTATTCAGTTCATTCAACCATTGATTCTTTAAATTGACAGGCTCTGAATTTTAAATCAGAAACCAGAGTGTTATGTAGAACTATCTGGATAGCCAAGATGACATGTGTTTGGATATGAGAATTTTTCAATAGAAAATTTTTCTTTCACTTAAATAACACAGTATATTTATATCTTACAATTTTAGGAAATACCAAAGTTAAACTAAATGCAAATTAGTCATACTGAAATGCATTAAGAATAAACTTACCAAGTACAAGAAATATCCACCAAAGCCAGTATTGTCCATTGAAATATCCAGTAAAATAATCAGAAAACTATGGAATGAACATAAGTATATTTACTGTATTTATGGACCTAAATTTGAAAATCATAGATTAACCTCAGTTTCAGAATGATTTAATTCAAATAATCATCAGCACATACAACAGCACAAAAAGAGAAAAGAAAAAAATTACACATAAAATTATTTGAGGAAAACAAAACTTTTAGAAATTTTTTTATCAGCAAACAAACTTATGCAAAATATTTAAGAAATAAAAATTAGTTTCAAACTGCCTGTAAGGAAGAAAGATAAGTGCTATGTATCCAAATCCAACATTTTTCTCATTAAAGAGTTCACATGTCAGTTCTTTTCTCATAATCTCTCAAAGCCACAACTACCATCCCAAACACACTACAGCAACCCGCTGCTTTAGATATTAACACCAAAAGCCACATTAGTTTAATCTTATCAGATGGGGATGTTCTGCTGACCTCTAAAAAGAAGAGCTTTTGACCTTCTGCACACCCCCTACTGTTAATCACTGCCAAGAATACTAGGCACATAAAGACCCCCAACTCATTAGAGTCTTTTTTATTTTCAAACTAGATGCTCCAGCATTCATTTCCCAACAGTGAGCTGAGAACAGCTAAATGAACCTTGAAGTGGCATTTCAACAGTTCCTATTAGTGGCAGTGGTAGACAGTTTATAAATTCTCTATGAAATGAGAATGTGAACAGACAGATGGAAGGTAGGGTTTGATGACACTGAACACAGGTATCTTTTCCTTGATTTGACTGTGGACATGATGATTTATTATTTTTTAAAAGTTTTCTTTTTACATCTGTCTCATTTTCCTGTTTATCTACTCTGTTTCTACCAGCCTCCAACCTGAGTCCTCAGATGTATCTATTTCCAAATTTGTACGTAATTATTTCCAACTTTTCACTGGTAATTTCCACAAAAGATTAAAAAAAAATCTTACAGGTTTGGTAAGAACAAAAATGCTTATAAACTGTAAATAATGTTACTGTGTGGGAAAGCACATCCACTAAAGGGTATCTAAATTTTAAAGTAATTTCCCAGGAAGTATTTATAATACATGAACCATGATCTAAGTTCTCAGCTTTGAGTCTGAGAAATTTCAAAGAATAGAGATTTCAAAGTACCATTATAGATACAAAGCCCATGTATTCCTACACCTTTAAAATATGTACAATGAAAGAAGAATTGGAAAATTGTGAAAATATAGCTTGTAAAGTAGGACAGCTGCATTACTTTTTAATCAAATGATTAATAAGAAACAAAAGGCTTTCATATAGGTTTTAGAGATTATAAGAACAAAAGGAATAAAGAACTAAAACCATACATTTTTACCTAATTTTTAAAATATATTTAACATGCAATATCCCCAACAAGAGGCAACCAGAAAAGAACAATGTAATTCTTCACCAGAAGTACTGACCTGCAGCTGTTCTTTATCTGTTCCCAACTAAAGAATATAATTATCTTCATTTTGAAATCAAAGGGAAAAACTCACTACATAAAAAGAATAAACTAATAAGCTTTATTAGGCTCATTAGTAAGTTATCAAACGTGTTTCAAAATACTAAAAAATCAGAGGGCTCAGTCAAGTTGTGTTTTGGGTTTTCTTAATAACTCATATTTAGTAGTCAACCACAGGCTGCAAGAAATCAAATTTTGGAAAATAAATTAACGAACAGTAAGAATTTATCTGACTTAAATTTTTGAAATAATTATGATTTTATTTTGTTAATATGACACCAGTATTTTTTTGTTTACTTCCTGCCTACTTTTAAAAAGGAATTGTCAGCTTTTAATAAAATATATATGCAATTTTAAACAAATAATAAAAACATTAAAAGCCTCGGAGATAATCTTGGGCTAAACATATTTACAATTTAAATGTGAGGCTCACAGTAATTCAGAAACAAAAAGAGAAACAAAAAGAAAAGCAGCAATGTGATTTATAACCTACTTATTATCTAATAAAAGAAAACGCCGGGCTTTTAGGAAAAAACCTTTCCCTCAGCATTGAACTCCAAGGAGAATTTATTGCTTGGAGCATTGTAACAAAAGTCAAAGTACAGTCAAAGTTACAGAGGCAGTACAAAATTAGGAACAGGCACTGAACGGAAGTCAAGCTAGATTCTAATCCACAAACTGTGGGACACTCAGCAAGCTATTAGACTTTTTATTCTGTTTCATCATCAATAAAATGGCTAGCTTGTCTCCAGCATCACGGACGACACAGGATTATTCGGTGTTTATAATGAATCATACCTGGAACATAGTAAGTGCTCACTGAATGGCAGCTATTATTTTAAAACTGAAGATTCCTTAAAATCCTTTTCTTATATCAATTCTCAATATACACTACAGGTATAACATTAACCTTAACTCAGTAAATATATTTTAAAGGGAAACTAAAAAAAAAAAGAGGGGGAACTAAACAGTCCCAGGGATTAAACTTCATACTATTAAATTCCTTACAAAACTTTGAGAAACTCCAGTCTTTGAATTTAAGGTCCCATCTTATCACACTGACTGGAGTTGATGAGGAGACAATCTAACTCCTTCGCAACCTGGGGTTGTATGAGAGAATTAGGCCTTAATATACTAGAGTCACAGGGAAGGCAATGGCACCCCACCCCAGTACTTTTGCCTGGAGAATCCCATGGACGGAGGAGCCTGGTGGGCCATGGGGTCGCTGAGAGTCGGACACGACTGAGCGACTTCACTTTCACTTTTCACTTTCATGCACTGGAGAAGGAAATGGCAACCCACTCCAGTGTTCTTGCCTGGAGAATCCCAGAGACGGGGGAGCCTGGTGGGCTTCCGTCTATGGGGTCGCACAGAGTCGGACACGACTGAGGCGACTTAGCAGCAGCAGCAGCAGCATACTAGAGTCAAACACTGCATATAATGCACTAATTTATTTTTTATGTTCTAGGATGATACTGGCAATTCAATAACCTTAGGAAACCTGAAAAAGTCAAATCATTTTCTATGTTCTGTGACTCAGACAAGAAATCCCATTTGAATAATAGTCATTAATTCTATTACTAACATAACCACGGTTGGACTAGATTATCTAGTTCCAACTCTTGAGTTTTTCCTACTGGTAACTTCTGCAGGGGCAGGGGACTGTCTCTTTATCTCTGCATGCCTCATAACACCTAACAGATTTATGCTTGTGGTGAGAATCTACTTTACATTTTTCAAATGAAATTAAAATAAGGAACTGCCAGGGGGCAGTTCTTATAATGGCCACGTTTTAATCACCTTAAAAGAAGCCAGTTTGCAGGTGGCTTCTGGGACTGTTTAATAACCACAGCCTATAATCTGGTCTGAACAGACATGGTCTGACAAGATTATTGAAACCCTGGGAAGTAATATAATAAGTTTAAAATTAATGAAAAAACACATAAAATTCGGTTTTAATATTTTTGCAATGGGTGATTTTCTTAAAATATTTGATAATGTAGGTGCGTAAATGAAGTGCCTGAAGCACTGAAGCTGACATATTAGTATGTGGTTCTACTGAAAATTTCAGGACTTGACTCATTCAATTAGAAGTCATTGTTTAAATATACATGATTTGTGGAAAGTATATATTTTATTAATTGTATATAGCATCTATATGTGTGGGTTACTTTTAATAAGAGTAACTAACAAAGCCACTTTCCTAGCTGAAGAAACCAGGGGAAAATCCTTGTAAAAAGGAGCCAAAGGGGCCTTCAGGAGGCAAAGGAAAAGAGCTGGGGGAAGATTATGCTAACAATAGTACTACCTGTGCAATGGTTACAAAAATTTTATTTTTTTGCTGAGATGGGAGAAAGGAAAGAACTTACTATCATCTCCCTACACATCATTTTGTAAACGACATGAGGGAGACAGGGTGATTTCCAGGAACAACTGGAAAATGAGAAGAAAGGCTTAGAAGGAACATAGCGGTTGAACCCAGGTCTCCCACGTTGCAGGCAGATTCTTTACCAGCTGAGCCACAAGGGAAGCCCAAGAAAACTGGAGTGAGTAGCCTATCCCTTCTCCAGCAGATCTTCCTGACCCAGGAATCGAACCGGGATCTCCTGCACTGCAGACAGATTCTTTACCAACTGAGCTATCAGGGAAGCCAATAAAGGAAAAGGAGTTCTAATAATTACCTTAAAGGCGTGTACTTTTACTTTTGGGGGCCTTCCCAGTGGCTCAGTAAGAGAATATTTAAATCCATGATAATTTCACTAGCCAATGGAATGTTTACGTCTTAACTAATTCCAGGCAGACCTATGCTTTATCACAATAGTGGCAGCCATGATTCACTGAGCACATATACTTATGCAGTAACTGGGCAAGGTACTCAAAATACGTCCTGTTCTTATCTCACAAAAATACTGAAAGGCACCTATTATCTATTATGAAGAAACTAACGCTCTGAACAATTTAAAAACTTAAAAGTCAGAACAATGATATAAAAATGATGAGATTCAAACTCAAATTTATCTGATTTCAAAGTTCTTTCCACATACTAACAAGTTATCATACAATACAGTCAGAAAATGTTCACACCACAGAGATCACTATAATAATTAAGGACAGAAGTTAAGAATAAGTCTCAAAATAATTGAAATCATATACACAAAATACACAAAATGAACATTTACGAATCACACAGGAAATCTCATGTACTTTAATTTTAGCGATAAAAGTGGTAGAGGCTATCAGGACACTCACCCTGACAATAAGGATCCATTTGATCAATGAAAGGCCAAATCCACAGATGGCACCATACCTTCCAGCGATGGTGTTGGTGATACAGAAGGATAAACAAAATCCAAGCCAGTTGAAAATAAATGCCACTGAAAGCAAGAGAAATAATTCTTTTAAAAGATGACACACTGGAAACAAATGAACAGAGACCTAATTCAGAAGACTTGAGTTTGATCCCTGGGTTGGGAAGATCCCTTGGAGAAAGGCATGGCAACGCACTCCAGTATTCTTGCCTGGAATTCCATGTACAGAGAAGCCTAGCAGGCTACAGTTCATCATATCTCAAAGAGCAGGACATGACTGAGCAACTAACGCCACTACTACTTTGTGGAATATAAATAATACTTCACTGCTCAATGGAAATAGCAGTTCTCTTTCTTTTAACTCTGTACTATTTAAGTCTTCCTTACAGATTGCAGTCTACCTTTTTCAAACGTATTTCGTTGTTTACTATCCATTAACAAATGGGTAAGCTTGTTTTCTTGTCAGTTTGGTCAACAAGAATCAATACCTTAGAGCTTATAACCCAAAAGGTGAAACTGTAATTTTAAACCAGTTAAAAATTAAGTCACAAAGTGACTGCCATGCAATCCTACCCAAAAAGTCTAGTCTAAGACTCCAGCTGACCAAATGGGCTTTTTAAAAAAGCAGTATTAAAGATGAGCTGAATAAATTATGTATTTTAATAATAAATAAATTATACTAATGTTCCAGGAGCAAATATTGTTCACAGCCTCCTCCTACCTAACAAAACCTGTGGTTCCCCTTCCCAGGAACCCACAGACTTCTAGAGCCTGTATTTAAGGGGTGGCTGGACTCCATACTTAGCCCCCAAAGGTGAGTCCCGAGTAGTCTGGGAAAATCACAAGAGGCCCAAATCCTTTGCCAGTGATTTTATTTTGTAAATAGGACTTCTGAAAAACATTCTTAAAAACACAGCAAGGAGAGAGAGGATGGAATTTAGGCTGAATGACAGTAGCTCTAAATTGATCATTATTGAAGCTGGGTGATGGATATGCAGATGCTTTAATTTTTTTAATTGAAATAGACTTGATTTACAATGTGGTGTGTGCTCATTTTAAATTTTTGGCCACATCCTAAAGCATGTGGGATCTTAGTTCTCCAACCAGGGATTAAACCCTGCATCCCCTTGCACTGGAAGACTGAGTCTTAACCACTAGACCACCAAGGAAATCCTACAGAGATGTTTACTTTACTCTCATCCAGTTTGAGAATTTCTACAATAAAAGCTTTAAGAAAAGGAAGAAGAAAAAGAAGAGGCCCTTCTTCTTCCACTGGATGTCACATTTAATCATACCTGAAACTGCTGCCATGATCCTGCTATCAGCCTGAGAACTAAACCATCATTCTATGTCTGCTGGGGTGGATTGTGGAGGGGTGGATGGGTAGATGGTGGGTGGGTGGGTTTGTGTGCATGTGAGCATGTATGTGTGTGTGTGCTGTTTGTGTGCACGTGAGCATGTGTGTGTGTGTGTGCTGTTTTTGTGGAGAAGGCAATGGCACCCCACTCCAGTACTCTTGCCTGAAAAACCCCATGGACAGAGGAACCTGGTGGGCAGTTCATGGGGTCGCTAAGAGTCGGACACGACTGAGCGACTTCACTTTCACTTTTCACTTTCATGCACTGGAGAAGGCAATGGCACCCCAGTCCAGTACTCTTGCCTGGAAAACCCCATGGACAGAGGAGCCTGGTGGGCTGCAGTCCATGGGGTCGCTAAGAGTCGGACACGACTGAGCGACTTCACTTTTCACTTTCCACTTTCATGCATTGGAGAAGGAAACGGCAACCCACTTCAGTGTTTTTGCCTGAAGAATCCCAGGGACAAGGGAGCCTGGTAGGCTGCTGTCTCTGGGGTCACACAGAGTCAGACACGACTGAAGTGACTTAGCAGCAGCAGCTGTTTTCGTGAAGAAGAAAGCAAAGCAGAGCCAGTCTGTGCCTGAGGTCTGCTTATCCAGAGACTTCTGCTTTTATGAGACAGTTTCCTAACTATTTACAATGGCTGAGTGAGGGTTTTCTACTATTTGTAGCATAAACCATTCTGACCTGGGATTCTATCCCAGGTCCCTGAGATATAATCAGAGTGCCATATTTATGCTCAAGATACCAACAATATCACAATAATAATAGCAATAATAATAATAAAACTAAAGACCAACTTGAACATAAGTCTTGTTCACTGCTCATCCTTTCATCCTAAATATCTCCAACCAAGCCCCAGGGAGAATAAAGTAAATTACCTAGAGAAATTCTGGTTTTTCAAAATTCTAAAGATCTAGAGGAAATGTTTTAAGATAAGTTCAAATGAAATGGCTATTTCTTTGAGGAAATGCCCCTACTATTATCATTTCTTCCTTCCTAAAACTTTCTAGATGCAGTCTTTTTGAGCATTAATGGGAAGCTATAATACATGATGATGCAATAGCCAGAAAAATTAATTTTTAAATAAGAGACTTGTGTGTGAGTCACAACTCACTCACTGGATATACAACCTTGGACTCACTGCTGACTTCTGTTGAGCCACAGTTCTCTGATCTTTAAGCACTGACTTCATAAGATTGATAAGAGGATTAAGTGAGAATGAAAAAGCTTAGCACAGCACCTGGCACAGGGTGGTTGCTAAAAAATGTCTGCCACCATCCCTATACATACAAAACGATCTCTTCACATTAGAGTGGGTCCCATCTTTCCTGCCAAAAACATTTCAGGAGACACTACTATAAATAAAGAGTGTGGAAGTCACTCAGTGGTGTCCAACTCTGCAACTCCATGGACTGTAGTCCACCAGGCTCCTCTGTCCATGGGATTCTCCAGGTAAGAATACTAGAGTGGGTTGCCATGTCCTCCTCCAGGGATCTTCCCGACCCAGGGGTCGAACCTGGGTCTCATGCACTGCAGGCAGACCCTTTACATCTGAGCCACCAGGGAAGCTGTACTATATAAAGCTTGTTTATTCTCTGATTTTAGCTACCATACTGGACAACAGAGATAGAACATTTCCATCGTTCTAGAATAACCTATTGCATATAGCAGCTCTCTATCTAACTGGCTAATATTTGTGTTAACTGTGGGGAAAGCAGATAACAAAACCAGTTTTATATCTGTTTAAAGAACTGACATTACCAAGCAGCAGCAGAGATTCCCAACTGGTTGCTATATATGTGCTACTGACAAGCTGAAGTATTTCTCTCCTCAACCCTTAGGGCAGGCAGGAGAGGTCTGGGGCAGAGGACAGACACCTCCAGTCCTGAGCACCCCATCCCAGTGTGCTATGAACATTCTATCATTTTGCAAGTATCTCATGTCACAGGTATCTTCCTGTATCAAAACACAGGAAGCACTGACTGAGAAATCCAAAACAGCAAAACATTTCAAAAGTGTTATTTTTTTTTTTTTGTACCATTGAGCATGTATATGTTTAGCTTTGGGGGAAAAAAGCATTTAAACACTGTGAAGTTTCTTCAGAATCAGACCTACCACTATCTACTAGACATATCATTGTGCCCCAAAGAGGAACAAGATTCAAAAGGACGAAAAAGTACTTAATGAGGTGTCATGTTTTCTTTATGGGCTCCACCAGCAGTATGAATTCCTATAATGCCAGGAGCCAGCATGAGGAGCTCCTCCCGTGGCAAAGGTCATGAGGAAGGAGGCTCAGCATATGCAAAGGTGAGATCGAGCCTCAGGAGTCCCCCTGGAAATTCTTGAGCATCTACCCCCAAAACCTGAGTCTGCCTACTTTCTGCTTTGTGCTCTCACCTACACCTCTGACTTTACGGGGGGCTGTCCCCCACTACCTCTCTCTGAAAAAAGAGTTAACTTACAGCTCCAGTTAATAATTCCTGGGTGTGACAGTGTTTCAACCTACAAACTCCTTTGGAAGTCCTCTAGCCTGCCTGAATAGGTTTTTTCGGCCACATGTAATTGTTCAGAGTCTCCCAACTGTGAGAGGCATGAGATGTTCTGAACTGTCTAAATACAGATTCCTTTGAGCAGTTAAAAGATTGATTAGAAACTGTATTGGTGAAGGGTTTTTCACTTCTTGGTCCAATGTTTGTTGCTAAGTCTCCATATTCCTTACCTGCTATGTCCCTGGCAGTGTATTGATTAATATAATTGGTGTAAGTAGCTTTAATGTTTGTAACCTTGGACCCTTGAGTTAATTCTTTTTCTTGTTATAGCCCACCACACCTTAGCGGCTTCCCTGGTGGCTCAGAGGATAAAGTGTCTGCCTGAAATGCAGGAGACCTGGGTTCGATCCCTGGGTTGGGAAGATCCTCTGGAGAAGGAAATGACAATCCACTCCAGTATTCTTGCCTGGAGAATCCCATGGACAGAAGAGCCTGGTGGCTACAGTCCATGGGGTCGCAAGAGTCGGTCACGACTGAGTGACTTCACTTTCACTTTCACCACACCTTTGCCCTGTAGGAATGCAACTTTATCTAATGCTTTTTGGAGGGTGGCGCCTGACTAATCACCTTTAGAGAAAAATAAGTTTTCTGAAGAAAGGGTCTTAAAATGTTAACAGGCTTCCGGGCCAGAAGATGATGCAAATCACCTAATCACCTAAACTTTTGCATATGATAAGTTTGCAGGAAGAAAGCCTGGCTTACTGCATGACTCTACCCCTTCCCCCATTATCCTCTATGCATAACTTAAGGTATAAAAACTACTTTGGAAAATAAAAGTGCAGGCTTTGTTCACTGAAACTTGGTCTCCCCATGTCGTTCTTTATCTATTATTTCTGAATTATTCAGCCTCTTTTCTCCACTGAATTTTCCTGCTGAGCTATCCTTATTTAACCACTCTTTATATCCTTAATTAACGTTTAATTAAGCAATTGTTTCCGTCCCTGCTTCGAATTCCCTGGATCCACCGGGGCTGGACCCCGGCACTATAAACTGTGCTCATGTGATATAATTTGTTATTGACTGAACTGCACCCGCCTTGAAACTTGTAGATTAAAGTCCTAACCCCCCAGTATGACTTATGTAGAGATAGGGCCTTTAGGGAGGGAGTTACGAGTACCTGAGGTTATAAGGGTAAAGCCGTAATACAACAGGACTGGTGTCCCTAAAGGAAGAGGCAGAGATGGCAGAGAGTTCTCTGTGCACACATGCAGAGGAGAGGCCATGTGAGGACACTGCAAGAAGGCAGCCATCTGCAAGCCAGGAGGAGAACCCTCACCAGAAACCAAATTTTCTGGCTCTCTGATCTCAGACTTCTAGCTTCCAGAACCGTGAGAAAATAAATTTTCATCGTTTAAGCCACCCAGTCTGTGATATTTTGTTACAGCAGCCTGAACAGATAAACATGTAACGATGACCTTTAAGTGCTCTCACATACGCACGCACTAGTTAAACAGAGCTGTGACTACTGAAGCATTAGATTCACTTTTTATGCCCTTTGGCCTATAAGACAGAAAGTAAAGCTGAGTAAGTCTTTAAGGTACAGAAAGGGCAGAGCATTCCATTCTGGATCCTCATAGGGTTCCCAGCCTCTGGGATCTAATGCCTGATGAGCTGAGGTAGAGCTGATGTAATGGGTGAAATAAAGTACACAATAAATGCAATGCACACGAATCATCCCAAAACCATCCCCCCTCCTCCCGGGTCTGTGGAAAAATTGTCTTCCATGAAACTGGTTCCTGGTGCCAAAACGTTGAGTACTGCTAAGACATATCTGAATCATCAGGAAAAGGATTTAATAAATATACACTAAACCTTAGGTATGGAAAATCCATAAAAGAATGTGTAGTAGAGACAGGTGAACAGATATCAATACATGCCTAAGAGAGAAGACATGAATACTTTTCTTTCAGCTCCATCTTCATTTATGCATGTTCCGCTAGAGAGCTACAACAAAATAAGGAAGCTTAAAAGGTGTAGGGAAGGGACTTTTCTGCTGGTCAAGTGGCTTTGACTCCACACTCCCAATCAGAAGTCTGAGATCAATGAGGCAGAAAATTCCGTTTCTGGTGAGGGTTCTCTTCCTGGCTTGCAGATGGCTGGTCAGGGAACTAGATTCCACATACCACAATTAAAAATCCACATGCCACAACTGAAAAGATCCCACAGACAGCAGTGAAAACTGAAGATCCTGCATGTTGCAACTAAGACCCGGCACAGCAAAATAAATCCTTTTTTTTTTTTTTTAAAAAAAGGTGGTGGTCACCTATTTCCAACACAGCAAGGCCCAAGATGGAACCCAGACATGCAACAGGTTCATATAAGCTATACTCCTGTGGAAAAGTAAGACTTGGGGGAGTAAATAACAGGGAAGTAGGAAAAATAGCACAGGAAAGTTGGTAAAGTATGCTTAGTGTTGCTCCAATTACAATTCTCCGCTTGTGGTCCTTTTTTTTTTTCTAAGATCAAATAAGGCAGGTTTAGACAGGTGAATGGCATCTGAAAGAAGGCTGCCAATCAAATGACTTACTGGAACTGAGAGGAAGGAGAACACCACCTGCACTTAACAGCACTCATAATTCATGGCATTTCACATATACTAACTCATGTGACCCTTACATTAGCCTTTTAAGAAGGACGAGATCAGAATTAATTCCCTTTCACAGAAGGGCAAATTACGACTCATAACAGTTAGGCTCCACACACAAAGTCACAAGGTAAGTAAGAAGCGTTGTAGGTAGGACTGTGGCACCCGTCTTTTTCTTTTTTTTTGCAACCAAGTCTTTTACACCTGTATACACTGATCATTTTATATATATATACACCTCCCACCTACCCAAAGAATTTGTTGGGTAATCAGAAAGCAATACTATATACTATAGTTTATCCATTAACTAGTATGGCTACACTTCTAAATTTTCAACAGCCACAAGATATGTATTAATAATAAAGGGAAAAGAGTCACTCCACAGTGAAGAAAGCTGGCGGACACCACCTTATCCTGATGAGAGTTAACATCACTAGTAATAAGATACCTAGTAATAAGATACCCAGTAATAAGGTATCTAGATCGTTGCCTTCTGATATGATGCACTGAAAACACAGCATTTCTATGGTATTCTTGGGCGGGGGCGATGCAAGGCGGGGGCGGAATGTACCACCTGAAAATAATCACAGGGAAACATTATGCTATGCTATGCTATGCTAAGTCACTTCAGTCGTGTCCGACTCTGTGTGACCTCAGAGACAGCAGCCCACCAGGCTTCCCCGTCCCTGGGATTCTCCAGGCAAGAACACTGGAGTGGGTTGCCATTTCCTTCTCCAATGCATGAAAGTGAAAAGAGAAAGTGAAGTCGCTCAGTCATGTCCGACTCTTAGCAACCCCATGGACTGCAGCCTACCAGGCTCCTCTGTCCATGGGATTTTCCAGGCAAGAGTACTGGAGTGGGGTGCCATTGCCTTCTCCGCAGGGAAACATTAGCTAAATTCAAATTGAAAGACCTTCTACAAAATAACTGACCAGGACTCTACAGAAGAATCAAAATTGTTACAAAACAAAGACAGACTAAGAAACTGTTCTGGATTGAGGCAGATGATGGAAACACAGAGGCTAATGACTTCCCTGGTAGCTCAGATGGTAAAGCCTCTGCCTACAATGAAGGTCTTCTGGAGAAGGAAATGGCAACCCACTCCAGGATTCTTGCCTGGAAAATCCTATGGACAGAGGAGCCTGGTAGGCTACGGTCCATGGGGTTGCAAAGAGTTGGACACGACTGAGTGACTTCACTTCACAATACAATGTATAATCCCAAAACAGATGCTAGACCAAGAAAAAGACATCCGTGGAACAGCTGGGAAAATCTGAAAAAGGTCTACAAACTAGTCAGTGTTATTTCATGATGTTAATTTAACTTCCCAATGTTGATCACTAAAGTTATGTATGTTAACACTTGGAAAAGCTGGATGCACGCTATATGCCAATTGTACTGTTTCTGCATTTTTCTTCCTAAATTTGAAATTATTTCAAAAATGACAAGTTTAAAATGTTTAAATTTTAAACAATTTGATACTTGCTCTGAAAACAAACAAGTGAATATTACAAATGAATGAACACCAATAAATACTAACATTAAGCACTTACTAATTTTGTCAAAGAAAAATCCTCATTACATATAAATGCACCACATTTCAAATATAGTAAACTCCCAAAGAATAATCGATTTTACTATACTTGATTCTGAACTGAATAAAGGCAAATTTTTGTCTTATTCTCATGCAATTCTCTTTATTTAAACTATCAACAGTTGAGAAAAACATGAAGCTAACAATGTATTTTCAGACATTTCCAATAAACTACAATCAACGAAATGACCAAAAAAATTATTTTCCTTATAAACAGAATAAGTTCAATAAAATTTAATACTTCACAAATATTATGAGTTTCTTAAGGTACAGTTACAACTATTAGATATCTCCCCTTTCTAAATGCAATTACAATACATGAGCCCAAAGCTGTATAAAAACCTAGCTTTATATGAAGAGAGTAAGTCACCGATGCCTAACAAGGCAATCAATGTGTGGTACCCAGATAACCTCTTTAAGAACTATCGCTTATATGACTCATCCATGGTAGGTACTTGACAGTACTTACTGAATAAAGATATTCAATATCACTAATCACTGCGGAGGAGAAGGCGATGGCACCCCACTCCAGTACTCTTGCCTGGAGAATCCCGTGGATGCGGGGGCCTGGTAGGCTATAGTGCATGGGGTCGCTAAGAGTCGGACTGAGTGACTTCCCTTTCACTTTTCACTTTCATGCATTGGAGAAGGAAATGGCAACCCACTCCAGTGTTCTTGCCTGGAGAATCCCAGGGACAGGGGAGCCTGGTGGGCTTCTGTCTCTGGGGTCGCACAGAGTCGGACACGACTGAAGCGACTTAGCAGCAGCAGCAGCAGCAGCAATCATTGAGGAAATGCAAATTAGACCACAACTAGATACCACCACACAACTATTAGATTTCTAAAATTTTTTAAACTCTCAGTACCAAATGCTGATGAGGATCAGAGCAATAGGAACACTCATTCACTGCTGGTGGGAGTACAGAATGGAACCAGAAGAACTCCTTACAAATCAGAATTCACATTCAAAACATCTTTCTAATTCTTTTTAAACTTACTTGAAAGTGAAAGTGAAGTAGCCCAGCCGTATGAGACTCTTTTCAACCCCATGGACTATAGCTTGCCAGGCTTCTCCGTCCATGGGATTTTCCAGGCAAGGATACTGGAGTGGGTTGCCATTTCCTTCTCCAGGGGATCTGCATTACCAGTGGTTGAACCCGAGTCTCCAGCACTGCAGCGCAGACTCTTTACCGTCTAAGCCACCAGGGCAGCCCAACTTACAAATAACCTAGTATCTCTTTAACTATGTTTCCCTCAAGTCTAAAATAGGAATAATCCAAGTGATTAATTATTATGATAGCATGCTGCTATGAAGACTCACACATGGTACAAAAGGATAAACCTCAGAAAAGATTTCTAAGCAGAATATAGATTACGTTTTTAAGCACGAGCGTTCAAGGTATTTCCACAGAATGTCATTTATCCAATGAACCAAACCTTAATTTCTAGCTTTTAACTAACGGACGTATAACTGACTTCTATTTCATTCCGTTTGAGAGAAAATCTGTTAAAAGCAGGCTCAGAGTGGTGACACTTCAAAGGATTACAAGAAGCAAAGCATCATCAGGGGATATACACATTTCTTTCTTTACATTTTCTGAACATGAGCAAGCAATTATCTTACCAAATTTATGTGTAAACTTTAAGGTTACATGTAGTAAGAGACTAAATTGTGGATGGTGAAAAAAGAGAAAGTAAAATTAAACCAACAAAAGGTTTAAATTGAAATATTCTTCCTGAAAATCACTACAGTTTTATTTGCACAACTTATATAATCTGAAATGTTTAAATTATAGACCATGTTAAGGAAAATCTATTTCCAGACCTTAGAAATAGACAGCAGAACAGAATCTAAACAATAGCTTGTTGCTGTTTAGTCGCTAAGTCATGATCAACTAGCTGCTGCTATTAAAGTTGCTTCAGTCGTGTCCGACTCTGTGTGACCCCCCACAGACGACAGCCCACCAGGCTCCCCCGTCCCTGGGATTCTCCAGGCAAGAATACTGGAGTGGGTTGTCATTTCCTTCTCCAGTGCATGAAAGTGAAAAGTGAAAGTAAAGTTGCTCAGTCACATCCGACTCTTTGCGACCCCAGGACCTGTAGCCTACCAGGCACCTCTGTCCGTGGGATATTCCAGGCAAGAGTACTGGAGTGGGTTGCCATTGCCTAGCTACTGTATAGTTTAGTGTGTGGAAAATGTAGCATGTTGCAATTTGGAGACAGCCACTAGATGGCAGTGACTACAAAGAAATCTGAAGCACTGGCCTATAGCCTTTACCCAAAAAAATGTATCAGGAAATGAAGGTGACAATTTTTTTAATCTTACTCTTAAAATATCAGTGCAATATTTGTCTACAAAGATTCCTATTCTAATAGGAAGCATAAAGATATAAAATGTAGAAACTTAATTTAGTAAAAATGTAATAATAGGCAGATAATTCACATTAACACATTAAATGTAAACATTTACTCATATCAATTAATATACCACCACTGACCAAAAACAGAGCCAACCAAGTGCCTAGGTTACTGTGCATTTACAACACTGGTGTATCAGGAAAATGCTTTCAGACCTAAAAACACAGATTGAGAAGAAGATAGCTCAGTTAAGTGAAATGCAGAGATGATAACTAAGCTCAAGTCAAATAATTAGATGGTGTCAAATAACATGCTTTTATTTCTAAGAAACAGGTATTTATACTACAAGTAACTACAATAAATTTAAATTCTTTCTTTACCAATTAAGATTTCTTAAAAGACAACCATGAAAGGAATTAATGTTTACGCTACTCTTTTTGTAAAGAAAATATGTGGGAAGCCTGTTATTAATATAAAGAATTATCAGTTGAACTAAGAAAAAAATTAAGGTTTGCGGAGAAGGCAATGGCACCCCACTCCATGGGGTGGCATTTTCTTGCCTGGAAGATCCCATGGATGGAGGAGCCTGGTGGGCTGCAGTCCATGGGGTCGCTAAGAGTCGGACACGACTGAGCGACTTCACTTTCACTTTTTCGCTTTCATGCATTGGAGAAGGAAATGGCAACCCACTCCAGTTTTCTTGCCTGGAGAATCCCAGGGGCAGGAGAGCCTGGTGGGCTGACGTCTATGGGGTCACGCGGAGTCGGACACGACTGAAGTGACGTAGCAGCAGCAGACTAATAGTACAAAGAAGAATTATTTTGTAGCCAAAGTGTGATTTTGCTTTTCATCATACTAAACATGTGTGTATTAATCACTCAGTCGTGTTCGACTCTTTGCAACCCCAAGGATTGTAGTCCACCAGGTTCCTCTGTCCATGAAATTCTCCAGGCAAGAACACTGGAGTCGTGTAGCTGTTCCCTTCCAGGGGATCTTCCCAACCCAGGGATCAAACCCAGGTCTCCTGCATTGCAGGCAGATTACTGTTTGAGCCACCAGAGAAGTCCCGTACTTAACATATCTAATGACAAATTGTAACTAAAACCACAGGATATAAATATTGCATATACATTATCTGATTGCCAACCTGAATATAATGTAGTAAATCTGAAGAGGAAAATATAACTGCCTGCACATCCACCCACATACTTCTGATACTTCTATTCTTCAGCAGATGAAATGAAAGAAAAGAAGCAAGAAACCATTTCAAAATGGAAGAAAAGGTAACTGAATTTTTAGACTCAGAAGTAACTCAACTCGGGAAGTATGTATTTTCTATACTGCCTATTATTAAAGTTGAATATGGTACTTTAGGTAAAACATTCCTCAGTTTTATTATCAAAATTAACTATACGGTTGAAATACATTAAGTCAGCATGCTATCAAAGAAGGTATGAAAGCTTGATCACTTAACTAGTTGAGGGCAGAAATTAACCCTATCATAATCTGATAAATTTACTTACTTAAATACTGGGTTTCTAAGAATTATTTTAGCAATTTAAACAGTTTGAGTGTCACATTATTATTTACTGAGTGTACTATGTGCCAATTCCTGAGTTAGGAATTGAAATAATGAAGACTATTAACGAAGTCTTCTTAAAGCATAATCTATTTTATAAAGTCCAATGCTATATTAAGAATGTTGCAAAATGTTAAAGTAACTATTACTCAGGTTTCTGGTCTTCTAGTGACTCATCATTCTCCACAAATAGGACAAACTCATATTCCTGTGTCTCAAATCACATTGTCCCATTTGCCCAGACTATGTCCTGTTTAAAGACACTCAAGTGGATGTTCTCTGTTCCAAAAACAGAATTTACCATTTCATTATACATATTTCTACGGCCCCAAATGGACATGTAGAATTTCACATACAAAAACATATCTAGCTTTCAATATGTTTATATATATCTCTATACAGTAAGCATCCAGCATAATAACTGCAATATAAAGTTATCTGCTAGGAGCTGAACAAATTCAAGGACTTGCATCATAACATATGATCAGTTAGTTCAATATCAAGAGCAAGTTACAATTTAAACAATGTAAAATACACTGACAATACTTATCTTCCTTCACTGTCCACATTACTTTAAATACACACACAACTAACACCTGCAAGAAAAAGGTCTGTAAATGAAATATTACTTACTGAAAAATGCCAGCATGAAAATCCCATCATTACCCACTCTGAGCTGGTCTGGGTCATTGAAGTCATCTCTTGGTGGGCACTCTTCCTCTTGAATCTGTAAAAAATTCACCTTTAGATTAGTTCACTCAACTAATTACAACTTTATTACCTTAAGTGAAAAGATAAAAATTTAAATAAAGTCTAATGTCCTCAATGTAATGTATAAGCAAAATGAGATGATACAATGTCTGGCACATAATAAGTACTCAAAAAATGTCAGTAGTTATTAGTTTCCATGGGCACCCTTGAAAAGAGTAACTTTGAAAGAGAACACAAAAAAAGGTTAAAAACTGAGTAGCACTGTATTAATGAAAATGTCATCACAAAAGAAAGATGGGACACTGCTACTTTAGTGTCAAAGTGACAAAGGATTGTTCATAATCAACAGTGAACTCTGATACAAACTCCATGGTTGGCAATCTGGCAATATTTATTAAAAATTAAAATGTATACATCCTTTGACATAGTAACTCCAGCTCTTGAAAATCACTTGTAAGAAATGATGTAGTAAAGACAATTCACTGCAGCAATGTTAATAACGGTAAAAAATTAGACAAAATATAAATGCCCATCAGTAGTGGGCTACTGTCAGGAGACAATTATCTGTGAGTCTTCGATGTTTCTACATCTTCCAGGTAGAGGCACTGGCTGTGTATTATCTTCTCAAGGATGTTTATACAGTATACAGCTTTGAGACAGACAAACAGTGTCTCCCTCCAGAGCAGGGCTCCCTGAGCTCAGCTGGTAAATAATCTGCATGCAATGCAGGAGACCCTGGTTCCATTCCAGAGTCTGGAAGATCCCCTGGAGAAGGGATCAGCTACCCACTCCAGTATTCTTGGGCTTCCCTGGTAGCTCAGCTGGTAAAGAATCCACCTGCAATGCAGGAGACCTGGGTTCGATCCCTGGGTTGGGAAGATCCCCTGGAGAAGGCAAAGGCTACCCACTCCAGTATTCTGGCCTGGAGAATTCCTGGACTATACAGTTCATGGGGTCACGAACAGTCAGACATGACTGAGTGACTTTCACCAGAGCAAAGAGGTAGGTGTGCTTACTGACCATTAGAAAATATTGGGTTCTCCTAAACTCAGGATTCCACACTGCAAGTAGAGGCATCACTGGCCTTGTTTGAGCTGCCCTGTGGGACCTGAAGCTCGGGAAACTGGCATGAGCAAATGATAATACTCTGACTACTACTACTGCTGCTGTGAATAATAAAGTTTCTGTCTGATGTCTTCTGTGAGCATCCACCAAACTGTGACAAGCTAATCAGACAGCCTGCATGTAGGGCAAAATCTCAGACCACTGATAAATCTGAGCCCAATGAAATAAACTATTATACATCGAAAGGAGAGGTAAGGTACAGTGGCTATACAGATATCTCACAGAGGAGTGTTTCAGGCAGAGGGACAAGCCAATGCCAAGGTCCTAAGATAGACTCAGACCTGGCATGTTACAGAAATAGCAAGGAAGCTGACATGGTTGAAACCACTGAAAGCAAACGGGAAGAAATGTCAGAGAGTCCACGAAAGGACTCTGAGTTTTACTTAGTGAACTAGGAGGTCTTACAGAATTTTTAACAAATAAGTGACATGACCTGATCTACAAATATATTATCTCCATGTTACATACACATAATCTCTCCCGGGTGTTCTGTTTCAACTTTGTGTTGGTACAGACAGAGCTCAGAGAAGCTAAGTACCCTGCCCAAGATCACATAATTAGCTAGGTCAAGGCAGGACTTGAACCTAGGATACCAATGTTCTTTCCATCCAAGCATGGCTGTCTCACTACATATATTGTTTTCCTGAAGGAAAAAGATTTTCAAAACCATACTGCTCATTATTTAGGCAAAAAGATCCCTTAAACTCTGCAATTCTATATCCAAGGCAACCTTCTGATGGTCAGTATAATCACTAGCAATGATTAAATACATATTAATAAATTTTGTATCATTTTAAGCTAATTCAAGAAAATAAACACTAAAGCATAGTAGGAGCTCCAAAAAACCACTGTCAATATAATGGCAAGCATATAAATATTTCATATTCTTCTGAAACACAAGTCCAGTCCAAGAGATTTTACCATAGGGTCATCATTTTCACAAAGATAGGCGACATATACACAAAGATATCCTTTACAACATTAACACTGGAAAACACACTCTTGAAAAGATTCTAACTTGTCACTAAAGAGGAATGGACCCTATATTAGAGTATATTGATTCCATGGAATCTCATTCAACCATTAATATAACAGAAAATACATAAAATGCTTTAAACAATAAAAGATGGTAGCTACACAACAATTTCAATTACATTAAACATTGACTTAGAAGACTTTTTAAGAAAAAATTTAAAACAAACAGCTGTCTTAGGACAACAATAGCATTTTTTCTAATATCCCACACTGGCTATTTTAAAGAAAGCATTCATTAACCTAATTAACTGTTATTTCTTAAACACCAAGGATGTGCTAGGTAATAACTAGGTATTAGAAACAGCCTTGGGGTTGTGCATAATTTATCAAGTGCTAGCTTTTGTGTCAAAATTGTACTCACATACAATTTTAAACAAGGTACAAAAAAATGAATCCTATCCACTATATGCTTATAAGATGAGACTAAGTGGCAAGCCATGTTTAAAAGTTTTATAAAGTGAATTATGTGAAATTCAAATATTTTTCATCAGTTCAGTTCAGTCGCTCAGTCGTGTCCAACTCTTTGCAACCCCATGAACTGCAGCACGCCAGGCCTCCCTGTCCATCACCAACTCCCAGAGTTCACCCAAACCCATGGCCATTGAGTCGGTGATGCCATCTAACCATCTCATCCTCTGTCATCCCCTTCTCCTGCCCTCAATCTTTACCAGCATCAGGGTCTTTTCTAATTAGTCAGCTCTTTGCATCAGGTAGCCAAAGTACTGGAGTTTCAGCGTCAACATCAGTCCTACCAATGAACACCCAGGACTGATTTCCTTCAGAATGGACTGGTTGGATCTCCTTGCAGTCCAAAGGACTCTCAAGAGTCTTCTCCAACACCACAGTTCAAAAGCATCAATTCTTCAGCGCTCAGCTGTCTTCACATTCCAACTTTCACATCCATACATGACCACTGGAAAACCACAGCCTTGACTAGACGGACCTTTGTTGACAAAGTAATGTCTCTGCTTTTTTAATATGCTGTCTAGGTTGGTCATAACTTTCCTTCCAAAGAGTAAGCATCTTTTAATTTCATGGCTGCAATCACCATCTGTAGTGATTTTGGAGCCCAGAAAAATAAAGTCTGACACTGTTTCCACTGTTTCCCCATCTATTTGCCATGAAGTGATAGGACCAGATGCCATGATCTTCATTTTCTGAATGCTGAGCTTTAAGCCAATTTTTTCACTCTCCCCTTTCACTTTCATGAAGAGGCTCTTTAGTTCTATTTTTCATAGAAATATTAAAAATGGATAATGCATTTCAGTAAATCTACTGAGTCATCACATAATCATACCTGCAACCCTACACAATAAAAATAAAAACAGCAGAAAACAGTATTGTTTCCAAGTATCCTGACTACCTACATTCCCCCAGTGAAACTGGGTTTAAGAAATAAACTTTCAGTTAATCCAGTTGAGATTTATTTATAACTGAAGTACTCAAGTGCTAATCAGATCAGTTTTTTATCCGAATCAGGTACAGAAACTCATACTCGATGATAATCTGCAGAAAGAGGGTGCTGGAGCAGGGGGACAGAAACAGACACATTTGAAAGGCTTTTACAAAAGGGTCAAAGGTAGTTTCTTTGTACAACTCTGTTTCTACTTTCCATAAAATTTTCCACAATCTTCACAAGCTAGAGTTAAAATGGTCTCAGAAACAAGTAAAAACAGAAAACTTTTCTTTATGGGCCTATTCCAATTCAGGCAGAGAATCAAATTACTTTCTAAAACAAGACACTGGAAATGACAACAGTGAGGGGTTCTAACAGTAACACTTCAGTTTTCTCTCCAAAAGGTAAAATTTCTTCTATCTCAAGACACAGAGAACAAGACTTATGATTCCTACTTTCTCTTTAGTTTTGATCCAATAGAGTGGAAGTTAGGGCAACAGAGGATGTAAGGTCCTTAACATCCTTTACTGGAGTTGGTACCCATTCCTTTCTCTAGGGATCTTCCCAACCCAGAGATCGAACCTGGGTCTCCTGCACTGCAGGCAGATTCTTTACCATCTGAGCCACCAGGGAAGCCCTAAAGACCTTTACCATTTCCAAAGTCCCCAGGGAGACATTCTCTGAGAAAAGGAGCCACTGTCCCACGTCACCAAGAGAGTGTGTACATGTATATACAAACGTGTACATAAACACACATGCACTAATAAAAACTCCACACCTTACAGATCTGTCCTCCTGCTCTATAATTCTCTCCTCCCAACATCAAAAATCCTTACTGACTGAGCTATATTTATGCCATGGTCTTAACAGAAAATTACTTAACTCTAAGACGGAAAATGCATCAATAATAAATTTGCGGTTTACTATCTTTACTTACGTGCCCAAAACTACTTATGATGTTTAACTCTGTGTGTGCTGGAGGACAGGAGTAGGAGGAGGTGTGGAGACGGTTGTGGCTGATGAAAGAAACCCGACGGCTCACCCATCAGACAATCTACTTGTTGGGCGCTGGCCTGTTGGTGGCAGGGTGAGAATGCTGCACATACAAACACGTTCCTCCCCGCCTTGGCCCCTCAACCTCATTCCAGCTTTCCTCCATGACATGATATTTTGTGTTCTTTTCCTGAACAGAATGGGGATGAATCCAAGATTTGAAATGACACCTCTAAAGTCTAAGGCAAGGAAAAAAGGTAACAAACTCTAGTCCTGCTTGAAGCCACAGTAATATGTAAGTAATTCCCCACTTTTTACATGACTGAAGAATAATAGCATACATACATCTCATTCCCTTTTATCGAGATAGCCACTCTTTTACCAGAACAGGAAATAACATATGCATCTATCACTGACTCAATTACTAAGACAGGGAAGATGGGGGAGAAAGGGTAGTGGAATCTTTGACCATCATTCCCAAATTCTGGGGTGGCATGTGTTCAAAGGACAGAAAAAAAAAAAGTGAGTCGACAAACATAAGTTTGTAGGCCTGGTAAACTCTTTCTTTGTGTTTTAACCTCAGTTCAGTTCAGTTCAGGTCAATCGCTCAGTTGTGTCCAATTCTTTCCGACCCCATGGACTGCAGCACACCAGGCTTCCCTGGTCCATCACGAACTCCCAGAGCTTACTCAAACTCATGTCCATTGAGTCAGTGATGCCATCCAATCATCTCATCCTCTATTGTCCCCTTCTCCTCTTGCCTTCAATTTTTCCCAGCATCAGGGTCTTTCCAAATGAGTAAGTTCTTCACATCAGATGGCCAAAGTACTGGAGTTTCAGCTTCAGCATCAGTCCTTCCAATGAATATTCAGGACTGATTTCCTTTAGGATTGACTGGATGGAGCTCCTTGCTGTCCAAGGGACTCTCAAGAGTCTTCTCTAGCAACACAGTTCGAAAGAATCAATTCTTTGGCGCTCAGCTTTCTTTATGGTCCAACTCTCAACATCCATAAATTACTACTGGAAAAACCACAGCTTTGACTAGACAGACTTTTGTCGGCAAAGTGACATCTCTGTTCTTTAATATGCTGTCTAGGTTTATCATAGGTCTTCTTCCAAGGAGCAAGTGTCTTTTAATTTTCACGGCTACAGTCATCATCTGCAGTGATTTTGGAGCCAAAAAAAATAAAGTCTCTCATTGTTTCCATTGTTTCCCCATCTATTTGCCATGAAGTGATGGGACCGAATGCCATGATCTTAGTTTTCTGAATGTCGAGTTTTAAGCCAACTTTTTCACTCTCCTCTTTCACTTTCATTGAGAGGCTCTTTACTTCTTCTTCATCTTCTGCCATAAGGGTGGTCTCATCTGTGTATCTGAGGTTATTGATATTTCTCCCAGCAATCTTGATTCCAGCTTGTGCTTCATCCAACCCAGCATTTCTCATGATGTACTCTGCATGTAAGTTAAATAAGCAAGGGGACAACATACAGCCTTAATGTGTACTCCTTTCCTGATTTGGAACCAGTCTGTTGTTCCATGTCCAGTTCTAACTGTTGCTTCTTGACCTGCCTACACATGTCTCAGGGGGCAGGTAAGATCTGGTATTCCCATCTCTTGAAGAATTTTCCACAGTCTGTTGTGATCCACACAGTTAAAGGCTTTGGCATTGTCAATAAAGCAGAAGTAGATGTTTTTCTGGAACTCCCTTATTTTTTCGATGATCCAACGGATGTTGGCAATTTGATCTCTGGTTCCTCTGCCTTTTCTAAATCCAATTTGAACATCTGCAAGTTCACAGTTCATGTATTCTTGAAGCCTGGCTTGGAGAATTTTGAGCGTAACTTTGCTAGCATGTGAGATGAGTGAAATTGTGCAATAGTGTGAACATTCTTTGGCATTGCCTTTCTTTGGGATTGGAATGAAAACTGACCTTTTCCAGTCCTGTGGCCACTGCTGAGTTCTCCAAATTTTCTGGCATACTGAGCGTAGCACTTTCACCGCATCATCTTTTACGATCTGAAATAGCTCAACTGGAATTCCATCACCTACACTAGCTTTGTTCCTAGTGATGCTTCCTAAGGCCCACTTGACTTCACATTTCAGGATGTCTGGCTCTGGCTCTAGGTGAGTTATCACACCATTGTGGTTATCTGGGCCATGAAGATCTTTTTTGTATAGTTCTTCTGTATATTCTTGCTACCTCTTCTTAATATCTTCTGCTTCTGTTAGGTTCACACCGTTTCTTTCCTTTATTGTGCCCATCTTTGCATGAAATGTCCCCTTGGTATCTCTAATTTTCTTGAAGAGATCTCTGGTTTTTCCCTTTCTATTGTTTTCCTCTATTTCTTTGCATCAACCACGGAGGAAGGCTTTCTTATCTCTCCTTGCTATTCTTTGGAAATCTGCATTCAAATGGGTATATCTTTCCTTTTCTCCTTTGTCTTTAGCTTCTCTTCTTTTCTCAGCTATTTGTAAGGCCTCCTTAAACAACCGTTTGTAAGGCCTCGTCAGACACTAAAAAGAGATACTTCATGTCAAAGGGCAAAGGAGAAGCCCCAGCAAGATGGTAGGAGGGGCAAAATCATGTTTAGAATCAAACCCATGCCTGCCAGAGATGCTCAAAGGGCTCAAACAAAACCTTGTCCTCACCAGAAGACTCCACAGAGACTGAGCCAGATCTGTCTTTGAGTGTTTGTGTGTCTCCTGCGGAGGTATGGGTCAGCAGTGGCCTGTTGCAGAGGCAGGGGCTCTGGGTGTAGCAGACCTGGGTATGGCGAAACCCTTTTGGAGGAGGTTGCCATTAACCCCCCACCATAGAGCTGCCAGACTGTCCACAGGACTGGGGAAACAGACTCTCAGAGGGCACAAACAAAACCTTTGTGCACACCAGAAAGGAGCAGTAAGCCCACCAGAGACCAACCCAGACTTGCCTGTGAGTGTTTTAACCTACTGTGAGTTCACTCATAGAGTCACTGGACTGGCTGTGCTAATGTATAAAAAATGAATAGAAAATAATGATTTATAATTACAGTTATGGACCACAGAATCCAGACACTAAAGACACATCATTAACAGTGAAGAGGTCAACAGGGTGGGGTTAACTTGCATGAGGAAGTCAGAAGGGTGGCAGGGGGAAAGGTGGGAGGGATGAGTCTTAGTGCAGGAGATGCCTGAAATCAAGTTTAGAAAATGATACATTCGTGGTAAAAAGAACACCGAGATGACCACAATCTGAGACAGGGTGCAGGAAAAGACCAACAGAAACAGAAATGAGGTGGGTCAAGGAATGCAGAAGGTATTATTTCACTCAGAGAGTGCCAAAACATGCGGACACAAATGAGCGGCAGTACAGAAAACACTAAAAAAAAAAAAAAAAAGAAGGACACAGAAAGAACTATCTTGGATATTATTCTCAAAAGGAAATGATAACACTGTCTTACTCTTTGAGATGTTTCTGCTGCTGCGGCTGCCAGTGCAGCAGCTTTGGCTTTCTCAGCTTCATCGTACGTGGGAAGAGAGGTAGCAACACTGTAAGGAGGCGGCACAGGATAAAACTCACTGTAAACTTCTGTATCTGAAGGAAAGGGTTTTAAAAAAAGATAACCATTAAAAAAACTAATGACATTTTTATAGCCATAATACAATTTAACAAGTTACAGAATGCCAGAGGATGATCACTACCATTTGTAGTCCTACATTATAAGCTGTATAACATATACATTATTACTATATCATATTCTTGGAGTCCTGTATTTATTGAGAAAGGACTGATAAATATCATCCAGAGACTGATACACAAAACAAGAGCATCAAGAAGGAGACTCTGAAAATGTGTGCAACACAATAGAGGTAAGAAACTCACCGTATGTGAACATGCTCTGTGAACATGAGCACTTGCTGTGCTCAGAGAATTTATCTGCCGATAATCTCACAGTCAGAAAAACTAAAAACAGCAGGAATGATAGTGAAAAAAACACACACATACACTGAAATAGCACTAGCCACCTCCTATACCACTTCTAAATACATTAACCTCAGCAACTCTGAGGTTTAGAAAAGTTAGGTGATTTGCCCAGGATCACACAATCAAGAAGTGGCAGAACCCAGAAATTTCTGGACTCCAAAGACTTTGTTCTGCTAATACATGATGTTAATTTTTCTACATGGGTCAATTTTAGCAACTCCTAAGCAAACTCAGTATTTCTCTTTGCTAAAAGATTAATGCTTTTTAACTCTTTTTCACTCTTATCCCTTCTCCCATTTTCCCTGCATCTACCTAGCTCTTTAGGTTTTCTTTTTTTGGAAGAGTTTGTCCTTCCCCAATTTTTAAGCTATTTTTGAAATATGATCTCCAGAAGTATACTACAACAAACTACTTTTTTAAGCTGCAACATTTATTGCCAACTTTCGTGTAAGTAAAATCATATACATAGGTCAATCAGTCAACTAAGATGTGCTAGAATTCCTGACATAAATAATAGGCAGATTCTAATAGTAGTACATACCACAGTGTTTAACACTACTTCTGTGATTTCCTCTATTATAATGACAGCATTTTCACATTTTCTATATTGTTTATAATTTTACCTATCTTTATCAGACTTTCTTGCATTTTCAACATGAAAACACACTATACTCCAGCAAAATTTTTCCTATTGTGTTTTAATGTCTATAGGTTTTAAAAATAAGTATTTTTAATGCTATCAGTAAGAGCTAAGGGTCTGAAGTTAGGCAATTTTTAACTTAATAACAGGAAGTGGTGAGCAACAGCATAATACTGAATGTTATCCAACAAAAGGCACAAGAGTCACAAATTCTTAGAAGAGACTTATTATTAGGATGTAAAAACACTGCACACAGTCAAGTAAATAGATTTCTTTAGTTCTGAAGACTAAAGTAGAAGTAAAACTTCAGTAAAAACAATGATTATCAAGTTTAAGGCAATAACATTAAAATTATAAACTTTTAAAACTGAAACAATGGTGGCTTCCCTGGTGGTCTAGTGGTTAAGAATCCACCTTGCACTGCAGAAGACACAAGTTCAACCCCTGGTCCAGAAAGATCCGACATGCCTCAGGCCATCTAAGCCTGTGTACCACAACTACTGAAGCCCAAGCACCCTAGAGCCTGCTCTGCAACAAGAGGTGACATGCCAATGAGAAGCCCACACACCGCACTGAAGAGCAGCCCCTGCTCACTGCAGCGAGAGAAAACCCCCACGCAGCAATGAAGATTCAGCACAGGCAAACATAAGGTAAATAAATATTTATTTAAAAACCTGGAACACTGGCATATATTATCCAAGGTAATGAGATCCTTTACCTTAAAACTAGATATGTAACATTGTAAAGCAATTATTCTCTAATTAAAAAATATATATATGTAAGTTTTTAAAAAGTTTTAACATCCACGATAGAAAAAATACCTCTGCCAATAACAGGTAAAAGTTGGGAAGAAGCATCTTTAATTTTCACTTGTCAATTTTACTTCCTTTTCTTCTCCCCTTTAAGGCAGAGGTTGGTTCTCAACCACAGAATGTTAAGTCTGTGGAGTTCCAACCCTAGCCCTCCTTCTTGGAAGTTGTGTAACCTCAAGCACATCACTTAAGTCCTATGAAGTTCTCCTTTCTCATCTATGAAGCTGACCCAGCAATGCTATTACTTGCTATTATGGGATAAAATAGAACAGTATTCAAGAGGACTCTGTAAAAAGTGAAGCATTATATACAAATGTCACCTTTTATAACTAATGCTGCACCTCAGATCTATAAAAACAGTCATAAAGTGACCTGCTGAAGAATATAATCTCCACATAAAACAGGCACTGTTCATACCTAAAATATAACACTGACCAAAAAGCTAAAGAAAAATAGTATAATAGCTTTCATTAAGTAGAGACCCAAAATTCTAGAATTACTCAGTTTTTACTTCCAATTAGTCAGGGATGTGAAGGCAATGGCACCCCACTCCAGTACTCTTGCCTGGAAAATCCCATGGACAGAGGAGCCTGGTAGGCTGCAGTCCATGGGATCGCTAAGAGTCAGGCACGACTGAGCAACTTCACTTTCACTTTTCACTTTCCTGCCTTGGAGAAGGAAATGGCAACCCACTCCAGAGTTCTTATCTGCAGAATCCCAGGGACGGGGGAGCCTGGTGGGCTGCCGTCTATGGGGTCGCACAGAGTCGGACACGACTGAAGCGACTTAGCAGCAGCAGCAGCAGTCAGGAATGGCCTTATAGCACAGGTAAAAAAATTTAAAAGACCAGGAATCACAAAAGAGATGGTGAGAATAACTGAACATCTAGGTACCAGGCTTCACTTGTTTCATAGTTGAAATTCACCTAACCTTTAAAAATATCATGCTACTTTATCAAAACTACTATACATCATAGAAAAATGAGAAGCTTCTCAATTCATTTTATGTTGCTTTCTTAAAATTTTGCTTTCAACTTTGCTTTCCAAAAGTCTGCTTTTCCCAAACCAAAAAGACAGTACATAAAGTTACAGATCACATGCAAAAAGCTGCAAAAACACTAAAATATTAATGAGTTCAAATCCAAGAAACACTGGAACATGATGACAGAGAGTCCAAGCATATAGGGATGGATTAGCTTCAAGAAGAAATATGTTAATAAAATATTTCATGACAACAAAAACTGAAGGAGAAAAACCACATGATTTTATAATAAGATACCAAAAGGCTGACTCCCCGGCTTCTGGCCTGTTGGAGCCATTTACTGAAATAGGGAAGACTGTCAAAGGAGCAGGCCTGGTGGCCAAGGGGCTGAGGCTGTATACAGCTGTGGTGGTTTTAAACCACAGTCTCCTCTCTGAAACACTTCCCATGAAGAGGCAGAGACTAATTCTTCAATAATCCTGAAGAGAGACTAAACTGACTGACTCACTTCTAACAACCTGCACTGTGACTTTTGAGGCAACGTAACCCGTTCCATCTGGCTTTCTCTCAGAACGCTTGTTCTTAGAAGCCAGCCTGCATTCAGAGAGGAGCCCAGACCACAAGACGAGGCCACCAATAGCTGTTCTGGTCAACAGCCTCAGCTAAGGCCCCAGTTGAAGCCTGTCTCAACCAGTAAATGTGTGAATAAGGACGCCTGCAATTGCCTCCGTCGGACAACAATCACAGGAGACTCTAGCAGAGAACTTCATCGTGGAGCCAAGTTCACCCTCCAAATTCTGAGAATTGATAATAATGATTGTTATTTTACTCCATCAGGTTTGAGGTAGTCTGTTAAACAAATAGTAGCTACAACAGAGGGACATTTAGCAAAGGGACTTTCACTCTTAGCATCTTCCATCACAGAATGATTAACTTAGCATTACTGGGAAAATATAAATTGTGGCCAGAGAAACAGATGAGGGTATTCTTGAGAATAATCTGAAAGGATGATATGAACAGTAGCAAGCGAGAATCACTGCCTTGTATTCAAGAAATATTACCATGTGCAGGGGGGAACATTATGTACACCCTTCACCTCCATTCACATATGCTAACCACATTCCCACTCACGTTCATCATGAATAATACCTGATTTTATGACTGTACAAGTAAACACACACATATATGGGTATGTTAATACATGCATGTCCGTAGGCATTATATGTGTGCATCAATCTATAGGTATGTATATTTCTTCCAAAAGTTATATAGGTTAGTCCACTGGAAATGGATTCTAGCAAGCATAAGAAAGCTTGACAAGCTACATTTTTAAATTAATTTTTAAAACAGTGAGACACATAAGGCACATAGTAAATTATAAACTACCTTTAGGAAAATGTGTTTAAAAAAATCATAAAACTACAGAAGCCCATTAACAGACTTGATAATTATACAAAACCATACTGGTAAAAAAAAAAAAATTGAGTTATTAAAAACATTACTAGTAGTTCCACATTAAGAGCAACAATACCTGAAGTTGTAGGTACTTCCACGGTAATACTACTGTAAGGGGGAGGAGAAGAGTCAGTCTCATGTCCAGATGCTGAAGGAGCAGCCTGCATGGTGTGTGGTGTTGGGTTTGAAGTAGATGGCTGCTCTACAGCAGATGATTCTGAATTATCCTCTTCATTGTGAAGCTGAGAGAACAAAGGAAAACGAAAACATTAATGTGAAGCGCATTATTTTTTTTAAAGATTATTTCAGGCAAAGAATCATTTTTCTTTTTTAGCTAAAAACAAGCTAAAATAGCATTTAAAAAGACGAATAAAATTTTTGAGAGACATAATCAGTCATTAAGTTTAGAATGTTTATAATTTATAATAAGAATAAAGGTCAAATTTTTAGGAATTTATAGGAAAAAAGGTAATGATAATAAACAGATTCAAGTTCACTCAATCCTACAATACATATTGTCTACCATGTATGTATTAATCACTGTATACAGCAAAGAAAAGTAAAACTCCTAATACAACCACACCATATTTATTATACTAGTATCTTATGTAAAATGAATTAATGAAATATAATAACAATTTATAAACATTCTAAAAATGTGGAATACTCTGAGGTTTTCCTAAGTGCCAAAAGAATTACTTATAAAGCAAAATAAAGTCACTGTGCATATAAAACTTTGAAAACTGTTCTTCATTACAACCAATTTATTGAACGTTCAATAAACACTAGATAATATACTGAAATCTTTATGGTTTAACTCATTTAATCCTCACAACAAACGAGAGACTGTTAGACTGTTACGCCATTTGACAGGCTAAAAGAAAAAAGGAAAAAACCAACCAACCAACCAAACCAAAACAACCCTGGACATGTAGACTTAGAGTAATTTGCCAAACATCACAATAGGTAGGAAGGCTAAGCCATGAATCAAATCCAAGCAATATGGCTGCACACCTCCTACTTTATACTAAAAAAAAAAAAACTTGTCAAGAGAATAAATCTGCATGCTGTGATATAATGCATTTTAAATTTTAGAACATGAAAATTATTACTCCACTTTCTATAAGCTTGACTAAACTTACTTTCTCTGTATCTTAGTGACTCCAGATGTAAATTCTAAATGAAACCAAAATCCTCACAGAACTGTAAAATAATACTTGAAAATCAACTAGCATAATGCCTGAGCGACTTCACTTTCACTTTTCACTTTGCTGAATTGGAGAAGGAAACGGCAACCCACTCCAGAGTTTTTACCTGGAAAAACACTGTCTCTCCCGGGGACAGAGGAGCCTGGTGGGCTGCCATCTATGGGGTTGCACAGAGTCGGACATGACTGATGAGACTTAGCAGCAGCATAATGCCGAACACACAAAAGGCATTTAGCAAATACTAGTTCTACCCTTCTTCTCGTTTAATATACTTTATTTTATAAACTCAAAAAACAGAAATTATGCAGTGCTTCAGTCTAATAAGTAGTCATTAAAGAATTTTTTAAAATATGTGAAGTAAAACAGGAGGTCAATTTACTTCATTGCTGTTTGGATGTGTCTTGCGGTAAGACGTTACACTAGCAAAACACTTTTTTAAGTTCATAAATGTACTATAATTTTTAACAAAATAAATCAACCTAAAATCATCTCAAGAAGACAACTTTTTCCATAACACTGTGGAAAAACGTTACCTGTCATTCCAGCAAACAATGAAGGCTGCCCACCATCAAGCTACGAAACAGCACCGCCAACCTGTACCCTGTGCCCTGAGAGGAACTCAGGATGGTGAAAGAGGATACAGGCCCTAGGTAGTTAGGAAGCACATGTGAAGAATAATTTCAATAAGCCGAGACTTTAACATCTTCCACACAAAGGGCTTCCCAGGTGGCACAGTGGTAAAGAATCCACCTGCCAATGCAGGAGACACAGGAGGGACTGGTTTGATCCCTGGGTCAGGAAGATCCCCTAGAGGAGGAAATAGCAACCCACTCTAGTATTCTTGCCTGGAAAATCCCATGGACAGAAGAGCCTGGTGGATTACAGTCCATGCAATCACAGAGTCGGCCATAAATGAGCAACTGAGCACACTGCACACATAGAAAAGAACTAAAATCGTGAACTTCAGATGTCTGTTTTTTGTGATTAACAGTATTCTTCTCATGTTCTACTACTCCCCTGGCCTTCCCCCAGAAAAAAACTATGAATCCTGGCTTCTCCCTAACCTCTTCAGAACAGTTCCTCAGACCTACCTGAGAGGTTGTCTCCTGGGCTACAGTCCTCAGTAAGGTCCCCAAATAAAACATAACTTGTAATTTTTAGGTTATGTGTTTTTCTTCAGTCGACAGCATCAAAATTTATGTAACAAAATTCACTCACAGTGAATTCAAATAAGCACCAGGTCAACTCTGTATGAGCTTTTACATTTATTTACTTGCAGGGCTTTTCTAAGTAGGCACTAAATGAGCAACCTCTTGACTAGCAACATTCTATTCTAGGGTCATAAAGCATATTCTATGTTTCCCATTTACAAGGCACTCAGGAGAGCTCCCAATGCATTCAGTCACCTTTGACCACATTTTTAAGAGCAAAAATGTCAGATGAACAAGTCAAGTCAAACAAAGTACAGATATATACTTAGAAATAGCCTATATTTAGTAATTTAGCCTTTATGAGTATATTTAGTATATGTAGAAATTAGTGTTACTAAATAGTGAAGGTGTCCAAAAAAAAGGAAAACCATTTTTCCATATCTACTATTAATACTGAAAATGGAGATGAATTGTACTAAAAAGAAAATCCTATATGACAAACAGCTCTGCCCTAATTCCTCACAGGAAACACCCCTACTGAATCGAATATGCTCCCCAGAATGACCAACTCTCTTCTTCAACCTATCAAAACATATTTACGTAACTACAATAAAAAGACTTACTACAGACATTTTTACATATGATATCAGAAACAAAGTTTTGGAACTTATACAACACACCAATTAATTTCAACCACCCTACTAACACCTTCAGTTTCATTCTTACAGAATTATAGTATACAGTGAACAGTTGCTCTGTGTCAACAGTAAAACCCAGTAATTCAGTCAACAGTCTCTGTCCACTGCAGCACAGAACTTCCAACTCACTTTAAATGTAAGTGTAATTTTTTATATATCTTTGGTGTCTCTACAGATTAACCTATCATGTCATAAAACAAACTTATTTTTAAGGCAGGACAAGAAAAATTTTAGCATAAACATTTTTCTGCTGTTTTGAGTCACCATCCCTTCCCTTTTCGTGTGCATTGTGCATTCACTCTTGACTAGACTGGATCTCTTTAGAAGACACAGGAATGCCTGCTCACCCCTAAAAGAGCAATTTCCATCTGGTGCCAGCAAGGTAACTCCTCAGGAGATAACACTGCTTTCTCGGTCCTGTAAGGAGTCACAGTGACCCCACTACTTACCTTGTTGGACCATGTAAAGTGTCAATACGTTCTTTAATCACTAAGTCATGTCTGACTCTTTCAAGATCCCATGCACTGTTGCCTGCCAGGCTCCTCTCTCCATGCGATTTTCCAGACAAGAATACCAGAGTGGGCTGCCATTTCCTCCTCCTCCAGGGGATCTTCCCAACCCAGTTACTTTGATGTATAACTTCTTGTCTCAAAAACTTACACATTTGTGCTTTTACTTCTATCAGAACTTTCTGAAAGACTTTCTCCTGAGTTACAATCCTCAGACTGGCTCCAAGAAGAATCTCCACTCCTTTCTCAGATGGACTACTCTTTAATTTTTTCGACACCTGACTGCCTTTCCTCTAAATTCACACAAGGATTCAAATTAAGTAACATGTTTATCAAATTAGACAATGCCATTTGTAGAAATTTTTCCCTAATCATGCTGTTATGCTATTCAATGGTTCTATTTTACACTCTGTATCAACTTCCTAAACAGCAGAAAAAGAGGGGAAGAGTGGAATGGGACCCACATATACACAGTAATGAACCAGGCTCTGTGTCCCATCCACACATCACCTCAAAAGTTATCCTCCTAGCTTGTCCTATTTTTGGGCCTCCTGGGGGGTGGGGGGAGGGAATATGGGCAATAGCACATGAAAATTAAAGTATCTTTAACCCAGTGACCAGAGTGATGAAAAGCTGTACAGGACAACACAATTTTTTAGTCTGAAGGATATATCTATAGCTAGTTATTATACATGTATATAAAGTATTTTTAATGATGAGAAAACTAAGCATTATGATTAGCTAGCTGGAGGTCTAGCCTTCCTGTGTGTAACAGGAAGGTTCCTACTGTTTCTTTAATTGGAATTGGCATGCCTCCTATACATATTCCTTCATTCTATCTTAAGGTGATAAAACATTAAGATAATAACTGGAAAGTCTGCTTTTGAGAAGCTAGAGATCTCACTGAAAGTTTTCTAAACATACTAAGATAACAATTATGGATTTGCTATAAAATGTTGTTTAGTGAACTCTACCCAGTACCAGGGCCTGGTGGGTTAGTCAGCAGCATGGTCTTTTCTTTTTTTCTCTAGCACAGAAACTGAATTACAGGGAAGAACTGTAAGACTGCAGGGCAGGGGGGTAAGGGGGGACTATTTTTTTGTTTTTTAATTTCCAAAGAGCTATTACATTTTGTATACTGCCATATACTGACCATGTTTAGTACCAGAGGGCAAAAGCTGGAAAGAAGAGTTAGTAGTTGCAAGGAGACAAACTTTAGCTCAATTTAAAATTTAAACAATTTTTTAGTTAGTACGTTTTAATTTTTAGAATACTCGCTTTTCTTTGGGGCAACAAATCCTTTCAGGCAGATTTTGAATGACTATCTGGTAAGACTGTTGTATAACTAGGACGACCAAACAGCTGTTCTCCCCAGGACATTTTATGCCTGTTGCACCAGGGCCCCACTCATTTTTTAGACTTTTCTTCACTTCTTTCATTCTCAAAAAAATAGCACAGTAAGTCAACCAACATCTAATGGGATTCTTGTCCTTCCTACAAAAGTAGGAGATGATAAGGGTTTCTTCTAACCCTAAGGTAACAGGACTCTAGGAAAAAAACTCTGGTAATCTCTGTCAGTCAATGTTGCCTTATCCAACACCTGATTTAGAGAAGCAAACAGACAAGGGTTACAATAAAATCAATCTGTAGCTGTAGAGTCAAGCTACTGAGTTTAGTCACCCAAGAAGAAAGTAAGCTGCTGTACCTATACTCCTAGGGGTAAGGTAATTGGAGAAGGGGATGGCACCCCACTCCAGTACTCCTGCCTGGAAAATCCCATGGACAGAGGAGCCTGGTAGGCTGCAGTCCATGGGGTCGCTAAGAGTCGGACACGACTGAGCGACTTCACTTTCACTTTTCACTTTCATGCATTGGAGAAGGAAATGGCAACCCACTGCAGTGTTCTTGCCTGGAGAATCCCAGGGACGGAGGAGCCTGGTGGGCTGCTGTCTATGGAGTCACACAGAGTCGGACATGACTGAAGCAACTTAGCAGCAGCAGCATGCCTAATTTTTAGCTTTTTCTTTTGAAAATACAGAAGTTTGGTTGCAGTTTTATATTTCATAATATAATACAGGCATATTTCTGCTGGTCAAAACCTTTCTTGTTCATACAAGAGAATACCATTATTTCATGGTGCTCCACAAATAACACCATGGGCTTCAGAGTCTCCACGACCTGAAGGAGCCTGCGAAACAAAACGTTTAAAGCCAAGGATCAACAGATATTTTATCAAGACACAACTGTCTTTTAAATAAACAGGGCTTTTATTTATAATCCGCTACTGTCTGCTCATGATCTGTCAACTGAAAGAAAGGTATAAAAAATTATGTACAGTATAACTGAATTTTTTAAATAAGAAGAAACACAACATCGCAAGTCAACTGTATATCAACAAAATATTTTTAAAAGGTATTTCCTACAAACTTCCACTCCCCCTAAAGAAGAGAAAAAGATTATCTGTGTAATATATATAGGCAATCAAGATTTCTAGAAAGATACAGAAGAAACTACAAAAAGCTGCAGGCAGGGAAGAGATTTCATCATCCTCTACTATTTGACTTTTCACCCTAAACATAAATTACTTTGAATTTTTAAATTTTCAATAAGTAAAACCAAAATGCAAAAATCCTCCAATTTCTGGTTTGGCATGTCTCAGAAGCAACAACGTTAAGGTAAACACGATATCCTAGGATAAAAAAAGCTTTTTCCACATAAAATACCACTGTAATATTACAACAGTTCCCCTTTGGGTTTCTGTATGTACAATCTTCTGTTGAAAATGACACAATCTGAAACTGTAACCACAGAAAAAATATATGTGAAGAACAAATGAGCAACTGTATCTGTTTTTTGAAAAGAAAAAAGAGAGAGAGGCATAATTAACAGCAACAGAGTGATTAAAGAATACGAGACTAATTTTATATTGTCACACTGGACAGTTCTGGGCTGCTGACCTAAATATCCACTCATTAAATTCACTTCTCAAAATTAAGCATAATCACATACTACAAAGGGGTTCTACATTAGTTGCTCAGTTGTGTCCAACTCTGTGACCCTACAGACTATAGCCTGCCAGGCTCCTCTGTCCACTGGATTTTTTTTTTCAGGCAAGAATACTGGACTAGATTGCCATTTTCCTCCTCCAGGGGATCTTCCCGACCCAGGGATCGAACCAGCATCTCCTGTGTCTCCTGAATTGCAGGCAGATTCTTGACCTGCTGAGCCATCAGCAAAGGCCAAAAAGGGGCTCTCGGCTCTGTTAAAGAACACACATACTGCACTGCCTAGTTGACTTTTACACACTGTTCAGATCTTAGCTTAAAATCAAGTTCTCAAGAAAATCTTTCCTCTCAAAAGTAGATGAGGACTCTAACATAATCTTGTAAGCCAGTTTTTTCACTTTCCTCTTTTACCTTCATCAAGAAGTTCTTTAGTCCTCTTCACTTTCTGCCATTAAGGTGATGTCATCTGTATATCTGAAGTTACTGATATTTCTCCCGGCAATCTTGATTCCAGCTTGTGATTAAAAAAACTAAGATTATGGGATCCAGTCCTATCACTTCATGCCAAACAGATGGGGGAAAACTGGAAACAGTTTCTTGGGCTCCAAAATCACTGCAGATGGTGACTGAAGCCATGAAACTAAGACACTTGCTTCTTGGAAGAAAAGCTATGATAAAACTAGACAGCATATTAAAGAATAGAGACATCACTTTGTGGACAAAGGTCAGTGTAGTCAAAGCTGTGGTTTTTCCAGTAGTCATGTATGGATGCAAGAGTTGGACCATAAAGAAGGCTGAGCACCGAAGAGTTGATGCTTCTGAACTGTGCTGGAGAAGACTCTTAAGAATCCCTTGGAGTGTAAGATCAAACCAGTCAATCTTAAAGGAAATCAGTCCTAAATATTCATTGGAAGGAATGATGCTGAAGCTGGAGCTCCAAAGCTTTGGCCTCCTTTTGGTCATGTGAAGAGCCGACTCATTGGAAAAGACCCTGATGCTGGGAAATACTGAAGGCAGGAGGAGAAGGGGATGACAGAGGATGAGATGGTTGCATGGCATCACCAACTCAATGGACATGAGTTTGAGCAAACTCTGGGAGATGGTGAAGGACAAGGAAGTCTGGCGTGCTGCAGTCCATGAGGTCGCAGAGCTGGACATGATTTCCAAATGAACAACGACAAAACAACACAATCTTAAAGCACTCTGTTCTTCTCAGCTCTTATCACAATAAAAGTATTTGTGTAATCATTCACTTGCAGTCTCTTTTCCCAGGTAAAGTAAGAGCTTTACAAAACTGGATGTTATGTCTGTCTTGTTGAACACTATGAAAATAAGCTCCAAAGTATTTGGAATCAGCCTTGGTTAAAAGGAAAAGAAAATGCAATGTAAGTCACTCGGCACAATAGTATAAAATGGAAAGACTGGAGAAATAACCTTGCTATAACCCAAGTACTCTGAAGTCTCTGAGAAAGTGAAGTCACTCAGTCTTGTCCAACTCTTTGCAACCCCATACACTGCAGCCTGCCAGGCTCCTCTTTCCATAGGATTTTTGCAGGCAAGAATACTGGAGTGGGTTGTCACTTCCTTCTCCAGGGGATTTTCCTGACCCAGGAATTGAACCCAGGTCTCCCACACTGCAGGCAGACTCTTTACCATCTGAGCCACCAGGGAAGCTGAGATCCAGGCTGGGATTGCAGGTTCAGGAACTGATCCTGAAGTCTCTAACAGCTAGTTACTGCATTAGGAAGTTAAAGGAGAAAGAGTATATTTACATCCCAAAGACCTCCAAGGAACAAAGAAACCAAACAGATGGGATAAAGATCTTATATAAATTTCTATTTTTAAAAGAATTTAGGCTCCCGTTAAATTCCTTTTTATATGCCAAAACTGCAACCTAAATACGCTAGATTCTAAGATTATTCTCTTTGAATACAAAATGCTCTATATACTACACTCATTAGTCGTGTTCATAATCCTTTAATTAATGGGTCTGTAGCCTGCCAGGCTCTTCAGTCCATGGAATTCTCCAGGCAAGAATATTGGAGAGGGTAGTCATTCCCTTCTTCAGGGAATCTTAGCAACCCAGGGACAGATCCCTGGTTTCTAGCACTGCAGGCAGATTCTTCACCATCTGAGCCACCAGGGAAGTTCAAATTACAAGTACCTGACCTTATTCTTAAATGTTTATGTCCACAGAAAAATAGTTTTCTCAAAATTCTATTTGGCTTTCTCAGACCTTACCTAAGAAAACACGTATTTACAAATCTACCCTACAATTATGCCTCTTTAGCAACAGATGGATATGATCTTAACACAGATTGCTGCTGCTGCTGCTAAGTCTCTTCAGTTGTGTCCAACTCTGTGCGACCCCAGAGACGGCAGCCCACCAGGCTCCCCCGTCCCTGGGATTCTCCAGGCAAGAACACTGGAGTGGGTTGCCATTTCCTTCTCCAATGCATGAAAGTGAAAAGAGAAAAGTGAAGTCACTCAGTCGTGTCCGACTCCTGGCGACCCCCATGGACTACAGCCCACAAGGCTCCTCCGTCCATGGGGTTTTCCAGGCAAGAGTACTGGAGTGGGGTGCCACTGTCTTCTCCGTAACACAGATTACCAACAGATTATCATAGACCAAGGGTGAAAAAGAGAGAAAAGACAAAAAGAAAGGAGAAAAAAATCTGTGTACCAACTGGACTGGCAGCTTCTCATACTTTGTTACATCTAAAGTTGTCTGTCTACATAGCACTGCTACCTCTCAGCCTTCATGCACCTTCTTAGTCTCCCCATAATCTCTCAATCTAGCTCACATTAACTCAGCATGAAAAGATCATAAATGTCTATATATTTCATCACAGGAAGATGGTAGTTTCAGCCCTGCCCGCCATGGTTTTGTACCAAAATATGTGTTATATAACATAAAATATGTTTAAGTTTACTAAAAAAAAAAAAAAAAAACTCATTTTTCAAATCTGGTCACTAACTTGGGTTTTTGTCTCTCTACAATGCAAGCAGCATTCTGAGGTATACTTATTAATAACTATGTTGTAGTCTTAAGCAATTAGGTTATCTATGGCAGACATGGGACTGTCCCCCTAAAATCCTGTCCATCACTCTTTCATTACAGATACCTTACAATACCTTGGGTGAGGCTGAAGCCACCACATTCCAAGACGATACCCTGACACTCTACATCAGTCAGGGTACAGCAACTCCTTTGGCACAGCAACTGTTTCCCAACCAACCTCGACCTCCTCCTGGGTAGGGTGCCTAGGTCAAAGGTGGGCAATAAAATAAGCAAAGATTATCCACTTAGAGAACATAGAAAACTGCTCTGGAAATAATAATACAGAGCAATTTCAGGGTTTATGATTCCCTTAAGTAGTTTGAGGACCATAATTTAGAAACCCCAATGGACAAAGTACTGCTACACATTTTTTATAAGCAGAAATTTTTAATGATGATGTTTAAACTTATAAAACTATTCAAATTCTGAGCTTTCAAAATAGCTCCATGCTTCGATTTTTACAAGCTAACATATCAATATTTGTAGGGAAATGAATGTGGCCTGCCATTCCAGTTCTACAAGGATCAAGCCATTAGCTACTGCGGTGGCCCAAGGGCCGCACACTCTGAGGGGAATTCAGGATGGTGAAACATGGGGAACTTTCTGTGCTTTGGATGTATAGCCCTGAGACAGTGAAGATACACATCTAAGAAAACATTTCAAATGATCTCAGATTCTTACATCTTCCTATCCACAGAAAAGTACTAAAATCACTCACTTCAGATGTCTGATTTTGTGATGAATAGTAGTAATCTCTTTATGCTTCACTGTAGGGTTTTCCCAGCAAATACAGCTCATATACATTCTGATTCCTCCCCTACCCTCTCCTCTTTGAGGAGTTTCTCTAAGCTGAGGGGCTATCTCTCAGGCTACAGTCCTCAGTAAGGTCCCCAAACTAACAACATGTACGTTGTGCGTGTTTATTTCCGTCAACATATCCTATCCAGCGTAAGCAATGATCAGTGTAGTGACAGTGACAGCATGCAATGAAAGGTTCCCTTCTGTTTGCACAATCAAATAGTAACACTTCCACAGATCTCCAAAGAGTTACTTATTTGCATGTGCCAAAGTAAGCCAGCAAATGCAGTACCAGGTCAAGTACAAGCAACCAAACTGGCTAAGGAGCATACTTCATAATAAAGAATTATATCTCAGATATTAAAGTGTGTGTGTGTGTGTGTGTGTATGTTAGTCGCTCAGTCACGTCTAAATCTTTGCAACCCCATGGACTGTAGCCCACCAGGATTCTCTGTCCATGGAATTCTCCAGGCAAGAATACTGGAGTGGCCTGCCATACCCTTCTCCAGGGGATCTTCCCACCCCAGGGATTGAACCCAGGTCTCCCACATTGCAGGCAGATTCTGTACAGCTTGAGCTACCTGGAAAGCCACATTAAAGTATAGCAATATTGAAGAATCCTTGCAGCACTATTTCTTATTGACTTTTTATACTCTTTTAATTTTAGTGAAATCCTACAGAACCTAACAACTCTATGGAAAGAAACCTTTATCTAGAATTCAGCAGTTCTTTAAGGATTTCTTTCCTTGCCATTAAAGTCAAACAAAATTGTATTTTGTACTCTCCTTTTAAAAAACAATAATATGATCTCTTTCTTATTACATTATTCCTGTCTATAAGCACAAATGGAAAGACATCCACCAAATGTCAACATAAGGTATTTTTGGCTAGTAAGATTTGGGTGCCTAACTTCCTTCTTTTTCTGTACTTATACTGCCTGTTTTTTAAAAATAGTTATGTATACCTTTTTATGAAAATAAAAAAAATTATTATAAAAACATACTTTAGCCCAGTGATTGACCGGGAAAGTTTTAAGACTACATTTTAAGTCTACATCCAAAGAAACTAATCAGAAACAAGATTTCTTCATAAAGCTGTTCAACACAGTGTTGCAATAATGGAAAACTGTAAACATACTATTCATCCAAAATAGAATATAAACACTGTTATCAACATAATAGAATACAGCCACTTAAGATGGTGCTTCCAAAGGGGCTTCCCAAGTGGTGCAGTGGTAAAGAACCCGCCTGCCAACACAGGAGACACAAGAGACCCAGGTTCAATCTCTGGGTCAGGAAGATACCCTGAAGGAGGAAATGGCAGCCCGTGCCACTATTCTTGCCTGGAAAATCTCATGAGGCTACAAAGAATCAGACAGGACTGAGAGGCCAAAGGATATTTGATGAAACAGGAAATGTTCATGATACAGTGTTAAAGAATTAACAAGACTGTGTGTATAAATCATATATTATTCATCTTATTTGAAGTAAGATGAAATGTTAGCAGTTTCAAAATGACTGTTAACAGACAAATGGCTAGCATGGGTGCTTGCAAACTATTCTCTTGGTTTTTTTTTTTTAACTTTTCTGTATTTTTTTCTAAGTTCTCTAGAACACAGATCAAAGAATGTGCGAAACAATTTTTTTTTTGTTCTTAATGTAGGATAGCATGTGATAAGTTAAAAAGGTTTCCATCTACACTTTAAAGGAACAAGTTTCTACAAGTCAAAAAACTGACATTTGTAAAACTTCTCAATAATACTAAAAAGAAAATCACCACAGACTTTGCATCCACTAAGTAAACTTTTATAACTATTACCCCATTACTGTATTTACAAGAAAAGAAAGTCACATACATAAACCCAGATACTATGATGTTTGTTATTTTCCATCAACCACTTATCGGTACTACACATAAAGCAGCATCAGCATGTATCCATTTGAATGTGATGATATTCTATTTTTTCTTTAATTTATTTATTTTAATTGGAGGCTAATTACTTTACAGTATTGTAGTGGTTTTTGCCATACATTGACATGAATCATCCATGGGTTTACATGTGTTCCTCATCCTGAACCTCCCTCCCACCTCCCTCCCGATCCCACAAATGTGATGATATTCTAAAGAAACCCATTCTAGAGGTCAAACTGATTCATGAAGCTTTTTCTTTGTCTCTTTCCCACCTATTGCTATTGCTATTTGCTATTGCTAAGTCACTTCAGTTGTGTCCGACTCTGTGCGACCCCACAGTCGGCAGCCTACCAGGCTTCCCCATCCCTTGGATTCTCCAGGCAAGAACACTAGAGTGGGTTGCCATTTCCTTCTCCAACGCATGAAAGTAAAAAGTGAAAGTGAAGTCGCTCAGTCGTGTCCGACCCTCAATGACCCCATGGACTGCAGCCTTCCAGGCTCCTCCGTCCATGGGATTTTCCAGGCAAGAGTACCAGAGTGGGATGCCACTGCCTTCTCCGCTTTTCCACCTATAACAAGTATATTCTCCAGGGTGCTCTCTGGCCTTAAATAGCTGTTAATCATGTTATGTATTTGTCTGTGCATGTGTTAGTTGCTCAGTTGTGTCCAACTCTGTATGACCCTATGGACTGTAGTCTACCAGGCTCCTCTGTCCATGGAATTCTCCAGGCAGGAACACTGGAGTGGGTTGCCATTATCTTCTCCCGGGGATCTTCCCAACCCAGGGATCGAACCCAGGTCTGCCACATTGCAGGTAGATTCTTTACCATCTGAGCCACCACAGTAATACTACCTACTCCTCAGAGCTTCAATGAGGATGGCACTAGCACTGTCAACAGCACAACACCAATGTTCCAGCTGCTTTATTCTATGGCCTGGCTGAAAAAAAAAACTAAAACTCCACAAACTTCCCACTGACTCTGAGAAAATGCTTATTAAGCACCCAGCATACCAGCAGTAAACTACTGTGGCTACAATGGTTGTGTCACTCACTGCTCTTCCACTGCAGCCCTATATATAAGGTGTAGACGGTGCTTCCCCCATCCAAACTGAACTGCAGAAATCAGGTATGTTCACATCATCTAACTGCTGGATGGCAGGAAAGTACAAAAACGATGGGGACTTGTCACAAGGACATAGGAACAGATGGTCAACTCTGAGATCATCTGAGTCTCAAAATGATGGTAGTGTGAGAGTATAATCAACAAAGTTAAAATCCATGAATTGGTACTAACTGAGATGAATAAGTAAACTGGAGGCTACAAATGTTCTTCCTAACAGAATTCTACAGAATAAATGCAGAACAAATGACAGAATTCAGAAATCACTGTTTGACAACCATCTCTGTAAATCTTTCAGATAATAATAACCAGGGAGTTCTAAAAATCAATGCACCAAAGTATAATTAAAGGTCCTTGGTAGGGTATACTATAAAATACTTCATATGAATCTTTCCAAAACATTAACCTAATCCGTAACAAAGAAGATTAAAGAATTGTTCCAGATTAAGGGAGACCAAAAGACACAATAACTAAGAACAACAGCTGATCAGGGACTAAGATCCTAATCTAAAAATAAGTTGCTGGGTTTTTTTCCACAATAAAATACATTAATAGGGAAGCTGGTAAAATATATTTATAGATTACAGTACCACATTCATGTCACTGACTTTGATAACTGCACATTGGCTTGTAAAAGAATGTTTTTTTTTTTTTTTTTTTTTTAGAAAATATACACTGAAATATTTAGATGTAAACAGATAACATATCTGGCATTTATTTTCAAGCGTTTCAGAAAAATATAGCATGTGTGTATATATACACATATATATAAACAAAATATCACAAGGCATATGTAATAACATATCAACATTTGAGGAAATTATATGAATGGTATACAGGAATCCTTTGTACTAATTTCCCATACTTATAAGTCTAAAATTATTTTAAAATAAAGTTAAAAGTCAAAATGCAATAGGACAAGAAAACAGAAAAAATACATTCCATAAACAGATTAATTTAAAACTCTACAATCCTAGCTTCTAATTTCCACTCTATCACTAGAAACCTATATGATCATTAAAAACCCGAACACTTGTATAGACTGGTCACTTTTCAAAATGATTTCTCCACATTTCATCAAAACCCCATTTTCCCTGAATGGCATTACAGTACCTCTCTCAAAAGCCTCTCAAACAAGAATGTTAATCCTCACCCCACTCCCCCTTATCTGGAAACAAGAAGACAAAGAAAATGTTCTTGGATATAGCCAATACAAGATCAAGCATCTTTCCTGAAGTTCACAATTCCACACAGTCCTCCAGACTTCTTTCTCTAATCCTGTTCTTATATATAATTCCACAGGGAGTTAAACTTACAAGCCAGCCCCCTACACCTCCAATACTGTCTCCTCTACCTTAATTCCTACTACAACATAAGATGTATGCACATTTAAGTTCGTCACTCAGTCACGTTCAACTCTTTGCAACCCCATGGACTTTAGCCCACCAAAATCCTCTGTCCGTGGAATTCTCCAGGCAAGAATACTGGAGAGGGTTGTCATTCCCTTCTCTAGGGGATCTTCATGACCCAGGGGTTGAATCCAGGTCTCCTGCATTGCAGGCAGATTCTTTCCTGTCTGAGCCACCAGCTAAACCAACTTAACACTTGAGCTATGAAACAGGAAGTAATAATATTCAAAGTTGAGTGGTCTAGTAACTCCATCAGTTCTCTACTTCCCTGACCTAATGATCATCTAAAATGCTTCTACTAGAAAATACTAGATTTCTACATCTTAATTACTGGTCACAACCTCCTGACCTTTACCTTTTTCACTCCCTTACTTCCACTAAGTTTCTTCCTTGGGCCCTCCACTCACTGTCACCTGGTTTCACTCTCTATCCTACGTGTGGCAACCTGGACTATAAAGTGAAAAACTCGAATGACACTCACCCTCAATTTCCCAGCTCCCATATCCTCTGCCACATCCACCCTACTGAGACTCAATCTGAGGGGAGTCTGTCTACTATCTTCTGGGAGAAGGAGGGAAGCAAATGCCATAACTGTATAGATGGGTACCGTAAAAATTTACTTTCCAATTCCAGCAAGGCCGTCAGAACTAGTCATCACCATGGCAGGTGTTTCAGCTCACCACTCTTCTAGCCTCCACTTCCAACCATGGAAATCTTGGTCAAAATTTTTGCTTCCTACTTCACAAAGGAAAACAGGATTTCAAGCAAAAACTCCTTCAATTTCTCTCCCATGTAGCTCTAAATTTAGCACATGGCTTCTGTTTATATTCTTTACTCCTAAATGCAAGATTACCACACAGAAAAGATCTTGCCTCCCAAAGGATTGGTTTGTTTTTTTTTTTTTACATTATGTCTCTTCTTCCTTTTCTCCACTAACTTCTTTTTCTCTGCCCACATGTATATTCTATTCACACCATACTTAGGAAAAAAACCTGTTCCCAGCTAAAATTTAAGTTTCTATCTCATGCTTTTTGAGCTACTTCCATCTTATACTTCTTTTCCTTTAGTGACAAACATCCTACAAGAAAAACAAAAATTTGCTGCACTTCTAATTCTCATTTCCTCCTGAATCCATTACCATCTGGCTTTTCCTCAAATAGTTCTTGCTAAGAACAATGACCTTCTTCCTAATTGTTAGGTCTAAAAACCCACTCATTCTCTCAAAAATCTTGAATACAATTGCCCCTGGATAACCTGGTATTCCAGGATCCTCACTCCCATTGTGCAGATTCTCAAATCCTATATAAAATGGCATAATAAGAGTCCAGCTTCCGTATCTGAGAATTTCAGAACCAAAGAACATGGAGGGGGTACTATGTACATTCAACACGGTTGAGTATAGTTCTAATTGGTTCTTCTTTGGCTTAGGAGATCAGCCCTGGGATTTCTTTGGAAGTAATGATGCTAAACCTGAAACTCCAGTACTTTGGCCACCTCATGCAAAGAGTTGACTCATTGGAAAAGACTCTGATGCTGGGAGGGATTGGGGGCAGGAGGAGAAGGGGACAACAGAGGATGAGATGGCTGGATGGCATCACTGACTCAATGGACGTGAGTCTGAGTGAACTCTGAGAGCTAGTGATGGACAGGGAGGCCTGGCACGCTGCAATTTATGGGGTCGCAAAGAGTCAGACACGACTGAGCAACTGAACTAAACTGGCTTGTCGAGAAGTATTTCCTCTGGTTTTACTATCTTTGACTATTCACTGCTTCTTTTCTAAGGGTCCTTATTTTCTTCTGCCAACTTTAAAGAGTCTTAGCAAAAATTGAATCCAGAGCCATGGATACTGCCTATTACACACTGAGGAAGATAGTCTGATGGGAAAAAATCTAAATTTAAGATATAGATTTACCACCTCCTGTATAATCCTGACTGGGTTTTTTAGACTTGTCTTCTTTCTGTGATTCATTCATTTTCATTCAGTTATTAGTCACTCAACCAATAGTTACTAAATGCCTACTAACAGTATGTCTGAGATACTAAACTGGATGCAGGAAATATGTGCAAATCCCAACCCATCAGTCCCTAGAACTTCTAACAACTAGGAGTTCTGACACAAAAGCATAATTCAACATGACCAGAGCAGCCACACAGGGCATTAAAATAAAAAGTCTGCATATTCTACCACAGGTAAATTAGGGAGCCAAGATCAGCAAGGACTGGGCCTGAAATACCAGCCTTCTTCAGAGCAAGTTTCATTCTTTCCTCAACTGAAACAGAGAAACTAACAGCAGAACTCTCAGCCAAAACTAAATACAGTAATATCAGTTACCTAGACATGCTGCTGGTGGTGAGTCATCCAGGAAGCAGAGCAAACGCCAAGATGCCACTGCCAGAAAGAGCTAAAAGGACTCATCCATTAAAGTGTTACCTGCCAAAGCAAAGCCTCAAAAGCTGGCTGATAAATATGAATATGTGATCTGAATAACTTCATGCTATCAAAAGCCAAACACATACACACACATACTCTCTCTCAAAAAGTTGGTAATCATGTGCCCCTGAACTGATTCACCTTATTTGTGTAAATGATACTTCTTCTCATATTACAATGATTATTATAATGCTACAGTTCTAAGGGATTTATCAATTTAAAAAAAAGAGAAGAAACTATTTCAACAAGATTTTCCACAACACTGACATTTTCTAGTAAAAATTTACACACACATGAATTCATTACTGCAAAGATGCACAAGACCAAAATACGTTATAAATTGTGCCATTGAAAAAACCAGAGCAAAAATCCTATCCCAAGAGGAACTGGATAAGTGATTCTTTATGGCACACAAATTCTATCAGCAAAGCCATCTCAGCACACACACAAAAAACAAACTTACCATATAGTTTTGGAGGGGAAAACCTCTGGTAAACTTTTAACTTTACCTTTTGAAAGACTAGATTTTGGTTTAAAGAGAAACCTGAGTTAGCATAAGTAAAACATAGATAAAGATGGGCCTAAAATATTTCATTAGACACTACAGCAATTTTGCTTTCAATTAATAAGTCAACAAAAATTACTGTGTAGGACAATATCATGTACCAAAAAGCGAATTGGGACAAACGGTTCTAAGACTGTCCTCAACCACCTACACTGGGCTAAGGATATGAAACATACTGGTTAAGTACAAAGGCTTCGGAATCAACTTTTTAAGACTCAAACCAAGGCTCCGACACTTACCAACTCTGTGACCTACTTGGACATTTTTATCATCTACAAAATGGGAGTCTATTTCTCTTACAGAGCTTTCATAGGATTACAAAAGTTAACACCTGTAAACGCTTAAAATAAAGCCTGACATAGTAAAAGTCCAATAAATGTTACTTTTTAAAAAAACGGAACAAAACAAAGGCACTTTACTTATAGCATCTACCCTACTTCCTACAACAACCCTCTGAGATGAGTATACGGGAACAAACTTTAAACAACTGAACTGACACGCCTCGTTGGGGCAAAGACAAGATTCAGACTCAGGTTTTACTGTCTCTAAATTCAGATTCTCTATTTCAAAATGCCTCAAATAAAAACTCACAGGTAGTAATCTACTCTGCCACAGCATTACCCTCATGAGTACTTCTGATTCTAATTCAAGTACACACTCCATCACCACCACACCACACAAATCTTTGAAACCACCCATCTACTTCTATTTAATGCTACTAATTATCTAATTACTTAATCCAAGCTACCAGGATTGCCTACCTAAACTACTGCCATAGCTTCCTAACTAAATGGCAGACCCTGACACTTGGGAGGCCCCCCACCCAGTGAAAAGGCTGGCTCACCAAGAAATGACACAAACCTGGTTGAACAAGAAACACAAACACAGCTTACAGAATATAAATAAGCAAAGAAAGAACACCCAAATTTAAAGAAAACCTCTCGCATGAAAGAAAAACAAACAAAAATAATAGGAAGAAAGTTAATGCAGGCAGTAGAAAAACAAAAACCTCACAAATCTATAGTTGGCTCAAGTTCCAGCATGGCAGGCCTCCTACGGGACAGCCTTCCCATGGACAGCCACTGCAAACTTGAAGTATAAAAAAGAACTATCTGAACATTCTGAAATTTAAGGAAAATAGGGATTTGGAGGGAAATTAAACCTTGGAGAAGCAACCTGCACAAAGGAGAATGTTTCCTTTCTGTTCATTTTGCAGCCTTGCTGTGAGGCAGAACCACAGTTGTGGTGAGGCACCTTGGCTGGGGCTACTAAACCCCCAATAGAACCCTTGCTATTTCCAACCAGAGGAAGTGAGGAACAAACGGAGCCCAGGCAGGCCAGGAAGTGAGGGGAAATCACCACTCTTCGAACCATGCCATGTGCAGGACTGAACGAAAATAGATGAATGAGGGCCTAAGGAATTAAGCTTAGATCTGAACCACTACACACAGAATGGGAGACAGTACTTAAAATCTGAAGCTGAACTGACTGCTTCTAAAACAAAATACGTACGTTTTCCAGAGGACCATAGCAAAACACTCAGAAGATCCAGGATAAAATCGAAAGTTACTAGAAATACAAAATATTAAGGAATATAAATCACTTTCCAGGGAAAAGGCAATCAAGAAATGCCAATCCCAGGATGATTCAGATTATAGTTACTATGTGCATGTGTGCTAGGTCACTTCAGTTGTGTCCAACTCTGTGCGACCCTATGGACTGCAGCCCACCAGACTCCTCTGTCCATGGGGATTCTTCAGGCTAGAATACTGAACTCAGTTACCATGCCCTCCCCGCCAGGGGATCTTCTTGACCCAGGGATCAAAGCTGGATCTCTTACGTCTAACCTATGTTGGCAGGTAGGTTCTTTACCACTAGCACCACATACAAAGATTTTAAAGCTGGTATTACAACTATGTTTTGGGAAATAAAGCAATATCACCTTGAAACCAATAAAATGACAGGGAATCTCAGAAGGTTCTCAGAAGGTTCTATTTCTGTTTTATTGACTACGCCAAAGCCTTTGACTGGGTGGATCACAAGAAATTGTGGAAAATTCTGAAAGAAATGGGAATACCAGACCACCTGACCTGCCTTGAGAAATCTGTATGCAGGTCAGGAAGCAACAGTTAGAACTGAACATGGAACAACAGACTGGTTCCAAACAGGAAAAGGAGTACATCAAGGCTATATGGTCACCCTACTTATTTAACTTATATGCAGAGTACATCATGAGAAATGCTGGGCTGGAGGAAGCACAAGCTGGAATCAAGATTGCTGGGAGAAGTATCAATAACCTCAGATATGTAGATGACACCACCTTTATGGCAGAAAGTGAAGAACAACTAAAGAGCCTCTTGATGAAAGTAAGAGGAGAGTGAAAAAGTTGGCTTAAAGCTCAACATTCAGAAAACGAAGATCATGGCATCTGGTCCCATCACTTCATGGCAAATAGATGGGGAAACAGTGGAAACAATGGCTGAGTTTATTTTTCTGGGCTCCAAAATCACTGCAGATGGTGACTGCAGCCATGAAATTAAAAGACGCTTACTCCTTGGAAGGAAAGTTATGACCAACCTAGATAACATACTGAAAAGCAGAGACATTACTTTGCCAACAAAGGTCCGTCTCTTCAAGGCTACGGTTTTTTCAGTGGTCATGTATGGATGTGAGAGCTGGACTATAAAGAAGGCTGAGCGCCGAAGAATTGATGCTTTTGAACTGTGGTGTTGGAGAGGACTCTTGAGAGTCCCTTGGACTACAAGGAGATCCAACCAGTCCATCCTAAAGGAGATCAGTCCTGGGTGTTCATTGGAAGGACTGATGTTGAAGCTGAAACTCCACTACTTTGGCCACATGATGCAAAGAGCTGACTCACTGGAAAAGTCCCTGATGCTGGGAAAGATTGAGGGCAGAAGGAGAAGGGGACGACAGAGGATGAGATGGCTGGATGGCATCACTGACTCAATGGACATGGGTTTGTGTGAACTCTGGGAGTTGGTGATGGACAGGGAGACCTGGCATGCTGCAATTCATGGGGTCGTGGAGAGTCAGACACGACTGAGCAACTGAACTGAACTGAATTCAGAAGATAAATAGAAAACAAAAAATTGAACCAAATAAAAACTTTAGACTGGAAAAATTAAATACATGAAACAAAAAATTCACTGGATGGGATCCACAGCACAAAGAAAGAGTGAATTTAAATCGACTTAGACAATTCATCCATTCTAAAGAACAGAAAAGAAATAGATAGAAAAAATAAATATGCTAACAAACAGAGCCACAAGAACTCTAAACCTTTAAAAGGTGTAGAAAACAAGCAACTTGAAACTCACAGAAAAACAGGAAAAAGAAACTGAAGAAATAATGTCCATAACTCATCAAAGTAATGAAAGGAGTAAATTAACAAATTCAACTTCAGTGAGGCTAAAGCAGAACAAATTCAAAGAAAATTACACCTAGACAGATCATAATAGAACTTTTAAAAATCAAAGACAGGGACTTTCCTGGCAGTCTAGTGGTTAAGACTCTCCACTTCCACTGCAGGGGGCAAGGGTTCCATCCCTGGTCAGGGAACTAATATCCTACATGTTGCAAGGTGCAGCCAAAATCGAAAAAAAAAATAAAAATAAAAATCAAAGACAAAAGTTAATGGAGCAGCCTGAAAAACAATATATTACATACAGAGAAACAAGGATTCAAATAGCTATAGGTTTGTCATCAGAAACCACGATCATCGCAAGAAAATGGAATAAAATCTTAAAGGGCTAAAAGAAAACAAACTCAGTCAGGAATTTTCTGTTCCCAAAATATGTATCTATAGGGAGTTCCCTGGTGGCCTAGTGGCTAGGAGCACACACTTTCACTGCCGTGGCCTGGGTTCAAATCCTGGTTAGGGGGCTGAGATCCCACAAGCTGAGATCTGACATTTATACAACACTATATCCAACAACTGAAGAATATACATTCTTTTCAAGCGCACATAACATATCACCAAGGTAATATACTGGGCCATAAAACAAGTCTCAATAAATTTAAAAGGAATCAGACCACAGTGAATGTGGTCTATTACCACACACACACAAAAAAAAAATTAGAAAATTTTATAAAGACTATATGAAAATCCCCAATAAATGGAAATCAAATGGAATTCAAGATATAGATGATCCAACATAGCAAAGTGAAGAGGAAAGTCTCGGTATGACAGCTGTGTGCCAGGCCTAAAAGAACAAATATTAATAGTTAGAAACTGGAGGATGGAGGGCTCTAGGAAGAAAGTCTTCAAAAAACAAAATAAAGGAACTAATATCTATCCAATCCATGTGATCAAGCCAAAAACACAGCTGAAAAGCAAATTCTGAAAAATGATAGAAGATCTGTAAAGAATTAACCAGATACACAAAGGGGTGGAGGTAAGGGATAAATTAGAAGAGCCTGGGATTAACACATATACACTGCTATGCATAAAACAGGTAAACAGCAAGGACCTGTTGCATAGCACAAGGAACTATACTCAATATCCTGAATGCAGTTATATACACAACCAAATAACTTTGCTGTATACTTAAAACTACCACAGAATTGTAAATTAACTATACCTCAATAAAAATAAACAATGAAGACATAAAAACCAGGCAACCCTATGAAAAATTTTAAAAGTTATACAAAACACACCACTTTGACTCACTAGTGAACAAAGCTTTCATAGTCATAAAATATAAATACTAATTATCGACTTAACCAAATGTTAGGAGCCTTTCACACATTTGCTCTTCCCAATAATTCTATTATTAGTAAGGGAAGTACCTACATTATATCCTTACGTTACAGGTGAGGAAGCGATGGCACAGAGAGGTTACGTAATCAGCCCAAGGATACAGTGCTTTAAGTGAGAAGCCAAGATGTGAACCTATGAGGTGAGACTACAGAGATGATCTGGGAAGGAAAAGCAGGTCATGGAAGAAACCGAAGCAAAACAAACAAATCAAGTAGTAGCTTCATATCATTGCATTAAACATACAAAGTTAAATAACCAAGGCAGCTAAAACAGTTAAAGACTGTTCTTTTGAGGAGAAAGCTTGGAGGACGAAGCCTGGGAAAGGAGGACTGATGTTTCTCATCGTCTTTTTCTACTCTAACTTTTGAAACTGTATACTTGTATTGTTTTGATTTTAAAAAACAAATGCTGGTCAAAGAAAACTCACTCACAAGCCGAATCCAGCCCACTGAAAGATTACAGTTTTGGGATATCGACAATCGGCTGGCCAGCGACTACCAGGTTCTTCCTATACCCGTCAAGCCCAGCAGTATCGCCACGTCTGGTATCGCCACCAATAAAAGGAAGGCAACCATAATGAAAGCTCTGTTTCCCAGCTTTAACTCAGCTGATAATGTTTATACAAGAGAATAAAATGTGTCCTCCAAATTTTGCTGAAAAACTCCCAAACAGATCCTCCCTCGGGCAGTCTGCTGTAAAATGAGGTGGTTGAAGAAAATGATCCCTGCTTTCACAATATCTGGAAACATTTTCCTTCTGTCCATAAGTAAACCAAAGAACCTAACCATGATTAATTATTTGCAAATGCAAGTCACCAGTCAGATGAGGAATTATGTAAAACTACCATAATTCATCTAAACAGATTTCTCTGCACTATTCTAAAAGCAAAGTATATACTCTAATTATGGACATCCAAAATATCACTGTATGGGCTGGGCAATATAATGTCACTTTTACATAAAAGAACTCTGGAAATCTATTCACTTTATAAATATACCAGTAATCTCATGGATATACTTGAATTCATTCAGAAATAGCATGTTTATTTCAATAAGCATTTACAATGCACTATATAATGGGGCCAGAACTACACTATATACTATTATAAATAAGACAGACCTAAGCCCTAATTCGCATTGAGTTTACGAAATGCATACCATGGAGCAAAGACTATGATAAGGGCACAGTGCTAAAAGCATACAGTGAACTTGGTAGAAAAGGGAGGAAACGGAGCTGGGGAGGCAGAGGATGAGGGAAGGTTTTCTGGAGAAAAGAACATCTAAACAGATTTGGATAAAGAATAGAAATTCATCCTGGAAGAAGAAGAATGAAAAGAGAAAAGGGCAATAATATGTTCCAAAGCCAGAAGGCAAGGGAAAGCATGGTGTGGAGTGGTGGCTGGCAAGGTGCAAGGTAAGAAAACAAAAACATCACCGTTCAAAACACGCACGTGTGCAGTGCAGGAACAAATAAAGCAGAGAGAAGTTAACAGGGACTCATACTGTTCTCTAAGGTTACAAACAAAAATTTTAAAGGGTCAAATATTATTTCAAGTGCTCATCCTTCCTCTTTTGGAGAAATCACACAAAAAATCACCCTGACATAAATGAACACTCTACCCAAATGAGAACAAATGTTCTTTGAAACTGCTGGGTTCCTTCAGTCTAGCATCTAACAGGCCACAAGTCCCAAGAGCCTCAAAATTCATAAAGAAGTAAAACTATCCAGTTTATTTCCTTATTCCCAAAGCCTCTACCAAACAGCCCAATTTCTTTACATAATGTAATGGGTAATTCTGGAGAAACACCACAGAGAACCTAAACCACAGCACACACCTAAACTTTTAAAATATTAAAGCACTGATGTTCAAATCTTAAAAGTAGGCAAGTCAAAAGCCTGAAATAATCTGATAGTAAACCTCAGACTACTGCAGCATTTCCCAACTTGCACTTGGCATGTCTTTAACAAGAATCTTACCCACACCTTAATTCCAGTTAAGTGACCAAACTTTTGGAAGAAACCGTAACATGAAAACACAGACGATGATTTATAATCACATGATAGATAGGCCAGCCCTAACTACAATGCTCTTTTGAGTAAATTTACATTTAATAAGGTCAGCAGAATGTATTCCATAGTTATTTAAGCTTAAGTCAGGTCTCTGCATGTAGAATATATATAAACTTTTAAAATAATATGTTATTAATACACATATAATCAGTGTTTTAGCATGTAGATGTGACATTAAAGAAAAAATAAAAAGAAAATACTCTGTAAGTAGTCAATATAAGACAGATGAGGAAAATAAAGCAGGACCCACAATTCCACAGTCAATGAAGGTACTAAGCAGAGCCACTGCGCAGGGCTCCATGAGTTCCTTACTGAACAACCCTATGGGGCCAATCACGTCTGTGTGCACGTGTGCGTGCAGAGAAGGGGTGGGGAAGGGAGAGGAAAAGAAACACCTAACACTACGCAGCGTATGTTAACCAATTGCATGTGTGTGCACACGTGCGTGTAGAGAAGGAGTGAGGGAAGGGAGAGGAAAAGAGACACGTAACACTAAGCAGCATAAGTTAAGCTAGAAGGTAATGCAAAACACACACACACAACCTGAGAGAGTCCAAGTCTCGGCAGCACGAAAAAAAAAAAAAAAAGAATTCTTATAAAAATGAGAATGAGAATAAAAAAACAACACAAGGTTTTGAATCTATGGAACTGGTCTTGAGCAAATACCAATCACTCAGTCATTCTTATCAGATACTTCCTAACTGCCTACCATATGCCAGATACTGACAGATGTCAGTCAGTCAGTTCAGTGGCTCAGTCATGTCCAACTCTTTGCGACCCTACAGACTGCAGCACCCCAGGTTTCCCTGTCCTTCACCAATTCCCAGAGCTTGCTCAAACTCATGGCCATGAGTCAGTGATGCCAGACATGGCCGTGAACAAAACAGATCTGTCCTTGTGAAGCTTACACACGGCGGTGGGGGGTGGGGATGGGGGGCAGAAATTAAATAAATAAATATTTGAAAGTATCAGGTGGTGACAAGTACCCTGGGAAAAAAATGAAACAGAAAATGGGAGTACTGTGAAGGCGGCGGTACTGCGTTTTAAATGGCCTCAATGATGTGACCATTCTAACAGAATGAAGATTCTACGAGACATGAGAAAGTCTCTGCTTTTTTCACAGGAAATGTTATATTGTAATTAGGGTCTCCACACCAATTCTAGTGATAGATCAGGTGCCTGCCTGATTACCAGTTACAAGAAGTAAGTGATGCAAAACAACTTTACCACAGTTCCTAAGGGTTTAGTTCAAGACTGAATGAAATAATAATCTGTCAGAAGCATCCTGCAACACGCCCAAACTTAAGGCCTTTACGAGGTACATCCCTCTTTCACCTACATCGAGGGTGGGCAAATTACAGCTGCAGCTGCTGCTGCTGCTAAGTCACTTCAGTCGTGTCCGACTCTGTGCGACCCCACAGACGGAAGCTCACCAGGCTCCCCCGTCCCTGGGATTCTCCAGGCAGGAACACTGGAGTGGGTTGCCATTTCCTTCTCCAATGCATGAAAGTGAAAAGTGAAAGTGAAGTCGCTTAGTCGTGTCTGACTCTTAGCGACCCCATGGTCTGGAGCCTACCAGGATCCTCCATCCATGGGATTTTCCAGGCAAAAGTACTGGGGTGGGGTGCCATTGCAGGCCAAATTCAGCCTACCATCTGTTTTTGTAAATAAAGTTTTCTTAGAACACAGCCATGTTAACTTGCTTATATATTAAGCTGGATACTTTTGCACTGAAACAGCCAATCTGGTACCCAACTGTGACAGAAACCACATGACCTGGAAAGCCTAAAATACTTACTATCTGATCCTTTACAAGAACATGTGCTGACCGCTAGCCCAGACCACCACCACCACTAGTACCCTCACAGTAAAATGCCTTTCAGGGGTCTCTTTAGGAGCACGTGACCAGGGCAGTCACATGGACCCAGCCACTGGAGAGCCTCATGCTTGGGGCTTAATGCTCCATGGTCACCTTTAAATTCTTTAAAAAGAAAAAAACTTCCTTTCTTTCATTCTTTATTCAGCTGCATTGGAAGCCTGAGTCCGTGAACCGCAACAGACACTCCTACAGGAATCTGAGCTGGATTTATGGCTGCTTTAACCAATAAAAAGAAAGTGAAAGTGAAGTCACTCAGTCGTGTCCAACTCTTTGCAACCCCATGGACTATACCTACCAGGCTTCTCCATCCATCAGATTTTCCAGGCAAGGGTACTGGAGTGGGTTGCCATTTCCTTCTCCAGGAGATCTTCCCAACCCAGGGACTGAACCCGGGTCTCCTGCATTGTAGGCAGATGCTTTACTGTCTGAGCCACCAGGGAAGTCTCTTAACCAATAGAATGCAGCACAAATGACATTCTGGAGTTTTAAGTCCAAGCCTTAAGAGGCATGGCAGCTTCGTTTTCCCTTCTGTGATGTGAAAGGCCACAGTCACACTGGGAGGGAGCATGAAGAGGACACACACAGAGGAGAACTGAAATGATCGACGGTCAAAGCTGAGCTTCCAATCAACAGGCATCATCAACGGCTAATGAAGGGAGTGAGAGTCATCTTGAATGTTCCAATCCAGTCAGGTCCCCAAATGGCTGGAGCCCCAGTTAACAGCCCATGGAGCAGAAGAACCGCTCTACTGATCACAGCCAAATTGAAACATAATAAAATGCTTGTTTTGAGTAGTTTGTTATGAAGCAATATAAAACTAAAGCATCAAGATTTGAATACCAGATCCATCACACCTGGATTCATACACATGCCTATTATTCAACCTCTTTATGTCTCATTTTTCTCCATCTGCAAAATGAGGATCGTGACGTTATCTATTTCACAGAACTGTTCTAAAGAATAAACGTGCTCTTAAGTGTAAAAGCACACAGCGGAGTTCTCAGCATATTCTTGATATGACACAAAAAATATTATTGTTCTACTATTGCTACTTTATTATTGATAAAATGTATTATTTATTCCAGCATCCTGCTTCACTTTCTTTAAACGACCTATTACTATCTGTTATGCTTACCTATTATGCTTACTTATTTACCTGCCTTTCCTCCAACAAAGTGTGAGCCATGAGACAAGAACTGTCCTGTTCACCAGTACCTAAAACAGAATTTGGCAGATAGAGATACTTTAAAATTAATACTGAATAAATGAGTTATAGGACCTTGGTTTCATAGTTAACCAATCAGATCAGATCAGATCAGATCAGTCGCTCAGTCGTATCCGACTCTTTGCGACCCCATGAACCGCAGCACGCCAGGCCTCCCTGTCCATCACCAGCTCCCGGAGGTCACTCAGACTCGCATCCATCGAGTCAGTGAATGATATCTAAAAACTGCTCCCATGCTTTATTTTAAGTATAAATCTGACAAGAGGTGCTCAAAACATACAACATGCACATATGCTATCTATAATGTTATTTTTAGGACATAATCCCAATGCAATTACTTGTGACTGCACAAACACTACACCATTATTAGCTCATGGAATGCTCAAATATGCGTGACGGCTAGCATCTGATTCAGCACTGTTCAGGCGTTCTAAGGTCGCTCACTTGTTTGTATAATTTTTTTAAATGAGTTGTACTCAAGCAAACTAATGACACACTCTGCGCCACTATTGCTACATGCACAGAAACAGCCAGAGAAACTTTAATGTGGAGTCTATCCAAACACAAACTACCCTGGCAACACAAATTAAACCTGGTTTTAAACACACCTGAGTGTGCATTTCCTCAGTTACAGTTTTTTTTAAGTTTAAAATCTATATTAAAGAGGCAATAAAAATCAGACATTCCCAGAACCCTGAAGCACCTTAGAAAGTACACAAAGAAGCACAAAAACACGATTCAGAATAACAAGTTCTCTGACACTGTGATTCTCAACTTTCCTTCTGCCGTGATGGAGAGATGACAGATCCATGAAACTCACCCTGCCTCCTCTTCCAATTATAATTTCGTAGGAGTTTTTACATTTAGGAACAGGATTTTATAGAGCAAAAGAAACCACAGGGTTGCAGCCCAGAACTTTAGATAAGAAACAAACACGTGAAGTCAGGGAAGCACGAGACAAGACATTAGGGTCGACACTAATAAGAAGTACGTCCTGCCGGACTTCAGTGGTTATTGCAAAAAAGGGGGAGGGGGGAGATTGCTAAGATGCAGCATTGTACAGGTATGGAAAGGTCCAGTCAAGGAATCTGCATGTTCAAAACCTGAATTTAGGGGCTTCCCTGGTGGTTCAGTGGTAACGAGTCTGCCTGCCAAGGCAGGGGATATGGTTTCAATTCCTGGTCTGGGAAGATCCCACATGCCACCAAGTAACTGAGCCCGTGTGCTACAACTACTGAAGCGCATGCACCTACAGTACGTTCTTCCCAAGGAGAGAAGCCACTGCAATGAGAAGCTGGAGCACCACAACTAAAGAAAAGTCCATATATTAACAAAGACCCTGCACAGCCACAAAAAAAAAAGCAATTTTTTAAAAAAGACTTATTAAGAAAAGAACACAAATTTATACTTCAAAATCCAGTAAGCCTACTAAAATGGCTAAAAAGTATAAAGTCTGAAAATATCAAAATTTTGGCAAGGTGGTGAAACAGCCAAAGCTTCTATACATTGGTGGTCTAAGTATAAAATGGTGCACGTGGAAATGGAACACAGACTTGGAAAAAAGTCTGGTGATGTCTCATAAAATTAAGCATACATCTACCCTATTACCCAGTACTTTCACCAAAGAGAAATGAAAAATATAACCACAGAAAGATCACATTAGAAGATTCCTAACCGCTTTAACTGTAATAGCCAAAAACTGGAAACAACCCAAATGTCGATCAACAGAGCAATGGATAAACAAACTGTCATACATCCATACAATGAAACACCATTCAACAATACAAAGGGTTGCACTAATATACACAATAACATGGATCAAGCTCCTAAACGGCATGCAGAGTGAAAGAAGCTTGGCAGACCATATGCTGTGTGATTCTAGAATTAGGGAAATCTAATTTGCAGTGAAAAACAAAAGAGCATAACAATCACCTGGTGGGTGTGAATCAACAGGGAAGAGTCACGAGTGAACTTTCTATGATGACAGCAATGTTCTGTCCCAATGGTCAGTAAACTTTTTCCATAGAGGGCAGAAGGGCAAATATTTCAGGCTTTCTGGGCTCTACCTCAAAAGCCAATTCTGCCACTGTAAATGAACGACATGGCTGCACTACCGTAACACTTTATTTACAAAACAAGAGTTAGAATGTAGTTAGCTGGTCCCTGCTCTATATATGAAAAGTGGTTTGGGTTACACAGATGTATGTACTTGTCAAAACTCATCTAACAGGACACGGAAGATCTGTGGATTTCGCGATAAGTCAATTTTACACAAAATCCAAAAAGCAACAGTTAACTGTAGCCTAATGATAAGCACGGGGAAGGCAATGGCACCCCACCCCAGTATTCTTTCCTGGAAAATCCCATGGATGGAGGAGCCTGGTAGGCTGCAGTCCATGGGGTCGCTAAGAGTCAGACATGACTGAGCTACTTCACTTTCACTTTTCACTTTCATGCACTGGAGAAGGGAATGGCAACCCACTCCAGTGTTCTTGCCTAGAGAATCCCAGGGACGGGGGAGCCTGGTGGGCTGCCGTCTATGGGGTCGCACAGAGTCGGACACGACTGAAGCGACTTAGCAGCAGCAGCAGCAGCAATGATAAGCATGTGGTTTTCAGTGAGGTACACCGATATCTGCAACTTATTCTGAAAGCTCAAAAAATAAGATGGATACAGTAACACAAATACTAAATTGCCAACATCCGCTGGATCTCAAAAAAGAAAGAGAATTCTATAAAACATCTATTTCTGCTTTATTGACTATACCAAAGCCTTTGACTGTGTGGATCACAAGAAACTGTGGAAAATTCTGAAAGAGATGGGAATAAAAGACCACCTGACCTGCCTCTTGAGAAATCTGTATGCAGGTCAGGAAGCAACAGTTAGAACTGGACATGGAACAACAGACTGGCTCCAAATAGGAAAAGGAATACGTCAAGGCTATATATTGTCACCCTGCTTATTTAACTTATATGCAGAGTACATCATGAGAAACACTGGACTGGAAGAAACACAAGCTGGAATCAAGACTGCCGAGAAAAATATCAATAACCTCAGATATGCAGATGGTACCACCCTTATGGCAGAAAGTGAAGAGGAACTAAAGAGCCTCTTGATGAAAGTGAAAGAGGAGAGTAAAAAAGTTGGCTTAAAGCTCAACATCAGAAAACTGAATTTGCCATCACTTCATGGCAAACAGATGGGGAAACAGTGGAAACAGTGGCTGACTTTATTTTTCTGGGCTCCAAAATCACTACAGATGGTGATTGCAGCCATGAAATTAAAAGACGCTTACTCCTTGGAAGGAAAGCTCTGACCAACCTAGACAGCATATTAAAAAAGCAGAGGTGTTACTTTGCCAAGAAAGGTCCATCTAGTCAAGGCTATGGTTTTCCCCGTGGTCATGTATGGATGTGAGAGCTGGACTATAAAGAAGGCTGAGCACCGAAGAATTGATGCTTTTGAACTATGGTGTTGTAGAAGACTCCTGAGAGTCCCTTGGACCTCAAGGAGATCCAACCAGTCCATCCTAAAGGAAATCAGTCCTGAATATTCATTGGAAGGACTGATGTTGAAGCTGAAACTCCACTACTTTGGCCACCTGATGCAAAGAGCTGACTCATTTGAAAATACCCTGATGCTGGGAAAGATTGAGGGCAGGAGGAGAAGGGGATGACAGAGGATGAGATGGTTGGATGGCATCACCGACTCAATGGACATGGGTTTGGGTGGACTCTGGGAGTTGATGATGGACAGGGAGGTCTGGTGGGCTGCAGTTCATGGTGTCACAAAGAATCGGACATGACTGAGCGACTGAATTGAACTGAGAAATGTAGGCCCAACAACTGGTATACGGTATATGGAAGTTAAGTGTACAATTCTTTCAACTTTTGAATATATTTCAAAGTTATTGTTTTGTTTTTGGCCGCACTGTGTGCTCTGTGGGATCTTAGTTCGCTGACCAGACACTGAACCCATGCCCCCAGAAGTGGATTCACAGAGTCCTAACCAATGGACCACCAGGGAATTCCCTGAAAGTTTTCATATTAAACTGGGGGGTGGGGGAGATTCAATGAGGCCACTGAAGATTTTTAAGCAAGGAAATGAAAATCAAATTTATATTCTACAATTCATGCAGTGCAAGCATATACCGAAGGATGATCAGATGAAGCAAGAAAGTTCCAAGCAGGCTATTACAACAGTCCATGCCATAGAAAATATCAACATTTGAAGAGTAAGTACAAAAAGAGTTAATGGAGAGAAGAAAAATCAGGGCAGTCAGTGCTTAGTTGCTCAATCATGTCCAACTCTTTGCGACCCCATGGACTGTGGCCCACCAGGCTCTTCTGTCCATGGGATTTTCCAGGCAAGAATACTGGTGTGGGTTACCATTTCCTCCTCCAGGGGATATTCCTGACCCAGGAATCAAACCTACATCTCCTCTGCCTCCTGCACTGCAGGCCGAGGAGAGAGCTCCTTCATTTCAGGAATGAGGAAGGAGTTTCAAGGAAAAGTTCACAATGTCAACATAAAAGAACTTAAGCATGAAAAGAACGAAAAGTACCTAGATTAAGCAATGGACCCTGATGATATAAAAGAGGTATGGGAAGAATGTAAATCAGATAAAAGATATTAATAAGTTCAAAGGAAACAAACAAGTGACAAGTAATCTCGCTGGGACAAGAGAGGAAGGAAAAACTGAAACATAAAGTAAAAGACTGAACTGAAATATTTATTTTAAACATGAAACAAAAGTACATGACTGCACCTAAAAGTCACAGCTCACCCAGAACCTGTACTCTTGGCTAAGGCAGCCAGCCGTGGGTCTGAGTGTCCCTGCACATTTTTACTGCGTGTGACAATCTGCAAAGCTTGTCCATTTCACGATACTGCGAGGATTCTAATAAGTCACACAGGCAACAAAGAAGGTCAAGGTGACCACAGCTGACAACTGCCTCTCAGAGAGATGTAAACTAGCTTGTTTGTTGTTTGCTATAATGCCTGCTGCTGCTGCTGCTGCTGCTAAATCGCCTCAGTCGTGTCCGACTCTGAGCGACCCCATGGACTGCAGCCCACCAGGCTCCTCCATCCATGGGATTTTCCAGGCAAGAGTACTGGAGTGGGGTGCCTTTGCCTTCTCCAGCTTGCTTAAAAAAAAGTGCTGGCCCCTTGGTCCTAAGTCCCTTAGCTGTGATCCACTACGTGCATCCATCTAGACCCATCATCCTCATGGGACCTGGTTACAAGGAAAGACAGCACAAACAGGCTGACAATCATGAGTGTGCAGTGCTCTGAGTAATAATGTCACTTGTTTCTGACCTGGGAGTCTCCTGTTTGTCTGCCAGCAACCATGAAACATTAACAGACCAAGTGTTGGCTTGTAAATATGGCAAAATCAAATCTTAAGATTTTTCAAAGTTCTTGACATGGACGACAAAGAGCTAGTTGATTTTCATGTTGCTAAATAAGAGACAAAAACACAGACACCAGCAAAAACTGCAACTTATGTAACATTTTATAGTTTATTTACCTTGCATTATTCATAATATTTATTATATATCCATCTCTACACTATATTTTATACATATATTGCATTATATAATTCTCATAATAATCCTAATGAGGTAGGTACTAATATAAGGAAACTGAGGCTTTAAGATGTTAGATAACTAAGGCAAGGTCCCACAAATTGTAATCAACACAACCTAAATATAGGCTCAGATGACTTTAAAAGATATGAGGGTTTTGTTTAATCATTAATAGTCAACCTGCTTCCCAGCTGATTTATCAAGAGCAACTCTACTTCACCTTATGTCAGAGCAAAGCATCTATATCATAATACGAATACTTCATTCTTATAGAAAACTAACATTTTGGAAATGTTAATAGAATCAAAGTTGTCTCTAATCAAAGTTGTCTCTAAAAATCTGTGGTTTAGGAAGAGCTAGGTTAAACAAATTCAAACCATTGTTTTCAGGGCAGAAGCTCTCACAGTTTTAATATGCAAATATATGTTCTTCCAGGTGGCACTATGGTAAAGAACCTTCCTGCCAATGCAGGAGATTTAAAAGGCCTGGGTTTGATCCCTGGGTCGGGGAAGATCCCATGGAGAAGGGAATGGCAACCTACTCCAAAACCCTTGCCTGGAGAATGCCATGGACAGAGGAGCCTCACAGGCTACAGTCCATAGGGTCACAAAGAGTCAGATATGACTGAAGCAAGTTAGCACACACATATGCCAATATGTATTCTATTTCTTCTAAAACCATCTATTATCTTCATTCTGAATGCTCCAGTTTGGAAAACTACTGCTGCAATCAACAGTGCCAATTTAACTTGTACACAGATACCTTTGAAAACTTAGCAGTCAGCTTGGTGGTTCAAGTACACAAGTCCTTTAAAATACAGAACATCAAAGTCAGAATATGGCATAACACCTCCAAGCCAAGTCAACTACTTCATAGTCTGGCAACACTGCCCATTTCCTACCAAACAAAAGTCAGCTTACCATAATACAATGGAACTACATGGCTTTTTCTGAAATTAGAAGGGTAACAAGGCAAGGTTTTTATATGTGTAGCTCTGTACATTGTAAACACTGTTTTAATGAACAAAATTTAGACACTTAACGATGGAGCAGAGATCACAGAAAAAGTAGTTTTCACATAAAGCTTGTGAATTCGTTAATGACAGTAAGTCATTCTGATGGTCCCAGGCATCACCATTAACTCATCTTGTTCATGGATTCTCCAAGCAAGAATACTGAAGTGGGTAGCCATTCCCTTTTCTGGGGGATCTTTCTGACCCAAGGATGGAACCTCAGTCTCCCACATAGCAGGCAGATTCTTTACCATCTGAGCCACCAGGGAAGCCCCAACTTATCAATACGGAAAACTAAATTTTAACTCTATGAATAAGTGGAAAATTAACATCGTATATACCATTTCGCCACCAAGCTTATTTTCCTGTCTTCTACTTAGTCATCTCTAAACATTCAACAACTGAAACTGCTCATTGCTCCGTTGTTATTAACCATTCCAAAGTTTTCACAAAAGCCAGCCACACAACAGTTGTGTTAGTCACACAAGCCAGAGCTGTAGACTGGTCCCTAGCTTGCTATGCTATGCGAAGTCACTTCAGTCATGTCCGACTCTGTGTGACCCCATAGACGGCAGCCCACCAGGCTTCCCTGTCCCTGGGATTCTCCAGGCAAGAACACTGGAGTGGGTTGCCATTTCCTTCTCCAATGCATGAAAGTGAAAAGAGAAAGTGAAGTCGTTCAGTCATGTCCAACTCTTAGCGACCCCATGGACTGCAGCCCACCAGGCTCCTCCGTCCATGGGATTTTCCAGGCAAGAGTGTTGGAGTGGGGTGCCATTGCCTTCTCCTGGTCCCTAGCTTACTGCCAACCAAATCAGCTGCCTTTTTTTTTTTTTTCCTTGCCCTTTGTTCTGAAGGAATACCTCCACCCATTCAAAGTCTACATAGGACACATCTCTAATGGGGGGTGCGGGGTCAGGGGTGTGGGGAATATACCAAGATAAAGTTACTGATCAGGCCATTCTCAACAAAACCAAGAGCTATTCTAGACAGATGAAATTACCATGTAATTACACAGGAACTGGAATTAAAATCTAAATCTGTACTAAGATTCTCAAACACTTCACCTTACAAGGAAGGTGATATCCTACCTACTTGAATCAAGAAGTATCTTTAGAACGGCAGATATTTGCCCTCTGCTCTGAAAGATTGCCTCCACCCATTCAAAGTCTATGTGGGGCACATATCCACCTAGGGGGAAAAAAAGGGCAATAAAATATCATACTGTCCACTATTTTGAAAGGAGTTGTAGACAAAAAGAAAGTATCTTAAAGATCACAGAGCAATTTCCAATATTTTGGTCTTAGGTATTCTTAAAAATAACAATTACTGAAAGCAAATGTGACATTATAATAAATTACTTTAAAGCATAGTTACGTCAGTTAATAATATTTTGATTACGGATCTGTATATGAGAACATGGTTGATTCTTATAAGCAAAACCCCAAAGAGAAAGAATTTGAATCGGCTAACACTATTAAGGGAAACAAATAGGAAAATGAAAGAAAAGTGATTAGAGAAAAGAAATAAACCCACTGGTAACAATATTCAATATTTTATTTTTACTAACATCTGCAAAAATAGGAATATGCCTTAAAAAAAGAAAACAAAACATCAAAAGTGTATACACTAACAACTTGAAAAATGTCTTCCCATACTGGCAGCAATATTTTTCAAACCATTCTGAAAATACTGATAAATTTTTACAGAATTCAGATCAATAAACTTCGTCATGGTATACCCCCACACACCCCCATTTTACAGAATTCCAAATGAATATACAACATTTGGAGGTTTTACTGGATGTAAACCAGATGAAACTGATGCATCATGATTTTTTATCTTAAAATATATATATATACCGCAAAACTACATACCTTGGGATTTTAACTTTCAGTACCCTTCATATTTGTCAAAGTACACTTATTAATAGAAATTCTTAGTTCACAGTAAGTCTCACCTATGTAAATAGATTTGAAATATGAAATCTGCACTAACATATCTAGATTTGTAAATCTCACAAACAGTACTGTCAATTGTACCATCAGTCCTCCATAATTAACGTTTTTCTCCTTTCCCTCAGAAAATAGGCTTAACTAAATTACTACCTCAAAGTTTACAGAATAACATGCTACCTAGCTGCAAGGAAATAGTCAACTATAGCTGAGTCCATTTTTAAACAGGGTTTACCTAGGATTCTCCAATGACACCATCGGAATTAGTATCAGAAGAAAAATATACATTAGAAAAACGGACACGGGAAACACAGAGAGGCACTTTTCACTCATTTCAACTTACAAAGGATTAATATGGTTAAACTGGAAAACCTTGTACTTAAAGAAAATTAATTTTTGAAACACGATGAGCAAAAACTTCCTGTTTCCCCTCCCACCAATTAAAAAAAAAATAGGAAAAAAAAAAAAAAAAGTCGCTTTTCTAATAAAAACAGAAAAGGCCAAAATGACAAGGTTAACTAGGACTAAGAAATAAGATCAGCCCCACGACTATTCTCTACGGTTGCGCAATTTTTAAACCCACACTTTTTTTTTTTAAACCAAATCCACATCCCACCCCACCTAGTGCTTACCTCTCCCTCCTTCCCACCCACTCCATCTATGACGAAGATCACCTTCCCAGCAGGTATGTGAACTCATTTCCAGTATACAATCCACTGGAAAATCTCTGAAGTAACTGGGTCAAGGCATGACGAAACGATCGAGAAAGTGAGAAATCAAAGAGATATAAGTTCTAATAAGGGGGGGGGGGGGGGGGGGTGTCTAACAGCGGAAGGATAAGGACCTAAAAGACGACCTAGGTCTAGAAAGAAGGGTCTCAAAGGACCCACAGGCAGGCTCCAATACGAGAGATGTGAAGGAAGCACGGTCCTGCCAGAAGAGCCAAAAACAAATCACCCAACATGCCCCACCGGGGATAACCGGTGGAAAGGGGCTCTGGAATCCACGGGGGTGGGGGGACAATCCCGGGGTTCCGGGCGGCGCAGGAGGCCGGGGCTGGGGACAGAAACTCACCACCTGGTAGCGGCCAGTCCCCGCCTGGTGGTGATCCATCCTGCCCGGCTCGGGGTCCGGCTTCCGAGCGGGTGAGTCCCCTCGGCACTCAGCCCCCTCGGCCACCCCCTTCAACGACGTCGTCGCCTCAGCGACTCTTCCGCCTCCGTTTCTGCAGCCGCGGTCGCCCGGCCGGACCGCCTCACTTCCCGTCGCTGCCGCAGAAGCCGCGGAAACCTCCGCGTCGGCCGCAGCTCGGGGGCGAAGCTCCGGGGCGCCGCGCGCGCTACTGAGCATGCTCGGGATGGTCGCGCATGCTCGCTGGGTCCTCCGGCGTCCCATCCGCGTCGCGAGGGGGGGGTTTCTCTGGGTGGGATGAAATGGAAAAGTCAGGCAAGTCCGGGGGAGCGATCTATGTTGTCAGCCTGTCGGGAGTGGGTGGTGGCTAAAGGAGCGGAGAAAAAAAAAATATCACCGTCCTCCATTGGTCTTTTCAGTCCGACGGGTTGCCTGCAGGCAGAGTCACATTGTCGAGGAGAAAAGAGACGCATTCCAGGAACACTTGAGGATAGGTCACCGTGTTTCCTCATACTTCGTCCTGTTATCCACCCAGCCTAGAATAATGCTAGGACACTCCTAAAAGACTTATTCAAAAACTATTAGTGAGTTAAGGGATATCTTTTTAGGTTGTTTTGTTTGTCTCCTTCTTGATAATAAGAGATTTAAGAGTCCAAAAAGGAGTCTTCAGCCATACTCATGTATCTCGCCGAGGAAAGGAGCCCCTAGAGCACTAGGTTACTGAAAGGATACAAGAAGATAATAAAATAATACAGGACTCTTCTAGGGTCATATTCATATCAGTAATTCCAAACGGTTTAACAGTAAAGATTCGCTTTGTGTGCAGTAAGACCATCTCAATAACCGGTTAACCACACTTGACCTACCGTGTGTTATCTCCCACCAGACACAAAGCATGTTTCTCTATCAAGTAAAACAATATGATGGGGCGGCGTACTCTTTAACCCAAAGAGTTTCTATACACTGAAAACTATGATCCCACGTGATCTGGCTCAGTTGTCTTTTCTATTTCACTTCCCTGCTGAATCCCCAAAAGAGATTCCCTGAAATGAAAAAGACTACTTGATACGCCTCATCACCTAGTTAAAAACAGCAAAAATGCAATAAGGAGAGACATTCAATTGAGAGAGCAACTGAAAAATGTAAGCCTTCCCCATTGTTTTATTCAAAGCATTGATCAGTTCTTGGTAATTCTGCCATCTTGACACATCCAGTGGTGCAAAGTATTAATAGGCTGATACAATAAGAGGCAACGATAAATGTCATACTTAAAAGTCTTTAACCTTTCTTTGCACTTAGTTGTTCAGTCGCTGAGTCCTGTCCCACTTATTTCCATCCCATGGACTTTTGCCCGCTGCGCTCCTGTCCATGGAATTTCCCAGGCAAGAATACTGGCTGCTGCTGCTGCTGCTGCTGCTAAGTCGCTTCAGTCATGTCCGACTCTGTGCGACCCCATAGATGGCAGCCCACCAGGCTCCCCTGTCCCTGGGATTCTCAAGCCAAGAACACTGGAGTGGGTTGCCATTTCCTCCTCCAATGCATGAAAGTGAAAAGTCAAAGTGAAGTCGCTCAGTCGTGTCTGACTCTTAGTGACCCCATGAACTGCAGCCTTCCAGGCTCCTCTGTCCATGGGATTTTCCAGGCAAGAGTACTGGAGTGGGGTGCCATTGCCTTCTCCAGGCAAGAATATTGGAGTGGGTAACTATTTCCTCCTCCAGGATATCTTCCCTACCCAGGGATTGAACCCAAGTTTCCCACATTGCAAGCAGATTCTTTACCATCTGAGCCACCAGGGAAGCCCAGGCTTTCTTCAGGTTTAACTTAATGCCTTTTAGGTTCTAAGATAATAAACCTGAAATTTCATTGTGTAGCTGTACAGGAACTCACTCTTACAATTTCACCCCAAATGGTATTACCTTTCAATAATCAAGACAACCACCAGTGTCAGCAAAATGAAATTAGAGCCCTACATTGCTTATGGTCTATACTGTTCCTTTAGAACTTAATTTTATATGCAGCTGCACTTTCATTAATCATTTATATGTCCATTTGTCTTTCAAACAAGCTGCTGCACATAAGGGAGGCCATTGTTTACACCTAGCACACGCAGAACAGTAATGAGAACATAATGGTGAAAACCAGTGACCTGACCAAAAGTAAACATCCTAAATCTTGTTAGAGTAACAGATCTTTCAGTTTTACTCTCCTCCCAAGTTTTGTGAATGGTTTGCTAATCTAGAGAGCAGGTGACAAAATTCAATAGGAAAGTGTCTTTTCAGTGAAGAGGAGGAAGAGAAAGAGGGGAAAGAGAAGGAGAAAAAGAGCTGATATGTGTTGATCCTTTCCCAAGCCAAGAACTGCATGAGCTATGTTATTTTGTCTTCACAGCATTTCCATGATGTAGGCACGATTGTCATCTGGGTTTAACAAATCAGGAAACTAAGGCACTGGGAGGTTCAGGAACTTTCCAAAGCCAATCGCGAACAAGTGGTGACAGACTCCAGAGCCTCCACTATGTTAAGCACCATGCTGTAATACACCCTTAAAATGAACGATCCGACCAGCGAACCAACTCCTTTCTCTTTCTGTCCACTGTTGCACTTCATTGTTAAATGGGCAGAAGGAGCTCAGAATGGCTCTCTAGAGGACAATGAGAATCTCTGATCTCACACAGATCAAGGAGGTGGCATTTCAGGAAGTCAGACTGGATCTTTGATGCATCACAAGCAGAAGAGGCCCTGAGTTGTCCCATAGGAGCAACTTTGGGGGAAAGGCATGAGGGTAATGATATCCTGATCATTTTAAAGGCCTTAAGCAACATTTGATGTTTTTCATCTTTAATCTTTTGGTGATGACAAGTCTAGTTATCTAAGGTAGTGGTCTACTCCATAAACTCAAGTGGAATTTTATAAATATTTATTTATTTGTTTTATTATTTATTTGGCTGCACTAGATCTTAGGTGTGGCATGTGGGATCTTTGCTGTGTCACCTGGGATTTTTCATTGCGGTGCATGGTGTCAGTATCTGCAACATACAGGCCCAGCTGCTCCGATTCATGTAGGATCCTACTTCCCTGATCAGGGATCAAACCCAAGTCCCCAACATTGCAAGGTGGACTCTCAACCACTGAACCACCAGGGAAGTCCCTCAAGTGGAATTTTAGAATTAGAATACACCTCACTAAGACCTCTTCACCACCAAAGACACTGCCAGCAAAAATTTAATTAGTGTCCCACTACGGTACTGGGGCACGTATGGACAAAAGATGTCTGGATTCCCTGTCATGAAAGTGCCCTCTGCCTAGAGCCATCCAGCTGTTAGTTTTGTTGGGGTTTCCTTCAGCTTTTTACTCTGAAGTCCCGCTATTTTCAGGGTGGCACCCTGCTGTTGACTAAACAAGGCCAGGGCACAGGTCTAACTGTTTTGCCTGACACTGGACCCTTTTAAGGGGCCGTCTGCTCCAGAGTTCCCTGCTGAACTAGCAGAGATTTTGTCAGCTCTGCAGTGTGTTGTGACAGCTCTCCGCACCCAATCCTTTGTGCTTTCACAGATGTTAACTCTCTAATAAAGCTCCTGCACTCAAAATTTCATAACAATATCTGCTTCCTTGAGAGCCCAACCTAGACAACTATCAAGATGGTCAGTTGAAATAAAAAAATACACAAAATGGCTGTGAGTTAAATTTTACCTGAGGAACATTTGGAAGGCTGCAGCCTGGAAACAGCTTATCAGATAGCTCTGAGGAGCTACTCAGAAGAGGGAAGGGAGAAGCCAGGATACCTATAAACTTTTTTTGCTGGGAAAAAAATATGTAGTCAAGCCTTTAAAGATTACTGCTAATCACAAAGAACAGCTATCTCACATTAAAATTATCTTTAGTCGGCCTAACTGTGTATAGGAAAATGAAAGAGTCTGAGGTCCTTTGAAATTTTTCCTTAGATGTTCTTCTGAACTAAGGGCCAGTATACTCAAAGCAAAGAATGTTTTCTGATATTTTCTGTCCTCAATTCCCTTCAGGTCACGCTCTAAGATATGTGATGCCTAATGGCTTGATCCTTATAGAACTGAAATGTTGTCAGCGTTTTTCTTTTTATAAGATAGAAAGTGATGGGTCATCCCTGGTGATCCAGCAGTTAAAAATCTGCCTGCCAATGCAGGTGACATCGGTTCAATCCCTGGTCTGGGAAGATCCCACATGCAGAAGAGCAACTAAGCCTGAGAGCCACAACTACTGAAGCATGCACACCCAGAGCCTGTGCTCTGCAACAAGAGAAGCCATTGCACTGAGGAGCCCACACACTGCAACGAGAGAGTAGCCCCCAGTCACTGAAACTAGAGAAAGCCTGCACATAGCAACAAAGAGCCAGCACAGCCAAAAATAAATGAAGAAAATAGATAAGTGATTGAACACTGTTATTATCAAAATTGTGTTAAATGACTGCAACTGTCCTTTCACGTAACTGATACTTCATCTCCAGAATAACCCTACATATCCTCCATTGTGATCATTTTCTCATGGGGATGTAATGTATCTATAGCCTTCCTGTTAAGAATGACTTTGATTTTGTTCTTTAGAGTGATGTTGTCAGGCCAAGTCACAAGGCTCCTTTACCTGGACATACTTCCCACTGGGAATCCCTCTTATTCTTCCAGAAGCAGAGGAATTCCCTCCAGAAGTCAACCCAATTCTTATCCTCCTTGAAAGAAAGTGAAAGTGTTAGCCACTCAGTCATGTCTGACTCTTGGCAACACCATGAACTGTAGCCCACCAGACTCCTCTGCCCATGAAATTCTCCAGGCAAGAATACTGGAGTGGGTAGCCATTCCCTTCTCCAAAGGATCTTCCTGACCCAAGAATTGAACCTGGACCTCCTCATTGTAAGCAGATTCTTTACAATCTGAGCCACCAGGGAAGCCCTCCTCTTATCTCTAACCAGGTATGCAGGAATTTTGTTGAGATTCCCATCTGTTAAAGAGCAATAGACATGCCATTGCTTGCAGATGACCACCTACAGAGGCCTAAATCATGGCAGGAAAAACTCCAAATTTTACTTCTTCAGTGATTTTTAGTTTTTTTATATCACTTCCTCTACAACATACAACATATTGGGTTGGAAAAAAGTTCGTTCAGGTTTTTCCATATGATGTTACAGAAAAATCCAAATGCACTTTTTGGCCAACTCAGTAGAACTACTCCTCAGTAGCTATTGATGGTTAGTGTGACCACAGCTTTATCTAGAGAATTATCAAAAAGAGGTAAAATCACATTCTCTATCTGGAGTACACATCTGTGGATTTCTATGTCTCTAATAAAAATTCATTAGCCATTATTTTCAGTACATGAATTCTAAAGTAGATTTTGGAAAACACAATCAACTGTTATCATTTAGTAAATAAAAATAAGCATACTTATTACTGCAGTTTTATCTCTGTTACCATGTATGTGGATCTTTTAGGCACTTTGTAGGCATGAACCTCAATTTAGCTTCACATAGTGTTCCTTATTTAACTGTTTCTGAGATTCCTGTCATCTGTTCAGCTCTATAATTTTAGAGAGGAAATCTTGTAAAATGAGCAACTTGACAATCAGGTATCTACTTCCTTTGCCTCTTTCTTCTCTTCCCAGTATGTTGGAAGAATCTAAAACGTAGCTAATGTTCTTTATCATTCGGCTCAACCAAAGAGATAGAACCAATAGAAGGTGTACATAAAGAGATTTATTGCAAGGAATTGTCTTACACTGTTTTGGGGGCTTGCTGCTGCTGCTGCTAAGTCACTTCAGTCGTGTCAGACTCTGTGGGACCCCATAGACGGCAGCCTACCAGGCTCCCCCATCCCTGGGATTCTCCAGGCAAGAACACTGAAGTGGGTTGCCATTTCCTTCTCCAATGCATGAAAGTGAAAAGTGAAAGTAAAGTCGCTCAGTCATGTCCGACCCTCAGCGACCCCATGGACTGCAGCCTTCCAGGCTCCTCCGTCCATGGGATTCTCCAGGCAAGAGTACTGGAGTGCTAGGCCAGTCCAAATCCGTCACACAGGCCACTGGAACTCTAGAAACTGCTGTCTACAAACAGAATTTCTTCTTCCTCTGAGAAGCCTCAATTCTGCTCTTAAAGCCTACCCAGATTATAGAAGATAATACCCTTTACTTAAAATCAACTTATTTTGAACTTTGAAAGTAAAAGTCACTCAGTTATGTCACTCAGTCGCTTTGCAACCCCATGGACTATACAGTCCGTGGAATTCTCCAGGCCAGAATACTAGAGTGGGTAGCCTATCCCTTCTCTAGCAGATCTGTCCAACCCAGGAATCAAAACGGGGTCTCCTACATTACAAATGGGTTCTTTACCAACTGAGCTATCAGGGAAGCCCCTTTTGAACTTTAATCGTATCTACAAGATAAGTTCACAGCATGCTTAGATTAGTATTCAGTTGAATAGTTGGTACTATAGCACAAGCAAGTTGACAAAGCAAACTATCACAAGTTTTTTAAACACTACAAAAAGAAATTGTCTCTGTATAATCAAGGATAAAGGGAAGAGGGAAAACAGAAGAGAGAAAGGAAGTACCAGAGAATTAGCTTACAGATTTAAAATAAATTTTCATAGTAAGTATTTCCTCTCAGCTTTATTTTATACATGTACTGTTGGATATAGAGGAACCAACAGGCAACAATTAGAAAACGTTTGAATTTTGATAAGCTACATTTCAGGTAACAATATTTTTTATTAAAATTTTTATTTTTTCTTTGTTAGGTCATGAGCAACAAATCTAAGCAAATAAGCAACCATTTTGCCTTCAGGATTACATATTTTTTAAGTTGGGCTAAGTCATAAGTTATTGGGGCTTCTCTGCTAGCTCAGACAGTGAAGAATCCACCCGCAATGCAGGAGACCCTGGTTAGATCCCTGGGTCAGGAAGAGCCCCTGGAGATGGGAATAGCTACCCACTCTAGTATTCTTGCCTGGAGAATCCCTTGGACAGAGGAGACTGGTGGGCTACCAATCCCAACCCCAATTGGTGCACTACCAATCCCATGGGGTTGCAAAGAGTTGGACATGACTGAGTGACTAAGCACACAAGTTATAAGTTATTAAAATGGTCTTTACTTTACCTTGAATATGGAAGACTATTCTTTAGCCACACTAAAGCATGACTTTTTGCGTTGTTCTTTTTTTCTCTGAAAGCCTGATAATCACTTTCATCACAGAAGAGCAGGGCTGGCACTGAGAATATTGCCTATTCAGCTTTCTCTTGACTTACATTTGATTATTGTGTAAGAAAAGAAGATAAACACTATTTGTATGTGGAGGAGAGGGGGTGGAAAAAATATAAGAAAGAAAAGTGTCTTCTACATATTAAAGTGTTCTTAACATTTTAAAGATCATGTGCTCACTTTCTTCATAGGAGGCACCAGGCTTCATTTGTTAAATAGCCTACAGTCAATATGCCTCTTCACTGTTAACAACACAACATTAACAATAAGGTCGCCATATAACAAAGTTGTCTCATTTCAGTACTGAGGATAAACGGCATGGATAAAAAAAAACTCTGAAGGGACAAAATGATGTCAGAAATTAGTCGGAGTGACTTAACACATGGAACTAGGGAAAAATTCATACCCATTACCCAGCCTTAAGATTCAAACTGGGGAGGGACGTCCTTGGTGGTCCAGTGGCTGAGATTCTGAGTGTCCTATGCAGGAGGCCCGGATTCAATCCCTGGTCAGGAAACTGAGATCCCATGTGCTGCAACTAAGAACTGGTGCAGCCAAATAAATAAAATTTTTTTTAAAAAAGATTCAAATAGGGGGAAAAAACCTAAGGACTTAACAGAGCCAATTTAAGCCCAGATAATGGGAAAAAAAAAAAAAAAGAGAGATGGTGGTGGAATTCCCTTTATATCTGGAAGTTTTATTCTAGAATAAGTAAAATATTTATAATGTATCCCAGTTTACCTGTCAATAATAAAGTTTCCATGAAATACGTATAAATTATGCTGATAGAGAATGATCATTGAGAAATCTGATGTTATTTCCCCAATAAGCATGAAGACATAAGTTCAAATCCTCTTCTTTATCCAGTGTCTTAGTCTGTTTGGGATGCTATGACAGATTACCACAGATTGGATGGTTTATAAACAATGGATATTTATTTCTCGAAGTTTTGGGGGTTGGAAGTCCAAAATCAGAGTGCAGCATGGTCTGGTTTTCACCAGGGTCCCTTTCTAGGTTTCAGAGTGTGGAATTCTCATTGTTCCCACAAGGCAGAAGGGCCAGTGAGGGATCTCTCTAGGGACTCTTTTATAGCTACTTAAGTCCCATTCATGAGAGCCCCATCTCTGGACTTAATCACCTCCTGAAGACCCACTTCTTAATGCCATCAACCTGGGCATTAGATTTTCAACAGGTGAATCTAGGGGAACACAAACATTCACACCATACCATCCTGAGATATTGACTTTTTAAAAGAAAAGCATCAATGTTACAAAAACACACACAGATACACACAGAGTAGAAAATTGAATATAATTTCTTCTTGGTTTGAATGAGGCAGATGATTTGGTTTACTACAGGCCCTTGAAATTTCCTTAGAATCCATCTGTTTGGAAAAGAGAGGAATGTTTGTTTTCATGGAGCTATAACAACTCTAGCACTTGAAGGGACTTTCCAGATCACCCACCCAGACACCTTGGTTTTGAAAAATATGAAAACTTAGGCTCAGAGAGATAACGCAACCTTAAAGGGCTATCTGCAAAGCTACCACTCCACTTTCAGTTCAGTTTAGTTCAGTCACTCAGTCGTGTCCGAATCTTTGCAACCCCATGAATGACCTGTATGCAGGTCAGGAAGCAACAGTTAGAACTGGTCATGGAACAACAGACTGGTTCCAAATAGGAAAAGGAGTACGTCAAGGCTGTATATTGTCACCCTGTTTATTTAACTTCTATGCAGAGTACATCATGAGAAACGCTGGACTGGAAGAAACACAAGCTGTAATCAAGATTGCCAGGAGAAATATCAGTAACCTCCGATATGCAGATGGCACCACCCTTGTGGCAGAAAGTGAAGAGGAACTAAAAGCCTCTTGATGAAGGTGAAAGAGGAGAGTGAAAAACTTGGCTTAAAACTCCACTTTCAGCTTGGTTCAAATGTGGTAACTCATAAAACAATCCAAAATACTCCACTGAGGGTTCCCACCGCATCCAGCCAGAAATAACCCTCCAAAACAGTACAAATCAGAATAAACATTTAGAACTCTGACACGTCAAGAACTCAACACATAAAAATTTCTTTGGAAGAAATATTAGTCAAATGTTTTGCCACAAAAGGATTAATTCTGAGATAGTTGCTAATCCTCTCAGGGGTTGCTGCTTTGGAACAAGTAAAACATCTTCTTTTTAAAATAAAATGAATAGGTCCTTCAAAAATACAGTCTTTGAAAACGGAATAGGTACCTAACATTAGTTGTATGTGTATAAGCTTAAACATCAAACAATCCCAACCCCATACATACTTATATCTGTTCACGTAAGGTTGAAGATGACCTAACCATATAAAGTTAGCCCAGTTCCAACCCTGACCATGGGACTTGATCTTGATTTCTGAAACAATATAACTACAAGTACATACAATAGCCCCTAGCTAGCTACATGCAGGAGAAGGCAATGGCACCCCACTCCAGTATTCTGGCCTGGAAAATCCCACAGACGGAGGAACCTGGAAGACTGCAGTCCATGGGGTCGCTAAGAGTCAGACACGACTGAGCGACTTGACTTTCTCTTTTCACTTTCATGCATTGGAGAAGGAAATGGCAACCCACTCCAGTACTCTTGCCTGGAGAATCCCAGGGATAGGGGAGCCTGGTGGGCTGCCATCTATGGGGTCACACAGAGTCAGACACGACTGAAGCGACTTAGCAGCAGCAGCAGCAGCTACATGCAACCAGGGATTCCCAGGTGGCTCACTGGTAAAGAATTCACCTGCCAGTATACAAGATGGAGGAGACTCCGATTCGATCCCTGGATCAGGAAAATCCCCTGGAGGAGGAAATGGCAACCCATTTCAATATTCTTTCTTGGAAAATCCTATGGACAGAGAAACCTGGCAGGCTACAGTCCATCGGGCCTCAAAGAGATGGACGGGACTTAGCAACTGAGCATGCACCCACATGTGACAATTTAAATTCAAATTAATAATATTAAAATTTTACTTCCTCATTGACACTAGCCACAGGTGTTTAGTGGCTACCATAGTGGGCAGTGCTGATAAAAACATTTGCATCTTCACTAAAGTTTCCATTGGACACCATTGCTCAAAAACTCTCTTACTATTCACCTTAAATTAATCTTCATTTACTTCCTGAATGGGCCACACAATTTTCTAATGGCTTGTGTCCCAACTATGCCATATTTTAGCAATGAGGCTGCTGAGTAGGTCACTTAACCTGCTGAGCTTGTTTGTTCATCTTTAAAATCAGAATACTAATTCCTTCCCTGTCTGTCTCACAGATTGTTTTGACGTTCACAGGAAATGTAACCATACAAATAAAGCAGGTAGTTGTTTCTGAAGGCCCTTTTCCCTTCTTTCATTTTCTAGTGACTGCCAGAAAAAAAGTGATGTTTAACACATTTTACACCTAACATGTGGAGAAGGCAATGGCACCCGACTCCAGTACTCTTGCCTGGAAAATCCCATGGACAGAGGAGCCTGGTAGGCTGCAGTCCATGGGATCGCTAAGAGTTGGACACAACTGAGCGACTTCCCTTTCACTTTTCACTTTCATGCATTGGAGAAGGAAATGGCAACCCACTCCAGTGTTCTTGCCTGGAGAATCCCAGGGACGGGGGAGCCTGGTGGGCTGCCGTCTATGGGGTCGCACAGGGTCGGACGCGACTGAAGTGACTTAGCAGCAGCAGCACACCTAACATGTGGAACAAATATTACAACATATGGGGACTTCCTTGGTGATCCAGTGGCTAAGACTCCACACTCCCGGTGCACGGGAGCACAGTTCCATTCCTGGCCAGGGAACTGAATCACATATGCTACAACTAAGACACAGCACAGACAAATAAATATTTTTTAAAATATCACAGTGTAGGGAAGATGAAGACTAAAAACACAGAAGCTGGTTAGGACTCCCAACTTGGTCACATCTTAGTTTTTCTAGCCCAAGTGACTGGACTTATGCTCTACACAAGTCATTAAAAATAATAACTCCTGCTTTCAAACTGTGGTGCTGGAGAAGACTCATGACAGTCCCTTGGATTGCAAGGAGTTCAAATTAGTCAATCGTAAAGAAAATCAACATCAACCCTGAATATTTATTGGAAAGACTGATGTTTAAGCTGAAACTCTAATACTTTGACCACCTGATGGCCAAAGTATTGGACGAAGAGCCTACTCACTAGAAAAGATCCTGATGCTAGGAAAGATAGAAGGCAGGAGGAGAAGAGGGCAACAGAGGATGCAATGGTTGGATGGCATCACCGACTCAATGAACATGAAGCATTTGAGCAAACTCTGGGAGATAGTAATGGTCAGGGAAGCCTGACGTGCTGCAGTCCATGGGGACGTAAAGAATGGGACCCAACTAAATGACTGAACAGCAACCACAAACAGTGTGTGTAACCATAGAAAGTATGTCAGTTGTTGTTATCCAGGAGTAAAACTATTCCGTAGTATATTGTTAGACTTTATAATTGTGGTAATAATGGATAACACTGTTGAAATTAGCTGCCAGTTTTACTAAGTGCTTTTACTTAGGGCTTTCCTGGTAGCTCAGGTGGTAAAGAATCTGCCTTCAGTGTAGAAGACCTGGGTTTAATCCCTGGGTGGGGAAGAACCCTGGAGAAGTGAATGGCAAGCCACTTCAGTATTCTTGCCTAGAGAATTCCATGGACAGAGGATCGTGGCGGGCTATAGTCCATGGGTTGCAAAGAGTCAGACAGGACTGAGCGACATATTTCACACCAAACACATACAGTTATTACATGTTGTTGTCATAATTTTACATATCAGGAAACTCAGATATAGAATCTTAAAGAATTTACCACAGGTCACAGATCAAGTGAGGGAAGCGGGATTTGCTGAGTTTTCTAACTTTAAACAATTTTTTTAACTGAAACAAACATACATACACAAAAGCATGAAATTCCTAAGTGAATAGCACAAAGGTTTTTCACAAACTCAGCCTCTGCGAACAGCACCCATATTAAGAACTTGGATATTTCCAGAATCCCAGGAAACCCCATGGCACACTCCCGGTCTCTATTCCCATACAAATATTAACCATAATCCTGACTTTTAATATTTGTATACAAACTTTTGACTTTATCTGCATGGAATTGTATCTTTTGTTCCCCGCAAGTCTGATTGTCTTGATTAATTTTATGCTTGTAAATGTATTCGTAGTTTGTTTTGTTTGTTTGTTTGTATGGGGGTTTTCTTTTTGCTGTGACACACAGCTTATGGGATCTTATTTCCCCAACCAGAGATCAAACCCACGCCCCCTGCATTGGAAGGACAAAGTCTTAGCCACGAAACCACCAGGGAAGTCCTGATTTATTCATAATGTTGGGGTAGTTGTAGTTAGTTCACTTTGTTGTTGTACAGTATTTCATTGTGTGAATATCAGATCAGATCAGATCATTCGCTCAGTCGTGTCTGACTCTCCGCGACCCCATGAACTGCAGCACGCCAGGCCTCCCTGTCCATCACCAACTCCCGGAGGTCACCCAGACTCACATCCATCGAGTCAGTGATGCCATCCAGCCATCTCATCCTCTGTCGTCCCCTTCTCCTCTTGCCCCCAATCCCTCCCAGCATCAGAGTCTTTTCCAATGAGTCAACTCTTCACATGAGGTGGCCAAAGTACTGGACTTTCAGCTTTAGCATCATTCCTTCCAAAGAAACCCCAGGGCTGATCTCCTTCAGAATGGACTGGTTGGATCTCCTTGCAGTCCAAGGGACTCTCAAGAGTCTTCTCCAACACCACACTTCAAAAGCATCAATTCTTAGGCACTCAGCCTTCTTCACAGTCCAACTCTCACATCCATACATGACCATAGGAAAAACCATAGCCCTGACTAGACGAACCTTTGTTGGCAAAGTAATGTCTCTGCTTTTGAATATGCTATCTAGATTGGTCATAACTTTCCTTCCAAGGAGTAAGCGTCTTTTAATTTCATGGCTGCAGTCACCATCTGCAGTGATTTTGGAGCCCAGAAAACGAAAGTCTAACACTGTTTCCACTGTTTCTCCATCTATTTCCCATGTAGTGATGGGACCGGATGCCATCATCTTTGTTTTCTGAATGTTGAGCTTTAAGCCAACCTTTTCACTCTCCACTTTCACTTTCATCAAGAGGCTTTTTTAGTTCCTCTTCACTTTCTGCCATAAGAGTGGTGTCATCTGCATATCTGAGGTTATTGATATTTCTACCAGCAATCTTGATTCCAACTTGTGTTTCTTCCAGTCCAGCATTTCTCATGATATACTCTGCATAGAAGTTAAATAAACAGGGTGACAATAGACAGCCTTGACGTACTCCTTTTCCTATTTGGAACCAGTCTGTTGTTCCATGTCCAGTTCTAACTGTTGCTTCCTGACTTGCATACAGATTTCTCAAGAGGCAGATCAGGTGGTCTGGTATTCCCATCTCTTTCAGAATTTTCCACAGTTTATTGTGATCTACACAGTCAAAGACTTTGGCCTTGTCAAGAAAGCAGAAAGAGATGTTTTTCTGAAACTCTCTTGCTTTTTTCATGATCCAGCGGATGTTGGCAATTTGATCTCTGGTTCCTCTGCCTTTTCTAAAACCAGCTTGAACATTAGGAAGTTCACGGTTCACATATTGCTGAAGCCTGGCTTGGAGAATTTTGAGCATTACTTTACTAGTGTGAGATGAGTGCAGTTGTGTGGGAGTTTGAGCATTCTTTGGCATTGCCTTTCTTTGAGATTGGAATGAAAACTGACCTTTTCCAATCCTGTGGCCACTGCTGAGTTTTCCAAATTTGCTGGCATATTGAGTGCAGCACTTTCACAGCATCATCTTTCAGGATTTGGAATAGCTCCACTGGAATTCCATCACCTCCACTAGCTTTGTTCCTAGTGATGCTTTCTAAGGCCCACTTGACTTCACATTCCAGGATGTCTGGCTCTAGGTCAGTGATCACACCATCATGATTATCTGGGTTGTGAAGATCTTTTTGTACAGTTCTTCTGTGTATTCTTGCTGAGTAAATTGGCATTGTTTGTTTCTAGTTTGGGACTTATATTAGTTTCCTAGTGCTGTGGTAACAGAGAACCACAAATTGAGAGGCTAAAGCAACAAAAATTTATTTTGTCACAATTTTCTAGGCTAGAAATCACAGATGAAATGTTGGCAGGATTGTTTCTTTGGAAGGATGTGAGGAAGAATCTATCCCATACTTCTCCCCTAGCTTCTAGTGGCTAACTGGCTCCTCTGTCCATGGCATTTTCCAGATAAAAAACTGGAGTGGATTGCCATTTCCTCCTCCAGGGATCTTCCCAACCCAGGGATTGAACCTGCACCTCTTATGTCTCCTGCGTTGGCAGGCAGGTTCCCTACCACAACACCACCTGGGAAGCCCCTCTTCTCTTCTGCTTGTGTTTAAAATGCCAAAGGATAGGGTGGAGGAAGTCATACTCCAAATTAGGGTCAAGAGGGACTTCCCTGAGAGTCCAGTGGCTAAGACTCAGCGCTCCCAATCTGGGGGTGGGGGCTGGGTTTGATCCCTGATCTGGGAACTAGATCCCACATGCCACAGCTAAGTGTTTGCATGCCTCAACTAAAGATCCCAAAGATCCCACATGCTGCAACTAAGACGCAGCCAAATAAATAAATAATAAAATAGGGCTAGGAGGAATACATTGGTACAGAACTATCCATCAGCATCTCATCTATTTGAATATATTTTTAAATCTGACCTTTAGTTTCAGAGAGTGAAACTTGTTTGTCCATGTGAGTACGAGACTGTCCATCTTAGTGTCTATTCCTTTTAACATTACCTTCAAAAGGCTTTAGCCGTTTGGCCTGCTCACCTCTCTTTTTCACACCTTTTTATGAGACTTACTTCTCCTGCCTTCAGGCCCTACCTGCAAAGGATATGATCTGTCTACTTTTAGTAACCGATATGGGACCTTGCATAAAGTAGGCCCTGATTATTGATTTATTGTCTATAACTGATTGAAGCCTCTGTTTCAGGGCTAGGGTCAGAAGGTAAAAAATCTGCCTGCATTGCAGGAGTCCTGAATTTGATCCCTGGGTTGGGAAGATCCCTTGGAGGAGGAAATGGCAAGCCACTTCAGTATTCTTGCCTGGAGAATCCCATGGACAGAGGAGCCTGGTGGGCTACAGTCCATAGGGTCAGAAATAGTCAGACACCACTGAGCGATTAATACTTTCTTCTTTCAATAGATGCATAGCATCCATTCTTAGGATGCTGTCTTATTTTTTTAAAGAGTTTTTAATATCAACGAAGAAATACTCCAAAAGGAAAACAAAATATCATACTTTGTAAATGAGATTTAGGAAATACCTAATAGTTCTCTATGAGATTTTCCCTGGTGTATCCTAAATGTAAATAGAACTAACTCTGGCCACTTAAACAACATCTCATTAATGATCTTCCCACTTCTGTTTATTTTTATAGATTAGAGTCTCTTATGATCCTCAATCTTGACTTGGTTCTATAATGGGCTAAAGTGAAAGGGAAGTCGCTCAGTCGTGTCCAACTCTTTGCGACCCCATGGACTATGGCCTGCACCAGGCTCCTCCATCCATGGCATTTTCCAGGCAAGAGTACTGGAGTGGGTTGCCATTTCCTCCTCTGGGGATCTTCCCAACTCAGGGATCGAACCTGGGTCTCTTGCACCGCAGGCAGACGTTTTACCCTCTGAGACACCAGGGAAGCTCATAATGGGCTAGAACTCTACTGAAGAGTCTTCATGAGTTGCTTCTTATTGTGGTAAAATATATATAATGTAAAATTTACCATTTGATTATTTTAACTGAGGCTTTCCAGGTGGCACTAGTGGTAAAGAACCCACCTGCCAATGCAGGAGATAATAAGAGACATGTGTTTGATCCCTGGGTTGGGAAAATCCTCTGGAGGAGGGCACGACAACCCATTCCAGTATTCTTGCCTGGAGAGTCCCATGGACAGAGGAGGCTGGTGGGCTACAGTCCATGGGGTCGCAAAGAGTTGGACACGACTGAAGCAACTAAACACAGCACATTGTTACCTGAACAGTTCAGTGGCATTAATATGATCATACTTTGTTATGCCATCATCACCACCATCCGTTTCCAGAACTTTATAATCCCAGGTGGAAACTGTACCCATTGCCCCTTTCCCTTCCCCTCAAACCCCTAGCCACCATCATTCTACTTGCTGTCTATATTTGACTATGTTGAGTACCTCAAACAAGTGGACCACACAATATTTGTCCTCTTGTGTCTGGCTTATTACACTTAGCATTATTTCCTCAGGCGCATCCATGTTGTAATATATGTCAGAATTTCATTCCTTTTTTAAGACTGATTAATGATTCATTATATGTGTATACCAGGCTTCCATGGTGGCTCAGCTGGTAAAGAATCTGCCTGCAACGCAGGAGACCCTGGTTTGATTCCTGGGTTAGGACGATTCCCTGGGGAAGAGATATGCTGCTCACTCCAGTATTCTTGGGCTTCCCTGGCAGCTCAGATGGTAAAGAATCTGCCTGCAATGTGGGAGACCTGGGTTTGATCCCTGGGTTGGGAAGAGGAAGGCATGGCAACCCACTCCAGTATTCTTGCCTGGAGAATCCCCATGAACAAAGGAGCCTGGCGAGTTGCAGTCCGTGGGGTCAGCAAGACTGAGCAACTAAGCACAGCACACATACGTATATACCACACTTTGTTTATTCATTCATCCATCAGTGGATGTTAGGGTTGTTTTCTCCAGGGCTCTTTTATTTAATCTTCAGAATTAATACTCATGGTAGAACTGAGTATCAAAGTTGGCTCTGTCACTTATACAGAAACTGACTCGGCCACATTGAATTTCCCTTTTGCATATCAATTTTCTCATTTATAAAATGGAAATGAAATTACTCATCTCACTGGACTAGAGTGCCTTCCAGACAGTCAGTGTTCAATAATTGACAGCTAGAAGCATAATGACTTACGTTGCTAGTCAGCAATTAAAAAGTCTGTTTCATAAATTTCAGGAGAAGTCCTGACTAATGTGTGCAATGTAGCCCCCCTTTATGAAAAAGTCATCTCAAGTCATGTACATATGGCATATCCAAAAGGTATTTTTGGCTTCTAAAATACTCAAATCAATAATGGAAGACAAATAATTTGTGAAACATGTACTTTTTATTCTACCCACTATCTATTTGCCAGCCTCAGAGAGGTTAAAATGTCAGTTCAAAGAATTCCATTTTAAGGACTACCAAAGACTTGTCTCTTTAGGTAAAAAAAAAAAATGTATCATTTTGTTTAGCAGACAGATAAGTAAAATCATATCTTTAAGGAATGTGGACCTAATAACTTATTAGAAATAAAAGTATCTTCAGAGTGAACTAACACTAATTCTCAGAGTGAGCATGTGGGAAAATAAATAGCTAAAATTTTCAAGAGAATTTTTAATAAGCTTTCCTAACAATCTCGATTTAGATTTCCTCTAACACCAAGTATTAATATTGACCATAAAGAAGTTTTAAATATGCTTTATGATTTTAGTAACTAAAGTTTTTTCATAAACATTTTCTTATTGTAGAGAATTTGAACATACAAAAAAGACAAAATATTTATTTCTGGTCTTTTTCCCTAAGTATAGTTTTTTAGAGGGACAAGGAGGAATAAACATAGTGAGTGATTCTCTGTATCCACTTTTACATCTTCTTTTACTTACTCTTATAATACAATATCTTACATAGGATTTTTCCTAAGTGATGAGAAACTATGAACATATTTTTTTCTTTGAACTTTTTTTCTTCAGACTATGAACACATTAATTAGTGAACATACTAATTAATCATTCATTCTTAATCCTTTTCTGCTGCTACTGCTAAGTCGCTTCAGTCGTGTCTGACTCTGTGCGACCTCATAGACAGCGGCCCACCAGGCTCCGCCGTCCCTGGGATTCTCCGGGCAAGAATAGAGTGGGTTGCCATTTCCTTCTCCAATGCATGAAAGTGAACAGTAAAAGTGAAGTTGCTCAGTCGTGTCTGACTCTTAGCCAAATTATTTCAAAAGAGGAAGTATAGCAAAGCAATTAAGAATATGAACTTAAGCCAAATTTCTGGGTTCAAATCCCCAACCCCAGAAGTTGTTAGCATAAGCTTGAGTAGGTTACTTCTCTATTTCAGTTTCTTCACTGAAAAATGGAATTATTAATAGTGTACCTACCTGTTAAGGTTGGTATAAGAATTAAATTTGTTAGGCTTTAATACATTGAATACATATAAAATACCTAAATAGTGTCTCATATATGCTAGATCAGATCAGATCAGTCGCTCAGTCGTGTCCGACTCTTTGTGACCTCATGAACCGCAGCACGCCAGGCCTCCCTGTCCATCACCAACTCCCGGAGGTCACTCAGGCTCGCATCCATCGAGTCAGTGATGCCATCCAGCCATCTCATCCTCTGTCGTCCCCTTCTCCTCCTGCCCTCAATCCCTCCCAGCATCAGAGTCTTCTCCAATGAGTCAACTCTTCGCATGAGGTGGCCAAAATACTGGAGTTTCAGCTTTAGCATCATTCCTTCTAAAGAAATTCCAGGATTGATCTCCTTCAGAATGGACTGGTTGGATCTTCTATAAATACTACCTTTTTTAGCCATTAAAAATCTTTGATATAGTATACTAAAAACTGAAATTGTAAAGCAAGATAAATGTAATTGACTAACTATATTTAAAATCTTGTAATATTATTTGTAGATAATATTTATAATGCTTTCTAAGCTTAAATTTTAACAGCATCTATAAAGCAGTATTATTAGACTTCTAATCACCAATTTTAAATTTATGGACTAAATTTGTAATTGTTTTTTACTTGTCAAAGGGATATACATCTTCACTGAAAAATATGAGTTGTCAGATCTTCTAATGAAAAACACTTAAAACTACAAGTGAAAATCAATAGAATTTAAATTTTAATTCTACAGTTTCACTAGCCACTTAGTCATGCCAGCCAGCTCAATAGCCATATGTATAGTGGCTACTATATTGGAAAGCACTGATATAGAACATTTCCATCATTGCAGAAAGTTCTATTGGACAGAGCTGTGGTACATCATTCAGCAAAAGTAGACTTCGCATTATGGCTCTATTTATAATGACTACCAAATTTTGCCCCAATTTTATTCAACTAATGAAGCAAATGTTAGTAATTAAAATGTTTTCTAATATTATACAAGTTTAATATAATTTGAGAACACCGTCAGTTATCTATGCTAAGATTAAGTGCAAGAAAAGCATTATGTGACTGTGATACACATGTTTTATTTCACTTTACTTTCTGCATGAAGTGAAAACCTACTCTCACCACACTACCATCAGATCAGATCAGATCAGTTACTCAGTCGTGTCTGACTCTTTGCGACCCCAGGAATTGCAGCACGCCAGGCCTCCCTGTCCATCACCAACTCCCGGAGGTCACTCAGACTCACATCCATCAAGTCAATGATGCTATCCAGCCATCTCATCCTCTGTCGTCCCCTTCTCCTCTTGCCCTCAATCCCTCCCAGCATCAGAGTCTTCTCCAATGAGCCAACTCTTCACATGAGGTGGCCAAAGTACTGGAGTTTCAGCTTTAGCATCATTCCTTCCAAAGAAATCCCAGGGCTGATCTCCTTCAGAATGGACTGGTTGGATCTCCTTGCAGTCCAAGGGACTCTCAAGAGTCTTCTCCAACACCACACTTCAAAAGCATCAATTCTTTGGTGCTCGGCCTTCTTCACAGTCCAGCTCTCACATCCATACATGACCACAAGAAAGACCATAGCCTTGACTAGGCGAACCTTTGTTGGCAAAGTAATGTCTCTGCTTTTGAATATGTGATCTAGGTTGGTCATAACTTTCCTTCCAAGGAGTAAAAGTCTTTTAATTTCATGGCTGCAGTCACCATCTGCAGTGATTTTGGAGCCCAGAAAAATAAAGTCTGACACTGTCTCTACTGTTTCCCCATCTATTTCCCATGAAGTGATGGGACCGGATGCCATCATCTTTGTTTTCTGAATGTTGAGCTTTAAGCCAACTTTTTCACTCTCCACTTTCACCTTCATCAAGAGGCTTTTTAGTTTCTCTTTACTTTCTGCCATAAGGGTGGTGTCATCTGCATATCTGAGGTTATTGATATTTCTCCCAGCAATCTTGATTCCAACTTGTGTTTCTTCCAGTCCAGCATTTCTCATGATGTACTCTGCATATAAATTAAATAAACCATACTATCATACTTCTTTTAATATGCTTAACTTACAGAATTAAACACAGCTTAAAAAAACATTTCATAAAGATAAACTATAATTTCCTCAGAAGTAAAGACACTAATACAGCAAACCTCCCTGAATCTATCACTGAGCTCAACAATTATCAGTTAATGACCTATGTTTTTTCATCTGTAACCTACCGGCTCTCACCCTCCACCCTCCACTGGATGATTTTAGAGCACATTTCAGACATTATTTCATTTTTCTCTGTAAACATTTTTTTTTAATTTGAAAATATTTATTTACTCTCTTGGCTGCACTGGATCTTAGTTGTGACATGAGGGGTCTTTCAGTTGTGGTGTGCAGGATCTAGTCTCCTTACCAGTGATCAAACCTGGGGCCCCTGCGTCAGGAGCTTGGTGTCTCAATCACTGGACCACCAGGGAAGTCCCTCTGTAAACATTTTAATATATATGTTTAAAATATAAGAAACATTGACAGACTTTATTTTCTTGGGATCCAAAATCACTGCAGATGGTGACTGCAGTCACAAAATTGAAAGACACTTGCTCTTTGGAAGAAAAGCTATGATAAACCTAGATGGCATATTAAAAATCAGAGACATTACTTTGCCAACAAAGGTCCATCCAGTCAAAGCTGTGGTTTTTCCAGTAGTCATGTATGGAAGTGAGAGTTGGACCATAAAGAAGGCTAAGCACCAGAGAATTGATGTTTTTGAACTGTGGTGTTGGAGAAGACTCTTAAGAATCCCATGGACTGCAAGGAGATTAAACCAGTCAATCCTAAAGGATATCAGTCCTGAATAGTCATTAGAAAGACTGATGCTGAAGGTGAAGCTTTGGCCAATAGTTTGGCCACCTGATGCACCTAAATGGAAAAGACTCTGATGCTAGGAAACACTGAAGGCAGGAGAAGAAGGGGACGACAGAGGATGAGATGGTTGGTTGGCATCACCAACTCAGTAGACACGAGTTTGACCAAGCTCAGGGAGATGGTAAAGGACAGGGAAGCCTGGCATGCTGCAGTCCATGGGTTGCAAAGAGTTGGACACGACTGAGCAACTGAACAACAGAAAAAGATAAGATGCTGGAGGAGGAAATGGCAACCCACACCAGTATTCTTGCCTGAGAAATCCCATGAACACAAGAGCCTGGCAGGGCAACAGTCCATGGAGTCATAAAATTTTGGACATGACTGAGCAACTAAAGCAACAAACAAAAGGTAAGAACTCTTTCTGTTTATTTGTAATATTTCATTTTGTCTTTAATTTTTTATTTTATTGATATAATTGACCTCAAGCACTGTATGAGTTTAAGGTATACAGCTTAAGGGTTTGGCTTACATATATGTGAAATGATTACCACATAAGTAAGAACTCTTTTTTAAACATAATCACAATATCTATTTACAGAGCTAAAAACAAAGAAGCCTGGAAGTAATTTTTAACATAATTAAATATAGTCATTAAACAAAAACAAACAAAAAACGGCCAGTCACTTTTTCTGACTTTAAAAGCAAATTTCAAGGTTAGGAAGCCCATGTGATGTTGTCATCAGTTCAAGGTCACTGATCATTTGGTGTCAGAGAGACTATGGATCAATATTCAGGAAATGAGAGCAGTATGTTTTATCTTTTATTTGCAATAACAGCAGCTTTGTAAACAAACTCAAAAATGACCAATAAAAACAAAAGTACTTTAGGCTATCCAATTATTCAAAATAGGCCAAATAATCCTAACAATAAAAACAAGTTACTCCCTTACACCAGTTAGGATAGCTATTGTAAAAAAAAAAAAGATCAAACCAGTCAGACTGCAAGGTGATCAAACCGGTCAATCCTAAAGGAAACCAGTCCTGAATATTCATTGGAAGGACTGATGCTGAAGCTGAAACTCCAATACTTTGGCCACCTGATACGAAGAATTGACTCATTGGAAAAGACCCTGATGGTGGGAAAGATTGAAGGCAGGAGGAGAAGGGAACAACAGAGGATGAGATGGTTTGATGGTATCACTGACTCGATGGACGTGGGTTTGAGCAGGCTCCAGGAGTTGGTGATGGACATGAAAGCCTGGTGTGCTGCAGTCCTTGGGGTCACACATGACTGAGCGACTGAACTGAACTGAACTGAACTATGAAAAAAAAATTCAAAAAAAAGGGGGCTTGGTGCATCAGTGGTAAAAAAAATGGTAAAGAATCTGCCTGCAATGCAGGAGACATGAGTTTGATCCCTGAATCAAGAAGATCCCCTGGAGAAGGAAATGGCCACCCACACCAGTATTCTTGCCTGGGAAATCCCATGGACAGAGGAGCCCAGCAGGCTACAGTCCATGGGATATCAAAAGAGTTGGACACAACTTAGCAGCTCAACAGCAACAACTATCAAAAAAAGAAAAAAAACCCAACAAGTGTTGGTAAGAATGTGGAGAAATTGGAACCCTTCCACTGTCAGTAAGAATGTAAAATGATACAGCTGTTGTGGAAAGTAACATGACATTTATTTCAAAAAAATTAAAAACAGAGCTAGCCTATGATCCAGCAATTCCACCTCTAGGTATACACTCAAAATAATTAAAAGCAGAACCTCAAAAAGTTATTTGTCCATCCATGTTCATCACAGCATTATTCAAAATAGCTAAACCATGGAAGCCACCCAAGTGTCCATGGATGAAGTGGATAAGGAAAAGGTGGTATACATGTACAGTGAAATATTATTCAGCCTTAAAAAGAAAGGAAATTCTGACATGTGCTACAACATGGATAAACATCACAGACATTGTGCTAAGTCAATAACTGGTCACAAAAAAAGCACACACTGTATGATTCCAGTCACATGGGGTACTTAGAGTAGTCAAAATCATACTGACAGAAAGTAGAATGGTGGTTGCCAGGACCTGGGGAAAGGGATAGTGTTACAGTTCTGCAAGATGAAAGAATTCTGGAGGTGGAAGTTAGTGACGATTGGCAATAATAGAAATGGACTCAATTGCCGAGGTCCAGCCCCGGCTGATCCAGGGAGTTCGAGGTGTAGACGGCGTCAGTGAGGATCAGGATACAATAATTATAATTAGAGATATAAAGAATAATAGAACGAGGATAGCTCAGTAGGAAAATTCAGTGGAGAAAGGAGGCTGAGTAGCTTGGTTTACGCGGGAGACCAATAAAACTTCAAGACAAGAAGTTTGCACCACTTACGTAGGCCGCAGGTGTCTTTCCGTTCTCCCAAAGGAGAGGAGACACTAAGGCCTCCCCAGTCGGATCTTAGAAGCCCAGGCATAATTAGTAAGCTTGGTGGGTTCCACGCTCCAGATGGAGACTCAACCAGAATTTGAGAGAGAGAGCGACATGGGGAGACCAGTCTTTCGAGGAACTGATCCCAATTCTTTATTTTCCATGGTCTACTTTTATACACTGAGATGTTATACAAAAGTCATGCGGGGTCAGCATCCCTGACTTTTATCAAAGTCAGGTGCTTCTTACAAATGTATACAGAGGTCTTAGGGGTGTTACGTCATCTTCTGGCCAGGGGGCCTGTTGACAATTTATGACCTTCTCCTTGTGACAGCGGTCAATCCAGGACATTTATTTCTCCACGGTTGATTATTCTTAAAACAGACTCCACCAGATAAATTTACATTCCTATAGGGTGAGGGTGGGTTTTAATTAAAGAAAGAACTTACTTAGCCTAAGGTCTAACGTGATTAATATCAAAGGTTAATACCTATTTCTTCTATATATTCATTAATGTGTGTAAGGGTAGGCGATGTGGAGACTTAGCAGCAAACATTGGCTCAACAAATGAAAAACCCTTCACCAATACAATTTCTAATCAGCCCCCTAATAGTTTTCTAACTTCTCTAAAGAACCTGTTTTTAGAAGCACATGTGGCCGGATAAGCCTGTCAGGTGGGCTACAGAACCTTCAGAGGAGTTTGTAGGTTAAAACACTCCTGTCACACCCAGGAATTTTTATTAACTGGAGCTCTAAGTTAACTCTTTTTTCAGAGAGAGGTAGTGGGGGACAGCCCCCTGTAAAGTCAGAGGTGTAGGTGAGAGCACAAGTGGTAAAGTAGGCAGGCTCTGATTATGGGGGTAGATGCTCGAGGATTTCCAGGGGGACCCTGAGGCTCGACCCTGCCTTTGCGTATGTCAAGCCTCCTTCCTCATGACCTTTGCCATGGGCGGAGGTCCTCTCTCCGGCTCCCGGCACTCAATAGCACCAAACTATGACTTCCCTAGTGGCTCAGATGGTAAAGCATATGCCTACAATGCAGGAGACTCGGGTTCGATCCCTGGGTCAAGAAGATCCCCTGGAGAAGGCAATGGCAACCCACTCCAGTACTCTTGCCTGGAAAATCCCATGGACGGAGGAGTGTGGTAGGCTACAGTCCATGGGGTCGCAAAGAGTTGGACACGACTGAGTGACTTCATTTTCTTTCTCTCTATACAGTTTTCAGGCTTCCCTGGTAATTCAGCTGGTAAAGAATCCACCTGCAATGCACGAGACCCTGGTTTGATTCCTGAGTCAGAAAGATCCCCTGGACAAGGAATATTGGCTACCCACTCCAGTATTCTTGGACTTTCCTGTTGGCTTAGATGGTGAAGAATCTGCCTGCAATGCAGGAGACCTGGGTTCAATCTCTGGCTTGGAAAGATCCTCTGGAGGAGAGAATGGCTACCCACTCCAGTATTCTTGTCTGGAGAATCCCATGGACAGAGGAGCCTGGTGAGCTACAGTCCACGGGGTTGCAGAGTCGGACATGACTGAGCAACTAAGCACAGTGCACATACAGTTTAAAATGATTGATGAGGATTTCCATGGTAGTCCAGTGACTGAAACTCCATGTCCCCATGCAGGAGGCCTGGGTTCAATCCCTGGTCGAGGAACTAGATCCTACATACTGTCACTAAGACCCGGCGCATCCAAATAAATAATATATATATTTTAAATGACAATTACGATGGTAAATTTTATGTTACTTGTATTTTACCACCCAAAAAAGGATTGGAAAAACACCACACACTACACTTCTGCTCTTTGTAACAGAAGACAAACTTTGCATAAAAGGGTGAAGCAAAATAGATGAGTAAATATTTTGCACATGTATTTGAAAATCTACCATATACAAATACAGGAGTGATTCCTATATATCTTGTAGAAGAACAATATTATTCACATAGGAACTCATTTTTGCTCAGAGTTTTTATAATTTTATGTTATGTAAATAGTTAATAGTAAAAATATGCAGAAAACATAAAAAGTTGATAATAAAAGCTTGCACTGATAGAAGGAAATAAGTTGTTTGACTCAGCTAAAACATCCTACTCCCAGGCCACAAGTAAGAAACAGAAAATGGACTGTGAGACATTCAACCTGTTTAGCAAAGAGATTCAGATACAGGGATGAATAGACAAGACATGCTATCATTCAGATTGAGGTGTTGGATTTACTGAATTCACTGGGGCTTCCCTGGTGGCTCAGACAATAAAGACTCTACCTGCAATGTAGGAAATTCTTGTTCCATCCTTGGGTCAGGAAGATCCCCTGGAGAGGGAATGGAAACCCGCCCCAGTATTCTTGCCTGGAGAATTCCATGGATAGAAGAGCCTGGCAGATTAAAGTCCATGAGATCACAAATAGTCAAACACAGCTCAGTGACTAACACACTTTTAGGAAATTTGGTAGTCATTGTTGGATTTTATAATAAAGAGAAAGACAAACAAAGGAAAGGCCAAAGAATCAAGGGTACAGGAAAAACAACAAACCTTTAAAAAAACAGGAAATGTTGCTGAATACAGACTTAGTTGGTCCTGATGTGTAAATTTGAGTTACATTTAATATTTTAACTTTTTAAAGTCTGCAGGCATTCATAAACTGGACTATAAGAACTCTGAGATCCTATCCACCTGTAAGTTTAATATTCTAAGTTTCAGTTGCCTTTTGAAATTTGAATTTGCATTCTAACCCTTCTTACCAGGGAAATAGCCTGTAGCTTTTACATTTTTTTATGGAGTACCCACAACAGTATTTGTAGGAAGGCAATGGCACCCCACCCCAGTACTCTTGCCTGGAAAACCCCATGGATGGAGGAGCCTGGTAGGCTCCAGTCCGTGGGATCGCTAAGAGTCGGACACGACTGAGTGACTTCACTTTTACTTTTCACTTTCATGCATTGGAGAAGGAAATGGCAACCCACTCCAGTGTTCTTGCCTGGAGAATCCCAGGGACGGAGGAGCCTGGTGGGCTGCTGTCTATGGGATCGCACAGAGTCGGACACGACTGAAGCGACTTAGCAGCAGCAGCAGCAGCAAACAACAATAATGTTTATGACATTGTGGTGTATAGTGTGGTAGTTGCTCAGCTTTGCAACCTCATGGACTGTATATCCCATCAGGCCCCTCTGTCCATGTAATTCTCCAGGCAAGAATACTAGAGTGGGTAGTCATTCCTTCTCCAGGGAATCTTTCAGACCCAGGGATTGAACTCAGGTCTCCTGCATTGCACACAGATTCTTTACTGCCCGAGTCACCAGGGAAGCCATGGTATATAGTGAGGTCACAAAAAAGAATTAGATATCTTGTCTGCCCTCGAGGAGCTTACTATCCATATAGCTAAAGTAGAGAGGTGAGCAGGTAATTCCTTTATTTCAAAGGATAAGGAGGAGTGAGGTTAGGAAGTGGGCTAAAGATGCTCCCAGTGGGAGGAATTTTGAAAGTGCCCAAGTAAAACCTGAGAAACAAGAATGTGCAGTGCCTGCAGAAATTGCAGGTGGTTAAATATTCTTGGGGAGAAGGATGGCGAGTGATTGGGTGCTATGGTTAGGAGAGGCCACATAATTAAGGACTCTATTTGGCATGCTAAGGAACTTGGACTTTATCCTGGAGGCAAGGATAAGTCAAATGAGGACTCCAATGAGGAATGTGACAAGATAAAGTATGGGTTTACAATTAATCTGAGGATCAGGTGGACGTGTGTTCAGACTATTAGAGGCACGTAGGGTAACTGGAGGGCTTCCCAGGTGGCACTAGTAGCAAAGAACCCGCCTGCCAGTGCAGGAGACGTAACAGACTTGGGTTCAATCCCTGGGTAGGGAAGAACCCCAGGAGGAGGGGAATGGCCACCCACTCCACTATTCTTGAGAATCCCATGGACAGAGGAACCTGACGGGCTTCGGTTCATAGGATCACAAAGAGCCGGACACAACTTCTCACACACACGCAGAGCAATTGAAAGAGTGTTACAGTAATCCTGGCAGGAGTCATGCTGCCCTGGGCCCAGCAAGGACAGGGGGCTCTCAGAGGCAGGGATTAAGCCCAGATATACTGAGAAGGCAGAACTGTCTAAATGTGGTGAAGGTAAACACCCCAGGAAACTGCTTGGTCTGGAGAGGGATCGAGCAGATAGTTTAGTAACGTTTTCCGGGTAGTGTTTTCTTGCTTAGTCAGGTGTGAAACCCACCAGTGCAGAGTGTCCCTCAAAGGAAAGAGAAGAGAGAGGATGGCAGGAGAGGGCCAAGGGACGCCTTTGGTTAAAAATCAGAGCTATGACTGTTCACCTGCCAAAGAAAGAGAACCAGCAGGGAGGGAGAAGCTGGGGGAGTTGAGATCGTAGCCTTTATCTAGCAGAGAAATGACTCTCAGTGGGAGCAGGATCTCGGTTCTGAGATCAGAACTGAAGAAGAAAGTGTAGGAACATAAGACACAGACAGGTAGAGAGGGAGGGAAAGGGACAAGGCTGAAGAAATTCTTCCTTCTCCCCTTTCACCACCACTGTCTCTGCCCCAGACCTGTCCGTCTCAAGCAGGTGATGAGATAGGGCTGGTGAGAGAAAGATAAAGAAAGATCAAGAGCCCTATTCAGGGAAGAAGCTGTGTGTTTGTTCTGGTACTAATGGGCACGCTGAGTTATTTTCTTCCCAGCATGGTTGCCAGACTTAGCAAATAAAAATACTACAAGACACCCAGTTAAATTTGAATTTCAGATAAGTAATGGACATCTTTTTAGTATGTCTCATGCAATATTTGGATACACAAACTTATTGAAAGTTATTCTCAATACTAACTTTTTAAAATTATTCATTGGTTTTATAAAATTTAACTGGGCATTCTGTGTATTACCTGATAACCCTATCTAAGAGCTTGAAAAATAAGATGTGAGGCTGATGACCTAACACTTAAAGTTAAGGTTGAGGTTCACTATGAAAGTCCTCTTCACTAGTTAATATTTGCTTTATAAGCATGACTCAGTGTCAGCAGCAGACAAACACATGCTCACAATGCAACAATAACTACAGACAAGACTGGTTAGCATGTGACTGCTAAGCTGTTTCTTTCCCACCTGCTCCTGATCCATTTCCAGAAACATCCCTCTTTAACTCTAGGAATCAGTGTTTCCTAACAAGTGAATCATCTGTTAGGCTTCTGTTATCCAAATCTGAAAAATATTAATCATTTCTTTTATGCTACCCTAAACTAGCTACCCTGACAGTAGCTAAAAGGAGGGTAACAACTGTCCAGGTTTGCCCAGAGGTGCAGTTTTCCAGGATTGAGGATTTTCCTTTTTTATATATATTTATTTTTATTTATTTACTTGGCTGCACTGGGTCTTTGTTGCAGCATGCAGACTCTTAGCTATGGCATGTGGGATCCAATTCCCTGACCAGGGGTTAAACCTTGGCCACCTGCATTGGGAGTGAGGAATCTTAGCCACTGGACAATCAGGGAAGTCCTGGATTTTCCAATTTAACACTGGAAATATCCCAGGCCAAGCAGGATCTACCTTGACCATGGTAGATACCTTTAAGCCAGTGATGTGTCCATGTTGATTATGAAACTTTCATTCTCATAGAAGAATTATAATTTTTCTGTTCCAAAAATGTTATCATCATCATGTAAATTCTCTTTTGTATAAAAAGTAAGAATTTATAAGAAGAAAGTTACATTTTTATATATTATGCCACATTACATTTTGTAATGTCATAAGAACTGTCCTACTGTTCTTAGGACATTCTTACTGAAAAACTATGTCAATTGTAAGATTATATTTATTTCCATGTCCATTAGTTGTGCCATTTTTAAATGACTGGACCAAGGAAAGAGTTGATCCTTATACATAGGTTGACTTCATCCCTTATATACCAATTTGGAGATATCCTGTGATTCACAAATAATACAGGATGACAAAATACATACATACGTGTGTGTGTGTACGTATGTATATATTTGTGTACCAAATGCAGAATAAAAATGACTGGCTACCTGTCTTACTTTCAGAGCTCAAAAATATTAGTTTTGTCCCTTGAAGTAAATTAATCTCAAGTTCAAGGAAACTTGCATTCCATTGGTTCAAACATATCTTTACTCAGGGCAAAATGAAGACAATATAATTTTGGAGTCATGTTTAGATCAATTGATGCTTTTGAACTGTCGTGTTGGAAAAGACTCTTGAGAGTCCCTTGGACTGCAAGGAGATCCATCCAGTCCATTCTGAAGGAGATCAGCCCTGGAATTTCTTTGGAAGGAATGATGCTAAAGCTGAAACTCCAGTATTTTGGCCACCTCATGCGAAGAGTTGACTCATTGGAGAAGACTCTGATGCTGGGAGGGATTGGGGGCAGGAGGAGAAGGGGACGACAGAGGATGAGATGGCTGGATGGCATCACTGACTTGATGGATGTGAGTCTGAGTGACCTCCGGGAGCTGGTGACAGGGAGGCCTGGCGTGCTGCAGTTCATGGGGTCGCAAAGAGTTGGACACGACTGAGCAACTGATCTGATCTGATTAGATCAATTAAACCTTTATTATGATGGCACTGTTAAGGTCCTGATTTACAGTTGTCAAAGAAGCTAGCTGCCAAACCAATACCAATTATCCTCATCTTACTTAATAACAAAACTTTGATTTTATTCCAAGTAGCAATATGACCAGCTAAAGAAGTCCTTTCACAGCCCCCAACAAAGCCAGACATGGAATTCAGAAAGGATCCTTAATAGACGAACAGTCAGCTTGCTTGCACCCTTCTTACTTTCTCTTCTTCCTTCTGCTTCCTGTCTGGAACTCAGACACAGTGGCCAGAGCTTCAGCAGCCATCTTGGACCCTGAGAAAACCTTGAAGATGGAAGCCGGCTATAAAAGGCAGAGTAGGAGTATAGGAACAAACTGGGTCTCGGATGACTCTGGCATTCCCCTATGATATCTCAAGTATCCATCCTCAAAGTTCTTTTACTTAAGAGAAAAGCAGTTAAAGGATTTGATTTTTTTGGACTTCTCTGGTGGTCCAGTGGTTAAAAATCTGCCTGCTTATGCAAAGGATACAGGTTCTATTCCTGGTCCAAGAAAATTCCACAGGCCACGAAGCAACTAAGCCATTGCACCACAACTACTGAGCCTGTGGGCCTGGAGCCCAGGCTCTGCAACAAGAGTTGCCGCAGCAATGAGAAGCCCACGGATCACAACTATGCTAAGTCGCTTCAGTCGTGTCCGACTCTGTGCGACCCCATAGACGGCAGCCCACCAGGCTTCCCCGTCCCTGGGATTCTCCAGGCAAGAACACTGGAGTGGGTTGCCATTTCCTTCTCCAATGCATGAAAGTGAAAAGAGAAAGTGAAGTCGCTCAGTCATGTCTGACTCTTAGCGATCCTATGGACTGCAGCCTACCAGGCTCCTCCATCCATGGGATTTTCCAGGCGAGAGTACTGGAGTGGAGTGCCATTGCCTTCTCCATGGATCACAACTAGAGAGTAGCTTCTGCGCAAACACAGCAATGAAGCTTCAGCGGAACCAAAAATAATTTTTTAAAAAAAGAATTTGTTATTTTTGTTGGTTGTTACTAGCTGCTAAATGTTAATCCCATCTGATACAACTGTTATATAAGAATATGACTAAAGGTGATGAAACCCCATTTGCAGAAGAGACTGGTGGCCTACAATCCATGGGATCAAAAAAGAGTCAGATACCACTTAGCAACTAAACAACAATAACAAATTGTCTGGATTAGTAATAACAGTAAAACTCATCAAGTGCTTGCTATGTGCCAGTTTCTAGAATACTTACTAAACATTATTTCATTTAATCCTCATAAGAACTCTGTGGAGTATCATATACACTCCATTCTTCACATGAAGAAACTGAGCTCAGAAACATTAAGTAACTTACCTAAGATGAGGAACTAGAAAGTGGAGCTGCTAGGACTCAATCTGAGACAGGCTGACAAGAGATCTCCAGCTCTACATTTCCCAAAGGTGAAAGGAATGCAATCCAGGTAACAGAAAGTGAAGAAGATTTTATAATTTTCAATAGATCAGTTATTTATTTATTATTATTACTGAACATTTATCTTGAGCTTTGATCTTTAATAGAAGCTGATTATGGAGAAATGAATTACATCTTTTAAAAGAATCTACTAAACATTTCCATACATCTGTTTAATTAATGTAAGGAAATGATGAAACAGGGAAGGTTTTCCTTCAGAGCCCTCACAATCCTCATCCATCCTTTCCTTACCTCTAATTATTGGTTGGGCTGTTGCTGGATTATGCAATTCCAGAGAGCTCTGTTCATGTCCATAGTCACCACTGACATATATTTATTACTATGATTTTCTGGCATGTGGCAATAAATGTCTTGAGAAAGAATATTTTATAATAACTTGCACATGGACACTATATTAACTCAGATCAAAACTGGTTGTGTGCTGCTCCAAGCACCCTAACTTACGATCTCCCACCCAAAGCACCCCCAAAAGCACCCCAACAGCCTCAGTTCTAGTCATGAACTAACCTTCACCCAATGAGCAATGTCCCAGAGAGCTGCCAGTGTCTTGGACTTTAATCTTCTCATCTCCGTTCAAGGTCCTTTAGCTGTCAAGACAATAAACCCCATAAGATAAGGTATGATAGAAATGGAAATCAGTCTTTGTTCTTGGTTTCCTTTCAAGTTGCGCTTGGACACACAAACTCTTAATTCATAGACGTGTGTATGTATGTGTGTGTGAGAGACAAAAAGGAGAAGGAAGAAGGAAAGGGAATCAACAAGCCAGGAGAGGGAGGAGGAGAGAAAGAGAGGAATAAATTTTAGTAAAGTAATAGCCAATTAAAAATACAGTCTCTTACTATAACCCCTAACCCATCTCTATTTTCTCCCCCAGATGAAATTTTTTTAATACTTACACTTTTTTCTGGTATTTACCTCCATGTTTGTAAATAATCCACTTATACTGGTATGTCTTATTTATCAAGTTCAAATGTATTTATTAATATCCTGCTTTGGTAAATGGGATTTACATCTCTTATACCACCAATCCCTCTTCCCTTACATCTGCCACTCTCCCAACATAGTTATACCACAATTTTAAGTTAAATCGATATTCAGTGTTTATATTTTTATGACTATGTCAGTGTTGACACTTCAGAATCATGTTTTTTCCTGTTAAACACCATTTTCCCCAGCATTAATAATTGCCTTATTTTGTCATTTATTAACATTAATATTGGTAGCTTCCTAATGTCTCAAGAGTCTTTGATACATTGTTCATCTTATCTCTCAAATATCAGTATTTTCAAGTACTCAAACATGTAAGATAATGTTTCTTTTTTTAAAAAAAAGTTTATTTATTTATTTATGACTGTGCTGGGTCTTTGTTGCTGTACATGAGCTTTTTTCTAGCTGCTGCAAGCAGGGGCTAGTCTCCAGTTGCAGTGGGCTTCTCACTGCAGTGGTTTGTCTTGCTGCAGAGCATGGGTTCTAGGGTCCCCAGCTTCAGTAGTTATGGCTCAAGGGCTTAGTTGCTTCAAGACACATGGGATGTTTCTGGGCTGGGGATCGAACCAGTGTTCCCTGCATTGCAAGGCAGATTCTTAACCACTGGGCCACAACAGAAGCCCTCTCGGGAGGCTCCCCCATCGTCTTGCTCTAATCTTGATTTGTTGTTGGGTATGAGAGGGTTGGATGGCATCACCGACTCAATGGACATGAGTTTGAGTGAACTCCGGGAGTTGGTGATGGACAGGAAGGCCTGGCATGCTGCAGTCCACAGGGTCGCAGAGTCAGACACAAGTGAGTGACTGAACTGAACTGATGTTACACAGCTGTCATACAGGGTGACCTTTTGCTATTGGCCAGTTCCTTTGTCTCCTACTTGTGTTGGCTCCCTTCCTTCCTGTAGCCCCTGAAGTTTGTTGTCCTGGATACTCTCTCATGTTGAAGTACCTTCTCCAGTAGTTTCCTACAAAAGTTATGTTTGAATTCTCAGGTATCTGTAAATGTCTTTATCTACCCTCACTGTGCTCACGCTCAGTCGCTTAGCTGTGTCTGACTCTTTGTGACGCCATGGACTGTAACCCACCAGACTCTTCAGTCCATGGGATTCACCAGGCAAGAACACTGGAGTGGGTTGCCATGCCCTCTTTCAAGGTATCGTCCCAACCCAGGATCATATCTGTGTCTCCTGTGTCTCTTGCATCTCCTGCATTGCAGGCGGATTCTTTACCACTGAGCTACTGGGGAGCCCATCTACCCTCATACTTGATTATCAATTTGTCTGTGTGGAAATCACTGTCTCACAAATGTTTGAAGAATGGCTTCCTTGTCCTTAGGATGCTGGATAGCTGCTAACAAGTCTGATGCCATAAGGTTCTAATTCTCTTGCATGTAAAAACACTTAAAAAAAAAAAAAAAAGACACTTTCATGATTCCTTCATGCCTGGTGTTCTGAAATTTTATGACTATATGCCTTGGTTTGTATCTTTCTTCATTTTTGTTGCTAATATTCAACAGGATTCTTTCAATCTGAAGACTCCTGGCCTAAATTCTGGGAAACTTGCTTATTCTCTTTTTCCTGAACTCTTTCTTCAGATATTCTCCTAGATTGATCTTTATGATCTATTACATTTTTTTAATGAAGCTTTTTTTTTTCTTTGATATTTTGTAATTTTTTTTTTTCTGGTAGATTTTCTTAAACTCATTGTTCATCTCTTCTGTCAAAGATTTTATCTACCATATAGTTAAATTTCTAAGAGCTCTTCTTCGCCACTTTTCATTTCATCCTGTTTTTGTTTTTTAGAGATGCTATATTTAGGGGGAGGTTAGGTATGCACTGTTAAGTCACTTCAGTCGTGTCCGACTCTGTGCAACCCCATAGACGGCAGCCTACCAGGCTCCCCCGTCCCTGGGATTCTCCAGGCAAGAACACTGGAGTGGGTTGCCATTTCCTTCTCCAATGCATGAAAGTGAGAAGGGAAAGTGAAGTTGCTCAGTCGTGCCCGACTCTTAGAGACCCCATAGGCTGCAGCCTACCAGGCTCCTCTGACCATGGGATTTTCTAGACAAGAGTACTGGAGTGGGTTGTCATTGCCTTCTCCAAGGTATGCACTAGGCTGCTTATATTTGGGCATCAGGTCAGGAAGGGATGGTTGGCAGCCTTCATTGGAGAAATATGAGGAACTAAGGTACTAACACACTTTCTAAGATCACCAGGAATTATATAGTATCAGAATTCCTACTTCTCAAAGTGGGTTCAGGACTGTCCTTATTTAGCTAATGGAGCAACACTTTTAAAATCCAGATACAACTGAAAAGTGTGGTTTAGGTTACAGAAGATATTAGACAATCTAAGGGACCAAGAATGATTTCTAACCAGACAACTTTCTTATTTTGAGTGTATTAAGCTCTCACCCATACTAAAAGATCAATTTAAACTTTATTTTTGTCTTCTAATTTTCTGGCTACAGGTTCAGAAGTAACTTGGGCTGCTTTAGAGATAATAGATCCTTGCTCAGCTTTTTCTATTTTGATACTATGCACAGTAATAATTGATATCCACAAACTTTATCACACAGAATTACTTCCCTCAGTTTCTTTGTTTATGACTCTTTCTCTTTACTGAGCTAAATTTACACTTTGCAGTTCTTTTCATTTTTTTGTTTGTTTTTTAAATCTTTTCTGAAAGACCGATCAAGTAGCCAAAATCTATGCATCTTCTTCAGCTGTCAAATGAGCCTCAAATTCATCTCTCTCTCTTTTTGTTTACCCCCAAAAGGATCCAACTGTATTAATTTCCCTTCATGAAGTTCTACAACAGTTTGGGTGAGGACAAATATCACAGCCTCACCCCTCCCTTCAGCTGGTTGGCCCACATTTCTTTAGAGGTGGAATTGCATTTGATATGAAACCTGGAACGCTGTTGAAGAAGAAGGGAGAAGCAGTCCAGCCCTTTCTTTTGAAGGCAGCAGAAGCTGGCGTGTACTGATGTACAGACCCAGATTTTAGACCTGTCTCAGCAGTGGCTGCGCCATTTCCTCTCTCTCAGAGTCACTGCCCTGAGTCACTGCTTAGCTGTTGCTAGGTGCTTGTTTTCTAAGTAGTAACACACTCCGCCCCCACTTCTCCACACACAGAGTTCTGGGGAATTGCCCCAATTTTCAGCTCTGCTAAGGTGGTTTGTGACTCATCCTCTTTTCTCTCTAATGACCTTTTAAAGTAACAAGAATAATCTCTGTTTTTATTTTATTATTTTTTGGTCATTTCTCTTGTAGGGCTCCAATTTATTTGAACATAGGTGTGATGAAGTCTAAAATCAATAACTATGTTTTGCATACCATTTATATAAAATTGGCTTTCTCTTCTGCTTCCTAGATAAAATGTTTTATTTCCATTGGGGGGAAAAGAGCAGGAGGATCTTACTTCCTGTGGGACTATGGACGACATTTTCCCATTAAATGCTATCAGTAATTGTCCAAAATAAAATATAGAACTGCAATCTTAGGCATTCTATTAAGGGTCTGTTTATTCAAAACTTTATTTACAGTATGTCTCCTAGAATGACAAAGATTACCAGTGCAAGCAAAATTCCAACATTCAATTTGTACATTATACTGCAATCTCAAGTGATTTTTAAAAAAAGATATCTTAACCCCAGTATCTTTGTTTTATTTTATTGTTACACTTTAAAACTGTTATCATAACTAAATCTCCTCACCTTTGAATAAACTTACTGGCTAACATTTTCTATTAGAGCTCTTGGCATACTTTTTAGCATTTTAACCTTCCATAAAGTGGAGAAACCTTAGTGAATGGGCCATAGAAAACATCTTTGTGTATGTACTTAACTCCCATCACCAGCCCTGGAGCCAACAGGATTAGAGAATTTTAAGCAGCTCAATTTTGCTGGAACATAAGGTGTGAAGGTGGGAATGGCAGAAGATGATGTAGGAGAGTGTTAAGGAGCTTACATTTTGTTATTTTAGAGTTTGTCGTAGGTCTGGAGAAAAAGGCTGGGCACAATCTAATTTTAGGTAGTTTAAAATCTAATTTAGAGCAAGTCTCCTAAATTTAAAAAACTATATTTTAAGCAATTCAGAGGAAAGAGTATAAGGCTCCAATATAATTCAAGAGGGTTTAAAACTCCAGAAATATTTCTCACTATATAGTTCAAATGGTCCTGGTAATCGCAGTGAGTAGATGCTGCCCACTGTAGTGTTATTGGTTTAGTATATTCATGAGTGGGTGAAAGGGGAGATAGCAAAAGAATAAATAAGATTCACACTGAATTTTTTTTGTAATTTCACATTTAAATTGTATGTGTATATATTTATTTTTATATATAAAATTTTGTGTATAAATTTATATATATATATGATATTATACGCACACATGCATGTGTATATATGTCTATATAGTGGGAAAAAAAGCATATAACTCTGGAATAGGCTTCCCAGGTGGCGCTAGTAGTAAAGAATCCACCAGCCAATGCAGGAGACATAAGAGATGCAGGTTCAGTCCTTGAATCGGGAAGATCCTCTGGAGAAGGACATGGCAACCCACTCCAGTATTCTTGCCTGGAGAGTCCCATGGACAGAGAAGCCTGGTAGGCTACAGTCCACGGGGTTGCAAATAGTCAGATACAACGGAAGCAACTTAGCACACACGCACTCATGGACAGTGTCAGATGGCAGAACTATGCCTAAAGAATAAACTGAGATTATATTTTAAATACCATACATAGCAAGCTGTTTCTTTTTTCCTTTCTGCTTACTTCCTTTCCTCCCCCACACCTTCCCTTCTTCCTTTTTTTTTTTTTTATATTTGACCAAGAAGGAAAAAAAAATGAAAGAGAAAGAAAGGAAGAAAAAGCAGAGAGAGAGAAAAGAAGAGAAGAAAGGAAGGAGGGGAGGAGGAGAAAAGAGAAAGAAAGGAGAAGCCCAAGTTCCAGCTCCAGGGGCTAGCATCTGCATGTGGGAGTCCCAGCCAAGTCTGCCATGGTTCACGCATGTTTCATGAGTGTTTCCAGTTGGTCATTGTTGCAAGGTGCCAATAAGACATTACTAAGCCCAAGTCATTTTTATATAACCTATGTACTAGGAGTAAGATGGTGTCTATGACACAGTAAAAACTCTACCTAGAACCTGGATGAGACACACATAATAGCATTTGCTTAAGACAGTTTTAGAAACCATATAATTTAATTATAGGGTTTCCCTGATGGCTCACTGGTAAAAAATCTGCCTGCCAATGCAGGAGATGCAGGTTTGATCCCTGGGTCGGGAAGATCCCTTGGAGAAGGAAATGGCAACACATTCCAGTATTCTTGCCTGGGCAATCCCAGGGACAGAGGAGGCTGGTGGGCTACAGTCCATAGGATCGCAAAAGAGTTGGACATGACTTATAGACTAAACAACAACAATTTAATTACCCTGGAGTTTCAAGTGGGCATGATTTAAGTAAGAAGAGCAGCAGCAAATCTTGGTTTTATGAGATCAGAAATGTATTCAGTTTGGGAGACACTATTGAAGACAAAGTAAAAACCAACAAATTCAAATTGTCTGTGGTCCTTCCTGAGGAGGATTTATGCAAGCAAAGGACCCTAAAGCTACCTTTGCTCCAATAAGGGACTTTCTCTGATGTGGCAGGATTATATTCAGGGCAATCACAAAACCATCTCCAGCACCCAAATACATGTACTTTGCAGGACTCAAGAAGCAACACACTTTGCCTACATTTTAAAGAACATGAAAAAATGAGTGACAATTATGTCTATTCTCTCCAGATGGCTATATAACTGGAACCACTCTAGATGCATAGGAGAGAAGTTAAGTCATTGCACGCAGCGGATGCCTTAGCGCAATATGGCCAAATTTGTTCACAGAACTAGTTGAGAAAGACCACCCTAGCTTCCTGTCATCTGGTATTCTCTACTGAAAATATTTCACTGGAAGTTACACAATAAAACATATAAGATATATATGTCAGAGTGTATATTTTTACTACCCTTTAAAGCCAGGTTCTACAAGACCGAGTCATCACTTTAGACTATGACCCCAGAAACAGGGCTTACTCAGAGTGGACATGGACAGGCAGATAAGATTCTCTGGTTGTTATCAGAGGAGTAATATAAATCATTAGGACCAAGAGGTGAAGATGAGGTCATCAACAGGAAATGAGGAAAAACATCAGAAACCATAGTGGTCAGAAACAGGTATCAAATCTAAATATGGAGGAAATGTCATAACCCTGCTTTTAACTGGTGCTGCCTACATGATACAAACACAAGCTTGATGAGATGGGCCCAAAGTGAGACCCATTAGCGTGCTAATGATATAAAGAAGGCACACTTATCATTTTTTATGCTATTCTAATATTTTCTCTCCAGGGAGAACAAAATTTTTGGTGGACAATCATGAAATGAATATTAGTTTAAAAAAATATAGCAATAATGAAAGGAGAGGTTGAAAACGTGTCCACAATCTACATGCAATAAAGTTTCCTCACTGAAGTAAATTCCATATCAGTTGTGTGATAAATAGTTATAGGTATTAGCTATACCTATGGGAGGAGACATTTAGGAAGGATTCCCAGAAAAGGTGTGCATGAGATGAATCTCAGAGATGCACAGAACAGTACAGGTAGACGAGGCAGGGTAAGGAAGGCCAAGAAATGTGAACAAGAACTTCCTTATGTATTTGTGGTGCTTGAGGGACTGCGAACTATGGATTCAGAGCAGGAGTAAAATAAAGATTACATCACATTCAGAAGAGATAAGAGGATTATGCTACAAATTTCTTAAATGGTTGATCCCAAGGAAGATTTTAAATTGGATTATTAAAGATTGCTTCATGCCCTTCTAGTTTCCAGCATGGATTAACTTGAAAAGATCAATACATCCTAAACTCATCTCTCCAAATCCCATGAATACCATTCATTACTGGCAGTAGAGAAATGTGTCTGTGGGCTTAAAAGTGGGGGAGAGGAGGGAAAGAGAAGAGGGGAACTGGCTGAAGGGCTGCAATGAATTTAGTATAACTTAACCTGCAATGCGAAGGCTATGGCAATAGGAGATGTTAAAGCCCGATGATTAAGGACACAAAGAGGGAAAAAAAAATGTTTTAAAAATGTTAGATCAAGTATTGGGCTTCCCAGGTGACTCGGTGATAAAGAAACTGCCTGCCAATGCAGAAGACGCAGGTTCGATCCCTGGGTTGGGAAAATCCCCTGGAGAAGGAAATGGCAACCCACTCTAGTATTCTTGCCTGGGAAACCCCATGAACAGAGGAGCCTGACAGGCTACAGGCCATGGGGACATGACCTAGCAACTAAATAACAAAGATGAAGAGGTACAGGAATTGAAGGCAAAATATAGTACCAAAATATGAATGTCAGGATACTAACAGCAAATGTGAACAGTTTGGGGTTAAATCAGAGGAAAGGGATAGAAATATGATTAATGGGAGAAAACAGGAAGTAAGTCCTGAGTTGTTGTTCGGTTGCTCAGTCATGTCCAACTCTCTGGGACCCCCTGGCCTGCAGCATGCCAGGCTTCCCTGTCCTTCACTGTCTCCTGGAGCTTGCTCAAACTCATGTCCATTGAGTCTATGATGCCGTCCAATCATCTCATCCTCTGTTGCTCCCTTCTCCTACCGCACATGAGAATGGGTTAGAAGTGCAGATCCCCGGTTCTTGCCCCAGATGTATGGAATCAGAAACGCCCACCAGGTGACACTGGACCAATTAAAGTTTCAGAAACACTTCCTGGAATGTCAGCTAGAGTTATCAGCTTGCTTTAATGGAAGTAGGGAACTCAGCCTAATTTCAGGGCCCAGTTTCTGTCTTGACTGTTAGATATTAAAGGTTTTTTCTTTAAAAAAGCTACCCCCAGTTTTTGCATTGCATTTTAGATTTCAGGGATCAGTCACAAACTGTTTTGTTAAAAAGATCTGCCGCAGAGAATGTCATTTTTTTCTAACCACTGAGAGTTCCAATGAGCTTTTTATAGCACTGAAAATAAAAGACCTAAAAAGAGAAAACTTAGTGAACTTGCTGCTGACTCATTTGTACCAACCGATACAATTTATGAACCATCATCAATTTTCACTCTAGCTATAATATAGTGACTCTAGGCAATTATTTACAACAATGCTTCACAGAACTTTAACACTTAGTCAAGCACAAAGGTTCCTATTGTGTATTTCATAATAGATAACATCAGGTTCCATGGCACGTCCTCTTCATTTTGGGGACAGGAGCTTAGAGAACAGAAAGTACTCTGTAAAACAAAATGTAATCTATTTTAGGACATTTATTCCTACCCTAGGAAATCCAATGAGCAAAAGGTAATTTACTTGATGAAAAAAGTAAATAATTTTCTTCTCAATGGGTTTATGAGTCAGAGTCTAGTTATGAGACAGAAACCACACCAATTATTTAAACAGAAAAAGTTCAATATAAATAATTGTTAAATAATAAAAGGTAGTCATCTACTAAACTGAGTAAAAAGAGTCCAGAAATGTCGGATGCAAAAAAATAAAATAAAGCTAATATCTGTAAGCTGTGAAAACCAACCAGTCCATTCTGAAGGAGATCAATCCTGGAATTTCTTTGGAAGGAATGATGCTAAAGCTGAAACTCCAGTATTTTGGCCACCTCATGCGAAGAGTTGACTCATTGGAGAAGACTCTGATACTGGGAGGGATTGAGGGCAGGAGGAGAAGGGGACGACAGAGGATGAGATGGCTGGATGGCATCACTGACTTGATGGATGTGAGTCTGAGTGACCTCTGGGAGTTGGTGATGGACAGGGAGGCCTGGCGTGCTGCGGTTCATGGAGTCGCAAAGAGTCCAACACGACTGAGCGACTGATCTGATCTGATCTGATCTGACCAAGAGATTTCCCCCTACCCCCACTGCCACCACCCCAGGCTAGGATTTGAGCCTTTTCAGAGAGAAAGGAGCTACTATAGTAACACAGCCCGCCATGCAGCCCAAGAAGTGGTCTGAGTACAGGCTGGCACTGGTCTGTGGAAGGAGCCCACCATTGCTGGAGGTGGTGAGAGGCTGGAAGTGATACATCATTTGCCAGAATGTGAAGGCAGGTCAGAGCAGAGCTGTTCAGGCATGTGGTAGGGAGATCATGGCCTCAAGATATGACTGAGCTCCTCTGCACAGTAGTCTAGGAAGGAAAGGAAGGGAAGTGTCGTACTGAGGCTATTGCCTAGAGGGGCACACTAGTGCCCCCTACTGGCAAAGTCTAATATTCCCTTTGTTGTTGTTCAGTCACTAAGTCATGTCTGACTCTTTGTGACCCCCTGGCGGTCACTGTACCCCATAGGGTCCTCTATCCATCAAATTCTCCAGGCAAGAATACTGGAGTGGGTAGCCTTTCTCTTCTCCAGGGGATCTCCCCAACCCAGGGATCGAACCTGGGTCTCCCACATTGCAGGCAGATTCTTTACCATCTGAGCCATCAAGTAATGAGCCTCAAGGAATTTCCTGGATCCCAGATAAAGTATTCTTTGCCTCTATGTGTGGTAGCAACCCAACTTCCCCTGAGGAATTGAGATCACTTATACCAGGCAGTTGAGTGCCTTTTTTTCTTCCTTTCACCTTTGAATGACAAGGTGGAAATCTTATCTTTCAGTCCAATGGGACCATTATTTTGTCTTCTGGTGGAATCATTATTTCCTGAGAACTAAGACTCCCAAACCAGTGGAGCTCAAAACTGCTAGCACAGGAAGCAAAGATTCTGTAAGTGGGTTATTAGGCAGACCAGAAAGAGAGGCTGCTCCTACTTCTACCTCTTGGTCTCTACTGCCATGTAGGGGAGTAGAGAGTACCATACAAGTCTCGGATTCAAAATATTTGCGTAAGTGTATTCCCTAAGACAGACTCCTTATCTTCAAGGTAATTTTTCCTCCCAAACTGGAGCTATAATTGAATTTTTGTTGGATTGGCCAAAAAGTTCATTCAGATTTTTCCATAACATCCTAAGAAAAAACCCATACAAACTTTTTGGCCAGCCCAATACGTGTACTAATCAGTTAGGCCAACTGCTTCTAGGCCTCTGGCTTCATACATTTTCCTAAAAGAGAGGACTTTTTTATTGTTTGTTTTTAGAGCAAAAAGTGAAAATGGCTTAGATCAAGTGTGGCTTGAACCATAGTAGAACATCTGACAAATGCTGTGAAACCTTTAGGGAAATACGGATTAAATGGATGGCCTGGATTAGAAAATAGTTGAACACCCATTTTCAAAAGATTCGCCGGTCAGTGTCACCTGAGAATGTATCAATGTATCTAATGTATCAATGTATCAATCTAATGTATCAATGTATCAATACACGTCTAATGTATCAATACAAAAGAGTATTCTTGGCCCACTACTGTATCACGCAGTGGCAAGTGGCATGGATCATGATATGATTGGAATGGATATGATTAGAGATTTATTTCATCAAATCTATGATGAAATAAAATTGGAAGGGATATAGAATAAATTGAATGAGTTAGGATATTAAAATATTTAGACCCTAAATTTGGGACTTAATTTAACAAGATTAAATACTAGTAAGCTCTTGTGGAGTTATACAACCTGATACTGAAGTTAATATAGAAAAATAAACAGCAAGAGTAGCCAGGAAACCCTGAAAAAGGAAGCACTAACCAGGGAACTAGCCCTGCGTGCATACATGCTAAGTCACTTCGGTCATGCCTGACTCTGTGTGATTCCATGCACTGCAGCCCACCAGATTCCTCTGTCCATGGAATTCTCCAGGCAAGAATATTGGAGTGGGTTGCCATGCCCTCCTCCAGAGGATCTTCCCAGCCTAGGGATTGAACCTGTATCTCTTCCACCTCCTGCTTTGGCAGGCAGATTCTTTACCACTAGTGCCACCGGGGAACCCCAGGAACTAGGTCTGCCAACTATTAAAACACAGTGCGTACAAATCCATGATAATTAAAGCAATGTGGTACTGGCACATGAATAGACAAACAAGCCAGTGAAATATAACAGACTAGCCAAAATAAGATCCAAATATTTATGAAAATTTAGTACATGAGAAAGGTACCTATTCAAATCTCTGGGTTAAAGATGGACTTTTTAGTATATGGTGCTGGGATAGCTGGGTAGCTGTTTGTAGAAAGATAAAAGTAGATTAATATCTCACACATAAACAAAAATAAACTCCAAATAAATGAGAAATTTTGCATAAATTTAAAGAAAACATGGAAGTACTAAAGGAAAAATAGATGAAGTCCTCTTCAACCTCCATACAATGTAAGACTTTCTAATCATGACTCAAAATCCAAAAGCAAAAAGAAAATAATAAATTTGACTACATAAATTTTAAAATTTTGTATGACAAGAAAACCATAAAAAAGTCAAAGTATAATTGAAAGTTAGGAGAAATGTTGATACATAATATAGACAAAAGGGCTAATAATCTTAATATGCAACCAATCTTAAAATTGAGGGACAGTAGCTAAAGCAGTGCTTACTAGGATATTTATAGCATTAAATATTTATATGAAAAGGAAGAAAAGTCTCAAATCAATAATGTAAGTTTTGAATTTAGGAACTAGCAAAAGAAGAGAAAAAATAAAACCAAAGCAAAAATATAGGTGATGACTATGACTGAACTTTAATTAGTACACATAATTTTCCAAACAAATGTCTAGGAAAAAAGTGATTCTATAATCCATAGCTCTTATTTTAAAATAATTTAAGTACTTATTTTTGCTTTCTCTTAGTATATAAGCCAGAGTTATAAATGTATAAGACCAATACAAAGGAACATTATTGTCTGAGTTATGTCTCCCCCCCAAATTCTTACACTGAAATCCTATCTCGAGTACCCCAATGTATTTGGAGATAGTGCCTTTCAAGGAGGTTCAAAGTAGAATAAGGCGGGCACTGATCCAACATGACTGCGGTCCTTATAGGAAGAGATTAGGACATAGACACAGTTACAAAGGAAAGACTTCTCCAGGACACAGTGGGAAGATGGATCTCTGCAAGCCAAGGAGAGAGGCTTGGGAAAAAATCAGAGTTGCTGACAAGTTGCAACTTGATCTTGGGCTTCCTAACCTCCAGAAATAAATTTATTTTGTGAGAAATAAATTTCTGTTGTTTAAGCCACTGAGTCTGTGTTACTTTGTTATAACAGCCCTAGAAAATGGATAACAGGATTTTCAATATTTTTACCCCCACATTTGAATACCTGCCTGCTGTATGCTGCTGCTGCTGCTGCTGCTGCTGCTGCTAAGTCGCTTCAGTCGTGTCCGACTCTGTGCGACCACATAGACGGCAGCCCACCAGGCTCCCCCGTCCCTGGGATTCTCCAGGCAAGAACACTGGAGTGGGTTGCCATTTCCTTCTCCAATGCATGAAAGTGAAAAGTGAAAAGGAATTCGCTCAGTCGTGTCCGACTCTTAGCAACCCCATGGACTGCGGCCCACCAGGGTCCTCCATCCATGGGATTTTCCAGGCAAGAGTACTGGGGTGGGGTGCCATTGCCTTCCTCGAAGGCTAAAACAAATCATACCTTTTTTTTTTTTTTTTCACTGTGCTATATAAAACCCCACAATAACATGTGCTGTTGTTCATTCGCTAAGTCATGTCTGACTCTTTGCAACCCCATGGATGGCAACATACCAGGCTCCTATGATCTCCTGGAGTTTGCTCAAATTCATGTCCATTGAGTCAGTGATGCCATTCAGCTGTTTCATCCTCTGCCACCCCTTTCTCCTTCTGCCCTCAATCTTTCCCAGCATCAGTGAGTCGGCTCTTCCCATCAGGTGGCAAAAGTATAACAGCTTCAGCTTCAGCATCAGTCCTTCCAGTGAATATTCAGGACTGATTTCCTTTAAGATTGACTGATTTGATCTCCTTGCAGTCCAAGGGACTCTCAGGAGTCTTCTCCAGCACCACAATTCAAAAGCATCAATTTTTCTGCGCTCAACCTTGTTTATGGTCCAATTCTCACATCCGTACACGACTACTGGAAAAACCATAACAATAACATGTAAATGCAGTTTGCTGCTGCTGCTAATTTACTTCAGTCGTGTCCGACTTAGTGCGACCCCATAGACGGCAGCCCACCAGGCTCCCCCGTCCCTGGGATTCTCCAGGCGAGAACACTGGAGTGAGTTGCCATTTCCTTAGCCATGAACAAATTTTAAAGAAAACTATTTTTTTCTGCTCAGCTGCACTTTCACAAAAAATAAAAAAGCAAATAGTAAATTTTATGCTACATTTAACTGAGAATGTCTCTAAGATCTCCAAATACGTGCTCACTAACAACTGAATACTCACAGATGATAATCTGAGGCCAGGGAACTGACAGCTAGAACTGAGTAGAGACAGGGTCTGTGCATCAGTGGAGCTAGAACCCCAATGATGCTATCTGGGATTTTACTCTTCTTAGCAAAATAGGCGCAACTCTTGTATTTGCAATTGTTCTGAGGAGTAATTACAGGAAATTTCTTTCCAGTACAATGTTTCAAAATTAACACACTGCTTTTTTTTCCACTGAGGAAAAAAAAACCTGTATTATTAGTTGATATATGAAGATATGTTGATAAATGAGAGTTTTGTCTGTTTTCTGCAGTTTGGTACAAGATGTATAATCCGTTCCCATCCCACACATCTACATTACTCAACTCTGTCACTGAATAATTGAAAGTTAGCTCGTACTTAGGCACTTACTGCATCGTCTTCTCATACATTCTTAATATTGTACTTCTAATATGTTGATAATGTACCCCCTTGCATTAGAAATAAATAATCAAAGGTGCTGAACTTTGGGGATACGAGGTTCAGTTTTCCTTTCGTCCATTATATTGAGTTCATGACTTTGATCACTTGGTCCAATGGTCATTTGGGGGAAGCTCTTTCTGGAAATGAATTAATTTTATCAGAAATGAAGAGAGGCAAATTTATAGGGAGACATAGCCATAGTACTTGCTAGGAAAGAATTGCTAACACATAATTATTGCTAAAAACTATATGAAGCTTTCTCAGCCTTGGTCTATAACTTTTACAATTAATAATAAGCAGATTGATTCCATTCATTCATTCACTCAGTCAGTCCATAGAGATTTGCTGAATGCCTACTCTAAGATACTATCTTACACTGAGTTCCCTAGAAGCAAAACCTGAGTTGGAGATTCTCACTGAAGAGAAATGATTAGTTGAGAGTGATCTCAGGACAGTGTGGGTGAGAGAGGCAGGTTAGTACAGGGGATAAACACTTAGCAGGGATGACTGAGCGACTTCACTTTGACTTTTCACTTTCATGCATTGGAGAAGGAAATGGCAACCCACTCCAGTGTTCTTGCCTGGAGAATCCCAGGGACAGGGGAGCCTGGTGAGCTTCCGTCTATGGGGTCGCACAGAGTCGGACACGACTGAAGCGACTTAGCAGCAGCAATCTCATTGGAACACTAGCTTCAGTCCAGTCCTACGGGAAATCCTGGTCTCATTTTGATGGAAGAGGGCCAACTTTGGGGCCTTTTGTTAGTCAATTATTGAATAGGGGCTGTATTCCCCAGGGTGTGGCTGCTCCAGGCTCCTGATCCTCTGAATGGAAGACAGCAGTTCTCCTGGGTCAAGGACAGCTTGAGTCACTAACAAGAGGTACTCAGAAGTGCTAGGGGATGGACAGATCAGCCAGATCAAACCGGGAGATGGCACAAGGTGGCAGGGTGGGGTGGGGAGGGGATACCAACTTTGTCCAGCAGATATGATCTTGACTTGTTAAATTTTTAAATTTTTGAAAATGCAGTAATATAAAGCACCTTAGAGATAAGATAACATTACCCCTCATTTTTCATGTAAAGAGAACTGAGGTTCAAAGACAGTCTTAAAAGTACTCGACTTGGCATAACACAGATTAAAGCACAATTTGACTTTCAGCAGTTCAACTTTCATTATATCCCAGTTCCTAATTCCAGAAATGTTTCTTTTGATTAATATATAGATAGCAGAAAACTCCCTGAAGGAAGAAATCGTAATCTGCTCCAGTATTCTTGCCTGGAGAATTCCATGGATGGAAGAGCCTGGAGGGGCAACAGTCCATGGGGTTGCACAGAGTCGGACACAGCTGAGCAACTGAGCATGCATGCAGCAGAAAGCATCTCTAATCTTTTTCTTTCAGAGAATGAAAGGACTTGGTATACATTTTGGAGCAAAATGAATCTTGTTTGTAATGGGAAAGAATTAACTGCCCAAGAACAAATAATTAGACTTCTCCTGCTTGCAATGAGTTTTAAGAAGAGTTCAACATCCAAATTTAGATGAAAATGAAAAAAATAAAAAGGTAACCTCAAACTGGAGATAAGAATAAGAAACAAAAGATCAATTTCTTCCTATCACAACTGATGAGGCAGAAAAACCCCCGGCTGGAATAATGCCTAGAAATGAAAGAGCAGAAAGAGATGCCTCACCGTTGGATATTTTTTAACAGCACTGAGTATTTTGACCACATTTTATGAGGAAGAATCTTGAAAGAAACTGAGAGTTAGGCTTCTATTTTTGAGTCTTCAGGCTTAACATAGACAAAACCAGGAATTTTCCTCTTTTCTTAAAACATCCTGGCTTTATAAATATATTTATGCTGTCTTTAGGCATTACGTAACTGTACCAAACAGTCAAAATGTGAGGAATAGAAATTCCACTTACTTTATCTGTTTACATCAAGACTTCTTAACCTAAAGTTCTTGGATGCTCAGACTCTCGTGGATAGAATTCAGCAGGTTGTTGTCTTGATGGGTAAAAACTATTTAGATTTTTATTTCCAGAAATGTTGAGCGGAAATTTAGAAAGTTCTCCAGGTATGAATGTTGGCAAAAAATTTTAGTTCCTGTGACATTATAACCAATCGAAATCACAGAGACTTTCAAATCACAGTGAAGTTGTTGCATATATCTCAAAATATCATTTATGCTAATCACTCCCTCAAAAATACTGCAGTATTAGCTCTCAGCCTCCCTGTCCAGACAGTCTTGCAGTGGAGCTGGCCAACTGCAGAGCAATTCTGGGCCTCCATGTGCTGAAGCTATGTAACCTCATAACAGAAATTTAACTCAAACAACTTTAGAGATTTTTGAGAGAACCTTTCCATTCCTTGTTAAGCAAGCAATGAAAACCTTAATTAAAGTTATGAATATATGTTTTTGAGAACATGGATTGTCAGCACTCGAAGCCAAATCACAGTAACTGGAAGTGAACTTGATGTCATTGGACATGTCATTGGACACGTCAAAGGAAGTTTGTCATTCTTATTCATGCTAAGTAACAACAGGCTTCACAGTGATAACTGTTGCAAAAATAAAATTTAAATTTGAGTTGCCTGTATTTTGAATGTATCATTATTTACTGCTACTGCTAAGTCACTTCAGTCGTGTCCGACTCTGTGCGATCCCACAGACAGCAGCCCACTAGGCTCCTTTGTCCCTGGGATTCTCCAGGCAAGAATACTGGAGTGGGTTGCCATTTCCTTCTCCAATGCATGAAAGTGAAAAGTCAAAGTGAAGTCGCTCAGTCGTGTCCGACTCTTAGCGACCCCATGGACTGGAGCCTACCAGGCTCCTCCATCCACGGGATTTTCCAGGCAAGAGATGTTAAGACCACAGGTGAGCTTAAGAGCAATTCAAGGGACAAATGAAAAAAAATGTAAGTGGGTTGATTATCATCTTTGAAGTTTATGCAGATATTTGTATTGGTACTAAATAACTTGTGCGTGGTAAAAATTTGTTGTTGGTATGAGATAAAAATATTCATCATTTTTGCCTAGCAATGACTGGCCCCTGGTAAGTTTCAATAAATATTTTTTTTAATTGAGTGAAAATAAATGTTTTGAATAATACAATTACAAACAAAATCAATTATATTGAAAAAATTAACATTTTTTGACAATGTATGAGCTACATTGTTACAGAACAAAAAATGTTAATTTTTTCTGTTACAGAACAAAAAATGTTAATTTTTTCAATATAATTGATTTTGTTTGTAATTGTATTATTCAAAACATTTATTTTCACTCAATTAAAAAAATATTTATTGAAACTTACCAGGGGCCAGTCATTGCTAGGCAAAAATGATGAATATTTTTATCTCATACCAACAACAAATTTTTACCACGCACAAGTTATTTAGTACCAATACAAATATCTGCATAAACTTCAAAGATGATAATCAACCCACTTACATTTTTTTTCATTTGTCCCTTGAATTGCTCTTAAGCTCACCTGTGGTCTTAACATCAAAGCAGCTTTAATGGTCTCACTTGGCTACACACAGGCAGTTACCCACGCTCAGTTAGACACAAAGTACTCTATCAGATTAAAGAGGGAATGGATTTTATAATTTAAAAATGCAAGCCATATAAGAAATGCTGACTATATTTGAATTTAAATATATAAAATAAAATAAATACATAAAAAATAAATACATTTGAATTAAAACATTATTCTTTTTTTCCCAACTTTAAACTTTTAATTTTGTATTGGAGTATAGCCAATTAACAATGTGGTGGTAGTTTCAGGTGAACAGTGAAGGGACTCAGCCATGCATATGGATGTATCCTATTGCCCCCAAGCTCCTCTCCCGTCCAGACTGCCATATTAACATTGAGTAGAGCTCAATGTCCTACACAACAGAACCTTGTTGGTTATCCATTTTGAATATAGCTGTGTGTACAGGACTTTCCCAAACTCCCTAACTATCCCTTTCCGCTGGCAATCATAATTTCATTTTCTAAGTCTGTGAGTCTCATCCTGTTTTGTAAGCTCACTTGTATAATTTCTTTTTAGATTCCACATATAAGAGATGTCATACGGTAGTCCTACTTCTCTGTCTGACTTACTTCACTCAATATGATACTCTCTAGGTCCCTCCATGTTGCTAAAAATGGCATTATGTCATTCTTTTTAATGACTGATTAATATGCTATTGTATATATGTACCACATCTTTATCCATTCCTCTGTTGATGGACATGTAGGTTGCTTCCACGTCTTGGCTATTGGTAGGGATCCATCGGCTTTATCAGACAGCCTAAGGGGTCCATGATATAAAAGAAAGTTAAGAACCTTTGATTTAGATGTAAGTTGTTATTTATGTATATCATGACACTGAAAAATTGCTTTCACTGGCATTTGCTTCTGTGTTCTGATTTAAATCATTTTATTATTTCCTTAACTCATATGTCCTCCTATTTTTATACCTTTAATGAGGCATATTTTACATATCATAAAATCACTCATTTCAGGTGTATAATTCAATCATGCAATTAGTAGCTTTATGGAGTCAATTTTGGAATACGGAATGAAGCAGGGCAAAGACTAATAGAGTTTTGCCAAGAAAATGCACTGGTCATAGCAAATACCCTCTTCCAACAACACAAGAGAAGACTCTATACATGGACATCACCAGATGGTCAACACGGAAATCAGATCGATTATATTCTTTGCAGCCAAAGATGGAGAAGCTCTATCCAATCAGCAAAAACAAGACCAGGAGCTGACTGTGGCTCGGACCATGAACTCCTTATTGCCAAATTCAGACTGAAATTGAAGAAAGTAGAGAAAACTACTAGACCATTCAGGTATGACCTAAAGCAAATCCCTTATGATTATACAGTGGAAGTGAGAAATAGATTTAAGGGCCTAGATCTGATAGATAGAGTGCCTGATGAACTATGGAATGAGGTTCGTGACATTGTACAGGAGACAGGGATCAAGACCATCCCCATGGAAAAGAAATGCAAAAAAGCAAAATGGCTGTCTGGGGAGGCCTTACAAATAGCTGTGGAAAGAAGAGAAGCGAAAAGCAAAGGAGAAAAGGAAAGATATAAACATCTAAATGCAGAGTTCCAAAGAATAGCAAGAAGAGATAAGAAAGCCTTCTTCAGTGATCAATGCAAAGAAATAGAGGAAAACAACAGAATGGGAAAGACTAGGGATCTCTTCAAGAAAATCAGAGATACCAAAGGAACATTTCATGCAAAGATGGGCACGATAAAGGACAGAGATGGTGTGGACCTAACAGAAGCAGAAGATATTAAGAAGAGGTGGCAAGAATACACAGAAGAACTGTACAAAAAAGAGCTTCAAGACCCAGATAATCATGATGATGTGATCACTGACCTAGAGCCAGACATCTTGGAATGTGAAGTCAAATGGGCCTTAGAAAGCATCACTACGAACAAAGCTAGTGGAGGTGATGGAATTCCAGTGGAGCTATTCCAAGTCCTGAATGATGATGCTGTGAAAGTGCTACACTCAATATGCCAGCAAATTTGGAAAACTCAGCAGTGGCCACAAGATTGGAAAAGGTCAGTTTTCATCCCAATCCCAAAGAAAGGCAATGCCAAGGAGTGCTCAAACTACCGCACAATTGCACTCATCTCACAGGCTAGTAAAGTAATGCTCAAAATTCTCCAAGCCAGGCTTCAGCAATATGTGAACCGTGAACTTCCTGATGTTCAAGCTGGTTTTAGAAAAGGCAGAGGAACCAGAGATCAAATTGCCAACATCCGCTGGATCATTGAAAAAGCAAGAGAGTTCCAGAAAAACATCTATTTCTGCTTTATTGACTATGCCAAAGCCTTTGACTGTGTGGATCACAATAAACTATGGAAAATTCTGAAAGAGATGGGAATACCAGACCACCTGATCTGCCTCTTGAGAAATTTGTATGCAAGTCAGGAAGCAACAGTTAGAACTGGTCATGGAACAACAGACTGGTTCCAAATAGGAAAAGGAGTACGTCAAGGCTGCATATTGTCACCATGTTTATTTAACTTATATGCAGAGTACATCATGAGAAATGCTGGACTGGAAGAAACACAAGTTGGAATCAAGATTGCTGGGAGAAATATCAATAACCTCAGATATGCAGATGACACCACTCTTATGGCAGAAAGTGAAGAGGGGCTAAAAAGCCTCTTGATGAAAGTGAAAGTGGAGAGTGAAAAGGTTGGCTTAAAGCTCAACATTCAGAAAACGAAGATCATGGCATCTGGTCCCATCACTACATGGGAAATAGATGGGGAAACAGTGGAAACAGTGTCAGACTTTGTTTTTCTGGGCTCCAAAATCACTGCAGATGGTGACTGCAGCCATGAGATTAAAAGACGCTTGCTCCTTGGAAGGAAAGTTATGAGCAACCTAGATAGCATATTCAAAAGCAGAGACATTACTTTACCAACAAAGGTTCGCCTAGTCAAGGCTATGGTCTTTCCTGTGGTCATGTATGGATGTGAGAGCTGGACTGTGAAGAAGGCTGAGCGCCGAAGAATTGATGCTTTTGAACTGTGGTGTTGGAGAAGACTCTTGAGAGTCCCTTGGTCTGCAAGAAGATCCAACCAGTCCATTCTGGGGGAGATCAATCCTGGAATTTCTTTGGAAGGAATGATGCTAAAGCTGAAACTCCAGTATTTTGGCCACCTCATGCGAAGAGTTGACTCATTGGAGAAGACTCTGATGCTGGGAGGGATTGAGGGCAGGAGGAGAAGGGGACGACAGAGGATGAGATGGCTGGATGGCATCACTGACTCGATGCATGTGAGTCTGGGTGACCTCCGGGAGCTGGTGATGGACAGGGAGGCCTGGCGTGCTGCGGTTCATGGGGTCGCAAAGAGTCGGACACGACTGAGCGACTGATCTGATCTGGAGTCAATTTTAGAACATTTTCATGCCCTAATAAGATCACTCATGGTAACTGATGGTCCTTAGATCATTAGTAGGCTTCCCAGATGGAGCAGTGATAAAGAATCTGCCTGCCAATGCAGGAAACACGGGATCTATCCTTGGGTTGGGAAAATCCCCTACAGGAACAAATGGCAACCCACTCCAGTAGTCTTGCCTGGGAAATCTAATGGACAGAAGAGCCTGGCTGGCTACAGTCCATGAAGTTGCAAAGAGTTGGACGCGACTGAACACTCAGATCATCAGTAGGTGTATTAAAAATGTATCTCAACTCCTCCTCATTATTATAGTAGTGTTTTTTAGGTTATGAGAATGCACCTATGTAATGAGAGTCCAGTAACTATGCTAACAATTAGCATGCATGATTGGTATACATTTTGCTGCTGCTGCTGCTAAGTTGTTTCCGTCGTGTCCAACCCTGTGCAACCCCATAGACGGCAGCCCATCAGGCTCCCCCGACCCTGGGATTCTCCAGGCAAGAACACTGGAGTGGGTTGCCATTTCCTTCTCCAATGCGTGAAAGTGAAAAGTGAAAGTGAAGTCGCTCAGTCACGTCCGACTCTTAGTCACCTCATGGACTGCAGCCTACCAGGCTCCTCTGTCCATGGGATTTTCCTGGCAAGAGTACTGGAGTGGGGTGCCATTTCCTTCATGAGAATGCACCTATGTAATGAGAGTCCAGTAATTATGCTAACACTTAATATGCATGATTGGTATACACTTTAGAAACACGTTTAATTAAAAGATATTCATTCTAATCAATTTAGGCAGTAGTCATCAATAGATGGTAAAACTGGTGTGTTAATTTTGGAGGAGTAATAAGATGGTTGTGTGTGTGCTTAGTCACTCAGTCGTGTCTGACTCTTTGTGACTCCATGAACTGTAGCCTGCCTAGCTCCTCTGTCCATGGGATTCTCCACGAAAGAATACTGGAGTGTGTAGCCATTCCCTTCGCTAGGGGATCTTCCCGACCCAGGGTTTGAACCTGGGTCTCCTGCATTGCAGGAGAATTCTTTACCATTTGAGACACCAGGGAAATCCAATAAAATAGTTACATAACTCAAATTATGTTTCCACAAAATATTTATTAATTATAAGAGATAACATAGCAATGCTACGGTGGAGAAAATGACAGATACCACATTGCCAAATGATCAACATTAACTTCAACCCTAGTGGGACAAATCAACAGTGCATTCCTCCTACTGCAATGCACTGAGAGGAACACAACCTCATTTCTATCATAGTCCTACCAAAAGTGCATAACTTGAATCTAATCATGAAAAGTATAGTATTAGATAAACCTTAATTTGAAGGACACTCTATAAAATCCTTATCTTGCACTCTTCAAAAATGTCTGCTTCATAAAATACAAAGAATGTCTCTGGACTTCCATACTGAAGGAAAGTAAAGAGATATGACAACTGAATGTGATGTATGATCTTCAATTTCTTTTGCTATAATTGACATTACTGGACAGTTAGTGGAATCTGAGTAAGTGATATATAGTTCATAATAGTGGTGCATCAGTATTAATTTCCTAATTTTGAAAACTGTACTGTGGCTATATAGATGTTCTTGGTTTTAGGAAATATTCACTGAAATACATAGCAGGAGAGAAATATTGTATCTGAAACTTACTCTTAAAATGATTCACAAGTGTGTGTGTTGCAGGTGTGGATGTGGGTGGGCACACACATGAGAGAGGGAAAGAGAGAAAATGAAGAAGAGTGAGTACAGTAAAAGTTAACATTTGAGGAATCTGGGTGGAGTTTATTCCAGAATTCTCTGTACTATTTTTGAAACTTTTCTGTAAGTGCAGTATTATGTTATAAGAAAACAAAATAAATTCTAAGTGTACACACTGTCATACTGAATACTGAAAGTTCCGATACCTTAATTTATACTGCACTCAGTTATTTTTAGCTACGGCAAATGTTCTCCATGGGTGTTTTGCTGTGCTCTATTTGCTTCTTTCATCTGAGGTTTTATGTTCTCTTCTTTTGTTTATTATCTCCCTAGGGCAGATGATGCTAAGTTGCAAACATATGGCCATTTTCATTTTCTGCCAATCACTCACACACACACAAATGCCCCCAAAGAACAATAGGTGTGATAAACTAAAGTAAGGTATGGAAATGTGGAGCAGAATGAGTCATATTATTTTGCAAGTCAGCAGTGTTGGTTGGCTGCTGATTCAATTTGTGACCTTGGGAAAAAAACAGGTCATTACCTTGTGTTTTATTCTCCTCATAATCTTGTTCATTATGGAGTGTTGGAAAGATTGATTTATAATCGTGCAACACTTTGAATCTCCATGATTTAGGTATTATGGGAGTGATCACAGTTAAATGTTCCTATAAATAGCATACTTATGAAAATCTTCTTGGTATTTTGCTGGTTGCTTCAGAATTATGAAAGCTTTTCATAATGCTCAAATTACCAGCTTTGGCTTGTGGTAAACTTCCTCCCTATAGACATTGTATTGTTGAATATTATTGAAGACAACAGGAATTCTGCAAGAGATTTATAGACCACCAGTATTTTGTCTATTTTGTCTTTTCATTCCTAGACTATGCTATGCTATGCTAAGTCACTTCAGCAGGTCATGTCCGACTCTGTGCGACCCCATAGACGGCAGGCAGCCCACTAGGCTCCCCCGTCCCTGGGATTCTCCAGGCAGGAACACTGGAGTGGGTTGCCATTTCCTTCTCCAATGCATGAAAGTGAAAAGTGAAAGTGAAGTCGCTCAGTCGTGTCCGACTCCTGGCGACCCCATGGATTGCAGCTTAACAGGCTCCTCTGTCCATGGGATTTTCCAGGCAAGAGTACTGGAGTGGGGTGCCATTGCCTTATTCGATTCCTAGACTGGAAGTGCCTAAACTGAAAGTGCCTAAATTATTGTTTTTCCTTCAAAGTTTTACCTTCTGCACAAGGTCTGCTGTATTTGCTTGCATGGTACCCAACTACCTGTTATCTGGAACTGAGTTTAATTTAGGGAAACATGCCTCCTTCAGCTGAGTTCCTTATGGTTTGATTGGGGCTGACCCAGAAAGATGGGGTCCTTGATGCAGATCTGGCCAATCAGAGTGGCACATGCCCTATCTACAGTGATGGTAGGAATATACATGTGATTCAAGGGACCTGGAGTCCCTCATACGACTCATTCTAACATTAGTAAGAAACAGGTAATCTCTTTTCTCTGGGATTGCTAAACTGAGAAAATGTAAGCTCAGTCTTTCTAGTAGCTATCTTGCCACTATGAGGGGAGAGCCCATCTAAGCTGGCTGAGAGATAAAAGGTGAGCCAAGGTGAGAGATAAAAGGAAGTAAAATTTCCCAGTGATCATTTGAGTGCCTAGATTGGGTTTGCCTAGACAGAGATAAGAATTTGCTAATTCAGGTCAATGTGTAGACATATATATATATATATTTTTACACATACATACTTATTGTATATATATACACAATCTAATACATATATATACACATATATATCTTATATCATATCTTATATATATGTGTATATATACACAATCTATATGTATATATACAATCATGTATATATATATATATATACTGGCTTCAGTTGGTTGAGAGAGCTCCAGCAAAATCATTTGGTACATGTGGCAGAGACAGCTGGTTGCTTATTCAATTTCCATTTTCTTCTTTATCCTTAGTAACATAATCTCAATTTTATCCAAGGTGCCAATTGTCCTAGCGTATTTTTTAAAAAGTACTTCCCAACCTCCTTTATAGGTAGGAATGACCATGTGACTACGTATTGATTAAAGAGATGATAGACATAAGTCATAAGCTAGGATTTATCAGAAGAGTCTTACTAACAGAAAGCTTGGAGGAGTTCTGCTCCTTGCCTGTCCACTTTTTCCTCCCTGAAATAGATATATGATGGTTGTAATTCCAATGGCCATCTTATGACCTTGAAGATGTAAACCATGTATTAAGAAAGGATTCCTGCTGCCATTGTAGAACTTCATTACCAGTATGGATAGCCCACTTTTGAGTTTCTTATATGTAAAATAATAAACTCTAAGGTATTTAAGCCATTGTAGTCAGGTTTTTATTGCCAGTAGCTGACAAAATTCCTCCTTGACATAATGCAACTCTATATTTGAACATCAATGGTACTTCAGGAGATGCTGAATTTATTTTCTGTCAAATGAAGAGAAATGGGACAGGAATATTTTTGCTTAAAGTTACAAGTACTTTTCTTTTCGCCTCATTTATTTTTGGTAACAAGCAATTAATAATACTGGCTGCTGCTTCCTCAAGCTCTTTTCTGATCCTTCCTATATAATGAAGGACATTTTAGATCGGTCAGATGTGGTTGTTCAGAGTCACAAAGCTCACCAATATGAGATTGCAGATGTTCTCATTGTTTTTCGCCTTCTCATTATTATTGTCCCATTTTAGGACATCATCATTCTGTTACTCGGGGCTTCCTGCATCCAATCTTTTGTTCACTAAACCCAATTCTCTGCATGGGCATCAAAGTGATTATTCAAATATACATCATGATTTTAAAAACAGCTCAGAAAACAACTACCTTAATGAGCTGGAAAGTGACCAAAATCAGGCAGAAGCTGGAGGGAAGTAAGAACTTGAAGGAAGTGGTAACACATGAGTTTTATCCTGAAGGTAGTCTCCAGTGAGGGAGTTAAAACTCAGATGGAAACCCAAGGTTATACTGGCTTAAAGAAACAAGAAACAAATCAATGAATTTGGGGTGATTACTGCAGCTGGAAGGAAAGAGAAAATAATCTCATACAGCAGATTTCCAGAAAGCGAAAATTCCAAATTCTCTGCTCAGATCTTTAGTTTGAAACCTAAACTTAATTTGCACATGACAGATTAAAAAGGTCCAGATAAGGCTGAAAAGAGTCAGACACGACTGAGCAATGAGTACACACATAAGGCCAAAAGATTTGAACAGAAATTTAGCTGCTGCCCTCTATAGGGAAGATAGATTTTGAAGTATGAGTACAGCTATGTTAACTACCTTTTGTTTTAAAATAAGTACTTATTTACTTTATAACTTGAAGTTTGTATCTTTCTTTTGTATGCCAAACAAATGCTGTAAGCCCAAAGACAAAGTGGCGACACACATTACAAAGGTTAATTTCCCTACTACAGAGAGACAGCCTATAAATTAATAAGAAAAGAGCTGACAACTCAAAAGAACATAAGCAAAGAGTTATGAAGAGTAAGTTCATGGAAGCAAAATACAAAAAGCTCTAACAGTGATACTCAACTCATAATAAGAGAAGCGTATAATACACCTAAAACTAGATACATTTTTCATCTATTAGATTGGCAAAATTCAAAAAGTTGATAACAGTTGGCAAAACTGTAACAAAATGACTACATTGCACTTGAGGGAATATGAATTGGTATAAACTTCATGATGGCAATATCCATCAGTATTACAAATTCATATGTCCTTTTGCCTTGCAATTCCACTTTGTGGACTTTATCAATCCTTCAGGCATAATTTTCACATATATAACATGGCACATGTGTACAAGGTAATTATTGAAGAATTATTTGCAATTGAAAAAGACTGAAAACAACTAAAAAGTTTATCAGCTGGTCACAGGTAAATAAATTATGATATATTCTTAAAATGCACTTGCTATCCACTATACAAGTTGAAACAAAAAGATTTATGGAAAGATTTCCAAGATATATTAGTAACAAAACTAATATGAATAAAATATATTAATAAAAGTCAGGTACAGAATAGGGTGTATGACATGCTGCTTTTTGCATGAGAAAAAAATGGATTACAGTGAAACATATATATTGGTAAATCTGTATATTCATAAAGAAATTCTGGAAGTATACATGAAGAAACTAATAATGAATGTTTATCCATGAATGTGGAGGGGCTGAGAATTAAGTGGATGGAAACATGTTTATATTCTTTTATTACATATGGAAGAATTACACTTAAAATGTGTCATGATTTATGCAACATGTTCTGTATATGCAGCTGGAAGGTTTTCACTTTAGTTCAGTCTACAAAATCTTGGTAAAAAATTGTTTTTAAGTAGAGGCTATTGGAAAAATAAATGGAAAGAATTTTAATTGCCTGTAATTTCTAAGTGAAATAAGTGATATTAATACAAAATACATTGTTAAATAATATGTTTATTGACAAGAAATATGATATTCATTTTACTAATACATTTTTATTATTTTAAAAATAACTACATTATTTTTCAGAATCCAGCAGTTCTAAAAGAGAAAATAATTTTCTCTAGTTAAAAAAGACAAACAAAAACGTTTGAGCTCCCTCTGCTGGCGCTGTAGTAGCATAACAGAGTAAATTTTGTTTTGTTTTTGTTTTTGTTTTTCAGAAACAAACTTGCACATGGTTAATGCCTTTAATTCATTTGCCAGGGAGAAGGCGATGGCACCCCACTCCAGTGCTCCTGCCTGGAAAATCCCACAGATGGAGGAGCCTGGTGGGCTGCAGTCCATGGGGGCTGCAGTCCATGAGAGTCGGACACGACTGAGCGACTTCACTTTACTTTTCACTTTCATGCATTGGAGAAAGAAATGGCAACCCACTCCAATGTTCTTGCCTGGAGAATCCCAGGGACGGGGGAGCCTGGTGGGCTGCTATCTATGGGGTCGCGGAGATTGGACACAACTGAAGCGACTTAGCAGCAGCAGCAGCAATGTTTAAGAGTAAACTATGTTTTCCATAATTTTACCATTGTGAAGTTCTGCTAATATATCACTCATATTTTCAATATAAAATCTTAAAATTTTATTCAGTATGTGCCTTTAATATTTCGGAACATGGTGCCATGTAAGTGGGTTGCACAGGCACAAATTTTCTACATACACGACAGTATGTAAAGGACAATTTTAGTTTTTATTTAAAAATGTTTTTAGCTTAATTTTTATTTATTTAAAAATTTTATTTTGTATTGAGGTTTAGCTGATTAACAAACAATGCTATGATAGTTTCAGGTGAACAGTGAAGGGACTCATCCATACATCTACATGAATCCATTCTTCCCCAAAATCCTCTCCCATCCAGGCTGCCACATGACACTGACCAGAGTTCCCTGTGCTATACAGTAGGACCTTGATGGTTACCCATTTTAAATATAGCAGTGTGTACATGTCCATCCCAAACTCCTTCTTTAGTTTTTAAATTTATTATAGTTTTACCATAAAACCTATGTGTTGGATTAGTATATTAATATTTTATGTATTTAAAATACCATATGCATATTTTGAAGTTAGAAGGAATATAAAATAAATGCATAGTTAAACAACGATTTACATGACAGTTCTGAATAACTGTAAATATTTTGTTCTTTGTCATGATAGCATAATCTATAGGCAATGGCACCCCACCCCAGTACTTTTGCCTGGAAAATCCCATGGACGGAGGAGCCTGGTAGGCTCCAGTCCATGGGGTCGCTAAGAGTCGGACACGACTGAGCGACTTCACTTTCACTTTTCACTTTCATGCATTGGAGAAGGAAATGGCAACCCACTCCAGTATTCTTGCCTGGAGAATCCCAGGGACGGGGGAGCCTGGTGGCCTTCCGTCTATGGGGTCGCACAGAGTTGGACACGACTGAAGCGACTTAGCAGCAGCAGCAGCAGTGTAAAATTAATAGCTACTTCTCTTGTCTTTTTATGATTTCTATGTTCCAGATCACTGATTAGTGTCTCAGTGGTGACCATCTTGGGAGAAGGCAATGGCACCCCACTCCAGTACTCTTGCCTGGATAATCCCATGGATGGAGGAGACTGGTAGGCTGCAGTCCATGGGGTCGCTAAGAGTCAGACACGACTGAAGCGACTTAGCAGCAGAAGCAGCAGGTGACCATCTTATTCTTCAATTTATCTACTAAATTATTTTTTTCTGCTTTATTTAAATCTCCTTAAGGATACTTTTAAAAAGCAGTTCAGGTTTTCAACTTTCTCTTTTATCGGTTGTATTTACTTTGTTCTGCTGATATTCCTCTTTCAAATTACTCATGATTCTTACCTAAAATGTTGTTTTTCTTGGTCGGTTCATGTGTTCAATTCTATTGTTGAAACATTGGGAATTCCCCACATGGTGGAAGATAATGGTGTGCTGGAGTCAGCTGTTAGCAGCCTATGAAACCTGACTGCTAATTTTTCAAGAAGGTTGCAATCTAGTTGTTAACACAGATTTTATTAAAAACAAAATTGTCTGAACTTAAAATTACATTAAACCCTATTAAAAAGGCCAAAAAGTACTCCAAAAATTATTCAAAACTCATATACTCCTATTCTACTTTATTATTATTTATGTGACTCAGATTATTTACATCTACTGTATCTGGATGGTGAAAATATTGTATGATGGTGTGTTACTGCAAATTTATTTCCAGCTCTGCATTCAGTGATACCACGTCAGTAACTTGAAATTGGCTATGGTGGGAGCATTTGGAAATGGCAAGTGCTCAGAGACTGGGCCTGATGTATTATTTGGTGGATTGTCTAGATGTAAGAAAGTGATGCAGAAAATGTTAGATATAAGTACTTGGCAAAAATCAACAAAAACACCTTGTGAGAACCAATTTGTTGTGTGGAATTTATAATAAAATAAAGAGTATTATATATTTTGTTATTTGCAAATTCTGTGCTACACATCTTTTGTATCAGTACAACTTATGTTTATACATACATATCTATGCATTTTGTTTTCTAGAAAGGGAGATCTTAGACATTAATCAACTCATCACCAAAGTCTCTCTGCAAAGATAGTAAAGGCAGGTAAACAGCCAATTCTCTACTGAAGCCCCTGGAGAAATCACTTGATGTAGTGTTCACCCAGCCTTAAGGGTAGTGCCATGGCTTCAGAATACATCCACAGATTCTTTCATATATCTTATTTCTACAGTGAAATCGCTCAGTCGAGCGCAACTCTTTGTGACCCCATAGACTATACAGTCCATGGAATTCTCCAGGCCAGAATACTGGAGTGGGTAGCTGTTCCCCTCTCCAGGGGATCTTCCCAATCCAGGGATCGAACCCAGGTCTCCCTCATTGCAGGTGGATTCTTTACCAGCTGAGCCACCAGGGTGGGTCAATCCTAATTCCTTCTCTCTTGAATGTGGGCTGTACTTGATTCTAATAGTAAAATATGGTGGAAGTGAAGGTATTAGACTTCCAAGGCTAATTCATAAAAGATGTAGTGCCCTCCTACTTGCTCTCTTGGCTTCCTTGCTTTGAGGGATGTCAGCTGCAATGTCATGAGGTCACAAACATCCACATGAAGAGCCCCACATGGTATGGAACTGAGGACTCCTGCGAACAGCTATTTTGGAAGAAGATTCTCTAGCCCCAGGCAAGGCTTCAAAGATTGTGGCCTCAGCAGTCATCTTTCCTGCAACTTCATGAGAGACCCTTATCAGAACCTCTCAGCTAAGCAGTTCTCATAGATCATCATTGCTTCTTCAACTCCCAGTAAGTCTTCCCCAAAGATAATTTCCACTGGTTTTATTTGGGCTATTTAGGTGCTTTTGTGTTTTATTTTTGATTTGAATTTGCCTTTTGGATATACAATTCCCAAATTAAGTTAACATTCATCTTCTGGCAAATCACTTGCAAACAAGGTCATTATTAAAGAAAAAGAATCAGAGTTTGATTCCTGTTGAAGTGTTATGTGTGATGATGTGCCCTGTTCTCTAGTTTACGTTGGTAGTAAATCCTTCTTCCTTGGTGAAGAGATAGGTATAGACTCAAGCTCAATCATTTAGCTTCCCTATCTTGATCATTTGTATCTTGAACAGAGATACCCAAAGTAGGTGCTTGCTGCTGTGTCTTTGGGACGCATGAGCATTCTATTGAATATGTCCATAAAGGAACATATATTGGCAGCTCTGATTCCTAGAGATGTGCTGTTTCCTAAGAGGTTTGCTGTTTAGCATTTGATGGCATAAGTTAGCTTAGTTTCATTCAAACATGAATCTCCTTTTACAAGTAAATTCCTAGATATGTGCTGGTTCCTAAGAGGTTTGCCCAAGAGGTTTTCTGTTCAGCATTTGATGGCATAAGTTAGCTTAATTTCATTCAAACATGAATCTCCTTTTGCAAGTAAATCAACTATGAATATTGGTTGAATGAATGATATAATGAAAGTTAAAACTGTGTCATAAGAAAAATATGTGTTTTAGAAACTACAAGCCTCAGTTGTGTGTTGGCTGAGCTTTGTATCAGTTAGTGTTCACTCTATAACTAACCACCTCAAATTAGTGGCTTAAACCATTTATTATTTCTCATCATTCTGTGAGTTGCTGGGACGTTACAGTTGGGCTGACTGGGCAGAAGCTGAGTGGTTTAGTTTGATCTTTTTCACACATCTGGTGGTTGGCAGGCTGGATCTAGTTGGGACTTCTTCACATGGTGGCCTCAGGGTTCTCAGGGTTCAAAAGGACGTGCAAGACTTTTCAAGTTGTTGACTTGTATCACATGGGCGGGTCATGGTGCAGAGATCTGACAGAATGTGGTCCACTGGAGAAGGGAATGGCAAACCACTTCAGTATTCTGGCCTTGAGAACCCCATGAACAGTATGAAAAGGCAAAATGATAGGATACTGAAAGAGAAACTCCCCAGGTCAGTAGGTGCCCAATATGCTACTGGAGATCAGTGGAGAAATAACTCCAGAAAGAATGAAGAGATGGAACCAAAGCAAAAAGAATACCCAGCTGTGGATGTGACTGGTGATAGAAGCAAGGTCCAATGCTATAAAGAGCAATATTGTATAGGAACCTGGAATGTCAGGTCCATGAATCAAGGCAAATTGCTGCTAAGTCACTCAGTCGTGTCCGACTCTGTGTGACCCCATAGACGGCAGCCACCAGGCTCCCCCGTCCCTGGGATTCTCCAGGCAAGAACACTGGAGTGGGTTGCCATTTCCTTCTCCAATGCAGCAAAGTGAAAAGTAAAAGTGAAGTCGCTCAGTCGTGCCTGACTCTTAGCGACCCCATGGACTGCAGCCTACCAGATTCCTCCGTCCATGGGATTTGCCAGGCAAGAGTAGTGGAGTGGGGTGCCATTGCCTTCTCCTTTGCCAAGGCAAATTAGAAGTGGTCAAACAAGAGACGGCAAGAGTGAATGTCGACATTCTAGGAATCAGCAAACTGAAATGGACTAGAATGGGTGAATTTAACTCAGATGACCATTGTATCTACTACTGCGGTCAGGAATCCCTCAGAAGAAATGCAGTGGCCATCATGGTCAACAAAAGAGTCCAAAATGCAGTACTTGGATGCAATCTCAAAAACGACAGAATGATCTCTGTTTGTTTCCAAGGCAAACCATTCAATATCACAGTAATCCAAGTCTATGCCCCAACCAGTAACACTGAAGAAGCTGAAGTTGAACGGTTCTATGAAGACCTACAAGACCTTTTAGAAGTAACACCCAAAAAAGATGTCCTTTTCATTCTAGGGGACTGGAATGCCAAAGTAGGAAGTCAAGAAACACCTGGAGTAACAGGAAATTTGGCCTTGGAATACGGAATGAAGCAGGGCAAAGACTTATAGAGTTTTGCCAAGAAAATGCACTGGTCATAACAAACACCCTCTTCCAACAACACAAGAGAAGACTCTATACATGGACATCACCAGATGGTCAACACCAAAATCAGATTGATTATATTCTTTGCAGCCAAAGATGGAGAAGCTCTATACAGTCAGCAAAAACAAGACCAGGAGCTGACTGTGGCTCAGATCATGAACTCCTTATTGCCAAATTCAGACTGAAATTGAAGAAAGTAGGGAAAACCACTAGACTATTCAGGTATGACCTAAATCAAATCCCTTATGATTATACAGTGGAAGTGAGAAATAGATTTAAGGGCCTAGATCTGATAGAGAGAGTGCCTGATGAACTATGGAATGAGGTTCGTAACATTGTACAGGAGACAGGGATCAAGACCATCCCCATGGAAAAGAAGTGCAGAAAAGCAAAATGGCTGTCTGGGGAGGCCTTACAAATAGCTGTGAAAGGAAGAGAAGTGAAAAGCAAAGGAGAAAAGGAAAGATAGAAACATCTGAATGCAGAGTTCCAAAGAATAGCAAGAAGAGATAAGAAAGCCTTCTTCAGCGATCAATGCAAAGAAATAGAGGAAAACAACAGAATGGGAAAGACTAGAGATCTTTTCAAGAAAATCTAGATACCAAAGGAACATTTCAAGCAAAGATGGGCTTGATAAAGGACAGAAATGGTATGGACCTAACTAACAGAAGCAGAAGATATTAAGAAGAGATGGCAAGAATACACAGAACTGTACAAAAAAGATCTTCACGACCTAGATAATCACGATGGTGTGATCACTGACCTCGAGCCAGACATCCTGGAATGTGAAGTCAAGTGGGCCTTAGAAAGCATCACTACGAACAAAGCTAGTGGAGGTGATGGAATTCCAGTGGAGCTATTCCAAATCCTGAAAGATGATGCTGTGAAAGTGCTGCACTTAAAACTCAGCAGTGGCCACAGAGCTGGAAAAGGTCAGTTTTCATCCCAATCCCAAAGAAAGGCAATGCCAAAGAATGCTCAAACTACCGCACAATTGCATTCATCTCACACGCTAGTAAAGTAATGCTCAAAATTCTCCAAGCCAGGCTTCAGCAATATGTGAACTGTGAACTTCCTGATGTTCAAGCTGGTTTTAGAAAAGGCAGAGGAACCAGAGATCAAATTGCCAACATCCGCTGGATCATGGAAAAAGCAAGAGAGTTCCAGAAAAACATCTATTTCTGCTTTCTTGACGAGGCCAAAGCCTTTGACTGTGTGAATCACAATAAACTGTGGAAAATTCTGAAAGAGATGGGAATACCAGACCACCTGATCTGCCTCTTGAGAAATTTGTATGCAGGTCAGGAAGCAACAGTTAGAGCTGGACATGGAACAACAGACTGGTTCCAAATAGGAAAAGGTGTTCGTCAAGGCTGTATATTGTCACCTTGTTTATTTAACTTCTATGTAGAGTATATCATGAAAAACGCTGGGTTGGAGGAAACACAAGCTGGAATCAAGATTGCCGGGAGAAATATCAATAACCTCAGATATGCAGATAACACCACCCTTATGGCAGAAAGTGAAGAGGAATTCAAAAGCCTCTTGATGAAAGTGAAAGTGGAGAGTGAAAAAGTTGGCTTAAAGCTCAACATTCAGAAAACGAAGATCATGGCATCTGGTCCCATCACTACATGGGAAATAGATGGGGAAACAGTGGAAACAGTGTCAGACTTTATTTTCCTGGGCTCCAAAATCACTGCAGATGGTGACTGCAGCCATGAAATTAAAAGACGCTTACTCCTTGGAAGGAAAGTTATGACCAACCTAGACAGCATATTCAAAAGCAGAGACATTACTTTGCCAACAAAGGTTCGCCTAGTCAAGGCTATGGTTTTTCCTGTGGTCATGTATGGATGTGAGAGCTGGACTGTGAAGAAGGCTGAGCGCCGAAGAATTGATGCTTTTGAACTGTGGTGTTGGAGAAGACTCTTGAGCGTCCCTTGGACTGCAAGGAGATCCAACCAGTCCATTCTGAAGGAGATCAGCCCTGGGATTTCTTTGGAAGGAATGATGCTAAAGCTGAAAGTCCAGTACTTTGGCCACCTCATGTGAAGAGTTGACTCATTGGAAAAGACTCTGATGCTGGGAGGGATTGGGGGCAGGAGGAGAAGGGGATGACAGAGGATGAGAGGGCTGGATGGCATCACTAACTCGATGGATGTGAGTCTGAGTGACCTCCGGGAGTTGGTGATGGACAGGGAAGCTTGGCGTGCTGCGATTCATGGGGTCGCAAAGAGTCAGACACGACTGAGCGACTGATCTGATCTGATCTGATCACATTTATCTCAGCATATTTACTTTAGTCTCATTTAGTCAAAGCAAATCACACAGGTAAGTCCAAAATCACTGTGCGAGGAAACTGTGAAAGTGCACGAATGTGGAAAGTGTGAACAAATTGTGAACTGCCATACCCCCAAATTCACAAAGATCATCAGTTGTCCAGAGTCAGTGAAGATTTTTCTGTGCCTACAGCTCCTAATGAGGCTATCAGTCATTAGCTAAGTAAGAAAATCACTAGGTTGGTAACAGAAGGGTCAACATAAACACATCTGCTAATTGTCTAATGAGCCCATGGTCCCTGAAAACCTGAGGGGAGCTCCATTGCCCAAGGGGGATCATAATTTTATGCCTTAGTTTTTTGGATTATTTCTTGCTATCCAAGCAGTAACTCTTTGCAACCCCATGCACTTCCCAGGCTCCTCTGTCCATGAAATTCTCCAGGCAAGAAAACTGGAGTGGGTTGCCATTCCCTTCTTTGGGGGACCTTCCTGATCCAGGCGTTGAACCTAGGTCTTCTGCATTGCAGGCAGATTCTTTACCATCTGAGCCACCAAGAAAACTAATAAATCCTAGTGATGTATGCAGAGAGGGGTGGGTCTGATACAGAATGGATGTAGATGAAGCTCTAATTCCCCCATTTTGGTCTCACCACTGCTCTTCCCTCTCCTGACTGCTAGCGCTCCAAGGCATTTACCTGCCTGCTGTGTTTGGAACATTCTGCACGCTCACAAGCTAAAAGGACACAGATTCTTGAGGCTATATGGCAGAGCAGGCTCTAGAATCAGACATACTGTGTTGAAAGCTTGACTCTACCACTTGACCAAATTCCTTGAGTCCTCTGAGCCTCAGTTCTCTCATCTATACCGTTAGGACATGAACAGTACCTACTTTATGGGTTGATGTAAAGAACAAATGCATGTCAGCTCCCAGAACTCCATAAATAAAAGCTACTCTTCAGGAGTCTGGACTGATTGAAAGTGGTGACATAAGAATATCTCTAAGCAGCACTTTTCCCCTAAAGGTCTCTCTGCTTAGCCCACTTCTGGACATTCTCTTTTGGAGCTGTCCCTAGCATGTGTACCTTTGATGATGACAAATTTCTTTCCTTTGGAGATGCATTATGATCAGAACTGTTATTCAGAGCCAACAGTGGCATTGAGAAGAAGCACATCCTTTCAGTCAAGTGTGAGAGGTGACTGTGAAGTCCCTGTCCGGTCCCAATACACAAGTCTCTACCAGGTGCCACTGTTCCCCATCCTATGCATTCAGAGTTCTTCAAATACCATTCCCCCAGTGAGCAGAACCTTTCCTGCTCCTGGGGCTTTGTACAGGTCCCTCCTCCAAATAAAATGGCACAGCCTCATCTCTCTGACTCATTTGGAAATATCATACTTATTTGCCTCACTGGCCCACACTCAACCCTTCTGTAAGACTTCTCCTCTGCCAATGAATGCACAATGGTACAGTGGTTAAGAACAAAGATGTGAGAGCCCAATGACAGGGCTCAAGAGAAGCAATGGCAAAGTGGTGATGTGTATGGACCATGAAGCCAGGCTGCTTGGGTCTGAATTCTGTCTCTACAATGTGGTCATGTGCTCTCTCATCCTAGATGAATTACTTTACATCCCCAGGTCTTGGCTTCCTTGACAGTTAAATAAGATAAAGAGCAGTGGTTATTTCAAAAGTTTACTTTGGAAATGGGATAAAGCGCCTAGGACAGTGCCTACCAAATGTTTAATAAAGTCCTTGACGATCATTTCTTAGGTAGGTGACCTTCAGTGGGTTATTTAGTCTTTTTGTATCTCAATTTCCTGACTTCAAAATAAGAATAAGAAAAACAGCACCAATTTCATAGGGTTGCTGAGGATTAATAATAATGTATGTAACTTGCCTTGTACATAATTGTAAATGGAGCTCTGCATATGGTGGGATTTCAACAACATGGTAGTTTTAAAAAAAGTTAGTCTTTTCTTCTGAACTCTGTAACAACTTACTCATATCTCTATTATGACACATATCAGATTATATTGTAATAACCTAAACTGGGAACTTCTTGAGTACAGGAATTTTATCATTGTTCTTCTGATAAAGGAAAAACCAGCTCAGCTGGGAACTAGGAGGTGAGGGGGGCGGGAACTGAAAGTTGAAACAGAAACCACAACTTACAAAACTGTATCATGAGTCACAAAATAGAAAAACTGTGCAAAACCATGATAATCAAGACAAACTAAATTCAGACTCTTAACAATGCTTCATAGTGTTCTAAATAAGGTAACAGACAAACTAACCTAGCAGTTGTTGTTGTTGTTCAGTTGCCCGGTTGTGTCCGACTCTTTGCAACCCCATGGACTGCAGCATGCCAGGCCTCCTTGTCCCTCACCATCTCCCAAAGTTTGCCCAAGTTCATGTCCATTGCATCAGAGATGCCATCCAGCCATCTCATCCTCTGATGCCCTCTTCTCCTTCTGCCCTCAATCCCAGAATCAGGGACATATCCAATGAATTGGCTGTTCACATTAGGTGTCCAAAATACTGGAGGTTCAGCTTCAGCATCAGTCCTTCCAGTAAATATTTAGGGGTGATTTCCTTTACAGTTGACTAGTTTGATTTCCTTGCTGTCCAAGGGACTCTCAGGAGTGTTTTCCAGCACCACAGTTCGAAGGCATCAATTTTTTGGTGTTCTGCCTTCTTTACGGTCCAGCTCTCACAATTGTATGTGACCACTGGGAAGATTATAGCCTTATACAGATCTTTGTAGGCAGAGTAATGTCTCTGCTTTTCAACACAATGTGTACGTTTGTCATAGTTTTCCTGCCAAGAAGCAATTGTCTTCTGATTTCATGACTAAAGTTACCATCCGCAGTGACTTTGGAGCCCAAGCTGGGGAAATCTGCCACTACTTAATATTTTTTACCCTTCTATTTGCCATGAAGTCATGGGACAGAAAAGGAAAGATATAAGCATCTGAATGCAGAGTTCCAAAGAATAGCAAGAAGAGATAAGAAAGCCTTCTTCAGCGATCAATGCAAAGAAATAGAGGAAAACAACAGAATGGGAAAGACTAAGAAAATCAGAGATACCAAGGGAACATTTCATGCAAAGATGGGCTCGATAAAGGACAGAAATGGTATGAACCTAACAGAAGCAGAAGATATTAAGAGATGGCAAGAATACACAGAAGAACTGTACAAAACAGATCTTCATGACCCAGATAATCACGATGGTGTGATCCCTGACCTAGAGCCAGACATCCTGGAATGTGAAGTCAAGTGGGCCTTAGAAAGCATCACTATGAACAAAGCTAGTGGAGGTGATGGAATTCCAGTGGAGCTATTCCAAATCCTGAAAGATGATGCTGTGAAAGTGAGGCACTCAATATGCCAGCAAATTTGGAAAACTCAGCAGTGGCCACAGGACTGGAAAAGGTCAGTTTTCATCCCAATCCCAAAGAAAGGCAATGCCAAAGAATGCTCAAACTACCGCACAATTGCATTCATCTCACACGCTAGTAAAGTAATGCTCAAAATTCTCCAAGCCAGGCTTCAGCAATATGTGAACTGTGAACTTCCTGATGTTCAAGCTGGTTTTAGAAAAGGCAGAGGAACCAGAGATCAAATTGCCAACATCCGCTGGATCATGGAAAAAGCAAGAGAGTTCCAGAAAAACATCTATTTCTGCTTTCTTGACGAGGCCAAAGCCTTTGACTGTGTGAATCACAATAAACTGTGGAAAATTCTGAAAGAGATGGGAATACCAGACCACCTGATCTGCCTCTTGAGAAATTTGTATGCAGGTCAGGAAGCAACAGTTAGAGCTGGACATGGAACAACAGACTGGTTCCAAATAGGAAAAGGAATACGTCAAGGCTGTATATTGTTACCCTGCTTTTTTAACTTCTATGCAGAGTACATCATGAGAAATGCTGGACTGGAAGAAACACAAGCTGGAATCAAGATTGCCAGGAGAAATATCAATAACCTTAGATATGCAGATGACACCACCTTATGGCAGAAAGTGAAGAGAAACTAAAAAGCCTCTTGATGAAAGTGAAAGTGGAGAGTGAAAAGGTTGGCTTAAAGCTCAACATTCAGAAAACAAAGATCATGGTGTCTGGTCCCATCACTACATGGGAAATAGATGGGGAAACAGTGGAAACAGTGTCAGACTTTATTTTTCTGGGCTCCAAAATCACTGCAGATGGTGACTGCAGCCATGAAATTAAAAGATGCTTACTCCTTGGAAGGAAAGTTATGACCAACCTAGATAGCATATTCAAAAGCAGAGACATTACTTTGCCAACAAAGGTTTGCCTAGTCAAGGCTATGGTTTTTCCTGTGGTCATGTATGGATGTGAGAGCTGGACTGTGAAGAAGGCTGAGTGCAAAAGAATTGATGCTTTTGAAGTGTGGTGTTGGAGAAGACTCTTGAGAATCCCTTGGACTGCAAGGAGATCCAACCAGTCCATTCTGAAGGAGATCATCCCTGGGATTTCTTTGGAAGGACTGATGCTAAAGCTGAAAGTCCAGTACTTTGGCCACCTCATGCGAAGTGTTGACTCATTGGAAAAGACTCTGATGCTGGGAGGGATTTGGGACAGGAGGAGAAGGGGGACGACAGAGGATGAGATGGCTGGATGGCATCACTGACTCGATGGACGTGAGTCTGAGTGACCTCCGGGAGTTGTTGATGGACAGGGAGGCCTGGCGTGCTGTGATTCATAGGGTTGCAAAGAGTCGGACACAACTGAGGGACTGAACTGAACTGAACTGAATGGGACTGGATGCCATAATCTTAGTTTTTTTAGTTTTAAGCCAGCTCTTTCACTCTCCTCCTTCACACTCATCAAGAGGCTCTTTAGTTCCTCTTCACTTTCTTCCATTAGAGTGGTATCATCTGCATATCTCAGGTTGTTGATGTTTCTCCAGCCTATCTTAATTCCAGACTGTAACTCATCCAGCCTGGCATTTCTCATGATGTGCTCAGCAAATAGGTTAAACAAATAGGATGACAGCAGACAGCCCTGTCATACTCCTTTCTCAACCCTGAACCAATCAATTGCTTCATACAGGGTTCTGACGGTTGCTCCTTGACCAGCATACAGGTTTCTCAGGAGACAGATAAGATAGTCTGGTATTCCCCTCTCTTTAAGAACTTTCCACAGTTATGATCCACACAGTCAAAGGCTTAACATATTCGATGAAACAGAGGTAGATGTTTTTCTGGAATTCCCTTGTTTCTCTATGATCCAGCAAATGTTGGCAATTTGATCCCTGGTTCCTCTGCCTTTTCTAAACCCAGCTTGGATGTCTGGAAATTCTTGGTTCATGTAATGCTGAATCCTAGCATGCAAAATTTTAAGCATGACCTTAACAACATAGGAGATGAGAGCAATTGTCTTGGGAATTGGGATGAGGATTGACCTTTTCCAGTCTTGCAGCCACTGCTGGGTCTTCCAGATTTGCTGACATATTGAGTGCAACAATTTGATGGCATCATCCTTTAGGGTTTTGAATAGCATTACTGGAATTCCATCACATCCACTTTGACAGCAGTGCTTCGTAAGGCCCACTTGATTTCACACTCCGGAATGTCTGGCTCTGGGTGACTGCCCACACCATCACAGTTACCAGGTTCATTAAGATCTTTTTTGTATAGTTCTTCCATGTATTCTTTCCATCTCTTCTTGATCTCTTCTGCAATCTACTAGATCTCTATCATTTCTGTCCTTTATTGTGCCTGTCTTTGGGTTAAATGTTCCTTTGATATCTCCAATTTTCCTAAAGAGATCTCTAGTCTTTCCCCTTCTGTTGCTTCCCTCTGTCTTTATGTGCTCTTCATTGAAGACTTTCTTGTCTCTCCTTGCTCTTCTTTGGAACTCTGTGTTTAGCTGGATGTACCTTTCCCTTTCTCCCTTGCTTTTCGCTTCTTGTCTTTCTTCAGCTATTTGTAAAGCCTCCTCAGATAACCACTTTGCCTTCTTGCTTTTCTTTTTCTTTGGGATGGTTTTGTTTGCTGCCTTCTGTATAATATTATGGATCTCCATCTATAGTTCTTCAGGTACACTGTTTACTAGATCTAATCCCTTGAATCTATTTGTCACCTCCACTGCATATTCATTGGGGATTTGATTTAAGTCATACCTGGCTGGCCTAGTTAGTGGTTTCCACCACTTTCCTTAGGTTAAGCCTGAATTTTGCTATAAGATGCTGATGATCTGAGCAGTAACTCCACACAGTCATGTGTTCTGAAGATTAGACCACTGATTGTTCCAACAACTTCCTAGTTTACAAATTCTGACCAATCTCTGCCAAGGCCATCCAATGACTAACTTCAGTCCTGACAACTCTACAGGTATCTTCCCTAACTTCCACTTTTTAAAATGTTGTACTCTCCATTATGTGTATACCTCCTTGCTGCACCAAGCTAATAAACCTTTGTTGAAAAAAAAAAAAAAGTACTACCTATTATATGTTGGATACTAAGGATAAAACTTTGAATGGAAAAAGCTTTTGCCTTCAAGTAATCTAAACTTTTAATGTGGTAGATAGACAAATATTAATATTCCAGGGTGATAAAAATTATAATCAAGTAAGCACTGTGAACACTTTGCTCAGTTGGAGGAGTCTTCCTGGAGGGAGTGATTTTTAGGATAAATCCTGAAGGTTGCTTAGGAGTTAGGTAAAGCATAGGGTTCTAAACAGCAGGGACTCCTTGCACAAGAAACAGAATAAAGGACAGCATTCTTAGAATAGAATAAAGGAGAGCTAGGAATAGATTACGGATTTTATAGGTCCAATGCATCAAAAATACTGCAATGTTCTTCCATTTAAAATTCAGGACCTCCCTAGTGGTCCAGTGGTCAAGAGTTGCCCTGCCAATGCAGGGAACACCGGTTCAGTCCCTGGTCTGGGAAGATTCCTCATTTCACAGAGCAACTAAGCTTGTGCCCCACGACTACTGAGCCAGTGGTTGTGCTACTGAAGCCTAAGCGCCTGGAGCCCAGGCTCTGTACCAAGAGAAGCCCCCACAGTGAGAAGCCCATGCACCATGGCTGGAGAATGGCTCCACTTGCCGCAACTAGAGAAAGCCTGAGCGCAGCCACGAAGTCCCAGTACAGCCAAAAATAAATAAATAATAAACTTAAAAAAAAATTAATGCTAACTATAAAATACATGTAGGAGGAATGTAGGAAAGTCCTTCTGATTTTTCTCATCATGCATAGTTTAATACTTTAAAAGAAATTTTGAATTCTCTAAAATATATTAATACGTTCCTGTTCCTGTTTTGGTATTCAGCACATACCACTTTGTCTATTGCATAGTGCACTACTGTTTCTTTGAGAACTACGAATACTTTAGTGTGGCAGCACTGCAGAGTGTAAAGTATACTGCAGAGTGTACACTGTAGAGTGTAAAGAAGTGAGAGATAAAGCTGGAGAGTCAGGCAGGCACCAGTTAATGAAAGGTCTAGCAAAGATGTGGTTAAAGACGGGGTTTTGTTGTCTACTGACCTGGGTTCAATCTCTGCCATACCTTTGTCCTCAAAGACTTAATTACCTCAGCTGTACAATGGAGATGCTAAACTGTGGTGATTAACATCATAAAGTGCATAGCACAAGGTTTAATATCATAAAACACACTTAATTTCCGTTAGACATCATTGTTAATAAATTTGTTCTTCATCCTGAGAAATGGGAAGTCAGTAAAGGGCTGTAAGCAGTGATATGATTAGAATGGGCTTTTATGGATTTCTTTGGCTGTGGTGTATAGTCTAGGTTGCATGACAGTAAGTAGATTCTAAGTGTTCTTAAGAGGAAGATTCAGTATATATTACTGATTGCATAAAGGTTGATGATATCAACCTGATATATGCTATCAGATCAGATCAGTCGCTCAGTCGTGTCCGACTCTTTGCGACCCCAAGAATCACAGCACGCCAGGTCTCCCTGTCCATCAACAACTCCCGGAGTTCACCCAGACTCACGTCCATTGAGTCAGTGATGTCATCCAGCCATCTCATCCTCTGTCATCCCCTTCTCCTCTTGCCCTCAATCCCTCCCAGCATCAGAGTCTTTTCCAATGAGTCAACTCTTTGCATGAGGTGGCCAAAGTACTGGACTTTCAGCTTTAGCATCAGTCCTTCCAAAGAAATCCCAGGGCTGATCTCCTTCAGAATGGACTGGTTGGATCTCCTTGCAGTCCAAGGGACTCTCAAGAGTCCTCTCCAACACCATAGTTCAAAAGCATCAATTCTGCGGTGCTCAACTTCCTTCACAGTCCAACTCTCACATCCATACATGACCACAGGAAAAACCATAGCCTTGACTAGATGAACCTTGTTGGCAAAGTAATGTCTCTGCTTTTGAATATGCTATCTAGGTTGGTCATAACTTTCCTTCCAAGGAGTAAGCGTCTTTTAATTTCATGGCTGCAGTCACCATCTGCAGTGATTTTGGAGCCCAGAAAAATAAAGTCTGACACTGTTTCCACCGTTTCCCCATCTATTTCCCATGTAGTGATGGGACCAGATGCCATGATCTTTGTTTTCTGAATGTTGAGCTTTAAGCCAACCTTTTCACTCTCCACTTTCACTTTCATCAAGAGGCTTTTGAGTTCCTCTTCACTTTCTGCCATAAGGGTGGTGTCATCTGTATATCTGAGGTTATTGATATTTCTCCCGGCAATCTTGATTCCAACTTGTGTTTCTTCCAGTCCAGTGTTTCTCATAATGTACTCTGCATAGAAGTTAAGTAAACAGGGTGACAATATACAGCCTTGATGTACTCCTTTTCCTATTTGGAACCAGTCTGTTGTTCCATGACCAGCTCTAACTGTTGTTTCCTGACCTGCATACAAATTTCTCAAGAGGCAGATCAGGTGGTCTGGTATTCCCATCTCTTTCAGAATTTTCCACAGTTTATTGTGATCCACGCAGTCAAAGGCTTTGGCATAGTCAAGAAAGCAGAAATAGATGTTTTTCCGGAACTCTCTTGCTTTTTCCATGATCCAGCGGATGTTGGCAATTTGATCCCTGGTTCCTCTGCCTTTTCTAAAACCAGCTTGAATATCAGGAAGTTCATGGTTCACATATTGCTGAAGTCTGGCTTAGAGAATTTTGAGCATTACTTTACTAGCGTGTGAGATGAATGCAATTGTGCGGTAGTTTGAGCATTCTTTGGCATTGCCTTTCTTTGGGACTGGAATGAAAACTGACCTTTTCCAGTCCTGTGGCCACTGCTGAGTTTTCCAAATTTGCTGGCATATTGAGTGCCTCACTTTCACAGCATCATCTCTCAGGATTTGGAATAGCTCCACTGGAATTCCATCCCCTCCACTAGCTTTGTTCGTAGTGATACTTTCTAAGGCCCACTTGACTTCACATTCCAGGATATCTGGCTCTAGGTCAGTGATCACACCATCGTGATTATCTGGGTCATGAAGATCTTTTTGTACAGTTCTTCTGTGTATTCTTGCCATCTCTTCTTAATATCTTCTGCTTCTGTTAGTTAGGTCCATACCATTTCTGTCCTTTATCAAGCCCATCTTTGCTTGAAATGTTCCTTTGGTATCTAGATTTTCTTGAAAAGATCTCTAGTCTTTCCCATTCTGTTGTTTTCCTCTATTTCTTTGCATTGATCGCTGAAGAAGGCTTTCTTATCTCTTCTTGCTATTCTTTGGAACTCTGCATTCAGATGTTTCTATCTTTCCTTTTCTCCTTTGCTTTTCACTTCTCTTCCTTTCACAGCTATTTGTAAGGCCTCCCCAGACAGCCATTTTGCTTTTCTGCACTTCTTTTCCATGGGGATGGTCTTGATCCCTGTCTCCTGTACAATGTTACGAACCTCATTCCATAGTTCATCAGGCACTCTCTCTATCAGATCTAGGCCCTTAAATCTATTTCTCACTTCCACTGTATAATCATAAGGGATTTGATTTAGGTCATACCTGAATAGTCTAGTGGTTTTCCCTACTTTCTTCAATTTCAGTCTGAATTTGGCAATAAGGAGTTCATGATCTGAGCCACAGTCAGCTCCTGGTCTTGTTTTTGCTGACTGTATAGAGCTTCTCCATCTTTGGCTGCAAAGAATATAATCAATCTGATTTTGGTGTTGACCATCTGGTGATGTCCATGTATACAGTCTTCCCTTGTGTTGTTGGAAGAGGGTGTTTGTTATGACCAGTGCATTTTCTTGGCAAAACTCTATAAGTCTTTGCCCTGCTTCATTCCATATTCCAAGGCCAAATTTGCCTGTTACTCCAGGTGTTTCTTGACTTCCTACTTTGGCATTCCAGTCCCCTAGAATGAAAAGGACATCTTTTTTGGGTGTTACTTCTAAAAGGTCTTGTAGGTCTTCATAGAACCGTTCAACTTCAGCTTCTTCAGCGTTACTGGTTGGGGCATAGACTTGGATTACTGTGATATTGAATGGTTTGCCTTGGAAACAAACAGATATCATTCTGTCGTTTTTGAGATTGCATCCAAGTACTGCATTTTGGACTCTTTTGTTGACCATGATGGCCACTCCATTTCTTCTGAGGGATTCCTGCCCGCAGTAGTAGATATAATGGTCCTCTGAGTTAAATTCACCCATTCCAGTCCATTTGAGTTCTCTGATTCCTAGAATGTCGACATTCACTCTTGCCATCTCTTGTGTGACCACTTCCAATTTGCCTTGATTCATGGACCTGACATTCCAGGTTCCTATGCAACACTGCTCTTTATAGCATCGGACCTTGCTTCTATCACCAGTCACATCCACAGCTAGGTATTCTTTTTACTTTGGCTCTATCCCTTCATTCTTTCAAAACACACTTAATTTCCGTTAGACATCATTGTTAGTAAATTTGTTCTTCATCCTGAAAAATGGGAAGTCAGTAAAGGGCTGTAAGCAGTGATATGATTAGAATGGGCTTTTATGGATTTCTTTTTTTTTTTTTTTAAGGGTACAGTCAGATTTTTTAATTAATTTATTTTTTTAAATTTTATTTTGCTTAACTTTACAATATTGTATTGCTTTTGCCATTCATCAAAATGAATCCTCCACAAGTATACATGTATTCCCCATCCTTTTGGCTGCAGTGTATAGTCTAGGTTGCATGACAGTGAGTAGATTCTACGTGTTCTTAAGAGGAAGATTCAGTATATATTACTGATTGCATGAAGGTTGATGATATATATGCTATATGTTGCATATATACATGTATTACATATTCATACACACACACAATGTCTCCTACACAAACTGCCACAGATGATGACAAGTGTAGACAATCTGTTTCTAGCAGAATCAAATATGTAACACTTACTAAAATCATCTGTCAGGGAATTGATGCGATGTCAGTCTGTCAAAATAACTTAAATGGGTAAGGAGAAAGGATGGAGTATCAACGAAATGACTGACCAGGAGTTGATTATTATTGAAACTGATGATAGGAAAGATTATACTTTTTTTCTACTTTTGTACACATCAAAATTTTTTCATAACAAAAAACATTAAAAAAGACATTAAGGCAGGCAAAAAGATCCCTGGAGGGTCTAGTAGACTGGCTAGAATACATATACCATGCAGGTAGAGACCTTGCCTGTCTTAGTTACATCTGTATCTCCAGGGCCTAGGGCAATTCATAGTCACATAGTAGGCTCTCAGTATGCATTCAATGAAGAAATGTACACCGGTGAACAAAAACCATAGCTTGAGTGAGTCTGACAGCTTACACTGAGAGCCAAGATCCCGGGGTTCCTTTCATCTTTTGTGCTACATAGGATATCCCATTAGCTATTGTAAGGAAAAAGACCTCAAGAAAACCACAAGAGAAAGCAAAGCAGATTCACAAACTTCACTTTGGTGTTCCCTGAGAAGTAGGTATTTACATGCTTATATCCATATGGTCCTTAGAAATTTTCTGCAGGACTCTGTCATATCATTTTATTCCATTTAAAAAACAAACAAACAAACAACATTCATTGTGGAGATATCTTTGTCCTTCTAGCTAAGAATCAGAAGAAAACTCTATGTACCCTGTCTCCCTTTTGTCTCTCTTATACTATGGCTAATCGAAGAGAGGGGAGGAATAAAGTCTTTTGAAGAAGGTTCGCCTCTACATTTTGTTCTCATTTCCTTAGAAGTCTTAGGACAAAACTGTCTATTACAAAAGTAACCATGCAGAACCTTATTTAGGGCTTTTGAAATTCAAGCCCACTCTTAGTGGGGGCCAGAATCTGAGCAGAGGGAAATGACTAATAACACTGAAACAACAGCCCTCAGGTACAATTAAATGCCCACAAGAGGCACCCTCCAAAGTTTGCAAGCTGCCCTGTCTAGTACCAAAGTCACTAGTGATGTATGGCTATTGAACATGTGTGATGCAGCTTGTCTGAACTGAGATGTGATGTAGGTGTAAAAATACACATTGAATTTCAAAGACTTAGTAACAATAACAAAGTAAGATATCTCAACCATTTATATATTAATTACACAATGAAATGATAATACTATGGATATGCAGACAAAATATATTATTAAAATTAATTTCACCTTTTTTTAACTTTTGAAAATGAAGCATCTACAAAATTATGTATGTGGCTTGCATATTTTTATTGTAAAGTATTTTTTTTTTCAGCCTAAGGATTTTGTTTCTCCTTGTGCTGCTGTGCTGTGCTTAGTCGATCAGTTGTGTTTGACTCTTTTTGACCCCATGGACTGTAGCCCATTAGGTTCCTCTATCTGTTGGGATTCTCCAGGCAAGAATACTGGAGTGGATGCCCTCCTCCAGGGGATCTTCCCAACTCAGGGATCAAACCTGGGTCTCCCATATTGCACATGGATTCTTTACCATCTGAACCACCAGAGAAGCCCAAGAATACTGGAGGGGTAACCTATTCCTCCTCCAGGGGATCTTCCCAACCTAGGAATGGAACAGGGGTCTCCTGCATTGTAGGTGGATTCTTAACCAGTTGTGTTACCAGAGAACCCCTTTTTCTCTCCTTACACGGAATAAAATAAATTTTAGTGCATTCATAGCACGACTCCTGGTCCTCTTATTCTGTACTGTTTTGGGTCCCTTTCACAAAAGTACTGCTCTATCGGAGAAGGCGATGGCACCCCACTCCAGTACTCCTGCCTGGAAAATCCCATGGACGGAGGAGCCTGGTAGGCTGCAGTCCATGGGGTCTCGAAGAGTCGGACACGACTGAGCGACTTCACTTTCACTTTTCACTTTCATGCATTGGAGAAGGAAATGGCAACCCACTCCAGTGTTCTTGCCTGGAGAGTCCCAGGGATGGGGGGCGCGGGGAGGAGGTGTGGCCTCGTGGGCTGCCGTCTCTGGGGTCACACAGAGTCGGATACGACTTAGCAGCAGCAGCATGCAGTCATTATAAGCAATTATAGGTATAAATGGAGTCCAGTGAAGAACTGGAGATTATCTCACACAGTTTTACTAGAAGTGCTCTGAACTTATCAAGGGAAATGATAGAATGTCCTCTAATCCCAGTTCATACCATTAGCAATTGCTGAAGTGTTTTCTCTTAAATTACTTAAGGATATACCTCACCATAGCAAGCATTATTTTCCTTTCCAAGTTATTAGTGTCTGATTTTGATGAGAAAACCGTATTCCCTTTATTAACATGCTCTTAATCACTTAGACGGAAATAAAAATTCTGCTAATATTATGTTAAAAGTGATTTGCTTCCCTTCTGCTTTTACTGAAAAAGTCCCAAATTTAATTAAGCTTTCTTTTTTAAAACAAGTATGCTTGTGTGTGTTTGTTCGTGTGTTCAATTCATCCTGTCATATGGAAAAAAATTTCAATGACTGTGCATCAGATTTTACATAAAATCTAGTTCAAAAATCTTAACATGGCCCTTGTTTACCTAATTTGATCTACACACCATGTTTCCCCCTAACTTGATATCCTCCCACTTCTCTGTCTTCCTTTCAGATCCAGCTCATCCTTATTTCAGGAACATCCCACAGGCTATTATGTCTGCCTCGAATGTTCCTGTCTCTGTTTTGTTTCACATGGCTAGCTTCTACTCATTATTCCCTTTCTTAACCATTTAAACACTATATCCTAAGAGAAGCTATCCTTGAGTCTTTCCAGTCTATACTGTTATGATTCATATGTTTTCTTTCAGAATACCTAGTTTGTATTAAAGTTTAAAATTTAATTATAAACATTAACATTTTTTTCCTATATGACTTTCCATTAAGTGTCTCCCTTTTGAAGTTTGGCTGTAAGCTTCATGAGCAGATACCATACCTGTTTGTTCATCACTGTATTGCCATTAAAGAGTAGTAGTATATCTGAAACTGAGCAGACCTTCAGTAAACATTTGTTGAGTGACAAATTGCAAAGACTCAATAGAGTACAAGAGTGGAAATGGGAGATAAGGAAACAACTGAGGAAACAGAGGACTAAAGAGGCCACAGAGGCTGAAGTGCGTGTGCAGTAAAAAATAAAACGATAGGGGCTATATCACGATGACCATGGTAAGAATAATGCTTGTTAGAATGTAAACGATTTGTCCTGGGAGAGATCATATTAAATTAAGGTGGCTAAGGATGGTTTCAAAGAAGTTACTGGGCTAGAAGGGATGGTTGGATTTTATTGTTAACTATAATTTTTAAAAAATTTATAAAAGTAGAATGTATTGGATGATTTGTGTCCTAGGTTAGGTTCTCTGGAAAGTAGATGTTGAGAGAGGTAGACATACAGGTTTATTGGAGAATAGCACTTGTGAAAGAGAGAGGGAGGAATTGTATTGGGCAGGGGAGTCATCAGACTGCCACGCAGGACTGACAAAGCCCCTGGCATCCTAATGTTGAATATGTCCTTATCCTACACCCTACAGTCTTTAGCTGAGGATGGGCATGGGAGAGAGAGGTAGTCCTGAGAACAGTGTAACTTCAGCTTGAAAGCTGAGGTGAATCCAGCAGAAATTAACTGAAGAATGTCAGCTAACTACATGCCTTGCAGTTGGGTAGTGAGTCCTTTCTCAAAGGCAGATCTGAGCAATATACTTTTGTGACTGCCTCACACAGAATGCCAACCTAAATTACTCAATAACTTCAATGAAGGATTTTTTTCTTTTTTGCTAAGCTCAATAATCTTGTTCTAAGAAGTATTTGGAAGACCAAGAGTTCAAGTTTAGCTAAGTCAAATTTGAAAGAGAAGTGCAAAGGGGAAGGATCTTCCCTGTTATGTAGTAAGGTAGTCTATAAAGATAACATGGAACTGGCATAGTCATGGACAGAGACCAACTGAAGAAGAGGTCAGAACCAGAGTCATACATAAATGGAAATATGCATATATGATAAAGGAGGCATCAAAAATCGATGGGGAAGGGAGAGACTGTTGAGTAGAATCACAGACAAAAATTGGCTTGCTGTTTGAAGAAAAAATAGACTAGATCCCCACGGTACATCAAATAAAGGAATGTATTCCAGACAGAATAAACACCTAAATGTGATTCTCTGGAAAATCACATTTTATGATTATAAATGAATATAAAAGAATATATGTAATGAATATAAAAGAAACAGAAGAAAAAAAAATACAGAAAATCTTTGTGATGGTGAAACACAGGCTAAGTTTTTAAGCAAAACTCCTGAAGCACCACTGATAATAAGATTGTCTCCATCAGCTGGGAGAGAGAACAAGATGAACCTAAGGAGCAGTTAAGTATACTCCAACGACTATTCCTAGGATCAGGGCAGTTAAGTAAATTATAAGGAGATGCAGGTCTACCAGGAGATATATCATTATGACCTACCTATCAAAAATATTTCCCCTGCTCTACTTCCTTCCTATATCCTTCAACAGTTTTGAGTTCCAGACACTATGCTAAGTGTAGAAAGAACAGAGAGGAATAAACTTGAGTCCTAGTCCTAGATTATGAGTCCTCTTAAAGAACTCATATTCTAATTAGGCAGATAGAAGAAAAACTGTCTATTTTTTAAACTGTTTTAACTCCTATTCTACAGGACTTCCCTGTAGCTCAAATGGTAAAGAACCTGCCTGCAATGCGGGAGACCAGGGTTTGATCTCTGGGTCAGGAAGATCCTCTGGGGAAGGGAACGGCAATCCACTCCAGTAATTTTGCCCAGAGAAACCTGGTGGGCTATAGTCCTTGGGGTCGCAGAGTTGGACACACCTGAGTGACTCACACACACACCCACACACACAAACACTACAGGTAAGAACCAAGAGGCAATATTTGCCTCAGCTATCTGGTATTTCAGCAGTGAGGAAAGTCATTCCAAGTAAAAGGAACAGCATTAACAAAGTCACAGGGCTTTGAAGGAACACAGTGTGCTGGAAAATGTTAAGTAGGTAACCTAATACTGGAAGTGTTGTTATTGAATAAAGTAGTCTATGGCGGTTGTAGTCTATGGCGGTTGTTTTAGTCTTTTTTCAGTTGCACTGATTATTACATTAGCTAACTATGAATTAGCTAATTAGAAGACAAAGCCAAAGATGAAGCTCTGAACTGATGAGGGATAAACAGTGGTTAAGAAAGAGAATCATGCTAGGAAACACTGATGACTCCTTGTGGAGTGGTAACAAGCCCTATAAGTTACTGCAACAAGCACTGTAACTGTTTAGAGGAGTAAGAGACTGGTATTAGTTACACTGTTCAGGGAAGGTTTCATGGAAGTAGCAAAAGTGATTAATTTAACAAATTGAGAACTGACTGTATATATCAAGGGCTGGGCATGGAATAGGAGATTGAAAACCTAGTCTACTAATGAACAGATAATCAGATAATTGCAAAAATAAAGCAATGACTGTTATAATAGACACAAGTACAGGCTGATGCGATAAAGCCTAAGAGGGACTCCTGCTTTAGAGCAGGGAGGTCAAGGATGGTTTTCTAAAGGTGATGCTTGCTGTATGCCCTGACATACATTTGATGGATGAGTAAGGTTCAAGTGCAAGGGAGAGAAACATTTTGCAATGGATCAGTTTAGTGAGAGAACACACCTTTTTTCAAGGAACATGAAATAGTTGGATGGCTGGAGCAAAGACTGAAAAGCAGTGAAAGAAGTTTCTAAGGCATATAGGAAGGGTTTGACTATAAGAGGTCTTTTATAGATATTTAAGAATTTTAGATTTTTATCCTGAAGACAATGTGGAAGTTGAGACAGATTTTAAGCAGGAAGTGACATGATTAAATCCGCATTTTACAAAGATTGCTATTAAAAGTAATGGAGATGAAGGCACTGAAGATGGACTGATATGAGGGCAGAGAAATTAAAAGGCTGTTACTATTGTTTAGGAAAAATAAGAGAAGTTTCAAAAATAATAGCAGCAGTGATAATCGAAAGAGAAGGGTAGGCAAGGTTTGGGTAGCCAGAGAAAGAAGTTAAGTGGAAGCATTCCCTGAACAGTGAATAATCAGTTTGCCAGGAGTATATAGCATTTAACAGAAGATTCAACAGTTGGTGATGAGGTTGAAAACACTGGTGGAGTCAGCCTGTGGCAAGGCTACTAAACAACAGACTAAACAATAAGGATTTTACATTTTCCCTAGAAATATTAAATTTATAAATCATTTTTTATTGTGGCAAATATTAAAAAATTATCATTTTAACCATTTTTAAGTGAACAGTTCACAATTCAAGAGGAACTAAAGAGCCTCTTGATAAAAGTGAAAGAAGAGAGTGCAGAAGCTGGCTTAAAACTCAACATTCAAAAAATGAAGACCATGGCATCTGGTCCTATCACTCCATGGCAAATAGATGGGGAAACAATGGAAACAATGATAGACTTTATTTTCTTGGGCTCCAAAATCACTGCAGATGGTGATTGCAGCCATGAAATTAAAAGACGCTTGCTCCTTGGAAGAAATGCTATGACCAACTTAGACAGCATATTAATAAGCAGAGACATTCCTTCGCTGGCAAAGGTCCGTCTAGTTAAGGCTATGGTTTTTCCAGTAGTCATGAATGGAGTGAGAGTTGGACCATAAAGAATACTCAGCACTGAAAAATTGATGCTTTCTAACTGTGTTGTTGGGGAAGACTCTTCAAAGTCCCTTGGACTGCAAGGATATCAAACCACTCAATCCTAAAGGAAATCAGTCCTGAATATTCATTCAGGAAGGACTGATAATGAAGCTGAAACTGCAATACTTTGGCCATCTGAAGCGAAGAACTGACTCATTTGAAAAGACCCTGATGCTTGAAGGTGGGAGAAGGGGATGACAGAGGATGAGATGGTTGGATGGCACCACAGACTCCATGGACATGAGTTTGAACAAGCTCTCAGATCAGATCAGATCAGTCGCTCAGTCATGTGTGACTCTTTGCGACCCCATGAATCACAGCACGCCAGGCCTCCCTGTCCATCAACAACTCCCGGAGGTCACTCAGACTCACGTCCATCGAGTCAGTGATGCCATCCAGCCATCTCATCCTCTGTCGTCCCCTTCTCCTCCTGCCCCCAATCCCTCCCAGCATCAGAGTCTTCTCCAATGAGTCAACTCTTTGCATGAGGTGGCCAAAGTACTGGACTTTCAGCTTTAGCATCAGTCCTTCCAAAGAAATCCCAGGGCTGATCTCCTTCAGAATGGACTGGTTGGATCTCCTTGCAGTCCAAGGGACTCTCAAGAGTCTTCTCCAACACCACAGTTCAAAAGCAATTAATTCTTTGGCGCTCAGCCTTCTTCACAGTCCAGCTCTCACATCCATACATGACCACAGGAAAAACCATAGCCTTGACTAGATGAACCTTTGTTGGCAAAGTAATGTCTCTGCTTTTGAATATGCTATCTAGGTTGGTTATAACTTTCCTTCCAAGGAGTAAGCGTCCTTTAATTTCATGGCTGCAGTCACCATCTGCAGTGATTTTGGAGCCCCCAAAAATAAAGTCTGACACTGTTTCCCCATCTATTTCCCATAAAGTGATGGGACCAGATGCCATGATCTTCGTTTTCTGAATGTTGAGCTTTAAGCCAACTTTTTCACTCTCCACTTTCACTTTCATCAAGAGGCTTTTGAGTTCCTCTTCACTTTCTGCCATTAAGGGTGGTGTCATCTGCATATCTGAGGTTATTGATATTTCTCCTGGCAATCTTGATTCCAGCTTGTGTTTCTTCCAGTCCAGCGTTTCTCATGATGTACTCTGCATAGAAGTTAAATAAACAGGGTGACAATATACAGCCTTGATGTACTCCTTTTCCTATTTGGAACCAGTCTCTTGCTTCATGTCCAGTTCTAACTGTTGCTTCCTGACCTGCATAGAAGTGTCTCAAGAAGCAGATCAGGTGGTCTGGTGTTCCCATCTCTTTCAGAATTTTCCACAGTTTCGTGTGATCCACACAGTCAAAGGCTTTGGCATAGTCAAGAAAGCAGAGATAGATGTTTTTCTGGAACTCTCTTGCTTTTTCCATGATCCAGCAGATGTTGGCAATTTGATCTCTGGTTCCTCTGCCTTTTCTAAAACCAGCTTGAACATCAGGAAGTTCACGGTTCACGTATTGCTGAAGCCTGGTTTGGAGAATTTTGAGCATTACTTTACTAGCGTATGAGATGAGTGCAATTGTGCGGTAGTTTGAGCAAGCTCTAGGAGTTGGTAATGGACAGGGAAGCCTGGCATGCTGCAGTCCATGGGGTCCCAAAGAGTTGGACACGACTGAGCGACGGAACTGAACTGACCTCACAATTCACACTGTTGTGTGACCATCAACACCACCTATCTCTAGAACCTTTTTGCCATTCCAAACTGAAATTCTTTACTCATTAAAAAATAATTTCACATTCTCCCCTGTCCCTCTTGCTCCTGGCAACTAACATTCTATTTTTCTGTCTCTAGGGGTTTGGCTACTCTAGGTACTTCATGTAAATGGAAACATACAATAATTGCTGCTTTGCATTCAGCTTGCTTCATCTGGCTAAATTACTTTAATTAACACTCTGGTTAATCAAAAGCTGGCTTCTAATTTGCAAAATACTTTTCATGCTGTATTTTACAAATGTCTTGATTTTCTTACTTGATCAAATTTTTTCCACTTATTGCTTAAGGAACACTTTAGAAAATTACAAACTCAGAGTTCTTAACAATTTAGTCTACCATTGCATCTGCCATAAAAAGTTTTTTACTGATCTACTTTAAGCGTCTTTATATTGTGAATTATTTTTAATTCATTATAGTTTACAGGCAGGAAACAGTTTATAAAGTTCCACCTCGTACCTTAATGGAAGTAAGTAACAGCGAACAGAACAATTGAGGCAGGAATCAAATTTATCTGACCACTCAGGAGAAATGAAGATAATTTATTTAGGATGCTGATAGAAAGGCTCTCTCTTCTGATGCTATGTCATTTCCCTATCTGGGGATGAATCAGTTCTAAATGGAGAGAATTAAAAACACAACGAACACTTCCCTTATTTCTAGCTAGGAGTTAAGTCTGAAAGTTTTGGATAAAAACAAACCACTTGAGAACTAAGGGCTGGAGGAATCCCTAGGTTATTAGTATATCAATAGCGTTTTGCCATAAATCGTGTAATTTTGGACAAGACTTAACCAAGCCTCTGGAGGTCTCAGTGCTTAGATGAGACCATCCCGTTCTTCCCAATCTTGTTCACAGCACAGCATATCCAGAATACAGTACTGCAGAAGCCTGGGAAAAAAAAAAAAAACGGGAGGCAGCACAGCGCAGCACACCTGTAACCCCCTGATCGCCTGTGTCCGGACACATCCGAGCGGATGCTCTCAAGAAAGCGCTCCAGTAGCAGTGTCGTTCCAGCCGATGGGCCACGCCGTCTGGTATGGAGTTCGAGCTGCTGAAGTTCCTGCTGATTCTGAAGTCAACAGCCTTTCCCTCCTAGTAAAGAAAGAAAGTATTTACTCTTTAGAAAGACCAAAGCGTGGAAAAGCACAAGGCCCACAAACCAAGCAAGTAAACACGAATGGCCACACTTGCCCAGCGTGCACCCCGGCAAAAAAAAAAAAGAAACAAATTTACGTCTCTTCCCAGCAGGCTCCGGGAGTCACCGCGAGATTTCATCAATTCTCGCGAGATTTATCGGCAGCCATCTTCTTGGGGGTGCTGGGAGCCGGGAAGACCCCCCGAATCGTTCCCATTCAGCTGCCCTTCGTTTTCGCTTTCTTCACTTTTTCTCTTCTGCGTTGCCAGCAAGCACCTGGTTTCAGGGCTGAGGGCAAGCCCGTGTTTAGGCGCGTGTCGCGCTCTGGTCCAGGAAGATTTCGCTGGGGTGGAGGGAAGGGGAGGGGCCCGGGCAAACCGTTGCTGCCTCAGCCGGGGCCGGGGTCCGGGGAGGGGGAGCTCTTGGCACCCCGTGGACTCGCGGCCTACGGCGGTCCCCGCGGAGCTGTTCGCCGATCCGGGCTCGCGGGAACCTGCCACCGGCGCCTCCCACCGCGGCCCACGCGGGCGGCGCGCGGAGTAGGGGGCGGGGGCAGCGGCGGCTATAGCGGCCGCGACCTGGGCGGGCGGAGGAGTGTGACGGGCCTCGGGGCCGCTGTGGATGGTTTCTAAAATGATCATTGAAAACTTCGAGGCACTCAAGTCCTGGCTCAGCAAGACTCTCGAGCCCATGTGAGTATTCGGGAGCTGTTTTACTTGCAGGGATGGAAGGGGGAGATAGGTGGACTCCCAGTTGCCTCAAGTGCCTGCCGTGGAGGCCGAAGCGGTGAACTGAGGTCCCGGGTTCTGTGTTTTCGCCTCCTCCGCCACCTTCGTTCCCAGGGTCAGAATACGGCTGGGAGCCTGAGCTGATCTTTACCTCATCGCTGAGTTGGTTTTTAAACCGATGGCTCTTCTCTTGTTTTCCCGTTATTTGTAGACCGACCCCAGCCTAAACAAACAACTCGTTATTTGCCGAGGCCCCCCAGGTCGGTTTCTTTTGGCGAACTCGTGCATGATCTGTTCACTAGACTGTTTTACTTCGCTTTTTTTTAAACGAAGTGAACAGCTCTTTTTAGGGATTTAGAACAGTTCTTGCCCAGCCCACTCATGTTTTACCTAAATACCGTCTCTGAAAGAAAGGCCGTGTCTACCATGTGCTGTCTGGCTCTTAACTGATTGAAAATGTAACAGGTGCTAAGGTGCCCAGTAAAATTTCCCTTTCTCATCTCTGCACGTTTGTTCGCTTGGAGGAAGAAAATGCAATCTAACCATATGGACTGTTTGGCAGTTTTAAGTAGAATCCTGTAGGTGTACTCGTGTGTGTGTGTGTGTGTGTGCGTGCTGAAATGTTTTAGATTGGAAAAATTGAATTTTGAGGATTTATCTTTTAATGGCCAAGTGTTTTGATCAAAATTGATTGATTTACAATAAACAATTTAAAGTGCAATGCAGAGTATCCACTTATTTAATAGATTTATTAAACGCCTTCTATGTACTGTCGGAGGCTTTGGGGCTAGAGTTTTTAAATTCCAAAATCGACAAGGCATAATAGAAGAGTAAATAAGCTAACTTCAGGTAGTAAAGAATCGTGACAGTAATACTAGAGGATCATGTAAAATAGTGACAACAAGGCCTCTCAGAGGAGGTGACAGTGCAGCAACACCTGAGGAGGAGAAGGAACTGTGTGAAAATCTGGAAAGACAGTGTTCCTTCCAGAAGGAATGACAAGTGCAAAGGCCCTGTAGCGGAAATGATCGTGGTTCGATGGGGAAGAGAAAGGCTGTTGGGGCTGCGGGGAATCTCGTGAAGGGGGGAACAAAAGGAAAGTTGTGAAGTTGGAGAAGTAGGAAGGGGCCAAATAATGTAGAATCTTCTAGGCTATAGTCAAGAGCTAAGATTTTACTTAAAATCTAATGGGAAGACATGAGATGATTTAAAGCAGGCAGAGATTGACTTTGTTTGAAAACTCGGCCTACTTTGTAGAGATTATGGGATCAAGAATAGAAATAAGGGGACCATGCTGAAGGAAGTTGTAGGCCAAGCTGTAGATAGTTTGCATTAGAGTGAGAGTGGAGACAAATATGTTTAATAAATAGATCTGGTGGGACTTGTTGCTGGATTGGATGTGAGAGAGAAGGGAAAGGAAGATCAAGGGTGACTGATGACTAAGAAGTTAGTCTAAGCAACTGAATGTGTGTTGGTTGAGGAGGCTTGAAGAGAACAGTTTGAGGGGAGAAGGGTGGTTAATTTTAACCAGTAAGTAGAAAGTGTTTGTTATACATCTAAGTGAGATGTGAAATAGGTAGTTGGGTATGCATCTAGAACTCAGGCCAAGAGTGGAGATACTTGCAGTCATGCGGGTAGTATTTAAAGTCACGAGACTGGGAAGTTTCTGGGGAAGAACGTGTAAAGAGGGAAAAAGAAGAGAGTTCAGGTTGGAAGAAAAGTGGGATATATGTCACTAATGAAAGAGATGTGTGACAAAAGAGGAAGGTTTTCACCTTGGTGGGATACTGCATAATGGATAAAATGAAGACAGAGGGGCCCTTATGTTGGCAAGGTAGAAGTCATTGGCGAACTTGTTGCAAAGTTTCACTGGAGTAGGATGTTGCAGATAGAAGCCCTGTTTCAGTGGGTTGGGGAGAGTGGGCAGCAGTAGAGTATAGTTGTTGAGACGATGGAGTCAGAATGGCTGCCTTTGAATTCTGTCTCCGCCACTCATCTGCTGTATGATATTGGGTAAGTAACTTAGCTCAGTGCCTCCGCTTCCTCGTGTCTGAGAGGGGGAAAATAATGAATATGTATTAAGAAAATCTTTGAACACTGTCTGGTTTGTAATTAGCACTCAGTAAATGTTAGGTAAACAGAAAACTTAGAATGTTTTGCGTTAAAATAGCATTCCCTTGTATAAGCCTTCAGTTTTATTACCATTTTTTTCTTCTTACTGAAGAGAAGATTATTTATAGCTGATTAGTGTGTTTGCTTGTAATTTTTTTTTTTGTAGTTTTAATAAAGCATATTCAGGTATCATATAGCATACTCAGATGACTGTAGCCCTACAGTCTTTACTGCTGGAATAAGGCACTACTTGTAGAACCTAGACAGTGGGAGGAGCTGGGATTGGTCCTTTTGTAAAGTACACTGCTGTGGTAAAACTGAACGCGTATCCAAGTTCCTGTCCATTTAACTGCACTTCAGGTGAATTCTTTTAGATGACTTTTAAAGCTGATTCCAATTATTTAAGACCTATGGTTTCTGACCTTGGTTTTGTGAAACTTTAAGATGTGTTTGTTATCTAAAGAGACGTTTTCTTTTTTTTTTTTTTTTTGGCCAAATAGCACCTATTTGAGGCAGGACCATAGGAAGATAGAACTTGAAATTTGTATAGAACTTTTAAACTATTTGTGCTAATAAAATATCTCATGGTTTTGGACCTACCTTGTAGTTTAAATGTATTAATTCAGTAAGTATTTATTGAGCACTTAATCTCCTCTGTGCTAAGCAGTGTGTTAAGATATTGGTGAAACGGTAGGAAACATGACATGAAATGACCATCTTTATATCGTTTACCAGGGAAGACAGATGTTAAACAAGTAACCAGAGTGCTATGAAAATATATGTCTGGAACATCTGGAAAGACTTTTGTTGCCTGACAGTATTTCATCTCAACAAGGAAGGATGAGGAGTAGTTTGTTGGGGCAAAAGGATGGGAATGGAGAGTTGTAACAGCAAGGTTTTTGAGGGCAGATCATATGAAGACCCTAAAATGAAGGAAGGAAAGGTGAAAAAAAGAGCCAGGGGAACCATAGCGGCAGATAGCTCCTGAGACAGGAGCCAGATTGCATGAGACTGTTGAGTCATGTTAAGGATTTGGGATGTCATTGAAGGACAGTGGGAAGCCAGTGAAGGTTTTGGGGGAGGAGAGTTTTCAGATGGACATTTGGGGGGGATAGGGTGGGGAGTCAACCTGGTTGCAGTTTCAACATGAAGTAGAAGTTGGTAAAATCTGTATTTTATTTGATTATAAGGTCTGTAGGTATATCAGGAGTCCAAGTTTTCTTTTTCATAATTTATTGAAAATACACATGTTAAAATTATCATCTTGAAATACTTGATGTTTTTGTTCTCCAAAACATTTGCTTAGTCATACGTACTTATAATAAAATAAAATTGATGTTGGTCTTTCCTGTATCATTGATTTCTTTTTCATAACATTAAGCTCTCTTTTGATGTTTTTTGTTTTTTAAACAAAAGATTTTCTGCTGTATTTTAAAACTTAGCTTACGTATCACTAAATGTGATTTAATAAAATCATGGATTATTTTCAGTTTAAGGGAAACCTCAAGATCTAATCAAACCCCTTAGTTTTTCCAAAAATAAAATTGAGAGACTTAATGTCGTGCCCAAGTTTTGTTGAACAGTAGTGAAGAGCAGAATGCCTCATTTTGTGCTGCTACTAGGTCGTGCTGTGGAGGTAGCGTTGTGTAGTGGAAAGAAAACATTTTTGTGTCCACATAGACCAGTGTTCAGATCTCTCAGCTCTGCCACTTACTAAGTGAACAGGCAAGTGAACCTCCCTTTTCCTTGTTAGTATAATAGGAAGAATTATACCTATTTCTGTAGGTGAAAGAATTAAATGAGACATATTTTTATATATATGAAAAGCAGTGAAAAAAGCATTTACCCAAAGGGAATGTTCCGAAATACAAAGAGTGCCTGCTGTGCAATCTGGGGAGCTCACTCTTACAGGCAGGCATTATTTCAATCTGCTTAGGTTTCTTTCACTCATTTTGACCTTTTCTTCCTCTTTTATCTCTAACCAAATTTTTAGCTTAAAGTTTAAGACAAATATAGTATTTAATGCTTAACTCTTTAGCAACAGTTACCAGGGGAAAACATATTAAATAAGTTATCTGCTCTCAAGTCCAAAGTATTTTAAAGCTATACTATCTACCGCTGACAACAGAAAACAGACCAGATTACAACAGCTGTGACAAGTCAAATAAGTTTGATAAGGTTCACAGATGCTATGGTAATAAGGAAGATATAAGTACAACAGTTATACTGTATTGATCTTAAATACCAGTTTGATTAAACACAGGTTACATTGCTATTATTGCTACTGTTAACATTTGTATACATTGTTAAACCTTTGTATTACTTTCAAGTTCTATGAGGTAAATACTGTTACCTCCATTTTGCAAGTGATGACACCTGAGGTGCTGAAGCATGAAGTTAAGATACTTGCCCAGAGTCACACATCTTACATGTGACTGAACAGTGATTTAGCCTCAAGGTTTTGACTCTGGAGCCTTGTTCTTAGCTTACTACAACATAAGGCAGTGTATCCTTTCCTACTCCTCTATGTGTGTGCCTCTGTATGTGTACTTTTTTTACTATTAGATTTTTGTAGTAGTAGCTGCTATTGTGGAGAAGGCAGTGGCACCCCACTCCAGTACTCTTGCTTGGAAAATCCCATGGATGGAAGAGCCTGGTGGGCTGCAGTCCATGGGGTCTCTCAGAGTCGGACACGACTGAAGTGACGTAGCAGCAGCAGCAGCAGCTGCTGCTATTGTAAAGGAACGAAGTTCTTAGGTATTGTGATTATCAGTGCTTTAGAGTCTAAGATAGAAACCTAGAGTTTTGTAGTCATTTCTCCTTTACCCACACTTATTACTATACCTTTCTCACCACCTTAAAATTTATTTTTGTTTTACAGGAATAACTGAAAGGTGATCTTTTTGTTTCTGAATTTTATTTACTCTTCCCCTTCTTCGATCTTTCATTTTCTGCAGACCATTTTGGGTATAGTCAGTCTCTTAATTACTTAAGCTCAGCAAAAAACAAAACAAAGAATTAAATCCTACTTCTAGTCGTTTTCACGCTAGCTTTCTTTTCCTGTCACTGTTATATCTTGAAATAGTAGTCAGCCTTTAATTTTTCACTCATTTGTCCCCAACCATTTACTTCTTAATGCCTTACAGTAGTTTCTTTATACTCATGTTCAACTGAAGTTGCTTACCCCAGTGTGACTATTAATTTGTTTATTAAATGTAAAGACTTATAGAAATTTTAGTTCTTTGATCTCTGTGTATGACATTAGACAGTGTTGATAGCTGCTTTTTTTTTTTTTTTTAAACTTCTCACGACTTAGATCCCTGATATTTTGGTTCTCTTTCTCACAAATCGGTCCTATCTCCTTAAGCTATTTTTCCTGCCTTTGAATTGTATTTTTCTTTGTTCTGTTCCCATGGCTCTTTTTTCTTAATCATTACCACTCCTGACCCTTTATTCACATTCATTCCTATGGATGGTTTCTATTGTAATACGTGCCAGTGGTTTTAAAAACTGTGTGTGTGTGTGTGTGTGTGTGTGTGTGTGTGTGTGTGTGTGTTGTGTTGTAGTTGCTTTGAAAGTTTGATTAAAGATTCCCTTCCCCAGGATATTGCATATACATATTTGAATTTCTGAGCTTTTTCAAGAGTACCTGTAAGCATTTATTTTTCTCATAGGTATGTCTAGGCTTAACTGCTTCAAAGTTTTATACTCTGAAACTCTGATTGCTAGCTCTATGCCTGATCTTTTTCACCTGAACTTCAAACCACTGTATGTTTCTGAAAATAAAATATTCACTTATTTCCGTTTCATTTTTCCAAATTATTTGTGCTTGAACTTGTATTTTTTTGGCTTCTCCTCCCTTCATTCCTTTCCCCCAATTCAGTTAATCATTGGGTTCTGTCTCTTTCTTTTAATAATTCTTACTAATGACAGCGGTCAGTAGGGAACCCTGCACTCCTTAGCTAAACCACTGCAGTTTGTTTTCTAACAAACCTCCATATCTCCAGTCTTTTTCTCGTTTGGAGTTCTTTTGGCCTGGATACCCAGCTTTTTTATTGTATTGTGTGATCAAAATCTTCAGCACTTCTAAATAATCAATTGCATACTTCTTAACTTGACTTTCAGAACTCTGTCTGTTTCAAATTATCTTTCCAGTTTATATCTTCCTACTTTTTACGTTGTAAGTCTTAATTTCAACAAAAGCTGAACTTTACATTCTGATTCTCTATCACATAGTTTATACCGTCCTTTTTGCCCCAACTTTATGTAGAAGGTAACATTCATTGAGTTCTTAGTGTTTGCTAATGTTTGTGCATTCATTGTGTGTGAGCTGGGTTCTGTTATCCCAATTTTAAAGATGAAGAAGAAATCGACTCTTAGGAAGTTTAAGTAATATACTTCATTCATAGCTAATAAATGATAAGGGACAGGATTAATGACAAGGCATTTCTATTCCAGAGTTTTGCTGTATATTGTGATGTAATGCCTTTCTTGGTTTCTTTTATATATGTTGAAATCAAAGGCCCATTGCAATTCTAGTTCATCCAGAAAGCCAGTTATCTGTCCAGTTGAAATCAGTGACTCTTCCATGAGGCTCCTCTCTTAGTGCTAGTTTGCATAGTTTTTCGAAACTCATCATTTGCAGACTTGTTCAGTAGTTAATTCTTTTGTTTTACTGTTCTTATTAGAGTCTAAGGTCCTTGAAAATAAACTCAAAAATGTTAAGTGTTCTCCTGTATAGCACCCAGCACAATGCTTCGTTGGGGGTGTACACCTGGGTTTCAGATACATTAGTTGAAATTTCTACTTTGTGCACCCATGATCTAAGGAGAGAGAAAAGGCATTTGTATAAAACTGTTTTGGAAAAGCAGATATGTGAGCACTTTGAAGATTTGCTAATCTCTGGGTCTCTTTCACTTTATTATCACCTTACAGCACTTTCAAATTAACTAAAGACTCTGTGATTTTTCTTTTATTTTTTTAAGGGGGAAAGGACACTGAGAAATATTAGCACTTACTCATTAAAGTATGTGAATGCTGCTATATGCAAGATTTCTTGGCTCCATAGAGCTGCACAAAAAATTATGGTAATTCTAGTCTGATGAATTTTATAACTGGTAAGACAGTTTCTGTAATTAATTATTGGCTAAAATATTTTTCATGACTTTCTTACCACATTTTACTGCTGCAATCTTAGTTGATTTTTCCATCAGAGTGATGAACAGTTAAAATGCTCTTAGCATTTTCTGTTTTAGCAATTCCTTTTTTTGGCTTACAGTGTTTTTAAATGAATTATTTTATATGCGTAAGTCCAGGTATAGGGATAGTATTAGTAACAAAATGGAAAATAATATTTTCCAGTGTTTGGTATGTTTGTGTTGAGAATGACCAAAACTTGAGCTAAGTATAGGCTTTTAGGAATTTTTCTTCCTCCTGCTTCCTTACTCCCCAGGAATGAGTGGATGGTAAATGCTTCCTGCTGGACTTATTCACTACCTTCCTACTACTTTGTTTCTGTGGAAAAGTCTTTTTCAGTTTACAGGTGGTAACTTCTGAAATAGGTAAAAGTTTATTTTTAATTTGAGGTTATATTTAGTATTTTGTGTGTGTGTAAAAGATGTAGTAATTGGAGATATGTTACTCGTTGGTTCTTTCTGACATATTCTGTCTGTGTGTGTGTTCAGTCACTTGTACAAATATGTTATATATATTTTTCTTCTCCTTTTTTCTATAATTGGAGGTCATTCAATATAATACATAAGTGACACCCCCCTTTTTCAGGTTGCATAGTATTTTAATGTAATGGGTACACCATAATTTATTTAACCATCGTTTATTGATTTGCTGAACAGATAGAGCCGTAGTGTATGTATTTATCATGTGTCAGTTTGTAATTAACATAAACAGATCAGTTGCATAAGTTTTGACAGTTACATATACCTATGTAATCACCATATAAAACAGGATCTAGAACTTTGGAAAATTCTCTTGTGCTTCTTTCTGAGTTTTTCTTTCTAACAAGACATCCACTCTGACGTTGGCATTATGAATATGACTGCTGTGAATATTCTTAATCAAGTTGTTGTGGAAGTATTTTCTTTTGGCGGAGGGATAAATACCTAGAGGCGTATTTGCTAGGTCATAGGGTAGCTGCATGTTTTCTATTATAAGAAACTTTAGAAATTGTTTCTAAAGTGGTTGAACTATTTCACATTGCTACCTGTGATTTGTGAGAGTTCCAGTTGCTTCATATCCTTAGCATTATTTAGTATTGTTTTTTTTTGTTGTTGTTGTTTTTAAACCTTTATAGTGAGTATAAAATGACATCTTACCTTTTTTGGACTGACAGTTTAATTCTGTTTATGGTTTTAATTTACATTTTCCTGATGAGTAATTCTATTGAGGACCTTTTCATGTGTTTATTGACTGTCACATCTTTTGTAAAGTGGCTGAAGTGAAGTGAAGTGAGAGTCTCTCAATCATGTCCGACTCTTTGCGATCCCAGGACTGTATACAGTATAGTTCATGGAATTCTCCAGGCCAGAATACTGGAGTGGGTAGCCTTTCCCTTCTTCAGGGGATCTAACTCAGGGATCAAACCCAGGTCTCTTGCATTGCAGGCAGATTCCTTACTAGCTTAAGCACAAAGGAAGCCTGTGGCTAAGTCTTATTTATTTTTAAAATTGGGCTATCTTATTGCCATTTTCTAGGAGGTTTTTATTAATGTAGAATACGTGACCTACAGGTTTTTTCCCCTCCTCTGTGACTGTGTGCAGTAGTCCCTCCTTATTTGTGGTTTTGCTTTCTGTGGTTTCAGTTACCTGTGATGAGCTATGGTTTAAAAATATTAGATGGAAAATTTCAGAAATTAACAATTTATAAGTTTTAAGTTGCATGCTCTTATGAGTACCATCATGAAATCTCGCATTGTCCTGCCCAAGATGTGAATCATTCCTTTGTCCAGCATATCCCACTCGTTTGTCACTTAGTAACTGTCCTGGTTATCAGCTTTGCTCTCGTGATATTGCAGTGCTTGTGTTCAAGTAACTTATTTTGCTTAATTATGACTGCAGCACTCAAGATTAGTGACAGGCAGTTTGAATATATCAAAAAGCCATAAAGTGTTTCCTTTAAACAAAAAGGTGGAAATTCTCAATAAGGAAAGAAAAAATTCGGTACTGAAGTTGCTAAGATTTATAGTAAGAATGAATCGTCTATCTCTGAAATTGTGAAAAAGGAGAAAAATTCTTTCTAGTTTTGCTGTCACATTTCAAAGTGCAAAAGTTTTGACAGCTGTATGGTAAGTACCTAAGATGGAAAACGCCTTCAATTTGTACAATAACGTATTTTGAAAGAAGAAGAGAGAAAGCGACACTACACTCACATGAATTTTATTACAATATATAGTTATAATTATTCTATTTTATTATTGTTGCTAATCTCTTACTGTGTCTAATTTATATACCTAATTTGTTTATAGGTATGTGTGTATAAGTGGCAGGTAAAAAAATCTGCCTGCAATGCAGGAGACACACAGGAGACCTGGGTTCCATCCCTGGGTGGGGAAGATCCCTTGGAGAAGGAAATGGCAACCACTCTGGTATTCTCGGGTCTCCCAGGTGGTGCTAGTGGTAAAGAACCCACCTGCCAATGCAGGACACAGGTGTGGGTTTGATCCCTGGGTCGGGAAGATCCTCTAGAGGAGGGCATGGCAACCCACTCCAGTATTCTTGCCTGGAGAATCCCATAGACAGAGGAGCCTGGTGGGCTACAGTCCCTGTGGTCTCAGAGTTGTATACAACTGAAGTGACTTAGCACACACACATCCCTGTGTGGGAAAAAACTTAATGTATAGTAGGATGTATCTGTGGTTTCAAGCATCCACTGGGTGTCTTGAAATGTATTTCCACCGTGGATAAGGTGTGCGTGCAGTTGCTCAGTCGTGTCCGACTCGTGACCTCGTGGACTGAAGGCCCCCAGGCTCCTCTGTCCATGGGATTTTCCAGGCAAGAATACTGGAGTGGGTTGCCATATCCTTCTTCAGGGGTCTTCCCAAGCCAGGGATCAGACCCATGTCTCCAGCAGTGCAGGTGGATTCTTTACTACTGAGCCACCTGGGAAGCCCTGTGGATAAGGGGGACCACTATATAATAATGTCATTTTGTGGGCAGAAATTTTTATTAAGTCCAGTTTATTTTTGTTTTATGGTTATGTCTAACAAGTCTTTATCTCCTCCAAGATCGTAAAGACATTATATGTTCTAGAAATTTTCTGCCTCTTGGTAGGTTTAGGTCCATTCATCTCAAATGAATTTTTAAAATAATGCATATGGAGGCATTCAGACAAGCCACCTGTTCTTACTTGGCCCTGTAATAATTGTTTCTCTGCTCCAAACTCTGACATTTAGGCTTGTTTGGCCTACCTGTGTGTCCATCAGGCACACAAACTTGTGTTTATTAACAGTTTTGGCAAGCCAGCTCAGTAGTCTGTTTCAGTGGCAGATTGACTCTGCCCAGGAGCAGCCTCTTCCCCGAGTCCCCAGCACCTGCCAGAGCTCATGTTGCTCTGGGGAACTCAGGAGGACTCTCCCTGACAGGGACTGGCTGCCCTGGCTCAAGGCAGTTTGGAGTCAAGAAACGAAAAACCAGAAATGCATATGGAATGAGGTAGGGCCAGTGGCTCTTTTATGTGTTTTTAAAATAAGTATATTGTTAATTTTTCCATAAATAGTCCCTAAAAAAGACTTTCCTATTGGATGACTTGGCTTGTTGTTTGATAATTAACTGTACTTATAAGTCTGTTTCTGTACTCTGTCTTGGTCCACTGATATTTGGCATGTTGGTATATGGTATATTAACTGTATATATGAGTCTATTTTTGGATTCTGTCTTGGTCTAGTGATATGTATGTATTCTGGTGGTTATACCACACTGTCTAAATAACTTTATAATTTTTGAAATCAGGTTATGTAAATCCTCCTAGTTTGTCCTTTTGAAAAATTGTCTGGGTTATGCTGGATTCATTTCCCGATAAAGGTGAGAGTCAGTGTTTCAGTTTCTGCGAGAAGGCCTGTATTGATTGTTGATAGGGACTGAGTTGAATGTAGAGATCAATTTTAGAAGAAAGAGATCATTTTTCAAATTTTATTGTTATTTATAGAAATATGATTGATATTTACATATTGACCTTGTATTTTGCAACTTGCTAAGTCGCTTCAGTCGTGTCCGACTCTGTACGACCCCATGGACGGCAGCCCACCAGGCTCCCCCGTCCCTGGGATTCTCTAGGCAAGAACACTGGAGTGGGTTGCTATTTCCTTCTCCTGTGCATGAAAGCGAAAAGAGAAAGTGAAGTCCCTCAGTCGTGTCCGACTCTTAGCGACCCCATGGACTGCAGCCCACCAAGCTCCACCATCCATGGGATTTTCCAGGCAAGAATACTGGAGTGGGGTGCCATTGCCTTAGCAGTAACCAAAGTGGCCTTCAAGATTTTGCAACTAAGTACCCTTATTATTTACAGTAGCTATTTTATAGATCCTTTGAAATTTATCAGTCATGTTATCTGTGATAGTTTTACTTTTTGATTTTTAAAAAATTTTTCATTTCTTATTGTATAGGTTTGGAACAACAGTGCAAGTTAAATTGAAGTGATCTAAGAGTTGACATCCTTGTTTTGTCCAAGTCTTAGGGGAAAGAGACATAGTGTTTCAGTATTAACTGATGTTAGTGCTAGGTTTTTTTAATAATTGCCTTTTACCAGATTGAGGAAATTCTCTTCTGTTCTTAATTTGCAGAGTGATTTGTCATGAAAAGGTAAAGAATTGTCAAATTCTTTGTCTACATTTATTGAAATGATCACGTGCTTTTCGCTCTTTTTCTGTTAATATTGTATATTACATGGATTGGTTTTCAAATGTTAAGCCAACCTTGCATTTCTGAGATAAACCCTGCTTGGTCGTGATGTAATTGTCCTTTTTATGCATATTACTGGATTTGATTTGCTCATATTTTGTTAAGTTTTGCTTCTGTTTATGAGGGCTGTGTGTATTTTATTTTTTTCTTTAAAATGTTAAATTTCACTGATGAAGCATCTGGGAATGAATATTTTGTTGTGAAATGGATCTTTTATTAAAAAATCAGTTTGTTTAATAGGTATAGGTCTATTTAGGTATTTTGTTTCTTCTTGTTTCACTTTTGGTAATTTATGTTTTTCAAGGGTTTTTCTCTTTAAGTTGCTAGATTTATTGACACAGAGTTGTTTGCATTGTTGCCTTATTATTCATATAATGACTAGAACCTATTTGATGCTTCCCTTCCTCTTTTAAAAATGATACCTGATTTTGGTAATATTACCTTTTTATTTTCTTGACCAATTTTGCTAATAGTTTATCAATTTTATTCATCTTTTACCAAGAACAGTATTAGCTTTGATTGTTTTCTATTTTGATATTATATTTTTATCATTTCCTTTTTCTACTTAGAGTTTAATTTGCTGGCTTTTCCTTCTTTCTTCAGAGGAAAGCTTAGCCCATTGGTTTTATATTTTTCTTGTAGTTTCAAAAACTAGGGCCTGGAGGTAAAGCACAGGCTGGTATCCAGAATCTTGTTAATGCTGAGATTCCAGTTCTTATAAAAGGCAAGATCCTGCTGGTGATAAAAACTTTTTTTTTTTTTAACCAGCAATGTTGGACTATAATGTATCAGGTACTTCAGAATGTTGGTCACTGAACATCATGGCCTCAAACCTTTAAAAACTGCTTCCATTTTATATAATTTGCAGTGTTGCATGGGAGTTCTAAATTAATCCATCATGATGTGAAATTCACTATGTGATTCAAATGTAACAGTGCAAAATTGAATATAGAGGCATGCACAATCTTTCTCTAGAAATCTAGAGGGGTTGTGATTTCAAATATTGTGCAATTAGATTAAATCATAATGCAACAGTTAAAAAAAAAAAAAAGATGATCCTGATCATGCCCTCAAAAACATTGGAAGCCAGTGGTGAACTGAATCAAACTAAGTTTCTTACAAAACCCAAGCCATATCAGTTACAGAACAGTTGACTCCACTCTAGTGTTGTAGCAAAAGAAAGGACATACCCTTTACTGAAGATAAATCTTATTTACTTCAGTCTCCACCTCAGTGTTCTTTTACACAAAATTTTCAGCTTGATGCAATAACAAGGAACACAAAATAGTAAGAAAGTAAGATTCACTTGAGAAGAAATAGTCAATCGAGAGATGACTCAAGTATTAGAATTATTAGACAAAAACTTTTTGATAAAAATGCTGAAGAATTTATTTAAGCATTTGGACAACACGCATAAAGATATGGGGAACTTCAGTTAATACACAGAAGCTATTCAGAAGAATTTAATGGAGAAATGTAGAAATGAAAAGTGTAGCAGAAATAAGCAGACTGGACACCATAGGAAAAAAAAACAGCAGTGAACTTGAATGTAGGAAAATAGAAAATATCCAAATCAAAGGGACAAAAGTAATTTTAAAAGATATATCTGAGATCTGTAAGACAGTATCAAGCAGTCTATAAGTTACTGAAGTCCTGGAAAAAGGGAAGAAAAATGAAGCAGAAAAAATGTTTGAAGACATAACAACCAAGGACTTTCCAAAATGGGTAAAAGACATTAAAACATAAATCCAAGTTGGCAAAATCAAGCAGGATAAAATATGTGTGTGTGTGCGTCTGTGCACACACGTACACACAGCTGTGGGCATTTCATGGTTACACACTGCTGACCAAATAAAAAGACTTTTAAAAGTAGTCAAAGAGAGAAAAAAGACAGATACTTTACATATAGGAAAACAAAGACTCAAATAGTGGCTAATTGCTTATCATCATCGATGAGGGACCGTGGCAATAGTATTATAAAACAGTGAAGTGTATACATACTCAACACTTACCAGCTAAAACCAAAAGAGTAGTTGTGGAAGTAGGGAAGGAAAACTAGAAGAGATCTGCCAGGACACTCCCAGCTTTCAACTAGCAAAGTCTGCTAAGTCACGTCAGTCGTGTCCTACTCTGTGCGACCCCATAGACGGCAGCCCACCAGGCTCCCCATCCCTGGGATTCTCCAGGCAAGAACACTGGAGTGGGTTGCCATTTCCTTCTCCAATGCATGAAAGTGAAAAGTGAAAGTGAAGTTGCTCAGTCGTGTCCAATTCTTCGCGACCCCATGGACTGCAGCCTACCAGGCTCCTCCATCCATGGGATTTTCTAAGCAAGAGTACTGGAGTGGGTCGCCAGTGCCTTCTCCAAGCAAAGTCTAGGAGAAGAATAGGAGGGCTGAGCAAACTCCTTTTAGAATTCTAGGTCTTCACAGAGTTGGTTGGTTACCCTACAAGAAGAAAAAGGAAGGAGCAAGAAAACAACTGCTTCTATTCTCATCACTTTTCTGTTGCTTACTGGCAGTTTAAAAACTGATATGGAAAAGCATTTATAAAAATCTTAAGTTATAAATAAAAAACATAAAAAAATAAAAGAAACTTGTCAGTGTGACCCTTGTTATTTTTATACTTTTTGATGATGGCTATAGTACATACTTTACATTTTCAAAAAGTTTTTTATAATAACAGATTGTGAAAGAGATCTCATTTTGAAGACTTTCATAAATTTGCAGTTAGCAGTCTGTGAAGTATTTCAAGCACTTTTCTCAAATTGGATTGTGTTAAAAGTTTTGAAACTTCTGAAGACATCGAGTGCCCCAAATTGGAAGAGCAGTTATATGAGGAATTATGTCTATTCATTATGCTTAGTAAAAGGTTTTTGACTCCAGCTAGCCTTTGTTCGGGGAAGGCAATGCCTGGTGGGCTGCCATCTATGGGGTCGCACAGAGTCGGACACGACTGAAGCGACTTAGCAGCAGCAGCAGCCTTTGTTAGTTTCAAATTAAGAAGGGATGAATCATGCCATACCGAAGTGTATGGAGTTTTGGGGACTAGGTTAGAGGATACTGGGAGGGTTAATTAAAGTAATGGAGTAATTGGTCAGATCTTCTTTTAAGAATGAAACTGATGTTTAGAGATTTGATTAAGTTGTAACATTTTGGAGACAAGAAAGACTAAATAGCAGTTTTTTAGACTAGTTTTAAGAGTGAGTTGTAAAATGTCTAAATTTGGACTTTGGCAGAAGGTAGGAAGATAGAAGTACTATTCTTTGAACATATGTACTGAATGTAATGAGGGCCATCTCAGCAGTCAGAGTATGGAAGAAAAAGCAGCCAGGAAGGACTTGTCAAAATGCTTGTGGACTTTTTTTTATTGACCTTTCTTGAGATCCATGACAGCTTTAAACTTGTTGGCACACTTTTATATTTGCTATAATTGGGTTTGATCTTAACTGAAAATTGTTTTGTGTGTGTTTTGGTTGATATACCCCAATTAAGAATGCTTATACTTATTTTGATAATTAGTACACTTCTTCACCAGTGTGACTGGTTCTAGGGAAAAGATAGATTTTGTTATCTAGTCTGAAACAGACAAGTACACCAATAGTAACATTTGAACAGTGATAGAAATATGTACAGATCTTGTTTCCTGGGAATTCAGGAAAAATATGTAAAATGTTTCTATTTAGTTATTCTTTATTTTTCCCAAGGCTCAAACCTTGCTCACCAGTGTTCAGAAGAGGGAGTTCTGTGGCTTTTGAAAAAGATCTAGAGGAACCATTTTGAGTGTTTTTTTTTTTTTTTTAATTTTTTTTCAGATTACATACTGAATTATTTTAAATTCAGTTAAAGTAGGGGAGGTCGAGTACAATGATGGTGAAAGCTTTTGTATCTTATTCCTAAAAAATGACCCACTTGGTCAGGTTATATGGTTCAGTGCCTTTGTTTTAAAAATGAGAAAGTGGAAGCCTAGAGAAATAAAATACTAACCCAGGATTATGTAATAAATGAATAAAGTAAGATAACACTAGAAATCTGAAAATCTGGGTTTTGGAGTTCAGTGCTTTTCAATACCAGACTGCTTCAAGGAAAAGCTGACAGTTTGGCTTAGAAGAGAACATAGATTTGAAAGGGAATAGTGCTTAAAATATAGTAACTAAATTTTAACATCTTTTCAAAGGGAGTGGTGATAATAAGCATCTTATAATTTCACATTTTTAATCTGTTTTTTCATTAGTGCATTTGCTTTGGTGTTTGCAGGTTAATGCTTTCTCATTTGTAATCATATTTATTTGTAATTATTTCTAATTTGGCAGAGCAGCTGTTCTTGCAGATAAGAAAACTGAAGCTTAGTGTTTTAGCTGTGAGATTTGTGAGGTGGAAAGTATCCCCTTTTAATGAAAAAAATTTAAGCATGATTTGATAGCAATATTAGAAAACTGTTGCAGCAATATTAGAAAAAACCTAGAAGTCTATCATAAGCTACACAGTATTAGCCAGACTTTTTTTTTTTTAACATATGAGGGAGCAGGTAGTAAGAATTTAATTGAAAATAGAATGACAGAATTAGGTTTTTCAGATTTCTAGTCTTAGTGCTATTTCTTTTGGATTATTCTGCCCCTTCTTAGTCAAGGGAGAAAATGTTCCTTAGCCTCTGCTAGTAACTGAAGGGATGAAATGCCTGTTTTGTAACCAGGTAAATGGGAACCCACATATAAGTCACTAAGGAGTGGCCTTTGGAAGCCAGAGCCCTTTCCCAGCGAATTTGATTCTTCCTCAGCTGTGACTTGAAATGTAAAACATTTAAGAAATAATGGAGTTTTGTTGAGGGCTGCCGTATCAGCATTTCACCTGCAGTCTACTTCTCCTTGAGAGAATACTGTAACATGATTGTATAACCATACCTGTGTATGCTTAATTTGCTATTTGGGCTACTGCTTTTTGCACTGAACAGTATGAAGTCTGACTCTGGGGAAGTTTGAAGACTGTCTTTGGAATTAGACACTTAATACTTGATGAATAACTTCTAAAGCAGTGATTCTCAGCTGTGTGACTCCTGGGATTTCCTGAGACCCTTTCATGAAGTCTGTGAGGTTCCTACTTTTCTAATTGTATACCAGTTGAGGAGGTATTTTCTTCATATATTTCAACCAAAACAGTGTATTAAGACAGATTAAATGTAAAAGATAAAAGAACCTGTCTGTTATTTAAGCCAGGCATCAATGGTATTTGGCAAAAAAAAAAAAAAAAAAGAAGAAACATTATCAGTTTTATCAAAGTTTTATTTTCTTGTGGGAATATAACTATTCATAAAAAGTATAGGGTACAGATTTCCCCTGATTTCTGAAAACAGCATTCCTGTGAAACTTCTTAAGCCAAAATGTCATGAAGTGAAGAAGTCATTACTTTAGGACACATCTTGTTAATGGGTACACAAAATAAGTTGGGATAAAGCATAGATGCTCACAGACACAGTTCAGAGCATGGTGGCCTGATGCTGAGATGGTAGCTCCTGGGAAAGGATCTTAGCAGTGCCACTCTGTCTGCCCTTGATAATAGCGACTTCTCTTCAACTTGATACAAAACAAATGCTGGAGACTTTCAGCTTTTCATCTTTTCTTATAAAAGTGAAAATCCTCTCCAAATTTCTTGTGGTTATTAGTTAGCAGTATAGCTCTTCTGTGAACGTTTCACAAAGTGACATAAAGCAAATTTTCAAAAAGCAGGGGGAGGTGTGTTAATTTCAGGTTATTCAGTTAGTCATTGAGCTCTGTGCAGCCCTGCCCTGTGGGGATATATCAAATTAGAGAAGGTCAGTCATTTCCCAGAACCAATATGATGATGCTGTTGGAGAGGGGAGGCTGCTCTTGCTGTCAGAATAATGTAAGTTCAGAACTGCTCAGGGCAATTTTTGTTGCCACATGGAGAATGCCTGCCTCAAAATGAAGAAAATTCAAAGGAAAGCAGAATGGAAAGGGAAGGTCCTGGTAACACCATTTGAACTCCTGGGTCTAGCTGTGCCTACACTTGGACTTCCCACTTGTTTATATCCATAAGTTCCTCCTCTTGTTTACTCTTCCTGCCTCCCCCCAACTATTTATGTTAAATTGTAATAGGTCTATTTAGTTATTTTAAGCTAAATAATGTAGAATTTTTTCAGTTTTAAATTTTATTATGATAAATAATGGCATATAAAGTAAAAGCTCTTCTAGGTTCTCTCTAATTTGTAAAGTGTAAAAGGATTCTGAGACCAAAAATTTGAGAACCACTTCTCTTAAGGTAAGGAGGCATTTCTGCCATTTCTTGAGGGTAATATAAAAGAATGAAGGAACTAAGTAGTTTTCAGCATTATAATTGCATGTTTTCTGATAAGTTTTTACCAGTGATGATAAGTGGTATGTGCGATGGTCATGGATGGATCATGTTTAGATATATATGCTTGCTGTGATGTTCATTTTATTTTGTAGAATGAATTGGGCATGTAATAATTCTAAATGAGTAGCCTTTCCTGTAACTAACTACTGTTGCTGCTGCTAAGTCGCGTCAGTCGTGTCCGACTCTGTGCGACCCCATAGACGGCAGCCCACCAGGCTCCCCCGTCCCTGGGATTCCCCAGGCAAGAACACTGGAGTGGGTTGCCATTTCCTTCTCCAATGCATGAAAGTGAAAAGTGAAAGTGACGTCGCTCAGACTCTAGCGACCCCATGGACTGCAGCCTACGAGGCTCCTCCGTCCATGGGCTTTTCCAGGCAAGAGAACTGGAGTGGGTCGCCAGTGTAATCTATTTTCCCTCTTTATTTGAATTGGATGAAGCTGTATAATAAACTATGGTAATCGAATTTTTCAATGTATATAGTCTGTTGCAGTGGAATTTGGGTTTTTAAAAGTAATTTGAAGTACAGAATATAGTTGCATGACTTTGATGCAAATTAGATATTTTTCTTGAATATAAAGTGAAAATTTGGATGGAACAGACGTGGGTGTATATCCGTGTTCTAAAGTTACTGAGTTAACATATTTAAATTTAATTTTTAATTCCCACTGCCACCTCCAGTTCCTCCTTCTCAAGAGTACTGAAAATGGAAGCTTGGGTTACATTTCATCAGTTATCTTCCACTGAATTTCTAAAGCCTCCAAGAAACTTGAAGAAAACGAAACCAACTACTGTTTGAAATATTGTACTGCAGTACAGTATTTTTTCACTTTATTGTCTCATTACTATTTCGAAAGTATTAATTACAAAATAAAAGCTAATATGATGATGTTAGGATTAATTAGAACCTTTATCTTAGGGTTCCTTTTTTAAAGTGTATAGTTGATTTACAGTGTTGTGTGCTGTGCCAGTCCCTGCTATATAGCAAAGTGACTGTTGATTCATGTTTTTTGAAGTCTTTCTTAAGAAAATAAAGTTCTTCTGGGAGATTTTATTAAAAATTTGATCTTCCGCATTGCTTTGGCTTTTCCAGCTTATTTACTACATGCCCAGATGTATTTAGTTCCCTGCCCAGGTACAGCTGGAGGAGAATGAGCGCTTTAGATGTTCACCCCATGCTTTTCAGGGGCATTATTATTTATATCCTTAACAGAGTATATTCAGAGATTGCTAAAGTTTTGTTTTTATGCCTTTAAAATCATTGATTTGAATGACTTCATAGTGATCCGATGTTAATTTTAAATCCTTACAAAAGTGAGAGATCCAAATGTTTGTGAATGCTCACTTGGCTCCATCCCACTGGACTCCTGTCACCTATGTGTCAAGTAGATGCCCACCTGAGGTCTTTCCTGTTGGGTTCCTTCTTTTTTCTAGAAGAAGGATCTTTTTCTAGAAAGCCAAAAAAGCTTGCTTGTTCTATATTCTGTTCCCTATCTAACTTTAGATCCCTATTTAAATATCCTTCCATGATAATCTTACCTAGGATCTCCTCATTCATTCCTTCTCCTTCCCCTTTCTTTCTCCTTCCCCCCTTCACTCCTTTTTTGTACTTTACTCCCTTATTGTTGTTTAGTCACTAAGTCGTGTCTGACTCTTGCGACCCCATGGACTATGCTGCCAGGCCCCTCTGTCCATAGCATTTTCAAGGCTGAAATACTGAAATGGGTTGCCATATCCTTTTCCTGCATTGGCAGGTAGATTTTTTTACCTCTGAGCTAGCAGGGAAGCCCTGTATTCCCTTACCTTGCATTTTTTCTCTTCAGAACTCTTGTCTACTTGAGAATGCCTTGTATGTATGTATGTATGTATGTATGTATGTATGTATGGTCTGTCTGGTCCCTTCATTTCCAGTGAAATAAATTCTGTAAGGATAGGGACTTTATGGTTTTCAAATTTGTATCCCCAGGATTCTATAATAGTACCTGACATTTTAGGTGCTTATTAAATTTTTTTTTTTTTAGAAAGTTGCATTATCTTTTTTTTCCCTTTCTAATGTTGTTTTGAAAAGATTTGGTTACAAGTAATTTATTTAATTTGCAAATAGCAGTAATTTTTCTTTTTTTTCTGTTTTGATTCTTTTTTATTTTATTTTTTGACTTTACAATATTGTACTGGTTTTGCCATGTATCAAAATGAATCCGCCACAGGTATACATGTGCTCCCCATCCTAAACCCTCGTTCCTCCTCCCTCCCCATACCATCCCTCTGGGTCGTCCCAGTGCACCAGCCCCAAGCATCCAGTATCGTGCATCGAACCTGGACTGGCGACTTGTTTCATATATGATATTATACATGTTTCATTTGTCATTCTGCCAAATCATCCCACCCTCTCCCTCTCCCACAGAGTCCAAAAGACTGTTCTATACATCAGTGTCTCTTTTGCTGTCTTGTATACAGGGTTATTGTTACCATCTTTCTAAATTCCGTATATATGCGTTAGTATACTGTATTGGTGTTTTTCTTTCTGGCTTACTTCACTCTGTATAATAGGCTCCAGTTTCATCCACCTCATTAGAACTGATTCACATGTATTCTTTTTAATGGCTGAGTAATACTCCATTGTTTATATGTACCACAGCTTTCTTATCCATTCATCAGCTGATGGACATCTAGGTTGCTTCCGTGTCCTGTCTGTTATAAACAGTGCTTCGATGAACATTGGGGTACACGTGTCTCTTTCAATTCTGGTTTCCTCAGTGTGTATGCCCAGCAGTGGAATTGCTGGATCATAAGGCAGGTGAATGTGCTGTTAGAAGATAATCAATAAGGTTTTATTCTCAGAATTTTATGAAAATGGAAAAGAAAGGGCCCTGACAAGTGAGCTAATAATCTAGTGAAATTTGTACGTGAATTCTCTTTTTCTCTTTCTTTCAGTATTGTCTCAGGTACTGTGTTAGGTGCAGAGGCTACATATACGAGTAAGAAGTTGTATTTTTGGATTTTGATATATTTTTGATGAAACTATATTTTATAGTTTATATTTTATCTATCAGATCAGATCAGTCGCTCAGTCGTGTCCGACTCTTTGCGACCCCATGAACTGCAGCACGCCAGGCCTCCCTATCCATCACCAGCTTTCGGAGGTCACTCAGACTCACATTCATCGAGTCAGTGATGCCATCCAGCCATCTCATCCTCTGTCATCCCCTTCTCCTCCTGCCCCCAATCCCTCCCAGCATCAAGAGTCTTCTCCAGTGAGTCAACTCTTCGCATGAGGTGGCCAAAATACTGGAGTTTCAGCTTTAGCATCATTCCTTCCAAAGAAATCCCAGGGCTGATCTCCTTCAGAATGGACTGGTTGGATCTCCTTGCAGTCCAAGGGACTCTCAAGAGTCTTCTCCAACACCACAGTTTAAAAGCATCAATTCTTCGGCGCTCAGCCTTCTTCACAGTCCAACTCTCACATCCATATATGACCACAGGAAAGACCATAGCCTTGACTAGGCGAACCTTTGTTGGCAAAGTGATGTCTCTGCTTTTGAATATGTGATCTAGGTTGGTCATAACTTTCCTTCCAAGGAGTAAGCATCTTTTAATTTCATGGCTGTAGTCACCATCTGCAGTGATTTTGGAGCCCAGAAAAATAAAGTACGACACTGTTTCCACTGTTTCTCCATCTATTTCCCATGTAGTGATGGGACCAGATGCCATGATCTTTGTTTTCTGAATGTTGAGCTTTAAGCCAACCTTTTCACTCTCCACTTTCACTTTCATCAAGAGGCTTTTGAGTTCCTCTTCACTTTCTGCCATAAGGGTGGTATCATCTGCATATCTGAGGTTATTGATATTTCTCCCGGCAATCTTGATTCCAGCTTGTGTTTCTTCCAGTCCAGCATTTCTCATGATGTACTCTGCATAGAAGTTAAATAAACATGGTGACAATATACAGCCTTGACGTACTCCTTTTCCTATTTGGAACCAGTCTGTTGTTCCATGACCAGTTGTAACTGTTGCTTCCTGACCTGCATACAGATTTCTCAAGAGGCAGATCAGGTGGTCTGGTATTCCCATCTCTCTCAGAATTTTCCACAGTTTCTTGTGATCTACACAGTCAAAGGCTTTGGCATAGTCAATAAAGCAGAAATAGATGTTTTTCTGGAACTCTCTTGCTTTTTCCATGATCCAGCGGATGTTGGCAATTTGATCTCTGGTTCCTCTGCCTTTTCTAAATCCAGCTTGAACATCAGGAAGTTCACGGTTCACATATTGCTGAAGCCTGGCTTGGAGAATTTTGAGCATTACTTTACTAGCGTGTGAGATGAGTGCAATTGTGCGGTAGTTTGAGCACTCTTTGGCATTGCCTAAAGTTGCTACTCAGTTTTATAGATTTGAAAAGAATGCTGTATTATCTTTTTATATATCTACACAGTACCCCATGAACAAATTAAACCTAAGGATTACACTCTTTGAGGTTTGTGAGGGATTTACTATCTAATTAATTTAGTGCTTGTCTGCCAGGGGCTGTTGAACTTAACACTTGAAACCTTTCTAATGATAGAGAATTCACTTTGTTACAGGCAGTTTATTCAGCCATTGGGAGGCCTTTGATTATTAAAAAATTCCATCTCTATTTTAAACCACAATCTCTTGCTTCCACTTACTGGTTCTAATTATATCCCATGGAGGATGTATTGAATAAAGGTGATCCTTCTTCTTTTTGATAGCCCTTCAATTATTTGAAAACCTACCAAGTTCACTCTGACATTTCAGTTTTCCAGGCCAAGAATCTCTAGCAGGCTATCTGATGATGATACACATTTCCATTCTGGTCAGTTTCTAAGAATGTTTGGGTTTGTTTATACACTTATAAAAGGTGGCACCTAGAAGTGGGGAAAGCAGTGGCACTCCCTGCTGCACAGAGAGCGACACCGTTTCGAGTTCTCAGTTGTAGGTTTTATCTCATCTTGATGATCTGTTTTCCTTCATTTCACACGTTATCTCATTTGGCTTTTATGAATTAAAATACGTGGTTGCTTCCCTTTCATCTCACCCTCCTCAGTGCTATTTTGTAGTTTCTTGTTTTGTTTTTTACCTGCCCCCGTCCCCCGCCACCCGGCCCCGACTCCCTTCCCCACAGCAGACACATAGAAGATTGAAGTTGGAGCGCTCTGTGGTCAGAATTATACTTTATTGGCAGATTAAGTTTTTGATGGTCTTAGAAGTACTTACGAAACTTCATGGAAATTCAGCCTGTTTCTAAGTAGAAATGAATTTTATCACTTTCAGTATCATTGCTTTGTCCTTAACATTTTCAAAATGTGATTCTTTTTTTTCTCTTTCCTTGATCTGAATGATTTTAGCCCCTCTTTTCTTTCATATGCTTCCAGAATACTGGTAGTATGGCAGAGGGTAGACTGGCTCTGACAAGATAAAATGTCATTCAGATCACAAACCTGTTGTCAGTAGCAGCAACTGGTAAAGTACCTCATGAACAGTCTTTGCTTACTATGGACAGTTTTTAAAAATAACTTACCCCTTACTATCAGAATATAGTTTTCTTTTGATTCATAATTTAAATATTTTTACTTCATTAATTTTGCATAGTAGGTTATTATTGCCCTATGCTCAGATGAAGTAGCAGTGGTACTTTTAATTAAGACAAATAGTAACAAGAGCACATTGTTTGCATTTTGTCCCTGACCCATGACATTCTGGTATATTAAACTTCTGTGTTCAGATTATTTTTTACTTAGCTGTAATTTGTAAGTACATACCTTCTTTTGTTTTTAAAAGTGTTGAAGTAAGTATGAAATGGCTTCCTATAGGACTTAAGAAAAATTACCTCCCAAATACATATTTCCTGTTTTGCTGGTAAATGTGAAATTGTAAACCTTACTTCTACTATGTAATTTGCAGTCTAACATTTTAAAAAGTAATCTGCCTTTCAGACCATTTTAAGTATTTTGCATTTTTTTTTGTATGGTTGTTGATTCATTATGATTGTTGTGACTTCTTAGTTCATAATTTGATTTGAATTGCTTCTAATAAAAGATTTTGAGCAAAAATTCAGGAATTCTATCTTGCTGTTTTATAAAACTGTAGTCTAGACTATAATAATCTAAAAAATCTTTCTCCACAGTTTTCACTGCTAACATTGTAATTCACTATTAAAGTGTCCTGTTTAAAAAATAATGGAGGAAATGGAATAGATTTGACATTTGGCCAAGAGAAATGTGAAGTGACAGTTATTAGAAAGGTCATTATTAAACTAAAAAATTACCACAGCTATCAAACCAATAGTCAAATTATAGCATTTGGACTCAGTGTAGAGACTGAATTTGTTAACAGCAGTTGCAATAAAACAGTATAAGATAGTGATAGTATAATATATATATTTTACCACAGTGATTTCTGGTAAACTAAAGTGTATTTAGCTTGATGCCTCGTTAGGTTAAAGTTTAGTTGATAGTGCTTATTCAGGTTACCTAACATGAAGCCTGGTGGGCTGCTGTCTGTGGAGTCGCACAGAGTCAGACACAACTTAAGTGACGACTTAGCAGCAGCAGCAGCAGCAACATGAATAAGTATCATTTCATGGTCTCTTGTGCAGTTACCACATTGCCAGTATAAGTGTGTCTGTAAGTACAGCGTGAGGTTATTGTCCCATTTGTTCATGCTTATTTCATCACAGATTTAAGTACTTTCATGCTCATTATGGTAAACGTGAAAAAATTAACTTACCACAAGTCATTTTGTCTTCATTTTTAAAATGGTTGGTTTAAATAAGTATATTAAAATAAATTTCAAAGAGAAAGTGCTTAAAAATCTCATGTACCATTGAAATGAATTTTTTTTTCTTTCTATTTAGGTTGTAATCCACTTCAAGTCTTTGTGAATAAATGGAAATAGTCTATGAGAAAAATGGATTTGGGATTACTAACAGATACCCTAAACTTAGCTTAGTAGCACAGCAGACAATCATCTCATGACATATGTCATTCCTGTGGGTCAGAAATTTGGAGCAGGTTAGCTATGTAGTCTCTCGTGAGATTGTGCTCAAGTTATTGGTCAGTGCTGCAGTGTTTTCAAGGTTCCACTGGGGCTGTGGAATCGGCTTCCATGTTCATTAACATGTGGCTACTGGCAAGAGACCTCAGTCCACCTTGGGGGCCCTCGTTTCGTAGCCACATGGTACTCTCCATACCTGCTTGAGTATCCTTGAAGCATAGCAGCTGATTTCTCTAGAATAAATGATTCCAGAAAAAAAAGCAAAGAGTATGCCATTGTGTCTTTTATGATCTAGATGATGTCTGACCTCAGAAGTCAGACACTGTCACTTCTGGCATGTTCTGATTGTTTAGAAGCAAGACACTAAATTGAGCCTACTCTCCAAAGGGTAGGGAATTTGGCTCTGCCTTTTGAAGGAAAGACTGAAAAGTTTGAAGACAGTCACCAGAGCCATGTACTGTAGGGAGTCTTCACAGCGTATGATAAATGTTGTACTGGTTCCTTAATAGAGCAGTTCTCAATTCTGATACTGTATCAGATTTGTGCAGCTTTTATAAAATAAATGAAGCAAAATTGCAGATGGTTGTATTAGACCTGTTGATTCACTTGCAGTCAGATTTTCCATAAGTGTTCCTACTGTGCAACCAGAGTTGTCCACTGTCTTTAAGATGTGCTTTTTGATTCAGTGATGTGTTACTGCTATACTTCTGTAGAATTGTTACATTCCAGGTATGTATAGGAATTAAGACTTTTTGGTATATGTATTATCGTTTTCTAGCTTTAATGTATATAGGTTCCTTATATTTGAACTTTTAATAGAACTTGTGGAATTATATTTTGTGTTTATTATTGTTAGAGTTAAGATTGCTAACAATAAAGAGCAATAAAAATAAATTGAAAGATGTCATGTATCGTTGTGTTGTTCATTCGCTTAGTTGGATCCGACTCTTTGTGACCCCATGGATTTTAGCATACCAGGCTTCCCTTCCCTGTCTTTCACCATCTCCTGGAGCTTGCTCAAACTCATGTCCGTTCAGTCAGTGATGCCATCCAGCCATCTCATCCTCTGTCGTCCCCTTCTCCTCCTGCCTTCAATCTTTCCCAGCCAGGGTCTTTTCTAATGTATCATGTTTTTTCTCAAATGAACTAAGTTATCCTACCTCTCCCCCTCGTTTGTAGTCACTGTCTCTCCCCACTGTAATTCCCTAATGTATTTGTCTTTTTTTTTTTAAGCCATGATTGTAAGTCTTTTTGTGTCATCTGTCCTTTGAAAATCTAATTTACTGAACATTGTTTATGTTGCTGGCATGAAATTAACCCAGGCTAGGAAGTGAAATCTAACCTGGGGGTGGAGTGGGTTCTGAGTTAGGTTTTGGTAAGTTGGTGGCATAGAAAAATAGTAGAAAGTGAGGCAAGTGGGGCTGAGGAATTCAGAGGCTTATCGAAATAATGGACTCTGAAGGGAAGAGCACAGGAGTAAATAAGAGGAACTATGCGTTGGACAGCAGCTAAGTGTGTAGGGAGGCATTGTAGGGGCTTTTGCTAGGATGGCTAAGAAGTAAATTGGTGGCTGTAACTAGATGTTTGTAGCAGTAAGTAAATTGGAGGTCTGGTTTCTGGGTAGATCGCTATAACAAACAGTGCGGTTGGGGGCTGTAGTGTTGAGAGAGTGAACTTTAGAGTAAGAAGTTCAGGTTTAAATCTTGGTTCTGTTACTAAGATGTAGTCTGAAGTAGTTTGCCTAGTTTTTTTCTGAGCCTCTGTTTCATCAATAAAATGAGAGCTAAATACAGAGTGTAAAGTATGGAATATAGTTCATGGCTCAAATAAGGGTTCGGTAAATGTTAGTGCTTATTAGCTGTTGCTATGATTTTATTCACCCTAACTTGGAAAATGATCGTGAATTAAATAGGTGACAACTTTAGCTTAGTTGAAAAACAGTTATCTGCTTTTTAAAAATTCGATGGGCATGGTTTGGGCATCAGAAACTTTCCCTCCTGACCCTGTTTCCTTTTCACTAACTTCCTGCTCTCCATCCTGATCAGCAGGCAAGCATAGTTTATACTTATACATATTCCATTATTCAGACATAAGGCAATCCAAATATATAATCTCCTTTTCTCCCCACACATGGTAATATACTATACAGATATTTTCTATCTTGCTTTTTAAATGTAACAAATTGTTAGGGAGGTTTCTCCATGACATGAAAACTCCCCCATTCTTTTTTGTCCTTTTGTTGTATGCCATTCCCTTGTGTAGACTTAGTATATTTTCTTTTTCCAGTCCTCTGTAAATGGACAGTTGCAGATTTTTTATTTTATAATCAGTGTGACACTGAATACCTTGTACACAAGTCATTTTGAACATGTAAGTATATCTGTAAAGTTTATTCATTGAAATAGAATTGCTGGGTCAGTTGCATTTGTGACCTTGATATGCCGTACTCTAGTATGTACTGAGTTCCTCTCAGCAGCCATAATGTATGAAAACTGGTTGTTTTCCCCTTAGTCTTGCCTTTAGGATATATTTTCATATATTTAGATTTTCTCAACTTTATAACAGAAAAATCATACTTCAATATAGTTTAAGTTTGAATTTCTCTTATGGATGGATGAGGTTGTATTTTATTGTTTTTCTGTTTAGTATTTCGTTTGACTTTTAAGGCTTCTTTACCCTCCTAAGTTTTTGCTTTTATTTGTATTAATATAATCAAACTACTCTTTTGCAATGCAATTCAGAAAGTGTTCATTACTCCAGAGTTGTAAAACTTTTTCTTGTTTTCTTCTAATACTTGTAATGGTTTCATGTTTTTACTGTGGTATATGGTCCAACTTAATTTTTTAGAAAGATAACTGCCAAATTTTCTCAGTGTCATTTATTTTGTAGTTCATCTCTTCTTCCTTGATTTGGATATCGTCTTTGTAAAATCTGTATTTCTATATGTATTTGGGTCTGTTTCTAAACTTTCTTTTGTTTCATTAAAAGTATATATTGTGTGATATGTTTTAAAGTTTCCCTTTATTGTCCTCTTTTCCAGATATTGTTTGACAATTATTTACCTTGTTTGGCAGAGAATAGCCTCCTGGTATTTTTATTGGTACCACATTGCTTATTAGTTTTTGATGTTTTGGTATTGTCCATAATTTGTTGTAACTTTTTTTTTTTTTTTTTTAAGTAATAGAACTTTCTGAATCTTTAGTACCTGTATTAGTATATTTTTGGTAGGATACTGATTGATGACTACATGTAATGTGTAAAGTATAGTAATATGAGGGAGAAAAACTTCTAGTTCATCATTGCTTTCTGTGAATTAGATGATGCTTACATATATTAACTTGTTTAACTATCATGCTGACTTAGTTTGTAATTGGAACTTATAGAGTGTGCAGTTGTTTATAGCTAAATTTCCTTCAACATTGCTCTTTTCTTCAGCTGTGATGCAGATCCATCAGCCCTGGCAAAGTATGTTCTCGCTTTGGTAAAGAAAGACAAAAGTGAAAAAGAGTTAAAGGCATTATGTATTGATCAGCTGGATGTATTTCTTCAAAAAGGTAAGATCTTTGGTTTCAAAATATTGCTTTGATAACTTAAGATTCAGAGAGTGTTAAAGGAGTTTGGTAAGAGACAGGCTGTAACTGTAATAAAGTTGAACAGATAGTATAATTACTGGTTTTATTCATGGCTTATTTATAATGGCAATCTTTTTTTTTTTTTTTTTCTGTCAACATCCTGTGCTCATTCTTAAAGAATGCTGATATTTTTCCTTAAAAGATTAAGAAACTGACCGAAAGATAGTACTCTTTAGGAACCTACTACTGATGTTGTCTAGCACATTGCTTCCCAACTTTTTTCACTTTGTCGGGAAGTAGGTAATAACATTTCTATTTGGCACACTAGACAGGGCACATGGAGACTAGTGATGGCTGGTGGTGACTGACCCACAGGCTCTGGCCATTCATTCTAGCCCTCAGCATCCTGAGAATTGACTGAATCTGTATTACCATGGGACTTGTACCATAGCACACTGGTTGGGAAGCTGTTGGTCTTAGTATAATTTATAGATTTGTAAAAATCAAGATATATTTCATCATACCGAAATCTGATGTGAAGAAGTGGAGAATAATTAGGAAATCCGTTAATCTGTGCTGGTTTTTGTTTTACTGTTAGAGACACAGATATTTGTGGAAAAACTTTTTGATGCTGTGAATACAAAGAGTTATCTACCTCCTCCAGAGCAGCCATCATCAGGAAGCTTAAAGGTAGAATTTTTTCAGCACCAAGAAAAAGATATAAAAAAAGAAGAGGTAAGAATTTGTGTTAAACTTTCGTGTTCTTTAAAAACATATTTAGAGTAGTTAAATTGAGTTTTATTTTTTGTATCTGTGTTGGAGTCCTCAGGACCACCTCCAGGTTTGATTAACAGACTCAGGATATAGTCATTGTCATGGCTATATCTTACAGTGAAAGGATGCAAAGCAAAATCTGCAAAGGGAAAAAAGTGTATCATGCAAAGTCTGGGGTAGGAACAAATTTGCAGAGGTTTCTTCCAGTGGAGTCGAAGAGGATGCACTTAATGCGTAGTGACAACACATGTGAACCAGGAAAGCCCCTTAGAGACACAGGGCTCAGGATTTCTATTTAGGACTGCTTACATGGCCACCTTCAGCCTAGGATTTACCAAACTTCCAAACTCTGAGGAGGAAAGCAGATGTTTAGCACAATTCACGTTGTTTATCCAGACAGTTCAGGCATCAGTTCAGTTCAGTTGCTGAGTTGTATCTGACTCTTTGTGATCCCATGGACTGCAGCACACTAGGCTTCCCTGTCCATCACCAACTCTGGAGCTTACTCAAACTCCTGTCCATTGAGTCAGTGATGCCATCCAGCCATCTCATCCTCTCGTCCCCTTCTCCTCCTGCCTTCTATCTTTCCTAGCATCAGGGAATTTTCAAATGAGTCAGTTCTTTGCATCAGGTGGCCAAAGTATAGGAGTTTCAGCTTTAGCATCAGTCCTTCCAAGGAATATTCAGGACTGATTTCCTTTAGGATGGACTGAATGGCTCTCCTTGCAGTCCAAGGGACTCAAGAGTCTTCTCCAACACTACAGTTCAAAAGCATCAATTCTTTGGTGCTCAGTTTTCTTTATAGTCCAGCTCTCACATCCATATATGACCACTGGAAAAACCATAGCTTTGACTAGATGGACCTTTATTGACAAAGTAATGTCTCTGCTTTTTAATATGCTGTCTAGGTTGGTAATAACTTTTCTTCGAAGGAGCAAGCATCTTTTAATTTCATGGCTGCAGTCACCATCTGCCGTTCAGGCATAGTGAACGGTTTTTATTAGGGAATGATGGGAACCTTCCAGAAGTCATAGTTTGCAGATGTCAACCAAGGGCTTCCCTTGTCATCAGCCCTTTCTGTTTATTTCTTTGGCTGCACTGGGTGTTTTGTTGCTTTACAGGGGCTTTCTTTAGTTGCGAAGAGCAGAGGCTACTCTTGGTTGCGGTACACAGGCTTCTCATTGTGGTGGCTTCTCGTTGCAGAGCACAGGCCCTAAGCATGTGGGCTTCAGTAGTTGTGGCACATAGGCTCAGTAGTTGTTACTCTTGGGCTCTAGAGCTCAAGCACAGTAGTTGTGGCACATGGGCTTAGCTGTTTTGCAGCATGTGGAATCTTCCTGGACCAGGGATATTGCCTGTACTAGCAGGCGAATTCTTATCCACTGCTCCATTAGGGAAGTCTCCAGCAGCCCTTTCAAGGATAACAGTCTCAGGTGTGCTTTGAACTCTTGTGCATAGTGTCTTACAGGTATGGGCTCCTACTATCTGTGTTCTAGGAAAATAACCCGATTGTCAGTAGATCTGCTTGTTTCTGCCATACAAGCATTTTGCAAGGGACTATTTTTAAGGTAGTCAAATAAAAGGGCCTTCACAGGGCAATAGAAATGACTTATGCTTTAAGAGTTTTTGAAGTTTTTACCTTTTGTACAAGTTTACCACTCTTGTATAATAATCATATAGTAATTCAGATTTCTTTCAGTTCAGTCGCTCAGTCGTGTCCGACTTGTTGCGACCCCATGAATCGCAGCACGCTAGGCCTCCCTGTCCATCACCAACTCCTGGAGTTCACCCAGACTCACGTCCATTGAGTCAGTGATGCCATCCAGCCATCTCATCCTCTGTTGTCCCCTTCTCCACCTGCCCCCAATCCCTCCCAGCATCAGAGTCTTTTCCAGTGAGTCAACTCTTGGCATGAGTCCAGGCCAAAGTACTGGAGTTTCAGCTTTAGCATCATTCCTTCCAAAGAAATCCCAGGATTGATCTCCTTCAGAATGGACTGGTTGGATCTCCTTGCAGTCCAAGGGACTCTCAAGAGTCTTCTCCAACACCACAGTTCCAAAGCATCAGTTCTGCGGCGCTCAGCCTTCTTCACAGTCCAACTCTCACATCCATACATGACCACAGGAAAAACCATAGCCTTGACTAGACGAACCTTTGTTGGCAAGGTAATGTCTCTGCTTTTGAATATGTTATCTAGGTTGATCATAACTTTCCTTCCAAGGAGCAAGCGTCTTTTAATTTCATGGCTGCAGTCACCACTGCAGTGATTTTGGAGCCCAGATAAATAAAGTCTGACACTGTTTCCACTGTTTCCCCACCTATTTCCCATGAAGTGATGGGACCAGATGCCATGATCTTCATTTTCTGAATGTTGAGCTTTAAGCCAACTTTTTCACTCTCCACTTTCACTCTCATCAAGAGGCTTTTTAGTTCCTCTTCACTTTCTGCCATAAGGGTGGTGTCATCTGCATATCTGAGATTATTGATATTTCTCCCGGCAATCTTGATTCCAGCTTGTGCTTCTTCCAGCCCAGCGTTTTTCATGATATACTCTGCATAGAAGTTAAATAAACAGGGTGACAGTATACAGTTCCTTTCCCTATTTGGAACCGGTCTGTTGTTCCATGTCCAGTTCTAACTGTTGCTTCCTGACCTGCATAGAAGTGTCTCAAGAAGCAGATCAGGTGGTCTGGTGTTCCCATCTCTTTCAGAATTTTCCACAGTTTCGTGTAATCCACAAAGTCAAAGGCTTTGGCATAGTCAATAAAGCAGAAATAGATGTTTTTCTGGAACTCTCTTGCTTTTTCCATGATCCAGTGGATGTTGGCAATTTGATCTCTAGTTCCTCTGCCTTTTCTAAAACCGGCTTGAACATCAGGAAGTTCATGGTTCACATATTGCTGAAGACTGGCTTGGAGAATTTTGAGCATTACTTTACTAGCATGTGAGACAAGTGCAATTGTATGGTAGTTTGAGCATTCTTTGGCATTGCCTTTCTTTGGGATTGGAATGAAAACTGACCTTTTCCAGTCCTGTGGCCACTGCAGATTTCCTTAGTTTAATGTTAAAGATTGTAATTTTAAAAATAATTGCTGACAAGCTATAATATAATATGTCCATGGTTAGTCTAGTTTTAGGTTAAACAAATCTTGGTTAAATTTTTGCCTTTCCCGGCCACTCTTTTGTGACCTTGAAATTACTACTTTTCCAACCTTTACTCAGCTGTGAAATGGAAATATTGTAGGGTTATTGTGAGGAATAGTGAAATAAGGTCTGTGAACACTTGGCAGAGTATGTGGCTCGAAGTAGGCTCTTAACAAACGATAGCTGCAATTATTGTTGAGGGATGTTAAATGGTGGGTGATGTGGTTTAATCGTGACCTTTGGTTCTTTCACCTGATACCCTGTTTTTTTTCCAGTTTATATAAGTAGTATATATTTATTATGTAGTAATATATTTGCTGTGTATTATGTAATAATTCTCAAATGTATTTTTATCTCTGTGTCTGAATGCATTTACACACATGTACATGTATATAGTTTCTCACACACATACATAAAACACCCCTATTACATTTATCCACTGGGGAAGACCAGAAATTATTGTAACTTCATGCTTTGTACCTAATAGTACAGGGGTTCTAGAACATTAGTGAGGAAGAATGGGATAGTGGGTATTGTCTTGGCAACTGCTTATGCAACATAGAGATATACAATAATTCATTTAAATTTTACCCATTGATGAATTAATGTTGATCTGTTGATATAATATTTTACCACAGTTATTTTTACCAGTTGTGAAGGATATTTATCCCTCCTCTTTCAGAACTGAAATGTCAAGATGGCAGTCTGTGTTTTAAATGCTGTGGGTGTTTTAAAAGTTCCCAGTTGGGCATGTACCATGGAATATGGCAATCTGTCAACACAGATTACTTACAAGAGTGCATGGAAGCAAATAGAAGGGAAAAAGTTCAACAGGAGGTTTTGATTTGTTTTGTTTTCCAAGTGGAGGGTTGAAATGGATAGGAAAAGTTGAACAAAGTACTTAAAAGAAAGGAAAAAAAACCAAATTGTTACAAGAAGGCTTTTAAGCGTTGTTTCTCAGAGTTTTGTCTGTTGATAGGATTTCATTTATTTTCTCATTCAGGGGCACTTGACAGTGAGAGGCTTTTACCCAAAGGGATACTGAAACAACTGGTATAAACCTGGACATGTTTATGCCATTTCATTTATTTATTTGTTTTTATGCTGTCTTGTAGACTTATCTGCATCAGAATATCTTAGGGTTTTTATTAAAAATCTTGAGCCTTATTATATTTATAGAGACTCATGTTTAATATTTTCTCAATATTATCCTCTAAATAAATCCTTTTTTCTCTAATAACACCTCTTAATGTTCTGTGGAACCAGTTTTTTGGGCAGCATGGAAAACTGGTGTAGGGAAAGCAACACTGATCATGGGAATGTGTTTAAGGACTGCTTTCTATTAATTGTATAATATGGGTTGTAGGAAGAGGATTGTATAGCTGTCATACTGCTATGAGAAACTAGAGAACTATTTTCACATATATTATTTTCTCAAGCATTTTCTTTTTCTGTGACTTGGTTAATTCTATTGCATTTTCCTTTAAAACCCCTGATGTGTTTGGTGCCAGACCAAATTCATGAGAAGGAATAAAATTGGCTTTCTAGTAATGATGTTAAAATTAGGATATGTGTGTGTGCTTAGTCGCTTCAGTCATGTCTGACACTTTGTGACCCTGTAGACCTTGGTCTGCCAGGCTCCTCTGTCCACGGGATTCTCCAGGCAAGAATACTGGAGTGGGTTGCCATGCCCTCCTCCAGGAGATCTTCCCAGCTCAGGGATCAGACCTGCGTCTCTTTTGTCTCCTGCATTGGCAAGTGGATTCTTTACCACTGGTGCCACCTGGGAATCCTGTAAAGTGAGGACACTTGCTTAAAATGTTTTTGTCACTACTGTTAACTAAGATAAACATTTATGAATCTCTTTACCATTCACTTTAACTTTCAGCAATTCTTTTATTGTTAAATGTACTTAGAAGAGAAATTTATTTTGTTTGAATGCTTTCAGAAGAAGACTATATTGCTCTTGTATTTTGTTGTTGTTGTTCAGTCACTAAGTCATGTCTGACTCTTTGTGAGACCATGGACTGCCGCATGCTAGGCTTCTCTGTCCTTCACTATCTCCTAGGGTTTGCTCAAATTCATGTCTAGTCAAGGCTCTGGTTTTCCCAGTAGTCATGTATGGATGTGAGAGTTGGACTATAAAGAAAGCACAGAAGAATTGATGCTTTTTGGACTATGGTGTTGGAGAAGGCTCTTGAGAGTCCCTTGGACTGCAAGGATATCCAACCAGTCCATCCTAAAGGAGATCAGTCCTGAGTGTTCATTGGAAGGACTGATGTTGAAGCTGAAATTCCAATACTTGGGCCACCTGATGCGGAGAGCTGATTCATTTGAAAAGACCCTGATGCTGGGAAAGGTTCAGGGCAGGAGGAGAAGGGAACGACAGAGGATGACATGATTGGATGGCATCACCAACACAATGGACATGGGTTTGGGTGGACTCTGGGAGTTGGTGATGGACAGGGAGACCTGGTGTGCTGTGGTTCATGAGGTCACAAAGAGTCAGACATGACTAAGCAACTGAACTGAACTGAACTGAATGTCCATTGAGTCAGAGATGCTATCCAACCATCTCATCCACTGCCACCCACTTCTACTTTGGCCTTCAATCTTTCCCGTATATTTTAATACCAGCTAAGTCATTGAAGCAGTAACATGGCAAGGAATAATTTTTATTAAACTTATATACGTTTTTCTTTGTATATCAGATCACAAAGGAGGAAGAGCGAGAGAAGAAGTTTTCTAGAAGGCTAAATCACAGTCCTCCTCAGTCAAGCTCCCGATACAGAGAAAATAGGTGATTGATTCTTTGAACCATGTTTAATTTTTAGACATTGCTTTTGATTTTCCTTTACATAGGGGCAAGTATTATCTACTGATTTATTAGTCTGGGAAAGTAGTAACTCTATCCTTTTCTATTAAGAATAACTAGGTGAAATTTGAAGGTACTAGAAGTGAGGTTTAGAACAGTGCTTGGCCTATGTTAGTTATTATTACTATTTTTATTCCTAACTTCAATTCCAGTGAAGTCTTACTCTGAGAACTTTTTTACCCAAAGCTTCCCTTTAGAATGAATAAATTATTTTTCCCATTTAAGCTTCAAAAGCATTTAGAGTGCAGTGCCTGTGATACTTTCCTATGAGACTGTGCAAGACAGAATATACTATAGGACATATGTGTAGATGCCTTTGTGTATATGATTAAGGCTTTGAAAGAGTTGGGGTTTTTTTGGGGGGGGCGGGCAGGTGGGTACTGTGAAGGGCTTTTAGAGTGCTTAAGCAGATCATGTTCAGTTTTTCAGTTTTCTGAATCTCCTGTGTTTGTATTCGTAAGATGGAATAAAGAATCATGATGTTACAAGAATAAACCAGAACTTTTGCATTTGATTAGAGTTTTTCCTGTATCCACTTGAATATTTTCAATAAAAAGTTCATATGTTTCTTTAGAAGTCGTGATGAGAGGAAAAAAGATGATCGTTCTCGCAAAAGAGATTATGATCGAAACCCTCCTCGAAGAGATTCATACAGAGACCGGTACAACAGAAGACGAGGGCGAAGTCGCAGTTACAGCAGGAGTCGGAGTCGAAGTTGGAGTAAAGAGAGGCTTCGTGACAGAGATAGGGATAGAAGCAGAACTAGAAGCAGGAGCAGGACACGAAGCAGGGGTAAATAATCACATATGGGTATATTTTGCCTGGCACTTTTATTGTGAAAAAAAATTTGTATTTGAAGGTTTTAAAAATTGTTTTGTCCATATTATCTTTATTTTTTCTATCTTGCTGTATTTTATATGTCTGAGTAACTATTTAAAAATTTCTTTTGAAACTTTTATTTTATACAAATTATAACCACAATGTACTACTGCATACCCATCAGAATGATTGAAATTAAAAAGACTAGCTTTACTCAGAGTTGGTGAGGATGGGGAATAAGCTGGAACCCTTTGGAAAACACTTCAACAGTGTCTTAAAAATGTTAATCCTGTATCTACTAATGACCCATTCCACTCCTGAATGTTTACTTCCAGAAAAATAAAAGTGTATTTCCAAACAGAGACATAAACAGATGATCATAGCAGCTTCATTTGTTATAACCAAAAGCTGGAAACAGTCCATCAGCAAGTGAATGGATAAACAAATAGTGGTATACCCATAGAATGGATAAAAAGGAAAAAAATTATTGATACATGCAACAAAATAAATGAATCTCAAAATAATCATGCTGATTGAAAGAAGCCACACAAAACAGAGTGTGTATATGATAAAGAGAGATAAAATTTTAGAAAATGCACACTAATCTATCATCATAGATAGGAAACAATTCAGTGGTTGCCTGGGATGAAGTAAAGGAGGGATGGATCATTAAGGAGAACAAGGATACTTTTGGGGGGTGATGAGTATGTACAATATATACCTTACTGTAGTTGTGATGTTTGGTTTCATAGGTATATGCATAGATCAAAATTTGTTAAATTGTATCTTTTAAATATCTTCAGTTTATTTATCACTTAGACCTCAAAACTATGAAAACAGTTTAAAAGTTTCATTTCAGATGTGTGAGTGTAAGAGTGTGTCATTTTCAATGCGTATAATTTTTCCTTCAATGTGTATTACTGAAAGGAATATGTTGTAGGCAATAAAACAGCTTAACACCTTAGAGTAAAACACCTTTACTCAAGCTTAGATTTTTACTCCCCTTGTGACCTTTATTGTATATTACTTTTAGTCTTTAGAAAATCATGACTTTTTTTTATAATCCCAGTATTTCTCTGTTACTCTGTTCTTAAGAGTTTTTTCCTGTCATCTAGGTGTTCTAGGCCTTTTTCCACATTACTTCACTTAACTGATCTCCTTAATATCTTTTCTCTTTCCATGGTAAATTTTCTTTTCTTGGCCCAGTTACTTTGTTTGTATTTATTATGAACTCCTTTTCCTTCCTCTTTAAGTACCCATTCTCATCTTCAGCAGTGTTCACTGTATAAAGCCGTGTTAGGCCCTCTAAATGGATAACAACTAAATGTTCATCACAGAAAAAATAATTGTACTTTTATTACATATTTTGTTTTATTGGCTAAAGTTTTGCATACTAAGATTTCAATGAAGAAAATAAAAAATCTCTCTTCTATAAATAAAACTCCAAGAAAAATCTCATTAAGTACAGCAACTTTATGTGTGGCTTTTTAGTTTAGGTCATAACAAAAAGAAATAACTTTTCTTGAAACATTGTTTATATATCGAGTAGTTTTTAAAAGGAGGATTGTGTAAAATTTGAACTTTTTTTTATGTTTAGCAAAAATATCTATTAAATTTGGGACTTTGTTGTTGTTTTTAATCGAGTATAGTTTTTCAAGTCATTTATATTTTGTTGCAGAAAGGGATCTGGTAAAACCTAAATATGACCTGGATAGAGCAGATCCGTTAGAAAACAATTATACTCCAGTCTCTTCGGTACCTAATATTTCATCTGGCCACTACCCTGTACCTACTTTGAGCAGCACTATTACAGTAATTGCTCCTACTCATCATGGTAATAACACTACCGAAAGTTGGTCTGAATTTCATGAAGACCAGGTGGACCATAATTCATACGTAAGACCACCAATGCCAAAGAAACGGTGTAGAGACTATGATGGTAAGCCTGTCAACCATTTCATAAAGTATGAATTAATATTTTCAGCTGAGTAAATTCTGTAACTTTAGGTTGTACACAGTTACTCAAATACTTAACCTTTTGGAAATAGTGGGAAATTAATTTTAGGTACTTCATGAATTCCTCAGTATGTTACTGAAGTCTTCATTAGTCACCACTGACTAATATCAATTTAAAGATTGTGTTTATTTGCACTTAAGTCTTAACATATTTTTGGAATTTACCAAAGAGGAATATCTACTGAGTTATTTATCAGGAAATTGGCGACTGAAACGTTCTTGACAAAACTTACTTAAAGATCAGGGTTATTAGCATATAAGTAAAATCTAGAAATGTATCACCTATATAAGACTTATAAATGAACTGAAGACTCTTAAGATTTTACTGTAAAAATTTTGTAAATTGTATTAAAGCTGTAATTGCAGTATCCTTAAAGTTTTAAGTGAGAGATTTAAATAAAGGAAATGTTTCTAATGGTAAAAATAAGACAGAAATACCTATTTTACATCAGTTTGCTAGCTAGGAATACTCATGTTAATTTGGTGATACATTTTTTAATGTGTATGTTAGCTATATTATCCGGGGAAGGGAATGGCACCCCACCCCAGTACTTTTGCCTGGAAAAATCCCATGGACGGAGGATCCTGGTAGGCTCCCGTCCATGGGGTCGCTGAGAGTCGGACACGACTGAGCGACTTCACTTTCACTTTTCACTTTCATGGATTGGAGAAGGAAATGGCAACCCACTCTAGTATTCTTGCCTGGAGAATTCCAGGGACGGGGGAACCTGGTGAGCTTCCGTCTATGGGGTCGCACAGAGTCGGACACGACTGAAGCGACTTAGCAGCAGCTATATTATCACTTAATGAGGGTTTTATATTACTGGAAATTGGTAGGTAGTTCTTATGGTTATTTATACTTGCCCAATATTAAAAATATTCCAATTTTTAAATATCTTACTTTTGTTGACTTAGAGAAAATGTTTGTTCAGCACTTTTCATAGTTCTTTCTAACTATTTTTTCCTCACAGAAAAGGGTTTCTGTATGAGAGGAGACATGTGCCCTTTTGATCATGGAAGTGACCCAGTAGTTGTAGAAGATGTCAATCTTCCTGGTATGCTGCCTTTCCCAGCACAGCCTCCTGTTGTTGAAGGACCACCTCCTCCTGGACTCCCTCCACCACCACCAATTCTTACACCCCCACCTGTGAATCTGAGACCCCCTGTGCCACCACCAGGCCCATTACCACCCAGTCTGCCACCTGTCACAGGTAAGGAAATATGTTTGCCTATACTTATTATCTGCCCATTCATAGTCTTTTATAAAAGTTAATAGTTTGATGCTTGCCTTTGTTAGAAGTATCTATAGTATATATGCCTGCTAGAAATTACGAGTAAGATACTCCCATTCGGAATATATTTTGTAGGCTAATGGGCTTCCAGGTGGCGCTAGCAGTAAAGAACTTGCCTGCCAATGCAGGAGACATAAGAGACGCGGGTTCAATCCCTGGGTTGGAAAGATCCCTTGGAGGAGGTCATGGCAACCCACTCCAGTTTTATCTCCTGGAGAGTCCCATGGACAGAGGAGCCCGGCAGACTATGGTTCATAGGGTTGCAGAGTCAGACATGACTGAAGTGACTTAGCATGGCATGGCACAGCCAAACCCATGGTTTACTGTGGTTTAGGGTGACCCTGAATTATGTATGTCCCTAATGAATCCTGGCTGTCTGTGGTCCTTTAGAGCTTAAGACAAACCTGTTTTGAAATACATTAAATGGATATTTTACCCTTGAAAACTATTTCAATTGTAAGAGCTTGATTTTTATAGATACTATTATTTGATAAATGAGCATATCATGTTTGGATGTACAATAACTTATTTTATTTGTTTGCTTCCAGATGATATGTCTTATTCTTTGGTTTTGACAGGACCACCACCTCCACTTCCTCCTTTGCAACCATCTGGCATGGATGCTCCCCCAAACTCTGCAACCAGCTCCGTTCCTACTGTAGTAACAACTGGCATTCATCACCAGCCGCCTCCTGCTCCACCCTCTCTTTTTACTGCAGGTGCAGTTTTAGCCTTTGTATATTAATAATGTAATATAGTTTAGAGAAGAGTTTTAGGTGAGGGATTTAAAAATATGTAGAGAGTGAATTGCTCTATCAGATGTATTCTCACTAAAATTTTATGCAATAAAATGTAGACATGGTAAATGTACATTAAATATAAGTCCTCAGTTACGATTTTTAAAAAGTGAAGTTTTTAGCAGCATTTTATTTTTCTAAAACTACTTTTTAAAATACATATAAAATGTGAGTTATGAATTAGTAATATGTTTTTCTATAATCAGTATAAAAAATTACCAAATGGAGTTTTATAATTGTTTTTTAATTACAGTTTTTGTATTACCAGATACATATGACACAGATGGCTACAATCCTGAAGCCCCAAGCATAACAAACACTTCCAGACCAATGTATAGACACAGAGTGCATGCACAAAGGCCCAACTTGATAGGGCTCACATCAGGGGATATGGATTTGCCACCCAGAGGTACTATGATGAATCTTTTCTTCCTATCATTTTCATATCAAGAGTGGCAAAACATTTAAAAAGAATAGTTGGTCTTGTGTTTATTAGGATTGAGTAAGGGATGTTGTTATGTTTGTTCCTTGGATTCTTTGTTCTCAACATGAGAGAAAAGGTAGTATGTGGTACCCTATTTGTAGTACTGGTAATGTTTTATTCTGTTAGCCATGGGGAAAGGAGTTTCCCCAAAGTATTAATTTTCTAGCTTTTGGGAGGTATATTCTTTCATTTGCAGTCTTAATTGGTTCATGTAAAGTCTTAAGAATAATGCTTTAATTCCTAAAGATACATTCTTTCATAGTTTAGAAAATGAAATGGGCTGTGCAGACTTAATATTTGATGTATATTTTATTTTTGTTTGCTTTGACATGTTAGAATTTGATGTTGATTTGCTTATATTTTAAGCAAAAAATTATATTTTAGACTGACTTATTAGCTTTTAAAATTTTTGTTAGAGGAGACAGACTTTTTATATAATTTCTGAATGGGAGAAGAATTTAGATTGGTCCACAAACCAGTGCAAAAGTGCTATAAACGTTCAGAGGAGGAAGCATTCACCTTAATTTGAAAGACAGAGCATTTCCTACAGATATTTGACAATATTGTCAGACATTATAGGAAATACTGTATAGACCAATAAAAATGTATCTTTTTTCCTAACTATTTCAACTAACCTTTAAATCCCATTTTCTTTCTAGTCTTTCCTTACCATCTTTTATTTCTAATTTTAAAAAACATGTCATGCATTATCAGTTGTGAATAAAGTCCAACTTATTTAACCAAGTAGGAGAAAGAAACGGCAACCCACTCCAGTGTTCTTGCCTGGAGAATCCCAGGGACGGCGGAGCCTGGTGGGCTGCTGTCTATGGAGTCGCAGAGAGTCAGACATGACTGAAGCGACTTAGCAGCAGTAGCAGTCCATACCTAATGTGGTTTAGTAAACTTGTTTACTTGTGCTTTGCACTTTTTTATTTGTTCATTAGAAACTGTCAGATCCTAAACATCTGTCTTGAGTGTTCAGAGAACTTTTGTGATTGAGTGAGGAACATTTAAATTTATACCCAGTTTAACTTATCCTATGAGGTCACAGGAAAACATTTCATGTAGATGCCCCTTTTCCCCAACAAAAAGTCTCCTAGAGGCATTCTAATGACTTTTGTTAAGAACAACAACAGAAAAAGAGATTTTTTTTAACAATTTTTATGTAAAAGTTATAAGATGGCTTGTAATTGAAAAGTAGCCAGTTAAGATTGTGGCTGTTCATTGTATTAATATTGACTCATCCCCTGAGTGTCTCCTACCTGACTAGTTTGGAGTAAAACTACTTCCTTCTTTCGGTCATGACTTAGCACTCATTTTCTTTCATTATACCAGTATTCTTTGCTCTTACTAGAACCTCTGAAGCATCAAATCATCTCTTTCTTACCTTGTGGCTTTCCACTATAGATCAATATTGGACCCATCCCAAATCTTGGTCAGTTTTTTTCGTTGGTGGTGGTGATTGAGGGAAGACCAGAAGGATCAAATCCCTTGAACATAAATCTTAACCATGTAGAGGTTGAAATTTTGGTCATCTCAGCTCCACATGCCTATAGCTAGAAGTTATAGGAAATGGCTCACTGAGATATAAATGTCTGGTATGCCTACTTAGAAATTTGAATGCCTTTTCTCATAGAATCATTATACATAGTGATTATTTTAGCACTATTCTTTAGATATTTTGTGTACTGTTTTGTAAGCTGGTTCAGGAATATATTCTCCATAAATTGTTTTTATGTATGAGACAACTGATTTAGCAAACCATTTAAACTGAGGGTTACTTGTACTTCTATTTCCTTATCTTTTTCAGTCTTCCCCCCACAAAATGTTCTCAGCTGTTGCCTATTTAGTTTGAAATTTACTGGCCTGGATTGTGAGATATACATAATTAAAAGTTTATAATATTGTTCATTATGTAATTATTATACATTTATAATAGCCTGCAGATGGCCTCATTTAAATTTGTCACAGACTATTATGTGCTCCCTATTCTTATGCTTCGTACTTAAAGCTTCATAAGAAATTATTGTTATTAAGCAAATGGAAAAACTTTAGGCCTTTTGCTGCCTTGGAATTACTAAAAAAAGTGACCTCGAGGCCTGATAATTGTTCATTCTAGATTCTAAGGCAGTGGAAAACTTGCTAGACACTCTTGATTGGATATAGATAGGTAGGAAGAAGGGCTCAGTAGTTTTCATCAACAAAAGTAGTGCTGAAAATTTTAAGCAGACAAACAATTTATTAAAAAGATACTGGGGGAAAACAGAATACATGCAACTAAATGACACATTTGCTAATTGTATATCAAGAGGAACTTGCTTCTGTGTGTTTATTAACACCTCTTTTCAATAAATAATAATGAAAGAGAATATGAGTGAGAGAATACAGATGAGTTGGAGCAAACACATCACCGTCTTTCTTAATGAACCTTCAGATAAAGAACATATTAAAGTAGAAAAGGATATTGGATAGCTTAAAGACTTTATAAAAGGGCTAGTGAATGAACATGTTTAGGAGGCAGTAATAAGGTCAGAAATTGTGTTGCAAAAATGGTCCTGTGAAGATACCACTGGGCAAAGAAAATACAGTTTGTCCTGTGAGTGCCTGCAATGCCAGATGCTAGATGTTTCTACCTGCTATGCTGAAGAGATGTAGGATAAGTCAGACTTAGTCAGAAAAAGGGGGCTGATAAAGCATGTATAGCCTGTTGATACTTTTGTGAAACCAGAAGATCTTTTTGATTAGAACAGAGGGAGTAAGGAATGTCGGAGGGAATAGGAGCTCAATTACAGGCGTTTGAAAAATTGTAGAAGAGATGTTGGTAGCTAGACTTAGGGTAGTAACGCTGGGAAGTAAAAGATTTAAGTTCAGTGGAAAGAATTGGCAACACCTATAACTTACTGATTTGGGGACTTAAAATGGGGCTAATGGAGAGGGTAAAATGAAAGACACCAGGTTTCTGCTTTTGGATAATTGGGCAGATGATACTTTTATTCATTGAGAGGAAGAATCGATTTGGTAGGAAGACCTGCTTGGAAATTATAGTGGTAGCCATGAGAAAGACTGTACTGGAACAGATCCAGAATTCTTTTGGTTACATGTGTTTAGAGATACTTAGAAAAGGATTTAAATAACCAATTTTTCCAGTTCCTTTTCAAAAAGGAATTTTAAATATACATTTTTTTCTATGTGGACTAAGGTAGCATGTTTTAAACTTTAGCATCATTTGGGAATAACAGGTTAAATGTAGTTGTGTTTGTCAAACTCTTAAAAGTGTGTAAAATATTGGAAGTAGTTTGCAGTTCTTTTGCAATGCATTTCAATCTTTTGAATCTTTACCTTTTAAAATTTAACACTTTTATTATGTTAATTTGCTGATGTTTAAATAAGCAGCTCATTTCAGTCACAGTTCAAAGTTGTTGATTCTTAAGGTCATTGCACTAGTGTTAAATTTTGAATCTTACAGGTTGTGCATTTGATTTCAGAACTATAAACTTAGAGTCCCAAGATGATTTGTTTATTATTAATTTGACATATGAGAATGACTGATTCTTCTTAATTTAAGTGTGAAAGGAATTCAAAATAAATTAAAATCACTTAGATTACTGTATTTAGATGTACATTTTTTTCTGTTTCTTCTAAAATGTATATTTGGACAAAAAGCCAGAACTTTGTTTTTTAATGTAAATTTAAGAATGTGGCTATGATTAACGGAAAATATTAATCTTTACTTTCTTTTCTTTTGTTTCAAACAGAAAAGCCTCCTAATAAAAGCAGTATGAGGATAGTAGTGGATTCAGAGTCAAGGAAAAGAACCATTGGTTCTGGGGAGCCTGGAGTTCCTACAAAGAAGACTTGGTTTGATAAGTAAGCTGGCAGAGGAAATTGAGGAATTTTATTGTACGGTGATTTTTAGGATCATTGCAGTGTTATTGTGGCAGTAGTAGTGGTCTCTTTCAAAGTAAAATTTATTCTGTAAGGAGTCCCCAGCTAAAGTATATAGTTTCTGTTTTCTAAAAGTGTGTTAGTCGTCTGGTACTTGGAAGGTACATGCTTACAGAAATGGTGTGGTGGGTAACACATTGTTTTTCCTGTTTGTACCTACCTACCCCCCAAAACCCAACCCTTAACTTAGAGATGTTGTTGAATACTAGCTATTTAAGGGATAGTCATGAGCCTGCTATTAGGGAAGAAGTGGGAGGAGGCTTTAGCATGTGGGCGATTCCTGTAAAGAGTTAGAAAGCAGTCTTTGTTGGAGACAGGGGAGAGAGGATGGGCACCGAAGTTGTCGAGGAAGGGCTTCAGAGATGCAGATAGAGAATCAGAATGTTAGTGTATGTGTTTGATGATTCATTTACAATTTAGCATGTTTGAGGAAAGACTAGGATTACATTTTTAGAGCTTTAACGTATGTTTATTAATGGATAATATATAGTTCTGGCTCTGCCTTTAATTCTCTGATTTAGAGCAAGTATTATAACCTCCCTGGGCCACAGTTTTGCCCCTGTTTCTTCAAGTGTCAAGCATATGGTCTGTTGTTCCCCACGTTTTGTTTTAATTGGAATGACATCGAGATGGTGATTTCTTACTTTTAATCAGTATTTGAAAATAGGAATTATTTCTATAAGCTAGCTTTCGCTGAAATGGTGCAAATGGTGAAATGGTTATATAGGCAAATTGACTGAAAGAGGGTAGACCTTTCTTGCTGAAAATTTTAAGCAGGTGTAGAATAGGAGTGGGAAGGAACAAATGATCTGGAAGAACCCTTCTTACTTGGCTTCTGTGAAAGATATGAACACTACTTATTTGTAAACTTCATTTTTTAAGGAAAAAAGTATAAATTTCCTTTATCACCTAGCAATTTCAATTTTGAAAAGAAAATTGAGCTTAAGTTGCAAAACTTTATTCCTTTGTACTTGATAAGCATCAGGATTTATAAATGAATGTATTAATTAATTTGATTTTTGTTACAGACCAAATTTTAATAGAACAAACAGCCCAGGCTTCCAGAAAAAGGTTCAGTTTGGAAATGAAAATACCAAACTTGAACTTAGAAAAGTTCCTCCAGAATTAAATAATATCAGCAAACTTAATGAGCATTTTAGTCGATTTGGAACCTTGGTTAACTTGCAGGTAAGAGCTATGAGGTGATTCTGTTGTCTTTGCTTAATTTGGAGAGGAAATCTTAATATAGTAAAAAGAAATACTTTTACAAGAAAATATTATGGAAATTTTGGTAATATTCTAAATTTAGAAAATTGGATATGAAATGAAACTTTGTATTTTAGAACAATGTGATTTCTTGGAAAAGGCAAGAGGCTTGATTGATCATATTATATACTTTTTACCTAATAGAGGTTATCATAAAATTACAGCAAAGTTAAATAGCCACAGTGGTAAAGTCTAATCTTACTATAGTTTTCATTTCCTTAGTTTCACTTCAGCAGAATGCTTTAGTCACATTTATTTTTGCTGCCTCTAAGGTGGGACATGTCTAACAGATACTTTGGGGGCCCAAATATCTAATTAGTTTAAACATTTACTTTTTCCTCTACTTCTTTTGAATGTCTTTTAAGATAAATAACTGTAATTTGTATTTGATTTCACCTAAAATTAGACCTTGGCTTAGGTATATGTTATTTGTGAGATTATTTTGTATTGAGTTTATATTATGTGATATGTTGAAAGTGTTGAAATAATGTTGGGCTTCTTTTCCAGTTTGTATGGCATTCTTTTCAACTAAAATAATTATTTCCCATAATCTGATAAGAATAGATGTTAGAGAGTACAGCTTAAGTTGGTATTTTGGAAAATTTTGTGGTGTTGCCCTTTAAAAAATAATATTATTAAGTAATAGATGAGAAAATGCATGCTTGCTTAGGGTCAGTCAGTAGAGATTTCTACAGATTTAAAGAAAATATTTTCAGCTCTCTGTCTTCCTCATGTAACTGCATGATATTATTACATTATTGGTAACAGCTTACCATGTATTATTTTGGATTTTTTGTTTTGTATTTCTGTATGTATTTACCAATAAATTAGTATGCAAACTTACAATATATATATGTATTTAAAAGTATGTGGGTCCTTGTTGTGGGTCCTGAGCATACATATTACCCTGTAGTAATTTAACGTTATCTGGACTATCTCTAAATATCTTTTTATGGCAATTCAGTTTGATCTACCGCATGTAGATCTAGACTTCAAAAAATTATTTTCCTTACCCAATTAACTACATTAGTAATATTAAATTTAAAGAAATTTAAAGCTGAGTATCTCACTATTATTTCAGTTTTTTTCTTTAATTTATATTGTTTCAATTTGTATTTCCTCAGTTACTATTGAGATTGTTATCTCCATACAGGTCCTTTTGCTGTATCTGTATCCCATTTGCCTTATTATTTATAAAATATATATTTTGAAAAGTTAGTTTCAAAAAACCCTATAGCTTTATCCTAATTGAACACCCCACCATCACCCACCCCGTGTACAATCCCTGCCCCACCATTTTATATGAATTACTGTTTAATTCTTAACAACTACAGAGTGGGTATTGTTATCCAGAACCAGGTTGTTTGATTCAGGGTCTGTGTGCTTAATCCCTATTTTGTATTGCTTTGCCTCACCAGTAGTTTATAGAACAATTTCGAAAGTGCTGGTATTATTGAACACTAAAAAGCCTCGGTGGGAGGCCTGGCGTGCTGCGATTCATGGGGTCGCAAAGAGTCGGACACGACTGAGCGACTGATCTGATCTGGTCTGATCTGAAAAAGCCTTGAATCTGTTAATACTACTTATTCATTGTATGGGTCTAAAGAATTGCATACTTTTTGAGTCTTAGTTTCCTTATGTGTAAAATATGATTGTTGCTATTGTTTTGTAGATTTCCCCCTCCCTTATCTAAGATTTGTGTGTGTGTGCTCTTGGAAATATTTTTGTGAGAATTAACCAGTTTGGAAAATTTTATAGATGGATTTTTCTGTAATTTTTAGTTAGAGCTCATTCTTTTGAAAATAGTTTACTGCCTTCTTTTGACTCTACATCACTCACTGACATAAGGATTATTTCCCATAGCATTAATATTGAGGGTAAGAAGTGAAACATTTTGAATGCTTGTATATAACCTTTGTGCAATGAGCATTCTCTCCTAAATGTTATTTAGAGGAGGCTGATTCTACTCTCAGTGGTCCACAGTTACCATTTCTTCTGGAGTGAAAGTAGACTGTGGTAGTAATCTCAATATAAGGTAGTATAAAGATAGACTGTAACTTGGAAGGACCAGTATTTCATTTCCTGAGGCCTTTTACTATATAAAGCAACTGATTCATTTGCAAATTCGCTGTGTTTAATATTTTAAATCTTAGGTTGCCTATAATGGGGATCCTGAAGGTGCCCTTATCCAGTTTGCAACATACGAAGAAGCAAAGAAAGCTATATCAAGTACAGAAGCAGTACTAAATAATCGCTTTATTAAAGTTTACTGGCACAGAGAAGGAAGCACCCAACAGTTGCAAACTACTTCTCCAAAGGTAAGAGAAATTTGTGTGAAATTAGTGTTTTTTAAAAGGAGAGGCATGCAGTCACGTAGACTTGAGTTTAGATCCTGGGTCTACCATTGTTAACTGTATGTAGGTTTGAGCAAGTTACTTAACTTCTCTAACCTGCTCTTTCATTTTGTTATTACATTCATCCCTAGTTTAGGAAGTCATGAGATGATACATATAAAATATAGAACCATCCCTTAAAGTGGGAGATACTCCAGTATATAGTACCTGTTTGTATTCTAGAAACTCATACTAGGAGTTCATATTGGAAATCCTTCCTTCCCTCTTCCTTTTTTCTCTTTTTCTTTCTTTTAATCAGGAAGTCAATCAATATATAAAGTTTAATTGCTTGTAGAAGTGTACTATAGCACCTTATTTTTCTATTTAGCTTTCTTCTGTTAATTAAAGAGAGACAAAAGATACTGAAGGGTAGATTTTGATTTTTTCCTCTGCTTTATAAATATTTTTTTGTATCTGTGGACATGTATGGGGAGCTTGTATGATGGAAGGAATTTGATTAGGCTTTGATTATAAGCTGCACCTTTAAAACTGCATGGGCAACTTAGTAACAGAATAACGAAGGTTACTTTCCCTGCTCATGAACTAATCAGCGTGTTTAACATTTTTTTCTTCTTCTGAGGTAATGCAGCCTTTAGTTCAGCAGCCCATTTTGCCTGTTGTGAAGCAGTCAGTCAAAGAGCGGTTGGGTCCAGTACCTTCAAGTACTATTGAACCAGCAGAAGCCCAGAGTGCCAGTTCAGACCTTCCTCAGGTAAATGAAAAGTCTTATTGTGCCTGTCACATGATAGATAGGTTCTCAGTCTAGTAGTTGCCCTTGGTGATCGGAATTTTAGTTAATTGTATAGGTGTGTGTATGTGTATATATATGTGTGTGTATGTTTGTGTATATATACTTATACAGAAATATAGTCTGTATATATTTGAACAGCACCTGTAAAAAATTTTTTTACCATTACCATAACATTTTTACAGACTACTTTTCTTGTAGTATTTGAATCTTAAATTCTTTTCTCTAGCTAATACTTATTTATGAGAAAGAGTTCTTTTTCACTTCATAGAGGAGAAAAACTGCCTAAAAAGTAAAGTTTTAGTATATTAAATCTTATTTTTCCATCATCTTTTACTTCATTAGACTCCTGTTCCAGACATAATTATGCAGTAGACTGAACTGAAAGCTTTTGGGAAGGGAAGGCTTAAAGCTTCAAGTTACTTAATGCAGCTCTCTCAGAACTTTGCATCACTTATTCCTGATTCTCAAATTCTCTTCTCCATATGTCATTCCCTTCCCACTCCCTTCCACACTCGAGTGGCAGTTTCTTGTTTCCACACCCTGAGTCTCTGAAACTTAACTTTCTTTTGTCTACAGATGTTTCAACATTTGCTGTGTAAGATAGTTAGGATGTAGTATCCTACTTAGCTAATGGATGCCACCTTATTAAAATGGTCTTCGCAGATTATTCCTGAAGAGTAAGACATTGAAATTTTATGAAAACACGCAGAATGTAAATTAGTAAATTATTAGGTACTAAGTAACAAACCCTCCAATCCTGCTATCTCAAATCATCACCAAATACTGTGTATACTGGCCGTAAAACAAACATACTATAGGAAAGAATGGCATTTGCTTTAAGCTGCAGAAGCAGGCGCATTTTTAATTACTCTAATATTTAGAATATACAGACTTTCTACTTGTCAACATAGGATTCTAAGAATTTATGATTCTGAATCAGTGAAAGGGACTTTAGCAAACCACCTGCCTATGTGACAGACACAATAATTTTAAAATTATTTAAAAACTTCTTTATATAATCATTTTCCATGATTGAATAATACTGTATACTGTTTACTGTATACTGTTTATTTTTCCAAACACATTTTCTTTCTGTCTCTGTCTTTGCAAATGGCCCAAGTTTTTGTTATTAATATCAGTGTACTTATAGTCAGGATATGTTAGTAGAATGAGAATGTTCAAAATCCCTACAGACTTATATATGTTTGGGGAAACACTGAATATGTCCATTTTAATTTTTTTAGAATGTAACTAAGTTATCTGTGAAGGACAGGTTGGGTTTTGTATCAAAGCCATCTGTTTCAGCAACTGAAAAGGTAAGAAGAATAGCATGATGTGTGTGTCTTGGCTTCATAAATGTTTTCAGGTGGCATCTTAATTTTTTAATTTTTTTCATAGTTCCAAACTCTTGCTTCTTAATAGTATCTGTATCTTTTATTCCTAACTTTTTGCTTTCCATTTGCTGAAAAAGAAAAATATTTGCCTCCCTCTTTTTACTTTTTGCATCAGCATTTTAATACTTGCCGCTCACTGTATTTCCTTATGCTCCATTCTTTTTGTTTTTTCACTTACTATTTTTTCTTTAGAGATATTGTACATTTTAATTTTAAACCTCTGATAACCTTATAGAAAGGGCCATGAATTAGGAACTTTATCTGAGTTTGAGCTCTGGCTCTTCACTTACTAACTGCATGACTTTGGGCAGTGCGCTTAATCTTTCTGAACCCTTTTCCTCATCAATAAGTGGTGATGGTTATATTTGTCTTTCTCTTGAGGTTTTATGAGGATTAAATAAAATATTATTTAAGAGTATTTTGTAAATTGGAAAGAATGATATAAATAAGTTTTTTATGACGACAGCTATTGTGTATAGTGTGATGATGCAGTTAGTCTTTTTTTTCAAATGAGGGGAACAAATGCTGACTAAATTAAGAGCACTTTTGGACCTGTGTTATAGTTCTGTGCAGATATATTAATTTTTTGTTTAGGTGTGAGTGAATGGCCCTGATCTTTAGTCTTTTTTTGAGGTATGTGAAATCACAGAATATTAGAATTGGATAATCTTTCTTATTTCTTTATCCTAACCTTAAAGGAAGGTAAGGCCCCACAAACTTTATGGTTGACCTATACACTGAGTTACTGAGCTAAGACTGGAACCTGGATCTTTTATTTCTAGTCCCTGGCTCTTTCCATTATGAAGATTACAGAGGAAATTGACATTATAGATAATTAGAACTTCTCATGAGATAGCTGACCTGCTCTCTTCACTGGTTCTTCAGTATATTATTTCCATATTTACTGTGTTAAACTTTGTCAATTCTATAAATTTGAATATGAATCTCATTCTGAATATCATATTTTCCTCTTGGGTACCTCAGCATTACTTCAGGCATAAAATGCCTAAAATGATTCATGATTTCCTCTGTAAGTTAGTATCTTCTAGCCACCCCCCTCTGGAAGTGATGGCACCATTTTCATGTTGTGCAGTCTAGAAGCTTTAGAGTCATCCACTTGTGTTTGTAGGTCTCTGCCACCTTCAGTTCCCTGATCTCTGGGCTGGCACCCCCTCTAATTTACACTGCCACCATCCTACCCTCAGACTTTCTTTAGCTCCTTATAGAAACTTAAATTTCTCAGCTAAATGACTTTGCTGGATTAATAACTCATCATATCTCAATTATTCTGGTTCTGTTACCTCTGCTTTAGGTCTTCCTTTCTACCCTAATAAGCCCTTTTCTGCTCATTGTCTCTTGCTGTTTTCTGCCTCTTTTATCTTGTTTTTGGTGGTGGTTTTTCTGGAGTGTATTTCCCTCTGCCTAACAGAATTCTAGTTCTAGTCATTCTTTTAAAAATTGAAAAATCTCTCTAACCTCTACTGTGAAACCTCCAGATTTTTCCATATATGCCCCTCCCTCCACCCCTGCCTGATTCTGTGTGGCTTAGTCTATGCTACTGAATTTAACAGTGTCTGAATATTTACTTTGATTATTTTTATCCTCTTTGATAATAAGTAACTAAGGAATAACACAACAATATAAGGATCGTTACCCTTAGTATGCATGCATGCATGCATGCATGCATGCTAAGTCACTTCAGTAGTGTCTGACTCTGTGTGACCCCATAGATGGCAGCCCACCAGGCTCCCCTATCCCTGGGATTCTCCAGGCAAGAGTACTGGCGTGGGCTGCCATTTCCTTCTCCAGCGCAGGAAAGTGAAAAGTGAAAGTGAAGTCCCTCAGTCGTGTCCGACTCCTAGCGACCCCATGGACTGCAGCAGTACTAAGCAATTCTGGAGTCTACAAATCTGATTGTGTTTAGGATCTGTTACGTTAAGATTTGTACTCTGAAATTAAAGTGTACTAATTACAACTTTTACAAAACTTTTCTAGTATGTTTTCCTACTTGTTCTCATTATTTTTTAACATGTTTTATATAGCTTTAGATAAAGTGCACAGATTTGGAATTGATAGTATAAGCTTGCTAATATAGTTAGCATTAATTTATGAAAAATTACTACTGATAGTGGGCTATTTATGAAAGAAAATTACTCAGCAAAGATTGTAATGAATCTTCTAAGGAAAGCAAATATTTACCAGTATATAACTTCCAGGCTTCAGTGAACCTGTTTACAGAATAGCATATTGTTTTTGTTTATTCTTGGTTATTTCTGTTCCTTGTCAGTAGGGATTTTTGTGTAGTAATCCTTAAAGCTCAGTGATGCAGAGAACTCTTAGGGAAGAGTAGGAGAATGTTCATCAAATGTTATTTAAATTTTTTAAAAATTGAAGGCAGGCAAAAACTCAAACCTTGAATCTAAACAGTAATTTCTGTCATTATTAAGGCAAATAAGTGCACAAATATTAAGTTTTATCCCCTAACTCTTGTAATAGCCAATAAACCCTTTAGTGATTCTTTGTTAATCTAAGACTGCATGTGAGAGGGCTAAGAAAGAGCAAACTTAAAACCTGATTTTTGCTGCTATATTAAGATACTGTAGTAGCTGTTAAGTAGGTATTATTTGAATAGAGTGACCAATAAAATGATGCCTGAATGCCTCAGCTTACTATAGAGAGATTTATGAAGAATAAAATTGGCATTTGCTTTAGAAACATGTGAGAATTAGCTTATTGAGAGTGTGGCTTTGAGTCATCTTAACTATGTTTGTTTTGTGTTTGATTTTAACTTGGCACCAATTATTAAAAAATGATACTTGGATGACTTAATTTGTAATAACCTTCTTTTGCAGTAAGTCATTTTTACAAAATACTTTTTTTCTCCATTTTTAACCTATGAGAAAAATCTGTTTTTTTTTTTTATAAGTACTAATAATAGTCATGGCTTGTTATATTTTATATCGGAAATGAATAAGGTGGTCTTAATTATAAGTGAAAAGTGAAAGTGAACTCGCTCAGTCATGTCCGACTCTTTGCGACCCCGTGGACTGTAGCCCACCAGGCTCCTCTGTCCATGGGATTTTCCAGGCAAGAATACTGGAGTGGGTTGCCATTTCCTTCTCCAGGGGATCTTCCCAACCCAGGGATTGAACCCAGGTCTCCCGCATTGCAGGCAGATGCTTTAACCTCTGAGCCACCAGGGAAGGCAAATAGGTTATCAGACCAGATCAGTCGCTCAGTTGTGTCTGACTCTTTGCGACCCCATGAATCGCAGCACTCCAGGCCTCCCTGTCCATCACCAACTCCCGGAGGTCACTCAGACTCACATCCATCGAGTCAGTGATGCCATCCAGCCATCTCATCCTCTGTCGTCCCCTTCTCCTCCTGCCCCCAGTCCCTCCCAGCATCAGAGTCTTTTCCAATGAGTCAGCTCTTCGCATGAGGTGGACAAAATAACCTCTATTTTATTGAAGAATTGGCTTTTATCTTGAAAGTAAGAGGTATTAGTGATGTATATATTTCAACAACAAAGGATATGATACTTTTCAACTCATCTTACGAATTCAACAAAAGCTTTGATACCAGACCTGACAAGTGTATTACAAGAAAGGAAAATTAGAAGCCAATATCTCATGAACGTAAACACAGAAGTCCTAAATATGATTTTAGCAAGTGTGTAGTGGTAATAGAAAGAATACATCTTGACCAGGTAGCATTTATTCCAGAAATGCAAGGTTGATTTAACATTTGAAAATCAGTTTATTTCACCATATTAACAAAATAAAAGATTGAGGGAAGGAATGGGGTATATATTGAAGGGAGGGGAACCGGACCCCATGTGATTATTTCAGTAGGAAAAAAACATGTGATAGAATTATTTAGTCACATTATACACATTTTGGAAATTAGTAATAGAAAGAAATTTCCTTAATTTTGACAAAGTATATCTGCAGAAACACCACAAAAAAACCCTACAGCTAACATTATTTGTTAATGTTGAAATATTGAATACATTCCCCCAAGGTCAGGAAGAACAAAGAATGTCCACTCTTGTTACTTTTCCCCAGTAGTATAGGGCCTAACCAGTATAATAAAGCAGTAAAATAAATGGCATAAATGTTGGAAAGGGAGAAACAGAACTGTGCTTACTCATAGATGATATGATTATATATGTAGAAAATCCAAAAGAATTCACAAACAACTTGAATTAATAAGTGAGTGCAACAAGGTCACTGGAAATAAAGTCAATATGTAAAAATACGGCATATGCAGAAACCCTTTCGAAAATAGAGATGTGGTTGTTTAGAAAGGCTACTATGTTTTGATTATATTCTTAGAACTGTAGCATCATTTTCTGTTGGATTTGTTACTTCCCTCCACTGGTTTAATTTTTAACAGATTTTCTTTTGTCACAAGTCTATTTTTATCTTTTGAAAAATGCAAGTATTTTTTGTTATTTGAACACTTACTATCTAAACTCTGAAACCAAATAGCTTCAGATAGTGAGCAACATTTGTAACTTCAGATAGTGAGCAACATTTATAACTTCATAAGAATAAAATGTCTTATAGTATCTTATAGTTGTTGATGTTTATGGTTATAACTGGCAGCCTTTTCCTTTAGTAGGGTTATGTTAAATGGCTTTGTAGTCAGTGGTGTCTTAAACTCAGTGAAATATGTTAGCTCATGTTCTGTTTTTACAGAAGGAAGTTCCTGGACAAAACAAGGAAGTGATATAGGAATACAGAAATCTTTTTGTTGTCAGATGATTTTATTAACCCTGAAACAGTACACCTTAGTCTGATATCTGGTATTAATAACAATACTTTGAAAGGGAGAATTCTCTACTCCTTGAAATTGGAGAAATGCTTAGTTAAATTATATGATTGCTTTACTTCTGGCTTTCTCATAGCTCTTATGATAATATACCGTTTGAAAGAACAAAATAGTATTGTAATATTGTTTCCAAGTTTATTTGTATATAGAAATCTTTCTGGGTCACAGTTTTTGAACTGTTATAGAACCATCATGATAAAGATGGTTTATGAAACACTCCAACTTTTGCTTCAGCAGATCATCTTGTGTCTCTCCCTTTCGACAGTGTTTGTCTCACCCTTACATTTTCATACAGTTCGACATTGAGTAGTGTGGTAAGGTAGCCTGATAGAACAGTGACAGGTTAGACAGTGAACTAAATCCACGTCCATTTTGTATTTTACTGAGTGCAGCCATTTCATATTTGTTAGTGATTCCTTGAGTGTTTTCATTACTGAAGAAAATTATCAAATTTTGAACATATCAACTACTGTAAAAATCCTTTATTTTTAAACATCAGTTGTGCTGTATGGAGGTAGTATATTTACAGTATTCTAGATTTTTTTTTTTTTTTTCATTTTGAAGCTATGACATTCTTGAATACTTAGTGATGAGTTGCTTCAGCTTTGTGATGTTCCCTAATCTAATTTCATGATAAAATATTAGAAAGTCGTGTCCAGATCTTTTAGTAGTCAGAAAATAGGACTCGTTTTCTCATTGATACTCTTCTACTTATGTAGTTCTTCTGACTTCTTTTAGGTCATGACTTTGGAAGCTGTGTTTTTTCCTCTGGAAAATTAAACACTCTCACACGTGGTTTCATGTTTAGGTTTTATGGCATTCATAGATCTCTTTGAAGGGATCTCTAAACTCCTTCCCAAGAACCAGTAATCAAACACTCTCTGGAATCTACAACTTTCTGTTTCTTTTTGGAAGATAAAAAAGGCAGCCTGTACACTTTAATTTTCTTGAATTCATCTTTGTGAGGAAAAGATTGTTAACTCTGATCTACCATCACTTCATTTTAATTTAGTGCAAAAGTGTTTATCAAGTACTTGCTTTGTGTCTGGCGCTGTTCTAGGCACTGAAGATACAGCAGTGAGCCATGCTAAAAAAAAAAAAAAAAATCCTTACCCTGATGGAATGAATCTTTGGGTTTATGAGGACATTAGACACTATCAGGTTGAACTTTCTTATTTAATGAGCAAAATGAGGCCCAAAAAGGTTCCTGAACTCACCCATGGTTTCATAATTAGTTGGTAGCAAGGTTTAGATACTGGAAGAAGCACAAAGAAGAGAAAGACATGGTTTATGTTTCAGGGCTCTTACAGGAAGGACAGGGAAGAGAAATTGAGAGAGAAATATAAAGTATCATCAGGGCATTTTTACTAAATGTTTTAATAGGAATATTATTTCAAAGAGGAACCTAGGTAGAAGAAATAAGTGATTAAGACTTTGCAGAGATCTTGAATGGTTGTGCTAAACCTGAGCTGAATTAAAGGGAATAAGGTCCCTTAAAGAAAAAGGAGTAATGCTAATGCTGGCAAAGAAATGGAGAAGACAAAGCAATAAGGTTAATGTCAGAAATGTCAATTATAAACGATCATTTTAAATTATTTTCAGGACATAATTCCTGCTCTGCTGTGCTCTTGTGTACAGTTTAGTCACTAGGAATACTAGTAATGTGTTCAGCAACTAATACTTTATCAGTGTTACAGTAATACCACCAGTGTTTATTGATTTGAAGTTTTTATATGTTTGTTTTTTGCTTTTTTCCTGAAAGTATATGATACTACTTTAAAATTTTTTCACTGTGTAGCTTATCCCCCACTCATACCCTTCCATTCAAGATGTTAAATGTGACTTAGTTACTGTTACTATGTAAGTACTTTTAGTTCAGTGTGCTAAATTTTGACAGGAGTGCCTTAAAGTTGAGTTTTGAAGGAAATAGGACTCAGGAGATCATGACTACTTGATACATTTTTTGAAAAATTGAATTTGTATTGGTAGGTATTGTCTACATCTACTGGCCTAACAAAAACGGTGTATAATCCAGCTGCTTTGAAGGCTGCACAAAAAACCTTACTTGTTTCCACTTCTGCAGTTGATAATAATGAAGCACAGAAAAAAAAGCAGGTAGGTATAGTTAGTAGTGTACAGTATTTGCATATAGGGAAGCTTTTTCTGTATATATGTGTTTTTTCATAAAATAGAGATAAAGGAATATATGTTAGCTGCCACTGAACTTTTGTTTTCCGTAGTATATTAGTAAATATTAATTTTCTTCTTGTAATGAAAGGTTCTCCTGATTAATCTTTGAAACTTGCATACTGTTTAAGCTTTACATAGGAAAATTTTGCATTTATTTTTGTTTCCAAGCTTCTTGCCACAATCTCATTTAGAGCACAGTTCTGTTCTTAAGTAATTGTGGGGTTTTTTTTTGAAAAGTAAGTTTTCTAATACTATTTTTGATCACTTCTCTAGGAGGCACTGAAACTTCAGCAAGATGTAAGGAAAAGGAAACAAGAAATTTTAGAAAAGCACATTGAAACACAAAAGGTAAAATAATTAAAGTTAGATTTGTCAGAGGGAACAGTATTTGGCTAGGCTAAGAACAATATGCCTGACATAGCAAGTAAGAAGATGAACATGGTAATAGGGAGTAGAAGATGCCAGTTTCGCTCTAGTTATGACATTTAATTAGGTGTCAGTTCTTAATTATGTCTGGTAATAAAAGTTAAAACATTTACAAACATTAAAAATACACAAACTTTTGAACATTTGGTTTAAAATTATGTCTTTTCTGATTTAAATTTGTATATACTTGATAAAAAGACATCACAATGCTTTACACCAAAAACTGAAACCATCTTGACTCAGAATCTATGATATTATAGATTATGGTATTATACTATAATACTATAGAATCTATATTGTGTGGTGTCTTCTACTCCTTATCATGTTTATCTTCTTCTTATCTTTGTTCAGCGTATTGTTCTTAGCCTAGCCAGTTATTGTTCCCTCTAATAAAAGAAAGAAGGTAATTAAATATTCCACTTGTCTAATATCTCATATGAAGGGAAGCCGTAAAACTTTTCCTGTGATCCTTTCTGGGTTGCAGACTGCTTTTGGAGTGTGAATACTTAGACTAAGTAATATCAACAGATGGATTAGAAAGTAAAATTATTGCTATTTTAAATTGATGACTTTTCAGGGATTAAATTAAATTTAAAGCTTATAACCATAAGAAATTTATATTCTAAGAAACTTAAGCAGTATTATAGTTCTTCACAGTGCAAACCAAGATTAAGACTTGAATTGAGAAAATGTCACAAGTCTGCTGTTCTGCTGTCTTGGTGATTATAAGCCTTGTCATGAATACATAAGCTATAAGTAGTAGTTATTTATTTTTATATTTACTTTGCTGTGTTTGGTTTCTAAGTAGTAGTAGAATTAAGTCTTATATTTTTGTTTTTAAAAATTGGCCAGATGTTAATTTCAAAACTGGAGAAAAACAAAGCAATGAAGTCTGAAGATAAAGCAGAAATAATGAAAACTTTAGAGGTTTTGACTAAAAATATTACCAAGTTGAAAGATGAGGTCAAAGCTGCTTCTCCTGGACGCTGTCTTCCAAAAAGTATAAAAACTAAGACTCAGGTATTTCAGTTTGTGTTGTTATTTATACTGCATGTGCATGCAAAAAAATTTAAAACACTGCATTAAGATTCATTCTTTATTTAATATTCTTTGCTACCATTCTCCCCCTTCTCTATTAATTAATAAGTTAATAAATACAAATAAGCAAACTTGATTTCATCTTTTGAATCCTGTACATTGTAACTAGAAAGTCAATAATTAGGAGACTAGTAACGAATAATCTTAAAGTAGCTTGAGGACAAAACAATATATGTGCTTGAATGCTTGATAGGAGTTTGAACTTTATTTTGTAAGTAGTTGGTGGTATAAAATGTTAATGAACAGAAGTAATAATTTGAGTCACTGTTACAGAATGAACTGATTGAATGGGAGAAAATTCAAGTAGATTAACTGATTAGACATAAGAAATTGAGCAAATTAATTTCAGATGACAGTAAGTGATTTTTAAAAATCCCATGGAGTTACAAATACTTACACTTGGTGTGTGTGTGTGTGTGTATGTAATGATGAGTTCATATTGATATTTCTGATTCTAATCTAACACCACAGTGTTCTTTGTTGCTTTCTCTTATGCCTATTTCCCTGTTCCCATAATGACAACTTGTTCCCACTAACCTCAATACAGTATACACTTGCACATTCAGATGGTTCCAAAATTCCTAATACCACTTTCATCAGCTAACTAAATATAAAATTCAGAATTTGTTTGCATTTTTTACAACCTCACAATGTACTCCATTTAGAGTATAGAATCAAACTGTGGTATAGGATCACATTTTTGTTTTTTTCCTTTTGTGTGGTTATGTTATTAATTTGATAAAGTTAGGTCTATTTCTATAGGTATTCAATTTTGGATTCCTCTCCCCCTTATCCTTGTTGATTTAATCTTCTTATATTTTTATTTTTAAAATGTATTTTATTTCATAATATATGAGGATCTTAGTATATCTTTAATATAGAAGAATTAATTTCCAAATGATACAAAGGTTACACAGTCCTAATTGATTTGAAGTTATTTCAAATAATCTTTTAACAATTGCATGGTAATAACCATGAAGGAGGCTCCATTGACATAATTCTCTCCTGTTTCACTCTCTCAATTTAAGTACCCTAATTTTATTTTCTCAATAAATAATTAACATGATTCAAAAGTTATACTATTAATATATATAAAGGATTATATAGATGATCATTCCTGTTTGATCCCTGGGCCTCTGTTCCCCATTCTTCCCTCCCTCTTGGTATGTTGTGTATATATGCTTTCTTATGCGAAAGGGTACTATATAGTCCTCATTTGCACCTTAGTTTTTTTGTTTTCCTTTTCACAGTTATTTCCTGAAAATTCTTCCATGTAGAAATTTCACTCTGGCTTCCATATGGAAAATGAATTGTAGGGAAGTCAGTGAAAGTAGGAACAAGTTAGGAAGCCTGTTGCATTAGTGTAGACTAGGTGATTGATGGCTTGAATAAGGATGGTAGGACTGGAGATAGAGAACAAATGTATAGATTAAATAGGAATACTTAAAAAGCATTCCTTATAAAAATTGTGTGTGTATGTATGTGTGTGTGTGTGTATATATATATATATATATGCAGGATATTATTGTCACTTGAATTACTATTCACTGTTTTCTAGATGCAGAAAGAGTTGCTTGACACAGAACTGGATTTATATAAGAAGATGCAAGCTGGAGAAGAAGTCACTGAACTTAGGAGAAAGTATACAGAATTACAGCTGGAGGTATGTTTCATCAGTCCACACAGTATGCTGTTATGGTCTTGAATGTTTATTTGAAAAATATTCTCATTCTGATCAGCAGTCTTTGGCAGTCTCTGGAAAACATATTGGAAATTAATATAAGAAAGAAGGAAGAGGTTAGCAAATTTTTTTAGAACAAATAGAAAAATCTCTTAGTATTTAATGAAAGGTGGCAGCTGGTCTCTTGACTTCTAGTAAATTTTATTCCTTTTCTATTTTTGTTTTTTTCCTGGAACCAAAATCTATTAAAGTCTTTTCAGGTGGTCTTATGGAGATGTTCTATGCATATATAGACATTTTACATTGAGTTACTATAAGGATCAGAGTTTCTGTGGTAGAATTAACATCAAAGAACATGTTTACTTAAGTTTTGCCTATAGGTGGTGCTGTGGGTGTTTTTAAAACTAGTCTATATCTTATAGTTTAGTTATATGATTATTTATATCAGAAAAAACTAATAAAATTGAACTCTAATACATGATAATTTCTAAAGCGGAAAGATATTTAAAAATCAGAATTACATTTTGATGTAAAGAGACATTTATGTCATTAGTGTAGTTGGTACTTGTCTGTATTTATCATTGTTGCCACAATTAAATTTTTGTATTTTAGCTTATTGTTTCTGAAAATAATGCTTTTTTCTAAATTTGTTAGCAACTTGATTTTCTTCTTCTAACATCAGTTCAGTTCAGTTTAGTTGCTCAGTCATCTCCGGCTCTTTGCAACCCCATGAACTGCAGCACGCCAGGCCTCCCGTCCATCACCAACTCCAGGAGTCCACCCAAACCCATGTCCATTGAGTCTGTGATGCCATCCAACCATCTCATCCTCTGTCATCCCCTTCTCCTTCTGCCCTCAATCTTTCCAAGCATCAGGGTCTTTTCAAATGTCAGCTCTTCACATCAGGTGGCCAAAGTATTGGAGTTTCAGCTTCAACATCAGTCCTTCCAATGAACACCCAGGACTGATCTCCTTTAGGATGGACTGGTTGGATCTCCTTGCAGTCCAGGGGACTCTCAAGAGTCTTCTTCAACACCACGGTTCAAAAGCATCAATTCTTCAGTGCTCAGCTTTCTTTATAGTCCAACTCTCACATCCATACATGACTATTGGAAAAACCATAGCCTTGACTAGACAGACCTTTGTTGGCAAAGTAATGTCTCTGCTTTTTAATATGCTGTCTAGATTGGTCATAGCTTTCCTTCCAAGGAGTAAGCATCTTTTAGTTTCATGGCTGCAATCAACATCCGCAGAGATTTTGGAGCCCCCAAAAATAAAATCAGCCACTGTTTCCCCATCTATTTGCCATGAAGTAATGGGACCGGATGCCATGATCTTAGTTTTCTGAATGTTGAGCTTTTAAGCCAACTTTTTCACTCTCCTCTTTCACTTTCATCAAGAGGCTCTTCTTCACTTTTTGCATAGTACAAATCTAATTTAGTACTGGGATCCGGGTATTAAAGAGTTTAACATTCAGCAGTCACTGTTCTTATCTCAAGACCCTGTATTGTCTGTCATAGGAAGCCATAGGTTGGAGTCTTAAACCTGCATATATTTTACTTTGGAAAATTTATGTGGTTGCCTGTGTGTCCTGTCTAAGATAACAAGTTTTGAAAAACATAATTTTTTTTTATGTTAATGTAGAAATTGTGTTTTAACCGTTCTGGAGATTTCATGCTTGTGTTGGTGTGACTTTTTAAAAAAATTATCATTTAAAAAATTTTGGCCTATAATTTTAGTTAATAAGTAATAGTATTACTAATATTATTTATATCATTAGTTCATGTTTTTGTTCTTTATCATAGTATAGCTAAACACTGAATGCCATCTTCTGTTTTTCATTTATGATGGCCAAACTTTAGTTTACAACTAATATTAGTATGTGCAGTAATGCAGTATTTGCCAGAGTGTATTCATTCGCCACACCAGTGCCATATTTTGTTAATAGGTATTAGTGATAAAAGGTACTGAGGCCCAGTAAGTTTGAATGAGATTACGGTAAACATGTTTTTTTGTTTATGGTTTTCTAGAGGCTTATAATTTATCTCCCAAAGTACACATTTAAATACTCAATAATGCTCAAACTCACTTGTCCATGGACCCCCTTTTTAAGGAGCATTTTGAGACATTAACGTTCCCAGAGGGTACTTTTCTATGTGCTGTGCTATTATTAACTTTAATCCTTGACCTTAGAAGTTTATTGTTTGGATTTTAGATGATTACTTTAGCTAATATTAAAATTAACTGTCTTGATATGAATAAAATACACTTGCAGAGATTTTGGCAGTGGTGGCTACTTGACAGTTCCACTTGGATGTCTCATCCTCAGACTCGACGTGTTCAAAATTGTGCTTATTTTGTCCCTAAACTCATCAACACAATTGCTCAAACCGGAAATCTTCATTGATTTCTCCCTTTCCTTCAGTATTCATATACATTTAATTACCAAGTATCATACGTATTACTTTCCAATATATCTTAAATATGTTTATTTTACTTCTTTCTACCCCCATTGCCACCACTGTAGACCAAGCTTCTGTCTTCAGTTGTTGGGGATATTGTAATGGCCTGACTGGTTTCCTTCCCATCTTCTCTTTTTCTCTTTATAAGAATAATATCTTAAAACACTGATTTGATTATATCACTTTAATTCTGACCTTTAGATGTTTTCATTGATTTTTGTGGCTCTTGGGATAAAATCAAAATCTTTAACTTTGTCCTTAAGTTGTTCATGATCTGGCTCTGCATCTCTAGCCTCATCTCTCCATCCTGTGTGGTCCAGCCATACTGGATTTTACTCCTTCTTAGAAGTACCATGTTTCTTTCAACCTTGGTTCCTTTTTCATGCTGTGTCCTTACCCCTCATCCTTGCCTTGCTTTGCTTATTCTTTGTACCTTCTTTGATTCATTGAACAAATACTAAATTTCTTTGGTTTGCCAGCTGCTATTGTAGGTGCTGGGAATAAAGTAGAGAATAGGACAAGGGAAAAATTCCTCATGGAACTTTTGTTCTAGTAGTTTATTCATAGCAAACTGGGCTTTCCAGGTGGCGCTACTGGTAAAGAATCATGGGTTCTCAGTTGTGGGTTGGGAAGATCCCCTGGAGTAGGAAATGGCAACCCGCTCCAGTATTCTTGCCTGTGAATCCATGGACAGTGGAGGCTGGTGGACTACAGTCCGTGGGATAACAGAGTCAGACACGACTGAGCATAACGCACACTCACACCCCTTCATTGCAGATCTTTAATAGTTTATTCATATCTTTAAGTAGAGCATTTCTTCATTTTTGGAGTCACTTCTCATTAATGTAATAAATAACTTAGTTGCTTAATTTCTCTACCCTTCTAGAATTTGAGTTTCATGAGGGTAAAGACTAGCCCACAGGAGGAGCTCATTAAGTATTTGTGGAATGTAGAAATGGTGTGGTAATCATGTAGAGTGATACAGTGGGGTATAAGTTACTATACTACATTGGTTGTATAATGGTGTTAGTGTTCAAACTAATAAATTTGAAATAACTGTATCTACTGAAGTCAGCAGGCAAACAGAAACACTGTATTTGAAAGTCATAACTGGGAAAAAATGTACTTATTATATATATATATAGGTATTTTGTATCTCTATGTTTAACTTCTGAAGTAATATTCAACACTGCATTATTTGAAACTCAAGAATGGCTGGCCTTTTTGTGATATAGTTTGATGTCTTGGAAAGTAAGGACTTAGTAGAAAATGTGTATTTAATAATTTTAGAACGTTGCTTAAATTAATGTTATTTTGTTTTCTGAATTCATTAGCTCAGTTTCCGTTCACTTTAAAAACTAAAACTCTAGCTTAATTATTAAATGCTTCTGTAGGGCATTCTTTGAATATGATATCCAGTGGTACGACTGATGTCAGATGTGTAAATCATCTGAGTATAACACTTGGCTTGTGTTCGTAATGGTGCTGTTTAACCTGTTTGTCTAATGTCTTCTAGGCTGCAAAGCGAGGGATTCTTTCATCTGGTCGTGGTAGAGGAGTTCATTCAAGAGGTCGAGGTGCAGCTCACGGCCGAGGCAGGGGTCGAGGCCGAGGTCGAGGTGTGCCTGGTCATGCTGTGGTGGATCACCGTCCCAGGGCATTGGAGATTTCTGCATTTACGGAGAGTGATAGAGAAGATCTTCTTCCTCACTTTGCGGTACTTTCTTATTGTCCAACGAAACAAATACTGATACATTGTTGGGGGTAATGGATGTTAAAGGAGAAAATATGACAATGAAATGAGTAATTTAAACCCATTAATCGCACCGAAGTGTCTGATTAATCTTTAATAATCTTTTAATTATTAAACAAATTGTAGGAGTTTTTTGTTTAATCATTGTCTGAAAGAAATGTTACTTTTCTTATACTTAGTAGGCCTTCAGATATTATGACAGGAGTGATTTAAACTTACTGATTCAGAGAGGGAAGTCCTAGAGTTTAGTTTCATTTGATATTTACTTTTAGGAAAAATTGAGCATGTTGCTTGGGCCATTCAGATTTTTAAAATTTAAGGTGGAATTTTATCCATTAGTCCTCTGTTCTTGATCTAGCTAACCTAGAAATGAAACAAGACAAAATTTTGGAATATGATCTTGAAGTTGCCTTAGTTGATCCCAGGGTATAATTAGAGTCAGTCTAATGGTAATAGAGTGATGTATGAGGAAGGTGAATTAAGAGTCTAGCCCTGCTAATCCATTATTTTATGTGGATATCCTGGAATCTGTTGGGCTCTAGTGCAAAATGGAGATTATGTCTGCCTAAAGGCCTTTTTAACTTACATGTTGTGATTCTTAGTGGTATCACGAAAGTTAGTTACTAAGCATCAGTCTTGCCTGCAGCATTAGTGTAATTGCTCTAGATAAAGTATATAAAGTAAATAACCAGTTCTTTACCCTAGAAGATTTTACATATTATGGTTTAACACAAACCAGTTAAAGAAAACTAGAAACAATTTATAATCAAGTTAAATGTATTAAAAACTATAACTGCTTCAGTAGCTTAGAGAACTTTTTTTCACACAGGCATATGATGGTAAATGAACAGTGAAGTTTCATGAGGTAGTAAAACTGGAACTTGGGTCTTGAAGGATGGGTAAGCTTGTGGATAGGTACACAGGTAGTTGAACCTTTTGTATGTTCAGATTTAAATGTTTCACAGTTATATTCCTTGCTGTTAATTGTAGTTACAGATGTGAAACTATAGTTTTTTAGGACATCAAGAGGTATTGAAAGAAATGGTGTATGTTTAAGAAATAACTAAGATGATTAATATTTAATGGTGATGGGTCTGGAATATCTTATGCTTTATGACTTTAAAGGGATACAGAAAGGAATCAGAAAGTTTTCTAGCTTGGAGATACCGTAGCCCAGTACTTACCTACTGTACACCCTATTTCTGTACCTTCCCAAGGGGAAGAAGATCCAGATAAACTTAAGTGTATTACATATAGTTATAATTATATAGCTAATCAGGAGATTATTAAAGAATATGCTAAAATAATTCAGACAGACCAGGTGAGTTTAGGAACGTGTTTTGGTAAGACTAAAACAGTTTTAGTTTTAGAAACATTAAAGTGAAAAAAAGTGAAAGAAAGTGAAAGTAACTTAGTCGTGTTGGATTCTTAGTTACCCCATGGACTATACAGTCCATGGAATTCTCCAGACCAGAATACTGAAGTGGATAGCCTTTCCCTTCTCCAAGGGATCTTCCCAACCCAGGCATAGAACCCAGGTCTCCCACATTACTGGCAGATTCTTTACCAGCTGAACCACAAGCGAAGCCCCAGAATACTGGAATGGGGAGCCTCTCCCTTCTTCGAGGGGGTCTTCCTGACCCAGGAATTGAACTGGGGTTTCCTGCATTACAGGTGGGTTCTTTACCAACTGAGCTATGAGGGAAGCTTAGGAAAGCTTAGAAACATTCAGAGCCTCTAAATGGATATTCATTCTTGCATGAGTGTGGAGATTCAAATTCTACTCAGTTAGTAGTGTTAACGAACATTTAAAATTTGTCAGTCTTTAAATAAGATAGCTTCTCGATCTCAACCTGTGATTTGAACATGACAGGTATCAGAAAAACCCTATAGTACTAAACATTGTTACAAATTGTGATTAGTGAAATGCTTTAATTTATGTGCTAGAATTAGTATAGTAATAAAACGTTAACAGCTAAAACTTATAGAGCACTTATTTTGTGGCTGGTTTTATTCTGAATGCTTTATATAACTCACCATATTATGAGTTACTTTGACACCTCTCTAAGGTAGGTACCTTTATTGTGCTTATTGTAGAGATTGGGAAAATGAAACATGAAGAGATTAAGGAACGTGTTCAAGTATACACAGCTAACACTAACAGAGCTGGGGTCTGACTGATTCTGTGGTCCATTTTCTTTACTATGCCCTAGAGAATTTTTCTTTGTGTAGTGTGTGCATTTAATGAGATTGTAGTTTTAATTTTATTTGAGGGTAAGAAAGAAGGACGATATTAGTAATGATATATAAGGGACTGAAGTTTTATGTGATAAAGGTGCTGTTTTGTGCTATTTGCGGAAAGATCTTCCTATACATGGAAAAAATAAAATCCAGCACACCCAAAGCAAGCATAATTTAATATCCTTAGCCTGTAAATGTCCTCAAAGAATGTGTTCTAGAGGAGTGTAGAGTAAGTAAACAGCAGTCAGATAAACTTTTGAAAGACTTGGACTCTCATCCTGGTAATGGAAAAATTACTTAAATTCTCTGACTCTTCCTCCCCTGCCCCCCAGCTTTAAATTGGGAATCAAAAAAACTCAAAGAATATTCTGAGGCTAATGATCTGCTTTAGAAAGGATTTAGCATTTTTCTGGAATTAGAACAATGAGCATAAAAGAAATGGCAATAAGGAAACTCAGTCTTTGACCAGTGTTTCCATTATTTAAAGAGCAGTTCAATTGAAGGGATAGGATATAGGTATACTTATAGCTGATTGACTTTGCTGTATAGTAGAAACTAATACAACATTGTAAAGCAACTATACTCCAATAAAAATTTAAAAAATAAAGAATAGTTCAGTCAAGTTTCCCTAATTCTAGAAAGTATAGAATTGTAAAATAATATTTGAAAATAAGACTACCCTTTATCTTACAATATCAAGTACTAAAATGAATTACTCATAATTTTTTTCTTATCACCCTGAATTGTTATGTATTCTGGGTTATATTTGTTGGCATTTTAATATTTTAAAACCATTAGGATTTTGGATGTTTCAAAATATTTATTTGGAGGAAATACTTTTTTTTAATTTAAAGCAATATGGTGAAATTGAAGATTGTCAGATTGATGACTCTTCACTTCATGCAGTAATTACATTCAAGACACGAGCAGAAGCTGAAGCAGTAAGTATTATAAATAATCTAATTTATTGAAATTCAAATTTAAATGTTTTATAAATATTACAATTAAGTTTTAATATAAGTGCTTTTTTTTTTTTCCTTAACTACGGTTTGACAAGACATAGGACATATGAAGTGATATTCATGGCCACAAAGAATGTCCTAAAGCAATTAGACAGTTTTGATACATAACATGGAATTGTTAGAATAGCTAGTCACCAAGTTGAATGACAAGTTGTACTGTCTTGAGACTTCAGGAATTCTTCCATTCTTTTTAACACCAGTAGGGCCCCTTCACTTTCTCCCTTTCTCAGCTGGCCCAAAACAAGTCTGCTTTGGCAGAAGGAGTGGTGAAGCGTAAGGTAGAAGCAGAAATAATAATCCTGATGGCTACTCTTCTTAATCATCCCTCATCTGCTGCTTTCTAGACTCAGTTGGCTGAACCATGCAGTGTCCCTAGCTCAGGATATCTTCATCTAGGCCTCTACAGCTTTTTACCAAGACATGAATATATAGTGCTAGCCTTTAGAGTCTTTCAGTGTTCAGTTCAGTTCAGTTGCTCAGTCGTGTCTGACTCTTTGTGACCCCGTGAATCGCAGCACACCAGGACTCCCTGTCCATCACCAACTCCCGGAGTTCACCCAAACTCATGTGCATCAAGTCGGTGATGCCATCCAGCCATCTCATCCTCTGTCATCCCCGTCTCCTCCTGCTCCCAATCCCTCCCAGCATCAGGGTCTTTTCCAGTGAGTCAGCTCTTCACATGAGGTGGTCAAAGTATTGGAGTTTCAGCCTCAGCATCAGTCCTTTAATGAACACCCAGGACTGGTCTCCTTTAGGATGGACTGGTTGGATCTCCTTACAGTCCAAGGGACTGTCAAGAGTCTTCTCCAACACCACAGTTCAAAAGCATCAGTTCTTCCACGCTCACCTTTCAGTGTAGTTGTCTTCAAATGTATATCTTGAATAATCTTTCTAAAAAAGGACCAGAAGTATGTGCAACCTTGTCTTTCTTCTGGATTTAAAAGATTAAAAAAAGAAAAATGAGTACGAGGTGTAGGGGATTCATAGTAACGTTTTTAACCCTGTGTATTCTTTGTTCAGGATTGCAGAGAAATAGATGGACCCTTTTGATTTGGGAAAGTGCATTAAGCATTCCAAACAGTTAACCTAATATGAATGGGGAATGGAAGAGTAGGATGGTTTTCAAAAGTTTTGAGATGATTGTGGTCTAAATAAGTTTTGAAAATCTCCTAAATTGATTTATCCTTGTCTAGTAAATATCCCCTGGCAGTGCACTGCTGGGGATTTCCCTGGTATGAGTTGTTCTTGGGACGTTGTAGTCTATAATATAAAGACTGTGTGTCTGAGAAGTCTCAGAGAAGTATTAACTGGGCCCTGGAATAATGGAGTTTCAGAATTAGATTGGTGGGTAATGGATAGTTTTATAAGAATTTCTCATCCTAGAGTTTTGTTAAGTTTTAAGAAATCTTTTTATTTGAAGGTCTTTTGTGAAAACAAAAGCTAATTCATAATTGATTAAAGTTTAAAACTTTCTTATAAGCTTGTATGTATATGTGTTATATTGAGAAAGAGTTTTGATCTAGTTTTCTCTCAGAGGTATTATAGAGTGTAAGTTAAGAATGAGCTTCCTTTAAATGATGCCTTCAGTGACAATTTTCAAAAGTAATGTTGAATAGGTAGATTGAGTACCATCTTTTATGTTCTATTTGTTTTCTGGAAAGTAGTCATGTTATTAAACAATGGAAGTTACATTCAGATGGTTATAGTATTTACCAAATTTGTGAATGTAGTAACTGCTTAAAAAATGTGTATTGTTACTTCCCACTGTTTATTTACATGACTGAGGGGAAAAAAAAAACTTTCTGCCTCTTAAGTAATTTTTGGATGTTTTGCTTTTAATCGGTAAGATCTGTTGACATATACCATCCTTCTTGGGTTTTGCTTTTTCTCTCTCAGGTGTAAACTTTTTTAATATATATTTTTGTACTGTGTATATATTTTCCAAGCAAATAGCAGTCAGTTTAAAGACCAGGGATTAATGTGTAAAGAGAAATTTTAACAATAAATTATGTGAAGATTGAATAAGTGACAGAACAACTTTGGTTAACTTGGATCTGATGTGAGTTAGGTTTAGCAATTTAAAAATTAGTGTGTTTGACATTGAGTTACCAATATTTAATTTTTTCAAAGAAGAATGCTTAAAAAGTACAAAAAATTACTTGTCCCATCACTCAGTTCAGTTCAGTTGGTTAGTCGTGTCTGACTCTTTGCGACCCCATGGACTGCAGCATGCCAGGCCTCTCATCACTATCATTATATGTAATGAAGAAAAATTTAATACCAATATGTGGGTGGATAGAACTCAAGCCAAAGGATAGGCTTTCCCAGGAAAATAAATTTGTCCACCTTTCTTAATGTTTATTTCCAAATACTTCATTGTTCATAATTTCCGAACCATTGTATTAGATGATTATGTATCTATTTTCTTAAGTCAGTAAATGCATAATATTTTAAAGTAAAAGTACAAGGAATAAGATAATCAAAGACATTCAAATATGACTGAAAAGTAAGAAATTTTCCTCAGAAAAGATATTGAAATATTTTAGCTTTAGGTTAAGTTAACAGAATCATTTTAACTTTAGGTTAAGATGGTTAAGGTTTGACTCTGGTTAATTAGATGATGAATCCTGTTGCTTTATTTTCTGTTCTCCAGTTTGTCTGTCACCACCCCCAATGTACTAAAGGTGGATAAGTACCCAAAGAGGACAGAAAAAAGTGACCTCTTCCTATGACTGGTTAGAAAGTTAGTTTTCCTACTCTGATTTGTTCCTATACTTTTGTAAGCAACCAGGATCTGGTTTTAGAATAGGATAGTTAAGTTCCTATTTTATAAGAGTCAGTCCCAAAGATGAAACTCGACAGTCTCAATCTCAAAGAGGTATGAAGCTTTTTATAGCAAAAGGAAAGAGACTCTTGTTCTACTGGTAGGTTTTGACACCCATGCCTCAGCTCCCAGTAGTTGTGAGGATTCAAAACTTATAAAGTTTACTTAGAACATGGTGTCTGGAACATAGTAAATCATCTTGCGTGCATGCTAAGTTGCTTCAGTTATGTCTGACTCTTTGCAGTCCTATGAACTGTAGCCAGCCAGGCTCCTCTGTCCATGGGGATTCTCCAGAAAAGAATATTGGAGTGGGTTGCCATTCCCTTCTCCAGGGGATCTTCCAGGCCCAGGGATTGAACCCATGTCTCTTGCATTGGCAGGTGGATTCTTTACCACTATGGGCTTCTCTTTTGGCTTAGTTGGTAAAGAATCTGCCTGCAATGCAGGAGACGCCTGTTTGCTACCTGGGAAGCCCAAACCATCTTCATGTTAGCTATTATTAATATTTGTGTGTGTCTGTATGTGAATGAGAATTGATTGTTAATTCAATGAAACTGAATAGAAATAAGATAGAAGAAATGATTTCAAAACTCTCATTCTTTAGACCTGAAGATAGAAGCACAAAATTGGATTCATAGAGAATAGTTCAACATCAAGTCAGAAACTGATGGGGCTAACTGAATAAATAGTAAATCTGTGGCAAGAACTAAGTGTATAAGTGGATTCAGTCAAGAAAAATCAAATCATGTTTTTAACAGTCTGTGTGTTCTTACTGATTTACTTAATAGTTAAGTATTGCTATATGATGAACACTGCTATGACAATTAGTAAATCTAAGTCTGAAGCTTGCGAGAATGTGGCCATGTAACTTGAACTTAAAGCTAAAGAAACAGAAGTCTTTATAAATTCTGAAAATCAGATTTTACATGTTTTGAGTTTTGGTCGTTCTTTAATGTAACTCCTGCCTGAACATTATATACTGTGGTTATTAACAAACATTAATAAACTTGGTTTTAACTTTGTAGATAGTTTTACCATTATGATTCCTAAAAAAGAAAAATATACTGGGATTATAGCTCTAGCTCTTCTGACTTAGGTCCGTTTTTCCCACAGTGTCTTTGCAGAACATTGGTTTTGTAAGAGCTCTAACAAAGGATTTTCTTGTCAGTAAGTTTGTGAAGAGCTGCATTTTGTATGTTCAGTTTAGATTTATAATCTAAATAACTTGAAAGGCAAAAGGCAAACACTCCTTGCTTATTCCAGTCTTTTCCAAATGTTGTTTCTAAAATCATTTTCTATGTAAGATACAGAGCCTACCTCTTAACTACTTTTCATACTTTTTTTCTTCCTTCATTTGTCAGATTTTCAAGCCCTTTTCTTTTTTCCCCTTCTGTCATATGTTTGCCTGCTCGCCTTATACTTTGGTGCAAACTTCGAATGATGCTGTGCAAGACTAAATAGGCAAAATTCTAGAGCAAGCTTATGAATAAAATGCTTCAGCACTTAAACAGACTTTTCATTTATACTTCAAAGCATAGAAATTAGAGAAAATTGTAAAATGAACCCCCACATGTTCCTCATTGAGCTTCAGCAATTATTCACTTATGGCCAATCTTTTTTTGTCTATATTCCACCCACTACAACACTCTACCTCCTTGTTTTGGAGCCATTCCTAGTCATATCATTTCAGCTGTAAGCCTTTCAGTGTGTCTCTTTCAATATTAGAGGCCGAATAAAATAAAACAATACTATTATTATACCTAAAAATTATTATTATTCCTTAAATATTATTAAATTCCCAGTCAGAGTTTACATTTCCCTGGTTTTCTTATAAATATTTTACTTTCTTGCTTTAGGGATCCATGATAAGCGCATATTTTGATTTAGCTTGATTGGTATTATACAATTATAAATTCATAGATTTAAACATTTCATGGGTATTGATCCATTGTTCTCAGTTACTGATGTGTCCTGTCTTTGGCTAGTGGCTACTATATAGGTTTGTTATGAGTTGTTTTGACAGGACTCTAATGGGTTATGATATTTTCTTTCTTTCTGGTATGAAAAGGTGTTCTAGGTTCATCTTATACATTTTCTCTTCCAAACCAGGAACTGGCCATTTCTCTAAGGAGCTCTGGTTCTTATTACTGGGAAAGATATTTAAAGACCATAGTCTGAGTACTAAGCATGCTCATTACTACTGAGTATGTTAATTACAACAATTATTTTCAAAGGTCAGAGCTGGGAGTGGGGGGAAAAATGCATTCATATACAGATGTGCACATATACATATACATGTATAGCATATATATACACACGTATAAAGAAAATAAATTGAAGGCTCCTGATAGTTCCCATATAATTCAGTACTGTGTGGTTTTTATACACACACATATACAGGTGTGCCCTGTTTTACTGTGCTCTACTGTATTGCAGTTTGCAGATATTATTGTTTGTTTGACAGATTGAAAGTTTGTGGCAGTGCTTCTTTATGCTGATCTGTCGCCACCATTTCCCAACAGCATTTGCTCACTGTATGTCTCTCTATCACACTTTGGTAATTTCTGCAATATTCCGAACTTTCTCATTATTATATTTGTTCTGGTGACCCCAGAACAAATGGTGGTTATTTGGGGGCACCATAAACTGTGCCCATATAAGATGGCAGATTCAGTCAATAAATGTGTGTTCTGACTGCCCTGTCAAGCAGCCATTCTGTATCTCTCCCTCTTCTTGGGCCTCCTTGCTCCCTGAGACAAAACAACCTTGGAATGAGGCTAGTTGATAACCCTACAGTGGCCTCTAAGCATGCAAGTAAAAGGAAGAGTCTCACGTTGCTCACTTTAAGTCAAAGGCTAGAAACAATTAGGCTTAGTGAGGAAGGTATATCAGAAGCTGAGCTAGGACAAAAACGAGGCCTCCTGTGCCAGTTATTCAAGGTGTGAACACAAAGGAAAAGTTCTTGAAGGAAATTGAAAGTGCTATTCTAGTAAACACAAAAATGAAAAGAAAGTGAAACGGCCTTACTGTTGATATGGAGAAAGTTTAGTGGTCTGGAGACATTAATCCAGCCACAGTATCCTCGTAAAGAAAGTGAAGTCGCTCAGTCATGTCTAATCCAGAGCAATGCCCTGTCTTTTTTCAATATTGTGAGGGCTGAGAGAGATGAGGAAGCTTCAGAGGAAAAGTTTGAAGCTAGCAGGGATTGGTTCATGAGGTTTAAGGAAAGAATCTATCTCCATAATATAAAAATGCAAGTGCCAATACAGAAGCTGCTGTGAGTTATTGCTAAAATAATTAATGAAGATGGCTACTGTAAACAGATTTTCAGTGTAGATGAAACAGCCTTATATTGAAAGAAAACGCTATCTAGGATATTCATAGCTAGAGAAAAGTCATTGCCTGACTTCAGAGCTTCAAAGGTCAGGTGACTTTTGTTTGGGGGTCACGCAGCTGATGCCTTGAAGCTGAAACTAGAACTCACTTAGCATTCAAAAAATCCCAGGCTACTTAGATTTATGCTAATTTTACTCTGCATTATAATGTGTAAATTTTGAGCAGGAAATGGCAACCCTCTCCAGTATTCTTGCCTGGAGAATCCCATGGACAGAGGAGCTTGGAGGGCTACAGTCCATGGGGTCTCACAGAGTCAGACACAACTGAGACTAACGCATACGCATAACGGGTAAATTGAACAACAAAGCCTGGATGACAGCACCCAGTAAATAATTTTAAAACTAAAACTTTAGAGAATTGTAGATTCACCTTATGAATTTGAAGTAAGTATTGAATATAGAGATGTGCAGAATTAGATCATAAGAAATTTTTGAAGAACTTACTATAGATAACATCACTAACCTTTTTTGCCTTCTTTAGCTGGATGAAAACATGAATTTTATGAGTAGACATTTTGTGTGATAGTTGGAATTCCTTGCAGGAATGTGTTTTTATGTAATATTTATAGCCTCAAAAAATTAGTTTGTTTCTGGACTTAAATATTATATATAAATACTTAAAATTTCTTTAGTTATATGACATGATGGGGTCATGGACTAAAAATTTCTGAGCTACACTTTAATAGGCATGAAATCTTTTAAATTAACCATAAATTTATATGTGTAGATTTAAAAATTTTACGTGGGGACTTTATATCATACTACTCGTGGTCAGATATCATTAAACATGTAATTGTTTCTACATTTCACATTATGCTGTACTTTGAGGTTTTGCTGTAAATCTTTGGTGACAGTTATTTTGGTTTGTTGCTAATGTTGATTTATATTAGTTTACATTAATTTGAAAGCACTCTTTCTGAACCAGCTAGTTAATGTAGCAAGTACTTGGGCTTGACTGTTTACTCAGTTTTCATTTTATGCAACTCTGAAAGCTTTGTAGGGAAGTTCTGTAGTTTTCAATAGAAAAGCTCAGTTTTTTTCTTCATTGAGATATTTGTATTTTCTATTAGTGATGGATCAGGCATTTTATGGTATTTGTGATTATTTGATGTAATTTAAGTATAAATACACATGCAAAATTATCCTTAAATTTATTAGAGGCTTCTAGTTTCTAGTTACTGTATGAGTCATTTGTGAATTAATAAGAATTAAAATATAAAACCAGAATCTTAAAGTGCTTTGCAATTATTGCCTTGAGTAGCAGTTATCATCTTACTGTAGATTTGGAGACATAGTTTTTCTAGTCACATATTGGCCAGTAGTGAAATAGCTCTACTCAAATCACTAGGCTGACTTTAGAAATAAATAACAATATAAAGTAAATTATAAACTGCAATAATAAATAGTAAATAGAGAAATAAACCACAAAGCAAAAATAGACAAGTGTCTTCACTTATATTTAATATTAGGTACTATAACATTTCATTGTTTTCTTCACAAATTATTAATGTTCTGTTTTCCATTGTTTTTCATTGTTTTAGGCTGCAGTTCATGGAGCTCGTTTCAAAGGGCAGGATCTAAAGCTGGCATGGAATAAGCCAATAACTAATATTTCAGCTGTCGAGACAGAAGAAGTTGAACCTGATGAAGAGGAAGTATGTTTTTTTTTTTTTTTTTTTGTTTTTACCCTTAAATGTTTATTTTTATATAAAATATGATCTATGGCTGTGATTTTAACATAAAGCTTTTATTCCTGAGCTACGTTCCAGGCAGGGGATAGCAGATAAAATGCAGATGACTAAATTTTATGTATTAATGAGAACTGTGGATTGCTAATCCAAAAAGAATATCTGAAAATCATATATATACTCAGCTTTCATTTACTCTTAGAAGACAATAATTGCTCATTAGATTTTTATCCACAGGAAGTCTTGTGATATTTTAAGTTTTAGAGTATATATTTACTTAATTACTTTATTGACATTTCAGGTTTTATTTTAATTCATATCATTTTAGTTCATTAGAATGAATGCCTGCTATATGGTAGATACTTCGATAGGCAGAAAAATGAATAAGACACGGTCCCTATCATCAAGGAGCAATACAATCTGGAAAAGAAGGTGGTGATAGACACAAGAAACTAATTATAATAAAAGGCAGATTGATATGGTGAATAAAGATTTGAACAATATGCTGTGGGTATGTGCAGAGGAAGGAATGATTGTTTCTTTCCAGAAGAATCTTGAAGGAGGTGGTAGCAGTGTAGCTGAACCCCAAGTGATAAAAAAAGCTTTTCATAACCAAGAACTTGGACTGGGAATAGTTAGAGAGACATTATAATTGGCAGAGATAGAGGTGTGAAATAGTATATTTTTTCTTGCATAACAGCAGTTAGTCTTATGGCTGAGGGGGGAGCATAAAGACCACTGAAGTGGGAGAGCCCTTTGAAACCAAAAATCTAAAAATAAGCAACTCTGTTTTGTTTAATCATGAAATAAGCTGTAGGAAAAAAAATTGAGGAAGTTAAGGAATAAAGGTAAGGTGGGAAAACTAATTCGTTCCATGTTTTACCTTGATTAGATTTTCATTATGGCACTTCATTTTGTTTAGAGAGCATTTGAGGCTGTTATACATGTCCATAGTCAAATGCAAGAATAAAATGTGTATTTTGAAACTCATATACATGATTTGTCATTTTATATTTTAGATTATACCTTTGTCCTTCCATGAGTTTGAATTGAATGGGGAGAAAAGCAGGAGAGCTCCTGGTATTAGGTATTTTGAAAAGTTTGAAAAGTAGTCTGAGAAGCTTTTATGAAGGGAATGGGGAAAAGAAAAGAATGCTGTAAAAGAAAATGTTTGTTACATACAGCAGAAAGGAAATATAAATATTGATAAACTTTATTCAAGTTATTGGTTGATTTAGTGTCAGAGAAGAATTGCTGATGTTTTCTTTAAAAAAAAAAAAAGGTGTGCAGCAGTGTTTTGTAGGTATAGAAGATGGCATAATTTGATGAAGAGAGGCAGGAGAAATGGCATGTACAAAGGCTTATGACTTTGATCTTTTTTTTTAGTGTCTGTGATGTAAGCAATAGAATAGATAGTATTGAGAAACCTTTGAGTGGATAAAGGTTGCTTTTGTTTCTTGAATGTTCTAACTATAGAAATACCTTTTGTATTCGACTCTGTTGAGAGTAATCAGTATTTAAAAGTGTCACCTTTTTTCTTTTCTTTTTTTTTTTGGGTAAATTCCTAAATGCATTTTAACCTAAAGTTTCAGGAAGAGTCTTTGGTGGATGATTCATTACTTCAAGATGATGATGAAGAAGAAGAGGACAATGAATCTCGTTCTTGGAGAAGATGATTTGACTGATCATTGATCTGCATATGATAGAACTCAACCTGTGTTTCATTAGTATTATCTAATGTACTTTTACATATTTGTAAAAACAATTTTTGGTAAAATGTGATGAAGATGGATTTCACAAATAGACAAAAGAGAAGAAAACTACCTTCTGAATCCTGTATTTTGAAAGATTGATGTTTGCGTTTTATTTCAGTAAACAATTGGTAAAGACATCACACTAGAAACATATGCAATGTTTTTATTACATACTTACTGAACATTACAGAATTCTTTGGGTTCTTTGTAATTTAATGAATAGGTCTGAAGACTTAATGACCAATACTTGTTATAACTTAGAGAATTTTGTTTTACTCCAAATAAGGAATGAATTTGCATTTAAAATCTTAATGAATGTTTTCAAAAAATGAATAGATAACATAGTACTTTAACTAAAGTCTCCAAGTTATGTATTCATAATATTACATAGTAGTATGCTTAGGCTTTACTATGTATTAGCCTTTTGTTGGACTTGTGTATGTATTTTACCATATGGGTTTTAATGATAACGGTGTATGACTGCTTTGCATTTGAGTCCTTATGCATTCAGATGTTAAAAAATAAAGTGGAATGGTCTCTTGAAAAGAAAAGAAAAGAAAAAAGCAATGACAAAAAAAAAAAAGACAATGTTCCTTGATTTAAAAAAAGAAAAAAAAAAAGAAAAGAAAAAGAATTAAAATAAATAGACCATTCCAGATGGTGATCTACCCTTCTCCCCAGTTATCACAAAAGGAGCTATAATCACTAACTTATTCTTAATAATGGTTACTGGTACCTTTACAATAATGTACAATCCATTGTTTAAAATTTATACCACTTCAGTTTGGTTTGATCCTATAAACTTTCAACAGATGTCTTAAAATTTAAAAGCAGGCTGATTAGTTTGGAACCAGACTTCAAGTAGAGATAACATTTGGTGAATAAGAAAACATCACATTACATTTTGGATGTATGAAAGAAAACTTGACCATTTGAAGATGTATGAATAAAGACATGTACTATAGATACTACTTTAGGAAAGCACTGTTTGGTAAGTGTTCCAGTCTGATATTTTAAGTGTGCATTTCCTATACTTCTATAAAAAAAAAATCTTTGACATTTACAACAATGTTGTGATTTTTAAGTAGACTTCTCTGACAACATGATCATTGAAAATTTTTATAGCAGTTTTTAGGAAATAAGTGCGTTCTTTGTAGAATGGAGGGTGGGAGACTACATATTTATCTTTTAAAATTTATCCTTTTGGTTGCAAGTATTTCTGCCCCTTCTGAGATTACAGTGATTATATTGAAAATAATACACCAAAAAACTTTCTTCCCATGCTTGGGGTCCTCACAGTCACAAACTGTAATTTTACCACCATAGTCTTTTGCCAGTGGAGTAGCTCATGGATGCTGTTCCTCTTTTTCTTTTCTTCTTCCACTTAAGTTGTATGTATACTCCCAGTGGTAGTTCTGTTTCATAGGAACATTTTGGCTTGCAGTTGATGCACATATTTATATTTAAAATTTCACAGTCAGATTTCTTTTGTCAAAATAGTGACTTTACTCAGAACTTCTTTACTATACTTAGAGCTGTGATATATATTTTTATGTATAGTCTCTTGTATGTTGACTATGTGCTATTCTGATTCATTAGGTAAGTTTGTTTTCTTTTCTTTTTAGTAGTCGTGAAAGATGCCAAATTGGCAGAGGCTCACGTTTCTTCTCTTTACACCAAACAGGTATTATAAAGAAAGAAAATCTTTCAAAGGCCAGTTAAATCTCCATACTGATTTTTGGCTTTATAATTTGATTAGCAAATTTTAGTGTGCTATTGTGTAATTATTGTAAAATTCCCTTATAATGTAACTGAAATTATATATTGTTTATTTAAATTCATAAATAGCTAATCACTTTCCCTATTCTTAAATTCTGTCATAACCTAAAATTAAAATGTTTTACACCATGTTGCTTTGAATGAATCAGAACACAAGTATGTTTTGATCAGGTCCTAAAGTATGGGGATTAAATATTAGCAACATTTATCAGGTTCATAATTATATTTTTATTATCATTAATATGATTTTAATTGTAAATATTATTTAGTGTTAAATTGCTATTGGATTTTTTAAATTAATGAATATGTTTATAAAAAAAATATTAGTACTCTACATGTACTTTCATGTGTTCTCATTTAAAACTTAAGATATCCATTTTACAGATAAGGAAACTTAGGCTAATAGAGATGGAATGACTTGCCCAAAGTGATACCTAGTAAATGAAGGACTAGATTTGAATGCAGGCACTCTGATTTCAGTGCCAACTTTTTAAAAAACTATGTTGCTACCTCCTTCATAATTATTGATCGGGCATGAGATTGTGTTTGCAGTAAATGTAGTAGATGTTACACAAAATTACTAGTCTTTGGTCATTAGCCAGTTCATACCTTAACCATCCCTTTTAATACAGCACTTTGTTCATATCTCTGTTATAGTACTTATGTTGTAATATAGTTTATCTGGTTTATATGTCTGTCTTCCCCACTAGATTACAAGCTCCTCTAAGAAGGGGACCATGTCTTATTCATCTTTATCTCTAGTGATTATCATAAAACCTGGCTCATAATGGACATTCAGTTGTTTGTGGGATGAATTAATGAATGAATGCATATTTAAATCTCCAATAATGGAGTGACAATTACCTCCCTTGTTAATTCTTATCAATTTTCCAGAAATCTTTCTTGAAGGTCTTGTCAATCAATTGGGATCATCTTAGTAAACAGTTGATTCTGTTAAGTATTGTACCAGTGGGGTTTGTTACAAATAGTGATGGAGGAATATACACATAGTCTTAGCAGAATTTCCATAGCAATTAGTAAGCTATTAACATTTTTCAGTATTAAATGTCTATTTCAGGAGTAAGATAGCCTTTTGGTTTCTATCAGTGTGTAAGAATAGAAATGTCAAGAGCCACTAATCTAGTCCATCCCATTAATTTTTTATATTCAAAGATGAGCAAGTGTAGAGTACTGGACAAGTGTTAAGAGATTTAGTTTTTGTTCCCAAGCTCTGTAACTAATTCTCTAGCCTTAGACAAGTCTCTTAACTTATCCAAGGTTGTTTCCTTGTCTGTAAAATGAAAAGGGTTGGACTAGATGATCTCTTCGGAGAAGGCAATGGCACCCCACTCCAGTACTCTTGCCTGGAAAATCCCATGGACAGAGGAGCCTGGTGGGCTGTGGTTCATGGGGTCGCTAAGAGTTGGACACGACTAAGCGACTTCACTTTCACTTTTCACTTTCATGCATTGGAGAAGGAAATGGCAACCCACTCCAGTGTTCTTGGCCTGGAGAATCCCAGGGACGGGGTAGCCTGTTGGGCTGCCGTCTGTGGGGTCGCACAGAGTCGGACACGACTGCCGCGACTTAGCAGCAGCAGCAGATCTCTTAACGGTTCCTTTCACATCTTTAGTTTCCCTGGTAGTATATTAGTGTTTGCTCTAAAACAGTTTAACATATCTATACCAGTTCTCCCTACCTGTTGTTGCTGTTACTGTTTCTATCATCAGTAGAAGCAACTTAGATTTGGTTATGATAAGTCATGCAGTGTGTCTTGGTACAGTTTTGTATACTGTTCCCAGATGTTTGCTTTTGCTACACAAATTACATTTAACCTAAAAAGTATAGATTAACTTCTGTATTCGCACTTTTTCTTCGTACTTACAACTTCCTTTCAGTTCTAAACTCAGAGTTTAGAACTCTTTTTTATTATAGTATTTACCTAAAACTTGAAATACATTTTTTAATTCTGCAGTTTTCCTTAGAAGTTCTTTGCTATAGTATAGATCTGGGCTGAAGTGGGAATGAAGAAGGAATTGAGATGTAGACAGCTACTTTTTTTAGGAAAAAATTGAAGGAAATTATATATCATTTGTTAAAAGATTGATTAGGATTACCTCAAGGGATGGTGGAGTTGTCATTTTACATATTTCATTCAGTATATTATGTCTCTACATAGCAGTGTTGTTTTAAGTGTTATTGGATAATTGTAACATTTAAAAATTAATTTTGGTAGTTAATCAGTATTCAACATTTAATGAAATCATGTTGCATGAATGGGATAGTATTCCATAGCTCTTGTTTTATTTTGTGATATGATCAAATGTATCAAATGATAGTTTACTATTAAGATAAGACTTCACTGTTTTAGCTGACTACCTGTGAAAAGTATGGTTTAATTGGAAGAAATTTCTTCTTACTAGAACTGTTTTATGGGGACTGTATTTTCAGTCTTACTTGGAACAATACTCACTGGTTCTAAAGGTTACAAAAAGAAAGCAAACAGTTGCTCATCTAGTATGTTGAAATATCAATGGCTATTTTAGAGTATCATACAAACTTTATCAATTTATATTTTCTTCCTTTTTTCCTTACCTTAGTGCAAACTAATTATAGAAAATTAGTTTTAGAATTTATGTAAATATTTGTAAGATTTTTTTTTTCTTCCCTTACAAAAAAAAAAAATCTTAGCATTTTAAAACAAAAATGTCCTATGTAAAACTTTTGGCTTGTTAGCTTAGTTCAGTAAGCTTGTTAGCTTCTTTTTGGTCTTTCACAGTGCTATTCCCATTCTTCTGAAACCCTATATGATTAAAAGTAGAAATTTAATCTAGGGATAAATCATGAGCATACAATATTTGTAAGGCAGAAAGAAAAAAATTTCCTTTTCCCCTATTTTCAGAAACCATCTAATTAACTTTCTGAACGCGCTAGTTGCTCTAAGGTATGTATACAGCATACAGGCTTTTAGAGAAGAATAGATTTTTTTGCTCTCTGATTATTGTATACCTATCAGATGACAGCAGATTATCAGATGACACCTATCTGATATCCAGAATAGCTATCTAAAAGACCCAAGAAAGAAAGAAACCTTGGTGAATTTGATTGACATGCATTAGTAATTTCTAATGAAAACGTTATACTTATTCAGAAGAGAAATTCCTAATTTGGTTCTTGCATTTTATCAGTATTATGTACTTATTAGATTAGTATAATTGAAGCATTTTTTACTTTTTTGTACCAATTTATGTTTTTTTTTCTAACCCTTCCCTCCCTGTTACTTTATTTCATCCATCCTCTTATCATCTCATCATCCAAGTTAGTCTTCTTTTGTATACCAAACACTGTCTCATTTTGATATGTTCCTTTTTATTTACTTTCGTTGTTTATCATTATGCTTAGTATAGTATTTTATGTCATACAGTGTGATTGAAGAATGAAATGATTATCCCATGGAGTTTAAGGAAATTATATATATAGCTCACGATTATTTTGTAGTCCTTGGGAAACTTAAGACAATTGTTCTTGCTTTTATTTTTTTTTTTATCAATTTCTTGAAATTTGTTAATGATTTCTTAAAATTGTTTACTTTGCCAACCCACACTGATAAAAATTTACTATATGGTCCATGATGACATTTCCTAATGAAAAATTTGGATCATAACCGTGTTGCTGAGCTGTTACCTGTGCAGCTTAATGTTTCACTGAAGCGTGTTGCAGAGAGGTTTTGTTAAAATCATTTTAAACCATGGTTGATCTTTGTAAAATTTGTCTGCAACTTTCATTTTGATTCTTTTCTCAGATGTAATGTTTTAAAAAGTTAAGGTCATTGTATGGTATGATTCAAGTTTTAGATTTATTTACTGTTTTCAAAGTTTTTTTTAATAGTCTTCTCTTTTTCCAGCAGAGGGAGATCATCATTGCCTGAATTTAGCTTTGTGACTACAACAGCAAGACCTGTTCCTGTCTGGAGACGACTGTTAAAATAATATGATACTATCACTTTATGTTTGCCCTTTATCAGTTTGAATAGATGTTTACATGTACCATAATTAGCATTTTTATTTTTCCAGTTCTTTTAAGGTACATCTGAGTCCAGAAGTAAATCTGAGTGTGTGCTTTGTCTGATCTTATACTTAAATGTTTTCTCCCCTTTATAGCTGTTTGTTTTTAAACACTCTAAGAAGGAAAAACAAATCCTCTTGGTTTTCCTAACATGAGATGAGTTTTCAGGCTCAGCCAAGTTGAAATTGTATCTAGGAAATCTATAAAGCCATGATACTATGTTCATCAGCATGAACAATCTAGAATGATGAAAATGATTAAAAAGTTAAAACGTGGTTTGGCTTTAATTTTTCTGGGCTTTAGGATACATTTCTGGAGTTAGGATGGTTACTTACAATAATTTTGAACAAATGGTTAAAATATTTTTTTCACATGGTAATAACTTGCCTGTTTCTTCTAAATATATTTATTGAAGTGGCCAAGGCCACTTACCCAAATAATTTTTTAAAAATTCTTAACTCTTCAAAATCAACAAGGAGAAGAATTTGCTTTTCAAGTAGTATGGGATGATCTGTGAATTATAAATATTGAGAAATATCTAATGAACATCTAATTTACACAGTGTTTCCTTGTTTTCTTCATTTGCAACTAAGACATCAAAGACAATCTTAAAAGCAAGGGGAAATAGTGTGTGTCTAACACTGTTAAAGACTGTAGATTTCTTGCCTTAAGAGGTGTATGTCTGTGTTCTTTATTTATAAGCAATATGGTGTAGAATTATTTATAAAGAGTGAAGTTAAATTTTATTCTAAATTTTCATCCAAAATACCCTCTTTATAATGGGCACCATAAAGTTTTCAGATAATTTCTTAGTATTCCTTCTTGGATTCTCATTAACATTTTAGAAGTTAACACTTGATCACAACTTTTCATTAAAAGAGTCCAAATTATATTTGATTATCTTCACCCTTGTTTTCCTTTTGTTTTTAGTTCCATTCAGCCATGCTCACATTTTCACCTTTTTGTGCAAAGTTAACTATTCTGCAAGCACTTTTTCTTGAGTATGCATTGCATTTGTTGTCAGGAAAAAAGAATGAATATGTCAGACTTATTCATATTAATTGAAAACAGCATGGTTAATGTAGGCTTGGTTTAAAGGAACAGCAAGTATTTTGGAAATTTTTCTTACCTATGACCTTATAGCCTACAAGGCATTTTAAAATTAGACTTTTGTATTAATTCACATTGTAAACTAACATGTGGCTGCTGGGAGGTACAGATATTTTCCCAGATTAGTTCAGTATTTTTTCTTTGTAAGGAAAGCTTCTCTGTCTGTGTAATAGTTAGAATAGCTCTAACGTGCTGGGCTGAAAACCCAAAGATAATTCTCTGAAGAGACCATACTTGGTGTTATCAGCTTTGGTTTGGTTAATAGCTGTGGATCACATACCACTACTCTCTCTTATTTTGTCATCTTCCTTCCCCCCCCCCCCCCTTGCTTTTAAATTAAAAACAAAGCAAAGTGAAATTGAACATGCCATTGGGAATCAGAAGTTGAGATGATGTAATTCTCGTTAAAATCATTGCACTTTTTGAAAAATTGGTTTGAGATCTGGTAGGTCAGGTACATATTTTAATAATTTCCCATATGTTTATTAATTAAAGATGAGGATTTTCATTATTTCATTTTCCTGAAGAGGATTCTCATGGAGCTATATGTAGATAACTGTACAGAATCACTTTTGTGTAATTGAATGAAGCAGTTTACCTCTGCACGATTGCATTATGAAAGCCTTTTATATATCTTTATATTTTTCAATATACTTAGATTTTACACTATTAGCTGCCCTAGTCATGCTATATGTGTTTTTTTTTTTTTCAAATAGAGTTTATAAATATTTGTGCTCAAAGTACAGATCAATTGAATATTTTTGGTCTTGTTTACAAGAGAAATAATACTTTAAAGCGATGCAGCCCCTCAAGTGTCTTAGGAAAAAGTCATTGGTGCTACAAAACCTTTCAATATCATTTTTCAGCCTGTTATCCAGACTTTGCTGAGCTTAAATCTATGATTGCTTATAACTTAATCTAATCTAGCAGCATAATTATAAAAGTGGTCTGTGATGAGCCAGGTAAAGAGCCCAGCCAATTAGAAACACCCTGTAATTTAAAGAGAATAATGCAGAGTGACATTATACTAATTGGTGTCCAACTTCCCAGAAAGAAAATATTTTCTTCAATTCGTCAGCAGCTCTTTTGATGAGAGGAATGGTGTTAATATGACTAGACTAAAAAATAAAAATAAAAATGATACATTGAACATGGCTCAGTTTTCCCAATTGCAAATGGAAAACTTTTCTAGTCCTAAAAAATGGTGTAATCCTCTTCTGCATTGAATTCCATCTGTCTTTTACTCATCAGGAGGCAGGGTAATTCTTAAATATTTATAGAACATTTGATGAGTTGTAAAGAGATGTATTATTTACAGTGCACAAGTTTTGTGTTGATGTGCAGATTTTCTGCATCTGCAAGACTTCATTCCAGCACCTTAGTGAATGTTCTTAAGATACAGTTTTTAAGTATCAGCAAAGCATTCATAGATGTTTACTTTTGATTCTCAGAATCCTGAACCTGTTTTGGGTGTGATATTACTTCAGAACATGTCTGGCACAAGATTTCCTTTAATAGTGGTTTAGTTTAACTCAGTTTCTGTGGATTGTTGAACCTAAAAGCACCAAAGGAATTCCTTCTTGTCTGGAGACTGGATTATTCCAGTTTTTAATACCTGTGCCCATAAGTATCCCATTTCATGAATGTGTGTTGGCATGGGGGGAAAATTCCCTGCTCTTTGAGTGGAGCGAAAGTAATTGGTTAAGCTGTAGCAGCTTTTTTGTTTATTTTTAAAGTGATAAAACTTGAAAATGGTAAAACTTGAACTAGAAAACTACTCTTGTATGCCTAGAATGTTTATAGTATTACGTGTTTATGTGGGGTTGTCAACATTTTTATTATTTATAGTTGAATTATGTTGTTTTGTTTGTTAATACCCATAATGTTTATTATTTTTATATTTTGAAAATTTTTTAAATAAAATAGTCTTACTAAAAGCAGTTGTTAACTTTTTAAAATTGTCCTGCATTTTGCATCAATTATATTAACATAGAGTAGAAAGGAAAATTTGTAGCTCTCAGGCATTGCACAATTGAAAATTCTGAAAATATTTATATGAAGAAATGGCTCTATATTGCCTCTTCCTCTCTTCACAGCCATTCTCACTTAAAATTGTTTTAAGTCACCTTTGGTACCAAAGTGTTCTTGACTCCTTTTGTCACACATATACAAAAATCTTCCATATCCCTTTTCTCCCTAGTTCCTGCCTATTTATTGCTGGAAATGTTCTCTTTATTTCATTTGCGGGCTAAAAAGTTTCTCCTTATCATGAGTGATTGTATAACGATACTCTGATATCAGAGAAGGACTACCATAGAATCTGAAGTGAAATTAGAGACATAAAGCATTTCTGTCAACCTCGAAGGCCAATGAAAGTTTTCAGAACGTGCCTCCATAATTTTCAGTTTTCATCTGAATGTTTATTCTCCTGATCTAATTTGATCTGCTCTTCCAGCATTCAACATATTCATTTCATGCTTTTATTGAGTGAACAGTATTGTGGTAATTTTTTTTTTTTTTAATTGCAGATATTCCTTCTGTTATCTATAACATGGGTTAAATAAGTTTGGTAATTGCCTATCTTCCACTGTTTCTACAGGAAAATACATTATCATCTCAAAAGTGCATAAGTCGATAAAAATTCAATTAGAGATCTGGTTATGAAATAGAAGTCTCTGGCTTGAAATAGAGGACTTTGGTTAATACATAATGACAGTAAAATTATTAAAAATTATATAATATATGGAATATTTGCAGAATAATCATGTTAGCCTTCACTTAACCTGGGAAATACTTCTGTATAGAGTATGAGTGGATTTGGTCTTTTTTAATCCTGTAAAAAAATCACATATGACATACTGTCGAAAAGCTAGACATTCAAAATAAAAAGGCCAAGAGTTAGGATGATAGAAAGCCTGTCATTTACAAATGATCCCCAGACATTTTAAAATGGGGTTATATAATGCATATTGCTTTGTATTTCCATGTATGGTAATAGGTTAATATACCATTTTTAAAGCCCCTGCATTTGTAGATGACTCATAGTGTATTGTCTCCTCATTTGGGGCACTTAGGACTTTTCCAGCTTTTATTGTAGATAATGCCATATCCTTAAACATCTTTGATTATTTCTTCTAGATATTTTCTCAGAACTGCTGCATCAAAGTACATTATTTTTGAAATATATACTTTAATTTGATCTTTTACAGGCAGATAGGTATGAATACCTATTTTCATATTTTAGCTTTGGAAAAGACCATTCAGTTTTCTTTGTAAATGTGTTAGAACTTACTGAAATTGTTCTAAACATAGCAAATTAATGCTTGTTGTGGTGGTTAAGCTCTTTTTATTTTCTATAGTATGTTGTGGCAGGATTTTATATTCCCTGCCATAGCAATTCCCCCTCGCCCCCCTTGGAACTACAGATTTGTATACTTTTGTTACAGCATTTTATAAACTTTCAAGAACTTATACCGTCTCATAACTAGTCTTATTGGACAGTAGGGCAGATAACCTTTGTCTTTATTAAATAAGTTAAATGACAGAATAAGGACTGGAATTTCCATTTCTGAATACCATAGCCACTATAAGCATACTCAAAGAGGTATCATATAATTTACACTAAAAACAAACTACCCCCCCCTTTTTTATCTCAGCTCTGTAAACTGCTTCCAGAAAAATTTGTCTTCCCCATGAAGTTCATGAACATTCGTGATTGAAGTACATAAAGAGAAGTAAACTGTGAAAAAAATTACGTAGAAATGAGAAAATGATGGGTTCCCTATATTTCCTTATATAAAAGTCCATTTTTAGAAGAGTCATTTTATTCAGAATAATAAGATTCCTTGCAAAATATTGCTTGAATATTTTCCTGAGCTCTATCCATGGTCATGTTTTATCTAATATTTTTCTAATATATAATAGTACAGTTCCAGTATTCAAGGGTTTTACAGTGTTATAGCAGAGTTTTCTTAAATTGATCATTAATTTACTTTTTATATATCTCAAATGTGTATTATTGAAGTACTACGTAAGAATTTGCATTCAGTGCTTTGAGAATCATTCTGATAATCTGAAGTACAATATGCCTTGTATTTGTGTTGAAGATTTTGAATTTAGGTCATGGAGTTAATGAAAAGACCAATTTTATATTTCTGACTTCAAAGAGGGTACAGTACAAATTACAAAAAAGTAAACCTTAAGAGTCTCACATTTTGACCTTTTTTTTCCTAATGTTAAAATGCTATTTGTCCTTAATATCTCATTTAAATCAGAATTTTCAGGGACATTACCAATCTTTTTTTTTTTAAGTAACATCTGTGACTTAAAACTTAATAGATACCCTTTATTTTATTTTATTTTTATTAAAGTCTGTGTTGGAGAAATACTTAGAAATTATAACTGAAAGTTTGGAGTTAGAAGCAAATTTGTACTAAGTTTAATGCAGTATTTTGCTTGTTTAGGGTTTTGGGTTTTGGCGATAAATAACTAGTAGATGATGTGCCAACTTTACATTTTTTATCAAGTTAATATTCAGAATTAACAATGATTAAAAAGGAGATCTCTGGCATTTAACAATTGTCATGTCTGCCTAAGATAAGAATTTAAGTAAAAACCAAATAGGTATCTTGACAAAAACACTGAATACTGAACCAGTTACTAGTCATGACAGTCCTCATGCATGTCATATTTAGAATAGTGTGAAAACTGCATATATTAAAAACAATTGTAACCAACAATTCAGTCAACCTAAAAGAAGTAGGTCTTTTAAATTTTGTTTTGTCAAGGTCTCCAGTGGAAAGGACTTCCCTGATGGCTCAGACAGTGAAGATTCTGCCTGCAGTACAGGAGACCTGGATTCTATCCCTGGATTGGGAAGATCCCCTGGAGAAGGAAATAGCAACCCACTTCAGTATTCTTGCTTGGGAAATTCTATGGACAGAGGAGCCTGATGGGCTATGGTCCATGAGGTCAAAAAGAGTCAGGCATGACTTAGCAATTAAACAACAAGCAGTGAAAAAAGGAGAGAATTCCCAGAGTGGGAGTGCTCAGAAAAGAACAGATCCATTTAAGGTACCAAGGATGGGAAGAGAAGGATAGGCTATAGATTTAGTCCTGCATTTGTGGAAGTTCTGACCTGGAAGCAAGTAGTACATTTTCATTTTCTCAACTGATAAGCTGTATGTGGCACCAAAAGACAAGGAAGTTCCATAGAAAAGCATGTCTCCAGGGCACATCTATTCAGGGTCCTACTTGGGTTTCTCATGGGAGAGCAAGATGGGGATTATGATAGCAATTTGAGCTAGTTCTTATGTCCCTCCTCACAAAGAACTCTAATCTGACAAGAGAGCGTAAGCCATACCATTCATTCACGCCTAATGTCCAGATTTGATGTCCCAAGTTTTGTTTTTGTTTTTTTTTTTTACTGTACTGTGTACGTAACCTACCTGTAGTAGTTCTTCCCCAGTTGGACCTGGAAATGTTCCAAATGTGAACAATTAGGTATGTTCCAAATGTGAACAAGTATAGTGTACTGCATACAGTAGACAGAAAAATCAGTTGTATTTCTAAATACTACCTTGGAATACAAGGAGGCTGAAATAAAAATACAGTGCCAATGCTAGTAAGTGAAAAAGTCACATACATAGGTGTAAATCTAACAAAGTGTGTGCAGGACTTGTATGCTGAAAACTACAAAATGCTGATAAGTATTAAAGGAGACCTAAGGAAATGGAGAGACAGTCCTATGTCAGAAAGCCCCAAAGTAAATGTGTCAGTTCTCCCAGAACTGATATACAAATTTAACACTGATAACAGATTTAACATAATTTTGTGTATGTGTGGACACAAGATCATACTAAAATTTATATGGAAAGGCAAAAGAACTAGAATATAAAACAGTTTTTAAAGAGACTAATCAAGTGGGAGAAATCAAATTTTAAAAGTAATTTTATAGCTAAAGTTATCGAGACTGTTCTTTTTTAAAACTTATTTTGAATTGGGGTATAGCTGATAACTATGTTGTGCTAGTTTGAGGTGAATGGCAGAGGGATTCAGCCATACATACACGTGTATCAATTCTCCCCCAAACCTCCCTGACTGTCCCTTCTCATCCTTCTCCTGGACAACCATAAGTTCGATCTCGAAGTCTCTGAGTCTGTTTCTGTTTTGTACGTAAATTCACTTGTATTATTTCTTTTTAGGTTCTGCATAGAAGGGATGTTGTACAATATTTCTTCTCTAAAACTGGGTTCCTTATGGGAGAGAGAGACACAGATCACTGGAATAGCATAGAGGTCACAGACGCACATGAGTATGTCCAACTGATTTTTAACAAAGTGCCAAAACAACTGAAGAAATACAGCCTTTTCAACACATGTTCCTAGGACAATTGAACATCCGTTGGCAAAACCAAAATGAACCCTGAGTTAAATCTTAGACCTTACTCAACTCAAAATGAATCGTTGACTTAAATATGGGACAATAGGAAAAAAAAAATCCAGGAAATCTTTGGAACCTAAAGCTAGGCAAGAAAAGTTCTTAAGACCATACCAAAAGATTAATCCATAAAAGCATGATAGATTGGACATCATCAAAATTTAAAACTTTTGCTCTTTGAAAGAATCTGTTAAAAGGACAAAAAGATGAGCTGCAAAGTAGAAAAGACTTGCAAACAATATTTCTAGTATATGTCAGAATTGGTTATCTAGATTATATCAATAACAAAGCTCAAGAATGAAAATCCAAGTAGAACATAGGCAAAAGACAGGGAGCTATTTCCTCAGAAATGACATTCAGATGGCAAATAAGCTCGTGAGAAGATATTTAACATCTTTGGCCATTAGGGAAGTGGAAATTAAAATCACAGTGTGACATCACTACATACCAATCAGAACAGCCAAAGTAAAAACTGACGTCAAGGATGCAGAGAAACTAGATCACATCGCTGGTGGGAGTTGAATAGCCACTCTGGATAACAGTGTGGTTTCTTAAAAAGCTAAACATGCAACTGTCACACAAACCAGCAGTTGTACTCTTGAACATTCAACTTACTTTCACACAAATACTTGTACACAAATATGAGAGAAGCTTTATTCAACAGTAAAAAATGAAAATCCATATTATTCAATGGGTGAATGGTTACTGATATATCCATTTCAGGAAAATACTACTCAACAGTAAAAAGAAAAGACAAACTATCGATTCATGCCACTTCTGGATGAATCCCCAAAGATTACACTGGATGAAATTAGGTAGCCCCCAAAGGCTATTGCATGATTCTATTTACATAACATTCTTGAAATGACAAAGTTAGAGATGGGGAAGACCAGTAGTTGCCAGTGATTTTGGAGGTGGGAGGAAAAGTGATTGTGAAAGGACATTAGGGATCCTTATGGTGATGGAAATGTTCTCTATCTTGTCTGTCAGTATGAGTATACTGGTTGTGATAACCAGTACAGTTTTTGAAAGATTTACTGTTGGATTAGGGGGAATTTGGTAAAGGGTGATGGGATCTTTGACCATTATTTCTTACAACTGTATGTGAATTTTAATTTTCACAAAGGCAGAGTAGCATCTAACTAGTCCCAGTTTAGAGTGCAATCTAAGGAAATGTCTTGGATGTGTGCTCTCCCTAAAGAATGAGGTCTTGAGAGCAAGTATCTTGAGGTATGTAAAAGAAATAAATGGAGTTTGCACACTTGAAAACTTGAAATTAGTGCAGACTTATTTCTCACACTGGTTAAACCACAACCAGTGCCAGTAGATGAAGTAGTCCTATGTATATGTTGACTCTCTTAATTCTTCCCATCAGCGTTGCTGCCTGAAAGGACTTCAGACTGAGAAATGGCACCACCTATGAGAGGCTGGGAGAGGAGAAGAACAGCTGACTCTTACTGTACTCTTCCTGACCTTTAATAGTTCAGGAGGGTTGAAATCATTCAAAGGGGGAAGGAAACAGAACAAAAGCAAAGTTATAAATGAAATGCTCCAAAGGAACAGAGCTTTGTAAAAGTATAAAGCGAATGGATCTAACTTAGGAAAGGCTTCCCATAAAAAGTGATCTTTCATTTGAGATCGGAGAGCTGAGCAGGAGTTACTCTGGGGGAGCGTAGTCTTGGAAGAAGTGAACAGTGTTGTACAAATTTACTATCGTGGGACTAAATGTGCATTTGAAAAATGAGAGAAACCCAGTGTGGCTACAACACAGAGATACACAATGTTGAGAATTATTTACTACAGAAATCTTAATCTGTGGATGACCAGGAAATTCCTAGGGATCAAGTATATAGAGTGAGGAACTCTACACTTAATCCAGATAATGTGGGTAGATTCTGCAAAGGAAAATTAGAAGGGGCAGTGACAGAAGTAGAAAGGAAACCAGGAATGGGATGTATAGAGGCCAAACTATAAAAAATAAATACAAAATCCCACTTTAGGAATAAGGAAATGATTAAGTTTCAAATGTTGCATGATGAAATGTGAAAACGTCCACTCGATCTTAGGATACAGACGTCATTGATAACCCTGGAATATGTTTTTGTTTATTTGTTTGGCTTCTCTGCTTTTTAATGATGGGTAGAAGAGAATGGGAACCCACTGCTTTTTAATGATGGATAGAGAGAAGGGAATGGCAACCCATGCAAGGGATCTTCTTGCATGGAGATCCCATGGACAGAAGAGCATGTCCATGGGCTACAGTGCATGGGGTCGCAACAGCTAGACACAACTGAGCAATTAACACACACAGACAAAATGGGCTATGCTGAGAGAAATGAGGGTTAGGCTCTGGGGACAGTATAAACAGGTTTTTTGAGATTTTTAAGGGTAGAAGAGAAATGTTAGAAGTCTGCAAGGCAGATGGGATAAAGGGAGGCCAGAGACTTAATCATGTTTGAATCTCTGCAGAAAGGAGTCCCAGTGAAAAGGTGATAATGCTAGTTTATCGGGCCCAAAAGATGGGAGGAGAAAAGATCCAAAGTGCAATTAGAAGGACCATCCTTAGGTTTTAACAGACAAACCCTCACTGTAACTAGAGGAAAGAAGAGAAAGAAAAATTCGTTGTGGTTTTAGGTTTGGTAATGGAATTAAGAGTTCCCATCAAATGACTTCACTTTTCAAATAGGAATACCATTCGCTACATAGCCCCCACCTGTGAAACTGCTAACTAGCATCCCCCCTTTACCATCTTTCCCAAATAGAACTCATAACTTCCCAAACAGCTCATCTTACATTCTTCCTTACTAGATTCAGTCTGGACTGTTCACCACAGCTGCTACCACTATGTGGTGATGGTGGTTTCGTCGCTTTAGTCATGTCGGACTCTTTGCCACCCTGTGGACTGTAGCTTGCCAGGCTCCTTTGTCCGTGGGATTCTCCAGGCAAGAACACTTGAAGTGGGTTGCCATTTCCTTCTCCAGGGGATCCTCCCAACCCAGGAATTGAATCCAGTCGCCTGCATTGCAGGCAGATTCTTTACCAACTCATCTACGAGGGAAGCCCACCATGTGGCCTCTGTTGAAACGCTGCTTTACTGGTAACCCACACAGTGACCCTCTCCCCTTCCCAGAATGCCAAAGCTGCCTTGTGGCCTGAGAAAGTCAGTGACCCGTTTCCACCTCTATCAGCTTTGTTCCTGTGATCCAGTGCACAGCATCTGCTCAGAGCTTGCTTGTTTTTAACACATCTCCTATTTCTTGCCATACACCTCTCCAGACCATGGGTAAACAAACATCTTGCCATCCCATAATCCATTTTTAGGTCTTCTCTTTTTCTTGATACTTAAGGGAAAAATAGTTTCCATAAATATCAAGAAATGGAAATAAGTTCTCAGAGGAGTGGCAAAAAGAAGTAATTATTAATAGACTGTGACATACTCCTTTTCCTATTTGGACCCAGTCTGTTCCATGTCCAGTTCTAATTGTTGCTTCCTGACCTGCATACAGGTTTCTCAAGAGGCAGGTTAGGTGGTCTGGTATTCCCATCTCTTTCAGAATTTTCCACAGTTTATTATGATCCACACAGTCAAAGGCTTTGGCATAGTCAAAAAAGCAGAAATAGATGTTGTTCTGGAACTCTTTTGCTTTTTCCACGGAACAGACTGGTTCCAAATTGGTAAAGAAGTACGTCAAGGCTGTATATTGTCACCCTGCTTATTTAACTTATATTCAGAGTACATCATGAGAAACGCTGGGCTGGAAGAAGCACAAGCTAAAATCAAGATTGCCGGGAGAAATATCAATAACCTTAGATAAGCAGATGACACCACATTTATGGCAGAAAGTGAAGAGGAACTAAAATCCTCATGATGAAAGTGAAAGAGGAGAGTGAAAAAGTTGGCTTAAAGCTCAACATTCAGACAACTAAGATCATGGCATCCAGTCCCATCACTTCATGGGAAATAGATGGAGAAACAGTGTAAACAGTGTCAGACTTTATTTCTCTGGGCTCCAAAATCACTGCAGATGGTGACTGCAGCCATGAAATTAAAAGACGCTTACTCCTTGGAAGGAAAGTTATGACCAACCTAGATAGCATATTCAAAAGCAGAGACATTACTTTGCCAACAAAGGTTCGTCTAGTCAAGTCTAGTCATCACCAACTGCAGGAGTTGGTGATGGACAGGGAGGCCTGGTGTGCTGCGATTCACGTGGTCGAAAAGAGTCGGACATGACTGAGCAACTGAACTGAAAGGGCTTTATGGAAAATAGAAGCTAGGATAGAAGGAGTCTGAAAAGAAACAAGGTTCAGAGCATGGTAAAAGCTTTGAACTTCACCCTGTGGTGTTGGAGGGGAGGCCACTGAAAGGTTTTAAAGTTTATAAGCAAGAAGGTGATGGAATGAAAGAAAGAAGTGAAGGTCAGTCAGTCAGTTCAGTCGCTCAGTGGTTTCCAACTCTTTGCGACCCCATGAATCAACACGCCAGGCCTTCCTGTCCATCACCATCTCTCGGAGTTTACCCAAACTGATGTCCATCGAATCAGTGATGCCATCCAGCCATCTCAGCCTCTGTCGTCCCCTTCTCCTCCTGCCCCCAATCCCTCCCAGCATCAGAGTCTTTTCCAATGAGTCAACTCTTCACATGAGGTGGCCAAAGTATTGGAGTTTCAGCTTCAGCATCAGTCCTTCCAATGAACACCCAGGACTGATCTCCTTTAGAATGGACTGGTTGGAGCTCCCTGCAGTCCAAGGGACTCTCAAGAGTCTTCTCCAACACCACAGTTCAAAAGCATCAATTCTTTGGCACGCTCAGCCTTCTTCACATTCCAACTCTCACATCCATACATGACCACTGGAAAAAACATAGCCTTGACTAGATGGACCTTTGTTGGCAAAGTAATGTCTCTGCTTTTGAATATGCTATCTAGGTTGGTCATAACTTTCCTTCCAAGGAGTAAGCGTCTTCTAATTTCATGGCTGCAGTCACCATCCACAGTGATTTTGGAGCCCCCAAAATAAAGTCAGCCACTGTTTCCACTGTTTCCCCATCTATTTCCCATGAAATGATGGGACTGGATGCCATGATCTTCGTTTTCTGAATGTTAAGCTTAAAGCCAACTTTTTCACTCTCCTCTTTCACTTTCATCAAGAGGCTTTTTAGTTCCTCTTCACTTTCTGTCATAAGGGTGGTGTCATCTACTTATCTGAGGTTATTGATATTTCTCCCTGCAAGTAGAGTGTTAAATGATTATATTTACAGTTTTAAATGATGACTTTTGCAAGGGTAAGGAGAGTGAAGGGCGGACATTGAGCATAATGAGGGCAGAGAAAACCCAGGTTTCTGGGGTGAGCAGTAAAGTTGGATGGTTGTGAGAAGGGGCTTGTGGGATTGGGAGCAGGTTTGTAGAACAGGAAAAGAAGTTGAACTCATTTCTGAATGTTGAGCTTCAGGGCCTGTGGCATATTGAAATGGAAATGAACTGTGGGCAGATGTCTCAGGAGAGAAGTCTGGGATGCAGAGACAGTTCTGGGAACCAGCTACACGAAGATGATTCTCCAGAAAGGACATGTAGCATGCAGAAGGAAGAGTAAGGATGGTGAACTCCACTATTTGCAAGGACTGGAGGAGGAGGTGACCTTGAAGTAGATGAAAGTTTGCTAGAAGAAAAGACCAAACTGAAGTGATGTCACAAAACCCAATGGAAGAGAGAGCTTCACAAATGAGAGTTTGATCAAATAAGAAGTCAAGTAAGGTCAAACTTTATTTGACAATTCATAAGTCTATACATAGTTTAATGGAAAGAAAGGACATACTGCTATGGAATGAAGAGTAACTGAGATGTTAGGTGGAGACTAATATCTGAACCTGGTCTCCTGCATTGCAGGCAGGTTCTTTACCAACTGAGCTATGAGGGAAGCCCCTCCACTATGTGGCCTTTGAATGGAGGAAAGTGGAAGGCAAAATTCAGTGTTGTAGCTTGCTGGGTAAAGGAAAGGTGGTGATGGTTTTTTATTTTAAAAATAGTAGACACATGAGCATATTTTATAGACTGAAGGAAAAGAGTCAACAGGAAGGAGGAGAGTAAGAATATAGGGGAATTTGTTTATAATTGATAAGACATTTCAGGATCCATCGTAGGAAGGCGTGACAGAGGAGTTGTGAGAGCCGTGAATATTCTAGTGTATGCTGGAGTGTGGTTGTCAAGCCAGATGGAACATGGCAGACAGAAATGTAAGAAACTAACCAAATTCTGTATTTTAAATCCATTTTGATAGTGCTTTTGGTCATGACTGAGGCAGGTGTCAAGTGCTGGGCGATGCTGATTGTCATTCACAATCCCCACAAATCTTAACACAACTGGAGTCTTAAATAACTGTCCATTACAAAATGTAAGTACCTTGCTCATAGTAAGCATCCAAAATATTTGTAAAATAAATGGATTAAGCTGTTCTGGGTTTTTCTGGGAAAAGAGAAGGGAAATTTTGAATAATAAAGGTGGAAAAGGGGAATATTGGTGAGAAGAAAAATCCCAGCAAAGAAAGATGAAATAACAAAACGTGACACGAGCCTTAAAAACACCCTATGTAAGAAAAACGTGTTTGTCTATGCTTGCTAGGAATAAAAAGACAAAAAATTTGTTTTTCGGTTTTTCTGTCTCTGAACTATGTGTCTCTTTCAAGCTGCGTCTTGATACCTGGAGTAATTTAAACCTTCACAGGGCAAGAGCTGGTACTTGTGGTCCCTGCTACTGCCTCTGAGAAACCAGTAGCATAAGGTAAGCAGAGACAGCACCTGGCTTTAGTATTCCTATGTGACATCAAGCAAATGATTCAAAGTATAGGTCTCAGTCTCCTCATATGTAAAGCAAGGCTGAGAAAACACCTTTCTCACTGAACAATTGAGAAAATGTGATGAAACTATAAGTCAAGGATTTATTTGGGACATGGTAATGACTCAATGGATTAATAATTATTTATCAAGTCTTGGGGGATAGAAAACAGCACCTCTGAGCTCCATGTCTTGGGGAAAAGAAGGCTCAGAGAGTTGTAATGAAAATGGATGTGGGATGGTTCCACCAGCCAGCCGCAGTGTCTCATCTGGGAAGATGAGTTGGATTTACCCTCTGATCTAGACTAGTGAAAGTGTGGGGAATCCTGTGGAAAGTCTCAGTATTTCCCCTTCTTTACTCCAGCTGCTACTAAATACTCTAGAGCGCTAACTTAAAGTGCCATGGAGCCTGTGGAACTCTGAGAGCTGAGCTTTTTGTATCGCAAAGAACTTGAGCTGCTTTCAGCACTCCCTATGAGCTCTGCATCTTGGGGGGAAACTGGCTTAAGAGGTATATATGTTCAGGAATTCCAAAATTATTCAAGGTTGAAAGATGCCACGCTATACCTCTTTTCCATAGTGTATTAGCTTTATCTTTGTTTCTTCTCCATTCTGCTTTGTATTCTATACCAGGGATTCCCCTGCTGCTGCTGCTAAGTCGCTTCAGTCATGTCCGACTCTGTGTGACCCCAGGGACGGCAGCCCACCAGGCTCCCCCGTCCCTGGGATTCTCCAGGCAAGAACACTGGAGTGGGTTGCCATTTCCTTCTCCAATGCATCAAAGTGAAAAGTGAAAGTAAAGTCGCTCAGTCGTGTCTGACTCTTAGCGATCCCATGGACTGCAGCCCACCAGGCTCCTCCGTCCATGGGATTTTCCAGGCAAGAGTACTGGAGTGGGGTGCCATTGCCTTCTCCGAGGGATTCCCCAACCTCCTGATTATCTGAGGTGGAGCTGATGTAATAATTATAGAAATAAAGTGCATAGTAAATGTAATGGGCTTGAATCATCCTGAAGCTATCCTCCCCACTCTGGTCTGTAGAAAAATTGTCTTCCATGAAAGTATTGAATGGTGCCAATAAAGTTTGGGGACCACTATTCTATACTATCGGAGAAGGCAATGGCACCCCACTCCAGTACTCTTGCTTGGAAAATCCCATAGACGGAGGAGCCTGTTAGGCTGCAATCCATGGGGTTGCTAAGAGTTGGACACGACTGAGCGACTTCACTTTCACTTTTCACTTTGATGCATTGGAGAAGGAAATGGCAACCCACTCCAGTGTTCTTGCCTGGAGAATCCTAGGGACGGGGGAGCCTGATGGGCTGCTGTCCATGGGGTCGCACAGAGTCAGACACAACTGAAGTGACTTAGCACAGCATAGCATAGCATTCTATACTATAGAATCTATAGTGTAATTTTGGAGAGTGGATTCTAATTGGCTAAGTGCATACTGTTGTCCTATATTAATCAGCTATTACCAAAGAGAGAGAGAGCAGGAGAGAGAGAGAGATGGAGGTGGTGGTGTAATGAAACATCACAAACTCATCCTTCATTTTCCTGCATGTCCACAGGTTGATGGTGGATCAGCTACAACTGGGGTCAACTGGGAAGCTTTGCTCCAGGTTATGCGTTGGCTTCAGCTCTGTTCCACTGGTGCCTTAGCTGAAGGAGGAGGAGCTTCTTGGGAATTCTCTTCTCCTGGCAGATAACCAAACAAGTCGTGTGTCTTGAGACCTCAGATAGGCAAGTTGCCATGTCCACCTGTATTTCTTCAGCTCAAACAAATCATATTGCCCAGCCACCAACATGGCAGAAAATATCTGCTGCTTACTCTAATACAGCAATGTCCCAAAGGAAAGGGCATGGATGTGTGGAGTTATAGAACAGGAAGTTGTGGAGAAATTGCTAACATTGAATCAACCTCTGTACCAGACAACTATAATCTACGTATGCATCTCATCCTCGGCTACTCTTACACAAAAACCTGCTGAGCAGAGCAGCTCTCAGTGAAAAATGAGTCAGTGGGCACAAATCATCACGACTCACACACATCTAGTGTGTGAATGCCAGAAGAGGTGTAAATAGCATGATGAAATAAATATAGACAATGGACAGAACTCCATTGTTCAGAATATTTTACTATGAATTTGTTTCAAGTCTATTTTGAGGTACATTGGATGAGTTAGATCAGATCAGATCAGTCACTCAGTTGTGTCCGACTCTTTGCGACCCCATGAATCACAGCACGCCAGGCCTCTCTGTCCATTACCAACTCCCGGAGGTCACCCAGACTCACATCCATCGAGTCAGTGATGCCATCCAGCCATCTCAGCCTCTGTCGTCCCCTTCTCCTCCTGCCCTCAATCCCTCCCAGCATCAGAGTCTTCTCCAATGAGTCAACTCTTCGCATGAGGTGGCCAAAATACTGGAGTTTCAGTTTTAGCATCATTCCTTCCAAAGAAATCCCAGGGCTGATCTCCTTCAGAATGGACTGGTTGGATCTCCTTGCAGTCCAAGGGACTCTCAAGAGTCTTCTCCAACACCACAGTTCAAAAGCATCAATTCTTTGGCGCTCAGCCTTCTTCACAGTCCAGCTCTCACATCCATACATGACCACAGGAAAGACCATAGCCTTGACTAGGCGAACCTTTGTTGGCAAAGTAATGTCTCTGCTTTTGAATATGCTATCTAGGTTGGTCATAACTTTCCTTCCAAGGAGCAAGCGTCTTTTAATTTCATGGCTGCAGTCACCATCTGCAGTGATTTTGGAGCCCAGAAAAATAAAGTCTGACACTGTTTCCACTGTTCCCCCATCTATTTCCCATGTAGTGATGGGGCAGGATGCCATGATCTTCGTTTTCTGAATGTTGAGCTTTAAGCCAACCTTTTCACTCTCCACTTTCACTTTCATCAAGAGACTTTTGAGTTCCTCTTCACTTTCTGCCATAAGGGTGGTGTCATCTGCACATCTGAGGTTATTGATATTTCTCCCGGCAATCTTGATTCCAGCTTGTGTTTCTTCCAGTCCAGCATTTCTCATGATGTACTCTGCATATAAGTTAAATAAACAGGGTGACAATATACAGCCTTGATGTACTCCTTTTCCTATTTGGAACCAGTCTGTTGTTCCATGACCAGTTCTAACTGTTGCTTCCTGACCTGCATACAAATTTCTCAAGAGGCAGATCAGGTGGTGTGGTATTCCCATCTCTTTCAGAATTTTCCATAGTTTATTGTGATCTACACAGTCAAAGGCTTTGGCCTCGTCAATAAAGCAGAAATAGATGTTTTTCTGGAACTCTCTTGCTTTTTCGATGATCCAGCGGGTGTTGGCAATTTGATCTCTGGTTCCTCTGCCTTTTCTAAAACCAGCTTGAACATCAGGAAGTTCACGGTTCACATATTGCTGAAGCCTGCCTTGGAGAATTTTGAGCATTGTTTTACTAGCATGTGAGATGAGTGCAATTGTGCGGTAGTTTGAGCATTCTTTGGCATTGCCTTTCTTTGGGATTGGGATGAAAACTGACCTTTTCCAATCTTGTGGCCACTGCTGAGTTTTCCAAATTTGCTGGCATATTGAGTGCATCACTTTCACAGCATCATCTTTCAGGATTTGGAATAGCTCCACTGGAATTCCATCACCTCCACTAGCTTTGTTCATAGTGATGCTTTCTAAGGCCCACTTGACTTCACATTCCAGGATGTCTGGCTCTAGGTCAGTGATCACACCATCATGATTATCTGGGTCGTGAAGCTCTTTTTTGTACAGTTCTTCTGTGTATTCTTGCCACCTCTTCTTAATATCTTCTGCTTCTGTTAGGTCCATACCATTTCTGTCCTTTATCGAGCCCATCTTTGCATGAAATGTTCCTTTGGTATCTCTGATTTTCTTGAAGAGATCCCTAGTCTTTCCCATTCTGTTGTTTTCCTCTATTTCTTTGCCTTGATCGCTGAAGAAGGCTTTCTTATCTCTTCTTGATATTCTTTGGAACTCTGCATTCAGATGTTTATATCTTTCCTTTTCTCCTTTGCTTTTCGCTTCTCTTCTTTTCACAGCTATTTGTAAGGCCTCCCCAGACAGCCATTTTGCTTTTTTGCATTTCTTTTCCATGGGGATGGTCTTGATCCCTGTCTCCTGTACAATGTCACGAACCTCATTCCATAGTTCATCAGGCACTCTATCTATCAGATCTAGGCCCTTAAATCTATTTCTCACTTCCACTGTATACTCATAAGGGATTTGATTTAGGTCATACCTGAATGGTCTAGTGGTTTTCCCTACTTTCTTCAATTTAAGTCTGAATTTGGCAATAAGGAGTTCATGGTCTGAGCCACAGTCAGCTCCTGGTCTTGTTTTTGCTGACTGTATAGAGCTTCTCCATCTTTGGCTGCAAAGAATATAATCGATCTGATTTCGGTGTTGACCATCTGGTGATGTCCATGTATAGAGTCTTCTCTTGTGTTGTTGGAAGAGGGTATTTGCTATGACCAGTGCATTTTCTTGGCAAAACTCTGTTAGTCTTTGCCCTGCTTCATTCCGTATTCCAAGGCCAAATTTGCCTGTTACTCCAGGTGTTTCTTGACTTCCTACTTTTGCATTCCAGTCCCCTAGAATGAAAAGGACATCTTTTTTGGGTGTTAGTTCTAAAAGGTCTTGTAGATCTTCATAGAACCGTTCAACTTCAGCTTCTTCAGCGTTACTGGTTGGGGCATAGACTTGGATTACTGTGACATTGAATGGTTTGCCTTGGAAACGAACAGAGATCCTTCTGTCGTTTTTGAGATTGCATCCAAGTACTGCATTTTGGACTCTTTTGTTGACCATGATGGCCACTCCATTTCTTCTGAGGGATTCCTGCCCACAGTAGTAGATATAATGGTACTCTGAGTTAAATTCACCCATTCCAGTCCATTTTAGTTCTCTGATTCCTAGAATGTCGACATTCACTCTTGCCATCTCTTGTTTGACGACTTCCAATTTGCCTTGATTCATGGACCTGACATTCCAGGTTCCTATGCAATATTGCTCTTTACAGCATCGGCATCGGACTTTGCTTCTATCACCGGACACATCCACAGCTGGGTATTCTTTTTGCTTTAGCTCCATCCCTTCATTCTTTCTGAAGTTATTTCTCCACTGATCTCCAGTAGCATATTGGGCCCCTACTGACCTGGGGAGTTTCTCTTTCAGTATCCTATCATTTTGTCTTTTCATACTGTTCATGGGGTTCTCAAGGCAAGAATACTGAAGTGGTTTGCCATTCCCTTCTCCAGTGGACCACACCCCGTCAGATCTCTCCACCATGACCCGCCCATCCTGGGTTGCCCCACGGGCATGGCTTAATTTCATTGAGTTAGACAAGGCTGTGGTCCTGGTGTGATTAGATTGACTAGTTTTCTGTGAGTATGGTTTCAGTGTGTTTGCCCTCTGATGCCCTCTTGCAAGACCTGCCATCTTACTTGGGTTTCTCTTACCTTGGGCGTGGGGTATCTCTTCCCGGCTGCTCCAGCAAAGCACAGCCATCGCACCTTACCTTGGACAAGGGGTCTCTCCTCACCGCCGCCCTTCCTGACCTTGGAGGAGTGGTATCTCCTCACCGCCGCCCTTCCTGACCTCTGTCCTGGGATAGCTCCTCTCGGCCATGCTCTTAGTGCGCCGGTCGCAGCCAAGGAAGGTAGTTATGAACTCCCAAATTGTTGAGTCTTAACACCAATAACTATAGGCAGCCCTTGCTTTAGACCATTACAATGTGCACAAATTTAAGTGACTGCAGTTTACTTAAATAACACCAATCCTCAAATACCATGATTCAAATCAGTTACCACAGTATATTTGGAGGAGATGGCAACCCACTCCAGTAATTCTTGCCTGGAGAATTCCATGGACAGAGAAGCCTTGCAGGTTACAGTCTATGGGGTTGCAAAGAGTCAGACATGACTCAGCAACTAACACATACCACAGTATATTAACTGTGATTAACTGTATCAAGTACAAATACCACTAGCTCTTCCCTCCACCCATTGTCATTTAAGAGATGTGTATCATGATCAGTGAATAATCACGTTGCCTCCTTCAAAGTCTGGCAGTGACTGTTTACTTCTCATCTTTTATTCAGTTCATGCGCATATAGCAAAGCATGTAGTTGTGTTACTGTAGTGGCGGTCCCAGAGGGGACCCAAGGCATCTGGCACCAGCCTGCACGCTCCATCCAGACAGACACCAGCTGTAAGGGTCCTGCTCAGCCATTGGCTGAGCACCCTGGTAGGCCCCTCCCCCCAAGCAAGTGAGCAAGTGTCAACCAGTGACCGTTAACAGCCCAGCTCTGCCACTGGTTGGTTCCATTGAAAGTCCCCCCTTTCCCTCTATTGTATATAAAAGGACCCTGAATTCTGACTAAGGGAAGATTTTTTGAGAGGCTAGTCTGTCATCTTCTCAATTTGCTAGCCTTCCCATTAAAGTCATTATTCCTTGCTCCAACAACCCATCTCCCGATTTATTGGCCTGTCCTACATGTCCTGTGGCGAACAGGAGCTTGGGCTCGGTAACATTACCTTTTTATCTCCCAGTGATAGACTCATGTAATAGTTTACGAAAATGGATAATGAAGTGTAGTTACCAGTTTTACGAATCTACCAGTTTTAAAGTGGTAGAGAGGGCGTTGCTCTCTGAAGAGCAAAGAAAAGAAGGCAACAGTTAACTGTCTTGGAAGAAGGACTGACTCTCAGCTGCTGCTTGGACTGATCTGAGGGGATCACGCACAGCTGATTCTGAAACTGATAAAAGATTCTGGAAGGACACACATGAGAGCTGGAAGTGAGAGCTTCTTTTTAAAATATTCATTTATTTTTAATTGACCGATGATTGCTTTACAATATTGGTTTGATTTCTGCCATACATCGACATGAATTAACCATAGGTATACATCTGTCCCCTCCTTCTTGAACCTCCCTCCCACCCCAATCTTTCCCATCCCTCTAGGTTGTTACAGAGCCCCAATTTGACTTCCCTGAGTCAAAAAGCAAATTTTCATTGGCTATCTGTTTTACATATGGTAGTGTAGATGCTTTCATACTGTGAGAGCTTCTTTTTTTTCCCTTCCTTTCTTGGTCTCCCAACAGCGTCTCCCACTGGCAGTTAGTCTGGGAAATGTAGTTCACAGACACCCAGCGTTACAAAGCCAGATACAGAGGGTTCCGTGTGGGTCTGAGAGGCAGTAGGTAAGTAACAGCAACAGCTGCCATCAGGGATTGTTGGAAAAATAAGATTGCTAATGCTTTGGCTTGATATCCTAGGTCTTTGAAGAGGCATGTCCACAGGGCCACTGTCATAAATTTTCTGTACTTGTAAGTCATGCATTGAAATAAATGGACACATGTTGCCCAAATATCTGCCAGAGGTCAGTTACAGCTACTTTTGATTGGTCCACAAAAATCAGACAGTCTTCACCGAGGCTATCATTGTTATTTGGTAATAGTTTATATCATTTCTTATCCTCAGATGGCTAACCTTTGTGTGATTCCACACCCAGGAACTTTGTTCGCCTTCTTTTATCTATTCTCAGGCTAAGGGGTTTCTTTTTCTTTACTCCCTTTCTCATTTCCCTCTCTATTTCTAGTAATGAGGTACCCTGGGTGTTGATTCTTTGAGAGGATTTTTCAGTATTCTACTCAAAGGAAAAGAGGCTAAGGGATCTGAGATTTTAATTTATTTCAACTTTCTTTGTTTCTTTCTTATACCTTTCTCAACCCACTGGGAAGAAACAAACCTACCCCTTTGGAAAATGTTGGGTTTTATGCTCTGGAAAAGAAAACAGAGTCTTGAACATACTTAATATATTTCTCGTTTTCTTTTACATACATTCATTTACAAGGAAGTTTTTGTGTGTAATAAAGATAGATAATCACAGCATTTGAGCATCTTAAAAATACTGTTAAGAAAGTTCTAGAATCCTATTTGATATCCCCATGTACTGGTGCTGTGACACAAGGATGGAAGAGGATAATGAAAATGTTAATAGAAATTACTAAATGAATGATAGATGACAAGTCTTGCTTATATTATAATTTCCATAGCTATTTTTTTTCAAATACATCTTTGATATGCTAAGAAGCTATAAGAAGGCTACCAAACAGTTAAACTCATCGGTGCTTATTTTTCATTGCATTCTTTTGTGTTTTACAACTTTTTATGGAAACTTTGAGAGGCATATTACTTTTGACTTAAAAAAATGCACTGTCTGTCCTGAGAGCCAGACCAAGCTGCAGCCAGTTTTTGAAAAATAATGCCTCCATGATTTTAAGGGAAGACTGGCTTGATATTACATTTCAAGAAGGTCTTTATGACACATTGTTTGAAAAGTAGTAAGTAAAGGTTGTAAACTAGTATGTATCATATATAACAGGCATATACATATAAGATGAACAAATTCAACATATTCTATAAAGTATTAATTTTTATTAACTGACTATAGCAATAAAAAGTGTATTTTAGTGGAAAAAGCCTTCAGTGACCAGGGTTCCATTCCAGTTTAGGCTCTACCACTAACTGACTCTGTGACCTACGCAAAGTCATTTGACCTCTCTGGATCTTACTTTGCGTATCTGTGATAAAAGAAAATGATCCATAAAAATTAAAAGAAAGAAAGAAAAAGAACCAGACCAGAAATGGTAAGTAGGATACATCTTGACCACCAACTCTAGAAAGTAACTTGTGAAGGGCTGAGCTGAGAATTCTAAAGCTAAGTCTGGGCTTAATGAGGAGGAGTCCCTGATCGATTAGTGCTGTCTGCTTGCTGTGAGTGCAGAAGGTGTTGAGCAGCATCATAACTGCTGTGTTATTAGCTGTCTCCCTAGATTAGGTTACCTCCAAGGTTGTGTGTGCTATGCAATACAGTTCAAGATGTTCATCATTTAAATTTATGAACATAAAACAAACTGGGGGGAGGAGCTAAGATGGCGGACGAGTAAGACGGGGAGAATACTTTCTCCTCCACAAATCCATTCAAAGAACATTTGAATGCTGAATAAACTCGATAAAACAACTTCTGAATGCCGGCAGAGGACATCAGGCACTTAGAAAGACAGCTCATTGTCTTCAAAACGAGAAAACGAGCCCTGCGGTAACTCCTTTTGTGGAGAACTGGCGCGGACACCAGCATTTGCTATTGGCAAGTGGGGGCTGGGCTAGGAGGAGCGGCGAGGCCTGCATTGCTTTGAGAAAGGATTTGGCCTGGCTATCTCGGGCGCTACCTGAGCGAAATAACCAGACTGTCGGTTATCTACTACATCAAAAGCCAGCCCTAACTTAAGACACCACCAGGACTACTTACGGAACAAAGGGCTGCACAGAGTTGGCCGGCTGCAGGCCATCCCACTCCGGTGACAGGCAACCAGGGCCTGAGGCGGGCAATTACAGCCCTAGAGAGACACTGTCTGACGGAACTGTGAGTAGGTTTCTGTGCTGACTCACGCTTCTTGGGGCTCTGGATGGTCAACATCTGCCTGAGAAAGTGCGCTGTTTGTATACCCAGAAAACTGAGTGGCGGAGAGGCGATAAGTCGCAGCACCTGTGCTCGCTGAACATTTCATCACCTGCGCTACTCGGATCTGGGAAGGGCATAAAACGCAGACTGAACCAAGTCTGTGCTTCTGAGGATTATCTGAGTGCCTGAACCTGGCCGGTTTAGATTTGGGTGTTCATCTCCGCCCCCTCTGTAACAAGGCAGAGATCAGATATTGAAAAGACCTGTAAACCGCCTCAATAAAGAGAATTCAACAAACTACCAGAATATAGTAAGGACACTCTAAATTTGGCAATTTTAACAAAATGAAGAGACAAAAGAATACCCAGCAGCTAAAGGAACAGGATAGATCCCCACCAATCCAAACCAAAGAGGAAGAGATAGGGAATCTACCTGATAAAGAATTCCGAATAATGATAGTGAAATTAATTCAAAATCTCGAAATCAAAATAGAATCACAGTTAAAGTGTCTGGAGACAAGGATTGAGAAGATGCAAGAAAGGTTTAACAAGGACCTAGAAGAAATAAAAAAGAGTCAACACATAATGAATAATGCAATAAATGAGATCCAAAACACCCTGGAGGCAACAAATAGTAGAATAAGAGAGGCAGAAGATAGGATTAGTGAACTAGAAGATAGAATCCTAGAAATAAATGAATCAGATGAGAAAAAAGAAAAACGTATCAAAAGAAATGAGGACAATTTCAGAAACCTCCAGGATAACATCAAACGCTACAACATTCGAATCATAGGAGTTCCAGAAGAAGAAGATAAAAAGAAAGATCATGAGGAAATCCTTGAGGAGATAATAGTTGAAAACTTCCCTAAAATGGAGAAGGAAATTACCACTCAAGTTCAAGAAATCCAGAGAGTCCCCAACAGGATAAACCCAAAGCGAAACACCCCAAGACACATATTAATCAAATTAACAAAGATTAAATATAAAGAACAAATATTAAAAGCAGCAAGGGAAAAACATCAAATAACTCACAAGGGAATTCCCATAAGGATAACAGCTGATCTTTCAATAGAAACTCTCCAAGCCAGGAGGGAATGGCAAGACGTAATTAAAGTGATGAAGGAAAATAACTTACAGCCTAGATTATTGTATCCAGCAAGGATCTCATTCAAATATGAAGGAGAAATCAAAAGCTTCACAGATAAGCAAAAGTTGAGAGAATTTTGCACCACTAAACCATTTCTCCAACAAAAACTAAAGGACATTCTCTAGAGCAATACAATAATAGTGGGAGACTTTAACACCCCACTCATAATCTGGCTGTAATAGACAAAGTAAAGAGGAAAACATATTTACCTATGAGCCTCCAAAAATTCAGTTCACTCAGGAGAGCTTAAAAAAAAAAAAAAAAAGACTTCTTTGCTCACTCTGTGGAGGTTTATTGACTATTTTGTGGGTTTGGTACCACTTTGGGAAGTAGGCAGGAAGAGGTGACAAATGTGATCCTGTCCTAAATAATATATTGTGGTAAAGATAGACTTACCAATACAAAATACCAAGATGTGCCTAAAGATGAGGACACCCAAACTGGACTTTTTGTTTCCTGAACCTTTCATTTCGAGAACAAACCTCCTAATATAAGATGAACTCACCATGATTTTTTTTTAAGTGTTCTTTGTGATTAAAAACAGAAAGCCATTGGTTAAGAAATTACATATACTCCTCCCCACCATCACTCCCCCTTCTTTCTTCCCATTTCCCTCCCACCCTCATTGATCCTTTCCCTTGTCCATTTTCCCCTGCAAAAAAAAAAAAAAAAAAAAAACTGGGGAAAAAAAAAACCTTGAGGTTCCCTGGCCTAAATATGGATTCTGGGAAAAGATACTTTTTCCTTTTGGAAGCAGAAATTAAAAAGGAAGTTTCTGCCAGAAATTTTTAGAAAGAGTTTTAATATAATGTAAATTTATCTTCTGTCACTTTCATTCTTGTATGAAATATTTAGTAAGTACTAACTTTGAAATTGACACAATGCTCAGTGCTGAAAATTTGCTGAATTGAATTGGGTTATAAAGTGTGAACAGATACAGCCTTTGCTCTTGCAGAGTTCATGGCCCAGTGTGGAATGCAGATGTCCTAGTAGGTAACTGCGATACAATATGTGAAATGTTGTAATGGTTTCGTGAAGTTTAAAACATGAAATGGCTAACTGTCTGAAGGAGGTGCTGCAGGTTCCACACAGAGTATTACATCTGAGCTGAGTGTTAAAGGGTAAGTAAAAATCTGGTGGAGAAGGGAAGCTTTAAGTATTTTGGCACTATTGAGAAAGGATGTCTCCCTACAACTTATTTGTATTTGCGGGGTTTGTTTGATTAAGGCAGAGTCTAGAAAATTGAACTACAATTATTAGTGATTATTCTTATGATTGGTTAAGAATCTACTATCAATGATATAGGCCTTGAAATGCAATGGGGACTGCCTAAGAGAGGAGGAATGAAGCATTTAGATGGAAGTTTAAACATCTCTGGGTGACAATACCAGGGAGCAACTTGGAAGGAGAGATGACAGAACTGTGCTGATCAAATCTGGAGATTCAGAGAGAAGAGAAGAGGGAACACTGGCTGGGAAGGGGGATGGGGGTTGGAGAGATTCATCAGGGGATTGTGCAAAGATGTGGAAAAGGATGACCTGAAACCACTTCCCAAGTAGCTCCATGGATAAAGAATCACTTGCAATGCAGGACATGCAATAGACATGGGTTTGATCACTGGTCTGGAAAGGTCCCCTGGAGGAGGGCATGGCAACCCACTCCAATATTCTTGGCTAGAGAATCCCATGGACAGAGGAGCCTGGTGGGCTACTGTCTTTGTGGTCACAAAGAGTCGGACATGACTTAGTGACTCAGGACGCAAGTATGCGTCCCTAAACCAAAACCCTCAAGGAGAAGACCCAGCATCTCCAGGAACACAGAAGTAGAAACTATCTCATGCTGGAGAATGAAATGAAATAAAGTATTAAGTTATGAGAATGAGCGTCACAACTCAGGTCAAGAAGAGAACTCAGTCACCAGAAGGAAGGTTATACAGAACCCACAGAAGTACATGCTGATTGTGCACTAGTGGGTGAAAACTTCATTTTCAATGTGTGCAAAAAAACAATAGGAAAAACTTACTCTGTAGTCAGTGATGGTTTCCAGTGTAAAGTGGGGAAATTCTCAGACCAAGGGCCACCTTAGGGGAAGAGGTCTAGCTTTCAGTTTCCTCTCCCTTTGAGCTCTTGAAACCTGCTGGGAAAAAGTGAGAGTAGACTAGACCATACATTTTCCCGAAATCGGCTTAAATGCTGCTCAGGGGGTTTGGTTGTTGATGCTTTGAGTTGTGGCTATGCGTTGACCTGCCTGGTAGTAGTGGTAGCAGTTGAATTTGCTTTTTTAAGCTGCACGTACCCCATTTTAGCAGATGAGCTTATTCTTGCAATGACTGGCTAATAATAATATCCAGGCCCTCTGTTGTGTATGATGAGCTGTGAGACTGAATTGTGAAGACTTTGTCCATTCACCCACCAAAAAAGCACACTTCTAGATGGAAATGCAACAGGCCTTCTATTGTTCTAAAAGGATAAAATTAGATGTGTTAGAGGAATAAAGACATGGCTCTTTGGAGGGTAGCACTGACATATATACTTTACCATGTGTAAAATAGATGGCTAGCAGTAAGCTGCTGTATATCACTAGGAGTTCAGTCCCATGCTCTGTGGTGACCGAGATGGGTGGGGTGGGAGGGAGGCTCCAGAGAGAGGGGATATGTATCTCCTTACAGCTGATTCACGTTGTTGTACAGCAGAAACTAACAAACATTGTAAAGCAATTATACTCCAATAATACAATTAATTAGTTAATTTAAAAAGAAATGTAAAAAATAGTTCATGTTCTGAATGATTTAGGGTGGATCCCCTGTATGACACATAGAATTGGGATTTGTGGGCAGATACATCTAGCTTTAATTACATGGCACACTTTTGCAAAGTCACTCAACAGGCTGATCATTTTCCAGTCTGAGTTGCAGCTGGAACTGCCACTCTTTCTTTACACAGCGAGGCATATCCCATATTGGCAGGGCTAGGAGAAATCAGCCGGGGAAGGCAATGGCACCCCACCCCAGTACTTTTGCCTGGAGAATTCCATGGACAGAGGAGCCTAGTAGGCTCCAGTCCATGGGGTCGCTAAGAGTCGGACACGACTGAGCGACTTCACTTTCACTTTTCACTTTCATGCATTGGAGAAGGAAATGGCAACCCACTCCAGTGTTCTTGCCTGGAGAATCCCAGGGACGGGGGAGCCTGATGGGCTGCCGTCTATGGGGTCGCACAGAGTCGGACACGACTGAAGCGACTTAGCAGCAGCAGCAGCAGCAGGAGAAATCAGCATTCAGGCTTCAGTTAAGGCACATTATTTTCTGGCTGAGAGCTGCATGCGTGGCATGTGTACTTACGGGCTTCCAGGTGGCGCAGTGGTAAAGAATACACCTGCCAATGCAGCAGGCACAGGAGACACAGTTCAATCCCTGCGTCAGGAAGATGCCCTGGGGTAGGAAATGGCAAACTATTTCAGTATTCTTGGAAATCCATGGACAGAGGAGCCTTGTGGGCTACAGTCCATGGGGTCACAAAAGAGTCAGACACGACTGAGCATGCACCTCCCTCAACCCTGTGTGTATTTAATTTTAGTCAATTGTTTTCTTTCTTCTTTTTTTTTTTTCCCTTGGTAACCTAAAAGAAAGTTTCAAAGGTCATAGTGAGATTTCCTGACTATATAAAAAGGGCTTTACTTTACTTTAGAAAACTGTTAGGGAGGATCTACTAAAGCTGTGAGTCATGTTTATATATATGTGTGCATTCAATGACCCAGAAATCCTGCTTCTAGATATAGACTCCATAGAAATGAAAATATATGTGCACCAAAGTAAATGGGTAAGAATGTTGCTAGCAGCAAATCAGTGGTCATCAATGGGAAGAATATGCCATGCATGCAATGGACTACTACACAATGAGAGAGTATAGACTACTGCTACACAACAACTCAGATGTCACAAACATAATATTGAATAAACTGGTTGGTCACTCCCACCTCCCCACAATAGACTACAAAGAGTAGACTTTTATCAGATTCAATTTCTATGAGTTTCAAAAATGGGCAAAATCAAGCTGTGCTGATGAAATTAGAGTGGTTATATCAATATTTGAAGGGGTCAATGACTGAGAAGAGGCATTACCAGGTTTCTGTGGCATTGGTAATGCTATATTTTTTCATCTGAATGGTGGTTACACAGGTGTGTTTACTTTGTTAAATGTCACTTATGATTTGTGCACCTTCCTGTATATATATATTTTACTTCCGTAAGCAATTTTTAAAAGCTTATTTAGTAACAAGCATTTAGTAACAAATTTAAAAATTTGTAATATTATTCTTGTCTTGTAAAGATAGGTTTAAAGATTTCTTTCTCACTAGCACAGTAAGGTCGAGTACTTTGCACAGGATTAGTATTTTTATTTTTAACTAAATAAACGTGTATACCAGTTAGTATTTTCTGAATTGTATGACATTCTCTATAGTAATTAATCCTGTAGAAAGGAATGATGATTTTAATACTAAGGTAACAAATTATGTTAAAGTTTCTTGTAGAGCAAAAAGTTTCTATTAACAAATAGTATCAATTGCCTGTAACAAACTACATTTTAATACTTGTGTATTTATTTTCTTGGATATGAGTAGTATGTAGCTCATTTAAACATGGTTTACCTTTGTTACCATTTTTACTTTCTGCATCTCTTCATAAAGTATTATTTGGTATCCTCCCTTTAAATAAAAAGAATTTAATATTACATTGTCCCTTTATATAAACATAGAGATGCAATGTGTGTGTGTGCATGCTAAGTCACATCAGTTGCAACCCTATGGACTATAGCCTGCCAGGCTCTTCTATCCATGGGATTCTCCAGGCAAAAATACTGGAATGGGGTGCCATTTCCTCCAGGGAATCTTCCCTACCCAAGGATCAAACCTACATCTCATGTCTCCTGGACTAGCAGAAAGGTTCTTTACCACTAGTGCCACCTGGGAAGCCCAAATATAGATATATTTGTCCATAAAGTACATATATGTGGGATTTTTCTTTTTGTCTAAAATCACTGATGTCTTCCCAGAAGGAGGTGTGTGTGTGTATGTGGAGTGATAATAGAGAAGTTGTTAATTGAGATGTTGAAAGGAACAGAGGGCAATAGTTATTATCCCAGCTCTCAGACAGGAGACCCTACCCTCTGAGAAATAAGGTGTTGTAAAAAATTCTATTAAAAATTTTTAGAAACAGCAGAATTATAAGACCTAGGCAAAGCAAACTAGTTAACAAGCCCTAGTGTTTTTCAACACTTCTGGCTTCATAGAATAATAGACTGTTGGCCAAACAGCCTACCCATTCATGGAAATGGTCCCTCGGAGCATCCTAGGTGCTGGTGGTTGCTCTCCAAGGTCCTGAGCACAAAGGCGATGCCATCGTGAACCTGACCTCTTTGCAGAGACATATTTGAAGATGCGGAGAAGGCGATGGCACCCCACTCCAGTACTCTTGCCTGGAAAATCCCATGGACAGAGGAGCCTGGTAGGCTGCAGTCCATGGGGTCGCTAAGAGTCGGACACGACTGAGCAACTTCGCTTTCACTTTTCTCTTTCATGCATTGGAGAAGGAAATGGCAACCCACTCCAGTGTTCTTGCCTGGAGAATCCCAGGGACAGGGGAGCCTGCTGGCTGCCGTCTATGGGGTCACACAGAGTCGGACACGACTGAAGTGACTTAGCATAGCATAGCATAGCATTTGAAGATGAACTGACTGCATCAACTGCAGAGAGGACTTCTGCCTTGTTGGAGATGGAAGCCTGTGAAGAGAAAACCTGTGATGTCTCAGATTTCCTTCCATTGGCTCCACTTTAAAAATGCTAAACTTTGCCTCAGTCCTAAGGCCTGTGGTACAAGAACATAGCTTTCCAATCTTATCTATTTTTCAATGTAGGATAAACATACTGGGTTTAGTTAAATTATGAATGCTGATAATATTCATTTGGTACAATTTATATTCTTCTTTTATCTTTTTATTTTTGACAGTTTAGGCTGGGGCATAAAGCATAATTATATTCTTGGCATCCTCCCTTAGAAGTTTTAAATCAGTTCATGAGGCTTTCAGCGCGGTTCCTGTCATTCATCCATCAGCATCCAGTCCATTTAATCCGGCCTCTCAGCCGAGCTGCCCTAGCCCCTGTTGTGAGTGATTGGCCTGCTCGAGCGCTCCCAGCTTCTCCTGTCACATCGCATTTGCATAAAAGAGGACAGATAACCAAATTTGAGCACACAAATGAAAATGCTAAGCGCTAAACCTGTCACAGTTGTTGTTCAACTAATTGTGAAAAATTTGATTTGCTCGCCTTTCACTGTTTGTCATGTGGACCCCCTTCTCAAATGTGCCTTGGCTTCTGCCTCTGTATATGTAGCTTTTAAACTCCTGAGCACAAGCAGCCCACCCTGGGGATTACTTACCTCTCCTACCAGCTTTTAATGTTGGCTCATCTTCTTGACTAAATTAGGCCACCATGGCAAACAAACACATAATTAAAAACCCAGGAAAGACAACCACAGTTGCACTTCTTAAATTGATTTTTACAATGCTTGTGGATGCCTCTGTGTGGTCTTCCATTTGATAATTTTGTTTCTTTGTATAACCCTATGGTAGGAAAAAATTAAGGATGGGCATTGTAGCAAGCTTTGCATTATTTTAAATCCTATGTGTTATTTTGCTTCTTTCTGTTCTTCAAAGAACAAAACATGTATAATGGGTCTTAAAAAGTCCATTTCTATTCCGTAATACTTTACATGACATACCAGTATACATTTTTAATCAAGGTTTCAAATGATTCCATTTGAAATTGTATTAGAAACAATGGACAAAATTCCTTTGGTCACAGTACTCAGTCACATGAGCTTTGTTTAAATGGTAGGTAATATGGATGTTTCGAAAATTTGTATGTGTACTATGTACAGTTTGGTTTAGTATTTGTTATAAAGAGGCTTTAACTATTCTGTTTATAGGCATTAGGTTGGTACTTTCTTGATGACCACTAAAACAATACATACAGTGCTTTTTTATAAGCTCAAAAAACTTGTTTTCCAGGAGTCACACAAGTAAGTGCCTTTCATTCATAGCAATACATCTGGTTGCTTTACCACATTAACTTGTGCCAATATTTTAGGTACATGATGTTCAAGCGACAACGAAGACCACATTAACTAAAGCTGAAACCTTTTAGTGTTGAATACAGCCTAAATTACCTTCGAGAATTGGAGAGTGATATTCTTGAAACTGGGTTAAAATGAAATGTGACATTATAGGGACAATTTGTGGTTTGCAAAAGTTGAATGTAGTGTCATTTATTGCAGTATTCCTTTGGGATTTCTTTTTAGTAGGTCATATGAAATGGATTAATTGACGAAATATTCAAATATATATTATACAGTTTTAGCCTAAAGAAAAACAACGTCTTTCTCTTTGCCACAGCCTTCCTAAAATGTTGAGAGGTTAAATCTAATGTGAAACTTTGAATGTACACTGATTTCTTTACAATGTTTAATACCATTTCAGTTCAAAGAAGTTAGATTATGGAACGAAGTGCTCACCACTTTAAAGCATATATGATAAACTTAAAGTTGAACTTTTTTTGACAAAGCTAGGAGAATAATTTCACCCCTATTACACTTTGTTTATACTTATTATTATTATTTTGGCTGAGCCACACACCATGTGAGATCTTAGTTCCCCAGCCAGGGATTGAACCCATGTCCCCTGAAGTGAAAGCATGGAGTCTTAACTCTGGGCCACCAGGGAAGTCTCTATACCTCACTATTTTTATGTCATTGTAATTTCTTACTTATTTTTATGTCATTGTAATTTCTTACTTTGTGGGTGAAAGTCTTTATGTCCCTGATGTATAAATTTCAACTAGATATGGCTAGTCATAGATGAACAGTAATGATTATAAGATTTTTTAGTGTTTCCAAACCAAAAATCTGAAAAGGACCTCAAAAATTAATTTTACACTCTAGGAAGGATTGAATGAAACTATTACCAGAGAAATATCTCATTGTAGCACTTAGCTCAAGATCTTTTACAGAATAGAAACAAAATAAATTAATGAGTCTACACCATTGTCTGTTTTCATTCTACTTCACATTGTGCTGATTTCTGTCAGTAATATTTTTTATTCTTTATCCACATACAATTTCATTCTACATTAGTTTAATTATGGATCATACTTGGAGAAGGAAATGGCAACCCACTCCAGTATTCCTGCCTGGGAAATCTCATGGACAGAGGTGCCTGGAGGACTATGGTCCACGGGGTCACAAAGGTTAGACACGACTTAGTGACTAAACCACTGCCACCACCCAACTATGGGTCATATTATTATGGAGGCAGCATTAACACTGTGGTTAACAGTTTGGGTTTTAGCATTAAAATGCTCATACACCATGATCAAGTTGGATTTATTCCAGGGGTGCAAAGATTCTTCAATATACACAAATTAATCAGTGTGATACACCATATGAACAAATTGAAAGATAAAAACCATATGATAATCTCAGTAGATACAGAAAAAGCCCTTAACAAAATTCAGTACCCATTTATGATTAAAACTCTTCAAAAAATGGGCATAGAAAGAACCTACCTCAACATGGTAAAGGACATATATGATAAGCCCACAGCAAACATTTTTCTTAATGGTGAAAAACTGAAAGAATTCCCCCTAAGATCAGGTACAAGACAAGGGTGTCCACTCTCACCACTATTATTCGACATAGTTTTGGAAGTCCTAGCTATAGCAATCAGAAGAAAAAGAAATAAAAGCAATTTGGATCAGAAAAGAAGTAAAGATATCACTGATTGCAGATGACATGATACTATACATAGAAAACCCTAAAGATACTATCAGAAAATTACTAGAGCTATTTCAAATCCTAAAAGATGATGCTGTGAAAGTATTGAACTCAATATGCCAGCAAATTTGGAAAACTCAGCAGTGGCCACAGGACTGGAAAAGGTCAGTTTTCATTCCAGTTACAAAGAAAAGCAATGCCAAATAATGTTCAAACTACTGCACAATTGCACTTATCTCACATGCTTGTAAAGTAATGCTCAAAATTCTCCAAGCCAGGCTTCAGCAATATGTGAACTGTGAACTTCCAGATGTTCAAGCTGGTTTTAGAAAAGGCAGAGGAACCAGAGATCAAATTGCCAACATCTGCTGGATCATCAAAAAGGCAAGAGAGTTTCAGAAAAACATCTATTTCTGCTTTATTGACTACGCCAAATCCTTTGACTGTATGGACGACAAACTGTGGAAAATTCTTAAAAATATGGAATACTAGACCACCTGACCTGCCTCTTGAGAGATCCATATGCAGGTCAGGAAGCAACAGTTAGAACTGGACATGGAACAACAGACTGGTTCCAAATAGGAAAAGGAGTACATCAAGGCTGTATATTGTCACCCTGTTTATTTAACTTATATGCAGAGTACATCATGAGAAACACTGGACTGGAAGAAACACAAGTTGGAATCAAGATTGCTGGGAGAAATATCAATAACCTCAGATATGCAGATGACACCACCCATATGGCAGAAAGTGAGGAAGAACTAAAGAGCCTCTTGATGAAAGTGAAAGAGGAGAGTGAAAAAATTGGCTTAAAGTTCCACATTCAGAAAACTAAGATCATGGCATCTGGTCCCATCACTTCATGGCAGATAGATGGGGAAACAGTGGAAACAATGGCTGACTTTATTTTTTTGGGCTCCAAAATCACTGTAGGTGGTGATCGCAGCCTTGAAATTAAAAGACGCTTACTCCTTGGAAGGAAAGTTATGACCAACATAGACAGTCTATTAAAAAGCTGAGACAGTACTTTGTCAACATAGGTCCGTCTAGTCAAGGCTATGGTTTTTCCAGTAGTCATGTATGGATGTGAGAGTTGGACTATAAAATAATCTGAGTGCCAAAGAATTGATGTTTTTTAACTGTGGTGTTAGAGAATACTCTTGAGAGTCCCTTGGACCGCAAGGAGACCCAACTAGTCTATCCTAAAGATCAGTCCTTGGTGTTCATTGGAAAGACTGATGGTGAAGCTGAAACTCCAATACTTTGGCCACCTGATGCAAAGAGCTGATTCATTTGAAAAGACCCTGATGCTGGGAAAGATTGAGGGCAGGAGGATAAGGGGATGACAGAGGATGAGATGGTTGGATGGCATCACCAATGCAATGGACATGAGTTTGGGTAAACTCTGGGAGTTGGTGATGGACAGGGAGACCTGGCGTGCTGCTGTCCATGGGCTCACAAAGAGTCAGACACAACTGAGCGACTGAACTGAACTGAATCAGTAAATTTAGCAATGTCACAGGATACAAAATCAATAACAGAAGTTACTTGCATTTTTATATACTAACAATGAAAAATCATAAAGAGAAACTAAGGACTCAATCACATTCACCATTGCAACAAAATGAATAAAATATATAGGAATAAACCTACCTAAGAAGACAAAAGAACTGTATATAGCAAATTATTAGATACTGATTAAAGAAATCAAAGACTACATAAACAAATGGAGAGATATCCCATGTTCCTGGGCAGGAAAAATCAATATTGTGAAAATTACTGTACTACCAAATGCAATCTACAGACTCAATGCAATCCCTATCAAATTACCAATGGCATTTTTCACAGAACTAGAACAAAAAATTTCACTATTCATGAAAATGAAAGTCGCTCAGTTGTATCCTACTCTCACGACCCCATGGACTATACAGTCCATGGAATTCTCCAGGGCCGAATACTGGAGTGGGTAGCCTTTTCCTTCTCCAGGGGAACCTTCCAACCCAGCGATCAAACCCAGGTTTCCCTCATTGCGGGTGGATTCTTTACCAGCTGAGCCCCAAGGAAAGACCAAGAATACTGGAGTGAGTAGCCTATCTCTTCTCCAGCCGATTTTTCTGACTCAGGAATCGAACTGGGGTCTCCTGCATTGCAGGTGGATTCTTTACCAACTGAGCTAAAAGACCCCAACTAGGCAAAGGAATCTTGAGAAAGAAGAATAGGGCTGGAGGAATCAATCTTCCTGACTTCAGATTAAACTACAAAGCTACAGTCATCAAGACAGAATGGTACTAGCACAAAAACAGAAATATAGACCAATGGAACAAGATAGAAAGCCCAGAAATAAACCCATGCACCAGTGGGTACCTTATTTTTGACAAAGGAGGCAAGAATATACAATGGGGCAGAGATAACCTCTTCAATAAGTGATGCTGTGAAAACTGGACAGCTACATGTAAACAAATAAAATTAGAACACTTCCTAACACAATACACAAAGATAAATTCAAAATGGATTAAAGACCTAAATGTAAGATGAGAAATTAAGAGAAATTAAGAAATTACATCTTAAGAGTAAAACATAAGCAGAATACTTGATGACATAAATCAAAGCAAGATCCTCTATGACCCACCTCCTAGAGTAATGGAAATAAAAACAAAAGTAAACAAGTCAGACCTAACTAAACTTAAAAGCTTCTGCACAGCAAAGAAAACTGTAAACAAGGTAAAAAGACAACCCTCAGAATGAGGAAAAATAATAGCAAATGAAACAACTGACAAAGGATTAATTTCCAAAATGTACAAGCAGCTCATACAACTTAATACCAGAAAAACAAATAACCCAATCAAAAAGTGGAAAAAAGACCTAAACAGGCATTTCTCCAAAGAAGACATACAATGGCTAACAAACACATGAAAAGATGCTAAACACGGCTCATTATTAGAGAAAAGCAAATCAAAACTACAATAAGATATCACCTCACTTGGGTCAGAATGGCCATCATTGAAAAGTCTACAAATGATAAATGCTGGAGAGGTTGTGAAGAAAAGGGAACCCTCTTACACCGTTGGTGGGAATATAAATTGATATAGCCACTATAGAAGACGGTATGGAGATTCCTTAAAAATCTAGGAATAAAACCACCATATGACCAAACAATCCCTCTCTTAGGAATATATGCTGAGGACACCAAAATGGAAAAAGACACATAAACCCTAATGTTCATTGCAGCACTATTTATAATAGCTAGAACATGGAAGCAACCTAGATGTCCATTGACAGATGAATGGATAAAGAAGTTCTGGTACATACACACAATGGAATATTACTCATCCATAAAAAGGAACACATTTGAGTCAGTTCTAATGAGGTGGATAAACTTAAAGCCTATTATACCGAGTGAAGTGAGTCAGAAAGAGAAATATAAATATCATATACTAACACACATATATGGAATCTAGAAAGATAGTCCTGATGAATTTACTTGCAGGGGAGCAATGGAGAAACAGACATAGAGAATAGACCTATGGACATGGAGGGAGGAGAAGAGAGGGTGAGATGTATGGAGAGAGTAACGTGGAAACTTACATTACCATATGTAAAATAGATAGCCAATAGGAATTTGCTGTATGTCTCAGGGAACTCAAACAGGGGCTCTGTATCAACCTAGAGGAGTGGGATGGGGAGAAAGATGGAAGGGTGGTCCAAGAGGGACGGGACATATGTATAACCATGGTTGATTCACGCTGACGTTTGACAGAAAACAGCAAAATTCTGTAAAGTGATTATCTTTCAATTAAAAATAAATTAATGAAAACAAATAACTGAAAAGAAAAGATAGTTATGCTCAGACCAGAGAGGACAGTGTTTGTGAACCAAGTATTATGATTAACTAGGTTATATATATATAAGGTACCCCTAAGCTTCCAAAAGAAATAAAAATAAAACTAATGCTTTCAAAAAAATAAAAAGTCAAAAAGCAATAAAAAAAAAAAAAAATAGTTTGGGTTTTAGAACCAGTTCTGTCTCATGCTCTCAGTAGCTGGGCGACCTTGGGAGAAACTCCTTGTTATTTCTAGATTTCTCTTTAACCTCCTGGAGATAATTACAGCATCATCCTTACAGGTTAGTTACTAGGTTTAAATGAATTAAATGTGATGCTTTCACATCAGAATATGACACATAGTTAAGTGGTCAAAAATAGTAGCTATTCTTATAAAGCATGCAAAATTAATGCTTTACTTTTATGTTTGACCTATTTTAGATATTTTTGAAAGGTTTCTAAGCAATCATACTTAGCATTATAATGGCTTTATATAGTATTCCATCATTTGTCCAATATTTCCCCAATTAGTGAGTGTTCACATTATTACTTGTTCTTTTTCTTTTATAAAAACTTCTATCCACATCTCTGTTCATTCAGGCCCTCTATCCAGCTATGGCCCCGTTTTGTTTTATTACTCTGAGTTAAGTTTCCAAAGTGAAATTTCTGTTTCATATGCATGAACTCTTCATGGATGTGGAACTGTCTTTCAAAATTGTCATCCAAGAAGGTGAACCACTTTACAATGTCAACCTCCATCTCCGCCTTCACCACTGTTGGTCTTGCTCACATTTCCTGCTTTGGTGTGTTCATCCCCTCAAAGTCACACTCCAGGTTGAGAACCGTCTAAACTACTGCCACAGTCTTCTTGCACTTCTGTGCCTGGTACCCCTTATTCATTTCACATTAGAATAATTCTTCTTTACCATTGACTATATTTTGGCACTATTAGAATTAATCGTCTGTGGATTCTAGTTTTTGGATAAAGTTGAAAGCTTTTTCCCACATGCCACAGTGATACAGAACTCACGTGCCAATGCAGAAGACACAGGAGACACGGGTTCAATCCCTGGGTCAGGAAAATCCCCTCGAGTAGGAAATGAAAATCCACTCCAGTATTCTTGCCTGGGAAATTCTGTGGACAGAGGAGCCTGGTGGGCTACAGTCCATGAGGTCACAAAGAATTGGACATGACTGAGTGAGCAAAAAAGGCTAACTTTGTTGGACTTGAACAAATTGGACTTACAAACCCACTCTCAATAAGGATCTTGTTTGCATGGATGTACTTTGAGTATATCGTAGGATGACTCCGTTCCATGGTAAAACCAAAACTCTATGGCATTTAGAAACACTTTGATGACCTCAAAAATAGAATGCCTTGGCCTTCTCAAGTCAGGGGAATTAGGGCACAGCCTGGGCTGCTGGAAGGTGGGAGGAGGTTAAAATAAACCATTGAACCATTTGTCTACTTAGTCTACTATTTAACATTTTTTTCTCTATTAGGAAACAGTACGGCCTAGTTCCAAGCATGCAGGATTCCAGTCAGACAGATCCTGGTTAAATCCTGCTGCTATTGTTTACCAAGTTGTGTAACATCAGGCAAAATCTGCAAACTTCAATTCCTCACGTAGGATAAGAACAACCATACCAACCTCATTTGGTTATTGTGACTTACAGCATATGAAGTCTTGGCTAGCATTTCAGTTCAGTTCAGCCGCTCAGTTGTGTTTGACTCTTTGAGACCCCATGGACTGTAGTACCCCAGGCTGCCTTGTACATCACCAACTCCTGGAGCTTGCTCAAACTCATGTCCATTGAGTCAGTGATGCCATCCAACCATCTCATTCTCTGTCATCCCTTTCTCCTCCCTTCTTCAATCTTTCCCAGCATCAGGGTCTTTTAAATGAATCAATTCTTTGCATCAGGTGACCAAGTATTGGAGTTTCAGCTTCAGCATCAGTCCTTCCAATGAAATTTCAGGACTGATTTCCTTTAGGATTGACTGGTTGGATCTCCTTGCAGTCCAAGGGACTCTCAAGAATCTTCTCCAACACCATAGTCCAAAAGCATCAATTCTTCAGAGCTCAGCTTTCTTTATAGTCCAACTCTCACATCCATACATGACTATTGGGAAAACCATAGCTTTGACTAGGTGGACCTTTGTTAGCAAACGATGGCTAGCATTAGGCACTCAATAGATATTAGTTAATTTGCTCTTTCAATTACTACTCTGTTCCTACTCTTGGTCTTGTCTCAAAATATTTCCTGTTTCAAAATCATCATAAATGCTGAGGTTCATTTTTCTCTCTGCTGAATTATGATATTTTTGTCTTTGAAATCATCTTTACTCATTTCTCCATTTTAGATTCACCTGTTTCAATGACTGCTTCTCTTATTTGAGATTAAAGAGCATACAGAACTTTTTTAAATTGAATATTGAGCTTAGACTAGGATAAAATATTGAAGGAATTCATGAACTAATATGAAAATAAAAGTTGTCATTTGGGTGGGGAAAGAGGAGAAGAGAGAAGACTTTTATGGAATCATTTCTCTTCTCTAGTGAGTAAAGCCATTTTAGTTCCTGGACGGTTCCAGTGCATCCTCACGGTCTTCGTGCTGGAAGAACTTGAGCTGAAAGAGATGAAACAGTTGTTTGACTAATTATGTTTACAAAGTTCTTTCCACTCAGCTTGCCCCATCTAAATTTTTAATTATATAAAAACATTTCCCTGACCTTAAAAAACTTACAAGTTGGTTGGAAATATAAATAAAACATATTTTTTAAATTTATGGATAAAGATTAGGAAATAAACACCACCACCAGCATGACAGGTATAGACCAAGATTTTCAAACTCAAGCGGTATGGAAACTGAAGAGTGAAGGTCCTAAAAGTACTATAATGTAGTTTAATTAATAGCAACAACAACACCATGCTGACTAAACAAAATACATCTCCGTGGCCTTCTGTGGGATGCTGCTTTTTAACTACTTGCATGCAAATTATGTTCTTTATACAGAACCAACCATGGTTCAGGAAGAGTTTTTGAAAGCATTGGTTTTGGGCTTTAAATGATGAGTGGGATTTGAAGATACAAGACCGTATTCTAGGGAGAGGTGATGGAAGGAAAAGGGCAGAGCAAGAGAAAGGAGATGATCTTTGCTAACATCAGCGAATGCTTTGATTTTCTTTGAGGCGAAATTCATGCTCAAGACAAAAGCTCCAGTGGTGAAAAGCTGTGGTGTTTATACCGTGAGAAACCTATATGCAGGTCAGGAAGCAACAGTTAGAACTGGACATGGAACGACAGACTGGTTCCAAATAGGAAAAGGAGTACATCAAGGCTGTATATTGTTACCCTGCTTATTTAACTTCTATGCAGAGTTGGTCATGAGAAACGCTGGGCTGGAAGAAGCACGAGCTGAAATCAAGATTGCTGGGAGAAATATCAGTCACCTCAGATATGCAGATGACACCACCCTTATGGCAGAAAGTGAAGAGGAACTAAAAAGCGATGGAAGTGAAAGAGGAGAGTGAAAAAGTTGGCTTAAAGCTCAACATTCAGAAAACGAAGATCATGGCATCCAGTCCCATCATTTCATGGGAAATAGGTGGGGAAACAGTGGAAACAGTGGCTGACTTTATTTTTGGGGGCTCCAAAATCACTGCAGATGGTGACTTCAGCCATGAAATTAAAAGATGCTTACTCCTTGGAAGAAAAGTTATGATCAACCTAGATAGCATATTGAAAAGCAGAGACATTACTTTGCCAACAAAGGTCCGTCTAGTCAAGGCTATGGTTTTTCCTGTGATCATGTATGGATGTGAGAGTTGGACTGTGAAGAAAGCTGAGCACCAAAGAATTGATGCTTTTGAACTGTGGTGTTGGAGAAGACTCTTGAGAGTCGCTTGGACTGCAAGGAGATCCAACCAGTTCATTCTAAAGGAGATCAGTCCTTGGTGTTCTTTGGAAGGAATGATGTTAAAGCTGAAACTCCAGTACTTTGGCCACCTCATGCGAAGAGTTGACTCATTGGAAAAGACTCTGATGCTGGGAGGGATTGAGGGCAGGAGGAGAAGGGGACGACAGAGGATGAGATGGCTGGATGGCATCACCGACTCGATGGATGTGTTTGAGTGAACTCCGGGAGTTGGTGATGGACAGGGAGGCCTGGTGTGCTGGGATTCATGGGGTCGCAAAGAGTTGGACACGACTGAACTGAACTGGACTGAACTGAAAGACAAATTACAGAAGGGGCCACCCTTCCCTCATCCCCTCCTTCTGGAAATTAAGCTAATGAAAGTAATATTTGTTTTAGGATGATTGCATAGGTGGTGTGCTGAAATTAGGAGATAGAAAAAAGCCTGGAGAAAAGGAGACCAGTTAGAAGATGATTTCAATGGTCCAGGTATGAGGTACTAAGTATAAAGGTGGGAAAACATGGACATGGGAGAGTATATAAAGCAAAGCTTTCATAAAAAGAATTAATTGGTCTTGAGACCAGATTTGGAGTTGAGAAAGATAAGGAAATCAAAGTTCACTGATGTTTCAAACTTTGGTAGAATATTAACTAATGAAAGAGCTGGCTTTGGGGAGAAGTTCTGAGTGTGATTCTAGATTGATCAGATCAGATCAGTCGCTCAGTCGTGTCTGACTCTTTGCGACCCCATGAACTGCAGCACGCCAGGCCTCCCTGTCCATCACCAGCTCCCGGAGGTCACTCAGACTCACACCCATCAAGTCAGTGATGCCATCCAGCCATCTCATCCTCTGTCGTCCCCTTCTCCTCCTGCCCTCAATCCCTCCCAGCATCAGAGTCTTCTCCAATGAGTCAACTCTTCACATGAGGTGGCCAAAATACTGGAGTTTCAGCTTTAGCATCATTCCTTGCAAAGAAATTCCAGGATTGATCTCCTTCAGAATGGACTGGTTGGATCTTCTTGCAGTCCAAGGGACAAAGTACAATATTTAAGTGATGTAGCGTGTCTGTAGTTGGGGCAATTGAGATTGGAAACACAGACGTGGAAATTAAATTGGAAGTTACATGGAAGGAAGAAATGAAAAATGATAAATGAGAGTCAGGGGATGTAACTTGTTTCAGGATGTTGACAATGAAAGAAAAGGGTTACTAGGGAGATAGTGTGAGCAAGTAGGAGAATTATAAGAAAATTGTTTTCAAGAACAGGGAAGGAAGTTGGGAGGGGCCAGTAAAGTAGGGACACCACTTTTCTATGAGTAGGTGATTTTCTATTCATCGTTCGTCTGCCTAAAGCAAATCACATGATCATATTGTAAAAAATTAACTGAAACGTCTATTAAAACAGGATGGGAAGCGGGAAGGCTCTCATGTTCTACAGTGATAGCAGAGCCCAACAGGAAGAAGAAAGATTCCTCTTCTTTCCTGGCAACAACTCTGTCAATGAAGAGCCATGGACTTGTTGTTTACTAGAATCCTCCCCTCTATGAAAGAATTTTCCTTCCCTTGCCAAGTGAGGACTTGCACATGGCTTACCATGGCTGTAGACCACAAATTGCAATTGTTTGCTGGAGAAATACCTGGCAGTCTTTTTGTTTTAGGTTAATGATACTAATTAAAGTCCAAATCTCATATTGGATTAGATCCAAGAATTACAATTCTTTTTTGCTGCTCTGGAGACAGCAAAGAATAGGAAATCCTTCTCTTGAAGAGAATTACTTCTCTTGAAGTAAGATCAGAGTTCAGAGCAGGTTTGTGCATGTGCTCAGTCGTGTCTGACTCTTTGTGACCCCATGGATTGTAGCCCACCAGGCTCTTTTATCCATGGAATTTTCCAGGCAAGAATATTGAAGTGGGTTGCCATTTCCTCCCTCCTCGGAATCTTCTTGACTCAGGGACTGAACCTGCATCTCCTGCATTGGCAGGCACTTCTTTACCTCTAGTGTCACCTGGGAAGCATGGGGCAAGATCAGAGTTCAGATTGGGAAGCTACTATACATTTCTGGAATTATGTGTTAATTTTTTAGTACGATTCTTTTTTAATGACTTTTGATGCCTGATTTGGAACTTTGTTAAAAGTTCTACTGGATTTGTAACATAATAGCTTTTTATTAAAAGTGTTGAGAAATTATAATGGCCAAGACCCAACCACTGCCAAAACTACCCAGTGAGTGATTATTGAGATCACTCACAACCACAGCAAGCATTACCACTCCTCTTCAATGTCTGGTTCTCCTTCACCTTTGGGCAGGTAGATGGTTGGGGAACTTTTCCCTACTTGCTGTCCTGAAGGTAGGCATGCATGCAGTTTGCTTTGGCCAGGACACACGAGTGGACGTACTGTGTGTTAGTAACTACTCAGCTCTCCTGCTGGAACTTCCCATCATGATTGATCATAGACATGCATATTGATGTGAAGATGCTGTGAGACTCGAGCAGGTGATAATGAAGGCAATATGAGGAGATGAGCTGCCCAGAGTACTGTCTGTTGTCTGGGAGAGTGAGAGAGAAACTTTTGTTGAACTTTTTTTTTAAACCCAACTTAATGTAGTTTATTCTGGCAAATAAAATGACTAGATTGAAAATTTAAATATAAAAAAGGCAAGTCCTTGGAGGCCTATAGGTCTCTCTTCACTTACCTGAAATATTTTATAGTGGTTCAGAGTATCAACATAAATGCTTATAATTAGAAGGTAAATTTTATAACAATAATTAGGTATAAACAGGGTAGTAATAACAGCTAATGTTTAGTAAGCTCTTTCTGTATGCTAAGACTTGTTCTAAACCTGTTTAAGCTCTGTGTATTCTCTCACTTCACCCTCATGACAGGGACTTCCCTGGTGGTCCAGTGGTTAAGAATCTGTCTCCTAACACAGGGTTCGATCCCTGGTCAGGGAACTTAGATCCCACATGCCTTGAACAACTAAACCCATGTGTCACAATTAGAGAAAGCCTGGGTGCCACAATGAAGATCAAGTGCAGCCAAAAACAAAATCCACATGACAACCCTAAGAGGAGACATTTATTAATGGGGCCATATTTCAAACAGTAATAGAACTAATGGCAGAGAGTTCTGGGGACTTGTCCATGAGGAATTCAAGGTTCAGACCCATGTATCTCTGATCTCAGGTTCTGAATGCCTCCTGATGACTCTGTGAAACGTGCACAGTGGCTCAGCTGGTAAAGAATCTGCCTGCAATGCAGGAGACCCGTGGAGAAAGGATAGGCTACTCATTCTAGTATTCTTTTTCAGAGGAGCCTGGTGGGCCACAGTCCATGGGATCACAAAGAGTTGGACGCAACTGAGCGACTAAGCACAGCACAGCACAATTGATACTTTGATGTTTGAATGTCCTGGATCTTGTGTTTTTCGAATGTAAAACCCAGCCTTTTCCTCTACTGTGATTACATGCATCAGAATTTCAACCTTGAGATCCTTTCTGCTACTACTTAGTAACTTAATCTTTGAACTAAAAGACATGATACAGATTATTTTGAGGAATTATAACAGACAAAATGAGAGCCCCTGATTAATCTATGAATGGAAATCAGGCAAAGCTTAGTCAAAATGTTTTACCCGCAAACCTTGAGAAGTAATTTAACTGATTAGTTGATTCTACGCATACAGGTATGAAAAACAAACACCACAGATGAGAAGTCTTTGATCTGCAGATCACTTCATTTATTTAGTACCTCTGATGTGCAAAAGACAGTACCAAGTGTGATGAAGATTCAGAGATGCATAAACATAGCTCAGGGAGCTCACAGCTAGGGATTATGTGACATCAATAATAATAACAATAACAACATAGTATCTCTGAGTGTTAAAAATGTGCCCATATACCAAAAACCATTGAATCTGCACCTAAACATATGTACTAGGTATTTCACATACGTTTCTTATTTAACCTGCAAATTGTACGCGTTTAGTCACTAAGTCCTGTCTGACTCTTTTGTGACCCCATGGACTATAGCCTGCCAGGCTCCTCTGTCCCTGAAATTTCCCAGGCAAGAATACTGGAGGAGGTTGCCATTTCCTTCTTCAGGGATTCTTCCTTACCCAGGGATTGAACCTGTGTCTCCTGCATTGGCAGGCAGATTCTTTACCACTAAGCCACAAGGAAGCCTTTTATTCTTCAAGTTAATCTTTGTTAATAGTTGTCCGCATTAAAAGATGTCTGTAGCTCAATGAGATCAGATAACTTGTCTGAGGACACACAGTAGGTAGTAAAGCTGGAATTCACATGGAATTTTGTCGGACATCAAGGTCTATGTATTTCTTTTCTAGTATTTCTAAAAGTGTGGCAGTGGTGAAGAACCCATCTACCAATTCAGGAGACACAGGAGATAAGGGTTCAATCCCTGGGTCAAAAAGATCCCCTGGAGTAGGAAATGGCAACTCACTCCAGTGTTCTTGCCTGGAAAATTCCATGGACAGAAAAGCCTGGTGGGCTACAATCCATGTAGCCTGGGATCACAAAGAGTGGGACTGAGCACACTCGCACTCATGCAAGTTGGATCTACACTGGTGATGCATCAGAGATTTTAATGTGATACATAAACACCTTATTTGAAGAGTTGAGGTTTTACAGCTATTTCCTACTTACTATCAGATCAGATCAGATCAGTCGCTCAGTCGTGTCCGACTCTTGGCGACCCCATGAATCGCAGCATGCCAGGCCTCTCTGTCCATCACCAACTCCCAGAGGTCACTCAGACTCACATCCATCAAGTCGGTGATGCCATCCAGCCATCTCATCCTCTGTCGTCCCCTTCTCCTCCTGCCCCCAATCCCTCCCAGCATCAGAGTCTTCTCCAATGAGTCAACTCTTCGCATGAGGTGGCCAAAATACTGGAGTTTCAGCTTTAGCATCATTCCTTCCAAAGAAATCCCAGGGCTGATCTCCTTCAGAATGGACTGGTTGGATAATTTTATTTTAAAGTAGATGTTCTTGCTGCTGCTGCTAAGTCACTTCAGTCATGTCCGACTCTGTGCGTAAACGTTCTTGCTGCTGCTGCTAAGTCGCTTCAGTCGTGTCCGACTCTGTGCGACCCCACAGACGGAAGCTCACCAGGCTCCCCTGTCCCTGGGATTCTCCAGGCAAGAACACTGGAGTGGGTTGCCATTTCCTTCTCCAATGCATAAAAGTGAAAAGTGAAAGTGAAGTTGCTCAGTCGTGTCCGACTCTCAGCGACCCCATGGACTGGAGCCTACCAGGCTCCTACGTCCATGGGATTTTCCAGGCAAAAGTACTGGGGTGGGGTGCCATTGCCTTCCCCGAGGTAAACTTAAATTGATTTAAAAGAACAATACTACTTAGGTGTGTAAAAAATTGTGAAATTGTGAAGCACTTGAGTGTTTCAGGGTTAAAAGCATTGCTGTAGGCCAGTCTGTGATATGGCTACAGGAGGACTGAGAGCCAGGCGAGGCTATGCTGTTGTAACAAACAACCCCTGGATTCAAGAGTGGAAGAAAAATAGCTTATTTCTTTATGGTTCACATTGGATAGCCAATGTAGTCACCCAGCAACCTAGAGGTCCGCCAGGTTATGTCACAATGGGAGTCTGGAGGATTAAGCATGGACCCATCCATGAAAGGTTAAAGAGTTTGGACTTTATCCTGAGGGCAAGAGGGATTAGTGCTTTTAAAGCCTTTTGTTCTGTGCATTGCGAGCACAGGCAGTATCGTGGCACAAGACGATAATACAATATGTTTCCTGGGGACCCATCACTGAGATTTTTGTGATTCAAACCTAATATATGAAAATCCAGGCTTATATTGCAAATAAATATGGGGATTGCTCAAACTGCAAAAGGATTCTTTGCTTAAATAAAGGATTAATTGCAGAGTGCTCTTTAAGAGTAAATATTCCTTAGATGGGCTATTTGAAGTGAGTATTTAATTCTAGGCAAACTTAGCTTTTTAGAAGCTCTTCTGTGATGTGGCGTATTACCTGTTTCACAGTGAAGGTAACAATGTTTATATTTAAAATATGTAAATATTGTTTCTATTAACATTGACAGCAGAATGAAGTTTTTTTTTTTTTTCCCCCATGTGAATGCAACTAAAGCAAGTATAATTTAGAATCCAGGCATTGTAACAAATGCAATTTTGAGAGGCAGGAACTTTAGTGATTATTTGAGCTCCCAAACCGTCCGTTAATGCTTCTATAATAGCCTTTATCCTGTAGAATCATGTGCTTACAAGCCGTCACTGAGGACAAATGTTAGTTAATGTCTTTCCAACAGCTGACACAGGCCCTGGCTCTTAGTAGGTACTCAATAAATATTTGCTAAGTGACTAAATAAATAACTTGAATTTTTCAACCTAAATCCTAAAGCAGAAGGCTTTTCCAGTCAATTTCCCCTCTACCGATCATGGGGTTCTTTTTAATTCATCACTCCTTACCTCTCTTTCGTTTGCAGGTTTGCTAGAAATAAGAGCTAAATCTTTCCTCTAAGTTATCCAAGATAAATAAGAAATAAACTTCAAGCGATCCAAGGCATTCTTAAATTGTTGATTCCTGTGACTAAGTGAGAAAAATGAACGTATCCGTGTAGTCAAGAAATAAATTCCAGGCAACCTTAGCATTGTCTAGTTTTGAAACATTAGGGCCAATTTATCAGCCATTATACTCCGGTTAAGTACTAATCAAGTTTATGTGTCCCCTCCAAGATAAGTAATAGAGAAGAACTCTGATTGCAGGGGAACACTAAAACCATCTATTACACAGTCTTTAAATGCTTGTGACTTTAATTTCTATGAAGAGCATATGTTTATTGTGTTTAAATGTCAGTTTCACAAAACCCATACATCTCAAGTGGGACAGTCAAGTAATTAGAAAATAACTTGCCAAAGAATTGAGTTCTTCCTTTATTACCTCCCACTTTGCAATTATTTTTTTGCCCCCATTTAGAAAAATTTCTGTTACATCTCTTTATGTCCTAAAGTGTATATATTGGTGCAGCTTCAGCTTCCAAATTTATACCACTTGTGCTGTTGAGAGCTCTGATTCCCAGGTGATCTCCATTCCTTCTATTCAAGCTTAAGCATCATTCGTTATCCTTGAAATTTATGTGACAAGCCAGAATTGTGGCCATGTATGCATTTGCTTCAGAGAGCACAAAAACTTACAAAGCTGAGAGAAAGAAAGCAGATGTACTCAGGGCTCAGATTAGCACTTGAGCTCAGTAATAAAGGACCTGCCAGTAATTAAACCACTTCAGAATAATGAAATGAGTGTACATATTGTAGAGGGAGGCCCACCGTTAGATTGCTCATCATTGCTACAGGAAAGAAGAACCTAGGCTTCCAGGGAAGAGGTATTGACCTCTAAATGTTTCCTTTTGACACTTTTGAAACATGACATATTTCAGAGGCATAATCTGTGCATTTTTGTTTAGATGAAATATAATGCTGGGCTGGTAATATATTGTTACTTTCTCTATGTTTTAGAGCATCTAGTTCTAGAGATCACAGTGTTTGGAGTTCTTTGTTAATCAGAGAGGCATTGTGTAAATAAAAACAAATTTCCTGGGAGTGGGGACCAGCCATTGTCTACCAGCAGGCTGAGTGCGTCTTCCTCCTCCTGTTATTATAGTTTCTGTTCAGAAAGCAACACTTAAAGCTATTTAGATGGAGGGAAGTGAATAGGGATGAAGAGACCAATTAACCAATTTTTCTTGGCCTTTCCACACACATAGACACATTCTGTACAACACCCCAGTTTTGATGTATTATTTTAATTAATCCCAGTCTTTTGATTCCTGCAGAAAGAAGGTTAGCAAATGTAACAATGCTCGGGAGTTTCTTTATCGTAAAAGACACATAATTTCAAGCATTTAATAAGGTAGATTTATTCTGGGTAGTTTAGCTTGCACATTCACTCAAACAGCCCTCCCCAAAGACAACATTAAAAATGTGATTAGTTAGCTGCCATCAATAACACAAAATAGGAAAATGCTCTCTGAAGGGACAGCTTTGTGGAGGGCACTGCACAGTGTGTAGTAAAAATATATGGCCTAATAAGTTTACATTTGCAGGCTCATTTGTTAAAACTCTTGAATTTCTAATTTGTGTCGGAAAGATAAATGGATGGAGCCACAGTAAAGTGTGAGATTAATACTGATGGATGGGGATTCAGTTTTTTGCTAGCCTCTAAGTTCCACACAACCCAGTAGGCAGTTTATAGGAAAACCAAATGTAAATAAAAGGAAGGACATTATTTACTCCAGTTGAGACCAATTACCAGTTATTTTGTTTCTTTCAACTTTACAGTTAAGGAAATTTCTCTGTAATTTAATTATTATACTTCAGTAATCAAAAGGTCTACAATTCATAATTTGAGGTTTCTAAGATCGGCCTCCAGAAGCTCTGTTTTGTAAGGACCATTAAGGGTTGTCCATCTCGTTGTTTTTTCACAAAATATTTCCCCAGTCAATTGTCCCTAAAAATTGTTCTGGACACAACATGGGAAGGAGATGTGCTGAGGAAAGCCTGAAGAATGGTAGGCTTTTTCACAGCCAATGGTTTGGGAAAAGCAAAATACAATATCTGCAGCAGAAAATAAATGCAATGCCTCTTTTTGTTGTCTTGAACTGCTCCCCTTCCTCTCCCACTCAAGGCCTCAAACAGACTTTCTCCAAACAGGAGCCCCCAGCATGGAGCTTCTTAATGCCCCAGGAACTTCCTGTCTCCGCATGGCTATTGGCCATCAGATCAGTAACAGCAACAATGATCAATGGCAGAGAGGAAGGGAAATCAGTACCCCAAACAGCTTAACAAAAATCACCTGAAGTGCATGCTCAACACAAGTTCCTTTGACTGAAGCAAGGCCTTATTTCCATTTTGGAACCACGTTCTACATTCTGGGTCAACATATCACAGGATCTCCTTGGAAGGGTGGAAATCAGCAAGTGAAGTTCCTCTGCCTTCCTCTTCCGTTCACCCCCTCCCCCGTCCCCGTCTCTGTCTCTCCCTTCACCCTCCTCCCTCCTGTCCGTCTGGGCATCATTGCATACCTGAAAGCGGACTCCAGGAGGGACTCTCCAGTTGTCCCTGAGTTCCTCACTGATTCCACTTGTCTCAGCAAGTCCCAAGAGGTGGTGGACACAGAGAAAAGTGCTCTGGACATGGAAACAGGACAGTCTGAGAGATGGCTCTGGTTCTACAGCCTGAGAGCTGCGCGATTCAGACTTAGAGAACCAGCTTGTGTTTCCCAGGGGGAAGGAAAGGATAGCTCGGGGGTTTGGGATGGATATGTACACTCTGCTATATTTAGAATGGATAGCCAACAAGGACCTACTGTATGTTATGTGCCAGCCTGGATGGGAGGGGAGTCTGGGGAGAATGGATACATGTACACATATGGCTGAGTCCCTTCTCTGTTCACCTGAAACTATCATGACACAGTTTAATAACTGGTTATATCCCAATATAAAAGCTAAAATTAAAAAAAAAGAATAAAAATTACATTAAAAGAAAAACAAAAGCTGTGTGATGGGTAAGACCCCTACCTTCTTGTGTGATGGGCAAGAGGCCAAACTTTTCAGAGTCTCACTTTCCTCATCTCTAGAATGTGGACAGTATTTATCACAAAGGCTATCTATGTATGTTGTATAAATTGAATAAACATCTGGCAGTGCTTTAAAGTAGTTTAATTCCCTAGCCATCTTTAATTAGGCTGAAAAATAACTTTTAAGATGTCAACAACTATAAGGGGAAATTTAAAAAAGAATCACCACAGGTACCTGCGTGGCCGTGTCTCTAGGTGTTCGCATTCCTCAGAGAACACCTCCGGTGACAGGGCTCACAGGTGCTGGCTGACTCAGAGGGGCCGCACAGAGGGCATTCCGACGGGGTAGGAGCCGGGCCTCTGCTCCCTCCGCGTCTCTACAGCAGGAGAAGCCCAGGCTGTAGCTGTGGCCTCCAGGCCTGGACTGACCTCTCCTGACCCCCAGAAGCCATTTTTAGCCCAGAGCTCTCTGGAGAGATTTCTGAATAAGCCACGTCTGTCCATCTGGCACTATGCGGCTCAGCTCTCCAAAGAACCGTCTTCAAGCGGCGCTCCGCTAAGGCTCATGTCAGCGCTGATGGTTCTTGAGTGCTCTGCTGAGACCCGCCCTGGGAATTTGGCCTTGCCGGGTGATCTGCTGCTCCTCTAATCCGCTGAGATGGTTGGAGGAGGTGCTCACAAGTCCAGCAGTTAGCATTTGTTGAGCACCTACTATGTTTTTTAAGAAAAGATCTCTTCTCTCAGGGATGGAAGTAAGTGACTTTCAACTGTGTTTAGTAGGGGACCCAGAGTCAAACATTTGCAGCTGAGGTGGAATGTGAAGGGATGGCGGCATTGTCACCACACATTACCAGAAGTTGTGTTGTTGAAAGAGCAAAGAATCTGAATGTGCTGAAATTTTTTTATTGGGAGACATAATTCCTGGAAGAGGCAGCAATATGTGACCTGAAGATGAGAGGCTCCTGAAAGTTTTCTTTGGTGAAAGTTATATGTAGAAGACTATAGCTGAGAAATACTTTAGGAAATTCTGGGGATAGATTGAATCTGGACTTCAGGTGCCCTTACTTAGGACACCTAAGTGGAATTAGAGGAGGGAAGGGCTTCCCTAATGGCTTATGGGGTAAACACTCCGCCTGCAATGCAGGAGACACAGAAGACGTGATTCGATCCCAGATCCAGGAAGATTCCCTGGAGAAGGAAATGGCAACCCACTCCAGTATTCTTGCCTGGGAAATCCCATGGACAGAGGAGCCTGGTGGGCTATAGCCCAAAGGGTCCCAAAGAGTTGGACACGACTGAGTGACTAAGCACACAAGATGTCTCTAAATATCTCACTATATCAGTATATGGCCTTTCTCTCCCTATTTGAGTAAAAAACTCAGAGAAGAGATTCATCCCCTGTTTATGAGTCCTGGATCTAAGGTCATGAGAGGACTTTGTGTTGGTGAGTGAATCCTCTGATTAACTCTACAATAGACAGAAAAGCCTTTTCAGAGTTTCCTTAGGTGAATTTGTGGTTAAACACGAAGAAGCAGACCAATTTTGAAACTTCTAGCACTATATTCTCTTACTTAAAAATTCTGAGTGGTTCCCTATGGCCTACAAGACAAATCCAAGTTCCTTAGCTCTGAGTATGAGACCCTTTGTTATTTCCTCCTACAACTTTGCAGCCTCATCTCTTCTGTTTTCTAGCCGTGCATTCTGGCCTCAGTTCTCAGGTTCCTGAGTACACTGTTCAGATGCGGTTGCCCAGACTGAAGTGTTGCTCTCGGCCTCTGCTGGTGCCCTTGTCTGCCCCAACCTCCAAGGCTGCTCTCAAATGCTGTCTCTACTGAAGCCTGGATGAGCACCATCTTTCCCTCAGCTCCTCCCTCATGCTGTGTCTCCTGGTCCTCAGCTGTTAGCTGGAAGTTGTCTGGCTGTTGTTTCTGCACATAAACCATGAGTCCTTTAAAAAGAGGAACACTTGTCCCCAGCATGGTGTAAGAACAAAGGCACAAGGAGCCTGGAGGAGGGCCATGTTCTTAATTAGTTCTTGGGTTTTGTGACAAGACGGATAGAGGAAGGTGGTGGCTGGGAGAAGCCAGTCACTTGTGTGTTGTGGTTAAAAACATATACAGACACTTTTCAGTGTCTGTTTTGGGGGTAGGTTGGGGAGGTGGAGGGTTGGCTAAGCCAGAAAGTGAAGGCAAATTTAAGTGCTCAGGTTGACTGATGGGCACAGACGTCTGGGATAATGTTTCCCATCATTGGTCTAAAAGATTTGTAAGTTTGCAAGGGACTTTCAGATTCATTAATGAGCATCTTTGTGGCCTTTTGCTCTTTAATGTGATTTAAAAAAATACAGCTCTTCATGTTATAGCTCTCCATCTGTTATAGGAAGGCAGAGACTGTGAATGTTAGTTCGAATAAAGCATACCTCAAATGAATGTCCTTTATCTTGAGGCCACCAACTTTCACATCTGAAGTTCCATTTGATCAAACCATAAGGAGCTCCAATTCCTGTGTCAGTAATCAATAACTCAAATCTCCTCACATCCAGCAACCTGTCAGTTCCATGTTTAATCAGAATTTTCAGAAGGATTAGTTCTGTAATGAGTTCTTGTGAATTTGCTTTCAATCTTCTTTGCGCTAATGACATCCTTGCCTATGTATATCCACATTTGCCTCTCGCTGGGAGTGCATATTTGACATTTCAAAGACTACAAAATATGATCTAGAAAATAAACACTGTTGTAGTAATTTTGATGGTTGATCATCTGTTTAACGTAGTGTCGGTTAACGCTGATACTGATAATTAGGCTGACCTGATTTGTTATCAATTTTCAGTGCTGTTTAGCATCCTGAACAACAACAACAGAAAACAAACCGATATGTCAATATACACACTCCCTAGATCTTATGGCATTTTTTAAAATTTGTTTGTTTGATAGCTAAGAACCTGCTGTATAGCACAGGGAGCTTCACTCAGTACTCATTAATGACTTATAGAGGAATAGAATCTAAAAAAGACCTGAATATTCTTTGGAAGGACTGATGCTGAAGCTGAAGCTCCAATACTTTGGCCACCTGATGGGAAAAACTGACTCACTGGAAAAGACCCTGATGCTGGGAAAGGTTGAAGGCAGGAGGAGAAGAGGACGACAGAGGATGAGATGGTTGGATGGCATCACGGACTTGATGGACATGAGTTTGAGCAAGCTCTGGGAGTTGGTGAGAGAAAGGGAAGTCTGGCGTGCCACAGTCCATGGGTCACAAAGAGTCAGACCCGACTGAGTGACTGAACTGATGTGCATATGTCTAACTGGTTCACTTTGTTGTACAGCAGAAACTAACACATCATTGTAAATCAACTACTCCCATAAAAATTAATTAAAAAAAGAAAAACGTCTAGGGAGGATGAAGGATGAAGATGGAGTTCAATCTTTATGGGAAGAAGTGTCAGGTAGTTGCCAGCATATAAATATAGGTTACTTAGCTTAATTCTAGACACAAAAGGTATTTTATATTTTCAGATTTAAGGACATGATATTCCAGAAAATGAACCTATTGTTTCATTCTCTATTTCATGGTATTGGTGAGACTCCCTGCATAGAGAAAAACAAGACCTCTCTTTTAGGCTGTACTGATATATAAAAATAACCTCCTATGCAATACTGTAAATAAGGTTTTGGTAAGTTTTGTGCTTTCATCAATGTTTCAGAGAAGGCGATGGCACCCCACCCCAGTACTCTTGCCTGGAAAATCCCATGGATGGAGGAGCCTGGTGGGCTACAGTCCATGGGTTCACTAAGAGTCGGATACGACTGAGCGACTTCACTTTCCTTTTCACTTTCATGCATTGGAAGAGGAAATGGCAACCCACTCCAGTGTTCTTGCCTGGACAATCCCAGGGACGGGGGAGACTGGTGGGCTGCCATTTCTGGGGTCGCAAAGAGTCAGACACGACTGAAGTGACTTAGCAGCAGCAGCAGCAAAATGTTTAGTTATTTTTTTAACAGAATGATTTAATGTCAGACCTGGTTTTATAATTGAAGTTGTTATTCTATTTAAGATCCTGATCATGTGGAAAACTTACTCAGAACGTAGAAACTTTAATGATTACCAAACTCCCTATTTTGAAAATCAGCATATGAATCTAAGAATGTCAGATGTGATAGGACAATAGCATTAATTGAGCTAGAAAGATTCCTATATTGGAGTAGGTGAATGCAAGGTTTCAGGAGAGATGATGGGGGTAAGGCAAGAAGAAGAATTTGTTAGGTGATCTGATATATTTGATCACTTTAAAATTGTATCGAGAGGATATTGGTAGGATTTATAAGAGCGAATGAAAATAAGAAAAATTAGCGAGAGAAAAAAACAAGCAATCATTAATAACAGGAAAATAACTTTTATTGGAAAAGACATCTAATTGGAGTACATGGGTGGCGCAGTGGTAAAAATCTGCCTGTCAATTCAGGAGACAACAAGAGATGAGGGTTCAGTCCCTGATTCGGAAGATGCCCTGGAGAAGGAAATGGCAACCCACTCCAGTGTTCTTGCCTGGGAAATTTTATGGACAGAGGAGCCAGGTGGGCTCCAGTCCAAGGGGTCGCAATGAGCTGGACGTGACTGACCAGAGCACAGCATGTTGCTCAGTAGTAAAAAAAATTTATTGTTGTCAGAAAAATGTAAGCACTAAAGTTTTTAATAAACAATTATGAGATGGCTATACTGAAGGAAGATGATATAACTATACTGATGGGAACAGGTGGAAAGAGGGGAGCGAAGAAAACTATATCCTCATTTACTGCAGTAATAGGTCAGCAGATGTTTCTGAAAGTGATGAATCAATTTAAAGTTGATTAAGCCAGTTAAGGAAATAGCACTGTGAGCACATTATCTAGAAATACAGGGGCAAGGACCATAAGAAACAACACAATGGCTTGAAGGTAGTTGTCTCTGGGGAGCAGCACAGGGGTTGGGAAGAATAGGGTACAGGGCTGTGGTTTTCATCAAAAACGTTGATATTTCAATTTATGTGTATTATTTTGATAAAAATAGAAATTAATTTTATTTTCCAACTATTCCACTCCTTTCCTTAAATTCTGCTGCTGCTGCTGCTAAGTCACTTCAGTCATGTCCGACTCCGCGTGACCCCATAGACGTCAGCCCACCAGGTTCTCCTGCCCCTGGGATTCTCCAGGCAAGAAAACTGGAGTGGGTTGCCATTTCCTTCTCCAATGCATGAAAGCGAAAAAGTGAAAGTGAAGTCGCTCAGTCGTGTCCGACTCTTAGTGACCCCATGGACTGCAGCCCATCAGGCTCCTTCATCCAGGGGATTTTCCAGGCAAGAGTACTGGAGTGGGGGTGCCATTGCCTTCTCCGTCCTTAAATTCTAAATACCCATAAATTCCTCTTTATTGACACAGTACAGGAAGGCAGTTATCATATTAGCTATTGAGCAGCATGCAACACATGATTGTTGAGCTGGATTTGGGATTATCTGCCCTTCCTAGATTTCTGTCACATATGAGACTCTAAATTCATCTTTATTTTCAAAAGATGGAATTTGGTAGACACGAAAGTCTCTATGTGCCAAGTAAGTTTTCCACATGGTCAGGATCTGAAATAGAATAATAATTTCAATTTTAAAACAAGTCTGTATGATATTAATAAAACATTTAGTTTTAAAAAGTGGAATTTTAACAAAAGCAATAATGTCATATAAGCACAAAATTCACCAAACACCTCTTTGTAGAGTAGAAACTTGATTATCACAGATCTAGATGCCAAAGGGTTGAGCATTTGTCAAATGGCTGAGATCTTTCCATTTTTAATCTGATGTCTCACCTCTATGTATCCTTGGTGACTGTAGCTTCTCTGATTCAATTTACTCAGATCTCAAATGCTTTAATAAACTGTCTTAAGACAGTCTTAGGGTTAGAGAGGAATGTTTACTTGGTGCCATGTAGTAGAGACGGGTTATCTGGACAGTTCATCCATTGCACCTTTTTTCGGCCCCATGTCTAACATTCACTTGATATATACTCACTATCACCAATTAGTGAGACTTTCTGGGGCTCTGTGACTGGAAACTGTTTGCTTCTTGTTGGAAGAGATCCAGGTTACAACTCCTATGAGTCAAATAGAACACCTTCAAAAGTGTTTTATTTTCTATTCTCTTTGTCCCTATGGGTTTATGATTTTCTTTTTACTCTCTATTGTTGGTTTTGGGATTTTCTAAGAGAGTAAAAATGTGATACATATATTTAAACTGACATGTTTAAAGAGAATTTCAAACATTTAGCTTATTTAACTTCACTAGGAGCCCACTTGTATTCCGTAAGAAAATTTATAGGTATCTTCCGTATCATTGCAACAATCTTCAAAAGGAGATATGACATTTTTTACTTTGTAAACGAGGAATCTGAAGTTCAGAAGAAATGAGTAATAGGTTGAACGTCATATTATGGCTAAGTTGCTCAGACTGTGTTTGAACTTCATCATTTTCTGTGGGGCCATAGTGCCACTTTTTTCATGTAAAACAGATGTTAAGCCTTCATTTTAGCACACCTATGTGTGCTCGTCACTGGGCTGTGTCCAACTCTTTGTGACGGCATGGATCATAGCCCTCCAGGCTCCTCTGTCCATGAGATTTTCCAGGTGAGAATACTGGAGTGGGTTGCCAGTTCCTTCTCCAAGTACATCCATCAGATCAGATCAGATCAGATCAGATCAGTCGCTCAGTCGTGTCCGACTCTTTGAGTCCCCATGAACTGCAGCACGCCAGGCCTCCCTGTCCATCACCAGCTCCTGGAGTTCACTCAGACTCGCATCCATCGAGTCAGTGATGCCATCCAGCCATCTCATCCTCTGTCGTCCCCTTCTCTTCCTGCCCTCAATCCCTCCCAGCATCAGAGTCTTCTCCAATGAGTCAACTCTTCGCATGAGGTGGCCAAAATACTGGAGTTTCAGCTTTAGCATCATTCCTTCCAAAGAAATCCCAGGGCTGATCTCCTTCAGAATGGACCGGTTGGATCTCCTTGCAGTCCAAGGGACTCTCAAGAGTCTTCTCCAACACCACAGTTCAAAAGCATCAATTCTTCGGCGCTCAGCCTTCTTCACAGTCCAGCTCTCACATCCATACATGACCACAGGAAAGACCATAGCCTTGACTAGGCGAACCTTTGTTGGCAAAGTGATGTCTCTGCTTTTGAATATGCTATCTAGGTTGGTCATAACTTTCCTTCCAAGGAGTAAGCGTCTTTTAATTTCATGGCTGCAGTCACCATCTGCAGTGATTTTGGAGCCCAGAAAAATAAAGTCTGACAGGGCCCAACAATTCTCTGATTTTTTTTTTTTTTTAACTGCTTTTCTGGAGCCCTCATCCAGCTACCCTTCCACCTCTCTCCCCGCTTTCAGAGAAAAGTTGTTTGACTGGTGTCTCTTTGCTTTCTTCACTTTTCCCCTCACATGATCTCTTGAATTTTGTCAGATCAGGCTTTTGCACTTAGCACTCCATTGAAACTAATTTCATCAAGACCTTCGAGGCCTGCTGGGTGCGTTCATCTAGTCCGCTGGGCGAGTTCAGTGCTCATTTCCTCAGTTTCTCAGTTGAATTTCATGCTTAGGGTTTCTTTCTTCTTCTAGAAACACTGAATCCTCCTGGAGTTTTTCTGCTTTCATAAAGTGAAAAAAGTGAAAGTCACTCAATCGTATCTGACTCTTTGTGGCCCCATGGGCTATACAGCTCATGGAATTCTCTGGGCCAGAATACTGGAATGGGTAACCTTTCCCTTCTCCAGGGAATCTTCCCAACCCAGGGATCGAACCCAGGTCTCCCGCATCACAGGTGGATTCTTTACCAGCTCAGCTATAAGGAAAGAAGGCTCTCCTTTATAGACTCCTTTCCCAGATCTTTCTCGTCTTCCTGGCTTCTTCATACTGGAATGCTCCAGAACTCAGCCCTTGGACTTCTTTTCTTTTTTGAAATTTTATTTCTTAGATGATACAGCCATTTCTGAGGCTTTAATACATCTGTACTCTGATGATGCCAATGTTTGTTCTCCACTCAAACTTAGACTTGCATATTCAAGTACCTGCTCCACGTTTTCATTTAACTGTTTAACAGGCTTCTGAAATTTAATGTGCCCAGGAGAACTCTTTTAAAAAAATATTTTTATTTGGCTGTGTCGGGCCTTAGTTGTGGCATGTGGGTTTTGTTGCCCTGCAGCATGTGGGATCTTAGTTTCCTGACCAGGGATGGAACTCGCATTCCCTGCATGGCTGGGTGGATTCTTAGCCACTGATCCAGGCATGTCACCCCCACCAGGAGAATTCTTGATTTTCCCCTTTCACAGTCATTCTTTCCCAAGTGTCTGTGATTTTTATAAATGGCTCCTCTTCGTTGCTCAGTTGCTTAGTCATGTCTGATTCTGCAACCCCGTGGACTGCAGCACACCAGGCTTCCCTGTCCTTCACTATGTCCTGGAGCTTGCTCAAACTCATGTCCATCGAGGTGGTGATGCCGTCAAAATATTGTATGGTTCCTCTTACATACAATATTTTTCCGCACCTCTCTTTTTCTTACATTCCACATCCAATCCATTTTCAAATCCTGTTGCCTCTTTCTTTAAAACGACTTCCACAGATGACCCAAATGGCATCCCCTCTCATCTCTTTCATCGTGAACACTCTAATTCACATTGTTCTTTTCTCTTGCCTCCTCCAAGACAATAGCATTCTAATGAGTCCTCCTGCTTTCACAGTTACCTTAGTTTTGTTTATTAATTGGAGTAGTTGCTTTACAATGTTATGTTGGTTTCTGCTGTACAATGAAGTGAATTAGCTATAAGTATACCTATATCCCCTCCCTCTTGGACTCCCCCATCCGTCTAGGTCACCAAGAGCACTGAGCTGAGCTCCCTGTGCTCACAGCAGGTTTCCACTAGCTATCTCTTTTACACATAGCTTCATACAGTAGACAAAATGATATTTTAAGAATGGAAATGAGATAATGCTGTACTTTGCTTAAAAGCATTATGTTGCTATGCTCTATTTTCTTCACAGCAATCACCATCTCACCGCAAGGGGACATTATATAACTACTAATATTTGCTACTTTGATTATTTTCTTCCTTTACCCCCAGAATGTAAGTTCCATGAGGCCATGGATATCGTTGCTCCTGTTCGCCTTTACTATTCAGACTGCTGAAATAAACATACCCTAGACTGGGTGGTTTAAATAACAGAAATTGAGTTCTCACTGTTCTGGAGGCTGGAAAGTCCAGGGTCAAGGTGCAGGCAGATTTGGGGTCTGATGAGACACCTCCCTCCCTGGTTTATAGATGGCTGTCTTCTCATTATGCCCTCACATAGTAGAAGGGGTGAGGGAACTTTGTTGGATCTCTTTTGTAAGAACACTAATCCCATTCACGAGAGCTCCACTTCCATGACCTAATATCCAACCCCACCTCCTTATACCACCACGCTAGGGATGAGGCGGTTGGAGGGACATAAACATTTAGTCTGAAGTAACCGCCATATCACCAGTGTTTAGAGGAGGGCCTGATACTTAGAAGGTGCTAGGAAACATCTAATAAGTGAATGAATCAGTGAGTGATCTTGAAAGGAGCCCACTTCTAGGATCCTGTAACTGTGTTTTCCAGTGCTATTGCTTACTTCATCCTCCTGTCTTATCCTAAATAACCACTCTCCCATGGATCTCTAATATATAAAAATTTAATGTTAAGCAATTTGTTCTATTTCCCTATTCAATATATACAAATACAGTTTAGAATGCTGCATAATGGAAAAGTATATAAGAAATAGATGACTAAATTACTTACAATATAGCTATGGTAGATTTTTCTGGAAAATAACCTTCATTTATGAACAGAACTCTGTTGTAGCATTTTTAGGGGGGAATAAATTTGAGTTATTTCAACTTAGAGGAAACTTCCTTTGAACGTGAGCTATGGTAAAGATTTAGGTGCCTTTCTGTGCCTTGCACTGTGTGTGCACTGTGTGAGTGTGTGTGTGTGTGTACATGTGTTTGAGAAGCTGGGGCAGTTAGCCAGGGGAAGGCCTGACCCACATAGCATGTGCTTAATCTAAATTTTCTGATAATTTTCTGATAAAGAAAAATGCTTGGCTACCTAATGCCCTTCATTTCAAACAGAGAACATGATGATTGTTAGAACATTATCAGAGGCAAACACAAAGTATTATTCACGACCCAGTTGACTTAGGCACAAAGTGGGCTTGCTACTCCTGTGTGACGCTTTTCCCTCGTTTTCTTGGAAGTGTTTGTGCAGTGAGTTTTTTTTCCCACATATTTATAACACAATGATGAGTCCTCTACAGACAGGAGTCTATCAGTTTAACTTAAGAGCATATGGCAATTTACATACAAACTGCTTTATGTTTGGAATAATAAAAATGTCAGTACAAACAGGAAATGTTAAACATGGTGATATTTTTATACCGGGTGAATTTATTGTCCCATTTAAAATTAAAGTTATAAAGGAGTGTGATTGATGCCGCAGAGTGTAGTTGCCAAAGAGACTAGGCAACGCTGCTGGAATCATACCTTCTCTCTTAGGCTGAGTGCTGTTTTATTGGTAAATCTTCTGACTGCTGCAATGCTCTCTTTCATCTTATAATCCCATATTAAGCTTACCCAGAAAGCATAAAGAATGTTTTGGTTGTATTGACTTGTGCGTAAACAAGTTTCCTTCGCCGCCTTCCTCACAGGAATGGTAGTGAAATATGGGTCAGTTCCCCCATTCTGGTTGCTTCCCTCTGCGGAGTTGATTATGGTTTGGTGCTCCTGAGGTCCTGAGAGAGAGAAAAGGCTGGTTTTCAGATAATTTTCCCAGGTTATACAAGAGTACAAGGTCTGTAGTGAGCGAAAAAGGAAGAGACTTACACTGGCCTCTTCAAATGGAATAAAATAGACAAGGCCAGAAAGGCTACTCAGAAAGGAGACAGTTCTGAACAAAGGACGTGCCAGACAGACAGTAAATCTTGTATGATTTACTCAAGGCTCGTGTTTTTATTCCCTCTAAATTTTGAAGGAGGTGAAAGATGTGTGTGAACACCTAGGAGTATATATAAAAACAAATGTGTGCATAAAATTTTGTATCTAAACCATCTGAAATAACTCAAGCCTGTCAGTTGGATTCCCTTGAAAAAAGAATTGGTGGAGAGAAATTCTTTAAAGTAGTTACAGGCTCTTTGGGGATCAGAGAGTGAATTTTGACTTGAGTTTAGAGACTACATTAATATGAGCGGTACAAAGATCTAGGAAACATATCCCAGCCATAAAAAAAAAAAAAAAAAGATAAAACCAGGAAAATGGAAATTTTGCATCAACTCAAAACTTGAACAAGGATCAACAGGGAGTCATTCTTCTGAGCTTTTCAAGCACAGAGGTGTCTGCAGCTCTTTCTTGACGAAATGCTGGGCTGGGAGGTAAATCATGGGCATTTCATGCCTTTGGAGCTAGGACTAGACAGATAGGTGTCTGGTCCTTCGGGCACTCATTATAAATAATGTTCTCTGGGACCGGCTCAGTACTTAGGTCTTGGCAATTACTCACATGTATTCCATCCCTCACAGCCCAACTGTGGGGATTTCAGAGTCTGGACCTCATTGCCAGAAGATTCTTTAGGTTGCATTCGAGGGGTGAATTTCTTCCAGCAGCCTTTACTCTTGTTTATAGGCTTTTTGCCAATGTAAGGCAGAAGAGGTAGGGACAGGCCATCTCAAACCAAAAGTCCTTCCTGTTTATGATGTTTTCTAAAACTGTCTTCCAGAACATTCTTTAAGGAAGCACAGGAGCATCTCTTACCTCAGTAGAGTCAAGACAGCTAGTTTTCATCTCCCCAGTTATTATACAAGGTAATGTTGTTGTTGTTACCATTTGAAAGAGGAGAAAAGAAAACTAAGAGACATTGAGTAATTTATCATTGTTGCTTACTAGAGTGTGGAGCCAGGAATTAAGTTGTCCCCAAACGGAAGCATTCATGTCAACATTATGCTCAGTAAGTACTTGCGAAATACATTGATAAATAAGTGGGATAATTTCAAGTCCACTATTGGTAGCGTGTAAGTAACATTTTGCTTTTGCTCAGTATTAGAAGCATCTTCAGAACTTATACAGTCATTCATTATCCCCAAGCATATTGCTGATAATAAATCACACTCATTCATAATAAGCCAGCACTTTAAAATTAGAAAGACACTTTACAAATAGAGAAAGTTTATCTATATCATATATGTAGTTCTTACAAGAATCATGTGAGGTAAGTAAACATTGTTGTCTCTATTTTATAAAACAATGCAGGTACATGACTTGCCAACATCTGTCCACTACCAATTTTTTTTTTTTTTTTTTTACCAATTAGAAGTCAAGATCTTTTTCTTTAAATTTTATTAAAAATTTTTTTAAATTTTATATTGGAGTATAGCTTATTAACAGTGTTAATTAACAATGTAATAGTTAATAATTAACAATGCAATAGTTTTAGGTGGACCGCAAAGGGACTCAACCATATATTTACAAGTATCCATCCTCCTCCAAACTCCCCTCCCATCCAGACTGTCATGTAACATTGAGCAGAGTTCCATGTCCTATACAAGTAGGACCTTGTTGCTTATCCATTTTAAATGTGTACATTTAAATGTAGCGTGTACATGTCGATCTCAAACTCCCTAACTATCCCATCCCCCCATCACTCCCCACTTGAAGTCAGGATCTTTTCATTTAAACCTCCTCTTCTTCCTCCTCCCACTTTTGTCTCCCTCTTTCCCACAGTTCAGTCCAGTCACTCAGTCGTGTCTGACTCTTTTCGACCCCGTGGACTGCAGCACACCTGGCCTCCCTGTCCATCACCAACTCCCAGACCTTACTCAAACTTGTGTCCATTGAGTCGGTGATGTCATCCAACCATCTCATCCTCTGTTTTCCCCTTCTCCTCCCTCCTTCAATCTTTCCCAGAATCAGGGTCTTTTCAAATGAGTCAGTTCTTTGCATCAGGTGACCAAAGTATTGGAGGTTCAGCCTTAGCATCAGTCTTTTCAATGAATATTCAGGACTGATTTCCTTTAGCATTGACTGGTTGGATCTCCTTGCAGTCCAAGGGACTCTCAAGAGTCTTCTCCAACACCATAATTCAAAAGCATCAATTCTTCGGTGCTCAGCTTTCTTTATAGTCCAACTCTCACATCCATACATGAAGACTGGAAAAACCATAGCTTTGATTAGATGGACCTTTGTTGGCAAAGTAATGTCTCTGCTTTTTAATATGTTGTCTAGATAATCATAGCTTTTCTTCCAAGGAACAAGAATCTTTTAATTGCTGATTTGGAACCAGCCTGTTGTTGCATGTTCAGTTCTAACTGTTGCTTCCTGACCTGCATACAGATTGCTCAGGAGGCAGGTCAGGTAGTCTGGTATTCCCAACTCTTTAAGAATTTTCCACAGTTTCTTGTGATCCACCTGCATACAGAAATATCAATAACCTCAGATATGCAGATGACATCACCCTTACGGCAGAAAGTGAAGAGGAACTAAAAAGCCTCTTGATGAAAGTGAAAGTGGAGAGTGAAAAGGTTGGCTTAAAGCTCAGCATTCAGAAAATGAAGATCATGGCATCTGGTCCCATCACTACATGGGAAATAGATGGAGAAACAGTGGAAACAGTGTCAGAATTTATTTTTCTGGGCTCCAAAATCACTGCAGATGGTGACTGCAGCCATGAAATTAAAAGACACTTACTCCTTGGAAGGAAAGTTATGACCAACCTAGATAGCATATTCAAAAGCAAAGACATTACTTTGCCAACAAAGGTTCGCCTAGTCAAGGCTATGGTCTTTCCTGTGGTCATGTATGGATGTGAGAGCTGGACTGTGAAGAAGGCTGAGCGTTGAAGAATTGATGCTTTTGAACTGTGGTGTTGGAGAAGACTCTTGAGAGTCGCTTGGACTGCAAGGAGATCCAACCAGTCCATTCTGAAGGAGATCAGCCCTGGGATTTCTTTGGAAGGAATGATGCTAAAGCTGAAACTCCAGTATTTTGGCCACCTCACGCAAAGAGTTGACTCATTGGAGAAGACTCTGATGCTGGGAGAGATTGGGGACAGGAGGAGAAGGGGACGACAGAGGATGAGATGGCTGGATGGCATCACTGACTTGATGGATGTGAGTCTGAGTGACCTCCGGGAGTTGGTGATGGACAGGGAGGCCTGGCGTGCTGCAGTTCATGGGGTCGCAAAGAGTCGGACATGACTGAGTGACTGATCTGATCTGATCTGATCTGATCTTGTGATCCACACAGTCAAAGGCTTTGGCATAGTCAATAAAGCAGAAATAGATGTTTTTCTGGAACTCTCTTGCTTTTTCCATGATCCAGTGGATGTTGGCAATTTGATCTCTGGTTCCTCTGCCTTTTCTAAAACCAGCTTGAACATCTGGAAGTTCACGGTTCATGTACTCTTGAAGCCTGGCTTGGAGAATTTTGAGCATTACTTTGCTAGCGTGTGAGATGAGTGCAATTGTGCAGTAGTTTGAACGTTCTTTGGCATTGCCTTTCTTTGGGATTGGAATGAAAACTGACCTTTTCCAGTCCTGTGGCCACTGCTGAGTTTTCCAAATTTGCTGGCATATTTAGTGCAGTACTTTCACAGCATCATCTTTCAGGATTTGAAATAGCTCAACTGGAATTCCATCACCTCCACTAGCTTTGTTCCTAGTGATGCTTTCTAAGGCCTACTGGGCTTTGCATTCCAGGATGTCTGGCTCTAGGTGAGTGATCACACCATCTTGGTTATCTGAGTTATGAACATCTTTTTTGTATAGTTCTTCTTGGCACCTCTTCTTAATACGTTCTGCTTCTGTTAGGTCCATACAATTTCTGTCCTTTACTGAGCCCATCTTTGCATGAAATGTTCCCTTGGTATCTCTAATTTTCTTGAGGAGATTTCTAGTCTATCCCATTCTATTGTTTTCCTCTATTTCTTTGCATTGATCACTGAGGAAGGCTTTCTTATCTCTCCTTGCTATTCTTTAGAACTCTGCATTCAAATGGGTATACCTTTCCTTTTCTCCTTTGCCTTTCACATCTTTTCTTTTCTCAGCTATTTGGCCTCAGACAGCCATTTTGCCTTTTTGCATTTCTTTTTCTTGGGGATGGTCTTGATCACTATCTCCTGTATAATGTCATGAACCTCCGTCCATAGTTCATCAGGCACTCTGTCTATCAGATCTAATCCCCTGAATCTGTTTGTCACTTCCACTGTATAATCATAAAGGAATTTGATTTATGTCATACCTGAATGGTCTAGTAAAATTAAATTTGGGGGGGCTCCAAAATCACTGCAGATGGTGATTGCAGCCATGAAATTCCCAATGTTACAGGTTGCTTAATTCCATATTAGGGATATAGTTGAGAGGCTGTATAAAATGCATTCATGACTATCCTTTAATACAACATAGCACAACAGAAAAGAATTTTTCCATTGGTGCCTCTTCCCTATTCATCTTAAAATGACCAGATTATGTCTGCATGTGTGACATCCCCAGGAGCTGCAGGGCAGGAAGTGAGCAGCATAAGCTGTGGGGCTGAGGCAAGGTGCTGTAAGGTAGTTTATTTGTGAAGCTGGTTGAGGAGCACAATGGGATGGTCACTGCAGCAGTAGTTGAAATAAGAGACAGGAAGGGCAGGAGACTCTGAAGTTAAATATAAGCTAAATTCAAAGCAGACAAAGTGACTAATAATCAAACAAAAGTAAATGAATTAAATATCCAAAAAAGAAGCATTAAAATGGAACAAATAGAAATAAAAAGATTGTAGCAGTAAGTCCAACTACACCAATAATACAATAAAGAAAAATAGGTTAAATGGACTAGTTAAAGATGGAGATGATCAGGTTAGGTTAAAATATTTTAGTTTCCATCTAATATATAAAGGCATGCTACTGCTACTGCTAAGTCACTTCAGTCGTGTCCGACTCTGTGCGACCCCGTAGACGGCAGCCCATCAGGCTCCCCCGTCCCTGGGATTCTCCAGGCAAGAACACTGGAGTGGGTTGCCATTTCCTTCTCCAATGCATAAAAGTGAAAAGTGAGAGTGAAGTCGCTCAGTCGTGTCCGACTCTTTGCAACCCCATGGACTGCAGCCTACCAAGCTCCGCCATCCATGGGATTTTCCAGGCAAGAGTACTGGAGTGGGGTGCCATTGCCTTCTCCATATAAAGGCATGGAATGGGTTAAAGGATATAAGACAACATACCAAGAAAGTGTCAAGTGAAACATGGATAAATTATCAGGCAAAAGAGACTTGAAGACAAAAAGCTCTACTATTAGAAATGTAGAGGATCACTAAATAATTATAAAATACTGAAATTACCAGGAAGATACAGCAACTCTCAACTTGTATGCCTCTAATAACATATTTTAAACATGTAAGAGAAAAATTTATAGAACCAGAGGAAGATAAGTCCACCAGAAATGGTGAAAAACTTATGACACCTGTCTCATTGTCATATCCAAGATAAAAATATTTAATGAAAATACAGAAATTTGCACAACACAGTAAACAAATTTAGTCTAATATAACTCTGCATCAAACTCTTAAGGTATCCACATTCTTGTTAAACATACATATAACATTTATAAAAAATGATCATGAACTGGATTAAAAAGTGAGTCTAAACAAATTTTTAAAAATCAATATAATACATACTGACATATAACCTACCTTTCCCAGATCCTCAGAAGTTCTGGAGTTTTCTGGTGAATGCTGGAGCAGCAATAACTTTGTGGGTTAACTCCATGTGGAAAGATTGGTAAGTCTACAAGCAGGTCAACAATCTTTGAATGGTGTGTTGGAAAGGAGGATGAATAGGCTTTGTTGCAAACTGAATTATGAAGTGACAAACTACTTCCAATGATGTCTTGATAGAAAGACACTTATTTTGCAGAGGATGCAAAGAAACCAGCAGCTAGACAAGAGCTAGAATCACTTCAGCTCGTCACCAACTTCTAGTAAGCATAGTTACAGGAAATTTAGCTGAACCGAGGTGGAAAGATGTTTAGTTTATTAGAGAAGAATGAAAAATTTTTTGGTGTTGAACTATGTCAGAGGAGGTCAGATTATATGAGTTAATGTGAAACTAACCAACTCTGCAGTGGCTGTTTCATGCTGTGTCTACAGTTTAAGGCCATTTCTTCCAGGTGGTATATGCTACATGTACAGTCACATACAATTTTAATTTTCTGGATAATATCCTCATTTTGGTTCTTTCCCTACCTTTTATTGTTGCCCAATCTATATAGTTGATGGCAGTCCTCTAATTCTTATTTCTTTACATTTGAATTATTAATCTAGGTGAGATGAAATTGGATGGACACATGTACATGTCACAGACCTCCCTTGATTTTTCTTCCTTTAAGGATGGTTGATCATTCTGGAGGCAGGGAATATATTAAGTGCTAGTTGGGCACTAAAGTTTACTATGGACATTACCTATTAAGTATCTCTAAAGGAAATAATAAAATAGCAGCTTTTTAGAGCCCATTTGTGACTCATAAAATATGGGTTAAAATCTCCCATTTTATTACACTTTTACTTCTGTAATTATTACTGTAAGTGATGGAATAGTGCAGGGCAATCAAGAAATCAACTCTCTCAATTCCTGCACTATTTCATAGCCAATCTATGAAAGTCTAAAGAACAACCTGATGAATAAGAAATAAACAGATCAAATGGAAAGGAGACACAAACAAAAATCAAACTCTCAACAAAGAGAAGCAATCAAAATAATGCTGAAATAATAGATCTGCAGAACTCCTGAGCCCATACAAACCTGTTCATTCCCTGCTTCAACACTCAAGGGAGACCCCATGAGATCTGTCTCCACACTTTAACTTGCCCATTCAGTCAATGGGGCATAATAATTGTACATGATGAATTTAGTGTTTTTGAAGAGGAGCTCATTGAGCTGATGTATATAAATATATTAGCATCAGTTCTGACAGTAAATGATTAATAATTTTTTGATTATTATTAATATCATTGATAATGATAATTGTCTTCTTATACATGGCCCATTAGATTGTATATGGTATGTGTGATGTGATATTTATGAAGCTATTTTACCAGTAGCCTATTTTTTTCCCACTCTGATATGTGCTTCAACTAGCAGACACCATTGACTTATAGTCAAAGCCTATTCTCAGTTTCATTAGGTGAGGATAGGAAGGTTATAAATCTAGCTGTTAGTGTTTACAAATGCTACAAATGCTATCTTCAAAGCACTGCTCTTTTGGTGATAGGAATAAGCCAGGGTCCTTGGTTTGAAGAATTTATGGTATAATAGAGGACACAGATCCGAACACTGACATACGAGAGAGCACCAGGAAAGGGTTGCAAGCGTGAGGGGAAATGCTGTACATGGACTAGGATTCAAATTTAAATTAAACCAATATTTAACTTAATAAGCTACTGGATTTCAGGCATTTTCTCAGAATTCACCATGGTTTGAATCAATCACCCACCCAATTAGCTCTAAATTGGAACATTGAAAAGAAGTGTTAGATACTCAGTTGTGTCTGACTCTTTGACTCCATGAACTGTGGCCCGCCAGGCTCCTCTGCCCATGGACTTTTCCAGACAAGAATACTGGAGTGGGTTGCCATACCCTTCTCCAGGGGACCTTACTGACCCAGGGAGGGAACCTGGGTCTCCTGCACTGAAGGCAGACTCTCTACCATCTGAGCCACCAGGGAAGCCAAATTGGAATATTAGTTATTGTGATATGCAGTAATCATTTAAAAACCCTTGTGTGACAGTGTTATTTAAGGTACTACTGTCTGTGTTTGACACCAGGAGAAAAGATAAAAGTTTTTTTTTTTTTTTTTATCATGCCCCCATTTCCCAGAGTCAAGAGATCCATGGGCTAGTGAAAAATGACCACAGTGTATTAGTAGATATATTACTATGTTAAGTGATAAATTCTGTAATTGAGGAATGAAGCAGTGTTGTGTGTATGGTTTTCCTTGAATTAGCTTTAGTTTGTCTCTGGGAAAAATGAAGTTTGTGAAATATTCACAACATTGTTTATGCCCCTCAGTGTGCTGGGTGCGTCTGTATCCTTGATTTTCTATTCTACACAGTCCAGGCTCCTACCCAAAATATCATGCCCATGGCACAGGCTCTCTTTTTGTCATCTAATGCACCCCAAAGAAGAATTTTAATAGGGATATATTGCAGAAACAACTATTAATGTACAAAATGAAGAGTGAGTGTTCATGATAGAAGTCTGGGATGCCTGCCTGGGGGCTCTATCCACCCACCATAAAGAGTTGGTGTCAGATGGTGAAAAAGACTGGACCTTGCATCCACTGGACAGACCTGAGTTGTAATTCTTGCTCCAGCATATACTGGCAATCTTGGCAAGTTACTCAGCCTCCTGGAGTCTGTTTCTTTAATATTAAAAGAGGATAGAAATCTATTTCAGAGAGCCATTGTGCAAATCAAATGAGATCATTTGGGTCCTTGTTGATCCTTCCAAGGGTTGGCTTTTACACTGAAGGAGACTGGAAGTGTTGAGAAGTTCTCATGGAAAAGAGCACATAATCTGACTTGTATTTAAAACAAATCTCTCAAAAAGGATGGATAAGGTGGTAAAGCAAATATAATCAAATATTAATGGCGAACTGAGGTTGTGAATGTAAGTGTTCACTGTAAATTTTTTTCCTTGCTGTATGTTTGAAATTTTCTATAATAAAATGTTGAGGAGAAAATATTCATTCTGGTTGATGGTCTGAGAAGAGACTGAAGGTGTCAAAGGCAGAGAAGGGGACCAGTTGGAGGCTCCTACAATCACCAGAGACATCATTTTGCTAACAGAGGTCCATATGGTCAAAGTATGGTTTTTCCAGTAATCATATACAGATGTGACAGTTGGACCATAAAGAAGGCTGAGCACTGAAAAATTGATCTTTTTTGAACTGTGATGCAGGAGAAGACTCTTAAGAGTCCCTTGGACTTGCAAGGGGATCAATCCTAAAGGAAGTCAACCCTGCATATTCATTGGAAGGACTGATGTTGAAACTGAAGCTCCAATACTCTGGCCACCTGATTAGAAGAGCCAACTCAAGACCCTGATGCTGGGCAAGGTTGAAGACAAAAGGAGAAGGGGCGGCAGAGAATGAGATAGTTAGGTGACATCACTGACTCAATGGACATGAGTTTGAGCAAGCTCCAGGAGATGGTGAAGGACAGGGAAGCCCAGTATGCTGCAGTCCATGGGGTCACAAAGAGTTGGACGTGACTTAGTGACTGAACAGTAACAGTAACAGTCACCAGGGGCAAAGGTGGTAGCTTGGAGAAAAACTGGTGGCAGCAGGAGTGAAAACAAGGTTTGGAGTCTCGATACAGTTTGAAGGCAAAGAGATGAGAGATAAGCAGCAGATTGGCTGTAGGGAGTGAGAAAGAGGGGAATCAAACTGAAGCCAAGTTCTCTGGCCTGAGTGAATATTCAGATTTAGTTACCTGGACCAGACAACTGCCAGGCTGCAGGATGCCATGCCTTAATTTCAGATGGGCCCTTATCACTGAACATGCGTGTGTGCTAAATCACTTTGGCCATGGACTCCTCTGTTCCACTAGGCTCCTCTGTTCATGGGATTCTACAGGCAAGAAGACTGGAGTGGGTTGCTGTGCCCTTCTCCAGGGGATCTTCCCGATCCAGGGATGGAACCTCACGTCTCTTGTGCTTCCTGCATTGCCAAGAGGATTCTTTACCACTGGCACCACCTGGCAAGCCCTCACAGTACAGCAGGTGATTTTTTTTCTTTTTGTCCTTTTTTCCCAAGGACCTTTTTTGTCTTTTCCAGGACCAGTCACCCTATGTGCTCTTTTCCAGCCTAAAATACTCATGGTGCTCATTGCTTGCCACTATCCAGGCCCTGGTAATACTGCAGATCAGAAACAGCACTGAACTTGGGGTCAGAAGACCATGAGTGGTACTGTGAGGACTGAGCTAACATGTGAGCGAGCAGATAACATGAAAAGCTTGTACACAGTAACTCTTGCTCGAAAGAGCTTTCTTTTCCTCACACACCCCATTGAAATTTATTGGTTTTGTATCTTCTTACAAGGAAGGTCTTTGATTTACCCTTCCATGGGATTCCTGGAGATCTACCACAACATTCTCAAGTGTCCAGTGCTGACATGGGAGCTGGGGTATGTGAATTCCAACTTGCTTCTTCTCATCATGAGCTAAGTGACTTTCACAAGTTTCTCCGAATTTTGGTGATTAACTGATATTCTCTAAGGTTCTTCTCTTCTGATAATGCTATTAGAGGTATTACCCACAGAAATCTCCTTTAATTTTCACAGTGACCCTTGGTGTAGATATGCTCTGATTCTGGAGACAATAGTCTCATCTCTTGGGTCTAATCCATTTTGGCTTCTAACTGGAAGATTTTCAGTGCAGTTTATGTCTGAGATTTATTGATGCATTTATTTGGCAGAAATTTATCCAACTCAGGCCCTGAGTGAGCAGGGAGGGTGGGACTTTTTGGAGCCCCTCAAAACCATGCTCATCCAGCTGTTCTCTGGGACTTCCCAAGAAGAGTCACTCATGGCAGCCAGACTGTGAAGATACAGCAAAGCGTCCTTGGGTAGGACTTAGAAAGCACTGGCAATGGACTCTGACACAAGAGAAAACTGAGGGAAAACCAAAAGCAGTAAAGTCATTGATCCTTAAAGAGTTTTCCTTGGAGCTGGCTGGAACTTCAGTCATGGGAGCCCTGGCTGAAAATGGTACCTCTGAAACAGATGAAAGTTATCTCTTCTGAAGATCTGAAGACATTTTAAAATTATTACAATCTTTGAAAACTGCAGAACTTTCTAGTTGGGATGAAGGGAAAGGGTCCAGATGAGTGCTTATGGCTGATAAGGTATCCAACCAGGCATGTTTTAAGGTATCTTTGCCATGTTTTTCCATACCACTTTTATACTCTCCTTTTTAAAAACAGTTATTTATTTATTTTGGGCTTCCCTGGTGGCTCAGATGGTAAAGAATCTGCCTCCAATGCAGGAGACCTAGGTTCACTCCCTGGGTCGGGAAGATCCCCTGGAGAAGGGAATGGCAAATATAATACTATTTTACAGTATTATATTACTGTTATAATACTATGCTAATAATGATATTGGTAATTAAGACACCAGAAGCACCAAAGCAAAAGTAAATTCCTCAAAGTAAAGAACAATAAAACATTTTAAAATTAATATTTTTATATGACTGACTTTTTTCCACAACTGAGTGACATTATTTTTATAGCTTTACTGAGCTATAATTGATATACAATAAACTGCACATATTTAAAATGTAGACTTTGCTGAGTTTTGATATATGTGTACACCCACAAAGCAGTCACCATGGTAAAGATAAATGAGTGTATCTACAACCTTGTACGTTTCCTCGTGTCTTTTTGTAATCATTCCCTTCTCTCTTCTCCAACCTCCTTCCAATCCCTGGGAAACTCTTCGTCTGCTTTGTGGCACTATAGTTTCATTTGTGTGTTATAGGATATTATGTAAATGAAATAATATGATGTATACTCTTTTTTGATCTGGCTTCTTTCAGCATAAATATTTTGAGTTCATCCATATCATTCTATGTAGCAATAGCTTATTCTTTCTAACTTCTGAGAAAATTCATTTCTTTTTATTGCTGAGTAGTAATCTCTTGTATGGATATAATGGAACTTATCTGTTCTTCAGTTGGATGGACATTTTGTTTGTTTCCAGTTTTGGTTAATACAGATAAAGTTGCTATGAATACTTCTTTATGAGTTATTATGTGGATATAGGCTTTCATTTCTCTTAGGTAAATGCCTAAGAACAGAATTGCTGGGTTGTATGGTAGGTCATGTATGGATGTGAGAGTTGGACTGTGAAGAAGGCTGAGTGCCAAAGAATTGATGCTCTTGAACTGTGGTGTTGGAGAAGACTCTTGAGAGTCCCTTGGACTGCAAGGAGATCCAACCAGTCCATTCTAAAGGAGATCGGCCCTGGGATTTCTTTAGAAGGAATGATGCTAAAGCTGAAGCTCCAGTACTTTGGCCACTTCATGCGAAGAGTTGACTCATTGGAAAAGACTCTGATGCTGGGAGGGATTGGGGGCAAGAGGAGAAGGGGACAAAGGAGGATGAGATGGCTGGATGGCATCACTGACTCAATGGACGTGAGTCTGAGTGAACTCTGGGAGTTGGTGATGGACAGGGAGGCCTGGCGTGCTGCGATTCATGGGGTCGCAGAGTCGGACACGACTGAGCGACTGATCTGATCTGATAGTAGGTTATGTTTAACTTTTAAAACTGTCAAACTATTTTCCAAATTGATTGTACAATTTTATATCCACTCCAAGAGTAAACAGAAGTTCCAGTAACTCATCCTCACCAACACTTGGTATGAAGAGTCTTTTTTAGCCATTTTAATAGCAATGCAGTGAGATTTCATTGTGGTTTTAATGTATATTTTACTAATGGCTAATATTGGTCATCTTTTGATGTGCTTATTTGTCATCTGTATACCTCTTTTGATCATATACCTGTTCAAACTTTTTACCCATTTAAAAAACTAAGTTGTCTTCTGATTGAACAGCAAAAATTCTTCATATAATCTAGATTCATTTTTTTCCATATATACATTTGCAAAAGTTTACTCCGTCTGAAGTTTACCCTTCATTTTTTATAATAATATCTTTTGAAGAACAACATTTTCATTTTGATCGCATCAATTTATTATTTTATCTCATAGCTTGTCATTTCTTTGTGTCTTATTTAGCTAGGATCACTAAAATTTTTTCTAGCATTTTTGTAATTTTAACCATTACATTTAGGTCTATGGTTCATTTTGAATTAAGTTTTGTACTGCAAATCATTGCTTAGAAATTAAAAAAAAAAACTTAAATAAATGAATCAGAAGACTTAGTATTATTAAGGTGTCAATTCTCCTCCAATAGATCCCAAGAAGTATCCCAGCAGCCTTTTGTGGGTTTTTTGGGTAAAAATCAATAAGCTGATTTCAAGATCTAGATGGAAAGGACCTAGTGTAGCCAAAACAACTTAAAAAAGAACAAAGTTGAATGACTTACACTACCTTATATCAAGACATATTGTAAAGCTATAGTAAGTAATCAAGAAAATGGGCAATTGATACATAGATGAGCAAATACATCAATGGAACAGAATACAGAGTACAGAAATTAACCCCCACACACATGGTCAGTTGATTTTCAACAAATGTGCTAAGGCGATTTAATGGGGAAAAAGATAATATTTTCAACAAATGATGCTGGAACAATTGGATACTTGTATACAGTGAAATGGGCTTCCCTGGTGGCTCAGACGGTAAAGCGTCTGCCCACAGTGCGGGAGACTTGGGTTCGATCCTTGGGTTGGGAAGATTCCCTAGAGAAGGCAATGGCAACCCACCCCAGTACTCTTGACTGGAAAATTCCATGGACTGAGGAGCCTGGTAGCCTACAGTCCATGGGATCACGAAGAGTCGGACATGACTGAGCAACTTCACGTTCACGTTCATAGAGTGAAATGAACCTAAACCTGACAGATGTATTAATGAATCGTTATAGGGAAGCTAATAAATTGTCATGGCTTGAATAGGCTTTTTCAGATAAAAAATAAGTGATTAGAAATAAATGGTTTAATTTAAAATGTTTAAAAATTTGAATTCTCACCAGCCAACTGAAGAAAATTCATATAAATGATCATATAAATTGTAATTGATATTGACAAATACAATTCATCAGCCTCTTGTTTGCCTTCTATACAAATATGGATAAACATTCAATACAATTCCAACATACAGAAAATTAAAACAGCCAAATAGAGTCATGTTCTCCATCATCCTGTCTACACAGGCCAACCAATTTATCATTAAATAAATTGGTTGTTTATTAAAAGTTTTAAAAGGTTGGATAAAAGGCAAGATGAGGTTGTTGTGAAAATCGCTTGCTGGATCAGTAAAGTGAATTTTTGTATGTCACTGGGTTTGCCTCTTTTGTGTACAGATGGAGCCTGTAGTAGCAAACACAAAAGTGAGAAATGAAGGTGAGAGATTTATCAGTTGAAAAAAATTTTATTTGTGATGAATTCTCTCAATACTATTTATATAACTGTCCCTTCTCTGACTGTTAATTGGTGTCTCATAGCAAAATAATAATTTAAAAAACCACTTGTTTTCTTTCTGTAAGTTTTTTCCCGTTTAAACCACATGCAGATTTAGAGTCCTTGCTACTTCCCATGCCAGTAGATGGCATTCTTATTCTTGTTTTTATTTTAATACAGTTAGCTTCATGATAAATGTAATGCTCTGGGCTGGACTTAATTTGGTTCTGGTTCTACAGTCCGTGCTCAGGATGAACAGTTTCTAATGCACATGGAAAGAAGAGGAACACACACAAGAGATGAATAAAACCGTGGTGCTTGGAAAATTGAGATGTGTCCAAAAACTTGTAGCTTCTTTATTTTTCACGTTGCTGAGTGGTGTCAGGTGTGAAGAGTTTTTGGTTAAGGGAAGACTGAAACTTGGCCATCCAGACTATCCACATCGCTGCGGGCAACAGATTCTTGTAGGTTAACTCTGCCACTTCTGGGTGACGGCTCAGGCTCTCAGGCGGTCTCTGTTCCTTGTTCCCCTATGCGCAGCAGCTTCTGGGCATCAGGGAACATTGACCTGTGGTAACAGGACTGGGGCTTGTGCCTGCACGCAGACTGCTTTCCCTGTCCACCTAGTGGCTTGGTCTTGATGACTCTACTGCTGTGATGAATTTCCTCGGTGCAGTCAGAGTTGTGCCCTGCCCCCAGCTCTGCAGGTGCTGCCATCTGCTGATGTCAGCCACAGCCTCCCTCTGGCCCTGGCTTCAGCCATCTGACCCACAGCCTCTGCTTCAGGGTCACTGTACCCTGGGTAGGGGAACCTGTGCTTCACCTTCTCACTTGTTGCTCCAGGCTGTGATACAATTCCCTCATGAAAGCATCTGTGAATACCTGCATCCCTTCTATACCCTTCACACGGAGCAACCGGAATCTCAGGGCTACTCTTTCTGGCCTATGTGCCCCACTGTCATTTCTCTTCACTTCAATTCTTCTGTGATTACCATGTTCAGTTGTTGCTCAGCTGCTCAGTTGTGTCCAACTCTTTGCGACCCCATGGACTGCAGCACGCCAGCTTTCCCTGTCCTTCACTACCTCCTGGAGTTTGCTCAAACTCATGTCCATTGAGCTGATGATGCCATCCAAACGTCTCATCCTGTCACCCCATTCTCCTCCTGCCTGCAATCTTTCCCAGCATCAGGGTCTTGGTTAAGGGCATAGTATAAAGTGGCATCTCCCCGGGTTCCAAAGGGAAAAATAGGTCCAGAGGCCCCTGCCTTTAGCTTAATTTTTCCATCTCTCTAGGATATATTCTGGAGAAGGCAATGGCAACCTACCCCAGTACTCTTGCCTGGAAAATCCCATGGACAGAGGAGCCTGGTGGGCTGTAGTCCATGGGGTTAAGAGTCAGACACGACTGAGCGACTTTACTTGCATTTTCCACTTTCATGCATTGGAGACAGAAATGGCAACCCACTCCAGTGTTCTTGCCTGGAGAATCCCGGGGACAGGGGATCCTGGAGGGTTGCCATCTATGGGGTTGCACAGAGTCGGATACGACTGAAGCGACTTAGAAGCAGCAGCAGCAGGATATATTCACTAGGTCTTCAGGAGCCAGTCCATGCTTCTCCTCCCACTTTCTCCCTTCAAAGTTTTGTTCCCAGAAAGCAGACCAAATTTTGCCTATTCCCAGAAAGTGTGATTCTTCCTATTCATGTTTGTTAAAAACTACCCTTAATTTTTTTTTTCTTATCGTACAGATTATCTTTGCCCTAGATCAGTGATCTAGGCTCGACAGTGTCATATCCAATGCTTCTTTTTTATATAACAAATAAATATCTTCTTGACTATAAGTATTAAAACACCTTTTTATAAAGAAAAACATAAGAGGAAAGTAATTTGTTTTAAAATGATGTTTACCTATATATATAGAATCATCATGAATTCCATAGCCATGAATACAGACTGTAACAACTGTCCTACTGCAGATTTGAATATTAAGCAGTAAAAATGTTCAAAACTGCAAAAACCCTTGATAAACTCTGATCATAGCAAACCATGATTTTTCTTGTATTTACTTTGCAGTTACCATCCTAGAAAGTCTCGTGCATTTTAAGCCACAGTACCCCCGCCTCCTGCTAACGCCAGTAGCGTGCCAGTCACTGGAACAACTAACCTCCTCCCCAATCTCTAAATTTTCCCCTAGCGGCACTACCATTCTCAATAAAAGCATTTGGTTTAGGCAGTACCTTTCCTTGTTGGGCTTCCCTTGTGGCTCAGCTGGTAAAGAATCAGCCTGCAAGGCTGGAGACCAGGGTTTGATCCCTGGGTTGGGAAATCTTATCCACTCCAGTATGCTGGCCTGGAGAATTTGGGGTTGCAAAGAGTTGGACACAACTGAGTGACTTTCACTTTCACTTTTCTTTCCATGTAATGCTTATGATCTCTCCTGAGTCTGGTCACAGATTTAGCAGTACTCTGCAAAGTGAGCCTTTTGTTCATACACTTTCAGATAATCCTAACATTTATGCCGTGGGACTTCTTGGTACAAGGGGTAGGGGTTTGTGTGTGTGTGTATAAATGCTCGGTCATGTCTGATTCTTTGTGACTCCATGAACTGTAGCCCTCCAGGCTCATCTGTTCATGGAATTTTCCAGGCAAGAACACTGAAGCAGGTTGTCATTCCTTCTCCAGGGGATCTCCCCAACCCAGGGATCGAACCCTTGTTTCCTGCATTGGCAGGTGGATTCTTTACCATTGTACCACCTGGGAAGCCTGTCTTGGTAGGAGCGTCCCCATTATTGATAGATCTGGACATTCTCAAGTTTCCCAGACATTCTTTGAGAAGAGCTCTGTACTATACTGTCTTCCATCCCTGTCTTTTGCCCATTTATCTATTGAACTGTTTTCTCATGGGTTTGAATGAACTCTTAGTACCTTTCCTTTATGAGTTGGACACGACCGAGCGACTTCACTTTCACTCTTTGGAGAAGGAAATGGCAACCCACTCCAGTGTTCTTGCCTGGAGAATCCCAGGGATGGCGGAGCTTGGTGGACTGCCGTCTATGGGGTCACACAGAGTCAGACGCGACTGAAGCGACTTAGTAGTAGTAGTATGATTAGAAAAATCAACATCTAAAATACCAAGTGATTCGCAAGGAATCTCAGAGTTGGAAACATTAATAGGTAGGTCAAGACCAGAGCTCTAATCTTCTGTCTAGAACTTCTCTGTGTCAAAATGATTGCCTCATAAATTATTCCATTGGCATTTTATTTGGAAATTAGTGTCCAAATCATTATTATTTTTTATTGTTGATGTAAGTCACTTCAGGAGGGCCTAATTGGGCCTGAGTGAAGTGACACATTGCAATTCCAAACCTGCAGACCTAATAGGTGGGGGGCCTCACAAAGCTATAGTCACCTAAGGAGGCCCAGCCTAAGGAAGACTTTCAACTCTACTCATGGTTGCCCTTTGGGCCCAAGGGGACTTCCTTTGGTTTCTTATTCAATATTTATCCATTCTTGTAGTCAGGCTTTGTTTGATGTAATTATCCGGATTTTTTTAATGCCAACTTTTCCATTGCTTATATCTCAAAATGCATTTTAGAATAATTCATCTCACTTGATAACAAAGTGAATCAAACATATAAAGCAAAAAAGGGAAACCATTTTATCTTCTTTTCTTGATGCAGCAAGTCTTGTCTAAGGGGGAGGAAATTAGCATTTTCTACACAACATTAGGAAAAAATTTCTATGTCAAGTACAAATTTTATGATCCAATTCCCCCAATTTGAGTCCTTCTTATCTACCTAACTGTTATCCTTGCTAAATCAAGAGAAGAACATTAGAGGTAATGGTTGACTTGTGAATGATACACTCGGTGTGTGTATTAGGGAGAGAATGCGTATGGAGCAATTGACTTAACTAGGTGAGCGGCCCTGTGAGCGTTTGTGTCTGAGGTCCAAATCAAGCCCTTAACAGGCAAGATTCCTTAATATAAATGAGAAATAGGCTTTATCCTGCCATAATGACCTGCAGCCTCTCAGACATGGCTCTCCACAGACCGATCAGTCCACAAAAAGGTTGGCCAGCTCACTGAAGCCATTATCTTTTATTTATGCAGATCAGATTGTGACAATCCTTGGAATATTTTGTTTTCTCTCTCTCTCTCTCTTTTTTTAACCTTCTTGTTATGGTCCTTTCTTTCTGCTTCTGTATAGGCAACTTCCCAAACAAGCATTTTCATGACTTTTCAAGTCATTGAATGAAAATATTACAGTATAATTTCTTTAGCTTGTATTATTCCACAAAGAAAAGAAAACTGTTTTAATTTTGGAGATTACTAGAAAAAGGAAGAGAAAAAAAATTCCTTAATTTTTTAAACCATCCGGGGAAGTATGTACTGTGCCAACATACTCACCAGCACCAAATCCCAGTAGTTTGCACTTTCATTATTTAATATGCCCTCTGGAGTTTTGGACGTGGCTCAGAAAAAATTTTAAACAAATTTCTTACATATGACCCTAATTTCAATGGGTATGCTTTGGAAAAAACCCTTAACTTTCTTCCTTTTACATTTCCCATTAGTCAATATTAGCCACATATTCATGAATGGGAATTTCAATAGCATACAGATTGTAAAGAAACGTATCAGCGTGACTCTTTTTAATGTCTGTGCTTCCAGTGATCTTTCCCTCTTGGGGTGTGTGTTCAACAGTAGAAGTTGAAAGAAAATGAGAAGTGAATGTTATTATTTTTTGGCCATGCTGCAAGGCTTGTGGGAAATTTCCCAACTAGGGCTTGAACCTGTGCCCTTGGCAGTGAAAACTGTGGAGTCTTAACCACTGGACTGCCAGGGAATTCCCAAGAATGTTACTTCTGATTGTGTCAGTTTGGTCTCTGCTGTGTATTGCTGTTCTTTCTAGCTTTTATCTGAGCCAAAAAATAAGGCAAGAAACCTACTGAGAGATCAGGCAACAGCCACTGTAAGGAGGCTTTTCCCATTTGATTTGGGTGGGGGAAGTGGTAGTGCAGAATTCAGCTGACCCTCAGGGTTCTTATTCCTGCATCGAACGCATGAGCATTTTATTAAATGTTAATTATTATATTTCAGTTATATTCTAGATGTTACGGCAGGTATAAGAAAGAATCAAACACGATCCTTGCCTTTATTCAGTCATTGGATAAATGTACTAGCCACTGGCAAAACAACAATGAAACAGACCTTGTGATTTTTGGAAGACAGTCTGAATCAGTGATGGTGTTGTTACAGAAGCTGGATCAGTTGTACTGGCTGCCTTCCAAGTAGTACTGGACGTTACGAGAGTATAACACACAGGATGCTAACTTAGAGTGTATGTGTAAAGGGTAGCAAAGGTCTCCCTAACATCACAGAGTTTATGATGAGACCTGAAGCATGGGACCAAGGTGCACGTTGAGCTTGGTAGGGATGGAGCACTGTCCCAGGAAAATGGGGAGCAGCTTCGTGCAGTTGAGTTGAGTAGTGCATTGGAGGAACTAAAAGACAGTTCAGAGCTAAGTAAGACTCATTTCCTTTTTCTCATTCAGATCAGCAGTTTTGAGGGCTGCTCTTAAGTGGCCAGGAGTGGCTGTCTTCAGAGACTGGAAGCCATGAGCTGCGTTAGGAGCAACTTGTTATCACTGGGAGGAGTGGGCAAGCCCCTTGAAAGTAGGGGACAGCAGAGGTGAAAGAGTCCAAAAAGAACATTGTTAGGGATGGAAGTAATACAAAAAACCAGCAACCCATAAAACATTAATTGGTTATAAAAGGAAAACATATCTTTACAACCAAAGAATACCTGAGCTCCTGAGAGGGCTAGATTGCATTTCAGACTTCTTGTCAGTCATTGTTAACAGCTTGCTGGGAATGCAATTTTAGCTGTTGGTTGAAGTCAGAGTTAAGGAAATGAGATTTGGGGCAGGAAAATTTCTTTCAATAATGGGGAAGGGATGGGACTAAATTGTTGAGTCAGGAAGGGAGAATGTGTCAGAAGGCCTGGGCAGTCAGCAAGTCTGTAAGGATAAGGGGATAAGAAGATCTAACCATGGCATTTTCTTATCTTGTGAGCATCTGATATGCCATCTGCAGCTAAGGGAAGAGGCATCATAATTTCCTAAGTCTGAAGCTTGTTGTGGTCTGCGGTCATTAGGAAGCTACTTCCTACTATGCGAATGGAAACTGCAGAATAAATAGAAAGAGGTATGTATGGAATCAGAAGAGAAACGCCACAGAATACTTATCGAAGGCTATCACCCAAGTGTCCTCAGGAAAAAAGGACAATGTTCTTCTTACAATGGTCATGGAATATTGCCCTAACTTGCATTGCATTCATGAGAAGTTCCTTTTCATTGTAGTCAGGTGTTTATTTTTCTATTCCTTTTTAAAAATAAACATGAAAAATCAAGAGTGTCTCCTGAAAAACAATTCCTAAAAAATATCTTTCATTCCTTTCATTTATGATGGATCAGGGGTTTTATTTAATTTTCGAGATGAAAAAACAGTTAGAGAGACCACATTTGCCTGCCTTCACAACAACAACAACAAAAAACCAGTGGTAAAGTCTACCACACAAAGTAGAGATCTTGGGACCCAGCAATAAAGCTAGCTAGTAGCAGAAAGAGAGGGGGAAATATACATTAAAATAACAATAATAAAAAACTTCCCAAACTCATCTAAGCACTACTACTTGGATCTCCTTAAACAGAGCTTGTCATTCCAGACTGACATCATCCTTGCCTATTGACATGGATGAATTGATGTTAATTTAAGGTGGATACTTTTCATACGTATACTAATCACTGAAAATGACCCTCAAGTCTGATATTTCTAAGTTTCAGCTTGAGCCTCCTTTTACAGGGCACACCTTTTGAGAATGCAGCCCTTATTTATTGCCTTCTGGGTAAGGCGAGTTATCTTGTTCACGTGTAAGGAACTATAATGCATCTTTCACATTTAAAGTGCCCTCTGAAGCTTTCTGCTTCGCAACCTCTCTCCTTTCTCTGTTACCTCTAAATTTTTCATACCATCCTGAGCATCTCTAAAAGAATTGCAAATTCTAGCTGGAACATGATTAATTTAGCGTGTGGCCTCCTCCTCCTCCGTGTGTGCTCCGCCGTCTATCCTCCTTACACAGCCTCCTTCTCCTCACGGCTCTTAGCAGAAAAAGTGAACTAAGGCAGAGGCTAGGGTTGTTCAGATGGGCTGCTTGAAAATGAATTTTTACTGGTGATGTCACAAAGCCAAGAGTGTGGTGTTGCAGAAGTGAAATTACAATATATGTTTGACATTCTTTCAGGTGCAAAGCTCAGTCACCCCTTTTCCCTCCCTCAGTTTGCCAAGGGAATATCTATTGTTTTTTATTTAGAGGTGAAGGGCAAAATGCAGGTGTTGTTTCTCCTCCTTAAAAGACTTCCTACCTTATTTTGTTCGTGTTTCTAATGCCCTCTTCATTTATTTCATCAGCTAACTCTGCAAGGTCACCTCCCTTTCCTATAGAAAGAAGCAGCATGCTTATTTCCATTGTTGTAATTCTTTTAATAGCACTCAACCCAGCTGAACCCTGAAGGTCAGTGCTGCTGTAATCACAGGTGACTTCAAGCAGTATTCACCAAGGAATTCTTCTCCAGAGCATCTTTTAGACTTGAACCCATTTGGCTCCCCCCTTTTTTTTTTTTTTTTAATGAAGAAAGACAGTGGACAATACAAATCTCCTTTCTAGATGGTATTTTGAGATCTCATTTGTGTATATTGCCCACAATTTACTTATTTGTTTAAAAATACTCTTGTGTGTATGTGTGTTAAGAGATGTGATTATCAGATATCTAATATATTTAGCAAGTGCCTGATGGGTATAGTTAGGGCTCAATCCATTCTCCTAATAATGATAAGGAGGACAAGGAGGGAGAGGAGAAGTATGGAATGCTGGGTCTTGGACAATATTACCCAAACAACCTGTTGAGAAGACAAAGCTGAGTTTATCTGTATATCAATGAGGGAGGCCACTACTTTTTGAGAGTCCTTATAATGAATGGAAATCTGGTTTTAGGCAGCTCTTTGAATGGCAACCCACTCCAGTATTCTTGCCAGGAGAATCCCATGGACGGAGGAGCCTGATGGGCTACAGTCCACGGGGTTGCAAAGAGTTGGACACGACTGAGCGACTTCACTTTCACTTTGAACCTTGAGGGATCGTGGAGATTGATGGAATTGGGGGATAAGGGTGTGGGGACTGTGGGAGGTGAATGTACATGGAATTTACATAGAGATCATGATAATATAGTTTAATAGGATTGTAGAAGTCAAGAACTTTGAAGGGTCTTGGAGAGTAAGCTGTCATTGGACTGAAGAGCTGAACATTTTGATTTCACAAAAGTGAGCTTTTCATAAAGTTTCTGGAACCAGCAATTAAGTTATTTGCAACTTTCTTCTTCTGGGGCAAGTTTTTTTTTTAATGTTATTTATTTTTGGCTGCAATGGGCCTCTGTTGCTGTGACTGGGCTTTCTCTAGTTGCAGTGAGCAGGGGCTTCTCTTTGTTGTGGTGCTCAGGCTCCCCACTGCAGTGGCTTCCCTTGTGTGGACCACAGCTCCAGAGTATGCAGGCTCAGTAGTTGTGGGGCCTGGGCTTAGTTTGCTCCAAGACATGTGGAATCTTCCTAGACCAGGGATTTGAACCTGTGAAAAATGCCTCCTGCCATGCCAATAAATAAGAAATGTCACACCCATCAGTAATTTCTGGCATCCAAATGTGAATAAGGGCTCCCAAAACTGTAATCCAGAGGATGCTGCCAGCCCCCTCAGTGATTGCTGAGGGGCTGGGAGAATTCAAGAAGCAAGGCAAACAAGGAAACCAGAGTGGCCCCAGATAGCTGAGGAGCAAAGGAAAGGAATGAATTGAGTGAGCCCAGAGGTGTGAGTCTTCCCATACATAGAACGCTCGTTCCTTAACTTGATACTTGATCTTTGATGTTCAGACTTCTTTTGTGGCAAACTCGTACAGAGCCTGTATATAGCCTGACTTCCCCTCCTGCCTCCTCGGAGCATTTTTTCTCAGAGCTACTGAGATGCTGTCTCCGAGGCTTGGAGTCCTAAGCATTCCCACCAAATAAAATAATTCTACTTTCAGGCGTATTTTTTTAGTCGACAAACCTGTGTCTCGTGCATTGGCTGGAAGATTCTTAACCCCTAGACCATGAGGGAAGTCCCTGGGCAAGTAGCAGTGCCAATGAAAACAGTGAAACAGTGAAGTTCTGTTAGTGACTCATTAAGACAGCCAGTTGTAAAGCCACATGAGCATCACGATAAGTTGTGTGGATGCAGGTAGCTTTGATTTTTCGTCTTCTTTATTCTTCTCTTCCTCTTCCTTATTCTGACATTTTGAAGCTGAAGCCTTTTACCATCAGGGAGATAGTTGTTTGAGATGTGTGTGTATGCTAAGTGTGTGTGTGTGTGTGTGTGTGTGTGTGTGTGTGTTGTAGTATGGTGAATATTCTGTGCTGACTTAGAAAGAAACGGTGCCAGGGTAAACTTTTCTTCAAGGCCATTTCAAATGTTGACTCTTCAGTCTGAGCAAAGTGCCGGAGAACCACACGCCCTCCAAAATCTGGCTCCTCTGAGAACATTTCCAGATCTCCTTGTGAGGCATTAGGGTTCACGGTTTTCCAGCCTCCTCTCCATTCTGTAAGCTCTTCAGTCATTTTTCTGTTTTCAAATACTTTCCTGTTTAATGCCAAGGACTGCACTATGTGTTGAGGTATAATGAGGAATAAAAAGCAGTGCCTGCCATCTTTGAGTTTTCATTCCAGTACAAAAAGTAAATGAAATAATTGCCATTTATTCCTCTTTTGAGTGTTTCTATGTGCCTAACAGAGCATCGCACCTAGTAGTGTTCCAATAATTCTGTGAGAAAATGAATGAATGAGTGCACATTCGTGAGTTAAGCGTGCAGTGGTGTTTTATCACAGTTTTACTTTCCTGAGAAATTTTGCATATATCCCACTTCTAAGTAAATTGCTTTTTGGTATCATTTACCCATTTTTTGTTACTAGGTTATTGTCTTTTAAAAAATGAAAAGTAAGGTTTTATTGTATAGTCTGAGCAAAATTTCTTCCTGGTTTTATGGTTTGTGAATATCTTCACTCTGTATCTGATTTTCATCAGTGTCACATTTTTTATACTGTATTGTCTTTTGTGGTCCAGAAGGTTTCATTTAAATGTACACAAATTCATTAAATTTTTTTCCTTCATGATGAGTGCTTTTAAGTGCCTTGCTTAGGAAAATACCCTACTTTAATGTGAGAGATATGTTCTCTATTTTCTAACAGTTTTAAAGTTTCGCTTCTTGAATTTTTTTCTTTAATTTACTGGGATTGATTTTCGTATGGCACAAGGTAAACATTTGACTTTATTCTAGCTTCCTTATTAATTCACTGATCAGCTGAATATTTCAGGGAGACCCTCTGCAACTTTCTGAAGGTTCTTTCTTTGGACTGCTCACTCCTGTCTTTTACTTTGTCCTCTAATTCTAGCTCTTTGGTGTCTGCGAATTCTCACTTCCATCTCTTCAACTCAAGTTGGTTGCTGGGTTATGCCTGAGTTCCTCCTCACTGTGCACTCTCAAGCCAATAAGCTGGGTAATCATAGCATTCATCTTATTTCTCAGGAATAACTATTCTTTGTTGTCTGACATTGAAAACCTTTTGTTTCATGTATTTTGTCCACTTTTTGTTTGTTTTAGATGGGAGGGTAAATCTGGTCCCTGTTATTTCATCTTGACTGGAAGCAGAAGTCTGAGAAGGCAGTGAGAATTGAGCTAGTTAAGATCTGGAGCTGGAGACCGTCAACTTGGAAGGGCTAACTTTATGGGCCCATGGTCTGGAAGAGAGCTCACAGTGATTCCATACAATTAACAGGGGAAACAGAGGCTCGGAGAAGGGAAGTGACTTTCTAGTGTGATTTGTGTACCAAACCATGATTGCTGTCTGGAAGACCAGGTGATGGTTTGATTGCATTTCCCCCCATTTTCCCTGAACTCTGGTACTACATTTGCAAAGACAAGGTGAAAAGGAGTTTTGCACCCCCCAACCCCCTCAGTGTTCATAGGACCTAGGAGATAAGGCTGTGGTTTGGGCTAGGATAAAATTGGGTGAAGTAAGTAAGAGAGGGAGAAATATTGTATGACCTCCCTTATATGTGGAATCTAAAAAGAATAAAAAGAAATGATACAAGTGAACTTACAGAACAAATGAACTCACAGACTTAGAGGATGAGCTTAGAGGTTGCCTGTACACACTGTGATATTTAAAATGGATAACCAGCAAGGTCCTACTGTACAGCACATGGAACTCTGGTTAATATTATGTGGCAGCGTGGATGGGAGGGGAGTTTGGGGGAGAATGGATACATGTATATGTATGGCTGAGTCCCTTCGCTGTTCATGAGCAACTATCACACATTGTTAATCGGCTATGCGTTGTGCTGTCCTTAGTTGCTCAGTCGTGTCTGACTCTTTGAGACCCCAGGAGGCCTGCCAGCCTCTGTTCATGGGGATTCTCCAGGCAAGAATACCTGAGTGGGTTGCCATGCCCTCCTCCAGGGGATCTTCCCAACCCAAGGATTGAACCCAGGTCTCCCACATCACAGACAGATTCTTTACCATCTGAGCCACCAGGGAAGCCCAAGAATACTGGAATGGGTAGCCTATCCCTCCTCCAGGGGATTTTCCCAACCCAGGAGTTGAACTGAGGTCTCCTGCATTGCAGGTGGATTCTTTATCAGTTGACCTACCAGGGAAGCCCATTTATCAGCTCTATCCCAATACAAACCAAAAAGTTAAAAAGATATGAGTTGTCCTAGGAAAGGAAGGAAGCAGATTTCTTTAGGATGGTGGCCTAAGCTTTCTTATGATTTAGCGTCCAAAGTTCTACAGCTTGACTTCCAGCATAGATCACTGGTAAAAATCTAGTCACAGGGCCAGCCAAGGATGAATGAGGGGCCACATGGGTGTGAATATCAGTGTGATTATTGGGATGAACATCTCTGGTGTCCAAACCCATAGTAACCCACTAAACAGTTTGAGTGGAGAAATAGGAAATGAAATGAGAAATGCAGAATATGGCCATATAGTGAGAATCTGGAATGCCAGGGTATAGTCCAAAAGGAAGTTCAGGGCTCGTGTCATCAGATTAATAAAGTGAAGACAGTGTTTTAAGAAGAACAACCTAGAATTGATGTGTGTTCTGATTAGAACAGGCAGTATTGGCTATAGACTGAGATGTTAGCAGTCTGCTACGATAATAGCTCAGATGTGAACAGGTAGAACCAGAATAAAGGTGGATGCAGTGGGGACAGAAAAAAAGGGAGACTTCTATGATATATTGATTCTAATTTAATATATCGGAATTCTACCCAGTAGAAAGATGTGTTTCCATCGGCATATGATGAATATCAAAACCAAATAAAGAAATATGCCAAGTCAAGAAACATCAAGCCAACAAACTTTCAAGAATTCATAAGAACAAGAGAAAGAGGACCAGAGACATATTAAGCAGAATGGGGAGAAGGAAGCAGAATAGCAGAGTCAAGACAGTGAGCATTAACATGGAAACAAGGACAATGGTTATGCCCACAGATAGAGAATCTCAAGTACATGAGAAAAATATTCATAGGGGAGGAGGAAAAAAATGCACTGCATAGAAATATGAACCATTCTATATAAACTCAGTAGAGAAAAAAGTAAGATATAAATCTCAGCGATGTTACTTAAATATGAGTACAATAGTTGATTTTCATTAGCAATAACACTTTCATTCATTTAACAAACATTTCTAAATATTTGCCATATACATGCCAAGTACTCATCTATGCTAATATTATGCTCAGAAAGATAGAAAAACCCTTCAAATCCTACCATAATGAAATCTACAATGTGTTGGAAACAGATGTCTACAGAAACAATTTTAACACTCTTAAATGCATGCGTGCCAAGTTGCTTCAGTAGTGTCTGACTCTTTGCAACCTTATGAATTGTAGCCTGCCAGGCTGCTCTGTCCGTGGGAATGGGCTTCCCCAACCCAGGGATTGAACCTGTGTCTCCTTCATCTCCTGCATTTCAGGCAGATTCTTTACCCAGTAAGCTACCTGGAAAACCAACCTCATAAGTGGTAAGTGCTAAAACAGTGGTAGGAAAGATTACTAAAGACATAGAGGAGGGAGTGAATAACTTTTCTGAGTATGTCAGAGATGACTTTACAGAATGAGGTGATCAGCAGAAATGGGGGTTTGGCAGCTGGAGAAGGTGGATCATTTCATTCCAGATAGTAGGGACACCTGGCCTAGGCAGAGGTAAAGACTTTAGAAAGCGTGATGGATTAGAAGACCAGCAAGAACTCTGCAGACACTATTCACAAAGGTAGAGAAGGTGAGAAATCACTTAAACCATTAAGAAGTATTTGAAATCTTTGACACCCAAAGGTTAAACTATCAGTTATTTGGAAGCCTGTTAACCGACAATAGCTCTATACTGCCCGATTTCTTTTTCTTTAATTTTCCCATATTAACTTTTAATATACCTTATGTTTATTTGCTAAAGGAATAAAGATGATAATTTTACAATTTTGTAATAACCATATGATGACAAAAATCACAATTTTTAAAGCCAGTTTAATACTATAAATTCTGTTTCTTATTAGCATAAAATTTAAAAGTTTTTATACTGTTATAATTTAGTTGAAAATATGACTTTATCCTTCATACTTTTTAAGGGATGATAGCATGTTATTTTGGGGTCATAGAAAACTGAGTAGTTGAAACTCTAGTCTTTTTTTTTTCTATTGTTTAAAGAGTTTTTGTTGATTTACAATATTGTGTTAGTTTCAGATGTATAGGAAAGTGAATTAGTTATACACACACATATATCCATTCTTTTTTTTTTAAAGATTATTTTCCCATACAAGTCATTACAGAATATTGAGTAGAGTTCTCTGGACTATATAGAAAGTTCTTATCCAAACCAAGGTATTTCTTAGCGGTATTTACCACTATTGCCTACTCTTAATCTCTTTCCTTAGATATGATGGTATAACTACTGTTAAGATTTGTGGAATCCCTGTGGGAATTAAGATGTATATATGTCCTATGTTTTGAGGCAGCAGACTAGGCAGAGTTAAGTCATGTGTTAGTTTTCTTAGGATATCCTACATGATTTTGGAAAAACTGGGAGAACTAGACCTATCTAGCTAGCTAGGAATCATCAATTTATATCTGGAAGTTGTGATAAAAAAAAAAACCACACTCAGTTCTGATAAAAATGTGATAAAAAATTCCACCTAGACAGGACTTCCATCTTTGCAGGTGTTACTAGGCAGTCCGCAAGTGTTACTAGGTAGCAATCTTCTACTTCATTAGCTTTATCTAAAACATTAAGACTATTGTTTGAAGTATGTTCTTCAGTTCAGTTCAGTTCAGTTGCTCAGTCATGTCCAACTCTTTGCAACTCCATGAATTGCAGCACGCCAGGCCTCCCTGTTCATCACCAACTCCTGGAGTTCACTCAGACTCACGTCCATCGAGTCAATGATGCCATCCAGCCATCTCATCCTCTGTCATCCCCTTCTCCTCCTGCCTCCAATCCCTCCCAGCATCAGAGGCTTTTCCAATGAGTCAACTCTTTGCCTGAGGTAGCCAAAGTACTGGAGTTTCAGCCTCAGCATCAGTCCTTCCAATGAACACCCAGGACTGATCTCCTTTAGAAAGGACTGTTGGATCTCCTTGCAGTCCAAGGGACCCTCAAGAGTCTTCTCCAACACCACAGTTCAAAAGCATCAATTCTTCTGCACTCAGCCTTCTTCACGGTCCAACTCTCACATCCATACATGACCCAGTGGAAAAACCATAGCCTTGACTAGACGGACCTTTGTTGGCAAAGTAATGTCTCTGCTTTTGAATATGCTATCTAGGTTGGTCATAACTTTCCTTCCAAGGAGTAAGCGTCTTTTAATTTCATGGCTGCAGTCACCATCTGCAGTGATTTTGGAGCCCCCAAAAATAAAGTCTGACACTGTAATGTCTTTTATTTAGGATAATGCTAACATATATTTAAGCAAGAGAGTTCCAGAAAAACATCTATTTCTGCTTTATTATGCCAAAGACTTTGACTGTGTGGATCACAATAAACTGTGGAAAATTCTGAAAGAGATGGGAATACCACACCACCTGATCTGCCTGTTGAGAAATTTGTATGCAGGTCAGGAAGCAACAGTTAGAACTGGACATGGAACAACAGACTGGTTCCAAATAGGAAAAGGAGTTCATCAAGGCTGTATATTGTCACCCTGTTTATTTAACTTATATGCAGAGTACATCATGAGAAATGCTGGACTGGAAGAAACACAAGCTGGAATCAAGATTGCCAGGAGAGGTATCAATAACCTCAGATATGCAGATGACACCACCCTTATGAAAGAAAGTGAAGAGGAACTCAAAAGCCTCTTGATGAAAGTGAAAGTGGAGAGAGTGAAAAGGTTGGCTTAAAGCTCAACATTCAGAAAACGAAGATCATGGCATCTGGTCCCATCACTTCATGGGAAATAGATGGGGAAACAGTGGAAACAGCGTCAGACTTTATTTTTGGGGGCTCCAAAATCACTGCAGATGGTGACTGCAGCCATGAAATTAAAAGACACTTACTCCTTGGAAAGAAAGTTATGACCAACCTAGATAGCATATTCAAAAGCAGAGACATTACTTTGCCAACAAAGGTTCGTCTAGTCAAGGCTATGGTTTTTCCTGTGGTCATGTATGGATGTGAGAGTTGGACTGTGAAGAAAGCTGAGAGCTGAAGAATTGATGCTTTTGAACTGTGGTGTTGGAGAAGACTCTTGAGAGTCCCTTGGATTGCAAGGAGATCCAACCAGTCCATTCTGAAGGAGATCAGCCCTGGGATTTCTTTGGAAGGAATGATGCTAAAGCTGAAACTCCAGTACTTTGGCCACCTCACGCAAAGAGTTGACTCATTGGAGAAGACTCTGATGCTGGGAGGGATTGGGGGCAAGAGGAGAAGGGGGCAACAGAGGATGAGATGGCTGGATGGCATCACTGACTCGATGGATTTGAGTCTGAGTGAACTCCGGGAGTTGGTGATGGACAGGGAGGCCTAGTGTGCTGCGATTCATGGGGTCGCAAAGAGTCAGCTGAACGTCTGATCTGATCTGATTGCCACATCTGTTACTTGGTTCATTGTACCTCTAAAAGCTAGGTAGGCATTTTCCCTCACATTTTTCAGACAAGAAAACTGAGACTCAAAAACATTTAGGGCTTTGCTTAAGACTGCTGCTGCTGCTGCTGCTCTAAATCACTTCAGTCGTGTCTGACTCTGTGTGACCCCATAGATGCCAGCCCATCAGGCTCCCCCGTCCCTGGGACTTAAGACTATGTAGATCATAAGTGGAAGAGGCACCATCTGAACTAAGAATTTTTGACTTCAAGTGCTTTGTCTTGCTAGAACACTACAGCTTCTTCCTACAATTTTCTGTAATAAAAGATGTCAACACCTAGTGATTCTGATTTAACGTTGGATCTTTGTCAGCACAATCATACATAATTTTAAAAGTGAGAACAGTTAAGCACATTATTAAGTACAAACACACTAATAACTTCAATAAATTTTTTGCACTTTTGAAGATATGTAATGTGTATATCTCTGCCATGGACGTTACTCTGCTGATAAAGAATAGTTTCTTTTACTTATTTACTTGGTTGTGGTGATGAAGTTGGCCTTGACCAAACAAGGCCTCATATACTTCACCCCACCAACATTGCTGGGACATGGTCCCTGCCCCGCAGCAGCTTATGATCTAATGGGAAAGTCCGGAGAGGTTAATCATCTGCATCACAGAGCAGAAAGTGGGAAGTGTTGACTGGGAGGTACATAATGTATGGGGGTGTAGAAAAGGGAAACATTTATTTCAATCAGGGAAATCATGAAAGGGTTATAGAGGAGGTCTCTTGGAGCCGAGTTTTACCTTATGGATAAGATTTCAAGAAGTTTCCATCTGGGGCTGGAGATAGGTGGAGTATTCTAGAAAAGAAATACTTTAAAAAATTATTTATTTACTCTTAGTTGCACCAGGTCTTCGTTGCTATGTGCAGGCTTTCTCTAATTGAGGCAAGTGGAGCTACTCCAGTTGTAATGTGTGTGTTTCTCATTGTGTGGTTTCCCTTGTTGTGGAGCACAGACATTAGGTACGTGGGCTTCAGTAGTTGCAACACACAGGCTGAGTAGTTGCAGTGTTCAGGCTCCAGGGTGTGAAGGCTCCAGTAGTTTTGGCACTTTAGTTCTCCATGGCACGTGGAATCTTCCTGGACCTGGGATCGAACCCATGTCCCCTGAGTTGGCAGGCAGATTCTTATCCACCGTACCCCCAGGAAAGTCTGAGGGAAATGCCTTGCAAACTCCAGGAAGTGAGTAGGTGGTGGAATAACTGCTACTGATCCGATATCCCTCCGGCAGAGGAAGATGCTAAAGGTGTAAGGCAAGAAACGAGCAGCACAGAGAACTGGTGGCAGGTCACGGCCTTTGTGGTGTTGGTCGTGCAGACCCAGCAAGATGTATGTCAGGATTCAGAGCCAAGTAGAGACTGAGCTAGGTGTGAGGCTAGAGCGGTAGTTTACAGAAAGGATGAGAAAGGAAAGATGGTCCTGGGGAAAGGCTAAGGAATGAGGAGGAGGACGGTTCCAGACAGGCAGACAGCTGGGTGAGGTCTATTTCAGATCCCCAGTCTGTAAGAAGTGATAGGAACAGAAGCAAGACTGGCAGGGAGTGGGTGTCCAGAAGCGGCAGGAGCAAAAGACAGTGGTGGGATTTCTAGATTTGATGATGTGAGGATGTGAGGATGGGGAGGATGGGGCTGAGGTCAGTGAGACATGGAACAAAGGGCGAACTGGAGAAAAGGTACTTGTTTTAGTTTGAGTTCTCACAGTATTTTAGTTTTGTGGAGAAAGCATGATAGCGCTTCTTTTTTTTTCCGGCGGGGGTGGGGGTGGGGGGCGGCGGAATTGACAGGCGGGAGCTGTGTGTTTTGTAGACGAGGATTTACAGTGCACAGTGGTTGTGTACGTTTTACTCTGTTGGGCCGAAGCACTCAAAAGAGAACTCTTGCTGGGACACGCATTCCGATTTTGTGTTTCTGTATTTTACAAGGGAATTGAAATGCACCACTTCAGAGTGAATTAGGAGTGAGTTTGTACATTTTTCTGCTTAGTGGAACTCAAATAGTTTCCCAGGGAATACGCTCTCTGTTTTTCCAACACCTTTGCCTTATTCCCCAAATAGATTACCACGTGTCTCTCAGATTTCCCACAGTGTCGTCAGAGCGAGAAAGCGAGGGAGAGAGCAGGCAGAGGGCAAGGTAATTTTACACTCGAGACAGAGGAATGTAGGCTCTGACGTTTCTAAACTCCCAAAGACTCTTGGGTGCGAGATATCGTTTGTGTTTCAACACAAAACCAGCACAGCGCAGGGACTAATCCCTGAAGGTATCAGACCATAGACTGCACCTGTAAATTCGTATTGTTCAGCGTTTGGGAACATTTCATATTGTTTCCTCAATGCCCAGTCTCATGTTTGTAACATATTGAAATTAAAGAAAAAGACTTTGTTAATATTCAACAGGACGAACACTGTGGAAATGTAGCTGCAGTTTCTCTCACCTCTCCTTTTAATACTTTTCTCCCATATTTAATCTCCTGGGAGTCCCTCCCTTCTCTTTTCTAACCTTTATTGTAATTGTATTACCCACAACCTTCTCTGAGCAATGACTGGGGAGTTTTCTGACCTAAAGTTAGTATCGCCCAGAAGAGCTAGGATTAGTTTCACTTGGAAGAAGAAGAAGCTTCAGAAATCATATATATTTGAAAGGGGCCTCTTGTGTGTTCTCAGTCATGTTCGACTTTTTACGATTCCATGGACAGTAGCCCGCTGGGCTCCTCTGTCCACGGGATTTCCCAGGCAAGAATAGTGGAGCGGGTTGCCATTTCCTGCTCCAGGGGATCTTCCCAACCCAGGGATTGAACCTGTGTCTCCTGCATTGGCAGGTGGATTCTTTACCACTGAGCCACACAGGAAGGCCCCATACTATACTTGGTCTTAGCCAAAAGGCCTCTTGTGTACTAGACTGCAAATTTACACACTTTACACCCAGATGTGCCCTGAAAAACGGGGGCTTGGCCAAAAGTTTGTTCAAGTTTTCCCATAACATCTTACTGAATGAAAGCTTAGCAATGGAAGCTAAAAGGCATTCAAGGCTGGTCCTCCTGGGAGCTGGGTCATTTGAGGAGGGTCCCCAAGGCCTGGCCACATGAGGACACATCAGGTCACACAGACTGCAGCCTTAAGGGTCAGTGGGACAGCAGCCATTTGCTGGGCATGGAGCGTCGCTGTAGCAGCAAAGGCACCTGTGAGTTTAGTGTTATTCTCTGGCTGGCTCTGGACCCTGTGTTTCACTGAGCAAACTGGAGATGCTTGGGCTTTGAGTCTTGTACTGTTTTTGCAGGAAATATCAGAGCCAGAAGCCACAGTTTGGAGAGAAAACTCTTAAAATGCTGGGAGAGGGCAGTGGAAAGGAAGAGGGCTCCCACAGCAACCTTTTTCTGCTAAAGGTCTTATGACCTAGCAAGCTAACTCGCTCTACTCAAAGTGCCTGGGGGGTGAGTTCCTTTAAGGATAGTGAAGTACAGAGTCATCGTGATGGTCATGATCCAGGAAATGCTGAATCATAGGAATCAAAGAAAACAGACCAGATACCTTGGCATTAAGCCAACAGATACAAAACTAAAGTTTATCAGATGAAGGAAGTGAAATAAAGAATGTAGTTTAAATTATTTTAATGAGTTGGAATGGCTTTCTGACTACCATTGTTAGTGACTGGGCTTCAGCTTTTTTTTTTTTTAATTGGAGCATAACTGCTTTGCAATGTTGTGTTGGTTTCTGCTGTACATCAATTCGAATGAGTCATAATTATATGTATGCTGCTGCTAAGTCACTTCAGTCATGTCCAACTCTGTGTGACCCTGTAAACAGCAACCCACCAGGCTCCCCCATCCTGGGATTCTCCAGGCAAGAACACTGGAGTGGGTTGCCATTTCCTTCTCCAGTGCAGGAAAGTGAAAAGTGAAAGTGAAGTCACTCAGTTGTGCCCGACCCTCAGCGACCCCATGGACTGCAGCCTACCAGGCTCCTCTGTCCATGGGATTGTCCAGGCAAGAGTACTGTAGTGGGGTGCCATTGCCTTCTCCGAATTATATGTTTGTCTCATCCTTATTGAGCTTTCCCTGCCCCCATCCCATCCCACCCCTCCAGGTCACAACACACCAGGCTAGGCTCCCTCTGTTATATAGCAGCTTTCTGCTAGCTATCTATTTTACTCATGATGGTGTGTATACCTCAATGATACTCTCTTAATTCGTCCTACCTTCTCCTTCCCCCACTGCGTCTACTCATCCATTCTCTACACCTGTGTCTGCATTCTTTCCCTGCAAAGAAGTTCATTTTAACTAAAGTTTTCAAATAACACACATGCTAGAAATAGCGTGTGATTCCTATCTTTCTAAATAAAAGAGAACTTTGTTTTCACCGGAGGGAATGCAGCATTTCTGAGAGTGGAAATTTAAATCACAAAACCTGGTGCAGTTCCACGTGACAGGGGTCTTTCTGGAAATGAATCCATCATTGGTTAGTGATGAGATGTGCGAGCTTTTCTCCTGGACTGCCTCCCAATGTGCTCATTGGGAAATGGAAATTGGCACACCTGGATTATGAAGATCCTTTTGCCCTTTCTAAGGACGTTGAGCATTTTAACCGGGAGTGGATAAGAAATGACCACAGGGGTGTAAGCAGCAGAAACATGATGAAATTTGGGTTTTAGAAGATCACTCTGGCGCCATTCTGAGGGGGAACGGGCAATGGCACCACACTGATCAATACTTCTGGGATGATGGCCAGAAAAGGAGTAAAATCTCCAGAAAGCAGCATGTATTTGAAACCAAAGGGCATCAATCATGACAGAAGAGGCTCCATGAGGACAAGTCAAACCAAGGTGAGTCTTGAAGACATCAAAGAATAGAAGATGGAAGGAGATGCCAGTTAATTCTTTGCTCATGGAGAGTTTCTCCAGCTAAAAGGATTTCATTTTTCTGTCCAGATACGCTCTGTATTTTGCTGAACTTCTGGCTCATTCTAAGATTTGTTCCAAACTGAGTCAGTTTTCTTTTATATTTAGATGCAACATTGCTATCCTGAGCCTCTCAAGCAAACATCAAGTTGGAACCCTTGAACTGAATTATTAAAAAAGGAGGCAAGTTATTGTTTTATAGAACTAAAGTAAAAATCTACCAGAAGCCGTAAGAGGTAATGGATCCAATTGTGAAACAAACGGCAATGGATGACAAAAATGTAAATATTTACATACATGTCTCAGCAAATGATGTTTTATCTCTTGGGAAAGTCATCTTAGGTGGAGTTGGGGTAGTGCTTCTGTATCTTGAGAAGTACCAGTCCCTCCCATGGTCTCTCCTATGTGTGTGTGTGTGTGTGTGTGTGTGTGTGTCGCTGTCACTTCAGTCATGTCCAAGTCTTTACGACCCTATGGATTGTAGCCCTCAGGCTCCTCTGTCCATGGGATTCTCCAGGCAAGAATATTGGAGTCAGTTGTCATGCCCTCCTCGAGGTGGTCTTCCCAGACCAGGAATCAAACCTGTGTCTCTCAAATCTTCTGCGTTGCAGGTGGATTCTTTACTGCTGAGCTGCAAAGGGAAGCCCCCATGGTCTCTTAGTCACATACATTTTCCTGGTAACCCAAAATCTCATATAGCTGGGGTCACACTTGGTAATCAGCTTGTATTTAGTTCAGTTTGCTTTCCTATCCTTTGCTGCTGAAGTTTTAAGAAACAAGACAAAAAATATTCTTTTTTTGTGTGTGTGGATTTATTTAAAAACTTGTGCAGTCCATACAGTTGAACTCGCTAGTGGAGATTTTGCTGTGAAGAGGGTTTATTTAAGCAGCCGTATTCTGTTATAGGGAACTTTTGGGGGAGGTGCTAGTGGTAAAGAACCCGCCTGCCAATGCAGGAGACATAAGAGGTATGGGTTCGATCCCTGGGTTGGGACGATCCCCGGAAGGAGGGCATGGCAATCGACTCCAGTATTCCTGCATGGAGAATTCCATAGACAGAGGAGCCTTGCAGGCTGCAGTCCAAGGGGTCGCAAAGAGTTGGACATGACTGAAGTGACTTAGCACGCTTGCATTGTTGTGGAGTATGTAGTGACTTGCCACTCGGAACACATCTGCACCCCCAGACTGCCGGCAGGTTTTGTTCTGGACTCTGGGGCTCGCTGTGTCCCTGTGCTATCCGGTGTCAGCTGCAGCAGGAAGTGGAGGAGGTGTCTTCTCCGCAGCCTGCTGAGGTCAGGGTCTCGGCGAGCTCAGGTTCCCGTCTTATCTGCCCAGTCAGGAGGACTTTATTGGTATTGTTCGTGTCTGTTTCCCACATCAGAATTTAGTCAGGATAACAGCTACAAAGCAGTCACGTCATTCAACATTCGTCCTAGCGCATTTGGAGGGACTAACAATCCCCAGTAGGTTTCCTTCCCGCAGCCTAGGAGTCCTCCGGCAGTGTCTTGTGTTCTGTAGTGTTACTCACAAACATGTCCAGCATCTTCCTTCTCTCCTGATCCTTCTTGCTCTGATAATATTTATATTTCAGAGGAAACTATGCACGGCTACTCTACCTCCTGGCTTCCAGCAATGCTGCTTCTGAGCCTGGTGCCCACCGAGAGAGGCCTGCACATAAGATGCCTTCAGTGTGTGTGCGAGTTGCTCAGTCATGTCTGACTCTTTTCGACCCCATGGACTGGAGCCCACCAAGCTCTTCTGTCCTTGGAATTCTCCAGGCAAGAATACTGAAGTTGGTAGCCATTCCATTCCCCAGGGGATCTTCCCGACCTAGGGATCGAACCGGGTCTACTGCATTTCAGGCAGATTCTTTATCACTAAACCACCAGGGAAGCCCAAGCTGCCTCCTGAGTCCCCATAATACTGGCATCTACTGAGGAGATGGTCTCAGCAGAGGACCCCTCCCCTGCTTGGTCTCCACACTGTAACTGCTTTTCTCTGAGTGAGGTCCTGCCTTTGGACAGGAGATTCACATTTTTGTCTTTTTTTTTTTTTTTAATGTTGTTTATGTACTTTATTTTTATTTATTTATCTGGAGTATAGTTGATTTAAAATGCTGTGTGTTTCAGGTATACAGCATAGTGGCTCTGTTATACATACACATATATTCATTCTTTTTTTCAGATTCTTTTCCCACATAGGTTATTATAGAATATTGAGTAGAGTTCTCTGTGCTATACCGTAGATCCTTGTTGGCTACCCAGTTTATGTATAGTATTGTGGGTATGTTCATGCCAAGCTTCTGATTTGTCCCTCACCCCACCAAGTTTCCCTTTTGATAACCATAGGTTTGTTTTAGAAATCTGAGATCACACTTTTATAGCCATCTGCTTGCTGAGGATTTAGGCTACAGTCATTGAGACATCCATGACAGTTCTTGCTCCCTGGCTCTGGGTGCTGCTGGACTCTGGTCTCCAGTCTATTATCTGAGGTGAATGTGATGTGTATGTATGTGTGTGTGTGTGTGTGTGTGTGTGGTGTGGGTATCCTTGTTTTTATAAGAAGCTCAGAGGGACAGGTGCTAGGGACCTGTCACTTAGCCCTGGGCAGTTAGAGGGTAGAAAACAACAAAATCTATATTTTCCTTCCTGTCCTTCTGAATTTTTGTTATAAGCAGCAGTTATTTTTATAATAAGGGAAATACTCAAGAAAAAGAGACTGAATGTTTATGTCCCCCCAAATTCATATGCTGAAACTGATTTCCCAATGTAATGATATTTGGAGATGGGGCCTTTGGGAGGTGATTAAGTGAGAGTGAGGTGCCCTCATGAATGGGACTGGTGACTTAGCACGCATGCAAGCTCTTATAAAAGAGACCCTAGGGAGGTCTCTCATCTCTTCAACTATGTAAGGGCACAGTGAGATGACGTGATCTGTAAACCAGGAAGAGGGTCTCAAGAGACAGCAAATGTGTTGGCACGTTGATCTTGCACTTCCCAGCCATCACAAGTGTGAGAAATAAGTTCCTGTTGTTGATGAGCTACCCTTTCTGTGCCACTATGTGACAAAAGCCTGAACAGAATGAGACATATTGTGGTCCCATAGGAAGGAGCCTACTGCTGTGGGTGGGTTAGTGTGGGTGGTCTGATGGGGTGGGGCCGCAGAGGGCAAGACCTCTGGGGGCAAATGAGGCTGAGGGTCAGCACAGCACATCTGGGGAGGAAGGCTGGAATCTCTGCAATCTCTGTCAGCCGTCTTGCTGGAAGAGATTCAGGCTGGGCCCTGTAACCTCCTCTGTTCTCTTGACAAAGACTCTTGAGTGGTGCTCTATATACCCCAACCTTTTTGGAACCAAGTGCTGGTTTCATGGAAGGTAGGTTTTCCATGGACCAGGAAGGGAGATGAGTTTGGGATGATTCTCATAGGGACCATACAACTTAGACCCCTCACAAGTGCAATTCACAGTAGGGTTTGAGCTCCTATAAGAATCTAGTACCACTGCTGATCTGACTGGAGGCAGAGCTCAGGCATTAATGTGAGTGATGGGGAGCAGCTGTAAATACAGATGAAGCTTTGCTTGCTTGCCCACTGTTCTTGTCCTGCTATGTGGCCTAATTCCTAATCAGCCCCTGATGGATACTGGTCTGTGGCCCAGGGTATGTGGGCCCCTGCCATACACCATTAACCCTGTTACTTGAGAAGGAATTAAGGGTTCCCAGCACCCACTGCCCTATAATCACTCTGTTCCCATGTGGAAACTTCATTCTTGGTCTGTACCCAGGACTCCTCCACCACTGCCTCTGCCAATTTAATGTAATATCTTAAGTTATTTCTGTCCATGGCTTTATGTTCCATTAGATTTTAAATTCCTTTGAGGGTACAATCTGTATCTTATATAGTTTTTATCCCTTCTCCAGAATTTAGGGCTGTAATGTATACATAGTAGATGCTCAGTAAATGTTTAATTAAAACAAGTAGATAAGAGTGAGGAAGCATTGCATTAGGTCATTATTGTGTCAGGGCTACACCTACGAGAAATTATTGGTTTACTTCCCACTACATTTGTCATCTGTCAAATCATAATCTCTCGTTATGTTGACAGCATTGCTATGAGGCTTGAGAAAAATCATCCATGCTGAGGTCATACCACATTGTTAGTGCTTAATAAGTGGTAGCTAGTTTGATTAGACAAATTTGATTAGATAAATCTAACAACTGTTACTGTTTTTGAAGCCAAAATGCCTGCAAAAGTTTGGGATTTTGCTTCTTTCATCAATTTGAGCAAAATTAACTGCAAAGGGAACTTAATATGAATAAATGGGCTTTTCGGTCTGCTCTGTTTCCATGAAAAAGTTTCATAACATAACAATTAGCTTATATATAGTTGAACTTACTTGAGTTTGGCAAACCTGAATGTAACCTGAAGATCATTTGTCCTGTTGGCTGAGAGGGATGTGTCTTGGGCAGAAGAGACTGATAATTTTACTAAACCACAAGTCCGAGGAGGGATGGGTCAACTCAGCTTTTATTTATCTCTGAATCCTTAGCCTGTAGGAAATGGCCTGCCCAGGAAAGAGTCTGAAAATAATTGATTAAAAATCTAATGAATGGTCCAGGGTCAAAATTCCTTGACAGTGCTAAATTATAAAAAAATTTATAGTATAAATTTATACTATAAATATAAATTATAGTATAATTTATAATTATAAAATTATAAAAAAATTGGTAAATATATCACTTATGTTAGAAAGAAAAAAGTATGTGACTGTGATTCTGAGATTTGAATAACCATATCAAGGTGTTTATTTTCCCTTTTTTGGAAATTTTTTCTTTATTAAGAAACTTAAGACGTGGGTATAGCAAGTAAAACCAATTTCTGGGAGAAAAAAATCACAACCCATGGTAGAAAAAAAATTAAAGACTGTCTGGGCTATATCAGAACCTAGAGAATATATTCTTTTAACTGAAAAATTTTAGGTACTTCATAATTGATCTTTTGGTATAAAATTACTTATTAAATTTGCAATTTGTTATTCTTGGTGTTGAGGTCCGCAGGACAAGATAGGAAGTCTTCAAACTCTGAGCTGATTTCCAGAAAGGTTTATTTGGCCTTTGAATCACTTAGTCCTTGTCTAAGAGGTTACATCTACTTCTGTTTTACTGACTACGCCAAAGTATGGATCATAAGAAACTGTGGAAAATTCTTACAGAGATGGGAATACCAGTCCACCTGACCTGCATCTAGAGAAATCTGTATGCAGGTCAGGAAGCAACAGGTAGAACTGGATATGGAACAACAGACTAATTCCAAATAAGGAAAGGAATACATCAGGGCTGTATATTGTCACCCTACTTATTTAACTTATATACCAAGCACATCGTGAGAAATGCTGGGCTGGATGAAGCACAAGCTGGAATCAAGATTGCCAGGAGAAATATCAATAACCTCAGATATGCAGATGACACCACCCTTATGGCAGAAAGTGAAGAGGAATTCGAAAGTCTCTTGATGAAAGTGAAAGAGGACTGTGAAAAAGTTGGCTTAAAGCTCAATATTCAGAAAATTAAGATCATGGCATCTGGTCCCATCACTTCATGGGAAATAGATGGGGAAACAGTGGAAACAGTGGCCGATTTTATTTTTCTGGGCTCCAAAATCACTGCAGATGGTTACTGCAGCCATGAAATTAAAAGACACTCCTTGGAAGGAAAGTTATGACCAACCTAGACAGCATATTAAAAAGCAGAGACATTACTTTGCCAACAAAGGTCCATCCAGTCAAAGCTATGGTTTTCCACTAGTCATATGTGGATGTGAGAGTTGGACAATAAAGAAAACTGAGCACTGAAGAACTGATGCTTTTGAACTGTGGTGTTGGAGAAGTCTCTTGAGAGTCCCTTGGACTGCAAGGAGATCCAACCAGTCCATCCTAAAGAAAATCAGTCCTGAATATTCATTGGAAAGACTGATGTTGAAACTGAAACTCCAATATTTTAGCCACCTGATGTGAAAAACTGACTCACTGGAAAAGATCCTAATGCTTGGAAAGATTGAAGACAGGAGGAGAAGGGGACGACAGAGGATGAGATGGTTGGATGGCATCAGTGACTCAATGCACTTGAGTAAACTCTGGGAGTTGGTGATGGACAGGGAAACCCGTCATGCTGCAGTCCACGGGGTCTCAAAGAGTCGGACACGACTGAGTGACTGAACTGAACTGAAGAGGTAGCAGCAACAACAGTGTCCACCTTCTGGGCAGCTTCTTTCTTGGTATGATGAGCCTGTAGGACCACCACAGCTTCATCCACCTTGAAAAATATGGAACGCCTCATGTATTTGCATGTCATCCTTGCACAGGGGCCATGCTAATCTTCTCTGTATGGTTCCAATTCTAGTATATTTCTTACCAAAGCGAGCACTCATGGTCCTTATTTTTTTTTTAACTTTAAAAGTATTTATTTATTTTCTTAATTATTTATTTGGCTGTGTTATGTCCTTGTTGCAGCAAACAATATTCTCATTGTTGCTGACATCACTCTCATCAGGCTGGGTCCTCTGTTGTAGCAAATGGACTCTCCAGTTGTGGCCTGCAGACTCTGAGTTGCAGCACACAGGCTTGGTTGCTCTGCAGCATGTGGGATCTTAGTTCTTTGTGCGGGGATTGAACCGTGTGCCCTCCATCACAAGGCGGATTCTTAACCAATGGACCCCCAGGGAAGTCCCAAAGTGTTTATTTCTGATCAAAAATGGTAAAATCAAAGTGATTCAGCTATTTGTTATGGGATATCCAACTAAATTGGGTTAAGTAGCAGCAATCTAAGATAATCTCAGTTAAGGGGCATTGATTTGAATGTCTGTCTGGGTCAAGATGGTTTTTGTGAATCCCAGATGGTATGAAAGCTAAGACGCTGAACAAAGAGGTCGATAATTTATGAACGTATACTTACATGGGGCTTTCCTAGTGGCTCAGACTGTAAAGAATCTGCCTGCAATGTAGGAGATCCGGGTTTGATCCCTGGGTCGGGAAGATCCCTTGAAGAAGGGAATGGATGTATCCTTACACAGATCCTTTGAATAGATGTGTGGAAAAGGGCTGATTTGGAGTTTCTCTGTTTTGGGAATGTGAGAGGAGCAGCCCAGGGCTCCTTAAAATAAATGCAATGGTTTTGCTGCCTTGCACCTCGTTTTATTTGCTGTCACCCAGCACAGCCTTATTATAGACCAGCTTATCAGAGGACATGTTCCATGAGGTTTCTATTTCAAATGTAAACTAACCAAGAGTAGTCCTCACTGCAACCCCCAAAGTACCAGGATTCATTAGCTCCTGAAGAGGCAATCTACTTGAAAATGTTTTCTCCAATTCAAGTATTCACTAATTTCTTTACAAGTTATAAGATCACTTTACAACATGAGCTCATTTGATTTTCACAATAAGTCTGAATGGCTGTAGGAACTACAGTCCGTCTGTTTTATGGATAAGATAAGGTGTAAGTTCGAAGACTTGGGTCATCTAGTCCTGTCCTACCTGACAGTGAAATGTGGTGCTTTGAGTGTCTTGCTGGCTGTTGAATAGTAGTTGAGATGGAGGCAGAAAAGCTAGTGGTGGGCAGATGGCTGATAAACAGATGAAGTTGTGAAGCATGAGTGACATGAAGGCTGGGAGCTGGGCTTTCCACTTTGATTAACCTCTGTGTGCAGTCACACTTGCCCGCTGATTGAGGACTCCATCAATACCATCTTGAAAGTGGAAGTAGCGTAGACTCTGGGACACCACCTCAAAAGAAAGATCTAGAGGGGGAGGATTAAACTGCTATTTAATTGTTGAGGACACGTCCACAATGTAACAAATGCCCTTAGAGAAGCAATTTGGAGAAGAGTGAGTTGGAAACCTTGGGGGAAAGTCAGAATCTTTAGCCATAAAACACCTGAACAAGACATAATTATTAGCCCCAAGCTTTATTTTAATGATGTACTATGTCTTAAATATAATACCGACAATTTGCTGAAAGATGCCAGCTGCTCAGAAGGAACGAGACAAAAGGAAAAGGAGGGTCATTTGTAATGAGTCTGGATCTTCATACAACCTGTCAGTTTGGTCGTGTGAAGCTCCTGTGCCCTCAAGGGACTGACAGAATGTGCCTGCATAGGCCATGGGACATCTGTCGACAATCCTCTGGGCTCTGAGTGGTCCCCACTTTGATTCTTTTCCCTGTGTATGTCCATGCATTTTCAGCAGGTTGTGTGAGAGAGAGTCTCAGGGAGAGTCAGAGGTTTATCCCTGGAGTTGGGTGGCTGATCAAGCATTTTCCTTGGGATTTGGAGACCTGGGTTCAAATTCTGACACCAAGTTTGACAAATATCTTTGACCATTGCAGTTCCCTATTTACAAAATGGGATTGAATTTAGACACTTTAGAGAATTAAGATAAGGACTAAGGAAATTGCTGTGTGTGATAATGCTTCGAAAGTAGGTAACAGAAGTTTTTCTCAGCAAAAGGTGATTATCTCAGTTCCTCCTAAGAAGGTTAAATCTCTTTTATTATCAACTTCATGTTTGTTTGAACAACCAGTCTTTTTCACTTTATTAATAATCTTATTCTTTACATTACAAAAATGTATTCTCCAACCTAAATTCCTTCATGTAATGCACTTTTGTGACCTAGCTGAATGGACAGATAATTTCACTTAGAGAAGGGAATAGCTTAGTGATCTTCTTTGGTACTTTTCACTTAAAATTAATTTAAAAATTTCAGTCTTTTGGAAGAGAACCAAGTGAGCAATACCCGCAAGGCATTTAAATGTTAACTCAGTATTAGCACCTCCAAGAAGCTATTTACAGACTCTCAAGCTGGGTTCACATATTCATTCCTTTGTTCCATAGCCAGGTTCTCACTCACTCTTCTCTTCTCCCACAATGCCCACACATATCTCCATCATTGTTCTTGTTGTTTCATAATACAATTAAGTTTTTATAGGTTTTATCTCCTTCACTAGAATAAGAACAACTTAAAGATAAATCTTTGGGGACTTTGCTGGTGGTCTAGTGGTTAAGGATCTGCTTATCAATGCAGGGGACTTGGGTTTGAACCCTGGTTGGGAAACTGAGATCCCATGTGCCTCTGGCATCTTAAGCCTGTGTGCCACAGCAAGAGATAGTCCTCATGCCACAACAAAGACCCAGCACAGCCCAAAAAAGAGATAAAACTTTGACCTATTTGTCTTTATACCTGTAGGGCTTGACATAGTGCCTGCTTATTATTATATTTACATCAGTGAGGGTGCTGTTGGAAGCAAATAACAAATGATCTAACTAAAAATGACTTAGATAGACAGTGAGGATGTTCTGTATTCATGTTGTAAGAAGATCAAAAGGAGGGTGTTTCCAGGGCTGGCTGATTCATTAGTTTCATGATATTAATATATCCAAGATTCAAGTTCTTTGCATATTTCTGCTCTTTCACACCAGATATGCACCATCCTGCAGAAGAAAAGCATTTCATTCTTTTATTGCTTTCTGTGTATTTTTTTGTTGTTGTTAAAAATTGTGACTCCCACAATATATCCTTGTTTCTTACCTATTGTATACAGAGCAGTTTGTAACTTTCAAATCTCATCCCTAATTTATCCCAAGCTCTTCCCCTTCCTTTTGGATAACTACTCATTTGTTTTCTACATCTGCGAGTCTGCTTCTGTCTTGCATATATATTCATTTGTATTACTTTTTAGATTATACATATGTGGACAGAGGAGCGTACAGTGCATGGGGTCACAAAGAGTCGGACATGACTGAGCACACATGCACACACATGTCCTATCATATAGTATTTATCTTTCTCTGTCTTATTTCAGAAAGCATAATATTCTCTAGGTCTATCTATGTTGCTGCAATTGGCTTTATTTCATTCTTCTTAATGTCTAAGTAATATTCCATTGTGTGTGGAATATACACACCACATATTATTTATCTATTTTGTCTTTTTATCAATATTTGGACTGCTTTCATGTCTTGGCTGTTGTAAATAGTGCTGTTATGAACTTTGGAGTGCATTTAATTTCTTGAATTAATTTTTTCCCAGATATATACCTAGGATTGAAATTACTGGATCGTATGGTAAGTCAATTTTCAGTTTTTTGAGGAACCTCCATGCTGTTTTCCACAGTGGCTGTACCAATATACAGTCCCATCAACAGTGTACAGATCCTTTTTATTCAGTAAATAAACATACAGCATTGAAGCCCCCATCTCTCTTTAGACTAAGGATTAAAGATCTAAATGTAAGACCAGAAATTTTAAAACTCCTAGAGGAGAACATAGGCAAAACACTCTCTGACATAAATCATAGCAGGATCCTCTATGACTCACCTCCCAGAGTAATGAAAATAAAAGCAAAAATAAACAAATGAGACCTAATTAAACTTAAAAGCTTTTGCATAACAAAGGAAACTATAAGCAAGGTGAAAAGACAGCCTTCAGAATGGGAGAAAATAATAGCAAACAAAGCAACTGACAAGAATTAATCTCAAAAATACACAAGCAGCTCATGCAGCTCAATTCCAGAAAAATAAATGACCCACAGACATTTCTCCAAAGAAGACGTACAGATGGCTAACACACATGAAAAGATGCTCAACATCACTCATTATTAGATAAATGCAAATCAAAACCACAATGAGGTACCATCTCACGCCAGTCAGAATGGCTGCTATCCAAAAGTCTTCAAACAATAAATACTGGAGAGGGTGCAGAGAAAGGGGAACCCTCTTACAATGCTGATGGGAATGCAAACTAGTACAGCCACTATGGAGAACACTGTGGAGATTCCTTAAAAAACTGGAAATAGAACTGCCATACAACCCAGCAATCCCCTTGCTGGGCATACAAACGGAGGAAACCACAATTGAAAGATACACATGTACCCCAGTGTTCATTGCAGCACTGTTTATAATAGCCAGGACATGGAAGCAACCTAGATGTCCATTCATCAGCAGATGAATGGATAAGAAAGCTGTGGTAAATATACACAATGGAGTATTACTCAGCCATTAAAAAGAATACATTTGAATCAGTTCTAATGAGGTGGATGAAACTGGAGCCTATAATACAGAGTGAAGTCAGTCAGAAAGAAAAACACCAATACAGTATACTAATGCATATATATAGTATTTAGAAAGATGGTAACAATGGCCCTATATGCGAGACAGCAAAAGAGACACAGATGTACAGAACAGACTTTTGGACTCTGTGGGAGAAGGTGAGGGTGGGGTGATTTGAAAGAATAGCATTGAAACATGTATATTACTATATGTGAAATCACCAGTCCAGGTTCGATGCATGAGACAGGGCGCTCAGGGCCAGTGCCCTGGAATGACCCTGAGGGATGGGATGGGGAGGGAGGTGGGAGGGGGGTTCAGGATGGGGAACACATGTACACCCATGGCTGATTCATGTGAATGTATGGCAAAAACCACTACAATATTGTAAAGTAATTAGCTTCCAATTAAAATAAATTAATTTAAAAAAAAAAAAAAAAAAAAAAGAATAATCACTTACCTGAAGTTGAAATGTTTGAATGTGTGTGCAAGGATGTTGCAGCACTGTTTTTATTTTTCTATAATATTTATTTATAATTGTAGAGTAATTACAATTGCATTGGTTTCTGCCATACAGCAACATGAAATAGCCTTAGGTACCTATATGTCCCTTCTCTCATGAATCTCCCTTCCACCTGCCACCCTGCAGCATTGTTTTTAACAGCCATAATTTTACAAATTATTTACATATCTACAAACAAATATATGGATAAACAAGTTAATATGTGATGCAATGTTATTGAAATAAATGATATACATTAATACTTATGTCTATCAACAGGGATTAATCTTAAAAATATAATATTGAATAAAAGCATCACAAAATGATTAAGTACAGCATGGCATCATCAATGCAAAGTTCAAAACAGAGCAGATGACACCACCCTTATAACAGAAAGTAAAGAGGAACTAAAAAGCCTCTTGATGAAAGTGAAGGAGGAGAGTGAAAAAGTTGGCTTAAAGCTCAACATTCAGAAAACGAAGATCATGGCATCTGGTCCCATCACTACATGGGAAAGATGGGGAAACAGTGGAAACAGTGGCTGACTTTATTTTTTGGGCTCCAAAATTACTGCAGATGGTGACTGCAGCCATGAAATTAAAAGATGCTTACTCCTTGGAAGGAAAGTTATGACCAACCTAGATAGCATATTCAAAAGCAGAGACATTACTTTGCCAGCAAAGGTCCATCTAGTCAAGGCTATGGTCTTTCCAGTGGTCATATATGGATGTGAGAGTTGGACTGTGAAGAAAGCTGAGTGCCGAAGAACTGATGCTTTTGAACTGTGGTGTTCGAGAAGACTCTTGAGAGTCCCTTGGGCTGCAAGGAGATCCAACCAGTCCATTCTGAAGGAGATCAGCCCTGGGATTTCTTTGGAAGGAATGATGCTAAAGCTGAAACTCCAGTACTTTGGCCACCTCATGCGAAGAGTTGACTCATTGGAAAAGACTCTGATGCTGGGAGGAACTGGAGGCAGGAGGAGAAGGGGATGACAGAGGATGAGATGGCTGGATGGCATCACTGACTCAATGGATGTGAGTCTGAGTGACCTCCAGGTGTTGGTGTTGGACAGGGACGCCTGGAATGCTGCAATTCATGGGGTCGCAAAGAGTCAGACACGATTGAGTGACTGAACTGAACTGAACTGATAGTAGTATCTGGGCTTCTCTTGTTGCTCAGATGGTAAGGAATCCACCTACAGTGTGGGAGGCCTAGGTTTGATCCCTGGGTTGGTAAGGTCCCCTGCAGGAGGGCGTGGCAGTTCACTCCAGTATTCTTGCATGGAGAATCCCCATGGACAGAAGAGCCTAGAGGTCTATAGCCCATGGGGTTGCAAAGAATTGGAAATGACTGAGTGGCTATGCTGGGGAAGGCAGGCACCCCACCCCAGTACTTTGCCGGAAATCCCATGGACGGGTTCCTGGTGGCTCCGTCCATGGGGTGCTAGAGTCGGACCGACGAGCGACTTCACTTCACTTTTCCTTCATGCATTGGGAAGGAAATGGCACCCACTCCAGTGTTCTTGCCGATCCCGACAGGGGAGCCTGGTGGCTTCTGTCTATGGGGTCGCACCGACCACTGAGTGACTTAGCAGCAGCAGCAGCAGAGTGACTATGAACACCACAGCATACATATGTAAAAAATGGAGGAGAGTGATACATCTCAATTTCAGCAAAGTGGTTACTCTAGAGAGAGAAGGGGGTTTTGACTCAGTATAATGCTTATTGTAATATTTTTTTCATTGAGGTGTGGTTGATATACAATATATAAGTTTCAGGTATAAAACATAGTCACAATTTTTAAAGTTTGTATTCCATTTATAATTATTATAAAATATTGGCTGTGCTATACACTATATCCCTGCAGCTCATTTATTTTATATACAGTAGTTTGTACTTCTTAATCCCCTCCCCGTCCCCTCTTCCCTTTCCCCACTGGCAACCACTTGCTCATCACAATTGACTCTTGTGATGGATTTTACTACCCATCTAGAGGAGAAGGAACAGACAGGCATAGCAGAGAGAAGACAAACATTTTGAGAGTGTTCTGCATGCTCCCAGAAACCACTGGCATATTTTACAGAGAGAATGGAAAGTGTGGTGAACTGATAGATTAGTTAATTAGAGGTTGGTTAAAACAGCTTCTATATTTTCTGAATATAACTATAAATAACAGCTGTGAGCTTTTAACAACTGAGGCAATCCAACACATACTTTCTCAGAAATACAAGGAGGCTTGTGTGACTTTCCAGACATAAATGATTTTAAACAAATCTCCACTTAATGCCATTCGACAGAGTAGAAATGTTCATAATCGCTTAGAGAAAGAGATAATGTTTTATGTGTCACTGGAGGAAAGTATAAAACAAATATTTTACAATTTTTCTCCCGCCATTTATTGTTTTGATTTGACTCAAATCACCTTTTCTTGTTATTGTAATCGACTTCCTAATGCGTCTTCTCAATGGCGTGGGCAGATACACAGAACTTTATATGCATGAATAATACAAGTTGATGTAGCAGTATATTTTCTTTGTTTTCACATTACATATACAGCACAAATCCTAATAAAACTAGACTGGAACATATTACAAATTCATTTGCTTAGTATCCAGGTACCAAGTGAGTAAATAAATACATATGTTTTAAATTACAAATGTGCCACCCATTACTTAAAATGCCACATCTTCTACTTTATTTTGACTTTTGCGCTTATCATGTTTTATTAACACTTTGAAGTTGTAAACATGAGTAGAGTGACAGAATATCACAAAGTTGAGGTTAGAGGTTTGTTATATGTTGGAATAGGAAAGTCCTGAGAGTCACTCTAGAGAAAGTTATTCTCAGGGGCAGTGATTGAAAATGCTGCTATGTCAGCCACCCTCCTAGCTATCCTTTGTGGAGGGTGTGTGATGATGGTCTAGCCCCACGCATCTCAAAGAGTGGTTAGCAGACAATGGCACTGAATTAAAATTCAGTCCTTGCAGAAATACCAAAACGTGGGGTCATCAAACACCTACTAAATCTACTTCTCTGGAGGTAGAGCCAAAGAATGTGTGTTTACTCTTATTGATTCTTTTTTTAAAAAATATTTACTTATTTTTGGTTGCATTGGATCTTAGTTACCACTAAGATGCAACGGTCCTCGGGCCAAGCAGGTCCTGGAAGGAGACTTAACCACTGGACCACCAGGGACATCCCATCTCCTATTGACTCCAATAAACAACAACTTCGAGATTTTTTTAGTTCTGCTTCCTTAAAAGCAGAGCCTTCAATAGGGTGGTTGTAGTCATGGCACATGATTTACTGAGACAGGGTTTTTCAGAAAAATTTGTGAGGTTGAGAGTGAAGCAGGACAGGGAAAGAGAAAAGGGCTGAGTGTAGTGGTGTGGTCTCGGGTAAAATCTAGCCTTGGTTTCATCCATGGAGGTAAACTATGAAGTTGCCCACTTGAGCCAAGGGTGGCAGAATTTAGTTCTCTGCTTTCAAGGGCTTGTAAGTTTTAGGCTGTATCAGGGTGGAGAGTGGTGGAGGTGGGGCAGACCTTCGCTGATGACAGAGCTCCTAGGAGCAGAGGGCACTTTTCCTGCCAAGGGCATAGCTGTGGACCCTTTGGCAGCTGACACAGCAACCTGGACATGAGTGCCTGAGTCTGGGTAAGAGAATTTGGGTGGGGCATCAAGTAGCATTCTTCATAGTCTACCCTTGCTTTCCTCAGGTCTACTCTCTTCTCACATTAAATTCTTTCTTATAATACGAACCCCATAATCATAGTTCTTGGGGAAACTTAGGAGGAGGGTTGGTGGGATAAACCGTAGCTCCTGCTACCGCAGTTGGTATCATGGTCCTAACTGGTACTCATCATCTCCCTCCTCCCTCACCCATTTCTGAGCCCCCTAACCCTCAGCTCTGACTAGCCTAGTTGTCTTGCCTTTGGAGGCGATGCAGCTGTTGTCTCTGAGGAGCTGAAGTTTCTGGTTACTGTGTCTTTCTGAAACTGGGGTTGCTGTATTGGCCACAAATGGCATGAATGTACCAGGAGACGTCCCAGCAGAGGCACCAGACATATTCATATATGTCGTTCCTAGGTGTGTGCTGCTGCGTGCTGTCACTTCAGTCGTGTCTGATTCTTTCCAATCCCATGGACTGTAGCCTGTCAGATTCCTCTATCCATGGGATTCTCCAGGCAAGAATGCTAGAGTGGGTTGCCATGCCCTTCTCCAGGGGATCTTCCTGGGATTGAATCCCAGGCCTGTTGCATCTTCTGCATCTCAGGCAAATCCTTTACCACTGAGCTACCTGGTAAGACCCTTATTATTAGGCGGTAGTTCTAATTCCTCATAAGGATCAGGGCTGATTTTCCTAGATGTTAGATTAGGATAGCTCCTTTTTGTACCTGTTGGACTAATGGCATAAGTAACCCAGTGTGACTTGTAGTATCTACTACTTTCAATTTAGATGGAGTTAGTTTTACTGTGTCTCGGTAGGAATGTTTGCTATATTGCAATCAGGATACCTAGATTCAGAGATGAATGGGAATGGAAAGTACAAGTTCCTTAAGTGAGTTGCTGGAAATGTTGGTGGGCGAGGGTACTCCTGTGTTTCTACTGCTAGATACCTGAACCTACATTTTCTATTTACTGGGGACCCAACACCACACGATAGACCTTGCTTTAAGGAATTTGTCACACTGTCTAGGTTAGGACCTATCAGTACAAGGATGCTTGCAATTTAAGTGAAAAGTGAAAGTGAAGTCGCTCAGTCGTGTCTGACTCCTAGCGACCCCATGGACTACAGCCTACCAGGATCCTCCGTCCATGGGATTTGCCAGGCAAGAGTACTGGAGTGGGTTGCCAATGCCTTCTCCGTCAGAATGCTAATTAAGCTTATTCAAGATGGTGTCTTGGCTACATCTTTAAGAAGCTGTTTCATCTCTCTATCTGGATAGGACTTTTTGATAGTATGGAAAGTGGTAGGACTGTGTACTCCTTATATATATGCCTGCTGCCACACCTCATTGGCTTTAAAGTGGGTCCCTTTGATCTGGAGTGATTTTATGCAGAATTCTGAGTGTAAATCAGACATTCTATGAACCCGTGGTTAATGGAACAGGCAGAAAACCTGTGGAAAAAAAGGCAAACCCATACTGTGTGTGTGTGGTCAGGATGCATCTCTCCCCTTGCCAGGATGGGAGAAATCTGAGGCAAGCAATTTGTTATTAATCACTGCAAATGGTGACTGTAGCCATGAAATTAAAAGACGCTTACTCCTTGGAAGGAAAGTTATGACCAACCTAGATAGCATATTCAAAAGCAGAGACATTAGTTTGCCAACAAAGGTCCATCTAGTCAAGGCTATGATTTTTCCAGTGGTCGTGTAGAGTTGGAATGTGAAGAAGGCTGAGTGCCGAAGTATTGATGCTTTTGAACTGTGGTGTTGGAGAAGACTCTTGAGAGTCCCTTGGACTGCAAGGAGATCCAACCAGTCCATTCTGAAGGAGATCAGCCCTGGAATTTCTTTGGAAGGAATGATGCTAAAGCTGAAAGTTCAGTACTTTGGCCACCTCATGCAAAGAGTTGACTCATTGGAAAAGACTCTGATGCTGGGAGGGATTGGGGGCAGGAGGAGAAGGGGACGACAGAGGATGAGATGGCTGGATGGCATCACTGACTCGATGGATGTGAGCCTGAGTCACCTCCGAGGGTTGGTGATGGACAGGGAGGCCTGGTGTGCTGCGATTCATGAGGTCGCAAAGAGTTGGACATGACTGAGGGACTGAACTGAACTGAACTGAACTGGTTGGTTGGAGAAGGCAATGGCACCCAACTCTAGTACTCTTGCCTGGAAAATCCCATGGATGGAGGAGCCTGGTAGGCTGTAATCCATGGAGTCGCTAAGAGTTGGACATGACAGTGACTTCACTTTCACTTTTCACTTTCATGCATTGGAGAAGGAAATAGCAACCCACTCCAGTGTTCTTGCCTGGAGAATCCCAGGGACAGGGAAGCCTGGTGGGCTGCCCTCTGTGGGGTCGCACAGAGTCAGACACAATTGAAGCGACTTAGCAGCAGCAGCAGCAGCAGCAGCAGCAACATTGGTTGGTCTCTTGGAGAGAGTGTGTTGTCCCAGTAAAGGGATCTAGGCTACTATAGAGACTCACTGGCTTCCTTTCAGGCTACAGTTTAAGCCAGATTTGACATAAAGGATCAAATCTGACCATATTTACAGATTCATTGATGGCATACAGGCTGTTTAATTAAAGCTAAAATGTGTTCAAACTAGTTAAATTTATACATTTATATTCAGTTTAGTTTGCTTGAGTAAACCCAATCAGATTTATTATTAGGTCACGTTAGTTTAATCAACACAGATACTTGTTGTTAGATGCTAGACAGTTAATGGAGAGATAAACTGGTCAAACCAGTTGGAATGTGCAGAATTGATGTTTGAAAAATGTAGCTGCGATTGACAATGAAAGAACTCAGAAACAGGAATTACAAACAAATGAAGCACAATGAGGTTTCCTTTTGGATTTTGAAAATTGTGCTTTATAAAATATATTTCTTTAGAAAGTTTTGGACCTATAATCTTGAATAGAAAGAATTGCTAACTTAATTTTTTAAATTAGCAGATTACTTATAAATTCTGAAAAATAAAATCATAGAGTTACAAAATCACAGAGTTGGGAGGGTTGCTGCTGCTGCTGCTGCTAAGTCGCTTCAGTCATGTCCGACTCTGTGCGACCCCACAGACGGCCTCCCACCAGGCTCCTCTGTCTCTGGGATTCTCCGGGCAAGAACACTGGAGTGGGTTGCCATTTCCTTCTCCAATACATGAAAGTGAAAAGTGAAATTGAAGTCTCTCAGTCATGGCCGACTCTTAGTGACCTCATGGACTGCAGCCTACCAGGCTCCTCTGTCCATGGGATTTTCCAGGCAAGAGTACTGGAGTGGGGTGCCATTGCCTTCTCCAGTTGGGAGGGTAGGTTCCCATAAAGATTGTTCTTTTCAGTAAAGGAGTTCTCTTTATTGCAGGCTGATGGTCAAATAGCTTCAACTAATTATGTGATAGGAAATCTAGTACTTCCCAAGAGAGTCTACTTAATTTCTTTTAAACATTATGTTTTTACAGTTATAAGGATAATACATTTTTATAATAGGAAAAAACAAACTCAAAAGTAGTAAGTAAAAAGTCACTTTAAATTCCCTATTAAAAAACTGCTGCTATTAGCATTTTGCTGTTTTTTCCTTTCAGTATTTTTGTATAATCATCCTTCAAAGTAGTTGTAACTGTTATGTATACAACTATATGTCTTGCTATTTTTTAAAAAGTTTATTGAAGTATAGTTGCTTTACAATGTTGTGTTAGTTTTTAATCTAGAGCAAAGTGAATCAGCTATATGTACACAGATATCCCCTCTTTTTTTCTGATACAGCCACTGTGGAGAACAGTACAGAGGTTTCTTAAAAACTAAAAATAGAACTACCATATTATTCTGCAATTCTCACTCCTGAGTATATATGTGGAGAAAACCATAATTCCAAAAGATGCATGTACCCCAATGTTTTGCTATTTTTAAATGTAAGGTTATAATAAAAGCCTACTTATGTTATTATAAATACCTTTGAAGCTACTTTGCAATGGTGCATATTCCATCCATTTAACCACAAGATGTGGTTCAACCATAAACTATGTTATCATTCTTTCACAGTTAGGCAATAAGGTTGCTTCCATAGGCTAAACAAAGGGTGAAGGGAAATTTATCCAAAGATACTTTAAAAAACAAAGTTGCATTCCAAAATTTATGCCATAATGTTAGGACTTAATGGACACCAATGTCTTTAGTCTCTTGGAATCTTAACAAGGTTTGTGCTTCACTTTCAGTTTGCAAATAATTCCTTTCGATAGGAAATGTATATGCAAGACGGAAACTGGATTATTTCCTTTTCTGTGGTTCAACACATACTTCAAAACCATGGACACCTTTTTTTATCTGTTCTCCTTGCTTTGAGAAAGCCAAAATATCCTCTATTAGTGTTTTGCTTATCACAAGATTCACTTCTGTTCTTCAGTTTCTTTCTTTTTAATTTTGGTTTTTAGCAATTTGACTATTATGTTCCTAGGTATGTTTTTCTTTCTGTTTATCTTGTTTAGATTTTATGAAGCTTCTTCAATATTCTGGTTGCTATTTTTCATCAATTTTGGAATATTTTCAGCCATGAGTTTAAAAAACTTTTTTTTTCTATTTCGATATTTCTCTCATCTCTTTTTGTAACTCTTATTTGTGTATGTATTTGACATTGACATTCTGTAGGTAATTGGAGCTTGGTTCATATTTTCATCAGGCTTTTCTTCTTTGTACTTAACTTTGGATAATCTCTATTTTCCTGTCTTCAGGTTCCTGAGTTTTTCTATTATGGTGTCCAATCTACTGGTAAGCTCATGTAGTGAATTTTTCATTCAGGTTATTGTATTTTTTAATTCTAAAATTTCCTTTTGGTTTTTTGACAATATCCATTTCTTTACTGATATTCTTCCTATGGAGATTCATTATGCCATTTTCCCCTTAAAATAAGTACATATGTTTATTAAACTGTTTTAAAATAATTTTCTATCAATTTAAACATTTCTACCATCTCTGGGTCTATTTTAATTTACTGATTTTTTTCTTTTTGTTTTAGGTCAGTAAATCCTATATTTAGTCATTTTTTATTATATGCTGTACAGTGTAGATGTTCTTTTATTGAGATTCTGCATTTCACTTTCTTAAAGACTGTTGAGGCTTTATGTTCCCAGGCAATTAATTTTCTGTTGAATCAGTTTGATCCTCTTGATGCTTGATTTTAAGCTATATTATATCATATCTATAGTCATGCCTACTATAGGTGTCCAACAGCTTTATTCCTAATATGTGGTCTTTCTGGGGTCCAGTGCACTGGGGGTGTTAACTGATGTCTCTAACACCCTTACTGATTGGAAGTCCAACATCTTTCAGTACCAAGAAGCATCTAGAATCTCCAGTTAATTCACATTTCTTCAATAACTGTTCCCCTCATCCCGAGGCTTTAAAGAATCTTATTCTAACCATCTGCACTTAGTATTTGGTAAACTCTTGAGAAGGTGCTACACATGTTTCTGGAATCCTTTCTCTGTGCAGCTTCCTCTTGAAAAATCCCTTACCTCAGCAGCCTCAAACTCTAATTTCTGCCTCCTCAGCTCGGTGAAGCTGTTGCTTGGCTCCACCTTCTTGCTCTATATTCAGAAAGTACAGAATGACTATAGGACTCACTTTGTGTGTTTTCCTTTTTATCATAGATCACAGTTCCATACCACTGTTTCCAAGCAACTGAGAATAGTGGCAGAATCTGTACAGTTTTATAGTTGTTTACTATGTGCAGGCTAGCCTATTAACAGCTACGTCTGGAAATGGGAGGCTTCATAAGAGGTACATATATATTAAGAGACTAACTTTTATCCATTTCCACTATATCTCTTCTGTTGTTTATTGTTTTATTCCCTGTGAAGTGAAAGTCAAATTATAGGTTGAGTAGCCTGGGCCTGAGAAGTGGTTATTAACAACTTTAATATCAGGAAAAAAAATCAGAAGATTAAACTTGCAGCAATTTTTAAAAATTAAGAGTAAATTCACTTTTAAATAAACTGAATTTTGATATTTGATTTATCTTAGAGATTGCCAATCATATCATCTACCAAAGACTTCATAGTTTAAAAACTTCATGTATATATAAAAAAACATAGATCGTTGGGTGGATGCATAGAAATAATTAATTGCCTAGGGAATAATACGGGCTTCCGTGGTGGCTCATTTGGTAAAGAATTTGCCTGCGATGCAGGAGGCCTGGGTTCGATCTCTGGATTGGGATGATCCCCTGGAAAAGGGAATGGCTACCCACTCCAGTATTCTGGCTTGGAGAACTCCGTGGACTACAGTTGGCTTAAAACTCAACATTCAGAAAACTAAGATCATGGCATCTGGTCCCATCACTTCATGGCAAATAGACAGGGAAACAATGGAAACAGTGACAGACTTTATTTTGGGGGCTCCAAAATCACTGCAGATGGTGACTGCAGCCATCAAATTAAAAGACACTTGTTCCTTGGAAGAAAAGCTATGATCAACCTCAGTTCAGTTCAGCCACTCAGTCGTGTCCGACTCTTTGCAACCCCATGGACTACAGCAGGCCAGGCCTCCCTGTCCATCATTAACTCCCGGAGCTTGCTTAAACTCATTTCCATTGAGTCGGTGATGCCATCCAGCCATCTCATCCTCTGTCGTCCCCTTCTCCACCCATCTTCAATATTTCCCAGCATCAGGATCTTTTCCACTGAGTCAGTTCTTCTCATCAGGTGGCCAATGTATTGGAGTTTCGGCTTCAGCATCAGTCCTTCTAATGAATATTCAGGACTGATCTCCTTTAGAATGGACTGGTTGCATCTCCTTGCAGTCCAGGGGACTCTCAAGAGTCTTCTCCAACACCACAGTTTAAAAGCATCAATTCTTCAGTGCTCAGCTTTCTTTATTGTCCAACTCTCACATCCATAGATGACTATTGGAAAAACCATAGCCTTGACTAGATGGACCTTTGTTGGCAAAGTAATGCCTCAGCTTTTTAATATGCTGTCTAGGTTGGTCATAGGAGTAAGAGTCTTTTAATTTCATGGCTGCAGTCACCATCTGCAGTGATTTTGGAGCCCCCCAAAATAAAGTCTGCCACTGTTTCCATCATTTCCCCATCTATTTGCTGTGAAGTAATGGGACTGGATGCCATGGTCTTTGTTTTCTGAAGTCAGATTATAGGCTGAGTAGCCTGGGCCTGAGAAGTGGTTATTAACAACTTTAATAATATATCAGGAAAAAAAATCTGAAGATTAAATTTGCAAAACTGCCACTTTTTCTAAGACATTAAACAGTCCGCTGCTGCTGCTGCTAAGTCGCTTCAGTCGTATCCGACTCTGTGCGACCCCATAGACGGCAGCCCACCGGGCTCCCCCGTCCCTGGGATTCTCCAGGCAAGAACACTGGAGTGGGTTGCCATTTCCTTCTCCAATGCATCAAAGTGAAAAATGAAAGTGAAGTCGCTCAGTCGGGTTCGACTCTTAGCGACCCCATGGACAGCGGCCCACCAGGGACCTCTGTCCATGGGATTTTCCAGGCAAGAGTACAGGGGTGGGGTGCCATTGCCTTCCTAGAACCCTTTAAATCTCAGTAGTTACCTTGGTCATTTCTAAGATGGGATCCAGAGGCATCTTTTAAAAATCAAAACCTGCCGGAACTTTCCTCCAAAATAAAAGTTTTAAAAGTTATGGTGGAAGTTTTACTTACTCCTGTAATAATACTGATTGCACTTTCTTTGTTTTCCCCTCTAGTTTGCAAACTTCATGAGGTCAAGGACCTTGTTTTCTACCAAACCGTTAATATGTAAAGTGAAGTTGCTCAGTCGTGTCCGACTCCTTTCGACCTCATGGTCTGTAGCCTGTCAGGCTCCTCTATCCATGGGATTTTCCAGGCAAGAATACTGAAGTGGGTTGCCATTTCCTTCTCCAGGGGATCTTCCCAACCCAGGGATCAAACCCAGGTCTCCTGCATTGCAGGCAGACTTTTTACCATCTGAGCCACCAGGGAAGTCCTACTGTGTCTAAAAATAGTAAATACTTATTTACTTACTACTAATAATAATGTTAAGAGTAAGAGCTAACCTTTATTGAGTGCTAGCTATGTGCTATTATTTTACATTGTATTATTTTATAAGATACACATTCTTTGTTTACATGATTGATAGCTTTCTAATAGCTCATAAAATGTTTTATATTGTTGATTCTACTTTGTTCATACTGACTTCAATGAGTTGTGTTTTGGTTTTCTATGGTCAAAACTTTGTTCTCTTGCCGCTGTTGCCATTGGTTTGCTTCCTTTCAGGATCAAAGTGAATACTTTAATATAAAAATCTTATCTTTAACTCTTCCTCTGCTGATTCTTTCCTAGGTTCTCTGGTGGCTCAGACAATAATCCACAAGCCATGTGGGAGACCTGAGTTTAATCCCTGGGTTGGAAAGATCCCCTGGAGGAGAGCATGGCAACCCACTCCCGTATTCTTACCTGGAGAATCCCCATAGACAGAGGAGCCTGGCAGGCTATAAGTTTCCAAAGGTAGCTGAGGAGCAGAAAGCAGGTATGTTGGCTGGAGAACACTCTGTGAGGAAAGAAGTTCTCTTTCTGTCATTCTCAATGGAGCTGACTTTCCAAACTCACAATTCATGAGTGTGATTAGCTTTCCCGTGGAAAATAGTGCAAGGTCAAACTGAGATGGCAGCTCAGATAGGAATGGAAAAAGCAGACAGATCAGAAATATGCCAAAAATAATATATGAGGGTTCAGACCCCATGTAGTAGTGAAACTGGGAAAACCAGTTCTTTTAACATTTAGAGGGATAGAGAGGCCTCAAGTGATAACTGGTTTACCATAGTTCAGTTCAGTTTAGTCGCTCAGTCGTGTCCGACTCTTTGCGACCCCATGAACCGGAGCACGCCAGGCCTCCCTGTCCATCACCAGCTTCGGCACTCCACCCAAACCCATGTCCATTGAGTCAATGATGCCATCCAGCCATCTCATCCTCTGTTGTCCCCTTCTCCTCCTGCCCTCAATCTTTCCCAGCATCAGGGTCTTTTCCAATGAGTCAGCTCTTCGCATCAAGTGGCCAAAGTATTGGAGTTTCAGCTTCACCAACCTAGACAGCATATTAAAAAGCAGAGACATTACTTTGTCAACAAAGGTCCATCTAGTCAAGGCTATGGTTTTTCCTGTGGTCATGTATGGATGTGAGAGTTGGACTGTGAAGAAGGCTGAGTGCCGAAGAATTGATACTTTTGAACTGTGGTGTTGGAGAAGACTCTTGAGAGTCCCTTGGACTGCAAGGAGATCCAACCAGTCCATCCTAAATGAAATCAGTCCTGGGTGTTAATTGGTTTACCATGGGTGCAATTCAAATAAGAATTCTAAAGGTTACTTGTTTGTGTTGCAGTAAACAATGTAGAATCTTCAGACTGTTTGGGGTACTGTAAACTCCAATAATTAGCTTTTAGCACATTAAGCTAAATTTGACTGAAGAGATCCATGTGATATTTAAAGAAGGCAGTCTTAGGAAACATGCTTTTCTTAATCTTAGACCAAGTTAGGCTACCAGAAAGCTAATATATAGGATATACTGTTGTTCCTACTAAATTGCCTTTAGTACATTTTACTTTTATTTAATACATGGCCTTTGAGATTTATTACAAATAAAAGCAATCTGAAAAAGAACACTCTGCAATTCTAAACAGACAACAACTAAACTCCCTGTTTTGTAGTTATTGAGGACTTTTGTCTATTACTTTACTCAGAGTATTCTGTGGAAGTCTACTTGTAAACATTATTTCAAGATTTAGTGCCCAGAAATACATTATAACTTTGAAGAAATTGATGTTTCATCTTTAAGATAATGAACATGAAATGTCTTATCATATTTCCTTTCTGTCATATTTCAGTGGATACTCAGAGCCAAATTTGTACATTGATTTGTAATATATTATTTTCATGGCTCGCATAACTTGTTTGCTCTCTCTAATCCTGACTATAGTGAAAAGATGTCCTTTTCATTATAGAGGACTGGAATGCAAAAGTAGGAAGTCAAGAAACACCTGGAGTGACTGGTTTTCCAAATTTGGCCTTGGAATACAGAATGAAGCAGGGCAAAGGCTAATAGAGTTTTGCCATGAGAACACACTGGTCATAGGAAGCATTGTCTTCCAACAACACAACAGAAGACTCTACACCTGGACATTACTAGATGGCCAACACTGAAATCAGATTGATTATATTTTTTGCAGCCAAAGATGGAGAAGCTCTATACAGTCAGCAAGAACAAGACCAGGAGCGGACAGTGGCTCAGATCATGAACTCCTGATTGCCAAATTCAGACTTAAATTAAAGATAGTAAGGAAAACCACTAGACCATTCAGGTATGACCTAAATCAGATACCTTACAATTGTACAGTAGAAACAAGAAATAGATTTAAGGGACTGGATCTGATAGAGTGCCTGATGAACTATGGACAGAGGTTCATGACACTGTACAGGAAACAGGGATCAAGATCATCCCCAAGAAAAAGAAATGCAAAAAAAGCAAAATGCTGTCTGAGGAGGCCTTATGAATAGCTGTGAAAAGAAGAAAAGTGGAAAGCAAAGGAGAAAAGGAAAGATATACCATTTGAATGCAGAGTTCTAAAGAATAGTAAGGAGAGATAAGAAAACCTTCCTCAGTGATCAGTGTAAAGAAATAGAGGAAAAAAAAATAGAATGGGAAAGACTAGAGATCTCTTGAAGGAAATTAGAGATACCAAGGGAAGATTTCGTGCAAAGATGGGCTCAGTAAAGGACAGAAATGGTATGTACCTAACAGAAGCAGAAGATTAAGAAAGGGTGGCAAAAATACACAGAAGAACTGTACAAATAAGATCTTCATGACCCAGATAATCATGATGGTGAGATCACTCACCTAAAGCCAGACATTCTGGAAAGATAAGTCAAGTGGGCCTCAGGAGGCATCACTATGAACAAAGCTGTAGGTGATGGAATTTCAGTTGTGCTATTTCAAATCCTAAACGATGATGCTGTGAAAGTGCTGCACTCAATATGCCAGCAAATTTGGAAAACTCAGCAGTGGCCACAGGACTGGAAAAGGTCAGTTTTCATTTCAATCTCAAAGAAAGGCAATGCTAAAGAATGCTGAAACTATTGCAAGATTGCACTCATCTCACACGCTAGTAAAGTAATGCTCAAAATTCTCCAAGCCAGGCTTCAGCAATACATGAACCATGAACTTCCAGATGTTCAAGCTGGTTTTAGAAAAGGCAGAGGAACCAGAGACTAAATTGCCAACATCTGTTGGGTCATAGAAAAAGCAAGAGAGTTCCAGAAAAAACATCTACTTCTGCTTTATTGACTATGCCAAAGCCTTTAACTGTGTGGCTCACAATAAACTGTGGAAAATTCTGAAAGAGATGGGAATACCAGACCACCTGACCTGCCCTAGAGAAATCTGTATGCAGGTCAGGAAGCAACAGTTAGGACTGGACATGGAATAGACTGGTTCCAAATAGGAAAAAGAGTACATCAAGGCTGTATATTGTTACCCTGCTTATTTAACTTATATGCAGAGTACATCATAAGAAACATTAGGCTGGATGAAGCACAAGCTGGAATCAGGATTGCCAGGAGAAATATCAATAACCTCAGATATGCAGATGACACCACCCTTATGGCAGAAAGTGAAGAACTAAAGAACCTCTTGATGAAAGTGAAAGAGGAAAGTGAAAAAGTTGGCTTAAAACTTAACATTCAGAAAACTAAGATCATGGCATCTGGTCCCATCACTTCATAGCAAATAGATGGGGAAACAGTGGAAACAGTGGCTGATTTTATTTTGGGGGGACTCAAAAATCACTGCAGATAGTTATTGCAGCCATGAAATTAAAAGATGCTTACTCCTTGGAAGGAAAGTTATGAACAACCTAGACAGCCTATTAAAAAGCATAGACATTACTTTGCCAACAAAGATCCATCTAGTCAAGGCTATGGTTTTTCCAGTAGTCATGTATGGATGTGAGAGTTGGACAATAAAGAAAGCTGAACACTGAAGAATTGATGCTTTTGAACTGTAGCATTGGAGAAGACTCTTGAGAGTCCCTTGGACTGTAAGGAGATCCAACCAGTCCATCCTAAGAGAGATCAGTCCTGAGTATTCACTGAAAGGACTGATATTGAAACTGAAACTCCAATACTTTTGGCCACCTGATGTAAAGAAGACTCACTTGAAAAGACCCTTATCAGGGAATGTTTAACAGGAGGATTCCTACATGCTGTTTCTCACAAGACCTTTGCTTCTTTTTAAGTGGAACAGCATACTGCTCCCAGGAACTGGGGGGCGTTGTGTGAGACAGGCTTGAATCTCTTTTAGTAAACATTCTCTTTATGACAAAACTGCTTAGTCTCAATCCCCTTTCTTGAGATATGGATTGTCTCCTGACCTTGTGATCATCATCATCCCTTGTTCCCTTGGTAACTGTTCCTGTACATTTGGTTTTCTGATCTTTATCATTGATAAAAGAAACTTCTTGTACTACAGCCTATATATACTCACAGAAAAATCATTAAAGCAACTTTGCTCCATCAGAGCTTGGGTCCCCGTGTCTTTTTTTCTTTCTCTCTCTCTCTCCTTGGCTGATTCCTTGGAGTGCAGAAACCCTTCTTGCTCACTCTCCTGCCTGGGCTTCTAAGACTCTCTCGAGAAGGTGCCCTGTGCCTTCACCCCACCTCGAGAGAGTGCCCAGTGACCTTGTGAGAGACGCAAGTCTTGTGTCAAGGACTTTATTGATTTTCTGTGTAAACCAGGGAGTATCAGCCTCTCGCTTTCACTTTCTTATCGTTGCCTCTGCACCGCCAGGTCCCAGTCCATTAAAGGACTTCAACAGACCCTGATGCTGGGAAAGGTTGAAGGCAAGAGGAGAAAGGGACAACAGAGGATGAGATGGTTGGATGGCATTATTGACTCAATGGACATGAGTTTGGGTAAACTCCGGGAGTTGGTGATGGACAGGGTTGGAGGAGGAAATGGCAACCCACTCCAGTGTTCTTGCCTGGAGAATCCCAAGGATGGGGAAGCCTGGTGGGCTGCCGTCTATGGGGTCGCACAGAGGGATTGAAGCAACTGAGCAGCAGCAACAGCAGCGGCAGGGATGGATGGAGTCACAGAGTCAGACATGACTGAGAAACTGAACTGAACTGAACAGAACTCCTGATTGCTTATTTTCTTCCATTTTATTGCATTTATCTAAATAACTTTTGTTGTGCTGCTGCTTCTCAGTCACTTCAGTCATGTCTGACTCTTTGAGACCTCATGGTAAACCACCACAAATAGTGATTATTATTATAATCCATTCTTGTTTCAGGTATGAATAAATATGGTAAATTAAATCACTACTAATTCTATTGATGATATATAGATTATCATAGTATAGGTCTCACCCTAATAGCTTAATTTTTACTCACTTTACATGAAGAATAATTTAGTTATTTTGATATCCTATTTTCAATCTGTTTCTTAAATTCTGTTTGATTACAGAACTAAAATCCATGACATGAATAGAAAACATGGAAAACATTTACATTCTTTGCCCATATAAATAACTTTATTACATTCCTTCTTTTCTATTTCTTCATTTCTTTTCTTTCTGATGATTTTTAGGTAAACTTAGAAATTACATTTTCTACTGTTCCTTTTTCTTTGTATTTTTTGTCCAAAATGAATGTGTCTGGTCTTTTATACTTAGTTCAATTATTTTTCAGTTTGATGTGATGATTTGTTTTATTGGGAACTGAGTCAAATTTCTCAGGTAGTGTATTTTGGGGTGATTTAATGAAAACCATGAACTTCCAATGTAAAATTCAATAGTTAATTTATTCCTCTTGTGGAATAGCATGAACACAGCCTTTGGTTTTGCAGTTAAATGTTCCTTTAGGAAGGGATTCTAGAGTTGGAGTTTCATTGTAATGTCAATTAGATTGAGAAGTATTATACAAGCTAAGATTGCTTGCACGAGTCCCTGCAACAAAAGCAAGCATTATTTTGAAACTTTCTCTTTTGGTTTGTTCAGCAGACTTTCCACAGGAAGGTGGAACTCACATTCCTTTTCCTAGTCCCTGAGTGAGGATGTGAGACTGGATTTAGTGTAGGAATTTCTGAATGAGAGGTAGGGATTTTCCTGAAAAAAGATGGTAAAATCTGGATTATGTGCAAAAAATGCCTGGAAAAGTAATTTGCCATGTAGAAGACTCTTCCAACTTTTAGTGACCTCATGAACTATATAGCCCACCAGGCTCCTGTGTCCATGGGATTTCCCAGGCAAAACTGGAGAGGGTTGCCGTTTCCGTCTTCAGGGGATCTTCCCGACTCAGGAATCGAGCCCACATCTCCTGCATTGGCAGTTGAATTCTTTACCATCTGAGTCATCTGGGAAGTCCATGGGGACTCCAAATTTAAACTAAGGCTCCAGTAACCTTGAATTTTAAAGTTGTATTAGTGTAGCTGCGTATGATACATATATCCACGCCAAACCATAGACTTTTATGAAAGCTTCACAAAGAAGACAATGGAGCCCATTTGGTTTCTCAACCTGACCCTTGCTTGATTTCCCTTTATCCTGCTGATCCTACAGGCAGCTAAGGGAGAGAGAAACACTTAGGAACTAAAGTGGGAGACTTGAGCCAGTTTGAAGCCAGCTCTGAAACTCATTATTCTTCTGACTTTGGGTTATCATTCAAACTTTCAGAAGCTCACTTTCCTGACCTGTCACATGGAGACAAAAACTCTCCTAGCATAGGTTAGCTGGGAAGATTAAATGATAAAAAGATTAAATGTTAATATGTGCACAAGTTTTTGTAAACTATAGTGTGTGCTAGTCATGCAAAGAATATTAATAATTATTATATATTGGCATTAATTTGTATCATATCAAAGCTTTTGATACAATTTAGGAGATATTCTGATAAAAGTATATTCTGATAAAATTTGGGAGAGCAATCCACCAGATTTATGCCTTTCAAAGGTGTCCTGTGTGCCTAGAGTGGTAAATAAGTAATGAGGATAATATATAAATCCAGGAATTAAGTATTTATGTATAATACTTTACAACTTCATTTGGTGAAGCATCTTTCATGCCAACTATATCCCCAAACAGATTACATTCAATAAAGACTTACAGTGATATGCAATAAATACTAGCAGTGACCGACAGACATTGAGATAAACAGGCAGGGGAAAAGTGCTTTTCAGCTAAATTCTTAAACGAAATGAAGAATTTAGGGGTGAAGAGACCCAGGAGAGATGTAACAATAGGGAGAAACTATTGGAAGGAGTTTTCATACTCAGTTTTCTTACAGAGAGGCCTGAGGCACAAAATATCAAGGCCTTGAAACTCTGCCTGGGTCATGTCACTGGCAGCATGTCCTCACTGCAGGAAAAGAAAAGATATGAAGTTCAAGGCAGGTGAGTTCCAACTTTGTGGGAATTATGAGACAGGGAAAGCTTTGTTTTTACTTATGAGGCACAGGGAAGGAGTTTGTATTGGTCTTCTGTTTCCTGTATTCCACCCAAGAAGTGCATCTACGAAGTTCATCACTGAAAATCAGCTGGAAATCTCATCTGCAGTCTAGAGTGAGCATTTTCAAGTTAGCTCAGAATATACTCTTTTCTGAATCCTTCCATAAGTTTTGCCTTTGGTTTGCAGTTTTGACACAGAAAAATGATTTTTTAATGTTAATCTGCCTTTTTTGTAGGCTGTGGATAACATGAGCTCTTTAACACTGCTGCAGGTGGGGGGTGTGTGTGTGCATGTTTTAAGGAAGCAATGGTGACATATAGAAAAAAGAAAGAAAAGAGGAAAATGTTATTCATAAGGTCTAATTTAAGACTGATTTTATCCTACTCTCACTTTTTTTACTCTTTTTTTTTCACCTAGCAAAGGAGAATATTGACATCTATTTACTAGGGTTGTGTGATGATAAATAAGATGATGGCGAACCTTTGGTACTGCAGTTTTTAAAGCTCTCAGTAAACATTAGTACCCATCTTCATTAGCTTGAATGTGCTATTACCATCTTTCTCTTTTTATAGAGCTAAATTCTTACGACAGGCAATTAAAAATCTCCTATATTTTGACTTTAAAATGCATTATATGCATTTTAAAGCACCCTGAATCTCTAAGTTAGTACTCAAATGAATATAATTGTGTACAGACTAAGATGGGGAGAAGGTAAAAGTGGGGGAAGATAAGAGTGGGGAAATGTAAGAAGGTTCAAAGGTTAAGAAAACAATGCTTGTATGTGAAATTTGATTTCAGACTATCTAAAGAGTGTTCGGAGAAGGCAATGGCACCCCACTCCAGTAATCTTGCCTGGAAAATCCCATGGACGGAGGAGCCTGGTAGGCTGCTGTCTATGGGGTCACACAGAGTTGGACACGACTGAGTGACTTCACTTTCACTTTTCACTTTCATGCATTGGAGAATGAGATGGCAACCCACTCCAGTGTTCTTGCCTGGAGACTCCCAGGGACGGGGGAGCCTGGTGGGCTGCCGTCTATGGGGTCGCACAGAGTCGGACACGACTGAAGCGACTCAGCAGCAAAGAGTGTGTAAGTAAGAGTTACTGTATTTTCTATTCACAAAGTGTTTGTGGTGTCATTGTGATTGTTTGGTTTGGTTTAATTTGGTTTAAAGACCAACTAATGCCTTCCAATGAAAGATAGATTTGCACTTTGCAAACCTATCTCAAACTCTACTACATCACTTTATATAAAGAGAAGTAGATATAGTTCAATATCTACAGGATACCTTTGACTTGCTGTGTAGATATTGACAGCTTTAAGGAGGGTCATAAAAGGGTCTTTTGTGATGCTAAAATGGCCTCAGAATGAGCCATTTATTTTGGAAGGGCATATATAGTTAAAAAAAAAAAAAAAGCTTAACCTGGAAGTATTGATAGGAAGAGAGACAGTACATAAATGAATGAAGAGATTAGTGGCCGAGTAGCTACAATCACAGATTGGTTTCACGGCAGCTCCTGATATGACCAATGAAAAAGATGAAGGATGAAAAGAACTAGTCAAATCAACCAAACAGCCATGAGGGTTCCACTCCTTGAGGGCAAGGCTGCTGTCTAGCTGCACATCATGTATTCTCAGTGCCTAGAATGTGGCAGAGCCTGGTGGGCTGCCGTCTATGGGGTCGCACAGAGTCAGATACGACCGAAGCAAGCGACTTAGTAGTAGTAGTAGTAGTAGAATGTGGTAGGTACATGCTAGATTCTCACTATTCCATAGTGAAAAAAATGAATATATATAAATAAATAACATATATTCAGGAGGGAGTGACTTGACTCTTTTTTTTTTTTTTAAGGAAGATTCTAGATTATTTGGCTCCCATGGCAGAGGTTGTCTTCTATAAAATTTCCTCTATTTTCCAGTTATCTTCTAGGTAGGTATTTCTATCCCTGGTGTTCTTTATGGGCTAGTAAGTGTAGGAGAAATGCCTCTAGGGACAGAAAGATCTGAAGCTGTTACATTAAAAAGGTTTCCCAGGCAGACAAGATTTGGCCTGGAGTCTGCTCCTGGTTACAACTTTAATCATTTCACACCAGCTGACTGTGGAAATTTATCTGAACGATGAAGGAAATACTTTAATCAGGACTTCATCATGTTACTTTTACAACTTTGGAGTTCTGAATTAAAACTAAGAGCGTGCAAGATAATCTGCAACTTCAGTCTTCTGATAAATCCATGAGAAGATGCCTTATTCCATGGAATGGAAGACAGAGGGATTCAGGCAAGGAATTAGGAATGGAGAGATTTGGGTGTGTGTGTGTGTAGTGGGGGGGAGTTCAGGTTTCAGAAAATTCAGTTCTAACAGCTATTGAGAGTTTGAACTAAGTTTTGGAAAAGAGGAAGGCTAGCAGGGGTCATGAGATTGATGGCAATTAGTGAGAAGAGTGGCACCATATGTTGGGAGCCCAGGAAATCAAACTGATTTCAGAAGTCTGTGGTCTCAGAAACAGAGGGAAACAAAAGTTACAAGTCATGAAGTCAATCAAGGTGAGAAGGAAAGGTGATGGAGAGAGATAAGGGACTGGGTTGGATTAGAATGACTGAAAGAATGAGAGCTCCTCTAAGAAAATAAGACTTTTAGAATTACTCTTACACAGGAATTATTGGAGTTAAAGACCCTGCTCCTCTTGCCAGGCATAGGAACTTGTTCCCCAGCACTGCAAGTGCACACAAGTTGGAGATGGATGCTTCCTGCAGGACCATGTGTTCAGCCGGGTTGTGCAGAGGAGAGGGAGAAATCCAGGAATGTTCTTTTGTTTTCTCGTGAACAGATGATTGCATTTCTCAGCTTAGAGGGGCCACTGAGAGAGGGGGACTTGGAAAGGTATTTCTCTGAAAGGAAGGACAACTCTGGAAAATGTTCTAGGAGAATTTTATTTCTTGAAAATAAACACAAAGACCTTTCAATGTGAGTCTTGTACTTTATTGATACTATGTATAAAATAGATAACCAATGAGAACCTACTGTGTGGCACAGGGAACTCTACCCAGTGCTCTGTGGTGACCTAAATTGGAAGAAATTCCACAAAAGGGGATATACGTATATGTAGAGCTGATTCACTTTGCTATATGGCAGAAACTAATACCACACTGTAAAGAAACTATACCCCAATAAAAATAAAAAAATAAATGAATAAAAGAAGAGAAACTCAGATGATTCTTCCCAGTCGATAGGCATCAAATATATGCAGGACAGGTATCCTGAGTGAGATGAGCAAAAGGGAAAGTATTAGTCACTCAGTCATGTCCGACTCTTTGTGACCCCATGGACTGTAGCCCACCAGGCTATTCTGTATGTAGAATTTTCCAGGCAAGAATGCTGGAGTGGGTAGCCATTCCCTTCTCCACGGGATCTTCCCAACCCAGGGATTAAAGCTGGGTTTGATCCTGCCTGCATTGCAGGCAGATTCTTTACCATCTGAGCCTCCAGGGAAGCCCATCCTGAATGAGATACTTGTGAGGAGTTGACAAAAGTCATCAGCAGATTTAATGGTCTGATCCCAGGAGTCTAAATGAGGGTAGTGTCTCCTTAGCTCCCTGGAGGAGCACTGCCGATGTTCTTTTGTGGTTACACCGGCCACCCCAAATAACCTAATGGTGAAGCTGCTTCTCTGGTGATGCCTGTCATGTCTGATCTATAACCTCCATCACTGCTTTTTTTTTTTTTTAAAGCTCTTATGATAGCACAGCACATTTGAGTATGCTTAAACTATTCAAGTGGTGCTACTGGCTATAATTAAGCTCTTTCAGCCTTTCCATTACAAATTCTTCTTTCCAGGGTTTACTATCTCAGAGACTTCTAATCCCATTGGACCAAACTCAGTACAGAAGTTGTCAGCAAGAATGCAAATTTTTCTGCTCACCCCTAAATATTTCCAATTAAACAAATGTGTGTTTTTTTTTTCTTTCTTATTGCAGCATAGGTATAAGGTTTCAGGCACTTTTGAAGGGCCACAGGAAAAAAGTAACCTAAGCATAAAATCAGAAAGAAATATATAAGAATGCAGAATTTGTCTAGTTTGGGGGTGGGTGGGGAAATATCAAACATTTCCAGTATCAAAGAACTTTTTGCCTTGTGTTTTAAAAATCAAACTCAAGATTTAGCTGTGAAATAAACGAAAAGCATATTGGCTGTGAGTTTGGACTTTTGAATTTTTTGTAAAGAGAAATGTTTCTTTAGTCTGTGAAAATTTGTAATGGTTGGTTGATTCCAATATGTTTATCTGATGTGGCCCATAATTGAAGTGCTTCTTTTCCTTTCTTCTCTGTCTTAAAGCCAATTGAATAAAAGTCATTTGTGACATTATTAGTATATTGCAAAGTTATTAATGTAAAATAATTATAATATTTTATTGTGGTAAAAAGTATATGAAATTTACCATTGTAAGCATTTATAAATGTACAGTTCAGTGGTGTTAAATATATTTACACTCTCCAGAACTTTTCATCTTGTAAAACCAGAGTTCTATAGCCATTAAGCACCTTTCCATTTCCCCTTCTCCTCACCCTCTGGCAACCACCATTCTACTTTCTGTTTCTATGAATTTGACTATTCACAGATACCTCATATAAATGGAACCATACAACGTTTGTCTTGTGGCAAACTGTGACTGGCGTATTTCAGTTAGCATAATGATCTCAAGGTCATGCATGTTTTAGTATGGGTCAGAATTTCTTTTGTAAGGTTGCATGGTATAAAAGTTATAAAAAGTTGATTTTTGAATGTTGATTCAGTTTTGTATTTATTCTTTTTTAAAAATTAATCCAAAGATCTGATTTCTTAAATAAAAGACTGTTATGTCTTCAAATTCTTTCATGTGGTAATTTAGTTGCTAAGTCATGTCTGACTCTTTTGCGACCCCATGGACTGTAACCCTCCAGGCTCTCTGTCCATGGGATGTCCCAGGCAAGAATACTGGAGTAGATTGCCATTCCCTTCTCCAGGGGATCTTCTTGACCCAGGAATTGAACCCAGTTTCTCCTGGATTGCACGTGGATTCTTTATCAAGGAAGCCTACAAATTTTTTCATACTTATTAAAATTCCTCTTTGGGAATTTTTAACTCATTAGCTTGAAGCTACAGGTTTGTTTTTTTTTTTTTTTTTGGCTGAGCTGCGTCTTTGTTGCTTCAGGGGCTTTTCTCCAGTTGCTGTGAGCAGGGACTACTCTCTAGCTGTAGTGTGTGTGGGCTTTTCATTGTGGTGGCTTCTCTTATTGTGGAACATGGGCTCTAGGGTGCATGGGCTCAGTAGTTGCAGCATGCGTGTGTGCGTGCATGCATGCACGCTCAGTTGCTCAGTCATGTCTAACTCTTTGTGACCCTCTATGGACCAGGGACCACCAGGCTCCTCAGTCTATGGGATTCTCCAGGCAAGCATATTGGAGTGGGTAGCCGTTCCCTTCTCCAGGGGATCTTGCTGATTCAGGGATTGCATCCATGTCTCCTGTGTCTCCTGCATTGGCAGGCAGATTCTTTACCATTGAACCACTTTGAGGAACTGCTCAGGTGGTGCTATTGGTAAAGAACTCGCCTGCCAGTCCTGGAGATATAAGAGACACGAATTCAGGCCCTTGGTCAGCAAGATCCCCTGGAGAAGGGAATAGCTACCCACTCCACTATTCTTGCCTGGAGAATCCCATGGACAGAGGAGCCATGGCAGACTACCGTCCATAGGGTCAGAAAGAGTCGGACACGACTAAAGTGACTTGATGCATGCACACGTACACCTGGGGAGAGTGAGTAGTTTCTCAGTCGTGTCTCCCCGGTACTGGGAGATGGGCCTCTTCAGGTCCCAGGCTGTGTCTGTCTGCTCCCGGGTCTGGGTGGTCCTAAACATCTGCCATGTAGTCCTTGTGCAGCTACCAGTGCAGTTGCACATTCTGCATTCTGTCTCCATGGGGAATTGTTCTCTCTGTTAGAGTATTATGACCAACCTAGACAGCATATTCAAAAGCAGAGACATTACTTTGCCAACAAAGGTTCGCCTAGTCAAGGCTATGGTCTTTCCTGTGGTCATGTATGGATGTGAGAGTTGGACTGTGAAGAAAGCTGAGCGCCACAGAATTGATGCTTTTGAACTGTGGTGTTGGAGAAGACTCTTGAGAGTCCCTTGGACTGCAAGGAGATCCAACCAGTCCATCCTAAAGGAGATCAGTCCTGGGTGTTCTATGGAAGGAATGATGCTAAAGCTGAGACTCCAGTACTTTGGGCCACCTCATGGGAAGAATTGACCCACTGGAAAAGACTCTGATGCTGGGAGGGATTGGGGGCAGGAGGAGAAGGGGACGACTGAGGATGAGATGGCTGGATGGCATCACTGACTCGATGGACGTGAGTTTGTGTGAACTCCCGGAGTTGGTGATGGACAGGGAGGCCTGGTGTGCTGCAATTCATGGGGTCGCAAAGAGTCGGACACGACTGAGCAACTGAACTGAACTGAACCCTTCTAACACTTCTAAATGTGGCTGTCATGCTCTCATCTGCCTCTGAAGTTATTTCTATGTGTTCTTCAACTTTTCTATCTTTTTGCTTTCTTCTGCCTCCTAGAGTTTCTCAGATACTTGATTTCTCAAGAACAGATTAGTTTCACAAGACATGTGAGCCACCTTCTTTTACTCATTGAGTTTTGAATATTTGGTACAATTCCAGTCAACTCCTTTTTGTTGTTGCTGTCAGTAAGTCGTGTCTGGCTCTTTGTGACCCCATGGACTGTAGCACTCCAGGCTTCCCTGTCCTTCATTATCTCCCAGAGTTTGCTCAAACTCATGTCCATTGAGTTGGTGATATCATCCAACAATCTCATCCTCCTTTGCCCCATTCAATTTCCTAAATATTTATTAGAAAATTTTGAGTATCAGATTGAGAATGCAAAAGATGACTAGACATGCTTGTATCCTTGAGGAGATCTTAAGCTAATGCTATGCTAAGTCACTTCAGTCATGTCCGACTCTGTGTGACCCCATAGACGGCAGCCACCAGGCTCCCCCGTCCCTGGGATTCTCCAGGCAAGAACACTGGAGTGGGTTGCCATTTCCTTCTCCAATGCATGAAAGTGAAAAGTGAAAGTGAAGTCGCTCAGTCGTGTCTGACTCTTAGCGACCCCATGGACTGCAGCCTACCAGGCTCCTCCATCCATGGGACTTTCCAGGCAAGAGTACTGGAGTGGGGTGCCATTGCCTTCTCTGTCTTAAGCTAAGGGGAAAGACAAATATGCAGACAATCCAAGACCATGTAGACAATAGGGGAAAAAGAGCATAGTGGTTATTGTGAGGGGCATGGATGAGGAAGGAACTTGCCATACATGTGGAAATTGGATCAGATCTTAACAATAGGGCAACATTTAAAATCAGTCCTACAGAATGACTACAGATTGGCTAGAAATTGGCTAGTGTCTCTCCTTCCCAATTATTTGCTTTATATGGTAAAAATACTTCTGGAAGTGAATAGTCCCCAGATTTTTTTCCACCACGAAGACAATATTGGATAAAATCCTTAACATTTCTCAAGTGCATTTGTTATTTCCAGTTGTCCTATTGTCACTGCATATTCTATAAGGATATCAGATTTATTTGGGGGGTCTGCTGGGTCTCTTATGTTAAAGAATCCCAAAGGATACAAAGGGATGGATTCTGACTAGCCAGGGAATATACTGTAAATTGTTGTCAGTTATTTACATGTAGGTATGAATGTGGCAAATGAAGCAGGTTTGAGAAGAACAGGAAAAGAGAGGCAAGAGGGTAGGAGGAGCTTGGGAAAGACATGCTGGGGATTCACTGGTGAAAAAGGAGTGGGGAAACTCAAGGATGGGGACCTTGAACAAACTATAGATATTATTCTCTCTAGAGGTAGCCCTGTGTGTGCAAGAATGGCTTCTGAGTTACATTTTATTTGAACATCGGAGGCGTAAATGATCTCCAAGGTGGCATCCAATGAGTAGCAGCTCTTTTCCTCACCTGGGTTCCCAGCAAACTGAGACATAAAACAGAGAGTAAATGTGGGATAAGCAAAAAACTCCCTTTTGCCACTGGTAGAGTTCAGAGCTTCGGGCTTGTTACTCTGGTGAACTTTTTGGTCTTGAAACCAGAACCAGGCAGGTTATGAAATTTGACTCTCAGCATACCTAGCTGTACCAAGTTGACTTTACCCATGGGAACAAAGTGTTGTTGCCTATGTTTCTATCCTACAGTGATCTCGTTACACAGTGAGAAACTCCAAGCATTCACAGACTGGAATAATTCTCACTTCTAAGAGAGATTTCCTTGGAGAGCCATTTGCTTCATTTTTAAGTCCCTGCAGCTCCCATAAGCCTCACAGAGGCAATGCTATAGAGAGAGAGCTCCCTAAAACACATATAAAGGCTAATTCAAATAGCTCATAGTAATTCACCACACTGCAGTGGGGAGACCGGGTAAACAGGCCAAGGCTTCCACATTCATTATGCTGAGATACAAGCCCATCAACATTGCACCTGACGGGATCTACCTACTCTGAATATCAAAGAGGCTGGAAGGGGCCGAAGCAGAGGATGGCAATAGTATTAAGGACTCAGAGCACCTGGCTCCTACTCGCTTCTTCATTCTGCTTCAAGAAGTGGGGTCCATCTGTAAGCAAAAACAAAGCAAAATCAAAAAATTGCAAACTGGAAGAACAAAGATGAGAATAATCAAACAGAGATGGAAGCTAGTCACACTGAATATCTCTGCTGAAAATATGAGAAAGCCTCAATGCCTCCAAACAAAGGACAAAACAGAAGTTGAAGATGAAAAAAAACTGCAAGGCAACACTATCCATTGTTGTTGTTCAGTCGTTAAGTCGTGTCAGACTCTTTGCGACCCCATGGACTGCAGCATGCCAGGCTTCCCTTTCACCATCTCCCAGAGTTTGTTCAAACTCACGTCCATTGAGTCAGTGATGCCCTCCATATAGAGCAACTTTTTGGCAGGGGGGAAAAGCTTTTCTCTTGCTTATTTCTTAGGTTTCCTTACTGCAAACCTAGGATATTAGCATCTTTCTAGCTTTTTCCTGCCCTTTTCCTCATTCCAGCCTGGAGGAGGAAGAGTGTCTTTAGGTTCTTGGACTGGATGAAAACCAAAGGCCTTAGAACCCAGAGACTTGGCTAATTTTCCCATATTTATACTATAAATAAACTATATAAAGAACTATATTTAGAACTATAAAGTTCTAAAATCTTTTAGAACACCCCAAAAAGATGTCCTTTTCATTATAGGGGACTGGAATGCAAAAGTAGGAAGTCAAGAAACACCTGGAGTAACAGGCAAATTTGACCTTGGAATACAGAATGAAGCAGGGCAAAGGCTAATAGAGTTTTGCCAAGAGAACGCACTGGTCATAGCAAACACCCTCTTCCAACAACACAAGAGAAGACTCTACACATGGACATCAACAGATGATCAACACCGAAATAAGACTGATTATATTCTTTGCAGCCAAAGTTGGAGAAGCTCTATACAGTCAGCAAAAACAAGACTGGGAGCTGACTGCGCCTCAGATCATGAACTCCTTATTGCCAAATTCAGACTTCAATTGAAGAAAGTAGGGAAAACCACTAGACCATTGAGTATGACCTACATCAAATCCCTTATGATTATATAGTGGAAGTGAGAAATAGATTTAAGGGACTAGATCTGATAGACAGAGTGCCTGATGAACTATGGACGGAGGTTCGTGACATTGTACAGGAGACAGGGATCAAGACAATCCTCATGGAAAAGAAATGCAAAAAAGCAAAATGGCTGTCTGGGGAGGCCTGACAAATAGCTGTGAAAAGAAGAGAAGCGAAAAGCAAAGGAGAAAAGGAAAGATATAAGCATCTGAATGCAGAGTTCCAAAGAATAGCAAGAAGAGATAAGAAAGCCTTCCTCAGCGATCAATGCAAAGAAATAGAGGAAAACAACAGAATGGGAACGACTAGAGATCTCTTCAAGAAAATTAGAGATACCAAGGGAACATTTCATTCAAAGATGGGCTCCGTAAAGGACAGAAATGGTATGGACCTAACAGAAGCAGAAGATATCAAGAAGAGGTAGCAAGAATACACAAAAGAACTGTACAAAAAAGATCTTCATGACCCAGATAATCACAATGGTGTGATCACTCACCTAGAGCCAGACACCCTGGAATGTGAAGTCAAGTGGGCCTTAGAAAACATCACTATGAACAAAGCTAGTGGAGGTGATGGAATTCCAGTTGAGCTATTTTAAATCCTGGAAGATGATGCTGTGAAAGTGCTGCACTCAATATGCCAGCAAATGTGGAAAACTCAGCAGTGGCCACAGGACTGGAAAAGGTCAGTTTTCATTCCAATCCCAAAGAAAGGCAATGCCAAAGAATGCTCAAACTACCGCACAATTGCACTCATCTCACACGCTAGTAAAGTAATGCTCAAAATTCTCCAAGCCAGGCTTCAGCAATATATGAACTGTGAACTTCCTGATGTTCAAGCTGGTTTTAGAAAAGGCAGAGGAACCAGAGACCAAATTGCCAATATCCTCTGGATCATGGAAAAAGCAAGAGAGTTCCAGAAAAACATCTATTTCTGCTTTATTGACTATGCCAAAGCCTTTGACTGTGTGGATGATAATAAACTGTGGAAAATTCTGAAAGAGATGGGTATACCAGACCACCTGACCTGCCTCTTGAGAAACCTGTATGCAGGTCAGGAAGCAACAGTTACAACTGGACATGGAACAACAGACTGGTCCCAAATAGGAAAAGGAGTACGTCAAGACTGTATATTGTCACCTTGCTTATTTAACTTATATGCAGAGTACATCATGAGAAATGCTGGGCTGGAAGAAACACAAGCTGAAATCAAGATTGCGGGGAGAAATATCAATAACCTCATATATGCAGATGACACCACCCTATGGCAGAAAGTGAAGAGGAACTAAAGAGCCTCTTGAATAGAGTAAAAGAGGAGAGTGAAAAAGTTGGCTTAAAGCTCAACATTCAGAAAACGAAGATCATGGCATCCAGCCCCATCACTACATGGGAAATAGATGGGGAAACAGTGGAAACAGTGTCAGACTTTATTTTGGGGGGCTCCAAAATCACTGCAGATGGTGACTGCAGCCATGAAATTAAAAGATGGTTACTCCTTGGAAGGAAAGTTATAACCAACCTAGATAGCATATTAAAAAGCAAAGACATTACTTTGCCAACAACGGTCCATCTAGTCAGGGCTATGGTTTTTCCAGTGGTCATGTATGGATGTGAGAGTTGGACTGTGAAGAAAGCTGAGCACCAAAGAATTGATGCTTTTGAACTGTGGTGTTGGAGAAGACTCTTGAGAGTCATTTGACCTGCAAGGAGATCCAACCAGTCCATTCTAAAGGAGATCAGTCCTTGATGTTCTTTGGAAGGAAGGATGCTAAAGCTGAAACTCCAGTACTTTGGGCCACCTCATGCTAAGAGTTGACTCATTGGAAAAGACTCTGATGCTGGGAGGGATTGGGGGCACCAGGAGAAGGGGATGACAGAGGCTGAGATGGCTGGATGGCATCATTGACTCAATGGATGTGAGTTTGGGTGAACTTTGGAAGTTGGTGATGGACAGGGAGGCCTGGCGTGCTGTGATTCATGGGGTCACAAAGAGTTGGACACGACTGAGCGAATGAACTGAACTGAACTGATACTGTAAATAGTTTCTACTCTGTGAGAGGCTCCATGTTAGTATTCTCATAAACACAGAGAAGTATGAGAAGAATGGAGATAGTTTCTAATCCATTGTGTTTCATGGAGATTTTGAATTTAGTTGATTCATACAATGATGAAAATTTCCTTTGAAAACATTTTCACTTAGCATGTCTAATCGGTTTTTTATCTCTTCTTGAGCATCCTGAAACTTAAGGAGACTGTTTTTGTTTTCCATAAAGTTCTATGATACTAGGAACCATGTATTTTTTATTTAAACTAAATTTTACAATTTATTTCATCTTAATGAATACAGGCATTACAGAAAGGGTAAATGAGGCACAATCTTTTCTCCCCCATTTAATCAGATGAAGTTTTTGGCATTTTTGTGATATACAGTTTACTTAATTCATTGACTTGGATTGAAAGTTGGCAACTGCAAATTTTTGTAATTCAGTATCTTCCTCCATTCCAAAGATCTTAATTCCTGAACTACATTATGAGTTCTGAAATGATGTTCTTGAAGCATTCACATCTTAATCTTCGATCTGACACTGCTTGTTAAGACAGGGAACTGTTAAAAGCTGTCTTCCTCTTGGCTAACCCACTCCACTAGCAACCTTAACAGTTACTCTGTATAAAAATAAAACTGTATTACCAAGCATTGACTGAAATTGTTGTGCTGGGAACTCCTTCCAGAGCTTTAGCTCCCTGAGAGAAAAGAGAGGTCCTAACCATTGATTTCCATGAACGATAATAGCGTTGTAATATTCTTTGCAGCACAACTCAAGCGATCAGGCAACCTTGATCAGCCCGACAAACTTATAAGTATTTATATACAAGGTATATTTGAAATTGATCCCGGACCATAATTCCCAATAATCCCATTATTTAGCACATTGAGTTTCTGTGAGAAGCGAAAGCCGGAAACTGTCTCAAAGCAGAGTTGATCATCTTTTACAAGCGAGAGGAAAACATCAAGAGGGAGGAAACGTTCTCCCCCTAAACTCATCGAGTCGCCATCTTCACAGCTGTAACTGACATACTCCAGAGTGTCAAACTCCCTGATGTCCATTTTCAGGGTGACTGTCAAAGTTAAGAAGAGCGTTCAGGTTTCCGCTGGCCACGGCACTTGAACTTCAGTCCATCAATGGGAACCCCCTTTCGCTTTACTGCTTTCTGAACACGCTGCTGGTAGGCTTGAAGAAGTTGGTGTATTGAGCAGGAGCCGTCCCTGTAGAGGAACTCCGCGGGAAACTAGCGATCAAACCTGTGGTCGTAGATGCTTTGTGTGAATATGACCTCCAGCACGCAGTTTCTGCCGGCGGCGCCCTCAGATGGCGACATTCTTAGGCACGTGGCTTCATGGGAGGACACTCTATGCATTACGTAAGGGAGAAGCAGTAGGAAGCATTTAAAGATGCACATAGAAGGTGATGAAGATACGTGAAAAGAGAAAAGATGGAAGAACGGAGAAGCACCGCCTGTTGAGTTCGAAAGTGTTCTGCCTCCTAAGGACAGATTTGATGTGGTAAGAGCACATTTTAGAAGCTCAAATTGATTTTGGGAATGCCTGGGGAAATACAAATGTTTAGAGCACTTACTCAGCATGACCTATAAAGTCCTCTTTTTGTATGCTTTATCAAAATTCTTCTTTTTTTTTAAATCTAGGATAGGTTGTGTCCTTATCCTAGTCAAGTCTGAAGTTGGTTTTCAGGCCCTCAAGATGATAGAATTTAATCGCTCAAATTTAGTTCTCCTCACCTCCATAACACCTAGTGTCTTCTGGTAGTTCTATCCTTGACACTTGTGTCCACCCAAAGAAAGGAGGGGGAAGGCAGCTCCAGAATGTGGAGAGTTTTGTTTGTGCTGTGTTGTTCTACATGTATTGGCTCATTAATTCTCACATGAGGCCTTTGAAAAATATTTTATTATTTTCTTTTTGCCTGTGAAGGAACAGAAATTCAGCAAAAGGAAACACATCGCTCATTGCAGTTCAGGCAGTGATGGTGATGATCAGAGTCAACACATGTGCTTGATGCTAGACATCACTCCTTTTGTACCACTCATCAGGTGGTTCACCGTTAGTTTGGATTTTGCCTGGTGCTCTGTCATGCTTCTTTTTTTTAAGTTTATTGAAGCATAGCTGACCTATAATGTTATGTTAATTGCAGGTGTATAGAATAGTGATTTGTTCATATATATACATATTTTCATTTGAGATTCCTCTCCATTAAGGTCATCACAGGGTACTGAATGTAGTTCTCAGTGCTATACAGTAAATGCTGTTGTTTATGTGTTTTATACATGGTAGTGTGCATCTGGCAACCCCATATTCCTGATTTATCCCTCCCATTTGTTTTTGATAACTATGAGTTTGTATTCTATGTCTGTAAATCTGATTCTGTCTTATAACTAAGTTCACTTGTATTATTTTTTAAATTCCACATTATAAGTTAAATCATATGATATTTTAGCACATCTTCTTTATTCTTATTTATGGACACCTAGGTTGTTCACATCTTGGCTACTGTAAATGGTGCTGCTATGAACATTAGGGTGTATGTGTTGAATTTTTGAAGTAGGGCCTTCTTATTTTGGGGACATGTGCCCAGGAGTGGGACTGCTGAATCATATGGTAACTCTATTTTTAATTTCTCAAGGAACCTCTGTACTGTTCTCCACCTGTTCACATTGCCAGCAACAGGTTATGAGGATTCCTTTTTCCACACTTTTTTCCACACACTCTCCAGCATTTATTATTTGTAGACTTTCTGATGATGGCCATTCTGACTGGTTGTCATGCTTCTGATAGAGTTATGAGTCCTGACTCATCTTCCTCAGGGCATCTGTTTCTGTTGGTTCTTCTGATAAATAAAATCATGCTATGATATTGGTGGCCACCAGTGTCTTTTAAACAAAGGCCTATGTCTTCATTCTAAAGAGAACCAGTGGTAGAAATATAAAGCTTGTCATCACATTGCCAGTACAGTGCTTGCAGGTGAGAATTCAAGTTATACTTTCTTTATAAAATATAAGGTTTATAGCACACTGCAGAGTTCTGTGTTTGTAGCAGACTTGCAAATTGTGCTGTGCTGATGAATAAATGAGTTGAAGGGCAGCATTCAGTCTCAACAGAAGGGCAGTTTCAGTGAATTTCCACTTGTGACATCCTTATTTTTACTCTTCTTGGGTAGCAATGCTATCTGTACAAATGTAGGTTCTAAGTCAAATAGAATATGGTAGTTTTAAGAAATCCAATATGAGGAGTGTGTTCAGAGTTTTCCAAACTTTGAGCAGTTTATAAAGTCATATTTTCCAATTGTGAATACATTTTTTTTTGTCCCTTAGAATTCATTTTGAGATTTGAATGAAGATTGAAGTGTAAGGTGGTTGCTGAATTCAAACTGGGTTAAACTGCCTGCCTGTTTATTGTTTGTGACTAGAGTTAAGGCTGGGTGCTAGTGAAATAAAATATTGATGAAAATGGCATTGGAAATGTGTTAAAGCAACATATTTTGAAATGTATGTAGTGCTATTTGAGGTGAAATAATGTTTTTAAGAGAATTCTTAAAGATGTTAGTACATCTTTTTAGTGACAAAAAATTACTGTGACAATGAAAATTCCTAACCTCATCTCAAAACATAGATTAACTATAGTTTGTTAATTTTTCAATTTAAGAATAATTTAATAATAATAGTATAGAAGATACATGCTAGAAGAACTGAATTTTTTAGGTAAATCTCTTTAACATTGGCATGACCTAATAAAGATGCATGAGGCTATCATAAAATTTACACAATGCTAAATATTTTTAGATTGATTTCAGTGTGAGAGATTGGAGAACATTCCTTTGGAAGTCTCAGGAGAACCATTTTAGCATATTTTTTATAAAGACCCCCTGTGCACACAATATACAGCCTCACTTGTAATATCATTTGAACATTTAATCTAGTTACCTTTTAACCTTCATGAAATGTTAGAAATAGATTTCAAACTTAATAAAGGAAGCAAAGTGGATATATTTGTGTGTGTGTGTATTTTACTATAATGTTGATCGTAAGAGCTTTTCCTTAGAATAACCAGTGCTATAAAGACAAAAAGGAAGAGAAATACGATAGACATAAATGGATACATATCTACATATTTAAAGGTATTTAAGGGTCTATTTTAGAAGAAAATACTATTTTAATGATAGCTTGTATACAGTATTTTGTATTTATGAAATGTGGATGGAGGAGTGATACAGAATGGACAGCTAGATGGAGCTGGCTTTCCGTAAGTCACAAGCTTTTCCATTGATAGAAAAGCAAACTTTGATAGTTCAGCACAGATTCTACTCTGAAGAAAAAAGTAGAGAACACTAAAGTGTTCTCTTTCATGAACTAGTAATGACAGTAAATGAAGAGTCCTGTTAAAAACATAAACAATAAATCATCACTTAATTGAGTATAACCATGCAAAGATCGCCAAGGACCTTGCTCTCCTACAAAAACTATCTTGTTATACACATCCAAGGTCACAACCGAACCCTAAATATATGCACCAACCCTAAGTCTTAATTATATATTTGCCTTACTACTAGGTAACCAGATTAAGCTGGTGAGATAGTTTGATTACAACATTAGAGATATACTGTACAGCACACTCAATCTCCTTTACTAAATACATTTATTTCTGATTGCTTTCTTTTTCATTATAGCAGCTACAGATTTCTTTTAATACATAATAATGGAGAAGTGTTTTTTTTTCCTGAGTTAAGTTAGAACTCAAACTGTGTCATTTAGATTTAGAGAGCAAATGTGTAGCACTGCTTTGCTTTGCTAAAGACCAAACGCTGGTAAATTCCTTACCTTCTCTCCCTTGCCCTGAAAAATTTCAGCTACACTGGGTTTTAGGTTCTTGGAATTTCTGTAGCACAGATGACAGCGTTTTTCATGATTTTCTGCTGAGACCACACTTCACTTAACATCATCTTGTATTCTCTAGAAGAGGATCTCAAAGCCATCTTAGCATTTTCTAGGGAAAATCTCCCAAAGGCATCCTCCCCTTGAGAGAGGGAAAAATGTATTATCCTGGATTTATTCACATAGTTTTCACACATTTTTTAGGGGTAGGGTAGGGAAAAAAATCCAGAATCAAGACAAGAGAAGTTCACTGGATTTACATGTCCAGTTAGACATAGTGACTTTTTTGAGCCTTCTTGTTTCCGGGTTTTGGATACTGTCTCTCAGTTCTGGTCAGTGGATGGTCTGTGAACGGTTGGGAGTTCATCTAGATCTTCTCAGGAATCCACATAGTCACTATTAATGACATAATAATACTAAGGCAATGCTTGCCTTTCTCATCGGGCTACCATTTGCACTGACGATGCAAAAGCAGTGATGGGTGAAAGTGACAGTGCTTTTGCAGAGCTAAGGCAGGGCACCAGTTATAGCAGAGGCTTTGTGTTCTTTACTGACACTCACTCACAGGGTGTATTTAATGAAGCAGTATCAATTCCTAATATTATTAAATCTCAACCCAAGTATGTCTCTTTAATGTTCTATTGTTACTTCATGGGAAGTACCTATAAGCCCACTGCTGCTGCAAACCAACATACTATGCCTATCTCAAGAAGAAGAACTGGTGTGATGCTATGCCTTGAGAGCTCAACTACCACCTTTTTTCATGAAACACAGTTTTTACTTGACAGATAAACCATGGTTATTCAGACTTGATTATTTGGTAGATGTTTCTTAAAAATCAGCAAAACGAGCCTGTCCCTTTGAGGAAAAGATTGAGAGTTTTTATCTCCAGTCAGCAAGTTCAAAATTCCAAGCAAAACTTAAAATTTTGGAAAAATTACATGTCACCATGAACTTACCTCTTTAGTACATAAAGACTTATAAGATTGGTGAAACATTAACAAATGTAAATTTTTGATATTGTAAAATGGAATGCATGAGGTATGATTCATGAGTTTATAAAAACATCAGATCAGATCAGTCGCTCAGTCGTGTCCGACTCTTTGTGACCCCATGAATCGCAGCACGCCAGGCCTCCCTGTCCATCACCAGCTCCCGGAGGTCACTCAGACTCGCATCGATCGAGTCAGTGATGCCATCCAGCCATCTCATCCTCTGTCGTCCCCTTCTCCTCCTGCCCCCAACCCCTCCCAGCATCAGAGTCTTTTCCAATGAGTCAACTCTTCGCATGAGGTGACCAAAATACTGGAGTTTCAACTTTAGCATCATTCCTTCCAAAGAAATCCCAGGGCTGATCTCCTTCAGAATGGACTGGTTGGATCTTCTTGCAGTCCAAGGGACTCTCAAGAGTCTTCTCCAACACCACAGTTCAAAAGCATCAATTCTTCGGCACTCAGCCTTCTTCACAGTCCACCTCTCACATCCATACATGACCACAGGAAAGACCATAGCCTTGACTAGGTGAACCTTTGTTGGCAAAGTAACGTCTCTGTTTTTGAATATGTGATCTAGGTTGGTCATAACTTTCCTTCCAAGGAGTAAGCGTCTTTTAATTTCATGGCTGCAGTCTCCATCTGCAGTGATTTTGGAGCCCAGAAATATAAATTCTGACACTGTTTCCACTGTTTCTCCATCTATTTCCCATGTAGTGATGGGACCAGATGCCATAATCTTCGTTTTCTGAATGTTGAGCTTTAAGCCAACCTTTTCACTCTCCACTTTCACTCTCATCAAGAGGCTTTTTAGCCCCTCTTCACTTTCTGCCATATACAAGAGTAAAAGATTCATTGAGGAGGGCATGGCAACCCACTCCAGTATTCTTGCTTGGAGAATCCTATGGACGGAGGAGCCTGGTGGGCTATATGGTCACAACGAGTCAAGACATAACTGAAGCGATGAAGGATGCATGCGAAAGAATCATTGAAAGGTGACATAGATTAGTGTATTTCAATGTAACAGAATAACAATCAGAGTTGTAAAGTCATTCATATGGCATTCATTTCTATGTTACAGCTAGCTTTTAAGAAAATAATACTTGTTGAGTTTTGGTGTAGGGTTGAAGAAGGATATCCTCAACTACCTGAAAAGGCTTTTTAAATACTTTTCATTTTTTTTCTAACTACATAACTGTTTGAGGCCAGATTTTCTTAATATCTTTCAACTAAAAAATCTATTGAAACAAATTAAACATAGAAGTTAGGTCATCCATTAAATTAGACATAAGAGTTAAGTAAAAATGTAGAACAATGTTATTACGATTACTGTTTTTGAAAGTATAGGATTTATTTTTCAGTAGGTAATAGATGTAATCTGTTATGTTAAGATAGGTTAATAAATACTTTTTTTCCCCCTCAGTTTTAATTTCTTTCAAGGTGAATGTAATCCATGTAAAGATTCTTGGAGGTATCATTAGTTTCTAAGGGTGGAGAGGAGTCCTGAGATGAAAAAGTTTGAGTATTGCTGTCCCATCTTCTAAATGGAGAGATCCTAATCTCCAGCCCAGGGCACTCACATACGACACTGTGATATGCTGTCCCGATCTCCCCTTCATGGGAAGACTTACCAACCCAGTTGCTTGGGAGTGCTGCCACCAACAGCCTTGAGTCATCGTCAGCTTAGATCATCTTAGTTGCAGAGAGCTGCCTCACCTGAGGTCACGTCCCTTCCCAAGGTGGTCCGCATCTACTGACTGATGGATGCAGGTGTATAGGGCCATGGCCATCTTTGTCCAACTCAGAACAACTCTGATGGTCATTCTAGTACCAGGGCTCCCTGTGGGATCAGATGAGATGTCAAATGGCCTGCATCAGTGCTTAACATCTCCCTCCGCTGCTGTTTCCTTCCCTACTGTGTTAATTCCAAGGTCCTTCCTTAATATTGATACATATCCTGTTCAACACACCCTGTCTCAGAACCTGCTTCTCCGAAAAACCACCTGAAACAGTGTGGGAGCTTGGTAATAGGTTAAAAGTTAATTCTCCTTCCAGCTTTGAGTAATCAGGGTGCCTGAGGTACCACTGCGCACAGAGTCTAAGCTCCTTATTGGCAAGCCACATAAATCCATAGGCCTGTAAAAGGCTTTATGTGGTCTGGAAGGTTCCATAATGCATATTACGAGGTCTGAGACAGGCTAGTTCTAGATTCCGTGGGGCTAGTTCAGCAGTGAATAAAGGAAAGCAGGTTTTTGCTTCTGGGAAGCAAAGGTAGAAACTACTGACGTTCCTTCTACTTGTATGCATCTTCCAAACTTTAAGTGCATGATAGGAACACAAGAGATGAATAAGGAAGGGGGTGGGTCAGGAGGCTAAGTTTGAGAAAACCAGACCTATCTATTCATTTAACCTGTTTTCACATTTAATGTATACTGGCAGCCAAAGTTGAGTCAGCTTATTGGTGATCTGGATCAACCGTTAATATTGTCTGAAATGACTAGATGGCCCCTGATCTTTCTCTCAGGACTCACTATCTGGCTTAGAAAACAGTTTGGGAGTCTTTCTTTATTGGATCAGAAGAATTTCAAGCTTTAAAATTCTAAATAATCAAGAAGCTTAGTTGTCCTTTCTGCAGCCCCATTTGCATGATGACATTGATCATGACAGAATATTTATTTTCAATTTGATAAGGTTAGCTTTTTTGCTCTGGTTATCAAAAACTGTTTCATAGGTCCTGGGTATATAAAGGATACCTGAATTGAAAATGAAGTCAAGCTTTACACTATGACATTTGAAAATGACCCATCTATATACTGGTGGGCTAAGTATCAATATTTATTGATTTATTCCACACTCATTCAGCACCTACTTTTGTGCCAAGAAGCACTCTGAGTTCTGGAGAATACATAGATGAATAGGACAATATTTCTAACTTAGAAGACTCTTAAGACATGCTGAAAAATAAACTGATGGTGTGTTAAAATTTTTAAGAGTTTATTTGGACAAAACCCCAAATTGAGGGCTTCCCTTGTGGCTCAGCTGGTAAAGAATCTGCCTGCAATGCAGGAGAATTGGGTTCAGTTCTTGGGTTGGGAAGATCCCCTGAAGAAAGGAAAGGCTACCCACTCCAGTATTCTGGCCTGGAAGAATTCCATGGTCTATACAGTTCATGGGGTCACAAAGAGCAGGACACGACTGATGACTTTCACTTTCACTTTTCAAACCAGAAGTAGTTAGGTGAACCCTAGCAATAGGAGCAGGAGACAAGACTTTTTGTGGAAGCAAAACAAGGAAATTATTTGATTGGCTAAGGGATTACTTTATTTGAGAAAGTCTAGTTGACTGTTTATGATTGGTTGTCCTTAGATTTTGATTTCTTAACCTTGAGACATTATAGGCCTACGTTTTGGTTTGCTTACACAGATGGCTAAGACATTAGAAGCACCTCAGTCTAATGATCTCATTATTTAATTAACTTAACAGACAGATGATACTGTCTGGATCTTATTCAGTCCATTTGCCTGTGCAGTCATAACCCATATGAGGTAGAACAGGAAAGAGTGAAATAATTTGAAAGTGTTGAAAGAAGCTTTTCAACAGTGGTAGCAAAGCACTGAATGTTAAATTGTGTGTTTTGCAAATTGAAGACACTGTTCTAGGTGCTGGGGAGTCAATGGTAAGCAAACTATTTTGTCTTTCTTTGCGTATTTTATGAGAGAAAGGGAAAAGCTAGAACAAGGGAAAATATACATGTTTCTAAAAATCAAACTAAGATAAAAACTAAGAAAATAGAATATTTGAATAACAATCACCTTGCTTGATTTGTTATATATCCAACACATGAGAGCATATACATTCTTTTCAAAATACATAAAGCATTACAAAAATTGATATATTAAGTAACAGATAAAAACACAAAAACCCCCAAAGCTGAAATGCTACTTATCACAATACTTGTTCATAATACAAATAATATTAGAAATAAACAAGAAAAAAATAGTTCTAAGAAGCCCTAAACATTCCTAAATAAGAAAGCAAAACTTCCTGTTGGTTTTGGCTATAAATGATCTAGAAATAAACAGCAGCAAGTGAACTATATATCGAATCTGCAGAATACAGCCAAAACTGTACTTGGGAAGTTTTATAGACATGAATGCATTTACTAGAGTTTGAAATAGATTGATTAAAAGTTTGAAAATAAATAAGTAAGACTTTCAACTTAAGATGTTGGAAAAAAGAAATCAAACTGTAGGAGAAAAATAAATAATGCATTTATCATATAAAATTAAACCAAATATAATAAAAAGGGTAAATAATAAAGCCTAAAATTTTTTCTTTGAAATAATCATTAAGCTATTAAAACATTTGGTGAATTTTATCAATAAATAAAAGGAGAGAGCATATAGTATCAGAGATTAAAATTTTTTAACATAATCTGGAGATGTGGAGATTTTAAAGTTTTGAGAGAATTCAGTGTAAAATGCTATATCAATAAATATAAAAAACTTACAAAATTAGTGGATATTATTACTCCATATTAAGAATGGCTTAGAGAGAGATAAGAAATTATAAGTAGACTAACAAAGATAGAAAAAAACGTCAAGGGCAGTTTAATGGGTGAGGTCTATCAGTCCTTTAGGAAAAAGAAAACTCCAACATTAAAGAAACTGTTCCAGAAAAAAATTAAAGATAAAACATTTCCACTTTATTCTACAAGGATAACCTTGGTGTCAAATTAAATATGCATAGCTCCTGAAATAAAACTGTACAATTTAACTTACAACCATCAGATCAGATCAGTCGCTCAGTCGTGTCCGACTCTTTGCGACCCCATGAACTGCAGCATGCCAGGCCTCCCTGTCCATCACCAACTCCCGGAGGTCACCCAGACTCACATCCATCGAGTCAGTGATGCCATCCAGCCATCTCAGCCTCTGTCGTCCCCTTCTCCTCCTGCCCTCAATCCCTCCCAGCATCAGAGTCTTCTCCAATGAGTCAACTCTTCGCATGAGGTGGCCAAAATACTGGAGTTTCAGCTTTAGCATCATTCCTTCTAAAGAAATCCCAGGGCTGATCTCCTTCAGAATGGACTGGTTGGATCTCCTTGCACTCCAAGGGACTCTCAAGAGTCTTCTCCAACACCACGGTTCAAAAGCATCAATTCTTCAGCGCTCAGCCTTCTTCACAGTCCATCTCTCACATCCATACATGACCACAGGAAAGACCATAGCCTTGACTAGGCGAACCTTTGTTGGCAAAGTGATGTCTCTGCTTTTGAATATGCTATCTAGGTTGGTCATAACTTTCCTTCCAAGGAGTAAGCGTCTTTTAATTTCATGGCTGCAGTCACCATCCATAGATACCAAAATTTTAAACTAAAAAATGCCAAATTAAATGCAGAATGTATATCATCACCAAATAGGTTTTATTCTAGGAATGCAAGTATTAGTCACTGTCAGTACTCTGTTACTGTGATCAATCACAGTAATACCTTTATTTATTAACACATGTGTTTGTTCAAGAAATATTTCTAAAGTGCCTACAGTGAGGAAGACACCATCCTAGGTAGTGGGGTAAAAGTGAGAACAAGACAGACAAGATCTCATGGAGTTTGTATGAGATGAAAGATTTTAAAATCCACATAATCATCTTAATAGATGACCAAATAAACCTTAAAGATGTGATACAATTCAATATTCATTCATGAGAAATGCTTTTAGCAAGGGAAGAACAGTGTCAGTGCATAGACAGGAATAGATAGAGCAAGCATCATTCTTACCTGGGAAACATTCGCAGCATTCACTTTAAAATGAGGAAAGAATGTCTATTCCCACAGTTTTTTTTTTTTTTTTTTGTAAATTAAAGTTTAATTAACTTACTATATTGTGCGGTAGTTTGAGCAGTCTTTGCCATTGCCTTTCTTTGGGATTGGAATGAAAACTGACCTTTTCCAGTCCTGTGGCCACTGCTGATTTTCCAAATTTCTTGGCATAATAAGTGCAGCACTTTCACAGCATCATCTTTTAGAATTTGAAATAGCTCAACTGGAATTCCATCACCTCCAGTAGCTTTGTTCGTAGTGATGCTTCCTAAAGCCAGCTTGACTTCACATTCCAGGATGTCTGACTCTAGGTGAGTGATCAGACCACTGTGACCTGCCTTTTGAGAAATCTGTATGCAGGTCAGGAAGCAATAATTAGAACTGGACATGGAACAACAGACTGGTTCCAAATAGGAAAAGGAGTACGTCAAGGCTGTATATTGTCACCCTGCTTATTTAACTTATATGCAGAGTAAATCATGAGAAATTCTGGACTGGAAGAAACACAAGTTGAAATCAAGATTGCTGGGAGAAATATCAATAACCTCAGATATGCAGATGACACCACCCTTATGGCAGAAAGTGAAGAACTAAAGAGCCTCTTGATGAGAGTGAAAGAGAAGAGTGAAAAAGTTGGCTTAAAGCTCAACATTCATAAAACAGATCATGGCATCTGGTCCCATCACTTCATGGCCAATAGATGGGAAAGCAGTGGAAACAGTGGCTGACTTTATTTTTTTGGACTCCAAAATCACTGCAGATGGTGACTGCAGCCATGAAATTAAAAAACGTTTACTCCTTGGAAGGAAAGTTATGACCAAACTAGACAGCAGAGACATCACTTTGCCAACAAAGGTCCGTCTAGTCAAGGCTATGATTTTTCCAGTAGTCATGTATGGATTTAAGAGTTGGACTACAAAGAAAGAAAGCTGAGCACTGAAGAATAGATGCTTTTGAACTGTGGTGTTGGAGAAGACTCTTGAGAGTCCCTTGGACTGCAAGGAGATCCAACCAGACCATCCTAGAGGAGATCAGTCCTGGGTGTTCATTGGAAGGACTGATGTTGAAGCTGAAACTCCAGTACTTTGGCCACCTGATGCTAAGAGCTGACTCATTGGAAAAGACCCTGATGCTGGGAAAGATTGAACGTGGGATGAGAAAGGGAAGACAGAGGATGACGTGGTTGGATGGCATCACCAGTTCAATGGAGATGAGTTTGAGTAAACTCCAGGAGTTGGTTATGGACAGGGAGGCCTGGTGTGCTGCAGTGCATGGGGTCGCAAAGAGCTGGACATGACTGAGTGACTGAACTGAACTTACTATATTAGTTTCAGGTATACAGCATGTTGTTCAGTCTCTCTGTTGTGTCTGACTTTTTGCAATCCCATGGAATGCAGCATGCCAGGCTTCCCTGTCCTTTACCATCTCCTGAAGCTTGCCGAAACTCATGTTCATTGAGTTGGTGATGCCATTCAACCATCTCATCCCCTTCTCCTGCCTTCTGTCTTTCCCAGTGTCAGGGTCTTTTCCAGCTCTTCGCATCAGGTGGCCAAAGTGTTGGAGTTTCAGCTTTAGCATCAGTCCTTCCAATGAATATTCAGGACTGATTTCCTTTAGGCTTGACTGGTTTGTTTTCCTTGCAGTCTGAGGGACTCTCAAGAGTCTTCTCCAACACCACAGTTTGAAAGCATCAATTCTTGGGTGCTCAGCCTTCTTTATGGTCCATCTCTCATATCTATACATGACTGCTGGAAAAAACATAATGACTCAATATTTTTGTACAGTACTATACAAAGTTGTTATATTATTGACTATATTCCTTGTACTGTACATTATATCCCAGTGACATTTTTTTTAATAATTGGTAGTTTGTACCTCTTAGTCCTCTTTACCTATATTGTTCTTCCCCCGCCCAACTCCTCACCTCTGACAACTACTAATTTTCTGTATACATGAATCTATTTCTGTTTTGTTCTGTTTGTTCATTGTTTTTGATTTTTAGATTCCACATGTAAGTTAAATATGTGGTATTTGTCTTTCTCTGAATGATTTATTTCATAGCATAATACCCTCTATATCCCTGCATGTTGCTGCAAATGGCAAGATTTCACTCTTTTTTATGGCTGAGTAATATTCCATTGTGTATATGTGTGTGTGTGTGTGTGTGTGTGTGTGTACACCACATCTTCCTTTTCCATTCATCTATCAGTGGACACTTAGGCAGGTTCTGTATCTTGGCTACTGTAAATAAAGCTACAACAACATATTGGGTCACATATATCTTTTTGAATTAGTGTTTTTATTTTCTTTGGATAAATACCCAGAAGTGAAATTGCTGGATAGTATGGTCATTCTATTTTTAATTTTTTGAGGCACTTTCATATTGTTTTCCATAGTGGCTGTACCACCATTTGCATTTCCACCAAAAGGGCATAAGGGTTCCCTTTTCTCCATATCCTTGCCAACACTTACTTCTTGATGATAGCTGACCAGTGTGAGATGGTATCTCATTGTGGTTTTGATTTACATTTTCCTAAAAATTAATGATGTTGGGCACCTTTTTTCATGTACCTGTTGAGTGTCTGTATATATTCTTTAGGTCTATTAATATGTTCTATTAATGTCCATTCAGGTCCACTGCCCTTTTTTTAAAATAGGTTTGTTTTTTTGATAGTGAGTTTTATGAGTTCTTTATATATTTTGGGTATTAATCCTTAATTGGATATGTCATTTGCAAACCTTCTCCCATTTAGTAAATTGCCTTATTGTTATGTTTATGGTTCTCTTGGTTGTGCAAAAGCTTTTTAGTTTGAAATATTCCCATTTGTTTCTTTTTGCTTTTGTTGCCCTCACTGGAGGAGACAGATTAAAAAAATATTGCTAAAAACAATGTCAAAAAGTGTACTGCCTGTGTTTCTTTTTAGGCGTTTTATAGTTTCAGGTCTTATATTTAGCTCTGAAGTGACTCTCTCATAGGTGACATATGAGCTCAATAGCTCAGTTGTGTCTGACCCTTTGGGACCCCATGGACTGTACCCTGTCAGACTCCTCTGTCCATGGAATTCTTCAGGCAAGAATGCTGGAGTGGATTGCCATTTCCTTCTTCAGGGGATCTTCCTGACACAGGGACTGAAACCAGGTCTCCTGCATTGCAGGCAGATACTTTACTATCTGAGCCACCAGTGAAGCTCAGAACCTTGCCCTAATAATTAAACCTAACAACAGTCATCTTGTAGACTATTTATAAGTCGTGTCTTTTTCTAGTTTCCTCTAAAAACCAAAATAAACCAGATTATCCCCCTCTTTTGCGTACTTGCTTGGTTTTGATCAAGCCTCCTATCCTTAGTTGCTTACATTTCTTTCCCATGGAAGAAAGTCTTATTCTCAGAGGTCATTCCCTTGGCAGTCTGGCTTTTTCAGTGCTTCCAGTTGAGCTTGAGGAAAGCTTGAGGGTATTCAGAAATACCCTCAAAATGTAAAATGTTGGCTTTAAGAGCTGAGTCAGGGAAATCTGTGGATTAGAGCTGTACAAAAGACACACCTTATAGGGAGCTGGCATCTGGAAATTCTTTATGGTATATGTCCATGTTGAAAATTTACATGTATGAACAGGGCAGCATGTCACATCTAGACATGCTAAATTTTAAGTCTGTGTCTTTTACTTGTGGTTTTGACTTTGGAGTTATTTCTTCTTTTGAGTGCACAGGTTTTGTATTCACTGGGGAGAGAAAAATCATGCTTGTAGGGAACTCTGTTGATTAACTAATGATTTTAAAAGTTCCACTGAAAGTTTAAAACACTGTTGAGAAATAAGAAATTGTTAGGAATCAACAAAAATAGAATATTTTAGAGTCATGTATATTTTCAAATGCATTCATTAAGATGGAAGAATTGAAGATAAGTGGCATGGTTGCAATATGGTAGGTATATTCACAATGTTTTATTTTGCCATTTGTTGATAAAATATGAATAATTATATTGAGCACAGTCCCATCAAAAATCTTTAAATTGTGACTTCTATAACTATGTGAAAAGCTATTTACACCTTAGCCAGTAAAAGAACTAGAGGCTTGCTTAGTTTGGAGTTTTTGAAACTGTTTCTTTGTTGATTGATATCTGAAGAGCAGACTTTGTGTGTTATGAAACTGGCTCAGCACTCTGCAGAACTGGAATTTCCTAATTAGCTACCAAATTAAATTTCCTAATTAAGTACCAAATACCAATATTCTTGCTTGGAGAATCCCTTGGACGTGTCACATGGCTAAACGTGCTATACAATCCAAAGTTACTATATTGCACACTTTGCAAGAGTCTTGCATGGTAATTAATTTAAAGGACTGAGTATGAGCATTTATGAAGCTAGGCTTATTCTTTTAAGTTGAAATTTGCTCAAAGTAAATGCAAAAGTTTTTGGCAAGTTGACATACAAGAAGAGACACAAAGATAAAACTAAAAGATGATATTCATGTATTACAAAATTCAGTTTATATTTTAAAATCATATTTGAGACAAAGAAGAAATACATAATAAAAAAATTGACTTTTATTGGGAGAAAAAACCCAGGCAATCATTTGAAATCATAAAAGTCTTTTTGATTCAGATAGCACATAATTTAGGAATGACTTAGTGGTGAAAAAGGAGCTTCTTGCTTGTTTGGCTTGCCCCTAGGTGGTGATAAAAGTGCTGCGAAGTAAAAAAGACAAGGCTGAAAGACAGATGTAAGTCCGATACTCAGATCTTTCAGGAGATTCTGGTCTAGATTCTTAGGGATAAATTGACTCAAATTATCTGCTCCTTTTCATATTTTTGCTCATATGAACAAAGATAGTGCTTTTTAAAAGCCTTCTGTCTCGGGATCTTCCTGCCTGCTCCCTCCTGTCTTCTGTCACCCCTGAAATTTAGCACAATTACAGACTGGGGCACCTGTTTCCTGAACTATCATCACTGACTCACCAAACTTCAGTTTTGATAGAAGTCTGTAGCAATATTAAAGACTGCTCAGACTAGGCTATATTCAGACTTGTTAAATGAGCAATGTTCATATTCACTCCTGTGCTTACAGACATAGAAAGGAGCCTGCTAAATAATTACATATCTTGGTTATCATGTTACACCAGAGCTTCATATTCCTTTAAAGGCATTTCATTCAGCTAGAAATCCTATAAGAACTGAGGAAACTGATTTTCAATACAAATTTTCCCCAAGTTTTGAAAACAAATTTTCCTCAAATTGAATATTATTTCCTTTTTTTAACAAATAAAAATCTCTCAGGGAAAACAACTATATTATTTGTTCTTATTGTTTTCAAATTCCAGATGAATTTCCATCTTGTATTTTCAACATAGCATGTTAGTCAAGGTTTTTCTCTGTTAGTGATATGCTTAACATATCATTTATGAGATTAACAAAATCTAGGTGCTTGATCCCCTAAAATCTAACCTAAAGAAATTTAATATCTATTCCGGATAAAGAGACAAAATTACAAGTCCTTTTCAATCTGAAGAAAAATAATCCAACACTTTAAGAACTACTTCACCAACATTCTGCAAATGAAAATATTTGTTTGCTGTCTGGGCTTCCCAGCTGGCTCAGTGAAGATCCGCCTGCCAGTGCAGGAGATGTAACAGACACGGGTTTGATCCCTGGGTCAGGAGGATCCCCTGGAGAAGGAAATGGAAACCCACTCCAGTATTCTTGCCTAGGAAATCCCATGGACAGGGGAGCCTGGTCGGCTACAGTCCATGGGGTCACAAAGAATCAGACATGACTTAGTGACTAAACATAACAAAATTTGATGTCTACTTTTAAAAAGAAAACACAGGCAAGAAAACATTGAATCTATATTTGCTATTCTGATATTGTTCTAAGATAAAGGGATTATTGAAGAGTAAAGGAGTGGTAGCCCATGGCCGTTGTGTTATTTGTTAAAATGAAAAGCTTAAGCAGAGCTGCTATCCACAGGCATGTAGGCTGTACACTGTACAATGCCAGGGAGCACCGTTTCTATGGACTATAATGTAAATGGAACTCTCTGGGTTTGGATGGCACCTTGAGCTGGTGTTCTAGACAAAATGACCAATAAAATGCTTTGTTTGTCCCAAAGGCTGTTGAGCTATTTTCTATAAAGCAAATACAAATTTGTTAGGTGGAGTAGCCCAGTATCTTGAAATTAGCCATTTTGTTTCACAAGGAGAAAATTTATCATTATCATTTTCACTTCCACAAATACTAATTGAGCATGTAGTGTGTGCCTGGCATTGTGTGAAGTAATTTACATTTTTAATATTTAATCCTCAATAATATTATGAGGAAATTGAGGTTAGAGAGATAAGTAACTCATTCAAGGTAGTACAGCTGGTAAGCTGCAGGAATTGGAACTTTCCTAAGTTTCCCTGACTTAGAAGCAGGACCTTATAATATATAAATACCATGATACCATCATGGTAGGTAAAACAGTTCCCACTTGCCTGTGCTTAAGTTTGTACTATGGTCAGTAAACCCCTGAACTTGTTACTTTGTCTGAAACTTGAATACTTTTATTTGGGAATGTTATAAAGAATATCCCACTTTAAAAACTTCCTGATAAATACAAAAAAAATTCTTGTCTCTTGATGTCAGAACAAGATTTTCAGGCAGTAGATGACTTTTCAGTGGTATATTTTTGAGAATTCTTCCTCCTTTTCCTCATTTATTTATTCCTCTTAGTTTCAAACTATGGAAAGAATCTCTGACTGTTGATTAAAATAGGAATTTTTTGAAAGGTAATTGGGATCTCATGGAATTGCTATGAAGAACGAAGAGCCAGACTTAGAGAATGCTAAAAAAAAAAAAAAGAGATGTTAAGGAGCCAGAATCATAACCAAAATTGAGCCCTGCAAACAATCGAGGGCAGACCTCACAGAAAATAATAATTTTTATCAAGTGACATTTAGATGGTGATGCCCGTGATGTGACTAGAATGAAGTGTGTGCAGCACTTGTCTTGGGCTCAAAATTTAAAAGGATCGTCAACTCAGTAATCAAGGCAATGATATGTAAATGAAATATGTAAAAAATCAAAATCAATGCAGGGCTTCCTTGGTGGCTCAGTGGTAAAGAATCTGCCTGTTAGTGCAAGAGACACAAATGTGATCACACAAGACACACGGAGCACACGTGTGCTCTGCCGGCCTCAGAGCCACTGAGCCTGGGCACCACAACTTTTGAGGCTGTGCTCTAGAGCCCAGGAGACGCAACTACTGAGACCACACACTACAGCTAATAAAGCCCACATGCCCTAGAGCCCACGCTCTGCAACAGAGAAGCCATAGCAATGAGAAGCCTGCACACCGCAGCTAGAGAGTAGCCCCCGCTTGGTGCAACTGGAGGAAAGCCTGTGCAGCAAGGGCGACCCAGAACAGCCAAAAATAAATAAATTAACTACTAAAGTGAATCAGTGCAATAATTAATGATGAGCAAAATATTAAAATTTTAAATGAAGGGATATTGATAAAAAAGTGACTTTGTACTTTCAGTAAAAGATGTCATATTCTTTGTAGTAGAGGTGCCATTCAGTTCAGTGTCAGAAAAAGCAGTATCACAATGAACATATTATTTTCAACCCCTAGAACTGCAAAACATGACCTCTAGCAAATCATTTGATATCAGCACTTCAGTGTGAAATAATACATGACACCTCCCATTCCCTTTATAGTTTAGTCATTTGAGTTAAAATCATTTACTGCAAATCACTGTTTTACTCGAGTATCTACTTCCTTAAAGAAGTAAATAACAAAAAAATGACTTTGAAATAAATTTTCTTTTTAACTTGCTGTTAAAACATAGTCCCTACTTAATGTGGTGACATTTGGTCTTGATTGGTGCAGTTCAAGAAATGGCTTATATTTAGATCGCTTTAATAACATACTGCTCATTTCATTTGGTATTGAACACTTTCTTGTACAGAGTAGATGCTCAACATTGTAAAATGTTTGTTGAACGACTATAAAGCAGAGAAAAATGCAAAATAATATGGTTTTTATTTATGTGACATTTATACAATACTGAAAGAAACTTTATTCCTGAAAATATACTTAGAAAGTACAGACAAAATAAAAACTAATATATAGCATAATAATGATATTTTACACTTTCAGAAAAATGCCAGAGACTTTAAGTGATTTGTATTTTCCCTATACATATTATAGATCCCTGCTGCTTCTGCTGCTAAGTCACTTCAGTCTTGTCCAACTCTGTGCGACCCCATAGACGGCAGCCCACCAGGCTCCCCCGTCTCTGGGATTCTTCAGGCAAGTACACTGGAGTGGGTTGCCGTAACTTAATTAATTTAACTTGTATTGTAACATAAGATTAGAAGTTATTTATATCGATATTGCCTGTGCATGCCAACAAAACAACATCTTAACAATGGAATTACAAATACAAACTACATATACTGACTTTTGTGATGAAATTTATCATTACCTTTGGGATTATTTTATTAAACTGTAACACTTGGAATCTGTATGTATCTTTTATGGAAGGAATTGAAAACCCTTTGCAAATGTTGAATATCATTTTGGATACAAGTGACCAATGACACTTTAGTGATTGATCTCCATAGTAGTAGGTTTAGTTGGGTGTTATTCTGGCATTTGTTATAGTTCCTTGTAGATGATTCTTTAGTATCGTTATCAGTTATATGTTACCAAACCTAATAGCTAGCAGCTAGTCAGTTTTTTAAAAGAAAACCCCCAGATTCTACATGATAGCTGCCATCTAAATTAATTATATGATTTCCCTATAAAATATATTCAGTAGAGAAGATTAAAAAAGATTGATACTTATGAACAGTTTGAATTCCACTGACAGTATTTTATTCTTCAATGCCCTCTGTTAAAGGAAGAGAGCACCATTCAAATACATTTGAAAGAAAGCTGAATTTATTATAATTATTAGTTTCTATGCAAGAGGGAGCAATTTTTTTGTAGAATGTAGTCTCTCTGAACAGAGTCAGAGCAAAGAGTGATCTTGTACTGAGTTTTGAGCACGTGTGGAGTTTAGGTATTGCTGACATTCAGGAGTCCTGAGAGGAATCTATAACTGAAAGATTTGGGTGAGTTTAAAACTGTTCTGTGGTTGTGAAAGTCATGTCTGACTCTTTGCAACCCCATGGACTGTAGCCCACCAGGCTCCTCTGTCCATGGGATTCTCCAGGCAAGAATATTGGAGTGGGTTGCTATTTTCTCCTCCAGGGGATCTTCCTGACTCAGGGATGGAACCTAGGTGTCCTGCAGTGCAGGTGGATTCTTTACTATCTGAACCACCAGGGGAGCCCAGTTATTCAAGAATGATATACTAATTCAAAGTTCCCTATGAGTAAAATAGATAATTAAGGAGGACTTGTTGTATAGCTCAGCTTGGTGCTCTGTGATGACCTGGAGGGGTGGAATGTGAGGTGTGGAGGGAGGCCAAGATGGTGGAGATAAATGTGTACATGTAGTTGAATGACTTCTTTGTATGACAGAAGCTAACACAACATTGTAAAGCAACTATGTGAAAATGTTAGTTGCTCAGTCATGTCTGACTCTCTTGCAACCCCATGGACTGTAACCCGCCAGGCTCCTCTGTCCATGGGATTTCCCAGGCAAAAATACTGGAGTGGGTAGCCTATCCCTTCTCCAGGGGATCTTCCCAACACAGGGATCAAACTTGGGCCTCCTGCATTGCAGGTGGATTCTTTACCTTCTGAGCTACCATGGAAGCCCAGTTCTGTGTTTAGTAATTTATTCCTTGAAGAAGGCCAAAGAACAGCTAGTCATGTGTACCTTCTTTGAATTTGGAAAAGAGTAACTTTTAATTCTCACTCCATGCTCAATTTAAGATAAAAACAGTCTAATGTCATGTTTATCTAATTATTTGAGAGAGAGTTGAGAGCGTTTGGGTAAAAGAGTGTTGTGCAACAAAATTTAAGGCATGCAGTGACCCATGGCACGGAGCATTAGTGTGCCTGTTAAGATCTGTGGCTGCAGGTAACCAAAACCAGCGCTAGGTATTTTCAGAGGAAATGGGAAGAATTGATCAGAAGGATATCAAGGAAAACAGAATCAATGGGAGATTAGAAGACTGTGCTTAAAAACTGGGCAAAAACCAAGGCCATTTCAGTCATGTCAGGAAGTTGAATGTGAAAGGCACAGGAATTTTTGCTAGCAGGGTCAATCTGTCTAGGATGAGATCACTTCCAAGGCCACTGCTGCTGTGGGAGAATCAGGACGTTCATGTTTTCATCTGTTTAATCAGCGGGTGTTCATTGAGAACCTACTGCATGCCAGCTTCTGTCTCTAGGTTCTAGAAGTGAAGTTGCCACTGCTCCCTTGAACTTTACACTCTGAGGAGGGAGACACTGAGGAGGAAGATGCACTCAATAAAGAAGGAAATGTATGTCACATGACAGTAGGTGCAGTGGGGAAAATATTTTCGATCACTAAGTGAAAAAGGGTTATGAAATGTCAGGAGCTGGAGACACTGAGCTGCCAGTTTATGTAGGATAGTTCAGGTACCTCCTATGGTTTGTGTGACAATATTTTTTTGCTGTTTTGGCAGAGAACTGAAGAAAAAAAGTAGAATGTCATGTGGATGTATGGAGGAAGAATGTTCCAGATTGAAAAATAACGGATGCAAAGGCTGTATGACACAAATGTGGTTGTGGAACAGCAGGGCAATGAATGTGGTTGGAACAGTTAGGAACTGGAAGAGTGCGGGGAGACAAGCTCAGCTATCAAGAAGAGTAGGGTAGGGGTTAGAAGGACTGGGTTAGAGCGACTTTGAAATGCATTCTCAAGACCCTAGTGCTTATTTGTTTTTTTCCTAGCTTTACTAAGATATAATTGACATATAACATTATATAAGTTTAAGGTGTATAACGTAATGACTTGAGATATATATATATATATGCATATATAAATAGTGAAATAATTACCACAATAAGTTTAGTTATTAGCCATCACCTCACATAGTTACTTTTTTTTGTGATAAGAATTTTTAAAATCTACTCTCTTAGCAGCTTTAAAACATACAAGAGAGTACTGTTAAATATGGTCACTAAATGGCAACCCACTCCAGTATTCTTGCCTGGAGAATCCCAGGGACAGAGGAGCCTAATGGGCTGCTGTCTATGGGGTCGCACAGAGTCGGACACGACTGAAGTGACTTAGCAGCAGCAGTGGCAGCAGCATGCTGTGTTACATCCCCAGAATTTATTTGTCTTATAAGTGGAAGTTTGTTCATCTTCTATCGTAGATTGGGGAATGATATTCCACCATGCCTGTGTAATTGGAACGATAGGGAATTCTCTAAAACTAGAAAGAGGAGTTAGATACTGTGTGGACAGAAACACTAACACATGTCTACTAGAGTCAGCAACTACGAAGGTGTTTGAGATTGCCATGGGTCCTAGAAACATATGTTTTTTGTAGCCACAGATTCTTCTCATCCTTCTATATATGCCTCTTTCCAAGGTGACTTTGCATTTTTCTTATCAAAAGGAGGTTTTTTATACTCTGCTCCTTGAATCTGAGCATGTAAGATTTCTTTATTAGAGGCTGTTGTTCAGTTGCTCAGTAACGTCCAACCCTGCAGCCCCCTGGACTGTAGCACATCAGGCTTCCCTGTCCTGCACTGTCTCCCAGAGTTTTCTCAGACTCATGTCCACTGAGTCAGTGGTACAATCCAACCATCTCATCCTCTGTTGCCCCCTTCTCTTCCTGCCCTCAGTCTTTCCTAGCATCATAGTCTTTTCCAGTAAGTTGGCTCTTCGCATCAGGTGGCCCAAGTATTGGAGCTTCAGCTTCAGCATCAGTCCTTCTCATGAATATTCAGGGTTGATTTACTTTAGGATTGACTGGTTTGATCTCCTTGCAGTCCAAAGACTCTCAAGAATTCAAAAGCATCAGTTCTTCAGTGCTTGGCCTTCTTTATGGTTCAACTCTCATATTCATATATGACTACTGGAAAAACCGTAGGTTTGACTGTATGGACCTTTGTTGGCCAAGTGACATCTCTGCTTTTGAATATGCTATCTAGGTTTGTCATATATCATATCTTTTCTTCCAAGGAGCAAGCATCTTTTAATTTCATGGCTACAGTCACTGTCTGTGTATCAGATGGGACATTAATAAATCACAGCAAGTGAGTTGGAAAGTACTTGTACAATGGGCTTCCATTGTTGCTGCTTTGGGGATCCTGGAAGCAACAGTTATGGGAATAAGCTTAAACTAGTCTGCTGGAAAGTGAGAGACACATAGCCCAGTTAACCAACCCATCACTCCAGTGACAGTAAGTCAAGTGAAAAACATGGTGAGAGGCCCTCCTAAGTCATTTAGCCCCCAATCACTTGCCAGCTGGATCCAGATACATGAGAGAGCTCAGTTAGAGATCAGTGGAACTGACTGAACCAACCCACAAAATTATACACTAAATAAAATGATTGTTGTTTTATGCCACAATGTTTGGGCATGGCTTTTTATATAGGAAAAGCTAACTGATTATCTGTAGATTTCATGAAATTTCAGTCAAGATTCCACAATAAGTTATTTTATGGACATTGGTGAACTGTTCTAAAGTTTATATGCTGGGGCAAAAGATCTAGAACAGCCAACACAATATTGAAGGAGAAAATCAAAGCCAGAGGATTGAGAATATCCAAATTCTAATCTTGGGGAAATGGTTGTGTAAATTATTAATGGAAACAAGATTCTCTTTTTCCAGAGTAAAGAATGTGGTAACAGGTCTTGCTTGAGAAAATGGAGGAAAAGCATGTTAGTTTATTTGCAAACATAACTGTGTCTGATCCAAAAATGGAAGACCCATAGACTTGATTGGAGGGCTAATGCCTCATCTTTAAGGAAGAAAAGAATAAAATATGCAAGGCCTTGGGATAGCGAAATAAACCCACTTTGGATTTTTATCCATCAACAGTGTTGGACAGGCCATTAGGCAGAAGTTCTGTGGCCAGAGTTTCAATTCACTTCTTTCCTCCCCTCTCCTTTCTTAGAAAAAATTCCCAGAATAAATACCTCATATGCTCCCAAAAGTGACTGATAATATCTCTGGGCTGTTTTCCTCCTGAGAAATTCACCTAGAGGTATCTGATGGTTGAACACATTGACAGTCATCATACTATAATAGCTTCCCTGGTGGCTCAGATGATAAAGAATCTGCCGGCAATGCGAGAGACCTGGGTTCACTCCCGGGGTTGGGAAGATCCCCTGGATAAGGGAATGGCTATCCACTCTAGTATTCTTGTCTGGTGAATTCCATAGAGAGAGGAATACTACACTATGAACTATAGTATAATATAGTTAGAAAACAATTTAATGTAACTTTATAATAAAAATATATCATAAATGATTTTTTAATTAAATAATTTATTTGTGGGAATTATGTTTTGAAACTAGGAAAAATGGTATTGTAAGAGATTGCTTCCAGAAATTCTGAAGTGCTTACTCTCAAAGAGTCATAAGATCAAAGGGCACAAGACTGTTCAAATAACTCAAAGATTATTCCAGAGCTTGTCTTGGAAAACTGAAGCATAAGTTCCTTTGCTGGTGAGTTTGATAGAGGAAAGACATTATCTTATGGTGTCAGCTTCAAAAAACTGTTCAATGTGAAATTTTTACATATTATGAAATTAAAGTGGTCAGTATTTTATATTACTTTTTCCAGCTTTATTGAAGTTTAATTGGCAAATAAAATTGTAGCTTGATTGTGGGGCTCCTTTCATAATGTCTGAGTATTTTAAATCATGATTTAATTATGACAAACCTATTAAGTCATGTGACTACAAAATTGTTATTATGCGTATACATTATATGTATATATTTTATGTAACATGTAATATATCATATAAATGTACTTTCTATTCCAATTTTTTCTCTGTTATCCATTTACTGTGCACATTAACTTCTCTATGGGAGATAATTCTTTATGGAGTCTAAATATGGACTGCCACCTACCCAAGCTATTTAAGATTTATCCAAAGACAGTTTCCACTTGTTTTCGAGAAACAAAGACAGAAACTGTATATGATGCTCCAGCAACAGAGATGGCTACTCAGCTCAGAGGTGTTTTGGGCTAATATTCTGCCTAATGCAATCTTCCTGTTATCAGCCCATCATCAGCTCGTCATCCTTTCAATAATGTAATATAAGTGGCTAAACCCCTCAGAGCTGATTGTATCACAAAGGGATTACCCCAGTCCCATTCTGGGAATTAAGCCTACAGACAAAGGGCAGACAGCTGGGCTGCCTGCATCAATTTGACATCAGTTATTTGCTACGTACATTAGTATAATCTGCTGCCACAGGACAGAATCATTAACACTCTACCTGTAGTCTCAAGACTCTGTTTTTAAAACATTACACCCTTCAGTAGGTTTAAAAACTCAATAATATAGTTAAATTCACAGCAACTGAGGATGTAAAAGGGAAACCCAGTGAAGCTGGAAAGGCTCTGGATCCTGTAAGGCAAGTGTTTATGAGCTGGAAAATCACAGGCACTGAATTGAACTTTGGCACAGAAAAGAAAATGTTATCTATAATCACTCAACAGTGATGCCTTTTCCCCACTCAGCTTCATAAGAACTTTTTCCTTCCTGTTAATTACCTTACTGTTTGGAAAACTTGATTCCTATGTGAAATTGGGATTGCAGTAAGCAAGCAATGTCACTTTTTCCGGTTGTCTTATTTATAACCAATTGAGCAAAAATGTATGTATTAAAGGGTTCCTGCTTTGGAAACACAATACCCAAGATTTTCAGATGTAATCCAACCTTATTATCTTGTTAGAATTTACTAGTTGTAAGTAATTTACACACGTCATGCTAATGTCAGAGCAGAGTTTTAAGATATTTTTGTTACTGCCCCGGGTGAGAATTTGAACTCCTGAAACGCTGTCATTTCTGTGCCTTTCTGAGACGCTGCATATTCACCCTTTCGTCATCGTCACTAAGGGAGTCTTAGTGCTCCCTGTAAAACTCCTTTGTCAAATGAGATTACATATTAAAAGGGACTACATTTGAAATAGCTTTCCCAAATAACACAATTTGATGAAGCCTATGATGTGCCTGGCAGTTAAACAGGAATCTTATTTCAATTGAACTCAAGACCTCGAATCAGGATGTTACACAGCTTGCTTTTAACGCAATCAGTCAAATTACCCTATCCCTAAAGGCCCAGGACCTAAGAGATATTGGATGAGGGTTAAACTAAATCATGTTAAGAGTAACAGTCCTAATGAAAACAGAAAATTGGACTTACAGTTCTAGAATGAATTTAGATAATCTAGAGTAAACGTTTCTTTAGATATGTTAGGCAGTTCACATTCTTTATGTTATTTGATTGACAAAGCAATAAATATTGAGGAATAAATAAAGTGCATCAAACTTTTTCTTACACTGAGGATCTTTAAAGAATGAGGTACCCCTAAGGTTAATTTAAGCCCCATGTTGAAAAAAGGGCACTGAACATTTCATTCAGATTTTTTTCACAATTTTATCAGCACAGGTAATGACTGTGAAAAGGAATCTTTGCTTAAACTGGTTAAAAATACTGAATTTGATTCAGAATTACGGTTTAAAAGACATTCTAGGAAAGAGATATACATGTGCGTCTCAATGACAACACACTGATACCAATAATACCAAGCGTGATGTGTACCGTATTTCCCAGAATTTCTTCACTTTGTCTGGTTTATAAGGGATAGTTCTCAATTAGTTGTGCTGTTTCTCCTGCTTGGTAAGCATTTTTGGTCAAACAAGGAATGGCAGAGTTCCACAATTAGATCAAAAGATCAATCCTAATGTACCATTTTCTCCTCACCCGCCTGCTGTAATAAAGTGGCTGCAGCTCTCCAGGGGACAACTCAAAATCCTAGGACTGATATTTCTAAATTAGCTGACTCTCTGACCTTGCTGGTAATTGCGTTAGTTTATCAATGTTCAACACAATTTATTACTCTCCAATATGTACCAAAGTGTTTATCTCTCAACACTAACAATATTAAAAAACCTAAACTATCTATTGCAGCACAAAGAGGCATCCTTTCATTAGGGAAAAACATAAATAAGTAGGAAATGTCACATGATTCGCCTTAGCCCAGAAGAGTTGTGCCTCCTGAAAGGGAAAGGGCAGCTGTCTCCTCTGACATGACAACATCATGTTTATAATAGCCGGAAGAAGAGAAATCAAGCTTTATTTCCATTTGTGTGTGTGTGTGTGGGTGGGTGTGGGTGTGTGTGAGAGAGAGATAGGAATGAAATGGTGCTTTCTGCATTACTAAAGCAATGTCTTCGTTCTAAGAAAAATAACATTGATAAAGCCTTATCAAAGCATTTAAAGGCAATGGGAGTACAGATAGCATCTCACTTTGACTTTAAGTGTGGTACATTTTGGTGGGGAAAAGCATTGTTTATGGGTCTTATTTGAGAATGAGGGAAATGAACAGCATATTTTCATTTGCATCATCTTAATCATTTTACTTTACATTATTTAAATCTTGTGTTTGATTAGGATAGTGAGCAAGCTGTGACAAAGCTCAGTGTATGTTACATTAACAAAAAATAATGTTGCATTGAAGTTTTGCAAAAGAAATGCTATCTGGTTTTAACATATACCATCGCCAGGGAAATGTGGCATGATCTGGCTGTGAATGATGTTAATAACCTGCTGAAAAAGGAGGTGATGATGATCTTGCTGCCCAACTTTAAATAATGAGCTGCCTTTTATCTATTCTACTTCTAGGGAGAATAAGACTTTTCTCTATTGTTTCTTCACAGATGGGACAGAAGTTAGGAAGTATTCAGTCACATCCATCCACTTACCCACCAACTATTTCCATTAAGTTGAATCCCTGTGTTCATTCCTCACTCATAAGAAATAAGTTTCAAAGGCAGCTTGTACTGGAAGAAACTGATCTGAAGGTTTGCAAAGCACTTGGTATCTTCTTAAGATCTTGGAGTCTTTAAATTATAGTTCATATTATTATCAGTATTACTATTATCACTATTATTGTTTTTAGTCAATAAAGAATCTGCCTGCAATGCAGGAGACACAAGAGATGCAGGTTCTATCCCTGGGTCAGGAAGATCCCCTGGAGAGGGAAATGGCTACCCACTCCCAGTATTCTTGCCTGGGAAATTCCATGCACAGAGGAACCTGGAGGGCTACAGTCCATGGGATCACAAAGAGCTGGATATGATTTAGTGACTAAACCACCACCATTATTATTATTATTATTATTATTATAGTTACTTTATTAATAACTGTTAATTATTATAAGGATGTATACTGTCACCCTATTATTTAACTTATATGCCGAGTACATCATGGGAAATGTTAGGCTGGATGATTCACAAACTGAAATTAATTCACAAACTGGGATTAATACCAACGACCTCAGATATTCGGAAGATAACCATTCTAATGGCCAAAAGTGAAGAGGAACTAAAGAGCCTTTTGATGGAGGTGAAAGAGGAGAGTGAAAAAGCTGGCTTGAAACTCAACATTCAAAAAACTAAGATCACGGCATCCCATCGTGTGTGTGTAGTTCAGTCACTTCAGTCATGTCCAACTCTTTGCCCCCAGTTGACTGCAGCCCAGCAGGCTTCTCAGTCTATGGGATTCTCCAGGCAAGAATACTGGAGTGGGTTGCCATGGCTTCTTTTAGTGGGTCTTCCTGACTCAGGGACTGAACCCTGTCTCCTGCATCTCCTGCATTGCAGGTGAACTCCTTTCTGTTGAACCACTGGGGAAGACTCTAGTCCCATTACTTCATGACAAATAGAAGGGAAAAAATTGGAGGCACTGGCAGATTTTATTTTCTTGGGCTCCAGAATCATTGTGGATGGTGACTGCAACTGTGAAATTAAAATATGCTTGCTCCTTGGGAGAAAAGCTATGACAAACCTAAACAGCATATTCAAAAGCAGAGACATCACTTTGCCGACAAAGGTCTAAAGCTACGGTTTGTCCAGTAGTCAGGTATGGATTTGAGAGCTGGACCATAAAGAAGGCTGAGCACTGAAGAACTGATGCTTTTGAATTGTGGTGCTGGAGAAGACTCTTGGGAGTCCCTTGGATTTTCAAGCAAGGAGATCAAACCAGTCAATCCCAAAGAAATCAACCCTGAATATTCATTGAAAGGACTGATGCTGAAGCTGAAGCTCTAAGCTCCAATACTTTGGCCACCTGATGCAAGGAGCCAACTCATTGGAAAAGATCTTGATGCTGGGAAAGATTGAGGGCAGGAGGAGAAGGAGATGACAGAGGATGAGATGATTGGATGGCATCATCGACTCAATGCATTGACCTGAGTTTGAGCAAACTCTAAGAGACAGTGAAGGACAGGGAAGCCTGGCATGTTACACAGTCCATGAGGTTACACAGAGTCGGACCCCACTTAGTGACTGAACAACAGCAACAATAACTGTTAGGCCAATGTTCTTTCAAAAGCAGATTTGTTTTAATGTCTTTTGTTCACCAACTCATTTCTGTGCGGAGAATACAATTTCTTTGGTGAGGGAATTGTTAGATCTGTCTCCTCTCTGCAATTTACTCTAGAGTTTTCCATAGCACTTTAAAAGCCATATTTGGAAATTTTATTGTTTTAATTACATGCCAAAGCCATAGAAACTTTTTTAGTTTTTAAAATTCTTCCATTTCTCTGACATCCCTTTAGTGTTTGAGTGCTATTTATGCTATATTAACATTGCCAACCTGAATCAATGAAGCCCCAAAGTGGGTCGCTGTGTGCATTACTCAAACTAAACTACACACACAGTCTACTATATTTTAGATTTGAACTAAACACTCACTGAGCTCCTATATGAAGCCAGATCCTGTTCTGTCCATTTCATGTGCATACTGCATCCTTTCTAATCACTTGGAAAATGTAATAACTGAATTTGAGTCCACTTTAATATAATTTTACTCAGATGCTTTGACTAGCCTCATAGATGTTATTTTCATTCAGGTCAAAACAAAAAGTTATCGTTTTGAGCAATAAAATCTCTGTATTTTATCAAAATAGCAGTATTTAAAATGTAAAAGAACTCCTCGGGAAAAAAGGTGATGAACACTTTTTGTCTGCGTGCCATTTGCTCCCAGTACTTTAAACACGTTACCCACTTTCCCCAAAATATTAACTGAGCATTTATTTTGTGTCAGGCACTACGCTTAGGGAACATGAATGTGAATAATATAATACTCCATGCATTTGAAGGGATATGGTGACATGAGCCAGCCTTACTTACACAAGGCTTTATTTACCACAGAGGTGACAAGGACAGTGTCATAGGAAGACACGGGAGAGTTGCCCATCCATCTTTGTTTGGGAAGGCTGTGCACCAAAAGTATATAATGTTAACCTGCAAATTATACAGATACTTAGAATCTGTATAATATACTTAGAATCTATCTTGTTCCTTCTCCACCTCTCTCCCTTTCTTCCTTTCCATTTCACTTTACTAGATATTTTAAAGTTATAAAAGCATTACCTGATTTTTGTAACACATCGAATAATGCAGATATAGAAATATAAGAATATAGAAAGCAAAGATTAATAAAATCTTCATTACATATTCCAAATAATAATTCTCCGAGATAACTATAAAAGTGAAAGTCGTGTCAGACTCTTTGCAACCCCATGGATTGTAGCCCATGAGGCTCCTCTGTCTGTGGGATTCTCCAATCAAGAATACTGGACAGGAGAATGGCATTGAAATATGTATAATATCATATTTGAAACGAGTCGCCAGTCCAGGTTGGATGCCTAATAGCGGATGCCTGGGGCTGGTGCACTGGGACGACCCAGAGGGATGATATGGGGAGGGAGGAGCGAGGAGGGTTCAGGATGGGGAACACATGTATACCTGTGGAGGATTCATTTTGATGTATGGCAAAACCAATACAATATTGCAAAGTTAAAAAAAAAAAAAAAGAATACTGGACTGGGTTGCCATTTCCTTCTTCAGGGGATCTTCCCCACTCAGAGATGGAACCTGGGTCTGCATTGCAGGCAGATTCTTAACCATCTGAGCCTTAGTATCTGTATTTTTTTTTTTTTTTCAAAAAATGGGGTCATACTGTACAGATTATTTTGTAAGTTGCTATTTAAAACATTTTATTATCAATTGTCACCTCACTCCAGTACTCTTGCCTGGAAAATCCCACGAATGGAGGAGCCTGGTAGGCTGCCGTCCATGGGGTCGCGAAGAGTCGGACATGACTGAGCGACTTCACTTTCTCTTTTCACTTTCATGCATTAGAGAAGGAAATGGCAACCCACTCCAGTGTTCTTGCCTGGAGAATCCCAGGGATGGGGAAGCCTGGTGGGCTGATGTCTATGGGGTCAAACAGAGTCGAACACGACTGAAGTGACTTAGCATAGCATAGCATAACATTATCAATTGTATTTTTTACTTTTTATTAAGCAATTTTTTTACTTTGTCCTTTTATCAATTGTATTTTTTTTTAATTACAATATTGGTCTTAAGTGTACAGCATAGTGATTCAGTATTTTTACAGATTATACTCAAAAGTTACTACAAAATAATGGCTACATTTCCCTATGATATACAATATACCCTTTTTGCTTATCTATTTCATATATACTAGTGTGTATTTCTTAATTCCATACCCCTCTCTTGCCTCTCCCTACTTTCCTCTCCCCACTGGTACCCACTAGTTTGTTTTCTGTTAATACATGTGAGTTTTTTGTTTTGATGTAAACATTCATTTGTATTATTTTTAAATTCCACATATAAGTGATATACAGTATTTGTCTTTCTCTGACTTATTTCACTAAGCATAATATTCTCTCAGTCCATGCACAGTGTCCAGTGGCAGAATTTCATCCATTTTATGGCTGAGTAGTATTCCTACATATATATATGGGCTTCCCTGGTGGCTCCGTCAGTAAGAATCCGCCCACAATGCAGGAGACCCGAGTTCAATCCTTCGGTTGGGAAGACGCCCTGGAGGAGGGCATGGCAGCCCATTCCAGTATTCTTGCCTGGAGAATCCCCATGGACAGGAGAGCCTGGCAGGCTGCACTCTTAGGGGTCACCAAGAGTCGGACATGACTGAGCGACTAACACACACACAAGTGTGTGTGTGTGTGTGTGTGTGTGTGTGTGTGTGTGTTATAGTGTGCCTGTCTGTTGATGGACATTTGGGTTGCTTTCATGTCTTGGCAATAGTGCTGCTGTGAGCATTGGGGTGCAGGTATCATTTTGCATTAATGTCTTCATCTTTTCTGGATATACGTCCAGGAGTGGAATTCCTGGATCATATAGTAGTTATAGTTTTAGTGTTTTAAGGAAACTCCATACCATTTTTCATAGTGCCTGTATATATATGGGCTTCCCTGGTGGGGAATATACCAATTTACATTCCCACCAGCCGTGTACAAAGGTTCTGTTTCCGCCACATCCTTGCCAACATTTGTTATTTATGGTGTTTTTGATGACAGCCATTCTGGCAGGTGTGAGGCAGCATCCTTGTTTTATTCCTGAATTTAGAGGAAAGACTTTCAGCTTTTTACCCTCAAGTACAATGTGGACATGGGTTTGGGTGGACTCCGGCAGTTGGTGGCAGACAGGGAGGCCTGGCGTGCTACGGTTCATGGGGTTGCAAAGAGTTGGACACAACTGAATGACTGGATTGAATTGAATTGAATTGATGTTAGTTATGGTTTGTCATAAATGGCCTTTATTATGTTGAGATATATTCCTTCTATACCCACTTTGATGAGACTTTTTATCATAAATGTGTATTGAATTTTGTCAAATGTTTGTTCTCTGTCTATTGAGATGATCATGTGAATTTTATCCTTCCCTTTGTTAGTGTGCTGTATCACATTGATCGATTTGAGAATATTGAAGTATCCTTGTGTCCCTGGAATAAATCCAACTTTATCTTGGGTTTTCTGTTGGTAACAGTGGAAGCTGACTGGTTTAGGTAGTCAAGATTTGCTGACCTATATGTGGGCAGCTCACAGAATCAGTAGACAGTCTTGAGAAACAAGATTTGGGACTAATTTTTCAGGAGAAACACAAAACAATGTTGAAGAACTAACCTGAGGAGAATATTCACTACTGTGGTGTGGCCTCTGATGCCCTCTCAGCCACTCTTGGCTCCAGCAAAATCAGTTAAGGCTTGTAGAGCCTGTTCCCTCAAGCAGTTTAGTTCCAAATGCCTAAGATTCATGGAACTGCATGTAATTGACTGAATACAGGTAAGATGGCTATAGTCCATCTGCAAGGAATGCTTGAAAAGTGGAATTTCTGAATTTCAGTGTATGAAAGTGTGTTAAAATTGGTAATGTGATAATTTGTTAAAATCTAGAAAATCTAGGAAGAACTCCAGTACTCTTGCCTGGAAAATCCCGAGGATGGAGGAGCCTGGTAGGCTGCAGTCCATGGGGTCGCTAAGAGTTGGACGTGACTGAGCAACTTCACTTTGTCTTTTCACTTTCATGCACTGGAGAAGGAAATGGCAACCCACTCCAGTACTTTTGCCTGGAGAATCCCATGGACGGAGGAGCCTGGTGGGCTGCAGTTCATGGGGTCACTAGAGTTGGACACGACTGAGCGACTTCCCTTTCACTTTTCCCTTTCATTCGTTGGAGAAGGAAATGGCAACCCACTCCAGTGTTCTTGCCTGGAGAATCCCAGGGACGGGGAAGCCTGGTGGGCTGCCGTCTATGGGGTCGCACAGAGTCGAACACGACTGAAGTGACTCAGCAGAGGAAGAATATTCAAGAGTTTATTTATCACAAATGATAGATGTCCTCTGCACCTTTTATCTAAGTTTCAGATATTTTTCTTTAGTGTACATTTTGGCTTTGCTTATATCTCTTGTCATGTAATCACAAAAAGATATGTATAAGCAAATTATGTTTCCCTTTGTGGTTTCTAGGGTTTTGTTTTTTTTTTTGCTTCAGAAGTTCTTCACTGAGACTTCCCTGGTGGTAAACTTGTTAAGACTCTGTGCTTTCAAAGCACAGACTTCAGGTTTGACTCCTGGTCAAGGGAACTAAGATCCCACATGCCACACAGTGTGACCAAATTAATAAAAAAATTCTCTGCCATGCCAAGTTTACATGAATATTTTAAAATAGTTTCTTTTAGTATTATTTGTTTTTACATTTAGATCTGTAATTCATATGAAATTTGTGCATGAAATAAATTAGACTCTAAGTTTGTGTGTTTTTTTGTAGATTAGTATCAACACCAAAAAAACCTTTTTCCCTCCCATTGAATGGAAATGCCAATGTATTTTGTAATACATTACATTCTTATACAAATGGATATATTTCTTGGCTTTCTACTTTCTTCTACTTTTCTATTTTCTTCTTGTGCAAGTCTCAACTGTTTTGATTATAAAAGTTTTTAATACTTTTAATAGTATGCTTTATTTTAATGGTTTTATGGTAAAGATTTTACTGCTATCTCAAAATTGTATTTTTTATATGAAATTTAAAATAATTTTGCCCAGTACTAAGAAAAAAATGGAATTTTGATTGCATTGCATTTGGTAAGGGTTGGCCACACTATGAGACCAAGTCTTCCTAAAATATGGTCTGTCTCTCTATTCGATTCTTTTCTTCATCCTTTTAAATGTTTATTTATTATTTAATTGGCTGTGTTAGGTCTCAGCTGTGGCAACAAAGATCCTCGATCTATATTGCAGCCTGTGAACTCTTACGTTATGGCATGAGGGATCTAGTTCCCTTGTCAGGGATCAAACCCAGGCCCCCTGCACTGAAAGTTCCAAGTCCTAGCCACTGGATCACCTGGGATGTCCCTTTTCTTCATCTTTTAATGAGGCTTTTTGTCTTTGTTCGTATAGGTCATGTGTCTTTCTTGTTAAATTAATTCCTAAGTGTGGTGTTGGAGAAGACTCTTGAGAGTCCCTTGGACTGCAAGGAGATCCAACCAGTCCATTCTGAAGGAGATCAGCCCTGGGATGTCTTTGGAAGGAATGATGCTAAAGTTGAAACTCCAGTATTTTGGCCACCTCATGCGAAGAGCTGACTCACTGGAGAAGACTCTGATGCTAGGAGGGATTGGAGGCAGGAGGAGAAGGGGATGACAGAGGATGAGATAGCTGGATGGCATCACTGACTCGATGGATGTGAGTCTGAGTGACCTCCAGGAGTTGGTGATGGACAGGGTGTCCTGGGGTGCTGCGATTCATGGGGTCGCAAAGAGTTGGACACGACTGAGCGACTGATCTGATCTGATCTGAAGTGAGTTATAAGTTTTATGATTCTTATGAATGGAACACTCTACCATTTCAAATAATAAGTGGTTACTAGTAATATAGACAAAAACAATTGTTTTTTGTGTGTATTTATTCTGCACCAAGACATCTTCCCAAATTTTCTTATTGCAGCTTGATACTAGAATTTCATGGGTCAAGTAAAGAAATCTTTGTTGTTCATTTTCTAATATTTATACCAATTATTTAATATTTTTATTTTACTGAGTAAGTATAAATTCCTGAGGGCTTACTGAACTAGTACAAAATGGAAAATACAGATAAAAATTTGACATGACACAGATACATGTTCTAAATAAAATGCTAATACATGGGTCCATAAGAAATAGAAGAAGTGAGGTTTCATCCAGGAATGCATGAATGATTCAACACGAAAACAACATTAAAAGATTAAATGAGATAACTTATATTATTATATTTATAGATGTTAAATAGTCACTTAAAAATCAATTATTTCATAAAGAATATTAACTATAAAAGAAGTAGAGGGAAATTACTTAAATGTGATGCAAACTATTACCAAAAATAGCTACAGAGATTATAATAGCTATATGCTTAAATAATTTTTTACTAAAATTAACAGTAAGACAGAGATGATACTCTTCATTTAATTTTAGGATGTGGCTTGTCTAGGAAAGAAAATTGCTCTTCAATAGCATGGTATTTTAGAAAGTATCTTCTTTCACATAATTCTTAGCCTTTAAAAAAAAAGCTTGCTGCTGCTGCTGCTGCTGCTAAGTCGCTTTAGTTGTGTCCATCTCGGAGCGACCCCACAGATGGCAGCCTGCCAGGCTCCGCCCTCCCTGGGATTCTCCAGGCAAGAACACTGGAGAGGGTTGCCATTTCCTTCTCCAAGGCATGAAAGTGAAAGGTGAAAGTGAAGTCACTCAGTCATGTCCGACTCTTAGCGACCCCATGGACTACAGCCTACCAGGCACCTCCATCCATGGGATTTTCCAAGCAAGAGTACTGGAGTGGGATGCCATTGCCTTCTCCTAAAAAAAAAGCTTACCTATTTCTTAAATGTGGTTATTTTTCATTGTCTATTTTGGACCCTTTTCTGCTCTTCACATATTCTCTGGGTAGCTTCAAACACTCTCTTGGCTTTAATTATCATCTTCTTTGCTGATGACCTTCAAATGGCTCTTTCTCCTATGTTCAGATTCTTATATGTGCCTGTCTACTAGATGTTGTACCTGGAGATCCCAAAGAGAACTTCACTGAAATACATCCAGAATGAATCCACCATTCCTAAAATGTACCCTAGGATTCTCTTCATTTAGTATTACCTGTCTCAAGGAACAATGCTAGTCTCCTTGCTGAAACCAGAAATGGGGATTTATCCTTGCCTCCTCTACTCTCTGTCCCCACCCCACCTCTAATCCCCAAGTTCTAAAATAGTCCTCAAAGCACTCGATCACTCCCCATCTCCATTGACCCTTCTCTAGTTTTGGAGAACATTAATGAGAACTCCCTGTTAGTAATGAGCCACAGTTTTGAAAATGCAGATCCAGTGACTTCAAAATCATTTTTGTTCTAAACCCTCAACCCTCAAAATCACTTTATTCTCAACAGAGAACTCTGTTCCCTGGCCATAATGAATTTCTTTTAGTTACTTGAACGCACCATGCTTTCTTGGTTTTGTGTCTTTGCATACTGGACTGCCTAAATAGAACACTCGTGTTTGTTAACTAGCTTACTGCTCTTTATCCTTCAGTTCAGTTCAGTTCAGTTCAGTCGCTCCGTCATGTCCGACTCTTTGCAACCCCATGAATCGCAGCACTCCAGGACACCCTGTCCATCACCAACTCCTGAAGTTCACTGAGACTCACGTCCATTGAGTCAGTGATGCCATCCAGCCATCTCATCCTCTGTCGTCCCCTTCTCCTCTTGCCCCCAATCCCTCCCAGCATCAGAGTCTTCTCCAATGAGTCAACTCTTTGCATGAGGTGGCCAAAATACTGGAGTTTCAGCTTTAGCATCATTCCTTCCAAAGACATCCCAGGGCTGATCTCCTTCAGAATGGACTGGTTGCATCTCCTTGCTGTCCAAGGGACGCTCAGGAGTCTTCTCCAACACCACAGTTCAAAAGCATCAATTCTTCCACGCTCAGCTTCAGGTCTCTGCTTAACAGAAGCAACACCAGCAATAAAGTCAATGAAAACAGAGATAATGACAGCAGACAGTGTCTACTTACCATGCGCCAGGCACTATGATAAATGCTTCAAATTCATCTTCCCATTTTGTCTTCTCTGCAACCCTATGAAGTGAGAATTTTTATCCCATTTTCACACATGAAGAATCTGAGACTTAGAGACTTTTAAGTATTTGTCCAACATCATGGTGCCTGTATGTGGAGGAGCTAGGATTTTAACCTAGATCTCTCGCTCTCCCTCTGGAGTTTATTCTTTAGGTGTCATCTGCTCCAGGAAGCATCCCTCCACAAGTGTCCTTTCTTGTTTATGTTCACCTGCACGTCACACTCTCTCTGTCCTAGTCCATTTAGGCTGCTACAATACAATGATATAGGCTAGATGTTTATCAAAGACAAACATTTACTTCTCATAGTTCTGGAGGCTGGAATGTCCAAAACTGTGTTTTGTTGTCTGTGAGGCCCTCCTTCCTGGTTCACAGATGGTTGTCTTTTCACTGTTTCATGGCAGAGGGTGCACTGGACCTCTGGTCTCTTTTGCATGTGTGCTCAGTCTTATCTGACTCTTTGTGACCCATGGACTGTAGTCCACCAGGTTCCTTTGTCCCTGGAATTTTCCAGGCAAGAAAACTGGGGTGGGTTGCCATGCCCTCCTTCAGGGGATCTTCCCAACCCAGTAAACCTACATCTCCTGTACTGCAGGCTCATTCTTTACTGACTGAGCCAGTAGGGACTGTGCAGTATAGTCACTTATCCCATTCTTTCCATTTCATTCTCTCACTGCATTCTTTCCATTTTCTCACTAGTCTCAACTAGTTTGTAACCACTGTAAAATCAGGGATTGTTTGTCCTTGTATCTTGCACTGTGTGTGGTTCCCAGCACATGGCAACCCACTCCAGTACTCTTGCCTGGAAAATCCCATGGACAGAGGAGCCTGGTAGGCTCCAGTCCATGGGGTCGCGAAGAGTTAGACAGGACTGAGCGACTTCACTTTCACTTTTCACTTTCATGCATTGGAGAAGGAAATGGCATCCCACTCCAGTGTTCTTGCCTGGGGAATCCCAAGGATGGCGGAACCTGGTGGGCTGCCGTCTATGGGGTCGCACAGAGTTGGACATGACTGAAGTGACTTAGCAGCAGCAGCAATACATATTTAATATATAACCCAGATGTCACTGGGGCTTCACAGTCCTGCCATCCATGGCCTTTGGTGGTCTGGCATCTTGCTGCATGTGTGTGCATGCATGCACGCATGCATGTGGAGTTGCTTCAGTCATGTCCAACTCTTTGGGACCCCAGGGACTGTAGCCAGCCAGCCCCCTCTGTCCATGGGGATTCTTCAGGGAAAAATACTGGAGTGGGTTGCCATTCCCTTCTCCAGGGATATTCCTGACTGAGGATGGGAACCGAGTCTCTTATGTCTCCTGCATTTGCAGGCAGGTTCTTTACCACTAGCGCCACCTGGGAAGCCCATTCTTCCTTCAGTCCCTTCTAATTCTCACCATTATTTACTCATTGGTCCCTTCTCTCTCTGCTTCTGCATAGTATCCTCTCATCTTGGTTAACCCTGTGTCCCAACTTTTCCTATTTTCTCTCAAAAATCCTACTCAGTTATGATTTCATGAGTTTGTTAAAGTCTTAAGGACCTTAGGGAAGGATCATGTTCCTCACAGCCTCCCATCTTCCTCCTTCCTGGTTTTCTTCTTACTCTCTGCTGTCTTGGATCCTTAACTCATGACCCTCCCAGCTATGTTAGCATCCAGGTAGGTATGACTTCCTGAAATTGTGGTAATAAATGTGTTGCCAACCCATTACAGTTGAATGAATGAATGAATGAAGGTGTAAATGAGTGAATAAATGTAGGCTGAAGTTTTGGGCCTAGACCTACCCCAGATGATTTTTAAACCATCCCAAAAAGTTTCTTAAAGCCTGAATCATTGAATATATTGATAATACCACATCTGGCAAAAATATTTATGTTTTCAGGGGCAGTTCTGTTTAGTTACCCTTTAGATATAGTATTATGAGGGATAATTGTCTTTTTAAAGTGCATGTTCATCTGTTTTGGGCTCTGAGACTTTGGGGGATGTCTCCTACACTTCTTTGTGTCTGCCACATAATGTAGCAAATTGCCTTGTTGCAGACTAGGCACTCACTTAATGTTGAGTTGATTGATTAAATAATTATTCCACCTATAAACACTTCTGTAGTGCATTACCTGAGGAGTGTCTGTTTCAATATGACGATGGCTATGACCTTCGTGTAGTTCATTAGCAAATGAAAAGTATGCTCATTTCCATGGAAGGAAATGAGAATCGAAAAAATGTGGGTCTATTTGTAGTGCCATTACTGTCTTAATGTTTGATTAAGAACAAATTCTTAACCTTTTAATGCTACCAGTTACCTATGACTCTGAGCTCAAGGGCTACTGCGGTACCAAAATCCTGGGGACGATAGGATTATAACTCTGACCTATTTGAAGGGATAAAAATAGGCCACAAATGAGGGAACTCACTGACCAGAATTAGTCAGTAGTGGAGGAGAGGTGATGCCTTTAGGAAACAAACAGGCAAATGAGCAAACAAGCAGTTTCACAATCCCATTTGGTAATCAAAACAATCCCCTGTGCGAGTCTCACCATTTTGCTGATAAGGATATTGAGGCTGAGAAATTTAAGTAGTTTGAGCCAAACCATATGACTACTAAGAGACAGCTATTGCCGGTCCTCTGCCAACTCTCTCCCTCCACTGTTCTCTCTCTGCCCACACCCTCCTCCTCGACCCATGCTAGTCATTGTCTCTTTCTCAGTTTTGATATATTTGTGGTTGGATGCCTAAAGTCATGACATCTCAGTTCATCAGGAAAAGCAAAACAGATTTACCCTGAACTGAAGTGGCCACTGAAAATGAAAAAGCTATTAATAAAATCTTTGAGGATTACTTGTCAACATGCATTTACTGAGCTCCTTTCCTTTTTTTTTTAATTTATTTTTTATTGAAGGATAATTGCTTTACAGAATTTTGTTGTTTTCTGTCAAACCTCAACATGAGTAAGCCATAGGTATACATTTATCCCCTCCCTTTTGAACCTCCCTCCCATCTCCCTCCCCATCCCACCCCTCTAGGTTGATACAGAGCCCATGTTTGAGTTTCCTGAGCCATACATCATATTCCCATTGGCTATCTATTTTACATATGGTAATGTAAGTTTCCATGTTACTCTTTCCATACATCTCACCCTCTCCTCCCGTCTCCCCATGTCCATAAGTCTATTCTCTATGTCTGTTTCTCCAGTGCTGCCCTGTAAATAAATTCTTCAGAACCATTTTTCCAGATTCCATATATGTGCATTAGAATATGATATTTATCTTTCTCTTTCTGACTCACTTTACTCTGTATAATAGGCTCTAGGTTCATCCACCTCGTTAGAACTGACTCAAATGCATTCTGTTTTATGGCTGAGTAATATTCCATTGTGTATATGTACCACAACTTCTTTATCCATTCATCTGTCGATGGGAATCTAGGTTGCTTCCATGTTCTAGCTATTGTAAATAGTGCTACAATGAACAATGAGATACATGTGTCTTTTTCAACCCTGGTTTCCTCAGGGTATATGCCTAAGAGTGGGATTGCTGGGTCATATGGTGGTTTTATTCCTAGTTTTTTAAGGAATCTCCATACTGTCTTCCATAGTGGCTGTATCAATTTATGTTCCCACCAATGGTGCAAGAGCATTCCCTTTTTCTCCACACCTTCTCCAGGATTTATTGTTTGTAGACTTTTTGATGATGGCCATTGTGATATCTCATTGTGATTTTGATTTGCATTTCTCTAATAATGAGCAATATTGAGCATCTTCTCATGTGTTTGTTAACCATCCGTATGTCTTCTTTGGAGAAATGTCTGTTTAGGTCTTTTTCTCACTTTTTGATTGGGTTATCTGTTTTCCTGGTGTTGAATTGTATGAGCTGCTTGTATATTTTGGAAATGAATTCTTTGTCAGTTTTGTTTGTTTGTTTTTTGTGATTTAGAAAAATAGAAAAATTTTTCTCCCATTCTGAGGGTTGTCTTTTTATCTTGCTTATAGTTTCCTTTGCTGTGCAAAAGCTTTTAAGTTTAATCAGGTCCGACTTGTTTACTTTGTTTTTATTTCCGTTACTCTAGGAGGTGGGTCATAGAGGATCTTGATTTAATTTATGTCACTGAGTTCCTTTTCTGTGGCAGGCACTTTGCTGTGTCCTAGGGTTGCGCAAAGAGAGAATTCTGAGTCTTGAAGGGTGAGAACTTTCTCAGATGGACATGGGGAGGTAAGATGTTCCAGGTGGAGGGAAACACAGGCACAATTGTAGAGAAGCAGGGGGCTCTGCATTTAGCAGCTCTGAGTGTTTCAGCCTCGCTGGAGGGCCACGCACCATTGCAGAAGTGAAAGCGAAAGGGAGTGGAAAGACAAGCAGAAAAAGAATCAAGGACAAGCTTGAGCTGGGGAGCTGGGCTTTGCCTGTAGGTAATGGAGAACCAGCAAAGAACTTTTAAGTGGGAGACTCTTAGGACCAAATTTACATTTTAGAAACATTGGATTGACTTTAGGAGGAAACTAGTAGGTAGTGGAAATGGCAGAAAAATTGGGATGTAGAAAGCTATTGCTGGGAATGGAAGCTGAAAGTCACTTTTCCTTGGGCAGGTAAGTGGGAATGTTATTGTATTAGTATTTTTCAGTGATTGATGTAGGTAGCAGACACAGGCAAGGTGGTATATTTTGGTATCTTAAAACCTGTAACTGAGCAGTAATTCCAGTTGTTCTTTCTTTGAAATTAAAGCTTACTCAAGTGATTTTTATGGCCTCCTTTGTACTAAAGGCTGTGATGTTTCTTTTTGCTAATGTCTTTTCCTTTTTTGCTACCATTGACTGTTTAAATCCTTTTCTACCCATTTACCATTTGTATCATAACCCTCCTGTGTTTGCTCCTAATGTGTTATAATTCTTCATAATCTGGTCTTTGCCTGATCCCAATTCTCTCTAATATTTCTTTTCTCTCCCTTGAGGAAAGTATATCCATTTTTGGTTTCAAATGCTCATCACCTTTTGTAAATATTGAAGCAGCGATTCAATTTAATTTAAAAAATAATGTTTTTCTATTTCTTCTTCTGTCAATAAATTACCTTTGTCATCTTTTAAAGCTGTATTGTCTCATAATTTTCTTCTGTGCTCTTGTTGTTCCATTTTGTTGTTCCCCAGAGGATGTAAGAATATATATTGATATAATGAACAATGTGGAAAAAAAAAAAAAAAAAAACAAGAAAAATTTAGGGTCATATTCATACTCTATAGTGTTTACTAGTGATCTATTTCAAAATAAAACATATATTTCAGTCCTGATGAATCAAATATTTAAGAAACATTCTTTAAGTGGAGAAATATACATGGAAAAAATCACTAGTGACCCTGAGAGGCCTCTTTGGAAGAGTGTAGCCATGGATGATTTAACTTTGATTTCAGTTCTGCTGCTTCTACCAAGGGTTATCATAGTGCTCATTGCTCATGAGGGTTGTGGGAGTATCAACGGGGGTCAGAGAGCAAAAAACATAAGATATAATATTAGATAAAATATTAGCAGTCCTGGAAATATTCACAAAGTCATATATTATGTTAGTGCTATTGTATTCCATGTAGGAAAATAAAAATGGGGATTGCAAAAGCCACTTTCTTTTTTTATTACAGAAATAAAAGGTCTAATTTACAATTATAAATTAATGTAAATAGCCATTAATTCCATTTTATTAGTTCAGGTGCTTGGTGTATGAACATATACATATCACAGGATTTTTACTGAGTATACATTAGTGATTATATATACCATATACATATATGTGTGTATGTATTATATATAGTGTGAGATTTTAAAAATTTACAGAATTGCAAAGATGCTCTGAGCAACCTTCCCTTAAAGTTTATATTAAACCATGTTCGTAAAAGTTGATTAATAGATACTTTTGCTTCCTTCTTGCTCTCTACTAATTACATGATGGTGTGTGATGATGCTGGTGCTTATGATAATGATGGTAACCGTTACCAGTTCTTTATACCTAAAAAGCGTGTTGGCACTTTCTGTCATATATACAGTGGGCCACTTAACCTTTCATCTCTGCAATTCAGGCATTATTTTCATTTTACAGGTGAAGGAAAAGAGGCACAGGAAACTAGAGGAATTTGCCCAAAGTCACCTAAGTGTATCAAGTGTGTTGACCACAGCGCATTGACCATTAAAAGACACTGAATGTAAAGAGAGGTAGAAAATGACTCCATTTAACTCTTTGTAAGCTTGTTTTCCAACACTTTGACCACCTGATACAAACAGCCAACTCTTTGATGCTGGGAAAGATTGCAGGCAGAAGAGGGTGACAGAGGATGAGATGGATGGCATCACCAATGCTATGGACATGAACTTGGGCAAACTCCAGGAGATACTGAGGGACAGGGAAGCCTGACATGCTGCAGTCCATGGGGTCACAAAGAATTGGACATGGTTTGGTGACCGAACTACAACAGCAAACTTATCTTCACTGGGCGTGTTTACAAAGAATCCTGATGACAACTTTTCATTTTTTTTTTTTTTTTGGTCTTATATGATATGTTATATAGGTTTGCGTGTTATGTGACCCAAAGGGTTACACTTCATAAATTTCTATCTTGGCAAAATGTGGCAGTTCTTTATCATCTCCCTTGAGAGAACTTGAGAATTTGTGCCTATACTGGTGAAAGTAAAGAATTAAATCTCTATTGATTCAGAAAACTTGATCAACTTGAATTGTTGTTTAGATTATTTTCTTTCCTAGTTTTACTCTTTTTTGGCCTTTAAAAATTGATAAATGTAATACATATGCAAAAAAAGTATAAATAGTATGTACATGTAATTTAAAATAATTAGAAGAGAAACATCCATATACTCACAAACTCAGCTTACCAAATAGAACAATACCAGTATCTTGATCTTCACATCTTTCTCCCTCCCTCTCAGAGTGAACCATTATCCTGACTTGTATCCTTAATACTCCTTTGCTTTTTTTCACGATTTTATCATACTTGTAGGTATTTCTATACATTTATTGTACTGTTTTACCTTTGAACTCAGGCATTTGAGATTCATCCATTTTAACGCTTGTAGTTGTGCATGCATGCTAAGTCCCTTAGCCATGTCTGACTCTTTGCGACCCCACGGACTGTAGCCCGCCAGGCACCTCCTTCCATGGGATTCTCCAGGCAGTTTTTCATTTTTATGGCTTAATATTTTATTAATACTATGTGAGGTATCAGCATTCCACAATCAACCCATTCTATTATCAGTGGATATTGGATTTTCCACACATTTTTGCTGCTCCATATGTGGTTGCTATGAGTATTTTTTGTACATGTCTTCTGATGCACATATTTAAGGATTTCTTCTGAATATTGTCAAAGAATGAAATTGATGGGTCATACTATATATACATTTTCTTATTTAGTAGATCAGGCTGAATTATTTTCTGAAGTTGTTGTACCAATTTTCATTCTATTTTTTATATGACTATTGTCTGTGTTTCCTCTTCTGGTAAAATGCTTATTCCTGTCTTCCTCATTTTTCTAACACGTAAAAGTCCTTTATTATTCCTTTTGCATGAATTATAAAGATGTATCTGGATGTTAATCCTTTGTCAATTATATGGTTGTCTCTTAGTTTTTGGCTTGATAAGTAAGAAATTCTTATTCCAAGTCCCTCTCCTTCCTTCCTGCTTCTTTTCTCTAGAATAGTCAGGAACTTTGAGTAATGAAATGAGAAAGAAGAAGCAGGGAGAGACAGAAAAAGATGACCACACTCCTTATTTGCCAGAACTTTCTTTTTGAATAGGCCCCAAAATGAAGAAGATATAACTTGAAATAAAGATGGAAATTTCAGCAATGACATGGAACCAAGTTTAAATTGCAGAACTGAGAGTACCCTTGGTGACTTAAGGTCAGTGTGGAACTTTGAATTACCCAAGAGTGATGAGCATGGTCATGAAAAACTGCCCAAGGTTTTACCCAGAAGAGGGGGAAGTCTCTCCCTATAGCATACGTTTTAAAGGGCTTTTTCCCTAGTGGCTCAGAGGTTAAAGCGTCTGCCTGCAATGCAGGAGACCTGGGTTCGATCCCTGGGTCGGGAAGATCCCCTGGAGAAGGAAATGGCAACCCACTCCAGTATTCTTGCCTGGAGAATCCCATGGACAGAGAAGCCTGGTGGGCCACAGTCCACGGAGTCGCAGAGTCCGACACGACTGAGTGACTTCACTTTCACTTTCACTTTCAGTGGGAGACAACATTAGATTGTATTATGATTCAATTTCACAGGCCCTAACTGTTTAGTATACACATTCATTTGACACATATTTGTTGAGAACCTATCTAGTACTCGGGGAAGGCAATGGCACCCCACCCCAGTACTCTTGCCTGGAAAATCCCATGGACGGAGGACCCTGATGGGCCGTGGTCAATGGGATCGCTGAGGGTCGGACATGACTGAGCGACTTCACTTTCACTTTTCACTTTCATGCATTGGAGAAGGAAATGGCAACCCACTCCAGTGTTCTTGCCTGGAGAATCCCAGGGACGGGGGAGCCTGTTGGGCTGCCGTCTATGGGGTCGCACAGAGTTGGATACGACTGAGGCGACTTAGCAGCAGTAGCAGTAGCAGTGTCTAGTACTGGACCAGGACATAGGTATAGAAGGGAGCAAGGTAAGCACTGCTTCCACTCTGGGGAAGCCTGTCATCCTGCATAGATCAGAAAACCTTTGGGAAGTAGAGGGCTTTCCTGGTGGCTCAGTGGTAAAGAATCTGCCTGCCAATGCAGGAGACATGGGTTCAACCCTGACCCCGGAAGATTCCCACATGCCTTGGAGCAACTAAGCCCATGTGCCCCAACTAGCAAAGCTCATGTACTCTAGAGCCCATGCTCTGCAACAAGAGAAGCCACCACAATGAGAAACCCGTGCACCGCAACTAGAGAGTAGCCTCCGGTCCCTGCAACCAGAGAAAAGCCTGAGCAGCAACAAAGACCCAGCACAGCCAAAAATGAATGAATTAAAAAATTATTTTAAAAAAGAAAATCTTAGGGAAGGAGAAAGTGACTTTTGAATGTCTCCTTGAGTCTGCAGAACTTTGGCAATGCTACTTATGGGAAATAAAGCTTCAGTGTCTAGCCACCTTAGTCTAAATTTGTATTAGGGTAAAACTTAGAAAGAAGGCTAAGGTGGGAAAAAGGCTAAGGGGTCTTCTCTCCCTCCTGTATCTGCATGTTATGCATCCCATATGAGAAGGAAGTTAACCAATGGAATGTGAATGCACTCATTGTCACATAATGATTCAGTTAGTTTTAGTTGTTTATCAGATCAAATCAGATCAGATCAGTCACTCATTCGTGTCTGACTCTTTGCGACCCCATGAATCACAGCACGCCAGGGCCTCCCTGTCCACCACCAACTCCCGGAGTTCACTCAGACTCACGTCCATCGAGTCAGTGATGTCATCCAGCCATCTCATCCTCTGTTGTCCCCTTCTCCTCCTGCCCCCAATCCCTCCCAGCATCAGAGTATTTTCCAATGAGTCAACTCTTCACATGAGGTGGCCAAAGTACTGGAGTTTCAGCTTTCGTATCATTCCTTCCAAAGAAATCCCAGGGCTCATCTCCTTCAAAATGGACTGGTTGGATCTCCTTGCAGTCCAAGGAACTCTCAAGAGTCTTCTCCAACACCACAGTTCAAAAGCATCAATTCTTCGGCGCTCAGCCTTCTTCACAGTCCAACTCTCACATCCATACATGACCACAGGAAAAACCACAGCCTTGACTAGATGAACCTTTGTTGGCAAAATAATGTCTCTGCTTTTGAATATGCTATCTAGGTTGGTCATAACTTTCCTTCCAAGGAGCAAGCGTCTTTTAATTTCATGGCTGCAGTCACCATCTGTAGTGATTTTGGAGCCCAGAAAAATAAAGTTGCTTATCACTAGTTAATAAATTGAAAATCTCAGTGGACCTGTGGCAATAGGACATAATTGTGCCTAATCACTTTCTCAGAAACTAATCATGTTAATGTCAATGAGCATAGCCCTTTCTACAAATAGTCATGTTTTAATTTCAAAAGTAACAGTACTAATAGAATTAAATGAGAAACCAATAATAGTCTGCTGCTGATAGATTACTGTCAAGGTAAACTGACTTGGTAGTGGCTCTAGGGGAAAAAACATTTACAAATACTCTAAGATAATAAAAATACTAAAAGATAAAAATTTTGTAGCTTCAGTGTCATTTAAACAGATACAACTAGAGCATGTACACTTGAAACTCCTTGGAAGGAAGTTAAATCAGAATATTATATTGATGTTTTGGACAGGATACTAAGTTACATTAATTGCTACATTCTGAAGGATATGTGGGCCATATGTAGTGTTTACCAGGGAGTTATGAAAAAATTGGTTAGAACACTCTTGAACTACTTCATCCACTGAGTGTATAAAGTTATTGAGAGTACAGCTGGAGAGAGCTACTTGTAAATTTTTTTTTTTTTCTGGAGAGTGTTTTCTGTGACTCCTATCCTCTACAGGGGGAATGTGGATAAAAGGTGTTTCTTGCATCCAAGCTTGAGGAGAGTGGCCTCATCAGGTCTACCTGTAATGCTTACTGTGTAACTCATGTTGTTGAGTATGTGTGTATTCTGACTTGAAAAGTGAAAGTATAAACGTGAGTCACTCAGTCATATTTGATTCTTTGCAACCCCATGGACTGTATGTAACCCACCAAACTCCTCTGTCCATGGGATTCTCCAGGCAAAAATACTGGAGTGGGTTGCCATTCCCTTCTCCAGGGGATCTTCCCAATCCAGGGATTGAACCCAGTCTCTTGCACTGAAGGCAGATTCTTCACTGTCTGAGCCACCAGCGAAGTTCATTCTGACATACTGCCTTGGAAATCCAGATGGCAAGAGTGGTGGACTGTTGAATTATTTTGGCAGCCAAGTGAATGAGTATGGCTGCTGGGTAGGGACTGACCTGCATCCCAGAATTGATCAGAATATAGTGTATATGAATGTTTCCTTTGGGCCAAATGAGAGGGTCATGCAGGATTGGCCTAACATCATTTTAAATTTTACTCAGTAAAATACAGAATGACAAACAACTTGGGAATTGCTTTAAAATGTTCTCAGGTAAAAAAAAGGGGGATTGAAAAATGGTGAAAATTATTGGAGCTGCATGTTTGGTACATGAGCTTTCATTGTATCATTCTCTCTATTATGGGGATGCTTGCAAGCATCCATAATAGATAGTTTAGAAAATTCTGTTTCAAGGACTCCCCTAGGGAAAGACAATGGGATTCCAACAGAAAGTCTGGTTTGCACCCCCAGAAAATTTGAGGGTTGAGAGAGGTCTGCAGCTAGAGGAGTCAAATGCATTGTCTTTGTCAAGAGAACGTCAAGAGTGGTACCCAATGCCTGGGAACCTCTGTAGAATATGTGAAGGAGGAACATTTCTCTGGCCTGGATATTGAGAAGCCATCACTGACAGTGCCAATCAAAAAAAAAAAAACAACTATCCTGTCCCCACTCATTTGTCCTTTTTGTCTCTCAAAAACAGGTCTGGCAAGTGGAGGAGAAGATAAACATGAGCAAGAGAGAAGGAACATGGAAGAAAGGAAAGGAGAGAGAGAAGAGAAGAGAGTGAGTGGGGGAAAGAGAGAAGCTTCGCATCCCGTTTGTAGGTGGGGCAGGCAGCTTGTGTGCAATCGGTTCACCTAGAAAGCCATGCAAACACCAGATGGAGAAAGAGAAGAGGAAGACCTTGCTTCTCCTACCATGTCAAGGGCCTGCATGCTACAAGGCTTTCTTGGGAAGGGGAAAAGATTTTTAATTCTTAAATCAAGATCATAGTTTTTGATTAATACATGAGACTGAACCATTTAAATCACTAAATTGAAATTTGGTTTGTGAATTAAACTATCTATAGGACTTTGTAATACCTCTGGGTGGCTTACAAAGTCCTGGCTCTTTCCTGAGTATTCCTCCAAAGGCAGGAGAAGAGTTACCTGTATTGAGTCCACTGAGAAATTTTGAAGAGATAGATTGAAGAAAAAGAGAAACCAAGAGACTTTTGGTTTGCATTGCAAGCATTCTGCTTATTCAGTCTGTTTTACACATTGCTATCTCATTGTGGCCCCATATAAACCTTCTGGGTTATCAAGGGAAGTATTATTCACTGCATTTTACCAGTAAAAAAAGAAAGATGACTGATATTCCTGGGATCACTGTGTTCATAATTGTTTGAAGCAAAGCTAGAACTTGAGTCTTTAACTACTTTTCTGGTCCAGGATTTTTGCACAGTGTTTACGTGTCCTGGAGACTCAGAGAAACCCTGAGAGATGCGCTAAAAGGGTGAAGGAGTCTTCTGGGGTAATGGAAGCACTGGGGCCAACTTGTGGCCTCCCCCTGGAACCTGGCCTCTCTGGGTCCCAGGGCTTCATCATTTCCTCAGTGATCTTGGAGACTGAGAATTGATTCATGTCCAAAGAAGGCTGCTGGTGCCAACTGGTCCAGGCCTTTGTTTACTGGAATTAAACATTGAAGAAGGTTCTTGGAGGTTGTGATTTTCTGCTGACAGCCCAGCGCTGATCAACCAACCAGTCAACCCCAGTTAATTATTCAGTTGCTCATTGAGCATTAATTGAACGACTACTCTGCTGAGCTTTAAAATATGCTTGTTCCTTGCCATCCATACCTCTGGAGCGTGTACCTTTACAGTTAATTGCCCATCTAGTGCATCCATTAGATCCTTAAGGTGGAGATGTGGTCATTAGTTAGTTCATAGATAGATAATAATTTGATAAATTAATGAGCATCAAAATGTACCACCACTGTGCTTGGCACTGGAGATGTAATGATCAGGGGGACAAAAGAAAAGAAATAAGAAAGAGAAAAAGATGTGGAGAAAATGGAATATACAGTCTAGGAGGAGAAACAGACATTAATAAAAGACTTACACAGTAAAAGCTGAATGTTAGCTGTGATAAGTGTGGAGAAGAGGTGCATCGTGTTATAAGAATCTAGCATGTGCAAGGACTTGAACCTTGAACTCTGGTTAGCAGAGTCAGGGCAAGCTGAAGGAATTTAATGTTTCATCAGCACAGATTAGCTCAGTGCCTTCAGTTGGGGTCAGGGAAGAGGAAAGGCTTTTTAAAGACTTCCCCTCCTGAAGTGTTGTCTTTCTTCCCTGAGAATAATAGACTATGAATACAAATAAAATTAAAATTGGATTAATTTCCGTGGGGAGAGCATCTTACTTTCATTGATCTAGGACACACGAAAATCTGAACTTAGTACTTTTGTAACTTCCGTGCTTTTAATTTCTGTGAAATAAGCTCTTTGTTATGCTCTAGGCTTTGAGAGAGGAGGAATTAAGTCTTGGACTTAATTTCTTTTTAATGAACATGGTGACAAAAAGAAAAGTTGACAGAACTCAGCAGCAGTCTCTCCTTCCTGAGGACAGGCGGCAAAGAGGGCAGGAGGATATGAGCTAAGAAATGGACAGTCACCCACAACAACTTAGGGGTTGGCAGGCTATTGCGAAGAAAATGAAGCACAAAAGACCCAGGGTCTCCACAGGGCTATTGGTGACCCAGGGGAAATCTTCCCAGTCTCTAGGATGTTCAACCTCTCTCTCTTTATTCCCATGCTTAGCACAGTGCATGGCACAGGTGGTGGTGTAGTCGCTAAGTCATGTCTGATTCCTGCGGTCCCACAGACTGTAGCCTGCCAGGCTCTGTCCATGGGATTCTCCAGGCAAGAATACTGGAATGGGTTGCCATTTCCTTCTCCAGGGGATATTCCTGACCCAAGGACTGAACTCAGATCTCCTGCATTGCAGGCAGTCTTCTTCATTGCAGGCAGATCCTTTACTGACTGTACCACCAGGGAACTTGTTCTCAAAACCTGTTAACTGAATAGAAAATGGCACCCCAAACTATTTTTAAACATCTTGAAACCAAGAACTTATATGGAGTAAAGGTTATCAAAAGAAAGTGAGGACCTTGGAAAGAATGGAGAACAAGCAAGCTTGCCAAACAGGAGCTCTGACACAGTACTTGTAATTCACTTGACATCCACATGGACCCTCAGCTTCCTATTTGCTGCCTATTGCCAAACACTGATTCTTGGGTTAATGCGCAGGTGAATCAGTGAGTCTCTACCCTTCTTTCTCAGGAGTATTCATGAAGGACAGTTTTCACAGAGCTGGGAAACCTGGTTCAGTCACTGGCGTGGAGAGAGCAGGCTGATGAATCAGGATGGCCACTGCCAGGTTATTGATCTTAGAAGGTGTTCTCGAGGGCTGCTGCCCAGGAGACACAACAGCCAACTATCCCCGTGCTCCACATGGTGAAATAGAGTAGGGAGGTGGAGGGGAGGGACTGGGTGCAAGCTGTCTATCTTTTGGTCCTGGAAGAAGGAGTGATGTCTCAGCTCCACCGTTTTCTTTAAGACTTCTGTACATATTCACTGTAACTCCAATTACTCGTTACTATCTCACGGCGGCAACAGTCAATGAAGAGTCCTGTGTGCACGGAGCCATCATCCTGACATCAGATCAATGACTTGCTACACTCTTGGGAATATTTGTAACTACACTGCAACCTCATATAAAGCACTTTAATCAAATCAGAAAAATATACTCCAATAAATCAAAAGATGAATTGCAGGAATAATAATGTAACAATCTGAAAGGAAAGGCAAAGAACTGTTGCTTACTGAGAAGTTTGCAATAAATTTCAGAATGTATCAATTTTCTTTACTCTCAAGATAATTTTGATGCCAAGAACAGTGCCTGGCAAACTTTTGTGTTCAGTAGCTATTTGTTGAATGAATGAATGAATCTTCAGGCTCTGCTAATATTCACTTTGTGACTTTGTACAAATTAATAATTTTAGTTACTTCCCTGAAGTAATAATGGACTCAGAAAAGAATCCCTCGGTTTTGAACCTGCCTTTGGGCTCTATGTGGCTGCTCTTCAGGGTTGAATGGTACACGTGTTGTTCTTCAGGGTACTTGTTTTTTGTGTTCATTTGTTCTTATTTTTGTTTGGTGTGTATGTGTGTTAGTCACTCAATCATGTCTAACTCTTTGCGACCCCATGGGATTCTCCAGGCAAGAATATTGGAGTGGATTGCTATTTCCTTCTCCAGGGGATCTTTGCAACCAGGGATAGAACCCAGGTCTCCTGCATTGGAGGCAGATTCTTTACCATCTGAGCCACCAGGGAAGCCCTCTGTGCTCCATATCCATTGCTAATTGCAGGTAAGTCTCTGGTTCTTGAATGATCCAGGTGGAGTGCTGCTAAAGCAAAATTATATTATTCTGAATTGTAATAGGACCCAGAGTCAACAAAATATGCATTCATAAGATCAGGCATACAATCCAAAATCAAATACAAAAAAGCCTGTTGCTTAGTCCCTTAGACCTGTCTGACTCTGCGACCCCATGGACTGTAGCCTTCCAGCCTCCTATGTCCACCGTATTTTTCAGACTAGCATACTGGAGTGAGCTGCCATTTCTTTCTACAAGTCAACTTTAATTCTTGTTAAATACAACTCTATACAGATTGCACATTTTACACCGAAGCAGCTCAGTATCACAGTTAGAGAAAGGAGAATGCCATCTGAAAAATTTTCATTTTTCTAGCTCATAAAATGAAGCAGATGTTGGCCTTCAGGGTCAGAACAAAACCAACTGCACAATTCTGTAAACACCTAGGAAAATGTAGTCAATTCTCAAGAAAAAGGGCACTCAACAGAGCGGACAATCAAGAAAAAGCCAGTCCCAAGGTGATTCAGATGTTGACTATAAACAAAGACTTCAAAGTAGCTATTATATCTGTGACCCATGAAGTAAAGAAAACATAGATTTCCAAAAGAAAGTATAAAAAAGAACCAAGTCAGAATTTTAGAACTGAAAATTTAATATCTGAACTAAATATCTCTCTGAGTGGGTTTTATAAAAGAATGATGAATCAAAGGCAAGACTGAAGATTGATCAGTAAAAATGATCAATTTGAAAAAAAGAGGGCAAAGTAGATTGAAAAACAATAAGAACTGAAATTCTGGTGCCTGGGGGACAATATAAAGAGGTCTGACATGTGAAAAGGAGTCCCTGAAGGAGAGGACAGAGATTGAGACAAAAAAAAAAAAAAAAAGTGAAGAAATAATAGCCAAACCCAAACTGGGTGAAAGGCAAAAATATACAAAATCAAGCTCAGTGAAGTTTAAACAGAATGAACTCAAAGAAAAGCATTCTTAGACATCTTATAAGAGAACTGTTGAAAATCAAAGTTCTAACAGTGGCGAGAAGAAATGGCACCCTGCCTGCATTGGGCCAGGATTTGAATTTTCATGCATTCCTCATCAGAATCTTTGGAGGCCAGAAGACAATGGAATAACTTCTTTAGATTGCTAAAAGAAAAAAAAATGCTGTTAATTCTAAATTCTGTAAAATGTCTTGAAGAATTCAAAGTGAAATAAAACATTTTTGGAAGAAAAAACTTGAAAAATTTTCTCCAGCATACCTGCTCTATAAGAAATGCTAAATAATATTGTTTAGACTGAAGGAAAGTGAGGATTGCTGGATTTTTAAGATTTTTAAGAGTTATAGAAGACCAACAGGGAGGCACCTAGCTGCATAATTATAAAGGACTATTCTTTTTCCTCATAAATTCTTTAAAATATAATGGCTGTATTATTAAATAAAGTGAAGATTATAATGTGTTGAGTAGGTATATGTATGTATAATACATATGACAAATATTAACATACATTTCAGTTGGAGGGGTGAAAAAAGACTATTATTTTAAGTTAATTTTTTTTTCTGTTTTACAGGAATTGGTAAATGATAGGTTGTTAAGTCGCTTCAGTTGTGTCTGACTCTGTGCGACCCCATAGACGGCAGCCCACCAGGCTCCCTTGTCCCTGGGATTCTCCAGGCAAGAACACTGGAGTGGGTTGCCATTTCCTCCTCCAGTGCATGAAAGTGAAAAGTGAAAGTGAAGTCGCTTAGTCGTGTCTGACTCTTAGCAACCCCATGGACTGCAGTCTACCAGGCTCCTCCATCCATGGGATTTTCCAGACAAGAGTACTGGAGTGGGGTGCCATTGCCTTCTCCAAATGATAGGTTGCTGCTGCTGCTGCTAAGTCGCTTCAGTCGTGTCCGACTCTGTGCGACCCCATAGACGGAAGCTCACCAGGCTCCCCCATCCCTGGGATTCTCCAGGCAAGAATACTGGAGTGGGTTGCCATTTCCTTCTCCAATGCATGAAAGTGAAAAGTGAAAGTGAAGTCGCTCAGTCGCATCCGACTCTTAGCGACCCCACGGACTGGAGCCTACCAGGATCCTCCGTCCATGGGATTTTCCAGGCAAAAGTACTGGGGTGGGGGTGCCATTGCCTTCTCCAAATGATAGGTTAGATACATGTATTATAATCCCTAAAGTAACCCCTAAATATAATACAAAGGTATATTACAAGAAGGTTAATAGATAAATTAAAATGTAATAATAAAAAAGTTTCAAATACTCAAAAAGAAGGCATCAAAAAGAAACACACATATAAAACGCAAAGGGATAAAGAGAAAACAAATAAGATGGTAGACCTAAATCCAAGCATATCAATTGAAAGTTTGAAAGTGAAAGTCGATCAGTTGTGTCTGACTCTTTGTGACCCCATGGACTGTAGCCTGCCAGGCTCCTCTGTCCAAGGAATTCTCCAAGCCAGAATACTGGAGTGACTAGCTGTTCTCTTCTCCAGAGGATCTTCCCAACCCAGGGATCAAACCCAGGTCTCCTGCATTGCCGGTGAATTCTTTACTGTCTGAACCACCAGGGTATTAAATGTTAATATCTGAGACACTAAAATTAATAGGTAGAGATAAAAGTAGATAAAAGCAAGACCCTACTACATACTACCTAGGTTGAAAGTAAGTCTGGGGACAATGTATTAGTCGTTCAGTCATATCTGATTCTTTGTGACCTCATAGACTGTAGTTCACTAGGTTCTTCTGTCTATGGAATTCTCCAGGCAAGAAAACTAAAGTCAGTTGCCCTTTTCTTCTCCAGGAGATCTTCCTGACCCAGACATGGAACCTAGGTCTCCTGCATTATAGATGGATTCTTTACCATCTGAGCCACCAGGGAAGCAATATATACCATGAAAACAGTAATCATATTTAGACTAAAGTGGCTTTTTAAAACTTCAGATTAAATAGACTTTAAGACTCAGAGTGGGGCCTCCCTGGTGGTCCAGTGGTTAAGAATCCACCTTGCAATTCAGAAGATACTGGTTCGACCCCTGGTCTGGGAGGACCCCACTTTCCACAGGGAAGCTAAGCCCGTGTGCTATAACTATTGAGCCAGTTCTCTAGAGTCTGTGAGCTGCAAATACTGAGCCCATGAGCTGCAACTCCTGAAGCCCGAGTGTCCTAGAGCCCACGCTCCACAACAAGAAAAGCCATCGCAATGAGAAGCCTGTACACCATAACTAGAGAATAGTCCCTACTCGCAACAACTAGAGAAAGCTCACACATAGTAACGAAGACCCACCAGAGCCAAAACATAACTAAACATATATATATATATAAAGTAGTAAAGAAAAGACTCAGTGTTGCTAGAGAGATATAATGATGAGCAATTCATCATAACAATTATACATGTGTGTGAAAGTGTTAGTCGCTCAGTTGTGTCTGATTCCTTGTGATACCATGGACGGTAGCCCACCAGGGTCCTCTCTCCATGGGATTCTCAAGGCAAAAATACTGGAATGGGTTGCCATTCCCTTCTCCAGGGGATATTCTCTATGCAGGGATCAAACTCAGTGTATGCATCTAATAATAAGGCTTCAGATAAACTCTCCAGATCACTGGGGCACCTTGAGGGTGGCAATGCCAAGCCTGTAGGGCATCCTCAGCATAGCTTCAGCGATGAGGACGCATGTGGCCCCTAAGTCACAGTGGGTCAGACATAAAGTTAGGAGGACTGAGATTCTCTCACCCATGGCTAAGTAGCCTTTGAAGGAATTTTATCCATGACGTTGTTAGTGTCTAGGCAGTAATCTCTTCTAAGAGATGATCTTTTCTTCCCATTAGAACACATGAAAACAAGTTAAAAATAGTCAACTTTACATTTTTAAATTTTCAGGTGTTTCCCTGTGATGACTACAAAAGCAATGAAGACTTTTCTTTAGCGAAATTAAAATCAAAGATAAATAAATGAAAACCTTAGTTTTATTTGACCTCTTCTGCCTTGCTTTATAAATTAATCAGGCTCCTCTTTAGGACAACATCCAATACCTAGTGGCATAGAAATAGGTAACATAACCTTTTGCAAGTGGGAAACAATTTCCAGGTTTTAGGGACTGAAATGTGTTCCCTAAGATTCCTATGTTGGTATCCGATCTATCTCAGAGTGTGGATCTTAGGGGACAGGGTCTTTCAAGAATAAAGGTGAAGTCCCAGGGTGGGCTTTTATCCAGTATGCATGCCATCTTTATAAGAAGGGGAAATTAAGATGCAGATAGACGCAGAAAAGACCATGGGAAGACACGGGGAGAAGACAGCCATTGATCTACGAAACAAGGACAGACCTCAGAAGAGACCAGCCATCCTGACATTTTGATCTTGGACTTGTAGGCTTCAGAACTGTGAGCAAACACGTTTCTGTTGTTTAGGCCATCCGGTCTGTGGTACTTTATGATGGCAGCCACGGCAAACATAGATTACGTGAACATCAGGCAAGCAGAAGGAGTAAAGTGGAATCCTTCTGGAACTAAGGAACACCTAAACAGTCTGTAATAGAAAACATTCCTGTTCTGTGAAGGGGGTCACTCATACCCCAGGATTTTATTGTTAGTATTTGTGAAATTTTTCAATATTGCATAAGCATATATACAGGAGTTTCTTGTGTAATGAGAATAATGGAAGTGATAATAAATGTCGGAGTGGCTGTAATTATGGCTGAAAGGATGACTTTATTACCCAGGAAAGGATTCTGTTGGCCAGAGCCAATTCATTAGACTGCTCTGGCAGTCTGTTATTATTATTATTTCCAGTCCTTCCTAGATTTCACTCTTTTAGATAAAAACATGCATATCAGCATTGGAGTTTGATTGCCTTATGGGCATAAAGCTTTGCATATTTACTGCCCATGAATCATATCAGTATGTGAAATCCAGAGAAGATTCAATTTTTCCTGCTAGATGCACCTCCAGCCGTTTAATTAAAATATGTATTATTAATAAAACTATATTTAAGTCATATTTTTTACAGATATGACTGAAACATTAAGTGCAAATTGTTTCATACTTCCACAGTAATTTGCTTTTAACATTATGTGCCTTAATCAAGGTGGCTCGCGAGTTGAAGGTTTGCGGCATTGCGGACTTCTGAAGAGCGAACTTGCAGAAAGCAAGTGGAAACTGGTGATTAATGAAAGGACATATTTACTTTTCAGAAAGACTTTGTGGTTTTATTGCAGAAGGGATCTGTAATGAATAGCAAAAGACCTTAAAAGAAATAGCAGAAAAGAATATTTTGTCCCTATTTCAGTGCGTAGCCATGACATTTGCCATTTGCATGCTGGCTTTTTTCGTGTGTCTGAACCAGCCCTGTAGCTCAGCCTGGCCGTCTACCTTTAGATGTCATAGTTGTTCTTCCACTGAACTGCTCCGGCTTCAGCTCTGCACTTTCACAATTCTTCCACTTTCCAGAAACCTGTAAAGTCAGTAAGACTGATTAGAAGCACTGTAGCTCACCTTAGAGAATTCTTAGCAGGAGATTGATTCAAAAACATTTTATTTAAAATAGGTGATGAGGGTGACGGCTGGCTGACTATTAGACGCTGTAGCTTTGCTGTAAAATGTACCCATGGTTTATGGAATTGGTTCTTCCAGATGACAGATTTTCTAGACTCTCACTTTTGATCCAAGTGGTGATGGTAGGCAGTAGGGCGGAGAAAACAGAAAGGAAGAAAATTAATGTGTAATGACTGCTCTGTGCCAGACTCCACGCTAACCTGTTTGCCAGTTATGTCATTCAGTCCTCATGTAAAGCTTCAAACAAGAAATGCTTGTCTAGTGTGTTTCACATGAGGAATGAGGCTTTGAGAAGTGACTGGCTCAGCTCCACAGCTGGAAAAGGACTGAGAGCAGACCTTTGACTCTTTTACTCCAAAGCTCAGAGGAGACCCCTTTATGCTCTTTTGCTTGTTGGGCCTCCACAAACATGCTTTTGTTATGTCCACCTGCCACTGGTTATATGAACATTCCCCACCCCTGCCCCACCCACAGATCCTTCAAAAACTCAGCTTAGCTTCTTTCCCTTATGATTTGCTCCTACTGGTTTCTCTCTCCACCATGTGTGAAAATTCTAAGTTACATCTAGGTAGAGTGATGATTACCTATTTTGACATCTTCTATACATGTAGAATCTTACATCCATCGTGCTATCATCTTTACCATTTTCAACTGAATTTCATTATAATAGTTCTTTTCTAAGTGGACTTACTGCTAAAACTGAATATATGAAAGCAACTTGTCTGTGGCTCCAGAGCCTGTAATTACAGAGTTCACGTTAATGAAGCCCTCTCCTTTACTTGAAAACTAGTTTGTGTGTGTGTGCGTGGTCAGTCGTGTCCAGCTCTTTGCGAACCCGTGGACTGTAGCCTGCTAGGCTCCTCTGTCCATGGTATTCTTCAGGCAAGAATACTGGAGTGGGTAGCCATTTTTTCCTCCAGGGGGTCATCCCAACACAGGGATCAAACCCTAGTCTCCTATGTCTCCTGCATTGCAGGAACATTCTTTACTGCTGAGCCACCAGTGAAGTCCTAAAACTAGTCTAATCAGAAGTTATTAGCTCAGATAAAAAAAGAAACATTTTTATGTTTGCTTTCCTTGAGATATATGTGTATATGGACATATGTGGTATGATTCTGACTCCACAATATGTGCTTAGATTCCACTGGATTAGAAAGTTCTCCTTGAAGAAATAAGAGCTTGAAGCTGACTTAAACCATAGAATAAACCACTAAAATGTGTTTAGTATGGCATGTTGTTGTTGTTTAGTTGTCAAACCATGTCCAACTCTTTTGTGACCCCGTGGACTGTAGCCCAACAGGCTCCTCTGTCCATGGGATTTCCCAGGCAAGAATACTGGAGTGAATTGCCATTTCCTTTTCTAGGGGATCTTCCTGACACTGGGCTTGAACCCACATCTCCTGCATTGGCAGGCTGATTCTTTATCACTGAGCCATCTGGGAAACCCTTAGTATGCTATAGAAACCTTTACTAACATAATGTTTATGTTATAAGGATATGTAAATACACCTTTTTGCCTTTCAGTTTTCCCCATTCCTTCACACTAACTATAGAAGCTGAACTGAACGTTCTGTTGCCACTAGAAAAACAGATGCTTCTTTCCTTCCCTGGGCTTCCCTGGTGGCTCAGAGGTTAAAGCGTCTGTCTGCAATGCGGAAGACCTGGGTTTGATCCCTGGGTTGGGAAGATCCCCTGGAGAAGGAAATGGCAACCCACTCCAGTATTCTTGCCTGGAGAATCACATGGACGGAGGAGCCTGGTGGGCTATAGTCCACGGGGTCACAAAGAGTTGGACACGACTGAGCAGCTTCACTTTCACTTTCCTTCCCTTAACCAGTAAGAGTGTGGACCTTTGTTTAAAATAATAACAGTCACCATGCTTGGAAACCAAGGGAAGCCAAGCAAAATCAGGTCTACATTTTCAATAATTGCAAAAGAAATAGTGAGCAAACAGAAAGTCTCCCATGCCCATCAAAAACCTAAATCCCAAGAAGTATGTGATGAATTCCTGGGTCTGGTTTGGCAGAGTGCTGGTGAGTTTCTGTACACTGTATAATTTTTTATTTTGCTTTTCACCAAGCATCCCTTGGAGAGTACTCTACTGGCTTCCCAGAGGAGCTGCTGCCTCCTGACTTCTCAGGGCTTTTGGCGTGGAAATTAACCAAACTCCAAAAGCCCTTGCATGCTCTGGAAAACAAACAAAACACACTCCAAGAGACTTATTATTTGCAACACTCAAGTTCCAACACATGCTCATGCATACACACATGCTCACGCACATGCAAGACACACAGATATACATACTTCAAAGTAGGAAAACTTATTTGAAAAATTTTGCTAGCTGGACACCCAAAGCAGCATGTTCTCTCTCAAATCAGCCTAACACATAAATAGTATAAAATACCTAAAATAAATATAATTAACCGAACACCAAATTTGCACAAATATCAGTCTTGAAAAAAGAAAATTCTGAGAAGAAATAAGCTAGGGAAAGCCAGCATCTCTGGCAGGAATGGGTAATGGAAAGTCCTTTGTGAATAAGCAGCTGTTAAAACACCCGCCATACCATATGGGCCATTTGAGTGAAAACATTGCTGGATTAGGTGATATTTTTTCCCAATGGGCCCCATTCATTTTCAGAATTGGGAAGTTGCAGGAGCACCTTGGACTTCCCTGGTGGCCCTGAGGAGCCTGGCAGGCCACAGTTCATGGCATCATAAAGAAAAGAGCTGGACACAACTCTGCGACTAAACAGCAACAATAGAAGCATGTGTAAAATAGCTAGCTTGTGAGAAGGTGCTGTATATTACAGGGAGCCCAGCCTGGCACTCTGTGATGATCTAGAGAGGTGGCATGAGGGGAGGAGAGGGAGGCTCAGGAGGGAGGTTAATATATGTCTACTTATGGCTGATTTGTGTTGCCATACAGCAGAAACCAACACAATACCATAAAGCAATTTCCCTCCAATTAAGAAATAAAGAAACAAATAATGAAGAAATGACACATTAAAAAGTTCAAACTAACAGACACATATATAAAGCTCATTGCTGGACACATGCTGCTGCTAAGTCGCCGCGTGTCCGACTCTTGCGCCCCCGCGGGCCCACCTGCTCCCCTGTCCCTGGGATTCTCCAGGCAGAACACCGGAGTGGGTTGCCATTTCCTTCTCCGATGCATGAGTGAAAGTGGTGGTCGCTCAGTCGTGTCTGACTCTTGCGACCCCATGGACTGGAGCCTACCAGGATCTTCCGTCCATGGGATTTTCGCAAAAGTACTGGGGTGGGGTGCCTTGCCTTCCCCGATAAAGCTCATTAGTGGACACATATTTGCTAAGGCATCATAGAGCATATTTCATGATTGACTATATTCTACTCAATAATATGTGGTGACCTAAATGGGAAGGAAATTTAAAAAAGAGGGGATATATGTATGCTTGTGTGCATGCTAAGTCACTTCAGTCATGTCTGACTCTATAACGCTACTGTGAACTATAGCCCACCAGACTTCTCTGTCCATGGGATTCTCCAGGCATTTTTTTTTTTTTTTATTTATTTTTTCCCATCTCTTTCTCTTCACAGAAGAGGGTTCTTTAGAATGGAGTGGGTTGCCATGCCCTCCTCTAGGGGATCTTCCTGACCAAGGGATTGAACCTGTGTCTCTTGCGTCTCCTGCATTGGCAGGTGGGTTCTTTTTTTTAAATTTAATTTTATTTAACTTTACAATATTGTATTGGTTTTGCCATATATCAACATGAATCTGCCACAGGTATACATGTGTTCCCCATCCTGAACCCTCCTCCCTCCTCCCTCCCCATACCATCCCTCTGGGTTGTCCCAGTGCACCAGCCCCAAGCATCCAGTATTGTGTATCAAACCTGGACTGGCGACTCGTTTCGTATATGATATTATACGTATTTCAATGCCATTCTCCCAAATCATCCCACCCTCTCCCTCTCCCACAGAGTCCAAAAGATTGTTCTATACCTCAGTGTCTCTTTTGCTGTCTCGTATACAGGGTTATTGTTACCATCTTTCTAAATTCCATATATATGCGTTAGTATACTATATTGGTGTTTTTCTTTCTGGCTTACTTCACTCTGTATAATAGGCTCCAGTTTCATCCACCTCATTAGAACTGATTCAAATGTATTCTTTTTAATGGCTGAGTAATACTCCATTGTGTATATGTACCACAGCTTTCTTATCCACTCATCAGCTGATGGACATCTAGGTTGCTTCCATGTCCTGGCTATTATAAATAGTGCTGCGATGAACATTGGAGTACACGTGTCTCTTTCAATTCTGGTTTCCTCAGTGTGTATGCCCAGCAGTGGGATTGCTGGGTCATAAGGCAGTTCTATGTCCAGTTTTTTAAGGAATCTCCACACTGTTCTCCATAGTGGCTGTACTAGTTTGCATTCCCACCAACAGTGTAAGAGGGTTCCCTTTTCTCCACAACCTCTCCAGCATTTATTGCTTGTAGACTTTTGGATCACAGCCATTCTGACTGGCGTGAAATGGTACCTCATAGTGGTTTTGATTTGCATTTCTCTGATAATGAGTGATGTTGAGCATCTTTTCATGTGTTTGTTAGCCATCTGTATGTCTTCTTTGGAGAAATGTCTATTTAGTTCTTTGGCCCATTTTTTGATTGGGTCATTTATTTTTCTGGAATTGAGCTGCAGGAGTTGCTTGTATATTTTTTAGATTAGTTCTTTGTCTGTTGTTTCATTTGCTATTATTTTCTCCCATCCTGAAGGCTGTCTCTTCACAGAAGAGGGTTCTTTACCACTGCGCCACCTGAGAAGCTCATGGTAATGCATATATGTTGATACTACTTTCTCCATTCAGCCTACTCTTAGTTCACTTTGCTGTGCAGTAGAAACTAACATGACATTGGAAAGCAACTATACTCCAAAAAAAGTTTTTTAAACAGAGTGAATTCAATCCCCCCCCCCCAAATAAAGAAATATATTTTAAAATGAATCCTCAGTAAGCTATAGACTTGGGTGAAAATGATATGCCAGTAGGTTCGTCAGTTGTAAGGAATGGACCTCTCTGGTGGGGGATGTTGATAGTGGTAGAGGCTGTGTTTATGTCGGCACAAGGGCTATGTGAGAAATCTCTGTACTTGCCACTCAATTTTGCTACAAACCTAAAAGTCTTCTGAAAAGGAATCCATATCACATAGATGATATTCTGTGGCAGCAATGTCAATAGTGGTATCAATAACAAAACATAGTTTAAATAAAAATCATTTGTAGAGTAAAAAAGCATTCTAAAGAATTCATTGCTTACATAAAAAAATATAAATTGGAAGATGCTTAGAACTGAATATTACAAGTAAGTATCTTTGGCTTCCACAAGTGGCAGAAACCACCAAGAAGGTACAATACACACCTGTGTGTGCTCAGTCACTCAGTCGTGTCTGACTCTTAGCAACCCTATGGCCTGTAGCCTGCCAGGCTCCTCTATCCATGGGATTCTCCAGGCAAGAATACTGGTGTGGATTGCCATTCCCTCCTCCAGGGGAAGAAGGCACAGTAGAGGTGCCTACAAGTAAAATCTTCTGCAAATTTATGTTGCAGAGTCTGAAACGTACTTTCCATGATAAGAATTGTTGTAAAATAAATTGTCTAGCTAAGAATTTTTTTAAATCAACAGATTCAGCATAATGTCCAAGGAAAGGAGAACAGTCGAATCAAGACAAAAATTCTGGTGACACCTCTCAGGTATTTGTAGTCAAATATAATCTTACCTTTTAAATAAAGGCTGCTTCAAAATGAATGGAGGTTCTTAAAAGAAAATGTGGTTACATTCATCCCCTACTCGCATTTCAGTTCTGTTAAACAAGTATTTATTAAGGGTTTTTGATGCACAAGATACCAAAATAGGTAATTGGGGAATATAGGTAAGTCAGGGCAGTGCCTTGTCCCAAAAGAGCTTTTAGAATACTGAGATATAAGCTCAAAAAAGGTATCCACTGAATAAAATGTGATGAGTGCACAGAGGTTTTCCTTGTGTATTAAGAGACCACAGAGGATGGACTCTTGTCCCAATCTGGAGTTCAAGAATTACTTTTGAAAGAAAGGGTCATCCAAGTTTTCCAAGGCATCAAATTACTTTTTCCCCTGGACTGCAAGGAGATGAAATCAGTCAATACTAAAGGAAATCAACCCTGAATATTCATTGGAAGGACAGATGCTGAAGCTGAGGCTCCAATACTTCTGCCACCTGATGCCAAGAGCTGACTAATTGGAAAAGACCCTGATGCTAAGAAAGATTGAGGGCAAAAGGAGAAGCGGGTAGCAGAGGACAAGATGTTTAGATCACATCACCAACCCAACACACTTGAATTTAAGCAAATTCTGGGAGATAGTGAAGGAGAGGGGAGCCTGGCATGGTGTACCATCCATGAGGTTTCAAAGTTGGACACGACTTAGCGATTAAACAAAAACATGCATGAACTAACCTTCACAATTTAAGCAAAATGTGCTAAAGAATTTAAATGTCTCTGTATTTCTCTGAAATATCCAAAACAGGCTCACAGGTCATTTATCAGCTTCTCAATTACACTGCCCAAGGCAATTCAGAAAAGAAAAAGGGAAAAAAAAACAACAACAACAAACAACAGTTACTTATTAGTAGCCCTAAGCAGACGTTGGGACTGAACTGGGACCACTCTTGCAAGACCCTTGCAAGCTGAGTCGAGCTGTTGGAAACAGCCGCCCAGGGCAAGTAAGTACCAGCATAGGACAGCACAATATTAAACTTTTTTTTTTCAAATCTAAAAATTAACATCCCAACCATCAGACTAGAAAGCATACAGGATGCAGGTTACCATTGTGATGTGTTTGCTGCTTGCTCTCTCAGTCGATAGCACTATATTGGTAACTGAGGGAGAAAACAGAGATTGATCAGGAAGATCATAGTCCGGCCTCTTAGAACTGATTGTCACCCGACAAATAGAACATGACTAGGTCATTTGAAATATTTTATTCAGTCCAACAGAGGATGAGATGGTTGGATGGCATCGCCAACTCAATGGACATGAGTTTGAGCAAATTCCAGGAGCTGGAAATGGACAGGGAAGCCTGGAGTCCTGCAGTCCATGGGGTCACAAAGAGTTGGACATGACTGAGCAACTGATCATGGCATCTGGTCCCATCACTTCATGGCAGATAGATGGGGAAACAGTAGAAACAGTGTCCGACTTTATTTTTTGGGGCTCCAAAATTACTGCAGATGGTGATTGCATCCATGAAATTAAAAGACGCTTACTCCTTGGAAGGAAAATTATGACCAATCTGGATAGCATATTAAAAAGCAGAGACATTACTTTGTCAACAAAGGTCTGTCTAGACAAGGCTATGGTTTTTCCAGTGGTCATGTATGGATGTGAGAGTTGGACCATAAAGAAAGCTGAGTGCAGAAGAATTGATGCTTTTGAACTGTGGTGTTGGAGAAGACTCTTGAGAGTCCCTTGGACTGCAAGGAAATCCAAGCTGTCCATCCTAAAGGAGATCAGTCCTGTGTGTTCTTTGGAAGGAATGACACTAAAGCTGAAACTCCAGTACTTTGACCACCTCATGCAAAGAGTTGACTCATTGGAGAAGACTCTGATGCTGGGAGGGATTGGGGGCAGGAGGAGAAAGGGACGACAGAGGATGAAATGGCTGGATGGCATCATTGACTCGATGGATGTGAGTCTGAGTGACCTCCGGGAGTTGGTGATGGACAGGGAGGCCTGGCGTGCTGCGATTCATGGGGTCACAAAGAGTCAGACACGACTGATCAACTGAACTGAACTGAACTGAGCAACTGAACTAAACTGAATCGATTCAGTCTGATGTAATTTTAAAAGTAAAACTGATTAAACTCAAGTAAATTTTCAATGTTTTATCTCATTCACATCTGACCATTCATTCAGGAGGCTTACGGAACTTTCCCCAGCTCCAAAGCCAGAATGAGAAAAGTATAAGTAAGGAAAGCAGGAGATAACACTTTAACAGATATCAGCCACCTTGTTGCCATGAGGTACTCCTGTCTGTGTTAGGTTGCTCAGTCATGTCTGACTCTTTGCCACCCCATGGACTGTAGCCCACCTGGTTCCTCTGTCCATGGGATTCTCCAGGCAAGAATACTGCAGTGGGTAGCCATTCCCTTCTCCAAGGGCCCTTCTCGACCCAGGGATGGAACCCAGGTCTCCTGACTGCAGGCAGATTCTTTACCATCTGAGCCACTAGGGAAGCCTACCTTAAAATAGCACATCTGCCCTAGCCTAATCATCACAGTAGCTCCAAGAGCAACACTCAGAGAAGAACTAAGCTGATTTCAGTGAGCCCAGCCTAGATTTTCAGTTCTCAAAACACAGACACATGAGTGAGTCCAGCTGAACCCAGCCTAGAGGAGCCAATAAATGATTACTGTTTTAAATAACTGAGTTGTGGGGACCCATTTCTAAGCAGCATTTCTCTGGCAATGACTGACTTATATACCACACTTTTGCTATTGTTCTTGGAGAGCTACTGTGGGCACATTCATTTAGTTATGTTGTAGTATTTATTTAAGACATACGTCTTGAGTATTGGGGCTTCCCTGATAGCTCAGTTGGTAAAGAATCCACCTGCATTGCAGGAGACCTCAGTTCAATTCCTGGGTTTGGAAGTTTCGCTGGAGAAGGGATAGGCTACCTACTCCAATATTCTTGGGCTTTCCTTGTGGCTCACCTGGTAAAGAATCCGGCTGCAATGCAGGAGACCTGGGTTCGATCCCTGGGTTGGGAAGATCCCCTGGAAAAGGGGAATTCCATGAACTGTATAGTCCATGGGGTCGCAAAGAGTTGGACACGACTGACTTTCACTTTTTATTGTGAAAAAATGGTCACAATCTTGAGTCTTGGCATGTATTAGGATCACTGGCTTAAAAAAGTTAGAAAACAATTTTGTATGATTTGTGTAGGTAAACAATGCCAAGGATGGTAGATATCAATTATAAAACAAAACAAATATAAAAATATAATGTATTTCTTCCTTCTTCCTGGACAGGATATAATGTAACAGCAAAATTTCTCTCAATTAAGCCCTCTGTACCTCCTAAAACAGTAAAATACTCTTTGTCTCCAAGTTAATTTCAGGAGGTTAATTATTCAAAGTGAACAAAAGCAAATAATTTAAGCAAATACTCAGAGCGAAGTAAACAGATGATTAAAAAACAAAACAAAAAAGTGGATCATAAATAAATCACTGGAAACTTCCTTCCTTCCTTAATATATTTTAAAGAAAATATGTTTGCATAATCTATTCCATTTTCTTTAAAAAAGAAAAAAAAAAAAAAAAGAACTGTTTAATTCCAGTGCTGGCATCAAGGCAGATTGAGATAACAGGCTTTTCCCTTTAGCTAAAACAACCCACAGTTGAAATAAAATTTGACGGTTAGATTAAAGATACTAAAAATTAAATCTGAAAACATAGCCAAACTGAAAAAAAAGGGAAAAAAAGCTGTCTTCCAGATACAGGAATGAAGAGCTCAAAGTCAAGGCGGCATTTACATTAAAAGCTCAGCTACCCAAGATACATTTTTAAGACAGATATGATCCTAGGAGTTGGAAACTGGCTTTAATGCCATTGTGGAGACAAGCAAAGTGATCTTAGGAGAGAAACTGAGTTGAAGAACTTTCATGAAGCCAGGAGCCTTGAAAACCTACCCAGTTGTGAAGAAGACTAGAAAAACTCTATCTACTTACTGGTAGATAGTAGGGAAGATTGTTATATGCCCTAATTTCTAAGAAGGAAAAAGAAATGTTCATAAAAATGAACATTGACAATAAAAATGACAATTTCTACCTTTGGGCCTGCAGAGATGTGGAGGGCTAAATTTATGTTACCCCTATGCTGTGAGAATCCCAAGCTGAAAACTTAAAACCCCTAGGATTCTGGTAAAAATTGTACAAGTATCACGTTAAAAAATATATTTTACCCGAAGCACATGGAACTTCCCAAGGAAACAAACAAAATTCTTTTTTAAATAAGTGGTCAAGATCAAAAACCAAAGAAACAAACCATCATGAAGGATCATCAGCAAATGTAGCAAGGGAGAAGTGGCACCAGACACACACACACAAAAACAACTTGAATAAAAACCCTAAAAGTGCTTCTAAAGTAATAAAAAACAAAGAGAAACCATGATGAAATAGGACCAAAAAATTAACTAAAAATGGAAAAACTTGAATAATAACAAAAGAGAATTTCTAGAAACAAATCTTAAAAGCTATCAGAGGACCAGGAAAAAAAAAAAAAAAAGAGTACTCATTAAAAAAATCAAGAACAAATTATACTGATAGAAGCCAAAAGGCATTGAAATAATATCTTCTTATAGTTGGTGAAAATGACTCTCAAACTAGAATTCAATGGACAAGAAAATTATAATTTTAAGTGAACAAAAATAAAACATGGTAAGATAAAGAAATAGGGAAAATCTTAATATCTATAGATAATCCATTGCTAGACATAAACCCCAAAAAACAGAAGATATATTTCTAGTAAAGAGAAATTAAACTCAGAAGACAGAAATGATATGCAAGGAAAATTATGTGCAAAAGAATCATAAAAACATATATAAATTTAAAAAATACTCTTTTAAAATTCAAGAATCTTATTAATAATAATTATCAAGTATGTTGAAGGCATTATAAACAAGGTGAAAGTAAAATATTGAACAGCAATAACAAAATGTATCAGTAGTTGATTGGAATATATTCTAAGAAACTTGGTATTCTAGGAGGAGAGAGGTACTATTTCTTAATATTATTTTTTTTTAATTTTTTTTTTTATTTTGCTTAACTTTACAATATTGTATTACTTTTACTATACATCGAGATGGATCTGCCACCAGAGTACACGTGTTCCCCATCCTGAGCCCTCCTCCCTCCCCCCTTCCCACACCATCCCTCCAGGTCATCCCAGTGCTCCAGTCCCAGGCATCTGTTATAGGGCATCATACCTGGACTGACTCGTTTCAGATATGATATTATAGATATTTCAATGCTATTCTCCCCAATCATCCCACCCTCTCCCAGTCCCAGAGTCCAAAAGTCTGTTCTGTACATCAGTGTCTCTTTTGCTGTCTCATAAGCAGGGTGATTGTTACCATCTTTCTAAATTCCATATATATGCGTTAGTATACTGTATTTGTGTTTTTATTTCTGGCTTACTTCACTCTGTATAATAGGCTCCAGTTCCATCCACCTCATTAGAACTGATTCAAATGTATTCTTTTTAATGGCTGAGTAATACTCCATCGTGTATATGTACCACAGCTTGCTTATCCATTCATCTGTGGATGGACATCTAGGTTGTTTCCACGTCCTGGCTATTGTAAACAGTGCTGCTATGAACATTGGGGTACACGTGTCTCTTTCAATTCTGGATTTCTCAGTATGTATGCCCAGCAGTGGGATTGCTGGGTCATAAGGCAGTTCTATTCCCAGTTTTTTGAGGAATCTCCACACTGTTCTCCATAGTGGCTGTACTAGTTTGCATTCCCACCAACAGTGTAAGAGGGTTCCCTTCTCTCCGCACCCTTTCCAGCATTTATTGCTTGTGGACTTTTGGATCGCAGCCATTCTGACTGGCGTGTAATGGTACCTCATAGTGGTTTTGATTTGCATTTCTCTGATAATGAGTGATGTTGAGCATCTTTTCATGTGTTTGTTAGCCATCTGTATGTCTTCTTTGGAGAAATGTCTATTAAGCTCTTTGGCCCATTTTTTGATTGGGTCGTTTATTTTTCTGGAATTGAGCTGTAGAAGTTGCTTGTATATTTTTGAGACTAGTTGTTTGTCTGTTGCTTCATTTGCTATTATTTTCTCCCACTCTGAAGGCTGTCTTTTCAGCTTGCCTATAGTTTCCTTTGTTGTGCAGAAGCTTTTTAAGTTTGATTAGGTCCCATTTGTTCATTTTTGATTTTATTTCCGATATTCTGGGAGGTGGGTCATAGAGGATCCTGCTGTGATGTAAGTCAGAGAGTGTTTTGCCTGTGTTTTCCTCTAGGAGTTTTATGGTTTCTGGTCTTACATTTAGCTCTTTAATCCATTTTGAGTTTATTTTTGTGTATGGTGTTAGAAAGTGTTCTAGTTTCATTCTTTTACAAGTGTTCAACCAGTTTTCCCAGCACCACTTGTTAAAAAGATTGTCTTTAATCCATTGTATATTCTTGCCACCTTTGTCAAAGATTAGGTGACCATATGTGCGTGGATTTATCTCTGGACTTTCTATTTTGTTCCATTGATCTATATTTCTGTCTTTGTGCCAGTACCATACTGTCTTGATGACTGTAGCTTTATAGTAGAGCCTGAAGTCAGGCAGGTTGATTCCTCCAGTTCCGTTCTTCTTTCTCAAGATAGCTTTGGCTATTCGAGGTTTTTTGTATTTCCATACAAATTGAGAAATTATTTGTTCTAGCTCTGTAAAGAATACCGTTGGTAGCTTGATGGGGATTGCATTGAATCTATAAATTGCTTTGGGTAGTATACTCATTTTCACTATATTGATTCTACCAATCCACGAACATGGTATATATCTCCATCTATTAGTGTCCTCTTCGATTTCTTTCAGCAGTGTTTTATAGTTTTCTATATATAGGTCTTTAGATTCTTTAGGAAGATATATTCCTAAGTATTTTATTGTTTTCATTGCAATGGTGAATGGAATTGTTTCCTTAATTTCTCTTTCTATTTTCTCGTTATTAGTGTACAGGAATGCAAGGGATTTCTGTGTGTTAATTTTATATCCTGCAACTTTACTGTATTCATTGATTAGTTCTAGTAATTTTCTGGTGGAATCTTTAGGGTTTTCTACATAGAGGATCATGTCATCTGCAAACAGTGAGAGTTTTACTTCTTTTCCAATTTGGATTCCTTTTATTTCTTTTTCTGCTCTGATTGCTGTGGCCAAAACTTCCAGAACAATGTTGAATAGTAATGGTGAGAGTGGGCATCCTTGTCTTGTTCCTGACTTTAGAGGAAATGCTTTCAGTTTTTCACCATTGAGGATAATGTTTGCTATGGGTTTGTCGTATATAGCTTTTATTATGTTGAGGTATGTTCCTTCTATTCCTGCTTTCTGGAGAGTTTTTATCATAAATGGATGTTGAACTTTGTCAAAGGCTTTTCTGCATCTATTGAGATAATCATATGGTTTTTATTCTTCAGTTTGTTAATGTGGTGTATTACGTTGATTGATTTGCGGATATTGAAGAATCCTTGCATTCCTGGGATAAAGCCCACTTGGTCATGGTGTATGATCTTTTTAATGTATTGTTGGATTCTGATTGCTGGAATTTTGTTAAGGATTTTTGCGTCTATGTTCATCAGTGATATTGGTCTGTAGTTTCCTTTTTTTGTGGAATCTTTGTCAGGTTTTGGTATTAGGGTGATGGTGGCCTCATAGAATGAGTTTGGAAGTTTGCCTTCCTCTGCAATTTTCTGGAACAGTTTGAGTAGGATAGGTGTTAGCTCTTCTCTAAATTTTTGGTAGAATTCAGCTGTGAAGCCGTCTGGGCCTGGGCTTTTGTTTGCTGGAAGATTTCTGATTACAGTTTCAATTTCCGTTCTTGTGATGGGTCTGTTAAGATTTTCTATTTCTTCCTGATCCAGTTTTGGAAAGTTGAACTTTTCTAAGAATTTGTCCATTTCTTCCATATTGTCCATTTTATTGCCATATAATTGCTGATAGTAGTCTCTTATGATCCTTTGTATTTCTGTGCTGTGTGTTGTGATCTCTCCATTTTCTTTTCTAATTTTATTGATTTGATTTTTCTCTTCTTTGTTTCTGGCTAGTGGTTTGTCAATTTTATTTACCCTTTCAAAGAACCAGCTTTTGGCTTTGTTGATTTTTGCTATGGTCTCTTTTGTTTCTTTTGCATTTATTTCTGCCCTAATTTTTAAGATTTCTTTCCTTCTACTAACCTTGGGGTGCTTCATTTCTTCCTTTTCCAGTTGCTTTAGGTGTAGAGTTAGGTTATTTATTTGGCTTTTTTCTTGTTTCTTAAGGTATGCCTGAATTGCTATGAACTTTCCCCTTAGGACTGCTTTTACAGTGTCCCACAGGTTTTGGGTTGTTGTGTTTTCATTTTCATTCGTTTCCATGCAGAATTTGATTTCTTTTTTGATTTCTTCTGTGATTTGTTGGTTATTCAGGAGTGTGTTGTTCAGCCTCCATATGTTGGAATTTTTAATAGTTTTTCTCCTCTTATTGAGATTTACTCTTACTGCATTATGGTCAGAAAAAATGCTTGGAATGATTTCAATTTTTCTGAACTTACCAAGGCTAGATTTATGGCCCAGGATGTGGTCTATCCTGGAGAAGGTTCCGTGTGCACTTGAGAAAAAGGTGAAATTCATTGTTTTGGGATGAAATGTCCTATAGATATCAATTAGTTCTAACTTGTCTATTGTATCATTTAAAGTTTGTGTTTCCTTGTTAATTTTCTGTTTAGTTGATCTATCCATCGGTGTGAGTGGGGTATTAAAGTCTCCCACTATTATTGTGTTATTGTTTATTTCTCCTTTCATACTTGTTAGTATTTGTCTTACATATTGCGGTGCTCCTATGTTGGGTGCATATATATTTATAATTGTTATATCTTCTTCTTGGATTGATCCTTTGATCATTATGTAGTGACCTTCTTTGTCTCTTTTCACAGCTTTTGTTTTAAAGTCTGTTTTATCTGATATGAGTATTGCTACTCCTGCTTTCTTTTGGTCCCTATTTGCATGGAAAATCTTTTTCCAGCCCTTCACTTTCAGTCTGTATGTGTCCCCTGTTTTGAGGTGGGTCTCTTGTAGACAACATATGTATGGGTCTTGTTTTTGTATCCATTCAGCCAGTCTCTGCCTTTTGGTTGGGGCATTCAACCCATTTACATTTAAGGTAATTATGGATAAATATGATCCCGTTGCCATTTACTTTGTTGTTTTGGGTTTGAATTTATATATCCTTTTTGTGTTTCCTGTCTAGAGAAGGTCCTTTAGTATTTGTTGGAGAGCTGGTTTGTTGTTGCTGAATTCTCTCAGCTTTTGCTTGTCTGTAAAGGTTTTAATTTCTCCTTCATATTTGAATGAGATCCTTGCTGGGTACAATAATCTGGGCTGTAGGTTCTTTTCTTTCATCACTTTAATATGTCTTGCCATTCCCTCCTGGCTTGAAGAGTTTCTATTGAAAGATCAGCTGTTAGCCTTATGGGAATTCCCTTGTGTGTTATTTGTTGTTTTTCCCTTGCTGCTTTTAATATTTGTTCTTTGTGTTTGTTCTTTGTTAATTTGATTAATATGTGTCTTGGGGTGTTTCGCCTTGGGTTTATCCTATTTGGGACTCTGTGGGTTTCTTGGACTTGAGTGATTATTTCCTTCCCCATTTTAGGGAAGTTTTCAACTATTATCTCCTCTAGTATCTTCTCATGGTCTTTCTTTTTGTCTTCTTCTTCTGGAACTCCTATGATTCGAATATTGTAGCGTTTAAAATTGTCCTGGAGGTCTCTGAGATTTTTCTCATTCCTTTAATTCGTTTTTCTTTTTTCTCCTCTGATTCATTTAATTCTGCCATTCTATCTTCTAATTCACTAATTCTATCTTCTGCCTCTGTAATTCTACTGTTTGTTGCCTCCAGAGTGTTTTGGATCTCATTTATTGCATTATTCATTATATATTGACTCTTTTTTATTTCTTCTAGGTCCTTGTTAAATCTTTCTTGCATCTTCTCGATGCTTTTCTCCAGGCTATTTATCCATGATTCCATTTTGCTTTCCAGATTTTGGATTAATTTCACTATCATTATTCGGAATTCTTTATCAGGTAGGTTCGCTATTTCTTCCTCTTTTGTTTGGTTTGGTGGGCTTTTATCCTGTTCCTTTACCTGCTGGGAATTCTTCTGTCTCTTCATCTTGTTTAAAATGCTGAGTTTGGGGTATCCTTACTGTATTCTGGCAGTCTGTGGAGTTCTCTTTATTGTGGCGTTTCTGCACTATATGTGGGTTTGTACCGGTGGCAAGTCGAGGTTTCTTGTTTATGGAAGCTTGTATCGATGTTCTGGTGGGTGGGGCTGGATTTCTTTTCTCTGGGGTGCGGTGGAGTGTCTAGTGGTGAGTTATGAGATGTCTATGATTTTGAGGTCGCTTTGTGTAGCCTGTGGCTTGGAGCTCAGGGCTGTGTTCTTGTTTTTCTAGAGAATTTGCTTGGTATGTCTTGCTGTGGAACTTGCTGGTCTTTGTGTGATGCTTGGTTTCAGTGTAGGTATGGAGGCATTTGATGAGCTCCTGTCAATTAATGTTTCATGGGATCAGGGTTTGGACCTAAGCCTCCTGCTTCCTGTTATCTGTTTTATTTTTGCAGTAGTCTCAAAAAGTTCGTCTTCTATATTGCATTCCACAACTAGACTGCTCAGAGATGTTCACGGAGTTATACAGAGAAAGAGAAAGGGAGGAGGGAGATAGAGTTGGTCAGGAGGATAAAAGGAGGGAGTGTAAAGGAGAGAGACAGATCCAGTCAGTAATCAGTAAAGAAAAGAAAAAAGGAAAGAAAAAAAAGCAAAGGACAAAAAGAAAAAAGAAAAGGAAAAAAAAAAAAAAAACAAAACTGGGTCACAAAAGTTATATCTAACAGTGGAGATTAAAGAAGTACTAGAGGATAAAAACATAAAAATAAAAGAAACAAACAAACAAAAAAAAAATTTAAAATAAAAAAAATTTTTTTTCCTTTTTTTTCCTCTTTTCAATAAAAAAATAATAAAATTTTAAAAAAACATATATTAAAACAAGAAAAAAAAGGAAATAATGATGATAAAAATAGTAACAATATGTATAAGAGTTTCTCTTTTATTGCTGTGGGTTCAGTTTATTTTCGGCTAGTTCCTTGTTCTGGCTTAAGTTTCTCAAGATCTATAGGCCCCTTTCTCTGTAGTTGGTCTGTATAGTCCTTTGCTCTGTGCGCGAGCCCTGCAGTGTCTTGGGCCAGGGCCGGCCTCTCCTGTGGTCGGCGCTGCAGTCTGGTCTGCCGGCCCAAACTACTCCCGGCGGAAACGGCCCGCGCGGCAACGGCTGGCGGGGGAGCGGCGGCGAGGGGATGGTTCGCACGGGAACGGTCGGCGGTGGGGGTCGGCCCGCGCAGGAGCCCCCGGCGCAGGAGGGGGGGGGGTGCGTGCCAGCCCGGGAGCGGCTGGCGGCGGGGGTGAGGGGAGCGCTCCTCTGGGGAGCCTCCCGCGTGGGAGCCGCCAGTGGCGTGGGAGCAGCCCGCAGCGTCTCCCCGCCCAGCCCCGGCTTGCTACTGGCGGAAGCGGGTGTTTGCGATGATGCCTTCCCGCTGCGGAAGCTACCGCAGGGCTCGTAGTCTGTGGGTCTTAATTGTTCAATTGTTTTCCTCCCTGTTATGAGATTCTCCGTGCTTCCTAGGTTGGCCCAGACTCTACAGGGAGAGTGTTTCCTGGTGTTTGGAAACTTCTCTTTTCCTTTCAAGGCTCCCTTCCCCGGACAGAGGTCCGCCCCTCCCTCTTTGTCCCTCTCTGGCTTCTATATTCTTTCCTACCTCCTTTAGAGGGGAGTGAGTTGCTTTTCTGGGTGTCCGATGTTCTCTGCCGGCATTCCGAAGATGTTTGAGGAATTTACTCGGCGTTTAGATGTCCCCTTGATGAATTTGTGGAGGAGAAAGTGTATTCCCCGTCCTAATCCTCCACCATCTTAACTGGAACCCCTATTTCTTAATATTATTAAATCAACTATGAATGGTAAAAATATAAGAGTAATTACCAAAAAAGATAGTCATTGCATACATAACTTCCAAATTAAGAAAGGGAGATAAGTGAAAATTTTTTAAAACTTAATAAATTAAAAATAGGAGAAAAAGGAAACAATGAAAGACATGATAAATATAAAATAATGCATTATAAATTAGTCTTCTGCCAAAATCAGTATTCACACTAAGTCTAAATGGATTAAGCTTCTTTGTTACAAAATAGAGATACTCAGACTAGAATTAAATTAAAAAAATCAAAATTCATGTCTATTTACCAAAAATTCATAATTCAAAAAAATTCAAAATCCATGTCTGTTTAACGAAAAATGCTATAATGCAGTGAAACAAATGTATTGCATATAAATGAAATATGTATACATATAAAATAAAACTAACCAAAATAAAGCTGGTCAGGTATTATTACTATAAAACAAAGTAAATATTAAGGAAAAGCCTATTTTATGGTTAAAGGGGTACATTTTTGAAAGATAAAAGAAAAATTCCTCAGACAGACATAGCAATCCTGGATATTTATACATTCAACAGTAAGTCTTCAAAACACATAAAGCCAAAATTTTCTGATTATGGGGAGAAATGAAAAAAATCTACAATCAAATTGGGCTTTCTTAAAAACACATTTCTCCCCAAAATATGTACGTCTGGCATTCAAGAAACAAACAACCTATTTGCTGGGAAGAAATGGAGATGCATGGGACAAATGGAGAAAATAGCATCAACATATATACACTACCATGGATTTCCCAGGTGACAGTGGTAAAGAATCCACCTGCCAGTGAAGGAGATGCAAGAGACATGGGTTCAAGGTCTCCTGGAGGAGGAAATGGCATCCCAATCCAGTATTCTTGCCTGGGAAAATGACTAACACTTTCACTGCTTTCAATTCAGGAGAGCACACCAGCAGCTCAGGAGTATTTTATGCCTCTGTTTGCCTCATGTCTGCTGACGTCCCGCTGCCCAAAACAAGAAACATGGTTAGGCCTAAGATCAACAAAAGGAAGAGTGGACACCTCCTATGAAAATGACTGAGAGGAAGAGAATTTTTTAAACAGTAATCCAGTCCACCTTGTGAGGTTAAAAACTCAAACTGTATCAAAGCCTGATTCTCTACTGTTTCTGTTTAATGGGTGCCTACTAGTGTAGACATCCATTCACAATAATAGGAAGTGTGAAACTCTTTACATGTACACCCGTGGCGGATTCATGTCAATGTATGGCAAAACCTCTATAATATTGTAAAGTAATCAGCCTCCAATTTAAAAAAAAATTATAAAAAATAAATAAATAGTTTAGGATGTTTTTTAAAAAAATAAAAATATTGGAGAAAAGAAAAAAAAATCTATGCCGTCTTCTTTTATTAAGCATGGCTACTTTGTTTTGAGAGCCTACCTTGTGCAAATGATTTATATGTACTGTCCAACTCAGGCATTATAACATCCCCTCAAAGTGACTATTTTATTCATCTTTACTTATCAAATACCAAAAATGTCTCCGATAAGTACGTGTGTGTGTGTGTGTGTGTGTGTGCGTGTGCTAAGTCGCTTCAGTCATGTCTGACTCTTTGCGACCCTATCGAATGCAGCCTCCCAGGTTCCTTTGTCCATGGGGATTCTCCAGGCAAGCATGTGGAGTGGCTTGCTGTGCCTGCCTCCAGGAGATCTTTCCACCGCAGGGATCAAAACCCCGTCTCTTATATCTGCATTGGCAGGCAGTTCTTTACCACTAGGGCCACCTGGGAAGCCCCCACTTAAATCCCTACTTGGCTTTAAGTTAAACAGCTAGTAGCTGGTAGAGTCGGGGAAGGCAATGGCACCCCACCCCAGTACTTTTGCCTGGAAAATCCCATGGACGGAGGATCCTGGTAGGCTCTAGTCCATGGGGTCGCTAAGAGTCGGACATGACTGAGCGACTTCACTTTCTCTTTTCACTTTCATGCATTGGAGAAGGAAATGGCAACCCACTCCAGTGTTCTTGCCTGGAGAATCCCAGGGACGGGGGAGCCTGGTGAGCTTCTGTCTATGGGGTCGCACAGAGTCGGATACGACTGACTGAAGCGACTTAGCAGCAGCAGCAGCAGCAGCAGCAGCAGCAGCTGGTAGAGTTGGCATTCAAATCCATTTCTTCCTGAACCCAAAGTCCTCGCCTCTGTATGCCCCCTTGCTGCATATCTGATCCACTCTTAAAATCTGTGCCATGTTTTCATCAATAATATTCTGAAGCTGCTTCTGAGGCATGAGTTTTGAACTCATAAAACAACTGAGATGAAGACCAGATTTACTTTTTAGGAGGCTATGTGTTCTTAACTACCAAAAGAGGAATTTTTAAAACATAAGTATTTCTGAGTCATTGTTGGCTAGTATTGGGTCAACTACTAAACTTTTCTATAGCTTTTCCAAAATAATGATAGCTTACTGTGAATGGTGTCGGATTCTTGATCTCGGAAGAAGATTTAGCTTCCAGACCAGGGACCAGGCTTGATCACTCAAGAGCTTTTGTGTAGCAGAGTTTTATTTTATTTTATTTTTAATTTATTTTTTAATTGAAGGATAATTGCTTTACAGAACTTCATTGTGTTCTGTCAAACTTCAACATGAATCAGCCATAGGTATTCTGACATAGACATCAGAAGGGAGATGGAGAGTGCTCCCCCTCACTAGTCTAAGCAAGGGAGTTATATACTTTTCTAATTGGCTATTACAATAAATCAAAAGGATGTCTCAAGGTTGTAAAGATCTTACTAGATCCACTCCCATAATTTACATTTTAAGATAACAGGATTAGCCAGAAAGTTTTCAGGAAGGAGAAACTGTCCTCAAGCAGGATACATTATTGTTATATAATCCTTACTAAGTTCATTTCAGTTGTGTCTGATTCCTTGCGACCCCATGAACCACAGCATGCCAGGCCTCCCTGTCCATCACCAACTTCCAGAGTTCACACAAACCCATGTCCATTGAGTTGGTGATGCCATCCTACCATCTCATCCTCTGTCGTCCCCTTCTCCTCCTGCCCTCAATCTTTCCCAGCATCAGGGTCTTTTTCAAATGAGTCAGCTCCTTGCATCAGGTGGCTAAAGTATTGGAGTTTCAGCTTCAATATCAGTCCTTCCAATGAACACCTAGGACTGATCTCATTTAGGATGGACTGGTTGGACCTCCTTGCAGTCCAAGGGACTCTCAAGAGTCTTCTCCAACACCACAGTTCAAAAGCATCGATTCTTCAGCGCTCAGCTTTCTTTATAGTCCAACTCTCAGATCCATACACGACCAATGGAAAAACCAAAGCCTTGACTAGACGAACCGTTGTTGGCAAAGTAATGTCTCTGCTTTTGAATATGCTATCTAGGTTGGTCATAACTTTCCTTCCAAGGAGTAAGTGTCTTTTAATTTCATGGCTGCAATCACCATCTGCAGTGATTTTGGAGCCTAGAAAAATAAAGTCAGCCACTGTTTCCACTGTTTCCCCATCTATTTGTCATGGAGTGATGGGACCGGATGCCATGATCTTAGTTTTCTGAATGTTGAGTTTTAAGCAACTTTTTCACTCTCCTCTTTCACTTTCATCAAGAGGCTTTTTAGTTCTTCACTTTCTGCCATAAGGGTGGTGTCATCTGCATATCTGAGGTTACTGATATTTCTCCCGGCAATCTTGATTCCAACTTGTGCTTCCTCCAGCCCAGCATTTCTCACGATGTACTGTGCATATAAGTCAAATAAGCAGGGTGACAATATACAGCCTTGACATACTCCTTTTCCTATTTGGAACCAGTCTGTTGTTCCATGTTCAATTCTAACTGTTGCTTCCTGACCTGCATACAGGTTTCTCAAGAGACAGGTCAGGTGGTCTGGTATGCCCATCTCTTTCAGAATTTTCCAGTTTATTGTGATCCACACAGTCAAAGGCTTTGGCATAGTAAGGAATGTAGAAAAAGAGTTTGTCCTTTCTTCCTCCTTGAGAATTCCAGACCCCTATCTCCTCCTTAAGAGCCCCAGATCCCTTTCTCCTCCTTGGGGATCTTGGACTTTTTATCAACCTGCCTAGGAATTGACTCTCTCAGTAACGTCACTTTGTTGCTGCTGTTACTTTTACTTTCTTTTAACAATGGTGTCATTAAGTACTCGCAAGTGTTGGACATGACTTAGCAACAAAACCACCACAACCACTGAGTATTTGTACTCCTGATTATACTTTTTCCTAGAAAACTGGCTTGCATTTTTCAAATATAATATATTTTTGTTCCAGATGTTCCAGAACCTCAGGCCTTCATATATTTTCAGGTCTCAAAAATACATGTACGGTATTTAATAAGTAATTTTCTCAGCATGAAGTATAATCTATATAATCTATGTTTTCAATATTTTTTTTTGTTGTTGGGAAATGTCCTCAGTAAACAAATGTTGTCTAACCGTCTTACAACTCCAGGAAAAAAATAAATAAGTGAAAATATTGCCAGTTTACCATTCAGATCAGATCAGATCAGTCGCTCAGTTTACCATTGGGGAGATATATATACATACACACACACACACACATATATGTATGTATATGGTTTTTTCAAAATGGTGGAAGTATTACCAAGTTAATTGCTGATGGTTGCATTGATAATGAAATGTGAGCAGAGAGATGTGAATTGATGACTGATAGAAGTGTGAGCATAGAGTGGTAATTCTAGCTATTTTGGCTCTGGTATCAATTTTGCCTCCAATTGTCTTTAAAATCTTCATAAGGCTTGTTACCCTCCCAGCCCCAGCAGTAAACTATAAATTCACAGTTTTTCCCATGAGTTTGTGAACTATCTTGTTGCTTATTTTGAACTTGCCACTCCTTCCTAGCATTAAATTTGATAAAGCGGTACTTCACTTTGATAGTTTATCTCTTCTTTTTCTTCTAGAAAAAAGGAACTAGACTGCTGGACAGAGAGATTCCACTGTGGTTTTTCAAAGAGCTGTGTGGAATGGGGTGTTTGTAGTGTCAGACATGAGGGGTTTATTGATTTCAAGGAGGCCTGTGAGAACATTCTCAGCAAGACAAAGTATCTGTAGGCCCACTGAGTCTCAATGAAGGATAGCCATCCTCCTTCTTACTTGCTAACAGAATTCCAGTGGCATTTGTGTTGATAAACCCAGGCTTTTGTCCTGCTCACCTCCCTGCTCTGTGAGCATGAGACGCTTGGAACTGAAGTAACTCTCTTTCTATGACAAGTGCCAAATCCGTGACTTCATTGAGCTCCTGAGCCAGTTCTGCAGCCACTTACCTCCAGACTAATTGTTATAATTAAGCTTCTTTCATTACTTTAGCCTCTATTAATTGGGCTTTCTGATATTTGCATCTATTTCTGACAAATGTGTCTTTAAATACATTATATGTGGGGAGTCCTAATTCCATCTTTGAAGTCCATGTGTACTTTTTGGGTATTCTGAATGCATCACTTCTCCTTTGATGTAAATTCACTTTCTCATTTGTTTGTGAATTGGTGTAGGCTTTACAAAAAACTGACAAGCAATTCTGACTCCTCTATTTACCTGGTACTGGGCAGAATGAAATGTACTCTCTTTGGACCGTAGTTTTGTAATCATATTAAGAGTTCATTGAGGACCTTATTTGGCTCAGAATAAACTGAAGAAAAAAATTAAATCTCAGTTGAAGATGAATATTCCCCTCAAATCCCTCTACTATTAATTTATATTTTAAGTATAAAAATTGCTGATACAGACAGAGAACATGCCAGAGTCACAATATCCAGTAGTGTTGTGGTGTGGGGAGGATGCAGTTAATACTAGTTTGTCTTTGAGGCAGTCAGCCTGGTCATTTCAATCTATATGGACCAAATTTCTCCAAGAAACCTGATTTATGCAGATGAGCAATTGCATTTGTCTGGCAACTATCTCCTTCAGTTGGCTCAAATGGCCAATGACCAGATCAGGTTGTGCTGCACATGATTAGACTTGATAACAATGGGAACCAGAGTGATCTTTGTATAACCTGAGCTAGACTTAGAGCTGGCATGTTCCCTGTGCCTTTATAACTAATATGAAAAATGTTCATGGCTTGAGTGGGGTTCAGTGATATGTCTTTGCTTATTTGTGTCACCCTATGTCTCATGTTCTATGACATGTCATGTTGCATGACAGTTATCAAGTGGTGACTTAGTCCTCCCTTCTCCAGGCAAGTTATCATACTTACAGTCTCCTTACCTGCATCTAGCAAAGTGTATTCAGGTAGAAGTTACAGCATCTTCCTTAAAAGCCTCATCACATTTTCCACATCTTGCATAATTGAATGAACCTGAAATTTGAACATAGTATTTGTTTTCAAGTTGCTCCAATCAATCAGGTTTAAAAATTGTGCAACTTTGCATGGGTGCTGTTATTTGAAGGCTTGTAAAGTTGATTATCAAATCTCTAAGTGATTGCCTACCCTACCAATATAGTCATGAAATGACTCCACAACCAAAGCTTTTAGCAGCTGCTTCTTTATGAAAGAACCAACATCAGAGGTCCAGTGCCAAAGTGATTTCAGCTCAGATCCCAAACAGGAAACTATTCTTTTCATCAAATGAGGTGTTAAATCCCTTCCTGTTTCAGTATGAAGAAATCTTGCCAGTGACTGGGAAAACACAGGCTGGGGTGCGCGCTCGCCTAATCAACTTTGGGTTGGAGAGATAGGCAGATAGCTATGGTATTATAGAGCTGTAAACTGGGTAAAGCTGATGCCAGCATTTTGTAAAGCATGTTGTAGAACGTTGAAACCTATTGAAGAGACAAAATCCTTTCTTGAAATCTAATTGATATGTATTAAGTATTTAGTGACAGCCCTTTGAATAAGCACATTAACAAAGCCGAAGAACTTTCTGTAGTTAGTAATATGAAGGCCAAAAGCAGACAGCTCAGTGTTGACCCATGAAAGGCAAGAAGCAGTTGGTACCCATAGAAAAGCATCCACACGAGACTAACACTGGCCGAGTCATCAGCTATTCTTTGTGAGGAGGAGCAGGAAACTGGCATCAGACCCCATCCTTCGTACTTCATATTTTGTATATATACATCAGAAGTGAGGAGGATTGTTGTCAGAGAGGATGGGTTCACTTTGTAGGAATGAAATTGTCATAGCAGAGGGTGTGTTCCATCACCTCATCATCTTCATGGAATACCAAGTAAAAAGACCCCCGAGGTATGGTTCAGAGGGTTACTTGGGTTGTCTAGTGCTGACTTAGTGGAGAATGGAATACTAAGTTTTAGAGAACTCTTAAGACTTTAAGTCTATTTCTGTTAGCCTGACTATATCTCTAGCTGCCAGCAACAATGTAATTGCATACAGCAGCATATTCCCTGCCTTGTATATCCCTCTTAAACCTTGTCTGTTGATTAGTGTGCCCAGAGTCGGACACATGTGCAAAGGGTCAGACACGACTGAGCAACTGAACTGAACTGAATGTGCCATTCCTTTTATCATTAATTCTTTCAACCAACACTTTTTGAGGACCTATGAAGGGTCTGGTATTCAGTTATATGTTGTATGTCTAAAGGACTTCATGGTCCAGTGTAGAAGAGAAAAATCTACAAATATGCCATAGGATCACATATGCTGATCAGTGTGTGAGCAGAGTCAGAGAAGCTACTCAAGGTAACAGCATTTCAACTTTGCACTGAGGGACGGGGAGTTCTTAGGGAGAGCAACGAGGAGAAAGGGCATTGAGGAAGGGGAAACGGTATTGATGACACAGACTGGGCGCTGGCTGAGCTGTGGCTGCCTGTGGAGGGTGTATGGTTGGAAAGGCAGGTTAGAGCAGTCTCATGATATTTGCCTTGTAGGTGAGGTTATGGGATTTGGACTTTTATCTTACAGGTTATGTAGAATCCCTGAAGACATCTGAGCTGGGCAGAGGTATGTATTTATTTGTGTTTTAGAAAGCTACCTCTGCTGGCTGTGTGCAGAATCAGAGCTGTAGCAAGCAGACAAGTTAGGATGGTTTTAGACTCACCCAGACAAGACAAAGGCTTAAAGTAAAACAATGGGAGTAAAACTCTCCTAGCTGCCATTACCCACCATATGATACATCCTGAGCATTGCTCAGTATGAGCAGTAGACATATGGAACATTGGCAGCAGGTAATACATACTGAGCATTGCTCTCTCTTCCACCGGACCAAGATTTCTTTACATGCCAGAATTGTATTTTCTCCATCTTTTTACGATCAGTAACATATGATCCATTTTTTTGAATTAGGCTCAAGTTCAAATTTTACCTATAGAGATGTTATAGAACTTAAAACACATAGTTACAAAACTTAGTAAATATGTGGTCTCAACTAAGTCATTTTACTTTCTCATTTGTGAAATGGGGATAATACTTTTGTAGAATGCAGATAGTAATGTAAAACACAGGGGACATAACTGAATTTTATCACATAAGATGATGATTGTTCCCAGAGACTCAATTTGTTTAGGAAAATGCAATATGCATAGACACAATTCTAATATGCTTCTAAATCTGGAAACTCCATGAGCAACATGGTGCTTAGAGGAAAGCCACAGGCCTTCACATGTACTTTGCTATTCACTAGAGCATGCTTATAACTCAGCTGGTAAAGAATCTGCCTGCAAGGCAGGTGACCCCAATTCGATTCCTGGGTTGGGAAGATCTGCTGGAGAAGGGATACGCTACCCACTCCAGTATTCTTGGGCTTTCCTGGTGGCTCAGCTGGTAAAGAATCCTCCCGCAATGTGGGAGACCTGGGTTTGATCCCTGGTTTGGGAAGATCTCCTGGAGAAGGGAAAGGCTACGCGCCCCCAGTATTCTGGCCTGGAGAATTCCATGGACTATAGTCCATGGGCTCGCAAAGAGCTGTTCGCGCGAGTCGGACATAGCTGAGTGACTTTGACTTTCAGAGCACCCTTGTGTTCAGTGTTTTCTCCAAAAAAAAAGGCCTTTTCCCTGTCTCCTCCTGCCCAAATGTGGCCTGTCTCTCATTTCCAAATGCGAATGTCACCACCACTTCATCCAGCTAAAGAGATCTGTTCCTCCTCTGAGCCTCTTGGCACTTAGCAGCTCTTTGCTGTGATGCTTCTCTCTTTCAATATTATACTAAAGAGACACTTAGGTGCAAGTCTTGTCTATCCCACAGCTCTGTGACCTTACATAGTTTTCCGAGTCCTTCTGTTTCCTCTTCTCTTGGTGCCTAAAGTCGTATCATTTGCATTGTAGTCACGGATTAAACACGTATGAATGGATGCAAGAATAAATCATCATTTTTTGAGTCGAAAGGTGCAAGAGGGGGAGATGAGGCAGCTGGCCCTGGAATGGATAAGATTTGGGTAAGGAGAGATAGAGAGAGGCCATTTCAGAACTGGCATGGTAAAGCAGTCTCCATCATGTGGGGCCAAGCACGGAGGAAGGAACTTGTTAGGTGTGTCTATGGAGCGATGCATGATGAGGAACAAGGATCTTGTAGCTAAAAGAAAGAGGACAGCACGTTATATTAGTTGGGAAAGATAGGGATCAGATTACAGGGTTATGGAATGGAGACTGAAGTGCTGGATCAAATCTCACACGTGTGTACAGGATAAACAAGGGGTGGGAGTGGAGAAAAAAAATTGGAGGCCAGTCTCTTGGGACATTGTTTCTTTACTAAGTAAAGAGGGCTGAACCACAGTGGTGCGGTGGAAATAAAAACAAAAGAAAACATGCCAATGATTGTGCGATAATTAATAGGAACTGGCGTTATGTGATGGCTGTGGTGACGATAAAACAATGGAGGAGTAGAAGTCAGGATGATAGTATCACCAAAAGAAATAGGAAATTAACCAGTAGACATCTGTTTGGTGGAAGGTGATCTCTGATTCCAAGGCTGATTTTAAAGTCATTTAGGTAGAAATTTTAAAAAAGTGATGGTAATCTTGGGAGAGAAATCAATGCTTGAGTTGTAGCTTTGAAAATCTTTTATATTGGCATCGTGGTTGGATTGCAGACAACCAGATAAATCTCAATATTCATGCACTGGGTTCTCATGGCAACTATGTCTGGGAGTGGGTCATGTAAGGTGGTAAAGCTAAGTAGCAACTAAAGCATTTGTATTGATCCCTGGATCTTGTGCAACCCTTTTGCGTGTCTTTAGTCCCTTTATGCTGGGAGTGCCGAACTGGACTTACCCATTGTTTAAATTACAACTGGAATAAGAAGATGAGAAAATAAATTTTATTTCCACTTTATACATGGAACTAACAAGGCTGCTGAGACTCAGAAATTATCCTGATCTCCCTTGAGCCTCAGCTTCCAGAATTCAATTTTACCAAAAATGAGGAAGTTGTATTACTTTGGGTGTATTATGCATTTATAGTGCAGCTTTCATTTTAAGAACAAATTCCCTTTTGCTGTTTTGGTTAAGAAAATATTCCTTAGGCACAACTTAAGGTGAAGTTCTCTTAACAAGCAGTTGCTTCACTAGAAATTTGCCCAAGTGATCCCCTACTCTAGTATTTAATAGATATTTCCCACTGACTGTTATAAATTGTGCCTTTGGTGCATACAACTATTGATGGTGATTTTAACATTGTTGTTATAAACTAAATACATGAAATAAGGTCTGTTAGCAAAAATGTGGGAACTAATGCTGGAATTTTGAACAAACCTTCTTTTATTAGCAATTAAGGGGAGACTTAGTGATTTTATCTTCTTAATACTGGGGAAATCCATTAAGAAGAAAAATAAAATATCGAATCCATGCTTTGCCAATTAAGTTATATCATTATGTCATATTCTTGTTTCTATATTTTAAACAAAATTCAGAAATTTCCACCTGACCCTATGCAAATCCTTTTTGTATTATGTAGTCCCATCTATTTATTTTTGCTTTTGTTGCTCTTACCTAAGAAGACACCCCCCAAAATATTGCAAATACTGATGTCAACAAGCATACTAACTTTTCTTCTAGGAGTTTTAAGGTTTCAGGTCTTACATTTAAGGAAACCATCAATAAAATGAAAAGCCAACCTACTGAATGAGAGAAGATATTTGCAAATGGTAAATCTGATAAGGGATTAAGATCTAAAACATATAAAAACTAATATAACTCAATATGAAAAACAAAACACAATCCTGGACTTCCCTGGTGGTCCAGTGGTTAAGCATTCACCCTGCAATGCAGGGGACATGGGTTCACTCCCTGGTCGGGGATCTAAGATCCTATATGCCATGGAGCAACCAAGACGGTGAGCCACAGCTAGAGAGTTTGTGTGCCGAAATGAAATATCTGCATGATACAGCGAAGATCTCACGTGCTGCAACTAAGATCTGAGTCAGCCAAATGAAAATAAAACACAAAATCTGATTGAAAAATGGACAAAGCACCTGAATAGACATTTTTCCAAGATGGCTAACAGACATATGAAAAGATTCTCAACATCACTAGTCATCATGGAAGTGCAAATCAAAACCACAATGAGATATTGCTGCATACCTTGTCAGAACGGCCAGCACCAAAAAGACGACAAGTATTGGCTAGGATGTGCACCACTGGTGGGAATATAAATTGGTGCAGCCACTATGGAAAAGAGTATGGATGCTCTTCAGAAAGTTGAAAATAGACCTACCATATGGTCCAGCAATTCCACTTCTGGATTTTTTATCTGAAGATAATGAGAACACTAGCTGGAAAAGATATACAAACCCCTATGTTCATTGTAGCATTATTTACAATGGTCAAGATAATGGAAGCAACCAAAATATATATATATATATATATCACATCTTTATCCACTCATCCATGCATGAAACCTTGGTTGCTTAGGGTTTGTATATCTTTTCCAGCTAGTGTTCTCATTATCTTCAGATAAAAAATCCAGAAGTGGAATTGCTGGACCATATGGTAGGTCTATTTTCAACTTTCTGAAGAGCATCCATACTCTTTTCCATAGTGGCTGCACCAATTTATATTCCCACCAGTGGTGCACATCCTAGCCATTGCCAACATCCGCTGGATCATGGAAAAAGCAAGAGAGTTCCAGAAAAACATCTATTTCTGCTTTATTGACTATGCCAAAGCCTTTGACTGTGTAGATCACAATAAACTGTGGAAAATTCTGAGAGAGATGGGAATACCAGACCACCTGATCTGCCTTTTGAGAAATCTGTATGCAGGTCAGGAAGCAACAGTTAGAACTGGTCATGGAACAACAGACTGGTTCCAAATAGGAAAAGGAGTACGTCAAGGCTGCATATTGTCACCATGTTTATTTAACTTATATGCAGAGTACATCATGAGAAATGCTGGACTGGAAGAAACACAAGTTGGAATCAAGATTGCTGGGAGAAATATCAATAACCTCAGATATGCAGATGACACCACTCTTATGGCAGAATGTGAAGAGGGGCTGAAAAGCCTCTTGATGAAAGTGAAAGTGGAGAGTGAAAAGGTTGGCTTAAAGCTCAACATTCAGAAAACGAAGATCATGGCATCTGGTCCCATCACTACATGGGAAATAGATGGAGAAACAGTGGAAACAGTGTCAGACTTTACTTTTCTGGGCTCCAAAATCACTGCAGATGGTGACTGCAGCCATGAAATTAAAAGATGCTTACTCCTTGGAAGGAAAGTTATGACCAACCTAGATAGCATATTCAAAAGCAGAGACATTACTTTGCCAACAAAGGTTCGCCTAGTCAAGGCTATGGTCTTTCCTGTGGTCATGTATGGATGTGAGAGCTGGACTGTGAAGAAGGCTGAGCGCTGAAGAATTGATGCTTTTGAACTGTGGTGTTGGAGAAGACTCTTGAGAGTCCCTTGGACTGCAAGAAGATACAACCAGTCCATTCTGAAGGAGATCAATCCTGGAATTTCTTTGGAAGGAATGATGCTAAAGCTGAAATTCCAGTATTTTGGCCACCTCATGAGAAGAGTTGACTCATTGGAGAAGACTCTGATGCTGGGAGGGATTGAGGGCAGGAGGAGAAGGGGACGACAGAGGATGAGATGGCTGGATGGCATCACTGACTTGATGGATGTGAGTCTGAGTGACCTCTGGGAGCTGGTGATGGACAGGGAGGCCTGGCGTGCTGCAGTTCATGGAGTTGCAGAGAGTTGGACACGACTGAGCGACTGATCTGATCTGATCTGATATATATGTGTGTGTGTGTGTGTGTATACACACACACAATGGAATATTAGTCATAAGAAGAATGAAATACTGTCGTTAGCAACAACATGGATGTAACTAGAGAATATTATGGGGCTATCCCTGTGGTACTAGTCTCCTGCCAATGCAGGAGACATAAGAGATGTGGGTTCAATTTCTGAGCCGGGAAGATCCCCTGGATGAGGGCATGGGAACCCATTCCAGTATTCTTGCTTGGAGAATCCCATGGACAGAGGAGCCTGGTGGGCTACAGTCTGCAGGATGGCAAAGGGTCGGATACAACTGAAGCGACTTAGCAGCAGCAGCAGAGAGTATTATGCTAAGTGAAATAAGTCAGACAGAACAAGACAGTTACTGCACGATCTCACTTATGTGTGAGAAATAAATAAATGAATAAACAAAACAGGCACAAATTTGTAGATACAGAGAACATACTGGTGGCCACCAGAGGAGAGGTGGGAGGGTAACATAGCTGAAGAGTCTGAAGAGGTATGCACTTCCAGTTATAAATACATCGTGAGGATGTAACACACAGCAAAGGGAATGTAGTCAGTAATACTTCAATAACTTTATATGGTGACAGGTATTTACTAGTCTTATCACAGTGATCAATTCATAATGTGTATAAATGTCAGATCACTATGTGGTACACAGGAAGCTAATATGATGTCAACTATACTGCAATTAAAGAAAAGGAAAAAAAATCCATCTAAAGTTTTTCTGTAAGGAATGTCCCAAAAGATAAGAATAAATAATTTTCTGGTATTACAAAAACATAAAATTCACATTTATCTTCTTTTCTTGTGAGGAGGCTTTTGTTTGCTTACTTATTTTCTGCTTTTTTAAAATTTGCGTATTTATTTGAGATAGCCAGGCTAATTTCAGAGACTAAATTTAATTGACATTTTCTTTCTCCCGTCCTTCCCCCTCTCCCTCTTTCCCTTACTTGCTTCTTTCTCGTCTTTATTCTCTTTTATCTCTCTGTCTCTCTCTTTCTATTTTTTTCTTTTTTAAAGACTTGGGAGTGTTTGGGGCTGTCCATGTGAGAAAGGACCAGGAGAGGAGAGAAGGAGAGGAAAAGATTTTAATTTGAGAAACTTGATCCTTGCTCTTTTAGCCAATAAAGAAGGTAATTGTGGGCACATTTGTGAACACCAGATTGCATATTTTGGTAAAACAGATGTGTATGGGAAGCAGACAGTATCTTCTTCGCCCTTTTAGCATTTTAATAAAAATCTTAAAAAAAAAAAAACATCTCCCTGGGAGTCAACTGACCTGGGGCTAGTTCTCTTTCTCTGATTTTGTGTTGCTTTCTCTGAAAAATGAAAGAATTGGATTCGGTGATCTACGGCCCTTTTCTTTTTTAGAGATTCTACGAAGCTGCGGTTTCAGGAGAGTCGGATCTCTTCAAAATGTTTCCTTTTCCGTTAAAGCAATGGCTGAGAGCCACTTGCAGTACAGAGGGAAGATCCTGGACATTTTCAGGTAAGGCAGGTTTTGGGGTCTATTTTGAGAAATCTGTACAGACAAAGCAGTTTGACCCATGCCATTGTTAAGCTTTGCTAACTTCTGCAGGTGGGAGTGGGCAATTACTTGCTAACAAGATCCTTCTAGGTTTATTTGGCTATGTCTCATGGTGTTTGCAAACATGGATTTTAAACAGCATATGAATGTTTAGAACCTAGGTTTATGTCTGGTAAAGAACTCAGAATCAACAAGCTTCTTTCCTTATCAGAGAACTGGTAAGCTGTCTTTTCTCTGTTTGCTATTCTCAAAGATGCAGTTACTGGAAATCTGAAATGGGTCAAGCTGCTTTTAACCTAGCTACTGTTATTCAATTTTATCAATTCTTCATTTTCTATTAGCAGAAAATCTGTTTCATGACTTCAATATATAAAAGGTAGAAAGATCACAAAGCAGCCTTGAAGCAGATAAATATTGACTGACCCCAACATGCATGCTTGCTGAAACTCAGAATAACTTGGATTTTTACTCTGGGACCGGGCCAGTAAAATGTTGAGGTTCTCCATGCCTAAATTGCTCAGTTTATCTCACTTGTTTCCATTTTTGTTTGTTTGTTTAGAAAACAGCTGCTTTCTATTAGATTGTTTTATCCCCTTAACCTTTATAAATGACAATTAAGTCCATCTAGCCTGTCAATAGCATGTCATTTGTTTGTTGCTACAGCTGAGCCTGACCTTTATTGATTTTATTGGAGAAATTTGCTGGAAATGATTTTTTAATGTTAGATTTATTACCGAGGCACTTCATTGTCAGATAATTGAAGTAAATTGTAATTTTTTCCAAACCAAATGAAAGAAGTACGGGAAAGGGATATATTATTTTCAAGGGTTATTTCCTATTATGATAGAGACATACCTTATATACAATGTCATACAACTTTGCACATTTGCACACAGAGATTGTTTCTGAGTGTTGCATATTTTCTCTCCTTTTTTAGGGCTTTTCCATAAGGATAGCTGAGGTAGTAATAGGAGTTGGTAATGAATTAGCATTCAAAAATTAGATTTAGATATCTACATAAATCTATGTAGTGACTATAACCCACCCCTTATATAAGGGGCCTTTCTATTTTAATTTAATTGCAGGTTCAGTTATGAATACACTGATGTTATGCAGTTAATCTTACACAAATACTGTTCTATCTCCCAGTATTGATGTTAACAAGGCTTTTTCTTTTCTTTCTTTTAATTTATCATATTGTGCTTTCATCTCTCCAAAAACTTTGTTCAGATAATCATGAACATTTCAATTCCTAAAAGGAGGTATTTCCCCTGGTATTTAGTTTTTTTAATCTCATTTATGTTAGAGATGGCTGTGTAATTGCTCTATCAATGAATTCATGAAGGAGGTCCTAAGTTTTGTATTTTGAAAGTGTTTGTGGATATATGACTCTTCCTTTAAATGCTATTGTGTCCCAAAGTTGGAGATGGAAATGGCAACCCACTCCAGTGTTCTTGCCTGGAGAATCCCAGGGACGGGGGAGCCTGGTGGGCTGCCGTCTCTGGGGTCGCACAGAGTCGGACACGACTGAAGCGACTTAGCAGCAGCAGCAGTGTCCCAAAGTTAGCAAGGCCAGGCCAGCAAATTCTTGCCAGCAAAGTTGATATTCCTGTTTTCCTGGCAGTGAATTCTGGCTTGAAATAAAGGAAATAGACTTTCAAACTTGACTTTAAATATAAGCTAATGAACCTGCTGTGTTCACACTCTAAATAACGATGCCTTGTTACATAGGAGGACTTCCAGTATATTGGAACTAGTTAAGGTAAAGTGGAAGAGAACTTGAGCTTTACTCTTTAGTGAACATATCCCTTTATTTTTTTTTTTTCTCATGGGAGCAGAATCAAAGCAAGTCATTTTGTAACCAAAGGCAAAGAAAAAACTAGAATGAAATTCTTTGGAAATCTGTTCTAGTGGCAGAAGTTTCTCCACTTCTTCACGACTGTTCTGAAGCAAAAGAAAAGTAAAGAAATAGAATTTTAAGACTGTTAACATGTATTGTATAGATAAAAGATTTCTGGAAATGATACTCCTCTTGTCAGTTTATAAACTAAAATCATGACGATATGAGTGTTTGAGTGGATATTGATGATGTAATAGTATCCACTTATGTTACCAATGACTTCCTGTCCTGTCATATATTTTATTAAAGTTTAGCATCTCGTTTAGGCATCATGTTAAGCAGATAGATGATTACCTCCCCAGGTTTCAAAAATTCAAACTTGCTGTGTCTTGAAAAGCTGCTCCACACAGGATTGGGAATAATTGTTCCAAAGAATGTTCACTAAATGAAGTTCCACCGAGGTAGAATCTGATTTCAAAAAAGAAGTCTGTTGTGATCATCTCAGAGTAAGTGTAAGCAGAGCACAGACGGTGTCCTTCTCAACAGACTGGACTCTGTCGTCCAATTTTCAGTAAAAATTACTGGGAAAAAGCTGCAGGGACTTGAGGGAGAAACTTCTTGCTTTTAAATCATCATGCTTCTCTCCTGTCTCTGTTCCTGTCACTATTATTGATATAAAGGATCCATCAACATATTTTTATGGGTGATTAAGAAAGGCTGACCTTTCCTTTGCAGGTACAAATAGGTACTTCTTCAGAGGCTGTAACTGAATGACAAGATAATTCTACCCATTTAATATTGAAGTGATGTTGATAGTATCATTCTTCTAGTGTTGGAAACAGGACAGTGAAGGGGCCCTTTATGCCTCCGCCTGTTCTGCCCTGGGTGATGGATTTTCATTCTGACTAATCGCTGTCACATTACCCTGCACTATTTCATCCTTCAGAGCTGTCAAGATAATGACGATAATCCAAGTGGCTCATTGTAGGTAAAGGAAATTATATGAGCAAAGTAATATCATAAAACAGTGTTTAAATATTTTAATTTCATTTGTCAGGGCTGCCCCAACACTTCATTACACATATAACCATCTCTCATCAGTGGAATTAGTGCATTATTCATTACTGTTAATTATTTTCACATAATGGCTGCCCTGATATATTTAACCTCCACATTATATCTCAGATAATGGGTCTGTAAAATTGAATTGTGTGAAGAGTGGAGTTCTAAAGCTCATTTGCAGAACATCAAAGAACAAAGAAGAGGAAAAGAATTCTAAATGGGACATTTTGCCCAGCTGGGGCCAAACATTTGTTTCTGTCTGATTTGCATACAGAAAATAAGTGGTGTAGAAGTGGCTTAATACTGTACTGTCTGCTCTTATTATACAACCAATTAGGATTTGTTAATATCAAACCCATTGGAAACAATTTGAGAATTATAGCATGGAAAAATGAAACGGTTAGGAGAGTACCCTTACACAATATAGAGAGAATGAAATTTCCATTTGGGAACAATATGTAAGGGGCAGAGAGAGAGAGACAGAGGAGGGATGCTGGTGAAGTTCCCATTAATTATATACTTTTATGAATTACTTTAATAGTAGACACTAAGTTTTTTAAAGCAGTAAAAGCAAAGAATAACCATAAAAATCAATTTAGATTTTCATCATTCATTTCTGTTACAGCCAATACAAAATTTTCCACTTATATTTATGATAATACTTTCTCAGTAACTTTAAGTTTCAGTGTTAGAACAAACAACGCATTAATTTAGAGTCACCAGCATCCTATGAAGGAAAGCTGAATTTCATAACAACTTAATTCTTCATGATTGTGCTTTGCTATTGCTTTATTGAGCATTTGACAAGAGTAATGATCTGAGTAGCAATGTCAGACACATCTGGACGCAAGTGTATTATCTTCATACCTTTTCAATATGGTTGTTGTTGTTCAGTCCTCAGTCGTGTCCAACTCTTTGCGACGCCATGGACTGCAGCACTTCAGGTTTCCCTGTCCTTCAGGATAGTAAACTGGACCAAAAAAACTCCAACTGAAATCAGTAGACTCTGAATTAGAATCTCCTGATGATGGAGCTTAGACATATGCATGTTTTAAAAGTGTTGCAGGCAATTCCAATGGATTTCTTGTGATCAGATCCTTAGCTTTAATAGGTGAGAGGAGCATGTGGCTCATGGCAGGCTCAAAGCCTCCTTTTTTTTTTTTTTTTTTTGCTTTTAAATGACTCACTTTTTTTTTTTAATTGGAGGATGACTGCTTTACAATGTTGTGGTGGTTTCTGCTGCACAACAACTAGGACCAGCTGTAGTACATATGTATCCCTATAGTACACACGTATCCCTTCCTTTGAGCCTCCCTCCCCTCCACCATCCCACCTGTCTATAGGTCATCAGAGAGCACGGGCTGAGCTTCCGGGGCTATACAGCAGCTTCCCACTGCTGCTGCTGTATTTTACCATATGTAAAATAGTTATCTATTTTACATACAGTAGTGTATATGTATCAAAGTTGACTCTCATGTCTGAATTTGGACAGTAACCTGTGCCTTGGATGAGCTTACAATGACAGCAACTAAATCTTCTTGGCTTTCTTCACTGTTATCACAGGGCGCAATGGAGAGAGTCACTTAATAACTGCTTGTTAAATTTACTTTGCCTTGCTCAGATTTTCATTGTTATAATTATACTGAAGTTAATTTCCTCAAACCCATAAATTTTTCTTCCTTTGAATTGTTCTTAAGTCAGTTCCCATGAGTGGGATTCATGGTTTTGATAGCACCTGGTATATTGTGTCAAGTAGATTTCTAAGATTTGCACCAATTAATAATGTCATAACAATGTGTAAATGTAACAATTTGATTGCAACTTTGGCAGAATTGGTTATTAATATTAAAACACTGTTTTTGTTAACCTAGAAAATAGCATCTCACGTTTTAACATCTTTTATTTTTCCCTTACCATCCAGGTTGAAAACTTGCCATTTTGATTTACATTTCTTTTTCTTTGTGAGTCCTTTGATCATTTATTTATTGATTTCTTAGTATTTTTCTTATCGAATTGAATGATCTTTTTATATAATAAATGTATTATATATATTTATCTGTCTTATTTACTGCCTTTTTTTTTACTGTCTGTTGTTTGCATTTTTCTTTTAGGTTTTTTAAAAAAACTTGTATCAAAGTTTTTTTTCTTATGGAATCAAATGAGTTGGTATTTTTCTAGCATTTTCCCCCTCTGTGCGTTAAAGGCTTCAAACATTATCTCAATTACAACTTTTTCAAAAATCAATTTCTGTAAAGTTTGAAAATATAGTCGAGACACCCTAACGACAGAGTTGGGAATAAAATCATGATACTTTACAAATCAGTCTTGTTTTTTAATGTATCAGACAAGCACCCCTCTTGAATACCCATCATGAGAATAAACCCTATTGGTGGGAAATAAACTGACAAGTTCTCCCTGCCATTGTCTTTCCTCTTATTCTCATTCCTTATGTTCCTTGTGGTTGAGTTGTCCTGTGGCATCAATCCATCATTTTTTTACATGCAAAATGAGGTCTGGAGTTTTGCACTGGACTTTCAAGATCTTTTCTCCCCTCCGTCCATTTCATTCTACATCCATGACCCAATGTCTGATTATTTACTTAACATTTATTGAGCTTCTACTTTGTGCCAGCAAGGTGTTGAAAATAAGCAAAAGCATTCTCTGACTCTAAGAACCTCACAGTGTGATCAGCTTTCTCTTCCTGGAGTATTCTATATATTCTGCTTCTAGAGCCTGTTTAACGTGTTCATTCTATTTGGATAGTCTTAGACTGTGGATATTCCTTCAAAGAACTAACTATTCTTTAAATTTCCCTTTGAAATTTCACTTTTTAAAATAAGCTTTCTCTATTTACAACATCCCTGTTGGAATGAATCACTCTGTTCCAAACATCCCCAGAGAATGATGTTTTTAAAAAATCTCTACTCTGGTATTTGATCTTTATGTGTTTCATGATAGAGTTATTATTGTATGCCTCTGTTTGCTAGATTACGACACTTATAACAATAGTGTTTGGATATTACTCAACTTTGTGTATTTCACTACACGTAGCAAGGCCTGTGCCCATGGGGATATTAAGTAAATATTTGTAGTTTTTTTTCCTTTGTTTCATAGAAAGCTCAAAGTCCCAGATTACAGTCAGCTTCTCCAGTGTAGAATCACAATTTATCATGACTTTGGAATTCTCAAATTTGTATATTCGTTGCAAGATTGTAGAAAGTAGAGCTTCCAGACAGCTCAGATTTAGTATCCAATAGGTGCTCAACAAGTGTTCCTGATTAACAAACTGAAAGAGCATTAAATCCATGCAGAGGACCTGCAAAAATATTAACTACTTTGTCTTTCATATAATTCTGTATTTTTGCTTTAAATTAAATTAAAATTTTTAAATTGAAAAATGGCATAAAGCATCATTTGACTTGTCAACTGAAGCATCATGTCAGTTCTGGGATTGAAAATTTTACATTAGTTCCCTGCAAAGTGTTAATTTACATTGTCTCCTGTTTTCATCATTTGCTAAAAAGGTTTATTTCATAGCTGCCAAGTGGTAAAGAGTTTTTGGCTCTTTCTGTTAAGTATTAATAAAACATCCCATAATACAGATCCCCTTCACCTGGTTCATCTGGGACTTGTTTGGAAGAGATCCATTTATTTCACTTAAAGTTTGTTACATCCTTCCATTTCCGTAACAAATCCCAGGGCACCACCATGGCCCAGAAAGGTTGGTGTTCCTTTGTTTAGAGACTTAAGAAAGATTAGTCTCTGCCGTCAGGGTCAGGATGTGTCAAAAACAGTGTCCCTCTTTTATTTTTACTTGGCGGCTCTAAGAATGAAGACAATCTGATGTTTCTAATGAAAGTGACTTTTTTAAACAACTCATCTCCCACAGCTTGCTTGACAAAATACCAAGGCCAGTTCTAGGGAAATTGGGAAGCTGAAAAAGCTTGTTTTTCCTTCTTGCCCACATTGTTTTCTGAACCGTTTTGCCTTCTCGGCATGCATCACTGATTGTGTAACTTGCTTCTTCCTCCCCGCTGTGCCCTTCCTCCCAGGTCTGCCCTCTCTGACTTTTACCCTAGCATCACCTTCTCTTTGACCTCCGCTTTCCTCAGCTCCTGCTATCTTCACAGGAAGGTAAATAACTAATGTTTCCTCTTCTCTTCCTGTGACCCTGGTACTGCTAAACACCTAGGGTGTATTATGTCATCAGTCTGTCCTCAAAGTAATTCCGTAAAGTAATTCCGTAAAGCTGTTATTATTACCATCCTTTTACAGGTGAAGTAAGCGAGTCTTGGTGAATTTAAAATATTTGCCCAAGGTCACACAACAAGCATAGTAGATGGTAATTTCCACAGGTGGCTGCAACAAGAGCTCTCATCCTGCATGTTCTTTGAAAATGTGACCTTATGACTCTTCCCATTAAGGGGTCAGGTCCTGTGTCTCTTGCCTTTGAATCTGGGTGGATTTATGACTACTTCACTCAATAGAGTGTGGCTGATGTACACGACTTGGCTTCTGCACCTAGAACATGAAAGGCAATGTAACTTTGGCCTTGATCACTGGACCACTTGTACTGGGAGCCCTGAGCTGCCATGTGTGAAGTCTGATTACCCTGAGGCTGCCATATTGTCAAGAAGCCAAATTACACAGAAAGGTCACACGCAGCTGCTCTGCCTGGCAACCCTAGCTTTGACTCGTTTTATCTCTGGTACCAAACTTGTGAATGAAACCATCTAAGACTCCCCCTACCCCCACCCCCGACCCCGCCCGCTGCAGATGGGCTAGCTCATCAGCCAGCTGAGCATCACTGAGTGATCTTAGGCAGTGCTACAAGAAACAACAACAGAAAAAAAAATCACCTAGACGAGCACTTCCCCAAATCCCTAACCCACAGAACCTGAACAAAATGAAAAAGTTGTTGTTTTAGTCATTGAGTGTGGGGGTGATTTGCTGTATAACAAAAGTAACTGAAATAGCTAGAAAGTGGTAGAACCAGAATGTGAACTTCCTAGTTTGTCTCCAGAACTCCTGTACTAAAGCCCCACCCTCTGATGGTGAACAAACCCCCAATAATTTCTGACTTATTTTCTACCAGTATTTGCATGTAATGAGATCTTCGTTTACAGAAAAAGCTGAATTTCTTATGATGAAATTTCTGGCACCACTGGAAGTGTTGATTGGGTTCCTCAAATCAAATCAAGGTAATCATTACACAGGAGAAACATTAGCTTTTGTTGCTGAATACATAATATGATTTACCCTTTACTTCTTGTTCATTAGAAAATAAGTTTCTTGACTTTTGAGGGGAGTGTAACACATCTATAGAAAAAATGCAGAAAAAATTGCAGAATCATATGGTTCAATGTATTGTCATAAAGTGAGCTCTCCACACAGTCATCACCCAGGGCAAGAAATACAATTCCGTCAACCTCTAGAATTCTACCTTGAATCAGCTCATAATCCTTTTTCTCTTTTTCCTCCTCAGAGGTAACTACTATCCTGACTTCTTAAATGTTTTAGCTTAGTTTTGGGTGCTTTTGAACTATACGTAAATAGAATCATACAAAGGATATTGCTTTGAGTCTAGCCTCTTTCATTCAACGTTATATTTGTGAAACTGACTCTTGTTGGGGAAGGCAGTGTAGCTTACTTATTGTTAATGTATATATTAATAGAACTCCATGGAATAACTGTTTCATAATCCAGCCTTTGTGTATCCAGCCTCTATGACACTTAGGTTACAAAAGACATTGTATTTTTTAAAAAGTATTTTCTATTTTTTTTTCTCTTTCTCATTGTATTTTACTTTTTATTTTAAAATTAAGATATAATTAACATATAACATTATATTAGTTTCAGGTATATAACACAGTGATTCAATACATGCATGAATTACAAATGGTCACCAAAATAAGTCTAGCTAACATCATCACCACAAGTATTAATAGCAACAATTTTTGTTTCTTGTGATGAGAAATTTTAAGACCTTCTCTCTTAACAGTTTTCAAATATACAATACAGTATTGTTAACTGTAGGTTTTCCCTGAGAAGTTGCAAATACAGAAGGAACATAACATGTGGGGAATAACCACCAAATGAAGTATAATGCCATCCACTTAGAAATGGCAACCCACTCTAGTATTCTTGCCTGGAAAATTCCATGGATCGAGCCTGGCCGGCTACATACCATGGGGTCGCAAAGAGTCGGCTATGACTGAGCGACTTCACTTTTGCCTCCACAGGCAAATAAGAATAAAGGTATAGGAGCATAGGCAAAGTCTTCACACACTGAAAGGACCTGTTAGAACTCAGGTGGACTCAGACTGGAAGAGGTTGAGATTTCATCTGAAAGGTGTGTGGGGGTAGGAAGTATGGAGAGTGGGAAGGATAGGGACTTGCATCCCTAGGCCTGACTGGGTAGTCCTAGTCTGGCATCCAAGGGTGGATGTGCAGCCTTGGGGAAGGTAGAAGATGGAGGTGGGTGGGCCAGAGGGGAGATAGTCTTCAGTGAAGTCCTCGTGATGGTTGGTACTGTGGTGAGGCAGTGCTGTGGTTCTGTGTGATGAGCAGTCTAAGACCCAGACTAGAAACTGTGGGCCGAGACAATGACTGCCAACTCCCAAACCAGGGGCAGGAGGGCCTGGGAATGGGGCAAAGCGTTCCAGAGTCCTCGTCAAAGTGGCTGCCTGGAACTCTAGGCTAATATAAAGCCAAAATGGCAAGAGAAGAGGAGCTAGGAGGCCCAGAGAGGAAGCTGATGGCCAAATTTTCCCCCAGCTCTGCCAACATCCTTCTTGATTGGTTGGTGGCCAGGTTTTGTAGCCTGCTAACAGTTTGATCATCACTTTTTTGGCTTCAGGCAGGGAAGACATGTAGGTACAATGACAACTTTTGTTGACCCAAAATGTTATCACTGAGATCTCAAATTGGAGAAAGTTAAAAAAAAAAGAGAGAGATTCTTTTTTTTTTTTTTTTAAGTATGGATTTTTTAAAGCCTTTATATTGAATTTGTTACAATATTGCTTCTGTTTTATGTTTTCGTTTTGCAGTCACAGGAATGTAGGATCTTAGCTCCCTGAACAGGGATGGAGCCTGCACCTCCCGCATTTGAAGGCAAATTGTTAACCACTGGACCACCAGGGAAATGCCTAAAAAATGATTCTTGCTTTTCCCTGTTTTTGACTTTTACCTTTTGTGTAAATTGCATTTGAATGAGAAATGGCAGAGAAACAAAACCTACCTGGGAGTCAGGACACACGGGTGTGGTTTTTAGTTGTGCTGTATGTGTGAGAGGATTTTCAGACAAACAAGGAATAGCTCTGGATCATATTGGCTCTTTCTCAATGAGTTATCAGGATGCGAATGTTCGATTGAACTGCTGATGCTGAGTCACCCCTTCAGTCTCACAGCCTGAGGACGACCTGGGGCCCCATCTCCTGGGGACTACAATTGATCACTCCAGCTACTGGTCTCTTCACAAACATCAGAATTCACATTAGCCAAATAATGTGGATTTAAAGATATCTCAGGGGAGATTTGATTCCATTAAGAGTTGTTAAGGCATTGCAGTTCAATAGGATGAGCCGAAGAACTGGAATAACGGGACTATGAACGTAATTGCCTCGCTGCCATTAACTCAATGTGTTCACACTGTGTACTGTCCAGTCTTTCCCCACTCTTCAAATGCAGAAGGAAACACTCTGACTTCCCTCACCAGGATATTCTAGAACATAAAATATGTATTAGATATTTTGTCCAAGAAAAATATAATGCAATACATGTCTCAGGTTGAATGCTACATTTTCATAAGAAATACTTGATCTGTATTTAGATTTCCAAAAATTAGATTGAAAAAGTTCACCCAAATTGTAACAAATACATTTTAAAGTTTTCCACTCACTGAAATGAGTATCCATTTTTAATAAATTTAAATGTAATGCAGAAATAAACAAAGCCCCAAATTCAGTTCTTTGGGAATATTTACCACATTTCAGGTGCTTGGTGGTCATAAGTGGCTGGTGGTTACTGTATTGAAGGATTCAGGTCTAGACCACAGGTATAAATACTGTATATATGCTGGTACAGAAATCCACAGGAGTGAAAACTTCAGCCACGCAAATATATAGAACAGGCTATGTTTTTAGATTATTTTCTGCCATGTAGCTTCGTATTTATCTCCTAACTACCAAAATTATTTCTAATACTAGGTAGACTCTTTCTAATACACTTTACACATTTTCTTGACTTCTTTTTCTAAATTTATTATTTATTAATATTTATTTGGCTGTGCCAGGTCCTTAGTTGCAGCACTCAGGATCTTTAGTTGTGGCATACAAATTCTTAGCTGTGGCACGTGGGATCTAGTTCCCTGACAAGGGCTCAAACCTGGGCGCCCTGCACTGGGAGCTCAGAATCTTAGCCACTGGACCACCAGGGAAGTCCCTTCTTAAGTGAAGAACACTGAACATGATCAAAACGTTACGTGCTGAGCTAAGGCCACAGTTACAAACATCAGTTATGGTGCTGTGCTGTGATTAGTTGCTTAGTCATGTCCAACTCTTTGTGACCCCATGGACTATAGCCCACCAGGCTCCTCTGTCCATGGGGATTCTCCAGGCAAGAATACAGGAGCGGGTTGCCGTGCCCTCCTCCAGGGGTTCTTCCCAACCCAGGGATCAAACCCAGGTCTCCCACATTGCAGGCAGATTCTTTACCATCTGAGCCACCAGGGAAGTCCAAGAATACTGGAGTGAGTATCCTATTCCTTCTCCAGGGGATCTTCCCAACCCAGGAATCAACGGGGGTCTCCTGCATTGCAGGTGAATTCTTTACCAGCTGAACTGCCAGTTATGGTATTGTGTTTTAATTCAGCACTGCCTTCAGGGGTCATTAGACCAGGGGTTGGTAACCTACTGTTGGAGTCCAAATGTGGCCCTCTGTCTACTCTTTAAATCATACCTCCCTGGAAGGTAGCCATGACCACTCGTTTCTGTGTCATCTCTGCCTCCTTTTGTGCCATAGTGGCAGTGTGGAGTAGCTGTGATAGACTCTGGACAACCTGCCAACCCTCATACATTTGCTATCTGGTGTTTATGGAAAAAGTTTGTCAATCCATGGAGTAGACTATACCAACTTACCCAGACTAGAAACTGAGTAGTTTCTCATGTCTGCTTCTTATCATTCTCCGTACTCCACTGTTAGTGAGAAGTTTTCTCTGCATTGCCCTCAGGGTTACTACATATAGCGATTGACTTCCCCACTCCAGTACTCTTGCCTGGAAAATCCCATGGATGGAGGAGCCTGGTAGGCTGCAGTCCATGGGGTCGCTAAGAGTCGGACACGACTGAGAGACTTCACTTTCACTTTTCACTTTCATGCATTGGAGGAGGAAATGGCAACCCACTCCAGTGTTCTTGCCTGGAGAATCCCAGGGATGGGGGAGCCTGGTGGCTGCCGTCTATGGGGTCGCAGAGTCGGACATGACTGAAGCAACTTAGCAGCAGTAGCAGCAGCAACTATGGGTTTAGAAATGAGTAATAACAAAATGTGTTAGGTGGTTTTTATACCAGAAGCAAACCAGCCATGATAGATTCAGTTTTGAGTTTTGTGGCATCTACTTGGCTATGCAGGAGTTTTATCTTTATTTCTAAGTTCTAGACATGTTGGCCTCTGCTCAGTCCTCTTACCTTGTCATCCATGGGCCTTCTACCTCAGTGTGCTCTAAAAGAGTCAGTCACTGATTGTGGACACACTCACTTGCATATTCATGACCTCTGGCATCTATTATGACTTCCCATCTTAGAACACTCTACTGCTGCTGTGTGGTCTCGATGATGCTACTCTATCATTTTTGCCTCTGGAAGACCTTCCCAACCTTTCACTCCCCGCAACTGTCAGAGCCCAGTGATACCGGGACCCTGTAGTGCTGCCCTCCTTGTGACTCCCCGAACATTCATGGTTATTTCAGATGTGATTGTTTTCATGTTGTCTTGTCGTTATCTCTACATATATCTATCTGCCAAAGAAAGTATGAGGTCCTAAAAGGCAGGAATTCCTCAACATGTTTCCTGACACATAGCAGGGAATCAATATCCTTACTGAACTGCCTGAGTAACTAACTACACATAGGAGTCTATCCTGTTTTTATATGTACAAATAAATCACAAATTACGGAATAATTGTTAGGCTATGAAAACCTTAACTCAAGCAGTTTTTAAGATATCTTTCAACTTATGAACCTGTTTAATATAATCCACTAAACTATCAGATTATGCATAACCTATAGCATGTTGGTGGAGTAGGAGGATGGGTGCTCATCTTCTCCCACAAGAACTCCAAAATTACAACTCGTTGATGAAAACTGTTGACAGGAGAATGTTGGATCCCACCAAAAAAGATACCTCATGTCCAGGAGCAAAGGAGAAGCCCCAGAAAGATGGTAGGAGGAGCAAAATTGCATTTAGAATCAAACCCCAGACCCACCAGAGATTTTTGGAGGGCTCAACCAAACCCTATGCACACCAGAAACCAGAGGCCCCACAGAGACTGAGCCAGAGCTATGCCTGAGTGTCTCCTGCAGACGTATGGGTCAGTAGTGGCCTGCTGCAGGGGCAGGGCTCTGGGTGCAGCAGACCTGGGTATGGAATAAAACCTCTTGGAAGAGGTCGCCATTAACCCCACCATAGAGCTGCCAGAACTTACACAGGAGTGGGGAAACAGATTCTTGGAGGGCACAAACAAAATCCATGTGTGCACTAGGACTAGGAGAAAGGAGCAGTGATCCCACAAGAGACTGACCCAGTCTTGCCCGTCAGTGTCCAGGAGTTTCTGGTGGAGGTATGAGTTGGTGGTGGCTTGCTGCAGGGTCAGGGCCACATGGGACATTTTGAAGGAGGTTGCCATTATCTTCATTACCTCCACCATAGTTTGGCCCCAGGTCAAACAACAGGGAGGGAACACAGCCCTCATCAACAGAAAATTGGATTAAAGATTTACTGAGCATGGCCCCACCCATCAGAACAAGATCCAGTTTCTCCCTCCATCATTCTCTCCCATCACGAAGCTTCCATAAGGCTCTTATCCTTCATCAGAGGGCAGACAGAAAACCACAATCACAGAAAACTAACCTAACTGATCACATGGACCACAGCCTTATCTAACTCAGTGAAACTATGAGTCATGCTGTGTAGGGCCACCCAAGACAGATAGGTCATGGTATAGAGTTCTGACAAAATGTGGTCCACTGGAGAAGGGAATGGCAAACCACTTCAGTATTCTTGCCTTGAGAACCCCATGAGAAGTATGAAAAGGCAAAAAGATAGGACATTGAAAGATGAATTCCTCAGGTCAGTAGGCGCTCCAATATGCTACTGGAGATCAGTGGAGAAATAATTCCAAAAGGAAGAGATGGAGCCAAAGCAAAAACAACACCCAGCTGTGGATATGACTGGTGACGGAAGTAAAGTCCGATGCTGTAAAGAGCAATATTGCATAGGGACCTGGAATGTTAGGTCCATGAATCAAGGTAAATTAGAAATGGTCAAACAAGAGATGGAAAGAGTGAACATCAACATTTTAGGAATCAGTGAACTAAAATGGACTGGAACGGGTGAATTTAACTCAGATGACCATTATATCTACTACTGCGGGCAAGAATCCCTTAGAAGAAATGGAGTAGCCATCATAGTCAACAAAAGAGTCCGGAAAATAGTACTTGGATGCAATCTCAAAAATAACAGAATGATCTCTGTTCATTTCCAAGGCAAACCATTCAGTATCACAGTAATCCAAGTCTATTCCCTGACCAGTAATGCTGAAGAAGCTGAAGTTGAACGGTTCTATGAAGACCTACAAGACCTTCTAGAATTAACACCCCCCAAAAGATGTTCTTTACATTATAGGGGATTGGAATGCAAAAGTAGGAGTCAAGAGATACCAGGAATAACAGGAAAATTTGGCCTTGGAGTACAAAAAGAAGCAGGGCAAAGGCTAACAGAGTTTTGCCAAGAGAACGCACTGGTCGTAGCAAACACCCTCTTCCAACAACAGAAGAGAAGACTCTACACATGGACATCACCAGATGGTTGACACTGAAATCAGATTGATTATATTCTTCGCAGCCAAAGATGAAGAAACTCTATATGGTCAGAAAAAACAAGACTGGAAGCTGACTGTGGCTCAGATCATGAACTTCTTATTGCCAAATTCAGACTTAAATTGAAGAAAGTAGGGAAAATCACTAGACCATTCAGGTATGACCTAAATCAAATCCCTTATGATTATACAGTGGAAGTGACAAACAGATTCAAGGAACTAGATCTGATAGACAGAGTACCTGAAGAACTATGGATGGAGGTTCCTGACATTGTACAGGAGATACCAATAAAGACCATCCCCAAGAAAAAGAAATGCAAAGACGCAAAACGGTTGTCTGAGGAGGCCTTACAAATAGCTGAGGAAAGAAGAGAAGCTAAAGGCAATGGAGAAAAGGAAAGATATACCCATTTGAATGCAGAGTTCCAAAGAATACCAAGGAGAGATAAGAAAGCCTTCCTCAGTGATCAATACAAAGAAATAGAGGAAAACAATAGAATGGGAAAGAGTAGAGATCTCTTCAAGAAAATTAGAGATACCAAGGGAACACTTCATGGAAAGATGGGCTCAATGAAGGACAGAAATTGTATGGACCTAGGAGAAGCAGAAGATATTAAGAAGAGGTGACAAGAATATACAGAAGAACTATACAAAAAAGGTGTTCATGACCCAGATATCCATGATGGTGTGATCACTCACCTAGAGCCAGACATCCTAGAATGTGAAGTCAAGTGGACCTTAGGAAACATCAGTATGAACAAAGCTAGTGGAGGTGATGGAATTCCAGTTGAGCTATTTCAAATCCTGAAAGATAATGCTGTAAAAGTGCTGCACTCAATATGCCAGCAAATGTGGAAAACTCAACAGTGGCCACAAGACTGGAACCAGGCAGTTTTCATCCCAATCCCAAAGAAAGGCAATGCCAAGGAATGTTCAAACTAATGCACAGTTTCACTCATCTCACATGGTAGCAAAGTAATGCTGAAAATTCTCCAAGCCAGGCTTCAACAGTTTATGAACCGTGAACTTCCAGATGTCCCAGCTGGATTTAGAAAAGGCAGTGGAACCAGAGATCAAAATTCCAACATCTGTTGGATCATCAGAAAAGCACAAGAGTTACAGAAAAAAATCTACTTCTGCTTTATTGACTACACTAAAGCCTTTGATTGTGTGGATCACAACAAATTATGGAAAATTCTTCAAGAGATGGGAATATCAGACCACCTGACCTGCCTCCTGAGAAATCTGTATGCAGGTCAAGAAGCAACAGTTAGAACTGAACATAGAACAACAGACTATTTCCAAATTGGGAAAGGAGTTAGTCAAGGTTGCATATTGTTACCCTGCTTATTTAACTTATATGCAGAGTTCATCATGCGAAATCCCAGGCTGGATGAAGCACAAGCTGGAATCGAGATTGCTGGGAGAAATATCAGTAAACTCAGATATACAGATAACACCACCCTTATGACAGAAAGTGAAGAAGAACTAAAGAGCCTCTTGATGAAAGTGAAAGAGGAGAATGAAAAAGTTTGCTTAAAACTCAACATTCAGAAAACTAAGATCATAGCATCCAGTCCCATCACTTCATGGCAAATGGATGGGGAAACAATGGAAACCGAGAGACTTTATTTTTCTGGGCTCCAAAATCACTTCAGATTGTGACTGCAGCTATGAAATTAAAAGATACTTGCACTTGGAAGAAAAGCTATGATCAACCTAGAAAGCATATTTAAAATCAGAGGCATTATTTTGCCAACAAAGGTCCATCTAGTCAAAGCTATGATTTTTCCAGTAGTCATGTGTGGATGTGAGAGTTGGACTATAAAGAAAGCTGAGTGCCAAAGAATTGATGCTTTTCAACTGTGCTGTTGGAGAAGACTCCTGAGAGTTCCTTGGACTGCAAGGAGATCCAACCAATCCATCCTAAAGGAAATCAGTCCTGAATATTCATTGGAAGGACTGATGCTGAAGCTGAAACTCCAATACTTTGGCAAGTTGATGCGAAGAACTGACTCACTCGAAGACTCTGATGGTGGGAAAGATTGAAGGTGGGAGGAGAAGTGGACAACAGAGGATGAGATGGTTGGATGGCATCACGGATGTAATGGACATGTGTTTGAGCAGGCTCTGGGAGTTGGTGACGGGCAGGGAAGCCTGGCGTGCTGCAGTCCATGGTGTCACAGACAGTCAGACGTGACTGAGTGACTGCACTGAGCTTAATAGCATGTTAGTGCAAAACTATCACACTTTCTCCTCCACTGTGAAAAGTGAAAGTGAAGCGAAAGTTGCTCACTTGCTCCCCATCCTTGGAATTCTCTGGGCAAGAATATTGGAGTGGGTAGCCATTCCCTTCTTGAAGGGATCATCCTGACCCAGTCATCAAACCTGGGTTTCCCACATTGCAGGCAGATTCTTTACCATCTGAGCCACGAGGGAAGCCCCTCTCCTCCACTATAACAGGTCAGATAGTAATTTGGTAAAGAGATCTGTAACTTAGGAATCTTTTATTCTTTTGGTTGTGTACTGTGTATGTTTAAGTTGCATCAACTTTTGAGAATAAAGCATAGCATATTTAAATGAGGTTCCATTTCCATTACTATTGAAATTAAATCATTTTGGGTCCCCACTTTCCAGTACAGATACTCACAACATTTCCACATTTCCCGTGTCTCCCAGTTTCCTCTTCAGCCTTGAGCCCACGTGTGCAGATTTCTGACAACAACTGATCCTCTCCCATCATCTCTCTCCCACTTCCCTTCCTCCTCCCCTTCCCCTATCATCTTACCTGTGCCCTTCCCCGACTCCCAGAACAAGCACAGAGACACTCAATTTTCACTAAGGAAAAGAACATTTCTCTAAAGGAAACATAACTTGCAGAGCTTCAAAGCTGTCTACATTAGAGACAACTTTATATTTCCAGCCAGACCAGTTTAGCTCTTTTTTAAAATGTTTACTTATTTATTTTTTTGGCTGCATTGGGTCTTGGTTGGGGCACGCCTGGATTGAGAAGTCTTTTGCTGCTCTTCATTGCTCGACTTCTCTCTAGTTGTGGTGTGCGAGCTTCAGAGCATATGCTGCTGCTGCTAAGTCGCTTCAGTCATGTCTGACTCTGTGCGACCCCATAGACAGAAGCTCACCAGGCTCCCCCCGTCCCTGGGATTCTCCAGGCAAGAATACTGGAGTGGGTTGCCATTTCCTTCTCCAATGAATGAAAGTGAAAAGCGAAAGTGAAGTCACTTAGTCGGGTCCGACTCTTAGCGACCCCATGGACTGGAGCCTACCAGGATCCTCCATCCATGGGATTTTCCAGGCAAAAGTACTGGGGTGGGGTGCCATTGCCTTCCTCGTGCATTACCTTCAGAGCATATGGGCTTCACTAATTGTGGTGCTCGGGCTTGGTTGCCCCACAGCATGTGGGATCTTAGTTCTGTGACCAGGAATCGAACCCACATCTCCTGCACTGGAGAGCAGATTCTTAACCACTGGACCACCAGGGAAGTCCCCAGTTTAGCTCGTTGTAGTCACTAGTCTCCAACACCTCTATCTCAGAAGAGAGTCTTTGCTTTTGCTTTACTTTGAAAGCTGAAAGGATTATTTGGATGAATTTTTTTCCCCCAGAATTCAAGGAATAGTCTGTCCACAAAACAGTATGCGAAGAGTATTAAATATTGCTTTTAAATGACAATTTCCCAGCTACCTTAAAGTTGTAAACATCTTTAGGGCTCAGTTTTCACCATGGCATCTCAATTCTGCATGGGAAAGAGCTAAACACTGTGTAACATGTACGTTCCCAGGAGTCTGCCTTCTGGTGGATTGTGAAATTCCCTAGACTATTAGCAGGAGGCATTAGTGGAGGAATATAAACTAATCTCTCCATAAAGTTGTCAAAAAATTCACATTGAATTAAGCTTCTAATAAATACATTTATATCTTGGCATGGAGAAGAAATTCTATCCTCATGGGACAATGAGACTTCAAGGTCCTGAGAAGACGTGTGTTACAAGAACCAGTTGAAATCAAGGAGTTGGCAGAGAGGTTCATTCTCAATGACCAGAGAACACAGTGCCTTCTCTTTGGAAAAGCAGCCTCTGGGTGGCCCTTAGGATACGCTCCAAAGATGTAGTCTTCTCCTCCATCTCTACATATGGTTGAGGATCAAAGTCAGTGCTTTGAGGAAGTTTGTGATCTGAATACCATAGTTTTCTGGTGATAAATAATTCCTTATTTAGATCAGAAACATAATAGAACAAAAAGGTTAGAACTGCTGAGCTCTGTAATCTGACACAAAGGAAAACCTCATTCTTCAAATTGTTGCTCACCAGTCTTTTAGAGGAAGCTTGAAAGATTTTGTTTGCAAAAAGCTGTTGAGGGGTTATAAGGTCATCTCTAGCTACAAAGCTCCTTAGGGTTTTCAAAGTATTTAACCATTCCCTGAAAGCGCCCTTTCCCTGGGAGTGTTCAAAGGCTCCCTAGAAGATTTTTCAATATTTCCTTTTCTCCAGTCAAACTAGGCTCATTGTTTAGAAGAAATGGATTAGGTGAGTGTCTTTGAACTGTATTTTGAAAGGACTATGAAGTCAAGTGGCTTTAAACAGACACAAGTAATTCATAGTGAAAGGAGGGTTTTAAAATGTTGGTTGTCATGATCGGGGAAATATGGTTGAAGTGGAGGTATATTATGTCAGTTAAAAAGCAAACACGTCTTCTTAACAGCTGGATTTCAAGGGTTTTATTCTTCATTTTCCACATACAGCTTGACTCCTGGCCACAGGCCAACCTTGCCTTTTTGAAGTGTTGCTATTTAATTCATGGTCGCACTAATATTCTAACAGCTACATGGACAGAGTAGAGATTTAAAGCTGTATCAGGATTAGGTGGGCTTCCCAGGTAGTACAATGGTAAAGAACTCACCTTCCAATGGAGGAGATGCAAGAGACAGCAGGTTTGGTCTCTGGGTTGGGAAAGTCCCCTAGAGTGGGAAGTGGCAACCTACTCCAGTATTCTTGCCTGGAGAATCCCATGGACAGAGGAGCCAAGTGGGCTACAGTCCATGGGGTTGCAGAGAGTCAGACATGACCGATATGCACGTACCACACAAGTTTAGGCAGGCCAAAAGATCAACAACTATCAAATAATTAACTAGTAAATGTTTATCAAGCACAAACTGGGTACAAAGAAATAGTGTGTTTTGTGGCCTCGTTTTGCTAGCTCAAAGTCTAATTCTATACTTTCCAAAGCATGGTAAAATAAAGATGAGTCTTTCTATAATTAGAGGCAAATTGGACAAATTTTTCACAAACTAGTTTTCCCTGGGTTGTCAGACCAGGGATCAGTTGTATATGCTTGTACCTCTAGAAGGCCAGAGTAACGCCTTTTCTATGAAATGAGATAATTCAGGAAAATTTTGTCCTCTAGTGGACAAAGACTGTCATTTGACATTTCAGTAAGCAATGGATGTTCACCACTGAGCCATCAGCTACTGACGGAGTTCAGGATGGAGACGAATAGGATCTGGCCTTATGTAGTTAAGATGCACATTAAAGGAATGATTTCAGTAAACCTCAAACCCTGTATCTTCCCATATACAGAAAAGCCCTAAAAGCATTTACTTGAGATGTCTGATTTCAAGATCAGCAGTAATCTTTTGATGTTCAACTACATTGCTTTGTGTTGTTTTTTTGGTTGTTTGTTTTATTTTTCCAGCAGAAATTCCTGTGTATCCTGGCTCCTCCCTTAACTCTTTGGATCAGTTCCTCAGAGCTGTCCGAGAGGCTGTTTCCCAGGTTATTGTCCTCAGTAATGTCCCTAAAACATGATTCTCAACTTTCATCTTATGCATTCTTTTCCAGTGTACATTTTTTTCCAGTTTATTGTTGCTCAAATTAGTGTTGTCATATAAAATTTAAAGTCCTAGGTACTAGAAGTTAAAGGAAAATATAAAATTGACAAAGCTAGACTTTCAGTGAATCTCTATCAGGAATTTTAGCATTTGCAGAAAAGAAAAAACCTCTTTTACCTTTTCAAGAAGCTCACAGTTTAATAAATACCTACCTATTCTCAACTTTTTCTGTCCTTCTGAGGAGATCTTACTCCATGTAAATAAATCATGAATGATGCATATACGCATACTCATATATATATATATATACACACACACACACACATATACACACTTATTTATTCTTAGCAGTTGATATGGAGATGAACAGAGCAAGGGAGATCATGGTTTATTTGTAGACTTATCAAGCAAGAGATCATTTGTTCTATCATTTTGTTGAGAAACCTGAAATCTGAATTGCATAAGAGCAGTTAGGTATCTGGAGGCTGAACTAAAAGCAGACCCAAATATCCTGACTTTCAGGTAAGTTTTAGTTTTCTCTGCCACTTCTCATTCAAACCCAATTCACACCAAAGATGAAAGTCAGATGCAAAAAAAAAAGCAAACATAACAGGTGCATACAAAAAGCTGAAAGCTGCCTCTTAATCTGTTTGTCTATTTTCTACTCAAATATCCTTGACAGTTGTACTTTCACATGTTGGACTCAAATGCTTTCTCTGAAGTCTTTACTGTGTTGGAACCAAGTGGGTGTGGGAACTGGAGCTAAGGGTGGGCATTAACCTGGGTGCCAAGTTTTAACTAAAATGGAAATGCCTTGATCAAGCAGACATTTTAGTGTACTAAGTACTCTACTCTGCAATGAATATTTGTTTGGTCAGTCCCAACATGCAACCTAATCACTTTTGATTGATGTTGGTTGAGATTGTTGAATATATTTACTGAACTCCTTGAATGAACACATCATAACATACTATGCCAGAACTGCTAGCAAGAAGGGATTGGGAGAGTGGCTTTAAGATACAATCATTATCCTTAGGAGTTTACAAGATATAAACATATAAGATTTATCTGGGAGACACTGTGAATGAAAAATATCCCTGGTATACAGAGAACTCCTAAATAGTAAATGTAAAAACTGGATTAAGACTCTGAGTTTCCACTGCAAAGGTTATGGGTTTGATTCCTGGTCAAGGAAGTTCCACATGACTTGCTGTGTGGCCAAAAAGAAAAAAAAGGGTAGAAACTATGAAAATCAATTCTCACAATGAGAAATGCAAATGGACAATGAGGAGAATTAACTCCACTAGCAATGGAGTTAAGAGAAATGCACAACCAAACTGTGAGAAAACATTTTTTCTCTAGTCCTATTCTTAACCCTTGGTAGATATGAAAGAAGTTGATAATATCCAATGCTGTCAAGAGTGAGAGGGAGTGCAAAAATATATTAATGGTGGGGTGATGACTAAATATTTTGAAAAAGTAAACTGAAAGTATCTTTAACAATTTAATTTTGCAAAGTAACGTTTAATTCACAATGCTTGCTCCTTGGAAGGAAAGTTATGACCAACCTAGATAGTATATTCAAAAGTAGAGACATTACTTTGTCAACAAAGATTCGTCTAGTCAAGGGTATGGTTTTTCCTGTGGTCGTGTATGGATGTGAGAGCAGGACTGTGAAGAAGGCTGAGCGCCGAAGAATTGATGCTTTGGAACTGTGGTGTTGGAGAAGACTCTTGAGAGTCCCTTGGACTGCAAGGAGATCCAACCAGTCCATTCTGAAGGAGATCAGCCCTTGGATTTCTTTGGAAGGAATGATGCTAAAGCTGAAACTCCAGTATTTTGGCCACCTCATGCGAAGAGTTGATTCATTGGAGAAGACTCTGATGGTGGGAGGGATTGGGGGCAAGAGGAGAAGGGGACGACAGAGGATGAGATGGCTGGATGGCATCACTGACTCGATGAATGTGAGTCTGAGTGAACTCCGGGAGTTGGTGATGGACAGGGAGGCCTGGCGTGCAGGGATTCATGGGGTCGCAAAGAGTCAGACATGACTGAGTGACTGATCTGATCTGAACCTTTAATTCTGTGGTCCTACTCTGGGAATCTATGAAGAAATAAAAGCATATGTACATGATAATATAGATAAATTTATTTACTGTAATATTAGTTATCATGTTAGAATAAAGGGCAGCAGGGGACATGACTGACTAAATGGTGGTACAACCACACAATAAAATTGTATGCAACTATTAGAAAGAATGAATTGAATCTGTATATTTGGTTGTGTAAAAAATGTTACAGAATGAAGTATATAATAAATAGAAAAATACCCTCATATTTTAGAGTATGTGTTTATATGTTTTGTAGGAACATTGGAACAGGTGTGGACATGATATGATGGAGGAAGAAAGAATGACACTTGCTGTCAGTCTTTGCTCGAGGGCAAAAATGACTTGATATTGACTCAACCAATGAGCAACCGCTGAAGCTTTTAATGTGAATAAGGCTGTGGGAGGCCCTGGGGAAAATACAGATATATGAGATGTAGTTACTGACCTCCAAATACATTTGAATCTAGTTAGGATGAAAATGAACACATATAAAACAACATGAAAGCAGAAGAGTATGTAATTATGTGCTAGGTTATATAGTATGGGCTACAGGTGCAATGGTAATTCAGAGGAAAGGTTGATCCAGGAGAATGGAGGTGGGGGGAGCGGCAGAGGGGAGCTTATGGTGAAAAGGGATTCGGGTTGCGTCTAGAGACAGACCACTGCTTGCATTCTTTTTGTTTCTCTTTTTTTCCTCTGCCTTTATTCATCTTGGTAAAGAACTTGCCTGCCAATGCAGGAAACATAAGAAACACGGGTTCGATCCTTGGGTCAGGAAAATCCCCTGGAGGAGGGCATGGCAACCCACTCCAGTATTCTTGCCTGGAGAATCTCCACAGACAGAGGAGCCTGGCAGGCTACAGTCCACAGGGTCACAAAGGGTTGGACATGACTGACACAACTTAGCATGCAAAATTATCATTATTCACCTTAGACTTTCACTGGTATCTATCTGAGCTCCTTATTTGCCCTTGACTTCATCATTGTTAATACTAGCTTAGGATTTTGAGCTCTGAGTAACTTGGATGCCAGGTAATTTTCAAGGGTGCCTTTGAACATTTTTTCCAGTCTCAGTCCCTTGGAATAAACATTAGATGGACTTTATTCAAACTACCCAAATTCAGCCAGTCTCCATCTTTACTGATATAGGTTAACATGACAAGTACAATAGGGTTCAGTTATCATGGCTCATCTCTAATTGGAAATCCAGGTTAGGACCCCAAAGGCTTATTTAATTCCTGCCTCTTACACTGTTAAAATCAGGGAGGGTGAACCATACTAGTTGAGTTTTGCCATTCTACACTGAGTTCATTATGATTATACAGACCCAGCCTCAATTAAGTAATTTTTTATGCAGTGGGAGGGGGTCATTTTGTGAGTAAATTTGAATGTCTGTATAGACCAGCATTATTGTTAATCACATCCACACTTACATGTATTTATATGCATACTCACAAGTACAAAGATGCAGTTTCAAACTTAATTAAAAACAGAAAGCAACCTAAAGTGTGCAAGTATTTCCCCTGACTTCAGCATGATCTACCACTTTGACAAAATTTCATAAATCTCCCGCAATAGAAAATTCCACCGCACAAAACCATTTTATGCAGCAATATAGGTACTTAAAATATTCAACAACTTTCATCATGTTTTGCCTCTTGGTACATGGGATTTTTATGTATTTAATAGTTACATATGCTATATATTTTAAACAGTATTTTTTACTAATGTTCCCCCAAAGTACATTTTTCTGAAACTCTAACATCTGTGTTTTGTTGTTGCCACACATGATGATAATCTTAAATCGAGCGCATCCAACCACAGAAGGTAGATTAGTTGACGATTTTTTTTTTCTTTTTTTTAAGGTGACTGGAACCAGTGAGGTCGGCATCAAAAGTTACCCAGTCCTGGTGACAGAAATGCCTCCCCCCTCACTCTCGGCAGAGCAATTCCGATCTGGCGTCTGAGCAGCTCCTGCTGCTGCCAGGCCTGTAGCGGGTACACAGAAATCTAGAGAGGAACCGTGGGGAATGTTCGTTTGTTATTTATTTATAAACTCACCGGGCCACATCATGTAAAATTAAGACCTTTAATGGGCTCCTGCCTCAGTTGCTTGAAGGACGGGCTTTCACCAGCCAAGACCACCCACCGCTTCCAGGCAGCGAGGCTGCGCACGTTTGCTTGGGCTGCGAGCTTTGCAGAGTCTACCTGCTGAAGTCTTCCCTCTGCTCTGACGGTCAGCAAAGGTCTGTCCCATCAGAGAGAACGTTCTGGAAGAGGAGTCGGAGGCTTTTGTGGCTGAAGAGATGAGTGACTACTTTGGAGCGTAAATTCCTTTCTGTATCTGGTTAAAGAAGAGATTTACTTCAACATTCATTTATTATAAATTGAGGGAGGGGGTGGCTTCTCCCACGAGCCGGCATCCAGAGGGTCCCTTTCCTGTAAGAGTTCATAAATAATCAACGGTGATGATGAAAAGATTTTGTACGCATTATCTTTTCCTGTCACAAAAATTCCCTCATGCTTCTGAGGGAAGACCAATAGAGTTTGCAGACAAAGATTCGGGAATCAAAATGGGCTTATGAATACAGAGTGGATAGAAGTGTTTGGGGACTTTGGAGAAAGACCTCACCTGCCATCCACCTACCTCACTGTTCCCACTTCAGCTACAATTTCAGTCTAATTTTAAAGCATTATTCAAATGCAGAAATGACTCACAACACCTTGAGTCGTTCAACACACAGTACTGCACGTGGTAGATACACAGTCTCCTAAGAGGTCATGGTCTAATGGAAGAGGGAAGCAAGTGACAGAAAATGAAAAGCCAACTTAAAGTATTACAATAAGCCGAGGTGGGCTCTGAGTGCTAGGGAAATTCAGCGGAAGGAGGAATTAATACTGCCTGAAGAAATTGGGAAAGCATTCATACAAGATGTGACATTTGAGCCTGAAGAATGGATAGGCATTTTCCAAGATGAGAAGAGAAAACAATTCCAGGTAATTTTTTAGGGAACAGCATGGACCCAGGTATAATAGCGACTTGCATTTGAAGGCCTGCCAGATGCCATCGCCGTGTGTAGTGCTCTGCACACCAGGCAGTACGCATTAGACATGCTGTCCAGCCCCCTTCCTATAAGAGAGACGCATGATCACTGTTGTTTATGTGGGAACACAGAGGAGGCCCTGAGAGGTTCAACAACTCACCAAATTTGTGATTCAAACAGGTCTATCTGCCCCCAAGCCCATGCCCTTTCTTTGACCTGGCGGTGTTCTCCACTGCCTTTTTGCACAGCTGCGAGAGAATATGATTTGGTTAGGGGGAAGAGTGAAATCTAAGATGACTGTCATGTGGGAGTCAGGGGAGGGAGGGGGCTAAGCGAGGTCAGGTTGTGGCTGGGTTGTGATGAGCCTTGATGCTGCAGGAAGTTTGAGCTTAATCCTGTAGGCCGGTGAAAAGCCTGTCACTGAAGGTTTGTGTGTGTGTGTGTGTGTGTGTGTGTGTGTGTGTATGGTGACCATGTGGCCAGTGAACTGCAGAGGAAGGTGGTAGTGGTGGGTTGAGGGGGAAGGGCGTCCAGTCCATCTATGACATATGCATCCTCAGTCGCTTCAGTTGTGTCCGATTCTTGGTGACCCTATGGACTATAGCCCACCAGGCTTCTCTGTCCATGGGATTTTCCAGGCAAGAATATTGGAGTAGGGTGCTATGCCTTTCTCCAGGGAACCTTCCCCACCCAGGGAGCAAACCCATGTCTCCTGTGTCTCCTGCATTGCAGATGGATTCTTTACCACTGAGCCACCAGGGAAGCCCATCTAGGACATATAACACAGGCCTAAATGTAGGCCTTTCATTAACAGCAATGGAAAGAGTTGACTGACTCAGTATGTAAGCATATTTAGACTTTGGAGGTACACAGACTTGCAGCTTATCAGCTATGAGGCCTTTTATGCAAATTATTTGACTTCCTTCATGTCACAATGCAGGCTTCAGTCTCCTTATATAGCAAAAGGAGATAATAACATCTTCTCTATCAGAATGTTGTAAAGATTAAATAAAGTAATAATCCAGGTGATGCACTTGCCCAGTGCCTGGCTCATTGCACATTCCTGATTACAGATGAGTGTTACTCTACGAACACACTGAAGAGCTACTTTATCAGACTATTCATGAGTTACCTACAAAAGCCCTGAATCTTTCGTAGGTGGGACTTCGAACACTCTGATGTGTGCAGTGGGGTGGCAGGTAGAATGGAGAAGTCTAGAGTGTTTTCCTAGAGTGAGAACTGGGCCTGGGATCTGTGCAGTGGTGCCCAGAGTGGGATGGGAAAGAGGAAATCAAAAGAAACCCGAGGGCAATAGTCCTTCCCTAAGGGCGCTTGAGACGATCTCAGTGCCCAGGTGAATATTTATGTTGCAATACTGTTACATTTATTTTAATGGTAATAATAAAATCTGCCTTTTTTTTCTCCATTCACTATGATGGTGACTCCATCTATATATGTATGAATCCTGCAGCCACAAAATTAAAAGATGCTTGCTCCTGGGAAGAAAAGGTATGACCATCCTAGACAGAGTATTAAAAAGCAGAGACATCACTTTGCTGACAAAGGTCCATATAGTCAAAGCTGTGGTTTTTCCAGTAGTCATGTACATAGATGTGAGAGTCAAACCATAAAGAAGGCTGAATGCCGAATAATTGATGCTTTTGAACTGTGGTGCTGGAAAAGACTCTTGAGAGTCCCTTGGACTGCAAGGATATGAAATCAGTCAATCCTAAAGGAAATCAACCCTGAATATTGATTAGAAGGACTGATACTGAAGTTGAAGCTCCAGTACTTTGGCTGCCTGATGCAAAGAGTCAAGTCATTGGAAAAGACCCTGATGCTAGGAAAGATTGAAGGCAAGAAGAAAAGCGGGTGACAGAGGATGAGGTGATTGGATGCCATCACTGACTCAATGGACATGAGTTTGAGCAAGCTCAAGGAGATAGTGAAGGACAGGGAAGGCCGGCAGGTTGCAGTTCATGGGGTCACAAAGAGTCAGACACGACTTTGTGATTGGACAACAACTATAAAGTGGATCTATTTAAAGATAAATACTAAAGTGAATAAGAACGCAAGTACTATGTGGACATAGCAGAAATTGCGGATATGGACTGAAGTTGGGGACACGCGGCTGTAATGGACATGGCCTTCTCCAGGGCAGGGACCTGTTTGTTTCACCAAACCATATGCCCTGCTGGTACCCTGGGAGCACTTGTATTGAGTTTTAGCATCAAGCCTGGTGTACTCTTGTCATCTCTGAGATCATCTCTTGCTCTTTGTGTCCTGAAATAGGGGAATTTCTGCTAACAGTGTGAATTCTAAACTCTTGGAGTGCTTGATATGTACTTGCTGACTTTACATTGAATTCATGAAGGAGGCAGGTGATGCTCTGAATGATATTCAGCAAGGAGTATGAGAAATGATTAGTAGCACAGGTTTCTTTTTTATTTTATCTTATTTGTGTGTGTGTTCACCTAATTTTTTTATTGGAATATAATTATAAAATTGTGTTAGTTTCGGCTATACAACAAAGTGAATCAGTTATATGTATACATATACATATCCCCTCCATCTTCAGCCTCCCTCCCACTGACTTCCGCCCTTCTTGGTCATCACAGAGCACTGAGCTGAGCCTCCTGTGCTATACAACAGCTTCCTACCAGCTATCTATTGGCTGGTGTATACAAGCCAATCCTAATCTTCCAATTCATCCCACCCTCCCCTTCCCCACTGGGGAGCATAGGTTTAGAGTCACACCAACGTGAAAGTGGAGAGTGAAAAGGTTGGCTTAAAGTTCAGCATTCAGAAAACGAAGATCATGGCATCTGGTCCCATCACTACATGGGAAATAGATGGAGAAACAGTGGAAACAGTGTCAGACTTTATTTTTCTGGGCTCCAAAATCACTGCAGATGGTGACTGCAGCCATGAAATTAAAAGACACTTACTCCTTGGAAGGAAAGTTATGACCAACCTAGATAGCATATTCAAAAGCAGAGACATCACTTTGGCAACAAAGGTTCGCCTAGTCAAGGCTATGGTCTTTCCTGTGGTCATGTATGGATGTGAGAGCTGAACTGTGAAGAAGGCTGAGCGCCGAAGAATTGATGCTTTTGAACTGTGGTGTTGGAGAAGACTCTTGAGATTCCCTTGGACTGCAAGGAGATCCAACCAGTCCATTCTGAAGGAGATTAGCCCTGGGATTTCTTTGGAAGAAATGATGCTAAAGCTGAAACTCCAGTATTTTGGCCACCTCATGCGAAGGGTTGACTCACTGGAGAAGACTCTGATGCTGGGAGGGATTGGGGGCAGGAGGAGAAGGGGATGACAGAGGATGAGATGGCTGGATGGCATCACTGACTCGATGGATGTGAGTCTGAGTGACCTCCGGGAGTTGGTGATGGACAGGGAGGCCTGGCATGCTGCAGTTCATGGGGTCGCGAAGAGTCGGACACGACTGAGCGACTGATCTGATCTGATCTGAACCTGAGTTCAAGTCCCTGGCCCACCTGTGAATAGTCACCTAATCTAGGATGATTCACTTAACCACTCGGAGTCTCAGGTTCCTCTTGTGTAAAGTAGCAATCTGATAATAGAAGTACTGACGTCATAAGGCTGTTTTAAACACTGTATAATACAAATGATGCAAAGTACTTTGGAAAGGGCTTGTCAGAAATATTTAATACATATTTATTAGCATATTAATAGCATGCTAGTTATGATCACTGATAGGTCGTGGGTGTTGTAGATCCAGTGCACAGTCTCATGTCTGTTTTGGGGAGAGGGCATGGTTTACATAGGGGTCTATGAGATGGCACTGAACATTTGCTGAATAAACGGATGAATGAATAAGGCTTAGAAGAAGTGAAGTGAGCTGAATTTGCACAATTTGAAGACATTTTGGCATATATGCTTTAAAAAGCGTTATAGTCAAGATGGGCTTCCCTTGTGACTCAGACAGTAAAGAATCTGCCTGCAATGCAGGAGACCCAGGTTCAATATCTGGGTCAGGAAGATCCCTTGGAGGAGGAAATGGCAACCAACTCCAGTATTCTTGCCTGGGAAATCCCATGGACAGAGGAGCCTGATGGGCTACTCTTGCAAAGAGTCGGACACCACGGAACGGCTGCACTTTCATTGTCATGTTCAAGAGCTTGTGTTCACCAAGGCAAAAATCAATGGTCACCCTTACACACATCAGCCAACATCACCTTTGCCTTTTACATTACTGGAGATATCTCAGGTGAAACCAGGAGAGGTGAGGATCCTTATTAAAAAAAAAATCACTTGGGGCACTACAGGATTTGATAATTAAAGCTCTCATGATATTATAACTCCAGAGTCTGAGAGGCTGAATTATTGGACTCACTGAAGAAATGCAATAATGTCCTCTAAATATCTTGCCTCAAGAATCACACTGCTCATAGAATTTGAAGTGTTTTTTGACCAAGATGATCTGAGGTTTTGCTCAGCTTGACTAACCTTTGGACAGGCTGCTTCTTGGCACTAGGTCCCTGACTTCCCTTTTCTTGTAGCATTTACTTTAGAAAACTTGTAAAGTCTTTCTCTTCTCCCTGGAGACATACATCTTCTACAACCCAGAAAAGCCCTTATCAAGGACTTAAGATCTATCCCTTGGAAATGTAATCACCGAGGGAGATAGCACCTCTATCTCCAGTCTCTATGAGAAGGTGGATGTCTAACTTCAGTAAGGGCCAATTAGCAAATGCAGATGGCCTAATCATTGACCAGCCTCCCCTCTAAAAGTCCTCCAGTACTTTTCTTTTAAATATTTATGTGTTTATTTATTTGTTTGTGCTGGGTCCTAGTTGCAGCATGTGGAATCTAGCTCCCTGACCAGGGTTCAAGCCCAGGCACCCTGCACTGGGAGTGCAGTCTTATCCACTGGACCACCAGGGAAGTTGCTCCTCCAGTACTTTTCTATTAGTCCAGTTCAGGGTTCAAAAACTCCTCCCACATTTTGTTTCAGTTGGAGTTGAGTTCAATTTTTCTCCTATTGTAATACTCTTGAATAAAGTCATCCTTGCAATTTATAACAAGGGCTGGTACAATTTTTTATTATAATTTCATGAATTAAATGGGGGAGGTGAAGACTCACCCTGTAAATTTACTGGCTGTCATTCAAGTTGGCATGATACTGACCACAATCAATCAGGTAGATCTAACAATGCCCTAAGTTTTCTAATGCTGAAGTTCATGGTGTATTATGAATAGAGTGTGGATTGCTTGGTCTTAAGCTACACTGAATATAATGGTGACAGACTTTGGGCTGAAGCCCTGGCACTGGGAGTGCAGCTGATACAGAATTAATGCTGCTTAACTTCTCCAGTGAGGGCTCAACTAATATGCTGATTTTTAAAAAGCATGCTGCTCTAAAAGAGTTAAATTGAAACTTGAATTGTCTGACCTGAAACTAAAGGCAGGAAGTTTTGGGTGTCTTTGCCCAGTTGAGATCAGGGAATTCTGGAAAGCAGTTAGATAACAAATTTTACTAATTTGTTTTATCATATTATTCAGTTCCAACTGCCTGCTGAAATAAGTTTCTTACTGAGTTACAGTTGACATAAAACATTACATTAGTTTTGGGAGAATATCGTATTATTCTGGATCCAGGCCGGAGGCAAGGAGGGGGAGGGATGGATTCTTTGTTGACCATAGGAACCCTGAGAGCACATAGAAAGTGTACTGCCTGGGACCAGGCAGTATGGTATGTACCTGATAAAGAGAACCATTTCAGCAGGATAGCGAGATCTAACTTCCAGCCTTGTTGTTTACTTGGCTGGCCTCTGAGCCAGTGTTGATCAGCACACCCCACGTGGGCCATGCCCACTGACCTGAATTCTGTTGGTAGAATGGAATTCAGCTGCCAGGCACAGTCTTTCCTTTGCTCTTTTTGTTCCTTTCTTGTCATCCTCAGCAGTCCCACTTCTATAACACATACCTCTGTCTTCTTTTCCCTTAGACTCTGGTGATCTTTAGTTGTCACATTGAAAAACAGCTGATCTGTGCATTATCAGTTGGCCATCCCTGCTGAGAAAGAATTCACCAATTTTAGGCTCCATGGTCAGTTCTCTCCTTTTATGGACAGGCAGGCTTGGTTGCAGTTCTGCAGATCTAGTTGAAATGCTTCACACCCTGGGCATGGTGAGAAGGGAATTCTTTGTGACAGCTTGAAAGCAGGGCTTGAACTGGCCCTTACAGTGTTTCAACATTTTGTGGCACTTTCTCAGTTCAGATCAAATGATGGTTGTTAGATGTCTTCAACTTGATAACTACATGGTTAAAAGAAAAAGAAATGAGTCAGTGCTTTCATAAAATACAATTTCACCAGTGAATGCTGATTTTTTTTTTTTAAGTATGATGGATACTCTTAGTTCAAAGTGCTGCTGCTACTGCTGCTAAGTCGCTTCAATCGTGTCCGACTCTGTGCGACCTCATAGACGGCAGCCCACCGGCTCCCTTGTCCCTGGGATTCTCCAGGCAAGAACACTGGAGTGGGTTGCCATTTCCTTCTCCAGTGCATGAAAGTGAAAAGTGAAAGTGAAGTCTCTCAGTTGTGTCCGACTCTTAGCGACCCCATGGACTGCAGCCTACCAGGCTCCTCCATCCATGGGATTTTCCAGGCAAGAGTACTGGAGTGGGGTGCCATTGCCTTCTCCAAAGTAATTACTAGTGATGAGTGAATAGTTTCAGGCAAGGTCACCTTCCTTTGGGGGACTGCAGGGGTCTATGAGATGGATTATTTCACTACTGCTGACCAAACAATTGCAGACAGACTGGAAATTATATTTCTAGGAGAGGATGAGACTGCAATTAGGTTGGATATTAAGTTTCAGTTTGGTGATGTGGGCTTAGTATGAGTGACTCCAGTGAAAGCCTCTTGTGTTTTTTAACAATTCCCCCCTTCTGATCAGACTCTCAGCTTAACTAGGAGATGTGATCAAAATTTAACATTAGTAACACTTGGAGCAAACTCTGCCTATACTGATGAAGCCACAATTGAGGAATGCATAACTGCATGTTTCTATTAGAGGCAAATGGTAATTCCATGAATAGAGCTGTTGAGAATTAGAAGTTTGATGGGCTGTCGGCTGTCTCAGTCAGTGTCCGATGCTCAAGTGGAAAACAGTTATAGTCTTTGGTTATGATGTGATCAGTGCCCACTTCTTCAGCCTTATTGGTCAGTGTTCCCCTCCTTGAATCCACCTTCTTCTCTGTTTAATCTAAGTGAACACCATCTCCCCTGGGGTCCCTCCTATATGTTCCCAGAGGACCCTGTAAGTGAGTCTATGTTAGCACTGAGAGCACCATATTGCAATTATATATGTACTCTCCTGTCTTTACGGTGAGGTAAAAACTGTGGACTTTTAACTCTCTTGAGAGCAGGAGTTTGTATCTTATTTATCTTTAAGTCCTCAGAAACTAGCACCATCCCTGTTTCAAGGTTAGCACTGAGTGAATCCATTTTTTAAGGATTAATGGATATGATTATTTTTAGTTCAACAACAGATTTGCATAAAGGCTTTAGTAATATTTTGGACATCTAATGAACAAGTATTCAAAATTAAAATATTTTTATCATAACTTTTTTAAAGCGCTAACATACAAGTGAGGCAATGACATAGCAGAATTTCTAAGTTCAGTGTCCTTATCTGTAAAACAAACATACAAATAGACAAGCAAATAAACAAGAAGGATACTAGGACAATACTAAAAAAAAAAAGAAAAAAGAAACAAAATTATGGCCTTAAATGTTCAGCACTTTGCTCCTGCCAATCTGGCTATTCAAGTACAAAGTCTTTCACTGTTCCCTCACCTCCTCAGTCTCCAGTCTCCTTAAGGAAGTGACAGGACTCCAGAGGAGAGTGGGAAAGCGGTGAGAATTTACATAGCTGCACTCCTGTTCTTTCATCCCTGGAGAAGGAAATGCAACCCAGTCAAGTATTCTTACCTGGACAGTCCCACAGACAGAGGAGCCTGGCAGGCTACAGTCCATGGGGTAGCAAAGAGTTGAACACAACTGAGCAAATAACTCTTTAATTACCACTGTTCAATATAGGTTGGAGACCAGTATCAGTGCATGAGACTCTTTTATCCTTCTCCTGGCTTGTCCTAAAGAGTAAGAGAAGGGTTGACAAGTTGGAGAGTCTCATGGGAGAAGGAAGAACTGACTTCTCTTATTTACATTACTGGAAAACAATAATGGATGAAGATGGAGCAGAAAATTTATGTCTCCATTTTGACCGTTACTCTATTTTTTTTTTCTCTAAAACTTTCTACTGTGTATAGATCTGATTTTTTTAAGAAGGAAGGATTTACTCCACTAAACAGATTCCATTTCTCAGGCAAGTGCAGGCATTGCTGTTAAATCTTAATTTTCTGAAAAGATCTTAAGGAGTTATAATATAATTTAGGCATGCTTTTCTGATGAAACTGCTTAACCCAGCCTAAATGTCCAATCTCAGAACCATGAGCAAATAAATAGCTATAGTTTTAAGTCAGTTGGATTTGTTGTAGTTTCTTATCCAGCAATAGCTAGCCAATACACTGTATTTTCAGTAAATTCCATAATCAATAAAAAGAAGAAAAAGTACGTGGAAACTAGTAGTCATTTAATAAATGTTTGTTGAATAAATAATTGCCTGAGTGAACAAATGAGTGAATAAATGCAAGAAACAGAGTCATATTTTTTTCTTAGTCAATTTCAGGTTTAACAAAGCTCATTTTGGTACCTGGAATGTTGGTTTTCTTCTCCACTGCTGTGTCACCCGATACATACCTCTCTAATAACAGCAGTTACACTGAGTTGTAGACAGTCATGTGTGTGTTTCATTAGATTATGTGCAATTTGAGACCCTGGACAGTTTACTCATTAACTCCATATCCTTAATTCACATATGCTCAATGCACCCAAAATGTTGACTCTTTGGGATTTTAAAATTGTATATGAAGTTTTGACTTCTGAAAACTTCATGACAGCCCTATCAGTATCAGTGGTTCTAAACCATGGCTGAAAATTAAAATAATTTGAAAGGTTTGAAAAAAGCCTCAGTGTCCAGCTTTAGGCCAACTCAGCCTCTCTAGGAGGTAGGACTATGCAATGCTGATGTGCAGCTCATGTGACAACCTGAGTTCAAATGTCCTCAAATCTTATCAGTATTAGCACTGGGAAATGACCCTCTCCAGCAACGAGAACCTATTAAGAAACAATTTGAAATCACTAAATATTTTAATTTTCAAAGTTAAAATATGAGTAATAACTGAAGTGCTAAATATTATGTTATGATGTGAATGCATGAATGTGTGTAAAGGGTACAGGGCAATTCATAAAATCTTATTATTGGTTATTTGGCATGGAATTGTCTCTTTTAATTTTTCCTTTATTTTTTAAAATTAAAACTATAAAATACTTCTTTTGATTTAAATTTTTTCAGACAAACACCAATTTAAGTTTTCCATTTTATTTTCAGTCAAGTGTTTTAAGATATTTTAATGTTTACTCCTTAGTGTTGATTTTGAACATTGGTTCAAAAATTGGTTCATTTGAAAAAGTTTTCACTCAACAATAGCTCATTTAGAACAAATCCCTCAAGATTGCCTCTCACATGAATATTTATACGCTAAGATCTCAATTTGACAACATTAAGCTTTGTATTCTTATTTCTTAAACAACCAAAACATACTTATTGATTGATTTTAATGCCCTTTCTTTTCTCCATTTGAATACACTATGATTAAAAGTTCACAGCCTTGGTTACATTACATAATTTGAGAAATAATCAACAGTGTCCCTGGTGATTAAATATTCAAGTTTGCAATTATTTTGTAACTTTTGTTCTGCTCTTCGCTCACTCTAAAAATTATCATAAAATTTTGAAAGATGTCCTCAGTGTAGAATATGTCCATAAAATATTAAATATTCAATTTTCCTCTATCATGGCTTGAAAAATTCATAATTACATGATGATCCACATAATAACTCATTCTGAAAAGTCATATATGGCACTCCCTCTGTGACTGAGTTAATAATTTACTGCTGTGTGGGATTTTCACTCTGCACTGTTAGTCTTGGGAACATTTATTAAGCAAATGTTCATTTGCAAAGATCAGGATGTGAATGAAGAGGGTAAGAATTTAATGAGGAGTGACAGACAGGTGAACTGATTCCATATAGAACTTTAGTCCAAGGGAAAGCAAAGAGCTTTATCTTTCATTGCCTCGATAGACACCTGAAATGAAATATAGGAGACAGAGGGCAGGAGGAAAAAAATGACGCTCTCCTGCAGGGGCCAACGGGGGGATAAATCAGGGGAAGCGAGGAATACAATTCAGGCCATTTGAAAAGATGCCATGGGATGCGATGTTCTGAGCTTATATAGAAGAGGGGATGCTGACTTTTTATTTTAAAAGCACCAAACGCTGCCAAAGAGAATATTTCACATCTTCTCTTTTTTCTTTTCGTATTCCAAATTTTTATTGACAATAGCTTGAGTGACCAAATTATGCAACTGAATGATAAGTAGACAGAAAGAAGCTTCCCCCAGACTGGTTATTTTAGGGCTTAGGATTGCTTACAGAGACTTTTTGGGGAAACCATGTTACTTAAATAAAGGCCTAAAATTTTTATAATAACACCTAGGAATACACCTTAGAAATGAATAATCCATATTTTTTTTAATCCATATTTTTTTTAATCCATATTTTTTATGTGGGCCAGTTCTGTAGAGATATAAGCAATGTGAATAATTTGATTCATTAAATAATTGTATCTCTTGGAACCCGTAACTTCACCTTTCCATGTTGTCTCGGGCAGATTTTGGGTTATTCACAACAGTGATGCTTTACCAGGGGGAGTCATCAGATGGAACCAAGAAGAAAAATGGCCCGGCTACCTTATTATTACATTAATTTCTGATGATACACACCATGGTTTGAGAGAAGGGATGAAGAATGCATACAGAGGTCAATTTTCTGCCATCTTAAATTCTATTTTGGGCTTCCCTTGTGGTTCAGCTGGTAAAGAATCCACCTGCAATGCAGGAGACCTGGGTTTGATCCCTGGGTTGGGAAGATTCCCCTGGAGAAGGGAAAGGCTACCCACTCTAGTATTCTGGTCTAGAGAATTCCATGGACTGTATAGGTCTGTTTGGGATATGGTGAGGGCTAAGTAAATACATAAATGAAAAAGTTAAAATAAACTGACTACAAAAAATAAGAACACACATGGATTTGAAATTTGTGGAAGATTTATCTGCAGTCACCATTTCTCATATCATCATGCTTCAGTTTTTTCATCTATAATGATAAGGTATGAAAACCAGAGGCCACCACTGAGGAGGATATAAAGAGAGAATCAAGTTTTGTTGATTGGAGGAGATAGATTTAATTTGCTTTGTCTCCCCTTCAAAGTAGAGGTTACATTTGCCACCTTTGAAAGTGTTGAACTTTGCTTCAGTCCTGTGTTCCTGAAAAATAATGGAGGTGAAGATATATATCGGTATATAAAGACCCTGGTTCAAATCTTGGCTTGCCTTTGGTTGACTGTGTGGCCTTAGACATCTCATAACAACTCTGGTGATTTCCTCACGTGGGAAAATGTGTATCGTAGATTAGAAAATCTTTTCAGAGCTCCTACAACTCTAAAATTCCATGGATAGAGAATGATGCTAATGTTTCCTTATAGATTGATAGAGACAATTCTAAAATCCTTTTTTTTTTTTCCACCTCATTTATTTTGGGGGGAACATGTATTGATAGCCCTTTAGGTTTAATGTTTTGACTTAAATTTTTTATCCAGATGAAGAGGCTATGGATTCCTGAATTTCAGCATTTATTCTGAAAGCAAGCCAGAAATACTTGTGCTGAAAAGTATTCTTTGAACTTCAGTTTTATTACCTGGAGATGTTTGACACTTTGACCAATAATAAATACCGGAGAATTCTTTCATGTGCAGTCCCCCAGGGTTGTATTTAAAAAAAAAAAAAAAAAAACTTTTCTACTGAAGAATATCTGATTAACAATGTTGTGATAATTTCAGGTGGACAGCAAAGGGACTCGGCCGTATGTATACATGTATCCATTTTCGCCTAAACGCTCCTTCCATCTAGACTGCCACATAGCATTGAGCAGAGTTGCCTGTGTTATACAATAAGACCTTGCTGATTATCTATTTGAAATATAGCCGTGTTAGGGAGTTTGGGATTGTAGGGCTTTAGATTTAGATAAGGGCCTGGGTGAAATGCCAAGATGTCTTGCTTTCAAATTTCCAGCCACTTGGAAGAAATGTGTCTCCAGTGTCCTCCTCTTCATGGAGATGCACGTAGAAGTTGTTCTTAACTTGTGTTCAGTGAGGAATTACTAGAATAAAATCTTTTTAAAGATTTTTTTAAAAATCTTTAAAAAAAATCACTAAAAAAAATCTTTTTTTAAGATACAAAGAAATGCTTGGGTTCTGGTTTTAACTTAGGCCCAGCTATTAAAACCAGGTTCTTCCCATTTTATAAATAGAGAATAAGAATTTCTGCAGTAGCATATTTTACAGGTATTTTGAATGAAACAGAGAGTCTGGGTTCCATTTTGCACGCCCTAGTAGAATGACATATATGATTGCTAGAGTCTATGTATACTTATGTAAGAGAAAAGTATTTAATAATATTTATTTAAGAATCAAAATGCATCTAGTCTTTTCTCTCTAATCTCCTGGATTTATCCCCATTTTTGTTCTCAGCCCTCACTTTCAAAACGTAGATTCTAGCTTGTCCTTGCTGAAACTCACGCTGCGTTTATTGGTCAGTTTACTCTTGTTTGCTACGACAAAGTCACCCTCCCAAGAAAGGCTCCATTCTCATGTCAGATAGGGACCATAAAAGGATTTATAACCAAGTTCTTTAAATCCTAATAAGTCAATTTCCTCATCAAAAATATTAGTTACCAAGGTCTACATGAGGTCACTTTCAAATGCCAGGCAAAAATACAGTACTCAATGATTTACTATAAGTAATTCCTCTAACTATAAATTTTAAGATCAAGCAATGCAGAATTTTAATCAGAGAACTGAAGAACCTCAAGTTGATTGTATCTCTACTTAACAATAATGGTTAAAACATTAACAACAAAAACAGTGAGTGTTGGAGAAAATTCTTTCTAGACTTCAAATGCAATGAGTTCCTGGTTAATATGCATTTTTGTATGGTAACACCCAAAGCATGCATATGTGAATACAGACACCCCTACATTTATAAGTATAAGATTTTTGTAACTGCAATGAAAATATTTTGTAGGATGTGTAAACTGGAGGCTCCACTGAGTTGCTCTAAAATTATTTGGTTAAAGGGTAAATACACCTTGTACATCATAATGGAAGTCTTACAGGTAGGGGTAGAGATTAACACTTCGGGCTGTCTACAGAATATTAATAAAATTCAATATATTTTCTAAAAGGTATAATTTATATTTTGTGGAAATGAGACCCTTTTCTAATAAAATTCTTCTGTCCTTCATTCTGTTCATATAATTCTGCTATAAATCATCCTGTAGGAATATTTCCCCCCTAAATATTCATCTCAGGGAGAACCTATTTAAATAAGCCCTCTTAGCAAGATCTTTCAGAATTAAAATTACACCATGAGCGATACTTCATCCAATACGTTTCCTCCTATAAAATTTTCTTATGCCTAAAATAATATTTTTGTTGAATTACATTATGTTCACATGGTCGATCTGAGGTGACTTCGATAGGAAAGAAACACTGCGGTAAAAGAACAACAAATTATTTCTGCCTTTTTAATTGCACCTTCTCTGAGTCCGTGCTGTGGCAGCTCCTTTCTGCTCCCCCATCTACATATATAGTGAGAAAAACCTAAGGGCATTATTCTCAGCTTCACCACAAAGAAAGAATAAGAAGGAAGAAAAATGGCTGCTGGATATACTAGGTTTTCTTGGTCTCTGGTAAACTAGAATATTATGCACTTTCATAGTCTTCCAAAGCTAATTTTACCCCTACTGTCTGCTAGTCATTAGAATAAAATCTTTTATTTAGTTCTGATAGGAATACAGTAAGTAATTGGATTTCTTAGGATGGGAGGTAAAATATGGAGAGGAGACAGACGTGTCAGGCATACCCACATACACACACACAGAGGCACGTGCACACACAAAATATGTTAATGTCAGAACCTGTGCAAGGTCTGGTACTGGAGGTTGCCCCTTGAAAATATTACAGGAAGTTTCTGTGAATCAGACAGACTGACTCCTCTGGGTTTAGAGGAGCTTTTGATGGGGGTAATTAGCAAATCTCTTGCTTTTGTACATCATTAAGTGCTTGACAAATGAATATTCACATGCTTTATTTCATCTAATTTCCATATGGAGACTGAGGTTTAGTCAGGTTAAGTGACTCCCTAAGATTATACAGGTCTTGGAGATGTTTTCTTTTTCATTTGTTTGCTTATTTATTTAACTATTGTTGATTTACCAAAAAATACCCAACTGCTTCATGAATTTGCATGTCATTCTTGAGCAGGGGCCATGATAATCTCTGTATTGTTTCAATTTTACCATACAGGCTGCTGAAGCAAGCACTTTAGTATTGTTTTCTGATGCAGAGGCCAGGACTCCACCAGTGTGTCGCTATCAACTCACCTGTTCATCCTCCTGCGCCTTCTGGGAGCCCTCAGCCTCAAAGCGAGAGACGAATCAGGGGCTCAGATTAAAGGTGTACCTTTGTTGTGAGATCTATGTGAGAAGCAGTGGTGCATAAAGGCTCCACAGTCCTTGATAAACCCTCTGTGTGTGACATGGAGCATCACAGCCTGTAGAATAATTGTGTCTGGGAGCAGAAATCACTACTCTTATCCTCCGTGACTTCCAAAACCATTTGGTTTCCTAGAGAAGAGCAGACTAGAGAGCAGCTGCTGGCCTTCAGTACAGTTCACAGACATTTATGACATGTCCATGTTAATTATAAAATACAGTATTTGTGTCTGTGTGTGTTAGCTGCTCAGTTGTGTCCAACTCTTTGCAACCCCATGGACTGTAGCCCACCAGGCTCCTCTGTCCATGGGATTCTCCATGCAAGAATACTGGAGTGTATTGCTATTCCCTTCTCCAGGGTATCTTCACAATCCAAGGATCAAACTCGTGTCTCCTGCATCTCCTGCATTGCAGGCAGATTCTTTATCACTGTGCCACCTGGAAGTCTCTACTACTGTTCAGTAATAGTAATTACAGCTATTATTATCTTCCCCACTTAATAGGTAAGCAGATTTAAGCACAGAGAGGTTAATTACTTGCTCAAAATCACATAAATCCAGTAGAACCAAAATCTGAACCCAGCCAGAACTTAGGCTAGGCTTTGCTGCCCCTTTGGATATTAGGAGCTGTACTAAGTGATGAAGAGACCAAAATCAACAAGAGTCCTTCCTTAATAAATCCAGAGTCCGTATGGGAGATAAGGCTTCCCTGGTGAGTCAGATGGTAAAGAATCTGCCTGCAATGAAGGAGACTCAGCTTCCATCCCTGGGTTGGGAAGATCCCCTGGAGAAGGGAATGGTAACTCACTCCAGTATTTTTGCTTGGAGAATCTCATGGACAGAGGAACCTGATGGGCTACAGTCCATAGGGTCACAAATAGTCAGACATAACTGAGCCCAGCACAGCACAGGCAGGTTTAGCAGGTCCAATCATAGTTTCAGGTAAAGGAGGTATAGACTAGCAAAGGATGTAGTGGAAGACAGTTTTTGTGCCCTCAGGAGAGAGACAGTGGGAAGAAGGAGAGAGAAGGTGGGTGAGACAGGAGATGTCGACCAGTTTTCCTTTCCTGGGGTTGGTTTGGGTGGCAGTGGTGTGCAGTGAGGAGGTGGCGGGCACTGGGGTCACCCAGCTGTCAGTGACAGGGGAGGCAGTCACGGGGGAGGCCCACGCTCCACTCCCCTGTTTGGAATTCTGATTGGAGTCTGCTCCATCCAGAGCCTCGAGAGGAGACGGGAGGTGAGGTGTGATCAGACAGAACAAGGTCTTCCTGGTGCTCTTGAGGCTTTCTCAGATCCATGCTGTAGAAGCCGAGTTGATGCACAGTCAACCTGTCTTGGGGACAGCACTTCACGCAACTCTTCATGAGCCAGGAAATGGGATAGTGGACATGATGGAGATTCAGGATTTTCCCAGGAGCCAGAAGAATAAAGCGCATGTGCAGGACACCCAACTGCCTGATGGAGTCAGCACACAGCAGAAATATGAAGCGCCAGCCAGGGCACACCCAGGACTCACGTGTCTGCTAGTGTTAGCCTCTGCCCCCACGCCCCTGAAGTTGAAGACACAGACCCCTTCCTCTTTATAGAAGAGAGAAGCTGGGTAAGCTCTAGTGTATCTGAGCATCTGAACTGACCGAGACACAGTGTGAGTTAACCTTGCCACCCTCCCACACCATCTGCAGCATGGAGAGAGCTTTGGGTAGTCAGGGTCTTCATAAACATGCTTTCTTCTTCTCTGAGGTCTTGGTTCCTCTGGCATGACATGTGAGATAAAAGCACATTTACAACAATCTGCTAGCAAAAGGAGAAAAATGTTTAACAAACCTGTATCATATGTACTTTTTAAAATAAGAATATTTTGTTTATTCCTATTTGTAAAAAAAGAAGACTTACTACAAATGAAGCATTTTTACTTAGCAAAAAGAAGTGATTGGGCCAAAGAAGTGCTTACTAAGAAATATTTTCTGAGATAAGGTCTAATTCTTTAATTGCCATTAATTTGTATCCAATTAAAAAGGAGGCACTAAAAACTATAGTGAGTATAAATGAAGGAAATCAAGCTGGTGAAGAATCTGGAAACCCTGGGGAGTTTCCCCTACTGAAGATAAGGCAATGGTGAAAAACCGACTAGCTGCAAATATATACAGGGTTCTGTTGATAAAATCAGGTAATCAGCATAAATTTGCTTTATAGACTCTATAGTGCTTTGGAGATGTTAGCTTTTTCTACCTTATTTTATTTGCTGTAGTTCCAGATGACAGAAGCAGACCCAATGGGTTAGATGGATAAAGAAGCAGATTGTACCTCTATATATAAAATCGTGAGGCGTCTGGTAGTGGAATGTGCTGCCTTAAACATGGAAACTGACAGTGTTTGGGGACAGAATAAATTTGTCTTTAAGGTCACGTTCAGGCTCTGTCTCTGCTGTTCTAGGAAATGATTTCTAAACTTTCTTAGTTCATCTATGGGTCTTTTTTCCTTAAAATTGAAGAGGAGAAATAACTTTCTCCAGGACAAGTGTCTGGAGCAAGTTGGTTCAGTCATGTCCAACTCTTTGTGATCCCATCGACTGTAGCCTGCCAGGCTCCTCTGTCCATGGGATTTTACAGGGAAAAATACTGGAGTAGGTTGCCATTTCCTTCTCCAAAGGATCTCATCAACCCGGGAATGGAACTGGGTCTCCTGCAGGCAGATTCTTACCACCTGAGCCATGCGGGGAAGCCCCAGGTGTCTGGTAAGTGGTGGATTTTTGCACCTATTAGGACAAGTGAATGGCATCCCACTCCAGTACTCTTGCCTGGCAAATCCTATGGACAGAGGAGCCTGGTAGGCTGCAGTCCATGGGGTCGCTAAGAGTCGGCCATGACAGAGACTTCACTTTCACTCTTGACTTTCATGCATTGGAGAAGGAAATGGCAACCCACTCCAGTATTCTTGCCTGGAGAATCCCAGGGACGGGGAAGCCTGATGGGCTGCTGTCTATGGGGTCACACAGAGTCGGACACAACTGAAGTGACTTAGCAGCAGCAGGATAAGTGAACACAGTAACTTGTTCAGAACGTGGGCCTTGAGTCAGCAGCTGTAGCACTCACTGTCTGGGAGCAGGCTACAGAGGAAGAACCCTGGCCCACCCCAGACAGTCCGAGGCTGAGTCTACGGGAAGGTGGGAGGAGCTCGGAGTTAGACACTGGGGAACCTCCTGGAAGCAAACTCCCAGAGTGTGGGAGCACTCAGACCTGGGAGACTCCAGAGCTCTGGGAACCAGAGCAGCTTCAGCTCAGACTCCTGCTGGCCCTTCCATCAGGGCAAGTAACCCAAACCTCAGAGCAAACCCAGGGGGCTTATTCTGGGTTAAAATCAGTGGTGCCTATTGTCAGGACAAATACCAATCAAATATAAGAGGCTTAATTCCTCCTGATGAAAGTAAGGAAAGAGATTTCCCTCCCCTCTTTTTCTCAGAGCATTTACTTTGCATGCCCAGTCTGCTGCTGGTCACTACTGTGGCTTGGTCACTACTGCGGCTCGGTCACTACTGCGGCTCAGTCACTAAGTCATGTCTGACTCTTTGCAACTCCATGGACTGTAGCCCACCGGGTTCTTCTGTATGTGAGATCTTCTCAGCAAGAATACTGGAGTGGATTGCCATTCCCTTCTCCAGCATTTATTTTAGAAAACATGTAATTACAAGTACTTTCCTCATCTCTTTGAAATATATAAGAATCTTTTAGAAAACGAGATAGGCCTTTTTTCAGCTTTCTGACCTGGGAATGTCTTTCTCAAGGACCTGGGAATTTCTCAAGGACCTGGGAGGCATTTCTTTAAACATCAAGGGAGACAGGGCCCCCATTTCCCAGTCTCCGTAGGTAGGGAAGAACCTGATTTTGGTGGGTGTCTTGTTCCAGATAAGCTATTCCCTGTCAAAGAGATGAGTAGTGTGTTTTCACTCTGGAAAAAGTTAAATTAGCCAACATGAATGGTAACCCCAACTACTAGGTGAAGTCAGGACGGACTGCTTGTGACAAATGCTGCCGTTGAGTGCTCTGACTTGAGGACTAGCTCCTGTTTACCTTGAGAATGTGTACGCAGTGGCTTGCGTCTTCTGAAGATTCTTTTCTGTCTTTACATCTCTTAGTGGATTGCCTCTGATTCACTTTGCTTTCTGGTTTAATGCTTATTCAGTGATAAACCTGTTTTCTTTCTCTACTATTTTTTTGTGAGGAGGTTTTCTGTATTGGAAGATTTTATTTTTAAAATATATTTCCCCAACACCATATTGTTATACTGATGGATTAAGTATCTTACCTATCCATCCTGTCCTTCCACAGGGCCCTCCCTTCCCTTCTCCCTCCCTCCCTCCATCACTCCTCAGCTGTCATTTATCTTTTCTTTACCTTTCTATTTTTTTTTTTTTTTTCAAATTGGTATGTAAACCCATTCTCCAGTGAAGTTATTCTGTGTAGACGGGCTGGAATGTTTATGAAAGAACATGCATCATAGATGTTCTGAAAAAGGTGCCAGCATGGAACCAACAGTTAAAACACTGGTTTAATCCAAAGAATGTTTTCTTTGCAGTGAGGAAGTTTAGAACTGGGCCCTCTGGGGTTGAGAATTTGGAACAAAGGAAGTTTCCTTCTTAAAGGAAGATGTTTATTTGAGGATATTGGTAAATGTAAAAAAAAATATGAACTTCTCATTCTGAGAGGTATAAGATGGGAAATTGTAAAATGCCTATAGTATGGTATAGTATAATATAGTATAGTATAGTATATGTGTGTGTGTGTGTATGTTAGTTACTCAGTTGTGTCTGACTGTTTGCCAACCTATGAACTCTTCTGTTCATGGGATTTTTCAGGCAAGAATACTGGAGTGGGTTGCCATTCCCTTCTCCAATAGTATAGTATAGTATGATGTCATACTTATTGTATTGCAATCAGTTCACCTATATTTGTGTGTATCTATATCTGTCTATCGGGGAAGGCAATGGCACCCCACCCCGGTACTTTTGCCTGGAAAATCCCATGGACGGAGGATCCTGGTAGGCTCCAGTCCATGGGGTCGCTAAGAGTCGGACACGACTGAGCGACTTCACTTTCACTTTTCACTTTCATGCATTGGAGAAGGAAATGGCAACCCACTCCAGTATTCTTGCCTGGAGAATCCCAGGGACCGGGGAGCCTGGTGAGCTTCCGTCTATGGGGTTACACAGAGTCGGACACGACTGAAGAGACTTAGCAGCAGCAGCAGCAGCATATCTGTCTATCTACCTATCTATCATCAGAAGCCATTTCATTTGTTCTTTTGGGGATGAGAAAAACATTTATTTGAATACAGTGATGAATTCCATGTACTAGCAGACAGGGGAGATGCAAATTATTACCATTGTTCATTTCCAAGGCATCATTCTTTGGTTATAAAAGCTACCCAAAGAGCATATTAGCGAAACAGTTTATTTAAAAGTACTCATTAAACAAAAATATAGAACCTCTGAAATGATTTAAGCAAGTGATATGATTCTGTTTCTATTGATACGATACAGGAGCTGATGAGCTCCTTAAGTCTTCAGTGGGGAGCAAGTTCCTGGGAGGCCCCACCCGGCTTGACTAGGGATGGACCGTTGTGTCCCTGACCTTCCTAATAAACTATAGCAGCAGCGTCCCTGGTGAATAGTCTCCTTTGTATCAGTAAATACTTAACCTTTTGAAGCCAAAATGCACATCTGAAGTAAACATTAAAATATCTCTTAATTCTCTCAGAAAGCTTAGACTCTGAAGTTGTTTGCACAAGACTGGGACTTAATTTCTGAACCTTACCTTTTTCTCCCCAGAGGTTTTGACCTTGTCCATGCCAGAGAGCCACAAAACAATGTCTGGCACATGAATAAATACAAATAAAATCTCACATTTTGCATAACCACAACTATCATTCCACACAGCACAGGACTATGTTAGGTCTACTGAAGAATTCTATTTTTACCACAAATTCAAAGCTATCTAGTGTTACTTTTCTTAATTAAGCTGGGCTGATCTCACAATTCAAAAGGCTTCATTTTTTTTTCCTGCGTAAATTAAACTCCCTGTGCAATGCAGTGACCAAAACAAATAATCTATGACCTACAAACAAGACACTTGCATTCCCTGAAGAATTACGCTCTTGTTTCCTCCAGGTTATACATCTTTGAACCTCTCTTTGCTGTAACGACCTTCTGGTGCTCATTAGCAAGCTGATTACCATTAACACAGCCATAATGCAGCAATTTTCTTGGTGTATGTCTAGGAGAAATGCTCATCTGAATGCAGTCAGGGGACAAAATTAACTGCATAAATCTACAGCACAAACTGGATCTCATCCAACTTTACACGCGTCGTCTTTCCTCTCCTAGTTGTGACATCATGGTCCAGATTCCCACTGACGGCTTAATAAGTATCTCAGGGTTTCATATTTAATTTCCTTTCATCTCTGTATATTACATTTCCAAGCTTAATTTCAAGAGTGCCTGACCACCTTATTACCATGTCTGGTGATATATATTTACCTTTAATCTTTTAGCTATGTCCCCTAATGGCTCTTTTATGAGATTCCTATCTACTTTATTTTTATCTTTTCTTTCACATTTATATCTTTTAAAAAAATGTTGGATGATAGAATAGGATTTCAGGACACACGCACATTGACACATCTGTGGAGCTAGGAACAAGACTGAGCTACATCAGCCATCAGTATTTTAGGAGAGAGGCATAAATATTACTGTCTTGCAAGATAGAATTATATCAATAGTCATGAAAGGAAGTGAAGTTTTAATGAGAATAAAGGATGTGTGAGATCTGGATTTGCTTTCTTGCCACCGTCGCAGCCATCCGGTGCTTCCTTGACAACGCTGGTCTCCAAGCATGCACTGGTGAAGAGGAAAAGTTAAAATTTTACATAACCTCCTGCTCTTCTGCCTCTGTAACTCTGACTTAGCTTCTTGCAAAGTCTGGATCACGTAGGTCATGTAGTCTCAGAAAGTGGGGACTTACAATACTAGGAACTGGAGTTTATCTCACTCACCCTTGTACTGCTCTTTGCAATTGCCCAGCCCCTGCAAACCTGCTTAATCATGCCTGTCTGTGTAAAGATCAGGCATCCCCCTCCACATCTTGACCACTGTTCCCGTGCATGCAAAACCCCTTAGTATAAACCAGCCTATTAGCAGCTGGTGTTGTCCACTATAGTAGGTCTATAAAAACACTGTAACCCCTTTGTTCAGGGCTCAGAGCTTAGGTGTTAACTCCTCTGGGCCTGCCAGCGTAATAAACCTGATTTCTCCAAGTCTCCGAGTGTGGTGCTTGGTTTCTCGATTACTGGTTTCTGGAACACTGATGATTGCTAACTCTCAGCTTGTAGGTTTTGAGCTGACAGGAAAGTTCCTGGGACTCTCTGAAATTCTTATTCTGGATTGTTCTTTGAGGATTGTATTTAAATATTATGGCCAACGAACGAATGATGTTGGGGAGATTATGAAATTTGGTTTTCATAATGCTTACACACCAGAATAATAAGAAATGTGTTGGCATCAAAATCACTATCAAAATAAAACAAGATTTGATGTGATTACAGAGTAAACCACAGTATGAATAATCACTCTAAAAACAGAAGAAAAAGTTATGCATTTTATAATCAAGAATGGGTTAAAATTCAAATTTATATTCTTTAAAAACAAGCTGTGTTTTTAAGCAATTTCATTTTCAAAGCATAAAATAAATTCTCTGTGCTTTCTCAATTTAAGAAAGCAGACCAAGATTCAATAATCTCAAAAGGTTAATATAGCTTCCCAGATTTCCTGACAGACTCCCAAGGAGAAACATCTCCTTAAGCAAAACAGCTCAACAAATGCCAGTGGTAGTCTTTACACTGCCCAGAACACACTGGATTTTCTCTGCAACCAAGAGAGTGGTATATATTTGCCGAATGGCAATCAGAAATCGTTTGCCCTTAACAAAAAATTTGTGAACTGGTGTGTGTCTAGATTGTGAAAGTTCAGCTGTAAATGCTTATCTTTTTATCTATACTCATTTGATTGTTCATTCATTCATTCATTCCACATGCAACATCCATCTGCGAAATTTTACTTTGCTATATTCCAGTCACTCTGCTAAATACTGGCTTTCCTGGTGGCTCAGTTGGTAAAGAATCCGCCTTTAATACAGGAGGTGCAAGTGATGCAGGTTCGATTCCTGCCTGGGTTGGGAAGATTTCCTGGAGGGCATGACAACCCACTCCAGTATTCTTGCCTGGAAAATTCCCATGGACGGAGGAGTCTGGTGGGCTGCAGTCCATGGGGTCACAAAGAGTCAGACAAGACTGAGTGATCAAGCACAGCACAGATGCTAAATACTGGAGTTATGACAGCATATAACAGTGCATGTTGAGAGGCAGCATAGTATTACACAGGCTTCCTTGGTGGCTCAGATGGTGAAGAATCTGCCTGCAGTGCAGGAGACCCGGGTTTGATCCTTGGGCCAGGAATATCCCCTGGAGAAGGGAGTGACTATCCACTTCAGTTTTCTTGCCTGGAGAATTCCATGGACAGGGGAACCTACTGGTCTATAGTCCATGGGTCACAAAGAGTCAGACACAACTGAGTGACTAACACACTGTCATAATATCATAGAGAAAAAAATAAGGCAAGATTTAAATGCTGGCTCTGTTATTCAACAGCAGCCTTAGTCTGCTTGGACTGCAGTGACAAAATGCTATAGATTGGGTGGCTTAAACAGAAATGTATTTTCTCAGAGCTTTGGAGGCTAGAAGTCTGAGTTCAGAGACTAGAGTCCCAGCATGGTCAGGGTCTGGTGAGAACTCTCTTACTGGCTTGCAGACAGCCACCTTCTTACTGTGCACACGAAGAGGAGAGAGAAAGTACTCTTTCTGGTGTCTCTCCTTACAAGGGCACTAATTCCATCATGAGGACCCCACTCACATGACCTCATCTAAAACGAATTATCTCCCAAAGTCTGCATCTTCAAATACTATATCACACAGTGTGGTGGTTGGGGTAAGGCTTCAACATGTGAATTTGGGTGGGGAAGACACCATCCAGCCATAGCAGCAGCTGTGCTACTTTGAGAGTCTGCTTCCTCCATTGTGAAGCGTAATACTACATGCCTTTTGAATGATTTGATAATACCATTACGTAGTAAACGGAGAAGGCAATGGCACCCCACTCCAGTACTCTTGCCTGGAAAATCCCATGGATGGAGGAGCCTGGTAGGCTGCAGTCCATGGGGTCGCTAAGAGTCGGACATGACTGAGCGACTTCACTTTCACTTTTCACTTTCATGCATTGGAGAAGGAAATGGCAATCCACTCCAGTGTTCTTGCCTGGAGAATCCCAGGGATGGGGGAGCCTGGTGGGCTGCCGTCTATGGGGTTGCACAGAGTCGGACACGACTGAGCGACTTAGCAGTAGCAGCAGCAGTATAAGTAAAAGCACCTGTTGAAAATGATTACTGATGAAATGTAGGGACTGAATAAATATTAGTGTTATGTCTCTTTTTATCGCTGCTCCTTTCCTGGTAAAAGTTCCCAGTATGGGAATAGATGAGTGAGTGGGGCAAGGAGAAATAAAATGGCAAGCTAATGTCAAATCACTTACTGATGCATTCTGTAACAGCAGTGTGAAAAAAGTGCTGTAGCCACGCATAGAAATGAGACATTTATTCTGTTTCTGCCCTCTGGAAATAGTGAGGGACACAACAGAGGGACATGGAGTAAGCAGTGTCTAAAAGAGAGATTGTTTGGATTAATTTTTCAAGATGGAGTAAAATATTCTAGGCTAAGAAGTTAGGAAAGACCTTTCAGACTGAACAAAGATGATGGATCCATGACCAGGCATGGCTTTTGTGGGGAATCTGGTGTGACATGACTATGAACACACATCTCAGGAGCTGAACACACGTTAAGATAGCTTTCTTTTTCCTCTGAAAGGTCTTCTATCCTTTCATCCTCTCATCTTAATAATATATCATCTATGGGTAAGGAAAATTTATGCCATACTTCACAGAGCACAAACTGGGAAGATTTCAGAACTCTGGGTTTTGGAGTTTCAGATATAAGTGGCTTCACAGGGACTTCCAAATACAAGGAGACACATGGAGGAAGTCTCAGCCTCCTGTGGGGCCTGGTGAACCCTCTGAGCAGCTGCTAGTTTATGTCCTTGAAAGGATGTCTGTTAAGGAGAATCATTTTGTACACAGTCCCAAACGCTGAAGGTTTCCTTTTCTAGATTAAAAAAAACCCCTTTTATATCACAGATAGGGATCAAAGTAAGAGAGCCACTCACATTTACACGTAGAGTATCAGATTTTTCTTCTTAAAATAAAACAAAATAGAAACTTTTTTTATTATAACAGTAGTACATGTTCACGTTAAAAACTACAAGCTACAGACAAACAAAGGAGACCAAAATAAGCCCTCTGCATTCTTATTGCTGCTGCTGCTGCTGCTAAGTCGCTTCAGTCGTGTCCGACTCTGTGCGACCCCATAGACAGCAGCCCACTAGGCTCCTCTGTCCCTGGGATTCTCCAGGCAAGAACACTGGAGTGGGTTGCCATTTCCTTCTCCAATGCATGAAAGTGAGAAGTGAAAGTGAAGTTGCTCAGTCGTGTTTGACTCTTAGCGACCCCATGGACTGCAGCCTACCAGGCTTCTCCATCCATGGGATTTTCCAAGCAAGAGTACTGAGTGGGGTGCCATTGCCTTCTCCCTGTATTCTTATTACCTGAAGATAATGTTTAAATTCTCAGAGGTTGTACATTTTATATTTGTTGTATGCAGATAATATTTTACCTTTTTATACAATTTATAATTTGCCTTTTCAAGTCAAGTTTTATTAGGAATAAGATGCTTCTCCAATATAATGGTTACTTAGTATTTTACTGTAAGGTTATGTTGTAATTTATGTTAATCAATATCATATTTTTATTTATTTAGCTTATTTTTGGAACTTTTGATATGCTGTTATAGTTTCAAATTTTGCAAAAGTTAATATTTGTTAAGATAAAGTTCTAGTGAAATGTTTCAAGTTAAGGGTACATATACTGTCAAGGCAGTTGATCAGTGTTATAAGTTGCTGGCCACAAAGAATGTATGGATGTAAAATTTTACCAGACTTTTATGAAACTATGTCCTCTATGTTTTTGCTAACGCTTGACACTACTATTTCTTAATTGCCTATTTGATATCTTTTTTAAGAGTAAGCTTTAATAGGATGGAAATACGTGAGCTTTAAAAGAGGGAGAATTGGGAAGAATGGAAGTCCAGGTAGAAACGCCTGCTTGAGAGTCCACGGATGCACCTCTTCTGGATTATGTTTTGCCCTGGGCTAGCCCTGAGTTGCAAGGTGTGTATTCTGCACTTTTTCCCAAGAGGTCATGACATCATACTTATTAGAGTTCTCTCTCTCTCTCTCTTTCTCTCTCTCTCTCTCACACACACACACACACACACACACACACACACACACACACTTGAAAACTTTCTCTGTTTTTCTACAAATATGCCCTTTCTGTCTCCCTGGAGCTGCCTCCTCCATTGCAACAATTAAGGGCAAGTCCCAAAGGTCAGGCTTCGGCATCTTTATGGGGGTGTCCGTATCCTCTCCAAGACCCCCATAGCATGGAGTCACAGAGATACTGCCTTTGCAAGCACAATTTTCTCTCAGATTTTAGAGATATTAGGTTACTATTCATATGATGACACACAGATATTGAAATTTTCACAAGGTAAATTATTGAAGTGATCATGGAAATAAAACCAGCAAAAGGGCTATTTTTTTAAAAGTAATGTTTTCAGGGAATGTCACTTATTCACTTGTAATTCACCAAATCATAAACCTGAAGCTGAAAATAAAGGGCTCCTGCTTTGAGGATGCCTTACATTGTCAACAATAGATGTGTGTGGTTATGAGGAATGTATGTGGGGAAAGGATGGGTTACAATGTGGTATAAGGTAGGTACAGGGCTGGTTGTGAGTCAGAGTTGTTTTTCTTGTTTAGTGGCTAAGTCCTGTCTGACTCTTTTGCAACCCCATGGACTGTAGCCCACCAGGTTCCTCTGTCCATGGGATTTCCCAGGCAAGAATACTGGAGTGGGCTGCCATTTCCTTCTCCAGGGGATCTTCCTAACCTAGAGACTGAACCCAAATCTCCTGCATTGGCAGATGGATTCTTGACCACTGAGCCACCTGGAAAGCCCTGTGAGTCAGACAGCTGAGCTCAAATCCACTTCTATTATCTCCTAATAGAAGTGTAACTATTGGCAACAGATGTCTTACAGCTCTTAACTTATCTATAAGATAGAGATAGCAAAAGTCTCCTCAATGGGTGTGTGATTAAATGACATATCTGCAAAGTACTTAACAAAATGTTTAGCTCACAATAAGTGGTCAAAAACAGTAGATATAATTGTAAGCTACATTCTATTAACTATTCCTTTATAGTTTTAGTTTAACATTTATAAAATGTTCACAAAGGATACAAACAAGATACAGAGTAGATACACAAACCTGCTACATTCTTACACAGAAGAAAAGACGTAAGTAGTAGTGAAAGATGACAATGTAGTAGATCACTGTCCTGCTACTTTACTTGGTTAGGGCAGAATGCAGCAGAGAACAGATTTCTTTTTAAGAACAAGTCTTAGTTTCTGTAAGATTTTTTGGACTGAAATAAAAGCTGACTTTTTCCCCCAGTGAATAGGTAATTCAGTGATATCAGGTAAACAGTAAATTTACAAATAGATTCTTGATACCAAGATCCATTGGTATCTTGGGAAAGTGAGAATTCTGGCCAAATGACAAATCAGATCTTAGAAAAGAAATCTAGATACAGAGATTATTTAACAAGAGACTGGAAACAATTAATGAACGATTCAATGATATCTATCTCTGGATTAATGAGTCAAGGTTACTGAAGATGATATAATGAATGGAGGATGCAAAATATCTTCATATACATAGGCACTCAAGAGATATCATTTCTAATTAATATAAATACATTAGGTTTCATTTTGTTATTATGTTTTTAATACAGTATTCTAATACTTCAGTATAAAATGAGTAGAGTATTATGTATGTACCAATTAGCTTGGGCTTTCTTGGTGGTTCAGACAGTAAAGAAGCAGCCTGCAATGCAGAAGACCTGAGTTCAATCCCTGGGTTGGGAATATCCCCTAGAGAAGGAGATGGCAACCCACTCCAGTATTCTTGTTTGGAAAATCCCATGGACAGAGGAGTCTGGTGGGCTACAGTCCATGGGGTCACAAAGAGTTGGACATGACAGAAAAACTAACATACACACACACACCCCAATTAGTTTAATGTTTAATTTTAGGAACAGTCAGCTGTTTTCACCAAGAATCCATTCTCCATAGATGGTAGTCTAACATTTTGTCAGATGAGCCACACTCCATAAATGGCTACCCCAGATTGTGTAGAAAACTATTCATACACCCACTGACACTTTGGGTTATGTTAATCGACCTAGAGACATTACTTTGCCAACAAAGGTCCATCTAGTCAAGGTTATGATTTTTCCAGTAGTCATGTATGGATGTGAGAGTTGGACAATAAAGAAAGCTGAGCGCTGAAGAATTGATGCTTTTGAACTGTGGTGTTGGAGAAGACTCTTGAGAGTCCCTTGGACTGCAAGGAGATCCAACCAGTCCATCTTAAAGGAGATCAGTCTTGGGTGTTCATTGGAAGGACTGATGTTGAAGCTGAAACTCCAATACTTTGGCCACCGGATGCAAAGAGCTGACTCATTTGAAAAGACCCTGATGCTGGGAAAGATTGAGGGCAGGAGGAGAAGGGGATGACAGAGGATGAAATGGTTGGGTGTCATCACCAACTCAATGGACATGAGTTTGGGTAAACTCTGGGAGTCGGTGATGGACAGGACAGGGAAGCCTGGTGTGTTGCAGTTCATGGGGTTGCAGAGTCGGACACGACTGAGTGACTGAACTGAACTGAACTGAATTGAATCGACCTGCTGCTGCTGCTGCTAAGTCCCTTCAGTCGTGTCTGACCCTGTGCGACCCCATAGACGGAAGCCCACCAGGCTCTGCCGTCCCTGGGATCCTCCAGGCAAGAACACTGGAGTGGGTTGCCATTTCTTTCTCCAATGCATGAAAGTGAAGTGTGAAAGTGAAGTTGCTCAGTCGTGTCCGACTCTTAGCGACCCCATGGAGAGCAGCCTTCCAGGCTCCTGCCTCCATGGGATTTTCCAGGCAAGAGTACTGGAGTGGGGTTGAATCGACATAGACAATGTCAAAAATAGGCTGCTGCTGGTTAAATTCATGGCTTGTTCTTGACTATGTTTAATGCACTCTCAGTATAAAGTAAAGTATGCAAAACACATGAAAAGACTAAAATATTCACAGGATATCCCTTCCACACTTTGTTCCTCTATCATGAATGTGGATTAAGAAGCCAGTTTGGGATTGATACGTACACTCTGCTGTATTTAAAATGGATAACCATCACGGACCTACTGTACAGCACAGGGAACTCTGCTCAATGTTAGGTAGCAGCTTAAATGAGAGGGGAGTTGCTCAGAGAATGGATGCAGATATATGAATGGCTGAGTCTCATCAATGTCCACCTGAAACTATCACAACTTTGTCAATCAACTTTGCCCAATACAAAAGAAAGGGTTTTAATAACAATAATAAAAGAATCCAGCAATGTCTGTAGCCAGGGCCGTTAGGCCCAGAGCATGGAACCCCAAATGGCCCTAAGCTCAGCCACTGATTCAGGAGGATGACTGTTCACCTGATACCAATGGTAAGAATAACAGAAATTTGCTTCTAGAATTCCATCACATCTAATAATTGCCCAAAGGTACAATGAGTTCACAGAACAGATTGTATGAAGTACGTTGGGGCTTACTTGCTAACAAATACTCACTTGTGAATGTCTGACTGGGTGGCAAAATTGGGCTCCGAGTGGTTTTCACTGACAAAGTTGTACTTGCAGAAGTGGCAGTGGAATCTTCTCACTTGGGGTTTCTTCAGGGGTGGCTGACTGCCAGAAAGTGCCTGAGAGCTAGGCATGACCCAGCCAGCTTGAGTGAAATTCACAATGCTCTTGTTTGCTCTATACTATGGCCTGTTTTGGAGAAGGAAATGGCAACCCACTCCAGTGTTCTCTCCTGGAGAATCCCAGGGATGGGGGAGCCTGGTGGGCTGCCGTCTATGGGGTCGCACAGAGTCAGACACGATTAAAGTTGAAGAAGGCAATGGCACCCCACTCCAGTACTCTTGCCTGGAAAATGCCATGGATGGAGGAGTCTGGAAGGCTGCAGTCCATGGGGTTGCAAAGAGTCGGACACGACTGAGAAACTTCACTTTCACTTTTCACTTTCCTGCATTGGAGAAGGAAATGGCAACCCACTCCAGTATTCTTGCCTTGAGAATCCCAGGAGCCTAGTGGGCTGTTGTCTATGGGGTCGCACAGAGTCAGACACAACTGAAGCGACTTAGCAGCAGCATGGCCTGTTTATTATTAGTAGTAGTACTAGTGACTTTTGGAAGAAATCCTCCTTGTTCAAGGGCTTCCCTAGTGACTCAGATGGTAAAGAGTCTGCCTGTATTGCAGGGTACCCAGGTTCAACCCCTGGACTGGGAAGATCCCCTGGACATCAGATCAGATCAGATCAGTCGCTCAGTCGTGTCCGACTCTTTGTGACCCCATAAACCGCAGCACGCCAGGCCTCCCTGTCCATCACCAGCTCCCAGAGGTCACTCAGACTCACACCCATCAAGTCAGTGATGCCATCCAGCCGTCTCATCCTCTGTCGTCCCCTTCTCCTCCTGCCCTCAATCCCTCCCAGCATCAGAGTCTTCTCCAATGAGTCAACTCTTCGCATGAGGTGGCCAAAATACTGGAGTTTCAGCTTTAGCATCATTCCCTCCAAAGAAATCCCAGGGCTGATCTCCTTCAGAATGGACTGGTTGGATCTTCTTGCAGTCCAAGGGACTCTCAAGAGTCTTCTCCAACACCACAGTTCAAAAGCATCATTCTTTGGCACTCAGCCTTCTTCACAGTCCAGCTCTCACATCCATACATGACCACAGGAAAGACCATAGCCTTGACTAGGCGAACCTTTGTTGGTAAAGTAATGTCTCTGCTTTTGAATATGCTATCTAGGTTGGTCATAACTTTCCTTCCAAGGAGAAAGCGTCTTTTAATTTCATGGCTGCAGTCACCATCTGCAGTGATTTTGGAGCCCAGAAAAATAAAGTCTGACACTGTTTCCACTGTTTCTCCATCTATTTCCCATGTAATGATGGGACCAGATGCCATGATCTTCGTTTTCTGAATGTTGAGCTTTAAGCCAACCTTTTCACTCTCTCCACTTTCACTTTCATCAAGAGGCTTTTTAGCCCCTCTTCACTTTCTGCCATAAGAGTAGTGTCATCTGCATATCTGAGATTACTGATATTTCTCCCAGCAATCTTGATTCCAACTTGTGTTTCTTCCAGTCCAGCATTTCTCATGATGTACTCTGCATATAAGTTAAATAAACATGGTGACAATATGCAGCCTTGACGTACTCCTTTTCCTATTTGGAACCAGTCTGTTGTTCCATGACCAGTTCTAACTGTTGCTTCCTGAGCTACATACAGATTTCTCAAGAAGCAGATCAGGTGGTCTGGTATTCCCATCTCTTTCAGAATTTTCCATAGTTTATTGTGATCTACACAGTCAAAGGCTTTGGCATAGTCAATAAAGCAGAAATAGATGTTTTTCTGGAACTCTCTTGCTTTTTCCATGATCCAGCGGATGTTGGCAATTTGATCTCTGGTTCCTCTGCCTTTTCTAAAACCAGCTTGAACATCAGGAAGTTCACGGTTCACATATTGCTGAAGCCTGGCTTGGAGAATTTTGAGCATTACTTTACTAGCGTGTGAGATGAGTGCAATTGTTTGGTAGTTTGAGCATTCTTTGGCATTGCCTTTCTTTGGGATTGGGATGAAAACTGACCTTTTCCAGTCCTGTGGCCACTGCTGAGTTTTTCAAATTTGCTGGCATATTGAGTGCAGCACTTTCACAGCATCATCTTTCAGGATTTGGAATAGCTCAACTGGAATTCCATCACCTCCCCTAGCTTTGTTCGTAGTGATGCTTTCTAAGGCCCACTTGACTTCACATTCCAGGATGTCTGGCTCTAGGTCAGTGATCACACCATCGTGATTATCTGGGTCTTGAAGCTCTTTTTTGTACAGTTCTTCTGTGTATTCTTGCCACCTCTTCTTAATATCTTCTGCTTCTGTTAGGTCCATACCATTTCTGTCCTTTATCGTGCCCATCTTTGCATGAAATGTTCCTTTGGTATCTCTGATTTTCTTTTTTTTTATTTTTTTTATTATTTTTTATTTTATTATTATTATTTTTTTAATTTTTCTTAACTTTACAATATTGTATTACTTTTACTATACATCGAGATGGATCCGCCACCAGAATACACGTGTTCCCCATCCTGAACCCTCCTCCCTCCCCCCTTCCCACACCATCCCTCCAGGTCATCCCAGTGCTCCAGTCCCAGGCATCTGTTATAGGGCATCGTACCTGGACTGACTCGTTTCAGATATGATATTATACATATTTCAATGCTATTCTCCCCAATCGTCCCACCCTCTCCCAGTCCCAGAGTCCAAAAGTCTGTTCTATACATCAGTGTCTCTTTTGCTGTCTCATAAGCAGGGTGAATGTTACCATCTTTCTAAATTCCATATATATGCGTTAGTATACTGTATATGTGTTTTTCTTTCTGGCTTACTTCACTCTGTATAATAGGCTCCAGTTCCATCCACCTCATTAGAACTGATTCAGATGTATTCTTTTTAATGGCTGAGTAATACTCCATCGTGTATATGTACCACAGCTTGCTTATCCATTCATCTGTGGATGGACATCTAGGTTGCTTCCACGTCCTGGCTATTGTAAACAGTGCTGCTATGAACATTGGGGTACACGTGCCTCTTTCAATTCTGGTTTTCTCAGTGTGTATGCCCAGCAGTGGGATTGCTGGGTCATAAGGCAGTTCTATTCCCAGTTTTTTGAGGAATCTCCATACTGTTCTCCATAGTGGCTGTACTAGTTTGCATTCCCACCAACAGTGTAAGAGGGTTCCCTTCTCTCCGCACCCTCTCCAGCATTTATTGCTTGTGGATTTTTGGATCGCAGCCATTCTGACTGGCGTGTAATGGTACCTCATAGTGGTTTTGATTTGCATTTCTCTGATAATGAGTGATGTTGAGCATCTTTTCATGTGTTTGTTAGCCATCTGTATGTCTTCTTTGGAGAAATGTCTATTAAGTTCTTTGGCCCATTTTTTGATTGGGTCGTTTATTTTTCTGGAATTGAGCTGTAGAAGTTGCTTGTATATTTTTGAGATTAGTTGTTTGTCTGTTGCTTCATTTGCTATTATTTTCTCCCATTCTGAAGGCTGTCTTTTCAGCTTGCCTATAGTTTCCTTTGTTGTGCAGAAGCTTTTTAAGTTTGATTAGGTCCCATTTGTTCATTTTTGATTTTATTTCCGATATTCTGGGAGGTGGGTCATAGAGGATCCTGCTGTGATGTAAGTCAGAGAGTGTTTTGCCTATGTTTTCCTCTAGGAGTTTTATGGTTTCTGGTCTTACATTTAGCTCTTTAATCCATTTTGAGTTTATTTTTGTGTATGGTGTTAGACAGTGTTCTAGTTTCATTCTTTTACAAGTGTTCAGCCAGTTTTCCCAGCACCACTTGTTAAAAAGATTGTCTTTAATCCATTGTATATTCTTGCCGCCTTTGTCAAAGATTAGGTGACCATATGTGCGTGGATTTATCTCTGGACTTTCTATTTTGTTCCATTGATCTATATTTCTGTCTTTGTGCCAGTACCATACTGTCTTGATGACTGTAGCTTTATAGTAGATCCTGAAGTCAGGCAGGTTGATTCCTCCAGTTCCGTTCTTCTTTCTCAAGATAGCTTTGGCTATTCGAGGTTTTTTGTATTTCCATACAAATTGAGAAATTATTTGTTCTAGCTCTGTGAAGAATACCGTTGGTAGCTTGATGGGGATTGCATTGAATCTATAAATTGCTTTGGGTAGTATACTCATTTTCACTATATTGATTCTACCAATCCACGAACATGGTATATTTCTCCATCTATTAGTGTCCTCTTTAATTTCTTTCAGCAGTGTTTTATAGTTTTCTAAATATAGGTCTTTAGATTCTTTAGGAAGATATATTCCTAAGTATTTTATTGTTTTCATTGCAATGGTGAATGGAATTGTTTCCTTAATTTCTCTTTCTATTTTCTCGTTATTAGTGTACAGGAATGCAAGGGATTTCTGTGTGTTAATTTTATATCCTGCAACTTTACTGTATTCATTGATTAGTTCTAGTAATTTTCTGGTGGAATCTTTAGGGTTTTCTACGTAGAGGATCATGTCATCTGCAAACAGTGAGAGTTTTACTTCTTCTTTTCCAATTTGGATTCCTTTTATTTCTTTTTCTGCTCTGATTGCTGTGGCCAAAACTTCCAGAACAATGTTGAATAATAATGGTGAAAGTGGGCATCCTTGTCTTGTTCCTGACTTTAGAGGAAATGCTTTCAGTTTTTCACCATTGAGGATAATGTTTGCTGTGGGTTTGTCGTATATAGCTTTTATTATGTTGAGGTATGTTCCTTCTATTCCTGCTTTCTGGAGAGTTTTTATCATAAATGGATGTTGAACTTTGTCAAAGGCTTTCTCTGCATCTATTGAGATAATCATATGGTTTTTATTCTTCAGTTTGTTAATGTGGTGTATTACGTTGATTGATTTGCGGATATTGAAGAATCCTTGCATCCCTGGGATAAAGCCCACTTGATCATGGTGTATGATCTTTTTAATGTATTGTTGGATTCTGATTGCTAGAATTTTGTTAAGGATTTTTGCGTCTATGTTCATCAGTGATATTGGTCTGTAGTTTTCTTTTTTTGTGGGATCTTTGTCAGGTTTTGGAGTTAGGGTGATGGTGGCCTCATAAAATGAGTTTGAAAGTTTGCCTTCCTCTGCAATTTTCTGGAACAGTTTGAGTAGGATAAGTGTTAGCTCTTCTCTAAATTTTTGGTAGAATTCAGCTGTGAAGCCGTCTGGGCCTGGGCTTTTGTTTGCTGGGAGATTTCTGATTACAGTTTCAATTTCCGTGCTTGTGATGGGTCTGTTAAGATTTTCTATTTCTTCCTGATCCAGTTTTGGAAAGTTGTACTTTTCTAAGAATTTGTCCATTTCTTCCATATTGTCCATTTTATTGCCATATAATTGCTGATAGTAGTCTCTTATGATCCTTTGTATTTCTGTGCTGTCTGTTGTGATCTCTCCATTTTCTTTTCTAATTTTATTGATTTGATTTTTCTCCCTTTGTTTCTTGATGAGTCTGGCTAGTGGTTTGTCAATTTTATTTACCCTTTCAAAGAACCAGCTTTTGGCTTTGTTGATTTTTGCTATGGTCTCTTTTGTTTCTTTTGCATTTATTTCTGCCCTAATTTTTAAGATTTCTTTCCTTCTACTAACCTTGGGGTGCTTCATTTCTTCCTTTTCCAGTTGCTTTAGGTGTAGAGTTAGGTTATTTATTTGGCTTTTTTCTTGTTTCTTAAGGTATGCCTGAATTGCTATGAACTTTCCCCTTAGGACTGCTTTTACAGTGTCCCACAGGTTTTGGGTTGTTGTGTTTTCATTTTCATTCGTTTCTATGCAGAATTTGATTTCTTTTTTGATTTCTTCTGTGATTTGTTGGTTATTCAGGAGTGTGTTGTTCAGCCTCCATATGTTGGAATTTTTAATAGTTTTTCTCCTCTTATTGAGATTTACTCTTACTGCATTGTGGTCAGAAAAAATGGTTGGAATGATTTCAATTTTTCTGAACTTACCAAGGCTAGATTTATGGCCCAGGATGTGGTCTATCCTGGAGAAGGTTCCGTGTGCACTTGAGAAAAAGGTGAAATTCATTGTTTTGGGATGAAATGTCCTATAGATATCAATTAGTTCTAACTTGTCTATTGTATCATTTAAAGTTTGTGTTTCCTTGTTAATTTTCTGTTTAGTTGATCTATCCATTGGTGTGAGTGGGGTATTAAAGTCTCCCACTATTATTGTGTTATTGTTTATTTCTCCTTTCATACTTGTTAGTATTTGTCTTACATATTGCGGTGCTCCTATGTTGGGTGCATATATATTTATAATTGTTATATCTTCTTCTTGGATTGATCCTTTGATCATTATGTAGTGACCTTCTTTGTCTCTTTTCACAGCTTTTGTTTTAAAGTCTATTTTATCTGATATGAGTATTGCTACTCCTGCTTTCTTTTGGTCCCTATTTGCATGGAAAGTCTTTTTCCAGCCCTTCACTTTCAGTCTGTATGTGTCCCCTGTTTTGAGGTGGGTCTCTTGTAGACAACATATGTATGGGTCTTGTTTTTGTATCCATTCAGCCAGTCTCTGCCTTTTGGTTGGGCATTCAACCCATTTACATTTAAGGTAATTATGGATAAATATGATCCCGTTGCCATTTACTTTGTTGTTTTGGGTTTGAATTTGTATATCCTTTTTGTGTTTCCTGTCTAGAGAAGGTCCTTTAGTATTTGTTGGAGAGCTGGTTTGGTGGTGCTGAATTATCTCAGCTTTTGCTTGTCTGTAAAGGTTTTGATTTCTCCTTCATATTTGAATGAGATCCTTGCTGGGTACAATAATCTGGGCTGTAGGTTCTTTTCTTTCATCACTTTAAGTATGTCTTGCCATTCCCTCCTGGCTTGAAGAGTTTCTATTGAAAGATCAGCTGTTAGCCTTATGGGAATTCCCTTGTGTGTTATTTGTTGTTTTTCCCTTGCTGCTTTTAATATTTGTTCTTTGTGTTTGATCTTTGTTAATTTGATTAATATGTGTCTTGGGGTGTTTCGCCTTGGGTTTATCCTATATGGGACTCTCTGGGTTTCTTGGACTTGAGTGATTATTTCCTTCCCCATTTTAGGGAAGTTTTCAACTATTATCTCCTCTAGTATCTTCTCATGGTCTTTCTTTTTGTCTTCTTCTTCTGGAACTCCTATGATTCGAATATTGTAACGTTTAAAATTGTCCTGGAGGTCTCTGAGATTGTCCTCATTCCTTTTAATTCGTTTTTCTTTTTTCTCCTCTGATTCATTTAATTCTGCCATTCTATCTTCTAATTCACTAATTCTATCTTCTGCCTCTGTAATTCTACTCTTTGTTGCCTCCAGAGTGTTTTGGATCTCATTTATTGCATTATTCATTATATATTGACTCTTTTTTATTTCTTCTAGGTCCTTGTTAAATCTTTCTTGCATCTTCTCGATGCTTTTCTCCAGGCTATTTATCCATGATTCCATTTTGCTTTCCAGGCTTTGGATTAATTTCACTATCATTATTCGGAATTCTTTATCAGGTAGGTTCGCTATTTCTTCCTCTTTTGTTTGGTTTGGTGGGCATTTATCCTGTTCCTTTACCTGCTGGGAATTCTTCTGTCTCTTCATCTTGTTTAAAATGCTGAGTTTGGGGAGTCCTTACTGTATTCTGGCAGTCTGTGGAGTTCTCTTTATTGTGGCTTTTCTGCCCTATATGTGGGTTTGTACCGGTGGCAAGTCGAGGTTTCTTGTTTATGGAAGCTTGTATCGATGTTCTGGTGGGTGGGGCTGGATTTCTTTTCTCTGGGGTGCGGTGGAGTGTCTAGTGGTGAGTTATGAGATGTCTATGGTTTTGAGGTCGCTTTGTGTAGCCTGTGACTTGGAGCTCAGGGCTGTGTTCTTGCCGTGGAACTTGCTGGTCTTTGTGTGATGCTTGGTTTCAGTGTAGGTATGGAGGCATTTGATGAGCTCCTGTCAATTAATGTTTCGTGGGATCAGGGTTTGGACTTTAGCCTCCTGCTTCCTGTTATCTGTCTTATTTTTGCAGTAGTCTCAAAAAGTTCGTCTTCTATATTGCATTCCACAACTAGACTGCTCAGAGATGTTCACGGAGTTATACGGAGAAGGAGAAAGGGAGGAGGGAGATAGAGTTGGTCAGGAGGATAAAAGGAGGGAGTGTCAAGGAGAGAGACAGATCCAGTCAGTAATCAGTAAAGAAAAGAACAAAGGAAAGAAAAAAAGCAAAGGACAAAAAGAAAAAAGAGAAAAAAAAAACAAACACACACACACAAAAAACCAAAACAGGGTCGCAAAAGTTATATCTAACAGTGGAGATTAAAGAAGTACTAGAGGATAAAAACATAAAAATAAAAGAAACAAAAACAAGAAAAAAAAAAACACAAAAAAAAAACCAAAACAGGGTCGCAAAAGTTATATCTAACAGTGGAGATTAAAGAAGTACTAGAGGATAAAAACATAAAAATAAAAGAAACAAAAACAAGAAAAAAAAAACACACACACACACACACAAAAACCAAAACAGGGTCGCAAAAGTTATATCTAACAGTGGAGATTAAGGAAGTACTAGAGGATAAAAACGTAAAAATAAAAGAAACAAAAACAAGAAGAAAAAAAAAATTAAAAGGAAAGAAAAAAAAATTTTTTTTTCCTTTTTTTTTTTCTTTTCTTTTCAATAAAAAAATAATAAAATTTTAAAAAAACATATATTAAAAAAAGAAAAAAAAGGAAATAATGTTGGTAAAAATAGTAACAATATGTATAAGAGTTTCTCTTTTATTGCTGTGGGTTCAGTTCATTTTCGGCTAGTTCCTTGTTCCGGCTTAAGTTTCTCAAGATCTATAGGCCCCTTTCTCTGTAGTTGGTCTGTATAGTCCCGAGTCCGGGAACGGCTCGCGCGGCCACGGCTGGCGGGGGAGCGGCGGCGAGGGGATGGTTCGCACGGGAACGGGAACGGTCGGCGGTGGGGGTCGACCCGCGTGGGAGCCCCCGGCGCAGGGGGCGGGGGCGCGCGCTATAGTCCCTTGCTCTGTGCGCGGGCCCCACAGTGTCTTGGGCCAGGGCCGGCCCCTCCTGTGGTCGGCGCCGCAGTCCGGTCTGTCGGCCCAAACCACTCCTGGCAGAAACGGCCCGCGCGGCAACGGCTGGCGGGGGAGTGGCGGTGAGGGGATGGTTCGCACGGGAACGGTCCGCGGTGGGGGTTGACCAGCTCGGGAGCCCCCGGCGCAGGGGGCGGGTGCGCGCCCGCGCGGGAGCGGCTGGCGGTGGGGGGGGGGGGAGCGCTCCTCGGGGGTGCTTCCCACGGGGGAGCGGCCGGCGGCATGGGAGCAGCCCGCAGCGTCTCCCCGCCCAGCCCCGGCTTGCTACTGGCGGAAGCGGGTGTTTGCAATGATGCCTTCCCGCCGCGGAAGCTACCGCAGGGCTCGTAGTCTGTGGGTCTTAATTGTTCAATTGTTTTCCTCCCTGTTATGATATTCTCCGTACTTTCTAGGTTGGCACAGACTCTACAGGGAGAGTTTCCCGGTGTTTGGAAACTTTTCTTTCCCTTTCCAGGCTCCCTTCCCCGGACAGAGGTCCGCCCCTCCCTCTTTGTCCCTCTCTGGCTTCTATATTCTTTCCTATCTCCTTTAGAGGGGAGTGAGTTGCTTTTCTCAGTGTCCGATGTTCTCTGCCGGCATTCCGAAGCTGTTTGAGGAATTTACTCGGCGTTTAGATGTCCCCTTGATGAATTTGTGGAGGAGAAAGTGTATTCCCCGTCCTAATCCTCCGCCATCTTAACCGGAACCCCCATCTCTGATTTTCTTGAAGAGATCCCTAGTCTTTCCCATTCTGTTGTTTTCCTCTATTTCTTTGCATTGATCACTGAAGAAGGCTTTCTTATCTCTTCTTGCTATTCTTTGGAACTCTGCATTTAGAAGTTTATATCTTTCCTTTTCTCCTTTGCTTTTTGCTTCTCTTCTTTTCACAGCTATTTGTAAGGCCTCCCCAGACAGCCATTTTGCTTTTTTGCATTTCTTTTCCATGGGAATGGTCTTGATCCCTGTCTCCTGTACAATGTCACGAACCTCATTCCATAGTTCATCAGACACTCTATCTATCAGATCTAGGCCCTTAAATCTATTTCTCACTTCCACTGTATAATCATAAGGGATTTGATTTAGGTCATACCTGAATGGTCTAGTAGTTTTCCCTACTTTCTTCAATTTCAGTCTGAATTTGGCAATAAGGAGTTCATGGTCCGAGCCACAGTCAGCTCCTGGTCTTGTTTTTGCTGATTGTATAGAGCTTCTCCATCTTTGGCTGCAAAGAATATAATCGATCTGATTTCGGTGTTGACCATCTGGTGATATCCATGTATAGAGTCTTCTCTTGTGTTGTTGGAAGAGGGTATTTGCTATGACCAGTGCATTTTCTTGGCAAAACTCTGTTAGTCTTTGCCCTGCTTCATTCCGTGTTCCAAGGCCAAATTTGCCTGTTACTCCAGGTGTTTCTTGACTTCCTACTTTAGCATTCCAGTCCCCTGGAATGAAAAGGACATATTTTTTGGGTGTTAGTTCTAAAAGGTCTTGTAGGTCTTCATAGAACCGTTCAACTTCAGCTTCTTCGGCGTTACTGGTTGGGGCATAGATTTGGATCACTGTGACATTGAATGGTTTGCCTTGGAAACGAACAGAGATCATTCTGTCGTTTTTGAGATTGCATCCAAGTATACTGCATTTCGGACTCTTTTGTTGGCCATGATGGCCACTCCATTTCTTCTGAGGGATTCCTGCCCACAGTAGTAGATATAATGGTCATCTGAGTTAAATTCACCCATTCCAGTCCATTTTAGTTCACTAATTCCTAGAATGTCGACATTCACTCTTGCCATCTCTTGTTTGACCACTTCCAATTTTCCTTCTCCCCTGGAGAAGGAAATGGCAATCCACTCCAGGATTCTTGCCTGGAAAATCCCTTGGACAAAGGAGCCTGGCAGGCTACAGTCCATGGGGTTGCAAAGACTTGACAATGCTTCACTTCACTTCACTCCTTGTTCAGGAATGTTGGGAGTAGATTATGCAGATCACTCTATGATTCCCAATTGTTTAATCACTAAGTCATGTCCGACTCCTTTGTGATCCCATGGAGTCCGCCAGGCTCCTCCGTCCATGGGATTTCCCAAGTAAGAGTACTGGAGTGGGTTGTGATTTCCTTTTCCAGGTGATCTTCCTGACCCAGGGATCAAACCCCCATCTCCTGTATTGAACCATCCCCAGGAGGATTCTCTACTACTGAGCCACCTGGGAAGCAGTGCTATTATATTTATATATATATATATTGTTTTTTAATGTAGATATTGCATTTGCTGTTTTTTCTCGGAGTGTACTAGACCGTGATGTTTGGTTATGGAGTCTGGCATGTGTGCTCAGTCGTGTCCAACTCATTGCAACACTATGAACTGTAGCCTGACAGCCTCCTCTGTCCTTGGAATTTCCCAGGCAAAAATACTAGAGTGGGTTGCTCTTTCCTCCTCCAGGGGATCTTACCGATTCAAAATCCATGTCTCCTACATCTCTGCATTGGCAGGCACATTCTTTACCACTGAGCCGCCTGGGAAGTCCTGTTTGGTTATGATGGAGGTGGAATAACTTGCCTTCAGTTTTCCTTAAAGGAAGTAGAGGAGGAGAAATGGCTTGCCCTCTATGCCCAAAGGACAGAGACATGAGCAGAGTGTTGGCCACAGTGAGAATTTGGAGGAAACAAGAGGAAAGCTTTTCTCAATTAACAGTAATTTTATGGCAACTGTTTACTTAGGGCTTAACATGAATAAGGCAATGGGACAAACTTGCAGCACAGATTCTGAAATAGTTACTTTAAATCTCTATGAGATGGCTATTATTTTCCTCAGTTTATGGAAGAGAAAACGGATGCTCAGAGATGTTAAACAATCTGCTCATTAGTGGTGGTGACAGAAATCAAACCTAGGTCTCAGAGTTTAGAACCTGTAGCCCTGCTAATCAGAAACAGTCTTTCAAGGTCTCAAGAACAGAGGTTTTGACTTACTTTTGAGGCAATTCTATATTTTCATACATACATTATTATTTATTTTATATTCTTTCAGTTATTTGATTACTTCTTGTGCTGATAGTTGTAAAGATTCTCTGCCTGGGAAAGGAAGGGAAGCAAATGTCTCGTCTTCCCTGTGACCCTCATTGTCACACCTCAGCACAATTTTGAGTATTTTGGATGAGCTCCTACTTGCAGAAATGTCGAAGGCAGATTATTTACTGATAGATCATTGTACCATCTCAGAAGCAGATGAAAATATTTCCTCTTCTTCCATTTTTAAAAAAAAGGAAAATAGAAAATCATGCTTATGAGGGGAATATTAGAAAACAGCAAGCAAAAGAAAAAGAACCAATAATAATAATATCACTGCTGTTAAAAGTGGTTAGAAGATACTACTGTTAAATTTAGGGGATGTGTCTCTTTCAGATTTTTTTCCCCAGTGCATATACAGTAGCAAAACTGAATCGCATTATGGATAAAATTTTATAACCTGTCTCTTATTAATAGCATATTATAAACTCTTATGGCAGAAAGTGAAGAGGGGCTAAAAAGCCTCTTGATGAAAGTGAAAGTGGAGAGTGAAAAGGTTGGCTTAAAGCTCAACATTCAGAAAACGAAGATCATGGCATCTGGTCCCATCACTACATGGGAAATAGATGGGGAAACAGTGGAAACAGTGTCAGACTTTGTTTTTCTGGGCTCCAAAATCACTGCAGATGGTGACTGCAGCCATGAAATTAAAAGACGCTTGCTCCTTGGAAGGAAAGTTATGACCAACCTAGATAGCATATTCAAAAGCAGAGACATCACTTTACCAACAAAGGTTCGCCTAGTCAAGGATATGGTCTTTCCTGTGGTCATGTATGGATGTGAGAGCTGGACTGTGAAGAAGGCTGAGCGCCGAAGAATTGATGCTTTTGAACTGTGGTGTTGGAGAAGACTCTTGAGAGTCCCTTGGACTGCAAGAAGATCCAACCAGTCCATTCTGAAGGAGATCAATCCTGGAATTTCTTTGGAAGGAATGATGCTAAAGCTGAAACTCCAGTATTTTGGCCACCTCATGCGAAGAGTTGACTCATTGGAGAAGACTCTGATGCTGGGAGGGATTGAGGGCAGGAGGAGAAGGGGACGACAGAGGATGAGATGGCTGGATGGCATCACTGACTCGATGGATGCGAGTCTGAGTGACCTCCGGGAGCTGGTGATGGACAGGGAGGCCTGGCGTGCTGCGGTTCATGGGGTCGCAAAGAGTCGGACACGACTGAGCGACTGATCTGATCTGATAAACATCTTTCTGTGACTAAATGGAAACATGTGAAACATACAGTCTTTATTTTTTATTTTACTTTGCTGAACTTTGTATAAAGTAGAAAAAGCAATGAGCAAGTTGCACAAGTGCTGATTGATTGTAACATCATGGACTCTGGCACATGTACAGATGAACAAGGATTGGGTTCAGATCTAAGGTAGACTGTTCATTATTTAATTTTATTGGAGTATGGTTAATTTACAATGTTGTGTGGGTTTCATGTTTACAGCAAAGTGATTCACTTATACATATACATGAAAATGTATCATCTTAATTTAAGAATTGTAATTGATTTCAGCATATTTGTCCCCTTACACCAGAAACTCAAAATCTTTTCACTATAACTGTGTTGGGGGGAGTATGTGTGACATTGTCACTAGAGAGAGAAAAAAAGTTGTTTATCAAATGTTTCTTACCATTCTCTCCCAGCACTGTTTTGACAGGAACTATAGTGTTTCCAACAAAAGTATTGACAAACTTGAAAATCAGCTTCTCCTTGATCATCACAGATGGCATCGATGAAGCCATTTGATGCTGCTGTTGTATAAATTTTGTTACATTTTGTTCTGGGAATGGGGTCAATATGGTCATAGATCGAAACCTGGGCACTTGGGCAGCAGTGAGATCAATGCTGTTCTACATTTCTTTCATCGATAAGCTCTGGAGAACCACACTCAGACCCCATTCTGCATTCGTACTTCAGTAGACATTTCTCCAAAAAAGTGGATATTAACTCTTTCCTATCTGATAGAAATAACAAGCAGCACATTCCTACTTTAAGCATCAGAGATATATAAACTCCCAACAAAAGTTTTTCATGATTTAATTTGCTAGATCTCTAGGATATTCTATATCTTGTCCTCTCTTGGTGCACCTGAAGGGTACAATTGTTCATCTTAAGAAATTAATAGACAAACATAGGTATCTCTACAGTATAGTTTTTTTTTTTTTTTAATCTCAGTTCTTTATGGATGATACTCCAATTTGAAGATAGGAAATCTTGCAAGTGAAAAAACAAAACCAGAAATGATCCTCAAATCAAGCAAGAATACCAAAAGGAATTCAAAGGTTTTCTCCCCTGACTTAACAGGACAGAGAAGGCTCTCTGTTGATCCTGTCTTTGCTGGTATTCAGTCTCTCAGGCCCTCCTTGGTTTTCTGCACCAAGAGACCCTAGAGGGGAATAAGAAGTTGAAATATACTAATGTGTCAAAGTGTGGGAAGGGGAATCTCAGCATTTCCCACGTGCATGAGTTTTGATTTCATGTCGATTTGCTTATTTTCTCTCTTACCAGAAACTTCAGAGGCTGAACCTGCAAGTGCAGAAGATCCTGACTGAAAGGAAAAAATAACTGTGTCAATGGCTATGGTTTAACATCATCCAGTACTCAGGATGTAGGCCATCAGGCTCAAGGACAGTTTCCTTTTTTAAATTAATTCAATTGGAGCACAGTTGGTTTACAATGTTGTGTTAGTTTCTGCTGTATTGCAAAGTGAATCCGCTGTATGTGTACATATATCCCTTCCTTTTTGAATTTCCTTCCCATTTAGGTCACCACAGAGCAGTGAGTAGAGTTCCCTGAGTTATATAGTAGGTTCTCATTAGTTATCTATTTTATACATAGTGTCAATAGTGTATATATGCCAATCCCTATCTCCAAATTCACCCTACCCCATCTTTCCCCATCTTGGTGTCTATACTTTGTTCTCTATGTCTGTGTCTCTATTTCTGTTTTGCAAATAAGATCATATATACCATTTTTTCCCTAGATTCCACATGTATGTATTAATATATGATATTTGCTTTTCTCTTTCTAATTTACTTCACTCTGAATGACAGTCTCTAGGTTTGGAGAACACTTTCTTTATCTGTTTCTTTTTAATCCTCAATTTATTACAGACTGGTACTTTGGTAGAATCCAAAATCATGTTCTTAGTCATCATACATGCATATTAAGTCACTTCAGTCGTGTCTGATTCTTTGCAACTCAATGGACTATAGGCCACCAGGCCCCTCTGTCCATGGGATTCTCCAGGCAAGAATACTGGAGTGGGTTGTCATTTCCTTCTCCAGAGGATCTTTCTGACCCAGGAATTGAACCAGGTCTCCTGCACTGTGGGCAGATTCTTTACTGTCTGAGTTATCAGGGCATGCCAATGGTTGTCATGCTGCTGTTGCTGCTGCTGCTGCTAAGTCGCTTCAGTCGTGTCCGACTCTGTGTGACCCCATAGATGGAAGCTCACCAGGCTCCCCTGTCCCTGGGATTCTCCAGGCAAGGACACTGGAGTGGGTTGCCATTTCCTTCTCCAATGCATGAAAGCGAAAAGTGAAAGTGAAGCCACTCAGTCATGGTTGTCATAGAAATGCCAAATTGCTATAAAAACTTTATATACTTACTCTCAATTTCTGTATCAGTAAATGGCAACCCACTCCAGTACTCTTGCCTGGAAAATCCCATGGATGGAGGAGCCTGGTGGGTTGCAGTCCATGGCGTTGAGAACAGTCGGACACGACTGAGTGACTTCCCTTTCACTTTTTACTTTCATGCATTGGAGAAGGAAATAGCAACCCACTCCAGTTGCCTGGAGAATCCCAGGGACGGGGGAGCCTGGTGGTCTGCCGTCTATAGGGTCGCACAGAGTCGGACACGACTGAAGTGACTTAGCAGCAGCAGCAGCAGCAACAATTAGAGAAGTGAACTAAAAGTTGAGGTACTAATCTGTACTTGGATGCTCAAAATTTCAAATGACCCAGTGAGATCATCTAACTTTTTTAGGAATCAGTTTTTTCAAGTTTTAAGTTTCTCAGGGTTGTTTTAGGATTATATGAGATATTACATTCTAAACAGCTTTAATTAAAAATGCTTTAAACTCTGTGCATAACCTGATGGGAGAATTTGCTACAGGTCCTTTAATAACCAAGAACAACTTCAGTGTATCTGCTCTCAACACTTTCTGTGGAAATTTATTTCTTGACTGAGCTGCTGGAGAGAACGTTTAATAACACAAAACTAAGAATACACACACACCACACACATACACACTTGCATGCACAAGTAGTACAACCATCATAGATATGTGTGACCTTTGGAGACAATTGTGTAGGAAACCTGAATGGATCTAAAATATATGAGATTGTGTCTTTTATATTCTTATAGTTTCTTTTTTAGTTTATTTTTACTGTAAGTGAAAGTGTTAGTCTCTCAGTCATGTCCAACTCTTGCAATCCTGTGAACTGTAGACTTCCAGGCTCCTCTGTCCACGGAATTCTCCAGGCAAGGATACTGGAGTGGGTAGCCATTCCCTTCTCTAGGGGATCTTCCCAACCCAGGGATCAAACTTGGGTCTCCCGCATTGCAGGCAGATTCTTTACTCTCTGAGACACCAGTTGGAGGATAATTGCTTTACAATGTTGTATTGGTTTTTGCCTTACAACAACATGGATTGGCTATAAATATACATACGTCCCCTACCTCTTGAAACTCCTTGCCCCCTACCTTCCATCTTGTAAGTTTTTTAAAGGAAGGTGAATTTCTCACAGAGGAAGTGCCTTGAGGGATCCCAATTATGCTTATTTTAGGTAAGTATCTATTTTTTTCCTACTTTCTCTGAGGTTAAGGACCATTGAAAAGGAGAGCTATGGCTTAGATGAAACGGGTTTATTACAGTTTGCAGTGAGAAACATTTTATCAAAGTTGGAAGAAGCTCTAAAGCATCTGAAAACTTTTTGAACCCGTCTCCAAGATAGGATTACAAATGCCTGAAACGTTTATGGATATGTTGCTCCTGGGATGTTCAATGTCTGTATGCCATCCCATATCCTCTTCCCAACTTTCATGGCACTCCATAAACAGGCAGGAAGTTTGCCTAAGCTGACTCAGAAGAAAATAGGTGAGCAGAACCCATCCAAAGGCATCAGCAGCCAAACAGATGTGGTAAGAATGATGTTTCTGATCTTACAAGGCACCTGGATACTGCCTCCCAGATCCAGCAAAATGGTACCCAGAGAGTTCCTCTGGAAATGAGTCAAATGATCCATGATGGGAGAAGCTGATTTACTCATCTACATTTAGGCAGGAAGCTTTGAAACTCCCCCCACTCATCAAGGTTTATGCAAGGCCATTATAATATTTCTACATTATCTCTCCCTTTATTAATTCATCTAAGCAGTCTATTTGCTTTTTGGCCCAGTGTAGCCTACTGAGCAGACATCTTAATTGAGCTGTTCATAACGATGCCTAGATCTTTCTCGTGAAAAGTGCCAGCTCATTCAGAACCCATCAGACCCATTAGTGTGCGGGAACTTTGAATGGCTTTTTCCAATATGCATTACTTTGCAGTGAACTACTTGGGAATGGGTTGACCATGCATAACCCAATCAATTTCTCTTTTTAGTTTCTTCGGGAATACCACAGAATCATCCAGGGTTTCAGTGACCCATAAAAATAATGCTATGATCTCATTGTTGAACTGATTGGCCAAATTTAATTTCTTCTCTCTTTCAAGACTCACATTTCCAAAGTTCCTTCGACTATGAAAATCCTAAGGGTTTTTATTTCAAGCCAAAGCCTTTTTCCTTTCAAAAATACTTACCTGAAAAAAGTCTCAGGAGACTTCTATCAAGCCCTCAAAATGAGACAAATTAAAATATATGAAATACTTTGTAGAGGAAATATATTTTAATATTCAACCAAGATAATGGGTTCTACGTGGAAATCACATATAATTTTGCATGTATTTGAATCTAGCAATGTCCTGATTTTGTTTATAGTCTATGACTTGAAAATTATTGAGTGAGTTGTTTAAAGAACTTGAGGTTAGTGCTCGCTCAATAATGAGAATTGAAGACTGGAAGCAACTTTTAGTGTCCATTCTGCCAAGAGATTGCCTTAATTTGTTTTTCTAAGGAGACGGACACTTAACAATGAAGAAGGAGAATTATATTCTGTGTTGACTCTTTTTACTTTACCTGTACCTTTACAAATATCAGGTGAAAATCAATCATAGTATTTGGTTCTCTGGAGTATGGAATGTTTAGATTAGGTATAAGGCTAACTTACTAATTAAATCTATTACTGTTTCAACTTTGACTTGAGGATATTTCAAAGCTACATTGAAAATAATTCAGAAGTCTTCAGAATCACAGTGTGGTTATCACAGAGAAAAATGCTTGCTCCATGTGGAAACGTGAGATTTGGGTGCAGCCCTGTGGACTATTACTTCCATGACTCACTCATCCTATATCCCAATGCTATCAATACTTGGGCTCCTGTGCTTTGCTTCATTTTCATCAAGTTATATTTAATAAAGAAGTAAATACTGATCATGTGATTCCATTAATATATTCATTATGATTGACTTAGGACCTCAGTCACTTTGCCAACAAAGGTTCGCCTAGTCAAGGCTATGGTCTTTCCTGTGGTCATGTATGGATGTGAGAGCTGGACTGTGAAGAAGGCTGAGCGCCGAAGAATTGATGCTTTTGAACTGTGGTGTTGGAGAAGACTCTTGAGAGTCCCTTGGACTGCAAGGAGATCCAACCGGTCCATTCTGAAGGAGATCAGACCTGGGATTTCTTTGGAGGGAATGATGCTCAAGCTGAAACTCCAGTATTTCGGCCACCTCATGCGAAGAGTTGACTCATTGGAGAAGACTCTGATGCTGGGAGGGATTGAGGGCAGGAGGAGAAGGGGACGACAGAGGATGAGATGGCTGGATGGCATCACTGACTCGATGAATGTGAGTCTGGGTGACCTCCAAGAGCTGGTGATGGAGAGGGAGGCCTGGCGTGCTGCAGTTCATGGGGTCGCAAAGAGTCGGACACGACTGAGCGACTGATCTGATCTGATCTGATCTGATAGTGTTAATAGTGGTAGTAGTAATAATATTCATTATTATCCTTAATGATATAAAACAACAAATATATTTATAGTTTGAGAGTAACATTTTCCTGATAATAGATCAGAGTCAACGGACATCATCTGATTCTTCATCTCTGGAGTCTTAAAAATAATTTAGACTTGAAAGTGCCAAAAGGAAACAATTGATATTGCATGTGCCAATGACATATATCTGCCAGGAGTCCAAATGTACTTCACAAAATTCAGATAGCCCTTTGTAATCACTGGAGGATTGTGATTGCCAAGGATGATCCAGTGAGAAGCTATTTATTGGCAGCAGTTTCTCTTGGAAGATAGAAGCTGAACATCATGCTCAATTGGCTGTTTAATAAATGATTTTAACGATAATGATGTCAGTTTTACATGCTGCATGTCATCATTTTCAAAGTCCACTTTGTTATACAATTTGCCTACTCACGTCCTTCTGATGTTATCAATTAGTTCCAGAACTCTGGATCCTCTCAAACTGCCTGGAGAAAGATTGGCACTCACTAGTGACCCATGTTGTTCCGAGAGAACTAGCCACAAAGAGGATTTGCAGTGACCTTTCAATGATTCGATTATTTAGATCAACATCTATGCTATGATTTACATAATATTGATGCACTGAGAACTCTCACTTGAACAATTACATGTGAAAAGGAAATGTGATATATTCCTGTGATGACATTGTGTTATACTCTTTCCTAACTTAAAATCGTGGAATTGAAAAATGGAGTAGGACCTCAGAATCCATCATTTCAACTCTGAATGCAAATAGATACTCAACACTTCTTCTATGACAACCCAGAAATACGGACCCTTTTTATGTTTCATGTTCTTAGCAGTCAAGTCATTTGAGAACAAAAATGATTGTTTACTGCAATTTGTTGGTGACGCTTGTTAAATGCAGGTTATTCATACATTTTACTGGAAAAAAGGCATCAACACAGAGAAATAGCCATTGTAATAGAAAACTAAACTTCTGATGCCTGTGAAAGAGACATAGCTGTCGAATCCCTTTCTTTTTCACTCCAAGGATCTTAATTATTGTGTTTAGAATATCTGAGTAGCCTCTGGAGTGTGCCATCATTCATCTGGCTCAGTACAGATGTCTATGAAACAAACCACAGCAACTTGTATTTTATTCTCAGAGCAGAAACAAAGTAGCGAGCACACATCAGTAAAATCAGAATTGTGAAAAGGAAAAGTGGGGAGTAAAGAGAGTATATTTGATGTAGTTCTAAAATAAAAAGAAATCAGCAATTAAGAGAAGGTCATAAGGAAAAGAATCAAGTTGGAGAAGTTATATTTTAATGCTACAATATAGTTAGGATTTGTTTCTTAAGAAAGAAGACAAAACTGATCAGATAAGTGTAAAAGGGTAATATTTAAATACCTTCCTCTGTGTATGTGTACACATTTATTTGAATATTTTCTTTTTTTAAAACCAGTTTTACTGATTTGTTTTTTTTTTTTTTCCTGCACCCTGAGGTACGTGGGATCTTAGTTCCCTGACCGAGGATTGGACCCGTACCCCTGTGTTGGAAGGTGGAGTCTTAACCTTTCAGATAGGAGAAGTCCCTATCTGAATATTTTCAATCAACTTGATTAAGGTATAATTTACCTGTAAGAAAATAAACACATGTTACACACAAAATTGAATGAGTTCTAAAAATTCATGTCCCTAAGTCAGCTCCACACAGTTCAGATACACGACATTTTCTTTTACCTTAGGACCCTTTCTGTGGTTTGAGAAAAGGCACAGTAAACGATAAACTCTTCAAAGCAAGTTTTGTAAGTTTTATCAGGGCTCCTAGTTGAGCAAGGAACATTAAGCTCAAGTGCTTGGGTGTTGGAGTTTGAGGCCAAAGTTTCGATTTTCAAAACAAAAGACTTGGTGCTAATATGAACTTTTTGTAGGACTCTCTCCTTCTCTTTGTCTTGCTAAGAATTTCCTTGGGCTGTGGAGATAGAGATGAGTTGGAAAACAAAGATTGAGCCTGGACATTCCCCTATCATGAAGTACCAGGGTACTAGAAATAACCAGGGGTGTTTTTCAGCACATGGGGCCAGTTCCTCAAATCTCCAGCAGCCCACCACCCACTGCCCCCCAGCTTCTCATGTCCAGGAGAAGGAGTGCCAGAGAGTGGACCCGAGGGCCTGGGAGGGTGGCCACGGTGCACTGGCCATGAACTGAAGGCTGATAGGACCTCAGGCTTCAGCAGTGGCCACTGAAACAAGGGTGACATCAGCCTAAAATGGAGAGCTCTCTCCTACCTCCTCTCTTTGCAGCCTAGAGGTGAGATAAGATCCCCACTACTCAAGGGAACCGTGGGGAGAATGGAGATGGGGAAATCATGCAAAGTCCAGAAACAGCAATATGACTAAAAGCCTGACAGAAATTGAGCTCTCTGTCAGCTGGTGGAATAGGGTTCAAAGCAGAGATTAGAGTGAGTTGTTGAAAAAGAAAGTTACATTCTCTTTTTGTGCCTTTCTAAATGCTGATAATTTTGTACCTATTTGTAAGTTTAATAAATAAGTGCTATATCATACTAGGAACTAAAATTAGTAATGAGTGGACATTCCTCAATGATATTGAATAATAGCATTCATCTGGCACTTGAGAGCTAACAAGTGGTTTTCTGTACTTACTCTCATTTCATCCACTCAGTAGTCTTCAAGGTGAGCCAGCCAAAGATCCTTCCTCCACCTGAAAATATAGACGGCTATGAAACACCATCTGTGAGTAGTCATTGATTATATTCATTGAAGAAATCAGTGGAACCCAGCTACTTGTCCTACTTGACATCCCATTTTTCCCTGGAGTGCATTTTCCAGAGGTTGTGGGATATGGGGCAGGGTCATGAAAGGATCATCAAGGGTAGGAATGACCCTTGGCATGACCAAGTAGTGGCCACGCCCATACACAGAAGTAGGCATGGAAGGTGAAGGGATAAGTTCTTGAAAACCTATGTTAGTGTTGCGAAAAGGAAGGAGAGCTTGTTAGCAACATCCTAACACTGCAGGGGGTAATTTAGTTGGTGGGGAGAAGGCGCAAAGTTCCACAGGTGGAACAGCCTTAGTGATCCACTCAGGGGCTTGCAGAGGTTTATTGGTAGCCCTGGCTGGTGTTGACAAGGGCTTGGAGACATGAAACAGTTCAGAGACTGAAGGATCAGTGTGAGGCATCCTTGAGCCTGGTCCATAGCTGGGTAAGCCCAGACATATAGACTTGGACAAGGCACCTGTCCTCCCAGGAGCATGTGCTTGCATAGCCTGCCTGGTGGCTGCTGAGACCACTCACAGCATATGCTCAGGCCTGGGCTGGGATGTACAGATTCATTTTAGCAGTTTGGGGAGGACAATATAACTTCACTCTACTGCGACTGGAAGCCTTGAGGGAAATCAAGGCAGAAATCCAGTCTGTGCTCCAGGTCCGAGGAGATTGGGGGTGGGGAGGTAACAGAGATGAGGTTTAGTGGCTTCCCTGTCGTCGTGGGCTGAGGCTGAACTTCTGGATGGCTGTGGAACTCAAGGGACCCTAGATCACAGTCAGAGGCCATTGGCAGTGCCAGTGGAAGAGTCTAGAGAAGGTAAGGATTGAACATGATGACACCCACACAGCTAGGATTTGAGCTAGACTCTCAAGGAAACCCAGTCTATGGAGTATGCTAGGCATCCATTTGACACACTGCTGACATATGAGACCTGATTAGAAAATAATGCCTTGATCAGTAAGTCATTCATCAAAAAAAAAAAAAAAAAAAAAGCTGAAATAGTTTTAACCAGACAGCTAAACGATTTGTTTTATTGAAGTACAGTTGATTTGCAATACAGACAGCTAAAGGATTTTGATAGTAATTTGTAATTTTAATGTGGTTTAGGCAAAGGAAACTTTTTCTAGATAAACAGAAGGAAATGTCAAAGCTAGATTCAAGAATTTTATGAGTAGAAATATTATTTCTGATTACTTCTATCATATATAGAAGAGCATGGTCTGTTTGACTATTCATCTGACCAGCCTGGTCTCTAGAGAACTAGCCAGACTGGTTTCATGATTTTGGTATCTCCTCTAAGTCCTTAGATCCTGCAGCCAGTTTTAATGGGACTCTAACAGGGGCATTTAGGAGCAACTGTTCTTGCTTTTGTTTTCTTTTTTATTTGGGGAGCTTTCATTCTCCACGTGCTCAGGACAAAAGAGTATCAATTTTGAAAGAACAGAAATAAGCTCCTATCATACGTAACACCTGAAGCCTCTAGTAATGTCTCTGTACGATTTTAGTAGCAGCCAACATGCCAGATGATGAATCTTTCATTTTACTTATTCCACTTTTTAGAGCATTTTGAAGCAACGTTTCTTTAAAAGTGCCTTGTTTTTTCCCATGTAGAAGAAATAATAAAGACAGTAAGAATGAGCACGGGATGTGTACTGTGTGCTAGAGACCCTTTGAGGTGCTTTGCACAGATTATCTTATTTTGTCTTCACAGCAAGCCTAGGGGCAGGTACTGTTATTACCCCCATTTTCCTGGAAACTAGAGAAGCGTGTATCCATGGAATCTTAGATCTGAAAGACAAACATGTTAATAAACGTGGAGCCCTGTTTTCCAATAGCTCTTGTGGAACACCAGTGTCTCACAGGTGTAAGAAAGAATGAGACACCCCTGAATAGACACTGAAGCCCAGATCAGTTAAGGCAGTTACCCGAGGACACAGTCTGTTATATGACAGACCTGGAATAAATGTAAGTCATTTCACATTCATTTATCTTTTTGCTTTATCATACCATCACTTAATTATAATTAAGAAAGAAAAGTAGTACTCCTTAGAAATACAAATATAAAAAAAAATGAGGTCTAGTACAACCATCAGGATTTAGTAAATGAAATTCTATAGAAGCTGCAATATATGTGCATGTACATATATATGTGTGTGTATCTATATTTGCACACATGCACATATATGTACACATATATTTTTCGCATATGCTGGCTTTAACAAAACATAAGGAACAGAAGTAATAAGTACATTGAGATCTCAAATCCTTGGAAGCTTGCCAGACTTTCTGATGACCAAGTGTGTGTCAATGGTTTGCAGCCACTTTGATCTTAGCTCCTACACAGGATCCGAAGAAGGTACCTATTAAAATTTCATAGGTCATAATTAATGATCCTGCTCATAAAATTGCTTCTAATATCTCTGGCTCAAGATAGACAGCTTACCTGCAGGGAGAATTTTCTTTGCAGCAACACATGGAAGATCATAAATTGGCCTGGTTCAGTAATTTAGTGAGTCTTGGAGAGTGAAAACCTCCCTCTTTCTAAATCGGTGATTTCACAAAAAGTTTACGGCTGCAAGAAATTGAAAGCTTGTTATATACCTGTTTTCTACATCTGCTACCATAGCTGGAGGTTTTGAAAATTCAAGGAAACTTGCTTTCCCCCTTCTGTGGCTGTCTTCCAATGTCCTCATCTTCTTGTGCATACCATCTTCTTGTGCTTCCACAGCTCTAGAGGGAGACATGGTGAGCCTGAGAAAAATCTGCTTCTTCAGTTCTTCCACTGCATGTTCCTCTGGGGTGAGCAACCAGGACCAACTGCATATTTGTTGCACCATTCAGGCCCTTCCTTTCACCTACTATGTTCTCTTCCTCCTCTATTTCTCCCTCTCTTTGCCTTCCCCTACATTTATTTTTTTTCTATTTTAAATGTATTTATTTTTAATTGAAGGATAATTGCTTGACAATATTGTGTTGTGTGACAACATTGTCTTGTGATGTGAGAGTTGGACTGTGAAGAAGGCTGAGTGCCGAAGAATTGATGCTTTTGAACTGTGGTGTTGGAGAAGACTCTTGAGAGTCCCTTGGACTGCAAGGAGATCCAACCAGTCCATTCTGAAGGAGATCAGCCCTGGGATTTCTTTGGAAGGAATGATGCTAAAGCTGAAACTCTAGTATTTTGGCCACCTCATGCGAAGAGTTGACTCATTGGAGAAGACTCTGATGCTGGGAGGGATTGGGGGCAGGAGGAGAAGGGGATGACAGAGGATGAGATGGCTGGATGGCATCACTGATTTGATGGACGTGAGTCTGAGTGAACTCCGGGAGTTGGTGATGGACAGGCAGGCCTGGCGTGCTGTGATTCATAGGGTCACAAATATTCAGACACGACTGAGTGACTGAACTGAACTGAACTGATTGTGTTGGCTTCTGCCATACATCAACATGAATCAGCCATAGGTATATATGTCCCCTCCCTCTTGAAACTTACTCTCACCTCCCATCCCATGCCGCCCCTCTAGACTGTCACAGAGGAATGGTTTGAGCTCCCTGAGTCATACAGCAAATTCCCACTGACTCTCTATCTTACATATGGTAGTGTATATGCTACTCTCTCAGTTTTTCCCACCCTCTCCTTCCCCCACTGCGTCCACAAATCTGTTCTATATGTCTGCATCTCCATTGCTGCCCTGCAAATAGTTTCATCAGTACTGTCTTTCTAGATTTCATATATGTGCATTAACATATGATATTTATTTTTCTCTTTGTGACTTACTTCACTCAATGTAATAGGCTCATTAGAACTGGCTCAAATGTGTTCCTTCTTATGGCTGAGCAATATCCCATTGTATATATGTACCACAGCTTCTTTTCCCATTCATCTGTCGATGGACATCTATGTTACTTTCATGTCCTAGATATCGTGGTCAGTGCTGCAATGAACATTGGAGTGCACATGTCTTTTTCAATTGTGGTTTTCTTAGGGCATATGCCTAGTAATGGGGTTGCTGAATCCTATGGTAGTTTTATTCTTAGTTTTTTAAGGAATCTCCATACTGTTCTCCATAGTGGCTATGTCAGTTTATGTTCCCACCAACAGGGAAAGAGGGTTCCTGTTTTTCTGTACCCCCTCCAGCATTTATTGTTTGTAGATTTTTCTGATGTTGGTCATTCTGACCAGTGTGAGGTGATAGCTCATGGTAGTTTTGATTTGCATTTCTCTAATAATGAGCGATGATGAACATCTTTTCATGTGTTTACTAGCCATCTGAATGTCTTCCTTGGAGAATTGTCTGTTTGGGTCTTCTTCCCACTTTTTGATTGGGTTGCTTGCTTTTGTAGTATTGAGCTGCATGAGCAGCTCTAGGAGATTAATCCTTTGTTAGTTGTTTCATTTGATATTATTTTCTCTCGTTCTGAGGATTGTCTTTCCACCTTGCCTACCCTCATGTCTATTATTCCACCTCAAAAACCCCTACCATCTTCCAATAATAGTTTCTTATTGTCAGTGGACAATTAAACCAGGAAAAGCATTTCATCCCCACTCTGGCTTCCTTCAACCTCTTAAAGTGTTCTTTTTGGTCTCCCTGCCACTGCCACAGGAAATGACGTACATGGATGAGGCATTGGTTTGACTACACTTCTCAAATGCCTGTCAACTTAATATCTGCTCTTGGAGTGTATAAAGGTAATTCTGTTAGGGGTATTAAAGAGTCGGACATGACTGAGTGACTAAGCATAGCACAGTCACATCTTAAATTAAAAGATAAGATCCATAAGCCCATTCATCATTTCTGATTATTTGCACTGATTCTCTTCCATTAGGGATTGTTAATTGAACTTAGCATTTTATCTGAAATAGTTTTACATCCTCCATAGACTTTTTGATGGTGAAGTAGTGAGTCATTAGTTGGTGGAACAGGGACCCATTTAATTTACTATAACAATAGACCCAAGGGACACACCATACCAAAAATGTTGACTTAGTTTCCCAGATCTTGCGGAAATAAGCTAAGGGGGAGAAAGGGAAATGTGTTAAATGCAAAGGTGAAGATATAATTTGCTCTTGGTTATCAACCAATGTTGTCAATAGCATATTTTTGCTTTGCCCTGGGCTAGCTAGAAATGGTAAACTTATCTACAATCCAATCAACTGGCACCTGCCATTCATGGAGTGAATAATATGGTGCTTAAAACTTGATAGAACAACCCATCTTGCATGGGCCTGAACCATCACCACTTGAAAATTACATCTCAAGAAACCAGAATCAAATATGACACATCGACCTAAAGTAGAGAAGGGTCAATAGCCCATTAACGGTTCCCCAGAGGATTTGTGTTATAAGTGACCTTCCCTTGCTGCTGCCACTCTTCCCCAACTACATCAAGGCTGCTTGGGGAAGAGGCAAACTAATCACTTGCATATACTAAATTTGCTGCAGGCCATTGTGTGATAAATTGCCCAATTTCACTAAGCAAGGTAGCTTGGAAAAAGAAAGAAAATTCAGTCTCACTGAATATAAAGTCTTTGTGTGATTGGATCTTCAGCTGTAACACAGGACTAAAAATATCTATGTTTTCTAGCAACCTCTCCAACTTGCTGGTGTATGAAAGATGTGACTGTTCTGATTTCTTCATATTATTTAGGAAATAGCAGCCAGATGAGTCTCCCTGGTTAGGAGGACTTGATTTTTGTTTTAACTGATATGGCATCTCATTGATTTGAAGTGGCATTTTAATGAATTGTTTCTTTGAAGAAACTGAAGCATAGATTATGAACTCTAAGTCTAAAGTCAATTTGAAGTCCTGTGACCACGTACTATGGTCAACCTGACAACCTCCAGAACATATTTTGTTGGCTTTAAAAATATGAGCAATAATCTGGGTTACTGTAGTTTGGGTATTGGAAGTTATGATATAATAAATTTTACTTCTTGATATAAGGGTTAAGGGTACTACTTGATCTAAGGGTAGTCAAGGCAAATTCTAGTGGTATTTTGGCTTATAAAACATATTAATGCTGAACTTTGTTTGCTCATTTTGCCCCACAATTTCTAGGCAGTAGTGTTTGGGATTTCAATCTTTCTGTTGGCCAATTTAGAATATATACAGGATGTTAGGTGGGGTTATAACATGGAATAAAAATATATTTTGTCTCCTCTGTTTGATCTTGGCAATTGTGTGTTATATTGCGTGTGTGTGTGTGTGTGTGTGTGTGTGTGTGTGTGTGTATGCAGTTGCTCAGTTGTGTTGAACTCTTTGCAATACCCTGGACTGTAGCCTGCCAAGCTTCTCTATCCATGGGATTTTTCAGACAAAAATGTGCTTGCATGCTAAGTCATTTCAGTTGTGTCCAACCTGGGACCCTATGGATTGTAGTCTGCCAGGCTCCTCTGTCCACAGGGTTCTCCAGGCCAGAATACTAGAATGAGTTGCCATTCCCTTCTATGGAGTGGAATGCCATGTCCTACTCCAGGGAACCGTCCTAATCTAGGGATCAAACCTGCCTCTATTGGTCTACTGCATTGGCCAGTGGATTCTTTACTATTGTGCCATCTGGGAAGCCTGTTTGTTGTATATATGTATTCCATCTCATATATTAATTCCTTTCATTTCTGGAGCACCTTGGCCAGCCTTAATTAAAGATTATGCCTCCCAAAACTGTTACACAGCATGCAAATAAGGTCTACTACAGAAAGAAGTCTGAAGTGACTGAAAAACTCTGGATTAAATACAGTGAAATGGGTACTTTCATAAAGTATTTCTCAGAGCTTCAATTTACTAATATGCATTGTGGCTAACCAGGAGTGGTAGATGGTGTGCAGCATTTACCAGATTATTTGTCCAAATATTTCGTTTGGTAGATGGAGATTTTATGCAAATGTTATTTTGTGGGGGGCATACTTGGCCAAACAGTTATTTTGTTCAATAATTCCAAATGAATGGAGTCCTTCAAAATGATCTGCAGTGCCTCACCTATTGAACCTGCTCTTCAAATATACTTGGGATGGCAGTGATACGCAAAACAGAAACTTCAATGTAAACTGCCATCAAGAAAGGTTTGTTTAAAAATCCCAGACAGGTGCACTGAAGGATGTGTAATTAAGAGACGTCCCACAGCTGTGAAACTAGGAGAATCATGAAAGTCTTGAAATGTCATTTTTTTTTGTAACAAAGCAGCTCCTGAGAATTGTGAGTGGACATGGAGGGGAAACTCATCTGGTAAGAAGTGCAATCATGGAGACATCCTGTAGAGATGGCACTTGACCCTGCAGGAGAGCATATGTAACCCCACAAAGACCCCTTCTTCCTGCACATGCTCAACAAGACTACCTTTTCCTCCAGGACCAGATATATCCATGGCCAATCAGAATTGTCACTAATGTTGTTTATTTGGGGGTAGGAAAAATGCATGAGTGTGTCAATATTAGTCACTCAGTCCTGTCTGACTCTTTGCAACTCCATGGTCTGTAGTCCACTGGGCTGCTCTGTCTATGGAAATCCCCAGGCAAGAATACTGAAGTGGGTAGCCATTTCCTTCTCCAGGGGATCTTTTCAACCCAGGATTTGAACCTGGGTGTCCCTCATTGCAGGCAGATTCTTTACTGTCTGGGCCCCCAGGGAAGCCCCAGGAAGAGTGCATAAAAACTGTGGCTCCTTATCATTTTTAGGTTAACATGAATAATTTGGAAAACAGCATAGTTAAAATTCTCAATCGAGAAATAGAATCTCTTTTGTTATTTATTTATTATTTTATTTTTGAATCTCTTTTAACAATTGTAAGCTATCTTATATTTTTGCCTTGTATATTTACCTTTTCTCTTCTGTATTTTGTTTTTCACCTTCCTTGATCTCTGCATCCCTGTTTCTAACCCCCAAAGTGAGCATTGATGGATTTGAAACTAAAGTCCCAATCTCTTCACATTAACAGGAACGCAAATAAATCCTCAACCAGAAAAAAAAAAAGTATAAAATTTTGAAATGCAAGCTGACTTGAAGAAGAAGAGACAAATTTACTGAGACATTTTCTGCTTCTTCAGGGAATAAAATCCCTATATTCTAGGACTCACGTGCATTTACTTGAAGAAAAAGTCTCAATGATCAGTTATCTGAAAATTAAGCTGATACATATTTGCAACTGAAAATGTAGATAAAACAATGTCTGCAAATTTCTTTTCTTTCTCAAGAAGACATTTCATTTCTTTCTCAAATTAAGTAAAATTCCTTTAAAAACATTATCATATTAAGGAGTAAGTCATACTTCAAATTTGTGTTTACTTGCATTTAAGCAGATCTGTGTCTATATTTCTGAATTTTATAACTAAATCAAATTGTTGTGCTGTTTTATTGTTGCTTATCTAGTTGAATATAAACATGTCTTCTCCAAACTTTTTTGTTTGCTATTTAACACAATGATGGATAAGTCCTTAAATAGCAATGAGTCTTGTGAGAATGAGTAAGTACTACTTTCTCTGTTTTACAGGTCAAGAAATAGAACTTTTAGATCTTTCTTGCTCAAAATTCAGGATTATATCTATCAATATATACAGCCACTTCAAAATATCTAATGCTTTTAAAGCCAGAAGCATTTTGTGTATTCATCATTTCTCACCAAATATAAGAACTGCCATAGAAATGCCTAGCTTTTAAAATTCCATAGCAGAATTAAATAAGCTCAAGACTAAGCAGAAAATAAGAATACTATAGCTAGAAAAAGAAAAATGAATATAGCTTAGCTGGTTTCTGCTGACAGGCCAATTTGTAGTCTTCTCTTTAGGCTGGAGTGAGCCTACAAAGCTCTGTGTTTGCAGCCAGTGCACTGGAATCTCTAGCTTTGATCATTGGGCTGTTGTAGGGCTGGCCACATCCACTCAGTCTTTCCTTTTCTCTGAAATTCTCAGGGGGATCACGGGCTGTCATGACAAATCCACTATAAGCCAGATCTTCTTCACCACCTTGTCATTCCAGGGCAGAGGGGGATAAAGCCAAGTTGTGAGGACGCTTGCTCAAGGTTACAGAAACGGAATTAGCCTCCAGGTTCTTGACATCTAGACTTACCATCTTGTTCTGGGCTCTCCCATGCTACTGCCTCTTAAAACTCTGCAAAATTCAACAATTCTTGCTGTCTCTATTCAAAATAACTCACCAAACATTCATTTTTTTAATTAAAAAATTTAAATTAATTTTTACTGCAGTATAGTTGCTTCACAATGTTGTGTTAGTTTCTACTTTGCAGCAAAATGAATCAGCCATATGTATACATTGGAGAAGGAAGTGGCAACCCACTCCTGTATTCTTGCCTGGAGAATCCCATGGACAGATGAGACTGGGAGGCCACAGTCCATGCGGTCACAAAGAGTCAGTTACGACTGAGTAACGAACACAATACATATACATATTCCCCCCGCCCCCAGTTTTGGACTTCCTCCCATTCAGGTCACCATAGAGCATTAAGTAGAGGTCCCGGTGCTATATAGTATGTTTTCATTGGTTACCTATTTTACCTACTGTCCTTAAACAGTTGGTAAAGATTCTAACATCCCAGTCTTTCTGAGGAAACCACCTTAGATTTCTGTAATTACCAAGCAAATTCTAGATGCCTGGATTAAGCTTGAGAAATCATTTTTTAAAAAAGAAGCTAGTCAAGAATAAAGAACTCTTACTGAAAGAATCTTTCAGGTAAACTTGGAATATTCATTAATAAGTTGGCAATTTTATTAGATGTCTTTTTTGAGGTCATTCTGCTAATTCTCTGTGTCTAGAGCTCCTTAGAAAAGAAACAGGCAAGATTTTTGTTTTTAGTTAGGGTATAGTTACTTTACAGTGTTGAATGTGGAAGTGAATCAGCTTCGTATACATACATATACGCCCTCCCTCTTGTATCTCCCACCCACCCCCATCCTGTCCCTCTAGGTCCTCACAGAGCACTGAGCTAAACTCCCGGAGCTACACAGCAGGTTGCCACTAGCTATCTGTCGTACATACAGCAGTGCACGTACTAATCCCAACCTCCCAATTCTTCCCCGCCTCCCATCACCGTGTCCACACATCCATTCTCTACATCTGGGTCTCTGTTCCTAAAAATAGGTTCATCTGTACTGTTTTTCTAGATTCCGCGTATATGTGTTAATATACAATATTTGTTTTTCTCTTTCTGACTTACTTCACTCTGTGTGACAGACATCAAAAAAGACATCTAATAAAATGGCCAACTTATTAATGAATATTCCAAGTGTACCTAAAAGGTTCTTTCTTTCAGTAAAGTAACTATACCCTATGACCCAATTAGATCCAATATCTGAGTAGTTTCTACTGTCTTTGCACTTAGACAGTTTTACTATTATTATCACTGTTATAAAGGGATGGCAACTTATTTAAATACAATTGCTTCCTATCATTCAGTGAAGAAACTTTAGAGTCATGATACTTTTGAGCAGACAAGGAAGGTGAGGTCTGATGAACTCAAGTGATTTATCCTCAGAGTCAAAACTGAGTCCTTCGATGGGGCTGGGACGAGCCCTAGGTCCTTACTCACATGAAGTATTTATACTTTTTAAAGATTTTAAATAAAAATTTTTTTATTCTCTCCACAATATTCATTAGTTCTAATCATATTATGGTCCCAATGTAGCTATTTTAAAGTGAAATTAAAAGGCAGCCTAGCTTTGGAGGGTAAGAGTTATTGAAAGAGGTGTCTAGAGAGCCATTTAAAATTTTCAAGTTAAAAAAAAAAAAAAGCGATAGTGTGTGTGAGAAAGAGCTGTTTTCCTTTTAAAAATTAACAAGTCAAATACAGAAATAGTCTAATCTGCATTAACGATCTGCAATCTATGAAACAATTTTTAACCATTTTAAAGTGAAAGGCTGGTGATTATGCGGGAGAATAGATGGGAATAATAACCATAAATCTTTAAAAACTGTACATGTTCAAGGTAACAGTATGTAAAAATGAGATTGGCTAGGTTTCTGGCCTGAGAACTGTCATAGGAGAACCTAAGCCATCATTCTGAGCTCTTGGAAGAATGGCCATTACTATTTCCATTTGTCCTTATACTTGAAGGGCTGGCCTTTGCCTTCCTGAATCCCAATGCCTTGTGCCTGCTGTGTGGGATGTAGTTAGATCCCCAGAGATGAGCACCAGTCCTTCTCAACCTCCCTCCCAGGTTGAGTAGGGCGAAGGAAATGGGAAAGCCGGATGTGCACAGTGAAACGTCTGCTGAACCGCCACTCTGCTAGGTGAGTTCCAAAGGAGAATCCATCTTTTGTGTTACAAAGGACTGGGAGTTATTTTCTCCTAAGTTGTGCCACAAAAGTATGGTGGGCATTGGCTGCTGAAATTTCATTCGGCTTCCTTGCTATGCCCAGTCTCTCATACAGAAACAATATTTCTCCTGGAGTAGGAGGGACTTAAATGGAGGGTGGAAGGATGGAAGATGGAGATGGGAAGGTGAGATATGTCTGAACACTCCTGTGAGTAGAACAAATCCCAGATCATACACACAGGGAAGCCAGTGTCCATCAAATGATGCTGCTGAAAAGACAGAAAAACAGATAGGAGGTGTGTAAATTGCCCTGGAAGAAAATGCTTAGAATTATAGACCTGGTTGGAAAAAGAATCAACATACTCTCTTTCCCAGTTCTAGATTCCACATCATCACTGGGGAATAAACATCTTGCGGCAATCCATATGTAAAGCCCAGCCAGAAACCAGTTGATTTAAACATGCTCAGTGCTACTTTCAAATAAGCCATGAACAAGGAATTCCCTTCCTCTTGCTGGAATCAGAACACTTAAATGCAATGGAAAGTATGCTCGATTGTGCTATGATAAATACTATGTTTCTTAATCATTTTGGTATCCCAACTGTAACCTCAAATCTCTTAAGATAAATAGTTAATGGCCATTATGCGTGAATGCCATACTTTAAGGGAGCCCTGAGGCATGGGTTTGGCTTAATCTGACAGGTCAATACTATGGAAAGAATTTCAACTTTCAACCTTATTTTTAAAGATAAAAATGGATTTTTTGAAAAGTCTGCAGAGAATTGGTTCTAGCAATGCCATTATGTGTTATACATATTAGAGAAGGGGGCATGGCATGCACTCAGAGAGTTTGAGAGGAAATCAGAATGCTACAAATGATGCCTTTTCTTGAATCCTGAAAAATTCCACTTTGATTTAGCACCAGTGGAACTGTTAATAGAAACTTCTTTGCGTGTTGTGTATAAACAGCACAGCCCGGCCTGTATCAACTTTATACTCCAATAAACAAGACAATAATGACAAATTATCAAAGCAGGCCTCAGATGTGACCCTCAATTGGGAGAGCAGCAATTTAATGAAGACAAAAGCTAGGTGAAAGCTGCTAATATCATTTACTGATAAACAGATTTTCTCGAGAGGCTCCTAGCTGAATCCCCTAAGGTCCCATAAACCTGCATAATTCCATTTAAAATATTGCGCAATTCACTAAATTAGTCTTTGAACATCCTTACTATCCAATTACGAAGCCCCAGCATGGACAGAATAATGAAATTTTTCAAACTGTGGAATGCATGTGGTCTTAACAAACTTATGACAAACACCAAAATTAGCTTTCAATTTTGAGGCCAATGTAGCTCCCTTTAATACCTCAAGTCAGAGTGGCAACAATAAAACACTATTGCAGGGCTAAGCAGAACAGAAGGAAAATAAATCTTGACTTACTCAGAATTCTGAACACGGTCTACCTTCAGGAAAAAAAAATCATAAGAAGTTGAATGATGTTTTGCATTTGCAAGCTATTTGGTCGCTTAAAATCTAGTAAAAGCTTTACTGAATAAAGGGTACAAAATACCTCCTGGACAGTTGTATCTTCCAGGCAGGCAGAAAAAAAGCGAGAGTTTGAGGAAGTGAAATTTATTTCTGTTCAAGCATTGCAAGCTGCATTATTAAAGTCATTTGTCATGGTTTGAATATTTCTGCCTGATTCACCATTAAATTGGCCTTCTAATTACCAACTTTGTCATGAAAAGTGGTCTGGCTGTTTCATTCACCAGAAAACTTCAATTCTTTAATCATCACTTGCCTTCATAGGAGAAGAAAGAAAAGAAAAAGGAAAACAACAAACCATATATTTCTATCCCCAGATCTTAAAATACATCTCAACACAGTAATGCTTAAATGATCTCAAAGCCCTACATTTTTAAGATGCTGATAAATACTTATAAAATGAGTTATCATTTCATCTTTATAAAGAAACTTGCCAGCATTCACCTATTATTTGGTTACATAACTCAGTCTTGCAGTGGACCACACAACCTCACGTCATAGTTTCTGAATCAACAAGCACTAACCATAATCAGAACATGCCAGGCACGTTATTTCTCTTTCCCATATATTCTAGCTTCTTGGCTGGTGTAACTCTATCTACAGAAAAAGATGTGGAATCTATAGGCTCCAAGCAGCCTAGTGAAGACATTGCCAAATTGTCTACAGCTTGCTTGCTCATACTTTCAGATGGACAAGGATGGGCAGTTGTGGCTAACAATGACATAGGTTCAGTAGCTTTCCTTCTATATTCATTTCTATATATATATATAGAAATATATATATATATATATATATATATATATATATATATATAGTTTTTGGGTCACACTGTGAGGCATGTGGTATCTTAGCTCCCAATCAGGGATTGAACCCACCTACCACCCCCCACATACTCCCCCACATTGGAAGTGCACAGTCTTAACCACTGGACCGACAGGGAAGTCCAAGCACTCATATTTTAAACTACAGAGTATAGCGATCTCAGTGTTTGGGAGAAACCAGATTAACCTACTGACTTTGTTATGAGAAAACCAACAAAGGCTTAGTAAAACAGCCATATTTGGGAAGCTTCCATATAACAAAATAGAGACTGGCAAACATGTTTTGATCCAAAGCACACCAAACCGTGAGTTGTTTTACCTTTTACAGATGAGGAAACTAAAGCATAGACAGGTTTTGTCAGTTTCCAGAAGGTTACATAGCCAAGAAAAGCCAGTCAGACCTTCTGGAGCCCATGAATGTAACCATCTCTCTGAGTGAGTTGAAAACAGCACAATGCCTAATATGGGTGTGTGCATCAAAACCATCTTTAAAATGTGTACAGTTTTTCAAATGACATTTTCATTCTTTCAACTCCAAATAAAGAATTCCATATTTTAATGGCTACAAAGACAATTGACACTAAATCTGAAGAACTTGAAATTACATCTTTAGGGTTCATATTATGAGATTTGTGATTTCATGATTAATAGATGTCTTCTTTTATGAAAGCAATCTTTGGGCACACATTTTATCTTATTATTTTATTTTTTAGATATATATTTTCTTTAATGGCAGAAATTAGCCTGCTTTGAGACATCTATTTTAAAAAGAGAGAGAGAGGGAGATAATGTACTCCTGTCAGAATTAAAGTATCCTTCAGTTCAGGTCAGTTCAGTCTATTAGTTGTGTCCGCCTAAGAGACCCCATGGACTATAGCATGCCAGGCTTCCCTGTCCATAACCAACTCCCAGAGCTTGCTCAAATTCGTGTCTGTTGAGTCAGTGATGCCATCCCACCAGCTCATCCTCTGTTGTCCCCTTCTCCCACCTCAATCTTTCCCAGCATCAAGGTGTTTTCAAATGAGTCAGTTCTTCGCATCAGGTGGCCAAAGTATTGGAGTTTTCAGCTTCAGCATCTGTCCTTCCAATTAATATTCACTGTTGATATCCTTAAGACTGACTGGTTGGATCTCCTTGCAGTACAAGGGGCTTTCAAGAGTCTTCTCCAACACCACAGTTCAAAGGCGTCAATTCCTTGGTGCTCGGCTTTCTTTACAGTCCAACTCTCACATCCATACATGACCACTGGAAAAACCATAGCCTTGACTAGATGCACCTTTGTTGGCAAAGTAATGTCTCTGCTTTTCAATATGCCGTCTAGGTTGGTCATAACTTTCCTTCCAAGGAGTAAGCGTCTTTTAATTTCATGGCTGCAGTCACCATCTGCAGTGATTTTGGAGCCCCCCAAAAATAAAGTCGGCCACTGTTTCCGCTGTTTCCCCATCTATTTGCCGTGAAGTGATGGGACTGGATGCCATGATTTTAGTTTTCTGAATGTTGAGCTTTAAGCCAACTTTTTCACTCTCCTCTTTGCCCCCACTCATTGCAACTAGAGAAAAACCTGAGAGCAGTAATGAAGACCCAGCGCAGCCAAAAAATAAACTAAAATAGAAATAATAAAATAAATAAATAATAATAAAATAAATAATGTTTTGGTTTTTCTTTTTTACAGCATTCTGCTCCTGTTTTATGAACACAGTATCTTTTCTTGACTCTCAAAGGATATAATTATCTTTATTATTGTTATTTAAGTAAGTCCTTGTTATCTGTTTTATATATAATGATTTGTATCTGTTAATCCCATACTCCTAATTTATCCCTCCTCCCCTATCCCTTTGATAATCATCATTTTGTTTTCTATGTTTGTGAGTCTATCTCTGTTTGATAAATAGGTTCATTTTTTATTTTTTCAGATTCCATATATAAGTGATGTAATACTTGTTTTTCTGTGGTGATACTTGTATTTTTAAAGGTTTCTTTTGTACTCTGCCTGTGTGCCTGCTCTGAATTTGTTTGTGTGATTATTTTTCCATTCTTTTTCTGATTGCTGGCTTCTTCAAATGCCTGGTGATCCCTTGCTGCTGTTAATGCTTGTGAATGAGACACTAAAAAGAAAATCAGAGACTCCATATGTGTAGATGGAACTTTTCCACTGAGGGACTTTATTGTGGGCTCAACAGAAAACAAGGTGACCTTTTCATTAGAAGCTCTCTAAAAGTTGGTTCAGTTTCCCCAGAGGAGTTGCTTTCAAATTTCCTGCTTTCTAATTGGTGGTGAGATCTCTTAAGGAACCTGCTTTCTCTTAATCACATCAGTGTTATCAGCTCCACGTCATGACCCTGACTACTTTTATGCTGGTTGCACCTGAATCTGGGAAGTTTCTGCTCAGTTTGTTCCGTAAAATAAAACTCTCGTCTTCCTGGGAACTTCAATGACTGTCTTTTTGGCTTCACACCGTCAGATATGTAATGTCTCCAAGTGCAGAAAGTCTCAGGTTTTATGGGACAAACCAGCTCACCTGTGTTGCTGCTCCCTCCCTGCTAGCATTTATGTTCTAACTTCCTCTACTCTGTTAAATCCATTACTACCCTTCCATCTGCTTTCTATATTTCAAAAATATGATGAAAACTCTCCACATTTTCACAACTTCAGTCTCTGTGAAACCCACATAGCTCTAAAAATCAGCTATGGTCTGATTTTTAGACCATCAGACCTGGTCTGATGACTAAATTCAAGTGATAATGAGATGGATGGATATCTGCCAATGTCCAAATTTAGCAATTGTTTCAGAGGCTACTGAAAATCTAGAGATCAGGCAAAAATCCAGATCAGAGATCTAAAGCCAAAGAACATTCTAACTTCACAAGATTCCCTGCTGAAGTATCAAAGCAGGCAGCCTCCAGCCAATAAGGGGTAAATCAGAAAAGGAATTGGAAAAGAAGTGGTGAGTTTGCAGAGGAAAAAAAAAATTTCTTTAAGTAAAACAGACCTGCAGTGTTAGCAGTTGACATTAAAAAAAAAATTTAAATGATGAGCCTGTGGCTTTAATATTAAGGCTCTATCCAGCCCTCTGAATCTTCTTATCATACCTAAAGAATTGTTCATTCATCTTTCAGGAATACATTAGAGCAAGAGAGTTTTCCCATAGGCAAAAGCATTATACATATTTGCAAATGTCTTACATAATGATGTGAATGCTATGCATAGGGATGTTTTGAAGAAAGGTAGAAACAATGCAGCAATTTCCATTCTGTTTCATTAGCTATCATACGCTCAAGAAAAGGGAGTTTCCCTTGTTGTTTATGCTGTTTTCAAATGTTAAAAGACTAGCATTTTGAATTCATGGTACTGCCTGTAAATAGGAACGCTGGTTGTTAGGTGATAGAAAAGCTTTATTTCTTCATACAGATGTTTCGTCTTACATTTCCAGTCATTATTTCCAATAACTTATATTTAAATGGCTCCTTATTCAGGAAATAAGACCAATTTTTTATTGGGATCCAAAAGTATTTTCAATATATCACAGAGAGGGAAGAAGACTGTAAATCTCAGTTGTAGGTACAAAATAAATTGTTTTTTAATTTAGCTTGTTATGGTCAACTCAGGTTAAAAATTTTATTTTTGTAGTAGAGCCTTCATGACTTTTGTTAGGACTCAGTTGTCAATGTAAAAAAATAAAAATAGAAGTCCCAACAGTTTAGTGCCTGCTTTACATCCACATAAGAATTTCCCTTTCATTATACCCCAGATTCTGGCAGCTTATTATAGCCATTGTTAAATTTGTGCTCTGCTTTTACAAATGACACTTGTACGGGTCTCTTGGGTCTGCTGAGAGAAGCCAGGCCCCTCTCTTTTCCTTGTGTCAATTCTTCTGTGAACCTTTGTAATTAGCCACTTAACAAATTGAGGAAAATGAACCTTCAGCTGCAAAGTATATCCTGGAGTTAAGTCAACCATATGACAGGCAAAACCGATACATGAAAATCTCCTTAACTCAATTGTTGAGTTGCCTCAAGGGTTAAGAGGCATTCTACCAGCAACAGCCTAAAATAAAAGCCTTAGAAGTGATGTTTTTGATGGTTCGTTATCCAAATGCCTGTTAGCTTTTCCAAGAAACATCTTGCATTAGAAGAAGCACATACTTCGTTATGGGTACTTATTTTTACAAATCTTTTGTTTCGCAGAGGAAAAATGTCAAAAATTGACTTTTTTGGACAGAAACAAGATCCTCAGGCTTCAAACTTACCCATTAAGTGTTTAAGAAAGAAAAAATAAATAAAGAGCGGATGGAAGGGAAAAAGGAAGGAAGATGAAAGAGAAAGGAAAAAGCTTTGGGGCTGCAGTATTTAGGTACAGAAAATGACATCATATATATTAAGATATTCATGAATTTGTTTTCAGAATCTATAATAGGGACCCTAAGAGCAGGGTGCTATCATTACAAACTCTTCCCTTTTTATTACTAATTAGACTTCTAAATGTGAGGGTAAATGTACCTCAGAGAGTATGTATTAAAAAGTTGCATATGCATAAGCGAGCATTTCAAATTCATCTTCCAACAAAAACTTCAACTTTGATATTTTCTCATGTTCCCACTTATACCACATTAACATAGTCTTTTATATTTAATTTCTAAATTCCATTGTGATCTTTCTATCAAGGTATTTACATTGGGGAACTGTCTAATATCTTAATCCCCGGTTCAATAGCCAACAGTCAAATATTATCAATTTAATGTATCCTATTAACCTCAGCAATTCTTTTTCAACTTTAATGTATATTGCCTCTCATGTATACCATGAAATTGATCTAGTTTAGTGACATATCCAAATCAAAAATGTAGATGATACCTTTTACACAGAACTGGGGAGATATAAATGAAGTTTATATTCTATGAGTGTAGAGTATTTTAATATTAGAAGATAAAAAATTTTAAGATGCTGTAACATAGTAAGATACCAAAATCCTTTATGTCTTGAAGGTAATAAAATGAAGCACAGTAGCATCTCTATAGTTGTCAGTGAGATAAAATGAGACAGGTTTCACTTCATACAAGCTTAAAGTTTTATTGTAATTAAAAATTTTACTTTTATTATAATACAGATCCCCAATATCTTAAAGGCTTACAGCAGCAAGCCATTGGTTTCACTGACTATTAAATCTGCTGCATAGTCTATTAAACTGGATGGGTGACATTGTTAAGTTAAGGCTGCATCTCTGCAAGATCTGTGAATTCATTCATACTTACCTACCTTTTTTTAGCTTCTATTGAGGTTTGGGGCTTCTATTTAGACTTCCCTGGTGGCTCAGATGGTAGAGAATTGAGAATCTACCTGCAATGCAGGAGACCTGGGGGTCAATCCCTGGGTTGGGAAGATGCCCTGGAGAAGGGAATGGCAACCCACTTCAGTATTCTGGCCTAGAAAATCCCATGGAAGAGTCGGACACGACTGAGCGATTTTCACTTTCACTTTTCAACACATAACAACAATATTCCCATACATATGCATATATATATGTACATATATATAATACATTTTTTATTTTCATCTATTGATGGCATTTAGGTGTTTATTGTAAATGATGCGGCAATGAACATGCAAGTCAGTAGCAAAAATCAAATAACTTGATTTAAAAAAAGGAGAAAGGACTTGAAGAGGCAGTTCTCAAAAGAGGACATAAATGTCTAACAGGAATGGAAAAGGTACTCCATATCACAAATCAAAGAAATGCAAAAAAATCACAGTGAAATATCAATTAGCATCTGCTAACATGCTTGTTCGGAGAAGGCAATGACACCCCACTCCAGTACTCTTGCCTGGAAAATCCCATGGACGGAGGGGCCTGGTGGGCTGCGGTCCATGGGGTCACTAAGAGTCGGGCACAACTGAGCAACTTCACTTTCACTTTTCACTTTCATGCATTGGAGAAGGAAATGGCAACCCACTCCAGTGTTCTTGCCTGGAGAATCCCAGGGATGGGGGAGCCTGGTGGGCTTCCGTTTATGGGGTCCCACAGAGTCAGACACAACTGAAGTGACATAGCAGCAGCAGCAGCAGCAGAGCAGCAACATGCTTGTTATCAAGATGAGATAACAAATATTGGTGAGAGTGTGAAGAAAAGGGACCCCTTGTGGACTGTTGGTGGGAATGTAAATTGGTACAGCTTTGTGGCAAACAGTATAGAGATTCCTCAAAAAGTTAAAAATAGAACCACCCTATTTTATTATCCATCGATCCCACTTCTGGGCATGTACCTGAAGAAAATAAAATTGGGATCTTAAAGAGATTCCTGACTCTGATGCAAATCCTTATTGTATGACTGACAGTGTGCCAGGCACTGTTCTAGGCAGTTAACATATATGAATTGGAACTTCCTGGTGGACCAGTGGTTAAGCGGACAGTTAAGTGGACTTCTCTGGTGGCTCAATGGCCATGGGACTGAGAAGCCCACACACTACTACTAGAGAGAGTAGACCCCGCTTGTCACACTAGAGAAAGCCCACACACAGCAACAAAGACCTAACATACCCTCAACCCACAAAAAAATACTTATTATAATCATCATTGCAACCCTATGGGAGAGATACTCTTATCATCTTTATTCTACAGATGAGAAAACTGAGACCAGTGAGGGTAAGTTCACACGGGCAGAGTGGGCAAAACTGGGTTGTGAACCTGGCTGCCTAGCCTAAGTCTGTGAGTTTGATCCCCAGCCATGGTGATTTGTTTCCCTGACCTAGATTTCCAGCTCTGTTGCCCAAACTGACTTGTTTTTCAGTATCACATAACTAGTTCAAGAACTCTCTCCAGCAGTTCTCCTTGGCTGTTGTTGTTCAGTCACCAAGTCATGTCTGACTCTACAGTCCCACAGACCGTAGAACACCAGGTTGCCCTGTCCCTTATTGAATCATGGAGTTTGCTCAGACTTACGTGCGTTGAGTCAATGATATCACTGAACCATCTCATCCTCTGTCACTCCCTTCTCCTCCTTCCCTGAATCTTTCCCAGCATCAGTGTCTTTTCCAATGAGTTGTCTTTTCCAGTGAGTTTGTATCAGGTAGCCAAAGTAATGGAGCTTCAGCTTCAGCATCTTTCCTTCCAACGAATATTCATGGTTGATTTCCTTTAGGATTGACTGGTTTGATCTCCTTGTAGTCCAAGGGACTCTCAAGAGTCTTCTCCAATACCACAATTCGAAAACATCAATTCTTTGGCACTCAGCCATCTTTATGGGCCAATTCTCTCATTCACACATGACTGCTAGAAAAGCTAATGCCTGCTTTTAAAAAAACACTGTCTAGGTTAAAGATATGTTAACTTGTCAGTAGCCATCTTTCCTAAATTGTTAACTAAAAGCTTGTCAGGTAGCATTAAAGGGACTATATAATCTATCGAATTGGGTGGGACACTTTAAAGAAAGGAACTAGGTGGTATTAGTAATCACACAGTCAACATTGGGCAAAACTGGGACTGTGTCAAGCAAATCTGGGCATTTAGACTTCCTAGCAAAATATCTCAAAGTCTGGAAGTTCAGCATTTTTATGGTGTGGACAGAAGAATAGCTGACAATTCTTGCCAGTTCTCTGGATGCCCTTGCAAAATGGCAGCCAAAAATATATCCAGATGGAGACACTCTAGCTACCCTTGAGAATAGTCTTAGCTTTTATCCAGATTGCTGATTGAATGAATGAATGAATAGGTGATAATGGGGAAAAACTGAACACACTGGAGCACACAGCACTGCTGTGGGATCACAGATTGTGTCTTCCCAGCCCTTCCTGATTTACAGAATAGGTTGTAAAATGTTGTAACTGAAAGTCAAGTTGCCTATAAAATATAGAAAATCTACAATCTTTATTCCTGTTTGGCCTATTAGGGTAGATTAATTCTGGTGGTATGGTTGCTAAGACACCTATAATTTGATGATAATGTTCCTCATTTTCAAAATGTTGTTCCAACTTTGATGGCTGGAGTTAGAAAAAGTGCAATTCCATAAACGTGTGTCTGCCTATGTACTGAGGTGTTTCCACTTCGGAAATTTTTTGTTTGTTCTTTCCTGCATCGGATGCCCTGGCCCTGCTCCATCCATCTAAGATCAGCCTTTTCTTTGCAGTCAGACTCAAGGTTAGCTTCTTTTGTGATGGTTTTCTTCACTACCACCCTCCGGGGTGAACTTTCACCCACTCAAAGCCTATAACACATTCTATGTCTTTCATCGTAAAAGATACAGTAAGTGGTCCTCGAACTGGTGGACACACATTTATTCACATAATAAATTAAATAAGAAAGTTTTTTACAGAGCAGATGATCTTTTGTGTCCCTGTTACTGAAAAAAATATATATGTGATGACATGTGTATGTGTTTCAGAATTAATTCTCAGGCTTGCTTTTATTATAGCATGCTTTCCAGGTGTCTCAGATGGTAAAGGATCCACGTGCAATGTAGGAGACCCAGGTTTAATCCCTGAGCTGTGAAGACTTCCCTGGAGAAGGGCATGGCAACCCACTCCAGTATTCTTGCCTGGAAAATCCCATGGACAGAGAAGCCTGGCAGACTACAGTCCATGGGATCATAAAGAGTCCTACAAGACTGAGCGACTTAGCATGCATGCATAGTTCTCTAAACACAGCCCTAATGCTCTAAAAGTTACAGCATCCCATGTGAGTACAATTGTACCAGAATTCAAGTGAAGGTGGCCTGTTGGGTTTCTTCTTCAGTTTTCTAGCTCTACCAAGGAAGAAAGAATAAAGAGTAAACTCAGGCACAAAGATCCTTGTTGTTTTCACAAAGACCACTCAAGGAGGTTTTCTGAGTCCTTGCTCTGTTTTCTTCTTCAGTATGCTACATGATGAATTTATATTTTTTAATGGGGGTAAAGTACACCAACCTAATTATGACCAACTTAGACAGCATATTAAAAAGCAGAGACTTTACTTTGCCAACAAAAGTCCGTCTAGTCAAAGCTATGGTTTTTCTAGTAGTCATGTATGGATGTGAGAGTTGGACTATAAAGAAAGCTGAATGCTGAAGAATTGATGCTTTTGAACTGTGGTATGGGTGAAGACTCCTGAGAGTCCCTTGGACTGCAAGGAGATCCAACCAGTCCATCCTAAAGGAGATCAGTCCTGAGTGTTGACTGGAAGGACTAATGTTGAAGCTAAAACTCTGTACTTTGCCCGCCTGATTCATTGGAAAAGACCCTGATGCTGGGAATGATTGAAGGTGGGAGGAGAAGGGGATGACAGAGAATGAGATGGTTGGATGGCATCACTGACTAGATAGACATGAGTTTGAGCAAGCTCTGGGAGTTGGTGATGGACAGGAAAGCCTGGTGTGTTGCAGTCTATGGGGTCGCAAAAGAGTCAGACACAACTGAGCAACTGAACTGAACTGAACTGAAGCACACCAAGGACACTAGCAGAAGAAGGAAAGTGAAAGTGAAAGTCACTCAGTCGTGTCTCTTTGTGACCCTATGGATTATACAGTCCATGGGAATTCTCCAGGCCAGAATACTGGAGTGGACAGCCATTTCCTTCTTCAGGGGATCTTCCCAACCCAGGGATCAAACCCAGTTCTCTTGCATCGCAGGCAGATTCTCTACCAGCTGAGCTACCAGGGAAGCAGAAGAATGAACCTCCACATTTTTTCTTCTTCTTGTTGCCATCTCTGGTAACTGTCCCTGATTGGCAAAAGCAGAACTTAAAGCCGTATGATGATGGTAGATGTTATTACAATCCTTCTGGTTTCATCTCCAAACTTTTTACATAGTTCAGTTCAGTTCAGTCACTCAGTCTTATCCAACTCTTTGCGACTCCATGGACTACAGCACGCCAGGCCTCCCTGTCCATCACCAACTCCCAAAGTTTACTCAAACTTATGCCCACTGAGTCGGTGATGTCATCCATCCAAACATCTCATCCTCTGTCATCCCCTTCTCTTCCTGTCCCCAATCTTTCCCAGCATCAGGGTCTTTTCCAATGAGTCAGCTCTTTGCATCAGGTGGCCAAAGTATTGGAGTTTCAGCTTCAGCATCAATCCTTCCAATGAGTATTCAGGACTGATTTCCTTTAGGATGGACTGGTTGGATCTCTTTGCAGTCCAAGGGACTCTCAGGAGTCTTCTCCAACACCACAGTTCAAGAGCATCAATTCTTTGGTGCTCAGCTTTCTTTATAGTCCAACTCTCACATCCATACATGACTACTAGAAAAACCATAGCCTTGACTAGATGGACCTTTCTTGGCAAAGTAATGTCTCTGCTTTTTAATATGCTGTCTAGTTTGGTTATAACTTATATTCATGGGTGCTGTTAATGGAGAATTCATACTCAAAATGAAGGTGATTTGGTAGGGCAAGAGTGAAAAAAATTCTCTAATTTCTGAATAATGCTGCAAGGGGCAGCAAGAAATTTTGTGACATCTGGACACAGAGTAATGTTTCCCTTATTGAGTTGGTTAATTGAGAATGTAGGTGTACAGGAAAATGGAGTTAATGCAAATGAGCAGTATATCCAAAGTGTCCCAAGTTCATGGGGAAACAGGATGCAGGGATGTATTATATATTTTAAAAACATTATGCCTTTATAGCAGTTTTATCAATTCTTTTGTCAATTTCACATATCTTGTTTCCCAGTGACAACTTGAAATTTTAAGCATATTGTTCTTAACTACATGATCATGATGAAGAGAAACAAATTAGTCATATGATGCTGTGTAGCAGGTGGTATTGACCTATTCTAAAATGCATTATCAGGCCAATTTTAAAACAGAAGAATCAAAGTAATTGATTGGAGGCTGTGGGAATGCTGCTTCCATCAATATTTAAGTATATTTTGAATTCTGTATGCAGTTAAGCGAATCTAGTTGAAGTTCAGATAAGCATGATTTTTGATGCAGCAAAAACAAAGAAAATATTCCAAAGGGCAAATTTTTAAGCTATATCACTCCAATACTTCATTCAAATAAAGAATGTTAGCATAAAATACCATTTCTTCATCATTTGTAAAGTAGGTTATTCTCACTTTGAGGAAAATGTATTTTAGAAAACTCTCCAACATGAGTTTTGAAGAATAATAAAATATCTAAGATTTATTGCCAAAATGCTAAGAATGTAAAATTTTGAGTTATAATTTGACAGTCTCTACTAGAATAACTCTTGTATCGTAGGTTTCATCTAATATATGTTGAATAGATGCATTGTTTCTACTGCATTTTCCATTACCGTATTCCAGACATATTGTTGTTTGCTTAGTCACTAAATTGTGTCTGACTCTTTTTGGACCTCATGGACTGTAGCCCCCCAGGCTCCTTTGTCCATGGGATTTCCCATGCAAGAATGTTGGAGTGAGTTGCCATTTCCTTCTCCAGACATATTATGGTATCTATAACTTAATTTCTTTATGATCCTTAAATTACCTTTGCTTAAAGATGATTAAGCAAATTCCTCTTGATTTTGTTTCATTATTTCATTCGGGAAGAACAAAACACATCTGGTTGCATGTGTCAAGCTTTTCATCTACTCAGACGCAAAACAGTCATGAGGTAGATAGACAAATGAAATCAAGTTTCAAACGAATTGCATTTAACATGTAAGAAAGTTCTCCTCTTAATGAAAATTCACTGATTACTGTCATGGGGGCCTTGCTTCTCAATTGGCCCCTATCTTGTTTTCATGGTTGAGAGAAGCTCATCTTTCTTAAGCAGATTTGGGAGCCCCCTGAGCACACAGCCATACAATTGACACGTGAGTTGATCTGCTGATATCTTGAAGCTCAGCCCTTACTAATGGAAGACATTCAAACAATCCTTCTCCGCCCTTCACTTAACAAGCATAATAATAAATGAGTATTTAAAGTATCAGCAAATATATTAACTGGAAATGAGTAGATTTCATTTGTAACCAGTGCCTACAGGTTGATTAACAAGAAGGAGCTTTGGTGTTGAGACCAGGCTCCCTGATGCCGCCTGGGCAGGTGCCATTAAGAGCCAGTGAGCTCTGCAGGGTAATTACCAGGTACCAGCGTGCTCTTTGGTTGCTTAAAAAAGTGCTGCCTGCCGTTTTGCCTAAACCTATAAACCATCATCTGTGATACGCAGCAGCCATTAAGTGAGAAATGTCTCCTCATTGGAGACTTGGGCAAACAACAGAGACCTCATGGTAGTTAAGGAGCCAGATGGATATATTTGAATGTCAGCTTTAAGGATCACTTTTTCAATAATGGAGCATTAGACAGAAACATTTGGTACTAAGTGAAAGAGGAAACACCAAGGTATTTAAATAAGAATGAAACTAGGCATATGTAATAGTTGAAGCAGCATCTTTCAACAACTTTTGGTTCTAACACCTTCGAGTGGTTAGTAGACTTAATAGAATATAGAAACTTAACTTGTCCCCTTGTACACGATTGAGTCACCTTTGTCCTATTAATTCTAACCATCCATACACATCAGGAAAGGGGGGATGAAGAAGATAGTGGAAATTCCCTCACAGTGGGAGGGGTGAAATTCTAGCAAATAGGCAACATTTTCTTCAGGGCATGAGTTACTAATTAGTTCTACAAAAAAATAGCTAATTACTGAAAATGATATATCAGCACACACAAAAAAGTAATCTTAGACCTAGAAATAACCTTCTATCACAAACTAATTGATCTAGAAGTTTTAAAAATGTACCACTTAAAATGCCTCTGTAAGCATAGTAATAGTTCCAGGAGCAATAAACCTTCTAAAGGCACCACTGAGTTAGTTCAATTAATTGTCTGATTGGAAGACTCTCCAAAACTTTGAGGAAACTCTTGTTTTTATAGTTAAGGATCTTCTGGGCATTTAGTTGCCTACATTCAACAATGTTGTCTAACTGCTTTGCATAATTGGTAGAGCTAAAAGGCTATTCTACTACATTAAAAAACACAATTATAAATGTATGAGTTTCCCCCAGTCAGAAGGTACTGATTTTTTTTTTCCTGATGCCAAAATAACAGCATTTACAAATGTTTTCATGAACTGTGAGAAGCTAGTGCTGACTGTGTTCTAACGTGGGATTAGGTCAACAGCTCTCTTGAAAGAACGAAAACCAACCCAGGGCCAAACAGGCAGACAGGCCTAATTAAGCACCCCAGAGGAAAGAAGCTCTCAGAGAACTTCGAGGGACTTGACCCCTGCTTTGTACTTCAGCAGGTTTCTCTGTACCTTTGCCACTTTCCTCTGGATTTATTATTTTTTTATGAATTATTTAAACATGGCCATTTCACATCTACAATTAGTTTTCAAAGAGAAGGCAACAGGAGAAAATAATCACGTTACCCAGCTTGAGAATGGCTCCAGTTTTGGCAGGACCTGAAAGGCCTGGCCTTGTATCAGAGCCCACCCTTGGTGGTGGCTTCCCAAACCCCCTTTTGTTTTAAGTCTGTTAGATTCAGTCTATATGTCAGCCTAAACCTCTATTTCCAACAGGGAGGACATGCAAATATCAGAGAGTCGATTTTCTAGGTTATCTGCCTGTGTTCCTTTTATGCACACAGATGGGAATTAATGATCATAATTTTAATTGTAGGAAAAAATAACCTATGAAAAATAGGATATTATTCATTATCATTAAGGAGTAAGGATCTATTGAAAAACAGACCTACTAGTACCACTGTGCTGTGCTAAGTCACTTCAGTTGTTGGACACATATGGACCATATGTTTGACCCTATGGACCATAATCCGCCAGACTCTTCTGTCCATGGGATTCTCCAAGCAAGGATAGTGGAGTGGGTTCCCATTCCTTCCTCCATGGAATCTTCCTGACTCAGGGATCAGACCTGGGTCTCTTATGTTTCCAGCTTTGGCAGGCAAGTTCTTTACCACTAACCCCACCTGGGCAGCCCACTAACCACTTGCAAAAAGTGATGTGCTTAATTGTTTTATTCTCATCATGCTTCCCCTTCAGCACACAGAACCCCTTTAGTAGGGCAAGGCCTCCAAAAATCTCAGTATCCTGACTCCTTATTTCTTATCACAGAACTATTCAGCTGGAATAGACATCAAGAGACCATCAGATTCATCTTTCTGCCCTCAGGTAGGACTACACTCTGCTAGAACTCATAATGTGTGTGTGCTAAATTGGTTCAGTCATGTGCGACTCTTTGTGACTCTATGGACCGTAGCCTGCCAGGCTCCTCTGTCCATGGGATTCTCCAGGCAAGAATACTGGAGTGGGTTGCCATGCCCTCCTCCAGGGAATCTTCCTGACCCAGGGATGAACATGAGTCTCTTTTGTCTCCTACATTGGCAGGCAGGTTCTTTACCACTAGCAATACCCGGGAAGCCCGGGAACTCACCATACTGTAATATAATACCATAGAAAGTGTTTTATTCACCACACTGAAAACTTTTCCAGGATACAAGCTGAAGCTCAATCATTAATTTTTCTCAGAGCTTGGCATGTAACAGATCTCTAAAAATATCTGTATATGAAATAACAAAAACCCCAACTGTGCAAAATATATTTTTTTTAAGGAAATATATGAGGGAGGACTTTAAAATTCACTCACAAGTCCTTTCTGCCCATTTTGATATTTCATAAGACTCCCTCTGGAATAGTCTTTCCAGTGAATCAAACAGCTATTTTCACTTCATTGTTATCAGCCCAGTGGAAGAAATATCTTGAAAATTTTCTAAAATGCATGCAGACGCAATCAGATCAGATCAGATCAGTCGCTCAGTCGTGTCCGACTCTTTGCGACCCCATGAACCGCAGCACGCCAGGCCTCCCTGTCCATCACCAGCTCCCGGAGGTCACTCAGACTCACATCCATCGAGTCAGTGATGCCATCCAGCCATCTCATCCTCTGTCGTCCCCTTCTCCTCCTGCCCTCAATCCCTCCCAGCATCAGAGTCTTCTCCAATGAGTCAACTCTTCGCATGAGGTGGCCAAAATACTGGAGTTTCAGCTTTAGCATCATTCCTTCCAAAGAAATTCCAGGATTGATCTCCTTCAGAATGGACTGATTGGATCTTCTTGCAGTCCAAGGGACTCTCAAGAGTCTTCTCCAACACCACAGTTCAAAAGCATCAATTCTTTGGCGCTCAGCCTTCTTCACAGTCCAACTCTCACATCCATACATGACCACAGGAAAGACCATAGCCTTGACTAGGCGAACCTTAGTTGGTAAAGTAATGTCTCTGCTTTTGAATATGCTATCTAGGTTGGTCATAACTTTCCTTTCAAGGAGTAAGCGTCTTTTAATTTCATGGCTGCAGTCACCATCTGCAGTGATTTTGGAGCCCAGAAAAAGAAAGTCTGACACTGTTTCCACGGTTTCTCCATCTATTTCCCATGTAGTGATGGGACCAGATGCCATGATCTTCGTTTTCTGAATGTTGAGCTTTAAGCCAACCTTTTCACTCTCCACTTTCACTTTCATCAAGAGGCTTTTTAGCCCCTCTTCACTTTCTGCCATAAGAGTGGTGTCATCTGCAGATGCAATAGTTCCACTTATATTTAAAATTGGGAAAAATTCATTAATCTCTTGTATGGATTAAGACATGACTAGAAAGAGTTGTATTTGTATAACATTGGAACTATAAAAGATTATAAATTGGCATTTATTAAAGAGCTCTGCCGGTAGCTCAGCTGGTAAAGAATCCATCTGCAATGCAGAGGACCCCAGTTCTATTCCTGGGTTGGGAAGATCCCCTGGAGGAGGGCACGGCAATCCACCCTAGTATTCTTGCCTGGAGAATCCCCATGGACAGAGGAGCCTGGTGGGCTGCAGTCCTGCTGCTGCTGCTGCTAAGCTGCTTCAGTCGTTTCTGACTCTGTGCGACCCCATAGATGGCAGCTCACCAGGCTCCCTGTCTCTGGGATTCTCCAGGCAAGAACACTGGAGTGGGTTGCCATTTCCTTCTCCAATGCAGGAAAGTCAAAAGTGAAAGTGAAGTCGCTCAGCCGTGTCCAACTCTTAGTGACCCCGTGGACCGCAACCCACCAAGCTCACAAGACTGGGCGACTGAATTGAACTGAACTGAATTAGAAAACTGACAGATTTCTCTAGTAGATACACCCATAAGATTTGGAATCAAAATGTGAATTAGATCCTTAAGCAGCTACTTTCCAGCTACACAAGTTCATGCAACTTAAGGATGTTAAGGCTCAATTTCCTTGTGTGTAAAATGTAGGTTTAAACATGCTACATCTGGGCCACTTTACCTTCTTCTGTTCACTCTTAGGCTCTCACAGTCGCCCCTCCTTATGGGGTCTTCCTCCATACATGAATCAGTCTAGATGGAGACACCTCCTGCTGCTGCTGCTAAGTCATTTCAGTCGTGTCCAACTCTGTGCAACCCCATAGATGGCAGCCCACCAGGCTCCCCCGTCCCTGGGATTCTCCAGGCAAGAGCACTAGAGTGGGTTGCCATTTCCTTCTCCAACGCACGAAAGTGAAAGTGAAGTCGCTCAGCCATGTCCGACTCTTAGGGACCCCATGGACTGCAGCCTCCCAGGCTCCTCCGTCCATGGGAGTTTCCAGGCAAGAGTACTGGAGTGGGGTGCCATTGCCTTCTCCGGGGCTGCAGTCCATAGGGTCACAAAGTTGGACATGACTGAGCGACTAAATGCATACACACGCAAAGAGCTACCATTTGCCAGGTACTCAATAAAAGACTGTTATTGTCAGACTGTTACTCTGACAATATTACAAAATAAATTTTGCCCTCTCCAACTGACAGACATGGAGATTGAAACCCCGGGAGGCTAGATGACTTTCCCAAAGTCACACAACAAGGAGAGGGAGGAGCAGAGGAGCCAGGTACCAAGGCTGCACCGGAGGCCGGTTATCTGACTGTGCCTCGGCCTCCACTTGCAGCCAGTTTCTTCTCTGTGATTAAATAAAGTCTGAATTAAGGTTAGACTTTTCTTTTCTAAGTTAGAGGCTAGAATCTGCAAGTGGTTTATGACCACAGCCACTTTAAATACAGTGAGAAGCGGGGCAGTGGGCCCAAGTCAACTGTCCGTCTTTCATCCATAATTTAGTTGTTGTTCGGTTGCTAAGTCACGTCTGACCCTTTTTGAGCTCATGGGCTGCAGTACGCCAGGTTTCCTTGTTTTTCACCATCTCCCATGATTCAGTGGAGTCCCCATAATACTATACTAGGGCCACATAAGCATAGAATTGAGATGATTGAAATGCCAGGATATTTTGAGTTCTTCATAAGGAGGATGAAACAGGACTCTTTCCTTGGTGCCTCCAGAGTGAACCTGTGACCCTTGGCAGGAGACAGGGTCCTACCACCAGCATCTGCCACCCAAGAGCCAGTGTGTGAGGCCCTGTTAGTACTGCCCAACTTTTTCCTGGTGATGACAAGTCTCTAGTTACTTCTCTGCTCATTAGTCCTTACACATGAGGATGTGACAGAAAAAGGAGAAAAATCCAATCGGCTCAGTTTAAATTTTTCCCTATTTGCTAGTGAAGCAAAACAAACATGGTGTTTCTAAACCTGGACTTGAAAACCAATGGTTTATCTGACAAGTTCATGGAATAGTAATAGTCACGTAATCATTACTGTTATTTAAGGCTTTGACAATATCAGGTTGAAATCTGATATGTTTGCAGAAGCTCTCTGAAAGCCATCACTAGAATACCTGAACTTTTTGAAGTGAAATTTCAGGAAGACCAGGGGTTTCTGGTTAGTGTACATGGACTAGAGAGAAAAGAACAGTCCATGAACTGTGAGAGTAGCAAGAAGCGAGGCTGCGGCGGGCTCAGTGGGCTCCCATCTCAGCAGCCTGTCGCCTCAGTGGCCTCTGAAGCAGCCAGTTGGAGGATAAACTGCTCTTTCCTACTCTGGGGTACATGACTGCACAAGCTTCTAGTAGTTGAGGGCTTCCCAGGTGGTGCTAGTGGTAACACTCCTGCCACTGCAGGAGATGAAAGAGACTCAGGTTCGATCCCTGGATTGGGAAGATCCCCTGGAGGAGGGCATGGCAGCCCACGCCAGTATTCTTGCCTGGGGAATCCCATGGACAGAGGAGCCTACGGGCTACAATCCATAGGGTCACAAAGAGTCGGACACAACTGAAGCGACTTAGCACAAACTTGCATAGGAGTTGGACTCTGTCAGACCCAAATCTCTTAGATCACCATCTTTACGGACAAAAAGGGAAAAAGAAATGAGAATAAAATATGATAAGGGCAGGACTGGATGGCACTCCAAATCCTCCAGTGGCTTCAGGTTTCAGAGGGAAAGTCAAGGTTCTATGCAATCTCCCTTCCCTGCCCACATTCCTCTCTAAGCCCAGACCCAGCTCCTGTCCCCCGTCATGCACTCTTCCAGAGGCTTTGCCCCATTGTTGTGCCCAAAACATGCCTCACATTCACATCTTAGGGTTTAACACTGGTTGTTTCTGCTGCTGGGATGTTTTTCCCATTAATATCTGAATGACCCACTCCCTCCTCTCCTTCCAGTCTTTGTTCAATTTTGCTTCACACCTAGTCGGCACTGAATTAACATTTATTGAATAAGTAAATGAATAAATGCTTGGATTGATAAACACCATTTATTCATTGAATAAAGGTTAGTATGAAGCTATTATGTTAAGCACATTGGAAATACAAAGCTGATTTACACCTGCAGGGAGCACTCATATAACAGTGACTTCAACCTGTATAAACATACCATTTTGTAGAAGAAGTGACAGCTTCCCAAGAGAGGTGCAGCATGATGGGATTTTTATAGGGTCTTATTCAAGAACAGATTCTTCAAAATGAAGTTATGAGAATTAAAAGAGTTAAGATTATGCACAGTGAGGGGAAATTAGCAAAGACCCCAGGAAGCAGGTGGTATTTGAGTTGAGGCATGAGGAAGACTGGATTTGTTTATGTTGAGCTGAAGCCAATGTGAAAGTGAGAGATTTTACCAGGTGGAGAAAGTAGCAAGGATGAAATCATCCAAGGATCTAATGACTAGTGAGCAAGCGATTTGTTTTTGCTGAAGCATAAGGAATATAAAGGGCAAATTGATTTACAGTCGGAAAAAGCTATAAACGCTAAAGGCAGGCATAGTCTTAAGCTGAATAGTCTGGACCATCGTACATAGTGTGGTCCTGAATTGGGGAAGCCAGAGACAAATGAAGAAACTTTTGCCAGTGGTCCAGAGAGGAAGGCAGGTGGTGGGGCTGAAAGACAGTGAAAGTAGTAGCAATGGACATACAAAGAATCAGTAAACAAAGATTATGGAAATCAGTTTTAAAAGGAAACTAATTATGGAATGTATGGGAGGTAAGATAAGAAAAGAGAAGATAGTAACTCACCTGTTCTACTTACTAACTCACCCCCATCATAATTTAGGAACTAGCCTGGTGGCTCAGGATTAAGAAGCTGCTTACAGTGCAGGAGACACATTATAAATTCGATCCCTGGGTCAGGAAGATCCCCTGGAGAAGGGAATGGCAACCCACTCCAGTATTCTTACCTGGAGAATCCCATGGACCGAGGAGCCTGGTGGGCTACAGTCCGTAGGATCGCAGAGTCTGACACGACTGAAATGACTGAGCAGGCACACAGGTAGGGGTATTTATAGATGTTGAAATGAACTAAATAAATTAAATTATAATGGCATGTGTGCTAAGTCGTGTCTGACCCTTTACGACCCTAAGGACTGTAGCCCACCAGGCTCCTCTGTCCATGGGATTTTTCAGGCAAGAATACTGAAGTGGCTTGCTATGCCCTCCTCCAAGGGATCTCCCCAGCCCAGGGATCGAACCCACAACTCCTGTAGTGCAGGCAGATTCTTTACTTCTGAGTCACCAGGGAAGCCCAAATACCACCACACTTCAAAGCAAGTCACTTGTTCATTCTGCCACTCCTTAAAGCAAATAAGTGAGACATGAACAATTGTGCAATGAATTTGGCTTGTTTCTGAGCTGTGATTTCAAGGAACAGCAATCTGAGCAGGAGATAAGAGGGGCCAGGAGGTGTCTCCTGGAGAAGGCAATGGCACCCCACTCTAGTACTCTTGCCTGGAAAATCCCATGGACGGAGGAGCCTGGGAGGCTGCAGTCCATGGGGTCCCTAAGAGTCGGACATGGCTGAGCGACTTCACTTTCACTTTCGTGCGTTGGAGAAGGAAATGGCAACACACTCCAGTGTTCTTGCCTGGAGAATCCCAGGGATGGGGGAGCCTGGTGGGCTGCCATCTATGGGGTTGCACAGAGTTGGACATGACTGAAACGACTTAGCAGCAGCAGCAGCAGCAGCAGGAGGTCTCGGCATCATGTATGCCTGATTCATGTATGGAGGAAGACCCCATAAGGAGGGGCGACTGTGAGAGCCTAAGAGTGAACAGAAGGTAAAGTGGCCCTGATGTGGCATGTTTAAATCTACATTTTACACACAAGGAAATTGAGCCTAACATCCTTAAGTTGCATGAACTTGTGTAGCTGGAAAGTAGCTGCTTAAGGATCTAATTCAAATTCAAATCTCATGGGTGTATCTACTAGAGAAATCTGTCAGTTTTCTAATTCAGTTCAGTTCAATTCAGTCGCCCAGTCTTGTGAGCTTGGTGGGTTGCGGTCCATGGGGTCACTAGGAGTCGGACACGACTGAGCAACTTCACTTTCACTTTTGACTTTCATGCATTGGAGAAGGAAATGGCAACCCTCTCCAGTGTTCTTGCCTGGAGAATCCCAGAGACAGGGAGCCTGGTGGGCTGCTGTCTATGGGGTCTCACAGAGTCGGACACAACTGAAGCGACTTAGCAGCAGCAGCAGCAGCAGTCTTGTCAGACTCTTTGCATCCCCGTGAATGCAGCACACCAGGTTTCCCTGTCCATCATCAACTCCTGGAGCTTGCTCAAACTCATGTCCATCGAGTCAGTGATGCCATCCAACTGTCTCATCCTCTGTCATCCACTTCTCCTCCTGCCTTCAGTCTTTCCTAGCATCAGGAAAATTCTAATTACCAACTTTTCCAAAGGAGTACTCTTTAATTTTACCTCTCCTTGTCCAGCTCTTATTCCTCAGCGTCCTAGGAGAGTTCCTTATCAAATGTATATAGAGTAAGTGCGTTGGTAAAAGGATATACTATGTTCTTTGGGAAAATCCAAACAACCGTGATTTATTTTCTGATTTAATTAAATTATTTATTTATTTATTTATTTATTTTTACTCTGCCATACAACTCATTGGATCTTAGTTCCCCAACCAAGGATCCAACCCATGCCCCCTTCAATGGAAGTTCAGAGTCTTAACCACTGGACCACCAGGGAAGTCAAGTATTTCCCCCTTGCTGACCTTTACAGTAAAAATATACTTTAAAAAAGCATGGTAATATGTGAATTTATATGGTGAAAATTATATTAATATGAGATAGCTTTCAAACACCATGAAATAAAATACTACATTACTTAGAACTAGAGGCTATTAACATAATTAGTGTGCTAAGCATGAAATATAAATGATTATATGGCAAAAAAAATAATTGAAAATAATGGCTAGCTACATTTCAGAATTATACAAATGATACAATTATTTTATCTTATAAATGTTAAGATGACAGGAATATTGTTTAATAAATGGATTAAAAAGATGAGTTTTAGAGAATCCTATCATTTCAATATTACCTTGCTAGAACTGGGTGTAAAGCTTTGAGTATAGTTTAAGTTGGCTACTTTGGGGCTGGCTATGGAGAGACGAAGTTTGCCTGACATTGCTCTGTGGTTTCTTTCAAGTATTTTCTCCATCTGCTAACTTAGCATAGACAACAGGCTCAGGAATTCTAGGGAGAGGTTATCAGATCAAATCAGTCACTCAGTCGTGTCCGACTCTTTGCGACCCCATGAATTGCAGCACACCAGGCCTCCCTGTCCATCACCAACTCCCGGAGGTCACTCAGACTCACATCCATCGAGTCAGTGATGCCATTTAGCCATCTCATCCTCTGTTGTCCCCTTCTCCTCTTACCCCTAATCCCTCCCAGCATCAGAGTCTTCTCCAATGAGTCAACTCTTCACATGAGGTGGCCAAAGTACTAGAGTTTCAGCTTTAGCATCATTCCTTCCAAAGAAATCCCAGGGCTGATCTCCTTCAGAATGGACTGGTTGGATCTCCCTGCAGTCCAAGGGACTCTCAAGAGTCTTCTCCAACACCACAGTTCAAAAGCATCAATTCTTCGGCACTCAGCCTTCTTCACAGTCTAGCTCTCACATCCATACATGACCACAGGAAAAACCATAGCCTTGACTAGATGGACCTTTGTTGGCAAAGTAATGTCTCTGCTTTTGAATATGCTGTCTAGGTTGGTCATAACTTTCCTTCCAAGGAGTAAGCGTCTTCTAATTTCATGGCTGCAGGGAGAGGTTAAGAGGAGTGCAAATAAATATAAAGCAGACCAACCACTGCTTACAGTTGTCTTTAGTGAAAAAAAGTGAACGTGTTAGTTGCTCAGTGGTGTCTGACTCTTTGTGACCCCATGGAATATAGCCCATCAGGCTCCTCGGTCCATGAAATTCTTCAGGAAAGAATACTGAAGTGGATAGTCATTCCCTTCTCCAGGGGAGCTTCCCGACCCAGGGATGGAACTCATGAATAGGTCTTATGAATAGGTCTCCTGCATTGCAGGCAGATTCTTTATCGTCTGAACCACGAGTGAAGAAATGAGGCTCAAATTTAAGTATCAAAAACAAAAAGAAAAAAGCCATGGAGCCCACAAAATGGAGAGCAGAAACCATACATTTTGGGGAGTCATGTGCAACTGTCCTAAGACAGTCATTGAATGAGGAAATGGTCACTAAACAAAGGAATAAATTACAGAGGGGATTTTTCTAAGAGACAAATCTAAACACGACCCCAGTGACTCCCCACCACCAAGTGTTAGAATTCAAATTCTATAGCAGAGTAGTAGAGGGAGGCCTGGCATGCTGCAATTTATGGCAGTGGAACACGACTGAGTGACTGAACTGAACTGACACAGTCAAAGGCTTTGGCATAGTCAATAAAGCAGAAATAGATGTTTTTCTGGAACTCTCTTGCTTTTTCCATGATCCAGCGGATGTTGGCAGTTTGATCTCTGGTTCCTCTGCCTTTTCTAAAACTAGCTTGAATATCTGGAAGTTCACGGTTCACGTATTGTTGAAGCCTGGCTTGGAGAATTTTGAGCATTACTAGCATGTGAGATGAGTGCAATTGTGCGGTAGTTTGAGCGTTCTTTGGCATTGGCTTTCTTTGGGATCGGAATGAAAACTGACCTTTTCCAGTCCTGTGGCCACTGCTGAGTTTTCCAAATTTGCTGGCATATTGAGTGCAGCACTTTCACAGCATCATCTTTCAGGATTTGAAATAGCTCAACTGGAATTCCATCACCTCCACTAGCTTTGTTCGTCATAATGTTTCCTAAGGCCCACTTGACTTCACATTCCAGGATTTCCAGGATGTCACATTCCAGATGCAGTTGCATGCTTCACCTTTAACCCTGTGCCCCATGGTAACAGGTCCTTGGGAGACCCCTTAGCTGCACCTGCTTTCCCTCAAAGTCTTCAGTCCCTCATCAAAATCCCTTCTTTAAAATCGTCCATATTATCTTTTTTTTTTCTCCTTGTTTCCCCTTACTATTGCTGTACTTATGAATAGACTCAACTAGAAGTCTCTGTATATTTTAGACTGGGAGCTGAGTCTAACTCTGAATACCCATCACTCCCATGGTCTGGCTGCAAATGAGGCCCTGTAAAAGTTCTTTGAATGAACGAAGGAATGTGAGGGAGAAGGGATACATGTATATGTATGACTGAGTCCCTTTGCTATTCACCTGAAACTATCACAACATTGTTAATTGGCTATACTCCAGTAAAATAAAAAGTTTAAAAAAACGAAAAAAGGAACAGGAGCAAAGTAAGGAAAGAAATGAAGAGAAACTGAAGCTCAACTAGAAAAGGGAGCTGTTTTGCAGCTGAGTGTGCACAGTAGCTACTCTGAAAAGATACGGCTTCTAAAGTCCCCCTTCAATATCTGGAACTGAGTTTACATGAGACTAAAATGACTTGGGTTTTGATGAAAAAAAATTACCTGTTGTTTGGCACTATGTGAGCTGAAAGAAATGATCATTTTATTAATTTTGTACTAATTTGTAATTTTTCTTTTGAAAATGTCAGACTTGTAGAAAGGTTGCAGAAATAGTACAGCAAATTCACATTCACACAATCCTCTAAATATTAGCATTTACCACTTTATTTTTTTGAGTAATTTAAAAGCACACTACAGGGATTAAGCTTACTTTATCTCTAAATACTTTGCTGTGTTTCCTAAAAACAAGAAATTATTTTATGTAACTGTACATGGGCTTCCCAGGTGGCTCAGTGGTAAAGAATCTGCCTGCTTATGCAGGAGATGTGGGTTCAAGTCTTGGGTCAGGAAGATCCCCTGGAGAAGGAAATTGCAACCCACTTGAGTATTCTTGCCTAGGAAATCCCATGGACAGAGGAACCTGGTGGGCTACAGTCCATGGGGTCACAAAAGAGTTGGACGCGACTGAGCGACTAAACAACAACCTCAACAAACTTCTGTACAATAAAGAAAATCAAGAGTCTAACGCTGAGACAGTGCTAGTATCTAATCTACAGGCCTTCATTCAGATGTTGCCGATTGACTTCCTATCTTTTATAAGAAAGAAAATCCAGAGTCACGTGTTTCATTCAAGTCATTGTGTCTCTAGTTGTCTTTAATCTGGAACAGTATTTGAGTCTTTTTTTAAAATTTTTTATATTTCAGGACTTTTAAGAGTACCAGCCAATTATCTTAAAAGATGTCTCTCATTGTGGGTTGGCCTGATGTTTCACAAAAATTTAGAATTAGGTTTTCACTATTGGCAGGAATGTTAGAAAAGGGAGGCTGAAGTTTTCTCAGCACTTCACGTCAGACAGCACCGATTAGATTCATGCGTTTGCTGATGATGTTAACTTTGATCGTTGTGTTTTGGGAAGCTTCACATGTTTCTCCACTATCAGGTTCCCATTTTACCCTCTTTAATGAGTAACTATTCTGTAGAGAAATACTGAGGAAATTCTAAAAATAATCCTCCAAACTTCCACCCCCAACTCCCAGTGTCCATTAAGGATACTTCTCTGAATTGATTTTGATGTGATGGTGGTGGTTGCCAAAAGGTGATTTTCTAATTTCACACTTTCTTCACCTTTATAAGCTGCCTTTCTATTGTAAGGGAATGCTTTTCCTTCTCATCAACTTATTTATGTATTCATATTAACGTAAATTCAATGTTTGTGTTAGCTGGAACTCATGGAGTTTTACCCTAGTCAGCAGGTCACAAACTTTTATTCTTACTATTTATTTTGATTCCCAAATGGTCCCAGATTTGGCTGGTAGAAAACCCTCAAGCTTGCTCCTGAGTCTCCTTGGTTTTTAATGTTTTTCAGTGGCTCTATTTGCCTTTGTATTTGATCTCATTGTTTGCATGTGTGTGTGTGTGTGTGTGTGTGTGTGTGTATGCACACATGTGCATGTAGTTCTCTTTCACCACTTATCACTGAAGGTTTTATTCTTCATAATTAAATTTTATATAGAACAAATCCCAATACCAATTTATGACCATAATTTAACACAGGAACAGCAGTGAATGTAATTTTTCAAAGTAAACCTGCATTTCCTTTTTTTCCTAATGGCTCCTTTCTTGATCATTTTATTTGTAGATGCAGAAATGGCTCAACTGATAAAAAAATATATAATATGTATGTATATATCAGTTCAGTTCCTCAGTCATGTTCGACTCTTTGCAACCCCATAGACTGCAGCACGCCAGGCTTCCCTGTCCATCACCAACTCCTGGAGCTTACTCAAACTCATGCCCATCACATGAGTGATATATATATGGGTTCTGTCAACATAGGCAAGGTGAAATATCAAGTTGAAGAAATCACCTGGGTCATTATAGTAAAATGCCACTTCTTTCTGTCAATGAAAGAGTTATTAACTTTCTGCTTTGTTCTTGGGGCTAAGAGTGTATGTGTGGGTGCAAGGCTGTGAGCCCAAGACAGAAAGGGGTGAGAAGTAGCGTGGCTTAGGGCTGCCTACCCCCAAAATCTTAACAGTCTATGATGATAACGTGTAAAGAACAGTTACTCAATAGGGCTTACTCTGCCTATAACAATATATTTGTCTCTATGAAAATACAGAGGCAAATATATTTATTTGCATTTATGAATGACATAGTATTTCAAGGCTTCTACAGCTATTTTTGTTTTTGTTTTTGTTTTTTTTTGAAGTTTGATGTCAGTAGTTTCTTTGGAGACAAAGCCTTGCAAAAGACCTGCCATGCTTTCCTGCTTCCCCAGGGCTCAGACTTAGGCTAGGAAAGGTGACGTACAGACCTTATAATCTGGGTTCAACGCTCAAGTTGTGTAAACACAGCGGCTGGTGGGCCTGTGGTTTCTAGGACAGCTGGCTTGTTCTGACAGTAGTACCCTTCACTCCAGCCCTTCCTTTCCTAAAGATGGGTGACCCCCATGTCTCTACTGACCAGGCCTGTAAGGCTAATTTTAAGACAAGCAACACCTCAAGCAACATATATGGAAGAAATAATACTTTTCCTTTATGACTATCTTTTCAAACACTAGAACTTCTTGTGTAAACTCTAGCAGATACAGGCATAAAAATGGGTGGTCATGGGTTCTCAAAGGGCCATGGATCCTCCAAGGGTGCCCTGTCTTTGCTGAGCTAACCTCTCCAGCCAAAACTGCCAAGGACACATCCCACAATTGACCCAAGCGAGTCTAAGGAGGAAATTCAACAGAGTGCAATTCCCCAAATTATTATCTGGACATAATTGTGTGTTAACAGTTGTCCTATAGTTAGCTTCCATGATGATGTGGGCTGGGTTTTTTGTTTTTTTTTTTTTTCCATTGGAGTATAGTTGCTTTTCACTGCTATGGTGGTTCCTGCTGTACAGCAAAGTAAGTCAGACATATATATGTATACACATATATCCCCTCTTATTTTTTTTAAATTTTCTTCCCCTTTAAGGTCACCACAGAACACTGAGTAGAGCTCCTTGTGCTTTATAAAAGGTTCGCATTAGTTATCTATTTTATACATAGTAGTATATATATATTGGGGCTTCCCTTGTAGCTCAGTCGGTAAAGAATCTGCCTGCAGTGCAGGAGACCCGGGTTCAATCCCTGGGTTGGGAAGATCCCCTGGAGAAGGAAATAGCAACCCACTCCAGTATTCTTGCCTGGAAAATCTCATGGACAGAGGAGCCTGGTGTATATATGGGCTTGCCTGGTAGCTCAGACAGTAAAGAATCTGCCTGCAATACAGGGGACCCAGGTTCCATCTCTGGGTCAAGAAGATCCCCTGGAGAAGGAAACAGAAACCCACTCCAACAGTCTTGCCTGAAAAAGCTCATGGAGAGGAGCCTGGCAGTCTACAGGGTTTCAAAGAGTCAGACAGGACTGAGTGACTAAGCATATAGCACAGTGTATATGTGTCAAGCCCATTCTCCCAGTTCATCCCTTCCACCTTCCCCCTTGGTATCCATGCGTTTGTCTTCTACCTTTATGTCTCTATTGCTGCTTTGTAAATAAGATAATCCGTAACATTTTTTCTAGAGTGCACATTGTGTTAACATGCCATATTTGTTTTTCTTCTTCTGCCTTATTCACTCTGTGAAATGTTGTTTTGCAGCTTTGCAGCCATGATCGCATATCCCTCCATCCTCTTTCCCTGACTAGCTTGGATTGCTGGAGCTCTATTTCTGTGACTTTAAGAAGTTCAGAAAGTGGCAACCAGAGAAGAGTCGGGCAACTGAATCCACCTGCTCTCTCAATTGCAGTGTTTGCCTGCACGCCCGCCTGGCAGACGTGCCAGGCAGATCATATACGATTACAGTTGATCAAGCTTGAAAAGCACACTCAGATTTTCAAGCGGAGCAGTCACTGGAGGACTTTTATGTATCGTGTTCTCACCCCAATTCCGTCCCCAGGGGAGGTAGTGCACAGCAACAGTAACCTATATGCCGTTTCCCTTCAATATTAAGTTTTGCTTAAAGCAGAAATGCTCCTGTCTGTACATTAGGAATGCCTGTCATACACATGGCAACCAGCAGGTGGCGCGATCTTAACATTGACCGAGGGCTGTCAGCTCCACGGTTAAATCCAAGCAGATTTATTCGTGAAGATAATTGTTTCTTGCGCTCTGGACATTCATCTATGGGCTTATGTCTGTCCACAGTGCATACCCAAAAACCCCGTCTTATGTCTGGAAACACAACTTTCTGTTTCCATTTTCTTTTTATCCTCCTCCCCCTTTAAAATTAATATTGTTTTCCTTTATGCTTTAGAGGACTTGAATATTGCTCTGTGCTAATCTTCCTATTAGAAGAATTCAGGTATTGAAAGCTAAATGGAGCCTCATGCTTTGAATCTTGCTTTTGTCTTATTTGTAACCAATTTGCAGCATATGAAGAAAATCTAAATTTTATATTCATTCATTAAAAGAGTTTCTTTTAAATGGCAATTAACTCTTGGTCAAAATTCGCAAGATGAACTACTCACCTGGAATAGGGTGTATGTATAGAATTTTAAGAGGCATTCTAAATTTCAGATGCATCAAACATTGCATTTACACCTCAGATTCTATTTTAAGGAAGGGAAATACCAGTGAAATTGACTAGTATTTCTCTTTCATTAGGAGAGAAGAGACAAGCCTTAGTTTTTTTATGAAACTGGTTTCATTACAATGCATCAGAGGCCTTAAGAGTAAAAACAAACAACATTTAAACAAGTTTTATAGCAATAATGAATGCTGGCAAATGAGCACCATTTCAATACTCAAAGAAGTACCCTTCTCGAGTTACTCTTCATTTGAAAATAAAACAAGTGTGCATTTTCTTAGTGAGCATCGCTGTGTTTATGACTTCTTTCTTTGTTATTTAAAGCAAGAGTCCAGATTGAAAGTGACCTCTTGTTCTTCAATATTCTTCTGGACAACTCTCTTTACTTATGACCCCCCTGTGCTCCCGACAGACAGGAATTTCTGCCTAAGCTCTTCCTTTAACTTGGCCTTCAAGGCACTACTCCCTCCTGCCCCCACCATCTGGCAGGCTCCGTGTCCCTGCCCCCTTTCCCTCCTTTCTTCCCAACACGCCTGTCAGAGCACTTCTGGACGGTGCGGCTGTCTTTGACTGGTACGTTTACTCAGCCCTTACATGCTGGGCAGTAACTAAAATTAATTGAGCTGAACTGCCATTTGGTTTTGTAGAGTCCAGATAGCAACAGAGAAAGGAAATATATATATACATATATATATATATATATGTATGTATGTATGTATTTTTTATATATATTATATTATATTGCTGCTGCTACTGCTAAGTTACTTCAGTTGTGTCCAACTCTGTGCAACCCCATAGACGGCAGCCCACCAGGCTCCCCCATCCCTGGGATTCTCCAGACAAGAACACTGGAGTAGGTTGCCGTTTCCTTCTCCAATGCATGAAAGTGAAAAGTGAAAGTGAAGTCGCTCAGTCGGGTCCGACTCTTTGCGACCCCATGGACTGCAGCCTACCAGGCTCCTCTGCCCATGGGATTTTCCAGGCAAGAGTACTGGAGTGGGGTGCCATTGCCTTCTCCAATATTATATTATATTAGTGTGTAGGTATACACTGACACTCTTCCCTGGTGGCTCAGTGGTAAAGTATCTGCCTGTTTATGTAGGAGATGTAGGTTCTATCCCTGAGTCAGGAAGATTCCCTAGAGAAGCAAATGGCAACCCATTCCAGTATTCTTGCCTGGGAAATCCTATGGACAGAGGAACCTGTGAACTACAGTCCATGGAATCACAAAAGAATTGGACACGACTGAGTGGCTAAAGAGCAACTACAACACACACACACACATATACGTAATAACAGCATGAATCCTGAAGCAATGGCTAATTCTTGTAGGCATCTCATCCAACCAAGACTGCCTCAAAAAAAAAAAAAAAAGACAATAAACCAGATTTTTAAATTAATTTGTATTGGAGTATAATTGATTAAAATGTCGTGTCAGTTTCTTTTTACAGCAAAGTGAATCAGTTATACATATACATATATCCATTCTTTTTTAGATTCTAATCCCATATAGATCATTGTGTGCCTAGTCAGTCGTGTCTGATTCTTTGCAATCCCATGGACTGCAGCCCTCCAGGCTCCTCCGTCCATGCAGATTCTCCAGGCAAGAATACTGGAGTGGGTTGCCATGCCCTCTTCCAGGGGAACTTAGGGATCAGACCCAGGTCTCCCACTTTGCAGGTAGACTCTTTACCGTCTGAGCCACCAGGGAAGCCCATATAGATCATTACAGAGTATTAAGTAGAGTTCCCTATGCTATACAGTAGAGTATTATTAGTTATCTATTTTTTATATATAGTAGTGTGTGTTTGTCAGTGCCTGTCTCCCAGTGTATTCCTCCCCCTCTTTCCTCCTGCATTTATTTTCTACATCTGTGACTCTATTTCTGCTTTATATATACGTTTACTGATACTTGTTTCCTAAGAAAATGGAGACAATAAGCATCACTGAAATCAAGCGGGTGAAGTCTATAACTATAGCAGATTCTTCCTTGTTAGACATTTTTTAAAGTCTATTTTATAAGTATAAACAGGTCACACCTCAGAGAGCCCCAAAGCTTTATGTCATATTTTCTGACCTCCACCTGCCATGCATTAGCAGCAATAATAGCATTTGCTATTTCTCCCAGTTCTATTTCTACTCCTGCCATAAAGAGAAATAGAAGCTTAACCTCATACTGGCTCCCTGACATTTTCATCGTTGCCTCAAGGCTCTGGAATACCCCAGCATATGCCCACTCTGGCAGAGATTGGAGACCAGCAGGCTCTGGGAGGCCATATGGCCAGGAGCGGCCTGCTGCAGTGGGTCGTAATGGGCCTCGCGTGCCCCCAGGCTTAGATCAGGTCTTCCTCTTGAGGGTCACCCTAAGAAGCCCTCTGGGGTGAAAGTCCAGCCCATGGAGGGCGGAGAATAGTTACTCAACCTGGACATATTTCAAGAATCTATGTTAATCGAGCTGAATTGTCATTCCGTTCCTGTGGCTCATGAATTATAGCCCTTTTCTGTTCTAGGATAACTGGTGATGACTATTTACATCTCTCTTTTTTTAAAAATTGGAATATAATTGCTTTACAATGTTGTGTTAGCTTTGTACAACGAAGTGAATCAGCTAAATGTGTATATATATATATATATATATATATATACACACATATGCTGCTTGCTAAGTCGCTTTAGTCGTGTCCGACTCTGTGCGACCCCACAGACAGAAGCCCACCAGGCTCCCCCGTCCCTGGGATTCTCCAGGCAAGAACACTGGAGTGGGGTGCCATTGCCTTCTCCAATGCATGAAAGTGAAAAGTGAAAGGGAAGTCGCTCAGTCGTGTCCGACTCTTAGGGACCCGATGGACTACGAAGGGAATATATATATATATATATTCCCTTCGTCTTGGACCTCCCTCCCACCTCTTCATCTCACCCCTCTAGGTCATCACAGAGCACCTAGCTGAGTTCCCTGTGCTATACAGAGCTTGCCACGGGCTATCTATTTTAGTAGATGGTGCAGGTGGTGCTAGGGGTAAAGAACCTGCCTGCCAATGCAGGAGATGTAAGAGTTGCAGATTCGATCCCTGGGTTGGGAAGTTCCCCTGGAGAAGGAAATGGCAACCCACTCCAGTATGCTTGCCTAGAGAATCCCATAGATGGAGGAGCCCGGAGGGCTACAGTTCATAGAGTTACAAAGAGTCGGGCACGACTGAAGCAATTTAGCATGCAGGTATTCATGCACTTATATATGTCACACAGTAGTGAATATATGTCAATCCCGATCTCCCAATTCATCCCACCCTCTCTTTCCCTCCCATGTCTACATGTCCACTCTGTATATCTGTGTCTCTATTCCTGCCCTGGTGATGGACAGGGAGGCCTGGTGTGCTGCAATTCATGGGGCTGCAAAGAGTCAGACACGACTGAGCAACTGAACTGAACTGAACTGATTCTGGCCCTGCAAATAGGTCTATCTGTACCATTTTTTTGGATTCCACATATATGTGCTAATATAAGATACCTATACAATGAAATATTATTCAGTTATGAAAAGGAATGAAATTGGGTCATTTGGAAAGATGTGGATGGACCTAGAATCTGCCATACAGAACGAAGTAAGTTAGAAAGATTATTTACTTCCATAGGAGGAAAGGCAGAGACAGCTGCCACTCTTCCCTGACATAGCTTGGGGATCTTTAGGACTCGAGTTTTCCTCCTGCTCCCCAACTGTGTAGTCCCAACTGATGCATTTACCGGCTCCCAGATGAAGGATCAAGTTTCAGATTTCTTTGCTGAGCATATAGCAGGTGCTCAATAATTTTAAGAGAGAGATCAGTCGCTCAGGCGTGTCCGACTCTTTGCAACCCCAAGAACTGCAGCACGCCAGGCCTCCCTGTCCATCACCAACTTCTGGAGTTCACTAAAACTCATGTCCATCGACTCAGTGATGCCAGCCAGCCATCTCATCCTCTGTCATCCCCTTCTCCTTCTGCCCCCAATCCCTTCCAGCATCAGAGTCTTCACCAATGAGTCAACTCTTCACATGAGGTGGCCAAAGTACTGGAGTTTCAGCTTTAGCATCATTCCTTCCAAAGAAATCCCAGGGCTGATCTCCTTCAGAATGGACTGGTTGGATCTCCTTGCAGTCCAAGGGACTCTCAAGAGTCTTCTTCAACACCACAGTTCAAAAGCATCAATTCTTCGGCTCTCAGCCTTCTTCACAGTCCAGCTCTCACATCCATACATGACCACAGGAAAGACCATAGCCTTGATTAGGCAAACCTTTGTTGGCAAAGTGATGTCTCTGCTTTTGAATATGCTATCTAGGTTGGTCATAACTTTCCTTCCAACGAGCAAGCGTCTTTTAATTTCATGGCTACAGTCACCATCTGCAGTGATTTTGGAGCCCAGAAAAACAAAGTCTGACACTGTTTCCACTGTTTCTCCATCTATTTCCCATGTAGTGATGGGACCAGATGCCATGATCTTCGTTTTCTGAATGTTGAGCTTTAAGCCAACCTTTTCACTCTCCACTTTCACTTTCATCAAGAGGCTTTTTAGCCCCTCTTCACTTTCTGCCATAAGGGTGGTATCATCTGCATATCTGAGGTTATTGATATTTCTCCCGGCAATCTTGATTCCAGCTTGTGTTTCCTCCAGTCCAGCATTTCTCATGATGTACTCTGCATATAAGTTAAATAAACATGGTGACAATATACAGCCTTGACGTACTCCTTTTCCTATTTGGAACCAGTCTGTTGTTCCGTGACCAGTTCTAACTGTTGCTTCCTGACCTGCATACAGATTTCTCAAGAGGCAGATCAGGTGGTCTGGTATTCCCATCTCTCTCAGAATTTTCCACAGTTTATTGTGATCTACACAGTCAAAGGCTTTGGCATAGTCAATAAAGCAGAAATAGATGTTTTTCTGGAACTCTCTTGCTTTTTCCATGATCCAGCGGATGTTGGCAATTTGATCTCTGGTTCCTCTACCTTTTCTAAAACCAGCTTGAACATCAGGAAGTTCACGGTTCACATATTGCTGAAGCCTGGCTTGGAGAATTTTGAGCATTACTTTACTAGCGTGTGAGATGAGTGCAATTGTTCGGTAGTTTGAGCACTCCTTGGCATTGCCTTTCTTTGGGATTGGGATGAAAACTGACCTTTTCCAATCTTGTGGCCACTGCTGAGTTTTCCAAATTTGCTGGCATATTGAGTGCAGCACTTTCACAGCATCATCTTTCAGGATTTGGAATAGCTCCACTGGAATTCCATCACCTCCACTAGCTTTGTTCCTAGTGATGCTTTCTAAGGCCCACTTGACTTCACATTCCAGGATGTCTGGCTCTAGGTCAGTGATCACATCATCATGATTATCTGGGTCTTGAAGCTCTTTTTTGTACAGTTCTTCTGTGTATTCTTGCCACCTCTTCTTAATATCTTCTGCTTCCGTTAGGTCCATACCATTTCTGTCCTTTATCGAGCCCATTTTTGCATGAAATGTTCCTTTGGTATCTCTGATTTTCTTGAATAGATCCTTAGTCTTTCCCATTCTGTTGTTTTCCTCTATTTCTTTGCATTGATTGCTGAAGAAGGCTTTCTTATCTCTTCTTGCTATTCTTTGGAACTCTGCATTTAGATGTTTATGTCTTTCCTTTTCTCCTTTGCTTTTCACTTCTCTTCTTTTCGCAGCTATTTGTAAGGCCTCCCCAGACAGCCATTTTGCTTTTTTGCATTTTTTTTTCTTGGGGATGGTCTTGATCCCTGTCTCCTGTACAATGTTACAAACCTCATTCCATAGTTCATCAGGCACTCTATCTATCAGATCTAGGCCCTTAAATCTATTTCTCACTTCCACTGTATAATCATAAGGGATTTGATTTAGGTCATACCTGAATGGTCTAGTGGTTTTCCCTACTTTCTTCAATTTAAGTCTGAATTTGGCAATAAGGAGTTCATGGTCCGAGCCACAGTCAGCTCCTGGTCTTCTTTTTGCTGATTGTATAGACCTTCTCCATCTTTGGCTGCAAAGAATATAATCGATCTGATTTCGGTGTTGACCATCTGGTGATGTCCATGTATAGAGTCTTCTCTTGGGTTGTTGGAAGAGGGTATTTGCTATGACCAGTGCATTTTCTTGGCAAAACTCTGTTAGTCTTTGCCCTGCTTCATTCCGTATTCCAAGGCCAAATTTGCCTGTTACTCCAGGTGTTTCTTGACTTCCTACTTTTGCATTCCAGTCCCCTATAATGAAAAGGACATCTTTTTTGTTTGTTAGTTCTAAAAGGTCTTGTAGGTCTTCATAGAACCGTTCAACTTCAGCTTCTTCGGCGTTACTGGTTGGGGCATAGACTTGGATTACTGTGACATTGAATGGTTTGCCTTGGAAATGAACAGAGATCATTCTGTCGTTTTTGAGATTGCATCCAAGTACTGCATTTTGGACTCTTTTGTTGACCATGATGGCCACTCCATTTCTTCTGAGGGATTCCTGCCCACAGTAGTAGATATAATGGTCCTCTGAGTTAAATTCACCCATTCCAGTCCATTTGAGTTTGCTGATCCCTAGAAAGTCGACATTCACTCTTGCCATCTCTTGTTTGACCACTTCCAATTTGCCTTGATTCATGGACCTGACATTCCAGGTTCCTATGCAATATTGCTCTTTACAGCATCGGACTTTACTTTATCACCAGACACATCTTCAGCTGGGTATTCTTTCTGCTTTGGTTCCATTCCTTCATTCTTTCTGGAGTTATTTCTCCACTGATCTCCAGTAGCATATTGGGCCCCTACTGACCTGGGGAGTTTCTCTTTCAGTATCCTATCATTTTGTCTTTTCATACTGTTCATGGGGTTCTCAAGGCAAGAATACTGAAGTGGTTTGCCATTCCCCTCTCCAGCGGACCACACCCTGTCAGATCTCTCCACCATGACCCGCCCATCCTGGGTTGCCCCACGGACATGGCTTAATTTCACTGAGTTAGACAAGGCTGTGGTCCTGCTGTGATTAGATTGACTAGTTTTCTGTGAGTATGGTTTCAGTGTATTTGCCCTCTGATGCCCTCTTGCAAGCCCTACCGTCTTACTTGGGTTTCTCTTACCTTGGGCGTGGGGTATCTCTTCCTGGCTGCTCCAGCAAAGCACAGCCATCGCACCTTACCTTGGATGAGGGGTCTCTCCTCACCGCCTCCCTTCCTGACCTTGGGGGAGGGGTATCTCCTCACCGCCGTCCTTTATTGTTTATGAGAACAGTAAATTCTCATATTGTTTCTTAATAAACAGGATGATTCAAGTCAACTCACTTCAAACTTCAAAATTGCAGAATATGGCTAATTATGTACATGTAAAATGAAGATGGCAAACCAGATCTAGAAAGAAAAATTCAGAATGAAATGGAAACTAGAAAAAATGTGACATTCAGAAAACAAGAAAGAGGTAGAGAGCGTGAACTGTGATAACTGTGTGCTGAAGAAAAATGTGATTACTAGGCCAGTGAGTTTTTTAATACTTGCAGTTTACTCATTTATTGATTTTTCTGCCCCACCCCCCGCTCCTTTTTTTTTTTTTTTTTTTTTTACCAATTTTATTGACAAATGACTTCCCTGGTGGCTAAGTCAGTAAAGAGTCTGTCTACAATGTGGGAGACCTGGGTTCAATCCCTGGGTCAAGAAGATCCCCTGGAGAAGGAAATGGAAATCCACTTCAGTATTCTTGCCTGGAGAATCCTATGAGCAGAGGAGCCTGTTGGCTACAGTCCACAAAGAGTGGGGCATGACTGAGTGACTAACACTTTCACTTTCATTGACATATAGCACTGGATTCATTTTAGGCGTGCAACACGGTGATTTGATATTTTGAGAAATGATCATAACAACAAAATTTTTGTTTATCCCTCATCACCACTAGTGATTTTTTTTTTTTTCTTACTTTTTTTTTAAATTGAAGTATAGCTGATTTCGGAGAAGGCGATGGCACCCCACTCCAGTACTCTTGCCTGGAAAATCCCATGGACAGAGGGGCCTGGTGTGCTGCAGTCCATGGGGTCGCTAGGAGTCGGACACGACTGAGCGACTTCACTTTCACTTTTCACTTTTCACTTTCATGCATTGGAGAAGGAAATGGCAACCCACTCCAGTGTTTTTGCCTACAGAATCCCAGGGACGGGGGAGCCTGGTGGGCTGCCGTCTACGGGGTTGCACAGAGTCGGACACGACTGAAGTGACTTAGCAGCAGCAGCAGCAGCAGAGCTGATTTACAATATTATTTGTTTCAGGTGTACAGTATAGTGATTCTGTATTTTTATAGATTAAACAGCTTAGTGATTCAGCATTTTTATAGATTTGCTGTTCAGTCGCTCTATTATGTCTGACTCTTTGCAATCCCTTAGACTGAAGCACACCAGGCTTCCCTGTCCTTTACTATCTCCTGGAGTTTGCTCAAACTCATGTCCATTGAGTCGGTGATTCCATCCAACCATCTCATCTTCTGTCGCCCCCTTCTCCTCCTGCTTTCAATCTTTCCAAGCGTCAGGGTCTTTTCTAATGAGTCAGCTCTTCACATCAAGTGGCCAAAGTAGATTTTATCTTGTAAAAATGTTACAAGATAATGGCCATAATTCCCTGTGCTATGTAAGATAAGGAAGTTCCACCCTATAAACAAACAAGTTCCGTTCCAAGAATATGTTCATAAGCCCAACAAAGTTAGCCTGGGTACCCAACTAACAATTGCCTATACAGTACTGTACTGTAATAGGATTATAATACTTTGCACACAAATAATATATAAAAGACAAATATAAAAAATAAAGAAAATATTTTTTTTTAGTTTATTTTTTTTTATTTTGCTTAACTTTACAATATTGTATTGCTTTTATTTTTAATCTTACAGTACTATACCTTGGAAAGTAGAGTAGTACAGTGCAGGACCTGGCACACAGAGGCTGCCATTGAGTGATCAGGCAGAAGAGCTACTGACTGGAGGAGAGAGAGGATGTGGGACATGGTGGAGCTGAAGGATGGTCAGCAACAGGAGACAGAGGGCAATCTCAAATTTCACTCACAGCTGGTGCTGATGGAACTCATCTGCACATCTTTGAAAATTCACCACTTGATGGCTTGTAGGTAGGGGAATTACTATATATCTTTGTTGCTTATATATTTTATGCATACTAGTTTGTATCTCTTAGTCTCTCACCTCTAACTGGCCCCTAGCCCACTCTTTGCCCACTGGTAACCAGTAGTTTGTTTGTTTTTTTTTTAAACCTTGGCTGCACTTTATTTTTTGCTTATTTTTTAAATTTAAGTATTGTTGATTTACAATGTGTTAATTTCAAGTGTATAAACTTTTTTTTTGAAAGGGCTACTTTTCAACCTGTGCTGCTGCTGCTAAGTGACTTCAGTTGTGTCCGACTCTGTGCGACCCCATATACAGCAGCCCACCAGGCTCCTCTGTCCACGGAATCCTCTAGGCAGGAGTACTGGAGTGGGTTGGCATTTCCTTCTCCATCTGAAAACTGTTAGGGAGATTATAAGAGATGATAGATGAAAATATTTTGGATCTGAAAGTAGCATACTGTAAACGCTCATAAATATTTGGTCCATAGAATACTGGAATGGCTTGCCATTTCCTTCTGCAGGGGATCTGCCTAACCCAGGGATGGAACCTGGGTCTCCTCATTGCAGGCAGATTCTTTATCATCTGAGCTACAAGGGAAGACTCTCATAAAGGTTAGCTGTTTTTTTTTTTTTCCCCCTTTTGGGCAAATCAAGATTCTAAAGATGTCATAGTGTCACAGATTAATTTTTAATACCAAATTTAATTTTTACATTTAACACAATCACAACAGAGATCCCAATTGTACTTGGAGTAGAAATAAATTCATAAAACTATTGAATGAACCTAAAAGAATTTTAAAAATGAGAAACATTTCCAAAATGATGAATGATTCAACCAATGTATTTGTTTGTTCTAAAGCAAGACTTCATGACAGCAATAAAGATGAATGACAGAGAAATCAGCAAATTGTATTCGCCGTCACTCAACAGACCTAGAAAGCTTCTTTCACAATAAAGAAGCATCAAGTACCAAATCTCATTTAAAAATAACTATATGGAAATGTCTTGGTGGCCTTTTTGGCCACTATATACCAAGCACTACATGAAATGTCATTTCCCCCTGCAACACTGTCAGATAGTAAAGCACTGGGAGCTCAGCTTGGTGCTCTATGGTGACCTGGATGGGTAGAATGGAAGGGAAATCCAAGGAGGCGCTATATGTGTACACAGAGCTGATTCCCTTCATTGTACAGCAGAAACTAACACAACATTGTGAAGCAATTATGCTCCAATAAAAAATACTGTGAGGAAAATAGAAATGCAGTCTTTGGCTTCGCAGGGGAGCACACATCTTCCCTGCCTTGATAGCTCTCCCTCCAGTGAGACAGCCTGACTCCCCAGCAGGTTTTCCTTTCGATGGTGAAATCATTTTAGTCAACCCTCACCTGGTACTGCGAACCAGCTTCCCAAGTGGTGCTGGTGGTAAAGATCTGCTTGCCAAAGCAGGAGGGTTTGATCCCTGGGTTGGGAAGATCCCCTGGAGAAGGGAACGGCAACCCACTCCAGTATTCCGGCCTGGAGGGTCCTCATGGACAGAGGAGCCTTGTGGGCTACAGTCTATAGGGTCATAAAGAGTTGGACGCTACTGAAAGGACTTAGCACACATTTAACTCGGGTTTATAAAGGCCTTTAAAAAAATTCACTTCCTGCCCCCACCATTTTTATTGAACTATTATTATTATATAATGTGTCAATTTAAGGTGTGTAAGGTGATGATTTGATGTCTGTATATATTGCAGAATGATTACTACCCTAAGGTTTATTAACACCTCTATCTTCTCATATAATTACCATTTTTAAAGGACTTTTAAGTATAAAAGGGAAGGAGAATTGATGGTCTATGCTAAATTAAAAAATTAACATATATGTGAAAATATTATAAAAAATAAAAAGGCCATTGACAAATTGGGAGAAATATTCACAGCAAATATAACAGGCATAGGCTCAATATCCTAAATGTAGAAAGAATATTTAAGACTAGAAAAACCCTCAATGTGCCAATAGAAAAGTGAGCAATAGATATTAACAATTAAGGATTCTTAAAAATGAAGATTAATTCATTGGGCAATATATATAGGAAAATGTCCAGATGCACTAATAATCAAGTACAAACTAAAACAATATTTTCAACTATCTAGTTATTAAAGATTTTTAAATTTCATGAAGTAGGTGAGATAGCCATATGTTCTGAAACCCAGCAGGCAAAGATACAACAGAAAAGGACTTTCTTAATGTGACTTGGCAACATACATCATCGTTTTTTTAAACAAGTGGATTTTTGAGCAAGTGGATCATCTTGAGAAATCTATTCCAAGCAGTGAGTTAAATTTTAAGCCAAAAGTGAGTAAAAATTGCTGTCCTGTCCAACTCTGTGACCCCATGGACTGTAGCCCACCAGTCTCTTCTGTCCATGGAATTCTCCAGGCAAAAATACTGAAGTGGGCAGCCATTCCCTTCTCCAGGAGATCTTCCCAATCCAGGGATTGAACCTGGTTATCCTGCACTCAGTCAGATTCTTTACCATCTGAGCCAACAGGGAAGCCCCAAATTTTAAGGCTAAGATTTTTTACAAAGTGAAAAATAAGATATGACTTCAATGTACACAGGGAAAAAGCTGCATATTTTTTTATACCTCCATAGGGGGAGTACTATATTTCCACTGGAAGTATTCTTAAATAATTTGGGTAAATGATCATAAGATTCAGTAAAGTGACTATAGCAGAACAAAGTTATCTGACAAGACTCCAACTGTGAAATATAATTATAGAAAAAAGAAGATTGGATGATTTTGATTTTTTATACTTTATTTTCTGAAAAGTTTACAAAAAACATATCTTTATAATCTAAAGAGGCATTAATGTTTTTATGCACTTATACTTTTTATACTTCTAACAGCTCTCCAATGTGAAAGATGTGTAGAAATAAAAAGTAAAAATGAATACGATTAAAATATAGGTATGATCAAGAAATTTCTAGAGGTCATTAACATGAAGACAGAAATACATTTAGTTATGAAGTGTGGGAGGCAAGTGAGAAGAGCTAGGAAAGGAAAAAGAAAAACAAGCAAACTAAGATACCAATACTTTGACGTGAGTAATATTCCTGGGTCACACCCCCAAATTCACTGAGCCTGTAGGCTTCAGAAGGCATCTGGATTGAAAAGTGACTCGTGATTTAAATCCTCACACCTTAAAACTGGAAGCTGAACTCTGAGTAGATTTCTCCTGAGCCAGCAGAATGAAGCGGATGCTCTGGTTTGAAGCAGCCGTTACCAAAGCAATACTACCCTGGGGGCGAGAGAGAGCCAGTCCAGGTCTTACCGGGCCAGAGGTCCCCACCTGTGTCAACATTAATTCCTCATTGCTGGTCTGACAATCAGAAGACTGCTCTGTCCTAAAACCACTGACCTGAAAAATGTCCCTGTGGAGCCCGTCATTCCGGTGCTGTTCTGATGGTTTATGGGCTGCCTACACCAGTCTTGACACTCTGCGGTCAGCTGGAGACCAGGAACGTGGTGGTCACTCCAGAGACGGAGGCTGTTGTCTGCTACAGTGGTTGCTTTAATGTTGAAATGTGAGCTCCTTGTCACCAATCTCTGATGTGTCACTTTTATTTTTTTAAAGATAGAGATAGAAACCTGGATTTTAAAAATGATAAATCTCTCTCCTCGTAAAATTGGCAATTAATTGAAAATATTTAAGATTTGTGCTGGGCAACTCTTTGTGGGCCAAACAGAACATGTCTGCTGGTGTCGTCCAGCCCCAGGGCTGCAATTTGAGACTTCTGTTCTACAGCATCAGGTGAGACTAAATAGTCTTCATCCTAAAACCAACGTGCCAGACTCTGAGAGGAAGCAGAGTTGTAAAGATGAATAAAACAATTTTTCTGCCTTAAGGAAGTTGTATGTCTAGCATAGAAGACAGACCTTTAAGAAGGGAAGTCAAATGACAACCGTGTGGTGCTGATACAAAGATGAGAAGCAAGTGCTGCCTGATGCAGAGGTGATTTTGTCCCAGAGAAATCAAGAAGGGCTCAGTGGAGGAGATGGCGCTAGATCTGGGTGTGCGCTGTGGGTCCCAAACCGAAGGGACCACACTAGGAGAGTGTGGTTTACTCCTGGAGGGAAAGAAGTCATCCAAGCTGAAACAAAATGAAGCCTTTTGTGATCAGTGACAGATTTCTTAGAGGACGAAAACCTTTCCTTCCTGTATAAGTGAAAGCAAAAAAGCAAGAAAATGGTGGACAAAAGAAGTGGATGATGTTTAGGAGAGAGAAAATAATAAATAAAAGAACCTGAAAAGAAAATGTGAAGGGATGAGAAGCCACACGAAACAGAATGGGGACCTGAGAGGAAATTCAGTAAAATAGACGTGAGCCTGTATTGATTTCCAGTGATGCCTGAAAATTCTGGCATTGTCTGGACACTTGATTCCTCGTGGAAGAAAGGTGGGCAGTTTGGTAAATGATGGGTGACTCAGGCTCAACTGTTTATTTCTTCTCTCGGGGAGGGATTGGAGATCGAAATATTAATACCAAGAGCTTTCTCCTAGGATGTTGACGATAATTAGTGGCGCACTGCAGACTGTAAATGCTTAATAAGTTGGTTATAACATTATCCTGTTTCCCTTGTTGAGCTATTTTGGGGACAAACTTTTCACTTAATGTCCTAATTAAGTAACCCCAATCAGATATTTGTGGCATTAATCCTTCAGTTGCTCTAGCAGTGCTCCAGAAGGCATATTATCCTTGACCGGCTCACCCTGTGTACTGCACACTCAGTACACAGAAAAGAAGACGTATATGAATAGATGTGGTTACTCTGTTCTTACATACAATTAGCTCATAATTATCTTTCAAGGCAAATACGATTACCCTTTTCATTCCACACATAATTCTTAGGTTGAATATTGCCAAGTTGGGACTTGAGTTCCATTTCAAGGCTTCCCTTGATGCTAATTTTAACCTGAATTCATCTGGATAAAAACATCTATGAGACAAGATAGGGGCATGCGGTATGATTTTCCCTGAACACTAACTCCTCCAGAAGAGAAAAATGCTAGTCCCCAGGTATGCCATACTGGTCAAGATGGGCTAGGTTATGTCGCAGTAACAACAAATCCTAAAACCCCAGATGCTTAATGTAACAAAAGTTTATTTCTTATTCATATTTCATGTGCCAAAGGCTCCATTCACTCAGATTTCCCTGATCACAGCAGCAAGAGGAAGGGGATGTGGTGACTTCAGCTCTGTCTCTTAAAGCTTCTGTCCAGAGATCACCCAATCACTGCTACGGCATTGGCTAAAGCAAGTCATACTGCCCTAACTTCAAAATGTGCAAGGAATTGCAATCCTACCATACACATAGAAGGAGAGAAGAAATGAAATATTTATGAACAGCTCTAATGATTACCCTTGGTGTAATCCCTGGCAAGAGAAGTTTCCTCTTTAGGTTATTGCAAAGTGTAAGCTAGTAGGTACTAGGAAATGAGATGGGTCCTTTGATCCATGCCCCAAGTCATCATCACTCAAGAGATGGGACTTAGGGGTACAAAAATGAGCAGTTTACCCTTTTTTTCTTGAAAAGTTTACAAACCAGTGGCAGGGAGCGAGAGAATGATAAGCATAACTGGGATAGAGAGAAGCACAGTGGGATCATGGGAAAGGGAAAGGATTTACAAGATGCATAGAGGATACAGGACTTCCCTGGTAGCTCAACTGGTAAAGAATCCGCCTGCAATGCAGGAGACCCTGGGTTGGGAAGATCCTCTGGAGGAGGGCATGGCAACCCACTCCAGTATTCTTGCCTGGAGAATCCTATGGACAGAGGAGCCTGGCAGGCTACAGTTCATGGAGTCTCAAAGAGTCAGACACGACTGAGCAACTAAGCAAAGCACACAGCATAGAGGATACAAATGAGAGCAGTTGCTGGTCAATGAGTTATTGAGCATGAAAGAGACAAACCTTGGATGATTTCCAGGTTTCTGATTTGTTAACTAGATACACATTAATCAAAAAAAGAATCACAGGGATAAGAATGACTTAGGGCAGTAGTAAGGAGAATGCATGAATTTTGCTTGATCCAAGTTGTTCTTAAGTATTGAAGAGAGTCAAGCAGATATGTTCGGCAATTGTTTAAACTTAGAGTTCTGGGCCAGAGAGAGCTGTTTGAATTTAGTGATTATTGTTGTTTAGTTGCTAAATTGTGTCCAACTCTTTGTGGCCTTATGGACTTTAGCCTGGCAAGCTCCTTTCTCCATGGGATTTCCCAGGCAAGAGTACTTGAGTAGATTGCCATTTCCTTCTCCAGGAGATCTTCCTGACCCAGGGATCAAACCCATGTCTCCTGTATTGGCAGGCAGGTTTTTTTTTTTTTTTTTTTTTTTTTTACCACTGAACCACCTAGGAAGCCTGCTGAGCAGCTGCTTATTGAGCAACTGCTTATTGAGCAACTACTCTCTGATGTACTTTGCAGGAAGTTATGGATACAAAAGTCTGTAAAACGTAATCCCTGCCACTGAAGAGTTGCAGCTAGAGCAAGCAAAAGACACATGAACAGCTAATTGCCTTGCAAGATGGCCCCTGTTAAAAGAGATGTCTGGGAGAACAACAGACCTTCTAACTCAAGTTTAGAAGGGTGATGGTGTTATTCAAGGAAGTCTTATTGGAAGTGATGCTTAAACTGAGTGCCCAGAGTTGGATAGAGACTCTTTGGGTATAGTGAAGTGCAGCACTATAGAGTTTAGGACTTGGTGGGCTACAGTCCATGGGGTTGCAAAGAACAGGATATGATATGACTGAGTGACTGAGTATGTGTACAGTTTATGTGGTCATAATTTCTGGATTCAGATCCTGGGTCTCTTCTTTCTTGTGCAAGTTCCTATTCCTTAGTTTTCCATCTCTAAAATGAAGATAATAATAATTCTACAATACCTATATTAAAGTATTTCTGAGGATTAAATGTAATAATGCTATGTATCAAGAGCAAGGTATAGCTCCAGACATATAGTAAGTGCTCAGTAAACATGATTATTATGTTTATTATTTGCAGAGATAGGATGGCAGAAGGATATTACAGACAACAGATATACCCAAACAGATGTTTATGAAATCATAACAGCTGGGTTATTCTGATAGCTCTAAGCAGTTTACTATTGCTAGATGCAGGTCAGGAAGCAACAGTTAGAACTGGTCATGGTACAACAGACTGGTTCCAGATAGGAAAAGGAGTACGTCAAGGCTGTATATTGTCACCGTGTTTATTTAACTTATATGCAGAGTACATCATGAGAAATGCTGGACTGGAGGAAACACAAGCTGGAATCAAGATTGCCGGGAGAAATATCAATAACCTCAGATATGCAGATGATACCACCCTTATGGCAGAAAGTGAAGAGGAACTCAAAAGCCTCTTGATGAAAGTGAAAGTGGAGAGTGAAAAGGTTGGCTTAAAGCTCAACATTCAGAAAACGAAGATCATGGCATCTGGTCTCATCACTACATGGGAAATAGATGGGGAAACAGTGGAAACAGTGTCAGTCTTTATTTTTCTGGGCTCCAAAATCACTGCAGATGGTGACTGCAGCCATGAAATTAAAAGACACTTACTCCTTGGAAGGAAAGTTATGACCAACCTAGATAGCATATTCAAAAGCAGAGACATCACTTTGCCAACAAAGGTTCGCCTAGTCAAGGCTATGGTCTTTCCTGTGGTCATGTATGGATGTGAGAACTGGACTGTGAAGAAGGCTGAGCGCCGAAGAATTGATGCTTTTGAACTGTGGTGTTGGAGAAGACTCTTGAGAGTCCCCTGGACTGCAAGGAGATCCAACCGGTCCATTCTGAAGGAGATCAGCCCTGGGATTTCTTTGGAAGGAATGATGCTAAAGCTGAAACTCCAGTATTTTGGCCACCTCATGCGAAGAGTTGACTCATTGGAGAAGACTCTGATGCTGGGAGGGATTGAGGGCAAGAGGAGAAGGGGACGATAGAGGATGAGATGGCTGGATGGCATCACTGACTCGATGAATGTGAGTCTGAGTGACCTCCGAGAGCTGGTGATGGATAGGGAGGCCTGGCGTGCTGCAGTTCATGGGGTCGCAAAGAGTCGGACACGACTGAGCGACTGATCTGATCTGATCTGATTGCTAGAGCTTAAAGTGTGAAGCAGGAAATAACAAGAAAGGAACCTGGGGAGGCCTTCATAGGGGAGACAACACAGCCTTGGGAATTACTAAGACAGAGAGTCATGGCTACTTAGGGATTTTAAGAAAAGGAGATGATATTTCTGTGGTTAAGAACTTTTCCTAGCAGCTGTTTGGAACGGTAGGAAAAAAAGAATAGAAGTTGAAACACTCAAGGGGTAGATTATAATTTTTGTCCATCAGGAAAGGATTAAGCCTAAATTAGTCTAACTGTGGGGAGAGAGCAGAGAGAAGAGGCTAAGAAATATTTAGGTGGAAAAATCAGCAAATTCTGTGATTAGATATGGCCAGGATGAAGGAGAAGGATGTTTCTCTCAGATTTCTTCCTTGGGTACCAGGAAGATGTTAGAGCCACCAACTGTGCTACAACACAAGAGAAATACCCGGTTTTGGCATGGGATGCTGTAATTATGAAGCTTGAATGTGAAAGCTCTCAATTTGAGCTTGGGAGACATTTAGAACTGCAGATAAATGATTTGTGTGTCGATAGCATGTATCCTCCCTGTAAAATTAGGAGAGTGGGTGGTCTTTAGGAGCATGTGTCAACAGGAAAGGCCAGTAGGCTGAAGATAAAACTGGTGAATCCTGCCAATTAAAAGATGGTAAAAGGAAGAGGAATTCATACAGGAAAACTAAAGCAACGGTAAGAAATGACAAAGAAATTTTTTTAATAGGGAAGTCTATTTATACAGGAACTGAGGGAATAGCTCTTTATTTAACCAATCAATAAATACATTAAGCATCCATTCTGCCCAGCACTATAGCTAATAGAGGCATGTTCAGAAGAAAAAAGTATGAATAAAGTGAACTGACAATTGTCCATTACATTTAGTCATGAACAGTTTTTATTGATGACCTAAATAGGAGCAACTTCTGTGAAGTGTGGAAAGTAAAAGGGCTTAACAATTGTACAAAGAATGAAGGACAGGTGAAGAGGAAGAAATGATAAAGTAGAAAGTCGTACATAAATGTTCAGATGAAAGTAAGTAGTGAACAGAGAAGAATGCCAAGAGCAGAAGCACGGGACAAGTGAACAAAGAGAAGATGACGCAGAAGACAGAGAGGGATTTAACAGATTTAGACTAAAATGTGAAAGGGGTTGCATAGTGGAAAGCAGAGGGAGATAATTCTTAGAATTAAGGAATAATAATTCATTTCAGATAGTATAACTTTTATTTCTTTTTACAATTTCTATTTCTCTTCCAAGAACTTTTATCTTTCCATTAATTTCAAGTGTGTTTTTCCTTATCTCATGGAACTTACGTATAATAGCTACTTTAAAATCTTTATCTGACAGTTGTTTACATCTGGGTCATCCCAGTTGTCAATTATTCATTCCCTTTGGAATTAGTCATATTTTCCTAGTTCTTGGTAATTTGAATAATTTTTTACTGTATCCTAGAGATTTTTAGTTTTTATGTTGTTTAGAGTCTAGATTCTGGTTAAATCCTTGAGAGAATGTTGATTTTTGTCTGTTACTTTTACCAGGCACACAACTCATAGTTTTCAGATGGGAATTTCTGCCTTGTATTCCAGGGATGAAGGTTCCAATGCCAATTCAATTGTCAAAACTTTGATATTCTACTTTGGGTCTGTTGTGAGCATGTGCCACTCAGCGGTAAGCCTGAGACCTGGGTGATAGTGTAAAATAAAGGTCAGTTCTCAACAGATTTTGTGAGCTGTTGTGCTCCTTTGGGTCTAACTTAACTATAGCTCATGAGTAATCCTGAAAGTTATATTCATTCAGTCAGAAAATTGGGGAACCCCTCTCCAAATTGCTCCTCCCTAAGACTTCTCTCACATTCTCTTGTTGCAAGAGATTCCTTTCAGGAGCCTCTGGACAAAAGGATGGAGTTTATCTTGGAGTTTCGCCTGCACCTGCTGCCACTGCATAATTCCCAGGACTGTGGCCACCCCAGACAAACTGAAGAGAAAAGAATTAATAATAATAATAATAAAATAAATTTTAAAAATAGAGAAAGAAAATAGGACTTCCATACTCTCCTGATTTCAGGGGCTGTGTGTGAATGTGTGTGTGCTCACAGTGTCTGACTCTTTGCGACCCCATGGACTGTGGCCCGCCAGGCTCCTCTGTCCATGGGATTCTCTGGGCAAGAATACTGGAATGGGTTGCCAGTTCCTCCTGCAGGGGATCTTCTCAACCCAGGGATGGAACCCGCATCCCCTGCATTGGCAGGCGAGTTCTTTATCACTGAGCCACTGGGAAGCCTTGACTGCAGGGGGGCTCCTTTGCTCAGTTCTTAAAACCAAAGGACACAGCCCCTCAGCTTAAGCTTACAGTGCCACCCACACCGTGGACTCCACTGGGAGCCCACCCTTGACAAGCCATGAGAGGAAAAAAAGACAAATGGCAATTTCCCCCCATATTTCTTAGTTCACAGAAGTTTATATCCCAGTCTTCTGGTCAGAAAGACAGAATTTACCTCAGAGTATTAAATGTCCATGGCATCACCATATCAGTATATTTGACTTCCCTCAGCAATCTACCTGCTTTTTGTTTATTTTTTAGACATCTATTATTCCTCAGACATCTATTTTATATTTTGAACAGTGACTGTAGTCATAGTCACTATGGAGAAAGAACTGTAGTGGGCTTACTGCATCCCAGCTGCACCAGAAGGTTCCAGAAGTAAATAAAATACCAAAACAAAACTGGGCAAAATTTAAAGTCTGAATATTATTTGTTTTATCTAGTTCTTAGAAAGTTATTGGAAGCTTACATAAATGCAATGGAGTGGAGGCCAGAAACAGGACTGCAGTGCAATGAGGAGTGAATGGGAGTGGAGAAGAGGGCATTGACATAAGTGAGCAAGACTGGCTGTGAAGGGATCCCCTGGTGGTCCAGTGGCTAAGACTCTGTGCTCCCAGTGGAGGGAGCCTGGGTTTGATCCTTGGTCGGGGAACTAGATCCTGCATGCTGCAACAAAAGATCTCAGGTACACTAACTAAGACCTGGTGTGGCCAAATTAATTTTTTAAGAAGAGATTGTTTGTGGAAGAAGATGAGAACAAGAGCAATAGGAGGGGAGGATAAAGACAGTGGCATCATTCAAGAAGAAAGGATAGAGTAAATGTCCAAAGAAAAAGTCAGCTGATAGGTTTGGTGGTGGTAAAATGAGGTAGTTCTGTTTGATTTTCTATTTCCTTCTGAGATACAATATGTGAAGTTATCAGCTGAGAATCAGAAGAGGGAGGAGTTGTTGAAGGTCCAAGAGGAGAGACATGCAATAACCATTTTAGTTTAAAAAAAGGCTTAACTTTTCAGTGAAATTGTAGGCTTGAGTGGTAGTAAAGAGGGCCCTCTATCTTTTGTGGTACTAACCTGAAAAAAACCAAATTCATCCATTCTACTAACTCCACACTTTCTTGCCTTCTGGTTCTGTAGTGGCTTTCACCTCCAACCCACATCTGCTTGGCCCCAGTCTATACCCTCTGGTTATCCATGTCTGAGTCCCACCTGAGAGGATGAGGCAGGCTTCTTGGAGACAATCTGAGGATGAGAGGCAGTAGGGATCAGATCAAGCCACAGAAAGGTTACCTTCAAGGTTATTCAGAGAATCATAGCATCATAGAAGAGAGAAGAAAGCAGTAGGTAATGAGAAGATTTCAGTTTCCAGACTAGAAGGAAATTAATCAGCCACCGAACTGAAGGTGCTTAAATGATGACATAAATGGATGAAAAGTTAAAAGACTCTAATATATCAATCCAGGAGTTTAAAGTAAGGAGTGAAGCAGGATGAATCAGGAGGTACAAAATCTAAAGCAATGGAACCTAATGACTGTAATTAACACAGATGGAAAAAGAAAAAGAAAATGATGGGGATCTAGATGGTCTTTATTTAGTGAGGATGAAAACCTCCAAATAACAGATAGAACCACCAACTCAGAACTGCTTTGCCTCTAAAATAAAGTTGTAACATTCTACTCTCTGGCTATAATTTTTTACTGTTATCATACCTGCTGTTCATCTTCATCAGTTGTTTTAATTCCACAGTTTAATCCCACGTGGTTCTCAGTGGATTGGCCCATTCTCACAGCTCTTGTTTAGTCCTCATCTGTAAACACTGGCCTTTCATTTCAGCCTCTCTTCCTTGGCACCCACAAATCTCAGACATCATTTCCTTCTTTCTGTCTGTCTTGACAGCCAACCTCCTTCCACACTTAGATCAGGCCAGTGCTTTGACCTCCCCGCTCTGACTCAAGCTAATGAGCATGGCTGAAGTGCCTTCACAATAAGCCCCTAATTGGACTGTTCTTGTGTCTTCCACCCTTACACTTAGTTCAGAATATCATCTCCTTTGTCCACTGCACCAGATTTCAGATCAGCCCCTTCCTTATACTTTTTTTTTTTTTAGATTTTTTATTTTTGCTATAGACCATTTTTAAAGTCTTTACTGAATTGGTTACAATAATTGCTTCTGTTTTATGTTTTGCTTTTCAGGCCAGGAGGCATGTGGGATCTTATTTTCCAGATCAGGGATCAAACTCACACCCCCTGCACTGGAAGGTGAAGTCTTAACACTGGACTCTGAGGCAAGTCCCTGACTTAGACTCCTGACAATCACTAACATCTCATGTAGTCAACCCTTGACACAGCAGTCAGAAATGACCCATATAAAACAAAGTAATCTACCTGCCTTTCCTGCTATACCCCTTCCAAGCCTTGCCATTTCCATTAGAACTCTGACCTACTTAATTTTACCCCCATGATCTGACCTTCCCCAACCTTTCCACAGCCAATTCCCTCCTCTCCTACTCCTCATCCACACTGGTCCTCATGCCATTTCTTGCAAATGATAGGCTCATTCCTACCCCAGGCCTACTGCATTTGCTGTTTCATCCACTCAAGTCTCCATGCACTGTTTTCATCTCACACAGGTCAAGTTCAAAGTCTCCCCCTTTGACCCTCCATGTAAAATTTCCCTCCTTCCTTCATTACCATCATTGCCTTCACCCAGCTTTGTTTTATCATAGTAATTATCGCACTAGAGAAGCGCATACTGGACCACAGCTCCTCAAAGGCAAGACCTCAACCCTATTTTGTTTGGCTACTAGATCTATAATACAAAACAGCTTCTACCATCAATAGATACTCAGCAAGTGCTTATCTGATTTGCTGAATGATAGGCATGAATATTAGAATCCTGTGGGACAGTGCTGAGAGTCAAGGAGAGAATGAGGCCAATATCACATGATGAGCTGAATGGAGGGGAACTTCACCATAAGTGGAGGAAGACCGAACTGTGATGTGCTAAGAGTTGTTGCTGCATTAAATTTTTTATAAGAAATCCATATTCAAACACGCTGTATATTTGATTGTGGAGTTGGAGGACAGTGTGGCCCACTGATAGAGTTTGAAGGTATCATCCATGTCACCCTCAGTTTCACAAGGAGAATGTTGCTCTATGAAAAGACAAGCAAGTAGCTTAAGCAGAAGTAGTTAGGTCTATTTTTCACTTTCTGTGGTTCACGTATGGAATGGTTCCTGAGCATGTGGAATTAGCGACTGGGGAAAACTAAATATATAGCTAATGCAACAAACTTCCCAAAGTATTTGTTCTATGTAGCAGTCATCATTTTAACCAACTCCACATATCCCAAGAGGGCATTTCCAAAGTTTATCATGCCTTTTCTGTGTTTCAGAGGGAAACCAGGAATTTAATTGATATAAGACGGACGTTGGAAATTGGAGGATAACTAGAAAATGTAGAAGAATCAATTAAGACAAGTGGCCTTAGAGTCTACATTTACAAAATGTCCAGATTTAACTAGATGATTTTGAAGGACCCTTCAAACTCTTTAGTGACTGTCACTAATGTTATTAATAAAAAGATTATTGACAGTGTTAGGTCTGGAGACCCACAGATAAACTATACACAGCCTTGAGTATGAGCCTGGGGTTCTGAGTGTGACTCCCAGACTAGCAATATCAGGGCAAATTCTCGGGCCCCCTGCAGATCAAATGCAGAAACTCTAAGGATGCAGCCCAGCCTTGCAGGTGTCTGCCCATTTGGATATATGCCAAAGAGTATTGATATGAGTAAACCTTAACAAAGTATAATACCAAAAGGATACAGAGGAGAGGACTTCAGTGATGGTCCAGTGGTTAAGAATCTGGCTGCCAATTCAGTAGATATGGTTCGATTCCTGGTCTGGGAAGATGCCACATGGCATGGGGCAACTAGACCAGTGCACCTCAACTATTGAGCCCACCTGCCTACAGCCTGTGCTCTGCAATAAGAGAAGCCACAGCAGTGAAAAGCTCAAGCACTGCTATCAGAGTAGCCCCTGCTCGAGGCAACTAGAGAAAGCCCGTGTGCAGCAACGGAAATCCAGCTCAGCCAAAAATAAATATTAAGTAAATGGAAGTTAGATCAAAATAATAAAGAGGAGGAAGGATTGTCTGTGACATTTGGACCTTGTCTCATGAACAAGAATTCAGACGAAGTTGAGAAGATCTTCCCAGGCAGGGAAACAGGTCAGGGAGGTGGGAAAGACCAGACTGAACCCAAGACTCACATGCTAGGTGGACTTGGGTAGCAGGTGGCATCCTTAGGCATCCTTTGTTCTACTGACTCCAAGATGCTGGTGGTGAAGGAGACAGAGTCGTGGGGGAGATGGAAGAATGAAAAATAGGATGTGTAATTTGGCAGCCTCTGGAGCAAACCATGCTTATAGATGAATTGTATTTGGCAGGTGCAGTATCACAAAAATAAGCTTGAGCCAACATTTAATGATGAGTGATTTGAACTTTAAAGAAAAATCCTTATTTTTGGCATTTCTTAAAGAAAGGGACACTTTCATCGCATTGCATCCATGGTTCAACAATTTGCTGCTGCTGGCAGCTGCTGCTGCTTTTCATCTGGACACATCTTCCCCATTTTTTCACAGTCCTCACCACGCCCTTTCACACCCCCAGTAATCATTACCCTTGGACTGTTCTTCATAAAGAAACTGTTTTTATGTTTCAATCAAAGATAGAACAATGCAAGAAAGGCCGGGAAGGCTGCCTCTTTCAGAAACAAGTTGAGAAGAACATATATTATGAGGGAGGAAGAGAAATAGATAGATATAGATATCATAGATATGGTAATTTGGTAATATCTACCAAATATAGATATGGTAATAATTGCAAAGAAACTTATACACAAAATTTAAGGGGGAGGAATAAATTAGGAGTTTGGGACTAACAGAGACAGTACTAGGTATAAAATAGATAAATAAGAAACGATTGTATGGCACAGGGAACTGTATTCAATAGGTTGTAGTAACCTATAATGAAAAAGGATCTGAAAAAGAATATATATGTGTATATATGTAACTGCACCGTTTTGCTGTACATTTGAAACTAATGTAACACTGTAAATCTACTATACTCCAAGAAAAAATAAAATGCAATAAGAGTAAAAAGGAAAAGGGGATAAACTCTGTCTTGGTAAGATAAGAAGTAAGACCTGTTTCTTCACGAACAGAGAAGGGTATTAAAGAGTGAATAGGAGTTTTCCAGGTGATAATTAACCCCTTTGACAATCAGTTTCCAATCAAATGTGGAGTCTGAGGCAATTTATTACTTTGGAAGTATGTGCCTTTTTTGTAATTAAAATAAATTGGTAATCTCTCATCACAGGGCCACACACCCTATGGCCTGGTTGTTCAAGGCTATGTTTTAATTACCTTAGCCTGAGGCCGGCCCTGAGCCCAGGGGTACCTGGAAGTCCTTTTTAATAAGGAGTTAATGCTCAAGGCTCCGTGCAGAGCCATAGCCACGCTCATCTGAAAATGAGGAGTGGAGATACATTCCATAAATCAAAAGCCTGAGGAAAAAATAGTTAACCCAATGTGTTCTGAGCTTCTCCATGCTTCCTTGAGGGGGTTCATTATGAGCGAATACTCTGCTAGGTCACTGAAATATTTAAAGGCGGGAAGGAAAAAGCATCAGAATCCAACCTTGTGTGCGTGTAACTGTGTGTTTTTCAAACCAATGCATTCCTGACAAAGGCAGCTTCCTGTAGCATCCTTGCTGGTCACCTGCACAGAGGCAGAGGTAGTGGACGCTCAAGCCATTAGCAAATGCAGTGTGTTTGCTTAGTCACGCAGGCGTGTCCAACTCTTGTGACCCCAGAGACTGTAGTCCACCAGGCTGCTCTGTCCATGGGATTTTCCAGGCAAGAATCACTGGAGAAGATTGCCATTTCCTACTCCAAGAGATTTCCCTGACCCAGGGATCAAAGCCGTGTCTCTTGCACTGGCAAGGGAATTCTTTACCACCGCGCATGGACCATGGTGAGACCCCTTCCCCATTCTAGCAATGGTTTGTTGTCCTGGGATGGGGGTGGCTAGTTCAGATCCAGGTGGAGACCAATTTCTCATGGAAGTGCCCAGTGATGGGTCCTGATAGCCAGTGCCGAGAGCGCAGCACAGGTGAGTTCGTGTACAGCTGCTGGAGAAGCCCCCATGCCAGGGACACGCGCCCCGTGCCGCTCAGCCTGGTCTGATGGTGTGTTTGACATCGAGTGCTTTGCAGCCAGACAGGGAGCCTGTAACGGCATCCCCTCCTAGCTGGAGGCCTGGAAAGAGGATGCAAGTGTGATTACTGCTGACAGCTAATGGAGCATCACCGTGAGAGCCAGGAGTGCAGACGCTGCTTTTGGATGTCAGCTCCTTTGGTTCCCATCCCAGAAAATCTCTCACAGGGCACTGATTGATCTTTCAAACAAAATGACTACATCCGCCAACTTGTTTTCGCTCCTTTCATTATAGTTCCTCATCCCTGAACCACAAAGAGAGACGGCAGTTTGGAGGTGAAATATTTGTAGGACCACAGAAAAGAGTAGAGTGAACACCCAGGGGTCTTTGCCATCACCCTGTAATCTGTAGAGGATGGTAATTGGCTGGGGCAGGAGTAGGAAAAAAATGAAAGCTGTCACTTGCCATTTGCATGGATATAAATACACACTGGGGCTTCTCTGGTGGTTCAGGGGTAAAAAATTCACTTGCAATGCAGGAGACAGGGTTCAATCCCTGGGTCAGGAAGATCTCCTGGAGGAGGAAATGGCAACCCACTTCAGTATTCTTGGCTGGGATATCCCACAGAGAGAGGAGCCTCGCAGGCTACAGTCCATGGAGTCGCAAAAGAACTGGACACAACTCAGCAACTAAACAACAACAGTCATAAGAATAGTAGCTAACATTTATTGAATGTGAAGAGGAACTAAAAAGCCTCTTGATGAAAGTGAAAGTGGAGAGTGAAAAAGTTGGCTTAAAGCTCAACATTCAGAAAACGAAGATCATGGCATCCGGTCCCATCACTTCATGGGAAATAGATGAGGAAACAGTGGAAACAGTGTCAGACTTTATTTTTCTGGGCTCCAAGATCACTACAGATGGTGACTGCAGCCATGAAATGAAAAGATGCTTACTCCTTGGAAGGAAAGTTATGACCAACCTAGATAGCATATTCAAAACCAGAGACATCACTTTGCCAACAAAGGTTCGCCTAGTCAAGGCTATGGTCTTTCCTGTGTTCATGTACGGATGTGAGAGCTGGACTGTGAAGAAGGCTGAGCGCCAAAGAATGGATGCTTTTGAACTGTGGTGTTGGAGAAGACTCTTGAGAGTCCCTTGGACTGCAAGGAGATCCAAACAGTCGATCTTAAAGGAGATCAGTGCTGGGTGTTCCTTGGAAGGACTGCTGTTGAAGCTGAAATTTCAATACTTTGGCTACCTCATGCGAAGAGTTGACTCATTGGAAAAGACTCTGATACTGGGAGGGATTGGGGGCAGGAAGAGATGGCAATGACAGAGGATGAGATGGCTGGATGGCATCACTGACTCAATGGACGTGAGTCTCGGTGAACTCCGGGAGTTGGTGTGGGACAGGGAGGCCTGGCATGCTGTGATTCATGGGATCGCAAAGAGTCGGACATGACTGAGCGACTGATCTGATCTGATCTGATGTCTGGTAGATACTGTGCCAAATAACATATAGATGAATTTGTTGAATTTTCAGATCATTCTTATTGAGTAAGTGACATTTGTATTCTCATTCTACAGATGAGAAAACCAAGTTTTGGAGAAAATTTATATGTGCCAGAGGTCACACAGATTTAAATCCACATATGACTTGAGATCTTTTTCCGCTGTGTCCTGCTGTCTTTAGGCGTCACTTTGAGATAGAACTTTTAATGATGTGGGTGGGGGAAATCATCTTTGAAGTCCTCTTCAAACCTGTAATCGACTTTGGTTTCATTATCTAAAAATCTCAATTTCAGCAACAGTGAAAGAGCTGCTAGTTTTTGTGGACTTTGTGAACCCAGCACACTGTGCTGGGCACTTATATCTCTTACCTAGAATCCTTGAAGGGTAGACAGCCTATCCCCACCTCAGAGGAGAAAAGTGAGGCTCTGGGACATTGTACACATTACCTGATGTCACAGAGGTAATTAGAGGTGAAGAGGGCATTTTCCTCGAGGTCTCTCAGACCCCCAAATCCAAGGTGTTTGCACCTGTCACATGATCTTCCCTGACTTTCAAATATACAGTACTACAAGTACCAAAACCCAACAGAAATAATGCAAAACTCAACACCTTCTTAACTTTTGAAAAAAAAAAAAAAAAAAAGCACCAAACACGGGAATGTAAATTGGTGCAGCCATTCTGGAAAACAGTATCGAGGGTCCTTAAAAGTTACTATATGATCCAGCAATCCCACTCCTAGGCATATATCCAGAGAAAACTCTAATTTGAAAAGACACATGCATCCCAATGTTCATAGCAGCACTATTAACAATATCCAAGACCTGTAAACAACTTAAATGTCCAGCAACAGATAAATGGATTAAGGAGATATGGTACATATATACAATGGAATATTAGCCATAAAAAAGAAACAAGCTACTACCATTTGCAGCAACATGAATGGATCTAGAGGATATTATACTTCGTGAAATAAGTCAGACAGAGAAAGACAAATATCATATGATACCACTTATATGTGGAATCTAAAAAATATTACAAATAACCTCTACACAAAATACAAACAGACTCACAGACATAGAAAACAAACTTATGGTACCAAAGGGGAGAAGAGCGGTAGAGATAAATTAGGAGTATGTGTTTAACAGATACAAAAGATTATACATAAAATAAACAACAAAGATTTACTGTGCAGCGTGGGGAACTATATTCAATATCCGATAATAACCTACAATGGAAAGGAATTTGAAAAGATATACAGCATATATAATATACATATAATATATACATTTTATCATATATGTATATATAATTCATACACATAATATATGAGGTGATGCTAGTGGTAAAGAACCTCCCAAAGCAGGAGATGCAAGAGATTCAGATTTGCTCCCTGAGTGGGGAGTTTCTCCTGAAGAAGGAAGTGGCAACCCACTCCAATATTCTTGCCTGGAAAATTCTGTGGGCAGAGGAGCCTGGTGGGCTACAGTTCATGGGGTCACAAAGAGTCCACAGGAGTGAGGACTGAGCACAGCACAGTACATTATATATATATATAAAACTAGAAAAATATCAAATAAAACTAAGGGCCTGCCCATTAAAGAGATCCAGCAAATATTTTTAAGCAATTAGTCCTGCAAAGTTACTTAGGGTACCTAAGAAGTCGTAAAATCCAAAAACAATCCAAGAAAGTAGTTTTGTGTATATAAGGTACCCCCCCTCTCTCTCCCTCCCTCTCTCTCTCTGACAGTCAGCTTGGTTTGTTTATTTATTGTTCGCGCCCTAGACACCTTCCACGGCCGTCCCGCACTGACTCAGCGGAGCTGGCCCTTCACTTGGGCCTTGTTCCGGCAGCTGCTGCAGCTCTGCGCTGCCTCCCGCGCGCTGCCAGCTGTCTCCGCCTGCATCGCCCCACGGTAATGTGAACAACTGGAGGCAATAATGTGTCTCCCCATTTGCCTAACAATACCAACATGGACAATAACTCAGAAGACTGAAGATTTGTGCTGTAATTTAATAAACCCCATGCACATTTCTACAATTGAGTATCACATCTGTGCAATGGATCCTAGAAGTGTAATATTCTTTTATAAGGGACCATTAACCAATCTTAAGTTTATAGGTTTCCTTAAATCTTTTTCATCAGCTGTTAAACTACAGTAAAGAGAAAATTGCCTCTTATGAGACAAGGGATAGTAAAATACAAAGACTGTGATTAAACGTCAATCAATTAAGGATTATAATATAATAAAATGCTGACTGATGATTAAAATGAGCACATTCTCGGAGAATTGTTTAAACAATGTTAAGAATTATTTTTAAAGGTCAGTCAAATAAACTTCAATTGGATCACATTATAGATCACATTCCTTACTCCAAAAGGAAAAAAAAAATTCATAAAAATTATTCCTCAGGTACAAAGACCCCAAAATTGGCAGTGAATTTCTATGCTAAAAGGTATTTTTTTTAGCTTCTCATTTTACTATTCCCCAGTCTCCAGAATTTTAAATTCTTTTCTGAACAGAATAAGTAATGACATTTTTGTTTCAGCTAGTTTTCCACCAGTGTGTGCAGCTGGGCAACAGTTTATGGAAATGGGTTGTGTAGTAAAACCACCGAACAAACAAACAACATTGCAATTGAGGTAACAAAACACTGACTGGAACTTGGGGCTCCAGAAGGAGCTCTGGGACTGTTTGTAAAACTTCGCAATCTAAGCCTTCCGGAAATGACCCCTTACAGAATTCCTTCCTCTGAAGGTCAGAGCACACTTCCGTCCGGGAAGAGCTTGCCTGCTGCAGAAGGCTTACAAGTAATCCGAAGTGATCTACTTTATTTCTGTCTACCATCCACCACACATTTTAACCATCAGCTTTTCCACTTGGGTTGGAGTTATGCTGGAAGACCCAGGCTAATTACATCACGTTTGGCAGCCTCACATACCAGAAAAGACTAAGAGGTTTCTTCCTCTTTGCTCTGGCTGCCATATTTCTTTTCCTCCAAGAATATGACTGGCAAGGAGCCATGTTTTCTGGGTTGAGCTGCTCCTTCCACAGACCCAGTCTTCCACATCGCCCTCCCAAAGCAATTTTCCTGCTACATTGCTTGTACCTGGTCCCCATGGAGCTCCGAGGGCATTCAGACTCCTGCCAGTTTGCAGGGAGCGTTTTGAAGCTTGCTGCAACAGCTGGCTTATATGAGCCTTGAAGGAAAAGCCTGCATACGTGTGGCAGTGCATTTGAAGCTCCGAAGCAGCTGGCAAAGTAAGCAGAGACCAAAAGATGTGGAGTAACTCACAGCTTTGCTAGAAACTGTGAAGGAGAAGCCTTGTGCGGCAGACGGAAGCATAATTAATGGATAAACCCCAGTGCAGCCTGGCTTCTGCCCTTATCAGTCTATGGAAACTACTCTAGTGAAGGTCACCAATGACCTTCTAATTACCCAATTCAATGACTGCTTTTTGGTCAATGCTTTCCCAGGCGATTCTGCTGGACTTGGCAAGAGAGTTGAGTGATGGGCAGAAAAGCACATGCTCACTAAGTAACAAAGCTGGAGTTTGAAATAGGTGGGTTTAACCCCAAACTCAAGATTGGCCCATGGAATCCTGGTTGCTTCTCAACATTTCACATGTCTTATAAAGAAAAGGTGAATGGGAAAAAATGATGGATTGACTATAATCTCTTATTTCCTCTCCTTTGTAGAATAGACCTGACATGATAGCAAGGGTATTTTGCAAAGGTATAGAGCCACAGAGACAGAGAATGAGAGAGATGGCAGAAGAGGATAAGAGATTTCAAGACACTTTTGAGATACGGAAAGAGGCAAATAAAGTACATGTAGAGATCAGAATAAAAAATTTTTAAAAACCCATGTTAGTAGCTAAGAGAGATAAAAATGCTTATATACTGCAAGAATAGAAAAGAAGCAAATTAAGTTGCCTAGCAAAACAGGCCCTGAGGACACCAAGTCATGAAGGAATTGGAGGTGAGACTTGGGTGAAAAACTCAATATTGGCTGATAGCCTATAGACAGAGGCTTTCCTTTCAAGGAATAAGCATCTTTTACTTTGCCAACAAAGGTCCGTCTTAGTTAAGGCTATGGGTTTTCCAGTGGTCATGTATGGATGCAAGAGTTGGACCGTGAAAAAAGCTGAGCGCTGAAGAATTGATGCTTTTCAACTGTGGTGTTGGAGAAGACTCTTGAGAGTCCCTTGGACTGCAAGGAGATCCAACCAATCCATTCTAAAGGAGATCAACCCTGGGTGTTCTTTGGAAGGAATGATGCTAAAGCTGAAACTCCAGTACTTTGGCCACTTCATACAAAGAGTTGACTCATTGGAAAAGACTCTGATGCTGGGAGGGATTGGGGGCAGGAGGAAAAGGAAACAACTGAGGATGAGATGGCTGGATGGCATCACTGACTCTATGGACGTGAGTCTGAGTGAACTCCGGGAGTTGGTGATGGACAGGGAGGCCTGGCATGCTGCGATTCATGGGGTCTCAGAGTCGGACACGAATGAGCGACTGAACTGAACTGAACTGAACTGAATGGAGGAAAAGCTATAACAAACCTAAATAGCATATTAAGAAGCAGAGACATTACTTTACTGGCAAAGGTCCATATTATAGTCAAAGCTATGGTTTTTCCAGTAGTCAGTATGACTGTGAGAGTTAGACCATAAAGAAGGCTGGGTGTCGAAGAATTGATGTTTTTGAATTGTGGTGCTGGAGAAGCCTCTTGAGAGTCCCTTGAACAGCAAGGAGATCAAACCAGTCAATCCTAAAGGAAATCAACCTTGAATATTCATCAGAAAGACTGATGCTGATGCTGAAGTTCCAGTACTTTGGCTAGCTGATGTGAAGAGCCAACTCATTGGAAAAGACCCTGAACCTGGGAAAGACTGAGGGCAAGAGAAGAAGGAGGTGAGAGAGGATGAGATGACTGGATGGCATCACAGACTTGGTGAACATGACTTTGAGCAAACTCAGGGAGATGGAGAAGGACAGGGAAGTCTGTCATGCTCAAGTCCTTGTGGCCACAAAGAGCTTGATGTGACTTAGTGACTGAATAGATAGAAGAGTTACTGCCTTGGATGTCCAGCTCTTCCCTCCACTATCCCAAAAAGGAAATGGAAAATTGAATTACTGAACAAATCTAACCAGAAAACTTTAGACTTGGGGCAGAGAGATGGTAGATTGAAGCTGGGAGCCACTGGGAAAAAAAAAAAAAAAAGCATAGTGAGTAGAAATCTGCACAATCAATAGTGGAATTCCTAGCCTCTTCTCCCTGTTCTCCAGTCCTGTTCCAGAACCCCTGTAGCCAATTCTTTTCCCATTGCCTCCTGTTCCAAGATTTTTCAGACTCCTGGAGAGCCTGAAATGCCAAAAAGACAGTGCTCCCAGATACTGACATATGGGAATGCTCTACACGGGGCAGTTCAGGCACCGCATAGTCACTACACAGTGATGTGAGTAGGACTCCCCCAGGCCAGCAGAGATTCTGGTGAGCTCTGTAGTGTTGCTTATGGGTTATGAAAGAATGGCTACTAGGAAAAAAAGTACAAACACAAAATAATAAATAAATAGGGCAAGGAAGTCTTGACAATGCACATCAAAATAAGGAGAAGAGTTCAGTTAATGTTCTCACAGAGGTGAGAACATATTGTACTTAATTAAATAAAACACTCAGATAACAAGAAAGAGCTCTTGGAAATTAAAAATCAAATAGCCCAAATAAGAAAGGCCCCAGATGAAGTAGAAAATAAATGCAAGAGGTTAACTTAGAGTGTATAAAAAAGGCAATATATGGAAACTACAATAAAATAGTTAAGAAAATTACAAGGTTAGTAATGAACAAGTTACATATAGGAAGTCCAGAATAAGCAAAAGTAAAAACATGAAGAGAAATTATCAAACAAATAATAAAGGAAAATTTTCATCAGAACTGTTCAACAGTTTCTAAATCAAAAGAATCCACTAATTGTCCTTGCATTATTTTTGTTGTACAGTCGCAAACAATTGTGTCTGATTCTTTGAGGCTCCATGGACTATAGCCTGCCAGACTCCTAATTCTGTGGGATTCTCCAAGCAAGAATACTGGAGTGGGTTGCCATTTCCTTCTCCAGTGGGAAAATTTTTCTTTAATTTTTAAATGAAAATTTTCCATCACCAAAATTTAAAAAGAAAACTACATATGTTATTTTTATATAACTAATGAAAAATTTTATATAACTAATGACCAGGGTTCATGACCTTGTACAGGAGGCAGTGATCAGGACCAGTCCCCAAAAAAAGAAATGCAAAAAGGACTTACAAATAGCTGAGAAAAGAAGAGATGCTAAAGTCAAGGAGAAAAGGAAAAATATACCCACTTGAAGGCAGAGTTCCAAAGAATAGCAAGGAAAGATAAGAAAGCCTTCCTCAGTAATTAGTGCAAAGAAATAGAAGAAAACAACAGAATGGGAAAGACTAGAAATCTCCTCAAGAAAATGAGAGATACCAAGGGAGTATTTCATGCAGAGATGGGCTCAATAAAGAACAGAAATGGTATGGACCTGACAGAAGCAGACGATATTAAGAAGAAGTGGCAAGAATACACAGAAGAACTATACAAAAGAGATCTTCATGACCCAGATAACCACGATGGTATGATCACCCACCTAGAGCCAGACATCTTGGATTGTTAAGTCAAGTGGGCCTTAGGAAGCACCACTATGAACAAAGCTAGTGGAGGTGATGGAATTTCACTTGAACTATTTCAAATCCTAAAAGATGATGCTGTGAAAGTGCTGCACTTTCAGTTCAGTATACCAGCAAATATGGAAAACTCAGCAGTGGCCACAGGACTGGAAAAGGTTAGTTTTCATTCCACTCCCCAAGAAAGGCAATGCCAAAGAATCCTCAAACTACCGCACAATTGCACTCATCTCACATGCTAGTAAAGTAATGCTCAAAATTCTCCAAGCCAGGCTTCAACAATAGGTGAACTGTGAACCTCCAGATGCTCAACCTGGATTTAGAAAGGGCAGAAGAACCAGAGACCAAATTGCCAACATCTGTTAGATCATCGAAAAAGCAAGAGAGTTCCATCTACTTCTGCTTTATTGAATACAATAAAGCCTTTGACTATGTGGATCACAACAAACTGTAGAAAATTCTTAAAGAGATGGGAATACCAGACCACCTTATCTGCCTCCTGAGAAATCTGTATGCAAGTCAAGAAGCAACAGTTAGAACCAAACGTGGAACAACATACTGGTTCCAAATTGGCAAATGAGTACGTCAAGGCTGTATATTGTCACCCTGCTTATTTAACGTATATGCAGAGTACATCATGCAAAATGCTGGGCTGGATGAAGCACAAGCTGGAATCAAGATTGCTGGGAGAAATATCAATAACCTCAGATATGGAGATGACACCACCCTTATGGCAGAAGACGAGGAAGAACTAAAGAGCCTCTTGATGAAAGTGAAAGAGGAGAGTGAAAAAGTTGGCTTAAAACTCAACATTCAGAAAACTAAGATCACGGCATCAGGTTCCATCACTTCATGGCAAATAGATGGGGAAATAATAGAAACAGTAACAGACTTTCTTTCTTGGGCTCCAGAATCACTGCAGATGGTGACTGCAGCCATGAAATTAAAAGATGCTTGCCTCTTGGAAGAAAAGCTATGATTAACCCAGACAGCATATTAAGAAGCAGAGACATTACTTTGCCAACAAATGTCCGTCTAGTCAAAGCTATGGTTTTTCCAATAACCATGTATGGATGTAAGAGTTGGACTATAAAGAAAGCTCGGTGCTGAAGAATTGACGCTTTTGTACTGTGGTGTTGGCGAAGACTCCTGAGAGTCCAGTGGACAGCAAGGAGATCCACCCAGTCCATCTTAAAGGAGATCAGTCCTGAGGGTTCATTGGAAGGACTGATGTTGAAGCTGAAACTCCAATACTTTGGCCACCTGCCTCATTGGAAAAGACCCTGATGCTGGGAATGATTGAAGGTTGGAGAAAAGGATGACAGAGAATGAGATGGTTGGATGGCATCCCTGACTTGATAGACATGAGTTTGAGCAAGCTCTGGGAGTTGGTGATGGACAGAGAAGCCTGGTGTGTTGCAGTCCATAGGGTCACAAAAGAATCGGTCACAACAGTCAATCCTAAAGTAAATTAGTCCTTTAAATATTCATTGGATATTGGATATTCCAAACATTCATTGGAAGGACCTAAGCTGAAGCTGAACCTCCAATACTGTGGTCAACTGATGCAAAGAACTGACTCACTGGTAAAGATCCTGATGCTGAGCAAAATTGAAGGCAGGAGAAGAAGCGGACAACAGAGGATGAGACGGTTGGATGGCATCACTGACTCAATGGGCATGAGTTTGAGCAAGCTCTGGGAGTTGATGATGGACGGGGAAGCCTGGCGTGCTGCAGTCCATGGAATCTCAAAGAGTCAGACACGACTGAGCAACTGAACTGAACTGAACTAAATGAAAAATTAAAAGTTTTAAAATTTGGAAAAATTCCAGTCATCTTTAGGTGATTTTGCTCTGTCCTTGCCTGCTGGGCATGCTCTTGCCTTCTCTGGTTGGCAATTTCTAAGCTTTGGGAGTAAATGCATCAGTTATCAACCATTGGAAATTTGACCCCTTTGATAGTTATTTTGCAATATTCAGTGATCGGTTGTATGTGTGTGCACCCCAGTGTACATATATAGAGTTTAGTGACCGATCAGTTTTAAGGACCAAGGAGAAAAAGGAGCTTTAGGTGGTACCAGGATTTCTAGTTTAAGGATTGGGCTTTGACTATTTTTCAATTATGTTATTCAGTATGAATATATAGGTGGTGCTAATGATAAAGAATCCACCTCTCAACGCAGGAAACATGATGAGATGCAGGTTCGATCCTTGAGTCGAGAAGATACCCTGGAGGAGCGCATGGCAACCTGCTCCAGTATTTTTGCCTGGAAAATTCCATGGACAGAGAAGCCTGGTGGGCTACAGTTCCAAGGGGGTTGCAAAAAGTCGAACACAACTGAGCACACACACAGTAGGATCACTCACATCAGTAATATTTCTTTAGTCTAATTATTTCAGAACAGAGGCAAATGAGTGAGGCGTGTTGTCTTTAAACCTTTTCATTTTGAAATGCAACACACAAAGAAAAGAGCATTGACTGTAAAGTGTGTCTTGATGAATTATTATGAAGTGAATCTCAGAGTAATCATCATCAAAGTCAGGAAATAAAACACTGCCGGCCATGCTATGAGTCCTCTGCATTAACCCTATTAATCACAACTCCTTCCTTCTATTTGTGGCCACTATCCTGATTTTATGGAAAGATTCTTCCTGCTTTTCTTTAGTTTTAGTACTGAGGTATGGATTTAATTTCATTAAGTTTAGGCTTAATTTGGAGTTAACGCCAACTGGAGTTTCTAGTTGGCTAAATGAGTCAGGGTGAGATCTGGCTGGTATGAGGAGGGAATTGAAGGCCTTCTGCATCTCAACAGACCTTAAGAACTGTCCATCAGCATTTCAAACCTCAAAACTGTTGATATTCTGAGCTGGATAATTCTTCATTGTAGGGAGCCGTCCTATGCATTGTAGGTTAGTTAGCAACTCCCCTGGTCTCCACCCACTAGACACAGTAGCACCCCTCTTCCAGTTGGAACAACCAAAAATGTCTGAGGATATTGCCAAATGACTCCTAGGAGGTGGGCAAAATCATCCTTAGCTGACAACCGCTGCTTTGGACAAACTTAAGGACTATCTTTGTTCAAAAGGGCACTTGATCCAAAAAGCCAATTTTTGGCTCTTTTAGGCTTTCTACTAGTCAATTTTAATCAAATGGTGGAGAAGTCAGGCTGAAAGTTCTAGTCTCCACAGTTCAACCAGAATCTGTGACTGTCCAGTGTTAGCTAGGTTCAGTGGCCTAAAGGTCAGCTCCCAGGGCCCCAGGTGGCAAGCCTCCCAGGAAGGGACACTTCCATGCAAGTGACAGAGGACCCGGCAGCTTTCTCAAGGAGTCAGTGAACGAGACATGGTTGACTGACTTCTTTTCCCACCTCCTCCTTTTCGTATTTTGAACCTTTAAAAACTGCCAGCAGATAAAAGGGTCATATTGGTAGCAAAGCACGTCAATGTCAAATGTAATGCACATACACATAAATATTTATCAGCACATACTATGTAAACTATAGTAAAATACATATTACTTAAAGTGATATGTAAATGTTAGAGGTTAGAATCTAAACCTAGATTGATCAAGAGTTCCAAATCTGGTATTTACCTATTGCTCCACTTTTTGCAAATTCCTTAATCTCTCTGGGCTTCACCTTCCTCATTCACATCATGAAACTCACCAAGCACAACTCTAGGTATGGTTTTTGGATCTAGTGAGATGAGAAACACAAAAATGTATCACAAACAGTAAAGCACAATGAAATTTATTATACACTATTATTTTCTAAAGCTTCAAAGAAGAAGGGAGCCTCAAGGCTTGCAGATAATTATTAACACCACATTGTAGAATCTCTCTCAGGTATTTGTTTTTGTTGGACATATTAGTCAACACAGAATAAGAACTGATTCCTGTGCTTTCAGTTCAATTCAGCTCAGTTCACTTCAGTCGCTCAGTCCTGTCTGACTCTTTGCGACCCCATGGACTGCAGCATGCCAAGCTTCCCTGTCCATCACCAACTGCTGGAGCTTACTCAAACTTAAGCCCATTGAGTCGGTGATGCCATCCAACCATCTCACCCTCTATCGTCCCCTTCTCCCACCTTCAATCTTTCCCAGCATCAACGTCTTTTCAAATGAGTCAGTGCTTTGCATCAGGTGGCCAAAGTATTGGAGCTACAGCTTCAACATCAGTCCTTCCAATGAACATTCAGGACTGGTCTCCTTTAGCATGGACTGGTTGGATCTCCTTGTAGTCCAAGGGACTCTTAAGAGTCTTCTCCAACACCACACTTCAAGAGCATCGACTCTTAGCTGCTCAGCTTTCTTTATAGTCCAGCTCTCGCATCCATATATGATTACTGGAAAAACCATAGCTTTGACTAGATGGACCTTTGTTGGCAAAGTAATGTCTCTGGTTTTTAATATGCTGTTTAGGTTGGTCATAACTTTTCTTTCAAGGAACAAGCGTCTTTTAATTTCATGACTGCAGTCACTGTCTGTGGTGATTTTGGAGCCCAAGAAAGTCTGTCACTGTTTCCATTGTTCACCCAACTATTTGCCATGAAGTGATGGGACCAGATGACGTGATCTTAGTTTTCTGAATGTTGAGTTTTAAGCCAACTTTTTCAGTCTCCTCTTTCACTTTCATCAAAAGGCTCTTTAGTTCTTCTTCACTTTCTGCCATAAGGGTGGTATCATCTGCGTGTCTGAGTTTATTGATATTTCTCCTAGCAGTCTTGATTCCAGCTTGTGTTTCATTCAGCCCAGCATTTCTCATGATGTACTCTGCATATACATTAAATAAGCAGGGTGACAATATACAGCCTCGACGTACTAATTTCCCAATTTGGAACCAGAACTGTTGTTCCATGTTTGGTTCTAACTGTTGCTTCTTGACCTGCATACAGATTTCTCAGGATGCAGATGAGGTGGTCTGATATTCCCATCTCTCTCAGAATTTTCCACTATTTATTGTGATCCACACGGTTAAAGGCTTTGGCGTAGTCAGTAAAGCAGAAGTAGATGTTTTTTTGGACTCTCTTTTTTGATGATCCAACAGATGTTGGCAATTTGATCTTTATTCCTCTCCCCTTTCTAAATCCAGCTTGAACATCTGGAAGTTCATGGTTCATGTACTGTTGAAGTCTGGCTTGGAGAATTTTGAGCATTACTTTGCTAGCATGTGAGATGAGTGCAATGGTGCAGTAGTTTGAACATTCTTTAGGGATCCTGAGCTCAAGATCTGAGACAGAATTGAAGGCTCAAGAATTTAATGTAGGAGTAAAAAGTTCACATCTGATGCTGTTGGTGCCATTACACTTAGTTAAGGTGTCAGAGGTTCTTCCTGATTTGGGGAATCTTGTTACAGCCACTGATTTTACCTTTTATGTAAAAGTGGAATTTTAATGACTGTATATATTGCATATTCTAAATGTCTTGGTGAGACAGTGCTGTTCATCCCTTGTTGCAAACTCACATTTATTTTGCCCAGTAATGGAGCTTCACACACAAAGGATTACTTGATGATGTTATAGGTTTAGAGAAAGAAGTTCTGAAGGAATGTGAGGATTCCTGGTGTAGAGATGAGCACCAGAGTGTCTCTTTCTTCATTTTCAGCATTTGGCCCTATATGCTGACAACCTTTTTTTTTTTTTTTTTTTTTTTGGAAAGCTAGAAATTGTGTATACAACATACAGCAGCTCTGTATTATGGTAGGAGTCAGTCTATTTCCAGTTTGCCTCTATTTCTAGGGAATAGCATTTCAGGGATTTCAACTGAAAGCCTGGGGTGTTTAACAGGGATCCTCCACTTTGACAGGTCTAGAAACTGAATTTCTATCTCCCCCTCATTGTGAAACTGTCAAAGTCTGCTCAGATTTTGACCGTCTTGCTGGAACTTGATTCTTGAGTTCCAAGCCTTTCAACCACAGCAACTTAAGAACTGGCAAATATGTTGAGGTAAAAAGGAGCACAGGATGTTTGAGCAAACTTCTTTGAAGTTCCCTTTGTTCCAAGACCCAAATCCCTTGATTCTGACTGCCCTCGCAGCCCTGAACTACAGTTTCTGTCTAGTTCCCATGAGGCTGCCGAAAGCTCGAAGGCACTGCTTTTCACTCTGCCTTCTGAACTCGTGCTGCAAATCAGCAAATGTCTCAAGGTAAAAAAATCAGGAACTACTGTCCTGGTATGGACTGTACGGGCTTCCCAGGTGACTCAGTGGTAAAGAAGCTGCCTGTCAAGCATGGAGACTTGGGTTCGATCCCTGCGTCAGGAAGTTCCCCTGGAGAAGAAAATGGCCACCCATTTCAGTATTCTTGCCTGGGAAATACCATGGACAGAGGAGCCTGGTGCGCTACAGTCCATGGGGTCACAAAGAGTTGGACAGGACTTAGTAACTAAACACATCAACATGGACAGTACCCGCTTTAAATTCATTTGCTGAAGCTCTGACTTCCAATATGACTGTGTTTAGAGATAGGACTTTTAGGAAGTAATTAACATTAAATGAGGTCATAAAGATTGTCTCCTAATCTGAAAGGATTTGTGTCCTTATAAAATCTCCCTGCCTCTCTCCCCACCACTATGTGAAGATATAGGGAGAAAGGGGTCATCCGCAAGTCAAGAGGGGAGTCTTACTTGGAACAAGTCAGCCAACACCTTGGTCTTGGTCTCCCCAGCCTCCGGAACTGTGAGAACTAAATTTCTGTTGTTGAAGACACTCAATCTCTGGTGGTTTGTTATAGCAGCCAGAGCAGGCTAAGACATGCTCTTTCATTTCATTTTCCTTCTCTCTGAGGTCTTGATCCCTAAAGTCTTGGCTGCCTTGGTTGTCCTCCGATGCCTTCAATTGTTTTGCTTTTTACCTGGTTCTTAAATATTTATTATAGTAGGAATTTTGAATTCATAACTATTCTATTAAAGGAAGAAGCAAAAATCTCAGAAAGTCTCATTAAAATATTTCATTCCAAGAAAAAGGAAGAGTAAATATAAAGACTTCGGAGCAAAAACCTGCTCAGTAAATAGAATATAGTTATAATTACATGAGATATTTAGGGTACAACCTAATTCAGATGCCGTCACCTCAAGGTCTTTATGTTATTTACATCTGCAAAGATTGTTATTCCAAATATGATCACATTCTGAGATTCTATGTAGACATCTGTTTGGGGGGACTCTATTCAACCCAATATTGAATACTCTAAGAAATACGTAATATTGACACTACTTCTTCTATTAATAAATGATACCAGGCACTACAAGATCATGTTTGCTTAATACTATCACCTCCAGATAGAATTACACTCTTCATAGAGTTATATTCTTGAGATAAGCCATTGTCTACACAGGTACTCTTTTACAAATCATGTAAACTATCCAGGATTGTTACTCACATTTGCACTGAAAGTTTATTTTGAAAGCAAAATTCTATGAAAGCTGTATGTTCCAGACGGTAAGGACTGGGTTACTTTATTGGCTTTGCTGTAGGCACAGTGGAAGCTTTATTCGATAATACTGTTCCAATCTATAAAATAGACTCAAGCATCCGATGGATTGGTGTGGATAGAGTTTGCCTCAGTTTAAGTTCCCATCTTTCAGAATGTGAGGAAAGTTAGATAATCCATATTCTGACCTACAGGCTCTGCTAAACTTTCATGGCTGCCTATCCCTAGAGACATGCCATTTTCTTTGGGCTGAAAGATCGGCAAAGTGTCTGGGCCGAAGTGCTAGAATTGCCCTCATTCACAAATGACCTCAGAGAGCAGATTAAGGACCAGCTCCCAATCCCATGGACGGAGGAGCCTGGTAGGCTGCAGTCCACGGGGTCGCTAGGAGTCGGACACGACTGAGCGACTTCACTTTCACTTTTCACTTTCATGCATTGGAGAAGGAAATGGCAACCCACTCCAGTGTTCTTGCCTGGAGAATCCCAGGGACGGGAAGCCTAGTGGGCTGCTGTCTCTGGGGTCGCTCACAGTCAGACATGACTGAAGCGACATAGCAGCAGCAGCAGCAGCCCCTCCCTTGCTGCCTTTTCATCTGACTCTTGTGGTCATTTCTGCTGATGTCAGCTCCACTGTCCCCAGTGATCACCGTCGTTTTCCAACAGAGATGGATGACTGAGCAGACTGCCGGAGCGGCTATCCATCACATATGCCTATGGATGATCAAGGCCATGTCTGTGACTCTAAATTCGGCATCAATTAAGTGTGGGTTGCATCCAGCCACACAGCCCTCTTGTGCCACCCACAGAGCATCAGGGAATCTGAAAGGTTTTTCTACTTATTTCAGAAAGCTTCTAACTGCTCACCCACTGAGACTGAAATATGGGAGTGAAGATGAAATGCAAAGCTAAAAGGAGATGAAAAAACTGAGTAAAAATATTCAGGAACCTAGGCACTGAAATCTGGTGGGTCTTCAAGCTTGCCAATTTTGTGGAAAGCAGTTTACTGTGTGTGCCAAGGCTTAGTACACAAACAATAATGCCTTCATGGGTGAAAGCAGCTAGGTGTGCTGAAGTGGTCATATATCTAAGAGTGAAAGAGATGGACCTCGGCTCACAGAGATATAGAAACCTGTTTATCTCCAGACTCTCCCATATTGAAAATCAAATTGAGCTTATAGCTTAATAAACATGACCAGAGTCTGGATCCTCTTCTAGAGCTTTTATTGCTAATATCTTTTGCCACAGTCTTTGCTTCAGCAGGCTCTATTACTGGATTCACTGGTGAACTGCAAAGAGATACTATAAATACAATGTACAACCCTGGGGTTAAGAACTATTTCAGGACAAGGGTTCAGATTTCTAGCCTGAGGTGCTTTAGACCTATTTAACTACAGAAAAAGAAACAGTGGTAAGAAAACAGATTAAACTTCACATGTGAAAAATGTGACTATCTTCTAGGTGGGCCAGAAAATTCTTGAAGACATACACAGATCATCTTGCTTTCCAGAGCTTTCCTTCTCTTCTTCCAAGAAGGTCATTCAACAAGTGACTAATTAAGCACCTACTGTTTGCTAACAGGTAAAAGACACTGCATCCAAGGAGTGTACAGTCCATCTAAAGACACCAAACTCATAATCCTTATTTTTCTTTTCCTTTTGAAATATACTGATTTATGCTTTCTTCCCATTCTCTAAGCTGAGAATTTTCTTTTAGAGTGGCTAGTAAACAAAACAAGCTGAACTAGGATTACAGATAACACCCGCAAAGGCTTCTCACATCATTTGGTGTTGTAGAAGCAGTGTATGGATGACTTCTAGAGACAGTATCATGGTTTGTGTTAAAGGACTATCTTGGCAGAAATTTTGAACTTCCACCAAAAAGAAATGGAAGGACCCAGCAAGTCAGGGAGACACTTTTAAGAGGCTCATACCCTTCCTATTTTGTTGCAATCTGGTGCTGGTTTGCAAGGTAACTGTTTTTTATCTGATTGTATGTATGTATATAAATCTTATATGTTATATATTCAATATATTGTATGTATTGGACTAGTCAAAGTTATGTCTGCTTTAGAGTTCTTTGTATTTTCTGAGACTTATTACAGAAGGAGGTAGTTGAAATGCTATGAAGAAAACCAACAGGATTATGTTATGAGCACGGCTAGAATCATTTTTCATTCAATAATGCTGTTCTGATTGGAAATCCATAGTCTGCTGTTAGCCCTGAAATTTTCCTTCCAAACAGTGGACAAACCAAATGATTTTTTTTTTCATTTAGAATTACTTTTCTCTGGAGCCTCTTATCCTAAAAATGTACTGAGTTTCGCTCTTTATCTCTATCACAGTGTATTGTGCCTGCAAGAATGTTGCAGAGTATAAAGGCTTAGAGTAGACAAGTCACTTCTTTGATTTCACAGCAATTCCTGGAGTTGAAGTTGCCGCTGCGGCTCATGCTTTGCACACTTGCTTTACCTTCCATGAGGGCGAAGGTTTGGGGAGCTCCTCTAGCTTTTTACCATTCCATTATCAGCTCAACACTGATCAGCTCAATGCATCCTAAAACGAGGTAAAATAAAATCATTTGTATTGTCTCTGTTGCACTTATAGGACTTGAGAATTAGAAGGAACCCAGCTGAGTGAGTGGGGGCTGGAATTCAGCTCACATTTTGCTCACCAAGCTGGCAGGCATCACACTGAATTCACTCAGAGGGGCTGGAATTCAGCTCACATTTTGCTCATCAAGCCGGCATCACACTGAATTCACTCACCCATTTTAATTTGCACAAACACACCAGTTAGATTGCTAGTTTCCCTGTGCATGGCAGGTTCCACACAAACTGGGCTCTGGGGCCCAATCCAGTCGTCCTCTTTTTTTTTTTTTTTTGACATTCTCCTGCTTTCCCAAGTACACAACTCTTCCTCACCATTTGTAGGAACATGTATGTGTGTGCGCTAAGTCACTTCAGTCATGTCTGATTCTTTGTGACACCGTGGACTGTAGCCCATCAGGCTCCTTTGTCCATGGGATTCTCTGGGCAAGAATACTAGACTGGATTTCTATGCCCTCCTCCAGGAAATCTTCCTGACCCAGGGATCGAACCCACATCTGCTGTGTCTTCTGCATTGGCGGGCAGGTTCTCTACCCCTAGCACCACCTGAGAAGCCCCATTTGTAGGAACAGGCCTCAAAAATCCATGACATCTCAAGATAAGTAGCTTGGAGGAGTATTAGAAGAATCTTTAATGTTGCCCTTACAATCAAAAATATTTTGATGACTTATATTTGTTATTTGTCACATGGCATGCCTTTTCCATATACTTTCACCTTCTAAGTTTGGGAAATAGCACAGTCTGGTTAACACTAGGTTAGATACTGTTAGGAATGAAAGAAAAAAGAAAGCATCATGGGCATGAGAGTTTATTTGCACTGCACAGATGTGTGTGTTTGTGCACATTTAGCAGTTTTTGTTCTTGCTTTTGGCCTTCCTTTTAGCTCAGACTGTAAAGCATCTGCGTGCAATGCAGGAGACCTGGGTTCTTGCTTTTGCTAAATTTAGACTTTCATTTGGATCATTAGAGTATCTCATATCTCTTTCATTTGTTGCATAATAAATTGTTTGTTCTTCAAGACCCAACACAAATGTCACCTCCTCTGGGTAGCCTTGCACCCCACCAGGCGGTGTCCTACATGCTCCCACAGAGCCGCATACATTTCTTGCAGTCCTTACCTCCAGCAGTTTGTACTGGCCTGTTCTATTGGACCAGCCTGACCATGAATGAGTTCTTTGAAGAAAAGAATTGCACCTAATGCATTTCTGTAGCTCCAGAGTCAGTGTAGAATCTTGCCCATTTTAATTATTCATAAAATCCTGACATAATTTCTGCAGTGTGATCATTCATCTTTGATGGTTATAACTTCTTTGAAAATGCTATAGATGCTCTTCTAGGGAAAAAAAAAGTGCTCATCTGCTTTACATGCAAATCTTGCATACATTTTTAGTTGTTCTTATGCCCTGTGATCCTGTTCTTGGCCCTTCTATGATCCCACCTATGGGTCCACGGAGCTCAGATCAAGAACCACTTGTCAAGAGAAACGGACTAAGGGTCCTGGTACAATAAAGTGCTGAACATTCCTCTGTTATTTCCTTCACTCATATATTAATCATGCTGAACACTGAGGATGTTATAATGAATATCATACAAGTACTCAACACCCAGGGAGAGAGATCAACAAATGAGTGGATAAAGATATACCACAGCATGGTAAATGTTACTGCATGCTAAGTCACTTGGGTCATATCTGACTCTCTGTGACCCAGTGCACTTGTAGCCCTCCAGGCATCTCTGTCCATGGGATTCTCCAGGCAAGAACACTGGGGTGGCTTGCCAATGTCCTTCTCTAGGTGATCTTCCCAGCTCAGGGATCAAACCCATATCTGTTATGTCTCCTCCATTGGCAGGGGGGTTCTTTACCACGAGTGCCACCTGGGAAGTCCAAATGTTACTGCAGCAGTGTACAAAAGATGCCAGCTTCAGGAAAGTGATTTCAGATTCCCCGCCTAAGGACCAAAATTTTTCCCTCAAATATCCGGCAATCAATCTATAATGTTTGTAAGAGTTGTAATGTTTTTCTCATCCTAAATCAGTACATTTGAAAAAAGTTTTCTATTATCACTATCATTTCATAGCATCTTACTGCTCCCAAAGACTATAATTCTGGAATAAAGAACAATCCTTTTATAACATATAATTTTGTGAGAATAAATTTCTTCTCACTTCATTGTGAATGTCTAGAACTTCTCATACTCTGGCACCCAGCATTTAGTATTTGAATCACTTGTTTTAAGGAGTCATTGAAGGCTTCCTAGAAGAACTGTGCAAAGTGAGTCTTTAGGTATAAATGGGGGACTAGAAGGTGGGGAGAATCAGAGGGAGGGACTTACTCCAGGTAGATGAAATAATAGTTGAATGTTAAATATATAAAATGTGTGCATATAATGTAGTAATGGATGTTAGATCAAGTTAGCAGGAAAATCTTCAGGGAAAAGGTGAAATGGGCAAGAGTTGAAAATTCTTAGCAAAGGGACCTTGCAGAGGAAAGGCATTACAGCTGCTTCTGCAGGCTGGTGCAGAGAGGCAAGTTGTAAGATGTTTGGGGCCCCCACTGACTTCCCCTGAAGTCATGTGTTAAGAGCAAATTAGCCAGCAAGAGGCCCCTACTGCCAGCTTAGGAGAAGACTATGTAGGGCTGAAAGGCAATGAAAAATGGGTGAGGCTCTGAGCAGGAAGAAGGTCAACAGGAAGGCTGGCTGGGGAGTGGCATTTATACCAGAAACTGATGCAAGGATGGGGGACCAGAGTCAAGGCAAGAGCATAGAAAGTTGTCCAGTCATAAAAGAAGTTGTAAAAGTCATAATAAAACCTGTGAAGAGGGCCTTGTGTGCTGGGTGGAAATGGAAACAAGAGTATCAAGATGAATGCAGGATACAAGGAAGAAACAGAAGAAGTTGAGGTAGATCCACATACATAAAATCTACTGTTAATATTATCTTACTGAAAAAAAACAATATGGAGATAGTCTCTTCTATTATCAATATGCCAATATTTTCTTTAATCAGCATATTAAACTAATCAAACCTTAGTAAATTCACATTTCACTTTCAAAATGTTTCTTGAAATTATATTAATGCTGCTGCTGCTGCTGCTGCTAAGTCACTTCAGTCGTGTCTGACTCTGTGCAACCCCATGGACTGCAGCCTACCAGGCTCCTCCATCCATGGGATTTTCCAGGCAAGAGTACTGGAGTGGGGAGCCATTGCCTTCTATTGGATGGTATTTACTGATTGATTTTTTTTTTAAGTTTCAAGTTTGAAAGAGTTTATAAGTAGGTAGATCAACTACTCAGATACTCTAGCTAATTTAAAGTAGCTTAAAATATTATGTAATTCAAATTACTTCTTTCGGATAAACTGCTGGTATATATTCCTCATCCAGCCCAAAGCTGCAGCTACCAAATAATGCTCTAGTAAAAAAAAAAAAAAACAGCTTTAAATGAAAGCCACTGTTAGTATTTCTGGGGATGTTTCCATTGAGAGAATATTGTACGTCATGAACAGCCCACTATCAAATGCTTTCTACTTAAGGAATGTGAATATTTAAAAGCTATCTTCACCTGGAACCACCATTTCCTACCTGTCTTCTCTTCCACACAAGATCATCCTTTTAAATCTGTAGCAAATAATTTTTAGACGCATTTCTTATTATAGCATTACCACAGCCAGCACAAACATCTCCTTTCTTCTTTCTCCCGCCATGTGTATACATAATGGAGTTTCTTATTAAATATACATGCAACCCTTCGTTGCATATCAATGTACCTCATCAAAGAATAAGGGAGACCCTGCCACTCTATTATTGATTGGTCATGAAGCCAGGGCAATATCTGAATGGTGTTCTTGGGCTTTCTCTTAAAAAAAAAAAAAAAAAAAACTAAACGAGGCCTGTAACTTTAGCCACCATCACAAGGAAATCTAATGTGGTTCCCTCCTTACATATTTATTAGGCTGCTTTATTACCTATTTTCAAGACCACAGAATGCAGAAACTGCTTTCCTACTTCCTAAAAAGAATTTACAAACTCATGGCTTTTGTCTTCATGGGACAACATTGTTGTCTTTGAGGAATATGCCAGGCTGAAGAAAATCACAAGACTGGGTGACAGAGGGGGTGTGTGTTAAAACATATCAGTAGTGACATGCTTTCTGGTGATTCAAGTACATATGAGAGGCAACACCAGGTGCTGCCATAGATGGTAGCCTTGGAAAAAGCAAAGCAGTGGTTTGGTAGTCCAGTGGTTAAGACTCTGTGCTCCCAATGCAAGGGGTCCAGGTTCGATCCCTGGTCAAGGAACTAGATCCCACATGCCACAACTAAAGATCCTTCACATCTCAAGGAGACCAAAGAGCCCTAGTGCTGCAACAAAGACCCAGGGAAGCCAAACAGATAAAAAATATTTTTTAAAAAGCAAAGCAGAACAATATTTCTCATAGCCAACAATTTCACTTTAACTTTAGACTCAAATGACTTGAAATTCACAAGAATGCTATGCAGAGGAGAAGGAAAAAAAAATCAGAAGGAAGTCCTTAATTCATACTAAGAAACAATAAAATAAGGACTTAGACCGACAGCGGGTTGTTTGGCTGAGGGTGCTGGCTTCCTCGAAAAGCGCTTCTCCTGGATGGCTTGGGAGAGCTAAATTACCTTGTTGGAAAACACAGTTGGATGGGTGACTTGGACCAGGTCCGCACACACTAGGTGAAACGTATCTATTGACTTACAAGCTGGATGCATGTGTCAAAACGCAATCTGGTATTTTCGTAATAATAGCTAGCAGTCTTGGCCGTAAATTATTTATGGAGAGTATTCAGTGCAAACAGGTTAGAGCACACATCGGCTTCAGCTTGACTGCCCTGGTTTTAGATCATGCAGACATTGAACTCCTCGGAGATCTGCTCTTATCATGGCAAACCCTTAAAGGGGGCCCACTCTGCTGTCGGTTCAGCAACTTACAGCCATCAGGCCACTTGCTAAGGCTCTACCTCAAGGTTCAATGAATAAACGCGGTCCTTCTGCCCCCTCGCTCACACCCGCCTGGCCCCAGCGATGTAAGGTAATATCAGACATGAAGGCAGATCGATCGCCAGAGCAGAGACATGGCTGTGCTCTGCTATCTTTGTGCAGAAACATGGAAGAATGTGCACAGAAAAGGCCACTGATGATCTTAACGCAAGCTGACATTTCACTAATGCGGTGTTTCTGCAGTTGGAAAGAGCTGGCTGTCCTGGCAAGCCCTCAGTTTAAATTTAAATAAGCGTGATGTCCTATTGCAATGCGGGGCATGGATTTCCCCTTCTGCCCCGGACTAGGACTATTTCAGCCATGGCCATTTCCATTTCTTCTCCATGATCAATGTAGGCAGATGGACTTCTCTGCAGTGTCACATAGATGGCCAGAAAGAGTACAATGTCTTTCACTTTTTAAGAATGAAAGCCACAAGGAAAAGCAAACTCTGTTAATATTTCAGGAAGGCTATGGAGAAGGGAATAGCAACCCACTCCAGTATTCTTGCCTGCAGAATCCATGGCTAGAGGAGTCTGTTGGGCTGTGGTTCATAGGGTGGCAAAGAGTCAGACACAATTGAGTGACTAACAAATACACTCTGCATCCCCATCAATCAGGCAATTAATGAGATGTGGACCTCAGATGTTTCAGGCCAGATATCTGTACATTTCACTTTATTTTCTTTGTCCTTTAAGATGAAGAGATGTTACAGACATTCCGCTGCTTCATATGGAAGAACTACTTTGTCATAAGAGATTCCAGCTTTTATTTGTTAGCTTAGAACAGAAAGGGGGTAAGCTATCTATTCATCAATTTACAGGCAAAAGAAAAGAAATGCTAGCATAACTGTTGGAGGAAAACTTGGAAACATAATAGGCACTGCAAAGTGGGAAATGTAGAAAATAAGACCTGTGGGTGCTACAGTCAGCTTTCCTTACGACTGGATAGCAAGTTTATCTCCTAAATGTTTTTACAGAGTGTTAGAGAGCAGATGATAACATCTCCATAGCTCAAAAGGCACAGTACCAGGAAACAGGAGCCCTGCTTCAGCTACATAAAAGCTATTCATTACCATTTATTCAACTCTGAGTGCCAGTTTTGTTTTGTTTTTTTAATTTGTTGGTTTTGTTTTTTTTTATCTATAAAAGGGGAAAACCAAAATCCTCTTTGGGCAAAATCCTTTTGTTGTAGGGACAAAATTACATGGTATAAAGAAAGATTATGGTAGTAGATTAAATGGTGGCCTCCAAAGGACTGCAACTTGTGAGTACAAGCTTTAGTTTGAAAAAAACCAAAGTATATATTTCAACTTTGTTCTTAAGGGATTTGAGATGAAGAGATGATCCTGGATTATATACTGCTGCTGCTAAGTCGCTTCAGTCGTGTCCGACTCTGTGTGACCCCATAGACGGCAGCCCATGAGGCTCCTCCATCCCTGGGATTCTCCAGGCAAGAACACTGGAGTGGGTTGCCATTTCCTTCTCAAATGCATGAAAGTGAAAAGTGAAAGTGAAGTCGCTCAGTCGCGTCCGACTCTTCGCAACCCCATGGGCTGCAGAGGGGTCTCTACATCCAATGATAATTTTCCTAAGAGAGACAAAGACCCAGACACAGAAGAGAAGGCCATGTGAAGAGGGAGGCAGACAGTGGAGTCTTGAGGCCACAAGGCAAGGAAGCCAACCCGAAGCTGGAAGAAGTCAGAAAGATTCTTCCCTGGGGCATCAGGGGGAGAGTGGCCCTCCCAACACTTTGATCTCTGACTCTGCAGGAGAATATGTTTTTGTTGTTTTGTTCTAGCCCACTACTAATTTTGTGGTAGTTTATCACCGCAGTCGCAGGAAAAATTGTTGAGTGGAACTAGGAGCGTGAGGTGAGAGGGGCTTTCATTTATGGCATAAAAGTTCCAGCAGTGCCCCCAAACTCAGTATTCAATATAAATACTATTTTAAGGCATCCTTAAAAAAAAAAAAAAAAGCAAAGTTAATGGCAAAAAAACCCATAATGAGGAAAATACTGAAATTTCTAGATGGTAAAAGATTTGTCTTTGATACTGAAGAAGTATCTCATTAATATAATAATAATAATAAAAAGATGAGATGAGGCATCATTTTTCTGTTAGAGCATCTCACTAAGTGTCAGTCAGAGACTTCCCTGGTGGTCCAGTCGTTAAAACTCTGCACTTCCTATGCAGGGGATGCAGGTTCGATTCCTGGTCAAGGATTTAAGATCCCATATGCCCTGCAGTCTGGCCACAAAAACAAACAAAAAGACAAAAAGAAGTGTCAGTGATTAAGCCAGCTTTCAGTTGAATTATGTTTTAGAAGCTGATAGTTTCAAAGCCCTAAGAAATGAAAAAACAGGATGCTCAGAATAAAATACAGGGTTAATCTCAAAGAAAATAGGTCAGGTATCAAACTGCGTGTCTAGTCTTGGTGGCACAGTAGAATCACCTGGGAAGACTTACAAAATGCAAGTGCCCTGTTGCACCTTAGACAAATGATTTCAGAACTTTAGGTGATGAGACCCAGACATCAGATTTGAGGTCCCCTGGGAGATTCCTGTGACGACCAAGGCTGAGAACCACTGCTGTGAAGAAGAAGGTGGGTTGGAGGTGGCGATCTCTGGAGTCTGGAAGGCTGCTCCATGAACCTCATCCTGGCAGTGACAAATGGTATAGAGTGATTCTGAATCATGTCTGAAGTTATACACCAATCAGGGCTTAATTTTCTTTTCCAGGGTTTAGGTTCCTCAGAGAGTGTCTGTATGTGGTCAGCCAAGTCCAACTTCATGTGATCCCATGGACTGTAGCCTGCCAGGCCCCTCCGTTCATAGCATTCTTCAGGTAAGAAGACTGGAGTGGGTTGCCATTTCCTTATCTAGGGGATCTTCCTGACCCAGGGATTGAACCCGTGTCTCTTGCATCTCCTGCATTGGCAGGAGTATAATTTACCACTGGGCTCCCTGGGAAGCCCCTCCTTGGAGAGTAGTTGATAGTAATTCACGGAGGATGATGACAGGGCCTCTGATGAGGCTTGTAGTGTTTTGTAGAGTTTGTAAAGCGCAAAACAATCTCCCTGTCGATCCCCAGTGTCATCTGTCAAACATAGCTCTGTGCTTCCTAGAATGCATTTCTCCAATGCTTCCTCATTTAAACAGGATGAATGGTAAATACCCACCGCCCCAACCCCCAACACCAACCAAAAAAGAAGATACATTCACTTGGAGGCCTCTTTGAAAAAGTAGTCTTTGCAGATGTAATTAAGTGAAGGATCTCAAGATGAGGAAATAATTCTAGGTTATCCAGGTGGTATTGAAATCCAATTACAAGTGTCCTTATTAGAGATACACAGACACAGACATAGAAGAGAAGGCCATGCAGGCCCTTTAAAGAGGGAGGGAGAGACTGGAGTTTTGCAACCACAAGGCAAGGAAGCCAACAGCTCCCAGAAGCTACCAGAAACAAGAATGGATTCTCTCCTAGAGACTGTGGAGGGAGCACAGTCCAGTCAACACCTCAATTTTGGACTTCTGGCCTCCAGATTTGTCAGAGAACACATTTCTGGGTTTGAAAAACCATTTTTATTGATGCATAGTTTATTTACAATGTTGTGTTAGTTTCAGGTGTACAACAAAGTGAAATATAGTCTTCCCAGGTGGCTCTGGTGGTAAAGAACCCACCTGCTAATGCAGGAGACATAAGAGACGTAAGTTCGATCCCTGAGTTGGGAAGATCCTCTGGAGGAAGTCATGGCGATGCACTTCAGTATTCTTGCCTAGAGAATCCCATGGACAGAGGAGCCTGGTGGGCTACAACACATAGGATTGCAAAGAGTTGGACAGGAACGAGGCAATTTAGCGCACACATATATCTATATATCTGTGTATATATATTGTTTTTTAGATCCTTTTCCATTACAGGTATCTGTAATACTTTATAAATATATATTTTTTCCATGATAGATTATTATGAAATATTGAGTATACTTCCATATGCCATACAGCAGGTCCTTGGTGGTTATCTATTTTATACAGCAATGTGAATATTTTAATCCCAATTCCTAATTTATTTCTCCCACCTTTTCCTCTTGGTAATTATAATTTTTTTATGTCTGTGAGTTTATTTCCTCTTTGTAAATGTTTATTTGTATCAATTTTTAGACTCCACTTATAAGTGGAATAGAACCTTATAAAATTCTATATTTGTTTTTCTCTGTCTGACTTATTTCACTTAGTATGATAATCTCTGAGTACATCCATGTTGCTATAACATGAAATTATTCCATTCTTTTTTTTGACCAACTACTACTCCATTGTGTATATGTACCACATCTGCTGTTTTAAGCCACCAAGTTTGAGCCACTGGCTATCCTTAGGATAGAATTCAAACTTTCTATTACAAAGAAGCGCCTATGACCTGGGGGCTGTCTTTACACTTGGAGCATCAGCCAGGGCCTTCCATAGCGGATCTGAGCCATCTTGCCTCTTACCCCTCCTTGCACTGTGCTTACACCAGTCTGGCCACACCGCCCCAGGTTGCGGCTCTTGGAATGGATCTTTTCCACCGCCATTTGTCTGGTAGGCTCTTCATGCCCCCCAGTGTCCCTCCCCGTGCCCTGCCAAGGCTTCAAAGCCTTCAGATGCTCTTATCCTCTCCCATCAGTTCTCAAGTTGCCTTTGTTTATTGTACCTTTAGAATCCCAGGGATGGCGGGGCCTGGTGGGCTGCCGTCTATGGGGTCTCACAGAGTCGGACACGACTGAAGCGACTTAGCAGCAGCATGCCATATATTACTGGAATCATCTGTCTTCCAATACTTCCTGCATACAACTCTAAATTCTTTGAGAGAAGGGAGAGTCACATACGGCTGGATTTTTCTAGTGCCTAACACAGCATCTGACTTCTCATAGAAGCTTGATTATCACTGGCTAAACTAACTAGTTTATTAATAATGTCTTTTGAACATGCGTCATTTCATCTAATATTTTAAACATTTAAGTGAAATGAAGACTACTATTATCATATTTTAACGAAAGAAAAAAGTGAGGTATAAAAAGGTGAATAGAAGTGTTAGAATTCAAATCTAGGAACTTGATTTCAAGTCTATCTCTCTATTTATTTAAACATATTTATTTAACCAAATATATATTTGACCATATATAGACAGGTAGATTTAACAAGATATATTTAGGCATGAGGTGTGCATGCTCAATCGTGTCCAACTCTGTGACCCCATGAACTGTAGCCTACCAGGCTCCTCTGTCCATGGGATTTCCCAGGCAAGAATACTGAAGTGTGTTGCTATTTTCTTCTCCAGGGCTTCTTCCTGACTCAGAGATTGAACCCAAGTCTCTGGCGTTTCCTGTATTGGCAAGCAGGTTCTTTACCACTGAGTCACCTGGGAAGCTCATATTTAGCAATATATGTATATTACATGCTATATAAGTCTCTATATTACATGCTATACCAATTGCCTCATTGCTTTCCACCTGGCACTATGACTATTTATGTGTAAGTCATAACTCTGGTAAGTTCATTGAGGATAGGACCCAGATTTATTTAATGTTTTTGCCATACAGTGTCTTCTAAATGCAATCATTCAAATATTTGTTGAATGGATTAATGATCATTGCAATGACTATATTTTAAAAACTTCTTCCATATTTCTATAAAATTATCCTATGAGGCTACATAATGTCATCTTACTAAAAGCTATAAATATGGAGCTCCGAGTCTCTTTTGTGTCTCTATTCTGTTTCTGGAGATTGGGGGCTTGTTAATTGAACTGCTGTTTCACACCGAATGTTTCTCTTTTGGTTTAGTGATTTAGCGGGGCTTATTCTCTTCACTGATTTTTCAGAGGGTGAATAACAAATAGAATCTCACTTTGGGGCAAGCTTAGAGAAAGCCAGTAGAGCGGCTGCCATGGACACTTTTGTGGAGAGGGTACATTTTGACCCCTTATTTTTGGTACCACCTGAGGTAAGGAACATGCCAATGAGTAGTTGAACTTGCAGTTACTCTCAGCACAAAAGAAAGCATTATCCAAATTCTAATTCTAGTCACTAACAGAAGGATGGAAGTGGAGTCCAGAGTCCAGGAAGTGAAAATCAGATGGGAATTGTGGGGAGGTGAAGCCAGGTCAAGAGAAAGCAGGCATGGTTCTGAGTCAAAAGGAGACAGGAGTAGAAGGAAGGGTAAGTGGGAGGGACTGGCAGGAGTCAGGAAAGAGGGAGAAAGGGGAGTCAGGAAAAGAGGTGGGGGGGATTACCCAGGAGACTTTTGTGCCTAGGAGAGCTTTACGCCTACCCCATCTCTTACCAGCTTAGTCAGGAACAGTAAATATTTATCAAAGGTGTGATAATTTGATAATCTTCTGTTTTTAGTTCATAGACAAATTGCAAAGATTAATTCCCCTGTGAAATTCTTAAGACAAAACAGCTCTGAAGAGTAGCAAACAAATCACATTTTAAATTCTTTGAAAGTAGATAGTTTGTAAATAATGGTGGTTCAGTGAGTGACATAGTTTTGTTTATCAGTTAGTAGTACTTGGTGGTCCAGTCCAAGTCCATCGAGTGCCACATGTGCAGTATGCTAGTGATGTGTTCTAGGCGACACATCAAAGTAAGTCAAACTGTGACTTACTAAATGAACTTTTTCATTTTCAACCAACTAGGCTTATTTTTCATGCAAGTGTCATTTCCTTAAATAAGTCTGCTGCTGCTGCTGCTAAGTCGCTTCAGTCGTGTCCAACTCTGTGCGACCCCATAGACGGCAGCCCACCAGGCTCCCGCATCCCTGAGATTCTCCAGGCAAGAACACTGGAGTGGGTTACCATTTCCTTCTCCAATGCATGAAAGTGAAAAGTGAAAGTGAAGTCGCCCAGTCGTGTCCGAGTCTTTGTGACCCCATGGACTTCAGCCTACCAGGCTCCTCTGTCCATGGGATTTTCTAGGCAAAAGTACTGGAGTGGGGTGACATTGTACCCATCCATAAAAAAGAGTTGTATCCTAAATAATAGGCTGAAATTTGTTGAAAGTGTATAAAACATTTCCCCATGGTTACAATACTATTGTGGATCCATAAGTTCCCAAGTCATTTCCTCCCAAACTTCTTTTAAACCCAGATGTATTCAAATATAGGACGATAGTACTAGGCTTGTAGCAATGTAACCACTTTTGCATGTAGTAACCCCCACCCCACCCCAACATTTACTGTATTATATGTAGATCACAATAAACTGTGGACAATTCTGAAAGAGATGGGAATACCAGACCACCTGATCTGCTTCTTGAGAAATCTGTATGCAGGTCAGGAAGCAACAGTTAGAACTGGTCATGGAACAACAGACTGGTTCCAAATAGGAAAAGGAGTACGTCAAGGCTGTATATTGTCACCATGTTTATTTAACTTACATGCAGAGTACATCATGAGAAATTCTGGACTGGAAGAAACACAAGTTGGAATCAAGATTGCTGGGAGAAATATCAGTAACCTCAGATATGCAGATGACACCACCCTTATGGCAGAAAGTGAAGAGGAACTAAAAAGCCTCTTGATGAAAGTGAAAGTGGAGAGTGAAAAAGTTGGCTTAAAGCTCAACATTCAGAAAACGAAGATCATGGCATCTGGTCCCATCATTACATGGGAAATAGATGGAGAAACAGTGGAAACAGTGTCAGACTTTCTTTTTCTGGGCTCCAAAATCACTGCAGATGGTGACTGCAGCCATGAAATTAAAAGACGCTTACTCCTTGGAAGGAAAGTTATGACCAACCTAGATAGCATATTGAAAAGCAGAGATATTACTTTGCCAACAAAGGTTTGCCTAGTCAAAGCTATGGTCTTTCCTGTGGTCATGTATGGATGTGAGAGCTGGACTGTGAAGAAGGCTGAGCGCCGAAGAATTGATACTTTTGAACTGCGGTGTTGGAGAAGACTCTTGAGAGTCCCTTGGACTGCAAGGAGATCCAACCAGTCCATTCTGAAGGAGATCAGCCCTGGGATTTCTTTGGAAGGAATGATGCTAAAGCTGAAACTCCAGTATTTTGGCCACCTCATGCGAAGAGTTGACTCATTGGAGAAGGCTCTGATGCTGGGAGGGATTGGGGGCAGGAGGAGAAGGGGACGACAGAGGATGAGATGGCTGGATGGCATCACTGACTCGATGGATGTGAGTCTGAGTAACCTCTGGGAGTTGGTGATGGATAGGGATGCCTGGCGTGCTGCAGTTCATGGGGTCGCGAAGAGTCGGACACGACTGAGCGACTGATCTGATCTGATCTGATGAACCCAGCATTGGCTAGTTTCTGGAGTTCCCCACGCCCAGGGATCCTGTCCTACCATGTACCAGTGGCAGGTTGAGGCATCCATCTGGGCTCAGACTACATCTCCCCCGTAGGACTTGGGGACAAATGAAAAGGATACAAGCATGGTGCTTGTGTTGCTTGCTCTGCAATAAGAAATAAAACCCTTTGATTCTGACCTAGAACTCTTGTGATCTGCCATCATCCTTGAAAGAGTAATATGCTAAATTGTTAGCTTTTAATTAGGATAAAGTTAAACCCTATGCTCAACAGTTGGTGCAGAGAAAACAATAAGTAAATTTAAATTGTAGGTGGGAGACACTGTCAGTGGGAGGTGTGAAGACCTATGAAGACAGAGTGAGTAACCAAGGGATGGCCTTGAAAAATGTATCAGGGGGTTTATTCTTGAAGTGACTGCTGGTTTTTCTCCTCTCTTTTCCTCCACTTGCCTTCCTCCCAATACCAGTCATTTTTGCACCAGAATGTCCTAAAACTGCCCACTGATGATCAGATCTGCAGTCAATTGAATAGCTTTTCCTCAGCTCACCTCCCTCTGAAAGGAAAGCACAACCATTTAGAGAGTAAGAATAATAAAAGGATTTTTGCCACATCTAACCAAGGAATAGGAGAAGGCAATGGCACCCCATTCCAGTACTCTTGCCTGGAAAATCCCATGGAAGGAGGAGCCTGATAGGCTGCAGTCCATGGGGTCACACAGAGTTGGACATGACTGAAGCGACTTAGCAGCAGTAGTAACCAAGGAATAGGTTAGTAAAATTTTACCTATGCTATAGTATCTTTTTTGTATTGGTTTTAAAAACTTTTTACTGACAAAGTTCCACCCAAAGGCTAATGAAGGATCTTGGGGAATGTAAAGTGAAACAATATTAATCTACGTTTTAAAAAGTCTACCAAGGCTAATGGCATCTTGGACATTACCCAAGTGAGATTTCTGGAGTAAAGAGCTGTACTGAAAGGAAGAAGGGTCCTGAGAAAGTGAAATGAGGGCTGAGGCCAGTGCAGGCTTATACTGCTGCCTCCCTCAGGCAACAGGAGGAAGAAAGCACAGGCTCTTGCATCTTCCCATCCTGTGCACCCCCTCTTTCTTCATTCCCTGCCACTGCATTTTCATAAGGCCCTTCAGGATAGAATTGGTACCAAGGCACACCAGACTGGGGAGAAGGTCAACAGAGGCGGTCAAGGTTCGTGGTAATCAGACAGCAGGCAGCAAGGAGGTCACCATTGCATCAATGACCTCTGAAATCTACAGGTATCCAGGTAACCTGCATCTTAAATAAATGTCCAAAGAGATAAAGTTTGAGAAGTGGGTGCCAATGAATCAAGCATTCTTGTCAGACACTTGGAATGGATGCCCATATCTTTTCCAGTGTCTATTCTCAGAGAATAACCTAGGTTTAAATGTTTAGACTCGTTGCTGAGACCATCACTTGACTGAACAGAAAGAGCAGTGCTCTGGGGTCAGAGGACCTGAGGGGTTTTGTTGCCTCTGTCACCTCTTCATCCAATGACCCCAGGCAAAATGCTTAGCCTGAGCTGGAGCTTCCTCTTCTCTAAAAGGAAGGCAAACACAATCTAACTCACATGGTCCCGAGAGCATGAGTCAAGAGAATAGATGCTAAGTTCTTGGATGCTATAAACTGTGAAGCATTATATCATGACAAAAAATCAATATGAAAAAAATTCATTTTTAGAGTTAAATTTTACAGTTTTCGTAACTGTAAGAATATGATCCTATGCTAATCATCCTAAGTTTAAGCCATTTGAAACTTTAATATATTAGTAGTCTGAATGACAGAAGCCAGACCACGTGATTGCATATACTTATACATACATGTTTAACTACCATCAACATGAATATTTTGAGATTATACTGGTGTTTATAATAGAACACAGAGCATGAGTTGACACCACAGTTTGTCTCACAAAAATGATCTTGAAACAAAAAGCATCAGTGTTTCCCAGAACTGACTTCCCTGAACTACCATCCCTTTAGAACTACCTTATCATGGACTGACTATCAATACTTGGAATACATGAATAGTCACAGATGCAAGTCAAAGAAATGCCTTTCCTCTATCAAATCACTCTGCCAGTGGTAAGGTGAGTGTGGCATCTGCACACCTGTGCCGGTCTATGCATCCCATGTATGATCATATTTTAATGGCATATACTCTGGCAACCTGAAATATTTTACATAGTAATTTGCATCAGACTAAAAGAAGTCTACTGTGGTTATACCAGACGGTAAAGCATCTGTCTACGATGCGGGAGACTCCGGTTCGATCCTTGGGTTGGGAAGATCCCTTAGAGAAGGAAATGGTAATCCACTCCAGTACTATTGCCTGGAAAATCCCATGGACAGAGGAGCCTGGTAGGCTACAGTCCATGGGGTCGCAAAGAGTTGAACACGACTGAGTGACTTCACGTTCAGGAACTATATTCACTTCTTGAAACAGGATTGCCAGAAAAAACGTAGGAAGTTTGGTTGAACTAGAATTTTAGATCAGCAAAAAATAGTGTTTAATAAAAGGCAATATTTGGGACATACTTATACTAAAATAGGCTTCCCTGGTGGCTTAGATGGTAAAGCTTCTGCCTACAATGCGGAAGACCCGGGTTCGATCCCTGGGTCGGGAAGATTCTCTGGAGAAGGAAATGGCAACCCACTCCAGTACTCTTGCCTGGAAAATCCCATGGATGGAGGAGCCTGGTAGGCTCCATCTACGGGGTCGCAAAAAGTTGGACACGACTGAGCAACTTCACTTATACTAAAATACTCTTCACTGATGCTCTGTCTGAAGTTTGAATTTAGCCAGCATCCTGTGTTTTGACAGCTCTACTTGAGGTGGCAAAATGCTCCCTGACCTTTTATCCCTGAGATGTCACCATACTCAGTTGACTTCATGAGGTAAACAGTTCTGTCCCTTTGGCCCCTGTGGGACCCTGTGAAGGGGGAGATTATATATCCTGTCATCAGATCAATTGCGCCTGCAGTGATATTAAAATCACGTCTGCCTTAAATCGCTTAGAATTCGTCAACTCCATTCCTCTCTTCTGTTGAAAAGTCTTGGAAATAAACATATAGGTGTTTTGGGACAAACAAAAGACAACTTCTCTTTCTGCAAGAGAGTAAACAGAAACCCTTAGAAGCTCCAGATTCTAATTCCATCCTGATGAGTAACTGTAGTAATGATTATTTTTTACATGGTCTCGTTTTGACATTTCTTTGATTATTTTTCAAAACCAAAGCCACTGCTACAGAAGCAATTGGAATCTAATTATTTCCACGTAGATTAATGTTCTCAAGCCTCTGTCTCAGACAGGTCATGAGATGGTGGTCTCAGAATAGCATCTTATCATTTATATTATTTTTTTAAAAATAGGGAAGGGGTACTATTCTGCATAATTAACAATCTTAATTAAAAACTGGAAAAAGATTATCTGTTGAGATAGTGCCTTGACAAATCCCTTAGGGCAGGCTCAGATTCTATGGTCTTCTGATTAGAATACAAATCTGGGAATATCCACTTTGATTATCTCCATTATGATGTATTGATTTCAGGCCTGGTAGTCATTTTCATGAAGGTCTGGTGGAGAGGAGGAGGAATGTTTGATAGTCTGGTAAACATGCCCTGCGATTTATGATTTCATATAATAAGTTCATATCCCAAATCACTGTTATAAATCTGAAGGGGATCCTCAGTTCCTTACCATGTATGTCAGTCTAACATCCATGAGGATCACATGGTAATCTGCAATTCTCACAGCCATAATATCGAGAATTTTCATGAGAGATGCGTTATAAGTTTTTTAAAAAAATTAAAAGCAAATAAAAATGATTGATTCAGATTTTACTTAGTCACCATCCCAAAGCGGTGAGACAAGACAGCATCAAGAGAAAAATCAACTTTCTCTTTTTGATAGTTCTTCCCATGAAAATGGCCCAAGTCTTTGGCAATTGTAATGTAATTACACCAACTGAAATGTGAGTAGATGAAAGAAGCACGTATTCTTCCCATGGCTATAATCTTGCACCTATTTTACTGCAAATCATCCTTAATGATAAGATATTTTAATTTTTTTATATATGGTTATTTTCATGACTTGCTGAATAGCTGACAAATCGAAGGTAAAGAGGATGCCTCCATCTCACAAGTTTGTTTGTTTGGTTTTAGAAATATTAACCTCCAGAAAGGGTTTCTGGAGAAGGAAATGGCAACCCACTCCAGTATTCTTGCCTGGAGAATCTCAGGGACAGAGGAGCCTGGTGGGCTGCTGTCTATGGGGTCGCACAGAGTCGGACACGACTGAAGTGACTTAGCAGCAGCAGCAGAAAGGGTTTTAGGAGCTTATGATGGCAAAGAATCTGCCTTCAATGCAGGAGATGCAGGAGACTTGGGTTTGATCCCTGGATCAGAAAGAGAAGGGATCTTCTCCAGAGAAAGATCCTCTGGAGAAGGGAATGGCAACTCACTCAAGTATTCTTCTCTGGAGAAATCTATGGACAGAAGAACATGGAGGGATAAAGTCCGTGGGATTGCAAAGAGTTGGACACGGCTGAGAGACTAAAAATTTTTTTTAAAATAATACAATTATAGGCCTAAAAACTAAGTGAAGACACAACAACCAGGGATTAAATAAGGTGGTGTGTTTGGAGGAAAGAAAAGCTGTGAGAGTCATCAGGGCAATGAAAAGGAAGCCAATGGTTGTGGAAAAATGAAAAGAGCTAAAGTCTTACCTGCTAGCAACTAGAAGAGAGAAGAAAGCAAATGAGAAATTGTAGGTTCTCATTGCCAAGTGGTCAAAAGTACTCTGGTTTTTCAGGAGAGTCCGTTTCCCTTTGCTTGTATGCTCACTTTTGTACTGTGCTGTGATGCTGTGAAGGTTGCACCCCCAGATGAAAGTGGGGAAGTGCTGTAATGTTACTGATGGTGTTCTTGTATGTGGACTTGACAGGGACCTGGTATTTCTGAACAGCTTTCAACCCTGGGTTGGAACTAGGAGGCCTCAGAGGCCAGGTCTCTAAATCTCCTCTCTCCCTGAATCTCTCCAAGGCAGTGCTCTTCAAGCACATTGACCACATCCCACATTTGTAATTCAGTTCAGTTCAGTCACTCAGTCATGTCTGACTCTTCGAGACCCCATGAATCACAGCACGCTAGGCTTCCCTGCCCATCACCAATTCCCAGAGTTCACTCAGACTCACATCCATTGAGTCAGTGATGCCATCCAGCCATCTCATCCTCTGTCGTTCCCTTCTCCTCCTGCCCCCAATCCCTCCCAGCATCAGAGTCTTCTCCAATGAGTCAACTCTTCGCATGAGGTGGCCAAAGTACTGGAGTTTCAGATTCAGCATCATTCCCTCCAAAGAAATCCCAGGGCTGATCTCCTTCAGAATGGACTGGTTGGATCTCCTTGCACTCCAAGGGACTCTCAAGAGTCTTCTCCAACACCACAGTTCAAAAGCATCAATTCTGTGGCACTCAGCCTTCTTCACAGTCCAACTCACATCCATACATGACCACAGGAAAGACCATAGCCTTGACTAGACGGACTTTTGTTGGCAAAGTAATGTCTCTGCTTTTGAATATGCTATCTAGGTTGGTCATAACTTTCCTTCCAAGGAGTAAGTGTCTCTTAATATTTGGTTGCATGGGGTCTTCACTCCTGTTTTCTCGAGTTGCGATGAGCAGGGGCTACTCTCTTGTTGTGGCACGTGGGCTTCTCATTGCGGAGGCTTCTCTTGTTGTGGAGCACAGGCTTTAGGATGGACAGGCTTCAGTAGTTGCTGCATATAGGCTCAGCAGTTGTGGACATGGGCTTAATTGCCCTGGGGCATGTGGAATCTTCCTGCATCCTCTGCATTGACAGGCAGATCTTAACCACTGGATCACCAGGGAAATCCCACGACCCATATTTATGAAGACATTACTTCCCTTAAACATGTGTCACTTGAATATTTTCTATTCTATTCTATATTAATGTATTTTTTTTTTACAATTTTAATCCAAACTCACTAAGCTGACTTTTTGAGCTACCAGTGGATGGATGGTGACTCATAGTTTAAGAAACATTGCAGTAGTAGGCATAACATGTTCTTAAAATACAGAAAAATGTTAAAATGTTATGTGTTTTGTATTCATATAAATATATGTAAGAGTGGATATGCTTTAAGTCTGTATACATCCATAAATATGTGTATCATAGAAAAATGTATACCTGAAAATTTATAGATGTGATAATAACTTGTTTAAACTCATGAGAAACTTTGAAGAAGGTTTAAACATACCTTTTTAATCATACAGCTGAGTGTAATCCATATTGAGTATTAAAATGGTAGTATATATTTTTACTCATTTCATAGATTTCAGTTTGTTTTTTAATGCAAAAAGATTTTAACTAATCGAAATAATTGAGCTAGTGAACACTTTCAAATTCTTATTTTGGATGTGAGAATTGGACTATAAAGAAAGCTGAGTGCCGAACTATAAAGAAAGCTGAGCGCCAAGTAATTGATGCTTTTGAACTGTGGTATTGGAGAAGACTTTTGAGAGTCCCTTAAACTGCAAGGAGATCCAACCAGTCCATCCTAAAGGAGATCAGTCCTGAATATTCATTGGAAGTTCTGATGTTGAAGCTGAAACTCCAATACTTTGGCCACCTGATGCGAAGAGCTGACTCATTTGAAAAGACTCTGATGCTGGGAAAGATTGAGGGCAGGAGGAGAAGGGGATGACAGAGGATGAGACGGTTGGATGGCATCACCGACTCAATGGACATGAGTTTGGGTAGGCTCCAGGAGTTGGTGATGGCTAAGGAGGCCTGGTGTGCTGCAGTCCATGGGGTTGCAAAAGGTTGGACACGACTGAGCGACTGAACTGAAATGAACTGAAAATTTCTCTTACAACTTACTCTGATAATCTTTCCTCAGTTCCCAGGCAAACTTGAGATATTGTGAAGCATCAAAGTGGGTCACTGTTAAGGGTCTACATCTCAAGCTAATACATCATTGTATTCAGATATGATTAGACACAGCATGTGAACATTAGCTTGAAAATTTTACTCTTCCTGTATTTTTCCAAATAACAAGTGTATATAGCACAGAGAGTTCAGCTTGGTGCTCTGTGATTATTTAGAGGGGTGAGATGGGGGAGGAATCTTAAGAAGGAGGAGATATATGTTTACATATAGCTGATTCACTTCCTTATACAGCAGAAGCTAGCAAAACATTATAAAGCAATTGTACTCCAACAAAAAAATTTAAAAATAAAATAATCTAGTTAGATTTCCCTTCTTGTGCCAAGATGTGCTGAGTTGTTTCATTTGCATTCAACCCCTCATGATTCCATGGGCTGTAGCCTGCCAGGCTCCTCTGTCCATGGGATTCTCTCAGCAAGAATACCAGAGTGGGTTGCCATGCCCTGCTCCAGGGGATCTTCCTGACCTGGGGATCAAACTCGGGTGTCTTACATTTCCTGCATTGGCAGTTGTGTTCTTTACTACTAGAGAATTACCTGGAAATTCCCTTCTTACTTGCATACTATTCACTGATTTCATTTCTCTTGCTCTCTCACCATTAAAGAATAGTACTTCTCTTAGGTAAGGTTGTTAGCATTATTTTCCCTTAAAATCATGTTAGCTTGTTAGCTTTGCCCTCTGTTTCCAAATCTACCACAATTGAAGCAGACCTACTCGCTAGGCATGCTCAAGGGGAGATCAGAAGGGCACACTAGGAAAGGTGTCCAAAAGCACTTCTGCTTGAACTGAGATCGGTAAGAGATTAGCTTGCTAGAGAGATAGGAAGGGCATCCTTGAAAGACTGAAACTTATTACAAGGAGGTCAACATCCTTGGAAACAGCTAAAGAGTTCAGGGTGAAGAACAATGGAAAGTCATGCTTCAAATGAAGGCAAAAGTTGGATCAGAAATTCATTATTTATTATTTAGGCAGGAGAGAGACTCCAAATCTTTCCAAGCAAAGGAATGACATAATTAAACTTTCATTTTAGAAAGATTATTTTGACAAAATGAACAGATTGAAGAAGGTCAAGATATGAAGTTGAGGGTTCACTTAAGAGGCCATGGGAACAATCCAAAAGAGAAATGGTAACAGGTGGATGAAGACATGGGTGGAATTGAAGGAAGGAAAGGATATTGGCTCAATAAGACAAAGTGAAAAGTGAAAGTGAAAGTCACTTAGTGGTGTTTGACTCTTTGTGACCTCAGGGACTACATAGTCCATGGAATTCTCCAGGCCAGAATACTGGAGTGGGTAGCCGTTCCCTTCTCCAGGGGATCTTCCCATCCCAGGGATCCAGCCCAGGTCTCCCACATTGTGGGTGGTTCTTTACCAGCTGAGCCACCAGGGAAGCCCAATAGGACAAGATCAGATCAGATCAGTCGCTCAGTGGTGTCCGACTCTTTGCGACCCCATGAATCGCAGCACGCCAGGCCTCCCTATCCATCACCAGCTCCTGGAGGTCACTCAGACTCACATCCATCAAGTCAGTGATGCCATCCAGCCATCTCATCCTCTGTCGTCCCCTTCTCCTCCTGCCCTCAATCCCTCCCAGCATCAGAGTCTTCTCCAATGAGTCAACTCTTCACATGAGGTGGCCAAAATACTGGAGTTTCAGCTTTAGCATCATTCCTTCTAAAGAAATTCCAGGATTGATCTCCTTCAGAATGGACTGGTTGGATCTCCTTGCAGTCCAAGGGACTCTCAAGAGTCTTCTCCAACATAGAGACCAAAGATCTGGGCCTCCTGGAGACTGTAGAGTGTATCGGTGGATAGTGTTTGGGAGTAGGGTGAAGACAGAGAAGAAGGAGTCTGATTCCTGGCTTCTGGTCTGAGCCTCTGTGAAAAAGATGGTACTTATAACACAAGGATCAAGTTGTGAAGGAACAATGATGACTTCAACTGAACAGGGTTAACACTGGGATGTCTTTTGCGCTTTCCCATTGAGATGTTCAACCAAAGGGCTAACTTTCACAGAACACTTACTACGTGCCAGATACCACACCTAACATTTTACTCACATCATTTTAATGCAAAGACTCTTACAGGGACCTCCCTGGTAGTCCAGTGGCTAAGGACTTTCCTGGTGGCTCAGATGGTAAAGATTCCACCTGCAATTCGAGAGAACTGGGTTTGATCCCTGGGTTGGTATGATCCCCTGCAGGAGGGCATGGCAACCCACTCCAGTATTCTTGCCTGGAGAATCTCCATGCACACAGGAGCCTGACAGGCTATAGTCTATAGGGTCACAAAGAGTTGGACATGATTGATTGACTAAGCACACACTCCAGGGGTTAAGAATCTGCCCTGCGATGCAGGGGATGCAGGTTTCATCCCTGATCAGGGGATTAAGATCCCACTTGCTGCAGAGAAACTAAGCCCGAGCACCCAAATACTGAACCCATGTGTCACAACTAAAGATCCCGAGTGCCACAGCTAAGACCTAATGCATTCAAATAAATAAGTAAATAAATGAATAAATATTTTCAAAGAAAGTCTCATAAGAATGACTCTGAGTAGCATGGAGACATATATACCATCATAGGCAAAATAGATAGTCAGTGGGAATTTGCTGTATAACTCAGAGAACTCAAACCAGGGCTCTGGAACAGCTAGAGGGGTGGGATGGGGAAGGAGGTGGGAGGGAGATTCAAGAGGAAAGGGACATAGGTATACCTATGGCTGATTCATGTTGCTGTGTGGCAGAAACCAACACAATTAAAGCAATTATCCTTTGATTAAAAACAGATACATTTTAGAAAAGAAATATAAATAGAAAAAGAAAAGACTCATAAGAATGACTATTATTACCATGCTCATTTTACATATAAGAAGACTGAGGCTCAGAGACTGAACTATTTTGCCTGAGATCAGAGAACTGACAAATGACTGAGAAGGGACTCAACTTCAAATCTGTCTAACTCTGAATCAGTGTCTTAATCTCTGTGCTATACAGGACTGGTGAAATAGAAACTCAGAATCAGGGAAACATCCATGGTAGTTAGGACTGAAGATGTGAGTGATGCTACCTAATTAGAGTATATGCAGTAGAAAGCAGAGGCCCAGGGAAAACCTCCCAGGAGGCACTAAGTGGTAAAGAACCCACCTGCCAATGCAGGAGATGCAAGTGATGCAAGTTCGATCCCTGGGTCAATAAGATCCCGTGGAGGAGGGCATGGCAACCCACTTCAGTATCTTGCCTGGAGAATCCTACGGACAGAGGAGCCTGGTGGGCTACAGCCCATAGCATTACAAAGAGTCAGACACGACTGAAACAACTGAGCTTGCACACAGGGAAAAGCCCCAAGAAACAGCAGCACTCGATGTGCAGACCACAAATAAGTGCTCTCCATTTGTCCACAGATAGAGTTTGTTGGGCTAGTACAGCATTTAAAAAATCTAGGATTTGAATGCCTTCTGCAAGGAACAGGAAGCACTCTGCACTCCCTAGAGTCCGCTCTACCCACTTCCCATTAATTATCTGTAGATCCTTCACATCTGAGCACTTCCTCATGGGCCCCTGGAAGACTAGAGCTGCAAGCCCTAAGGAGTGTGAAGGAATAGAAACCACATAGGAAAAGTGAAGTGTTCATTGCTCAGTCGTGTCTGACTCTTTGTGACCCCATGGACTGTAGCTTTCCAGGCTCCTCTGTCCCTGGAATTCTCCAGGCAAGAATACTAGAGTAGGTAGTCCTTCCCTTCTTCAGAGGATCTTCCCAACCCAAGGATTGAATCCAGGTCTCCCACATTGCAGGTAGATTCTTTACCATCTGAGCTACCAGGGAAGCCCCTATGAAGAAGAGGACAAATCAATAAAGAGAAGGTGAAAAAGGAAGTTCTGGGAGAATGTGGCTTCATGAAAATCGAAGGAGAGAATTTCAGGAAAAAGGGGACAGCCAACCACATGCAAATCACAGCTGGTCAAGTAAGATGAGAAAATAGTGTCTACTGAATTCCTACTGGTTGTCACTTATCATCTCAGGAAAAGGCAGTGGAGTGGGTGGATGGGTCACAAAGTTAAATTACTGTAGAGTGAAGAGGGAAAGGGAAGGGAGAGGTGGGACTAGAAGGTTTAACTTCCTCATTAGGGAAGCATGTGCAGTTTTGAAGGAAAGGAAATAGACAAGAAACCAATGGGAGATGCACTGTCAGGTGGGTGCTTATGCTCTTAGTATGGAAAATAGTTAAGTATGGTTTAATGCTGAGGAAAACTAGCTACAGAGATGATCTCCTGGGATTATGGGAGAGAGGAGATCGTGAGTTCAACAGTGATGTTTAGAATTGATACTGCACATCACACATTGTCTGAAGACCTTAAGGGACACAGAAATGAAATACGAGTCAAGTCCCTGTTCTCATGGCGATTACATCGTGTAGAGAAAAGACACCCAACGGACAAGGAGCATAGACACCATAAACAGAGTAATGTTAAGTAATGATATGTTAGAGACTGGAGGGTCTCATTTCTGTAATTTTTCTTATTGTAAAATGGCTTTATATTGGGCATTCAGAAAAACCCTTTCTAAGAATTGACATTTGAGCTGAAATTTGAATGAGAACAGGAGCTAGCCAGGGATGCTTTGGGGAAAAGCATTCTAAGTCTTCCTTTCTTTCTTTTTAACATTTTATTTATTTATTTGGCCATGCCAGGTCTTAATTGCAGCACGTGGAACCTTTTAGTTGCAGCGTGTGAGATTTGTTCCCTGATCAGGGATCGAAGCCAGGATGTGAGTTTGGTGTGACTGGGAAATAGAAAGAAGTCACAGTGATTCAGAACTACATAGTAGTTGAAGATGAGGTCAGAGAGATGAACATGGGGTTAGATGAATGGAACCTCGTAGTCTTCAGTAAGGAGTTTAGGTTTTATTTAAGGTGTGGCCTCTACATAAGAGCCCTAAGGCAGGGAGATGCTATCACCTCCTAGGATGCAAGAGGGGTGGATCCCAGCATGGAGTAAAGCAAAAAACCTTGAGCAGACATCCTGTCAGCAAGTCCACTAAGACAGGAGAAGCAGGAAAGAATAGGAAGAAATGGAGATGTTTGTAGGTAGTATAGGAAGAAGCTGAAGGCATTAATACTTAAGGACTTCAATTTTCTCAGTGATGCTTGAAGCAAAATGATCTGCTAAGGGTGAATGGAGAGATTCTGGAATACAGATCAGATCAGATCAGATCAGTCGCTCAGTCGTGTCCGACTCTTTGCGACCCCATGAACCGCAGCACGCCAGGCCTCCCTGTCCATCACCAGCTCCCGGAGGTCACTCAGACTCGCATCCATCGAGTCAGTGATGCCATCCAGCCATCTCATCCTCTGTCGTCCCCTTCTCCTCCTGCCCTCAATCCCTCCCAGCATCAGAGTCTTCTCCAATGAGTCAACTCTTCGCATGAGGTGGCCAAAATACTGGAGTTTCAGCTTTAGCATCATTCCTTCTAAAGAAATTCCAGGATTGATCTCCTTCAGAATGGACTGGTTGGATCTCCTTGCAGTCCAAGGGACTCTCAAGAGTCTTCTCCAACACCACAGTTCAAAAGCATCAATTCTTCGGCGCTCAGCCTTCTTCACAGTCCAGTTCTCACATCCATACATGACCACAGGAAAGACCATAGCCTTGACTAGGCGAACCTTTGTTGGCAAAGTAATGTCTCTGCTTTTGAATATGCTATCTAGGTTGGTCATAACTTTCCTTCCAAGGAGTAAGCGTCTTTTAATTTCATGGCTGCAGTCACCATCTGCAGTGATTTTGGAGCCCAGAAAAACAAAGTCTGACACTGTTTCCACTGTTTCCCCATCTATTTCCCATGCAGTGATGCCATGCAGATGCCATGATCTTCGTTTTCTGAATGTTGAGCTTTAAGCCAACCTTTTCACTCTCCACTTTCACTTTCATCAAGAGGCTTTTTAGCCCCTCTTCACTTTCTGCCATAAGAGTGGTGTCATCTGCATATCTGAGGTTATTGATATTTCTCCCAGCAATCTTGATTCCAGCTTGTGTTTCTTCCAGTCCAGCATTTCTCATGATGTACTCTGCATATAAGTTAAATAAACATGGTGACAATATGCAGCCTTGACGTACTCCTTTTCCTATTTGGAACCAGTCTGTTGTTCCATGACCAGTTCTAACTGTTGCTTCCTGACCTGCATACAGATTTCTCAAGAGGCAGATCAGGTGGTCTGGTATTCCCATCTCTTTCAGAATTTTCCACAGTTCATTGTGATCCACACAGTCAAAGGCTTTGGCCTCGTCAAGAAAGCAGAAATAGATGTTTTTCTGGAACTCTCTTGCTTTTTCCATGATCCAGCGGATGTTGGCAATTTGATCTCTGGTTCCTCTGCCTTTTCTAAAACCAGCTTGAACATCAGGAAGTTCACGGTTCACATATTGCTGAAGCCTGGCTTGGAGAATTTTGAGCATTACTTTACTAGCGTGTGAGATGAGTGCAATTGTGCGGTAGTTTGAGCACTCCTTGGCATTGCCTTTCTTTGGGATTGGGATGAAAACTGACCTTTTCCAATCTTGTGGCCACTGTTGAGTTTCCAAATTTGCTGGCATATTGAGTGTAGCACTTTCACAGCATCATCATTCAGGACTTGGAATAGCTCCACTGGAATTCCATCACCTCCACTAGCTTTGTTCGTAGTGATGCTTTCTAAGGCCCACTTGACTTCACATTCCAGGATGTCTGGCTCTAGGTCAGTGATCACATCATCATGATTGTCTAGGTCTTGAAGCTCTTTTTTGTACAGTTCTTCTGTGTATTCTTGCCACCTCTTCTTAATATCTTCTGCTTCTGTTAGGTCCACACCATCTCTGTTCTTTATCGTGCCCATCTTTGCATGAAATGTTCCTTTGGTATCTCTGATTTTCTTGAAGAGATCCCTAGTCTTTCCCATTCTGTTGTTTTCCTCTATTTCTTTGCATTGATCACTGAAGAAGGCTTTCTTATCTCTTCTTGCTATTCTTTGCAGCCAAAGATGGAGAAGCTCTATACAATCAGCAAAAACAAGACCAGGAGCTGACTGTGGCTCGGACCATGAACTCCTTATTGCCAAATTCAGACTGAAATCGAAGAAAGTAGGGAAAACTACTAGACCATTCAGGTATGACCTAAATCAAATCCCTTATGATTATACAGTGGAAGTGAGAAATAGATTTAAGGGCCTAGATCTGATAGATAGAGTGCCTGATGAACTATGGAATGAGGTTCGTGACATTGTACAGGAGACAGGGATCAAGACCATCCCCATGGAAAAGAAATGCAAAAAAGCAAAATGGCTGTCTGGGGAGGCCTTACAAATAGCTGTGAAAAGAAGAGAAGCGAAAAGCAAAGGAGAAAAGGAAAGATATAAACATCTAAATGCAGAGTTCTGGAATACAAGGTTGTATTAATCTAATATAGCTGTCATAATAAAATACCATTAACTGGGTGGTTTAAACAACTGGAATGTATTTTCTCACAGTCCTGGGGACTGGGAGTTCATGATCAAGGTGCCAGCCAGTTTGATTTCTGGCGAGAGTTCTCGACTTGCCGATGGCCAGCCACCTGCTTGCTGTGTCCTCCTGAGATTGAGGGGTGGGGGTGGGGAGCTCTTGTGTCTCTTCCTCTTCTTATGGGATTATGACCTCATTTAACCTTTGTCACTCCTTTACAGTCCCTGTCTCCAAATACTGTCTTACTGGGGGTTAGGGCTTTGATGTATGAATTTTGAGAACACAAATGTTCATTCCATAATGGGATCTGGGAAGAAAAGGAAGACTTTGGGGTATTGAAGAAATGGGAAAGGGAATTGCTTGAGAATATATAAACTACTTTTCTTTTTTTTTTTTTCTGTATTAAGGCTAAATTACTACACTCCCTCCAAGATTCTAAACTTTAGGTGACAAGAGAATATTTGGGCAACATTATCTTTAATGTATGATCTCCTGTGGACTCAGAAAGTAGGAAGTTCTTTACTCAGCAGTACATAAGGCAGGTTGGCATGACAGTCTAGAGCTTAATCGGAGCTAAGGCTCCGCCCTGTATGAAAAGAGGACAGAAAACAGAGAGAAGCTGGGAGAAGACCCATGTGCTGGACCTATGGCAGCCTGGACACTGTACGAGTGAAAAGGGGGAGAAAGGCTACCCTCTCTGTGAGTAGTAGCCAAGAAAGGACTTAGAAATGTACAAAAAAGCCTCAGGAATTGTATTAGTTTCTTTTGATGTAGACATGTAATGCACTTCTCCAAAATAAACCTTCAATCAAACCTATAACACTCATTAATGCTACATGGAGCAATTTGCTTTTGTGGAGGTAGAGAGAGCCATGAGTTTTGTTTCAAAATCAGTGCCTGGAGGAAACCAGAGCTCTATGTTGAAGACCTTCAAAGGTGAATAACCAAAAACACCAGGTAACACAGAAACTAACAACGGGGCAAATTTTAAACTTTATTTTTGTAGTGCCCAACAAGTAGGATCCAACAAGTCCATTCTGAAGGAGATCAGCCCTGGGATTTCTTTGGAAGGAATGATGCTAAAGCTGAAACTCCAGTACTTTGGCCACCTCATGTGAAGAGTTGACTCATTGGAGAAGACTCTGATGCTGGGAGGGATTGGGGGCAAGAGGAGAAGGGGATGACAGAGGATGAGATGGCTGGATGGCATCACTGACTCAATGGATGTGAGTCTCAGTGAACTCAGGGAGTTGGTGATGGACAGGGAGGCCTGGCGTGCTGCGATTCATGGGGTCGCAAAGAGTCGGACACGACTGAGCGACTGATCTGATCTGACCTGATCTGAACATATTTCATTTTGACCTACCCTCCTTTTGAAGATGCCCTCTTATTTGTAGTAACAGATACAGACAATTTTAAAGCACTTACACATGCATCTTCCTGCCTCCACCTTTCCCTGTGGCCTGAGTTGCATCCTTATGGGGTCTGACTCCATCTGGTAACACTCGTTGCTCACATGCCAACCACTCCTTATTGCCAACAGACTTGACACCTAAGCATGCTTTTTCTGAAGTCAAAGTCAGAACAACTCTGGACTCTTCTTGTTTGCTCCTTGACCCCTTCGGAGTAATATTAGTTCACACAGATTCTTTACAGTTCCCTGGCACTTGTAAAAGCTGTCCTGATTGCTTATTCTTTATTTTTTTAATTTTTAAAATTAATATATTTTAATTGGATGCTAATTACTTTACAATATTGTGATGGTTTTTGCCATAATCAACATTAATCAGCCACAGGTATACATGTGCCACCCCAAGCCTGAACCGCCCTCCCAACTCCCTCCGAACTATATCCCTCTGGGTTGTCCCAGAGCACTGGCTTTGGGTGCCCTGTTTCATGCATCGAACTTGTACTAGTCATCTATTTTACATATGATAATGTACATGTTTCAATACTACTCTCTCAAATCATCCCACCTTCGCCTTCTCCCACTGAGTCCAAAAGTCTGTTCTTTATGTCTGTGTCTCCTTTGCTACCTTACATATAGGATCATCAGCACCGTCTTTCTAAATTCCATATATATGTGTTAATATACAGTATTTGTCTTTCTCTTTCTGACTTACTTCACTCTGTATAATAGGCTCCAGGTTCATCCACCTCATTAGAGCTGACTCAGATGCATTCCTTTTCAGAGCTGAGTAATATTCCATTGTGTATATGTTCCACAACTTCCTTATCCATTCATCTACCAATGGGCAGGTTGTTTCCATGTCTTAGCTATGTGAATAGTGCTGCAATGAATATTGGGCTATATGTGTCTCTTTCAGTTCTGGTTTCCTCGGTGTGTATGCCCAGCAGTGGGATTGCTGGATCATATGGCAGTTCTATTCCAAGTTTTTAAGGAATCTCCACACTGTTCTCCATAGTGGCTGTACCAGTTTGCATTCCTACCAACAGTGTAAGAAGATTCCCTTTTCTCCACACCATCTCCAGCATTTATTGTTTGTAGACTTTTTGATGATGGCCATTCTGACAGTTGTGAGATGATACCTCATTGTGGCTTTGATTTGCATTTCTCTAATAATGAGTGATGTTGAGCATCTTTTCATGTGTTTATTAGCCATCTCTATGTCTTCTTGGAAAAAATGCCTGCCTGGTCTTTTGTCCACTTTTTGATTGGGCTGTTCGTTTTTTCTTTTTTCTGGTATTGAGCTGCATGAGCTGCTTGTATATTCTGGAGATGAATTCTTTGTCAGTTGTTTCATTTGCCATTATTTTCTCCATTCTGAGCACTATCTTTTCACCTTGCTTATAATTTCCTTCATTGTGCAAAAGCTTTTAAGTTTGATTAGGTTCCATTTGTTTATTTTTGTTTTTATTTTCACTATTCTGGAAGGTGAGTCATAGAGGATCTTGCTGTGTGATTTTTTTGTCCCTAGGTCGTTCTTATATATAGGATTTCTCAACAACTAGACTGAGAAAGGGCTGCCCTGCACTTCCTATTTATTTCTTGCATCTCCATTTTGGTGTCATGGTATCAGAGTGGCCCATTAATCAAGGCTAGTGAAGTTGATGAGCATATGAATAAATAATAATTAATGACCATTTTGACTCACCCAGGTGTTTATCTGCTCAGCAGCATTATTGAGATGTCTAAGCTCTCCTCATTTTATAGACATATTTGCTGATGGAGGAACTTATTGATAGACGTGAGCAATGTGGCTGCTCTGTTTTCAAGGTTCTCCTGAAGTGCTGGTGCAGCTTGAGGCTCTGTATGGGTTTCCACTGCAAATGATTACAGACGTGGCATGTGGAGAGTGAACTGGGAGGCAAAATATATGCAGGAAAAGTGGAAATCACCAAGGAAAACGACTGAAGGGGAAATCAATATGAGGTGAGGGGTCAACAAGTCTCCTGCTGTTAGTCTGTCAAAATGTATTTAATGGGTTCATTGGATATTTTTCACATTTAAGAAACTGACATGAGAACGGGTTACCCTGTAATAACTTTTTACCTCTCACTTACAAAATCGCTATTTTTTTTCTTTGAGAATTTTACCTCTGATTTCAGTATTACACTCATGCCCCGGGGGTTGAGGCTTCAACAGAACTATAATGACAAGCCTTCAAAACAGATAATTATTTTCTAAGTAGTTAATGCTATAATTATAGCCACTTTAATTTATCAAAGTGTAATTTAAAATGTAGTCATTAAAATTAAGTAAGGATCAAATATGGAACTTGTTATATCCAAGGGTCTAATTTCTGGGCTTGATCTCAAAGTATTTATTAAAAGGATGATTTATTTATTCTCTTTTCCATTATCTGTACAACTAGATTAATCTTCAGTTCTCCCCTCTTCAAGAGAAACAGATACAAAAAATTTAACCTATGTCCAACATTAATTTTGAAGAACTTAAAAAGTCTCTCCATGTAAAATCACATTTGTAATATCTTTTTAAAATTTCTGTACTCTCATTTGATGACTGTTCTTACTTATATAACACTCTCCATTTTTTAGATATTTCAGCAATCATCTTATTAGAGGCTCAGATTTTTGCATTTTTCCAACACCTTTAACCAAATTACCTTTACGTATGTTCAGTTCAGTTCAGTCACTCAGTCGTGTCCGACTCTTTGTGACCCATAAATCACAGCACGCCAGGCCTCCCTGTCCATCACCAACTCCCGGAGTTCACCCAGACTCACGTCCATCGAGTCAATGATGCCATACAGCCATCTCATCCTCTGTCGTCCCCTTCTCCTCCTGCCCCCAATCCCTCCCAGCATCAGAGTCTTTTCCAATGAGTCAACTCTTTGCAAGAGGTGGCCAAAGTACTGGAGTTTCAGCTTTAGCATCATTCCTTCCAAAGAACACCCAGGGTTGATCTCCTTTAGAATGGACTGGTTGGATCTTCTTGCAGTCCAAGGGACTCTCAAGAGTCTTCTCCAACACCACAGTTCAAAAGCATCAATGCTTCGGCGCTCAGCCTTCTTCACAGTCCAACTCTCACATCCATACATGACTGCTGGGAAAAATATAGCTTTGATTAGATGGACCTTTGTTGACAAAGTAATATCTCTGCTTTTGAATATGCTATCTAGGTTGGTCATAACTTTCCTTCCAAGGAGTAATCGTCTTTTAATTTCATGGCTGCAGTCACCATCTGCAGTGATTTTGGAGCCCCCTCCCCGCCAAAAAATAAAGTCTGACACTGTTTCTACTGTTTCCCCATCTATTTCCCATGAAGTGATGGAACCAGATGCCATGATCTTCGTTTTCTGAATGTTGAGCTTTAAGCCAACCTTTTCACTCTCCACTTTCACTTTCATCAAGAGGCTTTTAAGTTCCTCTCCAGTTTCTGCCATAAAGGTGGTATCATCTGCATATCTGAGGTTATTGATATTTCTCCCGTCAGTCTTGATTCCAGTTTGCGTTTCTCTCAGTCCAGCGTTTCTCATGATGTACTCTGCATATAAGTTAAATAAGCAGGGTGACAATATACAGCCTTGACCGACTCCTTTTCCTATTTGGAACCAGTCTGTTGTTCCATGACCAGTTCTAACTGTTGCTTCCTGACCTGCATACAGATTTCTCAAGAGGCAGATCCGGTGGTGTGGTATTCCCATCTCTTTCAGAATTTTCCACTGTTTATTGTGATCCACACAGTCAAAGGCTTTGGCATAGTCAATAAAGCAGAAATAGATGTTTTTATGGAACTCTCTTGCTTTTTTGATGATCCAGTGGATGTTGGCAATTTAATCTCTGGTTCCTCTGCCTTTTTTAAAACCAGCTTGAACATCAGGAAGTTCACGGTTCACATATTGCTGAAGCCTGGCTTGAGAATTTTGGTATGAGAGAAATATTAATTCATTCGATGGTTCCTGAGCTATACAGAGAAATTAAGCATTAAACATTAACATCTGAAAAATTCAGCATGGCAGACATATCTGTTAACTGTTTTTCCCCTTTTCTAAGATGATGAAATTGACTTTCAAGATTTACATTTCCTCCATTTGAGCATCTGATACCAAATTGGCAAGCTCAGCCCGATTCATGGCTTTCAGTGAAGATCTGACAATAATTTTGGTGAAAAATGCTGTAGAAGCAAAGTATAGCCTAGGGATTTTAAAAAAAATTGCCAAGGTATCCAAAGATCTGGAACCTTCATTTGCCATGGGAAATATGAGTGGAGCTCAAAGATATTTATAGAAGAGATTTTTTAAAAAAAACTGAAAGCATTTTGCTGTGACACATTGAGGTTTAAAATTGCCAAGAGTTTATATAAATCAGTATTTCAAAGGTCAAAAGTGTATTTTTAAACTTTTAATTTTCTGAATATTAAAATTGCTTGGAGAAATATCAACCACAGATATGCAGATGATACCACTCTTACGGCAGACAGAAAGTGAAGAACTAAAGAGCTTCATGAAAAGGATGAAAGATTAGAGTGAAAGAAAAATCTAGCTTAAAACTTGCATTCAAAAAACTAAGGTAATAACATCTGGTCCCATCACTTCATGGCAAATAGATGGGGAGAAAATAGAAAAAATGACAAATTTTATTTTCTTAGGCTCCAAAATCATTATGGAGGGTAACTGCAGCCACAAAATTAAAAGACACTTGCTCCTTAGAAGAAAAGCTATGACAAACCTAGACAGTGTATTAAGAAACAGAAACATCACTTTGCTGACAAAGGTCTGTATGTTCAAAGCTATGGTTTTTCCTTTAGTCATGTATGGATGTGAGAGTTGGACCACAAAGAACACTGAGTACTGAAGAATTGCTGTTTTTGAATTATGGTGTTGGAAAAGACTCTTGAGAGTCCCTTGGACTGCAAGGAGATCGAATCAGTCAATCCTAACGGAAATGAGTATTCATTGGAAGGACTAATGCTGAAGCTGAAACTCCAATACTTGGGCCACCTGTTGTGAAGAGCCAACTCATTGGAAAAGACCCTGATGCTGGGAAAGATTGAGGGCAGGAGGAGAAGTGGGCAACAGAGGATGAGATGGTTGGATAATATCACTGACTTAACGTACTGGAGTTTAGGCAAATTCTGGGAGATGGTGAGGGTCAGGGAACCTTGCTCTGCTGCTGTCCATGGGGTCTCAAAGAGTCCGACACAACTTAGTGACTGAGCAACAATAAACCGTCAGTTAATTTTATTAAATATTTACTCTACACAAGGCATTTTGCTAGACAATGGTGAAACCAGGATGGAAAGAACATAGTCACTCCCATTTAGGTAGCAAGGAAGCATTGAAGTGAAGTTAAAGTCGCTCAGTCATATCCAACTCTTTGCAACCCCATGGACTATACAGTCCATGGAATTCCCCAGGCCAGAATACTGGGGTGGGTAGCCTTCCAGGGGCTCTTCCCAACCCAGGCCTCCCACATTGCAGGCAGATTCTTTACCAGCTGAGCCACAAGGGAGGCCAAGGAAACACTGGTGTAAACTAGAGTTATGTGACGAGTGCCATGTGCTAGTTTTTATGCTGTGTAATGGATTGCCTTGAGCTGAATGACTTAAAACAGCATACGTTTACTTTCTCACAGTTTCTGTGGGTCAGAGTCTGGACACAGCCTAATGGGATCCTTTACTCAGAGACTCACCAGGCTGCAGTGAAACTGTCAGCTGGGGCTGAAGGTTCGTCTGAAGCTCAAGTCCTCTTGCAAACTCACATGGTTCTTGGCAGAATTCATTTCCTTGCAGCTATAGAAACTCATGGCAACTTGCTTCTTCAAGAGCAGTATATGGAAATCTTTGAGCTCAGGAAAGCCCTAAACCCTCTTTTAAATAGTTCACCTGATTAAGTCAGGCTCACCTAAAGTTGTCTCTTTAATTAACTCAAAGTCACCTGGTTAGGGATCTCTCTTTACATCAGTAAAGTCCCTTTACCTTCACTGCCTAATATCATCAAGGCAAGGCTATCCCATCATATTCACAGATCCTGCTGAAACTCCAAGGGAGAGCTTTATACAAGGGTGTGGGTCACTGGATCTCATTTTACAATCTTACCCACCACATACTGGAGCAGACATATTTAAGAAAGCAGGGTAGACTTTCCTGGTAGTCCAGTGGTTAAGATTTTGCCTTCCAATGCAAGGGTACAAGTTCGACCCCTGGTCAGGGAGTTAAAATCCCACATGTCTTGGGGCCAAAAACCCCAAACAGTAGCAACATTGTAACAAATGCAATAAAATTTTTTTAAAAATATTATAGAAAAAAGAAAGCAGTGACAAATGGCTAGAGTCTAGTAATAGAGAAGCCGGGCAAAGAAAGGGTCCTGGGCAATGGATAACCGGAACAAGCCAAACTCCCTGATGCATGACAGTGCTACTTGGAGAGAAAATTCATTTCAGATTTTACATACACAAAGTGCCCCACAGCTGTGTAAGAAATGGGGTGCCCCTAGAAGATCACAAGTGTACCCTATGCATGTAAATTCAAACACTGTGGTCATCAGCCTCAGCAAAGGGAAGATTTGGACAATGGAACTCTCAAGTGGGAAATTCTATCTGTGCTTGAAGAGTGGATCTTCTTCTTTTTAAGTCACTGGCAGTCCTAGCTTGGGTTTGTGTAGCAACAGATTATTTTGAAAAGTAAGGAAGCAAGTAAAGAAGGGAAGGAGAGAACAGTGACTCCAAAATCTGTTTTGAGTCAGTTTCCTGTTTGAGGCCTTAGAAACCCTGTGAAATGGAAATCAGATTTTTTTCTTTGGGGAATGAAAGAGGGAAGCATTGCTGTATTGGTTCTTAGCACTTGTTGGTCAGTGATGACCTGCGGGTCTGAATGCCAAATGGGTGGTATTTGAGAAGGCCCAGGGTACACTAAAAGGAGTGAAGACTGTGACCCAAGGTGAAGTGTTTTCAAGTTGTACAAGTAAAAGACTGGTCAAAGTTTGTGCAGGGTTGATGTCTGAAGGGCTGGGGATGCAATGTGGGGAGGAGGCAATTTAAGAGTATGCAGTGGGGGTGTGATACATTGATCCCTTGAAAATATCATCTAAACTATGGACTTACTGTCCAGAAATTTGCAAGCATGGGGACACACACACACAAACTGTACACACTTTGGATCATTCTTCTACTCCTAAAGCCCAAATGTGTACCCCAGAATAAAGACTTCTGTGTAATATGCTAATTATTAAGAACATATTTTTGACAATATTGTGTTCTTGTGGGAAACAAAAGATATGCCTTCTTTAAATAATTGTTCCTTTCCCCACTTTCTTTTAAAATATTCTTCTATTCTTAAAAAAATTCACTTTAATACCTATTAATCCCCTCTTTAACAGGAAGAATAGGTATATTCTGAGTCTCTTCTGGGTCTCTAGTGATAGAATGAGGGGATAGGGAAGGTCCAGTTCAGTTCACTTCAGTAGCTCAGTTGTGCCCGACTCTTTGCAAGGCCATGAATTTCAGCATGCCAGGCCTCCCTGTCCATCACGAGCTCCTGGAGCCTACCCAAACTCATGTCCATTGAGTCGGTGATACCATCCAACCATCTCATCCTCTGTCATCCCCTTTTCCTCCTGCCCTTAATCTTTCCCAGATTTAGGGTCTTTTCAAATGAGTCAGCTCTTCACATCAGGTGGCCAAAGTACTGGAGTTTCAGCTTCAGCATCAGTCCTTCCAATGAATATTCAGGATGATCTCCTTTAGGATGGGCTGGTTGGATCTCCTTGCAGTCCAAGGGACTCTCAAGAATCTTCTCCAACACCACAGTTCAAAAGCATCAACTCTTCGGCACTCAGCTTTCTTTATAGTCCAACTCTCACATCCATACATTACTGGAAAAATCATAGTCTTGACTAGACGGACCTTTGTTGGCAAAGTAATGTCTCTCCTTTTGAATATTCTATCTAGATTGGTCATCACTTTCCTTCCAAGGAGTAAGCATCTTTTAATTTCATGGCTGCAGTTACCATCTGCAGTGATTTTGGAATCCAGAAAAATAAATTCTGACACTGTTTCCACTGTTTCCCGATCTATTTCCCATGAAGTGATGGGACTGGGTGCCATGATCTTCATTTTCTCAATGTTGAGCTTTAAGCCAAGTTTTTCACTCTCCACTTTTACCTTCATCAAGAGGCTTTTTAGTTCCTCTTCACTTTCTGCCATAAGGGTGGTGTCATCTGCGTATCTGAGGTTATTGATATTTCTCCCAGCAATCTTGATTCCAGCTTGTGGTTCTTCCAGCCCAGTGTTTCTCATGATGTACTCTGCATATAAGTTAAATAAGCAGGGTGACAATACACAGCCTGGACGTGCTCTTTTTCCTATTTGGAATCAGTCTGTTGTTCCATGTCCAGTTCTAACTGTTGCTTCCTGACCTGCATATAGATTTCTCAAGAGGCAGGTCAGGTGGTCTGCTATTCTCATCTCTTTCAGAATTTTCCACAGTTTCTTGTGATCCACACAGTCAAAGGCTTTGGCGTAGTCAATAAAGCAGAAATAGGTGTTTTTCTGGAACTCTCTTGCTTTTTCAATGATCCAACAGATGTTGGCAATTTGATCTCTGGTTCCTCTGCCTTTTCTAAAACCAGCTTGAACATCTGGAAGTTCACAGTTCAAGTACTGCTGAAGCCTGGCTTGGAGAATTTTGAGCATTACTATACTAGAGTATGAGATGAGTGCAATTGTGTGGTAGTTTGAGCATTCTTTGGCATTTCCTTTCTTTGGGATTGGAATGAAAGCTGACCTTTTCCAATCCTGTGGCCACTGCTGAGTTTTCCAAATTTGCTGACATATTGGAGTTGCGTAAATTAACAAAGACCTAATATCTGAGACTGAATATTCTGCTTTGAGGAAGCTTTCTATAATATAAGCCTTTTATCTCTTTGTACCAAAGCATAATAAGGACAAAGATAATTTCATTTCTAACTCTGATTTTGCTAATAATTATTTCTGTAGATACAGGGACCTGTAAGATTATGTTTACATGTTTAATCATTGTACATCAGTTTTATTCTATAATAGAACCATCATCTGTGGTTTTATATAGACCAGCCCCTCTGTCAGACTAGGAGGGAAAATGTGAAAATCTATCAGGGCAACCTCACAAAATTTAAACATCAAACAAAGCATTTTCCTTCTTAAGAAATGAATACAAAGAACTGCAGGCTCACTTACATCTGGATGAAAAAACATATCCATTTGCAAGACAGAAAGAAATCCTGCGAAGATCTTGATGAAACAAAGGGAGAGTCAAGTAAAAGGGAAAATAGATGAAAGTAAAGCATGGTAATACAGCAGTCAATAAATATAAATATACAGTCACGCCAAAAATAAGAAAACTGTTAAGAAACTATCAGGTTTCCCCTTGAGACCCACATCAGATGTCCAATGAAAAACAGCAAAGAGAGAAGAGAGCTCTCTTACATGAAATGTGGATTTGAGTATTGATTTGTTTGACTATTTGTTCTTCTGCATCTTTTGTGATGGGAGGAAATATTGAAAATTTGAAGATGCAAAAGTGGTTCAACCATTAGATGTACAATGATTTTAGAATCCATCAGACAGACTATGAGAATTGCTATCCAAACTTCTGTATTAGCTTTTGATGTATATTATGAATGCCACAACTTGTTAATAACACTACTCAAATCTTTTTCAAAACTCATTAACCATGTATTATCTTTATGAAAAAAAAAAGTGAAAGTCTCTCAGTCATGTTTGAGTCTTTGTGACCCAAAAGGACTTTAGCCCACCAGGCTCCTCTGTCCATGGCTTTCTCCAAGCAAGAATACTGGAGTGGATAGCCATTCCTTATCCTGGGGATTTTCCCCACCCAGGGATTGAACCCAGGTCTCCTTCTGAGCCATGAGGGGAATCGCTTGCTAAGTCTCTTCAGTTGTGTCCGACTCTATGCGACCCCATAGACGGCAGCCCACCAGGCTCCCCCGTCCCTGGGATTCTCCAGGCAAGAACACTGGAGTGGGTTGCCATTTCCTTCTCCAATGCAGGAAAGTGAAAAGTAAAAGTGAAGTCGCTCAGTTGTGTCCGACTCCCAGCAACCCCATGGACTGCGGCCCACCAGGGTCCTCCATCCATGGGATTTTCCAGGCTGGTGGGGTGCCATTGCCTTCCCCGGGGGAGTCCCTTAATCCCCTTTAAAAAGCCAAATTTCTTATCAAGATGATTGAGAATGCTGTTTGAGTCTTCCTCTTCTTACCTGCTAATACTCCTTTGAGAACTGAGACTAAGAGGACTAAATAGCTTTGTGGAAGTGGAGGATTATATGGGAAATGAGTGCCCTTGGCTTGGGAAATGCTGAAGGAACATCTTTAGCTTTCTTGGCTAAAGGCATCCGCTTTCAAACAAAATTATAGCAGCTGTTCTGATCACCTACATCACCTCCTTGAGATTTATCTTCGGATCAATTTTGTCAGTGCACTAGAGAAGTATTCCCATCCACACCTCTCAGCTGTGGATGCAGGAGCTCACATCTAAATAACTGTCCCATGTAGGTAATAAACAAAACCATGTTAGTCTCTAGTTATTACAGAGGATGAATTGACGTCCTTAAGTGAAACAAAGATATTACAGATGTTGGACATCATGAGAGAAAGACACTCAACTGTCTCACAAGGCAAATGAAACTTGACCAAACTGCTATGAACTAATGCTTGTATCTCCCCACCAAATTCATAATTGAAGCCTAATACCCAGTGTGGTTGTTTTTGATGGTGGGCTTTAGGTAAAACTTAGGTTTAGATGAAGTCCCAAGAGTGGAGCCCCCAAGATGGCTTCCACCATATGACAACAAGCTGACTATCTGTAAACCAGGAAGAGGACTCCTACTAGACACCAAATCTGCTGACACCTTGATTTCCACTTCTCAGTCTTCAGAACTGTGGGAAATAAGTGTCTACTATTTAAGCCACTCAGTCTACAGTATTTTGTTCTATCAACCTAAACTGACTAAGGTACCAACTTTAGTTTACAGCAGAAAACATATTAAGGACTATTTTTATCAAGTACTTACTGAATATTGAACACCCTACTAAGTACTATGCATATTTTAATTCCAAACCTCCTTACAGACATTAATATTTTTACTTTAAACCTATTGTGTCAATTTCAATGTGTGTCTTGTAGACATGTATATATTAAGCATGTTATTTATATTTGCATACTTCCCTCATTTCATGAAAGATAGGCTCGATAAAGGACAGAAATGGTATGGACCTAACAGAAGCAGAAGATACTAAGAAGAGGTGGCAAGAATACACAGAAGAACTGTACAAAAAAGATCTTCACGACCCAAATAATCACGATGGTGTGATCACTGACCTAGAGTCAGACATCCTGGAATGTGAAGTCAAGTGGGCCTTAGAAAGCATCACTATGAACAAAGCTAGTGGAGGTGATGGAATTCCAGTTGAGCTATTTCAAATCCTAAAAGATGATGCTGTGAAAGTGCTGCACTCAATATGCCAGCAAATTTGGAAAACTCAACAGTGGCCACAGGACTGGGAAAGGTCAGTTTTCATTCCAATCCCAAAGAAAAGAAATGCCAAAGAATGCTCAAACTACCGCACAATTGCACTCATCTCATACTCTAGTAAAGTAATGCTCAAAATTCTCCAAGCCAGCTTTCAGCAGTACATGAACTGTGAACTTCCAGATGTTCAAGCTGGTTTTAGAAAAGGCAGAGGAACCAGAGATCAAATTGCCAACATCCGCTGGATCATGGAAAAAGGAAGAGAGTTCCAGAAAAACATCTATTTCTGCTTTATTGACTATGCCAAAGCCTTTGACTGTGTGGATCACAAGAAACTGTGGAAAATTCTGAAAGAGATGGAAATACCAGACCACCTGACTGGCCTCTTGAGAAACTAATATGCAGGTCAGGAAGCAACAGTTAGAACTGGACATGGAACAACAGACTGGTTCCAAATAGGAAAAGGAGCACATCAAAACTGTATATTGTCACCCTGCTTATTTAACTTATATGCAGAGTACATCATGAGAAACACTGGGCTGGAAGAAGCACAAGCTGGAATCAAGGTTGCCAGGAGAAATATCAACAACCTCAGATATGCAGATGAAACCACCCTTATGGCAGAAAGTGAAGAAGAATTAAAGAGCCTCTTGATGAAAGTGAAAGAGGAGAGTAATAAAGTTGGCTTAAAGCTCAACATTCAGAAAACGAAGATCATGGCATCTGGTCCTATCACTTCATGGCAAACAGATGGGGAAGCAATGGAAACAGTGACAGACTTTATTTTGGGGGCTCCAAAATCACTGCAGATGGTGACTGCAGCCATGAAATTAAAAGACACTTGCTCCTTGGAAGAAAAGCTATGACCAACCTATATAGCATATTAAAAAGCAGAGACATTACTTTGTCAACAAAGGTCCATCTAATCAAAGCTATGTTTTTTTCCCAGTAGTCATGTCTGGATGTGAGAGTTGGGACCTTCAGAAAACTGAGGACCAAAGAACTGATGATTTTGAACTGTGGTGTTGGAGAAGACTCTTGAGAGTCCCTTGGACTGCAAGGAGATTCAACTAGCCCATCCTAAAGGAGATCAGTCCTGGGTGTTCTTTGGAAGGAATGATGCTAAAGCTGAAACTCCAGTACTTTGGCCATATCATGTGAAGAGTTGACTCATTGGAAAAGACTCTGATGCTGGAAGGGATTGGAGGCAGGAAGAGAAGGGGATGACAGAGGATGAGATGGCTGAATGGCATCTCTGACTCGATGGATGTGAGTCTGAGTGAACTCGATGGACAAAGAGGCCTGGTGTGCTACAATTCATGGGGTCTCAGAGTTGGACACAACTGAGTGACTGAACTGAACTGAACTTCCCTCATAGCTTAGTTGGTAAAGAGTCTGCCTGCAACGCAGAAAACCCGGGTTTGATTCCTGGGTTGGGAAGATCCCCTAAAAGTGGAAATGACAACCCACTCCAGTATTCTTGCCTGGAGAATCCCATGGGCAGAGGAGCCTGGCAGGCTACGGTCCATGGAGTCATAAGAGTAGGACACAACTTAGCAACTAAACCACCACTAGGCTTGATAAAGGAAAGATTTTACTTTTAATGTAATGATTGATTTGACTATGTTTAATTATCTTTTTGCTGTCCATTGTCTTATTTGTTTCATCTGTTCTTTTCTTTTTTCTATTTTTCAACCTCTTTCTGATTAAGAGAACTTTTATGATTCCACATTATTAATTTTGTTGGCTTATTACCTGTAACTGTTTTATTATTTTAGTGGTTATATTATGATTCATTGTCTATAACTTTAACAAATCACAGTATACATTCCAGTCAGATCAGATTAGATCAGTCACTCAGTCGTGTCTGACTCTTTGCGACCCCATGAACTGCAGCATGCCAGGCCTCCCTGTCCATCACCAGCTCCCGGAGGTCACTCAGACTCGCATCCATCGAGTCAGTGATGCCATCCAGCCATCTCATCCTCTGTTGTCCCCTTCTCCTCCTGCCCTCAATCCCTCCCAGCATCAGAGTCTTCTCCAATGAGTCATCTCTTCGCATGAGGTGGCCAAAATACTGGAGTTTCAGCTTTAGCATCATTCCTTCCAAAGAAATCCCAGGGCTGATCTCCTTCAGAATGGACCGGTTGGATCTCCTTGCAGTCCAAGGGACTCTCAAGAGTCTTCTCCAACATCACAGTTCAAAAGCATCAATTCTTTGGCGCTCAGCCTTCTTCACAGTCCAGCTCTCGCATCCATACATGACCACAGGAAAGACCATAGCCTTGACTAGGTGAACCTTTGTTGGCAAAGTAATGTCTCTGCTTTTGAATATGCTATCTAGGTTGGTCATAACTTTCCTTCCAAGGAGTAAGCGTCTTTTAATTTCATGGCTGCAGTCACCATCTGCAGTGATTTTGGAGCCCAGAAAAATAAAGTCTGACACTGTTTCCACTGTTTATCCATCTATTTCCCATGTAGTGATGGGACCAGATGCCATGATCTTCCAGTAGTTTTATATAATTTCATGTATGAGGTAATGAGCTTACAAGAGTACACTTTAATTTCTCCTCCCCCAACCTTAGTATTCTTGTCACACATTTTACATATATTTATGTTATAAACTCCATATTACACTGTTATTTTTATTGTTTGCATAATCAATTACCTTTAAACTGATTTAAATGATATTGAAAAGGTACATTTTTGCTTTGTATAGGTTCATATTTCTCTCTGATATCATTTTTCTTCTATAAGGCAATGGCACCCCACTCCAGTATGGATGGAGGAGCCTGGTAGGCTGCAGTCCATGGGGTCGTTAAAAGTCGGACATGACTAAGCGACTTCACTTTCACTTTTCCCTTTCATGCATTAGAGAAGGAAATGGCAACCCACTCCAGTGTTCTTGCCTGGAGAATCCCAGGGACGGGGGAGCCTGACGGGGGACCCTGCCGTCTATGGGGTCGCACAGAGTCGGACACAACTGACGTGACTTAGCAGCAGCAGAAGCACTTTAATATTTCTCATAGATTTACTGGTAATTAATTCTTACAGCTTTTTTATATATAAAAAATCTTCACTTCACCTTTATTTTTGAAAGGTATTTTTACTGAGCATTGCATTGTTGCAAGCTCAGGGTCACAATGGTAACCACAGTTTGCAGTATAAAAGGCATACATGGAACAGATTTTTCTGCAATAAACCTATGTGTTTCATTTTTTCTACTATTCTTCATTTTATTATGTTTTATTCTAATGTTTCTTATAGTACGAACGAAAAGGAAGACTATTTTTAAAGGCAGAGTATATTTTCGTTCAGTTCAGCTCAGTCATGTCGGACTCTTTGAGACTACATGGACTGCAGCATGCCAGGCCTCCCTGTCCATCACTAACTCCTGGAGCCTACCCAAACTCAAGTCTATTGAGTCGGTGATGCCATCCAACCATCTCATTTTCCGTTGTTCCCTTCTCCTCCCATCCTCAATCTTTCCCAGCATCAGGGTCTTTTCAAATGAGTCAGCTCTTCTCATCAGGTGGCCAAAGTATTGGAGTTTCAGTTTCAACATCAGTCCTTCCAATGAACACTCAGGACTGATCTCCTTTAGGATGGACTGGTTGGATCTCTTTACAGTCCAAGAGACTCTCAAGAGTCTTCTCCAACATCACAATTCAAAAGCATCAATTATTCAGTGCTCAGCTTTCTTTATAGTCCAATTTTCACATCCATGCGTGACTAGTGGAAAAACCATAGCCTTGGCTAGATGGAGAGTATATTTAGTCATTTCCAAATAATTTCTTAGATTAAAAGTTTCCATCAACTTTCAAAATGTATATATGAAGATAGTATATCATTGACATAATGATCTACATATAAATCAATGAAACATAATTGAGAGTTCAGAAATAAGCTCATATACTTATGGTCAATTGATGTTAAACAAAGGTATTAAGACAACTCAGTGGGGATAAAAACACTTTTTCAATAAATAGTACTGAGAAAACAGAATGTCCAAATTTAAAAAGATGAACTTTGTCCTTATCTCCATATAGAAAAAAATTCTGTATACACCAGATAGAAAAATTAACTAAAAATGGATCTGAAATTGAAATGTAAGAACTGAAATTATACATATTTTAGAATAAAACATAATAAAAATAAGACTTTGGATCAGACAAAAACTTCTTAGATATGATACCAAAAGCATGAGAAATTAAAGAAAAAATTGCTAAATTAGACATCATCAAAATCAAAAGCTGGTACTTCAAAAGTAAGGAAGTTTTGCTGTTTTTAATCTGAGGGTTTAAGAAAAACCTCAGATAAAATTATTTTCAAATCACATAACTGATAAAGGACTTAGATAAAGAATATGTAATTAATATTTACAATTCAATAATTATACAAATAACCCAAGAAATAAATGGACAAAAGACTTAAGTAGACATTTCATTAAAGAAGACACAAGAATGACTAATAAATTCATGAAAAGATGTTCAGTGACATCATTAGTCATTAGAGAGTTACTAGGCAAAAACATGATGATATATCATTACACCCATTAAAAAGCCTACAATCAATAAGAAAGATGATAATTATTGGCAAGGATGTGAAAAAATGGAAACCGTCTTAAATTACTGATGAAAATATAAAATAGTGCAGCTAATTTGAAAGCAGTTGGGCCATTTCTCAAAGTGTTAAACCTACAGTTACCGTATGATCCAGTAATTTCATTCCTAGGCATATGTCCACTCAAAGAGAAGTCAAAATAGTGACCAAAAGGAATCATACACAAATGTTCATAGTAGCATTATTCATAATAGCCCCAAACTGGGAAGAATCCAAATAGCCAGAAAAATAGAGAAACAAAATGTGGACATCCATCAGATCAGATCAGTCGCTCAGTCGTGTCCGACTCTTTGCGACCCCATGAACCGCAGCACGCCAGGCCTCCCTGTCCATCACCAGCTCCCGGAGGTCACTCAGACTCGCATCCATCGAGTCAGTGATGCCATCCAGCCATCTCATCCTCTGTCGTCCCCTTCTCCTCCTGCCCTCAATCCCTCCCAGCATCAGAGTCTTCTCCAATGAGTGAACTCTTCGCATGAGGTGGCCAAAATACTGGAGTTTCAGCTTTAGCATCATTCCTTCTAAAGAAATTCCAGGATTGATCTCCTTCAGAATGGACTGGTTGGATCTTCTTGCAATCCAAGGGACTCTCAAGAGTCTTCTCCAACACCACAGTTCAAAAGCATCAATTCTTCGGCGCTCAGCCTTCTTCACAGTCCAGCTCTCACATCCATACATGACCACAGGAAAGACCATAGCCTTGACTAGGCGAACCTTTGTGAATATTATCAAGCCGCAGATGGTGACTGCAGCCATGAAATTAAAAGACACTTACTCCTTGGAAGGAAAGTTATGACCAACCTAGATAGCATATTCAAAAGCAGAGACATTACTTTGCCAACAAAGGTCCATCTAGTCAAGGCTATGGTTTTTCCTGTGGTCATGGATGGATGTGAGAGTTGAACTGCGAAGAAAGCTGAACTCCAAAGAATTGATGCTTTTGAACTGTGGTGTTGGAAAAGACTCTTGAGAGCCCCTTGGACTGCAAGGAGATCCAACTAGTTCATTCTGAAGGAGATCAGCCCTGGGATTTCTTTGGAGGGAATGATGCTGAAGCTGAAACTCCAGTACTTTGGCCACCTCACGTGAAGAGTTGACTCACTGGAAAAGACTCTGATGCTGGGAGGGATTGGGGGCAGGAGGAGAAGGGGATGACAGATGATAAGATGGCTGGATGGCATCACTGACTCGATGGACGTGAGTCTGAGTGAACTCTGGGAGTTGGTGATGGACAAGGAGGCTTGGCGTGCTGCGATTCATGGGGTCGCAAAGAGTCGGACATGACTGAGCAACTGAACTGAACTGAACTGATACGCTATTACATGCTGCTGCTAAGTAGCTTCAGTCATGTCCGACTCTGTCCAACCACATAGACGGCAGCCCACCAGGCTCCTCCATCCCTGGGATTCTCCAGGCAAGAATACTGGAGTGGGTTGCCATTTCCTTCTCCAATGCATGCATGTGTGCTAAGTCACTTCAGTCATGACGGACTCTGTGCGACCCTATGGACCACAGCCCACCAGGCTCCTCTGTCCACAGGATTCTCTAGGCAAGAATACTGGAATGGGTTGCCATTTCCTTTTCTGCTATCACATGAATGAACCTCAAAAACATTATATTAATTGCAAGAAGCCAGACATAAAAGCCATGTATTGTATGATTCCATTTTTATGACGTGTATAGAAAAGTTAAATCTATGGAGACAGAAAGTGAGTTAGTGGTTATCTAAGGCTGAAGGTAGGAATAGGGATGAACCATCAATGGATACAGGGGACCTTATTGGGGTGATAAAATGTTTAAAATGTGTTATAGTGATGGCTTCACAGTTCAGTCAATTTACTAGAAATCATTGAATTATAAACTTGAAGTAAGTGAATTTTATGATATGTAAATGATACATTTCAGAAGAGTTAATTAAAGACTTCAACATGTATCATTAAGGAGAGACACTTCAGTTGGGAACACTTGGACTTGCCAGCCTGGTCCACAACAGACAAACCAGGAGGATGGCACCCTTCCAGAATAGACCTGAGTGCTTCCGTGTATGGGGTCGCACAGAGTCGGACACGACTGACACGACTTAGCAGCAGCAGCAGCCAGGTCTATTCCTGATATAGGAGCAGTTCTGACAATCCAGCAGTGTTGGTTTAGTGGGGTTCTGTTATTTGTGAACCACCACGTTTCTGAAGCATCATATGACATCTGTATAAACAAACTCCCCCAAACCAGTCAGATCAATATACGGGTAAGAGTCCCCCCACGGCCAAGAATGGATAATCAATATGTCAGACCACATTTATCTCAAGTGAGTAAAATCAGAGTGACTTGAAAGTAATGAATGATTATACTTGAGTACTAGAGCTTGTCTGCTTGAGGTTATTTTGATGATGTTTCAAATATTTATGGAAACAGGGAATCTTTCTTTTCTTAGCTTAAATTTGAGTAACGACATTTTTGGTAGCATCCCAAGGAACTCCGTGCCATCAGGTTGTTCTTGATACTTTGTAAGGACACTAGGCACATACAGACTTTTGGTGAGGTCAAAACTAAAATGTGTGAGACAGTCCAGGAACATATCAAAATAAAACATTATATAATTTTCCTTGAAAAAATAAAACACCTTATTCGTGTGATAATTTGTTCTCTCCACTATAGTCACCAGCATCTGATTGTTATTGCTGTTGTAAAAAAAAAAAAAAACAGGGCTTAAAATATTATAATGGGGCTTCCCAGGTGGTGCATCTCCAATGCAGGAGAAACAGGAGACACAAGTTCAACCGCTGAGTAGGAAAGATACCCTGGAGAAGGAAATGGCAACTTTGAATTTATGCCTTGCTTATAGTCTTAGAGGACTATATTGTGAGGTGTAATAAAAGGGACTGGGTCATATTCATCTTTGTATCCCAAGTACTTGACTAAAGATTTGAACATAGTAAATGCTCAGCACATATTTGGTAAATGGTAACTAAATTCTTTGCCAACAAAGGTCCGTCTAGTCAAGGCTATGGTTTTTCCAGTGGTCATGTATAGATGTGAGAGTTGGACTATAAAGAAAGCTGAGCACCAAAGAATTGATGCTTTTGAACTGTGGTGCTGGAGAAGATTCTTGAGAGTCCCTTGGACTGCAAGGAGATCCAACCAGTCCATCCTAAAGGAGATCATTCTGGGTGTTCATTGGAAGGACTGATGTTGAAGCTGAGACTCCAATACTTTGGCCACCTGATGGGAAGAGCTGACTTATTTGAAAAGACCCTGATGCTGGGAAAGATTGAGGGCAGGAGGAGAAGGGGATGACAGAAGATGAGATGGTTGGATGGCATCACTGACTCGATGGACATGGGTTTGGGTGGACTGTGGGAGTTGGTGATGGACAGGGAGGCCTGGTGTGCTGCAATTCATGGGTCACAAAGAATTGGACACGACTGAGCAATCGAACTGAACAGAACTAAGTGACTTAGTCCTATTCCTTGATCAATTCTCTGCCATAATTATCAACAGCATTTATTTCTTCATTCACTCATTCATTGAACAATATTCACCAGGTACCTACTCTCAGTTCCCCAATCCTTCCTTCTCCCCATCACGTACTCTCAGCCCTCAACAGCCCCTAATCTGTTTCCTGTCTCTACAGACTGGCCTAGTCTGAACTTTCATGTTAATGGAATCACATAAAATGTCTTTTGTGTCTGATTCTTCTCATCTAGCCCAGTGTTTTTGAGGGTCATTCATGTTGTAGCATGCATAAGCACTCCATTTCTTCTCCCTGCCAAATAGTATTTGATGGATAGATTTACTAATTTTGATTTATTTATTCATCAGTTGATGGACATTTGGGTTGTTTACACTTTGTGGCTGTAATGAATAAGGCTGCTATGAATATTTGTGTGCAAATTCTGTGTAAACATACCCTTTCACTTTCCTTGAATAGGTACCTAAAATGGAATTGCTGGGCTATATGGTTACTCTAGGTTTAACATTTTGAGAAATCATCCAATTGTTTTCCAAATAAATGTTCTATTTAACATTCTCAGGAGTAATGTATGAGGGTTCTAATTTCTCCATCCCTGTGCCAACACTTGTTATTGTCTGTCTTTTTAATTTAAACACTTTTTAAAGGAAGATTAATTAAATGATGAAAACAATGCATTTCAAGTACATACATTTTGAATATATATAGAATTAGATACAAACAGATAGATATTAACTTTGCCAAATACATTTATCACCTGTTAATGTTGTGGGGCGTATTTTTGTATTTTTTTCTTAAGAAGCATTTCAAAAATCCTGATTGTGATAACACTGAATGTCCAGCTTTTATCAAATGTGAATTTAAAGAAGGGACTGTATGATCAAAAAAAGAGATATATTACAGCAAACATTACTTACTACTTATGCATGAAGCTGGAGACCCCCTGGAGAAGGGAATGGCTATTCACTCTAGTATTCTTGCCTGGAAATCACATGGACAGAGGAGCCTGGTGGGCTACAGTCCATGGGGTCGGAAAGAGTTGGACACAACTGAGTGACTATCAACAACAATAAAAATTGTAAGCATGTTTTATGGTATAAATTAAACTTAGAGTAAAGAAAACCATAGAATATTTGATGGTCTCTACAGAGACCACCCTGATTGGAACTGAGGGATGAAGACAGAACTATAACTTATTGTGATTGACTTTTGTAACTGCAATGTCCAACACAAATTGAATTGTCAACTGAATTGATAAGTTTTAAAAGGTCATCGTATTCATCAGTGATCATGTTTTATTTTAACTTTGTTCTGTTTATTCTTTGATATATCTCTCAAGTAGTTTCCTTGGACACTATTCTAGATCACTTCAATTTTTGAACAAGATCCCCATCAAGTGATTGATCACTCTAAAATAGTGAAAACAAGCAAAGAAACAGAGAAACAGATTGTTCCTGCCTTATCTGTAAGGCTGGGTCTCCAGTGTGGATCACATTGGTATATCCTGATTCACATTGCAAAATCATATCTACTTTTTGGGTTTAATCAGGATCATATTTAAATCTCTTTAAGTACTGCTCCCTTCCAAATGCTTCTTCCCAGATGTACTGCATTATTAATGGAATGGAATTAAATATAGGGGTTTTAAAATGAACCTGCTTCCAAATATATTAGACTTCATCTTCCTACTTGGACAGTCTTTCTTTCATGATATTGCTGTTTTTCACACGTCCTTTTGCCCCTCTTCTTTATCTTCTCTTTTTTTCATGTTATCTACCCAATTATTACCTCTTAAAACTTAAGTGGTACTCTGTTTTTGTTGCTTTTAGTATTTCCAGTTAAGACCTAAGATGTGTCTAATACTGTGTCCCTGGACGACTCCTTCTAAATGGATAAACTGCTATAAATTATGATCACAGATTCTCCTCTGTCCTTTTTCTTTTCTTTTTTTCTGAGCAAGGCACAGAAAAGTCACATTTCAAACCACTGTCATTATTCATTTCCCAGCTATTCTGAATTATTTTCCCTGCCAATACAATCTATCAAATTTTTTCTCTAATTAGGAGCTTTTCCTTTGTGTGTTGATGAACCTCAGAGGGAAGGGGACCCTGATGCCACAGGCACTCCAGGTGTTTGTGCATGGGAGTGGAATGTAGTAAAGGAGAAAGAAGAAACAAAATCAAATGGCAGATGAAAAACTCTAATACACAAATCAGCATGAGCTTACTCTTTAGCCGAAATGATTTGTTCTAGGAACGAACTTACCAGGTCAGTCAAGTAATTTGTTCAACAAAAGTTTCTGGAATGAATTTTAAGGAAAACGAAATCACGGGGTATTATCTTTAAACTACCATGTTCTGGGATTCTTCATCGTCATTATCAAAAAAACTGTCAAAGAAGACAACAGAATTCCTTACAGACTCTGTCTTTTGCCCTCTAGGATTTTAAATCTAAGAATCCTTTTAGAACAACCATCACTTTTTCTTTATTCACTCAGATGTCTATCCCTTCTTCTTTTAATCTTGAGCAAAATATTGCACATTGAAATACAGTAAGCCTCACTGTGACAGTAATCTGTGTTACCTGGGTCATTTTTCCTGATATATCTTCTCATGGGTCAAAAATATTGAGTAGCAAAAACTGCATAGCTCCCAAAGGATTCATGTTTCACTTTCAACAATATCTGAAAGGGGTCTCCAACTTGAGAAACTGACCAAGGAAGATGCTGAGAAGACACTGAACCCCCATTCTGTAAGTGCAAACTACATGGAAACCAGTGAAAAATAGCTAAGGAGTATCTTGGGCTTGCTACATGTAGGCACCCTGCTAATTGAGCTTTATATGATAGCTTTATGACTCAGCGGTTAAAGCGTCTGCCTGGAATGCGGGAGACCTGGGTTCGATCCCTGGGTTGGGAAGATTCCCCTGGAGAAGGAAATGGCAACCCACTCCAGTACTCTTGCCTGGAGAATCCCATGGACGGAGGAGCCTGGTAGGCTACAGTCAATGGGGTCGCAAAGAGTCAGACACGACTGAGCGACTTCACTTCACTCACACTTAATCCTCACAACAGTCCTATAGGTTAAGTATTATCATCCCCGTCTAGCAGTGGGTAAAGAAAACTGAGTCTTAAGTAACAAACCCAAGGTTGGAAGGCTGGTGCTACTGGACCCAGTGGGTAAAGACTCAGGGGTGGTGCTAAATACCCTACACTGCATAAGACAGGCCCCACAACAAAGAACTATTCATCCCAAACTGTCAATAATGCTGAAGTTGAGAGACCTGTTCTTAGACACCGAATTTTAGTTAACCTTAGAAAGGATGAGGAACCTGATAATAGCAGTTTTGCTAGTAAACTTTTAGTCATTACACAGAAATAGGATAATTCAGATTCAGGTTGCCCAGATGTTTTCTTCAGACTGCTCCAGTGTGTTCTGTGAGGTCTGTTTCTTGTTTCTGGAAGCATATTACTGGATTTTGGTTTCTCTCAGGCAGCTGCTCAATGTGCAAGCTTTGAAAGTAAAACCTTTTATCACGTATTCCAGTGACAGGTTTGACTTTCTTCCAGTGTGTTCTGCAAAATACTGCAGCGCTCTCTCTACCCTGAGTTTATCAAGCCTAGGATCTTTCTAGTGGCTATTTTTTTTCTTTCTTTTTTTTGTATTTTTTTTTTTTAACTGGAGGATAATTGCTTTACAATATTGTGTTGGTTTCTACCATACACCAACATGAATTAGCCACAAGTATACATATATCCTCTCCCTCCTGAAACCCTCTCCTATCTCCCTTCCTGTCCCATCCCTCTAGGTAGTCAAAGAGCACTGGGTTAAGCTGCCTGTGTCACATAACAAATCCCCACTTGCTATCCCTTTCACATATAGTAATATATATGTTTCCATGCTATTCACTCAATTCATCCCACCTCTCCTTCCCCCTCTGTGTCCACAGGTCTGTTCTCCATGTCTGCATCTCCATTGCTGCTCTGCAAATAGGTTCAACAGTACCATCTTTCTAGATTCCATATGCATGTGTTAATATACAATATTTGTCTTTCTCTTTCTGACTTACTTCACTCTGTATAATAGGCTCTAGGTTCATCTACCTCATTAGGACTGACTCAAATGCATTCTTCTTTATAGCTAAGTAATATTGCATAATATGGAAATTACTTTAAAAACTAGGAGTAGAACTATCACATGACCCAACAATCCCACTACTGGGCATATACCCTGAGCCAACCATAGTCGAAAGAGGCTCAAATACCCAAACTTTTGTTGCAGCACTTTTTACAATAGCTAGGATACAGTGGCTATTTTATGTTTGCTTGTTCTGAGCCATTGGGTGGTGGGTAGCTGTAAAATCACTTGAAGAGAATATTTTCCCAGCATAGTGTCTGTACTTAAAACCTATCTTGCATTTGGGCAATGCTATCTTACAAACAGCCTCCAGATGAACAACCTGGGACAACACTGTGAAATCTTGTCTCAGTTTCATTTGTGCCAGCCTTATAGGCCATCAGTAATATGATCCTTCCCCCACGACACATCTCTTAATAGAGCTGTCCATAGACAACAAATCAGTATTACAGACTTGGAAGATTATTTCAATATGACTTAGAAAAGGCATGACAGTGTGATCTGAGTCACTATACATCTTTCTATACTTTGCCTACTGGAGTGGAAACTCCTTGAGAGTAGGAACTGAAGTTTCTGAAGGTCCTGTGCAGACTTAAATATAGTAGAGCTCTAGGAGCATTTAATAATAACAGTATTTCCATCACACAATTATCAAATATTTCTTTCTGATTATTTTTATAACAGTTTGGGGCATTTAGATAAAAGAAATATGATGATAGCTTGGAGGGGATTCAGAATGAAACAATAAAAATGAGTGAATGGTTAGGGGCAAGAGGGAATCAGTTATGTTCTGGCTAAACAAGAATGGAAGAAAGAAAGGCCAGTGAAAAATGAAAGGCATGTGTGCCAAGCAGCAAATTGCTTAGCTGTTGATAGGTTATTGAATAGACAGCTACCACCTCTGGAGCCATATATTTTGGGATTAACTGAGCTTTCTTTTGCCCTCTCTACAGTTGAATTCCCTTGCCCCAATTCTAATTTAATTGCTCCACAAGGAATCGTTCTCTGAAGTTAGTAGGAGTCAAGGCATTACCCAAGATTTTGTGAGGATACACTTCTTTACTGTTTTTGAAAGACTTGACATCACTCCAAAGCTAGTGAAAATAATTTTTTTCTAATAAGAATTTCAGTTCTCTCACTCATTCCCATGGAATCTTGAAGGGATTGTAGACCATGTGATATAAACATGGAGAATGTGGTCAAGAAGAGAAAAGGTACCATGTCAGTAACTATCTTGGAGAACAGATAGATAAGACTTGGAGATATGAATTCTACCCTATTGGCCAAGGATCTGCATCTCTGTGTTGATTTGAGCACATCCAAAATACTGTGGAATTCTGAGCTCCATATTATAAAAGGGGTATTGACATCAAAGAAGGAGAACTCGAGTAAAAAGAATTTGAAGATTCAAATAAAGGAAATGTGGATGATTAGGGAGAGGGCAATGGCAGCCCACTCCAGTGCTTTTGCCTGGAAAATCCCATGGAAGCAGGGGCCTGGTGGGCTGCAGTCCACGGGGTTGCTGGGAGTCAGACTTGACTGAGCGACTTCACTTTCACTTTTCACTTTCATGCATTGGAGAAGGAAATGGCAACCCACTCCAGTGTTCTTGCCTGGAGAATCCCAGGGACGGTGGGGCCTGGTAGGCTGCAGTCCATGTGGTCGGGAAGAGTCGGACACGACTGAGTGACTTCACTTTCACTTTCCACTTTCATGCATTGGAGAAGGAAATGGCAACCCACTCCAGTGTTCTTGCCTGGAGAATCCCAGGGATGGGGGAGCCTGGTGGGCTGCCGTCCATGGGGTCGCACAGAGTCGGACACGACTGAAGCAACTTAGCAGCAGTACCAGCAGCAGCCAAAGAAAGGAGAAGGCAATGGCACCCCATTCCAGCACTCTTGCCTGGAGAATCCCACGGATGGAGGAGCCTGGTTGGCTGCAGTCCATGGGGTCGCTAAGAGTCAGACACGACTGAACGACTTCACTTTCACTTTTCACTGTCATGCATTGGAGAAGGCAATGGCAACCCACTCCAGTGTTTTTGGCCTGGAGAATCCTAGGGATGGGGGAAGCTGGTGGGCTGCCGTCGATGGGGTCCAGAGTCGGACATGACTGAAGCGATGCAACAGCAGCAGCAGCCAAAGAAAAACTGATGGAAAAATTATAACCACCTTGAATGCCTTTGTCAGAAGAACAGTCAGACAAAATGGAACTTCGACTCTTTTGTAGAATAAAGAACAGTGGTCAATGGGCAGGAGTTTCAGGAAGATAAATTTCTGATTAACGTAAGGGAGAAATAACCAATAACAGGCAGTACCATAATGGAAAGACAGATTGTAGAGTGGTGGTCATTTGAAGGATCAAGCTGAAACTGAATGATTATCTGTTAGATTTATAAATGATGTCTATGCATAGGTAGAGATGGACTAAAATATCATTAATTTTTTTATTTTTAATTGGAGTATAATTGCTTTACAATGTTATGTTAGTTTCTGCTGTACAACAACATGAATGAGCCATAAGTATACATATATCCCCTCACTCTTGAGCTTTACCCCTGCCCCAAGCCCCTCTAGGTCATCACAGAGCACTGAGCTGAGCTCTCTGTGCTAACAGCAATTTCCCACTAGCTATCTACATTTATACATGGTATATATGTCAATGCTACTCTCTCAGTTCATCCCATCTCTCCTTAACCTGCTGTGTCCACAATTCTATTCTCTACATCTGCATCAATATTCCTGTCTTGCAAATAGGATCATTTGTACCATTTTTCTAGATTCCATAAATATACGGTAATATACGATAGTTAATTCTTTTCTAATGATAAGGTCCTTTAATTGCCTTGAGCAGATTTATTTTGCAATTAAACCTAAATAAATGATTGATAGACATTCATTTGTTGCCTACACACATTTATCCATGTTTTGCTCCTACGGAAATGCATTAGGATTAGTTATATATGGGGGAGCCATATGGGGACATAAATCCTCAGTCTTTATTCTAAAATACTTATTAAATCTCACCACCACACCCATATATACAACTTTTATCTCCACTGTCTCTCTCTTAATTCTGCTTTCATCAATTCTCCCCTGGATTCTTACAATAGCTTCTGAATTAGTTTTCTGCGTATTCTCTCCCTTTCAACCCATCCTCCCCAATACTACCAAACAAATTCAGGGAGATAGTAAAGGACAGAGAAGCCTGGCGTGCTGCAGCTCATGGAGTCGCAGAGAGTTGGACATGACTTGGCGACTGAACAACAGCAACAACAGCAACCAGTATGACAGATTTGGCCCAGTGGGCCCCTTGTTAATACACGCTGGTGGCTTCTATCTGCCCACAGAACACAGCTTCTGAACACAGCACTGGAGGTCCCTGCTCCGGAACCCTGCCTCTCACACCTGCTTATCTACGGCTGTCCTCCCACTGGAAATGTTTCCTCCAGCAGTCATCTGGATCAACTGTAATCTCTGCAGAGGAAATGCTACCCTACATTTTTAAGACTTTGTAAATAATGTTTCAACAGTTTTGAATGCCCTTCTCCAACTCTGTCCACTTTGTCCAACTTTATTTTGTAGTCATTAAACAATGACCTTTTAAAAAACAAGCTTCCTATATAATTACTCTGTTTCATCTCTCCAACCATTTATTTTCAAGACTACCAAACTAAGATGGAAAAGAAGAAATAAACACAGTTATTTAATTGAACTGTGTTTCTATGCAACCTATTTCTTGATAAGTTCTCTTTGATTTCCTGCATTCTTGACTATAAAGTCTAGCACCTATTTTCATCACTGTGTTTTGAACATTTTATTAAAATGTGCTGTTCTCCATGGTAATTATCAGATTTTTTTCATACTTAAGAACTGTGGTAATATAGTATTCTTTCTTATGAAAAACAATTACCAACTCATAAATATTAATCTTATTTTCCTTTTGCCATGTATTATACTTCCAAGAGCCCTGATCAAATGCAGAGTATGCCTTCTGATGTCAGCCTAGTGAAAATGCCTCTGCCTCTAAAATACTAAAAACAGGCTATTTTGCATATACAAAATGGACAGCACACAATTTTATTTACAGTGTGTCCAGTTACACAGCATTCATCATCCTTGATATGTAATTTGTATAATATATTTAACTGGTGGTATGTGCGTGCTCAGTTGTGTCTGATTCTTTGCAAGTCCATGGACTGTAACCCACCAGGCTCCTTTGTTAATGGAATTTTCCAAGCAAGAAGATTGGAGTGCGTTGCAATTTCCTATTCCAGGGAATCTTCCTGACCCAGAGATTGAACCCATGTCTCCTGAGTTGACAGGCAGATTCTTTACCACTGTGCCACCTGGAAAGCCCTTATACATTTCAAGTACATTTTAAATACAAACCTTTGCATAGCGCACATTTAAAAATGGATTTGGCATGCTTTATGTAAAAGCACATACAGGTTTCATACTTTTTGGTAACCTACCATAAAAGAAATTCCATAAAGATGAATTTAGTCTGATAACTGGAACGCCCAATAGTACATAATCATAATCCAAGCTTTAATGCAATACTGTTTAGGAATTGAGTTGGCACCAGGGAGACTAAGTCTTCAGTCAATATTTGAAAATTAGAGCTGTTGTGTGAAATGAAGTGCTAACCTGGAGAGCTGCCAGATGCTGAAAGCCCGCCTGCAGGAGCCATAGCTGAGAAAATAGAGTTTCCAAAAGAAGCCAATCAGAGGATCCGGAGGAAAGCTTGTCTCGTTATCATGTCATGGAAAGGCTTTGTGTCTGAACGCAATCCTTTTCTTGCTGTCTTTCCCTTTCTGTCCATACATTCTTTAGCCCAGAGTTCCTGTTTCCCTGAGTGAATTTATGATTTACTGTGAGCAGCTCTTAGGATCCAAGAAAGAAAAGAAAGATACGATTGGTTTTTAGACAGTAGTGGCCGGGGACTTGGTTTTTCTCTGTTAAGTGCCACTTCATTGTACAAGATGCAGAAACAAAACAAACCGAAAGTGTAAAAACCAAGTCTGTTTTAGAGTCGGTAGAGCCTGAGACTAACGATGTGACCAAAACTAAAGATTCACATGAAAATATTGAACACACTTTCCAAAGGAAGCACATGGGTATTGTGCACGTGCACTTTCTTTCCCCTCCAGAAGAAGTCTTCATCTCCTTTTCCTCTTAAGTACCTTTGTACTTAAACACTGAAGTACCACAGATCATACGTCTTCTTGGGGAAGGAGATCAGAGATGAGACACTGATATTGTCTCAATCTCAGTTCAGCAAGGAAAACAGCCCGTGCTTGGTAATTCAGTAGTGAAAGTGAAGTTGCTCAGTCGTGTTCAACTCTTCGCAACCCCATGGACTGTAACTGCCAGGCTCCTCCATCCATGGGATTTTCCAGGCAAAATTACTGGAGTGGGTTGCCATTTCCTTCTCCTGGGATTAGAGACGGAAATGTTGGAGGAATCAAACAGCAACTCAGAGATCAACAGCAGCAAAAAGCAGCTACAACCCCAAAGGCTGAAAGATATGGGGACAAGATCTTAGAGAGTGGCCTTTGCAGTGGAAATTTAAAATGAGACTTCCCTGAAGCAGGGACCATGGAAGGAGATGCTTTTTGACAGGAAATGAATACCTGGGGAGACACAATCCCTGTCAGGTGCTAGACAGGGGTTGGGAAGGTAACCAAAGAGAAGTTTCCCTTCTTTTACCCTCCATTCTCCTTCCAATGCCTCCCACTGGCCAAACTTGGCTGGAAGCCAAGGGCAAGGAATCCTGGAAATGTATTTTTTGGGTTCGGTCCCTTAAAATGCAGAACAGAACTGCAAAGGTGGGGAAACAGAGCTGAGAACAAACTGGCAAATCACTGCCAAAGTTGAAAACCCAATCAGAATAAATTCTTATAAATGGGTAGGATGGCAAGAATTTGACTTACAGTTTTCTTTCCCTAACACTGCCTTTTGATGTAGAAAGTTTAATCTCACAGAGAAAGACTAAGACACAGGGATAGGCAATACAGAGTTAACCTGCCTCCCTATGACAATCTTCTGGCCATGATGAGTTCCTGAACTCCTAAATCAGCCTTCCAGGCAAGTTTTGAACAAAATTCACAATGTACTGTGTGAGATGGAGTGGATGGTAGGGAGGGAATTCAGGATTCCATGGGGGAGTCAGTCAACATAAGCTCAAAAATGAAATGTCAAATTATGCAAGACTTCACAAAATGAAGTGTTCCATTCTACTTTCTAGAATAAGGGCTTAAAGAACAAACAAACAAAAAAAGAAATTCCCAGAAAAGAAGAAAGCAAGACTGCATAGGAGAGATCTCATACAGGAGAAGTTTTCTGAGCTGTATTAAAGAAGCACATTAAATTAATATAAGAGGAGAATAAAATGTTAGATGTTCTAGGTAAACTTTAAAAAAGTAAAGGCAGGAATGAAGCTGGTCTTTTCTTGAGTCAATGTGGTAGTCATCCTGATTAGAAAAGAGGATATGAACTTGGGAGCCTGGCAGGTAGAGGTAATTGAATATTTGCATGGAGTTAGAGGATTAGTAGAAAGACTAAAATATCACATAAGTTAGCAGCTTTTTTTTTTAATGGTTTTGCTTCTCCCAAACACAAACATCAGTAACAGTGGCTATGACTCAGAGATGGGAAGACAAGTGGTATTTAGTTCAGTTCAGTTGCTCAGTCGTGTCCGACTCTTTGCGACCCCATCGCAGCACGCCAGGCCTCCCTGTCCATCACCACCTCCCGGAGTTCACTCAAACTCATGTCCATCGAGTTGGTGATGGCAAGTGGTATTACTACCACATTTTCCCCCACCCTTCTCTCCCACATAGAGAATCATGGATCTAAGGCATCTTCCTGAACAATCAACTTCATTTTTTCCCAAAATATGTGTCATACTGACCTTAAGAAGCTTTAAAATAGATAACCAACTACCACATACTGTATAACACAGGGAACTCTGTTCAATATTCTGTAATAACCTAACTGGGAAAATAATTTGAAAAAGAATAAATACATGTATATATAAAACTGAATCACTCTGTTGTACACCTGAAACTAAAACAACATTGTTAATCAAATATGGTCCAATATAAAATAAAAATTAAGAAAAAGAGATGCTTTGCAGAATTGATGGATGAGTAGATAAAGCAAGTACAGGAAAGTAATCACTTTTTCAACTTTATGTGTGAAATTTTTCATAATAAAATTTGGGCTAAAACAAGCACAGGAGAGAAATACTCTGTTTCTTCATTGGAAAAATATCAGTTAAGAAATTCTTCCTATAATCTCCTTATGGCACTTTAAATGTGTTCCTCTTTCCCTTAGCCATTCTTCAACCCTATGGTGAATTTTCCTATCGTAATTGACTATATCTATACATATTTGTGTGGGTCTTGCCTCCATAGTTAGTGAACAGTTTCTGTAAGAAGAACAGGGGTGGCTTTTACTTATATTTACTTTCTGAGTGGTTAGCAATACTCTCTACTTTTTCTTTAATGTCTTGCTCCTGCTGCTACTGATAAGTCGCTTCAGTCATGTCTGACTCTGTGTGACCCCATGGACTGCAGCCTACCTACCACGCTTCTCCGTCCCTGGGATTCTCCAGGCAAGAACACTGGAGTGGGTTGCCATTTCCTTCTCCATTGCATGAAAGTGGAAAGTGAAAGTGAAGTCGCTCAGTCATGTCCAACTCTTAGCGACCCCATGTACTGCAGCCTACCAGGTTCCTCCATCCATGGGGTTTTCCCGGCAACAGTACTGGAGTGGGGTGCCATTGCCTTTTCCCCTTTAATGTCTTATGAGACCCCAAATTATTAAATTGCTGATATAGGGAAAGAATTTTTAATTCATCGGATATGTACATTAAAAAATTTTCCCTTAATAATCAATATATTTGATAATAATTTAAATGACATTTTAGCTCCTGTGGACTACATTTTTTTCACTATTTTTTATTCCTGTATATTATTTACTATATGGTAATGGCAGTAGACAGAGTTTGCCTGTTTCTATTAAATATTTCAATTTATCCTATGAACATGAGTTTCATTTTTAGGATGGAAAGCATTCTTTTTACTATAGTACAAGAACAGGTACAGTAAGTCTGAAATGAAAATGGTATATTTTATGAATAGGTAATAATATCCAAGGGCTTCCCAGGTGGCTCAGTGGCAAAGAATCTGCCTGCCAATGTAGGAGTGGCAAGAGACTTGGGTTTGATCCCTAGTCTTAGGAAGATCCCCTGGAGAAGGAAATGGCTAACTCCTTCCAGTATTCTTGCCTGAAAAATTCCATGGACAGAAGAGCCTGAAATGCTACAGTCCATAGGCTAGCAAAGAATCAGACATGACTGAGCAATTGAGCACAATAATATCCAAAGACAGATATATTACCAAACAACATCAAGATTTAAAAGTTATATAAATAAAATATCCAGTTTCTACCAATGTCCTACTATCTAGAATCATGCGGATTTGACTCTACCTCAAATTTGGCAATCCCATGGACTGATTTAAAATAGATTTCAACTACCTAAGCAGAACATTCAAAGTCAGTTATTCAGCTAGACAGAAAGGAAAGCAAATACTCATTTGAGAAGTCTGACCTCACAGTCAGGCACCAAACAGAAGTACACATTTTCACACTTTTAATTTAGAATATATTGCAAAGGGTGAGGAAAGTTAGACATCATTTAGCTCCATTCAAATTTATAGGCTTCTTACAAATGCTTTGAGTTGATCAACAGGAGAGACTGAACTATTTATCTGTGTATCCACAGTGTCTGTTATATGATAAAATGGGCAAATTTACTTAGTTTGCAAAATAAATTTTCCTGAACTCCAAGCTCTGAGATATTATCCTTTTTCTTCCCACTCAAGGCAACTATGATAAGCAGAATAAAGATCTCCCAAGGTCTATGATTCCCTGGTGGCTCAGCCATAAAGAATCCACCTGCAATGCAGTAGAAGTGGGTTTGATCCCTGGAACAGGAAGATCTCCTGGAGAAGGAAATGGCAATCTTCTCCAGTATTCTTGCCTGGGAAATCCCATGGACAGAGAAGCCTGACTGGCTACAGTCAATGGGGTCTCACAATTTTGGACATGACTGAGTGACTAAACAAAAAACAAAGATGTCTATAGCCTAATCTCCAGAAACTGGAAATTTGCTGTCTTACATGGCAAAAAGGACTTTGCAACGTGATTAAGTTAAGGAATTTGAGATGGAGAGATTATTCTGGATGATCCAGGTGAACTCAATCTATCACAATGGCTTTATAAAAGCAAAAAGTTTAGAGTCAGAGAAGGAGATGTGGTGATGGAAGCAGAGATCAGAGAGAAACACATTTGAAGGTGCAACACTGTTGGCCTTGAAGATGGAGGAAGGGGCTGTGAGCCAAGGAATGTGGGCAACCTCTAGAATATGGAGCAGACAAGAAAACAGACTGTACCTTAGAGCCTCTAGGAGGATGCACCCTACCAACAACTGGCTTTTAGGATCTTTGACTTCTAGAACTGAAGATAAGATGTGTGTCTTTTTTTTTTTTTTTTTTTAAATGGATCGACTTTTATTTTATTTTACTTTTTTTTACAATATTGTATTACTTTTACTATACATCGAGATGGATCCGCCACCAGAATACCCGTGCTCCCCATCCTGAACCCTCCTCCCTCCCCCCTCCCACACCATCCCTCCAGGTCATCCCAGTGCTCCAGTCCCAGGCATCTGTTATCGGGCATCGTACCTGGACTGACTCGTTTCAGATATGATATTATACATATTTCAATGCTATTCTCCCCAATCGTCCCATCCTCTCCCAGTCCCAGAGTCCAAAAGTCTATTCTATACATCAGTGTCTCTTTTGCTGTCTCATAAGCAGGGTGATTGTTACCATCTTTCTAAATTCCATATATATGCGTTAGTATACTGTATTTGTGTTTTTCTTTCTGGCTTACTTCACTCTGTATAATAGGCTCCAGTTCCATCCACCTCAATAGAACTGATTCAAATGTATTCTTTTTAATGGCTGAGTAATACTCCATCGTGTATATGTACCACAGCTTGCTTATCCATTCATCTGTGGATGGGCATCTAGGTTGCTTCCACGTCCTGGCTATTGTAAACAGTGCTGCTATGAACATTGGGGTACACGTGCCTCTTTCAATTCTGGTTTTCTCAGTGTGTATGCCCAGCAGTGGGATTGCTGGGTCATAAGGCAGTTCTATTCCCAGTTTTTTGAGGAATCTCCATACTGTTCTCCATAATGGCTGTACTAGTTTGCATTCCCACCAACAGTGTAAGAGGGTACCCTTCTCTCCGCACCCTCTCCAGCATTTATTGCTTGTGGATTTTTGGATCGCAGCCATTCTGACTTAATTCAAGTTTGTGGTGGCTTTTACAGCATCAACAGGAAATTAACACACCAACCATCTTGAATGTAAAAGACACTTTCTGCATCTGCCCTATCAATCATGGTCACTCTCACTCCACCCCGACCTGTGTTCCTGGCTCTTGTCTTCTCAGCACTGTCTTTACTGGTAACTGATAGTGTTGATGTTGCCAAACCCAGGGATCACTTTTTGGCCCTTTTCTTACTTGGCTTTTGAGAAGCATTTGGCAGGAAACTTCTCCTCACCTGGGTTTTTTATTAATTGAACTCTGGTTTGCAGTGAGATTACTTCCCTCATTTTCCTTCTATTAATAGCAAAGAGATACATTAGGCAGCTTCTCACATGGCTCCCAGTGATCCTCACCTCTTTGTATTAATGTCACATGATATACCCTCTCCTTGAGTGTGTGCTGAACCTAATGACTTGTTTTTGATGAGTAGACATGTCCAAAGTGATGGGATGTTAGTTCTAAAAGTAGTTAAAGAAGACAGTGACTTCCATCTTGCTATAATCTCTTGTCTTCTTGCTCACTTGCTCTCATGCAGCCAGCTGCCATGAAAGCCACTCTATAGAGAGGCCCATTTGGCAAGGAGTTGATGGAGCCCTTTGGTCAACAGTCAGAGAGGAACTGAGGTTCACAATGCAACACTGTGGAGGAACTGAATCCTGCAGGCAAGCATAGAAGTGACTTTGGAATTAGATCCTCTGTCACTTGAGCCTTGAAATGAAACCACAACCCTGAATATACCTGAGATGTTGCCTTGCGAGAAAACTTAAGACAGGTGCACCCAGCTAAGCTGCAATCAGATTCTTAACCCACACAAACTGTGAGATAGTAAATGTTTGCCATTTTAAGTCATTCATTTTGGGGGGTGATTTGTTACACAGCAGTAGATAACTAATACAGGTAGGTCATAAAGAGGATATTCCTAGACATGAGAAAGGCAAAACTCTTGATTATGTAACCAGACCTCAGAGTTAAAAACTAAACTATGAGGTCCCTTAACATTAAAAGTGGTGTATCTTAAGAATCTCAGATCAGAGCACAGTTTAGGGGTCAGAACATGACTCAGGGCTTAACTCACCACTAATTTACTAAGTGTTCTCATTGCCCGCTTCAGTGGCCAAAATCTGTGGACTTTTACCATTATGCTCAGCTGGTAGAGATTCAGTTCTGCTTTTACAGCTCCCTCTGTTTCCAGGCAACCACCTCACCACTCTTCTTTTTCACAGCTTCTGCTTGCACATGATGTTGGCTGCCTCACAGATCCTGCAGCCTGCCGTCTCTCTGTGTTTGTCAACTCCCCACACCTCTTACTAGTCTGCTAGGGTGGCCATATGAAGACTGGTTTAAATAGCAGGTTTATTGTCTCACTGATCTAAAGGCTAAAAGTCTGAGATCAAGGTATCTACAGAGTTAATTCCTTGTGAGGGCTGTGAGACAGAATCCATTCCACACCTCTCCCCTAACCTTCTGGTGGTTTTCTTACAATCTTTCATGTTCCTGACTTTCTAGAAGCATAACCTTGATGTCTGCCTTCATCTTAACATAGGGTCTGTATCTAAATTTCCCCATCTTATAAGGCCACCCATCATATGGGATGGGGTCCTCCTCTAGGATGACCTCATCATAACTAATTATATGGCAATGACTTGATTTCCAAGTAAGGTCACATTCTGAGGGAGTTAGAACTTCAATGTATGAATTTGTGGGGAAGTACAAAATTCAACCCATAACAATACCCATGGCCACCTCTCTCGATATAACCCCTGATTCCTAGAAAAGGGAGTCCTACCAGTCATTCAGTCATTTCTGATCCATTTGAGTAAGGTTCTCACAGCAGGACTTTCTTTCAGAATCTAGGCTGGTCAGGGGGAAAATACGTGGTCCAGAACATGCTCTTCTATGTATCTGGTGATAACCATCTTGGGTGTTTCCTCAGCAGTGAGCTGGGAGAGACAGTCACTTTGAAAGGACCTTCAGGATAAACAGTTGGGAAGTCCCATGTCTCAGTCTCCCATTAAAGTTTCTGGCATTATTATTTCCCAGTTTATTCCCACCCCTCTGGTACTCAGTATTAAGTGATTTGACCTTAGTTCCTTAGGTCTTTGTTCTCAGGTCTAAACTCTTTTTTTTCTTAATATTTTGCTTTTGGTGACTTTATCCAAACCCATGGCTTCAACTGTCACTATAGACTTCCCAATCTATTCCCACAACATAAGCCAGTGGGTTGAGGACATTTATTCAACGTCTTGCCTGACTTCTCTGTCTGGGTGTCGCACAGGTACACTCAACAGGCCTAAGCCTGAATTTGCCAGCTCATGTCCCCAAAAATATGCCTCTCTGGCACTCACCTTATTTTGGTATCCTTAGCCTCTCAAGAGAGAATACTGGCAGTGCCTTCTTCTCATCAGGCTCCCTGACATCTTTAACCAGCTACCAAGGTCTGTGACTGCTTCTCTCTAAATACTTCTCATATTTTTTCCCTCATCACCATTCCCACTGTTGACACCTAAGTTCTGGGCATCCTTACTTCCTTTTTGTTGCTATTAAATCTCAGTGCAGCTCTTAGAACATTATTTTTTAAAGTACAAAAGTTATCTCATTATTTCCCTGTATAAAATCATTTCATAATACTTGACAGATTAGGGTTAAATTTGAAACATTAAAAAATACCCAGTTTCTAAGACTCTGCCTACTTATTGAGCCCTTCATCTCCTGACTGCATGCTAGGAATATTCCCTGCAAGACATTAATAAATAGACCATATCAAAACAATTTTGTGATCAAACGTGATGTAGTCTTGTCCATCCTCAACACCCCAACCATGAATTTTATTTAGACTTATATTTGCACTTACATTAGCCTTTTTTTTACATCCCTACCAAATCTTGTAGGTCATATTATCAGAGTCCTTCTACATTGTGCTATAATAATCAATTTACTTGATTTGTCTATTTATTAGAAAATAAATACCTTGAAGGCAGAATTTATTTTGCTTTATGACCTCAGAGCCTAGTGATGTGCTCAATAATTTATTGTTAAGTGAATGTATAAATATGTTAGATGCTGTAGTGAACACACAGCAATTTTCCCATTAAAGAATCACATTGAAGCAAACACATGATTTTATAAATAACAGTGGAAACAGTGGCTAATTTTATTTTTGCGGGCTCCAAAATCACTGCAGATGGTGACTGCAGCCATGAAATTAAAAGATGCTTACTCCTTAGAAGGAAAGTTATGACCAACCTAGATAGCATGTTAAAAAGCAGAGACATTGCTTTGCCAACAAAGGTCTGTCTAGTCAAGGCTATGGTTTTTCCAGTGGTCATGTATAGACATGAAAGCTGGACTATAAAGAAAGCTGAGTGCCGAAGAATTGATGCTTTTGAACTGTGGTGTTGGAGAAGACTCTTGAGAGTCCCTTGGACTGCAAGGAGATCCAACCAGTCCATCCTAAAGGAGATCAGTCCTGAGTGTTCATTGGAAGGACTGATGTTGAAGCTGAAACTCCAATACTTGGCCCACCTGATGTGAAGAGCTGACTCATTTGAAAAGACCCTGATGCTGGGAATGATTGAAGGCAGGAGGAGAAGGGGATGACAGAGGATGGGGTGTTTGGATGGCATCACCAACTCAATGGACATGAGTTTGAGTAAACTCCGGGAGTTGGTGATGGACAGGGAGGCTTGGCGCACTGCAGTCCATGGGGTCACAAAGAGTTGTACATGACTGAGCAACTCAACTGAATAGATAGATCTGAAGTAGATATCTGTTACTCATAAATTGCAAGGCTCTGAGGTAGGGAGAGATATATCTTGATGGAGCTGAGGTCTGAAGATGAATTGAAGACACTAGTCAATATGCAAACCAGGTAAGAAATGATGGTTCACAAGTCTATCCCTATGAAAGAGTCATTCCTACATCCTCCTACCAAATGAAACTTTGCTTTCATTTTAAAGAAGTAGCTTTTACAATTTCACACAATAATTTTTCAAGTCTAATCATTTGGTGAGAAAACCCTACAGCCTGAGAAAGACTTAGTGGAAGAGCTTGTTAAGCTTGTTAACAATGGGAAAGACTACTTCCTAAGATAATGAATTCCTCATCACTCAAGAGGCTCAGACAGAAGCTGGATGACCCACTTCAGGGTTATGTTTTAGAAGGTGTTTCCACACTGGATGGAAGGAGAACTAATATTGCATAATGTCAATTCCAAACATGAATTCTACTATTTGATCATTTTTTGTCTAATAGTTATCAATGAAATTCGCCTTTTTCAGATCTCAATGAGAGAAAACAGCTTGGATATAATCATTTTACTCTTTAGAGCCTATATTTGTCAGGCTTCATATCATATGGTACAGAATATACCTATAATTTCCTTTTATCTGTATATTAAATATCTCAAAATTTGTTGACTTTTTTTTCTTCCACCTTTGGCCCTCTTTACTGATTAAAATTAATTTTAGTTCTCTTTACAGTGTGTTTATGTAAGTGCATGCACTGGAGAGAGGGAGAGAGACAGAAGTGTTCTCGTCTCTATGGAGTTGAATAGCAAGAGAGATTTATTTTTATTCCTCTCAAACACTTGGTCAAAAGGGTTATATTTGCAGCAGATTAGGAGGGTTAACAAGGGACTTGAATTTTGAAGTGCCATTCATCTTGAAGTAGCAAGCGCCCCGTCTCCTATAAATGGAATGTCATGTTATTTTTAGATGAGGCTTTTGCCAAGAGGATCCAAGACACAGTGAACAATGTTCCATCTGATTAGCGACCTTACTTAAACATGTGAATGGCTGTGGTTCCTTAACATTATTTACAATAAGTCTGTGGCAAGCCTATTTCCTTAGTGAGGGTACATAATTTAGATCATAAATTTATAAGATGGGGGGAAAGCCATTTGAATAATGCAGTCTCTTGTTTACTAAGAACACAGAAGTTTGAGATGAGAGTTCTACTAGACTTGAGTCAGGTAGGGCATCAAGGTATATTTTCAACCCAAGATCTCTTAAAGGATTCTCACTGACATCTATGTTGCAACATCTCCTACATCCAGATCTGCTCATCCTGAAGTCAGTCCAAAGGCCAGCCATTTAAGCTGATCACCCCCAACACCAATAGACCTAGGATTAAAAAGGAGACACAGAATATTATGTAAGAACAAAATAAGCATTTGCTATTTTGTTAGACCACTTGACTCAAGAAAACCATATTATGGAAAACTACTCCTAAGCAGTCAGTGATTGGGATGCATATGAGTATGTATAAGGGGAATCCATGAGGAAATAGCATTGTATGCCTATAACTCTCTCATTATGAAAGAAGGTTCTGGAAGGTTTGTCTGCTAGACTATAGAAGTTGCACTTGGGGCTAAAAAAAATATGCCTTTGGGTTTTCTTATCTAGATTCTCCTTTACTAAAAAGCTTTTTGTGAAGGGACCATACAATAAACAGTATCATTTTAATGATAATTTTTAAAAACTAGAAAATTTTCAAATCAAATTCCATTTCCTCCTTGGATTCCCATTTTTATCCTCCCAAACTTTCTGATGCTGGGGCTGAAATACAGCTCCTAAATTTAAACAGAGGACTAATTCATACAAATCACTACACTAAGGCATGTACTAGAGGGTTTTTCTTTGAATGGACAATGGTCTCCTCTCCAGAGTGAAGTCCACTGATATCCTTCAGGAAGAAAAAAAATAACCTATTCTTTATCCTACACAAAACTTACAGTCAACTGGGGCTTATTAAATTTAAATGGCAAGCAAAGTGACCTCATGGAGAACAGCCACATACCTAGGTCCACCAGTTCTATCAGAGGATACAAAAGGAATTAGAGAACCCTGAAGTCCCCCACTACTGGCTAGTCCTCCTAATAGCAAACTGCAGGATTGCTAAAATGATGCTCAGTGACTGACTGCATCAGTATCATCTGGGGTATCACAGATTTCTTAGCCCACTCCAATCACACTGAGTCGTTTTTCTAGGTGTGAGGGCCAAGAATCTGTGTAGGTAGCAAGTTACTTGCATAGTCCTTATTCTAAAAAATTTTGGAAAGCACTACCATGGTGGCCAATCTTCGACTAGATCCCTCTTCCATAATAGGGACTGAAACACAATTGAATGAGTGGTTGAATAGGAGTCCAGGTTCCCTAAAACTTTTAAATTTTCCTGAAATTTAGAAGTGTGTGTGTGTGTGTGTGTGTGTGTTTAGCCATGTCCGAACCTTTGCAGCTCCTTGTAGCCCCCCAGGCTCCTCTCTCCATGGAATTTTCCAGGCAAGAATACTGAAGTAGGTTGCCATTTCCTCCTCCAGGGGATCTTCCTGACCCAGGGATCGAACCCACATCAAAACAGTACTCTGCTTTTAATCGGGGAAGGCAATGGCACCCCACCCCAGTACTTTTGCCTGGAAAATCCCATGGATGGAGGAGCCTGGTAGGCTCCAGTCCATGGGGTCGCTAAGAGTCAGACACGACTGAGCGACTTCACTTTCACTTTTCACTTTCATTCATTGGAGAAGGAAATGGCAACCCACTCCAGTATTCTTGCCTGGAGAATCCCAGGGACGGGGGAGCCTGGTGAGCTTCTGTCTATGGGGTCGGACAGAGTCGGACACGACTGAAGCTTTTAATAGACACTCCTAACTGGCCTCTGTACAGATCACCTTGTGATCTCCCAGTTCCAGCAGCCATCTTCTCACATTGGAAACCACTGGGCTACTATGGACAATTACAGCTCCTCAGACCCAACCAGCTACTTAGAATCTAAATTTTTCTTTGTGGCTACTTCCTTTTCCACACAGCAATGGACTTTGCTACACGTTTTATGAGCATGATATTAAGCCAGGGTTTAGCCCTTTTGTTCAATGAGTGTGCCCTCTGCAATTTAGGACCCCAGATCTACTGAAACCAGCAAGTAGCCAGACAGGTTACTCCCAAGAGGAATGTTCATATCTGTTTTCAAATATTAGGCATTAACCTAAGCTTCTTCCCTTGGGAATCATTTCAAAGAGAAAGTGCATTTGAAATCCTTTGAGGCTCCCTTATATCTAATCAACATATCATACAAAAGCAAATTCCATTTCATAGGCCGCAATCACAAGAAAAGGGTGGCTAGAACTCAATTAATTAACTCATGAGACGTGTCTCTTTAAAAAAAGAAATGAAGCCAGTTGCTATCGCAGAAATCCCAGAAACCATGATAAACAGCATTACAAAATGTTTCCTGTGCTGCTTTGCTTTGGAATTTCAGGGCTCTCCTTTGCTTTCATTCAAGTGAATCAAACACAAAGAAAGGACAATGCAGATCATTAACCTCAGGAGAACACTGGCCTGGGATATGATGTCATCTCTGTCATGAAGATCTCTGATTGAGAAAAGTAACTGGACAGGGTAGCATGGCACGATGTGTAACCCATCTGAAGTGGTTGTTCTCCTGATGTCCCTTCTCTTGGTCATGCTGGAGGCTTTTGTGACACAAGCAGCAGCTACTGTGGGGTAATTATGTGGTCGTTATATAAAATGGACTAATGCCAGCCCAGCACATTGCCTGAAAGGACTGGTTGTGTTCCTTGTTAAATGTTTTTGTCAAGCTGACCATGCCCTTTATTTATCTCTAACACAACATGCTTATTCTGCCCCACTCTACTGTATTCACCCTGCAAATTTATGAGGCTCTATTAATCTTCTGCCCTGCTGACTATCTATGTTGCAAAGTGTCAGCAGACTTTTGTACCTTGCTAATGTACAAAGGGCTTCCTATGAGTAATATCAGCATTTTGCCTTTTAATTGCACATATAATTTTTAGGTCTTACAGCTAATAAGGGAATTGAGACCACAGTTCATCACTGTCTAGAATGGTACTCCAGGGGTGTGGGGACTGTGGAAGCTGAGGGGAAGAATATAGCTGTTCTGATTCCAAGCAAGAGTTTCTCTCATTATAATGGTACCATCCCCACTATGCTGTTAAGAGTCTGACACTTTTGCCATTATACACCCTACTTTTCTGGGGCTTTATAACTCCTCAATACAAATGTATTCTTCTTTGAACATTTTTTGTGTTAGATCTTAGTTCATGAGTTGTTTTTTTTTTTTTGGAGGGGGCTTCCCTGAAGTTCAGATGGTAAAGAATCTACCTGCAATGTAGGAGACCTAGGTTTGATCCCTAGGTCAGGAAGATTCCCTGGAGAAGGAAATGGCTACTCACTCCAGGATTCTTGCCTGGAGAATTCTATGGACAGAGGAGCCTGACAAGCTACACAGTTCATGGGGTTCCAAAGAATCAAACACGAATGAGTGTCTAACACTTTCACACTTTGACGCATGAGTATTTTTATCATCCTGCATATCAATTCCCATAGAAATTAGATTCGTGATATTTAAAATTGAAGAAACCAACATGATCGCTTTGGCAAGCTCCTGAACTTCTAAGACTTTCAAATGGGTGCACTTTTGCTAGTCCTTCAGCTGACCTTTTCTTATGGGATTTTTTTTTTTTTAATGCAGACTTAGTTTTAAGTACTTTCAAGGAAAAAAATGTTAAAATAAATGGAGGATTAGTGTTTGCAATGTGGGCATTTTGCTTTTGCATTAATAACCTTTCACAAACATTTTTACTATGCCTGAAAAATGTGCATTATTGATGAGTGTACTTCTTACTGTGCAAAAGCCATTAGGAAAGAAATGAAAGGTCTGTGGCAGGAAGTGGAGGTACAGAGAGGGCCTGGGTGGATGGCGTTTTCATTTAGCAGTTAGGGAGCACCCATAGCTGTCTTCCCTAAACTGGACCATTTCATTTTCACTGCACACATTTTTGGGCACCTGGGAAAGAGAGGCTTGTGAAAGTGTAATAGAACAGTATGGAAAACAAATTGGTGAATGTATCAGATACAGGAAATCAGATCCTAAAATTAAAGCAAGAGGCAATTTGGGGAGATCGGTGGTCCAGGTTCTTGTCTTGATTGTTTATGATTAGGGACATTTCCCTGGGCTCCAGCTGCTGTAAGTGTGACTCAGAAAGTTGGATTGTGGGTTAGAAGCAGAAAAAAGTCCTCTGCTGGTCCCAGGGGTACCATGTAAGGAACCAAAGTATGGAGATTAACAGAAGGTCTCCATGATTTATGGGGAAATCTGAAGCTCTTTTACTAGAATGGAATCCAGAGGGAAAAAAACTAACTTAATTGAATGATGACCAGGTGTCATCCACCTCTCATTTAATTCTTTGATTACCTTTGATTATAGACAGTATCTTCAGGTTACAGATGAGAAAGTTGGGACTGAAAAAAACTTAGAGAACTTTTCCTAGGTATGGCATTCAAATCTAGACTTTCTGAACCACTGTGTATCATGGAGCCAAAGAGCCCCAAAGAAGAGACTGGTATACAGTTTAGGATTTATCTCTCAAGTCGTGCTTTAAAACATGTTGTTCCAGGGACTTCCCTGGCAGTCCAGTGGGTAAGACTTCACCTTCCAATGCTAGAGGGGGAAGATTCAATCCCTGGTTGGGGAGTGAAGATCCTATATGCATCAGGGTTAAGAAACGGAAACATAAAATGGAAGCACAGTGGTAACAAATTAATAAAAACTCCAAAAATGGTCTACATCAAAAAAAAAGAACATACTGTTTCTATAGTCACTCTCCATCTTCACTTTTGCCTTGTTATTTATTCATAGTCATTCATTAAAAAAATATTAATGAAGTATTAACTGTACACCAGATGTCAATATGTGATGTTTCTGTATCATTTATATCCAAGATGCTCCTGCTGTGGTTGCTTCCCACATGTACAATGGGGCCCAGGAGGCTGATGGGCGGGCAGCAGTGCTGCCCCCATAAAAGGGCAGAACCGAGATGTTCGGCTGCCCTGTGAGCAATAAGACCTTCTACGTGGTTTTTGTCTCGCTGCATCACATGCTGTTTTTCTAAAGCATTTTTCTTAAATAAAGATCTGTGATTTTTTGCATAACTTTCAATAAAGCAAACAACAGCAACTAAAAAACCCCCCAAAATACTGCTAACCCTATCCAGCAACTTTATAACTAAGAGAGCCTCGTTATTCAGGTTAGTAAAAATTTACATAGATTGTTTTCTTAAATGAAAATTAGTTTGATCCAAAGAATAAGATCTTTGCAGCCAAAAAGTTCCCTTGAGGTTACAGTAAAAATGAAGGATATCTTTAGTGTTTTTTTTTTTTAATAGCTTAAAATCTGTGCTTAACCTAGAACAACTCTTTCAGCAGTCAGTTTCATCAAATAATACCATCCATTCATATTGATTAAGAACACACATAGCAACAAAGTTCCACAAACTGTTTACCAGCACTGGAAATAAGACTGAGCATTTTTGGAGCACATCAGCTACTGGAATCCTTCTTGCTTTATACAGGGAGAATTCTCTTGGGACTATGACAATAAGTTGGATCTATAGAAGGATCATAGATTCGAAATCATAGACAAAGTGGGTTTTCTGGGAAAGCACCTTTGAGGAAGGAGACATAAATTTGCATTGATTTTGTTATTTCATAACATTTATTAGAAAACTAATAATATTCAAGTTGTGAATTTTTTTCTCCTGTCACTGAGATCAGTGTCCACCTTAAAATACTTTCAGAAAAGACTGTGATGTTCTAATTGGTGAGTGCACTGTGATGTTCTAATTAGTGAGTGACTTATTAAGGGGCTATTCCCAATCTTCAAGTTAAATTAAGATTGTGTGACTGTGTTCATGTATCAGATAAAGCAAGGTCTCTGGTCTATATTCTGATACCATGACCTATTAGCTGTATGATTTAGGTTAAGTTACTTAACCTCTGCCTGCCTCAATTTCCCCATCAAAAAATGGGGATCAGATTGAATGACCTCAGCCAGTTGTCATGAAGATTAAATTGTATCATATAAGGAAAATAAATAAAGCCACTTTAGGCACCTAGTGTTAAATGATGATTTTAAAACTATTCCAAACTCTCATTTTTCAGTTTTGTTGCTATTTCCATGAATATCTCTTAAGCCCACTGAATTGGGAAGTTATTTTTCATTTTTCTATTCAAAAAACATTTTTACAAAATAATTGACAGCCCAACAATAAAAATTCCCAATGTATTTTCAAATTTGTCTTAGTGTGTATGTGTGTGTGGGTGTGTGTGTGTGTGTGTGTGTGTGTGTGTGTGTGCTGTGTGTGTGTGTGCTCAGTCATGTCTGACTCTTTATGGCTCCAAGGACCATAAAGGACCAGAGTAGCCCATCAGGTTCCTCTGCACAGGGAATTTCCTAGGCAAGGATACTGGCATGGGGTGCCATTTCCTACTCTAAGGGTTCTTCCTGACTCAGGGATCGAACCTATGTCTCTCGTGTCTCATGACTTGCAGGTGGATTCTTTACCACTAGTGCCACCTGGAAAGCCCCCTTTACATTATGTCATAGACTTAATGACATAATGTAATTATGACACACCTTAATCGGGTCATAAAAGAAGGTTGATGACCCGATTAGCTTTCTTCAAGTTTGAATTTTGCAATAAGGACTTCATGATCTGAGTCACAGTCATCTCTCAGTCTTATTTTTGCTAACTGTATAGAGCTTCTCCATCTTTGGCTGTAAAACATATAATCAATCTGATTCCAGTATTGACCATCCAGTGATGTCCATGTGTAGAGTCTTTTCTTATGTTGTTGGAAGAGGGTGTTTTCTATGACCAGTGCCAAAGAATATTCAACTACCACACAATTGCACTCATCTCACATGCTATCAAAGTAATGCTCAAAATTCTCCAAGTCAGGCTTCAACAGTATATGAACCGTGAACTTCCATATGTTAAAGTTGGATTTAGAAAAGGCAGAGGAACCAGAGATCAAAATGCCAATATCCATTGGATCATTGAAAAAGCAAAAGAGTTTCAGAAACACATCTACTTCTACTTTACTGACTATACCAAAGCCCTTGAGTGTGTGGATCACAACAAACCGTGGAAAATTATTCAAGAGATGGGAATACCAGACCACCTTACCTGCCTCCTGAGAATCTGTATGCATGTCAAGAAGCAACAGTTAGAACTGGACATGGAACTACAGACTGGTTCCAAGTCAAGAAAGGAGTACATCAAGGCTGTATATTATCACCCTGCTTATTTAATGTATATGCAGAGTACATCATGTGAAATGCTGATCTGGATGAAGAACAAGCTGGAATCAAGATTGCCAGGAGAAATATCAGTAACCTCAGATATGCAGATGACACCACCCTAATGGCAGAAAGTGAAGAACTAAAGAGCCTTTTGATGAAAGTAAAAGAGGAGAGTGAAAAAGTTGGCTTAAAGCTCAACATTCAGAAAATGAAGATCATGGCATCCGGTCCCATCACTTCATGGTAGATAGATGGGGAAACAGTGGAAACAGTGACAGACTTTATTTTGGGGGCTCCAAAATCACTGCAGATGGTGACTGCAGCCATGAAATTAAAAGACGCTTGCTCCTTGGAAGAAAAGCTATGACCAATCTAGATAGCATATTAAAAAGCAGAGACATTACTTTGCCAACAAAGGTCCATCTAATCAAAGCTATGTTTTTCCCAGTAGTCATGTCTGGATGTGAGAGTTGGACCATACAGAAAGTTGAGCACCAAAGAATTGATCCTTTTGAACTGTGGTGTTGGAGAAGACTTCTGAGAGTCCCTTGAACAGCAAGGAGATCCAACCAGTCCATCCTAAAGGAGATCAGTCCTAAATATTCATTGGAAGGACTGATACTGAAGCTGAAATTCCAATACTTTGGTGAAGAACTGACTCATTTGAAAAGACCCTGATGCTGGAAAAGATTGAGGGCAGGAGGAGAAGGGGATGATAGAGGGTGAGATGGTTGGATGGCATCACTGACTCGATTCACATGGGTTTGGGTGGACTCCGGGAGTTGGTCATGGACAGGGAGGCCTGGTGTGCTGCGGTTCATGGGGTCGTAAAGAGTCAGACACGACAGAGCGACTGAACTGAACTGATAGAGCTAATTTCACTAATTGCCCAGTAAGTCTATGGGAGAAGCTAGAGAGTATTTTTTTTTTAATTGTAACTGAGGATGTGTATCCTGTTGGAAATGAAGAAAAGAGATTTGGCTACTGGGGTAGACAGTCTCTAAGATGATCCCCAGTGATCACTACCTTCTGCTACTCAAGCTCTCATGTAATCCCTTCCTCTGAGTATGAGCTGGGCTGACGTACTCCCTTCTACAATAGAAGTGATGGGAACTCATTTCTGAAGTTAGGGGATAGACCGTGGCTTGTCTTGCTCAATTTCTGTCAGTCTCTCAGATCACTCATTCAAGAGAAGGCCGGCTCTGCATCATGCGGCATCTTCATGAAAGGTTCACAGAGTGAGAGACAAAGGCTTTCTGAGAACTACAGGAGTGATTTTGGAAGAGGATCTTCCTGACCAGTCAAACCTTCAGAGGGGACAGCAGACCCTGCTCTGGACTTGACTGGACCTTTTGAGACACTGAAACGCAAAGCAGCCAGCTGATGGCATTTGGAATTGTGACTCACAGAGCAGTGACATAAAAATGTTTCAGGCTGCTGAGTTTGGGGATAATTTGTTACATAACAATAGATAACTCATGCCAATATTGTTGACTCAAAAGAGCCAGAAATTTCCGGTCTCAGCAGGGAGTTTGGAACACTATGGCTTGTGAGCTAAATTCATTACATATCCTTCTTTTTTTCCCCCTTTTATTGAGATACAATTAACATTCTTTTTTGTGCAGCCCCCAAGCTAAGAATTTTTTTTTCCGTTTTTTTTTTCATCTGACACAATAGGTTTTAAAGGAAAATCTACCCATTATGATAGGGCACCTAGGACATGGTGACCATTCTCTGGGAAGCCACAATCATTCCACTCAACAGTGTCCAGAAAGGACGGAACACGGGAGTCCAGACCAAGGCTAACAGTGTCGTTTTCCATATCTGCATCTTCAAACGGGCTGGCTCTCATGCCATGAAACATCTTTCTCTCTGTTCCCATAGGTAACTCTTTCTCATGTTCTTAAACTACGTGTCACAGCACTTTCTACATTTAGTCCTGCTGGACTTCGAAATCTGAAGGAAGTGTCATTATTGTGTTCTGTACATGGACCACGATGTTGGAAAAAATAGCACTCACTGCACTGATTAATTCTCCTTTTGTGGTTTTGCAAATTTAAAAGGCTTATCAGGCTTCTCTGTCCATGGGATTATCCAGGCAAGAATACTGGAGTGGGTTACCATTTCCTTCTCCAGGGGATCTTCCCGACCCAGGGATTGAACCCAGGTCTCCCACATTGGAGGCAGATGCTTTAACCTCTGAGCCACCAGGGAACCCCTTATAAGAAAAAAGAAAACCAAACAAAAGCTAATATGTTCTGGATGCTTATACTGGGAAAGCAAGTCCTAAAATATTAACTCTCTGTCCCTTCACAGAAAGTTTTGTAACCCTGGAGATAAACCATTGCACTTCCCACAGCATGATCAGCCCTTCTAAAGTCACCTGGAAAAAACGGCAGACTGCAGAGCAGAGTTGCTCAACACTCCAGATGGCCAACTCTTAAATGAGCTGTCTTCTTTAGTCTATGCCAAATGTTCTGTGTATTCCTCTACACAGGGGTAAAATAACAATTATCAGCCATCTCTAATTACATAAAGTTATCCAGATAGAGAATACTTGAAGAAAGAACAAAAGTACCCTATATGACTATGCACATATTTAATTTTATTTTTAAGAGCATACTTAAATTAATGTACTTAAAAGTCTAGGATTTGAATAGGTTGTATGTGTCAAAGAACCCGTGTAAATGATTCATAATTCTGTGTTCTAGATGCCAGGAATCCCTCAGGATTTAGGGCATGAGGACAGTCAGACAGTCACTCCGTCCATGGCAGCAGTAGAAGCAAAGCAAGCTCTAGACAAGTGCTACTCAAAGCGTGGTTCATGAACCAGTACTGGTCGTTTCTAATCTATTTACAGTAGGAAAGAACAAAAATGGGAGAGAAAGCATTTGTAAGCTTGTATAGCAACTGACTGTCTTGAATATAAGCGCTAAAAAGATTAAATGGTCTCTATTTTATATCTTTAGGTTTTTTTCCTTTCTAATTTTTCTTTTAATATTTGTTACCATATTTTAGCCAAGTATCTACAAGGGGTTGGGATTTTTAAAACAACAGTCCTTCAACAAAGGGAGATTGAGAATGCTTTACATGGTCATTAAAAACCTTCAAATTCTGGAATTAAGTCAAGATTTTGATGATAAGATCTATTTGTATCAATACCACAAAAATTTTGGTCAACCATAGCAATGAGCCAGAGCCCACAAACTGAAAGAAATACCTATATACTGACCAAGGACTTGTCATGGGTACTCTGGACGATCATGTACCAGTCCCGCAAACAGTTGGAATGCCTGCCTCTTCTTTCTAAATGCCCTCCCCACTCAATATTTGGTTTAGTAGGTAAGCAAGATATGCTAAACACAAGCACTTCTATCCTCTACTCCATTAAACAGAAAAGTTCTAAGAAAAGGGATCATAATAAGTGGATGGAGATTTTGAAAATTTGCAGCACTCATTACAAGGATGCCACACCTTTGACACCATCACTGGGTCCGACTTCCATGACAGACATGGCTACCAATCAACACATTCTTTCCTGCTGAGCCAAATGAAGCTTTAAGAACCTTCTTACCAAATCATTCCAGGAAGCCACGACAAATCAGTCAGGGTCATCCCATGAGTCAAATCCTCTTTGCCATGTCCAGAAAAATACGAAGAGTAAGGGTATCACAAGCAAAGGTATTCAAGCCTGGTTCTGACAGCCAGCCCATTTATCTCTAGATCTACACACATGTGTCATCTACAACACATGAGGTTATACTAAATCAGGGATTCTCACACTGGAATTTAGTATAATCTTTAAAAAAGTCTGATGCCCATCCCCCAACTATGGGCTGGGTTGTTTTTAGGTTTCCTATACCACCTTGGGCATTGCTGCTGCTGCTGTCGCTTCAGTCATGTCCGACTCTGTGTGACCCCATAGACGGCAGCCCACCAGGCTCCCCCGTCCCTGGGATTCTCCAGGCAAGAACACTGGAGTGGGTTGCCATTTCCTTCTCCAATGCATGAAAGTGAAAAGTCAAAGTGAAGTCACTCAGTCGTGTCCAATTCCTAGCGACCCCATGGACTGCAGCCCACCAGGCTCCTCTGACCATGGGACTCTCCAGGCAAGAGTACTGGAGTGGGGTTGGTAATTTTAAAAGCTGCTTCAGTGATTCTAATGCACAGGCAGGCTTGAAATCCATTGGATGAGAGGATCTCTTTGGTCCTTCCAACTCTAATATCCAAGACTCTATGATCATTTGAAGTAATAATACAGTCAGTCACACAGACTTAGAGTCTACAAGTTAAATTGGATTGGTTAGGACTTGAAGAGCCGATGTAATCCCTTGGGTGGCTTATAACTGGAGAGCATAAAAGGCATAGGGATTTTGAATTATGAGGTAATAATTCTATCTTAGGCACATGTGATCATAAGCACTCAAGCGTCACTCTTGTGGGTTTTATGACTCCTTAGGATACCTTGTAGGAATTATTACAGCCCCATAAATCACTATTGCCTATTATTCCAGGTAGTCATAATTTAAAATAATAGTAACTGTTAATAATAATATGCATTATAATGATCCAACTTATTTTTTTGAGGAGCTAGATGCATTTTATAGATCTTAACTCATTAATTTTAATATTTCTGTGAAAAGGGCAAAAGTCCATAATCATCATCCCATTTCATAGGTGAAAATACTAAGTCAACTAGTCAACTTGTATCACACAGGTTTAAATTCAATCCAGAATCTATAGATTGTACTCTCATGATGTTAAGCACCTAGAGGTTTAAACATCCTCTTTCAAAATTTCCATAAAGTGTCACCCTATTTTGCTTATTCATCTATACTTATTATTTCTCAGATGCTGAAGATTACAGAGATGAGTTAATGTTCTAGTATGAGGATGAGAGACACAGTAATAAATACTCATTGTAAAAGTGATAGTTGCTTTAATAGAACTGTGGCTGCACTGAAATGAAGTGGACTGACTTTAACATTGGGGAAGGGGCTGTGCAGGTTTTCCAGAGAAAGTGGCTAGAGTCTGGATTTTGAAGAACACCCTTGAGTTCAGCTGCTGTGAGATGTTAGGGAAGTGTGTTGCAAGCAGAGGCATTTTGTTGAAATGTGAGGCATGATGCTGATGTCTGCTGTGTGTGAGTGGAGATGGGAGAAGATAAAGCTGGAAAATTAATCGAGAAACAAATCTTGAGGTTCTTTAGACATCCTAAAGATTGTGATCTTTTTCCTGCAATTTGTATTCATGGTTTGCATTTATATATATATACATCCTCCTTTTAGTATGAAATTTTTTTTTTTGTCAGCTGATGCTTACAGGAAAAGCATTTTTTAATGTTCTCTTTGGGATATATCTTCAAATCATGGGAAAATAATAGAAGTTTGCCACGGATTTATTTTTGCAAGCAAGTCTCTCAAGGTATTTCACACATCACTTGCCAACTTCCTGAACTGGGAGATGAAGGAGCCAGTGTAGAATTTTAGAATTGAAAAAGATCCTATAGGCCAACTTCAGAAGCTTTCCAACCACCCTCCACTAAACAAAGCCTCTGCTCTCAATGCCCTGTCCAATGATAGTGTGTAGCTTCTACACAGTGTGTTTCGTGGGATGCTCAGCTGTCAGAGTGCTCCATTAAAAAGAAGAGGTTCATCATTAATGTCAGTTCTGTAATTATAGAGCTTTTAAGCTTTGAGCAAATAGGTACCTTGATTTTGTTGTCTCCATATGTCAAGTCCAATAGCTTAAACATGTAAAATTATGCCCATACTTTAAATAACCTAATAATTTTTCTTTCAAAATTAATGATATAGATATAAAAATCAAAGTGAGATCTTTTCCCACTGTGGAACTGACTAGTTCCACAAAGTCACTTGGCAAAAATATACGGCAAGAAAAGGCAGAATCAGATCTAGAATTTAGGCCTATTCATTCCCCTACTGATTTCCCCCAGGTAAACTACTGCACAACAATAACAATAGTAGATAAATACTCAAATGGGCTTTGGAAAGCCTAATATAGAACCTGACAAGAAATAAAGTGATTCATCCACCTCTCTAGGTATCTATTTCAATGGTTCCATTAGTAACAGAATTTATCTTCTGGATGCATAATTGATAAAAAAATAAAAATAGATCTTTAAGTCTCTAAGTACAATACATACTGCAGTAGAGCAATCATTTCTGCAAAACTCAGGGGTGTGATTTCATTATGCCACGTTTTTAAATCCCCTTAAAGCTCATCGACAAGGCTTTCAGCTAAGTTCAGCCTGAGAGATGTTGATCTCTGCATGGGATGACTAATTCCCTTTTCTGTAAGTAAGGGTCTCCTTCATTTCTAAAAATGATCCTATCAGGGTAAATATTTCATTTCCTTTTAAAGCAAATGACTTAAAACTCCAAATCTAAGAATGAGTGTGAGGCAAGACCTGGGGTGATGAAAAAGTCATCCAAGAATTTAGATGGGGAAACAGAGGAAAGGACTTCAGGGGGACTTGGTTTGCCTTCTTCTGAAGATAGAAGCTTACCTTTGGGGTGCCATGCTTCGTGCTGTGGTTCCCCCTGAGCTCCTTCTTCCTTACTGAAGCAGTCATCTCTAGGAGGACTAGGCAACACTGAAGAATGCAACTTTCTAGGTATCCCACAAGGACTATGCTATTCAGTATGGTAGCCACTAGATTGAATTGAACAACTGAACTGTGGCTACTCTGAAGTGAAATGCAATGTGAAAGTGAAAGTCAATGCAATCTGTGTAAGATTTCAAAGCACTTGCTGTGAAAAAAAGATTGTTAAATACTCAGTTTTTATATTGCTTACATGTTGAAATGACATTTTGGATATATTGACTTAAGTGATTATTAAAATTAAAAAAAGATAGGTGTTTAAACAGTATAGAGTTGCAGATAGTTTACAATTGGTGAAAGCCTGCATGGATAGCAATAATTTTTTTTACAGGACAGCAAAGGAAATGCAACTCTGTTTAATTCAGTTCAATGAGTATTAAGTAAGTGTCCACAGTGCACTTGGCAATATTTTAGTCGCTGGGAATGCAAACATGAGAAAAACATTGTCTTCAAGGGATTGAAAAAGTCACACAGCAATAATTCAAAATGAAATGGTTTCTGTTTTGTGCTTGACTTACATTGCCAATATTAGCATGGATCACATCAGATGAATGCAAATATAATATAGGTCTGTTGGACTCAAGTCAACAAGCATGTTTTGGGTATTGGGTACTTCATACAAGGTCAATGAGCATGTGATGAATAAGACATTGTACCTGCCCTGAGACTGTGATCCAGCCCCTCATACAAGTGGCAGGACATTTGCAGCAACATGGATGGGTGTGGAAGCCATTATGCTAAGTGGAATGAGTCAGATGGCTGAAACAAATACCGTATGATATCACTTATATGTGGAATCTACAAAATAAAACAAACCAGTGAATATAACAACAAAAAAGCAAATTCAAAGATATAGAGAACAAACTAATGGGATAAGGAAGCAGGAAAGGATAAGTTAGGGGTAAGGGATTAAGAGGCACAAACTATTACGTATAAAATAAGCTACAAAGATATACTGTGCAACCCAGGGAGTATAGCTAATATTTTATAATAACTGTAAATGGAATATAATCTTTAAAATTGTGATTCACTATATTATATATCTATAATTTCAATATTGTAATATCAGCTATATTTCAATAAAAAGGAATGTTTATAGGAATACAGAAATATCTAGTATTCAATAAGGTAAAATTAGATATGGCATTGAATCAAGGATTATCAAGCATGCAAAAAGATAGGAAAACATGACATCCTAAAAAAAAAATATGTTAGAAGGAAAAAAAAGGAAAGAGTGTGTGACATTCTGTCAAAGGAAGAATCATGTGGAAGTCCTACTAAGTACATGTTATTAATAAGAAGCATCTATATGTTTCTAGCATCTGAGTTTGTGACCTCAGTTCATCAAAATCGCATGGGATTGAGCATAGGGGAGCTGGATATTATGTCCTGTGATCATTTCACCTTCAGATATAGGCCCAGTATTTCTTTTTTTACTTTTTGGAGTGTATTTTATTTGAAGATTTTGTTGTTCAGTTGCTAAGTCATGTCCAACTCTTTCAGGGACTGCAGCATGCCAAGCTTCTTTGTCCTTCACATGTTCAAACTCACGTCCATTGGGTCGGTGATGTCAGTTTGAAGATAACTGCCACCTAATAATTCAAACTGCTCTCTTCATGGACTTTGTCTCTTAAATTTTAGAAGAGGACAATAGCCCTACAGTAAAACGAAATTATGTGCCAGAGATAAATGCCTGAGGTTCTAGGTCCTCCATATTTTAACCAAGATCGTTTTCTGTAACCTGTTTCCCTCAGATGGGAAACAAATATTAGCAAAACAGCTTTGACATTAGGAAAAGAGGTGATTGCTCAGATCACATGAGACCAAAAGGTGACCCAGTATTAGAATATCCGAATTCTTCTTCCTGTGTCCTTATTCTACCACATCCTGACCTTCTATGGGGTCGCACAGAGTCGGAAACGACTAAAGCGACTTAGCAGCAGCGGCAGCAGAAACTCCTGAATGCAGGGACACAGTTTTATCATTGCAGATCTAGAAAAGAGCACTGGATCTGGCACATATACTAATCTGAGCAGATGTTTGTTGAACACAAGTCTAGAGAACATCAGCATGTTTGAGGAGGTGGGAGAGAAAGACCAACGGATCGTGTTGTATGGTTTTTTTTTTAAACACCAATTTCCAGAATGCCCATATCTCTTGCTATTCTACACAGTACACTACCAATAATACTGGAGGAAGTAAAGACAGTAGAAGGCAGATAAAAGTCATCATGCAATTCTTAAAAATACATAGAAAAAAGACTGGAAGGAATTGTGCCAACATTTCAAATCTTTTCATATATATATATATATATGCAGTAAGATTATGGGTGATGGTTTGCTTACATTTAAATATTTTTTCTACAGTCCCACTTTTCTAAATTCAACATGTCTTAGCTTTTTAATAACTTTGTGAGCTTCAAAATTAACTGTGTATGTCCCTTTTTCTTTTGGCCAGTGAAGAGATTAAAGGCAATTTGTAGAAACTATAGTAAATACATAGGTGATTGTTTTGTGGAGTTGCTTGCAATGGCATGTGAGTAAGTTCAATGAAATGGAAACATTTTGAATATACAGTAAGTCTTTCTGCAAAAAAAATAGTGCCAATTCACTATATTTGTATTTACAATTATTATAGTATCGGTGAAACTAGTAATAAACAATAATTTTATATTTCTTTCCTAGAGTCTAGATTAACCTTTTCCCCTTCTGCAAAGGATTACATAAAAGGAAACTCTAATTTAAATACAAAATGAATCACATTTGCAAGTAAAACCACAAAAACTCCTGGGGCTTGTATTTCTTTAATGTTGAAAATATTTGTTAAAAGTTATATTTCCTGTTGTTTTATATTTAATGACTATGCCTTTGCCTCCAGACTCTGTTTTCTTACACACTCTCCAGAAACAGTTCATGGAGTATCATAAGCAAATCTATTTTTAAATGCTTTGAACATATTAATAATAATTAATAATTTTGTGTATGCTTTTTGTATATCATGTTCAACCTCTGAAATTAACTGTGAAATGCTATGTTCCTCAGCATCTGATCAGGCTTTCCTTTCACTAAACTAGTACGCTAAAATATAATAAATTCACCAAGGTTTTCAAAATTATTCAAAGGAAGTGGTTTTATTTAAAGGATTTGCTGTCTCAGTTTGTAGTTGTACAAACTTAGGAATTATTTTTGTCAGGAGATTCCCTGAGTGCTAGAGAAAAGGCCATATTAGGAACTGTGGAGGAAACAAAACTTAATGTGGAATAAATATTGCTTGCAAGCTTAAATTCTAATTGAGAAAAACAAGACATGAAAACACACACATTGAAAGTGTGAGAGAAGGTGATAAAGACCACAAGAAAACACACAGTGCTTTGGAAATCAGAGAAGGGGATAAAAGATTAAGTGTCATATGAGCTAGAACTGGAGGAGCTGAATGCAGATATGTAGAGATGAGTATGACAAGCATTATCGCTTTGAGCTCTTATCTTCCATATTCAGTTGTAACTATTGGTTTACATGACTATCTCTGTTTCACTAGACAATGAACTCTGAAAGCCAGAACCACCTTTCAGCCCCTGCAAATATCCTCAGTTCCTAAGTCAGTGACCGGAACATAGCCCTGACATGCATTTGTTGAACATTGACTAGAACGAGAAAAAGTACCGTGGTAAATCCTGGGAGCTTTGGGGATGAGTAAAGGCAGTATGCCAAGGGTGATGAGTTCAGTTTGCTGGACAATAGCAGTGTGAAGAGGAGGGAGAGACCAGCTGGATAATTTGAGTTGGGGACAGCTCCTAGCAGGTCTGCAGTGCCAGGTTTGGACATCCTCATACATGTCCCTAGGGACCTGTGGATATAGGGAAGGAGACTGTCAATGCTACATGGAAGACTTGGTGGCAGAAAGTGAGGAAGCCATTATCAGTTGTCATCTTAGTCAATTTGGGCTTTCGTAACAAAATACCAGAGAATGGGTGGCTTAAACAGCAAACAGTTATTTCTCGTGGTTCTGGAGTTTGGGGAGCTCAAGGATCAGTTTGGTCAGCAAACCTGGTGTCTGGTGGGGGCCCACTTCCCAGTTTATAGAAGACTTTCTTCTTATTGTCTTTGTATGACAGAAAGGGCAAGAGAGTTTGGGCGGGGGGGATCCTCTTTTATAAGGGCACTAATCCATTTCATAAGGTCTCTACCCTCTATCTAATCACCGGCCTAAAGCATGATGTGTGGTCAACAGCTTCAGTTGCATCTGACTCTATGAGCCCATGGACTGTATAGCCTGCCAGCCTCCTCTGTCCATGGGATTATCCTGGCAAGAATATTGCAGTGGGTTGCCAGATCTTCCTCCACGGGATCTTCCTGACTCAGGGACTGGACCTGCATCTCCCACATTGGCTGGATTCTTTACCACTGAGTCACCTGGGAAGCCCCCACCTCAAAATATCATCACCTTGGTGGTTAGGATTTCAATCTGAGAATTGTTCAGGGACACAAAAGTTCAGAACATAATACCTGACCAGAGATAATACTGATCTGTGATAAAGTAGAGGCAGTATTACAGAAAGGAAAGCAAGGGTGGGGATGGAAGAGATCTCATGTGTAGAACCAATAGGTCATGGCAACCGAGTGAATGTAGGGTTCACAAAGGTCATGGCAACCGAGTGAATGTAGGGTTCACAAAGGAAGTGGAGTGAATGTAACTGAGGTTTTCTACCACAGCAGCTGAGAAAATGTTCCCACTTTTAAGAAGAAACAGACATGTGTGAGAGGGACTGAGGTCTCTATTTTAACTGTGTTGGGTTTTAACTCTATTTCAACTGATGTCCAGCTTCACAAAGCCAGCGAATAGTTCAACATGAGCTCATATTCAGATCTTCTACCTCCAACTGAGTGCTACTCCAGGACATAATGGTCTCTTATTCTGAAATCCATGAATGATTGGCTTCAGCTTGAGACTCTGCAATTGAAATAAATTATACCTACACTTTGAAATAAGTAATTCATTTATATGGACTGAATTCTATCTCCCTAAAACTCATTTGTTGAAGCTCTTTTCCCCAGTGTAACTGTATTTAGAGAAAGGGCTTTTCAGTTCAGTTCAGTTCAGTTGCTCAGTTGTGTCCGACTTTTTGCAACCCCATGAATTGCAGCATACCAGGCCTCCCTGTCCATTAGCTCCTGGAGTTCACTCAAACTCACGTCCATAGAGTCGGTGATACCATCCAGCCATCTCATCCTGTGTCGTCCCCTTCTCCTCCTGCCCCCAATCCCTCCCAGCATCAGAGTCTTTTCCAATGAGTCAACTCTTCGCATGAGGTGGCCAAAGTACTGGAGTTTCAGCTCTAGCATCAGTCCTTCCAATGAATACCCAGGACTGATCTCCTTTAGAAAGGGCTTTTAGGGGGTGATAAAGTTTAGTGGGGCTTCCCAGGTGGTGCTTGTGGTAAAGAACCCGCCTACCAATCCAGACAGACATAAGAAATATGGGTACAATGCCTGGGTTGGGAAGATCCCCTGGAGGAGATTACAGCGACCCACTCCAGTATTCTTGCTGGGAGAATCCCATGGACAGAGGAGCCTGGCAGGCTATGGCCCACAGGGTCACAAAGTGTTGGACATGACTCAAGCAACTTAACACACACACATGCAAGGTTGAATGAGGTTTTAAAAATGGAGTCCTAATCCAATAGAACTGATGGTCTTACAAGAAGAGAAAGAGAGTCTCTCATTTTTATTCCACATACATGCACTGGGGAAAAGCCATGTGAAGACACAATGAGAAGGCTGCCATCTGCAAATAAGGAAGAGAGCCCTCACCAGAAACTGACCATGCTGGCACCCTGACCTCAACCTATACATCCAGAACTCTGAGAAAGTAAATTTCTGGTATGTAAGCCACCCAGTCTATGGTATTTTATTATAGCATCCTTAAATGACTAAGATGTACATGTTTATAAATCAGGCGATAAAAAGTTCAACAATCTTTGAGATGAATGATCACTCCAACACAAACTCTACTTTTTATTTTAAATAGCAAGTTTATTTTTCATGTGAGTTTGTGTTTTAATCTGAATAAACTAAATGGCTCTCAACTCTTCCCTAGTCAATAGCCTGTATGATCCTTTGGGAAGAGCCTGCATTTTGTCCACCATGGTGACTGGCACAGGGAAGGCACTCAACTACTTCCTTCTGAGTGAATAAGTATTATTCTTTTCCCTGCCTGAGTGGTAGAACACCACTAAATCTTAACCTTCCTCAGAAATCCAAATGACACGAACATAGGGATATATAATGTGTGGTTTTTTTCCCAACCATATTATATCCATCCTTACTTTCTACATTCAACAAATAACACTAAATAAGCAGTACAGGGATGGTTTTATACCACTAACAAATATGGAAAACTAGTAGCTTCATTTTACAGAATCCTTTTGACCCATTCAGAGGAAAAAAATTGAGAACATGTAGATTTCCCAAATGGAAAAAATTATTAAGGTATTTAGCAGAGCAAATGAAAATATTTACCTTTTATTTCTATGTATCAAAGGACAAGTGAGGTAAGCTTTAAATGATATTTAATGATGCTAGAACACAAAACTAACACATCTCTAGAATTTAACAGCACAATTTTACTCTATTTGTTTTTAATTTATAAGAGGATATGGTAGAGCCTGGGTTTCCCTGGTGGCTCAGTGGTAAAGAATCTGTCTGCTACGCAGGAGACATGGGTTCAATCCCTATGTTAGAAAGATCCTCTAGAGGAGGAAATTGCAACCTACTTCAATATTCTTGCCAGGAAACCCCATGGACAGAGGAGCCTCATGGGGTATAGTCCTTGGGGTCTCAAAGAGTTAGACACAACTGAATGACTGAACTCTCCCTCACTCATGACTGACCCTATAGTACTGGCATGTCACAATCATTGTCCACTGTATGTCACCTAAGTGCTTCAACCCACTGGTGCAACCTAGTGGTCAATCTCTTTCTTATTGGCTTGACTTCTGTTCATCTCTCCTTTCTCTTCAGACCTGCCCTGATGAACAAAACAAGGCGATTTCAGCTTTCATCACATCGTTCAGAGGCAATTAGCACGGTCAGGAAACTTCCAAAATAATCTTGAAACATAAGGCAGTGTGTAAAAGGGCACAACAACTGAAATGTACTAAGACTAAAATGGCTCAAATTTTGAAGCTAATTTTTGCAAGGAAAGATGAGGGAGAAAGCAGTTTACCTTGACTCCTCAGAATATCCAACCTGATTGTCACCACAAAGCCTGTCTGCTCTGCCATTTCTGAGTGTTTATCTAGGATCCGTCTCTGGGAGGGGTACTCATATGGCAGATGGGTGGCACGACTGTGTTGGGAGCTAACGGGCCATTACTGACTCATTGTCTATTCATTTCAGATTGTTTCTATGGAGGATTTATAGAAACAATACCAAGGTAGCACCAAGGTGGCTATCAATGCTGTTTACAGACAATTTAGAGGAATAAACCTGCAGTTATGCCTAGGCTGGCTTCCCCTGTGGTCCTGGGGCCTAGTGTTCTAATCCTATTGTGACGTGATTGTTTCCCCATAAACTGCTCCACAGAGGCTTATAATTGGCGTACAGGTTCAAATTAGATTGCTGTGTGTTTACGAAAGCAGGGGTCATTTCACATCAGCACCTCTCATTAAGAAGCAGGCAATGAAGCTCTCCATTACAGGAAATCTAACCTATGTATTTTCTTTTATTATAAAGAAAATACCCGGAGTCTATACTCACAGACCCATGCATACATACATTCTCCATCTTGTCTTTCATCACCATGAGGAGGTGGAGGAGGGTAATGTGAAAATGCAAAACACTTTTCTGAGAACACCAATTAAATATTCACCAGCAATGTATCACAGAACAGCGGCTTCAGGAGCTAAAAAGGGGAGACAGGAGAGGAATGGATGAAAAGTCCAACAATTAGTTCTGCTGTCTTCTAATAATATCGTGAGATGATGGTGACCAAGAAGCCAAGAAGGCCTATTGCCCCTGTGTTTTCAGCTCTAGGTATGGGTGATCTCGAGTGAGGTCTCAGGAGAAAATACCTTCTTCATAAATTCCTAAGCTTCTTTTAAAAATCACCAAAGAAGTCTTCAAACCACTGACAGCAAAATATATTTATTAAAGGATAATATACACACAAGGCTTCCCTGTTAGCTCAGTTGGTAAAGAATCTGCCTGCAATGCAGGAGACCCTGGTTCAATTCCTAGGTTGCGAAGGTCTGCTGGAGAAGAGATAGGCTACCTACTGGGCTTTCCTGTGGCCCAGCTGGTAAAGAATCCACCCACAATGCGGGAGACCTGGGTTCAATTTCTGGGTTGGGAAGATCTCCGGAGAAGGGAAAGGCTACCCGCTCCAGTATTCTGGCGTGGAGAATATCATGGACTGTATAGTCCATGGTGTTTCAAAGAGTTGGACATGACTAACTTTCACCTTCACTTTCAATCTGCACATGGAGCAAGTTTGCTGTCTGGATAGTTGAAACCTGGGGCAAGGTTGCTGTCTGTATAGTTCAAATCTGGGCTACACAACACTCTAGTAAAAAGAATAATGAACATTTCTGATGCTGTAAGTGAATAAATACTTCTCAAGTCTTTGCTTCAGCCTTTCTATGACCCATGGAGGGAAGAAAAAAATATATTTAAAGGAGGCCAGTAGGAGGAGGAAATTATGTAAACCAAAAAGTTGTAATGTTAGAAAATGAAGAAGCAAAACAGCAAAAAATAAATTATGATTATGAACGGAAAGGGCTGTCAGTGACAGCAGGAGAATTGATAAGTTAAAAAAAAAAAACACACACAATTTAGGTCCATTGAAAAGTAAGAGGGACTCCCCTGGTGGTCCAGTGGTTAAGAATCTGCCTTGCAATGCACGGGGACATGGGTTCAATCTCTGATCAGAGTACTAAGATCCCACATACCGTGGAGTGACCAAGCCTATGCACTGTACCTAAATTGATTGACATTTCAGCATCCCTCTCCCAGCCATCCAAATTCCTCAACTGTGCCTTCAGGAGATGCCTTAGGATGACCTTCAGGGCTGTTCTAGAAGCCTTTTTCTCTGCATAGCAGCCTATGAATTTTCTGCTCCTTCTGTGCTTGTGTATATCAAGCAGGCATAATTCCCATTGGTGAAAGCTCGCTGTCTTTGGGATCTATAATGTAAAGTCTACTGGGATATGAAAACTTCCTAGAGGTTCAGAAGTACAACCTAACACCATAATCCAGGGACACATTATAAGAACTTGCCTTCAAAGGCTGCAGCCACCAACCAAAAAACTATCTTTATGCAATTTTTTCCCCATCATTTCAGTAAGTCTTCTAGTGACATTGTATTCTTTCCAAAACACACCATTACACTAAGTGAACCATCTGTGATGTTGTCTGACATGAAGCAGGACACGCTAGCTGGTGTATTCTTGATGGGGACAATCTAGCTTCCTTGTATGCTATTGCTATAGGCTCTGAATCTCTGGAGAACATTCTCCCCTACCCTACCCAAGTACCAGCTGCTTCCTTGCTAGTATTTTTCCACTATAATTTCAGAGACAGACCTAAAAGACGTGCTTCTTTGCTTGACAGTGATCTTAGGGCAGTTGCCAACAAGAAGAGTGTACCCTGGAGGTCCCAAAGATGATGATCATAAAACATGTCCTTCCCATCCTTTGTTTCTAAGACAAACATGGGAAAAGGCATAAATAAGATGTGTGACCTTGAGACTATTAACTTCATAATCCAGCAACTTGAGGGGAGGGTGTTCTAGAAAATCTCTAGATCCCTTCTCTGATAATTCTGTCGCTGGTACTCTGAGGGGTACCTCTCCCCCAGTTCCTTCCTCCATGTTTCATTGGCTGCTTGTTCAGTGGCTCAGTTGTGTCCAGCTCTTTGTAACCCCATGGACTGCAGCATGCAAGGCTTCCCTGTCCTTCACTATCTCCCAGAATTTGCTCAAACTCATGTCCATTGAGTCAGTGATGCCATCATTGGCTTGGAACCATCCCCAAGTAAGACTTAACTTGTCCTGCCTGGCTTCTTCCATGGTTTTCTCCAAGGTGAAGCCTTAAGAGTAAGTGCTTAAAGAGCCCCCTCTGAGTCTCTTTTACAAGCAAAAGAGAATGAACACTCTATACCCCGTCTGAAATCCTAGCACATCAGTGGGTTGAGCGGATTCCTTTCACCACCAGAAAGCTCTGTTACGTAATGTAACTATTAGGCCAGGCAGAACTTCATCTGATGATAAATGACAGGTCACAGCAAGTTCACTGCCAAGAACAGAAGTTGCACATCAGTTCTAGCAAGAGCACACACATAGGAAAGGACACAGGACCCATCAATAACCATGTCTGAGCCCGATAATTATTATTAGGTGAGTAACAGTTATCAGCACCCTCTCTCTTTCTGCTGATTTTATAAAGGACAACCAATAACGATGAGGCGTCAAATTTACAAACCCAATGGCACTCTTTCCCAGATACATAATGCAGTTTCTAATGAGCTAATAAATGCTCTCTGTGTGTATGGTTGCAGATGTGTGCTTAATCGAAGAAAATTAACCTTTCTAGGTGGCAGGGGTATCTCCAATCACCAGAGTTTCTTTCCTTTCTACTAAATCACAGCCCTACCATAAGCTTTCTTTGAAACCTTGCTAGACAGCAGAAAAGAGTTAAAGAATTCCCCTTCTGGCTGCACTTTGAATCTTCTTAAAGTCTAATTCAAAGTATTGTCCTTCTTTTGTAGACACAAGTCTATAAATTCATTCTCCAGATAGAAGTTTTGAAACAAAACATGGGGACTTCTGAGACATGAAGGGCTCCTTAGTAATTAAGATAAAATAAGGATTCCCACATTGGTGTGCTGAAACAGATCTGTGCAACAGCTCAATACTTCACTAGGCTAAAGCCCATCTGGGCCATCGAGTTGAAAACTGCTGTATTATTATTCTTTGATGTCTACAGCTTAGTAGCACAAAGCTGGTCTCTGAGCACTTACTCTCTATAAAGAAACTCCAAATGTTTGGCCTTTGGGCTGTAAATATTGTGTCACCATTGATTTTTAACATATAAAGTGTATTTTCCTGAATGTCAAGTATTTTCAAAGTGCAGGGCCTCCCAAGAGCACAAAGTAGAAGGAATTAAAGACGGTTTAAGAGCTAAAGCTACAAGAGAGTGGGGAAGAAAGGCAAAGGAAACAAGAAATAAAAGGGAGAAATGAATGAGACCCATATTCCAAGAACTGTGTTCTCTCTCATGGGTGAGTTTCAAATGTTACATGAAAATTTATCTCGTTGTCAGTCAAGGCATGTTAATATCAACGTTATCAGGTCCATTCCTTTATAAGCACGACTGTGCAAACGCTACCACCAGCACTAGAGTGAAATCTCTGTAAGGACTTTATCTGCTTCTTTTCAATCTCTTTACTCTTCACAGTAAAGAAATGCAAACAGTATTCATTCAATGAAGAAATTCTACCAAACTATTTCCTGAAAAGTGAACTTATATTTCAAATACCGTTAGAACTTCAGTTCAAATTATTAATAGAAAATAAAACTATTCAAAAATGATTTTGAGCAGTTATGAGCACACTGAAAAGTCTGTCAAGTACACACTGCTGCTGCTGCTGCTAAGTCGATTCAGTCGTGTCTGACTCTGTGCGACCCCATAGACGGCAGCCCAACAGGCTCCCCCGTCCCTGGGATTTTTCCAGGCAAGAACACTAGAGTGGATTGCCATTTCCTTCTTCAATGCATGAAAGTGAAAAGTGAAAGTGAAGTCTCTCAGTCGTGTCCGACTCTTCGCAACCCCATGGACTACAGCCTGCCAGGCTCCTCTATCCATGGGATTTTCCAGGCAAGAGTACTGGACTGAGGTGCCATCGCCTTCTCCCCAAGTACACACTACTATATTTTAAATGGATAACCAACAAGGACCTACTGTACAGCACAGGGAACACTGCTCAACTTTATGTGACAGCCTGGATGGGAGGGGAGTTTGGGGATTAGAAGGGATACATGTGTGTGGATAACGGAGTCTCTTTGCTGTCCACCTGAAACTATCACGTTAACATTGTTAATCAGCTAGACTCCAATATAAATTAACAAGTTTAATAAAAAATAAACAAGAGAGGAAATGTTAAAAAAATAAAAGTCTGTCAAATTTCATGTTCTTTTTTTGGCATGAAGTTGAAGACAGTCTGATTTAAAGCAAATAGGGTGACATTTTGTTTAAGCGAAGGGAAATGTCCTGAGCTGTATTCCAGACCCACAGCAGATCACCTTGCTTTTTCTTTATCAGTCTCCTGAGCCAAGTAATAATAGGACCATCAAGTTCAGACTCTGACCTCCTAGATGCAAGCTGAGAAGACCCCTGGGATTCAGAGGAGCTGGGGGAGATATTCTCTTTCCCTCAGTCAATCAGACAGATGCAACCAAAGTTAGGACAAATCTCTTCATACAAAGCCTTCCCGATTTGCAATTTCCATGTGCAAAGTTAAGAGAAATAAAGATTTTGTCACTTATCTTAAAAAGAAGTAGTAATAAGTATCACTGGACAAATTTTCAGATTCCCTCATTGGTTTATAAAACTTGATATAATATACATCAATATATAACGCAAGTAATGGCTCAATTTCAAAAGAGCTTAAATACAGACTTGTAGGTTAAAAGCCCAAAGAAATAAAATTGCAAAACTATAGCATTGCTGGAACAGTCCAGAAGAGAATCTAAGAAAACAGATTTTTAGCAAGCATATATGTCAACTCACTGATATTAAAGGAGTAAATGCTAAAAAACTGTTCTCAACAACTTTATTCAAATTATTCATCTTTTTGTTATAAAGCTGTGATGGCTTTCTTGGGAATGACTATTTGTGATTCTGGTAATCCGTTTCTCTCATGACCCCCTCTGAGCGCATCTTCTATCTCCTGTAACTGCTCCGGACCATCACTAATTAACTGGGGAAATGCCTTGATATCTGTCCTTCAGCTATTATCTAGCAAGAAATCTTTGTGCTACTTGAGCATGCTCTATCTATACTTAATACACCAATCATGCCTGTTCTCTAAGGATATTTCTACAACTGCTCATAAAAAGTAAGTTGACTATTTTAAATTCCATATAAAATGTCAAGAAATTCATTTGGACTATGTTCAGTGCAAACCAGGCAGTATTAATTGAGCTCCGCTCATACTCTCGGCTAAATGCCTAGGCAAGTCACAAAAGGAAAAGCGAAATGAAATTAACCTTTGCCAAGGAATAGGGAACCTTAGTCTGAGCTCTAACACAAAGTCACTGCATTGTCTTTGACCCATCATCTCTTCGCCCTGTTTTTAAAATTAAAATGACTAGCCTTGATGAACTATAAGTTCTCTCCAGTATTTCAAATAACCCCTGTGTCTTTCTGAGCCTTTGAGTCTGTGTTTTTTATATGCTCTAAATGTGCAAGGTGGTGTATGAGGTAGGGACTGAAAGAAATGAAGGCTAAAACTGAGGGATTAAAATTGTATATGTCTGTTGTTTGAGAACCAAAGAAATCTGAGGTCAAACAAAGGACATTGTTTATGTTTATGGAACTATAAGTATAATACTTGTAAGAAGGTGGGGTTATTTGCTTTTAGATCTATTTTATTCAAGAAACTATTTGAATACATAGTCTAAAATTCTGATGACAACAGATTGAATCCAAAATTATGTTAAAATATTGATAAGCAAGGGCCATTTAAAAAAAAATTAGGACATTTTAGGTATTTATTCTTACTTGCAATAAGAAATTTTCTTCTCCTTAATTGGGGATAAAACAAAGTCATAAACCAAAATTCTATATGAAGTGCATCTGTAAAGGATGATAGACCATTTGAACAATTCCCAAAGAATTTTAATTGGAGTTACTCTGAGCACGCTAACTTCCAACTATTGCTCAAAATCATTAAATGTTATAGATGGCAGTGTTAACTGTGAAAATAATCACAGGCTGAGGTTAGCAATGAAATCACAATGAAATGATATCATGTTGTTATACTTTTATTTCTTCATTAATCTACACATACTCCAGGCTGGGCGTCTTAAAATTCAATTCTCTTTGAGAAATCTGTAGTTATTCAGATCAACAATTTTAAGACATAGCATATTGCCTTTTTCATTCCACTTCTTTTGATCACATTTGATTATCTGATAATATACTCAGTGCTCAGTTTGGGAATAACATACTCCTCTCACTTCATTAAATGAGATAAAGTAAACACATTTTGTTTACCTATACCATCTCAATTCCATGGCTAAAATAAAAGCTAATATTCATTGACTTGTTCACTCAATCCTTAACTTTGTGCCAGGCATTGTTTGGGGAACCATGGCTATATCCCTAACCAAAACAAAACAAAACAAAAATGTCTTGCCTTCTGGCAACTTACATTCTGGTGTTGAGAAGGCAGATAATAAACATAATAAACACACAAAAAAATGACAAAGTGCCATTCAGAAAGTGGCAGTACATATGTTGGTCTCTTTTCCCTTATATAATGGTTCAGTTGAGGTCATGAATAATACATCTTGTTTCCACAAAGCATTCAGATACTGACATAATTAGACTCATTTCTGAGGTCTTCCTATAGTTCATGCATCAAACGCAGGCCCTTCAGGCAGCTGCGCTTGGGTCTGTAGGCATGGGATGTTAAAGGGAGGAGCGCAGTCATGCTAACACTGCCCTCCCTCCCTTACAGATGGAGGGTGACAGCGATTGCCCAAGGCATTCTAATTACAAAGTATTTAGTAGTCAGGATCTAGCACACACCTGCCAGAAACTTGAGAGGAGGGAGGCTGCATCAGGATTTTTATCCTACACAGGAACCCAGCTGGAAGCCAAGTTCTAAAGATGCTGGTGGCGGCATTAAAACCACATGCCTTCGGAGTTCAGGTGGGAGTCCAGGCATTCTCCCCTTACAAGGGCAGGTACAAACACATCAGTCACAGTCTCTCATTCCACAAGAACCAGCCTCGGTCTTTGAAGCCAAGACTGTGCCTCTGCCACTACTTGGAATTAGAAACATGATTTTACAAAGCCCAAGTGATTACACTTCCTACCTGGACATGTATCTGAAGGATTTCCAAACAAGGCATATGAGTGTTTCTCAGAAAAGATAACATTTGATTGAGGCTAATACACTGACTGGGCTTCCCTGGTGAATCAGATAGTAAAGAATCTGCCTGCAGGGCAGGATATCCAGATTCAATCCCTGGGTCAGGAAGATCCCCTGGAGAAGGGTTAGGCTACCCATGCCAGTATTCTTGGGCTTCCCTGGTGGCTCAGATGGTAAAGAATCCTCCTGCAATGCAAGAGACCTGGGTTTGATCCCTAGGTTGGGAAGACCCCCTGGAGGAGGGCATGGCAACCAACTCCAGTATTCTTGCCTGGAGAATTCCATGGACAGAAGAAACTGGTGGGGTACAGTCCATAGGGTTGCAGAGAGTTGGATACAACTGAGAGACTAAGAGTGCTCCCACATACACACCCATGCATATCTGCTGCTGCTGCTAAGTCGCTTCAGTCGTGTCCGACTCTGTGCGACCCCATAGACGGAAGCTCACCAGGCTCCCCAGTCCCTGGGATTCTCCAGGCAAGAACACTGGAGTGGGTTGCCATTTCCTTCTCCAATGTATGAAAGTGAAAAGTGAAAGTGAAGTCGCTCAGTCGTGTCCAACTCTCAGCGACCCCATGGACTGGAGCCCACCAGGCTCCTCCATCCATGGGATTCTCCAGGCAAAAGTACTGGGGTGGGGTGCCATTGCCTTCCCCGATGCACATCTATACACCACTATCAAATTACTGCCAATAGATGGTGTTGAAAGTTAAGTAGTAGGCAGATGTTCAAAGGGCTCCACAAATTTAGAAGTGAACACATTAAATCATAAGTCTTAGAGTGCAACTTCAAATTTTATAGACTTGGAGGAACTTATTATTGAAGTGAAAAATTAATAAACATTTTTCTGAGAAGATAAAAAAATAAACCGTCTGCTGTTGCTTTTTTTTTTTTTGCTGATCAATTTATCTGCTCACTTCCTTTTTCTCACTATTGTCGTATATAAAAGTCTTAGAAAACAGAAAGAAATCCATAAAATGAGGCTGTTTCCCAGACAGTCAGAAGTAAACTTAGGGGAAAAAAACAAATCCACTTGCTTATTGTATATACCTGCTGTGACAATCTGATAATAATAGGAGGTATAAATAATTAACTGCTACCTCAATGCCACTTTGTAGGTGGAAATTGGGAATCTCATTTTGCCCGTAATTGAGTTAATGAAGCAGAACCATACAAAACCTAAAATTCATTTTGTTTCCCTACAATTTAGGGAATGCAAACACTCAAATGGCTCCCACTGAAATCTTATTTTATTCACTGAATTTACACTCATTGTCTTTATACACCTTGTTTGCCGTGTGCTGTGCTTAGTTGCTCAGTCATGTCTGACTCTTTGCAACTCCAGTCTGAAGCCCGTCAGGCTCCTCCCTCCATGGGGATTCTCTAGGCAAAAATACTGAAGTGGGTTGCCATACCCTTCTCCAGGGGATCTTCCCAACCCAGGGATCGAACCCAGGTTTCCCACATTGCAGGCAGATTCTTTACCAACTGAGCCACCAGGGAAGCCCTTGTTTGTCATAGTCATCTGTAAAATATACTTTGGAACTATTTTGGATTAAAAAGTGAGGGACCAAGGAGGACCTGAAATATTCTCAAGCCTGAGTCTCTACCTGCAGCAATGGCTCCTCCAGCACCCTAGACAAGTTTGTATTTATCCCATTTTAAAGATGTTCACTGAAGGAGATTCTAAACTTCCCTCTCTATGAAACTCAATTCAGCATTAAACAGTTTCTTGATGTGGAAAATACACATTTCATTGTATTCAATACCTGTTGCTGTACTTTTCAATCCGTTTCCTCTGTCTGCCTTTCCCAAAAACAGCATGGGAGCTACCATCACATTCCTATGTACATCAATTCTTATGTAAAACCTACTATCAGGCTGTGGCCAGGCCCCTCTTCTCTTTCCCATCACAAATGATCTAGTTCCCTTATGGCTGCCAGTGGGGAAAGGATGGGAGGAAGAGGCAGTTTGGGATTGACATGTAACACTGCTGCTGCTGCTGCTAAGTCGCTTCAGTCATGTCTGACTCTGTGCGACCCCATAGACAGCAGTCCATCAGGCTCTGCCGTCCTTGGGATTCTCCAGGTAAGAACACTGGAGTGGGTTGCCATTTCCTTCTCCAATGCATGAAAGTGAAAAGTGAAAGTGAAGTCGCTCAGTCGTGTCTGACTCTTAGCGACCCCATGGACTGCAGCCTACCAGGCTCCTCCATCCATGGGATTTTCCAGGCAAGAGTACTGGAGTGGGGTGCCATTGCCTTCTCCGGACATGTAACACTACTATATATCAAATGGATAATCAACAGGGACATATATGTGCTAAGTCACTTCAGTTGTGTCCAACTCTTCGCAACCCCATGGATTGTAGCCCACCAGGCTCCTCTGTCCATGGGACTTTTCAGGCAAGAATATTGGAGTGGGCTGCCATTTCCTCCTCCAGGGGATCTTCCTCACCTAGGGATGAAACCCATATCTCTTAGGTCTTCTGTTTGGCAGGTGAGTTCTTTACCACTAGCAGCACCTCTCTCTCTCTTCATATATATATATACACAACAAAGAGTCCTTTGGACAGCAAGGAGATCCAACCAGTCAAACCTAAAGGAAATCAACCCTGAATATTCATTGGAAGGACTGATGCTGAAGCTCCAATACTTTGGCCAGCTGATGTGAAGAGCTGACTCATTTGAGAAGACCCTGATGCTGGGAAAGATTGAGGGCAGAAGGAGAAGAGGGTAACAGAGGATGAGACAGTTGGATGGCATCATCATCCCAATGGACATGAATTTGAGCAAACTTCAGGAGATAATGAAGTATAAGGAAGCCTGGTGTGCTGCAGTCCATGAAGTTGCAAGGAATCAGACATGACTGAGTGACTGAATAACAAATAACAAATATATGTGTATGTGTATGTGTATGGTGGTGGTGGTAGTTTAGTTACTAAGTCATGTCTGACTCTTTGCAACCCTATGGACCATCACCCACCAGGTTCCTCTGTCCATGGGATTCTCCAGGCAAGAATACTGGAGTGGGTTACCATTTCCTTCTCCAGGGGATCTTCCTGACCTGGGGATCAAACTCAGGTCTCCTTCATTGGAGGTAGATTCTTTACTGACTGAGTCACCAGGGAAGCCCATATATATATGTGTGTGTGTGTGTGTATACAGCACAGGGACTTGTTCAATGTTATGTGACAGACTGAATGAGAGGGGAATTTGGGGAAGAACGGATATATGTATAGCTGAGTCCCTTTTTTGTCCACCTGAAACTATCACAATATTGTGAATTGGCTATATTCCAATATAAAACAAGCCATTTTAAAAAATTACCAACACTCCCCCTAAATATTCTAGTTCTATTAACCTCACAGCCCTATTTTCTAGTCCTAAAAATCCTTACCAGTCATAAACCACTCTAGACTCAGAGCAGTAATGTCTCTATCACTTCAAGTTTGTTTCACCCAGAAATCTTGCTTCTAATTTCCTAGATGTTAAAAATTAGAATGTTTACAATTTAGTTCAGAAGCAGATAACTCCTAATGAAAAGGGAGTTACCTTTTGGTAATTTCTGGATTTTTCTGCACATGACCAATAAAACCATCTCCGGCACCATGGACAGTGCCCTAGCTTGGCTGGACTCATTAAAGGGAAGGTCAAATCTCACATTTTTGTCAGAGAATGTACTGGCTTCAGATTTTAGTGTGAGAATCACTAGGAAAGCTCATTAAGAGTTCAGATTCACTTCACTATGGCATCCCCCATCCCTCAAATTCTGAAATAGGAGATCTGAGCCATAACCCAGAAATCTGCTTTTTACCCAGCCAGTCTCCATAGCATCCGATCCCCTTCTGATGATTCTAAAGCACATCCACTGGAAATTATACTTGAGAAAGAGTTTCCTCTCTCTGCCCATCATCCTTTTTGTCTAGACTGACCAGAAGCAGGAATCAATATGAATTCATAAAGTATAGACAAGGAGACTTCCATGGATAAACTGAGGAAATCTGGGTGAAACCAAGTCAGCACAGCCTCCTCATTTTCTTTGCATTTCTTTGTGTACTCATTCACTCATTCATGTATTCACTGTGTCAATTAAGAGGTTTAGGGGTCAATGAGCCAGAGTTCCAGGGTGGACATGGGTTCTGACCCACATTGTGTGAAGACCTTTGATAACAAATGAGTGGTACAATAATAAATACCACTGTATGGGAATTCTCTAGGCGAGGACAGGGTGCTAGAAAGTGCTGGAAGGAGCTAGTTTATGCCATGACCTTGCACAAATGAACGACCTCCAGGTTACAATACTGCACAAATATGGAATACGGATACTGAATTTGCAGTAAGAAAAGGTCAGCCTGGGAGAAAGTCACAGAACCAGCTGAGGAAAGGAGCCCACTCTGCTGGTGGCTGGGCTTCCCTGGTGGCTCAAATGGTAAAGAATCCACCTGCCAATGCAGGAGACGCAGGTTCCATCCCTGGGTCAAGAAGATCCCCTGGAAGAGGAAAGGGTCTGGATAATCCAATATTCTTGCCTGGATAATCCTGTGGACAGAGAAGCCTGGGGGAGCTGCAGTCCACGGGGTCACAAAGAGTCAGACACGGTTGAACAACTGAGCGTGCAGGTATGCTGCTGGAATCACTGCCGGAGGGGCAAGTTTCACGCACTTGGGCACTGACGTGTGTGCGCTCTGTTCTGTATGCCTACGAGCCAGGTGGTGCCTTCTCATCTTTGGGCTAAAGCAGTTTGTCCAGCCTGGTGCATAGCTACAGGTCTCACTTTTTTCCCCCTGGATCAACATGATCTATGCTAGACTTTGGTTAAAAAGCAAAAGCTAAGTAGATTGGTTGAAGGATTGTTTTTTAGATTTGGGGGATCTTATCAGCCATAAGTTGAAGTCCAGATTTTCTATTTAAATCAAGAACATGATATATAAAAAATTCTTTTTATGTGTTAGAATTGAAAGAATGTGGCTTCCCATTAGATTAAAAACAATATATAATTACACAACATCATATTGTACTGTAACTTTGATTTAAAAACAAAACAAAACAAAAAAATCCATCAAAAAACAAGGAACTTCCCTGGTGGTCCAGTGGTTAGGATTCTGTGCTTCCCCTGCAGGGGGTGTGGGTTTGATCCCTGGTCAGGAACTAAGATCCTTCAAGCCTGTGTGGTGTGGCCAAAAGTAAATAAGAAAATAAAATAAAATGGAAAAAAGCACCAGAGTTTATAGACATTGCCTATTATTTAACTGTGCATCTTTGTGAAAGAAGTATTAAGCCCATTTTGTTGCTGAGAAAAATGAAAATGTAAGGTAATTAAAATAAATTACAACTAATCTGGATGGTGGAGTAAACTCAAATGCTACAAAGTATAGATACTGAACTTTCCTCAATGGACAGTGAACTTGGTAAACCAGACAGCTATCAGAGAGGTCACGTGATATAAGAATCATACATGCAGCAAATAAAAATGCTATATAAAATCTAGTACGTAATTGCCTCCAATGATAATCTCTTCCTTATAGGGTGAGATAGAAGTCAGGGCCTGAACAAAAAATCCCATTTGGAAGAAAGAGGAACAGCTTCTGGGCAGGCAGTCAGCAGCATCCATTAAGGATGACCAAAAATAATCTAGTTTTTAGTCCTAATGCAAAAACATGTCCAGAGAAGAATTTTTAATAACATGAATTTTGTTATTTATTGTACCTAACTGGAATGCTTAATTACTAAAAATAAACCTTTCTTAATCATTTCTGTTGTATTCTCATTTACTTCCACTTTCAATGGTCCTTTTTCCTCATTAAATTTTGAACCCTTTGTTGTGTCTTCTGCTTCAACAGAGGACCCCCCCTCAAGGCACCCAGTCCATTACTTTACATCCAGCAGGGACCAAACCATTTGACTGGTTGCTAAATTCCAGCCAACTGGCTGCCTTATTCCTTGGCCTTTTGGCAAAGAGCACAGCATCAGTTTAGTCGTTGTGACATCTTCTATCCAGGGAATCGTCCCTCTTCTGGCAGGAGGACAAACCCTGCAGACTCATTACTAAGCATGTGGTTTTTAATTAATAATGTGTATGGTTAACACGGAGCAATTTTTATTGAATATAGAGTATTGTGTAGACTGAAAAAATATTAGTTCAAAAATCATCTGAAGACACACTTGTCTTTATTGTATAGAAGAAACAAGACTACGTTCGACGGTTAAAATACACTCAGAGTCATGAAATTAACGTTTCCTCTGGTGCTCTGAGTAAATTTTTAAAAAATCCCCCTGTGATCTAAGACAATCTTATCCTGAAGTATTGAAAAAAACCAATGAAGCTTGTTGTTAAATAAGATAAATAAGCAAATAACTCACTTCACCACTGACGATGTTATTTTATAACTGTAGTTTCAGAACTCTAAATAAGTGTAATACAAGTTTCCAGTTACACCTTTTTTTCCCCCTGATGGATAGAGTTATAGGAGAGTGACAGTTACTCAATTGTCTGTTATTGACCTAATGTTCTTAGACTGATTCAGAGAACAAAGGCCCATGTATATTTTTTGCTGACTCAAATGAAATTTTCATTAAAATTAAGAATTTGTGTATGCTCCAATGAGTGAAGTAGTTTTTATTCTTCACCTGGTTTGTTTATTTTATTATTAGTCTTTAAGAATCTCATGAAGTAGCCTGGCTCCATCATTCAACTCAATTCTTAAAAAATAAAAATGAATAAGGTAGAAACTGTAATGTCATCTGTGTTAGAACATATCTTTTGCAAAATTGTAATGCAAAGAGTAAGTAAGAATCAATAATCCCCTAAGTATCCCTGTGCTGTGCTGTGCTTAGTCGCTCAGTTGTGTTTGACTCTTGCAACCCCATGGACTGTAGCCTGCCGGGCTCCTCTGTGCATGGGATTCTCCAGACAAGAATACTGGAGTGGGTTGCCATTCCCTTCTCCAGGGGATCTTCCTGACCCAGGGATCAAAACCAGGTCTCCTGCATTGCAGGTGGATTCTTTACCAGCTGTGCTACCAGGGAAGCCCTAACTATTCCTAGAGGATGTTTTCAAATTTCCAGATCATTTCCTAAGTATTATTCCATAGTGTTTAGAATAAATATTGAGTAGCTGTGCCCTTAAAAGTATATTTTAAAAGTTTAATTTTTTAATCATGCCATACTTTTATAGTTACTGTAAAGACATCCACATTTCAATGGGTTAGCCTTTGTGGTCTATATTAATCCTCCAATAGGTGCAGAGTTAGTGCAAATAATTGCAATTGGAAAGTAAATCCCAATTTAACAGATATTGAAAACTTGGCAAATGCAAATTTTTAATTAGACTTGAAGAACTACTTTTAACACTGATAAAACTAACAGTCATTCTAAGAGCACTTACTTGCTTTCCATGAATTATTTCATTTATTTTCTCATATCAACCCTGCAAGTATCATAGTTATCGCCTCTTTATAGATGAGCAGATAGGCTCAGAGAGGCTCTGCTGCTCACTTGTAATTTCCCCTGATCTTTGTATTGCACATGGTCTGGTGTTCTGAACTAAAGGATGACACAATCCAAGAGCAATCATTATGTGCTGGGCAAGAACTTTTGAAGTAGAGGCAAGCACAATATTGTACAGTTCAATACTGTTGAAACTGAGACAAGGAGGAGGAGAGAAACTGGACAGCATATGGGTTTTAGCTCATATTACTTGACATGGGCTGAATAGCCTGAGACTCAGTGGGACTCTGCAGCAACTCCCCTGATATGCATATCATAGTTGCTGCTTTCCATAAGGAGAACAGGGTTTCTTCCTGGTATTTGATGAAAATAAAAACTCGAAGCATGGGCCACAAATCATCATACGCATGAGAGATTAAAATGTAAAATATAATTATGAGGATGAAACTCGTGAGAATACTCGGAAAATACTTTAATAATATTGAAGTGTGAAATAACTTTTGAACTCCAAGGTAAACTATTACCTTAGAAATAGAACTGTAAAGAAAGAAAGCAATAACTTTACTAATGTAAGAATTTAAAGGGGGAGAGGGAGTTAAAAGAAAAGAAGTATACACAAAGTTTAAAAGAAATAAATGAGCAGGGAAACATATTAAGCAACAAGTATGTCAGACAAATGGTTAATATCCTTAATACAGAAAGAGCTCTTGTAAACCATCAGAACAAAAAGCCCAATCCCCAAATACACACAAAGAGCAAAAGATGTAAATAGGCTAAAAAAAAGTCAGTGCAAATTGTCAAAAAATATACTTTTGGGAATGCTTACTTCACTAATACTAGTCAAATAAATGCAAAATTTAATTAGAATATTTTATTGTCTATCAATTTTATAATAAAGAAATAATAAAAGAAATTTAAAAAGCTCATTCTCCCTTTTTCACTTGGAGATAGAATTAAGCTCTGTTTTTATAAAGTACTTAAAGCTTCAGCAAGCATAATGTTGAGTCAGAAACTTTACACTAAAGCACTTTGAAAATAAAATACATGTATTATTATAAATAAAGTACCCACATGTAAAATTATCCCCATGAGACTTTTCCAAAGTGATGTCTTTGGTTATCAGCTATTTCAATCTCTCAGAAAATTTCACTGATCTTCCGTATGAATGTCTTTTAACAGACATCTTTCTTAAAACATATGGTGCCTTTGGAACAACCAAAGTGAACATTGGCTGGAAACTTCTTATCCCATCTGATACTTGTTATCTTTCAGGGTGCCCGAGGTCTGGGTATACTCTCAAAGGTGTGGCATACACTTGTGGTTCTGACTTAATGTCATTTTCTCCTTTTCAATCTGAATATTGACAATCATATTTAATACATCTCTATGCAAAGACTGAATCTACTACAAAACCAAGTATAAGCACATTGTGTTTCATTTAATTCATGAAGACCCCATAGAGAAAAGTGTCATAGGAAAGACCTCAATTTAAATACTGGCTCCACCACTCACAAGCTTTGTGATCTGGGTTAAGGTATCTAAAGTTTGTTTTTTTAATGTGCAAATCGGAATTACAGTTCTTTCTTGTATAGGTTGGAAAAAGCTTATAGTGTGTTCAGCACATGCTGCTGCTGCTACTGCTGCTAAGTCGCTTCAGTTGTGTCCAACTCTGTGCGACCCCATAGACGGCAGCCCACCAGGGTCCCCCATCCCTGGGCTTCTCCAGGCAAGAACACTGGAGTGGGGTGCCATTGCCTTCTCCACTAGGCACTCACAAAAGAGTAGCAATTCTTAGTGAAGCAGGTGGAATGTGCAAATTATTATTTATATAACTGAAGTGGATTGAATCATGAACCCTAAAAGAAAGGACCAAGTCCTAATTCCTGAAAATTGTGAATGTGAATTTATTGAGAAGTAGAGTCTTTTCAGAGTCTTTGTAGATGTAATCAAGTTAGGGTGAGGTTATACTGGAATATTTATAATCTCATCCTAACTTGATTATATCTGGAATGAGGCTTCCTTGGAGGCTCAGACAGTAAAAAATCTGCCTGCAATGCGGGAGACCTGGATTTGATCCCTGGGTCGGGAAGATCCCCTGGAAAAGGGAATGGCAACCCACTCCAGTATTCTTGCCTGTAGAATTCCATGAACAGAGGAGCCTGGTGGGCTACAGTCCATGGGGTCGCAAAAAGTTGAACATGACTAAGCAGTTAACATTTTCATTTTCACTATATTGGCATAGTGTGGACCCTGAATCCAATGCCTGGTGTTCACATAAGTACAGGAGAGGACATAAAGACACAGAAACCCACAGAGAAGGTCATGTGAAGGCACATGTAGAGACTGCAGTGATGCAGCTGTAAGACAAGAAATGCCAAGGATTCACAGAAGCTACTAGAAGCTAGCAGGTAGTAGTAGAAGCTACAAAAAAGAATTCTTGGTTGGAGCCATCAGAAGGAACATAGCTCTGCTGACACTTTGATTTTGGATGTCTAACCTCCAGACTGTGAAAGGATCCATTTCTATTGTGTTAATCACTTTGTTTTAGCAGCACCAAGAAACCAATACAATAATTTAGCCCACATTCTCACTCGAGCTTCTGTAATAGCTCTTAGGAATACAGGATATGATATCAATTAATGGATTAGCCCTCTTAGAAATTCCCTTTGAAGATTATCCAGTACACTGACATGGATGGGCTGGTACACTGGGATGAGGCTAGTGGCAATAAATTTTTTTTTTTTTTTAAGAAATCAAAAGAACTTTTACCCTTGACATCAAAATAATTCATATAGCTTTTAAAGATTTGCGTATTGAATTTATGCCTTCAATGAGCTCTACTGTACACCTTTGTGTATATAACGGTACACACTGTTACCACTTTTTGAAAATCACAGGAAGAATGATCGGTTCTGACAAGGGCCATTTTCTAAGACGTGATCCTCTTTTTAAAATGAAGACAATTGAAAGAGAAAAAATTATAACTAAGGAAAGTCAGCCCCATAAATGATGAATGATGCCGACTGACTGAAGGATATTAGCCAAAGGAAAGGAAATAGGAAATCTACAACACAGATATCACTTTAATTGACCTCAAAGGTTTTGTTTTTCATTTAATAGAGCAAAAATGGAATATTCCATCCTTTTACTCATGCAATTAAGTTTATGCAGTTCCATCTTATTCTGGCATGGTTTTTTCTCCCTTACTAAAAGCCAAAATGGAAGCACTTCAAATATTTTAGAATGGATTTTGGCAATTGGTTTCTTGTTTTTTTTTTTTTTTTTAAATCCTTTAAGTATAAATCTCCCCAAAGAAGATAATCTTTGAGTCCCAGACCAATTAAGTGTTCTGCTGTGTTTAAGTAGCAACAGTTTTGGACTTTAGGAAAATGTTAATACCAGCACTAAAATTTATTCTGTTAATTGCTCTAATAATCAATAAGTAATTTTCATTCTAAACTAGGTTCTTTATGTGACTTAAATAAACCAACTGAAGATCATTTACATCTGAATAACAATTCCTAATAATGTCACATCATTAAATTCCACCCGGGTTCTCAATAATGTTGGTTAGTGACCAATAAAAGGACTTATTACCTTAGTCAGTTCCTCAGGGCTTAGAGGGAACCAATGGGTGAAGGATTTTCTCATTGCACCATGATGCGGAGTGAACCTTTCTTCTCCTGGGACATTTACCACGACTTAGTTGCAGGATCGGAGAAGGCAATGGCACCCCACTCCAGTACTTTTGCCTGGAAAATCCCATGGATGGAGGAGCCTGGTAGGCTGCAGTCCATGGGGTCGCTAAGAGTCGGACATGACTGAGCGACTTCCCTTTCACTTTTCACTTTCATGCATTGGAGAAGGAAATGGCAACCCACTCCAGTGTTCTTGCCTGAAGAATCCCAGGGACGGGGGAGCCTGGTGGGCTGCTGTCTATGGGGTCGCACAGAGTCAGACACGACTGAAGTGACTTAGCAGCAGCAGCAGTTTCAGGATGGCTTTTTTTCCCTCCTCTCTCTCTTCCTCTCTCTCACATCTTCTTGCCCTCTCTCCCTCTCTTCCTTTCTTCTGTATTTGCTTCTAAACAGAATTGTTTTCATTGTAATACCAGCAAAAGATTTATAAAGGGAACAATTTTCCACAACCTACTTCTCCTTGCATGTGATTAATAGAATGAGCAAAATATTTTAAGAAAATCTCTGCACATTGAAGTTATACTTTAAGAAAAATAAAGACAGTAGATATTTGGGTATTTTCTATGCATATATACTAATATAGATATCCCATTTGGACATTATTTTTAAGACAAATATTTTGTGCCTATGTTTCTAGGTTAGTTATTTAATTTGACCAAATTAATAGTCTCTAGCTTTTTTATGCTGTTCTATATATAGCTGCAATACTGTAGAGTCAACCATGTATCAGTAAAAAGTGTTTTTAAGACTAAAATGTATATAACTAAAATAGTGAAAATCATTACTATTTTCAAATACATTTTAACAATGCTTTTGTGATATTAATACACTTGTTACTGATATTGAAATTTTCATGTTAATTAAATAATCCCTAACCACTGGATACATTTCAGATATGTACACTTTGTAATTACCTCCATTATTGAAATAGCTGGCTTGATTCATCCTTGCCACAGTAACATAGTAGCTTCTGTTATTTTTGTCTTCAGAAAAACATAGGTCCCAGAGAGGGAATATAAAACTATTATGGTAAATTAAATATTAAAGCTAACTTATTTTTGCATAAGAGTGCTGTCAAATAATGGTGATAATTGTTGCTAAGACAGAAACTATTTTTTGGCTAGTTTTTTTGGAAGCACAAATTAAAATCCAATTTTCAGTTCTTTTGGTAAATTGCATGTATTTAGTGTGTATAGTTTTACTGATGCTAGTAGCTTAAAGGGGAGCTATTATAGTCTTAGTTTAGCGATTAAGAAATACAACGTTTGTTGAAGGGCTAGGCCTTTTAGTCTAGGATGGATTAGCACTTGATCCTTCCTTAAGCATTTTTATACAGGAGTGCATTATCCTTGGAGCCACCCTGGGCTCCATGGCTCATTAGCTTGGGTGTTAGATAAATCAAAGGCAGCCTCAGAGACAAAGATAAGCAAACTGCAGGCCAGCAAGATGATGATGTATGGATCCAGGAGGCTAATAGGAAAGTATTGACAGGAAAATGGTGTGCTTATCCTGCAATCACTGCGTATTGCAATGAGAGCTCCCCAAAGCAGATGGGATACACTTCAGGGAATGCGCAGCTACAAGACTGTTAGGCAGAAATGGATCCTTGTGTTTTAAATTCTAACAAGAACTCAGTTTCTTTGTAGCAGCAATTCAAATGCATTAGAGCGTGTTAAGGTACAGGCCACAGCAAACTCTTAAAAAAAGAGAATCCCATTTCAGAAGAGCGGGTGTTGGAATTATTTTCATTTCAGAAGATTGTTCTTACCAGTTATCCTTTATGCAGCAAGGAATAAACTCTTGCTTATGTTTTCCATGATTATATCTGCTATGCGTGTGCATGTTCAGTTGCTCAGTTGTGTCTGACTCTTTTCCATCCCATGGACTATAATCCATCAGGCTCCTCTGTCCATGGGATTTTCCAGGCAAGAATACTAGAGTCTGTTGCCGTTTTCAAGGGCTCTTCCTGGCCCAGGGATTGAACCCACATCTCCTAAGTATCCTGCATTACAGGTGGATTCTTTATCACTGAACCATTGAGGAAGCCTATATCTGTTGTATCAGTCGTTAATACACTATGAAGCTTAATTCTTGATATTTCTGCAGGATTCAAAATCCACACTATCTGAGCAAATCTTAACATGGGGAAAATATGTGTATATATTTGATGAGTTCTGTAGCTAAATAACATTTCCAGATTCTCTATAGCTGATATCTTTAAATTAGACTTTTAAGATTATGCACAAAGTTTCATGCTTAGGGTTTTCTACTTATGGGATCCCCCCTTTGAAATTCATGCATGTTGTATATTTTTAATTCAGCCATTTGTAAAAGTTAAGAATTTAGTGCAAAAAATACTAATATGATGATAACTGAATCCAAGAGACTCATGCACTCACAAAAGCAATTCATAAACACTTATCTGACCTGAGTCTGTCCTGGTATTGCTGTGGGTTGAAGATTAACTAAGACTGACTTTCCAAATCATGATGTACACATTCAGTCTCCTTCTTTCCTGGCTCAAAACAGAACTCTCTGATTTACTCTAAATGATGGAAGACTTAACAGCTCTGAAATGAGAGCAGCTGAGTTCTTTGCTAAGACTCTTCCATTTTTCAGGACCATGGAAACCAAATGTATTTATCCAGATGATGACCAACCATTAGGAGAGTCCTGTAACCCCACAAAAACCTAGATTATTTTTGCATGGACTACACACTAATTCATTGAACCACAGTTCTGACAGAAACAGTCTGCTCTGACTCAGGTCACTACATTACAACAATGGGTGAGGATTCAATTGCTGTCAGGAAATGAGGCAGAAACACCCAGATAGGCTGAGAAAAGAAATTCCAGGAAAGTTCTGCAAACTAGGGTCCATAACTTATGGTAATTGATGTGTTAATTTTGAAATTATTGAAATGGCCTACGTCATTATCTAAAAACCTCAGATTTTCCCACATTTAAGGTACCATATACCATATAGCATACACTGTTATTATTGACATAGGTAGCATATCTTAATTCATGATAGAAACTTTCATTGAAATTTTTGAATCCCTTTTTCAAAGACAGATAGAAGCAAGTGAAGATTTTGTAGTCTGATTGCATTTAAGGAAAATGAGCAAAGAATCAATGAAACTCCATTACCAAATCCAAATTTTACAGATGAAAAAAAAAAAAAAAAATGAGGCTTCTGCTACTTCCCCAAGTAAAACCACTTGCTAAAGGTCAAACAATTAGCAATTGGCAACACAGACTGTCTGACAACTATTAATAGTTAGATGTCCTTAACATGCTGCATCTCTAATCAGTATAGAATTTGAGAGCACAAAGGTGGAGATTACTACAGTTACTGAAAACAGAAAAAAGTTAACAGGGAGAACTGAATTACCCTTGGCTTTCCCAGGTCACTAGATATCTCAAACACAATCTAATAATCTCAAAGAAAAGGGGATACAGGGAATGCAACTGTCTGGTCCAAGTGATGGGTTGATCAGAAGTTCACTGCCCCGTCCCTCAAGCTGGACACTCTCAGAGCTCTTGGTGTGAAAGCGAGAAACTTTGTCTCTCCTATTTTTCCCAACTTGAACTAGTACTCAACTTATGATACCCCTTATTACTTAATTCCATCTTCTCCCTCCTTTTCCTCCAAGAATTTCTGACTTGCTCCCTTTTAAAAAATAAGCATTAGAACTATTATTTTGCCTGGTGGGAAGACTATAAAAATCTTTCTAAATAAAAATAATTATAAATAAATCACCTTATCTTGTAATTCAGTGCAATATAATTGCTGTAACACTATCAAAGAAAACGTTAATTGGTTCGACTTCCTCTAAATCATCATTCCTGAAAGCTGTGAATATCTTAAGCTCGGAGTAATAGGTCACATATTTTCAATGTGTGCTCTTAACGTTTTGCTCTTCTGAGCTAGAAGTATCCTTCCCTTTTCTTTCCTATGGAACTTCAAGACAGAAAACTGTCTATCAAACCATCAGAACTCACTGCAGACATCTGGTCAGGCTCTTCTTCTTGCTTTTTAATGGAGAGCTCTTTGATAAACCAATTCAATAGTAATTTTAAGAATGATATCTAAAGGCATTGCACAGAAGGATTTTAAAATCATAGCTAATGATGCCATCTGTTATACCTCTGAAGTTACCCAAATGTCATTTTTAAAATTATAACCATAAAAGAATGAAGAGTTCACATCAAGCCAGTAGTGCTGTTTCTCAGAAAGAAGTCCCTTGCCCACTGACATCAGCTCCTTTGAAGGCTGCAAGGAAATCAGACATCCAAATAAATTCAGCTTCACCAAGGAACATTGGAAGGAATGAAAACAGACGCCTCCAGTTGTCAGTGATGGAAACAGCTGTTTATTTCACTCTCTGAAGCCCAGTGCTGCAAACTGGCGGAGGTACCTTCTTCATGACGTTCTTTCTGCCTTTGTTCTAGAGTCTGAGCTGCTTTTTCTGTACCTCCCTGTAGCCGGAGGACCACCATGATTAATTCCCACGCTCCCTGCCCCTGGCCCGAGGCTACTCCCTCGCAGGTCCAGGGCATCATCGCGGGTCCCTGTGCCTTTAACTGCCTCCCCTGCAACCCCCCACCCCGTTGCCAGCAGCTGGGCCACTCCGTGGCTGGCCTGCCTACTTCCTGCACCCTGGGACCGAGCTGGGTGCGTTCATTACTCATCCGTGACAATAACCCATCGAGTAAGATGTAGAACTCAATTCCAGCAGAAAGCCCTATAATGTCAGAGTCAGGAGGTTATCTCTGAGGGACCTGCACCTTGCTCTTCACCTCTCTTATCAAGAGCTTTACAGCCTCTGCTGGGGCCAGCATCTTGTAAAGCTGAGGGCGGCAGATTTGGCCTCAGATTAGCATACATCTTCCTAAGTGGTATTACATTTAATTAAAAAGTAAGCCCTGGTTAATTTTTTTTTCTTCTTTACTGTAGTATAGGAAAAAGAGAGATGCAAGATGTACCTTCTAAAATGTGAGATGACCCTAGAGAGGAAAAGAAAACCAATCTGAACACCAGGACCCTGCTATTTCTAGCCCTTTCCCCTTCTGGAGAGGCAAATAACTCATTAGTGCTAGAGAATTCTCTCCCTGCAACCCAGCAAACTTGTCCCAAACCAAAGGACACCAGACAGCACCTGATCGTTGTCAAACCCCATCTCCCTCTGCTGTGGCCTTTCAGATTTTTATGAGGGGCAGCGTGTTTGAACTACTGTCCAAAGTATTACAGTGTGACTCAAAACTGGAGTGTTTGCCACCTCTGGGAAGTTCTGATTTGATGAAAATTAGAAAACCCCCTGATGGCTCAAGTGGTAAAGAATCTGACTGGGATGCAGGAGACCCAGTTCAATACCTGGGTTGGGAAGATCCCCTGGAAAAGGGAAGGCCAACCCACTCCAGCAGTTTTGCCTGGAGAATGCTATGAACATAAGAGCCTGGAGGGCTACATGTAGTCCATGGGGTCACAAAGAGTCTGACACGACCAAGCAACTTAACACTTTACTTTCACTTTCAGAAAACTTAAAAGCCCTGTGCAAAAGAGGTGAGATCGGCTAGAAAGGGATGTCCCTGGAATATGTCTTTTTATCATTTAATCATCTTCCAGAACCACTGGCATCATATTGCTGGAGGAAAGCACAAGTGTTAGACTCGCTTCAATTTCATTACATTAAACAGATATTCATCAAATTGTAATAATTAACCAGATATGAGAAAAGATTCATTACACTTGATAAGAAAATTCAGGTCATGACCACAATATCACTGAAAACCCATCTTGCAATTAAATACTGTAAACTGTTCAAAGCACTTTTCCACTCATTTCAGAAGGCTTACTCATGGAAAGGTCATACTGCAAAACCAAATCTAAAATATTGGGAGAATAGGAGAAAAAAATAACTGAGGAGATTTTCATTTGGAATGGTTAAAATAAAGTAAAATCAAACAAAAGAATATAAACTAAGGATATTATTTCATGTGAGGATAATGATAATTATGTTTAACATTTCTAAACATTTTGTCATCATATGATAAGCCTGAAATGTTACCAGAGCTTTTCACCTTAATTGTTTATCAAGTTGCCTTTCTTCTACACAACACAGTCTTCCACAGCTTTGCCATTTTCTAGTCCTCACTTCATACTGCTTCACAATTTTCCAACTTCTACTACCGTCTCCACCTATGTCAAGTCTGGGCCATTTTCATTTAGAAATAGCTTGAAATATAACGGAAGTCACTGACCATCCTTCCTCACAGGGCTCTCTCTACTACAAGAGCATTTCAGAAAACACAGACATTTGCTCAGAATGCAAACCATTGCCTAGATCAGCATTCCCACAATTCCACAGAACTCAATTCCTTAATTTATTTATAATTGTTACTTTTTTTAATGGAGTTGCTATTTCAGTAAAATATTTGGGTTTTAAAATATCTGAGTTTAAAAACCTCGAAGTCTTCTCAGAATCTGTAAAACATCACCATGCATTGCAATACTTCAAGACGTGAAAACATAATTTATTTTTTAAATATATTGGACTGTGGGATCCTTTTAAGGTAGCACCTGTGAGGGACAGCTTCCCATAGAAACACCTGGAGACCCCTGGGCCCTCACTTTTTCTGAGTGGCACAGGAGGGGACTTGCTTTATCATAACATCTCATTGAGGGTCATGATGTAGGAGGCAGAATAACACAATATAGTGCAAATGAATAAAAAATGGAAAAATTTAGTACAGTTCTTGGACCCTAAAAGATGTTACTTGTTTTTTACTACTATAACGTCAATTTCTTGGGGCTTCCCCGGCAGTGGTTAGGACTCCATACTTTCACTGCTGGGGATCCCTGGTCGCAGAACTGAGATCCCACATGCCTTGCAATGCAGCCAGAAACAAATAAATAAAACAATTCTTTATATATATCTATATTAGATACAGATACGTGGCACCTTCTCTCCGATGCCTTTTTGCAATAGCCCCAGGCAGTGTTACCTCCCACAGGCTTTCTTAGTGCTCAGCTCATATCTCTATCAGGCAGTTATTAATTGGTTTATCATATTCACTGTACATAAGTGTCTTCCCACTTGCTTCTGAGAAGAGGGCCCATGTCTCAGCCATTCTTCCATCTCCACTTGCTAGCACCATACTGGGCACCTACCTGACTGGCATTACCAAATGTTTGCTAAGGGAATGAATTAGCCAGAGGCTAAAATTTTATTTGTCATTACATAGTGAAATACACAGGGTCCTTGCTGATGGCTCAGTGGTAAAGAATCCGCCTACAATGCAGGAGCTGCTGCTGCTGCTGCTAAATCGCTTCAGTCGTGTCCGACTCTGTGCGACCCCATAGACGGAAGCCCACCAGGCTCCCCTGTCCCTGGGATTCTCCAGGCAAGAACACTGGAGTGGGTTGACATTTCCTTCTCCAATGCATGAGAGTGAAAAGTTAAAGTGAAGTCGCTCAGTCGTGTCCGACTCTTAGCGACCCCATGGACTGGAGCCTACTAGGCTCCTCCATCCATGGGATTTTCCAGGCAAGAGTACTGGAGTGGGGTGCCATTGCCTTCCCCGGCAATGCAGGAGACACAGGTCCAATCCCTTGGTCAGGAAGATGCCCTGGAGGAGGGCATGGCAGCACACTCCAGTATCATTGCCTAGAGAGTCCCATGGACACAGGAGGCTGCCGGGATACAGTCCACAGGTTGATGAAGAGTTGGACATAACTGAAGTGACTGAGCACACAAGCATGCACTAAAACACAGAATGCTTCTAAATATAGCACAGGATCAAGACCCATTCTCTACCACCTCAGAGAAACCAAGGGCAACTCAATCATGTTATAATAAGAGAATTTCGACAGCTACACCAACCAGGTATGAAGGTTAATCTGGGCCAGACACTGTGCTGGATGGTTTGACCTATATTATCCTTCCGATCTCCATAACAACCCCCAGGTAGATGTTGTTATCTCCACTAGATAAAGGAGAAAACCGAGGCTGGAGGCGCTCAATTCTGTGCCCAGTCCTTGAGGGAGTATACCGTGGAGCAGGAATTTGATTCAAACTGGCTTGAGTCCAAAGTCATGTTAGCTGCTCTGCTTTACTGACAAGGAAACTAAATACTTAGAAGAGCACAGGCCTCTGTGATTCTTTCCTCTTTGTTCAGATGGGTTTTCACTAGCTGAAAAAAAAAAAAAGGACACATTTCCTTAATCTTACATATCATCCCACAAGAGACAGTGGAACATGGCGGAAAGTCCCCAGATCTTAGTAGCAGTTGCCTTGTTTTTCCCCAAGTCTCAGTTTTCTTGTCACGCATGGACTCTGCATGTGTCTGTGCTCAGGTGCTCAGCCTTGTCCCACTCTTTGCAACCTCATGGACTGTAGGCCACCAGGCTCCTCTGTCCATGGGATTCTCCAGGCAAGAATACTGCAGCGGGTTGCGGCTCCAGGGAATCTTCCCAGCCCAGGGATTGAACCCTAGTCTCCTGCGTCTCCTGCATTACAAGTGGATTCTTTACCATTGAACCACCAGGGAAGCCTGCATGGATATTACAATGTTTAATTGTTTTATCAGCATAATGTGAAAAATCAAATGTGATTCTTAGTAGACTCTCAAAAGATGATGTGATTATCATGCATTTTTCTCCTTCCATACACTGAAGGCAAGGCAGAAGAAGCTGCTGCTTTCTGATTTCTACTCACACTCAAGCTCTGATCCCTTCAACATCTTCTGACATGTCTACCTTAATTCATTCTATCAAATTCAGTTCTATCACTGACCTTCTAGTTGTCAAATCCAATGCTCTTTTCTCAATTCCTGTTTCCCATTGTTTTCTTTAATATTTACAACTCTTTTCAAGATGTTCTCACTCAAGAAGTCATCCCTACTTGTTTAATAAAATTTAAAATGTATAAGGAAAATATAAACAAGAAACTAAATCATCTGTGTGCTCACTATTAAAAAATATAAAGCCATTAATATTTTGGTGTATTTTTCAATTTTTCTAATTATACATATAATATATATTTTTAAATTTGGGATAATACTATATAAAAAGGTTGAATCCATGTATATTTACTTAGCATTATAAAGTACGTATCAACTCACTTGTTTAAATTTTATTTTAAACCAAGATTTTTAACATCCAAGGCATGTACCTTAATTTATTTGACTTCTGATATTTTTCAGAGTATAAGTATTGTGATAAAGACACCTATGAATCTTACTGACTATTTTGTCATGGAATATAGTTCTTAAAGAAATATTAAGTAGGAGCTGGGGGTATATGGGATGTCTCGGTACCTTCTTCTCAATTTTACAGTCAACCTAAAGCTGAAATCAATCAATAAACAAAATATCTTTTAAAATGCATACCTTAACACTGGAGAAGGAGGAGAGGGCCAAGCAAGGGAGTGCTCCATAGCTTTGAAGCTTGAAAATGTCTACATAAGGTGTCCTCCTAGAGCAAGGTCTCAGGGAGAATATATTTCAGAAAAGTACCAGGAAGGGGACCAGGAAAAGCATCACTGTAAAAAATATTCTTCCATTGGATAGGTCCTGTTGTGGACCAGAAGTCCAGCTCTAGCTCTATGACTCTAGACAACTCACAGAGGATGCTGCGTTGCTAAATGTCACCTGGCAATCAGCCAGATGAGTGAGAAAATCACTACAGGGAGGGAAATGATCATGACACTGGTGACGCCTTGAATCTTTGCACAAATCCTTTACCTCCCCCTTGAAGATACTTCTCTGCTCTTTCCTGGAACACTCATAAGCCCCAGGGGATACCCAGGCCATCTACATGGTCAGGAGAGAGCTGAACTCTCAGGTATGCCCATGGAGACCAAACAGGGCACCCTAGAGCTTCAGGGAGTAGTAATATCCTATTACACGGAGAGCTTACCATGGCCTTCGTGACACTGTCAGCAAGGAATTGGAGTACTGCTGAAGGCCCAAGCTGTCAGGCAGAGAAATTCATGTGAAGATAGTAAGACAGCCAGCCCTTCTTTGCTGAGTCTGTATCCAGGTTAATGACTTTACTCACGTCTAATTAATAGTAGCATATTCAAAAGCAGAGACATTACTTTGCCAACAAAGGTTCGTCTAGTCAAGGCTATGATTTTTCCTGTGGTCATGTATGGATGTGAGAGCTGGACTGTGAAGAAGGCTGAGCCCCGAAGAATTGATGCTTTTGAACTGTGGTGTTGGAGAAGACTCTTGAGAGTCCCTTGGACTGCAAGGAGATCCAACCAGTCCATTCTGAAGGAGATCAGCCCTGGGATTTCTTTGGAAGGAATGATGCTAAAGCTGAAACTCCAGTACTTTAGCCACCTCATGCGAAGAGTTGACTCATTGGAAAAGACTCTGATGTTGGGAGGGATTGGGGGCAAGAGGAGAAGGGTATGACAGAGGATGAGATGGCTGGATGGCATCACTGACTCGATGGATGTGAGTCTCAGTGAGCTCAGGGAGTTGGTGATGGACAGGGAGGCCTGGCGTGCTGCGATTCATGGGATCGCAAAGAGTTGGACACGACTGAGCCACTGATCTGATCTGATCTGATCTGATTAATAGTTCATCTTTTCACACTCTGAGGAGGGGTTTTTCCTTCCTCTCCCACCTCAGAATCAGAATCATGTGGTGCAGTATTCAGGGAGCTAAATCAGGATGAGCATCTCTATATAGGTGTTTTAACTTAATTCTATATCAGAAGTTAGATAGTGTAAAATGTGGACAATGCTGATAATTTACATTCTCATTTAAGAGTAAACATCAGAGGCCAAAGTTCTAAAAGTTGCTACAACTTATAGTGGCATAGAGACCCATCCAGGAGGTTTGCAAATTAAATAGATCTGAGCAAAATCAGGAGATTGATTCTTGAGCTCTGATAAAAATGCGAAGAGTTGACTCATTGGAGAAGACTCTGATGCTGGGAGGGATTGGGGGCAGGAGGAAAAGGGGACGACAGAGGATGAGATGGCTGGATAGCATCACTGACTCGATGAATGTGAGTCTGGGTGACCTCCGGGAGTTGGTGATGGACAGGGAGGCCTGGCGTGCTGCAGTTCATGGGGTTGCAAAGAGTCGGACACAACTGAGCGACTGATCTGATCTGATTAATAGAAACATAATTTTCTATTCCACTGGAGTTGTTAAGCTGCTAGGAGGTAACCACTGGAGGCCATCTGGCCCACCCCATGAAGAAATGTTTCTCAGGGATGTAGAAAGAGATCAACCTAAGAATAGCATTTGTGTTGCCTGGATCCAGCTGTGCCTGAAGTCAGAACTATTCCTAGATTTCTCAGTTAAGAGAATTAATATATCCCCTTTGAGGAGTTATATCATTAAATTAGGTTACATTAAGTTAATGAAGTTAATTAATTTCTTCAAATTAATAAAGAAATATAAAGATTACTTAAACCAGATATACATAAAAATTCTTTTCTTTCTCTATTCTTCCCAAAATGTCTACAAAATTCCAACAGATGAAAAGTAGAACTTGTTTAAAGAGAGATTAAAGCATTTGCTTATTTTCGTTTCTTCTCTAATTGGAAGTCACAAGGCAATGGCACCCCACTCCAGTACTCTTGCTTGGAAAATCCTATGGACAGAGGAGCCTGGTAGGCTGCAGTCCATGGGGTAGCTAAGAGTCGGACACGACTGAGAGACTTCACTTTCATTTTTCACTTTCATGCATTGGAGAAGGAAATGGCAATCCACTCCAGTGTTCTTGCCTGGAGAATCCCAGGGACGGGGAGCCTGGTGGGCTGCCATCTATGGGGTCCCACAGAGTCAGACACGACTGAAGCGACTTAGCATAGCATAGCATAGCATAGCATAGCAGAGTAGGGGCTTCCCTACTCTGGTGGCCCAGTGGTAAAGAATCTGTCTACAATGCAGGAGCCATTGAAGACATAGGTTCAATCTCTGGGTCAGGAAGATCCCCTGGAGGAGGGCACAGCAACCCATATCAGTATTCCTGCTTGGAGAATCCCATGGACAGAGGAGCCTGACAGGCCACAGTCCATAAAGTTGCAAAGAATTGGACACAGCTAAGCGACTTAGCATGTGCCACATGGCATAGCAGAGTAGATATGGGAAACTTCTAAATTTGTCTCAACTGAGTCGAAGTCTTGGTGGCACCAGCTGGGTGACCACACCGTACACATTATGGAAGTTCTCTGTGCTTCAGGTACCTCATGGAGAAAGTAGAGGAAAGTACCTGCCACATGAGGTTATTGCAGTAATTTAAAGATGTGATGCCTGTGACACATTAGCACCTGGCACACTAAAGCACTATATTAATCTTACTTACCATTATTATTAAGGACTAACAAGGTAGAGTACAATCAGACTGTGGAATTTTTATTCTTCATATGAGTATTTCAAATAAGTCTGGGAGTGGTGATCATTATGTGTGCGTGCTAAGTTGTATCAGACTTTTGCGACTCCATGGACTGTGGCCTCCAGGCTCCTCTGTTCATGGGATTTTCCAGGCAAGAATACTGGATTGGATTGCCATTTCCTCCTCCAGTGGATTTTCCTGACCCAGGGATCAAACTTGCATCACCTGTATTGGCAGGCGGGTTCCTGGGAAGTCAGTGATCACTATGCCAGGCTCTTAAACATGTAATTGTTAAATAATACTAACATTTATCTCCAGAAGCACTGGGTAGGCCATTTACATAAACAACAGGATGAATAATATAAAAATAAGTCATTTTAGTTATAATCAGTTTCCAATTATCTTGGTATGCTATTTGCAAATATGACAAGGTACATACTTATTGCTCAAGGCAAGTCAAATATAAATATAGTAATTTAAGTCTGTGTGAGTTGGACAGTGAAGAAAGCTGAGTGCCTTGATGAGATGGCTGGATGGCATCACTGACTCGATGGATGTGAGTCTCAGTGAGCTCAGGGAGTTGGTGATAGACAGTGAGGCCTGGCGTGCTGCAATTCATGGGGTCGCAAAGAGTCGGACACGACAGCGACTGAACTGAACTGAACTGAACTCTTAATCATGTCCTATCAAACATTCATGATCCTTCTTAATAGAGCTATACCTTTAAACTTTATGGGTCACTTATCCTCTCCACTGTGTGAACCATTTTTCAAAATACTAATCAATAAATAAGTGAAAATATCAATCATACTAATCTAATCTTAATATTGCACTATAAATTTGGTTTGTCTTTACATTTTCCTCAGCCACATTTACTTAAGCTTTTGATAAATCTGAAAAAAAAAATGTGTATCAGAACCATGACCTTAAACTTCACAGATTCGTGTGTCCGTGCTAAGTCGCTTCAGTTGTGTCTGACTCTTTGTGACTCGATGGACTGTAACCAGCGAGGCTCCTTGTGGAGTTGGTTGCCATGCCCTCCTCCAGGGGATATTTCTGACCCAGTGGTCGAACCCAGATCTCTTATATCTCCTGCATTGGCAGGCAGATTCTTTACCACTAGTGCCACCTGGGAAGTCCAAACTTTAAAAATTACTTTTATATAATTAGCTGACTATATCTAAAATAAAAGCAAACTCCCAATAATGTTGGGGGAAAATCTTCAGTATTTGTCAAAGTTATAAGAACTGGTTTTCTTCATCTAGTTTGGTTTGGATAACTTAAAAACTGTAAAATGGAAAGAATTCTATAAATTTATTATATTGGTAATTGGTGATCCATTTGAATGCCATGTTAGGCAGAACTAAAATAGAAAACTATTTTCAGAGACCTTACAGTATCTATCATAAATATAGACACAAAAGTCCTCAAGAAAATGCAGTCATATCAAATTCAAAAATGCATGAAAAAAAAGTATTTACCACGATCAATTGGAATTTATTCCAGTCATATAAAGCTAGTTTAATCCTCAAAAATCAATTAATTTAATCCACGCCCATCAACAGGTTAAATAAGAAAAAAACATATAATCATATCAAAGGATGCAGAAAAAGCAAAGGAATGCAGGAAAATAAAACCTCAGCAAAGGTTTTATAAAGGACAACTTCCTCAACTTGACAAAGAATATTTACAGAAAACTTACAGGTAATGTCTTGTTAAATGGTAGGAAATGAAATGCTTTCCTTCTAAGATCAGGAACAGGCAAAGAAATCACCACTCATCACTGTTTTTTAACATCATACTGGAAGTTCTATCAAATGCTGTTAATAGAAGGAACTTTTTCCTTAGAAAAACAAGAAAAGATATTAGATGTATAGGTTGGGTAGGAAGAAATAAAACCACTTTTGTTCACAGATAGCTTGATTATCTATGTAGAAAATCCCAAAACTTTAAAAGAACAACAAACTCCTGAAACTAACTCTTATAGTGAGATTGCAATTAGCAGCAGTGAACAATGGAATTTTGAAATTAAAAACACAACACTATTTATATCAGCACAAAACAAATGAAACAACTGGTTATAAATCTAACAAAGTATCTGTAACATCTATATAAAGAAAACTGCAAATTCTGATGAAAAAAATCAAAGAAGTTCAAGATAAATAGAAATATAGTCTATGTTCATAGATTGGAAAAAAATATTGTTAAGACGTCAGTTCTTCTCAACTTGACCTATATATTCAATGCAATCAAATCAAAATTTCAGAAAGTTACATTGTGGATATTCACAAACTGATTCTAAAGTGTATACAAAGAGGTGAAAGATCCAGAGAGACAATAGAGCATTAAAACAGAAGAACAAAGTCAAGGACTGACACTGCCCCAGCATATTACTATAGTAATTAACAAAGGGTGATACTGGTGAGAGGGGCTTCACAGGTGACTCTGTGGTAAAGAACCGCCTGCCAATGCAGGAGATGCAAGAGACATGACTTTGATCCCTGAGTGGGGAAGGTCCTCTGGAGCAGGAAATAGCAATCCGCTCCAGGATTCTTGCCTGGAAAATCCCATGGCCAGAGGAATCTGGCAGGCTATAGTCAATAAGAGTTACGAAGAGTTAAACATCACTGAGCAACTGAGCACACACAATATTGGTGAGAGGATAGACAAGTCAATGAAACAGAAGACAGAACTAAGAAATAGATTCACACAGATTCATTCAGACAACTCACCTTTAATAAAAAGAGAATAGCAAATCAAAGGAGAAATGGGAGTATTTTCAACAAATGATGCTGTAACAACTGAACATCTAAAAAAAAAAAAAAAAAAACTGACATTATACCTTTCACAAAAATTAACTCAAAATTGATCACAGGCCTAAATGCAAAATGGAAAATAATAAAGCTTCTAGAAGATACAGAGGAGAAAATCTAGTTGACCTTGAATTTGGTAAGAAGTTTTTAGATACAATGCCAAAACAATCCATGAAAGAGAAGTATTACTGCTAGACTTCATTAAAATTAAAAACTCCCGCTGTGCAAAAGGCACTGTTAAGAGAATGAAAGAAAAAGCCACAGACTGGGAAGCAATGTTTGCAAAAAGCCTATCTAATAAAAGGCTTGTATCCAAAACACACAGGGTTCTAAAGAAAGCAACCCAATGCAAAAGTGGGTACAAGGTCTGAGTCGACATTTCCTCAAAGAAAATACATAGATAACAGGTAAGTATATGAAAAGATGATTAGCATCATTCCATCATTACAAAGCTGCAAAATAAAACGACAAGATACCTCTACATACTTATTCAGTTCAGTTCAGTCGCTCAGTCATGTCCGACTCTTTGCGACCCCATGAATCGCAGCACGCCAGGCCTCCCTGTCCATCACCAACTCCCGGAGTTCACTCAGACTCACGCCCATCGAGTCAGTGATGCCATCCAGCCATCTCATCCTCTGTCGACCCCTTCTCCTCCTGCCCCCAATCCCTCCCAGCATCAGAGTCTTTTCCAGTGAGTCAACTCTTCTCATGAAGTGGCCAAAGTACTGGAGTTTCAGCTTTAGCATCATTCCCTCCAAAGAAATTCCAGGGCTGATCTCCTTCAGAATGGACTGGTTGGATCTCCTTGCAGTCCAAGGGACTCTCAAGAGTCTTCTCCAACACCACAGTTCAAAAGCATCAATTCTTCAGTGCTCAGCCTTCTTCACAGTCCAACTCTCACATCCATACATGACCACAGGAAAAACCATAGCTTTGACTAGACGGACCTTTGTTGGCAAAGTAATGTCTCTGCTTTTGAATATGCTGTCTCGGTTGGTCATAACTTTTCTTCCAAGGAGTAAGCGTCTTTTAATTTCATGGCTGCAGTCACCATCTGCAGTGATTTTGGAGCCCAAAAATAAAGTCTGACACTGTTTCCACTGTTTCCCCATCTATTTCCCATGAACTGATGGGACTGGATGCCATGATCTTCGTTTTCTGAATGTTGAGCTTTAAGCCAACCTTTTCACTCTCTCCACTTTCACTTTCATCAAGAGGCTTTTTAGTTCCTCTTCAATTTCTGCCATAAGAGTGGTGTCATCTGCATATCTGAGGTTATTGATATTTCTCCCAGCAATCTTGATTCCAGCTTGTGCTTCTTCCAGCCCAGCGTTTCTCATGATGTACTCTGCATATAAGTTAAATAAGCAGGGTGACAATATACAGCCTTGACGTACTCCTTTTCCTACTTGGAACCAGTCTGTTGTTCCATGTCCAGTTCTAACTGTTGCTTCCTGACCTCCATATAGGTTTCTCAAGAGGCAGGTCAGGTGGTTTGGTATTCCCATCTCTTTCAGAATTTTCCACAGTTTATTGTGATCCACACAGTCAAAGGCTTTGGCATAATCAATAAAGCAGAAATAGATGTTTTTCTGAAACTCTCTTCCTTTTTTCATGATCCAGCGGATGTTGGCAATTTGATCTCTGGTTCCTCTGCCTTTTCTAAAACCAGCTTGAACATCAGGGAGTTAACGGTTCACATATTGCTGAAGCCTGGCCTGGAGAATTGTGAGCATTACTTTACTAGCATGTGAGATGAGTGCAATTGTGCTGTAGTTTGAGCATTCTTTGGCATTGCCTTTCTTGGGGATTGGAATGAAAACTGACCTTTTCCAGTCCTGTGGCCACTGCTGAGTTTTCCAAATTTGCTGGCATATTGAGTGCAGCACTTTCAGAGCATCATCTTCCAGGATTTGAAATAGCTCCACTGGAATTCCATCACCTCCACTAGCTTTGTTCATAGAGATGCTTTCTAAGGCCCACTTGACTTCACATTCCAGGATGTCTGGCTCTAGCTCAGTGATCACACCATCATGATTATCTGGGTCGTGAAGATCTTTTTTGTACAGTTCTTCTGTGTATTCTTGCCACCTCTTCTTAATATCTTCTGCTTCTGTTAGGTCCATACCATTTCTGTCCTTTATCGCTCTCATCTTTGCATAAAATGTTCCTTTGGTATCTCTAATTTTCTTGAAGAGATCTCTAGTCTTTCCCATTCTGTTGTTTTCCTCTATTTATTTGCATTGATCACTGAAGAAGGCTTTCTTATCTCTTCTTGCTATTCTTTGGAACTCTGCTTTCAGATGTTTATATCTTTCCTTTTCTCCTTTGCTTTTCGCTCCTCTTCTTTTCTTTTTTTTTTTTTTTTTTTTAATTTTATTTATTTATTTTTATTTTGCTTAACTTTACAATATTGTATTGCTTTTCCATACATTGCGATGGATCCGCCACCAGTATACACGTGCTCCCCATCCTGAACCCTCCTCCCTTCCCCCTCCCCATACCATCCCTCCAGATTGTCCCAGTGTGCCAGCCCCAGGCATCTGTTATCGGGCATCGTACCTGGACTGGCGACTCATTTCAGATATGATATTATACATATTTCAATGCTATTCCCCCAAATCATCCCGCCCTCTCCCAGTCCCAGAGTCCAAAAGTCTGTTCTATACATCAGTGTTTCTTTTGCTGTCTCGTAAACAGGGTTATTTTTACCATCTTTCTAAATTCCATATATATCCGTTAGTATACTGTATTTGTGTTTATCTTTCTGGCTTACTTCACTCTGTATAATAGGGTCCAGTTCCATCCACCTCCTTAGAACTGATTCAAATGTATTCTTTTTAATGGCTGAGTAATACTCCATTGTGTATATGTACCACAGCTTTCTTCTCTTCTTTTCACAGCTATTTGTAAGGCCTCCCCAGACAGCCATTTTGCTTTTTTGCATTTCTTTTCCATGGGGACGGTCTTGATCCGTGTGTCCTGTACAATGTCATGAACCTCATTCCATAGTTCATCAGGCACTCTATCTATCAGATCTAGACCCTTAAATCTATTTCTCACTTCCACTATATAATCATAAGGGATTTGATTAAGGTCATACCTGAATGGTCTAGTGGTTTTCCCTACTTTCTTCAATTTAAGTCTGAATTTGGTAATAAGGAGTTCATGGTCTGAGCCACAGTCAGCTCCTGGTCTTGTTTTTGCTGACTGTATAGAGCTTCTCCATCTTTGGCTGCAAAGAATATAATCAATCTGATTTCGGTATTGACCATCTGGTGATGTCCATGTGTAGAGTCTTCTCTTGTGTTGTTGGAAGAGGATGTTTGCTATGACCAGTGCATTTTTTTTTTTTTTTTTGGCAAAACTCTACTTATTAGAATGACTAAAATCCAAAACAGGAACAAAACCAAATGCTGGAGAAAACCTGTAGCGTGAGGAACTCTTATTCACTACTGGTGGGAATATAAAATAGTACAGCAACTTTGAAAAACAGTTTGGGTTTTTTTGTTGTTGTTGCAAAGCTAAACATATTCTTACCTATTATTCAGCAATTGCACATCTAGTTATTAACCGAAATGAGATAAAACCTTTGTCCACACAAAATCTGCACAAGAAGGTTTAATAGCATCTTTATTTACAGCTGTAAAAATTGGAAGAAAACAATATGTTCTTCAAAAGATAAATGGATAAATAATTGCAGTACATCTCTACAGTGGAATAGGATTCTGAAAAAGAAAAAAGAAATATGGTATCAAGCCAAAAAAAAAAAAAGGAAACAATGCATATTTCTAAGTGAAAGAAACCAATCAAAAAAGGCTAAATAATGTATGATTCCTATTATATGACAAGGGCAAAACTATGAAGAGAGGAAAAAGACAGTGGTGCCAGGAGGTGAGGGGAGGCAAGGAGGAGAAAGGGATGCATGCATAGGTGGAGCTCAGGGGATTTTTAGGGCCCTGAAGCAATGCTATCTGATACTGAAATGGTGGTTACATAATATTATGCATTTGGCAAAACTCATAGAACGATACTAAACTAAGTGTAACTCTAATGTAAACTATGAACTTTAGTTAATATTGTTGTATCTATATCAGCTCATCAATTGTAACAAATGTACCATGCCAATGCGTGTGTGTGTGCTCAGTCACTCAGTCATGTCCCACTCTTTGCGACCCCATGGACCATAGCCCGCCAGGCTCCTCTGTCCATGGGATTTCCCAGGCAAGAATACTGGAGTGGGTTGGCATTTCCTCTTTCAGGGGAACTCCCCAACCCAGGGATCGAACCTGCATCTCCTGCATCTCCTAAATTAGCAGGCAGATACTTAACTGCTGAGCCACCTGGGAAGCCCAACGATACCAAAGCAAGATGTTAATAGGAGAAAAAGTGAGGGGAGGGAGGGGAGGATGCAGAGCATGTATAGCAACTCTCTGTACTTTCTGTTTGATTTTTCTACAAATCTAAGTCTTCTAGAAAAATAAAGTTTACTAACAAAAACATCTATTTAACTCCTAAAAATCTTTTATCACATTTCAATTAAATGAATAAAGCAGAAAGTCTACTGATTGAATTTATTTTATAAAATTATAAAATTGGTAGATATTCCACAGGGAGAACATCAAGCAAAATCCAACGCTAATTGGGCAGATTAACCCCTCTGCCTGCTCCCTCACACACACACACACACACACACACACACAGAGTCCATATGGTCAAACTAAGGCTCAGGGAAGTCAATTTGGAAAAGCAGCTTCCACAGAAGGTGATTAGAGATTCTTTTAGTAACCTATTCTAGTAAAATGCAAAGTGAAAAGTCACTGTGTTTTTATTAATATGTTTACTAGACAATTGGTGTCCCTAATGCAACTGAGCCTATACTCTTCATAAATCATTTGCAGCTGCCTTTAAACTTTAGCGCTATACTGTTCAATCCAAAAACTAACGAAAACAAATGGGACCAGCTCTAAAGAGAAGCAGAGATTCTGGGAATGTGGAACTGGAAGAACACTATTGATTGATGTGCTATTGGTCAGAGGGCCCTACTCAGCAGTCATCAATGGTTAAATGTCAGCCTTGGGGGCATATTGAATGGTGGTCCTCAAGGGGTCAGTCCTGCACCTGGTGCTGTTTAACGTGACTCTAATGATGTGTTGCTTAAGCCAGTTGCTTAGATTGTGTTGCTTAAGTAGGTCAAAATTTTAACAATAATAATTCATGATCTATCTGACAGATCATGGAGAAATAGATAGATGTGAAAACTGTGGAAGTGCAAGGAAATGTATTTCAGAAAACAAATACCCTGTATGTACCTTAGAATAGCCCTGCATTGAAATTTCCATTCAGGTCTTGCCTTCATTACTCCAGCTGCCAGACTGTGCCTAAGAGAGCCTGAGCAGGGTTCTGACTTCCTTCAAACCCCGAGACACTCCTCCCTGAATTGGGCCCCAGTGAAGAGGCTGGAATGGTCTGGGCCTGCAAAAGATCTTGACATGTAAATTGGCAAAATTCTTAGCTTCTATATTACTGTTAGCTGTCAGTACTGGAGTGTTGCTCAGTCACGTCTGACTCTTTGCAACCCCATGGACTGTAGCCCATGAAACTCCTCTGTCTGTGGGATTCTCCAGGCAAGGATACTGGCGTAGATAGCCCATCCCTTCTCCAGGAAATCTTCCCCACCCAGAGATTAAACGCAGGTCTCCTGCATTGCAGGCAGATTCCTTATCATCTGAGCCACTGAGGAAGCCCAGCACAGGAAAGTCAGTACTGGAGGCTGCAAGTATCTCAAGCAGATCAGCTAGGATAAAAATTTTCATCACTTTCAGAATTTTTTGATGATAAAAAGCAAACATCTTATAGATTACAATGCATTAATTAGCTTCATAAGTATATACTTATTGCTTAAAAATATAAATTGTCTACAATTATAATTTTATTTTTTGTTTTACTATACTTATTAGTGACATAATAGTAAGTAGCATAGGAATTCTGAAAATAAGAAAAAATAATCATTATGAATTAAAATGACCAGAGAAGGTTCCACTCTGGGCCTGAGATTTATAAGAAAGAATGTATTCATATACAACAAGAGAGGGGAATTTTCTATTAAAAAAAAAAACCAGCAAAACAAATACGCTAAACAGGACTTCTCAAGCTTGGCACTCTTGCTATTTGGACTAGGTGATTCTTTGTCGTAGTAGCTGGGATGTGCATCATAGAATGTTTAACAGCATCAGTGCTTCTGCTCAAGAAATGCAGTAATGCTCACCTTAGTTTTTGTAACCAAAGATGTCTTGCAAATGCTTCTGGGCAATTTGTTCCCCCTACTGAGAAGCACTGCTATAAAAAAAAGAAGCATTAGATATCCAAAAGCTCACTTTCTGAATGAAGAAGTAAAACTACAGCAAGTTCAACTTGGTTAGGTAGATTCAGGACTAGAACCTGGGTCTTTTGGCTCCTAGTCCAAGCTCTTTCATAACTTCATTCTGCCACTCAGAATTCTGGGCTTCCCTGGTGGCTCAGTAGTAAAGAATCTGCCTGCCAAGGCAGCACATGTTAGTTCAATCCCTGGGTCAGGAAAATGTCCTGGAGGAGGGCATGGCAACCCAGCCCAGTATTCTTGTCTGGGAAATCCCATGGATAAAGAAAGTGGTGGGCTGTAGCCCATGGGGTTACAAACATCACTGAGCATGCATGCATGAGTTCTGGAGACCTGGACAGACTCCAGGAGAGCACACTTGGATAGTCCATTTCCAACAACACATGGGTCATCTCTAAATATCCTGTGGTTATTTGCTGTGTCCCCAGAACCCTTCAGGAGCTGGAAATGGATGTTCTGAAGCTCTTTGGACAGAGATTCCTTACTGCTTAAAGGGTAAGGATAGGATGGTGGAAAGGAAAATAGGAAGTTTGTGTAGGCACTGAATCCCCAAAATGGAAGGTAAATTGAATTCACTGCTGTAATTTCAGGAAATCCACAGTAGATCAATGAATGCTGCAGGGAGAAGCTGGAATGATCACCTCACAAATAAGGTAATAAAAGCCTCAGCTTGTTATGTCATCATAAACATAACAAATAGAGTTTTCATACATTAATCTGACCCAAGTCTCCAAAAAGGTTGAGTGATCACTGAAAGCCCAGAGATGAAAGTAAAAATTGATAAACTGAATTATGTAAAAAGTTTTAAGAGATTTGTGCTTCATAAGACACCATTCAGAAAATAAAAAGACAAAAAAGAAGAAAGAAGAAAAAAATAACCCACAGAATGGAAAAAGATGTTGAAAATCATACATCTAATAGAGGACTTGTATTGAGTTACGTATAAAACACTTCTATGTGCCCAATCGATCACTTGTTTCCAACTCTTTACAACCCCATGGACTGGAGCCTGCCAGGCTCCTCTGTCCATTGAATTCTTCAGGCAAATATACTGGAGTGGGTTGTCATTTCCTCCTCCAGAGAATCTTCCCAACCCAGGGATCAAACTTGCGTCTCTGGCATCTCCTACATTGACAGATGGATTCTTTTCCACTGAGTCACCTGGGAAGCCTCATAAAACACTGAGAACTCAATAAGAAAAAGATAAATAATTTAAAAATAAGCAAAGTATTTGAATAGACATTTATCCATAGAAAATCTACAAATGGTTAATAATACCATAAAAAGATTTTCAACATCATTATTCATTAGGGAAATGCAACTCAAAACCATAATAATGCCATCTCACCCACTAAAATGACTAAATCAAAAAAGAGAGACAATAACAAGTGTTGATTAGGATGCAGAGAAGCTTGGGCCTCATATGTTCCTGGAGGCTATGTAAGCTGAAGCTAAAGCTCCAATACTTTTGCCCACATGATACAAAGAGCCGACTCATTAGAAAAGACCCTGATGCTGGGAAAGATGGAAGGCAGAAGGAGAAGGGGATGACAGAGGACGAGATGGTGGGATGGCATCACTGACTCAATGGACACAAGTTTGAGCAAGCTCCAGCAGATGGTGAAGGACAGAGAAGCCTGGTGTGCTGCAGTCCATGGGGTCGCAAAGAGATGGACATGACTGAGTGACTGAACAACTACAGCGATGTAAATCAGAACAGCCATTTTTGAAAACATGTTGGTACTTTCTTATAAGGCTAAACACAAATATATCAGGCCATCCAGCAATCCTACTCCTAGAAATCTACCAAAAATATATGAAACCATATCCACACAAAAACTTGTACACTAATGTTCACAGCAGTATTATTCACATGAGCCAAAAAGTGGAAGTAACTCAAATGTCCATCAGCTGGTGAAAGGATAAACAGAATGAAGTTCATGCATACAATGGAAAACTTCTGACAATAAAAAAGAAGTACTGACACATGTTACAATGTGGATGAACTTCAAAACCACTAAGCAAAGGGCCAGATAAGAAAAACCCATCTACATAAAATGTCCAAATTCGGAAATATAAAAAGAATAGATTAGTCATTGTCTAGAACTGAGACTGGAAATGGAGAATGGCTGTAATTAGATAGAAGATTTCTCTGGACTTTCCAGGAGGTCCTAAACCCTAAAGAAAGAAAGAAAATAAGATTTCTTTTTAGGTTAATAGAAATATTCTAAAATTATGTTGTGGTGCTTGTGGTACAACTCTGTAAACAAAAATTCATTGAACTGTACCCTTGAAATGGTGAGTTTATGGTATACAAATTATGTCTGAATAAAACTTTAAAAAAATTACGATGAAGGAAGCAGCAAGTCACAACTGGAAGAAAAGAATTGCAACATATGTCTCACATGGTGTGCACCCCATACCCTCAAAAGTGGGTAAAATCTGAATCTTTGAATTTTAAAAGAATAATGAGTAAAAGAAGTAGCATGACATTCCCAAGAGAACATCCCTCTGTGTGTATAATTAATATGACCAACAGATATTAGGTGGGTTTATAGTATCTAAATCTCATGACAGGTAGAAAGCTAAAATGTTCTGATAAGCATCCTTTATTACAGTAAATATAATTACAGAACAATTTATTCTCCATATCAGTTAGTTTCTAATAGCAGTGCCCCCCCCCCCCAGAGGAACAACAACAAAAAAAGAGTGGCTGAAGTTCAAATAGCAGAACATTGAGCCAAAAGACTGAGTAAGGGGGGAAAAAAAAAAACAAACATGATTTCAAAGTGGCTAGAGAAGGTCGGCAAACAGAAGTGATATCATGGCTATTTCTTTGCAAATGTAGAGTATAAAAGATAAGGGGAACCTAATACGCTGCTGTGGGTAGATAATGGCAGATGGAAAGAAGGTCATCAATTTGTTCCGTCTCATGTGAGCCTTAATTGTTGGTGACGAATTCAAGGGCTTCTTAACTAGGACTATAACTTATCTTTCCAGTTTTCAACATCCTCTAGAAGTATCAACCCACCCTCCGTGTGCCCTGGAAACCGCCTGCTTCACTTTTGTTTTCTCCGTGCATCCTGTACTTTCACACCTCAGCTCGTCACCACTGTCCTTCCTCAATCCTTACCTATTGAAATCGTACTTCATTTTCAAAGTCAAGTTTAAAAGCTCCCTTCTACCAGGAAGCTTTCTTTAGGTCCTCTTTTTGGAAATAAGTTTCTTTTCTATATTCCCATAGCACTTTGTGTATTTCCCCTATCTTTTATGTTACAGCTCTCTGTACAACAATCTTATCTTCCTTCAACATTGTAATTTCCTTCAGGTAAGCAGCCGTGCTTGCTCTGTTTATAGTCCTACCTAGGATATGTATGCCTGGAAAATGCTAAACTCCCAACACAGTCTGAATGAAATTTCCCAAGTAAGGAGTGAAGAAGATTTCACTTGGAAACAACTAATGAAATACGCCAAATCCTCACCCCATATAAGTCAGTTTCTAATAACAGTATCCAAATATATCAAATTATCAAATTAGAAGTGTTAAAAGGTTAACTATCTCTACATATTTATTATAATTAGCAAGAGGCAATGGAGGCTAAAGGCTAACGGCTTCCCTGGTGGCTCCGTGGTAAAGAATCTGCCTATGACGCAGGAGACACAGGTTTGATCTCTGGGTTGGGAAGATCCCCTGGGGAAGGGAATGGCAACCCACTCCAGTGTGTCTGCCTGGAAAATCCCATGGACAGAGAAGCCTGGCGGGCAATAATTTATGGGGTTGCAAAAGAGTCAGACACGACTTAGTGACTAAACAACAATAGTGCCCAAATAAAGTAAAAGATGAGATTTTAAACATAATAATAGCAAAACCCATAAGTATCTCTTTTAAAGGTATTATATAAATCTGTTTAAATTCTAACATTAAGAAGGTTTTAACTATGTAACAAAATAAATGGAGAGGCTTAGAAGTATGGAGGATAGAAAACAATATAATTATTCCATGTAGTGTTAATTTCTTTTAGCAGCACTTAGCAGTACAGATGGAGAAGGCAATGGCACCCCACTCCAGTACTCTTGCCTGGAAAATCCCATGGATGGAGGAGCCTGGGAGGCTGCAGTCCATGGGGTCGCTGGGAGTCGGACAAGACTGAGCGACTTCACTTTCACGTTTCACTTTTCACTTTCATGCATTAGAAATGGAAATGGCAACCCACTCCAGTGTTCTTGCCTGGAGAATCCCAGGGATGGGGGAGCCTGGTGGGCTGCCGTCTATGGGGTTGCACAGAGTCAGACATGACTGAAGCGACTTAGCAGCAGCAGCACCAGCAGTACAGATAGAAGAAAGTTTTATAATAACAGAACGGAAACAAAATATAAGACCTTACTCATTGTAATAAGATTCTTCAGGGGTACACATTTACTTATTCAATCAGTCTCAAGCAAGCAAATAAAATATATTTAGTGTACTATATGCCAGAAACTGATGCTGGGGGTTGAGGAAGCAAAAAAAAAAAAAAGAAACAAAACCTATTCATAAAAAAAGACAGATATATTAAAATGTGAGTGAATCAAAACTTAGGTATATTTTATATTCTAGTGGGTACAGTAGAAATGCAAATGAGTTCTTATAGTCAATTCTACCCTTGCAGTTAGAGAAGAGTTCAGGTCATACTTATAGAGGAGGGAACTCTTGAGTTGAGTCTGGAAAATGCTGAAGGTGAAGTAGGTTGCCATGGTAAGTGTATGAGAAAAAGAAAAAGGTAAAAGCTTTCTTTAGAAAAATTTCAGAGGAAAAGCACAAAATCGGGGAACCATCAGTATATCCTGGTAACTACCAATATCTGAATTCAGGGTACAAAGGGAAATGCAGAAAGAAGGTAGCTGGAGAGTTTTGCGAAATTAAATTGTGTACTTTGTGCAATGGACCCTTTGAAGAGTTTTAAACTGGCCATAACACAGTTATATTTGCATTTCAGAGGAAGCACTTTCATGAGAAGGAGGAAGATGAATTAAAGGGAAACAAGACTAGAAGAAGGGATATAATTAGGAGTCTTACAGTTCTCTAGTCTAGAGATGAAGGAGGCATGGCATGCATAGTGAGGGTGAAGAGAGGTGACAAATTAGAGATATATTTAGGAAGCTGATCCAACAGGACATTGTGATTAATGGGAAGTGGAGAAGAGACAGTGAGGAGTGAGGGAGGATTTGGGTTATGCAACTGGGGCAGGTCATTTTGTGTTGTAGGAAAAATGGAAGAAACAGTAGTTAATGGAAAGATGATGAATTTTATTTCAGACATCTTGGGTTCAAAGAAAATGTGAGACATCTAAATGTCAATTTCCAGTAGGCAGTTGGATTAATGCGTCTGGAGACGAGAGAGACTTAGGGCTCGAATTAGATATTTAAGACTCAATTCCTTGTATTTGTTCATTTTGTCCATGGTAGAGGGTGAGATTTTTAAGGCCAATGTATAGAGTCTGAAGAGAACTAAGATTTGGAAGGAACTTCATGAAACACTAAGCCTCAGGCAGCTTTCAACTACGAAGGGGAAGAGACTACTACTTCAAAGGAAAGGCTTTTGCAAGGCTATGCCTGCTGTGATATTTTACTTGCCTTGGCCTCTGCCAGAATTTTACCCCTCACTAATCTAAGTCAAGTAGAACACTTTCTAGCCCTTCTTTATCAACATTTTAACAAGAGCTGCCATGAAAAATTCTCTTCCTGGGAGTCTTTAGGAGCAGATTATAAAAGCTTTATTTCTCCTTAAAATAAGAAAAATTCTTTGAAAAATGCCCTGGCACAAGAGAAAAAAAAAGTGCAAACTCTTCTACTTCCATCAGAAAAATTAAAAGAATACTCATGCCTTTCCCCCTCCCAGTAACAATTCTTAAAATATCGCACACTGTTTAATTTAGCTAAGCTACTAAACAATATTAATGAAGAGTCTACTTTTTTCAGTTAACATACTGATATATGAGTATGTGCCACTACAGAGTTAAGCAGATAAGAAACCCTAGAAACTGATAATCCATCCCATTTAAACCCTGCTGCTAAGTCACTTCAGTCATGTCGGACTCTTAGCGACCCCATGGACTGCAGTCTACAAGGCTCTTCTGTCCATGGAATTTTCCAGGCAAGAGTATTGGAGTGGGGTGCCATCGCCCTCTCCAATTTAAGCCCTAGAATCACATTATTGATAATTAAGGGTTTGGAGGTGGTTAAAGTATGGAAAATCCCCAGCCTATCACTCCTATTCAACATAATACTGAAAGATCTAGCCAGAGTAATTAGGCAAGAAAAAGAAATAACAGGCACCCATTTCAGAAAGAATGAAGGAAAGTTGTCTCTGTAGATAATATTATCTTACATGCAGAAAACCCTAAAGATTCCACCAAAAACTCCTGGAACTAATAGATGAATTTAGTAAAGTTAAAGGATACAAAATTAACATACAAAAATCAGTTTCTTTTCTATATCCAACAACAAACTTCCTAAAAAAGAAATAAAACAATCCCATTTACAGTAGCATCAAAAACAATTAAAAAAAACACTTAGGAATGAATTTAACCAAGTAGATGAAAGATCTGAACACTGAAAATTATGACATTGATAAAAGAAACTGAATAAAGCAAAATAAGTGGAAAGACATCCATGCTCCTAGATTGGAAGAATTGTTATTGTTATAATGTCCATACTATTCAAAGCCATCTATAGATTTCATGAAATTCATATTGAAATTTCAATGGCATTTTTAAAGAAAAAGTAAAAGTAACGCTAAAATTCATATGAAACTACCAAAGACCCCAGACACCCAAAGCAGTCCTAAGAAAAAATAACAGAGTTGAAGGCATCACACATCCTAATTTCAAACTATAGTACAAAGCTATAGTAATCAAACATAAAATTGACATAAAAACAGACATAGACCATTGGAACATAGTCATGCATATACCCAGACATATGTAGTCGATTAATATTTGACAAGGGATTCAATATTTGTCAATATTTGACAAGAATATCCAATAGGAAAAGAATAATCTCTTCAACAAGTGATGTTGGGAAAATTATATTTACATGCAAGAGAGTGAAACTGGACCTCTATCTTAAACCACTTAAAAAATGAACTCAAAATGGATTAAATAATCAAAATTTATGGCCTGAACCTGTAAAATACTAGAAGAAAATATATGGAAAAATTTCCTTGACATTTTTCTGGTCAATAATTTTTGGATGTAACATGAAAATCACAAGCAATAAAACAAAAAATAACCAAGAAGGACTACATTGAACTAAAAAGCTTCTTCACAGCAAAAGAAACCACCAACAAAATGAAATGCAACCTATAAAATGGTAAAAAAATATTTGCCAACAACATATCTGATAAGCTATTAATATCCAAAATACACAAGGAATTCATATAACTCATTAGCAAAAAACAAATAATCTAGTTAAAACTGGACTGCTGCTGCTAAGTCGCTTCAGTCGTGTCCAACTCTGTGCGACCCCATAGACAGCAGCCCACCAGGCTCCCCCATCCCTGGGATTCTCCAGGCAAGAACACTGGAGTGGGTTGCCATTTCCTTCTCCAATGCATGAAAGTGAAAAGTGAAAGGGAAGTCACTCAGTCCTGTCCGACTCCTAGCAACCCCATGGACTGCAGCCTACCAGGCTCCTCCACCCATGGGATTTTCCAGGCAAGAGTACTGGACTGGGGTGCCATTGCCTTCTCTGTAAAACTGGACAGAGGGCCTGAATAGACTTTTCTTTCAAAGAAGACATACAAATGGTCAACAGGTACATGGAAAGATGCTTACCATCACTAATCATGGAAATACAAATAAAAGTCACCATGAGATGTCATCTTCCATCTGTTGGAATGGCTATCATCAAAAGGATAAAAGATAGCAATTATTGGCAAAGATGTAGAGGAAAAAAGAACCCTTGTACACCATTGGTGGGAATGTAAATTAATACAGCCACTATGAAAAACAATATGAAGGAACTTCAAAAATTTAAAAATAGAATTACCATATCATCCAGCAATCCCACTTCTGAACATATATCTGAGAGAAATGAAATCACTATCCTGAAGGAATATGAGTACGCCATGTTCATTGCAAGAATCACTCACAATTGCCAAGACATGGAAACCACCCAAATGTCAACAGATTTGTAACACACGGATGGACCTTAAAGGCATTATGCTAAACGAAATAAGTCAGACAAAGACCAATAACTATATATTTTCACTCATATAGGAATCTTAAAAGGGCAATTTATAGAAACAGAGAGTGTAATGATGATTGCCAGAGCTGGTGGGCAGGGGAAAAGAGAGGCAATGGTCAAAGATCATTGAAGTGAGAATTAAATCAGATAAATTTAGCACAATATCTGCCACATAATAAAATACTATTAAATATTAACTATTATTTACCAATAATAGCTACTAAGTAGCTTATTTTATGGAGAAGGCAATGGCACCCCACTCCAGTACTCTTGCCTGGAAAATCCCATGGACGGAGGAGCCTGGTAGGCTGCAGTCCATGGGGTCGCTAAGAGTTGGACATGACTGAGCAACTTCACTTTCACTTTAATGCATTGGAGAAGGAAATGGCAACCCACTTCAGTGTTCTTGCCTGGAGAATCCCAGGGACAGGGGAGCCTGGTGGGCTGCTGTCTATGGGGTCACACAGAGTCAGATACAACTGAAGCAACTTAGCAGCAGTAGCAGCAGCAGCTTATTTTATAATAATATATTATAAGATATAATAATATACTATGAAAGTGAAAGTGAAGTCGTTCAGTTGTGTCCGACTCTTTGCGACCCCATGGACTGTAGCTTACCAGGCTCCTCCGTCCATGGGATTTTCCCAGGCAAGAGTACTGGAGTGGGTTGCCATTTCCTTCTCCATGGGATCTTCCTGATCCTGGGATTGAACCCAGGTCTCCCACATTGCAGGCAGACGCTTTATCCTCTGAGCCACCAGGGAAGCCATAATTAGCTATGACAAGTTCTAGGGATCTAATGTACAGCATGTGACTACAGTTAACAACACTTTATTACACACTTGCAAGTTGCTAAGAGAATAGATGAAATATTCTCATTACAAAAAAATGTGAGAGATGTGTTAACTAACATCATTGGGTAGTCATTTCATGATATATATGTGCATCAAGTCATTGCATTGTATACCTGACACTTAAACAATAAGTCAAGTATATCTCAATAAATCTGGGAGGGAGGAAGGAGATTCCTTGGGTCATTCCTTCTGAACTACCATGGCCATTGGAATACAGTAAAACATACAGAATGCCACAATCAAATCATCAAATCAGTGGGGAAAAAGGGAACCCTCTTACACTGTTGGTGGAAATGCAAACTAGTATAGCCACTATGGAGAACAGTGTAGAGATTCCTTAAAAAACTGGAAATACAACTGCCATACGACCCAGCAATCCCACCGCTGGGCATACACACTGAGGAAACGAGGATTGAAAGAGACACGTGTACCCCAGTGTTCACTACAGCACCGTTTACAATAGCTAGGACATGGAAGCAACCAAGATGTCCAACGACAGACAAATAGATAAGAAAGCTGTGGTACATATACACAATGGAATATTACTCAGCTATTAAAAAGAATGCATTTGAAACAGTTCTAATGAGGTGGATGAAACTGGAGCCTATCATGCAGAGTGAAGTAAGTCAGAAAGAAAAATACCAATACAGTATATTAATGCATATATATGCAATTTAGAAAGATGGTAATGATGACCCTGTATGTGAGACAGCAAAAGAGACACAGATGTAAAGAACAGACTTTTGGACTCTGTGGGAGAAGGTGAGGGTGGGATGATTTGAGAGAATAGCATTGAAACATGTATATTACCATATGTGAAATAGATCACCAGTCCAGGTTCAATGCATGAGACAGGGTGCTCGGGGCTGGTGCACTGGGATGACCCTGAGGGATGGGAATGGGGAGGGAGGTGGGAGGGGGGTTCAGGATGGGGGACACATGTACACCCATGGCTGATTCATGTCAATGTATGGCAAAAACCACTACAATATTGTAAAGTAATTAGCCTCCAATTAAAATTAATTAATTAATTTTTAAAAATCAGTGGGAGAAATAGAAATTTAAAGTTTATCTGCAAGATTGAATAAACCAGATCAAGATCTGAGGTCAAAGCAAAGAGAATCCAAGATTGATGCATACATAGGGTTTGGTATACTGTTCTTTCCACTTTTGTTTGCTTAGAATTTTCTTAAAGAAAATGTTAAAGATAGAGAGAAATCTAGGTCAAAAATACAAGAGATGGAGATCAACTTGCCTAATCAATCTGTCCAACGAAAGAGAGGCAAAATGATTGATGGAGGCAGAATCGAGAGAGAAGAATGTCAGTTCTGGAGACAAGCTCCTGGGTTTGAATACTAGCTGCACATGATCTTGGAAGGTTTACTTGACCTCTCTGCACCTCAGTTTTCTTATCTCCAAAATGGTAACCATAGTTTCCATCGCTCTGAAGTGAGAATTAAATGAGGTGAATTTAGCACAGTATCTGGTATATAATAAAACATTATGAAACAGCTATTATTGTATTACATAATATTATTTACTAATAATAGCTAACAAATAGCTGAATTTATAATAATCACATAGTATAATTAAAGTATAACAGCAAATTTGGAAAACTCAGCAGTGGCCACAAGATTGGAAAAGGTCAGTTTTCATCCCAATCCCAAAGAAAGGCAATGCCAAAGAATGCTCAAACTACCGCACAATTGCACTCATCTCACATGCTAGTAAAGTAATGCTCAAAATTCTCCAAGCCAGGCTCCAGCAATATGTGAACCGTGAACTTCCTGATGTTCAAGCTGGTTTTAGAAAAGGCAGAGGAACCAGAGATCAAATTGCCAACATCCGCTGGATCATGGAAAAAGCAAGAGAGTTCCAGAAAAACATCTATTTCTGCTTTATTGACTATGCCAAAGCCTTTGACTGTGTAGATCACAATAAACTATGGAAAATTCTGAAAGAGATGGGAATACCAGACCACCTGATCTGCCTCTTAAGAAATCTGTATGCAGGTCAGGAAGCAACAGTTAGAATTGGTCATGGAACAACAGACTGGTTCCAAATAGGAAAAGGAGTACGTCAAGGCTGTATATTGTCACCATGTTTATTTAACTTATATGCAGAGTACATCATGAGAAATGCTGGACTGGAAGAGACACAAGTTGGAATCAAGATTGCTGGGAGAAATATCAATAACCTCAGATATGCAGATGACACCACTCTTATGGCAGAAAGTGAAGAGGGGCTAAAAAGCCTCTTGATGAAAGTGAAAGTGGAGAGTGAAAAGGTTGGCTTAAAGCTCAACATTCAGAAAACGAAGATCATGGCATCTGGTCCCATCACTTCATGGGAAATAGATGGGGAAACAGTGGAAACAGTGTCAGACTTTGTTTTTCTGGGCTCCAAAATCACTGTAGATGGTGACTGCAGTCATGAAATTAAAAGACGCTTACTCCTTGGAAGGAAAGTTATGACCAACCTAGATAGCATATTCAAAAGCAGAGACATTACTTTACCAACAAAGGTTCACCTAGTCAAGGCTATGGTCTTTCCTGTGGTCATGTATGGATGTGAGAGCTGGACTGTGAAGAAGGCTGAGCGCCGAAGAATTGATGCTTTTGAACTGTGGTGTTGGAGAAGACTCTTGAGAGTCCCTCGGACTGCAAGAAGATCCAACCAGTCCATTCTGAAGGAGATCAATCCTGGAATTTCTTTAGAAGGAATGATGCTAAAGCTGAAACTCCAGTATTTTGGCCACCTCATGCGAAGAGTTGACTCATTGGAGAAGACTCTGATGCTGGGAGGGATTGAGGGCAGGAGGAGAAGGGGACGACAGAGGATGAGATGGCTGGATGGCATCACTGACTCGATGGGTATGAGTCTGGGTGACCTCCGGGAGCTGGTGATGGACAGGGAGGCTTGGCGTGCTTCGGTTCATGGGGTTGCAAAGAGTCGGACACGACTGAGCGACTGATCTGATCTGATAATTAAAGTAATATTTATTAATTATACTGAATTAATATTCTAGTCCAACAGACTGAAATAAGGTGAAACCAGAAAGGAAGACTATAGAGGAGAGTGTGATCAAGAATGTATGTCCGTATCATGTTTCATCTGTCCATCAATCTACTATTAACTTACTTCATCTTTATTATTTACTATTCCGACACAACTTTGATATCTTTTACTCCCATCTGACCTTAGATCTCAGATTAACCCCAATAGGTCTAATTCAGCTACTTCCTCTCAGGATCTAGCTAAATTTAGCTAATGGCTTAATGACGAGCCCCGGTGACTTTACTGTACCTCCACCTTGTTAAAAGGCAGCTGGGTGCATTTTGATCAACAGGGAATCCCTAGAACCCCAAAGCCACAGTAGATCAGTAGAGATGTATCACATCTCACAGTATCAGTAGAGATGCTGATAGGGTTGGGTGAGACCATCTTAAATAATTACATGTCTTAGAAGCCAGACACCAGGTCTCTGTAATTCAGCTTCATTCCCAGAGCTTAGCACAGTGTCTACATTCAGTAGACGCTTAACAAGTTAGTTGAACAAGTGACTAAATGAATGAATGAATGAATTTGCACTGAGACACCACAGTAAAGGAGTAGGAATCTGGCTTCCCCAACATTTTCATCCTGAATGGATTTGAAATTCCAAGTGTGATTTTATTGCAGGAGAGTTCAATGAAAATCCATGGGTGGACTAGTACCTGCACTGGTGAGAGGAAGGTGTGGAGGAGGGTGGGCCTTACCTGAAAGGCCCTTTCTGGAGATCCTGGAGGGCTGCTGTCACTGCTTCTGGGTGGCCAAGTAGCATGGCCAGGGTTTGATCAACATTTAAGCTTCTGTTCTCCCCGACTTTTGTGTCTCAAACTTCCTCAACTCTGCATCAAGAGGTTGTTCTTGTTCAGTTGCTAAGTCAGGTCTGACTCTTCGTGACCCCACGAACTGCAGCACGCCAGGCTTCCCTGTTCCCTATCTCCCGGAGTTTGCTCAAAGTCAGGTCCATTGAGTCACTGATGCTATCTAACCATCTCATTCTCTGCTACCCACTTTGGAAGTGCCTCCACCTCCTCCCGCCTTCAATCTTTCCCAACATCAGAATCTTTTCCAAGGAGTCAGGTCTTCACATGAGGTGGCCAAAGTAATGGAGCTTCAGCATCAGTTCTTCCAATGAATATTCAGGCTTGATTTCCTTTAGGATTGACTGGGTTGGATCTCCTTTCAGTCCAAGGGACTCTAAAGAGTCTTCTCCAGCACCACAATTCAAAAGCGTCAATTCTTTGGCACTCAGCCCTTCTTTTTGGTTCAACTCTCATATCCATACATGGGGGATAGTTTTTCTATTTCATTTTAGTACCTACTCTCTGTAATGAACTATTTTTAAAGCGACAAATTCCACTTACTTTTAACCAGTGACATAATAATATATAATTTTTATTTTAATTCCTGACTTTTTACAGTCCTAACTTAATTCTCATAATTTTATATTTTAGAGATTCACTGAATTTTCTTTTTATTTGCTAGGGCTTTCTAAATTTTCTTTCCTTCTCTTGTTTTGTTTGGGAGGTGGCGGAGGTGTCATCATTTATTTTTTGTTCTCAAATTATTCCTTGGTCTATAAAGGTTTTGGTACAGATATGTGCCAGGTACTATAGGAAATTACATTTTAAATGATCTGATTTTAGTCCATAATTCAACACCCATGTCACAGATATTATTATTCCCATTCTACAGATGATAAAAATAGGACAACTAAGTGGTTTGTCCAAAAATATATAACTAGCAGAGTCAGGAATTTTAGTCCAGTTTCTGCTAAAAACACAGGCAGGTTCCTTTGAAATATCTGACATCACTGCAAACTAGAAATATACTTGGAGAAAAAAAAATCCATCCTTCATATGAGATAACTCATCGCATGTAGAGATACATTTAGAAAAAGAAACAAAAACGTTTTTTTCAGTTTTAAGGTTCTTCAAAGCAGGAAGTGGGGGCTCAGAAGAGACAAAGAAAGGAATATTCAAAAGCCCCAAGCCAGAGCTGCTTGAAATTAGGAATCCCATGCCAGAATTTGAGTCTTCAGTTCACTTAGCAGTGACAGCTTTTATTTGAACCTGGTTGCTCTGTGTGTTTTAGCATCCTTTTTTTTTTTTTTTTTTTTTTTTACCCTGAGAGCTCTCTGTCTCTCCTGATTCTCAATGGTTCATTTTTTCTCATTTGCAACAGAGACAGAGAAGTAGCTGTCAGAGAAATGGGAGAACTGCAACACGGAGCCTGCAGGTCCAACAAGAGAGCAGTGAGGACCAGAACAGAAGATCCTCCAAACAGGAAGTGTGTCCCAAGCTTTCTGGAGCTCCAGGGAGCCTGGGGCCTGCAGCCAGGCATTTGTGTCTTAAATTCTGATTGTCAAAGACTATTGTCAATGGTATGACAATTTATAGAAAACCAAACATTCACACTCTTTGGCCTGTTCCCTCAATTTTTTATATTTTTTACTTTATAATAAAGTCACATAATCCATAGTCTAACTGTGAACCCTGATAACCAATACACATTTATTGTATTACATCTTCAGCTCTTAATTATTCACAGTATAAATGATCTTCATCTAATGACCATTTAGTACCAAAGCCAGACTGAAACTTTCTCAACTATGATCATCACCTAGGTGTTTGGTCAGTCTTCTTAGTTGCTGACTAGAAATTGTATCGCTGAGGCCATTTTTTACAAAGGACACGGATTTGGCCCCTCAAAACAGGCAGATAAAAAACAGATGGATTTTTATCTATTCATTCAAAGTGGGAAGGAGGGGCCAAGTGATTTGTGTGTTTTGTGTCTCTCTATTGGAGGACAATAAACTGATTGAGAGGGGTTTTTTTAGGAAAAGAAAAGCAGACTCCAAACTAATTCAGCAACCATCCCTCTGTATGCCAGCTGACCTCGATGGAGATTTAGTGCTAGATTTAAAAGGCTTTGTTTACAGACAATTAAAAACCACATAAATTTCAATTGTCAAAGAAGAAATGGTTTCCAAAGCCTCTGACAGCCCAGCCACCCCTCCCCAGCCCTGCCTGTGCAGGAAAGACCCAGAGGCAAATACAAAGCCTCTAAACCAAATGCCTGCGGAGTTTGCCAGGGAGCCAGCCCCTGCTGCTGCTGCTGCTTGCTACTGCTGTGGAAAAAAACACAGTCTCACACAGCTTCTAATGTAGGTTCTTTGAGGGCTCATCAAACAGTGAGCACGAACCTGACCACCAAGGAGGAAGCGCCTGCACAAAAGTCTTCCACCAAGGATGGAATTACTGCAATTAGGCCTTTAGGCAATCAATATGTTTAAATCTTTTGTGTGCACCCTATTTTTCCCATCAAAGGAATTCAATTTAAAGATTAAAAAGTGACACTGATACAGATGATTAGAGGGTTTAAAGCCTGAAATGTTCAGTCCCATTTTTTTCTTTTCTGGGTACTGCACTTGTTCTTATCGGCTGTCGGGCAAACGGACATGAGCTTCAGAAAAGAGGAGCTCCGGAGGAAAACAAACAAACAACCCCACACTCTTGCATGTTTGCATCAATATTTGGTGCTGATGTTGATAAATAAGTAATGATGTGTAGGTGTTGATAACATTTATACACGTCTCTGATTGGTTCTGACACAGGTGCTCCGTGGAGGATGAGGTTTACAAGCCGAAAACGGTCAGGAGAAAGCCATGGTTTCGGGCTGTCCCTCACAGATGTGGGGATTCGCACCTGTGTTTGAAGTTGCTCTTTCATTTTGCTTCTCTGCAAAAAAGCCAGACGTGATGTTCAAACTGGGAGCACCTGTGTTTGGGGCCAACTTGGACTATTTTGTGGCCTGAAAGTGGTCTCTGAGATTCTTTACTTAAATAGAACACGAAACTTCTTTTTCTTGAGGTTTTGTAAGTGGGGATTAAAATTGTGAAAGCACATATTAATGTCACTATAGGACCAAGCACTTGGGAATGGTATGGCTTGTTTATGTTCCTGAAGGACTTGAGTGATAAAACACAAATGCTATTAAAAATTGGATGAGAGCTGAAATCCTGCCCATTGATGGAAATCTTTGTTTAAATCACAAGGCATTTTTTTTTTTTTTATGTTAGTGATGTGACATTTAGGTACCAGGGTCAACTACTAATTCAATACATTCTTATTCTATTCTAAGTTAAATGCAGAAATTGAACAGCATCTCTAACTAAATTAAAATTTGGAAGATTTTCTTCTCTCATAAACTGACAACAATATTGATAGATTCTTCACTCAATGCTTAATTGGGTTAAGAACATTAAAAATTCTCCAGTTTAAAGTAATAAGTCTTTTGCTACCGTAACTAATCTCTCATTCCCTAAGGTTTGGCCAGTGACAACTGGAGGCAAATCAAGAAGAATTTATCACTTAGAATCACGGCCACAAGTCTCATTAAAAACATTGCAAGGAGGACAATTAAGTGGCGTGTTCAAATTCTTTGCATTTGGCATTGGTAAACCTGAAGGTAAAGATTTTGTAAATCTATGGTTTGTTTAATTTTTTAGTCCAATTTATGATATAAATTGTATTTTTAAATAGATTGTTTTAATTTTTATTAAAGAACAAATGCAGAAGGTAATGATACATTTAGCCATCTTCAGAGATATAACATACAGCTGTCTGACCAAAATCCCATCGATGAATTATCCTGGCAACATGAAATGAATCTGAAGAAACAGATTCATTATTTAGAGTTTAGATTTAAGAGCAGAGGGTGTCAATCAAGTAATAATGTGTTAAATAAATATTAGAGAATTAGTAGAATAAAGAGGTTATGCACAGATACAAATGTGATATTAGTAATAACTTCTAATCGATAACTCCTAATCGATAACTCCCCACAAATATTTTTCTAAATTAACACTTTTTTATTTTTAATCAATTAGCTCAGCCTTTGATTTGAATTCTCTAGTCTCTGGCATCAAGGAGATGCCTTTTCTTTTCTTTAAACAAAGGATTATTCTTCCTCAAAAGGGGTTTGTCTAGTTCTTTTATTGTTTTATATCACACAAGGGAAAAATGCTTTTGAGGCATCACTACTGAATTTAGCAGGGATGAGAGTTTACTGCTATATAATCATTAGTCAATGCAGTAGCTGAAATCTTAAACAAAAGAAAACAAACTACAAACAGGCAAGCATCCCCTAAAGGCACATCAGAACACCAGAGAGGGGCCGCACGGATTTCAAACAAGGTTGCCCAAGCATGTGCTAAATATTGCTGCTCTTGACTTTAAACTGCACACCAAGGAATACAGTTTCACCTTCTATTCCGAAATAATACTGAGAAGCAGGTGGGAAAGGAGATAAAGTGTTTAGCCAATGCATTTTACTCTGAATCTGTGGCTACTTTGTGAAAATTATATTTCAAACCTAATGAAAATCTCTCAGTAAACGGGGTCTGATCATAGAGCCTTAGGAAACAATGCTTCAGTTGCTGGTGTCTTTCTGTCTTAGCCAGGCTTTGTTACTTCATGTCAACTACCACTGTATACAGTTACAGGTCTAAAATGTAGCTGTAAGCTGCTAGACATCTTGGGAAGGCATTTAAGCAAGGCTTCTTGCTTACAAACAGATGATCATTTTCATATCAGGTTCTTAATGATGAGGGTAAGTACTAAAATTTGTCTATCATAAACTCCTAAAGCAGGCTAATAAGAAAACACTGCGCTATGAAAACACACACAAAAAAAGCATGAGCAAGAAAGAATACCAAGTAAGTTGTAATGCTGTTTTTAAAGAAAGGCAAAATGTATATGGAATACATTTCACAGATCAGGACCCATGTTTGGGAGCAAAAAACTGTGTGTGCTGCAACAAAAGTACTTCTGAGAACAAATGTTTTCACCTAAAATATTTCTTTAAATCATTATTCCACTCTCTGGTTTGTGTGTGTGTGTGTGTGTGGTTTGTCTTTTGAATTATTACAGTCATTTTGTAGTTTCACTGTTATTCAAACTTGCTGATTAAAATAAAGCTAAAGTTAACTTTATAATTAAAAGTCAGACTAGATTGGTTTCTAGTCAGCTTTTAACAGATTCTGTCAGGGCAGAGTATATTAATCAACAACAATAAGTGTTTTTGCTATATATATTCCCAAATCCTATACACGCTTCCTAATTCTGGAATTGTTTCCCTGCTGGAAACAATTCTTACTTTTCAAAAATAGTTACAAGGAACTACAAGTCAGTGAGGTATCTTACAGCTAAATGATATAAAATTCTAGATGACATTGATTTTTGTGGGTTCTGGTGCTATCTGATAATAACTTAATTGGCCAGAGAATAGAAGGAACTCAGTATCATTTAACTATACTCTGAAAACACCCAATCTAAAATTATTGACAAGATAAAATATCACTGAATTTAACACTGAAAACTCAGAGATTTGATTTCCACTGTGACGTATCTTGTCATCTTGTCCGGACTTAAGATTTTCTTCTTATTTTCACTTTCATAAAAATTATATTGAGTAGCCTAGAATACCACCAAAGGCTTATTTCCTTCTAGTTATGTCACACTGGAAACACTGCATGAAGTTCATGACTAGGAGTGGGATTAAACAAACTGAGATGTGGGAAAATAATTTTACTTAATTTATACTTTTGTTCCCCCCAGATTAAAAGCTAACTGATTAATTTTATAAGTTTATGAAAGAATTGCCCATTTCAGATTTTATCAAGACCTGTGTCACCTCCATTAAACAGATATTTCTTGAAAGGAAGGCTCAGATTCTCATCTCATCCCCAACCACATCCCCTTTTTTCCTGCCCCTGAAGTCTTGCTGGGCTCAATAAAAATTCCTTAAATGACTGAATCAATAAGAAGATTAACAAATGTCCTGCCCAAGAACAGATGGAAACCAAGAAACATAGATGAAATAACTGAAACTTCCCAAGACTCAGTTAGATTGGGGGAGAAGTATTTAAAACTTTATAGTCTATATTTTCCTGAAATAAATGATACATGGAGGTTTCACACTTTAGAAAACATTCTGATATAAAATTATCTCACAAAATTTATTTTGAATAGAATCTCATAGGGTTTCATAAGTATAGATATTAGCTGAAAATGGTAATGATTACAGCAAACTAGAAAATAAAAATAATTATCAGAATCATGGCTTGCCAATTCTGTTTGGTTTTTCTTAGAGATCTTAGTGTGATTGTGTCCAAACATGCCCAGAATGTTGCTTGAAAAGCGGTCAAATATCACCTGGTACTTACCTACACCAGATAAATATTTCAATTCCCTTCCTGCCCCAAATTAGCCTTTCAATTAACAGAAAGAATTTTCACCTAAGTGATGTGGATGGCCAAAACTCTGTTTTACCTGTGTATACCATGGTGATAAAAATGGTTCATGTTCTCATAAAAGAGTTTCCATATATTTGATTCTATCTGAAAGCTACTCTTCATCACCAATTAAAATAGAACTTTTACAGATAAAATTAGAAATCAACTTTTTGGTCAACAGTGTTTTTCTTGTATATGCCAAATGTCTTAGTTTTCAAAGTGTCCTTAGAAGACCATAAAAGTATTATTACAATGCTTGCAAATCTGGTTCTTTTTTTTTTATAAGTTAATGATGTGGGATGAGAGATATTTCATCTTTTATACAGTTATTTGACAGTGATGAATTTAATTCATTCTATCACATTGAATGATACATTTATATTCAGTATGTAGTTTAAAATTTCATAAATGATTAAAGTCCCTGTCGTTTTAATTATAATATGCAGAGAGCAGCCAGAACTTATTTGCAAAGAATAATGTACAAGTCAATAAATTTGGTGAGTACTCCTGACAACATATAAATAATGACTTTAGAAGTATAACTACCTGTATTTGAAAACTAAATAACGAAGGTCTGTGCTTGAGTTTTTATAAACTAGCTGATCTAGCTTTCTACAAAAGCTCTTTAGGGTTTTAATGTGCAGAATTAAATTGAAAACACAATAGTGAAATGACATTATATTAGTAGTGAACCAATTTCAACCTAGAATCCAGCTTGAAATAAATCAACTCTGGGCATGTCCCTACCCTGGACCTTGGTCACTAAGGATTTGGGGCATCCAGACTCTCCTTAGAATCCTTAAAGCCAAGAATTGTCTGCAAAAGATCCAATCTTCTCATCCAACTGGATGGCCCAGCACTCAGGACCACGTTGACTCCATTACCATGACTCATCCATTGTGTGTGTGTGTGGGTGGGTGTGCCCTCAGTTGTGTCCGACTCTGTGCAACCCCATAAACTGTAGCTCACCAGTCTCCTCTGTCCATAGAATTTTCCAGGCAAGAATACTAGAGCAGGTTGCCATCTCCTACTCCAGGGGATCTTTCTGACCCAGGAGTCGAACCTGCCTCTCTTGTGTCTCCTGCATTGGCAGGTGGGTTCTTTAGCACTAGAGCCACCTGGAAAATTATACACTGCCACTTACAATTGGAGTTATTTCCATAAAGAAAAGCACCTACTTCACTCCATTTATTCATTCACTTAGCCAATATTTACTTGCCAGACAGCTCTCTATCTTGGGACATTACAATAATGAACATGAAAGACAAGGTCTGGCCAGAACCAGATTAGCATATGTGGAGTAAGGAAGGAAAGAAACATGATAATTAGAGGACTACAGGTGCTATGGGGTTATATAGAATTATAGGGTAGGACCCCATCTCTCTTGGACCTTATATTGCACTTATTTTTGTGCATTCCTCTTCTTCAGCACAAGAAATTAAAAGTATACTGACAAAGCATACAGCCCTTGCTTCGAGCCTTCTTTAGGTTCAGGAATAATTGTGAGACAGTCTAATTATTTTATGCCACCTAGTGATTCCAATGGGTAGAACGCCATCCCCTCTTTGGGAGCTGTCTGAAGCCATTCTGTACCAAGGTTCTATTAGAGACTCAACAATTCATTTTACCCTCACAGTCTTAGCACAGGGAAAGCTGACCTTAGCCAAAAGACCTAGCTCAATGTTCTTGCTAAGATTATGAGCCTAGTATCATCTTATGAAAAGACCAGAAGTAAGGTTGAAACTCATTCCTGATATGATAACATGTCATGACAAGCACAGTCATCACTCAAAGTCTATGCTAAGAACAGAAGACAGAAAAGAAGCTGAAATGCTAATAGCATATCACATTTGCTTAACTTCAAACATCTGTGGCCGAATTCTGATTCCATAACAGGCAACACTTTTCAAGGTTATGGCTGCTCAGTGTACAGGATGTTTTCTCTGTACTACAACTGCGGGTTTGTATTAATCGTTTTATTGCAGCTGGCTCTTTGGCTATATGTGTTTCTCAGAAGAAAAGAAAGGACAAAAGGGGGCAAAGGAATAAGAAGAAAAAGAGAGAGAGAAGGGAAGAAGGAAGGAGGGAGGGTGGGAGAGAAGAAACTACTCACAAATACAGACTCCAAACTTCCAACATGTGAATTTTACACACAGAGAGAAATTATTAACATGCTAGAGAAAAGAGGAACATATCAAGAGAGGGAAGTCTTGCTTGCGATATTCCAACTAACAATGCCTATACCCGTTTGAATCCAGCTCTCTATTTTTCACCTCTTCTGTCCCACCATGCTGCATCCCAACACTTCCACTCCCAACACCACTACTGAAATTCAGTGGTGTATTTCAGTCCCTTGTGCCTATCTTAGAACTGAAATGCAAAAATTAAACTCTTAGCCTCTGACCAAAACAGATGAGTGAGTCATCCTCCCTTAGCTGAGGATCTGGTAGAAACAATGACAGACCTTTAACTAGAGTATTGCTGGGGGTGACAACCTAATGAACTGCCACCTAGAATCTCTCAGGGTTAATAAGCCACCTGTCTTGAAAGTAGCAGTCATATTGGTCTTTGAAGCCTACCCCAATACTTAAACTCTTGATGAAGTTCTTACTGTGCCAAAGGAACTTACTAACAAAGCCACTGAGTCAATTTAACCCAGAGAAACTGGACCCAGCAGACTAGGCTATCAGAGTTTTGTGTTGAGATAATTACTGCACTAAAGAGAGCATATGGGCTGTCAAAGCTGGCACATGGCCTGCACCAGCTGTTACCTGGGTGCTTTCGAAAACCTACTGAACAGCATTTTGGACACAGCACAGCTCTGTGTAAGTTTTCCAAGGCTTCTACTGGGAGTTCTTCATAATAAATTTATTTCCTGTATAAGGAGAATTGCACCCAGTAAGGTAACTGGAACAAGCATGTTACATTTTTTTCTGGCTGATAGAATATCACTGGATAAAAGGGGGAAAACAAACTAGGGCACAAACAGGCATGAAGCCTGAAAAGCTGGGAAGAAGCAAAAACATTAACAAGAATAGGTCCTCCTGACTTCAAAATGAAAAAAAAGGTCCACTGAACACATTGAGATTTTCCTGAAAAATCTTGATACCTAAGGTAATGCCTTTAAAACCTCTATCACAGTGTCTGGCACACAGTAAAGGATAGCTGCTATTTATACTATTATTATACCATTAATCCTTACCTAGCAGATGTACTCAGGATTCCCAAGCTGCCATAAAGTAGACCATTCTTCTAGCATCGCTGCTAGAACTATTTTACCTTAGGAAAAGGTTTTTCCAAGAACAGCCATCAGGATGTCAGCCGATGAATGCCTCCCAAAGACCACAACTTTCATTTGCGTGTAGCACATTTTCTTCTAAAGGACTCCAAAATTTGACAATAGGCTTTGTGACTGACACTACTGAAAAATTCAGCCACCTCTGAAAGCACCACACAGCCTCAAACCACATGTGATGAAAAATCGGAAGCTAAATCCAGGGAAAACAAAGGGCTAAAATAAGGTTTTTCACAATAGAGTTGTCATACAAAAAGACTAATTTCAATAAATATAACCTCCAGACAAGACATTAATCATTGAGCTTTAACTCCAATAATAATGTTATCACACTTGTAACTTACATTAAACGTTCTTTTTCAAAAATCTTTTCTTTTTTTTCCCCTTCAAGAATGTTAGGAAGACTAATCTGGGGAAACTGCAGATTCACATTACTGAAAAGTCACTGAAATATTGATTTAATGTTAATATCCAAGCAGACGGTAAGCCTAAATTTTTACTTTTCAACCCAAACTTTGTCATCTCTTTGAAAACAGAAATAGAATGAACAGGACCATCATAGCTTTCTTCCACCTGTTTGGGAAGGTAAGCCAGCTTCACTATAAGGAATGAATTTAAAGCCAAGTTTACTACAAAACGGGTCTTTTCTTTTGAATCAGACTCTCGATTAAGTGAATTTACTTTGAGAAAATACAAGACAGTTAAAGACGAGCTACCCCGCAGTCTCACGTCCCATCTCTAGTGTCCTATTTCCTGAGGGACAGCAGATTTGGGTTTTCAGACAAAGAAAGGCATGTTTCCATGGAATGGGTGAACATCCAACTTGGAAAAATACAGTCATCAGATTTAAATTTTTAAAATGTGTGCCTTCAAAACGCTTAGGACATTTAGAAAATCTACTGCCTGACATGACAGTAAGTGCATCACCGCATTCTATTTTGCAAGCTTTAGCAAAAAAAAAAAAAAAAATCCCCCAGAAGAATCTTAATTCTTATCTATGGAAAACATTAAACTGCTAAGCACTAACAACTGGAATTAGTCCTTAAATCTCTAATGAGAATAATAAAACATGAGTGCAGTTTGTGCTGTAACTTGATAAGGCCTGAATTTACTTGCTGTTAGGAAAAGTCACTGATCCAGCACTATGGCTTTTTACTCCCTAAGGTACTGGAAACTGTATCTGTCCTCTCGGAACCTCCTCTGCGGTAAGCACTTCTTATCTGTGCTATCAAAGGACTGAGATAGCGGGGTAGTATCTAGTAACAGCAGTTTTATGAGATGATCCATTACTGATTTCAGTCAATCTCCAGCAGGTAGTCCTCCTTAACCCATTCAGAGCAGACCTGACCCCACCACAGAGAACTTAAAACACTCCCCAGATACGGAAGCTCGCCAGCAAGACACAAACAGCAAAATATTGCGTCCTCTAAACCAAGCATCTTTTAAAACACCTCACCACTCTGAAAGACTGCAGAATGGAGGCTCCTGACCAAAATCGGAAACCCAGCTTTAGTTATCATGATCAATTTTGTGTTTGCTCTGTAGATATTCATAGCAGGAGCTTAATGAGCCTATTAGCAATTTGCTAAGACCCAACAACTTGCTGTGAGGAACTTGAAGATGCAATAACTTCCTCTTTCTACACATAGGGGATTTTGTTAAAGACACATTTGCTAGGAAACAAGCCCCCACTGTTGGTAGGCACAATTCAGCATAAATGTGAGGAATGTTTAAGAGCAAATTAAGCCCTGCATTTCAGGAATTAAGTTATCGAGGTTATCAGATGGGCATATGGTTTAGAGGGTCTAAATGAAAAATGTTCTTGAATGGCTTAACAGCTGGATAAATAAGTGCTAAAGATAGATTTCCGTCTTACTTGTTTGGTGAAATATTTTTCCCTACACTTGTAGTTATAAAATAACAAATCTCAGTGTGTGAAGTGTCCTTAAATATTACCAATTTACCTCACTAGTTTTACAGAGAGAAAAAGGAGGCTCTGAGACATTCAATAACTTATCCAAGGTCACAACTAGATATTGACAGAATTGAAATCTCCTAACACTTGCTAATGCTTTTTCTTGTATACTTGCTGCTTTTAAATAGAAGTCTTTGTGAATATACATAACTCCACATACATATGAGATTTTAGCACTTTCTGGGGTTCACAACTAATTCAAGCTATGAACAAAAACAGTAGTCATGTATTAAATATTTAAGATTAGTTATGTTGACTTTTGGTTGATGTTTTATTTCCATATCAATTAGATTTGAATACATTCACCTTTTCACTCAGTATCAGGACTGTAAAGTGTCAATGTCAGATACATATAGAAAAATAAAATCCAGCAACAACTTGGCCCAGTTTTGAACAGCATCCCTACCCCCCTGCACCATATAATGTTGCCATCAAAAAATGGGGTAAATATTCAAACTTCTCCAACTGTTATTCAACTGTTATTCAATTGTTCGTTTTCAGACTCTGTGAACTCAAAGTTAGTGATGACACGCTAGGTTGTCATTTCATTTTACAGCAATAGAAATTAATGAAACATGTAAGCCACAATGCTTCTCACAATTGCCTTGTCAAACAGAACCCTGCTTTTCGATTTTCTGAGACCAGCATTGAAACACACCTCATTAACGCAACTTTTTTAAAGTTTATTAAAGGTTCCACTAATTCATTGCATCTAGCCCACTACAGCCCTAATAACTAATTTTTTTTGTATTTTATTGTTTAGAAATGTGCTGATACTTAGATGCCAATGAACTGAAAAGAAAAATGCTCTTTACCAACTTTTCTGCTAGTTCCTTCTCCTCCACCTTCTCTTCCACCTCAGCTTCTGCTATTTGTGTCTCTTTCAGCTTCCAGACTCCTTCACCTGATGGTGTCCAATTGCTGAAGTGCAGACGACCACCTAGAAAACCACAATAATGGGCTCTCCCTCGAGAGAGCCACATGGGATTTTTGTTCCTTCCTTTCATGTCAAAACGGCATGCAGGATATTTTATGATTCATTTTTCTCTTTTTGATAAGATATGAAAGAAATATCAAAAGAAATTCAGAGATATTTCCATTTTCTCCGAATGAGATGAAGTACAAGGAGCTTCTATTTAAGAAACGTGCTTTTATTTTTCCCCTGGCATTCTGGGTCCACAAAAAAAGAAAATTATTTTTACTGCTATTTTGGTTTGATGTCTGAAAACAAGATACGGTATCTTCTGCATTTTTAGCCTTTCAAATTTAATCAGCTATCTTGGTAGATCTAATTAACATGAGAACTAATAACAGCAGACTAGTGATTGCAATTTCAGTAAACACCAATAACTATTTGCTTACCAAATAAATAAAACTCAAAAATGCAGCAGGAAGCACACAAAGACGAAAATCTTTTATGTGCCCCCAAATTAAAAGATATGATGCTCATGAATCATATAATACCCTACAATAACATTTTAATGTCTTAGATAGTTAATATGAAGCAAACATTTCTTCATGTAACATATGTAATTATCTAAATATTGTATGCAGAGACTGCAGGTTTGTAGAAACAGTCAAATAGCCTTTTTCCTTTGTGTTCCTTCGCCCCATTTTCTAGCAAATCTTCAAACATCAAGGTTGTTCCTACGATTTAAGAGATGGGCATTTTTATATTTTGTGTGCCATAATCAAATCACTTGGTCACTTATCGCTTCGACATGCTTGGGTTTTTCAATGATTTTATGCATTCAGATTCCTGGATGTTTTAGCCATTTTATCAGACCTTGACTTTAAAGGAAACCAGGATCAATGGATTTAGTATCACATACACCATATTTATTCAGTGGCCTAAAGCTATCGTTCTTCTCTCCTGTCTTAGCTTTGCAAGACTTAATTCTCTCAGACAAGAAGAGGAGTCCCATACTAATATTCTTAAGCCAAAATCACATCCAACTGTATGATTTTTCCCATCACTCTGGATGTGACTGTAAGCACATGCTGACGTGACCTTGTTAGGAAATGACCTATGGTCACATTTCAGAAAAGTTTGCTATCAAACTACCTTTGGCCAATTTTACCAAAAAAAAAAAAAAAAAAAAAAATCAGTCGGGGGTCATGAGGACAATTTCAAGACATTTTTATCAGACACCAATTCAATATTCCTCAGCATTTTACATTACAATCCCAGGAATTCAGAGGGCCTTTAAATAAATCTAAATAGAATACACATTTTGGTTGTCTTTCTCAATTCAGTTATAATAGCACAGAGGAGAGGGCAGGCATTCCAGCACAATGAGGATATCTGTACAGCAAATATAAATTTTAAATAGGTTTACTTTTGCTTCCTGTTTATAATACTTGTGGAAATTTGATTTGAATAAAAAATGTATTCCCCTCTTAGGTTTGAACCATTTCCCCCACCCTAAACAAGTATTATTCGTACATTCACACAGAAAGGAAGATAAGTAATAATACCGTGCAGGCGCCAAGTAAAATCTAGCCCAGTACAGACAGCGTAATAATGATGTCATTAAGACTCCTGGCTGAATGGGATTCAGACAGAACTGTTGTATAGCTGCAGACATAAATCTGAAAGAACTTTTTGGCTACATTCTCAGACTTACCTTGAGAGATATTTAGGAGCTCCAACAAAATGAGTTGAGAGAAATGCCCTCAAAAGAAGGTGAGCAGCTGCAGACAGATGTAGGCCCTTGTCGCTGTAGCCTTCTGAGATACAGGAGGAAACAGTTTGTTAAATGGGTAAAGACAGAGGAAACAGTCTGAAGGAGAAGAAAACAGAAAACAAATAAAGCTTAATTCTAGCACAAATAAATGAGAGAAAGGCAATTGTGGGGCTGCTTGAAGCCTTTTTGCCTAGCTGAATGAAAGCAATCCCTAAGACTGAATGGGTAATGAGATCCTGGCTCCTGAGATTTTAGCTTTCTTAATCATGTTCATAATTAATTCAAGAACATTGATAATTTCATTACATTCTTTTTGTCTTATCAATAAATGATGTGCCTGCACTTTTGGTCCTGTGTACAGGGAGAGGAGAGATGCTTTGGGTAATACTGCAGTAGGAATAGTGGATATATATGATCCAAAAAGGTGAAGTGGTAATTATTATCCTTGACCAGCCTTCTATTATCAGAACACGATGACAAGCAGCCACAAATAATTAATAAGCTTTTTATGCAGAAATGCAAAGCCTTTGAAGAAAAATATGCTGCAAGTAGAATTCCTTACCGAAGATTATGTACATAGCACAACACGCCTCTCCCGAGAAACAGTTTGAAATGGTACTCGTTAAAAAGCCTGCCTCACAAATACCAGAAGAAAATCAATAACTTGGTTTTAAAATATGATTTTTAACAAACTTTTCTTTGTCTTAATGTTTTATTTAAAAAAAAAAGCTGTGTCCTTCAGTCATCTTCCTGAAGTCCTTTGCAGGATCGACCTACAAAGATGTTAAACTGAACTACCCACTCAGAAAAACCTTTTGCAAACCAAGACAGAAAGACTCTGTCATTAACTGTCAGTCATCATCAAAGGGACCCTTTTTTCCTCCTCGGTTTTCCATTCACCCCCATGTAAATTTTCACAAAGCCATCACTCATTAGCTTCACAATCCGTGTTCAAGGCTTGGGAGGGAATGTTTAATGCCACTTAATCGCACAAAACAGAAAGGCAGTTTTGTCTCCCAAACAGTTTTAGATAATTAACGCCAAATTAAAAACTGGTCAGTGAGGGAGAGCTGCAAATAGGAGCATTCTCCAACTGTTAACAAGAATAACATCTCAGCTTTCAATATATAGTGTGCTGCTGCAAATAAACCATGCCTAATGTGCACAAAAGTGATGTACTGGCTAACATTATTTTTAAGTAGACCAATATGGCTGGATAAAATTTCAGCAGTGGAAACCATTCCATAAAAATGTCTCTGAACTGATTGTGCTATTAAAGATAAAAACAATTCAAAGGATGATAAAATATATGCATGTTGGCACTTCAGTCTGATTGCTAAACAAAACAGTCTTTGAGAAGACACTGCAGAATCACTTAGTAAAGCAAGCTGTTGCCTGTGACATTGATATATGGGACAGAGATGATGTATATACTGGGTGGCTTTATCAGTAAATCACTGACTCTATTTACTTCCCCAAGGAAAAAGACCTGTCCCTGAAAGAGAACTCTTTGTTAGAACCACCGGTAGGGGATTAATATTGGCAAAACATTCAATTTGGATAGAGTCCTACAGAAGATTCATAAAACAATAATTTAATAAGTTAACGGACAAAGATTTAGCATGTTGGCAGACTACAACTGCCTGGAGAACATTAACTTTATTAATTTCATCGAATTATTTCTCTGTGAACTCAATTATATAGGTTCTAGCCACCAGCCATCTATTTCTCAACTAAAGGCAACAAATTTGAGACATCCTAAGTCTCTAAAAATGACTTCTCAATAACATGCAAATTTTCAGCACTGCATAGACCAATTGCTACATAAAAGGCTATGAGATGACAGTTAAATGTAAGCTTAGATGTCAATTTCCATATGTTCCACATATTTAAACACATTTCAGCTCTGCTTTTAAAGTTCCAAATAGGAGTCCGATGGTGCAGACCGAACATGCCTATCAATATCCCAAGTTAATGCAGATCCAACTGCATTTCAGGAACAGAAGTTTGGATTGTAAGTACTTTCTGTGCAGCTTCAGAAAAGCAGTAAAATTAGAAAGACAGATAAGTATATACAGTGGCTCCTAGCTTGCAGTAAAATGTTTCAAATCCTATACCTTTTGCCCGTATATTGCCATCCTAAAGAGAAACAACAAAACACTTTTCTTAACACGTTTTTCAAATTCTCACCCTACTTCCAATCAATTACCAAGTTTTAATGCTTCAATTTCCCCAATGTTTTTGCAAACTGTCCATTTCTCTCTACTTCCAAAACCAGCACATCATTCAAGCCATCAGCCCCTGTTGCCTGAGTTTTGTCATTTTTCAGTGTCTTGGCTGCCTCTAGGCTCACCTTTTTCTTTTTCCTCTCACCCTATTGCCAATCGTCTTTTCAAAACACAAATCTGATCACACCCTTCCTGTGCTTCAACCTTCGATGGTTTCCTACCTCCCTCCTGCAAGATTGCTTACTACACCCTTTTGATCTGACTCCTCTTTATCATTCTTAGCTTCATTTTTTAAGTTTAATTATTGTTTTTGGCAGCACTGAGTCTTCATTGCTGCACACAGGCTTTCTCTAATTGCAGTGTACAGGCTATGCATTGCAGTGGTTGCAGAATAAGGGCTCTGCATTGTTGCAGAGTCAGGGCTCTAGGGTATGTAAGCTCCAGTAGTTGCAGCATGTGGGATCTTTCCAGACCAGGGATTGAACCTAGGTCCCCTGAATTGGTAGGTGGATTCCTAACCACTGGAGCACCAGGAAAGTCCATCTTAGCCTCAGCTTTTAACCATATTGTCCCCCGCATCATGGGAATTACTTCCTGCTACCCAGCTCACTCTTTTCACTCAACTTTTGGTACATGTAGCACCTTTGCCATACCTAGTGTTGTGGTTCATGCTCATTTGTGTCCAACTCTTTGCAACCCCATGGACTGTAGCCTGCCAGGCTCCTCTGTCCATGGAATTTCCCATGCAAGAATACTGGAGTGGGTTGCCATTTCCTACCCCAGGGCATCTTCCCAACCCAGAGATCGAAACTGCATCTTCTGTATCTCCTGCATTGGCAGGCAGATTCTTTACCACTGAGCCACTGGAGAAGCTAGAAGAAATATACAACCCTTAATAAAATATAACAGTGGAATAAATGTATAGTAAAAGTGCTGCATTCACACACAGAGAAGAAGAGAGAATTCTGACTTCACTTAGAAGATAACATTTGAGCTGAAATCTTACTCAAAGAGTGAGCATGACTTCCATACATGGAACAGAAGAGGAGCAGAGGAAGAAGAGAACAGGGTGGAAGTGCAGAGTTCTAACCACTGGTGTGTGCGTGCGTGCTACGTTGCTTCAGTCATGTCTGACTCTTTGCAACCCTATGAACTGTAGCCCACCAGGATCCTCTGTCTGTCGCATTCTCCGAGCAAGAATACTGGAGTGGGTTGCCATGCCCTCCTCCAGGGGATCTTCCCGACCCAGGGATGGAACCTGATTATCTTTCATCTCCTGCATTGGCAGATGCGTTCTTTACCACTAGCTCCACCCAGGAAGCCCCCCTAACCATTGGAACACCAGGGAATTCCTAAGAACATGGTATTTCAGCAAGATCAAAAGCAAAGAAGCATTAAATGGCTTGGTACTCCCTGGTGGCTCAGATGGTAAAGCGTCTGCCTACAATGTGGGAGACCTGGGTTCGATTCCTGGGTCGGGAAGATCCTCTGGAGAAGAAAATGGCAACTCACTCCAGTACTCTTGCCTGGAAAATCCCATGGAAGGAGGAGCCTGGTAGGCTACAGTCCATGGGGTTGCAAAGAGCCGGACATGACTGAGCAACTAAATTTTCACTTTGACTCCTGGGATGACATGTGGTTCATTTGCTGTAGATGTATGAAGAAATGCAGGGATTCGTCAGGCTGGAAATGGTCATCTGTGGCCAGATAATGGAGCCCCACTGAGGAACAAAAACCTGACTTTATGGAGGCAAAAAGAAGGGCACCCAAACCATAGCAGCTGAGGGAAAGAGACAGGGTGATCAGCAAGCAGCCAATCAGAGGGAGATGATATGAGGGATGCTGAGCAAGTGGTGGAAAGGGAATGAACAAGAAGGGATACTTGTGTGCTATGCAGTTGGCTTCTATAGGGCTCACATACAAGGGCCTTCCCTTCCATGGAGGCTACAGTTTAACCTGTGATCTTGAAAAGAATACTCACTCAAAGAATCTTTAAATGTTGAGACAGAAATAGGTTCCTGCCTCTATGGCTTTGGGTGTAGTCAGTTACCACTCACAATATAAAATTACCCTAGAAGTAGAGATAATTCCTAGAAACTCAGATTGATTTTTGGAAGTATTCTGTCTACACTGAGCAGCTACCATCAACTATCATCTATTAATCACCTCTGTGTAAGGCACGGGGATACGTGAGGGACTAGGAATGGAAAAAACTGTAAGTACGGGGAAAAATACTCTCTGCTTGGGGAGACAGAACATATTTATAAAGAATACATTATCCTGCAAGTGGGTTCCTCAGTACTATCTTTCTAGATTCCATTTATATATTCTATTAATACAGAACAGACTTGTAGACACAGTGAGGGAAGGAGAGGGTAGGATGAATCGAGAGAGAAGCACTGACACATGCACATTTCCATATGTAAAACAGACAGCCAGTGGAAATTTGCTGTATGACCCAAGGAGCTCAGACCCAGTGCTCTGTGACCATCTAGATGGGTGGGATGATGTGGTAGGTGGGAGGGGGGCTCAAGAGGGAGGGGACCTATGTAAACCTATGGCTGATTCATGTTAATGTATTGCAGAAACCAACACTGTAAAGCAATTATACTTCAATTAAAAATAAATTAATTTTTTAAAAAGCATATTTTAAGTCATCCTCTGAAACAGGTCAGGAAACAAACAGTTGAATGAGAACAGACTCTGCTACAGGGGTTCAAAGAAGGAAGGGATTCCTGGACAAAGTGACTCACAACAGGGGTGACATGGAAGTTGAGCCTTGGAGCCGGGCAAGACCTGGGCAGGATAAAAAGAGAGATGATCCTACAGATATCCTGCCTCCAAAACCACCCAGCCTCTATGATGCAGCCATGCAACAACATAAGATCACAGAACAGTGCATAATATATAATAAACAAAAGGAAGACAAAGCATAATCCCATTTTTATAAAATATAAAAAAGTGTGCATGTACCCACAGAAAACCATTGTATCAAAAATGTTACCAGTGATTATTTCCAAATATTTTCTGATTGGCTTGTATAAACCGTTTGAAGATTTTTTTCAGTTGCTCTTTGCAAATTTTCAAGTTCATGCTAAAATCCAGTTTTTATCAGCAGAATTGGTGGTTATACTTTGGTTGGTTCTTGCTACCATGTACCAGTGGGCTTTAGTGCCACTTACCCTCCCAGCCATCACACTAGCCACTTTTAAAATCATCATCATTGTCTGTAGTCTCCGCTGTTTGCTTCCCCGCAGGACTGAAGGTTGTCAAGTATAAGCAGAGAGTCTCAACTGTGTTTACATTTGATCAAATATAGTCTCTTGAAAAAGCAGGGTATTGCTCCTTTCATCTCATTAGAGTGATATCCTTGGTCTCTACTATAATTATTTTATCAGATTCAGATGCATTTCCACTTTCTTCTGTTTTGCGTCTGTGTTTGAGTCTGCATAGGAAGGTGAGGGTGGCTGAGACAGAAAAGCAGATAAAATGGCTTGAATAGATACCATGTAAATATGTCAAATTTTAGTATGTTTTGACTGATTTTTTTCTTATTTTCTCTCTTGCTTCCTTAAAACACACAAACAAAAACCCTAATATAGGGGAAATTATATACTCCTGGTTGCTTCAGTAGCCTCCATATTGTGGCAATCAGGAGAAATTAAATATGAAGACACAAGTGGGTAAGTAGAATATAATGTGTGCTTAATAAATCTTAGTTGAAATAATAAATAAAAGTAAACTGAGCCTATAAAACTCAGTTTCTAGGACATTGTTTTACATTTTCACCTAACTGTTTTGTAAGAAAAATTCAAACTTTGGTCAGTTTCATAGGCATGGAAATGTGTGATATATTGTGCAAAAATTTTCATCAATAGCACATCTTTTAAAAGTCTTGACACTTTAATGTTCTTGAAATTCCCTAGTCAGTAAGAACTTACTCCCTGGTGATATAAAATAAATACAGTATAATTGCAAAACAGTGTCTCACCAGAATAAAAAGAGAAAGGGGAGAGGACAAAGACTTAGCCATTTATAAGGAGTTTGACATGGCTTTAGATTAACAGGAGCTCGGAGAAGGCAATGGCATCCCACTCCAGTACTCTTGCCTGGAGAGTCCCATAGGCGGAGGCGCCTGGTAGGCTGCAGTCCACGGCGTCACGAAGAGTCGGGCACGACTGAGTGACTTCACTTTCATTTTTCACTTTCCTGCATTAGAGGAGGAAACGGCAACCCACTCCAGTGTTCTTGCCTGGAGAATCCCAGGGACGGGGGAGCCTGGTGGGCTGCCGTCTATGGGGTCACACAGAGTCGGACACGACTGAAGCGACTTAGCAGCAGCAGCAGTAGACTACAGTCCTTGCGGTGGCAAAGGGGCGGGCACAACTTTAGCGACTAACCAACAGAAGTTATGGAGAAGGCGATGGCACCCAGTACTCTTGCCTGGAAAATCCCATAGACGGAGGATCCTGGTAGGCTGCAGTCCATGGGGTCGCTAAGAGTCGGACACGAATGAGCGTCTTCACTTTCACTTTTCACTTTCATGCATTGGAGAAGGAAATGGCACCCTACTCCAGTGTTCTTGCCTGGAGAATCCCAGGGACTGGGGACCCTCGTGGGCTGCCGTCTGTGGGATCGCCCAGAGTCAGACACGACTGAAGCGACTTAGCAGCAGCAGCAGCAGCAGCAGCAGCAGCAGCAGCAACAGAAGTTATGCCAGGCATGAGTGAGCAATAGCCAGGGGGCGCTAAAGAACTGGAGCCACGTGGTGGACATGGGGATGAACTGCTTGCTCTTTGACAAAACAGGTTAGCCAATTTCACTCTATGGGGTCGCACAGAGTTGGACACGACTGAAGTGACTTAGAAGAAGAAGAAGATCTAGTCTCTTACTAGATATTGGAAGCAATTTCAAAGCTTCAACTTTGTTTTACCAGGGCATTAGCACAAAAATTGATTTAGAGAAGCTGATAATATTTATCTTACTAATTAGACATAAGAAGAAAAGCACATATATTTGTACCCTTTCTCTTTTTTCTATTTTAGAAAGTCACTTTCTTTTGTTCACATTTAAGTATGAGAGCCCTTTCCTTTTTATAGTTTGAGATTCAGAGGTCCCAATAAGAACTAAAACAAAGTTCTCAAAATACAAACAAAAATAATAATTTTTATACGATAGATTTCCTTATATAATACACATGCTTACAACTTTAGCATCTTTTAGAATTTGCAAAGTTTAGTTAATTAAATATAACCTACATTAAGTCAGTAAATATTTTACAGAAAAGCATTTTTTTCTGAAGCATATTGAAATGTTTTAATCTTTTTCTCTTATTTTGGTGGACATTTTTAGAAGCTGCTTTTCAGATAGTTCTAAAGGCTCCCTTAATCTGAAATGATATATATTAAGTACTTAGTTTTTTCTTGATGATACAAGAAAATGGTGATATCACCAGGGTTGGGATGATCCTCTGGCGAAGGGATAGAAGCCCCTTCCAGTATTCTTGGGCTTCCCTGGTGGCTCAGACCGTAGAGAATCCACTTGCAATGCGGGAGACTTGGGTTCAGTCCCTGGGTTGGGAAGATCCCCTGGAGAAGAGAATGGCTACCCACTCCAGTATTCCTTCCTGGAGAATTCGATGGACAGAGGAGCCTGGTGGGCTACAGTCCATGGGGTCGCAAGGAGTCAGACACGACTGAGTGACTTTCACTTGATGATGCAAAGTCAGATTTGTGAAAACTCAGCACTATTGCCCTGTAAAATCATGGCCTCTGAGTAAAACTAGAAGAATGAAGGGGGAAAGGAGGTGACATGTGAAGGGGAAAATTCAAAGGCCAAGGGCACAGGAATTACTAGAGAGAATGGAAGGTCATGTTCAGTTCAGTTCAGTTCAGTCACTCAGTCCTGTCCGACTCTTTGTGACCCCATGAATGGCAGCACGCCAGGCCTCCTTGTCCATCACCAACTCCCAGAGTTGACTCAGACTCACGTCCATCGAGTCAGTGATGACATCCAGCCATCTCATCCTCTGTCGTCCCCTTATCCTCCTGCCCCCAATCCCTCCCAGCATCAGAGTCTTCTCCAATGAGTCAACTCTTCACATGAGGTGGCCAAAATACTGGAGTTTGGGCTTCAGCATCATTCCCTCCAAAGAAATCCCAGGGCTGATCTCCTTCAGAATGGACTGGTTGGATCTCCTTGCAGTCCAAGGGACTCTCAAGAGTCTTCTCCAACACCACAGTTCAAAAGCATCAATTCTTCGGCACTCAGCCTTCTTCACAGTCCAGCTCTCACATCCATACATGACCACAGGAAAAACCATAGCCTTGACTAGGCGAACCTTTGTTGGCAAAGTAATGTCTCTGCTTTTGAATATGCTATCTAGGTTGGTCATAACTTTCCTTCCAAGGAGTAAGCGTCTTTTAATTTCATGGCTGCAGTCACCATCTGCAGTGATTTTGGAGCCCAGAAAAATAAAGTCTGACACTGTTTCCACTGTTTCCCCACCTATTTCCCATGAAGTGATAGGACCAGATGCCATGATCTTCATTTTCTGAATGTTGAGCTTTAAGCCAACCTTTTCACTCTCCACTTTCACTTTCATCAAGAGGCTTTTTAGTTCCTCTTCACTTTCTGTCATAAGGGATATCTGCCATCTGCATATCTGAGGTTATTGATATTTCTCCCAGAAGGTCATGGGCAACTGGCAATTAAATGGTTAATAGAAACTTTCAGCCTGAAGGCTAGTGAGGAAGGAGGTGTTCAGAGCAAAGCCTTGTGGGGAAGGGAAGTGTAGAAATGGTTTTTGCCCATTCTGAGTTGGTCATGGGCCAAGGCGGCACATTAGTCAATAGGATGCCTGAGCAAACTTTGTAGCAGCCAATGAATGAGAAAAGGATGCACCATCTACATGGTCAGTTTTCATTCCAATCCCAAAGAAAGGCAATGCCGAAGAATGCTCAAACTACCGCACAATTTCACTCATCTCACACGCTAGTAAAGTAATGCTCAAAATTCTCCAAGCCAGGCTTCAGCAATATGTGAACCGTGAACTTCCTGATGTTCAAGCTGGATTTAGAAAAGGCAGAGGAACCAGAGATCAAATTGCCAACATCCGCTGGATCATGTCATGGAAAAAGCAAGAGAGTTCCAGAAAAACATCTATTTCTGCTTTATTGACTATGCCAAAGCCTTTGACTGTGTGGATCACAATCAACTGTGGAAAATTCTGAAAGAGATGGGAATACCAGACCACTTGATCTGCCTCTTGAGAAATTTGTATGCAGGTCAGGAAGCAACAGTTAGAACTGGACATGGAACAACAGACTGGTTCCAAATAGGAAAAGGAGTACGTCAAGGCTGTATATTGTCACCCTGTTTATTTAACTTATATGCAGAGTACATCATGAGAAACGCTGGACTGGAAGAAACACAAGCTGGAATCAAGATTTCTGGGAGAAATATCAATAACCTCAGATATACAGATGACACCACCCTTATGGCAGAAAGTGAAGAGGGGCTAAAAAGCCTCTTGATGAAAGTGAAAGTGGAGAGTGAAAAGGTTGGCTTAAAGCTCAACATTCAGAAAACGAAGATCATGGCATCTGGTCCTATCACTTCATGGGAAATAGATGGGGAGACAGTGGAAACAGTGTCAGACTTTATTTTTCTGGGCTCCAAAATCACTGCAGATGGTGACTGCAGCCATGAAAGTAAAAGACGCTTACTCCTTGGAAGGAAAGTTATGACCAACCTAGATAGCATATTCAAAAGCAGAGACATTACTTTGCCAACAAAGGTTCGCCTAGTCAAGGCTATGGTTTTTCCTGTGGTCATGTATGGATGTGAGAGCTGGACTGTGAAGAAGGCTGAGTGCCGAAGAATTGATGCTTTTGAACTGTGGTGTTGGAGAAGACTCTTGAGAGTCCCTTGGACTGCAAGGAGATCCAACCAGTCCATTCTGAAGGAGATCAGCCCTGGGATTTCTTTGGAGGGAATGATGCTAAAGCTGAAACTCCAGTATTTTGGCCACCTCATGTGAAGAGTTGACTCATTGGAGAAGACTCTGATGCTGGGAGGGATTGAGGGCAAGAGGAAAAGTGGATGACAGAGGAGGGAGGTGAGATGGCTGGATGTCATCACTGACTCAATGGACATGAGTCTGAGTCAACTCCGGGAGTTGGTGATGGACAAGGAGGCCTGGCGTGCTGCCATTCATGAAGTCGCAAAGAGGCGGACACGACTGAGCGACTGATCTGATCTGATCTGATCTGATCTACATGGTGCAAGGAAAAGAATGCAACTCAATTGCTCCCCCTCTGGACAACTGTGACATAGCAACAAGAAGATTCACAGCTCCACCGCTTTCTGGGATGGAAAATTTCAAATTACTTAATTCTCTGAGTTAGACCCCTATTCCTCAGGCTGGTTATGAGTTCTAAATGAGTTAGCATTTGTGCAGGTGCCCAGTGTAGTAGATGTTCAAATCCTTTTGAGAAAGAGGCAGAACATAAGGAAGTAACCAAGCTGACTGAAAATGTTTATTAAGCATTTAAATGTACCAGACACCATAAAAGGGGCCAGAGAGGCAAAAATATGTAAGACAATCCTTTCTCTCAGAGCACAGTTTAGTGGGAAGCACAGACAGGTAAATACCTTCACGAAAACACACTTTGATAACTGCTACAATCGAAAGAGAACAAATTGGAATCCAGAGAAGATAGACATACATTGTAACTTTAGCTGCAAGTTCAGTTCAGTCGCTCAGTCGTGCCCGACTCTTTGCGACCCCATGAATCACAGCACGCCAGGCCTCCCTGTCCATCACCAACTCCCGGAGTTCGCTCAGACTCACGTCCATCGAGTCAGTGATGCCATCCAGCCATCTCAACCTCTGTCGTCCCCTTCTCCTCTTGCCCCCAATCCCTCCCAGCATCAGAGTCTTCTCCAATGAGTCAACTCTTCGCATGAGGTGGACAAAGTACTGGGCTTTCAGCTTTAGCATCATTCCTTCCAAAGAAATCCCAGAGCTGATCTTTCAGAATGGACTGGTTGGATCTCCTTGCAGTCCAAGGGACTCTCAAGAGTCTTCTCCAACACCACAGTTTAAAAGCATCAATTCTTCACACTCAGCCTTCTTCACAGTCCAACTCTCACATCCATACATGACCACAGGAAAAACCATAGCCTTGACTAGACGGACCTTTGTTGGTAATGTCTCTGCTTTTGAATATGCTATCTAGGTTGGTCATAACTTTCCTTCCAAGAATAAGTGTCTTTTAATTTCATGGCTGCAGATTAACTTGGGCTTAGGATTTGAAAAGTGTTTCCAAAAAAAAAAAAAAAAAATGGGGCTTCTAGATGGAGAGTAAGAGAATCAATTTTCCAGAAAAATTTAAGTTAAAAAGAGGAAGTTATTTGTAAGAATGAGAAAATTTCTAAAATCTGTTTCAGATAAAAAACAGTATGGTTCTGATAATCAGATGGCAAATGAGCACAGGTAGAAAAATACAAATTGAAACCACAACCATCAGAATAACTAAAATTAAGGACAACACTAAATCCTGGCTAAGGTATGGAGAAATTGGATCTCTCATATACTTCTGATGAAAACGTAAAATTGTAAGACATTCTGGGAAACATTTTAACAATTTCTTATAAAATATATTATGCAACTTCTATGTGACCTAGCAAATGGCACTCTTGAGCATTTATCCCAGAGAAATGGAGACTTTCCTTCTTGCCTCCCTTCAAATAAAAAATAAAACTATACAGATCTGTTCATAGCAGCTTTACTTGTAATAGTCATAACACTAGAATTAGTCTAGATGTTTTTCAGCTATCCACTGGTTAAACAAACTGGGTATATCCAAACCGTGGAATAGTACTCAGCAATAAAAAGAAGGAGTTATTCATAAACACAATTTTTATGATTGCAGAGAGTTATGCTAAGTGGGAAAAGAAGCTAGTAACCAAAGGTTATACCTGTTTGCTTCTGTTTGTATAACATTTTTTTTTACATGTAAAAGGTCTTAGTTTATTCTCTCTTTCATGAAAAATCTGCACAATCACCACAGATACAGTCACTGCAGAATCTTTACTCCTTCTGTTGTCCAATCTCAGCTCACTTTTTGCCAGCACCAACACTGGCCTTTGCAGTCCCCCTGACTTTCTTCATTCTGTTCTTGCATTCCTTTCGCTGTTTTCGTGAGGTCTTTTTCTTCTCATATAGGCCATGTCTCGCAAGCCTATGTTTGGGCTCATTCTTCTTCGCGTAATCCAAGGAATCGTAAATCATGCCAAAGCCAGTTGTCTTGCCACCGCCAAAGTGCGTTCTGAACCCAAATACAAAGAGGACATCTGGTGTGGTCTTGTACATTTTGGCCAGTTTTTCCCGAATTTCTGTTTTAGGTACTGTTGCCTTTCCAGGGTGAAGAACATCGATGACCATTTGTTTCCGCTGAAGCAGTCAGTTGGTCATGAACTTCCTAGTCCAGATAGTTACTGTGTCATTCATGATGGCAGCTGATCTTCAAGCAGCCAGGGAGGAAAAAGGTGTATAACATTTTTTAAGTAACAAAATTTTTAGAAATGAAGTTAAAGAATAATGGTTGCTACATGTCCAGATAAAACTATAATTTGAAAAGATACATGCACCCCAATATTCATAGCAGCATTGTTTACAATAACCCAAACATGGAAGTGACCTAAATGTCCATTGACAGATGAATGGATTAAAAAAAATGTGGTATACATGTATACACAATGGAATATTACTCAGACATAAAAAAGAATGAAATAATGCCATTTATAGCAACATGGAGGGACCTAGAGATTATCATACAAAGTGAAGTAAGTCAGAAAGAGGAAGACAAATACCATATATCACTTACATGTGGAATCTAAAATGCAGCACAAATCAACATATCCATGAAAGAGAAACAGACTCATAGATATAGAGGACAGACTTGCAGTTGACAAAGGGGAAGGGGTGGGGAAGGGAAGGATTGGGAGTTTGGGATTAGCAGATGCAAACTCTTCTATATAGATGGAGTTAACAACAAGGTCCCACTGTATAGCACAGGGAACTATATTCAATATCCTATGATAAACCATATGAAAAAGAATATATATGTACAACTGAATCACTTTGCTGTACCAGCAGAAATTAACACAACATTGTAAATCAACTATACTTTAATAAAATTGAAAAAAAGCAGAATGCTACCAGAGGTCAGAAGTAGACGAGGGAGGTGGAAGGGGTCTTTGTGGTGATGGATCTGTCCTGTATCTTGACTGTGGTGGTAGATACGTGAACCGATACATGTGATAAACACTGACAGAAATAAATAGGCCAATAAAATTGGGGAAACCTGAATATATTTGGTAGATTGTATGGATTACATCAATGTCAATATCCTGCTCTTGATGCTATGCTGCTAAGTCTGCTGCTAAGTCGCTTCAGTCGTGTCCGACTCTGTGCGACCCCATAGACGGCAGCCCACCAGGCTCCCCCGTCCCTGGGATTCTCCAGGCAAGAACACTGGAGTGGGTTGCCATTTCCTTCTCCAATGCATGAAAGTGAAAATGAAAGTGAAGTCACTGAGTCGTGTCCGACTCCTAGTAACCCCGTGGACTGCAGCCTACCAGGCTCCTCTGTCCATGGGATTTTCCAGTATTGGAGTGGGGTGCCATTGCCTTCTCCGTGATACTCTACTAGAGTTATTTCAAAATATGACCATTAGATGAAGCCAGTTAAAGTTTCACAAGAGATCACTCTTTTGTTTTTTTGAAACAGCATATGAATCAACAAGTATCTCAGTAGATTTCAATGTTTAAAATGCTATGGTTCTGTTTTATAAAGTAACTGAGGTTTCCTTGAACATAGTACAAAGAGTGAGACATGACTTAACGACTGAACAACAGGAATATTTTTTGTTCTTTTTATTCTATAAGGATTTATTGAGTCTGTAATTTCAATAGCAGTTTGATATTGGCCATTTATGGAATTCCTATCATGTGTCAGCTGACCCAGCTGGCATCATCCTCTCCTTCCTTTGGCCCCCACAATGCACTGTAATAGTAGCTATACACTGATTGTGGGCCCTTTTCTTCCTATGTGATGGCAGACACAAAATGTGTTTTTGAGAATGCGTTTCTGTTACCTCCTAGGTACAGGCTGGTACATGTTCCCCAGCTTTCCTGGCAGTTAAGCATGACATTGTGACCAAGTTTCGGGCCATAAAATGTAGGAAGAATGGATGGATGTCAATCCCTGTCTGCTTGTGTGATCTCCCACACTCTCCTTTCTGTCTGGATACCAGGATTCAGCAGAGGACCCCACTGTCCTAGGAGAAAGCAAACTCATAAATAGAGGAAGCCTGAGATTCTGAACGACTGTCCTGAAGATCAGTTGCCAATAAAAACTAAATTTACATTGTGTTAAGCCACTAAACTTTGGGTGTCTGTATTACAGAACATAATGTTATTTACCCTTATATATATATATATATATATATATATATATATATATATATATATATATACATCTCCACAGTAGACTCTGGGATCACTGAGAGTAAGAACTGTGTTCACCTTTATGCTCCTGGAGCCCAAATGGCACCTGACACAGAGAAGCTGCCCCATAAGTGCTTCCCAGGTGGCTCAAGTGGTGAAGAACCTGCCTACCAGTGCAGGAGATGTGATTTCGATCCCTGAGTCAGGAAAATCTTCTGGAGAAGGGAACGGTAACCCACTCCAGTATTCTTGGCTGGGAAATCTCATGGACAGAGGAGCCTGGTGGGCTACAGCCCATGGGGTTGCAAAGAGTCCAACATGACTTAGCAACTGAGTGAATACGCACACAACTGCTTGTTGACAATCACTCTTCCATCAGTGATAGACTTCTCATCCTTAAATGTGGTAGGAAAAGCTAGGATTTCATTCCCAAGTCCAAAGTCTCACAAAAGGTCTTGAGAAGAAGCAGGGCTCAAATGAGTAAAGGTATGAATTATTACTGGGTAACTTAATTTCCTCCTCTTTAGCATTTCTCATTCTGTAAGTGAAAAACACTTCTTCTTTATCAGAACCCAACTGATTTAAATATAATTTATTTTCAGATTCAGCAAGTTTCACTAAATAAATGTTTTTGTGAAAATTTAACACAAAAACTAGTGAGAGCTCATGTTTAGACATCTTCATTATTTTTTTAGAAAAATACCACATGACACTTACAACTCCACTATGAAATTGTATAAATAATTAAAATTGAACCTCACATATCCAAAAAAAAAAAAAAAAATGACCTGACTACTTTCTATGATATATTATCCTTTTACTTTATGGGTTGGCTTGCTTACTGGATAATCTGCAAAAAATTCACCCATCAAAAATAGGTCATCAGGTTACTGGGGTGAATTTATGACTAAAATTCTGGAGTTGTGCTTCAGTAAAGAAATAACATATTTTCTTTGTACCTTATCTAAGTATACACACACATTATATATTCAAGTCCCAAGAGAAAAATACAACTATACTTTTATAAATGTTTTCCGTTTAACCAGCTTGTTCTGCTTACTATTTAATATCCCCTTATTACAATATTTTCTTAATACTTTGATTGCTGCGGATAGCTTCACTAGTCACAGTGACAGCTACTTTGTCACAGTATTTAACAATTGGAAAAGACCTTAAAGATCATCTAGTCCAGTACATTTACTTACAGTAAAAGGAACTATCGCCTAGAGGTTAAATGACTGTAGGAGTTCATGGTGCTAATTAGTATATAGAAAAGTCAAGTCAAGAAACTATACTCTTAACTCCGACCAGTGATGCCCTGAAATTCTAGGAGATGAATTCAATGTGAATTCAATGTTGATTATAAGTTCTTATAAGCTAAAATATGAGTTTTGCTGAGCATAAATTATTTATTTGACTTTATTCTTCTGATTTAAACTCATATATAATTACATTTGAGTGGCAATTGAATAGATTTTGGTTTCTTAATATTTAATTCAGCATTTATTAATTTGAATTTTATGGGGCTTTCTTTGGGCATAACTTTTGTCAGTTCCAAAGTCTTTTTAAGCCCCTCAAAAACATACAGCCCTATTCAAACTTTTAGTAATCACTTTCATTATCCTTTTTACATTTAAGTCTTGAATTTTTACGTTTAACTCTTTAACCCACATGAATTTTGTTCTATAGTGTAAAGTGTGAATTAAAATTTCTCTTTGTCTAAATAGCTAATCTTTGTCCTTTCCCCACTTATCTTCGATGCCTCTACACCACATACAGTATTCTTTTTGGATGATGAGTCTGAGTTTTTTTCTATTCTGTTGATTATATTTTTATATTAGTGTGTTGTCAGTCAAGTTAGAATAGATAGTTACAAAGAACCTCAGCTATCAATGGTTTAAAAAAAGTTTGTTTCTCACTCAGGTTACATGTACTCTGGGGTCAGTAGGGGGCTCTGTTTATCATAGTCAACAGGAATCCAGGCTGATCAAAAACCCATCTTCACACCTGCTTCTGGAATCACTGAAGTCATGTTGCTATCTGCCCAAATATATATCACTTTTTCTCTGTATGTTTGTCCTCAGTGAATTTTGCAGTCTTTCTTATTATGAGTTGAACAATTATGGCTCAGACAGTAAAGCGTCTGTCTACAATGCGGGAGACCCAGGTTTGATCCCTGAATTGGGAAGATCCCCTGGAGAAGGAAATGCCAACCCACTCCAGTATTCTTGCCTGGAAAATCCCATGGACAAAGGAGCCTGGTAGGCTACAGTCCATGGGGTTGCAAAGAGTCGGACACGACTGAGCGACTTCACTTCACTTCACTTGGTGATTTATTTCCTAACTTTTTATGATTTTAAAACTATTTTGCATGCTTTCTATTAAGTCACCTTTGTGCACATATCTTTTTACTCAAAGAATCATATATTTCATTTAGACAAATTATTAATACAGAATTGTCCATAGTATGCTCATGCAAGACATTATAATAATTTTTCTTATTTCTAATTTCATGTACTTGTCTTTTCTTTTTAATTATTTATTAGCTTTGTTAAGTGTTTATCTAGTTTGCTGAATTTCTTAAAAAAAAAAACAGTTATATTCATTTTCTGATCATGCATGGTGCTCTCTCACTAATTTCTACCATTAGTTTTCTTATTTTCATCTTTTTACTTTCCTTGTGGGGTTTTCTTTGCTTTCTTCTAACTGTTAAACTCAATCATTCACGTTTCAATCATTCAATGATTCACGTTCTCTCTTTTAATAACTAATGTTTCTGAGCATACCTTTAAAGTCATTCATGTTTTGATACATAATATTCTCATATATCTGTGTTTGAAGTGACTTTAAATTCATTCATGTTTTGATACATAATATTCTCATATATCTGTGTTTGAAGTGACTTACAACTTCATTGTTTTCTACATTAACTAAGTTATTAGGAAAGCAATTTTTTTAATTTTTAAGGGCCTGGAAATTTCTATTTAAATTGTTTAAAATTTCTTATTGAGAGAATGTGGCCTAATAATCTTACAAATGACAACTGCCAAATTCTCTAACATTTCACTAAGGGCACATATGCACATGTACACTCAAGTGTGAGTGTGTGTACTTGTTATTTCGTCGCTAAGTCGTGTCTGACTCTTATGACCCTGTGGACTGTAGGCCACTAGGCTCCTCCATCCATGGGATTTTCCAGGCAAGAACCACTTCCTTCTCCAGGAAACCTTTCTGACTTAAGAATCTAATCCACTTTACCTGCATTAGACTCTCTACCGTGAAGCCATCCAGGAAGCCTGTGTGTGTACTTAACCTTTGTCTATAACAACATTTGTTCCACAGTTGTAGAATGCTTCAGTCCACTCTTCCACTCCAGGTACACGGATGCTAGAAGTAATAGCAGGTACAGAAAGAGAAGCTGCTTCTGTTTTGGCCAAACAAGGAGACATTTCCAACTAGCAGACGACAGCTGCTCAGTCATTCACCCGACTCCTTTACCCAAGAGGCAGGCTGAAGCAAAGAGGCGCATGACCCCATCCTACTTACCAGCCAGCCAGGCTGTTCACATTCAGAGTGCATGTATGAGCTATAACTAGGTTCTTCAAACTAGTTTGAAGTCCAAACACCCCTCCTGGACTCTGCCATATGGTTGAGTGTTGGCTTTAATTTTTAAGAGTATTCAAGTCTTTCAAATTTTCCATTTAAATTTCCTTTTATATACTTTTAATTTTGATTAAAATATGTGCATCTTAACCCATCTTTCCCTTGTTTTTTGAAGTATCAATCAATAGTTATTTTCTTCTGTAGTTCTTTCTGTTTCTGTACATTTCACTTCCCACAACACATTTTGGAAGTTTAAAAGAACCTATGTTCTCTAAAAGACATAAAGCTCATTGTGTGTGTGTGTTTTGGTTTTTTTTTTTTTCCCCATAGGGAAGTTGGGAAAGGACATTTTAGGGACCATTTTTAGCTTGTCATCATCTTACTACAGAACATGTGGGTTTGTTTTTTTTTTTTCATCCACATCTGGAACAAATACAGTAAGGTGAGCAGATTTTGTTCTTAAATCTACACTTCTGCACTTTCAAATTCTCACAGCTAAGAGGACTAATCACATGAATAAACAGAATATGTCCAAGGCTTATCATCAGAAACACTCTTCAGCCTTGAAATAATACTTGACACTTTCCTTTAGTAAAATTCAGGAAGAAAAAAAGAGAAAGTGTTAGTTGCTCAGTTCTGTCCAAATCTTTGCGACCCTGTGGACTGTAGCCCACCAGGCTCCTCTGTCCATGGAATTCTTCAGGCAAGAATACTGGAGTGGGTAGCCATTCCCTTCTCCAGGGAATCTCCCCAACCCAAGGATTGAACCTGGATTTCCTTCATTGCAGACATTCTTTACCACCTGAGCCGCCAGGGAACTTGGTAATAAAAAGGTCCAGTGCCACCCTCCGATGGAAACCAGGTGCTGAAGGAAATTCAAGTTCTTGTTCTATAGAATGACTGGAAGATTTCTAGCATTTCATTACAGGCTACACAGAAACTTAAAAGGTAACTGCAAAATGCTATGCCTGCTTATTTAAAGCCTTTATTTTGAGTGTTAAATCAATCATAACTCTAGTGTAAATTATTAAATTGTCATCTATAGTATTATTTCCACCAGTTAAGATCTTTTTCAAGTGATATTATCTGGAATATTCTGAACACATAAGCATGTCTGCTGCTGCTGCTGCTAAGTTGCTTCAGTTGTGTCCGCCTCTGTGCTACCCCATAGACGGCAGCCCACCAGGCCCCGCCGTCCCTGGGATTCTCCAGGCAAGAACACTGGAGTGGGTTGCCATTTCCTTCTCCAATGCATGAAAGTGAAAAGTGAAAGTGAAATGAAAGTGAAGACCCCATGGACTGCAGCCCACCAGGCTCCTCTGTCCATGGGACTTTCCAGGCAAGAATACTGGACTGGGGTGCCATTGCCTTCTCCAAAGTGTGTCTAAAGAACTACATAACTCCCTAAGAAAAGCAGCAATGTTTCATAAAATGCATGCCTATAATTTTTAAAACTTAGTTAAGGAGTGAAAATTTTTACAAATTTAAAAAGTCTGCTCAGAGACCTACAGGATTGCAGCATTTGATTCAACCGTGGCTTCTCAATGGCCCTGAACTTCCACATCTACAAGGGATGATAGAAAATGTAAAAGTGAATTATACCACGGAAGTTTACACCTGGACTACAATTCACAAAATATAAAAGTTTCAAAAGGATATTGATGAAAAACAGTATGTTAGAATTTTTCTTTATTTGGTAATATTGGGTTGACCAAAAGTTCCTTCAGATTTTCCAGTAATGTCTCATGGTAAAACCCAATGAACTTTATGGCCAATCCAATACCTTGCATCATGTTCTATTGTCAGGGGCACAAAGCCCCCATCCAGCGGCTGGGACCAATATAAACACGGGTAGAATTTCATGTCCGCTCTTACGGACTAGAAATAGACACAAACACAACCAATGCCGAAACAAAGTCATTTAAAATAAATGGTATAATAGGGAAACCTTAACATTTCCAGGAAACTCTGCAAGAGAGAGAGGCTTCCCAGGTGGTGCTAATCATAAAGAATCTGCCTGCCAGTGCAGGAGACACCAGAGGTGCAAGTTCAATCTCTAGGTTAGGAAAATTCCCTTGGAGTAGGAAATGGTAGCCCATTCCAACATTCTTACCTGGAAAATCCCACGGACAGAGGAGCCTGGCTGACCACAGTCCATGGGTCCGCAAAGAGTCGGACACTAATGAGGGACTGAACACAACACACGCTTGGAGAGGGGGAGAGAAACCCCACCGCAAGGGACCTGAGGAAGAAATTCTGATTCAAATTAGGGCTTGAAGGACAGGGAGGGCTGTGGAGGGCACATGATATTATCAAGTATTATAGGCTTCTACCAAGACCAGAAGGCAGGCCTGCAGAGGACACTGATGCAACAAACAGCCGTCCTGAATCTGGGGCCAGTGAGTCTCCACCACAAGGTTCCACCCACTGGCTCTGCCCTTTCCTGGAAATCGTGCAGTTACTGTTGACTCTGCTTCACTCAGCAGTGCCCAGAAGACCAAAGGCACAGTTGTGTGTGCGGGCTCAGTCGGCTCTCAGTCGTGTCTGACTCTTTGCGACCCTATGGACTGTAGCCCACCAGACTCCTCTGTCCATGGAATTCTCCAGGCAAAAATAATGCAGTGGGTTGCCATCCCCTTCTCCAGGGAATCATGAGAAATAATAAATCATTGCTCATTTAAGCACTAAGTTTGGGGTTGGTTTCAAGGGCAAGCTCAACGATTCATTGGCAGCTCTTCTTACCTTAACAGGCATACCTATCACTAAGAGATCTTGTCAAAGGACAGATTTGCATTCCAAAGGTCTGAGTGAGTCTTGAGAGTCTGCAGCGTTTACCAGGCAAGGGTGATATGAATGCTGTTGGCCTATGACCTGCAGTTTAAGTAGAAACTTTTGGTAAGAGTGTAATCTTTTTCTTTAATTACTTTTTGGCTATTAGTCTGCTAGAGCTGCCGTAACAAAGTACCATAGGCTGGGTGTCTTAGAAAACAAAAATTTACTTATAATTCTGGAGACTAGAAGTCCAAGATCAAGGGGTCAGCAGGGCTGCTTTCTTCTAAGGTCTTTCTCCTCGGCTTGCAGATGGTTCTCTCCCTCCTGTGTCTTCACATGGCCCTCCCTCTGTGCCTGTCTGTGTCCTAATCTTCTCTTCCTATAAGGACTCCAATAATATTGGACTAGAGCCTACCCCCAAAGACCTCATTTAACTTTAATTACCTCTTTAAAGACCCTATGTCCTAATACAATCACATTCAGAGAATGGGAAATCTCAGCTTCAGTATGTGAATACTGTGAGGGACACCATTTCCCCATAACAGTTATTTAGAAAAGCTAAAGGAGAAATCGGGGCTTCCCTGGTGGCTCAGATGGTAAAGAATCTGCCTTCAATGTAGGAAACCCTGGTTCTGTCCCTGGGTCGGGAAGATCTGCTGGAGCAGGGAAGAGCAATCCACTCCACTATTCTTGCCTGGAGAATTCCATGGACAGAGGAGCCTGGTGGGCCAGAGTCCATGGGGTTCGCAAAGTGTTGGACAGGACTGACTGAATAACACACACAAGGAGTAAATCATGACATGTAAGCTGGGACTTAAAAAATAACTTGAATTTTATAGCAGCCAAGAAGGATGAGGTTCATCTGGGGACACTGAGGGGACAACTTGAGCTCAATCAGGTCAACTTGGGATGTGCACGCATTTTACAAACAGAATTGAACAGGATGTGACAGACTCCAGGTCAGATGCTACTGCATCTCTAATTTTTTTTTTTTTTTTTAAGAGTGCTTCATTACTGCCAGATACACAAAATCCATCCCCTCTCCCCTGCAAACTTCAATTCCCCCAGTATGAAGAGCATAGCTTCTGGTCGTTGTTAAGAGAGAGTACACTGGGCATGTGCAACCACAGACTCTGTCCCTCCTCATCTGTGGCACTACACTGATTCTCTGTTCCTGGAATGTTCCTGGAGCAGCTGGCCTGCAGGTGCCAGAACATTCCTCCAGCTGAAATCTACCTAAAGCCACCACACTACTGTGCCCAGGGGAGGAGACAGAAGCATTTCCTGCCTGCCTTTCCTCTCAGGCTGATAATGCAGAATCATACATGATACTGATGTAGCACCTTTCTCAATGGAGCTCGAAGTGCTCCCAGACATTACCTCACAAAATCCTTAACCCAAGGGCCCTTGAGTCCTAACCCAAGAAGTGGCTTCTACAAGTACACTACTCTGTTCAATCAGCACAAAAAAATCTAATAACCAGCAGGTAATATACATTCTTTGAAAGATAAAAGTGGGAGTGCTTCAGTACCATGAGGTATTTTTTTTTCTCTTTTTTCCACAGTGTTTTGGTAGCACAGGCAATAAGCATTGCAGATTGAAAGATTATAATGTTCTCTGAGCATCACCTGTGCCCACCTGTGGGACAGGAAGGATAAACAGCCTCTACAAGACTGACTCATAGAACTGTGAACTTCGGAAAGCTAGCTGAATGACTCCGCTCTTCCTATTTAGCCTTTCAGGTATTCTGAAAGAGATCACACAGAAATCGCACACGCACAAAAGCCAGTACCAATGATGAAAATGGAAGGACACGTTAGCCACAAACAGACTCATTGCTGTTGAGTAGCCTTTGTGTCTCCTTTTTCCTTACCCCTGGGCTCCAGGAAATACACACTTTCCCATTCGGTCAGGTGACCTTTCTCCTCCTGCTTTCTTTTCAACTCTTTCTAGAGGTGAAGCTTTGAGGTTGTTTGAAGACAGAGTAATAACTCTCTCCAAGAGAGCAGCACCACCGCCTTAGGTCAGTCACAGGAAAAAAGCACCAGTCCCCACTTGCCACAGACCCAGTTCACAACTGCATTGTCATTCACCAGCTGTGTGACTTCAGACAAATATTTAGTCCTATGCCACTGTTTCTCTTCTACAGGTAAAGATGATGTCTACACCAGAGGGCTGGTAAGAATATTAACTAAAACCACGTGTAAAGAAATTAACAGCATTCCTGGCATGTCTTCATTCCTTGACAAACGTACAATAATTATAAGCAAGAGTAATCACAATAATTGCTATTTCCCATTTTATTCATGAAACTAGAAAAGATTGGAAGAAGAAAGCAAAACAAGATCGTGAGAGAACTTGGGAAACTGTGCACTTGGAATTCCATATCACCATATCCCTAAATAAGAAGTATCTTTGGGGCCTTCATCCGTCACAATGTCAAAGGGAATTTCATTTTGTTTTGCCTGCTTTGTTTTGTTTCACTGTTAATACACATGGCAAAAATCTTCTCAGTCCTCTCATTGGCATTTAATACAATATGTTCTTTGACATACAGTTTAGAGAATTAAAGACAGTAAGTGCAATCTTGGGTAAAATTTTTTATATAAAATAGAGAACAGTTGAACTTTCTGTGTTTAAAATGAGAAGCCTTTCTTAGCTACTGATTCTGATCCATAGAGGGCTTGAACTTCCATTTACTCTAACAGACTGAGCAAGATATTTTTCTATTCCAGGGTTACACTTGTTCTAAATAATGGAAAGTGTCCTGTGTAATGATACATACATATCCAAATTAGAAACTATTATTTCCTCTGTCTTGAAAACCCTTGATGGTATTTACATTCTAAATTAAACTGAGCACTGTATATTGATTTTAATATGTTAAGATGAAATTCAATTTCATGACTACTACGAACATCACAGAGCGTGAGGGATCAATGTGTTTGCTGATTTCCTGCTTACTACCAATACCCTAAGGGTTTGATACAAGATTTACAAGAATATTGTTTCCGAAGATGTGAGCACAAACATGCTATCAAATAAGCTACAGTGCAATGCACATAGATCATGAATGATTCGTTTGCTGCATTTTAATCAGCCCGGCATAAGTGCTGACACATCTATTAATGAGTTCCCTGTAGTCGGGCCACCAAGTGAAGCTCAGTTTCTTTCTCAAGAAAGCAGAGCTGGCAGGAGAGGTCTCCCCATGACTGCTCTTGGAATCCTCCCTGCCTGAAAAAGAGGAAGTGCATATCAGCTAAGATAGAGCTATGGTTGAACAAGATGCAACTACTGAGATGGCAGCAAGCCCAATGGCCAATTAAGTACCAGTACGAGTATGTGTGTGTGTGTGCGCGCGCGCATTGATTTAGCTCCATAAAGGCTTCCTTTGCCAATACGAGAGGCACTCTAATGTGGTGGAGATGAGGGTGGGCATGGAGTTGACCAACACTGGGGTCAAGTCCAGATTACATCAATTACCAGCTGGGTGACTTAGGACAAATTATTGAACCTCTTTGTGACTCAATGTCTTCCTCTAAAAAAATGGGAAGAAGAAAAAGAAAAAGTCCCTCATAGAGTCATGAAGATTTAATGAGACAAAACACATTAAACCCTCCTCCCAGTTCTTGGCATGGAGGAAGAGCTCAATAGATGGTAAGTATTATTATTAGATACAACTCACATCCCAGTCATTCAAACACAATTTTTATTGAATTTTCATTATGAGGAAGACACTGTATAGACACTTCGGCAAATGCAGAGATTAACACAACACAGTCTCTACTTTGGAGGGGATTACATCCTGGTTGGGTAGATGAATACATAAATAACTATAATTGATGGGAAAACATGGTTAAGTGCTGAAAGAGAGGTATAATAAATTGCTATGGGAGTCTACAAGGTAAATAGATTACTTCCCACTGGGAGGGTCAGGGAAGCCCTCTTGAAAAGGATGCCACTGGGTTTTGAGTCTTGAAGAATAAACAGAATATGAATGTGTGGGAAGGTGAATATGCAGAGGAATAAAGATATGCAAGTGAGCATGTGAGACAGAGGCTGTTTATCAGCTCTTGCCAGCTGGGGGTGTATGTTGCAATCTAATGGAAAAGAAGTTTGTAAAATAGGTTGGAAGAAAACAACAGAGTGCCAAAGGCTAAGTTCAAGAGTTGGGTCTTTATCTGGTGTGAAGGGGGCTTCCCAGGTGATTCAGTGGTAAAGAAGCTGCCTGCAATGCAGGAGACCCAAGTTCAATCCCTGGGTCACAAAGATCCCCTGGAGAAGGGAATGGCTACCCAATCCAGTATTCCTGTCTGGAGGAGCCCATTGGCAGAGGAGCCTGGTGGGTTACAGACCATGGGGTCACAGGGACTAAAACATTTTCACTTTTTTTCACTTGGTGTGAGGAGTGTGTCTTTGAAGTTTGTTCCACTAAGAAACAAGCTGGTCTGAACGCTGCAGTAGAAAAAATAAGTTAACAGCTCACGCCTATTCAGCGCATGCCTGGAACCTTCTGAGATGCTTTATGTGCATCAATTCCTTTAGTCTCCATACAATCCTGTTAGGTAAGTACTAGTATTATCACCATTTCACACTGAAGAAATCCAAGACACAGAGAAATTAAATTGACTACCCAAGATTACATAGTCAGGAATGGACGGAGGCAGGTTTGAATCCAGGGACTCGGGCTGTGGCCCCCACACCCTTGACTACTAACCTCACAGTCTGCTGCTCCAGAAGAAGGTGAGCATGCTGTGAGGAGGGCCAGGGAGGAAGCCAGGGACAGCAGTGGAGCTGAGACAGAAGAGACTGAGAGAACACAGCTGAAGTAGGGTCACAGTGCTGGGAGAGGACAGTAAGGATTATGACAAGGGTAGAGTCAATATAATTTAGGAACGAGTTTCATTTCATGCGGGGCTTCCCTGGTGACTCAGATGGTAAAGAATCTGCCTGCAATGTGAGAGACCCAGGTTTGATCCCTGGGTCGGGAAGATCCCCTGGAGAAGGGAATGGCTACTCACTCCAGTATTCTTGCCTGGAGAATTCCATGGACAGAGGAGCCTAGTGGGCTACAGTCCATGAGGTCACAAAGAGTCAGACATGACTGAGAAACTGACACTTTCACTTCATTTCATATGGTGAGAAAATGAGAAAGAGGATTCAAAGGCTGCCAACTTTGCTTCTAGAAAGAAGACAGCTGGGGCATTCCTGGGCTGAGGCAGCACTGCATAGGGCGTGCAAAAGCATGAATGTCAGAGTCTGACACACCCTTGGGTGACCTTGTGTAACATTCATTTTATCTACCAAAGTAAAGATGTGTACGGCTGTTTAGGATCAAATGGGATACATAATGTTTATAGAAGAGCCTGGAACATCCGAGGCATTCAATAAACATTCATTTTCTTTCCTGCTTAAAAGAACCATGATCCTGGGAGAGAACAGGACACAGGACGGAAGAGTAAGATAGTTCCGCTGCCCCAGAGACTTAACCCACTGCCTATGGCCTGAGTGGTTCTGTCTTTTGAGATTTGACAGGGGACTCTCAGGGTAAGGCAACAGGAAGAGGCAGACACTGAGGTGTAAGTTGGCCCCAGGCAATCCTGGATCTCCGTCTGCATGGGGAGAGAGGAAAATGGCGGACAGAGGGGAAGCTTCCGTGTCTCCACCTCGGGCTGACAGGATGACAGCAAGGCTCAAGGCAAAGGTACATTGGTTGAACGAGAGGGTAACGCCTGTGTGCAAGCTTCCTTTACCACCAGCCACCCCCCCGGGGGATGTCTTCGGCCTCACACCACAATGGCGACCTTGTCACTCATCTGGAATATGAACCTAAAATCTCCAAAAGGGCCAATGGATTTTAAACCCATCTGAGGGAAACTTTGGCATCTGATGATGAAGGGAGTCTTTCCTTAATAGACTTTGCACCTGAACCAGTTGGCCGCTTTAATTCCTGGATTCAGGGGGTTGAAGCAGAAACCAGGGAGAAGGGCCACAGCATTGATGAGACCAGATCAATTCCCCAGTCAGATTCCCACGGTGAGGAGACAACCTGTGAAAGAATCGAACCTACATCCTATTCCTTGGACTGCTGAGTGGGCTGATCTATGGAGAAGAGGGAACCAGGGAAATCATTGCTCAAGACAAGATTGTGAACTTTCTGAAAAAGGCAAAAGAGGGGAGAAATTCCCTCAGAGAGAAAGATCAATAAAGCTTATGGGCAATCTTCTACTTAACTGAACAAAAGGCTCCAACCTCAGAACACCCCCAGAAAGATCCCAGAAACACCTCAGAAGCAATGAGCAAGGCTTATTGAGTTATTTGAATGCCCCAGAAAGACTAGAGTTTGTTTGTTGTTTTTTTTTTTTTCAATGCCTAAAGCAGTGGCCTGAGCTGCCCTCAGATACTAAAGCAGCAGAAATGTTGTTGTGGCAACTTTCTTAGACGCCTGCTCTGGAGACTCCTCACTTCATCTTTACCCCAGAGATGTCCTTCCAAAGTCTCTCATCACACCTCACTCTGGGGCTTACACCACTTCATTCCTGATATTTTCCTCCCAGCTAACCTGGACTCCCTAGATATAATATATCCTTAGCTCTGAAACCTCTGTGATCTGGTCCAGCCCCATAGACCTTGAGGCTGACTGCCTTCAGCTGACATCACCAGCTCACCATCACGGAGAGAGTGTTGCGATCATTCAAGAGGAGTAGTTCTCAAAGTATGGTCTGAGGAGCCCAGGTTGCCAGCACACTTCCTGGAACTCACAAGGACCTCCCTTTTCCAGTTATGTATCTGTGTAAAGCTGTTTTTCTCTTTATAGGCTCCAAGCAAAAGGACATAATGCCACTCATTCAATGCAGAAGCAGATATAAAATTCACCTATCATTTATAAAGCCATGCATTTTTTTAAAAAATGCAAAAATATAAAATAACACTACTTTTCACAGGTATTTTTTCACTTAGGAAAATATAATTATTTTTTTAAAAATATCATTTAAGCTAACATATTATGGGTTTACAATGCTAGTTTTATTATTTTTAAATAAACTAATGTATTATTAACTTCTCAGCTTTAATTGCTAATATGTTTAATATGTTGATTGTTATATCAATCAACATAATCCATCCAGAAAAATAGTCCTTGAGGGTCCTCAATAATTTTTGAGACTGTAAAGAGATCCTTTAAAACTTTGAAAAATGCTTTTCTATAAGGAGGTTGTCTGTTTTGCTTTCCCTGTTGGCTGTGATTTTATCTTGGCTAAGAAGATAAGATTCTTGAAACACACATATTGTAGGAAATGGCCATCAGAGAGTTGTGGAGAGACCCTCATTCTGATAACAGAAATATCATATCAACTGTCTTTTGGTAAATAAATACAATGCCATTCTTTATACACTTTGGAACTTTTAATACAGAAATAAAAACTTAACAATTCACAAAAACTGCCATAAAGCTTAGCCGCTGCTGGAATTACTTTCAGACATCTGGTAACTACAGACTCTAGTCTTGTTCAGTCTGGAATTACTTTCAGACATCTGGTAACTACAGACTCTAGTCTTGTTCAGTCTAGCTTATTTCAGGATGAGTAGCTAAAATACACATATTCATTACTAAACATTTTATTGTTTCCTGAGCAATGATTCCCAAGGCTCTATTATTGAACCCCACCTTAGATTTTCTGATATAGAATCTCCCAGTGTGAATCCGGCAAACCTTTTTATTTCCCACACTTTGTGGCGTGTGGGATCTCAGTTCCCTGATCAGGCATCAAACCTGCACCTCTGCATTGCAGGGTAGAGTCTTAACCTCTGGACCACCAGAGAAGTCACATGGCCCCGAGTGATGTGCCATGTAGCCAGGTTTGGGAACTAATTTAGAGTATCCTGCCATTACCAAAGCTCTCATATTACCTACCCTAATTCTTTCTTTCTTTCTTGCAGGGCAGCAGTCTTCACAAAGATTTCATGACTCAGATACACTGTTACTTGCAGTTTTCCATTCTCACCTTCCCACTTAAGCTTCCGAAATATTTTACCATATTAGAGGCATTTGTTTTGCCCTTTGTTTTTCCCCTGGACTCCATCTCTCCCGGTGTAAGACTGGTCTTAAAATAAAAGACTATTTTATTTATAAAGATGTCAGATCATTGTGCCACAAAAATAAACATAAGTTAAGCATGTTTAAGTGTGTAAGTAACAGAAACAGGGAAGCCTGGCATGCTGCAGTCCATGGGGTCGCAAAGAGTTGGACACGACTCAGCAACTGAACTGACTGATGATCAAGGATAGGCTAGACAAGGTTATAGTCATCAGGCCTTGATCATTATTTTTTAAAAAGAGGAAAGGAAAGGAAGTAGATGAGGTTGCAGCTTTAGCTGGAAGCTGTAACCAGCAGGATGGGAAGAGCTGGGTCAATGAATAATGTGCTTTTATATGCTTCCCAGAACATCCCTATGAACATCCCCAGTGGCTCACTCGGTAGAGTCTGCCGGCAATGCATTAGACCTGAGTTCGATCCCTGGGTCAGGAAGATCCCTGAAGAAGGGAATGGCTACCCATTCCAATGGACAGAGGAGTCTGGCGGGCTACAGTCCTTGACTCACAATGATTCAGATGCTACTGAGCACAGCACACATGAAGAACATCCCTGGTGCATATTTTCTGTGTGTTCCACTCCAGTTTGAGTGATCGGTTCCTCTGGTGAAGAGGAAGACAGACTCTCCTTAGACCTCAGGAACGGATTGTTTGGGCAAAGAACTCTGGTTCCCCTGCAGCGGGGGACGTGCACTGGACCTTAGACTGGATACTATACCGAGTTTCTCCCCCCGCCCCAACCCCGTTTCATTTTTCTTAGTATCACTTCACAGTGGAAGAAATAGTGGACCGCAAGGCAGAGCGAGCATCCGTAAACGCATCGGGTAGACTGAGTTATCTGCAAAATCTTGGGTGCGAGGGTGGTAATAAGGGCCTTTAATTTGTTTTGAATTATTTATACTTTGGTCATTTTTAAAGTAGGCATCTAATTTATAATAGAAACAGAGACTTAAGAAGGAGACCATCCATTCCACTCTCCCTGACAGTGCGGGGCTGTTTCCTGCAGAACATTTTGGAGCGCGGCGTCTCACAGACACTCTGTCTTAGTCGGCTCCAAGAGGAGCTAATGCACCAGCCGTGCCCCATACCCTTGCAGAGCGCGAGAGCAGCCGGGGTATTAATAGCACAAGTGGGCAGAGTCCCCGTGACTGGGCTTTACCTCGCTTTGGAAGGCAGCATCCCATTCACATTGACTCGCTCTGAGAAAGTGTATCCTGAAACCCTTTCTCATGTCCCCCGTTACCCCTATGATGCCATTACCAGTATTTAGATCTTTGTGTTGTTGACGGAGAGGTGAGGGATGCCTTTCTTTCTAAGTGCTCCTGGGAAGTGCTGACTTGGCAACCCTGGAGACAAGAGGGTTTTATATATCCCCAGAAGAGGCAGAGCCTCAGCCGGGAGCAGGAGCATTCCACGTTGGATTGCCAACAGACTGCAGACTTGCTTTGTAAAGCCTAACTCTGGGCTTTCCGTCTGAGAGCCTGGAGAAGTGATATTGAAGCGGAGGATGTGATGGGCCAGCTAAGCAAAGCCATGTTAATTTCTCAGCCCCGAAGAGCAGCCAGCAATGATTATCTTGACTGCTTAATGCCACCTTTGACTCTTCTAGAAACACTCTACTGACTAATCTCAAAGACTTATTTGATTTTTGAATGCACCATCAGGTTGAGGTTTGATGTTTTAACTTAAACTACAGCTAAAATGTATGCATATAAATTGTGGACATGTCTCTAGCAATAAACCAAAAAAAAAAAAAAAATTTATAGAAAAATTCTCCAAGACTTAGTCCTCCTCTCTTTTCACCTCCTACATCCAGGGAGCATGGGGAAGAGCTGTCAAAGTCTATCCAGAATTTATTTACAAGAAAATCTTTGAGACAAAGAAGTGAACATGCTAGAATTGTATCTAACCATGTTGAATTCACTTTGAAACTGCCTTTTTAGAGAATTCTGATTCTTTGGTTTTATTCCAATCTCTCCACAACTTGAAACAAGCTTCCTGCTAAGAATAATAGTATTAAATTAAAAGTATAAACAATTATTAGAAATATATATAGGCTTAGAACCCATTAAATTTGTTCCATAAGCAGGTTTATTACTTTTCTGCATCCTTGCATGAAAATTTGTCTTCTACCAATTTGACATATAATAGCCAAGATCAGATTTATTCATCTTATCAATACCATTATTTTGTACTGTCAAGTATTAGGAATATTATCTGGGTAGCAGGTATAGTGCCTCAAAAATAGACTCTCCCCTCCCCCTTCCACCAACTCACCAATGTTAAGCAATTATTTTGTTTGTTGAAAAATAAGCTTAGTCTTATATCAAAGGTTGTGCTGCACCTATAGTGATTTAGAATTCAAATGTGGCTAATTTATAAAACAACCATATATCACTGTTCACAGCGGGAATCAGGTACTTAAACTCCACTCGGAACACAGTTAGTTTCTTTTCTTGGGCCTTTTGCTTTCAGAAAAGCTGTGACTAATACTAAGGAACGGGGAAGGCAATGGCACCCCACCCCAGTACTTTTGCCTGGAAAATTCCATGAACGGAGGAACCTGGTAGGCTACAGTCCGTGGGGTCACTAAGAGTCAAGCACGACTGAGTGACTTCACTTACACTTTTCACTTTCATGCATTGGAGAAGGAAATGGCAACCCATTCCAGTGTTCTTGCCTGGAGAATCCCAGGGATGGGGGAGCCTGGTGGGCTTCCGTCTATGGGGTCGCACAGAGTCGGACACGACTGAAGCGACTTAGCAGCAGCAGCAGCAGTAGCAATACTAAGGAATCTTTCTTTTCTTCCAGCTTTCACATATTTTGATTTTATATCCCACTAACCAGACCTGGCCAGAACACAGCCACCTGCATTTTGGTTGGCCAAGAGGGCTTGTAGCACCTGACAAGGGGTACAGTTTATGAGAGCTACAGGGTTTTAAAAACACCCAGTAAATCTACTCAAATAACAAATCAGGCCCACAAGACACTAATCAGAAAGCAAGAGTGAAAGAGAGTGTGTTCTTATAATCTAGTTTAGGGCTTTGGTCTCCAACATGAATCAAAGATGAGTTTTGCAATTGGTTCCTTAAAAAACTGAAAATAGAACTGCCTTATGACCCAGCAATCCCACTGCTGGGCATACACACCAAGGAAACTAGAATTGAAAGAGACATGTGTACCCCAATGTTCATCACAGCTCTGTTTATAATAGCCAGGACATGGAAGCAACCTAGATGTCCATCAGCAGATGAATGGATAAGAAAGCTGTGGTACACATACACAGTGGAGTATTACTCAGCCATTAAAAAGAATACATTTGAATCAGTTCTAATGAGTCTAATGAGGTGGATGAAACTGGAGCCTATTATACAGAGTGAAGTAAGCCAGAAAGAAAAACACCAATACAGTATGCTGCTGCTAAGTCACTTCAGTCGTGTCCAACTCTGTGTGACCCCATAGACGGCCTCCGGCTCCTCTGTCTCTGGGATTCTCCAGACAAGAAGGGTGGAGTGGGTTGCCATTTCCTTCTCCAATACATGAAAGTGAAAAGTGAAAGTGAAGTTGCTCAGTCATGTCCGACTCTTCGAGACCTCATGGACTGCAGCCTACCAGGCTCCTCTGTCCATGGGATTTTCCAGGCAAGAGTACTGGAGTGGGGTGCCATTGCCTTCTCTGATACAGTATGCTGCTGCTGCTGCTGCTGCTGCTAAGTCGCTTCAGTCGTGTCCGACTCTGTGCGACCCAACAGACGGCAACCCACCAGGCTCCTCCGTCTCCGGGATTCTCCAGGCAAGAATACTGGAGTGGGTTGCCATTTCCTTCTCCAATGCATGAAAGTGAAAAGTGAAAGTGAAGTCGCTCAGTTGTGTCCAACTCTTCGCGACCCCATAGAATGCAGCCTACCAGGCTCCTATACTAACGCATATATATGGAATTTAGAAAGATGGTAATGATAACCCTGTATGCGAGATAGCAAAAGAGACACAGGTGTATAAAACAGTCTTTTGGACTCTGTGGGAGAGGGAGAGGGTGGGTTGATTTGGGAGAATGGCATTGAAACATGTATAATATCATATATAAAATGAATCGCCAGTCCAGGTTTGATGCATGATACAGGATGCTTGGGGCTGGTGCACTGGGATGACCCAGAGGGATGGTATGGGGAGGGAGGTGGGAGAGGGGTTCAGGATGGGGAACACGTGTATAGTCGTGGCGGATTCATGTTGATGTATGGCAAAACCAATACAATATTGTAAAGCAATTAACCTCCAGTTAAAATAAATAAAAATTTTTTAAAAAGCAATCAGATCAGGTCAGATCAGATCAGTCGCTCAGTCGTGTCCGACTCTTTGCGACCCCACGAATCACAGCACACCAGGTCTCCCTGTCCATCACCAACTCCCGGAGTTCACTCAGACTCACATCCATCAAGTCAGTGATGCCATCCAGCCATCTCATCCTCTGTCGTCCCCTTCTCTTCTTGCCCCCAATCCCTCCCAGCATCAGAGTCTTCTCCAATGAGTCAACTCTTCACATGAGGTGGCCAAAGTACTGGAGTTTCAGCTTTAGCAGCATTCCCTCCAAAGAAATCCCAGGGCTGATCTCCTTCAGAATGGACTGGCTGGATCTCCTTGCAGTCCAAGGGACTCTCAAGAGTCTTCTCCATCACCACAGTTCAAAAGCATCAATTCTTCGGCGCTCAGTCTTCAAAAAAGCATTACAATCCTAAAAAAACAAACAAGCAAAAATAAACAAAATGGAAGGTACAGAACATGCTCAAAGAAGAGAAAGGAAACTAGGAGTTTTCCAAAAAGAATTTTATTTTAAAAGATGTTCATAGCCAGAAGAACTGATGGAGAAGAGAAAGATGGGGAGGAAAGTTGGGAGGAAGTGATGGGGGAGGATTAGAGGATTTATCTCTAGGACTTTAAACAAATCACATTTTCCAGATCCCTGGGTGATCACCTAGAAACCAGGGGTCCTGATCTCAAATATTAGTGCTATTCGGAGAAGGCAATGGCACCCCACTCCAGTACTCTTGCCTGGAAAATCCCATGGATGGAGGAGCCTGGTAGGCTGTGGTCCATGGGGTCGCTGAGGGTCGGACATGACTGAGGGACTTCACTTTCACTTTTCACTTTCATGCATTGGAGAAGGAAATGGCAACCCACTCCAGTGTTCTTGCCTGGAGAATCCCAGGGACGGGGGAGCCTGGTGGGCTGCCGTCTATGGGGTCACACAGAGTCGGACACGACTGAAGGGACTTAGCAGCAGCAGCAGCAGCAGGTATTTTAGTTGGTAGTGGTATTAGTAAGAAAATAAATGGCAATGATAGTCACCAAAATACTAAGTCATAAATAAACAATTAACTAAGTCATAACTTCAACAGTCAATTCACACCATGGCAGTGGTATAACTGAGATTCTACTCTTACCTGACTTAAAGAATTCACAAGGAGCAAGAAGGAAAATCTTACAAAATGTTCAGTAAAATAAAAAACACATTAAATAATCATTACCATCAGCCTTTTTTCTTTCTTCCTGAAACTGAGTAGAATACTGTGGGATCTTTCCTGGGGCAGATATCCTCATCTCTTGCCCACAGAAAAGCTTTAGTTTTCTAAGCCTTCCCCCAAGTTCCAAAGAGAAAATTTTATCAGCAAAGTGAGAAAATGCAAAAACAAAGGAAAGTACTAAAGTAGACAAAATAATAAGTTTAGCCATTAAAGGAGCTTTAATTCCTCTTCAAGGGTTATGGATATTATCCTGAACCTTATCCTTCAGTTGTTTTGCAGATACTGAAACCTCCACCAGGTGGAGGAAATTAACTTCATGCTATCCACACATGTAGACTCCAGAAAAGTTGGAACCAGAAGTTTGATGATTGAGATTCCCAAAACAGCACCCAGTTACCTCATTATCAACCAATCAGAGAATTGTGCACAAGGTGATCACATACTCCCAACCCTCTCTCTCACACTGTCTTTAAAAAACATTCCCTAAAAGCCACTGGGAACTTCCAGTCATTTGAGCACAAGCTGCCTGTTCTCCTTGCTCGACAGCCTGTGAAAAATGCTGTACCTTCCTTCATCATAACCTGGTGTCAGTCGATTGGCTTTGCTGCAGGTTGAGTGAGTGGACCCAAATTCAGTTCAGTAACATTCTTCTTGTAATTTTACTCTTTTTCTTGTTTTCATTATTTTTTTCAGATTCTTTTCCATTATAGGTTATTATAAGATTTTGAATATAGTTACCTGTGTTATACATAGGACCTTGTTGTTTATTTTAGAGATACATATTAATCCCAACCTTCTAATTTATCCCTTCTCCAATTTCCCTTTTGGTAACCTTAAATTTGTTTTCTATGTCTGTAAATCTGTTTCCATTTTGTAAATAAGTTCATTTGTATCATTTTGTATCATATGATATTTGTCTTTCTCTATGATTTGCTTCACCTAGTATGATAACCTCTAAGTCCATCCATGTTGCTACAAATGATTTTATTTCATTCTTTTTATGGTGAGTAATATTCCATTGCATATTCATGTGTGCTAAGTCATTTCAGTTGTGTCTGATCCTTTGCAACCTTATAGACTTGTAGCCCATGAAGGCTCCTCTGTCCATGGGATTCTCCAGGCAACAATACTGGAGTGGGTTGCCATGCCCTCCTCCAGAGGATCTTCCCAGTGCAGGGACTGAACCCAAGTCTCCTGTGGCTCCTGAATTGCAGGCAAATTCTTTACCACTCAACCACCAAGGAAACCACCAAGGATATCTTCTTTATCCACTCATCTGTTGATGTGCCCCATGCCATTTTTAATGGGATTCTAGTCTATGTATCCACTTCCTTTGCATCCAGCACAGACCTGCCCAAGACTGCTTAAAGACACAGTTAGAAGTCTCTGCTTCCAATACTCCCCCTTCAACTCTTAGCTGAGTGACTATAGGCCAGTCCTTTGACCGTTCTGTATCTCATTTGCCTCATTAAAAAATAAAATGGACTTGTTGGATCAGATTTAATTTCCTTTAAGTCCAGGTTACGTTTAAAAATCTTAGAAGAGACTTCTTTAAGCCCAAGTCTAGCCCACACTCGGAGAAGGCAATGGCACCCCACTCCAGTACTCTTGCCTGGAAAATCTCATAGATGGAGGAGCCTACTGGGCTACAGTCCATGGGGCCGCTAAGAGTTGGACACAACTGAGAGACGTCACTTTCACTTTTCACTTTCATGCATTGGAGAAGGAAATGACAACCTGCTCCAGTGTTCTTGCCTGGAGAATCCCAGGGACAGAGGAGCCTGGTGGGCTTCCATCTATGGGGTCGCACAGAGTCGGACACGACTAACGCGACTTAGCAGCAGCAGCAGCAGCCCATACTACTCAAAAATTCCTGTGGCTGCATATCCTTGGGCAATACCATCCTGCCTGGTTTTCTGTGGGGTTTTGCCACCATCCATGTCACTTCTGTGGGCCACTGGGCCTCATCTGGACATTGTGACTGAGTGATTTTCAGCAAGGAATTTATACTGTCCCACAGCACTTACAACAATAACGTTAGGGAACAAGTGGCATTTATGAGCCCCTCAGATGGGAGTCAGATTCTTAAACCCTGCTCCAGATTTACTGAATCATGGGACCCAGAAATTGATAATTTAATAAGCTCCCCAGTAATTCTTATGTGCTCACGTTTTGCATATTACTGACTTACACCCGACTACATACCACACAGGGAATTCCCAAATGCTAGCTGGATGATTTCATTCTCTGTCTGTGAAGAAGAAGCCTGCCAGATATGTTCCTGGGAATTGAACTCGGTCACTTTCCTTGTGTCTTCTTGCTCAGAGCTGCACAAAGTGGATAACCCACGAATATCCACTCTCTTCATCAGATGCTGCATCTGTGATATCTTCAGCAGAGGCACTCAAACCGCAGAAACTCCTCTTAGAAAGCAGCACTGGAAAACACTTTCTAAAACAGTCAAGAGATGAACCTCCCCATTAGGGATTTCCTAAGTCATTCTTGCTTTAGAAAATAGATCCTCTTTTACCCTCTGGCTCCTGATAATCCATTAGAGACCCCACAACTAAAGCAAAGCCATTCTTTCAAAACCTCAGCCAAAGCACTCTCAGGGCACCTTGTGAGTGAGTCGTCAACATGCTGTATAGAAAAGCAAGCATCCAGAGAATAATGAATGGAGTCAGGGATGAGGTTCCTCCCACAGAAAGCTGGTCCAAATGGAGAAGCAGAGGTGACCCACCAACAGAACTCAACGGAAAGCTGTGAGTTCTAAAACTCATACTGTTATACAAGCCCACGGTTCTCCTGCTTTGATCATCTGTATCCTCCTTTTAAAGTCAACACTGGAACATCACAAAAAGGAGCTAAGCATGCTAATTAACTGCTTTCAAGTGCTACAAACGCTAAGTGCTACTGTACTTTTGAGCCAGTTCTGCAGAAAGATGTCATATTTTCAGGGCTATCAAAGGGACATTTCCATTCACACTGGATTCCATTTAAAAAATTAGCAAAAAATTTTGTGAGCTTCTCCAAGAGGTAAGAGCAGAAAGAATATTTATTATTAATTCCTTCTTAATTCAGTCTTCTCCTGCCTAAGGTTAATAAATCTGAGCAGGGAGCAATGAAAGAAGCCTAAACTCAGGATACTGTTCTTTCATTACAAAGAAAAATCCTGCTACTTAATCTGTACCAACCCCCTCAAGTTCTTGAGCTTCTTTTCTCAAGGCAAATTGTGCTCTTTTCTATTCAAATTCTATTTCTTTGCTGGCTTGCAGTCATGCTGCCATAGGATTTTTTTTTTTTTTTTAAAAGAGAGATTTTGTTAAAATATTTGCCTAATGAAACTTTGACTCAATTTTTTGATTGGTGTAGAGAGTTGAACTACTTGGTGGAATTGCCTGGTCTTAATTATTAATTCTGTTTTTAGAAAAATATTTTGTTTTATTGCTTCCTGCTACTGCTACTGCTAAGTCACTTCAGTCTTGTCCGACTCTGTGCGACCCCATAGACGGCAGCCCACCAGGCTCCCCCATCCCTGGGATTCTCTAGGCAAGAACACTGGAGTGGGTTGCCATTTCTTTCTCCAATGTATGAAAGTGAAGTCGCTCAGTCGTGTCCGACTCTTCATGACCCCATGGACTGCAGCCCACCAGGCTCCTCTGTCCATGGGATTTTCCAGGCAAGAGTACTGGAGTCGGGTGCCATTGCCTTCTCCGTTTATTGCTTTCAAATAGATACAATAGCTATATTTAACACTTTGATGTCTTTGAATGAATAGATGTTAGATTTTAATCATGACTTCCTCTCTTCTAAAAAACTGTTTGTATTCTTAAATGGTTTTAAGTGGTCCTCTCTGATCCTGTTTTTTTTCTTAATTGGAGGAAAAGTGCTTTACAATATTGTGTTGGTTTCTGCCCTACAACAACACGAATCAGCCATAGTTATGCATAAATTCCCTCCCTCCTCAGTCTCCAATCCTGTTTATGCTATTGTTTCTCATCAAACACCTCATTCATTGTTGATATATAGATAAATTGACTACAGGTATAACTACCATATGTTCCAAGTAATTGGAGGGAAATTTTTGGAGATTTCTAAGAATCTCTCACCTATCTAGAAAATTTATTTTGTCACAACAAAGTATTAAGGAGTATGTGTCAAAAGATATAGACTTAGAGGAAGGGCTGGCTTTCCAGATGGCTCAGCAGTAAAAAAAATCTGCCTGCCAATGCAGGAGACACAAGCTTGGTCCCCGGGTTGGGAAGATCCCCTGGAGAAAGGAACGGCAATCCACTCCAGTATTCTTGCCTGGAAAAGTCCACAAAGAGAGGAGCCTGGCAGGCCATAGTCACAAAAGTGTCACACATGACTTAGCAACTGAACAACAACAAAAGTCAGACAGAGAAAGACAAATTTCCTATGATATCACTTTTACAAGAGATCTAAATAAATGATACAAATGAACTCACAGATAAAATACAGACTCACAGGTATCAGAAACAAACTTATTGTTACCAGAGGGGAAAATAAGGGATGGGGAGAGATAAATTGGGAGTTTGGGATTAACAGCATATATAAAATAGATACACAATAAGGTCGTGCTGTATAACACAGGGAACTATATTCAATATCTTGTAATAAGCCATAGTGGAAAAGAATACGAAAAAGAACATATATGTAACTGAATCACTTTGCCGTACACCTGAAACTAACACGACATTGTAACTCAACCATGACAGTAGTGGCAGTGTTAGTCTCTGAGCCATGTCCACCTCTTTGTGACCCCATGGACTGTAGCCCACCAGGTTCCTCGGTCCATGGAATTCTCCAGGCAAGAATACTGGAGTGGGTAGCCATTTCTTTCTCAATCAACTATACTTCAATTATTCAAAAAAGAAAAGAGAGAGAGATTTAGACTTAAAATTTAAAAATGCTCAGAGGTGGAAAGAAACTTAGAAATCTACTAAACTGTCGATTTTCCTTAAAATGAGAAAGGGAGGCGCTCAGAGAGGTGAATCCAAATATACAAATGTAATAATCAGGTTCCAAGTGGCCAAGTCTCATCTGAAACTAAAGGGATGTTTTTACCCAGTTTAAAAGGGGATTCCCGGAGTGACCAACTGCTGCTGCTGCTACTGCTGCTAAGTCGCTTCAGTCATGTCCAACTCTGTGACCCCATAGACGGCAGCCCACAAGGCTCCTCTGTCCCTGGGATTCTCCAGCAGGGGTTCAAATATGTACCAGCCAGCTCTGGAACACCCTGGAGTTTCTTAAGTCTGCTTTCTCTGGGTTGCCTTTCTATGACAAAGACAGAGACCAGTAGCTATTGGCTTGGATTATCCTTGCGATTCATCATTCCTGATGCATCTAGCAAATTCCCAGGGGAAGCACCTGAGTTGGCTTGCTTGGTTGTGTATTCATCCTCAAGTCCATGACTGTGGCCAAGGAGGTAAGATACAGACTTGTTTACCATAGGTTTACAACCCAACAGTTGTAGGGTGAGAATGAGGACAATATCTAAAGGAAAACCATGCCAGGCAGGCAAAAGATAACAAACATCTGCCATTCATGATACACTGTTAGCTAATGACCATGCCAAGAACACAGCCAGAGTTCCTGACTCCTGGTCCAGTGCTTCCTTTCTTAAAGGTAGTTTTGATTTTACTTTGCTGTAGTTTTAGAGGGCTTCCCTGGAGACTCAGATGATAAAGAATTCACCTGCAATGCGGGAGACCTGGGTTCGATCCCTGGGTTGGAAAGATCCCCTGGAAGAGAGCATGGCAACCTACTCCAGTATTACTGCTTGAAGAATCCCTATGGACAGAGGAGCCTGGGGGGCTACAGTCCATGGGTCACAAAGAGTCAGACATGACTGAGTGACTAAGCCCAGCACAGCATATTTTTAGAACCCATTTGATTGGTGTTTCTTCTGGCAAATTTTAGGGATTGGGAAAGTGTTAATTCTTAAATAATATCATCTTGTACTTGCCAATGTTTCTTATGTTTATTTCAAAAGAGTCAACCTGCCTGTTTCTCTGAGTCCTGCAGAAATATATGCTCCTTGAGGAATGTCATATGACATTCCTCATGGGAGAAAGGTTCAAGAGAAGAGTCTTAATGTCTATTTTTCCAGTTTCCAACATATGGTCTGACATGTGGCCAAAGAAAAGCTGTGGGTGTCTGGTTGCCTGACTGGGGTCTGCTGCTAAAAAGTGGGGGAAATGCTGATCTATGTCTCCAGTGGCCCAAACCTATAGAACCTTTTAACTCTTATTCCAAGAGGCTCTGACACAAGGGTCCTCGCTTGCCCTAAATGGCGTGGGTTTGAAAAGGGCCACTTCCATGATCTCGCTGGCTTTCCCTGAGGCAGGCATGTGGTCTGTTCACCAAGAGTCAGGGGGCTAAGTGCACTCTGCCAGCATTCCTCCTTCTTCTATCAAGTGGAAGTGGTGTTATAATATTGATATGATCAAGACTAATGAGCCATTAATTCTAATTCAAAAAAATGAGGTAACTGAACATGATCTTTTACAGCTCATTGATCTGATGTGCCAGATGAAGACAAGGTTACATTTCCTCTTGGAAGGAAGCCGGCTCTTCACAAGCAATTTTAAAATGGTCCCCCTATGGATAAGCTCTTCTGTGTGCCAAAAATAAATCTCATGGAAGGAGACAAATAGAATGTCTGAGGAGAAAGCACGTCCACCTTTTAGCCTTTCTTCATCCTTCTCCTCCCCTCCAAGGGTCAGACATGGTGCCAAGTCACTTTGCAGGTCGCCAAGATGTGCCTGGGAGGAGGCACTGATTTCTTAATGAATGCTAGTATATGCCAAGGTCAAAAATGTGTCCACCTGTTATCTCTTCCCACATCCACTCAGTAGTGAACTTCTAGAGAACTGAGTTCCAAGTAGGGGCCATAAGTACTATCCAGGGGGCTACCTCTCCAGGCATGTGATTTAGGGTAGAGCTGACAACAAAGACCTTTGATTCTGTCCCTTTTCAGAGGTAATTGACTGTGCCAACTTGAGGCTGCAAAAAAAAAAAAAAAAAACACATGGGGTGTGTTTTCCAAAAACTTGAGCTATATTTTTTCATAAAACGCATTTTCCCTCCTTTGAAGGAACTAAGAGTTATTCAAAACCAATCCTGGTTTCTTACATAAACAATGAAATATGGGGTCTAAATTTGGAGATGTTGGTTTTGGTGACTCAGACAAGTAGAATGCTGAATGCTAATCTCATAAACTTTATTTCAAATGACAGTCGCATTCTGGTCTCCCAGTTGCTTTGATCAAACTACCTTTGCACACATTTGAATAACAACTTGAATGTATACACTGTTTTGAACTGACTTGTGTCTGCCCCAATTCTTAGGTTGAAGTCCCAACCTGCAGTACCTCAGAATATGACCATAATTGGAAATAAAGTCTTTAAAGAGGTAATTAGCTTCCCTGGTGGCTCAGATGGTAAAGAGTCTTTCTGCAATGCAGAAGGCCTGAGTTCAACCCTGGGGTGGAGGAGATCCCAAGGAAAAGACATGGAAACCCACTCTACTATTCTTGCCTGGAGAGTTCCATGAACAAAGAAGCCTGGCAGGCTACAGTCTTTGGGGTTGAAAAGAGTTGGATATAACTGAGTGACTGAAAAACAAACAACAACAAAGAGGTAATAATAAGTTAAAATGAAGTCATTAATGTAGGACCTAATCCAATTTGACTGGTGTCCTTGTAGGAAGAGGATATTAGGACACAGGCACAGAAGGAAGGCCCTGAGAGGACACGGAGGAAACGCGGCCATCTGCAAGCCAAGAAGAGAAGCCTCAGAAGAAACCAACTCGGCAAACACCTGTATGTTGGACTTCTAGCCTGAAGAACTGTGAGAAAATAAACTTCTGCTTTTTAAACCACTCAGTACTTTGTTATGGCAGCCTTAGCAAACTCATACCTACAGTTCAGTTCAGTTTAGTCTCTCAGTCATGTCCTACTCTTTGCGACCCTATGGACTGCACCACGCCAGGCCTCCCTGTCCATCACCAACTCCTGGACTTTACTCAAACTCATGTCCATTGAGTCAGTGATGCCATCCAACCATCACATCCTCTGTCATCTCCTTCTCCCGCCTTTCAATTTTTCTCAGCATCGGGGTCTTTTCCCGTGTGTCAGCTTTTCCCATCAGGTGGCCAAACTATTGGAGCTTCAGCTTCAGCATCAGTCCTTCCAATGAACACCCAGGACTGATTTCCTTTAGGATGGACTGACTGGATCTCCTTGCAGTCCAGGGGACTCTCAAGAGTCTTCTCCAACACCACAGTTCAAAAGCATCAGTTCTTTGGCCCTCAGTTTTCTTTGTAGTCCAACTCTCACATTCATACACAACTACTGGAAAAACCATAGCCTTGACTAGACAGACCTTTGTTGGCAAAGTAATGTCTCTGCTTTTGAATATGCTATCTAGGTTGGTCATAAATTTCCTTCCAAGGAGTAAGCGTATTTTAATTTCATGGTTGTGGTCACCATCTGATTTTGGAGCACCAAAAAATAAAGTCTGATTGAAGGAAATGATGGGACAAGATGTCATGATCTTCGTTTTCTAAATGTTGAGCTTTAAGCCAACTTTTTCACTCTCCACTTTCACTTTCATCAAGAGGCTCTTTAGTTCTTCATTTTCTGCCATAGGGTGGTGTCATCTGCATATCTGAAGTTATTGATATTTCTCCCGGCAATCTTGATTCCAGCTTGTGTTTATTCCAGCCCAGCGTTTCTCATGATGTACTATGCATGTAAGTTAAATAATCAAGGTGACAATATACAGCCTTGATGTACTCCTTTTCCTATTTGGAACCAGTCTGTTGTTCCATGTCCAGTTCTAACTATTGTTTCCTGACCTGCATACAGGTTTCTTAAGAGGCAGGTCAGGTGGTCTCATATTCCCATCTCTTTCAGAATTTTCCACAGTTTACTGTGATCTACACAGTCAAAGGCTTTGGCATAGTCAATAAAGCAGAAATAGATGCTTTTCTGGAACTCTCTTGCCTTTTCGATGATCCAGCAGATGTTGGCAATTTGATCTCTGGTTCCTGTGCCTTTTCTAAAACCAGCTTTAATATCTGGAAGTTCACAGTTCACATATTGCTGAAGCCTGGCTTGGAGAATGTTGAGCATTACTTTACTAGTGTGTGAGATGTGTACAACTGTGTGGTAGTTTGGGCATTCTTTGTATGGCAGCCTTAGCAAACTAATACCTACACCAACAGAATTTTAATAACACCCTGAATCTTTCAGTGATTATCCTTAGTTCATTAGTATAACATTTTAAAGTAACAAAATATTATTACAAAAGTGCAGTGTTTAGAATTATCCCTAAGAGTGGGGATAATCTAGTCTTCAAATATTAACTCTACTTTTAAGAGCAAAATGTCATTTAGAATAGTCAACAGAAGTGTATCACTCATGAATGTTTGAAAGGAGATTTTAGAAACCAAAATATATCAGTAATTTGGTTATTTACTAGAAAATTAGATTGGAGGAGTGAAAATAAAAATAAAATATTCTCCTGATTTCTAATCCTCTCTATGAACATAGTAGAGAAAAAAAAAACACAAGCAAACACTTTTCTTATTGAGATAGCATTAAACCAGAATGTGCTGTCCATCATAGGATATCTACTAAGATACGAAAAGATAGAAGGAAATTTTACACTTTTGTGTAGCCAGGCAGTTACAACCCATTGCACACATCTTCTCAAGTTAAGCCATAACTAGTCCTCAAATCAGAGGACTTTACCTGGTCCAAACCATCCAGACTTTACCTGGTAATTGGGATGACAATCTGTGTTAACTAAGTAGTTTTATCCAAAGGAAAATAACTTCTCTTCTTTTTTGAATGGAAGGTACTGATTTAAGTTCAAGTTCAAGCAAAGCACCCACTCAAAGCAAGGCTCTACCCTCCTACAGTAACCGGGAGACTGGGGCTCTAAGCTCTCTTGATGTTTACATTTCAAAGAGATGGCTCTCCAGTCCTCGACAAAGACATTCCCAGGTCACAAAGCTGACAAAATGCCAATCTGGTCTTCAAAAGCATTTATATCCATTTCAAAGAGAGGAGAAAGTCCATACAATTACAAGTTTTCTCAAAGAGAAGAGATAGTCTATAGAATTACAAGTTTTCTCAAGTAAAGGTTCAAAGAAAAAAAGCGGGGAGAGAAATCTTTGCCCTTATTATCAACAGGGAGAAATGAGTATCTTATTTGTAATTCATATTTGTCTTTACACTATCATTTGAGAGTTAAAAGCAAAACTCCCAGAAAGCACGATTTTTATTGCAAGAAACACTCAAACCCTTATCATCTTGCAAGCCTAAATAAAGCTTGGATTAAGGACTCGACAATTGAAAGGGCCAAGAGACCAACTTCAAAACTGAAGAAGACATGCTAAGGCAGAATCATTGTTCCTCCAAGATTCTAATTCAAAATATGACATGAACAACATAGTACAAGAGACACTCTGACTCCATTAAACACTGCATATATGTTTTCTTCAGTAAGGTGATTCCTCCAAATTCAATTTTTCCATCACTTAAGATCATATTTTTTTTATCCCAATGTTAACTATTCATGCAGTTTCAGAAATCAGTGAATACTTTCATCTGATAGTAGATCCAGAGATTGCTTCAAGAAAGATAGCTGGAATCCAACTAAATCAGCCTGAAGGAAAGCACAGGCTCATAAGACAGAAATCCTAGGAGTCTTCCTTGACACAGTCTGTAAAGCAAGCTTCATCATGACCAGCTCATGACTGAGTAAGTAAAGTTTTGCGTGTGAGTGTTCATTCATGTCCATCTCTTCTTGACTCCTTGATCGTGTGCTCCTCCAGGGATCTTCCTGATCCAGGGATCTTCCTGACCCAGGAATCCAACCTGTGTCTCTTATGTCCACCTGCACTGGCGGGCAGGTTCTTTACCACTAGCGCCACCTAGGAAGCCCTACATTAAGTGCTTAACACATACTGTTTCATAAAAGTTTCTCTCTCTCTCTCTCTCTCTCTCTCTCTCTCACACACACACACACACACACACACACACACACACACACGCTACGAATTATTATCCCCACATCACAGATGAGGAAACACTTCTAAGAACAGTGGTTAACCATTCTGGCTGCAAATTACAATCACCGGAGCTTCTCACTAACAATTCCCTCTCCAGCTACACCTCAATCCACTGAAATCAGAAGCTCTGGGGGAGAGATCTACCACCTATATTTTTTAAAACTCTACAGGTGACTTCAAAGCACAAAGTGGATCGCCACTGTTTTCATCACTCACTCACTCACCCAGGGCCATTCAGGTTGAAAGTGGCAGAGGAGGTCTTTCCAAAAGACCACGATCTGTCTGTATGACTATACTGGAGGCTCTTAAAACCCTGGAAGGAAAGTTAGAATCTGTTGGAAAGATTCGTGAAATTACTAGCACAGACCTCACCTGCAAAGATTCTGAGTTTCTATTGATACAGACTGGGGCTCTATCATGGGTATTTTTAATACACTGTTTTAAAACATAACCAGTTTTGAAAATCATCATTTTTAATATTATTCTTACTGGTTTAATTTTTCAAAACTCTAACATTTATTTTCCTGCATATCTTGAAGGCTTTTGCAAACCAATTTATATTTCTACATACTCTGTCATTGGTCTTTTCTTCCCCTAAGGGAATGTATTTAGAGATCCTGACCTCCATCTGCTAAGTAATATGATCAAATACTTTAATGGGTATCTATTGAACGCAGTCAATATAAGACATATACCCAAACATCAGACAGTGCCTCAAAAAACAGAAGCTTATAATGAAATATTTCACTGATGCTTATTTTGTTGATTTTTATGATATAAACATCTTAAAAAAAGAGGAGGAAAGAAATGTCCTCAGTTTAGTTCAGTTCAGTCACTCAGTTGTGTTCGACTCTTTGCAACCCCATGAATTGTAGCATGCCAGACCTTCCTGTCCATCATCAACTCACGAAGTTCACCCAAACCCACATCCATCGAGTCAGTGATGCCATCAAGCCATCTCATCCTCTGTCATCCCCTTCTCCTCCTGCCCCCAATCCCTCTCAGCATCAGAGTCTTTTACAATGAGTCAACTCTTCGCATGAGGTGGCCAAAATACTGGAGTTTCAGCTTTAGCATCATTCCTTCCAAAGAAATCCCAGGGCTGATCTCCTTTAGAATGGACTGGTTGGATCTCCTTGCAGTCCAAGGGACTCTCAAGAGTCTTCTCCAACACCACAGTTCAAAAACATCAATTCTTTGGGCTCAGCTTTCTTCACAGTCCAATTCTCACATCCATATATGATGACCACTGGAAAAACCATAGCCTTGACTAGATGGACCTTTGTTGGCAAAGTAATGTCTCTGCTTTTGAATATGCTATCTAGGTTGGTCATAACCTTCCTTCCAAGGAGTAACCATCTTTTAATTTCATGACTGCAATCACCATCTGCAGTGATTTTGGAGCTCAAAAAAATAAAGTGACACTGTTTCCACTGTTTCCCCATCTATTTCCCATGAAGTGATGGGACCAGATGCCATGATCTTCATTTTCTGAATGTTGAGCTTTAAGCCAACTTTTTCACTCTCCACTTTCACTTTCATCAAGAGGCTTTTTAGTTTCTCTTCACTTTCTGCCATAAGGGTGGTGTCATCTGCATATCTGAGGTTATTGATATTTCTCCCGGCAATCTTGATTCCAGCTTGTGCTTCTTCCAGCCCAGCGTTTCTCATGATGTACTCTGCATATAAGTTAAATAAGCAGGGTGACAATATACAGCCTTGACGTACTCCTTTTCCTATTTGGAACCAGTCTACCTAGGCCAAGTCTAAAAAATTTCTAGAAATGAGAGGGGTAATGACCACCATCAGTGAGAACTCCAAAAGCAGAAAACTTAAAAAAAGAAAAATGTCACATATCTGGAGGGTCTCACATTGTCATTAAGTCATCTTACAAATGGAAAATATAACAAAAGGTAATTCTAAGAAGGGACAAGATCCTCATGTACAAAAGTGCACATGAGTTTATAAAATGCTAAACAGCTGAAAATACTGATTTTTTTTAAAAGATTCTTTTATTTTTTTATACTTTTTTGTTCTTGGAGTTTTTTAATGGCTTCACTGAGGTATAACTGACATATAGTAAAGTGTATATAATTAAAATTTATAACTGATGTGTTAATATATCTATACACCCATGAAAACATGACCATAATCCAGTTATATATCCCCCAAATTTCCTCATGCCTGCTATAATCCTTCCCCACTGCTGTCCTATGTGCTTAATTGCCAAGTCATATCCAACTCTTTGTGACCCCATGGACAATTCTCTGCCCATGGGGATTCTCCAGGCAAGAATACTAGAGTAGGTTGCCAGACCCTCCTCCAGGAGATCTTCCCAACCCAGGGATCAAATCCAGGTCTCCGGCATTGCAGGCAGATTCTTTACCATCTGAACCACCAAGGAAGCTCAAGAATACTGGAGTGGGTAGCCTATCCCTTGTCCAGAGGAACTTCCTGACCCAGGAATCGAATTGGGGTCTCCTGCATTGCAGGCGGATTCTTTACCAGCTGAGCTACCTGGGAAGCTCCCCCACTCCTAGGCAACTACTTATCTGATTTCTGTCATTATAGGTCAGTTTTCAATGTCTAAGTTTTAAATAAATGGGATCATACAGTATGAGGTACTATATGAAGTCATACAATATATATTCATTTTTTTGGCCTCTTTTACCCTGTACAATTATTTTGAGAGACATTCGTTTTTGTTGCATGTATCAATAGCTAATTCTTATTCTTTGCTGAGAGACATTCGTTTTTGTTGCATGTATCAATAGCTAATTCTTATTCTTTGCTGAGTAGTACTCCATTATACGGACATAACAAAAATTGTTTATCCACTCATCTGTTGATGGACATTTAGATTTTCTCCAGGGTTTTGTTCTTACAGATTAAGCTACTATTAACATTTGCATATAAATCTTTGCATAAACATAAGCTTGTTTTCTCTTGGGTAAATATATGGTAAATATATATGCTAGATTATAAAGAAAGTGCAGGTTTAACTTTTTAAGAAACTACCAAACTCTTCCAAAGTAGTTATACCACATTATATTCTCACCAACAGTATATGAAACATTGTGTTCCTCTACATATACGACAATAATTGATACAGCTAACTAACTTGACCTTTTAAACATGAAGTGCAGCCATAAAAATTTATTTTACTTTCTTGTCTATTATTCTAACATTTATGTGAGTTCTGGGTAGGTTTTGAGTCCTTGATTTTTATCTTCATTAACGGTCATATTTTCCTGATTTTTTGTATGCCTGGTGACCTCAAGATGCCAGACATTGTGACTTTTCCTTTGGGGGATACTGGATATTTTGTGTTAATATAAATAGCAAATACTCTTGAGCTTTGTTCTGGGGCAAAGCTAAGTCACATGCAAATAATCTGATCTTTTCAGGTCTTGCTTTTGGTATTTGTTAGTTGAGACCAGAGTTCTATATAGTATAGGGCTAGGGCTAATGTTTCCACATCACTGAGGTAAATCTCGTCTGAATAATTTGCTGATACTCCATGAATTAGTATGTTTTCTGGTCTAGCTTGTGGAAACAGGCATATTTCTAGCCCTGTGAGTACTCCAGGAGTTTTTCTCTCCAATTCTTCCAGGTGGTCCTTTCCCCAGTTGTGGGAAGTTTCTTCATAAGCATGAATCCTCAAGGAGGACTCTCTGCAAATCTCTGAAATTCTTTCTCAAATTCTCTCTCCTGTGAATCCCAGCCTCCTTGGTCTCCCCAGACTCAAAGATCTGTCTCCTCAATTCAGGGAGTCTGCCAGTTAAAGCTTTGGGTTCCTCTCATTTTTTTTAACCACTTAAATTTTTATTCATTTTTTTCCCCAAATTTTAAACTTTTCATTTTGTACTGGGGCATAGCCGATTAAAAATGTTGTATACTTGTGGCGGATTCATTTTGATGTATGGCAAAAGCAATACAATATTGTAAAGTTAAGCAAAATAAAATTTAAAAAAAAGTTGTGGTAGTTTCAGGTGAATAGTGAAAGGACTAAACCATACATCTACATGTATCTATTCTCCCCCAAACACCCCTCCCATCCAGGCTAGCACATATGTAACACTGAACAGAGTTCACTGAGCTATGTAATGAAGTCTGTTCATTGAGCAGAGTTCCTTGTTGGTTATCTGTTTCATAGACAGCAGTGTGCACATGACCTGTCCAAAGTCCCTAACTATCCCTTCTCTCCAGGCAACCATAAGTTTCTTTTTTAAGTCTGTGACAGCTCCTCTCTTCTGATTCAGAGTCTAGAGACTCTCTCCATGCAGTTAGCTGGAACAATCATAGAACCTACTTCATTTCTTTGCTGTCTCTTCGGGATTATTGTCCTTTGTTATTTTAAGCATTTTGTCTGGTTTAGTTTGTTTGAGGTGGGAAGATATATCTGATCCTTATTATTCTATTTTGGCTGGAAGCAAAAATATTACCTGATGATTTAAAATTCTCTAATTATAGATATTTAATACACTTGTAGAACTAGGATTGGAGAAGGCAATGGCACCCCACTCCAGTACTCTTGCCTGAAAAATCCCATGCATGGAGGAGCCTGGTAGGCTGCAGTCCACGGGGTTGCTAGGAGTTAGACACAACTGAGCAACTTCACTTTCACTTTTCACTTTCATGCATTGGAGAAGGAAATGGCAACCCACTCCAGTGTTCCTGCCTGGAGAATCCCAGGGACGGAGGAGCCTGGTGGACTGCTGTCTATGGGATCACACAGAGGCAGACACGACTGAAGCGACTTAGCAGCAGCAGCAGAACTAGGATTGCATCAAGGCGATGGAAAATATAAAATCCCCCAATAAGAGCAGGATTCCTCTTGTGGTACACAACACACAGTGAAGTCACATGGAGATTCAACCTGCTCTGCTGTATTACAAGTGCTGTAATAATAAAGATTTTATCTCTCATTCTTAGTGTATGCTTCCATTGTCCCTCATCTGTGCCCCGCAGGAGCAGGATGAGTGGTGGTCATTATTAGTTTACATTCTCCTTCCACAGCTGAAGTCTGTTTCTTTTGCTTTAACTGAGGCAATGCACTATCACTGCTGCTGCTGCTGCTGCTAAGTCGCTTCAGTCGTGTCCGCCTCTGTGCGACCCCATAGACAGCAGCCCACCAGGCTCCCCCATCCCTGGGATTCTCCAGGCAAGAACACTAGAGTGGGTTGCCATATCTTTCTCCAAGGCATGAAAGTGAAAAGTGAAAGTGAAGTCACTCAGTCGTGTCCGACTCTTCGCGTCCCCATAGACTGCAGCCTACCAGGCTCCTTGGTCCATGAGATTTTCCAGGCAAGAGTACTGGAGTGGGGTGCCATTGCCTTCTCCAATGCACTATCACAAATAATCACTAATATATCTTACTACATAGATCTGAAAAGAACTTCTTCTTTAGCATTTTTTAATAGGCAAAAAAGAAACTGTAATAAAAGATCCCAAGTCTGGTTCCTTTTTAACCCACATGAAGGCACAGGGGCTAACTCACATGCCTTTAATAATTCTAATTGTGGGTCTGAGGAATGTTGGTATGTAATGGCTGATTAGAAGAATTACACATGGATAATACGTGGTGAGGTTTCTCTTGGAAGCCAGTGGAAAGGACACAGAGGCAGCATGGAGTTTTAGTGCAGCCTTAGGTGTGTCTCAGTTCTGATCCAGTATCAGAAAGTATGCCATGGCTCTTGACTTTACTAATCTTTGATCTGATCATCTTGAAATGAACACAGTGACACCATCTTGGGGAACTGGTGTTGAGATAGGCTGGTACCTGGGACCCTTGCTGCAGTGCTGCCATGCTTGCACCTGGACACATCTCTAAAGCAGCAAAATACAAATAAACTACACAGGACTAAAAAATAACTGCATGCTTGTGCAGTCGGGGAAAATTCTGGACCAAAGATACAAACAGACCAAAAAAAGAAGAAGGAAACAAAAAAACCACCAAAGAACCCAACTGCCACATTTGAAGAGTCTAGAGCAAAATCAGGATATTGTACATGTCCCCTGCACACAGCACCACCTAAAGGGTGGCCAAACCATCCAAGACCCAATAAAGCCTGAATTTCATGTCTGGTCTCTAGTCAATTTCTATTGATTGGGGAAGGTCGAGAACCCTGGTCAGTACCAGTGTGAGAATTGTATAGAAAATTCATAAAGCACTTAGCATAGGTCCTGCCACCTAGAGTCCCTTGGACTGCAAGGAGATCAAATCAGTCAATACTAAAGGAAATCAACTCTGAATATTCATTGGAAGGACTGGTGCTGAAGCTGAAGCTCCAATACTTTGGCCACCTGATGCAAAGAGCCAACTCATTGGAAAAGCCCCAGATGCTGGGAAAGATTGAAGGCAGGAGGAGAAGAGGGTGACAGAGGATAAGATGGTTGGATGGCATCGCCGACTCAATGGACGTGAGTTTGAGCAAACTATGGGAGACAGTGAAGGACAGGAAGTCTGTTGAACTACAGTCCATGGGGTCGCAGAGAATCAGATATGACTGAGCGACTGAGCAACAACTGCCACCTAATAACAGCATACATCCCAGAATTTGCAGTCAAGTACTGCTGTTAATTGGCTGTGGGGTTAATGGTTGGTCATTCCAACATGAGGTTTAGTTTCTGCTTCTCAGAGATGGTGTGAGGATGATGTTGGATAATGCAGGGGAAAAGCACTTAGGAAATGGTCTGTAATAAATATTGTTGAGTTATCTATAACAAGCACTTTGACAACCCATAAACCCTCCGTGGGATTCTTGTAGGAAATTAAAACACTTGGGGGTGAGAGGTGACAGTTGTTATTTTAATCTCCCTCCAACCAAGTCTTCCTTTCTTCCAAGTCAACAGTGCATTCTCCCCAGAACCAAAACACAGTTATTCAGGGACTGTCAAGATAAACACCCCAGTGTTCATCAGACCTAATTAATTTTTGCATTATTATTTTTTAAATATTTTATGTATTTTCAATACAAATTGATACAATAAAAACCAAGCAAGCATGCAACATTCTGCATTATTATTTTATCAGGTCTCACATTTTGGCATTAAATAATGATATAAATCAACTAGAAAACAGCATGAAAACACCAATAAGGCAAACATTATCTTAACTTTCTCATATTGTTCTCTCACAATGGTCTTGTGATAGAAGTGGTTAGGAGGAAAAGAAAAAATATCTCTTAAAATGATCCCTACCATAAATATTTAAATTTTGATGCTGTTTATGCTAAAAAAAAAAAAAAAAAATCTAGGCTAGGGAAAATGCAATACTGTCTTCAGTAGTGATGTAGAGATAAACAAGAATAATAGCAGTAATGCACCACATAATACATAGAGAAATAAAATTGATAAAGAATCAGAAAATAAAAGTCCCTCAAGAAACCTTTTCATAAAGTACATATAAACAGGAATTCTGGAGCAGTTAGAAATCTTCTTTTATTTAATCCCATGCCGACTATACTCAGAATCGTCATGAATACAAAAGAACAAACACTTTTTTTCTATTACAATCGCAGTCACAAAATAGTCCAAATATACTAAATATTGCAAATACGAATTTTGAAATACAACTTTAAGTTATTAAGAGAATCTGCTACTAGTTCTTGCAAAAAACAATCCCCTCTGACACAACAAAACCTAGTTACACAAAGCCAAATTCATTCAGAGATTGTACAGAAAAAAAAATCATTTGATCATTTTCTAATAATTTACAGAAAGAATTGAAGAGATTTATGTTAAAAATACACAGGGCCACACACACCATCAGTTCTACTTCTTTTTGTTTTTACTTTTTTTATGCTTTTTGTTGTTGTTTATTTGAGTGCACTGGGTGGTTAGTTATAGGATATGGATCTAGTTTCCTGACCAGGGATTGAACCTGGGGCTCCCTGCATCAGAAATATGGAGTCTTACCCACTGGACCACCATGGAAGCACCCTAGTTCTACTTATTCTTCTTAGTGTTGGTGCTCTGCAGGCAGTGGAGGGGAGGGAGTGGCAAGACTGTTGGGGGAATGGGGTGGTCAAGTCCCTGGGGTTTTGAACAGACTCCCTGTGTGGATTCTGAGAGTACACATTTCCCTTTTTCAAAGGGAAATGATAAAATAATTTATTGGAAAGGTCCTAATTTCTATCTGTATAATTCTTGGCTGTATCTAAGTTACTGCTAATTTAATTGCTTTAGTCTAATTAATTATTTACACTTGGACTTTGAAAGGTTCCAAGGTAAAGTGTGATCAATTCCCTTTCCCCCCAAAAAAGCAGAAGGCATGAGCTGGAACGAGGTAGGAGAGGGGTGGTTGGATCGGGGTAAGTTGAAGTCCTGGGCAAGCACAACTCAAGAGAAGATGACATGCCAAGTGAAGAAAGTCAGAAAAAGAAAGACAAATATCATATGATCTCACTTATATGTGGAATCTAAAATATGACATAAAAGAACTTATCTATGAAAGAGCAACAGGCTCAGAGATACAGAGAACAGACATAATTACCTAAAGGTAAAGGTGGTGGAGGATGGATAAATTAGGAGCTTGGGATTAGCATATACAAACTACTATATATCAAGTAGATAAACAACAAGGTCCTATTGTATAACACAAGGAACTTATTCAATGTCTTGTCATAAACCATAATGGAATCCGCTGGATCATCGAAAAAGCAAGAGAGTTCCAGAAAAACAACTATTTCTGCTTTATTGACTATGTCAAAGCCTTTGACTGTATGGATCACAATAAACTGTGAAACATTCTGAGAGAGATGGGAATACCAGACCACCTGATCTGCCTCTTGAGAAATCTGTATGCAGGTCAGGAAGCAGTAGTTAGAACTGGACATGGAACAACAGACTGGTTCCAAATAGGAAAAGGAGTACGTCAAGGCTGCATATTGTCACCATGTTTATTTAACTTATATGCAGAGTACATCATGAGAAATGCTGGACTGGAAGAAACACAAGCTGGAATCAAGATTGCCAGGAGAAATATCAATAACCTCAGGTATGCAGATGATACCACTCTTATGGCAGAAAGTGAAGAGGAACTAAAAAGCCTCTTGATGAAAGTGAAAGTGGAGAGTGAAAAGGTTGGCTTAAAGCTCAACATTCAGAAAACGAAGATCATGGCATCTGGTCCCATCACTACATGGGAAATAGATGGAGAAACAGTGGAAACAGTGTCAGACTTTGTTTTTCTGGGCTCCAAAATCACTGCAGATGGTGACTGCAGCCATGAAATTAAAAGACGCTTACTCCTTGGAAGGAAAGTTATGACCAACCTAGAGAGCATATTCAAAAGCAGAGACATCACTTTGCCAACAAAGGTTCGCCTAGTCAAGGCTATGGTCTTTCCTGTGGTCATGTATGGATGTGAGAGCTGGACTGTGAAGAAGGCTGAGCGCCAAAGAATTGATGCTTTTGAACTGTGGTGTTGGAGAAGACTCTTGAGAGTCCCTTGGACTGCAAGGAGATCCAACCAGGCCATTCTGAAGGAGATCAGCCCTGGGATTTCTTTGGAAGGAATGATGCTAAAGCTGAAACTCCATTACTTTGGCCACCTCATGCGAAGAGTTGACTCATTGGAAAAGACTCTGATGCTGGGAGGGATTGGGGGCAGGAGGAGAAGGGGACGACAGAGGATGAGATGGCTGGATGGCATCAGTGACTCGATGGATGTGAGTCTGAGTGACCTCCGAGAGCTGGTGATGGACAGGGAGGCCTGGCGTGCTGCAGTTCATGGGGTCGCAAAGAGTCGGACACGATTGAGCAACTGATCTGATCTAATCTGATCACTGAATCACTTTGCTGTAAACCAAAAACTAATACAACATTGTAAATCAACTATAAGTTAAAATAAAAGACAATAATGATCCCCAGCATCTGTCTGCCTTGAAGCAGGAAGGGAGTAACAGACTGAGGGCAAAAGTGAAGGGGAAAGTGATGTGGACCAGTTCGTACTCAGGTATGAGAACCATAACTAAAAGAATTCTCCCCTTCTTCCCTTTTCCCAACTTACTCTCCCATCTTTAAAGCCCAGTATTTCATAAGAATAGGACAGAACTCACCTAGGTTCTAAAAAAGAACCTCTATTGAGTATAAACAACAAATATCAAGTCAGTCTTTAAACAGATAGAGAGAAAGAAAGGGGAATTATCAAAGGATGCTGTGACCCTGACTGCAGGGGAACAAGCTAGCATGCATCACATACTATCTTAAAAGTTCATCATGAACCATCTCATCTAATCTTTAGAAAACCCTATAAAGATGACTATGTTCCCATTTCACAGGTGGAGAAACTAAGGCTCAGTAAATAGAGGCAATCTCCCATATGTCACATGGCTATTAGGAACAGAAAATAGATTTATACCCAGATAGTCTGACTCAGGAGAAGGCATTGGCACCCCACTCCAGTACTCTTGCCTGGAAAATCCCATGGATGGAGGAGCCTGGTAGGCTGAAGTCCATGGGGTTGCTAAGAGTAAGACACGACTGAGCGACTTCACTTTCACTTTTCACTTTCATGCACTGGAGAAGGAAATGGCAACCCACTCCAGTGTTCTTGCCTGGAGAATCCCAGGGACGGTGGAGCCTGATGGGCTGCCATCTATGGGGTCGCACAGAGGCGGACATGACTGAAGTGACTTAGCAGCAACAGCAGCAGTTTGACTCTAGAGCTCTATCTTCATTCACTCTGTCATACTGAAAAATAAGGCTTTCCTGTAGAGTTTGGTAAGGTTTGGAAGGGTTAGCTGGGTAATGCTGATATTATCTATCATGCATATTCCTTACTGTGACCCTTACTCTGCCCTTCTGGTTTCTGCAGTCTCACACACTAAATATAGGGTAAGTTACAATTAGGTTAAGTCAAGTCAAGTCTTAAGTGTTAAATTTTCTCTCCTTATGTCTGTTGGCTCATACCCACTCAACCTTCATATAGCTATGCTAATGAGGGCAGAAGCAGTTCAAAAGAAGGGATCTGAGTGTACTGTGTAATGTTAACATCAGCAGAGGTTTCCTCCTAATTAGGTATTCTTGACATTGTTGGTAAAAAGAACTAGATTTGCTAAGTCTATAGCAGCTGATTAGCAAGAAAGCTCTATGAGGCTTCCTCTGGGAAACAGAGAGAAGAATCCAGTGCAGAGCACTGTGGAGGGGGTGGGAGGCAGTGGTTTGAATCCCAAGTCTGTCACTTAATTCCTGGGTGATCTCCAGAGAGGCACGAACCTCTTTGAGCTAATTGAGTCATCTGAACAATGGAAAAATAAGACACCAGCCCCCATAACAGTATTGTGGGAACAGAAAAGGACAACATACATAAAATATCTAGACCCCAGCTGACATCAAATAATGCTATGAGCATGTTACTTTGAACTTCATAGATATTAATCTGCTATTCCTATACTTCACTGCCTATTGGCCAGTCCAGTTTCCTCTTAAATTAATTGTAAGTGCTATAGAGATGGAGAAGCTCTATACAGTCAGCAAAAACAAGACCAGGAGCTGACTGTGGCTCAGATTATGAACTCCTTCATGCCAAAGTCAGACTTAAATTGATGAAAGCAGGGAAAACCACTAGACCATTCAGGTATGACCTAAATCAAATCCCTAACAATTATACAGTGGAAGTGAGAAATACATACAAGGGACTAGATCTGATAGACAGAGTGCCTGATGAGCTATGGATGGAGGTTTGTGACATTGTACAGAAGACAGGGATCAAGACCATCTCCAAGAAAAAGAAATGCAAAAAAGCAAAATGGCTGTCTTAGGAGGCCTTACAAATAGCTGTGAAAAGAAGAGAAGTGAAAAGCAAAGCAGAAAAGGAAAGATATACCCATTTAAATGTTGAGTTCCAAAGAATAGCAAGGAGAGATAAGAAAGCCTTCCTCAGGAATCAATGCAAAGAAATAGTGGAAAACAATAGAATGGGAAAGACTAGAGGTCTCTTCAAAAAAACTAGAGATACCAAGGGAACAACTCATGCAAAGATGGGCTCAATAAAGGAAAGAAATGATATGGACCTAACAGAAGTAGAAGATATTAAGAAGAGGTGGCAAGAATACACAGAAGAACTGTACAAAAAAGATCTTCATGACCCAAATAATCATGATGGTGTGATCACTCACCTAGAGCCAGACATCCTGGAATGTGAGGTCAAGTGGGCCTTAGCAACCATTACTACAAACAAAGCTAGTGGAGGTGATGGAATTCCAGTTGAGCTATTTCAAATCCTGAAAGATGATGCTGTGAAAGTGTTGTACTCAATATGCCAGCAAATTTGGAAAACTCAGCAGTGGCCACAGGACTGGAAAAGGTCAGTTTTCATTCCAGTTCCAAAGAAAAGCAATGCCAAAGAATGCTCAATGCTATGCTAAGTCACTTCAGTCGTGTCCAACTCTGTGTGACCCCATAGACGGTAGCCTACCAGGCTCCCCCATCCCTGGGATTCTCCAGGCAAGAACACTGGAGTGGGTTGCCATTTCCTTCTCCAATGCATGAAAGTGAAAAGTGAAAGTGAAGTCGCTCAGTTGTGTCTGACTCTTAGCGACCCCATGGACTGGAGCCCACCAGGCTCCTCCATCCATGGGATTTTCCAGGCAAGAGTACTGGAGTGGGGTGCCATTGCCTTCTCCAAGAATGCTCAAACTACTGCACAATTGCACTCATCTCACACGCTAGTAAAGTAATGCTCAAAATTCTCCAAGCCAGGCTTTAGCAACACATGAGCCATGATGTTCAAGCTGGTTTTAGAAAAGGCAAAGGAACCAGAGATCAAATTGCCAACATCCGCTGGATCATCATAAAAGCAAGAGAGTTCCAGAAAATCATCCATTTCTGCTTTATTGACTATGCCAAAGCCTTTGACTGTGTGGATCACAAGAAACTGTGGAAAATTCTGAACGAGATGGGAATACCAGACCACCTAACCTGCCTCTTGAGAAATTTGTATGCAGGTCAGGAATCAACAGTTAGAACTGGACATGCAACAACAGACTGGTTCCAAATAGGAAAAGGAGTACATCAAGGCTGTATATTGTCACCATGTTTATTTAACTTATATGCAGAGTACATCATGAGAAATGCTGGGCTGGATGAAGCACAAGCTGGAATCAAGATTTCTGGGAGAAATATCATTAATCTCAGATATATAGATGACACCACCCTCATGGCAGAAAGTGAAGAAGAACTAAAGAGCCTCTTGATGAAAGTGAAAGTGGAGAGTGAAAAAGTTGGCTTAAAGCTCAACATTCAGAAAACAAAGATCATGGCATCTGGTCCCATCAGTTCATGGGAAATAGATGGGGAAACAGTGGAAACAGTGTCAGACTTCATATTTTTGGGCTCCAAAATCACTGCAGATGGTGATTGCAGCCATGAAATTAAAAGACGCTTACTCCTTGAAAGGAAAGTTATGATCAACCTAGATAGCATATTGAAAAGCAGAGACATTACTTTGCCAACAAAGGTCCGTCTTGTCAAGGCTATGGTTTTTCCAGTAGTCATATATGGATGTGAGAGTTGGACTATAAAGAAGGCTGAGGGCCGAAGAATTGATGCTTTTGAACTGTGGTGTTGGATAAGACTCTTAAGAGTCCCTTGGACTGCAGGGAGATCCAACCAGTCCATCCTAAAGGAGATCAGACCTGGGTGTTCATTGGAAGGACTGATGTTGAAGCTGAAACTCCAGTACATTGGCCACCTGATTCGAAGAACTGACTCATTTGAAAAGACCCTGATGCTGAGAAAGATTGAAAGCAGAAGGAGAAGGGGACGACAGAGGATGAGATGGTTGGATGGCATTACCTACTTGATGGACATGAATTTGAGTAGGCTTCAAGAGTTGGTGATGGACAGGGAGGCCTGTCATGCTGTGATCCATGGGGTCACTAAGAGTCAGACACAACTGAGTAACTGAACTGCAGTGCTGTTTTCATTGCAAAAGTTCTGCACTAGTAGATCTCATATTTTAAGTATCAAAGAGGGATATTGTGAAAAATGCAGATCATTTAAACTACTCACAGAGATTCCAATTCAGAAAGTCTATGATGGGGCCCAGAAATTTGCATTTTTAGTAAGTCTGCTCAGAAAACCACACATTGAACACTTATACAAATATATAAATAAATGAATAAATATACAAATAGTATATAAATATATATACACATAATAAATATACATATATGTGTGTGTATATACATGTATATATATATACATATATATATTTGACCCTTGCACAACACAGGATTGGGCCACCAATCCTCCATGTAGGTGACAATTCAATTATATTTTAGAGTCAATCCTCCATATAGACTCAGTTCCTGCATACCTTGGATTCAACCAACTCATGAATTGTGTAGTACTGTAGTATTTATTATTGAAAAAATTGGAATGGTGGATCCACACAGTTCAAACCCAAGTTGTACAAAGGCCAACTCTATAATGTCTTCCGTAGAGTATAATTTACTCAGTGCACACTAGGCCAAATTAACTAATGCTGCCAAAGCCTCCCATGGCTAATGCTAAGACTACTCTGTAGGGCTTCCCTCGTTGTCTAGTGGATAAGAATCTGTCTGCCAATATAAGGGACATGGGTTCAATCCCTGGTCTGGAAAGATCCCACATGCCTCAGAGTAACTGAGCCTGTGCATCACAGCCATTCAACCTAGTTGTCCTGGAGTCTTGGAGAGGCAACTGCTGAGCCCGTGTCCCACAGCTACTGAAGCCTATGCACCCTTGAGTCTGCGCTCCAAACAAGAGAAGCCTCTTCAATGAGAGGTCCATGAACTGCAACTAGAGAGCAGCCCCCTATCACCACAACTAGGCAAAATCCCACGCGGCAATGAAGAGCCAGCACAGCCCAAAATTAATTAATTAATGACTATTCTTTAATATCTTGATGACAGTTGAGAAGGCAGGTCACGGGGCCCTTAAAAATGCACACTTATACTGACAAAGAATGCTTGAAGCAATTTTGAAATGGTATGTGATGAAATGAGTCCAGTATACTTGCGGCAGAAAGTGAAGAGGAACTAAAAAGCCTCTTGATGAAGGTGAAAGTGGAGAGTGAAAAGGTGGGCTTAAAGCTCAACATTCAGAAAACGAAGATCATGGCATCTGGTCCCATCACTACATGGGAAATAGATGGAGAAACAGTGGAAACAGTGTCAGACTTTCTTTTTCTGGGCTCCAAAATCACTGCAGATGGTGACTGCAGCCATGAAATTAAAAGACGCTTACTCCTTGCAAGGAAAGTTATGACCAACCTAGATAGCATATTCAAAAGCAGAGACATCACTTTGCCAACAAAGGTTCGCCTAGTCAAGGCTATGGTCTTTCCTGTGGTCATGTATGGATGTGAGAGCTGGACTGTGAAGAAGGCTGAGCGCCGAAGAATTGATGCTTTTGAACTGTGGTGTTGGAGAAGACTCTTGAGAGTCCCTTGGACTGCAAGGAGATCCAACCAGTCCATTCTGGAGATCAGCCCTGGGATTTCTTTGGAAGGAATGATGCTAAAGCTGAAACTCCAGTATTTTGGCCACCTCATGCGAAGAGTTGACTCATTGGAGAAGACTCTGATGCTGGGAGGGATTGGGGGCAGGAGGAGAAGGGGACGACAGAGGATGAGATGGCTGGATGGCATCAGTGACTCGATGGATGTGAGTCTGAGTGACCTCCGAGAGCTGGTGATGGACAGGGAGGCCTGGCATGCTGCAGTTCATGGGGTTGCAAAGAGTCGGACACGACTGAGCGACTGATCTGATCTGATCTGATACTTGAGAGTCTCTCAGTCCTACATACTGAATTACCTACATACTGAAGGTACCCAGATTATCACCATTTTTTCCCTTGAATGTGCTTTGGAAAAAATGGATATAGGAGAAAAGTTAACTCTGAAGGAAGCTTAAACAAAAGGAAAGTTTTTACTCATTAAAGATATCGAAAAAGTATAAAAGCAATGCCAAGGAACCAGTCACCTGAAAGAAATTTTCAGACGTTAATTATGTTAGCAAGTCTTTAAAAATATGTAAATATACCTCTTTACTTGTGAGAAATATTGGCAGAATTTTGTTGGCATTGCCTTTCATGTATTTTCTGGATTGCTTTAGCATTCTCCAGTTTTCCATGGACTGTGAAAGGATATATCTATTTAGAAGCCACTGGTGTTCATTAGGAAAATAATTTTACTTTGATCAAAAGATTTTATATTTAATAAATGATGGAGAAAATGTCAAGTTCTATTAACTGAATCCGCCTGTATGAAGCCAGGTGTATGAGCAATACTTCCAGAAGAATTTGGCCACAGATAGGAATTGTCCCAAGACTTTAAAATAATTTATAATTTAAATGAAGTCAATACAAGAGGGATGTTAATTTCCAGACCTGGGAAGTGAGCCTTCAACCGATGTATACCTATGTCAGTACTCCTACAGACTAATGTTCTGGTAGAATGTCCCCACTGAAATGCATCACTAAGCTGTCCCCTAAATGATAGAGTGAATAAAGACGCTTCATTTGATACTGAAACACTCTCCACTTTATTCCATCACAGCTTCAATTCAGTACTTTGACTCACTTCCTTACTCTCTCCTAGAATTTGATATTCCTATCCAGCCTGCCATCTGAAATCGATGTTGATATTCTCATCCATGGTGACCACTCTAGTGTTGTATAGCCCTTGAGGTCTGTCATTTAGAACCTGGGCATTTTTCATGCATGTATGCATCCTCAGGGGCTTCCCAGGTGGCTCAGTGGTAAAGAATCCACCTGCCAATGCAGGAAACAAAGGAGACTCAGGTTGGATCCCTGGGTTGGGAAGATCCCCTGGAGGAGGAAATGGCAACTCACTCCAGTATTCTTGGCTGGAAAATCCCATGGATAGAGGAGCCTGGTGGGTTACAGTCCATGGGGGTGCAAAAGAGTTGGACTCTTTTGAGTGTTGATATTCTACAATAATCCATGGTGATCACTCTGTCCTGAAGCCCTTAAGGTCTGTCGTTCAGAACCTAGCCATTTTGCTCTTACCCTTTATCTTTGTCTCTCTAGCAAAACAAAAGCTCCTTGAAAGTCGAACTCTTTCTTATGAATCCCCCACAATGCCTAGCCCACACCTTTGCACATGGTAGACATTCAAAAAAGATTGATTGATGAGAATTGAGCACACTGAATATCATGAAAATCTTCAGTGATACCACAACTATTCCTAAAAGCTACCTCCTACCCTATTGTTAGGACTGAGAGCCACCGTGACGCCCTCCATTGCTGCCTAGCTCTGTACATTGGCTTGACATTATAAGAATCTTGTCTTTTATATGGTAGAAATCCAAACCTGGGTCTGGAACCCAATCTTCTCCATACATTTCTCTAGGTATTGTTTGAAAGAGAGAAAAATATTCCTGCATCCATTATTGCTTTCAAACTGTGGTACTGCAGACTCTTGAGAGTCCCTTGGACTACAAGAAGATCAACCAGTCAATACTAAAGGAAATCAACCATGAATATTCATGAGGACTGATACCGAAGCTGAAGCTCCAATACTTTGGCCACCTGATGTGAAGAGCTGACTCACTGGAAAAATCCTGATGCTGGGAAAGATTGAGAGCAAGAGAAGGGGATGACAGAGGGTGAGGTGGTTGGATGGCATCACCGACACAGTGGACGTGAGTTTGAGCAAACTCTGGGACATAGTGAAGGACAGGGAAGCCTGATATGCTGCAGTCCATGGGGTCTCAGAGTCGGACACGACTGAGTGACCGAACAGCAATTGTTGGGTTTTTAGTATTTTCTTCAGCTTTGCTCCCAACAGGTAAGGGCTAGTCATGCTGGCAAGCAGACAGACACCTGTATTTTCAATACACAAAAAATATCACCCCCAAAATCATGCTTCCATATAACCAAAACTTAAGGCAAAAATGAGAATATATCTGATTAAAATAACATTTCACCCACTCACTGTGAATAAAGCACACAGTATAAAAATTGTCATGACCAAAAAAGTGGAAAAACACACCTCTGTTCCTTTTTCAGGGTTTTATGGTGCCCACGTTCTCTATCCAGCAAGAACACAAGAGAGCCTTGTTACCACGATTCACAACAGTAGGATATTATGTGTAGAAAAATAACATGTGTGTGTATACATGTGTCCGGCTGCCATTCAAAAGAATTGGTGGCTTAACCCTTAAACAGACTTAATATAAAATTGTTTTGCCTACAAAGGTTCTCGTCTACCAAGAAAAAAATCACTGAAAAAAGAGCCTATTTTATAAAATCAAAAGTTACTTCTGGTTTGGTATCGGGGACTTTCAAAGTAATCAGTATGCTTAAGTCCATACAACAAGAAGAATAAAAGGATGGTAAAACTGCAGTCTCCTGCATGAAGCAATGAAGGCTTGCCACAGACAAATAAGTTCCCTGGTAGCATCAATCAAGTTTACTATTTGTGTTCTTTTTTTTACTAAACCCTGAGACAGTGATTAGAAAAACGAGAAACAGCAGTAAAAAACAATAGAGAATTGCTGGCTTTTCCCTCCCTCAACTACCACTTCCAAATGATAGCTGTAATTCAGTAAAGATCATAGAGGCTGGCATTTATGTTGATCATCACTTCCTACCAGCCTTTGATTTACTCAATTCCTCCTAAATGAATTTCTAGCTGAGTGTAGTAAATTATATCCGAACACCCCTATCAATAGCAAACTAGAATATATTGGCATGATATCAAATAAAGAGGTTGGATAAATATATTAGTGTAGCACAAGATTTCACACAGTGAGCTGTTTTACAGGTCTATGGCAAAGAAATAGAAGACATATTACAAATAAAAATACTGTGCTTAATATTATTGTCTTCTGTGAGAAGGCTCAGTCTTGCTCAACCAAATAAGAGTTTAAGGGAAAGATTTGAGCCATACTCCTAAATTTTTAAATCAGGGGATTTTTCTCATTTCAAATAATGCAGAATTTGATGTCTGGATGAAGGTGTTGGGTTAAGACTTGCTGGAATAATGAAAGCTGACCCCAAAAGAATAGGTTGAGCATTCTCTATCGAAAGAGATGTGAAAATGTTTGCTGATGAATAAATTTAAATTCATAATTGAAAACTGGATCAGCAGAGCATTTGTTAAAATTAGCCTACAACTTTAAATTGAGGGGTAACTTTGTGCTCCAGAAGGGAGAAAGTACTCATTTGTGAATTATTGACATTTTAACTTTCTCTTACATGGTATGTCTTCAAAATCCGCCATAGAGAGATGACTCTTGTTTTGTTATTAATGTTTCCAGAAAGGAAGGCCAGACAGAAGGAAAACATTTCTTCCTCAATTAAGAAGGCTTTTAAGCCCTTTTGCCTGAATTTCACTAATGCCTCATTTCGCCAAATCAATCATGTTGCTCTACTATTGTATTAAAATGTACTTTAATAACAAATGCTTAAAATCAGAAGTGACATTTTTTTCTAAGATGCATTACTAATAAAGTAACACGCATTTTCCTCCTGCGTGAAACAGCTGGACCATGACGAGATCACATTAGCACTAATTAAAATGATATTTTCTGTGCAGTTTTTGCTAGCCCAGCTTCATTGGACTCAAAAGGATTTCTGAAATCCATAATAAAGGCTATTATGTCATCTTACCATGTTTCTCTCGAATCAGGCTACTGTCTAATTTCTCCGCAACGATATTTTCTTAAAACTCTCACTCAATAAAATCAATATTAAGTTTCTCCTCTCAGAGCTCTGTTTTTTCCATACACGATCCTCATTTAATTAAAAAAAATTAAAGCTTTCATTTATTTTGCTTGATGAACAAGAAAAAATATAATATTAAAGGCAACATTTTGCAATGTTTCTCTTTTTCCTCACTTTACTGGGTCCCTGTTGTTCCCAACGTATAATTTGCAAAACATATTGCTTCAATACTTACAATGAGAGAGGCGGCCCAGCTGTGGGAAGAGAGGACAACAGCCTCCAATATTACCATAATAATCTGCCTAGAGTCCCAGGAGCCCCCTGGTATATACAATTCTCTGTACTGCAGGCCCCAGCTGGAGAACATTCTCTTGACATGTATGCCAACCTTTGCCTGCAGGCAAAATAAAAAAAAAAAAAAAAGAGAAGTAATCATGAAAATAAAAAATCTTGTCAACTGCGTTGGGCTGCAGTTCCCATGTTTTTGCTCACGTAGGCAGGCATTGTGCGAACAAAATGATACCAGACTTTAAAAGACTGCAGCTGGTAGGTTTTTGGATTTTTTTTTTTTAATGTGCTATGTTAATTCTGTGATCCTAAAATTTGCGGGGAGGAGGGGCAGCAGACAGTGATACTTTAGTTATGACTGTCAATAAATAGGATAACTTTATTTACCAACTATTTCACAGCAGACTGCTTCTTACAGGAATTGAACTACAAGAAGTATCATTACAGTCTTGAGGTTAATCATGGACGAAATTTCAAACAAATATAATTTATATGCTTTAGTAAGTTAACTTAAGAGGAACTTGAGCAGTTTCTGATTAACATCCTTCTTAAATAATCCACAAAAACCAGTGTTATTATATCTGCTTTTAAGACTTCTATCTCAAGTCAAAGAAGTGATATTAACCTTTAAAATAACAAGCTAAAACTTCAAAAGACTTCATGAACAAAACATGCATGTTTTGAAACTGAAAGTTCAAATTGGGTTGTAGTGTATTTTAACAGTCAATAAAACTCAATGGGTTAACAATATTCCACAACTAGAGTTGAAAAATCTGATATCTTGGCTACAGCACTAAAAGTTTCCAAACTTCATTTATTGAAACAAGAGGCTCTTCTGAAAATGAATTAATCCAGAATATAACTGCAGTCACACACATTTAAACACTTTCATCTGAGTGGTATCACACTGGATAAATATTCTAAACAGGTAAAAAATGTCATTATATGTATAAGATATTAATTTCCTTTGTCAAATTAATTTTCCAAATACTAGATGGACTGGAAGAGGGCAGTATAGTGTTATATTAACTCTTAAACATGTCTATTTGCCAGGAAATGTTCCATTTTACTCTCTTTGCCAATATGTTTATGATAAATCTACTTTGCAGATAAAAATATTTAGAAAATTGAGGATTTATACTGTAAAATTTGATGTTAGCATTTCTTGATCACACGAGGGTAGGATATATGGATTAGTTTAATAATTGCATATTTATGTGACTAATTAATATCAATCCTCTCACCAAATGTAAACTACATGAGGGCAGGATCATGGAAGTTTCATTTATCATTTCCTTCCAAGTGCATGGCACATACTAGGTATTTGTTGAAAGAGTAAGTGAATGCACTTAATTATTCATTCAGTCATTCAACAAATATTTGCCAAGGCCCTAGGGATTCAGCAGTGAATAAAGCTAGTGAAAATCCCTGTCTTCATGGCATAGAAGACAGATAACACATAAGAAAAACAAGTAAAATATAGACAGTGTTAATGGACTTCCCAGGTGGCTCAGTGGTAAAGAATGCAATACCTGCCAATGCCGGAGACAAGGGAGACACATTCAGTCCCAGGGTTGGGAAGATCCCCTGGAGGAGTAAATGGCAACCCACTCCAGTATTCTTGCCTGGGAAATTCCATGGACAGGGAAGCCTGGTGGGCTATAGTCCATATGGTCACACAGTCGGATAGGACTGAGCAGCTACACACACATACCATGTTAAATAATGATAAACACACAAAAAAGACCTTTAGCAGGGAAAGGAGACAGACTGTGTCTGAGTTCAGTTCAGTTCAGTCGCTCAGTCGTGTTCGACTCTTTGTGACCCCATGAACTGCAGCACACCAGGCCTCCCTGTCCATCACTAACTCCCGGAGTTCACTCAAACTCACGTCCATCAAGTCGGTGATTCCATCCAGCCATCTCATCCTCTGTCATCCCCTTCTTCTCCTTCCCTCAATCTTTTCCAGCATCAGAGTCTTTTCCAATGAGTCAACTCTTCGCATGAAGTGGCCAAAGTACTGGCGTTTCAGCTTTAGCATCATTCCTTCCAAAGAACACCCAGGGCTGATCTCCTTTAGAATGGACCAGTTGGATCTCCTTGCAGTCCAAGGGACTCTCAAGAGTCTTCTCCAACACTACAGTTCAAAAGCATCAATTCTTCAGTGCTCAGCTTTCTTCACAGTCCAACTCTCACATCCACACATGACTGGGAGGCTGCTATTTTATTTTATTTTTTTTTTAATTTTATTTTGCTTAACTTTACAATATTGTATTGCTTTTGCCATATATCAAGATGAATCCACCACAAGTATACATATGTTCCCCATCCTGAACCCTCCTCCCTCCTCCCTCCCCATACCATCCCTCTGGATCGTCCCAGTGCACCAGCCCCAGGCATCCGTTATCAGGCATAGTACCTGGACTGGCGACTCGTTTCAGCTATTTTAGAAAGGGTTACCAGGAAATGTTTCCCACTCCCCCCCCACCACCGCACCCAACAAAACTGTGAAATGAACTAGTTCTCTACCGTAGGTGAAATTGAATAGGTCCTTAGTAAGGACTTCCCTGGTGGCTCAGATGGTAAAAGCTCTGCCTACAATGAGGGAGACCTGGGTTTGATCCCTGGGTCGGGAAGATCTCCCTGGAGGAAATGGCAACCCACTCCAATACTCTCGCCTGAAAAATCCCGTGGACAAATGGAGGAGCCTGGTATGTTTCAGTCGCAAAGAGTTGGACACAACTGAGCAACTTCACTTCATCAAAAAGGCAAAGAAAGAAAAGACTTAAAATGCTGACTCTTTCATCATTTATGCAAATATCTATCTTTCATGAAATTATAAGCCCCTCTAAAACAGAGACAGCAACTCTTTCTGGATATTATCTCTGGCACTTAGCACAGTGTCTTATATACAGTAGATGCTCTTCCACTTATGCTGAGTTGACTTGGAGTCCTTTTAGAATAAAAGGACAACATTAAGAAGTGGTAACGTAGCCAAGGATGGAAGAGAGCCACCCAGCATAATCTGGAGGGCCAAAAACCAGAGAGGCGAGTCTGAGCATACACTATCATCCTGATGCTCCCTGAAGCTCTGTGCACTCAGCTGCTCAGCCCTGAGGTGACCACCTTTGATCCAAAGAGAAAACAAGGCAAGTTTACAGAGGACTGTGCATACACACCTTTACAACTAGGAAAATTCATCAAAGCCCTTGTCTTCCTAATGGGGCTCCCATGGGGGTCATTTTCACCTAAGAACATTTTCACCTAAGAAAGAAAGCAGACATATGTTGCTCTTGTGAAGGTGGTCTTGAAGGGGAATTTCATGCCCCTTTGTATCCATATATTCAATTTGTGGGGCTGAGTACAAGTGAAGGGCTTCCCAGGTGGCGCTAGTTAAAGCACCTGCCTGCTAACGTAGATAGACATAAGGGATGCTAGTTGGATCCCCGGGTCAGGAAGATTGCCTGGAGAAGGGCATGACAGCCCACTCTAGTATTCTTGCCTGGAGAATCCCACAGACAAATGAGCCTGGCAGGCTGCAGTCCATGGGGTCGCACAGAGTTGGACATGACTGGAGCGACCTAAGTCATACAAGCCTACAAGTGAAACACGTTTTAATTAGGGGTAGAAAACAATACACATCAGATGATGGAAATAAAATGAGAAAAATAATAAAAAAAAAAGTAAATTTTCAAAGTAAGTGTTGGTTAAGAGTGAAGGGAAACTACCTAGTTAATCCAGTAATATGTGTACTGGATAATATAGCCATATATATATGCATATATTATATATATTAAATATATAATTGCATATTATATATTAAATTTATATATTATATTTTTTATCAAGAATCTCTTTTATTATCAGAAACATTACAAACATCTAATATGAACAAATTGTAACATGACAGTATTTAGTTTGAACAATTAATACATTTCAGATATAATATTATACATATTTCAATGTTATTCTCCCCAATCATCCCACCCTCTCCCGGTCCCAGAGTCCAAAAGTCTGGTCTATACATCATTGTCTCTTTTGCTGTCTCGTAAATAGGGTTATTTTTACCATCTTTCTAAATTCCATATATATTATATTAAACACGTTATATATAATATAACCATATATATTAATATAATAATATAACCAGGAAAGTACATATCAGCTGGTCACAACATTGCAAAGAATAACACAAAGGCCAGTAAAGGAACATAGGCATGGTAAACAAGAATAGAGTTAGTTTAAATATCAGTTCGAAATGTCTTCATTATTCTCAGGGACTAAAATATTCACACTAGCTACCGGGGCTCCATTCCTGGTTAGTTATCACATATGTTATGCTATGCTTAGTCGCTCAGTTGTATCCGACTCTTTGCGACCCCATGGACTGTAGCCCGCCAGGCTCCTCTGTCCATGGGATTCTCCAGGGAAGAATACTGGAGTGGGTTGCCATGCCCTGCTCCAGTGGAACTTCCCAACCCAGGGATTGAATCCAGGTCTCCCACAGTGCAGGCAGATTCTTTACTATCTGAGCCACCAGGGAAGCCACCAGGACATTACCACATAACAGGTAACATAATGTCCATATCCATGTTGAATTTCCTCTACTCTTTCTGAGTGTCTCAACCACACTCAGGGCTGTGCATAAGCTCCTCTCCAAGGAGGTTCCCATCTTTATCCATCTCACATGACTCTTCTGAGCTCCACATACACTGCCTCCTGGATATCTCCAGTTTTACTCCACAGACATTCAAATTCAACATATTCATCACTGTACCCCCCAAATCCTCTTCTTCCATATGTTAATATTAGTAAAGATCACCACCATTTACCCAAATCAGAAACCTAGAAACGATGCTTGACTTTAGCGTCTCTCAGATTCTCTCCTCATGTATCATCAGCTTTCAAGCATGAAAGAATCTTTCTCCTGTGTAACTCTTAAATCTGTCTCTTACATCTAATAAAATTGACAATGCATGTTTAATGTCTGGGCTCAAAAATGGTTCCTATCTTAGCTGGGTTACTACGTCTCCTGACCAGTCTTCTCAAAGGAAGAGCTTCCTCTCACCCCAACCCAAACATACTCCCCCACCTTACCAGAGTGACTTTCCCAAATGCAAGTACCTCTCTCCACTCACTCATTTTTAAATGCTTCAGTGTCCAATTGTTTGGGTTAAAGTCCCTCCAGCTTTTGGATTAAAGTCTTTACTCTTTTTTTTTTTCATTCAAAAAATCAACCAATGTTTATTGCATCCTTTTATTTATTTAAATTAGAGGATAAATACAACACTGTGATGGTTTTTGCCATACATCCAGATGAATTGGCCATAGGTATATATGTGTTCCATCCATCCTGAACCCCTTTCCCACCTCCTTCCCTACCCTATCCCTCCAGGTTGTCAGAGAAGCACTGGCTTTGGGTGCCCTGCTTCATACATCAAACTCCCACTGGCTATCTGTTTTACACATGGTCATGCATATGTTTCAAAGCTAGTCTCTCAAGTCATCCCACCCTCTCCTCCCACTGAGTCCAAAAGTCTGTTCTTTATGTCTGTGTCTCCTTTGCCACTCTACACATAGGATCATTGGTACCATATTTCTAGATTCCATCAGATCAGATCAGTCGCTCAGTCGTGTCCGACTCTGCGATCCCATGAACCACAGCACGCCAGGCCTCCCTGTCCATCACCAGCTCCCGGAGGTCACCCAGACTCACACCCATCAAGTCAGTGATGCCATCCAGCCGTCTCATCCTCTGTTGTCCCCTTCTCCTCCTGCCCTCAATCCCTCCCAGCATCAGAGTCTTCTCCAATGAGTCAACTCTTCGCATGAGGTGGCCAAAATACTGGAGTTTCAGCTTTTGCATCATTCCTTCTCTAGATTCCATATATATGTATTAATATATGGTATGTCTCTCTTTGTGACTTGCTTCACTGTGTAATAGGCTCCAGGTTCATCCATCTCCTTAGAACTGACTCAGATGTGTTCCTTTATATAGCTGAGTAATATATTCCATAGTGTATATGTACCACAACTTCCTTATCCATTCATCTGTTGATGGCCATCTGAGTTGCTTCCATGTCCTTTCTGTTGTAAGTAGTGCTGCAATGAACATTTGACATGAAAAGCCAAGCTGATTGCTTCTTTCTGATCTTCCCCAATCCCCATGCTCTGCCAATGCTTCAGCCTTAAAAGTGACCCTCCCTCATTGCCACCATTCATTTGCTGACATTCTACTATTGATCTAAAACATCTTGTTCAGTTTTCTCCACTGTAACTAAATCTCCCCCATCCTTTAAAAATTCAGCTGAATCATGACCTCCTTCTTTTCTAATCCCTTCCCTCTTTCCACTAAGTTACAGGGCTCTTTCTTGTGTTCATAAAGCACCCTGTGCAGGCATAGGCATAAATTTACTATACTGAATTAGGATTTCCAATTTCCTGTCCATATCCCTCATTGACTACGAGTTCCATGAGTACAGAGGATTGTTCATGTCTGTACCGCCTAGCTCTAGAACAATGCTTACTGCATTGTACATGTTCCATCAATGATTGTTTAGCATGTAAATGACAGAATGAGTTTCCAGGGATAGGACTAGTGTGCTGCTGCTGCTGCTAAGTCGCTTCAGTCGTGTCCAACTCTGTGCGACCCCATAGACGGCAGCACACCAGGCTCTGCCGTCCCTGGGATTCTCCAGGCAAGAACACTGGAGTGGGTTGCCATTTCCTTCTCCAATGCATGAAAGTGAAAAGGGAAAGTGAAGTCGCTCAGGCATGTCCAACTCTTCACGACCCCATGGACTGCAGCCTTCCAGGCTCCTCCGTCCATGGGATTTTCCAGGCAAGAGTACTAGAGTGGACTAGTTTAGTGAGAAGGAAATACACTGTCTACTTCTACATTAGAAATGATTTACTAGAAAAGATTAATAAATGAATATTTCTTATGTAACTACTTATACCCAGCATTGGATCTATTATTTAGGAGCTAATATGAGAGAGAGAGATTGAAAAAGAAGAGAGACAGAGAAATCTGTTCATAATTCATCATTTGTTTACATGTTCCAAAAGTCTTCTGTTTAAGACAAGATGGTTAGGAACAGAGCTGGCAGACAGGAGCCTCACAGGACTAGTGCTGCTCAGAACTCTAAAGCCAGCAGGAAAATTTTTTTTTAAATATAGAATGGTTCATGGATTTGCATGTCATCTTTGCACAGGGGTCATGCTAATCTTCTCTGTATCATTCCAATTTTAGTACATGTGCTGCCAAAGTGAGCACAATCATCAGGTCTTAAAGTGGAGAAGAAATATGTGGTTAAAAAAGAAATCAATCTTGGTACCAAAACAAATTTATAAAGGTCAATATACATTTGCTAAAACCGTCTGGATATATTTTCAAGATGCTATTTAAAAAGAATAAATTGGTTTTAGCCTATGATAAAATATGAAGCCATGACAACTTTTTGTTGTATGTTTTATTTTTAAAATAAATTTAATGTATTTAAGCTAAAAACAAAACTAAAAGTAATTCACCCATGTCTCCCACCCACTATCCCCTACCTCAGGCAAACACCAATCTGTTGTCTGTGTCTGTGAGCGTGGTTTCATATACATACAGTTTTTACATGTGGAATATAATAATATATTTTTATATAGAATATATATTTACATTTTTATTATATATTTAGACTCCACATTCCACATATAAGACATCATACAGATAGTATTTGTCTTTCTCTTATTTCACTTAGCGTAATGCCCATGAGGTCCATTCATGTTTTTGCAAATGGCAAGCAAATTTTTTTAAAGTATTATTGACTTAAAATATTTCAGATGTACAACAAAGTGATTCAGTTATATATATGTATGCTGCTGCTGTTGCTGCTAAGTCGTGTCAGTCGTGTCCGACTCTGTGCGGAATGGAGAATTTCCTTCTCCATTGCGTGAAATCACTGCAGATGGTGACTGCAGCCATGAAATGAAAAGACGCTTACTCCTTGGAAGGAAAGTTATGACCAACCTAGATAGCATATTCAAAAGCAGAGACATTACTTTGCCAATAAAGGTTCGCCTAGTCAAGGCTATGGTGTTTCCTGTGGTCATGTTATGGATGTGAGAGCTGGACTGTGAAGAAGGCTGAGCGCCGAAGAATTGATGCTTTTGAACTGTGGTGTTGGAGAAGACTCTTGAGAGTCCCTTGGACTGCAAGGAGATCCAACCAGTCCATTCTGAAGGAGATCAGCCCTGGGATTTCTTTGGAAGGAATGATGCTAAAGCTGAAACTCCAGTATTTTGGCCACCTCATGCGAAGAGTTGACTCATTGGAGAAGACTCTGATGCTGGGAGGGATTGAGGGCAGGAGGAGAAGGGGACGACAGAGGATGAGATGGCTGGATGGCATCACTAACTCGATGAATGTGAGTCTGAGTGACCTCTGAGAGCTGGTGATGGATAGGGAGGCCTGGCGTGCTGCAGTTCATGGGGTCGCAAAGAGTCGGACACGACTCAGCGACTGATCTGATCTGATCTGATTGCGTGAAAGTGAAAAGTGAAAGTGAAGTCTCTCAGTCGCGACCGACTCATAGCGATCCCGTGGACTGTAGCCCACCAGGCTCCTCCATCCATGGGATTCTCCAGGCAAGAGTACTGGAGTGGTGCCATTATATCAGAGAAGGCAATGGCACCCCACTCCAGTACTCTTGCCTGGAAAATCCCATGGACGGAGGAGCCTGGTGGGCTGCAGTCTATGGGGTCGCTAAGAGTCGGACACGACTGAAGTGACAGCAGCAGCAGCAGCAGCCTGTATGTATGTATGTGTATCTATACACATACACACATACACATATATGTATTTCAGATTCCTTCCCATTATTATTTATTACAAGATATTTAATATAGTTCCCTGTGCTAAACAGTAGGTCCTTGTTATTTATCTGTTTTATACATAGTAGTGTGTATCTACGGAGAAGGCAATGACACCCCACTCCAGTACTCTTGCCTGGAAAACCCCATGGATGGAGGGGCCTGGTTAGGCTGCAGTCCATGGGGTCGCTAAGAGTCGGACACGACTTCGCTTTCACTTTTCACTTTCATGCATTGGAGAAGGAATGGCAGTGTTCTTGCCTGGAAAATCCCGGGGACGGGGGAGCCTGGTGGGCTGCCGTCTATGGGTCGCACAGAGTTGGACACGACTGAAGCGACTTAACAGCAGCAGCAGCAGCAGCAGTGTGTATCTACAATCCCAAATTCCTAGTTTATCCTCTATTCCCTTTCCTCTTTGGTAATCTCAAATTTGTTTTTCATGTTGATGAGTCTATTTATGTTTTGTAAATAAATTCATTTGTATTACGTTTTTAGAGTCCATATACAACTGCCATCACATGATATTTGTCTGGCAACCAATTTTTTAAAGGAAAATAGAAGACAAACTAAAATGTTGCTGTTTTGTCAAAAGAGCATATCATATATGTGTTGAAACCAGTATGAGTTCTAAAACATTTTCAGAGTCTACAATGCAGAATTAAAATTTCTTGTTCCAGTTAGAACTATTAAAATAAGGCAGTTCCCCCTATTGTCCCCAGAATCTCTTGCAGCGCCCCCTGTTGGTTTGGAAGTCTATCTGATAGGCCCCTATGCTTATATGCTGTCTTTGGTACAGAAATACTTTGTTCAGGCTGCCTTGTCCAATGGCACCCTCTAATTCAGATCTCAGACACAACATTAAAACTTACCAGTTCTGTATTCCAATGCCTTAGGCTGTTTCAGTAGTGTAATCTGAAAGAAGTTGCAGCTGACGGCCCTGAACAAAAATCCAGCGGACTTCAAATCACAATATGTAAGGAGCAGCTCCCTCTACCCTTTAACTTAGATTAAGCAAGCATTGTTCTTTCATTTTTTTATTACAGCCATTCTCATCTAACCAAACTTGTTCTCAGTTCAGCCACACAGGCATTACTTATGAACACATTCATTCTATGCCCACTATGTTCCTAGACATTCTACCTAACTCGGGTTAACCATGTACTCACAAGACTCTTTCTGTTTGATCAGATTTTGGTGAACCCAGCAGTGATAGGCAAAGAATGAGACGGTCTTAAAGCTCAGCCAACTGAGTCTGACTAACCGTGTGTTCCTCAAACTTCATGATGGTTATATGCATCTGTACAAAATTACTACTTTCCAACTTTTCAGTCTTTGGCTCTTTTATCTCTCAAATATATCAAATAACTGGAGATTATGAATGCCACATGGTATTAACAAACTGTTCTTGTTAATATCAAGAATGGTAGCATCCTTTTACTTTCTAAGAATAGTGAATGTTTGTTATTCTTGTTTTGTTTTTGTCCTGTCCTTAAAGTGAACAGAAGTATTTCCTATCACTTTTCTTTCTGATCACTTAACTTTCCAAGAAATTGTAAGGAAGCTACTATTCTAATACACTGGGAAAAATTGTTTTTGTTTTGTAAGTTGACTAAAAAAAAAAACTCTGAATATTTCTTTTTTTAATTTTTCTAGAATCATCCGTGGAAATTGGCAACACAAGAAAAATCATTTGCCTAAGGAAATGGAATATCCAAACTATGTGAAATTTTAACATTCAAGGTACTTTCCAAGTATCTCAGGTCCACAGGGTTTGCAGCTCATATATTCCACTGGCAAACTTTGGAAGAAAAATAGAATTACACACACTAAATGAGAGAATTTTTTAAGTAAAAATAAAGGAAGATCCCATAAAAAGTTCTCAGTTTTCTACCTAGAATTTTTAAAAAACATTGTCTACATTTTTGTGTGTTCATTTTTTCTACGTATGGTTTGAACAGTTGGTCTCATTTTCAGTTTTACTTAAATGCTTAGTATATTTATATGGAACACATTTCATTACCCATAAAGAAACCCAACAAATATTTATCAAATTGAATTAAATGGGCTTATATTATAATATTCCTATTGAGGAATACACCTGACTTATCTCAGGCTACTGGAAGAGGAAATGGCAACCCACTCCAGTGCTCTTGACTGGGAAATCCTATGGACAGAGAAATTGGCTACTGTCCACAGGGTTGCAAAAAGTCCAATACTATTGAACAACTGAGCACGCAAGCATCTTAGACCAACTCATCTATGTCAATCTTTTACTATAAGTAGATAGATACTTCGTATTATTTTTTAAAAAAAGTTTTAAAAGTAAATTTTTCTATGTTTTCTCCATTCTTTTTTTTTCCTTTTCTATCAGAAAATAAAGGAGAGAAAGAGACTTGAAATAAAGGTGGAAATATGTGAAAGGAAAGTTAGATAAAAACTGATAAAAATGAATTTCTAAGAATCTACATTATCTTCAGCATGACCTGTATTTTTATAATTTAAAAAAGAGTAGTAGGTTTATCCTTTATATTGGTTGGCCCCTTCTCTAAAACTTGTGTCTTTCTGAAGTTGTGAGCAGCATCTAGATCACAATGCTAAAATCTATATAAGTTCTAGCTGTGCTGCAGCCAGTCAGCACTGCCCCCTCAGTCTTCGATAAGCAACAACTTCTCAGCAAATATAGCGACTGCACAATTTTGGATGCTTCCAGAGTCCCCATGGGCAAGCAGCTGCAGGGTAGTCCAAGTAGAAGAGTCAATCTCTCTGAAACCATAGGGGAAAAAGGGTGCTGATAACGGTTTGCATTCGTGAGAACACCTTTCCTGTCCAATTTCTTAGCTTATCTTAGTCTTTTTATATATTCTTCACAAAATGTACTTATGTATCACATTGTTGTATTGCAAGAAAAAAACACCACTATTCAAAATGATCTGGTTGAATACTGAGGGGAAAGTACTAGTGATCCAGTTTAAAAAGAAAGAAAGAAAGACAATCACTCAATTAACACAGTGGTAAAGAATCTGCCTGCAATGCAGGAGACTCAGGTTCAATCCCTGGGTCAGGAAGATCCCCTGGAGAAGGAAACAGCAACCCACTCCAGTATTCTTGCCTGGAGAATTCTGTGGACAGCAGAGACTAGCAGGCTATCCTTCACGCAGTGGCAAAAGAGTTGGACACAACTGAGCGACTAACACTTTAACTTTCAGCTGATAGACATTGATGTGCAGCAGAAATCAACACATTGTAAAGCAATTATCCTGCAATTAAAAATAATTTTAAAAATTAAATAAATAAATAAACATTCGCTTATTCAACAAATAGTTCATGAGTGCAAGTGCTTGACTCTGTGCTGAGCATGCAGTTTTGAACAAGACAGAGAAAGCTTAGGATCTAAGGGGTGCATAGGTGATCAAATAAGCAATTTAACAATCAAGTGTGGCAAGATATTACAAACTAAGCTTTAAAAAAGTGGAAAGGAAAGCAAAGAGACAAACAATATTATCATGAAAGATGATGCAAAGGAAAGAACTTCTCTTGATATTTTCAAAATTGGTTTAAGTGAGAAAGGGGACAAGAATTTTAGAAACAAGCCTTCTAACTTTGATCTAGTTTTCTGTCTACTATAAATAACCCCTGTCATCGGGCAACCATAAACTTCCTACTGTACTTGAATATCTGTTCTCTGCAACACTAACAGGTGATACAGCAACAATATGTAAATTAAGCAAGAGAAATGGAGTACAAAGGCTATATTTGAAATTCTACGTGCAGAGCTAGTCTCCTGGTGACCTTACTGTAGAAAAGCAAACATTTCTGCCTCAGAGAGGAGCCATGCACATACCAAAATCATCCATGCTACTCCATCTAATCTTTTTTGATCTGAAAGAAAACCCTCAAAGGGAGACAGAGTCTACAGTAAATGTTGCATCAGAAAGTCAAAATGGCACATTGAACAGGAACATCAAAGGCTGTAATGTTGTGTAAAGATAACCTCCCTCACATATTTTTGATTGCGCAAAACGATGACTGTGAAATGTGTTTATTCTTTAATAAACTCACTTCATGGGCTATTGTATGCAGCAGGCCAATGCTGTTTCTTTTCATTAATTTGCTTTTTGGGGGCCCAAAAAGCTCCAGATTATATTTGTGTTTTCTGTTTCATATCACTTCTACGTTTGGAGGGACTTCCCTAATAGTCCAGTGGTTAACACTCTGGGCTCAATACAGGGGGCGCGGGTTCCAGCGCTGGGTGGAGAACTAAGATCCCATGTGCCTCTGGGCATAATCAAAAAGTAAAAACAAAAAAACAAACAAAAAAAAGGCCCACCATAATGGTCAACGAATCAAGTAGGCATAGAAGAATAAAACAGGCTTTGTGGTTAGAAAGACATGACTTTAAAGCCGAGTTCTACTACTTATTACTGGAGATCCTGAGCCACGAAGCTTTGGTTTCCTAATTCACAACATGGAGTCGAAAAAAGAGGGCATTTGCCATCTGCCTCTACGTGCGTGCTGCTGCAGCTACTGACTTTCAACACTGCCTGAGGGGAATTCAGGTTGGAAAGTGAAGCCCGCTGTGCTCCAGGGAAACTGAGGGAACAGGTCTTTAGATAGTTAAATATGCTCAGGAACTGATTTCATGATTCCAATCTTTGCATCTCTTCAAATTTTAGAAAAGCATTAAATCCCTTCATGGTGACATCAGCTCCTTGTGCCTAGTAGAAAATCTTTTGCAAAGTAAGCACTGACTGTACTGAACTCCCCCTCCCCACCCTTCACCAAAACCTTCCCCAACTGTCCCTTTGGAGCAGTCTCTCAGAGCCATCTGAGGTGCTGTCTCCAAGGGTGCAAATAAAATTTCCCCCAAATAAGACTTAAAAACTCACAACTCGCATTGTGCATCTCTTTGGTCCACAGTTATCAGTGGATAACTGGATTTCATAATCTAAGAGCTCAGATTGCTTTTTGCTTTCAGCTGAGCTGAGTAAACCCTTTAATGTTTTCTTCAAATCACTTTAAAAGGTCTCTCTAAGTTCTTTATAGATATCACGTAAGATAATAAATGTAAATTTGGGTTTTATCAAACTATGACAAAGCAAAAAATAAAATAGCTACAATTTTCCAGAAAAAGAAAACCACTCAAATGGCCAAAGTTAGAGTCACTCAGTCATGTCCAACTCTTTGCAACCCCATGGACTATACAGTTCATGGAATTCTCCAGGCCAGAATACTGGAGTGGGTAGTCCTTCCCTTCTCCAGGGGATCTTCCCAACCAAGGGACTGAACCCAGGTCTCCTGCATTGGCATTGCAGGCAAATTCTTTGCCAGCTGGGCCACTAGGAGAGCCCAAAATGGCCAAGGGGCTCAACAAGTAATCAATCAATCATTCTAATACTCAGAAATTGTCTCTTTCATCAGGGACTGAGTTAGCCCATGATATGAATGGGTTTTATCAGGCCCCTGCACAGGAAACAAACTAAATGAGAAGCAGTCTGAATTTGGCAGCAGAGGGAGGCTCTGGTTAATCCCACAATTTCCTGACAAGACATGAAAGAGGTATACAGATAATATGACTGGCATTTAACTAGGCAACCTAGAATGTATTCCTAGAGATGAGTTTTGACCTTAAAAAAGAAAGCAACTTAAGGAATTATAACCTATAAATTTTTGTAAACCAATGAAGCTGCCATTATGGTTAACTCCATGGTCATTAAGACCAGTTCAAAATTCAAATAAAAAATTGTTTTGTCCCATCAGGGTGACATTTCAATCATCATCAAAAATCCAGGTATTTATTCTGTTTATTCAAGGAGATCCAACCAGTCGATTCTAAAGGAAATCAGCCCTGAATATTCTTTGAAGGGACTGATACTGAAGCTGAAACTCCAATACTTTGGCCACCTAATGCGAAGAATTGACTCATTGGAAAAGCCCCTGATGCTGGAAAAGATTGAAGGCAGGAGGAGAAGGGGATGACAGAGGATGAGATGGTTGGATGGCATCACCGACGCAATGGACATGAGTTTGAGTAAGCTCCAGGAGTTGGTGACGGGCAGGGTAGCCTGGCCTGCTGCAGTCCATGGGGTCGCAAAGAGTCGGACATCACTGAGTGACCGAACTGTATTCTATTTATCAATTTTGCCCAGTAGATGTAATTTTCAGTGAATTTTGGCTATTTTGAGAAATCAAAGTCACTGTAAAAAGGAATAAGATGAGATTTCACTGGAAATATGTGAAATACAGTATTCTGAAAGAAATCTCTTAAGAAAAGTTAGAAACTCATTCAATGCTAATGAGATGATTGAATATCTTTGAGAGAACAACTCTTGTTCATATAAGCTCTAGGGTATTTGCATTTTTTTTTAACTTCTACCTCTGTTTATTGCTACCAACCCATCTCCTTCTAGCCCTTCATGAGTACGTGCTCAATTGTGTGACCCCCATGGACTACATCCCACCAGGCTCTTCTGTCCATATAATTTTTCAGGCAGGAGAACTGGAGTGTTGTATTTTTTTAAATTATAAAGCTGTCAGATGAACTTTGCTCCTGATGTTAACCTCCACCTCCTTCCTATACCTATAGATGAAAAGACATTTTAATCTGTTGTAAATGAGTCCCTTTCCACTCTGTTCCAGGCTGACTCTTCATCAGCATCCTGGTTATCCTGTAGTTTTCCGTGGCTGTAGAGCCAAGGCAGCTTTCTGAGGGAGCAGCAGGCAGCTGGGGAGCAGAGGTAGCCATCTGCGAAAGCTTTTCTGTCTGGGGGAACGTCTATTTACTGTCAGTCGAGTTGGGAGTCGAGTTGGGAGTGAAGCACAACATACATCAGTGCGGTGACAATGTTATTCATATAATATTCAATAAGTTTATGTAATTGGACCACGTTTCACTAGGACTTGTTGCAATAAAACCACAGACATTTCTCAAAAAGCAGTGCAACCAGCTGGAGGATACAGACAGTTCATTTAACATTGGTGAATACACAGCCACAGGCGCTAGAAGCCAGAACAAAAATAAGCATAAGCAGTGAAAAGCGCAGCAGCCAAAAATGGGGCTAAGTGGGCAACAACAAAACAGGAAATCTAGTAAAAGCTCGCGTTGCTTTTCAGGCATTCAATTCACAGAGGTCCACTGAGCCATCATCATTGCAAAACAAATGTGCTGCTCCCTTTCATTGCTTTTTAATTAATTGCCTGTATCTTCCAGTAGGTTTTTGTTTTTCAAAAAATGTGTCTTGAATGAAAAGGCCAGTTCTCACGATGTTCTTTCTCCACCACAGTATTCGACACGTTTTATACTCTAGCTCTTATATTTTTTAGGTTGTCTTTGCCAAGTGTCAGAATATGATAGAATGGAAACAGAAGTGTACCTTAAATAAAAAAAGACGTAGGTATGAATCTTGCTCTCCCACCCCACAGTATAATTTGGGTATGGTAACTAATAATTCCAAACTGAGTTCCTCAAATCAAATGTGAGGATATACAGGCAAAAGTATACCAGAAATAACCAATTTGAAGATCCAATAGGGGAAAAATATATCAAAATTTTAAATAATCATTAATTATCAGAAACGCTGCTGCTACTGCTGCTAAGTCTCTTCAGTCGTGTCCGACTCTGTGCGACCCCATAGATGGAAGCCCACCAGGCTCCCCCATCCCTGGGATTCTCCAAGCAAGAACACTGGAGTGGGTTGCCATTTCCTTCTCCAGTGCATAAAAGTGAAAAGTGAAAGGGAAGTCGCTCAGTTGTGTCTGACACTTAGCGACCCCATGGATTACAGCCTACCAGGCTCCTCCATCCATGGGATTTTCCAGGCAAGAGTACTAGAGTGGGGTGCCATTGCCTTCTCCGAATTATCAGAAATAATCCAATTCAAAATATGTGAGATTCAAAAAATCTATTGAGAAATATGAAAGATGATATAAAAAATAAGAGAATATGCTTTTCTTCTGGTTGAAAATGAAAAAGTGAAAGCGTTAGTGGCTCAGTTGTGTCCGACTCTTTGTGATCCCATGAACCATATCCCACCAGGCTCCTCCATCCATGGAATTCTCCAGGCCAGAACACTGGAGTGGGTTGCCACTTCCTTCTCCAGGACATCTTCCCAACTCAGGGATCCACCCTGGGTCTCCCACATTGCAGGCTCTTTACCCTCTGAGCCACCAGGGAAGCCCTCTTTCTTCTGTTTGGGAATATCAATTCTTTGTAAATTATTTTATGATTCAGCAAAATTCTAAAAAACTCTCAATGAATTTTCAAGAGAATTTTTAAAAATGACATTAAAGTTCATCTAAAGAATAAACAAGAAAAATAGGTAAGAAACTTTTGAGAAAAAAAAGAGTTGATGTGAAATTTACCCTACCAGTTCTGATAAAAAGCCAAAAAATTTTTTTGAAAAGCTAGAATCACTAAAATAATACTGTATCAATACAAACATGAAAAATGTTACGCTATAAGGCTGTGTAGTGAGAATCTGAATGACTTTAATATTATTCTTTTGCTTTTTTACCCTTAAAATATTTTTCAAATATAACTTAAAAGAGCCAGTGGATGAGGTGGCTGAGTGGTTAAGACAATTGACTGCCAAAAGAACTAATAAAAATATTGTTACAACTTAAAGAAGAAATGGATTAACGTAAATACTTCATATAAATCTTTGTATATGTTAAAATTTAATATGTGATGGAGCAAGCAAGAATAATGGAAAGCGAATGAAATATTCAAATTACGTCACTGAGAAAACTATGTACATAGAAACAGCTATTTAGATTCCTCACACCATACACCGAAATACATTTTCAGTTGCTTTCAGAAATCTACAAACCATAAAGGGATTTAAAAATACAAGAAAATGTAAAAGAATATCTTATTTCTGAAGGAAGAAATGTTTCCCATGAAACTAATGGGACTTGGAAACTAATGGGAGCTTAGGAAATATCAACAAATTTTAAATACAGGCAAACCTTGTTTTATTGCCCTTCATTTTTGTTGCATTTCACAGATATTGCATCTTTTATAAAGTGAAGGTTTGAGGCAACCCTGCATCAGGCAAGTCTATCAGTGTCATTTTTCAAACAGCACTTGTTCACTTCAAGTTCCTGTGTCACAATTTGGTGATTCTCCCAATATTTCAAACTTTTTCATCATTATTATATTTGTTGTGATGATTTGTGATGATTTGGGGATGCCATACCCACATAATACAGAAAACTTGATCTATAAATGTACATGTTCTGACTGTTTCACCAACCAGCCATTCCCCAATCACTCTCCTTCTCCCTGGGCTTCCCTATTCCCTAAGACACAAAAATATTGAAACTAGAATAATTATAACCCTACAATGACTTCCAAGTGTTCAGGTGAAAGGAAGACTCACTTATCTCTCACTTCAAATCAAAAGCTAGAAAACATTTAAAGTTAATGAGGAAGGCATATCCAAAGCTGAAATAGGCCAAAGCTGGGACTCACGTGCCAAAGAGTTAGCCAAGTTGAAAATGCAACAGAAAAGTTCTCAAAGGAAATTAAAAGTGCTACTCCAGTGAACACATGAATGAAACAGTCTTATTGCTGATATGGAGAAAGTATTAGTGGTATTGATAGAAGATCACACCAGCCACAGGAGATTGGAATAAACTGACTCCAAACCTCATGGGTAACTTTAATGGATTCAGGACTTCATTGGAGGAGGTAATTGCAGATGTGGTAGAAATAGCAAGAGCCTGAAGACGTGACTGAACTGCTGCAATTCCCATGATGATAATTCCCATGTTAAAACTTTCACAGATGAGAAGTTGCTTCTTAGGAAGGAGCAAATAAAGTGGTTTCTTGAGATGAAAAGTACTGGCAAAGATGCTGTGAAGACTGTTAAAATGACAGCAGAAAATTTAGAGTATTACAGAAAATTAGTTGATAAAGCAACACCCCTGACTCCAATTTTGAATGAAGTCCTATTGTGGGTAAATACTATCAAACAGGATTGCATGCTCAAGAAATCATTCATGAAAGGAAGAGTCAATCAACATGGCAAACATCATTGTCCTCTTATTTTAGGAAATTGCCACAGCCATCCCAACCTTCAGCAACCACCACCCTAATCAGTCAGCAGCTGTCAACATCAAGGCAGATCCTCCACCAGCAAAAATGTTACAACTTGCTGAAGTTTCAGATGATAGTTTGCATTTTTAGTAATAAAGTACTTTTTATTTAAGGTTCAGTTCAGTTCAGTTGCTCAGTCATGTCCGACTCTTTGTAACCCCATGGACCCTATGGACTTTATTTAAGGTATATACATTGCATTTTTAGACATAATGCTACTGCACATTTAATAAACTACAGTATAGTGTAAACATAACTTTTACTTGTACTGGGAAGCCAAAAAATTCATGTGACTCACTTCATTGTGGTATTTGCTTCACTGCTGTGTCTGGAAATAAATCCACAATATCTCTGAGGTATATCTTACTTTTTTGTTTGAAATTTTAATTTCTCAAAAGTAAGGTTAAAAGACATAGAGCATATTAGGAAAACACATGCCATAAAGTTATACAGGAGAATTCTCAATGTGTGAAGCATTCATGGAAACTGAATAATGAAAACATTTTCCAAGAATCAACAGTAATGTGAGAAATATTGTTGAAGTAATATTAAATAATATTGATTCCACAAAATAATTACTCAGCAGTAATACCTGCTGAGGTAGCTCTAACACCGTGGCAGCCTAATAAAGTGAAACCAATCTAAGCCAGAGCTGATTCCTGTAAATGCCTCAAGGTTAAGAAGTTGAAAATCAAGCACAACCAATCACAAACAGCCAAGGAGGTTTTCCCAAAAAAGTAACTGCTTAAGCTATGGCCAATCAAACAATCCCTTTGCTTGTCTTCACATCCTTAGCTCCTGCTGGTGAAGCACTTCAAACCATATCCAGTTTGGCACTGTCCTATTCAAGTTGATGCTTGCTCAAATAAACTCTTTAAAAGTATAATGTGCCTCAGTTTATCTTTTAATAATACAAATAGCCAATTTATGGAAAAGAAATGAGAAAAATTATTCCACATCACTAGTCATTTTAAAAGTCCAAGTTGAAATAAAAATAAGATTTATTTTCACATATTTGAATAGCAAAATTATTTTTTAATCTTAATTATCTTGGTAAGGCAACAGGAAAACATACATTATCCTACAAGTTTGTGGGCAAATAAATTAGTACAACTTTCCAGAAGCAATTTATCAATTTTAAGAGGCTCATTCTCTTGCTCAAGTAAGAGCTAGTTCTAATGATCCATTCAAAAGAAATGGGCAGAAATGTGGTCAAATACTTACATAAACGGGGAAGGCAATGGCACCCCACCCCCGTACTCTTGCCTGGAAAATCCCATGGACAGAGGTCCCTGGTGGGCCGCTGTCCATGGGGTCGCTAAGAGTCAGACCCGACTGAGCAACTTCACTTTCACTTTTCACTTTCATGCATTGGAGAAGGAAATGGCAACCCACTCCAGTGTTCTTGCCTGGAGAATCCCAGGGACGGGGGAGCCTGGTGGGCTGCTGTCTATGGGGTCACACAGAGTCGGACACGACTGAAGCGACTTAGCAGCAGTAGCAGCACTTACATAAAATGTTGTTTATTGTAGTATTAGCTATCATAGCAAAAGTTGCCCAAAATTGAGAAAATGACTAATTAAATTATAGTAGATGCATACTGGAATACTAGTCATTATTTAAAACTATAATCATAGATGTGCATCTTTTGACAAATAGTGATAGTCACAACATATTATTTAGAAAAAGTAAGCAAATACGAATAAAAATAAAGTATATAATCTCAGCCATATAATTATACTGACACAGAGAATTGACTGCTCTATGCCACCCTAAAATATTAACCATGCTTATCTCTTGGTTGATAGAGTATAGGTTAGAATGCAAATTTCATTCCTGGATAAAGACCCCAAACTGACGATAAACAGTTTTGTCTGATACAGTAGCTTCACAGTTCAGGGATGTGCGCTCCTTCTATTTTCTTTGTTTAATATCCCTACAATCGCTCACATCTTCTTAATGTGAATGAAGAGTGTTGCCTTCATTCACATCAAAAAATGCTCAGCCAAACATTCACAATCCAGATAGCAGGAAGGAAGGAAGACAAATCATAATAGCTACACTTCTTCTCTTTAAGGGTACAGCTCAATATCTCCATAATAACATCCACTCACATCCCCTTATTCAGAGCTTAAAGACATGACCACATGCAGGTATAAGTGAGGCTGAAGAATGAAGTCATAAATTGGATGGGTTTATGATTAACCAAAAAGTCTATTACTGTGTAAAAAGGAATAACAGGATATTAGGAGACAATTTCTGCTACAGTCCACTTTTGGCCACCTCAAGACCATGTGCTCTTTTCTTCACATACGTAGAACACATTCACCCATTCCTCAAAAATAACAACCCCCAAATTTTATCTAGTTGTGAAATGCAGCATAAAGTCTAGGAATTCTGGGAGATTCAGTATTCTCCATCAGGTTGGGATTCCACAAAATAAAAGACAAGCTATCTTCCTCCTCCACTTAACACACATTTATATACAATAGTTGAATAGAAACAGGGCAACTGCATTAAAAATTCCCATTCATACAGTTGCTCCAAATAAAATAAAACTTAATAAAACATGTATACAACCTGTACGCTGAAAATTAAAATGCTCATGACAAATATCAAAGGAGACATTTAAATGGGCCGATGGACTATATTCTTTGATTGAAAGATTCAACGTAATAGATGTCCATTCACTCCAAACTGATTTGTAAGCTTAACGCACCTATCAAAATCTCAGCATGAGAATTTTGTCTATGTTTTTGTAGACAACAAGTAAGCAAATTTACTTGTTCTAAAATTTGTATTAGACATGGAAAGCACAGGTGCTAGAATAGCTAATACAGTCTTGAATAATAAGAATAAAATAAGAGGAATCACTCTATCCACATAGCTTATACTACTGCTAAGTCACTTCAGTCGTGTCCGACTCTGTATGACCTCATAGACGGCAGCCCACTAGGCTCTCCCATCCCTGCTATTCTCCAGGCAAGAACACTGGAGTGGGTTGCCATTTAGCCGACTGTGTAGATCACAATAAACTATGGAAAATTCTGAAAGAGATGGGAATACCAGACCACCTGATCTGCCTCTTGAGAAATCTGTATGCAGGTCAGGAAGCAACAGTTAGAACTGGTCATGGAACAACAGACTGGTTCCAAATAGGAAAAGGAGTACGTCAAGGCTGTATATTGTCACCATGTTTATTTAACTTATATGCAGAGTACATCATGAGAAATGCTGGACTGGAAGAAACACAAGTTGGAATCAAGATTGCTGGGAGAAATATCAATAACCTCAGATATGCAGATGACACCACTCTTACGGCAGAAAGTGAAGAGGGGCTAAAAAGCCTCTTGATGAAAGTGAAAGTGGAGAGTGAAAAGGTTGGCTTAAAGCTCAACATTCAGAAAACGAAGATCATGGCATCTGGTTCCATCACTACATGGGAAATAGATGGAGAAACAGTGGAAACAGTGTCGGAATTTATTTTTCTGGGCTCCAAAATCACTGCAGATGGTGACTGCAGCCATGAAATGAAAAGACGCTTACTCCTTGGAAGGAAAGTTATGACCAACTTAGATAGCATATTCAAAAACAGAGACATTACTATGCCAACAAAGGTTCGCCTAGTCAAGGCTATGGTCTTTCCTGTGGTCATGTATGGATGTGAGAGCTGGACTGTGAAGAAGGCTGAGTGCCGAAGAATTGATGCTTTTGAACTGTGGTGTTGGAGAAGACTCTTGCAAGTCCCTTGGACTGCATGGAGATCCAACCAGTCCATTCTGAAGGAGATCAGCCCTGGGATTTCTTTGGAAGGAATGATGCTAAAGCTGAAACTCCAGTATTTTGGCCACCTCATGCAAAGAGTTGACTCATTGGAGAAGACTCTGATGCTGGGAGGGATTGTGGGCAGGAGGAGAAGGGGACGACAGAGGATGAGATGGCTGGATGGCATCACTGACTCGATGGATATGAGTCTGAGTGACCTCCGGGAGTTGGTGATGGACAGGGAGGCCTGGCGTGCTATGATTCATGGGGTCGCAAAGAGTCAGACACAACTGAGCAACTGATCTGATCTGATAAGCTTATAATATAGCTGTACAGTCAAGGCAGTTTGGTATTGGGAGAGAGATAGACACATAGACCAAAATAAAATAATAGAGAAATTGTAAATCAGATCAGATCAGATCAGTCGCAGTGGAAATGAGAAATAGATTTAAGGGCCTAGATCTGATAGATAGAGTGCCTGATGAACTATGGAATGAGGTTCGTGACATTGTACAGGAGACAGGGATCAAGACCATCCCCATGGAAATTGTAAATAGACCCATGCAGATATTCTCAACTTGTTTTTGACAAAGATGCATAAGCAATTCATTGGAAGAAGGGTGGCCTTTTAACAAATGGTGCTAGCACAATTGGACATCCATAGGTGAAGGAAAAGAAAGAACTCAACCTAAATCTTACACATTATGCAAAAATTAACTCAAAGCCAACACCAGATTAAATGTATAATATAAAATTATAAAACTTTAGAAAAAAAAACACAGGCTAACCTCTTCAAGATCTAGGTCCAAGGCAAAGTATTCTTAAACTTAACACCAAGGCAAATTTGTGTTAGACTTCATTAATATTGAAACCTTTTCTCTGGGGAAGTCCCTGTTAACAGGATAAAAAGACAAGCTGAAAACTAGGGAAAAAATATTTGCAAAACACAAACTCTATGAATAACTGGTATCTAGAATATACAATGAACTCTCAAAACTCAAAACAAAAAAATAACAAACAATCCAATCAAAAAATGAGCAAAAGACAAGAACAAACTGTTCATAGAAGAGAAAATATTTATGGGAAAGAAACACATGAAAAGAAGTTCAACATCATTAACCATTACTAAGTCACTTCAGTCATGTCCGACTCTGTGCGACCCCACAGACGGCAGCCCACCAGGCTCCCCTGTCCCTAGGATTCTCCAGGCAAGAACACTGGAGTGGGTTGCCATTTCCTTCTCCAATGCATGAAAGTGAAAAGTAAAAGTGAAGTTGCTCAGTCGTGTCCAACTCCTAGTGACCCCATGGACTGCAGCCTACCAGGCTCCTCCATCCATGGGATTTTCCTGGCAAGAGTACTGGAGTGAGGTGCCATTGCCTTATCCGCATTAACCATTAAGGAAGTGCAAATTAAAACCACAATGAGGTTTCATTACTATGATATTTTGATTTATAGGAAAAATACATATTTAATCTTCATTCACAGTTCCTAGCTCACAACTTGGGAAACCTTTGAAATCTCCCCAGTGATCAGAACAATGGGATAATAGTTGGTCTCTTGTCCTTAGTTCCCCATCCAAAGGTGGAGGCCGGGTTTCAGGAGAATCAACCTTGTAATTAGAAAAATCACAAGATGGCACTTTCAGTCCCACCCATGATTCCCTGAAGGGCTGGAGGATGAATAAATTGCATTGACTCATGATTTGTTCAATCATGACTACGTAACAAAGCCTCCATAAAAACCCAAAAGGACAGTTTTTTGGCCCTTTTTGGAGAACTTCCATACTTGGGAACAGAACTCTTTTGAACACCATCTGCTCCATGAGGTCAGACTCTCCTTAGTTTGAAACCTTGCCCTGTGAATCATTTCATCTGCACTGGTTCCTACCCTTTAATATCTTTTAAAAAACACTCAGTAATCTAGAGAGTAAATAGGTTTTCCAGGGTTCTATGAGCTATTCTAGCAAATTAATTGAACCCAAAAAGAAGGTTGTGGGAACCTCTGATTTATAGCAAGAAACAGAGGTAACAACCTGGACCTGCGGCTGACGTCTGAAAAGGAGGATGACCTTGTGTGTGTGTGTGTGTGCACATGTGTGTGTGCACGTGTGTGTGTGTGTGTGTGTGTGTACTCAGTCTTGTCTGACTCTCTGCAATCCCATGGACTGTGGCTTACCAGGCTCCTCTGTTCATGGAATTTTCCAGGCAAGAACACTGTAGTAGGTTGCCATTTCCTTCTCCAATACAGGAAAGTGAAAAGTGCAAAGTGAAAAAGACGCACAGTGAGAAAACGTCTGACTCTTCGAGACCCCATGGACTGCAGCCTACCAGACTCCTCAGTCCGTGGGATTTTCCAGGCCAGAGTACTGGAGTGGGGTGCCATTGCCTTCTCCTACAATAGACTTTCACAATTTAAAAAAGACTACTAATCACAAAACAACATAGGTGGACTTCAAAGACATTGTTAAGTTCCTGAAGTCACACATTTCTTTCTATGAAATGGAAACCAGATTCCATTTACACGAAATCCAGATAAAAAATTAATCTACAGAAGTGGATGCAGAGATGGGAGCAGAAAGGGGCATGTGTGAATTTTCTGGAATGATTACAATTATATATTTTTTTCAATAGTGGTTATCAAATTCTATGCAATTGTCAGAACTTATCTGAACCAGACATTTACAATCCCTATCATGCTATTTATATCACATTAATCATAAATCCATTGGCTTAAGCTTAACTGATGGTGAGGTTAGATCGAGAGCCAATCTCTGTAGGACTTCACTCTGGCATCTCCATGGTCTCGCATCTCCACGGTCTCGCACTGTGCCTTTCTCAGCCTCCAGCTAGATTCAGACAACTCCTTATTCATCTCACAGTCCTTGAGTTATTCATTCAATCAGTAGACATTTCTTAAATCCCTACCATGTGCCAGGCACATTCGGTAGGCACACTCTTTCTTTCAACATCTCAAAATTAGTGGAATCTGGAAAGAGGCTGTTCCTTTTATTGTAATTAGTAACTAACTAGACACATGCCATTAAATATACTATCACCTTCTGTAACATATGCAATGGCCAGGCACACTCATAAGCCCAGTGGGCTGCTTAAGAGAAACGGAAATTACCCCACAGGACTCCAGAGCACAAGAGTGTCAAAGATACCAGGTCTTGCCCTAGAAAGACAGAGGCAGTTTCCAAAGCTTCTTTGTGTCTTCTCACTCTCTCCTCTTTCTATTTTCCTTTGTTTTCTCTTGCGTTTTCATCCTTTCCAAAACAACTCTGCTTGAGCCTCTCATATCCTGCCTTGTATTTAAAATAACTTGAACATCATAAAATAAAGTCATATTTAAAGTAGTAAATGTCCTTTACAGGGTCTTACTCCTCTAAAATGAGGCACTGATAGATGAACATTTTCATAATAAATAAAACCACATAGGGATGACCCCAACATGAAGAGAAAGTAAGTCTAATAGTCACTCAGTCATGTCCAACTCTTTGTGATCCCATGGACTGTATGTAGCCTGCCAGGCTCCTGTTTCCATTGGAGTCTCCAGGCAAGAATACTGGAGTAGGTTGCCATTGCCTTCTCCAGGGGATCTTCTCGACCCAGGGATCAAACCCTCCTCTCCTACGTTGCCGGCAGATTCTTTACCATCTGAGGCACAGGGAAGCCCATAAAGCAAGCATAAAATACAATTATTTTTCTCAAAAAAAGACAAAAAACATTTTTTTAAGAGAAGACAAATCAGGGTAAGTACCAATGAGGAGAAATGGTGAGCTTCTATCAAAGCTTAAAATCGTGAAGCGAAAAAGAGTAAAACTTTTAATATCATTGTAAACAATAAGTCATAGGTTGGAACTGTAGCAAGAGTGATCCATTCCCCATGTATAGAATAATTATGCTTTTTAAAAGCAGAGGTAATATTTAACAACAAAAACTGCCAATGAAAAATATGAGCCTATTACTATCAGTAATTTCAAAGGGCAGATTTGAAATCACATATATGAGGTACCATTTCACGCCAATCAGAATGGCTACTATCCAAAAGTCCACAAGCAATAAATGCTGGAGAGGGTGCGGAGAGAAGGGAACCCTCTTACACTGTTGGTGGGAATGCAAACTAGTACAGCCACTATGGAGAACAGTATGGAGATTCCTCAAAAAACTGTGAATAGAACTGCCTTATGATCCAGCAATCCCACTGCTGGGCATATACACTGAGAAAACCAGAATTGAAACAGACACCTGTACCCCAGTGTTCATAGCAGCACTGTTTACAATAGCCAGAACGTGGAAGCAACCTAGATGTCCATCCACAGATGAATGGATAAGCAAGCTGTGGTACATATACACAATGGAGTATTACTCAGCCATTAAAAAGAATACATTTGAATCAGTTCTAAGGAGATGGATGGAACTGGAGCCTATTATACAGAGTGAAGTAAGCCAGAAACAAAAACACAAATACAGTATAAGGCAATGGCACCCCACCTCAGTACTTTTGCATGGAAAATCCCATGGACAGAGGAGCCTGGTAGGCTCCAGTCCATGGGGTCGCTGAGAGTCGGACACGACTGAGCGACTTCACTTTCACTTTTCACTTTCATGCATTGGAGAAGGAAATGGCAACCCACTCCAGTGTTCTTGCCTGGAGAATCCCAGGGACAGGGGAGCCTGGTGAGCTTCCGTCTATGGGGTCGCACAGAGTTGGACACGACTGAAGCAACTTAGCAGCAGCAGCAGCAACACATATATATGGCATTTAGAAAGATGGTAAAAATAACCCTATTTACGAGACAGCAAAAGAGACACTGATGTATAGAACAGACTTTTGGACTCTGGGACCGGGAGAGGGTGGGATGATTGGGGAGAAAAGCATTGAAATATGTATAATATTATATCTGAAATGAGTCATCAGTCCAGGTACGATCCCCGATAACAAATGCCTGGGGCTGGAGCACTGGGACGACCTGGAGGGATGGTGTGGGGAGGGGAGAGGGAGGAGGGTTCAGGATGGGGAACACGTGTATACTGGCGGCGGATCCATCTTGATGTATTGTAAAAGCAATACAATATTGTAAAGTTAAGCAAAATTTAAAAAAAAGGAATAAATATTTAGAAAATGAAAAAAAATAAATTAAAAAAAAATTTAACTAAAAAAAAAAAAAGAAATCACATATAATTAAAGTTTCAGGAAACATAACATGCCAAGAGATGATTATAAGCAGTAGTTTCTTAATACTTGGCTTATTCACATATTCAAGAAGTACGCATTCCTACAGGACATGGCACAGGGTCTTAATGACTTGCTTTGACAATTAGACAGTAATGAATCATGAACAGAACCTAGATTTTCCAGCTCTTGGTGTCATGGCCTGGCTTCAAGCCAGAGAAATAGAGCTTGTCCTTTTAAGAGTCAACTTTGCATCTGACAGTTATCTAAGTGGTTTCATGATCACCTCTAGCCAACAGCAGCTTCAATAGAACTTCCGGCTATATCAAACTAGCAGCTTTTCTAAGCAATAACTTTGGTACTCATTTCTCACTTGACTCAAAGGAGATCATTTAATATCAAATTTTAAAAATAATTTTATGCTATTAGGATCCACACCATGAATTCAAAAAAGATAGATCAACATATTATTTTTTAAAGAAAAAAATCAGGAGCTCATGTTTCAATACATAAAATACAATAAAGTTATCCTCAGATCATAATATCAGTATTGATTTATGGATTAGTTGTGGATAGTCATGCAAAGAGCTCTGAGACCCCCAAATCATTCTATAGGAGGCAAACAAACAGTTTCTATAGAATCCACTAGTTCATGCTCAGCCATGCCCTAAGTAGGGACAGAAAGCTTGCCTCAATAAACTCAATATTTCATAGAAGCCAAAGATGGGATTATTTAATTTCATAGGAAACGAGCATTACAAAAATAGAGGGAACTAGCTCAACCTGCGATATTGATTATGTTACCACTCATTTTACTAAATAGAATTCTGGTCCAATCCTGCCAGCCTGAAACAACAGTGGTATAATTTGAAACTGATTCCTTGGAAGACATCACTGCATAGGAAGTCTCACTCAGAAGTAATTTAACCTATCCCTAAGTTTTCTTATTTTTCTCTCTTATCTGTAAACACAGTAAGCAGTAAGATTATCATCCAGAAGTTGGTTTACTAGCATTTGTAAGAAATCACATAAGGTACACAACTTATATAAATCTATCAAAGTTGTTGATGTGGCTAATTTTGTAAGAAAGGAAGGAGCTATAATAATACCAAGGAATGACTAGTATAGATGCAAATCAATTCAGCACTATTCCAGCCTGCTTTAAGAGTGAATAATCTATTTCTTACTGACTATTGGGAGATAATTTGCTTTAAAGTCCACACTTTATAAAGTTGTAATATAAATTGAAAAACATGGTTACACAGAAACGGCCAGAGGTAGGAGAGCTATTTCACATCAATAATTTCAGGAAGATGAGCATACTTCTTAATGCTAGTAAGTTATCACCAAGATTCTATAAGGCAGAAGACAGCAACAGATTAATAACATTATCAGGTAGAGGAGGGCCATGGTAATACTTATGTATAAGATGCTGTCTGAAAAGAACAATACCCTCTCCAGTAAGTCTTCCAGGATTAACTCTAGGTCTTGATTTTTCCAGCATCCCATCAACATTGATATATTGGTCTAGAAAAGCTGTTATCAGGGCATAATGTCTCCATGTATGCTTTATTTATTTCTAATAGAAAAGGCAAAGTTTTGATATAAGAGAGACCAGACTTTGAACCCTGGTTTAACACTAATAATCTGTACGATATTGAATGACTGAATTTTCCATCTGTTAACAGGGATAATAACTGTTTCAGGAGCTTGTTGTGTGCTTTTTTTTTTTTTTTTTTTAATAACATGAGAATAAGCCTGTGGTTGGTGGAGACTGGGGGTGTGTGTGTGCTCAGTTGCTCAGTCATGTCCTACTCTGCAATCCCGTGGACTGTAGCCCACGAGGCTCCTCTGTCCAGGCAAGAATCCTGGAGTGGGTTGCCATGCCCTCCTCCAGGGGATCTTCCTGACTCAGGGATCAAAACCGTTATCTCCTATGTCTCCTGCCTTGGCAGACAGATTCTTTACCACTGAGCCACCTGGAAAGCCCAAAGAGTGGATGCCTAAATATAAACAGTAGTTCCCTCTGTTTTCGTCTCATGCTAGGAATCAAGGTTTCTATAACATTTATGATTCCTCCAACTTAAAGAATTCAACATACAGTGAACGTGAAAGTGAAAGTGAAGTCACTCATTCGTGTCTGACTCTTTGTGACCCCATGAACTGTAGCCTATCAGGGTCCTCTGTCCATGGGATTCTTCAGGCAAGAATACTGGAGTGAGTTGCCATTTCCTTCTCCAGGATATCTTCCCAATGGATGCTCAATAATCACTGAGTGATGATATCAAAATTTCTCAGCAAGATTGTGAATGTGCAGGTTTTAGCCATGGGTACCACCCTGTAAACAAGAATTCTACACTGTGATTATAACTATAGATACCCAAAAAGGATTAATGATCAAATGTAAAAGCAATAGATATATATGGCTTATACTGAAATAAATTTTAATGGCTCTATGAAAAAAATCTTTGAATTGGCTATATAAGATAACTCTCCCTCCTCACCTTACATCTAAGTTAAGTAGTGCCAGGTATATAAACATATGGAGAAGGAAATGGCAACCTACTCCAGTGTTCTTGCCTGGAGAATCCCAGGAATGGAGGACCCTGGTGGGCTGCCATCTCTGGGGCTGCACAGAGTCGGACACGACTGAAGTGACTTAGCAGCAGTAGACTAACAGTAGAATTCAATATTGATTTGTTTAAAACACATAAAAAGTAAACCTTATGGAGAGCTTTGTTGTTCAGTTGCTAAGTTGTGTCTGACTCTTTGAGACCCCAGGAGCATGCCAGGCTTCCCTGTCTTTCACTATCTCCCTGAGTTTGCTCCATTGAGTCAGTGATGCCATTCAACCATCTCATCCTCTGTCGTGCCCTTCTCTTACCAGGGTCTTTTCCAATGAGTTGATTCTTCACATCAGGTGGTTTAAATGGAGAGCTTTACAATGTTAATAGTTTGCCTAATCACATCATCGGGGAAGGCAATGGCACCCCACCCCAGTACTTTTGTCTGGAAAATCCCATGGACAGAGGATCCTGGTGGGCTCCAGTCCATGGGGTCGCTAAGAGTCGGACACGACTGAGCAACTTCCCTTTCACTTTTCACTTTCATGCATTGGAGAAGGAAATGGCAACCCACTCCAGTATTCTTGCCTGGAGAATCCCAGGGACGGGGGAGCCTGGTGAGCTTCTGTCTATGGGGTTGCACAGAGTCGGACACGACTGAAGCGACTTAGCAGTAGCAGCAGCAATCACATCATTTGACATACAACACTTTATTTTAAAATGAGTGTTAAAAAATCAATATTCTCTCCTAGCCCTATCTGTATGCTGACCCTACAATGCACTCTTAATATTCTAACAGTAATTTCAAATTGAAATTGCATCAAAGATCCACCTACATTGACTTCATTCGGACTTGCCATGAGATTATTGTCATAATACAAACTACATTTGCATACATTAAAATACAGCAGAAAAGGTAGCCAGGGTGCAGGCTAAATAGCTGTTTTTCCTAAACTTAAATATCTCAGGTGGTTTGTTTTTATTCCCCAAGCCCCTAAGGGCATTTTTCTACATTAAAAATTGCCTGCATCCCAGGAAATTATTTGCAACAACTCAAATCAAAAATACCTTAGCTGATTCATGATATTGTCTCTATTTTTCTATGTCTGTTTTCCAGCTACAAGACTACCGGGGAAGTTGAATCTTTACAAGTTCATATTCTCCTGCTGTTTCCCTCTCACCTTAAGTCAGCCTCCTCTGTTGGGAAGGGCGTGTGCTAATGATCTAAGTCATGAGTGAGTCTATAAAAGAAAAAAATTAAAAAGCTATAATCACGTTAATGAAATGAACCAGAGGTTTTAGGTCAAAAGTCTCCGAGGTTTTGAGTGGTACCCTGTTATCACTCGCACAACCACTTCTGTGAATACTTAGTCCTAACCAAAGGCAGTCTCCTACCTACTGCCTGGTTGAGCCAGGGCCACAAGATGCTGCTCATATGAGATAGCACCAAGAGCCCTCCATGGAAATTGCTATTCATTAAATACACAGTTCTATTTTAAGCCATACCTCTGACTGCAGGCAGGTGCTTGCCTGAAGGTAGGTCATTGAGAGTCAATGCAAATGAAGGCAGTTCCCCAGCAGGAAAAAAATTAACTTAGGGAACTTTGTGGGCACAAGTCTTTCTCAAAGCAGCACCAATGGTGCTCTTTAGGATGTAGCCCCATCACCCAAGTGTTGAGCCAAAGCCTCCAGATTGATTACTGAGAGTGAAGTTCCCCCTGGTAGATGGCTCCCATGGTGCCTTTCACTGACTCTGGGCTGCCATCACTATAAATGAAAATAACAAGAGTTTCAGTAAGAGACACAGGATACCCTGTACAGTATGGTAATTACATTGCTAGTCACTCTTCTACCCCAAATAACACTCAAGAGAGACTGTCAAACACAAATCACATTAGAGAAGACACTACCCCTAACTAACAGCATCTAAGAGCTCTTGAAAGTCATGGAGAATATAAAGTTGAAGGCTTGAGTCTCTGGGGAACCCACAGAGAATGCAACCTCCTTTCTCTAGTCTCAGAGGCTTCTAGCTCAGATGAAGACATTACTCTTGCTCTCAAACTCCAATTTGAAATTGAAGGCTTATAAAAAGCCACAGGGGTGGGGAGGGGGTTCTCTCTGAAGATTTCTCCATTGGCTCTGGACCACTGGATCTCAAATTCGGCTGCACATTTGGAACCATATGGGGAGTTTTCAAAAATGCTGAGACCTTGGGTGTGACCTTCATAGATTCTGGTTTACTTGGTATGGATCCTCGGGCAGACTTGCTAGACAACTCAGTTCCACAGAAAAGTTCAAGAGCTACTGCACTAGACCAGTGGTTCTTAAAGGTAATGTGCATGTGAGTCATCTAGGGGGTCTTGCTAATCCGATTTGATTCAGAAAGTCTTGGTTGGGGTTTGAGACAATCACTTTTCTGGCCAGACCCCAATAACTGCCAAAGCTTCTGACTTGCAAACCAAGCTTTAAGTAGTAAGGCTTTAGACCAAATTGGTAATGCAGGCAATGAGATAATAAATCCCCTTTATCAACAACATGAATCCTTACCTTTAATCACACTAGTAGCACATTCTGGTCAAAGTACCATGACATGTGCAAGTAATACATATTTACACTTGCATGCAGTTGAAAAGGTCCTGGATCATAATGGCCAATCATTAAATCTGGCACTGGGGTATTATCTGACCTTGAATATCATTCTATTCTACATCCAATTTAACATAAAAATATTTGTCTTGATATCAGGTAAGTGTTTTGGTCTCAGTTCAGTTCAGTTCAGTTCAGTCACTTAGTCGTGTCCGACTCTTTGCGACCCCATGAATCGCTGCACGCCAGGCCTCCCTGTCCATCACCAACTCCCGGAGTTCACTCAGACTCACGTCCATCGAGTCAGTGATGCCATCCAGCCATCTCATCCTCTGTTGTCCCCTTCTCCTCCTGCCCCAAATCCCTCCCAGCATCAGAGTCTTCTCCAATGAATCAACTCTTCGCATGAGGTGGCCAAAGTACTGGAGTTTCAGCTTTAGCATCATTCCTTCCAAAGAAATCCCAGGGCTGATCTCCTTCAGTTTTGGTCTACTATGCCACAAATTTAGTCTGAATCCTAAGGAAAAAAAAAAAAAAAGAAGTACTGCTAAGAGTAGTCATACATGCAAAGGTATTAACTAGATGGTGGTAGATCCATTATACTAATTCCTAATGTTGTGTTTATATGAATGACAAATTCACAGAATTACCAAATCCATCTTATCTTTATCCTCATTACTTTATCCCCACATCCCAAGATTGGAAGCAAGTTTTTAAATGACATCTGCCTATTAGATTCTAATAGTCTCTCCTATTTTAATACTAAAATACATCTAGAGTATTTTATATCCATTAAAAACAATAAAGTACTTTTAAAAACATAAAAACTCACACCACTACTAAGATCTAAAAGTGACAGTTTATGCTAGTAATTGGGGCTATTTTTCTCCTAAAAGGTCAAAGGAGTTGGATTAAGAATAATAGAGGACTACCATGCTTCACCACCGGAGAAGGCGATGGCACCCCACTCCAGTACTCTTACCTGGAAAATCCCATGGACAGAGGAGCCCGGTAGGCTGCAGTCCATGGAGTCGCTCAGAGTCGGACACGACTGAGCGACTTCACTTTCACTTTTCACTTTCATGCATTGGAGAAGGAAATGGCAACCCACTCCAGTGTTCTTGCCTGGAGAATCTTAGGGAGAGGGGGGCCTGATGGGCTGCCGTCTATGGGGTCGCACAGAGTCGGACATGACTGAAGCGACTTAGCAGCAGCAGCATGCTTCACCTCAATAATGATAGCTTGGGCCCTGAAAAGTAGAAAGGCTGGCCTGGGGGATTTCTAATCCTAGGATGGAGATTAAAAAAAACAAGAGTACTTGGTTTTTCCAACTGATGGAAACAGTAGGAGCCTTTGATAACTGAGGGACTTGGCTTTCTCTGGAGCCTCTGGTCACCATAGAACTTTTGACAGTTAAAGTCTAGATTGATTTTTTTGGTCTGGATCCACTGCTGAGTACAAAATTATCAGAGAGAGACACCAAGGTGACAACGGCTGTCAGGAAGAATTCTAAGACATGCTTAGAAAATTAAGCTTTACAGTTTGAGGTCCCATTCTGGTGTCTAGATACTGAAAGTTATCAGAATTGAAGATCAGTACTATTCCCACTGAAATCAGGAATCAATTATTGCTAATAATAACTCACTGTACTTCCCTGGTGGCTCAGAGGGTAAGGCGCCTGCCTGCAATGCAGGAGACCTGGGTTCGATCCCTGGGTCAGGAAGATTCCCTGGAGAAGGAAATGGCAACCCATTCCAGTACTCTTGCCTGGAGAATCCCATGGACAGAGAAGCCTGGTAGACTACAGTCCATGGGATCACAAAGAGTTTCAGATAGGACTGAGGGACTTCACCAGCAAGAAATAGAAAAAAAAAAAAAACATTCTTGTGTTAAAAGTTTATTTTAGGAGCTAATGATAAAGATCATTTTAAATGGCAAACACTAGACCCTTGAAAATTAAAGACAGAAATAGGAGATGCTCACAGTCATTGCTATTTTTAACAGTGTTCTGGAAATTTTGGCCAATGCAAAAAGACTAGATTAAGAAACAAGGTGTATACACATATTGCAAAGGAAAGGAATAGGAAAGAGAAAACTGTCCGTGTTTGAAGATGACAGGATGACCACAGGAATCTTTACAAATCAACATAAAGAGTATTGAAACTGTTAAGAGATTTCAGTAAATTAATATATTTAACAAAATAAAATTGTATTTGTTTATAAGCCTTAATATACAAAAATCTTTTATAAATAACATAAGAAAGCATGTTAATATCATGGACAAAGTAAATAATCATAAACAAACACAATAGAGTACATAAGAATCACTGACATAAAAACTGAAATGTAAATTTAATAATATGAGATAGCAATACCAATTTGATAAAAATATTTTTAAAGATGTTTTTAATAAATATAAAAAACATAAGATAACATTTTAAAAGATCATCTGTCCAAATTCATAGAATGTACAGCACTAACAGTGAGCCCTAGTAGAAAACCAAGGACTTTGAGTAATAATGATGTGTTAATATATTGTCATAAATTTTAGCATATGTACCACGGTGGTGCAAGATGTTTATAGGAGAAGATGTGTGGGGACAAGCGGTATATGAGAAAACTCTGCTTTTGGTCACTTTTTAAAATCGAAATATAGTAGATGCTCAATATTATGTTAGTTATTACAGTATTATTGAACATACTTTTATACTATAATTATATCCCTGTGGTTTATTGATTTTGTAATTGGAGTTTTGCACCTCTTGTTCCCTTTCCTTATTTATCCCCTGTCCCTCTCCTGGCATCCATCTATTTGTTCTGTATATCTAGGAGTTTGTTTTCATTTTGTTTTATTTATTTATTGTTTACATCAATTCATGCAGAAAAAAGTATTTGACAAAATTCAACATCTCTTCATGATAAAAACTCTCAGGGAACTATGAACAGAAAAGAACTTCCTTAACTTGAAAAAGACATTTACAGAATCCTAAAGCCAACATGGTACTGCATGGTGAAAGACAGAATGAATACTTTCCCCTAAACTCTAGAAGAACACAACTTAAGCCTTCCGCCTATTTGTCAACAATGGGTATGTAATACCTTGCTACTCAAAGTGTGATCCAGGGACCAAGAGCAAGTGCAAAACCTGGGAGCCTGTTAGAAGAGTAGAATTTCAGGCCAGGTCTGGGCCTACTGAACCAGAATCTGCAGTTTAACAAGGTCTCCAGGTAGCCCATATACACATTATAGCTGGAGAAGCCCTCGTGTAGGGTACTAGAACAAGGCCTTGGTTTTCAGTCTCAACTCCACTACAGTGTGGCTTTGGGTAAGTCAGCTAAGCTTTCTGGGTCTCTGATTCCTCATTTATGAAATATATAAAATTATATCTCCCTTGCCAGGTTGTCATAAAGATAAAGAGACTTCATAAAATCATGCTTCAAATTGTGCAAGAAACCTGAGACATAGCTGGCATTTCTTTTCTAATAACTATAGCTTGCTAGGATAATAAGATAAGTGCAAAGGTATAAATAGAAAATTAACATTTCCAAAGCTGATAGGAAAAAGGAAAAAATAAGAACTGAAGTCTCCTGAGTGCCAGACTATCTCTCACACACTGTGTTTGATTTTGATGGACCCTTATCACAAAGCTCATCCTCCCCCTCCCCCACAAGTTGTGTCCTGAATCACTGAGGTATAAAACTCCTGGGCACAGTCATAGGTAGCACCAGTTTATGTATACAAAAACGTAGTATTGGTGTCATTTCTAAAGGCCAAATTGAGACTTAAGTAGGACATCTCCCAATTCGATCTACCTTGTTTTTCCCAGCTTTAAAAAAGAAAGTCCCTTATTTGAATCTGGAGAGCTGTTGTTTTGCAAATTGACCCCTGTACATAGAAGGCAAAGAGAGATTGGAGAAAGAGGGAACCCACTCCAGATGGGTGGGTGGCCATTAAAATAGGCAAGGAAACTTACTTATAAGGCTCATCTTGGGGGCTACAAGATGACTAGCTCACCACACCCACCTGCCAGCATCTTTAAAAGTTCATAGAGAGGCCTTAACAGGGTTCAGTCATGGGCACAGCCCAGGTGATTTCAACAACACCTTACTCTCTCAAGGCTGTGTCTCCACTATGGAAATGGTAGTTGGACATGACTGAGCGATTTCACTTTCTCTTTTCACTTTCATGCATTGGAGAAGGAAATGGCAACCCACACCAGTGTTCTTGCCTGGAGAATCCCAAGGACGGGGAAGCCTGGCGGGCTGCCGTCTATGGGGTCACACAGAGTCGGACATGACTGAAGTGACTTAGCATAGCATAGCATAGCATGTACATTCCAAGGACACAGGAGGGGTGAGGAGTGTCTGACTGTCTGGGTTCAGCTCAAGGGTCAACTAGCAACTGTGCCTTCTCCAACAATAGCTCTTAAAGAAAAATGCAAAAATATTTTCTCAGAGTGAAAAAAGCACAATGGCAAATGGAAAAGACCCATCTTAGAACTCACTTCAGCTCTAAATAGAAATGAAAGGAACAAGAAAAGGAATCCCATCGTTCATATTGGTCAACAGCAAAGAATTAATGAGGCTAAGGGTTAGAACCGAGCTTCGTACACGTAATTCCAGTATTTTTGGAAACTTAGAGCCATCATGTGCTTTTTCCATCTGATTTATTACCTTCCTGCTGATGCTATTTTAACCAATGTCTCCTTTTTGTCCTTAATTAGGGTGTAGGACATTTGGTCCCCTGGCATCTTTGCAAAAAGTTCCCGTGTTCTTAGTCAATCATCCACACTTTTGTCCCCATCAGCCTTGCTAAATTTTGTCTTGAACCCGATTTTTCCTGTTGTCTTTCACTTAAACAAGATACCAGATCCATCCCTTTCTCTTTGTAGTTGCCTTAAATCTCCTGCATGCCTTGTCTGAGCTTCTGAAAGTGGTGTTTCTAGAAAGAGCTGTATACCCTCATCTACCTCTTCAGCCTCATGCCCCCTTCACCACACTGGGGGATACCCTCCTGCAGGGCTTGACAGCAAATCCTGACCAGTGCCAGGGGCTACCACAGCCCCTCATCACTACTCTGTATAGCTGTGTTGCCCCATACCAATCCCAGATCTGGCCCATCAGATGCCATCCTTGGTAGCAGGAGAAAAATGAAGACACTACAGTGAGCTTTCATAAAATTACACTTATTTCCATGGAAACATGTTCCTTGTATTCTGAGATTACATGTCTCTTCATTTTTTTTTTTATTTTGTTGGAATAGTCTGATAACAATGCCTCATTTTTTATGTGTATCTATTTATTTATTTCTGTTGTTTTAAATTCATTTATTTTGAATTGGAGTATAATTGCTTTACAATACTGTGTTGGTTTCTGCCATTCATCAGTATGGGCTTCCCTGTGGCTCAGATGGTAAAGAATCTGCTGGCAATGCAGGAGACCTGGGTTCAATCCCTGGGTCAGGGAAGATCCCCCGGAGAAGGGAATAGCAACCCACTCCAGTATCCTTGCCTGGAGAGTCCTATGAACACAGGAGCATGGCAGGTTACAGTCCATGGGATGGCAACGAGTCAGACATGACTGAACGACTGACACTTTCTTTCTTTTCCTTTCTACAACAACATGAATCAGCCATAGGTGTATATATGTCCCCTTCCTCTTGAACTTCTCTCCTACCTCCCACCCCATCTCACCCCTTTAGGTTGTCACAGAGTGCTGGATTTGAGCTCCCTGCAGCATACAGCAAATTCCCATTGGCCATTGCCCCCATTTTTAAATGGTCTTGTTTTGCAAAGCTAAAATGCTACCAAACCTCTGTCAGGCTCTCCATCTCTGTTGCCATTTCTTGTTTACTGTCCTATGAAACCTCAGAGTCTAGGTGTACAGGTTAAGGATCCAAACCTTAGCCTCTGTGGTCTGAGTTGGATAAGAAGCCCTGTTCTGCTTTCTATTGCTGAAGTAACTGTAGACAAGTTGCTAAGCCTCTCCAAACTTTTGGTTTATTCATATCACAATGGAGAAAACAATACCTACATTGTCAAAAAAGAAATAAATAATATATGCCAAGTGCATAACATAGTACCTGGCACAGAGTAACAGATCAATAGGTAGTAATTATGATTATTATTATGCTTCCTTGAGAGTTATTTGGCCAAACATTTAAAATAAGCTCCCATCTGTTGTCATGGCTCCACTTTCCCTTTGGAGAGGAAGACCAATATCCAGTCAACCTCAAGGTCTTACCTTTGATTGGAGGTTAGTCCTACGGGTTAGAGCTTTAGGACTGAAGTAGAGTCAATGAAGCAGAGTTAATAAATTATGCTTTTTTGTACAGTTTATGATGTTTTGGCATCTTGGGGACGCTGTGGACTAGAGGAGGGCCTGCTCCTCTCAAGGTTAGCTAATTCCTAGAGATAGGAAGCAATTTGGCTGAGAGTGAGCCTCTGATATGCAAACCGACAGATCCAAAACCCATAACCTCAAACACTTCTTTTAACTAACTTTCAAACACCAAGTCAGTGTTTCCTCTGTTCCAAATAAATTATGCCAGGCAACTAGGGATCATCCCTATAGCCTAGTGATAGCCCACTGAAGTTATTCAAACTACCCAATCCTAAGGCATTTACGCTGCTCTGCCTCACCTTTCCCACAGTAACCAAAGTACAGGCTTGTGGCCATGCTGTCCCTTCCCCTCTCTGCCTCCTGACTGACCCAAGTGTTTCCCCATGTGGCCCTGAGTGCCATGCCTCCTGTTTCTAGGGAACTGGAAGTAAGAGCTTCTTCCTTCATAGTTGTCTCCTGATCTGTTGGCCTCATCACACCTGATTAAACCAAATCCAAGGACATTTCACTGTAGTCAGCAAATCTGACCTGCTTCAGATGATTTTTTTTGGCTGAATATCCCCATAAACTTAAATATGCCAAAATGTCACCATAAGTGTAAATATCTTCCTTAATGATAAACAGTTCCCCCTGCCCCCATTCCAAATCCACGTGGTACTAGATGTGAATATCCAGGATGACTAGAGAATACTTGGTTTCCTAAAGGTAACTTCCAAGATGTAGTATCATCTAAGTGGAAAACTGGGGCAGGTGCAGATCCACCTCTGAACTGCAGTGACAATTGCAATGACAGAGTAGCTATCCACTTCAGAGAATCTTCTGTTTGTTTTTTGGCTTCACCGAGTGGCTTGTGGAATCTTAATTCCCCTACCAGGGATCACACCCATGTCCCCTACAATGGAAGCACAGAGTCGCAAGTACTAGACAACCAGGGAATTCCCCTCTTCAGAGAATTTTTGAAGGCTGGGTTTCAATTATCTTATAACTGTTCTTCATTTTCCTGGTGTCAATAGCAATGCAGAACAAATCTACAAAGAATTAAGCAGCATAGCCACTGTTTTAAATAGAAGCTAAAATGGAGCAAAAAGTGTTATTTTGCTTGTTTCCTGGGAAGAAACTCATTTCTAATTAATTGCTTTTTGTACTTTGATGATGTTAAAGGTCCCTTTCAGTTCTTCAGTTATATGATTTTATGACTGTCACCATCATTTTATTTTCTCACCATTTTGGATCCAGTTCCCTGAGAGATCACCAAGAGGTATCAACTGTTTTTGTTAACAGATAAAACTGAATACAATATGTATATTTGTCCCATACTAGTAATAACTTAGTGAAATGTTCAAAAACTTAGGGCTTCGTTTCTTCCTGTACCATAGACTCTCCTAGAAAAAGTCTTGGCCAAAATAAACGTTCTTTCTGATCACTCAATAAATTGCTCACTTCCTGAGTTTCTAATCCCCCATCCTCCACAGTCATTGAGGGTGGGAAACGGAGCTCAGAATTTTAGTGGCTCTGAATACCTGTATTCTTGATCCATTCTGGACATTGACCAGAATCACCTGCTGGGAGACCCCACTAAAAAAACTGCCTTGACAAACACTTTGCCTTTCCCTTTCCCTTCATTCATAACTGGGGTTGTACTTGTCAATAAAGCTTTTCCAAAGCCCTTCACCACAACATTCTCAGGCAAGGATTTACATTCTTTCCTCCTCCCCTATCGAAAGCTAGATCATTTTTGTTACCTGAAAGAAATGAATAGCAGTAGAAGGCCATTGAAAGCAGACCTTAGCTTTTCTCTCCTGGTATGAGTTTGAAAGATGCCTGCTCTTGTACAAATACATTGTGGACAATGCAGACATGCCCCACTTTTTCCTCCTGCTGTACCTCTTGCGATATGCGCTAAAGGAATTTCTAAAATGGGTCCTGAAATCCTTTTGCTCCTTGCTTCTCCTGCTGTGGCTATTCTGCTGGGCTTTCCATACCTTTTTTCTTTCTCTCTTTTTTTCTTTTTTTTGGTAACAAATGAAATGAGAAACTATTGTACTTGTGCCCAATTTTTTCCCCAAACATCCATTGTTCTTATTGGGTTCCTATGCTTATGTTGGCATTTATGAAGATGAGCCTTTGTAGACCCCATTTTAAAACTTAAGTAAAATAAAAGACTAAGTAGTGCTTCTCTTGTCTCTATCTCATCAATGGCACTCACTGTTTCCCACTGCACACACAATCACCAAATACTCTAGTAGCTCTCTTTTTCTCCTTGTAATATTTACTTTATTTTACCTCAAAACATATGCAAATAAAGATTAATTGTACCCCGACTATGTAGATCATTTTTTAATTAGCAGAATTCACTGTACTTAGAGAATATGGTGATTAAATAGGACAGCGAAATGACTAATCCATCATAAAATTTATGAGTTCCTCACCCCCCCCAAAATTTCAACTTAAGATGCTTTCATTCCTCTGAACAATTCAGCCTGGCAATAAGAGACAAGAAGGCAAGTAATGTGAGCTAAAGCCCCATGTTTGCATTAGCATCCATCAATAGAAGAAAACATAACCTATTTTGAATTACATTCAAGGTGTTCATCCTATTAATCTGAAAATTAAACATGCAACAATGAATTCCACTGGTGAAATACTACTTTCTGGCACATTAGAAAAAGAAATAAAATCACCATGGATATAAAGCAATGTGTGGTGAACCCTTCTTACAAAGTCTTGCGTGGTGGTTTCCTGGGAAACCAAAACTCTGTAGATGTACAAACTAAAATGCAGATGTGTGCCTTTCAAAGAATGAATTCCAGTTTGTATTCCTAAAGAAGCCAATTCGTTTTCTGAGTTTTCCACAAAATACCATGTCCCTCAAAATTGGAATAAAAATCTGATCTCCTGCGCATGCACAATAATGTTGGAAAATTAACATGTATTCAATCAAATTTGATTTTTAAACCCATATAATATATGATCTCCATAGACTGGCAGCTAGTAAACCACTAGGTAACCTTGTTCTTTGGTATCTCACCAGGGGCTCTGCTGAATCATCGCCTTCCGGGTTGTGTGCCAACTCTGGAACAAACACAAATGTATATTTCCTTTCCAAATGCCCCACTTCTGCCAGGAACCTAGCAGATGCACCAACAAATGGTGCAAGCCTGCCTATTAAACGGGGAGCTCATTGAATTTCTATTGCATTTCTCCAGCACAAGTGCATTTGGGGCAAAGAAAGAAATTAAAATGAAGTCAGGTGTCATTCAAGAAAATTACAGTCCCACGGAGGATAGTTCTGAGTTGCAGCTTTGAGTTGCCATGCTGTGCCTTTCACAGCTGCCTACGGTTCTTGTCATTAATAATCAGTAAATAAGGTCTGCAGGTGGGCCTGGAAGGCACCCTGAGCCAAGAAGATGGTAGTTAGGGCTTCTGTCTCGAAGATGGGTGGCCAGGCTCATTTGCACAACCCAGCTTATGTTTCTACACAAAAGTGCAACCCTACTTAGCATAGCTTCAGGGAAGCTGCCACAATATAGGGAATGCTAATTACTGTAACCAACTGGCAACGATGCATCCAAAATTAAATGGCCTGTGACTGAGCAGATGAACAATTTTTATGGCCCAAAGATCAGGGAACAGGGATAGTTTGTTAAATTAACTGACAGCCTCTTTGGTCTAAGTAGGTGAGTGGAAGTCATTTGAAAGCCGTGTGTGCACGCAGCTACATACTACAGTCTCTCCTGTGTAAGTACAGTTCCCCCTGCAGTTTTATGTGGGAGTATGGCCACAGTTAGTACATAAAACTCAAAAAGTTCCCCAGTTCAGTTCATAAATGACCAGGAGAAGCTATTCTGAATCTCTATGGGATTGATTTTTCATGCATGAAGCTTTGATCATCTTTAAATTCACCTGAAACTAATTCAAATAGTTGCATAGAGAGGTTTTTAGGAAACCTCTAGAACCCTGCATGAACAAAAGCTTTTAACTTCTAATTTCCAGCATGGATCATACTTAGAAACCAAGCCGTTCCACTCTCATATCACAAGTTGCTGTGATTATAAATTCATTCCCAACTGTTCACGAAAATCTAAAAGTCTCCCAGAAAAAAGAAATAATACAAAGACTAGGGCATAGCATCTAGCATTGCTTTTAGCAAACACTTTTCAGATCACAATTGAAGCCATTATTTCTGCCTCTTCTGCTACAGAATTTCTCAGCTTCATCACCACTGACATTTTGAACTTGGTAATCATTTGAGTACAGGTACAATTCAGATATGCTTTCAATTGCAGATTAAATTATAATTCTGTATTACTCCAGTCTCTAGAATCTCCTCTTCATATATTGAATTTCTTCAGGAAGTACTAAAATTGCCAGATTTCTGAGAATGGGAAAATGTGAAGAAGGTGAGGGCAGACATACAGCCTAGAGGAAACTTACAATTTGGTTAAGAAAATAAAACTCATGAAAAGATAGTGGCTCATTTAATTGTGAAAAATGCCAAAGAGGTACAGACTCTTAGAGTAGCAAAAGATGCAGAAATAATGGTAGACTTCCACGGGCAGGTGAGAACTTGAGAAAGACATGGAATTTATTCTGATCTTAAATTTTCAGTGGTATTAAAATTGTAAAAAGGAAAAAACATTTTAGGCAAAGGGAAAAAATTGCAAATACAATGAAACAGATGTTGATACATGTCTGGCACTGTGATGAAAGTGAGGAAACATACCTAGATGAGCAAAGCAATGAGTTCTTGCAGAAAGGAAGAACCGAAAGGAGACAGTAGCAAGAAGCGGAGAACCTTCAAGCTAAACAACGCGGGGTAAAGGATAGACATGAGTTTAGCAGTGCTTGGTATTTATGCCTATCATTAAAAGATGGATAGAATACTTAGGGGGAAATACATAGGCAGGAGCAAGGAGGAGGTGGGGGGAGGGGAACAGTGTATATCCAATATGGGCAAAGTTGACTGGCTTTGGATGGTCTCATGTAATGAAGGGATGTCTTATTTGCCCACAGTTTATTTTTTTGTATTTCATGAATACCATTTCTGTTTCAGCATTGTGTTAACATATCTATTACCATAAACAACTACAAGAAAGTTTGAGTTTTGTTGGGAAAAAAATGTAAAAATCATGCTTTTTAATATGTATCATACCTCTGCAAACAAATGCCAAACCTCTAGGAAATGACTTCTGCCATTCTTCTCCACTCCTGACTTCAATAAAATGACATCCACTTTTCTCAGCCCCACAGAACAGGCAGCAAATAATGCCTCCCAACCACAGAAGCCTCTGCCCCACACCCCTCAGGGACTCTGTTGCCTGCAGCCAATAGACTTAGGTACATTCCTGCCTAGAGCAGGTAATAATCAGTTAGCATCCTGCAAGTTAACTCCTTTTCTCCCAAAGGCAGGTACGGGAATCTCTTCCTGTTTTCCTTACACTTTCTTTGGAAGCACATAATTTTGATCGTAAAAGACATGGGTTGGATAAAAATTCTGCCTTCCTAGGATCATTTTGCTCCAACACAAAGCCTGGTATTCATATGACATGACTGATCAAATATAAAAGAAAAGACATTTCTGCCCATGTTCTCAAATTGGGGTGTAAATGAAAATCACATAGAGACAAGCAGCCTGCTGCTGCTGCTGCTAAGTCATTTCAGTCGTGTCCGACTCTGTGTGACCCCATAGAGGGCAGTCCACCAGGCTCCCCCGTACCTGGGATTCTCCAGGCAAGAACACTGGAGTGGGTTGCCATTTCCTTCTCCAAAGCATGAAAGTGAAAAGTGAAAGTGAAGCCGCTCAGTCATATCCGACTCCTATTGACCCCATGGACTGCAGCCTACCGGGCTCCTCCGTCATGGGATTTTCCAGGCAAGAGTACTAGAATGGGGCGCCATTGCCTTCTCCTTAGTAAGCGTAGGGATGGAAACAAATATCTGCTATGACTTAGCTGGTTCTGATATTTAGAAAGTTTTTAGAGGAACATGAAATACGCTTTTTATAGGATATTCCAGATGTCTTTCTGGAAGTAAGGTCATTATTCTTAGTCTTGACTTTCTATCCTCTCCAAAAAAACAAATGTATTAGACAAAAAGGCAATCTTGTCACCTCTGAAATGTCTGGGTGATGATGAAAGTGTATCAGGAATAGTGAATACTTGAGTCACTCAAGATGTCCTTCAAGGAAATCTACCAGCATAAGTCACAGGCTCAGAATCAAACCTTTCCTTCTCACAGAAATCATATTTATCAAGGGATGCAAGGAGTTCTGAGAAGCAGCGTTTCAAGGAATCTGCTTTCACTGAATAGAAGAGAAACTCCCTTGAAATCCTTGAGTATGTTGAATGCCGGTTTTGGATTGGACTTAAGATCTGTTGATAGTTCCCAGAAAACCTCCACCTCACCTGATCCTTTACTCTATGTCTCTACTATTTGCCATAAAAACCATGGGATCACAATCAAATAGAAAGAGGAATTTCTGGACTAAAGTTGGGAACTATTTGCTACAGCCTGGCTCAAACAACAGCCAAGGTCTGCCTCTTTCCTAGACTTGAAAGAATCAAAGAGATGGGGGAAAGAAAGCAAGCCTTTATCAAAATTAACAACTTTTGCTATTAAAAGATACAATTAAGGAAATAAAAAGAGAAGCCACCAACTGGGAAAAAATTATTTGCAAAGCATATATCTGACCACAAACTTGTATCTAGAATAAGTAGGGGACTCTTTCAACCAGAAAAGAAAAAAAAAGCATCCGGATTTAAGCAGACGTTTTTACCAAAGAAGACATGGGATGGCAAATACGCACATGAAAAGATCCTTTAGGAAAATGCAAATTAATACCATAACAGACAACACTGTACACCTATTAGAATGGCTAAATCTATAAAACCTAACTGTTGGAGAGGTTGTGGAGCAACTGGACTTCCCATGCCCTGCTGGGAGGAGTGTACGATGATGGATGGCCTTGGACAACACTGCCAATTTCTGAAACACACACAGTCTGAAGTCTGACGATTGCAGGAAGGTTGCAATGTAGATAGTAATGGCGTATAAGACCTAAGACACTCAAAATGGAGCCTCCTGATCTCCATTTGAAACAAGGATAATTGGCTGGCATTTTTCCTGGGCAAGAGAAATAGGGTAAGTCAACCAGCAGAAAGAGGCCTGCCTTCGAATATATGTTTCAGGCCTGGCCTACACGAGTCCTCTTGCCCCAGTGCTTAGCCTTGCAGATTTCATGTCACCTCTCCTGGCTCTGAGCATGCTTGTCGCTAGCAGCAGCATGTCAGCAGGGGTTGTCAGTGGCAGCTGTTTCCCAGCTGTTTACAGCAGAGCTACATCGCTTCAGGCTGAGCTTCTGTGCTTTGTCCAGACACCTGGTCCGATTTCTTCCATCTCGCCTCTATAAATCTAATGATGATTGCGTAAGTTTTGATGCTATTGGGAATATCATAAAGGTTGATATTCTAAGAGTCAAACTTACAGTTTTGTGACCCCAGAGAGGTGCTAGGGATTCCTCTTGGCCTAAGCTTGTCATAAGATTAGGTCATGCAGCCCAGGAGGCATTTCTGGCCCCTAATTCTGCCTTTCTGAATCAATTTCAGAGCTTTCTGAAGCCTTGGATTCACTCTGGAGGACACTCTCCTGTTTAGTATCCACTTTGTTGCTCAAAGAACATATGTCTTTTTATTCCCCAAAGGACCAGCAAGTGCCCTGATGAGAGTGAATGCTATAATCTTACAGCAAGTCATCTACCAAGACTTCCCGTAGCAAATCCGGCCATTCTTCTTAAGTCCAGACCAAGTAGTTCCTGCTCCAGAAATTCTTTCAATATTCTAGTCTGTGGAGCTTCATCTCTCTCATTATATGGGCTCTCATTATATGGGCTGTATTCAGCACATATAATATTTTGCTTTTTATTCCACAATCCAATCCATTTTATACATTGGTTGATAGGTTGGATTCTTTGAAGAATAACTCTGATCACATACTCCCTTGCTCAGAAATTTCCATTGGCTCCCAAGAGCTTACAAAGCAAAGTCCTAGGTCCTGGCACCTTCCACCACTGGTCTCAGCCCATCCAACCAGTCTCTCTATAGCTGCTCTTCATGACTTACTTATGCTTCAGCTGAATTGAACTGTGGGTTTCTCCTTAGTGTTTTTCTATGGGGCTTCCCTGGTGGCTCAGCGGTAAAGAAACCGTCTGCAATGTAGGAGACACAGGTTTGATCCCCTGGAGGAAGAAATGACAATTCACTCCAGTATTCTTGCCTGGAAAATCCCATGGACAGAGGATCCTGGCAGGAGCCTATAGTCCATGGGGCAGCAAAAGAGTTGGACACAACTTCACGACTAAACAACAATAACAACATTCCCATAATTTAGTTTATGCTGTAACTCCCATCTTTCCCCTACTCCATATATCTGTATACAACAAACTCAAATGGCATCTTTCTAGGAAGTCTTCTCTTTAGTCAACTTAAACTAATCTTTCCCACCAATCAGTTCCTATTGCTGCATATTTGAATCTCTCTTAAGACTCTTGCCATTTTATTCCTTTTGAGGAGTTATTTACGTACAACCATTCTTCCCAACTGCTGAACTACAGGTGCTTTAAGAATATGTAGGGACCATATTCCATTTACCATTGTTCATCGTGTCTTCAGTACAGTAAGAGGTTAAAGAACTATTCTTTCCAAGACAAGCTCAATCTTGTCCTCCAAATGAAGACAGCTGGGCCAGAGTCTGTGCAAAGACAGGAATTTGAGTGTTTGTCCCCATGTTTTCTAGTTCTGTGCCCAAGGGTAAGCCACTTAGCCTGTTTCCACAAATGTAAAACTGAGGTGATAGCATCTTTCCAACCTGTTCGATGGGCCATTATGCTGAGCTAATCAGATGAAGTATTTGAAAACTGCAAAACCCTCCAAGAGGTTTACAGCCTCCAAAGTCATCATGGGGCATATGCTTTTGGAAAGTGTACATTTTTAAACATTGTACTTAAAGTTTTAGATATATAGAATCATAAAAAATCAAGTTAACTCGGTGGCATCTCATCTACTACCTATAAGGCAGGAGAAGTTTAGAACTTTGTCCCTAAATAGTGTCAGAGACACAACTCTTAGTCTTGTGTTATTCCCATTAAGGGCTTCCCTGGTGGCTCAGCTGATAAAGAATCTGCCTTCAATGTGGGAGACCTGGGTTCAATCCCTGGGTTGGGAAGATCCCCTGGAGAAAGGAACGGCTATCCACTCCAGTATTCTGTCCTGGAGAATTCCATGGACAGAGGAGCCCATGAAGAGCAGGCACTCAGCAATACTTGCTGAACCAAATAGATTCTGCAACATTTTTGTGTTTTGTTTTTTTTTTTTAAATCTTTATTTGGCTGTGCCAAGTCTTAGTTGTGACACTCTGGGTCTTAGTTGCATCACACAGGATCTTGTGGCTTGCAGACTCTCTAGTTGTGGTGCACGGGCTTAATAGCTGCAGTACGTGGGCTTAGTTGCCCCGTGGCAAGTGGGATCCTAGTTTCCTGGCCAGGAATCAAACCTGCATCTCCTGCACTGCCAGGTGGGTTCTTAACCACCAGACTCCCAGGGAAGTCTCAATTCTGTGACAAGTTGACTTAAAAGTCCAAAGTCACCATAGACTGAGGTTCCTGTGGAACTTACAAGACTGAGAAAACAGTACTGAAGCAGGGGTTACAGCACATGCTCTATGGCCCATAGTAACTGTCCTGCCTTAAGCAGGGTTTCCAAATCTCTCTGAGCCTCTGCCAGAGTGTAATCTCTGAGAAGGGAGAGATTTTGTGTCTATTGTATTCATTGTTGTGGACCCAAACCTGGATGAGCTCCTGGTCCACAGTATGACTTCAATGTTCAGTTTTTAAACAAATGAATGCATTTTAGTTTTTTCAAAAGTGAAATAATAATAATCTTATAGGGTTGTCCCCAGAATTAAATGAACAGAAGCACTTAAAGCTCTTAACAGTGACTGGAATCCAGTAAGTGGAATCCTGTAAGCTGACCATTATTACCATCCTAAAAATCATCCCTACCGATTGGGGCTGGGGGTGAGGAGAGGGCTTCAAAAGGATGGGTGCCCTAACCTGAATACCCAATCTCGCTTACTCTGAATAGCAAATCTAGAGAGAATTAGGGAGCACATTCTGGCAAATGTTGATTGCCCAGAGATGTCTCTTTCAAACTAAGCATTATCACTGAAGATCAGAACTTGGAACAAATACAGACAAACAAAGTGAGAGAAAAAAAACTTGGGAACTAAGCCCTAAAGTAGAGGACAAAAAGCTCATTGTCAATTTTTTTCATAAACCAATGAAACCTTTTTCTCCAACCAAATGTCTCAAAAATTTAATGTATAAGCAAGCATATAAATAAGGCAGTAGTAGGGTATCTAGGTTATAGTCTTTTTATATCAAAGGTGTGTTTTACTAAGCATCACATTTGCAGCTACCATTGAAGACCAGTTATGAAATTAAATGTGCGTGTTAGCACCTTTTTTTCACAAATATTCACACACACAAATTAAAACATAGTTAATTAACTATTTAAGTCAAATAAGAGCAACATGTATAACATGGAATGATAATCAATATTTAAATAATATAATAAAATATAATTAACAAGAATATTGACCTTGATATAATTTAATATACCCTTGAGGATCCCAGAGGCATCTCAGGATTCTTCAGAGTCACGGAATCATCACAAAGAATTTCAATTATAATTGTGTAGTATTGACACTGATTATCTGAGCTTTCTGGTTGTTTGAACTCACTATGAGAGATGTCAGTTATATAGGTATGTGAAGGGAGGTGTGTATGAGGCAGGGTGTGTATATAGCACACACACACAGTATGAATATAGAATGTATACATTTCCTTCCGGCTTTGCTTTCTTCTTCTAGAACACTGCCTCCACGTTCCCCTAAAAAGCATGGAATATTCTAATAAAACATTTCACCAGCTTAAAAAAAGGCTTTAGGCAATAATTTAAAAATTTTCCACTTAGCACGTGCTTTGACTCCCAAAGACTTGTGCTCTTGTACTTTAAAGAGTACGATGGTATTTCACCTCTTGCACCTCTATCCAAATAATGGTAGAACTGCCAAAATAATGACATATCCCTTGAAACTTGGATACATTTGAATTATATTTTTGACAGTCTCCTGCTATCATTCAATAAAACTGGATCTTCTGGTGAAGACCTGTCCACTATCCACTGACTGCATTAGTTTCCCATATCTATAAACTTTCTAAAACTGAACTCTCCTAGTTCACTAATTGGTTTTTAATCTTTGATGTATAGATTTGAAATCAAGACATAAGACTCCTTCACGGAGAGGTTTGCGTATTGAAGTGTCCCAAGTTATACTCTGTTTTTCTAAAATAAATTCCTGCAACAATTTTTTAAAAACCTGATTTTCATTACATCAACTTTGCCCACAACTGATTTATTTATGACAACATTAGTGGTAAAGAACTCGCCTGCCACAAGCAGGAGATGTAAGAGACGTAGGTTGGATCCCTGGGTTGGGAAGATCCTCTGGAGGAGGAAATAGCAACCCACTCTAGTATTCTTGCCTGGAGAATCACATGGACAGAGGAGCTTGGCAGGCTACAATCCATGGGGTCACAAAGAGTCGGACATGACTTAAGTGACTTACTTAGCATGCACACAAACCTAGTAGTTTGGAAAGTGTTCGTTCTTCCAGGCAGAGAATACCAAGGACCACAATGCTGAAAATTGAGTAAATTATAAAATTCAGTCATAGCCCATATTCCACTCCTTACCTTGTTGTGCAAGCTAGAAATTCTGGTACAGTCCTTGTTGCTGAAGACAAGTTCCTGAGCCCGATGAACAGTGAAGCCAAACAAACTGAGATGTTGGAGTCTGGAACAGACAAAAGTTTATCACAGGGCCATCAGAGAAGAATGCAGGACTTACGCTCAAACCCCTCCCCCCACCCCGAGACTCCTCCAAGGGTTTCAGGAAAGCATCTTCAAAGGCCAAATAAGGAGGGGGTGATGAGGGGTAAGTAATCAGCTCCTGGTCAATTCTCTGATTGGTTGATGATGAGGCCACAGGCTCCCAGGTGGCTCAGGCGTAAAGAATCAGCCAGCCAATGCAGGGGATACCGGTTCAATCCCTGGGTTGGAAAGATCCCCTGGAGGAGAAAATGGCAACCCACTCCAGTATTCTTGCCTGGGAAGTCCCATGCACAGAGAAGCTTGGCAGACTACAGTCCCGGGGTTGCAAAGAATGGGATACGACTGACCATGCAAACATGCCTGAGGTCACAGGGTGCTGTCACAGAAGTCAGTAGTAATGGGAAGTGCCAGGAGGTCTGAGGGCTACGTGCTCCTGATTGTCATGTAGTTGATTTCCTCCATTTGGCCATTGTTTTTTAGCATCTGAAAAACTCACAAAATATGCATGAGATACTTTTATCTGGGTACTTCAGACAGGAGCTACAGCAGAGGTTGTAGACAGGGAAGGCCCCCTTGGGTTCTGATAGGTTGCACCCTGCTGCCCTCTTCCCCACATCCTGTTAACAAGAAGGCTCTCTCTTACCAAGAATTCCTCTGCACTCATGGTTCCCATTGTTCTGAGGGGCCTTGCTGCTCCCTATGACTGCTAGATATTCTAACTGTCCTTTCTTGGGGATGCAAAAACTTCCCTGATCCCTACACTGAAAAGACTTTCTCCTCAAGGTCCCCACAGGGGTGTGACCTCCCACTGGACTCAGAATAAGTGCGCCATTATTCTGGCTATTACGGCTGTCTTATCCAACTACATTTGATCAAGTTTTAAACGTGTCTTTAACCCCAGGGTGATTCAAGCTCCTAGAGGGCAGATCCCATGTCTCATTCAATTTACTATCCTCCAAGTATAAGACATGTTTTCTGGAACACTGGACATCCTTGACAAATGATCGTTAAATGAACAGCCACTGAAACATGAGACAAAAAGTACTTACAGCATTTAACAGCTGTGGAGTTTTGCTACCTCTCTGAACCTTGACTTTCTAGCTATATAACAGGAAGAATGGAGGGCTGTCTATCACAGTTGTAAGGAACACATCAGACACTTTCCAGAAATGTCTGTTGGGCTGGACCACCATTCTCACTGGGTTACCTTTTGCAGCTCTGTCAGAGTTACATGTTTGTGAGGGAAATGATGGTGAAAGTCAGACCTTATCCTTTTGATCCTCCTTAGTTTCTGCAAAGTTAAAGCAATGCAATTGAGATGATTTCTTATTTATTTGCTATTTATTTAGAGATTACTAAATTTTGCGGAGGGGTAAGAAGAGTACTCTTGCCTGGAAAATCCCATGGATGGAGGAGCCTGGTGGGCTGCAGTCCATGGGGTCACTAGGAGTTGGATACGACTGAGCGACTTCACTTTCACTTTTCACTTTCATGCATTGGAGAAGGAAATGGCAACCCACTCCAGTGTTCTTGCCTGGAGAATCCCAGGGACGGGAGAGCCTGGTGGGCTGCTGTCTATGGGGTCGCAGAGAGTCAGACACGACTGAAGCGACTTAGCAACAGCAGCAGCAAGAGGAGGAGGGAATGGGAACAGGGAAAGAAAGTTTTCATCAAAGCCCCTTTGGGTTGCAAATGACCTTCTTGCTTAGCAGGGCAAGGATGAGAAGATTGACTTATCAGATGACTCAAATTTTGACTTGCAGTGTTATCTCAGAATCTAAAGACTTCATCCTAGACACACTGATATTAAAAAGAAACACCCATCATTCAGCCTAAATTTGTATATCAACATAATAGTTCTCTCGCTTAGCATTTTTAGTATAAACCACAGTTAGAACTATCTACTTTGCATCACAACCCAGCACAAAATAATACCATTACCACAGGCAAAGCTTTGTGTATTTATATTCTGTTCTTTTCTATTAAAAGTTTCTCAATGTGCTGGCTGCAACTAAGACAGATGGTGGTGAAGGTGACAGAATGGGAAAGGGAAGAAAATCAATATAAATTACCAAGGGCTTGTGGTCTATAAATGTGACAAACACAAATTCCAGGTAAAAAATTTCAGCCAGTTCATCTCGGTTTGAAGGAAAGAAGGTAAAGGAGATTTTTATACCTTGGTTTCCCTGCTTTTCACTCACGGAGTGATTTCATGGCCCACTAATGGGGATGCGATCCATGGGTTGAACACAAAAACAAATCAAACTTTTACAAGTTAACACTGCCTTTAATGCCAAGAATTAAGATTATAGTCTTCTAGTTATTTCGGTCAATGTGAAAGTAATTATACTGTATTTTATTTTGCCATGAAGGATTTGATATATTTCATTCTAAAGGATGAACAATTGATGCCAGAGGATGAACAAACAATACTTTCAAACTGTGGTGCTGGAGAAGACTTTTGAGAGTCCTTTGGACTGCAAAGAGATCAAACCTAAGGGAAATAAACACTGAATATTCATTGGAAGGAGTGGTGCTAAAGCTGAGGCTCCAATATTTTGGCTACCTGATATGAAGAGCCAACTCATTGGAAAAGACTCTGGTGTAAAGACTCAGGAAAGACTGAGGTCAAGAGAAGGGTAGACAGAGGATGTGATGGGTGGATGGCATCACTGACTTATTGGACATGAGTTTGAGCAAGCTCCGGGAGATGGTGAAGGACAAGGAAGCCTGGCATGCTGCAGTCCATGGGGTCACAAAGAGTTGGATACAACTTAGCGATTGAACAACAACAATACTAAAGGAACTAACTTGTTAAATGTCAATCAATATTCAAAATACATGACAGTATTTATGATAACTATTTTGGAGGGTTTTTTTTTTTCATTTTTTAATATACTGAGGAATCTTAAAAATAAAAGACAAAAAGTTCAGTGGTCCAGTCACTTGACCTCTAAAAGGTACTTCTTATACCTGTGGGTGATAAGTTATCTGTCCCAAAGACCAGGCCACCCTCTGAAACTTAAATGTGCGCCTCTGACATATCCACTTGCAGTAGGCAGAGGGCCTCAGAGGTAAATGGAAGCAGAGGTTGCCTGCAGCTAATATGCAGTAATGGCACATCAACAGGACAAAGAAGTCACTAAAGGAGGACAACAGTGCCAAGACTCCAAGGCGCAGACTCGTCAGCAATATCTGTGTATCCAACCCGGTCCAGTAAAGAGAGCCTCTGATTCCAAAGATCAGAGAAAAGTTTTCAGGAAGGGAAATATAAATGTATAATTATGGCCAATTCAAGTTGTTATACAGCAGAAACCAATCTGATCAGATCAGTCGCTCAGTCATGTCCGACTCTTTGTGACCCCATGAATTGCAGCACGCCAGGCCTCCCTGTCCATCACCAACTCCCAGAGGTCACTCAGACTCACGTCCATCGAGTCAGTGATGCCATCCAGCCATCTCATCCTCTGTCGTCCCCTTCTCCTCCTGCCCCCAATCCCTCCCAGCATCAGAGTCTTCTCCAATGAGTCAACTCTTCGCATGAGGTGGCCAAAGTACTAGAGTTTCAGCTTTAGCATCATTCCTTCCAAAGAAATCCCAGGGCTGATCTCCTTCAGAATGGATTGGTTGGATCTCCTTGCAGTCCAAGGGACTCTCAAGAGTCTTCTCCAACACCACAGTTCAAAAGCATCAATTCTTCGGTGCTCAGCCTTCTTCACAGTCCAACTCTCACATCCATACATGACCACAGGAAAGACCATAGCCTTGACTAGGCGAAACTTTGTTGGCAAAGTAATGTCTCTGCTTTTGAATATGCTATCTAGGTTGGTCATAACTTTACTTCCAAGGAGTAAGCATCTTTTAATTTCATGGCTGCAGTCACCATCTGCAGTGATTTTGGAGCCCAGAAAAAGAAAGTCTGACACTGTTTCCACTGTTTCCCCATCTATTTCCCATGAACTGAGGGGACCAGATGCCATGATCTTCTGAATGTTGAGCTTTAAGCCAACCTTTTCCCTCTCCACTTTCACTCTCATCAAGAGGCTTTTGAGTTCCTCTTCACTTTCTGCCATAAGGGTGGTGTCATCTGCATATCTGAGGTTCTTGATATTTCTCCCAGCAATCTTGATTCCAACTTGTGTTTCTTCCAGTCCAGCGTTTCTCATGATGTACTCTGCATATAAGTTAAATAAACAGGGTGACAATATACAGCCATACAACATTGTAAAGCAATTTTCCTCCAATTAAAAAAACTTTTTTTTTTTTTTTAAAGAGAGCTTTCTGGTGACTCTCTCTCCAGGATTCCATAGCTGAAAACAAGGTCCCTCCAGACTCTTCATCCTCCTGAAACAACGATCAGTACATGAAAGATACAAGTCATCACACAGGGTTTTGCCTCTGTAGTTTCATGACTTTGCATTCTTCTTCTTGTTTCAGTGTCCATGAATTTGATTAAGGTGAACCTGGTAAGTACTGACTGAACAGATACGCGAAAAAAGACAACAATTTCAAAACTGTTTTGGGTGTGTGATAGTTCTAAAGGGATCATAAAATTTCATGTTTTCTTTGAATGGTCATCAAACTAGCTACTAGGAAGGAGTCCACCATCCCTCTGGAGGCCATGTCAAGCTTCTGAAAGTAGAGGACAGCACTCTTTAAGGGAGGGTAACGAAGACCGTGGAAGCAGTTGTTGAAGTAAGAGTGAAAGAAAGGCACTTTCATGCCATGATCCCCCAGCTGTTCGTGAGAAAATATCATCTATCACCTATTCTGTGATGTGCACGTGTGCTCAGTCACTGCAGTCACGTCTGACTCTTTCCAACACTATGGACCGCAGCCCTCGAGACTCTCTTGTCCATGGGATTCTCCAGGCAAGAACACTGAAGTGGGTTGCCATTTCCTCCTCCAGGGGATCGAACTCACAGCTGTTTGCGTCTCCCGCATTGTCGGCAGATTCTTCACCCACTGAGCCACCTGGGAAGCCTATTCTGTGATGCGGCGGCACCTTTTGCTCTAAATTGAATATACACGCCAAGTAGCAGAAGAGGCCGTTGCACTAGTTTACTGCGCAGCTATCCTGCCCAGAGACTTGCCTTTCCAGACAGATCTTGCTGTTTAATTTGAATGACCATTTGAAAATACCCTTCTTGAGTAAGAATACATACACACACAAACACACACATACAATTGTTCTTTCTAATCCTGAGAACAGCAGCTCAAATAAATTAATACACATTTTAAAAATGGTGATATATAAATATATAGAGACATAGAGCATAAAAGGAGATAGACAGCCAATCAGTAAACCATTATTTGCTGAGACCCACTGTGCGTTGTGTCACATATGGATAATGCAGGATTTCTCTTGCTCAGAGGCCTCCAGTTTACTTATAAAGAGATTTTTCCAAACACGTAGAGCCCCACAGAAGTGTATCTGCCTCTGCACAGGGCTCAGCTGGGTGCTCTCCCTCTCATCTCCCGTAGGAATTAACGTCCAAAATCACTGCAGATGGTGACTGCAGCCATGAAATTAAAAGACGCTTACTCCTTGGAAGTAAGTTATGACCAACCTAGATAGCATATTCAAAAGCAGAGACATTACTTTGCCAACAAAGGTTCGCCTAGTCAAGGCTATGGTCTTTCATGTGGTCATGTATGGATGTGAGAGCTGGACTGTGAAGAAGGCTGAGCGCCAAAGAATTGATGCTTTTGAACTGTGGTGTTGGAGAAGATTCTTGAGAGTCCCTTGGACTGCAAGGAGATCCAACCAGTCCATTCTGAAAGAGATCAGCCCTGGGATTTCTTTGGAGGGAATGATGCTAAAGCTGAAACTCCAGTACTTTGGCCACCTCATGCGAAGAGTTGACTCATTGGAGAAGACTCTGATGCTGGGAGGGATTGGGGGCGGGAGGAGAAGGGGACGACAGAGGATGAGATGGCTGGATGGCATCACTGACTCGATGGACATGAGTCTGAGTGACCTCTGGGGGTTGGTGATGGACAGGGAGGCCTGGCGTGCTGCAGTTCATATGGGGTCGCAAAGAGTCAGACATGGCTGAGCGACTGAACTGATCTGATCTGATCTGATAATTGACAACTTTCTGCATTCAAAAAGTAACTTTCACCAGGATGGGGCTGGTCTTGTCTTTCAGCTTTTTAGCTTTAGCCTCTGTCACGGTGGCACTTGATCCACTGTGCTGTGTGCTTAGTCGCTCAGTCATGTTCAACGCTTTGCAACCCCACGGACAGTAGCCTGGCAGGCTCTTCTGTTCATGGGGATTCTCTAGGCAATAATACTGGAGTGGGTTACCATGCTCCGCTCCAAGTGATCAACTATAGTTGTGAAATAATAGTTGAAAGAATAAATGCATGAAGTACAAAAACTGGTGGATATAGATCATAAGTGATCAAGCATCTGAAAGGCAAGAGGATTATAAGGAGGCTTGAAACAGACAGAAGAAAGCATCATGAAAGAGGTGAGACTTAAGACTTGGTCATGGAGTTGGTCAGCTCCATGAATGGAATGAGGGGGAAAAGAAAGAGAAGTCATGGGTCAAAGAGTTGAGGGTGGTAATGTGCAGAAATGAAGCTATATTTTAAATAACATTTGTAATAAATGATTCAACTGCTGAAACAATGACTGGGAATACTAAGTGTGTAAAGAGTGTTTACCTAAAAGAGGTAAAGCCACTCGGCAAGACACCAACCAGCTGCTGAGGACTCTATGGCCAAGTGCAGGATGTATTTGTTAGAGAGGTACTCAGAGGTGGAATGCAGTTAATTATAGGGCTTCAGTAAATAGGATGAACAGCGTCCTAGCTTTGAGTTCCTATGGGAGACTCTCACTTTGGAAAGACTGCTCACACCTAAACTAAGGGGAAGAAGAATAGGATTGTTATCTGTCAGGCATCTTTTTTTTAACAGTTTTTTTTTAAGTATTTTTTTTTTAATTTCTTTTTTGAAAGTATTTATTTTTCAGCCATACCATAGGGCATGTGGGATCTTAGTTCCCTGACCAGGGATGGAATCCGTGCCCCCTGCAGTGCAAGTGAAACAGAGCAGGACCCTATAGTCCTTGCCCCACCCCCACCTCCACCCCACCATATCCTTTGTCTGCCTTTTATCTGTGGAAAACTTTAGTCAAAGAATAAATTGAATCAGAGGAATGAGAAATGCAGAAACAAAAGAAAACAGTCAAAGGAGACCAAATAATGATAATGTGGTCATTGAGCATAGTCAGGGACCTTTAAGTTCCTTCTCAAGGGCTATAGATAATATTCTGAGCCATATATTACGAACTCTCTTATAGCTACTGAAATGCCAGGTGGAAGAAGTTAACTACGTGATGATCAAACTATACCCATGACATAAACTGCCACAATTCTGAGAACTGGCCTCAAAGAAATGGAAATAAACTGACCCTGGAAATGAAGATTAACTGTACCTAAAACAATCAAGATGATGCTGGTCAGACCACTGATGATCAGTCTGAAGCTGTCAGAGGTGACTATACTGTTTCTGCACATAGCCCCCTCCTTCCATCTATAAAACCTCTTCCCCTCTGTCAGTCGGGGGAGTCAGCCTTTGGACAGGTGTTCATCATCCCCCAACACCAGTTCCCAGCATCTGAAATAAACTTCCCTTTCCACCAACTTGGACTGTTTATTGACTTTTGAGTGGCAAGCAGTTGGACTCCACATTCTTTTGGTAACAGAAACATGGAATCTTAACCATTGGGCTGCCAGGGGAGTCCCTATGGGACACCTTAAAGACAAACCAGCCAGGATCTTGGAGCTGGGGTCCCTATTCTGCTACTCTGGCAGGTCCTACAACCTCTCGGTCTTGTGATTCCTGCTATGATATTCCTAGAGGTAATATTTCTTACATTTATTCTTCAGTATTCAACAAACATTTGTGAAGTACCTCTTAGCCTTAGGTGTAACTAAAACATTCTTTAAAAAATTACCTGATTTAAAACAACCCACCCAATTTGCAACATTTAAAAATATTCAAAATTATAACTTGCTACATCATAATGCCAGGGCCTAACCAACCATAAGAACACCCAGAAGAGAAATCACTGTCGAAATAGACATTTTTACGGTGGAATAGAAGACTTGGACTCAGTCCTCCCATTTATAAAGTGACTCATTAATAGTACAGGGGCTGGCACATCACTGATAATCAATAATTTGTTGAATGAATAAATATAGGCTGAGACACTGTCTGATTTACAGCTGTCTATCCACTCTTACATCAGTGCCTGGCACATAAAAAATATTTAAATGTTGGTGGAATAACAACTAATTACATTTGTTTATTTACTCTTTGATCATTTATATTGTGATTACATACAAATTTGATGAGCAAATTCAGTATTAAAACCTCAAATGCTACTCAAGAGGCCAGGATTTGGTTCTAAGCCAATGCAGTATAACTGCAACTTTTCTACTAGAATGTAAGCTCCATGAGATGAACTTTGAGTTAGTCTTCTGAAATGTTTTAAATAAAAATACATTAAATGAATGAATGCTAACTTCCAACATCTATTCTAAAAAGAAAAATGGCAAGAAGACAACAACAAAAAACCACTGTGGAAGAAAAACTTAAGTTCCTCTGTCTGCTGTAGTAACAAACATCTTTCATGACACCATCTTGAGAATTTCCAGTCCGTGAGAAGATGGCACCATGCTTGACATCCACACAGTTGGGCCAGCACCTCTGATTAATTTTTAATCCAACTTTTATGAGTTTTCTCAGTGTTAACCACAATCCAAGTGGGGTGTATAAATTTAAAATCAAGAGGGAAAAAAAATCTTCTTCAGGAATGAAAAATAAACGTAATCTGAAATCAATATTTATGAAGCTGTGATTAATTGACTGATGACCAAATGATTACAAAACGTCTGTCTGAAACATCTACTCAAATTTATTAGCTTTGACCAAAAAAATTAAAAAACAATCTGAACTGGGTCAATGAAAGAATAATGCATTCCTAATCAATTTTTAATAGCACTTAAGATTTTATATTTTTTTAACTTGCTTTTAAATAATTTATCATAAAAATGAATCTGATTTAAACAAGGGGTAAAAGGTGTTCTATGGCTATTTGATGGTTTTCTTAGCAAAGAAATTCTATTATGACTGACTTTTTATTACTGAACTACTTTATTAATAATAATACATCTTGCACTTACACTAAGGCATTTAGCCAACAATCTCAAAGAGTCTAAGTGCAATCTAGGACTTAGTTTTTCTTCCACCATTACCTGGTGATTTGTTTTATCTAGATCTTGATTTCCCCATTTGTAAAAGGAAAGGCCTGAATATAAACCCCTAAAATCCTTCCAAGTTCTAAAAATTTATAATTCTAGGGATCTGAGGGGCTTTAGCCCATTCCAGGTGCTGTATCTGATCAAACTTCTCAGGTCACAGGATGCTTCATGGGGCTGTAAAGAAGTTGAGAAAGAAATTGAGCAGAAAGTTAATGAGCCATGTACTCTTGCCTATTAACATAATAGCAATACTATTTAATGATTTGGGCCATACAATGTCTGTTTAGAATATGATTTGTCAAAAAAGAGAAATGCCTTTCATGGGGCAGAGGGAAGAATGAGTTCCTGGCCTTAAAGTATTTGCATTATTTAAAGCAAAGCCTGGGAATTGACCTAGAATCAATCTGGACCTAGAAAAAGTCCTAATCAGCCTATATTGCTAACAGTATTACTCAGAAATGTGTGTGTGTGTGTGTGTGTGTTACTTATCTACGAAGCATTAGTGAGCAGAGCAGGTATGTTATGGAATGATCCTATCTGTGCTTATGCACACGGTAATATATGAATGAAAAATGTAAAGATATACTACAGAATGTTAATAGTGATTACCACACAGGATCTAGAGGTGAAGCATAAGGCTAGGGGAACTTTTGCTTATTATTTTATATATTTACAAATGGCATCATTTTCAAGATGATTTTTATTATGGTTATAATTAGCACAATGTAAAACAATTTTCCATTTTGAAGTGAAAAACAGGTAAACGCAATGCTTAAGGTAGCCGGGTCTCTCATAAAGTTCAGTTCAGTTCAGTTCAGTTGCTCAGCCGTGTCCGACTTTTTGCTCATAGTTTGTGGCTAATGAAAATATTATGGTTTGTGGACTAGTCACTCAGTACTAGATATGAGATAAATTGAATATAATCCCAGACTTCAAGACACTGTTGTGGGGGCAAGCACATAAACAACTATAACAAAATGTAATAAAGTTAGCTTAGCACAGAAACAGTTACACGGTCAGAGAACTAGAAGAGCATTCAGAAGCTATGATGATGATAGCTAACGTGGGGAGGGCTGTTGGCAGTGGTCTAGGTTTAAATATTCTGGGGCTTCCCTGGTGGCTCACACGGTGAAGAATCTGCCTGCAATGTGGGAGACCCAAGTTCAGTGCCTGGATTAGGAAGATTCCATGGAGAAGGGAATGGCTACCCACTCCAGTATCCTTGCCTGAAGAATTCCATTGACAGAGAAGCTTGGTGGGCTACAGTCCATGTGGTTGCAAAGAGTTGGACACGACTGAGTGACAAACACTTTCACTTTAATCATTCTACTTAAAATGCAGGTTTTTATTTTCTAAATATATTTTTGTTACAGTATTAACACCAATCATCAGGATGATTAATAAGAAATGAACTTTCCCTAGTAGCTTTGGAAAAGTCTTTTTTTTTTTTTTTCAGATTATCTTCAACATATCTTCCTATTGCATAGTCTTCAGGGATCTGTGGGAAAGACAGAATATTCTCAGTCCTTTATCCCATTCAAGATTGTCGGGATGACAGGTACTAAAACACCATGATAGGTTTAAACAAGGTGACAACAAGAACAACGAAGAACACAGTAAGATGGGGAAAAGGCAAACCTTAAATGACAGTAGGTAATGACCTGGATCTTTCTCATTCTTAAGCCTTAACCTACAGCCAGGAATTTGAAAGATGCATTAGCAAAACATGTGAAGCCTAGACCCCACTGAATATGACTTCAAACAGCCAGAAAATAGCCAAACCAGATGACTTTCAGCCCAGGCTTTCTGGAAAAGTGGCTGTTAAACAGACAAACAATGTGACTATTTTGCCCAGGTCTCCAATTCCAAGCTCAGGGATGGTCTCCAATTCTTAGGAAATTAAGTTACTGAGCTGCATGGAAGAATTCTCATTGTCACTTGTTAGTCAATTTTGAACTGGAACTGGCTGCTCCAAGTGAATTGCTGGCTGCTCCAATCTCATTATTATCTGTTCTTTTTATAGAGGTAATAGTAAACATATATTGACCTCATTCTCCACACACACACACACACACACACACACACACACACATATGCTTTACCAATGAGGAAAGCTAAGAAGCAGAGGGGTTAAACAATAGTTAAATAAAAGCCCGTAGAGCCAGGAATTTGTTCAGGCTGGGATTTCTACCTTGCAGTCCAGGTGCAGAATCCCTTTAACCATGAGATTGCTTCTTGTAATTATACTGCCCTCCCCTGCAAGAAGAGTACTAAAAATAGTTACAGTTTTGTTTCTAAATCTTATTCACAGATTGCATTTGTTTACATAAATTGATGACACTGGCTCTTCCTTACTTAAATTGAAGTTAAACTCCTAATCTGTTGTTTATACTTAAGATTCAGTGTTGTTGTTTTTTTTTTTTTTCCATTGGTAGGAAGTGCTAACTTATAGCCTCACATTCTTCCTCAGAGCTTAACAGCCTAGGCGCCCAGGCAGGCGCCTGAAATGAAGAATTAAACGCTTGTGCGACTGCTGTAGGAGAGTGTGGATGGTTCACACTATTAGAAGCTTCTCACATGTGAGTGTAAATCACAGTCCACGGCTCTGATCGTTATGTCTCTTTCAGATAGAAACTACAGGAGAACCAACAGTGAAAGCATGTCTTCACGGAGAGCAGCGATTAACGTACCCAACGTTTCTGAAACATGAGATAGCCACCGCGTGTCGTTTTTAAGGTGACATTACATCATTTAAGAATGTAAAGAGAGCTGAGCGCACAAAGTTGCTTGGAAAAATTTAAACGTAGAGACAATGTCTTTCCTCTTCCGTTTTTGACTGCGCCGCGTTGCAGACTGTCAGGTTTAATCCTTAGGTGGAAAACTCTCCCCTATCTCCCATCTTCCGGAAGATCCTGGGATTTCAAATCGCCTTTCCCCATCCTTTCTCTCCTTTCGCTACCATTCAAACTTTTCGTTTAAACTTTCAAGGTCCTCGACGCCCGTAGTAACTCGCCTTCTTTCCCGTTCTCAGGAACCCTTGCAGCTCCCCAACCGAGGAAAGTTTGTTTTCGAACCAAAACGGAAGAAAAGGAGGAAGGGACCAGACGCCGACAGCCGCGCGTTGGGAAAGCGCATTTTCGTTTCCGCGGCCGGCGCGTCGTGGCCCTGCCCGGCCGCCGTAGCCGGCCTCGCGCGGCCTCAGTCGCTGGGAGAAGCGGCGGTCGGCGGGACTTCCGCGTTGGCGGGATTCTGAACGCTGCCATGGCTCAGACCGTGCAGAACGTTACATTGTCGCTCACTCTGCCCATCACGTGTCACATCTGCTTGGGGAAGGTAATGGGTGATGCCTGACGCGGCTCCTAATCGGGGTTGGGTGTGCAGGGGCCCTCCGGAGCCCAGGGCTGGCTGAGTGTGCGGCGGGGACGCGGCGCGAGGCGCAGGGCTAGGTGAGGACGCCGACCGTGCGTTCTCCTCTAGCCAGGGGGCCGCGTCCCCGGGGGACAGAGGGGACGAGTCGGGACTCACAGGGTCATCTGTGCGCCTTTCGGAGGAGGATGACAGCGGCCTGGGGTGGGGAAGTAAGGTGGCCTCAGCCGGGTGACTCCCGGCGTCGAAGGAGGCCTGGTCAGAAATGAATCCCCGCAATTCACGCCCCCCGGTGCCACCCCATCGCGGCTGAAATCACGTTTTCTGGGAGCCTCGCGACGGTTCCTTCGTCCCCTGCACGAATTAGAGTGTTTTGTTCTTGGGCCTTCGGTGCTGGCTGAGGAGGTTTTTCCATTTTCAAGATAATTATAATTATTTCACTCGGCATTGATAGTGGCCTTTGCTCTGGGTTCAAAATTTGAAAAAGTAAATAGTACGTACCCCTGAATGACGTTTAGAATGGGAGATGTGGTCTTTAATTCCAAAAACGGATCAGCCACGAGGTAGAATACCCTCTCTCTTGTGATGCAAGAGGTGTCTACCGCGTTTGTGGAACCAGGTGGAGAAAGTTGTAAGAGTTCTGAATTAGAAACGGAATTTTGAAGGTTCTCATGCGTTTGTCTCCTCTTTCATTTCCATTTGTGCCTCCCGTTCGGTTTTTAAAAGAATATATTGTTTTACTATGTAGGTCCAAAAGAAACTTACCCCACCCCCCACGGTGAATTGTTTATACATTTGTGGCGAGTGGGTGAATGTGATATGTTTATGCCCCACACTGAAACTGCAGCCACAGGCATAGCGTTAAGAAATGCAGACTTCATGGGGAAAGCATTTGAGTGCCAGTCAGTCTAATCCTCTGTTTTAAGTCTACGTGAATTCTCTGAGTTCAAGAAGTAGTAGGAAGTCAGGCTTGGGAGAAACTGATAGCTCTTGATATGCATCAGAATGAAATGCCAAGGAAATAGCAAAGATGCTGTGAGAGGATATAGAGATGGCTTGATCAATTCTGATTGGAGAGCTTAAGAATGGCTTTTGGAGGGTGGTTATTTGAGCTTGGCACTTGCTACTGCTGCCTACCTTTGTAGCTGGGAGGAGGAGAAGATGATTCTGTTTGCTGTAGTCTACATTTGGCTCCTGACTTGAAGTTCCACAAGTTAACTTGAGTGAATTTATTCCCAACAGTGGCCTGTTAAAAGGCTGATAAAATATCCTTGGAAAATAATTTTCACTTGGTTGTAGTTGTGCACATTATATCTAGTTTCCATTAGTTAATAGGCTGTGTTGAAGATGTCTTCTGCCTGGTTGATTTTCCATACCTATGCTTTCTGTGTTTTAACAAAAATGATAACTAATAGAATATAGTGATTTGCAGATTACAAAATGCTTTTGTATGCATTTTATTATTTCATATACCACTCTCATCAGTGCTGTGAGATAGGTAGAGCTGGTTTCCCCATTTTTCAGATAAGGAAACTAAGGCGTAGAATCTCCAGCATTTGAACCTCTGTTGTTAGCATTTGTGTCTTCAATAAGTTACATCCAAAAACTCAGATGAACTCATTCATAACAGCAGACACTTTTGGTGAATTTTTCCCTCCTATACTGGTTAGCTGTATTCTAGAATTAAATCTAATAACAAAAGGTTAATGATTTGTAAATAGACATTTTCTTATGTCTACTATGGAGACAAAAAGGCGCGATTGGTTGACAGCCCCGAGTACTGTATTCAGACTAAGTTCTAATCCAGGTCTTCCACTTAACTAATTCTAGACAAGTTACTTAACTTATACAAGTTACTTAACGTCCCTAAGAGCAGTTTGCTTACCTGTACAGTGGGAATGATAATAGTTTTAGGGCTTCCCCAGACAGTAAAGAATCCACCTGCAATGTGGAAGACCTGGGTTCAATCCTTGAGTTGGAAAGATCCCCTGGAGGAGGGCATAACAACCAGTATTCTTGCCTGGAGAATCTCCATGGACAGAGGAGCCTGGCAGGCTGCAGTCCATGGGGTCGCAAAGAGTCGGACATGACTGAGTGACTAAGCACATACATACATAGTGTGAATCTTGACACATGATTTAAGAAATGTTAACATTTGTTACAGGCACTGAGGCAGACAAACCCTCAAAAATGAGGAAACCAACCTTTTCAGTCACTGCTCCTCCCAATTGCTTCCTGAGGCCAGTACACTCAATTGATGAAGATTTACATTTCCAGAAGAGTAGGACCTGTTTGTTCTGGAAATTGCCACAGTACATCTAGTGATTTTTTGTTGGTTCCATATTCTTTTGCCTTTTGTGTAGTTAAAGCAAATCTGATCTGCCTGTGCTACTCGGCCTCCCCTCCACACCAGTATTTATGGGGTGCTGGAGACAGCCTTCCATCTCCCTGACACACACATTTCTGGCCACCTCTGGAGTCTGCCTTCAAGCCCTTCCTGGCTAGGCCTCATCTTTTGCTGCTCTCGCCATTTGTCCCTTACAGAGTTAACAAGTCTTCATTTTTTATTTATCAACAGAATCAGGGGCCATTATCCCGAAGAGTTACTGTTTAAAAAAAAAAAAAAAAGATGCATATTACTTAAGGAAAATAGGGATGGGAGAGACTTTGAATTTGAAGAGATAAGATAGTTGCTGCTTGGAATGGGGTTGAAGGTGAAGAATGGTAGGGAGCAATAGACGAGATAGCCCCAATATGTATGTGCTTAATGCTTTGCCTTTTCAATACAAATGTACTTAAAATTGAAAAGTTTAAACATTTTGCATTTGCCACCCCCAACTCTACCTCAGTCTTAAAGGTGGATTATCTCTGTTCAGTGTTTAGCAACGTTGCCAATATTGTAAGAGCTCTGTGTCACCAGGAGAAGTGAAGTACACACCCCGTGAGACAATTCATATATAACACTTTCTGGCCTATTCCGCTTTAATTTTTTCCTGTGCCTTGGGCTAGTAGGCCAGCAAGCTGAAATGACCCAGCCCAGGATATGTTAAGTGACATTTTGGTACTGCTGCCAGAATTCTATAGACCAGTTTATCTCTAGATAATTCCAGGCTTTATCTCTTCAGTTAGGATTCTAGCTGTGAAAAGAAACTGTTGCACGTAATAGTTTTATTGACTGACTCTGCGTTTTGCCATGAGTGACAGCCAAATGTGGACTGCAGTTGGTTTTAATCAAAGGACAAAGGAGATTCTCAAGAGAAGTGGCAAGCGACTAGACTTCTAATACCCTTTAACAGTGATATAGCATATCCAATTATTTCTCACTTGAGTATGAATCCAAATTCGGGTACCACCCTTTAAGATAAATATACATAAACTGAAGTATTTGAAATCATTTGGAAAGGATTTGAAATTGAGATTGGAATATAGATGGAACAGAATAGTGTTGGAGTGAACAGACATGATAGCAACTCATTAAATAATTAAAAGTATTTTCGTTTGGAAGGGAATCAAACTTTGTGTAGCTCTACAGTATTAAGATTTATACTTAATATAAATGGAAACTTTCTGGCTGAAATAATCAGAAATGAAATTAGCTTTCTTACGATGTGTCCAGTCGTAGGATAGACTATTTTCCACTGGGAATACTATGGGAAAGAACCCTTCTTTCAGGGAGGACTTCTTGCTTGGCTTTCTACACACATCATTGATTTAAAAGGTTGAAAAGAGGTAGGGCTAGGTGGGTAACACCTTAGCAACCTAGCATACTCTTGGTTGACTAAATTCATTAATCAGTGCTCATGAAGGGCTGTCGATTGGCCAGCGAGCCATCCTCCTCAGTGCATTGAGTCCATGTTTGAGTCCTGATTGCCCCTCAGTTCCCAAGAGTGGATTTAAGAACCAGCCTTGTACATAATCATCACAAGAAGTTTGCTTTGAAAAAAAGCCATATGGAGTAAAAGTTCTGCTTTTTCTCCCTTATCTAGATTAAAATAAGCTTCAAGAATGCAGACACTTTGAGAAAAGTATAACAACAGTGTGTTTTCACATAGAATGTAATAAAAATTAATTCAAAAAAGTGTTGATATATTCTAGTAATTTTCAAGTTTGGCATATAATAGCTGGCATATAATTTACTTCACAAATAAGATTCCAGTTTATCCTTAAAGCCTTCTAGGTAGGGATAAAGGTGGGAGAGGGGAGGTATATTATCTTTCTCTCTAACCCAGACAGAAGCGGAGACCCAGACCAATAGGCATTAAGTAGCTTAGTTCTCAGGATCACACAGTTTTAAAGTTCTAGTCCTAAATTCTGGCCCAGAGCCAGATTTCTTGCAACATAGCAAGAGCAATCCAGGAATTTTGTTTTTAAAAATTGCCAAATTTGTAAGGTTCAGAAGGTAGGCTCTTCCTACAGTCATTTATCCCTCAGCTTTGTGCTTCAGTCTTTCTGTAATAGGTCTCCTCTAGTGAAACCCATGAAGTTTTGATATTGGTGCAAGAGAAGGGAAAAGAAAGATTAGCTCTAGTCTCTAGTAAAGGTGACTGAAGAGCAGAGAAATTGATTTTAAATGTATTTGCCAGACCAGTTGGTAAAGTTTATCTATAGCCTTTTCTCTTGCATCGCCTCCATTAATACTGTATCTCTTTTCTGCAATCCCTGCTGATCCCAGTGTCTTGATTCTTTCAGGTGTGTTTCCTCTATTTCTTACTCCCTGATTATTGTTTACTAAATTTGCTCTCAGGAAGAAAGAACTATTTCTTAATTGAAAAAGCACTCAATTTGCATGTTTAATGGTGGTCGAATGCTGGCTCTGCCACTTAGAATATGTATCATTATTTTCTTGAGTCTCATTTTCCACTGGCTGCAAATTAATTTGATACTATCAACCCCATTGTTAGAGATTGTTAGAGAAATTTGTGTACATTTCCCAGACCAGTAGTTCTCAAAAGGATGGAAGTGCATTTTGTTGTGTGGATCACAATAAACTGTGGAAAATTCTGAAAGAGATGGGAATACCAGACCACCTCACCTGCCTTTTGAGAAACCTATATGCAGGTCAGGAAGCAACAGTTAGAACTGGACATGGGACAACAGATGGGTTCCAAATAGGAAAAGGAAAGGCTGTATATGTCACCTTGCTTATTTAACTTACATGGCAGAGTACATCATGAGAAACGCTGGGCTGGAAGAAGCGCAAGCCGGAATCAAGATTGCCTGGAGAATTATCAATAACCTCAGATATGCAGATGACACCACCCTTATGGTAGAAAGTGAAGAGGAACTAAAAAACCTCTTGATGAAAGTGAAAGAGGAGACTAAAAATGTTGGCTTAAAGTTCAACATTCAGAAAACGAAGATCATGGTATCTGGTCTTATCACTTCATGGGAAATAGATGGGGAAACAGTAGAAACAGTGTCAGACTTTATTTTGGGGGGCTCCAAAGTCACTGCAGATGGTGATTGCAGCCATGAAATTAAAAGATGCTTACTCCTTGGAAGGAAAGTTACGACCAACCTAGAAAGCATATTCAAAAGCAGAGATATTACTTTGCCAACAAAGGTCCATCTAGTCAAGGCTGTGGTTTTTCCAGTGGTCATGTATGGATGTGAGAGTTGGACTGTGAAGAAAGCTGAGTGTCGAAGAATTGATGCCTTTGAACTATGGTGCTGGAGAAGACTCTTGAGAGTCCCTTGGACTGCAAGGAGATCCAACCAGTCCATTCTGAAGGAGATCAGTCCTGGGTGTTCATTGGAAGGACTGATACTGAGGCTGAAACTTCAGTACTTTGGCCACCTCATGCGAAGAGTTGACTCATTGGAAAAGACTCTGATGCTGGGAGGGATTGGGGGCAGGAGGAGAAGGGGGCGACTGAGGATGAGATGACTGGATGGCATCACTGACTCGATGCACAGGAGTTTGGGTGAACTCCAGGAGTTGGTGATGGACGGGGAGGCCTGGCGTGCTGCGATTCATGGGGTCGCAAAGAGTCGGACACAACTGAGTGACTGAACTGAAGTGAACTGAGAGACATTTCTGATTGTCTTCAGAGCAGTGCTACTCACATCTAGTAGACAGAGCCTCAGGGTGTTGCTAGCTAAACATTCCATAATATAAAGGACAGCCTTCTACAACACAAAACTTTTTGTTCCAAAATGTCAGTAATGCCAAAATTGACAAACCCTGCCCTAAACCCTTGTGTATAGATTTTGGACTTCCCCGGTGGCTCAGACAGTGAAGAATCTTCCTGCAGTGCAGAAAGCCTGGGTTCAGTCTGCCGGTCGGGAATATCACCTGGAGGAGGGCATGGCAGGCCACTCCAGTGTTCTTAGCTGGAGAATCCCATGGACCGGGAGCTTCGTGGACCACAGTCCATGGAGTCACAAAGAGCCAGACACAACTGAGTGACTAAGCACAGGATGGATAGTAATGGACAACACCTTTAGGCCCAACTCCTTCCCAATATTTGCTTTTAAGAAAGGGATTTTTGGTGGTAAAGTCAAAACTGAAACGACTTCAGAGAAAAGACACTACGTGGTAGATTTATATATTATTGGGCTAATATTTCTTGTACCTAGGACTGCCTCCTCAGGCCCATTCCAATGAGAGAAGAGCCTTCTTTTCATACCTTCCTTCATCTTCTCTTTCTCCTCTTCCTCCTCTTCACCATCTTCACTGGGCATTACCCTGGGATATCATTTCAGCATGCTTACTCCAAATGAGTTTGGAACTGTACATGCCACTTATCTTTGCCGTTGTTGTCTTGCATGTTTTTTCATAAGAGTGCTTACTATGTTAATGCCACAGATCTCATTTGAGAGTAAATAGAATAAAAAGTCTAATAATATAGGCAAATTATGACTATTTCATATGTTGAGAAGATCTTATTAAAGGAAATTATTTGTGTGTATATTTTGCTATTATATATAGCAGGATCTGAGTAGAGGAGATGGGTGGACAGGAGTTGAGGGAGGGCTACATTCTTTGTATTTTGTTTCTGTAGTTTATGGGCAAATAAATAACAAGTAATTTGTTCTAATAGTTCCTTCTCATTTATCAGTTCCTGTTCTCCTAAGTAAACCATTGTCTAGAAATCTTCATCTGATAAATACATGGTCCAAAGAAATGAAGTAGTCAGCGGTTTCAGAATCCAACACAATGGTGGCCATAATTCCAGGCATTGACAGTGCAGAGGATTCTCCTTTGGGTGACATTGCCAGAGGCTTTCAGCTGACAGAGCCAAGTAGTCTGCCTGCGGTTGTCCTTCTGTATCATTTTGGCAAATTAAATGGAAAGGTTAAACTCACTTTTCAAAAATTTGGCAGTGGCTGTTGACCTTTTGCTTCTTGAGATGTTTTTAGGAACATTTTAATACATCAAAATTCACTTATATTAATATCAGAGTGTACATTGTATAAGTTGGTGGTGGTGGACACAAAGATGAGCAGGACAGTGCCCTTGCCCCCAGAGAGCCTAAAATCAAATAGGGAAAGCAGGATATAAACCATTTTCCAAGTCCAGTGAAGGATAAGGATCCAATTAATTCTAAAAATAGATTATTAGTGAAGGCCTTACAGAAGAGGTAAACTTTGATTTTCATCTCAAAAGATGGGAAGGATTTTATTTTGGTTGGGTAAGTTGCAGGCCAGCAGAACATATCAAGCTCAAAAATGAGAGCCCAGTAAATAATAAGTCTCTGTTCTTCATATTCTTTTTGATGAACATCAGGTGTATATCTGTGTGGTTGAAGTATTGGTTTTGTCCAGTATTGAAATGGATCAAAGGAAATGGCCATTTAAGGAGCAGATTGCATTATTCTTTGGATGCTGTACTCAAAACTGTGAGTAGGGGGGAAAAAGTTGTTTTGCAGGAGAGCAGTGCTCCGTATTGTAGCTCGGTGGCTCTGGCATCAGTATGAAAGGTAGACAGGAGTGAACATGTGGCAGCAAGGATGCTTGGAGGAGGTCATTGCAGTAGCTGGGTTAAGTGAAGGGGAACCTGAACTCATTGAGTTGAAGATGGAAAAAGAAGCGGTAGATGGTAAGTAAAAGAACATTTACTGGTAGGTTTGCCACATTTTGACTGTTTGGGGATATACTTTTTTTCCCCACATCATACCATCTCTGGAGTCTGGCTGTATTTTATAAGCCGTGGCATCTTACAGGGCTTTCTTTGTGGCTCAGCTGGTAAAGAATCCGTCTGTGATGTGAGAGACCTGGGTTTGATCCCTGTGTTGGGAAGATCCCCTGGAGAAGGGAAAGGCTATCCACTCCAGTATCTTACATTTTTCATCCTTTTTTCCTGATGATACATAAGATATGGATATATCTTAAAATCCCTGGCTTTTTATACTGATACATGATATCAGAATTTGGTGCCAGATTGGATGGTGAAGGTGAGTAAAAAGGGTGAGTCAGAGACAGCTCTGAGTATTCTAGATCAAGGGATGAGTTGGAGATGCCATTAACTTAGACAAGTGGGAGGGAGGGAGGTGAATGTGTGGAGGTTGGGCTTGTCTTTGGGCATACTGTGGTTGGGGCAGCTTTAAGATCCCTACATGGAGTTGGCTCCTGGGCATGTGAATACAGTCCTTGTCTCCCTCCCCCAACCCTTTTTTCTTTTGTTTTCCTTTTCTTTCTTTTCTCTTGAGGAATTGCTAAGTGGAAGTCTCTGTGCTTACATCTTTATATTATTAAATTTTAAACAACAGCTGAATGAAAGTGTACTAGGTTAAACCATATATTTCAGAACAGGAAACTGATGCCATTGTTTAACTAACAGGCTAATCCAAAGTCAAACAGCTCAGTAGGTAGTAGAGCTGGAGTCTGCCCCAGGTTTACTTTGAAGCCTAATGTGAACGTGAAGTCGCTCAGTCGTGTCCGACTCTTTGCGACCCCGTGGACTATAGCCTATCAGGCTCCTCTGTCCGTGGGATTTTCCAGGCAATAGTACTGGAGTGGATTGCCATTTCCTTCTCCAAGGGATCTTCCCAACCCAGGGATCGAACCCAGGTCTCCTGCATTGTAGACAGACGTTTTACCATCTGAGCCACCAGGGAAGTCCTTGAAGCCTAAGCTCTGCCACTTACTGAGATCCAGTTACAGAGGCTTCTCAGGAACTATTATTATAGAAAAGATGTTAACACTATGTAATACATGAGGTTGAAAGAAAATAGAACTTTGTCAGATAAGGTATCCCAGGACAAAACTTTAGGGAAAGCAGCTGTGCCACCTCCTGTAATCTGTGAGCATCTCACTTTCTGCTCCTCTTCTCATCACACCGATTCCTCCAATGTTACTTCAGCCTTTTCATGTCATCGTTGCCACTCACAGACTCAACATTGTTTGACCATCCTGCTCCATACATGACCCTAGTAAATATACTTTATCTTTCAAAATAATTGCTTTAATCTATTTTCTCCAGTTGATATTCCTCCCTGCTTCCCACTTGCAGCTGGTAATCTCACCTCCTATTTGATAAACAAAATAAAGTAGTTGGAACATGAGATCTCTCATCTTTCTATCAACAGATCTTCCATCCTCTGTGTTTGTACTTACAGCCTTGGTCTTTCTTACCTTTTGTTAAATTGGAAGATAGCTCCTCACTCCATATAAGCCACAATCTCCCTGCTTGTGCTTTGGATCTCATTCCCCTCTTGACTGCTTAGCAGCGTTGCTATCTATGGCTCTGATCCCTCCCTGTCTTCCTCCATCATTAACTAATATCTGCTTTTTTACCATACCATTCGCATTATTCCTTTCCGTGGCCACATGTTGTGCTCTCTCCTTTACCGCAAAACATGAAAGATGACCTGCCTGTAGTCTCTGTCTTCATTTCTTCACTTTTCCTTGTCTTGCACTCTCGAATCAAGTTTCCATCCCCACTATTCACTGGAAGCAGTGCTTGTCAATTACAGACCACAGTGACTTCCATGCAGTTAAATCTTGTCGTCACTTCTCTGTCCACATCAAATTCAGTCTCTCTTCAACATTTGACATGCATGACCACTCTTGAAAAACTTCCTTGTGTGACAGACACCATGTTCTCCTGTCCTCCAACACAGCCCCTCCTCCTCATTTTCCTTTGCCAGTTGCTCCTCCTCTTCCTCTGCCAGTTGCTCCTCCTCTTCCTCTGTGTGCTGGAATGTATACTGTTCTGCCAATGCAGGGGATCTTCTCCAGTCCTATGACTTTAAATGCCATCTTTTATGCCAGTGATCCTCAGACCTTGCCTTGTCCATTTAAAAGCCAGGTTGGTATCACAAACTTAACAGACCAAAGCAGAATTCTTGATATCCGCCACATGTGAGGCCTTCTTTTTGGAGTGAAAGTTGCTTGGTTGTGTCTTGACTCTTTGCGACCCATGAACTGTAGCCTGCTAGGCTCCTCTCTCCATGGAATTTTCCAGGCCAGAATACTGGAGTGGGTAGCAGTTTCCTTCTCCATGGGATCTTCCCTGGACTGAACCCAAATCTCCCACACTGCAGGCAGATTCTTTACCAGCTGAGCCACCAGGGAAGCCCAGGAATACTGGAGTGTGTAGCCTATCCCTTCTCCAGCAGATCTTCCCGACCCAGGAATCAAACCAGGATCTCCTGCATTACAGGTGGATTCTTTACCAGCTGAGCTACTAGGGAAGTTTTTAGTTTGGGGAGATATTTAGTCTTCGTTATGAGAGCACTTACTTAGAAAATGCCAATTAGATGTGTGCTTCTAATGAGGGAAGCCTATACGGAGTGGAAGAGTGTTTTGAATCCCCTTAATATGCACAATTTTATGTTTTGAGCATTGATTTTCATTCATTTTCAGATGAGTTAATGCCTAAAAACAGAAATAAACTCACTGCCCTAAAAATCCAAGGAGATAACTATTAGCCATCTTAATTTGGGGGTACATATCCTGCCAGGAACCTTATAGAAACATGGAGTATGTGCTTGTGTGTGTGTCTGTGTGCCTGTGTTTGGGGAAGCTACCAGATAGGCAGAGTAGTATCTTCCTGGTACTTCCTTTGAGAATTTTTTGTTCTGAAAACATTTTCTGACTTAGGGATAAGATTAAAACACCCATGAATGTATTATGACCTGGACTTCAGAAACAGATGAATTTTTAGAAAAAACTAACCTTCAGAGAGAGTTCAGGTTTGTCTGCCTTTTGAGACTCTGACCAGGAGTACCTCCCAGATGAGCACTCCTTGTTGTTGGTAGGAGCGCTTTGGAAGGAGTGCTTTGGAAGGAATGCTGTGCTTCGTGGTCTTACTGTGTTTGAAAGTCTGTCTGTCTGTCTTTGTTTTAATCAGCCGTATCAAATCAGTTGAACTCAATGAATTAAAATTGGTATTTCTCCAAGAGGAAGTCTAAATCTGTGCAGAGTTATCTTCTCTGTTTAGTTTCTTCTGTTGGTGTTCATAATCAAGGGAGCATCTGAACATTTGGAAAGCCAAACTAAACCCAGAGAGCTCTTTGCAGGGAGACTTAAAATGACTGCCTGCTTGGCATGGATCGTTGTACATTTGTGATTTCTTTGAGAGTTCGGACCCCTTTCAAATTAGTGAGCAAGATACTCAGTATCCTTCTGAGGCAGATACAGAGCAGCATCGATGTTTGTGAAAAGTGGTTTGTGGTGGTTCTGCCTTTCACTCCCCCTCTACTCATTCCACTTTTCCTTGATCTTCTAGTCCCTAATGCAGAAGGACTCTACAGTGGTAGTGTTTTTATTATTAGAACAAAACACTGAAAATGGCTATAAAGTATTTTGAGTCCCACGGTAAAAATACCACATAAATAAAGTGAAGCCCTTGTGTGTCCTTTTCTATTTTTGTTTTATCTTGTTACATTTGTGCTATTTGAAGAATATTCAGTCATTATTCCCTCTGGCAAGTTCCCCAATATGTGGAATTTTAAATACTGTCTTAATAGCAATTACTTTATTCAACAAACCTTTATTGAGTACCTACTGTGTACTAGGCTGTCCCTAGGAACCAGAGATTCAGAAGTGAATGAGATGAAGGAATTTATTGCTCTTCCAGAGTTTCCATTCTAAAAGGGGAGATAAATACAAATTTATAAGAAATATGTAAACTAACGTATAAAGTCAGGTAGAAAACTAAATCAGCTTCTTTGTTCTATTTTCTCTCTGATACAACAGCCACACACAGCCAAAACAAAACACCTACATCGTTAACCCGAGCAAGCCACCTGATCTCTTCACCTTGGTTTCCTTATTTGTAAAGTATATTTACTGTTTATCTTTCAGGATTAGAGAGAGAGGATATGCATGGAAAACTCATTGTAAAATATAAGACAATATAAATGTAAAGTATTTGTACTTGATTACACTGAGTCAAAGATTGATTTATTTGATGTACGTCAGTATTTCTGTCAGCATTGTTTGCTATTTATATCATAAACCACTTGAGTGTATGTCATGTCTTTTAGGGTTTTTTTAATCTGGCATGCCTCTGGTTTTGAGGGCATTCCTGTAAAACGTCAGTGCTAAATTGTTGATTGCTATTGCTCTATAATATAGTGGAATGAATTGCGGGAAGGATTTCAAGCATCATATGGATGACTGGACTAAATAATCTTCAAAGAACCTTCTAGATCTGACATTTTATAATCCTTGACTAGAATAGTTGAAGAAAAATTGCCCCAGCCTTAATGGCACAAAATGCATTTTCTCTTTGGCAGTAAGTATGATTTGGAACAAAATAAAACCGTTTCTTAATGTATCAAAAGTTTCCATCTCTATGACCAGATATCTAAGCTAGTAACTGTCACACGTGTGTAAGAAACAGTGTGGTAGCAAAAGCAATGTTTTTATGAATACTAGATATGGACTCCTAAAGCACCTGCTGCTGTACTCTAGAGCAGCAATTTGTTTGCTCTAAGCTAAACCTGTTGAGATTCTGGTTATGACTGTTGCCCTGTACTAAAAGTAGTGTTTCTTTTTTCACAGGTACGCCAACCTGTCATATGCATCAACAACCATGTATTTTGTTCAGTTTGTATCGACTTGTGGTTGAAGAATAATAGCCAGTGTCCAGCCTGCAGGGTCCCCATCACTCCTGAAAATCCTTGCAAAGAAATCATTGGTAAGGGTCTGTTGTAAAAACACATAGAAACTGATTTAAAACAGTGTTTAAATAGTGTCTGTTTGGAGGAAGACTGAAATAGACAACTTTTGGTGGTGTTATTTTGCCAGTATCATACTGGGTGGATTGATCATTGGCATAATCTATATAAGTGGAACAGCTGAAGGGCATGAAGCACTGTGAGAAATCACAGAGCCTTCTGGAACTTTGATTCTGTTAGAGACTGTCCATATGGATGAAGTTTTTAAAAAATATATTTATTTATTTATTTATTTGGGTGCACCAGTTCTTAACTGCAGCCAACAGCTTAAAAAGCAGACGAACAAAAAGGCCCACAGAGTTCAAACAAGCTAGTTCAGCTAGGAATATGGAGAAGGGATTCATGAAGCAGTGGCCTCTAAGATTTAAGGATAAATAAATTTTCAGTTGGTAAGGGTGAGAAAGGCTATTTCTTATAGAGGGAGCAACATTCACTGCAGTTGGGAAACAGGAAAGTCTAGTTGGGTCTGACTGTTGAAATAAGACTGAAAAGGTAAATTAAGACTTTAGCGCAGAGCATCTTGTGTGACAGACTAAATCAGGGAGTTGCTGTATGGGTGAGAAGGGTAAGGTGGGCATGATGGTTTTGAGCAGGGGAATGGCATAATCCAAAGTGTGTACTAGGAATATTATTCAGGTGATGATACATAGTTTGGGCTCTAGGGGAGAATCAGGACATGAGTAGGTCAGACTCTTGCCCAGGTGAGGGAGAATGTGAGTCTGGATTAAGGGTATGAAAAAGAACATTCAGTGCTACAGTCATGTAGGTAAAGTGGGGCAGGGGAGGGTGGTAGGGATAAAACTTGAACTGGAAGATTCTTGGAAAATGAAACATTTAAAGAGCTTTTATAGTGTCTTTCCTGTGGTCATGTATGGATGTGAGAGCTGGACTGTGAAGAAGGCTGAGCGCCGAAGAATTGATGCTTTTGAACTGTGGTGTTGGAGAAGACTCTTGAGAGTCCCTTGGACTGCAAGGAGATCCAACCGGTCCATTCTGAAGGAGATCAGCCCTGGGATTTCTTTGGAAGGAATGATGCTAAAGCTGAAACTCCAGTATTTTGGCCACCTCATGCAAAGAGTTGACTCATTGGAGAAGACTCTGATGCTGGGAGGGATTGGGGGCAGGAGGAGAAGGGGACGACAGAGGATGAGATGGCTGGATGGCATCACTGACTCAATGAACGTGAGTCTGAGTGACCTCCGAGAGCTGGTGATGGATAGGGAGGCCTGGCGTGCTACAGTTCATGGGGTTGCAAAGAGTCGGACACGACTGAGCGACTGATCTGATCTGATAGTGTTATTTCTTTTAGATTGTTAAAATGATTTTTGTTTGTTTATGCTTTAGGAAAAATTGAAAGTGAATTGATGATAGCATGAATCATAGGGAAAAAACCTTTTGTCTTTGTAATAGGCCCAAATTAGGGATAATGGACTTATATAAAATCTTTATAATAGAAAGGAATATATATATGCTAGAATGAAAGAAGAACCATTAAAACTTTGAAACTAAGCGATCGAAAAGGGAGTCAGAGGTGGCTCCAAGGTTTCTCTCTTGGGTACCTGGGTGAAGTCTTATAGAGGAATATTTCTCTGCTGTGCTGCAAACTGAAGTGTTAATCTCTCAACCTCTACTTTTTTATCTGCACTGATCTTTACCAGGAGTCAGATCTTTCCTTGCGTATTATGAGCTTTGTTGATTAAAATAATTTAAATGTTTTTTTCCCAGCTTCTTTTCACATCCCTTCTTTCTTCATTCATTTGTATCTAAGTGATATTTCATAAATTCTCTGAAGTAAAATGGTTTATCCATCCTTGCATTTAGATGGAGTCCTGTGAAAAAGAACATTTGTAAATGCCTTTGTTATCATGATGCTAAGAAGTACAAAGAAGGTAACCACAGGATAAGTGAAGAGCTCTCAGGAAAAATACATTTTGAGTGTGTACATGTGAGTTTTTATGGGTATACAATTAATGCTGTGATTTATAATCCATCGTAACTGGATTGTCAGTCAGTGAAAAGACGCATTCGTCTTTTCAGTTGTGTTACTAGTAACTATATATATTTGAATACATTAGCTATAATAATATATATTATAATACGTATGTCATATATGTGACATATAATATATTTGATAATTATAGATAATACTGATTTATACAACAATATTTTAATTATATAGCTTATTGGTTAGATGTAATCACTGATTTTCAAACTTTGCAATAGTTCAAATGAGTTGATAAAATATAGCCTTTGCCTTCATTGAGTTTAATAAGATACACAGGTAAGTAAACATAACATGATATTTTACTGAAGGTATTTCTGATGGTGTTACTTATTTTTTCTCAGAATTGAAGTACAGAAAAGGATGGCAGCACAAAGAGGATGTAAGAAAAAGGATAGGAATTAAGCTAGAGTCTACATAGAACAATAAGGAAAGGGCTCATTTTAATTTTCATTCTACCCAAATCAGAATGAAAGGTTAGATTTTTTTTTTGTCCTATAGGAGGAACAAGTGAAAGTGAACCTATGCTAAGCCATACAGTTAGGAAGCATCTTCGGAAAACCAGACTTGAATTACTCCACAAAGAATATGAGGTAAATACTAAGTAAAATGTTAAATGATGACAGCATTGAATTCTAGGTAAAACTGAGCTATCCGTCTGGACTTCTTAAAGTAAGTATCCAAGGAAATCTTACGTTAAATGCCAGTTTAAAAATATCTTATTTGATAAATTCTTTTTTCCTTTCCTGTTTCAAATAGGGAAACAGATGGAAACATTTCCTCTTTTTCTTGCTTTTAATTTTAAATTTGTGTTTAACAGAAACATCATTTTTTAAGTTGCTCCCTCAAGAAGTTGGGAGATAAAGGAAACTCTCATGTAGAAGTCAGTCTTCCAACCCCATGAGGCCTTGTGAATGCAAACAAGTACTATAACCTTCATTCTGTTTTTGTTTCTACCTGTAAATTCACTGCTAATTATAAGTCTGATAAGTTCTGGTAAAGAAAATATACTTATGTCAGCTACCGACAAAGTGATTTTGGTTTGAGATATGCTATTGCTTAATTCTTTTTTTTTTGTTTGTTTGTTTTGCATGTTTTAAAAAACATTTTTTAAATGTTTGTTGAATTTTTAAAACATGTTTTTAAAAAAATATGTATATTTAAGGTGTAAAACATGTTTTCATATACATATACATGGTGAAGTGATGACTTCAGTCAAACTAATTAGCATAGTCATCTCCTCAAATAGTTACTTTGTGTATGTGTGTGGTGAGGGCACCTGAACTCTACTCAGCAGTGTCCAGTAGACAGTACAATATTATTGCCTATAGTTATCATGCTCTACAGTAGGTCTCTAGACTACCTCTAGCTGAAACTCTGTACCCCTTGAACCATCTCCCTGTTTCTCCCACCTCCCCATTTCCCCCACCTTCCATGCTTGGTAACCACTGTTTAACTCTGCTTTTATGTGTTTGACTCTTTAGATTCCACATATATGTGAGATCATGCAGTTGTTTTCTGCATTGATTTGATGTGTAGGTGATTTGACATGGTGATGGAATTTTTTCTAAATTAGCTTCATGCTAATGGATATATATACTTTTGAATAAACATTAAGTCCATTTGTCATTTTATATTGACTAAATGGGGGATAATATTGCTCTCTTCCTTTGACACAAAATATCTTTAAATTAGTGCTAGTGCTAGTCGCTCAGTCGTGCCCGACTCTGCAACCCCATGGACTGCAGCCCACCAGGCTCCTGTGTCCATGAGATTTTCCAGGCAAGGATACTGGAGTGGGTTGCCATTTAACACTACATAAACGGAAACCAGTTCAGCTGCTTCAAAAAAAATTTTTTTGAAATAAAATAGGGCATAGATAAATGACTGAATAAATGTTCATTCGTATGTGTTTTCTTGTTTATATTTATTTATTAATTTACTCAAACAAGTAAAGCCCTTTTCTCATTTTATAATGCATTTAACTCAAAACATTGTAATTTAAAATAATAAATAGTAATAGTAAAAAGAGTAAATATTAATAGTAAAAAGAGTAAATAATAATAGTAAAAATAGTTCTATTTACTATTTTAAATTATGATATGTTTTGAGTTAAATGCATTATAAAATGAGAAAAGGGCTTTACTTGTTTGAGTAAATTAATGAATAAATAAATATAAAGAAGAAAACACATATGAATGAACATTTATTCAGTTATTTATCTATGCCCTGCTGCTGCTAAGTCACTTCAGTCGAGTCCGACTCTGTGCGACCCCAAAGACGGCAGCTCACCAGGCTCCACCGTCCCTGGGATTCTCCAGGCAAGAACACTGGAGTAGGTTGCCATTTCCTTCTCCAATGCATGAAAGTGAAAAGTGAAAGGGAAGTCACTCAGTTGTGTCCAACTCTTAGCGAACCCGTGGACTGCAGCCTACCAGGCTCCTCCATCCATGGGATTTTCCAGGCAAGAGTACTGGAGTGGGGTGCCATCTATGCCCTATTTTATTTCAAAAACATTTTTTTTGAAGCAGCTGAACTGGTTTCCATTTGTGTCAAAGGAAGAGAGCAATATTATTAGGAATCAGCGAACTAAAATGGACTGGAATGGGTGAATTTAACTCAACTGACCATTATATCTACTATTGTGGGCAGGAATCCCTTAAAAGAAATGGAGTAGCCATCATGGTCAACAAAAGAGTCCGAAATGCAGTACTTGGATGCAATCTCAAAAACGACAGAATGATCTCTGTTCATTTCCAGTGCAAACCATTCAATATCACAGTAATCCAAGTCTATGCCCCAACCATTAACGCTGAAGAAGCTGAAGTTGAACGGTTCTATGAAGACCTACATGACTGTTTAGAACTAACACCCAAAAAAGATGTCCTTTTCATTATAGGGGACTGGAATGCAAAAGTAGGAAGTCAAGAAACACCTGGAGTAACAGGTAAATTTGGCCTTGGAATACGGAATAAAGCAGGGCAAAGACGAATAGAGTTTTGCCAAGAAAATGCACTGGTCATAGCAAACACCCTCTTCCAACAACACAAGACAAGACTCTACACATGGACATCACCAGATGGTCAACACCGAAATTAGATTGATTATATTCTTTGCAGCCAAAGATGGAGAAGCACTGTACAGTCAACAAAAACAAGACCAGGAGCTGACTGTGGCTCAGATCATGAACTCCTTATTGCCAAATTCAGACTGAAATTGAAGAAAGTAGGGAAAACCACTAGACCATTCAGGTATGACCAAATAAAATCCCTTATGATTATAAGTGATAATATATTATGATTATACAGTGGAAGTGAGAAATAGATTTAAGGGCCTAGATCTGATAGATAGAGTACCTGATGAACTATGGAATGAGGTTCATGACATTGTACAGGAGACAGGAATCAAGACCATTCCCATGGAAAAGAAAATCAAAAAAGCAAAATGATTGTCTGGGGAGGGCTTACAAATAGCTGTGAAAAGAAAAGAAGGGAAAAGCAAAGGAGAAAAGGAAAGATAGAAGCATCTGAATGCAGAGTTCCAAAGAATAGTAAGAAGAGATAAGAAAGCCTTCCTCAGCGATCAGTGCAAAGAAATAGAGGAAAACAACAGAATGGGAAAGACCAGAGATCTCTTCAAGAAAATTAGAGATACCAAAGGAACATTTCATGCAAAGATGGGCTCGATAAAGGACAGAAATGGTATGGACCTAACAGAAGCAGTAGATATTAAGAAGAGGTGGCAGAAATACACAGAAGAACTGTACAAAAAAGATCTTCACGACCCAGATAATCACGATGGTGTGATCACTGACCTAGAGCCAGACATCCTGGAATGTGAAGTCAAGTGGGCCTTAGAAAGCATCACTACAAACAAAGCTATAGTGGAGGTGATGGTGTTCCCGTTGAGCTATTCCAAATCCTGAAAGATGACGCTGTGAAAGTGCTGCAGTCAATATGCGAGCAAATTTGGAAAACTCAGCAGTGGCCACAGGACTGGAAAAGGTCAGTTTTCATCCCAATCCCAAAGAAAGGCAATGCCAAAGAATGCTCAAACTACCGCACAATCGCACTCATCTCACATGCTAGTAAAGTAATGCTCAAAATTCTCCAAGCCAGGCTTCAGCAATACGTGAACTGTGAACTTCCAGATGTTCAAGCTAGTTTTAGAAAAGGCAGAGGAACCAGAGATCAAATTGCCAACATCCGCTGGATCATGGAAAAAGCAAGAGAGTTCCAGAAAAACATCGATTTCTGCTTTATTGACTATTCCAAAGCCTTTTACTGTGTGGATCACAGTAAACTGTGGAAAATTCTGAAAGAGATGGGAATACCAGACCACCTGATCTGCCTCTTGAGAAACCTGTGTGCAGGCCAGGAAGCAACAGTTAGAACTGGACATGGAACAACAGACTGGTTTCAAGTAGGGAAAGGAGTATGTCAAGCCTGTATATTGTCACCCTGCTTATTTAACTTCTATGCAGAGTACATCATGAGAAACGCTGGGCTGGAAGAAGCACAAGCTGGAATCAAGATTGCCTGGAGAAATATCAATAACCTCGCATATGCAGATGACACCATCCTTATGGCAGAAAGTGAAGAGGAACTACAAAACCTCTTGATGAAGGTGAAAGTGGAGAGTGAAAAAGTTGGCTTAAAGCTCAACTTTCAAAAGACGAAGATCATGGCATTTGGTCCAATCACTTCGTGGGAAATAGATGGGGAAACAGTGGAAACAGTGTCAGAATTTATTTTTCTGGGCTCCAAAATCACTGCAGATGGTGACTGCAGCCATGAAATTAAAAGACGCTTACTCCTTGGAAGGAAAGTTATGACCAACCTAGATAGCATATTCAAAAGCAGAGACATTACTTTGACAACAAAAGTCCGTGTAGTCGAGGCTATGGTTTTTCCAGTGGTCATGTATGGATGTGAGAGTTGGACTGTGAAGAAAGCTGAGCACGGAAGAATTGATGCTTTTGAACTGTGGTGTTGGAGAAGACTCTTGAGAGTCCCTTGGACTGCTAGGAGATCCAACCAGTCCATTCTGAAGGAGATCAGCCCTGGGATTTCTTTGGAAGGAATGATGCTACAGCTGAAGCTCCAGTACTTTGGCCACCTCATGTGAAGAGTTGACTCATTGGAAAAGACTCTGATACTGGGAGGGATTGGGGGCAGGAGGAGAAGGGGACGACAGAGGATGAGATGGCTGGATGGCATCACTGACTCGATGGATGTGAGTCTGAGTGACCTCCAGGAGTTGGTGATGGACGGGGAGGCCTGGCGTGCTGAGATTCATGCGGTTGCAAAGAGTCGGACACAACCGAGCGACTGAACTGAACTGAGATAGTTCTGTCTTAAAACTAAAATGTATTCTTATTTATGTAATGAATATTTATCACACTTAGATACTAATCAAATTAATGCTTTAGGAGATTGCTGGCATGTTGAAGTTTATTTTCTGTGAACACAATTCCTAACAATTTTAGTTTAAGGTGAAATATTCATTATAGATGAATGAATGGTATCACAGAAGAGAGTTCTAGCCCCAAATGTTTCATTGCTGGATTCACGGTGGTTCTACCTGGGGAAAACTAATATTTGAAATAGTCACAGCAGTAGTTAAAGAACTAGAATGTAGAAGAGTTCAAAATTGCAGGTATTATTCTGATGTGGAAGGTGAAAGGACATGGTATATAGTTTTACTTCTATATGAAGCAAAAGATAGACATCAGCCAAAACTACTGATTACCTTGATCAAAACTGTATTTTCAAATGCCCCTTGCTGCTACTGCTGCTAAGTCGCTTCAGTCGTGTCCGACTCTGTGCGACCCCATAGACGGCAGCCCACCAGGCTCCCCCGTCCCTGGGATTCTCCAGGCAAGAACACTGGAGTGGGTTGCCATTTCCTTCTCCAATGCATGGAAGTGAAAAGTGAAAGTGAAGTTGCTCAGTCGTGTCCGACTCTTCGTGACCCCATGGACTGCAGCCTACCAGGCTTCTCCATCCATGGGATTTTCCAGGCAAGAGTACTGGAGTGGGTTGCCATTGCCTTCTCCAAATGCCCCTTAGTAAAGGAATTAAACATGCCTCAGAATTTTCTTCTGAGGAATCTACTTCCTTGTTGAATTCATGTGACTTTTCATATTTTCTGAATATTTAAAATGGAATTAAAGATTTGACATTTTCATTTTTTTTAAATCATGACCGATCATTAAATTAAAAGCAATAGAGATGCCAATCTTTATCAGTCAAAATACATTTTAAGATTTTCATCTGTATGTGACTTCTGTCTATAAAGTTATTCTGATGCATAAAGAATCTATTTATCTACCGGATTTTTTATGTGAATTTTAAAAACACGTTGACTTCACTCTAGCATGTGTATGTGTTTAGTGTCTATGTCTACCTGATGGCTGTGCAATGCTTTTTCAGGATGAAATAGATTGTCTGCAGAAAGAGGTAGACGAGCTTAAGAGTAAAAACCTCAGCTTGGAATCACAGATCAAGACTATTCTGGATCCTTTAACCTTGATGCAGAGCAACCAAAATGAAGATAAACTTCCAGTTGCAGATAATCCAAGTAAAATTGACCCAGAAACTGTAGCAGAGTGGAAGAAAAGGCTTAGAACAGCTAATGAAATCTATGAAAAAGTGAAAGATGATGTGGATAAGCTAAAAGAGGTAAGTTGTGGTTGTGTTTAAAAATCTGTAGTATTTTAAGTACCTTCAAAAGAATAAATAGCCATACTATTTTGAGTCATCTTTTAGATGATTTGGGAAGAAAGGACAAATCCCTGGGTGAGCATTTATAAACAATAAGAAAACGTTTTCTCCTTAAATCTTATTAGCTGCCAAGAAATACCAGGTGGTCCTATTTGTGACTGTAATTGGAGACTTTGTAGTGCCTCTGTATAAGTTTATATCTTCTTGTGGAAGAACATCACTTGGCTTCCTTTTTTTTAAAAGCTTATGTCAGTAACTGCCATGTATGCATAAAGACAGACCTGTCCATTTCCCTACCTATAAAATGGAACGTTTGGACCATATTTTTTCTAGCACTCCCTTTCTCTGAAGTTTTAACATTGTAAATAGTTAAAGACTTACTAATTCCAAGAGAACTGTGAGTGATGGCTTTAGACTACTCCATGCAAAAGAATATTGAGAGGCAATTTAATTTTTTCAGTTATTCTTCATCCACGCAAGAAGATAGAGAAAGCATAGGTGAAAAGGGCAGACCTCTAGGATTTTCCAGTCTAGGAAAGGAGATGAAATCCATGGCATCAGCATTAGAGGTAATGAAGTGATGTAGAGCTGTGCTGGCCAGAGGGACTAGCCTTTTGTCTTGGCTTCAGGTTTATCCACAGTGGAGGCCTGTTGTGCTGAAAAGAGATGGGTTTGTGGTTTCCAGGTTCACAGCCCCCTATTCAACCTATCTGCATTCTCTTAAAATACTGTTACTGTGTTGAACTACTGAATTCCACCTCCTGAAATCATTAATGCTCTACATATTTTAGAGATGTGCTGCCACATACTGGCTCTCTGATCCTCAATGAGATTAAGTAGCAGAGAATTATCTGCAACTTAGTGTGAATACTAAGTCAAATTGCATACCCACGTATAAAATAAATGCCATTTGGACTCAGGAAGGCCAAGATGAGACAAAGTTGGGAACATAGTGCTTTAAGAGAAAAAAGAAACTATGGATGTAATTGCACTGAGTTTGCTACATGTCTAGGGGAAGTGTGTTGTTCCTTTGGTTTATAATGGCCACCATTACCGTGTTGGTTTGAGAAGAGAAGGGGACATGGAAAGAAAGGTAGCTGAGAAGTCACAGTGTTTATCAATCAGCCATGTCCTCATTAACTGTCCTTCTTGAACTGTCAGCAAGTTCTGTATGGTTTCTTTTATATTATTGAATTTCATTAAAATATTTGGCAATAAATGCTTCTTAGAGCATGAAGATATGTATGAAAACTTACTCTGAGTTTATAAGAGTGGTATAAGGAAAAAAAGAGTAGTATACGGGATGTATGTAAAAGGAAAGTACATAAAATACAGTTTTTCTTTGTTCTTTTAAAGATCATATGTTAAATTCAATACCCAAAGTTACCTTGAGACCTCACAATTATTTGGGATACTTGAAAAGCCCATTTTGAATACCTAGTGAAGGAATTAGGTAGAACTAGGCAATAGACTGGAACATAAACTTAAAAAAATGGACTGTGGAGGGAAAACTTGAATGCAAAATACAAAATAACAGCATATTATAAAACAAATATAGGAATGCTGAAGATTCAGAATAAAGGACTACCTAGATTGAGTGAAATGGACTTTTTTCCTCATGTTTCCAAGACAAGTGAGTTTTGAACCATTATGAAGCCACTGTTGAGATTGCAAAGTATAATAGTTAGCTGAAGTCTTTATTACTCTTTTAGTTGCAACAAATAGGCAGCACTCTCCCGTTTGTAACTTTACCCATCCAGTTCTCCTGAACTTGAAAATATCTCTGATAATTGAGGGGTAGCCAGCCCATAAAGAGCATCTTAGAAAGCCTCAGGACTGGTGAGAGACCTTGTCAAGGGGGATGGGGAAAAGAAATCAAATGAGGTTCTAATTTAGGCTTGTCATTCATCATCAAGAAGCATTCACTAAGTGCCTCCTCTTACAGTGCTCTGCTTGAGGGCTTAATTCATTGTGTGTGTGTGTGTGTGTGTGTGTGTGTGTGTGAGGAAGTATTTACCTTTCCTATGTCTTCAGAGGGGCAGTAATGGTGTTTATCAGTCACTTAAAGAATTAACTCTTCACAGTCCTTGTTGGTTTGCATCCATGAAGATAAGCAGGTACTCAGAATCCAAAAGGAACCTGGATACATCTGAGAGAGTGAGGTTGGGTGTTGAAGAGTGTCCTTCGTCGTGCTTCTCTTGTCACCCTCTTGGGGCATTTGTGTGTGGATGGGCAAGTAATATAGTCAAGAATTCTAGAAATTATTGGTCAGATTTTTAAAATCTGTTTTCAGATTTTTAAAATCTGTTTTCAGATTTTCTTAGTTTGAACCTTTTTGTTGACAGTTGTTCTGACACTTTGAATGTTAATAGTCAGACAATGAACTTCTCTTGCTAGGTTAGTGAGATTGGTTCCTAGCCTAGGGAGTCTTATGTTTTGTTGGAATTCAGAAACACAGTGACTAGCAGATTTAAAAGAAGTCACTTCTAAGAAGATTCTACAACAGACACTCTACTTTTGGGGCTGCCCAGGATCAGTATTCGGAGAAGGCAATGGCACCCCAACCCAGTACTCTTGCCTGGAAAGTCCCATGGATGGAGGAGCCTGGTGGGCTGTAGTCCATGCGATTGCTAAGAGTCGGCCATGACTGAGCGACTTCCCTTTCACTTTTCACTTTCATGCATTGGAGAAGGCAATGGCAACCCACTCCAGTGTTCTTGCCTGGAGAATCCCAGGGACGGGGGAGCCTGGTGGGCTGCTGTCTATGGAGTCGCACGGAGTCGGACACGACTGAAGCGACTTAGCAGCAGCAGCAGCAGGATCAATACTGACCCTCTAGATTTTCTAGCAATAAATATTTTCTCAGGCAGTTTTTAGGTATGCAACTCAAAGAAGGAAATCATACTTGCGATTAAAAAAAAAATCAAAAGAGAATCCATACTTATTAGAAGATATTGATCCAAGAAGTTGTGAGCCAGAGCATTTGAGAAAGCCATTTTGAAGAAAGCAGGCAAGTAGTTTAACAATATTGGATATGTTATCACTAAAAACTTTTAAAATAGCAACCAAAAATCAATCTCATAATGCAAGATACTTAACCATTAGTTTTGTGAATAATTGCATGTGGTATATTGTTACCATGCTTAGAGTATTCAGTTATGTGAAAAAGGAAAAAAAAAAATTGCCGTTAGTTTAGTCCCTTAACGACTCTAAGCTAACTAACATAGCTCCGTTTATTTCCCTGGATAGAATATGTGCAAAGTGCTTGGGGAATTTGGATTAAAACGTGTCATCATGTTCAGTTGCCCAAGTCATTCCCAGTGGTGGTTAAGTTTCTGAAGACATGCTCTAGTATTCAGTTTTCTCATGCTGTTGCTCTAAAAAATACAGATGACTCATGTCATAATTTTTACACATTTGTTTTTAACGTGTGCTTAATTATTTTTAACACTTTTTTTTTTAAGGCAAATAAAAAATTGAAATTGGAAAATGGTGGCCTGGTGAGGGAGAATTTGCGACTGAAAGCTGAAGTTGATAACAGATCACCTCAGAAGTATGTATTTTGCTCATAGTGCAATGTTTCAGGTTATGTCAATGTTTTAGAATAAGCTGTTGTTACATTATGTTTTTCATTGGATTCTTTGTTGAAACATGTGAGTTAAAGTAGAATGTCTTACCTGTAAATGTCAAGTGTATACTTAGGTTATTGGTAAAATCTTAGTCTCAGTTAATGCTAATGTCGGAAGAAAGGATTTCCTTCTTATCCTTTTTCCTTACCTAATTATCAAGAGGTTTGTTTTATGTGACCTAAGACTGGTGAGCCTCCACTTGGTTTTACATATAACTGTTTAATGATCCTAACAAAGAGTAGGGAGACTAACATGATGCCTTTTGGATATTTTTTGAAATAATCTGAATGATTGTTAAAATTCATCCATTGCTTTGTCTTTACCTTTTACAACAACCTGTGACATAGAACTACTATTATTCTCCATTTACAGATGATAAAATGGAGGTATAGAGATCAAATTAATTTTTGTAAATTCTCACAGCTAGTAAGTGGTGGAAATAGGATTCGAACCCAGGTAGTCCAGCCCCAGAGCTGTGCTCTGTTACATTACACTGAAAGCTGTTACACTACCCATTACCCTAAAAAGCCTATCCGAAATAGAATTTAAGGCTTCATTTGTTGAATTTTGTACTGATTTGAACTATACAATTAAATGAATTCTTTTATGATGGGGATATTTTCATTCCATTCCAAAAGATACAAGATTGCAAAATTTTGAACAGTTAGTTTAAAATGCTAAGAAACAGTTGAGAATTAAGACTTGAAGATTAAGAAAAGATAAGAGAGAGCACTTGAGGTTGTTATTGTTCTAGGGGAAAAAAAAATGACAAGTGAAAAGAAAATGTGACCCCCCATCCCTCTGAGGAGTGGCATATCAGAACTCCACACTTGCTTCCTGTCCAGCCATTTTCTCCTAATGGAAAAAGACAAGAAAGGCATAAACAAACATTGGAAATTTATCCTACCAGAAGTAGTTTTCTGCTTGTCATTTGAAAAGGAGAAAATATTGCCTTCAGTAAAACCAACTGTGGTATCAGGAAATAGTAGAAGTAAACCATAATTACTCAAAGCAGAGATAACTAACCAATAGAGAAAGAAGCATAGCTTTTACTTTTAAATAGTTCCTTCCCCTGTGCTCTCCAACCTCATTTTTCTTTTCACTTCAGATAATGTCCTACTTTGATGAATTAGTGAAATAAGCTTAGGAAGTGTTGCCGTTAATATATGGTGGTTTGAATCTCTGCTCTTCTTATTTATTGGCAGCTCGCCTTGCCAGTCATAATAATGTTTATCCATTAGCCATTTCCCACAGCAGGCTGAATGGAACTAAAGCCATTTTGTTCGTAGCTTTTATTTCTTGAAAAGTTGCCCACCAGATTTCAGATTTAGCACTAGCCACCAGGATGTGTGTTTTTAAATATCCTTGATTCCTACCTGATAAACAACTGAAGAATCTCACCTAGAGAAACCTCACCTTTGTCTGTTTTCACAAGCAGTCACACTACTGAATCTCATATAACTTTGTGATTCACTGTCTTTAGCTTCCATTGCTTCCCTTCAGGGGAAGGGAATAGGTCCACTTAAAAAACGATTTGAACTGACCCCTGTTCCAGATCAATGTGCAATGCGTTGAGGTATTAAAAGTATGGCATTTGATTTATAGCCTTGTTTACCTCTGCATCACCAAGCCCTAGTGGGAGGCAGAGAGAAGCTGACTACAGCTGAAAATACCCAAATCTGGTTGACTTGAGGAGCGCTCCTATTTGTATTGAAAACAGCATGAAATTTCGAGAGTTCAAAAGTAAATGCAAGCAAACAGAAGCCATCCATTCCATTTCATTTCCTTGATTAGGAAGTGCCTTGACCAATTACTTTTTTCCTCTACTTGGTTAGTTGTCAAGGTGTACTTTTTATATACGTGGCCTGAGTGGCCTTTTTATATGAGTGGCCTGTATCTTTCAGGTTGTTCAGACATACTCTATGAATCAGGCAGGAGAGCTTTAAAATTTAGATACTAGAAAGGGAAAAAAATTAGGACGGTGTATTTGTTAGCTTGGGCTGCCATAACAAATATATAGACAGGGTGGCTTAAACATTGGAAATTTATTTGCTTATAGTTCTGGAAACTAGAAATCCCAGGTCAAGGTTCAGCAGTTTGGGTTTCTGGCAAGGGCTCTCTTTTTGACTTGCAGACAGCCGCCTTCTCACTATGTCTTTGCATGTCAGAGAGAGAGTGTGTACTCTGGTCTCTCTTCTTCTTATGAGGCACCAGTCCTGTTAGATTAAGGCCTCCTCTTTATGGTCTCATTTAACTTTAATTACCTCCTAAAGACCCTGTCTCTAAATATAATCATGCTGAGGGTTAGGGCTTCAACAAATGAATTTGGTGGGGGGTTGGGGGAGAATGGGAATACAATTCAGTCCATAGCAGAAGGTATTTCTTTTAAGGACTTGCGTGGTGCTCTGTTGCTTAGTTGTGTCCAAATCTCTGCTATCCCATGAACTGTAGCCCACCAGGCTCCTCTATCTTTGGGGATTCTCAGGCAAGAATACTGGAGCAGGTTGCCATTTCCTCCTATAGGGGATCTTCCTGACCCAAAAATTGAACCCACATCTCCATGTCTCCTGCATTGGCAGGCGGGTTCTTTATCACTATGCCACCTGAGAAGCCCCCGTTTTAGGATACTCAAGCAAATATCATGCTGTTGCCCCCAAACTAGACTACAGTCCAGTGTGAACAAAGGGGACTTGGACAGTCTTTTACATTGATTTCAAGTAAATAGTATTGTATAAAAACAATGGTATAATCTTTAAAATGAAATCTGGATTATCGTTTATCTCCTCTGCTATTGTTTTTCTAGTCTTTTACCCTCCATTATATTTAATCTCAGTGTGTACCTGGATATTTTTCCTTTTTCAACTTTAGCTTGGAAACCCTTTTGTGCAGTGTGGCAGCTATCCCACTAAGCATACTCTTCTGGATTTCAATAATATCCATTCTGTTCTTTGTCAAAACTTCATTGTCCTGATAGCTTAACTGGTGGTCCAGAAAAATGCAGCTTTTTCTTTGACTTGATGTAGCCACTTCCTGAATTAGTCTCTCTCTTCTAATTTGTTTTACCTGAAGAAAACCATCTGCCTGCCCTTTCAGTTTTCTCTAACATGGACTTCTAAGAGAATCAGATTTGATATTCGGAACTCAAGAGGGGGTGATAATGTCTTTTAGTTTGCAAGACTGGTATGTGAAGAGAAGCCGTTCTCCCAGCCAGCCCAGAAATACTGAAAGTTTACTTACTTGACAGTATCCTAGATGCTTTGAACCATGCAAATTCTGTTTCTGACCCTTAAAGTTGGTTAGGTTCCCCTTACTATCTTGTACTTTCCCTTTTTAGCACATAATCACAATTACTAATAATTAGTGTTTTGTGTAATTATTTCGATGAATATTAAAGTTTTGTGTAATTATTCCAGTGAATTCAATCCTGAATATTCATTTGAGGGACTGAAGCTGAAGCTCCAATACTTTGGCCATCTGATGTGAAGAGCTGACTCATTAGAAAAGACCCTGATGCTGGGAAAGATTTGAGGGCAGGAAGAGAAGGAGGTGACAGAGAATGAGATGGTTAGATAGCATCACCAACTTAATAGACATGAATCTGAGCAAACTCAAGGAAATAGTAAAGGACGGGGAAACTTGGAGTGCTGTAGTCCATGGGGTTGCAAAGAATCAGACATGACTTAGTGACTGAACAACAACTACTACTTATTTCATATTTTTCTGAGTGAGGGCTATAGTTTTATTCACTATTATAGCCGTGCATTTTATAGAGTTCTGCTCCTAATATATATCTGTTGAGTAAATGAATAAAAATGTAGCTCCTGAGAGAATTCCCCTTCCGTTTTGCCAGATTTAATGAAGAAATTTAGTCATTTTTCCTGTTCCTCTTCTCCATCTCCCATTTAATGGGGGATCCTGAGAGTGTCACACCTCCACATAGTAAGAAGCAAAAGTAAGAAGCTGAAGGAAGGTAGAACTGCATTTCTCATATTCCTAAACTGTGCCTAGAAGTCTGTATATATTTGTCCTTGATAGAGTTAGGAGTCCCTAGTGATTTTTTAGCTTCAAATATTATGAAGCTTATTAATGACTTGTAAAGCATTTGAAAGTATCACGCCCTCTCTCCGAGGTCGCTCTGTTCAGTTGTGCCATTCTTTTTGCTCTAGTCTCACTGGGCAGAGTTTGTGCCATGTTGCCACCTATTTTGAGGCTTAAACAGAGCAGCTGGCCCATGCCCTTAGCTTCTAACTTATGTTAATAGTATAGAGTATGAAATATACAAAATTTTGTATATGTAGAATTGCATAGGTCATTTAAATCAAACTTAGTTATAATTGGATTAATAATGGCTTTCCATTCTATAATTCTGTATTCAGTAATGTTATTGTATCTTTAGTGAGACCTGTGGGTTTGATAGTGTTTCCCTGCAAGCATCATTTTTACTGCCCAGCAACCCTAAAACTTATCATTGTGGACCAATTTTTACCCATGCCTCAGCAACTTCCCTTTCACTTTTCACTTTGATGCATTGGAGAAGGAAATGGCAACCCACTCCAGTGTTCTTGCCTGGAGAATCCTGGGGACAGAGGAGCCTGGTGGGCTGCTGTCTATGGGGTCTCACAGAGTCGGACACGACTGAAGCCACTTGGCAGGTAGCAGGTAGCAGCAACTTCTGGAGGAAGGTGAATGCTCCAGATACTCCTGGGTGGTTATCAGTATTCTATTAGGACATGAAAAGAAGTGTTCTGAGGAGGATAGAATAGACTTCATAAATCATAAGCTGTACGTTCTTCCCCTCTCGCTGTGTTTGTGTTCCTTGAGCCGTCTCATCAGCTTCCATGGCTTTAATAATCATTTTCTTAATATGTCAACAATTACAAAATAAAATCTAAATCATTGTCCTTGCCTTTTCTCTGAAACTGTAGATTCATGTTTCCATCTGTCTGTTTTATACTTTCACTCAAGATCCTGTACCTTAAATTCACTGCAAAGCACAAGAGTTAAATAAATGCCTAATTCTGGAGACAGACTACCTGGATTCAAGTTTCCCTTCTTCCACCCTCTCCTTCCCCTACCCAATTCAATTTTCGCTATACTCAAAATGGTTTTTTATGAAGTGTAAATCATGCTATTAAATCTTTTATCTGAAACTGTCCAGTGTTTTCCTAAAATACAATCCAGACACTTTGCCAGCTAGTCACGATGCTTGCCTATTCCATCTCATCCCCATAGCTTATCCTGCTCTAGCCATACTGGCTGCCTTCTGTTTCTAAAACATGCTAGAATTTTTTCCCTCTCTTAGAATGTCCACATTTTTCTATGGCTGTCTCCCATTATCAGATTCAGAGAGGCTTTTCCTGATCATTCCGTCTAAAGCAGTCCTCTGAAGTTGTCCCCATGACCTTTCTCTTGTGGAGTTTAGAATGGAGAAGACAGAACAAGAGGTCAAGCAACTAAACAAACAAGTAATTTCAGACAGTAATAAGGGCTAAGAAGACAGGTAATACTGTAACATTGGTTGTGCATTAACTATGGGCTCTATTATAAGTACATCTCAAGCTTTAACTCATTTCACCTCACCCACCTACTAGATAGGTACTACTACTAGCTCCATTTCCCAAGATAAACACTGAAGTACAGAAAGTTTAAATATCTTCCCCTAAATCACAATGATAGAAGGTAGACAAAGCCAGAGTTCAGTTCTGGAGAGTCTGGCTGCAGAGTCTGCTAATAATTTTATGCTGTATTGCTTCACCATGCCATGATTTTATCACTGCAGTTAAGTCTGAGTCAGGAAGTAGAAGGTGCAGAAGCAGAGGGCCGCTTCCTTTCTGGCTTCCCCTCCCTTCGTTCCTTCCCTTTCTTTAACATTTAACGGTGGCTTTATGAGGTGAATGCTTGAAAATATTCAACAGGAAATTTAATTTACTCCATACTGATGTTTGCAAATACATTGTTGCTGCTAAGTCGCTTCAGTCGTGTCCAACTCTGTGCGACCCCATAGATGGCAGCCCACCAGGCTTCCCCATCCCTGGGATTCTCCAGGCAAGAACACTGGAGTGGATTGCCATTTCCTTCTCCAATGCATAAAAGTGAAAGTGAAGTCGCTCAGTTGTGTCTGACTCTTAGTGACCCCATGGACTGCAGCCTACCAGGCTCCTCTGTCCATGGGATTCTCCAGGCAAGAGTATTGGAGTGGGGTGCCATTGCCTTCTCCGAAATACATTGTTAGCAATTCTTAAATAGTTCAAATCAACTAATTTGAAATACAGAAGGCTTGTTCTCTAATAATTCTTCTAATAACTCTTCAGGTGACATGAAATCTGAATGAAGCCTATATAACTTGATTCTAGCCTTGCTGCCCATCTCCTTCACTTGCAAAACCCCAGCACCTGAAACGCACCTGATACATACTTGTTGAGTAATTAAATAAACAGATAAATAACATTCGATAAATTACTTGACCTGTTGGAGCCATTACTTTTTAATGTAAAATGTGCATAATGTACCACTTTGAAGATGAAATAATTGTATGTCCTTGGCACACCACATAGCACAGAGAACTGGTGGAGGTTTGCGTCTAAATAACTGGATCCATTATCCATACCACTCTAGAGACTGTTTATCCTCTCGCTTTGTTTCTGTTCTCCTTAATGGCTTTACTACTTATCTGGTTGCCCGAGATAAAAACCTCAGTCTTCCTTTCCTGTGTTTTCCACCGCTTCTTCTCATCCTATTCCTTATTGTCCAGTATATCCTATCCTATCTGTTAAATTCCTGTGTAATGCCTCTTCTTGTTCCCACTAGTTTCGATCCACGTGATTTCATGCTTAGCCAATTTTAATAGCCCTCTGCCTCATTGCTCTTATCCTGTCACAGCTCTGGAGCATTTGCTGTATGTTGCCTGAATTCTAGAATGTAAATTTGATCATCTCACTCTTGTTAATAACCTTGGGTGATTTCCCATTTTTCACAAATTGAAGGCCGGATTTCTTAGTATAGTACATGAGCCTCTTTACTAATAGGACTTTAGCTTAGCCTTCTTAGCTCCTCTCCAACCTTCCTCTTCATGTACGCTGCTATGGCCCTGATGAATTTCTCACTGGGCCTGGATTTGCATGTGGTGACATGTACCTTTGCTCATGTCTTTTCCTTTGCCCCTGGTCCTCTCCATTAGCCTTTCATTTTTTATTCAGCTTGATGAATCCCTCCCCATCCTTTGAGACTGAGCCCAGTTTTCATTTTGTCTATGAGACTCTCTTAAGATTTCCTGTTGTTCTTTTATTGTATTGTTTTAAGGATTATCAGTTCGATGACTGTCATGCTCAGTTAATCTTCCAGCTCCTTGGAATTAAGACTTTTTTTTTTTACCATGTCACATGGCTTGCAGGATATTAATTCCCTGGCCAGGGATGGAACCCATGCCCCTGCAATAGAAGTACAGAGTTCTAACCACTGGGAATTCCAATGACTCTTTTTGTGTGTGATGAACTCAGTGTGTATCTATATAAAATGTGTGTGTGTGTATTTTCTCTCTGGGACATAGCAAAAGGACGTAGCATTCTCACACTCTGATCCTTTACACTGCTGTTTGGAGGGAACTGACTGGGAATTAAGACTTGAGCTTTCTTGAAGTTTAAGGTATATAGGGTTTAAGAAAGCAGAGAGAGATTCCTGGCATTCTCCAAATGAGGAGAGCAGAGGGATTCCCTGAAGTCTTCCAAAATCATCCTAGAGATTTAGAGTTTGAAAGAGGAAAAGAGGAGACAGTGTCAGGGCTTGTGTTTTGAGTCTGAGTCTCCTCAGTTGAACAGGTTTTCTTGCCCTTACCCATCTCCATGCTGACTGTGAGCTGCGCCCCTTGCTAGTTCACGGGTCTAAACTCCTCCTCAGCTGTGTCTCAAGACATACCACCAGTACCACGCCTGGCTTTCAGCTTCCTCAGCAACACCTCTGCTCTTGCTGGCCTCGGCTGTTCTCTCTTCCTGACCTTTTCTGGCCTTTTTTGTTTCTCATGAGTCTGCTCTGACAAACACAATGATTCCTGGTATTTGACCCCAGCCTGATCCGCTGACTGATTCTGCTGTGCCCTTTGGTTTTCCCGGAAGGGGAACTTGTAGACTGTCAGGGGAGCCTGATGATACCCTGGGGCCAGACTGTGACAGCTGGGTGTGCTCAGGCCCCTCAGCTGCCTGAGGGGCCCTTCTCTGGATATTCAGCTAATTGGGGGTGGACAGTTACTGCAGTTTTCTGTCACCTTGTCTTTATTGTATTGATAAGATATTTTAGGAGCCTGCAGTGCATGCTAATGACTAAGCGATAAGGTTGTCAGAAAGATTACGAAACTGCTTGAGAACAAGGATAATGTCCTTTTGTTTTCTTCCTCATCGCACCTCAGCATATATTAGTCTTCAGTAACTGTCATCTGAGTAATAATTACAGAGTGGCTGGATCACAGTTTTTTGTTTTATTTTGTTTCATATTATTCCTCATGCTGAGAGAGAGAGATTGATTTAACTGTAGTGACAAATGTATAGATCGTATTAGTCCAGAGATTTTTAAGTATGCTTTTTTCCCCCAACCACAGTTGTATTCTTTTATACTATTGAGATTTTATCGTTGTTAAGGTTAGTATACTTTGGGGAAAGGTATGAAATCCTTTATTCCTCTGAGGACTGTAAAAAGATAGGAAATAGCATGTCTCAAGATTCTCTCCTTCCATGAAAGATTAGGATTGCCATTTATGTCATGTCAACTTCAAGGCTGCTCTTAGAGGATCGAAAATTAGGGCATTCCTGTATGGAACTGAAATACATTTATCAAATAGAATGGAATTTATTTCACAGTAAAAAGAGTAGTCCATCTTCACAGGCAGCAAACACAGATGTGGGATGGCCCTTTTTAGAGACATACCACAAAAGGAACTTATTCCTTTTCAATTTGCATATACTGCCCAACACTTGAGTGTTCTCTATTAAGAATTTCTAGGTAGAATTGAAGTGGCAGATGCATGATTAATTTAATAAAATAAACATACACAAAAAAGCTTTCTTTAAAGTCGTGTTAGTAATATGAGCTATTATTTTTAAATTCGGTTCTGTGTTTGAAAACTTGCAAATCCAGACACTGCCTTTATTTTTTGAGAGGTGGAGGAAAAAGGAATGACTGCAAGGGTTGACCTCTGTCTTTAGGGAGGAACTGTGGCTTTTTTTTTTTTTAATTCTTGCAAATATTGGAGCACATTCTGTTTGGGGATAAAACTAAAATGCAGTATAGCTTAGCTTATGTTTTTTATTCGTATTATACCCCTGTGTAAGTAAGTACTATGTGATGTTCAGGTCTTAGAATTTTTGCATTTAAAATTTTGCTCATTTCATCGGTAGCTTTGTTTCTTTGTAGTTGAAAATGCCTGCTGATTGTGCATGAGGTAGACAAGAAGATCATGTATGTTTTTTATACATAGAACAATTAAAGATGGAGCTTCCAGTTTATGATTCTAGTTCAGATTTAGTTTATATATCTCTGGTTAAAATAGTCACCCTTTTTGGCTTGGCATTTGCCAGGTTGATCTGTGCTACAGTTTCCTGGAAGGCCATTTTAATAAATGATCTTTGGCAGCTTGAAAATTCTCTTGAACTTATGTCTAGAACATGATAGATGTTTGATAAATGTTTATTGGCTTTGTGCATTCAGATCTGAATGTCTTCCTACATCTTGTTATTTCCTCTCCATATTTCTATTAGCAAATGTATGTATTAATAAATATTACAACAGTGCTAGACTTGGCACTCAGTAGACATGCTAGCATTTTTACTACATCATAGTATAAAGAGGTGCTGATATTACTTAAGCAGGGATCTCACGTTTGGGCATCTCGTGGTTTCATACATGGTATTTGGACTTAGACAGACTTGGCTTCCTGCTGCTTCCTTTCTATATTACCTGGGACAAGAGACGAGTGCTTTAAGTGTCTCGTTTTTTCATCCTTAAAATAAGAAACATAGATCTTGCTTCATAAAGGTGACATGACGATATATATCAAGTATATAGCAATGTACTTGACACAAGTAAACTTTAGTAAATTGTGACTGCTGCTGTTACTGTCACCATCATTGTCATTAATTGTCACGTACACTACTGTAGATTGACCTGTTACGCTTTTGGTAATGTCCATCCTCAGAGTTCACTTTTATTTATTTATTTGGATCTTGGGCCAGGGAATAGAAACATTGTTTGGAGTCCTCAGGAGGGAAGGTTTTTTCCCAGTTCTCTCTCAGTAGGCTTCATGTGGCTTAATAAATTTTTGTGGACTCAACTATTGTGACAGGATTGGCCATAGATAGTAACTTTTATGATTACCAAAGCCTCAAGGAATGTAGCATTTTCATAACTGAGTCTTTCATTTTAAACAGAGAAAACTCTCTTGAAGAAACCCTGGCAAGTCATTGGATTCAGCAGTGGCTGAAAATGTCTAGGGTACTTCCCAAAGCTTCTTTTGTAGTTTAAAGACAGAACGCTCTCCCCAGTCCTGCCGTTACACCCAGAAGGATGAGAAGGCCCCCACCAGCAGATACAGTCTGGAGCTGCCTCAGTGCTGGCCCCCTCTGTGCGCCTTCCCTGGAATACGCCCCTCCCCATCCTCTCCACATATGTGCATGGCAAAGCACATGCTGGGACCTCTCCTTTCCTTCCCGCTTCTAGCCAAACTCAGGTCCCAAGGAGCTCCTATTACACACTACTCACTTAAGTTACATCTAATCAAAGAGAAACAACAATATTTTGGCCACCTGATGTGAAGAACTGTCTCACTGTAAAAGACCCCGATGCTGGGAAAGATTGAAAGCAGGAGGAGAAGGGGACGACAGGATGAGATAGTTGGATGCCATTACCAACTCTATGGACAGGCATGAGTTTGAGTAAGCTCCAGGAGTTGGTGATGGACAGCGAAGCCTGGTATGCTACAGTCCTTGGGGTCACAAAGAGTCAGACACGATTGAGCGACTGAACTGAACTGAATCAAAGAGAGGCATTTGCAGACTTAAGGAATCCCAGCTCACACATCATACTTTATGAGAAAATACTGAGGGAGGGGAACAATAGAAAGTTTTGTTCTTCTGAAGCTCTACCTTTCCTCCGTGTTTAAAGTGAAGAAGATACTTGCCTGGTATCTCTGCAAGTCAGGGGATGAGAAGGTATGCAACTGCAGCTATATAGCCAGGCAGCGCTACAATAAAATTTGCTCTCTGACTAGATCATAGTTTCTTAGGTATGTGTAATAGTTCTTTAAAAAACAATTGTTGAGACTCACTTAAGTTTACTTGGTTTTCCCACATACCAAGCATTACTGTAGTACAGATAATCCTCACTTTCCATGTTGTGCAGAACCATAAAAATGACCATTGAACCTAAAACCATGCAAAGCAATCTTAATAATCAGTGAGAAAAATCACATTGCTCTATAAACTTTAATAATTTTATCAAAACGTTGAATCTCTATAAATGTATATAAAGATGAAAAAATAGTAAAACTGATATCTATTTAGTACTTAATATTTATATAGTACAATGAATTATATATAGAAGCATTGAGAATTGGAATGTCATTTCTTTATTGAAAATATGGACAATAATTTGAATTGTGCTTGCCTTCTTATCATATAGCTATGATAATAGAGGCAGTAATTTTTCTAACACTTCAACAAATTGTCATATTCCTAAGTTTGCTTCAGTAAGTTCGCCTTTCCCAGTTCCTCTGGCTTACCTGGGTTTTCTTCAGTAGCAACAGTTTCAGCATTCCTACGGTCAGCTATTCTTCTCTATATTTCCATTTGATTCTAACTTTACTACTAGCATCACCAACTCAATGGACATGAGTTTGAGCAAGTTCCAGGAGTTGGTGATGGACAGGGAAGCCTGGTGTGCTGCAGTCCGTGGGGTCGCAAAGAGTCAGACACAGCTAAGCAACTCAACAGACTGCCTGACTGCTAGCATTAATCACTTTATGATTTGTTTACTACATCTCGACTTTGTTGGCCAGTTTTGTGTTTTGTGTTTCCATTTCTATAAAAATGTTATGTCACAGCACAGCTCTATGTTTTATTATCTGTGTGTGAAGTGGGTAACGCATACACAGTCACTTTCAAACTTGGAGAGAAATGACCCGATTGGTCACAGATTGGCCGGATCACAAACACTGGCCCAGATCCGAAGATTGCTTTTACTTTGTTTCACTCTTAGCTCAAGTGCCAAGTTAGGAAAAGATATAAAATCAAAGGTACATGAGGCAGAGGGGCTCACCTCCCCAGAACCCCTCTTGTTCCTCAAGAAGATGTTTCTGAAATTTGGTGGTCTTGGCAACCTGTGGGCTTGCTGCATTAATCCGTTTTGTTCGGGCTACCATTGAGAACTAGAGAGAGAACTAGAGAGGCAAAGTTTCACAGCTCGTTAATGGCTGCAGAGCTCTAGAGGTTCATTCTTTTCACACCTGGTTCTGGCATTTATTCTTTTACCATATTTACTTCTTCTCACCCCTTCAAACACATTCTTTTCCTCCTGTGTGATGAGCTATGAGAAAATTTCGTCTTGGGACTTTTTCATTATTAGAGATGCCCTTATTCTAGTTATAATACCGCAGAGGTCAAACCAGTAGGACTTTCGTTTCTCTTACTTCTAGTAGGGACAGGAACACTCTTGTACCTATGTTGTTTTTTGGAGAGGAGAGCCCTCAGCCAGAACGTGTACATCAGTTAATGCTGCAAAGAGGGAAAATCCCTTAAACTTCTTAGATTCTAGCAAAACATACTTCTGATATCAGATACAGCTCCCAACTGCTTTCTGTTTTATCTGACATAATGAAGCCTTTGGCCATCACTGCTGCTTTGAAAATCAAAGCCTTTGGTCTCTAATGGAATGTTTATAAAAATACTCTATTTTGAAATTTGCTCAGGAAAAGGAAGTATGGTAAATGATTTTAGAAATCCCTCTAGCTTGCCTTGGCATTGATTCATTTAATGTTATGTACTCTGGAAATAACTGGAATTAGAGAATAAGGAAGTATTAAAACCCAAATTAAATAAGCTCTTACCCTCATTGTTTTCTTCCGTGGAAGTATAGCATCAGTTATGCATCTCTAATTGTTACTCTATATGAGCAAGTAAACTGTCTTTTGCCAAATTTAATATCAGTATCTAGGGTAAGCTAAGGAGAAGGCAATGGCACCCCACTCCAATGTTCTTGCCTGGAGAATCCCAGGGACAGGGGAGCCTGGTGGGCTGCCGTCTATGGGGTCGCACAGAGTCGGACACGACTGAAGTGACTTAGCAGCAGCAGCAGCAGCAGCAGGATAAGCTAAAAATATGTCAAAAGTCTCATGTGTTTTCATTCTCTTCCTAAGGTAAAAGTGGAAAGTTATTTTAAATAGAGTATAGAACAGCAAGCCTGTATAATAAGAACTCTACTGTGTATTTCATTCTCTTGCTTTCCTCGGTGTCAGTAGAAAAAAAAAGGAAATAAACAGTCAGATATATGGAACATTTAGTTTACTAATACAGTGACTCACAATACATGTAAAAGAGGCCCAAGGACCTATGATGTTGGCTCTGTCTTGATGTAAAGCATTTATGTATCTTAAAGTAAGAAAATAACATTTTTTCAAGAAATATTTAATGAGAAACTACTGTGACCAAGGATTGTTCTAGGGAGCTAACCATGATTCCTGCTTTCCTGGAGCTTATATTCTAATGAGAAAGAGAGACAGAAAACAGATAAACTACATGGATCAATTAATTTAGTTGATCAGTTCATTGACTTTCACTATATATATCTTTTGGTTTGCGCACCAGCCCAGGGTCTTTATCAGCATGGAAAAAAGGTCTGACTATTCAAAGTATTATGAAGTATTGAAATAGAACTTTGGAGAATTGAGGGCAGTGACCTTTTAGAAAGCAGCAGCTCCATCAGTGACTCCTCGTTGCTTGTCCCTCTCACATGTGCTTTGTTGCTGGCCTCTGTTGTTAGTTCTCACGCACTTCCGCTTTCTCTCCGAAGTAATACAAAAAATAGACTTAGGCTATCGTATTGACTTCAACTCAGAACATTTGTTAACTAATGTTAACCTTTGTTAACTTTTAAAAAACATAATAATAAAAAATGAAGGGCATCATCAAATATAGCATCATAAAATGACATTATATCTGAATTTCAGGCTAAAACCGAGAAGAAGAAGCTGCTAATATTTTGGGAAACATTCCTTATTTGTCACTACTGAGTCCCCAAGGACATCCTATGGGACTAGCTGACTTACTATCTAGTAAAATTATTTGATTTTAAATCAAATAGTGATTTAAAATCAAATAATTTTGATTTGATTGTTTTTCCTCATCTGAGGATCAGTTCAGTTCAGTTGCTCAGTTGTGTCCAATGCGACCCCATGGACTACAGCACACCAGGCTTCCCTGTCCATCACCAACTCTTGGAGCTTACTCAAACTCATGTCCATTGAGTCAGTGATGCCATCCAACCATCTCATTCTCTGTTGTCCCCTTCTCCTCCAACCTTCAATCTTTCCCAGCATCAAGGTCTTTTCAGATGACTCAGTTCTTTGCATCAGGTGGCCATAGTATTGGAGTTTCAGCTTCAGTCCTTCCAATGAATATTCAGGATTAATTTCCTTTAGGATGGACAGGTTAGATCTCCTTGCTGTCCAAGGGACTTTCAAGAGTCTTCTCCAACACCATGGTTCAAAAGCATCAATTCTTCAGCACTCAGCTTTCTTTATAGTCCAACTCTCAAGATTCATTCACGACTGTTGGAAAAACCATACCTTTGACTGCATGGACCTTTGTTGGCAAAGTTATGTCTCTGCTTCTTAATATGCTTTCTAGGTTGGGCATAACTTTCCTTTCAAGGAGCAAACGTCTTTTAATTTCATGGCTGCAGTGATTTTGAAGCCGCCCAAAATAAAGTCTGTCACTGTTTCCATTGTTTCCCTATCTATTTGCCATGAAGTGATGGGACTGGATGCCATGATCTTAGTTTTCTGAATGTTGAGTTTTAAGCCAACTTTTTTACTCTCCTGTTTCACTTTCATCAAGAGGCTTGTTAGTTCTTCACTTTCTGCTGTAAGTGTGGTGTCATCCGCATGTCTGAGGTTATTGATACTTCATCTGAGGATAGTTTTATTATTAAAGTTGCAAAGGAAAAAAGAAGTTTTATCTTGGTAAGCAAATTTAAGACTGTCACTTTTGCTGTTTGCATTAACTAAACATGCTGCATAGTTTTTCTGTTAAAAAATATGTGGGTTTGATTATGCCAGTGTAGTTACAGTCAGGAACTGACAGTTTTGTTTTGTTTTTTAGCTCTTTGACTAAGCTGTGCAGGGTCTTTGGACCCTGACCAGAGATTGAACCCATACCTCCTGCATTGAAAGTACAGTCTTAACCACTAGACAACCAGGGAAGTCCCCAAACCCCACATATATTTTTGCTGAATGAACTTAAAGATCTTTATCCACCCTTTAAAATTCTCTATCCCTTAGTGTAAGAGCAGGAATCATGTTAGGGGAGAGTTGGGGAGTGAATTGGGCTTTAGTTTAGGAGGAGGTGATGGGTGCTGAGTGGGAGTCATAGAACATGCAGTGGTTGACTCAAAGAGGTGCTGCTGCTGAGTCACTCCAGTCGTGTCCGACTCTGTGCGACCCCACAGACAGCAGCCCACCAGGCTCCCCTGTCCCTGGGATTCTCCAGGCAAGAACACTGGAGTGGGTTGCCATTTCCTTCTCCAACGCATGAAAGTGAAAAGTGAAAGTGAAGTCGCTCAGTTACTGTTGACTCCCTCTCCTTTTTTTTTTTTTAATAGTACATTTTATTAATTTTAATTATTTTTGTAACTAGGGAAAAAAAAGAAAGAAAAATATAAACCCATAGATTAAAACAAGTTTTAAAAATCACCTTCTCAAGTACCTTGCTCCAAACAGACAATCCCTGAATTCTTTAAGATGGATCTCTATTTAAGTCATTGAAAAAAATGATTAATAAAAAGCCTTTTAAAATGCTTTTGTGGAGAGAAGTTATTTTTCATGGGATTAGAATATAAAACCTATGTTTATTGACCCCTATGAAACAGTTTACTGAAAGATGGAGTTTTCCTTGGTGGCCAGATCAGACAGAATTTATGGTAGATATTTTATGTCCCTTGGAGCTGGACAGTCCTACCAATGATTTTATCATCAGTTCCAAATATACCACCAACCATACATTTGGTACTCAAAAACTGCTTTCTGAGCAAAACCCAGTACTCATTCTTAAGGGAATAGTGAACACAAGATAATCCCAAGTGAGAGGAGTGAATTATTTTTGTGTTCTTTTTCTTATACTTTTCAGAAAATCTGAAAATGTTTATTGTGTATTACATTGGAACCTCAAGCACTGACTTTGTATCTCAAAGTTAGAAGAAATGAGATTGATGTCCCACACGGTTGTAAAATGCCAAAAATAAGTAGAGTTGAAATGAGTTAAAGCCCAGTATTCAGAAAGGCCAAGTGAAAACTTCAGATCAAGGGTAGATGTAATTGAAAGGGTCCAAATAAGTATTTAAAACCACTCCCTGCTGGAACTGCTAAGATTTCTGAATTTCAAATTGGCATTTTATGTTTGACAAGGTGACATTGTATAAGAAATGTATTGTAAAACACTGCTGTACGATAGGAAAATGATTGAATGTAAATATTTCAAGATGTGGACCACTGTTCAAATGTTATCATAAATCTTTGCCATTGTTTTAGGGTATAACTCTTCATGCATATATGAGCTGAATTGATGGCGCCAGCCCTTGGGGAGGGAAATCATCAGCAAGTTTCTGCCTCGCTGTCAGCACTAGCGTGATTTGACCACAGAAGTATCCTATTAGGTCTTTCCTGTTATTATCATATGCTTGTAATTACATAAATGGGGAAACCCTCTTTTGAAGATACTATATCTGTCCTTGCTCTTATCCTCTTCATTGAGCCATCTGAAATGTCACTGTTACATGAAATTAGGATGGGTGGAGACAGTTTGCATTCTTAAACTTTAGAAAGAAGAAAGCTTAAACTGTAAGGTTAACTATCCTTCCATTCCTTGCAGGTTTGGAAGGTTTACAGTAGCTGCTCTGCAGTCCAAAGTAGAGCAGTATGAACGTGAAACCAATCGTCTCAAGAAAGCTCTGGAACGAAGCGATAAATATATAGAGGAACTGGAGTCTCAAATTACACAGCTGAAGAATTCAAGTGACGAGAAGGAAGCGATGAATGCCATTTGTCAGAGAGCACTTTCTACAGACGGCAAGGGGAGCAAAGGCACCGAGGAGGATATGGCATCCAAGAACCAAGGTGATGGTGCCAGAAAGCAGCCTGGCTCAGCCACCTCGAGTTCTCACTTGGCAAAACCTTCTAGCAGTTCTGTCAGGCAGGAAGGCACCAGCAAAACAGAACCAAATTGTTCTAAGAACCAAGACCTGTATCAGAAGCGAGTGGAAACAATGCTCACTGTGACAGATACAAGTATGGATACCTATCTGGAAAGAGAATGGGGAAATAAGCCAAGTGACTGCATGCCCTACAAAGATGAAGAACTCTACGATCTTCCAGCTTCCTGTGCTCCTTTGTCCCTTAGCTGTCTTCAGCTCAATACGCCAGATAATAGAGAGAGCTCTGTAGTCAAAGCAGGAAGTTCTAAAAAGCAGTCAAACCATCTCAGAAAATTGATGTTTGATGATTTCTGTGATTCTCCAAATGTATGTAATAAAGATTCTTCAGAAGATGATAGAAGTGAGAGTGAAAAGAAATCAGAGTGTTTTACTTCCCCGAAGACAGGGTTTTGGGATTGTTGTTCCACAAGCTATGCCCCCAGCTTGGACTTTGAAGGCTCAGAGGAGAATACAATAGCAAATTGTGTTGGAGAAATTTCTTCAAAATTGAGTGAGAAACCAGGTTCATGTTTATCCAAGAGGTTGAATTCTCTCCGCTCTTTTGAAATGAATCGGACAAGAACATCCAGTGAAGCATCAATGGATGCAGCTTACCTTGACAAAATCTCGGAGCTGGATTCAATGATGTCAGAGTCAGACAACAGCAAGAGCCCCTGTAATAATGGTTTTAAGTCGCTGGACTTGGATGGGTTATCAAAGTCATCTCAGTGCAGTGAATTCCTTGAGGAAACAGATAAGTTGGAAGAAAGAACTAAATCAAACCTTTCTAAAGGTTCTCTAACTACTGATCAGTTGGAAAATGGAAATGAATGGAAACCCAATTCTTTTTTTCTCCTCTCTCCATCTGACCAGGAAATGAATGAAGATTTTTCACTCCATTCCAGTTCAAACCCAGGAACCAATGAAATCAAACCACCGAGTTGTTTGTTTCAGACTGAGTTTTCCCAGGGTGTTTTGTTAAGCAGTACAAACCGGCTATTTGAAGATCAAAGGTTTGGGTCATCTTTGTTTAAGATGTCCTCAGAGATGCCTGGTCTTCATAACCACCTTCAGTCTCCTTGGTCTACTTCTTTTGTGCCTGAAAAAAGGAATAAAAATGTGAATCAATCAGCAAAAAGAAAAATCCAGAGCAGCCTTTCCAATGCCAGCCCATCAAAAGCAACTAAAAGTTGACAAATTAGAAAGATGTCATTTATGTTTTTGTCCTGAGAGGAATATAAGGTTTTAAAGTTATTTTTTTTTCCCCCTCATAAAAGCTCTGTACAATTTTGAATTGATAATCTTTAGTCAGGTGTCAAGTCAGAATGGTGGATTAGCCTGTACCCTGGGTACTTTTGTTCATTTTGAAGAGTTTAGTGTTTCATTTTCATATAGGGGTCTTTTTGACCAGAGAAGTTAGGGAGAGGGTTCCTTTTGTGTCTGGTTTGGGTATATTTTGTTTTCTTGAATCTTGATTCATCTATTCGGATACAATGACCTATTAGTAAGCCTCAGTTATCTTCAGAATTTGGATTTCTTAAATAAAAGCTTTGGTGCAGTCTATATACTGTTCATAAGACACTTTTCTTTAAAGCTTCCTAGGGTGGAAATTATTTTTCCTGCCCCTTTTTATTTATGTTTAGTGATAGTCTAACTTTTATTCACGGAGAAGGCAATGGCACCCCTGTTCAAGGCCACGATGGAGAAACAGCACTCAAACCTTAGTCCAGTACTCACTGGCTCTTTTTTTTTAGGTTTTACATAAATGTTTGCATTTTTAACAATGTGTTTTGTCCAGTTTTTGTGAAAATGTGTTGCTAGTAAGAGAGAATGCATTTTCTGTATGAAAGTATTTGTTTTCTGTCTGGTAGCTTTCATTCTTTTATCTTTTTGTGTGTGTTGAAAGTCAGAAATTTGCCTACTTTAGCAAGAAGTTAAGGAACAGTTGGGTTTGGAGAAGATTAAACATGGTAGCTTTTCATTATTTCAGATACACAGGTGCAAAAGCACTCATTGCCAAGTTCTTGATCCACTTATGACCCAGGGGAGCTTTCTTTGGAGTGGTAAAGTTCTTGTTTGCATGTTACTGTTCTTTATGGAAACTCTGTATGCATGGTAGCAGTCTTGCTTGCACTGTTTTACTTACTTAAGAAAAAGAAATTTCAGTTGGCTAAAAGATTATCTTTTATGTAGGACAGAAAAAAGATGGTTTTTCATGAAGAGTGTTGAGAGGAGGGTGAGAATAGGTGAGCTAAGCACAATTTTTAATTTAGGTTCTTAAAAGGTATATTCTAAACATGTTTGGTATGCCCGTATAGGCCTTTAAAAATGGTTTGTATGTTAATGACTTGTTTATCTAATGTGCACTGAACATTTTACATTAATACTGTACTGTTTTACATTAATACTGCATGCTTTCCTATGTGAACTGAATAAAGGATGTCATAAACACTGTAATCCTTGATGTTGTCCCATGTTGAATTAGCCTACAAAGACCAGTACAACTTAGCATTTTTTACTGTATTGCTCTTATTATACAGGGGTTGGCAAACTGTGGCCAGTGGTCCCAGTTCTGGCCTGTGCCTGTTTTTGTGAAAGGCCTGTGAACCAAAAATGTTATATACATTTTTAATGTTTTTTTTTTAATTAAATTTTATTTTGCTTAACTTTACAATATTGTATTGCTTTTGCCACACATCAAGATGGATCCGCCACAAGTATACATGTGTTCCCCATCCTGAACCCTCCTCCCTCCTCCCTCCCACACCATCCCCCTGGGTCGTCCCAGTGCACCAGCCGCAGGCATCAAAAAAAACTTCGGAAATAAAAAAATAATCCAAAGAATATTTCATAACACAGGAAAATGATATGAGGTTTAAATCTCAATATTTCTAGACAAAGGCTTGTTAGAACACAGCTACACGTTTTACATTTTATCTGATAGGACTGCTTTAGCACTGGTAGAGCAGAGCTGAATAGTTGCAGCAGAGACCTCATGGCCCACAAAGCCTAAAATATTTACTATTTGGCCTTTTACAGAGAAATTTGCTGACCTTTGTTATAATTGACTCAGGATTCAATGAAACCATAGAAGTATAAAAAAATCACTTTTATGAGTTGGAAAATCATGACCTCTGCTTTTAGAAGTAATAAGAACCCCCACACACACACTCACACACAGAAAAGGCTTAATGTAAAGTGTAATTTTTGTTCTATTGTATTTTTTCCAATAAGTATTTGTGCATGACTTTGTCTTTCTGATAATCTTTAAGTTAATGGATAAACTTTCATAGATACTGCCATTTAAATATCTTTGACAATGTGGATATGCATTTGAAATTCTATTAAATGTAGAAATCTAAAATCTTTCTGAATAGAGTAAACTTGGGGGTAAACCTCACTCTAATTCTGACTGTAATTGTTTTATTTTTCACCATGACTGTGTTAGTTTTTAATACAAACTGACACTGTGTCATGGAAATGCAGAGTGTGTAGCCTGATTGACTAATGCCTAATGGGGGTGAGGGTGTCTCTCTTGGACTGGAGTATTTCCCAGCTACTTCAGAAACAATGCTTCATCCTCTCCAAAACACTATTTCATGTATCATATTAAAATAACCTGACATTACTCAATCAATGAAAGGAAATAATCTGCAGGATTTGATTTTAATGACACTTTTGTACTCCTAACCTCTTTACCATAATTTCAAATGTCATGACAAATATGGTAGTCTCATTTTGTTGTTTAGTCACTCAGTCACGTCCAACTCTTTTACGACCCCATGGACTGTAGCCCACCAGGCTTCTCTGTCCGTGGGATTTTTCAGGCAAGAATATGGGAGTGGGTTGCCATTTCTTCTCCAAGGGTACTTACTGACCCACAGATTGAACCCGAGCCTCCTGCATTGACGGGCAGATTCTGTACCACTGAGCCGCCAGGGAGGCCCAGTCCCATTTTAAAATATATCTATTGTATATACACACTCAAAACAAACAAAAACTACCTTTTATTGATACCGAGTACTCTGCTAGCCTCTGTCTTGTGTAATCTTTTCAAACTCTGTGAGCCAAGAATTTTCTCCAGTTTACCACTAAGTGAATTGAGAATTAGTGATCACACAGCTAGAATGGGCTTAGAACCCTGTCCTGGAGCTGGGCCTCAGACTCCAGAGCTTGTAGTCTTCATCCCTCAAGCATCAGATGCATGGGAGCTTACATTTGCAGGCCAAAGGATGACTGGATTTGAAATTTCCAAGGCTTCTTTTTAAAGTATTTTGGAAGTATTAGCATGTTTCTTTTCAAGTAGCATTTAACTCCTGCCTGTGCCCTGGATCTAAGGCTGCTCCTAAATGGAAGCTCAGTGATGGGGATTGTGTATGTGCCACTTTTAAGTTTATAAAGATTCACATTAACTCTGACATTTAGATGAATTTCAAAATAGCACTAAGGCTATGTTTGAAGAAGATGTGCAAGTGGTAAAGGAAAAGACACATCACTTCATGTCCCTATAAAAACACTACCTTTTGACTGCTCATCTCTTTAAAATGCTATGGCTAAGTGAATGTGGCAAGATGCTAGGTATTTTTTGACATGACCTTTAGTGTTTATCTTTTAATTTTTAAAATCTCCATCCCATCCAGAATTACATGTCTTTTTCCTGTTTTAATGGATCAACTGAGACCTAAAATGGCAGACATTAAGATATATAGCCCCTTAATATCAAATCTGCTGTGTTTTCTTATAAACTCATATTTACACTGGTTTGAAAGCTCTAATGGTACCGCTGAACAAGGGAAGAAATTTGGTCTTGATTCTTAAGATGTTTCAGGAACTAGTTTCTATATACTTGAATGGTATTCCATTATTCAAAGTGTAATTCATGCACTAGAATTTTCCCCCCTCATTTTTGTACCTGTGAATGATGTAAGTAGAGAACAGTTTCATTTCATGGAATTTGGCCTTTTAGAAGGGTTTCCTGAGGCCTCATAAGAAGGTCTCTGTTCTATTCTAGGGAGTCCTACAGCAGTCTTTGCCTATCATGATGTAACCCGATCCTTTTAATAATACTTGGCAGAGAGAAAACCTTTTAAGCAATGATCTCAGAGTGCATAGTGAACATTTATTGCCTAATTCTCGGAACCCCACTCAGAGAGGAAGCATCTATTAAGTTGCAGTTTTCTTTTAAGAACCCATCTGAAGCTTAGGCTTGGTTGATCAGTCTGCTATGACAGAGGCAGTCTAGAATGCCTTTGATTGAAGCTCCACTTCTTGAAACTAGGTACATTCCTAGGTCTGCTTTGTCTTAACAGGGAGTAGATCCTCTCTAATGTTAGTTGGATTACCCAAATGTGTAGAAGTGTGCGCCTAGTGTGACACATAATCTGAGGATATAAAGATCCAATACCCTACGTAGGGCAAGGATTTCACATAGGCATATGCCAAAGAGGACCTAGGTCTGGCCCACTCTAATTCTTACATAACATTGGTGAGTACAAAAGTGTCTGCACCAGGGATAGCCTGGAGCAGAGAGGAAACCTGGTGGCTTACGAAGTGCTGTTTGTATTGGGTCTTTTAAGGATGGATAAGAGTGTGATGCAGAAGAGAACATCTACTTCTGCGTGTGTATCCGCTATCCTGCAGGTTGGCGCCTATTTCTCAGACGTCTCAAAAGAGGTGCTGAAGAAACCCTAATAGGGCTCCTGATGGACAAAGGCTTCCCGCTTGCTTCAGCCTGTGCTGTCAGGTTTGGCTTTGGTCCGCCTCCTCTCTCTCTGCGCGTCCCCTGAGACTCCAGGCTCGCCCTCGCCGCCAGAACCGGCGACCTGCCGGCGAGACTGTGACTCCCTGGGCACTGGAAGGCTCAGGAGGTGGCAGGGCTGGGCCATCATCTGTCCATTAAGCCGAGGCTTGGCGCTCCGAGGCCGGAAGGCACGACCTCTCTTCACTCACCGGGTCATCTTTGTGCTGGGGGTGGGGAGGTGAGATCTGGCCCGTCTGTCTGGGCTGCGATCCCGCTTTCTTTCCTCTGGTTCGGGCGAACCCCTCCTTCCCGGATTCTCGAAGCCAGTGACTCTCCCCCACCTCCCCCAGGTTCCTGGGACTACACACCTGCCCGCGCCCCTCCAGCTCGAGTTTCCCGCGCTCTTGAGGGCGCTCTCAGAGGCTCCCGTTCAGGATCCACCCAAAGAAGGGACACGCGCTGAGGATTCCTTTCATTTTATTACTACTCGCGAAACCTGGCGGTTAAGACGCGAAACCAACAAAGAGTTTTCTTTCTACCTTAACCTTGCACACAATCCTTTAACAAATTAATTAATCCTAATGAATTAACACTTCATTTATTTAAACGCGCTACAGTCCATGAATTAAATTTTCATGCAGTGATTAAAGACTGTTAAAATATGCATGATTTCGTTAAAATTTTATAATAAATCAGGGCAATGTGTTACATGACAAGACAACTATTTCCCAGTCCCTCGCAAGGGGCTTTGATTTGTGCAGGCAGCGGGGAGGAGGGGCGGCTGGCGATGGCGCGGGCGAGCGTTGGAGCCGGGCGGCAGGACCCAGCTCCGCACTTCGGCGTGCGCACTCGGCTTAGCGCTCTGCTCCGCGGCGTTGGGGCCCTCCTGGGAATCCCGCTCCTGCAGTCAGGGCCGAGCCTGCGGAGTGCGATGGGCGCTTGTCTCTCCGTCCCCGGAACTGCACTCGCCGGGGGCTGGGGTCCTACGGTTTTCTTTAGCTCGCGGGAGCGCGCGTTCGGGTAGGAGCGCTGCGCCGGCGGCTCTCCGGGGACAGGAAGGCGACACGACTTCCATCTCTTCGCGTGGGGTCAGGGAAGCAGGTGTCTACTGTAGAGTTGATGGGTTCGTTGCTGTTCTTAACCAGGAGACCTCGAAGCCCCTTCTCTGACCAGCGCGATCTCCCTTTTTGGAAGGGGCTTCCCTTGGGACCTAAACCCCAGGGGCCCTGTGACCAATCTTAGCGGTCCCACCCTTGTCACTCGGAGAGCGAAACTGGTTCTGGTAACTAGCGGGAGGGGAAGGCCGGCCCCTGTCAGGACGGAGACGTGGTCATGCATCATCCTTAGGGCTTTCACAAGGTAGGTGGGTTTAAGTCCACCGAGGGGTTAGGGTGGCGGTATATATACATAGATATCTACAAATGTAACGGCCAAGAGTAATAATGACCAGCAGTGAACTTTACCGCCTCATCATCCAGGTCGCAAGTGTATCAGAGAGTGGGGTGGTCGCAATGTTCCCAACGGACGTTGCCTTTGAATTAAACGGCCAGAGGAATGAAAGCAGTGAGTTATCCATCGGCGTCCTCGAGAACCTCCGCCGCGGGTCCTAGCCCGGAGCTTTACAGGAGCTGATCATCACGGGCCTCAATAACACCCACGGCCTTTTGGGACCGAGAGAGACAAGCGGCCTGGGTGCAGGTGGGAGAGGAGGTAGAAAAGGAAGGAAGAGACCTTCGGGAAATCTACAGGCTCTCGCAACGAGAGCCTGGCTGTGGACTCGCGCCTTGAGCTGGGCTGGGCCTCGGGGGTGGCACAGGACTGGGCAACCGCCCGGGACGGCCTGGCGGGCAGAGCGGGCCGGGCGGGCCAGAGGGCTGGGCCGGGATGCGCGAGGAGTAAAGAGGCCCAGGGTCAGAGCAGCCCAGGCTTGGCGCTCGCACCGCCGCCCGGAGGGGAAGCTAAAGTCCGGCAAGACTCCCTCCTCTGTCCCACCCTTCGGACAGACGGTGTCGGAGGGGGAGGGGGTCTGAGGCCCAAGTGCATTCCCTCCTCCAAAGACCGATCCCCACCCCCGAATTCTAGGCCTGCCACTTCCCTGCTGACCAGTTGAGCCTCATCGCTGAAGACAAGCCAGGAGGCCTCGGAAGCCGGCCAACTCCGGGTTCTGGCGACTTCCCCCGGAGCATGGCGCAGGTTGCGCGGTGAATGGGCCGAGTTTCTGGGCAGGAGCCCAGCGGAAACGGGGCGCCCCTGATCTGCGAGCAGCAGAGCTCCCTCTGGGGGCGCGTTGGCCCAGCTCCCCGGGTTTGGGCAAGAACATGGGGTCCGATCTCCTCCCCTTGTACACACACCGTCTCCACTCACTTCAGTGGACATCCCTCAGGACTGCCCCCAGCCCCATCCCCGCCCCCTGGACGTGGATTAATAAATCCGGTTCAACCCCGGGGCGGGGGGGGGGGGGGGGGGAGGTAGGGACAGATTGTCCGCGCGCTCCCTGGAGAGAGAAAGGCTGCCCCGCGGGTGGCAGCTGTGGAGCGAGGCGGGGGGTGGGGGGGCGTGGTCAAAGGCGGGGGGGCATTCACCCCCGACCCGTCCCTCCCTTGCGCTGCTTCTCTCCCGCCGGTCTTCACTCCCACCTACCAACGTCTGCTCTCTGAGCTGGAGAAAGAGGCGCTGCCAAAGGAAATGTGAAGTGGGGCCTGCCAAAGAAGGAGGAGAAAATTAATTAATGAGGGAGAGAAATGTGTCTCTGATCCAGATGATAGACTCCCTGTCCCTGGGGGCAGAAATTCCTTGGAAATCAATAGCTGTGCATTCATTACCTCCCTCTTGATAAAATGCAAAGCTATGAGATGGGGGAGGAGGGAATCTGTGCTGGTCATTAAATAGGAAAAAAAAAAAACCCTGCCCAGAATTCTATGCCAGGGCTCTGACCCCATGTGGGTATCGCTAGTTCAGACATGGGCCATCCAGTTACTGCACTGGCCAAACCTGGAAAACAAAGCAGTGACATGGATGGACTGAGCCCCAGTTGGCCACCCTGTCTTTTCACTGCCCTGGGGAAAGTAGGGAAAGGCTTGATAAGACCCAAGGAACTGCCTGCAGACCCACCACCATCTCCCACTCTCTAGCCTGGAACTGAGGCCCGGCAGGGAGGTGGCAGGTTAATTCTCCCAAGCATCATCCCCCACCAACTCCCTGTCTTTGCACCTTGGTCTTGCCCTGAACCACAAAAAACACCCCATTCACCTGTAGCTACCTCACTTTCATAGACTGCCTAGAGGGCAGATACCTGAATTTTGTACTTCATTTAATCTCCAGTGTCTTGCCCTGGCCAAGATGGGTGCTCAGCAAGTATTTGAGGAAGGAAGGTAGGGTAGAAAGTAAATGAAAAAGGGGTGAAATAAATGATTTCAGAGAAAGAGCTGTCTGGAATCAAGATATCCAGCTCTACCTGGGGACAACAGGCCCTTCTGTTCGAATCTGCATTCCTTTTTAGGTAGACAGGAGACCCCTTCAGTGATCTTCCCTTTGGCCCCCCTCCTCACCGCCCCCCACCCCAAAGACTCTGGCTTGCTGAACTCCCTTTTGCTCCCGGCCCTTCCCATCTGCCTTCTCTTCCTTCTTACACACATGTATTGTTCTATGGGGTATTTTTCTAAGTGCCAGGGTATACACAGATGTGCTCTAAATGGGCTTCCAATCCATTACTGGGAGGGGAGGGTAGTGAGTTGGTAATTGTACCCAACCCTGGAGAAAAGTGAGATACTCTGGGCAAAGATCTGCCCCCCACCCCCAACTCGGCCAGTTCACACAAGTGAACTTAGGAACAGAGTCTCAACAAGATGGTGAACTCTTGCCCTCAGGCCAGGGACTTACCAGTGGGTTAGCTGGTACCCTCTCAAGAGTTGGAAGGTAAACTGAGATGGGCTTCAGGGACTCAGGCGCCACCACTGCCCTTCCCCTCCACCAACGCAGGGTCCATGTAGCCCCAAACCGGTGCTATTTGAATTTCTGTTTCCCCTGAATTCTTCGGGGTCCCTAAAAGCCACTGTTTCCTTGGGGGGAAGGAGAGACAGGATCTAGGCGCTCCTCCTCTGCGGGGCCCTTCCTCCACCCCACCCCTCCGCCCCCACCCCCGAAGGAGAGCTCAGGGTACCGCCGCCGTAGGTGTCAGGAAGGATTAAGTTAAGCCTGGACACCCGGTGCGACGACTACGGTAGACTCACTCGCTCCCTCCAGCGATGTCCTGCTCGCCGTCCATTCCCCGTGGAGATAAAGTTGCATTTAGCAGTCCCAGGGGACCGCGTAATGGATGAAAACAAGGTTCCTCCTCACACTAGCTAGAGAGCATCCTTCTTACTCCCCTCTCGAGCTGCAAGGGGGTGGGGGGAGAGAGAAAGGTAGAGGGAAAAGGAAAGAAAAAGCGGAAAAAAGCCCTGGTGACGCCTGTGGGCTGTTCTTGGGTTGTGAGTAGTGAATGGGTCCGCTAAACACGCTCGCGTTTATCCAAAGAGATCCACAGGAACGCAAATTAAGCTTATAGAAATGAATCTAATCTTTGGTGGAAATACAGATCTCCTTGGTGTGAGACAGACCGGAAAGATTATCTATCTGATCTCTGCCTCCCACAAGCAGCCCCTTGCCACTATCCAGCTCTCTCGCCGCAGATGCGATAACATCTGGACTGTTATTATCACCCTGGGCAAGCGCTGAGTCCCTGGGGACTCGGGCACCTGAACTGGGTTCCCCGAGAGCCCCTTGATCTGTCTGCCACATAAGGGCCATATAGCAGGTTGGCTAATTGATTTATTCCTCTTACGTTTTGATTTCACAATAATAAAATAAAAATAAAGGTTGGAACAGAGCTTGAGTCCAGTTCTTTTAAAGTTATTTGAATTAATTTTTTAGTCATGCTTTTCAATAAACTGGCTTGATTCTGTCTCCTATTGAAGAAAAAAAATGTGTGTATATACATCTATTTATAGATAGATGCATAGAGAAAGGCAAACAATCCAACACGATGTAAGGGAAAATAAAGTTCTCGTCAATATCTTATCCCCTTTTCTCTGAAGCAATTTCCTTTTCCTGGAGTTTCCAACATGAAATGTGTGTGTGAGAGAGTGTGTGTGTGTGTGTGTGTGTGTGTGTGTGTGTGACGCTGAAGCGAGGTAAGGATCCCAACTACACCCTGTAAACTATTTTTCCTTTTGATTACAAGAAGCCTCAGATCACCCGGAGCTCGTTTGAAATGTGGGTTTGTACACGGTTAAAGCAGACAAACAATAAGAGAAATGCACAATTTCATTTCAACAGCCGTTGCCTGGTAGAAAGCACACGCTCCTTGTGGCTCCTAAGTGGCTGTCACTGTCGGTGCCTGATACAGTTATATTCGCAACAACAACAACGAAGTGTGCGGAGGAAATTAAATTATATGGAAATCAATACCAGCTGACTGCTTCAAACAAATGTCTGTCACCGCGATTATTCTCCAGGAACCTATTTATAAACCATGAAAAGAAACTGGTTCTTGCAGCAAAAGACAGCACCTTCTGCATTTCTGTGTTATTTATACTGTATACAGAGGAACGCGCGGGCATAATTTAACATACAAATGCTCAGTTGTATACATTATATAACAGCTTGTTAGACGTCCCCGAGAGGAGGTGTGCCCGAGTGATGCGCATATATTCAGGGCTAGCAATCTGGGTCCGGGCTTGGAGGAGGGAGGGAAACCACCTAGGGGCCAGCGAGCATCTTGCCTTTCTTCCCCTTGAAAGGTGCCTACCCTCAGACAATAGCTGGCCCTTTTGATCTTCTCCAGACCCACGATGGGAAAGGTGAGGCGTGCAGTGCGCATGTCCGGGTAGCTACAGGTGCATCACCTGCGTTGTCCTAGCTGGTGGTCACTATAAGAGCGGCTCCCATGCGCCGGTCGCGGCCTGGGGAGCGCGCGCGCGCGCAGACGCACGGCGCCGCCGAGAGGGAGAGCGCGCGTCAGACAGAAGGAGACAGCTGATGCCTGTCAGCGCGGCTAGTCCGCGAGCTCTCGCGAGAGCTCCCCGGACCGGCCGCGAGAATTGGGGCTCAGGTGTAAGAGGAGTGCATCCCGTCGGCGCACGGGGCTAGAGCTCGCGGAGAAGTGGGATCGCGAGGCCGGTGCGCGGCGATCTGCGCGGTCAAAGGGAGCGCAAGGCGAGAGCGGCGGCGGCAGAAGCATCAGCGGCCCCCGGCGCTTGCGCCGCCTCCGCGCCGCCAGCCGCCGCGGCTGCAGCCTCCGAAGGGGAGGCCGGGGGAGCCGGCGTGCGCACTTTCCCGCGGACTTTCGGAGTGTTTGTGGATTTACATGCTAAGCCATCAAGATGATGTCCATGAACAGCAAGCAGCCTCACTTTGCCATGCACCCCACGCTCCCTGAGCACAAGTACCCGTCGCTGCACTCCAGCTCCGAGGCCATCCGGCGGGCCTGCCTGCCCACGCCGCCGGTAAGCGCCCCAAGCCCGCGGACCCGGCCCGCGCGCCTGCCCCCTTCCCGTCTCCGAGACGCTGCATGTCGGGTGCTGATGTGTGCACAGATCCCAGTGCGGGGATTCGCGGGCGGGGATTTTTAGAAGAATCCCGCTGCGAGGCAGGCTTTGTACCGTGGCGCTTAATGTCGGGTTCCCGTCGCCTCCGCCTCCGTGTCGGGCGCCGGCGATCGGAGTGGGGAGCGCTGGGGCCAGGTCTCTCGACTTCCCTCCACTTTCTCTGTTGATTTCATGCCTTGGGAAGGCGGTCTCTGTTCGTGTTCGGGTGCGTGACACGGATCCCCGGCTGCGAGTTACATCTTCATTTCTTCTTTCCCCCTCCTTTTTCGTCTTTCACGCCCGTCCCCGGAATGTGTCCCCATGTCCCTCTCTCCTCTACATCTGCCCCCCTCTCCTCACACTCCTGTCCCTTCTCATCTGACCCCCTATCTCGTCCCCAATGTGTCCCTATTCTGTCTTTTCCGGTCTCCACTATCCCCACTCCCGTTGTTATTATTTTGGTTGCTTTGTGTGTTGCCTTTGGCTCGCTGTGCTTTCTGGCTTGTGTGGTTTTGTTTCGTGTTTTTGCCTTTTTTTTTTTTTTTTTTGGTTTTGTGTTGTTTTGTTGTTGTTGTTTTTTTTTTTTTGGTTTGGTTTGTGTCGCCTGCAGCTGCAGAGCAACCTCTTCGCCAGCCTAGACGAAACGCTGCTGGCGCGGGCCGAGGCGCTGGCGGCTGTGGACATCGCCGTGTCCCAAGGCAAGAGCCATCCGTTCAAGCCGGACGCCACGTACCACACGATGAACAGCGTGCCCTGCACGTCCACGTCCACCGTGCCGCTCGCGCACCACCACCACCACCACCACCACCACCAGGCGCTCGAGCCTGGCGATCTGCTGGATCACATCTCCTCGCCCTCGCTCGCGCTCATGGCCGGCGCGGGCGGCGCAAGCGCGGCGGGCGGCGGCGCCCACGACGGCCCGGGGGGCGGCGGCCCCGGGGGCGGCGGCGGCGGTGGTCCTGGAGGCGGCGGTGGCGGCCCCGGGGGCGGCGGCGGCGGTGGCCCGGGGGGCGGCGGCGGGGGCCCGGGCGGCGGGCTGCTGGGCGGCTCGGCGCACCCGCACCCGCACATGCACGGCCTGGGCCACCTGTCGCACCCGGCGGCGGCGGCCGCCATGAACATGCCGTCGGGGCTGCCGCACCCGGGGCTAGTGGCGGCGGCGGCCCACCACGGCGCGGCGGCGGCGGCGGCGGCTGCAGCGGCCGGGCAGGTGGCGGCGGCGTCGGCGGCGGCGGCCGTGGTGGGCGCGGCGGGCCTGGCGTCCATCTGCGACTCGGACACGGACCCGCGCGAGCTCGAGGCGTTCGCCGAGCGCTTCAAGCAGCGGCGCATCAAGCTGGGCGTGACGCAGGCCGACGTGGGCTCGGCGTTGGCCAACCTCAAGATCCCGGGCGTGGGCTCACTCAGCCAGAGCACCATCTGCAGGTTCGAGTCTCTCACGCTCTCGCACAACAACATGATCGCGCTCAAGCCCATCCTGCAGGCGTGGCTGGAGGAGGCCGAGGGCGCGCAGCGCGAGAAAATGAACAAGCCCGAGCTCTTCAACGGCGGCGAGAAGAAGCGCAAGCGGACTTCCATCGCCGCGCCTGAGAAGCGCTCCCTTGAGGCCTACTTCGCCGTGCAGCCCCGGCCCTCGTCCGAGAAGATCGCCGCCATCGCCGAGAAACTGGACCTCAAAAAGAACGTGGTGCGGGTGTGGTTTTGCAACCAGAGACAGAAGCAGAAGCGGATGAAATTCTCCGCCACTTACTGAGGGGCGAGATGGGAGGGACCGGGCGGGGCAGAGCTGGGGGCATTTCGCCGGGAGGAGGGCCTTCCCCGAGCCTGCTTACCACCATCACCCCCCTCCCCCGGATTTAGAGCGGCCGTTATCCTGCTTGCATTTGAGGAGTCCCTCCTCGAGCGCTCCTTCTCCAACTCCCCTCTGCTCTCCCCGTCCTTACCCTACCCAGCCTAAAGGACTGGGTGCCCAGTGTGTCTGCGGGAGAGTAGGGTGGAGGTGGAGGGGGAGCAATTGGGGGAGGAGGAGTGGGGGGAAGGAAAGAGGAGACTGGAGAAGGGGGTTTGAGGAGCAGGATGGTTCTTGGGGTGAGGGTGGGGGGAGACGGGAAGGGTAGGGAAATGGACTGTTTTTGACCAGAGACACTTATCAGAATCTCCTGGGGACCAAGGAACAATGTACAAAAAACCTATCAACCACCAAAAACTAGACAAATAAAGACAAACTAAAACAAAACAGAACAAAAGCAAAGAAAAAAATACTTTAGAAATGTAACTCCAGAGAGCCGTATTCTGCAGCTTCATTCCATTCCCCGCCCCCTCACCCCACAACCCCAAGGAAGAGAAAAAAAGAGCACCACAATTATTACCACCGCCCCAACCTTACGCACATGAACTGAGTCAAAGACCAAAAAACCAAACGAACCCGAAGGTGAAATTCTGGGTAGCAAAGCTAGTTGTTCTGTCTCTGTGTTTAATTTTCTCTCTAAGTCTTACACCCCATCCAAATTACCCTCTTTGATTTATTTTTTCTTTTTCAATAATATTCCTCTGATGACTGCTCTCCATTTTCAGAAAGGAAGTGTGAGCCCAGCTGAAAGGAAGGAGGTGGGGTAGTGGCTGCTTGTTGAGGTGAAGTCCAAGTTTTCCAGTGACCCAGCCTATATACTCCCGTGGCCTGATTGGTCGGTGAGGGTCTTTAGGGAGAGAGCTGACTAAGAAGCAGAATTTTAGAGGCTCTGAAATAAATATTTATTTAGGAAAATAAAACAGTTGAAGCCAGGTTTTTCTCTTTCCATATGTGCTCTTATTGCTAAGATCTAGAAAACAGACCATTTCAAAATAAGCTTTTCCCTCCACTCATAGAACGTGCTTGCCCTTTCATTTATTTTTCTAAGTGGCTTATTTTAAACTACTGTTTGTTTTTTTCTCTCTATTGATTCAAATAGATTGATGGGGTAGCAGACAGTAGGAGAGATACTTTGACCCATTTTCTCCACAGATCAAGACCCATCTCACTCTTCTAGGTCCCCTTTCCTTCTCTTTTGGAGAACATGAAATCATTGAAATAGTGAGAAGTTTCTGCTTTCACTTGGAGCAGGACTTGGCTGTGAGAAAATCAGCTAAATCCCAGATGAGAGAAAGACAGGTTTAAAGCCCTCCATTTATTTCAAAAGGGTCTGCATGTTGGGAGGGGGGAATCAGAACAACTGTTTCATTATTATTACTATCCAAAAGTAATTTATTGCTGGGGATAAATGTTGGGTAGCAAGAACTTTAATTTGCACTATCAGTCTCCCAAATAGAAAATCATGTATAGTATTTCATAGTAATAATCAAGGTACTTTATGAACTGCTGATGGATTAAAAAGAGAGAAAACAATTGAAGGTGGTTAGGTAAAATGCCTGCTTGGTGCACAAGACACCCTTGATCTTGACTGGGTGGAGATGGTTTATTACCATCCTTTAATAAGAACTAAAAAACTGAGAACAGATAAGAAACAAGACTGAAACCATGCATGATCTGAAAGGTGCAGGAAGAAACACAACTAGATCTCACTCTGGTTAGGCATTATTTATTTAATTACGTTGTATATCATTGTTTGCAGCGCAAACATTCTATGCATTTGAAACTGAGCACTAAACTGGGCTAGCTTTCTGATAGACCGTTTTGTGGATAGTGTGATTTCACAGTCGACTGCCTGTTTTCACCGAAAACACAACATTCTTGTCATATTCTTGTATTTAGAGGAAAAGGAAAAAAGGAAGATTACTGTAAATATTTTCTTGAACGCACACACTCACACAGTGGTTACAAACTGCCAGTGTTAATCCTGAAATGCCTCACGGATTGATCTACCTGTCCATGGATGTCTGCTGAGCTTTTTCCTTGGTTATGTCTTTGCTCTATTATCTTTCCCTCCTCCCTTATCAGAACCACTTTTGTGCACCAAAATACAACAGAGAGATATGTCCCAGTACACTTACAAATAAAACATAACTGAAAGAAGAACAGTTTTATGATTTGGGTGCATTTTTGTGTTTATACTGGGCCAAGTCCCAGTAGAACCGGTCAACAAATGAGACTCAATTCAACCAAAAATACAGGGAAGGGGAGGATGTTTAAGTTGGGGGGCGGGCGCGAAAAGAGGGGAAAGGATGAGAATGATGTATTTTTCTGCTGAATCAGAATTCACTTTCAGATAACTCATGTGAAAGTGGTGCTCTTGAATAAAATGAATTCTATATTAGTTGTCTGTGTTTATCAAAGTTTTTTTTTTTTTCTCTCTCTCCTAACTGCAGAATCTCTTCAAGCACAGCCCTCACTTCAGAGTGGTGGAAGGTAATAAATAGCCAGGCACCTTCAAAATATTTGAATCAGGATTCAGGGGCAGAGGCATTTGGAGGTTTATATGTATTGTTCTAGCCTAAAAAAAAACAAAAAAAACACGTTTCTAAGAAGATGTTGTAACTAAATAACTTTTCTTTGGAGGTTAACATAAATAAAAACCATCCACTGATCTGTCCAGCCATGGTGTCAAATGCCTCTGTTCATTTGGAACTTTAGTGTGCCACCTACTGCTCCGGAGGGATTAGAGATTCCCTATTGGTGACCTGGGACTAGATCAGATGCCAAATGTATCAAGTTTCTTAATAGCTATGCTTATATCTTCTGAAGTCATCCCACTTTAGCCAAATCTTTTTAATTTCACTGGCAAATCTGTGAAACAAAATGCTTGATGTTCAAAAAAAAAAAAAAAAAGTACGTTTTAAAAGCTGTGATTTTAAACAGTTGTTAATGTTTTTTAAAAAAAAAGCAGAGGTATTTTTAAAAATAGATCTCTTCCATCAAAATTGATTTGTTTCTGTTGTTATTAACTTGAAATGTCATCAAAGTTTTAAATAAAATGCATTTGTTTTTTTAAATGTTATTTTATAGAAAAATATAACCAGATCTCATTGTTGGAAAACCAGGAATGAACAAATAAACAGATTTACAAAGGCTGTTTTTTTATCAGTCTGCCCCAAACAGAGATGTTGCAGACAGATATATTTGTATTATATAATGATGATCAATGTATGTAATAAGAACCTGAGCATTGTTCTGTATTAAGTAAAATCTTTACCAAATAAAGAGAAGACAATATTAATAAAACAGATCATAAAAATACAGGCTTTGCAGAGTTTCCTATTTTACATAGTAGGAAACTGTGCAAAACAAGAAATGTCTTGCTCTCTAGTAAGTGAATCTGTGTACTGTCCCAAGGAATAATAAGACTATTCTAAGATACCTTTAACTGTCAATCCATTAAGAAACAAACAAGCAAACAAATGTCCTCCTGGAGCGAGTGCTATGGTTTGCTACTCAGTGGTAGTTAACCTTTCAAAGTTTTCTGGTTAAGAAGAGCAGAACTTCAAGCGAATTCCTGCACCAGTCGTTGAGTGGAAATAGTGGGTGATTCTTTTAAATAATCTCAAAATAAGTTGGAGAGAGTGGGAAAATTGTGCTGTGTTTGCATTTCAGCCTCTCAGGAAATCCAGGCGGAGGTGGAGTAGGAAAGGTAAAAGAAAAGTAAACATAAAATGCATCTGCTACGTTTAAGTCATCCATTCGTTTTAAATTTCCTCTTTTACCCAGTCCTAGTTCTGGGTCCCGCTCCTTGTGTCGGTCTAGATAATGATGTCCTTAAGACGCTTCAACTAACTTTTGAATAGATTTTTGTTTAATGCGTGTTCTGAAATTACTCTCAACTTCTATTACACTCATAAATAAACCGTAGGCACTCACTGCCGTGACTGTATCGATGTTTAATTTCTTGTGATATTACAATGACTTCGGTCCCATTCCTACACAAGGCTACGCCAAAGGAGGACAGGGTACCCTGGGCCCAGGACTCATCTGGCCAGCTCCTGCCCTCAACCCTTGCCCGGTCGCCCTGGTCTTTCCTGCCAGTCTTATCTGCAGCATCCCTACCCCGTCTTTCACTTGGGTGGGCTTTCATTCTCTAATCCTTGAAGTTGGAATTGTGACTTTTGACCTGGCTAAAAGCAGCGTTCCCCACCCCATTCAAAAGGTCTTTGCGGCCGGCGAGGTGATGATCATAATTACTCTCTGGTTTGGGTGAGCCGATGGGTGTTCCTGCCGCTGCAGTCTTAGCCCCAGTCCTCGCGAGTTGAGTTTCAAAGGAGAACGCAAGCTTAATTGATTTTTTAAAAATAGCAGCCAAATTCTAAATCTCACGGGGGAACCTCTTTCCCACCTGCGAGATAAGTCTTGTCGCAATAATTACGTTATTTAATATTTGATCAAACCTTTGTGCCACCGCAGTTGGCGGGGCCGGGCCGCCTCCCGCCCTCGCGGGGCAGCGGGCAAGCGGCGAGGCACGAGCCGGGCCGCGAACGTGCGGCGGGGGCGCCCGGCAGTCCCGCTCGGGTCGGTTTGTCTTTTGAATAATTCATGGCCTGAGAGTTCTGGAAATTAATAAAATGAATGATAACAAGAAGCTAATTAAAAACTTTCTTAATTGTCTAGTCAGATTGGTGGGAGACTGGCAGTCCTCCCTCCCCCACTCCTCGAAATCCCGTGGCTCCGCAGGGCCGGGCGGCGCGGGCCCGGCTGGGCATCGAAAAGAGAGCGGACAAACGTTCCTCTCGCTCCGGGAGTGATTTCAGAAGCGGCCCGCTGATGCCGCTCCCTCCCCTCCAGCCCCCTTCGGCATCTAGTCCGCCTCCCCGCTGAACTTTGCAGCGGGAGGATTGGCGGGGACCTATTCAAACTTCAGGCAGAGCCGATTGTGTCAGAATTTGCAGCCCGGAGGGGACCAACTCTCCCCGGACCCAGGCAAGGTCCCCGTTCTCCCTAGAAACACTCATTCCACCCTGGCATTCCGCGCGAGGCATCCCAACGCCCAAGGCGTGGGGCCGCGGCGGAGCGCCCAGGGTACGCTGGGTCTGCGCCCCTCCGCCGCCAGCCGCCACCCGGGTCCCGAGGCTTCCAGATGCCCGAGGCCGCGGCTCCTCTCGGACGGCGGGAGAGCCACCGCCCACGGGCCCCGGCCGGGACTCAGCCAGGCCGTGTGGATGACCGGAGCAGGTCAAACGAACGAGTCCCCGGCGTCCGGCGCGCGTGCGCAGGCGTGACCGGCAGGGTGCGGACCGCTGGGAGCGCCGGGCGGACCCGGCGCGCTCCGGACGTGCACCGGGCGCGCACCGGGCGTGCCAAGCTAGCGCATGCGCAGTGCATGGGCAGAATCACATCCTAGAATTGCGCTGGAGTTCTGCAGCTGGTAATTAAGCGCCCCCAGAATATTCCCTCCCACCCTGTAAGTGCTTCTGAGGGCGTCCTGCGAGAATAGGGGAATGGACCAGTCTCTCACAGAGATTAAAGACTCCCCTCCGCACCGTCTGCCTAAAGTCAACAGACGTCTTAAACACCGCAAAACTTTCAAAACTGGTCGACATTTTTGTAAAAGAATGGGGAGCAATAAAGACTCGGTCTCTGTTTTGCTGTTAGGTTGCACCCAGCAAAGGCCTGCTACTAATTTGACCTTATTAGGGAAGAATTTATACCGGGCGCGGAAGGAAGGCTGGCCGCTCGGCATTCCTCCAGGAGGATACCGTGGAGTTCTGGATTGAAACACGGAGGATGAAAATTTTGGGCCCAAGAGGTGCTGGCTAAGCTCAAGTAGAGGGACCAGTGTTCAATTCCTGAGCCCCAGGGTTGGGGCGAGGAGCGCCTGCTTCCCATCCCCTGCCCCCAACACGAGTGTCCAGGAGGTCGCTTCTCTCCGATTTAGAGAGGATAGGAAAAAGAGAAGGGAAAGTAAGGAAGCCTGGAGAGAAGAGTCGAAGGAGGGATGCAGGAGAAAGAGAGGCAGACTCCTTGCATTGATTAGGTAAATCTAATTGCAAACCAAAGTTTGGTAGCTCTGATGCCTGGCTTCAGGGCAGCATAACGCATGCAAACTTTTGTAGGCATGACCAGAATAAAACAAAGTGTTGACAATTTCCAACCTTGGAAATTCTCTTGCACTAGTCTCTTCCCCCTACCCCCCGCCTCCTCCAAGTGTTGACAATAAACATTTAATGAAGTCAGGGATCTGGCTGTCTCCAGTCAGTGTCTGAATCCTTTAAGCAGACCATTAGCACGGCTTCTTCTACTTCAAACATCGCGCGCTACACTCTAACATTACATATATGTAAAAATACAAAGTGTGAGACAAATAATGTGTTTATACGGATATCTTAAGTGGTCTGCAGTAGTTCTGATCCCCCCCTGTACTTATTAACGGAAACTTACTCATTGTAGAGTACTCGCGCTTAAAAAAAAATGTTAAATACAGTTAATGCAATATTAATCGCCCTTTGGTGATATAAAATGCAATATTTTCAGGCAGCTATCGAGCTTTTCTAGAAGAAGAGCTGATGAAAAGAGTCACAGCTGAATAGTGGAGAGAAAAAGCCCGGTATTTATTGCTTTTGTTTGGCTTTTGGCTACAGAGGCAGGAACCTTCTAATGGGGTAAGGACATTTATTTTATCTGCAATCTATTGCTGTGAGAGCAGGGGCGGCAGATGGGGCTGGTACGATAGTCACAGTGTAATTTAGAGCAAATCCTAATAACTAATAATGATTTATGTTAATTTTGATCACTTACGCGACTTTACCAAGGCGTTGTGATGAAAGAAAGGGAAAGAAAGAGAAGCAGAATGTGACAAGGAGGTCTGAGGCTGAGACTGGAGCTCAGCTACCCTGCTTAAAATGTATTTTATGAGTTAGCAATGGAAAAAACAGGCATTTTAAAAAGCAGGTAGGATCCGTTTGACTCTGGGCAGAGGTATCTCCCGGGGGCTTTCATTTCTTGTGAAAAGATACCTAAATGAGAGGAACCATGACGCCTTTGAGGGTGTGTCTCTTTCACCCCAGTTTTAAAGAAAACAGATATGGTTTCAATTGTTTCATTTGCTTATATTCAACTAAGAGGGTGTGTGTGTGTGTGTGTGTGTGTGTGTGTGTGTGTTCGCTCGCGCGCGCGAGCGCGTGTCTGGATTTGTAGGGGAATCAAATGTGTGAAAGGCGTTAGTACGCGCTGGGGTCTTCCTCCCAAAGTGTAATCAGAGCCCGAGGTTTGAAAGCAGATTTAGCGCCTAAGAACACGCTCTTGTAGCTCTGTCGCCACGCCTTATGCAAAAGTTTGATTACTGAGTGATTAAACAGGTTGCCTTTTCTTAATCTTCACTTCCCGTCTGATATTTGTTTGTCTAGAATCAACTTTGGGGAAGCTTTGCCTTTTCTGCCTCCTGTCTTTTCCCTCCCTCAAGGAATCCCAGGGCTTTTAAACTTAAAAGTGCTTCCCCTTCTCCTCATCCTCCGGGTTATGTGGCACGGGTTCAGAACCCCGGGGGCTGCCAACAGGACGCAGTTCTGCAGTGGAACAGGCGATTTTCGGCTGCCACGCAGTGCGATCCAGAGGGTCGGAACAATTTTGAAAGGGAGGGTGCGTCTTGCTCGTGGCAATTTACTTTTTCGGTTACCTTTTTGCGCGTTTGAACGCCTCGAGGCTATAGTTTGAAAGTAAAACAGCATCAAAGCACCTCCTTATTAGCTCTGTATTTGAGAAATCCGAAGATGAAACTACCTAAAAGGTTTAATAGGGCGGAACAGCATTTATTTGCCAAGCAAACAGCCAGAGTACAGTTCAAAAGGGGTACAGCGGTTTATCAGCAGGAGGCTGGAAGGAGAAGAACGTTGAGTAAAGGGAATTTCAAGCTTCAGTTATGTTGTTAAAGTGAATTAAATAAGCTTCAAGTGGGATGCCTGCTTTGATTTTGAGTATCATCTCCCTCGCCAAAATTGTATACATACACACGTGTATACATTATATGTGTGTGGAGATATATATATATATATATATGTATATATATATATATATGTTTACACATATATGTACATCCTAGAGGCTTCCTCCACCTTTCAGAGTTATTGTCAAGACTTTGTAACTTTAAGTTTTGTAGAGCAATAATAGTAATCTTTCCAGGAATTTAATCTGCAAATGTATTTAAAATATAATCACATCTTTTAAAACCCAAGGTTTCATCACTATCTTCCCCTTTCTTATTTCAAGGCTACAGATGTAAAAAGGCACTTAATTTCATCTACTAGGGGAAAACACCAAGCTACATGATTAAGAGCTGTTCCTTTCCTTACCATTATGCAGTATTTTGTTTTCACTTTTGAATCGTCTCTATCAGTAACTGTACTGTTATTGTATTGTTAGTATTCCCAGTATAAAGAGGACTTTAAACAAAATAAATCCAAGCAGCTGATGTTGACTGTTTACTGATAATACTCAGGAGCTGGTGCGTGTTTGTGAGCTTGTAGCTGCGCTTCCACGTGCTTATCTCTATACAGATTACTTTTACTGTATTGTACTAAGCACAGTTTTTTACTGTTGTTGAGTGTGGTGAAGTCATATCTCTCAACTGTCTTCTGGTTTTGCCCCAGAGTTTCAGCACCAGGAGCAACTCCCTTAAAATTGAAGAGTGGTGCATTATTGAAACTCTCTATCAAACAGCTCTGGGGTGCAGCCTTTCTGAACACACCGGGCTCTAGATGAGGTCTGACTGTCTGACTGCACATAAGCCCCTAATATGTTAATGGCCGTAGGGGATGCCTAAGGTACTATCTCAAGCTGCTTCGAACACCATATGTCAGGCCGTTAGCCACATGGATCTATTAATCAAAAAGAGCTGGAGAGGGAGAAGAGGGCCTTGGAAAGGGAGTGAATGAAAGTAATGGGGGAGGGGGAGAGGGGGAAAGAGAAAGCATTTAAACCCCCCCATCATTTGTGTTTCTTATTGAAAAATGAACGAAAAAAACTAAAGACTCATCCACTGCAGATTTCCTATCTGTCAAGTTAAAGATGGTTCAGAAATCCCTACCACAAGATCTTGAATAGTATCTAGTTCTATTAATATAGAAGTTAATTTTACCTGGAGAGTCCTATTTAGAGTTGCTTTATTGCAAAACTTTTATAAGCAAGACTCTTGATACAAAAAGTTGTTTTTGCTACGTAAGTTTGTTTTGTAGACGAACTTTATTAAAAGTAGTAGGAGAGGTGGAATGAGGCAAATGAGTGTTTAGGGGATAGAAGGGGGGCCAGAAAGGGAGGTGTCTGGAGAATTTGTAATGAATATATAATTTATCAGTGTGTATCTGCACTGACAGTAGAGTTTGCTCCACCTTTAGTCCTTCTGATAGTACATGTAAACTGTTTACATTTTTATCCCTTCTTTTAAGCTGGCTTTATGATAAATGAAATTGCAGAGTCTACAGGGTGCAAAAAGTAATTCTTTTAGAAGGCGAGGAAATAGGAAAACATTTAAAACTCCCTTATTTCGCACTTCTGGTTTATTTACAATTATCTCTGCCCCTTGAATATTTTAAAATAATTTCGGTTAGATAAATACTTTAGAAAGCTTGCACAATCTTAGGTACTCAACATGGAGATGGCATACATGAAAAAGTACAGTAAGTCTATTAGAAAAATTTAGATTTTTTTCTTGAAGCAGTGAATATGTTTGTCATGTGCCACAAACTTAGAATTTTTAGGGAAATCAAATGAAAGTACTGATTTTAAAATGTCAGAACTCTCAGAAACAGCAGTAAGAGGAAAACATAGAGGCACTTAGATTTAAAAGTTCCATTCTTTTCATATGTTACCTAGGGATAGAGAAAATATAAAATCAGATGTTCATTTAGGTATCATTATTTTCTAAATTGATAGTCAATGATTATGACCCATGTGAAGACTCAATTTCTGGATTATCCATTTTAAATTTACAACCTGTAATTGATGATATGATTTAAGAAAGAATACCCTTGAATATGATTTTTAATGTTGCCAAGATAGTAGGCTTATACTAAAGTATTTATAGGATAGTGAAATGACTGAAAAATTTACTCATCTTAGGTTTAAATGTCTATATCTATATGCAAGTGATTGACTATTTATATATATTGAGAACAAAGATTATTCACTCATGCCACAAATCCTCTGTCATTAACAGATTCATAGCACTCTATATATTGGATGTGGAGAAGAGACAGGCAGCAAAATGTTCTTTTTTATGATTTAGAAGTACATTAAAGAAGATACTTGTGAGACTGCTCAGTGATAAACAAAAATATAAATGATATCTGTTACATTATTTAGAGTATGTAAATAGAGTACTTTGTACTGTGTATTAGATTGGATATATTTTTTAAATTTTCACAAATGCACCTATTTGTGTTCTTATAGAAGTAAATCCTCAGTTATAGAGAAACGTTAACATTGTTAGGTGCCTCTAATTAAAAACACCCGTTAGTTTGTTTGGTTTGCTTGAAAAATTATCTATAACTCTTTCAGTAAAAGAAAAAAGGAAGCATTTAAAACATAAATTGTCTTGTAGAGAACTGCAGTCAGTCTGTAAATATGAGGGGTTCTAAAACACTGTATTTCACTCAGAAGATGATGAATACATAAAGTCAGATCATCCTGAATCTCAAGAGTAGTTGCATACAGAGAAACACTTATTATCTTTAAATTTTGGTGCATGCCACACGAGCCTTCATTTCCTTCCCTGTAGTTAAAAAGTAGCCCATATATCTGTCGCATTGGGTTTCCAAAGACTCGTAACTTAATTCCTTCAGGCTATTCATCAGCACAGTAATTAAACTAGCAAATGGATGTAAATAAAGTGAAATTGGTTTCATGACAGATGAGGCGAAGAGGCCTCTGACATGAAACGAGGCAGGACAATAATGATTTCGGCAGCATTGGGCTATGGAAAGAACGCCAGCTGGATTTATTAGATGCTGCAAGTGATTTGCTGGAAGCGGGCAAGACATGAGCACTCTTTAATTTGACAGGATTTTGCATCCTAAAGAGCATATTGAAATATAAATCCAGAAACAAGTTCAGGCAAACTGTAAACAGATGTTTTATTGGACTGAAGGTACTATTCAGTATTAAAAAAGGAAAAATGGAGAACTACAACCTGACCCCAACCCACCCACCCACGCTGTAGTAGAGCTTCAATTGCATAACTTATTACCTAGTCCTGGAGAGTGACAAAATAATTATGAAACATTCTTTTCTATTTATGAATTCTATTGCTACTTCAGGGCTAGCAATTTTGTATTTCCAGGTTTATTAGGAAAACAGCTAATACAATGGATGATTTAAAAACCAGCATGATAAAAACATCTGTAAAAATTATGTATGGGCACATGCATACCTGGAAGGGGAATATGACACACTGAGAGAGAAGCCCCCAGATGGGCAACTTATTTTACAGAGTGCAATTATTACTGCATTTAAATAAAATCTGGGATAAAGATCTGGTACCAGCTTATTGCCTCTAGCAGTCTGTGCTGGGATACCCAGAAAGCAAATTTCTGGCTACAGAAAGAATTGTCTTAAGCCCTTGGTCACACGAAGCTTTAAAATCAAATATAGATTTGTCCTTGCAAAATGAGCAGGTCCATAGATTAGGGGGAGTCAAACCATAGACGAAAATTGAGAAACAAGAGAAGGAGAAGGTGTAAGGAATGAGTTCTTGGCTGACTCAACAAGACTTAAATGGAAATTAAGTCACCAATTCCACTACAATAAGACAGTCGCACGTAGAATAAATAAAAGGCAGATTTTTCACACGAGGAGCAGATTAGCCCCTTCTCCATGAAAAGAGGAGAAATCAACTACTTTATGCTTAAGTATAGTTTCAATTATTTAAGCCCCCTTTCATGAGCAAAAGCCTTCCTTTCCCACAAGATTCACGCAGGATTTTCAGCACCGTGGCCAGCTCCCGGGAGGCAAGGGGCGGGGGTGGGGGTGGGGCGTGGAGGCCAGGGGAGGGGGAGTAGGAGGGTCGCCATTGACCCAGGAAAGGTGAAATCTAAATACTTCTGAATTCTAGGGGCGGTTTAATTATTTAGCAGTGGATTCAGATCCACGAGTGGGATACCAACGTGGCCCAAGTTCTCAAATCTTTTGGAAAGCTGTGTTTTAAAGGAAGAGATAGGGCGGGGTTGAGGAGGTGGTGCGAGGAGATGAGAGTAGGTTATTAAAACTGTTAATGAAAATAAGATCTTTCAAAAAACTAAACACAGACTGCATCTCGCTATTAGAAAATAGTGGGTGACTTTCAGGCCACGAAGGAATTTATAATAAAACTCAATTGGCTTTCCCCCCAAGCCTGTCCTTTTTTTCTTTAACAGAAAAAATATGCCTAATTATTTTAAAGTTCTTTTCCAATCCTTAGGCATAAGCAAGTTCTTTAATTATAATACAGTCTGAATAGGGGGAGCATATGGAGGAGAATGTCAAGAAGAGGGTGCCAGGGCAGAGCCTCAGAAATCTGTATTCATTTCGGGCTCTTATTTGTTCAGTAATCTCTACCATCATAACTAAATCTTGAAGCACTGATGTAGTTCGAGTTGTTGTTGACTTAACGTCAAAATTCAATCACTGGGGGTTTTGCATCAGCCGGGCTACTTATTTGTCTAATAAATCCGTCATTTTGTAAGAAAAATATTTGAGCAGCCGTACTTGACCTCTTGGTATCCACAAGTCACATTTATTTCTCCCAGTTTACAAATGCAAAATCGAGATGATCATCTAATGCCTGGAGGAACTGTGTTGATTTCTGATTGGATTTTAGATGGAAATGTCTATTTTAAATACCTTGTGATTAAATTGTACATATAATAGAATCCATGCATTTTAAGCTGATTCCTGCTTGGAAATTTAACAACCCGCACTGCTAGTCACACATACCGATGCCAAAAAAAAAAAAAACAACCCAACTCACAAAATATCAAAGTCATCTTTTCCAAACAAACACTTAAATTCTGTCTCAATTGTAAGACTTTATAAAAAATCAGGGTCTTATTTTTTAGCTTCAAATAGTTTACATGTGGTTGGATCCCCCCCCCCACGCCCCCACCCCCCCGCAGAAAAATGTACTAATTCCTGGAGGGTAGGGCTTCATTATCTCAATTCCTGAGAGAGAACACTTAGGAGAATTCATGGCTGGCACTTCAATCTCAGGGCAGCAGTTTCAAGCGTACTGCTAGACTGTAGCTAGAGTCCTAGGACGTCCACATCTACATTTAAGAACATTATTAGTCAAGGAAAAGAATGTGATATGTTTGGTTGAATTAATTTTATCCTCCGACTTAGCAATGCGTTTGGAGATTACTTTAAAATATTTGTTCCACTCCCACCCGATCTTAGTGCCAGGCCCCTTCACAACTCGAGAATCTTTCCTAAGTCTTAGGCAAAGACGCAAAGATCCATTGGAGAGTTTCTCTGTGTAGTGTGTGGGAGAATGAGTCACCACCAGGATCCCATCTGTTGTGACAAAGTGCTTGATTGGAAATGGATGTCTTCAGAATCAGACCGAAGAACTGATTTGGTCAGCTGGGGATGAGATTGGACTGAGGCCTCAGAACCCTGGAATAACCGAATGCATGCATTTATCCATGAGGCGTGTCCTGCGCACGCAATCCCTCCGGCTCAGCGGGGATGAGAGGGGTGTATGTATTGCTGGCTGTGCCTTGGTTGAGAGAGGAGCAGGACCTGGTAACTCATTCAAGTTTTGGACCCTCTTTGTTTTCGACCCCAGTTACTTTCTTGCCTGCGTGTGTGTGTATTATACAATAACTGGGAGATATGTACAGAAATGTTGAAACTTGTTTGTATCTGAAACCGTCCTGATGGTCGACCCCATACGCGAGAGAATTCAAGCCCAACGCGGCCAGTGCAGGGGGAGGGTCCCTGAGCCCCTGCAGCCTCTGCCCTGGGTTTCCCTCCCTTGGAACCCCGCGTGGATTCCGACAGTTTACTTTTAGTTATTTTTCCCTCTCCTGCCCAGTTTACGCTCAGGATTCCCCGAGGCTTCTCTACGGTGGTGACGAGAGGGGTGCTCTTCTCCAACATCTCGGCACTCCCCTGCCCGGGTGGCCCGTGAGCTGGATTCCCTGCGCCGGGCTCTGGCGCCCGGTCTACACCCAGCCGCTTGCAGCCTCGGGGATGGGTTCAAGGATGGGTCCGTCCGGACCTCCTGACCCGGGAAGAGTGTCCCGGATGTACTCCCGCTTCTGCTCGTTTCCCCATGAGATCTGGAGGGGTCGCTAGTGAGCAGCGGCTTTCCTGCCTCAAGTTGGCAGTGATCCTGCGCTTGCTCCCTAAGCTTCGCGGGTGCCTGCTACTGACCAGTCGTAGGAGAAGGCAGCTGCGATCCGCGAAACTTCCTGCAGTATTCATTTCTGAGGCTTTCTCATAAACATTGCACTTCCATTTCCAAACCTGCCCTCTCAAATATTGATTACTTCATTTCCCCCTCATTGGAACTTGAGGCATTTAATATATTCAGAAAGACACTGGGAAAAACACAAAAACAAAAACACCCTCAACTGTAGACCCACTCTCGGTGAGAGAGGAACAATCTACACGACCCTATCCCAGTTCCAAGGCTTGTGGGGGACGGAAGGACTGGATTATATCTCTGTGGTTTATGCCAGTGGGTCTGCTGCTGCTAAGTCGCTTCAGTCGTGTCCCACTCTGTGAGACCCCATAGATAGCAGCCCACCAGGCTCCGCCGTCCCTGGGATTCTCCAGGCAAGAACACGAGTGGGTTGCCAGTGGGTCTTGCTGGATGAAATTCCAGAATGAGGAGGGGAAGGAATCCTTCTTTTAGTATGTGACGAAATTGGGCCGACTGAACTCGCGAATTTGTTCAAGATTTTTTTTTTCTGTAGTGGAAATGTACTAATGGGGTTTTCGGAGTCATGTCTCAATGCCTTCCTTCTTCCAACTTCCCCTGACTTATGAAGAAAAACAGAGGAGGAGATGTTCCTAGTGGTCTGGGGTCTGTCTGGCTCCTAGCTGATTCTCTATTTTGCCTTCAGACGTGGAATTCTAGGGGAACTCTAAATCTGTATGCAGGTCAGGAAGCAACAGTTAGAACTGGTCATGGAACAACAGACTGGTTCCAAATAGGAAAAGGAGTACGTCAAGGCTGCATATTGTCACCATGTTTATTTAACTTATATGCAGAGTACATCATGAGAAATGCTGGACTGGAAGAAACACAAGTTGGAATCAAGATTGCTGGGAGAAATATCAATAACCTCAGATATGCAGATGACACCACTCTTATGGCAGAAAGTGAAGAGGGGCTAAAAAGCCTCTTGATGAAAGTGAAAGTGGAGAGTGAAAAGGTTGGCTTAAAGCTCAACATTCAGAAAACGAAGATCATGGCATCTGGTCCCATCACTGCATGGGAAATAGATGGGGAAACAGTGGAAACAGTGTCAGACTTTGTTTTTCTGGGCTCCAAAATCACTGCAGATGGTGACTGCAGCCATGAAATTAAAAGACGCTTACTCCTTGAAAGGAAAGTTATGACCAACCTAGATAGCATATTCAAAAGCAGAGACATTACTTTACCAACAAAGGTTCGCCTAGTCAAGGCTATGGTCTTTCCTGTGGTCATGTATGGATGTGAGAGCTGGACTGTGAAGAAGGCTGAGCGCCGAAAAATTGATGCTTTTGAACTGTGGTGTTGGAGAAGACTCTTGAGAGTCCCTTGGACTGCAAGGAGATCCAACCAATCCATTCTGAAGGAGATCAATCCTGGAATTTCTTTAGAAAGAATGATGCTAAAGCTGAAACTCCAGTATTTTGGCCACCTCATGCGAAGAGTTGACTCATTGGAGAAGACTCTGATGCTGGGAGGGATTGAGGGCAGGAGGAGAAGGGGACGACAGAGGATGAGATGGCTGGATGGCATCACTGACTCGATGGATGCGAGTCTGAGTGACCTCCGGGAGCTGGTGATGGACAGGGAGGCCTGGCGTGCTGCGGTTCATGGGGTCGCAAAGAGTCGGACACGACTGAGCGACTGATCTGATCTGATCTGATCTGATTCCTTGTGTGTGGTTAGGCTAGAGAGACTCGAAAAGTGTCTAGGAAGGCCCAGCTCCCTGGGCTTTGTTTCTGAACAAAGTTTGGTCATGCCTCCTTTGGCTCTCAGATACTTCTCCATCTCCTGGAATATTATAGAAGGAACTTCTACGTTTCCGTGGGTTTCTTTGGTTTCCCACAGGTAGTCACTCTATCAGAAGCTGGAGTTAAGTGCAAAAAGGTAGTCATGTCTGGTGGGATAGTTTGGAGATATATTGTTATTGTTCAGTTGCTAAGTTGTGTCTGACGCTTTGTGACCCTATGAACAGCAGCACACCAGGCTTCCCTGTCCTTCCCCATCTCCCAGAGTTTGCTCAAACTCATGTTCATTGAGTCGGTGATGCCATCCATCTGTCTCCCCCTTATCCTCCTGCCTTCAATCTTAATGAGGGAAAAATATTTCAGAAAGAGATACAGTTTTAAATGCAGGTGATCTTATCCTTGCAAATGTATTAGACATCATTTCTTAGAGAAACCTTTGGAGGATTTGAAAATACTCAAGGCTTCTGCCTATAGTAGGGTTTTGATGTTAGCTTTTACCTGCATGAAGTACTGACAAATTTGTGAACTTTTTAATGAGAACAAAACTGGAGTGAAAAGGAGGCAGTACTTTGGCAGTTTGAAAATATTAATGTTAGCTTGCGGAAATAGATGTACTACACTGTAGTTATTAGCAACTTATAAAATCTTAAATCAATACAAATTAATTTAATTATGATTTGTAATTGCATTATGCATGATCAATTTGAAACACTACATTAAAGATAATTAGAGCTGGGCCCCATCACTCGTCACTCCTCTAATAGCTTAATGAAAAGGAATGTCATGTACCACCTTTGGGTTAAATCTGTAAATTAGGATAAATGCTTGTTTTCCAATAAAAATGTGGTAAAATAATTGTACTTTTAATAGACATTTTTATGACTCAATTGTGAATGTATAATGGATTTTTTGGACGAATCGTATTATTATTTTTTTTCATGGACCTTGTTAAGTATTTATTAGGGTTGATTGAGCTGTCAGTGTTCTTTTCAGGATCAGACCTCAAGGATTTGAATGAAGACTAACTTTTATGTAAAAATATCATGCTGTCCTCGAAGCTCGTGCCAAGAGGTCACTGCAGATGGAGGTCCTAACTTAGCATAATGGGTTTAACATTTCCATGACATCATCAGGGAATCTGAAAGGAGTCTAAGGATAATCAGAGTGGTCATTCAGAAGAACAGTAAATATTTTATGAGGATATATAGAAGACAGGAAAGATGGTCAGAAAGGTGATTCTGAGCTCCTTAGAGTTCCGTGAAAGAGGCTTCTCAGTTACTTGAAGTTAAAAGATCCACTGCGTATTCTTATTTTAGTGAGACCCTTTCCAGATCTCAGAATAGGACTCAGATCAGGTATTAGTTTGAATATGATTATTTTTGTTCCTGAACCCTTCGTATTTTGTTGAGCCACCTGTAGTTATCCTTTATATGCTTGCAAACAGGAAAACATATTTTAAAACATTATTTTAGTTTGTTGATTTCCCAATATTATCTAGATCTGCAAGCCAGGTTCTTTACTTTTAGGGTGATAATGGAAATTACCAGAAGCATAGCAGAAGTGCTTGTCAGTTAGATGAATTCAGTAAACTCTATTAGTTATTTTATTTTTTGCCCTTTACTGAATATAATATTTGAATTCTTAACATTACTACAGGTGTTTAGATGAGATTCACTTTACTTCACCACTGAATTTCTACTTCTGCAACCAGGCAGACATTGAATATATCTCTGTCTCTCTCCATCTAGAGAGTGAGAGAAGAAACAATAAAAAAAAATCTATGAAATGCCTGATTCAGGGTATGAAATATCTCTAAATTATGATCATTTTGTTTCTTGCCAGATTTTACATGAAAGAAATAAGCTTATTTTGTTATTTGGAAAGTAAACACATCCTCTTTTTTCCAGAATATGTTGAAGTACACTTGCTCCAATTTTTGTGTGTGTGTGTTTATCACACTTTATAGTAATTGCATTAAGTGTCTGACATTAACCATTAAAATGGGTATTTTAGGCTCAGTTTCAGAAAAACCAGCTGAAATGAGCATCGAGTCTTCATAAATTTATTTATATATTATTAGAAAAATCATTTTGACACTTCTGAAAAGAAAAGAGCTTTTATCATCCTCTGCAGATGGCATAAAATGCATTAAATGTTTGGATAGAATACTTTAAATTCTAAAATTTAATCTTCTTCTTCCCAAACTTGTTTCTTTCAACATCTTAGGGATGGGTACATCCTCAGAAGCACAGGTGTTGTCATGCCATGAAGCCTTCCGTGATCTTCTGACCAGGAAGAAACCTATTTGTGAATTCTGAGACACATTTTCCCTTTTTTTAGTCTCTTGGCCCTCTATCATAAAGTCATGTTTGCTCTCTTGCTTTTCTACCATAGTTAAAGGCTTCTCAAGAGAAGACAGTTTATCTTTTTCACCTTTCTATTTCCCAGAATGTCTAACACAGTATTACATAAGCTAGGTAATAAAACTTCATAAATACATGAGTTAAGAAATGCAAAGTTTTTTTCCTGATCACCATACTGAATCTGTGTGTAAATAATGCAGTTTCTTGCTCTTCTTTCGTATAATTGCATGTTACCCTGGTGATTTCACACACAGTGGACAAATGGCAACACTGACCTTTTTAGGCTGAGGTTATTCTCATTTTTGTATTTTATCTTAAAATTATGTTGTATCAATTAGAATTCAGTTCCACAAAGCTCATTATAATTTTATTTTAAGTGATTTAAAAGCTGTTGATATTTGAAATATTGTAACTGTCTTCATATAATTTGTGGAAACAAAATTTGTTCCCTGGCCTCATATCATTGCAACTTTCTGTGGACTGTTCTCATGACTCAAAAAGCCTCGGTCTCTTTGCCTAAAATCCCAACATACTCTGTTATTTGTCCCATTGGACCCAGATCATGCCTTAAAAATTTGGCATTGTATGGTTGCCAGATATTAACTTGAGAATGTCTCTGTGCAATTCTTTCTTTCTTTCCCCTTTGTGTAGTCACTGAATGTTGCAAAGCAGTGATTTCCCCAAGCGGACCAGTCAAAAGTTAAATAAATCATTCCTTCATAAGATGCAAAGTTTACTGTGCCAGTTAGCAAGTTTTGCTTCTTGGTAATGGGACTCAGCAAATTTTACTTTCTGACACATTTTATAAGCCTTCAAAGTGGTACAGTGATTACAAATGACTCAACTTCCATAGCCCTTTTGGCGCTCTATATATCTCTGAAAATGGTTTTGATTGCAGCTGAGTAGTTTTTGGTGACTGGTACTGTGATTTGATCAGTGCATCAAATGTTACAATGTGATTTTCTGGGACACTGATGCCTGTTGGTTTTCAATACAGGAAACAATTTTTACTGCTTTTGACAAGGGGAAGGATGCTATAAGTGGGTAACATAAACTTATGTCGTTTGATTATTTCTGTTTTTAAATATAAAACCCACCTTGCATTTTAAAACACCAAAGAATTTTTATTTGTAATGACTGTTTTAACTCTAGTTCCTCATCTGAGAACAGTCTCTCATGCAGCAAGTTTTTCTTTGTCTACAGTATATGAGAAAACACAGGGTTTCTGAGCATAGTCCTTTTCACATTAAACAAACCCCCAAAGGGAAAATGTACCAGTTTGGGGCCTGAACATTACAGTTTATGAATTGAAACCACAAGGACCAAATATTTTGTTAATCACCATCCATATTTTTCTTCATATTTTGAGCTGTTTGCCAAACAATGGGAAGGCAAAAACTCCACACTTACACAAATCTACATTAAATGTAGAAACATTAAAAAAAATTAGATTAGGAAATAGATGAATATAATGACCTTACTCTCCATCACATGCTGCCAGCTAAGTGTTTGAGACTGAAAAATTGCACTAATGAAGCTATTTGAAGGCTTTTGTGGACAACTGCTTCCTCTTTGAAGATTAAATGAATGATGTTGATGTGATTAATCTTAGTACAGGGAGTGATGCAGCAGCTAGAAAATACCTTGGTGATTTTCATAATTAAACTGAATCAACATTTCAAAGAAATGCCAGTGTTATCACTTGTATATTAGAATTACATTCATTAGACAGAAGAAACAAATAATTTGAGCAAACAAGATTTTCCTTTTGGTGTACTGAGATTTCTGTCATGTCTCAGAGTATCTTACTATAAATCATCATTACTGTTTAATTTTGTCTTTGCCTTTTTAGCTGTTTTTGTGTCTCTGTGTGCATGCGTAGTACTGTTAATGATTCAGAGCAGTTTGCTGCTCTTTTAGTTGTTTTTCAATCTTTGAATTTTATTTTTTCTTACTTCTACTTCCAAGGTAGTTATCTGCTTCCTGTGAACTTACATGGATAATATTTAAAAAACCCAGCTTCTAATAAAACAAGACTTCTTGGAATTGCTTTGGTACCTGGCAAAGAATTGAGAAAATCATAGTTCTGGTCCACATATGTTTGATATATCTCAATCTCATGGTATAGCATTATCTTGATTCATTTATTAAAGTCATTTCTTTAAATAGTTTTTCTTTTTTCATAGAAGGGTAATTCCAACAGAGGCACATTTTTTAGTGTTTTGTGGATAAATAAATGAGAAAATCATCAGTACCACTCCCATTCAACTAAACTGGGAAATTGCATTGGGAGATCAACCAGAAACAGTTCTACTGACTTCTTAGCACAAGTACAAGTTAGGTTCAAGGGGTAAGGATTACTGTATCAATAGAGACACCATATGTTACTTGTTCTATCACCACTTTAAATTATTTTAAAGGTTTCTTGGTAACTCTTAGTAACCCTGATATTTGCAGTGCTTTTCTAGCTATTGCACAATATTTTCTTTCCTGAATGTTTCATAGAAATAAGAAATACTTCTTTAATGCACTGGATAAAGAACTGGTCTTTCTTTTTCAAAGACTCCAGTTTGAGTTCAACCTACAATCTTAAGTAAAATGAGTCTTGTACCTGGTACTAAGTCACTGATAACACTGAAAATACTCAACCCCAAACTGTTGTCCTTTCATTTGGTAATGCAAACAACAGTAAAATAATCAAGTGCCTGATAGCTCTGGAACACAGGTTTAAAATAAACAGTGTGCTGAAATTGATCTAAGGTGCTGGTACATCAGTTCAGTTCAGTTGCTCAATCGTGTCCAACTGTTTATGACCCCATGGACTGCAGCATGCCAGGCTTCTCTGTCCATTACCCACACCCAGAGCTTGCTCAAACTCATGTCCATTGAGTCAGTGATGCCATCCAACCATTTCATCCTCTGTCATCCCCTTCTCTTCCTGCCATCAATCTTTCTCAGCATCAGGGTCTTTTCCAATGAGTCAGTTCATTGCATCAGGTGGCCAAAGTATTGGAGTTTCAGCTTTAGCATCAGTCCTTCCAATGAATATTTAGGACTATTTCCTTTAGGATTGACTGCTTTGATCTCTTTGGTACATATTCCCTGCTATAGCTCCTCTACTAAACCATTACCTGATGGTTTAGAATCTGTTGGCATTCTTCATGTAGTGGTTTGCTTGCACATGCTTGAGGTACCAACCAGTCACCCCATGCCTGGAAGTTCCCAGTTAATCATGTCAGCAGGTGAAAAATGAGATTGGCTTTCCACACTTGGGACTGTAGGATGTTCCATACAAACAGATTTTTGGCACTCTCAGGCTGTGCAGATGAAATCTGAGTAATTACTGAACCCAACGAAGGCAATGGCACCCCACTTCAGTACTCTTGCCTGGAAAATCCCATGGACGGAGGAGCCTGGTAGGCTGCAGTCCATGGGGTCACTAAGAGTGGGACATGACTAAGCGACTTCACTTTCACTTTTCATTTTCATGCATTGGAGAAGGAAATGGCAACCCACTCCAGTGTTCTTGCCTGGAGAATCCCAGGGATGGGGAAGCCTGGTGGGCTGCCGTCTATAGGGTCGCACAGAGTTGGACATGACTGAAGTGACTTAGCAGCAGCAGCAGCAGCAGCAGCAACTGAACCCAAGGCACAATTTTCCCTCTGCTCCTCTCTTCCTTGCTCATCACTGGTCACCACAACAGTCATAAGAACCAAGGAAGGACCAGAGTAAGTGGAGACTCAGGATGCTGGGGTGTGAAGAGACCTCCTGGGGAAGGAGAGCCCAGAAAAGCTCTTTTTTGTGGGATATTTGCCAGGAGGCAGATGGGGAAAGCAAGAAAATAAGGCTGGAGGAAAAGGGAGGAAATATGGTGCCACGCATGAGGGATTTGATGTTCTGGGGAGCAGATAGTCCAGGGTAGAATCAGCATGAAGGAACCAGGGGAGAAGCAAAAAGGGAGCCAGGGCTTTGGATAAACATGCAAAGGGTAGAAGCAATGATTTTCGTGACTTGGTGCAGTAAACAGTCCTCAGTCAGTGAGAAGCGAGTATGGGCTGAGAAAGGCAAAGTGAAAATTACAGATGTTGTGCAGAAAGAAAGTAGAGCTGCCTCATGAGTAACTGGAAAGCTGTGTATCCTTGAGAGGAAGCTCATCCGGAGAACTCTACAAATATAACTCAGTCGACTTCTCTGCTGTCCACATTCAGAGAGCAGAGGGCGGAAAGAGATAATTGCCCAATAAATCATCCTTCTCAGGCACATTTTCTCTTCTCTGGAACACTGTAGGAAGTTGGAGACATTGCGAGGTTATGAAATTGCTCCCTGTTCTTCCAATATTCTGGCCATGTTCCTGAGTAGCCTACTTCCTTCCTCCTCTTTCCTGGCTTTCGGGCGACATGTTTAGACACCCCTGCCTTCTTCAGCTCCACCCTGGTTTTGCCCAGCTCATCTGTAGTGCCATCTTTTCCCCAGAGATGATTTACATGTGTTTCTGTTTCTCTGCCCTTGCCTCCCTTGCTACTTTGTGCAGGCAGGAGACAGTTTTTTTTTTTTTTTCCCTCTCAGCTGATTTTCCTTTAGGATTGATCTTCCAAAGAGAAGGTGGCATTGAGAAAATTTCCTTCAATCTGCTTCTCCAGGCCACGCCTCGATGGCTATAACTGCATTTTAGCCTAAAAACAGGGTTGGTTCATGTCTAGGAGACAAAGATCACAGAAGGAGTCCAAATCAAAATGGACTGTCCATCAGTACTGAAAACTCTGGTTCTTTGGATGCCATCCTGCACTACCTAAAAATAAGCCTGCATTGATCCTAACCTCGCAGTTGGTTTTTCCCCCTCTTCAATTTTGCCAATAGTGAAACGATTAGAGATCACTACACTTGAGAGAAGCTGTGTTTGTGTTGGAATGTAACAAAATGCGTCTTGGAGATAATCTCTTTTAACCCAATTGTAATAACTTCACCTTCCTAGGAATTCAGTTATCACTGAAAGTGTTCCGGATTTCCAGCAACTTCCCCACTGTACGTATCTCATCTGATTTCTCCTTGTCCCCGCCCACACAGGCCAGATGGGCCTCATTACTCCTCCCTGGGTGCTCCGTGCTCATTCATTGCCTTGTCAGAATTCCTTGCTCTTTGCCTGCCTAGTGTCTTGTCATTTACCATGTTCCAAGTTAATCCACCCGAGAAGGCAATGGCACCCCACTCCAGTACTCTTGCCTGGAAAATCCCATGGACGGAAGAGCCTGATAGGCTGCAGTCCATGGGGTCACTAAGAGTCGGACATGACTGAGCGACTTCACTTTCTCTTTCACTTTCACGCGTTGGAGAAGGAAATGGCAATCCACTCCAGTGTTCTTGCCTGGAGAATCCCAGGGACAGGGAGGCCTGGTGGGCTGCCGTCTATGGGGTCACACAGAGTCGGACATGACTGAAGTGACTTAGCATAGCATAGCATAGCATAGCATAGCATAGCAAGTTAGTCCACTTTCTCTGTGATCCTCTCCAACCCCCATTTATCTTTTCTTTAAATTATAACACTCAAGGATTTTCAGGGTCAGTATAACATGTTGGTTAAGAGCAAAGGTTGGGGAATCAAAATGTGTGGGTTAGAATCCTGGATCTGCAATTTATTAGCTGTATAACCTTGGGAAAGTTATATAGATTCTCTGTGCTTCACTTTTCCCCATCAGTAAAGTGGAGATCATAATGTATTCTACTTCATTGGATGGTGGGAGAATTTAATGGGGTATTATAATTAGGGCACTTAGTGCATACATATTTAGAATGATTTCTGTCTGTCACAATTTGTGTTCTGTATTTTTGTTCAGTCACATATTACACAATAGAAGCAGAGGTCATCTTTTATTCTCTTTAGCCATCCCTATCAGTGCCAAGAGAAAACGAAGAACTAAGAGGCATATAACCACCTGCTTATGGATTGATTGTGTCAATTAAATTACAATGTCTTTTCTAATATGTCACATGGCAAGAAAAATTCACCCTGAATGTTAGTCTACGGGTGACTTATACTAACAAGAGTGTTACTGAATCTTATGAACAGCCCTAAGCCCCAGACAGAAGTCAAGAAGAAAATGAGCGCCTGGACCCCTTACTGATTCAGAATTTGAATTTTTGTCCACAGCCAACACTGCTACCGCCACAGCAGGGAGGCGGCACCCACTTATCTCTGACTGGTTTTTGAACCAAGAAAAGCAAGTAATTTGTAAACTAGGTCAAGAGAATGTGTAAACTAGGACCACAAATGGGGAGTTGCCATAAAAGTGGAAAAAACTCAGCTTTGGTGTTTGATAGGAATCATTTCTTTCTTTTTCTTTCATTTTTTTTTCCTTAAATGTTCAAGGATTTTGTTGTCCTTAGCTTTATATCTGAATTACAAAAATTTTATGCCTTAAAAACTAGTCACGCTTTTCCAAAAATTTCAACTGAGAAGTTGTTACTCTCATTACAACAAAGAGGAGTAAGAAGCCCTTCTTGATTGTTAAGTCATCATTTTATATTTTAATAATATATTAAGATTATTTGCCATATTCCTGAATTCCATGGCTCCGAACACAGGATTAGAAACATAATGTATGTGTGTAAACATATTTTTTTTTATTCTCACAACAGGTCACTTTGACTAGTCATGTTTTGAAATTCCAGTGTTATTCTTTAGTGTGCTTTTCAGAAACAGGAAGAAATAGTCCAGGCTGAGACCTCTACGTGAATAGAGGCCCATTTCTGCAGCTGCTGCTGCTGCTGCTAAGTCACTTCAGTCGTGTCTGACCCTTTGCGACGCCATAGACGGCAGCCCACCAGGCTCCCCTGTCCCTGGGATTCTCCAGGCAAGAACACTGGAGTGGGTTGCCATTTCCTTCTCCAATGCATAAAAGTGAAAAGAGAAAGTGAAGTCGCTCAGTCATGTCCGACTCTTAGTGACCCCATGGACTGCAGCCTACCAGGCTCCTCCGTCCATGGGATTTTCCAGGCAAGAGTAGTGCAGTGGGGTGCCATTGCCTTCTCCCCACTTCTGTGGAGATAGTACCTAAACATCAGCAAACCATCCTTGGAACCATCCAAAAATGGAGGGAAGATTGAGCAAAAAGCATGGGTTGATCAAAGCGTGAAGAGTTGCATGGATCTTCTGCTGTGTGGGGACAACTGATGTCATTTTCTCATTTTCTTCATGATAAGGATGGAGAGAGTTTAGGGGTAGGGATGATGTAGACTCTAGAAGTACAATAATCATATAGACTTGGTGGACTTTTTAGAACCCAACCACAGTCTATGGAGGTGATCCAGCCTGGAGTGAGTATTACATGTATCTGCGGCAGGGGCTGGAAGGGCAGATAGTGGGCAAAAGAGAGTGTTAAGTTGGGAAAGAAATGGAGATTTGGTAATACAGCTACCAGCATAATTGCTTAAATAATTCTGTTATTTGAACTTCCCTGGTGATCCAGTGGTTAAGAATCTGCCTGCCAATGCAGGGGACATGGGTTCAATCCCTGGTCGGGGAAGATTCCACATGCATCAGGGCAACTAAGCCCCTAAGACCCAATCACTGAGCCCATGTGCTGCAGCTACTGAAACCCAGATGCTAGATCCCATGCTCTGCAACGAGAGAAGCCACTACAATGAGGAGCCCATGCACCCCCACTAAAGAGTACTCCCCACTTGCCACAACAGCACAGCCAAAAATGAATAAAATACATAAGAAAGGAAATAATTCCATTATCTGAAGACACCTGTTATGACAATTTCCTCCTGGGCGGGAGTAGTGAGAGTACCTCTAGGACACATACAGGCTGAGTTCATATAGGATTCTACACCCATGTTTCTTAGTCTCACCGAAGAATCAAGCAATTTTAATTTTATATGTATTCATGGGGTCGCAAAGAGTCAGACATGACTGAGCGACTGATCTGATATGTGAAATGGGCAAAGATTAAATATTAAATAGATAGTAAATGTAAATGGATACAAATATATATATAGTTGTACTTCCCAGGTATCTCAGTGGTGAAGAACCCACCTGCCAATGCAGGAGATACAAGAGATGTGGGTTCAATTCTGTGTTGGGAGGATACCCTGGAGGAGGGTATGGCAACTGGCTCCAGTAGTCTTGCTTGGAGAACTCCCTGGGCAGAGGAGCCTGGTGGGCTACAGTCCATGGGATCACAAAGAGTCAGACACGACTAAGTGACTGAGTGCACAGACATCATACACACACACACATTAGTAAATCCCAGAGACTCCAATGTGACTCATACTTTTACTGAATATGTCAATTTCCATATTTTTACATGGATATTATTTGGAAGAGGAAGGCTATACAAAATTGAAATGATTTTTCTAAGCAAGTTTAATGAAACAACTGATATAAAACAAACTTCATCTAAGAAAAGCATGCTGCTCCTTGGTGCATTGAATTTTGTTTTAAAACAATGTATTTTCTATGGACTATGCTGTAGAACCCTCAAATACCACAACAGTTTTAATGTAATTCCATTTAAATCTAGATTTTTGATGTTAGTTTAACTGTACTTCAGAGCTAATCTCATTTCTCTTTTAGAAAGCACACATCAATATACTTTTCTATTGAAAATATTTCTAGAGGTCACATAGCAAATTCCATTTCTGCTCTTTCTCTTCTTGTTCAACCTTATTCCTTGACCTAAATACACTTACTCCTGCTGGACTCTAAGATTCAGAACATCTGTCTGCCCCTTTTGCAGATTGCCTCTGGAGGCCCGGCCTTGCTCTCGTCTGTGTATTGCTAACCACAATAGAAGCCATGAAGTCATCTAGTTTCCCTACAGGTCCCCGATGGCCTGATTGTCAGTGACAGCACATTATGCTCTTATGACCACTCACTGCTATGACACATTGAGGTTTTCTGGTATTAACTTATGGAGCCAGTGATGTTTGTGAAATTCAACTGTGTGTGCAACTATCTTTGGTTTATAATCCTGTCTTCAGAAATGTTTTCCTCTTTAAGTTTTTCAGAATTCCAGATTCCCCCCCAAATCATAATGCTTATTATGACCGCTTATTGACATGCATTTTAGACCAGCAGTGGCCCAAGCTTAGACAGATGTGGTGTCAAACACCAGAAATGCACCTTGCGTGGCATTTTGTATCACCATGGAAATGCTGAGAAATAACAATATCAATGGAGTAGTATTCTTTAACTATGTGCTCAGTAACCTTCATCTAGTCATACTAAAATATGATGGAAACACACCTGAAATCACTTTTATGTAAGTAGACTTCCAGCACATCATGTTATTATAATTTTCCTTGAATTAAAGAGCTAACTCTGACTTAGGATTCAGGTATCTTGCCTCACCAACGGTTACTTCACAGATTCTTTCATTATCTTATTTCAGACAAGAACACAAACCCTGGAGATAGTGGAAATTCTAATGGTTGGAGTAGGCATGATGTGGTTTGCATTGTGGAGATGAAGCTCAGGTGCCTTTAGTATAGAAAGATGCTATTGCCAGCTAAGAGGGACTTCATCAAAGTCAAGCTGATTACAAGTCCATGGAAGAACAAGGACTCCAAAGGGCAAAAGCACATCTGACATGGATTTTTGAAGGTGGTCTCAAAGATATAGGGCAAAGCACAGTGTGTTTGGAAGGAAAGAGCAGAGATGTGGAAGAATAGTGTGGTACAATGGTTCCATTCTTTCAGGCAAGGGCAAGGGCAGGTGAAAGCTGAAGGGGCTAATCCTGCTCAGTCACAGAGTGCAAGGGCTTTTGAGATTATGGTAAATCAAGGGATAAAGAAATTAAAGAGAAAGAATGAGCTACATAAGTAGGTTTGTGAAATTGAGGATGGTTCTACACCAGCTTGTTGAGCTCAGATGAAATGTAGTAATTCCTAGTGAGGAGGGAAATGAATAGACACTCACGTTGGATGGATTCTTTTATTTCATTATCTGTTCTTACTTTTGTGCTGTAGGACAGGCACCTAATTCTTTCATATGCTGATCCGTATAAAGGTAAACTGGGTCTCCACTTGTTTATATAGAGAGTCTAAGGTCCAAGGAGATATTGACTGCTCAGTACTTTGGAGCTCTTTGGAAGGGCATGTAAGTGCATATTCATTTAGTGGCATAACTGTTCCTTGTTTCAACAAAACCAAACCAAATCCAAATAACTAAAAGATTAAAAACAATGTTCAAAGGTGTGGAATTAAACAATCAAGGTTAAAACTAAAAACTTCATGCAGGCAGAAGCTCTCTCTCTCTCTGCTGTCGGCACCAAGCCCAGTGCCTGGCACATCTTACACTGTTTATGGGTTTGATGAGAAATGATTCTGGAAATGGCTTTAAAAAATTAGCTTTTTGAGGGGAATTGGGGAGAATTGCATTCGTCAAAGTCATTTAATAAGTGGAGTTAGTCATGCCGAATGTGTCAATTTTGTTTCATCACAGTAGAAATAAAATCATCTGTCATTGTTTTGCCCTTTCTAGCATGTGCTAAGCCTTATACACAGTGCTGTTTAAGCTGTTGAGTGTGGGCTGGATCTAGTGATCTGCTGCTACTGAATAGATTGTGACAAGAGTGTTGGGATGGCTTTTCTGAGTTTAGGTTATAAGAGGATTGCGACCTCTTTTGTGGTGCTCTCTTGCACGCTCTCTAGGGTTACTTGTCCTAGGGGAAGTGTGCTGCCTGGATGTGGGTAGTTCTGTGGAGATACCCACATAGCATTGCAAGGAATTGAGGCCCTTAGTCCAAAGTACATGAGGGTATTGAGCTTGGCTCCAACAATGCAAGGGAGCTGGAAAACTAATTCTTCAGCCCTAACTGGGACTTAGGGTGGCCACAAATAACCCCAGTTGATCCCTGGATTGTAACCTCATAGTGACTTTGAATCTAAGGTGCCCAGCTAAACTATACCTAGATACCCAACCCACAGAAATATGCAAAATACTAAATGTTTGCTATATTAAGAAGCTAAGTTTTGGGGTGACCTGTTATGTAGCAATAGATAATGAATACACTGTTAAATAAAAAGGAAAACATGCTTGGGCAAGATGGTTGAAAACTAGAAGTGTTTTTCCCCTGACAGTTTCTACTAATATTTTTGATGATGGTCCTAAAGAGACAGAGAGAGAGAGAGAAGTAGAAGGAGACAGAGAAGTGGGTGGGGTGGGAGAAGGAGAGGAGAGCTCGACTCTGTCTTTCCTTGTGCTCCATCAAGGACTCTAACTTTTATCTTCCCTGTCTTCTGAGATAGCAGGGTTGAGGTGCTGAATTGAATGTATACTGGCTTTCAAATGTGTCTTCAAATACATAAAGGCAGTTATATAAAATAGTACAAAAATTATAAAAAATTGTAGCATTCTGAATGAATAAGAGATGGCACACAAATGCTTTCAAGAGTATTTAGAAAAACATAAAAATATCTTAAGAAAGTGAAGCAAAGACTAAATTTACATTGTTATAAGAATTATTATATATAATTTTATTTTGTGTTATAAGAATTATTATCTATAATTTCATTTTGTTATTTATTGTTTTCATAATAATTTGTTTATACTAATAATTGCAAATATTTGCCATTATATGTAAACTTGTTTCATGGCTCTGTTTTGGAAATTTATATTGTATTTCACCTGCTTGTATGTTTATTCTAGTTTCTATCTCATCAAAGATAGGAACAACATTTTGTAGGCTTTGGTGATACCAAGGAGTTCAACTATCTTTAAAGTGATATTCTATTCATGAGGATATACTATCTGAGAGCATATTGAATTTTATTAACCATATCTCCTAAACTTCTAAAACTTCTTAGGATAAGGAGAAATACTTTGTTTTTTTTCTTTATTCTTGCCACATATGGTAACTTTCTGAATCCTTTATTTTTATGGCATGCCATTTACATATGAATATTTTAGAAGTTAATTGTAAAGAACATAAATATGATAGCTGAGAAAATACACTGAAGCCAGTTTTATCTTTTTAACCAAAGATAGAATCTGAAGAAAAGCTTATTTTCTTTTTCTCCTCCTCATGATAACCAATGGGTCTTTATAATTACCTATAGTCATTGTCGGGGAAGGCAATGGCACCCCACCCCAGTACTTTTGCCTGGAAAATCCCATGGACGGAGGAGCCTGGTAGGCTGCAGTCCATGGGGTCGCTAAGAGTCGGACACAACTGAGCGACTTCACTTTCACTTTTCACTTTCATGCATTGGAGAAGGAAATGGCAACCCACTCCAGTATTCTTGCCTGGAGAATCCCAGGGACGGGGGAGCCTGGTGAGCTTCTGTCTATGGGGTCGCACAGAGTCGGACACGACTGAAGCGACTTAGCAGCAGCAGTAGCAGCAGCATAGTCATTGTACTCTTATCTACAGACTTTTTAAAAAACTTTTTATTTTGTACTTAAGTATAGCCTATTAACAATGTGATAGTTTCAGGTGGACAGCAAAGTGACTCAGCTATACATATACATATATCTATTTCCCCTCAAATTCCTCTCTTACCCAGGCATCTATGGATTTTTTTTTAATTTATTCAATGAAGGATTTCCAAATTCACCTGTTCCATGAAGATCTTATAGAAATAGTCAATATCGTCATCCCTTAAATTGGTAGAATGGTTTATAGTTCACAAAGCATTTCCATGTGCATCATTGCACTGTGCCACCTAATTCCATTCCATAGTGGCCCTGCAATTAGGAGGGACATTTACTGTTATTTTATAGAGGAGCAAATTCAAGCTAAGAGAATTTAAGTGACTCTCCTAGTCAAGGGGTTAGAAAGTGGTATGCTTGGGTCCTGAATCTATATACTAACACTCAGTCCAGATTCCACAGTTTGTTTCTGTTTTACAAATTCTTGACAGATGTAATCACTCCAAACTTATGAATAATAATAAGTGTCAAAAATGTTGAATGACTTAGATAAGTGCATGAACATTTGAATGGCTCAGGTTAATTGTGAAAGGAATTACACCAGTTAAACCAGAAGTCTATGTTCTGCAGCTGTCAATTAAGTGTAGTAAAATTTTTTCTTGTTGTTCAGTTGTTAATTTGTGCCTGTTTGTGACCCCATGGACTGTAGCACACCAAGCTCCTCTGTCTGCCACTATCTCCTAGAGTTTGCTCAAATTCATGTCCATTGAGTCGGTGGTGCTACCTAATCATCTCATCTGCCACCTTTTTCTCCTTTTGCCTTCAATCTTTCTCAGCTTCAGGGTCTTTTCCAGTGTGTCAGCTCTTTGCATCAGGTGGCCAAAGTGTTGGAGCTTCAGCGTCAGTCTTTCCAATGAATATTCAAGTAAAATTATGCAAGTCCTGCTGCTGCTGCTGCTGCTGCTAAGTTGCTTCAGTTGTGTCTGACTCTGTGCGACCCCATAGACGGCAGCCCACCAGGCTCCCCCATCCCTGGGATTCTCCAGGCAGGAACACTGGAGTGGGTTTCCATTTCCTTCTCCAATGCATGAAGGTGAGAAGTAAAAGTGCAGTCGCTCAGTTGTGTCCGACTCTGAGCGACCCCATGGACTGCAGCCTACCAGGCTCCTCCATCCATGGGATTTTCCAGGAAAGAGTACTGGAGTGGGATGCCATCGCCTTCTCCATGCAAGTCCTACTAATGGGATATATTCCCCACACTTATTTCCACTTGGGTTTATGGCCCAACTTACTTAACAAGTGATAAGGGAAGCACCTTTGATTTTAGCTTAAAGTATATTTTGTATTAGAGGCCTTGGCACACTTGTTATCCCATACTGGAGAACATCCAGTTAAAATCAAATCTACAACTTGATGATTGCTTTAACTAGAATAAGAAGTCATTTGTACAAAGATGTGCTTGACTAACTGCTTTGAAACATCTGAGAACTGGGTAAAGTCATTGACCCAGTGGAGACTTGGGTGTTTGTGCTATCCTGCCTCCTCCACTTCTCTACCCTCTTCCCCTTATTAGAAATTGATATGTGTGTCACCTGACTGTCTAACTTTGAGACTGTGGTTTAATCTTCTAACGTGGATCACTGGGTCGTAGATTATTGATCTTGATTGCTAGAGGATTCCTACTGGCTGAGCAATAATTTCATTCTAATGTGCACATTTTAGGTGTTCAGCAAATATTTGTTAAAAATAAATTAATGAATTCATGCTTTCATAATTGGAAACTTTCAAAACCCAGAGAAAACATGATTTATACTTTCCCAGGGCTGGGCCTGTTACTTTCTTTATGAGAATTTCCTTGAAGAGTTTGTTAAGTACAAGCTTGAATATCCTTCACATTTGAGGTCCTTGTGTCCTGATCAGCGGTGGAAAAATTTCTGCAGTGTGGTGACAGGGGCATGGAAGGGCTCCCAGGGGGTCTCTGGAGGAGCCATGCTTTGTGCAGAGGTAGGGGTGAATTCTGGGCTCAGAAGCGCCTGGGTCAGCCAACACTTTTGATCAGTTACCCAGGAGGCAGTGATTGAGTGGAAAGCATCAAGGTTAATTTGTTGATGAAAATTATAATTCAGCATTTACATTTTCAAAGTACTTTATGATTGCTAATGAGTTTTCTTCAAAGTGGGTCTGGGAAGGATGTCAGCATCTTTGTCCTCACTGTACAAAAGAGGAAGCTGAGACACCTTAAGTGGCTCACTCACAGTGGCCCATGCAAGTTCACTGTGGAGGAGGCTTGGTTAAACTTTAGGAACTAGCTGTCTACACTGGGCTCAAAGTCTGCACAGTGGGGTTGACTCATCTTTGGGCTTTGTTGTTTAAATATGGGTTGATTTTGATCTGAGATCTTCTAGTGACTATCCTTACTACTGAAGTGAAGTGAAGTCACTCAGTCCTGTCCGACTCTTTGCGGCCCTGTGGACTGTAGCCTATCAGGCTCCGCGGTCCACGGGATTTCCCAGGCAAGAATACTGCAGTGGGCTGCCATTTCCTTCTCCAGGGGATCTTCCCAACCCAGGGATCGAACCTGGGTCTCCTGCATTGCGGACAGACACTTTACCGTCTGAGCCACCAGGGAAGCCCCTATTACTACTGAAGGATGTGAAGCAAATGTAGCACTGACAGCTGAAAGAATAATTCTGGGAATGAACTGCTTTGATCTGTCCAGGACTGTGACTGTGTAAATTCTGCTCATGAAGATTATTTCCGGGTTCTGGATCTTTGCTTTCACTTTCCAACACATCTCTCAAGAAACCTTTTCCTACAAGTCTTCTCTCTGAGATAAATTCATGTTCATATTAATCCCACTTTCATATTTTTATTGACTTAAAGTAGAATATCATATACATTTTTTTTTCTTGTTAAGGAAATAAATCAACTGTTCATCCCTAATTAGTGCTTATGGGAGACCCAGACCTTCAAAAGCTCTTTGAGCCATGTTGTTGAGGACATTTCTTCCTTAATAACTCACCAAGCCATTGTGCAGATGCAGATCTTAATTTTTGCATTTACAACATTCTAAAAGATGCTTTCTCTGGCATTTTCTAGGAAAATTTTCACTACTTTATCTCTCTACAATCTTACACCATACCTGTCTAATTATTAATTCTTAGTAGTAAATGCTTGTTAGTAGAAAAATAAATTTAAGTCACTTTTTTTTCTTTTTTAACAAGAGGCTATAAGGTCTTTGCTGCTTTCCAGTAAGGAGTAGTAGATATAGAAGAAGACAGAGGGAAAATAGGAGGAAGAAAAAATGGAACTGAAATAAAGAGAAGTAGTGTCAGCATGCTGTGTACTATATTACATAATCTCATATGTTCTCATTAATAACTGCTTTGTGGATGAAGAAATGATGAGAGAAAAGGGAGGTAGGGAAGAAATAGGGAGATACAGACTGTACTATCCTCCCAGGTGCAAATATGTCCAACATTTGTAGTTTTAATTATAATAAAACAAAGTTAGCTTCATGGTGAAAAAATCATCTTTTCCCCAGCCAAACGCTATGAAGGTCAATGCCAATAGGGGAATTATCTGGAAGTTGGTTTCAAGGAGCTCAGTCTAAAACCTGTGGGTGAGCCAATATTCCATCCCCAAGAGCTTCCCAGATTTTTTTAGTGTGATTTTTAATAACTGGAGAAGGGGGTGAGGAATGTCATCCCAATTCCTGGCCATCACATCACCTATTTTCTATTTTTCATTTATAATAGTCCAAACCATACAGTTTATACTGTATGGTTTAACATTTAAATATTTAAATATCAGCTCTTGGAACTTTCTAAGGAGAGGTTTAGTCACAGTTCCACAGTAGAGGTACTTGAGGAGAAAAAAGTCTTTGGTAATTGAGGGGTTACACAGATGCCTCATATCAATGGAGGCTGTATATTAAGAGATAACTATGATGTATTAGCCATTGTATAAGAGTATGAATCAGAGATCTAAGTTCCATGTCTGTATCTGCCACTTACTAGCTATTTAGAGCAAGTTACTGGATTCTTTGTACTTCAGTTTCTTCGCTGTTTTATAAACACGGGTGATATTACTTACGTTAGAGATGTTATGAAGGCTAAAAAATAAAGTATTAAAAATGATTATTGAATTAGAGAAGAGGAGGAAATAGACAAAGCACAATAAAATTCTTTCGTAGAGAAAAATGTCAACTAATAAGTGTGGAAGGAATGATAAAAATAGAAAATCATGATTTTGTAGTCCCTAATGTAGTTGGTTCAGGCATGAGTGTGATCAGTGTGTGCTAAAGCCACTGGGTGAGAGATATTGAGGAATACAATATTCATTGTAAAGCTTGGTGAGTAAGTTGACAATGGAGAGGTCAGGTGGTCACCACCTTTACCAACTGGTGAAACTTAGCACGACTCCTCGAGGAAAAACCTGACATTACAGTTGACCCTGGTTCTGCCTCCATGGATTTAACCAACCGAGGACAGAAAATATTCAGGGAAAACATTCTAGAAAGGTTCCCAAAGCAAAACTTGAATTTGCTATGTGCTAGCAATGGCACCCCACTCCAGTACTCTTGCCTGGAAAATCCCATGGATGGAGGAGCCTGGTGGGCTGCAGTCCATGGGGTCGCTAAGAGTCGGACATGACTGAGCGACTTCACTTTCACTTTTTCGCTTTCATGCATTGGAGAAGGAAATGGCAACCCACTCCAGTTTTCTTGCCTGGAGAATCCCAGGGGCAGGAGAGCCTAGTGGGCTGACGTCTATGGGGTCACACAGAGTCCGACACGACTGAAGTGACTTAGCAGCAGCAGCAGCAACTGTTAACAAAACGTTTACATTGTATTTATAACAATTTACATAGTACTTACCTTATATTAGATATTATAAGCAACTAGAGATGATTTAAAGTATATGGGAGGATATATGTAGGGTATGCTGCTGCTGCTAAGTCACTCCAGTCGTGTCCGACTCTGTGCGACCCCAAAGACGGCAGCCCACCAGGCTCCCCTGTCCCTGGGATTCTCCAGGCAAGAACACCGGAGTGGGTTACCATTTCCTTCTCCAGTGCATGAAAGTGAAAAGTGAAAGTGAAGTCGCTCAGTCGTGTCCGACCCTCAGCGACCCCATGGACTGCAGCCTTCCAGGCTCCTCCGCCCATGGGATTCTCCAGGCAAGAGTACTGGAGTGGGGTGCCATTGCCTTCTCCAATATGTAGGGTATAAACAAATACTATACCATTTTATATAAGGGACTTAAACATCTGTGGAGTTTGGTATACTCAGAGGTGCTGGAACCAATTCCCCCAGGATACCGAAGGATGAGTATATACGTTACTATACAATAAAACCTGAGGTACCTAGTACCATCTATGAATTATTCTGGCCAAAAATGTTTAATCTAGATCTAATCAAACCTCTAACCTAACTTCTGGTTTCAAAAGTACAAGAGAGGGAGGTACAAACTAAGGTGTACTATGAGAAAACAGCAAGAATGTGTATAAGACAATTGGACCTGAATGCTTAAGAATGTTCAATAGCATGAAAACAAAGGCAAGAAAGGGGACTGCTCTGGATTGAAAGATAACAAAGAGCTATCACAACTCATGAAATATATGAAACAGCAACGAAAGTGTCAGTAGCAAATGAGCTGTAAGATGCTTTTTTTAGTCAGAGGTAATTAGGAAAATATATGTAAACACTGGATATAGGTGGTATTTATGGAATGATTTTTAATCTATAAAATTTGATAATTAAATTTTTTCCTAGGTATAATAATGATATTGTGTATATTTGAGAATATCTCTCTATATACATATATAAAGATACAGCAAATATGAAAAATATTAACAATTGCTTTATCTAAATGGAAGTATATGAGTGTTCATTGTGTTTTTTTTTTTCAAGTTATTATGTTTAGAATTCTTCATGTTAGAATAAACTAAAAAAAGGAAATGCATACAAGACACTCAAAAGATAAACCTAGGAAAAATATAAGCTTTTTTTCATATATCAATTGTATCTACAAGATATCTGTAATGGCATAGGAAATTGTATGCTAATCTCTTGGTGCTGAGACGAACAGGATAAAACTTATCCCAAAAGAAAGTAAAATTTACACAGAAAAAAACCCCCAAAACAGTTCAAAGACCTTTAAACAACTAGGAAATGCATAAAATATTTTTCTATTCTTCTTGAGTGCAAATTTTATTAGATTTACAAATTTGCTTATCATCCTCTTGATCTGGAGAGAAATTAAAATAATGATCCTTTGGGGCAAACTCAGGAATCATATATTAACAGTGCCTTTTTTAATCTGAATGCACCCCCCGAATACACAGGTGTCCCCACCAAATACATCCAAATCATTTGCTTGTATTCACACTTTAATTCTGGTAGACAAATAAGCCCAAAATTTCTTTCTCAATATATCAGTGAAGAAACTTAGCCTATAATAGTACATGGGTTACAAATGTGGAACTAGAATCAATTATTATTCCCTGCTCAATTGAATGGGGAAATTTTTTATGTCAGATTTACTTGGGAAAATTACTTTGGAAAAAGTAATCCAATCTGTATTATTAATAAGATATTGTCAAATTGTTTTTGCCTTTAGTTGTGAAAAGGCTGCTTGAATTTAAAAGCTACTTGCTATAATATTGTACATCAACTATATGCTGTGCTTAGTCACTCAGTTGGGTTCAATACTTTGGGACCCCATGGACTGTAAGTTCCACCAGGCTCCTATGTCCATGGAATTCTCCAGGCAAGGGATTGAACTCAGTTCTTCTGCATTGCAGGTGATTCTTTACCATCTGAGTCACCAGGGAAGCCCGTACATCAACTTTACCTCAGTTAAAAAAAATAAATAAAATAAAACTTACAAATTATGGTGTCAGAGTAGGCCACAAATTCTGATGTCACTCCGTTAACGTTGATGTCTTGCCTCTAAGAACTGGTGCGGTTGACCATATACTTACAGCATGAAGCTAGGTTTTTTGTTTTTTTGCTTTTTTTTTTTTTTTTACTGTAAGTAAAGAAAATGAGAAACTGAAAGGATTTGCATTGCAAATATTTAGTTTAGTTCAGTTCAGTTCAGTCTCTCAGCCGTGTCTGATTTTTTACAACCCCATGGACTGCAGCACGCCAGGCCTTCCTGTCCATCACCAACTCCTGGAGTTTACCCAAATTCATGTCCATTGAGTTGGTGATGCCATCCAACCATTTCATCCTCTGTCATCCCCTTCTCCTCCTGCCTTCAATCTTTCTCAGCATCAGGGTCTTTTCCAATGAGTCAGTTCTTCGCATCAGGTGGCGGAAGTATTGGAGTTTCACCTTCAACATCAGTCCTTCCAATGAACACCCAGCACTGATCTCCTTTAGGGTGGGCTGGTTGGATCTCCTTGCAGTCTGAGGAACTCTCAAGAGTCTTCTCCAATACCACAGTTCAAAAGCATCAATTCTTTGGTGCTCAGCTTTCTTTATAGTCCAACTCTCATATCCATACATGACTACTGGAAAAACGATAGCCTTGACCAGACAGACTTTTGTTGGCAAAGTAATGTCTCTGCTTTTTAATATGCTGTCTAGGTTGGTCATAGCTTTTCTTCCAAGGAGTAAGCATCTTTTAATTTCATGGCTGCAATCACCATATGCAGTGATTTTGGAGCCCCCAAAATAGTCTGCCACTGTTTCCCCATTCATTTGCCATGAAGTGATGGGACCGGATGCCATGATCCTAGTTTTCTGAATGTTGAGCTTTAAGGTAACTCTTTCACTCTCCTCTTCCACTTTCATCAAGAGGCTCTTTAATTCTTCACTTTCTGCTATAAGGGTGGTATCATCTGCATCTCTGAGATTATTGATATTTCTCCTGGCAATCTCGATTCCAGCTTGTGCTTCTTCAAGCCCAGAGTTTCTCATGATATACTCTGCATATAAGTTAAAAAAGCAGGGTGACAGTATACAGCCTTGACGTACTCCTTTTCCTATTTGGAAGCAGTCTGTTGTTCCATGTCCAGTTCTAACTGTTGCTTCCTGACCTACATATAGATTTCTCAAGAGGCAGGTCAGGTGGTCTGCTATTCTCATCTCTTTCAGAATTTTCCACAGTTTGTTGTGATCCATACAGTCAAAAGATTTGGCATAGTCAATAAAGCAGAAATAGATGTTTTTCTGGAACGCTCTTGCTTTTTTGATGATCCAGCAGATGTTTGCAATTTGATCTCTGGTTTCTCTGCCTTTTCTCAATCCAGCTTGAACATCAGGAAGTTCACGGTTCACATATTGCTGAAGCCTGGCTTGGAGAATTTTGAGCATTACTTTCCTAGCGTGTGAGATGAGTGCAATTGTGTGGTAGTTTGAACATTATTTGGCATTGCTTTTCTTTGTAACTGGAATGAAAACTGACCTTTTCCAGTCCTGTGCCCACTGCTGAGTTTTCCAAATTTGCTGGCATATTGAGTACAGCACTTTCACAGCATCATCTTTCAGGATTTGAAATAGCTCAACTGGAATTCTATCACCTCCAATAGCTTTGTTCATAGTGATGCTTCCTAAGGCCCACTTGACTTTGCTTCCTAAGGCCCACTTGACTTTGCATTCCAGGATATCTGGCTCTAGATGAGTGATCACATCACTGTGATCTTTTTTGTACAGTTCTTCTGTGTATTCTTGCCATCTCTTCTTAATATCTTCTGCTTCTGTTAGGTCCATACCATTTTTGTCCTTTATTGAGCCCATCTTTGCATGAAATGTTCCCTTGGTATCTCTAATTTTCTTGAAGAGATCTCTAGTCTTTCCCATTCTATTGTTTTCCTCTATTTCTTTGCACTGGACACTGAGGAAGGCTTTCTTATCTCTCCTTGCTATTTTTTGGAACTCTGCATTCAAATGGATGTATCTTTCCTTTTCTCCTTTGTTTTTTGCTTCTCAAATATTTAAGTAGAATGCTAAACATTTATTAATTAATTTTTTGCTACTATTTATTAAAAAATTAGTGTTGACAGTATTTAAAAGATTTAATTGATAACTATAGAATTTTGCTAAATATTGATTTTACCTGTCTGTACTTTCCTCCTTTTTTCTTTCCTCTATTGTTTTGCTTTCCTTTCCATTAGTTTTGTGTAAGGCAGGGGATAATATGTTGTGGATATGTCTATGGAATAAGGTTTTATGTTTTCTGTATTTAATTTTTAGAATAATTAAAATGTAAATATATTAAATGACTAAACAAATCTAAAATATATCTCTATTTGCACAGATGTCTTGTGTTTTTCTTTTCTGTATCCTTATCACTCAGAAGAATAATTTCCATTTTTCACTGAAACTTATTGATTAATATTACTATAATAATTCTAGAAAATCATGAATCTAAGAATCCGAACTGCCCAAATTAAAAAACTGTTCAAATAATTATCATTAAAAATCCCATCCTAAAACAAGGAAGGATGACCACATTTATCCAGAGTTATCAGGTGTGAGTACCACATTGGTGAATTTTCCAGAAAGATGTTTAAATGGCCTGAACTTTTTAAACAGATTATCAATTTAAATGGAATGCTTTGAAACTCTTTGTGTACTGCTTTTAACAAAAAAACTTTATATACAGATTATAAGCTAGTATTTATTTGATTCAAGGTTATCATTATAAACAGGATGCCTTTAATCCACATAACACTTATAGTTTATAGATTATCTTCATACAGATTTTCCTTAGAAGTTCAGCACAGCTTTATGCCATAAGCAGGGTAGGTATCGATACTGCTGTTTTACTGAAGAGGAAACTGAGGCTCAGAATGGCTAAGTGACTTTCCCCCATAGACTCTCATAAGTGACAGAACAAGAAAGCAAACTTCTAGCTTCCAGCCTGTGGCTCCTTCCCGTAACAGCATTGCCCCCCTGGACTAGCGATTACACAGCAGTGTTTACAAAGATAATGAAGTGGTAACATGGACCTGTTTTCCTTTCTCTAAAACCCCTCAGACTCCTAAGGTTTTATGTTCTTGCATTTGCTTTTCATAGTTTTTACTGCACCACACCTGGCATCTAATAAGCATTTAGCCATTGTTCCCAGGAACCTATCAGCTGTTGGTTGCAGTATACTTGGCACTAGAGACTTATCTTCTTATTAATATTCATTCATCCATTCATTCAATAAATACTTACTAAGATTGTACTATGTGCCAGGGAGCAGGACTAGATGTGGGGATAAATGCTGAACCCTCTCCAAAGACAACATTTAGGAGCTTCCATCAATCACAATGTCATTCAATTCTACACTTCTCTTAAATGAAGCTACTTTGAGAAAGATAGCAAGGTCTCTACATGTTAATTTGCTAAGGCTGCCATAACAAATACCACCAGATTAGGTGGTTTATACAACAGAAACTTATTTTTTCATTGTTCTAGAGGCCAAAGGTCCAGGTGCAGGTAGGGTTGGTTTCTTTGGAGGCCCGTCTCCTGGGCTGGAACATGCTGCCTTCTTGTTGCTTCTTCGTCACAGTTGCCCTCTTGGCCCTCACACCCCTGGTGCCTCTCTGTTTGTCCAAATTTCCACTATTATTAGAACACCGGTCATATTGGATGGAGTCACTCGTTGTGTCTGACTCTTTGAGACCCCACAGACTGTAGTTTGCTAGACTCCTCTGTCCATGGATTCTTCAGGCAAGAATAGTGGAGTGGGTTGCCATTCCCTTCTCCAGGAGATAGTCCAAACCCAGGGATCAAATCTGGGTCTCCCACATTGCAGGCAGACTCTTTACCATCTGAGCCACCAGGAAAGCTCCCATATGACCTCATACCACCTTCATTATCTCTGTAGAGGCCCTATCTCCAAATAAAGTCACCTTCAGAAGTACTGGGAGGTAGGGCTTCAGCATATGAATTTTGGGGGTGGGGACACAATTCAGTCCCTAACACTACACTAATTACTTTCCATGGAGGGTCTTCATGTGCCAGCACTTTCTAGGCACTTCTATTAACACAGACTCTGACAACAGCCCTGTAAGTTAGGGTGCAGTTGAAGACATGCTCAAGGTGGAAGAGTAATTTATGGAAATACAGCTCGTACATGGCAGGGCCTGGATGAGAGCCCAGCCATTCTGACTTGACTTTCTTTGATGTCTATTTAATGGTGTATAAGCCTTCTCTTATCTTGGTCTTGGTCTTTTTCTGAGTCTCTGGTAAGTGTTATGTTGCAGGACAGCAGTATACATTTATTGCTGTATACAATTACATATACATTTACTTAAGTTGTCAATCTTACTTTAAAAAATATTCTGGCAGAACTCTTTTTACCCAACCAGGAAGTATTTATTGTGTGCTTTGGAGAAGGCAATGGCACCCCACTCCAGTACTCTTGCCTGGAAAATCCCATGGACGGAAGAGTCTGGTAGGCTGCAGTCCATGGGGTTGCTAAGAGTCAGAGACGACTGAGCGACTTCACTTTCACTTTTCACTTTCATGCACTGGAGAACGAAATGGCAACCCACTCCAGTGTTCTTGCCTGGAGAATCCCAGGGACAGCGGAGCCTGGTGGGCTGCTGTCTCTGGGATCACACAGAGTCGGACACGACTGAAGCAACTTAGCAGTATTACCTACCCAGAAATGTGCATGGTCTTTTCTAGGCAATGTCACTGCTGATTTGCTTGTTTCTTGCACTAAGCCTTGCTAAGTTGATGGACCATCTGGCTTTTGTTTTTTAATTATGGTGATGATTGAAACAGTCCTTTAAAATCCACATTCTTATTCACATCCCTGTCATTTAGGTGAAGCAAAGCAAAGTGTTAATAAATATTTGTGGAATGAATTATGATCATGTTAAACAAGAGTTTCCAGTTTATTTTACTTAATAGCATATATATTCTTGCTATACTTTATATGATGTATTTATGGAATTGTTGTCGTGGAATCTCAGTATGCATTACAATGGTCACTAAAAATGTGGTTTTAAAGCCAAAAGATGGAGATTTCACTGGCGTGTGGAAAAGGAAAAATACATTGAATGCAATTAGTAAATGTTATTTGAGTGTATTCCAGGTACTGTGAATGCACTTATTTGGTAACCAGACAGTTGTGACTTAGCAATTCAGCTAAGTAAAACCTCAGTAACTGTCATGTTCAGGGAATAGTTACTTGGTTTAACCTGTGGGTTAAAACAGAAATTCCTGCCCCCCTTAAAAAATCTCTTGTTTGACACTGTGTTTAAAATATTTTGTATAACCTTATTGCTAATATAATAAAATACATTTATAGTAGATACATAGTATACAAACATAGCATTTAATATTAGGCTTTATTGAGGATCTTTGTTAAGTCTAAACATAAATCCCTTTTTCAGTTATTATTGAAGTTTTGTTGATTTGTAGTATTGTCTTAGTTTTAGGTGTACGGCATAGTGATTCAGTATTTTTGCAGATTATGATGTTACAGATTACACAGTATTGTACAAGATAGTGGGTTCATTCCCTGTGCTATACAGTATATCCTTGTTGCTTATCTATTTCATGTATAATGGTTTATATATGTTAATCCCATACCCCTAATTTATTACCCCCACTCCCTTTCCTCTTTGGTAACTGTAGGCTTGTTTTCTGTATCTAAACATAAATTCTTAATAAATTCCTATCTACTTACAGAATGAATGAGGTAATAACACAGTGAATTTCTATTGCTCTGAGAACACAGTGTAGATATATTTTAATTTGTTTTTTATATTAAATCCCTCTTATGGTTTGGTTTGCTCTATCTAACATTAGCAGAGATCAGGAAAAAAATACAGTTGATTGGATAGTCAGGTATTTGGATTTAGATGTTAATATTTAACATTAGGGGCTTCCCAGGTGGGCGCTAGTAGTAAAGAACCCACCTGCCAATGCAGGAGATGTAAGGGATATCAGTTCTATTCCTGAGTCAGGAAGGTCCCCCGAAGGAGGGCATGCCAACCCACTCTAGCATTCTTGCCTGGAGAATCCCATGAACAAAGGAGCCTGGCAGGCTATGGTCCATAGGGTCACAAAGAGTTGCACATGACTGAACCAACTTAGCACAAACACACACATTTAATATTAGAGGTTGGAAACATGATGGTCTGAATTACCGCTTTGTCACACTCACACTGTATGTGTGAGTAAATTACCTAATTTCTCTGAACCTCCTTTTATTTATTGTTAAAATGGGGTTGAAAATGGTAGAATCAATAGTTCATTTCAATTCAGTTGCTCAGTCGTGTTTGATTCTTTGCAACCCCATGGACTGCAGTACGCCAGGCCTCCCTGTCCTTCACCAACTCCTGGAGTTTACTCAAACTCATGTCCATTGAGTCGGTGATACCATCCAACAGTCTCATCCTCTGTCATCCTCTTCTTTTCCCACCTTCAATCTTTCCCAGCATCTTTTCAAATGAGTCAGTTCATTGCATCAGGTGGCCAAAGTATTGGAGTTTCAGCTTCAGCATTAGTCCTTCCAATGAATATTCAGGACTGATTTCCTTTAGGATGGACTGGTTGGATCTCCCTATAGCCCAAGGGACTCTCAAGAGTCTTCTCCAACACCACAGTTCAAAATTATCAATTCTTCAGTGCTCATTTTTCTTTATAGTCCAACTCTCACATCCATACATGACTACTGGAAAAACCATAGCTTTGACTAGATGGACCTTTGTTGGCAAATAATGTCTCTGCTTTTTAATATGCTGTCTAGGTTTGTCATAGCCTTTCTTCCAAGGAGCAAGCGTCTTTTAATTTCATGGATGCAGTCACCATTTGCAGTGATTTTGGAGCCAACAAAAATAAAGTCTCTCACTGTTTCCATTGCTTCCTCATCTATTTGACATGAAGTTATGGGACTGGGTGCCATGATTTTAGTTTTCTGAATGTTGAGTTTTAAGCCAACTTTTTCACTCTCCTCTTTCACTTTCATCAAGTCGCTCTTTAGTTTTTCTTTGCTTTCTGCCATCAGGATGGTGTTGTTTGCATATCTGAGTTTATTGATAGAGTTTCCATAAAACTTAAATGAGGTAATATAATTGAAGGTCTTAACAGGATGCTGTCAGTAAAGGGCAGTTGTTGTCATCCTACCCAATGACATTTACAGTAAAATTGAACCAGGTTTGGTTTACCTGGTTCTGGTTCTTTCTCCGGTCACTGTTGACTGGGATCCTGCCAAAGGCTGCTAGTTAGCTAGTGCTCCTTTCTCCTGGGCAAGACCCACCTGAGCTTCTCCCCCTGAATCTCACTCTTCCTCTAGAAAAGGCATGTCCACCCAAGAGACTTGCTTGATTTAAGCCATTCTAATAGCTCAGAAACTTGGCATATATGTGATTTTCCTGGTGGCAAAGGGTAAAAATATGAACTCACTTGCATTCTTCTCCTAATAATTTAATTTCATACTATGGCTGTAACAGAAAAATGGACAAAAATTTTGATAATATCTTCCTTACAATTAATTCTATGGGAACCACAGACTTCTTTTTTACATTCTCAATTTCTTTTCCCCCTTCAAGTTGTGGTAGTGGTGGTAGTCACTTAGTCATGTCTGAATGTTAGCATCCCCATGCACTGTAGCCCACCAGGCTCCCCTGTTCATGGAATTCTTCAGGCAGAAATACTGGAGTGGGTTGCCATTCTCTTCTCAGGGGATCTTCATTAAATTATCCAGTTTCTCAGCAATCCTATTTTTACTTCCCCACTTGAACTGTCCTTTCGTCTCTCAAGTTCCCTCTCCGGCTAAAGGTACTTGAATTATAAATATCCAAGTCATACCTATGGTAAGGAATAATCTCTTGCAGTGTCTATAGACTTAATGCTTTAAGTGAGATTAACTCTAAAACAACAGACTGGTTCCAAATAGGAAAAGGAGTATGTTAAGGCTGTATATTGTCACCCTGCTTATTTAACTTATATGAAGAGTACATCATGAGAAACGCTGGGCTGGAAGAAGCACAAGCTGGAATCAAGATTGCTGGGAGAAATATCAGTAACTTCAGATATGCAGATGACACCACCCTTATGGCAGAAAGCAAAGAACTAAGGAGCCTCTTGATGAAAATGAAAGAGAAGAGTGAAAATGTTGGCTTAAAGCTCAACATTCAGAAAATGAAGATTATGGCATCCAGTCCTATCACTTCATGGCAAATAGATGGGGAAACAGTGGAAACAGTAAAAGACTTTATTTTTTTGGGCTCCAAATCACTGCAGATGGTGATTGCAGCCATGAAATTAAAAGACGCTTACTCCTTGGAAGAAAAGTTATGACCGACCTGAAGTGAAGTAAAGTGAAAGTCATTCAGTCATGTCTGACTTTTTGCGACCCCATGGACTAGTCCATGGAATTCTACAGCCCACTGGAGTGGGTAGCCTTTCCCTTCTCCAAGGGATCTTCCCAACCAAGGGATCGAACCCAGGTCTCCCGAATTTCAGGCAGATTCATTTCCAGCTCAGCCACAAGGGAAGCCCAAGAATACTGGAGTGGGTAGCCTATCCTTTCTCCAGGGGATCTTCTGGATCCAGGAATTGAACCAGGGTCTTCTGCATTGCAGGCAGATTGTTTACCAACTGAGTTATTAGGGAAGCCCAACCTAGACAGCATATTAAAAAGCAGAGACATTACTTTCCCAGCAAAGATCTATCTAGTCAAGGCTGTGGTTTTTCTAGTAGTCATGTATGGATGTGAGAGTTGGACTATAAAGAAAGCTGAGCACTGAAGAATTGAAGCTTTTGAACTGTGGTGTTGGAGAAGACTCTTGAGAGTCCCTTGGACTACAAGGAGATCCAACCAGTCCATCCTAAAGGAAATCAGTCCTGAATATTCATTGGAAGGATTAATGCTGAAGCTGAAACTCCAATACTTTGGCCACCTGGTGGGAAGAAATGAGTCATTTGAAAAGACCCTGATGCTGGGAAAGATTGAAGGTAGGAGGAGAAAGGGACGACAGAGGAAGAGATGGTTGGATGGCATTACTGACTCAATGGACATGAGTTTGTGTAAACTCTAGGAGTTGGTGGCGGACAGGGAAGCCTGGCATGCTGCAGTCCATGCGGTCGCAAAGAGTCGGACACGACTGAGCGATGGAACTGAACTGAACTTAACTGAACTCTACAACAGACTAAATTGTAAGTAAGAAAAAAAAAATCAAAGAGGTTGAACATGGAACCAACAGCACAACTACCATCTTTTCTTGACCCGTTGTTATTACACCACATGCATCAAAGCTAGGACACAGAGAAAAGGACTATCTGAGATGCTTGGCTGTCTTTGTTACTGGAAGTACGTTGTGACACTTTGGAGATCAGAGAGGCAACATCTATTTCTTGCTTTCTAATCTCATTTGAGAAGGAAATGGCAACCCACTCCAGTATTCTTGCTTGGAGAATCCCAGGGACGGGGGAGCTTGGTGGGCTACAGTCCCCGGATCGCAAAGAGTCGGACACGACTGAGCGACTTCACTTTCACTTTCAATCTCATTCTGTAATATTACTTGGATCAAATTTTGGCCCATTAAAGTGTTACTTATATAACCCAGTTTTGTGAAATATGTGAGGAAAGGCAATAGAGTAAGCATGACATGCTCAAAAATGGATTTTGGAATAAAAAAGATGCATGTGAATACTAACACATATGTATCAGTTTCCATTTATTTATATGTGAATTATGATAAACAAGACTGGTTGCCCCACAGTTTGTGAGAATTAAACAAAACAATGTCTAAGCACATGAAGTCTATACATTCATCCATCTCTCTCCATCCATCTGTCTATTTATCCATCCATCTCTCTGTCTCTCCATCTATCCACTCATCCATCCCTCTCTCTATTTGTCTAATTAGCATTTGTGACAATTTCCTTTCACCTGGCCTTGCATTTCTATAATTAAAATTAAAAAGTCCAGTCAGAGAAATGAAGCTTCTGACCTGGAATAAGGAACAATGTCCTAACCAGAATTTCCACCCCTTCCCCTGTGCCTGTTCTCTGACAGCCCTGGGCATGGTTGACAAGCTTTCTTAGTTTTATTCACAGGAATTGAAAGTTTCCTGTGTTATCAAAAATCTTTCCTTCCCCACCCCGAAACCATCATCCACATGAGGCCAAAGGATGGATGTATAATTGGATGGTACATTTCCAGATTTTCTGATGTTTACCCAGAGGGGTGAGAGTGGGGCCATATGCATGTGACCCCTCCGTGAGCTGATAATCCTGGGGGATATCTGTGCGAAAGCGTGAAGCTTTTAGACAAATCTGGCCCCAGGCAAAACGATGAATCTGACTGAGATTGTCCTCTACCTGCTGACCTGTGAGCCTGGGATCCTTCCTCCTCCAGCCCTGTCCGCTCTCTCTCCCCCAGCTCTCATAGAGTTCCACCTGTCATCCTTGGTGGTACTCAGAAGAAGCTAAAAGTGCCTCCCTTCTTAGGCGGTGTGTACTTTTATTAAATAGGCATCAAAACTGCAAGTTAAAGGACACTGAGGCTTGGAAATGACCTGCAGGGCAGGGCAGGGAAGCCAATACTCTGGGTCTACTTGAAGTCCAACCTTTCCATACAGAGAGGAAGGGCACGTGGTCAAAGAAGCTGGACAAAGAGGATGGCAGGTTCTTTCCCCCTCCCTCCGCTAGCAGGTCTCATGTGGCATGGCACAGTTCAGTCTCCAGCTGGAAGTTACTTTGTGGTTCTCTCCTTTTGGGTCTCAACCATCAACTTCCAAAGAGTGGAGCTGGCCTGGACCCTCCTGGGCCTATACATTCATACCTTCTTTGGGGAGCACATAAGTCTAAAAGCTGGATGACCACTGCCCATGCTACCTCTGAGTGACTCTCTGTGCAAAACATTGATTGAGCTATCTTTATTTTTTTTTTTTAAGTGGTAGCTGTCCCGTTCTCCAGGGGATCTTCCCAATCCAGGGATCTAACTCAGATCTCCTGCACTGAAGGTGGATTCTTTACCATCTGAACCACCAGGGAAGCCCAAGAATATTGGAGTGCTTAGCCTATCCCTTCTCCAGCGGATCTTCCTGACCCAGGAACTGAACGGAGGTCTCTTGTATTGCAGGTGAATTCTTTACCAGCTGATCTACTAGGGAAGCCCTTATTTATTTATTTTTTCACTTTCTCATTCCCCCTTGCCTTTATTTTTTTTCCCCCTTATTGTCCTCTTCTTTTTCTTTTTTTTTAAATTTTAATTGGAGGCTAATTACTTTACAATATTGTGGTGGTTTTTTGCCATACATTCACATGAATCAGCCATGGGTGTACATGTGTTCCCCATCTTGAACCCCCCTCCCACCTCCCTCCCCATCCCATCCCTCAGGGTCATCCCAGTGCATCAGCCCTGAGCACCCTGTCTCATGCATTGAACCTGGACTGGGAATCTATTGCACATATAGTAATATACATGTTTCAATGCTATTCTCTCAAATCATCCCATCCTTGCCTTCTCCCACAGAGTCCAAAAGTCTGTTCTTTACATCTGTGTCTCTTTTGCTGTCTCACATATAGGGTCATCATTACCATCTTTCTAAATTCCATATATATGCATTGATATACTGTATTGGTGTTTTTCTTTCTGACTTACTTCACTGTGTATAATAGGCTCCAGTTTCATCCACCTCATTAGAACTGATTCAAATGCATTCTTTTTCATAGCTGAGTAATATTCCATCGTGTATATGTACCACAGCTTTCTTATCCATTTGTCTGCCAATGGACATCTAGGTTGGGAAGCCCTTATTTTTTAAAAAATTTTTGTCTGTGCCGGGTCTTTGTTGCTGTGCTGGCTTTTCACTAGTTGGGGTAGGGAGGGGGGCTACTCTCTTACTTGCTATGTGCTGGCTTCTCATTGCAGTGGCTTCTCTTGTTGCAGAGCATGGGCTCAAGGGTGAGTGGGCTCAGTAGTTGTGGCCCATGGGCTTAACTGCTCTGTGACAAATGAGAATCTTCCAAGATCAGGGATTGAACCATTGTCCCTTGCATTACCAGGCAGATTCTTTAGCGCTGAGCCACCTGGGAAGCCCCTGGACTATCTTTAAACATCACCCTGGAAAATATTTGCCTTTTCTGCTACATCTGAAACAAATAATTTCATAAAATTCTATCAATAGAACACTGAACAGGATACAACAAATTCCAAGATCATTTAGGGACTTCTAACTCTTAAACCTTCCCTCTAACACTGGGAAAAAGGGCAAGACAGTATTTAACTTTCTATGTCTAAGAAGGATGAACTAAAGACCAGGAACTGTAGGTTTTATATTCCCTTCGCTGTGCCAGGTAATGACAATATGTGGTGGTACCTTCCCCTTAAACAAATTTGATTAAAGCAGATTATTAGTTTTTTGTTTTTTTAAAGCAGAGTCTGGGAAAAAGGACATTTTTTTTACAACAACTCACTTATGGTTTTGAAGTGTGCTGTAAATGGTAAGATCACAGTAAGTAACTTAGCTGAAGTGTAATAATTGGGTTCCAAGTGTTATGATTGATACATTTCATTGAAAATAGCACCCTGAGGTTTTTCCAAATTAAAGATGAAATCTAAATAAAACCTTAAATAACCCATGTGGAAATACTTTATTGTAGTTAATAACCAAGCAAAAATATGCTTATTTTGTCTGCAGACTCATTCCAACAGATTATATCTATTGTGGCTTCCCTTTGAAAGGCATCTCACTTGGCTTATGTAAAAATAATAGCATTCCTAACTATTAATAGCAAATAAGAGAGACATTTATGGACATTCATACATCATTTATAAATGACCCTTATGAATAAAATGTTACAATGATTCCATTAGCATAAGTTCCACAATTACGGCCTGCAGAAGAGAGACATCTTTCTTTCTTGAATGCCCATATAAAAAGTTGCCATTTACTTTGCTAAAATTATATCCATAATGCTTCAATGTATTTCAATGCAGCTAAATGACTATGCACCTAAATCTTAATACATAGACATGGATGTATCCCTGTATGTATGAGAGACCCACGGGGTCCTTAAGAATATACCTCATTGGATGCCAGGGCACATGACCATGTCTAGTCCTTGGACAGTGGAGTTAAGAACAAAATCGGGCTTCCAGAGTTGGCTTAGACAAACTGGTAGGGATTAAGGCCCTTGATAGGGGCCTTGATCTTATTTTTTGCCTCTCCCTGGCATCTTTCAATCCAGATTCTTGGGCACTGAGTTCCCCGTTTACAAGGATTTCCAACTCTGGAGTCAGCTACTCACTCCAACTTCTGATGGAAAGGATAAACTAGGAGACCAATAACTAGGTTTTATATCCCTCTCTGTGTGCTTGGTAAAGTCAATGTGCGATGGTGGTTCTGTCCTTTTAAACAAATCTGATTAAAGCAGATTATTAGTTTAAAATTTTTTAAAGAGTCTGAGAAAAGGCTGTCTTTCTATGGCAGCTCACTTGTAGTTTTCAAGTGTGCTGTAAATGGCCATTTATACAGGAAGTCATTTAGCCAAAGTGACTAAGAGCATCTGACGGAGAAGGCAATGGCACCCCACTCCAGTACTCTGGCCTGGAAAATCCCAAGGACGGAGGAGCCTGGTAGGCTGCAGTACATGGGGTCTCAAAGAGTCAGACACGACTGAATGACTTCACTCTCACTTTTCACTTTCATGCATTGGAGAAGGAAATGGCAACTCACTCCAGTGTTCTTGCCTGGAGAATCCCAGGGACGGGGGAGCCTGGTGGGCTGCCCTGGGTCGCATAGAGTCGGACACGACTGAAGTGACTTAGCAGCAGTAGCATCTGAGTTCCAAGTGTTATGATTGATACATTTCATTGAAAATAGCATCCTGAGGTTTTTTCAAATTAAAATGAAATCTAAGTAATACTCAAATTTTCTAACTTTGGAGTAATTCAGCTAATATCTTTCCTTGATGACCTAGTGAGAGAAGCATCTTTTTGTGATGGGAACGCAGAACATGAGAACTGATGGTTATTGAGCTCCTGCATTGTGTCAGGCACTCACCGTGTAACCATGATCTTGCTGACTCTCATAAGTACCCTGTGTCGAGGTGCATGTTGATGGTGAACCTATGAGCTACATTCTGTTACACTTTTTCCCTTACATGAGGAAACCAGAGCTCAAAGACGTGACATAAATTTCTCAAGACCACACAGAGCATGACAGAAAGGGTTTGATCCAAACCTCTGCTTGTCCTACCATATACACCCCCTGACCCTAGGGCTCTGCCTGAGATCAGGGTACCAGGTCTCTTAAGCTCTTCTCATTAATAGTCTGGATGTAAAACTACTTTGAGCAGAGGTGTACTTTATGTACGATGTTATTGTGAATTTTGTCTCAGAGTGCCAGGAGAATGTCTGGGCTATGAGTTGGAAAGATTGACCCAAGGACAATGCCTGCAAGGCAGTTATAATGAAGCATATTTTCCAGCTATTGATTTACCATATGCTGTCATCCCTTGCCACAGTCCTGCATCTTCTTAGCGAGACCATCTATGGTGGGCAAAAGGTTCTAGCTGTGGCAGGGATCATTCTGATGAGCTATTTCCACGGTTCCTTTTTTTTCCTTTTTATTTTTACTTTTGTTTTATGTTTTAAATTCTTCTTCTTCTTCTTTTTTTTTTTTTTGTTTTTAAATTTAAAGCTTGCTATCCATTTACTTTACTAGCATGCGAGATGAGTGCAATTTCGCACGCTAGTAAAGTAAATGGATAGCAATGAAATTAAAAGACGCTTACTCCTTGGAAGGAAGGTTATGACCAACCTAGAGAGCATATTCAAAAGCAGAGACATCACTTTGCCAACAAAGGTTCGCCTAGTCAAGGCTATGGTCTTTCCTGTGGTCATGTATGGATGTGAGAGCTGTACTGTGAAGAAGGCTAAGCGCCGAAGAATAGATGCTTTTGAACTGTGGTGTTGGAGAAGACTCTTGAGAGTCCCTTGGACTGCAAGGAGATCCAACCGGTCCATTCTGAAGGAGATCAGACCTGGGATTTCTTTGGAGGGAATGATGCTCAAGCTGAAACTCCAGTATTTTGGCCATCTCATGCGAAGAGTTGACTCATTGGAGAAGACTCTGATGCTGGGAGGGATTGAGGGCAGGAGGAGAAGGGGACGACAGAGGATGAGATGGCTGGATGGCATCACTGACTCGATGAATGTGAGTCTGAGTGACCTCCGAGAGCTGGTGATGGATAGGGAGGCCTGGCATGCTGCGGTTCATGGGGTCGCAAAGAGTCGGACATGACTGAGCGACTGATCTGATCTGATCTGATCCATTTACAGTTATTACAAAGTATTGGCTATATTCCCCATGTTGTATAACACATTGGTGAGCCTATATTACAGCCAGGAGTTTGTGTCTCCCGCTTCCCACCCCTATAACAGAGCCCCTCATCAACAGGTAACCACTGCTGTTCTCTGGATTTGGGAGTCTGCTTCTTGTTTTGTTACATGCACTAGCTTGTTGTATTTTTCAATTTCCACCCAATTTTCTGAGATTCTTGAGGGGAGGGCAGTGAGCTGGCTACGGTGCCCCTTCCCCATTTTTTTTTTTTTTTTTCTCAGTGACTTTCCTATACTCTCTCTCCTTGTAGTGACTGGAAGCATTTGGACAGCAAAAAGGGGCTCCTCCATTAAAAAGTTGAGGAATCCTCTGCTGGAGAGTGCATATAAAGATGAAGAATGAGGAATTTTAGAAGTGGAAGGGGACCATTTGCTCCACCCTTAGTATTTGAACAGAAGAGACATATTTATTGTGCTTAAGAAGCAGCCAGACCTGAGTTTCCAGCTCTGTGACTCTGTCCCTTACGAGGTGTGAGAGTGCAGGGAAATTATTACCTCTCTGTGACCTCAGTTTCTCATCTGCAAAATGGGAATAATAATGGTACCTGCTCCATAAGGCTTTGAGAAAATGAAATGACCCTGGTCCAAAGAAACTTCCAATCAATGGTAGCTCCCATCATTATTATTATTTTTTATATGTGTTTTTTAAATTTATTTTTAATTGGAGGATAATTACCTTACAATATTGTGTTGGTTTCTGCCATACATCAAAGTGAGTCAGCCATAGTCCAGCTAAGATCATGCTGCTGGTTTGCAGCACTTCTGGCACAGGCCTTGGGACCAGGTCTCCTTATGTGTGCATATGCTCAGTCACTCATTCGTGTCCGACTCTTTTCTACCCCATGGATCTAGCTCACCAGCCTCCTCTGTCCATGGGATTTCCCAGGCAAGAACACTAGAGTGGGTTGCTATTTCCTTCTCCAGGGGATCTTCCTGACCCAGGAATCGAACCCATGTCTCTTGCATCTCCTGCATTAGCAGGCAGATTCTTTATCCCTCAGCCATCTGAGAATCCCCAGGTCTCCTTATGTAGACCAATTCTTTTTCCTCTCTGTTTCAATTCGAGATGGATTTATAATTTTGATATCAATTTTTAATGTCAATCTATAAAATGTTTATAGCTGACCAATAAAAACAGGCTAAAAGCATTATATTACTAATTTTGACTTTATTAAATAACTCCAGTTGTTGCTTTAGAATAGGCTGTGTTTGCTAGTTTTCTATTGATTACATCAGTATTCAATCAACCCCAGCAATTGTCGGTTTTCACATGTTATCATTGGTTAACTAAAAAAGGAATCACTTTTTACATTCTATTCTATATCTTCATGCAATATAGCTTCATCCACCATATAATTCACTAAGAGTTTGTCACTCCAAAATTGTGTTTTTCCTTTTGAAGACAAGAGCAAGTCAGATAATGACCTTTTCTGATGAAATTGGAGTCTATGAGTACTGATGTTATAATTTGCAGTAGGAAAGCCTTGCTAATATTTACAAAATAAATTGTTATTTCACAAATAATTTATCCCTGCACATTGTTTTCTTTTTGAAATTACCAGTCTTAACCGTAAAATTAATTCCAAGGGAAGTGTAATATTTTAATGAGAGTAATTGTTTCCACTGTGAAATTTACTGATTAATAGAGTAAGATCATGAACAAGGAATCACTGTTTTTTTCTGTAAGATATAATGTTAACATACTGCTTTAGTGTCTTCCAAAAACTTTTAAGACTAATGAATCCTGAAGCCAAAATATCTCTTTTGTAAAGAAACAGGAATCAGAATAAAATTTTAAGGTTAACTGTATTTATATGCATGAGTGATTATTGCATAAGGATATTAATAATAAATTATAGAGATTTATAAATAAGTTATCTATGGTAAACTAAACCAAGACTTATAATTTCCTCTTTTACTTTATATACACTGAGCTACTATTTAACTATAAGCTGTTTAGCAATTAACTGCAGATGTTTTCAAAATTTTATGGATCTCCTCTGGAGATAAGCAAAACCAGATATCTGTTGTAAGAGATATTAACTCTATAGCCTTTAGTTAATCAGATCAGATCAGATCAGTCGCTCAGTCGTGTCCGACTCTTTGCGACCCCATGAACCGCAGCACGCCAGGCCTCCCTGTCCATCACCAGCTCCCGGAGGTCACTCAGACTCGCATCCATCGAGTCAGTGATGCCATCCAGCCATCTCATCCTCTGTCGTCCCCTTCTCCTCCTGCCCTCATCCCTCCCAGCATCATCTTCTTCTCCTGTGCCAACTATCACTTACTCTTCCTTCTCTTCTCTGTATCTATCCAAACTCTCTCTTCTCATCCGCTCCCTTCTTCACTCCTCTCACTCCTCTACCTTACTAGCGACCTTTGGGGTATGCGCTTGTATGCTATCTAGGTGTCTACTTTCCTTCGTGCCTTATTTCTGGCTGCAGTCACCATCTGCAGTGATCTTGGCAAAACAAAGTCTGACACTTTTCCACTTTCCCATCTATTTCCCATCAGTGTGGGACAGTGCCATGATCTTCCTTGTTGCTTGCACCTTTTCCTCTCCACTTTCACTTTCATCGAGGCTTTTTAGCCCCTCTTCACTTTCTCCATAAGGGTGGTGTCATCTGCATATCTGAGGTTATTGATATTTCTCCCGGCAATCTTGATTCCAACTTGTGTTTCTTCCAGTCCAGCATTTCTCATGATGTACTCTGCATATAAGTTAAATAAACATGGTGACAATATACGCCTTGACGTACTCCTTTTCCTATTTGGAACAGTCTGTTGTTCCATGACCAGTTCTACTGTTGCTTCCTGACCTGCATACAGATTTCTTAAGAGGCAGATCAGGTGGTCTGGTATTCCCATCTCTTTCAGAATTTTCCTAGTTTTGTGATCCACACAGTCAAAGGCTTTGGCATAGTCAATAAAGCAGAAATAGATGTTTTTCTGGAACTCTCTTGCTTTTTCCATGATCCAGCGGATGTTTAGTTAATACCAACAATTATTTAGGGATTTCTTGGTGGTTTGTTAAAATTTACTGTAGAAATATCTGTTTATGATAAGCAGACATATCATAATTCTATTCAAAACTCAAATTGAATTGTGTGAAAGCCCGTATTTTGAAAGATCAAGACAAACTGCAGGTAAATCACCTCAGCCGTTCAAACAGTTTTCAAAAACCATCCGACCTGAAAAAGACCATTTATTTCACATAATTGAAACTGAGCTGCTCTTGTTAACCTGGGCCTTTTTTCCATACTTGTCCTGATATCAACATCCCTGAGAGAATGCAAAAGCCCTCCTGACTTCTAGTATATCCCGTTAAATTGGAATTTTATGAAAATATCTTAAGAAAGAGAAATAAAATGTGAAATATAATAATTATTGAAGTCCAACAATCTGACTTGTTAGGTCTACTTTGACTTACATTTGTCATACTGTGCAGAGGGACCAATATTTATCATTACACTTCGATTCTTTTGAGATAGAGGGCTGCCAATTTTGTAGTAAATTGAGTGTGACAAAGACTTGGACAAAGGCCAGCATCAGAACAGGCACAGAAAATGTGTTTTTACCGCAGTGAAAGGAGACTAGACAAACTTGCATTGTTTCTGTCAGCTTTATGATAATTAATTTCAACCATATTATCTGAATTAAAAAGTGACATTTATTCCCTGGACTGATTTCCTGGAACCTCTCCAATTTCCCTACCCTATTTTGGAAAAAGCTTGGCTAAAATGTGAACGAATCATTTAAGGATTGATGCGTTACAGGAGGTACATATTTGTATAAAAGATGACACCTTTAAGACTTGATTTTAAAATGACATTAGCAGAAAAGAAAATGTATATGAGAAAGGACCATCACCCTCCCTGGCACAGCTGGAGTGCCTTGAGATGGAAAGTAAAAAAGGCGGACTATTAGCAAACCTATTTGGCCAGAGGTATGGATCTCCACTCCTCACGGAAACCTGTGTTGGCTCATTTGCTGGTAGCTGTGATTGACTGTGGGGTCGTATTATTGCCTGCTGTTCCCCCTCCCTCACTTTGGGGGATAGCAATACAGGAACCCTCAGTCAGGGCTCCATCGATTATCCTCAAAATCTGCTCCTTTTATTGACCATAATGTGGGGGGTGGTGGGAAGGCATGCCTCTGAATTATTCAGAATGAAAATATACACAGAAGAAATCGATAAGGCACATCTGATATTAAAGACAAATTAAAACAGGCAGTGAAGGGGTGGGAGTTGGAGGCAGCTACTGCGTACAGAGAAGAAGGAATTCTGGAGATAAAGGAAAAGTGTTTTTGGCTTTCTGAAAAAAAGATGTCATGACTGTCAAGGCTTTTCAAAATTAATAGCTTTATTAATGGAGGCATTAGGGCTTCCTGGCCAGATAGTTCCTTATAACTGTTAGAACTGTACTTAGAGACGCCCGCTCCATAATTTCTTCCTAATATTGCCGCTGTCTTTTTCACTTAACTTACACATACAGTGCTAGAAGGATAAAATTATGGGGAAAAGATCAGGTCAAAACCTGGATTCTAATAAATAACCAGGGCCTGCACTAAGTCCTGGTAGAATTTGATAGGAGTTAGAAATTAAACAAAGAGAATAAATGTTCCCTTTACCATCACGGTTGGGAGGAACATAACTGTTTTGTAAGAGCCAGCTCCCCTGAGGCTGCTACCAGCAGGTAGATGTTAGGGAGTGTAGGAAATCTGGCACAGAAACTTCATCCCATTTACTTCATCCCATCTGGTGGGGGAGAAGAATCTACTCAGAATTATTTTAGTGGCATTGAAGTGGACAACGTTCAGCTTTCTGGGAATTTGATTCCCTGGGCGGGCTCTGTGGAATTTTAAGTTCCCCGTGCCTCCTTTTCCTTCATGAATAGGTGAGTTTTGTCCAAGCTATCAAAAATAATTGCTTAGTGTCTCCACCTCACTTTATCTGTGAGGCTTTTAGTCTTGGTTATTCATCTTTTCTCTGCAGGAGGCAAATTAACCAGTAGTCCAGGAAACTGGAAATCAAGGCCCTCTGCCCTTTCCAAGGCTCAGGGGCCAGCTTGAAGAACTGGAGGATTTATTAGGGAGGCGGTAACCATCTCCCTTGACTCTTGGTTGAAATGTCACTCAATTCAGAGTGTTCACCTGGACGGCTCAGTGGAGAGAAAGCATTCTCCAGGGGTGTTCCTCCTCCAGCCCTCCTTCTGAGGGGAGGCCCCTAGTTGGGGAAACCTGTCTGTGACATTAGCAGGGGCGATATGGACGCACTTCAGCACTTCGATGACCAAAGATGAAACTTTTCCCCACTTTTTTCCACTCTCCTCGTGGATTTTTAGTTCTTAGATAATGTCACTGCTTCAAAAAGTTATGTGTTTTAAAAGCATATAATTAATATATGTGCTAATATAAGGTACTTCAGTCATGTCCAACTCTTTGCGACTCCGTGGACTGTAGCCCACCAGGCACCTCTGTCTGTTGGCTTCTCCAGGCAAGAATACTGGAGTATTCTTCTCCAGGGGATTTTCCTGACTCAGGGATCAAATCCAGGTCTCCTATGTTGACAGGCAGGTTCTTTACCACTGGCGCCACCTGGGAAGCCCTAATTAATGCATATAGCTATGCAACACATCACGTTCAGTTTGGAAAGGTGGATGGGCAGTGTGATTTGACTTCTATTTCACAGCAGTTGAGATTCTGCTGATGGAAAGTTGTTCAATGTTAGATGTGTGACGATTTTGGTAATTAAAAATTTTTTTTATTTTAATTTTTCTTTCAGTTTCAAAAAAATTTTAATACTGAACCCAGTACACTTGTGACTTTTTCAGTTAATGCTCACAGGTGTTAGGCTGGGATTCCAAAATTTTGGTAATTTTTTATGGCCACACCAAAACTATAGAGGTGGGCTGTGCCATTGCTTCTAGAACTTTCCTTGGCATGGCCTGCCAATCGGAGGTATTACTACTGAGAATGATCAGAAGAGAGAAGAGAAGCATATTGATTGGTCCCCACTGGGCTTCCAGGTCCAGGCTTTCTTCCTTATCTGTACGCTAATCACTTTCCCAGCTCTCAGATGCTATCCCCTAGCCTCCCTTTCACCCTCTAGGGGACTGTTTCAAACTCTTTTCCTCTTTCTTCATTATCCTTTCTCTTCCAAACTCCAACTCTCCTGCCCTTTGGCTGCCATCTTCCTTCTCACTTGTGACCTTGCTTTCCTCTGTCAGGAGTAATCTGAAGGAATCAGACAGCATTTACACATCTACCTGAAGCCAGTCTCTGTACCTTTCCACCTGCTCTTCCTGGTTCTGGCCAGGGCTCCCACAGGTAAACTAGTTTGTAACTCTTTTACCTGTTCAAGGACTTTACTCCAGTAATCTTTTCTTTTCTGCATCATCCGATTTTATCTTTCTATCAGATAATTCCCATTGATCTACAGACATGGTTCTGTTTCTCTTAGCTGAAAAGAAAGAAACAAAGAACTTCTTTGATTCCATTTCCTCCTCAAACTACTATTTGTTTTCCTTAGCTTTTCAGGAAAACTCTGTAAGGAAATTACCTACACTACTACTAATTACTTTCTTCCCATGTATGTTTTCTAACTTTTTATTCTGACATAATTTTAGATTTACGGGGAAATTGCAAACTATTACAGTACATTCCCATATATACATCTTTCACTTAGCTTCCTTTAATGTTAACACCGTGCATAACCACATCATATTATCAAAGTCAGGAACTCCAGTTTGCTCTTGAACCCATTGCAATTATACTTTCTTGCCTCCAAACAAACCATGACCTTCACATCATTGAACCCAAAAGTCAGTTATCAGAACTTATCTTATGTTACCCATCTTCTCTCCTTCATAGGGTTGGTGATCCCTTCACCCCACACCTTGGATTCCAGGTCATGTCCACCACACTTTCCTTCTTTGGTTTTATTGTCAACCTTTGCCTCTTCTTGGTGCTCTTCCCTGGTTTCTCTTTATCTTTTTGACCTCTTGACATTAGAATGTCCCAGAGTTTAGTCCTTAAAGCACCTCTTCTCTCTCTCTACTGTCCTGACCTCCCTGGGCTTCCCTGGTGGCTCAGATAGTAAACAATCTGCCTGCCATGCAGGAGGCCGAGGCTTGATCCCTGGGTCAGAAAAATGCCCTGGAGAAGGGAATGGCAACCCACTGCAGTATTCTTGTCTGGGAAATCCCATGGACAGAGGAGCGTCATGGGCTACAGTCTATGGGGTCTCAAAGAGTCCGATACAACTGAGCGAATTTCACTTTTACTGTCCTGACTTACTTGGTGACTAATCAGCTCCCATTGCTTTAAATACCATCTATACACTGGTGACCTACACACTTTCCATCTTCATGTCAGACTTTCCCTCCAAACTCTAAACGTGCATGTCCAGTTGTTTACTTTTAACCTTTCCTTGGAGGTTTAACAGGTGTATCAAACATAACATTTCCAAAACTGAATGCTGTTCTATTCCTCTAAACTATTTCTCACACTGTAATCCCAGTGCTGGAAAATGGCTACTTTATCTTTCCAAGTATTTAAGACAAAAATTCTGAAAAGAGATGCTCCTCTTTCTCTATCTCACATCCAACCTCCAAGACAGTTCCATTCACTGTATCTTCAAATTCCATCTAGAATCCAATCACTCAGTCTTCAACACCTTTTCTGCCACAACCCTGGCATGAGCCCCCGTGATCCTTTCCTGGGTTGTTTCCGTAGCTAACTCACTGGATCCCTTCCTCTCCCTCCTCTCTCATCTATGCTTCATCTATAGTGACCTTATTAAATCATAACAGACCACATAGCTTCCCTGTCCAAATGGCTCCCCATCTTCAGTGGCCTCTTGTCTTAGCCAGAGTAAAAACCAAAGTCCTAACGAGGCTCTGCTTGACCTGATGATCCTGTCTGCCACTACTCTTCACATGGCTCCTTTTGTTCCAGCTACACTGGCCTTCTTGCTACGCTGTGAATATTCTGGCCTAATCCTGCCTCAGGGCCTTTATACTTGCTGTTTCCTATTCCTGGAACATTCTTTTTTTCCTGATATCCTCATAACTGGTTCCCTTACCTTCACTGAAATGCCACTTGTCAGTGAGACCTAGCTTGGATCACTATATTTAAAACTACCTCTTCTCTTTTCCAAGAGTTCTTGTCTTCCTTTCTGTTTTGTTTGTTTTTTTTTTTTTTGGAATTTCACTTATCTATCTATCTATATATAGATATACATCTTACTTTATTATTCTCTGTGTCTTTCTGTGTGTATGTGTGTGTGCTCAGTCATTTCAGTCATGTGTAACTCTTTGCAATCCTATGGACTGTAGCCCACCAGACTCCTCTGTCTATGGGATTCTCTAGGCAAGAATACTTGAGTGGGTTGCCATGCTCTCCTCCAGGGGATCTTCCCCACCCAGGGATCAAACCTGTAGTATCTCTTAAGTCTCCTACACTGGCAGGCAGGTTCTTTGGTAGCAGGTTCCCACTAATACCACCTTGGAAGCCGCTGTGTCTTTCTACTAAAATGCAATTTCCACAAAAGCAGCAATTTCTTTTTTCCTTGACCATTACATCCCCAGTTCTTACACATTGCCTGCGGTACAATATATCTTCAAAAAATATTTGTTGAATCAATGCATGATGGCCCCATATTTCCATAAGAGATACTAGGTAAGTATTTTTGTTCTCATTTAATTGGGAAGGAGACAGAGAAGAAAGCATTTAGAGGTTAAATAACTTGTCCAGAGTAACAGAAGTTTAAAATGAGAGCCCAGTTCTCTCAGCTTCCTGTGCTTGGGCATTCTGTTACTTGTGGCATTTAATTCAGGAGAGGGTATTGATCTGAAGATCTTGCTGAACTTGGCTCGGCTAGGGTTATCAAAACAGACCTGGGGCAAAGGAGTACACACTCAAGTCACTGGTGGTCAACCGGTTAAATGTTTTGGATCCAGACTTCTTTTTACAAGAGAAGAATTCCAACTAAGCTTTCACTGCAGGATGACACGAAGGAACATTAATCTGCTAGAGCAGCTGTTTGCTCTTATAAAATACATCAGTCTTCATCATAATGGAAAATCCAAGAGGCAGCTTGGCTGATTGAACTGAGTCAGTGGAAATCAAGGAATCATCCATGTTGAATTATTAAGAAACTGTTTCTAAATTAAGCCTTTTGGATGAGGAGCAAACTGGACGGCAGCTTGCACAAATGTATGTTTTCCTCACTTCTCTAGTAGGAGAAGCTACATTAGATGGACGCCAACACATCAGTCAAAGACCCCCCAAACAGGTGTGTGAAATGCCCATCCATCAAATGGAATCTTGGCCACTCCACAGCAGACTGATTTGGAACCCGTTCAATGGGTAATGCACAGGAAAAGAGGGAGGCTGTGCAGAGCTATTAGTGGGAATTCAAAAGAGCACGGAAAATACAAATTGGTGCTGGAACGAAAGCTGATGATCTACTCAGCAGTTTGCTTGTTCTGATGTAGACTGTCAGTCTGAGAAATGGAAGAAATAATTCAGGCACGGGGTTGTGGAAAGGGCCTATTTTTTTTTAATGAATCTTTTGCTTTAGAAAAGTTTTAGATCCACAGAAACATTGCAACAAGATTCCAGATTCCCTTGTATCCTACAGTGTTCTCTCTCTTATTAATATTTGATGTTAGTGCAATGTATTTGTTACAATCAATGAACCAATACTGTTGTACATTATTATTTACTATAGTCCGTTTTTTATTCAGATTTTTTTAGTTTTAAGCTAATGTTCATTTGTTTCCTTGTTTCAGGATCCCATCAAGTTACCACATTATATTTAGTTATCATGTCACCTGAGGCTCCTATCGTCTCTGACAGCTTCTTAGATTTTCCTTGTTTTGGACGACCTTGTCAGTTTTGAAAAGTACTGGTCAGATATTTTAGAGAATGTCCTTCAACTGGGATTTTTCATGATTAGATCAGGGTAATGTGTTTGGGGGAGGAAGACCAGAGTCATAAAATGCCATTCTCATCATATATCCAGGGTACCTGTTACCAATATGACTTATTCCTGTTGGGGTTAATCTTCGCTTGGCTCAGGAAGCCAAACATCTGAAAGTGTTTATCAGATTTCTCAACTATAAGGTGACTCTTTCTCCCCCTTTCCACACTGTACTCTTTGAAAGGAAGATTTTTCTGTGCAACCCCCTCTTAAAGAATGGGAAGTGAGGGTTAGTAGGGGAAGGAGAGGGTGAGGTGAGCTGAGAGAGTAGGATTGACACATAAACACCACCATGTGTGTAATAGATGGCTAGTGAGCCTGCTGTATAGCGCAGAGAGCCCAGCTCAGTGCTCTGTGATGACCCAGAGGAGTGGGTGGAGGAGTGGGAGGGAGGCCTAAGAGGGAGGGGTTATATGTGTACATACAGCTGATTCACATTATTGTACAGCAGAAACTAATACAACATTTAAAGCAATTTTTCTCAAAAAAAAAAAAAGAATGGGAAGTTGCATTCCACTTCCTTGAAGGCAGAGTATCTACATAAATAACTTGGAATAATTCTTTGTGGAAGATTTTTTTCTTTCTCCCTCATCTACCTGTCTATCTATCTATCTATTCATTTACTTAGTATGGATTCATAGCTATTTATTTTACACTCCATGTTATAATCCAATAATACTTTATTTATTTATTTTTGCTTAATATTTTCCAGCCTTGGTTATTAGGAGCTCTTTCAGTTGGCCTCTATGACCCTTTGACATAGCTCCCCCCTGATGCCCCACGAATGGAACTATATATATGTATAAAACATTTCCTTACTTTCTGGCACTATAGTATGCTTCTGGCTCATCTTACGTACTCCTATCTTATTCCTAGTTGCTTTTATTGGAAAATGGTATTAGAAACAGAGATGTGGATTTTACATATGTCCATTGTTACTGTTGTTTACTCACTCAGTCGTGACTGACTCTTGCAACCCATGGACTATAGCCCACCAGGCTTCTCTGTCCAGGCAAGAATACGGGACGGGTTGCCATTTCCTACTCCAGGGGATCATTGTGACCCAGGTCTTTTGCATCTTTTGCTTGGCAGGTGGCCACCTGGAATATAGTTAATTCTAGGTGTCCTCAGTTGACAGAGCAAGGAAGTGTGTGTGTGTGTATCTGTATGGAGCTGTCTGTTCTATATTTAAGCTAAGCACATATTTATACTCAAGTATCTGACAATCTGTTGCCACATGAGTCATTCTAGTCTCCTTGCTTGTCTGTAACCTTCCATTCCAGCAGTGACAATCTGGTTCTCGTTATCCATCATTTGAGCTTCCCAGATGGCACAGTGGTAAAAAATCTGCCTGCCAATACTGGAGATGCAAGAGACGCAGGTTCAGTTCCTGAGTCGGGAAGATCCCCTTGAGCAGGAAATAGCAACCCACTCCAGTATTCTTGCCTGGAAAATTCCATGGGGCTGCAAAGAGTCAGACATGACTGAGCATGCGTGTACGCATTCATCATTTGCCTCATTGTTCAATTTCAGTATACATGCATGGTGATTGCAGAGCTGTTAACCTATACCCTTGTGAGAAACAACTTTATCAACTACAGTACAGTGCTTATTTATAGTGGCTTTTCTTTTCACTTAAGCTTAGAGGAACTATTTACTTGGAAAATTACTTAGTTTAGCAACTTCTCCCCCTTACCCTTCAGTGAAGTTATTAATACATTGGTAATGTATTTAGATTCCTTTGTCACATTTGCATGTCTCCTGTCATCTTTCCACCTTCTGAATGATTTTTTAAAAGTTGTAATAAATAAGGTTTGTTCTTAATACTGTAAAGTCCTGTAGCTTTTGACAAATGCATAGTCTCATGAATTCATAATTAGAGTGTCATGCAGAGACGTTTCACTGCCCTAATGGCTGAATAGCTTCACCAATTCAATCCTCATCCTTCCCACATCCAACCCTTAGTAGATACAAATCGCTCTACCATGTCTGTAGTTCTGTCTCTTCCAGAATATTATAGAATTGGAAACATAAGCCTGAAAGACTACTCATTTCTCTTTGTAATAAGCACTTAACTTTCATCAGTGTCTTTATACGATGTGATAGCTCATAAGTTTTTTTAATGCTGAATGGTATTCTACTGTGTGAATGTACCACAATTTGTGTGCATGTACCACAATTTGTGTGCCTATTCACCTCCTGAAACATATCTTTGCTTTCAGTTTTAAGTGATCATGACAAAATCTAATATAAACATTTATGCACAAGTTTTCAAGTCAGTTCAGAAAATACCTAAGAGTGTGATTGCTGGATCATCTGTTATGACAATAACAGCTTTGTAAGAAGTTGCCAGACTATCTTCCAAAGTGGTTGCACTATCTTGCTGTCCCACCAAAAATCAATGGCAGTTCCTGTAGCATGGCGTTCTTGCCAGAAATTGATGTTGTCAGAGCTTTGGATTTTAGCCATCCTAAAAGGTGTTTAGTGGTCTCTTGTTGCTGTTTTAATTTGCATTTCCCTAATGACAAATCACAGTCTTTTCACACATTGATTAGGCAAGGACCCCTTTTTAAGCATCCCCAAACCCCTTACGTGATGTGAACTGGCTTTCCTGTGTCAGGAATCTATTAGTCTTCAGTCTAAACTTCCAGATGTTGAAAGAAAAAGAATTTTAAATTAAAGTTTTCTTCCTTACAATTTCAAAATGGCTTAAAATAGTTCTGACACTTCTATGAAGTGGACAACCAGGAGATGCCAATGTACTTTTAAACAATGAGCTTATTCTTTGCATAATTGTTTAAAATGAAGTTGGTTTGTGTTCCAGATAACAGTATTTTAAAAATTTTAGGTAAAGAATATGACTTTTCAATGAATTTCCCCAAATGTTTTAAAAAAAACTCTGCTTCATCTCTGACTGGCCTTCATCCTCTGATTGAAGTGCACTGGACAATTGCAAGGACCACTTTATAGACTTCCAATGCTTCTGGCTTTAATATTCTGTGCTAGATGCACAGAACCTTTTACAGATGCTAAGCATTCAATCCTGAAGGCTCCACTTCATCATCAGGTAATTAGTATTTTCATTAACTTGCTTATTGTCAAGGAAAATGAGCCTTGATCATCTAATTTTTCCTCAATGAGTTGAATATTGTAATATATCTATAATTAATGTGCTTTATGCCACAAACGTGTAATGGAGTGGAAATCTGAGGCTGCTCCCAGCAGTCACTGTCAGTAAATGTTTGATGAATAAACAGAGACTTTCTAATGGGAAATGGTGGCGACTTTTATAAGCAGACACAATAATGACTTTATTAACATACTTAAGAAGCATTCTGGGAAATAGAATTGAATGCATTATTACTGTAGGCTCCTTTTGTGAAAAGTAAATTTTACTGTCCCCATAACAAATGTTTACTTGTTTGATGCAAGTTGTAGGATCAGTATTTTATGGTGTATTCTATAGTTTAATGCAATGAAGCTTAAATTAGCTACATATTCCTTATGGATTTGAGATTGTGAAAAAAAGTAGCAACAATTCTGTCTGTTAATCATTTGCAAACTCTGGTTTATATAGAAAGGAAACAGTTCACCTATTTCAGGATTTTTAAGAGCCCAAAGACAAATTTCAAGATATTTACACTAGCTAGTAATAAGAAGAAGTAAATATGGGTGTGTTTTAGTTTCATTTATTAAGAGTACAATTTTTTTAAAATTTTATTTTATTTAACTTTACAATATTGTATTGGTTTTGCCATATATCAAAATGAATCTGCCACAGGTATACATGTGTTCCCCATATTTATTTCTTTATTCAGCAGTATTTTCATTTGTATAATAAGTCTTTTTCATAAAGTAGGTATTTTGTTATTGAAGTATAGTTGATTTACAATCCTGTGTTGATTTTTGCTATACATTAAAGTGATTCAGACATATATACACACACACAGGTATATATATAGGGCTTACCTGGTGGCTCCGTGATAAAAAACCCACCTGCCAATGCAGGAGACATGGGTTCAATCCTTGGGTCGGGAAGATCCCTGGAGAAGCAAATAGCAACCCACTCCAATATTCTTGCCTGGGAAATCCTCTGGACAGAGGAGCTTGCCAGCCTGTAGTCCATAGGGTTGTAAGGAGTCAGACATGACTAAACAGCAACAATATTTCTAGCACCTATCATAGTACCTGACACATAATAAGGACTCAGAAACATATCTTTTAAATAAGTATAGTTACTTACATATCAAGTATTGAAATGTAGTCATTCCTCTCATAGACTGGGTATATAAATTACAACAATATCTTATCATCTTCTGGCTACTGCTAAGTATAGTTTTTATGCATATAAAGCGGTTATAATCATATCAACTCTCATTTAATATGTGTGAGAAACTCTAAGAAATTGTGATGTGAGCAAAGGATGCTGAGAGAGGGAAAGAATCATCTCCCTTTTTTAAAAGGCTTATGAACGGCTGGGATTCTTTTCTGAGCAAGGTGGTCTAGGTCACTTCTTCAGCACACTCTCATTCTGAGCTCCACATACTTCCAATGGCCTCCTAGATTCCCACCTGTACACAGGTACATTCTGCAAGCAACCTGAATTCATTGCTCCCAAACCTGATCTTTCTGCTCTCTGTAACACCAAAATTATTCTCTATTCCTTCTGCCCTCTCAGCTCTCAATTCCAGTCCCTTAAAAGGATTCTCCCAGATATCTCCCCACATTGTCCTGTCCTTTCCACCCTGCAGCCAGTGGCTCACATTTCAACCACCTTTAGCAAGAGCTGTTGCCTTGCCTTTCCAAGTGATCTCTTTTGCCTTTGACTGTCCCCACCGATCTTCCTCTGTAGCATCAGAGTTTTCTGAGTATGCCTCTCCCTTACTCAAAATCCTTTTTTGAGAGAATGAGGGATGGCTAGCTATGACTTTCAAGAAAAAGTTTGAATTCCCTAGGATTGCAAATGAGACCTTTCACAATATCATTACAACATATTTTTCTAGCTTCATCACTTGTCTTTCTGGATGCAAACCCTGAACCCCAATCATTTTGAATTTTTCTCTTTGTCACATTATGTGGCCTTTCACTTTCAGGAATCATGAACTATTCCTGCTTAAAATCCTCCAGTAGCATCCCCAAACTGTCTCTAGTGGATCTAGAGACACTTTATTTTTGTTAAGATTATACCCATCAGTGGTAAATAGTCTGTTTCTGGTCTTTTGAAATAAAAGGCTTAAATATGAAATAAAACTGCTTTGTAGTTTCTGAGTACTTAAACTTGATTATAGTTTTTGGGATATGACATAGGAGCATAAAAGGGTGATGGGGTTAGTTAGCAATTGCAAGTATAAAATACTATCCAAATTAATTTCCTTTACTCTGATGCCTTTGAAATAACAGAGCAACACTTTTTAGAGGCTAGGGATTATGTAATATATAAGATTTTGAGTCAGACAATTTAAGTTGGAAATTTCCCTTCCCAATTTTCTGTTTTCTTAATCTCAGTTTTCTTATTTGTGTATATGGATAACAGTAACTAACATGGGTGTTTTTTGAAAGTCAATTTGAGGAATAAAGTGCCTTATAAATAAATTTAATCATGTTACATGTTTGAAGCAACTTTTTTGATATACCTCACTTGTTCTAAATTCCAGACAATAATTCATCTTATTTTTCAAAAGCTTCAGCCTGGATTATGATAGATGTGCCATGGATCAGATGCATGCAATTATGAGATTTTCTGAGTTGCACTGAAAGAAGTTTATAAATGTTGCAAACAACTCAGAAAATCTTGCTGGGTTAGGAGTAAGGTATTTGCATCTTAGATATATATTTTTTCATATTCAGGGAATATGTGTTTACACGTATGCTCATGGGCATAGAATTTGAGAGGAAATACAGAAACTGAAGAGTTTAAAGAGCCCATTCAATATTGATAGCAACACTATTTGCAATAACCAAAACATTGAAGCAACCTAAATGTCCATTGACAGATGAATGGATAGAGAAGATGTAGTACTTATATACAACGGAATATTGCTGCTGCTGCTGCTAAGTTGCGTCAGTCATGTCTTGACTCTGTGCGACCCCATAGACAGAAGCCCACCAGGCTCCTCTGTCCCTGGGATTCTCCAAGCAAGAACACTGGAGTGGGTTGCCATTTCCTTCTCCAACAATGGAATATTACTCAGCCATAAAAAGAATGAAATAATACCATTTGCAGCAACATGGATGGACCTAGAAAATCATATTAGCTAAGTCAGACACAGACAGATATTATGTGATATCACTAATATGTGGAATCCAAAAAAAAGTACACATGGACTTATTGACAAAACAGAAAGAGACTTACAGACGTAGAAAACAAACTTGTTACCAAGATGGGGAGGGACAGAAGGATAAATTAGGAGTATGAGAGTAACAGATATACATGACTATATATAAGATAGATAGAAAAGATTTTATTGTATAGCACAAGGAACTGTATTCAATATCTTATAATAAACTATAAGGGGAAATAATCAAAAAAGAAATAAAGGGCCTATTAGCTTCAGTAGTGATTGGCATATGATAGTTCATTTTAAAATTTTTTACTCTTTCTTTTAAATCATCCATGCAAATTATTATCAAGAATAATTATAAATGTATAAATATTAAATTATAAATGTATAAATATTATGTTATTATTCTTACTCTCACTCACTGTGCTTCCATCAAAAGCTTTCTCAGAATGTTCATTCATACCATGAATATTATATTGGTGGAAAGCTTAAATGTACCCAGGTTAGAGGGTATGAGAATTAAGTAAGTGTCCTAGCAGGCAGTAGGACTTCAGGAACTGTCAGTCCCCACTTTTGTTCTATCCTCAGGACATTTGAAATGTGATCCTTGTTAAAGCCTTAAACCAGAGTGCATACTTAGCTGCTCAGTTGTGTCTGACTCTTTGTGATTCCACGGACTGTAGCTGGCCAGGTTCCTCTGTCTGTGGAATTTTCCAGGCAAAAATATTGGAGTGGATTGCCATTCCCTTATCTAGGGGATCTTTCTGACACAGGGATTGAATTCGGGTCTCCTGCATTGCAGTCAGATTCTTTACCATCTGAGCCACCAGGGAAGCCCTAAGTCAGAGTAATTAAGTTCTAATATTAACTTCTAAGAGGGTGCATGGCTGATGCCTGGTGTGGGTGTGGGATTGAGCTACTGTGAAGTGCCGAGTAGTCATCTGACAGAGGGTTTAGTGAAAGCCACTAATATCCTTCAGTGAGGCCAGAAAATGGATACAGAACATTTCAGCTCTAGGACTTTACAGCTGTGTGGCTTTCAACATGTGGGTTACCTTTTCTGAGTCACTATTTCCTTAAATGAGACAGGATTGATAGGAATATTGTAGTAGCAATAATCCTTGTAAATTGCCTAATACATTTAGCATATATGTATAATAAATTTAATATGCATAACAAATTTAGCATAGTGCCTAATACATTATCACTTCTTAAAAAAATAAAGATAATAATACATTACTCCTCTTCCTCTTTATTCTTTCTTGCTCTTTCCCTTCTTTCTTTCTTCAGCAAGAAAATCATGGCAAGAAGGATCCGCTATTAATTTAACAACATCAAAAAATTTAACTAGAAAACAAAATCAAACAAAGAACACATTTTAAGTGCCTTTAAAAGAAATTAGACATACTGACCAAATAAAGAGATGATGGTACAAATGTCTGTAGACTTTATACTTTTCCATGTGGCTGGAAAGTCACTTTATTGAGTGAGGGTCACCACCATAATGGAATTTTAAGGTGGAAAATAAAAGTTAAAAAGGGAAGGTATTTTTGTATATTTGCCTGCTGGGTGGAGATGTGGTTCTTGCCTTTTGTAATGAGAGCTACATTAGAAAATGCAGTGAATGTGTTCATTAACTCAGTTAGAAAACTATTAGTATTACCCTGCTTAAAATCTTTGCAAATATCCTACTGCTGCTGCTGCTGCTGCTGCTAAGTCGTTTCAGTCGTGTCCGACTCTGTGCGACCCCATAGACAGTAGCCCACTAGGCTCCTCTGTCCCTGGGATTCTCCAGGCAAGAACACTGGAGTGGGTTGCCATTTCCTACTCCATATCCCACTAATCATCCAAAAAAACATTTTACTTTCACATAGTAATAGATTACCATTTCACATAAAGAGATCAGCAATTGTCCTCTTCCCCTGGGACTCAACCCAATTATATATTTCTGAAGTAACAGTAAAAACACTGGAACAGATTAGGCAAAAGTATTAGAGAAGGTAATTTAATGATCTGTGGGTATATATAGAGCCAACCATACTGTCTATAGAAACAGAAAACTCATAGTGATCCTCAGATGACAAAGACTATATGTGACTTACTTCTTTCCTAAATTATTTCTAATAATTGTCCCAGATTTCACAGATTACATTTTTCTATTTCAGTTTTCTGTTTTTAAACAGACTCAGTGACACTGACATAGAATCTTTCAAGAGAATAGTACAGAAGAGAATCACAATTTAAAATGTAAAATTCCTAATAACTTTAAAAAATATCTGAAATAAAAGTATAGGAGATGTGATTCCTCATTTTGCTAGATGAAGACAGAGGGGAGAACAAAGTGGGAAAAATAATCCATGTAAAGACATCTGAGTCCCAAGGCACTGACACTTCCTTAATGGACTACAGTGCACATAAAAATAATTAATCATGGGGAGAAGGCATTGCCAAGGTTAGAACTGAGGTCTCTGGTTTTTAATGGAAATGTTCTGTGTGTGAACTAAAAGAACAACTTCCCTAGCTCAAGCATTAGGGCATCTGTCATACTTAACTCAGATAGTTCAGGAGTTCAGTAAAATATCAGATAGAGTTCAGCACTTTTATTTCTCAGGGTATTAAAACTATATATAATAAGGAAAAAAAGGGGTTGTGATGAAATACCTAACATGGTGGGTGGAACATCAAAGAGGTTAAACTTAACATGTCTGAAATCTCAGGGAAAAAAATTTCCCTTATAATAGCCATTTCATTCTGTAGGATTCTTGTTATTTTATGTGTGCTTCTGAAGACACTGAAGTAATGATAAGCATATAAATACATAAGGCAAAACCTAGGGCTGCCCTGGGGAAGGCAATGGCACCCCACCCCAGTACTCTTGCCTGGAAAATCCCATGGACAGAGGACCCTGGTGGGCCGCTGTCCATGGGGTCGCTAAGAGTCGGACACAACTGAGCGACTTCACTTTCACTTTTCACTTTTATACATTGGAGAAGGAAATGGCAACCCACTCCAGTGTTCTTGCCTGGAGAATCCCAGGGACGGGGGAGCCTGGTGGGCTGCCGTCCATGGGGTCACACAGAGTCGGACACGACTGAAGCGACTTAGCAGCAGCAGCAGCAGCAGGGCTGCCCTAGAAAGAAGTCTTGAAAAGTTACTTCATTGCTTAATTTAATAAACCAGATTAATGTATTCATTATTTCTGGCTCCTGGAGAAAGTGCAGACAGATAAAATTAGGATCTTCAGGGAGCAAACCGATGGTTAAATTGTGTACTGTCTTTCTCTGTGGCTATTTCTGGGAAAACATCTCTTCTTAAGGGCTGGGAGGGAATGGGGTGATGGTTTTCCAGGGGCGGTGCTGGGAGTGGTGTCCCTAGCAAAGTAGAAGGAAGTAGACTCTTGGGAAGAGCACACTCAGAGCTTTGGGGGCCAAATGCACAGATTAAAAGACTGGATGTCCTTGGCCACCTGAAGGACCAAACCCTCTGTCTCCTGATAACAAGCTGAACATTTTCAGTCTCAGCACAAATTCCTGGGAGTAGTTAATGCACTTGTATTTGAAGAATTTTGCTCAATAAGCAGAACCCTTTGCAGAAGTGGTGAAATATTGGGATGCAGGGGTTTAGGGCTGGTGTGGGTTTAGGATCCCTGTTTGAATGGCCAAGAGAGGAGTGTGTGGAAAACACTTAAAACCAGCAGTACAAGAGTGATAACATTTGATGATTAAAAGGCTATTCTAGTTTCTGAATCTACAAACTGGATTTCACACTCCTGCCTCATTTTTAACTTCATGAGCACCCTGTGGTTTGAGGAGGATAACATTGAGACCTACAGGACAATAGTTCTGGACAGGATCACTCTGTCCTCTGCCTAGCCTCCTTCCGCCCCCTGCCCACCACCACCCCCCCAACCCCCCCAAAGCAAAAGGAAGGAGGAGGGAGAAGAATGACTGGGGAGTATCTGGGACCACACTCTAGGGTAAGCTTACTTCCCACAAATTCTGCTTTTTGTGGTTTGAGATTATTGATGATTATCTTGGGAGGGGAAAGTGTTTCTTCTCTGAATCGAAAACACACAGAGAACACCACATGATTCGCAAATACTTTTCTTTGATTTGTTGAAATAGCAAGTCCCAAAGCGCAGCCCTGGGGAAGGTGGGAGGAGGGTGATCAATCTTTTTCATCCAATAAGCGCTTGCGTTACTGGGTGCTGCGACTCACTCTATGACCCGATCTTTTGCTCGGTGGAGATTACATATTAATGTTTTGAGAGAGCTGGAGAGACGTGGTTGAGCGATCTGGGAAGAAACACGAGAGGATTTGCCTGGACTTAAAAAGGTTGGCTCTTTGAAATACTCTGAGTTTTCCAAAGCATCAATTAGCTCATGTAAAAATGCAAATCAAAGAAAAACTTTCTCAATCTTTTAAAATATAAATTCATAACTCATTTTCCTGGCCCATCTTTTAGGTGCCCCCACCCCATTTTCCCCATGAGCATGATGATAAGTTAAATTTTAAGTTTACCTATTATCTTAGGAGCATGGCTGTTGGAAAGAACGAAACACCCTGTGATTTTAAATACACATACGTTAGAAAGCATTCCAGGAGAAGCTAAAGACAGGGTACACAATTATTGAAATTTTATATAGATTTTATTAGTTCAAACAGTAAAATCAGATTTAAGATTCAAATATTATTTCTACCACTGAATAATTTCATGACCTTGAACAAATTGATTTCTCTGAATAGCTTATCCTCGTCTGTAAAGTGAGATGATAATGGAACCTATTTCTTAGTGTTGTTTGGAGAAATAAATAAGATAATAAATTAAAATGCCTGGCATCCTGTCAGGCACCTGGGAACATTTTACAAGATATTAGCTACAGTAAATCCCCAACATACAGACCAGTTCCATTCTGAGAGTGCATTCATGAAATACAGTTTGTTCATAAGTCAAACAAAGTTAGCCTTGGTACCCAATTAACAGGTTTCCCAGGTGGCAGTAGGGGTAAAGAACCCACCTGGCGATGCAGGAGATGTAAGAGACTTGGATTCGATCCCTGGGTTGGGAAGGTGCCCTGGAGAAGGGCATGGCAACCCACTCCAATATTCTTAGAGAATCCCATGGACAGAGGAGCCTGGTGAGCTACAGTCCACAGGGTCACAAAGAGTTGGACACGACTGAAGTGACTTAGCAAGCATGTACCCAACTAACCCAATAGGTTATATAGCACAGAACTATGATAGGTTTAAAATACTTTTCACACAAATAATACATAAAAACAAACAAACAAACAAAAAATAGGGAAAACCTTTTAAATCTTACAGTACCTTGAAAAGTCCAATAGTATAGTATAACAGCTGGCATATAGGGGCTGGCATCGAGTGAACAGGCAAAAAGAGTTACTGACTGGAGGAGATTTGGGGCTTGAAATACAAATACCATACTAATGTACTCTGTAGGGTACTGTGCACTGAAGTACAGAAAAGCACAACCACTTACAGAGGATGGACGCACGTGCCAGTGTGTGTAAGACACAGGAGCTGGGCTTGTGAATGCATGTTCACATCTTCAGAAATTCACAACTTGAAGGTTCCTATGTAACGAACTTACTGCATTTTTATAATTTAATCATTGTCATCATTATTTTTCTTCCCTAGCTCTGTACTTTTATTCTCTAGTCTAGAATTTTTTGTGTTCCTATTTATAAACAGGAATAAATTGAATTGCATTGAGCATAAACGTATCTTCTTGTCTAGTCTTTATCTGCACCATCTGCCATGACCCACGCTGTCTGCTTTGACAAATTTCTGCTCTTTGCAAATTTCTGTCACTTTGCAAATGATTCAAATACACGGAACCCCCCCCCCCCGGAATGTTTGTCACTTACATATACTAACATCTCAATTCAAGCAATTTGCTTGCTTTTTCTTGTGGGCTCAAAATTCTTAATTTTTAAAGTTTTTGTTTCTCCAATGTATCTTTCAATTGAGTTGGTTTTCTATCATAGTTTTATGGGATCTATAATGAATATTTAATTGCTTCCCCCTTCTTTCATCTGAATTCTATTAATTAAGCTTGTATATGTTTCCCTTTTCCCTGGTGTTCCCGAAGCAATCTTTTAACTTGTAGCTGCTTTCCATTAAAAAAAAAACAATCTTCGGTTTCCTCTTCTTCCTCTATCTGCTCTCCCTTGACTGATTTTTCTCTAGGCCCCAAAGTAAAGCACTGAAAAGCCGTTACCTCTTGGCTGTAACCCGCTGGGCCGTGTTGGGGCTCTCCCATCATGACAGAGTGGGTTGCCAGAAACTTGTTCTAACACACCGCCCTGCCTTGTAATCCCTTCCCATGCTGTAAGCAAAGTAAGTACATCCTGTGCCTTCCTTGGGCAGGTAATTACCTCCCCTTGCGTGCCGAGCTTCCTGTAGGACAATCAGACAGCGGTGGCATTTGGAGGCCAGCTGAGGAAGAATGCTTGCTAGCATTGTCCTTCTATGAGGCTATTATGCTGGACTAAGGGATTAGCGGCCCAAGCATCAGCTTTCAAATGCCAGGTTCAAATTCTGACATAGCCATTTCTCTTCATGTAATGTTGGAGGAATACTTGTGTAGCACTCTGTTTGGGGCGGGGTATCTTGCTAAGTGAGAATACTACTGCAGCTCCTTTCAGATGACCCCAGGGCCTGAGAAAACATTGATATTATCGTTGCTTTCTGGATGTAATAGCTGCTTCCTCTCCCCCTCCCTTGAAATAACTTCCACATATTGCAGAACATCATGCTTGGGGAGAAATTCTTTGACTTCTCTTCTGCATTTTTCTTCTGTTGAAAATGGCGATAATGTCATTTTGGCCAATTTCTAGAATGTATTTATGTTTGGCTGTGCTGGTTCTTCTCTGCACTGGCTTTTCTCTAGTTGTGGTATGCAAGGGCTACTCTCTAGTTTGGGTGTGCAGGTCTCTCAGTGCTGTGGCTTCTCTTGTTATGGAGCACAGGCTCCAGGGCACATGGGTCAGCAGCTGTGGCTCCCAGACTCTGGAGCATAGGCTCAATAGTTGTGTCGCAGGGGCTTAGTTGCTCCCGGCCTGTGGGATCTTCCTGGACCAGGGATCAAACCTGCCTCTCCTGTGTTGGCAGGTGGATTCTTTATCACTGAGCCACCAGGGAAGCCTCATTTTTTTTTATTTTTTTGGTCAGTTTCTAAATAGAGCTGGGGATATTTATCCCTTAGATTTTCTAACGTTAGCAAAATATAAAATCAGAAAAATTCTCTGGCCATTATCACTCAGTGCTAACTTCTGTTGCTTTGTGGTGTATCTCTTGTCTTTCACGTGGAAGTAAATGACTTGTATGAGGTCCTACAGGATATAGTTGGGGCTCAAACTTAGCCTGTGTGTGTGGATGCTCAGTTGCTTAGTCATGTCTGACTCTTTGAGACCCCATGGACTGTAGCCTGTCAGGCTCCTCTGTCCATGGGGTTTTCCAGGCAAGAACACTGGACTGGGTTGCCATTAGCAGTCAGTTGAACGTGGAAAACATCTGAGTCAGGAATTCTTCTCCTACCCTGAGCCCTGCCCTTTCTAAAGACTGAAGTTACTTTTATTTGCATTTTAGCCTTTAAGTTAATTAATGGGAATTAATACGTGTGTAAGAACTTCAGAAATTTCCCAAAGGATCATTATAAATTTAGTGTAAAAAGAGCATTGGATATATTTTTTCTAAGATAGGGGTCTCATTAAAATTTTAGGTTATTAATAAAAACATTTTTATCAGGGCAAGTTTAGTGTGAGTGCCAGAATAAAGATATCAGTTAACACATTTCAGTCATATTCAATTGACTCCAACAAGAGAGGCCATTTGACATGTGTGTGTGTGGAGAGTGGGGGGTTGGTAGTGAGAAGTGTTAAAGGCTGCCTGGAAAGTACATATTCATTTTCTTTCATTAGGAAAAAGGTTCCCAATTTAACTGTTTGTATTATCTAAAAATCTAAAACCCTTCTCTGCTATCACAGGATTTAACAGGAGAAAACACATTGAGAGTATAGGAAAACAGAACTGAGTGTCTGCTTATTTGGGAATTTATATCTGTTTATTCCTTTATGATCACCAGCCAGGTAGCCTGATCAATGATAATAGGAGAGCTTTATGAGGAATGGTGCAGGCAACAACTCCATTTCCATGGAGGACAAGTGTACAAAAGTAAATCTTAGTACAAACAGTAAAATGGCTTAACTTATGCTCTTTCTGTCTTTAAATATAGGCTTCAACTGGTTGGGCCTCTACCGGCTTTCCCCTGGCTTAGTATCACCACGTTTAGAGTGAGAAGGTACTTCAGAGGCACCCATCTCTCGCTGCACACAGGTCCTTTTGGTGTACTTCTGAAAGGTCATGCTGGATACGCTGGCAAACCCCAAGAACTAGGGCTTACCTCTTTGCTAGGGAGCAGGTCCTGTTATGAGACTGCAGGGAAGTGGTGTCTCTTGGTTAGAACACACCTCACCTTGGGACGGAATCTCCCTCCCTCAGGATCCGCCTCTGAATCTAGTCCTGTGACTCAGAACACTGGCTCAGGGCCCATCACAGTTAAGACGCAGCACTTTAGAAATACTGGACGAATGAGGCACTCTGTGCTCCAGGGAATCTGGTGGGGACGGGTCTTTAGATAGTTAAATATGTTGAGGAGCTGATTTTATGATCCCAATCCTTACATCTCCTCATATCTAGAAAAGCACTAAATCCCTTCAAGGTGACATCTGATCCTCATGACTAGCAGGAAACCTCTTGTAAAGTAAGCACTTGATTACATTGAACTCCCCTTTCCCCGAAATCTCATATATTGACCTTCCCCGACTGCCTCTTTGGAGCTGTCTCTCAGAGCTATCTGAGGTGCTGCCTCCCAAGCTGCAGTCCTCATTTTTCCCCAAATAAAACTTAACTCACAACTCTCAAAAAAAAAAGAAAATACTGGAGGCGCCTCCTGGCTCTCTCAAACAATTTATCTTCCTGGGTTAAACAGCTCTATTTCGCTAACTAATTTCTTTTTAAAAAATCACATATTCCAACTTTTGGAATTCTGAAAATCCTACAGACTGACAAAACTTTTCTTAAAATATGGTTCCTAGGAATGAGCACTGCAAGCTGTATGAGGTCTATGGGGTTACAGGATAGTGTGAGAACATGTCTGTCTGGAGCCTGTACCCAAACTTTTGCTGCTAAAAGTACGATTGTGAATTCTTCATGAGCAGGAGCTGGCCTTAGTCACAGTAGGCAGAGTATAAATGAATAAAGCTGCATGAATACTTCCTAACAATGACAATGACATAAACCATTGGCCAGTCAGCATGTCCCCTTCCTGTTAGCAGTTAGATGGCTCCCTGGGTCCTAGCAGGGGTTCTGTCTGTCCTTATCAGTTCAAACAGCGTCTTCCCAGCTCCAGCCCTGATGTCATTCCAGCTTCCCGATGACCCTAAGCCCTCTGTCTTCCTGAACTCCAGCTGCTCTTCCTATGTCAAATGCAGACCTGAAAAAGCATATTTTCTATTCATGAAGATTACTGTCAAACGTACTGAAAAGATAGATCCTTACAACTTGTTCATCAACCCATTGGTCTTCCTTTCTCATCACCAGGATTCTGAATCTGATTAACTGTACCATCACATCTGCATGGAAGCCACAGCAGTTTATTTGCCGTTCTAAAAGAAAAACCTTCACCATTTAGGCACCCCTTATGTTCCAACATTTAGTTGCCAGAGCTGAATCTCTTTCAAACCTCTTTCATTACAGTTGGTGTTGGGAATACAGTAAAGATCAAAAAGGAGAAGGCCCTTGTTCTCATAGAGTTTACATTATGAAGGAAAAAAAAAAAAAAACGAAATAAAATAATTACAATTGTGACTTGTTCTATGAAGGAAATAAGCAGAGTGATGAGACAGTTCTAGGTGGAACCTACTTTATATAAAGCAGGTGAGTAAGCCTCTTTTTGAGAAGTGGCTGTAAGATGAAGAAGAATAGCAATGAAGAGAATTTGGGAAGAACATTCCAAGAAGAGGGAACAGTTAAACCCAACAAGCAAGAATGGGGTTAGTGTGTTCGAGGAACTGTTGACGGGCCAGTGAAACTGAAACAGGGTGGACCTTATACAGTTTTTACATGAATAACAATAGGAAGTCACTGAGGAGTTCACATGGTGAAGCAACACAGTCTAGTCTGCATCCCTGGAAGGACCCTCTGCTGTATAATGAATGAACTGTAAAGGGAGGAGACTGGAAGGAGGAATGCCAGTTATGCATCTTCTTATAAAATATAAGTGAAGTAAGAAAGGGCTGGGATCAGTTGGTGGCATTGGAGACAGGAGGATAGATTTAAGATGTGTTTTGATTTATTTGGCTTACAGATTAAATATGAGAGGTGGAGAGGAAGGAGGGGTAAGAGCAACAGCTCAGTTGGTAAAGAATCTGCCTGCAATGCAGGAGACCCTGGTTCTACTCCTGGGTTAGGAAGATCCTCTGAAGAAGGGATAGGCTATGCACTCCAGTATTCTTTGGCTTCCCTTGTGGCTCTGCTGGTGAAGAATCTGCCTGCATTGTGAGAGACCTGAGTTCAATCCCTGGTTTGGGAAGATCCCCTAGAGAAGGGAAACCCACTTCAGTATTCTAGCCTGGAGAATTCCATGGGCTGTATAGTCCATGGGGTTGCAAAGAGTCAGACACAACTGAGCGACTTTCACTTCACTTCACATGAAAGCAGATCCCCCACATTAAAGACATCCCATAGACAGACTCTTTTAAAGAATATGATTTTAAGGGGAATGAGAGATTTTAAAAGATATATAATTCTGACTATGCATGTGAGACTAATTTAAGCAAGAAGGAAATGAGACTGAAGGTCAGGATACCCAGAATAGCTACAATAACTCACTCATGAGCTCAGATTTTTAAATATACCAAATAAGCCAGAAAGAGCTCATGACCGAGAAAAAGTACAAAAAATAGGTACAAACCTGTAAGATTTGAGTCAGAATGGTTGTGGATCAATACAAGATAACATTTTACACACATTCAATATCATCATAAATAACTAGAAAAATTGCGGAGTGAGAAGGTACATGTCTGCTGTTAAATGATGTTATGATGTTAATTGATATCAAAGAAAGAGCCAAAATTTACTTAAATTCAATTTGTTTCTATTTTCTTCATCAAGGAAAATGGTTTCTAAGTGGAAAGGAATAAAATATACTACTGAGAGGTATTTGAAAACTGAAACATGAGAAAATATAGTAAGTTAATGCTTGGAGGATTTATAAGAATTTAAATAGGTTTAATTCTATAATCCCAATATAATTGTATGCAAGGGCGTTGAAGGTTTTTGCACTTTTGACTATGGAGTCATCTATGAAAATCAAATGATTCAATCCAGAGTCCTGGGAGACAGGAATGGTAATAAAGTAGTAAGCAAAATTATAAAATACTGATACATTAAGGCTACATCAAGACATAATGCCAGCATAAGTTATGAAGTAATGTTGTTACATCAAAATATGAAAAGCGTTCATCTGGCCAAGGTCCATTGGCCAGACCTTTGGCAGAGAGGAAAGATGGCCTTCTAGAAAAGATGTGACTTCCTTAAGCAACCACAGAATGGACAGCATTGGCAGCAGAGCTGCACTATTTGGATGGCAGAGTTCTCCATCATAGAGCCCTTGGTGGTCTCATAGCATTGTTGGCCCTTTGGTTATCTGCAGCTGCAATACTAAATGACCAAAATGGTGGGAGCATCTTGCTAACCAGGAGGAGAAAGAATTCCTAGAAGACAGACAGAAACTCTTTTGGAAATTCCCAAAGGAATTTGAAGAGAGTTGGGGGTTTTTAAGAAATTGGTAGGTGCAGAGCCAAGAACATTCTGTTTTGTCATTACTGTTACAGGTCTTCAGTCACATCCATTCTTCTTGGTTTTGCAGAAAAGTCGTTGACTCTTTTGTGGGCGTGTGCTACTGGTAGCTGATCTGTATTAACAGTCAAGGTAATTTTTACATTTTAACAGAACATCCCTATGGGATGTTTTGATCCAAAGGGATGAGCTCTTAATGGTAGACATTTAGACCCTGCAAGAACATGACTTGGCAGAGGACCATCTCCTTGTGCCTCTCAAGTCTCATAACTGGTGTTCCATCTTTGCTTGCCATATATTTTCATAATGTTTATATGGATCTTCCATTGATTTCTCTTTATCAGGGTCTCTGAATTATTTTCTGCCTTCCACAGTGATACATGCCAATTGAAGTAGGTGTGTATAGATGCACTTATAAGATCTGGAGACTCATTCCCCTCATCTTATTTAAGGAGATGTAAAGAACACACTAACTGGATTGACTTCACATTTCAGATGTTTAACAAATGTTATGAGCCAGAGTTGTGTATCTCAAATGTATATTTATACAGTTGAGCACCATAGAATGTGTCTTCAGGGTGCTATTGTAAACAAGCTGTCAAGCCTAACTGGATTATCTTAGGGGAGAAAAAACAACCCTTGTTGCAAATGCCGTTTACAAACCTTGTGAGAAACATTCACTAATCGAATCAATTGAGCGGTTTTAAAAACATGGAGTATGGTGCTATCTGTTCAGAAATCCAAAGCTTAGGTCTTTTTTCTATTTAGCATTTGGGAAAGCTATTTTTAAAGTTAAAAATCAATCAATTAACAAATTGCCTCAAAATGTTACAGTTGTCACTGTGTTTTTTTTTACTTTTTAAAAACCAAACTAAATTGATTCTTAGTGCATATTTGATATTGAGAGTAAATATCAGACTTTGGATAAAGTTAATATATTCAATTTTGATTGTTTTGCTTTTATTAGAGGACATGTGTGTGCTAAGTTACTCAGTCATGTCCAGCTCTTTGTCCATGGACTGTAGCCCGCCAAGTTCCTCTGTCCATGGGATTCTCCAGGCAAGAGTACTGGTGTGGGTTGCCATTTCCTTCTCCAGGGATCTTCCCAACCCAGGGACTGAACCCGCACCTCCTGGGACTCCTGCATTGCAGGTGGATTCTTTACCACTGGGCCACCAGGGAAGCTCTTATTAGAGGATAAGAAGTCTTAAACAAATATCCCAAATTTCTGTGATTAAATCTACTTTTCATCTTAAACATAAAGCACTAGAATTCCTAAAGTAAAATTTTGCTTATTATATTTAGTGTTAAGCTTCTTTGTAAGAATTAATGGAGTTGAGGATTAACTTTGGAGCAGGGAAGATTATAGCCAAGGGTAACAGGGAAAGCCTTCCTGGAGGAAGGGGCATTTGAACTAAGCCTTGGAAAATAAAAAGGATGACTATAGACAGACTCAAATATAAAGAAATTCAGGAAGGAGGGTAAAATAGGGAAAAATCTAGGCATGTCAATAAAATAATGGCTAGTGTGATGTAGAATAAAGTATATGTATGTAAGTTGTAGATCTCACGAAGGAACTCATTGGCTTTTCCTCCCACAGCAATTCAGGAAAGAAAATGTGGTTGAGGCAATGTATCCCCTTATATCATGATTTGTTTGTTTTGCATCTGTTTATGGAGCACTTCCTACAAGCCAGATCCTGCTGTGGGCAATGAGAGTGTTAAGGAGGGAATGTGTGAAAGAAAGGATGAGAGGCCTTGGATAGAGTACAAAGCATAAGGTAAGCAGGGGAAGATGAAGTCCTGAAACATTCAGAGAAAAATCATCATATGCACTTGAGAAAAGTGCCTTCCACTAAAGCCTAAGGAGTTAAAGCAAGTCTAAACAGGAAAAAAAAAAAAAAAAAAAGCCTATAGTATTGACTTCCATTCATTAATTCAACAAGTTTTTATGGAACCCCCTACTTTGGGCAAAGTGCTGTGCATTCAGGGGAAGCGATTCTGGGCTTCCTTGAGGGACATGTTGCAGAAGAGCACAACCTGGCTGGAATGGTCAGAGCTTGGGGAACCAAAGGCAGGTGGCCTCTCTCAATGGGGCAGGAAGCTCTCTGGGCTCCCGTGGAGCTCAGGTCATCTTTATGGACATCAGCTATCTTTGAACTACAGATTTGCAGAAGGGCCAACTATTAATAGACAGGAGAAAGCAGAGTTTACTGTAAGAGGCTGACAAATATAGATCTCAAATATCATTATCCTACTAATTTCTCCCCTGGCCACAAAAGCTTTGTTGGCCTTTGCGCTTCTTTGCTCTTGTTCTTTTCACTAGGGCACTGAACAAAAGTGGCTGGTACAGAGCATACTGTGGGTCTGTCTGCAAACAAAGGCAGGGCACAAAATAAAAACAGGTTCTGTTATTTTAGACCCAGTTTCTTCTTTTCATTTACATAGTGTCTGACTTTTAAAGGACCAAATATTTCTTCTCCATCCTTTCCTCCTCCCCATCCCTCCGAGCAGCCTACAGCACATGAACTTATATTTATTTTCATGCATGATTTACAAGCTTTCTCTTTGGGAATTTTGAAGCTAAGTCCTTCACTAACAGAGGATCCTGAAGTCATGTCAGGGAAAGATCTACTTATGTTTAATGGAGCAATAAACTGGTTATAGAGTCTCCTTAGAACTTTTTTTAAAAGACTGCTGTAGGCACTAGTTTGAATGGCTTCCAAATTCTGAGCAAGTCTTTTTCAGTCTTAAATATTAATAATTAGAGAGCTGACACATATTTGTGATTATCCCAGTGATAGATCCCCTCCAGAAACAGGGCAAAAGACTCTCAAAATATGGTCCACATTGTAGTTCTTTACATACGTAAAGGCTAAAATAAATAGTTCAGACTTCATGGAGTTTCAACTACAACTTGAAAAAAATACTTGTGTGATTCTTTGCCTCCGCTTGTGATATTCTTTGCCTCTGCTTGTGATAAAGTTTAGATGTATTTCAGATATATTATTCAAGGGAAATATGGAGTTTATTACCTATGACTGTAGAAACGCAGCATTGTAGATTTTTAAGTAAATGATAAATATCAGTTTATTGTTTCCAGTGTAGTGTTGAACAGCTGATCTAGAGGAAGGCATGGTGGAATTATGGCTTGGGGCTTGAAAATATTTCTTGCCCTGTGGAACTATTTTCTATTGTCTCACCTTTGCCCTCTACTTTGTTACAAAATATCCCATTTTGTTTTCCTCCCAGACTTCCTTGCCTGTAGGTATCTTAGAACATTATGGTAGTATAATACTTCCATGGTTTGTACTTTTTTCATTTAACTCTTTAGAATTTAATAATATTAAATAATAATAATAAGACACTATTATAAAATATAAAATATTTATATTATATATATTTATATATGTTTATATATTATATATTTAATATTTTACATATATAATAATATTTTTAGAATAAAAATGCTAGTAGAATTTTATGACTATTTTTTGTCTTTAATTAGGTAAATCTTTTGTCTTTATCCATTTATATAATATTGAAGGACTTAACTTGAAGCTTTGCTTTCTTAATAATACATTGTTAAGCTACAAGATGTAATTCATATTTGAAGGATGAGAATACCTCTACCAGAAACCAATGAGAAATTAAATAAATCAGTAATCTGCTATTGGTGATGATTTGAAGACTATTACACATTTGTTATATTTGTTATTTGTTAGTATAATGTAGACTTTTGAGTTATTAGATATGTCTGTGAAAATATTGGCTGAATATGAAAACTGTGTAAAAATCCAAGAAGATAATATGACATATAAACCTTATTTATTGAGAGGCACTAAATATTTCTGAAGAAATGCTGTTTGAATAATAATCTATCCTGTTCATCACATGCCGACAAGATGCCAGGAATTGAGAGGAATGCTGGGTATACCATGGTGAACAAAATAAAATCTCTGGACATAAGGGCTTGACATCCAGTGGGGAATAAGTCATTGTGGTAGGGTGGCATACATTTATGATGGAAAACCACAGGGAGACACATGTGAGTTAGAGAGTAATTCAGTTGTAGGGAACAGCAACGAACTCCTAAATGAAGAAGTGTTAAATCTGACATAGTAGGAATAATTCTAAGATGACCTCCAGGGAATTCATGGCTTTTTATAATCCCTTCTCCTTGAGTGAGATCAAGACCTGTAACTTACTTCTATCCATAGAATATGGCAAGAGTGATAGGCTATTACTCCTGTGGTTATATTACATTATATGGCAAAGGTGGAAGGATTTTAGATATGTAATTAAGGCTCCTAATCTGTTAACTTTCAGTTAACTAAAGGGGAGATTCTCTTGCATGCACGGACCTGATAAGGCAAGCTCTTTACAGGAGACTAGAAGTCAGAGAGATTTGTCTCCTGGCTTTGAGGAAATAGGCTGCCATGGTGAGAGAGGGTCTGTGAGTGGGCCATATGGCAAAGAATCCTGGGGACCTCTGGAAGCTAAGAGAGGCTCCTGGCAGACAGTTAACAGGAAAGCAGGAACCTCGGTCCTCTAACCACAAGGAATTGAATTCTTCCAACAACCAAGTGAGCTTTGAAGAAGACTTGGAGTTCCAGAAAAGAATGGAGGTTGTAGGCTGGTGAAACCCTGAGCAGAGGACCAACTGGACTGAACTGAGGCTCCTGATCCATAGGAACGGTGGGAATGGTAAATGTATGCTTTAGACTAGGGGTCCCCAATCTCTGCAATCTAATGCCTGATGATCTGAAATGAAGCTAATGTAATAATAATAGAAATAAAGTGCACAATAAATGTAATGAGCCTGAACCATTCACACAAACCAGTCTCCCCTCTCCCATTTCCATGGAACAATTTTCTTCCATGAAACCTGTCCCTTATGCCCAAAAGGTTGGGAACTGTTATTTTAGACTGCTAACTAAACTTGTGATAATTTGTTAAGCAGCAAGAGAAAGTTAATACCACTGAAATGTGAAGAGTGGTACTTAAATGGGGAAAGAATGTTCTGGGATTTTAGTAGAGTGGCTAAAATCACACTCTGTAGTCAAGATGGCACCCCACTCCAGTACTCTTGCCTGGAAAATCCCACGGATGGAGGAGCCTGGTGGGCTGCAGTCCGTGGGGTGGCTAAGAGTCAAACATGACTGAGCGACTTCACTTTCTCTTTTCACTTTCATGCATTGGAGAAGGAAATGGCAACCCACTCCAGTGTTCTTGCCTGGAGAATCCCAGGGACAGGGAAGCCTGGTGGGCTGCCATCTCCGGGGTCACACAGAGTCGGACACGACTGAAGTGACTTAGCATTAGCATTAGCATTAGTCAAGATTAACTTGACTTCTCCTTTAGTCAGCTGCCTCTGAGCAGGTTACATAACCTCTCATTTTTCCTAATCTGTATATGGACACTGTCATTATCATAGCCATCACCATCCTCCTTATCACTATCATTATTATATCACCACCGTCATCATCACCACTACCCATCACCTTTGTTTTCTTCATTTGCATCACTGTCAGCATACTTCCTTCATAGTGCTATTGAGAGGATTACATGAACTAAGCTGTTTGATTATTTTAAATAGGAGAGTAGCATGAACAGAGCCAGGATTCTAACTTAATCTCTCTAACCCTGATTCCTGATATTTGCTAGAATGCTCATCTCAACTGTAATTTATTTTTCATTGTTTATTGTTATGAGCTCAGGCTTAGCAATATGACAGAGCTGAGTTGAAAATCCAGCTTCACTCTGAGCAAGAAATGAAAGTTTTAAGGCTCAGATTCTTCACAAATGGAAATGAGATAATCGTACTAACCTTATAAAGGACTGTGAAGATTAAATGAGATAATGTATATAAAATATGTAGCAAAATACACATTTAAAAATGTCTTCAATTATTTAAGAAATGTTCATATATATTATTATTTGCAGCGTCATCATTGTATACTTGTCACACAAATAGTTATATCTACACATGAAAGCTTCTGTGCATAATAAATAGATTGGAGAATAAAATTATAATCTCTCTAAAGATCATTGAAACTAAGACATATTTTACTCGGCCTGGAATACTTTAGGTCTCCAATCATTGTTTCTTATTTTAAAAAGTTCTTCACCATAATTATTTCCTATGTGTCTGAATATAGCTGAGCAGACTGATCTATATCCCTCAGGTCCTTCTTCTTTGATTGTGTAATTATTTGTTCTTTGATTTTCCAGGGCTGAATCATTGGTTTCTATTTTTATAGCTCTTTTTTTTTTTTTTCCAGAAGAGCTTGCCTTGCTCTGTGAACAGGTCCTGGTGAAGTTTAGTTAGCTGAAAGCAAGCTTTATTACCATATTTTTCTATACTTAGCTATTGCCACTGCTAGTCCAGAACAAACCGAAAACTGAAAATGCTGGAAGTTATGATGAGGAATGGGGAAGATTCATTTTATTTTCTCATTTTGCTTCCATAATCCTTCCCGTGCTGCTCTGTTTGTTTTATTGGCACTTCTGCTTCCTCTTTCTTTCTGTCTCACTGGTACAGACTGTGCTTATTGTTGTCTTACAAATTATCCTTCCATTTGGCACTTGCTGTTGCTAATTGCCTACTAACTTTCTCCCCATTCGAGTAATGAGTGGCAATTTTGCATCCACCTCCATGCAGATATTATGGCTTCTTATCATTATTACACTGTATCTATTTCTTTCTCATACTCTATTTGACTTTTATGTATATAAAGCCTTTTTTACATGAAGGAAACAGAAGCCATTGATATTCATAATTATTCTATCTTTTCAAGAGCAAGGCAAAAAAATATATCCAGTGCATTCCATACAGCAATTTAGATTAGGGAACTGAATTATAGTTACTAACATTTTCAATAAAGTTTGAAAATTGTGCAATTGTACAAACTTATCACAGCTTCTTTATCACTTGTGTCAGGGCAGAGAACTGAAGTCTGTTTGCTTTAGAAGAACCATTGAGATTCCTGAGTTCCTGCAGTGGGCTGACAATTGAGTTGAGACCTCTTTATTGGTCATCCAATGGCATATTTTAAACTCTCCATAGCTGTGCCCACTGAAAATTGGATAGTACTTCCTTTACTGCATAGTTTGGACCACTGAGAACCACAAGACAAAGCAATAGAGGGCAGTGTTCTGCTATAGGAAGATTACAGAAAACATGATAAAGTTATCAGAGTATGGCTTATTTCAAGAGGCATTTCCACCCACATCCACCAGGTTTTGGACAGGAGATTCCTTAGGCATCCTCCAAAAGCTAGCTGATCATTCCTGTCAACACCACTGACAATGCCTGAACTGATAGGCTCTCCCTCTTCTCTTAGCTCCAGGCTCATCCCTTTCTGATCCACCCTTCATACTGCTACCAGAAGTTTCTATTTTAAATAGAAATCTTTGTCACCCCACCCATGGGTGACAAAATCCTTTCCATCTCCAACTCTAAATAGGAGATTATGGTTAAGAGCAAAGGCTATAGAGCTGGGAAAACACCATGGGGTAAACTCAGAATATTCTATTTGAGCCTCAGTTTCCTTCCCTAAAATGGTTACTGCATAAGGTTTCTGTAAAGATTAGAGATAATATGAGAGCACAGTGGAACTCCTTGCACAATGTGAGCATTCAAGAAATTCTAGCTCTTAGCTATTCTTTTTTCTTAGGTATGATTGATTTCAAGTCAGTATTCCTTTCAGAAAAGAGGAAAGCATCTAGAGATACATGTAATTTGGTCTCTTCCTCCAATCCATCAAAACTTATTGTAATTCAATTGTAAAGCAACTGTAATTCAGTGCTCTGTATTTTCATGTGCCAGGTTATTTTATATTCAAGTGATCATGACTATTAGAAGAATATTCCATTTTTAGAATCAGATTTCAGGGGGTTGACAGAAATGTCAACATAACATGGCCAAAAAGAAATACGTAAACAATCAGATCAAAGAGACTCAGCCAGAAGAGAATCACATTCAGAGCAAGAGAGAAAAAAAAATGTTCAGAGGAAAATTAAAGAAGCTGACAACAAATTAAATATCAGTGAGAACATTTTTATCTGGTGCAAGATGCTTTGTGAGTTCTGATTCTTCTTTTGAAAATTCTTTCTCATATTAGTCTCTTTGTGTTTGCTGCCCTTGTGCCTGGGGTGCAGCCAGAGTCTAGTCATAATAGACTTCTGGGTCTATTTGCACATTTCACTTTTCACATCCCCTAGCTGGTCTTTCTCTCATGGCCCTGTCTTAAGGAGCAGCCGTCTAAAGACAGCTACCTGTCTTTCCTGCCTTACTTTACATTATTTTCTGCACTTTTCACTACTGTGAAATATTCACGTTCTCTCTGCCTCCCCGCCTAAAGTGTACACTGCCCGCGGGCAGGGTTCTATAGGCTGACTGCTTGTGTCCTCTCAAAATTTGTGCACTGAAACCTAAGCCCAAATGTGATGATGTTTGGAGATGGCACTGTGGGAGGCTTATTAGGTCATAAGGATGGAACCCTCAGGAATGGGATTAGTGCCCTTATAAAGGAGACTCCTAGAGAGTTCTCTTATTCTGCTGCCATGTGAGGACACAAACAGAAGACAGCTGCCTGTGAAACAAGAAGTGGACCCTCACCAGACACCAAATCTGCTGGTACCCTGATCTTAGACTTCCCAGTCTCCAGAATTGTTAGAAATTAATATTCCTTGTTTACAAGCCACCAGACTATGGTATTCTGTTACAGCAGCTTGAAGGGAGTGAGACACACAAGCTGTGTTATTCAGAGTTATATCCGTGGTACCTGGACTAGGGGGCTTCTCTGGTGGCCCAGATGGTAAAAAAATCTGCCTGCAATGTAGGAGACCCTGGTTCAATACTTGTGTTGGAGAAGACTCTTGAGAATTGCTTGGACAATGAGGAGATCCAACCAGTCAATCCTAGAGAAAATCAACCCTGAATATTCATTGGAAGGATTGATGCTGAAGCTGAAGTTCCAGTACTGTGGCCACCTAATGTGAAGGGCCAACTTAATTGGAAAAGACCCTGATGCTGGGAAATATTGAGGGCAGGAGGAGAAGGGGGCCACGGAGGATGAGATGGTTGGATGGCATCACTGACTCAATGGACATGAGTTTGAGCAAACTCTGGGAGACAGTGAAGGACAGAGAAGCCTGGTAATCCACGGGGTTGTAGGGAGTCAGACATGACTGAGTGACTGAGCAACAACAACTTGGAATAGAGCTGGATACCATAGTGGGTATTCAGATATTTGTAGGATGAGTAGATGGATAGTAGGTTTAATGTTCATATTCCCAAGAAGAAAATGTGTTAAAGGTTTTCTCCTGCTTTGTTAATGGTCAATCCAATTTCTCATAGATTGAGCCTTCTTCCTAAATAACTCTTAAGTAAGGAAAAATTGCTTGGGTACTTATTTTCTCTGCAGGAAGTGTATGATATTTGTTTAGTGCAATTATTGGCATGTAATGTTTGCTTGTTGTTTAGTTGCTAAGTTGTATCTGACTCTTTGTGACCCCCATGGACACAAAGGAGGCTGCCAGGCTCCACTGTCCATGGGTTTATCCTGGCAAGAATACTAAAGTGGGTTGCCATTTCCCCCTCCAGGGTATCTTCCTGATCCAGGAATTGAACCCGGATTTCCTGCATCTCCTGCATTGCAGGCAGATTCTTTACTGCTGAGCCACCAGAGAAGCCTGTGATGTTTATTAAGTTCTACTAATAATTAGTATAAGTATGATAGATTAAAAATGAAATTTCTACTCAAGAATATAAGCCTGTATTACAACATCGTGAGTGTACTGCTCACAAAGGAGTGTCTAATCATTACCTTTCTGTCACACTTGGAAGCCCACACTGGAATTTATCAGCGTGAACCACAGGAGGTGAATACTGAGGATGCTGTTATCAGCTCGGATAGGAGCTGCCCTGAGTAACAGCACCAGCAGAGCCTCACAGCCACCATGCCCAAGGTCCTTTCATGCTCTGAAATGTGAACCACTTCTTACCTATGTTTCTCCCTTACCCACATCATACGGTTCCCAGCAGTGTTCGGAAAGAAGCATGAAGATGCAGGAGACCTGGGTTCCTGACCTAGTCCTGCCACTGCTGCTGCTGCTGCTACTAAGTCGCTTCAGTCATGTCCGAGTCTGTGAGACCCCATAGATGGCAGCCCCCCAGGCTCCCCTGTCCCTGGGATTCTCCAGGCAAGAACACTGGAGTGGGTTGCCATTTCCTTCTCCAATGCATGAAAGTGAAAAGTGAAAGTGAAGTCGCTCAGTCATGTCTGACTCTTAGCGACCCCATGGACTGCAGCCTACCAGGCTCCTCCGTCCATGGGATTTTCCAGGCAAGAGTACTGGAGTGGGGTGCTGTTGCCTTCTCCGAGTCCTGCCACTATGGACTCTTAATTAAACACCACTTAATCTTCTGGAACCTCGATTTCCTCATCTATAAATGGGGATAATGCTAACTCTCCTACAGAAGCTCAGACAAACGTAACGAAAAGGAAAACAAATGGGGGCATAAACGTAAGCACAAGACTTTTTAAAAAGCAACATTTAACAGTGTATAAGCCCCTCTCTTGCATCACTAATGGAGACGAAGAATGAAAAAAAAAAAACAAAACCCAAAAACCAAAACACCTCTACCGTGATTTCAAAAGGCAGTCTGAACTACGTCAAGGACATTCAGGAATCATATCCTGTGTTAAATATTAGCTCTACTGGCAGAGTCTTTAAACTGTCATTTGATACCTACTTTAAAAGTATAAATATAAATGACAGATTAGAAAAAAAGAATGGGACCAAGAAAAGTAACAAAAGAAAAGAGACTCTGTGAATACATACATGTCTCAGTTTGGGTGTACATTAGCTAAAAAATCACCCAAAAGCATTCCTGTTTGTGAAATGTATTATCCTTTTTTCTTTTTCTATCTCCTCTCTCTTCTTGATTTCTCTACAGATTTTCTAAACTTTGCAGGGGCTCTTTTTGCATATCAAACTTAAGTCAACTGCAAACACAAGCACAAACAACCCTAAAATGCTAAAACATTTTGTTCAGTGAAGGATAAAGTATATGACTTACACATTATTATTATTATTTTTTGCAAAAAGCTCTCATGTAAATATATAGGTTTATATGAGCTTAAATAGTCTCAGGCCAGGATGCAAAGAAAGGAAATATATACACATCTATGAAAGCAATGCTCATGACTGCCTGGTTTTAGCAGAAAATTGCACACCCTCACTTAAAGGGCAAAGAAGAAACCATAAGTCTATTTTAGTGACTCCGTTTGGAAATGGTGCACTTATTCTTTTTATTATATTTTTAAATAAATACATATGGGACCTGTCACATGTCAACAGTGGCTCAGAAAAGAGTCCGAATTAGTCACACAGGCACACAGGGCTTGGAAACAATGAGCGGTCTCTGGAAGACCCTTGAATACAAGCCTATTTGCCTCTTAATCCAAATGAATAATTAATGATAATTATCATGCTGCAGTTATTATCTGTGATAATAATATATCCGTAAGGTGAATAAATTCAATCTGCTACTATGCAGAAATGGCAACTCATAATATTCTTAAGAAATACAGATATAATTATCAGTATTAATGGTCAAGGAAAAAAAAGATTTTTGTATAAGGAACTACAGCAAAAGGTCTAAAGGAAGGTGGAAATGAATCCTTCGGATAATATTTCTTCTACCACCATCATCACTCTGGGCCTGCTGTGGTGATGTTGGGGTTCTTACTTTTGTGGGTAGGTTCCATTTAAGTAAAAGCTTTACTATGCACTCATGCGCTGCAATCTGCCCATAACATTTCCATTATCGCCTTTTAGAAAATGACTCCAGTTAAGTTTAAGATCCTGTAAAAGAGCATGTGAAGCCTGTTAGGACAGGTGGGGGTGGTTGGGGCACCAACTTGACAGTTAAACACTTAAAGGGAAAGAAAGTGAAAAGCCAAACCAGACAAAATGTGAAATGTTGGTTATTTGACTAGGGGTGGAGATGGGATACTGCTGATTAATGGCAGCTGTAGGTAGTGGTTGTTCTTTTTGAAACACTCTAATGGGCTTCCCTTGGAGAAGGCAATGGCACCCCACTCCAATACTCTTGCCTGGAAAATCCCATGGACGGAGGAGCCTGGTGGGCTGCAGTCCATGGAGTCGCTAAGAGTTGGAGACAACTGAGCGACTTCACTTTCTCTTTTCACTTTCATGCAGTGGAGCAGGAAATGGCAACCCACTCCAGTGTTCTTGCCTGGTGAATCCCAGGGATGGGGGAGCCTGGTGGGCTGCTGTCTATGGGATCACACAGAGTCAGACACGACTGAATCGACTTAGCAGCAGCAGCAACAATGGGCTCCCCTGATAGTTCAAGTGGTAAAGAATCCGCCTGCAATGCGGGACACCTGGGTTCGGGAAGATCCCCTGGAGAAGGGGGTTTCCCGGGGCTCAGCGGAAGTCCGCCGCGGGCCCTGGAGCGCCTCACTCCAGTATTCTGGCCTGGAGAATTTCATGGACTGTATAGTCCATGGGGTCACAAAGAATGGGACACAACTGAGTGACTTTCACTTTCACTTTTATTGGCTGAGAGTCAACCAGTGAAATAGACCTGCTCCTTTCTTTCACTGTAGCATGTGATCTATGCCTTTCTTCCACTTATCTTCATCATGGGAAGGCAAGCTGCTTGACTGGCGTTCTGTACTTGTCTGTGTGTATGTGTGTGCATGCCCACGGATATACATGTACTCACACACGCATCCTTTTTGCAAAAGTCAGGACTATTGAGGTACAATTTACATAAAGTAAAAATTACATTTTAAATTTTAGAATTTCTTAAGTTTTAGGAAAAGCATGAGAGTCATGCAACTTCTGTCGCAATTTAGATACAGAATCTTTTTGTCACCCCTAAAGCCTCTTCAAGAGGCTATATAATCAGTTCTCTTCCTCATGCTGTTTCTAGGAACCACCAGATCTGTTTTCTCTCCCTTTTTCAGAATGTGATATAAATTAAATCATATGTAGATTTTTTTTTGTATCTGACTTTTTTCACTTAGCATATTACTTCTAAAATTCATCCAAGTCAATATGCATGTATTAATAGTTTTCTCCTTCATTTTCTGAGTAAAATCCCATTGTATGGTTGTATCATGATTTATTTATCCATTTACCAGTCCATGGATGTTTGTGTTTTATCTAGTTTGTAACAATTATGAATAAGGCCTCTATAGAAAGTAGCCTAAGGTTTTCATGTGCAGGTACTTTTTCATTTCTCTTGGGCAAATACCTAGAAATGGGACTGATAGCTCAAATAGCAAATGTGTGTTTGACTTTATGACTGCCAAATTATTTTCCAAACTGGTTGAAGCATTTTAAATTCCAGTAACAGAAAATGAGTGTTCCAGTTACTCTTCATCCTCACCAACACTTGGTATTGTCAGTTCAAGAACTGTTGCCATTCTGGTTAATTTGTAGCAATATCACATTATAGTTTTAATTTATATTTCTCTAGTGACTCACGATGTTGAGTATTTTCCCTATGTGTATCTACCACCTATAAATCTTCTTTGGTAAATTGTTTGTTCAAGTATTTTCTCCATTAAAAAATGAGCTGTAGGTCTTCTAATTGAGTTGTGAATGTTTTTTAATTTTTTTTGGAGTGAAGTCTTTTATCAGATATAGGTTTTGCAAATACTTTCCCCCAGTTTGGGGCTATGTTATCATTTTGTAAACAACGTCTTTCAAATAGCAAAAGTTCTTAATTTCTTGAGCCTGTCTGAATTTAGTAAGCAAAACAAAAGAGCAATTGTGCATGTTTAGATAGCTCTGTCTTCCCAAATGAATCACTGATACTTACTGAGCACTAACAACACGTCAGGCTCTAGGTTAAACCTATCAAAGGTAAACATAGAACAGATCACTTAGGAGGTAAGGAAACTTAAGATCCATTATCAAAGGCAGTTTAACATTTTAAGAAAACTTGTATTATGTACTCTACTTTTTTAAGCAACCATGAAGTGTCCTTTCATACCCACTTAAGAAAACAACATTAGCAAAAGTGATTCAGTGACTTGTATAATTTAGTTAAATGCCATACCACACTATGTTATTTTGTATTTATATACACAGGTATAGACAAATATTCTTTACCTATGAAATATATCTAAAGGCATAGACTTCCCTTGGTAGCTCAGATGGTAAAGAATCTGCCTGCAATGCAGGAGACTGAGGTTCAGTCCCTGGGTTGGGAAGATCCCCTGCAGAAGGGAATGGCAACGCACTTCATTATTCTTGCCTGGAGAATCCCATGGACAGACCATGGGGTTGCAAAGAGTCAGACATGACGGAGCAACTAAAACTTTCACTTTTTCTTTTCATATATAATTAAGAAAGTGGGGTTTTCCTTTGATAAAATATTAATATAAATTTATCTAACGTCTATCACTTTTAAACTTTTATACCCTTAAAGTTTATAAGCATAAAATGTTAACACTACCAGTTGTGTGTGTGTGTCTAGTCGCTCAGTCGTGTCCAACTCTCTGTGACCTCATGGACTGTAGCCCACCCGGCTCCTCTGTCCATGGGAGTTTTTAGGCAAGAATACTGGAGTGCATCATTATTTCCTTCTCTAGGGGATCTTCCCAACCCAGGGATCAAACCTGCATCTCCTGTTTCTCCTACATTGCAGGTAGATTCTTTACCTGATGAGCCATCAGGGAAGACAGTTACTTAGCATGTTTAATATGCTGGCATTAGGAGAAGTAAACTTTTATTTGACATTGGTGAAAGAAGTGCAAAGTATCAGAAGAATATAAAACAGTTATTTTTAAACAGTGCTTAACAGCCAAATTGAAAAAAAAAACAAACACATTTTTCAAGAGTAACATTCACAAGGAATTACTGCAAAACTTTCAGGAAGTTTATACTCCAAGGCTTCAGATTTTCATGTAAAATATTCCATGTACTTCCTCATTACTGATTAGTTAAGCAGATGGGAAAATTATTAAGCCACTATTTGCAACAATATTTAAAAGTCTCTCTTTTTCTCTTTTGTACTATTCCTAAAGTTCTCCTGTTCATCTGGTCTTTCTTGGAGTAGTTTTCTCAGGGGTTCTAAGGTTATCTGGTTTCTGCCTTCTAAGAATGAAAGTTTATCTTTGTAAAATCAGATTTTTTTAATCAGATAAAGAAGATTTTTATCTTTTTTTAAAAAGACTTTTCACATAATAATTTTGTTTAAAAGTATAAGTATTAAGAAATTTAGGAACATCAAATACTAATTCGTTGTCACATTGAAAAGAAAAAAATACACAGCATCTTTTAGAGATATCCTGGTGAACTCCTTATGTTCTGGTTTCACTTCTTTTGAGGAAAAAAAATCCCACAGTAGGAATGCTTGTTAGATGTTGAAGAGGGAATAGCAGGGTTACAGGAGTTCATTTTCTTAAGACCTTTGCCCTTAACAATGAGAAAAAAAAAAAAAAAGATTCAAAAATATCTACAGGAAAGATTCCAGGTGGCATAAAGTTATATTACATTTTTCCCAGCACTTCCTTGTTTGTGCCATTATGAAATTATTTCACTAAAGTGACCCAGCAGGCTTGAAAGAAAGAGAAACATGGAATTAGAACACTGAAAATCTGACTGATTTTCTTTAAATTAACTGTACATATGTTTTGTAGTTCAAGACAAACTTTAACCTCATATCGAGCCTAACAAAATTAAAAATTTATTTTAGAATTGTTGATAAAATTTCAATATTGTGGTGGGTTTCAATTGAAGAGTCCCCAAAGCTAAGATAAGGTATTGAGTAGCTGATATTTAAATATCAGCTGTACAGGATAAAAGTTCCTTTTCTCTAAATTGGTTGAATAAGTGATAAATCAGTATAGAATCACAGATAATCAAGAACTGACTGAACTAGAGAACTTAAACATCTTACCTATTCATTTCTTATGTACAGAGAAATGAAAAATTATCTTATTTTGAAAGATCTTTGAAATTGAGTCCTTAATCCAGTTCATTGTTTGAATCAATTATTCAATAAAACAGAAAACCAGAAAATGTGTGAGTCCAATGCCTTATACATGGCTTTGATGCCATTCTTCCATGGCCACTGTACTCTGTGTGAGAGCCCTTTACATACTGAAGACAATAATTAAACCTCCCTGCGTGCTTTAATCATCTTGGTGCCAGTATTTTGAACCTGCTCTGAATTCTCCATTTCTGACCCTTATATTACAGTCTGTGTATGTTAAGGAAATCTGACTAGAACTGATTAATATGGAGAAAGTGGTGCTTTTGTGCATTCAAATATTCAAACTGTTTTGTAAACACTGCAGTGTCACATTATTAACTTACTCCTGGATTATTATTTACTGTGAGCTTCTGATCGTTTCTTTCCTGCTATCACTTAGTAATCTTTTTCCAGCTTGTATTTTTGCAGCTTGAAATTCCTTATCAGTTTCTCTCCCGTTCTTCACTCAGAAGTGGGATCCTATCTTTCAGTGTGGTGGAAGATGCTATAACCTGAATGTTTTCACAATTTCCCCCAAAGTCACATGTTGGGATCCTAACACCCAATGTGATAGTATTAGGAGGTGGAGACTTTGGGAAGTAAGTAGCTCATGAGGAGGAAGGAGCCTCCTAAACGGACTAGTGAGCGTTCCTATAGAAGAGATCTCTAACCATGCTCATTAGCCCCTTCCATCACAAGACGATAGACAGGAAGTCTGCAGCTCAGAAGACCCCACTCTCACTAGACTGTACTGATACCCTGATCTTGGACTTTCAGCTTCCAGAATTGTGAAAAATTCTTTATTGTAGTTTCCAGATCACCTAATCTGGGGTACTCTGTTGGCAGTCCAAACGGACTAAGGCAGAGGACTTGGTGGGTTGGCAGAATTTGTTATTCTGTGTAATCTTTCTGTTATTTGAAAATACAGCATGGGAATGAAACAATTAAAAAGATTTGAAGCATTCTAGAAACCACTGGAGAAGGCAATGGCACCCCACTCCAGTACTCTTGCCTGGAAAATCCCATGGACGGAGGAGCCTGGTAGGCTGCAGTCCATGGGGTCGCGAAGAGTCGGACACGACTGAGCGACTTCACCTTCATTTTTCACTTTCATGCATTGGAGAAGGAAATGGCAACCCACTCCAGTGTTCTTGCCTGGAGAATCCCAGGGATGGGGGAGCCTGGTGGGTTGCCATCTATGGGGTCACACAGAGTCAGACATGACTGAAGTGACTTAGCAGCAGCAGCACAAACCACTGAGAGGCATTGAGAATGGTGAGAAGGGACCAGTGCTGCAGATAGCAGTCCAGACTGTCCATAGACAGTCAGCAAATACAGGTAGAAGGATGAAGGAATTTGAGGTTCTGGATGCTTATGTCAGAGATTTAAGGCAGATAAATTACGTGGTTCACTGTTTCAATTGCTTCTTTCTACTCTTCAGTTCAATTCAGTCACTCAGTCGTGTCCGACTCTTTGCGACCCCATGAATCGCAGCACACCAGGCCTCCCTGTCCATCACCAACTCCCAGAGTTCACTCAGACTTACGTCCATCGAGTCAGTGATGCCATCCAGCCATCTCATCCTCTGTCGTCCCCTTCTTCTCCTACCCCCAATCCCTCCCAACATCAGAGTCTTTTCCAGTGAGTCAACTCTTTGCATGAGGCGGCCAAAGTACTTGAGTTTCAGCTTTAGCATCATTCCTTCCTACTCTTGACACTTTCTAAATTATAATTCCTATGATTATAAAGTATTATAACTTAAGGTCCAGACAGTGATCTGCAATGAATACATGCACCAAGTAAATATTGAGAATAAATGACATTAATGATATTTAAAAAATTATCAGGGAAAATATATGCTATCCCCTAAATATAAATGGTCTGTTGGTCTGAGAAATGGAGTCTTTTGAAAATTTGCAAAAATATTTTCTGTGAGGTTAAAGCAGTAATTATGTCATACCCAAGAGTTTTCATAAACTGTCTCTTCATAACCAGATACCAAGGGTGCTGCCTGACATGTGTAGAGGTGAAACTGTGTTGATAACTGTGATGACAACCTAGGGTTTTATGCTTTGAGGTAATGGATTTACCCTGATCTGTGTGTGTGCTAAGTTCCTCCAGCCATGTCTGACTCTCTGCGACCCCATGGACTGTGGACTGCCAGACTCCTCTGTCCATGAGATTCTCCATGCCAGAGTACTGAAGTGGGTTGCCATTTCCTTCTCCATATCCTGGTCTACTCATGTCCTAATAAGTGGAGCAATTGCAGATGTGAAACAAGTTAAATGCATGTGAATGAAATTTAGAAATTTGGGAAATCTTTTTCATTTCAAATTCTACAAAATCCTTTCCCACTTGAAACTCCTTTCTGAAGACCTCTGGGTTTATCACCTAATAGAGCACATTAAAAATAGGCAAATATACCCCATGCAAAGCAAATAATTGCCACATGTTTTGATAAAAGGAGATGGTCTGATGTAGCACATACTCTAAGGGCCATGCCATGTTTTCATGTGTAGCGGCCTAGAGCAAGATGACCGAATTTTGATTTTCACCACGGTTGTCCTGAATCAAAACTGTGTGATAACTGAATTTGTATTTAGCCCTTTCCATCCTCCTTTCCTGACTCCCTTCCTTTCATCTGCTCAGCCTTGTGGTCCTCAGTTACTCAGTATTCTCAGCCTATCTTCTGATAAAGCATCACCATCCAGTCTGCCCTCCCTCCCAGGGCCCTGTAGGCCCCCCTTTTCCCTCTGTGCCATCTGAAAGATCTTCCCTGTGTCCCATTCTCAGTATTCTTATATGGTGGGCACTAACATAATTTTGTAAAAATGTGAACTGTCAAATTCTTCACCTGCAGTGCTTCGTATTGTGGGAGTCTGGATAGTCTTGTACTATGGATGGAGGAGATCTCTTGGGATTAGAGAATGATCTGACTTTTTATGTTTGTTGTGCCTGTGAATCCAAATACTTCTTTAACACATCTGTGTAACACAGAAATATGACTAGGAAGAAAGCAGGAAGGGCAGTTCAGACCTTGATGCTCCTTCCCTCAAATGGTGCTTTTCAAACACATGTGCAGAGTAATTAATAGTCATTGATTTGGGCTTTCCAGGTGGCTCAGTGGGTTAAGAATCTGCCTGCAATGCAGGATACAGGAGATGCAGATTCGTGGCCTGGGTCAGGAAGATACCCTGGAGGAGGACACGGCAATGCACTGCAGTATTCTTGCCTGGGGAATCCTGTGAAGAGAGGATCCTGGAGGGCTACAGTCCACAGGGTCTCAAAGAGCTGGACAGGACTGATCGACTGAGCACAGCACGGCACATTCATTGATATGGTGGTTTTTATTATCATGATTAAAAGACTGTAGAGAAAGCAGAGTGATAGAGAATGAAGTCAACAGGCTGTAGAGGGTCGGTGCTCTTGGTTCCTCAACCAGCAGGGGGTCCCACTCCTGTCCTCATCCTGAGGCTGGCGTCAGAATCTGAAAGCCAGTTCTAGACTAACCATGTGTCCACACAACTGAATAGAACTTGAGTTATTTTGGGAACCCACTGTGACTTCTAGAATATTCAAGTCTTTTGTCACGGCCTTTGTCAGTTTGGGGGGGGATATTCACTAACTAGAAAAGGTTACCAGTAAGTATCAGCCTTAAAGGCTACCATTTCTCCTCTCCTAAGAAGAGTTTAGGGGAGAATGGATTCATGTATATGTTTGGCCAAGTCCCTTCATTGTCCACCTGAAACTATCACAGCATTGTTAATTGGCTGTACTCCAGTATAAAATAAAAAGTTTAAAATAATAAAAAAAAAAGGTCACCTTTGTATAAACTTGTATTGGTAGAATTTGATCTCTACTGACAGATAAAAGACATTTTTTAAGTGTTCTCATGTTGCTGAGAAACTATTAATTTGGAAAGGAAGACAGGGTCTCTGGATAACTCTGGATCTGGATATTCATTAACACATTTTAACTGGGCACCTGTTGAGTTAATGTCCTAGAGACAGAAGTGAGCAAGAGACGCACAGACATTTAAGAAGCTTACACTCCAGAGGCACAAAAGTTCTTTGTAAAATTTAAACACTATACAAATTAGTTATTGGTTATAATTTACTATAAATACTCATCCAATAAATATTTAATAAGCACCTGCTATTTTCCAAGCACTGGGGATACTGGAAAATATAAAGTTGCATGGAATATAGTCTCTATACTTAAGGAGTTTGTAGTACAGAATAGACAGTTATTTTAAAAAGTAGCCAGAGTGTCAGGAATTAAACTCTTGAAGGTACAAAGTGCTTCAGGTTCAGCTACCCCATGAACTGTAGCCCACCATGCTCCTCTGTCCATGGAATTCTCCAGGCAAGAACACTAGTGTGGGTAGTCATTCCCTTCTCTAGGTGATATTCCCAACCAAGGGATGAACACAGGTCTTCTACACTGCAGGTGGATTATTTACCTTCTGAGCCATCAGGGAAGCCAGGCATTGAGAAGGACTGCTGCTAAGTCGCTTCAGTCGTGTCCGACTCTGTGTGACCCCACAGACGGCAGCCCCCCAGGCTCCCCCGTCCCTGGGATTCTCCAGGCAAGAACACTGGAGTGGGTTGCCATTTTACCTTCTGAGCCATCAGGGAAGCCAGGCATTGAGAAGGACTGCTGCTAAGCTGCTGCTAAGTAGCTTCAGTCGTGTTTGACTCTGTGTGACCCCACAGACGGCAGCCCCCCAGGCTCCCCCGTCCCTGGGATTCTCCAGGCAAGAACACTGGAGTGGGTTGCCATTTTACCTTCTGAGCCATCAGGGAAGCCAGGCATTGAGAAGGACACTCACTGCTAAATATTCGTGAGGGGGTAGTTAGGCCTCTGGTATTGGATTTGGATGTAAAGGATGAAAGAGAATCTGTAAGGTGGAAAGCTGCCTGAGAAGATGGTACATGTAGAAATCTAACGGCAGGGAAATCCAAGGTTAGAGGAAATTTCCAAGGTCTGGAATGCTGTGAATTTGATCATGTACGAGGGCAGATGAGAATAGCTTTGCACATGAGACTCACCTAATGATGTAATTCTCTTCCAATTAACTCAGCAGGCCAGTTCTCTTCCTTTATATCGGGGCTGATTCTGGTCGTAAATCCTTGGCCTTTACTAGTGACTTGCTTACTCTGCTTTCTAGAATATCAACAATATTGTTCTATTTGCATAAAATGTCTCTCTTTCAAAATGTGTCAACAGATCAAATGTAGTACAGCAGTAATGTATTATAAATAATGTACAATAAAGTAAGCAAAATAGAAAATATTTATATTAATGTAATGTGAAATTATCTCTTTAGAAGATAGATGTTATCAACTAGTAAAGTTCTCAAAATGCCCAAGGTACGTAAGTACTTGTATGCCCTTGTGTGTGTGCAAAGTTGCTTCAGTCATGTCCTACTCTTTGTGACCTTATAGACCATAGCCCACCAGGCTCCTCTGTCCATAGGATTCTCCTGGCAAGAATACTGGAGAGTGTTGCCATGCCCTTCTCCAGGGGATCTTTTTGACCCAGAGATCGAACCTGCGTCTCTCTCTTAAGTATCCTGCATTGGCAGGCAGGTTCTTTACCACTAGCCCTACCTGGGAAGCCCTGTATACCCTTAAATAAAGCAATTTTATTTCTATATTGTCTTTTTAAAACATGGATTCTTTAATCTCAGCTATATTCCTTTCCTACACTCTTATTCCTTGGAGGTCTTGATATAAAAGTCTAAAGACACATTTTGCTCAGAGAAGTGAAAAAAATCCCATGCCTTGGCACATTGACACTCTACCCAGCAAATTATGATGAGCTGGTGAATGTGAATTCAAGTTATTACAGAGAAGTGTCTGCAGAGATTTGCAGTATATTTTGATGGCCCTGAATGTCACACTTCCTTCCCTTTAGAAAAAAATAATCCTGTCACTCAACACCTACAAAACTTGGGTCTTTAACATTCTGTGATCTTGTGACTTTGTACTTGGAACAATTGGAGTTTTCCATTTATTCTCTTAAGCTAGAGTCTTTCCCCTACATTTCTTCCAACTCAAAATCTACAAATCTTTGTCATTGATATTCTTTCTCTGTAATCCTTTTCCACCTCGTCATCAGGACCCGTTCATTCCAAGACTTTTTAACATACAATTTGCCCCATAAGATCTCCTAATTTCTCTTCATCCATATTTTTCCATTCATTTCCCTTTCTGTCTCATGGTTTCATAGACCCTGAACTCCTCTGCTTTCTCATCACCCACTAATTAGCATGTCTCCATGGTAACAGACAGTTGCAGAGCCAGGAATCATTCTCTGTACCAGCTACTGCTGAGTAACCTCTGGGCCTAGCAAGGAGGGGCCTTGACCTGATTAAGATAGGAAGACTTTTCTCTTCTTGGCAGGAGAGGATCCATACATTTCAGAGAAGGCCCTGTTTCCTAGGGGAAAGAATAAGTCAATTTGGTTGAAACAGGAGTGCACACTCAGACTCAGGCATGCAAAATCAAAGTATGAAATAAACTAAGAAAATATTAAAGAAAATGTAGGAAAAATATCTAATGCCGATGCTCTGCTCGTGGTTTGTAAAGATTAGCAGTGCTTTGATCTGGAAGCTGCTAGAAAGCAACTGGTAGCAAATATTTGGTAGCATTTTCCTTCTAATTTTATGTACAGTTCAATAAGTGTATGCCATAGGATGGAGTCTGAGTCAGAAGGCACCGCTCCTCCCAGCTTTAAGAAGTCTATTTATCATTATTTTAAAATTTTACTATTTTAAGCTATTTATAAACTCACAATCATATATTTTCTAAGCAACTGTAATGGCATTAGTTATTGTAGATGTTTATAGTTGCAGTTTTTTGGGGGAGTAAATGATATACATTGCATGTAAACCTACCTTTCCTATATATTTTCCCATGGCTAATATCTAGGAAAGATATTAGTCATAACTTACTGAGCACCTATTATGAATTTAACACTTTATGCAGTGATTTGCATATATTTCAAGGTCTCCCGTGTTGAAAGTTTCAGTAGCTGAGAGGATCAAGATTCAGTGCAACAGATGGTTTCACTGGATAACAGGAAATGAAGTGTTTTATCAACATATGGAAGCCAGAAGAGTAGGAATTTATCACTTGAAAACATGCTACTCAGGATGTAAGCTGGTGTAAGCTGGTGTATGCTGGCTGGAGACATTTTGACCCCTGACCTATAAATGTAGGCATGACATTGTGATTTTGGAACTCCGCTCTCGATGGTGAGTGGGGATGGGGAATTTGTATTTGCTTTAAGGGTGCTCATCTTTCATCCTCTTCTTTCCTCAGTGTTTATAATGAAAAACACTTTATTTCAAATTTGAATGAGACACTACCAATTTGTACAGTGCAATTCATCAACCAAAGGTCAAGTTACCTCTCAAATTTGATCAAAACCCTGGAGACTATCCTCTTCATTCAAGCTATGAACAAATGTCTGACATCTAAGAGGGAAAGATACATTTATTGATTGACTTCTATATGCCAGTTATAGAGCAAAGTGCTTCCATATGCATTTGGTGGTGGCTATGAAGGTACTCCTTTCTGATTTTTTTTTTTTTTTTTTTAGCAAAGAGTATAATTATCTAGCTCCAGTTGCTGGGCTCTGAAATCCATCACTAAGTCTGAATGGAGGCCTAAAGGGCTCTGGTCAGCAATTCTAATTGTGTGTGTGTGTGTGTGTGTGTGTGTGTGTGTGTGTGTGTGTGTAGGGGTGGGGGTTTCCCATGCCACAAAACAATTGTCAAAGACCAGCTGGGTGTCTCATAATTCAACTCAGTTCTGACATTTGGACAATTAGACACTCCAGTCTACTTGGAGATAGTGTCAGATCCCATAGATTGAGGGTATAGCCCTTCAGAACTGTTTTCAGATGCCAGTCGAAAGCCCAAGTTGTTAACCTTACTGTGGCCAACTGGCTATAAATCAGAAGTTCCAATGACTCTCTCCTTGTGTCAGATTAATTTAGTAGAATGGCTCAGAGATCTCAGAGATACATTTTACTTACTAGATTATCCATTATTGGTTTATCATAAAAGGTTGAAACTCAAAAACAGGCAGATGGAAAAGATGCACAGGGCAAATATGGGGAAAGAGTGTGGCGCTTCCATGCCTTCTCCCAGTGCACCACTCTCCTGGCACCTGCATGTGTTCACCAGCTCAGAAAATCTTTGAATCCTTACCTACTGGGGTTTTTTTATGGAGGCTTCATCACATGGGCACAGTTGATTAAATCATCAGCCATTGGCAATTGATCTCGATTTCCAGCCCCTTTCGCCTCCTGGGTGTTGTTGTTGTCTAGTCCCTAAGTCTGAGGGACTTAGTTGGCAAAGAATGCAACTCTTTGCTACCCCATGGACTGTAATCTGCCAGGCTCCTCTGTCCATTTCCCAGGCAAGAATGCTGCTGTGTGTTGCCATTTCCTTTTCTAAGAGGTCTTCCAGAACTAGGGATTGGACCCTCATCTCCTGCATTGGTGGATTCTTAACCACTGTAGAATTGAAATTTCCAATGCTCTAAATTGACGTTTCCAACCCTGTAATCACAAGGTTGCTTCCCACGTGATGCAGTGGTAAAGAATCTGCCTGCCAATGCAGGAGACACAAAAGATACAAGTTTAATCCCTAGATTGAGAAGATCCCTTAGAATAGGAAATGGCAACCTGATCCAGTATTCTTGCCTGGAAAATTCCACAAACAGAGGAGCCTGAAGGGAACAGTCCATGGAGCTGCAAAAGTTTTGGATATAATTTGAGCGACTAAACAACAACAGCAAATCACAAGGTTGGTTTGAAGGATTGATGGGATTGGTCACCCCATCCTTAGGTGACGTAGGGGCATTGCAAATATAACCTCATCAATGTAACAAAAGACACCTTTAGGCTCTCATCTTAGAAAATTCCAAGGCTTTTAGGAGCTCTGCATCCTATGAAGGAGATTCTGGCAGCCCAATCCAGTATTCTTGCCTGGAGAATCTCATGGACAGAGGAGCCTGGCAGGCTATAGTCTATGCAGGTCACAAAGAGTCAGACATAACTGAAGGGACATGAACACACATGTCAGTAATGATACAAGGACAAAGTACATATTTCTTTTCATAAGTCACAATATCACAAGGCTACACTTCCATGGGCTGCTCCCAGTCAATGGCTGAGAGAAGCAGGGATGCCACAGCAGATGTGTATCTGAAAGAAGGAGTGTTCTCTGAGGAGCCTCTGAATCTTGAGTGCTCTCCACTGGCCTTGCTGAGCTTTCTACTTTCTTAGATCTACAATCCGGATGCTTCCACCCAATCTTCCTTTTCTTGCCTCTCTTCTCAAATGCCAGAAAGCATTGTGGTCTGAAGGCTCTTCTTACCTCCTCCTGTTTCCTCTTCAAGTTACCCCTAGATGTTTCCCTTCATGAACTTTCTTGATGCCTGCTTCTTGGAGGATCTGCATTAGTCTTCACAATCTTATGCGCTACATATGATGGTAAGAAATAGAGCCTCAAGCCATTGTCAAAAAGTCTACAAATAATAAATGCTGGAGAGGGTATGGAGAAAAGGGAACCCTGCTATCCTGTTGGTGGGAATGTAAGTTGAAGTAGCCATTATGAAGAACAGTATGGATATTCCTTAAAAAATTAAAAAGCAGATTTGCCCCAAGAGCTTGCAATCCAACTTCTGGGCACATATTTGGAGAAAACTCTAATAGAAAAGGTATATGCACTCTGATGTTTATAGACAGCACTATTTACAATAGCCAGTAGCCAAGACATGGAAGCAACCTAGATGTCCATCACTAAATGAATGGATAAAGAAGATAGGTGTGTGTGTGTATACACATATATATGTATATATGTATATGTATATGTATACATATCATGGAGACTTCCCTGGTGGATCAGATGGTAAAGCATCTGCCTACAGTGTGGAAGACCTGGGTTCAATCCCTGGGTCAGAAAGATCTGGAGAAGGGAATGACAACCCACTCTAGTATTCTTGCCTGGAAAATCCCATGGATGGAGGAGCCTGGTAGGCTATAGTCCATGGTGTCGCAAAGAGTTGGACACGCCTGAGTGACTTCACTTCATTATACATATCATATGCCAATATACACACATTGGAATGTTACTCAACCATTAAAAAATGAAATAATGTCATTTGCAGCAACATGGACTGTTATTGTTCAGTCACTCAGTTGTGTCTGACACTTTGCAACCCCAGGCTTCCCAGTCCTTCACTATCTCCCAGAGTTTGCTCAAACTCATGTCCATTGAGTTGATGATGGACCTAGAGATGATTATACTAAGTGAAGTAAATCAAACCAACAAAAACAAATACCATATAATATCACTTATTTGTGGAGCCTAAAAAAATGATACAAATGAACTTATTTACAAAACAAAAACAGATTCACAGACATAGAAAACAAGTTTATGGTTGACATAGGAGAAGGGGGAGGGAGGGATAAATTAGGAGTTTGGGATTAGCACATACAAACTAGTATATATACAAAATAAATAAGAACCTACTGTGTGTCACAGGGAAAACTATATTCAATGTCTTGTAGTAAATTATAATGGAAAAGAATCTGGAGAAGATTCTGCACATACATATAAAACGGAATCCCTTTGCTGTACAGCAGAAACAAATACAGCATTGTAAATTGACTACACTTCAATCCAAAGAAAATAGAAAGGAAACAGAGCCTCAGTGAGCTTGAAGTACTGATACACAGGCCACCCAACTAATAACTGCAGGCTTCAAACCCGGCTCTGCATGGAAACCGTCTGCTCCCATGACTGCTGACTCTTCTCATGGCACCACGTTGCCTGGTATCTCTTATTGTCCCGACCACCACTTTATGTGCTACTTTGCCTGTTGACAAGTCCTGTGGTAAAAATGGGGACAGGTAAAAATTATCAGAAAGATCCCTGACAAAGGGAAAAACAGTATGGAAGACAACTTGCTAATATACAACATTCACTATTTTTCCATGGTAACTTAGACTCTAAGCTTTCTCATATGTGTCATTGACAGGGAGCTGTCTGGTTACATGAATATGTTGTTTTTCTTTTCCTTCCCCTCTAACACCCCTTTTTAGGTGAATCAGAGCTGCAGCTACTGAATCTGATTTTCAGAGATAACATGTGAATTTGTGACATTCCCTGTGGAGCTTGAGGTCTAGGAACCCACGAAGAGATCACAATGAAACAAGAGCATTACGTTTTCAAGTGCTAGAGTGATTATGTCTGAACTTCATATCATTATTTAAGAGACAGCTTTTTCATTTGGAGCAGGCAGTGGTGTGAGTCACTTTTCCAAAGGTGAGACAGCCTTCCTCACCTGTAAAGCCTGAGTACAGAGTAGGGCTACAGGCTGCATGTTTTACCTCTGAGGCCAGCAGCCAAAGCGAAGGCAGCCAGCCTCAGGGAAGCAGCTGTAACTGATTCCAGTGAACAAACGGAGAACCCAGTGGGGAAGTGAAGAAAACAAAGGGAGACTTTTATTATTTTGTTACTCCAGCCCTTTTCATTCAGGCCAAAGAACAAGTTATTGCAGTTCATTTTTAAACCTGGCGAAGGTTCAAGAAAACCGGTAGCCTGAGGACCTGCACTGAATGGCTTCTTAAAAGATGCTGGGTCTGTGGTCTTTGGTGCCAGGAGAACACTGACTCATCTATCTCCCTCTCTACTTTGTGGGGCATCCTTTCTATGATTAAGGAATCTTTATCCTTCTCGGTGGTGCTAGTGGTGAAGAACCCATCTGCCAAAGCAGGAGACGAAAGAGACGCAGGTTCGATCTCTAAGTCAAGAAGATCCACTGCAGGATGGCATGGCAACCCACTCCAGTATTCTTGCCTGGAGAATCCATGAACAGAGGAGCCTGGTGGGCTACAGTCCATACGGTCACAAAGAATCGGAACACTTAGCACTTACTCATCCTTCCTGGATCTGTGCCCCTGACCTTGAGGATGAGACAAGAAGATGTACAGACTTCTGCTGCTGATCCATTCTCTCTGTTTCTCAGGACTCCAAACAAGGGCAGGCACCTTGGGGATCGTCTGATCCATTTTCACAGGTAAGTCTCATATAGAATCTTAGCTCTGAGATGGAGGCCCTCACTAGTGGTATGACTCTGCCTCAACATTTCTTTTAACCCCATAGCAACTGCTTACCTCTCCAGCCTTGTCTCTCATAGCCTCTTCACATCAAAATACAGTGCCTTCTGTTCTAGAACCTTCCATGCTTCCTTATACCACATGCCTTTGCTTGTACCCGCTGCCCCTCACTAACTCCATAGTTAGTGGTGTGCCCACTAACAACGTTCACTCTTTTTCCATCCTAATTTAGACTTTAAGCTTTCTCATATGTGTCGATGACAGGGACCTGTCAGGGTAGACAGACAGCTTTGGTGATTTGGTGCATGTCTAATTCCATTGAGACTTCAGTCAAATGGAACGTCCTCAGTGAAGCCTTCCCTGACTTCTCTAAACTCTATTGATTACTCCATTCTCTGCATATTTCAGTAATTGTTGAGCTGAAATTAATTTTGCCTCTCTGAACATACAGATTCAAATTCAACAAACTTTCTACTAAGTGCCTGGTGCTGGAATGATCACTTTCATATATAGAATTTCTTGAATTTTCATTTGGCAAAAAGACTAGAGAAGATGATTCTTTCTGATTGAGATGGCCTAGCATGACATTCTGAAATTACCAAACTCTTGACTCTAAATATGCAGAGATTGAGCATAGAAGTGAAGAGCGTTTTTAGTCACTGCCCAATATAGGAACAAAACAACACCAACAAAATCCTTGCTTTTTAAGGTCTCCAATTTCCTCAGAACTTTTTGGAAAATGTTCTGGAAAACTGTTCTGGCTTTCCTGTTGGCTCAGCTGATGAAGAATCTGCCTGCAGTGTGGGAGACCTGTGTTCGATCTCTGGGTTGGGAAGATCCCCTGGAGAAAGGAAATGCTACCTACTCCAGTATTCTAGCCTAGAGAATTCCATGGACTGTATAGTCCATGGGGTTGCAAAGAGTCAGACAGAACTGAGGGACTTTCACTGTCACGAAAACTGAGAACTCCTCTTCCAGTGATGCTCTGCCACTCCAGGACACATGTTAATAAACGGTTTCATAGTTCTCTTTGGAACTGACATTATCATTTCTGAACCATGAGATCTCAGTCACTCCTTGCAAGGTTGTAGACAGCCAACATATCTGCGTAAGGCAAGAAGAACCAGATTTCATGTTTAAATAAATTTTGATCCACTTCTACTCTGCTCCAAGCCAAGGAGAGTAGGTGTTCAGCTCTACGAAGCAATCAATAATTGCTTAAAAACAGCTTCTTTTTTTCACTAATATAACTCTCAAACAATATCTTTGAAATTGACAACTCTGCTTTTAATTAACAACATAGACCACAGGCTGGTAAACTACAACTTATGAGCCAAACCCATCCTGCTGCTTGTTTTTGTAAATTATGTTTTATTGAAACACAGCCCTCACATTTATTTACATATTGTCCTTGACTGCTTTCCCATTATAATGTCAGAATTGAATAGTAGCAAGGGAAGCCATATAGCCCACAAAGACTGAAATATTTACCACCTGGTCCTTGTAAAAAAAAAAGTTAACTGACCCTTGAGATAGCAGTCTGAGGTTTTGCTGGAAATCATAAATGCAGCCTCTCCAATATCCTGTTCTTATTAAAAGCGCAATTGTGAGAGTATATTTTTCTTGGAGTTTAGTATCAGAAAAGTTATGCTTCTTCCTGAGCTACTAGTAAGTTCCTATTCTTCTGGACACTTTGCAACTTATAATGGATTGTGCTTCTCTTTCAGCTTTGCGTACCTGAACATCCTGAACCAAATGGCTGTAGGTGACACCCACTTCTAGTTCCAACTACTTTCTCTGATATCCTAGCTATTTACTTCAGCCTGATGGCCTTCTATGTATATACTTTTTATAGAAAGGTTAGGTATAAATAAAAGCATAAATAATATGTTTTCTTTGCACTTCTGTAGCCAGTTATCTAGAATTAGCTATTTGCATATCTTCCTCTGCCTCCTAGTTTAAAATTTCTTTAGAGAGTTGTGTGATAAGATGCTTTACACATAGAACCTGCTCAAGAAATGCTTGAGATTTTTTGTTTGCTTGGATTTTATTTGTTTATCTGGTAGCAAGTTAGTTTTAGATCAACACATTTTCAACTTACACTAATTGGCTGCTATCAGCAGAAACAAATTTTTTCAAGATGACTAAAGTTGATTCCTTTAACTTAGTTTTCATGCTTTTACTAATACTAGCAGAGCAGATCAGATCAGTTGCTCAGTCGTGTCGGACTCTGAGACCCCATGAACCGCAGCACGCCAGGCCTCCCTGTCCATCACCAGCTCCCGGAGGTCACTCAGACTCACGTCCATCGAGTCAGTGATGCCATCCAGCCATCTCATCCTCTGTCGTCCCCTTCTCCTCCTGCCCTCAATCCCTCCCAGCATCAGAGTCTTCTCCAATGAGTCAACTCTTCGCATGAGGTGGCCAAAATACTGGAGTTTCAGCTTTAGTATCATTCCTTCTAAAGAAATTCCAGGATTGATCTCCTTCAGAATGGACTGGTTGGATCTTCTTGCAGTCCAAGGGACTCTCAAGAGTCTTCTCCAACACCACAGTTCAAAAGCATCAATTCTTCGGCGCTCAGCCTTCTTCACAGTCCAGCTCTCACATCCATACATGACCACAGGAATGTGATGACAATTGTTATGGTTTATTTACCCAGTGCTTTATGTACACTTTTGGGCCTGTTCCTCATGGGCAGTATATGGTAGCCTTGATATTCCCATTTCATGAGATCGTGTCGAGACTCAGAGAGATGACAGACCTTGCTAAGAGGGAATGTTCAGAGTCTTGGTCCCCAGTACCTTTGGGAGCCTGGCAGGTGATGATGGTCAGTGAAGCAGACGGGTGTCATGCAGTGTGGAGTCCTGGGAGTCAGGGAACACACGCTTTATCTAAAGGGGCAGCCACTATTCTACCCCATACATCCACTGCCACATTATGTCAGCTCACTATTGCTTGAATTTCCCATTTTTCACCAATTAGAAATGTTTCACAAACCAGACCTTTAATAAAATGTTTTAATTTTAGAATGCTATAAAGTGAAAGTGAAGTCTCTCAGTCGTGTCTGACTCTTTGCGACCCCATGGACTATAGCCTACCAGGCTCCTCTGTCCATGGGACTTTCCAGGCAAGAGTAGTGGAGTGGGTTGCCATTTCCTTTTCCAGGGGATCTTCCCGACCCAGGGATCAAACCCTGGTCTCCTGCATTCCAGGCAGATGCTTTAACCTCTGAGCCATCAGGGAAGCCCAGAATGCTATAAAGGCATAATGAAATATGCTATGAGTCAGTTTAGGCACCTGGGCAACCAGTCCTTGAACTCTGAGTTCAGACCACAGCAGGTGAGGTGAACTGGTTGAGTCTGAATCCTAACTCTACCACATTCTGTGTTATTTTGAGTGATGTCAACTATGCAAAGCTCAGGATTTGTCACCAGGTCTTTATAGCTACAAAGCAGCATCCCTTTCTCCCAGTGTAGTCCTTTCTCATAATTCAGTGTTTGGTTTTGTTCCTAACTCCAGTTTTCCAGTTTATCAACTAGAAGCAGACCAACAAATTTATGAGCCATATAAGCTTTTTATTTTGCCGATAAACTATAACTAATTGAACAAATTATTTCTTTTGATTTTGCTCCAAAAGTCTTTTTTAAAATTCTCTCTATTCCCTCTAAATTAAAAAAGCTAAATATCTTTTATAAATGCACATACAGTCTCTCATTGATTTCAGTGGGAGTCAAGAACCCAGCGATGGAATCTAGTTTGAAGAATTTTAATTTTCTGTGTATTTATAGCTGCTCTCGTCCTTCGTCTTCCGGTGAAAGTGAAGTCGCACAGTCAGTCCGCTCTCAGTGACCCCGGACTGCAGCCTACCGGCTCCTCCATCATATTTTCCAGGCAAGAGTACTGGAGTGGGGTGCCATTGCCTTCTCCGGTATTTATAGCAGGAGATAATAAAAAATGAAGTGTTTTCTTGGAGTATACCAGCATTTAAGTATTCTTGCTGGCAGGGTTGGTATAGCATTATGACTGAATTTTAGAAAAAAAGAGTTCTGTGTTTCACTAGTAGACCTGAAATTACTTTCTTGTAAATGAGCAAACATAGCTTTTGCCATCAGTGATAACAAGTGACATTGAGTAGGAGGAAGGGTTTCACTGGGGAGAAAAAGGATAGCCAAATATACAGTTGTTGTTTTCATTTAGTCACTAAGTTGTGTCCGACTCTTTTGTGACCCCATGGACTGTAGCCCACTGGGCTTCTCTGCCCATGGTGTTCTCCAGGCAAGAATACTGGAGTGGATTGACATTTGCTTCTCTAGGGAGTCTTGCCTACCGAGGGATCAAGCCCCCATCTCCTGCATTGGCAGGCAAGTTTTTTACCTGTATAGCTGATAAGTAGCTCTTTGCCCCTATTTTTTCATCTGACTGATAGCTTTATTAAGAGAAATGTTTAATATAGTAATGTAAAATTTTTTTCTAATAATATTTTTAACATGACAATTTAAATACACTACCTGCAAGATTATTCTGTTCTGAAGGAATTGGATAAAACAATAGTATCTTGGCATATGCTGTCAGTATAGAACAAAGGACTGGATCTGGAAATGGAGGACATGGGTTCTGGGCTCCGTTCTGCATATAGATAACTGTGATTTTAGGAAAATCATGCCCTGTATGATGACTGGAGATAATAAACCTGAACTAACAAGAATGAGAATATTTGTGGAAGTTCTTTGTTTCTGAATAAAATTATTGTATTATTGCTACAGTTATTTGATGATGGTGATGTATAGAGCATCGCCACTATAAACACCTTAAACACTTTTCTACTAAGGGCTTAAAGAGCTTAGTATGTGACTTCCATAACAGAGAGACACACTTTCAATTGCATTCATTTTGATTTTGGCCTCACAGTAAAAGATAAATTTGAGTCAATGCTTAGTCACTCGGTTGTGTCTGGCTCTTTGAAACTCCATGGACTGTAGTCTGCCAGACTCCTTAGTCCATGGGATTCTCCAGGCAAGAATATTGGATTGGATTGCCACTTCCTACTCCAGGGGATTCTTTCCAAACCAGAGATTGAACCCATATCTCCTGTGTCTCCCGCATTGCAGATTTTTTACTCCTGAGCCATCAAGGAAGTCTAAGTTTGAGGTGGTATATATATATTTTTTCCCCTTGAGAAGTGAAAGCAATTTTACTAACAATGAAGAATAAAAATGAAGAGCTTGAGGAAAGAACAAGAAGATTGGAATAACTAACATGATGAATGTAAAGTGGAGATGATTGGATGTAAGTAAATGAAATGTTCGGCAGACTAAAGACCCCGGTTGAGTGTAATTTAGGTGGCTCAAAATTAGTGTATTTCTTTTCTTTTTCTTTTCTTTCCTCTCTTCTATTATAATTTTTTTTCAACAGTACCCATAGTTTAGGCACTGTGTGTGTGTGTGTGTGTGTGTTCATTGCTCAGTTGTGTCCAACTCTGCGACCCCAGGGACTCAAGCCCACCTGGCTCCTCTGTCCATGGAATTTTCCAGGCAAGAATACTGGAGGGGGTTGCCAATCCTCCTCCAGTGGATCTTCCTGACCCAGGAATCAAACCCAGGTCTCCTGCATTGCATATGGATTCTTTACCATCTGAACCAGCAGGGAAGCCCTTAGGTGCAATAGCAAAGAGGAAAAAAAAGGTATTCATTCAGGTTTGGTAATTATTTGGAGAGATTCAGGAGAAGGAAAAGAAAGTAAATATATCGAGAGTTTTGGAAAGAGATTTGAAAAATTCTTTGCTTGGTAGACAACATGATTCAAAAATAATAGGAAAGGATGGGGAGTGAAGGTCTATGGGAGACTGATCATTTTGGAGAAATATATATATATATATATATATATATATATATATGTATTCTTTAATAATTTTGTTTCTGAGAGCCTGTGAGTGGTGAACTCAGTCTTTGATATCTTAAAATGATTTTATTTTGTTGGCTGTGATAAGTTATCTAGATTTAAAACTGCAGGTTGACTTATTTTCTCCTGGATATTTGAGAAATGCCATTGTAGTCTATGGAGAAGGAAATGGTAACCCACACCAGGATTCTTGCTTGGAGAATTCCATGGACAGAAGAGTCTGGATGGCTACAGTCCACGGGGTCACGAAGAGTCAGGCACGACTAATGCGATTGAGCATGTATGCATTGTATTCTAGCATACCTTGTTGCTAAAGAGAAATCTACTGTATAATTGTTCTTTTATTAGTAGGTTGTCTTTTCTATCTGGTAATTTTTAAAATTTTTATCCTTATCTTGATATTCTGTGATTTTTCTATCATATGCTTAGTTATGGGGTGATTTTTACTCGTCTTAGGAATCAGATATTTCTTCAATTTTAAAAAATTCTTGACTATATTTCTTTAACGTTATTTCTACCATTTTATTCTTCTTATTAGACATATGTTGCTCATTAGACATATGCTTATTAGACATATGTTGAAGTCTCTATTCTTTTTGAGTATTTAAAGGTTCTTTTTTGGTCTATGGTGTATTAATTTTCATATCTTTCAGTCAATTATGTTCTATCTAGATGTTATCTTATCTTTTGTATTTTAAAACAAACTTCAATGAGAATTTTTAAAAATTCTAAGATTATATTAATTTTTTATATTTTTTTATTTCTGCTTGACTTTATTTTAGATTTTGTTTTTTGTTTCTAAATTGTTTTAAAGTTCATAATGCACAAACCTATACATGTTATCCTAAGGCAATCACCTTTATAACTTTTCAGAAGATCAAGAAATAAAACCTTGCCAGCATCCAGAACCTCCTTTCAGGCATCTTTCTAATCACTATACTCTTCCTTGTCTTTTTCTTTTTCAATGTATTTATTTTATTTGGAGGATAATTACTTTACAATATTGTGATAGTTTTTTGCCACACCTCAACATGAATCGGCCATAGGGATACATATCTCCCCTGATTCTGAACCCCCTCCCACCTCCCTTCCCATCCTATCCGTCTATGTTGTCCCAGAGCACCGGCTTTGGGTGCCCTGCCTCATGCATCAAACTCGCACTGGTCATCTGTTTTAGATATGGTAATGTATGTGTTTCAATGTTATTCTCTCAAATCATGCCATCCTCACCTTCTCCCACATAGTCTAAAAGTCTGTTCATTATATCTGTGTCTCCTTTGCTACCCTGCATGTAGGATCATCCATACCATCTTTCTAAATTCCATATATATGTGTTAATATACAGTATTTGTCTTTCTCTTTCTGACTTACTTCACTCTGTATAATAGGCTCTAGGTTCATCCACCTTATTAGAACTGACTCAAATGTGTTCTTTTTATAGCTGAGTAATATTCCATTGTGTATATGTATCACAACTTCCTTATCCATTCATCTGCTGACTGACATCTAGGTTGCTTCCATGTCCTAGCTATTGTAAATAGTGCTGTGATGAATATTGGGCCCATGTGTCTCTTTCAAGTCTGGTTTCCTTGGGTATACTCTTTTTTTCCTCAAAGATAAACAGTATCCTGAATTCTGTCACCACCATGTAGATTTGTTTTTAAAGTTTATATATTGGAATCATAGTGTACATATATATTTTTCATCTTGTTTCTTTCACTCAATGTTATGTTTGTGAGATAATTATATCTTATTGCTGAGAGTTGTAGTTCATTAATTTCTATTACTGCATATTAACCAATTGTATTGATATTTCAGTTTAATTATCCATTCTAATGTTAATAAACATTTTTTCAATTAGGATTTATTATGAATAATACTACTATAATCATTCCTTTATATGTCTCTTGTTGCACATGGCATACATTTCTATTAGGAAAATATGTAGAAATGAAACCAATAGTTTAAATAATATGCATATCTTCATCTCTGGGAATTCCCTGGTGGCTCAGAGGATAAAGCATCTGCCTGCCATGTGGGAGACCAGGGTTCAATTCCTGGGTTGGGAAGATCCCCTGGAGAAGGAAATGGCATCTTCATCTCTAGTAGATAATGACAAATTATTCTCTAAAGTTAGTTTATGAATTTACATTCCCATTAGCAGTGTATGGGAATTCTTATTGCTTTACATCTTTGCTAACCCTTTGTATTATTACTTATCTTTTTTCAAATTTTTTATTCAATTTATTTAAAATAAAAACAAACACAAAAATTGTTACCCATTTCTCCTACTCCTACTCCTCCTGCTTCTTGTAACTGTCAACCTGTTCTGTATATCTGTGAGCTTGGTTTTTTTTTGTTTTTATTTCTATTGTAAGATTCCACATGTAAAAGAGATCATATGATTTTCCATTTAGCATAATGTTCTCAAGGTCCATTCATGTTATCACAGATGGTATTTCATTTTTTTTTTTAATGGTTGAATAGTATTTCATATCAGAGAAGGCAATGGCACCCCACTCCAGTACTCTTGCCTGGAAAATCCCACAGATGGAGGAGCCTGGTAGGCTGCAGTCCATGAGGTCACTAAGAGTCAGACATGACTGAGCAACTTCACTTTCACTTTTCACTTTCATGCATTGGAGAAGGAAATGGCAACCCACTCCAGTGTTCTTGCCTGGAGAATCCCAGGGATGGGGGAGCCTGGTGGGCTGCCGTCTATGGGGTCGCACAGAGTCGGACACAACTGAAGTGACTTAGCAGATTAGCAGCAGTATTTCATGTATCACAATTTATTTATCCATTAATCTACTTAGATTGATAACACATGAGAACACACACAAGGTGCATTTGATAGTGTCTGACAGTGTTTCAGAGATTTCTTTTGCCTGAAATTGTGAAGCAGGTGGTTTTGCTTGTTTTTTTCTTTGAGTGCATTGTGGAAGGGGACAATTCTACTATTTTTCTTACCGTGCCTGGGTGAGTGAGCTCTGTACACAGTCTAAATACTCAGTAAATATTGCTGAAAGTGGACGAGTGTGGAAAAATATGGAATATGTTTGTTTCTATTTTGACTTATGAGCTTTTTATGAGAGAGGAGAAAGACCTAAAGAGTACACTTAAGGGATCTTATATCTTTCTTACCCCTTAAAGATTAAAAGAAGGAGAAGAAATAAAACAATTTTGAAAGTTGATTGAGGGATAAAACACACACAGAACAAATCCAACTTATTTAAGTTTTATGATTCTCCAAACAATAGGTTTGAGTAGATTTGCTGGAACTTGGATGTAAGTATCTGCCAGGCAAGATAACTTTTTTAAAAAATGTTTTTATTTTGTACTGGAGTATAGCTGATTAGCTATGTTGTGACAGTTCAGATAACCAGTAAAGGGACTCAGCCATATACATGTATCTCTTCTCCCCCAGACTTCCCTCCCATCCAGGCTGCCACATAACACTGAGAAGAATTCCCTGTGCTATACAGTAGGTCCTTGTTGGTGATCCATTTTAAATACAGCAGTGTGAACACACCCATCCCAAACTTCCTGACTATTCCTTCCCCCATCCCTCTCAGCAATATAACTTTTAAGGAAAATAGTCCTTTGCGTTTTCTCAGGCCAGAAACTAAGTTTGTTACTTCACTTTTGCCCTTAGAAAATATCAGATGATAAAATAAAATGCCACTTATGTAGTGATTGCAGAACAACTTCAATGAGACATCTAATTTTAGGTAAAGCTACTCATAGGTCAGCTGAAGCTCTAGGTAAGGATAAAGAAAGCAAAGACTGGATTCTTTCCATGTTTCTCAGGCTAGGTGATATTTGAAGCCAGCCAATGCACAAACTTAGGAATTCCCTGGTAGCTCAGTAAAGAATCTGCCTGCAATGTAAGAGAAACAGGTTTGATCCCTGGGTTGGGAAGACCCCTTGGAGAAGAAAATGGCAACCCACTCCAGTATCCTTGCCTGGAAAGCCCCATGAACAGAGGAGTGTGGCCTGTTACAGTCTATGGGGGTCACAAGAGTTGGACACGACTTAACTACTCACCGCCATCAAAGCACAAACTGGGGACTCTCCTGGTGGCTCAGAGGGTAAAGAGTCTGCCTGCAATGCAGGAGACCCGGTTTTGATCCCTAGGTCAGGAAGGTCCCCTGGAGAAGGAAATGATTACCCCCTCCAAAATTCTTGCCTGGAGAATTCCATGGACAAAAGAGTCTGGTGGACCACGGGGTCGCAGAGTCAGACACAACTAAGCAACTAACACTAGGAGCTAGGAAGGCACAAACTCAATGAGTAATTTAAAAACCCTACAACAAAACTGTTTTATAAACACTAAACTTGGCTATAAGACTAGATTTTAAGTGTTCTCAACACTATAAGGAACGATAATTATGTGACTGGTAGAGATGTTAGTCTGGAGAAGGCAATGGCACCCCACTCCAGTACTCTTGCCTGGAAAATCCCATGGACGGAGGAGCCTGGAAGGCTGCAGTCCATGGGGTCGCTGAGGGTTGGACATGACTGAGGGACTTCACTTTCACTTTTCACTTTCATGCATTGGAGAAGGAAATGGCAACCCACTGCCAGTGTTCTTGCCTGGAGAATCCCAGGGACGGGTGAGCCTGGTGGGCTGCCGTCTATGGGGTCACACAGAGTTGGACATGACTGAAACGACTTAGCAGCAGCAGTAGCAGCAGCAGAGATGTTAGTCAGTGCTACTACAGCAATCATATTGAAATATATGTGAATCAAATAAATATGTTATCAAAACTAGAATGCGGTATTACCTCACTCTCATCAGAATGGCCATCATCAAAAAATCTACAAACAATAAATGCTGGAGAGGGTGTGGAGAAAAGGGAACCCTCAGGCATTGTTGGTTGGAATGTAAATTGATACAACCACTATGGAGAACAGTGTGGAGGTTTCTTAAAAAAAAAAAAAGATCTACTATAAGACCCAGCAATGGTATTACTGGGTATATACCCAGAGAAAATCATAATTCTAAAAGACACATGCACCCCAGTGTTCATTGCAGCACTAAATGTCCATCAATAGAGGAATGGATAAAGAAGATGTGGTACATACATACAGTGGAATATTACTCAGCCATAAAAAGGAACAAAATTGGGTTATTTGTAGAGATGTGGATGGACCTAGAGAGTGTCATATCGAGGGAAGTAAGTCAGAAAGAAAAAAAAATTTTATATTAATGCACACAGTGACATATTAATATTGTATATTAATAATACAATATTGCATATTAACATACAGTTTATATTGTATAATAACATACAATTAATATTGTACATATTAATATTGGATAATATATCATATTGTAGATTAATGCATATAGAAAAATGATCTTATTTGTAATGTGTTAGAAGCACAGATATAGAGAACAAATGTATGGATACCAAGGGGGAAAGAGTGGTGGGGGGAGGAATTGGGAGACTGGGATTTACATATATACACTATTGATATTAATACTATATCTAGATAACTAAATGAGAACCTACTGTATATCACAGAGAACTCTACTCAGTGCTCTGTGGTGCACTGAGGAGAAGGAAATGTAAAAAGAAGGAATATATATATATATATATACACACACACATTTGGCTGATTCACTTTGCTGTACAGTAAAAACAACACTGTAAAGCAACTACATGCCAATAAAAATTAATTTGAAAAAGTTAATTTCCTGTAAACCTCAAGCTTACACAATGTGGTTTGCCAAATTTAACTCAATTAAACAAAACCCTCCTAGGGCTCCCCTTCCTCTTGGGAAGTTTCTCTTCTTCTGACTAGGGCTGCTGGTAACCTGGAATGGCTCTGTGGTCCAGGCTCTCTCACTCTAAGTTCCCACCTAGGGCTGTGCCCATGTTCGTCAACATTACTTGGTTCAGTTCCGTTCAGTTCAGTCGCTCAGTCATGTCCAACTCTTTGTGACCCCATGAATCGCAGCACGCCAGGCCTCCCTGTCCATCACCAACTCCCGAAGGTCACTCAGACTCACATCCGTTGAGTCAGTGATGCCATCCAGCCATCTCATCCTCTGTCGTCCCCTTCTCCTCCTGCCCCCAATCCCTCCCAGCACCAGAGTCTTTTCCAATGAGTCAACTCTTCGCATGAGGTGGCCAAAGTACTGGAGTTTCAGCTTTAGCATCATTCCTTCCAAAGAAATCCCAGGGCTGATCTCCTTCAGAATGGACTGATTGGATCTCCTTGCAGACCAAGGGACTCTCAAGAGTCTTCTCCAACACTACAGTTCAAAGGCATCAATTCTTCGGCGCTCAGCTTTCTTCACAGTCCAACTGTCACATCCATACATGACCATTGGAAAAACCATAGCCTTGACTAGACAGACCTTTGTTGGCAAAGTAATGTTTCTGCTTTTGAATATGCTATCTAGATTGGTCATAACTTTTCTTCCAAGGAGTAAGCGTCTTTTAATTTCATGGCTGCAGTCATCATCTGCAGTGATTTTGGAGCCCAGAAAAAGAAAATCAGGCACTGTTTCCACTGTTTCCCCATCTATTTCCCATGAAGTGATGGGACCAGGTGCCATGATCTTCGTTTTCTGAATGTTGAGTTTTAAGCCAACTTTTTTACTCTCCTCTTTTACCTTCATCAAGAGGCTTTTTAGTTCCTCTTCACTTTCTGCCATAAGGGTGGTGTTATCTACGTATCTGAGGTTATTGATATTTCTTCCGGCAATCTTGATTCCAGCTTGTGCTTATTCCAGCCCAGGATTTCTCATGATGTACTCTGCATATAAGTTAAATAAGCAGGGTGACAATATACAGCCTTAACGTACTCCTTTTCCTATTTGGAACCAGTCCCCTTGTCTATCTTTAGCCCCCCTCCTTGGAATCACAAGACATCTGTTATCCAAATGTTACTTGATCCCAGAATCAAATTGATCAAATGTATTCATTGATTCAGTCTCACTAATGGGAGATGTTATTACACCACACTCTCCATTTTTACCTTCATTAATCAAATGTCTATGAAAATACCTTTTTATAGAAAGTGGAGAAAACACAGTAATCATGCCTAGGAGAATGTAAGTGTTCATAATCTTTCCACCCAATAGTCATCACACATATACATTTGTACATATATTTCTTGCTTTCTTCCATTTAAATAATAAAGTGTTTTCATGTCAGTATATATATTTCCATAACATTATTGTTTGTGGCTGAAAAAGTATTCCATTTTATGAATAGACTATGATTGATTTAGACACTTTTTGACCTAGCTAATTTTTTATTATTAAAAAGAAGAAATGAATACCCATTGTAAAACCTCAAATAATACATAGTGAAAGATAAGTTCCCCTTGCACTGACACTCCTAGTTCTCCTTGTAGGCAACCACAGTTAAAATTTCTTCTGTCATCCTCTGGAAATGGTCTATATAAGCAACATATTCTTCTCTTTTTATACATAGATGTATACACACTATTCTGTACTTTTATCCTATAAAATTAAATAAAAAAGTATCTTGAAATTTCTTAAAGTTTAGAATACATATATTCAGCTCATGTCTTTTCATGGCCACATGAAAATGTAATCATGGTATCAATTTGATACGGTCAATGTTCTGTTAGTGGGATTTGGCTGTTTTCTCTCCTTTGCTGAGACAAACACAGCAATAGTAAACTTTCTTATACATCTGGATTTTTGCAGATATATGAGTCCTGGTGAACTCCTAGCAGTAGTCTTTTAAGACTTTTGATAGATATGTCCAAACAGTCCTTTACTATACAATGATTTTACATTGTTATGGTAGAATGAAGAACTCCTGCCCCCTTTTTAAATAAGAAGGCTTTAGAGGCGATATTGTGGCTCAGACAGTAAAGAATTTGCTTGAAATCCAGGAGACCCAGGTTCCATCCCTGGATCAGGAAGATCTCCTGGAGAAGGGAAAGGCTACCCACTTCAGTATTCTTGCCTGGAGAATCCCATGTACAGAGAAGCCTGGTGGGCTACCATCCATGGGGTCACAAAGAGTTGGACCCGACTGAGCAACTAAAACTTTTAAGTCCTAAGATTTGACTGCAAATTTGGTGCTTTTCAGACTTTAAAGAAGAAAGCTGGGTGAAGGCAGAATCTCTTTAATATCCTTCCATTCTGCAAAAGCAGTCAATTCCTAAGCCTATATACACATTAAATGCTGTATTGTTGGTGAACTCGCTCCTCAGAGGTATTTCAACCTTATCTCCTTCACCATGAAGGGAGCCATGAATTTTACCAGTCAAATTGCTTAGTCTATTTCTTTGCTGTATATTGTCACCATGTTTATTGAACTTATATGCAGAGTACATCATGAGAAATGCTGGACTGGAAGAAACACAAGTTGGAATCAAGATTGCTGGGAGAAATATCAATAACCTCAGATATGCAGATGACACCACCCTTATGGCAGAAGGTGAAGAGGAACTAAAAAGCCTCTTGATGAAAGTGAAAGTGGAGAGTGAAAAGGTTGGCTTAAAGCTCAACATTCAGAAAACGAAGATCATGGCATCTGGTCCCATCACTTCATGGGAAATAGATGGAGAAACAGTTGAAACAGTGTCAGACTATTTTTCTGGGCTCCAAAATCACTGCAGATGATGACTGCAGCCATGAAATTAAAAGACGCTTACTCCTTGGAAGGAAAGTTATGACCAACCTAGATAGCATATTCAAAAGCAGAGACATTACTTTGCCAACAAAGGTTGGCCTAGTCAAGGCTTGGTTTTTCCTGTGGTCATGTATGGATGTGAGAGCTGGACTGTGAAGAAGGCTGAGCGCCAAAGAATTGATGCTTTTGAACTGTGGTGTTGGAGAAGACTCTTGAGAGTCCCTTGGACTGCAAGGAGATCCAACCAGTCCATTCTGAAGGAGATAAGCCCTGGGATTTCTTTGGAAGGAGTGATGCTAAAGCTGAAACTCCAGTATTTTGGCCACCTCATGTGAAGAGTTGACTCACTGGAGAAGATTCTGGTGCTGGGAGGGATTGGGGGCAGGAGGAGAAGGGGACGACAGAGGATGAGAAGGCTGGATGGCATCACTGACTCAACGGATGTGAGTTTGAGTGACCTCCGGGAGTTGGTGATGGACAGGGAGGCCTGGCGTGCTGAGATTCATGGGGTCGCAAAGAGTTGGACATGACTGAGCCACTGATCTGATCTGATCTGATCTGATTTGTTTGCCAACCTCAGCACCTGTGCTTCTTGTCAATTTTTTTTAGTTGTTGTTGTTCTTTAAACATCTCTATCTCAGATACCTTCCTCCTAGTCCCTTTCTTTTAAAATTGTGCTCCATGAGAGTGGATGATTATTTGGTTCATTGCTGTAACCCTATCATCTCAACTATAGTAATCATTCAATAAGTTTTTGTTCAAAGAATGAGTCAATTTAGACAAACAGAAGTTTCTAAAAATCTCCATATCTCTGACATAGCTCACCAGTCACACATTTTGCAGCACTGAATGAAAGCAGAAAAATTTAAATCTATGGTTCAAAGATAAGCTTCAGAGCATGTGTCATGAGCTTACAGGCCAAGGCTAGGGCATATATGTGAATGTGCATTTGGGGGTGGGGATGGGGAAAGGGAGACCATTTCCTAGGGTTTGTGGATACTGAATTGCTTCATCTTCTTTTTCTTACTTTTAACAATGATTTACCATAATTTATACTAAATAATATGTGTTGGGAATGATTCTTTTTATATGACTTGCAAACCAGTTGTGATGCCTATGACTCTAAACAAATATTAAGCTGATTAAGCAGTGTTGAGTAGCTGTAAGGTAAGCAATTTTGTGGGCAGCAAAGTAACTCCTACTAGTCAGAAATATGCTTTTTGTTCTGGGATTGTAATTATTGTTAGAAAATTCCTGGGGGGAAAAAGTGTGACATTTCACATTCACTTTGAAGGAGAGACACCCAAACTTATATGATAAATATTAAAAAATGATTTAAAATTAATTATTTTGGTTGATACCAGTTATAATTAAAGAAGATTAAAACAATATTTTTGGAAAATTTTTCTGTGACTTTTCTAATGTTAGAAAAGAGGATCAGAGAATGCTAAGTGTATTAATAAAACTATTTAATCATTTTTATATTTCTCTATTTCAAGAAAATCCATATATTAGCTGATATTTTGAACATGACATGGTTATGACATGAAACTATGAGGATAAATGGAAACATAGGGTATGTTCTTTTTGAACAAGGATTTCTTCAACATGTGAGAAGAGATAGGACAGTGACTGGTCTTGTAGCTAAGGATCATGCTGAGAGGATTGACAGATGAATGAAGGGGCCTGCAAAGAGGGCTGTTGGAAAAATTATAATAAGAAATCCCTTTAGAAAACTTCCAGAAAAATAACAAAGAAGTCATTATATGTTATTTTCACAGTCAATATTAACATATGACTCAGGTACCAAAGAAATAATTCAAGAGAAATAAAAAGACTAGGGGATTTGGTTAAACAAATTTGGACTAGATTTCATGAAGAAATGGTCTGATCTTGAAGCAGGACATTTCCATTCATTTATTCACTCAATATTAAATTAGCATCTACTATATCTTAGTGATATATTAAGGGAGACTCTCTACTGTCAACTCTGGTGAATGCAAGGGAAGTAGTTTGGTTAAACTAAACTAAATGTCTTGTGGGATTTTAGAGAACAAACTAAAGATGGGACAGATTTTTATCATAATCAATTTTATGATGGATTAAAGTTAGGATTCTCTACAACCCCACTGAACAAGTAGGAGAAATAAGCTACAAAAGGGCGTATGGTCAGATTCCACAGCTGACATTAGCCTCACTGCATATGTTCATCTAGACTCTCATTAACCTCCGACCCATGCTGAACATGCTTCAGGTGAAAACAAATAAAGATTATACAGCACAAATTACCCTGTTACATTTTTAAATGTTTACCAGTAAAACAGGCTGAAGTCATTCACACAGTAATTAGGTATTATGCTGCTATACTGTAACATATTAACTACAAGACAAGTTTGACAAGAGACTGATTTTTAACATTTTTTTTAACCAATAAAGAATGAAGTGTTAGCTGTGGTAGGAGGCTGGGGTGTGTATGTGGGTACAGCAGTGCCCAGAGAGAGCGGTGGTGTCCAGAGAGCATGGTGCTTGGTGGATAGAGATACACACACTGTCATTGCATTTTTGCATGCTGAAAAGATGAAGCCAGCAGGTACTGTAGGATTGTACCCACAGTTTGTGAGCCAACTGGAGATGCCCTGAAATACATGGAGATGAGGGGCTTTGCAGAGACCTGAGCTACTGGCAGGGAAGAGCAGTGCTCTTTGGGTTATTAGTACTTATTGAGTGTCCTTATTGAATGTTACAATGAGAAAAATAGGCCACCATTTTAATAAGGAAGAAAGTGGATGGTGAAGTACAAGGGGAAAAAAAGCAGGCAGAATTAGCAAAGGTAATTAAGACGACAAAAGCAAGACAAGCTGTTTTCACACGGCCAGATATATTTCAATTGAGCCACAAAGGGAGTTATTCGCACACATGTATTCACAAGAGGTAGCAACAGAGAAAAAACAATCGTGAAAACTGACACTGGAAATTAAAGAGAAGGCAACAGAGTAGTTTATTCTTATATTCAGCCTCGTTTTTTTTTTTTTTTTTCAACCTGAAAAATGATAGTGGATTATAGGAGCAAAATGAGTATAAAATTACTGTGAAATAATGCTAACTTCTAGCACTCTCCTTTAAGTGCATCCTCATTATTTGTCAAGTCACTCACCACCCAGACAAGAACATTAATTTTTTTTTTCCCATTGTGAACTGCCCATAGATTGGGCCAGCTTCATGTGCTGAAAGTATGTGTTCCTTCACGTACCGGTGCATGCTGAATAGGGTCGTCCTTTTCCTAAATTATTATCTGCTTGCCTGTGCAATTTCCATGAGCAAATATGGGTATTTGCACACGCAAATGGAAGTGCATGAAAATAATATGTGCTCCGTATTAGCAGGCCAAACAGGGTTTTTGGCTTTTTGGTGTTAAAAGCCCTGCAAATGCTGCATGGATTTCTGAGAAAGCTTCACTCAGCAGAGGAGGGATATTTAGTTAATGAAATTATAACTCCTTGCCTAGGCTCATGAATTGTATATAGCTATAAAATATAGGAAATATAATTATATATACATGTACACATTTAGGATCTGGTGTTGCAGAATGCTTTAAAGGACAACATTGTGTAGGATATGGTATAAGCTAACTTTTGTCTCTGGAGTATTTATTCAAAAGTTTACTGCAATGCAAGGTGGCTCAGACAGTGAAGAATCTGCCTGCAATACAGGGGACCTGTGTTTGATCCCGAGGTTGGGAAGATCTCACAGAGAAGGGAATGGCTGCCTACTCCAATATTCTTGCCTGGGAAATCCCATGGACAGAGGACCCTGGCAGGGTACAGTCCATAGGGTCGCAAAGAGTCAGACACGACTGAGCGACTAACACTTTCACACTTTATGGTTTGAAGTGTAGAATAAGTTTTTCAATCTCCTCTTAAATCATCCCATTAAATTTTATATAATCATAAAACACAAATGTGGGACCTGAATGTTTTGATTATGATGCCAAATAATATCCCCAAACGAGAAGATTACAAAAATTAGCAAAATTATATATAGCCAAGCTTCCTGTCAGAGGATACATGATATTTTAATATTTTAGGGAGCCTATTTACTGTTTTATTTATGCCATATTCTAATCTTATGTCTTATAGGCATACTTACACATATTTCTGTACTTACACATATTTCTTGAGAAATCTAGGGGTTTCTTTCAGTCTGAAATCTTCCAGTCATGGCTTAGGAGGTGACTGTGGATGACCTTCATGGTCCTAGGATGCCTTATAGCTGGCCCTGCTTGCAGACTCTTTTTTAAAAATTAAATTTATTTATTTTTAATTGAAGGATAATTGCTTTGCACTATTGTGTTGGTTTCTGCCATACATCAACAAGAATCAGCCATAGGTATATCTGTGTCCCCGCCCTCTTAAGCCTCCCTCCCACATCTCTCCCCATCCCACCCCTCTAGGTTGTTACAGAGCCCCCGTTTGAGTTCCCTGAGTCATACAGCATGTTCCCATTGGATATCTATTTTACATATGATAGTGTATGTTTCTGCTTACAGACTCTTAGGTCTGAATCTCACTTTCATGATACAGACACAAATTCTAAAATGCATTTTTCATTTTGTATTTCCACAACGTAATTTTCTTAGCCAAGCTATCCTGAAGCATCATGTAGGAATTTCTACTTCTTCATTATATGGTTTCTTGTCAGCATTCAACTTACAACTTCTTTTCAAATAAAAACAAATATTTTACAAAAGGTTAAGCGATGTTTTACTGGATCTTCAAGGTACCAAACAGCCAATTTAACAGTGAAAATCTAAATTGACTGGAATTGTTTTATAGTATGATGAATAATGGTTCAAAAGTTTTCCCATATTATTGTCACTGATTTTTATTTTTATTTTTTTTGAATCCATGGGGAAAACTGCATTTCCCAAAGATCAGGGCCCACCAGCAGCTGCAGAGGGGTGGGGTGGGGGTTGGCTGGCATGCCTGTGGCTGGAGGTCTCCCTATGGTCATGCTCATTGAGGTGGAGGTTGGTGTTAGGGGTCAGCCTGGGGTTGGGCAGGTGCACAGCTGTAGTGACTTCCTGTCCTGCACACACTTCTAGAACTTTACTACTGCTCATTCAATAAATGATAAAATGTTCTCCATTTCCTGGATCTGGGCAGGCTTGTGATTTGCTTATAACTGGTAGCATGTGATTCAAGTGACACTGATTTCTGAGGTTCAGTCCTAAAAGCTCTTCCTTGCTAGTGGGGACACTCACTTTTGGAGCCCTGACCCACCACACAACAGCGAACACCCTGAGGCCTCTATCCTGTGAGGAAGCCCAGGATATGAGCAGAAGCAGCACGTAGGTGCTCCTAATAAGGTTAGCCTGCCTGCCTGCCAGCCTGATAAATTGCTTTAGTCACGTCTGACTCTTTGCAACCCCATGGACTGTAGCCTACCAGGCTCCTCTGTCAAGGGATTCTCTAGGCAAGAATACTAGAGTGTGTTGCCATGCTCTTCTCAAGGGCATCGTCCCAACCCGGGGATTGAGCCCTCCTCTCTTATATCTCCTGCGTTGGCAGGTGGGTTCTTTACCACTAACACCACCTGGGAAGCCCCAGTAAGATTAACCCTATGGTCCAAAGTCATACTAGTTTTTCCTTTATCACTTCCCTCTCACAATCAACCTCCTTCTTTACAAAAGCAAGACTTAACTCTGTCATCCCACATCTTGTCCAGAGCATTGCCTAAGATATAAAAATCTTGAGCATGTCAAACAAAGGTACAATTGAAAATATTAGTGTCTATGAAGTATTCTTTAAGCCAAGAGACTTAAAGGAAAAAACTCAGAAAAGTGTTTCCATAAATTGTGAAGAGAGCTCATTGAGTTCTCAGATTACTAGTTTATCTCCTGTTACTCACAATTCCTTGAGCAATGGAATCTGCTTTGTTCTAGCATCTAGCGCAGCAATAAACATGTAGAAGCTGTGCAATAAATATCAGTGGCATGAAGTTGGGACACTGTAAAATTACCAAACATGGGAATGGTCACAGATTTCATTGTTTCTTCCCATTCCACCCTGATACCACTACTCTGCTCTCACCTCTTCTCTTTGCCCACCTCCTGAAGGTGGGCAGTTCCACAGAGGTCTGTCTTGGCCACAGTGGATCCTATAGTTTGGAAGCCAAAGCAGAGCATGGATAGATCTAAGAGGTTGGAGGTCGAGAAAAGTCAGTAGACCAGAAATGATGGAGAGAGTCAGAGGCTGGGTGGATACAGAGTGTGGTGCGGAATGTGGTTGGGATATTATAGGAAGTGTGTGTGTGCTAAGTCGCTTCAGTTGTATCCAACTCTGCAACCACATAGACTGTAGCCCACCAGGCTCCTTTGTCAATGGATTCTCCAGGCAAGAATACTGGAGTATGTTTCCATGCCTTCTTCTAGGGGATCTTCCTAACCCAGGAATCGAACCAGCATCTCTCATGTCTCCTGCATTGGCAGGTGGTTCTTTACCACCAGCGCTAACCTGGGAAGCCATTACAGGCTATGTAAGGCAAAAAGAGTGGCTAGGAAAAATAAAAGACATGAGAAGATTACCAAGGTGATTATGAATGGAGTTCTCCTTAATACCTTTTGAAAGTCACAAGAAAAATGGGATTTTGGGGTGTGTTTATATTTTATTTGTGTGTTTAGACCAAACTTCTTTATAAGTCATGACTTGACAAGGTTCTAGTGTATTATAAAGGTTATGAATGAATGAATATCCTTGCTAGGAAAATCCCACTGTCTCTTCCCCCTCTAAACAGCAGCATTCACTGAGGTTTACTCCATCCCAGACACTGAGTTCAATACTTGACTTGCATGATCATAGTTAATTTTCATGGTAATACTTTGAGACAGAGATTATTATGCTACTATCCCAAGGAAAAAAGCATAACTAGAAGGTTAAGTTGGTTATCCAGGTCACACGGTGTTGGACACAAGATTTAAAGCCAATCGCATTCAATGTGAAACTCCCTATTCTTAAATACCAGGTAATATTCCTCACGAAGGTATTTTTTTAATATAAATTTATTTATTTTAATGTATTGTAAAGTAATTAACCTTCATGAAGGTATTAATTGATTTTTTAAAATAGTGAGGTGTGGAATCATGAAAGCACTGGGTTTGACTCTCTCTGCTCTGTGATATAGATCATAATTTGTATCACATGCTTTTGTTTATCCTCTGGGCTCCTTAAAATACATCTGAGACACTCAAAGACATAATTATTCAAGTTTTGTGAAATCTTCAAACAATATATCTGTAGAAACAGACATGAAAATCCAGCTCATTTTTATAAAGACAGAGTTAAAGAGATATGAAAAAAAGTTGAGAATGCTATTCTCATAGTTCTTAGTTTGAAAAATATAATTTCTTTAAGTAAGTGTGTCACTTGCTGCTGCTAAGTCGCTTCAGTCATGTCCAACTCTGTGCGACCCCAGAGACAGCAGCCCACCAGGCTTCCCCATCCCTGGGATTCTCCAGGGAAGAACACTGGAGTGAGTTGCCATTTCCTTCTCCAATGCATGAAAGTGTCACTTAGGTTACCATAAAATGGGTTTATTATCATTGTTTTAAATGACTTAATATTTTAGAAAATATTCAGTTTTATTTTTTTCAGTACTGTATATAATAATATAAAATGAAAGCCCTTTGGGTTCTGAGATGAGAAGTTTGAGAACCACTAACATTGGAGGAGGAAATGGCAACCCACTCCAGTGTTCTTGCCTGGAGAATCCCAGGGACGGGGGAGCCTGGTGGGCTGCCGTCTATGGGGTCCCACAGAGTCGGACACGACTGAAGCGACTTAACAGCAGCAGCAATAGCAGCAACATAGTTAATTGGTCTTCCCAGGTGGCACTAGTGGTAAGGAACCTGCCTGCCAATGCAGGAGTCGTAAGAGTCACGTATTCGATCGTAAGATCCCTTGAAAGAGAGCACAACCCACTCTAGTATTCTTGCCTGGAGAATCTCATGGACAGAGGAGCCTAGAGGGCTACAGTCCATGAGGTCACAAAGAGTCAGACATGACTGAAGTGACTTAGCATACACGCATGACATAGTTAATTACAGATCCACACAGAATGTATTTTTAAGCCTATTATGCTGTGGCACTGTGTAAGTATTCAAAATAAAAAGATAAATCTGACATAAGCCAAGCCTCAGAGTAGCTCCAAAGTTTGCATTGTAAAGATAATTTTAAGATATTTAGTACTGCTAAAGGTTACAAACAAAATGCAAATTGCGATTTCACAATGCCTGAAGTATTTCCAACACTCCCATTTTATTGATATGGAAACTGAGGTTCAGGGAGGAGGTAATGTGGCCAAGGTTCCACAGCTAGTGAGTGGTGGACTGAGGTAGCCAAGTCAATCCACAGGATGTTTTTGTGTTATTATTAGGAGTTCATCACCTTTTAAAAACATCTCCAATGTGCTAGGATTGCATGTGTGTATCAGATCAGATCAGTCGCTCAGTCGTGTCCGACTCTTTGCGACCCCATGAACCGCAGCACACCAGGCCTCCCTGTCCATCACCAGCTCCCGGAGGTCACTCAGACTCGCATCCATCGAGTCAGTGATGCCATCCAGCCATCTCATCCTCTGTCGTCCCCTTCTCCTCCTGCCCCCAATCCCTCCCAGCATCGAGTCTTCTCCAATGAGTCAACTCTTCGCATGAGGTGGCCAAAATACTGGAGTTTCAGCTTTAGCATCATTCCTTCCAAAGAAATCCCAGGGCTGATCTCCTTCAGAATGGACTGGTTGGATCTCCTTGCAGTCCAAGGGACTCTCAAGAGTCTTCTCCAACACCACAGTTCAAAAGCATCAATTCTTCGGCGCTCAGCCTTCTTCACAGTCCAGCTCTCACATCCATACATGACCACAGGAAAGACCATAGCCTTGACTAGGCGAACCTTTGTTGGCAAAGTGATGTCTCTGCTTTTGAATATGCTATCTAGGTTGGTCATAACTTTCCTTCCAAGGAGTAAGCGTCTTTTAATTTCATGGCTGCAGTCACCATCTGCAGTGATTTTGGAGCCCAGAAAAACAAAGTCTGACACTGTTTCCACTGTTTCCCCATCTATTTCCCATGAACTGATGGGACTAGATGCCATGATCTTCGTTTTCTGAATGTTGAGCTTTAAGCCAACCTTTTCACTCTCCACTTTCACTTTCATCAAGAGGCTTTTTAGCCCCTCTTCACTTTCTGCCATAAGAGTGGTGTCATCTGCATATCTGAGGTTATTGATATTTCTCCCAGCAATCTTGATTCCAACTTGTGTTTCTTCCAGTCCAGCATTTCTCATGATGTACTCTGCATATAAGTTAAATAAACATGGTGACAATATGCAGCCTTGACGTACTCCTTTTCCTATTTGGAACCAGTCTGTTGTTCCATGACCAGTTCTAACTGTTGCTTCCTGACCTGCATACAGATTTCTTAAGAGGCAGATCAGGTGGTCTGGTATTCCCATCTCTTTCAGAATTTTCCATAGTTTATTGTGATCCACACAGTCAAAGGCTTTGGCATAGTCAATAAAGCAGAAATAGATGTTTTTCTGGAACTCTCTTGCTTTTTCCATGATCCAGCGGATGTTGGCAATTTGATCTCTGGTTCCTCTGCCTTTTCTAAAACCAGCTTGAACATCAGGAAGTTCACGGTTCACATATTGCTGAAGCCTGGCTTGGAGAATTTTGAGCATTACTTTACTAGCGTGTGAGATGAGTGCAATTGTTCGGTAGTTTGAGCACTCCTTGGCATTGCCTTTCTTTGGGATTGGGATGAAAACTGACCTTTTCCAATCTTGTGGCCACTGCTGAGTTTTCCAAATTTGCTGGCATATTGAGTGTAGCACTTTCACAGCATCATCATTCAGGACTTGGAATAGCTCCACTGGAATTCCATCACCTCCACTAGCTTTGTTCGTAGTGATGCTTTCTAAGGCCCATTTGACTTCACATTCCAAGATGTCTGGCTCTAGGTCAGTGATCACATCGTCATGATTATCTGGGTCTTGAAGCTCTTTTTTGTACAGTTCTTCTGTGTATTCTTGCCACCTCTTCTTAATATCTTCTGCTTCTGTTAGGTCCACACCATCTCTGTCCTTTATTGTGCCCATCTTTGCATGAAATGTTCCTTTGGTATCTCTGATTTTCTTGAAGAGATCCCTAGTCTTTCCCATTCTGTTGTTTTCCTCTATTTCTTTGCATTGATCACTGAAGAAGGCTTTCTTATCTCTTCTTGCTATTCTTTGGAACTCTGCATTTAAATGTTTATATCTTTCCTTTTCTCCTTTGCTTTTCGCTTCTTTTCACAGCTATTTGTAAGGCCTCCCCAGACAGCCATTTTGCTTTTTTGCATTTCTTTTCCATGGGGATGATCTTGATCCCTGTCTCCTGTACAATGTCACGAACCTCATTCCATAGTTCATCAGGCACTCTATCTATCAGATCTAGGCCCTTAAATCTATTTCTCACTTCCACTGTATAATCATAAGGGATTTGATTTAGGTCATACTTGAATGGTCTAGTAGTTTTCTCTACTTTCTTCAATTTCAGTCTGAATTTGGCAATAAGGAGTTCATGGTCTGAGCCACAGTCAGCTCCTGGTCTTGTTTTTGCTGATTGTATAGAGCTTCTCCATCTTTGGCTGCAAAGAATATAATCGATCTGATTTCGGTGTTGACCATCTGGTGATGTCCATGTATAGAGTCTTCTCTTGTGTTGTTGGAAGAGGGTATTTGCTATGACCAGTGCATTTTCTTGGCAAAACTCTGTTAGTCTTTGCCCTGCTTCATTCCGTATTCCAAGGCCAAATTTGCCTGTTACTCCAGGTGTTTCTTGACTTCCTACTTTTGCATTCCAGTCCCCTATAATGAAAAAGACATCTTTTTTGGGTGTTAGTTCTAAAAGGTCTTGTAGGTCTTCATAGAACCTTTCAACTTCAGCTTCTTCGGCGTTACTGGTTGGGGCATAGACTTGGATTACTGTGACATTGAATGGTTTGCCTTGGAAACGAACAGAGATCATTCTATCGTTTTTGAGATTGCATCCAAGTACTGCATTTCAGACTCTTTTGTTGACCATGATGGCCACTCCATTTCTTCTGAGGGATTCCTGCCCACAGTAGTAGATATAATGGTCATCCGAGTTAAATTCACCCATTCCAGTCCATTTTAGTTCGCTAATTCCTAGAATGTCAACATTCACTCTGACCATCACTTGTTTGACCACTTCCAATTTGCCTTGATTCATGGACCTGACATTCCAGGTTCCTATGCAATATTGTTCTTTACAGCATCGGACTTTGCTTCTATCACCAGACACATCCACAGCTGGGTATTCTTTTGTTTTGGCTCCATCCTTTCATTCTTTCTGGAATGTGTGTGTTAGTTGCTCAGTCATGTCTGAGTCTTTGTGACCCCATGGACTATAGCCCACCAGGCTCCTCTGTTCATGGAATTCTCTAGGCCAGAATACTGGACTGGGTTGCCATTTCCTCCTCCAGAGTATCTTCCCAATCCAGGGATCAAACTCAGATCTCCTGCATTGTAGGCCGATTCTTTACCCTCTGAGCCATCAGGGAAGCCCTGGGATTGCATAATAAGTATTAAAGCCCTAGAAATTGCATACTAAGTATTAATCTTATAGAACTCCTATTGTTAAAGAAAATTAACAAACCTCCTCTTTGGAGACAATTTGTGCAGTGTATTAGTGATCCTTATTAAAAGTAAGCTAAATCTTTGGTATAAATTATGTTTTAGAGAATTAATGATTATTTTGTTACCTATTTAAGTTGTCAGTATGTGAGTGTCCCCTTTTATGGGGGTGAAGAAAGACCCATTTCATCATTAAATTGAACATAGGCAGTACTGCCTTAACTGAAAGGGACTTCTTACAGTTCCTTTTTTAAGAAAGATATGGCTCTTTCTTATGTAAGAAACGTAAGAAAAATATGGCTCAAAAGAACCAACCTCTAAATAAGCACACACATTTTTAAAATGCAATACATCCACTGGGAAAATCATCCCACGTCAAATGGCATAATTTCACTCTGTGCAAAACCATGTCCATTTCAGAAGGTGCTCGGTGCAATAAATGTGGCTCAGTGGAACTTTTATTCAATAAGGAAAGCTTCATAAATACAGACCTTGTGCATTTTACTTGATTTGCCATAGAAGTGCATTTTGTTGAAACACAACTTTTAAAAGCTTATGAAGACATCCCCATATATTCAGAAATACCATCCTTGAAGGGATGAAAAAAAAAAAAAAAAAAGCAACAGTAGCCTGTGAATCCTTTAATCACGGGCATTAAAGAAGATCTGTTGGGAGAGATTGCAAGGTTGCTGACTCAAGTTAACATTTCTTGGCTTGCTTCTGGGCTGCTAGCTGTCTTTGCATGTACACGAAGCTGATGTAAAATGACATTTGCACCTGTTGTTGCCATCCTATGTTAATTAGCCTGGTGCCCTAAGTAGTAACCAGGCCATCTCATCCAAACAGAAGCCATTAACATATTGCACCTGTCATGACTAAGAAAGATGCTGGGCTGGGAGACAAGCATATTATCCCTGCATACCTTGGCTCCGTTAGCCAAGCTCTCCCAGTTGGAGTCACTTGGGGGAAGAAAAGAAGCGTGGGATGTAGCCAGTCAGGAGTGAAAGAATACATTTTACTGCAGGTTTACTTTCATGTATTATGCATAGTCTTCAAGGTCACTGCATGATCATGTATAAGATTTTAATGAGATATCAAAGCAGAAAAAATGGAATGCAATTAATGGAATCTTATTGAAAAGACAGACAGGTATAATCAGAATTCCCAATACTGTGTCCCCAATCTTCCAAATTCTAGAGCTAACTAGGAGACTATCCACATCACATCACAGTGAAGGGACGAGTGTTAACACTTGATTATCAAAGGCCTGGAACTCTTTTCAGAGGCACAATTCCCAAAATTAAAGAACACACAGAAGTTTGAGTAAGAGAGGAATGCCAGGTATTTGAGTTAGAATATACTGATCTTTTCTAAACCCAGAGGAAGCAGATGACCTATTCCAAGACTTCAAGAAGAAGGGTTCCTATTAAGTATGGATATCTTCTGTGAATTATTGGAACAGGGCACACAGGTCAGGTATCTTATGCCAGTGAGCACTCCATTCCCCAGAAGGTGTTTTGTTCAACATACAGTCTGGTTTCTTTGAAGTTAGTTGGGTTCTATACAGTTTTTTCAATTTATAAAAATTGCTCAGCTCATCAAATGTTGGCTAAAATATAGACACAAAGCACAGGAAAGCTCTAGATTGATAAACTCCGAGTTAACAAGAAACCTCACTCAACTGACATTTTTGCACTCAATTTAGGAGAAAGAGGCAGAGGAAAATAAATGGGCTACAAAAGTGGACAACAGGGGTTTAATTTTTAAAAAATTTTGAAATATTTCCTGTGAATTGATATCCATGCTACTAAATTTTCCAGAACTTTATGCCCACATTTTTGTTCAGGGAGAACTGATGTTAAAAATAATGATCCCTAGGCTCCAAGGATGCTGAAGTCTTTCATGATTCATCAAAGAAAAAAAGATTTCATTCAGCACACTGTTCTAACTAAAGCAAGGATGTGTAGAATGGTTTAGAAAGATTTCAGAGCTCAAAATTTTGGGGTAAGGATAACTCTGCATAGTCAGAAAACCTCTAAATCTACATATTTAATTCCTTAAATATTCTGGCTAATTTCATTCGGCCCCCTAAATCTTTTTCTCTCTGTTTTTCTAGGCGCGCGCGTGTGTGTGTGTGTGTGTGTGTGTGTGTGTGTGTGTCTTAACCTTTTATTTTGTGTTGGAGCACAGCTGATTAACATTGATATGATAGTTTCAGGTGCACATCTGTCTTTTAGAGGACAAGTTGCTTAGTGTGAGTAAAATTTCACATATTAATATGTGATAATATTAAAGCATGGGCTCTATGCTTACCCAATACGCAAACAATTTAGTCAATTTCATATGTAAGTCAGTATATTGCAGAGGGGATGGGAAATAGCTAAACCATTTCAACTGAACCCATACCATATATTGATTGGCAGGATGAGTAATTTTTTTTACTTTGGTAGTAGTAGTTTTAAGGTTGAAGAGAAAAAAGACCCTCATGTATGTGTAAAGGCATTCATGAAGAACATTAGTATTCAAAAATATTTTGTTTACTGGTCATGAAAAAATGCAATAAAATCATAGACTTTTATTGACAATCCAGGAAAGTTTATGTAAATGTCTTACAAAGCTTTCAAAATCATATTATCTTCTGGTTAAATTATTAAAAAATTAGCCACATTTGAAGGTTACTCCACAATCAATGAAAAAACGAAAAACAAAACCTCACTTCTGCAGGTATTTTCTGTATCCATGGCATGTAGATATGAATAAAGAACTGGAAATAATGGCCAGATATTTTAAATTTCCACCAAGATATTTTACCTCATTTAATCAAACTCTGGATAAATAACTAGCTTGGTTAATATAAATAACAAATTTAGGAAGAGAAATTTGTCTCTACTTCCTGTTCAATACTGAGGTCGTGAGTAAGTGCTATTTTTCTTAGATGCATTATTGGACAAGTCATTACTAATATGCCTTCTTCAGTCTGTAGCCACAAATACCAGGACTCTGATTCACAGCTCCCCCAGCTATGACTCAACAAAATCTGGTATTGGGGGAAGAAAGCAAATAATCATTTTAATTTAATCAACAATACTAGACATAGGAGATAAAAAATAATTTAAAATTCATGAAGAAACCATCTTCCCATTTTTTAAAAGGTTAAGTTCCCCTAAGCTATGAAAGAAAAACACCCTCTGAAGACCTAGGGAAGCAGAAAACACTGGTGGCAAGTGACAGGAATTGATCCTCCTTGGCTGTGCCTGTCATGTCTCTAAATTTTATTTCCACCACCTCTGGAATGCTATGAAAAGAGAGAGTGGGCGCCGGACTATGGCCTGAGGGCTTGGTACCCAGGTCTCTGACTTTTCTTCAATTAGGAGGCCTCCCTGCCTGATGGAGAGACGTGTGTCTGACTGGGGGCTTGGACAGTTGTGAGGTATTGATTAACCATAATGTGAAGTCAAATCTGAATAAAAAAGCCCCATGATCAAAAGACCTTCATCGGAGACAGCATGCCCTCTAAGTCAAGGGTCCAGAGATTCTGATGAGTGCGGTTTCTTTTCTGAGAGAGAGAGAGAATCCCGTTTCCTGATAAAGGCTCTCTTGATAAGAAAGTCCACTGGACCTTCTGTCAGCAAAGCTGAGGCTTCAGATTTGACAGGCGCTTGTTAGTTTTTCATCTCAGAACACTCAACATTCAGAGAAGGGAAGAAAAGGAGATTGCTAATACTGCTGGGCATCGTGAAAGCCAGCCTTGAGTTTGGATGATGAAGCTACTGCTGCCTTCTTACACTTAAAAGAAAACACAATCCCTACCTGGCATGGAAAGTGTCCCTTCCCACAATGCCGGCCCTGCTACAAGACCCAGAACCATCACCAATTCAAGTATCACTTTGATCATGAACAGTTGATTCATGACTTTTAATTGAAAGTTGAAAAATTACTTTTTTTTTTTTTAAAAAAAGGAATACCTTTGCAGTTTCTCTCAGAGAATCCCTTATTATGACTTTTTAAATTAGAAAAAAAAATCTTGGTGCCTTTTGTGTCTATTGTGTTTTATTTAACTTTATTTTTGTTTACTTATTTTTTAATGCCAGAAACATTTTGTATTGGGGTGGGGGGGGGGGAGGGGGGGGGGAGAGGGTGAGATGGGGGGGGGGGGCCCCGGGGGGGGCCCGAGGGGGAGGGAAGGGAGGGCGGGCGGCGGGAGGAAGAAAAGAACGATCGACTATAGCCATTTAACAAAGTTGTGATAGTTTCAGGTAACAGTGAAGGGACCCAGCCATATATATATACATGTATCCATCCTTCCCCAGACCCTCCTCCCATCCAGGCTGGCACAGAGCATTGAGCAGAGTTCCACGTGCTGTACAGTTGGTCCTTGTTGGTTATCCTTTCTAAATATAGCAGTGTGTACATGACCTTCCCAAAGTCCTTAAATAAGGCCATTTGCAGCAACATGCTGCTAAGTCACTTCAGGTGTGTCCGACTCTGTGTGACCCCATAGATAGCAGCCGATTAGGCTCCCCCGTCCCTGGGATTCTCCAGGCAAGAATACTGGAGTGGGTTGCCATTTCCTTCTCCAATGCATGAAAGTGGAAAGTGAAAGTAAAGTCGCTCAGTCGTTAGCGACCCCATGGACTGCAGCCCACCAGGCTCCTTCGTCCATGGGATTTTTCAGGCAAGAGTATTGGAGTGGGTTGCCATTACATGGACGGACCTAAAAAGTGTCATACTGAGTGAAGTAAGTCAGACAGAGTAGGAGAAATATCATACGACATCCCTCATATGTAGAATCTAAAAAGAAATGACACAAACAAACATACAAAACAAAAAGAGATTCATAGACTTAGAAAACAAACTCACGGTTGCCAGGGGAAGGGATAGTTACTGTGTCTTTAAGACAGTGTTATGAATCAGCTACCTGGAGCCTTTACTACAGTCCTGTGAAATAGAAAGTCCAAGTGTCATTATCCTTAAGTGAAGATGCTGAAACAAAGATGTATGCCAGAGACCACAAGCTTGTCCAAGGTCACACAATGAATTAATAGCAGAGGCAGGATTAGAACTCAGGCATTCTGACTTCTAATCTGGTTTTCTTATCATAGAACTAGAATGAAGCCATTCTGACTCCCAAATGTTACGTTTGCAGAATCTTGACTGAAAGCTGTGTCAGTAGCCTTATTGTAGAAATGCTGTATTTTAATGGTGCATTTCAGCAATCATTGTATTGTGTTGGCTCTTAGTTATCGAGGATAGAAACAGTGTTTCTGCATTCTCTCTTTACTATTAATTGCTGACTGCTGCTACGTCGCTTCAGTCGTGTCCGACTCTGTGCGACCCCATAGACGGCAGCCCATCAGGCTCTGCCATCCCTGGGATTCTCCAGGCAAGAACACTGGAGTGGGTTGCCATTTCCTTCTCCATTGCGTGAAAGTGAAAAGTGAAAGTGAAGTTGCTCAGTCATGGCCGACTCTTTAGCAACCCCATGGACTGCAGCCCACCAGGCTCCTCCATCCATGGGAAGGATTTTCTAGGCAAGAGTACTGGAGTGGCTTGCCATTGCCTTCTCCTAATTGCTGACTAACCAAACTTATATTCTTACTGCTGTTTCCCTTTCCTTCCGGTAGTCTCTTATTTTGCCTGCAGGCATCTGCTCAATCACACTTTCCCCTGGATCTTAATCTCCCTACGTTTCAAGGCTATGTTTGCCCTAGTCATACTTCCTGACCCAGCACCACGACTGCCCCAAGGAAGTGTTCAATAAATATCAGTAGCAGGAATAAGGAGAAGGCAATGGCACCCCACTCCAGTACTCCTGCCTGGAAAATCCCATGGATGGAGAAGCCTGGTAGGCTGCAGTGCATGGGGTCGCTAAGAGTCAGATACGACTGAGTGACTTTACTTTCACTTTTCACTTTCATGCATTAGAGAAGGAAATGGCAACCCATTCCAGTGTTCTTGCCTGGAGAATCCCAGGGACGGGTGGGCTGCTGTCTCTGGGGTCGCACAGAGTCGGACATGACTGAAGCGACTTAGCAGCAGCAGCAGGAATAAAAGAGCAAATGACTGAATAGAAGCAATAGAAGCCCAAAAGAGAACCATAAACAGACTAGAGATTACTGATGGAACTCCGTATAAATTAACAGAATAGACATGTGAAAATGGTCTCTGTCAATCTTAAGGAACTTTATTAGAAGTTCTGGGCTTCCCTGGCAGCTCAGATGATAAAGAATCTGCCTGCAATGCAGGACACTTGGGTTCAATCCCCAAGTCGGGAAGATCCCCTGGAGAAGGGAATGGCAACCCGCTCGAGTATTCTTGCCTGGAGAATTCCATGGACAGGCCATGGTGTCACAAAGAACTGGACATGACTGAGCAACTAACATTTTCATTAGAAGTTTGGGAAAGTTAACCAGAACCTGGACTTCCTTAGGATAGTAACCATGTCTTGTTCACTTTTGTATTCCCGGTGTCCTGGAACAAAGCAGGCACTAAGTAAGGACTTTTTGAAATGACTGTTGAAGGCAAATTCCTTCTACTTTTTTTTTTTTTTTTTACTGTTTTTAATATACATGTAAGCATTAACAAGTAACATTTACTGAATACTGTAACAGGCAGATTGCCAAGCATGTATTATTATTTGTGTTTCTCAAATAACTCTAAGAAGTAAGTGTAATTATTATCCCATTTTATAGGTGAGGAAACTGAGGCTTATTAAAGGTCATATCACTTGTCCAGAGTCTTGCTAGTAGGTGGTGAACCTAGTGTTCTGACCCAGATCAGATTCCAAGGTGAGCAATCTTTACTAGATGGCCTCTCAGGCATCCATATGGTTTTCTTTTTAATGAATAATAGTAATCTTGCCTGGAAAATCCCATGGACGGAGGAGCCTGGTGGGCTGCAGTCCACAGGGTCATCAAGAGTTGGACATGACTGAACGACTTCCCTTTAACTTTTCACTTTCATGCATTGGAGAGGGAAATGGCAACCCACTCCGGTGTTCCTGCCTGGAGAATCCCAGGGACGGAGGATCCTGGTGGGCTGCCATCTATGGGGTCGCACAGAATCGGACACGACTGAAGTGACTTAGCAGCAGCAAACACTTATGTAGTGCTTTCTATGAGCCAGCCATTGTTAAAGGCACACTGCATGGATCAGTTCATCAAATCTTCATAACTCCTCACATCTACCTTCATTACACTTGTGCTGATGAAAAAAAATAAATAAATAAAGGAGGCCCAGAGAATGTAAGCAATATGCCTCAACCCACACAGTGAGTAAGGGTAAGACTAGATTATGAAGCCAGGCTCTCTGGTCCTAGACTCAATGCTTTTAATCACCATGGAATACTGTTTCTTGATGAGGTTTGGATAGTAGTCAAGTTTTCCTTTTACCCATAATACTTAGCCCATACTAAGGAATACTTAATATGTAACCTAGTAATCCATAATAATGAGCCTAGTCTAAGGAATACTTAGAATTCATTAGTACACATAGTCAATATCTTTCACTTATTATAGTACTTACCCCAAAGTGTGGTAATTTTTTTTTTTTTTTTTATAGTATCCAATCTCTCTAACTAGATTTGAAGCTTCTGGAGGAAAGATGGGTGCCAGTTTTAAATCTTTAGTTTAAGCATAGAAATCTGCTATAATTCCACTTCTAGTTTGGACATGGCTAGAAAACCCTGAGCTTAGGGTACATTATATTCACTGGTCAATGGCTGTCATGGTGCACTCATAAACTAATTTATAAAAATGACTTGTTTGTATGTGTTCATTTAGGGCTGTCAAATATTTTTATTACAATACCTAGACATATGAGGTAGAATTAAGATGGTGTTAAGTATAATTCAGAAACTAAAACTTAAATATACCTACATTGGTTTTTAGAGATATTTGATGTAAGGAAATTTAGATATTCACTAGCATGAAATTCTAGTGCCACAAGTGAAACTGTTTTTCCTCTGACATGTCTCATTCTACTAATTAACCATTGGGAATGTGTGTCAAGCTCTTAAAAAATATAAAAATAGAATGATAAAAAGTAAAAAAGAACTTCTTAGTATATGTATTAGAACTTTTTGAAAAATTAGCCGATATATTACTGAAAGTTCAAAATCATGGGAACTTCTTCCCAAACACATTGAAATCTATGGTACTAGGCTCACCTTTGTCATATCAGAATGTCAGACCATTTATGGCTCATGGGAGATACTGACAAAGACCTTGTGTTTTGCCTGAAACCCTCTATTTGTCTTTATTTACACGAAGCACCTTTTACCACAATGTTTTGCAAAACTTGTCTTCCCAGACGTTAACCCAATGATAATGCATGGAATGTCAGTACAAACGTCAATTTACGTTTGTTTCTATTTGAATCGATACCAAGAAACCCTTTCAACAGGAAACAATTTAGTTTTTAAAGCTTCCTTGGCTACTGGTACTTCGATAGCCAATTAGACTTTTGGTTTATATAGTTGGGCTTCCCTGGTGGCTCAGATGGTAAAGAATCCGCCTGCAATGCAGGAGACCTAGGTTCGATCCTTGGGTTGGGAAGATCCCCTGGAGAAGGGCATGGCAACCCATTCCAGTATTCTGGCCTGGAGAATCTCCATGGACAGAGGAGCCTGGCAGGCTGCAGTCCATGGGGTCGCAAAGAGTCAGACACGACTGAGTGACTAAGCACGCAGGCATGGTTTATATAGTTGGGGTTCAGTGTTTGCCTAGTGAAGAGATTCAGGACCATCTAAATATGAGAAGTTTCATATTATGATGATCCATTTATTTAGTTCAATGGTTCTCTACTGGGGACAATTTTGTTCCCTGGGAGGTATCTGGCAATGTCTGGAGGCATTTTTGATTGTCACTACTAGGAGGGGTACTGGTGTCTAATTGGGAGATGGCCAAGGATGCTGCCAACCATTCTACAATATATGGGATAGCCTGCTCCCTGAACAATGACTTATGTGGTTCAAATGTAATAGTGCCGTAGTTGAGAAACTCTGTGTAGCTTAAGGCCTTTGGCTCTCTATTTGAAAAGGTCAGTACCCTTGAAACAGAGAATATGAATGTTTTATATCATATCAGTCATTTACATTTTAGTGTGAGTTTACTCACACCTTTTACCACAGAAGTCTGTGATGAATGGGGGCTGGGCTTCATGTGAGGGAGGAGATTTTTAGTCATTGTATGCAGGCGTGCTGTCATTATAGGAAGAGATAGATGCAGAAATAAGAGGCTGAAGGCTCTAAAATATTGTATGTTTTTTTCTTTACACACAGATTCAATTTTGCAGAATATAAACAGAAAATAAAGAATAAAAATGAGTATACCCATGCACCATTAAACAAATATGCAATCAGATAATAGCGTTCTAGAAATCAAGTCAGTATGTTGGAGGCAATGTTACAGCTTTTAAGAATCCAAGCTGTATCTACCATTTTAAGCTTTTCTCCTACTTTTCTATGTGATTTCTACTTTACAGCTTGAAAAGATGCTATGAACTTTATTGTCTCCCCTTTGACTTGCATTTCTTGCTCCTGCCTGAAATGCTTTCTCCATTCCTTTCTTCATGTTTATGACAGTGCTGGCCAAGAATTTTACATGCATGCCATCTCTGACCAGTTGGATTGGGTTAGTGCTTTGTTGAGAAAAATTCTGAGGCTCAGTCTGGGTGCTATGAGAAAGCTTGCCATGCCTAACTAACACAGGGTGGGAAGGAGTTGTGATTTGGTCATGGCCAACCATCTGCCTTCCCAAACATGGTTTCAGGGCTCGGTTATGACCTTCTTATTAAATCTGCCCCAAATAATAAACTCTCCTCTGAATACCCATTTGAATGAAGAGTTCCTTTTCCTCAGTGATCAGTGCAAAGAAATAGAGGAAAATAATAGAATGGGAAAGACTAGAGATCTCTTCAAGAAAATTAGAGATACCATGGGAACATTTCATGCAAAGGTGGGCTAAATAAGGGACAGAAATGATATGGACCTAACAGAAGCAGAAGATATTAAGAAGAGGTGGCAAGAATCCACAGAAGAACTATACAAGAAAGATCTTCATGACCCAGATAATCATGATGGTATAATCACTCACCTAGAGCGAGACATCCTGGAATGCAAAGTCAAGTGGACCTTAGGAAGCATCACTACGAACAAAGCCAGTGGAGGTGATGGAATTCCAGTTGAGCTATTTCAAATCCTGAAAGATGATGCTGTGAAAGTGTTGCATTCAATATGCAAGCAAATTTGGAAAATGCAGCAGTGGCCACAGGACTGGGAAATGTCAGTTTTCATTCCAATCCCGAAAAAAGCAATTCCAAAGAATGCTTAGACTACTTCACAATTGCACTCATCTCACACACTAGTAAAGTAATGCCCCAAATTCTCCAAGCCAGGCTTCAATAATACGTGAACCGTGAACTTCCAGATGTTGAAGCTGGTTTTAGAAAAAAGGAACCAGAGATCAAATTGCCAACATCCGCTGAATCATCGAAAAAGCAAGAGAGTTCCAGAAAAAAACATCTATTTCTGCTTTCTTGACTATGCCAAAGCCTTTGACTGTGTGGATCACAATAAACTGTGGAAAATTCTGAAAGAGATAGGAATACCAGACCACCCAACCTGCCTCTTGATAAATCTGTATGCAGGTCAGGAAGCAACTGGACATGGAACAACAGACTATTTCCAAATCAGAAAAGGAGTACATCAAGGCTGTGTATCGTCACCCTGCTTATTTAACTTGTATGCAGAGTACATCATGAGAAATGCTGGGCAGGATGAAGCTCAAGCTGGAATCAAGATTGCTGGGAGAAATATCAATAAGCTCAGATGTGCAGATGATATCACCCTTATGGCAGAAAGTGAAGAAGAACTAAAGAGCCTCTTGATGAAAGTGAAAGAAGAGAGTGAAAAAGTTGGCTTACAGCTCAACATTCAGAAAACTAAGATCACGGCATCTGGTCCCATCACTTCATGGCAAATAGATGGGGAAACAGTGGCAACAGTGGCTGACTTTATTTTGGGGGGCTCCAAAATCACCGCAGATGGTGACTGTAGCCATGAAATTAGAAGATGCTTGCTCCTTAGAAGAAAAGTTATGACCAACCTAGACAGCATATTAAAAAGCAGAGACATTACTTACAAACAAAGGTCCATCTCGTCAAGCTATGGTTTTTCCAGTATTCATGTGTAGATGTGAGATTTGGACTATAAAGAAAGCAGAGGGCTGAAGAATTGATGCTTTTGAACTGTGGTGTTAGAGAAGGCTCTTGAGAGTCCCTTGGACTCCAAGGAGATCCAACCAGTCCATCCTAAAGGAGATCAGTCCTGAATATTCATTGGAAGGACTGATGCTGAAGCTGAAACTCCAATACTTTGGCCACCTGATGTGAAGAACTGACTCATTTGAAAAGACCCTGATGCTGGGAAAGATTGAAGGCAGGAGGAGAAGGGGACTACAGAGAATGAGCTGGTTGGATGACATCACTGACTCAATGGACATGAGTTTGAGTAAACTCCAGGAGTTGGTGATGGACAGGGAGGCCTGGCGTGCTGCAGTCCTTGGGGTCGCAAAGGGTCGGACATGACTGAGCGACTGAACTGAACTGAATTTCCTTAACATCCCACTGTTCTTTCCAAATCAAGCTCAGAAGCCACCTTTGTTCTGAATCTTCCATGGTTCATCCAGGGTGAAGCCCTTTCAGTTTACTTCTTCAGAACTTTTCTAGCCCTTAAAGAATATTTATAACGTGATCCCTGTGTAGGGATGATTTATATACACATCCTATCCTTTGAGCTATAATCTCTTTTATTTGGTCACATCTTAGACATAAAAAGTGATCAACATACTTTGTTACAGATTTTTAAAAATTGTTTTACCAAACTAGTAAAGAGAATATCAGGGCTTCCCTGGTGGCTCAGATGGTGAAGAATTTGCCTGCATTGTAGGACACCTGGGTTCAGTCCCTGGGTTGGAAAGATACCCTGGAGAAGGGAATGGCTACTCAATCCAGTATTCATGCCTGGAGAATTCCATGGACAGAGGAGCCTGGTGGGATATATAATCCATGGGGTCAACAAAGAGTCAGACACAACTGAGCGACTTTCACTTTCAAAGAGAATATTATAAAGGTGGTTCTTTTTTTTTTTCTCCCAAATAATCCCACCCTCTCCCTCTCCCAAAGAGTCCAAAAGACTGTTCTATACATCAATGTCTCTTTTGCTGTCTTGTATACAGGGTTATTGTTACCATCTTTCTAAATTCCATATATATGCGTTAGTATACTGTATTAGTGTTTTTCTTTCTGGCTTACTTCACTCTGTATAATAGGCTCCAGTTTCATTCACCTCATTAGAACTGATTCAAATGTATTCTTTTTAATGGTTGAGTAATACTCCATTGTGTATATGTACCACTGCTTTCTTATCCATTCATCTGCTGATGGACATCTAGGTTGCTTCCATGTCCTGGCTATTATAAACAGTGCTGCGATGAACATTGGGGTATACGTGTCTCTATCAATTCTGGTTTCCTCAGTGTGTATGCCCAGCAGTGGGATTGCTGGGTCATAAGGCAGTTCTATTTCCAGTTTTTTAAGGAATTTCCACACTGTTCTCCATAGTGGCAAGAATATACAATGGATTAAATACAGTCTCTTTAACAAGTGGTGCTGGGAAAACTAGTCAACCACTTGTAAAAGAATGAAACTAGAACGCTTTCTAACACCATACACAAAAATAAACTCAAAATGGATTAAAGATCTAAATGTAAGACCAGAAACTATAAAACTCCTAGAGGAGAACATAGGCAAAACACTCTCTGACATACATCACAGCAGGATCCTCTATGACCCACCTCCCAGAATATTGGAAATAAAAGCAAAAATAAACAAATGGGACCTAATTAAACTTAAAAAGCTTCTGCACAACAAAGGAAACTATAAGCAAGGTGAAAAGACAGCCTTCAGAATGGGAGAAAATAATAGCAAATGAAACAACTGACGAACAACTAATCTCAAAAATATACAAGCAACTCCTGCAGCTCAATTCCAGAAAAATAAATGATCCAATCAAAAAATGGGCCAAAGAACTAAAGAGACATTTCTCCAAAGTAGACATACAGATGGCTAATAAACACATGAAAAGATGCTCAACATCACTCATTATCAGAGAAATGCAAACAAAACCACTCTGAGGTACCATTTCACGCCAGTCAGAATGGCTGCGATCCAAAAGTCTATAAGCAATAAGTGCTGAAGAGGGTGTGGAGAAAAGGGAACCCTCTTACACTGTTGGTGGGAATAAAGGTGGTTCTTGATGGCATAATTTAATCCATATATTTTTCTTGGGGCAGTTAAAAAATATCCTTTACAATACTTCATTTCTCATTTTGATGACATTTACTAAATTCTAAGAAAGCTGAGTGCTGAAGAATGGATGCTTTTGAACTGTGGTGTTGGAGAAGACTCTTGAGAGTCCCTTGGACTGCAAGGAGATCCAACCAGTCCATTCTGAAGGAGATCAGCCCTGGGATTTGTTTGGAGGGAATGATGCTGAAGCTGAAACTCCAGTACTTTGGCCACCTCATGCGAAGAGTTGACTCATTGGAGAAGACTCTGATGCTGGGAGGGATTGGGGGCAGGAGGAGAAGGGGATGACAGAGGATGAGATGGCTGGATGGCATCACTGACTCGATGGATGTGAGTCTGAATGAACTCTGGGAGTTGGTGATGGACAGGGAGGCCTGGTGTGCTGCGATTCATGGGGTCGGAAAGAGTCGGACACGACTGAGCGACAGAACTGAACTAAATTCTAACCTTGTGTAATAATTTCCTTATTTTGTGTCCTTCATGACACTTTATTTTAGGCCCTATTCTAGCCACAAGAGATACAAGCTAAAACAGAATTTTAAAAGGAACTTATAGACTAATAGAGAAGACAGCAATGTGATTAAGTACTAGAGATAGTCTGGCAGCTTTGTTATGGGGGCAGGGGGCATAGCATGGAGATAACTTGGTCTTAGGATTTCTTCTCTTCTAAATTTTTAAAGCCCCAAGTCTTTCTCCTGAATTCCAGCATATTCAAATTATTACCTGACTTCATGAGCACATCTAAGAGGCAACTTAAACTCAGTATGGCCCTAAAGAGCATATGATTCACACCCTAAGCTCCTCTTTCTCTTGTCTCAGAGAACTATTTACAAGTTTTAAAAACAACTCATAATTAACTTCTTGTTTTTTTCCCCCACATCCACATCTAAAACCCAAGCTGCTGCTGCTGCTGCTAAGTCACTTCAGTCGTGTCCAACTCTGTGCGACCCCATAGACGGAAGCTCACCAGGCTCCCTTGTCCCTGGGATTCTCCAGGCAAGAACACTGGAGTGGGTTGCCATTTCCTTCTCCAGTGCATGAAAGTGAAAAGTGAAAGTGAAGTCGCTCAGTCGTGTCCGACTCTTAGCGACCCCATGGACTGGAGCCTACCAGGCTCCTCCGTCCATGGGATTTTCCAGGCAAAAGTACTGGGGTGGGGTGCCATTGCCTTCCCTGAAAACCCAAGCAAGTCCTTTCAATTCTACAGCTAAAGTATATCCTAAACCCCTACAATTCTTTTCACCTTCATCACTTCTACCCTAGATCAAGCTACAAAGAGTAGATGATTGCTATGTTCTCCTCACTCTTAACTCACCTCCTTCCACATAAGCAATCCTCCACAAGGTGGCCAAAATACTCTTCTTAGAAAATAATCTTTAACAAATCTCAACTCTGCTTGAAAAGCTTTAAGGCTTTAGTTACACTTAGTTGCCACAGAATCCAAACCGTTTGTGTCTCCTGTCCTCTTGGCTAACTTTACCTGGCACTACCCCACCTAGTGTTCCTCCTGTGTTTATATGTTAAGTTGCTTCAGTCATGTCTGACTCTTTGTGATCTTCTGAACTGTAGCACATCAGGCTCTTTAGTTCAAGGGATTCTCCAGGCAAGAATATTGTAGCGGATTGCCATTTCCTTCTCCAGGAGACCTTCCCAACCCAGGGATTGAACCCAAGTCTCTTAGGTCTCCTGTATTGGCAAGCGGGTTCTTTACCACTAGAGCTACCTGGGAAGCCCTTTACTTAGCTAAGTAGGAAGAACTCCTTCTCAGTCTTCTTGTCTGGCCTCTCCTTTCCATTCCTCTAGGACGTTAAACTTATGAAGTCCTGGAGTCTTTTTTCCAATTTCCTCCTGCCTAGGATGTTCAGCCCTGGATCTTTCATGACACCTTACTTTTTAGAATAAATGTCAACATGTCAGCAGCAGTAGGACTTCCTAAGCACTCAATGTAAAGTGGCCACCTCCAGTAGAATATTTCAGTTCTCTTCATAACAATCATCTGATATTTTCCTGTCTGAATCTATTTTTTTTTTTTCTGCTTTTCTTCACTAGAAGAAAACATTTTGAGAGTAGAGATTTTCATCTGTCTTATTTAACACAGCATCTCTGACATTTAGAACAGAGTCTGGTACATAGTAGGTGCTTAAAAAGCACTGTTGATTAGATATTATTGACAGCCATTGGCCAACTAGATGGTATTGGCAGTAAATATATAAATTACTCTCTATAGGGAACACTGTGAAGTGATCTGTTGGCCCTTTCTTAACTAAGGTTCCAGACTTTTAGACTTAGACAGCAAGAGAAAACCATTAGAGTAGTCACAGTAATGGTCTCTTTGCCCTCAGGTCAGGGTGCTATAGAGAATGGGCTTAATCTAAAGATTTCCCACCTATGTTCCTGCTAATTGAAGATGTAGGGTTTGATGTAAGAATTAAGCTGAGAATAACCAGCCATTAAAGCTCTTAGAAATTATTAGAGGTCTGGGAGATGGATGAAGAGAAAAGTGGAAAGTATTTATTGTATTACTTACAAAGAACTTTGGCTATTTTGGACTCCATACTCTCTATATTATGCTCAAGAAATACAGTGTCTGAACTCCCTACCCTTTGGATAAAAGAAGGGTCATAGTCAGCAGGAAATACATGTAGCATCTTGAGCTATGTTCCTTTTAAAGTTAATCAGAATGTGGTAGTGATCAAAGGATAATAGAAATAGAAAGTTACTATGATATTCATGATAAGTGGGTATACCAAACAGCCTGCCAATAGCTAACAAAGGAGCAGTAGCTAAAATGATGTACTAGTTTTCTTTCAGTAAGGAAGTTCACGCTGACATGAGCCTTCACTGAAAGTTGAGTTCCCCTATCCCTTTAGCAGTCATGAAATATTAGGGCAGACTTTGTGTACAGTTAGTGCTGTTCTTGAGAACCCCAAGTCATTCTCTTAAAAGATTAGTGGGGTAAATATTCTTTATGATCAGAGCATATTGTTTTCCAGTTAAATATCTATAACAAACTCTCTTAGCATCAGGACTGCTCCTAGAAAAGGAAACTAGAATGTTTCATGCCAGTACAGGGTGGGATACTTGGTTTCCAGGCATGGCTGGATAAGGAATTCTTATCCAAGGGGCATATACTATGCAATTTTCAACATGAGGAAAATGAATGGCTGCAATATAGGAGATTTTGGAGTTTCCATAGCTTCAGATACTAGAAAACTGCTGCCTCCACAGTTTCCACACCTTTTCCTCAGCAAAATGTTACACAATTGTGCTGAGGACACTTGTGGCCTCTAATGGCCAGATAATGGACCACAATAAAAGTTATGGGTCCCCAGCTGGATTGAAGCTCATAATGGTTGGCAAGATCCATTATTTCACCATTAGGATCTGCAGAAAATGGAGACAATTGTCAACCAAAGAGAAAACAAAAGTACATCATGGCATATACTTCTCTTATTTGAGAAAAAATTCTAATTCCCTAGAGTGGATGGTGATTTTCCTATGTATATGAGTTTCTCTATTGCTTAACCTGTGTGTATTTTTAGAAAACTTTTAATGCATAAATGCATTGTCTGTTACTCCAAATTGATGGATTATGATTATGGTCCCACACTGGATTTTAAAATGATTAATTACAATTTTTAATTTTTAAAAATAAATAAAAGGACAAAAATAAGAGAAAAGATGAAGAATAAATTTGGTTCATGTTAAGTATCTGAATGGTTTTCTCCTCCTTCCCCAATTCAGCTATTTTCCACAGCACAAAATATGGTAGTTTTAATGTCATCGTATTTTCTGAGGATCTATCTCTGCTTTAGAAAGAGCCAAGACCCTTTAAATTACAAGGGTGGTAAACTATTATTCCATGTCTTAGTAATATTTCTTTAGAAATCAATAAACATGTCTTTAGCCATTTCATTTAGTCTTGAGGGGCTTGATATTTTAGTTGTGTCTTCTAGTGAATGTAATGGTGGCATGATATCAATATTCCTTTTAAAAAATTATGCCCCCACTTTTTCCTCTTATCACTCTCACCTTTGAATGAAACTAGAGTCAATATAGAGTTAGCCATTATCTGATGTGTGTGTTTGGGATGGAGAGATGGCAGCAGGGGAGACTGACATAGAACACCACATTTTGTGGAACTTATGATCTGTTAAAATCCCAAATTGTCCCTCCTGAGAAACTGAAATTATCTATTTGAGATCCTTCCATCTTGAAGGAAGGTAAAGTCCTGATCCTAAGTTAAATCTGCTTCTTGAGGCAGTTGCATATTTAGCTCCAGTTGGCTGATTAGAAATATAAATTTAAAAAATTATTTGGAAATTTAAATCTCATATTGAAAAACTGTATTTTTTCTAGCATAAATAAATGATGTGGCAAAAATATTTAAAGTACTTTTTATATGTAAGCCCATATGAATCTCCTCCTTTGCGTTATGTAAAACTATGAATTTCAGCCATTAAAGAATCTCAGTACAGGTGCAAAGCACTTATGATTATTTCGTAGAATTCTTCATACTTTGTGGGGTTGGTGATGTTTATTCTGATATATTTATTGATTGATGATTAAAAATACATACTTAGAACAAAAAATTCTTAAAGTTTTTTTTTCAAATACAGTAGTATTTTATTGAAAATGAGTATCATGGCAGAATGGATTACCTATACTTTGTTTTTTTTACTCCATGACCATGTCATGTAGAGTTAGGTTTAGGGTCATGTTAAGGTAGATCAGCACTTGAAATTCTCTGCACAGTTTGGGCTCTGATGTAAGATGCTCTGGGAAATGCTGAAGAAGCTTTAACCTATTTCTCACAAAGTTCAAATGGCTTTCATTTCAGTTTTGTAAGCTTCTTAAAATTTAAAAAAAAAGTTGAAATATTTTATTACAACATCAAATAATGGTGATTATTCCATAGACCATACCATTTCAGATGCCTTATAGGTCAAGTCTTTCAAAATAAAGAGGAAGGTAACTTCAATTACAGGTTAAAGTAGCTTAATGAGAAGTTGGGGCTTCTCAGGTGCCTCTGTGGTAAACAATCCGCTGGCTAATGCTGGAGATGCAGGAGGTGTGGGGTTCAATCCCCGGGTCAGGCAGATCCCCTGGAGTAGGAAATGGCAACCCCTTCCAGTATTCTCTTTTCCAAATGATTCTAAAATTTGTATGGAAACACAAAAGACCCCAAATAGCCAAGGCAATTTTGAGAAAAAAGAACAAAACTGGAGGTATCACACTTCCTGATTTCAAACTATATTACAAAGGTACAGTAATCAAAACAGTATGATACTGGTACAAAAGCAGACATATAGATCAGTGAGACAGAACAGAGATCCCAGAAATCAACCCACATTTACGTGGGCAATTAATGTATGACAAAGGGGGCAAGAACATACAGTGAAGAAAAGACAGTCACTTCAATAAATGGTATTGGGAAAACTGGAGAGCTGCATGTGGAAGAATTAAGCTGGACCACTCCCTCACCCCATGCACAGAAGTAAGTTTGGAATGGACAAAGACCTAAATGTAAGTCCTGAGACAATAAAACTTATAGAAAACATATGCAGCAAGCTTTTTGACATCAGTCTTAGCAATATTTTTTGGATATGCCTCCTCAGGCAAGGGGAAAAAAGGCAAAAATAAATAGAACTACATCAAACAAAAAAGGTTTCACACAGCAAAATAAATTATCAAGAAAAGAAAAAGCCATCTACTAAATGAGAGAAGATATTTGTAAATGATATAGCTGATAAGGGATTATATCTAAAACATACAAAGAACTTACACAACTCAACATAAAAAGAAAAGATTAAAAATTGGGCAGAGAATCTGAATAGACATTTTTCAACAGAAGACGTACAGACATGGCCAACAGACACATGAAAAGGTGTTCAACATGACTAATCATCAGGGAAATGCAAATCAAATGAGATATTACCTCACACCCATCAGAATGGCTGTCATCAAAAAGACAATAAATAAATGTTGGTGAGGATCTGGAGAAAAAGGGACCCCCTCATGCTGTTTGTGGGGATAAAATTGGAAAACAATGTGCAGAGTCCTCAAAAAATAAAAAATAGAACTACCACATGACCCTGCAATTCCACTCCTGGGTGTTTATTTGAAGAAACCAAAAACAATAGTATAAAAAATTGCAAATATCTCAATAGTCTTTGTATTTGACTATGTGTGGAAATGATAATATTTAGATACATTGAGTTAATAAAATTTTTATTAAAATTAATGTTATCTATTTTTCCCCTTTAAAAGTGACTACTAGAACATTTAAAATTATATGTGCTATTCAGATTAATGACTTACATCTGTTTTTCTTGGATAGAACTATCTTCTGTAACTTCACAGTAAGCTGGAGTTACTTTAGCTTTTCAGAGCAAATTTTCCTATGATCTCACAGTCTCTTTCTGTATTGGCTAGAGGCAAAGCCTGTTTGTGACAGAACTGAAGTTAACAGAATCCTTTACCTCCCAATTGTTAGACTTTTTATTTTAATAATTATAACAATAAAGTCACAAAAATATTCTTCCAAATTTTCCATTGAGAGTCACGTGTTGTATGATATCACATCCAAAGGATTTTGTCACATGGTATTCATGCTTTAGAAAGAATTGAAAGGTTTAGAAAGAACTGGTCCTTTTTTGGGGGGTGGGGAGGTTAGGATACCATAATCCATTTATTCTTTGCCCATTCTGGGCTTCTTGACAAGGTATCACATACATGACAATTAACAGTAAAGTAAGAAATAAGATTCTTTAATAATACGTTAGCAAATGTTCTCTTCTCTCCCAGCAAAGGGCTCTGATAAAAACTGAGCTTAGGCCAGAGGTATTAAAAAAAAATAATAATAATAAAGGAAAGACTGGATCAGAGAGAGGCAAGCTACTAGCAACTGTGCCTGGGACAACAGTCTTCTTTATCTGTTTACCAAAAATTACAAGAAGTAAAAGTTAATATCCACCTCCCCAGAAGGCTTTGTTTCTCTTATGTGTTCAAAACAGAAAACAGGTAGAAGAGAAAAAGACGGTGGCCAGACCTGCCTCAGGAGCAAGTCGTATGCTATGCATAGTGTTCCAAAATTGCTCCTTTTTGAATTCACATATATACCTCCACTTTGAGATATGTGGGGAAAAAATGACTTGGTGAATTGACTGTCTCTACCACAAATTAAGAATAAAATACCGAAAACTAACCTCTTTCTTAGAGAATAAATAAGCCAAGGATACTGTTTTCCGCAGCTTTAAAAGTTAGATAGGATGCTACTGTGGAAAATTCCAGATGGGTCAATTTGTGAAGCTTAAAAATATTCTGTATGAGATGTTTTCTGAATTGGAATCTACAGCAGCTGGATTGCAAATTGAATATATTGTCATCAACTTTGAGGCCATAATGGTCAGTGCATTGTTCTGCAGTACTTACATACCTGTGGATCAGCATCTTGAGCTCAATAATATGATTTTATTCCCTGGCTTTATTTCATCTGTTTGATTATTTAAATATGAGTGAAGAATTTTGAGTGACTATTTAAGCATGGATCATTGAGAATGTCTCAAAATAATTTATTTCCATATTTCACCTTGCAGCCCTACCCTTTCCATCCCAGCCCCTGTAAATGAGAGTGAAAGCAATTTCCTGTGGGAGAAGATGAAACTCCAAGGTCCCTCTGCCTTTCCCACAAAGGCTATTGCCAATCAATGCAGTTCCCTGGGGTTAAGGTCTTGTATGCAGGGGGTCCAGGTAAATTGTTCCTGGTAGAGAATAAAACTGCTGTCACTTGTCTTGGGGAATAGAAGCTAAGACAGCTAAGGAACAACACTTCAGCAAAAGGCAAAAGAAAATTCTCCATTGTAGAATAAATTTCAAGATACCACAAAATGTTTTGCTAGTAATATCATATTTAATGTTTTCATGAATAAAATATTGATGTCTAGTACATTTAAAAAAAACTGAATATGATGACCAGTTTAAAATTCATGCATCTCCTTTTCCTCCAGAGTGATCAAGAGCTTCTGATTAGGATGGCAAAGATAGGTTATAAGGCATATGCCATTCTGCTGAATTGCTGTCTATTAGAGGCCATGATACCAGTAAAATTAGATTAAGGTTAAAGCAGGAATGTAAATTTTGTTAATAAGGTTTCTATATTTTAATTCAAAACCAAACACCCTGCGGGTCTATTGATGCTAATCCCATTTAATCTTGCAAAAAGCTTTCCTGGTATCAAGGGATCCGGATGAGTACTTGCCCTTTATTACCTGGAAAATGAAGAATTTTCTTATACCTTCACCTCTAAATAGTATAAGCATAACCATAGAATTTTGATGACTTTAAGAAAACAAATATATTTATATGACTATGTAGAAATGCAAATGCTATGTGTTATGTGCAATGTGTGTTATATCTACATGTCTATTGCAAGAGTCATATATTCAACTGTTTAATTGCTCCATGCCTGAAATCTCTTGTATTTAAAATATTCATGCTTAGTTTACTAACCTGTGCCTTTCTGAGTTGGCACCACTGTTTCAAAACATTTCAAAAAATGTTTTGAAAGTACATTAAAAAATAAGTTGAGACATATCACTTCTCACTTTGGTAAGTAAATTCCTTCTCTGCTTTAAGGAGATTTTGCCATCTATTTGTCACCTTTGGTTTATTTCAGTGCTTTCTCTGCTCTCTTCTGATTCTGCTTCCATTCCTACAGTATCTGTCAGAGAGTGTCCCTAACACACACTGTGATGTGTCCCAAATTTTACTGTATGCTCGTTCTCCTTCATGTGTGCTGCCTGCATCCCTCTTGAATAAGATGTTAAAGAATTCTGTACTTTACATATACACGTATATATGTATGAGGGTGTGTACATGTGTGTATATATATGTACATGACTAAGGTGCCAGAGCGGGGAAGGCAATGGCACCCCACTCCAGTACTTTTTCCTGGAAAATCCCATGGACGGAGGATCCTGGTAGGCTCCAGTCCATGGGGTCGCTAAGAGTTGGACACGACTGAGCGACTTCCCTTTCACTTTTCACTTTCATGCATTGGAGAAGGAAATGGCAACCCACTCCAGTATTCTTGCCTGGAGAATCCCAGGGATGGGGGAGCCTGGTGAGCTTCTGTCCATGGGGTCGCACAGAGTTGGACATGACTGAAGCGACTTAGCAGCAGCAGCAGCAGGAAGGTGCCAGAGAGGATGAAGATATATGTATCAAGTGCTGAAATCTTTTAAAATGTGGTGGACTGGAAAGGGTGTAAGTTTTAGAGCCAGATATATGCTCTAATTTCTCCCCTTTCTCAAAGTATCTGCACCTGAAATTGTTCTCTCTTTATTATTTCTTCCATCATTTCCATCAGCATAAATGCAGCATTACCTAGCATATTAAAAAAGCTCTGGCAGGTAACAGTTTCACTGTTAAAAAAAAATAATATTTCTTTTAGATCCCATTACAAAAAAATTCCCCAAACATTATAGACAAATAACAGTCTTTCTTACTGGGTGAAAGGTCCCATGAAGCCAAGAAAGTTTTTGTCTGATTCAGTACTATAGACTCAGCACTTAGAATACTTCTAGCATCTATAAACTTCTCAGCAAACATTTGTCAAATGAATGAATGAATGAGTGAATGGGTGAATGAACAATGTTTGGGTCACAGTATAGGCTTAATCAAGGTTGGCTCTTATTACAATGAAATTGACATTTTGTGAACCTGATATTTCTTATAAACACCAAGAAGATTCAGAACAACCACACCACAAAGCTTGTCTAATTCTAATTCTATCACTGAAGTCTGAAAGACTTGCCTGTACACATACAGTGGGAATATGGTTTAACGTGTTTGACATTTCTTTGAAATTTTATAGGGAAAAGTCTGCCATCAAATCTTTCACCTTTCTATTTCACTTACCTTCCTATTATTCCTCGAATATTGTGTGCAGTTTCTAGTTATTTCCCTAAAATTGTAGCTGCTGCTGCTGCTGCTAAGTCACTTCAGTCGTGTTCGAGTCTGTGAGACCCCATAGAGGGCAGCCCACCAGGCTCCCCCGTCCCTGGGATTCTCCAGGCAAGAACACTGGAGTGGGTTGCCATTTCCTTCTCCAATGCAGGAAAGTGAAAAGTGAAAGTGAAGTCGCTCAGTCGTGTCCGACTCTTAGCGACCCCATGGACTGCAGCCTACCAGGCTCCTCCATCCATGGGATTTTCCAGACAAGAGTACTGGAATGGGTTGCCATTGCCTTCTCCAATGCATGAAAGTGAAAAGAGAAAGTGAAGTTGCTCAGTTGTGTCTGACTCTTAGTAACCCCATGAACTGCAGCCTACCAGGCTCTTCCATCCATGGGATTTTCCAGGCAAGAGTACTGGAGTCGGGTGCCATCGCTTTCTCCAAAACTGTAGCACCTAAGAATAATAAACTTATGCCATGTTCTTTATCTAAATAGAATATGTTAAAGTTTTAGATACCAGAATTGAGTTATTTCAATATTTACTTAGGAAGTAAACAGAAAGTGCTGCTACTGACTCATCTATCAATGTAGGTTTGTTAACTGTAACAAATGTACTATTCTGGTGAGGGATGTTGATGATGGGAAATACTGTGCATATGTGAAATCTCTGTAGTTTCCTCTCAATTTTTAATTGAGATATAATTTATATATAAAATTACATTAATTTCAGGTATACAACATAATCTTTCCACTATGCATATTAATATATTAGAGATGATCACAATAAGCTTAGTCAACATCCATCACCCTGAAAGAAAGTGGCTCTGAAAGTGAAGTCACTCAGTCATGTCCAAGTCTTTGTGACCCCGTGGACTGTAGCCTACCAGGCTCCTCTGTTCATGGGATTTTCCAGGCAAGAATACTGGAGTGGGTTGCCATTTCCTTCTCCAGGGGATCTTCCCAACCCAAGGATCAATCCCTCATCCTACAAAGTCACAAATATTTTTTTCTTGTGATGAGAACTTTAAGATCTACTCTCTTGATAACTTTCAAACATAAACTCCACTATCATTAATTCTAGTCACCATGCTGCACATTACATGCCCAGGACTTATATATTTAATAACTAGAAATTTGTACCTTTTGACAACTTCCTCTTAATTTTGAAGTGATCATAAAACTGCTCTAAAAATGCTTTTTTTTGAAGAGAGAAAATACAAGGCATATGAACAATTCTGTCTTAATATCTTCCAATAGTGATTTAACTTTAAAGCTCTCATGTGTTTGGAACTTTCTCTAAAAGAGGAGTAAAAATCAACAATGTGGAAATTCTTTGATTTTATTCTTCTGATGCAACTGCATGCATTTGGTAATACAGGATAGGTAACCTCAGATCAGATCAGATCAGTCGCTCAGTCGTGTCTGACTCTTTGGGACTCCATGAATCGCAGCACGCCAGGCCTCCCTGTCCATCACCAACTCCCGGAGTTCACTGAGACTCACATCCATCGAGTCAGTGATGCCATCCAGCCATCTCATCCTCTGTCGTCCCCTTCTCCTCTTGCCCCCAATCCCTCCCAGGAGGTAACCTCAGCGTTAATTAAAATTTCAGTAAAAAAGCACATTGTAATTAATAGCACTCCTGGTCTTAGTGCATATACTCTAATAAAACAAATCCAGCAAAGCTGAAATAAAATCATTCTAAAACATGCCTTGATCGTGCTGTTACACTGTCCATACAACTTCAGTGTCTCCCCATTGCCTAGAGGATTAATGGCAAATTACTCAGCCTGAAAAATATATCCTTCTGTGCTGACCCCAAGCAATTTCCATAGCCTTGTCTCCAGCTATTTCTGATACAAACCTGATGAGACATCACAGCAATCAACAACCAGGCAGGGTTGACTGAGAAGCCGCCTAATACTACCTAGTTGTGTGACTGTGGGAGCTTTAGATCCAGCTCTTTTGAACCTCAGCTCTCCTATCTGGTTAATAGTACCTTCTCACTGCACTGCTGGGAGGACTGTGGCAAAGTCCAGGCTCCATGTGGTCCCTGGCATCAGAAGCTCTCACTAATGAGGGGAGTATTATCATCCCTAATAATGTCTTTTTATTCCAGTCTTGGTGTCTTTATGCCCTTTCTTGAAACATAGCTGAAAATTCAAGGTTTACCTGTCTACTCATCCTTCAAAGCCCCTCCTCATGTGTGAAGCCTTGACAGCCCACTCTAGCCCAAGATGATTGCTTTCACCCTGAACTCACAGTTCTCATTTTCTATATGTTCCTTTAAAAATGATTTGTCTTGTAATCTCTCTGATACTCTTCTCTCATAGTTTATCTTTCCACATAGTTATTTTATGAACAGAGTTGCTATCGAAGGAAGTCATGGTTGGGAGCTAGAAAGAAAATAAATAGATGGACAGACTAGTGGATCCTAAACTGTGTCCTCTGGAGCTTCCCTGGGGGCCATTGTGGCGGGGTGGAATGAGTGCAATGCCATTTGGAGAATGTCAGGTAAGCAGGGTTCTTGGTCCTGTCCACAGCTTCTACTCAGCATCAGCCTTTCAATATTTCTTTGTTGTGATTATTAACATTTACTGAAACTCATCTAACAAGATTAAGTGCTGGAGTTCCAAGTAAGAATTCACCAATAAAAGAATTCCATTGCTCTATGAAACCTTGAAAGTCATGTATCCAGTGCAAGCTTCTAGCTTCTATTAAGAAAGAAGACTTGGAGAATCACAATCAAGGTCATACAATGACGGCTGATATTAGAAAAATAGTCTCAAACCCCAGCTTATTTAGTTTATATTTTGCTTGTTTATTAATTAAATGATTAGAGCCTTGAGGTCAGAGACCACTTATTTTATTTCTTTGTTTTTCTTCCAACCCTAGCTCAGGGCTTTAAACAGAATCCCAGTGTCTAAATATTTAAAGAGGGCAATATGCCTATAACCCAATCACAAAATGGGAACAATAGACCCTTCTGCCACAGCCTCTGTAGACCGAAGGAACATTTGGATAGAATAACAGAAGAAGCATGGTAGGGATCAGCATGAACCAGGGTCCATTTTATTTTGGACCCTTTAAATGTACCCTGAATATCCATTCCAGGTCAGCCTAGAAACCTCATTCCAAATTCCTGCCAGTTACTGGCAGAATTCTTCAATCCTCCACTGCTAGTTATCACTGGGTTCTGAACAGGGTTGCTATGGAAGGAAGCCATGGAGCAAGAAGGAAGGAGCCAAGGAGCAAGAAGGAAGTAAATAGATGAACAGGCTAGGGGATCCTAAACTGTGTCCTCTGGAGCTTCCTTGGGGATGTTGTGGTGTGGTAGAATGAGGTGCAGTGCCATTTGGAGAACGTCAGGTAAGCAGGGCTCTTGGTCCTATCCCCAGCTTCTACTCAGAGCATTTACCTTTCAATATTCCTCTGTTACGGGGAAGGCGATGGCACCCCACCCCAGTACTTTTGCCTGGAAAATCCCATGGATGGAGGATCTTGGTAGGCTCCAGTCCATGGGGTCGCTAGGAGTCGGACACGACTGAGCGACTTCGCTTTTACTTTTCACTTTCATGCATTGGGGAAGGAAATGGCAACCCACTCCACTGTTCTTGCCTGGAGAATCCCAGGGACGGGGGAGCCTGGTGGGCTTCCTTCTATGGGGTCGCACAGAGTCGGACACGACTGAAGCGACTTAGCAGCAGCAGCAGCAGCAGCATTCCTCTGTTATGATTATTAATATTTATTGAAACTCATCTAACAAAATTAAATGCTTGAGTTTTCATTTTGAAATATTAGCTAAATATTAGCTAATATGAGCTAAATATTAGCTCTCAAATGGAATTTGAATTCTGTGTGGACTGTCTAGCTTGTATATGACCTTTGTATTCCATCAAGACTCTATAGAGTAATTATTTTCTTCCACCTGTAAGTCCTGTAGGTATTGGCCAGAAAAGTCTGATTCTTGTATCTTGATGCCTCCCTAGGAAGCCTGTAGCTGTGTCTCCTCTCCTCTGGCTCCACATGATGAGACGGGGAATGACCTAATTGGTCTGGGTATGACAATAGAACCTGGACAAGATGCTAAAAAGTTAGGTATTGATCAAAAAGAAGACCCAAAACGGTACAATAAGGGGAAAGAAATAATACTTGAATTCAGTTTTGAATCCATTGCTGAGGGGCTAGCCCTGAGATACCAAGCAAATCAATGAAGCGTTCTGAGCCTTGGTTCTCTCACCTTTAAGAGCTGCTTTGAGGAATGAGTAAAATAACCTGGATGTGTATATATGGAATCTAGAAAAATGGTCCTGATGAACCTATTTGTTGCTTTACTCTTAAAATAGAATAATAGTTAAAGTATATGCCCTAGAGGAGGGCATGGCTACCTACTAGTATTCTTGCCTAGAGAATTCCATGGACAGAGGAGCCTGGCTGGCTATAGTCCATAGGATCACAAAGAGTCAGACATGACTGAAATGACTTAGCATGGTCTCCTGTTGCATATAGCATTCTGTAGGCAACATTATGCTGTGGTTTTTTTTTTTTTTTTACAATGTAGCCAGTCTAGATCAGTTTGGGGACTTGTTAGTGGTAGTTCCCTTACACTTACTTCAGCATAGTTCATCTGCCTGTTGTTCAGGCCTCTCCCCCAAGAGCCAGACCTTGAAGGAGAATCTTTGGCAGTTAGTGGACCACATGGTCTTTGGAGAAGAAGTGGAAATAACCAATTTCATCATGTAGACCTTATTTCTTTCTGAAGCACAGAACACTTCAACAATTTGTTACTAATTTCTGTGAATAATTTATTTTCTTATGATGGTGGTCAATGACTGGTCAGGTCAGGCAAAGAAAGAAAATATTCCTCAGTTTCATCAGATCCTATGCTGAGTTGCCATCTTTTCCTTTTTCTTAGGAAGTGAAGGTAGTCCCATGAAAACAGCTTACCTTGTGGAATGATGTCAACCAAAGTTCTGGACACATTTTGATTACTTGGTAAAATAATATTTTCAGGCCTTATTACTTCAATATTGATTTAATTTGAAACAAAATGTAATTTGAGACAACTTCTAAGCTGTTCTTTAATTTAAAAAGAAAAGGATCATCTGAAACTTGGCTAATTTGAAACCTGTTGTTTGGTCCCCTGGTTTCAAGTTTGGGAGATTTTGTGCTTGCATACATGCTAAGTCACCTCAGTTGTATCTGACTCTGTGTGACCCTATGGACTGTAGTCTGCCAGGCTCCTCTGCCCATGGGATTCTCCAGGCAAGAATACTGGAGTGGGTTGCCATTCCCTTTTCCAGGGGATCTTCCTGACACAGAGGTTGTACCTATATCTCTTACATTTCTTGCATTGGCAGGTGAGTTCTTTACTGCTCCCCCCCAGTGCCACCTGTAAATAAATTACCTTCTCCTTATTCCCTATCTTTCATAGTTCTAGAAAAGCTGATTCTCTGTATGGTTCCCATTTCCCTTTGACCTACTGATTCTAACTGTGCCATTGTCGTACAGCTTACACAGAATCCTTCCCATCCTTTCTTCATTTTGTGAAAATTTAACATTTATGAGCTGTAATTTCAGGCTCTATTTTCTTAACAGCCAGAAGCAGCATCTTAGCCAATCATCCCTTACTCAGAAGGATGCTTAATGTAGATTTTGTGTATTTTTTGGATACTTAAGCAATTTTTAGAGCCCATGCCAGTCCCTGATTCAGAAGTCTGCATTCATTCCCTGACACTATAAACATTTTAAACTCCTATAGAAAAGTGACTACTGTGGGTGGTCTCATAGATACAGAAGACTTGATGTTCACTCATTCAAAGACAAGGCTCTCTTTACCTGGGCTCCATTGGAGACCCCAGATTATTGCCAACATAATTTCTCTTCTGCCTCCTAACCTCTAATGGCTGAGTTGACCTGCTTATTGTTTCTATTAATACAATCCCGAGTCGCTTACTTACATGCATACTATCACGGGAACCCCGGTGTTAGTCCTACTAGCCGACCACCCAAGGCAATTCCTTGTGCACAAATGATCCACAATGCCCAAGGGAAAGCACCTCGTGGCAGAAGTAGCTGCAGCCCCAGCCTTCCAGTCATGGTGCTCCAAGCTGCTGCCTCTTTCCCTGGGCAATGAATCCACCCATCATCCCAAAGCACTTGATGGTAAACAGGAGTCCAGTAAAAGAAGTCTGGTTTTTTTCTACAAGTTTTTTCAACATGTATGATGCAAAGGAACATTTAGCTTAGCGGTGACTCTTTGTGACATAGGGGTAGGTTGTCATACTGCTAGTTTTGCTAGTCCACTACTAATATCATAAGACTCTGTGGGCATGTTTTCCTTTTTTGTTTTTCTTGAGACCAGTGGAATTATGCCACTTTATTCAGACTTGGAATTGCTCCCCAGGAATCTAGTTGAATTTACAATTCCATTATAATTTGTGATTTGTCATCAAGAAATAAACAGGATCCAGAAAAAGAAGGTCTATATGCTTCTATGCTATTCTTTTTAGTTCCCTGTTTTGGTGTACTTTAGCTTGGAGGACGCTTACTCCTTGGAACAAAAGTTATGACCAACCTAGATAGCATATTGAAAAGCAGAGACATTACTTTGCCAACAAAGGTCGGTCTAGTCAAGGCTATGATTTTTTTCAATGGTCATGTATGGATGTGAGAGTTGGACTGTGAAGAAAGCTGAGCGCCGAAGAATTGATGTTTTTGAACTGTGGTGTTGGAGAAGACTCTTGAGAGTCCCTTGGACTGCAAGGAGATCCAACCAGTCAATTCTGAAGGAGATCAGCCCAGGGATTTCTTTGGAAGGAATGATGCTAAAGCTGAAACTCCAGTACTTTGGCCACCTCATGCGAAGAGTTGACTCATTGGAGAAGACTCTGATGCTGGGAGGGATTGGGGGCAGGAGGAGAAGGGGACGACAGAGGATGAGATGGCTAGATGGCATCACCGACTCGATGGACGTGAGTCTGAGTGAACTCCAGGAGTTGGTAATGGACAGGGAGGCCTGGCGTGCTGAGATTCATGGGGTCGCAGAGTCGGACACAACTGAGCGACTGAACTGACTGAGCTTGGAGGAGCCTGGTGGTCTGCAGTCCATGTGGTTGCTAAGAGTCAGACACAACTGAGCGACTTCACTTTCACTTTTCACTTTCATGCGTTGGAGAAGGAAATGGCAACCCACTCCAGTGTTCTTGCCTGGAGAATCCCAGGGATAGGGGAGCTTGGTGGGCTTCCATCTACGGGGTCTCACAGAGTCGGACATGACTGAAGCGACTTAGCAGCAGCAGCAGCAGCAGCAGCTTCCCTGCAGGCAGTTCATTCAGTTGGTGTGGCTAACAAGGCCACAGTGGCAGTCAGTTACATGTAGGCCAATCATCTTTCCAGACTACGGAGAAGCTTCTTAGGAGGAGCCAGCTCATAAATGTGTGCTTTCAGTCACAGGCAGGACCAAGGGAGAAAGTGTGGCCAGATATGGGTCAGGACAAAGTCATTAGTTATTTGGAAGAATGACACAGGCATGGGTACTCGTGTATACGGTGGGTAAGGAGCAGCCTAGTTATGAGTTAAGACTGTAATCTGTATTCAAATTTAACTGGCTTTGTTCCAGATATTTGCTCTTAAGATGACTGCTTTACCCTCCTGGGCCTCAGTTCACCAAAGGCATGACCTTGGCACCACTGCTTACCACCTGTTTTACAGATTGGTTGTAAAGTTAAAAAAAAAGATAATAACTTGTGCACAATATAAAATATACATTATGAGATATATAGATCAGTGGTTAAAATGGCAAGTTCTAGAAAAAGCATTCCTTGTTCAAGTCCCAGCTGTATTTCTAGAGAGTTGATCAAGGAAAACATTGTCTAATCTCTTTTCGCTAAAGTCCTTCATCTGTAAGAAGGGTAATGACAGTACTGACCTCTTAGAGTTGTTTTAAAGATTAAATAAAATGATACATGTAAAGAGTTTATGGGGCTTCCCGGGTGGCTCAATGGTAAAAACATTCCCCTGCCAATGCAGGAAATGTGGGTTTGATCCCTGGGTCAGGAAAATCCCTGGAGGAGGAAATGGCAACCCACTCCAGTATTCTCATCTGGGAAGTCCCATGGACAGAGAAGCCTGCTGGGCTATGGTCCGTGGGATTGCAAAAGAGTAGGATATGACAGAGCTACTAAAGAACAACAGCAAGAAGAGTTTATAGCACGAGTTGGCACATTGTAAAAGGTCACTGTGAAAACCCAATGAATATTAACTACTTCAGCTATTATCAAAACAGTTTTTAAAAGAGCTAGCAGACTGATTTGGAAATCTTGAAGAAGGGTATGAGTAGACCACTGGAAAGCATTCTTTAAACCAATGATATCAACATTATTTTTATTACCATATCAACATAATTTTTATCATTATTTTTATTACACTGATAATTGAGCCGCACTTTTGGTGTGAATTGATTTGCCATGGTTGCATTTCAGATTTGTTTGGATTTCACATTCAGTTAAGTGCTGTGGATTCCTTTTTCAAGCCATGTGATTTTTGGAAGGAAAAAAAAAAAAAAAGCCAGGTATCTCTAATGGTCTAGTGTTGTCCATATGTTTTCTTAATGTGAAATGAATGTTTGAGCTTATTATACTAATGTGAGTTTGCCATGCCCTACAATTTATTACTCCAAATCAGAGGCATTTGTGTTGTTACCAGTGTGATTGCTAGTTGATACTGGAATGCATTCATTAGCTCCATAGTACAGAAATTTTACAATACCAGAGTTGCTTCTTCTTTTTTATTTCTATTCTTAGCTTTTTATTTTTTTTTTGTCAGCTTGACTGTTCTGCCTTTGGAACAGAATAATGAGATAACAGTTAAGTGAGGAGTCAATGAAGATTTTACAGAATGGGACAGACTTCTTGCAACTACGCCCAGGATTTTGCTCATTTCGGTTACATCTGCAATGTTTTAAAGACATCATATCTTGTCCCACTGTGATAAAAATATATTTAGAGTTTATATCAATAAAATCACCTCATTATAAAGTTAGAATTTATCAAATTTATTTAAGAGCTATCATCATGAATTGCCTGGCCTTTTACTTTTTATACTTTCTGAATGTACTCTGTCTACTCCTTTGTGTTCAAAATGCTAAGCTTCAGCTGTAGAAATGCCTTATAAAAATGAACAGAGGCTGCAGTAGTAACTAGTCATTGGCATTTTCGTATTATTCAGAGTCTTTTCCTTATCTCTTGGACAAATATATCTCATTAATCTGTATTCAGGCTTGACTTCTCTTCTGTTAAAGAAATGATATAAGTCTGTAGCTTGCTTCACCACAGAAGAAAATAAGGTTATTATTTGTAAGAGAAAGTAAAGACATTTGGATAACTTAAGACTATCTCAAATTTTCTTGTTTAAAATAGTAGTTTTCAATTAGGGGCAATTTTGTTCCCAGTGGGTATTTGACAGTTGTCTGGAGACATTGTTGATTGTCAAGATGGGGTAGGTGGTGGTATTGGCCTCTAGTGGGTAGAGCCCAGGATAGGTACTAAATATCCTACAATGTACAGGACGGCCCCCACAACAAGAATTATCACAATCTGACTCAAAATGTCAATAGTGCTGAGGCTGAGAAACCCTGGTCTGAAATATCCTACTATCTCAGTTATTGCAGTAAAGCTAGAGTTTGGATTTTTAAATATTTGAAATATCCAGACAAGATTCCTAAATATCTACCACCCACTACCCACAAAAAAACTGGACATAATTTTAAAGGCATGTTGGTCCAAATACTATTGATATGTTGAGAATTTATTTTGAAAGAGGATGATCCAAATGGAACAGAAATGTATGGATGCTCTTCCTTCAAAGTGATGTTTTAATTATGAGAATGAAGCTGAAAATTTAAAATCTTGTTTTTATGAAGCATCTTTGCATTAAAAAAATAATCTAGGGAGTTCTTTGTTTTAGGGCTTCTTTTAAAGTCAAAAAGATCAGGAAAATACAGAAAATAAACAGAATTTATTTCCTTTTTCTTTCAAAGTGTAGTGCTTCTACCTCTTTAAACAAATGCATGCTGTGTAAAGGCTGACAATTGAATCCTTTTATCTGATCTCTGAGTATTAGATCACTTGAAATTTAAGAAAATGCAAGTTACATTGACTCTTAGAGAAACAGCCTATATCACAGAAACACACACACACACACACACACACACACACACACCCCTATCAACAAAGGAACAAAACACCCTCAACTCAGGCCTTTTAGGAAAAGTATATATATATATAATATAGATATATTTGCAAACCAAACATAAAATACCATCCTAGACATTTTTCCTTTGAGCATCCAAGTTGAGTCGAATGTTCTATTTCTCTTAAGTCAATTTATGGGAGGGGTGTGTAAAAGCACTTTAGTGAAGAAAACCAGTGATCGCAATGCATCAAAGTTAAGCTGTAGCGAGGTTATCACTCCGTGAAAAATCACATAAACATTTCACATATAAAATATTATTCATCAGAGCAAAACCCTCAGAGGGGTTGGGAGATAACAAAGGTGTCACAGAGCCTTTCTCTTTTTTTGAAAAAGGAAAAAAATATATTCCACAACTAAGATGGGATTTGTGGTCATGTAGTAGGTAGGAGATGAATATAATTGAGAAGAAAATTAGCAAACCTTAAATATCTGGTTCTGCAATATCATTACTCATAAACTTGCCCTCTTCCACCCTCTTTTCCCCAAAGACCAATGTCCCATATCTGAACTGAGGGAGATGTGTGCTTTCTAACAGCTAAATCAACAAGGTTTCACATGAGTAGTGCTGTGTGGTGTGGTTGACTGATTTCATGAAAAACTAATCATGTATTCATCATTGAGATCAAACACTTCCCAAGTAATTATCATCCCAACCCAATCTGATAGGAACTGAAAAAGTGGCGCTGCTGATAAAATCAGAGGCTGATCAGAATAGTTCTTTTAGCTTTTGTAAACCTTGGGTTGAGAAGCACGAAACTGAAATTGTGTTTTATAATTAAGAAAGGTAAAGTTGGCAAGCTGCAATCAATTATTTCAATCAATCATAACAAGTTTAGCTTGCCAGGTTATTTACTGGAACATACATTTAAAAATTGACTTTTCATACGTGAGCATTTAAAAATATCTAATAGAAGAAAAATACAAAGAAGTTTGTGAATTAAAATCTGAACCTTTTGTGTACAGAGTATAAAATAGTGTCATATCACTTCCATAGTTCTCTTATTTTGAGCTGTGGTATTTTTCTTTCTGATATGGAGCTATTATGATATTGAATTATATGTCATCACAAAGTGATTGCATTCAGAAAATCTGACGTTCACTTTGTGTCTGTGATTATAAATTTAGATGGAGATGAACAGTGTAGGACATTTAAATACTTTACAAAGGACTTCCACATGTAGTGCCTTGAAGGCTTGTGTGTTAAGTAATGTAAGTGCTTTTTGTATGTTATGTCATTTAATCTTCAGACAGCTTGATGAGAGAGATCCAGTTAGAACCCCTAACTTAAAAATGAAAGAACCAAGTCAGAGAGAAGCTCTGTCTGCTGAAGGTCATAGTGGCATAGATGGGACATAATCCCAGCCCAGTCTAAAGAAGGTCCCCTTGACCTGTTCTGTAGTGTCTCTCTGGTAGGTTCTGATCCTACCAGATCTGATCATAGGATAACAGCATTTGAAAAGAACTTTATATATGCCAGGGGCTGAGCTATTCGCATTATACATATATGGCTGTTGGACCTCTCTGAAGCTCAGGTTTTTAGTTTGTGAAACAGTGATGAAAATCTCAATTTTAACAGTTGAATAAATAGGACTTCCCTGGTGGTCCAGTGATTAAGAATATGCCTGCCAGTGCAAGGGACACAGATTGGATGCCTGTCCGAGAAGATTCCACGTGGTGTGTGGTGACTATGCCCCGGAACTGCAACTACGGAAACTCGTGAGATGTAGAGCCCGTGCTCGGCAACACGAGAAGCCACAGTAATGCGCACCAGAACTAGAGAGTAGCCCCTGCGCACTACAACTAGCGAAAGCCCGCAGGCAATGAAGACCTAGTGCAGCCAAAAATAATAAATAATGTTTTTGTTTTTGTTTTAAAGGAGACTTAATGGAGTTAAATGCTTTACCACTGAACCTACAAAGAGCAGGGAACTTTGTTAACTCACATGTCCTGGGTCCAACAGCCAGTGAAAAAAAGGGTTTATTTCCTAAGTCGGTTGGACTCCAGATGTAAGCCCAAGAGGTTGGCAGAGATTCTGCCACAGTTACTCCAGGTTTTGTGTGTGCAAGAAATATCACCAAATCTCAGGGAGCAGGAGACTGCTCTTTCCAATAGATCATACTGCCTTCTGCAAAAATATGCATAACCTTAAATTAAATACATCAAGTCACATGAGTTTTTTTCATATATAAGTAATTGGCTTTGTAAATCTAAATATTCATATTTTGTAATTTCTAAAATGTGCACCCACTGCTCATATTTTATCCATATTTTATGAGTTGCTATTCATGGTTCAAGATTAAATGAATTTCCTTAACCTAGAAAGTTTACTTCATTACCTATTTTCATTTTCTTTCATTTATCATTATAAGACATGAGCCAAACTCTACTCCATATAACCACATTGGCTATTTAATTCCTTTATCAAACTCAGGAGCATTAATTAAACATCTATTATGTGTCAGAAACATGGAAAGTATCATATATTTATTATAAAGTTGGAGAGTATAGAACTGGGAGCTCTTTCTAATAGTCAAACTCATAGAAGCAGAGAGTAAAATAGTGGTTGTCAGGAGGTAGGGGAGGGAGAAATGGGGAGATGTTGATCAAGGGGCACAGAGTTTCAATTATACAAGATGAATAAGTTCTAGAAGTTTGATGTACAGTATGGTGACTGTAGTTAACAATATTATGTTGTGACAAATCAATTTATTTATAAAACAGAAACAGACTTACAGACAGAAAACAAACTAATAGTTATCAAAGGGGACGTGAAGGGAGGGATAGATAGGAGTATGGAATAACATGCACAACAATATTATCTTGTAATAACATATAATAGAAAAGAATATGTATAATTGAATCACTGTACATCTGAAACTAACACACTATTGTAAATCAATTGTTCTCAATTGAAAGAACAATGTTATGTTGTGTACTTGAAATTTGCTAGGATGTTCTCACAGCATGTACCTCCCCCTGCACACATATATAATCAGTAACTGTGTGAAGCAATGGATATGTTAATTAGCTTGATTGTGGAAATTCTCTCACAATGTATATATATGCTAAAGCATACAGGGTATACAAGTTAAACATATACATTTTTAATTTGTAAGTTATGCCTCAGTAAAGATGAGGAAAAAGAATAAACCTCTTGACCAAAGTGTGAAGTTCTACTCATTTAGGTGAGATTGAAAAAAACAAAAAAAACAAAAAAACCAACTGATTGGAAAGTTGTCCTGTTAACAAAGACAAATATATTTTCTTTATGTTTCACTTGCTTCAAATTTATTCACTTATTCACAAATCTTTGAAGAGTCATGACTGATAAATGGAAACATGCGTTCATTCCCAGAGTCCTTTAAACTCAAGCTGGGCTCCATGCTGCTGCTGCTAAGTCACTTCAGTCGTGTCCGACTCTGTGCGACCCCATAGACGGCAGCCCACCAGGCTCCCCTGTCCCTGGGATTCTCCAGGCAAGAACACTGGAGTGGGTTGCCATTTCCTTCTCCAATGCATGAAAGTGAAAAAGTGAAAGTGAAGTTGTTCAGTCGCGTCCGACTCTTAGTGACCCCATGGACTGTAGCCTACCAGGCTCCTCCATCCATGGGATTTTCCAGGCAAGAGTACTGGAGTGGGCTCCATGAGATGGGATCAATTCCACACATCTCATCTTAGGTCTCTTTTTAGCCCAATTTCCTAGGTGACACTAGTGGTAAAGAGTCCACCTGCCAATGGGGGAGATGCAAGAAAAACATCTTCAGAACCTGAGTACGGAAAATTCCCTGGAGTAAGAAATGGCCACCCACTCTGATATTCTTGCCTGGAAAATTTCGTGGACAGAGGTGCCTGGAGGGCTTCAGTTCATGGGGTCACAAAGACATGTTGTGGGTTTCAAAATATCTGAAAATAGTCCAGGCCTTATTAATGGTCTAAGCATTATTATTACTTTCAACAGATGTGATGCAATTACTTGACAAACCAGTATATCTTACAAATAGCAGTAGCTGGTTTTATCCACAGAACCATTTATTCCACCTAAACATTATTTGCTTCTCCAGTAATATACACTTATCATTATGATGAACAAAAGGAACCTGAAGAGAAACACCAAATATTTTGTATTCCTAAGAAAATTCAAGAAAACATACTCTTGGGATCATCAGTTCAGTTCAGTCGCTCAGTTGTGCCAACTCTTTGCAACCCCATGGACTACAGCACGCCAGTCTTCCTTGTCTATCATCAACTCTCAGAGCCTACTCAAACTCATGTCCATTATGTCAGTGATGCCATTCAACTATCTTATCCTGTGTGTTCCTTTCTCCTCCCGCTTTCAATCTTTCCCAGCATCAGTGTCTTTTCAAATGTGTCAGTTCTTCACCTCAGGTGGCAAAAGTATTGGAATTTCAGCTTCAACATCAGTCCTTCCAATGAATATTCAGGACTGATTTCCTTTAGGATGGACTGGTTGGATCTCCTTGGAGTCCAAGGGACTCTCAAGAGTCTTCTCCAACACCACAGTTCAAAAGCATCAATTCTTCAGCACTCAGCTTCCCTTATAGTTCAACTCTCACATCCATACATGACTACTGGAAAAACCATAGCTTTGACTAGATGGACCTTTGACTAAATGGTTGGTAAAATAATGCCTCTGCTTTTTAATATGCTGTCTAGGTTGGTCATAGCTTTTCTTCCAATGAGCAAGTGTCTTTTAATTTCATGGCTGCAGTCACCATCTGCAGTGATTTTGGAGCCCAAGAAAGTGAAGTCTGTCACTGCTTCCATTGTTTCCCCATCTATTTGCCATGAAGTGATGGGACTGGATGCCATGATCTTAGTTTACTGAATGTTGAGTTCGAAGCCAACTTTTTCACTCTCCTCTTTCATTTTCATTAAGAGGCTCTTTAGTTCTTTGCTTTCTGCCATTAAGTTGGTGTATAGACCATCTTAAAAATAATTTTAGCAGTATACATGAGGAAGAGTAACTACCTCAATTGTCCAAATATTTGGCCTATGAAATAATGGAACTGTATATTTTTAATATTTGAAAATGATTTCCACAAAAAGGGAATATTATGTTAGATGAGAAATTGTTATATATGTATCATGATGTATATGTATATCACATATATATATGTGAAAATGATTTCTATAAAAAGGGAATATTATATTAGATGAGAAATTGTTATATATGTATCATGATGTATATGTATATCACACACACACACACACACACACACACACATATATATATATGATGGTGGCCAGTTTATATAGAAGACATTGCAAAGTGAGAGAACCAGGTTATGATTCTGAAAATGACTCAGTGGATCACTGCCACTTATGCTTAACCTACAGAGGAAGAAAAATTAATGAATTTCTAAAGTTTTGTGGCGATAATTACGTGAGTCAATCCCATTAAGTTGGGCTTTGCAATACTGCAGATATTTCATGTAACTTCACCGTCGTATTACTCTCATCCATTCATCTAACAAGTGACATTCTTCTTGTTTAATGCAACATTCACTAACATGTGAAGATAAAAAGTGTGTTAGAACTCTCATCCCCCTTGTATCAAGAGATTAAACACTGAAGTATATTCACAAAGAGAAACAATGTACAGATCTCCACAGACTGTTATGGGGATGACTGCAGTCATTTTATGCTGTGTACATATGGCTTTGTAAATGTCTCATCTGTTTCATTCTTTTGAATTACAACACAAGCTTTGACTTCTTTCAATTTGCTTTCTAGCATTTATTTTTTGCTCAAAATCATTTAACATCACAGCTCTGGCTATGGTAGAATAGCTGTTTTCTCTGTGGTGTTCCCAAGTGTTCCCTTTCATTACAGACATCTGCATAACTGAACACACAGGAGATTGGTTCAGGGCTATGGGGACCAACTACAAATAAAAATAAGACAAACTACAAGGAAAGATTTAAAATCCTCGTATGTCAGAAGGCATACAAGTGGTAGATTATTCTCTGGGGTATTTAAAAAGCTCTGCAAGAAATATACGTGACCACAAGAAGGCAGCGGGGGGTGAGGGTGGGTAGGGAAGAATCCCATGGATTTTTGCTTTACAAACTGGAAGAACCTAATGCAAAATATGAACAGCAAGATAGGTTTGTATTACAAAGAAAAAACAGAGAGAAAAAGGGAAAAGGGGGCAGGACTGCTGAGACAAAATAGTAAAAACATATGAGTCAGCCATGAAAGAAGTTTTAGAAATATTGAGGTGATAGGAGGTGAAAGAAGCAGTAGGCAAAGAAAATCAGAACTATCACAGTGCTCTCATCTTTGAATCTCTGAACTAGGGCATCAGCAAAATGGCATAAAAAGGTAACTAGAGGTTTCCACTTAAATTTTGTAGACATAGTTTTTTGCCTTATCAATTAATGCATTAATTTTTAAAATTATTTTTTATACTTAAAAATGATTTCTTAGTATTTCACAATAAAATAAAATATATGGACAAAATTTAAGCAAAAACAAATTTCTTCTAGCAAATGGTGATAAAATTTCCAACCAAAGAATTTTCAACTCTAATTATTTGGCAGCATTTTGGTGGAAAGATTATGGAGACTTATTTGAAACTTTTCATGGATACCAGTTAGAGATATTCAGATCATTCCAGATATGGGATAAAGTAGATTTTGTGTGTGTGCATTCTAAGTTGCTTCAGTTGTGTCTGACCCTTTGTGACCCTGGACTGTAGCCCACCAGGCTCCTCTGTTCATGGGATTCTCTAGGCAAGGATACTGGAGTGGGTTGCCATGCCCTTCTCCAGGGGATCTTCCTGACCCAGGGATCGAACTTGAATCTCTTATGTCTCCAGCATTGGCAGGCAGGTTCTGAACCCCTAGCACCGCCTGGGAAGCCCAATTTAGGTTTTAGCCTATATGAAATAGAATGTGAGGATACTTTAAGACTTAGCCAGAGTGGTTTTACTGAACGTCTCAGGGAGGCCTTTTCAGACTGGGATCTTGAGTAACAGTATTTCTGTCCACTGGGGCTTCCTTATCCATTTATTTACCACCTTTTAAAAGTGTACCTTAATTTAAAAGCTGTCATTACAGACTGGAAAACAAGATGAATAAATCAACCCATCAATACATACTGCCAGACACTGCAGAAGATTTGAAGACCTGTGTAAAATAAATGGAAACAGGGAAGGACACAGGACACTGGGAATAGTTCTTTATTCTTTAGAGCTGTTGAGAAGAAATCCATATAAATCACATGTATTCATGGTAAAAACCACATGCCCTGTGGTTGGTACTCACTGCAGTAAAGCTGATAGTCTTAACTGAATTGCTTTCACATTTGATTTTAGCCCTAGCTTGCCAAAACACAAACCAAAAAAGGCCCACCCCAAAATGTAAATATATATTCTATACACACACACATATAAATTATATGGCTTTTAACTACCTCTTCTTTTAAGCAGTACGTACCAAACTACCTTAAATATGACTTCCCTGGTGGCTCAGTGGTAAAGAATCCATTTGCCAATTCAGGAGACTTTGGTTGGATCCCTGGTTGGGAAGATCCCCTGGAGGAGATGGCAACCCACTCCAGTATTCTTGCCTGGGAAACCCCATGGGCAGAGGGGCCTGGCAGGTTGCAGTGCATGGGGTTGCAAAAGAGTCAGACACGACGGACTGACTGAACAACAACGACATCAACAGCAACAACTGATAAAAATAGGAAGTTGTCTTTTCAGCAGTTATGACCTCTGGCTTCTATAGTTTTACATTAGCCTCAGTAGGCACAGACCGTAGATAATATCCTTTGCCAAGCAAATCTTAATACAAAACCTTCAATGTTTTTATATCCTCTACACTCAAAATCATGGTCTTTAACTGATGTGCATTATTTAATATCTTAATTTATATCAACTGCAGTCATGAAATTAAAAGACGCTTACTCCTTGGAAGGAAAGTTATGACCAACCTAGATAGCATATTCAAAAGCAGAGACATTACTTTACCAACAAAGGTTCGCCTAGTCAAGGCTATGGTCTTTCCTGTGGTCATGTATGGATGTGAGAGCTGGACTGTAAAGAAGGCTGAGCGCCGAAGAATTGATGCCTTTGAACTGTAGTGTTGGAGAAGACTCTTGAGAGTCCCTTGGTCTGCAAGGAGATCCAATCAGTCCATTCTGAAGGAGATCAGCCCTGGGATTTCTTTGGAAGGAATGATGCTAAAGCTGAAACTCCAGTATTTTGGCCACCTCATGTGAGGAGTTGACTCATTGGAGAAGACTCTGATGCTGGGAGGGATTGGGGGCAGGAGGAGAAGGGGACGACAGAGGATGAGATGGCTGGATGGCATCACTGACTTGATGGGTGTGAGTCTGGGTGACCTCCGGGAGCTGGTGATGGACAGGGAGGCCTGGCGTGCTGCCGTTCATGGGGTCGCAAAGAGTCGGACACGACTGAGTGACTGATCTGATCTGATCTGATCTGATCTAGCTTAGTTTGCTCAATACCAGGCACTATTGAGAGCTAGTGTTTTGACTTTGTATTTTAGAGAGGACAAAGAAATTCAGACTTGTGCAAGACAATGTAGAGCATTCCCTTTCAGTGTCTGCTTTTTCTACTTATTTCATTTCTGTAAGAGAGGAGAAAGTGCAGTTTTCAGGAGTGCATTTTGTGGGGCACTGGAATTTCATTTTATTAAGATTTTACATAACTTGATATCTGCAATGTGCTTTACTGTCATCTATTGGTAATTAGTTACTTAATTAGATTCTGATGATGCAAAAGCTTTTCCACTGAAGCCACTCTGCTTCCCAAATGATCATTCCTGAAAAGATGGCATATGAAACAGAAATTATATCAAGTTCTTTAATACTTGTAGAAACCAGAAAAGACTTCTTGAAAATAACATTAGCTTATTTTATGACCTGTAACCATTTCAAATGATCTGAAAAATAACACTGCTGCTGCTGCTGCTAAGTCACTTCAGTTGTATCTGACTCTGTGCGACCCCATAGACGGCAGCCCACCAGGCTCCCCCGTCCCTGGGATTCTCCAGACAAGAACACTGGAGTGGGTTGCCATTTCCCTGTCCAATGCATGAAAGTGAAAAGTGAAAGGGAAGTCACTCAGTCGTGTCCGACCCTCAGCAACCCCATGGACTGCAGCCTTCCAGGCTCCTCCATCCATGGGATCCTCCAGGCAAAAGTACTGGAGTGGGGTGCCATTGCCTTCTCTGGAAAAATAACACTAAAAGGTACCTATTGACAGTTTGATTATAATTCATTTTTTCCCAGGTCACAAATTGAACCTCAAACCCACTTTATATTGTTCTTCATTTTATTCAAATCAAAGACCGTTGTGGGACACCATGCTCCATCTAACTGCTATCCTTTGCTTTTTGAGTAACTATCTAGATACTTTTTTTAAAAATGTGACTATAATAGATTTTTTTCCCTAAGTCACTTGTCTGCATTTCACACATAGAAAAACTGAGGCTGAGTTAACTGAAATCCTGTACTCTTTAGTCATTCATGTCATTTAAAAGAGGCAAAATTTTAGATTCCTGCTGGCCAGTTCATAAGTGAATAGACATGGTTTTGGCCCTATAAACGTTCTGGGCAAGGATTATGGTAGCAAGCTCGTGTGTGTGTGTGTGTTTTTTTTTTTTTTTTAGCCATTAGCATCTCTGTCTTATTAACTTAACTTGCATGTCTTAAGGATAGGAAGAATTTACTCAGGAATTGAATATAGTTCGGGGAAGGCAATGGCACCCCACCCCAGTACTTTTGCCTGGAAAATCCCATGGACGGAGAATCCTGGTACGCTCCAGTCCATGGGGTCGCTAAGAGTCGGACCCGACTAAGCGACTTCACTTTCACTTTTCACTTTCATTCATTGGAGAAGGAAATGGCAACCCACTCCAGTGTTCTTGCCTGGAGAATCCCAGGGACGGGGGAGCCTGGTGAGCTTCTGTCTATGGGGTCGCACAGAGTCGGACACGACTGAAGCGACTTAGCAGCAGCAGCAGCAGTGAATATAGTTAGGCAAGTTAGAATTCAGGTATTTTCTAGGAACATACAAAAGAGAAGAATGGATCACAATTTCCTGACAGTTTGCAGAGATAAGAGAGTTTTCCTTTGAATAGGCACGGTGGCCTTGCATGTACGCATGAGCTAGACCGGGAGATCAGGATACCTGGGCCACCACCTGTTGTTATTCTTTTTCAGCTCTAATTTTGGAATTCAACCAGTGCTATTGTTCTGAGAGTCAATAGTATTTGATGCCCTCAGTAGTCTGGGCTCTGCCCTGTCTATCACAGAAATGAGCGTCGTTCTAATTTCTACATACCTTCCCCACACCTGCCGCACCATGCACCACCCCACCCTGCCATTATCGTTTACCTCCTATGGGCCAGCAGATCAGTGCTAAATTGATGTCTCTTAACTTCCTTGTGGTCAGTGAGCTTTGCCTGCTCTTTTCACTTTCAGTGGGATAAGAAGCTGGCAGAGCTATTGATCATTCACTTGAGTTTATTCATCAAAGGATTCTTGCTTGAATATTCCCTTAGGTAATGCTGGAGGGAGGTCTTGATCCACTCAGGGTCCTTGGAGTTACAGAACATAAGGTGAGGAGTGCACCTGTGAGAAGAGACCATCCTAACCATCAGGCTATACCTCCATTGAAACACACAGTCATCTCCATCACTGACCTTCTGGTACAGCAGGAGGAGTCTGAGCTTGGAGCTGAACAGACCAGAAAATGAATCAAGGTGCTGCTACTTTCTAGCTGAGTGACCTCGGGCAAGAGTCATAGAAACTTTTAAGCTTCAGCTTTCTTATCCCTAAATGATGCTAGAACTCTGTTTTGTAGGTGTTTGTGAGAATTAAATTAGATAAATCTAGATTAGGTTCAATATCTCTTACACTGCGAGTAGTGTGCTTAGTCACTCAGTCAAGCCTGACTCGTTGCAACCCCATCCATGGACTGTAGCCCACCACGCTCCTCTATCTCCTCTTTCTCTAGGCAAGAAAGCTGAGTGGGTTGCCAGTTCTTTCTCCAAGGGATCTTCCCAACCCAGGGATCGAATCTGCATCTCTTGCATTGCAGGTGGCTTCTTTACCTCTGAGCTATTGGGGAAGCCCGCACACTGTGAGAGCTCAGTAATTAGGGAGCTCTTATTTTCTCTACGTTGCCTGTCTCCTTTTTAGACTCTGAGGAGACCATGCACATGCTTTCTTTTATTCCCCTGAGCCTAGTCGGGAGCAGAATGGCTTCCCAAAGAATGTTTATTCAATGAAGGAGGTTATTTACTCAGAAGAATAGTAGCCAAGAGGTTATATCCTTGCTTGGCTTAAGAGCACACAAGATGCCAAGCTGTTGATGCTCATTCTATAGTGGCTCTTCTTTTTGTTTTTGAGTTTGTTTGGGAAGAGCAATTAGACACACACACACACACATATATATTATTATTTTTTGGGGGGGGACTGTTGCTGCTTTCTGTTGAGTTGTAGAATGAGAATGTATTTTCACAGAAAGCTCTTAAAATTGTGTGTATTTTGTGTGTCACAGAATAGGACTTTAAGATTTGCCTTGTTTTGTTTTTAAAGTATAAATATCTATCAAGGGGAAAAAAATGGGCATTTTGGAGACTTCACCTTTTAGGTTTCTGAAATAGAGTGGAGGCAATCCCACCTTTTTATATCACCTTCTGGTGATCTTAAAAGGCTGAGCCAGGCTGGAGGCTACAGAAATCTACTCCAGTGTGTCACTATAGACATGAGGCTGTATATATGTGGATATGTTGGAAAATCAACACACACACATGCACTTCACAATCACACCCAGCATCAGTTCTTTCATAGTTTAATAAGGAACCTGTTGTTTCCCTACAGTGGACAAAAGATCTCAGGGATAATCAATATATGTTACTATTGTATCAAAGGAAAAGTCAGTCATCATTAGCTTCATTTTGTGTGGTGGGATTGTGGGTCATGGGGCGTCCCAGGTGGCGCTAGTGGTAAAGAACTCGCATGCCAATGCAGGAGACCTCAGAGATGCGATTCGATCCCTGAGTTGGGAAGATATCCTGGAAGAGGGCATGGCAACACACTCCAGTATTCTTACCTGGAGAGTCCAACGGACAGAGGAGCCTGGAGGGCCACAGTTCATGAGGTCACAGAGTTGGACATGACTAAAGTGACTAGAATATAGCACAAACATTGTTGGTCATATGTGAAAGCAAGAGAAAAGGGGGGCCTTAGTAACAAATGACTGAATCAGGAAGTTAATCAGCAAGACAGTGAATTTAACAATCACAGCAAATTGCTTCCTCTGGGCAGGTGAAAATGGCCATTTTTATGGAATCCATCTTCCACATGTCATGTGTCTAATTGATATAGTCCTATTTATGGACAGATGTGTGAGACCAAGTCAGCCTGCACTAGGGGGTGGAATGGGCATCTCTCACTAAGGCTCTCCAGTCTCTGGATTGAGGCGGTGTGCAGTGATAGACTCCAGCTGCAGTTCCAGCCTTGGGAGATGTGCTGGTACTGCTTGTCTATAGGACTGAGCTCTGGGAAAGCTCCCGTCCTCTGTCATGGCTAAGAGTGCGAGGCTAGCCTGCCTCAATCCGGGCAGCAACCTCCAAAAATCTGACCATGCAGCTGCACTGTCTGGTGGAAAGCCAGCAGGTAACTGCGCTCCCCTAACCCCCACTGAGCAGACAGCGGGGAGAATGCTGGGGGCTCCACAAGCCCTACTGAGGACGAGGCTGAGAGCTTTGGCAACGGGTCCTCTGGTGAGTGGACAATGACAGCATCATCACACAGACACAGAAATTGCTCCCTTCATTAGCAGCACAGCGCTCAACAGAGTTTTTTAAGCCAGTCCTTATGGGCTTCCCAGATGGCTCAGCCTGGGAAAGAATTTGCCTGCCAGTGCAGAAGACATAGGAAACTTGGGTTCAATCCCTGGGTCAGGAAGATCCCCTGGAGGAGGAAATGGCAACCCACTCCAGTATTCTTGCCTGAAAAACCCCACAGACAGAGGAGCCTGGTGGGCTACAATCTAAAGGATGGCAAAGAATCAGATACAACTGAGCACAGCACAGTCAGTATCATATTCAGGGTAGAAGCTCTGGTTTTGGTGACAATGAAAGATGCAAAGATTCATTGAATGCCTTTAAGTGCCAGGCAGAGTTCTAGGTACTTGTATTAGGTAAGCCAGAGCAGAGGGACCTCAAAGGGCCCACTTGAGAGTGAGAATATTGCAGTTTGTGTGGTTTCAGTCAAAACCATTGATGAGACCACCCACAGTTTTCACATAAAGAACAGGAAGCCTGTGAGCAGTGCTTGGTCACAGGGGTTTATATTGTAAAGTGCACTCATGTGTTGATTATGAATGATGATCCACGGCTGAGATCTCACCATCAATTCTTATTGAGGGGCTTATCTCTTGCTTAAGACTATTGAGATGTGCATTGCCAATGGCCCTCCTAGAAAATAAAGTTACCTGGAGGAATAGTGATTGGATGGAAATATATGGGTTGGGTTCTAATCCTGCCCTGTAAGGCCCTTTCTGCTCTTGTCTCCAGCTCAGAGGAGAGAGATGTCTACAAAATCTTCTGGGGAGGCAGAATATTCAGGGTTTAAAAGCAGCCAAAGGTCAGTTCCTGGAAAAGGGCATGGCAACCCACTCTAGTATTCTTGCCTAGAAAATCCCCTGGACAGAGGAGCCTGATGGGCTACAGTCCACGGGGTCGCAAAGAGCCAGACACGACTAAGCAACTCAGCAACAACAACAGGGGTCAGCTCCTTCTGTGAAATGCGGTCCCTGGAAATCTCCACATCATAGTGGGTTATGAGTATCAGAAAGATAATATGCCAAGTTCTAAGCACAATGCTTGACATGTTTTAAGTTTTCAATAAATGATAACTATTTACTTTTCTGAAATTGTAGGCATACACTTTGGACGTGTAAAAACCTAGCCTCCATTTCCATTTTTGCCCTTCACTTGTATGATCCTGGCAAGTTCCCTCTGTAAGCATTGGCTTCATAATCGATAACATGGGAATAATATTAGTACACACTTCATAGAGGTATGACAAGGATTAAATAGTTATAAAATCATGAATGGATGGGAGAAATAATAGTACATATCCCATAGTATATTGCAAGGATAAAAAAGATATAAAATATGAGAGAATGCATCATATTTTGAGTGTGTGAAGGGTGTGTGTGTGTGTGTGTTTCTCACTCAGTTGTCTCTGACTCTTTGTGACCCCATGGACTATAGCTCTCTAGGCTCCTCTATCCATGGCATTCTCCAGGTAAGAATACTGGAGTGAGTTGTCATTCCCTTCTCCAGGGAATCTTCCCAACCCAGGGATTGAACCTGGGTCTCTTGCATTGCAGGCAGATTCTTTACTGTCTGAGCCACCAAGGAAGCCCTCAATAAAGAGTAACTAACATTAGCTAGTTACTCTTTAGAAATTAGCTTCTGAAACCACTTGCTTAGTTCATGAACTGTTGTCAAGGGAAACAATGTCTTGTGGCTCCATCATGATGCTTTTCATAGAAATTAGCATTCATGGGTATGGATAGATATAACATTGGACTGAATAGTTTGAGGCTCTTTGTTGCTAGTTTGATCACGGAGACACACCTCTGTGTGACCATAAGGGCATTGGTTGTGCCTTAAGGCATGGAGACATATGCCTTCTGCCTGGCTTCAAAAGTTCATCGCTTACATGGTCCTTTTGAAGTTGGATGTATATTCTATAGAGTGCACAGTGTGGCCAGAGACAAATCTGCCTCTTGTTTAGAAAGAGAAAAAAGCCAAGCTCGCATATTGGTTGCTGGTCATGTGAACTCAACAAAGCACTCGTACATTTGTCAGTAAACTTACATGTGTGTGCAAGTGTATATACATGCATACATAAATTATGTACATAGATGTGTATATGTACACACACATACAAAGTATATAAAATATATGCACATAAGCATATGTCTATGGAGGCTGTTCCATTAAATGTAACTAACAAAGACTTGGTAGTTCTTCATTTGTCAAGAGGAATTTATGTACTGTAGTTTGAGAATGCAAACCATGCTGCTGCTGCTGCTGCTAAGTCGCTGCAGTTGTGTCTGACTCTGTGCGACCCCATAGACGGTAGCCCACCAGGCTCCCCTGTCCCTGGGATTCTCCAGGCAAGAACACAGGAGTGGGTTGCCATTTCCTTCTCTAATACATGAAAGTGAGAAGTGAAAGTGAAGTCACTCAGTCGTGTCCGACTCTTAGCGACCCCATGGACTGCAGCCTACCAGGCTCCTTCGTCCATGGGATTTTCCAGGCAAGAGTACTGGAGTGGGGTGCCATTGCCTTCTCCATGCAAACCATCAGATCAGATCAGATCAGATCAGTCGCTCAGTCGTGTCTGACTCTTTGCAACCCCATGAATCGCAGCACGCCAGGCCTCCCTGTCCATCACCAACTCCCAGAGTTCACTCAGACTCACGTCCATCGAGTCAGTGATGCCATCCAGCCATCTCATCCTCTGTCATCCCCTTCTCCTCCTGCCCCCAATCCCTCCCAGCATCAGAGTCTTCTCCAATGAGTCAACTCTTCACATGAGGTGGCCAAAGTACTGGAGTTTCAGCTTTAGCATCATTCCTTCCAAAGAAATCCCAGGGCTGATCTCCTTCAGAATGGACTGGTTGGATCTCCTTGCAGTCCAAGGGACTCTCAAGAGTCTTCTCCAACACCACAGTTCAAAAGCATCAGTTCTTCGGCGCTCAGCCTTATTCACAGTCCAACTCTCATATCCATACATGACCACAGGAAAAACCATAGCCTTGCCTAGACGAACCTTTGTTGGCAAAGTAATGTCTCTGCTTTTGAATATGCTATCTAGGTTGGTCATAACTTTCCTTCCAAGGAGTAAGCGTCTTTTAATTTCATGGCTGCAGTCACCATCTGCAGTGATTTTGGAGCCCAGAAATGGAAAGTCTGACACTGTTTCCACTGTTTCTCCATCTATTTCCCATGAACTGAGGGGACCAGATGCCATGATCTTCTGAATGTTGAGCTTTAAGCCAACCTTTTCCCTCTCCACTTTCACTTTCATCAAGAGGCTTTTGAGTTCCTCTTCACTTTCTGCCATAAGGGTGGTGTCATCTCCATATCTGAGGTTATTGATATTTCTCCCAGCAATCTCGATTCCAACTTGTGTTTCTTCCAGTCCAGCGTTTCTCATGATGTACTTTGCATATAAGTTAAATAAACAGGGTGACAATATACAGACTTGACGTACTCCTTTTCCTATTTGGAACCAGTCTGTTGTTCCATGTCCAATTCTAACTGTTGCTTCCTGACCTGCATACAAATTTCTCAAGAGACAGATCAGGTGGTCTAGTATTCCATACATGATAAAAAAAATTTTGCAGTGATATTTCTTTAAACAAATTTAAAGTCATATATATGAAAAGGAAGATCATTCTAAAATATTTTAAGTCTTCACAGTACAATCCTTCATGATGTTGAAGAGCACTGAGATTTATTTTATGCACACCCACACAAAGTAAAATGCAGACCTGAATTATCACCTGCATTATAGAAACCTAAACTCATTTCCCCCCAAAAACATAGAAAGTATTGTTGCAAAATCAATCTTAGGACATTAAGTTCTAGATTACTATATTCTCTCTTTAATTATGGCTACATGGTAGAACATATACTTGAAAGAGAGATAGTAATATTTGGATATTTTCCTCTATGAATATCAAGTATGCACATCATTTGGCAGACCAAATATTGGATTTGGTAGACCATTTTTTTTTCCCACCCAGATATTTCAGTGTTTAATTTTCATCCAAGTGTATAGAGATATATTGCCTAAGGGGCGTGATAAGAAATAGATTTATTGTTTTCATTTTTTTCAAGTCATGCACATTTTGTAACTATTAGGAAATATTCCAAAATTTTGTTTTCAAATAGATAAAGGGAACAATGAAAAAAAAACAAAACACTGTCCTTTGAGTATGCAGAAACATATTAGAATTCTTTCTTTCAATAACAGCACAGAGAAACTTTCTTTGTTATTCTAGCTTCAGCCTGGTTTTCAACTTAAATTTAGAAAACGTGTATACTCCAGCAAGCAACTATTTGCATGGGCAAGGGAGAGTACCTATTATGAAAGTACCCTTTCTGAGTCTATTTTTTCTAGTTATTCAGTACAAAGCGCTTTCAGTAACCATGTTCATTTCAGATTTTGGTTATTGAAAGCAGCACAAGGATTTCAGAATGCGTGTGATATTTTTCAGGCCTGTGAGAGAACCCATTGGCAGTGGGAAGTGCCCAAAGGTATTACTACCCAAAGGTTTTAGCAGAGAAATGTTCCCTCATAATGGGGTTATGAAAGATACCGCCTCTGTAATTTACTGAAGTTCAGCTTTAGAACAAGCTGTTTCTTTTATGTACAAAGCTCCCTATTCACAGGTCCCAGATGAAATGTATTTTCTGTTGTTGTTGCAAGGTTTCAAAGATATGGCATTTGGAAATTCCTTAATTAGATTTAAGATTTTAGTCAGACAGTGGGTTCTCTTTGTAACCACAGTGTATTTATTTGGCAGTTGCTTTATTTAGAGATGCTCATTTCACACTGTGAATAACCAACAACAACCTGAATAGACTAGCACTCCACTGGCTTTTTTTTTTTTTTTTTCATTTTGAGAACAGAAAGAATCAGATTTATGGAGAGTGGCCACATTGAAACCTATTTGGAAGCCCCATTCCTATTTGCACAGCTACACATTTTTATGTTTTATTTTGAATGAAGGAGTACACAGACAGATAGCTCCAAGTTTGAAACACACATTAGGATTTGTTTCTATTACGCATCACACAATCAGCATTCACAGAGGGCTGCCAGCTTGGGAAGACTTGCATGCCCATGGGTCAGCCCTAGGGGACAGGCTGTATATAAATACCAGCTGCCAGTTCACAGTTTGTGCAAATAGAAAGTCTGTTAGGCCAAGATAACATGTATATAGTATGACATGGCAGTAACTGCCTACGTATATGTGGACCTCAGGATAGCTAGTACTGGACATTTTTTTTTTACTTCTCAGTAAAACAGAGTGGAGTTTGCAGACAGATTGGTGAATGAACAGTAACTGTAAGAATGTGGGGTAAAAAAGAACTAAAAAAACAGCAGGGAGAACTTTCTGGAAAGGCACGCAAGAAAAAAGGACTGTATGAAAAATGAAAGTGAAAGTCCCTCAGTCTAACTTAGACATCCAGCATTAATGAGAAAAGGATGAGAGAGTTTTGGTCCCGGCATCTAATAGTATTTGGTTTATAGTAGGTGTTCAGTAAATATTTGTTGAAAAGGGGAGAAGTCTTATTGCTTCTACTTCCTCTGATTCAATCTTCCCACTTTTTTCCTTCAGGTTGCTGCCAGTAATCCAATTCACACATCATTTCTCTTGAGGGTAATTAAAATAGCCTCCCAGTTGAATTTCTTTAGATCCCTTTAGCCTGCCAACTGGAGAAAAAAAAAAAAAAAAAAAAAGACAACGCGAGGGTTGCAATTTAAGTTTTAATTTGGGGCAAAGTGAGGACTATAGACCCGGAGACAGCATTTCAGATAACTCTGAGAAACTGTTCCAAAGAGGATGGGGGTGGGGTAGGGGAGGAGGTCAGTGTTATACATAATTTTAGTCAAGTTGGGTACATGCAGTCAAGCCCCTGTTTTGGCAGAGGTTTGCTCCTAGTCACGAGGAGCAGATGTCACCATGAAGGATTTTAGTACTTTTATAGATATAAGGAGATGCAAGGATTGGACTCATAAAATATTCTTAAATTATCTAACTATCTGAAGACCTTTTCTGCCAGTTTTTCTGAGAGAACAGAGAGCCTCATGTCTGCTCTCCACCCTGAATTCCTTTCAGGGGATGCTGAAGGTCAGTGACTGCACTGGCAAGGACTTCATCCAGATAGAGGCAGATGTGTGCCCTGTACTCAGTGGCTCCGTCGTGTCTGACTCTTTGTGGTCCCAGGGACCATAGCCCAACAGGCTCCTCTGTCCATGGAATTCTCCAGGCAAGAATAGTGGAGTAGGCTGCCATTTCCTCCTCCAGAAGATCTTCCTGACCCAAGGATTGAACCCAATTTTTAGTTGGCAGGTCCAGTGTAGGCCTCCAGTATCTATTCCCAAATAATCTTTCCAGCTGGTTGCTTACCTCCCTCACCCTCTGTTAGTTTAAGAGAAATTACTTCCTAAACATTTTTCATGCCATCCCACCTCTTTCTTCTCCCTGGAAGGTCAGCCTCATCACATTTCCACACTCCATTTTGGAGACACATGGTAAAGCCAGTGTTTGCCACTTGGACATCTTTTCTTGCTGCTAAGAGACATCTCTCCCTCCTACGTACTCAAAAACACTTTATGTAACTCTTTCTTAAAGGCACTTTTTGCTTTCTGATTTGTAATGTTACCAAGGACAAATTCCTATGCTCGATAAACAGTGAGGCCAAACAAACCAAAACATTGGAGGTTGGAGCAGAGAAATGTTTATTAAAGGGCCATGCAAGCAGAACAGGTGACTCATGCTCAAACATCCCTGAAAAGTGAGGGAGAGGTATCTAGGGGCATGTGATCAGCTCATGCACAGTTCTCTGACTGGTTGATGTTGAGGCAACAGGGTGGTGTGGTAGGAGTCAACATTATCAATTCTTTGGTTCCAGCAGGTCTGGAGGCTATGTGCTCATGGTTATCAAGTAGCTAATTTCTTACATTTGGTAGTTGTTTTTAGCTTCTGAAAAACTCAAGAAATATTTCTGAGATACAATTATGTGGGTACTTCAGAGGGGAGCTACAGCAGAGGATGTGGGGAGGGGTGTGTCCCAGGAAGGCCCCTGAGGATCCTGCTTGATGCCCTGTGGCAGAGACTGGTTAGCGTTGGGCTGAGTCATTTCATTTCCTTCTTTCTCCTGGTTATATCTCCAGACCACATTTCCCAGCCATTTTTGTAATTAAGTATAGCCATGTTTGGTTAATAGAGTTCTGAGGAGAGTCATGAGCACATTTCTAGTCCTGGGTTACAAAATCTGTATCTATCTTCCATTCTCTATCTCCCTGTCTAACTGCCAGAGAGTTGAAGGTACAACAGGGAACTATGTAGCCCTAGGGTATGGCTGGACCATGTGGAGCAGAGATATAGTATCCCTACTATGTGGGCTCAGACAAGTAAGACTCAGTTCTGTTTATTCAGCTATTGAAATTTTGAGATGGTTTGTTACAGCAGTAGCTCAAATCAAAGTAAGTATTTTTCCTTACACTTGTCTTTGACAACCCACATCTATGTCAGCACCTTTTTACCTTTGCTCAGATAGAATGCTATGAGTTCCCCAAAGCATTTTTTCCTTGTCTCTTATACCTCAGCAATCAACATCCCTTGTTCTTTATTCCTATCCCACTGTTTCAGTTCAGTTTATCATCCTTTCTTGATAGTCTATTAAAATAACATCCTGAAAACTCTTTCTACGTTCTGCCTTTCCTGCTTCTAATCTATTCTAAAAACCATCCTCCACTTTTCTTTTGAAAACATTGAGCTGATCCTATAGCTCTCTTATATGCAAATTTTAAATTCAAATTTAATTAAATTTGCTTGAACATGTCACCCATTTAAACCACATCAGAATCCATCCATTCCCTAGCCATTTTTTACCAACATGTCCAATGTCATAACTCAGGTTCTAAAACAAAAACAACAGTCATTAGAAGAGGTATAATCATCTAATAGACTACATTTTCCCACACTTTTGATTCTCTGCATATTATATTTACTCAGCTAAAATGCCCTTTATTTCCATTTCCTGTTGGACACAATTTTATTCTCTTAATAAGGCTAAGCTAAATAATTACCTTTTCTTTTTTTCTAACCTTTCATACTGAGTTAATTGCTCTCTCCTCTGTACTCTCATGGCACTTTGACTATAACTCTCTTATGGTGTTTATCCTTTGGATTTCAATTATATCTCTGTACATGTCTCTTTATTGATTGTGAGCTTCTAGAAGGCAAGAAAAATGGTCTTAAAGTTTTCTTTTGGCACTCTGTGACTACTTTGGGGACTGGAAAGAAAGAAAATACTAAAAAAAAAAAAAAACTTTGCTGAATAAATTAACTATCATATAACTCACTATCAAAGAAAAATGTGGTCTTATTTTTCACTGTGGTACGAGTTCAACGAGAATCCGTAACTCCTTCCCATCCTGCAATAGCTAAGATAACAAAGACTAATCCGTTTCAAGAATAATGACTATTGACATTTAATGAATGGTTATTATGTGCTAGGCATTGTGCTAAATTTTTCTGTGCTTTGTCTTGTTTAATCCTTGCAATGGCTCTATGAAGTCGATATTATTGTTTCATTATATTTATTAGCTTAACTTGGTGTTGTTGTTTAGTTGCTCAGTCATGTCTGACTCTTTGTGACCCCGTGGACGGTAGCCTACCAGGCTCCTCTGTCCATGGGACTTCCCAGGCAAGAATACTGGAGTGAATTGCCATTCCCTTCTCCAGGGGATCTTCCTGACCTGGGGATTGAACCTGCACCTCCTACATTGGCAGACAGATTCTTTTTCATCTGAGCCACTAGAGAAGCCCAGGGTTGTGTATCTTCAAAAAAGTCAAATGCATTGCTCTGGGATGTTTGGGTACACTAACAACCCTCTTGATCCCACATTTTGGAGTGTAATTTCAAAGATAAGAAACAGTAGGCTATCAGGCAAGAGTTGAAGACCACTGACACTCATGCACACACTGCAGTTTTTGACAACAGTCATTGACAATTCATTCTTTTGTATCTAAGTATCACCTGGTCTGGACTACATCAGTTGTGTATAACGTGTATATGGTTAATGAATAATATTTTGTAACAAAGACAGACAAATGTAACTCTTTCTGCCATTCGTGAAGAAAAGCAACTACTGCTGTCAGCTTAATAGGACATCTCTTGTGCAAGCTCAGTGGACGATGGCATAGTTCCTTTGATTTAGAGCTTACAGGTGACTTGGAAGAAACAAATATGTGTGAAGTCTGTATGGTAGCATTATTTTCTAAATGACTCCTTTGATATGCCATACCCTCATTCAGAAAATTCCAGTGTCTCCTGTGGCCTGTATCCCTGAACCCCTTGATCTAGTTCTCTTGCTCCCATCTGATTGTCTTCCATTCTATCTTTCATGACTGCTCCTGCCACCCCATCTAGTTTCATTTCCTATCGGCTGGATTTTCTTGGGATCTCAGTATACAGGGCTATTTAAGTTATTTCAATGGTCAGTTAACATCATCTTCAAGACCTTTTTAATTTGAAACAAAGAATGGTAAAACACGTGTAGCCTGGATGAGCATCACTGAGGCTAACAGGAGTGTTGAAAACAACAGAACATCTTTGTTACAATTCAGTCTACCAGCTGTCAACACACTCTGGGCTTCCCTGCCCTCTCACCTACTCTTTACTTGTCCCAACCCTACTCATATTGAATCATCGAAGTGTTATCTCCTCCCTGGAAAATCTCCCAGGTCATATCTGTTAAAAATCCTCTCTTCCTCTTAGTCCTATGGGCTCTAGTGCATACCTAGTTACAACTTAAATATGTTTCATCTGTAGAAGCATCATCTCACCTTCCTAATTAGATTATAAATCTGTGGACTTTAAGACCTGTATCTTTGATGTCCCACAATCTTCCACAGTAAAAGGGAAGGGAAAGTAGTATTTACTATGTTCCTGGTTAGGCTAGGCACCATGCTAGAGTCTTCATCTACTTTATTTGGTTCCGTTCTCCCAACTCTGTGAGTTATGTATTATTAACTCCATTTTAGAGATGAAGAAACCAGAGAGTTTAGATGAATTAGAATGCTTGACCAATGCAATTCAATGGCTACTGAATTGTAACAAAGATTTTCTTTGGTCTAACTCCTGTTAGCCTCAGTTATGCTCATCCAGGCTACATGTGTGTTTGCTATTCTCTGTTTCAAGTTAAAAAATGCCTCAGAAATGATGTTAACTGACAACTGAGATAATTTAAATCTCCCTGGATACTGAGATCCCAAGAAAATCCAGCCAACAGGAAGTGAAACTGTCACAAAGGGGAAAAAATGATTGAATTTCTTTTATTTAGTCCTCTTAAAAGAATTTCATAATGTTTATATATTGGCTGATGATAATCTTCTTGACATTTATGTTAAAATAGTCCAAATGTACTCATGAAATCAATTCAAATTTTATTGCCCTCCTGATCTACACAGTCCCTCTGTTTTAGCTCTTTATACACATTTCTCCCCTACCTCAATTTGACTTGTTATTTTCAGCTCTTCTAGACTGGAGTTGGGTAATGATGTTCTGAGGTCTACCAGTATTAGTGACTGCACTTTGGGGTTACTGGGTAGGCTGAGTTGTCTAAAGGACAGTTGGTGAGGCCAGGTGGTAAGCAGCACTGGGGAAGTAGGCTGTAGCAGGTCCCGATATTTCTGTAAAATCTCCAGTAATCCCCCCTCGCCAGTGGAATAGATAAGGGAAAGTTGAATAGAGCTGCTGCCATACCCAGGGCCGGAAGTTCAGTATTTGCAATTCTACAGTCATTTTCTTTGAGGACCTTAAAAGGCAGCACACATGCACAGTGATTTATTGTTTTATATCATCCAAATCTTAAGGACACCAATAAATTTTTAAGAGCTTGTCTATTTCCAAGGCTTGTAGAAATGATGATTCTATATTTATCTCAATATATAATTAACAATAATTTATAAGTAATGGTTTCATGTTCTGAAGACAAATCACTGGCCTTTCTTTCTTTTTTTCTTGCAATCATCATGGCTGGGGGTTGGGTTCTGCACAGTGATTTCCATGACACCCAGTTTGGCATCTTATACTGTCACAATGAGCTCATGATTTCAGGTGAGGAATAAGCAGGAGCACATGAACCCTCAAGCAAAAGAGATGAAATTTTCATCCAAATGTCCTAAAGAATAAAAATGATGGAGATAAAAACAGAAAATATATGACATGGACAAAGTTGTTTCTAACTAGAACATTTTTCAAAGTTTTCTAGGGGCATCAATTGCTCTCTGAGCAAATCGTTTAGTACAGAGCTCTAGTGAGAGCATTAGCAAATGACCCTCTCTGCCTGCAATTAGATTAGTCATGCACTTGTGGGCCAGAATTTATGGTGATTGGTATTCCAGAAGAATCCTTGTGCTGTGCTTTTCAGAAAGGAAATAAAGAAAACTACTAAAACATGCCCCAGTGACTGCAGATTTCTTTTTCAAATTGTTCTGATTTCTCCTTTCATTATAGGGGTTACTTACATAAAAACAAAGAAAGGTACAGACACAGCAATATAAGTATTCTCAAATTTCAAAGACACTGTTGTTATTGTTATCATGCATGTCATAAGCATTTGTTCCATGTATGTTTATGTACTTTATGTACACATTTCCTGTATATTATATATTCTTGATCATTTACTTTATAAACTACTGAAGAGAAAAACTTATATACCCTTCTATCTCTGGGTACATCAGATCAGATCAGATCAGTCGCTCAGCTGTGTCCGACTCTTTGCGATCCCATGAATCGCAGCATGCCAGGCCTCCCTGTCCATCACCAACTCCCAGAGGTCACTCAGACTCATGTCCATCGAGTCAGTGATGCCATCCAGCCATCTCATCCTCTGTTGTCCCCTTCTCCTCTTGCCCTCAATCCCTCCCAGCATCAGAGTCTTCTCCAATGAGTCAACTCTTCGCATGAGGTGGCCAAAGTACTGGAGTTTCAGCTTTAGCATCATTCCTTCCAAAGAAATCCCAGGGCTTATCTCCTTCAGAACAGACTGGTTGGATCTCCTTGCAGTCCAAGGGACTCTCAAGAGTCTTCTCCAACACCACAGTTCAAAAGCATCAATTCTTTGGCGCTCAGCCTTCTTCACAGTCCAACTCTCACATCCATACATGACCACAGGAAAGACCATAGCCTTGACTAGACGGACCTTTGTTGGCAAAGTAATGTCTCTGCTTTTGAATATGCTATCTAGGTTGGTCATAACTTTCCTTACAAGGAGTAAGCGTCTTTTAATTTCATGGCTGCAGTCATAGGATGCTATTATTATTGTCATTGTCATCATCTATGTCGTTATCATTTATACACAATAGATCCTCTGTAAATAATTATCAGTGTTTTAAAAGTAATTATTGATATTGAAATGAATGTTGGGGTACATGTGTCTTTTTCAATTTTGGTTTCCTCAGGGTATATACCTAGTAGTGGGATTGCTGGGTCATATGGTGGTTTTATTCCTAGTTTTTAAAGGAATCTCCACATTATCTTCCATAGTGTCTGTATCAATGCTTTAAAATTTGATTTAGGGACTTCAGCAGAAAAGATGCTTTATATGTTTGGAAAGTAAGACTTGAGAAGGGTAATTAGTTATTCAGCCTAGTGAATTGTGTGTGGCCTCATCCTATGTCTGCACAAGATGATTCTGTTTCAACCATCACATTGGACCCAACTAATCAGTACAATCTCTGTCCAGAAAGTGGCAGCTGTGATGGCCATGGCTGCTATTTCTGGACTGCAATATGGCACTGATCTGCAACAACACTCACCATGTTGACTCATCTGACCAAACACTATTGTCCTTGTGATTTGAGGAATCATTCTGCTCCTCAACATGCGGGCAGAATTACCTCTTTTACACATCTTTTACTAAATTGCTTTCACTTTCTTAAAACATAAAGCACACTGAGTATGCTCAGTATTTTAAAGCAAGGGTTGGACTCTCAGTGTGTAAATGAAGCCAGCCAACTGTCCAAGTTATATGAGGTGCCACCTGGATAGGAAAGTGAATCTCTTACTAATTAGATGACTACTATAAACCAGGTACCTAAAGTACTGAGAGTTTAGTGGGAAAGTGTATATTAATATAATATTATACAACTACAATAATGCACATATGTAAGATAAAAACCAGAACAGACAGCCTTGATGTTTGAAATATATCTGTTATTTGAGAATTGAGAAATTGTATAAAAGTTTTTGGCCTAATTAACACTGATATGATCAAAGCCTAGTAAAGTAATAGGTTTTGCTACTGTTGACACTTTTGTTCTCAAATTGTTCAAAAACTCTTGATGAACCAGAGCTTCACATGATTATTAAGGCTATTAATTAAAGAGCCAACAATTTATTTAATGGTTAGAGATGTGTTGATTACTATATGAAAAATATCTGTATACTTATTAAAGATTTATTTTCTTTACATTTGTCAATTTTTTTTTCATTTGTCAATTTTTAAGAATTATAATTTGCTCATGTTTAAGAAATATATTCTGATATGAGAAAGCTGTATGAATTCCAGGTAAGTCTAGGCTATACCTTTACATTTCAGATGTTGCCTTATACCATGATTTGGGAATGGCTTCTCAGGTGGTGCCATGGTAAAGAATCTACCTGCCAATGCAGGAGATGTTGGAGACCCAGGTTCAATCCCTGGGTTGGGAAGATTCCCTGGATGAGGAAATGGCAACCCACTCCAGTATGCTTGCCTGGAAAATTCCATGGACAGAGGAGTCTGGCAGACTACAGTCATGGGGTTACAAAGATTTGGGAATAATTGTACAAATAGGATCATTTATGGAGCAGGCACTGTTATGTTCTAGGCACTGTACAAAGGGATTTACAGGCTGCTTCCCAAATGTGGTCCACAGATCAACTACACCAACTTCACCAGGGAGCTCCGAGGAAAGGCAGACTCTTCTGCCCCACCCCAGACCTGCAGCCTCAGAATGCCTACTGGAACGAGCTCTCCATCTCCTGGTATTCAGTAAGGTCTGAGAAGCATGGCTTTCACATTTCATTTTGAAGTCCTCCCCACAGTCCTGCAAGTTCAGAGACATCACTGTGTGGGGTCACAAAGCTAGTAAGAGGAGGCGCTCTTCACTGGCGTTTGGCCCTGTTTCCATACCTAGTTATACCCTTCACTTGTTGAAGCTTGACGCTTTCTTGACTGTACAGTTCAGACTCCAACATCTCAATCAAATCTTTCTTGATGCCTCCTGCTGCAAGTAACCTTTTCCCATTTAAATCTCTCACAGTACTTTGATTTTTGTCCGTTTTTTCCATACAACATGGTCTTGTCCTCATGGCATCCATGAGGAGAGAAACTCTTTCCTGGCTTGCATAGTCTATTACACCAAGAGAAGCAATTGCCATATAGTTATGTGCTTGTGCTGTGCTCTGCTTAGTCGCTCGGTCATGTCTGACTTTTTGTGACCCCATGGACTGTAGCCTGCCAGGCTCCTTGTCCATGCAGATTCTCCAGGCAAGAATACTGAAGTGGATAGCCTATCCCTTCTCCAGGGGATCTTCCCAAAAGCAGGAATTGAACTGGGGTCTCCTACATTGCAGGTGGATTTTTTACCAGCTGAGCTACCAGGGAAGTCCATAATATGTGCTTGAATAAATTAATGATTGCCTTTGCCCTTTAGGTAAAGTCATTGTATAGTTCCTTAGGACAAGTAAATTCAGTTTGACATATTAACAGTGGCTTATTGCTTCAAGGTTATTACTGCCTGGCTCACACTGTTATCAATATTGATAATTCCTACCATGTGTACAGGATTTTATAACTTAAAAAGTACTTTAACACCTCTGATATTTAATCCTCCCTACGATCTCATGTCATAAGAATTCTATTATCCCCATTTTATAGATATAGCAATTCATGCTTGTAGAAATTAAGTGACCTGCAAAAATATTACAGGGAACACCATGGAACAAACTTAAGTCATCTGATTCCGAGGCTTGCACTCTTTCTGGTGTCTTTTAAAAGCAGATACATGTGTCTTATACGAAACCAAGAACCATTTTCTCAAATGATATTTGTAGTAGAAGCCCTCCAGTATAATATACATTTATCTTGAGATATTTTTTGTCAGATGAAGACATTGAAATTAGAGATGTAAGAAAGGAAAAATCAACAGGATTTGGTAATCAGTTAGTAAGGTACTGGAGAGGATACGGGACGAATGAGTTTAAAGGAAGCCCCAGATTTGGAGCTCTAATGGCTAGAGGTGTGATGGTGCTGCTGATTCAACAGGCATAGTCTGGGGACCTGGACGAGATAACGCAAGGCTGGGGGAGAGAGGTCTGGGCTCACTGGGTCCTCTTTCCTGCTTCTGTAGTATGAGTTTCATATGCTAAGGTAGAACTTGGTCTCTGAGTGATTGCACTGTACCATGTCACATGAAAAAACTGTCAGTCTCTCAGTCGTGTCCGGCTCTTTGTGACCCCATGGACTGCAGCCTTCCAGTCTCCTCTCTCCATGGGATTTCCCAGGCAAGAATACTGGCTGCTGCTAAGTTGCTTCAGTCGTGTCCAACCCTGTGCGACCCCATAGACGGCAGCCCACTAGGCCCCCCCATTCCTGGGATTCTCCAGGCAAGAACACTGGAGTGGGTTGCCATTTCTTTCTCCAATGCATGAAAGCGAAAAGCAAAAGTGAAGTTGCTCAGTCGTGTCCAACTCTTAGCGACCCCATGGACTGCAGCCTACCAGGCTCCTCCATCCATGGGATTTTCCAGGCAAGAGTACTGGAGTGGGTTGCCATTTCCTCATCCAGGGTATCTTCCTGACCCAGGGATTGAATCCGAGCCTCCTGCATTGCTGGTAGATTCTTTACCATCTGAGCCACCAGGGAAGCCCACCCTGTCATATGAGTAAGAATTAAACTCGGTTGTTTCAAGTCACTGAAGAGTTGGGAGTTGTGGGTAACTATGGTGTGATCTCCATTCTAGGTTGCCTGACTCAGAGGTATGGAAGGAGGACTCTCTATAGGTAATTGGCTGAGTGAGGAAGCAATTCAGGTTCTTGATTTTACACTTTGTTGTAATTTCTTTCTCTCTTCTCCTCATTGTTTTGAAAGAAAATTCTGTGAATCAGATTTATAAGAACAGCAGCTGGAAGCTTTGCTGGTGGAGAATCCCAGGGACGGGGGAGCCTGGTGGGCTGCCGTCTATGGGGTCGCACAGAGTCGGACATGACTGAAGTGACTTAGCAGCAGCAGTAGCAACAGCAAGCTGAGAAGTTTAAAAGGCTTTTTACCTAATTGTTAATGGCACATAGTAGAAAGATCTGAGATCTGAAGTTAAAGTCCTGAGTTACAATTTTTGTCCTGGTTTTCTGTAGCTCTAAACTAAGGCAAGTCACTTAACTTGTCTGAAAGCAATGTATTAATCTAAAAGCTGGTGAATAAAGCTATGCAATTTATATGATTGTTAAGAGCCAATGAGTTTCTCTAGATCAAAGTGGCTTATAAGTTTCAATATTCTATGTGGACATAGTTATTATTAGTGTGAGAGTGAACAAAAGACAAAATGAAGAGTAGCTGGCATTGTAAATATTTATCTTAAATTATTATGTTTTAAGAATTAATACATATTTAAAAAATTATTGACATCAGGATGATGCAGTATTGACCACAAATCAGAGCTAGTGATTTTTTGAAAATAATGGCTCTCATTTATTGAGCCCCTACTGTGGACCAGGCCTGTGATACACACTTTGCATGCCTTGATTTCAGTATAATAATTATCTCTGTCACTTACTTTTAAATAAGAACAAAACAGATCTTTAATTTAGGGAAGTAAAGATAAGTTGATTCTAACTGTGCATGCTTTGCTTCTTTATGTATTTTTTAATTTAATTTTTTTTTACTTTCCCCACAAATCTATATACCCACAGTTACTATATCTTTAAAATGATTTTAAAAAGGAATGTGTTAGCACTCATTCCTGGTGTATGCAGCCCATCATACCTTGTGGGAGACAAGATTGTTCAGTGGATGGGACTAGGGTGAGATGAGGTGGGTGCCCTGCCTAGGGAGCAACATTTAAGGAAGCACTACTCTGATTTCACGTCCTCGAGAATGAGTGCCTCCTTAAATATCGTCTACTAGACACGACTTAGCAGCAGCAGCAGCAGCAGCAGATACCCATCTTGCATTACTTTAGTTCCAGCCATGTTTGCCCGCACCCCCCCCCCACCCCATTACAGCCTTGCCAAAAAATTAACAACAACAAAAATATCCCTTAAAACGTCCTAATAAGTACATTTTTCTTCTTAAAAGTTTAAAAGTCTTTATCAGTTTTACATAATACTTAGTACCATTGTAAGATTTGGGACTTAAGATTAAGAACAGTGCACATTCTATGACAGACCAGTAGGTCAGAACCCACTAAGAAATATTGAGATGACAGAAACCAGGTGGCTCAGTGGTGAAGAATCTGCCTGCCAATGCAGGAGGAGCAAGAGATGGGGGGTGATCCCTGGGTCGGGAATAGCCCCTGGAGGAGGAAATGGCAACCCACTCCAGTATCCTTGCCTGGAAAATCCCAAGGATTGAGGAACCTGGTGGGCTACAGTCCATGGGGTTGTAAAGAGTCAAATATGACTGGGTATAGCACAGAGCAGAGAGCAGAAATCACAAGCCCACAGATAAATTTAATCAAACACTCAGTACAAATGAGCTTTCTGTGAATGTGTTCTGAGTATAGGCCCTACAGGGCAGATGGATTCCTTCTTTTAAGTCATGGGATTTCCTTAGAGAAGTAAGCCACTATCTCTGCTTCCTGTTCCCTTCACTGTTGCTATTGTTCAGTCTCTAAGTTGTGTCCGACTCTTTGTGACCCAAGGACTGCAGAATGCCAGACTTCCCTGTCCTTCACTCTCTCCCGGCATTTGCTCAAACTTATATCCACTGAGTTGGTGATGCCATCCAACCATCTCATTTTCTGTTGCCCCCTCTCTCCTCCTCCTACCCTCAATCTTTCCCAGCATTAGGTCTTTTCCAATGAGTCAGCTCTTTGCTTCAGGTGGCCAAAATATTGGAGTCTCAACTTCAGCATCAGTCCTTTCAATGAACATTCAGGGTTGATTTCCTTTAGGGTTGACTGGTTTGATCTCCTTGCTGTCCAAGGGACTCTCAAGAGTTGTCTCCAGTACCACAACTCGAAAGCATTAGCTCCTCAGCGCTCAGTCCTTCTCCATGGTCCAACTCTTCACTGTTAGATGACCATATTATCCTGTAGGTTACAGACAATTGTTTTCTTTCACTTTTCCATCTTTTCCTTTTTCTCTTTAATAATTGTATATTCAGTTCAGTTCAGTTCAGTCGCTCAGTCGTGTCCAACACTTTGCAACCCCATGAATCGCAGCACACCAGGCCTCCCTGTCCATCACCAACTCCGGGAGATCACTCAGACTCACGTCCATCGAGTCAGTAATGCCATCCAGCCATCTCATCCTCTATCATCCCCTTCTCCTCCTGCCCCCAATCCCTCCCAGCATCTGAGTCTTCTCCAATGAGTCAACTCTTCACATGAGGTAGCCAAAGTACTGGAGTTTCAGCTTTAGCATCATTCCTTCCAAAGAAATCCCAGGGCTGATCTCCTTCAGAATGGACTGGTTGGATCTCCTTGCAGTCCAAGGGACTCTCAAGAGTCTTCTCCAACACCACAGTTCAAAAGCATCAATTCTTCGGCGCTCAGCCTTCTTCACAGTCCAACTCTCACATCCATACATGACCACAGAAAAAACCATAGCCTTGACTAGACGGACCTTTGTTGGCAAAGTAATGTCTCTGCTTTTGAATATGCTATCTAGGTTGGTCATAACTTTCCTTCCAAGGAGTAAGCGTCTTTTAATTTCATGGCTTCAGTCACCATCTGCAGTGATTTTGGAGCCCCCCCAAAAATAAAGTTTGACACTGTTTCCACTGTTTCCCCATCTATTTCCCATGAAGTGATAGGACCAGACGCCATGATCTTAGTTTTCTGAAGGTTGAGCTTTAAGCCAGTTCTTTCACTCTCCTCTTTCACTCTCATCAAGAGGCTTTTTAGTTCCTCTTCACTTTCTGCCATAAGGGTGGTGTCATCTGCATATCTGAGGTTATTGATATTTCTCCTGACAATCTTTATATTACTTTGCAATAAACATATTTACAATTAAACAGTGAATTGGACATAAATTGTTATTGGTTACTTTTGGCCTCAAATGAATATTTCGCACAAGTTCCTCTGCCTGCCTCTTTTCCTCCTCTTGGGTTCTCACTCAGCATATTTTATTTCATTTTTGTCATTAGAATACTTGCCATGAAACCTACCCTCTTAACTAATTTTCAAATATGTAGAAAATAATATAGAAGTTTCTCAAAAAATTAAAAAAAGATAGAGCTACCAAATGATCCAGCAATCCCACTTTTGGGTATTTATCCAGGATCTTAAAGAGGAATTGAAGTGAAGTGAAGTGAAATTCTCACAGTCATGTCTGACTCTTTGTGATCCCATGGACTATAGAGGCCATGGAATTCTCCAGGCCAGAATACTGGGGTAGGTAGCCATTCCCTTCTCCAGGGGATCTTTCCAACCTAAGGATTGAACCCAGGTCTCCCGCATTACAGGCAGATTCTTTACCAGCTGGGCCACCAGGAAAGCCTGAAGAGGAATTAGCACTCTCACTGAAGAATTATTTACAATATTCAAGATGTTGAAGCAACTTAAATGCCCATCAATAGATTAATGGGAAATGTGGTATGTGCATTCAATGGAATATTATTCAGCCTTTAACAAGAAGAAAATTCTATCATTTACAACAACGTGAATAAACCTTAAGGACATTATCTAAGTAAAATAAGCCAGTCACAGAATCTCCATCTGTTGTCAAGGTCAGTGAGCTTTCCCTCTCACCAAAAACCAAGCCTTCATTGTGTGCACTGGTTCTCATGCCCTCTTTACTCCTCTTCTCTAATTCATGTTTTTATCTTTCCTGTATCATTTCTCTCAATATGCACACATTCTCTCTCCCATAGCTAAAACTGTCTTTTTGGATCTCCCATTTCCTTTTGGTCCACTGTTCCATTTATTTTACCTTAACTGCTAAACCTCAAAATTGGCCTTAGGCACTGTCTTCACTTCCTCAGTGTCCCTTCTGTCTTCCACAGCATTCTTCTGGCCTCATACATCATTGAAATTACTCCATCAAGGTCACAGTTGACCTCCGTGATGTTAAATCTGAAGGACATTTGTCTCTTTTCAGCTTGTTCCTATGCTCAGTAGAATTCAACACAGATGACGAATCTCTTTTTCTTGAAACATTTTCATTTCCAGTATCACTTTCCTTTATATTCATATTTGTTTATTTCCTACCTTAGTGGCCATTCACCTTCTATCTTCTTTGCTGGTGCCTCCCTCTCAGTGGAATTGGATCCTAGGACTCCTTTTCAACTCTAAGCATATTTTCTACCAGGGGTAATCACCTAGCGCATGTTTTTGAATAACAACTGTAAGCTTATACCTCCCTATCATGTATCTTTAGCTCTGCTGTCTCTCTTAATCTTCCTATATCTAACTTCCAACTTGACGTTGCCATTTGAATATCTAATAGTTGATTCACAACCTCAATGACCTATACAGCAAGACTTGTGGAATCTACCTCTAAATCATATTTTGAATTTAGAAGTTTGGACTAGGTAGTAGCTTCTGGAAGACATCAATAATCTTCTAAATGGTCTCACTGCTTCCATTCTTACAGTTACATACTTCCACTTCTATTTTTCCAGGCAGCAGGCAAAGTAATCTTTTGAAAATGCAAATTAGGTCATCTCCTAATTAGAACTTTTGGGTATCATTTTGGTCTCCGCTTAAATGTCACCTCCTCGCAAAGGCTTTCCCTAACACACAGTTTAAAGTAGCACTTGAGTCTCTCTGTCACATTATCCTGTTTTATTGTCATCATTGCATTTACTAATAACTAATGGCTACCTGTTTGCATGCTGCTGCTGCTGCTAAGTCACTTCAGTCGTGCCTGACTCTGTGCGACCCCAGAGATGGCAGCCCACCAGGCTCCCCCGTCCCTGGGATTCTCCAGGCAAGAACACTGGAGTGGGTTGCCATTTCCTTCCCCAGTGCATGAAAGTGAAAAGTGAAAGTGAAGTCGTTCAGTCATGTCTGACTCTTAGCAACCCCATGGACTGCAGCCTACCAGGCTCCTCTGTCCTTGGGATTTTCCAGGCAAGAGTACTGGAGTGGGGTGCCATTGCCTTCTCCACCTGTTTGCATACATGCATGCTAAGTCACCTCAGTGTGTGATTCTATGGATTGTAGCCTGCCAGGCTCCTCTGTCCATAGAATTCTCCAGGTAAGAGTACTAGAATGGGTTGCCATGCCCTCCTCCAGAGGATCTTCCTGACCCAGGGACTGAACATCTCTTGCATCTCCTGCACTGCAGCACCCGGGAAGCCTAGTCACCTGTTTACTTACATGTAATCACCATGAATATAGGGACATTGCCTGTTTCCAGTCTTTGCCACACTGCAGTGTTTGTAACATAGTATGTGCTAAAAGAGTAATTGAACAAATGATTGAATGAGTTTATTCAACAACATCTCTTGTAATAGGTGGTGAATTTGAAGGGGATATGTCTATATAACAACTCATTTAGAAGATTTTTCCACTTTTTTGGAAAATCAGTTTAGTCTTTCCTCAAAGTAGCTGGAGTGATTTATTTAACGGCTTCACTCACATTTATGATATGATGGTGTTTCACTAGGATATTATCTTATGCATGTCACCTGGAGGCCAAAAGAAGCACCATCTTTGTAATGCTTTTTTATAATTATCATACATAACTTTAGGCTTCCCTGATAGCTCAGACGATAAAAAAATCTGCCTGCAATGCAAGAGACCTGGGTTTGATCCCTGGGTTGGGAAGATTCCCTGGAGAAGGAAATGGCAATCCACTCCAGTACTCTGGTCTAGAGAATTCCACAGACAGAGGAGCCCAATGGGCTACAGTCCATGGGGTCGCAAAGAGTTGGACATGACTGAGTAACTAACACTAACTAATATGTAACTTGGTATTCTTAAAAAAAAAAAAAAAAGAAAGAAAAACTTTGGAGCCCCCATTATCCCATTATACGAATCTTTATTTTTGCATGAGTTTTGATGTCTTCATTTTTCATTTGCTCACCTAAACATTTTTTAAGTGTGATGTTGGTCATTTCAACCCAAATGATTTGTGGGCATGTCACATATTATCTTCATCCCTAAACAGCTATTTCCAAAATCACTTTTTATCATTATGTAACTACAGAATATATAAACGACAAAGTATAATGACCTCACCTGGCTTTCAATACCTGTACAGTCAGTAGAAGAGGGCTTCTCCTCAGTATACTGCAACAGCTCAATTTCAAACTGAGCCTCAGGCTACCTTGGTTTTATGTTTACCGGTAGCCATGAAAGAGAAAACATTTGTGTCCTTTCCCCCAGCATAGGCGCTCTCTTACTACATTTCTTTTGGGTTATGTCCCCTGAGCCCTCTGCCCTGGTGTCCAAGTGGCTTCATACGCATATATATGGAATTTAGAAAGATGGTAACAATAACCCTGTTTACGAGACAGCAAAGGAGACACTGATGTGTAGAACAGACTTTTGGACTCTGGGAACGGGAGAGGGAGGGATGATTTGGGAGAATAGCATTGAAATATGTATAATATCATATCTGAAATGAGTTGCCAGTCCAGGTACGATGCCTGATAACGGATGCCTGGGGCTGGTGCACTGGGATGACCCAGAGGGATGGTATGGGGAGGGAGGAGGGAGGAGGGTTCAGGATGGGGAATACATGTATACTTGTGGCGGATCCATCTTGATGTATGGCAAAAGCAATACAATATTGTAAAGTTAGGCAAAAAAAAAAAAGATCACTTTCTAAAAAAATAAAAAATAAAAAAAGAGCCTTTCCTAGGGGTGGTCTGTCTGCCCTTCAGAGAAGCTTCATCTTCTGAGGTTCCAGACTAAGATTCCTCTCTAACACAGCTAGAATTTCAGCCCAGCGCAGGGGATGCCCCATCTTTATCACTGTTGAGAGTGACTGTTATTCAGCAGAAGACACAGGCATTATCTATCTTTGTCTTCCCCCAGCTAATAGCCCAGGGTGTAGTAGGTCAGGTGTTCCTTTAACATTTGCAGCTGTTACATTTGTCTGTGCTGGATTAACTCCTGACGCTGGCCTGGCCCTCATTGTGTTCAGAACCTTGACTCTCCTCACCATTCTCATCATCCAAATTTATTTAAGGATGAAACTATTAGAAACACAATTGGTGAATTAATGTCATAGGGACTGCTGCTGGCAGCTCATCTATTTTTGATATGCCACTCAGACAAATGAAACATAAGCCACCCAGAACAAGGGGACCTTTTGACACTTCAAAGGAAACCCCTATGGGTGGCTTCCTCTTGAAGCCACACTAAACTGGCTCAATCTCCTCAGCTGGAAGCTGCCAATGTCTCATTAACCCCTAAAAAGGCCCGGCATGAGCTTTTCTTTTCAGCTATAATTATGCCATGCACTCCTGTTATGCTGCATGGAATCGCAACACTGTCACCCGCATATTATAAACATCCACCCTAATTGAAAACCAGATTAGACTCTTGTGTTAATTAGCCCAAAAGCCCGCCCACTTGCATGCATTATGATTGCCTCTTAAATACTGAGGATGTTGAAATCCCTCAGAAAGACAAGGCAGACTTAATTGCAATAACCTGCAAATTAAGTTTAATTTACTTTAAATTTACCGGTTTAGCAGGCTCATTTGATGGTGTTAATGGTCTAGCAAATTAATTATCTGAATTAGTCATGCCTGGTGGAGTTTTGCAGCCGAATACATTGTACCATAGCCTATTAATAACAGACAAACAGGACAGGATTAATGAGGAGATGATGCTCGAGTTCTTAGGAAGAAAAAGGATCTTACATGAATTCAAACATAATCACCAAAGTGCAAATACAGACCCAGAATATAAACAAACTGAGATTTATTACACTTTGTGGCATGCCATCCAGGAGAAACAGTAAAACATGGCTGGTGAAATATCAGCCAGCAAGAGCCCTATTCTCTGTACTCTGCACAGGTCCCTTCACCATGAACTGCTTCCTGCTGGCAAGCATGTGTGACTGCCTTGGACAGGCAGTGGATAGCAGAGATGGAACGGGTAGGTCACTTAGAAAAGGCTTCCCCCAGGTTAATTCTGATGCCCTCTTAGTAGTTTATTATGTGTAAAGATACTTTTTGGTACCCACTTGTAACCATCCTCTTTGGCCAAATCAGAATGCTACACTGCCTGTCTTATCTTTGTCCCAGTCCTTGTCTGTCTAGGCTGGATGAGGGAAATTTAGGGAGAGGGAGATTGAGAAAGATGGGAGTGCAGACATTAGGGAGATTTTTTAGAGCATTAACACCTTTGGAGAATCTTCCAGAGTCACACTTCTAGGAGGATCATAAATGAACCTTATTCCTTTTGTATCCCCAGATCCTAAGACAGGGTCTGGAACATAGTAGGGGCTTAAAAGTGTTTATATATATATATATTTTTAATGGCTGAAACACAGCATTAGCATAGGAACAGTTTTGAAAGAAGAATGACTCAGCTTAGAAGATATTGCTGGGTACCACTCCTAACCAAGACAGAATTTCCCTGAAAGTCTTGTGCCAGTGCTTCTGTTGTTTATAGTTAGGCTTTCTCCATTTGTGTTCTGAACACACACACACACACACACACAGAGGCTTTCTGTCCTCCATCCCCAGCAGAAAGAAATCGCCTCTGGGTGTCAAACTAATAATCTTTGACTGGCTTGAACTGAATATGGCCATGCAGTGATTGACCTCAACACACCAGATTATTGATTGGGCTGGAGATGCCCGAGCCATCATTTTCTTGGAGCAGTTCCTGCTTTTGTCTTCATCCGTCCACAGCTGTCACACCGTGGTGAGCCATTGAAAGAGCCACATTTGCATCCCCTATGCATTTATGCTTCTCTGTTTAAAATAAAAATGCCACCACTTGAAAGGGAGGCTGAACCGTTGATTCTGGTTTTTAAAAAATTATCTCATTAAAAGCCAAGGGTATGGGTTTAGTTGGGAATGGTGGGGGCAGACATGCAGAATATGTAAACTTGCTTTATGGGGCGTATTTAATTTGGGGGAAAAAATAATGAGAATAAAAATTGTTTCAATATGTTTTCTGTATTGTGTCAATATATCACACAGCTCCTTTCTGGAGTCACATTTGCTGTGAGGGCGGTTGGGTTTTTTGCTGTTTTTGTTGTTGTTGTTCTCTGTTGAATTACAATTTGCAGCAGTAAATGAAACTGGCACAAAAGCAGGTGTTATTAAAACTGGGCAGGAAAAGGACAATAACAACATAATTCCACTTTAAAGGCCGATATGTGTATGGTGGAAATGACTTTGGTTGGACTCCATAGGGAATAGAAAATACACCATAAAGAAAATGGATTTCAGTGACACATAAACAAAAGGCAAATGACTAATATATTTACATATAACATGTGGTGTATTCATTGCACACCATGGTGACAGAATTGTTTATTTCATTTATAATTTATACAGCAAAATCTTATTAAATGTGTAACTAGTTTGCCAGATGATAATATACGTAGGAGATTAGGCTTCTATTATAGAAGGTCATTAACAACAAAAGATTTTCATTTGTGAGTTAATTTTTTTCCCAGTTCATTCTTTTCAGCAGTGTATGCTCTGAATAGAAGCCTGCCTGTTTTCAATCATGGTGGCACTATGGAAAGAAGAAGGTGCTTGGAAAATTCTGGAGAAGAGTGCCTGCTGGCCAAAATAAGACTTCTCTCCTGCTAGTCCTTAGAATACCACTCTTCAGAGCATACAAAGGGCTTCCCCCGGGGTTCAATGGTAAAGAATCTGCCTGCCAATGCAGGAGATACGGGTACAGTCCCTGGTATGGGAGGATTCCACATACTGTGGAGTAACTAAGCCCATGTGTCATGACTATTGAGTCTGTGCTCTAGAGCCTGGGAACCACAACGACTGAGCCTGGGAACTGCAACCCCTGAGACTACACACTGCCAACTACTGAAGCCTGTGTGCCCTAGAGTCGGTGCTCCGCAACAAGAGAAGCCACCCAAACGAGAAGCCCATGCAGCAACAAAGACCCAGCACGGCCAAAATAAAATTAATTATTAAAAAATTAGCCTTTAAATAAAAAAAATAAAGGATAATTGATGAGTGTGTATGAGCTTCAAGGTGATTTTAGAGATCCTAGAAAAAATTTTCTCCTGCAAACAAAATTCTGTCAAAGGCCAGAAACACCAGAATTTGAGAGCTGATAGCGATTGTTTCTGGAGAAGGCAATGGCACTCCACTCCAGTACTCCTGCCTGGAAAATCCCATGGATGGAAGAGCCTGGTAGGCTGCAGTCCATGGGGTCGCTAGGAGTCAGAAACGACTAAGCGACTTCACTTTCTCTTTTCCCTTTCATGTATTGGGAAGGAAATGGCAACCCACTCCAGTGTTCTTGCCTGGAGAATCCCAGGGACAGGGGAGCCTGGTGGGCTGCCGTCTCTGGGGTCGCACAGAGTCGGACACGACTGAAGTGACTTAGCAGCAGCAGCAGCAGCGATTTCTTCCAAGACTGGAGTCCTGTGAGTAAGTGTTGTAAAAAAAGATTTCTTTGTACTGCCTTTTTTTCTGATGGGCCATCAGGTTAGGGGCTTTAAAGAGAGGCCAGACACTAAGGGTGCATGCAGTTTTACAGAAGAGAATCTTCCTCAGGATATTAACTGAACAGGGTTTTTTTTTTTTGGCTTCCAACACAAAAGTGTATATACATGGTCTCCTGTGTGACACAGTAGTACTCTGTCCTCGTTTTCATTATTTTCAGAACAAGAGAACCATCCCTCCTTTATAATTTTCCTTCATGCAGTGTTATTTAATGAGGATGAAACCATTTCAGAATCTTTCTAGTGAATCTCATTCCAAGTCAGGAGAGAGATGCTAGTGAGGGGCAACAGGGTGGGTGGGGTTTGGGGTGGGGGTGTGGAGATGAGGTGGCAGAGAAATGCTTTTAAACAATAAAATGTATTTTGCTTTCAAGCCTTGAGCTGTCAGGCTTCATTCCAAATAATGTATACTGACAGTTCATAGCTACTCTTAAAAACTGTGTGATGCTTTTGCAGTTGCAAACTAGTGTGATAAAACATGAAAATACTTTATCCAGGTAAAGTGGAAATAGCTGTTCAGCTTGGTTAAGTTACACAGAAACCTTTTTCTCTCTAAATTAATGTACTGTGCAAATATCTTGCCTGTGACACCCTAGCTGTCCACTTACTAAAAGCCCTTTCAGTGAGAACCACATTTCAGTGCATCAAAGCATTAGTGAGTGCTCTGAACTCAAAGCCAGAGAAACTTGTACATTCAAAACAAAGGTGTGAGGAAGTGGGTCTTTGTGTCGATAATAAGTGGAAAATGCAGAGAACACATATGTATTCAGTCTCCACTCTTGGCCTGGGAGAAGACAAAGAATTACTGTTTTATTTGTTGTACCTTTTTTCCTTCATTGGTTCCATAATTGTTCAAAACGGGAGCAGGCAATTCAAGAGCATTTACCTTTGGTTGCCACAGAGTGTCAAAATAACAGCAGCAACAGCAACAAAGAAAAAAAAATTAAATACAAGCAATCATGCTATTTTCTTTGATTGAGGCTCAATGTAGCCAGTGGTATGATAAGACTATCACACTTAGTGTGAGGGTATCCAGGTTCAATCAACAGATATATGGAGTCTAGAATCTAGGAAGCGATATTACTCCTCAGATCACATCTGGACTAATGTGCTCAAACCTGGGCCTGAGAGACCCAAACAAACTAGCTACTATTTAAAGAAGAGTGAAAAGAGGTGGTAGTAAAATATGAAATTGTTACGTGAGAAGGAATTTAGGGAACAGGAAAAATTCATAGGAGCTGATAGGGATTGCTTTGAAGACTGGAGTCCTGTGAGTAACTGTTGTAAAAAAAAGATTTTACCATACTGCCTTTTTTCTGATGGGCCATTAGGTTAGGGACTTTAAAGAGAGTCCAGACACTAAGGGTGTTAAATGTGAAATTTAACAGAAGAACTTAAACAGAGAGTTTAAGTTCTAGCAGAAGATGCTTTTTTCTGATGGGCCATTAGGTTAGGGGCTTTAAAGAGAGTCCAGACACTAAGGGTGTTAAATGTGAAATTTAACAGGAGAACTTAAACAGATAGTTGAAGTTCTAGCAGAAGATGCTTGCAGGTAACTTGGAGGTTTTGTAGAGACTTTACAGTAGCATATTTTCTTCCTCACTGAGTCATAATAATTGCAGTAATAACAGTAATAATTATACTGTTTTCAAGCTTACAAACTTCTTACAAATAAAATTTTATTTAGTAACTCAACACCTTGAGGAGAAATTATTATAACCTCTGCTACACAAATGAGCAAATGCACTCAAAGTAACAAAATTCCTTACTGAGATGGGTGGAGATAATAAAAATCTTGGGACTCCAAGTCTACTGATTCCAAATCATAACGAGTAGCTGGGCCAGATTGTCTATAAGATTCTTTTTTTTTTTTTTTTTTTCCGAATTTTCACGTAATTTAAAAGATTCTTTTTAATCTTAAGTTTTTATGATTTCAATAAGCTTAGAGGTTTTGGAAAATGCTCTTCTTATTCATCTGTTTATTTAAGCAAGCTCTTATTAAATTACCAAGTGTCAAAAACTGGGAAGGTACTGATGCTTGTAATATGAGTAAGGTGTGATCAGTTCCACTGACGATCTTGTCTTGTGAAGGGGAGCCAGGGGATCATTAGAATGTTATATGACGGGAAGGGATACACTATAGGAAAAGCTAAGACAGAAATTATAATCAGGCTATGTCATGAAGACTGAAAAGAGAAAATGGAACGAAGACCAGGTGGGAACTGGAGGACACTTTGGATAGAATTCCTTACAGGTCCTTGGGATTTGAATTCAGTGAATTTATTTGTGCCTTTGTAGGGTGACCTTTGTAGGCTCTTCTGAGTTTGCCCAGGCCTTTCTTGGTTTTAACAATGAAAGTTGACTATTTTATGGAACCTGTCAATCCTAGGAAAGCCAGAATGTTTATCATCCTACTTTAGGTTAATCCTGGACACATGCAGTAAAGGTAAAAATCATGTGAAGGGGTCCAAACAGAGGTGGACTTTGACAGAAGCAGCATGAAACACTGCTGAAGCACATTTGTTATTGCTAAAATAATCAGTTTGGTACATTTTTTCCCCTCTATTTTCATAAGAACTAGATGCTAGGTGATTTATAAATACTCGGTTGATAATACAAGAAATAAAGTAAAATAAACACCCAATTGATCAATGGCACTAGTCACATTTGACATTTATCACTATTTTCTAGCACCATTTAATACATGAGTTATCTTTTTAGGTAAATAAATATTATAGATAGTATTCAGGAGACTCCAATAAAACACATCCATAATTTGAGATTCTAAAAATGGCTGCCTTCTAAAAATTAAAGTTGTAGAAAGCCAACAAAAAAGTAGTGAATGGATGTCTGTGAAAGAATCTTGCCCTAAAAGATGCATACTATCCTGTGAGATTTGAGAAATATCCAAGCCCTATCAAGGTCATTAGAAAGTATATTCAAGTCTGATATGTAGGCTTGCTGTAGAATAATAGATTAACTAACAGTGAAGTGTGGGAATGAAATCCAGAAAGATGATATTAATATGTCATATTTCTGGAATCCTCAATGGAGAAAGTGCATGGTTCAGCTAATTTATGTTCTTAGTGATAATAATGTAACAGCCCTTACACATTCACCAACTACCAACTTAACTCTTCTTTTTTTTTTCTTTTTTTTTGTTGTTGTTGTGCTAGACAATTTATTTTTTTAATTTTATTTTGCTTAACTTTACAATATTGTATTGCTTTTGCCATTCATCAAAATGAATCCGCCACAAGTATACATGTGTTCCCCAGCCTGAACCCTCCACCCTCCTCCCTCCCCATACCATCCCTCTGGGTTGTCCCAGTGCACCAGCCCCAGGCATCCGTTATCAGGCATCGTACCTGGACTGGTGACTTGTTTCAGATATGATATGATACATATTTCAATGCTATTCTCCCAAATCATCCCACCCTCTCCCTCTCCCAGAGTCCAAAAGACTGTTCTATACATCAGTGTCTCCTTTGCTGTCTCGTAAACAGGGTTATTGTTATCATCTTTCTAAATTCCATATATATGCGTTAGTATACTGTATTTGTGTTTTTCTTTCTGGCTTACTTCACTCTGTATAATAGGCTCCAGTTCCATCCACCTCATTAGAACTGATTCAAATGTATTCTTTTTAATGGCTGAGTAATACTCCATCGTGTATATGTACCACAGCTTTCTTATCCATTCATCTGCGAATGGACATCTAGGTTGCTTCCAAGTCCTGGCTATTGTAAACAGTGCTGCTATGAACATTGGGGTACATGTGTCTCTTTCAATTCTGTTTTCTCAGTGTGTATGCCCAGCAGTGGGATTGCTGGATCATAAGGCAGTTCTATTCCCAGTTTTTTGAGGAATCTCCATACTCTTCTCCATAGTGGCTATACTAGTTTGCATTCCCACAAACAGTGTAAGAGGGTTCCCTTTTCTCCACACCCTCTCCAGCATTTATTGCTTGTGGACTTTTGGATTGCAGCCATTCTGACTGGCGTGTAATGGTACCTCATAGTGGTTTTGATTTGCATTTCTCTGATAATGAGTAATGTTGAGCATCTTTTCATGTGTTTGTTAGCCATCTGTATGTCTTCTTTGGAGAAATGTCTATTTAGTTCTTTGGCCCATTTTTTGATTGGGTCATTTATTTTTCTGGAATTGAGCTGTAGGAGTTGCTTGTATATTTTTGAGATTAGTTGTTTCTCTGTTGCTTCATTTGCTATTATTTTCTCCCATTCTGAAGGCTGTCTTTTCAGCTTGCCTATAGTTTCCTTTGTTGTGCAGAAGCTTTTAAGTTTAATTAGGTCCCATTTATTAATTTTTGATTTTATTTCCAATATTCTGGGAGGTGGGTCATAGAGGATCCTGCTGTGATGTATGTCAGAGAGTGTTTTGCCTATGTTTTCCTCTAGGAGTTTTATGGTTTCTGGTCTTACATTTAGATCTTTAATCCATTTTGAGTTTATTTTTGTGTATGGCGTTAGAAAGTGTTCTAGTTTCATTCTTTTACAAGTGTGTTTGACCAGTTTTCCCAGCACCACTTGTTAAAGAGATTGTCTTTAATCCGTTGTATATTCTTGCCTCCTTTGTCAAAGATAAGGTGTCCATATGTGCGTGGATTTATCTCTGGGCTTTCTATTTTGTTCCATTGATCTATATTTCTGTCTTTGTGCCAGTACCATACTGTCTTGATGACTGTGGCTTTGTAGTAGAGCCTGAAGTCAGGCAGGTTGATGCCTCCAGTTCCATTCTTCTTTCTCAAGATAGCTTTGGCTATTCGAGGTTTTTTGTATTTCCATACAAATTGAGAAATTATTTGTTCTAGCTCTGTGAAGAATACTGTTGGTAGCTTGATGGGGATTGCATTGAATCTATAGATTGCTTTGGGTAGTATACTCATTTTCACTATATTGATTCTACCAATCCAAGAACATGGTATATTTCTCCATCTATTAGTGTCCTCTTTGATTTCTTTCACCAGTGTTTTATAGTTTTCTATATATAGGTCTTTAGTTTCTTTAGGAAGATATATTCCTAAGTATTTTATTCTTTTAATTGCAATGGTGAATGGAATTGTTTCCTTAATTTCTCTATTTTTTCATTATTAGTGTACAGGAATGCAAGGGGTTTCTGTGTGTTGATTTTATATCCTGCAACTTTACTATATTCATTGATTAGTTCTAGTAATTTTCTGGTGGAGTCTTTAGGGTTTTCTACATAGAGGATCATGTCATCTGCAAACAGTGAGAGTTTTACTCCTTCTTTTCCAATTTGGATTCCTTTTATTTCTTTTTCTGCTCTGATTGCTTTGACCAAAACTTCCAAAACTATGTTGAATAGTAATGGTGAGAGTGGGCATCCTTGTCTTATTCCTGACTTTAGAGGAAATGCTTTCAATTTTTCACCATTGAGGATAATGTTTGCTGTGGATTTGTCATATATAGCTTTTATTATGTTGCGGTATGTTCCTTCTATTCCTGCTTTCTGGAGAGATTTTATCATAAATGGATGTTGAACTTTGTCAAAGGCTTTCTCTGCATCAATTGATATAATCATATGGTTTTTATTTTTCAGTTTGTTAATGTGGTGTATTACGTTGATTGATTTGCGGATATTGAAGAATCCTTGCATTCCTGGGATAAAGCCCACTTGGTCATGGTGTATGATCTTTTTAATGTGTTGTTGGATTCTGATTGCTAGAATTTTGTTAAGGATTTTTGCATCTATGTTCATCAGTGATATTGGCCTGTAGTTTTCTTTTTTTGTGGCATCTTTATCAGGTTTTGGTATTAGGGTGATGGTGGCCTCATAGAATGAGTTTGGAAGTTTGCCTTCCTCTGCAATTTTCTGGAACAGTTTGAGTAGGATAGGTGTTAGCTCTTCTCTAAATTTTTGGTAGAATTCACCTGTGAAGCCGTTTGGACCTGGGCTTTTGTTTGCTGGAAAATTTCTGATTACAGTTTCAATTTCCATGCTTGTGATGGGTCTGTTAAGATTTTCTATTTCTTCCTGATCCAGTTTTGGAAAGTTGTACTTTTCTAAGAATTTGTCTATTTCTTCCACATTGTCCATTTTATTGCCATATAATTGCTGATATGGCACCCCACTCCAGTACTCTTGCTTGGAAAATCCCATGGATGGAGGAGCCTGGAGGGCTGGAGTCCATGGGGTTGCTAAGGGTCGTACACGACTGAGCGACTTTCTTTTCACTTTTCACTTTCATGCACTGGAGAAGGAAATGGCAACCCACTCCCGTGTTCTTGCCTGGAGAATCTCAGGGACAGGGGAGCCTGGTGGGCTGCCGTCTATGGGGTCGCACAGAGTCGGACACGACTGCAGTGACTTAGCAGCAGTAGCAGCAGCAGTCTCTTATGATCCTTTGTATTTCTGTGCTGTCTGTTGTGATCTCTCCATTTTCATTTCTAATTTTATTGATTTGGTTTTTTTCCCTTTGTTTCTTGATGAGTCTGGCTAATGTTTTGTCAATTTTATTTACCCTTTCAAAGAACCAGCTTTTTGCTTTGTTGATTTTTGCTATGGTCTCTTTTGTTTCTTTTGCATTTATTTCTGCCCTAATTTTTAAGATTTCTTTCATTCTACTACCCTTAGGGTTCTTCATTTCTTCCTTTTTTAGTTGCTTTAGGTGTAGAGTTAGGTTATTTATTTGACTTCTTTCTTGTTTCTTGAGGTATGCCTGTATTGCTATGAACTTTCCCCTTAGGACTGCTTTTACAGTGTCCCACAGGTTTTGGGGTTGTTGTGTTTTCATTTTCATTCGTTTCTATGCAGATTTTGATTTCTTTTTTGATTTCTTCTGTGATTTGTTGGTTATTCAAGAGTGTGTTGTTCAGCCTCCATATGTTGAAATTTTTAATAGTTTTTCTCCTGTTATTGAGATCTAATCTTACTGCATTGTGGTCAGAAAAGATGCTTGGAATGATTTCAATTTTTCTGAACTTACCAAGGGTAGATTTATGGCCCAGGATGTGGTCTATCCTGGAGAAGGTTCCATGTGCGCTTGAGAAAAAGGTGAAATTCATTGTTTTGGGATGAAATGTCCTATAGATATCAATTAGGTCTAACTGGTCTATTGTATCATTTAAAGTTTGTGTTTCCTTGTTAATTTTCTGTTTAGTTGATCTATCCATTGGTGTGAGTGGGGTATTAAAGTCTCCCACTATTATTGTGTTATTGTTGATTTCTCCTTTCATACTTGTTAGTATTTAACTCTTCTAATTTCACACAGATGTTTGACTTCCATGAACAGTTTCCAGCCATTATACTAGACTGTAAGCTTTGTGAGGGCAGAAAATGTGTCTATCTTATCTACTTTTGTCTCTATGTGTCTAGGATAGGAGATGGTACAAAATGGACCATGGTTATTATTGGTTGCATGTAATGGATATAGCTTTCTTTTTATTTTCTGATCCCTTTCATGTTTGATTAGCATTGATTAGCTTTGAGTTACTGAAGATCTTGAGTTTGGAGTTCTGAGGACCAGAGTGTTGTGGACTGAATTGTATTCTGCCCCCCATCCCCATCCCAGGCTTCTCTAGTAGCTCAGTCAGTAAATTATCTGCATGCAATGCAAGATACCTGGGTTCGATCCCTGGATTGGGAAGATCCCCTGGAGAAGGAAGTGGCAACCCACTCCAGTATCCTTGCCTGGAAAATTCCATGGACAGAGGAGCCTGGCAGGCTATAGTCCATGGGGTCGCAAAGAGTTGGACATGACTGAGCGACTAACATATACACCCACCTTCCACAAATTCATATTTGAAGTCCTAACCCTTTATACTTCAGAATGTGACTGCATTTAAAGATAAGGTATTTAAAGAGGTAATTTAGATAAAATGAAGTTTCTGGGATGTGTCCTATGTGACTGATATCTTTATAAGCAAGAGAGATTGGGACACAGACAGGCACAGAGGGAAGGCCGTGTGAGGACACAGGGGAAAGTGGCCATCTACAAGTCAAGGAGGGAGGCCTCAGAAGGAACTAACTTGCCAACATCTTGATCTTGGCTTTCTGATGTTTAAATCATACTGTCTGTGGTACTTTGTTAGGACAGTCCCAGTAAACTGATACACAAGGCCAGTCTGCCCTTCTGGGAGGGAAGTTCTATTCTGTTCTCTTTCTTTAACATATCTGTTCAGTCACAGAGTAAATGATGGTTAAAGGAAGATACTACTAGATCTATTTTTTTAGATAACCACATTACAGCTCAAAATGGCTAGAAGTTAAATTAATTTCAAACATGAAGGAGCAAGTCATTTATTATTATTTTTTAAAAGTTTTTTTTTCAGAACATTATTTCTAGAAGATAAGTGGAAAAAAGAATTGTAAGATCAAATATGATTGGAAACACTGCAAAAATTCCTTACTCTTAGCTAGTCACACAGTTTGTTAGCATATTAGGGACTCTAAATGATACTATATTAATTTTGTTAAATCTAGTATTTATCAAAGTTTTTGACCAGAGAATTTATTTTCCTATGAGAGACATCTCAGAAAATCTAGTACAATGAGTATTCTGTTGACAACATTTGACAATATTTCAATAAAAACTATCAGTTAGTGTCCATATACCAATCTGCATCAAAATCAAGTGATTTCTTAATGGAAACCAAATTCCAAGGTGAAAGGTACAAACTACCAGTTAGGAAATAAATTAGTCCTGAGGATGTAGTAAACAGCATGAGGACTGTAGTTAAAAATACCGTATGATATATTTGGAAGTTGACAAGAGACTGGATCTTAAAGTTCACATCATAAGAAAAAGAATTATAACTATATTTAATTGACACCTATGCTAATTAAACTTAATAATTATTTCAAAATATACATATATATCAAATCTTTACATTATATATCTAAAACTAATACACTGTTATATGTCAATTGTATTTCTGTTTTAAAAAAGAAAGAAAAACATATGAAAAGAATATGTATATATAACTGAACCATTTTGTTGTACACTTGATACCAACACAATAATGTATATCAACTATATTTTAATAAAAAATAATGAATGATAGATTTAAAAAATTCTATTTTAATAAAGTATCAACATTATTGTTTTTAGTCCATGGGAACACTGGCCTCAGTGTCTCTCAAATGAATTGATGACATATGCTGTTTCCCTCTAGCCAGACTGTCCTGCCATATTTGTCCTCTTGGTCATATTTCAAAATCTTTCTCAAGTTTCAACTTCTTGTGCAGACTTTCCTGATTCTTTCTCCTCCCACCCAACCCCCACGGCCCATCATAAGACATAATGGATCATACTCTTTTCTGGATTGCATTCTGGTGCATGCAATTACTGTCCTTTTGTACTGTACTTATTTGGTTGTGTTTTTATTTCTCTTTCTAGACTGGGAAACTCTCAATGGCAAGATGCGTGTCACATTCACCTTGTATCTTTGGCACAAGTGGAATGTCTGACACGTGGTGAGTGCCCAGGGAATGGTGACATGATGACTCACCAGTCCTTTGGTGCTGTGCTCTCTGGCCACCTCACTGGGCTTACCTTTTTAAGCATATTAAACTCATTGGTAAGGAACCTGCCTGCCAATGCAGGAGATAGAAGAGATGCAGGTTTGATCCTTGGGTCAGGAAGGTCCTCTGGAGAAGGAAATGGCAACCCGCTCCAGTATTCTTGTCTGGGAAATCCCATGGACAAAGGAGCCTGGTGGGCTACATCCATGAGGTTGCAAAGAGTCAGACATGACTGAAGCAACTAAACAACAATTATATATATGTATATTTATACATGTGATTGTGTGTGTGTATGTGTGTGTATTTAATTCTTTCCCATATAATTTCTTTCCCAGGTTCTTTGCCTTGCTGGTTCCTTATCAAACATTCCCTCTATAGATAGGCCTTGGTGAAATTTGCATTTTCTAGTTACTTCCTTTTACTTCCCATTGATAGATATATATTATATTATATATAATGTTATATCTACATATTGTATATCATATTATATCTATATTATGTATATAATATTATATAATATAGTTATAACATTTTATATCTATGTATTATATATCACTCTTAGAATAAGGGGCAAAAATATGTCTGAAATCCATTACCTACATATATATATATTATATATATATATCTCACAGTACTTATCAGTATCTGAAATTATTTCTTGAATTCCTATTTCTTTTATATTTTCCTGAACTAGTAGGCATGTTCCACAAGAGCAGGAATCTTACTGTCTAGTTTATTAAATGCATTATCCCCAGTTCTTAAAACAATATCTCTCATATAGTAATTAATAATTTTTGAAACAATGAAAGAATAAAGAACATCTTCAAGATTCTTGGCAGACTCTGCTGCTGCTGCTGCTGTCGCTTCAGTGGTGTCCGACTCTGTGCGACCCCAGAGACGGCAGCCCACCAGGCCCCGCCGTCCCTGGGATTCTCCAGGCAAGAACACTAGAGTGGGTTGCCATTTCCTCCTCCAATGCATGAAAGTGAAAAGAGAAAGTGAAGTCGCTCAGTCGTGTCCGACTCTTCGTGACCCCATGGACTGCAGCCTACCAGGCTCCTCCGTCCATGGGATTTTCCAGGCAAGAGTACTGGAGTGGGGTGCCATTGCCTTCTCCAGTTGGCAGACTCTGCTGCTGCTACTGCTGCTAAGTCGCTTCAGTCATGTCCAACTCTGTGTGACCCCATAGACGGCAGCCCATCAGGCTTCCCCATCAGTGGTAAATAGCAGTGGTGACTGCTCCTAGAATACGGGACAAAAAATGTCTGAAATCCACTACCTGAATTTCCCTTACTTTAGGACTCATGAAATATTAAAGCAATAATCTACACTCTGCTCAATAAATGACAATTTTTCCTTTATTTCATAGGAAAAAAAGTTTACTGAAGGGCCTCCCACAGAACTGTCACTACATCTCATACCATGAGATAGCATTAGAAGTGAAAGTTTAGTTGCTAAGTCATGTCTAATTCTTTTGTGATTCCATGGACTGTAGCCTGCCAGGCTCCTCTGTCCATGGGATTCCCAAGGCAAGAATACAGGAGTGAGTTGCCATTTCCTCCTCCAGGGGATCTTCCCAAACCAGGGGTCGAACCTGCATCTCCTGCATTGGCAGGTGGATTCTTTATCACTGAGCCAACAGGGAAGCCATTAGAGGTGAAAGCAGCTTCTAATTAAGTCCTTTGGATACTGCAGAAATGAAACCCTCTGGGTATGGTTCAACGTAGTCAAAATTTGGAACCCATTCTATTCTAGAATCAGCAATAAGAGAATGAAACTCTAGTAGAATGGAGTGGAAGACCTGCTAAACACAGGAGTTGAAAGAACTTAGAGGGAATTGAAGGGTGGTGGAGATCAGTAGGACATCTCAGCAGGGAACAATGGAAAGTGTCAATACTTGTACTTTCCTTGTGACCCAGCCTCTGTGGGAAACTATGGCCCTCGAGTCCACTGGGGAATGCATATCTGGTGTCAGTCTTATTTGGCAGAATCCTCCCTCTACTGGATTCAATGAGAAAATCACATCAAAGAGTTTTTAAAGTTACAGAACAAGAAAGGACCACACACTGTCATTGACCTATGGTAGACCTTCATGGCAGACAAGATACTTGGAAGATCCAGCACATTCTAAAACAAGATGTGAAAGGTATGTTTAAGGATCTGGTGTAAAAGCAGTAATAATCATTTTGCTGTTCAGCAAATGTTTGTGTTCTTTTCCCCCTCTGGCCTCCTCCTTTCTTTTCCATTAAACTCAAAAGAAGTGTAGCAAAGATAAGAATTCAATGAAGTGTATTTATTAAAGTTTATGGATAAAATGAAAATTATTTCTTCTAAAATATGCAAGGGCAAAATAAAGACCTCCTTTGCAATAGTTTTCAAATAAAGGAGATATATTTGAACAAGCTCAAAGTTAATATCTTTTTACTCTGTAACATAAAATAATCTTATGATAAAAGTAATCATGATTATAATAAATAACATCATTATCCAATCTTTTCCTAATAACTATAAAAGCTGCAATATCTCCAATATTTATTTTCAGTTATTTATTTATTTGGCTGCATTGCGTCTTAGTTGAATCATGTGGGCTTCTTTCTAGTTGTCTCAGGCAGGCTTAGTTGCCCTGAAGTATGTGCGATCTTAGTTCCCTGACCGGGGATCAAACCTGTGTTCCCTGCATTGGATTCTTAACCACTTGACCACCAGGGAAGTCCCTCTTCAGTATTTCGAACAATGCTTGGTACACAGTAGATGCAAGGTAAATATTTTGCTGAAGGCATAAAGGGCTGAAAAACTTCCTCTTTATTCTTGGCAGAATCTGGCTGGTGGGGAGAAAGTTGGAGTGATTGCTCCTGGAAGGAAGAATAAAGAATGCCTGAAATCCATTTCCTGCAGTATAGTGAATTACTATCATTTATTAATATGACTACTACTATTGTTATTTCTTTAAATGCAATGCATTTAATTAGCATGGTCTGCTTTTGGAATTGTAACCAAGTGGGAGCCTATGAAGCCTTCCTGGATAGACTCTCTTTCCCAAGTTCTGCGCCTGCTTCTGTTGGTAGAAAAACTTTAGCCTTCTAGACCTTCTCTAAGTTCCAAAGCATAAATTTAGTCAGAGAAGTGAAAAAGTTCAGAAAGAAAGGGAAACAAAGAAGACAAAGCAATAATACTTTAGCCATTAAACAATAATACTCTGAGCCATGTCCTTTGAGCTGTTTTGCAGATACTGACAGTCCCATCAGGTGAAAGAAGTTAGTGTATGCTGCCCCCAAGCATATAGACCCCAGACCAGTTGGAACCAGAATGTTGATGGTGACTCCCTATTACCTTACCACCAACCAGTCAGAAGAATATCCATGAGCTGATCACTTACCCTTTAACCCTCTCACTCACTCTATCTTTAAAAGCCTTTCTCTGAAAGCCATGGTAGAGTTTGGGGCTTTTGAGCTAGCTTCCTGGGCTCCTTGCTTGGCACCATGCAATAAATATTATACTCTTTTCACCACACCTGGTATCAGCAGATAAACTTTACTGTGGGTGGGCATGCAGACTCAAATTCAGTTTGATAACAGAAATACTTTTACACTCACTGTATGTAATCTCACAGCCCCCTTGTGAGGCAGGAGATTTTCTTCTTACAATTGCAACACAATGAGTTTAAATAACTTGCCTTCTCCTTTCACTGATTTGTGGCTGACTCAAGATTAAAGTCATTTCCCAACTCTAATCAAGTGAGCCACCTAAGGGTAACGTATGTGCTTCAAAGAGAGTATAAATAGGCAGCGAAAGTCAAGATTTTTGGAAGAAGTTTTTTTAAAAAGCTAGTGCTAAGATTTTTAAATAGTGCTGATGAAGAACAGCAATAAATTCTGGAATTATTATCTCTGGAGAAGTGAAGACTGAGGCGACTCCTTAATGATGGTATTAAAGGACGATATGTGATTATTATAACAGTATGATAGATCGTAAAGAAAATGAAGATGTTCCCATCTTTGCTGGGTACAGAATTAGAATGAAATAGCAGGAGTTGAAGGCTACACATATTTAATCAGCAGTTCTGGCCAGAGCTTTAGAGAGGAGAAGAATGTACCCGAGGGATGCTCAGAAGACCAGTTTAGGAGCCGATGTGCTCCTAAATGATGTAGTGCTGGATCCCCCTGAGATCCCTGAAAGCCCCTTAATCAATCCTTCTCATGGTCAAGACCTAGAAGAATCACTGGCTTGTTAGAGTTCCTTTAGCTCACCACTCACAGCTTAGCCATCATGAAAACCAAACTTATCAGAGATTTGATGGTATACCAATCTAGAAATTGCTTCATCTTCAAGGGGCTTACCATTGGACACTGAGATCACAAGTACAATGATGTGATAATGGGGAGGGACAAGTCAATTGCCTGTGTGCCTGATAAGATGAAGATTTGGGCTGAAATATCCTGACTTTCAATAAAGATTCATCTGTCCACACTAGCTGCTGGCCATTTGGATTCTGGAAATTTAATAGAGCCAGGCTTTTTCTTGCTCCCTAAACTACCATGGTCACCAGAGATTTCCAAGAGCTCTTTCATGTTGTATTTTTGCCAGAGTTTGTGGCGCTTTGGAATTGGGCTCTAATCCCCTCCACACACTTTGATTTTAGTGATGTTGGAAAGAAGTGGCACAGATGCCAAGCTGGATTCATTTTATTTCTCCTGTGCCTGATGCAGACTCTGACACAAAGCAGGCAGCTACTGCATGTTCCCTGCAAGAATGGATGAGTGAGGCAAGGGGCATGTCTTTCCCCAGTCCTGCCATGGCATTGTGTGCACTGCATTCTCTACCTGGAAAGTCTGTCCCTCACAATTCCAGTTTTATTTTCACTTATTATAGCCCTATCTGTTCATGGTCCAGGTCAAATGCTCCCAGGGAGATTTGCCTGGATGTTGGAATTCATCGTCCATCTCTGTTTTCTGAGTCCTCTTTGTAGGTGTTCCTCTTATGGTACTTCTGCACTCTCCCCTAGATTACAGCTTCTGTGCTCATCTCTTTCAACCTCATAGAATGTGAATCCTGGGAAACAGGAGAACTATATTACTAAACTTTGCATCATCATAATACTTTGAGCATGAACGAGTCTAATTAAATTTTGTGTTGGCCAATATCCCCTCTTCCTACCCTCACTTTCTGTATTCCTTCAACTTCTCACTTCAGTTCATTTTCCTCAGTTCACACCTCACGGTCCTGTTTTAAGTGGTAACCCCCTACTTGAACCCCACGTGTCTCTCTTGCCTCCTCATCAGATCATTTAACCATTCCTAGAAGCCTCAACTCAGACCCCCCTTTGTGTCTCTGGGCTGCAACTTCTCTGCAATTTCCCCTATTATGGATAAGTACTTGAGCAGTAACAATGGCTGTTTTTGATGACACAGGAAAGATACGGAGATGGTAGCACTTTGCCCCTTGGATTGAGAATAAATGACTTATATGTTATGGAGGAAGATTGTATCTCTCCAGGGAGCACTGCTCTCTACTTGGCTTCTGCCCACATTGCTGAGGTCAACTTTTCCTTTGAGGAGGACCTCACAAGCCTTCTCTGTCACCAGTTCTGCCTCAAAGTGTCTGAGAATCTCCAGGTGATAAAATGGGAAGAAGTAGTAGGTTAGACAGCCAAGAAGTGGCTATGGCAGGAATGATGCAAAGAATGGCTTGGAGAGTAGGGCAGAGTCAAGGTGTAGTCCAGGCAGACGGGTACCAAGAGCAGGGGAAAGCGGGACTGGGATGTTCCCTGCTCATCTGTGGTGAGGCTGTAAAGAAGACACTGTGAAGACGATCAAAGCTCATCTAGATCCATATCTTCCCATCCTGGCCAGTTCAACTTCCCTTTCTTCTCACTGTCTCAATAGTTCTTCCTTTCCTGAAACTCTTGTTCCTTCCTCTTTTTCATATTAATTTGGTTACCCTTCTGGATGTTTTTAGGTCAGGGCCTGGGTTTCTCAACTTTGTGGCTTTTTGGTCCAAGTCCATCCGAGTCATAACTCTGTCTGATGTAGATTTATATTCTCAGCTGCTTCTATTCCAGGAGGGAGATGGAAAAGGCTTATGACTGGAAGGACCCCTGGAATCTTCTTCCACCTTCTAATTCGGTCTTAAGGAAGACTACCACCAGGAATGGCACTTCTCAGTGTTTGGTCTCCCCTACCAGACAAAGCAGGCTAATGACTGGAGGGTGCCTCTCAGAGACTATCTGCAGGGGTGAGGAGGCAGCATGGAGACAGAAAGATAAATAGGAACAGAAAAAGAGTGAAGGGAAGTGCCTGCTTATGGTTTTAATGCTGAGGCGTGCAATGGAGATGAAGCTTTGTGATCAGCCAGGAGCCCTAAATGTCAAAAAAATTTTGATGCCACATTGAAGGGCCATGATACTGGTCTTTCGGTCTCAATAACCTTCCCACAAACTGCGCTAGCAAAAGAATGTTTCTTCAACAGACAGGTACATAAGCAGTCCAGTTAACTGTTTCAGAAAACTGTTAAAAAGAGTCCCTTAATTTTTCATCCATTTAACGTGTAAATCAGCTAATTAATTTCTGTGTCTTCGTACAATTAGCATGTGCCTCAAAAACAAGACCATGCTAAGGTATAGAAATCGGAGCTATTTAAGACTGGAGTGAGTCATGTCAAGTATACAGATATGCTTGCAGATACCAAAAGTGTATGAGAGCCTGGACCTTAAAATATTCCATCTTTCCAAGTAAAAGTTTATTTTGCAAAACTGGGAGAATGGTAGTGTTCTATCTATTCTTCTCTAAATCTCTATAAATCAAGGACCATTTAACACTTTTTTAAACTTTTTATTTTATATTGAACATTGGGTTGCAAAGAGTCAGACATGACTGAGCGACTTCACTTTCACACTATAGCTGATTACCAATGTTGTGATAGTTTTGGGTGAACAGAGAAGGGACTCAGCCTTACATGTACATGTATCCATTCTCTCAAGGGCTATTTGAGAGGAGACAAGCATCTTCCTCAAGTTCTATGCCTCAGAGAGGCATCATGGTAAGGCTGAGCCTTCAGGAGGGTTTTTTTCTCTGGATTGTTTTTGGAGACTTAAGCAACCAAAGGCTTTCCTGGTGGCTCAGACGGTAAAGAATCTACCTGCAATGCAGGAGACCCGGGTTTAATCCCTGGGTCTGGAAGATCTCCTGGAGGTGGGCATGACAACCCATTCCAGTATTCTTGCCTGGAGAATCCCATGGACAGAGGAGCCTGGCAGGCTACAATCCATAGAGTTGCACAGAGTTCTACATGACTGAAATGACTTGGCACACACACACATAAGCAACCAAATGTAATTATATGGGCCACAGGATAACTACAGATTGAGGAGAACTGGCTTTGGTAGATTCTCTGTGTGTGACTTTCTCCCACTCCTCAACACAAATCCACCTTGAATTTGTACATGAAACATTGGCAAGAATTGATAGGGAAGAATGGACAGCAGCATGTGTCCCAGAAAACTCTAATTTGAATAAGCCAACTATACCAATTGGTGAGCGGCAGGAGTCAGAAGTTCTCTTGTTCTTTCTGAATGCCTTCCCCCTACATGGCTCTTTATCTGCATCTTGACCTTCCTCTAAAGCTGGGCTCCCTCTTACTTGCTCCCAGGGGCTGTCTCTGATGATGCAGCTCATGGCCACCCCTCCCTTTTCTGAGCTTATACTGCCCACACTCTCCTCATCAATAATCTTTGGCATCCTGCCTATATACACCTTATTATGCAGCCACATTGTGTTGCTTTCTAGATGTTTCATGAGGAGAAATTCCTTGTCCTTAACTGGACCAATTGTTCCTTTAGGGCAACATCTGTGACTCATTATTTTATGTCCTCAACTTTCAGGAACTTATTGTTAAAAATTAGTCAACATGTAACCAGTTGAACCAAATCCTACAATGTTGTAGATATTTCACAGAGATATCTTTCTAAGTCAACATTTTAAAAAGTAGAGTCTTTTGGTTAAAGATACTTTTAAAGAGTACAGTAAAATACTAAAAAAAAAAAACAAAAAAAATCACAAGATTTAGTTTTAACGTAAAGAAACAGGATAAATTATAGCATTGACTTTGAACACATTGACCCTCTTTTGCATTTTCTTTTTTGACATGGGACTGAATAGGCTCTGCATCTGTGATGATAGTCACAGCACTAGCTGACCTTCATCTACAGAAAGTACTGCTATGCTCAGTGCTTTACGTGTGTTTTCTTCCTATTAGTCCTTTGGGATGGGTACTATTATCATGCTCATTAGAGAGACAAAGAAACTGGGATTTATAGAGATGACTTACCAAAAGTCCCCATTCACTAGTACAAGGAAGAGCCAAATTTTGAACCAAAGTCTATCGGAGGTCAGATTCCAACTCTTAATCATTGACCTTTACAGCCTTCCTTCTGTGGCTAGGTGAATTCTTTCATCTATTCCCCTTGAAAATATAAGTTAAATTCTGTCATGCACTACAATTGGATACTAAGTCCAGGTTGGTGGCATTTACTATGGCTTTGTATTCTTCCAATATACCATGATGGTCAAGTTTTCATTCAGTTTTGCTACCATACCAAAACCTGGTCCTTCAGGATTTATGATTTTTGGAATATACCAGGTTATAGTTCATTATAATAGGATTAGCTAAAATGGAAACTTGGCCTGTTTGGTATACGATTTTTTTTTTTAATGTTGATACATGCAGCTCTAAGGGAAGCCTTAATGGCTCAGAGGTAAAGAACCCACCTGCCAATGCAGGAGACACAGATTTGATCCCTGGGTCAGGAAGATACCCTGGAGAAGGAAGTGACAACCCACTCCAGTATTTTTGCCTGGAAAATTCCATGGACAGAGCAGCTGGTGGGCTACAGTCCATGGGGTTGCAAAGAGTTGGACATGACTTAGCAACTAAACAATAACGCTGCTATTATCTATACATTATATGGAGTGGCAATAAAGAGAGAAAAACAGTTGATTTCCCTGTAGCCTTGACCCTTGGAGACTCAGGGACGATTTTTTCTTAGGGAATCTGTAATATGATAAAGAGCTTTACAGCTCTGTGTCAATAGCACTAAAGCCAACCCAGGATAATAATGGCCAGAAGTAGCTATTCTGTGATTACCTAATGCCTTATAGGAAATGAATTTATATTCTGGTAGATTCCAGAAATTATATCTACAGAACATTCTCACATTTATGACTTTTTAGAAGAAATTTTTTTTCTTTAAAAGTATGTTAATACGAGTTGACAGTTATATCAGAAATGATTTCCGCAAATTTGTATTGGAAATATGGAAGAAAGCTTGCATTTACTCTACGGATATGAAAAACAGACCCTCTTCTTATATTATCAAAAGTCAGTGCTGGGACTTCCCTGAGGTCCAGTGGTTAAGACTCTGAGTTTCCAGTGAAGGGAGCATGGATTCCATTCCTGGTCAAGGAACTAAGACTCCACGTGGCATGATGTGTAGCCAAAAAAAAAAAAAAGCAGTGCTGAACTTACTTGCGTACATCATATGAATAAAGAGCACCACACAGACACCCACACAGACAGCTTGGGAATAAGCTCTCTATGGATCTTCTAAAATTACTCAAGAAAGAATAACTGATCAAGTAACTCATCAAGTAGTTTAAACTGAGAACCAACCATACTAACAAGAGAACAGTTTTAGCTCCTGAAGAGGGGACACAGTGTATGAGTTAAAAGCAGATAGCGTTTTACCGGAGCCAGACAGTGGAACCCCACTATCGACCGCTGTGTGACCTTGGGTAAAGCATTCAGCCACTCTGTATCTCAATTCCTTGGCTCTAAAATGTGGGTCAAAATAGTTTCTCCCTCACAGAGTTGTCATGAGGATTAAATGAGCTGACATGTGTGGAGTACTTAGGACTGTGCCTGGCACATGGAGGCATCGGCTATTATTATTATTAGAGTTGAATATAAAGAATTATACTGACACTGTTTATAATAAATGGAAAGTGGCTCTTGAACCTCTGCTGTTTTTCAGTTCTCTTAAGGGAAGTAGAAAATGTTCTACATATGCCTATTTGACATTGTCTGGGGTGTCAGACACTCAGGGAGTTGCCAGGGATACAAACATGAAAAAGGCATAGTCTTTACCCTTGAGGGATTTATCATCTAGAAAAAGGCAGATATGCACACCAGTGATTCTCAATCATTATGTTAAGTGCATAAGTAGAGATGTCAAGCTGTTATGAGCGTATGAAGAGAGGACTGAGTAATTTTCCCTGGGAGAGCTGCTGAAGCAGGTGTTCACCTGGGGCTCGAAGAATGAGCACAAGCAAGTTCACCAACAACCAGTACCTGTCCTTCTGTGAAATATGCTGTCGCTTCAGAGTGCCTAGAACATTTTATGGATTTTCTCACCAAGTAGTGGAAGCATTTGCTAATCAGCCATGACTCAAGAGGTCTCTTATTTTCTACACAAAAGGTAGAAAGAAAAGGGAATGAGTAGAAAGAGAAAGGATGAAGAAAGAAAAAGTAGAATTTCCCCAATGGTAAATTAAACATATAAAGGTTTTTTTAAAAAAAGGCTTTCCTGTTCAATATCCTATTCAAAAGCAGTAATATCTCTGCAGGTTATTTTGGTAAACTAATCAGAGACATTGAAGCCAAAGAAGGAGCCATATCTTTCAGTGTTATTAATGAGAGGACTTTATTTAGAGATGATCCCTCCAAGGAAACAATGCTATTTTAACTGATTTCTGTGTGACATCCGGATGTGTCCCTCAGTAGGCAATATACAGACATTTAAACTGCAGTTTGCCCAGTTCTGCTTCACTGGTCATTGGGGAAATTCATCTAAAGCTGCAAAAAGGACTAAAAATGTTTGCATCATATTAATAAACGGGAAACCGAGGAAGCTGCCAACTGGCAGCCGAGTGTGTTTTGGTGGTTTGATAAGGCTACTAAAGAGTTTATGATGTGACAGATGTTTCACTACACTATTGTGAAATGAATAGATTATGAGAAGTAATTAGATGTACATTGGAATCAATGCTGTTATCATCGAGGCCTTCGGGCGATGCAGTAGATGAGAGTCTTGGCAGCAGGTGGTCCAATGGCTCCAAGACAGGAAGACACACCACGGGAGACTGAGTGACAGGTTTCACAGATCCAGGGGGTGAGAGATCTGAGCTGGGGCTTGCATTTGTAATCTTTACTCATGTATAAATAATAACAACTCCGCCATTGACTTCCTATGCTATGTCATAGCCTCTGTTACCCTCACACACATGGAGAATAGGGCTGGTTTCATCCACTGGAAGTTACTCTTGGTCTTTCTGTTTTCAAATATGCATATGTATGTTCGATTGTAACTGACAGCTCTATCGTTTTGTGAGGGAAGACTTTAAGAGCTAATCATCTGACAATTACATTTATTTTTAATGCTTGGCATTGAGCCGCCATTGTACAAAATTTCCTATAGGTTGCAGATCAGAGGCTGGGAAGTACTTTAACTGCCTTTCATGAGGAAGGCGGTTTCTTCTGTCTGGCTCAATGACTAGCATTTAAAGGGACACGTTTGTCTCTCTGCTCTGTGAAATCCCTTTGCAGGGGACTTGGCAGGGTCACCCCACGTGCTTGAAGCAACCATATGGAGCCTGCTGCTTTCAAGAGAAGGTTTTGGTTTCTGCCAGTTTCCAGGGTCAGCTATTAGCACACTGGGGAACGTTGAAGTTTCCAAGCTCAGAATGAAGAGGGAGGGGAGAAATGGATGATTAGGGGAATTAAGTAACTGATTCCCTGTGTACATCTGCTACCCCTTCAGGAAGACAAAATATCTCGTAGAATCATTTATTAGCCCCTATCTGCTTAAAACAGCAATGGTATTTATGTAAAAAAGGGGAACTTTATTGAGTGATTTCAAAATAATATGTAGCTCTGATAATTAAAGAGATCTTCATAGAAAATGTATAGCATATGGCTATATACTCACATCTGTGCAAGTTTTCTTATATATATCCACATAAGTAAGTAATTCTCCTATTCATTCTTTTAATAAATCATCATTGAACCTTCACTATATCCCTATTATTTGTTGCTGTGCATGTAAACCTAAATGATTATCATGTGGAACTCAATTGTCTCTTTTGGTTTGTGTGTGTGTGTTAAACTCTGTGTTCCTTTCATAAGAAGCTAGATGTTTTATTAGAAAGGTATATTTTATGTATTTTCTCTGAGGCCATTATGCATCATCTAAAACTGCTGCTGCTGCTAAGTCACTTCAGTCGTGTCCGACTCTGTGCGACCCCATAGACGGAAGCTCACCAGGCTCCCCCGTCCCTGGGATTCTCCAGGCAAGAACACTGGAGTGGGTTGCCATTTCCTTCTCCAATGCATGAAAGTGAAAAGTGAAAGTGAAGTCGCTCAGTCATGTCTGACTCTCAGCGACCCCATGGACTGGAGCCTACCAGGCTCCTCCGTCCATGGGATTTTCCAGGCAAAAGTACTGGGGTGGGGTGCCATTGCCTTCCCTTCATCTAAAACTACTTATTAGAATAGAGAGTAGAAATTAGAACGATTTAATGACATAATATAAAGCTATAATATGCAAACCCTTTAAAAGTAAGGACTACTAGTTTATATTCTTAACTAACTCATCAATATTTTGGATTAACTAGTGGCTGAAATTTCAAAAATGAAAATATTTTCTTTGTTATTAATAATGTGGTTAATAAAAGTCTAGAGAAAAGTCACCTGCTCCACATGCCATATGTTAAACTAAGAATGATAAAGATCTAAATGCACTAAACTCAAAGTTTTTGCCTTTCAAAGGTCTGTTGTATCAGATATCTGTGTCTGGGAATCTCTAGAGTAAACCACCAGCTCCAGTGATTTTGATAGAGCCCAAGGCTGATCAATCAGGACTTCCTGGGAGGGTAATAGAACTTAATCCTTCATAGATAATAGGGCCTTGTCAAGTAGGCATAAGGAACAACTCAAAGAGGAACACTCTGTTCAACTGGTCTATCCCCAAATGAGCACCAACTTTTTGTAATAATAGCAAACACTTATGCAAGACTCTGCTAAGTACTTTCCAGACATTATCTCATTTAACCCTCACAATAGCCTTAGAAGGCAGATTCTATACTTATCTTCATTTGATAGATGAAAACACTGGAGTTGGGGTAGGTTAAGGAAATTTTTCAAATTTGTCCAGCAAGTGGCAAAATCAGATCTAAAACCAATTCTTTGATTCTCATGCTCAAGTGCTTTATCACCATCCATGAAGTCAAATGGTGTTCTTCAAGTCCTTTGCTTTCTCTATGAGATTTAAGATCTGATCAGCTTCAAATAAAGGGAGAAGTTATTCACAAGAAAATTTGTGTAACCCTATTATCTCATTGAATTAAAAACAACAATTCCACAAAGCAAGGCTTAACACTATGCATATTTATATTTCTTAAGGTTCTTATGATAGTGACTTCGCTCCCAGTATTAATTGTGAGGCTTTGGATAGACTGTGCCCATGAGTTCTAGTGATTAGTAAATTCTCCCACTTCTGCCATGGTGATTAAATTAAACAAGATCCTCAGGTGATTCTTATGCACGTTAAAATTTTAGAAGCAGTGCTCCAAGTCTATCAATGCTTGGATGTCTCAATTGATAGGAATGCCAAACATTCTGCCTTTGGACAGATCTGACTATTTAAAGAGTTTGAGCTAAACTTTGTCTCCCAATAGTTTTCATTGATTAACATTCTATAATGGAGTTTTATAAACCGAAGTTATACAAGTTGATGCTAAAGTTTATATGGAATAATAGACATGGAAGAATGCTCATAAAAGTACTAAAAGAAAAACTGTAAGACATTAAAGCATACCATATATGCTATGCTATGCTAAGTCACTTCAGTCGTGTCCGACTCTGTGTGACCCCATAGATGGCAGCCCACCAGGCTTCCCTGTCCCTGGGATTCTCCAGGCAAGAACACTGGAGTGGGTTGCCATTTCTTTCTCCAATGCATGAAAGTGAAAAGAGAAAGTGAAGTCGCTCAGTCATGTCCGACTCTTAGCGACCCCATGGACTGCAGCCTACCAGGCTCCTCCATCCGTGAGATTTTCCAGGCAAGAGTACTGGAGTGGGGTGCCATTGCCTTCTCCGAAAGCATACCATAAGGTCTCTGCAATTAAAGCATTATTGTACCAGTACATGAAAAGACAAATAGACCAAGGGGATAGAAAAGAAGGCTTAGAAGAAGACCCAAATACATAGATAAATTTAGTGTAAAATAAAGGTAGTAGCTCAAATGACTTGGGAAAAGACAAATTTTTAAATAATGACACAGAGTAGTTATTTAGAAATAAATGAAACTAGATCTATTTGGGGGCTTCCCTGATGGCTCAGTTGTTAAAGAATCTGCCTGCAATGTGGGAGACCTCAGTTTGGTCCCTCAGTTGGGAAGATCCCCCAGATAAGGGAAAGTCTACCCACTCCAGTATTCTGGCCTGGAGAATTCCATGGACTGTATAGTCCATGGGGTCACAGAAAGTCAAATATGACTGAGTGATTTTCACTTTTAGATCTACTTTTTATACGATACAGAAGAATAAAATCCAAATCTATCAAAAGTGAAGCCATGTAAATACCAGGTGAATTCATAGCTGAGTTCCTCTTTAATCTAGATGCAGGAAGGTGTTTTTCAACTGTGAATCTAAATCTAGAATCCAAAAAAGAAGAGATTGATAACCTTGCTGACTGTATTTTTCCCATGGCAAAAACACCAAAGGCAAAGTCAACTAACACTGGAAGAAAATATTTGCAACATATATCGTGAAAGGTTGATATCCCAAATATATGAAGAACTCTCAAAAATTAAGGGAAAAGGGACCAAAACCCCAACAGAAAAATGGAATGACATAAGTAGACAATTCCGGGGAAGGCAATGGCATCCCACCCCAGTACTCTTGCCTGGAAAATCCCATGGACAGAGGACCCTGGTGGGCCGCAGTCCATGGGGTCGCTAAGAGTCGGACACAACTGAGCGACTTCACTTTCACTTTTCACTTTTAGGCATTGGAGAAGGAAATGGCAACCCACTCCAGTGTTCTTGCCTGGAGAATCCCAGGGACGGGGGAGCCTGGTGGGCTGCCATCTACGGGGTCGCACAGAGTCGGACACGACTGAAGCGGCTTAGCAGCAGCAGCAAATAGACAATTCACAAAAAGGTTATAAACTGGCTTTTAAAATGTGGAAAGATATTCAAACTCATGCCTAATTAGGTAAGTGCAAACTAACACTGAGCTATTTCTCACCCATTAGATTAAAAAAAAAAAATTAAAGTAAGACAGTACATTCTGTTGGAAAGGCTGTGAGAAAACAGGTTCTTGCCTGCATTGTTGGTAAGAATGCAAACTAATATAACATATATGAAAGAGAATCTGATGTTATTAAATAAGTCTACAATATGCACCTACTTTTGGACCTAGCAATAACATTTACAGGAATGTGTCTTATAGTTACACCTCCAACAATACAAAGGTTCGTGGTATAAGGTTATTTACTACATCATTGATTGTACAGTTGACCCTTGACCAACATGAGGGTTAGGGAACTCACTCTCTGTGCAGTCAAAAATTCACATATAACTTTACAGTTAGCCTTCTGTATCCTTGGTTTGCATCCATAGATTCCACCAATTTGGATCTCATGGTACTGTAGTGCAGGAGACCCCAGCTCGATTCCTGTGTCAGGAAGATCCCTTGGAGAAGGGATATGCTACCCACTCCAGTATTCTTGGGCTTCCTTGGTGGCTCAGATGGCAAAAGAATCTGCCTGTAATGCAAGAGACCTGGGTTCAATCCCTGGGTTGGAAAAATCCCCTGGAGAAGGGCATGGCAACCCACTCCAATATTCTCGCCTGTAGAATTCCATGGAGAGGAGAGCCTGGCAGGTTACAGTCCATGGGGTCGCAGAGAGTCAGGCATGACTGAACGACTAAGCACAGCACAGCATACTACTGTAGTACATATTCAGTAAAATAAACCCACATACTCAATGCTGCTGCTGCTGCTAAATCGCTTCAGTCGTGTCCAACTCTGTGCAACCCCATAGATGGCAGCCCACCAGGATCCTCCGTCCCTGGGATTTTCCAGGCAAGAACACTGGAGTGGGTTGCCATTTCCTTCTCCAATGCATGAAAGTGAAAAGTGAAAGTGAAGTCGCTCAGTTGTGTCCGACTCTTAGTGACCCCATGGACTGCAGCCTACCAGGCTGCTCCATTCATGGGATTTTCCAAGCAAGAGTACTGGAGTGGGGTGTCTCTGCATACTCAGTGCAGCCACTATTAAAAATAGCATAGAAGTCCCTCAGAAAGCTTGAAATAGAGCTAAAAATAGAGCTACCATATGATCCAGCAATTTCAGTTCTGAGTATATATATATCTGAAGAAAAAGAAAACAGATTAAAAAAGATACATGCACTCTATTGTTCATAGCATCATTATTTCAATAGCTAAGAAGATATGAAAGCAACTTAAGTGTCCATCAGCAGAAGAGTAGATATAGAAGTTGTACTATATCTATAAAGAATGAAATCCTGCCATTTGCAATAAAATTGATGAACCTAGAGGATATTATGCTTAGTGAAATAAATAAGACAGAAAAAGACAAATACTGTTTGTTATCATTTATATGTGAAATCTGAAAAATAAAACAAATGACTATAACAAAACAGAAACAGATTCACAGATATAGAGATCAAATCAGTGGTTACCAGTGGAAAGAGGGGTGGAGAGAGGGGCACCATAAGGATAAGGGGTTAAAGGTACAAATTGCTATGTAATAAAATAATCTATGATATATTATACAGAACAGGGCAAATAGCCAATATTTTATAATAACACTAAATGGAATCAGATCAGATCAGATCAGTCGCTCAGTCGTGTCCGACTCTTTGCGACCCCATGAACCGCAGCACGCCAGGCCTCCCTGTCCATCACCAGCTCCCGGAGGTCACTCAGACTCGCATCCATCGAGTCAGTGATGCCATCCAGCCATCTCATCCTCTGTCGTCCCCTTCTCCTCCTGCCCTCAATCCCTCCCAGCATCAGAGTCTTCTCCAATGAGTCAACTCTTCGCATGAGGTGGCCAAAATACTGGAGTTTCAGCTTTAGCATCATTCCTTCTAAAGAAATTCCAGGATTGATCTCCTTCAGAATGGATTGGTTGGATCTTCTTGCAGTCCAAGGGACTCTCAAGAGTCTTCTCCAACACCACAGTTCAAAAGCATCAATTCTTCGGCGCTCAGCCTTCTTCACAGTCCAGCTCTCACATCCATACATGACCACAGGAAAGACCATAGCCTTGACTAGGCGAACCTTTGTTGGTAAAGTAATGTCTCTGCAACCGAACAATTGCACTCATCTCACACGCTAGTAAAGTAATGCTCAAAATTCTCTAAGCCAGGCTTCAGCAATATGTGAACCGTGAACTTCCTGATGTTCAAGCTGGTTTTAGAAAAGTCAGAGGAACCAGAGATCAAATTGCCAACATCCGCTGGATCATGGAAAAAGCAAGAGAGTTCCAGAAAAACATCTATTTCTGCTTTATTGACTATGCCAAAGCCTTTGACTGTGTGGATCACAATAAACTATGGAAAATTCTGAAAGAGATGGGAATACCAGACCACCTGATCTGCCTCTTAAGAAATCTGTATGCAGGTCAGGAAGCAACAGTTAGAACTGGTCATGGAACAACAGACTGGTTCCAAATAGGAAAAGGAGTACGTCAAGGCTGCATATTGTCACCATGTTTATTTAACTTATATGCAGAGTACATCATGAGAAATGCTGGACTAGAAGAAACACAAGTTGGAATCAAGATTGCTGGGAGAAATATCAATAACCTCAGATATGCAGATGACACCACTCTTATGGCAGAAAGTGAAGAGGGGCTGAAAAGCCTCTTGATGAAAGTGAAAGTGGAGAGTGAAAAGGTTGGCTTAAAGCTCAACATTCAGAAAACGAAGATCATGGCATCTGGTCCCATCACTGCATGGGAAATAGATGGGGAAACAGTGGAAACAGTGTCAGACTTTGTTTTTCTGGGCTCCAAGATCACTGCAGATGGTGACTGCAGCCATGAAATTAAAAGACGCTTGCTCCTTGGAAGGAAAGTTATGACCAACCTAGATAGCATATTCAAAAAAAAAAAAAATGGAATATGATCACTAATGGAATATAAAATTTTGAGTCACTATCTTGTACACTTGAAACAAATAATATTGTAAATTAACTATATGTCAATTAAATAGTTGCTTTTTTTTCAGCTTTACTGAGGTGTAATTGACAAATAAAATGACAAGATATTTAATGCACAAAACAGGTGCTCTAATGGTAAAGAATCCACCTGATAAAGCAGGAAATGTAGGGGATGTGGGTTTGACCCCTGGATTGGGAAAATCCCCTGAAGGAGGGCATGGCAACCCTGGGATTGGATAATCCCATGGACAGAGGAGCCTGGTCGTCCACGGTCCATAGCGTCCCAAAGAGTTGGACACGACTGAAGCGACTTAGCACTCACACACATATTATGTGAATTATTCCCTTAATTGAATTAATTAGCACATCCGTTATCTCACATATTTATTTTTTAATTTTTATAAGACTATTTAAGTTATCTCTAATACACAATATGGAAAAAGCAGTCTTTTTAATCAATAGTGCTGAGAAAACTGGGCAACCATTCATGCAAAAGAATGAAACTGGACACCCATCTTACACACCATACATAAAAGACCTTACATGAAAAGTCTGACACCATAAAACTCCTAGAAGGAAAGAGGGCATAAGCTCCTTGACATGAAGAGCTCCTCCTAAGGAGCTCCAGTTTGTCAAATCTCCAGTGAAGGAAGTGTGTAGAATTGAAAGCATTAGTCTAAGGAGTGTCTAGATTTGAAAGCATTAGTCTAAATGTAATCTTAAAAGACAAAAGTGAAACTGTCATCTTTGTAGTTATGTTTGACTCTGTTAAGTGGAGACCAACTTTGATAAAATGCCAAAGGAGTTAGATGGCATTGTTATCTCAAATTGAGATGGTGTCCTTAAATAAGGTAAGGGGGTGATGGCCAAGACCCTGTTGCATCTTCAGCTGCAGTGCTGTTTCCTGTATCCCACATCAATAATTGCAGTGTTAGTAATCCTCACTGCAGACTCTTATATTCATTCCTGTGAAATTTTACCATGCTGGAGTTCAGACCACTGCTGCAGCCTCTTGAGGTCTTTTTAGATTCTGAAGCTGTCATGAAATACAGGAGCCACTATGCATTTGTTGAATAAGCCTCCTATATCTTTCCCAAGTCAGACAGAAAAATGTTCAACAAAATTGAGCTCTCTCTAGATTGATATCAATTATTTAAGCAGAATACCCTTTCATTGTCTGAATTGTTACTAACCCAACTCACAGAAAGTATCCTGTGTACTCAGTCAATTGTGCTCCATTTTGCTATGGAGCAGGGTACAAGAAGAAAATTGTCAAAGTTTGAAGTTTAGATCCTACTCACCACAGTTCTATGAATTAGTGTCCTACATCTGTTGTTTGGCTTAGGAAAGCCCCTCATGGAATGTAGTATCACACAGGTCAATTGAAGTCAGTTGAAAGTCTGGCTTCATTTCTGCTTTGGCATACTTAGGATTGATCACTGAAAAACTGCCAACATGTCACTCCAAGTGGCATCCAGAGAAAGAGAGACACTGACAAGCCAACAAGGTATTTTCTGTCATAACTTTTCTCCACAAACCAAAGGGGTGAGATGAAGTGGGTGGATCATTTGTAACACAGGCAACTCAGCTTGTCCCTAGTCAGGAAAAACAAGCTTTTATTAACTGGGGTCCTTCAATGCTGTTTAAGTGGACTCATTCCCTGTTATTAATGCCAAGCAAAAAAGAGAGCATAAAACTCACAATATATATGCTCACTGATTTTAATTCATAAGATGACCCTAGTCAATCTAAAAGTAGCATTTATTATAATGAGTTTATGGAGACGCTAACATTATTTGTGTGTGTGTGTGTGTGTGTGTGTGTGTGTGTGTGTGTGTGCACGCTCAGTGGTACCCAACTCTTTGCAACCCTATGGACTGCAGACCATCAGGCTTCCCTGTCCATGGGATTTTTCACACAGAAATACTGGACTGGGTTGCCATTTGCTTCTCCAGGGTATCTTTCCAATCCAGGGATCAAACTCGCATAGCCTGTATCTCCTGCATTGCAGGCAGATTCTTTACCCAATGTGTCATTTGGGGGATCAAAACAACTCCAGAATATTTCTTGTCTCTTCTAAAAGAAATGGAGGAAACCTAAAAATATTTAAAATATCCATTCCCTCTTGAAGACATATGTGCTGCAATCCATAGCATATAATTTCTACTGCTAACCACTGTTTTCTCATGTTTAGAAGCAATATATTTCTATAGCATCCCCCACCATAGCCCATGTTTTATTGATACTGGGAGACATTTAGAGCTGTTTAGGTCTATTAATTTATAGATCTTTTATGACTTTCTAGCTTAAATTTAAAACAAATGGAAAAAAACAATGAAAAGCATATATGGGCTCAACTCTTATTTAAAGTCTCTACTTTAAAAACATTATATACTGTAATCAAAGACAATAAACTGAGAAACATACTGATAGCAAATACTACAAGGAGTTAATATTCCTAATATGTAATGATATTCACATTGAATAAAAATGCTTAGATTCCAATGAGTCAATGGAAAAAGACAAAACTCACAAAATAAGAATACAAATTAGTAAAGGAAAATAAAATATCTCATGGTTTCTGTTTTTACCTAGCCTATTAGCAGTTCTTTAATGATAACATCCTCTGCTGGTGGGAGCATGAACTGGTAAAATCTTTCAGAAAGACAAAGTTGATAACATCTGTCAAAATTTTACCAATTGGATAGCCTTCGACATAATTCTGTTTATTATTTTATAAAAATAATATTCTAAATAAGTAAGACAAAATAATGAGAAAATTGATAGAAATTAGAAATAGCATCACTTATAAATGGAAAATCCATAAACAAAAAAATGTTCAGTAATATGGCAATAGTTAAATTATGGAGTAAATATTATGAAAATTTCTAACTTACAATGTCAATATCAAAAACAAGATACAAATTATATGTATAGAATAGTCTTATTTGTGAGATAATACACGTGGAAAGTAAAAGTTAGGTTGGATTGTTTGCTTTTAATTTCCTTTTAAAATTTTATGTAAATCTTAAATTTTGTTTAGTGCACCTTGTTATGTGATCAGGAAGGAAAACAAAACATATTTAAAATAGTAATTAAAAAGTTTAAACATGTTTATCTCACAGTATGAGAATATATTTTAAGTTCAGTATTTAGGCAATACTTTTTTCTTTGAGTAATAACACCTTTTTCCCTAGATTTCAAGATAGTGCCAGAAGATAATGGTTTCCTAACTGAACTTGTTCTGAGACACCTGTGACCCTTTTGGGGGTCATCAGAAACGCGCTGAGCATTGTAATCCTACTACCGGATCCATCCTTCCCCCATACGCCACCGTTCTGTGCTCCCTCAGAATGGTACCTCCTTCTGTGCAACCACAGCAGTTTCATTCCTCTGCTACCAACAAAGACAATACATTATACTTACATGATTTCATGCTCAATGTATCTGCTGAGCTATAACTTCCTTAAAAACAACTAGTCTTTTTTTTTTTTTAATTTTGTATGTCTATCACCACTTAGCAGGGGACCTCAAAAGTACTCCTGAGTGAATGAATGAATATATCGAGAGCACCAACTCTGTTACTTACTGTATCAGCCACAACTCTGGGTAGGACAACAAACTTCTCCAAGCCACCATCTACTTCTCCCTAAAAATGGAGTGTATAGAGCCTATCAGAAAGGTTTCATAAGAATGAAGCAAAATCATACGGATGAAGGCTCTTTATAAATTGTGAATTACCACAATAATATGTCAATATATTTACTGATTATTTTCTTGTAATATAAATTTTCTTGTAAATATATTGTAAATATACTTGCAATATATTTTCTTCTCCCAAATGCCTCTAAATACTTCCAGAAGGGACATAATAGCTTAGTTTCATTGACCATTTGGCAATGAGAAAATATATGTAAAGGTACTTTAAATACGGAAATAACCTCCTACCAATAATCATAATAGTAATAGCCAAGGTTGTTGTTGTTTAGTCACTAAGTCGTATCCAACTCTTTTGTGACGTCATGGACTGTGGACCACGAGGCTCCTCTGTCTGTGGGATTTCCCAGACAAGAATACTGGAGTGGGTTGCCATTTCCTTCTCCAGGGGATCTTCCTGACTGGGGGATCAAACCTGCATCTCTTGCATTGGCAGGCAGATTCTTTACCATTGAGCTACCTGGGACACTCAGTAATAGCAATAACAACAATAATAATATCAGCAGCAGTATGTTATACCATATAAAATACTCTTTCAGTTTCAGGAGTAGTATGAGGCTAAGTTGATTCCAAGAGTACCATATTACTGCTTTAAAGAAGAAAAAAAAAACTTTCAAAGAATGGTGAAAAACATTTCATTTATTATTCCCCGTTTCTCTGCCATTAATGATAACCTAGGCTGGATCATGGAAAAAGCAAGAGAGTTCCAGAAAAACTCTTTTAAGGGTTCTTAAGGGCTTCCCAGGTAGCTTAGTGATAAGGAATCTGCCTTCCAATGCAGGAGACATGTAAGACATGGATTCAATCCCTGAGTTGGGAAGATCCCCTTGAGGGGGAAATGCCAACTCACTCCAGTATTCTTTCCAGGGTAATCCCAGGGACAGAGCAGCCTGGAGGGCTAAAGTCCTTGGGATTGCAAAGCAATTGAGTGACTGAGCACAGGGTTCTTAAAGATTTTTGTGCCTCCTCATATATTCAACTAACTGCTAGAAGACTTCTCTTTCTTTGTTTATTTTTTGCATTGTTTCTGATGACTAGCCAATTGCTATGGGAATATACCATAAAAATTAAATTGGATGGACAGCATGTTATACACGTGTGGTATGCGTGTCTAGTGTTAAGTAGGTTTCTCCAAGTAAACTTGACAGCAATACGTTTGAGTAAGTTGAAACTGCTTTTTAATTGGAGACGAGGAAGAACTGGTCTTTCATCGTTGAGTGTAAGATACTGGCGTGAGCAGTGTGTCATTTTGTTTTGACCAAGTTGTGTATAACAGTTGTATAATCTTTTCCTTTACTTGCCACTTGACAGTTAAACTCAACTATTCTTAAAGCTGCAATGACCAAATCTGGGCTGAATTCTATTTGGCAGTTCTTTAGAATAAGAAGAAAAGTTTTGCCCAGCAAAGTGAACAGCTTAAACAAAATGAGCATGCACAGTTTCAGTCACTTCCAAAGAAAACAACTATAAACAAATAAGAGTCTGAATCTTCTGCTCTCTAATATCATCTTGACAAGAGCCATACTGGCAATATTGTGTAGAATTTAGGTCAAGTTTTTTAAGCACCAGGAGCTATGTAACTGCATTTGTTTGAAAATAGTTTTTATTTCCAACTTATTCACTAATATGCTTCAGTCATTCAAAATGAGTATCACTGATCAATTAAAAAAAAACAACTGTGCACTCTAATAGAAAATTGGGCAACACACGTAGAATAGGTAATTCTCCAAAGAAGAAATACGAGACTCATTAAACATGACTAGATATTTGGCTCCATTATAATCAAGGGGATACAAGTAAAAATGAGACATATTTTTGCCCTTCACATTTGAAGTTCAGTTCAGTCACTCAGTCGTGTCCGACTCTTTGCGACCCCATGAATCGCAGCACGACAGGCCTCCCTGTCCATCACCAACTCCCGGAGGTCACTCAGACTCACATCCATCGAGTCAGTGATGCCATCCAGCCATCTCATCCTCTGTTGTCCCCTTCTCCTCCTGCCCCCAGTCCCTCCCAGCATCAGAGTCTTCTCCAATGAGTCAACTCTTCACATGAGGTGGCCAAAGTACTGTAGCTTCAGCTTTAGCATCATTCCCTCCAAAGAACACCCGGGACTTATTTCCTTAAGGATTGACTGGTTTGATCTCCTCGCAGTCCAAGGGACTCTCCAATACCACAGTTCAAAAGCATCAATTCTTCAGCACTCAGCTTTCTTCACAGTCTAACTCTCACATCCATACATGAACACTGGAAAAACCATAGCCTTGACTAGATAGACCTTTGTTGGCAAAGTAAGGTCTCTGTTTTTCAATATGCTATCTAGGTTGGTCATAACTTTCCTTCCAAGGAGTAAGCATCTTTTAATTTCATGGCTGCAGTCACCATCTGCAGTGATTTTGGAGCCCAGAAAAATAAAGTCTGACACTGTTTCCCCATCTATTTCCCATGAAGTGATGGGACCAGATGCCATGATCTTAGTTTTCTGAATGTTGAGCTTTAAGCCAACCTTTTCACTCTCCTCTTTTACTTTCATCAAGAGGCTTTTTAGTTCCTCTTCACTTTCTGCCATAAGGGTGGTGTCATCTGCATATCTGAGGTTATTGATATTTCTCCCGGCAATCTTGATTCCACCTTGTGCTTCTTCCAGCCCAGCGTTTCTCATGATGTACTCTGCATATAAGTTAAATAAGCAGGGTGACAATATACAGCCTTGATGTACTCTTTTCCTATTTGGAACCAGTCTGTTGTTCCATGTCCAGTTCTAACTGTTGCTTTCTGACCTGCATACAGATTTCTCAAGAGGCAGATCAGGTGGTCTGATATTCCCATCTCTTTCAGCATTTTACACAGTTTATTGTGATCCACACAGTCAAAGGCTTTGGCATAGTCAATAAAGCAGAAATAGATGTTTTTCTGGAACTCTCTTCTTTTTTCAATGATCCAATGGATGTTGGCGATTTGATCTCTGGTGCCTCTGCCTTTTCTAAAATCAGCTTGAACATCTGGAAGTTCATGGTTCACGTATTGTTGAAGCCTGGCTTAGAGAATTTTGAGCATTACTTTACTAGTGCGTGAGATGAGTACAATTGTGTGGTAGTTTGAGGATTCTTTGGCATTGCCTTTCCTTGAGATTGGAATGAAAATGGACCTTTTCGAGTCCTGTGACCACTGCTGAGTTTTCCAAATTTGCTGGCATATTGAGGGCAGCACTTTCACAGCATCATCTTTCAGGATTTGAAATAGCTCCAATGGAATTCCATCACCTCCACTAGCTTTGTTCATAGTGATGCTTTCTAAGGCCCACTTGACTTCACATTCGAGGATGTCTGGCTCTAGGTCAGTGATCACAGCATCGTGATTATCTGAGTCGAGAAGATCTTTTTTGTACAGTTCTTCTGTGTATTCTTGCCATCTCTTCTTAATATCTTCTGCTTCTGTTAGGTCCATATTATTTCTGTCCTTTATAGAGCCCATCTTTGCATAAAATATTCCCTTGGTGTCTCTAATTTTCTTGAAGAGATCTCTAGACTTCCCCATTCTGTTGTTTTCCTGTATTTCTTTGCATTGATCAATGAGGAAGGCTTTCTTATCTCTTCTTGTTATTCTTTGGAACTCTGCATTCAGATGCTTCTATCTTTCCTTTTCTCCTTTGCTTTTCACTTCTCTTCTTTTCACAGCTATTTGTAAGGCCTCCCCAAATAGCCATTTTACTTTTTTGCATTTCTTTTCCATGGGGATGGTCTTGATCCCTGTCTCCTGTACAATGTCATGAACCTCATTCCATAGTTCATCAGGCACTCTATCTATCAGATCTAGGCCCTTAAATCTATTTCTCACTTCCACTGTATAATCATAAGGGATTTGATTGAGGTCATACCTGAATGGTCTAGTGGTTTTCCCTACTTTCTTCAATTTAAATCTGAATTTGGCAATAAGAAGTTCATGATCTGAGCCACAGTCAACTCCTGGTCTTGTTTTTGCTGACTGTATAGAGCTTCTCCATCTTCGGCTGCAAAGAATATAATCAATCCGATTTCAGTGTTGACCATCTGGTGATGTCCATGTGTAGAGTCTTCTCTTGTGTTGTTGGTGTTTGCTATGACCAGTGTGTTCTCTTGGCAGAACTGTATTAGTCTTTGCCCTGCTTCATTCCGTATTCCAAGACCAAATTTACCTGTTACTCCAGGTGTTTCTTGACTTCCTACTTGTGCATTCCAGTCCCCTATAATGAAAAGGACATCTTTCTTCAGTGTTAGTTCTAAAAGGTCTTGTAGGTCTTCATAGAATCATTCAACTTCAGCTTCTTCAGCATTCCTGGTTGGGGCATAGACTAGGATTACTGTGGTATTGAATGGTTGGCCTTGGAAACAAACAAAGATCATTCTGTCGTTTTTGAGATTGCATCCAAGTACTGCATTTTGGACTCCTTTATTGACGATGATGGCTACTGCATTTCTTCTAAGAGATTCCTGCCTGCAGTAGTAGATATAATGGTCATCTGAGTTAAATTCACCCATTCCAGTCCATTTTAGTTCACTCATTCTGAGAATGTCGATGTTCACTCTTGCTATCTCCTGTTTGACCACTTCCAATTTGCCTTGATTCATGGACCTAACATTCCAGGTTCCTATGCAATATCGCTCTTCGCATCATTGGACCTTGCTTCCATCACCAGTCACATATGGTAAAAATAATAACTTCAATAAGTTGGAAAAAGTTGTGCATATGGAGTTATTTATATTATCAATAAACAAAACTGGAAAATAAATACCAATAATGGATTGGTAAAGTAAATTACTGTGTGTCTATACAATGGGACACTTTGTGACCATCAAAAATGATAAGATTAATCATTCCTTTGTTGTACTGTGAATCTTCAATACTATCATTAGATCCAATAACTTACTGGGACTCAACTGAACTCAGAAAAACTCCTCTACTCATATTTATTGTTTATTACAGCAAACAGTACAGACTAAAGTCAGTGAAGGGAAAAGGTACATAAATGTCTTGGAGAAACCAGGCACAAGTTTCCAGTTGTCCTCTACCTGTGGAATCACATGGACAGTATTTAAGTTTCCAGCACTGATATGTGACGGCACATTCCAAGTGTTTGCCAAACTAAAGGCTTCCCTTGTGGCTCAGATGGTAAAGAATTCATCTGTAAATGCAAGAGACCTGGGATCCATCCCTGGGTTGGGAAGATCCCCTGGAGAATGGAATGTCTATCTACTCCAGTATTCTTGCCTGGAGAATTCCATGGACAGGAAGCCTGGTGGGCTACAGTCCATGGGGTTGCAAAGATTCGGACATGACTGAGAGACTAACAAGGAAACTTATCCAAGTTTTGGTGTTCAGGGGTTTTATTGGGAATCAATCACATAGAGAACCCACTTAACTAACTTTAATTATCCCATCTCCAGCACCCCCGGAGGTCAAACTAATATAGCATGGCCCAAAGTTTCAGGCATACACAAACATTTACCATAAGCCACTATAAATGTGATGGGTGTTAAAATAAACCATCTGGCACAGCCCAAGCTCTCAGGTATACAAAGACACTCTATCAGGGAGGAATTCCATGGGCTTAGAGTTTACATGCTAAGAGCCAATCAAAGGCCAATCCTAAAGATGTTCCAAATGAGGTAACCCCAAAGCCTCCAGATTTAATCCTTTATTGTACATTCTTTATTTCTCTTTTGGTCTGCCAATGTAAACCCCAAGGATGCAACACTCTTATCATTAACAGTTATTGACTATGGTAGAAACTGGCAACAATTATTATGGAGAGGGCTGTGTATGTGGTTGAGAGAGAGGGAGGCAATAGACGTGGGTCTGCAGAAATCATCTTAGCGTCACTGGATGTGTAAGTACTTGGTTTGTAAAAGTTTCCTGGACCACCTCTAACTGCTGTGGTCCCCAAGCTTCATTTTTACTCCAATTATCAGGGCTCACTAAAGAAATGATTCCTGATCCTCTTGTAACTGGATTCACAATCCTAAAAAAACTACCACTTCCTCTTATTCCCATTGTAAGAGGACTTCATATGGATAAGGGCATGCTAATGGTACTTTAACTTTTATTTGCATAGCTACTCACCACCAAGATTACTTTCCTCTATGAACACAGTACAATTGATGAAAAGTCATATTCCAGTGTAAAATATTCCCCTTCCTTCATTTTCCCACAGATTAACATTTTGTGGCTGAAAAAGTATATCTCATTGTTATATCTGGGTCTACCTTCATTTGTGTGACTTCAAAGGCCAATATTCACTCAGAAAATATTTGATTTTCTCTTCATCTTGTAAAGATCTTCTTTTGTTGTGTAATTAAGGTGGCCTATAGCCAAACAAACATCTAACTGAATCTCGTGGGAATTAATAAGCATGATTTCCCAATGATTTGGGATTAGTGGCAGTTTTTGAAGAATTGATCTTAAGCTTAACAATGAAAATGTTGGAGAGTAACTGGATTACAATATTAAATGACCCCAGAGACTAAAGATAGACCACATAACCCTAACCTATACACCACTTAAGGGTTATGGTAGCTGAAATATAAAATATAAAAATTGCATTGTAATTGTCACAATAAATGTCTTCTAGTGAATTAATAACATTAATGTAAAATTTCTTATTTCATCTTTTCACTGAACATAAGATGCCAAAATCTAATGGAGCAAATTTCACAGGCTTGTTGGATACAATGATTCTAAATAATACTAATATGAAGAGATTAGCTGTGTAATTTTATCTCAAGCTCTCTTCATTAAATTACTCCTCCATTGCTTTTAGATATAACTTATTGTATAAAAATAAAACAAACCAACTACTATATATGTATGTATTCTATAATTCATTTGATAATCAATTCTGAATATCTAGTAATCTACTTATATGTCTGTTCCATTTATGGAGGGAAATTTATTAAGCATATGTTTTAAAAACTATAGATCAGCTCTGCCAAAGATAGTCTTTTAAAGTTAATAAAAATCAAAGTTATAAAAATGATAATAAAATTATGAGCCATATGCCTGGAACAAATGGATTTTTTTTTCTCACCTTTTGACTCAAGACAAAAAAACAAAAAAGGGAGAGAGAGAGGTTTTAGTCACACTGTATTTAATCCAATTTGCTTTGGGTTTAATCTCCAAAACAAGGCTGGTCTGCTAATTCCCAATTATAATGGCACATGTAATCAGAATCCTCATTAACAAAGACTGACTATATTGTCTATTAGCAATGAAAATTTGAAATGCAAATTCAGCAAATCAAAATGTTAAATGAGCTCCTACCCAAGATGCTTAGAGCTCCCGCCAGGGCAGACCACGCTGGCGGACACCTGCCCTGGATTTTTCCCTCCAGCTGAATGTCTCCTTCGGTTCCAGTCTTTGCCTTCTAATTGACCTGCTTATGATCTCTGCTACAATTAACATATGCTTATTAGTAATGGCTGGTTAAAGATTTCAACTGCTGCAGTTTACAAAGTCCAATAGAGATGGCACGCCACAGGAAAGTCAAAGGCACTACTATTTCCCTCATCAGCAAGTCACAATGGTGAGAGTGTGTGTGGTAGAAATTACATGATTGTTCACACTGTCAGATGTGTGAAAATTGTTACTGACCAGTGCTGGAAATCAAGACGTACGTGACTCCAGGCCTCATATACACTGAGAAAGATGCAAATACTTGGTGAGTCCTTTTCTCCTTTAGGCAAGTAATTTCTAATTTGGTTTTAGGAAGAAGAGAAAGTGAGAGATCTCTAACTGGATGAATGGCTAATGGCCTTGGATTTATTTTGAATTTGCAATAAGAACCTTTTTCTTCAGACTAATTTCATAGAATGGAATGGGAAATTTTGCACTTGACAAAAATCTTACCTAAGTCTTAATACGGTGGGGATGCTTTTAAAAGATTATGTTCAGAGTTTATATTTTTGTCACCAAATGTCCTTCCTTAAATTCTAGCTAATACCACCAGACTTGAGAAGCTGGGATATTGGAATAGCTTCCTTTTTCACTTCTAGTCTGTAATTTGATGAAGGAGAGGCTCCATTTACTCTGAAATTTTATTTTATTCAGAATATTTGACCAGCTATAAGTCTTAATTTTCACATTGTCTCATTGATTGAGAAATAGTAATTTGACTGATTGACTATTAATCCAAGGGGAATTAATTAATATCTTTATTAGATACCTTGGTGCTGGTAGATCAAATTCGTTCTTAAATCACTGTCTTTAGTGATCATCTCTGCCTCTAACAGGAAGTAAAAGACTTTGTCCTGACTCTCAGGAAGCCTTGGGATGTTGCTCATTAACAAAAGGTCTTGGACAAATGTATTAATTAGCTGTAGCTGGTCAGCAAAGTACTATAAAATCCCGAATGTAAAACAGCATCCATGTATTAGCACTCAATGTTGTAGGGCAGAAGTTTGGGCATGGAAAAACTGGATTCTGATCAAGATCTCACTGAACTGAAAACCAGGTGTCAGTAAGGGTGACAGTTCTTCTCTGGGGCCTGGGGTTCTCTCCCAAGCTCCCTGGTTGTAGGCAGCAAACATTTCCTGTATTAGCTATGAGACTGAGGCTCCCATTTCCTTGCTGGCTGTTAGTCAGGGCTGCTCTCAGCTGCTAGAAGCTGCCCACACCCTTTGCCACATGGGTCCCGCCCTCTTACACCAGCAGTAGCTCACTGGATCCTTCTCCTTCAAATCTTGACTTTTTTCTTTTGCAATCAATGAAAGAAAACTCTCTGCATTTAAAGGGTGAATGTGATCGGGTGGCATTCACCCAAATAATTTCTTTTATTTTAAGGTCAATTGAGTTACATCATGTAGCCTAATTATGAAAGTAAAGCCCATCCTGTTCTCAGGCCCAGAGATTAAGTAAGATGTGTACATCACGATGGTGAGAAATCTTGGAATTCTATCCACCAAGGCAGGCTTCTTAGTTTCCTTTGGCCTCACTTTCCTAGTGCAGACAAGGAGACTGAATTAGGTAGTCTCTAGCTCTTTTTCCCTATCTCTCCAAATTTCTAGGGCCAAATAATTACCAACACATTATTCAGACATAAACCAGCAGTTAGTTGCTATAAGTTCAATTGGAATTTTTTATTTGATTGGTTAGTTGGTTTTTCTTTAAATGATGATAGAATAACTCCCCTTATTAGGATTTCTAGGTAGAATAAAAGAGAATGATGCACATGGTCTCCATTTTAAGTGAACAACAAAATAGCCTTGGAGACAAGAAGCTTTCATATACAAAGGGCAATTATGAGATGAATTATGTGCTTGTGCAGACATTGGCTTGTGGAGAAGACAATGTTGTCTTGGACAGCTACATGTATTAACATGAAATAGAACATTCTTTAACACCATACACAAAAATAAACTCAAAATGGATTAAAGACCTAAATGTAAGACTGGATACTATAAAGGTCTTAGAGGAAAACATAGGCAGAACACACTTTGACAAAAATAGCAGCAATAACTTTTCCAATCTTTCTCCCAGAATAATGGAAATAAAAATAAACAAATGAAACCTAATTAAACTCAAAAGCTTTTGCATTGCAAAGGAAACCATAAGCAAAAGAAAAGAGAATCCACAGATGGGAGAAAACATTTGTAAATGTTGTGACCAACAAGGGTAAATTTTAGTATCCAAAATTTACCAACAGCTTATGCAATTCAGTATCAAAAAACAATCCAATCCAAAAAATGCATAGAAGACTGAAAGAGACATTTTTCCAAAGAAGATGTACAGATGGCCAAGAGTCACATGGAAAAACGCTCAATGTCACTAGTTATTAAAGAAATGTGGAAAATTCTGAAAGAGATGGGAATACCAGACCACCTGATCTGCCTCTTGAGAAATCTGTATGCAGGTCAGAAAGCAACAGTTAGAACTGGACATGGAACAACAGACTGGTTCCAAATAGGAAAAGGAGTACGTCAAGGCTGTATATTGTCACCCTGCTTATTTAACTTATATGCAGAGTACATCATGAGAAATGCTGGACTGGAAGAAACACAAGTTGGAATCAAGATTGCTGGGAGAAATATCAATAACCTCAGATATGCGGATGACACCACCCTTATGGCAGAAAGTGAAGAGGAACTCAAAAGCCTCTTGATGAAAGTGAAAGTGGAGAGTGAAAAAGTTGGCTTAAAGCTCAACATTCAGAAAACGAAGATCATGGCATCTGGTCCCATCACTTCATGGGAAATAGATGGGGAAACAGTGGAAACAGTGTCAGACTTTATTTTTCTGGGCTCCAGAATCACTGCAGATGGTGACTGTAGCCATGAAATTAAAAGACGCTTACTCCTTGGAAGGAAAGTTATGACCAACCTAGATAGCATATTCAAAAGCAGAGACATCACTTTGCCAACAAAGGTTCGCCTAGTCAAGGCTATGGTTTTTCCTGTGGTCATGTATGGATGTGAGAGCTGGACTGTGAAGAAGGCTGAGCGCCGAAGAATTGATGCTTTTGAACTGTGGTGTTGGAGAAGACTCTTGAGAGTCCCTTGGACTGCAAGGAGATCCAACCAGTCCATTCTGAAGGAGATCAACCCTGGGATTTCTTTGGAAGGAATGATGCTAAAGCTCAAACTCCAGTATTTTGGCCACCTCATGTGAAGAGTTGACTCATTGGAGAAGACTCTGATGCTGGGAGGGATTGGGGGCAAGGGGAGAAGGGGACGATAGAGGATGAGATGGCTGGATGGCATCACTGACTCGATGAATGTGAGTCTGGGTGACCTACGGGAGTTGGTGGTGGACAGGGAGGCCTGACGTGCTGCGGTTCATGGGGTCGCAAAGAGTCAGACACGACTGAGCGACTGATCTGATCTGATCTGATTAAAGAAATGCAAGTCAAAACTACAATGAGGTATTAGCTCACACTGGTCAGAATGGCCATCATCAAAAACTATGCAATGCTGGAGAGATTGTGGAGAGAAGGGAACTCTCCTATGATGCTGGAGGGAAATTGGTACAGACACTATGAAGAACAGTATAGAGGTTCCTTAAAAAACTAAAAACAGAGCTACCATATGATCCAGCGATCTTACTCTTGGGCATGTATCTGGAGAAAAATATGATTCAAAAGGATACATGCATCCCAATGTTCACTGCAGCACTGTTTACAATAGCCAAGACATGGAAGCAACCTAAATGTCCTTCAACACATGATGGAGAAAGAAGATGTGGTACATATATACAATGGGATATTACTTAGTCATTATAAAGAATGAAATACTGCCATTTGCAACGTCATGGAGGGACCCAGAGATTATCATACTAAGTGAAATAAGTCTGACAATGAAAGACAAATATCATATCATATTGCTTATATATGAAATCTGAAAAAAAATGATACAAATAAACTTATTTACAAAACAGAGACTCACAGACTTAGAGACAAGCTTATGATTACAAAGGGGGAAAGTGAGGGTAAGGATAGATTGGGAGTTTGGGATTGATACCTACACATTGCTATATTTAAAATAAAATGGCTTTCCATCAAAAAAAAAAAAGAAAACTGTTGCCTGAACTTTTTTATTTTTCACCTTACTCTGTCATTAGCACAGGGTTCTAGCAAGGTGATGTCCATGGAGTTTCATGAAGTTCTCTTCCTTAAGTGTTTCTGACATATTTCAAAATGTATTAAATTTCCTAACTAAAATCCATCTGTTCAAAAACTCAGTTGAAAGAACATTTTCTTCTCTACGATTGCCTAATCCTAAGTAAAGCAAACACATTTTAATACATTTGATATTCTAAGGAACAATTCTGACTTCCAAATATCACATCATCCAACTTTAAAACTTGATAAATATATATGCATTCCTTTGCACATTTAAATTACATTTCAGAAAGGCACATTCTTCCTTTTAGGTACTGAGAATTTATCAATGATCACATATACTGGTCTCAAAAAAATCAAAAGCCCAAGTGTGCACTTGAGTTCCTTTTCTTTAATCTTTGGATATTTAAGGTTCTGTGCATGAGTGCTCAGTTGTGTCCAGCTGCTTGTGACCAACTGTAACCCTCCAGGTTCCCTCTGTCCACGGGATTTTTCAGGCAAGCATACTGGAGTGGGTAAACATTCCCTCCTCCAAGGGATCTTCCTGTCCCCCAGATTGAACTCTCATCTCCCGGGTATCCTGCCTTAGCAGGCAGAATCTTTACCACTAGCACCACTTGGGAAGCCCCATTTAAGGTTAGTTATCAAAAGAAAGACCATGAGAAAATACTTGAGGAGATAATAGTTGAAAACTTCCCTAAAATGGGGAGGGAAATAATCACCCAAGTCCAAGAAACCCAGAGAGTCCCAAACAGGATAAACCCAAGGTGAAACCCCCCAAGACACATATTAATCAAATTAACAAAGATCAAACACTAAGGTTAGTTATCTATATATAGATAACTTTTCCTCCCTTTCAACATGTGATTCTTTGTTCCACTTGAAATTTAGTTTTAGTCCCTTGACATTCAATTGTTATGCATGGGAGCCTGGTAGAGTTAGGGGATGGGTAATAAAAATGTTTGCCTTAAAATGGCTAAAATCAACTTTCAGTGAAATTCTGCCACATATGTCCACAATAAAATTTATATATTGGCCTTTTCTTCTTTGCAGTTGATAAAATGTTTGGAACCTAGTTATATAGACCTTCCTTTTCATCATAGAAGACTGGAATGCAAAAGTAGGAAGTCAAGAGATACCTGGAGTAACAGGCAAATTTGGCCTTGGAGTACAAAATAAAGCAGGGCAAAGTCTAACAGTTTTGCCAAGAGAACACTGCTGGTCATAGCAAGCACTCTCTTCCAACAGCACAAGAGATGACTCTGCACATGGACATCACCAGATAGTCAATAATGAAATCAGATTGATTATATTCTTTGCAGCCGAAGATGGAGAAGCTCTATACAGTCTGCAAAAACAAGACAGGGAGCTGACTGTGGCTCAGATCATGAACTCCTTATTGCAAAATTCAGACTTAAATTGAAAAAAGCAGGGAAAACTACTAGACCATTCAGGTATGACCTAAATTAAATTTCTTATGATTATACAGTGGAAGTGACAAACAGATTTAAGGGGTTAGATCTGAGAGACAGAGTGCCTGAAGAACTATGAACAGACATTTGCAACACTGTAAAGGAGGCAATGATTAAAACCATTCCCAAGAAAAAGAAATGCAAAAAGGCAAAATGGTTGTCTGAGGTGGCCTTACAAATAACTGAGAAAAGAAGAGAAGCAAAAGGCAAAGGAGAAAAGGAAAAATATATCCATTTGAATGCAGAGTTCCAAAGACTAGCAAGAAGAGATAAGAAAGCCTTCCTAAGTGATCAATGCAAAGAAATAGAGGTAAACAATAGAATGGGGAAAGACTAGAGACCTCATCAAGAAAATTAGAGATACCAAGGGAGCATTTCATGCAAAGACAGGCACAATAAAGTATAAAAACCGTATGGACCTAACAGAAGCAGAAGATATTAAGAGGTGGCAGGAATACACAGAAGAACTATACAAAAAAGAGCTTAATGACTGAGATAACCACAATGGTGTGATCACTCACCTAGAGCCAGACATCTTGGAGTGTTAAGTCAAGTGGGCCTTAGGAAGCAACACTACAAACAAAACTAGTGGAGGTGATGGAATTCCAGCTGAGCTATTTCAAGTCCTAAAAGATGAAGCTGTGAAAGTGCTGTTCTCAATATGCCAGCAAATTTGGAAAACTCAGCAGTAGCCAGAGGACTGGAAAAGGTCAGTTTTCATTCCAATCCCAAAGAAAGGCAATGCCAAAGAATGTTCAAACTACCACAAAACTGTACTCATTTCACACACTAGCAAAGTAATACTCAAAGTTCTCCAAGCCAGGTTTCACAGTACATAAACCATGAACTTCCAGATGTTCAAGCTGGATTTAGAAAAGGCAGAGGAACCAGAGATCAGGAACCAAACATCCATTGGATCATAGACAAAGGAAGAGAATTCCAGAAAAATATCTCCTTCTGCTTCATTAACTAAGTTAAAATCTTTCATTGTGCGGATCACAACAAACTCTAGAAAATTCTTCTAGAGAGGGAATACCAGACCACCTTTGCTTCCTCCTGAGAAATTTGTATGTAGGCCAAGAAGCAACAGTTAGAACTGGACATGGAACAGCCAACTGGTTAAAAATTGGGAAAGGAGTACGTCAAGGCTGTATGTTGTCACCCTGCTTATTTAACTTATATGCATAGTACTTCATACAAAATGCCAGGCTGGATGAAGCACAAGCTGGAATCAAGATTGCAGGGAGAAATATCAATAACCTCAGATATGCAGATGACACCACCCTTATGGCAGAAAATGAAGAGGGACTAAAGAGCCTCTTGATGAAAATGAAAGAGGAGAGTGAAAAAGCTGGCTTAAAAGTCAACATTCAAAAACTAGGATCATGGCATCTGGTCCCATCACTTCACGACAAACAGTTGGGGATACAGTGGAAATAGTGACAGACTTTATTTTCTTGGGATCCAAAATCACTGTAGATGCTGACTGCAGCCATGAAATTAAAAGATGCTTGCTCCTTGGAAGAAAGCTATGACCAACCTAGACAGCATATTGTAAAGCAGAGACATTACTTTGCTGACAAAGTTCTGTCTAGTCAAAGCCATGGTTTTTCCAGTAGTCATGTATGGATGTGAGAGCTGGACCATAAAGAAAGCTGAGTGTTGAAGAATTGATGCTTTTGAACTGTGGTGTTGGACAAGACTCTTGAGAGTTCGTTGGACTGCAGGGAAATCCAACCAGTTAGTCCTAAAGGAAATCATTCCTGAATATTCATTAGAAGGACTGATGTTGAAGCTGAAGCTCCAATACTGTGGTCACCTGATGTGAAGAACTAACTTATTAGAAAAGACCCTGATGCTGGGAAAGATTGAAGGCAGGAAGAGAAGGGAATGACAAAGGATGAGATGTTGGATGGCATATCAACTCGATGGACCTGAGTTTGAACAAGCTGTGGGAGTTGGTGATGGACAGGGAGGTCTGGCGTGCTGCAGTCCATGGGGTTGCGGAGAGTTGAGCATGACTAAGCAACTGAACTGAACTGAAGTCACGCTAGGGTAATACTAGATTTTAAGCTCCTTTGTAAAATTAGATATTGGTCATTTTAGAGACTATAATGCTGTGTGTAATTCCATTTTTTAAAAAGTCTGGACTCCATGGAGTCTCCATGATGGAGAATGAAACTCTAATTCTAGACCACTAAATATTGTGTTGATCTCCTTAGTTTCAGTCTTGGGTCAGATTGATATATGACTAAGGAAAACATAGTTAACCTAAGAGATACTTTTTTCACTTGTAAAATAGAGATGTTTGGAGTATTCATCTCAATGACTTGTGGCAAGAATTTAATGAGTTAATAGTGTTGAACATCTAACACAGTACTCAGCACACAATATCTAGCAAGTCTTATCATTATTTCTACTTTTATGTCTCAATTAAACTGGCGTTTGATTTGGGTATTTCAAAATATATTAATTTTAGTATTTTTAAAAAATAGATCAGGTAGTCAATATTATGTTTAACCTACCAGCTCTGATAAACATTTGCATAACCTGAAAATTGAAGATTAAATGGAAAATGCAAGTAAAGGAATCAGGATTTACCTGCAACGGAACTCAAGAAATTCTTGACATTTTTCTTCTTAGAATCACCCAGTGAAACTTACCACTCAGCCAGAGTTAATCACTGTCAACATGTGGAAGTACTTTTTTCCTGTTGATTTTCTATACATAATTAGGTGTAGATTCTGTGTTTATGCTGTCATTTCATGAGTCACCCATTGTAAAAATGTAAGAAGGTAATAATAACTTTTGGAGACAAAATAGAAATAATGGGTATAGTTGACATGAGTGTATATTTCTTATGTCTCAGTGTTCATCTCTTCTACCATCTATTTTACTTTCTTTGGTTTTAGCATCTTTAATGCTTGTTGCCAAACTTCACTCTCTTTCAACTTCTGCCTCTGTCACTGCAGCTAGGTTCTCCTCCAAGCTACCAAGCTACTATCATCTCTCATTTCTCTACACAAAGTCTGCATACTGATATTTCAACATTCATTTTTCCCTTCTTTAATTTTTTATAAAAAGCCACACAAAACAGAGGTGAAAGTGAAGTGAAGTCGCTCAGTCGTGTCCGACTCTTAGCGACCCTATGGACAGAGGCCCACCAGGGTCCTCTGTCCATGGGATTTTCCAGGCAAGAGTACTGGGGTGGGGTGCCATTGCCTTCCCCGAAAACAGAGGTAATCCTCCCCTTATCTTAAGAATATTCTACTATTGATTTATCAGGTGGCAGAGAGAGAGACAGTGGGAGAAAAACCAGGAAGAAGGATAAAAAGGAGAAAGAGAAGACTGGGGAGAAGGAGGAGGAAAAAGAGGAGGAGGCATAGGAGGAGGTGGGGAGGGGGAAGAGGGGGAAAATGGGGACGATGCTTGATCTCAAGACCTTGGCTTGTCTTCATTCCTTTTATCTGGGTGTGAGAACATTTTTGCATGAGGTCAGCACACCTAGAGAATGTGTACTTTGCATCCAAGTGCCTCAGAGTTAAACTGCAAACACTCACCTTGCTTGAGGTTTTTGCAGCTCATATTGGTCCCCATCAGATATTTCTCTAGTTCACCTTAGCAAATAACACACTCAAAATTCAAATCCAAACTTGATCATCCTGACAATATTGTTTATCTGTTTGGTTCTAGAGGCTTCTATTGATTCAGGCAATACTCTGATAATCATCTAACAGTGCTTCTCCACCTCGGTTGTACAATGGAAGCACCTTGGGAGGAGCTCTTGATACCCAGGTCACTCCTCTAGAGGCTCTGATGTCATTGATCTGTGATGATGTGTGATAAAAGCTCCCCAGGTGAGTCTAGTGGGCTTCACAGGTGGTACTAGTAAAGAATCTGCCTGGTAGTGCCGGAGACTCAAGACACATGGGTTCGATCCCTGGGTCAGGAAGATTCCCTGGAGAAGGAAATGGCAACCCACTCTAGTATTCTTGCCTGGGAAATCCCAGGCAAGGACAGAGGACAGGACAAATCTACAGTCTGTGGGGTCACCAAGAGTCAGCCATGACTGAGTGACTAAGCAGCAGGTGCTTCTAACTGTACTCAAGGTTGAAATCCACTGATATAAAGAAAGTCTAAATATTTGGATAATAAATCCAGAGGTACCAGATCCAAAGAGATTTTCTAGGGCTTTCCTCCTACAATCCTGATCCACACCCCTGACTGCTCACACTTCGGCCGTTCTGAACTTCCTTCTTCTCCTCTCATTTCCCTAGCCCTTCCCGTTTTCAACCTCTTCGGCACAGTCAGGGCCTTGAATCAGCAGATCCCTTTCTGCTCACATCAATGCCTAGTTCGTGTCCACTCAACTTTTAGATCTTATCCCAGTTGTAATTGCCTTGAGAAAATCTTGCTTCATCTCCTGGACACCACGTGTGCCCTGTCATGGCCGTATCATATACAACAAGTTTATCTTATTCATTACATGCTTCCCACTGGAGAGACAGGATAACCAAGAAACTTAGCACCTGCATGTTGACACCAGACTGCCTGGGTCCACATCCTGGCACGTCACATCCTGGGTGTTGGATTTAGACAAGTTATTTAACTTCTTTGGCCTTAGTACCAGCATCTGTAAAATGGGAATAATGACTGTATTCACCTTTTAAAGTTGGTAAGAGCATGAAGCAAGATACAGAGAATACTTAGAATAGTGGTTCCCCACAATAAGCACCATGGAATATTCCTGTTTGATGTTAGAGTTAAATCTCTGCTTCCCTTGCTAGAATGTGGGCTCTGTGGAGACAAGCCCACCCATGTCTAAATTTTTCTCTTGTCTACTTTGTTCCTAATGCTATGTGCATATTAGAAATATAATAAATGAGTATTGAATAAATAAAAATGAAAATAAGTTGATGATAGACCTGCTGTGCAGAGTATTTCTCATGATTGTCTCATAACATTCTCTCATTTTTCAGAGTTGTTTTCTCAGTGTATGATTTTTAAAGCCTGGATAATTGCAAATGAATAATTGCCCAATAAGGAGGTTGCTCCTAAGTTTTAATAGAGCTTCCAATATACAACAAAGTGATTTTTGTGTTTAATATTTTTTCACTTGAAGAGCCAATATTTAGAATGAAATAAATGGTCAAAGGTTTAATTGTAGAATTGGGAGGCCTATATAATTCAAAAACTGGATAATTGGGTCTTGGGTAAGCAGGAATTGATGGTAGCTTGTTAGTGTGTAAGAAACATTAAATAATAATACCAGTATAAAGTTTAGTATTTTTTATGAATTTCATAAAACTAATAAACCCCTGAACATCTACCTGAGGGTTACTGCCCCTTAACTCTTAATTTAAATTGATTTTATGTTTAATTTATGAATGTTCAAAAATGTTATGAAATGTAAAGGAGAAATGCAACCTCATAAATCAATGTATTCTGGATTGCCAGTTTAATTTCTGTATTGATTTAGTGCCCAACCTGGTGGTATCTACAGGAAGGCATAAAACAGAGTCATCAGAGTCATCACTGGATAAAGGGTCAGACAAATGATACAGGAGTCATAGCTAAAGAACTTCCTCTGATTAACCCCTATGGTAGGACAAATAAGCACGCTGGTAAACTAGAGTTTAGATTTTAGCTTATTCCTCATTTTTATAGCTTATATTAATAGAATCTTTTTCCTTCATCATGGCTTATAATATATGAGAGTGAGTAGTGTATTTGGTCTCCTGATTTTTAAAAAATCTAATACTTGTGAATTTTGAACATTTTTATGTAATGAGAAATATTATGGTTTCTAATTATAAAGTAGAAATTCACTTTAATGGCCACTAGATTTGGGAATTGGAGAAGGCAATGGCACCCCACTCCAGTACTTTTGCCTAGAAAATCCCATGGACAGAGGAGCCTGGTAGGCTGCAGTCCATGGGGTCGCTAGAGTCGGACTCGACTGAGCGACTTCACTTTCACTTTTCACTTTCATGCATTGGAGAAGGAAATGGCAACCCACTCCAGTGTTCTTGCCTGGAGAATCCCAGGGACGGGGGAGCCTGGTAGGCTGCCGTCTATGGGGTAACACAGAGTCGGACACGACTGAAGTGACTTAGCAGCAGCAGCAGATTTGGGAATTGTCATTAAGCGTCATACATAGTAAACAAATATAAATATATATAATATATATTTAAAAGTATTAAAAAGAGTTGTTCTTGTTGTGGCATAAGTTTGTTTCTAATGTATATAACCTCACTGTATTCCATGTATTCCTGTTTTGATACAAACAGTCTAACTCATACATAGCATAAATTTTGAAATCAAAGTGATTGGATTTCTCTCTTGGCTGGATGAGCTTGGTTAATTGACGTAAAATAAGGCATAAAGCACTTCTCATCATACCAGATATATAGTAAATGTTCAATAAATGTTAGCTCCAGTTACATAATAGTGAGAGCAGCAACAGCAGTAACAACAATAATGATAGTAATAGTACATTGTGACACAAGGTTATTTCAAACTTTTATAAAAGATGTGTGTATATGTGCTCAGTTGTGTCCAACTCTTTGCGACCTCATAGACTGTAACCTGCGAGGCTTCTCCGTGGGATTTTCCAGGCATGAATACTGGAGTGTGTTATAATTTCCTTCTCCAGGGGATCCTCCTGACCCAGGAATCAAACATGTATCTCCTGCATTCTATATCACTGTGTCATATAGGAAACCCTTTTATAAATGACAGAATTTATGTTTTATTTTTACTCCTTTTAAGTTTTGAAGCTTATTATGTGTTTTAAAAAATTTTCCATATATTGTTTACTTAATCGTCACAAAAACAAAAGGAAGAAAAAGTAAATAAATTGGGGATGGATGTGTTAATTAACTTGATAAGGGAATCATTTCCCAATGTATACATATATCAAATCATCACATTGTACACTTTAAAATCTTACAATTTTCTTTGTCTGTTATACCCCAGTAAAGCTGGAAAAAAGATTTGTGCCTATATAAGTAAAGCATTAATTAGGATCAGATAGAAGGTCCTCAGAGTTCCAGGCCCTATCCATTTTTCTAACTTCATTTCCCATCACACCCTGCCCCTCTCACACCACACTCCCAATTCATTTATAGAATGCTGCTCTCTGTGTCTATCATACTTTTTCACTTCACCATTTTTTTTAAATTAAATTTTATTTTGCTTAACTTTACAATATTGTATTGCTTTTGCCATACATCAAGATGGATCCACCACAAGTATACATGTGTTCCCCATCCTGAACCTTCCTCCCTCCTCCCTCCCCATACCATCCCTCTAGGTCGTCCCAGTGCACCAGCCCCAGGCATCTGTTATCAGGCATCGTACCCGGACTGGCGACTCATTTCAGATATGATATTATACATATTTCAATGCTATTCTCCCAAATCATCCCACCCTCTCCCATTCCCAGAGTCCAAAAGTCTGTTCTATACATCAGTGTCTCTTTTGCTGTCTCGTAAACAGGGTTATTGTTACCATCTTTCTAAATTCCATTAAATCAACAAAGATTGGAACTCCATGCTTTCACTGCCAAGAGCACAGCTCCATCGCTGCTCAAGGACAAAGATGCCCCAAGTGGCGCGGTGTGGCCAAAAAATGAAAAATAATGATAAGCCAGCAAAGATTTATCAAGGGCCAATTGTATATTCAACACTGGATGAGGTTCCCAAAACAAGGTTTTGAGACTGAATGATCCATTCACTCACTTGACATCCATCTATCTATCCAGAAACTATCCCTGGATTCTTTCAGTTACTCCATATCCATTGATTAGTGTCAATTATGAATTGGTATGTTCATTTTCTATTGTTGTGTAACAAAGTTCCATAGACTTCTCCGCTTAAAAACAATCATTATTGGCTTATATTTCTGTAGGTTGGAATTCTGGGCATGGCCTGACTGGATTCTCAGCTCAGGCTCACAAGGCCAAAGTCAACATGTTGGCAGAGCTAAGTCCCTTTGTGGAAAAAATCTGCTTACAAGTTCATTCCTGTTGTTGGCAGAATTTGGTTTCTTTGTAGGACTAAGGTCCCAGCATCTTTCCTGGCTATCAGTTTGCAGCTGTTCTGAGATCCTAGGGGTTGCCTGCATTCCTTGACATGGCCTCCTCCATCTTTAAGCCAGCCATAACACATGAAGTCATTCCCATGCTTTGAATTTCTCACTTCGTCTTCTGCAGTCAGTCAGAGAAAGCTCTCTACTTTTCGTTTAGTAAATGAAACATGATTTTTTTGTTGTTATTGTTGTGGAAGATAGAGTTTTCTCTGTGTTTATGAAAACTCTCTGCTTTTTAAGGGCTCTTGTGATTAGGTCAGATCTAAATAGTCTCTTTTTCTTAAAATCAATTGTATCATATAACATGGCTAAATTATAGGAGTTCAGTTCAGTTCACTCGCTCAATAGCGTCTGACTCTTTGTGACTCTAGACTGCAGCACGCCAGGCCTCCCTGTCCATTATCAACTCCCGGAGCTTGCTCAAACTCAAGTCCATTAACTTCACAGTCCAAGGGATTATGAAAGGCATGAACATGGGTGGGAGGCAGGAAATTGTAACTCTTGGTGCACATTTTGGCATTATATTGGCTAATTCTGTCTGAATTTATATGGCTCTTCTCTCATATCTCTGTTTTGCTTTGCCATGTGTCCCTCACTTGGTTGTAGTATCATAGCATATATATTTCAAACAAAAAAAAAAAGTGTACCATGGACAATTCAGAAAGGTTTTTCTGGCATTATAAAGTAGAATGAATTGTATGAGGAATTGTTTCGCTGGAAGTGGGAAAACCAGTTGAAAGTTTAGGAGATCAATGTGGATCTGAGTCAGGGCAATACCAGTATGAACAGTGAGGAGCAGAAGACAGATGTCAAGGAGAAATAACAATAGTATGTGATTATCAGCTGGACTCGGGGCTGGTAATCTAAGATGATACAGATTTCTGGTTTCAGTAACTGGATAAGGGATGAAGCCTCTTCGAGATGGTAAGGAATATGCTATGCTATGCTATGCTAAGTCACTTCAGTCGTGTCCGACTCTGTGTGACCCCATAGACGGAAGCCCACCAGGCTCCCCTGTCCCTGGGATTCTCAAGGCAAGAACACTGGAGTGGGTTGCCATTTCCTTCTCCAGTGCATGAAAGTGAAAAGAGAAAGTGAAGTCGCTCAGTCGTGTCCGACTCCCAGCGACCCCATGGACTGCAGCCCACCAGGCTCCTCCATCCATGGGATTTTCCAGGCAAGAGTACTGGAGTGGGCTGCCATTGCCTTCTCCGCGGAGAGAATAATTCTGAGAAGGAAAGAGAGGAATTACTTTTTTTAAAAATCCTTTTCTATTATAAGTTATTAAGAGATATTGAATATAGGTCCCTGTGCTATACAGTAAGTCCTTGTTGTTTATTTTATATATTGTAGTTTGTATCTGCTAATCCCAAACTCCTAATTTATCCCTCCTGTCCTTTTCCTCTTTGGTAACCACAAATTTGTGTTCTATGTCTGTGAGTCTGTTTCTGATTTTTTTTTTTTTTTTACTTTACAATATTGTATTGGTTTTGCCATACATCAGCATACATCCACCACGGGTGTACCTGTGTTCCCCATCCTGAACCCCCCTCCCACCTCCAATTTTTAAATGAATTCATTTGCATCATATTTTAGATTCTACATATAAGTGATATCATGTGATACTTTAACACTTCACTTAATATGGTAGTCTCTAGGTCCATCAATATTGCTGCAAATTGTGTTGTTTCATTCTTTTTTTTATAGTTGAGTAATATTCCATTCTGTGTTGTGTTGTGTGTGTGTATGTATTTACCACATCTTCTTTATTCATTCGTCAATGGAAATTTAGGTTGCTTCCGTTGTGGCTATTTTAAATGGTGCTGCTATGAATGCTGGGGTGCATATATCTTTTTGAATTACAGTTTTCTCCAGATATATGCTCAGGAGTGGGATTGCTGGATCATATGGTAACTCTACTTTGGGAGAGGAGTGATTTCAAATTCAGTTTGGGGCCTTCTGAGTTTGAGTTGCTCAGAGTGTGTTGTCTTGGAGATGCCAGTAGGCATTTAGATATGTGGGTCCCAGAGGAAAAGACAGATTCACAAACTGGACATAACATTCACCACAAGAAGAATAGGCCTGTCTCCTGGTAAATATTTAGAATAAGAGGAGAACTGAGCCTGGAACAGAACCCTGGGATACTTTAGAACTTCAAGTATAAGCAAAAGAAGGAGAGGAACAGCAAAGGGGCAAATGTGTAGAAAGAAATCTCCTGGATCAACCCTAGGGAGGAAAAATTTAAAGAGGAAAGAGATTACCACCTTTGCCGAATCAGCGGATAAAGAAGATGATAATTATGTTTGAGTGCTTGAAAAGTATATTTTTCTGTCATAATAAAAACAGATTATTAGCTTACGAAATCCCCTCAGGTTAAATAATATCATTCCTGTTTTATACATGAATAAACTAAAGCCTAAGTAACTGGCATAGGTTAGAGATCGTGATAGACCCAAGCTCTGCTGAGATTTAAACTCGGAGAAGTCCAACATTGAAACACAATCTCTTTACCATACTTACTGTTATATCAAGTAAGAACTAGAAAGAGTGTATTTCACTGACAACTGCTAAATCACTTTTTAAGTAAGAGAGGTGATTTTTGTATCAGCTCAGGGCCGATATGATTGTGTATGTGTCTGCTGTGGGGGTACTTCAAACACTAGCATGTTTCAGACACTGGCATGGCTGAAACACATGAGAGGTAAATAATTTGATGATATGAGCTGTCTTCTCAAGGAGTTTAGCTATAAAGGAAGTGTGAGAGGTGGTCAAGAAAGGAGGGGCAATGTTAGGAGAAAGTCATCATGTTTTAACTATCAATATTGGTGGAGGTGTGATTTTCTTACAAGTTAACACATTATGCTAAGATCCTATGTTTTAAGGAAAGCCTAAGAGCTTTGGGCTTATACATGCCTAATGCTAACTCAGTCCTAGATACCTGTGCGGCCTTTCACAAGTCTTTTGAGCCTCTAGCTCCTCCTCTGTGGTAGGGGTGATAACACCTATATGAAGAGCTCCTGGGAGATTTAAAGCAACTAATCTACAGAGGAGCCTAGTGGGCTGCCTTCTATGGGATCGCACAGAGTCGGACACGACTGAAGCGACTTAGCAGCAGCAGCAGCAGAAATCTAGGTGAAGTAACAAACATAGCACTCATAATTGCTTTGATGACCACCCAACTGTTGACATGTAGAGGGTCATATTACTTATTGGTCTTTCCTGTGGTCATGTATGGATGTGAGAGCTGGACTGTGAAGAAGGCTGAGCACCAAAGAATTGATGCTTTTGAACTGTGATGTTGGAGAAGACTCTTAAGATTCCCTCGGACTGCAAGGAGATGCAACCAGTCCATTCTGAAGGAGATCAGCCCTGGGATTTCTTTGGAAGGAATGATGCTAAAGCTGAAATTCCAGTATTTTGGCCACCTCATGCGAAGAGTTGACTCATTGGAGAAGACTCTGATGCTGGGAGGGATTGGCGGCAGGAGGAGAAGGGGACGACAGAGGATGAGATGGCTGGATGGCATCACTGACTCTATGGATGTGAGTCTGAGTGACCTCCAGGAGTTGGTGATGGACAGGGAGGCCTGGTGTGCTGCAATTCATGGGGTCGCAAAGAGTGGGACACGACTGAGCAACTGATCTGATCTGATCTGATCTGAAAGTTGAAATAGAACAGATACTCAATGAATGAATGAGGGAATGAATGATATGTAGCAAGTATTTATTTCCCTCTATTTCTTCTTTTGATGGTGGGGTATGATGATGTCTTATCCTCCTCAAAGCTGTTTACTCAAGTCCTATACTGCTGAGTACAGGATATTAACTCTATAAAGGTTCCTTGATTGACTTAATGAAAAGCTAGGAGTCAGATTAATGTCAAACATTGAGTATTAATCATATGTAATGGGTTTATCATTGTTCCAGGAATTAGTTATTTAGGCTAAAAATAGATGAAATAGATATCCAGACTATAATAATGGGTCCTCCTAAGGGTGTAATACTTTTTAGTTGATGATATAAACATGTAAACAGAGAGGGAAAGAGCTACCATTATTGATTGCTTTCTTGTTGTTGGCTTCAAACATAGAAGTTAGCTGAAAGTATATCTTTACAGTCAGGATCAAATCAGGAGCAAACAGTGTACTTGGACATTCTAATTTAATTCATTCACATAAGCAGCAGCTGTGGGAGGCACAGTGCAACCTGCCCATACCACACATGGGGCCCAATTATTGAGCCACAGGGAATTAGAATCATCAAATCTCAGGGTCAAGTTCAATTAAACCACACATAGGAAGATAAGGCTGACTTTGCAAAGGACAGACAAGATGAAAAATGGTGGAATAATTCTCAGACCTAATGCCACACGTGTACCATACAGATCTACAGTCTTGTTCAAAGTGGCATCTTTGAAAATTGAGGACAATACGCAAATACAACTGAAGCTGATGCTTCTGAAACTCTCCTTTGGATCTTCATTTCTCAACTTTAGTTTTTGCTTACCTATAAAAGAATGTGCTTCTTTCTTGATTTCTTCGTACTTACTATTTAAATTGTTCAGTAGTTATTTGTCAAAATATCACATCCTAGGATTTCTGGGATCTTCCCTTCTGGTCACTCCTACATCCAGTTATGAATTAGGTCTTTTTACTCGAATCTCTTGAAGATTTTTCGCATCTGTCTCTGAGTGGCCTTTTGGTATAGTTTCAAGGTCAGTTCTCTGTCACAATATTCCCGGCACTTGGCACACCCTTCAGTACCTAGTAGATGCCCAATACATGTCTGCTGAAGGTATGGATAGACTCTTTTTCACTATTCTTTCTGCCACTGCTTTCATCCTTGTCACAGCATGTTTAGATCAGTGCAATAATCTAGCTACTTTTTCTGTCTATACTCTGCCTTAGCTAGTTTATCTTTCTCTTTGAGGCCAGAGTAGTCCTTGTAAAATACTGATTTGATCTTGTCATCCTTAATAGGATTTCTTAAGAATTCTGTTCAGGATTAAAATTCTTCAACAGATTCCGGTCACCTACAGGAGAAAACCCAGACTTTGTGGGACAACATTTAAGTTCTTCCATGATTGAGTCCTTGGCCATTGCTTATCACATCTTTTTTTTTTTTCCTTTTGTCCTTGATGCCCTCCTCTCTCTCATCTAGAATCCTGATTTTCAATCACACTGAAGGGATGGAAGGTCTAGGGTTTACCATGACCACCATCCTTTTCTTTTGCTACTTCATTCTCCTAGACCTTATGGCCCTTACTGGTCAGCCTAAGGACCATTGGTCTGTTTCTCAAAAGCTTTAATCTCTTCTCTCCTTCAGAAGTCCTGATCTTCAATCTCCAGGAAAATATATACATCCTATATGTCTTGTTTAGTGCTTTATCAGAGCACTTATTAATTTTTCTCAGTGTTTTATCAGAGCACTTATTAATGTTTTACTTGCTTATATTAATTTTTTACTTGTTTGCATTCTGCTTCCCCTTTTTTCTACACTCTAAGTCTTGTGGCTAGAGTTCCAGTCAAACTCATTTTTGCATTTGTAGTGCCTAATATAGAACCTACGTATTTAAGAGACAGTCAATAAATATGTGTTAATTGAAACGTGTTACTTTTCTGAGGCTATGGCTATTTTATTGAGCTAAATTGTAAGCTTGAAAGCAGAAATCATGCCTTCTACTATTTGAGAATCCTCAGACATAGCATTAGTTTTGCACACAGACGGTATTTATTATTATTCATCACTGTTGCTATTGATTTTCTATAAGCTCCAGAAGACATGACAGGCTCATTTTCTCAAAAGGTATGATTCGATTCAGGATGAGAATCAACAATCTTACGATTCTCTATCTTGGCACAGTGCCAGTACATATTAGAATAGCTGCCTAATTGATCTATGCTGAGTTATTAAAGAACATGGAATAACCCTACGTAAGAATGAATGGGGTATTGTCTGTGATTTAGACCTTCTTTAGCTCTCTTACTGGGCTTCTCTAGTGCCACTGATAAAAGTTCACTAACACAAGTTTCTGTCAACACTCTAACATAGAAACATTTGGCTAAAAACCAAAAGCAAAACCCCTAGACATTCTGGTAGATGAAATATGGCCATAAATTCCTTGAAGTTTCTCTCATAAAGAGGTAAAATTTATTTTACCAACTCTTACATCAGAGCAGACTTTATTTGGGACACACTTGGACCAGTAGAAAGAAGTGGAAATGACATCATGTAAGTCCAGGAATCAAGGCTTCTGTAGTTTTCATTTTACTTTCTTGGGACCTTTCCCAGGGACTACCTCGTGAAGAATCCAAGGGTGAAAGGTCCCATGGAGAGAGAGGCCCAACTAGCCAGCATCTCACCTGAGATCAGCCAGCATTGACGGATCAGCTGATGGTAATCATGTGCATACGCCCAGGTAACACCCACAGAGGACTTACCCAGTCAAGCCATAGAATAGTGAAAAGTAATAGGCTTATTTTAAGCTACTAATACTAGAGTGGTTTGTTACATTAGTAAGTGATAATAGGTAGAGGTATGAAAACAAAAGGCAACTTCTAGATTCCTTTACCTAATAACCAAAGTGGAGGTATAAACAATAAAAATGTTTTTTTTTTTTTTTTTTTTTTTAAGTGACCCTAGAGATCCTGAATAGAGTAAGGTTATGAAGTGAGGTTGGGGCTTCCCAGGTGGCACTAGTGGTAAAGAATACACTGGCCAGTGAATGAGATGCAAGAGAAGTGGGTTTGATCCCCGAGTTGAGAAGTTCCCCTGGAGGAGGGCACAGCAACCCACTCCAATATTTTTTGCTGGGGAATCTCATGGACAGGGGAGCCTGGTGGACCATGGTTCAGGGGTTCGCAGAGTCAGACCTGACTGAAATGACTTGGCATGCATGCATGCAGTGAAATTATGAAAGCATTTCCAGCTCATTATGACAAATTATAAAAAAGGTTTAAGCAAACACATGCTCATACACATTAATATTGTAAATCTTCAATTCCTGGCAAGTAAGAAGAAAATATAAGGTATATCAAACCAATGTAAGAATTATCTTAACTATTAAAAAGTTACTTCAAAATTAAAGCAGTACAAATTTGGCCAAAAAATGTTTAAAACCAGCAAAAAGAGCCCAGAACTTTGAAAAAAAAAAATGTTGTGAAACAGAAAAACTCCATTAATATTCTATAACCTCCCCTCAGCTTGTCTAAATGTGAGGGAGTCAGTAATGGGGTCAGTTCTTTCCTTGAAACAGAATTCTGGATCATTGAAAAGCAAAAAAAAAACAAAAAACAAAAAACAAAACCCACACACCCACAAACCTAAGGAAACTTGAATTATGAGAAAGTCTTAACTAGAATTAACTACAAAGTCAAAAAACTTTGCTGCATCCTCCTTATATCATACATGCTGCTGCTAAGTCGCGTCAGTCGTGTCCGACTCTGTGCGACCCCATAGACGGCACCCACCAGGCTCCCACATCCCTGGGATTCTCCAGGCAAGAATGCTGGAGTGGGTTGCCATTTCCTTCTCCAAAGCATGAAAGCGAAAAGTGAAAGTGAAGTCAGTCAGTCCATTCCAACTCTTAGTGACCCCATGGACTGCAGCCTACCAGGCTTCTCTGCCCATGGGATTTTCCAGGCAAGAGTACTGGAGTAGGGTGCTGTTGCCTTCTCCAATGCCATACATAAGTATGTGTAAATAAGGTTTCAAAATTCTTCTAGGTTCTGTATTAAGCATTTTGATTCTCTAGTTTACTTTTAATTGATATAAAATGCTTTCAAAACACAGCAAATTTTGCAGATGAATTTGAATCAATACATTTGAACTTGACATACGTCCAAGGCCCAATGACTTGCAAAGCACTATTATATTCTTGATTTCACACACCATTGTGGACTCCATTATTTCCTCCTATATGTTTAAAAAAAGGGGGGATGGGGATCTCAGACAGTTAATGGTTTGTCTAAATTTAAAGGTGATTCAACAGGTTAAAATTGGATTAGCACCCCTATTTTCTTCCTGATCCTTAAGAGGCAGATTACATAATAATGATATTTATAGCCCTTATGGCCTCCTTGGTGGCTCAGTGATAAGCAATCTGCCTGCCAGTGCAGGAGACAAAAGTCTTGATCTTCCCTGGATCAAGACGATCTCCTGGAGAAAGAAATGGCAACCCACTGCACTATTCTTGCCTGGGATTCCCGTACAGGGTACAAATTACAGGGTAATCCAGCACACTAGAGTCCATGGGGCGGCAGAGTCAGACACGACTTAGCAACTGAGCACAAGCACAATAGCCCTTACAGTCTAGGCACTGTCTCCAGCGCGCTACACAAGTTTAGTCCTCATACAACAATCGTATGAAGTGAAAACTGTGTACTTCCCCATTTTATAGATAAGAAAACTGATATGAGATAGATCAATTAATTTGTCCATGGTTGCACAGTTAGTAATTTGCACAGCACAGCTTGTAAGAGGAGTCTGAACCCTTAGAGTCCATCTTAAAGTATGTGCTCTTAACTATTGCTATATTTAATTTTTCTCAATGAAAATGAGATATACATTTAAAAATTTTAATGACAATAATTAAAATTTTTTCCTGGGTCACAAATCTACTGTAAGTGGTTTAGTGTCTCCAACATTTCCATATGAGCTGAACAGGGACTGACCTTGCACAGCTATATCCAAAGCAGAGACAAAGCGGGTGGGAGTAGATCCTTTTCCCAGGACATTAAAAAGGGAATATTGATATCATGATCCTGTTATGTTCATGGAAATCTCAACTCAAATTTCAGGGGTCCCCAAAGGCCAAATAAAATAGCTAAAGATGTATTTATTGATTGCTAGGAACAATTCAGAGAAGGCAATGGCACCCCACTCTAGTACTCTTGCCTGCTAGGAACAGTTACCAAGACACTAAAACCTTAGTTTTCCACCTTTGTAACTGAATGGTGTCTCAAGAACAAGACAGAAAATAGATAATTGTTTTGTGGCCTATATGTGCCTATTTTGACCCTCAGCACACATAATATATATTGGTTATTGCTTTTTATTATTTGATTTCCTATAATTTTTAAAAAGATAATTCAAAAGAGAAGATATAACTTTAAAATACATTTGTTTTATAATCACCCTATGTCAACTGGTAGGTGAAATGATACATGAAATTTAGTTTACTACAGATTCTTAAAATTTTGAGGGTCAAGAGATTTTCTGAAAACATGTTGAAGTCGTGAATCCTCTCACCCATCAAAATGCACATAAATAAAATATTTTTCAGTTTCTTTTACAAGGCCAATGAAACTTTTAAAATCTATTTACAAATTTTTAGATGAAATATAGAACTTTATCCTTGATATTTACTTATAGAATATAACTAAGAGATCTAAACAATATAACTCCTATATATTCGTGTCAACAATGATACCATCATGTCAGCAACATTAATAATATAATAGTTAGCATTTATTGGACATGTAATATATGTCATACTTGGTGATCATATGGCACACGTTCTAATGTTATCATCATTTTACATATCAGGAAACTGAGACATGGAAGGGTTAACTTCTTCCAAGTAATTCTGAAAGCAAGAGTTTGAAACTGGGGAGTCTGATTCCACAGATTATGCTCTTTGCCACGGCAATAAGCATACTGTAAATGCTCAATAAACATTAGCTGCGGTTACTATTGGTATTATTATTCGGAGATAAGAATGATATTTGCAGAAAAATGTACAGCATGTAAGAAAAAATATTTTTTTCTTGAATAAGTGAAATGGATTTTTTCCTTTGATTTAATAATTGTCTCCTTTTGCTCTAGGTTCTAATAGTTAGATAATGGATCTTGTCAACCATTATATGTCTTCACCTTCAGCTGGGGACACATAACTTTTATTGTGGTCCATTATCTGGCCATTAGAGGCCACAAGTGTGTCCCCTGACCCTCTACCTCACATTATGCTGAAGAAAAGGAGTAGAAAATGTGGAGACAGCAGCTTTTCTAGCACCAGACGTAAAAGGAGCTACAGAGCCTCTATATTGAGACCATTCATTTTCTTCCTGCTGTAAAGTTCATCATGCAAGTCCCATGGATAAATTTAGTGCATTTCTTCACTCAACTTACAGCCTTTCCTTCTTGTTCTCTCACCTCATGAAGTCAAATTCAGTAATAGCCAAACTCTACTCAGAATCCTCAGATATTCTTTTTAATAGGGGATGGCATTGAATAGCTCAGAAGTTTTGATGAATACATGTTCAGTTTAGAGGCTTTGTATTCTTATCACACAAACCACTGGGCCCCAGACTTAAAGTATTCAAATCATTTTGTGACAGTCTCCTAATAGACTTGTGAGGCATACTTTGTTTTCAAAAGGAAAGTGAATTACAGTTCATTCCACTTAGAGATTTATTGTTTAAAACTTCCTTCACTAGTATTGGAAATGACCCTGATTTTTGGAAAGATTGAGGGCAGGAGGAGAAAGGGGCAACAGAGGATGAGATGATTAGATAGCATAACTGACTCAGTGAACATGAGTTTGGGCTAATTCCAGGAGACAGTGAAGGACAAGGAAGCCTGGTGTGCTGCAGTCCAAGAGGTTGCAAAAAGTCAGACACGACTTAGTGACTGAACAACACACTTGGATGAGTATAAGCAGCATGGATGCTTTTCCCAAAAGGTGGAAACTACTAAGGAGAACCAGCGTCTGACAGTGGTTTAAAGCAGTAAGAACAGATTTTATTAGGGAACTGTTACAACAAGATATGTAATATTCAGATATGCAGATGACATCACCCTGATGGCAGAAAGCAAAGAAGAACTAAAGAGCCTCTTGATGAAAGTGAAGCAGGAGAGTGAAAAAGTTGGCTTAAAACTCAACATTAAGAAAACTAAGATCATGGCATCTAGTCCCATCCTTTCATGGCAAATAGATGGGGAAACAATGGAAACAGTGAGAAACTTTATTTATTTTTAGGGGGCTCCAAAATCACTGCTGATGGTGACTGCAGCCATGAAATTAAAAGACACTTGCTCCTTGGAAGAAAAGTTATGACCAACCTAGACAGCATATTAAAAAGCAGAGACATTACTTTGCCAACAAATGTCCATCTAGTCAAAACTATGGTTTTTCCAGTAGTCATGTACGGATGTGAGAGTTGGAATATAAAGAAGGCTGAGCGCCAAAGAATTGATGCTTTTGAACTGTGGTGTTGGAGAAGACTCTCGAGAGTCCCTTGGACTGCAAGGAGATCCAACCAGTCAATCCTGAAGGAAATCAGTCCTGAATGTTCATTAGAAGGACTGATGTTGAAGCTGAAACTCCAATATTTTGGCCACCTGATATGAAGAACTGACTTATTTGAAAAGACCCTGATGCTGGGAAAGAATGATGGTGGGAGGAGAAGGGGATGACAGAGGATGAGACGGTTGGATGACATCACCGACTCAATGGACATGAGTTTGAGTAAACTCCAGGAGTTGGTGATAGACAAGGAGGCCTGGAGTGCTGCAGTCCATGGGGTCGCAAAGAGTTGGACACAACTGAGCGACTGAACTGACTGACAGTGCAGGAAAAGAAACCTCACCATAGAACTGGGTTCAATTTCTAGCAAGAATAGGTGGGGCTTTAGAGCCAAGAAGCAGAGGGAGGGGGCTCAGTGGCTGGAAAATTACTAAGAAACAACATCGAGAGTTCTTGCTAAACTCATTTAAGAGAATTCTTACTGAAGGTAGACCAGGGTAATTAGGTGTGGAGGTTGAGGATGAGGACTTTTATTAGAAATCAAGGATAATCAGATATCACGGGTGAGTTATTCTCATTAAACTGATTTAGGAGGATTTGAAATAGAATCTTTGAATACCTGATTATCAAGAAAGAGGATACAAAGAAATGACAAAGACCAAGAACAGATGCTTGGGCAACAAGAAAACAAGAGGGATCCAGAAGATACAAAGAAGAGAAGGTCAGAGAGCTGAGAGGAGAACAAAGATGCTTCACGGAAGCCAAGGAAGAATGATCTCTTCAAGGATTCCAGTGGCATATTTTGGCTTACAAATGAAAGTGAAGTAGAATGAATTATTTTCAAAATTTATTTTTTCAGATGTTCAGAACACTCAAGATAATTGAACATCCAGTTCTTCAGGGTGAAACAAAATTAAGAACCATGCAAAAGGCTACTGGGCTTGGCACATCATGGTGACCCTTAGAGAGCAATTTTAGTACCATGATGATGTCAGGAGCCAGACGGTGAAAGAACAATAATTGAGCAGGAAGTAGGGGCACAGACTATAGATTTCCTTCTTCCTTAAAAAAATCTATTGGGTGGTTTGGCAGTGACCGAACAGAAAGAAAAGAGAATGATTGCTTAAAAGGGTAATGGGGAGAGAGAGATTTTTATTTCCTTGCTTGTTTATACTAAGACAGGGAAAACTTGAGCAGAGTCAGGGTCACAGGATCATAGGATACGAGAGATTCTTGGGAGAGCAAGGTTCTGGGCAAGAAAGGCAGGGTCAGAACAGAGGACTAGACTTGAAGAGAAGGAAATTGACTAGGACATGAGCAGGAAGGCATAAAAGGTCACTTGCCCACAAGCATTAATTATACATTTAGGTGCCAGGCACTGTCCTTTCCATTAGGGATATACTCAAAAAGACAAAAATTCCTGCTCTGGTAAAATACTCTAGTGAGGAAGAGAGAAGAGATATTGATATGGATATACATCTGTGCCTGAGTGCATGCTAAGTATCTTCAGTTGTGTCTGACTCTTTGCGACCCTAAGGACCATAGCCTGCCAGGATCTTCTATCCATGGGATTCTCTAGGCAAGAATACTAGAGTAGGTTTGCCAAACCCTCCTACAGGGGATCTTCCTCATCAAGGAATTGGATCTGTGTCTCTTACATCTCCTGAATTGGCAGGCAGTTTCTTTACCACTAGTGCCACCTGGCAAGCCCATAGATCTGTACATAATATTAAATAATTAAGTACTACAGGATAGAGTGAAGCAGAGAAGTGGGTGGGCAAGTGTCAGTAGAGGTAGGGGTAAAATTAATTTAAGAATGATCAAAAGAAAAACCTTACCAAGGAACTGAACTTCAAGACAGACTTGAAGGAGGTAGGAAAATAAGTCAAGTCAGTATCTGGGCAAAAAAATTCAAAGCTGTAGAAAAGACAGTGAAAAGGCTCTAAGGCAGAAACTGTCTGGTGGGTTGGAGATGACCAGGTGTCTGTAGGAGAGAAGTCAGAGAAGAAAGAGGTGAGATTTTGTAGGAAATTATAGGTCATGGTAAGGATCTTGTCCTCTGAGTGAGATATGGAAGCCTGGATATTCTGAACAGAGGAGCGGATGATGTTTTAGCAGGGTCCTTTGGCTGCTATCTTTGGATGGATGTTAGAGGACAAGGCCAGTTTGGAGGCCATAGGAGTCACACAGGTGAGATATGATAGAACTCAGGTGGTAACAGTGGAAGTGGTGAGAAGTGATCAGATCTGCATAAATAGTGATGGTAGATCTGACAATATTTACTAATGTACTGAGTGTGTGAGAGAGGATAATTCCAAAAGTTTTGACCTGAGAATCCTGAAGAATGGAATTATTTGAATTATTTAATGAGATATGTAAGATTGAAAAGGAGAATGGATTGAGGGAGGAATAACATGTAAGTATCTCAGTTTGGGATATATTAAGATACACAACTCGATATACAAATCTGGAGTCAGAAAAGAGGTATAATTTAGGAGATACCAACATTTGGATAATATTAATTTCACTTTTCACTTTCATGCATTGGAGAAGGAAATGGCAACCCACTCCAGTGTTCTTGCCTGGAGAATCCCGGGGACGGGGGAGCCTGGTGGGCTGCCGTCTGTGGGATCGCACAGAGTCGGACAAGACTGAAGCGACTTAGCAGCAGCAGCAACAGCAATCTCAAGAAACTGTGGAAAATTCTGAAAGAGATGGGAAGACCATACCACCTGACCTGCCTCTTGAGAAACCTGTATGCAGGTCAGGAAGCAACAGTTAGAACTGGACATGGAACAACAGACTGGTTCCAAATAGGAAAAGGGGTACATCAAGGCTGCATATTGTCACCCTGCTTATTTAACTTATATGCAGAGTACATCATGAGAAACGCTAGGCTGGAATAAGCACAAGCTGGAATCAAGATTTCTGGGAGAAATATCAGTAAACTCAGATATGCAGATGACTCCACTCTTATGGCAGAAGGTAAAGAGGAACTAAAATGCCTCTTGATGAAAGTGAAAGAGAAGAGTGAAAAAGTTGGCTTAAAGCTCAACATTCAGAAAACGAAGATCATGGCATCTGGTCCCATCACTTCATGGGAAATAGATGGGGAAACAGTGGGAACAGTGTCAGACTTTATTTTCTGAACTCCAAAATCACTGCAGATGGTGACTGCAGCCATGAAATTAAAAGACGCTTACTCCTTGGAAGAAAAGTTATGACCAATCTAGATAGCATATTCAAAAGCAGAGACATTACTTTGCCAACAAAGGTTCGCCTAGTCAAGGCTATGATCTTTCCTGTGGTCATGTATGGATGTGAGAGTTGGACTGCCAAGAAAGCTGAGTGCTGAAGAATTGATGCTTTTGAACTGTGGTGTTGGAGAAGACTCTTGAGAGTCCCTTGGACTGCAAGGAGATCCAACCAGTCCATTCCGAAGGAGATCAGTCCTGGGATTTCTTTGGAAGGAATGATGCTAAAGCTGAAACTCCAATACTTTGGCCACCTCATGCGAAGAGTTGCCTCATTGGAAGAGACCCTGATGCTGGGAGGGATTGGGGGCAGGAGGAGAAGGGGACGACAGAGGATGAGATGGCTGGATGGCATCACTGACTCGATGGACATGAGTTTGAATGAACTCCGGGAGTTGGTGATGCACAAGGAGGCCTGGCGTGCTGCAGTTCATGGGGTCGCAAAGAGTCGGACACGACTTAGCAACTGAACTGAACTGAACTGAATCTCACGAATGAATGAGATCACCAAGAAAGGGACTGTAGATGAAAAAGAAAAGAGGTCTGAGAATTGAACTTCAGAGCACTCCATTGTTGAGAAGTTAAAGATATAGAGAAACTCAGAAGGTTTTTAGATAATGCTTAGGGCTTCCCTGAATTGTCTAGTGGTTTTCCCTACTTTCTTCAATTTAAGTCTGAATTTGGCAATAAGGAGTTCATGGTCTGAGCCACAGTCAGCTCCTGGTCTTGTTTTTGTTGACTGTATAGAGCTTCTCCATCTTTGGCTGCAAAGAATATAATCAATCTGATTTCGGTGTTGACCATCTGGTGATGTCCAGAGACATTACTTTGCCGACAAAGGTTCATCTAGTCAAGGCTATGGTTTTTCCTGTGGTCATGTATGGATGTGAGAGTTGGACTGTGAAGAAGGCTGAGCACCGAAGAATTGATGCCTTTCAACTGTGGTGTTGGAGAAGACTCTTGAGAGTCCCTTGGACTGCAAGGAGATCCAACCAGTCCATTCTGAAGGAGATCAGCCCTGGGATTTCTTTGGAAGGAATGATGCTCAAGCTGAAACTCCAGTACTTTGGCCACCTCATGCGAAGAGTTGACTCATTGGAGAAGACTGATGCTAGGAGGGATTGGGGAAAGGAGGAGAAGGGGACGACAGAGGATGAGATGGCTGGATGGCATCACTGATTCGATGGATGTGAGTCTGAGTGACCTCCGGGAGTTGGTGATGGACAGGGAGGCCTGGCGTGCTGTGATTCATGGGGTTGCAAACAGTCGGACACGACTGAGCGACTGATCTGATCTGATCCAATCTGATCTGATCTAGGGCTTCCCTGATGGCTTAGATAGTAAAGAATCTTCCTACAATGGGGGAGACCTGTTCAAGCCCTGGGTTGAGAAGATCCCTTGGAGAAGGGAATGGCTACCCACTCCACTATTCTTGCCTGGAAAATCCCATGGACAGAGGAGCCTGGCAGGCTACAGTCCATGGGGTCACAAAGAGTCAGACATGACTGAGTGACTAGCACTAGGGATGAAAAGAGGAGAAGCTTAAACATCCTTCACGTCTCCCTCTGCAAACACTGGGGCTGAACTGCTCAGTTTCTCTGGAAGAGTCTTTCCCATTTCTGTAGGCATGAATTCCTTGTTACTGTGTACCTGGTATCCTATACCTAATTTTTTGCAGCACTGTATACATGATTATTTTTTTCCCCTGTCCATATAACTGTAAGTTACTTGAAGGGTTAAGTCTATTTGGTTTACCATTGTATCCACAGAATCTAACAAAATGCCTGATACAAACTAAGTTCTTAATAAAACTTTGCTGACTGAATGAGTGAAAGAAAAGAGAGTGAGATTAGATGTGGAGGAATGCGATGAGAATTCAGTCAGCTGGATCAAGGACAACACAGTTAGCCTGAAGACTGTCCTTCTGATCAGAGCTCCTGTCACTCTGCCGAACCTGCTGCCTCGACCTGTTCCAAGGGTTTCATGACTTTTGTGACTCCTTGTCTTACATGCACATTGTGCATCGATCTCCAGTGCCAGGTAAATTATTACAACTGACATCTGCCACCATGAAATCTACTTTCCCACCCATTCCAACTTAGTCTGATTTTGTTTCTATTCTTCCTTCATCTTATTTTTGAAAAATCCAATTAAAGTGAGTGAATGCACTTTCCTGAAATATATAAAATATTTTCCCTGAAGGCTTAAAATAAGGTTAAATCAATTAAAATTGCATTTATTGGGTTAAAAAACAGTTCCATGTTAATTCTCTTCTTTTTAAACTTCAATGGAAGCATTTAAAAATCATTAACACTTAAATATTACTTTTGCTACCCAGAGAAAGATACTCTTTAAATTAACTTAATTACTTTGAAATCAAGCTTGGTTTTAAAGAGAAGCTATAAAATTAATTTTGAACTCAACTTTTTGACAGTTTTAAGGTAGGTTGGTGTACTTGAACATATGTACATATATCTGAAATGTTCTTGAAGACAAAAAATAAAACATGTTTTCGTGGCTTAAAAATGTGTCGACAAGCTCTTTACACTTCTTTTAGAAGGTAGGCCTTGAATGTGGGCTTAATGGCATATCTTTATTGTGGTAAGAAAATATAAAACAAATTATGAGTTAGGAATTAACATATACACACTATTATATATAAAGTAAGTAAATAAGGGACATCCCTGGCAGTTTAGTGGTCAGTGGACTCCACACTCCCACAGCAGGGGGCATGGGTTAGATCCCTGGTCAGGGAACCAAGATCCCACATGCTCTGAGGTATAGCCAAAATATTAAAGAAAAATAATAAAAAGGTAAACATCAAGGACCTACTGTATAGCACAGGGATTTATGGTTAATATCTTATTATAACCTATAATGGAAAATAATCTGAAAAAAATACATATATATCTTATGTATTTATGTATAATGAATCACTTTTGCTATATACTTAAAAAACACAAAATTGTGAATTAACTGTACTTCAGTAAAAAAGATACCATAGACTTTACCATTTTAACCTCTCTTAAATAGTTTAGTGGTGTTATGTATTTTCACACTATTATGAAATAGATCTCCAAAACCTTTTCAACTTGCCAGAAACTATGTACCAGTTAAACCATAACTCTCCTTTTCTCTCTATTCCCTAATGTCTGGTAAGCACCATTCCACATTTAGTTTCTATGGATTTGACTTTAGATAGTTACTATAAGTGAAATTATGCAGTGTTTATCATCTGTTTACTGGCTGACTTTGTTTCACATAAGGTCCTCAAGGTTCATCCATGCTGTAGCTTGTAACAGGGTTTCCTCCTCTTCCTTCTCCTCTTGCCTTTTTTATTTATTTATTTTTAATTCAAATTTATTTATTTTAATTAGAGGCTAATTACTTTACAATATGTATTGGTTTTGCCATACATCAACATGAATCCGCCATGGGTAAACACTTGTTCCCAATCCTGATTCTGGTCTTAGATAATTAGACAGGTAATGTAGGAAATGAATGAATACTGCAACCTAAATTTTGAAATTTGCTGCTATTATTATCCTGCTTCTTCTGATTTCTGGAAAAAAAAAATAAGATGTCTTCCTAAAAAAATACTCTGTAATTTTTTAAGGACAAATTGTTTAGCTTATTTAGAATCATCCTTGTCATATGTGGTAGGTTTCAAATAGAAAGATAACACTTTTCTTCCCCTTTTTCATTTCAAGCAAGTGTAATTTTTGTGGACTGGGTATACTTCTTATACATAACTGTTTACAACAAAATGGGTCATCAGTGATAATGGGTTTTTATAATAATATTGTGCCAATAAATATACATTTTCCAGTACCCAGAATGACAGTAAGAAAGTAAAATTAGAAAACTTAGTAAAGGTTTGCAATTAAAAATTCCCTATAACGTTGGAGGAATTAAATGTTACTATGTTTGAATATATTCACATATTCTCTGTTCATCCATCCATCCACCTATCCATTCATTCATAAGTTGACGCTTTTGCAAAGTGAACATAGATATACTCTATAAAAACTCAATTATTTATAATAAAATGCATAGAAAACTAAATTCATAATTTTCTCTTCTCTAAATCTAAACCATCATGATATTCCAGTTGCTTAATACATGATGGATGTAAAATCCTTTAGCATTTGATTAAAAGATAAAAATTAAAGCAATGTTTTGCACCTTTGGTTGTAGTTGAAATAAATCATGCCTGTGTGAAATCAACAAAGGCAGGGAGACCCCAGTAGGTCAACAAGGGAGGTCCTAGAACATCTCTCATCTTATGAAGTGTATATGTGCTATGATCTGTTTAAAAAATTCTGGACAGCTTTATTCTGCCCCCTGAACAGATCAGAAACAGAAAGGCGATATTTGACTCACAGTAGGAATATTGGATTACTCAGTGGATTGCTCATGGCCCTGTGGCTGGAACAGTATGGAGATTTCGGAGCATCCTATGATCTTATTAGTAAAGTTTTCTGACTGGAACTGATGGTGTTGAGAAAAGAGTAAGCTTATTTACAACTCCATCCTGATATAGAAAAAGGCCAGGAGCTGATGCTATAGCCAACCTTCATGTTCTGGAATACAGGACTTATTTTGGGAGCAACTTCAGAGCATATATAATTCTTCTATCTCTAGTTCTATAGTCAACCCTACCCACCAACTTCCCCTCCTCTTCCTGTTGGTTTCCATACCGTTTCTTGAATTATCTTGGTTTACCAGTATTTTTCTTCTTCAACCTGCATGAAGAATTTGTCATATTCGTAGTAGCATGGTGTCTGTTCTTGGGATTCTGTTCAATGTGGAGCCCCTGGATATAACATTCCAAGGTGTCTTTTTTCTCCCACTAGTTTTAGTGTAGGAGAAACAGGTATATTAATTCAATCCATAATTATTTATTATAATTTAGATATAGTCACCGGAGAAGGCAATGGCAACCCACTTCAGTACTCTTGCCTGGCAAATCCCATGGACAGAGGAGTCTGGTAGGCTGCAGTCCATGGGGTTGTTAGGGGTCAGACACAACTGAGCGACTTCACTTTTCACTTTCATACATTGGAGAAGGAAATGGCAACCTACTCCAGTACTCTTGCCTGGCAAATCCCAAGGATGGAGGAGCCTGGTGGGCTGCTGTCTATGGGGTCATACAGAGTCGGACATGACTGAAGTGACTTAGCAGCAGCAGATATAGTCACCTACAATTTCTCCAAAGCTATAGGAAAATCTTTACAAGTCTTCACTAAATTCCTAAATTTACAGTTTTGCTGTCATTATAATGATGTGTAGTATATGGGCGAGCAGGTTCATGGCCCCTTGATAGGGTTCCTCCTGGTCAAGTCAGTACAAGGTGGTATCTGAAGAGAGATGGGACAGACCATGTTGGCAAGGGAGAAACTGTTGCACTCTCTGCTTGGGTGTAATGCAAGGAGGGATTTCTGAGCAGGCATTTGCCTTCTTTCATTTCAAGTCCAGGGCCTAGGGCCCAGCCAGAGCATCACAGACAAATGAAAACACAGTGTAAATTCTCACACCCAGAAGTCAGAGTTTACAAAGTTTGTCATCAGACCTGTTATCACTAACCAAACTACTCCTTTCATGTTTTCATTTGTTCCCATCCTCTGGACAATTTTTAGTTCTTCCAGAGAAATAATTCTCCCAACATATTCTTTGGTTTTAAAAAGATGATGCTTAGGAAACATTCTGGAAGATGCTGCTAAAGAAAAAGGGAGAATGTAATTTTTTTCTTTAGGAAAATGTGTCTCCTGGGACATCTCTGGGAGTCCTGTCACCTGGTTCCTCCAGGAAATCTTGTACACTGAAGCCTTGTGTTTTGCCAAATGACTTAAATCTCAAGACTAGGATGACATTGTGGAGAAGGCGATGGCACCCCACTCCAGTACTCTTGCCTGGAAAATCCCACGGACAGAGGAGCCTGGTAGGCTGCAGTCCATGGGGTCGCTGGGAGACACGACTGAGCGACTTCACTTTCACTTTTCACTTTCATGCATTGGAGAAGGAAATGGCAACCCACTCCAGTATTCTTGCCTGGAGAATCCCAGGGACAGGGGAGCCTGGTGGGCTGCCATCTATGGGGTCGCACAGAGTCAGACATGACTGAAGCGACTTAGCAGCAGCAGCAGCAGCAGGATGACATTGACTACAGAAGGCGCATCATTTCCCAGAAGTCCTTGCATACCACCTAGGCAATAGCCAGCTGCCTTTTATGGCAAGGTAGTAAGATGCATACTTCAGCTTGCTGAAAAGCAAATTGTTTTAAAGCCCCTCTGAATGAATCAGGTTCAAGGCTCTTTGGGCCAGAACCTAAGTGGGAGTCTGAGGATAGTCAGATCAGGTGAGTGGAAGGCTAAAGGATATTTCAGCACTAAGTAGGCCCGGGGAGGTTCTAAGACTTTAGTAAAAAAATAGGGCACCTATTTGCATGGGACACCAAATGGTTGAATCTAGGAGATGGATATATTTTAGAAACAGAATTAAGGGTGTGATGAAGTCTAGTTTAGAGAAGCCATATGAAAGACAGTGAAAGAGCAACTCAACCAGGACACAGAAAACAAAGGAAATGTATGAGTCTGTGATTCTGGACAAGCCTTAACAAAAACAGAACATAATCCCCTCCCTTCATGGCTCAGGCAGTTACCATGAGTATCTGAAGACACAATTCAATAGCAGTGGTAAATCACGCTGCACATTGCAGCTGGACTTGCCAGGTGGCTCAGCTCAGTGGTAAAGAACCCAGCTGCCAACGCAGGAGGTGCCTGAGATGCAGATTCCATCCCTGGGTTGGGAAGATCCCCTGGAATAGTAAGTGGCAACCCACTCCAGTATTCTTGTCTGGAGAATCCCATGGACAGAGGAGCCTGGCGGGCCACAGTTCATGGGGTCACAAAGAGTCAGAAAGAGTTTAACTGAGGGACTGAGCGTGCACACACATCCCAGCCACCCCAGGGTCTGGTCTCTACTGCTCCTACATTCAAAGCCCCCTGAGAACCTTCCTATGTCTAATACCTAACTCTGAGTAAGGTAATGCAGAGAAGGGGGTTCCTGGGTGGCTCAGTGGTAAAGAATCCGCCTGAAGTGCAGGAGGCTTGGGTTTGATCCCTGGATCAGTAAGACAGCCTGGAGAAGGAAATGGCAACCCACACCAGTATTCTTGCCTGGGAAATCCCATGGACATGGTGGGCTACAGTCCCTGGGATCGCAAAGAATTGGACATAGCTTAGTGACTAAACAACTATAGAGAAAACCACCTTTTCTGTGTATAGCCTACAGAGCAGTCAGAAAGCTTAAAGTTGAATAGTGATCAGAAGCCAGTCAGAGGCTTACAGGCATGCTGCATCAAGAATGGAGTTACTAGAATCTTCTCCTACTTCCTTGGAACCTACAGAGAACTTTCTTCAGCTCCTTTCACTCACCTGCGTGGACTGCAGGCTCTTTCCTTTCAGTGTGTTTCTATTTATTTAATGGCAGCAGTTCTGAATCTTAATGAGACATTAAACTATCTCCACATCTTCCCAACCACAACTTTTGTGACAATGAATTCACTTTTTGAAAGGCTGACGTAAATTTTCAGTGGTTAATTTATGTAATGAGCAATATGTCAGCAGCAAGGCAAGAAGCAAGAACTTCAGTTTTGGCACTAGAGTGTCACTCCACTAATGCTAAACTGGTTCCTTAAATCAGAACTCCTCCAAAATGGACAGCTCAGCAGGTTTAGTTCAGGCTGGGGAGAAAGATCCAGAGGGCAGGTGACACTGACAAGTAGAAGTTAGCCTGAGTCAGTAAAGGGAAGATGTGAGGTTCTTCTGAACCAGGAGGTGATAGAGTATAGCGTGTGGGGAGACCTAGGTGAGATTAGGACACTGGGGAAGGCTCTGAGCAGAGAAGCTTGATATTAAATACCCAGAATACTTCTTTAAAGAGCTTGCTGTTGATCTTAAGGGATCACTTCAAGCAGATGAATGTCATTATGAGAATGGACTTGTGTTTAGAAAGATTACTCTGATGATATCATAGGGTTGTTTTGACTGAAGAGGACTTACAGGCATGGAGCTCAGGTAGAAATCTGTTGCGGCAGTCCAGGTAAGATCCTAAGCAGAATTTCTCAACCTTAATACCATTAACATGAGCCAGAGAATTCTCTGTTGCCTTTTTCTAGACAGGTGGGTGCAGTTGGGGAGAATAGGACATATTTGAGAGATGTAAAGGAGACAGAATATATCCAAACAATAAACTCACATTATGGGGCATGAGTTTTATGAGGATAAATGATGGGGAAAGAGGAATGAAGCAACACTGAGGTGAAGGAAAGAACAGTGCAAAGCCAGATGGTTCTCATCCACTGAGTCCTCGTTTCTAACAGTGTCCTCCGTGGTGGCGAAGTCATCCAGTAACCCTGAGGCAGATAGCACTTGACAGTGTTGGGTGAATACAAAGCAGAGTGATTGACTATTTTATTTCCATCCACTTGTGGGTGAATAAGACAGCTGCCAGGGCCAGCTTGTGCAGTTGAGTAGGTTGTGAGCCTGACAGGTAGAGGCAAATGGGATCTAAAATCCAGCTGCCACTTGGCTCACGAAATCAGTGCTCTGGTGTGGATCTATGTCCACCAGAAGAAGGAAGTCTTTTGTTAATTTGCTCAAAGCTGTCTGGTCAGTGACACCTTTGTGTCAAAAAAAAAAGTAATTTTTTACTTAATAAAGACAAAATTCTTCCTGAGTATGAGGACCATTATTAGACTTTTCCAATCAAAAAGCAGCAAAGAAATTTTGGCTACTACACTTCTATCTGCTCTGATTTCTGTAAAGTTATCCTGGGTTGGGGAGATCTCCTGGAGAGGGGAATGGGAATCCACTCTAGTATCCTTGCCTGGAGAATCCCATGGCCCAAGGAGTTTGGTGGGCTACAGTCCATGGAGCCACAAAGAGTTGGACACAACTGAGCAACTAACATATAGCATGGTGACTGCTGTACTTTTAAACAATAGGAGAGCGTCAGTGCAAGAGGGCAGTAACAGAATCATCCACATTCCCATTACTTTCTCTCACATCCAATCCTCTTCTCTCTTAGTAAAGGGGAGAAAAAAAAATTCAGCACAGTAAATTGCTCTGCCAGAGAACAACATTTCCCAGCATCAGTTGTGGCAAGGAGTGGTCGTGTAACTAAGATCTAGCCAATGCAAAACAAGTGAGATTACTGAACTTTTAAGAGGGAATCAGACACACCCTCTTTGGTCTCTTTGAGTTCTTCTTACTACCTGCTGCTGCTGCTGCTAAGTTGCTTCAGTTGTGTCCGACTCTGTGCGACCCCATAGACGGCAGCCCACCAGGCTCTCCTGTCCCTGGGATTCTCCAGACAAGAACACTGGAGTGGGTTGCCATTTCCTTCTCCAATGTGTGAAAGTGAAGTTGCTCAGTTGTGTCTGACTTTTCTTGATTCCATGGACTGCAGCCCACCAGGCTCCTCCATCCATGGGATTTTCCAGGCAAGACTACTGGAGTGGGCCTTACTACCTGGGATGCAGATAAAATGGCAAGAGCTAGTGCAGACATTTTATCCTTTAGATTTGTGGTCCTAGGCTAAGAGGGTCAGAGAATAAAATGGAAGAAGCCTACATCAGTGACAACATACCATACCAGTCCTGCATTGTAATGTTGGGCTTTATTACTTAAAACAGAAAAATGATCTTCTATTTTATATACTGAGTAACTATTATTTACAGCTTTATGTCACAAGTAACATGGCACCCCACTCCAGTACTCTTGCCTGGAAAATCCCATGGATGGAGGAGCCTGGTAGGCTGCAGTCCATGGGGTCGCTGAGAGGGACATACTAGCGACTTCACTTTCACTTTTCACTTTCATGCATTGGAGAAGGAAATGGCAACCCACTCCAGTGTTCTTGTCTGGAGAATTCCAGGGACCGTGGGGCCTGGTGGGCTGCCGTCTATGGGGTCGCACAGAGTTGCACACGACTGAAGCGACTTAGCAGCAGCAACAGTCACAAGTAAACCTAATTCTAACTGATTTTTAAACTCCTTGACAGGCACAACTGTCAATAAATTGGACTTTCATCAGAAATTAAAATAAGGTCACTGGGAAAATCAGTCATCTGATTTATTTTTTTCTCATAAGATTCTGAGATTTTGAAGGGAAAGAAGGGTATCAAAATTTCTGTTGAATAGAGTACTATAAGAGTGCCATATTTTATGTGCTAATATATAGGAAGTTTTAATAGAATGACATTTAGATTCAGAGCAGATGAATAATGATAATAATTCTGGGCTTGTTTTAGACAGTCTGGCAATTTCCAGGGATTTTTCTGGTCTTTGATAAAAATGCAGTCTCTCAAGATGAACCAAATCCAAGAGTCTCTATCGAAGGAATAGCAATTCATAGATATTTTCATTTATATTGCAGACAAATGCTCATGAGTTCAATCAGAGAATGTGGAGAGCAGATGAGTCTCTCAATCAAATATAGAAAATAATTTTTGAAATTTAAAACTTGAGAAATCAATTACCAATAAAAATATATAAGCACATAAGTTTTCCTATAGAATTTACTTCAGTTATAATCTAATAGGGTTATTTTGTGATTATTATGTTTCCCCTTTTCCTTTATATTTTCGTTAGTGTCTCAATTGTTTATGTCTCACTTTTGCTCGTGCTGAGTTGCTTCAGTCATGTGCTGACTCTTTGTGACCCTGTGGACTGTAGCCTGCCAGGCTCTTCTGTCCATAGGATTTTTCAGGCAAGAATACTGGAATGGGTTGTCATGCCCTTCTCCAGGGGATCCTCCCGACCCAGGGATCAAATCCCTTTCTCCTGTGTTTCCTGCATTGCAGGTTGATTCTTTACCTCTGAGCCACCAGGAAGCTCATGTCTCACTTTTAGAGACACAGAATTAGTTGAGGCTCTACCCACACAGGGATGTGAGAAGGTTGGGTGTTCCAGTTGAACCACAAGCCTGGACACAAAGGGAATCAGGGGTGATGCAGAGTTCTTGGTGGTTTAGGACAAGAAATTTAGTGATCTGTGCAAGTATGGGCCAACTTCAATGTGATTTTGGTTTGTAACCTTGAAGAAAGTATTCATAATCCCTGATAGCTCAGTTGGTAAAGAATCTGCCTGAAATGCAGGGGATCCCAGTTAGATTCCTGGGTCGGGAAGATCCACTGGAGAAGTGATAGGCTGCCCACTCCAGTATTCTTGGGCTTCCATTGTGGCTCAGCTGGTAAAGAATCTGCCTATGGTGCAGGAGACCTGGGTTTGATCCCTGGATTGGGAAGATCCACTGAAGAAGGGAAAGGCTACCCACTCCAGTATTCTGGCCTGGAGAATTCCATGGACTTTATAGTCCATGTGGTCACAAAGAGTTGGAAACAACTGAGCACTTTGACTTTCACTTTTTCTTAGAAAAGAAACACCATTACTCCCAAGGACATTTTCATGGTAAGCCTGAGAGTCCGTGGTGGAATTTTCCATGTTATAAAATATTTCCTAATATGTATCTAAGAATCTTACTGAGTCTTGGGTCACAGAACATCACAACCATGCCTGTGCGTCTTCCTATCAGTTCATGGGGGATGAACTCTTAGACATCTTGACTTAATTATCTTAAAATCCCCCTATTGCTGAGAAGTACTATGCAAATAATAAATGTCCAAAAATATATAGGGAGAAAGCATAAATATATGAATGCAGAACTTTATGAGTGAACAAATGATGAATGAATGAAGAAAAACTATGACTCTGAGGTCTCTCCTAGAGAACTAATGGTAATGCTTGAGTTAAGTTGGAAATTTTAGAGCTGCCAACAAACTTGTCTCACATTAACAAGCAAAAAAGAATATAGAACCACCAGATGCATCAATATTTGAATAACGGTGGTAGACCTACTATTTCTACCACAATGGCAATTTCATACTGTATCTTAATCTATTGAAATTGATTCTAGAAATAAGTTGTCCCATCTCTGAATATCTTATCATGATATTAGGCTTATTTGTTAGCATTTACCAAAAGAAATCATAATATTATTACTAAAAATATCTCTATTCCATTTTGTTTCTAGAGAAGCTTTGTGTATCATACTTTACAAATTTTTTTCAATCATTCGAAGTACAGCAAAATTGCAATGGGAAAGCTTCACATTGAATGTAGTACCTGAGAGCAGGATTATTAAAATATAATGTAGATTAGAGGCTTCCTTGGTGGCCCAGGGGTTAAGAATCTACTTTGAAATGCAGGAGACACAGGTACGATCCCTGGTCTGGGAGGATCCCACAAGCCATGGGGCAACTAAGCCTGTTAGCCACAACTCCTGAAATCCACCCACCTAGAGCCTCTGCCTCGCTGCAAGAGAAGTGAAGCCCCCACAGTAAGACGCCCTCACACCACAGGGAAGAAAGCCCTTGCTCACCACAACTAGAGAAAGTCCACCAATAGCAACAAAGACCCAGTGCAGTCAAAAATAAATACATGAATACATAAGTAAATAATTTAGATTAAGACCAGTCTTACAAGAAAAGCTAAGGTGAATTGGGCATAATCTCTTTTTGCTTTTTCTCTTATTTCTAACTAAATTTACATGGTATAAATTGTAGCCTAAATTAAAACAAAAACAAAAAAACTTATCTCTGCAACATGCCCTAATAGAACATACTCTCTTCATTCACCAGTTGTATGACCATTTTCAGATGACTAGTCTCTCTTCCTACAGAATTCTTAAGTGCTTCCTAAATGGGGTCATTCTGTCCTGACCTGTAGGACAAAGCCTCTTTAAAATTAATCAGTGAAGATTTATATCTGAAGCCATCCAGAGAAGGAAGAGTGTCAAATATACAGAAGTTTCCTTATCTGGTGTACATGGGCTTAACACATTTTTCTCATAAAGTACTTTTTGATCCCACATTCTTCAGATTCCTCATCTCCTGTGTGCATCAGTTGGCACTAAAGGCTGGCTCTTGGGACCATCTTCCTACCTTTGCTTAGAACATTCTGATGACTACCATTGGCACACGTCATGACTTTTTTTTAACCTTGGTGTGTTAGTGTATTAGGCAGTGAATTTCTTTATGATAATGGAAAGGCCAGTGCAATCAACCACTTCCAAATAGAGAGTGAACAATTTGACCTAAACCAGGTCCTGAGTATGAGTGATTACGTGTGTGCGTGCTGACATGCCTGTTCGTCCTGCTCCTGTCTTTCTATAAACTGTTTCTCCTCCCTTCCATTACTAGATCCCAACATTCAGTAAAGACATTTCCCTCCGTGTATTGTAAAGGACATCAAAAGAGTAGTGCCACAAAAACATTTGTGAAGCAAATAAGGATTTTGTGTGGTTCAGCTTGCTTATGTATTGATTTCATTTGTGTACGTAACGTTAGAAATTTTAATAGTTTGTTATAAGAAAGTAGAATGTTTTGAGGGCGACAGGGAATGAGATGGTTGCATAGCATCAACGTCTCAATGGACATGAGTTTGATTGCAGGCAGGAGAAGGAGGGAACAACAGAGAATGAGATGGCTGGATGGCATCACCAACTCAATGGACATGAGTTCAAGCAAGCTCTGGGAGGTGGTGAAGGACAGGGAAGCCTGGTGTGCTGCAGTCCATGGGGTTGCAAAGAGTCGGACACAATTTAGAACTCAACAACAACAACAGAATGTTTTGAATTTACCAAAGCTTCTCAGATAATCCCTCCTGCCAGTTTTCTTAGCCTTTTTTCCCTTTAAACTCCTTTGATCTGAATGTGATTTTTGCCTAAGGCTTGATAAAATTCAATAGCTGTTAAACTTTACTTTCTGCCTTGTATGCATTCTTTATTAAATTACTGAAGACTTCATTCTAGATTAAAAGCAATCAGGACTATTTGATATATCAATCAGTGTCTTTACTCTTGAATCTGTGTCATAAATATAAATGAATAAAATTTTTGCCTTTTATCTGTTAATTTTTCTTTTGCAAAATCAAGGGTGGGGTGGGTTTTTTCTTTAGGGTTGTTGTTTAAGGGAGTTTCCTAATTTTATGCATCAAGAAGTTGTTTAATTCTTATGGCTGGTAAAACACTATTAAGTTACATAGGCATTTTTCCTTGTCCTCGTGGATGAAAGATGTGAAATTATGAGTAGATTCAGGAAATTCTCTGGTGATCCACTGGCTAAGCCACCATGCTCCCAATGCAGGGGCCCTGGGTTTGATGCCTATTGTGGGAACTAGATTTCACAGCTAAAAGTTTGCATCCTGCTACTAAAGATCTTGTATGCTACAACTAAGACCTGGTGTAGCCAAATAAGTAAATACTAATACAAAACACTTTAAAAAATGAGTGGATTCATATATAAATAATTCAGAAGTGTGAGGGGTAGAGGCAAGGACGGAATGGAGGAAAGAAAGGGGACAGAGGTAAAGATGAACCCACAGTGTGGACTGTGCTGTGGAGTAGTGCCTGGCAGCTTTGCCATCCTGCCCTATGAAACCCCCAATTTGATTTCCAAATGGAGGCATTGGTATTAGCCTGTAGGAGTATGCGTAATACCCATCAGTCAATCAATAATAACAACTCCTGTTTTCTGAGCACTCCATGTTCCAGGCATTATCTCATTTCACTCTTACTAACCATTCTAAGACATAGGTGCTTTGCCCATGTTTTATTGAAGAAAGTGAGCCCAAAGAGATAGATGAATCTGTCTGAGCAACAAGACAACTAATGGAGCCAACAAGTGGAGGAACATGGATAGAACCACTGCCAGTTTGATGGGCCAACCCATATTTTGTGCTATTTCCCTCGCGTCCTAGTAGTGGCAAGTAGGTAGAAAGATCTTTCATGTTTGAGATGGGAAGTAGGCTCAATGGGAGTGAATCCTCGTAAATCTGCCCCTGACGGTGTGACACAGAGAGAGGGTCCCTGTGTCCAGAGAAGAGGCCATCATAGCATAACATGCAGTATAGTTTCGTCATATTCTTGTTGTCATTGTTTAGTTTCTAGGTCGTGTAGGACTCTTTACGACCCCATGGACTGTAGCCCACCAGGCTCCTCTGTCCTTGGGATTTCCCAGGGAAGAACACTGGAGTGGGTTGCCATTTCCTTCTCCAGGGTGGGGGGGGTCTTCCTGACTCAGGGATTGAACCTACATCTCCTGTATTGGCAGATGGGTTCTTTACCATTGAGTCACTTACTCTAGTAAACCTGCATAGTTTATGCTGGTTAAGAAAATGTTCTGTAACATTTTTAGCTATATGATGCACTGTTATTTTCTCTGTTCTCATCTAAGTGTGGAATTTGAAAGCAGGGTGACTTTGGTTTTAACAAACCAGATGGACAAACAAATTACCTGAACTTTTTAAGCTTCTTCTCTTTGAAAATAAAATGGGGGGAAATATCCATCTAAAAGGTGGTTCTAAGAACTAAATCAGGTTATATAGGCAGTGTTTGAGGTCATGTTTTAGACATTTGTGACAGTGAAATACCAAAATAAGCTGTAGTAAGTATCCAATCTACTCAATGTATAAAACTGTTATTAATAATTGGTCTTATTCCTACTCATATCTGTGGTTTCTGAATTCCTATATTACCTCATTTCTAGTGATATTGGATGAAATTAGGACACTTTAAATTTAGAAATCTTCAATACTGCACAGAAAAACAATTTTTTTCCTGGTTCATTTATTACATGAGCTCCCTAAATTCAGGCCAAGACAACTCTGGCTCTGCTTACAGTCAAATTACATTAAACACAGAACTCATTTGCAAATAGTTATTACTCTTAGACTCCAGATTTCTTTTATTCCCCTGCCTGGAAAGAATTCAAACAATTTCGTCCGTATTCAGTCATTTACATTTTCGAAGGCCAAGTTTCTTTTAATGTCGAGAGTTCTAACTTCTTTGGGTTGTATTTCTCATGTCCCTGGTGTTTGGTCTTCCTCCCAAGCTAGGATCATCTTAAAATTTTATGACTATGTTTTGAGATCTGCATCTTCTCCCAACACATTAATAAAAATGTTGCATTAGAAAGAACCTTGCACACATCCCCACAGTAACCTCACTTATGGCAGCTCACCAATTCAACAAAATCTTCAAAAGAATTTACTCAACTCACTTTCATGAACATATCTGAGAGCCTTTTTCTTTTTTTCCCAAATTTTATTATTTGTTGTTGTTTTGTTTGGCCATGCCGTGGGGCACGTGGAATCTTAGTTCCCCAACCAAGGATCGAACCTGTGCCCTTCACATTGGAGGCACAGAATCTTAACCACTAGACATCCAGGGAAGTTCTTCTGAGAGCCTTGTTTATACTAGGAACTGGAGGTGAAGAGTTGGATAAGTCCACACTCCCTGTTTCCAAGGTTTTCACATGTGAATTATCATAGGAGATGATTTAGCATCTGATGGCCATCTTATAAACTTCTAGTCAATGCCAATGTGGAAGAAAGTAAGTAAGCTGGCTTACTTAGAGCCGGAACAGTTTAAAAAAAATTAAAGAATTACTATTAAGTCATCAAAATAAAGAGATTATCAGGGAACTGTATGGTTTTGCACTGTTGTGTATTATTTGTAGATTAAGTCAGATTCAAAGAAAGGAACACTTTTGAAAGAGGGTTGAGAGACACTGGTGAGGCTACTTGCTGTGGTCCCTCAGAAGCCTAGAGAGAGTATGATTGTCTGAACATGACCTCAAGATGAGTTAGACAAACAGCCAGCAGCATTGCATCACCTCCTTGCATTGGGCTGCACTGCCTTGGGAAAAGTAGTGTCTATGTTAAGCATGTCATTCTCCCTTAGAAAGAGAGCTCTTCAAGGACGAAGTTGATTTGGGGGTAGACCTTGCCCAGATCCTAACGTACTTTTGTGTGTTAAAATGTGAATTGACAATACATTCGCTATTGATATATAATATTAAATAGCAGGAGAAGGAAATGGCAGCCCACTCCAGTGTTCTTGCCTGGAGAATCCCAGGGACGGGGAAGCCTGGTGGGCTTCCGTCTATGGGGTCGCACAGAGTCGGACACGACTGAAGTGACTTAGCAGCAGCAGCAGCAGCAGCAATTATGTAAATTTGTGTTTGGGATGTTGTGTCAGAGATGCCTAACAATATGCTAACACTTCTGCAGAATTGAGTTGTTGCTAGAAAGTGGCTGCCCAGCTAGAGATTACATTTCCCAGCCTCCTTTGTGTTTGGATTGAGACCCTTCTTTGCATTCACAGTCCCTTGGACTGCAAGGATTGAGATCCTCCTTTGGACTGAATCCCTCCTTTGCATAGCATTGAAATATGTATAATATCATATCTGAAACGAGTCGTCAGTCCAGGTACGATGCCCGATAACAGATGCCTGGGGCTGGAGCACTGGGACGACCTGGAGGGATGGTGTGGGGAGGGGGGAGAGAGGAGGGTTCAGGATTGGGAACACGTGTATACTGGTGGCGGATCCATCTCGATGTATAGTAAAAGCAATACAATATTGTAAAGTTAAGCAAAATAAAAAAAAATTTAAAAAAAAAAAGAGTCCCTTGGACTGCAAGGAGATCAAACCAGTCAATCCTAAAGGAAATCAATCATGAATATTCATTAGAAGGACTGAAGCTGAAGTGGAAGCTCCAGGGCTTTGGCCATCTGATGCAAAGAGCCGACTCATTAGAAAAGACTCTGATGCTGGGAAAGATTGAAGGAGGAGATGACAACAGAGGAAGAGATAGTTGGATGGCATCACTGACTCAACGGACATGAGTTTGAGCAAGCTCTGCGTGCAGGACAGGGAAGCCTGGCGTGCTGCAGTCAATGAGGTCTCGAAGAGTTGGACATGACTGAGTGACTGAACAACAGGTGGCTAATTCTCAACCATTTGGTAGAAATAATGTGTGTCACTTCCGGGCAAGATTCTTAAACAGTAAGCCTGACCTTTAATTTCTCTCTTTTTCTTCTGTATGTAAAAGACTTGAAGATCTTAGGGGGATGATGGAGCATAAAACAGTAAGGAACCCAGAGTCTGAAAATTATATATGGGGGATAGCTACCTCCTGATCAATAAGGTCTGCATTGGGTGCATTTTTGGATGAATTTTTTAAAAAGCTTCACTGTGTTAATACACTTAGAAGGGTATTATTTGTAACAGATAAAGCTACCTAAGTTATTGAGAAAGTCCCTCAGGGTAAAGGACTAGGCAGTTTGAAGATGTTGGACTATGTACTCTGAAGGGAATTCTGTTGTGTGCTTTCTCAAATGACTTCCTTCTGGTCTCCTGTTTCTCACTAATTGATTCTGTCATGGACAGATTGTCTTTATTTACAAACATCTCAGACACATTGGTTCCTCAATGGTATTTTTGGATATCATCAGAAGAATGAAAATGCTTTGGAAAAAGATAGCTCAGACGGTAAAGCGTCTGCCTGCAATGCAGGAGACCTGGGTTTGATCCCTGGGTGGGGAAGATCCCCTGGAGAAGGAAATGGCAACCCACTCCAATATTCTTGCCTGGAGCATTCCATGGACAGAGGAACCTGGTAGGCTACAGTCCATGGGATTGCAAAGAGTCGGACATGACTGAACGACTTCACTTCACTTCACTCAAGGCTGTTAGTGCTAACCTATATTTTTTCCCTCCTTAAATCCATGGTAAGACACTGCCGGTTGCCCTCTGACAATTAGCAAGAATAGAGTGACTAGTTCCAACCAAAAATTATGAGAAGAAATGAGATGAAATATGTTACTTCATATATGTGTGTGTGTGTGTGTGTGTGTGTATAAGCTCATCTGTGAAAGTGAAAGTGACTCACTCATGTCAGACTCTTTGCGACCCCATGGACTATACAGTCCATGGAATTCTCTAGGTCAGATTACTGGAGTGGGTAGGCTTTCCCTTCTCTAGCGGATCTTTCCAACCCAGGGATTGAACCCAGGTGTCCTGCACTGCAGGCAGATTCTTTACCAGCTGAGACACAAGGGATGCCCAAGAATACTGGAATGGGTAGCCTACCCTTTCTCCAGTGAATCTTCCTGACCCAGGAATCAAACTGGGGAGTCAAACCGGGATCTCCTGCATTTCAGGCAGATTCTTTACCAACTGAACTATCAGGGAAACCCTGGCTCATCCGGGTGTTATTTGTTAGAAGACTGGCAATTTGGTCAGTTTTCCATAATTAGTGCATGAATAAGCAAAGGGAATTTTAAATAGGGCCATGACAATTAGTCGGAGAAGGCAATGGCACCCCACTCCAGTACTCTTGCTTGGAAAATCTCGTGGATGGAGGAGCCTGTTGGGCTGCAGTCCACGGGGTCACGAAGAGTCGGACACCACTGAACGACTTCACTTTCACTTTTCGCTTTCATGCATTGGAGAAGGAAATGGCAACCCACTCCAGTGTTCTTGCCTGGAGAATCCCAGGGACGGGGGGAGCCTGGTGGGCTGCCGTCTATGGGGTTGCACAGAGTTGGACACGACTGAAGTGACTTAGCATAGCATAGCATAGCATGACAATTAGTACCGAGAAATTCGCATCAATTTCACTTCTGTGGCTAAAATAATACATTTACTTTTCCCAAGTTTTCCATACAAATCGGAGTGTACATGATTAAAAGGAGAAAAATATATTTAAAACTGTATGGTCACATAAGTTTCCCAGTTACATGAATATCTCAATCCATTGATTTGCTATATTTTTATATTAAAAATAATTTTTGTATGTATTTTTTTGGTAAGAGATATTTTTAAAGTACTGGGATGGTCAAAAAGTTTGTTTCAGTGTTTTCTGTAATGGTTTATGGAAAACCTGATTGAACTTTTTGGTCAACCCAATATTTTAGGACCCTTCTATTTGTTTATATTACAATCTCAGAGACTATGGACAAGTTACTTTACTTCATTGAGCCATAATTTCTAACATTAGGAAAATAAAATGTGATGTCTGTAAAATGCCCAGTTCAATCCTTGAGAAACAGTGAATAATATCTAATAAATAATTGTGATTATTAATCTTTATTATTGGGACTTCCCAGGTGGCTCTAAGTGGTAAAGAATATACCTGGAGTGCAGGAGACATGGGTTTGATCCCTGGGTCAGGGAAGATCCTCTGGAGGAGGAAATAGCAACCCACTCCAGTGTTCTTGCCTGGAAAATTCCATCGGCAGACAAGCCTGGTGAGCTACAGTCCATGGGGCTGCAAAGAGTCAGACATGACTGAGCACACATGTTTTGTTTTTTTTTTTTTTTCCTGTGTTTCCTTTTGGAACAACATGAAGTATTTCAATAAAGAGAAGGCTGCCAACGAAACTTCACCTTAGATACCTCAGGATTCACTTTCCAAATGTCCATATTGTTCTTATGCAAAAGCATTTAAATGGTCAACAATCTAGTCCACACTTTCTTAAAAAATTAGGCCATTGGTAGATTCTTAAGCAAACTGTGTTGTGAGGTCATAGGGAGAGAGAGGTTTCTTTCTTTTTTCTTTCTTTTTTTTTTAGAATTCTCACTTCTCTTTAATCACTGAGTTTTCAGTTTTAACAAATAATTAGGACAATTCAGGGAACTAAGGTTCGGGATGGGGGACAGTTCTTACTGGTACATGAACTATTACATGCTCAATTTTCTGTAAATAATTCAGTTGGCTGGATTAACAAACATTGTCACAGGAACACAATTTTTTTTTAAAGCCATAGATCACTACATATATATTTACAAAAAGCCATAAACAAACATGCACTCCTACTTACTAGGAGAACTGAAATAGATGTTTGAAACGTTAAGGCAGTGATGATTCAAAAACATAATGAAATACTAAGTTAAGGCTTTCTGTTTGTTTTGAAACCCATATTCATAGGCAACTGTGACCCAAGCAAACTTTTATCTACCAGGTTGAGTTCATCTGCCCAAGACATGTTATTAATCCATTACTACCACTTCTTCTATGGGATAGGAATTAGTAGCACCACCAATGATTTTCTCTAATGGATTATTTATTCCCTCCTTAGGTTTTGAGGGTTTAGTCTTCAGCAGCATAAAGTATGTGCCACAGAAGGAACAGAGCATTTTTCTGGGTAAGCTTAGAAAAATGTACAGACTGCATTGATTTTCACTTGCGTGAAAGTTGGCCAACAATCAAGAACTCAGGATCTTCTAAAAACAAAAAAACCCTACAAGTGTACCTGACTGCTCAGCCATCTCAAAACATATTATGTTCTTGAGGCTCTCGATCTTCACCTCATTTTCTTTGAAGACCGTTCAGTATTACCCTCTCTAAACAAACAAAACAACAAAATGAAGAATGCCATTTCTAAAAGACTATTTTTGTTGTTTTTGTTTTTCTCTTTACAATGGCATAAATACTGTCCAAGTAAAGAGCCAAACCATAGTCATCACCTCTGATAGATGAGGCTGTCCAACTGCAGACCCAATTGCTGCAGGAGTGCCTCGTGCCAAAGAGAAATCTGTGTTTTCCAAATAGCCACCGAGCCCCTAGGAGCTCCCTAGGTGGCGCTAGTGGTAAAGAACCTGCCTGCCAATGCAGGAGGCATAAGAGATGGAGGTTCGACCCCTGAGCCGAGAAGATCCCTTGGAGGAGGGCCTGACAACCCATTCCAGTATTCTTGCCTGGAGAATTCCATGGACAGAGGAGCCTGGCAGGCTGCAGTCTATGTGGTCTCAAAGAGTCAGACACCGCTGAAGCGACTGAGCACGCATGCACGTACCAAGCCCCTAGAGTTCTTGAAATTCTGCTCACAACCCTAACAACTTCAGATTTATGTGTGATGTTCGTGAAAATGAATCTGTTCAATTTGACACAAAGTAGGATTCATTCAGAAATTATGAGCTTCTGTACCTTTTTATAAAAGTGATTTGCACTGATTTTCTAAAGATTATTCGTAATTTATAAAATGCTTTATAATTTAACATGTCTAGTGTTGTAATTACAGCTGGGTTGAAAAATACCATAGTGCATATATGGATGTATCAAAAGGTGGATTGTTTCATGAAGAATAACCAAACAAACTAGCCTTTCCATGTTAACTAAAATCTTCCTCAAAGGAAGTGTACTATTAGTTTTTGAATGTTTCTCAAGTGAAGCAGTTAATGGTTTTTCACACGGCTGGCAACTGGCTTTCAACTTTTATTTTAGGCTCAGCTGCCTCTCCTGTGGTTTACAATATTTCAGAAAACTCTACTAATACCCTTAGTCATCTAAGAAGCTACAAACACATCTGCATTTATTTTTATTACTGTTATTACATATTAAAACATTCTGCGTTACATTGGACTATTATGGCTTCAGTTTTTCCTCCAGGTTTCATTTCTCTAAGCATGTCATCTGTAATGTCGTCTGGGATTGCTTCTCCTAGATTCCATTCTCTTTTGGAGTTTAGAGATCCCATCTCTTTTACAGTGCAGCTCACTCCTATTATTAACAAGTTGAGTTTGGTGTTATACACCAGCATTTAATGTCTATTCTTTTCCTTGTAAGTGGTTTCGAAGATAGTATATTTGTCTTCTGAAAAAGAACAAACTCAATTCTCTAATGCAGTTACCACGCCAGCTCAGCATATCCTGGGGCTGCTCTGGCAAAAGGCTGTAAAAGATTGGTATTGATATTCTGTGGCATTCAAATTGTCAAGCTCTCGACAGAAGGAAGAGCATTTAGACAATCTGGCCATGTGGCAGATAATTACACCATTATAAACTAAATTTACAACAGGTGACTTGTAGGCTATGCATTGACAGCAGCACCCAAGCTTTTCTTTGATTATTTCCCCATAACTTGACAAGCAAGAGCAGCATTCTTTATGGGCTACATCAATGCAGATATCTTAAATGCATTTCATACACAATTTCTATCACCATGCATACAATTTCTTGGTGCTTGTTTATTGTAATTATTTTCCTGCAACTCATAATTAGCATGATCCCTGTGTTCTTCTATGATTTTTAAACTGGAAGGTCTAGTTCAAGTCATTAAAATACAGCTAAGGGAGAAGACATACACTAACACAACACTAAGACCCTTGGAGCTTCCTTCAGTGAACTTTCTATATTCTAAGTGTAGAGCACAGAACTGGTCTTTAAATCTGAAGTTAGCTTTGCAAATTCTTCTCCTTCAAAACTCATCAAGCACCTAGAGAAACATGTGCTTTGTATTCAGGCTTGATCCATATGTCATTGATGGCAAAAATCCAATGTTCTATGGAAATTTCCCGGTGCATATTATAAGCTGTTGTTTGCCATCTTGGCTAGCTAATCCTGCTTCATTTATTGGAGAGCCATTTCAGCCTCACTGTCAACAGCAGGGGAGAATCAGGTCACCTTTGCCTAGAATATTATGTAAAAGCTGTCAAATGTTCAGGATCACAGTCACATTAAATGTTCTGTAAGATTTCAGGCATATCAGTGTTAGTGAAGAAGATTTAATGTCAAGTTTGTCATCATCCTGCCTTAGATTTCTTCACTCTCCTGCTAAAATCTCATTATAGTATGACCAAGATTTTATTAGAGCCAGTTCTTTGTGTAAGAGGAACAGATGTTGGCAGGTTTATCTGGTTACTCTTATAAATGTTGAAACAAGCACATTTTAAAATGAAAAATGGTCTAATTTGTCTTATTAGCTTTCAGAATTAAATATGCACTCCCTTTATTTCCCAGCCATACAATTCCAGTATATCAACAGAGACTTTTCACATTGGGAGGACCAGCTTATGAAAATGCACAATAAATTTAATAAGAAAATTTTCATTATGGTTTCCATTATAAAAAGCAAAGCTCCCGAGCCTGACTACAACAGTTCATTTTGAAATGTATTTACTTTTAAGTTGCGAACATTTTATGATAGTATTAAGAGACAATTGATTCTTATTGTACATTACGAATGCAATGGGCAATAGCAGATGGATGGATATTGACAGCCTTCGAACATTTCAAACAAGTAAACTGTACTTCTGAAAGGTAATTCAAGGTTAGTACATCTAATTGATGACTAATGTGGAATTATTGCTGTAGCAAGCTTTCCATATTTCTTGAATCAGACTGAAGAGTTTTATCATCTTTTCAAAAGGAAATCAACTCGATGGTCAGATCAGATCAGATCAGTCGCTCAGTCGTGTCCGACTCTTTGCGACCCCATGAACCGCAGCACGCCAGGCCTCCCTGTCCATCACCAGCTCCCGGAGGTCACTCAGACTTGCATCCATCGAGTCAGTGATGCCATCCAGCCATCTCATCCTCTGTCGTCCCCTTCTCCTCCTGCCCTCAATCCCTCCCAGCATCAGAGTCTTCTCCAATGAGTCAACTCTTCGCATGAGGTGGCCAAAACACTGGAGTTTCAGCTTTAGCATCATTCCTTCTAAGACGGCTTCATGATGAATTCCACCCCACTCATTGCAAAATGCCATTGCCTTCTTTCTACCGGGAAGTCCAGCTCTCCAGTCCTTTCCTTGACCCACTCACTTCCCAGTTACCATTATCTAAGTTCAGTTCAGTTCAGTCGCTTCACTGTGTCTGACTCTTTGCGACCCCATGAACTGCAGCACACCAGGCTTCCCTGTCCACCAGAAACTCCCAGAGCTTGCTCAAACTCATGTCCATCGAGTCAATGATGTCATGCATCCATCTCATCCTCTGTTGTCCCCTTCTCCTCCTGCCTTCAGTCTTTCCCAGCATCAGGGCATTATCCAATTATCTACCTCCAAATAATTATTTGCATTTAGGGCACTGAATGCAATGATATTATAGGAAGTATCCAAGCTTTAATCCTGAGAGTTTTAGTTTATATAATGATCCTATTTATTAAATCCAAACTAGCAAAGGCATTTCATCAAGACTAGTATTCATCCTCTTCAGCCATTTCAGTAAATTTTAAGAAAGGAAAGTGAAGTTTAATATCAACTTTTAAATGTTAATACATTTAAATGTTAATCCTGAGAGTTTTAGAAGTCAGATCCTTCACAGAAATCCTATACATTTGCACTGTTCAGTCCAAGTTTTAATCTATAGAACAACATATGTGGAATCAAGTTTTACTTCCTTGATTACACCTTAGGTTTTTAATTTAAAAGTTTATTAAAAGAAAGTAGAAGTGTCAGTCCCTCAGTCCTATCTGACTCTTGGTGAAAGTGAAAGTGTTAGTCGCTCAGTCGTGTCTGACTCTTTGCAACCCCATGGACTGTAGCCCACCAGGCTCCTCTGTCCATGGAATTCTCCAGGCAAGATACCAGAGTCGGTTGCCATTCCCTTCTCCAGGGGATCTTCCGGATCCAGGGATCAAACCCAGGTCTCCCATATTGCAGGCAGATTCTTTACCATCTGAGCCCACCAGAGAAGCCCTCAAAGTTTATTAGCTATCTCAGTTATCAACTCTATGTGACAAGCTCAGACAGGAAACTTTGTCGGGTGCACGTGAAATGTGCACTTGGAGGAACTGGAGCACAGTTTACAGGCCCAGAGACATATGTCAAATGTTCAAAAGATCGACGTTAAGATCAAAAATATCTACAATTTATACAAATATAGAAATACCTTAAAATACAGTTAATTTTTTTTTCCTTTGAACTCTGATTCTTCATTTTAGAGGGAATTTGTCAAGGCATCTGGGATGCCTTTCTCCAGATGGCAGCAGAGCCCTAAGGGGCTGGCAGCTTGGCTAATAGGGAGAAGGAGAAATGATTCTGGAGCATGTTTCATGTCTCAGGCATCACAGGTCACAGTAGGGGCCAGGACTGGAGCAATTAGAGGGATGGGGCCAGGGAGAAGAGGAGGGATCAGGGTGTGGCCATAGAATTGATCTTTCAGTCATATTTTCTCCCTTTTCTGCTTAGTCCTTGTTCTTGGATGTACATTCTTTAACAAGCTAATTTACTGAAATGAGTACACTAAAAGAAGAAATTTGTTTTTTCATGCATTATTTTAAGTTTACAGATTGCACTTTATTATTCCATCAGCATTATAATATTATACAGAATCTGGAAGTTAGGCAAAGTTTGTCTTGCAGGGCAGCAATGGAGACACAGACATAGAGAACAGACTCATGGACACTGGGATAGGGGAGGAAGGAGAGAGTTGAGATATATGGAGAGAGTAATATGGAAACTTATATTATCATATGTAAAATAGATAGCCAATGGGAGTTCTCTGCATGATTCAGGGAACTCAAACAGGGGCTCTGTGACAATCTAGAGGGGTGGGATGGGGAGGGAAATGGGAGGGAGACACAAGAGAGAGGGGACATATGTATACATATGGCTGATTCATGCTGATGTTTGGCAAAAACCAACAAAATTCTGTAAAGCAGTTACAGAATTATCCTTCAACAAAAAATAAATTAAAAAAAAAAAAAAGTTTGTCTGGTTCCTGTTCTCCTGGGTCTGAGTTAGCTGACATCTGAGTTCTCTATCTGTTGGGTTAGAGAGAATGGAGGCAATACTGTGTAGTTATGAAAACATTATACTGTTAAGTCACTTCAGTCATGTCCAACTCTGTGCGACCCCATAGACGGCAGCCCATCAGGCTCCCCCGTCCCTGGGATTCTCCAGGCAAGAACACTGGAGTGGGTTGCCATTTCCTTCTCCAGTGCATGAGAGTGAAAAGTGAAAGTGAAGTTGCTCAGTTGTGTTCGACTTTTCGTGACCCCATGGACTGCAGCCTACCAGGCTCCTCCATCCATGGGATTTTCCAGGCAAGAGTACTGGAGTGGGGTGCCATCGCCTTCTCAATTATAACATTATAATAACATTATAGTTATAATATTATTAGTTATCACTAAATTAAGATACTTTAAATTATTTGAAAATTCAAATTTGTTACCTTTTTAAAGATACAACTCTCTCAAATCATTTTGTTGATATTTTACTGTAATTCTTTGTTTTTAATTCAGTAAAAATATATTGATGTCTAATCAATTAAAGAGACATTTATCCATCCCTTCCAACATAATTCTCTGCCTGACATAGAACTCTGGAGTCCAGAGCTTCCCCATTGCCTAGACTGGGAAATTTTATAGTCCTTTTTTACGGGGAGGAATGGAAGATTATTTAGGGAGTAAGAGAATCTTCAATTCTGCTTCCCCCGAACCCACAGGATATAGGTGAAGAAAACCATGATAATCTTGGTTGTGAAAATTAGTAAACCTAGCATGATGGCAAGTGGCTTATGAACAGTAGAGAGAAGATAATCTATCCAGTGAGTTACTCTTCATCAAAAGAACTTGTGTCTATAAATTATTTTTGATTTCCACAGTGTCTTCAGTTTCTCCTGGATTGATGACAGGTATAATAATACAAATAAGCCTGAACTCCCATAGGCGAGACACTGTGGGATTCTGGTTGGCTTGAGAGATGTGTGGGGTTTTTGAGAGAGTCTTTGTAGTCATTTTTCCACTGCTGGCCCTGGCTCTCCCGGGAGCTCTCAGGGCCACCCGCCCCCTGGACAGACAGTAGTAACCTTGCAAGGTCAACTTTGTGAAATTTGAAGGGAATAGTTTCCCTGGCAGTGCTGCTGGTTCCACGTGGCCATAAAAGGACCAAGATCAGAAGAAATTCCCTACATCCGAGCCCACTAAAGCACCCAGAAGAGAGAAATCAGAGCACTCAGAGCAGCAAAGAAATGCCTGCTTGATTGTAACACAGGGAGAGAGGCTTTTGTCAGTGGATTTTTTTCATGTGTTTTAGTGAGCCTTTGTATCATCTTTTCTCCTCTGGGCTTTCATTTTTCTTTTCTCAGGTTCACTGTTTCTCTTTCTCTCATCAACTTATTTTCTGGAACTTCCCCAGATGTGATGCTAGGAAACAACTGAATACCTTCTACCTCCTTCCCAGACAAGAATTAAAAGAGAAGGAGGGAGTATTCCCTGAGAAGGAGAAAGTAAGTTTCTCTCCAGCTTACCAGCTCCCTCCCATCCTTTATTATTTTTTTTTTTTTGCCTTGACTATTACAAAGCATTCAGAAGTTAAATTTTCATATTCTATATGTCATATTCAGAAATAGAAATCATGGAAGAGTTGGCACTTTATTCATCAGCTGCTCCCATGGAAATTTTTGTATCAGAACCTTCTCTATGCTTATCTGAAGTCAAGTAAAGCTACTACTACTCCTGCAATAATAGTAATAATAATAATAGTACTTGCTGACACGGCAACCCACTCCAATATTCTTGCCTGGAAAAATCACATGGATAGAAGAACCTGGTGGGCTACAGTCCAGGTAGTTACAAAAGAGTCGGATACAACTACAACTTAGTGACTAAACAAGAGCACCATATGCAAGAAACTGTTTTAAATGCTTTAACTTATTTAACTCTCACAACACTGTGAGGTATTATACATATTACTATTATACTTATCATACTTATTTCTGTTCTCAGGTCAAGAAAGCTGAGGCACAAAGAGGTTAAGTGACTTGTCCAAACAGAAACTGGCAGAGCCAGATATAACAAAAACAGTCTTCACTCTTAAGCACTGTGCTAAGATCTCACCTGTAAATTCTCATTTTTAAAACAAATCTGAAGTCCTTTAACCTAGAAGCCCTTGCCTTGAGCATCTGAAAACAGAAAATGATCTCAAGAAGAGATTCCCTGAGCTTTTATCATTAAAACGAAGGCGGCTAACATTATTCATAGACTACTAAATATAGGGTAACTAGACACCCCAGGTTGTTTAAGACAATCCAGATTTATATCTGCTATTTAAAGCCACTTTCAGGTTCAAAACTGGCCTGATTCCCACAAGAAGTCATATGGCTACCCTAAACTGAAACAAAAATTGCATTTGGAAGAACAAAAGTAAATTGCTATTGTGATCACCGAACTTATTTTTTTCTAGAAACAGAATCTTTTTTTACTTTGCCAAATTTCTAACTCTAAATTCTGGTTTGGAGCCAGACACTTCTCTTGTGTGGAATGGGTATATTCTTAAAAGAATGTTGGAATGGAGGGGATTGCCATGTTCTCTTGGGGAGAGGACTGTTTGATTTGTGCTGGTTTTGATGTAAGGAGGCTCACTGGAGGAATTGGAGTAGTTTTTGTTTGTTGTGTCTTCTTTCTTAAGGATGGGTTGTTGATTGAGGTGAAAGAAGTGCCTTGATGGCAAAGAATAGAGCCTGCTTCAGTCTGAACAAGGAAACTGATGCAAGAAAAGCAGCATAATACTTGAAATGCATGAGAGGAGGAGAAAGAAACTTGAAGCCCGTTGTGGTGATCTGGATTTAATATGAGAAACAGGAAGTTCAGGAGGAAATCTGTAGGCAGAGAAAGATTGAAATCGAAGGATCAAGTGGTCAGAAGTGTGCACATCTTCATGAATGTCTGTGTTGCTTTTTTGAAACTAACTAAATCATGTTACAGTCTTTGAATGCATTACTAAAACAAAACCTGGATTAAAAATTAAGCTGCAGAATTTGAGGAAAAATGGACATTGAAAGTATCCTCAAAACTGTAAATAATATGGGAAAGGGGTTGAAGTTCACTGAGAATTTTAGATGTTATTAAGCTTGGCATGGAGTGAGGATATCTCTGGAGTGATAAACTAATGAATTCATATTATTTTCTCACTTTTAGATTCCCTGTCTCTTTTGATTGAAGTAGTCATGTATAATGGGTTAAAGACTTCCAAGAGCTTGCTGCTGCTGCTGCTAAGTCGCTTCAGTCGTGTCCGACTCTGTGCAACCCCATAGACGGCAGCCCACCAGGCTCCCCCGTCCCTGGGATTCTCCAGGCAAGAACACTGGAGTGGGTTGCCATTTCCTTCTCCAGTGCATGAAAGTGGAAAGTGAAAGTGAAGTCGCTCAGTCATGTCTGACTCTTAGTGACCCCATGGACTGCAGCCTACCAGGCTCCTCCATCCATGGGATTTTCCAGGGAAAAGTACTGGGGTGGGGTGCCATTGCCTTCCCCTCCAAGAGCTTAGATAAGTATAAAAAAAGCACTCATTGATTATTTCAGGTAGACCTCACCTCCCTCTACAATCTTTTGTTGATCAGTTTCTTCTTCCCTCACCCACCCCCACTCAGGAAAAACAGATTGAAGACCACTATTTTAACCGAGTTTCCCTAAGTAACAGAGACGGGGCTAGGTGAAGTCACCAGCTTTATAGGGAAGTGAAATCTACCAAGGCTTCAAGAATGAGAGAAAAGAGAATGAATCCCAGAAAGATGAGAAGGAAATATCAGGTGCTATGTTCCTTTGCCTACAGACACCACTTCAGGTTTCCAGCCAGATGTTTGAAAACCTGTAACTCAGGCCAGTCCATCTGAAGGACTTTATCCACTGTGTTACCCTAGTGCTGTCTCCCATTGGTCTGTTTGCTGCCTGAAGTGTCCGCCTCCCCGTGTTTTTGGATTGTATTACTTGGCCCCTTTGGTAGTCACTGTCTGTGGTATTTCATCTAGTCCAGAACTGCCTGGAGATGCCAATGGCTCTGGGCACAGAGCTAAACTGCCTCAGGCACCGGTCTCTGGGAGCCCACAGGGAATCTGTGGCCTTGCTGCGAGCAGAGGTGGGCAACTGTCCAAGGTCATGTGACAGAGGAGTTGAGAGACTCTGAGGAAGCATTGGGATGCAGCACACGTTCTGCCTCCCCTGTAAAGTACCGCAGCACCTACAGCTCTGAGTGTGTGAGAGCAAGCATCTTGACTTTCTGTGCTTGCAGACCTGAGCGCACATCTTGCACATAAAGGCAGTTAATTAACGTTTGTAGAATAAAAGAATATCAGCTCGAAAACTCAAAATCCCAACCCCCAAATAAGATATCTAAATTCTTATGACATTTTATTGACCATAATCCAGACATCAGAAATTCACAGCTAAAAGAGTAGTCAGGGAGTCTGTATAAATCTTTTGATAAATTAAACTCATTAAACAAACAATAAAACCACTTCACTTTGGCTTCTAAAAACTCAAGCTACCTCTAAGTTATAGATTTTTAAACTGTGGATAGGGACTAAAATGAACATCTTTGATATTTGATGCTCAAACAAATCTGTTTCTTTTTTTCAATTTCACTACATTAGAGAATAATAACTAACAGTTATTTTTAAATAGATCCATTATTTGTAAATAATTTTCACACTGTTCCTTACAGAAAAACATTTAAAAAAAAAATAAACCAGGGTTAAATAGTTTGCCCAGCAGTACAAAGGTAGAGGCGGAGGAAGTTTCATGAAATGCTTGTTTTTCTGTATCTTTTTCTACAAAAGCACATGCCAACTAGCAGATGAAGAAGTACCCAACACGTTTTCATACCTCTGTTTCCTGACACCTGATATAAAGCCATAAATGCACTCTATTAAAAACAATTATGGGAAATAATAAATATAGAAAATGGTGCTAACAAAGCTGGAGTGAACTATTAAAGGAATTTGTTTAAAGGAAAACTACCATAGATAGATAAAGAAAGAAATAATGTAAGCCAGTACAGAGAGAAATACAGCTTCAAGCAATACGCACCACACAATGGATCTCAAAATAGAAGTCCATGGCTTCATCTTTGTAGTCTTTCTATATAAGTACAGAAGTCAAAATTATTTTTTATGTTTTTGAGGGGACAAATACTTGTATATGGTAAAATCACGGTAAAATGATAGGTGTGTTCAAGATAGAATCCTAGATTTGGAAAGAAAATACTTGCTTGTGGGGTCTGAAATGATACTATGACTAATAGATACTCATTTCATTTATCCATGTATCCAAAAACATGGGAAAAATGAATCATATGAAGATAGAAAAAGTAAAACAGAGGCAATTCTTTCTATTAACTAATGGAAAGTACAATCAGAAGCAGCCTTTGCTCATCAGCAGATAGTCTACATAGATAAGAGTTTTTTTTTATTAAATTTTATTTTGCTTATCTTTACAATATTGTATTGCTTTTGCCATACATCGAGATGGATCCGCCACAAGTATACACGTGCTCCCCAGCTTGAACCCTCCTCCCCCTCCCTCCCCATACCATCCCTCTTGGTTATCCCAGTGCACCAGCCCCAGGCATCCATTATCAGGCATCGTACCTGGTCTGGTGACTCGTTTCAGATATGATATTATACACATTTCAATGCTATACTCCCAAATCATCCCGCCCTCTCCCATTCCCAGAGTCCAAAAGTCTGTTCTATACATCAGTGTCTCTTTGCTGTCTCGAAAACAGGGTATGATAAGAGTTTTAAGAGAAAAAAGAAAAGGTTTTTAAGGACTCAGTTATAATTTATACAAGTGTTTGCCTTTTGTGTGTATACAGAAATGTGTATCCTTTTTCTGTTCTGAGCAGAACATCTTTATCCAGCACAGTAAGAAGGCATATGGTGCACTGACGGCCAGAAATATGTACACCAAGGTCATTATCAACTTCCATAGACCAGTTACTTTCTTCAACACATATGAATTCCCATGTCATCAGACATGAAAACTGAAGTGTTCAGGATCTCTGCTCATTTGTTTTCTTTCTTGTGTGGTCAAAAGAAAAAACAAACAAACAGACAAACATACCATTGTAGTATATGAAAGACCAAGAGGGAAAAATAATTCAAATTGAAATCTGGTCCACATCGACTTAAAGTTTACTAATCATAGAAGATTCAGATAGAACACCCACTTGCAAGTCAATGAATTTCAAATTTGGGCAAAGTTTTTTCAAGTTTTAGATGATTAGCATGTAGTCACAGTGACACTTTGTGTTCACTGTTAGGGAATGCAGCCTAGGAAAGTGCTGGATGAATGGATACCAAAGGCATCACATGTGAACATTGCTGCACAGTCCATCTTTGGGAGATTACAGGAGAAAATGAGAAACAACGCAAGTCGAAATGAAACAAGTCAACATGAGACCTGGGAGCTCAGTCTGACCAGAATAATACGAATATGGCACGTGATTAACACAGAGAGTGTCTCCAAAATCAGTAATATTCTTCATACTGTTTACTAGAGTGGGCTCTTTCTGCTTTTTAAGTTGACCGACCTAAAAACCTCTGTATCTCGAGTACCTATTCTATATCATTTATTTACTGATGTTACTGCAGGTTATTTCAATTGTTTATTGAAATCTCAGTGGGTAGTGGGATTTATGCTTTGAAATAAAGTCACACTGAAACTTACTTTGTATTCAAAACTGTGTTTTTTTCTCTTGAAGTGATACAATTCTGCTTATATCTGATGAAGTAAATAGTAATAAATTTCAATGGCTGCTAGCACAAGTGACAAGATTTTCAATCTATAGATATCCAAATGTATAATTGCACACCATCTAGATAAAGATATTTAATTTTTTGGGGGGTGAAAAGAATGTTTTTTTCTTTAACACTGCAGTTTTCTTTATAAGGATTGTTGTAATGTAAATTTAGAGGGAAAAAACACATTTTTTAAGCCAACAAATAAAAGTTGAATTTTCTAGAATATTTATAATGTAGTTTGAAAGAACATTTCAAAATCTTTCAATGATTAAATAAATCATGAAACTAGATTTTAATGCAAGGCATTAATTAGTATACCTAGACATCAGAACTAATCTGTGCTGGAAAAGAGTACATCAATTATTTGAGCTGAAAGGCCTAAAGCCAAAGGACCAGTTGGGTATCAAAAGCATCACTCCCAAGTGCCTGATATGATATTGTCTAAACAACAGACTGGTTCCAAATAGGAAAAGGAGTACGTCAAGGCTGTATATTGTCACCCTGCTTATTTAACTTATATGCAGAGTACATCATGAGAAATGCTGGACTGGAAGAAGCACAAGCTGGAATCAAGATTGCTGGGAGAAATATCAATCACCTCAGATATGCAGATGACACCACCCTTATGGCAGAAAGTGAAGAGGAACTAAAAAGCCTCTTGATGAAAGTGAAAGTGGAGAGTGAAAAAGTTGGCTTAAAGCTCAACATTCAGAAAACGAAGATCATGGCATATGATCCCATCACTTCATGGGAAATAGATGGGGAAACAGTGGAAACAGTGTCCAACTTTATTTCTGGGGGCTTCAAAATCACTGCAGATGGTGACTGCAGCCATGAAATTAAAAGACGCATACTCCTTGGAAGAAAAGTTATGACCAACCTAGATAGCATATTCAAAAGCAGAGACATTACTTTGCCAACAAGGTCCATCTAGTCAAGGCTATGGTTTTTCCAGTGGTCATGTATGAATGTGAGAGTTGGACTATGAAGAAAGCTGAGTGCTGAAGAATTGATGCTTTTGAACTGTGGTGTTGGAGAAGACTCTTGAGAGTCCCTTGGACTGCAAGGAGATCCAACCAGTCCATTCCAAAGGAGATCAGTCCTGGGTGTTCTTTGGAAGGAATGATGCTAAAGCTGAAACTCCAGTACTTTGGCCACCTCATGCGAAGAGTTGACTCATTGGAAAAGACCGTGATGCTGGAAGGGATTGGGGGCAGGAGGAGAAGGGGACGACAGAGGATGAGATGGCTGGATGGCATCACCGACTTGATGGACGTGAGTTTGAGTGAACTCTGGGAATTGTTGATGGACAGGGAGGCCTGGCCTGTTGTAGTCCATGGGATCACAGAGTTGGACATGACTGAGTGACTGAACTGAACTGAAATACAATTTGGAAACAGCTGGGAAATAAGAACTATTTAAATAGCTCACTAGGGATACTTGCGGAGAAGGCGATGGCACCCCACTCCAGTACTCTTGCCTGGAAAATCCCATGGACGGAGGAGTCTTGTAGGCTGCAGTCCATGGGGTCGCGAAGAGTTGGACACAACTGAGTGACTTCACTTTCACTTTTCACTTTCATACATTGGAGAAGGAAATGGCAACCCTCTCCAGTGTTCTTTCCTGGAGAATCCCAGGGACGGGGGATCCTGATGGGCTGCCGTCTCTGGGGTCGCACAGAGTCGGACACGACTGAAGCGATTTAGCAGCAGCAGCAGGGATACTTGGTAACTCTGATAGAAACTTTTAACAATTCAGATGATATATGTATTAATATATATATATGTACTTGTACATATGTATGTATATACATATAGACATGTATACACATGTATATATGTATATACATATACATGAAGACAGTATTTGTATAAAAATAGATTTAAATTAATTTAAATTCTTGTAGGTTAAAGTCAGTTGTGGAGTTAAGTAGAAAAAATATATTAGAGACAAAGTAGAGAGAGTTCTGGAGCGTGAAAAATATGCAGATTGACCATATCATATTGTTAAAATTATTAGTTGACTTCTTTACTTTCTCCCTTAGCTTACCTCTAGATAATGTTTTTAATAGTGATTTAAGACTTCCCTGGTGGTTCGATGGTTAAGAGTCCACCTGCCAGTGCAGGGGACATGAGTTTAATCCCTTGTCCAGGAAGATCCCACATGCCGTGGGACAGCTAAGCCTGCAAGGTGCAACTATGGAGCCCCCACGCCCTGGAGTCATGCTCTGCAACAAGAGAAGCCACCACCAGGAGAAACCCTCACTGCAACTAGGGAGCAGTCCCCACTTGCTGCAAATAGAGAAAGCCACGGCATGGCAACCCATCCCAGTATTCTTGCCTGGAGAATCCCCAGGGACAAAGGAGCCTGGCGGGCTACAGTTCATGAGGTCACAAAGAGTTGGACATGACTGAGCAACTAAGCAGCACTTGCAGGAACAAAGATCCAGTGCAGCCCAAAATTAATTAATTAAAATTGCAATTGAAGCTCAGATTATTTAGACAACTTGCCCCAAAGCTGGCAACTAGTAAGAGGCAGAGCAAGGTCTCGAACCCAGAGCTTATTGGCATATTCTTTTCTAGGACTTTGCTAGCATACTTTCTAATTTACTCACATTTACATCTAAGAAGTTGTGAATTGATAACTTATAAATTAAATCTCTCCTCAATGGTGAATTTGCTTGAATTTGGAAGAATTCTTGAATTATTTCATCTCCAACGTTAAATATTTACAGATTCACTGCAGTTTCCCAAAAAGAGAGATTATTTCTTCTTATACGAATGTATTCCTATGCAGCAAATAAGTACCACATTACAGAACAAAAGATAATGAAACTGTGGGTTAAAAAACGCTATTCCTAAAACTACAGTTATGTCTTCTTAAACTCAGCAACCTACAACTTCATATTAATAAGTGAGAAGTTAGAAGATTCTATCACTGGTTCACCTGCCATGTTTTGAGGATAAAAGAGATTCTATCAACAATTATATCAGAACAACTGGAGTACATGGGGACAGTTACCAAACTGATCATGCTACTTGTGAGAGCAACTCTACTGATGAAAATTCGTTCTGCATTTACGTCATTGCACGCAATCCACTTATATTTGCTTGTATTTTAGGAACGAGTTAGAATTGTGGAAGAATCAAAATAGTTTTAAATTTTGTAAGCAAGGCAAAACAGAAATGGTCAAGCATATGACAAAAAATATAAGACACTCCAGTCTTGTAAAATAAGAGAAAGAGGTGAAAATGAAAAAGACAGTTTTGTTTTAAAGTATTATTGTTGGTAGGTGAAGGAAGGAAGTGCTAAATAAATATAATTCTAGTAAAACAAAAGCTATTATTACTGTTTTTCTATTGAATACTTACCATGTACTAGAAACTGTTATGTTCTTCACAAATAATATCTCATGCAATTATCATAAATAAATATACAAGAAAGCTATATTACCCATAATTTACATAAAAGGAAACTGAGGCTTAGAGGGATTAAGTAATTTACTAATAGCAACTTGGAAATGGCACAACTGAGATTTGAAACTAGGTCATTTTTTTCTCTAAAGCCCAAGCTTTCAATAAAATGTCCAAGGAAAAAAGTCTTGGTATCTTAAGTGACAGCTGAGTAATGTACTCAAATGAATTACTCTTAATGTTATTAGTGTGATAGCTGATCTATAATCAAAAGCAGGTGATGATGTTTAGTAGTAAGATCATTAAATGAGGATTCAGAAAAACCTGCCTCTGCTCCTTAGGCTATTTGTATGGAGTTAGGCAAGTCCCTGGCACTTTCAGCTTCAGCTTCCTTACCCATAAAATTAGTTAATCTACTCAGTACACATTTACTGAGCTCATTTTCAATGCAAGGTCCCATTTCTAAAGTTGTGTGAAACCCAGAAATGAATGAAATATGACTCCAAGTCTGTATTATAATTGCATTTGGAATAGTTGTGACTTTTGCATAATTATTTGTGGAGTTTTGATGGATGAAATAACATTTTTTTAAAAATCTGCAAATCCTGTAAATCAAATCTTAACCCACAATGCACAGCATTTCTTGACTGCTTAAAATCCGTCATACTACCTAATTAAATCATTATAAATATACTGTGAAATAGGTATTCTTAGTTCTATTTTGTACAATAAATGAGGAAACCAAAGCTCAGAGATTAAATTATTTTCTCAATTTAGCATAACTTGAAAGTAAGATCAAGGATCGAATTAGGTCTATCTTAATCCCAAATCAATGCTTTCCATTTACTCATTTATTTATTGAACTAACATTTATTGAGTACAGACAATGTGCCAGGCATTGTGCTAAATGCTCATAAAAGAGAAAAAAATCTCTGCCAAGATGAAATTTATAGTCCATTGGAGAAATCATGCATTCAAAAATATACATAAGAAGTATAACAGTATAATTTGTTAAAATTTTGCAAAGGAAAATTACAGGATGCTTTGAGAAAGAATAAGAGGGAAAATAAATTAGATTGATTTGTTAAGAAATGAACCACAAGGAAGAGTTTAAACTCTGGGATAATCTAAATTTCAGTGCTGGCCTCATTTTAGCTTTTTAACAGTGCCAATTAATTTAAGCAAAATCCTGTATACTATGATCAATTCAATAACAATAGGCCAGTGATAAGGTCTAGTAAATGCAGTGATGTTTATATTAGCATATACTTTCCTATCTGCTCAGTGACAGCCAACAAAATTGATATGCGGAAGTGCGTTCAGTAATACGGGTGTATGTATGGAGAGGGGAGGAAAGAGGAAAGAAAGAGGGCATAATTCGAGGTAGTCAATGCATTGGTTAACATTCTCTGCTCTCTTCCCTTTCCAAGCAAGAAATTGCTATCTTCACCTTGTGTTATGAATTCTTATTTTCCTAATGTGGGATTTAGTTTTCTCCTTTTTCCCATCATCATTGCAAATCTGCTTGCCTCATAGCAGGGTTCTGAGGGTTAATCATTTATTCAGTATCTGGTAAAGTACTTTGGGCATCTCAGAAGCAAACAGAAGAAATATCTTATAAGGTAGAGAATAAATAATACAACAATAACAAGGCAGTGAATTGTAGTTGGTGTGCATCTCTTATCTCAAGTCTTGCCTGGACCCTACCAGTTATGTCTCCGTAGGTGGGCAGGGTGAATTACTGAGGTAAAACACACATATTATTCCTGGCCCAAAGAGTACATCCAATGGATAACAGGAGAAGTTCTCCTAAGAGTTGAATTGAAGAGGGGAAGATAGAAAAGCAAGATAATCCAAAAAGTGGATTCTTAACTTTTTTATTCAAGAAAATCTTTCTAGAACTTTCTTAGGACTGTGCAGGGTATTGTGGACTCTATTTCTTTTTTTTTTTTTATGAGTTCTGAACCTCCACCTCAGTTTACTTTTGGGTAAACACTAGTGACCTACGGAATGCATTTAAAAAATGTAAAGTGTAAGCACTTTTCTCTCCAGTGGATTTATAATGGTAATCTCCAAAGACAGAGCCATACACTAGAAAAACATCCACAGTCGGTGCCAAGCAATACAAAGCAACCTGTTCTCTTCTCTATCATGTAATCATGAATATTGCTACCTCTACTCTTCCCTCATCTGGAAGTAGGAAATCTTGTGACATGAGCACATAACTGTACAAAATGGATGAATCACCCATGGAACCCAATCAGACATGACCTATAGAGGATGAGACGGTTGGATGGCATCACTGACTCAAGACATGAGTTTGAGTGAACTCCGGGAGTTGGTGATGGACAAGGAAGCCTGTCGTGCTGCAATCTATGGGGTCACAAAGAGTCGGACACGACTGAGTGACTGAACTGAACTGACTGGCACTTTAGAGGGCTTCCCTAGTAGCTCAGATGGTAAAGAATCTGCCTGCCAATACAGGAGACCTGGGTTCAGTCCCTGAGTTGGGAAGATCTCCTGGAGAAGGGAATGGCAACCCATTCCAGTATTCTGGCCTGGAGAATTCCATGGACAAAGGAGTCTGGCAGGCTATAGTCCATAGGGTTGCAGAGTCAGACAGGACTGAGCAACTAACACTTTCACTTTCACAGGAGCTTGGAAGCCTTTTCTTCACTCACAGCTCTGTTTTCTGATTCCATCCAGATTCCACAGAACTAAATCCTGTGGCTAGGTCCATTCACAGCAGTCAAACAGGTCCAAACCCAGAGTCATGAATGACCACCCTTCTGGAGCATAAGCCTCTGTTAAGCTGCCAGCACTCAGGGAAGATCATTCACACTCTTGGAGGAACTAAAGTCAGTTTGCTTGCTTCCTTCCTTCTGGGAAAGTGAAAGTTTTAGTCACTCAGTGGTGTTCAATTCTTTGTGACCCCATGGAATATAGCCCATCAGGTTCCTCTTTCCACAGAATTCTCCAGGCAAGAATACTGAGTGGGTAGCTATTCCCTTCTCCAGGGGATCTTTCTGACTCAGGGACCAAACTCAGGTCTCCAGCATTGAATGCAGATTCTTTATCATCTGAGCCACAGGGAAGCCATAGGGATTCTGTTGGAAGAAAGAGAGAGGAGGAAGAGGTAAGTGTTGGACCAGAGGCAATTTGAAAGGCCAATATAGAAGTCTAGTTCTCTTGAGTCTCTACTGACATAACTATATCCTCACCTACTTCTGAGAAAGAATTAGAGTCTGATCCAAAAGCAGCACAATTATAGGAACTGTCTAGGCAGGGGAGAAGTTGTACTTTAAGTTTTGGAGAGGGCAGCTAAAGCCTCCAGTGGCAATGTTGGTAGGGCCTGAAATTGGGCCGATGACCAGCACTGACCATGCCTGGTAACCTAGAGCCCGAATGGGAGGGCTTGGCTCAAAGGTCCTTCCTTCTCCACCTCCAAATATATAAAAGGCACTCTGCTTCTTTGGTAAGGGATTTTTTTCCCCAACATTTTTATTCAACTCTTGCCACATATCTTAGCATGTCCATCTAGCATCCTGATCTGCAGAACAAGAGTTGAGGCTAGTGGCCTAGTGTCTGGGGGGTCGGCGGGTGGGGGTGAGGGTGGGGGAGCAGCAAAAATCGTGAGCCATCCTCTGAGATCCTGGACCCTGAACCTTCTGTGCTCAGAAGCAAGCCAGCTTTCACCATATTCTACTGTCTGGTAACCTGATTTCTCAGGGGCAGGCTCTGGGGAACGGGGTGGTAGCAACATTCTGAGGAGGATTTCTTTTTCTTTTTTTGTAATTAATTAAAAAAATTTTTAACTGGAGGGTAATTTTTTTTACCCTATGGTAAAGGTAAAAAAGCTATGGTTTTTCCAGTAGTCATGTATGGATGTGAGAGTTGGACTATGAAGAAAGCTGAGGACTGAAGAATTGATGCTTTTGAACTGTGGTATTGGAGAGACTCTTGAGAGTCCCTTGGACTGCAAGAAGATCCAACCAGTCCACCCTAAAGGAAATCAGTCCTGAATATTCATTGGAGGGACTGATGCTGAAGCTGAAACTCCAATACTTTGGCCACCTGATGTGAAGAACTGACATTTGAAAAGACCCTGATGCTGGGAAAGATTGAAGGCAGGAGGAGAAGGGGACAACAAAGGATGAGATCGTTGGATGGCATCACTGACTCCATGAACATGAGTTTGAGTAAATTCCGGGAGTTGGTGATGGACAGGGATGCCTGGTGTGCTGCAGTCCATGTGGTTGCAAAGAGTTAGACATGACTAAGAGACTGAACTGAATTGCTTTACAAAGTTGTATTGGTTTCTGTCATATAGCAACATATGTGCATACTTATTCACTCAGTCATGTCTGACTCTTTGCAACCTCATGAACTGTAGCCAGCCAAGCTTCTCTGTCCATTGGATTCTTCAGGCAAGAATACTAGAGTGGGTTGCCATGTCCTTCTCCAGAGGATCTTCCCAACCCAGGGATTAAACCTGGGTATCCTGTATTGCAGGCAGATATCTTTACTAGCTGAGCCACAAGGGAAGCCCTACAACAACATGAAACTGAAAGTGAAGTCGCTCAGTCGTGTCCAACTCTGCGACCCCATGGACTGTAGTCTGTCAGGCTCCTCCATCTATGGGATTTTCCAGGCAATAGTACTAGAGTGGGTTACCATTTCCTTCTCCAGGGGATCTTCCCAACCCAGGGATCGAACCCGGGTCTCCCTCATTGTAGACAGATGCTTTACCATCTGAGCCACCAAGGAAGCCATAAATATATATACATCTCCTCCCTCTTGAGCTTCCCTCTCTCCTCCTAAATCCTACCCCTCTAAATCATCACATCCCTGTGCTAGGCTCCCTGTTATATAGTAGCTTCCCACTAGCTAGCTATTTTACAAACGATAGTGTATGTAAGTCAATGCTATTTTCTCAATTCATCCTACCCTCTCCATCCCCTGCTGTGTCCACAACTGAGGAGGATTCCTTATGCTGCCAGCCCTTGGGTAGGGATGTTCCTGAAAGGAGAATCAGCTGGGGTGAGGACAGCAGAGTACAGTTCCACTGGAGGGCAGAGCTGAGGATACATGTTAAGGCCAGGCTCCTGGAAAGATTTGGGAGCAGAGATGGGAATGAAAGTAAACCTTGCTCCTCGGTGTGCCTGGGAAGGTGACATTGTACATCCCCTGGGCACAGAGAGGAGAGGAACATCTCATCAGGCTAATTCCTACAAAAAGTTGACTGTCATTGGCCTCTTATCCTCTTGAGCCCCCTAATGAGAGGTAGCACATGAACCTGTGACCATGGGCCTCTGGGATCCACCATGAGTCCTTTGTAACAGCAGCATGCTTCTGGCTTATCCCTTTGGGGCCAGAGTGAGCGCTGCAAGAGACCTGGCCCAGGCCTAGAGGTCTAGCTGCTCCTTTATCCATCACCTCCCACTTTTCTCAAGCCTACTTCTCTCCATGTGTTCTAGCCATCCATAAAATCATTGAAGCGGATTCTCTTCCATGACACAAAATTATTAATGTTGCTCTTCCCAATTCAGCAGCTTGCTGTTCAATAAGTTAAGTATTTGTGGAAGGGGGGTGGGTTGTAACATTCGTCAGTTGAAGAAATCAATCATCCAAATATCAGCAGGCCTCACATCCTCTTAATAGTCTCATGTTCAATATTTTCTTACTCCAGAAAAACTTTCATTTCCTTCAGTGAGAAATCTCCCGGTATAAGGAATATAGATCCCATGCCTAAGGCAAGGCCTACATGATTCTAAAAACTAAATAGTTTGTAGTTGTATGAAATAGCCTATTTAATTCCCAATATTGAAAAATATTGGTTTTTAGTAGTACCTTTAACCTTTTATCATCAACCATCCTTGCTTATTTATTCATTTAATCACTTAAAGCCATGGATCAGTGGGGACCCAATTATAATATTTCAGTGCAATTAATACCTGACTTTTTCAGTCATGTGGATCACAGCAACATACTGGAAATGGAGTGTCCATGAAAATCAGGTCAAAGCTTCACGAACGTATAAAAAGAAAGGACTTATTTCTTTATTCTGGACATTTCCTCATTTAGTGACTGAGGTAGGTAAATCGAGTTGTACAAAGTTTCAGCATAATTCTGATGATATTGACCCCATTTGACTATCATTTTCTATTTCCTGTTTGAGCAACTTGTAAAGAATGAATAGACCTGGAATGAGTCCCTGGTATTTGCATGTCATTTTAGAATTGGCATAGTGCTTTCATAGATTTAATCTTTGGGGATCCTCAGAGCAACCCTCTTAGGTAGATAGAACATCTAAGTAAAACAATTATAACCATTCCCATTTTGCAGCTAATGACACAGACCCAGAGAGGAAAGGACAGGCAGACCCAACAAAAGACAGGTGTTTCCTTCCCAAAGTATTGTGAGCATATTTCAAATGACTCTTTTTTTCTTCTTCTTTTTGTCAGTGGTTAATGAACACCATATGAAACAAAGCTTATTTTGGCCATTATTAAACACAATAACTTTTTAAGGACTCCGACTTCTTCCAATCCTAGCTTTGACCCCATCCAGCCCTGCCCTCTCCCCATCCTGATCCCTCTTCCCTCCAAGTCACCAGATCCTAATCACTTAGTACTTCACTTGCTGTCACACATTCCCTAGTGAAGCATCAACATCCCAACCACCGATTTCAAAATAACTTTAAAAAACAATGATCAAAAGTAGATTTTTCTACCGAAACTAATAGGTATTCCTGGGCAATTCCTTCCATATTTTTGCAGAGCGTAGGCTGTTCATAAATAATGTCAGAAGTGGGCCTTCGCTCCTTTGGTAAGATGGTCATTTAATGTAAGTAAATCCACATTAAATATTGAAGATCAGAAAAAAGCAGCCTCTTCAAAAGAGGTCACATTTAAGTGAAAAAAAAAAAATACGACACCATGTGTGGGAAGAAGACCAGCCCGGTGCTGGGTGGCACAGAGTTAATGGCTCATAGAGAGCATATACATGTTTTTTAAAGATGTTTTATTGCTTACAAAAGGAAGTAGTCTTGAGAGACTGGATACATAAACTGGCTCCAGCCAGCTGCGGCTGTCGGACTAGGAAGGATCCTGTTCAATTAGTGTTGTAAAATAAAATACTTTGTAAAGGAAATAAACACAATGCGAGCTAAGATTCATGCTTTCAAATATACACAAGGTTTGAATTTTTAATTAGGGCTGCTAATTACAGTCATCAGAAAGCAGAACAGAATAGATTTTACCTTACATTTAGCAGACAAGCCTTCAACCCCAGTGTATTTTTCAATTTCATTAATATTTTATGAAAATGGCCCTTGCAGCTTCAGCCTATTCTAGTCTCCTACAAAACTGCCCCACATTATGGATGCCAATGCCTTTAAGCCATGTGCATTAGTGTGATGACAAAATGCAAAACAGCATCTTGTCAACTATCGCATCAATTGATTCTATTAGATAGTGTAAAAACAGTTGGGTGTGAGTTATCATCTCAGTGACACTAATGATGAAGCAAGACACTGGCTGAGAGCAGCCATTAGCTATAAGCCAGAAATTAATGATTCTAATATTTTTGAACAAATTAACCTTAATGAACTGGTCTTGCAAATACTGTATTATCTTCAGATAAGTCAGTGAGTGGAACAATGCTGTGACATGTACACATAGTAAACTTATATGAATAAGGATATTAAATAAACACAAACCCTATATGTCCATGTTTTAACAGGTTTACCAATTTCTCATGCCTGTTTGTGTCTCAGACACAACATAGATCCAACTAGTCACTCCACTGATTCTAGTGAAATTGCTAGTGATTGAGTATTTTATAAAATTGCCTGTAACTTAGTGGAAGCATAAATAAAATATTCCCCCAAAGTTATAGGATAACTGATTGTCAGAAAATTAAATTTTATATTTAATATGCAAACGACTTCCCTAAATGTAAAGCTTGTAAAATAATTATTTCTTATGTTATTCTGAAGAATATCACCCTTTTTCATTACTTGTTCATCTGTTTTGTTAGGTCTGGAGTTTTGTAAAATGGGTTTTCCTAAAATAAGTCATACCTACGGTACTCTTTGAAATGAAGCATGCATTTCTCCTCTGGAAAGGAAAAGTTCATTACGGTGATCCCAAACTAGACATTGATGGGATGACTTTGAAACATAAAGAGTAAGACAGGAGCACTTTCGTTAACAATTCCTGCATAATAGCAAAGTATTGTATGGTGGAATTTTGACTCATTCTTGTGTTCCCTGTAATTATTAGTGTGCCGAAGTTAATAGCAATCAGTTAGTGGTAGTACATTTGACAGACAAATGAAATACACCACCCCCCTGCCCGAGATAGCTCACTGCCAGATTAAACTGCAGCTCAAAAAAAAAAAAAAATTAATGATATTATAACGGTTTTGCTTAGTTTCTTGTATGTTTCTTCTACACAATGCAACTTCAGTTTTCGCTCTTCACCCAGAAAGCTGCACTCAAGTGATCACAATTTTCATCACAGAGGATCTTTATTTTTACTTAAAAGTGTTTAGTGCCTACTCAAATCTGTGGTCCAAAATCCTGGAAACCCATTCACAAATCCCATACAAAACTCAGATGGCTAATTTAAAGAAGAGGAAACAAAGGAAAGGCACTTGCCAACAACAGTTTGTTGGCTTAACTTTGACTTGCTTTCCTGGGAAGGAAGAAAACAGAATTTTCAATGTGAACTGTCAGCCCCAGTTATGACAGAAGCTCACTAGTGAGAGATCCAGAGTCTCCTTTCCATTGGCAGTGAAGCACAGAAACCCTCCAAACAGAATTCTTTCAAGCTTCCTCTACAACTCCACTTAAATAATTTACTTTTTATTTTTTCTCAGACTATTCTTTTTAAAGTTGGCTGACATGTGCATTGACAAGCATGCTTTACTGCATAAGATGACTTGTGTATTTGGAAAGGGAAAAAGAAAAAAGTCACAAAAATCCCTCCAACTCTGAGAGTAAGAGAACTACTGTATTTACTTTGGGGAAAAACAGTTAGTCTGAACTCTGTCTTCAGCTAAGGGGCACTAAATAGAAACTAATATAAATATTAGTAAATTAGCTGCTCTGGGGGAAGGTGGTTTACTAACTTAAAAACCAAACCTGTGACTGTGTGCCTAATCCAGCAAACCTAACTGGGCAAAGAGCTATTAGCTCCAGGCAGAGAGACCTTAAATCTGTTCATTAGAACATAATACATTGTCATTTAATCCAGGAAAGCATAATTCTAAAGTTCATCCTTTTAAATTTCTGACAGTTACTGGAGAGTGTAGTAGATGAATAAAATGATGTGGAAAATAATGGCGTAAGTGGAGCTGTTGATATTCTAAATCCTTGTTTTCACACTTCAGTATTTATGATAATGCTCAGTGACTGAAATAGAGGCTGGAGAGAAACTAACACAAAAGGTGGAAGGACAATAGGCTATTTAGGTCACTCGTGTATATTTGGATTATATAATGGAATGAGTGACCTGGGCTTGCTGAATATTTTTACAGTGATAAAATACAAAAGACTCTTTCCTGCAAATCTTACTGCAAAAGAATTCGGAAAACTATTCAGAAAACTCAATCTTTTTGCTTTTGTTTTTTACTAATCTAGAAAACATTCCTCTCTGAACAGATAATTGTATGTTTTCTGAATGGTAATGAAATAGTCTTTCTATAAAAGATCATTTCTCCCCCTCTACCCCTGAAAAAAGTTTTATGTAATACTTTTTGAATGGTTGACAGAACTTTAGCTGGTGTGGAATTTTGTATTATATAAAACATACTTTATAAGATAACATATTATTATAGATGTCTTTATATTGCTTTTTCATAAAATCTTCCTCTGTTATAAGTCTTTCAACTTTTACTGTCAGGGCAGGAGGAACGTGGCAGAGGACATTGCTTGGCTATAGTTGTATTACATTAACCACTTCTGTCTACACGTTCTTCACCATTGGGTGGGAAAATGGAACACAATGGTTTATTCACTACAAGACCTGAAATTATATTCAGACCAAAGCAATAAGCAGCAGAGTTGTTGTAGAATAAATTGCTCTAAAATGTACTTTCAACTTGCAATGGAAAATGTTCCTAGAATTATTTTGAAGTTATAATAAATAATGAGCTTATACAAGCCCATTTTTTCATAAAGACCTATGAAGTAGTCTGTAAGTGACATACTCTCAATTTTATAGTTAATACTTTGAATCTAGATGCAAATAGTTGCTGAAAACTTTTTTCAAGTAGCTGATACTCCAAATGATAAAAGGTACTGTCAAAGTTAGGTGATTCAAAATTTAACATATACTGATCCTCATCATTCCATCCACCAATTAATGTACAATTTAAAAAATCTTAAATAGTTTATAATCTCGGTCTGTGCAATAAACTCAAAGTGATTACTTTTCTATTTTGATAGTCTTCATCCAGTCATTCACTTGTCCCTTCTGTCATATATTCTCATCAAAGGCATGAGCTGAGCATCCGTAGTCATGCTCTCCCATATCCACATGTGTCCCTCTAGCACCTAAGGTGTGATTAGTCTCAGGTGAAGTGTGCTATTTCCCCCCATGGCTCAGCAGGTAAAGAATCCGCCTCCAAAGCAGGATATGCAAGAGACATGGGTTCAGTCCCTGGGTCAGGAAGACTCCTGGAGGAGGAAATGGCAACCCACTCCAGTTTTCTTGCCTGAAAAATCCCAAGGACAAAGGAGCCTGATGGGCTACAGTTCATGAGGTCCCAAAAGAGTCAGATGCGACTGAGCACTCACATGTCATGGCTGGAAAACAAGCACTTTACACTGATTATCTGTTGAAATGATCATACTTTGGATCTACTGTGTTAAGAAAAATAAACTATTAAACTAATTCCTTTTTTATACATGACTACTAGGAAATTTAAGGTATCTATGGGTCTTACATGCTAACCTACAGGTCACAGTAAGTACTATGGTAGGTTTTGGAGAGTCTAAGATGAAAACTAGAGTGATCTGGTCTTTGAATAACTTAGTTTAGTGCTGAGGAGAAAAATCTGGAGTACTACTTCCAACCGTAGTATTATTTTCCTGTGGCTTGACATTCAAAGCAAATGCTTTTTTTTATTGTTGTCTTTGTTGAATCAATTTTCCTAATATGTGAAAGTCATTTGATACTTGAAATCTACAAGACTCCCTGTTTTGTCAGGACAGAGTTTGGATAACTTGGATGCTAAGTCAAGGTGGCCTGTGGTGCTAACCTCTTCTGGAGACCTTGTCACTACTGAGGACCTCAGACTCCTGGAGAGGCATCGGTAGCTGGTTGCTCAGCAATGGTTGCCTTTAAAATCGACATTTAACATCCCTACTCTGCTTCCCAGTCAGTGTCAAGGCTGCTCAGGAACAGGGGTACACTCAGTTGTCTGGGAATAGAGTTATTCTCTGTGTGAGCCTAATTGGCCTGCACAGGGCGGGTAGCAGTAACTTTGGGCTCATTAGCACAATACTTCTACTATTATTGATCTGGCTCAAATTGCTAATAGTGAGTACTCTCTCCTTAAAAAAGACACACCCTGTGGAGAGCTCTCACTTTGTAAAAACAGAAATACCTTGCTAATGATAGATCATGATATCACTGGACCACGCTATTTATTTTCTGGAAACCTGAACTAGGTAATTTAGCTCACCAAGAAACAACTTTATTTCAGCCATAGTCACATGCTCTTTTTGTGCCCACCATAAACTATTTCAGTTATTATTAGCAGTTTCTTTTTTTCATATGTTCCTCAGAATAGTTTAAAATTAATTAATGTATATTTGCACCTATATAAAACTCAATTTCAAAGAGGGGTAAAGAAAGTTTTGACATTTCTACAAAGGCATTGTCTTTATAACAACTCCAAAATGTTTTGCCTGTGGGAAAGAAGGTGGAGTTGGTACTTGGCAGTCACTAAGTCCAGTGCAGTCTTGTTACGATAGTCAAATCCGTTTGCTCAGTGTATTACCCTCTTGTCTCCTCTCCCTAGCCAACTACTTGATTGGCTAATGATTGGGATTGACTGCCAAGTGTGACAAAGGCCACACAGCCATCTCCTTGTGATGGGAATCGATGGCCCTGTAAATACAGCCCTTCACCTTCGATCCCTTTAAACACCCAATGATTAACCTAAAGTATCTCAGATTTGCTTCTATTTTCATTTATTCCCCCTTTTACCATTGACATAAGGCCCCCACAAACAAGAGTACTTAGTGCTTTTCCTGTTTAGGTGGTCAACTTAAATGTTATTTCTGTAAATTTTGATTGAGAATGCTAATATTATCTTTTACTAAAACGTATACTTGGCTCCACAGTATAGAGTCAATTGTGTCATATTTCTGACATATAACCAACGTAATATGATTAGATTTCCACAGATATACTTACTAAGAATCATTGTTATAATATTAACTAGAAGAAGAAAATAATATTAAGCCCACAATTTACTCTTCCTCCCTTAGTGGATGCAATAATATATTATTTATTCTGGATCACCTTAGTTATTTGAGTGAATTCAAATCTCCTTTGAAGAATTTTCTCACAATGGTCAATAAGATAAGGTTTAGTTTCTCAGGATGAAATTTTTTACCAAAGTCTAATGTAAAATATATACAAATTAAATATTATTTATTTGTTTCATTGTAGTAAAAGTTGGTTGAGCTAGCCCATTTTTCAGAGACAGATAAAGTGAAGTACTTACTGAAAGCTTTAGTTAAAACAGGCAAAAGCTCTTCCAAGTATCTTTTATATTCCAGTGGGAATAACACTTATATAACAATTATTTTAGAAATCCTGATCATTTAGAAACTCTATAATTGACTTCAATCAAATCAAAGCCCAATTTAGACTAAAGGTCTTTTTAGAAACTTGAAAATGAAAAATAAAATTTATATGTATATATAAAAATGAATGGGTTGTATAAAAGCTTTGTCAAATTACATCTTAAGAATATTTTACATATAAATAAACATAATTGTATATAATAACATTTCAATTATAAGCAAAACATGAAGAGTGCAAGGTTAGGTTGAAAAGCATGTAAACTGCCATGCTATCGAGGTGGTTAATAGAAGCAAAATTCTCATTAGAACCATGTTAAAACTTAATTAGAAAATAAGCTAAATAGTTAATTACATGAATCCACAAGCACTTATATTGTAGCTATCACTAGGTGAATTAAGAATGAATTACTAATATTTTCTATTGTTAATACATGGTTAATTAATGATTAAATAGTGTTTTACTGCTCACTCATTAATGATTTATTACAATTACTTAAACAGTTTCCCAGATCTGAGTGTTTTAAATAGACATCTTAAGATTACTTCCCAGGTTTATCTTCTTTCTAATGTACTGGTTACTACATTTTCCATTGTATTACTCTGATCTCCTTTCAACTATGAATATCAAGTATCTTAACTACCTAATGGGTAAGATCTAATTCATTGGCTCACATGAATTCAACCAATAGAACTGAGTATGAAAAGAGGTACAGATCTTTTTGTGTCATGGACACGTTTTCTTAAACCGTGAGTGGAAGGCGGGACCACAGGATGTTAAACTCACATAACCCAACTGGCTCCCCATCCTAGACTCTGCCCTCTGCTCCAGCATCTACGTTGCCCTCATGCTGATGACAGTCCTGCCCGAGAAGAGCATGCTGTCTAGATCTGTTTAGATAAAGAGACCTTCTTTCTTTGTGGTCATTCATGGGACCAAAGCAGCATTCTCTTGGCCATATGGCCCAGGTCCAGGTGATCTATGTATGGCAAGGCATCCTAGTAGCAAGAGAATTTTTCACTGTAAAGTTCATTTAGCGATGGCCCTCACCTTGAGATATAACAGTGATGGAGCTTATAAGTGCTGGGGACTGACTCTTTAGATGCTTTATCACACATGTGCTTGTCATTGCTTCTGGATTTGCCTAGAGTCTCCCAGAATGTAATTATATCTTCTGATATGTACCTGACAACCAGATTGAGGTGTTTTCCTCCCATTTTGGAAAGCTACATGAAAATAGCTTCTGGGGTGTGACATTGCAATCTTAATGCTTGTCTTTATATAACTATTTGTCCTTATCAGGGAATTCTGTGGCTGCTAGGAAACTGTGTTTAGTCGATTTAGAAATGACAGTAATGCTCTGGAAATGGCTTTCCTCTTCTAAAAAATGACAGGTATGTGACGGGGTGAAACTACTAAAATTAACTCTCTTTCCTCCTCACCTCTCAAAAAAAAAAAAAAAAAAAAAAAGAGCTTTAAAAATATAGACTGTCAGAAGGAATGCATTTGTTTTACATTTGCTAAGGAAAGACAAGAGAAATCTAATTCTTAACACAATAGCCTTAGAAATAATGATAAGCCTTTACAGATGCAAACTTGACTATATTCTTGCACTGTGAGCCATTCTGCTGCTAAAAATCTTTTTTTTAAAAATTATGTTGTTTTGAAAACTTGATTTATTTGTGTCTGTCCTTAAAAAATGTAATATAAGTTCATGGAAGGTTGACTCCAGGACTCTAGGAATAAAGGGAAAAAGAAAAAAAAAAAAAAACTTTTGTGCAAAATTTAAATGGAGAAGTCATGATATTGTAGGATGGTTTATGTCTTCCCTGAAGAGAAAAATGACAGTGATGAAACTGGAAATAGTTAAGAATAGAGAAGGAAAATCAGGTTAAATATTGCTGATTAATGCTGTTCATTAATCATAGCCCCAAACTATCAAAGCTAATCCTGCTTACATATTTGGATCAAGAGACAACAATTTTAGAATTATAAAATTTTGTAATATAGATTCAACTTTATATATATATATATATAAAAATGCATATATTGACATATATGGGCTCCCCTTGTGTCTCAACTGGTAAAGAATCTGTCTGCAATGCGGGAGACCTGGGTTCGATCCCTGGGTTGGGAAGATCCCCTGAAGAAGAGAAAGGCTACCCACTCCAGTATTCTGGCCTGCAGAATTCCATGGACCATATAGTCCCTGGGGTCTCAAAGAGTTGGACACGATTGAGCAACTTTCACTTTCGTTTCACTTCATACATATATATATATATATATATATATATATATACACAATATTTACACGTATATTGAGTAATAAGAATTTAGTCATATGTAATAAAACAAAAAAGTTAATATTGCTGTATATTTCTAGACACTGATAGAAAAGAATCATATTTACCTTTACAATTTAAATGTTGCTTGGGGTTAGGATTTCAAAATGATTTCGCTAGCACCCATTGCCAGCACAGTTTTGCCAGATGTAACTTGAAGGAGATCAAACCAATTAATCCTGAAGGAAATCAACCCTAAATATTCATTGGAAGGACTGATGCTGAAGTTGAAGCTCCAATACTTTGGCCACCTGATTTGAAGAACCAACTCATTGGAAAAGACCCTGCTGCTGGGCAAGATTGAGGGCAGGAGGAGAAGGGAGTGACAGAGGATGAGATGATTGGATGACATCACTGACTCAATGGACATGAGTTTAGGCAAACTCTGGGAGATAGTGAAGGACAGGGAAGCCTGACATGCTGCAGTTCATGGGGTCACAAAGAGTCAAACATGACTTAGCGACTGAACAACAACATCAACTTAAAAAAAAAATTCTTTGCATCTCATTAACTGTCAACCTCTGATGAAGTAGGGATTGAACATTTGGAAACATAAAGCAACATACAGAAGAGACGGAAAAGAGAAATAAAAGCTGCTGCTGCTGCTGCTGCTAAGTCGCTTCAGTCGTGTCCGACTCTGTGCGACCCCATAGACGGAAGCTCACCAGGCTCCCCCGTCCCTGGGATTCTCCAGGCAAGAATGCTGGAGTGGGTTGCCATTTCCTTCTCCAATGCATGAAAGTGGAAAATGAAAGTGAAGTCGCTCAGTCGTGTCCGACTCTTAGCTAGGATTGTTTAAAATGTTTTGCAAATTTTATTCTAGCCTGAAGCAAATGGGTATCAGTCTGTGATAACTTTTGAAGATCAATTTAGAAAACTTTATTTCATGACATCAGTGGACATTTCCATCATCCACTAAGATGGTGTCTTGAGTTGTAGAATCAAGTTTCATTTACTCACTCATTCATTCAGTGATTTTTGTTGGGAATCTGCTACATGCTGGGCTCTAGACTGAGCAAAGGCAGGAAAGTCGATTTGAAAATGAAACCAACAGCTTCAAGAACAGTGACAATATTGTAGAATTCCAGACAAAGTTAAAATGACTCAGTAGCAAGTCAAAAAGTTGAGTTTCCTAGCAAAACATCAGTAGCCAAATGTCTCTTCATATTTTCCTTCTTTTATTATTATAATGATCTACAATGAAACTGATAAAAGTGATTTCAGGTATTGGCAGGCCCACTGCAGGAGATGTGAGTTCGATCCCTGGGTCAGGAAGATCCCCTGGAGAAGGGAATGTCTAGCCCCTCCAGAATTCTTACCTGGAGAATTCCATGTACAGAGGAGCCTGGTGGCCTATAGTCCATGGGTTTGCAAAGAGGCAGACATGACTGAAAGACTAAGCATACGAAGGGAGGATAAGGATAGGGATAAAGATATCCTTATCCTGGCCAAGGATAAGTCCTCCAACAGTAACCTCAGAGAGATGAGGTTCGGCCCGGTTCAAGGAAAAAAGTGGACTAGAGTTCTAGGGGATGCAGGTCTCCATTTCAGAAACAAAGACATTAGATCTCTTGTTTCAAGTATCTGGTCCTTTTTTGTATTGCTCCTCGTAGAACTAAACTACTGTGTGCTTTGTGTAAGGGTCCTCTTCTTTGAGAAGAAACAGTACCCTTAAATGCCATCTTCAGAAGAATAAACCATGACCAAGTGACCAGGTACGATGAAAGAGAAAGGGATCAAACGTGTTTCTTAGATTCTTATTTGTCTTTAGTCTGAAAAAAATAAAGCTATTCAAGTTTGAGGCCAAATTACATTTTCAATAATAACTAGGTGGGTGTAAGTTGAGGGTTTTTATCCTGTCATCCCTGGAACCATATAGAACCTATAGATAGGTTTTAAATTAAATAATCTGTGGACCCCACTGTATTTATGCAAATTTTGAATGCATGTGTATTTTTCAAGGAAGGGTCTACAGCTTTCATCAGATTTTAAAGTGTCTGTCCCTCCAAATTTAAGGGCAATTGCCTTTAATGAATCATCTGAGTGACAAGGCTATTACATTAAGATGTAGTTCTCTTAATTCTTGAATTTCAAGCCTTTTAATATGAAACTGTTTCCTTCAAGTTAACATTATGCAAAATCTGGTCAATAGCTGCTATGATCTGATGAAGTTGAGAATAGAAAGCTTTCATTTGCACAAGTTCACTTCCGCATTCTGCTCTAGCCTAGGTATGTAGATATGGCCAGAAAGTCTTTCCCACTGAGGGACAAGAAAAGAAAGTTTTAAAGTCCTCTTTTGGTTTGCGGATAGGCTCCATGACCTAAGATAATTTCTTTGTTTTTATTTATGTACTTGCCAAGTGGCTCAGTAGGTAAAGAATCTGCCTCCAATGCAGGAGACTTGGGTTCAATCCCTGGATTAGGAAGATCCCCTGGAGGAGGACATGGCAACCTACTCCAGTATTCTTGCCTGGGAAATCCCATGGACAGAGGAGCTTGGCTGGCTTCAGTCCATGGGGTCGCAAAGAATGGGACCTGGCTGAAGTGACTGAGCACACATGCACGCATAGACCTCTGTATCACTTTCTTTCTTTTTTTTTTATCAAGAATCTCTTTTATTGATTATCAGAAACATTACAAACATCTAATATGAACAAATTGTAACATGACAGTATTTAGTTTGAACAATTAATACATTTCAGATATAATATTATACATATTTCAATGTTATTCTCCCCAATCATCCCACCCTCTCCCGGTCCCAGAGTCCAAAAGTCTGGTCTATACATCAGTGTCTCTTTTGCTGTCTCGTAAATAGGGTTATTTTTACCATCTTTCTAAATTCCATATATATGCGTTAGTATACTGTATTTGTGTTTTTGTTTCTGGCTTACTTCACTCTGTATAATAGGCTCCAGTTCCATCCACCTCCTTAGAACTGTTTCAAATGTATTCTTTTTAATGGCTGAGTAATACTCCATTGTGTATATGTACCACAGCTTGCTTATCCATTCATCTGTGGATGGACATCTAGGTTGCACCTCCCAGAATATTGGAAATAAAATAAAAAATGAACAAATGGGACCTAATCAAACTTAAAAGCTTCTGCACAACAAAGGAAACTATAAGCAAGGTGAAAAGACAGCCTTCAGAATGGGAGAAAATAATAGCAAATGAAGCAACTGACAAACAACTAATCTCAAAAATATACAAGCAACTTCTACAGCTCAATTCCAGAAAAATAAATGACCCAATCAAAAAATGGGCCAAAGAACTAAATAGATATTTCTCCAAAGAAGACATACAGATGGCTAACAAACACATGAAAAGATGCTCAACATCACTCATTATCAGAGAAATGCAAATCAAAACCACTAAGAGATACCATTTCACGCCAATCAGAATGGCTGCTATCCAAAAGTCCACAAGCAATAAATGCTGGAGAGGGTGCGGAGAGAAGGGAACCCTCTTGCACTGTTGGTGGGAATGCAAACTGGTACAGCCACTATGGAGAACAGTCTGGAGATTCCTCAAAAAACTGGGAATAGAACTGCCTTATGATCCAGCAATCCCACTGCTGGGCATATACACTGAGAAAACCAGAATTGAAAGAGACACGTGTACCCCATTGTTCATAGCAGCACTGTTTGCAATAGCCAGAACGTGGAAGCAACCTAGATGTATCACTTTCTAAACTTAGCACAGTTTTAATGTTTCCTGGGCAACTGATCATGAAAAAATTTCCATCTTCAAGTAGGGGTAAAATAACTTATCCATTTCTCTATCTCTCAGTTATGGATAACTGCAGTTTGTTCTTCTATCAGTGTATTTTAGTGACCTCACCCTTGCTATCTGAAAACTTCACACAGTAATATTTTATTCTATCCCAAAGGCACCATATGTCACCTCCCACCTTCCTAAGATAGACACCAGGTGTCAGCAAATGGCAGGCTCTCAGTAGGTAAAGTTGAATGTAATGATCTTTGGCATGTCTAAATGCACTTTAAGAAAAAAAAGTTTTTCTATGAATAAAAGATGTGGCAAAGTCAGTCATGCTAAGATATCATTTTTAAGCACATAATTGTGAGCATAAATGAAAGCTTTCCTATAAGAGTAAGGTACTTGGATTTTATTTAATAAGTGATCTTATACATAAATTAGTGGATCCAATCAGATTAAAATTGCATATAGATATGAAAAACTAACAAAACAAAAAAAAAAACACTCCACAACCAACACATCATTTCTTGGGCTAGACATGATGGAATGTATTCATTCTGGCACTGAGCTTTGACAAGTGTGGTTATGTGTAAGCATTCTAGAAAAGAAGGCAGAGAGTATATTTATTCCAGTCTAAATTATGTCCCCAGATAGCACGGTGGTGACTGAATTTATCACATCCACCCATGAAATTTCCATTAAAGTTATCAGATATAGGCAAAAAGCTCAAATTACTTGTAGGTACAATACTTTAACAGAGGAAGTCCAGATGGAACTTTTATAGATTCACAAATAGCATGGCTCACTGTACTGGAATGCTGGGTCCAAATGGCACATCCCTTTTGAGGTTACAGTTTAGAGTAAAACAGACTTATTAATAATCAATGCACTCATATGACCAAGAATGTTATCAGCTCGTCCAAGATGGAAAACAACAGGAAACTTAAGCCAAGACTCATTTTATTTTTGCCCTTCTTACTATATGCATTGGAAAAGAACCCCATTGGCCCTTTTTTAGCTAGTAATGTCTAATGCAGGAAGACAGGAATAAGCAGAGTAGAAAGCACCTGTCAGCTCTATTTCCCACTCTCCTTGATTAGCATGAAACATTAATAGGGCTTTCAGAAATTCTGGCCTGAAATGGGCTTTGCCTGAGACCGTGTCTGTCTTTACTGCATAAAAGCCACTGTCATTAAAAAAAGGGCAGATAACTAAAGAAGACTCTTTCTTGAAATTTATATCTTTTTTTCATACAATGACAAATTATTTTAATAATGGGAATCACATACACTGCCATTTGTATAATGTTTCCCATAAAATTCCCCCATTAAATTTGCTCCTTTACTTGACTCATCTCTTTTTTTTTTTAAAGAATGACATGCACAAAATGATACATCATGCTTTCTGATAAAGAATTGAAAATGAACATACAGTAGTGGGTTAACATACATTTTAATAAAATCTTCATTGTTGTGCATTTCGCTTTTCCATACTGAAAACGAAGGATGTTCCAATAACCTTGGGCAATGCCTAAGGATAAAACAAATCATGTGGTGGTGAACTATTTTCACCCATGTGTTCCTCTACAGGAAAAATATTCATAAATACAAAAGAAAATCAGATGTGCTCCAAAAAATTGTAATCAGTCTTAATACTTTTTGCTGTATACTGTATATCACTATATACAAAAATAAAACCAAAAAAAGCTTTAGGGATTTCTAGAATTTTTTGAAAGTTTAAGTGTATTGTTAATTTTCATCAAAGGCGAGTGTCAGATTGCTTTCCATTCTCCCAAATGGCCACAAAAATAAAAAGATTTAATGGGATTCAAATAAGAAGGTCATAGATCACAAAACATAGCTTTCAGTCTCTTAATAAAAACTTTTCTCAGATTTGTAATTTGAGACTTGAGTTTTTAGTTTTGGAAACTTTTGATTGGAGTTGAACGCTTGTTATATTTATGGAGGCATTAGTTTATAAAGAAATACACATGTTAGAGTGGTTGTCCTTACATTTTGTGAGTGTGTCAGCCAGCAGCCCCCCACATTCTTGCATCTGTTTTCCTAAGAGGGCAGACAGGAGAGAACTGCCCTAGGTGAAATGAAGTGTCTACCAGAATTTTATCAAAAAACAACACTTTGTGGAAACATCATGCCGATTGTCCCACTTTCACCACCCAGCTATAATGGGGCAGCCCCAAATTAAATGAGGTGAAAATCATAGATGTGTTTCCAATTTCTTTC